>OX016541.1:25345500-35345500 GCA_943590905.1 Sphaerophoria taeniata
TAAGGGTGAGATATCTGTATACATTTTTTTTCTGTGCTTGAAGGTTACAGGAAAAAAAATATTTTTTGAACACCAAAAATAAAAAAACATCCAAAAATAAAAAAAGTAAAACACAGTTTTCCACATGGACTAAAGAAAAAGATAAAACAACGTTACAAGCATGTAAAACTCAGCGTACCAATTGTTGTTTCTAAGGGTTAGTCGAGTACATTGAAAAGAACCCAAACCATCCCAGTTTCAATCTAACCAACTATTATTGACTTTTCTTCCCTCCATCTTTCACTCAAGTTCGATTTGATGATGATGATATTACAGCTAAGTCGGTGCCAAACCAACGCAAGCAAAAAACCCTAAGCCACCATGGACCATGGCACAATGAACACGGCACGTGATATCTTTTTCGTTTCGAGCTTAAAATATAAACTTATTCTTCGGGCATCAATGGCGACAAAAAATATTGTCAGTAAAATAGCCCTACCACTCCTCATTGGCATCGGATACTTTTGCGGTCGTGTTGTCGTCGCATAGAGCAATTGAAATTGAGATTGTTTATTAAATTATTATTTGCATTTTCTATGGTTGTGTGAGTGTTGAAGTTGTCTAGGAAATGTGGTTTAAGTGGATCGGTACAACAATTTAGAGTGTATAAAATCGCTGCTGTTGTCATTGTCAATCAAAAGTTGGTCTGAGGGTTGATGAAAGTGATAGCCACTTGATCAGCTCAGAAAGCACACTGAAGTTATCGTTGCTTGCTTCAAATTGTTTGATAATTTTGTCTAGATTTTATTTGTCTAACATTGTTGCCAAAGTCAATCAGTGAACTTGATTAAATTCAGAACAGAACTTTTTAATGACTTAGAAGGCGCTTCTAAGATTTTAAATTTTAATAAAAACACATTTTAACTGGGTTGAATTCTTCAGCCATTCAGCCAATCTCAAACAGGAGATATCCTACCCACAAAATACCGAAAATATTTGATGCCCCTTAGTAAATTCACGTCTAACTTCTATACAAAATGCATCACAGTATTTTCAGAGAAACAAAACATTCAAGTGGAACAATGCCAACAACTTCTTCACATAAAAGAGGGTCAAACTGTTCTTTCATAAATATTTTCCCTGCACTTTGGCTGAAGATAGAAATCTTTTGGTCTGTGAACTGTGATGCCTTGATATAAACATCTAATTGAATTACATTGCACAGCAAGACTTCAAAAGGTAATATTGTTTCATCAGACATTCAGAAGTTGAAATTTTAATGATTTGAACTTTTGCTTCCGTTTTACTTTATTTTCATGGCATTCTTGGAAAGTTTCAGGAGTAATGGGGATGGGGGAGGTAAGTTGTGTGCTCAGTGAACTCAAAATAATGTGCATTCGAAGTTTGAATTTTGAGTTCAATGGAGTTACGACTTTAAATAAATGTTAAGGTCTGTAAAACAACTATTGTGTTGGAATAGTTTCTCTAATTATTGGCAGAGTTACCTGGCAAAGTTTTTGAAGATGGTAGATTGTTTTCAAACTATAATGCCCGAGAAGTTCCCGCTATACGTGAATTTCTACACTCACAAGATGTGCCTCTCGTTCGTCGTATGAATAGTAATAGACTCCCAAAATTGCAATAGTCATCATTTGCCCACCGATCGCCAACCAGTTAACTAGAGTAGTCGACCGACCTTGGAAAAGTAAACATCAGCCGAGTCACCGACCAGTACACATCTTTAAAACAATTTTTAGCTACCAGCCATACCGAACAAGTAAGAAACCAGTTACTTACCAGACTCAAACCAAGTTAGCATCACAGCTTATATATTGCCTGTTTCCAGCTCTTAAAAAATCAGTTGAATCCAGGAACTCAGATTAGAAGAAGTGTGCTCCGGAGTGGCAAGTATAAAACCAGACTAACCGGACTTCCCCCCACCAGTGGTAAGGGGTCCTGTCACACATACTAATCCCGTACACGTAAATAGTTTCACTGGACACTAAACACATTTCCACTCATTTTACCATCCTAGCTTGCAGTAAAGGAGACCACCAAAGCCTGCTTATTAAGCAGAATATCAAGGGGAGCCGGAAAGACCGGCTAGCTTACCCCAAGCCTCAGAATAATTTTAATTGTGAGTCACACCTTAACGTCAAGTTTTTTGTCCAACTTAATTTTATATTTCTTTGTTTTACTGTTTGACATATTCAACCAGATTTCTACCAGGTTGAAGCCTTTTATGAAAACTTGCGCTCAAATCAAAATACATTTCGCACACTTCGTGATTTTTGTTTGTTCAGCTTAATCGACTAAATGTGTTCATAATCGGGAGAATCGCCACCGCTCTTGGGCAAATGAGAATAGACGACTGGTTGTTGAAAAGCTGTTACATCAACAAAGAGTGACTGTTTTGTGCGATCCGTTCTTCTCGAAAATAAGGTCGGCCAAGAAGTAAACGGAAAAGTTTTTTTTCTAGCCAGAAACTGAGGATATGGACTTGGACGATAAGTGGTTTCAACAATATGGTGTCAGTTGTCACAGAACAAACTAATAGAATGGCTCCCTCGACCAATAATTTCAATATCCGTTACGTTACGGTTTCTGAAGTTAACGTTGATGTTAATTGACCATTTTGTTAAATTTGAGAGATCACAACAATTGCAGGAGAGTTGGCGGGTCCCAGCATATCTGTGGTCACAATCCATAACCGCTTAAGTCGAGTTAGGTCGTAAATGACTTATTGATGTAGCCGTGTTAAGAAAATTAAACTCTATCGTCAATCAAAATTTTAGATCTGTATCTTTTCTTAAACGAAAGTTATAAACAAAAAACCTAACAGCTTAAGTCAGTTTTTTAAAAATGTCATAAGCCAAAAAGACTTAACTTGAAAAATATATGATTTTTCATAACGGCGGTTTCATAACTTAAGTTAAGTTTTTTAAGTATAAATATTTAGATTTGCCATAAAAACCTATCTCAAGATAAACTACTATGATCTAGATAAAAAAAAAAAAAAAATTGCCATAAAATCATAAGTTGAGTTAGGAAAGTTTTTGTCTTCCCATATTTAAAAATTGTATTTTTTTCTATTTCTTAACTCAAGTTAGGCTGTTATTCCCCAATGCAAAATAAAAAAATAATTTTCCTAACTTGAGTTAGGCTGTTATGGAAAATTAAATTTTAGATTTTTAGTGCACCTAACTTAAGATAGGTTGTTATGGCATCCTCCATTCTAGTAATTTCAAAATAATACCTCGAGTTAGGCTGTTATTCCGTATTTGAATTTGAAAAATCGCGAATCTAAGTAGACATAGGTTTTTTTGTCTCGAATAAATTAAATTCAAAATCGTGGGGAGATGAGTCATAACTTGATTTAGGCTTGTTGTGACCGGTCGCATCCAAACAAAACAAATAGTGAAACATTTAAAAGTGATGGGATTTTACATTCCACCACCACTAATCGCTACTAAAATTCGATACTTTTTGGGTTCAATGTAATTTTCACTCAGTTGCTTTCTTAGCCCAAAGTAACAGCGATTAGCAAGAGTAATTCTTCGTCTTATCTCAGCGCTGTTCTTATTGCCCGTGTTGATAGCGGAGCCTAGGTAGACAAACTCCTTAACTACCTCGAAGTTGTATGCGTCTATTGTGACGTTCTGTCCGAGCCGTCGATGTTGGGTGTCCATACTCGAAGACAGCATGTACTTCGTTTTTCCCTCATTTACCGCTAAACCCATTTTTGCCGCTTCTGTCTCAATTCTCACAAAGGCGCCATTGACATCACGCTGTGTTCTTCCCATTATATCAATATCGTCGGCGTACGCGAGAAGTTGAACAGATTTATAGAAGATAGTGCCTCTAGTGTTGACGGTGGAGTTTTGGATTATCTTCTCAAGAACGATGTTAAAGAAATCGCACGACAGTGCATCGCCTTGTCTGAATCCTTTTTTGACGTCGAATGATTCCAAAAGCTCATTGCCAACCTTGATAGAGCAGCGTGAGTTCTCCATCGTCATTTTGCACAAGCGAACGAGCTTGGCAGGGATGCCAAAACTAGACATAGCTTTATACAGTTCGTCTCTGTAGATGCTGTCATACGCGGCCTTAAAATCAATGAAGAGGTGGTGGGTATCGATTTGGAGTTCATAGGTTTTTTCCAGGATCTGCCGCAACGTGAAAATTTGGTCGATGGTAGACTTTCCTGGCCTGAAGCCACATTGATAAGGACCAATCAGATTGTTGACTAAAGGCTTCAGACGTTCACATATTACGGCAGAGAGGATCTTGTAGGCGATATTAAGCAGACTGATTCCTCTGTAGTTGGCGCAGTTTAGAGGATCTCCCTTTTTCAGGATCGGGCAAACAATGCTGAGGTTCCATTCATCGGGCATGCATTCCTCCGACCATATCTTACAGATGATTTGGTGCATGCTCCTATCTAGATCGTCGCCTGCTGCTTTGAACAGCTCGGCGGCTAGACCATCTGCTCCAGCGGCTTTGTTGGATTTCAGCCGTGATATTGCTTTTTTCACTTCTTCTAGGTCGGGTTCACGGAATTGTTGGCTGTCATCGTGTATGAGAAAAGGCTCCTGTCAGTGTCTTACGGCGGGGTTCTGTTCGTCGTCGCCGTTATGCAGTCTACAGAAGTGGTCTTTCCAAATCCCCAGCACTGACTGCGGTTCTACTATGATGTTCCCTTGTTGATCTCTGCAGGCATCGGTTCTTGTTCGATGACCTTGAGCCAGCTGTTTTACCTTCCGAAAAAACCTCCGAACTTCATTCCTGCTGTTAGCTCTCTCAACATCTTCGATCTGACGCTTCTCATGCTCTCTCTTTTTTCTCCTGAGAAGCCGGCGTTCTTCTCTCCTCTTTTGCTCGTAGAGCTCACGAGCAGCTCTTGTCCTTCTTTGCAGCGCCGCTTTGTATGCCTCCTGCTTGGCTGTATGGGCCTGCCTGCATTCTTCGTCAAACCAGGGGTTTCTTTTTGGTGGCTGTGTGAAACCCAGCACATTAGAGGCGGCATCTCTAACTGCATTTTGGCAATGTTGCCACTGGTCTTCGATACTTGATGTTGGCGGCATAGGACTCCTTAAGAGGTTACTTGACACTCGATCAGAGAAGGATCTGGCGATCTCTTGCAATTGTAGCCGTCCGACGTCGAATTTTCTTGCAGCATTTCTTTGTTTTGGCCGTTGTCGGGATATTCGTAGTACTGCCTTGGCTACGACGAGGTAGTGGTCCGAGTCGATGTTGGCTCCTCGGAAAGCTCGAACATCTTGAATGCTGGAAAAGTGCCTCCCGTCGATCGCAATGTGATCAATCTGGTTGACGGTTGATTGATCAGGAGATCTCCATGTACCTTTATGGATGTTGAGATGTGGGAACCAGGTGCTTGCTACCACAACATTTCGCCCCGCAGCAAAATCGATCAGCCTGAATCCGTTGTCGGAAGTGGTGTCGTGCAGGCTGTGCTTTCCGACTGTTCTTCCAAAGATGCCTTCTTTTCCCAGCTTTGCGTTAAAATCGCCGAGGACAATTTTCATGTCATAGCTGGGACATTGCTCATATGTTTTGTCGAGGAGCTCGTAGAATTCGTCTTTGGTGTCGTCCTTTTTCTCTTCTGTGGGGGCATGCGCGCATATTTAGCTAATGTTGCCGAATTTAGCCTTGATTTGGATTGTCGTGATGCGTTCGCTTACGCATTTGAAGCTCAAGACTTTTTGCCTGAGTCTGCTTCCCACGACGAATCCGCATTCAAAGAGTCGCTGCTTTTTCTCCCGGTAGCCAGTGGCATATTATCCTAAAGGCAAACTAGGCACGTGTCTAGGGGCGCGGCAACAAAGGGGCGCGCGGGCGCAGTAATTCTTACAAGTGGCGAATAATGCGAGTTCATATGTGGTTGTTAAAGTAACAAACTTGTGAACTCGAATAGCACTTGCATCGCACTTGCATCTTTTGATAAAATAAAAATCGGTCCTGAGCAATTCCTCTTACAGAGTCAACTCGGTTTGCCAACTCGGAAATCGACTTAGCTTTCTTCTAATTTTGTAAGTGTTTTTGAAAAGGTATTGATTTTACTTATTGTAGGGGCAAATAACCTAATGGTTGAAGCTCATCAGCGGATGGCAAAAGTTTCGACGAATTTAAAACCTATTTTTGTTTTGCTTTTTAAGTTCTTTCTAGATTAATTATCGGGGCAATTCGATTTGAGAACCGAGTTGCCTCTCGGTTTGCATAAGAACCAACTCGAGTTAACTTGGTTTACAAAATTTACGTTTCGGCAAATCATCAATTAACCAAATTCGTAAGATCTTTCGGACAATACTAATAGATCTCATGTTAACTAAGTCTCTTTTTCTTGGCCCCTATTTCAACGCCTTTTCTTTAGGCGCGGTGTAGCGGTTTCGGTTATATATGGGGGCGCCAGTGAGATGCTTGCCTATGGCGCCCTCAACGTTTAATCCGCCACTGCCGGTAGCAATCCCCATAGTAGATGTCGCAGTTTTTCATCTTCTTTTCGCCCGGTCCAACCCATCGTATTTCCTGGATAGCGGTAATATCTGCTTTGTAGCAGTTGAGGGTCTCCGCTAGTTGTTCGGCAGCACGCGGTCCATTAAGGGACCTAACATTCTACGTGCATATCCGAAATTCGTTATCCCTTATATGTCCCTCATCGTTTCGGAGGCCTGTTGTTGCTTCGCAACTAGATTTTTTTCTATGTAGTCGGAAAGTCACCCCGACGTACAACCCCCAACCTGGAGTACCAGGTACTTGATGTGACTCCAAGTACAAAAGCCGGAAAACCGCTCCTTTTACGACCTGTGCTTCAAATATGTCGAAGTAGCCCGTAAAGGTGTTCACCAAGTAGTTCGACCTAACTGGAACTGAGGACGCCACCGTTGATTCCAAAAAGAAATTCATCCCCTGGAAGTGCCTTGGTGGGAACACTCCTGCGTTGTGGGGTAATTAGTAGTAACAGCCTACTCCGCTTCGACCTGTTGACCATGGGAGGCCCTGCTGCGAAACCAAGTTTCGCGATCGCATAGCTCTAAGCATCGCAGTAGTAGTTACCGTAAGCCGCTCCGCCACGTAAAGGCTTACCCAAAAATAAAAAAATTAAACTGAAGAAAAAATAATAAATTATTTCTTCTTCAGTTTTATTTTTTTTTGTCGTTTTTTCAATTATAATACATATGTACGTAGCTAAAATGTTTTTTTCATATTATGTACATACATTTTTGACCTTTGTTTTTTGAAAGATTGATTGGACATCACAAAGAATGGTGGAAGAAATGAATAAAAGGCTCAATTGTTTAAATACTTGGATAACGTGTTGTTAATAAAAAATAAATAAATAAAACAATTTAACCTTTATTTTAAATGCATTGACTGTATCTTAAAATCATGGTGTTCATTGTTTAAAACACTGGTTTAAAAAAGCTTAACTCGGCATAAACTCTTTTATCGCGACATTTCACTGAAGGCAAAACGGCCTAACTGCATATAGACAGATAAATAATTAAACTTTAAAGTACCATAACAGCCTAACTCAATTTAAGAAATTTGTTTGAAAAAAATATTTATAGCAAAACAACTTAACTGCAGATATGCAATTTTTTTTTAATTCGCAATAAGCCATAAGAGCTTAAGTGTTATTTTCTTAAATAACTCTTAAAAAAAAATCGAATAGTTATTTACTCTTCACACAGGATAAAAGAGTACCCCTTCTATTTTTTTGCATTCAAAAAACCAAAATATAACAAGTTTCCTAATCCCAGTGAATTTTTGAAACTTTAAACTGCTCTCCTGAAAAGTATGAAAAATAGACTTAAGCGGTTATGGCTTGTGGCCACAGATATGAGCATACTTCATTCCAGAGCAAGAAGCTGAAACGGTAATCGCGGACCAAATTGTCTTCAATTGAGAGGTTCAGCAATCTATTAGAGCTGTATTCCGAACAGGGAAAGATTTTTGAATCGAACTATGCAAGAAAGTTTGTTCCACGCACAATCTGACGACATGGTCGAACGAATCAATCAATCACCTTTGTAAAGATTTGGACAACAACCAGCGAGATTTCAACCGACAGCTCCGCTGTGTTTGATGAATTGCATATCGAAGTGTAAGGCATAGTTCGACAAGACATACATATATCATCAGAGATATTGATGGGAAGGAACATTAAACTGCTAAGCGAAATGTAATTTGGATGTCCTTCATCGACCGCAAGTTACTGATGACCCCAAAAAAAGACTCCTTCAGATCCAGGACCATAGAGAGGCCGAAAATACAAATGTTCAAAGACCGTATGAAGAATCGAGTGTGGCCTTACAATCCTCATAGACAATAGGGCTTGTTAACGTAGCTCCAAAGGAACTAGGAAGATCCTTATTAATAATATGTCGAACCGTAATATTTTTAAACTGAGGTAGTTTTTATGTAAACCGAGTTGTAACTTATTAATCGGAAAACACTAGATTTTTAAACCTTCCAAATCTTTGCCATCCACTGATGAAATTTGAAAGTTAATGCTTCAAAATGCCCCAAAACACTTATGAATTTTGACAAGATGAGGATCACTGCCTTTGCAAAAATCAAAAACACTTAAAAATTAGAAGCAGTCTAAACCATTTTTTTCTTTTTAAATCCAAGACGAGTTTGCAAAAAATATCGCTGACGTCGTCCACTTCCGGATCCAAAGAGGAATCAGAGTTAAACTTAAAGTTGTTTATCGCGACAGGCTACATCGCTACAATGGTGATAAGAACGATGGATTTATTCGGGATGGTCAATCCTAAGGAGAGGGAAATAATATAAGGGTGATATTTGTGTTTGTAGTAGAATAATTAATAAAAATAATTTGACATTACCCATAGTTATTAGATGATAAGTTCTGTTTTTAGCTGGAAATTGCCATTTTAAAAATAGTCCAGCGCGACGGGTAAACAATAACAGAAACATCATGAGCCAAGCCAGTTGTACTTTTTTGAACACAACAATATTGACTTCTCGAATGTCGTAAGGTGTCTTCAATTAAATCTGATTGTTTTAAAGAGGATAGACATGTAAACTACAAACGAAAATATGACCTAAGGACACATATCGTTCCTCAAAACTGTCCTAGAAGCAGCACCAAAAAGACAAAGTTTCACGTCGCAGCAGGCTATCGCGATTCAACTAAAATATTCAGACCAATTATTTGCTTCCAGTTATATGAACAACGAGGTGGCAACAACAATTTTAAATGACATTAAACAATTGCACTTCCATTGCGCGAAATATTCGGAGGCGCAATTATGTCGCGACATCGTCGTCGTCCTTTTTCGTCTGTAGAGGACTTCTAAAAAATGTTGGTTATGTCAGTTATGAGCGTAGCATTTGAAAATAATATGCAATCAAAATCGATAGTTTTCAGTGCTTCGCATCGCCGTTGCCAATAATTTTTTAAATGTATCTCTTCAATGAAAATACCAAAAAAGTTTCACCCTGCATTCTCTTCTGCAAAGTTGCATTAATAAAAGTCTCTTACGCTACACTTTCTTAAACGATTATCTTCAGAAATGCACAAAAACACTGAAAACGCTCTAGTCTCAAGTGTTTGAATATAAATATTGTAAAATATCACTGACCTACTTTTAAAAGTTTTAGCTTAAAGATAAAAGAAAATGCGCTTTTGAAGTGTTGATTTTTTTATTGGTGTGAAAAGTGTGAGATACGTAGTCAATTTCTTTTCTGTTTTAATTGCCATTGAAAAAATGTTATCTCTTATGAAAGTGATACATTTTGAGATTTAGATTTCTTCCTTGTGGAGTTAGAAACTTTTCTAACACTCGCAAGTTATTGTGCTATTTTGTGGAAACTTTAAAAACACAAAAATAACTCATATAAGACTTGGGGAATATATTTTTCATTAAAAAACAAAACCCTTGAATAGTGGATTATATGATTTTGAAAGCGAAACGATTGTTGTTGAAAAGATATGCGTTTTTCTCTTTAAAAACAGTTAAAAAAAATTTATTCCGGAAGTTTTGAAAGTTTGTAATGATGGTGGTGGATTGAAGTGAATAGCGAAAGACTATAAAGTCCGCTGTTGAAATTTATTGCGATACTCTCGAGAAGAAATCGTCATTCAGTAAAATATAATCAAATACTTAAAATCTGAAATTTCAAGTCTGTAGGTCATTTAGTTCCTTAGCTAAGCGAAACCAAAGCTTATGGTTTTTTCATACTTTTAGATGTTAAAATTTTGAGACAAGTTTGTGTAACGTTCTTCGTTCTATAAAATAAATTAATTAGTTTTTGCAAATTTCATACTCCAAAGAATCGGCTGAATTTTAATGTAATTTGCGTTATGTCAACGGAGTTTTACATTCTATTTGTAAGGATTTGGTTCAGTGTAGCAGCTGATTTTGGCATATTTTCTTG
This sequence comes from Sphaerophoria taeniata, assembly GCA_943590905.1. Lineage (NCBI taxonomy): Eukaryota > Metazoa > Arthropoda > Insecta > Diptera > Syrphidae > Sphaerophoria > Sphaerophoria taeniata. The sequence goes on from OX016541.1 coordinate 25,355,908, forward strand.
AAATACATTTTTCTCTCCAACATCAATCTGCAATCCGAAATTTAAAAATAAAAATACAAACAAATTTTTTAAATACATAATTTCAAATTTTAATTTGACCTACTAAATAGTTCAGACCGTAGGTGTGTTTGCAATAGACAGACGAACAAAATTTCCGGACTCCATTTTTTGCTTTCTTTATATTCGTTGTTTTATGTTTAATAGAAAACTCGATGTCGATTCTCTTATTGAATGCAAATCTTAACGTATTTATGTTGCAATTTAGAAAACAACATCAATCGTTTTTCAAGAACTAAGGCAAAAAGAAGACTTCCATATGTTTTAAAGCAAATTTAAGTCGTACTTTTAGTACAGAGATTCGTTTTTTATTCGTACAATGCGAATGTACACTCTCTCTTGTACTCTCTGTCTTCCCAATCCTTGCAACATTCAGTATTTCAAGGACCAATGCAAGCCGACACTGCTCACTGTGTCTCTGGCTAGTAATAAATGATGTTCACTTGGGCGTATACGTAACTATTTCCTGTAGTGTATTATGCTATATATTTGTTTGTAAAGCAAACACAGTTTTATGATATAATTTTTCAGTTGTTTTTTGTCTTTATTATATGTGTTTCATTTCAGTTAATCATGTCCAGACCTCGGTGCAGAAAATTCTGAAGCAAAAATTATAGCCGATGAAAGAAATTGCCTTAAAACAAAATTAGAGCAATTAAAATGCAATTATATATTCAAACATTTTGAAGGACATTTTTCACATTTGCCAGGGAATTTTTCAGTTCTTAAACTTTTTGTCGGCAATTTAAATCTCAAACCTATAAATTTCCCTTTGTACATTCTTCTGCAGCCAGCAAACTTTTATACAGTACGTCTTCAAAGAGCTGGTAAATTAAATATTGTCTTGTATCCTGCAAGAAAAGAAGGACAAAAGAGGGTGCATTGTTTTTCGAAAGCAGTGTTAAAGTAAATTGCATCCCTTTTAATCGTGTTAACTGAAGAGATGTGAGCTTGTAAGCTTAGAAGAAGAAATGTTACTCAAATTATTGTGAGATTTATGTGATATTTGTTGTAACGTATGATGGTAATGTTTTAATTTATCTCTATGGAAAAGGAGTAAGTTTTTAACTAGCTTAGACAATGGGTAATAATTTATTTGACATTTCAGAATAGAAGACGAGTGAGGTTTTGTCTGCATGAAAAAAAAAACATTTTTTTTTTGTTTGAAAATTAAAGTCCAGTTCTGTCTCTCTAGGCTCAAACTGATGAAAATTATACCTCATAAAAGCATGTAGGCACATATAGGGGGAAAAAGTCAATTTGAATATTTTGTTTTTGCAGTTCTTTTGCTTTTCATCTTAATGCTGTGAGGGATATTTCTTCCGGAGAAACACTTCCTGTCAGTTGTAAGTTGAATGAAAAGGGTAGATCTGATTTTCATTCCTTAACACCCATATAACCTTTCTTAATCCTGTACCTTTTAAATAATAAAACACATCTGAACTAACTTTGGGAACACGATTAACTTAAGTGACCATTAAATTCATTCCGCGGATAATTTTTAGACCCTTTCCAATTTTTCTTCTTGCCCTTTATAAATGTTTTCAAATAAATAAATAAGAAGATGTGTTTATCACGTTATTAGTAAAGGGGTTATATTTTTCTTGCTGTTTTTATCGTAGGTTGATTTTTTTTTGTTTTTGTGGGTTTTGTGTGGATGTGAATAATGGACCTGGCAGAGCAAAAACAGGTGTATAGGTAAGGTACAATGTGTGGTGTGGTCATATATGTGACGTGATTTAATTTAATGAAGATTGATTCGGTTGTTTGCTCATAAATCAAAAAGTTCTACATGGCCACCACCTTTATCCTTTGAGAGTTGTCGATACAAAAACGATGATTTTGTTACTTCGGTTTGTGTGATTCTCAATTTTTGATCATCTTTGATTCCCGGGTATTGATTTTGAGCACTTCTCTGTGTCTTTTTAACTATTTGACGAAGATTTATAATTCCACGAAAGAGTGAATTCCTTGTCTTATCTCTGATGCTGAAGCTCGGTTTATATTTGTTTAGACCTGCGGAAATTCCGCCAATTATTTGAGCCTTATTGTTTCTTTTTCTATAGATAGAATAACGTGCAAAATCACAAACTGCCTAAATGATCGTGTCCCCAAGAGGCTTCAATTATAACAGGTTAGGAGCATCCAAACTGCAACTTTACGAGCATATCCCGAAGCTATACAATAAAATAGAAAAAAAAACATTCAGGTTATTTACAGATTAAGGTCAAGGACGAAATTTCAATTCAGTACATTTTTTTAGATTACATGAAAGTCAAATGCAACCTTGTTCACTAACAACCGATATCAATTAAAAAAACTCATCCAAACATTATGAGTTTCGCAATACGAAAAACTTGAAAACATGGTATAACCAGCAACCAGAAAACAAAAACAAATAAACAAAGCCCGAACGAAAAACAATTTAAATTTCTGGAATCGTTCCAGCCTCATTCAGTATCATGTCCCCATTCAAACAGAATATAAATTTATTTCGGAGAGAGCCACAACAAAATATTGATTTCGTTATTCATCCAGATTGATAAAGTTCCTTCTCAAGGACAACCTCAAACTTTCCAACTGGAACAGCTAAACCATCATCGTCGTCATTTTCCTTGTTCAAAGTCAAAGTCTGGGCATTTATTTGCCTTGCCTTTGTCAAATTACATTGTTAGTCAGGACCTTGACTCCTCTTCCCTTTGTGATATCGTCGCTCACGCTATTGTTTTTGAAGAGTACCTATCGCATATTAATTATATTCAATCGACCGCTTTACGGACTTAACTATCGATTAAATTCAAATAATATTTTGTTTGCATTGCTTTTCGGTTATGAAGCCAAATTTGTTCGGGACAATAACTTTTGTTTTTGTTTATTTTCGACTGATGGTCGAGCATGTCACAAAAATTATTGAAAAAAAAAGTAATATGCTTCAAGCTGAAATTGGTTTTTAGGATTGAACACGCAAAGTTTTTAATTACTGAATAAATAAATTATCATGCAGGCCGATGAGGAAAATAAAAACTCGAACACGTTCTGGTGATTCTGTTGGAACGTTTTGTTTTGTTATTTTGGCTTTAAGTGGATAAATTATATTTGAAAAGAAAAGAATAACAAACAATTTTTATCTCTTTCATAAATTTAACTTATAATTCAAATTAAGAGGGGAATTAGAATTTCAATTCATTTGTAGAAAAAAAAGAAATAAAGTTTTTAAGAGCGGTGAGGGCGTTTTCTCCTTAAAGGACATTATTTTTGAAAACCACAATCAGTAGTGTATGTAAGCAGCTGTAATAATTATAAAGTTTTTGGACTCATGAATGACCACAAAAGTTAAGGAAAACAATAATTATTCACCTTTGTTGTCCGTTTCGAACATTTAATTTAAAAGTGAAACCAAAATCCTAGTGCTTCCTATGATGTATGGGTACTTAAAAAGGGATAGAGAGAAGGGATGACCGAGAGACCTTAAATTTTTTGTGAGAATAATGACAAGAACTTATCCATTGAAAGTTTATTTTTGAACAAGTAATTAGGAGCCTTATTGTTGCTGTCTTGAGGGTTTAAAATTCTATGCAGGCATGTTTTTACGTCAGTTTCTTACGTTTACTTCATATCTAGTGTACAAAAGAATTTTAAATATAAACTTGCTTCCGACTTGGTTTTGAGTTGAAAATATTGTCTTATTATTATGAAATCATGGGGTCTTTTCTTAAAATTTTGTAGCACACCATGTTCTTTGAAATTTTTACACCTTAATTCTCCTTGATTCTCATTGTTTTGAGTTTCTCTAAAAACAGAAGTGGCTTATTTTTGTTAAGATAGGATAGGTGTCAAAATGTAAGTAAGCATTTATTATTGACGTGAGATATCATATAGTCGGGTGATCGAAAATTAGTTGATATGTAGAACCTCAGAGCGTAAGAGACAACAAGCTCGTTTTGGTAAGTTTTTGTGAGTTAAGTTTTGAACTACAGGAGCAAGTTCGTACGACTTAGTCGTGCACATTTTTTCTCAACCTTCATGGACCTAGTCTCTTGCAAATTACAAAGCGTTAAGATTATCAATTTCTCATTCAATTCCCAAAGAAAACTAAAAAAAAATAGCTGATAGGATGAGATATTGCACTCCCATAATAACACTATACTCTTGAGTAGTGGCCTTCATCTAGATTGGTTCTACCCGTTAAAGCCATTAGATTCATATACTTCGTTCCACTCTTACGACTCATAAGCGCTGCACATCAAGCTATGTTATAACAAAGACCATATCCTTAGGAGAAAGACCACGCAATTGTAAATACCAAAGCTCTATGTTTAAATGACTATAATCTTTAGTATCCGTCCGTGATCTTCAGGGGCGAACGCAGAAAAAAATTTCGGAGGGGGTTTCAAAAAATATATATTATAGAGTGATGGCACTGGTAGTCGGCCCTTTAACTTAATTTTTGTGTTTGCGTGGTCTTTAAAAATACGTTATTTAATTGTTGGACGTGAAACTTAGTTTTTCCGATTTGTTAATATTTGCAGCCTAGGAACAAATATTGATATTTGCTACCTAAAACAAATTTATTAACTATAATTCAAATAGAAGTCGGATTCTTTTATAGTCAGCCCCTTAAATTCCAGTAGTCGGCCACCACGGGAGATGTCAGTAGTCAGCTCCCTTTAGTAAATTAATTATTTGTAACTTATAAGCCGTTGTTAAATCTTAAATGTATTAACAAACCTTTTTTAAAAAATTGTTTATTTCCAAACAAATAAAAGGCAACATACAACAAATAATTAATAAAAAATAATCTTGTATTTCAGTCAAATATGTATACTATTCAAAATAATCCAAGACCATTTCCAACACTTTAAAAAAGTACGTCTTCGTAACTTTGTTTGAAATTTATGAATTTTTTTTTTGTAATCGATTTTCCAGTTCTTTAAATGCTCCCATGGGCTATTATTACACACGGGCGTGTTGTATTGAGTAAAAGAGCGTACAAGATGATTCCGTTAATACGCAGAAGTCGCTTGATTCCAATGAAAGGATGGATTTGTGGCCATCGACTTAAGCAGTCCTGAGCTTTTTGTATTAATTTCCATAATCCGTTCGTTGAAACTATATTGGCCACATATTAGAAAAACGTCTCGGATTGTATCAGATCTGCCTAAGAGGTAACCAACCTCTTGGCGACTCCTGTTTTTAGAGATAGGCTGAATGATGTTTCATCTCCATTAAGAAGACCCTTCTTCTAAAATACCGGCTGCGTCAATCTCTTCTAAATACTCAAACGTACCAATCGCTCGTCCTCTGCTGTTCTGAGTCCCTCAGTTCATAATGTAATGTGACATCTTGAGAAGGCCTAGTAATAAGTTTTCCTTTGTAGGCTATCTTTGAAAGCAGACCTACATACGTTTGTCCTCACGATAGAAGTTTGTCACCAAGAGGTGTGTGGGCTCCTGAGGAAAGCCACACTTGGCAAGGTATATGACTCATTTATAACAAGCTTGTGTTCTTCGGCTAAACTAAAGACAGTTTCCGGTCCCATTTTCTTGTAGTCTACCTCGAGGGACCCCGTATGCTTCTCTGATCGGCCAATTGTGCTGTTATTTTTACTAATACGTTCGAGGTACTTGTGGAATTTGCGTTTTGCTTTCGGTTCGGAACTACCCATTTTCAGAGTGCTGGAAGTTAAGGTAGGTATTTTTTGAAACTAAGTTTTCTTATTATTTGCCTACACTACCTATTTATGTTGTTAAAGAAACAAACCATTTGCTAATCTACTAATCATAAAAGGCTGACATAAGAGTACTTGTCTTCTAAAGTCGGCCCTTACGTTTATATAAGCGGCTTACTACTGGAAATACATTAAAAAAAAAACTTTTTTTGCGCCAATCAAAAAAATTAAGAAATAGAAGGTTCCAGCCTTGTAGGGCAACGGCGCGACGCAACATGCTCGTTTGCATTATTCCCTACACGGCGAATACAAAATTGGCGAATATCATTTCGTAATTCGTACTTGTTGATTCTTTAAGGTGTGTGTGAGGATGTGTCAAAAAGTGCAGCTAAGTCACTGCGCCATTGGTTATTTCATAGTTAAAATGAGATTTGCTTACGACTATCTCCCTACATGTGAACTGAACAACGAAACCTACGAAAATAAGAACATCGAAAATGTTTGGCAACAGCGAACCATCTACGATCTACCTATTATGACGAATTTAAGGCGAGCACGAGCATGTTCGTCGTTTAGGGATTCCTTTAAGTATTTGTGATTTGGTGTGGCTATGGTGAAGGTTTTTTTTTCGTTGATTTTGTTCCCAACCACCGTTAGATTCGAAACGACCGATGTAATGTATTTGCAAGCAGATAAGTGAATTTTTGTATATTTTCATCGTAGCTCCCGTTATTTGGGACCCACCAATCGTAACAGATTCACTAAAATTTCTCGTTTTACATAGTTTGAGAATTTGAGTGGGAAATTTATTTTGTACCATTTCTGTATTTTTTTTTTGTTTTTTTTGAAGAATAATGTATATTTGTTTACTGTACATATTTTCATATTTCGGAGGGGGTTTTAACCCCCAAAACCCCTACCTGCGTTCGCCCCTTGTGATCTTTAATTATAAGGAGCCGGACATGTACTTAATAATGTATTGGTAGATTTAAAATCAAGCTTTCAGACTCGAAATCAGAACGCTTATTTTCTGAATTGAAAATTCAAAAAACTGAAAATTTTGTAAGACACTGCCGTTGGATCCCTAATAATATCTCAAAGAATACTTAATAATACCAAAACTAAGTAATAAAAGCAGAACATCTTACTTTGGCATTTCATTTCTTACTACGAACTTTAATTTTTCAAAAAGATTAATTTAATAAGAGTCTTTCCCATATTCGGAGAATTATGATATTAAACCAAACAAATAATTAAAAGAATTCTCTTCTCTAATCAGTAATAAAATACTAATTTCAATTTCAAAGTAAACCTCAAATACTTGGTTTCATCAAAAATCTTATTTTCCATTATGCACTTGAATTTTTGCTAATCACAAAATAATTACTAAAAAATATGCTTACATGCCATAAAAAAAAACAAAAAAACCGTAAGATGAAAGAATAAAAATACAAATTAACAGAATAGTTTGGAGTTTCTTTCTTTTTCTTTTTACGATAAAACACAGACACATCCACTCTTCAAAGAAAAAAGGATACATCCGAAGTAACTCGTGGTTGTAACGTGTAAGATGATCCTTGATATAATAATCTTCAATCCGATTATTAAAATTGATATTTTTTGTGTAGTCATCTGGAATATTCACATCAAACGTTGTTATAATATAAGAGGCAATAATCTTGTGGTGTCAAGTAAATATGTGAAAAGAAAATCTTGTGATTATCTTTCTTTTGTGTGGGAATTTTTGGATATCGTGTATCATAAAAAAAGATGACTATAGCTACTACTCTTCCAAGGCTTTGAAGTGTAAAAATCTCAACAAAATTCCACTGAAAATTCAGTAGACTGAAAATATTATCGAAACTTAATCACCCTCAATTGGATTTTTTTTAATTCAATTAAAAAAGTACTCATACGCCACAGTGAACTTTTTAAAAGGTGTAATTGTATGTACCTATTACTTATTTTTCAATAAGGTGTTAAGAAAATTTTGTTGTTGATTTTTATATAGAACAATTTAACAATGAATTAAAGAACTTCGTTCTTCTGGATTCTCATTGTTTTGAACCCCTTAAATAGCAAAGAAGAAGTGGCTTAACCATATTTTTATGTCTTTTTCTTGTTTGTTGTTCTTGAAGAAAAATGTATGCACTTTCAGAAAAAAATTATTTTTCTGCCGGACCTCAATATAGAAATGAAAAAAAAAATACGCTTAGAGTGTTCAAGAATTACAAAAATGCAATTTGAAGAATTTCTTCGGGACAATATTATTGTTTTTTTTTTTTTTAATTTGTAAAGTATCTCCCGTGACCTACTTTAAAATTGAGGTAAATTATAAGTAAGTATCTACGCAGAAATTCCTATACATAACCGAAGCTTCTAGTTCCTTGTTTTGTATTCAATAAAACAAACCCGTATCGAAGTTTAAGTATTCTTTAAAAATTACAAACAATTTTTTTTAAATTCCAATCAAATGCAAAGCGAATCACGTCGTCCATGAAGATTACGAATAATCTCATTCCATTGTCATTGTATTGGAAGTTCAGTTTTTGAATCACATAAACGGATATCCTATGACAATAAGAAGCCTCCTGTTTGATTTTCAACTTTTTCTTCTGTTTTTCTTTCTTTTTTCAGATAGGAAGCAGTAACAAAACATTTCATAAAAGTCCTTAAGATAGAGGAAAGAACAAAAGATCGATATCAAATCGATAACAGTCTGATCTAAAAAGAGAATGGTTGCTGAATTTGAATTTTAATGTGGAAGAAAAGACTCGGTTTTTTTTCATTTTGTTTCAGGATTGAGTTTTATTTTTCATTGTGGATTTCAGAAAACCTAAAATAGAAACTGTTAGGCAGAAAGATAGTCAAAACGGAAAAAAACATAATTTTTCACTGGCCAACAACCTGAATATAAATGAGAATACAAGTGTCCTAGGTTTGTGCATATTTTTACTTCCTTTAAAGAGCCTGTTATTCATGGGTGATGTTTTATATTGAATAAGGTTAAATTTCAATAGTTGTGTCTCAATATGTTCGCATAAAATATTTTGATGGGGTTGGGGTCAAATCGAAAGTACTAAGTTTTTCAGTCAGAGTACCTTGCAAGGGTTATATTATAACATTAATTGTTATCGTCGTTACAACCAGCAAGTACTCTTAACTCCTTTCCTCATCATCCTTTATTGAATATAATTAATCCAATTCGACAACCACATAAATTGAAGTATATTTTTCAATTACTCAAGCCCAACCCATTTGCCAATTTTCTCCATAGCAAAGTGAAATAATAACTTATACTCGTACGAACCACGTATACCTACCTACAAACACAGTTTGCTTTCAATGCTTAATTAGTGCGGCAATAAGGATATAAAAAAAAGTAAAACTGGATATCATATAAATTGCACTTGTAATTAAAATTAAATGGCAGCCACTTTACACCATAAATTTAATCATTTGCCACATGACATGTTATCGATAGTTCTCATCGAACGACGCGTAAGGTGAGCTGTCAACGTCAGCGTCGCGTCGTCTTCAGTGTCATCAGGAATATTTTTTAAATATAAATAATACGATTGCTTTGAATTCGATGACAATTTGTAGACAAATATAATTTGAATTCGTTAATATATCATGGGTTAATGTTTGTAACCAATGCATATGTTATATTTTACAGAACCTCAATTTTTCTCTCCTTATGTAGTTTTAAGAGTTTCGATAAATTTTTATCTCGGCGAGAACAATTTGCAAAAAGAAAACTGAATAAATAAAAAAATTATTAACTCTCTCGAACGAAACCCAAGTGTCTTCAAACTTTTCTAAAGAATGAACAAGAAAGAAAACTTCAAGTCATTTTGAGCAATTATGGTTTTCCAGAAAAATCCCAGTCATAAAAAGGATATTGCTAAAGAATCGACAAAAAAAGTTTATGTAACTTTATAATTATTGCTTCACATTGTTGGTATAAGCTATGTCCATTATTCTCAGTCAATTTGTTGAAACTTCAAAGTTTTATGGCTGAGATAAATGAAATTGGGTTTGACGTCTTACGCATACTACGAGAATCCAGTTCTGCCGAAAAGATGTTCTGCACCAGAAGTGGTTTTTCCATATTGTAACGAAGTCATACGCTTTTCAACAATTAATATATTCCCATAAGGAATTGAACTTTTATTATGCAATTCACACTCACTCCCTTCGGAAAATATTATAAGTAGACTAGCAATATTGTACTAAAATGGTCCCTACTACGAAGGATACAATAGTATCAATTAAGTAATATGTATTAGTCAAAGTCAGCCTGAAATAGTTCGACTATTTCATCATGGAAACTTCATCCCACCAGCATTAAGGGGTTTCGATATTAAAGGCATTTTTATCCGTTTTGATTGCCAACAGGTTCTTTTGTACCAGGCTGATCTGTGTCAACATGTGCATTATACCTGCCGATCCGTGTCACCAGGGCCATTGTTCTTGTACCTATACCTATACATATCCACAGCCTATACATATCCTCGATCACCGCATCGAACCTATTTTGTCAAACCGTACTGGAAAAACAACCACCAGCAGTTCTCCGGGAATAACTCAGGTTATGTGTATTGACCAGTTACAGCCATCTACGTAACTGGTCAATACAACATCCTAGGCTCAAATGTTTACCTACAGTTAGTACAAAGCTATCAAGAGTATCGTAAGTAGAGGAAAAAGTGTTTACGAACTAAGCCGTTCAAAATCAGCATACCATTGTAAGTCCCTTCAAGTTTAAGCCACCAGGTAATTGTTCTTTTGGAGTTGTCGAGTAAGGGCGTAAGTACGAAGGTTGTCTGTTCTGTCTCAAATGAAAAAGCCTTAAAACTTTCATTTATGCAACATCTGCTTTCCAGATGTGCCTTCAAATTCATTTTCTGACATTTTTTTGTGCACCACTTCCTTTAAGAAGTGCACGAATAATACCCGAACTGCTTACTTTTGGCAACTCAGTTTATGCATGCCATAAACAATCTGCTCCTCACAATTTGGTTGTTTTCTTTGTGTGCATTTTAACTTCAAAGTTTACACAACGTGTTTCGGATATAGTTAACACCTTAAATCTGATAAATGTTTCCCCAGTCGCCTATGTTTGTCTTTCAATGTGGCCTGTATAAAAAAAATGGTTCCTTGGCAAAAAAAAGTTGCATTGTTCGTCGTTGTTTCATAAGCAAAATTGTCGATAAACTAGAGTCGGTGCATAGGAGCTAATAAGACCTTACAGCAGAAAACGTGTATAACACTATAACTTAACCTTATCTATCAGTCAACGGCTACCGTCATCGATGTTTTTGCGGTGCCATTCCATTTGGCCATATGACACTTTTGAATTGTGTCATATGGCCATGTGGCTATTTGTCGCTTTGGTAATGTGTCATTTGGCCATATTTTCTTGTGTCATTCAGCCATATGGTCAAATGACGCTTTCTAAAAGTGACAAATGACCATATATTCTAATGTGAAAAAACTTGTTTGTTACTATGCGCGAACATATATGCGAGTAATTTGTTCTAGTTCGCTGGACCAGATTTAATACGATGAATATGATGATAACATTTATACGGTAAGATAAGGTTGGAAACTTTTTGGTTTTAAAGAAGTTGTTGTTTCCTCGAGTTTGTGTAGCGTAATTTTGTCGCTGTGTTTCTTCTCTTCCAATTGGGTAGCCGGTGAAGATTACACTGACGATCCGTGTCATCATGACCAATTCATTCCACATGTTTATAGATGTCTTGGATTGCATACATAAATGAATAAGAACATGTTGCTCTGCAACAGCCAAACAATAAATTGCCCTAACAAAACGTGTTTATCCGAGTACATGTGTATATCTCTTGTTTTTTCTTATGTCTGTTTTTTTTTTTGGCTTGTCCCTTTAGATTAAAGCAATTATCATTTCGCTTCCGTTCTGGTGCATAAATCAATCAAACGTATCAGAAACAGCAATCCGCTAGTTTGTAAGTTCCAGGATCAAATTCGCTTATATCCAACTTCAAGTCGCACCCATGTTTTTTACTCCCCACAAAAGACGACTTTTATTAATAAAGTTGTTTTGTCAAAATAAATATTCAAGAACAATAACATTTTATTGAAAGCAGTGAATGAAATTTAGACATTTAATAGAAAAGTAGCAACTTAAACATAGCATCACCCATGTTTAAAGTTAGACTCCAGTTTAACTCTTAATCTTAGGATTAAATCTGTTTATGAATAACTTAAACTCCAGTTTTAGTTAGTCACAGCTTAACAGCAGTTTAAAAATGTCTATGAATATGGGGCATTGTATATTCGTTTTTTTTTGCAGTTTAAGAATACGTTTAAAAGTGTCATTTGGCCATATTTTGAAATATGGCCTTATGGCATATGGCCAAATGGCATGGTACCGCGCTGTCATTTTGTTTTTCCTTAACACGAAGACGAAAAGAACTGCAAGGATAATAAGTTTAGAAAAGTTATTCGACTGTTTTCAACGTTGAGTTTGTGTATCACACTCAAGGGAACTCGAATGCACTCGACAGTCGACAACATTGAATTTAGATTTGTGTATTGCACACTCAGGTCACATCGTTTTCAAAAGGAAATTCAACCAAACACATTCCAGGTATATACCCGACTTCGCTCTTAAAAACCATACGAAGGCGATACCATACTAAAGACTCATTTTTAACTCTAGGGAAAAACTATCATATGAACGAATGCAACCTTATTTTGAATTTGTCTATCTGTTCAATATAATTGAAATCGAGCTTAATTGATGAAGTCACAGTGCCAAAAAAATACATTTATAAAATTTAGCAACTCAGTTCGAGAACGCAATTCATTCACTTAACTGAATCCCTAACCCCAACCCCAGAATTAAGTTCATGAGGTATTTCAATTAATCTCATTACAACTTGTAGTCGATTGGAAAATAATTAAATTTAAATGCAAATTGATTTTTTATTGCGTAGCAGAAACATCTAACTATAAAATTAAAACTTATCCGCAAAAGCTCAGCTAAGGCCTATTAAAATTCAATTCTCAAGGATTGTTCAGTAATAATAATATTCTTGCAGTTGAGTAGAGTAAATCGATTTATTTTCAATCAATCCAAAAACTAACAAGATCCCTCTCTCTTCCTGTCTCATCTTCGACACAAATTAATGACTTCATCAGGAGTAGCATCAGAGATGAAACCAATTTAATTCATTATAGATAGATCATCTAAACTTTAGTTACACCCTTTCATGATAGAAGAGCGTCAAGCTACTTGGGAATTTAATAGGGAATATTAAAATCAAAAACAATAAAATAGGATTCTCAAAGGATTAGGTGGAGATGGAGGGCGTGATGGTGTGCTGAAAGACAAAACGGAATGATTAAGGTTTTGGGCACCGAAGAACAGCATCAGAAGACAAGGAGTGAAATGTTAAAACTAAATGAGTTTTATAGATTGCTTTCCTTTTGTAACACCACAGACGCCACATTGCACTTATAATGATGGATTTTAAATGTAAAGCAACAAAAAAAAAGGAATTTAACCAGGGCTATTAGTTGCACGGTATTTTTGCAATATAAGAACAGAAAGCAATACATCAAAGACTTGTGAAACTAATATGAACGAGAACGATAACGATAACGAGAACGAGAACGAGAACGAGAACGAGAACGAGAACGAGAACGAGAACGAGAACGAGAACGAGAACGAGAACGAGAACGAGAACGTGAACGAGAACGAGAACGAGAACGAGAACGAGAACGAGAACGAGAACGAAAACGAAAACGAGAACGAAAACGAGAACTAGAACGTGAACGAAAACGAAGTGAAGTAAGGTTTCACTTAAGTGAAGTTTTGTTTTACACAAATGAAGTTAGGTTTTACTTTAGTTAAGTTGAGTGAGTTAAGTAAACGCGTGACGTATTCTATTAAGCTCATATAACAATCGAACAAAGCGCTATTATTACTAATACTTACCCCAAAAGAAGCTTATCGTGCTTCTGTCATAAAATACGTGGCAAAATAATTGCCTTTTCTTAATTGTTCAATTAAAAATTGCCACTTAACGTGTCTTCCCATGTGCGAATGATTTACAATTTCTTCTCATGTTAAATTGACCTTAAAACTCTATCGAACAGATTGATTTTTAATGCAAATCATCCTTCAAAACTCTCATAGACGACCAATAATAATAAATCATTGATATTTCAAAATTATACTCTCTTCTTTCAATGACAACAATAAAAACAGCATCCTTCTTTAATTTTTCCACTCGAGTTTTCTTGTGAAAACATAAACTAACAACAGCACACAAGTATTAAATCACCTTACTCGAACAGAATCGAAGTGGTTATAAATCATTTACCAGTCAAGAAATAAAGGAAGACAAGCAAGGACACAGGGATAATCTCCTTTACAATAAATGTATACATAAGCAGCAATCCTTTTGGTTTCAGATGCGCCAACACTTTGAAGGTGGCTCCTTAGATAAGAAGCCATGAAAGAATCGATGGAGCATATTTAAACGAATAAGCAAAGCTTTTGTGTGGAAAAGTCTCTCCTCTGGACTTGATTTAAATCCACTGTTAACATTGTAGCGGTCTTCTTCCAGAAAACCCTCAAAAGCGGATCTTAAAATGTTGAGTTTATGCATAGGTATGAAGGTTTGCATTGTAGTTTTGCGCTTGATTGTTCCAATAATTTACTATCTACTAAATTAAAACAACTTTGTAAAAGCACATCGGAAGACAAATTATAGCGTTGAGTTTCAGACTGAATCTTTGGAAATTTTCACTCTAAAAAATACCTTCTTGTTGGTCACTTAACAATTTTCATGGCTACAAATTTCAGCCAAATGTCTCGTGTAAGTCTTGTGTCAATATGAATTTAAGTTTGATTTCTTTCAGTGTATAAAAGAAAGTCTTTGTTTACTTAGACAATATTTACGTCTCAATTTTCTCATCTCCATTTTTAAAATAAATTGTGTGCATCTGGGTAGATTTCGCTTTGCATTGTTAATATATGCACCACACTGTTGCGATGGCTGTCAATGAAGTTTACATAAATATCGATTGCCAAAAACCTTTTCAGAGTTGCGTGAAAGAAATGGTTTGGGATGAAGGAACGAAGCGCAATCTTTTTCTTTTGGCAAAAAGTAAACAAATTTTAACTACGCAAAATACGTTTTCTAGCATCTGCATCTGCACTTTTGCAAACTTCTACAAAACTTCTTTTTTGTCTTTTTTAGTAAGTTATGTAAGGACTCGGTGGCTTATTGTTGGCTATTGTTTGTTGTTTGCTGATAACATTTTCACATTCTGACGATAGTTCGCAAATCTTTTAAAAAACTTGACGGAAAGCACCATACACATTTTTTTGACCGCCCTGTTTTGCATAGAGCAATTTTTTTGTTTGAAGACCAAAAAAGTTTAAGTATTCAGCGATCTATAATTGGTATTTTACTTTGAGCAACAAGAATGGTTGAAATAAATCGCAGGATTAAAAAGACGTCCAATCTGATTTGATGTATGTATACATTTGAATGAATGCTTTATTTTCTTTCTTCTCTCACTATCCTAGCTAACCGACTTCTCCTCTTTTGTCACGTTTGTATTCATTAGTTGAGTTCTGAAATTTTTTCCGCAATTTATTTGTTTCTTCCTCTCTCCTACTGCAAAAGTAGATGGGTTATATGGCAGCCTTTTTGTAACTCATGGCGTGGTTGTGACAGGTGATGAAGAGAAATAATTATTTTCTATAGTAATTCAGTTAAAATACAATTTTTAGAGAATTGGAGATTGAAAAATATGAGAATCATGGAGAACGAAGCAAAATGATTCTTTATTCAATTTGAACTACTTTTAATGGAATGTTTCTTGGGCTGGTAGTTGCTAGGGGGAGGACTGTCAGTGATCTTTTTTTTTTGTTAAAATATTATAAAAATGTGTTTCATAAATGCCTTTATTTTTTTAGTTTTAAGCTTCTTGGCCATGCTAATTTTTGATTTCTCCCGTTTTCGTCTTCAGCCTTGTTTGTTTTTCTTTTCTTTTTACGTGTTTGGAATTATTGTACTTCCTTTTTTAATGTTATAGACATTTTTCTTTTTGGCTTTAGTTTGAGAACATTCGCTTCTTAAGCTTTTAAGCTTGGCCTTGTTTAGTTCTGGATTCTTTTTTTCTTGTTTCGAGTTAAAGGCCTTTTAGATTTTGGCTTTTTGGTTTTCTGACTTTCTCAGTATGGCGTTTCTTGATTTCTTTTGAATAATGAACATTATTTTCCTAGGCCTTATTTCAGCCGAAGTTCAATTTTTGACAGCTGATAAGTCTCAACCTTCCAATCTGCAACAAAATCCAGACCAAACTTTTCTCCGGAAAATTAAGTCTTGTACCATTATTTGTTTCGTTTCGTACACAAAAAAAAACAAAGTAAACATTGAAGTGCAAAATAAATGTCTTCCCTTTTTTGATAATTATATAATTTTTAAAATTCACTATCGCTGCTTGGTAATGCAAAGGTAAAACCTCAGCAAAAGACCGCGAAATTATCTCTAATTAACCTTCATTTCTCGGTTGCGTAAAATATCCCCCCCCCCCCCCATCTTTCGACCGAAAGCACGCCTGGCTTTTATTGAATAAAACTCGTTTCTCTATTGTGTTGCTGTCATCCAAGACACCATGGACCAATGCGATGCAACGATGGGAGGCATATAAAAGGAGCTTGGCTTGGCTTGGCTTTTCTGTGGTAATCTACATTAATATCTACACAAAGTATGTAGGTACAACAAGCTTTTGACTGAAGTAAAACCAACAGGAAAGTGCAAGAAGATCCAGTGGGGAAAAGTTCGCCTTGCTTCGTGTTGCTGTCGCAACGCGTAAAAAGTGTGTTGGAGCGTAATTTGCTGCCAGAATGCGCTTTGAGTTTAAATTACATAAAGTACTTAGAAGAGACTACTTTTGTTGGGTTTGGGGTTTTTTGCTGTTAATGGAAATTTTATTTTGTTGAAAATTTTAATTAAAAAAATAGAAAGGAAATTTAAAGGAAACTCATAAACAAGTTGAGAAAGGCCGAAATGTTTCCATTTACGTCTTCATGTGCTTGTGTTTCGTACACTGATGCAATTTACTTCTTTAGAAATGATTTAAATGAGAAGAAGGATTTCTGGATCACTGTTTATGTTTGTGTCAATTTCACCTTTAATTAGAATGTTTTTGGGTACCGTTTAACCTCATTTTCCGTTCGAATTTTCACTCACACGAACTCACTACTTCCACACACAAAACAACTTTCTAACAATATCGCTACATAGTTTGGCACGAAACACATTAAAATGAGTATGCACTCAATTAATAACAAGAAGACGCCAAATTACCAACCCAATCCATCCTTTAGTCTCACGTCAACACCTTAGGGCTGGCGATCCTTTCTATAGAAAACAAAAATAGGAGATATCGTGTAAGCAAATTCAAAATGCCAAAAAGAATTATCCTGTCTCGAGATTCTTAAGAGGACACGTTATTTTATAAGAATAGTGTGACGGCTGACGAGACTCATGAAAAGATTTTACATTCTTATTCAATCCTTTTCTAAGTTTCATGTACACACCTCATGACCGTTCTTTATGATTCGACTGTTTGTCAGTATAGTTTCTGTTTTTTGTTTCACCATTAATTCACTATCCTTAGTTTGTCATCCTCAAAGAGTTCTTGTATTTCGAGTCCTGCATTGACATCGTCGTTGTTCTGCTGAAATGATGGTGTTTGTGTTTGGGAATATATGCAGTCACTCGTCTAGCAAATCTGTAATAAGTCCAAACCAATGCACTCGTTTGTCTCATTTGTCAACTAGCTCATTATTTCGTCAGAGACAGAGTGCAGCTGAAAAAGGTAAAAGTTCATTTTGTGTGTGGGTTTGTCTTTGAGTTTGTGGCTCCACATAGTCGACTGGATTCGGATGATAACTTCAACCAGATGATACAGAACAGAACACAATATGACGAGCTTAGGACAGCAATGTTGTGACTTGTGGATGTTCTGCTTGGCAATTAGGATCTAATTTAGTAGAACAAGAAAGTAATGGAAAAAGGTTGGAATGAGGATAGTGCTATTTTTGGAGAAATAAAGAAAAATAGAATAAATGATTTCGTTTATTAAATTATTTTGAAGCACAGTAAGCAGTTGGCTCGACGGATTCAGTATGGTGAGATGATGATAACGATGATTAAACCGCTTTTAAATCTTCATTCGTTCAGATTGCTTTAGTATGCGTTAAATTGTGGAAGACAATACTATTTTCATACCACATTGGCTGAGGTAGAACGAGTGAGCTTGGTTCGCCAACTCAGTTCGTCAAATCGTATTTCCCTGAAAGCTGATCTAGAAACCACTATAAAAAGGGAAAAAATAAGTTTTTAATCCTCATCAAAATCTTTGCCATCCTCTGATAAAATTTGAGAGTCGGCACAATAGAGCGAAAAGGTATGAATCTAGGTCAGGAGGGATACTTTGTTCTAGATGTTCCCGGATTGCCCCAAAAACCATTCGAGAAAACACTTAAACCAAAAACACATAAAAAATAATTTTTTTTAATCGATAGCCGATAGCCGGCTAATTGAGTTGGCGAAACGAGCAGGCAATTCGAGTTGACTCATTACTACAAGAGAATCAAGATTATTGCAATAATACGAGCTTTGCTATAATTTTTGTTTTCCTTAGAATTCGACAGCTCTGAGTTTGGTTTGGAAATGCAGTGCTGCTAGTTTCACTTAGTTAGGCCGTGAGCAAATCGCGTTAAAAATTCTGGTTATATTTAACCAGTTTTGTCATATTTTAGCCTGCAGCTAGTGTGTTTCGCACACGGCCTTAGAACTTAAATAAAATTCAAATCTGGTAACAGTGATACTCTTGTTTTACTTCCTTCCTTTTTACAAAAACAAGCTTACGGCTCAATACTTAGTGGGTTATACCGTTTTGTACGAAGTAAAGTCTACTGAATCCTTTTATTATAATCAAAGTAGTACCATTTTGCTACAGGACTTGCCTCGAATTGAATATTTGGTTCATCGTTGACGTTCATCGGCCTAGCCTAAAGCCACTCTGGTACTTGGCGATGAAAGTGTTGCAGAGGGCTTTAATATGCTCAGGCTCACATAGTAGGTTGCAAACGGATTTTGTACACAAACTTACTGCAGAGGCAGTTTGTCATATGGTGTATTTTTAAATCATTGTTAACTTTGACCTTATAATCATTTCTCTTTTGAAAACGTGACAGACAGTCAAAGTTCTATTATCATTCTCCCCGCACATAAAAATGTGCCGTATTTTATGCATTGACTTTACTTTGTACTTTTCACTGATTTTCTTTCTCGATTTGCTTTTAAGTGTTTATTGCATGCATTTTCTTTGAACTAACATAAATCATAAAATTTCTTATGATGAAAATTCAATTTCCTTTGAAGAGAAAACCCCTATCATTGGAACCATTAAACGCCATGCAACATGTGGTTACATGTAGGTTTATAAGATAAACCCGCTTTAACACAAATGAATGTCTCTTGTGCATATATATTTTCAGCAAGAACGATAACTCTGCTGTGGAGAGGACGGACTTACTTACAGTTCTGTGTGCTTGAATTCATCGTTCGTTATAAAACAAACAGAAAGTGACAAGTAAAAATTCACCAACAAAAAGTACTTAAGATTATTTTTGTTGGGAAAAATTGACATTCATTACAAATTCTTTCATCAAGTGATCCTGCCCTTGAATTTTTCAAAATTCGTCCCTGCTGTTCTACGAGACTTCTTTGCTAATAAAATACATTGTTCGTCTGGTTTTGATGGTTTTCTGCTGAAGGAGTTTTCGACTGTAAAATATTATTGATTCCACTGCTACAAGTTCTTCATTTTTTCATGGGAGCTAATAATTCTCTCCTAAAAGGATATCAATGAATTTTTCTATCAGTATAGTTTTTAAGGGCTATTAAGTCATTAAAATTAAGTATAGGATCCGATACAATTCAACCTATACGAGCTGAACAATATTATATAAACAGGGTCGTTAAACTCAGACAGATTTTGTTGAACCAAATTTTGTCTGTTTTTAATGTTTGCTTTAGGTATAAAAAATTACATCCATCCGAAACCAATTATGCTGCTTTGAAATGATTTTGATGAATCAAAAGTTTCCTCAACTATAATTTAAATAACTCAGGCAAAACCAATAATTGGGAAGAGTTCAATAATCGAATATTATGCAAATTAGCCAAATACCGCACTGATGATGGAATAATTTTTCCTAAAATTGCTTTGTGATTTGTGAATGTATTGAGTGCGAGAGTCTAAACTCTAAAGCATAACAAATTTGCAATTGTGGATATTTTGACGATATACGTTATATGTTAAACATTCAAATACTTATCACTCATCCTTATGTGACGTTCTGTTCGCTGTCAAAGTCGTGCAACCTCCAAAACACACGGATATTAAAAGAATACCGCAATGCGATTGCAACTTTGGTTAGAATAACTGAAATGCCATGAAACTATGAGCTTCTATACAGTTAGAATTGTGACAATTTGCGGAATGTATCCAACTGCGTTAACGGATGTTGCTTGCACGCCATTGGAGCCATTCGCATTGCATGAGAAATATCACAGGAAGCTATTTAGGAAATAGCTTTGGTTGGTTAGCCTTAAATGAATTATGAATTAATGTTGTTTCAAGAACTTGAATTCAACATTGATTGGGAAATATGTAGTGAATATATCTATATTATGTAGTTCATGAGTGTATGTATAATTTTCTGACAAATAAATAAAAAGAAAGGTAATAATTTTAAAATGACTTCAACTTTATGAAAAAATATAAAATTAAGATACCTCGTGTTATAACTCGTCCAAAACAAATATGCAGTACAGGGAAGATAGGACATTCATCTCTCGCTCTATCTGTAGAGGAATTCCATTACGTTGTGTGAAAGATAAAATTGGCAAGGGTTACGGTAGGTTATATACTAAAACTGTAAAAAGCTCTCCGAAAAATCGAAAGAGTTGCCTTCTATATTTTATAAGCATTGTCTTAAACAAAGATTTTTATTCAGAAAAAATATTTAATACGAACATGAAATAAATTTGAATTTCGTAATTTATAGAACCGAATTAGATAAATTATGAAATACGAAATCTTAACAATGAATATTTAGAAAGTGCCAAGATTTTATAATTGACAGTTTTTACATTTAAATTTAAATGAATTGTTCTTATCTTTTTCCACACCACCAAGAGGTAAGATTATAGGCGCGTTTTTGGTGGGGAGATATGGCCTTTGGTCTTGTTTTCTTTGAGGACACTATAAACAGTTCGTTCTGAAACCGAAAAAATATCGCGCACTTGCCTTATAGCTTGGGTTTTGTTTTTTAAATGGTCATAAAATTTATTTGTTGCATCAACTATTTCTTTTTTTTTCTCAGCGCTTAAATCCTTAGAAGAACTTGAAGACATTTTGATTAAAATCACTGTTTTTATAATTTATATTTCACAGCACCAACAAAAAAAAATTATAATCGCACTAAACTTCAAATTAATAAATATTTCTCTGCATTGAATAAGCCTACTCTTTTTTTAACAGATTTTAAGTTTTTATTGCATACCATGAAAAAGCTACTATTCTTGAAAGCTCCCTTACAGAATCGAAATAAAAGTAAGCATTATTATTTCCTGGCAACGCTGATTTATATGTTTGTTTTGTCAAACAGAAAGAGCTTTGCAAAAACGAGCACAAAATCAGTATGGCGTTAGCCGTGCGAATAGCAGGTCATAGGGGGATGTACGCTTGTTTTTCAAAATAAATCAAAAAAAATTGTATGAAGCAACAGTGTTGTAGTATATTTTTTTTAAGAGGATTGTAGATTTTTTTCCTGGACAGGCCTCCTTTGGAGTAAAAAAGCTCTCCCATAAGGCCTGTACTGCAGATTTGTTTTGGACGAAGTATAGAAATGTCGACGGATGGAATTTGTTTATTTTTATTTTTATTTCCCATTCCAGAATGAAAATGCTGAAGCCTGAACAACGTTGAAAATCCCGATGCTATTCAGAACGTTATAGTCAATGGTGACCGCTATAAGGCCATGATAACTGACTTTTTCGTTCATCAATTGAACACTGGTCGATTTAATGCTGCTTGGCTATTTTCCGTGGAGACAGCTGAAGTCGCAAATCTACGCTGGTTAAGACCGAAAGGATTGACCTCTTGGAGTACAAAATTCCACACTTATTGCCGATATACGCCAACATATGTTGGCCGTCCACATCAGACTACGTCCGAGACAGCCGTGCCGGTCATATGGCAGAAATCATATAATATTACGCATAACTTTTGCTACTTTTACAGGCTGGAGAGCAATTCGTTGAATAATAATTTTAAAAGTCAGTGCACGCATTCTGAAGTATTGTAAGAAACACGATCACTTTATTTAGAGTTTCAGAACAATTTCAGCTTAACTGTGGGACTGTCGTGGGACAAACACCATTGAAACAACATTTTCACATTTAATTAACATTTCTGCCAAAAACTGAGTGCTAACAAATGGTTTCTTCTTCTGCCTGGTCAAATGCAAAATTTTCAAAAGGAAATCATTTTATGCCAAATGTCAGTCTAAACGACCACCAGTTAGTTGACAGAACGAAATGACGGTTGTGTGTCCTCCAATCCACAAGTACCGCCTGGAGCATGGCCATCATGTGTAGGTCCGTGATTATGATGTTTGTTAATTGCATGAAACAATCTTGAACTCTGTGTTGAACCTTGTTAAAGGCAAGGAAACACGAATCGATGCGAATACCTTCATGATTATGGCCATGAACATAATTTCATTGTTTTGTGGTTCGAATCGTACGGCTAACAAAATTAAATTCCATATCGTAATATAAAAGCTAGCAACTGACATCGAGGCGTAATGGCATATTTGTGTCATGTAGTGTGCACTATTCAATGGTAATTCGATCAGAAGTCAATCAGCACAGGGCCGGAATGAGTTCCTGTCAACAAAACAATATGTGGCCAAAGCCTTCCCTTCAATGAGAAAAAGTTGACAGAATCCAACCATGACACTATGAGACTTTGTTATGCCAACGACCACCGAAACCAACGTTGTACTCTCTAATTAAATGTGCAATCTCAGTCAGTGGGTAATGAATAACAACGAAAGTTATCCGCGTGTGCTTTTAACTAGACCATACGATTTCAAAACAAACGACTTTGACATCCAGCAATTATGTGTACGCCATGTTTTGTTCGACAGCACACTGTTTTTAAATTAATGATTACAAGTTTGAGTAACATAATTTTGCCATAAAGAAGGACTTGTTCTACTAAACCGCAATTACTACATTGTATTTATAAATGAGACTGCAACCATGACTACCACATATATTGTATGAATTATTAAGAAGTCAACAAATTAATAGCCTGTGATCTACAGTCAATTATTTTCCGGTTAGAACTTTGGTTACATTTTCTCAAAAAGTATACCACTTGGTCTTCTGAACACTTAAAATAAATAATAATAATGTAAGTTAGTATAATTTCCGATGATACGATTTGTTTGCTTTGCCGGTACTGTTCGACATGTCTTTGGACAAAATAGGTACGGTCCGGCGATCAGGGACAATATCCAGCTATAATGCCCTTGTGGCAATTATCATCAGGAACCAAAGCCCCTGATATCAATCAAAACGGATGAAAATGTCTTCAACTTCGATACCCTATATCGCGGGTGCTGAGAACTTCCAACGATAAAATGGTCGGAATATTTAAGGCTGATTTTGACGTTGACGATGTTAATCCTTATAATATTATCAGTAGGGAGTGATTGTGAATTGCATTAATAAATTTCAATTTAGTATGAGAGAATATGATTTATTGTGAAGTTTGTGACTTCTATACAATGTTATATACGTCCAAAACTTGTGTACAACTTCCAATTGTGGGCTGGTGCTCCAGTAACATACCTTCGTTGGGCCGAATCTCACTCTTTTATAGATATTTCAACGGAATATTCTCTCGCGAAATAGACAGCTGCCAGTCCTTAAGATATTCAACCGCCTCCAGGAATGTCAATCAGTTCACCCTCGATCTTAACTTCAATTATACAGTCAAACAAAGAGATCCTTTTTTTAGCAGTACTGCATGAATGTAGAATTGTCTATCCAGTTAATTCAGGTATTCAATGAAATACTTAAGGTTCAAAGATAAATTAAAAAGTTTCCTGAAAGTAACAATTAGCGAGTTCCCATCAATGATTTTTTTCTCATTCAATTATTCAAGGCAAGTTCAATGCCCGGGTCCTAAGCCAATTGAAATTTGAACTTCCTGTTTGCCGTTAAAATGTTAATTCCTCAAATGACAGACCAACTAAATTATTTCGATACGTATATTTTAGGAAGGATTGCCATCCGCAAGTCCGTTATAATAAATTTATTATCAAAGTTCACATTTGCATATATACATAGACACAGCGCCGAACACACATTTGCATTACATTGAAATTGCGGTCCAAACGTTGACCTCGATCGTTATTTATGTGCAAATTGTTTGCAATTAACGGTATAATACCTCACCTGGTGCAGCACTAGGTATCCTGAACCTGCCTTCCCCGTTATTTTCGTTATAGACACTGTGACTGCTATATTGTTAGGGTTTCGCTTCGCTCGTCTCCAACCAAAATGCGGAAATATGGGGTTCACGTGAGGGTCGTGGTAGCAAAACTTAATGCACGTGTGCATACAATATTGAGGATACCGCCCATTACAAAATTATATGAATCAAATCTGCTGAATTCAAGTCGAAGTGCTTGGATGGTGGGTTGCTTGAATTAGGGTTATAATAGACTCGGTGAAGGTTTTATCAGGGATTTTGGTGGTCTTATGGAAGCGGATACAAATTGCATGCAAAGTTTTATTGTAAAAAGATTAATGTGAGTGTCAGGGCTGCATAGGAATTTCAGGGTATTAATTTAAATTAGTTTTTTTTTTTGGAACGCTGTTCAAAATGAGAGGGCGTTGATGTCCAGCGAAAGGGCGAAATTATTTAAAGGAATTTTGTCAAACGTGGCTGTCTCACTTTCTTACTATTCAACTGCGTCTCTTGAAGGAAAATATTCTCTTCAAATGCCAAAAGAGATACAGAAAAAAACATTTGAAATTGATTTTGACAGAACTCTGTCCCTCAGCTCAACTAGTTTTCTCAATAAGCAAAAATATATCAAACGAGTTCACTGCGGCGTATACTTGTTTTTTTTTTGTAATTTTTATTCTGTGAAAAGCTCCAGCCTATCAATAATTTTGTTTTCTTTACAAAAATTCCTTAATGCTCTTAATTTGCTATTCATAAAAAACACACTCATATAACGCATGAGGCACGAACTCAAACACTACAAAATTACTTGTCTCAATTTCCCGAAAAACCACTCGAATATACCACAAGCTAAATGTTTATGTACACTTATACAGGAAACAAGCATAAGTACTGTCACTACCTTGTTAAAATCATTGAAACTAATCCACTCTACTAGTTAACGAGCTCTCGTGTTGCTCTGAGTCCTCTTACACCAATAACAACTACTCTCATTTCGTGGTATCTTAAATCCCACCCAATTAAGCCAATTCAAAATCCCTCCAACTCAACCAGTACATTCTTACCTTATACACAAGACGACAACGCACCTTCCTTCGCCATCAGAAATAATGATAAGCCCTTTAAGTGACCTCAGAGCAAAACATTTATTATCTTCCTTCGCTGAAGATTTTCGATCCCCCAAGGACACGTGTGTGTCGCCTTAAATTCAACAAAACAAAAATAAAACAGTTATTTGAGTTAGCCAGCCAAAAATTACATTAAAACACAAACATTTGATCTGGGAAAAAAATAAATACAAGAGCCAACATAAAGAATCATTACACTATGTCCTCCGGAGCTCAAAGGAATCATTGTGTTTAGGAGGAGCAAAAATACGCCCACGTAAGCATAACCTCACTATAGTGTAATTTTCAGCGGCGCAGGATCAACAGTGCCAGAGGTTAAATGAAGGTCTATTAGGGAATTATCATACGCACCAAAGAGTGTCCTTTTGAAAATTTGGATAAAAGCTGATACACTGAGAGAAAAGTAAGTCAAATTGAGACATAATAAAAATATCGATTGTTGTTAGAGGGACAGAGAGGCAGAGGGGCCGATTGACAGAAAGACAGTAGGACAAGAGGCTAATGGGCAGAAGACCCGAAGAACTGGTGAAATTCGACCAGATTTTTAAACTTATGCTCTCCGTGTGCTTACATTCAAAATTTACAACCAAGCCGGGAGGCCCAAAGTACACAATTTCAATTCAACAATTTGTTGTGCACCTTGAACTGCTGCTGCATGTGATTGTTAGTTCGAGTCTGGTCGGGATAGGGACAAAGTTTTGTGAATAGGGAAGCACCATTATAACGCAACACATCAACAAAAGACCATACAAAAGTTTATAATAGCCTCAAGGGAATCGATCCGAGTCATACAAACACAAAGTCATGTCATAGAAATAGAAGACACAACTCCAACTTAAAAAATAATGACTCCTTGCCGAATGTGACACGAAGTGATGACACACAATCGTAAAACCAAAGTCTCGTTTCTCATTGGAAAGAGTCAATGAAGACACACAGAAGACAAATTAGTCCGGTGAATGGGTTCAGTTCAACAAGAGCATTGAGTTCTAAGTTTTCTGTTGATCCAAAAGAACATCTCCGGTGCTTTCTAAATGATGGTTCTTTCCAGCTGAGGTTTATTACAAAGAAATGGTATGTGTGTGCCTGTGTGAGTATTTGTTGCTTTATTGAGAACAGGAAATGCATGAGCATTGATTTAATTGGAGACTTTATCGGGCTTGGAGAAAGCCAATTTTGGCACGTAGACTTGCCACAAGAAAATCACTATGCCTCGCTATGTATATGAAATCCGACATGGGTAAAAGCCATACCATAAAGGTATAGTCAGAGACTTGAAATGATGCAAATTAAAAGTGTCGAACGATGACATAATTTTATATTTAAAAGGGTCTGTTGAGTAAGAGGCATACAAAAGCAGCTATAAGAAATGTATATTTTAATGACTTTCAGGACACTTTAATTTTATTATTCGAGCGTGATGTCGGTCGTCCTGGAGTAAAGTAAGCAAACTTTTTAAGTACCTTTACCGTATGGCAAAGAAAAGACGCTAAAAGGAAGTTTAAAATGTAAGTTTTTGGGTGGCTTACATTCTTGTGTTAAAATTAACATAAATGTTTCAACAAACAAAATGTGAGCTCATTTGCTTGTACTTTGGAAGAAGGAAATAATTCGATTACAGGCTTTATGGACTAGAAGTATATGGTCTATGAATTGTGGTTTACTTGTTCAACCTAATTACTTGGACATATTAAGTTCTTAATAATGTGTACTAAATATTTAATATTTTGCACATAAGGGATTTGATTGAACTGATTTATAAGACAGAATTTCGACTCAACAAGATTTGTTGCTTTGAAGATGTAAAAGGAGTTCTTTTTAAAATGGAAATAGACGAAAAGCAAAATAATATAAAAATCAATTGAAGTCAAGTTATTTGCTCAACTCAATGTTATAATTTTTTTATTTGGTTCAAGCTTCCTCTTCCATTTTAAATAGCACAAAAAATTTAAATGTTTGTGTTATTCGAGAAGTTCTGTAAAAGCTTATTTTTTAGGTTTTTTATAAATGGTGTCGCCATTTTTACGAAACTTCAATTTTTGCCACTTTCACCTCAGTGGATTTGTACACACAATCTTGCTGCATTTGGACAAATCAGAATCCACGAGCGAATGATGAAAAGCCGAGGCATCCACAAAGATTGAATGGTTGGTGCATTTCGTGGATTAAAGGCTTCATCAAGCAGCAAATATTCATTATCGTGAATGAGGTTAACTTAAGCGACATGAAAACAAACTTCAGAAATAGACGATATAGACATGGATAGTGTTCCAACTGGATGGTATCACACTTGCCACATAGCCAATAACAAAATTGAGGAGAAATTTAATAGCCGTATTATTCCACATCATGTGATTTGACATCATCCGACTTCTTCAACATTTACAACATTTTTGTCGAAGAGGATATGATCTCATTCAAATAAAAATTATAAGAAGCTTATTTGACGTCAATTGCAGTTAAAATAATTTTTTTTTAACATCGTTATAAGGATTCAAATCTCACAAAACTCTCTGAAAAAATAAGTCCCAAGCAACATTTTATAAGAAGCAGAAACCCTAAAATAGTTCAAAACAAAAATGAGATAAGAGTTTATTTGCAGCAGTAATACACTGTTTGTATTCTTGTCGAGTCTTTTTGTTACCAGCAAAACGGAATGCAAAACTTTCCTTTGCTGCAATGTACTTGCCAAACTTTATACTGTTTTATTTTTAACATTCGCAAGTCCTTCGAGGCTTCCAGCTTCAACATATAAATTCAAAATATATAATGGACCAACTTTTGCAATCATTCAAGTCATTTTTTCAAAACTTAAATCATATTACAAATGTTTTTAGAACAATAAACTTTAATCCAGCTACGCACTCATAACAAGTGTGTATTTTTCATATTGCAAAAAGTATTTTTTTGTTTGTTTAAGGGAGTTGAATTTGAATGTTTCCTGCTCGTGTGATTAAGAGTGGTAAACCCATCAGATACTTTTAATGTTTTTGAATGAGTAGAAATATGGACATTTCTTTCAGTTAAAAGGGCGGAGAATAAATTGGTGAAAAATGATTTCGCTATCAAAACAATTTTAAAACGGCTCATTGGTGTGTCTACCTCCAAAATATAACAAAATATAACCTTTTTTCGCAGGTGGCCATGGTTCAGAGGATAGAGTAGTGGATTGCTAAGCCGAACGCTACGGGTTCAAACCCCAGCTTCAGCAGCATTCTTTTTCTACAAAAATCGCCAGATTATCTGAGGCCACCTGTGCGATAACATGAGACAATACAAATCTAAGTCTCCTCCTCTGAGCCACGTAGGTTTCTGTTATGTGTGCTTCCTTTCTATGTGTCCTTTCTATGTGTCTATCTGTCTCTCCCTGTTGTATGTCTTGTTCTGTCCCAGCCGATGGTCTCAGTCACCAGTGCTGTTATATGTCTGTAGTTCGTTACATTTATGTGCGAAGTACTGTGAAAAAAAATAACCTTTTTTCCTTGCTAGACACAACATCCATCCACGTTTCAAAAGTAATATTTTTATTTACATAAAAAAAGGGATTTGTATGATTTTTTCATAACAGCTAATTTTTTTTTTATCAATTTCATCAATTTTATTATGGAAAAAAACGTTAATACCTCTTTTTGTGCATGCAGCAACTTTAAATCTCAAATAAAAATCACACCGTTGTTTTTGTCGAAATTGAATATTTTAATGAAATGACTATACCTACTGGAATATTGAAAAGCTGTCATTCAATAGCCAATTTTTACAAAACACGAACAAAATATCCACTCAAAGGCATTGCACTATTTCAAGAAAATTGTTTTTTTTTTTTTTTATTATGTGTACCAACTGCAACGTCATTAAACAGTTGAAGTATGAATGAGCTTAACGTCAGCACCTGGCAACTAAGCCTTATCTGACGGTGGAACTATCCACACTGTCGTCGTGCAATTTCCAACCGAAGTCGGCATTGTCACTATGCTTCTTTTAAGAGGGCACTTAACCTCTTCCTGATGATCCACCAGAATACAATTAACACCTCAAACAACTTTCAAGAAAGAAGCGGGTATCCTGCATCTAGATCCACACCAGTACCAATTGAATTAGTGCCAGCTCTTATTCATCTTGGTTTGATTCTAGACTACCATTCAGGCAACACACGGAACTGCACTCAACCTTCAGTCACGCGAAAGAAGAGCCGTTGTCCGGTCACAGATACCGATCAACCTTCACCACCGAAAGAAGAGTCGATTACCGTGATTTGCGAATAGTAGCTGAGGCCAAACTCAGACAACCACAACCCCCGCGAAGGTCCATCCCACTAGTGAGTTGCTAAAGCTCACTACCCGCGGTACCCAATTGCCCCTGGGTGGGGGGTGGTCACGTATATATTTTTGTATAACAATTAGTTATACATTTTTGTTTGTTGTGACATCTTTTTTTGTTTTTGCTGCTTTTGTCCTATTGGCGGACGAGGGACACTGCTCACCCTCTGTCAAGTATATCCACATTGATCGAAGGGAAGGACCAGCCAATCAAGGGACATACCCAACATTTTGTCTAACTTCCTTGGCGTTTATCCACATTCGGTATTCATTAATCGCATTTTCTTCCTTTATTACGTGTGTTAACATAGTATCTTTTAAGGATCGCATTCATCTTCATTATACTTCCTGCTTCAATTCGCCAATTCCATTAGACTAAAGCTGCCTACGTTCGCAAGTTCAAGCCAATAAATTGACAAGAACCTCTCGGAGGCCCCACGAGAAGGTGTAGGTCAGCACGTTCACTTCGAATTCTTGCAATATGTACTTGGAAAACTAGTTTCTTTTCTAAATCGCCAATCTACATGATTTCACCTCCATTAAACAGTTGAGTAAAGCACTCATATTTATTTCTATTTTTATCGAAATGTGTTTCCAAAGTGACCGTTAAAAGTTTTGGGACAAAAATCGCACTTAGCCAAATCCGGAGAAATCGATTGACCAAGGTACGGAAAAGCTCGCGAGCGCTCGCGAGCGCTCGCGAGCCGGAGCCAGCTCTTTCACATTTTCAGCTCCAGCTCGCGAGCCGGAGCTCTTTTTTCAATAATTTAGGCTCCGGCTCACGAGCCGGAGCTCTTTTTTCAATATTTTTGGCTCCGGCTCGCGAGCTCTTTTTGAGCTCGGAGCCAAATAGGCTCCCGAGCCGGAGCTCTTTTTTCAATATTTTTGGCTCCGGCTCCCGAGCTCTTTTTCAGCTCGGAGCCAAATAGGCTCCCGAGCTGGAGCTCTTTTTTCAATATTTTTGGCTTCTAAACTGATTTTCGGGGCAATCCGGTATTTTTCAGAACGAAATATATATATAGCGACCTAGATTCATATCTTATCTTTCTATTGAGCCATTAACATTCAAATTTCATCAGCGGATGGCAGAGATTTTGACGGATTAAAAACCTGGTATTTCCGGCTGGCTCAATAGAGAGATAAGATAAAAATCTAGGTCGCTAGAGGGATATTTCGTTCTAAATGTTACCGGATTGCGCCGAAAATCGCTCTAGAAGACACTTAAAAAACCGAAAAAATGATGTTTTTAATCCGTCAAAATCTCTGCCATCCGCTGATGAAATTTGAATGTTAATGGCTCAATAGAAAGATAAGATATGAATCTAGGTCGCTAGAGGGATATTTCGTTCTAAATGTTACCGGATTGCGCCGAAAATCGCTCTAGAAGACACTTAAAAAACCGAAAAAATGATGTTTTTAATCCGTCAAAATCTCTGCCATCCGCTGATGAAATTTGAATGTTAATGGCTCAATAGAAAGATAAGATATGAATCTAGGTCGCTATATATATATTTCGTTCTGAAAAATACCGGATTGCCCCGAAAATCAGTTTAGAAAACACATAAAAAATGGAAAAATTAGGTTTTAATCATTGCCATCCGCTGATGATGATTGCCCTTATTTACAATAAGTATACATACTCCAATGAAAAAAGAGCTCCAGCTCGGGAGCCTATTGGGCTCCGTGCTGAAAAAGAGCTCGGGAGCCGGAGCCAAAAATATTGAAAAAAGAGCTCCAGCTCGGGAGCCTATTTGGCTCCGAGCTGAAAAAGAGCTCGGGAGCCGGAGCCAAAAATATTGAAAAAAGAGCTCCGGCTCGGGAGCCGGAGCCAAAAATATTGAAAAAAGAGCTCCAGCTCGGGAGCCGGAGCCAAAAATATTAAAAAAAAGAGCTCCGGCTCGGGAGCCTATTTGGCTCCGAGCTAAAAAAGAGCTCGCGAGCCGGAGCCAAAAATATTGAAAAAAAGAGCTCCGGCTCGGGAGCCTATTTGGCTCCGAGCTCAAAAAGAGCTCGCGAGCCGGAGCCAAAAATATTGAAAAAGGAGCTCCGGCTCGCGAGCTGAGAGCTAAAAGAGCTTAAAAGAGCGCTCGGGAGCGAGTTTTTCTGTACCCTTTGACGGTGAAGCAGTTCGTAGCCCCTTCCGACCCCAATTTGACTGTGACGATGGCTGAAATGTGAACCAGTTCATTATCATGCCTTAAGAAAAAAATTTTCTTCCCTAAGTGGGATCGTTTTTCTTTAATTCGTCAACTATCGCGAAACGACACATAATTTCCTTCGGAACGCTCTAAAACAGCGCCAAAAACTGCTTTAATTTGATCTCACGGCAGCTTTTTCATGTCTAAAACTACAAGCAGGAAATAAACCATCTGAAATTCCTACTGCCTCAACTATCTCACGTGCCTTCAATCAGAAGTGTGCCGATACGAGATTATGAATTTTTATTGTGTTATCATCCGTAGAAGCCGTTTTCGGAGCACCTATACTTGGCAGAATAAAACCGGCATCCGATCACCTTACAACTATATTTGACGGTCGCCATCGAAGGAAATCAGTGACCATAATAAAACACGGCATCTAAACGATCTGATGAAATATTAAGCGCCATAAAAGCAGCAATAAACAACGAAGTGGTAATTGCTTGAGGGGTCTCTTGTAGAGCACTGAGCTCTGGTACGCAGCGCTGAAGATATCAAAACAATTCTTGAAGCTAATAGTAGAATAAGCCTACGTCAATCTCTAAAATAGAGAAATTAAATTAAGTGTGAAAACTGGTTGCATCTAATCTGCTGTTACGAAAATAGAAGATATATAATTGCTTTTTGCCACATTGCCGGTTTCAAATCAATTGGGCTTCGACGAGACGGAGACGCAATGAAAAATAAGTAATCAGTGAACAACTATATGCAGTTTCTGATATATCAATTGTTTGAGAGTGTCTTTCATCAAGGAAGAGGTTGCAATGTAGCAAACAGCTTAACACCATACAAATGTATCACAGCAACAACTTTACTTAAGTTGTATTTTCTACTTAACTTTTATTAGGACGTACTTCGCATAATATTCTTTCCTGTTCACTTTATAAAGCTTCAAAAGTCATTAAACTACAAAAAAAAAAGTTCAGCCACTTATGGTCTTTCTACCCATTGCACTTAATAATATATAATATCCTGTTTTTGTTTAGCTAAACAAACGATAGTAGCAGCAGCGGCGGCGGCAGGACTGTTGTGAGGACGACGTGAACACACTCGCACTCCCAGACGTATTTATCGTAGAACATAGACCGAATAATTTTGTAGAGTGTTCGTTGTTGTAGTTTTTGTTGTTGATAAATCCTCAAGGTAATTTAAAATATCTCCGTTCAACAACATTCAAGTTTTCAACGGAACCGAGACATAATACGTCCTTCCCAGTTCTCGCGTCTCTTAACCTGTTTTACATTTTGGTTTGGTTTATTTATTTCTATCTTGGTGGGTTCCTTGTTCTTTATTTTTTCTTTTCGGTATGCCTTGTATGTTTTCAGCTTTGTTTCATCCGAAAAGTGTTTTAAACTTCTGACCATCCGATCACAATCACCTACAAATAAGTCGATTTTATATCTTCCGATGTTTGTTGCTACCACCATTATGTGTTTGTCAAAGGTATGCCTGTGGATGTGGATTGTACCATTGTACGCTTTGCAATTCAAAGTTTTTTCACTAACAACCTTGAGTATGAGTAAGGCCGTAAGAATTTGTGACTTATGTAAAAGTGTAAAAGGCGGCCCATCCAAAACGCACGATGTTATTTCTTATTAAAAGAAAAAGTCATCAGAATTGGCTCACTAAAATTAAAAAACAAATTATTTCCCTTAATTTCCGTTACACCTGTTTGCTATCCACAAAATATCCACATTAACATTTTTCACTTTTAATATTCAAATAATATTCCTCTCCATTAAATTTGGAATTTGAACGTACAAATATCTTGAGAACATCCAAACATTAAAATGCCATGCAATTTTATTTCCTCTCCCCACCAGAGGATAAAAGAAGAACCCTTTTGCTGCTGACAAGAATTTCATTTTCTCCCAAAAAAACAAAAAAAACATCCAGAAACATCTGTGAAATGCTAACAAAGGCCACCTGTGCAACCGGGTGGCTCCCTTTGTCCCAGTCTCTGTTTCGAATGATTAGTAAGCATTAAGAAAGGTATTTGAGATAGCTTCATGATCAGATATAAACTCAAAGTCAGTTAAAACAAAATTTCGGATTCCATTGGTTTTTGTGTAAATAATAGAAAGTTTTTTAACGAGAACGAGGCTTTGGGTAAAAAAGCTATTTCGAGGAGAATACCTTGTTTAAAGAAGATCCTTGAAAACAAGTAAATATTCATGTAAATGGAATGGACTCATTTGTAAGAGGAAGGATTTTCATTTCGGCTGGACGAACTTGAAATATAGTGGTTGAAATTGGAATGAGCTGCGTTGCGATGATTAAATGCTCAATAATGACTTTATAAGAGATCTCAAAGTAGCTAGTTTGTTAGTAAAATCCAAATTAAAACGTTTAATTTGTGTGAAAGTCTGAAGGACAATAAAGCCGCAGGTGCTGATGTGATGGCATACCAGCCGAGCTGATTAAACATGGATGACTGTCACACCACCAACTAGTCGATGAAGTTGTAGGATCAACAAGAAATGGCGGTAGACTGGGTCGAGAATTCATTTCAAAATGTGTTGTGATTTTTTTTGTTATTTGGAAAACTGAATGTGAATAAATACACCACAAATCAGTGTTTATTTAATTTAACAGTCCACCATACATTTTTTTTATCATCAGCAGGAAGTCACGAAACAAATATTAAAATTTTATTTCTCTCCCATTTTATTTTATTGAAATATTTAAAATAATTCTGGTTTGGTTATTATTGTTGTTTTTGTTTATTTTAATTTTGTGGACATTTTATGGTAGGTAGTGCCACGGATTTAGGTCTATTAATGTCATAATAAACCACATAAAAGAAAATATTTTAATTTGTAAAAATTGAAAATTTTATCACTTGAGCGACCGTTAAAATGGACAAAAAAAGCATTAAAAAGTATTAATACGAATAGTTTTATTTTTCAATTAAAAGCTATTATGTTTCCATGGAAATGTTCTGAGACTTATTGTAACTTTCGTTTCTGTCTTTTTGACAGTTGGAAAAAGTGTTTGAGGCACTTCCTTGGCGAGCTTATAAAATTGTAACTATTGGATTGATTGACTTCGAGTTTGCACTGCACTGCATCATGTAGCATCTTAGTTTTGTTCTTTGATCCGAATACAGGTTGTTGGTAACGCACTTTAGTTTTTTTGAAAGTTTATCGCTGATAGCACACAGACCGAAGAACTGTGAGCTGTGAAATCAATGGACGGAAGAACCTCAGAGGTGCGTTTTTGCGCTGACGATAGTTGACTATAGTTGATAAATGATTGATGTGTCATAGTTGAAATAGTTAGAAATAGTAGAAATAATCCAAAAACGCTTTTTAGTTAGGTTTGGTTGAGCTGTCAAACAAGAAAAACAAAAACAAATCTTTTGAGGTTACATTTTTCTTTTCTTTTGAATCAAAAGTTTTGATCATAATATTATTGAAATGGATAAAGAGACAACAATTTTCGTTGCTCTAAATTTACTGCAAAAATTCAAGAACGATCTTGATATGGTCAGTTTTTGAAGAAAATTAAAATAAGAAAATATTTATTTATCTTTGAACAACCCACAGCAATAAAGGCAAATGCAATATTCAAACTGAAGCCCACCCTCCATGATGGATTCCTTAAGCTGTTCCAAGTAAGCCAGCTCCTGATATTCTCCTAATTGCTGCTTCCAGATTCGCTGAAAAACTATCAATAATCAATTCAATATCTATTTCATGCTTTTATATAAATAAACGGAGAAAGTCTTTATTTTCTGATACTAATGAAAAATTTACTGCCGACAGAATTATATACATGCATAAAAGCAATAATAAAAATAAGGCCGAATTTGTTCGCATGTTTCTTGCTGATTGTCTTCCTCAGCTGATGGCTTCGTCCTTCTCCTTCGCCCTTCTTCGGCTTCCAGTATTGCCACGACTTCGGTCAGCTGGTTGTCGGTGATGGTGCATGCATACTTGAGTCGTTCTTAATTGTCTTCGAGGTTTTTGAGCTTGATTTCGATAGCTGAAGCTGCATCGATGACGTTTGAGGACTTTTCCCGCTCTTCGTTGAGTTCACGAAGGAGTTTCTTGATCTCCAAACGTGCTCATCGTCGAAATTTGTTCGACGACCTAAAGAATACAATGAACGTTAAATGAGATCTGTTTGGAGATGAAAAACCTTACCTCAGATTTCTCCTTCAGCCTCTCCTGCTCGGCGTTTTCGCATATTTTGTGCTCCAGTTGCTTCTCCACCTTCCACAGGTTTAAGTTTGCTTTTCGTGCCGACTGACGTTCGACAATCATCTGCTCATTGGCAGTGGCCAACTTGTCCTCCAATTTTTGGTACTGCTTCTCGAGTAGGTATATCGCCGACGGCGACGGTCTTCGGTCGTTCACTGAACTTCTCAGCCATGTCCTCCCGAAATCGGGATGTTTGCGGATCGCAGTGTAGTCAATTCGATTGGAAGGGATTGTGACCAGGGAGAGATTGAGATTTTTGAAATTGGTG
This sequence comes from Sphaerophoria taeniata, assembly GCA_943590905.1. Taxonomy (NCBI): domain Eukaryota; kingdom Metazoa; phylum Arthropoda; class Insecta; order Diptera; family Syrphidae; genus Sphaerophoria; species Sphaerophoria taeniata. Next base: position 25,392,383 of record OX016541.1, read on the forward strand.
CTGACTTTTAAGTCACTTGGAAAGGCGATCATTTCCTTGGCGTGACTCTCCTCGCAGTGACTGAGGATTTTCAAGTATGTCTCGTGGACATTGTGGCATTGTCCTCGTGAAATGGTGTGACTTCGCAGATGAGTTCATAGCCTATAATACCCATGGACCAGAAGTCACAGCTGACCGTAAGTAGTTTTTAGCATCAATGTTTTGTTTAAAACTCGAGGTTTGAAAGAACTTACGCTCTGCTGGGATTTGGTCAATCTGAAATAGGAAATTGTCTCGAGCAGTTCTGGAGCAATGTAATCAGGAGTTCCAACCGGCGAGGAACTGTGCACATGCCAGCGGGATTTCAAAAATATTCCAGTTTGATGGCGGTCGATTAGAATGTTTTCCGGATTGACGACGCGATGGACATAGCCCATGCAATGGAGAGCATGAATTTATGAAAATTATGAAATTATGAATTTATTCTGATTTTGAAAACAAGAGGATTCCCTTCGGATTTTAAAACCAGAATGTTTTTACGAGTATACACTACACTACACATTTTGAAACCAACAAAATTTCATGATTTGTTTTCGTTTTTGTAATGAAGTTCCTTTTGCAAAATCTCCGGCGAAATAAAGTTCTTTTTTCCGATAATTTAAAATTTGTAAGGGGAACCTTATTTTCTTTATTTTGTAATGAAATAATTGAAGACGAACAGAAATACTTTGATTGTAATTAAATTTGCGGCAGTAGGGATACGGACGACTACGCGGTTGTAAAAAATGCACAAACAGAATTTTTTTTTTAGATTCCACATTGACAAACGCCATTATACAAAAAAAAAAAAAAAACACTTTGACACACCAACCACTTTCAACTCACCTCCTGAGATGGATTGGAAGTAGTTAGAGATAGTTACGATTTGACACATCAACACAGACCGCAAAAACGACAATTGTTATTACGAATCGTAACAATTGGCGTGCAAAAACGAGAAATAGTCAACCATTGTTGATTATAGTTGATTATAGTCAGCTCAAAAACGCACCTCTGTAGTCGGCTTTTGAAAAATCCCTTAAGTTATATCAGTTTTTGTTATTGAGAAATTCCTCCTTAAGAAGGTGCCTTAAACGTTAAATCGACCTCAAATTAAATTTTCACCAGGTTCATATGATTTGAAAATGAGAGGCAAGCCAACATATGCACTTCAAACAACTTGTACGTTGCCTACTCTAACTGAAATGGTAGCAATCAGCCCACATGAGGAAACGTTTATTTTGTTAATGTGTAGAGCAATTTCCCTAAGTGTGTTCATTGTGCAAGAAACTGGGGCTGTTAAGGATTAGAATCGGATACTCTTACAATTTAAAAAAAGGAGAGATTCAATTTTTTAATCTTCTGATGGAAATTAAGTGCTCAAGTTAAACGGGATCCCAATTGCAATATTCTTTTTTAATGTGCTACTTGAGAAGGTTAATTCTGTTCAAAAAGTTTAACCCAGTGGACAAGGTTAATATCAAATCGGCGTAATAAAGCGCTAATTGTGTTAAAATTGTTAAAAGGGCAATTAAACCTTTCATTTACGATCTGAATGTAATAATACGAAGTTGTCGAATAGTACGATGGTGCCAGTATCACAACAGCAATTTACTCACTTGCAGTACATTCCCGTAAGCGGCTACTGTCGAAATATCAGTTGAGTCGGACTCGCTATAAAGTGATCGAATGCCGGTTTTTGATGAGCCATGTCCAGGTGCTGCCGAAAACGGCTACCACGGAGGATAACGTGACGAAAATTCAAAATCTCGTATTGAAAGACAGTATCGGCATTCCGTGTGGCCCATATCCTGCATGATATTTTGTGCCGAGAATAAGCACAACATTTCAATCGACTGTGGGCATTACAGAGCAATGTTAAGCTTTTATTTTTGTTTCAATCAAAATGAAAAATGGTGCGGCATAATACTAGTCGGTATGCAACGTATATCCAAAAAATGCTGTCAGCCGTTTGGACGATGTTAATTTGCTGCCTTGAAGCTGCAATTTGATTTATTTCGAACTAGCAACCACCAAATTTAAGCAAAAGTTATCTCAATTTGACCATTTTCAGAGTCATCAGAGACAATCAATCAAATCGCATAAGTAATATGAGTTGCTTTCGAAAAATAACTTTTCAAGCTTTGAAGGATAAATCAGCTCATTGTAGGTATCTATATTTTCTCTCCTGTCACACAGAATCAAACTTGTGTCGGCATCTATTCTATATTCTATAAGTCTTAGCCCGGAGTGTCATCAACAAAAATCGTCCATGTCCTTTTTTTTCTTTATCCTAAAAGAATGAACAGAAAATTTAACGAGTTTTTCGTTTCTCTTTGATAAACTCAAAATATTCGCTTATTTTGTCTGTATTAGGGTGGTCCTTACAAATTAAATATTTCTCTCTAAATTGTGTCGCATCAAAATTAGAACAACAAAAACAATAAACGGATAATTTATGTTGATTTTTTGAACACCATAATATTAATCTATTTGTATTTGAAAACACTGGGAAAATTATACTCTGATGCGGTATGTGTTGCTTCTTTCGTGTTTTTGTCATCACATCCAACTTCCAACCATATGAAGTGTCCTTTCAGCGTTTGCTTTCGTTTTGTTATGAGCCTCCTGAGATACTGAAAGAGTTTCACATGAATTGAAAAAGGAATTTTAAAGTTTTCTGGTATGTGTCAACCTAACCTATAGAATCTTGTTTATCTTCCTTCACGTAAGCTTTTTTCATGTTTTTATAGCCCGAATCTTCATTAACATTGTACACATATTTTTTTGATAGCAAGATGGGCAGTTATTTTCAATGTATTTTCTTTAGGCTTTTGTTTATCGACTCCATTAGACCAGTCGGTCTTTGGCCTCATGCTAAAACTCAAAAATAAACCTTTTGAGTATACTGTATACTTGCTAATCTCATCTTGAAATCAACCCTCCAGGAGATTCAGTAAGACGAAGATGCCATCACTATGGCGGCTAGGAAGACGTCAACGAAGAAGACGTTATAGGGTCTTCATAGATGTTTGGGTAGCAATTTTAATTGCTCTTTCTCCTGGCTCGGTTTACTATTCGTGAGGCATAATATTTTCTAAAATGAACGCAATCAACATTGTTTTGTTTGAAATTCAAGTTTTAAGGTTTGTTTGTGAACAAAGGACACACACAATTTTGTTGAGTTTTTGGAAAGGTGCTTGTGGGCATAATAAATGAGATTTTATCGAGCAGCACAAAGGGATAACCCATTAGAAAGTTTGATATTTGTTTTTGTTGTTTTGTTGACAAATGAGATCCTAATGGGTTCAAAAGAATCACTCAAAATTATTTTGAACTGAAACTGGTAAATTTACCTACTCAACAAAATAGTGCACGACCCGTCAAACTTTAGAAACTCAGAGGTTACCTATTGCTAAATTTTGAGAGTTTCTGCAAATTAACTTTAAACATTATTTTTTTGAAAAGATAAAAAATGTTGTTACTTTTACTAGGAACTATCAACCTGTTAGTATGTATTTGAGAATCATTTCTGGATAACTCTACAAGAAATTCAATTTCTTTTCAGTGGACAAAAAGCGTTGTCACAAATCGCAATGAGTGAACAAACAACATGAACATTAAAAACAACTTATTGACAGCTTAAAATTTTTTTATTTTTTGATTAAATGATTTAATTTTGCCTACAAATTCCTTTATGTTTTTCCTTGACAGAAACCAAAAAATAAAAGAATGTATACTCCTTTGCTGGCAGCTTGATAACGACGATGACGCCCGATGTTTATTAACAACTATTAATAGAAATTGGAGATGGAAAATGGAAAATGGAATACAGATGGAATTTCGTGGAAAACGGATGGTGTTTGTAAAGCAGTTAAATATTTTTGTTATTGAAATACATTATGTTTATGTTATTTTATTGTTAGACACAAATTTAGGTCGAAGATTTTTTATATAATTTTTGCAGCAGCCATTAAATAAAGAATTGAAAAAAAAATTTTATGCATGTTAGAAACATCCTACGTTTGATTTTTTTTTCACCAGCCACACGCCAGTCATGACGATGTGTTCAAAGTTGTCCATTGAAATGAATTGGCAAACGGCTGTTCAAATTGACAAAATAAGTATTCAAAATGTGCTACTGAATGAAAACTTTCAAAAATCGTTTTTTGCATTGGTTCCTGGGAAACTTGTTCAATAGGAAAATTGAGAAATATCATAATCATTTCAAAGGGGCCAAGGAATCCCTTTTACTTAAGATGACCACGATTTCAAAAGAAATTGATAGCAAATATCTTAATAACCGACTCATATTACCTCATTCTCCCGCGTCCACAAGACTTTGATGTTTTAAGGACATTTATTGACAATATATGAATTCTTATAGCATAAAACAAAATGGACACTGGGGACCTTTGTTCTTGTCACCACGACCGACCGTGGCCGGCGCGCCGTGACCATCACCCGTGGGTATTGCTATTGAAAGTATAAAAAGCTATTTTGTTGGACCTGTAAAGAACAGAAGCTAACAGTAAAAAGGTCATCATCGGATTGAGATGTGGTCAGAATGAAATCGAGGCTTTTCGTCGCTCTTCTTATCAATAGACTATCAACAACAAAAACATTTTTTGTAACGTACAAATCCAGCAACAAAGAACACATTTAAGGGTCAATTTGGAAGAAATATATTGGCGATTCCAGAAAGATAACAAAAAACACATTTTAATGGGATAACAGTTGTGAGGATTTGAGATAATCCAAAAATGTTCTATTCTGTAAGCATTAGGGGTTGCTAATAGGATTTCTTTTCTTCTTCTGTTTTTTCTTGGAGCAGAAAAAAAAACACACTTTACTAAGGCAATTTATTTGTCTTGGATAAAATAACTGGGAAATTGCAAAAAAAATTCATTCTAACTGAGGTACTGAAAAGTGTCAAATTTATATTCAATATGTTGTGCAGGCTTAAATTCAAAACTTCAAGTCTTAAGATACCTAAAAGTTTTCGAAGAGTTCTACTTTTAAGCTCTCAAACTTTTGAAGATCAATCCCAAATCTCAATATAAGCTCTGTGGCTTCCTTTTCGTCACCATAGTCCTGCACTAAATTTCTAACCTACAACAACATTCAAGAACTTGTCCAGGACAAAGAAACAAAAAATACTTTTTTTCATAGCAAATACTTTTTTTGGATGAATTTTTTCAGTAAATACTTTATTCCGTATGCATAATAACAAGCAAATACTTTTTTTCTTCAGCATTTACTCAATTTTTTCAAAGTTACAAAATAGCAACTTGAAAATATTTCAGTAAATACTATTTTCCCTCAATCCTACATTTTTAATTAAAGTGTTAAGAACATTGACATCAGGTTCAAGTTATTAATATTTCCTTTGTTGTGGTGTTTTTCATTTTTGTTGAAATGGCAGAATTTATGCGTGTTAATTCACAAAAAGTTTATAAAGTCAGAAGATCGAATTCGGAGTCTAATTTTAAGCATCTGTACCGTTTTGAGAAGGAAAATGTGGATTGGTTAAGTGAATACTTTATTGGTGAGGATTTTAAGTGGCAGTTGCCCGTAGCTTAGTGGTTAGGTGCGTTGGCTGCTAAGCAGAACATCGGTCGTTGGTTCGAGTCCTACTCGTGCCCATAAAAAAATTAATTTCATCTTTCATTTTTTAGGTATGTTGGAGATCCTGGCTTCCAAATTGGTGTTGGTGAAGACATTGGTGTCCATCAAAGTACTGTTTGTAGAACAGTGAATTCTGTTGCCAAAATCAATTGGAAACAAAGCTTTTATCTGGATAAAATTTCCGTTAAATTATGAGCAACAATACAGATTTCCATACTAAAAACAAAATTGCATCCAGAAGAATATCTCAACCGCTCCTGGGATTAGCCAGATGTCCGGTCGATTGAACACATGCACCCAGATATGAGTTGATAGCCTGCTGAATGTTGATAGCCCTGGTGAGCTACTGTAGCAGTGTTACAAGTGGGATATGTAACTTGACCAAATAGTGTTTAATGCTAACTGTTAAACCATACTGAGTTAGTAATCTAATCTGTCATTTATGAAACTGCCTTTAGCTTAAAACAAAAGTAAAACACGAAAATTTGATGCACTGAGTGTTCACTGCACTACGTTTTACAATTTAGGAATGGGTGCAAAACTCAAAGTAATCAAATATCAGTTGCTTCAGTTGGCTCCAAGTATAAAAACTTCATTATGATTGAAAAAAATTTAAAAAAAATATTTACTATGAATTTAAGATGAATTACAGCATTTACTTGGATGAATTCAGTAAATACTTAAAGTTTTTACTCTTTAGTATCTACTTTTTTTATGCATACGAAACGAAGTAAATAGAAATAATTGAAAACAAAGTATTTACTTTTATCTTTTACTTTAAGTAAATACTTTGTTTTTATGCATATCACTCAATATCAACCGTTAATTTTTATTTCATTTTTCGAATCCTCACAAAAGGATACGATATGGACCTAATTTCTATGCTTTGTTTTGGATTGTTGTAGCCGGAGGATGCCCGAGTGGCCTTGGGTGCTGTGTTTTCCTTGTGCAAAAGTCTCCGGAACAGAATTAACATACTCATGAAAAATTTATCTGTTAATCCGCAAACAAACATACACACTGGGTGGACCTGAAATGGAGAGAAAGGAGAAATGATAGATGTTGTATGAAGCTGTATCCGATTCAAAAATTGGTTTTTCGCAGATGGATACTGCAAACTGAAGAATTTGTCCACAAAATATCGATATACCTTGCTTTATTTTTTTTTTGTCTCCAATGCGAAAACTCGGATAAGCCATAGGAAGTCATCGAAGCGTTTATGAGCTTTACGCAATTGAGTGCTCTGCTGAAACGTTAAAAAAATTGGGCTACTCCTGTCTATTTTATTTCAAGTCCACACTTCATAAGATTCAGTCTCGAATGGTTTTTTGGTGTTTTTATTTATTTTTTAGGAGTGAGAAGAAAAATCCTGTAGAAAATAAAAGAATAAAAGATTCAATAAATTTCGATCTGGGTTAAGGGCTCATGTTGTGTCCAACTTTCTTCCCATAACATCCCCATTGAGTGAGGAGGGCTTTTATTTACGAGTGTACTCCAATTCACACATTTGATTCTTTCCGTTTGTCCTCTTTGTGATTATTGTTTTGGATGTTTGCTATTGATTTTTGAAACCAATTTTTCGAGTTTATTTGTTAGGATATACTTTTGAACTTTTACATTGAAAACTTTAATTTTAAAGAGAACGGGTAGCTAGCTAAATAGGAAGTGGAATGCTACTTAGATTTGTTGCTGACTGGTTTGTCCGCTCTATGGCTATGTGTTCTTTGGTATTATGTCTGTGGTTTAATTTTGATGTACTGTGTGTCAAACGTTTTTCTTCTTGTTTGAATTCCTTTGTTAATGTTTTTATTTTCTAATTTTGTTTATTTGTTACCTTCCAAATAGGTCCAAATGGATCTTAAATAAAAATGTGGTGATACCTGCTCTGAAGCAGTGTTCTTTTCTTGAAAAGTCTGAGTTGCAGTTTGAAAGCCTAAGCCTACTCATACTTGTCAAAGGCTCATAAGATCCATTATTGGTACGATGTTTTGTTACTTGTACCATGTCCTTCCTGTGAAGATTATAACCGACAGCGCCACCCCGGTTGAAAGATATAGAGCCAAGTAGGTCCGGTGCATCTGCTACATCAGTTATAACTTGATGGAAAAATACCATGTCGTTGTTGTTTTGTCTATTTGAAAATATCTTGGAGCAATTAAGTGTTCCGAAAGAAACAAAAATTTACGAAGATTTTTAAAAAATCGCAGTAGCCGTTTTTGAGAAAATAAAAACTTTTGGGTTTTGACTGAAAAATCGTATGGTGGCTACCCTAAATTTTGATCTTAAGAAAAATCTTAAATAACGACCCACGCGAATTCACTAAAACCTCTAATTTTCAAGTTTGAAGTCAATCAGTGGTTAGACTGCAACTGCGTTTACAGACAGACAGTGAGACAGACGGACGGAATCGACGGACCCACTTTTTTCAACTTATCTATCGTTATGTTATATTTGATCAAAATCTCAAGTTGTTTTTACAAATACAATACTTGCCATAATATATCACAAATAAAAATCAAACAGTGATTTTTGGCGCCGAAAAATTTTTAGGTTGAATTCTGAAAAAAAAATGGAACAGACCGCTTTTTTTCTTATTTCAACTAAATTTTTTTAACTCTTACTGCTCTTGTACCATTTAATATCAGAATGTGGTATTTTGCGCTGTATTTATTGCATTTAACTAGTTTCTATTTTTTTCCTTAAAAACAAGCGAAAAAATATTTAAAACTGTTTTCATAAAATATTTACACAGAGCGAGTTTGACAGCAGACAATCCAACCAATTTATGGTTTCTTCCGATGGTAAAGGTAATTTGCTGCTTGCACGTAGAAAAACGTAAGCAAAAATGTAAACAACATTGAAAATGTATCGCTGGCTTTTTGAAACACAAAGTTTGAATACACACATAGATCGAACATACATTGACAACCTTTTTTTGCAGTGTACATAAATTCTTCTTGCAAAAGCAACAAAAAATTGCTGCAGATAACGTTTCGTTTAATTGCCTCAATTTTATTGATGCACAGTGGGCGAATACAAATTTGGCTACCATTGCTGAACTTTTTTTCCCCTACATAACAAATTTCATGTTTTAGGACGTGTATGCACTACTACTTGTGTGCAAGTAGGGCAATCTAATTGCCTTCAAGAAATCATGAAATTCCCTTTTTCTTCGATGCACAGACGTCTTATTAGATATTAAATTTTTGAAATAAGAGGAACACTTTTAAGACTTAACCCATTTAGAAGATTATGGAGCTTAAAGCTTCAGAGATAAACAAGAAAGGTTTTACTTCACATTCAACTTACCTAAAATCTTCAAGAACATAAAATTCATTGAGATCCAGAATTGGAAAGCCTCTTAATTAATTCATGGTTTGTATCTGGAATCCGCACTCTACAGTTGCATTCTACAGTTGTAAAATATTTATATGAAACAATGCCAAGAAGTTCTTTACTTAAAAGGGTCAACACGAGCTATCATAAAATATTTTCCATGCTCTTTGGCAGGAGATATCGCTTCTTGTGTATAGCCTACTATTAATTGCTTTGTAAGTAACATGTAGTTCTGTGTCCTGTGTGAATGTTTAAATGCTCATCAGATACTCAGAAGTGGTGATGGAGGAATGTTAAAATGTATGTTAGTAACCAACATTATGTAAGTTTATTTTCAAGGGAAAAAAATTCATAAGTTTGAGAAGTTTTGTTGAATTTCTTCATCCTTGAACTTGATGTTGGTTTTGCGGAGGTTTGTTTATTGTTTGATACTTTTCAGGGGCAAAGAAGAACAAGAACTATCTTTTCAAGGTATGTGATCATTTTCAAAAATTGATTGAAAGAAATGAATTTTCTTTTTCGACCCAAAATTTAATTCAAATTGAAGCAAAACACTTAGATCATTAAAAGACGTCTTTTCCCAGTCAAGAATCTTATCACTATCCTATTGATACACTTCGCATTTTGAAATGGATTAAGGAAACGGAAAACAGAACGAGTGAATCCTTAAGTTGATATTGTCACAATTAAAGACACGATACTGAAATGGCTTCTTATTTCCAATGGACAAGAAAACGGAGATGCGATGTGTTTCATGTGTAGTCAGTGAAAAGGATGAAGGGAAAGAGCTTTCTTCTTCAAATTCGGTGACCATTTTTCTCAGTTAAGACAATGTTTGTTTCTAGAATTCGCTCGAGTAATTGAATCACGTTTTCTCGATAAGTCCTTGTTGTCCTTTTTGCAACATATGTGTAGCTTTGTTGTTCTTACTTACAATTGTAGTGGTAGAATTTGAAGTTAATTTTTGGAAAGAGGCATGTTCTGTAGAAAAATAATTGTGCGGAACAAAGGAGTGTAAGATAATTAAAGGGCAAAATAAAAGACAAGAGTTCTTATCGCTTCTTAAGGTTTATTACAACTGACTCTTTCTATAAACTTAAAAGGTAAAATTGTCGATATTTTAGTGTACATACTTAAATCTTGTTTAACATACGATAAATCATTCGATTAATGACGTAATTCTTTGAAATAAATGTATATAAACGAAAGTGCAAATATAAGAAGTTAGAGATGGGATTCATTTAAAATCGATACAGTGATGGGTGGACACAATGTCCCTTACAGGAGGAAGCACATACAATCCAAGCACATTGTTGTCACTCAAAAAGTGTTTAGTGGAAATTGACGGTTTTCTTACTTAATTTCTTCGTGTGGACTGGTCAAAGTGTGTCAGCTTTTTTCCTGGCAGTTCAAAGCATCATACCATGTACATGTACTTTTGTTTAACCTTATGGAACTAGTGGGAGTTTTTTTTTTTTTTTTTGAATAAGACTAATTTTGTTCAAATTCCGTCAAGCAAGAGTTGGAAACTTACCAAGAGTGGCAATTTATTACCGTCTAACTAAAAAAGCCACAATTTCAGTCTCATAAAACCATCATAAGGAAAATTGAAGTTTCAACCCAAATTAAGTTGGGTATAGAAACCTTTATAATCATAACAATATAATAGCAATCACATGACACAATACATTCGCAGGACTTTCTTTCACTGACTTGTTCTAGCTCTTAACCCCAAATGCTTTTGTGTCTGCAATAAAGTTGCGTGTTTACAAATTTACATCTCATTGAATCTTGACAGCACAAAAAAAAAAAATAGCCACCCAAAATGGCTTTACGACATTGACCTTTTGGTACCAGGCCATTTAATTTTATACTCACTTGAATCCTACGTTTGTGTTCTTTTTGCAGAAGATAAGAGGAGACAGAAGGTCCTTCACACGCCAGTAGACGCTGGCTTACAAATTGAGCAGCCTTACATTTACCTCTCAACCTTGTTCTCATACAAAAATAAAGTTGACTGAAAAAAAAACACACACACACAAAACTGATATGCATCTTATAAAAGGATTTGACAAAAATGAGGATGTTATTCAGTCAAAAGATCGGTTTATTACGTAGCTTCAAAGGAGTTTCCTTGACTTACGGAAGGTTATTTTCACAAAAAATGCAACTCTCTTCTGAAGGCATCAAGGGATACTTTATTTTATTATTAATAAACCAATTTTCTCTTAAACCAATCAGATTTTAAATAAATTGAATTTTTAAGGCCACTTGAAAACATCATCTGCCAATGATATTATTTGCACCTGCAGCGATATGAAATGCACAATTCATCCTCTGAAAGGATTCGTTATGACTGAGCTTTGTCCTTTGGTTTCGGTTTGTAGGAAAAATTCGTTCCACTATAAATCAAAAAATATTCAATTAAAATATGTAGATTCATTGAATAAAAGTATTTTTTATTGGGAGATAGAACTAAGAATATTCAATTGTAAATTGAATATTTGATAACAAAGCAAACGTTTATTGGCCTTGTTGAAAAGTTTTCATGTAAATTTTGTTTGCATTTTTTCAAACGAATATCGGCACAATGCATCAAACTCCAGGAAAAATGTTTTAAAATTTATTAACTTCAAAGTTGATAAATGGTATCTTTCCGTATCTGAAGTAAACACATCGAGTTTTTGTTTGGCGTTAAAAAATTGATTTTTCAGCGTTGGTACACTGTGGCGTATGAGTAACAATATTAACATTGAATTTTTATAATCAAACTTAGAGTGAAAATTAAACTTCTTGGTAAATATTACTTCTTATTCGAGATCTCTATCGACCCCTCTTAACAAAAACAAAAGCATCAACAAATAAAATCTTGATAGACTCGTCTTCTGTCTGATGACAGTCAACCAACCTAATCGGCAAACTTTAGGCAAAATTTATTTCTGTCTGCGAGACTGATTTCTTAATTTAAAATACCACCTACGTTTGAGTGAATTTAGAAAGAACAAATCAACAAAGTAATTTGCTCCTTGTCGCAACATTCCGGCGATACGAAATGTGTCTTCCACACTAAAGACTCAAGATAACGCAAATAAACATTTGTCACCCAATGACAGTGACACGATATCTCATCAAAATGTCAAATACCTTTCTATGTTAAATACTTTCTGCACTCCTTCGAATTACTGCCGTACATGATATCAAATAAAAATGAAAACAACAATTTCTGTGTAAGATAGTTGAATTTAGGAATTTTACTTAATGTTGTTGACTTTAAATTAAATGTAGACAGCGTCTCTTTATTTCGAAATAAATTTCTTGTTCACATTTGTAGTTATGTTGACATCACGGGATAATTTTTCACTTGATATATCTATGTATTCTTATGTGTCTGTGGTAGGTGTATGTATTTGTAATATTTGAATATTGGAGCTCGAGATTTTGATCGAACATGACATAAGGATGATATAAACTTTTCAAAAAAATGTCGTGCATTTAATTTATTTGACCTCTTCTCTTCCAGGTTACACCATTTTCTCCATCTACTACCAGTTAAAAAGAAAAATAAAAACAGTTGCTATCGTTGTTCAAACAACATAAATGGAATTGGCGGACGCAGCCTAATTGCAGTGTTAAATAACACAAAAACAAAACTATAACCAATAAACTGACTAGTGTCAAAACTTTCAATAATCTGACCCTTGGTGTACGCAACGAATTGTTGTGACACAAAGATAGGAAATCAGAAAAAATGAAAGCGGAACAAGATAGCATACTTTGAGGAGCTTGTAAAAATGCGCCTATTCATTGCAAATGATAAACAATAAAAGTCTGCAATGGGAAACCAAAAATCAGAGGAGTTGTTAGCGCAGTGCGTAGTGCATGGGCTTCACAACTAGCTGGTCTAGGTTCAAATCCCAAAGTGAACTCAAAAAGTTTTTCGATTAATATGAAAAATAACTAGGTAGCACCACTAACAAAGGAGTCTGATGATCGGCTTGGCACCCGTGAAATAGCTATAACAAACTCCAGCCAAACAAAGGAATTGACGGAAAAAGCCATTGGTGGAAGCACCTACCACCCTATCGCTAGCTATCGTTGTTCAAACAACTTAAATGGAATTGACGGACGCAGCCTAACTGCAGTATTAAATAACAAAAAAACAAAACTAAAACAAAAGTAGTTCCTTCTGCAAACTTCTCTTGTGCTTCAAACTTTCAAGGACAAAAAAATATCCATCCTTCGATCCTGGGATTCAGTATCATTCTACTAAGGAAGTAAGGGACAACTTTATAGCTGTTGATGATAGCGTTCTGACAGTCCCTAGTTCTCGTAACTGATAGAAAATGAGAAAAAATGTAGTAGGTATCTTCATAGACGTAATTAAACGAAAGGATATGATAATGCAGAGTGCAAATAGTTGTGTGATTTCTTGTTGTCTCTGCTTTTTTCTCGTTCGACTAGATTGAGGTTCAATGTCCTGGCACTGAGCCATTTTACTGTTGAAGAGTAAATTTTCAGCAGGTACTGGCACATCGAGAATAATGACGGGAAACACTTCTCGATTTATTTCTTGCTCGGCCTTATTTCCCTTTTTGATAATAATAATGAAAGTAAGGACGGAAGCAAGGCCAAGACCGTCATCTACGAACTCGTTATTGTAAGTTATGATCTAGGTTTGCCTTTGCATTTTTAAACTTTGACCTTCACCGTTAATTAACTGCTTGCTCTGTAGTGTTACGTATACACCTACTCCGAAACCATTTTTATTTTATTTTGTTTTTCGAAACGATTTTTTCTGCAGCAAATTTAGGTGGATGATGGTGCAGGAGTCTGTTAGAAATTTATATGAAAACTTACAAACCTTGGTTTTGACCAGTCATCATTCCAACATACATCTTCACATGAAGGCATGTAGAAATCGCAATAAAATTCATAAACTTATGACTGATTTCCTCAAAATGAATATGCTTGATTTAAACGGAAAAATCAGCAACATAATTAATCAGTATAGCGATAACTATACCAAGGGCAACCTTTTTGTTAATTTCACACCATGATGGTTCACCAGATTTGCAGAAACGAAAGCTGCGCAGAGTTCGACCAAGCCCCATTATGGACAAAAAATATACCCCCTTTTTTTCTCGCAGCTGAAAATGATGAAATAAATTAAAAAGCCCGTAAGTCGTAAACTCTAGCCTTTAAGTGTTATTTGGAGTTAATTTCGATTGCATATTTTGTTTTCCCATTTCTTAAAATTTCGTTTCTAAAAACTTTTGTATTTTGTAATGTAAGAGAGACGATAGACTTCCAAGGTGGTTTCCTTACCTTGGTTATACTTTTTTTTTATTTGTTCTTTACTCATTTTACGTACTTTTCAAACAATGACATTTCTAGTTCCAAGGATTGTGTCTGAGAGAATTCAACGACAGCTAGAATTAGGAATTAATCACACATATTGATCTTCGAAAGTATAACCTAGACTATGCATCAAGTAAAGTCTGATGTTTAATTCCTATCAATCCTAGAAAACAGTTTACTAATTATTCTCAAAACACAACAACAATCGACTAAATTTTACCTTATCTATTATCTTACCTACATTATAACTTACAACAAAAAATGTGTTTACACAGTGTAACGCAAGGTTAGCATAACAAACTGTCATTGTCCTTAGTTTCTGTATCTATGCAATTGCCCTTGCAGGATATACAAATAGGTTGTACTCATAGTAAGTGAATATCTTCATTAAAGCATGAATTAATCCATAAATAAATATTCTTCATATTGAATTAAATTCAAATTTCAGTTACTCGTGAATTTTATTTTACTTGTGAATTTTTAATGTTCTTAAAGCAAAAGTTAAAAAACTAGAAATAAAAAACTATAAACTGACCTTTGAAAAGTTTCTACGAAACAAAAAAATAAAATGACTTTGTTTTTCATTTTCTGCTTCAACAGACAAAAAGTGCTTGTGTGTGGGCGCAAGGCACAACTTCTTTAATTAAATCCTTTATCTCGGTTTTAAATTTTTTGTTCCCCATCCCCTTTATGAAATCATTATGTGGGTTCAGCAAAATAATTGCTTTTTAAGAATTTCCCTTTTAAGTCAAACTTTGTTGTCTACCTCTTTATCCCATCCATTGCATTCCATTAAGAAATTGATAAAATGATAGGGAAATCTTTATTCCTATAATTTTACAATCGACAACAGCGGGCAGACAAAACGGCCACCGCCCGCCGCTCCTCCATCATCAAAATTCAATGATCAACAGTGAAATATGAAAAAAGAAACTTGTGCTGTCAAAAAGAACATTTTTCACGCAAGTTAAAAATATTTCTTTTACTCAAAACGAATGACAGGACCTTCATCTCCTCGCATTTGCGATATTGCTCTGAACTTTCCGACGGATCGTCCTAGTTGCGAAATTCATAAAATTCTTCATTTACAAGGAAAATAAGAAAAAAGTCAAAAGTATACTAAAAAAATACGGAAATAGCTATCGTCCTCGGTTCGTTTTCTTTCTTTTTGTTGATAATGACGAACTTGTCACATCCAGTCAGTGTGGTATCTGGTATCTGGTTGGCTTTTGAAAGCAACATAAAAATTGTATTATGAAGGTCGCAAAATTCTTCGAATTAACTCGTCATATAATTTAAAATTTGGTATCTCTCTCGCAAAGGAAGTCAATTCAATGTATTGAAACATTTAAACTTGTCTAAGCTATTCCTTTTTTTATTGTCTGTTGAGTCTTAAAAACATCATCTTTAAGCTTGCTGGAACAAAAATTTATTTCTTTGACTTTCAACGACAAAAGTTTAACGACCTTTAACAATTATACTCGTGGTTGACACTTTTATTCCTTAGGATCCAGTAAATTCTTTTGATCCTTTACTGTACAAATGCGAGTAAACAACAGGCCAATAAGAATTATCTCGCTTTTTTTTGTGACCATCATGCACAGATCCTCAATGACAAGATTATGTACAGGTGAGTTCATTGATTGCAGACGAGTAGTATGTGAATGTTCGACAACCGAAATTTTCAGAATGACAGATGGATTAGAATGATCGGAATTGGAAACAAAAATAAAAGTTTAAGCGATTTCATTTTTTTTTTACAAAAATAAATTTTATTAAAAACAAAAATAATAAAATTATGAAAATGAAGAAAAATTAAAGCTTAACTTAAAATTAAATATTAAAATTATCAGTATTGTAAAAAAATGTCCTGTAGTTCAATAACTTCTTTCGCTTTGGTTCCTCTCCACCTCTTGTTTTTGTATTTTGAGTTTTGCTTGTTTCATTTGTTGCCACATTGTGCAGAGTTCACTCCCATAGACACGTCCAAATTTGTTGTCAGATTTCTTCATCAAATGAACGTTTTACGAACTAAATAGTTCCTTGGTAAGATTATATTTGATTTCTTCCTGTATTTTCGATTTTGAAATGGTTCGATCTTGGCGACGATGATTAGTTTGACCTTCCTTTTTATATACAAAGACTAAATATGGAACTGCTTCATCGTATTGGTATGATTTGGTTTTGATATTATTTTGGTAGGCATCCTGGATATGATGATCTGGTTTGAAGGATTTTTCTGTACTGAAATATCAGTAGATAGACTTGAGGTATTTATACCTCATATCGGGAGCGTCCGAAATTAATTGTTTGAGTACCTGTAACCGAAAATCAGACTTGGGTAATTATATGTATTATTTTAAGCTAAAGCCGACGCACGGCGGATATTTATATCTTGATTTTAGTGTTCTAATCCTTGATCTGCTTATTAGGAGATTAACGACTCATAAATGATTTAATCCTGTAATCTGTTTACCTCCTTTTTATGAGGGTGCTTCTGTTTCATTCTGTGTATGTTAAGACAGTAGAAGAAGTATAGGGTTTAAATAGTGGTGTAAATTGGTTTATCTATTCACATTCGCGTAGTTCGGCTTAAACAGTACAGCTGTTGTCTCGGAATTCTGTAAGGTGCGAGTATTTACAGCAATTTGGTCTCTGTAACTCGATTGTGTAGACAAATTTGGGAAAGACTTTAGGAGCGAAGCCTTTCAAAATATAGCTGTTGCGAGGATTGAAACCGAACGGCTTACCACAACGCTGAATTTTTAGTGAAATTGGCCAAAGATCCTCTTTTTTTTTGAAAAATTGCGTTCATCGACAGAGCTCATTTCGGGTTAATTGGATTTGAAGGAAGATCAGCTGAATGGCAACGTTACTAAGAATGGTCAGCTTTACCGTGCGATCATAACAAAGTTTTTATGGGCAAAAATGGAAGAGCTTGACTTATATAACATGTGGTTTTAACAAGATGGTGCCACTTGCCACACAGCACGCGTAATGGACCAATGGAGTGACGACTTCAGTGAGAAGTTTATTTCACGTTTGGGTCTGGTCAATAGGCCATCTAGGTCGTGCGATTTAACTCCTCTAAAAAATTTGTGTGTGGGGCTCTAAAAATCGCTGCCAGTTTATGCTTGTTTCAGGGAGACTCTCAATATGAACAACTTTAACATGAAATACCAACCATAATCACAACTCCATGCTTTTCAGGGAAACATCTTCCATCATCGACAGTCTTTTGAAGAACTTTCGAAATAAATTCACCGTTTTTGAATTTTCTCTTGAAAGACTTTCCCTATACTTCAAGGATTTATATTTCTCTTGAAGTATACAAAAATACTTAACATATATGTATGTATGTATAAATGCTTAGAAATAACGTTACAAAAAAGGTCATATGTTAAACCTTAACAATCTCTCATGTGTGCCCGAGAGCCCAAAGCATGAACTACTTTCCACTTTGTGTACCAAAAAAAAAAAAAGACGAGAAAGTCCTCTTCATACCTTCCAGGTAATCGGTAAGGTTACCTTAAAGGGATTATCGTAATCTCTTTCCATAATTTGGTTTTGTATTTTTCCTCCTGCTTTTTTTGTTGGTTGTTGTTCGGTATTTTGCATTGGGTTATTGTAATTTTGTCGTAATGTTATGAGAATAAAAGATACACATAAATTCTTTAACATATACAATCGAAAAATTATATTGTTAAGCCTGCCATAACTTAAGAAGGTTCTGTAAACGAAAGTTAATCTTATGGAATTGAATCAACAAAATTATTGAGTGTTTGGCAAACAGAAAATGATGATATCTTTCCAGTTTTATATGAACACTATGTGGCAATAAAAGCGATTCCATAGAATTGAACTCGAACGAATTCCGATCAATTTACCATACAGGTGCTTGATTTTGTTTATTTATGTTTGGGAAAGCAGTGGAAGGGGACTAGGCTTACAAAACAAAATAGGACTTTTTTCGTACTTTTTAAAATTTTAATTGAGAGCCAGGGTAATTCTAATTACTTATTTATATTTTAACGATGAAACGAAATCACTTTTTAATTTCTTGAGAAGAGTTTTTATTTCAGGTGTCTGTGAGTTGTATTCCCATAAGCATCAGGCAGTTTATTGACCATGAAATTTTTTACCAGACTTGGGGATTAAAAAGCCTTTTTGGATTGCAATTTAAATTTTGCAGATTAAGGTTATTAGCATAGTTGAAAACAATACCTCATAGAAATTCGAAATTTTGATTACAAAAGGTTTTATTGTCTAGACATTGCCTTTGGGTGTCTGGGAAGGTATCAAAGACTTAAAGAATATTTACATCTGCACAAATTGCTCATCAAGCCAAATAAAGGGTTTTTCAATAAGGGTGGGTAGATGTGATTCAAAGCCCTTTCAGCGAACAAATGGCGTTATCTATGGTCATGAACTTTGAGCTCCTGGGTCAGTTGGATCGTGTATGGGTGTAGGCTCAAGTCCCACCAAGTTGAAGTCTGCGAAAGGCCAAGTTCTTGTGCACGGCGAGGAATAGACTGCCTTGGGTTCTGCTCTACACTTTCACGAACCGCGGCGATGTTCTCGGCCGATCTTGCGTTCCTTGAACGTTTGGGTGTTGGATGATTGTTTACTGAACCAGTCGTCTCAAATTTGGCCACTCTCAAAGGGCCACCACGCGTAAAATTGGCGCAATGCATGCAACGTTTGCGTTAACGAACACTCATTTTGATAATAAAGTTTTATCATTTGAACGTGCTGTTCAATCGTGTAACTTGCCATGATGATTTGGCATAATGGGTTAACATTGATGAGATGAGTAAAGAGAATACAACTGAATTGCACGAATTCGTTAATCGTATTTGTGCTCATGATGGAAAAAAAACAAGTATACGCCATAGTGACCATTTTTGTTTGCTATTATCTTTTGAGCGAATCTGAAAGAATTTTTACATATTCGGGAAAGTCATAGGCTTGAGAAGACATTTTATGCAAGTACTAGGTGGGATCTGCCTTATAATTATGAGAACATTAATACACAAAAAAAAAAGCGAAATAAAGTTCCATAAATATTCCAGTTAGCTACAATGTTAATTCACTAACCGTCTGAAAAAACGTGCATCTTCCATTGCCTGAAAAAAAGATGCACCCACGACCTAACGTAAGCAAATGCATACGAATGCTCTAAATAGATTACAAAACTTTTAAAACTTTTGCAAAGTGTAAATAGTCCATTTTCAAAGCTTGACTTTCTGTGTTGTTCAAAAGTGAGTACCAACGCTTTAAGTGCTTCAAGGATAGTTTTTCAACATTTTCTATATTTAAAAAAATTCACAAAAAGTAAGACAACATGTAGTAGTTTGTTTTGCTTTTATTCTAAATCTGATTTCAATATTGAAAACATGTCCCTCACTTAAGACAAGGTACAAGTCTCAACATTTGACCCACGTTGCCAGATGTCAGATGGCAGTATCTCAAAAAAATCTAATATCCTCGATGACAACATAAATACGAGTCAAATAAATCACTTTTTATTTGCAGCTACTTGAAAAGTTATGGCTTTTCGTCTGCAAGTGATGTGACGTGCATAAGGACAAAACTTACGAGCATATTAACTGATAAGAAAAAAAACATATTTCATTTGTTGATCTGTTTGTCTCGTTCAAATAAATCATTTTCCGTAACCTACATTTGAACCTTCAAAAAAGATAAATGGATAAGGTCGCTAAACATTTTCTTGTGGCTATCTTTTCTTGGTCAATTTGATTTATTCAATATTATTTTTATTGTTTTTTTCAATGGAAATAAGAAGAATCTTCAAAATTCGCCAAGTAATAAACGCATATCTAGACGTTCTGAATTCTTATTTCCGCTCACATTATCGTCGGCCTAGCCTATGCATTGTCTGCCTTCATCCGTTCCACAGCAGAGATACGGTCTGGGCTTTGTTCAGTAAGTTCTTCAATGTTCTTCAGGATTGTTGGCCGACGCTATTCTGTTCCACACCAAAGACTTTGCACATCCCGGTCTGCGACATCCAATTTACCTCAAATTTGGTCTGCTGCTGTCTAATACCATGAATTGAACCACAAAGATCTTTACAAGCGAGTTCCTCTAAGCTCATACAAACTAAGGTGTCCAGCCCGACGGAGTTAACCAAGCTTATTTCTTGACATCCGGAATCGTACTTCCCCACAAATGATACCAATAATTCTATGTAAGACTTTTCTCTCGAACGTGGTTTAGTTCAGAGTGCCTAAGGTAAAGTACCCATATCGTTGTCCAAAAGTGACAACTGGTAAGACTTGAGAATTAGTTTCCAAGTAATGGTAAGATTTTTGGAATTAAAGAGCATCCAACAACTGAAGTCGGGCTTGTTGGCCTTGACGAGCCGCATGGCAATAACAGACTCCATCCCTTTGTTGGAGTTCATTGAAAATGTTGAGGTTAAAGTGTTTAGTAAGAAAAATCAAGTTCAATGTGAAAGTTATCCCCTTGGACCGCAGCAACCCTTATCGAAATCGACAACAGCATGCAAATGGATGTCGTTGTTTATCTGCTACACCTTCACCTATCCACTAATTTCACAAAAAATCAAAAACCAAAGCAAATAACACATAGGTACATAAACTGCGCTGTATGGAGAATTGTTATCTCCATTATGCGAAACGCAATTTTTCCAATCTCCAGAGAGTGAAGGCCGTTCGCCATTTCTGTTGTACTACTTTGTATCCTTTTGTTTCCAGGAGGGTCATTCCGTAACTTTCAAAACGATTATCGTCCAAACGATTGTCGTCGACGATATCGTCTCAAATTTGCTTCACGTAAGTTGATCGTCATCGTCTCGTTCATCGTTTTTTTGCCTCTACATTTTGAGAGCTACAGAGACTCTCAAACTGTATATGAAATGTCATCGTAGTGCACGTGTATTACTATCACATCAAGTTTTGTGTTTGTGTACTTCATCCCTATGAAGAATTTGCAAGAAAGATTCAGAGAGAACTTGATAATGTAGATGTCGCTTCCCACTTTTCATCTGATTGCAGTACTCGTTAATAAAAATACATACTACCATCAAAGATGACAATTTGAACTAAGCGTTTTACATATTTATTTTTTGTTTACCTCGGAGATTTTTTTAAACACAAAAAATATATGTAATTTCATTACCAACAGTTCAAATGAGTTGTTCCTATTTGCATTTTTCTCTTTTTCACTTCAAACAAAAATCATAAAATCCATTTCTTGACAAAAATCTAAACATCAAAGTCTGTTAAAAGCCGAGAACATTTTGTTTTAGAAAAATAAATGATATAACATAAAATGTTTCATACGTTTCAACCGTGTTTTGAATCAAAAAATAAATTGCCTTAAAATTTTTGTTCTAGACGATACCTAATTAGCTATCGTTCAAATTCCATCGTTTTGACGATATCGTCTTGACGATAGTCGAGATACGGAAAGCAAATGTCGATCTGAAAAAACGATATCGTCTGGACGATAGTGATTTTCAGAGTTACGTGAAGCGAGTCGATCGTCGAAACGATATCGTTTCGACGATATCGAGATACGGAATGACCCTCCAGATTTTTTGGAACTATAAGACTTTAATGTAACTCGGGCTATTGTGAAAATTGTGTGAACAAGGATGCAATGATTTTAAATTCATTTTTAAATCACAAAAAAGCAATTTTGCCAAACATACCTATGCCAAGGGCTCATATTTAATTCATTTATACATATTTTAAGGTAAAAAACCAAACCGCCTTGAATCCCACAAACAAAATTTCGTGTGTTTCTCAATTATTCTTTGTTATCAACACGATTTTATTGTTTTCCCTAATTACTTTTAAACACGCCAGTTGACCTCAGTCTATTGATATTCTGTTTATCTTGCAATTAAAGAAGTGCAAACATTTGCTTCTTTCATGATACAAAATGGTTTATTTATTCAAAACAGGAAAACGAAAGGAAACATTATTTGTAATTAAACTAATTATTTTTGAACTAATTTGTGTGACAGATTGGATTCTCCTAATAACCTCCATTTAACATTTTTTCAAAGTTCAATCAAGTTGAAGGACATGAAAGTCCTTTTTCAAAAAATTATTGAAATAAAAATGAAGTTGCGAAAAAGGTATAGAGAAAGCTGGACGAAAATTCTTCCAAGAATTTAAAAAGTATTATAAACATTTTTTATTTTATGAGCACATGAAAAGTACTTTCCGAACCATGTATCATTGTCTTTTTATTTTTGTGTCAATATTTTGTACTGAAATTTCGTGTTTATGTTTTCAAAATCTATAAGCACAATCGATCAGCATTTTGTTAAACTTTTCACTTAAACATTCGTTTTGCACTTTTTGAGAGCATTTTTATCTTATTTCTCTGTCTGGAGTAAGACAATTTAAAAATGGATAAGATTGAACCTTGAACTTCTTGCCCCTAAAATCTGCAATTGCCAGTATACCCACTTTCCATTAAAAAAAATCTAAAATATCATTTGATTGCCATCATTCAACTTTTATGAATAGAACACTTAATATTGCCCGTGAAACAAAGCAAACAATAAGAGCCAATATTCATTCTTTTGAAACTCTCTCTATCAGAGTGATCCCCTGCCATAAATAAATATATAAACAAAACGAACCCACAAAACAAAACCGAAACTCAAGCACACACCTCCTACTTCCTGTATTCACAATTCAAAAAAACTTTGTTTCGGTTTTAATTTTCAGAGGAAATTTGATGATTCATGGCCCCCTTGAGATTAATTCATTGCCTAGGAAGCCAGCAAACTTGAAACGGAAACGGAACCGATCTAACCGGTCCGGCAACGGCCGGCAGCACGTGGCGGCCGACAGAAGAACTAACTTTTGTTTTGTATTTTGAAAAAGTTTTAATATAAATTCGTAATGAAACAATGGCAGGTGTATTGAAACTGCTTTGCGTATTCAACACAACATGAACTCAGATTCTTTTCAAAGGTAAATTCTTTGGGTCAGGTGAGTGAGTATTTGCTTACTTTATCGTCCTTCCTGTGTTATTCCGACAATTCAACCTTGAAAGTTGGAATTCCAAGTAACATTGAATATTTTTACTCAGGCTCAGGGAAAGGTCCATTAGGGAGTGAGTTTTCTCATTGATTGAACTTCGGGAAAGTCAGTTTAGTTCATATTTTTGTTCTTCAAGAATAGGTCTGCAATCCAAAAAACCTGTTCATTTTAAAGAGGAATTTAAGATAGAATTAAAAATTCAGGGATTGATTTGGTGGGAGCATTCGTTTCACATGAACATAAATGGCTGGGTCGTCAGACCTTGAGTTTTTGGATGTTTAGGAAGCTGACAACTCTATTGTTGGAGTAGATTAGAAGATTTACTTTTTTAAAATTCCATTAAATCGGATATGTTTTTTACCTTACCTAGAAGATGATCTAAGCTGATCGAACGGTTTCCTGGGCTGGGACTAACGCTTCTTCACTTCTTGCTAAGTATATATTCATGGGACCAACCTTGGTTGCATTTTTATTTGATTTTGCAAGTTTCATTCATATCCATCCATACTACCATCGAGCTTCTTCTTCTCTTTCCTTTTGTAGTGTTTGTGCTCGCCTCTACTTTTCCATTCATAGAACTAGCTCTTAACTCGAGTCTGCGACATCAACATAATATAAGATTTGACACCCACAGTGAGTAAACCAAAATTTATTTAACGGTTACAAAAAGAAAAACGACCACCAAACGAGTGCTACTATTTAAATGCAATAAATAAACACAATTGTTACCCCTGAGGTGCGTTTTTGCGCTGACTATAATCAACTATAATCAACAATGGTTGACTATTTCTCGTTTTTGCACGCCAATAGTTACGATTCGTAATCAAAATTGTCGTTTTTGCGGTCTGTGTTGATGTGTCAAATCGTAACTATCTCTAACTATTTCCAATCCATCTCAGGAGGTGAGTTGAAAGTGGTTGGTGTGTCAAAGTGTTTTTTTTTTTGTAAAATGGCGTCTTTAATCATTGTCAATCTGGAATCTATGAAAAAACATTCTGGTTGTATATTTTTTACAACCGAGTAGCCGCGAATTTAATTACAATCAAAGGATTTCTGTTCGTTTTCAATTATTTAATTACAAAATAAAGAAAACAAGGTTACCCTTACAAATTTTAAATTGTCGGAAAAAAATAACTTTATTTCGCCGGATATTTTGCAAAATCAATCAAATCATAAGGAAATTTCTCTCGTGAACTTTTCAGGTAAGTCTTTTAAAGTAAGAGCATAAACCACATAATTTACAATTGCTTGAAA
Organism: Sphaerophoria taeniata; assembly: GCA_943590905.1. Lineage (NCBI taxonomy): Eukaryota > Metazoa > Arthropoda > Insecta > Diptera > Syrphidae > Sphaerophoria > Sphaerophoria taeniata. The sequence continues at coordinate 25,417,027 of OX016541.1, forward strand.
TTCCTTAGTTTGATGAGTTGGATCAAAATATAACAATTCAAGAACATTATCGATTTCCCCGTGAGGAACGTCCAAATTCAGAATTGGCAGAAGATGAAGACAAGAAACAAAACTTTAACGATAATAAGACACAAAAAGACGAGATCGAAGACATGGACCAAACTATCCCCGAATTTAAGGCACATAGATGTGAATACTGCATGGACATAGTTAGTTTCGATGATCCTGATCAGTTAAATTATCATTGCAATGCCTTCCACTGCACCGATTTTCCATATTTATGTCCCAAATCCAAATGTGACAAAAGTGAATGTGTGACCTGCGGCAAGATATTTCCTAGATCTAATCTCAAATCGTTCACCTATCACATGACTTGGCATGACGATGCCAAATTGCACAAGTGCAAGTATTGGGAGAAGAAATTCGTTCAAGTAACTCATTTGGTGGTCCACGAGGAATCGCACACCGGAGCTTGCATCTATCAATGTTGTGAATGTGGAAGTGGTAAGTGGTAACCCTTTATTTGCTCAAAAAGAAATAATAATGTTTTGAATACAGTTTTTGCAAATGACGATCAATTACTTGAGCACAACAAAACCCACGAGGAAACATACTTCCGATTCGCTAATGAATCTACGCTTGCACAATTATAAGTTTCACGGAGCTTCGCCAACACAAGAAGTCAAGGAAATAATCAAACTAAAGAGACATAGTCTTACTGTACCTGGGAAGTCGTTTGAGTGCAGCAAATGCTCCGAATCGTTCTTGCTGCATACCCAACTCGTGATGCACTTGAAAAAACACGACGAAAATAGACCTTTCAAGTGTCCGACATGTCCAAAGAGGTTTAAACTCGAGAAATACCTCAAAGTTCATGTAGATACGGTGCATTTGAAGAAGAAAGACCATCAGTGCGTGACATGTGGATCGATGTTCAGGTCCAGGCCAGCGCTAGACGAGCACATTGCCTCAAGACTTAAATGTGACTTATATTCCTTACTATGAACTTTAGTGAAATCACTTTTTAATTCAACAGACACTAAATACAAATGTGAAGTGTGTGACAACTGACAAGAGATTCGCTTTCGATAGAATGCTGAAAAATCATATGCTGCGTCATAAGGAAGTAAAGCCGTTTGAGTGCACGCTGTGCAACAAAAGGTTTAGACAATCGTTCGTTTTAAAAGGTAATTGTTTTGGATATGGATATAGAATTTTTGTTCAACGTATTTTCCACTCTGCAGCTCACTTCAAGGGACATCAAAAGAGGCAAGCCAAGTTATTTTCGAAGCTAACTTTGGTGGCGGAGAGTGAGAAGTAAAATGCTTTTGTTGTTGAAACTGATAAACAATCAGGACACCAGGAAGTGCCTAGTTTGGATGCGGTTAAGGCGTTCAAGGAAAATTTTAATGTCTCAATGGAGACTATCGGCGTAATCGAGGTAACCGTCGGAGCGGAATTTTCTCTGATGTCTCCCGGGAGTTCCGGGATTTGTGACAACCTCAATTCATGCATTTCATGTATTTGCAGACATGTCTGTATGTAGTAGTAGTACATAAGTAGTTTAGTTTTGAATTTAATTCATTGCTTTTATGTATTCTGTCGGAAATAAAAAAAAATGTTTAACTAGTTTCAGAACATAAAGACTTTTTCGTTTATTTATATAAAAGCACGAACTAGATATTGTTCACCGAATCTGGAAGCAGCAATTAGAACAATGTCAGGAGCTGCCTTACTTGGAAATGCTTGAAGATTTCTTTATGAATCCTTCTTCGGTCAGGTTTGTGTTCGTTCCCAGCCGCTACCACTAAATCGTCGTCAGAATCAGATGACGAGATATTTTAAACAAATAATTGTTTGTTAAATCCTCCATTTGCCTTTCTTGCTGTGGGATGTTCAAAGATAAATAAATATTTTCTTATTTTAATTTTCTTCAACAACTTACCATATCAAGATCGTTCTTGAATTTTTGCAATAAATTTAAAGCAACGAAAATTGTTGTCTCTTTATCCATTTTAATAATATTATGATCAAAAGAAAAGAAAAATGTAACCTCAAAAGATTTGTTTTTGTTTTTCTTGTTTGACAGCTCAACCAAACCTAACTAAAAAGCGTTTTTGGATTATTTCAACTATTTCTAACTATTTCAACTATGACACATCAACCATTTTTTTTTTTGACACAAAAACTATAGTCAACTATCGTCGGCGCAAAAACGCACCTCTGAGGTTTGTCAACAGCCGAAACGACACGTTTAGTTCAGAAATAATTAATGTTCCTACACTCATACGCACGGCAACAAGAATTAAAGTTGAAATCACGGTAAAGGGTTGCATGTCATGACACAAAGTAGCAACAACAAGAGTATTAAATTACCTAGCCGAAATAATGTAATTAAACCAAACCAGCGAACATGTTCAATTAAGAGTTATTGGATTACAAGAAATAAAGTTTTGATCGGAAATTATTCCAAAACCTTGAAAAACTTATTGTTTGAGTCTGAAAGTGACTAAAGAAGATTTTTTCAGAGTCGAAAAAAGAGCTATGAATAAAGGGCTAACTATAATGAGCGGAAGAAAGCGGAAGCTAGTGTCAGAGCCGAACGAAACGCTCCTTTCCGATCTGCCATGTGAACGCCTTACCAATAATGAATGGATGTGTACGGAAGTATCTTTCAAAATAGAATATATTATGTTTTTTATTTCCAATAATATGTGAATTTCAGTTGCCATGCAACAAACAAGCAATTTCAAGATATTAATTACCTGAAACCAACAACAAATCAAATTCCTCTTCAGAAAAATCAATGAAACCAGTAAGTTGTAAGATTTTCGTCCGTAAAAAGCGAAGGGGAGTGCAGTTTACGTCCGTAAGCAAAACTGAACGAAAATTGACGAAACGGAGTAATCCGCTATTCAGGGCACAATATACGAAATTCTTGTATTCGCTCAGTTACGGACGGCTCCGTCCGCTCCGTTCCTATCATAAAATCTTCCAAACAGGAATGGAATTAAGAACAAGAATAAAATCAGGCAATTCTGAAAGCAGACAGAGCGTTCAACGTATTGTTTAATTAAAATGCAAATCACTGCAAACTATTTGCGATTAAAATCGATTCTACTTTTTATTCTACTCTTCTGTATCAAGCGATTATTAAATTTGCATTTTGCCTCTTTGCAGATCAGAAAGTTTATCTTATATCAACTTAAGAATCAAACAACTGCACTCATTGAGTAGTCAAAGGCTGTTAGACCAATTTGATATTATTACATAGCACAAACGACTTTTAAAATAGAGATTCAAGATAAAATTAATGTCAAAGTCTTGAAAATGCTAAGAAGGAATTTTGTTTTAAACAATAATTATAAATAGGTATCTGCAATAAAAGAAGTTATTAGAACAAAAAATATGAGTGGAGCCATAGTAGGAGTAAAGACATAAAAATTGTTATCCAGTCCAGATGCTTACTTACTTACTTAAGGTGGCGCTACAGTCCGTTGTGGACTTGGGCCTCAATCAACAGTCTCCGCCAGCCAGCTCGGTCCCTAGCTAGCTGTCTCCAGTTTTGCATTCCAAGTTGATTGAGGTCCTCTTCCACTTGTGTGCGCCACCTGAGTCGCGGTCTTCCTCTCCTTCTGCGTCCCTCGGGAATAGTGTCGAAGACTTTCCGGGCCGGAGCATTGGTGTCCATACGCTCTAAATGACCGAGCCATCTGAGTCTCTGGACCTTGACCCTTCTGGCTAAGTTCACGTCGTTGTACAACCCGTAAAGTTCGCTATTGTATCTCCTCTCCATTGCCCATCAATGCACACGGCTCAAAAGATGACCCGAAGAATTTTCCTCTCGAAACAGCCTAAGGCACATTCATCCGATTTTGTTAGGGTCCATGCTTCTGCACCATACAGCAGGACAGGGATGATGAGGGTGTTGTACAGTTTAACCTTAGTTGCTCGAGAGAGGGCTTTTCCACTCAGTTGCTTTCTTAGCCCAAAGAAACAGCGATTAGCAAGAGTAATTCTTCGTCTTATCTCAGCGCTGGTGTTATTGTCCGTGTTGATAGCGGAGCCTAGGTAGACAAACTCCTTAACTACCTCGAAGTTGTATGCGTCTATTGTGACGTTCTGTCCGAGCCGTCGATGTTGGGTGTCCTTACTCGAAGACAGCATGTACTTCGTTTTTCCCTCATTTACCGCTAAACCCATTTTTGCCGCTTCTGTCTCAATCCTCACAAAGGCGCCATTGACATCACGCTGTGTTCTTCCCATTATATCAATATCGTCGGCGTACGCGAGAAGTTGAACAGATTTATAGAAGATAGTGCCTCTGGTGTTGACGGTGGAGTTTTGGACTATCTTCTCAAGAACGATGTTAAAGAAATCGCACGACAGTGCATCGCCTTGCCTGAATCCTTTTTTGACGTCGAATGATTCCGTAAGCTCATTGCCAACCTTGATATAGCAGCGTGAGTTCTCCATCGTCATTTTGCACAAGCGAACGAGCTTGGCAGGGATGCCAAAGCTAGACATAGCTTTATACAGTTCGTCTCTGTAGATGCTGTCATACGCGGCCTTAAAATCAATGAAGAGGTGGTGGGTATCGATTTGGAGTTCATAGGTTTTTTCCAGGATCTGCCGCAACGTGAAGATTTGGTCGATGGTAGACTTTCCTGGCCTGAAGGCACATTGATAAGGACCAATCAGATTGTTGACGAAAGGCTTCAGACGTTCACATATTATGGCAGAGAGGATCTTGTAGGCGATGTTAAGCAGATTTATTCCTCTGTAGTTGGTGCAGTCGCCCGTAGCTTAGTTGGTAAGTGCGTTGACTGCTAAGCCGAACGTGCGTCGTTGGTTCGAGTCCCACTCAGGCCAAGTTTTTATTTCATCTTTCGCGGGTACTGCCTCTTGCGAAGACCTGACAAATTTTCCAAGAGTATCAATCTGTCATGAAAAAAATGCTTCTCAACTTTGCCGTTCGGAATCGGCGTTAAATTGTAGGTCCCCTCAATTCTTCACACGCACTCAGAGAATTGTTGATGAGAGTAAGTCGCTTAGGCCTTGGCTCTTCAAGAGCTGTCGCGCCACTCTATTTATTTTATTTTATTTTTTTAGTTGGTGCAGTTTAGAGGATCTCCTTTTTTCAGGATCGGGCAAACAATGCTGAGGTTCCATTCATCGGGCATGCATTCCTCCGACCATATCTTACAGATGATTTGGTGCATGCTCCTATCTAGCTCGTCGCCTGCGGCTTTGAACAGCTCGGCAGCTAGACCATCTGCTACTGCGGCTTTGTTGGATTTCAGCCGTGATATTGCTGTTTTCACTTCTTCTAGGTCGGGTTCACGGAATTGTTGGCTGTCATCGTGTATGATAAAAGGCTCCTGTCTGACAGCGGGGTTTTGTTCGTCGTCGCCGTTATACAGTCTACAGAAGTGGTCTTTCCAAATCCCCAGCACTGACTGCAGTTCTACTATGATGTTCCCTTGTTGATCCCTGCAGGCTTCGGTTCTTGCTCGATGACCTTGAGCCAGCTGTTTTACCTTCCGATAAAACCTCCGAACTTCATTCCTGCTGTTAGCTCTCTCAACATCTTCGATCTGACGCCTCCTGAGAAGCCGGCGTTCTTCTCTCCTCTTTTGCTCGTAGAGCTCACGAGCAGCTCTTGTCCTTCTTTGCAGCGCCGCTTTATAAGCCTCCTGCTTGGCTGCATGGGCCTGCCTGCATTCTTCGTCAAACCAGGGGTTTTGTTTTGGTGGCTGTGTGAAACCCAGCACATTAGAGGCGGCATCTCTAACTGCATTCTGGCAATGTTGCCACTGGTCTTCGATACTTGATGTTGGCGGCATAGGACTCCTTAAGAGGTTACTTGTCACTCGATCAGAGAAGGATCTGGCGATCTCTTGCGATTGTAGCCGTCCGACGTCGAATTTTCTTGCAGCATTTCTTTGTTTTGGCCGTTGTCGGGATATTCGTAGCACTGCCTTGGCTACGACGAGGTAGTGGTCCGAGTCGATGTTGGCTCCTCGGAAAGTTCGAACATCTTGAATGCTGGAAAAGTGCCTCCCGTCGATCGCAATGTGATCAATCTGGTTGACGGCTGATTGGTCAGGAGATCTCCATGTACCTTTATGGATGCTTACCATAAAATAAATTCATACAAGAGATTATTTTATTTTATTTTAATTTTTTATTTTATTGTGTCTCAAAACAAAGAGATAACCCTAAGTAATATAACTCTGTAGCTGTTCCGAATTACATTATTTCAATTAATGTCTTTCGAATGTTTTGATCTTCAATTACTTCGAGAAACTCAAAAAGTGTTTTTTTTCCATTTGAGTAGCTGACTTCTTCATTGAAATTCAAAATATCAACAACAATTTCTGTTTTTATTTTTGAACAAATATTTATTTTATAATAAAATAATTGAAGAAAAAGTATAACGCTCAGCTGTTGCTTTTAATTACTTATCAAGCTCCGTTCTGCTTGGTAGCTGAGTATCGACTGAAGTTTTATCAAAAAAGAATAATTTAGAATATTTATTTTGTAATTTAAATTTCTTCCTACCGCATCCATCTCCATCTATAATTTCAAATGAATAATAATTTATTTTAATTAAATGAAACAGTTCCGTTTCCGTTCCGCTACAAGTATACCCGAGATCGACCAAACCTTGGATTTATTTAAACGAATCCTTAAATAAATGTGTCTTACCTTAGGAAAATAAAAAATTAACAAACAAGATGAAAACTCCTATGTCATCATCATCATAATAATATATCAAACATAGCCGGCATCGGCATTTCATCTGCACCTCACCGGAAATTCGTCTCATTTTATTTCCAAACTACCCATTTCCTAAGGTAAACTTTTCGGAAACAGATAAGGTTGGAAGGTTAACTTTCATGACTCACATCCAAAAATCAAATGAGGGTCCTTTTAGAAAGAAAGAAATAACTTATGTTGATTTTGTGCCCATTACACTCCCAATAACATTATTTCTAGTAATTTATCACAGGTTTTGTTTTTTTGTTTAGTTTTTTTGAAAGCATTGTACCCTTTTTTTTAAAGAGGAAATTTTAAACATTTGGTTTGCTAAATTGGCTTTTAAATTGTTTTTGCAAAAATATTGCTTTGGTTGGTCCTTTTTATAGTTTAATCTGAGAACACAAATGACACAATTGATCACTTATTTTTGTTCAAAATACAAAATACCTTTTGTACCGAAATACTTTACTGAATAAAATGAGAAAAACGTACATTAGTAGCTATAATGGCTTTCATTAAATAAGTAACTGAAAGTTGACGAAAGTCGACATTTATTAAACAATAACTTGATTAAGTTCAAAACTTTGGGGAATCACTCATACGTTTTTGTTATTACCTTCAATGTCATGGTATAACTTATCAGTCACGTACTCTCATATTGGTGCATTTAGCGGTAATGATGTTGGCAATTGAAGAAACTTTTTCATTTTCACAAAATTGCCTTTATCTGGCTTTTATCTTGTCACGAGTAGGGTTCACCCTTTTCCTCAATCCAAAACTTCTATCTTTGCCACTCACTGTTGCAACGCTCGATTTCAATTGCACGTTTTATCAAATTTTAGGATGAAAAAATAATATAAATTGCAATAAAGCGAATAACCTCAAGCAGATGGTCTCGCAACACTATTTGATCCGTGCCATTGCGAATCCAAATTCAAATATGACTGACACGTCATATTCGTGCACAAATGTACGCCCTGTTTTATTAGGATTAAAATTTACTTTTCAGGCAGAATGTTGCATCAGAGAAACAAGCATTTGATGGTCGAAATGAAAATGTTGTAGGTAGAGGATTTCTACGGAACTGGGCAATCAAAAGCGATAGAACAACTCAAATTCACATTGGACTTTCTGTGGCATAACAAAGTGAGTAAAATTTTTCGAAGCATATTTATCCGGGAGCACTACGTTTGACCGCAGACCTAAATCACGTTTAACGAAATCTCGCAAATTTGAATAAATCTCGCATTACAAAATCTCGCATTCTTAAAATATCTTCTTTTTAAATCACGCATTTTCAAAATCCCGAAACACGAAATCACTCATTTTATGAGAAAATCTCGCTTGTGTAAGAAAAATCTTTCAGTATCGAAATCTCGCATTTCAAAATCCCGCATCTACAAAATCTCGCACTTTAAAAAAGTAAACCATTAAATATTTAAAGCTGTACATTTGTTAATAAGAATTTTTTTTCATTACAAACAACCAATGCATTTCAATCAAGTTTAACAAAATATTAACTATACAGTACAGTTCAAATAGCAAAATATGTATATTTTTAAACTTAGGAAAGATAGATTTCAAGCTATGCTCTTAAAATATTTAACTCTGGACATTTTTTATATTTTTTAAAAGATGGATCTTTAGACCTTACTGCGAATAACTGTTGGACTGCATTGCTTCATAGTTCTGATGCTTTTCGACGGTCCCAGTTTATGCCTTTCCCTTATTAGTCAATACCGTTTTCGATTTGGTTCATGGTGAAATACATAAAAGTCTGAGAAACAAAAATACTAAAACTTGAAATCTCGCATTTAAAATAAAATATTTATTTATTCGCGCGCGCGAATAAATAAATATTTTATTTTAAATGCGAGATTTCATATTTCAGGATTTTAGTCTGCGAGGTTTTAAAATTGCGGAATTTTTAGAAGCGAGATTTTGTGATTGCGAGATTCTAAAAAACAAGATTTTAGTCTGCGAGATTTTAGTTTGGGAGATTTTGTGAACAAGATTTTAATCTGCGGTCTTTCGTAGCCAATCCTATTTATCCTTGGTTGCCTTGAGTTTTGAATTTACATCCCACCACTCAATCTCTGTTTGATGACCATTTTTACGATAAAGTTAAGGACTTAAAAATGCCAGACGTTTGGCAACGTTTTTTGTTAAAAAAATATTCACACAATGCCTTTATATACATATATTATATAGTATACACTACTTTACTAAAATAATTCAGGTACAGAAGTAAGCTTGAGCTTGAGGATTTTTCTAAAAAGCTGAAGAGATTTTGATAAAAAAATTGTGCGTGTCAGCTCCGACGCGCGACTGGAGTTCACTCAATAAGAATGATTTGATTACCTTAAAATATATAATACGCAAAGGATTGAATTCATATATTCATTTATCTATTCATAATAATTTGATAAAATGTATTATACTTAAATTAATTATAATTAAATTAATTAATGATGAAAATTCAAATTGGCCCACATTTATCGTGCATTACTGCATACAAAATGGAATTGAATGTTGATAAATTTTACATTGAATTAAAGCCTGAAGCCTTGTGCTTCTTAAGAGATCTTAATCTTGAAGATCCGATTATTAGAACGCACGCTAGGAAGCTTTTAATCGAAAAACAACGATCGAATTTTGGCCATAGCGGGATTCTCCCACAGGTGATGTGTCATTTTGTACGAACCAAGCAGGTCGTTTGTGTGCAATAAAATTTATTTTAAAATCGAGATTGTGAGGCTTGTACTAGACGTATCCTTACAAATGAGGTATCAAAATCACCGTTATTTCATGTAGATTAGACATATGGAAATTTCAACATCCAGTCTATAGGATTAAAACTTTTATACCAATTTATGTGAAAATGTCTTAATTGGCTATATTAATGAGTTACCGTTATAATTAAAGTATAATAAATTGAAGAGCATGAAATTCTGTATCATGTGTGAAAATTTCACCGTTCTACGTTGAAATCTCTGTTCAATAAATTAGATTCGAAATGGCACTAAAACTTTTACCCCCTCTTTTCACCCCCCCCCCCTCGGTTAATTTTTTTTAAACTTTGAATGTCTTACTTATTTATGTTTAGTCAAAAGCCATACAAATAAGTTTTAAACTTCTAACCTAACCGACCTCCATACAAACTTTGACCTAACATTTCAACCTTTTGTGACCTTTTCAACCCCTTTTATTGCGTTAAAAACACCGTATGGCCCTTCCACAGGTTCTAGTCTATCTTACTACCAAATTTCATCTAAATCGATCCAGTAGGTTAAAAGTTATTAAGAGTTAAAAAAAAGCGTTGGTAGTCAATTTTCGTAACGCTTTTTTCAATGATTGATTTTACTATCCATAATTTTTTCATACCGGGGTCTATATATGAATCGATTCTAAAGGAGTAAACTCCAAAAAAACACCTGATGTAATTATCATTAATTTTTTTTTGTTTTCAATGTGGCAATGTTTTTATCCCTCCATGTTTTGCAAATATTATTGCAGAGGCCTGATGGCCTCTGAAAAGATATATAACTAAGGCGGTGACCGACTTATAGAAACTGCAATCCGCTAGCGTCAACGTATACGTATACTGTCAACGTTTTTTCCTGAAGTGAAAATGATTTTTTGCACAAAAGTTTGATCATCCATTGCTTTTTCTTGTTACAGTGGGAACACATTGAATTGACTGCTCGTCGAATTCAGTTGTCAACGCATCAACGGACTCAAAAAGTAGAGAGTTAGCCAGCTTTATCCGTTACATCCGTCACGTGCATTGCTTATGGTACGCGTTCCATAATAGCATGAGTATCCTATTGAGCTGTCAATTAAAAATGTCAAAGTTGACGGATTGATGCATTCTATGGGTCACCGCCTTTATGGCTGAAACACAAACATGCTTTAGCTTTGGCTTCGCGTGACGTTTACGTGTTCAGCTATAAGATTTCAAAGCATGCTATCGCAATGAAGATTCGGTCTCACGTCTCGTACGTAATATTTCGTACCGGAAGCTCTCCAGACGGAAGGTCTACTTCAAATGTGCTGGATAATTGTCTGACAGCTCAATATTTCTGAAAAAAAATCAACAAACAAAATTCATTTGCTTTGGGAGGGATGGCGATGTGGAGGGAGACATGTCATTCAAATCAAACCTGAAGCGGATGCATCGCAACGTAACGCAGACGAAGATGAAGCGAAAACGAGCGTATGTTTCAGCCATCATGGTGATTTAAAAATGCAGGAAGCATTCTGAAGGCAGTAACAGCAAATTTCCTATAAAATACACTGTGGCGTATACGTATCTTTTATTACACTTCTTCAAAGTTCTCGACATTTGGCAAATACAATTATATTTATCCTTTTCAAACATTTCATATTTTGCATTGTACGTATATTTAGAGCCAGGGTAGAACTCATTAGCTTGCACTAAATTACTGCTGGAAAAATTATTCCATACCCTTATTTTCCTTACCCTTTTTCCAGTGCCTCTAAAGTCACTTCCTTAAGTAACTTCCGTCTTCAACAAACCAATTGTGCCGACGACGACGGTAGCATCAGCGGTGGCCTCCCAAAACACTAAAGTCATTTGAATGTAGGTATAAAAATCCTTTTTTTTTATTTTCAGCCAGAAATTCAATTTCCTCACTGCGGAAGATATTATCGACATTTAGGCATTCATTTTCCTTTCCGTCAGCATCATCATCATCATGCAACACGTTGTGGCTCGAAAACAGTAATCGCAGACTATATGTGTGCAAACGATGAAAGAAGTCACAAAAAATAAACGAAACACTTTTTGCAGATATTAAAAAAACTATTCCCAGTACATTGACTCTGGGAACAACGACGGTTGTGACTTGTGAGTCCACTAATCAGACACCAGATTTTGTCGTCAAGAAAATATTATATTATTCATCTTTTTCCTATAATGGTTATGGGGTTACTCCTTGGAGCTTTTCAGCTATGAAATGTGCGCTGCTGCTTCTTTTTACAATTGCCATCATTTTGAGTATCTTATGCCTTATGGAATGTTTTTTTATGCATGGACATTTGAAAAAGGTCTTTCAGGTTGAGTCATTAAATTTAAGTGCATTAAAATGATGTCTACTATTGGTATTAGAAAAAATATGTAATTTATAAATAATTTTTAATGAAATCGGTTATAGTTCTTGTTGTTCTTTACACAAAAGTCTCCTTCTGAACTGAAACGAATCCCCTCTACACTTTTAAGGCCATTCAAGAAAATATATACGTGTCACATTTGTACGACTGAAAAAAATTTAATCTTAAGTGATTTGAACATCCTATTTACTTTATTCTTCCGACAACAAAATTCCAAAAAAGAAGAACATAATAATATAAGCCATTTTGTAAAGTTGGAGAAGATTTCCTGTCTTTTTTTTTCTGTTTCTTCTTTCAGCCAAGATAATTAAGAACCAGGGCACAATGATGATACTTTTCAATAACTTCAGGCGCCAACTCACTCCACCAGGCCATTCGATATAATCAATTAAATCCAATCGAGTGCCATTGATTCCATTGATTAAACTCTGGCACTTGACTGAATTTGTGTATAAATGACAGAAAAAATCTTCAAGAAAGAATGAATCTGCCGGGATATCGTCTACTTATTTTAAGAGGGACTCAATGATCGAAGGAATAAGGTCCGTCCGGTGTTTCATAGAGAGTTAGCCGAAGGCCGAAGGCGTCTGTTTCCATTTTCCGTTTTCCGTGGCTGCCTCATTGAGTTCCGATCCGATTGGTTGTTCTTAGAATTCAATTTCGTGGATGTTTCCGCATCTTCAATTATTTGTCGTTCAAAAAGCTACAATTCGTTACGAAAATAACGCCATCGATTCGTTCTGAAACGTGCTATTAATGCGTCAAATAGCTACGATTCATCTGATCTCTAGGAGGTGAGTTGAAAGTGTTGATCTGTCAAAGCGATTTGTTTGTTTACATTTTGTCATCGAAAACTTGTGTTTAGTTCAAATTTTTTGTGGCAGAAACATCAAAATGGAATATTTATTCAGTATTAAGTGAAAAAAGAGTTTACGGTTTTTGAGGAATCGATGCCAAAACGCTTTCAGAAATGATATCAACTATCTATTTCTAACGAACTCAAAACAAAACACTAACAGCCTTATTTATTAGATTCTCCTTATACACCTCAATACAGTATTTTAGCTATGCTATGAATAGGCTCTTATGTTACGTTGAATAAATTCTTATTTATAAAAAATTATTCAACTTAGCATAGTTATATTAGATCTCTGTCAAAAAAAAAGTACCAAAACGATGATCTACTACATTCGACAGACAGCAACAACAGGTTGTTGCTTCCTGTCGATGGGAAACAACAGGTTATTGTTTTTGAATACAAATTCGAAATTAAAAATAATTTTTGTTTTATTGACGTGTGATGTCCTTCTGCTCTACCTCTGAAAATTGAATTCTCGTGAAAGGATTTCATGTGTGAAGTTATATCTCACTGAATAAGAGGAATCTTTATAATGCAATTTTTTTTCTTCAAATATTCACTTTGATCATAAATCGAAATGTTTTCAATTTTGAAAACAACGTCAATTATGAGAACTACAAGACGTCAAAGTGAGTCCGGAGTGTTCATACTACTTTTGTGTTTGAACACGACAGATTGGCCTTTCGTCAAAATAAGTCGGCGGAAATAGTCCAATGTGAACATCGTCTAGTACCTTATAATAAGCTTTATACAACCCTAAACGTTTGTATAGCTTATTCAATCCCTATGTAGTGTAGCTTAACTTTATAAATAAGGATTTCCTTATACAGGCATTATAAGTCTTATAATAAGTCTATGTTCGGTTTATAAATAAGAGTGTAAAAATTTTTGTTTACAAACCAACAACAGTCAACGATTGTTGTTTACAAAACACAGCTCGTCTCCTTTCTAATCTGTGGTTCTGACATTATCACATTGAACGCACCTACTAAATAACATTCTAGTGCTAAGATTTGTTTCTTTATTAAATTCATTTGACTATCTTTCAGTTCTGTAATCCGCTTAGAGGTAAAAAAGAAAAATGTGATATGTTTTTACTTACTTGACATTCAAATTCAAAAAGTATTAAAGGGCAACGAAGTGGAAGGTTTTGATTCTGACGGAATTCCCACAAAGTAACATGCGACGCCAACGGCCGACGTCAAGTTAATTTTTGCATTAACTTATTGAACTAGCCTGGGTCACTAAAGGAGAAAGAGCATCACATACTTATATTATTCAAAAATATTGACGAAACCTAATATGACAGCTTTTGGAGCTCGCTTGCCAATGTAAGAACGAACAAAATAGTGACTACTTCATTGGAAAAGCAGCTCAACGACATTTAAAAAAACGTTGTCTGTGTTGATGTTAATTATGTCAATAGATTCAGTAGGTCAGTTCCACTTGACAAAAATCCCAATGAGATGTCAATGTAACTTTGACTGATATAAAGAAAATAAGTGGCTTATCATTCAGTATTCATTCAAGAAAGATTTATGTTAAATTTCTTGTTGCACTTCAAAATTCTCTTAGCGCTTAGATATCTCAGTGAGATTGAATCAAGTAGAACTGATAAATCAAGATATAGAATACGAAAGAATGCCATATTTTTTTAAAGAACAACACACAAATTAGCAATGCGGCTTTCAATTCATATTTCTAACATTTTGCAAAATGATATGGAGCCACTTAAGCTGTTGAAAACTTTGAAATTTATCACAATGTTCCACTTATGGCATATGAAATATTATGCTTATCTACAACACCATTCTCTCTATCTCTGCTTCCATACGGACCATATCGAACAGATAAACATGACTCCAATCTGCAACTGCCTTTAGAATTTCTATTGTCATCGGCCCACTGGGTAAACTTAGTTCTAAATTCCATACCAACATGTAAATTTAAACCAATGCAGCTTTGCACTGTTATAGTGTACAAGTTATTTCCTCAATAGTTTCCTGGGATTGCGCATGTTATTATGTAAGGTAAGCGGCTAAGCAAGACCCCGCGAACATATGCAACATCCGCTAACGCAATTTGCTGCAATTCCACAATATCTGAAGTTGCTATACACTAAAATTTCTGGCTCTCAAATGTATACGTGTATATGTATGTTTTATTTTCAGCAACGATGCTAAAGGGCTTATGTGAGTCGGAAGGCAGAGGCCGGAGTATTTTATATTTTGAAATATGTTCAATATTATAACAACAACATCGCAATTTAAAATGATGCCAGAGGAAATATTGATTTCATGAGAGATAACAATGAGCGGACATGAGATGGGAAATAGCGGATACAATTGCCACCATTCTACTCTTATTAGCATGTGAAATTAAACATTTGGTCGTGTGAAAGGAAATTAGCTTTAAATTAACTTAAATCAACAAAATGAGTTTTCAAAATTTTTAATTGAATTTTTGTTTAGACTAAAATGCAAATTAAATATTAAATATTGGTTTTGTTTAAAAAGCCGATGATGCGAAAAGTGTGGCGCACTCTATTTTTCAGGCAATGTATGGCTGAAACACAAACATGCTTCACAGCTTCGTCTCTGTTTGCATTTAGATGCATCCGCTTTAAATTCGCTTTGAATGACATTTCTTTCTCCATCATCAACAACTTTCCAAAAAGAAATGAATTTTGTTTGTTGACTTTTTTTGCGGCTGTTGAGCTATCGGACGAAGCAAATGTTCAGTATATTTCAACTAGAGCTTACGTTTTGATTCGCAATACATAACATTACGTACGAAACGTGAGGTCGAAGCTTCATTGTGATATCATGTATTTAATTCGGGTATGGTTTATTTCGCTTTTTTTATCTCGCTTTTGGTCGTTTCGCCACGGTCGTTTTGCATTTTGTTATTTCGCATTTCATTCGTTTGGTCTTTTAGTTGCTTCGCTTTCGATTGTTTCGCTGATTTTTTTTTCGCCTTTCAGTCTTTTCGTTTTTCGTTTTTTTGCATTCGTTTATTTTGCATTCGTTTATTTCGCTTTTCGATTATTTCGCTTTTTTAATATTTTGATTTTAATTGTTTCGCCTTCATCTGTTTTTTTTTTTTTTTTAATTTTAATTTTTGTGTACGTAAGGATCCTGAAGACTTTAAAATTCGCGCGAATTTTAAAGTCTTCAGGATCCTTACGTACACAAAAATTAAAATTGAAAAAAAAATGTGCACGACTCGGTCGTACGAACTTGCTCCTGTACTCCAAATTATAACTCATAAAAAAAAAAAATTAAAAAAATATGTAAATATGGAAAATGAAGTTCATAAATAAAAATTTAAAATGAAATATGTACGTCGTAAATACTTTCCATTCCAAAAATTTAAATGCCAAAAAAATTCAAACCATATCCTTGATTTATCGAATTTTTTTTTTTGAAAATCGTCGGAGCCGTTTTTTTTAAATTAATTTTTTATATATAAAATTTTTCAAAAATGTCTTAAAATTATTTTGGGTACGCAGTTTTCAAGAACATGTAAATATGCATATTATACTTCAATTTCGATTTTTTGTATTGATCAATTTTTGAGATACAGAATTTTGAAAAAAAAGTTTAAAAATATTTTTTAAAAATCCGAAAAAATTTTTGAAATTTTTTTGAATGCAAAATATTATTTGGGCAATATACAAGTACCTTCAAAAAAAAAATTATCCTGATCGGATTTTTATTTTCCGAGAAAATCTGATAACAAAAAAACGGTTCTATGGGCGGTACCGTTTTGGAGCAATACAAACATTTTTTTCTTACATAAAATATATCAAAGTTTTAAACAAAAATTTTCAGGGAAGTTTAAAAAAAATCGTAGGAGCCGTTTTTGAGAAAATTGAAACTTTTGGTTTTTGGCCAAAAAAATCGTATGGTGGCTACCCTAAATTTTGATCTTAAAAAAAAATCAAAAAAACGACCCACGCGAATTCGCTCAAACCCTTAATTTTCAAGTTTCAAGTCAATCGGACCAGAGGTTAAGGCTGTAGATGCGTTTACAGACAGACAGACAGACAGACAGACAGACAGACAGACAGACAGACAGACAGACGGACGGAATCGCCGGACCCACTTTTTTCGACTTCTCTATCATCGTAATGTCATATCTCATCATTACCTCAATTTTTTTTTTACGAATTCAATACTTGCCATATATTCCATATGTCGCAAGTAAAAACAGACGAAGTACATAAATACGATTGACGATTTTTTTCAAAATAATGGGAAAATCCTTCACGACTTAGTTTATCCTTTCCTCAAATTGATTTAAAAGTATCGCATATGATTTTACTTTCCATTTTTTTTAATTTAAAGACAATATTAAAATAGTTCACTGTATTCTAACCTTACGCGGGCGGTTTCAAAGACTAAAAGCAAAATTAGATACATACCAATTATTACATTCCCAAGAGAATTCAGAAAAAAATGCGAAATAACCGTTAGCGAGATAACCTGTGGCGAAACAATCGTATTGCAAATTAACAATTTTGCGAGAGAGTTAATGACAAAACAAAAAGGGCGAAACAATTCTGGCGCGAAACAGGAAAAAAACAAAATAAACAAAAAACAAAACAAGTTTTGCGAAATAATTGAAAATCGAAGAGAGAAAAGCGAAATAACAAAATGCAAAACAAAAAATGCCGAAACAATAGGTACCCATTTAATTCCTATGGCTGAACTCGTAAACGTCAGTCAAAGCAAAAGCTTAAGCGTTTTTGTGTTTCGGCCATTAATCTATCAAAAGCCATCGATTGATACATCATAAGACAAGTCTTAGCCAGTTTTCTTCTATTTCATAAAATTCCTGAAAGTTATCAGGCCACGCTTTAAACAATCGACTGCAGCTTTCACCTCGAGAAATATAGCAGGATCAAATTTTCTGCTGTCTACCACAACGCACGTTATGTCTGTCTGCTATACAGATAACTTCTGATTCTTCACGTTCTCTGTCTCCAGTGACACCTACACTGTTTTACATCCACATCGTATTTAAAAGCAATCTTCTTAAAAACCAAGAGATTCACTCCTCTTCATAGGGTAACCGATTTCGTTAATAAATAAAAGCAAAAACGGCAAAATGAAGAAGTAGGCATAAGCAACGTGAAGAATATAAATGTGGGCGCTAACAGCGGTATAATGCCAGGTCTAAGGAATCTCGAAACCAAACGATGTGTCAATTGTCAAAAGACACTCATCTACGACAATATCAACTCAGTCGAAGTCGAAGCAAATGCTGAATATATAAGAAAAAACTAACTCAAACGCAAAATGTATGCCATCGGGCTTTTAGAAGGCAAAATGCAGGAACATGATGTATGATAGGCAAAGAAAGATGTCGATGTGTCGCCATTTAGAGTAGCTCTACTCTCAATTTTTAACCGTACCGCCTTCCCATTGCTGAAACATTCATCAGATGCACATAAAATTCTTAGAAGAATGATTGGAACATGCTTTCCTCTCAAACACGTACCTAGATTTTAAGATTCTCATGGACAATTTGCTTCATCTTCTTCTTTTTTTGTTGGTTTTTGTGTGTGTTCCTGCATTGTTAAATACGTATATAATGACAGGATATGTAGGGAATGTAACTGTTGAAGGGAAATGTTAGTATCTTGTTTTGCCTCCTTTCGAGTGTCCTTGCTGTTCTTCTTCATATGTGTGAAACCTTTGGGGTCACAAGAAAAAAATGTGAATTAGAGACGACACGTCTTATCTGTTCCGCATTTGTGGTGTTAGAATTTCTGGGGGTGGAGTATTCACGATGTCATCAGTTGTTAAAGTGCGTGCCATTTTATTTACTCCTACATCTCGTTTGCCGAGATTTCTTCAAAAAAAAAAGGATTTTCTGTAGATAACAAGCATTACTGAACAGAAAAGAAGAAAATCATGTTTACAATAAATTATGTTCGTTGAGAGTTCCTTCAACTGAATTCGCTTGATAACTGCATTAATTCTTGATTCATGATCCTTTTTCAATGGACAAATTCTCTAAGATATTAACAAAGAACTGCTGCTGTCTACGGTCCTCGGAATGCTAAACCATATTATTTAGGTGTTTTGTTTTCGGGTCGAATGAAAGCAGATGTGGTATATTGTTCGTTTTATTTTTGTAAATATCCTTTCTTTTCAAATCCTGCTAACAGAAAATTTTAAAGAAAACCTCCATATAACTCGGATCCAATGACAGAGGGAACCTACATTACAGCCCCATTACACGTATTTCTATGAATTGAGGTCTAGTTCTGGTTGTTTTGAAACAAAGTCAAATTGAAAACAAACGAACCGACCGAGACATCGTTAAAATTGCGTTAAATCCAAATTTATGCAAGGATTTAGGAAATGTTGATGGAATGAGGAAGGACATTTTGTTGTATGTGAAGAAATGCTGCGTTTGAAAAAACCCTTAGACGTAAGGAAAACGGTTCCAGATCAATGGCATTATTTGACATTCTACAACAAAACCATTTCTCTTCTCAAAAAAAATAATTTCTTAGAAACCCAAACCAATGGAATTCCAATTTGTCGAACTAATAGCAATCAGTTTTCTCACTACCAAAAGAAGCCGTGATACCTTGCTCGTGGTTGTCTTTCGTTTTACATTCCTTTTTACTATCAGTTAAATTGTAATTTCAGACAACAAAACAAAAACCCAAGCAAACCCCCGCATTGGCACTTGAAAGCTAAGCTATTTCAATTCTCAAACAATTACAAGTCACAGATGCTCACTTTCAACAATACGCGCTTGAGACTCTACCCCGCAATAAAACCACACAAATAAAATTAACACAGTACAACAAGACGAGTTGTTTCTGCAGTGACATTCCATTTAAATCATTTCATTTGGCATTTAAGGGTATTTACCAACATATGTCGCTAATTGTTTTGTAGTTTGTGGACAACTTAATGGACTTTTTGTCTTTCGGTTTTATGGGTCATTTTCGAGAGAGAAGACCACTTTTTTCCCCAGTAAGCTGGTATTTATTTTCAAGTATTCTATCTTATAATGTCCTTGGAGCATTTCCGAACATTTAAAATCCTATTCACATTCAAAAATGAACAACTATCTATCTGTGCTTAGCACGCGATACGGGTTTTTCAATTCGTGTTAAGTTGCTTTATAGATAAGGAATGAGATACATATTGCAGAAACATATAGAAACATCTTAGGAAAATGCATTTTAGCATAGAACGGATGCATCACTTTTGTCACACTCAATGTTTTGTCGAGGAGATTCGAGATGGAGTTGTATAATGTACAAGTGCATATGCAAAGTCATGTTTCCTTATCCGTTTTGGTTTTAGGTATACTAGAAATGTGAATATCCTGAAGGAAAACAAAATGCTCTGATGGAGTGCATATTTTGACGTGATGGATTCCCAAGATTTTCAAGGTGACCAAGATGAACACGAACGTTGTGTATTGTTAAGAGAAAAAGTTAGGATGTTGTTTGAAATTTCATATAGAACTTCGCGTTTTGAAAATTAATTTAAGGATAACTGAAATTTGGAAAGAAAATCAAAACCAGAACAAATGAACATTTCCATATTTTAAAACTTCTCAACGCTGTTGATTTTAGCAAGAAATTTAAACTTAGTTTTCAAACGAAGTATGCGTTGAGATGATACGTTGGATACACTTTTGAAATTAAGTCTTTTAAAGTCTTGAAATAAAATACAAATACGAGGTCTCGTCAAGGTTTTCAATGTCAATGTCCCGGTATGTTCTGCAAGGTCTTTGGACAAAATTGGGATGATACCCTTGGCGGCTGCGGATAATAATAATACCCCTGGCAATAATACCCCTGGCAATAATACCCCTGGTGACACGGATCAGCGGGCATAATACCCCTGGTAACACGGTTTGGCAGGTATAATGCCCCTGGTCGCACTGATCGGTAGGTACAATGCCCCTGGTTGCAAGTAATGCGGACAGCCGAAGCACTAACCGTGGATCTTCAGGTACCAAAGGCAATGGTGGCAATCGAAACGGAAAAAACAATTCAATATTAAAATCTCTTACCGCTGGTGGGGGAAAGTTCTGATTAGACTATTACAGGCGTTACTTTGACCAATATTGCTTACTGATACAATCGTTTCATTCAGAAGTAGCAGTCTACTTATAATATTTTCCGAAGGGAGTGAGTGTGAATTACATAAAATACTGTTAAATTCCGCATAGGAAAATATTAAACATAAAAAATCATGTGACTTTGTTACAGAACCCAAAGTATTGTGATGAAATAATCAAAATCCTGTAATGGGAAATGAATTATACAGAAAATCCGAAACGAGAAACGAGAAATTGGAAACATGGAACTCGAAATTAGAAATCGGTAACAAAATTTGATGCAAACCGAGTTGCAACTCGTTTTACCCAATTCGAGTTGAATGAACCAACTCGGTTTTCCAGCTTGGATTGTCCCTTAAGAAAACGAAAATATTGAGGTTTTCCATCAACATATTCCCCATTCGCATATGAAATTTGACTCAATAGACAGATAAAATACAGAGCTAGGTCGCTTGAGGGATATTTCGGCTTAAGTGTAACCGGATTGTAATAAAAACCGTTCAAGAGAAACTTATGAAATTTGACAATTATACAGGGTGTCCCAAAATTCAACGATAAGCCAGAACCAGGGGTGGCCCTATTCATGACTGCATGGAAAAAAAATATAAAAAAAATCAAACGCCATTTTGTTTCAAGTTACAACAAAAAATGTAAATTCTCAAAATAAAAAAATCTCTCTTGACATTTTTTGCTACTGTGACCACAAATATTCATTAATTTTTGATTTTATATTTTTATCAGAATCTTAAAACATAAAGCATCCTTTCTTATTTCCAAAAATTCCAAATTTTTAGCGGTTTTTCCACGAAAATTAATCAAAAAAGTTTTTTTTTCCATAAAATTTTAATTTTTTTTTTGTTTCAGTCCACTTTCAGTCATCGTGGTTATAAAAAAATGTATGGACACTACCATGGCATTATAACGGAACCCGGTGTTATCGGTTGGGACACGAAACGAATTTTAGTCGACCCATTGAAGAGAGACATGTTGAGTGAGGTTAGTTTCCTCAAAGCCTTGTTTCAAAACTCGTTTACGTGTCCTAACCTTTCCTCCCTTATACCACCATTACAACCACCTGCTTATAGGAACAGGAGGCTGATCCTGGCAGTGGAAGGAAAGGGCGTTCAATCTACTGTGCAGGCTTGGCATGCTAGCTCTAGCGCGTCCTAGCTCGTCGGATGGGGGAGTTCTTGCCTAAGTAGATGAACATTCGTTACGTTGAATTCATGCCAAAATTGATTGAAGGTTGGGTTCATATAAATTAATGAAGCCCTTATTCGTCCTGATTGTAAACCGTTTCTCCAAGATGTGTAACCCATGAGTGAGGAGAGGAGAGGGCTAGATGTTGTGCCTCTCAGGGGATACCCACCCTAGTATCATAAAGATACCTCCTTGGCTGTTACGCCCCTGTCAAAATTCTGTAACAGCCCCTAATTTGCTGCTACTTCATCATCATTATTTACTTACGTTACAGCTAAACAAAATCTTCGTTGTCACTACTCAAATCATCGTCATATCATAGATACTGCAAAATATCGTTACCAAAAAATCAAACGTAGAATGCCCTCGAGGATTCATAACGATTCAATTTAGCTTGAATTTCCTTCTCCGTCTTCCGTCGGCCATCTTTGCATTTCGTCACATCCACCTTTGACTACACTTAAAATTCCATCATGGTGAATTTAACAACCAGTAGAAAAAAGCACCCAAAATCACTTCCCATAAATTTACCAACCAGGAAAGAAACCGTTATAAATTAAAAAAAATTCAAATTGTTTTTTTTTTCCAAAGTATAAGTCATCAACAAAATTTTATTTACCATAAACCTACAGCTAAAAGGACTATTCATACATTCATACAACTTGAACTAATTTGAAGTACTCAATGCTTTTCAAAAAAAAATTATACAAAACTCAGTTAATGTTCAAGGCCTCATTAACCAAAACAAAATAAAGAAAAGTCTGAAAGATCAAAAGTCGTTATATTCAAAAATTTAAATATTCGTTGCATATTTTTACATTGCATACTAGTATTTATGGCATACTTTATGGCCACGCTTCAAAAATTACCTCTTATCATAAACTAATTCAAAATAAAAAAGAGTCTTTTACTTCAACTAATTCTCAGAACTTTATAATTTTCATCAGATTCAAAAGAAGTTCAGAAAAAAACTATTAATTGGAATGATTATCAAAATATAAAGGGTATGCAACTGGAGGTTTAAAAAAAAATAAAAATCGTTAATTTCGAATTTCAAATTGCCGGTCGTTGTTAATTTAGGTTGCATACTTTAGGGATCTAGTTTCATAGTTCACATTCTAATCAAAATGTATCCCGATTTTAAGAAAAAGAAAATTCAAAAAATAAACTTACCACACATTTCTTGTGAAGGGTGCACCGCTTTCCAGGTTGAGTTGGGATTGTGATTAATTCAAGCTAAGGGAGTATATTTTAAACTTGATCGAAACAACGAAACTAGCTAATTCGAACTTCCGGATTAACGCTTTTTGTAAACTGAATAAAAAAAAATTTCAATTCAAACATACATAAATAAAGATTTTATTAAATTTATAGAGAAAATTATACAAAGATAAAGAAAATATGTTTAATTAATCGAATTTAAAACTACAAATAAATTTGTCTTGCTGACTATTGTAACTGTTCAATGTGACAACTGTACGCTTGTGGGCGACACTGGGGCTTCGATGGCGCTAAGCAGCGTCGCTTCGGTGAATGCTGTTGGTCGTTTTTTGCTGAGATCAAAGTTTATTTCGTTGCAGAAGTTTTTTTTTCTCACACTGATCTTTCACAAGGTTATGCTTATGATGTTTGTAGGAAAGGGGCTTTTTCGCGTCTTTTAGGACTTAAATGTTTGGTTCATTTTCTTTTTGCTTATCATTTTTTTGCGGGATTTTTCACAATGGCGTTTCTTAAGTTTTTAGTGTTTTCGGCGAGATTTTTCTCTCGGACTTTTCATTGTCTTTTCGGTGTTTTAAGACTTTTTCCGAGATTTTCTTATAACGGTTTTCGTCGGTTTTTCGAGATTTTTTATAACGGGTTTTGTCGGTTTTCGGCGTGGTTTTTTTGTACGGTTTTCGTCGGGTTTCCGTGGTTTTTCTTTTTTGAGTTTTCGCGTGGTTTTGCACTTTTTCGGCGGGGTCAGGGATCTTTCCTTCCTTTTTACGGAATTCAGGGGAATTCAAGTTACTATTTCTATTTAAAGTTTCACTGTTTTCAGTATTTTCTGGAGTTCGAATGAGGGGTTATCGTTTTTGTTTTTCTCGAAATATGCAGTTTTTTTTTTTTACTTGCACCAGATTTTTTCGATATCTTGTCAGGGTTTAATTTTTCCCGAGAAAACTATTGGTATACTATTAATTTATTGAAATTGGCACAGCGAGAAACAAATTCTACGGTTTTCCGAACTTAGGAAAAAGAACCTTTTAAATTTTTTTTCATACAAAAAGAAAACGTGTGCAAAGGAAAAAAACTCCGACCACGAGCGACGACCGACCACGAACCGCAAAAACAACCGTTCTCCTTGAAAAACCGAAACTAAAAGCCAAGCTTGAAGCGTCGACGTCCTATTTATAGGCTGATCGACCGGAGCTTCGAAAATGCCACTTCCACTTCCAATGATCGTGAAAAACAGGTGTCAATCGCGATTATTTCCCGGAATTTAAACCAGAGAATTATGTTTTTATACTTAAAAATCATTTTAATTTTTTTAAAAAATAAGTGTGAATAAATCACAATTCTCCAGTTTAAATTAAGAATTTTAGAAAAGACGCGGAAATACACCCACAATACGTTCATTTGTGTATTGGTGTGGAATTTTCCCGAGTTTTCGAACAAGCGTCCTCGAAAATCATCAGATTTGAAATCGGACGGATGCGCGCCTAATTGCGTTGAACGAGATTTTTTACCAGAGAATTATAATTTTATGCTTAAAAATCATTTTTGACTATTTTAAAAATAGGTGTGATAAAATTATAATTCTCTAGTTTAAATCTAAAGAAATGAAAAAGACGCGGAAATTCACCCGTGATGTATTTTGCATGTATTGGTGTAAAATTTCCACTTTCCAGTCGTCAGAAGCACTTGCTTTTGACAGCTGCCTTCGAAAAGTTTGTGACGAAGCAATATCCACCACTAGCGCCACCTAGATTTTCCCACCTCAACCAAGTCCAAACTTGCTAACCTACACGCTACATTACCGACTCTTGATCATGACTTTATTATTTGAATTTTAAAATATACAAACGGTTATTATTCTGATTGTTTATTTATTTGGTAACTTCCTTTTTCTTTTTTTTCATGAAAAGCACTGAGACTCGACATAATGTTAAGAAAATGAATGTATGAATAAAATGAATAGTAATTTTCAACCTATTTCCAAAAAAAAAAATTCGCATTCCTTGTTTAAAGTGAAACCGATTCCTACAGCATCTTTTTTAAAAAATTGGCGCAGGTTATCAAGATTCTAAATTGGTATAACACTTTGGCTAAACTTGCCAGAAAAAGAAGTATTGAATACTTTTTCATAACAACAACCGATTTTCAAACAAAAAATTTGTTCAGAGAAATCACTTCACTTTATGGAAAAAATTGGTTTTCTGATGCGCTTTCTTCAAAATTTAGTACGATCTGTTTCCACTGTTTTTTTTTATTCCATTAACGTGTTAATTTCAAGTGTTATTTCGAAATTGTGTACTAGTTTTTGAAAAATCCTTGAACTTTCATCATTTTTATCATGCCATTGCCCCCTCGGATACGTAAACATGCACATAGTGTACGGAGAATGCCGGTGCAATGCTAATTCTGCTACTCGAATATACCGAAAAAGGTTCAAAAATGTTGGAAGATATCCAGAATATCGGGTTTTTATAAATGTGCATCAAGAGTTTTTGGAAGGGCGTTTAGAAAGAAGAAGTGCTAGAAGACCAAGAGCAGCTGGTATTGACAATTCACGGAAACTGAAAACAATTCAACAACATCGTATATTGATGCAGGTGGCAAACAATTCAAACATTTACTGTAAAAAATAAATAAAATATGTTTGTACTCCTAAATGGCACTTATGCATTTTTTCTTATTTAGAATTTTTGTATTTTAATTAAATGAACATTATGACGATTTAAAATAAACAAACTGAAAATATTTGGGCCTAAATAAAACGTGGTTCATTCTGAAGACTCATAGGGAAGTGATTTATTTGAATAGAAAAAGTTTTTGAAAATCGGTTGTTGTTATGAAAAAGTATGCATTACTTCTTTTTCTGGCAAGTTTAGCCAAAGTGTTATACCAATTTAGAATCTTGATAACCTGCGCCAATTTTTTAAAAAAGACGCCATGGTAGTGTCCATACATTTTTTTAAAACCACGATGACTGAAAGTGGACTGAAAAAAAAAAAATTAAAATTTTATGGAAAAAAACTTTTTTGATTAATTTTCGTGGAAAAACCGCTAAAAATTTGAAATTTTTGGAAACTAAGAAAGGATGCTTTATGTTTTAAGATTCTGATAAAAATATAAAATCAAAAATTAATGAATATTTGTGGTCACAGTAGCAAAAAATGTCAAGAGAGATTTTTTTATTTTGAGAATTTACATTTTTTGTTCTAACTTGAAACAAAATGGCGTTTGATTTTTTTTATATTTTTTTTCCATGCAGTCATGAATAGGGCCACCCCTTGGTTCCGGCTTATCGTTGAATTTTGGGACACCCCAGTTAGATAACTCGAGTTGACAAAAAAAAATCAACTCCTTATTGGCCAGCGCTCCAGATGTGTTCTCGGTAATGTTTTTTTAGACATTGCTACACAAACTTCCTTCTTTCATTTAATTTTTTTTTTTAAGTTAAAAATCTTTATTGAAAAATCTTTTATATTAATTTTAGAAAATTCAAAATTTTTAAACTTTTGTTAAAGTTTGTATGACACAATTTGAAGCAAAAAAACACCTCAATGAAAATATCAATTCCAATCAATCTAAATGGCACTTTAATAGGCAACCCAACCCATAAACTATCAATAAAAACCTCCAAAAATGCCACGTAATCCTTTTATCGCTAACAACCAATTCGTATCACTTGTGAAGCTGTTACCAAACAGGTTACCAAATGTGCATTAAGCACTCCGAAATAAAAAAAATTACCAATGGTTTGTCTGGTAGTTTTATAAAATGCCCAAAAATCTGCTTCACATGACAGACGTCCACATCGACCGCATTGAAACGTTTTAGGATAATAGGTTCAAAAGTTATGCAGAGGTTTTCCATGAGCCCGAAAATTACATTGATTTCCTACACTCTGGTTCGGATTTGAATGAAATCAACCAAAAACTATTTTAACCAATTTACCTTCTATAGGAAATTTTATATGTCCTTCAACATTACCAACATACAGCTTAGGGGAATCTAAAGTCAATATAATAGAGTGTTGCTCAATTTGATCTGCTGAAATAATTGGTTTCAAAGCATGGCCTATTCCAGACAGCTTTCAAATTAACCATTACTACAAAAACCAAAAAATATATGATGATTTTTCAAAACGCTTCATTATACTAAACACGAAGTGTCAAACACTGCATGTAATTGGAATTCTAACACGTGTCATGAATAATATCAAGCTTGTGTAATTGAAAAATGTTTAAACACTTGCGAGGAACTGTTTGATTTGATTTTTGTGTTTAAAATTCGTTTTATATAAAATTGAACGTGAACATTTAATTTTTTTCGTACACTATGGCGTATACGCAACATTCATCAAAGAGAAACACTATTTAAAGTGCATGGAAAAAAATTAATCTTTTCACACTCAAGACTTCCTATTTCTATTAATTTTGCCATAACTTGCTTTCATGACATCAAATATATAAATGGATGTCACCTTGATAATGAAGACGTTGTTGCTTATCACATCGGCAGCCTTATATATCTTAGCTTTTCGTCCACCTACTTCTTACTTTTCTAGTGACAACTTAAAATGCTTTTAATGGGTTTTCTTTCACACTTCTTTAGTATCTCAAGGATTTTCTCATAAATCCTTTTTTTTTGCTAAAAACGAAAAAAATTAAATTTATTTTTCAAGAAAAGCATGAAAAAATTACGATGTACAATCCTAATGGAATGGGCAGATGAAGTAAACAATTGTAAACTCAAGAGTATTTACTTCGCCATAAAAGGATATAAATATATATGGTTTCGTTTATTTTACGTCTTTTCAGGAGGAATTCTAGAGAAAACATTTGTTTTGAAAATAAAAGAAAATAATTTGCTTCGTTTCTTTTGTCTTCTCATTTACTATTTGATGGATTGGTAACAAAATGTCTCAGGAGCGTCGTGGTAACTAGTTTTTGGCGCTACATTTATATTTCCACTCCAAGGATTAATGAAAAAAGTACATTTTTGAAGTCATCCGTACACGAAAAAATTCAAAACAGACATGCTTATGTCTTGAAAAGATAGTCTAAACAAGCAACAAAGAGTAAAACACCTGCACTTGTTTTAATACTCTAATCCGAATTTATTAACACTTCCGGATAACATATACTTTCAGCTCTTGCAAATCCTTGTGGGTATCATATCAATGTTTGGAGGTTGGTTTTAAACCGTAAAAATGGTTATTTACAATTTACAAGGATTTTCTTTCGGAGTACGAATTTAAAGGATAA
Organism: Sphaerophoria taeniata; assembly: GCA_943590905.1. Lineage (NCBI taxonomy): Eukaryota > Metazoa > Arthropoda > Insecta > Diptera > Syrphidae > Sphaerophoria > Sphaerophoria taeniata. Next base: position 25,445,560 of record OX016541.1, read on the forward strand.
ATTTAAATTTAAGACTATTTGTGTATTTTCGCTATTTGCGAGTGAAATAAATGGAAAAAGATAGTTAAATAGTATTGTTTATGGGGTTAGCGTGCTACACGAAACAACTGAAATGCATTACGCTAAATTGGAAAGTGAAAAAAAGTTGCAGTAGGTACCTATAGTTAACAACATTTTGTGTCTCTTTTTGTTTGGCTTTTGAATTGAAAAAAGTCGGTAAAGAATACCATCAATACCTAATTTTTTTTGAAATTATATGAGCATCAAACTAAGTCGAGTATAAGACGTTAACAGCAGGTTAATGGACACGTTATGTCATTAGTAATTTTTTTTTCAGTAATTGAAATGGAGCATTAGCTAAGGCGACTGACATTGCACACCTGAGACACGTGGATTTAAACGTTGTAAAAAGTAACTTTGAAAACGCAAAATCCTAGTTCATGTTTATTTGAGACTGAGACTTCTATTTCTCTCCGTTAGAAAATCAATCTAACAGCGTTAAAATACATAGTACCTATATTAAGCATCGCTATTTTCATTGAAATTTTTTTTTAATTTTTCATTGAAGTGGTTAGGTGCGTTGGGTGCTAAGCAGAACACGTCGCGTCGTGGATTCGAGTCTTATTCGTACCCATAAGGTTTTTATTTTATCTTTCAAGGGTACTGCCTCTTGTGAAGAACCGACAGAAATTCCAAGAGTATCAATCTGTCATGAAAAATTGCTTCTCAAGTTTGCCGTTCGGAATCGGCGTTAAATTGTAGGTCCCCTCAATTCTTCACACGCATGCAGAGAATTGTTGATAAGGCCTTGGCTCTTCAAGAGCTGTTGCGCCACTCTATTTTATTTTCATTGAAACATCTGCTGTAATATGCAATTTGACAGCTTACTGCAAACAATTCATTTTCATAATTAATAATTTCAGTTCTGAAGAAAGAGACTACATTCGCTTTTCGATCTGGCGCAAACTTACATTTTTTGTACCGATCTCAAAAAAACATTTTGTAACAGATCCAACGCCGCAAAAGAAGCAAAAAATTCTTGATGTTTGATGCACAACCTAAAAAAATTCTCTATATTTCAAACGACTTTCACCCCTTAAATGAACAGTTCCTAAATCCCATCCAATAATTATGTGAATGAACGTTACATATGCAACTGAATAGTCCCTCTTCCACTTGCCAGCTATTTGTTCTTTAATGAAACTTGTCTTAAATGCCAAGTGGCACACTAGATCCTTTTTGCCCTATTTTTGTATATGGGTATGTCTTTTTCTCGATAGAGTATCTAGCAAACAAAATTTATTTTTTTATCTAGCAAACATCACCCTGCAACCACTGCTGTCGTTTTTGCTACTATAGTAGTATTTTACTCCTTTCGAGAGTCAAATGCTACTCTACTACCCTTAGACGAAATATACTCCCGAAACTTAGTGAACAAAATCTATCTTTATTCCATGCAGTATGAGATAAAACAAAAATCGAAAATCAATATTCTCACATTTCTTAGCTCATTTATGTTCAATCGGGGAGATAGTCGGCCTAAATTTAAATTTAAGTACCCAATTTACGAAATTTGCCAAACATTTTAACGTAAATTTTAAAGTTCCCAAAGGTACACACCTATACATAATTCCACACCTTATTTACTCGAAAATGTTGAAAAAATGAGCCTGTATTTTTTAAAAACGTGTTTATGGATCACTTAAGTCTATATTTGTAGGTACGTTAGTGATTTTGGATCACTACAACCTTGAACCTACACTGAAGATTCAGAAACGAAATTATAAGCATTAACAGAAAGGTAAAAGTTGAAAACTAGATTAAACATAATGAAATAAATAAAATTCAACTGGTGGAATTACTATAAATAGAACTGTAAGAAAACCTTACCTTTTTAATCACAAAACCTTCGTCGCATGACAGCATTAAACTTTTTCAAATCTGAAGTGAATATTTCTGTGCAGTTCCGTTGTTAAATTTATAATTAAGGGACAACTTGGGGAACTTTTAAATATCAATTCGTCAGAAAAGTGTAAAACTAGCGAAAAAGAATTATAGGCAAAAACAATTGAAGCGTTGAGAATGAGAAGGGGTTAAGTGACATATTTCGAGTTTCGAGTTATCTTCGTTTAAAGTTTATGGCTTATAACTTTTTTTCTGAAAGTGATGGAAATTTAGAAAAGGGTCATAAAAAAAGCTTTAAAAAATAGAAATTTAGGTACAGCAAATCATTTTATTTAAATTCATTACAAAGTGTTGTTTCGGACAAAAAAAGAGTACTTAGCACCTTTATTCATGAAGAATTATTTTTATTTTTTTTTTTCTTATGAAGGGGATAAGTAAATCCAGTAACCTTAAAAGATGAATAATATCCATACTAAGTAATAGGAGGATTCAATCAAAATAAGGTTATTCAATTTGTACCAAATATTCTAGCAGAAGATAAGCCCAAGGAGGTGTACTGTGTCCTCTTTTATGGCTTTTGGTCTTTGGTTTTTTTTTGTGAGCAGTTAACACCTTTTTGCAAAAAAAATATACCTACACTCAAAATTTGTTCTGGAATCTGGACTCATAAAAGTGTTAAGTGATTTTATCACCTTTATGCCGTGCAAATGATAAAAAGAAGAATTTAGTTATCCCCTTTATTTAAGGCTAACTTTGAAACTAATGGGACTAGAAAAGAGCCAGTACGACCAAAATGTAAGTTGTCGCTTGCCGCCTTTATCTGCTGAAAAAAATAGAAAAATTCAAAAATGTCACTTAACCCCTTCTCATTCTCAACGCTTCATTGATTTGGAGCCGTTTTCTTCATTTATTTAAACTTGTGAGCCTTTGCAGTTGACAAACTCAAGAGTTGAATTGTAAAGTCAAGCTGAGGATTGTTTTTCTTTACTTGCGTAACTCTTAATTCAGAGTTTTGAATTTGAAAGTAGTATCCCCTGGGAAACTCATAATAATTTGGAGTAGTTATGTTAAAAACCTGATTTTTTTTGCTTTTGGAGACGGTAAAAGCAGCTGCACGATGAAATTCTGAATCAAGAAGAAAAAAGACGACAGATACCACTTCATAATGACATAATAGTCTCCTCCGTAAAAAATGTACCAGGCCAAAATGACGATACTGGAAACTACTTTTGTGTTCGAAGACCCTCCAAACGAATAAATCTCTTGGGAAAGAGTATAAACCCTTAAAAATAAACGCAACACATAATTGTGTGCATACAGATAGTACATAGTCACTAGTTCACTAGTGAGATTTTCAAACTTTTTCTTTCCCTACTCTATTCATACATTCAAAGCCCGAGTCTTCACCATTTTCTCTTCGATTTATGATAATAACTTTAATATTTGTTTAATTTAAAAAATCGTTTTACTAAATGCAGAAAACAAACAAGATCTGACAAAAAATTGTTTTTTTGTTTTAATGGTCTAATTAAGTTTTTTGGCAGTTGAGAAAAACTAAACTTGTTAATTTGAGAATGACAACCTCTAATGAAGACAACTTACCTAAATCCTCTATTTGATATCAACTTCGAGTGAATAAAAGGCTCCTAGTATCCGACAAGCACACAATTTGAGTTTTATAAGTCCCAAGATTTGATAAGAAACTATCGTTTTCTAAGAAACTTCAATTTCAAAACAGTCTGCAAAACCCATTATACGTTCCTTTAGTTAAAAAATTATACTACCCAAATATAGAAAATACTCCTCAAAATAATTCAAAAATACTCCCCATTACATATTTGAAACGACAGCACTGCCTGCAACTTGGTGTTATCATTTTATTTGACTTTAAGAAGCCAAATCCCAAAGAGAAACCACAAGTCAGCCACAGATCCTTTATCCTTTCACTTCAAAATAAATGAGTAGTTGACAATTAAGAGTGCAATATACGACAGAAAAGAACTAACAACCAATCAGAGATCAGACCAACGAAGAAAGACTGACTGGTCGAATGTGTTTGCTATCATCACTATTTCAATGATTATGACGACGACAATGATGACGGTTAAATAAGACAGCTAAAATAGACTCTCATATAAAAAAAGACATGTGAACTGGATATCCTGCTTTTTCTAGCCAACAAACAACAAATAAGAAATAACCAAAAAATCAAACAACAAGGCTTTGCGAATATATAGAAATTGAGTCAAAAATTACCTCTTTGGGCGTAGACTCTAGATATGCCTTTGGTTATCCTTCGAATGCGACAAAAACCTTTCACGAATTTTTACTTTTGGGTTCGTTTTTCCTATCTCTTAGCAGGATAATACTTTTTGGCATGTTTCTTGCCCAGTGTTTCCTTTTTTGTTTTCTTTTTTTTTTTGTCATGTTTTTTTTTTCATTTTTTTTTTGTCAAGTTTCCAGAAGGCCATTTTGAATGGTGATAGTTGGTTAGTGGCGGCCGTTGTCGTTGCCGCCGCGAATCCGGATAATTATGAGGTAAAGAAAAAGTTGGCACGTCTATGGCGTCTTCTTGTCTCGTTAATGGAGTACGCTCTTGTTTTTCTGTTTGTTTTGTGCCAAAAGTATTTCGTGTTTTCAAGCAAATATATTCCAGAGTGAGAGTTGAAAAGAAAACTACAATTTAGCTCGAACTAAAACTAAAAAAAGAGGTTTGTTAGAGAATTTAAGGTTTTTTTTGTTTGTAATGTGGTCCTTGAAATTGTTGCGAAAATGAAAAATGGTGTGTACTGGTTTTGAGTTATTATTTTGTGGTAGTATTGACAATCTGAAATTAAAACTTTTTCTGATACTTAAGGAGACAATGATGTTGAAAAGTCTTTTCCAAGTATCTAAAGTTGGAAAAGGTTTTGTTTATTTAAACTTCAAGCTTACCACGATGTCTGGTTTCGGTGTAAATAACAAAAAAATAAAAAATAGTTTATTCGTAGGTTATTCTGTCGATTGCTAAAATACGTTTTTTTTGGAAGTTCCACGACTGTAATATTTCACTATCAATTGCAGCACCATCTAGTGGACAAAAGTGGAACTAATGAACAAAATGTTACTGTTACAAAAGCCACCTGATCCAGAGCAGATCATTGATTTATTGGCATTACAACAACAAACCGAAATCCTGCTAATTGCGTAGATTTTTTTTGTGATCTTAAAATTAGTTTTTCTATCTCACATGAGGTGAAATTTTGGCTTATACGGTACCACTGAAAAATATTGGCAATTAAATATGGCAACACATATTCAACATTTTCATCTATCTATCAGCAAATAAAATATTTTTCAATTACATGGGGAAAAGTTTGTCTAATTTGTATGTTACCGACGAAAAAAATTGAAATGTTTATGAAAACAAAACATAAATTTGTCGAATGTAAAATGTTTAAGTTCAAAAAATTGATTTTTTTGAAAAAAACGCATAGGTATGATATTTCCAAAGAAATAAATACAACAAAATCATCATTGAGAAGAATGGCAACTCCGATCTAGAAAAAGTTTTACGCAGATACCAAACTTGATGATCCGCCTTCTTTTGTTTCCTTGATCTTATATGGATTGGATCATTTTTATAATAAAACGTTGTTTTTATAAAACAAATATACAAAATAATTACGTGTACGCCACAGTGTCCCAAGGTAATTTCACATCTGCTGGGAATTAACTTACTTGCCTTTATTTTTATAATGCTAGGTTAATAAAATGCGACGAAAACAGAGGTAGTTCCGCAAATTCCCCATAGATGGTGCTGCAATCGGTATTGAAAAATCAATAACTTGATGCTGTTTTAGGTGGAAAATGACTTAATTTGAATAGTCTTTCTCAATGCAAATATTCCCATTTCTACAAAATAAATAGATAAAACAAGGATACATCATCATGTAACAATGCAAATAAATTTTTCGAGAGTGATAGAAAATACTATAACTCATGATACAAATTTGATCCTTCTCAACCTCAATTCACGTGTATGTATTTTAAAAATTTGTTAAAACCATGTTATGGTAAATAATTCTAGAAGTTAAACAGACATATTATTTGATTTAGAGTAATTGACTCTACTGTGCTTCTGATTCGTTAAAATGCCAAAGTAAGGCTTCATAAAGTGTCAGAAAAGTAAAAAATTCCTTTGTTCATTAATTTTTCTCTTCCATTTTAAAACCCCCATAAACTTTCTAAATCTACTTCAATTAATTAGCAGTCGAGTTTTTTCTATCGACGGCTTTTCTACGAACAAAAAAAAAAAAAAACAACCAAAAATCTTAAAATTCCCTAAGCAAAATAATAAAGAACAATAAAAGTAAGTCCACCAAAACCAAAAATAAAAGAAAAACAAACAACAATTAAAACCGATACACCAAGTCAGTGAGAAATGAAATTGTTTTATTATCCTCTGGCGGATTGAATTTACTATTTTTGCTTATTTTTTTCTCTTCTGTTTTGTAAAGTTGTTCTGATGTTGTCCAAGTGTCTGAACAGTGCACAAAGCTCCAAATGGTCCGAACGCAGTTGTTTATGAATAGTCAAGTGTATCATAAATTTCCAAGTCCACTGTTTTGTTTTTATTCTGCTCAACGAGTTATAAGCCTTCTGTGATAAAACCTCAACTTGTCATTGTTATCTAGTGCTGTAGTCTTTAGGACTTGGTTGCAACACTTTAATGTGATGTTTTGTTGTCTAGATATTATTTTCTTCTTTGAAATAGATTTTTTTTTCTTGTTTCGTTCAAAGTTTAAAAATTTACTTCTACATAAATCTTGCTGGGGCAAATGAAAAACAGAGCTAAAATAGTTCTGTTGTTGGAGAGCTGTGACCTTAAGACACAATGGGTGGATTGTTCTGAATAGATTTATGACGTGTCACAGAACTGACTTTGTGTGGTTCGGAGAATTCTATTCCAATCGACAACGACGACAACGATGACTACGACAAATCGCCAACAACTAACTGTCTAACTGCTATGCTTTGGGTTTCCTTGGTTTTCTTTTTTTTTTGCTGTCCCTGACTTAGACATAATCAATCGTAGATCCTGTGAGATTTGTAGTTTGAATGAATCAGTTCTCTGAATCCGAATGGATTTTGATTTTCTTCCTTCATAAAATAATCTCATTAATGTGATTATGACAGCAGGATTGGCAGCACAGTTAGCAATAATATTGATCCATCCTTTTAACGACATAAACATGTCACATAGGTAGATACTGGTTTCCTTTCATATCAGAAGGTGACACCGACAAGTGAGATTCTCATAAATATTTATCAACTCTTAACTAGCTCCATGGCAGCAGACTATATAACTTAATTCATGAATGTGAGTGAAATTTAAATTCAGAAAACCAAAATAAACATTAATGCAAAGGTAACAACTCTGTTGATATGAAAAAAAATGCAAAGTTTGCCATTAGGTTTAACGTGAAAAAGTGATTTTTGCTCGTTGAACCAGATGACATTAACGATGGAAAGTCTATAAAAATGTCACATGGCAACACTTAATAACCAAGCAAAACTATCAATGCTAAGTAAGCTTTCCAATGGCCTTTTTTATGCAGTCGACTAGATTTCAGTGTGAAGTTCAAGTAATAAATAAAAATCGTCCTCATAATAACCCTTTTCCATTTTTTTGAAGGTTTCGAAAGTCAGGTTTTGTTTTTTTTTTTTTTGGGGAAAAATAATATTGAATAGGTCCTGTCTGAATTTATGGAGCGTTTGGAGATTTGTTCGATCATTGAACAATCGCATAATCGTTGCCGAGCATGCTTCGAGGAGTTTTTTCTATTTTTTGAGTGTCCAAATCCAATTTATAGTCTCAAAAATGTGTGAAATATGAGAGAGTTTTACATGCTCCATAAAAATGGGGATATCTTTTGTATGAGGATAGGGATTTGAAATGAAAGGGTTGAGAAAGGTATTCATATTTTTATTTTATATCCTTTGTGTATTGATTAAACGTAAGCCAAAGATTGACTAATAATGAAATTTCTCTTGTTGATACATTGTCGTCGCATAGTTGTTAATAAAATAAAAGATAAATAAATAAAGTGGCGCAACAGCGCTTGAAGAGTTAAGGTCTAATTGGCTTGCTCTCATCAACAATTCTCTGAGTGTGTGTGAAGTATTGAATGGACCTACAATTTAACGCCGATTCCGAACGGCAAAGTTGAGAAGCACTTCTTCATGACAGATTGATACTCTTGGAAGTTTCGTCAGTTCATCGCAAGAAGCGCAGTGTCCGAAACAAAAACTTTATGGGCATAGAGATTTAGTCAAATTAATAAACACAGAATAGCGAACCCTTATTCTGTGGGCTGAGTAATATTTATATAATTTAATTTCTCTAAACTGATGCTTACTACCTTATTTCACCGTGCAGGGTATTTCAGCGAAGGACTTAACAAAAATTCATTAGATGGCGCCAGAACTAATTGCCATATATAAAGAAAACACAGCAAGAAATCGGGTGTCAAGTATCAACAGCAACAAAATTCCCAATGGGAATTTTTGGTAAACGTCACTCTACTATTCCGTTATTATGAGAAATTTTAACCCATAGATTAACAGTTATTCTATGGGTTAGTTAATCTGTAAATAGGTGTATCTAGGGTGACCAGATATAGAATCAAGCAAAAGAGGACACCTTCCAAAATCTCAAAAAAAAAACCGAAGTTCAAATTTTTTAGGTATAATTTTTTTGAATTAAACAAAACAAATATTTAATTCTAACAAAAGAATTAAAATTTTTTTCCATTTATGGTGGCGCTATAGTCCAGGTCGGACCAGGGCCTTGTTGGATTCAAAGAATCTATTTTCCATTCACTCTACATGAACCAACCATCTAAGTCGTTGCACCTTAACTTTTTTGACTCGGTCAGTGTCGCTGAACAGCTCGTACAGTTCTTGATTGAATCTTCGTCTGCATTCTCCATTTATGCAGACAGGACCAAAAATCACTCGAAGAATTTTTTTCTAAGCCCAAAGAAGCTGCGATTGGCAAGAGTGATTCTTCGTTTGATTTCAGCGCTGGTGTTGTTGCCTGAGTTGATAGTGGATCGTAGGTAGGCGAAGTCCTTAACTACCTCGAAGTTAAATCTATCTATGTTGATGTTGGTTGTCCTTTCTTGTTGACAGTATCAACTTGATCTCGCCCTCGTTAACCGCTAGACCCATCTTCCTGACCTCCGTCTCAAGACTCACAAACGCTCCACTGACATCACGCTGTGTTCTTCCAATTATGTCAATGTGGTCTGCGTATCCTAGTAGCTGGACAGACTTTTGAAAGATTGTGCTTCTGGTGTTGACGTTGGAGTTTTGCACAATCTTTTTAAGAATGATGTTGAAGAAATCGCAAGACAGCCCATCGCCTTGTCTAAAACCTTTTTTGACATCAAATGCGTCCGTTAAGTTTTTTCCAACCATGATGGAACAGTGTGAGTTTTCCATTGTCATCTTACATAGGCGGACGAGTTTTCCTGGGATGCCAAAACTAATCAGCTTCAAACAGCACGACAGACAAGATCTTGTGGGCAATGTTGAGGAGACTTATACCTCTGTAGTTGGTGCAGTTCAGGGGACCTCATTTCTTGAGGATCGGGTATATGATGCTGAGGTCCCATTTATCGGGCATGCTTTCCTTCGAACAAATTTTGTAGATGAGCTGGTGCACACTCCTAACCAAATCATCTCCAGCTGGCTTTGTACAGTTCGGCGGCTAGCTTCTTTGTTCGACTTAAGTTTAGATATCGCTATCTTCACTTCGTCAATGTCGGGTGGGTGGAATTGTTGGCCTTCTGCCTCAAATTGAATGGTTCTGTATTGCTGGCCGAGTTTTGCCCGTCATCACCATTATACAGGTTCGATTATTAAAAAGTAGAAAAGAACAGATGGCGTTCTGAATGGGTGAGTTGAAGTCAACATTTTGTGATGGAGATTCTTTTAAGGCCGTCTTCACACGAAAATTATTTTTTAATATAAATTGAAAAACTGAGAGGACACCGAAAAAGAGGACAAATCGCTTTTTTAAAAAAAAGTCACCGGACAAAAGTTTCTTAGGTTAAAAAGAGGACATGTCCTCCATAAAGAGGACGCCTGGTCAGCCTAGGTGTATCCCTTTTTAGAGTTCATTTAGACGACCAATACTATTTATCATCAGCTGTAGACTTTGCCGTGTATACAACCAGCACAAAGATCTTTGCAAAAAGAAATGTGCTTTTATGCTTCTCTGGCTGGACTGGTTCTCCATCTTCATACTTAAACCTCTTGGATGGTATACAAAAAAGAGCTCTAAGAGCAGGGGCTGATCAAGGGCTTTGACCGCCCTAGGCTAATTCTCTGGACGCGCCCCCTCCAGGTCTAAGAATAAATAAATTGTTTATGACTTCGTCAGCTTTCAATATTAAAAAAAAAAAACAGGTCTCCAACCGATTGGTATATATAGTATAATATTAATAAGAACAAAAAATCTTTTCAAAAAAGTAGTTTTCGAAAATATACATTCATACATATTTATTATGAAAAATTATAATTTATTAAAAAAATAAAAAAATAATTATTGCCACCACACCGTTTCGTTTTTTTCTGTAGAGTTAGGCTAGGCGCGCACATGCAACTTTTTCGAAACCAAATAGTTCGATCGTTAGTTTCCCAAACATCGCGCACATAAGCAACTCCAAAAGTAATCAACGAAATAAACCAATACACAGAAAACATTTATTCACTTTTTCTATCTCATATACACTAAACAAAATAGTTTCAAATTTGTCCTACTCTTTTGCTTATGAAAAAAAAGAGAAAGAGAAAGAAAAGAAAGGAATTGGTTTGAGGTGATCGTTTAGTTTGTGTCAAAACACAAACTAAAAAGTTGCTCGAATGGGCGACAGAATGGTTTCTGCATGTGCGCGGACTCTCGTATAAGTCTATAGTGCTCAGTTTAGAAACCAAACAGTTTCGAAACTAAAAGTTGCATGTGCGCGCCTAGCCTTAGAGCTCGTAAAAAAAGTTTCAAGTTTTCTTGTATTTTTAAGAATATGTTGTATTTTTTTTCTTTTTCTCTTGCTTTTTTTCGATTAAATTAATTTGGTTTTCAGTGACTTTTAGAACGATTTCAAGTCTTTTTTTTTCATATATCACTTTATATGGGCTACGAGGAAAAATTGATAATAATAGCAATTTGAAACTATGTATGTGTTCACTCAATTTCAAAATTGAAAACAAAAAACAAAAGTTTGGTTTGTCATAAAGTGAGCGGAAATTTTTTTTCAATCCAACCGATCTAAGATTCAATTTGAGAATTTTGTTGGCAGTAATTCCCTGTATGTTTTAGATCACTACGATTTTTTTTCTAATAAAAAAAATGGGTTTACATGCAAAAACACAATTTTGACTTCAGACCCTAATATCTCTGCTAAAAATTGACTTACAAAAAAAATAAAGACAGAAATGAAATCGTTCTAAAAGTTACTGAAAACTAAATTAATTTCAATCGTTTGGTTACTGAGTTATGAGGTCAAACGTAATTTTAATGAGAGATGCCGTTAAATCCAAATAATCATTTAAAATATTCAACCTTACATTTTTATATAGGTTTTGACATTTTATTATTTTTTTACATACGTTAGGCTTTCCTATATACCTAGAACACAGAAATTGATAAAAAAAATTATCAAGTTATGAATGTTTTAGTGAAAACTTGTATTTTTTTGTATTGTGCATTTTTTACATTGTAGTAGGGTTGCCGAGTAGTTTGCCCCGATTTGAACAAGGCAACCCTATATATTCGTAAAGAGTACATTTAGACCTTGAATTTGGTACCAAATTTATCCATATCCGGATGGGGTCAGTATTTTACGGTCGCCTCTTACTCTATGTGTTTGTGTGTTGAAAAAAGAAAAACTGACAAAGACTGGGTGCGTTCACTTTCTCAATAGCCAATCTATCCCAGATAACGAGGAAAACATCCATTTTGTTTTAAATGAACGAAAATCTCGAATTTTTTATAATATAAACTTCACTTGTCAGTTGTGTCGTTGTTAAAAAAAAACTTGTATGTTGTTGAAATAAGTACGTATGATGACAGTGAATATTCCCCGCCAGCGCCCTCGAAATCCTCACGCCCTAGGCTGCAGCCTAATTAGCCTATGGGCTAATCAGCCCCTGTCTAAGAGAGATGTGGTAGAGACTAGTGATATCATTGAACCACAAAATTAAATTGTACACAGCAGTAAAGATTCGTATCTCTCTGTTCTTGTGCTCTCGTGAAATAAATAATTTCATTCCTCATACAAAACTCAACCGTTATACGAGCACAACTTCGATCGTACTGTTTAGAACAGAGGTTCGTTTTTTAACCGTCCTGGGGGCCAATTCCCGATCTGTGAAAATGTGAAATGAAAAAAAAGTTATCATTTTAGTTTTCACAGAGACTTTTCATTTTTTTCTTTTCATGAACTTGTTTAATGTGATTCTCTAACTTGTTATGATAAATTATTACTGTAAATGTTTGTACTACAAAGTACTAAATGATAGATTCTGTCAATTCTAAGTCCCTTTTTTCCCCAAATAATATAGTTGTGATAAGAAATTTATCAAATGACTGCCGGTCATACAGAAGCGTTCGTTCGTCAAGGCATTTCTTAAGCTTTATCATTATTTATCAGCCTTTCCATGTAAATTGAAAGAAATGGCTTAAATGCGATTGGTCGATAACTGATGGAAGAAAATGATTCGTCTGTTATCCAACTACTCCGAACAAGCCCAAAAGAATAGGACAGATGGAAAAACCTAATATCTTCTCAAAGATCCTCCACAAACTTTATAAAGGGTTTTCCAATAAGAATGAATGAAATTTTTTGAAATAAATAATCGGATGTTTATTTCATTATAAAGAGGAAGATATGCCGTTAATAATGGAACACAACATCAGCCAAATGACCGCCACGATCACGCTTACAGGACCATATTCTTTTCATGAAATTTTCGATAACCAAATCGCAAAGTGGCTGCCCTATGTCCTCGATAGCTTCACGAATTCCATCTTTGAGGTCTTGAATCGACGCTGGGCTGATGGCGTAGACCTTATCTTCCACGTGGCCCTAAAGGAAGAAGTCACAAGGTGTTTAATCACAAGATCTCGGTGGCCAATTGTGATCACCTCTTACGGTCCGGAAACTTTTCCCGTAAAAGATCGATGGTTTCATTGCTTGTATGAATTTGCATATTTAATTTTAATAATTTTAATGCATTGTTGAAGCGTGTATCGTTCCATTTTTATTAATGACATAGTTTCTACTTGTCAAATGTCAAAAAATTACAGCTTCAAAAGTGACAGCTACCGAAATAGTGAGCTATTCAAAATAACACCTCTTATTGGAAAACACTTTATTCTTAACATTGCCAACATTATTCAAATGTACTGTTCTTAAACTAGAACAAACATTCTTTGACTGTACAAAATGTTTTTTAATTAAAATTTTTATTTACAATGGAATCTCCTTACTTGCATATCACTTGATTTATTTATGCAGATGAAATTCTTCGAGAGTAAGCAACATACAGCTTGACTTTTGGATGAATTCCAAACAAATACAAGTTAAGTGCAGTAAGGATAAACAAGTCGTGCAAAAACTGTTCACCCAATTCCTTTCTGTTTTGGAAACCTTCCATCTTATTCGAAAAGTAATGTTTATATTTCATGCCATTGCGTTTGTGCGTTATCTTGCAGTTGTGCATAAATAATTTGTACTTAAACAAATTACAATTTTCTATATGTGACATTCTGATCCGTGAAATGAGGCTTATTCTTGTTCTATTTTCAAAATACACACTGTTTTCAATCAAGTGAAAATGAAAAACTGTTGTAGATTTGTATACAACGCATAATTCATTAGATATGTACTTTAATAATTAATACTTTGTTTATTTCAATCAACTTGCTTACATATATGTAATGTATCAATAATATTAATTTTTTCATGCTCAATTTCAATTGTGAAAATTTCTTTCTCTTCTGAACCTTCACTTAATAAAGAACTTCCTTTTTATAAATAAAGTTTATTGGTTAATTTATATTTGCTAAAAAAATATTTGGTGTACGCTAACTGCATAAGCATAAACATCCACATCTCGATATAAATTATTGCTTCACAATTCTCAAATATTCTGCCAAAAATATATCTGGCTACGACATGCCATTCACTTGAATCACAACGAATAAAATTCACTTCACTCTTTCGCAATTCATTGAACTCCTTTTGCAGTCACTTTAATGGCATGCAAAAGTCATTCCTTTCCTATTAAACGTAAATCCTTGAAGAAAAGATGACAAAAAAAAGTTGATGGAAAATCATGGCACCTATTCCATTTTGGAATTAATAGGCGTGTTTTTTTGCACGCGTATATACGCTTAAAAAAATACTTACATGCAAAATGCAACAACAACACATTTCTATATCCGCTTAGTTTAGTCCCCTATTACACGTTGACTCACGACTCACGACTCACTTTTGAGTTTCCTTATAAATTTTTATTCGGTGAGGCAAGTGCTATTACACGTTGACTCGTGCCCCATGCCTCAAATTTGAAAATTATTGTTTGTTTTGTTTTGAATGCTCCTTCTTCTGCTCATACGGAGTTACACACTTTTCTGGTTTTCAAACAAATCCGATGTTGTTTATCCCAGCAACAAGAAAATCGAATGAAAAAGAACAGCATAAAACGAGTATGAGAAAAAGAAACGTCAAAGTGAGTCTACTAAAAATTTGCCCGAGCCTCACCGGAAATTTTTTTTTTGCATCTCATTTTCTTACATCTGCTTTCTTTTTCGCAGTCATGTGAGTCGTGAGTCGTGAGGCATCGTGTAATAGCAGACTAAGCGGCGATAATTATCCACGCTAATGAAATAAGCGGATATAAAAACAGTGCTTCCATATATCTTTTTCACTCTCTGCGATGAATTTTCAACATATTCATTTCGAACTTCATTCCATTTTACATACATATCCGAGCAAGCTAGGATTTTGTTGTTTTTTTATTTGTTGTTTTTCTTACTACACAAAACTCAAACAAAGTAATGATCTGTGTATTTAACACACAGAACAAAATCACGTTGACCTTTTGTATGTGCCATCTTCCATTAGGCGTTTTTCTTTTTTACATCTGAACAGAGCTTGAACTGTCAAACGAAAAGTTGTGTTTCTTTTTTAGTTCAGAGTACTGATTCTGAGTGTTCAGAGTTCGACGGCGCGCTCAGAAAAAAGAGACCGAGCGTAATGAACGAAATGCTGAGCGCAAGCGTGTTTTTCTCAAAACAATTGAAATGGTGGTGGAAACAAGTCGCTCAGGCAAAAATGATTAGTTTTATTTTGAATAATTATTTAATTATTTTATTTATTAATGAAAAAATGTTAATTTCAGCTTTCAAAAATACGAAGGGTCGATGTCTGAACTAAAAATGCTCAATTGCATTTCAAAATGAAATCCGAGCGTTCAGAAAATGTTCAGAGCTTCATTTGTTCAGAGCGTGTTCAGCAAGCTCTGAACACTCAGAGTTCGGAGCTCTGAACTAAAAAAGAAAAACGCCTATTCTCTTGGTTTGCTTCTTTGAGCATTAGATTTTTTTGTTCTCTGTTTACAAGCGCATTACAACAGTGCTGGTCTGCAGTTGAATGCTTAATCTCAGGGGCGCCAGGCGAAAAATGATTTAATCAAGATTATATTGATTGTGCATCAATTTTAATTTTCAATTTCAATTCTTTTTTTGGACTACATGTTTTTTTAACATTCAAGGTGTACATTCACGATATTTATTTTTTATTTCTTATTTTTCCTTACATTTTCTTCATTTTTCATCCTTAATTCATCATATGTATTGTCCTTTTTCGGGTCGTATTCGAAAGCGCATTCTATGAACAAGTTGATCAAGTGTTAAAAAGTACAAGAAATTGTGTAGCGCCTAACGATCACCAACAAAAATAAATGTGGCCCTGAACTCGAGTTTTTGTTACAAAACAACATTTGACCAATTACAGCTCAGCATTTGACAAGTGATGCCAAAATTACTTAAACAATAAAATTGTCGTTTTTTTGTACACTGTTCATTTTAAGCGTATATACGCGTGCAAAAAAACACACCTAATATGACATTCGGCTAATTGAACCTTGCACGGAATCCTCGATTCTATTTTCATATTTTCAACAGAGTCCTTCATGCCAATTTATCGTATATGTACTTCACTTGATATCCTTGTGAATTTATTTTCTTTTCTTTACGACTTCTTCCCATTGCGTGCACCTACTTGAAATGATGAAAATGACTTGAAAAGGACTGATGATGAGCTGCAACCCGATCGCAAAATTTTAAACGATAAACGTGCATTTTTTTATGAATGTTAATTTATTCGATGGAAGTTCATTAAAAAAATGAATATCAATTATGTTTTCTTGAGAATGGCAATGGAGTCGGAAAAACTGTTCAATTCGCTGGAGTTCTAGTGAGAAAACGTGTGCTAGGGTAATAAAGAGGAGTGTTTCTCAGAGACTTTATGAAGAAATAATTCGATAAACATAAAATGTTTGGTCTTTGTATGTTTTCCAGAAATTTGCAAGTTCCTGATACAACAAATTCTAAACAAAACATTAACAAGTCTAAACTTAACATTATTGGAACTTTCAATTTGAAAATACTTCCCCCTCCTCCCAGCTATAAGTAGTGTCAGTGTCAGCCTCAGCAGTTGCGTGAACATACGACATGGAAGTCAACCTTATTTCAAACCGAATTTAATTCTTTTTGTCGCCGCCCGCGAAAACACGTTGGATTATAATTTACGGTTATGAAGGCAAGAAACGGCAACTGGCTGGCTGTAAGAACGGTTCTTCCGGACACAGTTTTTACTTCTTGCTTCTATGAAAATGCAAATTTCACACCAGATACCGAAACAATACCGCACCCACATGCTGCATAACCTCAAATTAATTTAATAAAAGCTTCTAGAGTATCCGGAGGTTTATAACTCACCCACAAGGGATGATCCTGCCTCAGTCATTTCTTGTTTTTTGTGCTATTTAACATGATTCAACTGCAGCAGCAGTTCATATTGCATTGCATAAATATGTAGATGCTATAAGCGAGAAAAATGAGACGAAACTGTGAGTGGTTGGAGGGTATTTGCTTGGAGTGGTTGAGTTTGGTGTCAGGTCGAAATGGAACTTGAACATAAAGTTTAGATTGGTATCCTGTTTTCTTTGGGCGCTAAAAACGGTGTGAAAGGAGTTTTACACGAAATTTCGAATCTCGGTTCCATGGAGATTTTTTGGAGCAGAAAAAAATATCATGAATTTCTATGCAGTTTGGCGTTAGTTTTTCCACAATAATGAAAGGAAATCCTTGCTTTTACTGATTTGTTCAAGAGTTGAACCGCGTTCAAATGATCGTGGTATCAATTCTTTGGAAAATAACAAAATGTTGGGATTTGCTGTTGAAATTTAAAATTTGAAGTTGACATGACAGTGAACTACGTAGCGATCGCCTCTGCGCCGCGCCCGGAAGAGGAAAAATGCCAATCCATCCTCTTTCGGAGACTATTAAAAATGTTGACGGCTCTGGGTAGCAATCTGGATAACTTTATTTGGCTTGAAACTTTGGTCATGAGTTGCATTCGTAGATGTCGTATATGTTAAAAAAAAATAAACAAAAAAACAACGAATAATGGCTTACTTTTCAGCCTTGTGGTTTCTGTTTTTCTAATTAATCCAATTCAATTTCTGGGAACTTGAATTATTGAAAACAGCACTTGAACAGGAAAAATCAAACCATCCATGTCAAGTTATCTAGGCATGAAAATTCAAATATCTACACAGTTGAAAAGAAATCACAAAAGAATGCTTATGCCTAATCAAATCCAATTAAAATAGTCAAGTACAGGACATTTCCTAAGCTCACTCGAAAAAAAAAATGGTGAATGCAGCCGTTTCGATGTTAAAAATTATGAGTATGTCATTAGTTTCCTCTTTGATGAATTTAGTTACAAGTTCACTGAGTCCATAATTTTATAGCAAACAAACAGGTATTTACGTCTTTAAACCATAAAATAAAACAAACAATCGTTTTAACAAAAAAATAAATAATTTTATATCAAATGGTAACGTGTCTGCACTTTTATAGATACATATTTTGCATAAACATGACGTTTGTTTAAGCTATTCCCAATTCCCATGTTCCCAACAAAAACCATGTCTCGCTGTCGGATAAGCATTCCCAAAAGGATGGAGATGAAAATGGTTTTCTGTTTTGTTTTGTTAGTTTTTTGGCATGTGCAGTCGGCATTGAGGTTTATGATTAGAACGTTTTCAATTTTTCTGATAGAAAAATAATAAAAATGCAATGAAATCGTGATCCCTTATCAAACGTGTCCTGTGGGATTTCTATGGATTTTGCTATGTTGATAGACAAAGTTTTTTTTATATTTTCAATGCGTTTAGTGTTACATCCAAGAATACAAATAGTAAACAGAGAGGAGTTGGTTTTTCTCAATCCAAGCTTATTCAAGCTGAAAAAATTTGAATTCATGGAGCACGTTGTGAATTTTTGAAACAACAAGCTGATACCAATCAAGAGAATAATAAACATTGCATGCTTGAAACCCTTTCAATTTTGCTTATTAAAGGAGAACTATGTTCAATTTTTTGCTGGAAATAAGTTCAAACCGAAATGTTTCTTCTTTTGTTTGATATTTTATTTGAGATAATGCGCCAAAAAAAATCAAAATAAATGTTTTTATTCAACCACATCACGTAAAAACCAAAAGTGTTCATATTCCAAAGGTCCTCTTATGACTTTTTTAATTTCCAATTAAGCACACCCCTACTAGCACATAGAACCAAAGACTCGTGGTGTACGATATTTTCTTTATATATTTAATTGCCCGTTGGCTATAAAAGTGTTGCATAGAAGGCCTAGCGTTATTGTTACGTAAAGTAGTAAGATCGTGAAGACTGCAGTTGAGCTAGTGGTGTTATAATACCTCACTATAGGACCGCACGTACCAGAATAGCGAATGTCACGTTTCAAAAATTTTTAGTGGCTTTTTAAATAAATGAAAAAAAACTGTATAAACGACAAATCAGTGCACTAATTTATTATTTTTTTTTAGGATTAAGAGAGCCACTGTATGTAGAGGACAGTGTAGGACGAGGTGCATTACTGTTTGAGGTTGTGGAAAAGTATAGTATAGTGTTAATACTTTTCAATAAGGGATTAGGGGAATGAAAGATTTGAACAAATGTGTTAGTTTGTTCTTTGAAGGATCTTACGAGCACTTACTGCTCAGATATATCAAGTTAGAGGAGCAGGACCTCGAAGTAGTAGTTGAGTCAGTAGAAGAAGCCGACAACAATATAGAAAAGCAAATTTAGAGCAACTGCTCAACGCTACTTTTGTCTTCCAAGGCTATTTAAATAGTAGAAAAATCTTACCATTCCTTCGAAGCTGCTGCTGTATAATGGTGGGTTCACACAATACAGACTTTACGATGTTTGTCTGCACAGCCTTCCATATAATCACCCATAAAACCGTACCATTTACCGAAGTCTGCACACTTGTCGCAGAGACAAAATTCAATAGAAGTCGATCTCAAAGTCTGTTTCGTGTAGGTAGCCCGCTTACAATGGTTGGTCCACATGACACCACTTTTGACTCCGACTTCTTGTGGGAAACGGAATTTAAAATAACTGGTTTATAGAATTATGTATAAGGAAAAAATAATACGTATACGCCGTACGTGCATTTTTGTTTAAAGTAGGAAAATAGGTTGTTTTAGACGAAATAGGTGGATTTAATTTAAAAATTAGGTTTGCAACGATAAGTGATCGACGCACTGTTCATCGCTTTTGGACTGCTACTGTGGATGGTATTGGTGAAATGTGGTTCTGTGGAAGATTGAGAGATTATAATGTCAGCGTTTTTTTTTTAGAGCATAGAGAACGAATTCAGCTTCTTGGCATAAGAGGAGTGTTTAACGCTCTAACACAAATATTTATTTTCCGCCATCTTTTCAAGATGGAAGAATTTCCGCAACGTTTTTCTTGAGGGATTGTAATCAAAACCTCGATTTTACATTACACCTATTCATTAAAAATCCCAAAATGATTTTTAATAACCCAGGAAAAGATTTTAAGTTAAAATATTTAACTGAATAGGCGCTTGCGGAAGCACCTCAGCAACCATTAATTCAATCTCTCTCTCATTTTCGAAATTCGAAAGTGATGACGCGGCTTTGGTTGGCTTGGAGGTATAAAAGGCCGATCGTTGTTGAGCTTGGGGCTTTTTACAAAAAATTATCTGGGAAAAGTTGGTTGTGTGGTGAATTTGCTGTCGATTTCTCAAATTAATATAAGCGCGCATTTATGCAAATAATATTAACGAAACTATAAATATTAATATAGTAAATCAATACTATTTCGCGAAATGAAAATGATGTTCGCGAAATAATTGGAAGCCTCATATAAATCGCAGCGCTAAATTCCAAGCGGAAAACGTCGGAACCGAACTAAGAACAAAAAAAAACAGAAACCCCAACCCGTTAAAGCCCCAACAAAAAAAACAAAGAAAAAAAAACCCAAAAAGAAAAAACAAAACAAAAAAAAAATAATTAGATTCCATGCAAGAATAAGAAAATTATAAAGAAAACGCGTGCAAACTTAGAAAAATTTTGTGAGATTCCACGTGTCTAAAACACCCCCCTAACCCACGAAAAGAACCAAAGAATCAAATCTCAATCAAAAAAAAAGTAAAGCTGTGAAAAGTGCAAGGAAAACTCATTTCTGTGCCCTTAAAACACAAAAAAAAAACAGAAGAAATCCACCTCCACACGAAGCTCCCGAGTCCGCATTCCGTGAAGCACGTGACATGCCCCCTGCCTGTGTCCGGATTCAGATTATAATTGAAAAGTTATAATGAAAATAAAGTATTATTAGGTTATTCAGAAGTGTATTTTAGTAATTATAATTAGGGTTTTTCCTTGTATCAATTTAAATCTAAGTGTAATAAAAAAAAAAGTAAAGAAAAAGTAAAAGTAAAAAAAAAACGGAAAAAATAATAAGGTAAATAAAATAAAAGAGAAAAAAAAGAAAAAAATCGAAAATAGAAGAGAGAGAAATAGTAAATGCCCTTGTGAATGTGTGTCGTAAATAAAAGGTTCAATTTATTTACAGTACTTAAATTTACAGCCATTTCATAGATTATCTCCAAGAACCTCAGGAACGGTGCACCTCTCCTAAGGATAACGGGGTAAGTCAAAATTCAATGAACAATAATATCATAAGAAATTGTATGGAAATTATTTGAACTAACGTTGAGCGATAGCATAGCGAGAGCATTCG
This sequence comes from Sphaerophoria taeniata, assembly GCA_943590905.1. Classification (NCBI taxonomy): domain Eukaryota; kingdom Metazoa; phylum Arthropoda; class Insecta; order Diptera; family Syrphidae; genus Sphaerophoria; species Sphaerophoria taeniata. Next base: position 25,466,881 of record OX016541.1, read on the forward strand.
CTCGAACCGAATCGAGAAGCAACGGGTATTTATTTTTTACCTTTTTTTTGCATTTTTGCAAACCCAACCAGAATTAAATTAGAAAAAAAAATACCCAAAGAAACAAATGCGATTAAAGGTACATTATGTTGTACAAAGTTGTTAATCTCATAAAATAAAGAATTTCGTTGATTCTGAAAACAATTTGATTTAAAAATATTTTGTATTTCTTGACATTTTCTTGGTTAACATTTTAGTCATTATCTACATTATTATTCTTATTATTAAGTTTTTTTTTCCCACTTCATATTTAGTAGTTTTTTTTTAATAAAAGGAAATGTGAATTGCATAAACAGTGATCTGAGATGTATTCATTTTGGATGGAAATTTTTCCTTGGTCAATGATACATACCATGTTTTCAGTTTAAGCTAATGAAGCGGAGCGAGGAGGCAAAGGAAATGAATTAGGGTAAGGGAAAACAATGCAGGCATTGATTAGGGGCTGATACATTTGGAGGTCTATTCAGCCAAGGATGTATTTTTATATACATATGTGGGTGGGATTAAATCCTCCGTGGGACATTCCATCTCGTTCCCACCACCTCACTGGACATTAACCTATCCAACTTAGGACGAACTCGGGTTCTATATATTTGAACCTTAATTTTACTCTGAAGAAAACAATTACGGCATGTTAAAACGTAGCGAAATGTTCATGGCAACGATAGTAAGAACACCACCCCACGACGAGCTAGGTCGAGCTTAATGCAAGCATGTCGCGCTATCAAAGCCTGAACGCTCTTTTCCTTTAGGTTGCTAGCACTAGCCTATACGTCCTGTAAGTAATGGGATTTACTAGACGCTGAAATAAGGGAAGGAGTTATCTACCAACAGAACGGTTCGTTACATTCTATTAAATTTGTCTGTGCAGTCTTAAGTGTGTACGATCTTATACTACATGATTAAATGCAAGTTTGTAGAGACAACAACAAGACTCCGTCGCGTCGCGACCACCATTATCATGTAGGAAACAACGCGGCAGACCAAATTTGCTCAAGCAATTAGCATTGACAAAAACGCTCGAAACCTGGGGTGCGAAACTGAATGGCGTTTCTTCGGCTAACGAAACAGAAAGGCCGGAAGACTTTCTGAAGGAATCCCAGACCGGAATCCGGTTATGACGTAGATGAAGGCATAAACCTCATCGATTCACTTTTATAAAACACGTCAGACATGGCACACAAGAAAACTAGGCAAATCATGCTCGGTAAGTTTCAAGTATTTTTGAGGTACAATAATCTCAAATTTATTGACCCTTTTTTCCTTTAACCACGGATACAGCATGATGCGATATTTTGTTATTTTCGTCGTAAATTTGGATTTGTAGGTGTAAGGTACGAGTTCCAAGAACCAAGTTACAATGTGAACTCGTAAAACATTTTATTTTACTTCCAAAGAAAAAACCAGAAACGACTTAAATCCTTATATCAACAAACAACGAATGAAATACACGAGTTGCGAGGATACGCGCTGCAATATCGTCGTCAGTGAGAATACAGTAAATATTTTCCCTTTTACTTACCTATAAATACACGAAACACGACAAATGTGCTATCCTCGCAGAAAACTTCCAAACTCGAACCACAAGTCTTAAGTAAATTTACGACCAGTTCAATAAGTCAATAGTTTTGGTCTTTCCAAGTCAAAGCCAACTCATAAAACAGTTGACATTCAGCACAGAACGCGAAACAATAACATTGAAATCGTGGCTAAAAAATCTACACCTCGAAAAAATCACTTTTAAGGCGAACCCAATCACACAATGTCCCACTGTGCTCAAAAGCCCACTTATCTGAGCATCAAACAAAATGTCTGCAGTGACATAAAAAGGTAGGTACGAAAAACAGGCAAAGAAAAATTTTCAATATTCACATAGATGGGGTTTTCAATAAAACGAAAGTAATCTTCAAAACAAACATATTCCTTACTATATCCTCTTTAAAAATGAGGTCTTTTGCTGGAACGCGGGTGTTGGATGTAATTTTTATTTGTTTGCCGTTCGCCTTTAGCCTTCATCGTCATTGTCCTCGTTTTTGTTTGATTCATTTTTGCGAAGCCCCACATTTGTCGCAGCTTTATTTTTCACTTTTGAAATTGATGAATCATCGGTTATGACTTATGAGTCATCATGACGGGTTGATGTTGCAGAAGTAATAATAATTACGAATTCAATTCAAGTAAAAACCAAAGTACGTACTCATAATAATAATAACTGATGGCGCATTCAAATAAATAAAATAGTTATTGTCAATTAGGGTAAGGAAGATATTTTGGGGGACTTTATTTTGAGAATGTGGAATTTCCGGGTATGACAAATGAAATATGTAAATTGGCTGAGGTGATAGGAATTAAAATTAATGGGGCAAAAGTTAAGATATACTGTACATATTCTTGCAAAATGTTGGGACAAATGCGAGAGGGTTCATTTTAGAGTTCTCTTAAATTAAGGAGCGGGTAGACAAAAGATTTTTATTTCAATATTAGTACCTCGTTAATGTTTATGGTACATGTACGAATGGAGGTTAAGTAGTACAAAGTATTAGTAAAATGTACTAATAACCTTCGGAAAGGTACGAATGAAAAGGTACAATATACAAAGGCACCCACTTAAGAGGTTTTGTATACCCTTATTATGCCAGATACACAGTGAGTGATTTAGGAAGGAAGGTAGGGGTTGGAAATGTTGGAAAGGTAGTGTCGGTGTTCATTGGTCTTTAATTCCTAAATATTGCAATGATTCCCCAATCAAGATCAGTGCGGAAGAGAGTTTCACATTCGCGTAATACGGATACAGAATGATTTTCTATACTTGACATTACGTCCGAAGTTGGGCTTGAGGGTAAACTGATGGGCATTAATAGAAGCGTGAGTATTACGGGCAAATTGTTTGGTGAGATGATTGCAACTGGCTATTTCACTAAAGCACTTACCGTAGAAGAAATGATAGAACAGAGAGAGACATGAAATGATTCAAATAATCCCGGCAAAGTTTTGAAGTTTGTTTTGGGCACTGTGTTGCTGGAATACAAGGCCATCACCGATTAATAAGATCTTGGATACCAAAACGTGGGCCTTTCCATTCCAATCTATCTTGTCAGATCTCCCACTCCAAATATCCATAGTTAATTACGGTTGGCATTATACAGTCTGGTAGCATCTAATAACCAGCCCTACGTATAACGGTCACCCTGCGGTTTGAGCCAAACGCATTAAACTTGGACTCATCGCTCAATAAGACTCGGTTGAAAACTTCATCTGTCCATTTCTGACGGGTTTTGGCCCATTTAAACTTATCCCATTTTGGGATAGTAGAAATAATTTCCGCACTGCACGTGCCCACTGTCAATACAATCCAGCATGTCTTAAATTTAGTTGAATTTTTTCCTAGAACGCTTGCTTGTGGTATTAAAACGCGAGTCTTCGGTTTTCGTCGTAGGTTCCAAGTCGTCTCGGTTTATATTTAAAACCGCCAGTAGTAGCATCGCTGGATGTTTCTATTAACAGCTCCCATGGATATCTTTAGCTTTATGGCTTGTACGAAAGAAAAATTTTCAGTACATAGAAAGCATTAGATGAAAAAGCTTCACGTTGCTTTGAGAAAAATTCTTTGCGTGATCCTTAGGTCCGTCTGCATAAAATGAGAAGTTTCAACTAATAATTGTTTAGGCTGCTAGCGATAAGAGTCAATGAAAAAGAACAGTCCTCCCATCCGACAGCAACCAATCTCAAAGAATACCGAAAGAAATGGAACACGCAGATGGCAAATTGGCATGTGAACCTCGGGGAAAAGTGCTAAGAAATTACAATATCGGGACAATTGCTGGATGAGGCCCTGGTTCCGACCTGGAGTGGTAGCTAAACTTATGATGACCTTAAGTCATTAAGAATTATGAGCACTTACAATTTCCTTGGAAGAACACAATTAAAATTCTTTGGTTATTTTTTTTATAATATTTGATTTTAATATAAGAAAATTATATTTAAAAGTAATAATAATAATACAATGTAAATAATCGTTTAGTTTTTTCTATATTAAGCCTAACAATATTACCATTCTCATTTCAAATTATAAGAAAATTTTAATTTTAATTAAATTTAATTAATTATAGATATTAAATAAATATTGTTTTTATTTTTGCTTTTTTAATTCATATTTGAATGTTTATTTTCGTTTGTTTTTAAATTTATATATTCAACGGTCAATATTATTTTTATTTGTTTTCTTAACATTTTTACTTTTATTTTTTCTTAAATTTTAATTTTAATTTTGTTTAAGCCTTAAACCTTATAATAAGTTTTAATTATATTTTGTTTAAATATACAATTCTGTATATTTTTTTTCGGATTTTTTTCAGCTCTACAGCTACATTTTCAAATTTTCAAAAAAAGGTTAGGGGGAACAATTACAAAATAAATTTCTTACATATTTTTGAAATACAAAATTTTCTGTATTTTTTTCAATTTCTTAGGAATGTACACAGGACTGGGTAGTGGCTATTTGCCGTAGATCATCTCATGCGGGATGTTCTATGTTGAGCTTTGAATTGAAGGACAGGCGTTTACACGGGCCGGGAAGGTAAGTAGGTCTGGTGGAAGATTCGTGCCGTAACCATTGTCGACGTAGGTCTGCGGGACCGCGATGTTGTGTCGCGTAGGGCGATGGAGTGAGTTTCTTCGTTACGATTTCCTGCAAAGAAAAAAATTATTTTAAATAAATTTTTTGAAGAATGCTCGGACTTCAGTAAGATGTTAAAAAAGTAGAGATAGCCAGAACTCCCAAGCCCAACTTTGGTCTCAACTGAAAAGTTACCCTAACATAACATTACTAGTCACAGTCAACACTTCCATTACATCCAATTCAATCAAAAAGTAGTTTCCATACTTTTACATGCATGTCTAACGTTAAGGGACATAAATAGTTCTCATAACAGAGTCACTCAAGCCCAGTAGAATTCTCGATGCACTTACTCACACCAAATCCCATTGTACAAGGAAAAAGGTAAGTGGATATGTCTTTGGAAACAATCAGGTGTCATTCTCATTAGTTTCTCATCCAACTAGGGTTCCTCTTTTCCTCTGGCTTTCTGTCTTTCAACTCGATTTACAGAAATTAATTAATAGTATTCTCAAATATTGTGGCTCTTTCATGATCTCAAATACCAAGAAAGAGTACGTCTATGACTGAAAATGTTCGAGTGACTTGTTTGTGGATGTTAGTGCGGAAAATGTTTGCCTTCAAATTTTCTTTTCATTATGTTCAGTTCAAGCTCGAGCTGGTAGGCAAACAACTTTTGAAATTCATTTTAGTTTAGTCAATACACTCTGAAGCGGTTGATTGATGCTTGGCAATTTTTAAAATGTTTGGAAATTGGTCAAGCTTTTTTGAAAACTTTGTCTTACACAAATCTGTGTGCGTTTTGAGTTATTTTCTACACTGATTCTGTCAAAAATAACTTGATACTATTAAACGTACTTGAAGTGTGTTCTCTTTTAGAAAAGCAGTTAACCCAAAACTTATATCAGGACACAAAAGAGGGCGAACAATGTCAGTCGATGTAATTTCGTTTTGAAAATATTGATGCCAGACACACACCAAAACGAGCAGAATATAGACCAGAACTTAGAACTCTAGTTCAATGTGTTTTCACTCGAGATTGCGTCAATGAGCTATCCATACTTCCTCTCGAATATCCTGTATTCATGCTGTAAAGTGTAAGATGGGCATTTATGCCTTTTTCTATGGAAACTCTTTGTTGGCCACGCTGGGCTACTGATTGAATAGGAAGTTCCTTTCCATCTAGTTTAGAATTGAGTGAGTGGGTTCAGAAGGACCATTACGATGAAAGGATTGTAGGATTCAGGATTCTGGACGACGACGACATGAATGAATCCACTTGTATTGGAATATCGTTTATTCAACACACCGAACGACATTAAGTTCTGGCTTGTGTGTCTGGTGACATTTTCATTGTCATCTCGTCAGAGAGTCCTTTTGTTTTGCGTAAAATGCATAAATAACCATGTAAAATGGTTATTTCAACGGCACGGCATTCGAATGAATGATCGTATGTAAGCAATTTAAAAAAAAAAAACATACACTGCAAACAAAATGTGAGTAAATTCACATATTTGCATAACTCGAATATTTGTACATCGTTCTACAATCTATATCATGGTGAGTTGGTACACGGGGGTGAGGGCTTTACTCTCTGCCATTTTCCAAACTCCTTGGTTCTTCGTCTACTTGAGAATGGCATGATAGAAATTGAATTTGAAATATATTGCCGGAACTTTGTGTGAGAAAATGAATTGCATTTAAATAAAAATGTGAAAGGACACGAGGATATTGAAATTGATATGAACCCTTGGAAAGGACACATTCAAATAAAAAAATTACTCTGAACAAAGAAATCTTGTTCATATTAGAAGTTAGATTTCTATGATATACAGATGTAGTTATTGTGTATTTTAATTGAAATTGATTTTTTTGGGGATTGATGGCTTGAATATTACTAAATCAGAAACAGAGTCACAAGAGATGTTGAACGAGAACTGAAAGGAACATTTATTGTGTATTGATCATTTGATGGACATGGATTGTTGATAGTTGAGAAGAAACTTACTGGAATTGTAAAATTTACTACTACTTCTTCTACTTTACCGGCTAACGATCCATGAAGGGTCACAGCCTAGATACTGCAGTCTTCCATCGTGAACGATCCCTCGCATGCACTCTCCAGTCACCGAGACCAAGCGCTCTGGCATCCGCAGTCACTTGGTCCTTGTACCGTAGGTTCGGTCTTCCTTGTCGTCTTGAACCTGGGGGCTGGGATGAGAAGACTTTCTTGGCTGGAGCGTTGTCGTCCATTCGCTCGATGTGGCCGAGCCAATGTAGTCGTCTTTTCTTGGCCTTCTGGACTACATCCACATCTTGGTACAGCTCATACAGTTCTCGGTTGTATCTTCTTCTCCATTCGCCATCGTCGCATACGGGACCAAAAATCCGTCGAAGAATTTTTCTTTCGAAAGTGCCCAGTATCAATTCCCCTTTTTTACTTATCGTCCAGCACTCGGCGCCGTAGAGTAGGACTGGTAAAATCAAAGTTTTGTATAGCAGACACTTTGTCTTTCGAGTGAGGAGTTTTGAACCCAGTTGTTTGGCCAAACCGAAGCAGCAGCGGTTCGCTAGGGTGATTCTTCTTCGGATCTCCACTAAGGTGTCGTTCGTGGGATTGATGTTTGTTCCAAGGTAGGTGAACTCCTTAACTACCTCGAAATTGCTGCTACCAACAGTGACGTTTTGTCCTAGGCGGTGGACAGATGTTGCTTTGTTTGTTGATAACATGTACTTTGTTTTGTCCTCATTCACTTCAAGACCAACTAGTTTCGCCTGTTCTTCAATCGCTGTGAAGGCCTCAAGCACAGCTCTCTTGGATCGACCGATGATGTCTATGTCGTCCGCATAGCCTAGGAGCTGGGTGGATTTGTTGAAGATAGTGCCCTCCGTGCTCACACCTGCCTTGCGCACTATCTGCTCCAGGACTATGTTGAAGAAGTCACATGACAACGCATCTCCTTGTCTAAACCCTGCGCAAGTTTGGAATAACTCGGATGAGCTGTTACCCATTTGCACACTGCACTGCGTATTGTTTAGCGTCATGCGGCACAGCTGGATCAGTTTGTTCGGGATCCCGAATTCAGACATCGCAATCATAAGCTCTTGGCGGTGGATGCTATCATAAGCAGCTTTAAAGTCGATGAAAAGATGGTGGGTTTCGACTTGAAATTCGTTGGTCTTTTCCAGGATCTGCCTCAGTGTGAATATTTGGTCTATCGTTGTTCTGCCTGGCCTAAAGCCACACTGGTACGTGCCGATTATTGTGTTGCAGAAAGGTTTAAGACGCTCACACAATACGTTGGATAGGATTTTGTATGCAACATTAAGCAGGGATATGCCACGGTAGTTTTTGCATAACATCGGATCGCCTTTTTTGTAGATGGGGCATATGGAGCTTATCGACCAGTCAGTGGGCATGCATTCTTCCTCCCACACTTTGTTGATGACCTGGTGCATGCGGTTCATCAAAACATCTCCTCCATGTTTAAAGAGTTCCGCGGGTATGCCATCCGACCCTGCGGCCTTGTTATTTTTTAGCTTTTGGATGGCTCTTTCTACCTCTTCTCTGCTGGGGGCTGGGACTGGGTCTTCATTGACTGGTCTTGCTTCTCTTTCGTCATTATCTTGCTCGACATTTTGCGCATTCAGCAGCTGCTGGAAGTGCTGCTTGAAAACATCTACAATTCCCTGTGCTTCGGTGACTAGGTTTCCTTCACTGTTTCGAAGAGCTTGTGTCCCGGTTCTGAAACCAGAAGCTAATTGCTTCGACCTTTTAAAGAAACGCCGGGTGTTGTTCTTGGCCCGAGACTCTTCTAGATCTTTGAGCTGAGAAACTGCGGATGCTCTTTTCTTTCTTCGCAGGGTCTTTTTCTCATTTCTCCTTTTCGTGCGGTACTCTTCCCTTGCTGCTCTTGTTTTCCGTTGCAGCATCTGCAGGCGTGCATTTTCCGTCTCTCTTTTCAATGTCACGCACTCATCATCATACCACGGGTTCTTTTTCGGGGGTGGCTGGTAACCTATGGTGGTCTCGGCTACATTTTTTATTACTTCTCGATATTGGTTCCACAGTGTGTTGACGTCTGTAGTATTTGGGAGGACGGCGGAGAGTCGCTCGCTCAGGCGCTCGCTGTAGTCTCTGGCATTCTCTGATGTGCTAAGGCAACCGATGTTGAACTTCTTTCTTTGGGCTGCACGTGTTTTTTTGTCGTTTGATATTCGAGCTCTAAACTTAGCCACTACCAGAAAGTGGTCAGAGTCGACATTTGCTCCTCGGAAAGTGCGCACGTTCAGGATGTTGGATGCGTGCCTTGCGCCGATTAGCACATGGTCGATTTGGTTGGTGGTTCGACCATCCGGAGATCGCCAGGTTGCTGTGTAGATCTTCCTTCTTGGAAACCTAGTGCTACTTATCACCGTATTACAAGCTGCAGCAAAGTCGATTAGTCGGAAGCCGTTATCTGTTGTTTCTTCGTGGAGGCTGTGCTTTCCAACTAATCCGCCAAAGATGTCTTCCTTCCCGATTTTTGCATTGAAGTCTCCGAGTACGATTTTGACGTCGTACTCTGGACAGGCTCCGTAGGCTCTATCCAGGAGGTCGTAGAAATCCTCCTTGCTAGACTCCTCAGCATCATCGGTAGGGGCGTGTGCACATATTATACTGATGTTCTGTAATGTGGCCTTGATGCGGATCACAGCCAGGCGATCACTTATTGGCTTGAAATCCATGACTTTCGATCTAAGCCGATTTCCCACGACGAATCCGCATCCAAATATATGCAATCTTTGATGACAGCTATAATAAATGTCGCAATTTTTTCTCTTTATTGTCCCTGATCCTATCCATCGTATTTCCTGGATCGCAGTAATATCTGCCTTATACTGCGAGAGGACAGATTCAAGTTTCTGAGTTGCACCTGGAGTGTAGAGGGTTCTTACATTCCAGGTACAAACTCTCAATGCGTAGTCCGTTGTCGTTCCGGGTCTGGTTACCATAAGAGGGGGTTCATTATCCGAGGCTGGTATCTCTCTCATAACTGTCAAGTTTTTCACTGTGGAGGGGTTGTTAGCCCCTCGCACTAACCTCCAAATTTGTTGGGCCGTAGATAAGGTGCTCTTTTTTCCCGATTTGCACCCGCGCTTACAAGTTTCGCAAGTTATATCTAAGATATAACCAGTACCCGGTGGCTACCACGAGGAGGTAAAGTAAGCACTTGGTGTGTAGGAAAAGATACAGCCGAAGCCCCCAGATCCTACAACACCCAACCACCATTGTAAAATTTAGTCTGCTTTATATTTCTTTTTAAATGATAACCTATGCTGTTTTGTGGCATGAACACTTTCATTGGGATCTGCTGTTGGCGTCAGAAAAAAGCTAAGAATTGTTTGGAGTGAACTGTCAAAATCTATATTACAGCGTTTATTTGAAAGAACACACAGCTATTGGTTCGCTTTTCTAATAAACAGAAATTGGAGTTCATATGCAAAAATGGTTTGACTTTTTTTCCCAGTCAAATTTAAATGTTGGTAACTTCAACGCTACAAAATTTTTAATGGCGTTCATCTGTTGTGCATGGAGATTGTTATGTGTGTGACGGAGATGGTTGGATGATTATTTTTGGTTTACAGCGATTTGCGATGGGGCTCGACTATTTTCGTAGCCGAAATACCTTTTTTACATGTAACGATATTTCTCATGCCGACATTTAAAAAAATGAGGCTATAGAAAAACTTGTAGAGATAATTCGATAAATACCAAAGTCATTAATAAGAAAATTCGTTGTTAAAAATGAAAATTTTACTATTTTATTAAATAATAATAATATTTTTAAGATAACTCTTTTCGGCTGTTTTGGTCTCAATAATTTATTAATGAAAGATAGTCATTATTTTTCCCAACGTTTCGACTAAGTTTTTAGTCTTCTTCAGGGGCACTTTTATTAAACAGAAGAAAAAATATATAAATACAAATATGTTAAGTGCGTAAATACAATATTTTATTAAATGGGAATACTTTTATTGTGTGAACAAGGCCTTAGCCAGCCACTATACAGTTAATCAACTGTCAACATGACAAGATGACAAGAAGTGTTATTTTTGTAAAAATGAGGCAATTCGTTTGTGTTTTTGACTTTTTGTGTTTTCGCTTTTGCATTCCCGGAGTGCAATCAATTTTATTTTTTTAGGTATACAGAACCTTAAGTTAGAAACACTAATTAATCTGGCGGCTATTTTGTCAGCAAGACTGCTGTTGATCGCAATATTCGTTCGTCATTAAACACAACTGCCGTATTCGAACTGATGGCAATCCTCAAGTGTGTTTCAATCTGTTTACTCATTATTCCAAAAAAAATCATAATAATAATTATGTTAAGAAAAAACGTGTTGTAAAACAGTTTTTTCTTTCGTCAAATCGACCATTCCGTACCGGACTTCATTGCATATATTAGTTTTCCGAATTTCCTATTAAAATGTATAAAACAAATTAACGTGTACTCAAAATTAATCGTCTGCAACTGACAAATTTCCGAATAACTTTAATTATTTTCGCAAAATCTCTTCTGTTACGGGAGCCCACAGAAAAAGAAAGAAAAAAAATATTTTCCAATACCTACCTGCCAACAAACGTTCAGTTTCTTTAATTAATTTTTTCTTCTATAAAAAAAACAAAAAAAATATTTTTATGGAGAGAAAAATCCTCTTCAATAAGGAAAAAAAAACTCAGTCCTGAAAATTGAATTTCGCTTAAATTTTCAGTTCAAATGGACAAATAATAAATGGTTTATTTTTCATTGGATTATTTGCTCAATTTTTTGACACTATTCATCAGGATTAAATCATTCCTATAAATTGAAGTATATAATTTGATGAGATGGAAACTTTCAGGTGTTTCTTTTTCGTTTTGTATTCATGCATTTCTGTAAAAAGGGTCATAACTGTTTTTTTCTTTGATTCCCTTATTGAGCATTATCCTAGCTACTGTAAGCTAGAGACTGTCAAATCTGCCCTGAACGTGGCAAGCGTGAAAAGCTCAATTAAAATCTGTAAGTGAAATATTCGTATGCCACTGGCTGCAGATAGATGTGATTGATTCTGTTTATGTTTTTGTTATTGGGCATTTCCTAGTAAATCGAGTAATGATGTTAATTTGCAAATTAAAATGTTGCTTCTGAGTTTAATTGCAAAATTGGATTGATGCCAGGAATCTGATTGTAAAACCCGCCCCCACTACCATGAGCATTTAACACACATAAATGCCACACAAAACTTCCTCGTGAATTAAGGATAAATACTTCACGCACTTTATTTTGAGTAACAGGAAGAAGGAAAGCCGGATGGGATAGCTCATGGCATCGTGCGTGGCATGTTGGTTGTTTTCCAAAAAATAAAAACAGAAAAAAAAACAACTGAAAGCAAAGTAGGTAAAACGATTTTCGAATGACAACAACCAGCGTTTTATTTTGGGTGGCTTTCCGGGAGTAGGTAAACGGAATGGCATCAGAACAATAATGACGTTTAAGCCAACAATAATGTTTTGTGTTTAGAGCGGATAATAATTATTGTATACTGGCGTTTTCTGCTGTAAATCACATTGTGGACTACTCAACATTTTAAGGGATGTCCCGGAGTAATTGAGTTGTTATTTTGAACAGCAAACAGCAATGAGGTTCTTTAAAGCTCACCAGAAAAACCTTTAATTACTTTCAAGTGCATAACAATGCTCTCAGTGCCTTAATTCTACCAGAGATCTTTGTTTCCGAGTTACATACATATTTTAGCAATTTTCTATGTTTTCAAAATTTCAATTCGAGTATTTTGTTTAAAGGGATTTGGATTTTCATTCACAAATCCGGAACTTGTTGTTCTATTTGTTTGCGTTTTAACCAAATTCTTATAACAAGAATTTGAATTAATCCTTTCATGCACAAGTAATATGAAATAAGGATAAGGTCCTGTCAAAAGTCATTTTGAGTTCATGTCTTCATGTATTTTATCGGTAATTAAAACTCTACCTCACTTTAAATTAGACATATCTTAGTCCATCTATTGAATAAACATTTACAATATGCCCAAAATATTCCAAAAACAAAAAAAGTCGGTAAAGTAATCAATTTCACTTCAACAATCCATACTCATGACTGTGGTCATGTTCTGAATGCTTTTGGAATATTCTCTCTCATTTATATGTACATACACTTGTGCTTGTATTTGCGTAAGGAATAATCTGTTTGCTATTAAAACTCTTAACCAGGTCCGTATTCCTTGGGGGAAAATAATCGATTCAGAACAGATGTGACTTATGAATTTCTAGCCATTATCGAAAAAACATAATTTTGAAAACCAAGAACAAAATTTGAATTTTTTTAGCAAAATCAATTTGGAGTTCTTCACCGAAGCTGAAACAGTTGAGCAACTAGACCTACGGCTCTGTTAGAAATCCAAGAATTAAACTCCAGTAACACTGATCTCCCAGGCTTATGATTCCCATGCAATAATATTGTGTTGACCTGGTAGCTTACATGCCATTCGCTTTCAATGTGACCACCAACTATGGTTATGTACTTCTATAAAGATCCAGTCGAAAGGTGTGGTTAACCAGCATGTCATTGCAGAGACTTGCTCTATAATCCTCCTGATGGTAGTCATTGGCAATGGGCTCTAAGAGCAATGAAATCAAGATGATCCTTTAAATTTATGGAATTCCCAAATACCTTCAGCACAATTATTATGCTAGCAACATCTTATAGAAATGATTCTCTCAATTGAACTTGGGGATTCATTAAATTGCACTGGCTTTTTCCTGTTTTGTTGCTTGAAAGATTCTTAAATGGGATTTGTATATAAATGCTTAACTAAGACCTTCTAAAGTGTCTTCAGGTGGCATCGGAACCGGTCGGTGGCAGTGGCGGCGATTGCGGAAGTGTCAGCTGTGGTTGATGATTTGAGATGTTTGAGAGGATTATGTCACTGACATTTTGCTGAAGTGAAATTGATATTTTTAAGGTTCGTGCTTTTGAACATTCCTGATGGAACGAATTTTAGAGAGCTGTCTTGTGCATAATGGCCTTGAAGATGATTCAACCACTAATCATATGTGTTGTCTTAGTTTCCGTAGAAAGGGTATACTACGTGTTAATGACAATGATGAGCGTAATGTCCGACCAAAGCATATCCGCTGATTGTCATAAATGTGTGGTGTCATATGTGATTCACTTGGCAATATGGTAAATTTGAATGACGATGACATATGAAATGCGATGATGATGCGTTGCCAAATCCATATCAAAATTTATGGCTTTTAGTGAGTGTACCTATTAAATGTGTTTATATGATGCGGTAGCATTCCTTGAACTTAAGAGTCTCAATCTATGATATAAAAGACTATTTGAAAGTCGTCAGAGAATTCAGCAAAACCATAGTAAAGGGCAATTACGAAAGTAAAGCTAAATAAAATACCCACATGCATACATTTACTTTCATTATAAAGTCTGGACTTTGCCATTGAGTGTGAAAAACAATATCATTCAAATGGTCGCTTTGGAGAGATTCTTGTGGGGTAGTTTTTAAATACCTGTTTGCACATATCCGGCGGTATCTCAGCCAAAACTACAATAATGATGGTTTTTAATGCGTCTAGAGATCGGCGTTCGGGGACTCTTCGCGTAGCCCCGCAGAAAAAAAATAGAACGGTGTCAAATCGCGTGATCTTGGTGGCCAATTGACGTCGCCAAACCGTCAATAGAGCTTTAATTTGTCATGTTTTGTGGCTTGTTGTCATGTCTTGTTGGAACCATTTATCGGCCAAGCCTTGATATTCAATCGCCGACAAAAAATCGGTTATCATTCGACCATATCGCTCCGAATTGACTATAACCGTCCGCTAGACCAATGACACATTTCGACCATAGAAAACATCACACAGTTACTTTTTCAGAGGAAAGTTAAGTTTGACATCTACAAATGCCAGCGCTATCAACTTGAAATCACGAAATGAATCATCCTATATTGCTCTGATTTTTTCTAGGAAAATAGTAAGTATACGCCATACGTCTAGTTTTTATATCTTTTACATCAGGGACTTTCCACTGAAGAGAATATATTTTAATATTTAATTAATTAATTTCAACTATTTATGGCTGAATTTTTAAGTTACCAAAAAACCTGGCAACTTTTAATTTTCTTAAGCGTCAAAATTTAAAGACCGGAAAGCCAGCAATTTTCAACATTTATTCTGAAAGTGAATCTACTTATTTAATACATAAATGTAAAGACTTTTTTTCTTAACAACCACCACAAAAAATGATTGTTGTGATGAAAAGATATCGATTGATTTTCTCTCCCACGAAATCCATTATACATATAATACCTCTCTATCCATAAGAGATTTCCCAAAATTACCGAAAGCAAGAACGTCATAACAAGAGCAACTACCGTCCATTAACTAATAATGAATTCCTGCTTCCTGGACTAAACGAAGACCTTACTTCCTTCTAACACAAAAATTTATAAGAAATAACCATCATTGCAGCTGCTCTCAACTTGACTTGAAGCGCAACGGGCGGCCATTTTAAAACCAATGAATTATTCAAAAGCAGAACCCTCCAAGAAGCAAACAAACCGGGAAAGTATCCAACCTAGTTTTCTGACGATTCTTCAATCCAGAGAAGAAAAAACAACTACCCTATCGTATTCCTTACTCCTGCCACACGGAGGAGCTGAAAACGAGAAATTGATGAGCTCTTACCACATTCGTGCTTCTGTCTATCATCGGCCGTTCCAAAGGCTGGGATGAGAAAGGAAAACATAATCCTCTAAGCAAAAAGCGAATACAAATATTTATGCGAGACTCAATGTACAATTAAGAAGCTCAAAGCTTAGACACATACAAAAAAAGAAGACAAACTTACCGAGTTGCGTTTTTTCTAAAAGTGTTTTTTGAATCTCATATCCATCATCCATGTCGAGATTTTCAATGTCTGTCCTCCTCGGAGGCTTCTCAAATGGATTGACCTCAGTCATTTTGCATCCGAGCCCTCCAGCACATGGATCCATTGTGATGGCTCTTCCCCATTTTGGTAGCAATAAGTCCATTCTCACTCATCGTTGCGTCCTTCTGGTACGTCTAAATCGACACTACCAACAAATCACCAAAACTATCACAGTCAACAATAGTACCAGTGTCGTTGCGACCAGACACATTATCAGCAGCATATTCGAAGATGGATCAAAGCCATTGTCAGGTCCACCCATGTCATCTATGATAGCTCCACCGCTGCGCCGCTAAAATAACGCTCGGTCCCAACAACTAACTGCATACTGCTCTCGTCCTTGCCGCCACGATTCTCGGCCACAGAAGTGTAGGCG
The DNA here is from genome assembly GCA_943590905.1 of Sphaerophoria taeniata. NCBI lineage: Eukaryota > Metazoa > Arthropoda > Insecta > Diptera > Syrphidae > Sphaerophoria > Sphaerophoria taeniata. The sequence continues at coordinate 25,482,899 of OX016541.1, forward strand.
CCCCGATCGGCTGACCGCACTCCAAAAATAATCAACTCAGATGTCAGGATGTTTGAGTTCTCGATGCGATTCTGCTCGATAGAGTTGCGAACTTGAAAGTGTTGGTCGTTGACATTAATCGGTCGCTAATTGTTCATCCAGAGGATGTCAGCGTCGTCGGGTCGCGGCAGTTTACCGTGCAGATGTGGTAGTTCGTGACAAACTGTCGGCGGAGTGCAAAGCCGTCGCAAGATGGAAATGTCTCGGAATTCCTGCAAATTGCAAGTGTAATTCCAAGGGTTCCCTGCCAGTGACAGGTGCAGCAGTTTGTTCGAATTGGCGAAGGTTTCCTTCCGCAGTACTGTCAATTGATTGGATTCCAAGTAGACAGCCGACAACCTGAGCATTTGGTCGAAGACATGCATCTCGACCTATTTTAGATGGTTGTGTCTTGCGTTTGATTTCGACAAGTGACAAAAAGGTCAAGTTGGCGAACAGATTATTTTCCAGAACTTCGATTTTATTGTTGTTCATAGCTTGAAAAGATTGTAGGATGTAGGACTCGTATGCTATTATGCGACATGTCGAGTTCCATTAAAATGGCCAGACTTTTGAGGTAGTCCCGATTGAGTTCTTGAAGGGTGTAGTTTCGCATAAAAATTTTATGCAAATTCTGCAGATTGGAATCGAATAAGTGTTCTCGTGTCAGTTTGGGTATGTAGTTATTGGACAGGTCTATGACTTGCAGTTCGTTGCTTAGGTCTGTGAGTAGAGTGGTGAGGGATTTGTTCTTCCAGTCGGCAGTTTTCTTGCCCGAATTCCAATTACAATGGCAGGATGTGCAGTTCTGTAGCCAGTCGGAATTGCCACTGGCAGCGACGAACAGCAGCAGAACAAGTAGTTGTGCGATGCGGAGTTGTTGGGTTGAGGCAAACATTTTCGGATTTTCTATGTGTGAATATAGGTGGGGTGAATTCTCCTTTAACTTGTGGTTTGTGGTTATGCTTCTTTCGTGCGAGTTATCTTATATCCTGTTATCCTTGAGGGTCGCTTTGATTAATTATCATGTCCTTTTCGTAATTTATTATCATTAAATGTAACTGTAACGAGAAAAAAAAAATGTTTTGATTAACACGATGTTATTAAAGTGTGTTGCCTGGTTTCATGGGCGGTAAGGTGATGGTTGCTTGTTCTAATCGACTTTGCTCGACCACAAGAATTCGTTTTTCGTTGAGGGGAAATTCAGGGGAGAGAGACATGAAATATTGCATTTGAAAAGTCAAGAGCAGGGCTTATAAATAACAACAAATACTGCCGAGTTTGCATTGTTTTTGTTGTTTTTTTTTTTGCTTTCTTCTTTTTCGTTTTCTTCTTGTTTGTGTGTTTCTGGGTTGGCAGAATTTTTTGTTTCGTTGGATAAAAGGAGCTTGTGAGCTTCTAATAGGAAGGCAAGAATTTAAACAAAGGTTGACCAGAGGTTTATGGTCGCAGTTGAGCCACGATCCAAAATAAGGTTTGAGAGACAATACTAAGATATAAACCGAATTCTGGAAATCCGTTTGACCAAGACGATGAAAGCCAACAAGTTTGCCTACCAGACTTTTAAAAAGTGAAGATTTCGGACTTTCGTTACGCTAAAAATGAAAAACAAAATTGTGTTATGAAATTTTCAGTACCTATTTCTTTCTTTTTTAACCCTAGAAACATTTCAAAAATACCTTTCAGCATTCATCCCACTGAAACACCTCCTTCTTTTTGGATGAACACCAGCGTTCAGTTCGTCTTTATACTTTACGTGGCCTGCAAAACCCTAAAGTGCATAAATTACATATCAAACGAAAGTATGTTTTATTCTTTATCGAAATTGCTTAAAACATTAAATTTAAATTAAAAGAAAGTGAGGTTGTAAATACAAAAAATATTTGAATTATCAATTCACAATGGTATAAAACAGCTGTTGCATGGAAGGTATGTTCGCGAAGAAATGTCATTAAGAATCAACCCAAAGCATTAAGGTGGGTTCAAATTGGTGTTCACATTACGCAAATCTGCCAACACGTCAAAAGTTGATAAACATGTTGAATGTGAAGCCCCTTAAATGAAGTAACAATGCACTCGAAGTTGAAAAGCTATGACAACTAGTTATTTAAAAACCAAACAACAATATTTACTTTCTTAAAACACAACAACTTCTCTCCAAAAACATTACTTCTATTTTATCATCGTATGTTGGCTCCTACAAAAAACTCAAGTAGGTTAATTTAAAATTTCACTTTTTCATGAATAAATATTAAGGCATAAAATACGCTGATGTATGCAGGATTTACCTATATGCCTTACTAACATGCGTCGTCTCGTCTCTCGTCGTTGCGTGCGTCGTCGTCATCGGTCGTAATTCGTATTTCCAATAATTGTTTTGCCTCGTACGAACAAGCATTTACTGTACCTACTTGTATGAACATATTTTTTTATTCATGGTGATTGCAAATTTCAAGAGAAGTAATAACCCCCTTCTTCTTTCTTTCCTCAAAAATATTTACTAGCATGCAGGCAAAGTTCGAAAAATATTCTTAAAAAATATATATGAAAAATTACGATATCTTTTAAGGTATTAAATTCCAATCCGTTCAACCCCCAACATAAATTTTTGACGAAAGAAAATTTGCGGAAAAGTCATTGCCTACTTGCTCCTTCTATACACCATTGTGGCAGATAACATCAATCGATTTAACATTATGGATGGAAAATTGATCAGAACCATAGCAAATATGAACAGAAAAAAAAGTTTAAGGTTCACTCAGGTGTAAAATTTATTTCATTGTCTAATTCTAGGGTTGCCATCTAAGAGAAATGTTTTTTTTTGCAAATTCTCATCACAGGAAGTGCTTTTCATTGCAAGATTAATTTAGGTTAAAGTGGCTATCATGGATGGTAAAAGACACACTTAGGCTAATTGAAGGCCCATTGTGATACCACATGAATCTAAATAGGCTTTCTTTGAAAGCTCATTGAAACCAATTAGAGTTCCTTACGAAACGTAGAAGATTAATTACATTAATGTGTTCGAGATCGTTTAGATCATTGTAAAAGTATTCTCCTAAGTGAATCATACGTTTATGAGAGCAGGACAGGTGCAGCGGAGGTGAAGAACTGTTTCCTCCTCCTCCTCATCCATTTAGGTTCTGCAGATGTCATAAGAAAATACGACCAGTCGCGCTGTCTTCCTATTACACAGTGTCCAGTAATGACACCAGTCAACGAGCTAATGCAGTCTGCTAGGAGATATCAGGCACCTAGATCTCTTTAGGTCCAGGTTAGGCCACATATTTTTCCTCGCCTGACAGGTGGTTATGTTATTCCACCTGATGTTAGTTCTCTTAATAGCATCTTGTTGTAGAAAAAGTTTGCATGTAGCGATTGGTATGCCAACATTAGCCATTTGTGGTTAAATGGGTAATGTTGTACCAAATTTGGCGAGTTCTTCCGGCCTTACAGTTTCCTGGAATGTCACTATGGCCCGGCACACAGTGAAGGTGAATGTTAAACTGTTGTGACATCTCCATTAGAGACGATCGACAGTTTTGCACCGTAATTGAGTTTGTAGAGACAGAGTCGAGGGATTTTATAGCTGCCTGACTATGTGAGAAGATCCGGGTATCAGATGTTGATACCACATTTTCTCTGAGCCAGGACAGGGCCTCCTTAATCGCCAAAAGATCTGCCTGAAACCCGCTACAATGATTTGGAAGGCTGAATTAGTAGTTTTAGTCGTTCGGAGAACACACCTTCACCAACCGCATCACTAGTTTTCGATCCATCAGTATAGAAGTGGATTGCCTCGTCTTCCAGGAATGTTTTATTTTCCCAGAAGGATCGGGAAGGGATAGAAGTTTGAAAGTTCCTATCGAAATGTAGTTGGGGAATGGTGTAGTCTGTGTGCTTTGGAATTGATTCTCGATAATTAAGAATAACAGAGTGGCCAATGTTATTGTTAGTCCACTGTGAAGAGGCATTCAGGCGAATAGCAGAACTACCAGCTATTTGTTTGCTGATTATATCCAGAGGTGTCAGATAGGGGAGGGTGACTTCATTGCAAACACAACGATGAAAACAGGTTTCAAATATATTCATAAACAAACAAGTTATAGCTATTTGAAGCGAACGACTATGACATCAGGATGTGGTACTTGTCATATTCGTATGCGTGAAAACACATTTTTTCTAAGTTTCCGCCTTCCATTACCATATAGAGACAAATTTTTTTTTTAAACGAGTAGAAAAATTTTAAGAGTACCTACCACGTTATGACGTCACAATCTTTATTGTAATTGTGAAATATTCTGTGATTTTGAAGGCAGACCTAGAACATTTCAGATAGTTTTTTTTCCGTTTAGTTCCACTTCGCTTGAAAGCAGATAACAACCCTGTCAGAAAAACTTTAACAACCTCTACTTTTTGACGGTTGTTACATCATTGACACATAAAACCAACAAAGCCACTTATATGCCATTAACCATTACTGATGGAAAATTGTATTTCAGGATTATCGAAGTGTCTCATCTGGATATCAAGCCTATCATTGATATTGACATTTCACAGTACTTCGCGCATGAATGTAACGAACTTGTAACGAAGCGTTACATGCTCATCTTTTTTTTTTTTAAAGAGACATATGGCCACCGGCCTATGTTTGTCACCAGCATCAATCATTCACACACAATTTTCATTTACACATAATTTTACCTTTCGCACGAATACAATTCACATTTAGTTATCCCACGAAAAAGCATAAGGCAACCTGCACGAAGCTACCAAAACACAGTCCGCCGTGGTGAGAATAATCAATGAGCCATATTTAAGATAGTCCGCCGTAGTAAAACAGTCCGCCGTGGTGAGAATAATCATCAATCAATACTTGAGACAGAGAGCACACCTCCGCCAGAACAAGACAGCAATACAATCAAAACAAATACATACCAGTCCGCCGCCGCCGTGGTAAAAATATAAAATCAAATCGCTAGTGTGGTGGGATAATAAGCCACCTCGGGTAGTAAAATTAATATTAGATTTCGAGTCAGTCGGTGGCTGACCGCGGAGCAGTTCGGATCGTCGCCGTAGGTAAGTGGTTGAGTAATTATAAACTTTTTGGAACTTCCCCCCACCAGTGGTAAGGGGTTTCACGGGTATATTTATTATCAACCACCTTCTGCCCGTATCGCTTTTTCGCAGTCAGTCGGTGTTCAGCAGCAGAACGGAGCAGGTCGGCTCCGAGAGGTAATTCATTAAATAATTTATTTTTCTTGGAACTTCCCCCCACCAGTGGTAAGGGGTTTCAAGAGTATCAGGCTTATTTTTCGTGCCACCAGGGGCCGTACTAGTACCTGCAGATCCACCAGAGCTATTGCCTGCTGTTTTAGTGCTACCAGGGGCCATAAATCCTGCTGTTTTACCAGAGCTATTGCCTGCTGTTTTAGTGCTACCAGGGGCCATTAATCCTGCTGTTTTACCAGAGCTATTGCCTGCTGTTTTAGTGCTACCAGGAGCCATAAATCCTGCTGTTTTACCAGAGCTATTGCCTGCTGTTATAGTGCTACCAGGGGCCATAAATCCTGCTGTTTTACCAGAGCTATTGCCTGCTGTTTTAGTGCTACCAGGGGCCATAAATCCTGCTGTTTTACCAGAGCTATTGCCTGCTGTTTTAGTGCTACCAGGGGCCATAAATCCTGCTGTTTTACCAGAGCTATTGCCTGCTGTTTTAGTGCTACCAGGGGCCATAAATCCTGCTGTTTTACCAGAGCTATTGCCTGCTGTTTTAGTGCTACCAGGGGCCATAAATCCTGCTGTTTTACCAGAGCTATTGCCTGCTGTTTTAGTGCTACCAGGGGCCATTAATCCTGCTGTTTTACCAGAGCTATTGCCTGCTGTTTTAGTGCTACCAGGGGCCATAAATCCTGCTGTTTTACCAGAGCTATTGCCTGCTGTTTTAGTGCTACCAGGGGCCATAAATCCTGCTGTTTTACCAGAGCTATTGCCTGCTGTTTTAGTGCTACCAGGGGCCATTAATCCTACTGTTTTGCGTGCCATCAGGGGCCGTACAGTACCTGCCCTCACCAGTATTGCCAGATACTCTACTAATAACTCTTCTATTATATTTCTCAGAGTCATACGAGGCCACCGTCACGCAAACCGCACGTACCCGACGAAACGGTTTACATCCAGTTGAAGAAATACCGGAACCAGACATACCTTCATATTAAACTTTACGAGAGACGCGTAACATCCAGACCAAGAGGAGGTTACTTTTCTTTACTTAGTTTAACATAAGGCTATTTATTAATTAAGGAATATTGAATAAATAATAAAGAAATTGTGGACCTTTTTCACTGAAGTTTAGTGTTTTTCTTCAGAAGGAACCTTGGCGATCCGACGAGCATAACCTCGGCTGGAAAGCAAAAAGCACATCACAAATTGGCGCCCGAGCAGGGACTTTTGAGGTCCACACCCGTACCGTACACATACCAGTAATACACCAGCCAAACAACCAGCCAGCCATGTCCGAGAACGAAGAGGTATTCGACTACACCGCCAGCCTAGGGGCCATGTACCTGCTTAAGAAGCAGGAACTCATCGAGAGGATGGGCCAGATAGGATTGGACACGAGTGGAACGTTGGACGCCCTAAGGGCACGATTTAGTGCCTATGTCAAGGAAGCCAGGCAGAGGAAGTCAACCCAGAATCTCTGTGAAGAAATTGAGAAAGCTACCAGCGAGAGGGAATATAAGGGAGAAAACAATATATCGCTCCAAGTTCCAACGAGACATATTCATAGCCAGACCAGTGCTCCGCCTGTAACCCTAACCGCACCTGTTGAAGCAAATCACCAGCAAGTACCAGGCGACGTAATACACGAAAAAGCAACTTTAGATACAAATCATCACCAAACATTTGATGCCATGAACGAACATCCGCGCCGTCATGACGCAGAAGTCATGAATACCGTACGGAAATGGAATTTGAATTCGACGCCGCCGGCAATGCTTTCGAATTCCTCGAAAGGATTGAAGAATTGGCCGAGTGTTATGATATTCATACAAATGACTTGGTTAGAACCTTGCCTGAAATTCTACGGGGTACAGCCCTAGAATGGTTCCGTATAAACCGAAGCCGAATGAGCACATGGAAAGAATTCCAGACTAGTTTCCTTAACCATTTTCTCCCCGCCCGTTACGTTTGTAAGTTGGAAGACGAAATATTTCGGAGAAAACAAGGCCCGAGAGAAAAGGCAAAGGAGTTTATACAAGCCACTCAATACCTAATCTACAGACATCCACACATGAGCCTCGAAGGCAGCGTCGACCGAATTTACGACAGCCTACGTCCGGAGTATCATTTGTACATAAAAAGGCGAGACTTCGACACCGTCGAAGAGCTGATGAAATTAGCTGAGGAGTACGAGTATATACAAAGCGAAGATCGTACTTCACGACAGCCCACACCGAGATCCAGCCCAGTTCTTAATAGAGCGGCTCCGTCCTTTAATAACCGCTCTCCTCCACCGCCGCGAGTATCATTTGATCAACGCAACGACAATAACCGTCCCGCCTACCGATCCAATAACCATGCCAACCCTTTCGCAAGAGAACAGCAGAGTGCAAATCCTGCCCAATATGATCGCGAGACACACTGCTAGAATTGTAAGCAGCGGGGCCATACGAAAAGCAATTGCCGGCGCCCTTTCAGAATGTTCTGCTCATATTGCGGCGAGGACGGACGTCTAACCGACGACTGCGCCTGTCATCCTCATAGAGCTTCAGTAATGAAAGAAAGACGAAGGGTGGAGAGTAAAAAAGAGGTGATACCCACAGTTCCAGTAACCAGGTTGAGGCCGGAGACCACTAATAACCGATTGACCAGCGACAACCGTGGGTTGCCAAGTCAGACACCGAACCGAAACGGGGTACTTACTTCTGTTCGCAAGAACGAATCCGTACTTCAAGCAGCCGAAACCTGGACCGACCCGCGTTGTTTTATATCGATTCAGATTTACGGCCAACAAATAAAAGCATTATTGGATACTGGGGCTACAAAGTCTTTTGTTAATGCAAGAACCAGGCAAATGTTACGTAATAATAACACTCCAGTTCAATACCGAGATCATATAACGCAGATGGCAGACGGCAACCCTGTATCCAGCCATGAACATTATACACTGACGTTATACATTGATGAAAGGCCAGTAATGGCAGAGCTAACCTACATGAAACAGCTAACCGATGAGATGGTAATAGGTATGGACCTATTACATAAAGTAGGGGTAAGGTTGACACTGCGCGGTAGAGAAATACCTCTCGCAGACAACACGGGATTGCCCCGAGACCCATTACTGGTTGCCCATAGTGAGATAGCAATTGCAGCTAGCAGCCCAAAGGATTGGACTCAGAAACGTGTCAGTCAAATGTTCCACAACCCAGAGAAATACCCCGAATACCGAATAATGGAAAACCGGTTGTACCGAAAATTTCCAGCACATCCATTGTCGAACCAAGACTCAGATTGGAAGCTATGTGTGCCTACCGCCGAAAGACAAGCAGTTCTATACAATAACCATGATGCCACATTGGCTGGCCACCTAGGAATAGCCAAAACGGCATCCAGAATCATGAAATTGTACTACTGGCCTGGAATGTACCGAGACATAGCTAAGTACGTTAGTAAGTGCCAAGTGTGTAGAGCATTTAAGGTCTCCCAGCAGAAACAGAAAAAGGTACGGGGTTATAAGCTGCGACACAGGGCATGGAAACCGGGTATCGGAGAGCTCAAGAGAGAGTTGGATCGATTGAAACACAGCCAGCCGAGGGCCCAGTCCGACAAGCACACAAGTAAGCCGCCGATTTCCGTACGCACAGCCAATGCCAAGCGTATCACCACTTCCTCTGGGATTTCAACCACGACCAGCACTAACGCCACGTTGAACATCGTGCGAGCCTACAACCGCCCTTGCACATCCGCAGCCGCAATCGCCGCCCAGTCAACCACCACAGCCGCCTGTCACATCGCTGTAGCCTGTCCTAGGTCAGCCCATTCCGCAGCCGCCATACGAACCACCGCCGCAGTAGCCCGACCCATTGCAGCCGCCTGTAAGACCTCCGCCTATTCCGTGTCCATCATGCGTTCAACCGCCACCGCTATCATACGTTCACCCAAAACGCAGACCCGAAGAACCATCACCACCGAAACCCCGATCGCAGCAGCCACCCGTCCGGAAAACGTATTTCGTGTGATTGACAAGGCTATTGCCATCCAAGCCACTCCTCACGTCACCCCCACTGCCTGCACAGGCCGAAGTACCAACGGATTTAGACGAGAAAGTTCTCGTCTCCGAAGGGGGAGTGGTATGTAACGAAGCGTTACATGCTCATCTTTTTTTTTTTAAAGAGACATATGGCCACCGGCATAATCGCCTATGTTTGTCACCAGCATCAATCATTCACACACAATTTTCATTTACACATAATTTTACCTTTCGCACGAATACAATTCACATTTAGTTATCCCACGAAAAAGCATAAGGCAACCTGCACGAAGCTACCAAAACACAGTCCGCCGTGGTGAGAATAATCAATGAGCCATATTTAAGATAGTCCGCCGTAGTAAAACAGTCCGCCGTGGTGAGAATAATCATCAATCAATACTTGAGACAGAGAGCACACCTCCGCCAGAACAAGACAGCAATACAATCAAAACAAATACATACCAGTCCGCCGCCGCCGCCGTGGTAAAAATATAAAATCAAATCGCTAGTGTGGTGGGATAATAAGCCACCTCGGGTAGTAAAATTAATATTAGATTTCGAGTCAGTCGGTGGCTGACCGCGGAGCAGTTCGGATCGTCGCCGTAGGTAAGTGGTTGAGTAATTATAAACTTTTTGGAACTTCCCCCCACCAGTGGTAAGGGGTTTCACGGGTATATTTATTATCAACCACCTTCTGCCCGTATCGCTTTTTCGCAGTCAGTCGGTGTTCAGCAGCAGAACGGAGCAGGTCGGCTCCGAGAGGTAATTCATTAAATAATTTATTTTTCTTGGAACTTCCCCCCACCAGTGGTAAGGGGTTTCAAGAGTATCAGGCTTATTTTTCGTGCCACCAGGGGCCGTACTAGTACCTGCAGATCCACCAGAGCTATTGCCTGCTGTTTTAGTGCTACCAGGGGCCATAAATCCTGCTGTTTTGCGTGCCACCAGGGGCCGTACTAGTACTTGCAGATCCACCGAGCTATTGCCTGCTGTTTTAGTGCTACCAGGGGCCATTAATCCTGCTGTTTTACCAGTGCTACCAGGGGCCATAAATCCTGCTGTTTTAGTGCGACCAGGGGCCATTAATCCTGCTGTTTTACCAGAGCTATTGCCTGCTGTTTTAGTGCTACCAGGGGCCATAAATCCTGCTGTTTTACCAGAGCTATTGCCTGCTGTTTTAGTGCTGCCAGGGGCCATTAATCCTGCTGTTTTACCAGAGCTATTGCCTGCTGTTTTAGTGCTACCAGGGGCCATAAATCCTGCTGTTTTACCAGAGCTATTGCCTGCTGTTTTAGTGCTACCAGGGGCCATAAATCCTGCTGTTTTACCAGAGCTATTGCCTGCTGTTTTAGTGCTACCAGGGGCCATAAATCCTGCTGTTTTACCAGAGCTATTGCCTGCTGTTTTAGTGCTACCAGGGGCCATTAATCCTGCTGTTTTACCAGTGCTACCAGGGGCCATAAATCCTGCTGTTTTAGTGCGACCAGGGGCCATTAATCCTGCTGTTTTACCAGAGCTATTGCCTGCTGTTTTAGTGCTACCAGGGGCCATAAATCCTGCTGTTTTACCAGAGCTATTGCCTGCTGTTTTAGTGCTACCAGGGGCCATTAATCCTGCTGTTTTACCAGAGCTATTGCCTGCTGTTTTAGTGCTACCAGGGGCCATAAATCCTGCTGTTTTACCAGAGCTATTGCCTGCTGTTATAGTGCTACCAGGGGCCATAAATCCTGCTGTTTTACCAGAGCTATTGCCTGCTGTTTTAGTGCTACCAGGGGCCATTAATCCTGCTGTTTTACCAGAGCTATTGCCTGCTGTTTTAGTGCTACCAGGGGCCATTAATCCTGCTGTTTTACCAGAGCTATTGCCTGCTGTTTTAGTGCTACCAGGGGCCATAAATCCTGCTGTTTTACCAGAGCTATTGCCTGCTGTTTTAGTGCTACCAGGGGCCATAAATCCTGCTGTTTTACCAGAGCTATTGCCTGCTGTTTTAGTGCTACCAGGGGCCATAAATCCTGCTGTTTTACCAGAGCTATTGCCTGCTGTTTTAGTGCTACCAGGGGCCATAAATCCTGCTGTTTTACCAGAGCTATTGCCTGCTGTTTTAGTGCTACCAGGAGCCATAAATCCTGCTGTTTTACCAGAGCTATTGCCTGCTGTTTTAGTGCTACCAGGGGCCATAAATCCTGCTGTTTTACCAGAGCTATTGCCTGCTGTTTTAGTGCTACCAGGGGCCTTAAATCCTGCTGTTTTACCAGAGCTATTGCCTGCTGTTTTAGTGCTACCAGGGGCCATTAATCCTGCTGTTTTACCAGAGCTATTGCCTGCTGTTTTAGTGCTACCAGGGGCCATAAATCCTGCTGTTTTACCAGAGCTATTGCCTGCTGTTTTAGTGCTACCAGGGGCCATAAATCCTGCTGTTTTACCAGAGCTATTGCCTGCTGTTTTAGTGCTACCAGGGGCCATTAATCCTGCTGTTTTGCGTGCCATCAGGGGCCGTACAGTACCTGCCCTCACCAGTATTGCCAGATACTCTACTAATAACTCTTCTATTATATTTCTCAGAGTCATACGAGGCCACCGTCACGCAAACCGCACGTACCCGACGAAACGGTTTACATCCAGTTGAAGAAATACCGGAACCAGACATACCTTCATATTAAACTTTACGAGAGACGCGTAACATCCAGACCAAGAGGAGGTTACTTTTCTTTACTTAGTTTAACATAAGGCTATTTATTAATTAAGGAATATTGAATAAATAATAAAGAAATTGTGGACCTTTTTCACTGAAGTTTAGTGTTTTTCTTCAGAAGGAACCTTGGCGATCCGACGAGCATAACCTCGGCTGGAAAGCAAAAAGCACATCACAAACTACAGACACATAGCAGCACTGGTGACTGAGATCATCGGCTGGAACAGAACAAGACATTAATACAACAGAGAGAGAGAGAGAGAGACAGATAGACACATAGAAAGAAAGCACACATAACAGAAACCTGAGTGGCTCAGAGGAGGAGACTAAGATTTGTATTGTCTCATGTTATCACACAGGTGGCCTCAGATAAGCTGGCGATTTTTGTAGAACAGAATGCTGCCGAAGCTGGGGCTTGGCAATCGACTACTCTATCCTCTGAGCCATGGCCACCTGCGCAAGCATATCAACACATATACATTCGATAAAAAAAAATAAAAAAACAATTTGGAATAGATTTTCGTATCGACCGGGCGGTTTTTTCCAAGTTTTTTTCTGAAACCCCTCAATGTGATTGTACATTAAGCTAATAACAGGCAAGGTGATTACAATTTGCTTTTGTTGCTTGGAGAAGATTGGGAAAAAGTATGCCATGGTGAGACTACAGAAGAGAAAACAAATACACACGAACACCTGGCTCAAGGCCCTAATTTCGTGGTGGATTGAATTCCAATCCACTCTATAATTATATGCATGAATTACATGCATATTATAGTGTACGTTGCCTTGTACAAAAGAGAAAAGGCACAAGATTAATCTTGGAGCATTTGTCCTGTTGCCATAGACTTTACCTTCCGCCATTTGCATTTGTTTCAAGTACCAGTTTGCTTTTCCCGTTAAAAAAAGCCATACTGGTAGATGTGTTTTTATCTATGTAACTGAGCTTAAGGAACACCATCACTCAGTTACCGAGAACGCATTTCTCGTTAACCACAGCCACTCTGAAACTCCCACAAGTGGTCCGACCGCAACTGCAGTTGAGATTCAATTAGAATCCGGGCACAACTACCCCAGAGCACCAGTTTTTTCAGAAGACATGGTAGTCTCTTTTGTTATTTTGTACTCTGTGAATGTATGACATTATCATCATACATTCTATCGGATGTGTGAAATTATCACACATCCGTACAAACCAAAAGGATAGTTTTCCAGCTTCGTGACTTAACGGCTCACAGGAACACTGGTGTCCATTGTCATGCAGTCCATTTTACCAGAGTGGAGTCGGGTCGACCAAACTGGAAGACTGCATGACATATTGCCATGCACCACCAACTTTCTTAAGAACACTCATTAGTGCCTTATTCTATCACAATGATATCAAGTACAGTCTCATTAATCACGGTATCAAAATAAAGTGATTATGATACATGTACAATAAAACGTAGGTTCATTCGCCCTGACCGAAGTCAAGTTGACGCTCTGCACCACTTGGAGGTTGAACCTTCCGCACATGAGCGGCAAGAAATCTGTACTTGGAATTGCAAGCAATCCTTTCCAAACCCTCACCCACTCTTCGCAGAGCTAGGGTGAGACTACAATCGATATTAACGGAATACAATCAAAAAAACGTTGAATGCGACTCTCAGTAGAACCGCAAAAAAAAATAGAAGTAGGTAATGAACAGCTATTACTTCTTTTTTGTTTTACAACAATTTTCTTGATCTCTTTTCGTTTGAAATACAAATTGTATTTTGTATGGAATTATGGGAACATAAATTCGATAGAAAAAAGAAAGAGGCATCGACTTTTGGTTATTATGTGTTCTCGGGATGCTAGAAACTCGAAACTGGAGGCAATGGTCTACACCCGGAGTCCATTTTAAATGGCTTTCTATTCTCTTTTGTCGATTAGCATTCAATTTAGTGCGGTCATTCCAGCATATTAGCTGATGGCAATGTGTTTTGGCGGCAGCGATACGATTTGGATATTTGGCTATTAAGTTATTTAAGCGATGTGGAATAAGCGAAATAAGGATAACAAAAGACGGAAAGCAGTAAAATAATGGGTGGAAATCATAATTGAAAGAAAATTATAGTTTTTTTGTTCTTCTAATTGTTATATGGTAGTGTCCGTGGCTAAGTGGTTAGGTGCGTTGGCTGCTAAGCAGAACGTGCGTCGTGGGTACTGCCTCTTGCGGAAAACTGACAAAACTTCCAAGAGTATCGATCTGTCATGAAAAAGTGCTTCTCAACTATGCCGTTTCAGAACCGGCGTTAAATTGTAGGTCCCCTCAGTTATTCTCACGCACCCAGAGAATTGTTGATGAGAGTAAGCCAAGTATAACTTGGCTATACAAGCGCTGTCGCGCCACTCTATTTATTTATTTTATTTCAATTGTAACCAAGCCTTTAAGCCAATCGACCCGAAAGGGTTTAAGTCTGAGCCAAATGAAGCTACCACACCACGTCATATCTCAACTTCTTTCGAGCTACGTTTGAAAATTTTTTTATTTTAAATGCTAAAAGTAAATCAATATTTCTTAACCTTGAGAATGAAAACATATTTTTAAATATCTTCGTTTTATTTTTTGAAATCAGAGCAAATTCGTCCAAGTTGTCAAGTTGTCAAGTTGTCAACAGTTGTTGTCAAGTGTTCAAAGTGATTGGTCGTGCTAGTGCAGTGCTTTTGTTTCTTGTCTGATTTTTTTTGTCCTGTCCACGTCCCTCGCGTCCGTTAATAACCAAATAACCAAAACAAACAAAAAATACACAAAAAGCAACAACAATAAAAAGGAACATTTAATTAATCAACCACTTAAAAATAAACATAAACCTTTTAACAAAAAAGAGAAACAAAAAAAATCAATCATAACTCAAATCAGCAGTGTCATAAAGCTAAAAAACCGAAAAAAATGCACCCACAAAAAAAGGCAAAAAAAAATATCCCGCTAGCCACAAGAGCACTGTGTGTACAAATTCCATCATCCCATTCTCTTTGTTTCCCCTTTGTGCAATTGCACAGCTTATCATATGCATTACATTGCATTGAGTTTTTTTTACTCATTCAATGTGTGCATATGGTGTGTTGTCAATAACAGATAAATAGAGATTTGCTGTTTGAATACAGGGTCGGATCGATTCACGCAGCCGTTAAGGCATAACACTGGCAGTGGCGCTGAATCGTAAAGATATCTGATATTCAATTCAGTACTCTCTTAGATCTTGTCTGTTTTGGTCTTTTTATTTTTTAACTTGTAATGATCGATAATTTCAGAGTCGATTATTGCAATATTCGTGGGCTAAGGATTAATCTTCTTGCTGTTTACATCCACACTGTTACAAACAGGCCAGCCGTATTGGCACTGAGTGAGACCCAAGTAGGTGAGAATACCGACCCTACTGAATTTCTTATTCATGGGTATCGCTTAGTGCCTTTATTCCTCTCCCACCATGGTCTCGCCGTCTACATTAGTGAGGATGTCGCCTATCAATTTCTTCCACAATATGGGAACTGCTCCGACCCTTTTTTCAATTCAATGTGGTTCAAATTCACTGTAAATAAGCGCATCATTCACTATTGTTTCCTTTATCGAAGCCCAAATTTGGACAGAGCTTCAACTTCTTGCGAATTTGACGCTTTGTCTGACTCCATCCAAAGAATTGTATCCATATATCCTCACACTGAAATCGTTATTACGGGCGATTTCAATGTACACAATTCTTCGTGGCTTCTCCATTCGGGCCAGACAACACCCGAAGGAATGTGTGCTGAAATCTTTGCTGAGTTTAACCACCTTACTCAGCTTGTCACTGAGCCCACACGAATATCGGATATTGATGGCCAAGCGGAAAATACTCTTGACTTGTTCCTTACGTCTGACCCTGATAAATACAATATCAATGTATTAACGCCTCTAGGCAGATCAGACCATAGTATTATATCTGCAAATTTCTCGTGTCAAACTAGTCCAGTTAAAGAAAGAGCTCCGAAGAGAACCGTATGGCAATACGAGAAAGCCAACTGGGACGGTCTTAACAACTTTTTCCGGATCTTTAACTGGTCACTATGCTTCCTCGATAGTGACGTCGACTCCAGCGCAGATATGATTACTAACATGATTATTTTGGGAATGAAAACTTTTATCCCGAATAGGGTTAAAAACATCAAACCCAAGGAAAACTCATGGTTTGATTCAAGCTGTAAGAGGTTATCAGGGTTAAGGAAGTAAAGTTCCGGTGTTATAGAGCCAACCCAACTGAGGAAAACCGGAACAAGTTTAAACAAGCCAGAAAGGCCTGCAATGCCCATATTCGACGGACAAAGTTTTTGCATGACCAAAAATTAAGGCAAAAAATACTGCAATGTCCCAAAGGCAGTAAGAATTTTTGGTCTTTTGTTAAAAATATGAAGAATTCTTCTTCTTCCTCGGTCCCTACGCTCGTTGACAATGACACTCCAGTTGTTAGCTCTCTCGCGAAAGCTAACCTTTTTGCTAGGCAGTTCGCCTCCAACTCTTCGCTACCAGAGAGTGTCATGACTCCTCCAGCTCTTGAGCGCGTCAATGATTCCATGGGACAAATTTTCTTCCGCACTCGTGCTGTGGCGAGAGTCCTAAAGGATCTCAACATACATAAATCCGCTGGTCCGGATGGTATCCCCGCTATTATTCTGAAGAGGTGTTCTTCCACGCTGGCAAAACCCTTGCGTAAGCTTTTCCATCTATCCTATTCTTCTGGGCTCGTTCCGAGTAGTTGGAAAACAGCATTTGTCCAGCCAATCCCAAAAAAAGGCGACTCTTCTTCTCCCTCCAATTATCGACCGATTGCACTTACGTCCCTTCTTTCTAAGGTCATGGAAACGCTGATAAATTATCAGCTCAAGAAATATCTCGAAGACCGAAAGCTTCTTAATGACCGGCAGTACGGCTTTCGCAGCAACAGGTCCACTGGTGATCTGATGGTTTATCTCACCGAACAGTGGAACAAATCTTTACATCGTTTTGGAGAAAGTAAGATTGTTGCACTTGATATTTCAAAGGCATTTGATAAAGTCTGGCATCCTGCTCTTTTATCGAAAATGCGTGCCTTCGGTCTCGACGAATCCCTCCTTCGTTGGATTAGAAATTTTCTTTCGAACCGTTCAATACAAGTTGTATTGGACGGATTCAGGTCTGAAACCCACAACATAAATGCTGGTGTGCCTCAGGGCTCCGTTTTGTCCCCAACCCTCTTCCTCATTTTCATAAATGATCTCTTGTCTGTAACTTCTAATCCAATAAACTGTTTCGCTGACGATAGCACCCTTAGCTTTTCATATTCGTTTCCAGACTCACATCCTTCCTCTTCGGATGTGGAACTGCAACGACAAAATATGATAAGCTCATTAAACTCTGACTTAAACAGCATTGTACAATGGGGAATTAAAAACCGCGTAGAGTTTAATGCTTCGAAAACTCAATGCTGTCTTATATCGTCGAAGCGAGATATACCCCCCTTGCCACTGTCCATGAGTGGTACTTGCATCAACGAGACCGAACATCTCGAGATTCTCGGTATGTGCATCACTGACCACCTTTTGTGGAACGAGCACATTTGCGATGTCGCCAAAAATGCCGCAAGATGTTTGGGTTTCTTAAGACGGTGCAAGAAATTCTTTTCCCCGTCTGATCTGGCTACTATCTATAAGACTTATATCCGTCCAAAGCTTGAGTACAACTCTCATCTCTGGGCTGGTGCTCCAGCTACATACTTAAGCCTCTTGGATGGTATTCAAAAAAGAGCTCTACGAATGATCGGTGACAGAGACATCACTGCGTCATTCCAATCATTAGATCACCGTCGTAACGTTTCATGTCTCTCTTTATTCTACCGTTACTTCTTCGGTAAGTGCTCTAGAGAAATAGCCAGTTGCATTCACACGACACCTCCTTTCTCACCCCTTCCCTTCTTCTTAATGCACTCACTGTGTCTCTGGCATAAAAAGGGTATACAAAATCCCTTGAGTGGGTGCAAATTATAAAAAAAAAAAAACTGTGTGCTGCAGAGACAGACAAAGTTTTTATGCAACCAAAAACAAAAGTTAGTATTTAGTTCCACAAATAGATGACAATTTTGTTTCTAAAACTTCATGTCAGTTGTAATAAACAGAAATTATAACAAATAACAACTCAACAGGTAAGAGCTTTAAGCAAAGTCTAAACGATGATGTATTTTTTATGTGAACTTTTCTGCACTTACTTTCAGATAAAAGTTTTTCAAATTCGAGTGCAGGTTTTCTCTTTCAAAATGTTAAACTTTACTCTCATCTGATGATATAATTCAGACTAGATACCTTAATACAAACATTCTGTTTGTTTTTTAAAAATTTTAATTAAGAATTATGTAATCTGTTAAGTTTGCAAAAAGGAAACTCAAACTCTGAGTTCAGTTAATATAGTGCATGATGAGATTACTTTTTCATTATCATCAATTGGCAGAGAATTTTTTATATGCAATTTTGTATTTTCTTTGATCAACTTTCTTTTCCTTTGGTTGAGCAAATAAAAGAAAATCTTTTTATTTGATAATTTGAAGAAAGCTTAATGCGTCAAAGTAAAATTTGATGGAAGTTGATAATTACTTAGATACACTGTTAGGTGGGTTTTTCACTTCAAAATGTCTGAAGGTGTTATAAACAAACTTGAATTTAATTACGAAAACCTGATATTTCGTTTAGAATGCTTTGACAGCAAAAATCACTGAAATCGCATTGCTTTGATCAAAGGAAACTATAGTGTTCCCAAAGTGCACTATTCTTTCTCCTCACTTGAACTGTTTCACTCAGAAACTCACATTTATAAAATTTTATATTTCAAGCCTTCACCATACTTATATATAGTAGGAGAGCTAGTGAACTTTTGAGTAACGGTCGTCCTGTAAGGTTGGAAATTTGTACCCTTATGATTCATAGCATGCTAAGAGCAATAGCCATGACCTGGCAGGTGTCACCCCTGCACATCATCCCCCAATATATTTTTCAAATTGTCAAATAATTTAAAAAAATAAACTTGTTTCTGTAAGCACCAAAATTTAATAGCATGTAGTTTTTTTCATTGTAAACCCTAAAAAAAAATTGACAGGCGACTACGATGAGCAGAAACATGCGACAGGTGTATTCAAAGTAGCACAGTTGATGAGGTAAAATAAACTTGCTCCTGTAAAGTCTAAATTTGGGTATGTTTTTCAGTAAACATTTAAGAATATACTTGTAAAATGACAGGCGATTTTGAACAGCAAAAGAACTTGACAGGCGAGGGGAAAGTTGAAAAGGACGTGCAAGTAAAAGGTGACAAAGGTGTTATGTGAACGCCTATGGCGCGAGTAAGAGCGTTTATCTAATAGGAATTGACATACCTGCCTTCTCTCTCTGTCTCTCTCTCTCTCTCTCTCTCCCTCTCTCTCTCTCTCTCTCCCTCTCTCTCTCTTTCAAAATTTATACTTTTCAAATCGCAAACGGTGCAAATTTTAAAATAATGCTTTTCTCACTACAACAAAATACACTAGTCAAAACAATTAAAGGAACACTTGAAAAAAACTCAAAAATGGAGTGGTTTTTTAAAAGACTGTATCTCAGTAGAAAAAAGTCGGATTGAAGTGAAATAAAAAGCTTTTCAAAGGTTATCATTTTTTCTTTACAAATTATTTTGAGTTAAAAAAGTACCGTTAGTCGTTTTTGCTTGAGCGAAAAAAATGTTCACTCAATTTCAAAATCGAAAAAAAAATAAACTTTGAGGTTTCATAAAATGAACGGAAATTTTTTTTCAATCCAACCAATCTAAGATTCAATTTTAGAATTTTGTTGGTATGATTCACTGTTTGGTTCAGATCGCTACGATTTTTTTTCTAATCAAAAAATGGGTTTACATGCAAAAACACAATTTCGACTTTGGACCCTAATAACTCTGCTAAATATTGACTTACAAAAAAACTAAAGGCAGATTTGAAAAATTCATTAAGTTTTCTACACAAGAACATTTTGAAAAAATAAAAATATTGTTTTTTCAATCTTTTCTCCCACTTTAAAAAATGGTCCAAAATACGCATTTCTCAACTTTTTCATAAAAGCTACCGTTATTTTGTGCTTTTGAGTGATACAACTAATCTGAGGCTTAGTTATTAAAGCTCATAAAATTTCCTTGATTTTAATGAAATGAAAAAAAAATAAACAAATTCAAAGAACAGAAAAATAAGACAAAAAAAACTTTCCTTAAAATTGAAAAAAAAGTGTTTTGTTAGTTTGATTGATCGAAACAGAGAAAAGGTTAATCGTATTGATGTGAAATTTTCACCAAAATCAAGGAAATTTTATGAGCTTTAATAATTAAGCCTCAGATTAGTTGTATCACTCAAAAGCACAAAATAACGGTAGCTTTTATGAAATGCGTATTTTGGACCATTTTTTTAAAGTGAGAGAAAAGATTGAAAAAACAATATTTTTATTTTTTCAAAATGTTCTTGTGTAGAAAACTTAATGAATTTTTCAAATCTGCCTTTAGTTTTTTTGTAAGTCAATATTTAGCAGAGTTATTAGGGTCCAAAGTCAAAATTGTGTTTTTGCATGTAAACCCATTTTTTGATTAGAAAAAAATCGTAGCGATCTGAACCAAACAGTGAATTATAGACAGCAAAATTTTCAAATTAAATCTTAGATTGGTTGGATTGAAAAAAAATTTCCGCTCATTTTATGACAACTCAAAGTTTATTATTTTTTCGAAATTGATATTGAGTGAACATTTTTTACGCTCAAGCAAAAACGACTAACGGTACTTTTTTAACTCAAAATAATTTGTAAAGAAAAAATGATAACCTTTGAAAAGCTTTTTATTTCACTTCAATCCGACTTTTTTCTACTGAGATACAGTCTTTTAAAAAACCACTCCATTTTTGAGTTTTTTTCAAGTGTTCCTTTAATTGTTTTGACTAGTGTATTTTGTTGTAGTGAGAAAAGCATTATTTTAAAATTTGCACCGTTTGCGATTTGAAAAATATAAATTTTGAAAGAGAGAGAGAGGGAGAGGGAGAGAGAGGGAGAGAGAGAGAGAGAGAGAGAGAGAGAGAGAGAGAGACAGAGAGAGAGAGAGCAGGTATGTCAATTCCTATTAGATAAACGCTCTTACTCGCGCCATAGGCGTTCACATAACACCTTTGTCACCTTTTACTTGCACGTCCTTTTCAACTTTCCCCTCGCCTGTCAAGTTCTTCTGCTGTTCAAAATCGCCTGTCATTTTACAAGTATATTCTTAAATGTTTACTGAAAAACATACCCAAATTTAGACTTTACAGGAGCAAGTTTATTTTACCTCATCAACTGTGCTACTTTGAATACACCTGTCGCATGTTTCTGCTCATCGTAGTCGCCTGTCAATTTTTTTTAGGGTTTACAATGAAAAAACTACATGCTATTAAATTTTGGTGCTTACAGAAACAAGTTTATTTTTTTAAATTATTTGACAATTTGAAAAATATATTGGGGGGTGATGTGCAGGGGTGACACCTGCCAGGTCATGGCTATTGCTCTTAGCATGCTATGAATCATAAGTGTACAAATTTCCAACCTTACAGGAAGACCGTTACTCAAAGGGTTCACTAGCTCTTAGACTAATAGATAAATACAGGGCCTTTTATTTTTCTGTTTCCAAAGTAAAGCTTAGTAAAACACACAATGATACATCTTTCATATTCTTATCATAAAGTTTGGACTTTGCCATTCAATGAAATCATTCAAATGACGGGCTCGGGAAGATTCTCCTTTTAATTATTATTTGTCTTAGGTTCGGCGATAATTCTCGTTAGCACAGTCTTTTGCCTCACAGAACTGGCAGTGTCGGTAGAAGTAAAATACAAAAAGGCGAAAACACAAACAAATTATCAAATTTTGACAAAATGAACACTTCTTGTCATTTTGACAATTGATGAACTTTAAGGCAGCTGGCTAAGGCTTTATTCACACTGTAAAAGTAATCCGTGTACGAAAATACGATGCTGGAAAAAATTAATGACTAGCAATTCAGGTATTAATCAAATGATATGTACAAGTTTCGCCATACCCTAACTGTTTAAATGACGACAGCGGTGCATAAGAGGTTTTCACTTCAAAAATCAAACGATTTTAATGTCTGATAGACAGTCCTGTGAAGTTAGCAAAATGATTGTTGAAAATTTAATAAAAAATGAGAGTTCCCGGTAGCAAACCAAGAGTTCTATAGTTCCTCATACTTTTTTTAAATAGTTCTGGCGAAATAAGGCTAAAATTCGAAAAAAAAGTTTTTTGGGCTAACTTCACGCAGCAAGGACTTTTTTCAGAAAATGAGTTCTGATGATGTATTTCAACTTAAAATCAAGAGTTCTAGAGTTCCTGATGACTTTTAGAAAGAGTTCTGCAAAATTGGAAAAGATAGGGTTACCTTAGGTTCCTATTGACTTAGAGCAAAATTTTGAAAAATCGAAAAAAAATCAAAATAGAGAAGTTCTGATTAGAGTTCCCGGTAGACAACGAATAGTTCTAAACATTTTATTAATAACTTTTTTTTCTAAAACTAATAATTCTAGAGTTCTCGCAAATTCGTTGTCTACCGGGAACTCTAATCAGAACTCCTCTATTTTGATTTTTTTGGATTTTTCAAAATTTTGCTCTAAGTCGATGGGCACCTTAATTTGCGAGAACTCTAGAATTATTAGTTTTAGAAAAAAAAGTTATTAATAAAATGTTTAGAACTATTCGTTGTCTACCGGGAACTCTAATCAGAACTTCTCTATTTTCATTTTTTTTCGATTTTTCAAAATTTTGCTCTAAGTCAATAGGAACCTAAGGTAACCCTATCTTTTCCAATTTTGCAGAACTCTTTCTAAAAGTCATCAGGAACTCTAGAACTCTTGATTTTAAGTTGAAATACATCATCAGAACTCATTTTCTGAAAAGAGTCCTTGCTGCGTGAAGTTAGCCCAAAAACTTTTTTTTCGAATTTTAGCCTTATTTCGCCAGAACTATTTAAAAAAAGTATGAGGAACTCTAGAACTCTTGGTTTGCTACCGGGAACTCTCATTTTTTATTAAATTTTCAACAATCATTTTGCTAACTTCACAGGACTCTGATAGACGTCGTCGCAGCAGCACTTCCAGGCTTTGAAAAACTTTGAAATTAAAAAAGGTGGTGTTCGATGTTGAATTTTGCTTTTCGACTGAAACATTTTTGAAGTAGCTACTTGGAGCCTTATTGCGTGACACAACTTTGGTATTAAGCGCGATTTTAACATTGGTAGTTTGGTAAAAATGACTGTTTTGGGCAGCCGCTGCCCAAGGACCACGTTTTGATGAATTTTTAAAATATATACCGTAGTGTGCATAAAAAAGATTTGGATTATTAAAATAGAATTGGTTTTGTTAAAATAAAGGATCAAGTTCTTAATCTTAGTATTTGAGAGTTCTCTTAGGACGTGTAGGAAAGGCGCACCAGAAGCTATTGTTCTGGAGTTTAGAAAGGCAGGGCACTCACACAAAAAGAGCTGGAGTGTTTTCCTTTGCCACATACGATAAACCTCTAAAACTTCAACAAAACTCGTTGAAAGGAATTCCATGTTTCATGGCATATTAATTTCAACATTAAACAACAAAGGCTAAGCAACAAAAAGCAAATGGGAGAACAAAGTATATGCAAATGCATTTTTATCGAAAACATAATAACACCAGCGAATTTTCCTCTTTTCA
The DNA here is from genome assembly GCA_943590905.1 of Sphaerophoria taeniata. Taxonomy (NCBI): domain Eukaryota; kingdom Metazoa; phylum Arthropoda; class Insecta; order Diptera; family Syrphidae; genus Sphaerophoria; species Sphaerophoria taeniata. Next base: position 25,506,603 of record OX016541.1, read on the forward strand.
ACCTTTCCGATAAATTTCAAAAGGATTCTGTTTGCTAATAATAAATCCAAACAATAAAAAAAAATTATTGAATTTGCAAGAAAAAATCTATTTGTGGTTTGATTTCATATTTATTTATTCCATTAATATAAAAACAAGACCCTTCAAGATTTATTAACCTATGCATTACACAAAAAATAAATGTTCCTTGAATTTTTTAAATGAAATAAAAACATCATTACAAATCCGACAAACAATTCAAATAAATAAATGTTAACCAAAGCCAAGGGCGTTACCTGCGGGCCTTAACAAACAATTTTTTGTTTATTCCCATGAACTCGTTGACATTACAGAATAATTTATTAAAATAATAAAAAAAATATGAACGTGTTCGCGAACATTGTTTTTTTTTTGTGTTTTTCATTTGTTTTCAAAATCTCGGTGACTATATAAATTTCAATTTGTGGTTGGATTTCCACTTATTTTTTTTTTTATTCCTGTGTAGTCCTTGGAACATGTTACACAATAAAATAAGGAAAAAAATTAGTTTCACGAGTGTATTTTCGTCCACTGTTAATGTAACATTTGTCATTTTGTCAAGACGAATTTTGACGTTAAGCATATTTTGGGTTGTTCGTGGGAGCTTACATTCGAATTGTTAATTTAAGGAATTTTGTAATGAAAGACTGCTTTTTTGTTACCCTTTGAACATTTTGAGTAGGTTTTTGATAATTGAAGACGACAATGTGGATGTGTTCAAGAATTTGTTAACAAGAGCACTGGACTGATTCTAAAAATCTAGATCTTATTTGAATTTGAATTGAATTGAATTACCCTTCCCTCCCCTCCATCACATCGTAAACCATTCTCATTCTTAATCATTAAATTGATCAGATAAATATGTATCGTTTTTTAATGCGCACAAGAGGTATTGAAATTTCGTGTCATTTCCATATCCTGGGGGCAGAACAAAAAAATCAACATCAAGGACGAACATGGGTAAATAATGATGTTTCATAACATTTGAAATATAGAGGTGCAATTATTCATTTTTCGAAATTGGGGGAGAAATTCCGTTAATGGTTGTTTGCAGTGGTGATAATGGCATTATTAGACTATGATTTGTAGTCTAAATAATGTTATTTGTTTGATTAGAATTTGCTTGATTATATGCTTTCGAATATAATTTAGGTTGGAAATGTCTGATTTAGCAAGTCTATGGAACAGATATGCCGTTCATAAGGTATTTTGTTAGCCTAGTGAATCGTAGATACTATAGTTTTAATGTTTATTCAGTAGGGTTTCGTGCATCATAAATGTTCAAATAGAAACATTTTATCGGCTATTAGTATCAGAAATAAATATTGTATTAATGATTGGACATTATACTTAATTATCTTAATCATCTTCTGGATGGAAGAAAATGTGCCTGTGAAGAATATGATTGTAGTCAAAATCAGTAGATTCTTTGGTAAGTTCAACCTTCAAGAAGTAAAAACAGCCTTAAAACGATAGTTTGGCAGGCAAGGCACAACCTGCAAAAGTTAGTCCTAGCAGATAGGGAGCCTTTGGTTAAGACAATGAGCTTAATCATCAATTTAAAGCAAAATCAAAGGACAGATCGGAAGAACAAATCTTAGTTAAAAAAAAACTCTTATTCCACAGGTTAACCAACATATTATAGAATCAGATTTAATCAATAGGTTTAAATTCCTCATTATTAAATATAATTTGTTCCCGGAATAGAAGAGTGACTTGGCAACCGATTTATTGTTGTCTTTGCAATATATATGGAAATTGATTGTGGCATGTGGCCAGCCTCCACAGTGAAATAAGTTAGTAAACGTGAGTTAAGAGATATTTTATTTTATTAAAAGTATTTTCAACTTATTCCACAGAATAAGGGTTAATCCTTCGCTATTCTGTTTTTATAACTGTAGCTCTAAGTGCACTCTTCAATCTCACCACCAGATTACGCAAGTTTTGCATGAGCATGAGCCCATTGAATGTGCGCGAGGACAATAGGCATAACAAAAAAATTGAGTGGTTCATATCCTGCGAGAAATTTGGGATATTAGGCCCGGTGCACACGCGATTTTTTGTCGCGGCGATATCGCTTTTACGACATCGGTACTCACAATCAAATGTAGTGGTGCACACACACTTGCAATATCGCAGCGACACTTCTGCGATATTTCTGCGGTAAAATATCGCAAACGTTTCTGCGATTTGTGCATTTGTTTCTTGTAGTACATTGTTTTCTATTGTGCAGTAAACATGCGATTTCTTACCGCGAAAGGGAAAATATGGATGAGTTTGCTACTGGTTTCTTTATACACTAGTCAAAACAACTAAAGAACACTTGAAAAAACTCAAAAACGGAGTGGTTTTTTATAAGGCTGTATCTCAGTAGAAAAAAGGCGGATTGAAGTGAAATAAAAAGTTTTTCAAAGGTTATCATTTTTTCTGTTCAAATTATTTTGAGTTAAAAAAGTACCGTTAGTCGTTTTTGCTTGAGCGTAAAAAATGTTCACTCAATATCAATTTCGAAAAAATAATAAACTTTGAGTTGTCATAAAATGAGCGGAAATTTTTTTTCAATCCAACCAATCTAAGATTTAATTTGAAAATTTTGCTGTCTATAATTCACTGTTTGGTTCAGATCGCTACGATTTTTTTTCTAATCAAAAAATGGGTTTACATGCAAAAACACAATTTTGACTTTGGACCCTAATAACTCTGCTAAATATTGATTTACAAAAAAACTAAAGGCAGATTTGAAAAATTCATTAAGTTTTCTACACAAGAACATTTTGAAAAAATAAAAATATTGTTTTTTCAATCTTTTCTCTCACTTTAAAAAATGGTCCAAAATACGCATTTCATAAAAGCTACCGTTATTTTGTGCTTTTGAGTGATACAACTAATCTGAGGCTTAATTATTAAAGCTCATAAAATTTCCTTGATTTTGGTGAAAATTTCAAATCAATACGATTAACCTTTTCTCTGTTTCGATCAATCAAACTAACAAAACACTTTTTTTCAATTTTAAGGAAAGTTTTTTTTTTGTCTTATTTTTCTGTTCTTTGAATTTTTTTATTTTTTTTCATTTCATTAAAATCAAGGAAATTTTATGAGCTTTAATAACTAAGCCTCAGATTAGTTGTATCACTCAAAAGCACAAAATAACGGTAGCTTTTATGAAAAAGTTGAGAAATGCGTATTTTGGACCATTTTTTAAAGGGAGAAAAGATTGAAAAAACAATATTTTTATTTTTTCAAAATGTTCTTGTGTAGAAAACTTAATGAATTTTTCAAATCTGCCTTTAGTTTTTTTGTAAGTCAATATTTAGCAGAGTTATTAGGGTCCAAAGTCGAAATTGTGTTTTTGCATGTAAACCCATTTTTTAATTAGAAAAAAAATCGTAGCGATCTGAACCAAACAGTGAATTATAGCCAGCAAAATTTTCAAATTGAATTTTAGATTGGTTAGATTGAAAAAAAAATTTCCGCTCATTTTATGACAACTCAAAGTTTATTTTTTTTTCGGTTTTGAAATTGTGTGATTATTTTTTACGCTCAAGCAAAAACGACTAACGGTACTTTTTTTACTCAAAATAATTTGAATAGAAAAAATGATAACCTTTGAAAAACTTTTTATATACACTTCAATCCGACTTTTTTCTACTGAGATACAGCCTTATAAAAATCCACTCCATTTTTGAGTTTTTTCAAGTGTTCCTTTAATTGTTTTGACTAGTGTATTTGGTTTTTATTTTTGTTTTTCGTGAAACTTTGACCGCCAACTCATCAAAAGATCTTACACTTATTCGAAAATAGTTTTTAAAAAATGTTCAGGATTTTGTCTCGGATTTTGAAACGATGATTAAAATAGCCCATTTGTTAGCCAATATTCATTAACGTCAGTGCCGTCAGAACATAGAACATAATTTTTATGCACGAGTTACGCGAAAATAATTCTTTTTTTTCCTTTTTTTCCATTGCTGAAAGACAAAGGGTGCTTTCATAAATGCATGGTTGCGAAAGTCTGACGCATGCATGTTGTTCATAAATGCAAATGATAAAAGTCAGATGTTCATAAAAGCAAAACGCAAATATTTGCAGCGCAAATGTGCAACTACAAAAAATCACATGCACACTGAATTTCTTTCTGAATAAAGGAGACATGTGTAAAACACATGCGCAAGTATTTTTGTCTGACGTTAATATGATTGCAAATGATCGCATGCAAGCAAAGCAACCATGCATTTATGAAAGCACCCAAACTCAATCTAAAGATTGAAACCTGCTGTAAAATGTCGCAAGTGTTCACTGGATAGTTGTGATATCGCTGCGATATCGCCGCGACAAAAATTGCGTGTCTGTACCGGGCCTAAGCTGTCAGCACGATGAGTGCGCATTTGCTCATTGCGGACAGCGAGTAAAACCTTGAGGCCACATAAGAGAAGTGTTTGACGATGTAAACGCAATCTGATCCAGATCCACTGGTACACAACAGATTTAAAAAAAAAAAATAGTCAAAACACCTCGCAAGCGTGCTCCTTCACCAGGATAATAGAACAAATGGCGCAGGTGTGCCATCGTCACGGCCAAATTGCCCGAATTGGGCTACGAACTGCTGCCCCATTTACCGTATTCTCCAGATTTTGCCTTGTTCTTGTTCATACTTGAAAAAGTTACTTGCCGGGCAGAAATTTCAATCGAATGAGAAGGCCACTTCCGCCACGAAGGTTTTCTTTGCAAACCTAGAGAAAGTGTGCTTTTCAGACGGATTAAAACAGTTGGAACATGGCAGAGTCAATATTGTCGAGTCAAAAAGAGTAATCGCCAGTTTTCCAAAATTATTGTTTTTCTGTTGTGGGCTAAATAGACCACATTGGACCACATAACGATTATACCAAGAGCCGATCGGTCGGTTAAAAACGACAAACCAGCAACTCTTGACAAAAAAGAGATCAGAAAAGAAGAAGCAGATGAAGGAAACAATTTCAGTCTTGAACTATAAATAAAAGTTAACAAGATCTTGAAAAAACACCAGGTGGATATTTCATTGAATGCACAAAGGATACTACTTACCTTTATTCCTTTACCTTTTTGTGCCTGCTCAACTTGATACCTCAATTTGAAAACAAAAAAAAACACACACACAATGAATTAAAATACTTCAACTACATTTCCAACCCTTCTAATTTTTCTTTTCAACAATTAAAGTTAATGTGAAAACAATCTGTTCCAATTAAAACAACATAAGACTATACCCTCTCAATTTAATATTTTAGAATAAAAAAGTACAACAGAAAAATCGATACCACATCAACATCCTTTTCGGTTGAGGTATAGTTTTCCGAAGAAGAAAATATAATTTTACCGATTGAAAAGATATCAAATGTGATTTTGATCTGATGAGACTTTTTGAATAATTTATAGAATTTGCATGCGCAGTCGATGCTGCAGGTTGAATAGAATAGCTAGGTTTTTATTTTTGTGGTCAGGTAAGTATTCAATAGAAACAATCAAGCATAACGAAAGTATCGGTTTGCAACGCAAAGTTGAACTGTTACAATGTCAGGAGCTAAATTGGAGAAGACTTCTACACCCCGTACACAAAAGTTCGATCACAATTTTTCTGTTGGTTGGATGACCTTTGGTATCGATAGCTTAACTTATCAATTTACTTTTTCTTTTTTCTCTGTTAATATCTTATTCATGGACGTTGATGTGGTTTTTATCCAAGTTATCGGAATGACAGAAAATGTGTGTGTGCATGAAATTAAGGAGAGAAGGGGAACATTGCAGTTTTCTCAACTCACAGATCTATGTTTATCACGGTTATCAAAAATGAAACTCATTGTTTTGATACATGACTTCTGATATCGAAATTTATTACATGAAAACCCTAACTTATGAAGGTCATGCCTTTAAACACGTCCCATTTATTCCTGTGTTATTGTATAAAGTCGTATCGACCCGCACAACACAGCCGAGGGGGTGAATTAACAACATACAGCAACTCATTTATCTTTAATATTTGAATATATTTTAGCTGGGTGGCATCTTGATTTCCCCGGTTCTCACAGACGACAGACCTCTATCTTTATGAATACAGCTTCCATCTCGAATAGTCCTTCCGTCATTACTTCGCCTACCCTTCATTATTACATACATATATGAAGATTAAACTAGAAATATTCCTTTGAGAATATAATTTGTTTTTAATGACATACATTCTCCATTAATTTCTCTACATCAAAAAAAGGGTGTATCCAAAGTTCAACGGATACTGTTTGAGATGCTGTGGGTACTCCTTCATATCTCGTTTTTGATATCGGATGTCTAATCAAGTGCTACTAGATGGTGTTTAATGCATACACCTTACAGTGCTGTGTTAAATTCATTTGAGGCTTTCAATTCGATATACATCATCGACTTTTGCGCATCACTGTGATACAATTCATTGATCACAGTTTTTGAAAGAGAATAAATTGAAAACTAATAGTCATTATCCTTCAATTTTCTCGTACACTCGCCGGTGCTGTGATGACGATACTTCACTCTCCAGTTATCGACCGATGGTTCGATAACATTTTAGAATCAACCAAACTATCTTCAAAGGATACAAAACAATACACCCGAACAAAATCAAATTATTTTCGCATCAAACAAGATGACCCAATAATCAGGAGACCTTAAATGATAGGGCACACAGGCTCTATAGGAATTTAATACAACCAATTAAGGAAGACAATAGAAGCATATTCCACGCTCAAATCACGAATGGCAGTTAGATGTTGACACAGAAAATATAAATCACAATTTCAATGATTATTATATGATATAGCAATTGCCTAACTTACTAATGAAGCATCTTTATTTGTTCGTTAGGTGACTTCTAAGTAGCTCCAGAGTTCAAGAACCTTCTAAAATATTATGAAACCTGATGCGAATGGACTATAAGGAAACTGATGACAATAAAGCATATACAAACTTGTTGGGGCTTGGGTGTCGATATAATTGAAATTGTTATTTGGGCATTCTTCTGGAATACTAATGGGGGCAATTTGTCCTTTGATCCGACAGATAGATGGGATGTGAGGCGGGAAGTCCTTGGACTTTATTGGCCAATGAGGATTACTTACCATGCCATATGTGAAGTGGAATTTACGCAAAATAACGAATTTGTTGCATACTTTTTGGGTGATATTGATTTGTTGCATATTTTTTGGGATACTCCGATTTGTTGCATATTTTTGAGCGATTGTGATTTCAAACATTATTTTTCGGCACGTCTGATATCTGGCATATTTTTTGGACAGTTCTGATTTGAAAGTTATATGGCTCTGTGAAACATTTTACTTCCAAGTAGTATCAAGTATCAATAAAACTACGTTTTATTTCAGAAAAAGCTGTTTTAAAAAAGAAAAAAAGAACTAAAAGAAAGCCTTTCAAAGAATGTCCCCTTCTCTAGAATGGAAAAAAATGGAATGTGGAACGCAGTCAAAGTTGCAAAAGCAAAATACGACAACTCACATGACAAGTAAAAAGTGAATAGAACGAACTAGTCAAAAAAAGTTAGATAGATAGATAGATATTTATTGACGTAGAATAAAGCGTTACAATTTACATAAATCTTAGTGAATACTCACAGCTTGCACAGAGATATGATATTTAGTTTATATCTTACAACTGAGGAAAAATTATCTTTCGGTATGCTAATTAATTGATTGAATGAAAAACTATTGAAGGAAAACTACGTGAAAAAACCTTCATTTGAAATAATTGTATCTTAAACTAAGGATTTCTTTAATTGAGAAATCTGTTGATAGGATAAAAAATATAAACTTAAAGCTAATGGAACTACCAGGATTATAAACAAAAATAAATAAATAAATAAATAAATTAATAAACATTACGTTTTACATGCTTTAACAAAAAGGTATAAATAAATAATCAAACATAAATAAATATATATATTTATACAAAGTAAATAAACAAGTAACTAATTAAGTAAATGGTAAATAACATTTAATAAATAAACAACAAATAAATAGATATATAAATAAATAAATAAATAAATAACAAATTTAATAAATAATTGATAGATAAATAAATAAATAAATAAGTAAATAAATAAATAATAAATAATAAATAATAAATAATAATAAAAAAAAAAAAAAACAAATACATAAATTAATGAATAAATATATAAATAAATAATAATGAAACATTTATAATATTTATGACATTTGCAAGTTCGTTATAAGGACATTTTCTGAATCTTTACAATTGTTAAAGAACTTTTCATTAAGTTTTTCAATTCTCTCTGAGACTTTTAGTACACCATTTCTCTCGTGCAATTGTGAAGTTGAGAAGTGCCAGGGCAGGTCTAACATCATTTTCAAGGTTTTATTTTGAGCAATTTGAAGTTTATTTATATGTGACTTTGCGCACCTTCCCCATACTGGACAGGCATAAAGAATAATTGCTTGAAAAATGGCTTTGAATCAGCGTTGCCGCGAAGAAAGAAGCAAAGCGGGCCACATCGAAATATTTTGAGGGCCATTTGACTTAACAACGGGCCAAATGTTTAAAATTAAAATCGATCCTTAAAAAATTAAAATACATTTTTTAAATATAGGTATTTATTTTTTAAATTAAATAACTCATCCAATTTCTTCAATAATTGTAACATAAATAAAATAAATAATAAAAATAAAGTCACTAATGTACCTCTACCTATCATATTTGTTTCATAATTCATTGAGATTGATGTACTTGATAAAAATAAATAAAATTAACTTAAAATAAAGCCATATTTTAAGGTATAATGAGTTATCACACCTTATCTAAGTTCTATTAATAAGATCAGGGGCCGAATTACCGCTCACGTGAACGAGTGAGTGAGTCTCATCAAGTCATCAGTGAACGAACGAACGAGTAGCCACATTGAGATGATGACATTCGTTGGGTCACGTATCGTTTGAGAGTTAAAAATTATAGTAGTTTTTATCGAGTCTCGATTATTTTGAAAGAATAACCCAAAGAAAAAATTTAAAAAAATTTAAAGTTTTCTAGAAAGTTCCTCCCATTAGTTAGCTGTTTATGTGTAGAATGAAATTCAGTTCGATAACTGAAGATAGATTTGAAAATGTTTTGTACTAGAAGCTCGTACAGAACTCGATAACGTAAGAGGTAATGCCTAACACACAAAATTCAGGGCCGAATCACCGCTTCAGTGAACGAGTGAGTGAGTCTCATAAGTGATCCAACGAACGAGTAACCACTTTGGGATGATGACATTCGATTGGTCACTTATCGTTTGGAAATTAAAAATTCTAGTAGTCTTTATTCTACTACATCGAGTCTCTGTTTATTTTGAACGAGTCTTGAGTGGTTAAAATTTGCATTTACATCTTTTCAAATAAATAACAAAACAGTGAAACGAAATGGATTATTTTTATTTATTCAGCGATACCAAAGCCTCAAAGAAGAGGCCTTCCCCTGCTAGCAATTTGGCAACATATTTTTGCCAAATCGGGTTGTTTGGCCGTAAATTCGGCCATCATATTTTTTTGCTGGCTATTCAATTTATTTAAGTTTGACCTAAAAAGATTATTGGTTAAAATTTTCATAAAAAATAAATCAAACAATAATATTTAAATATTTTAATGACAGTTTCTCCTACCCGTGAGCTCTTTATGTTTCGAATGAAATTCAGTTCGATAAAGCTAGACTTAAACGACAAACATGTTTGCCGAACATGCTTGTGCGCGCTATAAATTCGTCGTGTAGGGGATGGTTTGCGAACTGTTCGCTGTTGGCAAAAATTTTCGATTTTTTTGTGTTCGTCCGTTTCGTTGTTTGCCATGTAGGGAGATGTTGGCGAACAAATCTCATTTTTTCTATGAGATAACTATAAGCGCAATGACTTGCTTCTCTTTTTGACACATCCTCACACTTTCAAGAATCAAAAAGAAATGATGTTCGCCAATTATGTGTTTGCCGTGTAGGGAATAACGGAAACGAGCATGTTCGGCAAACGTGTTTGTCGTTTAAGGCTACCTTAACTGAAGACAGAATTTAAAATTATTGTACTAGACGCTCGATAGATAACTCGATAACGTGAGAGGTTGTGCCAAATGCACACAATTCAGTCTTGTATTATTCGATCACTGATGTCTTGATTCGACCCCAGTAACATATTATTTGATAACGGATGCCATAATTCGGCCCCTGGTTTAGAAATAAAATTTCCACAGTTACTCAAGTTGCCCTGCATACAATCCTTAAAACTCATTATAGGGTGAATAACTTCATACGATAGCCTATTTCAAAATGAATGAGTTCAGTAATATTTTGATTATGGTTATTTGTTTGGGGTGGAAACACATCGGTAGAATAATGATATACATATTTATATTTAATTTTGTAAAACGTTTCAGCTATCAAAATATGCTAAAACTTCAAAAACTAAGATTTGGGGCCATTTCAAACTGGTCCGGGCAAAGGGCCAAAATGTAAAACAGCGGGCCAAAAGTGCCCCGATCGGGCACTTCGTGGCAACGCTGCTTTGAATATAGTAATTTTATTACGTTTACTTAAGCATGAACGTTGACATATCAATGGGTATAGCATTTTAGTGGCTATACTTATTTTATTCAATGTATTGTTCACTTGAATTCGGTAGGTTAATGTCTTGTCTAAATATACACCAAGATATTTGACAGAATCGACCCACGGAATGTCAGAATTACCAATTTTTAGATTACTTAGCGGTAAAGCACTAACTTTTCTTTTTCTGGTGAAAAAGATAGCTTGTGTTTTATCCGCATTAATTTTTATTTTCCACGATTCAAAATATTCAAGTATAATATCAAGTGCATTTTGAAGTGAATTTTCAATATTGAATCCCAATTCATTTGAGCTGAATATAGCAGTGTCATCGGCAAACATAGCTATATTGCAGTTAAGGGGGTCTGGGAAATCTGAAACATAAATAATGTATAGGAGAGGTCCTAAAACTGAACCTTGAGGAACTCCCGAATATATATTCTTAGTGCTTGAACATATATTATTAAGGTTTATTTTAAATGTTCTCCCTTTTAAGAAGCTTTGAATAAACTTAATCATATATTCGGGACAACCAAAGAGGTTGAGTTTGTGTATAATTCCTTCATGCCATATGCTATCAAATGCTTTTTCTACATCCAAGAGTACAAGACCAGTAGATTGCTTTAGAGTTAATTTATTCTTCACATGATTACATATACGTAAAACTTGGTGAGAAGTATTATGTCCTTGTCGGAATCCAAACTGATTGTTTGGTATAATTTTGTTGGTATCAAGAAAACTTAAGAGTCTAGTTTTTATAACTTTTTCCAATATTTTACTGAGACTGCTTAAAAGACTTATTGGACGATAGCTACTAGCTTTATTTGGTGGTTTTCCTGGTTTAAGTATAGGGATAATTTTTGCCACCTTCCATGATTCTGGAAAGTAGTGTAACTTTAGGCAGGCATTAATAATGAGACAAATAAATCGAATTCCAATTTAAGGTAATTCCTTCAAGTAAATGTTTTTTTAAGCAGTCAAAACCGGCAGCTTTTCTTATTCTCAAGTCGTTAATAAAAAACTCAACATCTTCGCTTGAAACATAAACATCTGCCGGTACGGGCACTAATGTGTTACTTAAAGTATTTATTGAGTTAGTTACAGCCCCAGTTACCGAGCTAAACTGGGACAACAGAGGATTGTTGAAGTTTTGTGCAAAAGCTTCAGCAAAAATGTTTGCTTTGTCTTCATGGGTAACAATAAGACAATCAATATGTTCAAGGTGAGGTATAGATCTATTTCTATTTTTTAAGACCTTGGCGATATTCCAGAATGGTTTAGAGTTTGGGTCTAGAGAACAGAGCTTATTGTTCCAAGAGTTGTTTTTGAATTTTGAGATTTCAAGAGATATTTTCTTTGTGAGAGCATTCATTAAATGAAAGTCATTTTCATTTTTGAATCTAGCCCATTTTCTTCTAACATAGTTTCTTTGCTTTATAACGTTAAGTATATAACTAGGGATTACTGTAGTTCTATTAGTAATGGTCTTTCTTGGACATGACACATCAATGCTATCCAAAATACTTTTGGTTATAATTTCGATCTTTTCGTCTACTTGTTCATAATGATTTATATTTTCTAGTTCAAAGGGAGTATCTCGAAGACATCTTTTTATTTTTGATCTAAATCTACTCCAATTTGCATTTCTTAAATCTAAATATTGCACATTTGATCTTTTACCACTTAAGAAAATATCACAGTTTAAAGGTATGTGGTCAGAACTAAGAGCATGTATAGTAATAGGTTGTGTTACTAGTTCTACGCAATTTGTAAGTATCAAATCTATTGGTGAAGGTGAGGCCTTTTTATTAGCTGGAAAAAAGGTTGGACCATTAGGATAAAGCAAGCTAATAGGGTTCCTGGTGATAAAATCTAAAAGTAAATTTCCCCATTTATTTGCTCTTAGACAACCCCAAGAGCGATGCCTGCAGTTAAAGTCACCTGCTATAATGAATTTTGAATCTATTCTTACAAGTTTTCTTAAATCACTTTTAAAGAAACTAATCTTTTGTGCATTCGGTGCCCCACCGGGGAAGTACACAGATATTATTTGAAATTTTGAATCGTCGTTTAGTGTAATCTCAATGCCGATTGATTCAAAAATATTAGTTTTCACTATTGGTATTAAATTGTGTACTAAATTTTTTTTAATAACGATGGCAACTCCACCCCCAATCTCATTATCATCTTTATTTCTATCTAGTCTATGACAAGTGTAGAGACTATGAGAGAATTTAGCACTACTATTAAGCCACGTTTCGCAAACGAGACAAACATCAACTTCATTAGCACATAGAAAATTGAAAAACTCAATAATTTATTCCTAATACTTCTGGCGTTCCAGCAAATAACATTAAGAGAATTTATTCTACTTTCCATGACTATACAAATATTTTGTTGCAAGCTGTGCAATAACATTAAATTGGTCAGATTTACTCTTACATTCACTTAGCTTAGATATCATTTCCATAGTAAGAGAGCAAAGCTCATCTTGTGAGAAGAGATCATTTTCTCTATTATAGTTGTTGTTTCCAGATTTGTTGTTGGTACTTGAGGTGTTAGTGGTCCAGCGAGGAGGCTGTAATTGTGTAGCTGAAGCAGATGATGATGATGAAGCTTGTTGATGACGATTACTTGTCGGAAGGGAGGGGAAATCATGAGAGCTCATATAATTTGGTGCAATTCTTGCATGATTTTGAATACGGTCAGAGTGATCAGGTGATCGATTTTTGTTGGAAGATGTTGACCCTCTAATTTGCGGTGCAGTGCAATAACACCCGCGGCAATAACCCCTGCAGGGGTTATTTCCCAATCGAAAAGGAAATAACCCCTGCAGGAGTTATTTCCTTTTTAATGAGGCAATAACCCCTGCAACAAAAAGGCATTTACACCTGCGGGTGTAATTGCCAATTTGAATTGGCTATAAGCCCCACACATGGATTAAGCGTAACTCTCCATTTAACAATTTTAATAAAAAGCAAAAACGCAAAATATTACGTAAACTAAACCGCAGGACCGTGTCCTTGGGTTAGTGGTTAGGTGCGTTGGCTGCTAACGGAACGTCATGGGTTCCCATAGTTTTGATCTCATCTTTCACTGGCACTGCATCTTGCAAAGAACTGACAAAACTTCTAAGAGTTCAATCTAGCATGAAAAATTGCTTCTCAAATTTGCCGTTCGGAATCGGCGTTAAATTGTAGGTCCCCTCAATTAATTCTTCACACGCACCCAGCGAATCGTTGATGAGAGTAAGCCGCTTATGCCTTGGCTCTTCAAAAGCTGTCGCACCTCTCTATTTATTTATTTTAACCGTAGGACTATTTTTTGCATTAATGAAATTACTTGATTAAAAATTTAAATTAAGAAAAAAAAAATAATCGTCATTCGCGCAGCGGAAAATTTGTTTTGCCCCAGAGAGAATCAATTTGGGGTGTTAAAATAAAAAAATTCGCTCGAAATTTTTTTTGCCCCAGAGAGAATCAATTTGGGGTGTTAAAATAAAAAAATTCGCTCGAATTTTTTTATTTTCACACCCCAAATTGATTCTCTCTGGGGCAAAAAAAAATTTCCGCTGCGTGAATGACGATTATTTTTCCTTTCGCCCATATTTTTTTTATTTTCACATCACTTGGACAATAACGCCTTGCTTGAATAGCGGTTATTATTTTTCTTTAACTTAAATTTCATATCAAGTAAATAAAAAAGGAAAAAGTAAAAGTAAATGAAAAAGTTTTTCTCAACTTTGCCGTTCGGAATCGGCGTTAAATTGTAGGTCCCCTCAATTATTGATGAGAGGCCTTGGCTCTTCAAGACCTATCGGGCCAATAGCTTTATTTATTTATTTATCAAGTAAATAAATTTTAATTTATTCTTGAAAATTCAATGTTTTTTGTAGTGACCATTATGGCAAAATATCGCGCAAATTTTTTAATTTCACTAGGTAATGAAAAAAAGTAGTCCTGCGGTTACTTCCAGAATTTTTTTTTTTTTTTTTTATTACTTATTATTTTCAATTTTTTTTTTTTTTGGTTTATTGAAATAAAGTGAATATGGTTATTTTATAAAATTTGTTTTGTTTTATTAGGTTTTCTATGGTAGGCTTTATTTCCATTTGAATTTTGAAATAACCCCCACAGGTAAATGGCAATAAGACCTACGGTTTTTATTGCCACATTAAAAAGAAAATAACTCCTGCAGGGGTTATTTCCTTTTCGTTTGGGAAATAACCCCTGCAGGGGTTATTGCCGTGGGTGTTATTGCACTGCACCCTAATTTGCATGTACTTTTCTCGACGTGGACATGCTGTATCAGTTGATTTGTGGTTACCGTGGCAGTTGGCACATTTAGAAATGCCATTTGCTTTGCAATCCACTGTTTTGTGGTTTTCAGAACAATTTGCACAATAAGTTTTAACTCTGCAGTTTCGTTCACCATGGCCATACATCTGGCAGTTATGGCATTGGGTTATCCTACCTTTCGATTTTCTTTGGAACTCCCACCGGACTTGGGTGCGAAGAATGTGTTTAATGTTCTTTCTTAGATCTGAGATTTTTACAGACCCATTTTCTAAGAACACAATATAAAATACTTCGGTGTATTTTTCATAGTTTTTTTTTTTATCATTTTTAAGTCCTTGCATTTAAGACCAAGTGAGAGTAACTCGGCTTTTAAAATTTCGATTTCAATTTCATCTAATCCAAAGAGAATTACTTTAAATGATCTATCACTTTTAGAATTGACAATTTTGTTCAATGAGAGCACTGGACACTGTTTTAAATGAGTCTGAAGACTCGCAAAATATTTTTATTCCGATGGACATTTTTTTTATGAAGTAGTCTTGGACTTTGATACTCTTCATCAAAGTATGAACGAATTCACTTGATTTGTGAAGTAATTTGATTGGCGGTGTTTGTGCCTTTTTAACATTACGCGATTCTTCGACATTTCGTCGTCATTAACATCGGTATCCGGATGGGTTTGGAGCGGGGTCCAATAATCACTATCCTTAAAGTTCGGATTATTTGACCGAGAAGTCATTTCGTTTTTTTTTCATTTTAGCGATTGAAGATCTATGATCTTCGTCACTTTCGCTTCTTACTCGCTTAGGGGCTATTTTGACTATGACTTTGTATTACAGAGAAAATAGATACACGTCTGACTCGTGTGAGATCGCAACGAGAACGTAAAAAAAAGTTAAAAACAAAAAAAACTAAACGCAGCTAGCTTTTTGAGGATTTCTGCTCTGCCTGAAGACTCTTTTGCTCACATTCACTCTTAATTGAATCACATAAACTTTCAAGACAGTTGAGTTGCTTAAGAGTTGATTAGTTGAATGACTATCACAAAGAAATTTGATGAAAATGGGTCACGGCCTTAGGAGTGAATGAAATACCGAATGTAAAACAATAAACAAAAAGGAAAATAATATCAGAAATGTACTTGTCGGGATTTGTTGAAGTAGAATTATATGAAACGCATAAAGTGCGTGTCTGTTAAAATTCACAATTAAAATGGTAATCGCTCGTTCGAATTTCGAAATAGAAACCACTCCTAGTCACATTAAGCTCTAATCTACTTTAATTACTGTTTTTTTTTTCTTTTGTTTCGTGTGACAAAAATTATTCTTGAGTGTGTAACACGCCCTCTAGAAAGGGCAAAAGGGCTGTTGTAGAAATAAAGGACATTTGTGGTTTGTACTGTAGTGGGCTTACGATTTGAAACTGTCGACACGAAAGTCCATAATTAATGGCCGTTAATGCCTTAATTTTGTGTTGTTTTTTTCTACCCAGTTTGTTTTTGTTTTTATTGATAGGTGAAACATTCTATTGTGGTGGGATGAAGAATGATACTTTTTCATTTATTTAACACTTATGACTAATGACTATAAATATTTAAGTGGGCTTCATATAATTTCTTTTCGTTTTCATTATTTGCAAGGTAGTTTGGATGGTGATTATGATTATATTCCACGCCTGTTTTTGAATGATTTACTTGGTTAAGTTTTTTACGTTCAATTCAAGAGAAAGTATGAATTTTTTTTCAACATTACCATAATGGTATGAAATATGGCGCACACGTTTTGCAAATATTTCTACTGGAGCTTTCTGCCTTATTGGACATTCATTTTTTGTTCAGGAAAGTTATTGACCTGAAGTTTTTATTCTCTTCTTCCGAAAGTTAATTATCGTACTCGCAAGCATTACCTGTAGAATTTCAATCCTCAGAAAAAAAGCAAACGTGCGAGAAGCTAAAGTTCATCTCTTCCTCGAGTAAATATCAATCCATTAACAATAATACCATAGCAAAAACCTTGGAAATATTTATTTTGGTACATTTTTGTTTTCTCCCGCGCCTTATCAAACGATTTCAATAATTTTCACCTCTCCCAGAAATTCATTATCTCAAATATTCAGATTGAATTCCTTGAACCAGAAAGCAAACAAATTATGACTGATGCTTCCTGAAGAGCAAGTGCGAATCTCGCAAAGTACTCTCAGTAGCAGTAAAAGAATGCTGGTACAGGAGATAACATATTAAAACGTTTGCAAAATTTCCATCAATCTTCAAATCACCTCGAAGCCCATTAAGCATTTCTTCAAATATAATATCTCAGGGTTTAACATGTCTAATGTTCTTAAAATAACACAAACACTCCTACATAAATGCGAATTTCTTGAAAATATAGGCCTATCCAAGCAAAGTCAGCGAAACCATTAACTTTGACAATTGTAACTGTACGTGTAAATTACAACCATCTTTTGCTCATTTAAAAAGGTTCTTCTTGTTGATATCATATTTCACAGACTTTTCTCGAGATTGAGACTGTTTTTCTACTTGCCTTGGAATCTAGAGTCTCATACAAAAAGATACACTTGACATTTTGATGGGGGGAACTCAAGTCGTTTTGTCTTATTCTGTTGCGACAATACATTTTTATGCAATTTTGAAGGTACTCGCATTTGAATAGATAAATAAGAGTAAAGCGAAGACAGTGTACTCCGTTGGCTGGTTGGCAATCGACCAAAGTTACGAGGAAAAGATAAATAAATGCCTAAATGAGCGTAAAGCAGCAAATTAGGATGGGGATTTTGTTGGAAGATATGTTAAATAAAACAAACACCCTTAAGAGTTAAGACACAATTTAGACATTGCAGAGAAAGAGACGACTGGGCGGAAATTCTTCGTTCATTGTCAGATAATGAATTTTTTATCATTTTGTAAATTTCAGTTGTTCCGAACATATCAACGTCAATACTGAAGCTCGTTGCCTGTTTGCATGTGTTGCTAGTTTAATGTACAGATACGAACGAATGAATTTGAAGAAGAAGCTTCGAAGCAAGTTTACATCGTTAATGTTTATTTCTTTGAGTGTCTACTGATGTCCTTTTTCGACAATATTTGCTTTTATATCTCTTGAAACAAAAGAGATTATAGAGAAATTTTAACTAAAGCAAAGGATTAGTGTTTGTTCAAAAACACAATCGGTCTGAAAGATAGAATTGGGGACTTATTGTTGAATGCTTTTTTTTCAGAACGTCACATTTCAAATGATATTATGAGAATTTATGTATCAAGTTGTTTTCTGTGAGTGAAAAAGTTTTGACAATCTGGATAGGTTTTTGTTGGAATCTATCAACACTAAAAGTCACGAATGGAGCTTGATTTATATTCGTATTGGGATATTGTGTCTTTTGTTGCCCGAGAGAGATCAACTTTTCAAGCACGTGTTTGAGGAGAATTCTGCAAAAACACTTAGGATAATTCGTTTACAAGACCGCTTAAAGTCCAACTTTCGCACAATTTAACGGCGCAAGACCATTGCTTACTGCAATTAAAACCACCGTTTTACATCGTGCCGAAAATCAAGCTACCTACCGGATATCAATTCTGGGATAAAAAACATCTGCACTAATTTAATTAAATCCGCAATATCATAAATTTTGTCAAAACATTCTTCGTTTCTTCCCATCCAAAGCAATAAAATTCCATGATGAGCTCCTGGAGGACAAAATTAAGTGATATATTGACTGACATAACGTTCCTCACATAAATCTTCGTTTTTTTTCTAGTTTTCCAACCACACGAACAAAAAAAAACTTCATCCAACTTTCCACGTCATACATAAAGTACCCTAACTTGAATGGTGTTATAGGTTCCCTCGCTCTCTCCCGCTCTACTATTTCCTATACAATGCGTCTGCATGTGCCCTATGATTTGCATAAGACATAGGACATCAACTGGAGTGGCAATTAAAAATGATGGCATCGAAGTAAAGACAGCAGCGTCTTAAGGGGACGGACGGGCTGTAGGCTGTCATTAAAGGCGATGAACTCTCCTTGAATCTTAACGCTATTTTTAGATTTTTTCCTTCTTTAGAAAAAAGAAAACGAAGAAGATGGGTCTTTATTTAGAAGGTGAAGTGTGTTTAAGGTCGGGAATGTATGAGCAATGTTTCCAACTCATTAAACGCTCCATAAAGGGCAAGTACTGGCTTCTCTCAAACAAAATTGAATATCTCATTAGTATTTTATGCATGCTAAGAGAAATTTGAAAGCTTAATAAAGGCTTTAGTTTTCATTCAACTTGCCAAGACAGAGAGACAGAATGTTTCAAAAGCTTCCAGGTAACGAAAACTTGTTTGCAAATTTGAACACATCCATGCCACCAGGACATGTACCATGCACTTTAAATGCAAGAGGCATGAAAGAGTTGTTCGTCATTCATCACCGGAAGACTTTAAAATAGATCCAAAGGCAGTAAACATATACATTAGGCTCTTTTGTTTGAAGCGAAAGTGCGTGATTTACCATGGTTCCTAAACTCAAATACGCCTAGAATGTTTGAAAGACGTACGACCGACGACGACGGCGGTGGCGGTTGTGATGGGCGACTGCTTAGTGCGGTGAAATAGTTATGGTTAATGGTATCCTGTTCAAAGGAAACGATCTATTTAAACGAGAAAAGCGGGATGCTTTAAATGAAGTAATTACAGGATTTTAATAAATGACTTGGAGCTATTTCGAGGGCATACATATACATATATTCTTCAGGAACTGACATTTAAGCACCTAATTAATGGCAAGGACCTACCATAGATAAGGCTGCGTATAGGTTTTCTGGAAGATGGAATCTTAGGATTTAATTGGTCGATTGGTCTTAAGCGAGTTTGCGGAAGTTTTGGCAAAAAGAGTGAATGCGGATTTCGGATGGATTAAGTGTAAGTAGGGCTGCGAAATGATAAGGAAATCTACAAAATGAAATTGATTTTAAACCGAATTTGAATGTGCCCTACCATTTCACTGTGAATTTAGCAACGTAAGTGCGGTTTAAATTAATGTCATTTAAATTCTATTGAATTGACAATACAATGTCATTTCGAATTAATCGGTATACAAATGCCGAAGTTATTCAATGTTCTTTTACCGACATAAGAAATGGCGCACTTTGAAAAAAGCTAAAATCCGTCAATTAAATTTTTACATTCAACAGAATGTATTCAAAAATTCAAAACGTTAAGTGAGGACAAATGTCAGTCCTTTGTTAATGGTTTTTAACACCCTAAACACACCAAACAATTTAAGCGAAATTTTAAACCATTAAAAATGGAAACATTTTAAGCGTTTTAGAAACCAAAACGAATAATTGGCAGCATCATGGGTCCCAGTCCCAAAACGAATTTGGTTGCAATAATTTCCTCAACTGAGGCAAGTTCCTTCAAAAACGGAATAAAAAAGGACTTCGTTATGCGGTCGCTATATATATTCCCAGGTGACAGCGTGATGGAAGCATGTTATCCTGAGAACTGATTTTACAACTAATATTTTATGCTTCCTTATATTTCATGCACCCAGTATCAAGGATCCAGCACAATTCAACTTAAACTATCGCTTCAACATGTTAAGAGAACTCCATCCAAAGCTAAAGCATGAAATAAACTCCCTGGAGATTTAGAATTCATTTGCTTGGTTTTATAGCAAGTTGCTGACGTTTTACGATGTAAATGGAGAGTCTTATAAAATCAACGTAACATAATCTTTTTCCACAAAGTGATACTAGCTTTGTGGCAGGACCAACATCCTTGGGAAAACGGTCGTGGTGTGTTTTGAGATAAACAAACTCCGTTCTTTAAGTGACAGTCGAATAACTTTCATAACATTATTTTATATCTTTTTCGTCGCTGTTTGTGTACCAGTGGTCGGTCGCCGTCATCGCATCGCTCGTCGTCAAATGAAGCATTTTTACGGCGGACACGTTTCGGTGTTGTTTATTTCCGCTTCAATGCCACACATGGGAAGCTATCTCTGCACTCGTGCTGCTTTTACCTGCTGACTTCTCTTGAAGCACAACAGAAATTGCAGTCATATAATGAACAAGCCAACACCGAAACTCATGAATGCGAAAAAAGTGAAAACGAAAGAGAAATACCCAGGGCAACCACAACTACAGGAAATGGATCTATTTTTTCAGATTCCAGGTGTCAACTATTTCCGAGGTAAATTGCGTGCATCTACACGCTATTCAGTGTCCTTGCGTGCATATAAAAGATCTAGACGTTTGATGCTCGAGGTCTATGATGATGAAGCTTATGATATCTGATGATATTGTCAGTGACCCAGTTTTGCTTATGGTTGATTGGAGATATTGTATTCCTTCATAAGAGGACAAATACACATAAATGCATTTGAATAATGCAACGTAAAAACAAATCAATCGATACGTGTGTGGGAAGAGGCTTGTGGTTGGAAAGAAGAATTATATTTTTCTGCGGATGACCTTGAAACTATTTGCAAAATACTACATGCCCCGTACCCGATGACCGACGCGAAGGTTTCATTTTGAAACCAATTTGTGCGGATAACCACGGTTAATTTGTTGATTGGCAGGCAGGCAGTGGTGGACAGATCATGTGCATGAATATGAAAGCCTTGTAACTTCACATAGGTTCAGAATAAGGAAATTAAAAGGCAGAAGTTGTAGTTAAATTGAATCGAGCATCAATGTTAAGGATTTCGTTAAAAAAAACTGTAAATATAGAAAGCGAAAAAAGAAGCGGTCTTAGTATCGACTCTTGCGGTACTCCACAGTTTGAAGTGTCGTAGCTCTTTTGGTTGTTAGTTTTTAATATGAATGAGAAAAAGCGAATGGAAATCTTGTTGGCAGATTGAAGAAAGTCAAGATCTTGATAAGTCATCAATGGTTTGAAAGCTTTATCAAAGAAAAGCAGGAGCTTAATTGTTCTGAAGTATCCAAGAGTTGATTTGTTTGGAATGCGTAAGACAAATTTATCTTTCCGAGATTAGAATGGATGAAAAATTGGTTAGCTGAAAAATCTGAACCGAGAGCATTCTCGATTTTGTCGACAACAGCTCGTTAGAAGACCCTAATAGGCATTCTTGCCAAGATCGAGAAGCAAATTCCACTAGCTCTTTTAACTCCAAAATTAATGTTCAACTCCATCTAACGCCCACTATACAAACTAGCTGACCCGGCATACATCGTTCTTTGAACCGCAGTTAACAATTATTCACCCCTGTTCTGATTTTCGTTTACGAAAACAATCACCCCTGTTCTGATTTTCGTTCCGAATTCAATTCGTTTTCGAAATTGATTTTCGCAAAGCTAAAAAAACTGTGTTCCTAAATTCGTACGAATTTTCCTTCAATTTTTGACAAATATTTCTCTGAAACTACTTAAATTCTTAAATTTACGATTTCAAATTCGGTCAGCAAAATCGAAACGAAATCAAAACGAAAAATTGAGAACACCTCAGATTTAAAAACGAAAGTATTGTTTTCGTTAACGAAAATCGGAACAGGGGTGAATACTTTCGTTTTAAAAGCTGAGGTGTTCTCAATTTCTCGTTTTGATTTGGTTTCGATTTTGCTGACCGAATTTGAAATCGTAAATTTAAGAATTTAAGTAATTTAAGAGAAATATTTGTCAAAAATTGAAGCCAAATTTGTACGAATTTAGGAACACAGTTTTCGAAAACGAATTGAATTCGTAACGAAAATGAGAACAGGGGTGATTTTGTTTATTTTGTTTGGTAACAGAGGTGGGAGAGGGCGGGCGTTCTTAGCAGTTTGATAATTTTTCCATACTTGTTAAAGACCTTCTCATAGCCAAAGACATTAATATCTATCTAATGTCAGTTTATTTTCTATCCAAGCGGTTTATTTAAAAAGCACCCACCTAAATACAACAAAACCTTTTTAACCCACGCAAAATGGCACTTTAGAAATAAACTCTAAAATAATTTGCAAAAATCAAAATCAAACACAAATTTGATGAAGGTTCTCAAAGACGGTGTTCAAATAAAACAAAAACCAGTGGCCACAAAACTTCAAACAATTAATTACCTACGCATACCTTTCTTTGGAAAGAGACATCTGACCTTGTCCTTTCCACAAGATTAAAGCACACAATTCAAATACACGAGATTCAAAAACACAAAAACCGTTTGCACTCAATTACATTTCCATTCGTCAACTACCACAAAAAGAAAAAAAACAGCGACACCCTTCTTGTCATTAAACTACTTTCAAACTGTTCTCACTTAATTTTCACTAACCCCTCTTGCAATTAGTTCCAACCACTTTAAAGCTTACAACAACAAAAAATATCCTTTTTGGTCAAAAACCTCCTCAACCTTCCTCAAGAGTCATGACTCATGACACTTGAAACAAGAAAAACGCTTTGCCAAATAGTTTCGCTAAATACATGCCATTGTTTGACAACAATAGAACACTAAATACTCTACGTCTACACCTGGGAGTCGAAGGGGCCACTCCACCACCAGCAAGGGATGCACACAGAACGATATTTTTAAACCAAAAAAAAGGAGAATGAGAAGTGTCCTTTGCTGGTAACATATCAAACTAGTTCTCGTCTCCACCTCTACTTAGTGGCACAATTGTTGGGTAAAACTTTTGTTAAAATCCTTTTTTGAAGATTATCCAAGTGGAATTCGTTTCATAAGCTATTTTCTGACAAACAAGTATCTAAGGCAAGTCTGCATATGTTTGGAGCATCTACTGGTTTTGGGAGATCTAGAATACTTATATTGTTAAATGGCTGCATTTTATGGGACCATCATCCTGCGAACTAGGAAAAAGAATAGGAATAAAACTTACAATCGCCAAAGTTCTTTGCACACATTTCATCTGTGTGTGAGTTTGAGTGTATGGATTTTTCTCTTCGTGGTTGGTTGCCTGGAAAAAATGAATGCAGTAGAAAAAATGATGCGGAGAATGTGCAATAGAAATACATGCAAAGTAGTTAGGATTCGTTGTTGATCCTTGTGATGTTTGTTTGTTGCAAAAAAAAAAATGCAAAATCCTTCAGGGTAGTTATAATTATACATGATACTGCAGTGGGAGGTAGTTTTGTTCCCCGTGAAAATTTTTTCTGTTAGATATCAACTTTTACTCGCACAAATGCAAACTTGTATTAAAAATCTGGAAATGTGCAAATTAGCAAAAATGGGGGAAGGGCAGTGGCATATTATCCTAAAGGCAAACTAGGCACGTGCCTAGGGGCGCGACAACAAAGGGGCGCTCGGGCGCAGTAATTCTTACAAGTGGCAAATAATGTGAGTTCATACGTGGTTGTTAAAGTAACAAACTTGTGAACTCGAATTGCACTTGCATCTTCTGTTAAAATAAAAATCGGTCCTGAGCAATTACTCTTACAGTAGGTACAGAGTCAACTCAGTTTTCCAACTCGGAAATCGACTTAGAGCCGTTTTCTCCAGTCGAAGTTGAAGTCAACTTGAGGATATTTTTTCTCAACTCCTGATTTTACATTTCTTTACTCAAAGTTGAACATTTCAACTTTTGATTCTCAACTCTCAAGTTACTTACCCGGCGGCCACACGAGCAAGTTCTGGCTAGCAAGTTGGCATACAATCAAATGTTTTACTCACACATTCAAACTTTTAGTAGGTACTTGCTTTAGTACTGGCTGGTCAACTGGCTAACAAATTTTCCAGCCAGTAAAACGAGCAAGTAAATCGGCAAGTAATTTGACAGGTTTTGCCAAATATATCAAAACGAACAAAATTAAATTATACTACGTTTACAAGCAAAATCGAGAGCTCGAGTTGGATTAGTGTCGAATTTTTGAACCAGGGGTGGAATCGGCTAAGCTGATAGTCGATAGTTGATAGTCAAAATAATTGCTTTTGCTTCATGTAAGGTGATTATCAAAACGATAATCACTTTTTTCCATACAATTGAAAGCGACAGCTATTCTGTATCGTTTTCATATAGTTTTGTTAGCAAAACAAAAATGAAAAAGAAAAAAAAATATATGAAAACAACATGGAAATAGCTGTCACTTCCAAATGTATGGAAAAAAGTGATTATCGTTTTGATAATCACCTTACGTTGAGCAAAACGACATAGCTTACTGTAGGTGTTGCCAGAAATTCAAATTGTTTTATTGATCATTTTACACAGAGCAAAATAAAGTTGATAATCAAAAACGACTATCAACAAAGTGATAGTCAACAATCGCCTTAGCCGATTCCACCCCAGGTTTTTCGTCATTTGAATTGAGTACTCCAGTTGGAGTTTAGTTGAAAAGATGTTGAGATGACAACTACTGGCATCTCTCATATCATGGGAGTATTTAATTTTTTGTCACTTGTGTTTTTATTTTTTTTGTAAGAAAATGCACAAGACGGACGAAACACGAGGGAAAAAAATTACATAGCTTATGTTTAAATCATTTGCACTGACACAAACGTCAGACAGTTTGTCAATGTCATACCAACTCCTCAACTTAGGTTTTACAGCACATAGTACGACTCGACTCCGCTTCTGAAGCGGAGTCGAGTCGGTTGAAGCTCATTTCAAACTCAACACAGGTATACAAAGGGTCGAAGCGAGTTTGAAGCTCGCTTCAATACCTCTTGTAAACATGGTATTAGAAAATTAGTTGAAACGAGGATTTTTATTTCTATTTTTGCTGGCGACATCTTGGAAATTCAAAATTGGATGTTAAAAGCAGGTAAGCTTGTAAAAAATATGTGAACTTGCTGGCAAGTTGACTAGCAAGTTTTTTGCCACCTACGTCACACCAAGTACACCGATAGAGATTTGACAAATAATATATGTACGCTACTTGCTGACTAGAACTTGCTCGTGTGACCGCAGGGTTAACTTCCGATTTTCTCGAATTCCGAAAAAGTAGAAGTTGAGAGGCAAATTTGAGAGTTTTCTCTCAAATTCAAATTTTCAAAAAATGTTGATGACTATCCCCTGTCAAAATTTCATACTGAATAGAAATTATTTGCAGCTTAGATTTTTTCGGGAAAACTAGTATTTACCACTAGCACTTCTACTGCACACACACACTGCACACAACAAATTTTCCGCCACCAAACTACCAATCAAAAAGAATCACATTTCAATTATATTCTTGAACGCTTGTTCTGGCCGCGACTTAGGCATAGAATTCTAGCGATTCTTTGCATGTGCTTCTTTCCCAGTAAAAAATGTTGCGTCTTCCATATACGCGTACAAACAAATTATAAATTAATGACAATTAGGTACTCCGGATATGTAAATTTTTTTTTGACATAAACTCAAATCGAAAGTTGAAACAAACGTAAGCCGTGTTTTTTTCACTACTCTGTAGCCAGCACAGCAAAATTTCCCTTGGCAAACAACAACAATTTGATTTTACAGTCGATAAAAAGGCCAGTAAAATAATGACAGATAAGCCGGAGATAGAACTTCATATTATTGAAATGTAGATGGCGCTGATGGCGTTAAGAAGAATTATTTTGGTACGCGATTGTTGGCAATTTTGAAAATTATTTGTATTTGATGAAAAAACAAACAAAAACATGGAGGAACAGCCCCTCGATAAAATTTTCCGATTGTTGCGTGTTGGAAAATAGGAAAATCAAATAGAATTCATGCAAAATTACTGCTGGCTGGCTGCCTGTGTTCAGTGTTTGTGGCCGTTGCCAAAAAAAAGTGCACACAAAGACGACACATTTTTTCTGTTTGCATGTGCAAATTTTCAATCGAGCCAACAAAAACGAATAGTTTTCCAAAAACTTTTTTTATTTTTTTACTCTTGCAATATTTCACTTAAATGCTAAATAGGAGATGTGGACGAATAATTTTTGCGACTTCATTTTGAAGCTGAACATTTTCTTTTTTCTTGCTTTTTGCTCTCTTGGGTTCTTTTTTGTTATCATTCACCACTGCTTTATAAACTCTCGGGTTGGCAAACGAAAAATAATAAAACTACATTTAACCAGGCACACTTTTTTGTTGAGATTTGTTGAAAATTATTAATCAAATGTTGAACAATTGAATGATGGCGTATTTTTGAAATTAGATTTTGAAGTTTTTTGAAATTTAATTTAAATTTGACAGATAGAGTGAGTTGGAGCGTTTTTTTCGCACTTGATTACTTTACTGGCTACCGAGTAGTGAAAAAAACACGACTGTAATTGTCAAAAATATCCCAGGGAAATTTTGCAAAAAATTAGAGAATCCAAATTTTGAATTTAAACTTTCGAGTTGAGATTTAAAGTAGTGAAGAAAAACGATTTTCAACTTGTCAAGTTGGCCAACTTGAGAGTTTCCTACAAGTTGACAAATAAGGAAGAAAATGGCTCTTAGCTTTCTTCTATTTTTGTATGCGTTTTTGAATAGGTATCGATTTTACTTATTGTAGGGGCAAATAACCAAATGGTCGAAGTTCATCAGTGGATGGCAAAGATTTCGACGGATGTAATTTTTCTGCTTTTTAAGATCTTTCTAGATTGATTTTCGGGGCAATCCGATTTGTGAACCGAGTTGCCACTCGATTTGCATAAGAACCAACTCGAGTTAACTTGGTTTACAAAGTTTACGTTGCGGCAGATCATTAATTAACCAAAATCGTAAGATCTTTTGGACAATACTAATAGATCTCATGTTAACTAAGTCTCTTTTTCCTTGGCCCCTATTTCAACGCCTTTTCTTTAGGCGCGATGCAGCGATTTCAGTCAAACTATAGTACGAGATATTTCTATATAGGGGCGCCAGTGAGATGCTTGCCTATGGCGCCCTCAACCTTTAATCCGCCACTGGGGAAGGGGGGCTTCAAAACAGGAATTCCGACGTTGAAATTGTTTTACTTCGGAAAAGCAGCAGGGTTAACTTCATTATTGGTTGATGGTATTTCGATGGGGAAAGCATGCGGGTACTGCAAACATTCATTCATCTGATTCTGATCTCGAAAAACTAGAGTAAACGAAGTATAAAAACTGAATTTCAAAAATATCTCTTTTATGCAATCTCTGAAACATTGCGGACAAACGTTTCGTTTGCAGGAAACAATCAATATTTTTTAACCTCGACACGAAAAACAAACTTCATCGAGCAATGAGGTTTGAAATGAAATCGAGTCCTGCTAACACCCTCTATTTTTGAATATAGAAATTCATGCTGTTCCCAATTAACCTCATATAAAACAGTATTTTATAGCTGGGTTCAGTATTTCAGTTTTAATATTTATCAAGTTAGCACTCGCAATTTACTCGTGTGATATCATCTCACATTCATCCCCCATTTCCCTTCAACAAGGGCTTTAAATTGTTTGTGAACGATATAGGGTAACTGTACCAGTCTCCGGACAGACAACTTTTTTTTCACTTTCAATGTAAATATCTTTATTTCTATTACTGTTTCATTCAAATCTTAATATTTTGCTAAGACTATAGATATTACTCAGTAGTTTGGTGTACGAATGAATTGAAACTTACTTTAAACATTGATTCAATAGGATGAATTCTAAAACAGGGCGATTTTCTGGAGTCTCCGGACAATTGTTCTAGTCTCCGGACGATCTTAAATGGAGTCTCCGGACAGTTCCACTTAAAAACTTAATATCGTTTTTTTCTTAAGTGTTGAGTATATAGCAATTCATTGTCTGCATTGATAATTATTTCCTGGTTGCTTGGCATCTAATTCATTTAAAAAAATATTGCCTAGTTATTGTAATTTTAGACGAAATATAAAGAAACCAAAATCGGTACCAGTCTCCTGACGATCAAAACAGAGTCTTCGGACAACTTTGAAACTACTTTTTCAAACTTGGTTGCTGCTTGGCTGACACCTTATTTCTTCGATCTACCTACTTACTTGTTTCAAGGTTAACTAGTTGTTGTTTCTTTTTTCCAAACCCGTTTCCAGGCACTTGGAATCCTTCAACACTTAATTGATGCACTGTTTTTTGTGCACATCGCATTCAAATATTACACAATCGAAAGGGTTGGTTTTGGTTGGTTTCTTTTTGTGTTTTTTTGTATGCATATGCATACCAGTGAAGAAAAATGTTATTCTCAAATAAATAGAGAAGTGGTGGTGGAGGGAATAAACTGGTTTTATTATTCTCATGTTTAGGTTCATGTTAGATATCGTACGATCGATTTAAACCATTTTGATTTCAAAATATTGTGTTTGTGAGACAGAGAATAAAAAATGATAATACAATTTTTAGTGTTTTTTTTCTTCATTTTTAATTTATTAGAGGGATGATAATGGAAAATTTTTATTCTGGATATAAACCAGTACTTCTGTTAAGGAAATTTAGGGTTTCAAATAGAATTTGAAAGCCTTGGAGCTGTCCGGAGACTAGATTTTCGCTATTTTTTGTACCAGTGTGCGGAGACTTAAGAAAATCGATTAAAAAATGCAAAACTCGTTTTTTTTTCTTTAGTTATTGAAAGTTCATTATATTTTCTTTGAAACAAACTCCATTTGATTACAAGATCGCACAAGATCAACTATTTCCAGCATTTTTTTCCAAGGTCTGTCCCTATTTTTTTGCTAAGAAAACAGCAGAACAGCAGCGGCTGCTGCTAAAATCACCCATAACTTTTCCGTTATACATCCGATCGGTTTGAAACTTCGTATGTATATGTGGAAAATGTTATTGATTCTGTATTTTGTTGTTTTTTTGCAAATTTTAAGTTTAGTTTCTCTTTTATTCCCCATAAAGGCAAAATCGTCCGGACACTGAGGCCTTTCCGGAGACTGGTGCAGTTACCCTATATTCGCACGTTACCTAAAATCGCAAATAGTGAATAACGCCGCTTAGAACTAATTCCATTCATATGATAACATGCGAATGTTTGCAGGTCTGCTGCAGGGGTCGATATTATATTATAATGTTCGATTGAGTGTGTTTTCCTGTAGCTGCTGTGATAGAACTCTGGGTAAATTGAAATTTATGTGAGGCTCATCAGATACCGGAAATTCATTTTAAATTGACTTTAATTATAGTTTTTGAATTGACGGTTGGCATACAACAGTAATGACTGTGACCTGGAGCATGTTTGAAGTGTGGCAGTGGATTATCTCATTGCAGTTAGGTTAGTTTAGGTTTAGGGGCTGACAGTTGATGTCTTAACCGTCACAATTAGATCAATACAGATCCATTGTGATACCCGCGAGTATTGCTACTCAAGCTAATAAGAAAAACCTATGTGTTCAGTTAGTCAAGCCATTTAGAGGCTTTGACGAAGTTCAGAATGTTAGTACCTGACGTACTAGAGAGTTCTTCTAAATCCCCGAAGTTGCCAAGCAGTTTCTTTCTTTGATGGGAAAGTGCGGGACAGTGACACAGAAAGAGCGGAGTGTTTTCATGCACCTCCTCGTCACCGCATCCTCTGCATAGATCATCTGAACTGATTCTCATCTTTAATAATAATTTTAATAATGTAATTAATTAATTAATTTAATAATAATTTTTTCCGTTCTATGTTTGTTAAAACAGGGCCAGATCTTTCTTGTTGCCGCAGGTGTCAAGAAGATTCCACCTTTCATCGGCCTTGATAGTTATTCTTTTTGAGATTTCCTGTTTTAAATAACAGGTAGGGGTGCTAACTAGCTGAGCTTGGCTTATGTCAAGCATTGACCCTAATCTTGCTAATTCATCGGCTTTATAATTGCCTAGTATATCGGTGTGGCCTGGGACCCAGCAGAGTCTAATGTTATGCTGAGCGCAAAGAACCTTAAGCTCTTCGCGGCAGCATGAAACAAGCTTTGATTTTACCTCAGTTGCAGTAATCGCTTTTATTGCTGCTTAGCTATCAATGTAAAAGGTGATATCAGCTCTTGGTATCGCCATCATTGATACCTTTTTAGCAGCTGTTGTCACTGCCAGGACCTCTGCTTGGAAGACGCTACTGTAGTCTGGAAGCCTAAGCGAGGCGGTTAACTTGAGAGATTCGGAATAGAAGCCTGCCCCTACACCAGTGTCCATTTTAGAGCCATCAGTATCAGTATAGATAGCTATTGACGACTCACTGGAGTATGGTATATTATCTATCCATTCCTCTCTACTTGGGATGGCAGCCTGGAATGGTTTGTGAGAAGTTTCGGGTATTTTATAGTCTGTTGTAGTGCTATGACCCATAACTTTATGAAGGATCTGGTCATGTCCTATGGAACTGTTTTTCCAGACTATAGTTTGACTAAGTCTAAGGGCACCTTTGGCCGCAGATTCTTGAACAAAGAGGTCTAGGGGAATAAGATTGAGTATAACTTCCAGTCCCGTAGTTGGAGTGGATCTCATTGCCCCCATAATTCCAGTGCAGGCAAGTCTTTGAACTTTTGTCAAAGTTTTCAGGTTCGTGCTCTTTTCTAAAGCTTTCCACCATACCAAATTACCGTAGGTTAGTATTGGTCTAATTATTGCCGAATACATCCATTATAATTTTAGGGTTTGGTCCCCAGGTTTTACCGAATATTCTATTGCAGGAGTAAATTGCAGTTACATTTTACCGTTCTCGTAGGGATAAACCAAATACTGGATGTCCAAACATTCCGAGACCAATATTGGTTTATATAACTACATCTCTGCAGATCGAAGCGAGCACAAAAAAGTGCAAGCAGTTTATTCGACGACGAAAGGCTCATACCGTCAAGTATAGAGATTCGTTCTTCATCCGTACAGCACGAATATAATTATAATTTCAAAAACGCCAACTCTTTTAGTTTGTGAATACAGAATAGAAGTTTTTTTTTTTTGAATAGATCATAGTTATCATTATTTGAAAAAGCAATGCAAGTACACAAATAGCCAAAGTCGATATCATTTGAATCCTTTTCAAAGGAAAGATTATTCTTTATGTGGAAGTTAAATTTCAATTGTTGCATCGACAATTACTTTTTTTCTTTCGTCCAAGCTGCTTGATTTCCATTCAATTTAGATTATTCTGTCTAAAGAAAGACAACTCAAAGTGACCAATGGAAAGCGATATGTCTCTTCATCGATTTATACGTCATACAGAAGTTTGTAATTCTTATCCTTCTAATGATATTCAGTAGAAGACTGTGGGATTTTGTTTCCTCGTTTATTTTTATTCATTTTTTTTTGTTTTAGCCAGAATCCAGTTGCAGAAGTCGGATATCATTTCTGTTGAATAAAAAAACTATATTTCGTCTATTTCTATTGAATTATTTATCTGCCATTTGATTACTAGAGAAGTTGTTATAAATGACATTTTACTTACACATTTCTCAAATGAACATAAATTAAGCGACAACACTAAATTAAGCTGAATTACACTGTTTGTAGGGCCCTTACATTTCAATAAAGGAAAGTTACAGTACCCAGTAGCAAAGCATGAAGGTTGACGTCATTGAATTTGATAAAAAAAAACTTCAAAGCTAATTCGAATTCATTTGACGACCGACAAAAATTGATGATGCTACTGATTTCATAATATAACCGAATCGAGTTATTACAAAAATTTGTCTACGTCTTTGGTTGTTTTTGAGCTTTTGTGTAGATTTATAACAACTCTGTTGATAACGAGCTTATTTTCCTAAGATGAATAGAAATTAGGTTCAGTTAATTGGACAACAAAGGAACGCCACTGTTGGAGGAGCAATTCAGTGTTATGAGAGCATTTGAGTTGTAACTGAAGATTTGTAATCTTCTTTTTTTTATTTACACAAATGATTTGCTTGACTGTTGTTTACAAGAAAAATTTGTAGCTAGATGTTGAATGTTCCCTGTAATTAAGGCTTAAGCGTAACGAAATTGATGTTGCGGATGTCACAAAAGTGTAATTATGGACTTAGGTACATGTAAAGAGAACATAAGAACATAGGGTCATTAGTTGACTGTTTTCTTATGGTTGAGGTATTAAGGTCAATACAAAAAACGATTACATGGATTCAAAGAATGCCCTAAGATATGGTGAAAGCTACTGCAACTGCTATAAAGAAGAACACCTAAACTTAGACCTTATAGAGCTGCTAAGACAGGTTCAAAGCTATTAAGAAGCCTTTTTGACGACTCCTCAATTTTGAAGTCAAACTTTTCACAACTTGAAGGTTTGATGTGAAGCCAGAAATATCTATTTCCTAAGACCTTAATTGAAACTCATTAAGACGGCAAAAAGGAACGTCTGTTTGGATGTGAATTTTAGTTGGGGCTAGACTCTTATCGACAATAGCAGGAGATTGCCAAGCCCAAAGAGACATCATCAGAGATGCCGTTTTAATTTTGTCTACTCATGCAGCTTAAGAAGAGTCATACAATGTGAGCAGCACGTCAGAAGAACAATTTTTGAGGTTTATGAGTTCGATATAGAATGCAGTCGGCTGTACAGATCCAAAAGGACTTTTTCAATATGTTTGAAATTATTTTTGCATACGACAATAGTCTTAGCAGTTTACTCACAAACGGATTGGAGTTAGTTACAAAGTCAAAAAAACTCTTAGCCGAGTTCATGAGAAAAATGCGAAGCCAGAACTATAGTTATTAAGTACTGCTTCTTGCGAAGAATCGACAAAACTTCCAAGAGTTATGTCATGAAAAAGTGTTTCTCAACTTTGCCGTTCGGAATCGGCGTAAAATTGTAGGTCTCCTCAATTCTTCATACGCACTCAGAGAATTGTTGATGAGAGTAAGCCACTTAGGCCTTAGCTCTTCAAGAGCTGTCGCGCCACTCTATTTATATTTTTTTTATATTAAGTCGACTAGCTGGTATGTGCGAAGAAGAGCAATTCATGGAAGGCGACAGTTTGGCAGCTCCAGTCTGCGCTGAATAGTTGGCGTAAATGAGTCCTGATTTTCTGAAGCCTTGTGGGAGAGATTGGAAGTCATGAAATCGAGATTGGTGCATTGTATGTCGGTTATTTTCAAAAT
This sequence comes from Sphaerophoria taeniata, assembly GCA_943590905.1. Lineage (NCBI taxonomy): Eukaryota > Metazoa > Arthropoda > Insecta > Diptera > Syrphidae > Sphaerophoria > Sphaerophoria taeniata. The sequence continues at coordinate 25,540,383 of OX016541.1, forward strand.
ATAAGACAGCCCTACACAGTTTAAGCACACATAATAAACTTATACAGATGTCTCATCCCTGCAGAAAAAAATTAAACATTTTTTGCTTTAAGGAGACAAAGCCTTAACAGACAAGAAGCTTTCGGAAGCTTTTTTTCTTGCCTAAGTATTCATTTATAGGCAATGAGGTGAGGTGACCCCAACCCCTTGACAAAATCATCAACCACGCCTCTACAGCCTTAGCAATTGGATCCATTGATAACAAATTTTGAAAAACAAAATTTTAAACTTTTGAATGTGTTTCTTTTGAACGAACAAAAATATTCTTGATCCACGTCAAAAGCAATTTAACATCAAAAAACAAATCTAATGAGTACCATTAGAATAACTAATAGCTAGAAAGCCTCAGACAGTTGAACTTGTATTTATTATTGTAGCATCTCCTAGTCTCTAACGTACTAAACCTATCCATTAGAAATTCAAAAAAAAAATAATAATAATGAGCATGTTTTTCCACACTTATCTATCAACTTTGCTCTCTAAATCATCTTCCGCATGGCCAGCCAAACACCGGCACCGGCCGGGCGGCGGCAAAGAAACTTTAATATTAAAAATAAAAATGTGATTGTTTCAGCATACCTCAGACAAAACCTTATTCCTTAGTCGTCTCATACATCAAAATAAATTTCTCCCAAAGCCATATCACGATTATGGTTTTAAACCCCAAAACCTAGAAAAAACAAAATAACACACACATGGGCTCAATTTCTTTTATAAATTGCCAAATCGTGAGGATACCAGTGAAAGTCGTTTAAAGTCAATTTGATTCTTTTTTTCTTGTTTTCGTTTCATTTCCTCACTTTTATCGATCCTATATTTAGGTCAACTAGAAAGTGGAAAAAACAAATCGTTCCAAAATTGGAACTCATAAATTAAGGCTCAAAGTTATTTTCATCTACCTTCAGGACCTTCCTCAATTTTTCAATAAAAATTATGAGACAAAAATGTCAACCAACTGATTTGTCGTGCCGGTTTGGTCCAACACGTTTTACCTTCATTTATTTTAATCTTCTTTCGGTCCCGAATACAAAAACCAAATAATGAAATCTTGTAAAATAATGTTAACAGTGGAACGCGTGAAATGATAATTCGATCTTTTTTATTTCGAATACTTTACAGAACATAGCTTCAGGGTCTTCGAAAACTAGTCCAAATTCAAATGAATTATTATGGTCGCTCCCACTATTCTATTCTATTCTATTCTCTATTATTCTCAAAAACTATCCGAACCGGCACCATCTGCACGTACATCTGTTCATTGTTTTTTTCGGTTTAAAATTCATTGGAGGCATCAGCGAAGCAAACTACTACCGCTGATGCTGTCCCCGAATGAGGAAGTCCCTCTACTTAGGAGGGCGACCGCCACAGCCATTGCACGAAGCTGTGGCTATGTGGCAACGATAATGAATATTCCGTTTTCGAAATTCCATAGAGAAAAATCAACGGTGCTCCGCAGAACGCTGCGCTGCTAACTCGATTTGGCTGGAATAGAATAGAAATGAACAGAATCTATTTTGAATTCGACCAAACAAGGAAATCCCTTGCTGTAGGCACATCACCATCAACATCACTACACAGCTAAGACAGAACAGAAACTCAAAATCATTCACATACATAAATATTTGGTGCACACTACGTTTAAGGCAAGGAGAACCGATAGGCTGAAGTCCTTAGTAGGTGGGTCGAAAGGAAGAGATGAGGAAGACAAGAACAAGGCACATAGTGCTGATGCCGATGCAGAGGCACGTCTGGCCTCGATCTTAAACGAGTACACTCAGAGAAAAATCACATTATAGAATTTAATAACAATGTATTCAATTCTAAGTTGCAAGATTTTGAACAAAACAACTTTAAATCAAACACTAAATAACTTTATTGTAAAGTGACAGCTCTTGAAAGATAATTATATTACAAAAAAGGATCGAAACAAAACGTTATCCCTTTGATTTCAGTAGGTGTATGATGAATTAATATTGTAATGTATTTAAATCAAATATTCTCAGTATTAAATTTTATTTTGTGTACATTTTTATTAAACAGATTTAAATCAAAATATAAGAAATTTGATTTGAAAACTAGCCGATCTGTTATTTATTAGGAGAAACGGTTGAAAACAAAAGTGACCAGTTTTATTTTAAACATGTTCCGATATACTTCAAACAGGGGGCAAAAATCTACAAACTACTGTACAACGGCATTTACAGCATGACCATAATAAATAATTGTTATTTCTTATTTCAAATAGGTGCATTGTTTGAATCAAAATTGCACTGTATACAATTCAATTTAATACATGTCTTGAATCAAACAAAATGTCTGAAAGCAAAGTTGCACCCTCTTAAATCAATGTTCTATGTTTTTTGAAACAAACAGAACTACGTGAAATCAAAATTGCGACGTTTTACTTCTCTCACGTACGCAACCGTAAGAGCCTAAAAATGTGTGAGTGTAGGTAACTAACTGTAATCGGATCGGAATCGTTGTTTGTTGCTTGCAGTATTGCAGCTGGATCGCAATTTGCAAATCATTTCCTCTTAAATTGTGTTATGTTGTCGTCGCGTTAGTTGGTCGGTTCGTGATCGCGGTAGAAAAATGGAAAATATAATGAACGTGGATATGAACAATTCATTCTTGGATTAAAAAAATAGTGAAGTGCTTATCTTATACGATATATCGGAAGATAAAAACCAGCTCCGAGGAGTTCTCGAACATATTAATCTTTCTTCGCTCCTACCAATTTTGAAAGGTAAGACAATAATATTTATTCTTGTTCTTTTCCGTGTCGTCCTGGATGTTTGTTGCAATCCAGCAAAATCGAATATCATCTTGCGTTGCTCATAGTAAAATTTTTGTTTTCCTGAGAATTTTTTTTTGTGAATTGCAGTGTATTTCTCATTTTTTTGAATTGTATCGACAATTTTTTTTTTTGTGGAATGCTTTGTTCTTTTTTTCCATCATCAGCTTCAGCATCAACGCCATCGGCACCGAGCGATCACAAGAGTAAGCGTCATCGTCTCAAAACCATTCTTTATCAGAGTCCGTTGCCCGAATTGGCTTTCATTACAAAATTGTCCGCAAGCGAAGCCTCAAACTCGCTCAAACCGCACATGTCCAACGAAGACAAATTGATTGTGTTCTACAAAAACGAATACATGGCGGTACGCAACGCCGAAGGCAGTTTCTTTCACTGTCAGACTCTGCAAAACGTCTATCGTTCTTCGCCGCGTATAACAATTCGCTGGCTGTCCAAGGACAAGAAAGACAAAACAGTTTTCATACCAGATTTGTACGATCACACTGACATTGAGTGTGTCTTGACAACTGTCGACTTCGCATCGAGAATATTTTGAAGAAGGCACTGTTCCGCGACCTGATGTTACCGAAGAGAATCCAGATGGAAGTAAGTTTTCTTTTCTAACATTTCAATTCATTTCTCAATTTGTTATTAATTTCGATTTGCAGTTGACATTTCGCTCTACAAAGATGAATCTCGAATCGAAAAGAAACTATCTTACAGTGCAAGCAAGGGCGGTGGCTCTAATAAACGGTCAAGTTCTTCACGAAGCCTAAACAAGAGCAAATCAAAATCACCCTCTAAGAAGACGAAATTCGCCTTGTCATCAAAAAAGAAACGAAAAGGCAGTGATAGCGATTCGAGCGACGTCCAAATCGCAGTCTTCCGTGCCTGAAGAGGTAAGGCGTTTTTATTTTTTTGACATTTGAATAATGAAATTTAGTTCAAATTTTCAGACCAAAACCCCTGGAACAGCGTCCTCGGTGAACAGCAGAAGCGATAGGGCCCTCAAGCGAAGAGCTGCCGAAGGCACAGCTTCAGATTCGTCAGCTAAGAAATCTCTATCAGTGAGTCCCGTCAAATGAGCGGCTAAGGGTGAGTACATTTTAATGCATTTTAGACATTTATTCGTATAACGTTGTTTGTCTTCGAATAGCCGATAAAAATTCGAACACTGACAGCTCGCTGAGTAAAACAGAATACTCTTCGGCCGGTGAAAAGGCACCCAAAGCCACAAACAAGGCTTCTGCACCAACATCAACCAAAAAGAAACAAACTGGGTATCGGATTCCGATGAACAAAATTGACGAATTTACGAGTCCGCCCCTAAATTTGTATTCGATAAACAACGGAAAGACGTTTGTAAAAAATAAGTACCTGTAAGACAGTTGAAAAAAAAAAGTACATAATAAATTAATTTTAACGTTATTAAAACTTGAAGTTTGTGTTTAATTTTTTAACGGAAGGTAAAGGAATCGTTTACTGTTTTTTTTTTTTGAAAGCGTAGGCGCAAAGAAAACACAACATTCAATAAAAAAAAAATACTTTGAATCAAAATAAAATTTTTAAATAGGACTTAACACGAAATTTTGAAAATCAAAATAGCCCAACCTCAAAACCAAAGTAACTTTTAATCAAGATTGCACGATGCATGTATATTTAAATGTTTACATTACTAATTCAAAACGCGATTGCTTTTCTTTTGATCATGTTCAATATTATATTAAATCTCATGCAAGTTTGTTTTAAATACTCATTGCTACAAATGAATATCGAGGCCATTATACGATGGAAGTGTTATAGACTTTGAAATAAGACGTTGTCTTATTAAATCAAAAAACAATGTTTTTTGTTTCAAAATGTAAGAGTAGCTTGAAACTCATATAGTGTGCAATTGATTTGATTCTGTTTCAACATTGAATCAAAAACAGAACTTCTATAAAATTTATCATTTGTATTTTTAAATACAAAATGTGAAGCAAACGAATTAAAGTCACAAGTACTTCGATTTTATAACGCATTCATACTATTTTCAATGCCGAAATATATAATTGTAGGTGGTTTCGATATTAATTTGTAGTATACTGAGTATTCAAAACAAACTTGCATGAGATTTAATATAATGTTGAACATGATCAAAAGAAAAGCAATCGCGTTTTGAATTTGTTATTTTAAACATTTAAATACATGGATCCTGCAATCTTGATTTAAAGTTACTTTTTCAAATGGTTTTGAGGTTGGGCTATTTTGATTTTCAAAATTTCGTGTTTAGTCCTATTATATAAAGATTTTAGTTTGATTCAAAGTGTTTTTTTTTGATTCCATGTTGTTTTTTCTCTGAGTGTACAGGGAAGCACGTAGGACGTGGATTCATTTAGTTTATGAATTCAAATGTTCCAAAAAACGAATAATTTAAACACCCTCGCGTACACACACACACACACACTAAAAAAAATATTCGACTTTATAGTACGATTATTATTTCTCGAGAAATGATAATAATTTGGCAAACGGGGTTAAAATCGAAAACTACTTTGGGTATTGATTTGTGATTTTGTTGCAGTTTAAGAAATCGTTAAGGGACATTTACACTAGCAGAGCTAGGGCGGGCCCAATGGAACTGACAATATTATGGTGTAATAATTCTTAGGATCAAAGAATACCCCAGAGGGAAATTTGATTAAGTTGCCTCTTGGTTGGCGGAGATTAAGAAATATAAAATGGAAATATGAAACTTTTGAAAGACATTATGGAGTTCATTTTTTGTTGATTGCTTGGATGGAGTTTTACTGAGGAAGAGAAGTATTCTGAACTATTTTGTCTTTTTAGTATGGAAATTAAAGAGGTTTTGTGGTTCATTTAATGGGATTCCAATGTGCAGTTGAGCTTTTGTAAATGTCTAGTTGGCAATTGAAGTTAAGGCATTGATAATGAGGCGGAGTTAAAAGAATGATACTTTTATAAAAGATCCTCTAGAAACTTTCAGGATGAGATGAATGGCGGATTCTAAAAAGGTTTTACTTGTTACTAATTTAAGACATTTGTGTTGTTACATTTAATTTACTTTTAATTCAGTTTAAGATAGGTCTGCTGAACCCCATTTTTTTACAATTTTTTACAGTTTTGGATTTCAATTACCAGGAAAACTGGGACAAAACAAATGTTCCCATATCTAGGAAATTAAAAAAAAAATCCAAAGTGAAAACATTTTTTGGCTTAATTATTTTATTATAGCTCAGAAAATAAAATATAATCAAAACAAATTCACCAACCCTTAACTCTTTTGTACTGAATCGTTAAAAAATCAAACACGTCAAAACCTTTTAAACTTGAAAGTTGTCATTTGTAAACTTAAAAAAATATAATATCTAGTCCACTTATTATCTCTTCTTCCAGTAGACTTGGGCGGCTAGAGAGGCTATCTTACTTTTTACAGCAAATATCTATTCAACTGCATTAAAGAAGCAAAATCAGCTTCTTAAACAATGCACTCTTTTGTACTCGAGAACTTTTTTTCTTATTAAAAAAAAAAGAAAAAAAATCAAAACACTCCATAAACATCAATAACAGGATGAAGACCGAAAGACTGAATTTATTGACCCTAATTGCTCTCCAGGCCTGTCGGCTGTCAAGTACTTTGGGCGTACTTCTTTGAATGGTGAACGCGTCAAGCACTCGTTTAAGCCATTTAACCCCTGCTAAGCAGTTTCAACAGCATCACCATCTGGAAGCAATTGAAATTAGAAAAGATAAATTGAGAAATATCGAAAGAATTAGGAAATTTCGTTTCGCTTTTTTAATGAGAATAATTATTAATGGAGGCTTTGGGCATAAAAAAGCTACAATTCAGAAGTGTCAATCAATTCGGAATTGTTACTTCCGCACCTTCAACACCTCCGTCTTGAGAATTCCGTTTTCATTTGCGAGGGCAAGCAAGTTCATTTTAAAAAATGTGAACTTCATGTTGAAAAGTAATTTCTCTTGTAATGGCCAATTTGTTATTTGGAGCATAAACACTACACATTTTTGTTTTTCATTAATTTTCACTTGCACTTCTTTTTTCATTTTCGTGTCTACTTCACTTTTTCCAACTTCTTTGTCTCTGTGAAGTCAATTTTCACCCACATCAACTGCTATCCCGACCGCGCATAGCAGCTGCGATTAAAAGCATCTAAACTTACATTCATTAAGTCAAGACGAGAGAAAGATAATACTGCGGATGCGGTGCAATGGTGGCGATGGGTATCTAAGGCATCTTTTGGTATTGTTGTTTCAGGCAAAGACTTAATTACCAGAAGTTTATATACGCGACTGTTGTTGAAACAAAAAAAAATTCAAACACAAAACACGAGGTTTATAAAGATTGTTTACAATCAATAGTCACTACATACATATTTGGTACAAAAGCGCTTGTAAATTGAAATGGAACACATGCCGAAGATGCTGAAGAATGGAAGCAAGGAGTCAGTTGTTCTAGTATAGTTTCTCACTTTAGATGAAAACTGATACTCTTTTGTAATCAAGATGTCGAAGATTAATTTAACATTAATGACGCACTGCGCTGCCTTCCACTGTGATACAGTTGTTTCTGGAGGGTGTATTCTTTTGGAGTGATGGAATGTGTTTATGTCTAAAGTTACGAAAATAATTCGGATTTTTGAGTCAAACTACTTTTGTGTGTATGTGCTGTGTTGTGGGTATAATGTTGCAAAGTTATTGAACGGGAAGTGAAATTCATTTGCACCCGAGAAATAGTTTTGAGGAACTTATGAGGAACAGATGTTGCGGAATTGGGAAATAAGTTTTGTTGTGTTGAAGTGTTGGGTGCCCTGGTGTCAGAAAGACTAAATTTTGAAACAAATGGTATTTTTCTATAACAGAAATATGTCAATTAAACTGTCGATTTTGTGTACATTTTGCTAATGTTTAGGAAACTTTCAAATGAATTTTTAAACGGAAATTAATGCATATTTTCATTCAGGGAAGAAAAAGTCCTTTTTAGGGAGACAATTGTTTTATGTACCTAAGTGTTAGATTTTATGCTGGGTATTCTCGATAAATTAATAGCTTTTATTAAGGCAACTTATGATCAATCGAAACGTCAAGTTTTGCATGAAGGGATGTTGTCAGAAGAGACGTCGCTCTCTCACTGGATCATGAATCTTCATCAAATGACAACAGGTTTGGAGAGAGAAGCAAAAATCATGGGGCTAAAAATCAACTCCGGATCATCATCATCAGGCTCAGAACCCAGTAATTTTCTCTTACAAATATTTCTCAACCACCTTCCAATGCCTTGGAATCAGCATCTCTGCTGAGGGTGACATCGAACAGGAAGTCAGTATTGGCAAGACAAAATGCTGCTTTCGGTATGCTTCTTAGCTTAAGAACCAAGCTACGCGTGCTGTTCCGATCCAAAGTCGAATACGTCTTACTTTACAGTTGTAGTACCTGGAAGGGATCAGTAACTGTCACTAAGAAGCTGCAAGCTTTCATCAATAGATCTCTACAAAACATGGTTAGGATTATCTTGCATATAGTCGTATTTCTAACGAAGAGCTCCTCGGAAAAATGAGCAGCGAATCGCAAAAATGCTTTGAAAAGGCTACAACTGTATTGTGGCGCAGGCAATGCAGTGCAGTCTACTCACGCAAGAAGGAAGAAGAGCTAGACGACCGATAAGCTCACGGAGAAGGACAGTCGAAGAGGAGTTAGCTAGACGAGGGAGTTGCGACTCATATATTTAGGAATCGTATAGCAAGCTGGAAACTCTATGACTCATTATAGGGGTCCGCTCACGAAAAATAAGTTCTGAGAACCTATGTAAGTAAGAAAGTAAAACTATTTGGCATGCAAATGCGGAAGCCAGAAGGAAGAGGGGTGGACTGCTGAAGTTCTCATTTTTGGAACCGCATCCGGTTTTTACAGTTCTCTTCATACATTTAAGGAATATTTTGTATTTAAAGTTCTGTCAAAATTGATAGAACCGTTTTCGAAACGACATAGTTTTAGTTTTCTGCTTTTGTTTCTTTTTTTTCAATCTTGAAGGAATTTATTTAAAAAAGTAAGCTTTTGGCGAGTAAAATAGAAAAGCCTGAACAAGTTGAAGACAATCTTTATAATTTCTTAAAAGCCACATTTGAACCGGGTCAGCTATAAATCTGAATTCAAAGACAAAAATCCCACTATTTATCGATTCTTCATTTCTCATTTAAAACTCCTGACATGTGAATAATTTTTGTTCACTCTCAAAGTCTCAAAGAGGTCAAGATTATTCATTATCATTACCAACTATAAAACCCCTACACCCAGCAATTCTCAACCATCCACGGATTTCCCCCAAAAGCCATTTGAAATCCAAACAAAAAATTGGACCCTACCCAACTAGTCCTTTTTTCATCCCACACATATATTTAAAATCTGCATAAATATTAAACCAACAACCCACAAACATTAAACGATTTCAAAACTCTTAGCATAAATTTAAGTAAGCCTCATCCAAAACACACTTGTTTTTGTCCCATCCCGAACCACAAAGAAAAAAAAACAACGACAACACCAGCTTTATAATCTTCTCCACAATCTCCTGTGAAAAACCCCAATAGGCCCATTACATACCGTTCATAAATGTTGGAATTATGTTTTTCTCGATTCTTTTTTCTGTGTACCAATCTAACTCCTGCGGGAACAATATTCCAGAAACCGTAGGGTCCACAAAGAACACATTACATTACTTGCATAAATAAATTCCTCAAAGAATGTAAATCGGACGTAATTTAGAATGTTTTCTTGAATTTTTTTTTCTCGCAATACCACCATCAACCCAATCTCCATATCAGCCCCGCAGTTCTGGGCAGAAAACTTGTCCCTCAGCGCAAATATCACTGACCTACTTCGAAAGTAGTTGGCGAGTGTTTTTTTTTTCATCTTCTTTTTTTTCGTTAACGTATTTTGAAATGCAGAGCAAACCAATTTGCACCATTTGAAGTATAAAAGTTTTTCTTTTTTTTTTGTGTTCCAGCTTCAAAAGTGAGATCCTAGGAAGAGAACGCGACGCGGCAGCCTTGTCGGGCAGACTACCCTAAGCAAGTCTTTGCAAATGTACTTTATGGAAGGCTGTTGCACCAACTAGAGAGCCTAGATATATTCACTACTGGCCCTGTATTAACATCACCATCACGACCGACAAAAAGAACTCAAAACCTGGAGGCCGTCAAAGACCGAAAAACTTTTCATTGTGTTGAATGTAGGCATAAGTTTTGCCTTTTTCAATTCTTTCAATTGCATGTTCAGCGGCGAATTACTTTTTAGCTCCTCAAAAAAAAAAAACAAACAAAAAACAAAAATAAATTCTCTCAACGCAACGTGATAAAATTTGGCCAGAACTAGCAAGTGCAAGAGCAACAAAAATATTCTATTAAAAGTTTCGCCCGCCCACATTGCAAAACAGATTTGCATAGAGGAGTTAGAATTTCAAAAAATTTACCAACTTACCCCAACTGGTGTCTTTTGCCGAGCTGCACCATGTAAGGTGAAAGTTCTGTAAATACAAAATTGAGAAAAAAGGTAATCATTGTCAGGAATTTGGCAAGTTTTTTGTTTGTAATCTGTTTTTTTTTTTTTACAAAATTGGAAACAGAGTAGAAAAGTTAAGTAAGCTTTCGAGTAAAAAGTTAAGAGTGCAGGTGCATCGACTCGTCCTGATGCTGTGATATTAAACAGTTGTATTTGTTTAAAAAAAAAAAACAAAGTTCGAGGTTAATTTAGTTTTTAAATCAGCTTTTTTGTTTAGTTTTTCTTGAGTAGTGGAACTATGTTACCAAAGTTTGTTTTTTTCAGATATTTTTGTGTCCTTTTGTTTTAAGACTGTTAAGAAGGGCAGGAATTTGTGGCAAAGAGCAAACATAGAACACCTAACGTAAGAACCTAAGATATTGAAAGACAATTACCATCTGCTTGATCAGAGAAAAAATGTATTGATTTTCGTTTATCCTTGATTTTATTTACGGAAGATAATAATGTTGAATACTTTTCGGAGAAACTTTAAGTTTTCGTGGAATTTGTGGCTTGGGACAAAACATTTTTGCACAATTTCTAAAATTAGCTCACCTCGTGTTTGAATAAAATGATAAGCATTAAGATTGAAAACGAAGGTCTGAGGATCGTTATTTTATCACTGAAAATAAGTCTCGTTACGGACTTGGTCCTCAAAGCGAATTTCTTTGTTTATGGTTTGATAAGTTTCTGTTCCTATAAAAGATTCCTGTCAAAAAACATTATATCCCAAAAGAACTCTTCCTCCCTTTTGTTAATTCTTTTATTCATGTTATGCCAATTGCCTTTTTCATCATATCTTGATATAAAGCAACCTTCGTATCACTTTTAAATTTTAATAAAACCCATACTGTTTATTTTATGTCGTCGACAGCTTTCTTCCTAAGTTCCCTGAGGAACTCCATACAATTAATAAAAATTTTATATTCCCCCGGCAAATTGAATAAAACTCTTCCAAACCAAAAATAACAACTGGCTCCGTTCTTCTATATTATTACTCCCCCAGTTCTGGCTTGTTGTAATCCCTATCTGCTGGCTTGTTAAAATGTGTATAAATTTGCTTTATAGCTTGAATAATTCTTAAACTTATTCTTGCCAATAGATTGAGATAGACTGAGATATAGAGAGGGAAAGAGAAGTAGAGAAATTCGGTAGTCGCCGTGTGTTAACGTCTTCATTGTTATCGTTTACTTCTTAAAGGATACGTTGTGCTCTTTGCGTATAAATCAACTCTCATTAATCTCGACATGTTATCACCGCAAAAATGAAGTAAAATCTGGTTAGAGGAGACTGTTTTTGTTGTCGATGTAAGCCCTGAATGTCGAACAATATTTTGGCTGTCTCTAACTCTTGTATGTGGTAAAACGTTGATATAAATGAATCAAGGCTAAAATGTATGTGTCTCCCTGACGGAATAGAAGTTTGGAACGTTCGAAAGGAACAAAATATATGACTCCTGGACTTTGTAAATCTTCTGGTCTGTTCTGACTTTATTTATTGGTAGTAATGTGTCAAAAATTAGCAAAAATAAGTAGCAATAATGCCGAGTAATTTATAAGGAACATGCCAATGGAGAGTTCTTTTTAATCACAAGTCTGATCATGAGGGCCGGCGGCGGAGCTGCGAGGCGGGCGGCGCGGCGTCAATAAGTTACACGTAGAGCTTAGAAAAAGCGTGTTGCAGATAATGGCCAAAAATAGAATATTAGTTGTAAGTGGCAAACGAACAGCCTTGATTCAATATTAATAATAACGGCCATTTGTGTAAAAAGGCTCAGATGTTTATGGGGCCATAAACTTAATTGGAATCGTGATAAGATATTTTCGTTTTTGTTGTTGCTGGCTGTGGTTGTCTTCCGTGATGTCCTGGAAGACCCAGTCCATTATTATTATGGTAATATGAGCAAATTAACTTTGGTTTAATACAAACGTATTTGAAACGAAATTGAAATATGGATGGTCCTTGATGGTGAGCATTGCCAATTGCAGGTGTTTGCCGGTTTCGGAAGAATAGTGTTGTCCGAAAGTGTTGCATGATTTTTCCAAGTGCAATTTCAGAGTCAAAAGTTTCTGTCAAAATTTTATTGAACTGAATTTTTATAAAATATGTCAAGTGAAGGCAATCGGTTGATAAGCGCCAAAGTTGTTAACTGTTTCTATGGTGAAATAAATAGTGGCGCATTCTTTAATCCTGAGCATGAAGTTTAATTTCGAAAAACAAATACTTATTCCACAAATCTGTAAAGAAGGATTTCGCAAAATCAAAGGATATGTTTAGGTTCTCAAAGGCTTTAAATTCCAGAATCCTTATTTGACAAACTTAATACAACTTTCAGAGAAAACATTAAGCAACCAACAAAGTGAAAAAAAACTAACCTGTTTGATTTTGAGACCAAAAAACGGATTTCCTTCAAAGCGCTAAACCAAACTTAAATACAAAGTGCGACAAGACCACAAAACCAAAACCAATGAACCTTCTGTTTATCCTTAAATACCCTTTTTAAATACCAAGAACCAAGAACCTATCATTGTCACATTTTCTTGATGGCTTTATGAACGTTGATACTGTCCTTAGAAAAATATTCCCTTTTTTATTTCCTCTCAAAAAGGACCATACCTTAACTTTCCCTAAATATCAGAGAAAAGAGAGAGGACAAGGGAATCAAAACATTCAAAACGAACAAAAGCTAAATGTATATCATCGGCATCGCATCTTAATGGATTTACACTATAAGAACTCCTTATGGAGCAGAATCTCGAGACTTAAGTGGAAAAGGGGGCATTGCTTGAAAAAAAAACATTTTTTTCTTTCCTTCGAATGGGGATGGTGAATGCAGTTACTTGCAGGTGAACACCCTTGAAAATGGCAAACCATTTAACCTAGATTCACTTCTCCAACCTTATGTCTATAGACTTAACAGTCTTAAGACTGGGGATTCTTACAAAAAAAAAAAGAAATGGCAAACTCCCACTCACCCACTCACTAAAAAAAGGGGAAACGCCAAATCCTTTTTATGTTAAGTGAATATTTTCACAGTTCTAAGATTGTAAACTTTAAAGAGCTTTGAAACTGAAATATAAAATTCAAAGTGTCAGGCAGTAAGAAAGTTTTGCACCTTAAATTTTTTTTTGCTTGATGTATTTTCTTGATGAATTAAATTAGCATATTTAAAAAATAGCTCAAACTGTAAGGAATTTATGGGGGTTAAGATCCTTTTGTAGTGAATTTTCTAAACAAATTTCTTGGCTGCTACTCTTTGTTTGGATCAATACCCAAACGCCTTAACTAGAGCAACCTGAAAGAAGTCCGCGACTAGAAGATGGACCATTTTCTGCGATGGTCTTTCTCGATATATTGGTTCGGTTGGCATACCCAGATGTTGGAGATAAAATTGTTGATCAGTCTACTATTGAGGAATTTAGTAGCGTCATTTCCAACGTGCTTCATCAAGGACGCTTACCACTAAGAGACATCGAAGTCGAAACCTTCGAAGTTTTTTCTTTTTGTCGAATCTAAATTCCCTAAGTAGTCGAATTAACACTTAAAGTGACAATTTGAGTTGATAACCTTTCTTATTTCTTTCTTATTCATCAAAAAGAAAAGCTTATCTTTTAAAATATATACCTCAAGCTTTAGAAACAGTACTCGTTTAACTCGATAAAACACATTTCCATATTTCCTATTGATTGCTGTTTTCTATACTTTTTGCATACTATAAATACCCCCTTATAAATCAAATATTTATAAGAACACGCATTTTTTAAGGAAACATCCACGTAAGTCCTCATCTCGTATGTTAATCTCAGGTTTTACAAATTTCTTACTGACACATTTCATAAAAATTTCAATTTCGACAGCCATTATGTATACAAAATAAAAAGACATCTCATTTTTTCTGCCTTAAAAACAGCAATTTCCGCCCGCATAACAAAGCACACTTTTGAGGTTTGAGTGTTGTATAGAGCCTGTAGTGTTTTTATTATCAAGGTGAACTGCCAATTGCGATACCAACTACCAGGGCGGCTTTCCAATCTATAGCCGTGGGTACATACATATTATATTATGTTCAATAAGCAAATGGAAGAAATCCATTAACCCCCTTGAGGTCGAGGTTATAGCAGCAAATAGGACTTTTATATTCGACTTGTGTGTGTACACAAAAATATAACAAAGCATTTTGCCATTCTTATTCGGCAGCGTTATCGATTTCAATTGTAGAATTGCGTGGATTCGACATTTTGAGCACATTGCCAGATGTACACAGTGCACACACAAAGGTTCGATTTAAGGACGATTTTCATTTCTTCGTTTTTGTTTAAGGTGGTGCGTTACCGTAGCCTTTCTGGTGGTTTTGTTAAATTTCAAACAAACATTTGTGTATTTTCTGGAAAACAAATTTTCGAGAGAAGGTAGAATTAGAATTAAATTGAAAGCTATTGTGTTGTCTACTTTTGAAGAAGGTCGAAAAAAAAGAAATAAAAATTAAATAAAATAAAATAAGTTGTCAAAGGTGACAACTAGAAAAAAAACACCATACGAACACTACTAACTATGTACACATAAACTTTTATTTAAACAACAGGCTCTAGAATCAATAAATGCTAGGTAGTCACCACCGGTCAGTACATGCCTAGCAACAAAACAAATAAGGCCAAGCTTAGACCAAAAGCGGTCGAAATGTTGATTTCCCATAGGCAAACAAAACATGCCATGAGGTTGGGGGTCTTCCCAAAAGACTTGTATGGATGAGGAAGAAGATACAGTCCAACACCTCCCCTGTACATGTCCGGCCTCTTCAGCTGAAGAAATACCTATCTCAGTAACTCCTTCTCCAATTTCAAAAAGAACTAACTTTCCAAAGAGTAACTTTCTATAGTGGTATCACAATGGACGTTTAGGGTCTAAGTGAGTCAAGAATGTTTAGACAGCCCCTCTAAGGTCTAACCTAACCTAAACTATATTCATATAGATAACCATAAAAGAATCGTCCTAGTACAAAACATTGGTTTTAATGTGTCAGTTTTATATTTTATCGCCACTTCAACGTTTAATTTCCATTGGCCCAAAGGATTTTATTAAGATTGCAAATAATTCCCCTAAAAACCCCATAAACAAACTAAAACAGAAACCTCAAAAAAGTACTTCAACAATGCCACAAGATATCACGAAATATTTTATTAGGATCACCATTTTCTGAATCAAAAAAGTTATTTAAATCAAGTTCATTATCATTCATATTCGTGATATCCTTAAGGTCACCCAATTAGGCAGATTCTATTCCCTAAAACACCATTAACCGAACTAACCGCAAAATTAAGATGCGAAACATCAAAATTCATACCGTCGGTTATCCTGTTAAGTGACCCTACTTGAACCGCATTTATTATGCCCGCAAGCGGGTCACATCAAATCGAGCAAACGAACACGTGTGCTCCAGAAACTCACAAAAACTACGTTTCGCATAGCAAAACTTAACGACCTGCTTAAAAATCTTGGATTACAAATGAAAATAAATTCGGATGTGTTTTTCCAGATACAAAACAAAAGAATCTATAGAAGGCATTGGACGGAGAAATTCAAATAATTGCTTACCAAAGAGAATTTCCAACATGGAACCCTTATGTGCTTCGTAGATTATGTCAGTGATGCTGCCACCGGCACAGGGGGCGACGTCGTCGATGATGAAGATGGCGAGGTGTCCTTCAGCAAAAGAGATAGGGATTCAAGCAAAAGAGATTCTTCTTTGAAATTTTCCATAAGTCCGGAGACTACTGAGAACTGAGAAGTCCAAAGAAAACATACGCCAAACCTGTCTCAGAAGGTTATACAAAAGCACAAACAAAATGAATTTTTTTTAGAGATGAACATCGAGTAGAGTCTATAGGTTAGGTTAGGTACACTTTTGAAGTTTCCTTTTCATCCATCACACCTTATACTCTTTCACATGTCTTCTACTCGGTTCATAGCAACTTATCGGAAAGCAAAGAAAGAATACTTCAAATAATAGACGGAACTGACACTAAGAACTGATGAAACGAACATAAAACCAGAGTGTCCTCTTTACAGTGCACCCACACCATACCCGTTGTGAAAACGAACATGATAAAAGAAGTAGAATGAGGCAAATTAGTCTGACGAATGCGTTCAGTTCAAAAAGCAAAAGAGACCATAGCAAACAAACAAACAAAAAAAAGGAAGAAAAATCTTATCCAAGTTCTAAATTTCCTGCGTTGATCCTTTTTGATGAGAAAAAAGGACTCGTTTGGATTTTGGATTCTCTGTTGATACTTAGGGCTTTAGGTTTTGTACACACAAATGGCAGACAACAAATTTTTGATTTTGTGTATGTTAGGAAGAATACATTTTCCGAAAGTGGATTTGTCCTTAAAAGAGACAAAAAAAAGGGAATGAGTGTAAATTGATTGAATTGGCGGTTTTATGGGTTTTTGTCGAAGCATGTGTTTACATTATTTCGAAGGCCTTCCTCATGCACAGGGCATTGTATGCCAATTTATTGGTAATGACAAAAATGATTGGGGTAGGTGTTAGATAATGTGTGTCAAGGGATCACATTATTTTGGTTTTGCATAATTTTCTGGGGTCGATTGTCTTCAAACTTGCTACATCAAGTAGCTTAAGAGATTTCGCGTGTTTTTGTTCTTATTTGTTGAAAATTTGAAATTCCATTCAAGGATATATTTTAAAAGGCAAATAATTTACAGCAAACATAACTTGGCTTACAAAAATGTTCTCCTCCTA
Source organism: Sphaerophoria taeniata (assembly GCA_943590905.1). NCBI lineage: Eukaryota > Metazoa > Arthropoda > Insecta > Diptera > Syrphidae > Sphaerophoria > Sphaerophoria taeniata. The sequence continues at coordinate 25,557,529 of OX016541.1, forward strand.
CGAGAATAAAAATTTACCAAAGCATAAATTTATGTTCTTAATTTTTTGGCCAAAGGAAACGTTCTAAAAAAATCTAATGCGGTAAATTCCGCGCATTTCATGGCTTCATGGCTTTATCCTGCCAAAACAAAGAAACAAAAAATCAAATTTCATTACACAACGCGAAAACATTAAAATTCCGAAAATATTTTGTGCGTTTTCTACCGCGAAACAAATAAATCAAACATTCTATTTATGAATTGCTGAAAATCCTGGAGTTTACTTTATGTCGACCAAAAGAAAAAATACCGTGTTTCAGTCTAGAGAGCCAAAAAATCCTTGAATGCAGAACATTTCTATAAGGCAACAATTCAAAAACATTTTGTAAACATATCGCAGTCTATGATTCATGAAATCATAAAATTTTACCTTGCAGATTTTTTTTTCATACCTAGATGGAGCTCGCCATCGCCATACCACCATGACCATGGCTTCATGCTGTGATTTTGTCCCTATACAATCTTGCCTATCAATTTTTCATTGCTGGCGGTTACACGGCCCGTTGCTTTTTCTTCTTTTTTAAAGTGTCCTGAATGAAAGAGAACATTAAATTGGATACTTTAAAAATTCCTTGTAGTATGTAAGATTTATTCATAATATGTTCTGCTGATGGGGATATTGCGTCCGCTATATTCTTCCCACATCAAACACCAACACGGGTGCCTATTATTATCTACTCCTAGTTGTTTGTATGAAATTCTCCCTAAGGATATTCGAAGGTGCTATATTTTAAAATCTATAATGGAATGCAATATATAATATGTTTGTTTTGTGTTGGCATCTATATTGGAGTTTGGCGACATAACAATTTTTATTGGTCGAGGAGGAGGATAAACTAGAAGTGGAATTCAATTTTGTTTGTCTTCGGTTATGGTTCTGTTTTTCCATTGAAATAGATCTTCAACATTTTGACTAGCGGATGAAACCAGTAAAGATAATGGAAATTATTAATGTTGCGGGAGTTGTTCTATAAACATAATAATGGTCAAGAAAAAAAAAATGAGTGACTTGATTGCGACTTCTTGAAGAAATACTTACTTTTTTGTATTTTTTTGGCAAACATTTTGTTGCAAGGACGGCCCAGTTTTGCTTCACTCACGCTTCTGGGATTTAATCATCAGTTTACCCTCGAGCCCGACTTTGGTCGTACTGTTAAGTACAGAGATTCATTCCTTAGCCGTAGCCCCCAAATGTGGAACACTTTACAATACTCTGTGGTCTTCAGTCATTACAATATTCGGAAATTCAAAACCAATGTTAATGTACACCGGTACTTCTCTCCTTTTCCTGATATTCGCGCTATACTCTTGACATTTAAGGGGTATTGAACAAAGACCTTGAGTGCGCACTTATTAAAACAAAAAACAAAACGTATCCCATCAGGGTCTCCTTCTGACATTTCGTCCACCTATTCTGATCGCTGGTCGAAGCTTTAAATTTTTGCACCCAGTTTCATACCATGGTTAGGTTAGGTTAGAGTGGTAGTTGATGTTGTTACTTCACTTAGATCTTTAAAGTTCATTGTGATACCACTAAAGAATTTTACTCATGAGATAGTTGAGAACATAAAAAACCAGTTAGTATTCCTTATGAAATTGGGGAAGGAGTTACCGTGATAGTATTTGTTCTGTTGTAGAGGCCGGACATGTACAGAGGTAGTGTTGGACGACAAAGCGTGAAAAGCCAAAAACAGTGCGTACAGCGTTCACCCGAGAATATTGCTGCATTCACCGTCTTTCTCAACAATTGAACATTCCGGAGACATCATTGAGACGAATTTTGCATAAAGACCTTGGTATGACGCCATACAAAGTCCAATTGGTTCAGGAGTTGAAGCCAACTGACCATCCAATGCGTTTTCGCTTCGTTAAGTGGGCCTGCGATTGACTTAGAGAAGATGCCGATTTTGCCAAAAAAATCATCTTTTCAGATGAAGCTCATTTTGATCTTGGCGGGTGTGTAAACAAGCAAAATTGTCGCATTTGGGGCACAGAAAACCCGCACGCATACATTGAAAAGCCGATACACCCAAAACGAGTCACTGTTTGGTGCGGATTTTCTTCCAGAGACATAATTGGGCAATTTTTCTTCGAAAATGAGCAAGGAGTGGCGATCGTTATCGGGCCATTTTGAACGAGTTTTTGTTCACAAAAATTGAAGAGGAGGATATTGGCAGCATTTGATTTCAACAGGAACGCGCTATGTGCCACACAGCCGAAGCTACACTCGATATTTTTCGTCCTGTTTATGAAGATCGCACTATCAGCCACAGAGCTGATGTCGTTTGGCCACCTCGGAGCTGCGATTTGACACCGTTGGACTATTATTTGTGGGGTGTCGTAAAAGACGCCGACAAGCCAGAGACAATTGACGCTTTAAACGACAATATTCGTGAAGCCATTGGTGAAATACACTATCGATAATGTGCTTAAAAATTGGACCGATCGTGTAGGCTACTGCATGGCCAGCCGAGCCAGCCATTTGAATGAAATTATTTTCCATTATTAACCGGAAAGATTGTACTTTCAAAGAAAAAAAGAAATTTGAGAAAGTATTCAGCAGTTTTTTTTTTATAGCATTTTCAAAAAAAAAAGTTATTTGGCGGACCCTTTATTATAAGGACTACTTAAATTAAAAAAAAAAAAAAATTACTTTTACTTCCAAGATAAAAAGGAAGGAAGAAGACATTTAATTCAGAAGAATTGAGGTTAAAACTTAAACGTAATTGTAACAACTTGTAAGTCACTGTAATTAGTACTAATGAATGTATTCAGAGAGTGATTAAGTTAATTCAAGTTAATAATGCATATTCAATACTCACCCTCATTATTGACATTTACAATTTCTTATTGAAAAGCAAACAAAATTTAAATTATATTAATTTTAACCTTAAAGTATTCAAATTTTTCTTTACATAAAGGTTTCGTAAATATGTCAGCTAATTTTTCATTAGTTGGTATGTAGGATATATCAAATATTTTTTCATAATACTTTTCTCTTATAAAATGTATTCGAACGTCTATATGCTTTGTTCTCGAATGGTATCCAGGATTTTTGATGAGTTTCAAAGCTCCTTGGTTGTCTATATAAAGCATTGCTCGCACATCACACACATCTTGTAGGATATCTCTTATTAAAACTCTTATCCATATGAGTTCTTTTACGGCTTCTGATGCTGCAACATATTCAGCTTCCGTTGATGATATTGCTGTGCATCGTTGTCTTCGTGAGCCCCAAGCAATTGGTGAATCTCCTAGTAGTAATATATAGCCATCGTCGTGTGTCGACATCGCCAGCGTAATCGGAGTCTTTATAACAGAAAAGGCTTAAGTTACATTTATTTTTGAAAAATATACCTATATTTTGGGTAGCCTTCAAATAACGAAAGACTCGTTTCAAAGTTTTGATATGCTGTGGAGCCGGCCTGTCCAGGTATCGACTTTAAACTCCAACAACATATGAAATATCTGGTCTTGTAGCTATGGCCAGATACATCAGGCATCCAATCGCCTCTCGGAACGGAAAACCAGTTTCTATCGTGGGAGTTGGGCTGAGAAGTGACGATTTTGATATTGCTTCGCACGGTGTAGCTATTCCTTTTGATTCTGCCATATTAAAACGGCTCCAAAGACGTTGAATGTAAGCAGACTGCAAAACATGAATGTCTCCAGCAGAATTTTGTTTCAGTTCCAAGCCGAGATAGTAATTCGCCTTACTCATCGTAAGTTGCAAATGTTTATTTAAGTAATTAACTAGGTCATAAATATCGTTCACGTCTGTTGCTGCCATTAGTCCATCATCTATATACAGGGCGATTATAATAATTCGGTTCTCTTTCCAAAGCACGAACAGGCATGGATCAGCAGCGCACATTATAAAATTGTAATTATTGAGTAGTTTAGATATAGTTAGGTTCCAGTTTCTCGAAGCTTGCTTGAGGCCGTATAAGGTTTTATTTAGTTTGCAAACCTTTCCCGGCTGGTCGACAAATCCAATTGGCTGCGCCATATAAATTTCCTCTTCTAACGTCCCGTTCAAAAATGAAGTTTTGACATCAAATTGGTAGAGTAAAAGTCGTTTACATGTAGCTATAGCAATAATTGTTCGAATCAAATTGAATTTAGCAACTGGGCTGAAGGTTTCATTATAGTCAATTCCTTCTTGTTGGCTACAACCTTTGATAACCAACCGAGCTTTATATCGCTCAATATTGTTTTGAGCAGAAAGCTTAACTTTATATACCCACTTACAAGGAATTACCTTTCTATCTTTTGGGCAATCTACAAGCTCCCATGTCTTGTTCAATCGATGAGCTTCCATTTCTTCTTCCATAGCTGTCATCCACTTTTCAGAGTCCTCTGAATTCATAGCTTCATTATAGGTCAATGGCTCCATAGTTCCAGCCATAAAAGCATGACCTTCTATTATTGCAGCTACCAAACTTGGATGAGGCCCTGCGTTCCAATTTTCATTGCTTTGAAGCTTGGACTTAAAGATAGAACCTGAATTTGCATCATAATTCTTTGCACCTCGACGACGTGTTGGCTTTTGTTGTGGGGCTTCTAGCTCTATTCTTTCGGTGTTTTCTTCGACCTTTGCTCGGTGTGGTCCACACTCTTCTCCCGAGGTAAATTGATCTGACTCAGTTGCAATATCCCTCAACGGTTCATCAAAAATAGCAGCAACAGGTTCCTCAATCTCATCCTTTGGAATATCATTTGAAGACCCCAGCTTTAAGGTTGTCTGTTCCTTAAACAAAATATCACGAGAAAGTTGTATTTTATTTGATTCTGGAACCCAAACACGAAATCCCTTCGTATTATTTGGATACCCAACAAAAACTCCCGACAAAGCCTTTTCGTCCCATTTCTGCCGCTTTTCCTTAGGAATGTGTATAAAAACTTCACTTCCAAAAGACTTCAAATTGCTAATACTAGGGATTTGCTGAAACCATAACTCATAAGGGCTTTTATTCTTAACAGGAGACGGTCCAAAACGATTTAGTAAATAAACCACCGTATTGACGGCTTCACTCCACAGTCTAAGAGGCAAGTCGGTTGCATGCAGCATGGTCCTAGCAATCTCCACAATAAAACGCCTGTCCCTTTCCGCACGTCCGTTTTGTTGAGGACTATAAGGAACGGACAATTGATGAATAATTCCACGTTTCGTAAGAAGATCTTGAACATGTTTATTGACAAATTCCAAACCATTGTCGGACCTGAGAGTTTTTATGTTTTTACTTAAAAGAGACTGAACTTCATTAAGAAAATTGTCAATTAAAAACGGAACTTCACTTTTTTCTTTAATAAAATATACTTTTCTAAAGCTTGAATAATCGTCTTTAAACAATAAAAAATACCTTGAACCTCCTAATGACTTGTTCTGCATAGGGCCTGTCATCGAGTCAACTTTTAATGTTACATCATTCATCGGCAGCTTTATTTAATGCATTCTGGCAATACCATAAAAAATTTCCCTTTTTTAATTCCTAATGTTTTTATACTTTCGTCTCTTTCCAAAGAATAGTACAAATGATTTGTGAATTATGTACGTATTACATTCATGTATATAATACTTCACGTGAATTGCGATTGAGTCTTTAAGGTTAGAAAACGGTCGATTCCTGAAATTATAAGTAGTTGTTCAAGAATTTTTTATATTCCATATTTCTTACCAATTGTAAGTTTGTATTATTTCTTAAATTGTAAAGAAAATTCAATATTATTTTTACAGAAAATAAAATCAATTAATAGCGTATGCTTGGATCTTTATACTTTGGATTTAAAGAAGGTTTTTTGGGATACTTGGAACAACATAATTTTATTTTAATTGCGACAATTCGTTTCTCTTTCTTTATTTGTGCCACCCAATTCGTCGATTATGGAAGATCAAGAACAGAGAAGTTGTTCTGCTTCAGGATGTAAAAGGGTGGACGACGATGAAATGGTCTCTTGCGAAAATTGTAAGCGTTGGTGGCATTACACTTGCCACAACTTTGAAGCCGATAAATTCGACACAGTGACTCCTTGGTTTTGCGAGGAAGAAGATTGTGTCTTTCGTGAAGACGAGGATGTTTCAAAAAAGAATTCTTCGTCAGGTCCTGCTGCTCCTACAAAGGTGACAGAAGAACAGGTCGATTTGATTATGGAAGCTGCTGCGCTGGCACAAGCTACAGTTGCTCAACGTGACAAAGAGCTTTTAGAATTGCGAGCTGAATTAGCCGACACCAAGTTGAAATTGTCACAAGCTTCCCGTATCAAAGCCCCACCGATTCCTAATGCCAAAGATAATTCGTCTAGTTTGAGCAACTCCAAGTTGGAAATAATAAAAAAGATTCAGGCGAATCACCAGGCTCTTGTAAACGAGACAATTGCTAATGGTCAGTCCACCCCGTTGCGGGAAAACACCACCGGTAAGCCAGCTAATGTCCATATCTCAGCAAAGGAGATGTCCGAAGAACATTCAAGCGGAAGTGTAGCTTCCTTTCGCGATTTAGATATGGCAAGAGGTGAAGCTTACCAACTCGTCAGCGAACGCCTTAAGTACTCTTCCGATGCTGATGCGATTATGGACTCTCTGCGGTCCATGTTCGGTCGTTACGATATTTTAATTCACGATCTGACCGCAGACCTTTTGAGTCTACCAAAACTTACGTCCAGGTGCGATCCTAAACTACGCTTATGGGCTGTGAAGCTTAACGGATTTGTTGCCGATGTCAAATCGATCAACCGAGAAGAAGATCTGAATAATGGCTATGTTTTAACAAACTTGGCTTCGAGGTTAGGGGGCGGCCTTTATCAAGACTGGCAGAAGAGAAAGTCGGCATTGCCACGGGCAAATTTTGAACATTTTGCTGCGTTTTTATCTCAACGAGTTTTGGATTTACCACCCGATCTATCGAAACCCGGAGGCCTTCCCGAGCAAAAGAAGTTAAGTCCAGGTAGTAAGTCTTCTCGAGTATTGTTGCATCAACCTGTTTCATCTGATAATTCCTCCGGCTTATGTTGCAAATGTAATAAAGTTCAGCATTCGTTAATTCAATGTGTTGAATTCTTGGCATTATCTCCGGAGCAAAGGCAGACATTTGCAAGAGAGAAGTCAATATGTTTTGCTTGTCTGGATCCATCGAAACATCAGTGGAAACAGTGCTTTAAGAAGAGATCATGTGGCACTGATGGTTGCAATCGTCGTCACCATCCTCTTTTGCATGCGTCACCAAGTACCTGCAACACTGGCAGTTCCTTTTGTACCACAGCATCATATTCATTCATCGCATGTTGGAATTGATCTGACAATCATGTTTAAAATAGTGCCTATTCGTATTTATGGGAACGATGATGTATTTTTTGACACACACGCCTTTTTGGACGATGGGTCTTCATTGTCGATGATTGAAGAAGATCTTTTTAATCAGCTTGGTTTATCTGGGCATCCGGAACAGCTCACTCTTCAGTGGACGAAAGGGGTGTCCCGAGTTGAAGATTCTAAGCGCACGTCTTTGGAAATTTCTGGAGTTAACCACCGTAAGAAATATATTTTGAAGAATGTGTATACGATCAAAGATTTGGGACTCGCTAGTCAGTCAGTTGATGTAGGTTACTTGAAAAGCTTGTATCCCCATCTAAGAGGACTTCCAATACCTGATTTAAAAAACGCTCGCCCGCAAATACTTCTTGGCCTCGATCAAGCCAAATTCCTTTTAGGACACGGTCAGCGGCACGGCAACGAAGAAGAACCACACGCTCTAAAGACTCTCCTAGGTTGGATTGTCTACGGCAAGTCAGCTCAGTCAATGAATGTGTCCTGTTTACATCCGGTTTCGAAACCCAGCATGGTTATGAATTTTCACGACGCTATTCGTGGGGAAACAGACTTACACGATCTTGTACGCCGACATTTCACGACCGAAGAGTTTGGTGTGATGCCACCAAAGGGACAATTACTTAGCCGAGAAGTTGCTCGATCCCTCGATATAATGGAACGTACAATTAAGCTGGTTGGAAACCAATATGAAATTGGCCTTCTATGGGATAAAGATGACGTCAGACTACCCGACAGCTATGAGATGGCTTTTAAACGGCTCATCGCTTTAGAAAAATCGCTGAAGAAAAAGCCTGACATGTTGGAGTGGCAAAATCGATACTTTCATGATCTTGTTTCCAAGGGATACGCTCGAATCGCTACACAGGAGGACTTAGAAAAGGTCTGGCCACGCGTTTGGTACGCGCCGACTTTCATCATCGTTAACCCTAACAAGAATCCACCGAAACCACGATGTGTAGCGGATGTAGCAGCCAAGATTAACGGAGTATCTCTCAACACTCATCTACTTAAGGGACCCGACAACTTAGTCCCACTTCACGCTGGCATTTTCAAATTTCGTGAGCGCAAAGTGGCCGTGAACGGTGATGTTCGTGAAATGTTTCACCGAATCCGAATAAAATCTGAGGATCAACAGTGTCAACGCCTCTTATGGAGGGATGGAGATGTTTCTAGGAAGCCGACTGTCTACATCATGGAAGTTATGATGTTCGGGCCCAGGTGCTCCCCGACATGCGCTCAGTTTGTTAAAAATCACCATGCCAACCTGTTTAAAGAAGAGTGCCCCGCTGCTGTTGACGGTTTAACAAGTCGTACTTACGTCGACGATTATTTCAATAGTCATGACTCTGTTCAAGAAGCGCTTGCTGTCACGAGAGACGCTATTCGTATTTGCCGTTCGATGAACTTTGATCTCGTGGGCATTCAGTCGAATTGCCGTGATCTATTAAGTGAATTGCCAGAGGGTTTTGTCAACGAGAAGTTGGTAAGCATTGATCCTAACGAATCTGATGGTTTATTTTCTAAGGTTCTAGGTATGTTTTGGTACCCTACTTCGGATCATTTTTCATACAAGTTGTCAAAAAGTGAATGTATGGAGGTAATGACTTCTGAGAACGCGGTTATTACAAAACGAATGATGCTTAAGACTATCATGAAGATTTTCGATCCTTTGGGCATTATTTCCTTATTTATCATCCGAGGACGCATCATTCTCCAAGACGTGTGGAGAGAAGGCTATGATTGGGATGAGCCGTTGCCCTCTCATCTCAGACAATCTTGGGTAGATTTCATCAAACAACTGAATCTCATTGAAAACATCAAGATTCCCCGTCAGTACGTTTCGAAAAATCCTGACACTTCGAAAGTAAGCCTTGTGGTTTTCGTTGACGCATCTGAAAAGGCTTTCGCAGCTGTGGCTTACTTTCGTTTCGCGTTTGATAATGACATCGAAGTCGCACAAGTTATGGCAAAGGCCAAGGTCGCCCCTGTCAAGCAGTTATCTATACCCCGCTTAGAACTGCAGGCCGCTGTGTTAGGGGTTCGCCTAGCAGCAACCATCAAGGAATCTCATACCATCCGCATAGACGATACGCTTTTTTGTCTGATTCAAAGACAGTCCTCGCATGGATCAACTGCTCCAATAAACTACCATCTTTTGAAGCATCTCGAGTAGGTGAGATCCTGGAAACATCCTGTTCTCGTCAGTGGTTTCACATTGGATCCCACGATAATGTTGCTGATGACGGCACAAAACGGTTTGAACAATCAATGGAAGATTACGATACGAGGTGGTTTAGAGGACCTGAATTCCTGACACAGCCTGTAGAGCAATGGCCAATTACACCTTATGCTGTACCTTCAAGAGCGAACAACGAAAGTGAGATCTGCCGAATGTTACACCATACAAACAAATCTAAAACGCATCATTTTTACGGAGCCTATGATCTCTTATCTGCAAGATTTAAAGCTAGATGGACCTCGACGATCAGAACAATGGCGTTTCTACTGCGATACAAACACATTCTTCAAAAAAGACCCGCCGAGAAGGAACATTTTATCACCCCAACCGAGTTTCATCAAGCCCAAGATTCGATTTTTAGAAAAATCCAGATAGAATCCTTCCCAGATGACATCAATTCGCTGAAGAAATGTGGAAAGGTGAGTTCTTCAAGTGCCATTCGTTCCTTGTCTCCTTTCTTAGATGCAGATGGTACCATGCGATTAGGCTCGAGAGCTCAAAAGGCTAATTCATCATATGCCTCTCGCAACCCAGCTATACTCCCTAAGAAACATCCCTTGGTCGACCTTTTCATCCATCATCACCATCAAAGGAACTGTCATAGAGGAACTGCCACGGTTATATCCGACATTCGTGAGAGCGCTTGGATAATAAGTATAAGGGGCGCTGTAGAGAGAGTTCGTAAAGGGTGTTTCATGTGCAAGCGCCTAAATGCGAAAGCAGTCATGCCCATGATGGGCCAGCTACCCGAGGCTCGGTTAGCCTTCGACTCCAGACCCTTTACTCACGTTGGAGTGGACTGTTTTGGACCATTGCTGGTGAAGTTCGGTCGGGGCACAGCAAAGCGCTATGGCATGATTTTCACATGTCTCACGTTCAGAGCAGTGCAAATAGAATTGCTTAATGACTTGAGCTTGGATCAATGCAGTATGGCAATAAGACGTTTTCTCGTCAATCGTGTCGTCACGAGATTCTTCTACAGCGACAACGGGCTCAATTTCATCGGCAGCAAGAACTTAATGGATAACGATGTGAAGGAGATGGAGTCTTCCCTCTGCGAGAACGCTTCAAAATATGAAGGAGTTTTATGGCGATTCATCCCAGCATACTCTCCTTGGATGGGGGGAGCCTGGGAAAGGTTAATCCAGTCCATCAAAAAGAGTGTTGATTTCGCTCTCAGAGGATTAGTCCCCAGAGATGACGTATTGCGAAACGCACTTATGGAAGCACAAGGCCAAATTAATCGTCGCCCACTCACTCATATCCCCGTTGACCCGGATGATCCAAAACCTTTAACTCCGAATTCTATGCTTTTTGGAGAAGATGACCGAGATTTTACAGCACCTGGCATATTTCGAGAAAATGATTTCTGCAGTAACCTCTACTCTCGCCGTGCTCAGCACTTGATGGCAGAGATAACCAAACGTTGGTACGCTGAATACCTACCTGTCATCACGAGGCGCTCAAAATGGTTCGGAGATACTAGACCGATACAATTGGAGGACATAGTCTTGGTAATCGAGCCCAACGTAATACGTTCAGCCTGGCAGTTAGGACGCGTCATCAAAATATATCCGGGCCCAGACGGAGTGGTCCGCATGGCTGATGTTAAACTTTCGAATGGATCGATTAAAGCAAAGAGATCTGCAGGGAGACTCGCTGTCTTAGACTTACAGTCTTCAACCTAAGTCTAGTTTCAGACGGCCCCCGGAATGTCATCGAGTCAACTTTTAATGTTACATCATTCATCGGCAGCTTTATTTAATGCATTCTGGCAATACCATAAAAAATTTCCCTTTTTTAATTCCTAATGTTTTTATACTTTCGTCTCTTTCCAAAGAATAGTACAAATGATTTGTGAATTATGTACGTATTACATTCATGTATATAATACTTCACGTGAATTGCGATTGAGTCTTTAAGGTTAGAAAACGGTCGATTCCTGAAATTATAAGTAGTTGTTCAAGAATTTTTTATATTCCATATTTCTTACCAATTGTAAGTTTGTATTATTTCTTAAATTGTAAAGAAAATTCAATATTATTTTTACAGAAAATAAAATCAATTAATAGCGTATGCTTGGATCTTTATACTTTGGATTTAAAGAAGGTTTTTTGGGATACTTGGAACAACAGGGCCACATAGGTCGGTGTGTATGAGAGCACCTCTTTCTGTTGCTCTAGACTGACTTTCACCAAATGGAGAACGATGCATTTTTCAAATAGCACAAGCATCACAAAAAAAATCGGGGTTATCAATGAATTTAATGTCACGTTAATTAAGTATTGTTTTTACTTGTGCAATGCACATATGCCCTAACCTGTTATGCCACACTTCAATCGATTCACTTTTAGACACAAGAATAGCATGAACACTTTCATTGTTTATTCTAAATAACATTTTATATAGGCGACGACATCTAATGCCAATGGCAACTGTTTGACCATCTTTTAAAAATTCACATTTTTCACTGTCAAACACTAGGGAATAGTTTTTATCCAATGCGCTTCCTGAAGAAAATAAATTAACTCTGATGTCAGGGACAAAAAATACATTCGTGAGTCGTTTTTTAACCCACTGTTGGTAATTGTATACTTCGATATCGATATCGCCTCTGCCATGTGCTCTGATCTGTGTTCCATTGCCCACCGTAAGCATTACTGGTGTCTCCAACTTCTCATAAGAACTGAACCATTCTCGCCTAAAACACATGTGTTCACTTGCTCCCGAATCCAAGACCCAATCATCTACTGTCACAGCATCCCCGATGGTAATCGTCTCGCAAACAAATGCATCACAATCGCTTTCATCAATAGAAGCACTCTTCCGGTCCCGATGAGCAAAATTAAGTTGCTTCGTGTTGTTTCTCTTTGGACAATTATTCTTCCAATGACCATATTGTTTGCATATAAAGCATTTACCAATGCGTCTCTGAGTGTTTTTGTTCTTGTTTTTATTAGATTGAGTATAATTTTTCTCGCCTTTTATGTACAAGGCTGCTTCTGTTTTTTGAGCATCACATGTGTCCATACAAGTTTCTTCCATTATAAGTCTAGATCTTAAATTGTCAATGGTCTGGTTTTTTATTTCAGTCGATTCCCAAGCACTAAAAAAATGTGCAAATTTGTCAGGTAACGTCATCAATACCTTGGTAACCAACATAGAATCAGAAACCGATTCACCAGATTCTCTAAGCTGTTGAGTTAAGCTCTCTAACTTGCTTATGTGAGTTGCAATGTCATCATTTTCGTCTTTTTTAAAGCCATGAAATTGTTGCTGTAGCATGCTTATGCTTGTATTTGACTTTTGATCATAAATGGAACAAAGCTTAGACCACATTTGATTTGAAGTCAAACAATGAATAATGTGCACTAAAACACTTTGTCCAATTGATGTTGCAATTATTATTTTTTGAGCTTTTCTATCCTTTTGTTGCCATGTCTTCAACTCTAACTTGGAAGCGGGTACTGTTTCATCGACAACTGGCATGGTCTCTTCTCCTGTCACAACCTCGAAGAGATCACTTGCGTTTAGAAGAATACGTACTTGGAATTTCCATGTGCACCACTGTTCTGCACACTGAAGTTTGTCTATTTTAATTTTTTCGCTGTCCATTTTGTCAGACACAAGAAAAAAAAACTTCTAAGACTTTTTATATAAAAAAAAAACAAAGTACGAATCGAATTTAAGTCGAACTCAATTTCTTACTAAATGCAGTTTTATCAAAAAACTGATCCGTTTTTATCTCTGCAATCCGGTAATATTTTACGAATCTGAAATAGCTCTTGTATTTCTCGCAAAACAACGAATTCTCCGCAGTTTAAAGAAAAGACGTAGTTTATGTGAATAAACTTTAATTAGTTAATTATAACAAGGGTCTGGGCCCATAACCTGATAAAATAAAAACGACTGATCAGTTTGACTTCCAAGATAAAAAGGAAGGAAGAAGACATTTAATTCAGAGTAATTGAGGTTAAAACTTAAACGTAATTGTAACAACTTGTAAGTCACTGTATCACTATATCATGAATGTATTCAGAGAGTGATTAAGTTAATTCAAGTTAATAATGCATATTCAACACTTATCAAAAGATTTTAGAAGTACCTACGTTTGTTAAATTTAAGCATTTACAGTTGTTATCAATTTTACTTTGGAACACTCTATGATATCGTTTTTGTTTTTCGTTTTTAACAAAGGAAATTGTTTTTTTCTTTTAATTCCATTTTCTAGCAGTCTTTCTTCAATTAGTGAAGCCGAAACCCCCCTTAAAAAAATATTCTTAAATTAATTGTTTAAACAATCCTGAAAGTTTCTTTAAAATTTTAAAGAAAATTGTAGTCATATCTTAACGTGTTTGAAAGTAATGGTTTTGGCAACGAAAGAATAGTGCGACCAACTTGGCGGAAGCACTTTTTATTATTGTCTCTCATTGTTCTGTTCGGAAAAATTGTCATCTCGATAATATTAATTTCAGGAAACCAATACTTCCAAATTCAATAAAAAAGAAATTCCGGAAAAAGGTCTATCTCTAATCCTTTAACCGTGAGGAACAATTAAAAAATATTTGAAAAAATTAAACTCTATCGACTTTGGTCAACGATTTTTGATTTTGCAAAAATTTATTGCTCGCTCCAATATAAGAAAAATGACACAACAGAAATACTCTCAATATCATCTTGCCCCCAAAGACGTAATCTAATCGGTTTTATTTATTATTTGATAGAAAAATAACTCATTTTCAAACACCATAAAAATGATCGCAAATGCGAAAAAAAAATTGTTAACCCCAACGAAGAAATACCTTCCTCCGAGTAACCCCAATCGTTATTAATTTACTTATCCTCACTCTAAACTTCACTATAGATATCCTGAACTAGATTGCAAAACAGAAAAAAATTCTAAAAGGCTAATACGCAGTAGGACTCACCTTTCATTGCGTTTCCACCTTTACAAACAATCCAACCGATTCGATAACAACAAAAGATCATGTTATAGAAATATAAAAGGGGACACGAATCGAGTTTCCAACATTCCAAAAATGTTATACCAATTCATTGGGAAACACATTCCTGCCCAGGTGTTACTCCCTATTTTTGTTCGATTAAATTAATATCGATAACGCACACAACACACTCTGCTTATGAATGCTGGGTGAATAGAATTCTAACCCTATTTGAATATATCCTACTTGCCAGGAGTCATATCACAATACAGTGAGCATTGTTTCGTCGCATGTTGCCCCGAGGGTTTCTTTTGTTCGCTCCCAAAATTCGGTTTGATGAACATCTCGGTCGGCCTATGCGCTATGCCCACCTTTTTGATATCCAAATGAATTTTATCAGAATCACCAGAGCAAGAGCATGGAATTCCGAGCGAAATTTCATCCAATCAACCACAAACTTTTATTGATGAATGTAGATAGAGGATATCAGCTGGTTGTTCGTGACGTTTTGTTTTTGTCATTTTGCGATGCGGTAATGAATAGCTCTGTTCTCTCTCTGGATGTCCTGAAAGCTGATGGTTTGCGTTTCAATGGGAATATTATAATCCTTTGTTGCTGTGGATAGGGTTTGGGATACGCAGGAATTAAAGACACACTAGTATTAGACGTGCGGTCTTAAATTTTCCCAGCGGCCATTTTTACCAAACAGGCCCTGGTAGGATTTTAAAGCTGACGCAGATAGTGCTCCGTGGCAGGTAGGTACTTGTTCCTTTCTCATAAATCATAAGCACGAGCCCGGGCAAGTCGGGTTTCCTCATCCTTTTTGCTGTTTGTATACCTTCGTGTGTATAGATTATATACTGATGAGGAATTATTTATTTATGGCTTGGAAAATGTGTTTTTTGTTTGTTGCTGTTCCTGCATTTCGGTACGTTATTTCCCCTTTTTTTCGGTGCATATATGAAGGTTAAGCCGCTCTTGACACCTTTTCGCATGATTTCGAGTATGTTCCAAAATACTGCTACCCTTGGGCTGGGAGCTTTAAGCACCTCCAACACTAGTTGTGTGTTTTTTTGTTATTTCTGGGTATGTGCACTGAACCAAAAAGGTACACCATATTGATAAAAAAGGTCATCTATATGATGTAGAATTCATCAATTTTAGTCCAGTGAACCTTTTCATCCATATGATGAAGCATTGTTCATTAATATGATGAAAATTTTCAGCGACAAATTTCGATCATCATTCATCAACTTTGTTCATCAATATTATGAAAAATGATGAACCAAATTTTGATTTATTTGTACATCAAAATGATGAATTATTTCATCGATCTGATTATCGTATTCATGAATATGATGAAAATTTAAGCAAGTAAATCATCAATGTGATGAATGCATTCATCATATTGATGTTTTTTTTCAGATTGATGATCGTATCATCGTATCATAACCAAAAAAAGCATTTACGATTCAGGAGCGTAATTTACGATCAGCCAGTTATCAACTACGTAAATTATCCTTTTTGTTTCCCTCCCCCCCCACACCATCCCCGTTTCGGGGGGATCTTGCCTCTTTTTCTCTCTCCCTTCCTCGCTCTTCCCCCGGTACTATATTCTCCCTTCCTTTCTCTCCTCACCGATCAATCTCCGTACTTCCTTCTCATTCTGCACTGCTTAGTGGCGACTATTTTTTTTTTTTACAAATCCGTCACTCCGCACTGCTGGGATTCGAACCCAGGCATGAGAATGCACGACGGTCTCTTGATCGGCACCTCTACCCACTGAGCTACTTGACGCTTTATAAAATTGGAATTGATTTTCGACCGCATGAAAACTAGGGAATAAATAAACAACACAAAACGTTTTTCTTTTTCAGGAAATATTGTCGTAATTTACGATTCAAGAATCGTAACAAAAAAAAAACAGTTTGGATTCAAAAGTAGTAAAATGCGATAAGAATTCATGATTTAATAAACACCTATTTTTTAATTCAGGAAATATTTTTGTAAACTACGATTGTCTAAGATCGATTCGTTCATTTAGCTCCAAGAGCTTTGTTTTTAGAATATTGAGATCATAAATCTCGATCTTTGATTTTGTAAATCAGAATTATTAAGTCGTACAATTTATATCATGCTCCAAATGTTTAAAATTACGAATACAAAATTTGTAAATTGCTCTTACAATGGAAATCTAAAATCATGACATTTTTTCGTAATTCTCAAATTAAACAGTTTTGTAAATTAAGACGGAATAAAGATTGATTTACAATATTGACTCTCATTTTACGAAAAAAGGGGGATGATTTACAAAAAAAGATTTTTCATAATTTACGACATAGAAATTCGTGATTACTGATTTTTCATTTCTTTCCGTGAATATGATGAACATTTTTCATCAATTCGGTGAATATTTTCATCAATAAGATTCACATTTTCATCATATTGAAGATCGTATACATCAATATGATGAACATTTTTCATCAATTCAGTGAATATTTTCATCAATAAGATTCACATTTTCATCATATTAAAGATCGTATACATCAATATGATGAACATTTTTCATCAATTCAGTGAATATTTTCATCAATATGAATAATAGGATTCATTCATGCAATGATATTATTCATAAATAAAAAGCGTTTATATTCTTCTTCGTACTGATGATCGACTTCATCAATATTGAGGTATATAATGGACATGATGAAAACACAAGTCTGTTTTCTTCATCAATATGATAATCATTTACATCACCTAATTTTCTTCCAAATTCAAATTGAAGTCGATTTTTTGATGATAGCCTTCATCAATATGATGAAATAAAATTGTCATTTAAATACGATGAATCAATTCATCATATTGAAGAAGAAATCATCAATGGGATGTAAAAACATTTTTTTTCGTCAAATAGATGCTTTCATCCTATTGACGAAAACTTTTGATGAACTGATGAACTAAATTTTTATCAAATTCTGCCGAAATTCTTCCAAAAAAAGTTAATGAATGCACTTTCATCTTATTGATGATTGGTTCATCCGTCATCAAAAAGTTTTCATGAATTTATACATAATATGCAAGAAAAGTACATCTTATTGATGAATTACAGTTGATGAACGCCATTCATCAATATGATGACGGCTTTTTTTTTCAGTGTGCTGTCTTGGTGCTGAGCACAAAAGCTGCGAGTCGAGACTAGGTTGTTGAGTAACGAACGTATGGGGACTACTTAGCAAAAAGGTCAGATAAATTTTTTGGTAATAATTCATACGAGAACTTGGATGAAGTTGTCTTCCTATGCAGCAGCAGTGTGGCAGCTTTGATACTCGTGTAAGTGCAACATAATGCTGAGCTGGTGCATTCACAACGGTTAATAAAAAAACGTGGTTGTGTTTGTGTTGGGTAATTCCTTTCAGCCGGATGTCCATGTTTTGGGATTATCTTGGACCAGATTTTGGCTACAGTCACAACATCTCATCGCAGCTCACACGTGTGAATATGTGCATTTTGATTAGGGTGGGTCTTTGAAAAATTGAAATTTATTTTTCATTTCATCATGAAACATCAAAAGGACTTTTGGATTTTTTTAAACAGTAGTTTAGGCCACCTCACCGCTGTTGTCCAGCTGTTCAGCATGCGCACAATGATTCATGGATTTTTCGTGCATGACACGACGCACATTGACGTGAAAGATTGTAAAATATTATTTGCATGGGTGTGATGTGATTTTTATATATCTTTTTTTTTAAGTTCAAAGGATAGGTGAGTACTTTGGATGGACGGACGTTGTTGTGTTATGATAGCTTACGAAATTCCAAAGCATCCTTAATTGTAATGTCCAAAATGTCGGATTATTTTCTCCCTTTAAATTTTTGATAGGTCTGTGTTATGAGGAAAATATATTTTCTTCGAAATTGATTTATACTTGACATACGCAGTCAACCTTTTGATATGAAACATGAAAGCAGTTGAGGACAAAAGCGCAAGTGCCAGTGACCTTGAAGGCCGTAAGAATGTTTGAGTTCGATGCTTTATTCGAGTTCTTGGAAAGTGTTGTGTTCGACTCAAGTTATGAGATGGAAAGTTATTAGTTTGAGGGAACTGTCTCAGAAGGATGTTATTACATTGGTCGTCTTTATTGATTGTTTTGTATCCCGAGAAGTTTTGGCACTCCACTTTGTTGAGGAAAGTCCTTTGCTATAAAATTCATGGTATGATATGCCGATTATGTTGACACATTTATATTTTGGAAACATCCATAAGTTTTTTCAGAACTACTGCATGGATCAATAACAACACTTGCCTTGCTATACAACTATTTTAGACAATTTCAGATCGATTAAACTATATCACTGCTAAAATGGTATTCGTTAACAATTTGCAGATTTCCATTCCTCCTCTAGGGAGGAGGAAGGTGGACCTTCAGAAGATAACTCGGTACACTTATGGTCTTCTTACTGCATCTGAGTCTTTCTTATGTCCAGGCTCAAAGAACGCTTTATATTTTGCAAAGATGTTCGTATTTTCTCAGAGAGTTAACCGCTGTAAACTGTAGTGTCTTGGGTCTGTCTCACTCAAACTCAACAACGGTCCATGACTATCGAACACCTTTGAACGAGATGACAAAGCTGTTTAATATTCAGCAGGGCCACAGAGACATCGCGGGAAATTGTAAAGCTGATGAGCTTTCCAAAATTAACATTTCCGCCTTATCTTAGAAATAAACACACTATAGGAACAGAACTTGCTGTTAACAAAACTTAATTTTATCGTTTCCGTGAAGATTTGCATGATTTTGACTTTTGAGTATCGATATCGCTATGCCTTGCTCCCTGTGCTTCTTCCGAAAGTTCAACTAAAGGTTAAAATTTATGGTTTATAAGTAAGTTCTCAACCATGGTGCAGAATCTTATAAGGTGTTGGGGTCAGGATTTTGTGACTGTTTTTGCATTATAAAAGATTTGAAGTGCTCGTTAGATTTTTCAACATTTTTAGATTCCATAAATGATAGTACATTTAAAATCACTTGCAGTTTCTTTAAAAGTTCTTCATCTACATGGTTTATCGTTGTAGCTGATGTACATAGCTGCTGGATTTTCGAAAAAATCTTGGTGAACTGTTTCCATCATTTGTTTGTAAAAATGAACAGATGACGGCGTTGGAGTCTTCCAATATTTGGTCAAATCATCTTTTAGACGAAGTGAGTCAAGTGATTCCATAAACAGGATCACATCAGATACTACTTCACCATCATATGAAACTAGTCTTTGCTTATATGCACTGTCTGTGCCCAGAAGATTCATCTTAGCTCATATTTATAGGGCTTCAACAATTCGTTTGAAATTTGGTAGGTAAAGATGATATTTTTTTGCGGAACTATCAGATGTCTCTTCTCAATTTTTGTTAAATTGCACAGTTCCCATTCGATTTTTTCTGGAAAACGGCTCCACAATACTGATAAGTATGTACCTACTATGTACACAGTTAAATTCTATGGAAAATTAATTAAAAACAGCTTTGACGATTTCAGCCAAGTTTTTATATGCTTATTAACTGTGTTGCTGAGGGATTTATATTTGTCCGTATGCAAACCGCTCGGTTAACGAGCCATGACCAAATAACGGATTTGTACGTCAAAAAGTGACATAAAAACTGAAAACGTGAAAACGAATTTTATTCTAGAAATGCATTTGCTGTCCATTCACATGAACAATAAAATTAAACTTACCAAAATCATGAATTCACTCGCCACGACATTCCTAAGAAATGTCCAAAGCAAAATTGTTATTACCTACGAATTAGATTTGCAATGAAAACTTGATAAGAAAAATAAACACAATCCACATGTCAACGTTTTTCTCTAAATCAATATCACATGACACATATGTACTTGACACTCATGCATATATGATTTTAAATTTCTTTTCGTTTTTCTAAGGAACTGTCATATCAGCTGTTCTTTTTCAGT
Organism: Sphaerophoria taeniata; assembly: GCA_943590905.1. Lineage (NCBI taxonomy): Eukaryota > Metazoa > Arthropoda > Insecta > Diptera > Syrphidae > Sphaerophoria > Sphaerophoria taeniata. The sequence goes on from OX016541.1 coordinate 25,578,044, forward strand.
TAAATGTGAACATGCAATCCAGTTTAATTCGAATAAAAAATTTATGACACACAAATATTGGCACTTAAAAGAAATAGAATTGGAGTTTTGAGGAAAGGAAAAGGAAATAAAATATTTTGACAAATCACGAAATCGTCCGACTGCACAATATTCTAAAAGGGTATGGTTTATTTCGCTTTTTTTTATCTCGCTTTTGGTCGTTTTGCCACGGTCGTTTTGCATTTTGTTACTTCGCATTTCATTCGTTTGGTCTTTTAGTTGCTTCGCTTTCGATTGTTTCGCTGTTTTTTTTCGCCTTTCAGTCTTTTCGTTTTTCGTTTATTTTGCATTCGTTTATTTTGCATTCGTTTATTTCGCTTTTCGATTATTTCGCTCTTTTATTATTTTGATTTTAATTGTTTCGCCTTCATCTGTTTCTTTTTTTTTAATTTTAATTTTTGTGTACGTAAGGATCCTGAAGACTTTAAAATTCGCGCGAATTTTAAAGTCTTCAGGATCCTTACGTACACAAAAATTAAAATTAAAAAAAAAAAAAAAAAACAGACGAAGTACATAATGTATACTTGAATTGACGATTTTTTCAAAATAATAGGAAAATCCTTCACGACTTAGTTTATCCTTTCCTCAAATTGATTTAAAAGTATCGCATATGATTTTATTTCCATTAATTTTAATTTGAAGACAATATTAAAATACTTCACTGTATTCTAACCTTACGCGGGCGGTTTCAAAGACTAAAAGCCATCTAATGAAAACTAATTAGATAACAATTATTACATTCCCAAGAGAATTCAGAAAGAAATGCGAAATAACCGTTAGCGAGATAACCTGTGGCGAAACAATCGTATTGCAAATTAACAATTTAGCGAGAGAGTTAATGGCAAAACAAAAAGAGCGAAACAATTCTGGCGCGAAACAGGAAAAAACAAATTAAACAAAAAACAAAACAAGTTTTGCGAAATAAAAGAAAATCGAAGAGAGAAAAGCGAAATAACAGAATGCAAAACAAAAATGCCGAAACAATAGGTACCCATTCTAAAAATAGTAAACTATCGGAGTAAAGTGAGAAAAGGTAATGGAATCATTCTTATGAACGCAAGCCAATCAAAATTACTAAGAATTTCAATTGTTTCTCCTGGGTGATATTTCATGGCTTTTTCTTTTTTTTTCAAAATGTTAAAGAAATTTTCTTGCAACCAATTATTTCGTTTTAACTCAGAAAATTCCAAACCGATACTGAAATTAAAGAATCCTTGTTTCATTTTCTGTATGCATGAACAGCAAAAACTCAGGACACCGTGTCGGTCGTCGTCGTCGATGGGGCACCAAAAAAAGGTTAGAACCAGTGAATATCAGGTTAGGATTTCTTTTTTTATGATTGGGATTTTTTGTTTCTAATGCTAACGACCAACCTCGAAAACGACACAGTTATAAACTTTGATGGCATCTATTCGCTGTTCAGTTATCAAATTTGTTTTGCCTTTTTTAACGCAGAGTTGGTTTCAACGGGTCGGTTTCTGATGGTGACAATAATTCCCAAAGGAAAATCACGCTACAGAACTCATTTTTTTTTTGGCGAGTTTGGGTGACTGTAAAAAAATACCCAAAATTAATTAGGTAAACGGTTTATCTTGTTGTATTTTCCCCTTAAAAATGTCTGTTTCAGACATCTGGAGAGAAATATAGCTCATCGCATAAAAAATTTACAATAATCGGAATAATGAGAAATTCACACTTTTGGTTTGGTTGGTTTGATGTGTGGGGAGTCGTTTTGGCTTAAAACTTGAAAAAATAGAAGATATCTAACAATAAAACTTTTGTGGAAATAAAATTCTTCAACTTTGTGGATGCTTATTGGGAAAATAATTTAACAAGGTGGGACATAAAGTTATGAAATGGTGCTGGATGTTGCGAACAAAAAAACTCAACTTGTTTGTGGAGTCGTGGTCAAATTGACCGGGGAAACATAAAAGTTGGTTTGGGAGAAATGCTTATAGTCTCAAAGGTATTTTTGAATGAGTGTTATAAAGATTTTCACACTGAAAAATTTTATTAGTAAAATTGCTACGAATAGCATTCGTACGAGAAAAATTCGTACATTGAACGAATATTCGTAGATTGTACGAAGCTTTTCTGTAATAAGAAAATTACGAATATATTAGTAGATTTTGGTTAAATTTTTGGTAAAATACACGAATTTTTTCGTTCTATAAACTTATATTATTCGTAAATCAAAATTATGAGTACATTGTACGAATTTATTCGTGTATTGAACTAAATCATTCGTAAATCATCGTGTACGAATGGTTTCGTAGTTTTTCTAAATTCATTCGTAAGATTTACTCATGCATTTGTTAAATGTACGAAGCAAAACGAATATTCGTAAAAAATTTAGTCTCGAAAATTGACCTCACGAATAATTTGTAGGATTTAGGTACTCATTATAAGTAGAATGCAACTTCTTTATCTGTACATTCTACTAATACTTCGTATATCATAACCTCCATTCGTATATATATACCAAATGCATTAGTAGATTTTACTAATACATCGTACTATTTTTCCTCCATTCTAACACTAGGCGAAACATTAGTACATTTAACTAATGACTTCGTAATATTTTTTCTTCATTCGTATATTTACCGAGAGTATTAGTACATTGTACTAATACGTCGTATTATTTACACTCCATACGTACATCTATCAAGAGTGTTAGTACATTGTACTATTATTAAGTAATATTTACACTCCATTCGTACATTTACCAATAGCTTTTGTAGATTCTACTAATACTTCGTACATCTACCAAGAGCATTAGTACATTGCCGCTACTCGAATCGGATTGCGTCATTGTTTTTAAATCATGGCAATGGTTCATTTTGGTTGTGATTTTGATCGTGTTTAGTTTGGTTTGTGAGTTAAAAAAAAAAAAAAATTAAAACAACATAAAAAGCATGCTAAGACTGCTAAGTATTTGATGACAAAAAGAACTAGTAGGTAAGTTGTATTTGAAGAAATTTAATAGGACACCCAAATTAACAGACAACTTGTGGAAAGTTCTGGTCGAGGCTGTTTTACAATTCTGTATTATAAAAAACCACGAATAGAATGAATGAAGAATGAACTAATTCCTTTGGTAAACTTACGAATGGTAAGTAAATAGTATGAAGTATTAGTAGAATGAACTAATGCTTTTGGTAAATTTACGAATGGAAAGTAAATAGTACGAAGTATTAGTAGAATGAACTAATGCCTATGGTAAACTTACGAACGGTAAGTAAATAGTACGAAGTATTAATACAATGAACTAATGCTTTTGGGTAACTTACGAATGGTAAGTAAATAGTACGAAGTATTAGTACAATAAACTATACTTTTCGTTAATTTACTAATGGAGAGTGAATAGTACGAAGTATTAGTAGAATAAACTAATGCTTTTGGTAAACTTACGAATGGCAAGTAAATACTACGAAGTATTAGTACAATGAACTAATGCTTTTGGTTTACTTACGAATGGCAAGTAAATAGTACAAAGTATTAGTAGAATGAACTAATGCTTTTGGTAAATTTACGAATGGCAAGTAAATAGTACGAAGTATAAGTAGAATGAACTAATGCTTTTGGTAAATCTACGAATCGAGAGTAAATAGTACGAAGTATTAGTAGGATGAACTAATGCTCTTTGTAAATTTACAAATGGGGAATAAATAGTACCAAGTATTAGTGGAATGTACTAATGCTCTCTGTTAATTTACAAATTGAGGGTAAATAGTACAAAATATTAGTAGAATGTACTAATGCTCTTTGTAAATGTACGAAAGGAAACGTAAATATTGTCATTCCATTCGTACAATGTACAAAGCTCTTTTTAAATATACGAATATGAGTACATTGTACGAATTTATTCGTGGCTGAAAACTACGAAAAAAATTCGTACGGTGCACTCATATTTTCGTACTATTTATGCATGAAAATTTTTCAGTGCAGTATCTACTTTTTCTTAATTTGTATACGACTCAGATTTTGAAAAGACAAAACAAATTTTTATAGCTATAAATCTCCTTAAATAAGTTTACCTACTTCGGAACTTTAAATATTATTTTCAATAAGGTGTTTCACATGGCAGTCACTTAGGACCCTTTTTATTTATTCTTTCCATTAAAAATGCACAGCTGTGTTGAAATTCTTAGCTTTGCAATTTATATGCAGATTTATAAAAAAGTAAAATCTAAACCGCACCTGCCAGACAAACTTTTTCTACTCCCGAATGATTATATTTATAATTTTAAAATTCCAATCCTCAATTCAATATTTTCTTTGTGAAATAAAAAACAACGAACAAAACACGTACATAACTCTCAAATGAATAAAGTGAGTGCAATTCAACTGCAACATAGAACACAATGGGCACCTAATTAGGTTTTATTGATCTAATTACAGTTCAAAAAGTACCACACAAAAGAGACATATAGATATAGGCTTTTAATGTTCAATATTTGGAATGCGGGTTAAATAAAATATTTCATGCTGTGCATGATTCGAACAATTGCATCAATTGAAATTCAATTTTGTTAGAAATTATACGTTGAAGTACCCTCCAACTGCAGTTTTAACGATGATGATGGGTGAGTGGTTGGAATTATTGAATGAAAGAGTTGTTTTATCTCTTAATTGGATGTGTTAGAAAGTGTTTCTATGATCTGAATTTTGTATAAATTGGAGAGTAATGAATCAATCAATATAAAAAAAATTAGACACAAGAAGTTATAGAAAAAATGAAAGCTCGGAATGTTTCAAAAAGAGACAAGGGAGTTCAGTTACTCACGGGCAAATGTTATCATAGCTACTCCGCTCCGCAGCCACTTAAGTAGTTCTTGATCGGTCAACCTCGGTTTGCCAACTCGGAAATCGACTTAGCTTTCTTCTATTTTTGTATGCGTTTTTGAATAGGTATTGATTTTACTTATTGTAAGGGCAAATAACCTAATGGTCGAAGTTCATCAGCGGATGGCAAAGATTTCGACGGATGTAAAACCTAATTTTTCTGCTTTTTTCCGATTTGAGAACCGAGTTGCATACGAACCAACTCGAGTTAACTTGGTTTACAAAATTTACGTTGCGGCAGATCATTAACCAAATTCGTAAGATCTTTCGGACAATACTAATAGATCTCATGTTAACTTAGACCGTGTACGAATTGGATCAATTGTGGTTGAAAATGGATGAATTTTTAACCACTACTGTCATATTTTAACCTGCTCCGCAGCTAGTCAAATTTTAACACATTTTATTCAATGCGAAATGTCAAAATTTAACCAAGCGTCAAGTTTTAACCTTTTTTTTAACTCAATTATCACACGGCCTAGGTCTCTTTTTCCTTGGCCCCTATTTCAACGCCTTTTCTTTAGGCGCGGTGCATCGATTTCGGTCAAACTATAGTACGATATATTTCTATATAGGGGCGCCAGTGAGATGCTTGCTTATGGCGCCCTCAACCTTTAATCCGCCACTGGTCTTTTGCAAAGCAAATTTCATTATTGACTTGACGGACTTAGAGCGATGTCAATAGGCCATGTTGGAGCAGCGATTTAATTCCTTTGCACTTTTTTTGTGAAAAACTGTGAGGAAACGATATCATGCCAACAAGTGATTTTTGCAAATTAGGCCAATATCATACAAGTAATCCATGAGCTACAGCCCGAAACTTTCAGCAATTAATTCAAAAATTGCATTGACAGTTCAGTATACCTACTACGAAACCAGCCGATGCAGCCAACCTAAGTTACTAAGAACAGCTTCAATACCTGGAAAAAATTTGCTGCCGATGTTTTTATCGCTAAAAAAAAAAACAAACATTAGCCCCGTCCTTGATTGCGGACACTGAAGGACCCTAATTTCCTAGTATTAAATCCGGAGATTGAAACGTTTTTTTTTTTTTTTAAATAGGGTCAAGTCTACCGAAAAATATTCAAATCCAGGGCAGGGATTTATTTCAGTCTAGAAATGCTACTCGATTTTTTTTCAAGCTCTTTTTTTTTAACATTTTAATAAGGAAACCGGAAAATCCACCAAACACCTCCAACGTCGCAGGTTGCAACGTGTCATGTCAAGCTAATAATTTTCTAAACTGATGTTGATGTCGGTTCAAATGGTGCATACGGTAATTTATCATGATATCAGGACTAGGATATCTTAACAGCACTTTTCAATGCCTTTCTCTCACACGTTCTTGGCTATTTACACAACCAAACACATGTACCGTTAGATTTTCACCTATACGATAGAGACCATACATATCGAGCAGAGTATAGATGTTAGATGAAGGTATGTATGTGAACGTTGAAAAAATAAAATCACAAAATAGGAGAATAGGCAAAAAAACAGAAGAAAAACAACAGGAAATCCCCACTGTGTCACGGCGGCGCGGCGCGCGGTGTGGGTTGATGAAGCTTTGCAGCCATGGAAGTGAAATATCAGACATGTATGCATGAGTGTAGAATCTTGTGTATGTGTATTTCTATGTAAGAGAAGGCTTTATAGAGTGAAGCGAGTGGATTTATTGCCATCACAATGTGTTCCTGGGAATCACATCTGTTAAATGCTGCCAATTAATCCCATGTAAAAGTCTTAAGGGACTTTCATGTTGAGTTTTTTTTTTCAGTTTCTAATTTTTATCTTTTTTTTATCTACTTTGTAGTAATCTGTAAATCCATTAGGGGTTCACAGACTTATTGTTTTCAGAATGCGATGTATGCTTTGTTTTGTGTAAAGTTTTAATTTACTTTAAAGTGAAGTTGGATCAACCAATTTAATTATGTTTTTTGGTTTTGGTTTGATGTTATCGCTTGTGTTCAAATCTCGAGAGCATTTAAAGTCTGAGGCTTTTGATTATTCAAAGTAAACTTCGAAATTGTTTTTTGAAAGGTTGTTTAGAATTACATCTTTTGTACCTATTCAAATTCAACATACATATTTATGAGGAGTTAGACATCTAGCCTCGAGATTAAAATTAAAATTAAAATTGAGTGTCCTTTTACAAAAAGTTCGTTTATAATCCAAATAGGAATAATAAATACTTACAAAACCACAAAGACCTAAAAAAACGAGTATCCATGTAACCTTCACATAATCTCCTTCAAGTGGATTCATTGTAGCTCCTAGTGGATGCAAAAGCAATGTCTTCATATTTATGCTAGTTTAACAATCAAATCAAATTTCCTGCTAGATTTGACCATACCAGAAGAATATTTCTCAGTTATTTATGACTTCCAACGTCCATGTCCAAACATATCCTCTATTCCCTTTCAAAAACCATACTGTGATTGTGTACTTTCTCGCTTACGAATTCAAAGAAGAATTCTAAAATTTGCATTTTGCTGTCTTGTCTTGAAGCCCACAAACCTAGGATCCAGGAAACGGAATTGGTACAGATAAATTTATCTAAGAATTTACGTGTTTTTGCTGTTTGTTTAATTTTCAGAAAGCCCAAATTTTCTAGTGAAATTAATTAAATTACATTCAAATGGTTTTTGAGGTCTATATGTGCCGATCAATTTTTTTTATGAACGAATTTTATGCAGACAAGTTATGGAGCCTATACTTTTCCTCTTCGGTCTGTGACAAAAATGGAGGACTTGAGGATTATGAAAATATCCGTTCACCGTTCTTGACTATATAATCACGTATAATGGAAATGTTCTGAAATAGAGTGGATTTATGAGTTTGGACGACCCCCAATTTTGGTACATATTTATAATTTCAAAAATAAACTCCCGAACAGATCATTAAGGATTGTCTGATTTTTCAGACAGAGATGAATGTTAGGTTGTCTGGGGGAAGAATGTGAAACGAGCTCAATTGAAAATATTCATGCAGAGAAAATGGTTTGGCTTTTGATATTTCTTAAGAATACTTTCAGAGTTTTGTCAGGCTAAATGTTCAGTTCCTTCCCAAGCCGACCGATCACCGTGGGAAGAGTAGATCAAAACCCCCCATGCAGTAATAGTGAAAAAGAAATCAAAACACTAAAAAATCAACAAAATAAACTAAGAATTTGTACTTTTAATGTCAGAACACTCGCTTCAGATGAAAAACAGGAGGAATTAAGACTTGCATTGAAAAACATAAACTGGGATATAATAGGACTAGCCGAAATAAGACTACATGGACAAAAGATAATAATTAATAACGACAACGATATCTTCTGCTACATAGGAGAAACGAAAGGACTCTATGGAGTAGGATTCCTGATTAAAAAAGAATTAAAAGACAAAATAATCAACATCCGGTTTCACAATGAAAGAATATGCAGTATACAGCTTAACATCCAAAACACAAAAATGACTATAATACAAGTATATGCCCCGACAGAAAAAGCTGATGACGAAGAAATGATAAAGTTTTACGAAACACTAGAAGAAACATTCAATAACAACAAAACAGAGTAAATGTATGTAATAGGTGATTTCAACGCAAAACTTGGAAAAAGATCGACTGAAGAAGATGACTCGGCTATAGGACCTCATGGATATGGGATACGAAATGAAAGAGGGGAAAGACTTCTCAAGTGGCTAGGAGAAATGAATTTGAAGTTTGGGAACTCATTTTTCAAAAAGAAAGATAGCAGGAAATGGACATGGATCTCACCAAATGGAATGACAAAAAATGAAATAGACCTCATCCTCACAAACAAAATCGAAACCATCCAAGATATAACAGTCCTTAATAACGTAAATTTTGACAGCGATCACAGACTAGTAAGAATGGAAATTAAAATTAACCATGAAACATTAAAAAGAAATCGACAAATCTATCATCTCCCTAGAACAGTACCTGAACAACAAATCATCACCTACAACGAAAATATAAAGACAAAGATCAATCAGCTTTTAGAACAATCTGACACAAACACTTATCTTCAAAATAAATATAACAAGCTAGAAAATATTATAAAGACTTCAGCAAAAATGTCAATAATGAGCATAAGGACTAACAAAGAAAAAATATCAAACGAAACCAAAGCTCTAATTTTAAGAAGAGAAAACTTAAAAACAAAACCACAACTACACAGCCAAGACAAAAAAGAGCTAAGTGAACTGAGAAAAACTATAAAATCTAATATAAAGAAAGATATTCGTGAATATAATGAAAATATTATAAAGGATACAATTAGACAAACAAAATCAATAAAAAAAGCTAAGTCATATTTAAATAATAAACAAGAATGGATAACAAGTATAAAGGACCAAAACACATTCAACATAACAAACCGAAAAGACATAAATGAAAACGCCACCTTATTTTTCGAAAAACTGTTCACCTCGACTAAAATTATCACAGAAGAAGATACAATAGACAATACAAGTTCAATACCGATACACACCCCTATGTTCAGGAAAGAAATTATTGAAAGGACCATAGACGATCTGAAGAAAGACAAGTGCACCGGAAACGATGGTATATCATCGGAAATGCTAATATACGGAAAAAACTCACTCTCCAACATCTTAACAAGCATATTTAACGAAATAATACAAACAAAACAAATTCCAGAACAATGGAAAGAAACAACGATAACATTAATACACAAAAAAGGAAAGAAGGACGATATCAATAACTATAGACCAATAAGTAACATCTCTACAATTTACAAGCTCTTCTCCAAAACGCTTTACCGGACCATCAAGGAAGACTTTAATAACAACCAACCAAGGGAACAAGCTGGATTTAGAGAAGGATTCTCAACAACAGACCACTTACAGACAATGAATCAGCTAATAGAAAAATGCAAAATGCAATGCCACATTAATGCGCAGAGCTTACTGCCCAAGATCGATGAGTTTCGGGATCTATTCGAGGAATCCGGTGTGGAAGTTATCTGTGTCTCGGAAACATGGTTCTCGTGCAATGTTAATGATCAAATGTGTTCACTGATAGGATATAAAGTTTTTCGAGCGGATAGATTGGTTCGAGGTGGAGGGGTGGCAATTTTTGTAAAGAACATTATTAAATGTAAGTTGCACTGTGTTTCCGCTTCCGACAGTAAAATTGAGTATGTGTTCGTAGACTTGATAGGCTCTGAAAACAAACTTCTTGTCGGAGTAGCATACAGACCAAACAATAGCATTAGCTTTTTGCCTTTAATAAGCCTCTTGGAAGAAGTTTCTCTTACCTGTTCTGATGTTATCTTGTGCGGAGACTTTAACAGTAATATTTTAGTTCATACTAGTCTTCCTGAAGGTTTGAGTATTTTTGGTTTGCAATCAGTAAATACTACCATGCCAACACATTTCTCAGGAAGCAGTTCAACGTTGCTCGATCTGTTCTGGGTAAGTGATATTCAAAAAGTTGCACTTTATGACCAACTTTCTGCACCAGGTTTTTCAAGACATGACCTGATATTTCTTGCATTCGATTTTCATATTTCTTCATATTTAAGAACATTCCAGTATAGGGATTTAAGAAATATTAATTTAAATGCATTGGAACACCAAGCTAGAAATGTAAATTGGGAAGCTTTGTATTATATGCATTCAACAACGGAACAAGTACAATTCCTTAACGAAAATATTAAAATCTTGTACGATGCTCATGTTCCTTTAAAAACAGTAAGAACTGACGTTTATAGGCCTCCTTGGTTCACTTCCAAAATACGATTTCTTATACAGAAACGTGATGAAGCTTATAAATGGTGGAAACGATATAGACTACAGGAACTAAGACAAGTTTACTGCTCCCTAAGGAATAAAGTAGTACAAGTGATAAAAGCTGCTAAGGCCACGGTTTTTTTCTACACGTTTAGGTTCATCTTTGAACAAGCGTCAGTTGTGGAAGAATTTAAGAGAAATAGGCATTGGTAAACTAAAAAGTGACGCGGTTGACAATATTGATGGCAACGTCTTAAATCGTAAATTTGTTTCGTTACCATCCGTACCCGTTTCCATCAACGTTGAAAACTCAAACGATGTAAGACTGGGCGAGAGGGCCTAACCCCAACATTAAGTTTTGGTTTCACCACCATAAACGACACAGATATAGTAGAGAGCCTTTTATCTTTAAAATCTAATGCTTCTGGCGTTGATGATATTCATCCCATATTTTTAAAAGTTATTTTGCCGATTCTCTTACCATACATAACTCATATTTTTAATCACATTCTTACAACAAGTGAATATCCTCCTCAATGGAAACTTGCAAAAGTCATCCCTATCCCAAAAAATTCAAAAATGGATGATTTTAGGCCCATAGCCATTTTGCCTTACATCTCAAAAGTTTTTGAAAGATTGGTACAAAGACAAATGAATGCGTATTTAAGTCATACGAATCAGTTAACGCCAAACCAATCTGGTTTCCGTAAGAGGCATAGCTGTATTACCTCGCTTATAAATGTGACAGAAGATTTGCGACAATCGATGGATGAAGACAAAATCTCGTTTCTAGTTTTACTAGACTTTTCCAAGGCATTCGACTCCGTAGACTTCTCTGTTCTGTGCAACAAACTTCATAATGAGTTTAGTTTCTCATCCAATTCTGTAGATTTAATCAAATCTTACTTGAGTGGAAGAAAACAAGCAGTTGATATAAATAACAATTTATCTGAGTTTTTGTCAACTACTAGGGGAGTTCCACAAGGGTCAATTTTAGGTCCACTCTTGTTTTCATTGTACATTAACGCACTTCCTAGTATTGTAAAGTACTGTAAAATCTGTATGTACGCTGACGATGTGCAGTTGTACCTAAGTTGCAGAGTCGGTCTCATTTGTGAAGGGATCACACTAGCGACCACTTCATAATACATTTTATTCCGGTCATTGATCCACATTATGCTTCACAATAGCCCACCTCTATTATATTGCATTCGCATTTATTTCCCATTTCAAATAGTGCACTCGTATTTCGTTCATGGTCATGAGTATCAACCTCATGCACTAAAATATAAAATAATTTCAATGCCACTGACGACGACGGCACGCGACGCTTCAGATTACTCTGGTCAGGTGTATCTACCTACTCACTAAGGTTCAATGCACTGCATGCTGTGTAGTGCATATGGCTGGATGTATTTGGATACACTTGAGCATTGTATTAGAAGGGCTATGCATCGAATATTAATTTGATGACATAGCAAGTATGCTGCCTGGTTCCGTTGTCAGTAATTTTCCCACAGAGTTCGGAATACACAATATTTCAATAATACTTATATGTCATATAGGCTTAAGATGTTAGTGTGTAAGTTAATTATTTTGTATAAATAGCTTAAGTTGGATAGAATAAACTCACTTTCCGTTCGAAAGTAGAACAAACACTTTGGCTCTCCAGCCTTGTTTTATTTTCCAAACAGATCGGCTCTTTAGCCAACAACCTAATTCGGCTTGGGGAAGCCTTTCAATATCCCCCACAGCTTTGGTAGGAGAGGTAGGAGTTAGGTCATCATTACATGGCGATCTTGCCAGGCTCTCATAAAAACCATCGAAGAGAGCAATGAACCAAAAAACTTCTTTGTCCATTCAGATATCATCAGGCAATTGTCGCCTTAAACGGGAATTGATTTAGTAATTCATTTCCGATAACCCACCACTGCCGTTGCCGTGTCATACCCACGCACCAGCTCAGTTTCCCAACAATAAGTTTATCTTGCAATGATAACGACCCGCACATACCACGGTCACCCAATTCTGAGGAGGATAATTCACCATTGGAAATGAATAACTGTAGACGATTGGTTACTAAACCGCCATTGGTTAAGTGATGCATTCGTATGGCCACTGCAGTTGCAATCCTTTGCAAGAACATAAATTCGAATTTGAAAATAATTTAATGGCAAAAATTAATGCCCGAAGAAAAAATTCAAAGAGTAACTGTAAAAAGTATATCAATTTCTTTTCCTATCATTCAAAATTCAATTAAAATCAATTCTGAAAAAAAAAATTTTATAATGGGAGGAAAAAACTCCAAAGACGAAATCGTTGTAACAAATAATAACGATAATAATAATGTGCTTACATCAAATCTTTTAATCATGGACATCTTCTGCATAATTTTAATAATTTTTATTGTTTATTTAACCACAAAAATTTTAAAATCTTACTTTAAACAAAATGTCCAGAAAATTGTAAACAATGAAATTAAAAATGTAGCAGTTTAAAATCTTACTAAAAAAAAAAATATATATAAGCAAACAAAATTGTAAACCAAAAAAAAAAAAATTATGATTAGAAAAAAAAAAATTCAATGTGTAAACAATAAATAATTAAAATATGTTAAACATAATAAAAACACTAAAAGAAATACTTGCAAACTTCAATAAAACCCCAAAAAGAAAATATTCCCAAAAACATATTACTGAAAAAAGACAAGAAATATTTAAATTAGAAAAAGAATTTAATGAAAAATATGAAAAATTAGAAAAGGATAAAAATCAACAAACTTTAAAAAAAATTATAGATAACTTAGTACGCAGACTGAATCAAATATTAGAGGAAAAAACTAAATTGTTAGGCGAAGAAAACATAGAAGAAGAAGAAGATAAAGAAGACGAAGAGAAATTGCTAGGCGGAGAAAACATAGAAGAAGAAGAAGATAAAGAGGCCGAAGAGAAATTGCTAGGCGAAGAAAACATAGAAGAAGAAGAAGATAAAGAAGTCGAAGAGAAATTGCTAGGCGAAGAAAACATAGAAGAAGAAGAAGATAAAGAAGTCGAAGAGAAATTGCTAGGCGAAGAAAACATAGAAGAAGAAGAAGATAAAGAAGTCGAAGAGAAATTGCTAGGCGAAGAAAACATAGGAGAAGAAGAATATAAAGAATCCGAACAGTTAGAAGTAGTTAAAAACATGGCAGAAATATTCAATTTCAGTATAGCTCAGAAATTGCCTACCCTCAACTGTGATGAGGATGGCAAGAGAACTGAACACATTAGGGATTTTATAAACAGCGTAGAATTCTACCATGACACCCTTAATGAGACCTCAAAACCCACACTAATAAAATTTATATTAAAGTGCAAAATTCAAGGTAAAGCTCTTACTGAACTAGGTAATCAAAACCCAGAGAATTTTGTTTCATTAAAGAAGATTTTAATAGAAAAATGTGGACCAAAAGAAACAATAGAAACGATACAAACCAAACTTAGTAAGACATATCAGGGTAATCGATCTGTGCGAGAATTCGTAACAGACATCGAAACACTTATTACAAAAATGACAGAACTAGAAGTTTCTTGCCATGGTGAAGAAGCAAGGGAAATCCTAACAAAAGCTAATGAGAGAAGAGGTTTAGCATTTCTAAAAAAGGGGGTAAACGATAGGTTAAAAATAGTATTAGATAGCGCCAGACACACTAATCTTCAAGACGCTATCCGGCATATTGTGGAATTAGATCAAACCTCTGCATCCACATCAAACACTGTTAGGTTCATGAATAATAGAGGTAGAAACTATCATGGACGTAATAATTCTAACAACTCTCAAGCTAGATTCTCGCATAATAATTCCAATAACCAAGCTAGAAATTCGCACCCACAGAATAACAACTCAACTAGGCCTTTATGTCAGAACCAACAAAACTCTAGGAATCGTAATAACTATAGAAATAATAATAATAATAACTATTATAACAACGACAACAGGTCCAGATATACAAGCAATAATAATAGACAAAGATATAATAATAATAACAATAATAATCACAGTAACAACAACAATAATACCAATAGGTCGAATAATGTAAGTCAACCTAATAATAATAGAAATCATAATCAGGTGATGGTAATGGGAAACGAGCAACCCACCGAAGGGAAAGCCGGCCCATCGGAGGGAGTTTATTAAGTCCACAGACAACAGATGCCATTTGTACTGTTGGAATATCAAACGGCATTTACATACAGATCCCATTAACAAACAACATAAACAAACAATTCTTACTAGACACAGGAGCCTCAATATAAACAACATAAACAAACAATTCTTACTAGACACAGGAGCCTCAATATGCGTTGTAAAAAAATGTTCACTTACTAAAAACATTAATATTGATGAAAGAAAAAAGACAAAAGTATTAGGGATATCAGGAAATCTAGAAACTTTAGGAACATGTATCTACGTATTACAACTAGGAGAATTTTCCATTCCATATGAATTTCATGTAGTAGGTGATTCTTTCCCGATCCCAGTAGATGGTATAATCGGAGAGAATTTCCTAACAGAATTCAGTACCATTATAAATCTGGAGAAATTTTCGTTTGAGTTAAAAGTAGATAACCAACCAGTCATTCTACCTATATATACTCAACAAAACATACATGTTGTTTCCTTACCTCCACGGTGTGAAGCAACTTATTGGATGACTACAAAACATTCTGATTCTCGAATATTTTATCCACAAGAACTATGTGAAAATGTTTTCATGGCAGGTTCACTTTCAACTGTTAAAGAGGGAAAAATACCCGTAAAAATTTTGAATACACGTGATTCAGCTGTAACTCTAAATTGGATTGAACCCATATCATTCTCTCCTTCAGAACATTTTATTTTACATTATAACCATATAGACAAATCAATAAACAAACGAGTTCAGGAAATTCTAAATGAAATAAATTTTGAGACATTAAATAGCGAAGAGAAAACCGAGATTGAAGCAATATGTACAAAGTTCCAAGATATTTTTCACGTAGAGGGTGACAAGCTCACGTATACCCATATTGGAAAGGCAGACATTAAACTTAAAAATGAATCTTCACCGAAATATACCAAGCCGTATCGATTACCACATACTCAGAAGGAAGATATAAAGGAGGAAATAAAAAAAATGTTGTCAGATGACATAATAGAACCGTCCATCTCCCCTTGGAATTCTCCAATACTAATTGTGCCGAAAAAGAAAGACCCAGTTACCGGTCTACAGAAATTCCGAGTGGTGATCGACTATCGTCACGTTAACGATCGAATCGAAGATGATAAATTTCCACTGCCAAACATAACGGACATCTATGATATGATCGGAGGAGCAACTTACTTCTCATGTATAGATCTAAGTCAAGGATATTACCAAATGGAGCTAGATGCCAATAGTAGACCAATAACGGCATTCTCAACAGAGGATGGTCACTACCAGTTAAAACGTCTACCAATGGGTTTAAAGATCTCACCCAGTAAGTTTTCAAGAATGATGTCTATAGCCATGTCAGGACTAACATATTCACGATGTTTTGTCTATCTTGACGATCTTATAATTTTTGGTAAAAATTTAATGGACCACAACAA
The DNA here is from genome assembly GCA_943590905.1 of Sphaerophoria taeniata. Classification (NCBI taxonomy): domain Eukaryota; kingdom Metazoa; phylum Arthropoda; class Insecta; order Diptera; family Syrphidae; genus Sphaerophoria; species Sphaerophoria taeniata. Next base: position 25,594,300 of record OX016541.1, read on the forward strand.
AAACTTGATCCAAGTCTTTGAACGTCTGAGAGAAGTAAATCTCAAAATACACCCGAAAAAATGTTCTTTCTTGCGAAAAGAAGTATTATACCTCGGACATCTTATATCGGACAAAGGAATTTTACCTGACCCCACCAAATCTGCCGCAATGAAAAATTATCCAACTCCTACTAACGCGGATGAAGTAAGAAGATTCGTAGCATTCGCAAATTATTATCGAAAATTCATTAAAAATTTTGCCACCATTTGCATCCCGTTAAATCGGTTATTGAAAAAAGATGTTGAATTCAATTTTAATAAAGATTGCGAAAAATCATTCAATTTGCTTAAAGAAATCCTTATAAGTCCTACAATTCTCCAATTTCCAAATTTTAATGAAGAATTCATTCTACGTACAGACGCCTCAGGTTTCGCTTTAGGAGCTGTTTTGTCTAATTCCGATGACAGGCCAATCGCTTACGCAAGCAAAACTCTTAATAAGGCAGAGAAAAACTATAGTACCATTGAGAAAGAATTACTTGCTATAGTTTGGGCAGTAAAACACTATCGGCCATATTTGTTCGGAAGAAAGTTCAAAATCTTGACAGACCACAGACCCCTAGTATACTTGTTCTCACTAAAAGAACCTAGTAGTAGACTAACTAAATTCAGACTATTATTAGAAGAATACAATTTTTACATAGAATATTCACCCGGTAAAGACAACTGTACCGCTGACGCGCTTAGTCGCATTAAAGTAGAGTCTGAAGAATTAAAACAATTACATGTCTGTGTAGTAACAAGAGCCCAGTCGAAAGTAGATAATAAAGATAAAAATACACCTAAAGATAATAAGATACAAACCAATGAACAAATGATAACAGAACTTCTGAAACCACCCGAAAATGGACTAAAAGTTATTGAATTAAAAATCGTTGACAATTTTACGGAAGATTTAGTTAATTTCAAGGACGACATAATTATAGGACCAAACAAAGTTTTGGCGTATATTCCAAAAGGGAATAGTTTACTCCTAAAGAAGCCCAAGGACAGCACTACAACCCAATCGACATTATTTGGCAAAATATTGTCGAGGGATGTGCAAAAATTCTGCGGGCCCAAATCAATTAAGAAAATATATATTACTAAAAATGAAATAAAGAAACTCTCGGACGGCCGTCGAGAATATAAAATTAATGAATTAAAAAATATATTAGGAGAAATGTTTAAAGAGAGTAATATAAAGGTATACCTCATAGATAATGTTATTGAAATTACCGATCCTTGTAAGAAGAAATTAATACTAAACGACTTTCACATACTTCCAACCAGTGGACATGCAGGTATAAACCGTATGATTCAAAATATAAAGAAAAAATACTTTTGGACAGGAATGCAAAACGATGTGACGACATTCGTTAAGCACTGCCCAGTATGCCAACGAAACAAATTTAACCAACCGAAGAAACAACCAATGACTATCACATCAACAGCCGAATCAGGTGTTGACAAAATATTTATAGACCTAGTAGGACCTTTAGAAGAATCTGAAGATGGATCTAAATACATACTCACCATTCAAGACGAGCTTACCAAATTTATCGAAGCTATACCACTCCCAAATAAAGAATCAGGCACGGTAGCTAAAGCTCTAGTGGAAGGTTTTATTCTAAGGTACGGAGTACCACATACAATAGCATCTGATCAGGGAACCGAATTTATAAACCAGGTTTTCAAAAGTATCTGTAAGCTTTTGAGAATAGAACAATTACAATCTACAGCGTACCATCATGAGAGCATAGGAGCTTTAGAAAATTCACATAAGGTTTTAGGAGCATATCTTAGAAGTTACGTCTCAGAAAAACACACGGACTGGAACACTTGGTTACCATATTACGTTTTCTGTTATAACACTTCTGTACACTCAGAAACGGGTTACACACCATTCGAGTTGATATTCGGAAAGCAATGTAGCTTACCCAACAATCTGACAAAACAAATGGAACCGGTGTACAACTATGACAATTACGTAATTGACCTTAAACATAAATTACAAGTTGCCCATAGAGATGCTCGAGAAACGCTTATAAAGAAGAAAAATGTTAGGAAAGATAGATATGATAAAGAGGGACAAACAAAGAGTAGTAGTTTTGAAAAAGGAAGTTTAGTTTTATTAAGAAACGAAGCCAGAAAGAAATTAGATCCAATATTTTTAGGACCATACGAAGTTTTGTCTCAAAACGGTGTAAATTGTGATATCAAATACGATAACAAAAGAATGACAGTACACAAGAATAGACTAAAACCATTTTACATGTATTTAACTTTTATATAATCGCTAATTAAATCAAAATCTAAAAAAAAAGGGGGGAAGAGAATGTAAATAATATTATATGCGCATATAGATATATATACATACAAATAATAAAATATATATATACATACAAATAATAAAATATATACATACATACAAATAACTACTTCATTTAATTTTTAATAAGGAGGATTTAAGTAAAATTGTTTAGCAATAAATAAAACGCAACTAGAATATAAGAAGAAAAAAATTACTTGTGTGAATGAATGAATGAAAATATAATTATTATATACGTAAGTAATGTTACCAACTTAGTATGTACTATTACAATACATATAAAAGAAAATAATGTAAAAAAAAAAAATATTGTGATTCCGAACGAAAAAAAAATAATAATATTCCTATTGTACGAGTTAGTGTCACTTAAAAGAAGAAATCAAGATATGTCATGATTTCTCCTTTTCCCCAGGAAGGGTGGTGTGAAGGGATCACACTAGCGACCACTTCATAATACATTTTATTCCGGTCATTGATCCACATTATGCTTCACAATAGCCCACCTCTATTATATTGCATTCGCATTTATTTCCCATTTCAAATAGTGCACTCGTATTTCGTTCATGGTCATGAGTATCAACCTCATGCACTAAAATATAAAATAATTTCAATGCCACTGACGACGACGGCACGCGACGCTTCAGATTACTCTGGTCAGGTGTATCTACCTACTCACTAAGGTTCAATGCACTGCATGCTGTGTAGTGCATATGGCTGGATGTATTTGGATACACTTGAGCATTGTATTAGAAGGGCTATGCATCGAATATTAATTTGATGACATAGCAAGTATGCTGCCTGGTTCCGTTGTCAGTAATTTTCCCACAGAGTTCGGAATACACAATATTTCAATAATACTTATATGTCATATAGGCTTAAGATGTTAGTGTGTAAGTTAATTATTTTGTATAAATAGCTTAAGTTGGATAGAATAAACTCACTTTCCGTTCGAAAGTAGAACAAACACTTTGGCTCTCCAGCCTTGTTTTATTTTCCAAACAGATCGGCTCTTTAGCCAACAACCTAATTCGGCTTGGGGAAGCCTTTCAATATCCCCCACAGCTTTGGTAGGAGAGGTAGGAGTTAGGTCATCATTACACATTGAACATCATGTAGCTTGTATAAACGAAGATTTGGAGAGTATTTCACGTTGGTCTCAATCTCATGGCCTCTTATTAAACCCTTTGAAATCAAACTGTCTCGTTATTTCACGGAAACCATTAGACTTATCCTACTTTCCATTGGTATTCCTTAACAATACTCCAATAATATACTCTGAGACAGCTAGAAATCTGGGTATTCTTTTTAATCGCTGCTTGACGTGGGATAATCATATAAATTCAGTCATAGGAAAAACGTATGGTGCTTTACGTTCCCTTAAAGCCTCTCAATCTTTTACCCCTATCAAAACTCGAATTATGCTGGTGAAAACATTAATAGTACCAATTCTTATTTATGGGTGTGAAATATATAGTTCGTGTAGTTTTGAAAGCAAGCGTAAATTAAATGTAGCTTTCAACAGCGCAGTTCGTTATATCTATGGTTTACGAAGATATGAGCATGTTTCCGCGTTTTCAGTTAAGCTTTTCAACATGACATTTAACAGTTTCCTGGAGCTTCGTACTCTACTTTTGTTTTCTGACATTTTACTAACGCATGAACCCCGCTATTTGTTCGAAAGAATACGAACGCCTACTTCGAGTAGATCCGGACAACTCATTCATCCGCGGTACTCATCCTTAACATCGGAGCGCCAATTTTTTATAAATAGTATTCGTCTTTGGAATAGTCTTCCACGCGATATTAGGATTATTGAAGATCCGCGAAGGATGAAGATAGAAATTAGAAATCATCTATCGTCTTTAAATGTTTGAGCATTAATTATGATTGGAATTAATTTAAATATTTTTCTTCTTATTTTTCTTTGTTTTTCTTTGTTATAGAATAAATTGTAACTACTTTGAATTATCTTTTATACTATACTTATAAAACTAATTATTTGTAATAATAGCTTTTCACTAGCTTATAAGATATTGTATCTTACTGTGTTAAGCAAACGATAATAAATTGAATTGAATTGAATTGAATTGAAATGAATTTCGACTACCGGTTTACTTCCTATTTATCGACTTTAGTAAAGCTTTTGACTCTGTAGAACACGAAATGATATGGTCCTCCCTGATAAATCAAAACATGAATCCAAATGTAATAGAAACAATTAAAAACATATACAAAAATAACACAGCAAGGATAAAAACAGAGAATATAGGACGCAAATTTGACATAACAAGAGGAGTTAGACAAGGAGATCCACTTTCACCACCTCTATTAAGTTCAGTCCTGGAAGACATTTTCCAAAAAACTAACTGGAACGCAAAATATGGAATAAGGATATGTGGACAAGTTCTAAACAATTTAAGATTCGCAGACGATATAGTTCTCATTGCTACAAAAGCCGCACACATCCAAGAAATGTTAACAGAACTCACTACATTGTGTAAAAATTATGGATTACAAATAAACAAATCGAAAACTAAAGTCATGACAAACCACACGAAAGATGATATAATATTGGACCAAGAAAATATTGAATACGTAGAAGACTACATTTATTTGGGACAATTAAAATCATTTAAGGACCAAGAAAATAAAGAAATCAATAGACGCATTACAAATACATGGAAACAATTCTGGAGCCTGAAACAAATTCTACAATTAGACCAAAGTGCAGACACAATGAAATATATCTTTGACGCTGCTATTCTACCGATACTAACTTATGGACTACAAACAATGAGCTTGACCGCAAAAACACTTGACCAGCTAAGGATATGCCAGACCAAAATGGAGAGAAAAATTCTTAACATACGACCAAGTCAAAGAGTACGTAATGAAGACATTCGCAATAGAACCGGAATTATTGACGTCATAAATAGAACAAGAAGGCTGAAATGGAGCTGGGCAGGCCATATATCTAGACTTCCGGATCAGAGATGGACAAAACTGACAACGAAATGGAGACCAGAAAACAAAAGACCAGCAGGACGACCCAATAAAAGATGGAGCGACGATCTGTGCCATACATGTACAAACTGGTACAACGAAGCCAAAAATAGAGAGACATGGGCAGCCTTGGGGGAGGCTTATGCCAACTACGTATAAAATTAAAACTTACACTTATATTTTATTTTTAATTCAATAATTTTTAGTTTCAATTAATATGTTAAATCTAAATGTTTCATTGTATTAATAACTGTCTAATTTTATATTCATAATTTTTGAAGAAAAAAAAAAACATAAAAATCAAAATTGTAAATATTAACTATCATTGTAATCTTAAACCTTGTGGCAATAAAAGCTTATAATAATAATAATAATAATAATAAATGTTCAGTTCAACTATAGAAATTGAATTTGATGAAAATTTTCGATTTTATTTCAAAATTATCATTTCTTTTGTTTCGTCATGTTATTTTGTTAAATACACAAATTTTTAAAACTGTTCAACGCAAAAGAAAAGGTCCTCTTTATTCACTACACACACTCCAGGAACTGTTGAAAGTTGTAAGTCATTTAGGCCCTGGTTCAACGGAGTAATTGTTGTTACTATAGCTATTAAAGTATACAAAAACTGTGCAGATTTACTACTTTCAGAAGCACTTTTGCTTCCCTGGGTGCGTCAGCGACGACAGACTTTGTCAATATTGTTTCATCATTTGTCACAAAAAATATGAAACCACTTCACCCTATCCCGACCAATTATTAAATTACTGCTATTTGGAAAAAAAATACCCAGCCAATTGACACACATTTTTCCTTAAAATAGCTTTAACATAACTATTTTATTCAACAGTTTGAATAATCAGCATTCTGGGTTATCCACCAATAGACACAAAAAGTGCCTTCCAAAGTCTAAAAAGCAGATTTAATTTCACAGTGCTATGAACTCAAACAAATCTAAGTACCAATCATAAGTCTGTCGTCTTAATTCTAGAGACTTCCCAACTCTCTTCTTTTTTTGCTGGTTATTCCAAATTCTCTTCATTTTTCTTGTTTTAGCCTCCCACAATTCTTCTTTTAAAATGAACATTCCCGGAAAAATCTACTCAAATTGGCTTTGGCGGATACAAACACAACGAAAAGAGTCAAACTTCGAAAAAGTTTAATGAAGAAAGACACACCTTGCAATTTTTCTCTTCCATATCCTTTGCCCCCATAAACACCGTCTACTATCTCTCATAGGTAAAAAAAATCACCAATGGAGGAAGAAAATTATAAAATTTAAATAAAACTTGCAATTCCTTCAAAAGATTTATAACTTGCTCTGCACAGGCTTCTCTCATACTCATCCCAGGCGTCTGTTCGGATTAACCAAACAAAAAAGATTCGAAACCCGTGCGCTCACTTCCTGGATGCTAATCAAAACTTAAATCCAGGAATATGAAATTTTAACATTTTTTTCTGCTGCTGGATGCTGCCAACACCGAAACTTTCTAAATCTGCATGATGTCAGTATAATTCACAGTTAAGTAGATAGCCTCACATCAGACCCCATCTGCCCTGACGCGACGATCGATGGTTGGTGGTAGGTCAGTTAGCTGGATGATGTTTGGTTTGGTCTCCCTTTTTTTTTTCTTGTCGATGAAGAGGAAGAAGATGAAGCACGGTAAGGCACTGCCTGCCTGGGGGTATATTATTTGGTACCCTAATTGGGTAATAATGAATGAAGCAACGCAGCGTACATTTGGGAGCCCGTGTCGACCAAAATTAAATTAATTTAAAAAGCTGACACTGAGAGACGATGCTACAACAACAAAAAATGATGATGGCAACGGGTCTCATGAAGGGCAAGAGACACAGGGAAAAAAATCTGTCCCCAGTTGGTGTTGAAATTTAAATAATTCATGCTTTGATACCTTTCAACAAAAGAAAAAAAAGCCACCCACGACGACGACCGAACGTCGACAAAGAAGCCCAGATTCCACAAAACCATCGGGCGTCCATCATCGCTTGCCGAATAGCTGAGGAGATGATAGCATAGGGTGCCAACACACGACAAAGACGAATGCATACAATATCGTTCGCGTGCGTCGTGTCGTCGGAGTCTTTTGGCTGGAACGATTTCGGTGATATATCGTAATATTGTTATTCAGTCCCCTTTTTAACCCGCACCATTTTCATATAGGAACTTTCGGGAAGACAATGATGGTTAGATAAAAAGGGAGGCCCATCACCATCATGTGTGTGTTTGATTGCATATGCGGTTGCTAGACTTCTGTCAATTGACACTTATTTGACAGAGTTGGAGTTCCATATGTGCCATCACAAGTTTAAGGAACGTGAGTGTTTGCCGATGATAATAATAATCCCTTCTCTTGGGTTTTGGTTTTTGTTTTTTGAACTTTTGAGGGAAAATTGGTACACAGTAGCTCACAGACAGTCTTTTTCTTTTTCAAAGACAGAGATAAGAAGAAAAAACTGAACTAACATTGAAGGCGCCTTTGGCTTTTGGTTAACTTGTTTGTGTTTTTGTACCTTGCTTGATGGAGAGCTTACGAGGTTTGAATGTTTAATAAGCAAAGAGGATAAACTAAGAATTAAAGTGAATGTTTTTTATTAAAGATTCTTTGATGTGACGAAGTGACTATGAGGATGACGAATGTTGGGAGCTATGTTTCTCACGAAGTGTTAACAATTCATTTCATGTTTGGAGCACGTTGGAAAATGTAAGGTGACAAAATACATTAGAAATAGTTATTTAGTACAAGAGATCTATGACGGGGTTTAACGAGTTCTGATTGCTCAAAACTCTACTTTAGCCAAGTATTCTGGTATTTCATTCATGTCAAAGTGCTTTTGCTTTACAACCAAGTGTTAGTCGCAGGCTTTCAGGGCAATGACAACATTTAAACTGCGTAACAGCCATGTTAATAAAAAAGCGCCTATTCCACAGGTTACTTACCCATGGAAAAAATGTTTCTGTAGGTTAAAATTTCTCATTGTTTTGTTAAGTGGCGTTTAGATATCCCCTTTTTGCTAAAGGTATAATGTATACATGACAATCGATTGTGGCGCCATCTGATGAACCGACAGATAAGCTATTTTTTACTTTTTTATTATATTTCTTCGCTTAACTAGCTTCCACGGTGAAATATTTAAGTAAGCGTCAATTAAGAGACATTTTATTTTTTTTAATAGAATTTTCCACTTATTCCACACAATAAGGGTTAATCCTTCACTATTCTGTGATAATTATTTTGGCTGTAAGTGAAATATATGTACATCAAATTAGTTATTTTTAATGAATGTTACTCTTCGTAACATGGCCAAGACCTGCGTTGAATAATGATCACTCTAAGTGTAAGTCATTCGACAAATTTTAGAGACCAACCCTACGGTCTGTGCTGCCCTTTGCTTGTTTTCAATAAGCTAGAACAGCAACTACATAGGAGCTTTAAAATAAGAGCAGAGCTCGGAAGTTTATGGTTACCACTTTCACTGGTCCTTAAATAACTATTATTTGTTGTGATTTATTTAAATGCTCTCTCAATAACCGGTTTCGATTACTTTTATATTTTTTTGTTTTCTCTCTGAGATATAAATTTATTTTTGATTTTTTTATGTTTTTGGTTAATCAATGAGATTTATTTTTATGAGAAAAAAATAAATCACATTTCTTCTTTAAAATGTTTAGAAGTACCTTTGGTTATTTTGGGTATATAAGCAATAGTGGAGAGGGCGTGTTCATCACAGTGGCGGATCTAGGGTTCCTGGCGCCCGGGGCAAAGCGAAAAATTTCCGCCCCTCAATATGGAACTCCCTTTCACACTCCCGTATTTCCTTATCATTTCAATTTTCAGGAATTCAAGACCAATGATCACCTACTCTTACTTTCCAACCCCTCCCTTCATTTTTGATGCTGCGTTTTTTTTTTACCACTTGTGATTTATTTTTTATTATAAAGGTTAAAGGTCAACCAGTTCCATTTACTTTATGTGGAAAAAAGTCAATCAAGGAGAGATATTTTTCAAAATAAATAATAAATCACAACCAAAGACCTTAATAAAAATTTTATAAAAATAAATCTCAGACCAAGACCAAAATGTTGGTCGACAATGTGATATCTCTCAGTGAGAAACCAAATGAAGTAAAATGGTTACCAATTATTTCTGAGCTCTGAATAAGAGAGCCTGATAGAGAGTATTTTATTAAATCTAGGTTTCCGATAAGAGTACTTCCAGTCACTTCGTTCAATCTCAATGCGAAGATCTAATCAAATAGAAAAATAAAATCAAATAGAGATCATAAGATAGAATAGACATTTTCTATGCGCACAAAAAATTAGGGTACCTATTTTGCATTTGCAGTGACCTAGGTCCTGGAAATGGTAAAAACAACAACGTATGTAGGATTATGATGTTGACTGCTGAACACTGTAAGGTATCTTTTTCAAAGAATGGGGTCTACTCTTTTGAATATTCACGGTTAAAATTAAAGAATCAGTCAAAAAAAAAAACGAAGGGAAGAATTCGGTCAATCAACGGGCAAGTCAACGCAATCAACAGACAGATCCGGGCAATCAACAAGAAAATCCGAGCAAGCAACGAATAAGGTATGGAATAATTCACACAATCAATTTTAGAACCTGACTTGCTGAATGCAACATAGAATCAAATTTCATCGGAACCGGTAAGGAAAGTAGAGTATTTCCAATTTCAAAGGCGGAAAAAGACAAGACAAGCTTACCTCGGAGATGAAACTATATGTACATGTTCCATTCCTTATTGCTTCTTGGATGCAGGACTTGAAAAGTAACTATGAATTTTACAACGATGCTGAAAAAGTTCTTTAACATAATCCAATGAGTGAATTCCTGATTGGAAGGCTAGTTAGTCTTATTTTAAAAGAAGAAACAAGAGAGGGAAATTAGCACAATGACCCCTCTACAAGATCATTTATTTGGATCTACGGAAAATAAAAGACAAATTAGCCAGCCCAATTTAAACCTTTTTTTTTATTTCTATCCACTCAATCAAGTCCTTTCAAAAACCAAAGTACCTATACCTATGTCACCAACTTTTCACCCCTCCCTTTAATATTGAAATCTTTAGAATCATGCACTTTCATTAGTTGTTATAACGAAAAACTTCCCAGTTCAACTTCCCCTCCCATACAGACAAAAGCAATATGAGAAGGCAAAACAAAGTTTTCCTACCAAACTTCAAATCCAATTTATCTGGCCATAAAAAATCAATAATAACGTATACAAAATCATCCATAAGCTATAACCTAACCAAGTATTACCTCCGAGGGCGACATGAAAACCACGTTCTTTTCTTATAGTTTCCCACCTCATTAGACCACAGAGAGACGTGTCTATTTATCCTTCACTGTCAGCATGGTGCTTTTTGTTTTCGGTTTTTTTCTGAAATCTTTACGATTGCAAAATTATTTATTTATATTAGAACGTCCTCCTCGTTCGCTTTTATCGCCGCATAGACCACTTCTTACATAAACTACATGTCCAATATGTCCATCATGTCAAGGTTATGTGTGTTTTATGCTGTTTCGGTTTCACTAGCCTAATGCCTGGGTTAAACCGCCTATAAGCCCTAAACTTCTCATTCCCGTCATCGTCGTCAATGCGCACAGAGGGAATGTAGGTAGGTTGGTTGTTCCAATTATGCCAAGCATGGTGCCTCTTTTTCGTTCATGACTTCCATCGGCAACGGGTTGTTGGTGTGGTATTGGTATATCGTTTCGATTGGATGCCCATAAGCTCATTTGTATTCCCGAAGGGTGTAAACTTGATAATTTTGATTGCATATTGGATGTCTTAAGGTTGCCTATGGTATTCGTGTAAATATGGCTATGACAAAGGCGTCCAGCAGCGGTTGGAGAGTGGCAACAGCGGCTATATAGTATCGGTGGCCTTATTGGGTTTATTTTTCGTCAATTATTAGAAAGTTTTACGGTCGATTTCTTGACAGAGTTGAAAATCTCTTTTTTGTTTTTCAGATTGAAATTAAAGAAAAAAATCGGATTCGAGTTTTAGGACAAACACTTTTTCAAGGAATGGACTGCATTTGTGCGAGAGTAGGTGGGCATTAAATATTTACGAAGTTATGAAAATTTGACGAGTTCGGTTTCATTTTTTAATGTATTTTCTTGTATTCTCGTCTTTCAGAATTCAATCAAAATCAAGGCAAACAAAAACTCGGTGTAGGCATAATGGCTTTTTGGTTCAAAATCTTTCAATCTACCAATTTTGGACAAATTGCTATTCGTAGAAATTTATTAATTTTGTAGGACAACGTTTACCATGTCAGCTAGTAAGATCAAAATATAAGCTACCTCTCTATGAATTTTGAATCAAATTTCTTCAGTCCTTCTTAGAAATGATTTATATGGCAAGACAACGCTTGTCGGGTCAGGTACTAGGGGTAAAAAGAATAAAAAGGAATAGGTTAAGAACGATTCTCATGGTGCTGTGCAATAACGCCGAGCGCAATAACGCCGAATTCTGAAATTCGGCCTTATTTCACTTTACCAAAGTGAAATAGCACCGAATTTTAGCATTCGGCTTTATTTCGCTTCGACAATGTGAAATAACGCCGAATGCCAACTGAGAAATAAAACCGAGAACGAGAAAACAAGGAAACCGGTTTTATTTAACTTTTGGAAAGAGCATTTTTAGCTGGACTTAACGCAAAATCAACTGTAGAACCAAATTTACCGAGTATGGTAGGTCTTAGGTCAATTTTTTTTATATTTTATGGGACAAAATGAAAAAAAATTTAATTCACAAAATTTATTTGTACTTGTCAATATTACGTACAAACAATAAAAATGTTCATAGTACAAAAAAAAACGTATATTAAGCTGACAAACCAATATTGGCACAAATGATTGGGACCTTTACCATAATAATGTGTTCTTTATGTGTTAATTATGTGAGCAGTTCGCGATTTTTGTGCTGATCAATTTTTGTATATATATAAAATTATGTCAGCTTCATGTACACTCGGGCGTATACGTGTTTTTATTATTTTATTTATTTTTACGCTTCTTTTAACTTTTTGTTTGAGAACTTTAGGCTTTTTTTGTATCAATTGTTATTGTTATTTTTAACAACCTCAAAAGTACAGTTTTTGTTAATTACGACGATGAGTAAGCCGAGTCCGACTGACTCCTCGGTAATCGTTTTGGAATCAATTAATTCAAGAGTAGTTGAATACTTGAGTTAATGTTACGTTATGGTCAACACCATACAACATAAATACTTGAGCTAAAAATATAATAACTGTCAATCTAACATCAACGACTAAATTAGTGTAAAAAATTTATTCGTACTGTGTTATACTTGCACAATCGTATATTTACTTCAGTAAACGCACAAAGAAAGCGTTAATCTTATTCGAATTGATCGAACGATCCAACCGCTAGTTAGAATCTAGGATTTACTTAAAAAATGTATGCAGTAGGCATACATAGGTCGTTGATGTTGTAGATTTACTTGAATATGGCTCTACATTAGAAAATTGAAGCAACATAATTGCAACGAAAGAGACTTTCTTACAAATACATATTTTCATTGCATACAAACAAAGCTCTATCGCAAAAGTTTGCGCTAACAGATTGAATACGATCTTCATAAACAGATATAATGAATATGATGAACAAAATTGAATGCCTTAAAGAATGAACAGACCGTAGGTTAGGTTTGGAAAAACAATAGAAAAATCACTATTTGAAGAATTGAAGCATTAAAGGCCATACGATGAAATTTTTCAGCTACAGCAAACATTTGAGAAGTGTCAGGTTTATGATCATCACATCAGAAATAGAGGTTAAAAATTTATAATTGATATTTTTTGATATTCTAGTATGAAACGATTCCAAAACGATTACGGAGGAGTCAGTCGGACGGTTTTTTGAATCATTAACTCGGCTTACTCATCGTCGTAATTAACAAAAACTGTACTTTTGAGGTTGTTAAAAATAATAATAACAATTGATACAAAAAAAGCCTAAAGTTCTCAAACAAAAAGTTAAAAGAAGCGTAAAAAAATAAAATTAAAAAAAAACACGTATACGCCCGAGTGTACATATGAAGCTGACATAATTTTATATATGCATACAAATTGATCAGCACAAAAGTTGCGAATTGCACACATAATTAACACATAAATTACACATACAGTACGTTCTCGATTATCGCAACTAATTAAAACAAGGGTGGTTGCACTGACCGAGGTTGTTGCAATAACCGAGTAAAAAATTTGTACGCTCAATTTGAGATCTAAAGCAAAAATCAGAAAACCAGCAATTATATAATATAATCATACCATCACTCAAAAGTAGCGGTAAAATAACTGCCGTGACAAAATATAACGCCAAAGACAAAAACAAACAAAGTCAAGAATCTGAGAAAATAGAGATATGAGAATAAGAACAAAAGTTGCACTTATCGAGTCAATTTTGGGGGAAGAGTTGCGATTACTGCGTCAACAATGTTAAAAATTCAGCTGTTGCGAAAATCGAGGAGTTGCGTGAATCGAGAGTTGCGTTAATCGAGAATGTACTGTAATTATGGTCTAGGTTTCATTGAATTCTGTTGGGAAATATAGAAGTTGTGCTAGCTTAATATTAAGGTGACATAATTTTATATATACACAAAAATTGATCAGCACAAAAATAACGAACTGCACACATAATTAACACATAAAGAACATATTATTATGGTAAAGGTCCCAATCGTTTGTGCCCATATTGGTTTGTTTGTATCTTAAATTCGTGTAAGCAAATTAACTACAAATACAAACAAAGTTTAATAAATTAATTGGAACTCTCCTATTCATTATTTGCCGACAAAATTGGCAGAGCATTTCAAAACTGTTGCTGTTTCCTTCAATTTGGAAAGGCATCCACACAACTTATTATGCATTAAACGGTTTTGAAACCAGAAGCTGCATTTCAATGATTCATTTTGAACTCCTTTTTTCACTCTAATTTGAAAATGATGCCGATTCGGAACATTCAAGATCAATTCGGCTTACTAGCGAGCGTAGCGAGCGAAAAAAATGTTGCCCAAAAGAGAATCAATTTGGGGTGTGAAAACAAACATTTTAAAGTTAAGTAATTTTAAAGTTCCACCAATACTGAAACTTTCACTTCATGTGACTTCGCTTAAACTAACAGAGCTTAAGACCAAGTATTTTTAAAATACCTACTTATAAAGCAGGACTATGTGCATATTACATATGATTAATTTTTTGATAAAATAATTTTTGTGAAAAGCAAAATTTTGTTTGGCGAGTTTATTTCAAAACAGGAGAAGGCAACCTATAAAACACTGTCTTTTTTTATTATAAAGTATAGAAAATGCCATTCACACCTGATGAAAACTAAAAAAAATTTAAACTGACAAAGTGAAATAACGCCGAATTGGCATTATTTCACTTTACCATAGTGAAATAAGGCCGAATGCAAAAATTCGGCGTTATTTCGCTTTATTAAGTGAAATAAGGCCGAATTTCAGAATTCGGCGTTATTTCGCTCGGCGTTATTGCACGGCACGGATTCTTATGCATTCAGACAAAAAAAGGTGTTCTTTGGCCAGGGTGCTATCATAATGACCTTTTTGTTCAAAATCTTTCAAGTCTATATTTGGATATCTAGGTTATGTCAAAAACAAAAATACATAATTGAAAGGTGTGTTCATTTAACAAGAAAACTTTTTATTAAAATTTTGTTGTTTTTGTATCAATCATGTAGGTACTTTTATTAAATTATTTAATTTTTGCTGAAGATAAATTTGTAGACTCCCCCGCGGAATTCCGTCAATTTATTTCCATTATCACTAAATTGAAATGTTAATGCTTATGAAAACAAACACAACACATTTAATTGAAACATAACCATCGACTCCAATTTATCAGGCCAGCAGCAGCGTCAAACAGAATGTCCTTGAAACAAACCCAAAAACACACTAAATCAATTAAAATTTAAAATTGAACCACGCAACGATGACTAACTGACATCATTACAAAAATCCACCCCCCATTCATTAACGGCCAAAAGAGAGAAAAAAAAACATTAAATTTCCCTCAAAAGGACTGTTGCTCCTTTTTACTGATGACGGGGATGATGTCCTTCATCAAATGACATAGACAAAACAAACGTTTGCATAAAATACCCCAACACAAGCATATTTGTACATGGTGTTGAATAAACGGACACATAATCAGAGAAATCCAGGCCAAAGCCGTCCAGTGAAACAAAACAAAAAAAAACTTTTTCCATGTTTAATTACAACAAGAAAAAAGAGAAAATCCCTTTTCGGTAGAATATTTTAATTGCGATAACATTGGGTTGGTAGACTGTGAAAGATGGAACAAAACATATCCCCAGTGCCTCCACTGTCGCTGTCGCCGCCGCAGAAGTTTTGCGCTTCAGCAAATCACAATCCCCCGAAACAACGGGTTGATGGTTGTTTGTTTGTTGACATTGCTTAGGCATGTAAAAGCGAACTAAGTTATCAAGCCGGCCGCGCCGGTTAGCGCCTTCAAATAACGCTTAACCGATTGTGGTTGCAATAATTTGTGGGTGGAAAGTTGTGGAAGACCAACAGGCGGGCGAAGCCGATAACACCGGTCCAAAAAAAAGTTTTTTTTACTTTCGGCTATGTGTGAGGAAAATTAATTATTTTTGTGTTCGGCCACAAGACGACAACATCATTTAGGCGAGTTTTTTTCGTTGCCTTCTTTTCATAATGAAAAGAAATCGTTAATTTTATACCTTCTTAAACATCGCTTTACCCAAACACAAACATTTAAAAAAAAAACCCAAAGAGATAAGTCTTTAGAACCCATGTTTTGTCCCCATGTCGGACATGTTGTGTTCTTGTGTTTGTTTCGACCTGCAGTGGCTTCTATAGCAGTTCACCTGGGCATCAAATTAACATTTCTTTCAAAACGAGAAAAATGAGGACATCTCTTTGTAAGCCAAAATGAAGCTGTGGGGGTCAGCACTTGACCCTTTTTCTTTTATGTTATTCTTTCTTTCTCCGCGGAGGCTACACAAGCGACACGGTAATTTATTCAAATGAAAACACCTTGATAATGTTTTATAAAAGGGACAAATCTTAAATGAAGATACCTCCCGGGAATGAATTAACAAAAACGAACAAAAAAGCCTAAGGAAGGCGGTAGGTGAAGTGTCATGTTCTGGGCAATGCACTTGATATCACTGCCGAGATCAAAAAAAGAAATAAGACATTTTTTCCATTTCGTTCATTTTGTCGGTCATATTATTTTCTAAATCATATTTTAAAAAGAAACTTCAAGGACATGGACTGACACAAGAACCTGGTTTTTCTACAACCTGGCATTTGAAAAAACAATCCGTGACTCTGGAACATCTACAAGATGGAAAATCGTCTCCAAGTCCAAGTCCGACGATTATTCTCGCTAGCTGTATTTAACACACGTGACGTTATTATTATGGCATTAAATATTAACAAACTAGCTGACCCCGCGAACTTCGTTTCGCCACCCTTCAGAGCAACTCCTATAACAATTTTCCCTTGGAAAACCAATGAGTTTTCCTAGTTTTCATCAACAACTTTCTGTTTTCCATTCGAAAACCCATTTTGAAATTTTCCAGTTTTCCATTTGAAAACCAATGCACCTGAAATAATTAAGCAATTTTTCCTTTGAAAACCAATAGTTCTTCCGAGTTTTTCATCAAGAACTTTTTTTTTCCATTCGAAAACCTATTTTGAAATTCTCCAGTTTTCCATTTGAAAACCAATGCACCTGCAATAATTTGCAATTTTCACTTTGAAAACCAATGAGTTTTCCAAGTTTTTCATCAAAAACTTTCAATTTTCAAAAACTTATTTTGAATTTTCCAGTTTTCCATTTGAAAACCAATCCACCTGCAATATGCATATAATTTTAAAAAAAATTTCCCTAAGATGCATCTACAGACTACCATAAAAAAAGTAAATAATTTAATTAAATTAATGTATTTATTATAATCACCCACCGTTACTCAGCTACCCCGTTACCACGTTACTCGCTTACTACCCGCTACTCACTACTTCAACACGATAACTTCTACCCTTTTATCCCGCTACCCACTACCCCGCTAATCTACTACCCACTTCCCTGGCCATATCTCAACAGGGTGGACATTTTCTACCGCACATGGTCAACATAATTCTGGTTTTCCAGCAACTCACATCGGTCGCAAGAGTCCCTGTCCAGTCGAATCACCAGCAGATAAAAGACGTACACGGTACATCTGGACAGCTGTTTATATCTGTGGTATTTGTCTGTCCGTATTTTGCTTCTCCTCCAGCTAACTGCAAATGAAGCACACAGTTATTGCGTCTGAGTCGCTTGAGTTCAAAATTTGTGACAAAACGCTACGCTATTATTACGATGCCCATGCCGCACATTTTGTACAACTATTGAGTAAAGAGGTAGCGGGATGGCCAGTCTTTCGGTTTTGCCGATCATAAAATTTGATTTTACGGGCAGGTTTAGTTTTGTCTTGGAGTTTTCCGAGTTACGGTCCGGTCCGAACGAACGTACGGGCGGCAAGCGTACATTCGTTTGTCAATGAAAAACAATATTATACGACGAACTTTTATTTTTTCTTCACGGACATTTTTTTTTTGACGAAAATTAAAATATTTGACGAAATTTTAAACGAAATTGATTAATCGTAGGTATATTGATACATTTTGTTGTAGTGAGAAAAGCATTATTTTTTAACATTTGCACCGTTTGTGATTTGAAAAGTATAAATTTTGTTTGTCTTAAACCTTCTACACTTGTTAAAAAAAAAATTTAGAAAATCGGTCAACCGGTTCTCAACTGAAAAGATAACATGAATTTAACGAATTAGTCTTTTATATATATAGATATAATACAATATATTATACTTATAGCTACGGTCTTAGCTGAAGCCACTACTATAACTACAACCTGAAATAGCAGGTGCTACTAACGGTGCAGGGAATTACTCCACGGGAATCTGCTCCACATGGGAATTTACTCCACTCATAGTGGAAATTTGCTCCACTTTTTAAAGTGGAATAAATTCCCACTGCGAGTGGGAAATAACTGCATAGTTGTTCGAGAAAGTAGTCCACTAAAAGTTAAAAGTTTGAGAAACAATTATTGCACTTCTTATTAAAAATAAACGCGATTTTTTTCTATGTTTTAACATGGACTCGGAATTCGGTTTTTTTTTTATAAACTATAAAAAAGTCTTTTAAATAAATCGGACTTTTTTTAAATATTTGTAGACAAAATTGACAGAGCAATTCATTTTTCAAAACTGCTGTCGTTTCCTTTAATTTTTAAAATAAACCACCACGCGCCTTCTAATGCACGCTTGTGTCTGAAAAGCAGGTGCTGCATAGTAATGATTCATTTTGAGCATCTTTTTTCACTTTCTCCTGTGGATTATGACGATCATTTAAAACCGTTTGGTTTGGTTGGGAGTGAAACGAGCGGAACAAATTTTGCCCAAAAGAGAATGAATTTGGGGTGTGAAAATAAAACAATTCGCGCGAATTTTTTTATTTTCACACCCCAAATTCGTTCTCTTTTGGGCAAAATTTCTTCCGCTCGCTTCGCTCGCTACCAGTTATTGTACCTGCTTCATTTTTTGGTTCAAGCTCTAAATCATTTATTGAAATAATATTTCAAGGCACGTGAGACTGAGTTAAGGTTTAGTATTGCAAAAATAGTACTTACGTCTGCACCCACATGATGCAAAAAAGCTGAACATCCCATCAATACAAAAATGTCTTTCTGATGAAGCTGTTGATGAAATAGAAACAGCTCAGCTTAGGTGACAAAAAGATGTAATAAGATGAAACTGGGTTCAAGTACAGTGTGCTTGTAGAATGCTCTACGTCTATTAAGCTGGCAAACCAATATGGGCACAAACTATTGGGACCTTAACCATAATAATGTGTTCTTTATGTGTTAATTATGTGTGCAGTTCGCGATTTTTGTGCTGATCAATTTTTGTATATATATAAAATTATGCCACCTTAATATTAAGCTAGCACAACTTCTTTATTTTCCAGCAGAATTCAATGAAACCTAGACCATTATTATCTTCTATTTATGTGTTAATTATGTGTGCAATTTGCGACTTTTGTGCTGATCAATTTGTATGCATATATAAAATTATGTCAGCTTCATATGTACACTCGGGCGTATATGTACGTGTTTTTTTTTATTTTATTTTTTTACGCTTCTTTTAACTTTTTGTTTGAGAACTTTAGGCTGTTTTTGTATCAATTGTTATTATTATTTTTAACAACCTCAAAAGTACAGTTTTTGTTAATTACGACGATGAGTAAGCCGAGTTAATGATTCAAAAAACCGTCCGACTGACTCCTCCGTAATCGTTTTGGAATCGTTTCATACTAGAATATCAAAAAATATCAATTATAAATTTTAAACCTCTATTTCTGATGTGATGATCATAAACCTGACACTTCTCAAATGTTTGCTGTAGCTGAAAAATTTCATCGTATGGCCTTTAATGCTTCAATTCTTCAAATAGTGATTTTTCTATTGTTTTTCCAAACCTAACCTACGGTCTGTTCATTCTTTAAGGCATTCAATTTTGTTCATCATATTCATTATATCTGTTTATGAAGATCGTATTCAATCTGTTAGCGCAAACTTTTGCGATAGAGCTTTGTTTGTATGCAATGAAAATATGTATTTGTAAGAAAGTCTCTTTCGTTGCAATTATGTTGCTTCAATTTTCTAATGTAGAGCCATATTCAAGTAAATCAACAACATCAACGACCTATGTATGCCTATTGCATACATTTATTAAGTAAATCCTAGATTCTAACTTGCGGTTGGATCGTTCGATCAATTCGAATAAGAATAAGGCTTTCTTTGTGCGTTTACTGAAGTAAATATACGATTGTGCAAGTATAACACAGTACGAATAAAAATTTTACACTAATTTAGTCGTTGATGTTAGATTAACAGTTATTATATTATTAACTCAAGTATTTATGTTGTATGGTGTTGACCTTAACGTAACATTAACTCAAGTATTCAACTACTCTTGAATTAATTGATTCCAAAACGATTACCGTGGAGTCAGTCGGACTCGGCTTGCTCATCGTCGTAATAAACAAAAACTGTACTTTTGAGGTTGTTAAAAATAACAATAACAATTGATGCAAAAAAAGCCTAAAGTTCTCAAACAAAAAGTTAAAAGAAGCGTAAAAAAAATAAAATAAAAAAAACACGTATACGCCCGAGTGTACATATGAAGCCGACATAATTTTATATAAATACAAAAATTGATCAGCACAAAAATCGCGAACTGCACACATAATTAACACATAAAGAACACATTATTATGGTAAAGGTCCCAATCGTTTGTGCCCATATTGGTTTGCCAGCTTAATAGACGTGAATGCTCTCACCAAACACCAAACTTCCGAAGAACGTTTTAATATGGAAGAGTTTCCTTAACGTCACATAGACTTAGAGCATGTGGTATGTAAACCTTGAAAATATGTTTAAACAGTCCACTCAATTTATTGATTTACAGAATGTTTAAAACTAATCACGAAGGTCAGAAACCCCGAATTTAATTTCAGGACTAATGACCGACCATAGTGGGTTGGTAGCCCCAAAATAGAATTCGGCACTTATGCCCCACCATAGTTAGACTGTATGTAATGAATTGTTTAATTTGTAAAATTATGTTCATAATCAATAAATTGGTTGAATTTATCACATTATATTGATTGCATTATTACTAACATTCCTCGATAAAAACTATGTACAGCTCAGTTCCATGCTGGGAAATAATTCCACCAAAAAAATTGTGCAGTTAGTTCCCACTTGCAGGGGGAATTAATTCCACTTTAAAAAGTGGAGCAAATTCCCAATTTGAGTGGAGTAAATTCCCATGTGGAGCAGATTCCCGTGGAGTAATTTCCCTGCACCGCTACTAACTATCACAATCTGAGCACGCAGATGTCACTTGATTATTACTGCCTGAATTAACAGATAAGTACTACTATTTAAGAACAAGTAAATAAATTCATGATCTGTCAAAATTTATAAGAGAAACTCCTCTGGTACAACAAGTCTGATACTTAACCACCGGGATATCGCTCACTCTCGGTTTGCCCTTTATACACATGCTGTGAAAATTTTAGTCAGATCTCAGTTTTTATAGAAAGCAATATGACATCACATGACTAACCTTTTCTTTGATGGCAGTTTTCTGGAAGAAAATAAGAAAACAATAATTAAAAAAATTATAAAATATATAAAAAAAATCCAATATGTTTGAAAATATGGCACTCAAGACTACAAAGTGCTTAACGAAATGCAGTGAGGGCGTGATTTGGGATATATCTATAAACACCAACAAAACATTTCGCAATGACTAACAGAGTAACACCATACTTAGCAATAAACTAATTTCAAAACAAAGATTATCGCCATTCACCCATCTTGGACGCTTGAAAGTGAATTAAGAATGAATGACTTCATTCATGGATTGCGACAATCGCCAACGTATGAATTTGCAAATGGGATATTATCTCGTTTTATTTTTATAACTGTAAAGGGGTAGAATTATCAAATGAAATCATCACAAAAGTTCTTCGATAAATGGACATTGCAAGTTTTCTCTACTGACGTTACAATGTCATGCAATTTTTCAAACTCGATAGAAGGAAACACTTTTACAAAAAGATATCTTTCATCCAAAAAAGTGTCAAATCTTATCAAGCCTGAAAAATCATGAAGCTTTCGTGTCAACAAAAAGTTTGTTTGCAAAAAAAAACACACTCACCGACCTCCACATACAGGAATGTCCAATATTGAGTAATTTAACGCATTCGAAACGTTCCTATATTCCCACACTCAAATACTAGCTTAAGGTACGCACAAACAAAACGTCACTTTGTTAAAGCAAAACTATTTCAAACTTCCACTTCCAAACCGCATACAAACACATACACATCCACCCCATGTCGCTTAATTAAACAACAAAAACACTCATCACTCCTCACTTGAAGACCCATCAAAAGCCTTTACGTTTTGTTTGCGAATTGAAAACTAAACTAAAAATGCGCATTGTTTCCAATTCCATTGCAAAGTATTTCATTACATTTAGTAGTTTATCAACACAATATCAAACTTTACAAACACACTTACTAGATTCCCATCTTAATTATGAAAAATAGAATATTCATTTCCGGTTTACATTCGCACGCCCAACTGCATCATCCATTGTTATTGTAGTTTTCTTTTCTTACTTGCTATCCACTCAACGTTCTGTTCGCTTTTAACTAAAATTCTTTTTATTTAATTTTTTTAAAGAGAATGGCGCAAAATTATAGTCCGCTAATGAACAATTTTTGTGTGATACTTGCTTAAAATGACGTTTGAGTCATGTCTGAAACGTCATTTTAAGCTAGTATCACACTAAAATCGTTCATTAGCGGACTATAATTTTGCGCTAATGAAAACTACAAAAAGATTTTGTCGAAACTAAAGAGAGGGACGGTTTGGGAGACTGGACACTGGAGCAGTAACGGCAACGGAATTCGTAGTTAATTAAATCGAAATATAAATGAAAGTACTTTGTTTTCATCTCAAACTCAATGAAGGAGTACTTTGAAATTCATTGAGAGGACCGAAGGGGCACCCAATAATAGAAAAGAAAAATAGGAAAGAGTTCTTAATTTGCAGGATTTTGAAAAGTGCATATTTCCCTTCCCAACACCAATCCTTGTGTTGGGAAGGGAAATATGCACTTTTCAAAATTTTCCACTCGCTTTGTGTTAGATTTTGTATTTGTTTTTGATCAAATGGTTTTGTTTGCAAGCAATTTTGTTTAGTATTTGACTTTTTTTTTTTTATTTCAAATAGAGCGAAAAAGAAATGATTTAAAAAGTAAGACAAACAAAAGTATTGTGATGCTAGTATTTGAATATGTTCAGCAACCCTCGCAGGAATCGGAGACTTTTTTATGATGCATCAAACCATTTATAGACTTAAAAGCCGTGAAGAAGCTTATTAAATGCATCCTATGAAGGTTGACCAACGTTTCAAGCCAAATAAAGGTCCCTCAAGTTAGCCATTTAGGACCCCTTCTCCTTATACTGGCTATTAACGATGCCCCGCTATTTGATCAAAACAGCGAAATTCCCATTTTTGCAGATGATATGAAGATTTTCAAAAATGTATCTCTAATGAATCATAGAACAGTTTCTCATTGTGGTGTGAAGATATAAACGAATTTCTTAAACGTAAAAAATCGGAAAACGATTGGGATAGGTACATAAAAGAACTTGTTGAATGGGCAACGGACAGGATCCGTGGCGCAGATGTAGGCAAAATCTTCAACGGCCAGCCCAACGACAACCATATCATCATATGAATGTCAAAAAATAATAATTCTTTTCGAAGAAATTATCAAAGCTACTTTCTTTCTGAGAAAACCAAAATTAACCTCTCTGAAATGGAATTTGCCTCAAAGGTACAAGTGCAGTCAAAGGCGACTTTTTACCAAGAAAACTGAATTAAAAGCGAAAGAACTTTTAATATAACTGTTTGTCATTTAATTTTTCAACAAGAATTTCAGGAAACGACTTGACCTTGCCAACCTATAAAAGAAGAATTACAAGGGAAATCCTGATTCGACCTCGTTATGGTCTCGATGCACTGGACGATTTTGCAAAAACCGCGAATGCGACGTCATTTATTTATTCAACTTAAAATAGACTGAACACAAACATTTAAAAAATAACTGACGTTCGGCGCATCTCTATCATCACAGTTTAAAGCAATTTAGACAAATATGACAACAATTAAAGTTTCTAATTAACACCTGATATGGGCATATGTTGATCGTGTATAGCTTATTAACTAGTTTTAAGGTACGAAATGGGCTTCAAAAACTTTAAAAAGGGTTTGAATGACAATTTGTACACTTTACATTGTAAACAATTGCTAAGTTGCACTAGAGTTTTGAAATTCCAATGCGTCATAAAAACACACTTCTAAATTAATTTTCTGTTCTGAATATTAAGTCTGAGTTGATTTCTTATGCTTATAATTTTTTTAATGCAACAATCCAACCAATTTACTGTCGAATTTTGGAGACTATGTGTGTTTGGATGAAATCGTTGTAGTTTCTTTTACAATCGAACATGGTCGATATTCGAAAAAATTATGTTTCAATATTTCAACAAATTAATGCCTATAATGTCCAATGTTGTATCAAACATGCTCGATGTTGGATCAAACATGTTCGATGTTGGATTAAACATTCGTTGCGGTTATTGGTCAGGCATATTTAACGGCTTGGGCGTTCAATAACAACAATATGAATGCAAGTCGCAAGTGTACTAAGAGTGATAGAATATGTTTGATTACAACATGTTTGAACAAACATATTTCCAAAATCCAAATTTGTTTCAATAAAAATATAATTTTTGATTTTATATTCGCAAATAAATGATGTTTGATCGAACGTGTTTCTCAACAAAAATATTTCATACTGCATCAGTTTTATACCGAAAATTATAAAACCAAAATAATTTTCAGGTATTTACTTAAGAAAAGAGAACTTCCAACCCGAATTTTTATCACAAAGCAAAATTTTCTTTTTCTCATTTTTATGTCAACTAGAATAATCTTTTTGTTCACATTTAACTGGGTCATTGAGTTTGAAAGTTTCGTCTTCAATTTATTATTTTTTTTTTTACAAATGTACCAAGACTGTTTGTAGGTTGCACTAAGAATAGAAAATCCTAACCGTTGCAGGATAACTTTCAACGAAAAACGAAAAACTGAACACAAAGTTGTTCCCTATGAATCGAGAACAAGAAAGAGAAATGAACCAGGACAAGTTTGTTAGAATAGTTCAAACAAATACACACCCAAAAAAAATTTCACTTTTGTTGCTGTCCGCCTCGGCTTAAATTACTGCAGTGATATTTTTGAACACCTTTAACAATAATTCACTGGGTTAGTTGGTGCCAACTAAGAAATGGAACAAACAGTCTGACTTCCATGGAGTCATCGTCATCTGCGTCGTCGTTGTCTAGTAGAGACAAGGCACCAGGATAGGAAGAAGTTCAAGGAATGACAACAAAAGGTAATTATGTTTATCTCAAGACATTACCCCTTTCAAAAAGAGTCAAGCTTCCCCCATTGCCAACTTCCATTACGTCCGTAAGTACCATAACAACCAAGACGATAGTAAGGGAAATGAAATTAAATTTGATAGAGACCAGAGAGAAATAATTGCGGAAAATTAGAGTAGCCACAAAAGCTCGAGCTTTTATACAAAGGCTGGGTCTGGCCTGTTGATGAAAAGACCTTGCGGCTGTGTAAATAGGGATAGGGAATTGGGGTGAAGTCCAAATTTTGCGAAGTGGTTGCTGATTGAAGTACAATTAAATGGGGAATTCGCTCGCTTGTCTGAGTGTAGTTATGGCCTTCTTTAAGTAGTAGAAAGAGATACCTAGTGGTCTTTAATAGGCGCGGAATTCGTTTTGGCAAAAATCCAGGTCACAACACGATATCCTTGATGAGGCAGGAGGAGATAGCAATCAAGCTAAGAGCAGTAAAGCAGCAGTAAATTGTCCAAATAAAAATAAAAAAACTGACTAAAAGTCAAATCTTTCAAAAATCTAACCCTCTGTGTACACAAACGAATTGTTGTGACACAGAGATAGGAAATTAGAAAAAATGAAAGCGGAACAAGATAGCATACTTAAAGGAGCTTGTAAAAAAGCTCTTGGTTCATGGCAATGATAAACAAACAAAAAAGTCTGAAATGGGAAACCAAAAATCAGTGGAGTGGTTAGCGCAGTGCGTAGTGCATTGGCTTCCCAACTAGCTGGTCCTAGGTTCAAATCCCAAAGTAAACTCAGAAAGTTTTTCATTAATATGAAAATAAAAACCAGGCAGCACCACTAACAAAGGAGTCTGATGATCGGCTTGGCACCCGTGAAATAGCTATAACTCCAGCCAAAGAAATTGACGGAAAAAACCATTGGTGGAAGCACCTCTTAGTTGCTATCGTTGTTCAAACAAACAAATAAAATAAAAACCAAAGCAGCCTGACTGCGAGTGTTAAATAACACAAAAACAAACTATTGTCCAAAAAATATTTGTTGAGCATCATAACTTTGCTCTGATGTCAGTGCGGAAAATATTTATTTCATGCTGGGATTTCTTTCAGCATTTAGGTGGGAAACACTTAAGCAGAGGAAAAGCTTTGCAAAGCAAAAGAGAAAATGTGAGAGGTTTTAAAGGGAAAATTCAATTTTTCACGAAGATAAAAGTAAGCTCATGGAGACTAAAGATTAATAATTATGGTTGCTTTTTGGGAGTTTTTTTTTGTCAAGTTTTTTACAATTAAAAGTTTGTTCTCAGCACAAAAACACTTTGAAAATTTGTTTATGTAATAATTTTGATGAAGAAAAAATCGTTGAAGGAATGAAAAGGCGATGTTAACGTTTTTTGTGAAATGTCAAAACAGAGGGGCCAACATCATATTTGATGTTATGTTAAACAGTTTTACAAAAATGTATTGTAGCGAACTGTAATCCAAGGTGAAATAAAACTCGAGATTGTTTAAAGTCGGAAAAGGTTATACAAAAACCGACTAATATTACTCTTTATTAGTAACTTGTACGTTGGCTCAAAGCAATATTGCTTCCTGTACGGTTGAGTTCTGATTTATAATTAACTCATAAAAGAGAAATACAAAAGGCTCATACTAAGCATGTTAGACTTATACTATCAAACAATTACATAAATGTATTGAATACAAGGAAAATATAACAATTAACTTGAATGTGGGTAGGTACTGGTGCATTCGATACAAAAATATTTTTGTTTAATATTTATGAAGTTTTTTATTTGCTTTAAGGCATTGCAGAGTTCAATGCTTATTTGCTTTCCGTGTATTGGTAAAGTGACGTTTTGTTTTCTATGAGTGACATTTTCTGGTTGAAATAACTGACATTGATTTTTTATTTTTTTTTATTTTTTTATTTAGTAATCATTTCAAAACTGCCAACTTCATTGTGTGTCCTTACTGACTGCCATGAAATGAGGAGGTTTTAGAATAGAAGTTATTATTTTGCAATGACACGACACACATGCGAAAACTGGTATGTAATATTTCAAGCTTCAACTATAAACAGTTTTGGCGAAAATTATTCAGACACTTTTAAACAACTTAAGACCGACTTGTACACCCACTTTTGTAAACATTGATTTTGATTTGATTTTTTTGTTCGCAGCTACGAAACAAGCAGAAAAATTCGATAGAATTCGAAATACCTTTCAAAAAAAAAAATAAAAAAACAAACAGGAAAGACTAGTAAATCAGTTTTACTACAAGTGTTTTACTGACTGTGTTGTACTACCTTTATGGTAGATATCATCAGTCAAATACAGCCATATTAATCAAAACGCATATTCTACTCTTATTCCACAGGTTAACTAACCCATAGAATGTGAGTGTTAATATACATATGGGTTGAAATTTCTCAGTACTGAAAATAGTAAAACAGGTTATACCTTTGGGTATGCAGCTGTTATATTAAGACAGATTATACCTTGTATTCTTGTATTCTTTCACTTGTAAATAACCAATAACCTTCACTAATTTTGTGCTTTGATTGAAATTTACGGCATGCTAAAGACACTAAGAATTAGAGAAGCAAGATTCAATGACTCAATTTTTCTCTAGCGAATGGTCATATCATTTATAAGTTGGTGACTGTGAGGTACAGGCACGTAGCCAGAGTTGGGGCTAGAGGGGCTCAAGCCCCTCCCGAAATGATTTTTAAAAAAAATATTTGAACAAAAGTTTGTATATTCTCTTATTAGTTCCTCACTACTTATGTAACCACATCGTAACCAGTTCAAAAAATGCAACCTATATAAGCCCAGATATCCAAAACGAAATCTTGGATATATGCTCTGATATTGTCACCAGAAAAATATCTAACCGGGTTATAAGATCGAGTTGTTTAAGCATTCTGGCTGATGAAGCAATGGATGTTTCTAGCACTGAGCAACTTTTAATATGTGTCCGATATGTTGACTGCTGTACAGAGCCCACGAAAAGTATGCTTCGGGAAAATTTTGTAGGTTTTATTCCGACACCGACGTCTTGGACAAAGCGTCACGATAGACGCATATAATTTCGAGGTAGTTAGGGACTTTGTATACCTTGGCTCCGCTATCAATACGGACAACGACATCAGCGCCGAGATCAGACGAAGAATAACTCTTGCTAATCGCTGTTTCTTCGGGCTAAGAAAGCAATTGAGTAGTAAAGCCCTCTCCCGAAAAACTAAGGTGACGCTCTATAGGACCCTTATCATCCCCGTCCTGCTTTATGTACGGGCTGTACAGCGACACTGACTTAGCTAAAAGAGTGAAGGTCCAAAGACTCAGATGGCTCGGTCACGTGGACAAAACAGTATCCCGAAGCGTTATGGGCCATCCTAGACTAAGCGCACTTGCAATGCTTTATGTTCACTTAGGTATTGATGTGGATCCAGATGAAGTGATTGACATTATGTCTAAAAAAAAGACAAGGCGTTTATTGCTGTAAAAATCGAAACTATTTATTTAATTAAATAAAAAAAAATACAAACAAAAATAAAACATTTACATTATGTAGTTTTTTTTTTAATTTTTTGCATAAGGAATTACTTCTTCGAAATTGAACAAATACAACAACAAATGAAATAGCACCACAAATCCGAATGGAATAAAAACGTATGACACAAAAATTGGCAATAACACTGACAAGCATCGTCATCGTCAATGCCGCCTCCTGTGTTCGCCACAGTGTCGGCATGCCAAAACGCACTCGCTGCCTTGGTGAAGGGAGAGAAGGAGAGATAGAGGTAGCTGAAATGTAACAACAACATGATCGACTTGATTGAAATGATTTATTGAAATTTTTCTATGCGTAATATTTCCATCAAAGACACCACAACCTCGACATCTCGAATGATTCGCGAAAGTAAAAGAACCAAAGAAGATGTGAGCATCCCAGGACGTCAATCGAAATATTTAATGAGAATGTTTGTTGTATAATTTACTCGTACGTCTGTATCTTGTAGATGTATCTCTTGTTGTTGTTTCATTTAAATAGCATATCTGATGAGAATTAACGAAGGCTTAAGAGTAAGACAGACAGAAGAAAGAGGCATTGTAAATGCTTTATTATAAATAGAAATTGGGGGTTTAAGAAAAACGGAAAAGGATTCTTGTTGTTTAAATGATATTGTTGTGAAGGATAATTACAAATGCTGTCGGGCATACAAAATAATGTCACGTTTGTTGAATTCATTTCTTTGGCATAGGTGTGGAAGAAAAAGCACTATCTGTCTCTGAATAAAGGTTTATCATAATGGATGACAATAAGGATTAACTGGGATTATGTTGTGAAGATCCAATTTAATTTTGTGCTAATTGATTATAAATGGTATACCTACATAGTAGGTCTAACTGACGCATCCATGTCGAAAACGAAAAAGCCAACCCACGAAAATCGATTGAAATTCAGAGATAAATTACCTCTATACTTCTATTGAGTATCATGTGCACCAACCAGCTCGTAAGAACCCTAAATTGGTTTCATTCAGTTGTGTGTCACATGAGTGCATCAACATTTTTACCTTTTAAGTGACGAACCCACTTAGAGGGAACAACATCCTTTCAAGTTCCGTAATCGAATGCAATTTTTTTCCTTTTACCTCTAGGGAGGCGATGGGTTACCATTTTGGCATTTTGCCAATTTCATTAATATAATTGAAAAGAAATTTGAAAAAAAGATTCTTATCTGCCTTTCGGAACGGAAAAGAAAACCGTAGGCGACAAGGTTTCCAAAGAGATTTTTTGTGTTAAATCTGCATAAGACGCCTGGAAGTTTAGTTAGTAGTTTTTATCTTCGAACCAGCAAGTGGTAAACCCTAGAGGGAGTCTGCACTGTATCACGGTTGTCACTTGTCAGCAACAGAATATGCATCTAGAGTACACCCACACACAAGACAGGAACTGTCGCTCGTGCACAACTTTAAATACAGAACTCACCTCATAAATTATCACCATGCTCGGTGGATTTTTTGTGCTTTTGTCATTTTTATCATCGCCTTCGCCATCAATGAATTTTTTGTTTGGGGTTACCATTTTTGCTTGTTTTTACAGAACGCACAGATACAGATATAGATATGAACCTTTGGGTATGCAACAGTTGTAAAAACAAATTATACCTTTGGGTATGCAACGATTTTTGCTTTTATTCTCTAAATAACCCTTCACTAACTGTGGTCTTTGGTTGAAAGTTATGCCGTCCTCAAGACTCTTTAAGAACGAGAGAATCGAAATTTAAAAACTCAATTTTTCTCTAGCGTATGGTCATCTCATTTTTATCATCAACCTAAACCAATGTTTTTATTTATGGAGGTTTTTTTTTATACTCACTCAATCGCCTGACTGAACTCTTGAAAGAAGCGTTCCACGAATCTATATGTTTGCATTAATTTATCAAAGCTCAGAAGTTTTAATTCTCAATTTTTGTTATTCATCCTGCGTTTTTAGTGTTTTTTTTTAATTTGCTTACCACTTTTCAAGTTTAGTTAAATTTTACCTTCACCATTGCTTTGTGAATGAAGTGCACTTACATTCTTGAAATTTAATAGAAATTAAGAGCAAAAACTCAACCTTCAAAGAAAATAACACCACCCCACATTTACATGACGTCATCATCCGGCACTTAGAACTCATAGAAATCGACCAAAAAGGGTTGCTGTTGGGAATGTAAAATGTAGGGTACAAAAAAAAAACTAACACAAAGTAATGAACTTTTGTGTTTTTTTTTTCTGCGGTTTTTGCGGGTTCTCATGATCTCATTCTACCTAGGCGTTCGTTGCCGGCATGCAGTTTATGCTTTGAGAAAAAAACGGACAAGAGTAAGGGTTTTCAATTTTTTTTTTTATAAATTAAACTCAGAGTGTAGTTATGCATCAGAATTGTACAAGCAAAACCAGCATATCTCAATTAGTGGAATAAGTTAGCCTTAGCCATGCTGCAGCCGTGCAGAGCATGATGATGATAAGCGTAAGTCAAAGTGAGTTTGTACAACGGGTTTAATTACACTTTTTCAAAGCGTTGAGTTTAATTTTGAGAAGATTTTTCTGACTCGTGGATAAATGAGTGGAATAAGAGGATAAAATGTTGAAAAGACATTGATCATACCACAGAGGAGGTATTCCTAGAGTAGCAACTCAGGGCATTTTGCTCTCTACTCCCTTTCGACCTTAAAAATAAAATTTGATAAAATGTCCATATCGATGCGAATGTGTAGGTTTCTCAATGCATTTCAAATGGGAAGGCACCAATACATTTGCATTGATATGGAATTACACAGATTCACGGACACAAGAAAAGAGGAAACAAAAAAATTTTTGGACGGTGATTTTATAAAAAGAGAACGAGTTGCGACTCTAGGTAATACCTCCTCTATGGATCATACAAGGAACTCAAGTTAACAGGTTTTTTTTCGTCAAAGAGTAGGTTTGTAAGTTCACCTGAAATTTCCTTTTACACCATTAACCAAAGGGAAAAGTTGTATTGGCTATATTAAGGAGAAAAAGCTTTATGAGCTTAGGCCTCAGTTATAGCTATCAGTAAAATCTATCAGTAAAAATTGAAATATCTGGAATCTGAAATTTTTTACTGATGAGCGTTTATAGCTATCAGTAAATTTACACCTTCGCGCTGCAAAACAATTTCGTTTTTACTGTTCATCTCATCAGTAATTTTTTTAATGATGGCACCGGAACAGTAAAAAAATGAAACGCCATCAGTAAAACGAAATGGAATTTTTTTTGACATTTGGCAGTCAGTTCTTCAGTAAAATGAAATTTCATCAGTAAAATTTATAAAATTGATTTGTTAATAATATTTAACTAAATGCATTCCTATTTTTTGAAAAAAATAGACGAAATGGATTTTCATTTTATTTCATCAAAATTTTCCTCAAAATATAAGATTAAAGTTTTCAAAATAGCAAAACAAAATTTTTACTGATGAATTTTACTGATAGCTATAACTGAGCCCTTAATAAATGATTGAAAAGACTCAATTCCACACTAGATGTTAAACTGCTCACGTACGTGGAAAATCTGCTTAGTCGGGAAACACACCGTGTGTCAGTAGAGTTTGTCAACCACAATTTTAAGTTATTTGAAGACTTGACCTACCATGACCATGCGCTAGAAGAGGATAATTGAGTTTTTGAAATTTGTTTCTTTCATTATTAAAGAGTCTTTGGAACGCTGTAACTTTCAATCAAAATTAAAAGAATCAAAAATCGCTGTGAACCCATAGGTTAAATCTGTTTTAATAATCGTTGCATACCCAAAGGTATAAACTGTCTTTCTCTTCTCAATCTCTGTTTGAAGATTTGGGAGGTTTGAAAAAATCCATTCGAAAATTGAAGGCTATTTATCAACATGCTGTGTTTTTCGTGTTCACCGAAACGGAATGCATACACAGTTATGTTTAATCTGACCCAACAATAAAAACATGCTTTGATGCCCTTACGGCTATTATAAGTCTTTTATGTAAAGATTTGTTATGCGTCTTGTACCACAGGAACAGGACTCAAACCATATTTAATAGTACGTACACGCCAGCTATCCTCATTCACGCAGCAAAGATACTGGCATTTGAATCGACAAAATCATTTAAAATAGTCCCCGACGAAGAGTTGCATAATAAAAAATCTTAAATATATCAACAAAAGCTCCCAAAATCAAAAAAAAAGCTAGAATCCCCAAACTATAACAGAACAACCACGTCAGAAGTTGAAGCACAGAGCACAAAGTACACCAAGGCACACACATTAACCAGGACATCATTATGGTAACGCCACTTCAGACTTCACACGCAAACTCGTCCAAACATCACCTTGGCCATCTGAACTAGCACCACACCATACCCTTGGCCTTGTATAAATTTTTACTGCGGTGGCTTTCGGCTTTGGCTTTTTAGCTAAATGTGTATTCTTGCGGACTAACGACTGCGACAATGATGACAATTCCACACCTCCCTCTCTATCTAATATTCACTACATCACGTTGCTTAGCATTATACCATGGAGCAACTATCACCTGTCACCACATACACAATCAACCCCAAAAACCATCAAACCCTTCCTAAATTGAATAACCTTCTCAACCATGAGCGAGCCGGGCTACATGATCACCGCCGCGGCGACGAAACTATGCGACGAACGACAATGAGCATTCCAAAATGAACATTATTTGGTGCATGGTTACGTCACCATTTATTCGTCGTCGCCATCGTCGCACAGTTGTCCAAAAAGGGAAAAGTCGTGGCAAAAATACAAAATCTGATGTTTTATTTTTATTGTTTTGTTTTTTATTTCTAAGAGAAATATAGACAGAGCTTCAAAAACAGCAAACAAAATAATTTTTTGATCACTAGTTTAATTTATAGGGCTCTTCAAAGTTAGTTAATTTTTTTCTAGAGAAAAAAAAAGAAAAAAAAAAACAAAATTCCTTATTTTCATTTCTGCGATTATGGCATATTGAATGAAAAATCTTATTTTTTGTTAATAGTTCCTGGTTTAATTACTTATAAGTAAATTTAAATTTGAAATTGAAAAAAAAAAAAAATTTTAAGGTTTTAATAAATGAAACAAAAAAAAACACCATTTTTTTTTACAATTTATCGAGTTTGAATAGAGCTACAAAAAAATCCATCCAAGTCCATGCATTAAGCCGAATAGGGTATGTGTATCAACCAATTGTTAAGCCAAAAGAAAAATATTTAGCTGCGCATACTTGCGCACTGCCGAGATTTTGAACTTTGAAAAAAAAATAAAGGCTTGAGAAAACGCTTACTTTGGCATACCTTGACCCACGTAAACGCTTCGTTCTCTGTTAATAGTAATGCTAGCAACGATGTTAAGGTTTTAATTTTAAGAAGAAATACTAGCCATTGTAACTGCATTTACAAATTTTTTTATCTTTTTTTTATTGGTCAGATATTATTTTTTGAAGGATGTTCCGTTGTTCTTGTCCGTGATAATTTTTGACTTTGATGTCAATTTTTTTCGAAAAATGCGTCGTAAACATAACATTTTCTTACTTTATTTTAATAATGATAATAATAATGAATAAAAGTCATTCATAAGGTTGTCGAAAAACCCACAAGTATCATAAAATGTATGGTACTTGTAAAAACCAGCAACGGATGAAACTTAAATTTTTTTTTTGCTTTAGAATAAAAAAAATATTATTTTGGTTTTGCAAAATGTTTTACCATATCTACCAATTTTTATAATCTGCCTACTTTAATTTTCCTATTTAAGTAGATTCCTGCATTTACTAAGCCAAAATGATCTAAGGTTGCAGGATATTTTTAATTATAGATCCTTATTTTATGGTCCAATAAAACAGGTAGCGAGAAATATTATTATAAAAATTTTATTGATTAGAATTAAAATTTTTTATTAATTTATATTAAATATTATATTAATATAGATAAATTTAACGAGTATACAAAAAACACTTCGGATCTTTTAAAATCGAAATATAGTCACAAACTCTTGACCCCAACACTTCACAAGATTCTGGACCACGGTGGAGAACTAATAAGCCATCAAATTTTACCAATAGGGGAACTTTCAGAGGAAGCACAGGAAGCAAGGAATAAAGATTACAAGCGATATCGATTATCCAATACTCTCAAGGTTTCAAGGAAACGACAAAATGAAGATTTATTTAATATGCTATCCATATCATCAGATCCACTTGTTTCATCTTTAAGACACGTTAGATCCCAAAAAGAGCTCAAAAAAAGCTACTGTCCAGAGCTGATTAGTCTATTTAATATTAAAAGTGATGATGATGGCAGTGAACTTTTTACTGAAAATTTATAATTATTGTTTAAGATAGTTTATGTATATTTTTTTATTTAATATATGTATACCTATCCTATATGTTTTTAATTATACTTGATTTTTTTTTTAATTTTTTTTTTGGTCCGTTTATTTTTTCCCTTTACTGTTTCACATAAAATATGTCACTTAAAAAGGTATAAACCATTATTATTGACCGCCTAAAGCAAAAAAAAAAGTTTCTTTGCCAAATTTTCGCATCCACTGTTGTGATGAATTTTATTTTAGAACACCCTATAAACACTTAGGGGGCCATCATTTTGTTTTTATCAACATTTGCAAAACTAAAGACAATTTTTAAAGTTTTACTTCAATTCTTTTTTCTATAAATTTCGTTTTTTCAGAAAATCTGTTTTCGGCCGATGATTCCGAAACACCCTGTGAAATAATTTTCTTGAAATTCATTGGTGTAACAGCCCTGGAAATTTCCTTCAAATTAAAAAAAAAATTATACCGCTGCGTCAATCCGTTCAAAAGTTATGATTTTTGCAACGAGATAAGTCATTTTGGACAACCGTGCGTCGTCGTAGAAACTATTGTTCTTTCTCTGGCGACAATAAAAGCGAGCAACAGTGGAAATGTGGGTGTTCTGTAAACAACTTTGTTTGAACTAAATTACACAATCTATTCACCTTAAATGTCAGTCCCCGCAGGGTGTGTTGAACAGAATTTGAACGACCCCAAGGTAGAAAGGAGGGGGGCGGGAGTAGGATTAAGTATATCTCGCGATTGGGGGAGCTTTCGTACTTAATTGGACTGCAAATGACATTCTCTTGACTATTGTTATATAATTTCCCCATCGAGTCTGGAAAAAAGACCACAAGCTATCGAATATAAGATATATATCAGGCAAGAAAAAAATCGATAAAGTCTCACAAAACTTTGTCAAGAGGAACGGCGAAATAAACAATGACAAAAATAATTGCCATTTGATGATGAAGAT
Source organism: Sphaerophoria taeniata (assembly GCA_943590905.1). Taxonomy (NCBI): domain Eukaryota; kingdom Metazoa; phylum Arthropoda; class Insecta; order Diptera; family Syrphidae; genus Sphaerophoria; species Sphaerophoria taeniata. The sequence goes on from OX016541.1 coordinate 25,630,656, forward strand.
GACATATCTCTTTTTCACAAAGAAGTATCGGAAATGAATGTCTAGAGTCTCAAGCATAGGGACGATGATGACGAAAGTGATATCAATTTTTCATGATTTTCTAATTGAGTTGTTGCGGCTTCGTTAATTGCTAAACTGGATTCTACTCTTTTAGGTCGGACTTGGCATGCTCGCATAGGGCACAGCTAGGTACGTCGGTGGGCGAGGTTCTTGACCTGTGGATAGCCAGACGCAAACAAAAGAATTTTATCTCATGCCAAGATTTCTTTATACGAGGACATCGGAAGGACACTTTTCACTGGATTTATCTTCATTGTTGGGCAGCAGGTGGAAGCTGCCCCGAGTACCTTGCTTGAAAATCCCACCCTCTAACACTATGACAGCCGTACTCGGGAACATTGGAGCAAGTGGGCTGTCCCTTGTTTATCCCGGTTAAATGGGCTAATTCATTTCAACTGTCTCCTCAACGCGACCAACCAAACCACACATAACCCCACTTAAAATACTTTAGTTCATTGTAAACGTTTTAACACATTATTTTTATTAATTCATTCTTAAATATTTTGTTTGCATGTTTGTTCTTTAAGCCTAGTTAATTCATAAGGTAAATTATTTCTAGTTGTTTTATTTATAAAGAACTTGCATGATAGGCTTAGTGTAGATTTAAGTGTAGATTTTCTTGTAGATTGAAGTATAGAATATTCAAATTATAGCCTAGAATTTAGATTTTTAATTTTTTTAGTTTCTTTACATCAAGTTTAATTTGTAAATCGTGATATTTTAATTGTTTAATTTAATTCATTAAAAGCATGCAAAAAGAAAGAATATGAAACTGCTTTGGCCGCCACGACTAGCAAGCTGTTGTATACAGAAATACCTACTCCAATTTCAATTTATATTTTTATGTTAACAAGAAAAATTATGTCAAAATAAAGGAGAGAACTCACCACTTTTAACGGTCCAGAGATTGTGCACAATTTCCTTTTTACCGCTGTCTCTCGAAGATGCTGAAAGTTATTTTGTAAAAAAAAAACAATTTACCGAAACCACTTGCCAATCTGCTGACGTCACACTCTCACTTTTTCTTCTTTCTTATGTTTTTTTTTCTTTTCTTTTACCTTTCTTTAGAGCAATACTTTTTTCTATTTTTTCTTTCTTTTAAACACTTTTAGCAAATTTATAAGATTTTTACCGAAAACTAGGTCAATTTGGATTTAAAATATTTTTTTTCTTTTATTTGTGTAAATCGGGATCTATATGACCCCCCTTTCTCACTCGCGCACGCTTCCGTCCCCAAGATCCACACAAACCACGAACCGCTCGATCACTGCGACTGCACTTGCCACGACGACTTGGGCGGAAGATCTCGACAGGTTGCCACTCCAAGGTGTAAAAGGCGACTGACCTGGATTTGCTGGACTTCTTTCTTTGACAAGTGCGGTGTGCAGGTTTAATTGAGATTGCGGTCGTGGTGAATTCGGCGCTCTTCTAATTTTTTTCTTTTTCCACTATCGAGAGTGATGTGTTTTCAATCACCTGCGGGGCGAAAGGGGTAGCGATGAATTGGCCTAGAACGCACGTGGCTCCTAGGAATTCCAGTGTCAATTTCTTTTCGGAGTTTTTGCGTTCTAGGATTGAAATCAACGGCACTGTGGGCAAAATGCTGAATGACAGCCAATTCTAATTACCTGGAATAACTCTTTCTAAAGGATTAGCTCACGGAAATATTTGTTAATATTTCTTCTCGCGGAGCTTTAGTTCTCGAGGACCGGCTCTTGTTAAGATTAATAGGGTTTTCTTTTAAGATTGCCTATAGTATGTCTTCAATATTATGTCTTTCTAAGCTCTAGAAGTATTTTCGTATTCTAAATTAGAAACGAGAAATTGAGAGGATATCACGAGGATTATGTCACTAAATAAGTCTTGGAATGCAAAAGTTTTACCTCGATGGACGTCCGAACTGGATGGAAACCTTCAGAGAAAGAGTGACATAGAGAAGACAAGTTTTTAACGTGACTGTGGCGGCAGACATTTAATTAAATCGCTTCCGGTGAAGCAGCTGATTTCGAATGAACTCAAATGTTCGAAAACAACAGGGTGATCAAACAATCGTATGGAATCCACCATGGAATTCCACACCTCATCCGTAACAGAGTTCACGAAATGTTTTGTCCTGGATATCTTTTTTTGCAACAAGGACACGAGATCGTCTCTTCTAACGACAAGGATAAGGATAATGATGAAGATGGTTATTCCTCTTATTCTGTATTCTACTTAGGTCCACCAGGGACGGAATGAGGGCTTTCGAAACACTGGATTGGAATGAATATACATTCTTGGTGTTATCTTTTACTCTTAAGTGTTTTATCTTTTAAAAATGTATAAATTATTTCGCTTTGAGCGACAAAAATGTCTGAAATAAACCACAGGAATAAAAACAGGTCCGATCTGTTCCGAAGTATACAATCGAATGAAAGATTGAAAGCTTTATTTTCTCTCTTCTCCCATTATCCTACTTAACCGGTACTCGTACTCGGTAGTCTCTCTTTTTCTGTTGCCAAAAGTGGGTAAAGGGGGGCTGGGGTAACAGGGTAACAATAAAATGTGTGTGAAAATATTTTCACTGTATATGTAATCAAAACAATATTTAAAAATGCAACTGACAAATACGCTCATGGTTTCTTTGTGAGTAATGGAGAATTCTATATGGAGGACTTACTTTTTAATTTTGCAACAATCGAAAAATCCTCGAGAAAACTTCCTTACAAATCTTTGCAGCATTGAAAGAAAAAAATTTATATATGTGTTTGTGTATGAGTATACTGTGAGTTGATCTGTCTGTTTATGAATGGAAGAGAGGAAAACAAAGGAAGCAAACAAACATAAAAGCATGAGATTTTTGTCATATTTGAACAGAAAAGAACAAAAATATTACTTTCAACAGGTTCAATTTGGGATTGTTTGGCAATAAGTTTAATGAGATTTCTCATTCATCCACTCACTCAATTACTCACGAGTACATTGCGACGAGCATAAAACTGTGAGTGAGACGATTTTATACTGTCAAAAGAAGAAAACGAGGAATCAAAATTACCAACCAATCTGTTAATGGGCTAAAGGGTGCGGTGGGTGTTCATTTACAAAAGCTACTTGGGGTTGGATAATTGCAATTACTTTGTGGAAACTAGACTATAAACAAGACAAAGACAAAAGGGTAATGTAATTCGTAGAATGTTATGTTGTCTAAAATTGGCGGAGAATTTGCTGGATTGAATTGGAATTATCAAGTTTCGAGGGGTTGATCGTATTTTATTTGACTAAGCGCTGCATATTGAAAGCATTTGATATTGAATGGTATTCGGAAGTTTGCTGAAGAAGGGAGGTTTGAGACGGTTGATTGGCATCTAGTCTTAATTCTTTTTTTTTGCACTCTTCTGATAGCGAAGGGGACGACAAGCGACGCAAATCCTAGACTAGACCTAAATAATGACCTGTGAAGTTTGTTCTCTTTTGTCTGTTCAGTCACAACAAAATCGTCCTAATAGAGCTCTGAGAACAGTACCTAGTCAATTACGTTGCAGTTGAACCCAACAGAGTTTAACTTTTAAGGAGTCTTCTTCACGGGAAAAATAAAGGATCAACAAATATTGTTGAGCAACAAAACAAACAAAAATGTAATACAATAAATAATATGGCAAAACTTTACATACCTTTTTTTGGCTACTCCAACGTTGCCCTGCTTATTATCCGTTTTCATTTTTTACTACGGTAGCGTTCCGAGGGGATAGAGCAACTTTTCCAATCATTTTATAGTCTTTCCCAATATTCTTAACCCATCCACACAGAATACAGAAAACTTTCTGTCAATACAGCAGTATTATGCGAGAATAGTAGTTGTCTTAAATTTCTTTTTTTCTATTTTACAATTTGTTTTGTCCGAAAAATAACTCTAAGGACTTTAGGTCCAAGAGACAAATTTTTCTCTACTTTTTAGAACTATAGAAATGCAAAAAACCCTAAGGACTTGATTTACGTTTAAGTTCTACTTCTCGTCTGGATTATTTTGTTTTTGTTTGTTTGTGGTTTATCTAAACACTTGAAACTATTTTCATTCTAAGAAATTCTTTGTAGGGATAGGGACATTGGCAGAAGAGATAAGCTTTTCCACAATATCCAATTAAAATATGCAAATATGAAACAAGACAATACAATGAAAGTGATGAATCGTTTTATTCTTTTTGAAATGAAGGCCCAAACATAGGTATGCACTTAGCATTGTCATACATTTTTGTTTGGTTTTGTTTATTTTTATAGTTTTCTGCGAAAGCAGATTTTCAACAATATTCATAAAAAATTATTTTGTAGTGGAAAAAAGGAGAAATAAGGACTGTGATAAGCTTATCAAATTTAGAAAGAGATTAAGGCCGTGTGCGAATTCAGTTAAAAATGGGTTAAAACTTGACGTTTGGTTAAATTTTGACACTTCGCATAATTTGACTACCTGCTGAGCAGGTTAAAAAATGACAGTAGTGGTTAAAAATTCATCCATTTTTATTTTTTAACCACAATTCATCCAATTCGCACACGGCCTAAAGTAGAAACGTTCATGAATTTGTTTTTGAGGAATAGTCTGAAGAATTTATTTTGAAAAATTCAATAAAATAGGGTTTGTTATGGCACGTCGTCGCCGGTCGTTCAGGTGGCTATTTCGACTGAATTCGCAGGAGTGTATTCAAATTGTATCGACGATCTAGTTGATGGTTTTGAGCTGTTAGTCACGGAAGGCTTATATTGGCTTTCAAAGCTTGAATTGGCGGTCAGCTGCCAGCCGAGTAGAATCAACATTTTATGTATATCGGACAGCATCTATGAGGTGGGCACTGGAAACGGATCTAGACAACCCTAATGTGTTGAGGCTAGTTCTTTTAAGTAAGGTTAGGCCTGAGGCTAGCAATCTCCTTCTACAAAAAAAAAAAAATAAGTAAATAAACTCGAACCTCACAGCAAGTAGGATATGAAAGGCTTACCCGACTCGATTTGAGGAACCAGAGCTGCGCAGCAGAAAGCCGGTGTCTTGGCTAAATGAAATGCTGATATAACACCTTTTCATGAGACAAGTTGGCCAAGAAATGGTGTCGTGCTAAAATCAGATTATGGCATTTATTACACCGCACCGGTCATCCAAGGCACTGGGGTAGGTTTTCTAGTCAGCAAAAAAGTAAAACCTACCATCATCGGCTTCAACGCTATTAATGAAAGGCTATGCTTCACTTGCGAAGTAAATTTAAGGACATCAGCCTTATAAATGTTCACTCGTACAAAGGACCCACTATGCCTGTCCAAGGTAGTAAGTCAAAATTATCCTTGTTGATGGAATCACTCAGAACCAAATTGATCACGTTTTGAGAGACCGCGGCCATTCTTCGAGTCCAAGGAAAGATTGCGAATAGATGACACAAGGCATCACTCCTCAGGCTCGAATCACGGATGTCACAGAATGCTAGGTATAATATTGTTGAGTTCAATCTATCTATCCTACAAGATCGGATAACTCAGTGAGCTGCAAACATTGACTTCTTGACAAAAACGTACGATTTTTATTTTTTTAATCGTGATCTTCTCCTCAGGCTAGATTTGAAATGTTGAGCAATTTAGACCGATCGCAAACATATGTGTGTTAAATGAGTCTCACTATCAGCCTCAGCAGCCATATTCTCGACTGAAAGCACTGTACGATGACGCACGGGTCGCGTGAGTGTGTCGTTTAGTCTAAAGAACTTTTTGTTTAGTTTAGTTTAGTTTAGTTTAGTTAGCTTTACGTGAGCACCTGCCGATCAAGGTCTAATCTGCCGGTGGGCCTACACGAAAACGATTTCGACGTCATACTCATCTAGGAGTAATTTCCTAGTCTTAAGGCTCATCGATAGAACCTCGTTCTGATGCTAATTAAAATTGTTTTTCATTCTTTTAAATTTTGAAGTTCTTTTAATCAAGTAATTATTTTCCCAGCTGTTTTATCGAACACTCTTCGAAAAAAAAAAAATTCTTCACTTAAGGTAGCCTTAAACGACAAACACGTTTGCCGAACATGCTCGTTTGCATTATTCCCTACACGGCAAACACATAATTAGCGAACATCATTTCGTTTGATTCTTGAAAGTGTGAAGATGTGTCAAAAGGAGAAGCAAGTCATTGCGCTTATGGTTATCTCATAGAAAAAATGAGAATTGTTCGCGAACATCTCCCTACATGGCAAACAACGAAACGGACGAAAACAAGAAAATCTAAAATTTTTGTCAACAGCGAACAGTTCGCAAACCATCCCCTACACGACAAATTTATAGCGCGCACAAGCATGTTCGGCAAATTTTATGTCACTACGAACATTACTTCAGTTTAATGCAATTGATTTCATTCCTACACTCCCAATCAACTGCACACAAATACATTTAAAAAAAGTCCCTATATCCAGCAAGCTATAATCAAGGATATTGAATTTTATATATCTTCATCTTACTCTGGATTTATTCTTCTATTTTATCTTGCTCTTCAAAATCAGACAATATTCATGCGCATTTATTTGCATTAATTTAAGATATTATATTGCATCACCACCACTGCCGTCAATTTCCACATATCCTTAAACTTCCTGCTCGAGTGTGACCATCCTTTATTAGAAATGTATATTTTTTTGTGTGCTTTTGGAAAAGCTGCTCAACGAATAGAGAGGGGGAGACGGGGATCAGGGATTTATTTAATGTGAAATTATTGACTGAGCTTATATGGTGGACTAGGAATATTCTCATTTCGATTTTGATTATTATTTCTTCTTCTTCAAAGGCAGAAGGATAATAGAATTCCAGCACACACCATAACAAAAACTCACACAGAAAAAAACGGCACAAAAACAATATCAAACTCATACACTCTAGAAGATAAGGGGAGAATTATTACCCAGAACCGTAATAAATTTAGATTTCACCGAGTTATTTGATAAATTATTCAACTTATATGTCCTTTTTATTATGCATATTTTGTTGTTTTTTCCTCCCCATATCCCAGTATGAATTTGGGTGGTGCGATAAGTATGGCATCTCTTTTGTTATCATCTCTACTCAACTCACATACACTTACGAAGGAGTACAAGGTCCCCCGTGAAATATGTGCACTTCAAAAAATTTGTCCATCCTTTCGCACAAACACGAGAAAGGTTAAAATATTTAAGGACTTTTTGGAACTCGTATTTATATTGATTTTGAGTCCATTTTTCTTTTCAATTAGAACATGTGCGTCTTCTTCGTTGTCTCGCTGTTGATTGTCAGTAAGTTTTACAAAAGGAAAATGGAAAGTTGAAGAAAATTGAATATACATTTTACAAGACATGATGTTGATGCTTTTGTTCACTTTTACTTGGGATATTACTTTAGTGTTTTGTCGAAATTATTGGACCATTTGGTTTTCGATATTGTGTCTTTTTAAAAGGCAGAGGTAAAACGTGGCCGATGCATGGAGCGGCAAGTACGTACCGGAATTATTTTTTTTTTTTTATTACAAAAATTTTTTTTTGGACGAGAGCTCAAGGAACATTGAATTAATTTCACTTAATGTGGAATTCAATATCTCTACTCTCGAGTCTTTTGTCTGATGTTAAAGGTTTGTTTTGTTTCACTTGTGTTCGACATTAGGCGTGTTTTTTTGGCATCGCTATCTGCAGCCGAATTCGTTTTCCCGAAAAAACGTATATCTTTAAATCTCGCAAATAGAAAACGACGTTATAGAAGAAAAATACTAAACACCATAGAGCAACTATGTGTGACTCGTTCCTTGATTTGTGCGTTCCAATTTTAATTCAAAATAAACTTAAATAAAAGAACGCACTTAAAGTGTGTTACACTCTGCGAACACAGCCTTCGAGACTTTTTGAGTTATCCGATTATCCGAATTTTTCTCCGATCGAATATCGATACTCGAAAAAATGTCAATTTTTTATCCGCAGCTGGATTTAAGTTTAAGTTTTATCCGCAGCTGCGTGTTGTATTTGTAATACATGGAAGCTCCCACTGCAGATACGGATAGCTATGCCAAAAAAACAAGCCTATTATGAGATCATATGAAAGGATTCCTTTTTTTTTGCTGGCCTTTACTGAAAATGTATGTTGAACGTGAGGTAGATCTCGGGCATTCAATGTATCCAAATGAGGTCATAAGAGAAAAATTTCATTGGTTTTTTCAAGCGGCAAAGGATCTCTCTCTTAGCATTTTCGTAACAATGAAAAAAAGTACAGTTGACGTGGACGAGTTATGGTATAAAAAGTTTTTTTTTTTTAATTTTGTTTTATTAATTCTGAAATTCTGCTGCGTTTTTTTTTTTAATTGTATTTTAAAAAGGATTATTCGGTTTTACTTTTTAAAAGTCACTGCAACGGAAGGAGCCATTTAGTTCAGCCATTTATAGATTCAAGACTTCGAGCCACATGACCAAATAAGATGCGACAAAGTTTTCAAGACATTTTTATTTTTCTGCCAAGTTTTTAAAATAATTTGGCAAGTAATTATTTAGTCTTAACTATAGGGTGAGTCATTTAGTTGTTTTGTTTTTCTCATTAAATTATAGCGTATATTTGCAATGACCACCGTTTCCCGCTCGAAATCTTTCAAGATACAAGAGTAGATATCAATTCTGTGATGAAAAAAGTGTTTTACAAGTAAGCCGCTCAGAATCGGCTTAAAATTGTAAGTCGCTTAGATTTTACATACCCGCTTCAAGAGCTGTCACACACAGCCTTTTTGTGTGATAAATGTGAATAAAGACTTAATGCGGAATACCTGAATCATGGTATGAATGTTGTTCCGAGACAGGTAGGCGGATAGACAATAGCGCTTCAGCTTCTTAAATCAAGGTTGGATTAGACTCTCATCCAACAATCGTCTCCAGTCAGCTTGATCTCTAGCTAGCCTTCTTCAGTTTCGCCAAGTTGGTTGGGGTTCTCAACTACCTATGTACTCCAATTGAATCGCTGCCTTCTTCTTTTCTGGGTAACATTCGGAAACTTTACGGACCGGAACTGTTGTCGTTATCAGAATTTGTAGTGGATCTCCGATAGAAAAAGTCCTTATGGATTATGGAACATTATGAATTTCCATCTTTATATTTTACAGACGGGCTTCCTCCGCCTTTCTACGGCTTGGACACCGGTGCTCAACAAGAAACTATGGTAATTTTACATACTCCAACCCCCACTTTTGGTTGATGAGCCAATCTGCCTGAGAAATTGACGGTTATCATATAACATAAAAATTTCATGTCGTTAATAAATACAAAAAAAAAACTTCCGAATGCTATTTTTCGCCCTAATTATATACGCATCGTATTTCAATTCTTATCACATTTATCATATTCTTTTTGCCCGAGCCGTCACGAATATTTAATTCATCAAAATGTCGATTTCCAAAAAATAAACGACAGTAATAAATAAATGCCATAATTCTTCAAATTAATGAATTGGAATTTATGGCAATTTGCCTTATATTTCTTGAAATCCAATTCTTTTCCGACATGTGCGTTGCGTTGCTCCCTTTCACAATCCTCTTTAGAATTATATATAGGAATTTCAGTGTTCCTTTCTTTCACTCACATTTTCATATTTCCATAAATGCAAATGTGTTCTTATTTAGAAACAACAAAACCACTTGATATTTTGCCGGCGCGGCGCCACACCACTACACCACTCCATCATCAGAGAATCTGTAACAAATTCCTTAGCCTTCATTCCTTTGTGTATGAAAATATATGCTCAGCACAAGTCACGCGAAAAAAAATGAAAAACAAACGCACTTCAAAAATAGCTAAGCAGAAAGCAAAAGAGAGACGCCACAATGCGTCTATATGTGCAAGTGCCACCCGTCTTAGAAACCTCAAACATCTACTCTCCATTTGAGCTTATAATATTACCATAAGAAATCTATTCACCCCCGTACCCCTACCCCCTCTTTAACCAACCCACTCTGTTAACAACCACATATGGAAAAAACACAACATTCCAACATTACGGCTTCTCCCTGGAAGTCTTCGTCGTCGCTGGTCGCCATATTCGTCAATCCTCTTAACAAAAAAAAAAAAAAAAAACTTTTTTCAAGTTTCTGGTGGATAACAGATGCCAATACAAAGACACAAAAAACAAAGCAATTTAACCGAAAAGGTCATTAACGAACTTTTCTCGGTGGTGAAGAGCACACTGTTACACCCTGGCTCTGCTGCGACATCTATGAGCACTTGTACATATCGCCATCACACCGCCATTCTAGGCACACCATTTACAAGTTTTAGATGGAAACAACTTTAGTTGGAAACAAACGCGGACAATTGGACACTACACTAATTCTATTTCTTGAACAATCCGGTGCTCTAAACACCAGCAAATCTGTGCTCGGTGCTCTCTGTGACAGTATGGTAGTGGCAAGTTGTTCTGTCTGAAAATGGGAAGCGGAATCTGGAAGCAAGAAATCGTGCGGAAAAACATTCATAGACGGCTGGCTGATAATGGCCACGACTAATGTGGCGAGCTATACCTACTAGGAGAAGGCAAGTTTGTGCCACAATGACTGCACCAAATCACAATTCAAGCGGCTGGCGAAATAGTTAGGTTTGGGTTTATTTGTTTATATATGTATATAAGGGAGATAGTGGAACACAGTGGATTTGATTTTGTTTAAATTTGAACAATTTTAAAGTTTTGTCTCCAGAAAAAGTTGACGAGTCGAGTACTTGTAGACAAAGTTTTAGAGTACCTAGCTACACATTTAGATGATTATTTTCTTTAAAAAAACAAGTCGTAGAATCTATTATTTCTTTATTTAGCATTTTTGCATTTCTACTGAGAAATTCAAGTACGAGTATCTTGCTAAGCACTTGAAAATTTTTGAAGTTCCAGTACTTAGTTCCAGATCCTTAGTCTGTTTGAGCTTTCAGTTCTACTGAAAGTGCTGATACAAACTTTGATCGTAAGGTACTTGAACATTTATTAAGTGCTTGTACTAAGATCGATGAGTACTTTAGAACGTATGACACTCGTGCACTGAAAGATTTGAAAGTACTGATACTTGATTAGTTTTTGAAGTCTCAATATCAATTTGTCGGAAGATTAACAGAGACGAACAAGTATTTTTCAAAAGTTCTTCTCAACGTTAGAAGTGTCGCACTTTGAAGTAATTTCAAGTACTTTGTTGTAAAAGTCTGGTGCTTGAAAGAATTTTTAGCCTTACTTGAACATTTTTGAAAATACTTTTGCTGTTTATGGAGGGTGCTTGATGAATCTCTTTATTATCGAAAGACTTGGAAATAGTACAATTTGAATAAGTATTTGACCTATCGGTATGAGGGAATTGGAGTACCAAAAGTACGAGTACTGGTCCCGGTATTGAAACAGGTACTTTTAATAGAAATTTAAATATAAGTCGTTCAGTGAAATACCAGTTTTATAAATTGGTTTTTAAAAAAGGCTTTTATGTTGCTACTAAGAACACAGGAGCGAATCATTTTTCAAGTCTAAACGGTAAATATTTAATCATATTTGGAGTACCAGTTCTAGTACTCCAAAGCATAAAATCCTATCTGTATAATTCTTTTCGAAGAGTTCTTGAAAATCTGATGCCGCTATTACGTAATAGTATTCCTGAAACTTAAAGGTATTGGAACTGGAACTTGGAATGGAAGTACCAGCTTTCGCACTTGAAATTTTTTTTAAAGTACTTGTGAGTACTGGTGCTGGTTACACAGGTTACTCAAGAAGCTACCAAGTGACGATAGGCTTAAAAAAAACTCTTTCTTGGCTTGGTATTTGGAGTATCAGTATCAGCCCTTTTTAGGTACGAGAAGTACGAGTACATGTTTTGGAATTGAAACTACCTGAAGTATAGAGACAACACAAAATTCAAATTTAAGAAATTTATTCTCATTAATTTACACATTTTTGATATTTCCCTCCACTTCATGGCTTAACCACCTGTGAACTAAAAGTGAAGTGATGTTTTCCTCAGAAAATTGCAGTTTGTTTGTTTATACGCGAAAATGGGTCAAACTTTTACCAGAGTGAAAATAAATTAAGATAATTTTTCTAAAGGATCACATCACTCCTTAGAGAGAATAACAACGAAACTAACACTCTTCAAACCTTATCCGAATAAGCTTAGTTCGTTCCAAGTAATTCCGAGAATTCTTTCACTGTCTCTGCCGCATGAGTCTGGTTTTCCTGCTAAATACTTTGAACTTTGAAGTAAATACAATCAGGATGAAGGGTAAATACCCATGCTTCAAAATGAGAACAACAAAAAATTCAAAAAAGTCCCTGTCGAGGAATCAAGCAGACTAGACGAGACGAGAAACGACTTTATCGGTGCACAACAATGTTAATGGCTATAGAGGTGCATATACATTTGCAGATCCATGCAGAGTGCAGACTACATACAATTCTCACAAATGCATTCCCTTGTCCAGATTTGGTGTCTAGTCTCTTTGTGACTTTTTGTTGTCTAATCCTTTCTTGCCAGTTGTTGAATATAGTCGTTTCTGTTTCTATCACTTTTTTTTATTTTATTTTCTGTTGTTGTCTTTTTAAGCCAGCTTTAGTTGAAAGGAAGCCTTAATAGATATTGTGGAACAAATAGAACGATTCTATTGTGGGGATAGAAATCTTTTATGTCTAATAGTCGACAGCGACACAGCCAAAACAGCTTCGAGAATGGGCATATTTGAGCGGTTTTTATGCGCTTTCTTGTTTGTCGTTTGACTCTCGAGTCTTTTGTGTGAGAGTGATGGAATAGCGAACAGTTAAATAGATATGACCATATATGGTGAGCGAGAGGAACGATAGACTCAGCTTAAAGTTGTTCGTTCGAATTCGAGGGAAATTGGTAGCAGTGGATTGTCGGTTAGTTTCAGTTTTTAACTTTAGTTTTTTGCTTGGCACATTTGGTGCAAATGATAAGTCGAAGGACAAAGTTTTTAAGTGTTTAAAAAAAGGAATGACATGAGTAAGCAGGCTGTGAGTTTGATTATGCAATTTGTTTGCTCTGCAAAATTGCTTGATAGTTTTGAAGGCAAATAAAGCAATGAAAATGTAGGGAGTAGTTATGTTGCAGTTTGTCAGAAGTGAAGAGTCAGAGTTTTTTTTGGGACAAATTTTTCGACACATTGTTTTTCGATTTGTTTGATGTTATTAAAAACTGTTGGCTTCTAGAAAGTCTGTCAAGGGTTATAGGGAAAGGCAAATAATGTCAATAGAAACATTTTTTTGCACTCGTTATTCCGAAATATTCTAAATAAAATTAACAAAAGCGTACAGAAAACAGAGATTGTTGAACATGAGCACTACAAGGAGTCCTCTTTGTGATCCATTTCTAGAATATAATCTTTTACGAGGACGGACACTGCTTCTGAAAAGGATTCTCAAGTAAAGCGAAAAGAGCACTAGCTTTTCGCATATCAATTTTATATGCAAAATACTTTCAGAAGAATTGGCTTTTTATTCAATAAAAATTTATTGAGAAATATCTATTTTTCTGCGTGCCTTATTGACGTTAGAAATGAATTTATGAAACAAAATAACTTACCGAAAAGAAGTGATACCCAGGGTATTGATGTATTTGTAATAAGGTCATATCACAAGAACGCATTCTTACCTGCAAGAAAAAGAAAGCAAAAATTTAATAGGGTTGTAAATAAAAAGTGAACTTCAAAGGCTTACGAAATTGCTTCTTCTTGAAATTTGAATTTGAAGCTTTTTAATAAATCATTGAGGAAAATATGAATATAAAATTTACTTTTTACTAAAAATATTGTAAGCTGTTCTTATTTAAGAAGGGTGGTCTGATGAGTAGGTACTCACCCTTGCCTTATATTAAAAGAAAAACAGATATTTTTGGAATGTGGGCGATTTACTTTCTATTTATGTTGTTTGAACTTTCTAATTTAATCTGATTTTAGGTCGAAACTTTTCACCTAGCTATGGTCCAACTTCTGAAGTTAAGGCGATAGTCTGAAGTAGTTCAGTGAATTACCTTGACGGCGGTTACCTTCCCATTCGACTGCAATTTATACCCGCGAAGTGATTTTAATCGAGTTTCAAGGAAACAAAAATAATTCGCAAGGGGCCAAATTTGGAGAATACGTTGTATGGTTTGACAGCAATCCGTGGCGCAATTTGACCGTCGCGATGGCGAAGGAGCGAGAGGGCTGCTTCATTATGTTTGAAGAGCACACTTACAACAGCTTTTCATGCTCAAAATTACATGCAGAATATGACACACGTGATCTTTTAGAAATCCTCCTGTCTCATCTATAGGTATACCGCGCATCGAATGGGCCGTGGTCTTGCAATACCAGATCATGGATTTCTGTCACGTTATCTTCAGTAACTTTTAAAGGCAACTAGACAAAGCTTGTAAAAAAGTGACGACGTGTGACCACTAATTTTTTTGAGAGCCACTATCGATGGAGAAGAGTCACCATACACAGCAAAAACAAGAAAAAAAATCACCGACCGATTTTTCTTTTTCAATTTAGCTATCTACGGGAATGTACTACACGATAGTTAATTGCCCTTGACATACTGTCGCAAAATGGCGGTGTCGTACACCTTGCAAGTTGCAACAATATACATGGTATTCCATTTTGCCACCTCCTTTAATCACATTTATACACACGTCAGCAAAATTTACTAGAGAAAAGAAATCCGTCCGCATTGCGTTTTTCACAAAAACAATGACTGCGGCCCCGTTGAGTCTTACCTCAGATACAGAGCAACACAACGTTATGAATGTGGGGGAGTCCTTTCGCACAAAAAAATGTCTAAGTTGGCTTCACCATTTGAGAAACAAACATGTCAGGAAATTTTATAAAAATCATAGAAATCGTTTTTAAGAAAATTAGAATGTTTGATTTCAACGATAAAATTTTTGTATGAGGTGTTGTATGCTTTGATAGGTATTTTAATAAAGTAAAAGGAAATTATTGTTGTTCTTGTTGTGAGAGGTACTTGTATCAAATACATTGGAAATAACACTTTGTGTGAAATTACTGCTTCAAACATAACCAAATGATTTGGATGAAACAAATAAAATAACGATTAATAAGAACAACAAGAAATTACTTATAATAGATAGAGTGGCGTGACAGCTCTTTGAAGAGCCAAGGCCTAAGTGGCTTACTCTCATCAACAATTCTCTGAGTGCGTGTGAAGAATTGAGGGGACCTTCAATTTAACGCCGATTCCGAACGGCAAAGTTGAGAAGCACTTTTTTATGACAATTGATACTCTTGGAAGATTTGTCAGGTCTTCGCAGTACCCGTGAAAGATGAAATGAAAACTTGGCCTGAGTAGGACTCGAACCAACGACAACGTTCTGCTTACCAGCCAACGCATTTACCAACTAAGCTACAGGCAACTGCAACTTATAATACATATAAAAATCCAGTTTTTTCGTTATTCGAATTCAAATTAAGCATAAACGCAAACCAGTGACAAATGGTTGAGTAAGCATTGTTTTAGTTTGTTTTTGTGTTATTTAACACTCGCAGTCAGGCTGCTGGAAAAAGCCATTGGTGGAAGCACCTCTAAGTTGCTATCGTTGTTCAAACAAACATAAGCATTGTTTGTTTGATTTTTATTTTTATTTCATCTGCCAATAAAATTCAAATGAATATTCAAATTATCTCAACTTCCAGTGTCGCATGCTTTTGTTTCCATGACAAATTAAATTTGTTTAACCTCGGAAATGTTCGAAGCTCCCATACTTCGTCCTTTAAAACCCTTTGAATGCAATGCATGTAATAGAAGCCAAACAACAATTTTTATTTAATGACCGAACTTGATTCTTTTGCTTTGTTCAGATGCACGAGCAGAATTCTACTTTAGCTCACTCTCACTGTTTGAAGTATCGGATTTTGGCAGACAACAATCAATGAAAATAAATTGACCCCAATTTATTGAGACCAAATATATTTCATTTCATGTTATTGGTGGATGCATGTTGCATTTTTGTTTGCTTGTTCCTTGTTATTGTGCAAACATAAATAAATTTATTACAATTTTTAAAAATGCCAGTCGAATGTATTCTTTTGATATCTTTCTGCCATTTATATCGCTGACGCTATCTCAATGTGTATTTGCGTAGATGAATGAGTATTTACTGGTCTGAACATTAATTTATCTTTGGTGCTGCTTCTTGCGAGTTGTTGCGCCCAGCTTTATGCTTCGGCGTCAGCGTGTTGTATTTATTTTGCTATCATTCTTTTGGCGACAACAACTGCATCGAGATTGAGACTAATGCTGTAGTTGATGTATGTACCTATCTTGTTTACTCTTTGAGCTATTTTTGTCACAATTGAGATAAAAATAAATATAATAACAAAAACGGTCAGTTTTTGCATCAGTTGATATGAACTCTTGCTTTAACAAAAATGTAATTAAATAACAATTGATTTTTATGCTGTGTCCGAAAAAAAAATGAGACCCATTAATTGGACAAGAAATTTGAAATCTACAAAATGGGTAATTGTATCATTGAGTAGGTGAAGGCGAAGGGTCATTATTTACACGATTGGCTCATGCCTTGCAAGTTGTCGCCTTAAAAGCTTTGAATACATATGTATGTGTGTAATTCATGATTTTGTTTTATTTGAATAAGAAAATTCGATAGACAACAGTCATACTCAAATGTTTGTGTTGATTTTCGTGCTGGCTGTTATGTACAAAAATGAAAATGAAAAGTGCTTACAATCTTTTGTTGTGTTAAAAATGGTTCTTGGTCGATTTAATTCATCAATTGTGAAAATATGGTTTACTAGAATTTTGTACAATTTTAAGAACAGTGCTACAGTGGAATAAAAACTGCCTATTGGTGTCGTAAGAATGTCATGTTTAAGGAAAAATAATTAGGATCAAATGAGCAAAGTCGGTAATACTGGAATTTTATTTTTATTTTAGTATTTGGAAAAGGAATGACAAAATGAGCCGCTGCTGAGCCAACTAAGGCAGTTACATTTTGGGTAAAAAAATTTCATATGGCAGTCCTGTAAGCGAATTTTCGAAAATCAACCCCTTTTTATAAACTATGGGTTATTTTATTAATAATTACAAATTAATATTATGGTAACAAACTTAAAAGAATAGAAACTTGTAAAAATTAAACAGCATTTTTTTCTGCTGTAGTTTTATATAGAAATTTCAAAAATTGTACTCGGTTTTGTTTTAGGAGCTTTTGTTTGGTATGGTATGGGAGGGTAGTGTTTATCTACTTACACATCAAGTTAGCCCTACCAGCGGTCATTTTTAAAAGATAAATTCAAAAAAAAATTTCGCTGCTTTTCAGCGACAAAATCTCGACAGTTGTCCGCATACTCAGTTTTCGATTTGGGTATCCAGTAATGCTAATCTGGGGTGGAAGTACTAATTTTTGCATCAAGTAAGCACTACCAGGGGTTAAATTTTAAAATATGTACGCGACAAATTTTTTTGATTCACGATAAATTGACGACAATTAATTGCATTATTTCTCTTTAGAAATTCGAAAGTGGTGGTGCTTACTTTATGGTCATATGATCATCACATTCAACAAAAATTTAACGTGCAACTTTTGTCTCTTAATTTTTTTAATCAAATAATCACATTTCCGACCTCAACGCAATTTTCTATTAATTCAACAATCCCACGTCACCTGTTAAAAACTTAAGAAACAATTATAATTTAAAGGCTCAAGAACTTTGTACTCAATTAATTTTGAATAATCAAAAAACAAACTTCTCTCCCTAGCCCAATTATTATTGTGTCACCCTCAATTTTCAACAAATCATAACCATCTACCTTCATGCTACCTCAACATAAAAATACAATTTCACATCTGCTTTAATGTCACCAGGCCCCAATGTCATCCGCTCTCCTTCAATTCGTTCACCTGTGTACTCTTTGCCTTGTTTAAAATTTCATAATATTATTGGCAAGGCTATACCTATAGCGATCCCATCTGGCCAAATGAAGTAGAACAAATTTCTTCGTTTGGGTGTATTTTCCCGAACACTTCGCAGGTGTTTATTCAAATTAGTGCGCCTTCAGCTAGAATAAGGAGTTTCTTTTTTTTTTTTAAGAGAAAAAGGAAGTCCTGAAAATGGAAATGTCAGTAAGATTATCGAAAACCAGAACAAGAAGTAGAAGAAGTCCACTTGAATAAAATGAATGTTGATGAAGAAGAGTTTCGACAGGATTTTATGTTGACTTGCACAACTTACTTTACATCATAAAACCTCTATTAGGGTTGAGTTCTATATTGAAATGGACGATGATTTTATGAAGATGAATTTGTGTTGGTGATTTGGGTCAAAAATATTTTCTTGACAGGATTACTTTGAATTTTGAAATGTCGTTTATCGTTTGATGGATTATTAGAGGAGACTTGATAAAGACCGATATGGCAGCTTAAAAGGGTATTTCTTGAGCTGTTGTTCTTTTCGGGTTTTTAAGTTAAGGCGTCAGGGACAATTTATGCAAGAAATATTAAGCTGTTTGGAATTTGTTATGAATAATTTTTTTAAACGTCGGTAAAGATGAAATAAAACAGAACGTGTCGGAAAATTGCCACTTCTAAGAAGAGCTGATAATGGAAAGAAAATTGAAGGTTCAATTGAGGGCTAATCAAGGCCAAAAGAAGATAGTAGGTAGGTAGATCCCAAATTCGAATGTATACCTACGTTTTCTTTTTAAATATTTGTCCCAACAACAATTTTTTTTTTCAAAATTGAATGATTTTCCCCTAAAAAAAATATACTGGCATCACCTAGAAGAACACAGAAGGTATGCAATCGTCAACACCTGAAAAGAAAAAAACACAATCGCTTTCCAATTTTCTTGGATGCGAGAAAACATAGTTTCGACAAATAAAATTCATCTCATGTGTCAGATTGAATACGGAAAACCAATCGTCTCTGCAGAATCAACACAATGAACAAACTCCATTCATGCCACAGGCATAGGGTGAGGAAGGGGTTTGTTGAGGCAACTTTTTGTGCTCTAATCAAGAATTCTTTTTTTTTCAGAAATATGTACACTTAAACGTTCTAAATGCTGAGTTTTTATGCCCCTATTCAAATAATGAATTCAAACTCTGTTAACTTGTCGATGCGGAGACCCATTGTCACATCCCATTGTTCCCTCTTCTCCCCATCAACACTTGTACACGCTACACGCATTTCCAATGCGGCAAACGGACAGAAGACGACTTTGTTAGACATTTTTTTTCTGTTGACTCTAAACTTTTTGCGGGACATTTTCTTTTCCCTTTTTTTTTGTGTGCAGGCAACATTGATGCAGCTGCATCAAACCAAATTTCCTGAGCTTTTGTGTTAAGAATTGTAAAATTTTCCTCTGCGGACGTTCTCGTGGCTGAACAATGGGGAGTGGATATTTCAAACTAGCAAAACCGGATTAGTTAGTGCGCTTCACCTCCCCCATGCTGCCCGCCACTCACTGAGATGAAAGTGGTTTAAGTCGGGACTTAACATTTCATATTCAAAAGTTTGTATTTTATTCATCATCATCCATGGCATCACTTTGCCCCATTGTTGCATAATTGAAATCGCATTGCCCTTGTGTGCAGAATATTTAAGTGGATAAAGAATGCTTTTCTTCCTAGCGGGCACGATTGCGGAGTGCCTTCAATTTCAACCGCACCAGATTGATTGCCAGCAAGTCGGGTCGGTGTCCCCCAAAGGGGAGAGAAAATTTTTGTGTTTGGACAACCCCATCAGAACTCGATTCAATGCCACAAGCGACAAGCGGGTGCATGGTTGTTTTATTTAAAAAAAAAATGGACTTAAGTGATTGATTACATACTGACTCGGTCCATTTGTGTACAAAGAGCGGAGAAAAAAAAATTAATTGAAATGACCATTCAGACGATTCCAATCAGAGTGGTTTGACTGTGAGGTGGATGTGTATTGCAGAGGTTGAGGAATCTTTTTTTTTCGAAGAATGCAAAGTTAAAAATTGATTTTAATTGAAAACGATGTTAAATGTCAAGATGGCCTATAAGACGCATATCACATGAAGTCTAAAAGGGTGAACGTTCGAGGCATGACCGCACGATGCGGTAGCGATGCCGAAGATAGCGTTTCAACGTGACGGCAACGATGACGATAATATTTTGATGAATGCGTACTTAATATTGCATGTACACTTATATGGATGCTTCAAGTCTCAATCTCAATATTATAATGACTTTATTTCTTGTATTCTGGGGGAACGGTTGATTGAGTGCTCGATTTTTCGTTGTTGTCGGCCTGGGTTCTTCGAGAAGATGCGTGATTTTGAAAAATTTTCTTATTGAGATTTGCAAGTTAAGGGTAAAAGTTTTTTAACTGACTAATTTCAATCTGATATAATGTTCTCAAGGCTTTAGAGCATCAGAAAATGAAATCGAAATGATGTTGTGTTATCGATTGCAGATTTTAATTTAAAAATTAATTAATGTGATGTTCATTTGTGACAGAAAATTAAACTTAACTTTCTTGTTTTTGAGTTTGAACTGGAACCCCTATTATTTAAAGACAAAAAAGTCGACGTCTTCCAATCGATGTTGCATTTGGGTACTTTTCGTTAAGGTAAAAAAATGAAGATCCATCACTTGCTTGTGGTTAGTTCTCACGCATTTCGACCAAACCCGTAGGTCTTAGGGTTTGGATGAGAGCCCGGTTAAGAAGCATTAATATGAGGTTGAAGTGTATGACTTCGAGTATCTTTACTAAAATACTAAGTAACTTCAAGTTCAAATAACATTTCCTTTTCAGAACAAATATACGTCCTTCCTATACTGTCAAGACACTATTCATCCAACTTAACAATTTTAAGCATCTTGCTTAAAGACAAAACGGAGGCGATAATATCTTTTTGTTTTGCTCAGCTTTACTTTCGAGAAATTTTGAAACAAAGATAGGACGATGTCTCTGTTGGCAGCAGACCAGCAGGTATACTGCTCCTAGCGGCAGTAATACGGCAGACTGCAGCACTAAATGTATATCAGCAGGTACGAGAGCCTATGGTGGCAATTAGCTCAGAACGGTTTCCAGGTGGAATAAGTCAATAGTTGAGGTGATATTAGCACCCTGTTATGTTCTTTCAAAAGTCTGGCATTAATCTTAAAGAGTTTAGCTAACATCAATGGTGTCCCTCAGAGCAACGTTTTCGATACTATCTTTTTTACAACATTTCTAATAACGTTTAAGTAATCTTTGTAAATAATATCCCTAGAAAATGTTGTCATGAGCTTTTGTGTTATCGCGTATACCCATCGGCCTCTTGTTTTCTCAACATGGCTAGTAAATTTGCCCGACCTTGAAGCCATTTTATGTAACTTTGTAGAAAAAAAAATTTAAATAACATTTTCATTGTCTTAAATTATAATAACATTCAAATTGCTTTGTCTTATCACAAAATGAGAAAAAAACCTTTTACAAATTTTTCGTTCTTAAAATTAAGAAAATAGGTACAAAAAAGAAAAAAATCCCATGGCTTCACAATAAACCTTCTAAGTTATTGAAAGAGAAACGAAAAAAAAATGAAAATTCATTCTATGCAGAGATAATAAATTGCAAACATAATCAGCAAGTAAAAAAATTTTAAGGAAAAAGAAAGCCAACAAAAAATTACTAAAACCATTACAATTCCGCACCCTTGAGGAATCTGGAAAACACTGTCCTAACGTTTTTTCCCCCTTTTAGACTTTTTCTAACCATTTTTTTAACAAACTGTGAAAAATGCCCCTTTCACCATCCCAGGCCTCCTGCTAGTAGTACTTTGCATATCACAAGGCAAAAACCTTAACAAAATTTCGAATAGTAAAAAAAAATGAAACTCAATTTTAACCCTGAGGTGCAATTTAAACAGACCAACCCAATAGCGAAAATTGTGTCCAAATTGTTCTTACTCATATAAAAAAAGTGGATAGTCTTTTTTGCACCTAAGTGTGGTCTATATGGTGGAAGCAACCCCAACCAAATTTCTGTCCAGGTTATCTTAAAGGTAACCTTTCGGAATTTTCGTGATCTGTTTCCATAATTTGATTTCCATTTGGGTTAGTTGCAATTTTTCTTGCTGTAAGTTGGCGTTGTTGTTGTTGCCTATTTTGGTCGACGACGTCTACGAGTCAGCATGAAGAAATCGAACTTTGTAGAAGAAAATAGGAAACAAAATATTTCTAAGCCCGCTATAATTTTGTGAGGTTTGTAAACGAAAGTTAATCTAATGGAATTTGTACAACAGTGAAATTGGGTGTCTATGATATAGTAAAAGTAAGTCCTGGAGGTGCGTACTCGCCGCCGCCGCGCCGTGCGTCATATAAGGTAGGAGTAGGAGCATCGGTTAAATAAGTGTTCAACCTTTTTTGTGGGTTCAATTTAAGTAATCGAATTTGTTTTTTGTTCAAAGATAAATTTTTTGATAAATAAATTTATGTGTGAAAAAAAGAACCAATTTTGTTAAATTAAAAGGGATACCATGAAAATTGTGTTATTGTTTATTTTGCTGTAAATATAATTGTAGGGGAAAAAGGTTTTTTGGTTTTCTCTAAAATAAAAAAATTTAGGATCTAACCTTAATCTAATATGTAATGAGTTGGCAACGCTTGCTACCCGTGCCCGTGCTTAATCTTGCTCTGTCATTTTTAATTAATATTCAATTATAATACCTATCAAATATCTAACTTTTTTAGTCCTACTAATCTCTTTTTTAATCGCGAGTGTTTTGCTATAATCCATCCCTCGCAATCCGAGTTATTAAGCTATTGAATTATCAATTTTTTAATAGTGAAAGTCACACAAGAAATCAATTGCCATTTTTGAGTGTCTTCTTTTTCTTGGTATTCAGTGGATCCCTCTCCCGTGCCTTTTATTTTATCTATCTGTCTCATCTGGCCTAGTGAGTGAACTCTTTGTGTTTTGGTTTATGTTCTGCCAAGCATTACATTGGTACTACACAAAGTTTAATTGATCTTTGTTTACATTTCTTATGTGAATCCGCTTTTCGATTTGGATCTGAGCTTTTTCTTATATGCTTTGAGTTTGCATATTGTACGGCCGCTTATCTTTTATGCTATCATTTCTTATCAACTCTATAACTCAACATCAACCCAATTGCTTTTTGGGCTTTACCTTCCGGGTGAGTTCTTTTTAGTATTGTTCTGCCAAGCAGCTCAATTTTGTTTGCTACTACACCATTAAGCAGTGTTTTTGGTGTTTATTTACATATTCCTTCACTACCATCTGCTGCTTTTCATCTTTAACGCCATCTCTACCTTCATCTCTACACTACACTTCATCTTCTAACCATCCTATACGTCATCTATATCTTCATCTTTTAATCATCATTCATCTTCAACCTCATCTTTGAAATCATCTTTAACATATGCGTGCATTCATTCATACCTCTATCGTCCCTTACGCCATCTACATTTTAAAGCGTAGACCATAATCTTTTAATTTTGTTCGTGTCTTGAGTGTACAGTCAGTCAATTATTTTTTTCTAAAATAATTTTATTTAACTTAAATTCAACAATTTAACAATCTTAACTATGGAAAATAGTTGTGGCTTCTCCGATTGTCCCCTTAATGATGGAAAAATTTATGATCGAGTGAAATGTCACGGTGTTTGCGGAAATTTGTTTCATACTTCATGCATCGGTTTAACCAAAAAAGCTTGTTCTCATTTA
This sequence comes from Sphaerophoria taeniata, assembly GCA_943590905.1. Classification (NCBI taxonomy): domain Eukaryota; kingdom Metazoa; phylum Arthropoda; class Insecta; order Diptera; family Syrphidae; genus Sphaerophoria; species Sphaerophoria taeniata. The sequence goes on from OX016541.1 coordinate 25,654,404, forward strand.
AAAGAATTTCTAAAATACTTCGTTTTTTACTGCGATGAATGTAAAGAGATAACTTTGTCCCATGTTATGCTCGCGGTGAAACTCCTCAGTGATTCTACCAATAATATTTTATCTGACAATACCCTTTTTCATAAAAAAGTTTTAACTCAGTTTAAACTTTTTGATGACTTTTCTAAGAACTTGGAAGTGCTTAATCATACTCTTGAAAACTATGTGAAACAATGTCTCGGGAAGCATTCGAATATTGAGAAAAATCTTACTTCTCTTGCACAGAACAACTCCCGCGATGACCAATTGTTAATTATTGATGACATAAAAAAAGTGATTAAATCATCCTTTGCTTCTTTACTTAAATCTAACCCGCTTGACGATCTAACAAACCAGCTTAAATTAATCCAATCCGATTTGGATACGCATTTCCAAAATAACTCTAAAAACTCATCCCCTGTTAATCTACCCGCGCCTCTAGTTATTGATCTGGCACCACAATTCAACGATATCAGCAATGATCTTACAGCGACGCGCCTATCCATTGATGATATATTTGAAGAAATTAGATCTGTTGCTCGCAAAATCGACGAAATACCGGAAAAAATCCAACCAAGTTCCTCAATCTACAACACGTCAATCCTTGCAGAAATAGTAGACAACTTACCATGTCATCGTTCGCCTTCCGCGTCTCTTCTTGTTGAAACTCACGACCACTCCGACAACCCTTCTGACCCTCGGATGCACCGTATCACCACTACAGAATCTGCAACTCAGACCAACCATGCAACATCTCCTAACAAGGACCAACCAACCATCATGCGTTTCGGAACTTCTTGGACATTATCCGAATGGAACAATAGAATTAAGAAGCTGAATCCAAACTCTAAATTCACTGCCTTCTTTTTGAAGCGCTTACCTAAGCAAGCCAACATTATCTGGATCCGTAAACTTTTTCTACACAAGTTCTCCATCTCTTTAGGTGAATGTAAACGCCTTTCACCATCTAGTTTTAAAATTCTCGTGCCTTCCAAATATGCATGGTTGTTTTCATCACCTACAAATGACTTTTTCCGATTGAATAAAATATTAATGTCCGAATGGGTCCTCAACAACAATAACAAATATCATATTTCCATCAACAACAATCATCAACATATTTCTAACAACAACGATCAACGTCATATTACCAACAACAACAATCAACATAATATCTCCAACATCAACAATCAACACCATATCTCCAACAGCAACAATAATCATCATATTTCTAATAATTCTATCCAAACTAGTTTTAAGAATAATCAATCCGAGATAATTCCATTCCCCAAAATCGTGTGTCTTTTAACCTGGATCCTGTCTCTAAACCCTCTTCTTCCACTAATGAATCTAATAATTCTACTTATTATCCTAATTTTGTTCAGTCTTACACATTAAATCGTACCTTTTTATCCCCCTCATCGTCTTCTTCTTCATTTTCAAGTCTCACCCTCTACTTTTCAACAAACTACCGTACTTCCTCCAATGTTTGATCCGGTTTGTCCTCCTATCGTTAAGCTCTCTTCCAGATTTTCAAATCCACCCTCCTCTGTCAATGATTTGAACGGAAGGTATACGATGGCACGGCTGCGTGATAATAAACTTTTTGAAAATGTTCGTCTGTACCTCGCTTACCTTTACGACAAACCTGATTCGGTCTGCATTGATGGTAAAACTAAGACACAATTAATTGTTTCAATAAAAAAGGAAGGCCTCCCAACAGACCCTGTCTCCCTTCGTCATATTAATACACGCTTCCTGGAAAACTTCGATATTTCCCCTGCTACTACTTCCAAAGACCTTGCGACTTTTGGCTCACATATCAGTTATAAGCAATCCTCTTACCACCGCTCTCGTAACGCCGCCAAAAAACATTCTTATTCCTAACTACGCTATTTTTACACCCCATGTATTATCCCTATATTACCAAAATGTCAGAGGCCTTCGCACCAAAACTTCTTCTGTTTTCCTTAACTCTCAAAAACTTCCCTATGACATTTTTGCCCTCACCGAAACAAATCTTAATTCCTCTTTTCTCGACCAGGAACTTTTCTCATCAGAATTCTTGATCTTTCGTGCTGACTGTGACAGCTTTAATAACACTTCTACTGGTCGTGGTGTCCTTTTAGCTGTTCACAACCGCTTTGAAGCCAATCTCGTTAAAGTATCTCACTCATTGCCAGTTGAATACGTTTGCGTTAAGGTATCTATTTCTAAACGCAATGTGTTTGTTGTTTGTTGTTATATTCGCCCTGCCCAACCAACGCAAGCATATCTTTCGTTAGTTGAAGAAATTGATTCTCTCTATGAAATGACAGCTCCTTATGATGATTTCATAATCGTTGGTGACTTCAACCTTCCAAATGCCTCGCGTTTAATTTAGAAAACCGCCAGTATAAGGTTGTTTTCAGATTCTCCTTATCTGAACCTATCTCTGCCACTTCAGGAGTCCCGCAGGGTAGTCATCTCGGCCCTTTGCTTTTCGTTCTGTCTATTAATGATATCGTGGATATAATTCATAGTTCTGACCTTTCCATCTATGCTGATGATATGAAGATATTTAAAACTATTGCCTCTTTACCTGATTCCCATTCTCTTCAAATAGATTTAAACTTATTTCATACCTGGTGCACTAAAAATTTTTTGGAGCTTAACATCAATAAATGTCAATCCATGCATTTCTCCCGCAAACGTTCTTCCCAATCCCTAAGGACCTACTATTTCGGTGATCTTTCCATCCCGATTGTTTCCTCCATCCGTGATTTAGGGATTATTTGCGACAAGGAGCTTAATTTTCATTCGCATATCGATAACATCATTAACAAGGCCAATTCATCCCTTGGTTTTGTAAAACGATGGTCCAAGGAATTTCCTAATCCTTATGTTACCAAAGCGCTCTATATGACTTATGTGAGGCCAATCTTAGAATACGCAAGTCAAGTCTGGTCGCCATATCAAATTACATACTCCCGTAGAATCGAAGCAGTACAGCGTCGCTTCACCCGTTTTGCCCTACGCGGTCTCCCCTGGTCTGATCAATACTTTCTACCTCCTTACGAAGAACGGCTTATGATTATCGGTCTTCATAAACTAACTCAACGACGCGCTATTGCGGATATAATTTTTATCTACCAATTGATTACCGGTCGTATCGATTGTCCAGCACTGCTGGAAATGATTCAAATCAACACCAACCCACGTAACCTACGATCAGTTTCACTCTTCAATCTTCCTCTTCACCGCACCAACTATGGCCACTATGAACCCATCTCTAGAATGCTACGTTTATGTAACAGTGTCCATTTTGTTTTTGATTTCAACATAAGTGTTTCTTCCCTTCGTAGATCTCTTACTCTCAACAACTTTTCCTTCCCATAATTTCTTTTTGTTTTTTTTTTCTCTAAATCCCTCTAGTTTTTAAGTTAGTATAAGTTTAGAATGTTTAAGTTTTAATTTTTAAGACTTAGTTTTAGTTTGGCTTGTATTAAGCTTCATAATAATAATAATATGTACATTAATTCAAGTTGATGAAAGGTTTATCACTTTTTGCCAAGAGTCAGTTATGGAGTTCACAAAAATGAACGAGTATGGGTCTGATTTATTTGAACAACAGATAAATACCTTAAAATGACCAAATCTTCTAAATTCCTATGAGCTTAAGTTTGGTTTGAAGCTAAAATAAACTATACTAGTCCTGCTGTCTTCGGAATTCCAAGAAAAGGATTTCTTTTGTTAAAGTACAACGAAGGAGCGACAGAGACTTTCTCTGACACATTTACTGATCAATTTCCAATCGATAAGAGGCTCTCATTAATTGCATCAACACCATGTCAACAAGACAACTGAAGGTCATCACTCATCAGCGAAAAGGTGTTCATCACAATAGCACAAAAGTCTTGGTACTTTGTTCACAAAAATGGAAAAAAGTAAAGGTCCCAAAATGGCACCCTGCGGAACTCCGCTAGACATTGGCATGAAATTGGAAATTTTATTTCCCAAAACAACTGATTGCCGTCTCTAGGAGAGATAAGGAGAAATAAGTCTCACTGCATCCGTAGAAATATTGCAGATTTTTAAAATTTTTCGACACAGGATAGGTATGATGTGGTTTATAGTGTCAAAGAATGAGAATCAAAAATGAAACTTTGTTGGAATCTAACAATTTTCGCACCCGTCCCACAACCTCCAAGAGTGTTGTTTTACTGCTATGGCCAGGGCTAAACCCGAACCCGGATAAAAGGCTGTTTTGAAGGAGAAAGCCAGAAATTTGTTTACGCATTATTTTTTCCAAGACTTTGGACAGGATAGGGAGGAAGGACTAGACTTGTAAGCCGTGTTAGACCGTGTTAGCACTTTTTTTTAGGGATGGGTATGATATTTACCCGGTTTAATCTCTGAGGAAGAACTCTAAAAATGTTAAAGTGTATCAATTTGTCACAGAAAAATGCTTCTAAGCTAAGGCGTTCGGAGTCGGCTTCCTTAATGGCGTATGGTAACGTTGAAGATTGTTCGATACCAAGGCCTGGGCTCGTAGGGGCTGTGGCGCTTCACTTTCATCACTTCAAAAATCATGAAACGCAAAAGAGGTCTTGAAACCTCGTTGATTAAGAAATACATATTTTGTTGTTGTTAAGTGCAACAATCACACAAAAGTTGTGAATTTGGAAAAGTCTGATTCAAAGCAAAGCCATTAACATTTGTATATGGTGCCTCTCATGTTTCATTCCTATCGGCAAACTGGCTGCTGCAGATGTTGAGCAATACTTTCATTTCCTTTTCCATTTTTTTTCTTGTTTCAATCTTCATCTCCAATTGAGCAAATTTAAATTTGTTTATTTCCTTATTTCGTTTTTATTTTTACTAGCGACTACAAAATAAATTCAAATACTTAGCTCGTGCACTTACTTGTTATGTAAATGAGAACAACAGCGACAGAAACGATGACGACTGCACCAGCAACAGCAACAACAGCAATCACCAGCAGAATTGGCTTCGACGGACGGAAGGCATAAGAACAACAACATTCAGCAGCAGCTAATATACCCCGTCGAATAGCGAGTTTTATTTTTCCAGCAGGGATACAAAAAAAAGGAAAATCTTCAGTTTTTATATGTATTTTTAATGTATGCAAAATGCATTGCTGGTATCTTCAAAATAACTGAATAATGCATGAGGAGAGTCGAGGCTCTTGACAAGCTTGCTTACACTCGCAGGGCCCGATCTAGCTTCTCTGCCGCTCTAGGCAAAAGTATTACTTGCCGCCCTTTAAAATCACACCTTAAAAGGCATGAAAAGTTATTTCTACTGTATATAATGTATGCATGTACTGTACGTATTCAGATAATGTAAATCTTCTGGATATCTATAAACATAAACATCTATAAACATTATGGGGCATATTCATAGACATTTTTAAACTGCTGTTAAGCTGTGATTAACTCAAACTGGAGTTTAAGCTATTCATAAACACATTTAGTCCTAGGATTAAGAAAAAACTGGAGTCTAATTTTAAAAATGGGTGATGCTATGTTTAAGTTGCTACTTTTCTATTAAAAGTCAAAATATCATTCACGTTTTCAATAAATCACTGAACTTGAAACTTGAATACAGTCGTCCGTTGTGGGGACTAAAAAACAAGGATAAAAAAGAACGCAATTTTCAGTATCCAACTAAAAAAACACGGACGCGACGAGGGATTTTGTTTAAATTTTAAGTTCACATACATACATTTGCAGTGGCGTAGATAGCTTTTCGCTATGGGGGGGGGATGGATCTAGTTAGCTCATTTTTACTTCCGACATCTATACTAATATATAAAGCTGAAGAGTTTGTTTGTTTGTTCGAACGCGCTCATCTCAGAAACTACTGGTTCGAATAGTAATTGAGTTGGATAGTCGAGGAAGGTTTTAGGCTACATCAGTGTAAAATGTGGAAAAAAACGGCAAGAAAGTATTTTTTTTTTAACGCACTGATCTCAGGAACTGCTAAATCAAATTGAAGAATTCTTTTTGTGTTGAATAGTCCAATTATCCAGGAAGGCTTTAAGCTATACAAAGTTTCGCTGCGAATAATAATCGCAAAGCTTCAGTTAAAAGTCTTACCTACTAAAACGGGGAAAGTAATACATATTTGAAGGCTTCGAGTTAAGAAGAATTTTGAATTAGGGCGAGTCGACTAATACACAATTTTAAAATAACTTTGCAATCAAATTCACGCGCATGATGCACAAGACGCACCTTTGGCCGGGGCACGAGGGAGAGACGTACGAAGTCGCGGGCAACTGCTAGTATAGAATATATGAAAAGTTTTGGATATTTGTCTGTCATGCTGTAAACGCACCTGCAACTTTAACCACTGGTCCGATTGACTTAAAACTTGAAGATTTCAGGTTTGAGCGAGTTCGCTGTGCTCTTTTTTTATTTTTTTTTTTAAGATCAAAATTAAGGGAAGCCACCATACAATTTTCTTTGGCCAAAAACCAAAAGTTTCAATTTTTTCAAAAACGATTTCTTTTTAACTTCCTCCAAAATACAAAAAAAAAATTAAAATTTGTTTTTTGTATTTTTTAAAAACCTTTTTAAACTTATTTAAAAATTCTATATCTCGAAATCGGATCAATATTTAAAATCGAAATTCACTAACAAAATGCAAATTCACATATTCTTGAACGCTGCATACTCAAATTAATTTTAGGAAATTTTCGAAAAATTTTATATATAAAAAATTGATTAAAAAAAAAAACCACTCCAAATAACTCGCAAAATTACGACGAACGATTGTCAATCTGCCGCTTGTGTTAGACATGCTTTATGTAATGGGTAATAGCGCATTTCGCTTCCTGGTAAAAATGAATTAGTTTGAGTTATCGTTACCGTTAGGATTCGCGTTAACTTCACTGAAGTTGTGCGAACATTTGTGTTCGTGTGGATGAGTGTGTTGCGTGTTTGGAGCGGTTTCTTACACCAAATTAACAATGTGACACACGGCGAGAAGAAATCTAAATAACTTTTAATTTTTGTGTCAGTGTGGGTTTTTGTGGAAAGCTGGATTTAAGCTCTTTTTCTTGCGCGTTTACCTATTATCAGTTGGTGAGAGAAAAAATACTTTTTAAAAATCGATATAATAGCCGAAGTAATAATTTCTTTCAGATGAAGTTGACTTTGTGTTTTTCCCGTAGTAGGTATAGAAATAGAATGTACAATTTACAATGCCTCTAGGAATCCTGTGAGTACTAATAAGACTTGATTCACGTAGGAAGTAGGTACTTTATTTCAAAGTGCGTTTCTTTAACTTATTTGGCTTCTGGCTATGTTGAACAATTATGAATCCCAATGGGGGGGGGGGGGGATATACCCCCCTGATCCCCCCCCCCTATCCACGCCACTGTACATTTGTACATAAACGTTTTGAAATGGTTCCAAAGCGGCCTACAAATTCAACGATGTACCTGTCCATACCATCGACTTTAAATACTTAACCGAGGTGATAACCGTTGTGAAATTTGTTTTAAGAAATTTGATTTTGATTCTGGAACATGAAATTAAAAGAAAATACTTCAAACACTAATGCCAATATCATATATTTTACTATATCAGGTGTTAAAAATAATGGACATTTTGATCACAAGACACAATTCCTTATGTCCCGAGTGATTTCTTTGAGTTTTTTTGATTGCTAATGTGAGAAATAAAAAAAAAATTGTACGTGTCAGCTCCGACGCGCGACTGGAGTTCACTCAATAAGAATGATTTGATTACCTTAAAATATATAATACGCAAGGGATTGAATTCATATATCCATACATCTATTCATAATAATTTGATAAAATATATTACTTAAAATACTTATGGTAAGCAATATGAATGTCAACAACTTTGTTTAAAACGTTCTTACGTATTTTTAAATGAATCAATGTAGTTTCTTCTACAAACATTTTTGAAAATAATGAAAAAATCTACAAAACTGCATCATTACATTTTCAGAACAGTTACATTTCTTATCAACTTTTCATTAATTAATGATGAAAATTCAAATGGGTCCACATTTATCGTGCATTATTGCATATAAAATGGAATTGAATATCATTGAATTGTACATTGAATTAAAGCCTGAAGCCTTCTTAAGAGATCTTAATCTTGAAGATCCGATTATTAGAACGCACGCTAGGATGTTTTTAATCCAAAAACAACGATCGAATTTTGGCCATAGTGGGATTCTCCCACAGGTGATGTGTGATTTCGTACGAACCAAGCAGGTCGTTTGTGTGCAATTATATTTATTTTAAAATCGAGATTGTGAGGCTTGTACGAAACGTATCCTTACAAATGAGGTATCAAAATCACCGTTATTTCATGTAGATTAGACATATGGAAATATCAACAACCAGTCTATAGGATTAAAACTTATATACCAATTTATGTGAAAATGTCTTAATTGGCCATATTAATGAGTTGACGAGCTCGCCAAAAACGGAACACTTCTGCCCAATGTTAGACAAAAACACAACATAGGAATACCACTCGCTACATGCAAATATCTTCTCAAACAATATGCTCTAGAATCAACCAATGCTAGATGGTCGCAGGGTACCACCTGCCTAGCAACAAAGCAAATATGGCCAAGCATAGACTTAAAACGGTCAAAAGGCTTGATATCCCTGAGCAGACAAAATATAAGCTCTACAATTGGAGTAATAACAGGACACTGCCTCATAGGCAGACATGCTCTGAGGCTAGGGGTCTACACAAATGACTTCTGTAGAAGCTGCATGGACGAGGAGGAAGAGGAGACAGTCCAACACCTTCTATGTACATGTCCAGCACTCTCCATTAGAAGGAACAGCTTTCTAGGTAATCACTTCTTCGATAACACCAGTGAACTGGCAACAATCGACACAAAATGTCTCTCTAACTTCATTAGAAGCACGAATTGGTTTGTTTAAGCTCATTACTCTCCCATGAGTATTTTATGGTATCACAACGGACCCTTGAGGTCTAAGTGAGTCAACAACATCTGGACAGCCACTCAAACCTAACCTAACCTAACTACATGAATTCATTAAAAAATCGTAAGAACGTTTTAAACAAAGTTGTTGACATTCATATTGCTTACCATAAGTATTTAAGTAATATATTTTATCAAATTATTATGAATAGATGTATGAATATATGAATTCAATCCTTTGCGTATTATATATTTTAAGGTAATCAAATCATTCTTATTGAGTGAACTCCAGTCGCGCGTCGGAGCTGACACGTACAATTTTTTTTTTTTAATTGTTTAGCCTAAACTGTGGATTAGGAAGTTACGACTTTAGTAATTCTCTATGAATAAGGCCCTATGTATGTTCAAAATGTCTCCGATACTTGTTTTGTGAACTTATGTGTGTTTTCTTCCATACATCAACTTATCACTGAAATGATAATCATAAAAATAAAAAAATAACAGATAATTTTTTATTTAATTTTAATTTTAGCAAAAAAAGGAATAATAATTCATTTCTGAAAACAAAACAATTTAAATAAAAAAAATATTTTTAAAATAACAAAACTTAAAAGTAATACAAACAATTTTCACATAACCTCAAAATCGCAATAATTAAAAAAACTACAAATAATAATTGTATCTTTTAAGATAAACAAATTGAGGTAAAATATTTAAGTAAATAATTAAACAATGGTATAAAAACAGATAAAGTTTTTACTAAAATTGCAGAACTCAGCCCCTTAGCTCTTAGCAAGGCAGAGTTAGAAAAAAAGAGTTCCAGAAAGATCGAGTCCCGACTCCCAACTCTTTTCCCCCTTCCCCTGCATAGTTCACCCGCCAACTCCCTTATTTCTCTCTTTTCTTCACACTTTCGCAGGCGTGTAAGCTGTAAGGTTAGTTTAGTTCAAATCAGGGATGGAAGATGGAAATAGTCAATTTCCAATTGTGCACCCACTCAAGGGATTTTTTTATACCCTTTTTATGCCAGAGACACAGTGAGTGCATTAGGAAGATGGGAAGGGGTTGGAAAGGAGGTGTCGGTGTACATTGGTCTTGAATTCTTGAACATTGCAATGATTGGGAAAGACAGAGTGTTGAAGAGAGTTCCACATTCGCGTAGTATGACTAAATAATGATTCTCTATACTTGAGAGTACATCCGAAGTCGGGCTCGAGGGTAAACTGATGGGAATTCCTAGAAGCGCGAGTATTACGGGCGAATTGTTTGAGGGGAGGAATGCAACTGGCTATTTCACTAGAGCAATTACCGTAGAAGTAACGGTAGAACAAGGAGAGGCACGCAACGTTACGACGGTGGTCTAAAGGGGTGAATGAGTCAGTGATCTCTCTATCAACAATCATTTTTACAGCTCTTTTTTGTATTGCATCCAAGAGGCTTAAGTAAGTAGCTGGAGCACCAGCCCAGAGATGGAAATTGTACTCAAGCTGAAAAATTTTTTTAGGTTGTATTGAATTGGAACCAAATGTAAACCAATTTCATAAAAAAAAATCAGAAAATAATTTTTTTTATATTAAAAGAATTTTTTGTATAATACTCTGCCAGCCATAAGGATAGAAGCAATCATTTCTTTCTGATAAATTGCGATGTTTTCCTTGATCTCATTTTAAAGTACCAAAATTATGCATTGATTAGAAGCTTTATTAAATTCTCTGTGAGATTGATCCACAAATGTGTTAAATTAGTTGCAGTTAACCATTTATTTTCGCTTTTTTCTAAATCACTCAAAAAACAGATTTTATACGCCTCATAAGGATAGAATGAGATCTAGATCACTTAGAATCGTCATTATCTATCACGATAACTTGAAAAAAAATTTCGTTTTAGGATGTAAGAAGTCCTATCTTTAATTAATAAGAATGTAAAAAAAAAACAGTTAACAAAAGGTAGACTATGTTTTTTGAAAATCAGATGTTCATAACTTTTTATGCCATGCAAAAAAAATAGTGGCGCGACAAAAAGAGTCCATACATTGAAATGAAGGCCAAAATTAGACTAACTGCAACAAGAGCATCTTGTTTTCTGAGCAAATTTAAGACAAAAGAGGAACTAAATGCCATCAAATTAAAACATGCACAAAACTACATTAAATGCTTTACATGCTCTGTAAAAAATAATGTCAAAAAGCAATCATTTATCAATTGTGACGAAGATTACTTGTATAGCAAAGGTTCGGACCATTCCAATAAATAATAAAATTTTTCTACAACATGACAACGGCAATGCAGTTCTGTCTGCAAATTTTCAAATTGTATCGAATTAAGACAAATTGTACTTTTGAACTCCGAAAAACTAAATTGTATCGAATTCGATACAATTGTATCGAATTTTTCATGCCTGGTTCAAATAGTTCAGATGAATTGAGTGACGCATGAGGCACAACGCACGAGCACGAACAAAAAAATATTCTTAAGATCTCAATTCTCAAGTAAGAAATGTGTAGTTGTTGTTTGTAGGAAAAGGAGAGAAAAACACTCTCAGTCGGGAATCGGGACTTCATTTATGTAGTAACATTTGTAGTAAAAAAAAGTAATTAATTTTTTCAACCATCGATTTTGCCGCCCCTAATTTTTGCCGCCCTAGGCAATTGCCCCGTTTGCCCTACCCTAGATCGGGGCCTGTACACTCGCATACAATAAAATATCAGCAGCAGAAGCTAGAGCAGACCTTGAACGTGAAACACAGATGTTTTTACTTATTTTCTTGTAAAAAAAAACAGGGTTGTAGTTGTAGTACTCCCAGTGCCTGAAGTAAAGGTATGGGTGCTGCTACTCATAAGTCCATTCAAACTAATTATGTTCCAGTTTAAGGAGTTACTTACAAGAACGAGTATCAATTCTTAAGAGTAACTATAAAAGTAATCTTAAGTTTTTGGCAGTGTTTGACGTTGCTTAAGTACACAAACGCTTTGGTACTTTAAACTGAAAATGTTGATATTTCAAAGTACTGGCACCTATAGTTAATTTTGACGTTTCTGCGTAAGAAACGGCTTTGTACTAGAATTTTTTCACTACGAGTACCAAGAAACAGAAGTACATGCACCTACCAGAATCTGGTACTTACTTGTAGGTATTTTAAAGAACACAAGTATTTACTTGAAAGCATTGGTGCTAGTACTTTAAAAAACATTAGTACTTTTTGTAGAATTTCCAATATTGTTTAAAATACTGATAAAGTACTTAAAAATACTGATATTTGACAGAACTATACTTTTTTTACTTTTGGCGTACTTGAGTAAGAAAAATCTCATCAACAAGTTCGATAGCCATAGCTAAATTTGGATAACTAACAAGAGTACACAAATCAGCTGTTTACGAATTTCAATGGCTGTTCAGATAACCCCCTGTACCAGAAATATTGTTTTATAGCTTTGGGTGTGTTTGGTTTGAGCCTCTGATGTTTTTTTTACATGACAAACAAAAAGAAAAAGCTATCCGGATAGCCTATCCAAGTCCAAGTGAATGCGCCCAATGTATATACATGGCACTCCGTTTTGTTGGCCATAGCTTGGGTATTTAGACTTTGGCTATCATTCAAATCACGCGCTTCGCGACCAATTTATCGCATTTATTCGAAACACCCTGAGTACACTGATAAATCTACAAATTCCTACACAATAACTTACTTGTGTATAAATGCTCGGCGCAGATTGATATCTAGCGGTACAGTCTACCTAGAGTCTTTTTTATTTCAATTTTATTCTGCTCGCCAGCTAAATTGTCAAACGACCAGAAAAATCAACGCAAACTTGAAATTTATTACCAAGTTTTTTTTTTCAATTGCAATGTACGCTTTCTTGTTGTGGTTTTTTTAGTTGTTGTAAGTGAATCTGGACTATATTGAAATCTATGGCTTTTTCATTTGGTTAAATAAAACCAACCAACTGTCGTGTCCTTCTATCTGTGGTGTAACCGAGGCGCTACACGATCCGGATTATTCTTTTTTTTGTGTTTGTTCAATAAAAACGCAAATTGATTACAAATGAATCAACGAATCAACAATAAAGCGACAACGACAACGATTGGAGATAAAAGGATTAAGTCAATAAAGAGCTACGTCATCCATCATCCGGTGGCCATAATAATTTGAGTAAACAACAAAAATTGTAGAATCCACATTCGATTGCTCAACGAAGGAGGTTTGAGAAATATTTTCTTTACTTTTTTAAAAAGACCTGGGCGATATGATGTATGTAATTGTCACGTTGATAGCCAAATGGTTTAAAACATGCGTGTCAGTTGGACTTTAGTTACAAAAGCAATTACAGATTTAGAATGATTGGCGGAATAAGCGTTTTGGAAATCAACTATAGCTCCAACGACCCAAGCGACGCGAACGGTGGTAGTTACAGTAGTGTATTGTTGGTGGCAGTGCGTGCTAAATGTTTCGTTTCCTTGTGCTGTGGTTTGAGGTTGTGAATTTTATAAAAATGACGTTTCGAGAATAAAGTGTAGTTGATTGATCTTTTGCGAATGAAAAGGAACATATGGTTGCTTAGGTTTTTAATGGAGGCCTATTTTCATTTTCATTCAACGAATGACTCATAAAACGTCTACAATACGAATGAAGAGTCTTATAATGATGAAAAGTGCTTTGCAAATCTAACACACCAGGGTTTAACAATTTGGCATTGATTGATCAAATGAAACGTAGTGCAAAATTGGAGAAAGGAATTATGGCAGGGCACCTTAACATTTTTCGTATCCACAGGGAAGCTTGGTAAAATAATCGGAATTTGTTATGTTAGTCAAAATGGACGCGGAAGCTTGAAAACATAAAAGCCGGAAAATTACGAAACTGTTTGCTCAAAATGACCAGTTTTTTGATTGATCGAAATTCTACAAAGTTTTCAGCTTCTCAAATGACAAGTGACAAGAATCAAAGAACCTTTTTCAAATTAAAAATAAATGGGAGGCCATATACAAGTTTCACCTGGCTTCCAGCTCTGCATTCTCTCACTCCAACTTCCCAAAACCGGTGTCAGGCTTAAGCTCACGGATTACATGGACTTGAATCGTTTCTCTATACGTCCTCTGACAAAATAGAGCCCAAAGGATGTAAAGAAGTCACATGCTTTTTTCATATGTAATATTTTCCCGTACGCAATTGAACATTATATTATACAATTCACACTCACTCCTTTCGGAAAATATTATAACTAGACACCGTCTTTTTCCAAGGACCTGTCAAAAGGGTCGATATGAGATTAATTAGAATTGAAGTTTCGTGTTTCTTCAATAAAACCTTGGTGAGACGGGCTACAAAACTTTACATGAAAATTAAAAAGCATATCACAAGGGATCAAATTGCAGCTTAGACACACCTAATCGACAACGTCAAGCCGACGAACAAGAACAACACGATGTGGGAGTTTGGTACCTAAGGCATGGGACACATACTTTTCCCAACAGTCTTCATTTCGTTGCGCGGAGGTTCAAACTGGATTTTGAGTGAAACTTTACAAGCTGCGGAAGGCTGCACATAAGCTGGTAAATGGATTGGTCAAGCAAATTGGCTACAAAGGCGCCACCCGCAATACACCCGCCTCCAAAATGGAAAAACCTTTAAAAATACAGCATTCCATTATCAGCAACATCCCATTTACATCTTCAAACTGTACACTTCCCGTTTATGAACAGAGCAGTGTTCTGAAATTTATATCAGAACATCGCACATGCCTGAATCACCAGCAATAAAATAAATAAAACATTCCCCAATTCTCTAAAGCCTTTTTACAAAATACTTACCACAAAAAATAAAATATAACTGTAAAAACCTACACCAGCACAATTACAAAAGTAAGACTCGGTGTATCTCAATCAGTGCAGATTGTATACTTACACTCCACATATCTTTAGGCTATATTCATGATAGTTTAACCACAACAGTTAGGCTATACGCCTTCTGCCATCCAATGGTATATGGAATTAAAAGTTGCAGCCTATAAATTTCTTCACCGTCGATGGTGATCTGATCACAAAAGGGCAGAACCATACAGCCAAAGCGAAAGCCAACCCCAGCACTCATTTGTGAACACAACACAACTTTCACGAACAGCAGCACCAAGAAAAGGCTTTGGCTTTTCTGCTGCCATCAAAAAGATAAAAGGTCAAAAAACCGTTGCGGCTGGCTGGTTTTGAACCAAAAACAACAAGAAAAGCGAAGTGCACAAAAAATATATATCATTTGAAAGTGTTCTAAAATCTACCAACAAGTACCTACCTATACATGAAGCTGGAAGCGAACATAGAATTATTCCTCTTTGCTGTCCGAATTCGACAAAAAACATGGTCCAATGATGCTTAACATTGTGATACAACATCAGCCAAGCGCTTAACTTGGACAGAGCAGCACACAAAAAAAGCTAATCGAATTGCTGCAACTTCTGAACGGGGTAGGGGGTAAAACACAAAATGCACGCGAATAAGTGATTGTTGTTCAACTGCAATCGAACCGTTTTTTTTTTGTGTATTGTTACAGCATAGCAAAGCACTCATTGTACCTCAACATCTGTATGGGAGCACAGAGAGGATTGAAATAAGATATGGTTGTAGTGGATGCCGCAGTGTGGTTGACAGTGGGATTGTTAGACTTTGTGTCCAGTGAAATTATTGCAGTTTTCGAACCTCAGTTGTTTTTATCGTTTCGAAAAAGGTGCTCTAAGTGAACGTAGAGGTGCGCCATTTCTTATTTCGGGATTTAAACATTGAATAACTTTGGCATTTATAAGCCGATTGACTTAGGGAAACATGATTTTGAAAGGGCAGTTCAATGCAATTTGAACGATCATTGCTTTCTACTATTGAAAGGCAAAAAAGGATGCCAAAACCAATTATCTCAAATACCAAATACATCGATCAAGCTATTATGGTTTACTCGCGTGGAAAAGGGGCAACAAAATTTTATAACTCGAAAACTCAAGAACTAAATTGCTCTCTTCACTTTATGATTTTTTTTTTTAATGAGACCAATAGAACTATAAACTTTTAATTTCTCCAAAGAGACTCTATGTCTCTGAACTTTTCCAAAGTGCAAGTCTTACATTAGGTACGAATCCTACTCGGAACTACATTCAGACAAAAAGTCATGAGCACTTTGTGTCTTGGCATCCAAAAACCAAGCCAAGCGTTTACACTCTTCGTTTCGGTGGTTTTTTGGTCCATTTGGCATTCGTTTTTTTTGTACTTTTGCATTTAAACCAACTTTTATTTTATACATGCATGTGTGTTTGTAGGTTGAGATATCTCGAAAGTCGAAATATAGGTATACTTGGTATGTTTTAAGGCTTCTTTGGGCATAACGCATAAGACATGTGCGAGAGTAATGTAAGCTCTGTTTTGTTGCTTGTTATGTGACTTGAACGAGTATCTCAAGCAGTTTTACTGCCGAAAGAACAAAACTACGATGAACATAGATTAACCCGGCTTATTAAAACAGTTCAACGACGACAACGTCGCAATGAAGGGAAAAAACTAAACATGGTTTGTTTATTGCCTATTTTTTCTGTAACTCGGTGTTTTTGACAGAAATATTTTTTCAAGAACTATAATAATAATAAAACCATTGTTGTACCTAATAAAAATGCAAGACATTTGCGTAACATTTTTTAACTCTAATTTATTGTAGAATCTACAATATGAACAGGATGCTAACAAATTTGTAGAAGACGAAAAAAAATGTTGTTATCAAGAAAATCATATTCGGGACAAGAAATAATAATATGCTTCCAATTTTCTCTTCTTATTTTGAAAGCAAGTATGTGCATTAAATCAAAAAAATTTCGTCAAAAATAAATACACAATTTTCTTGTAATATTTACTCGTAAATACATATTTCCATAAAAAAAAGAAGAAAAAAAAATACAATTTGAATGAAGAAAACGAAAACCAGAAAATTGGTGCCACTTAAATTCTGCAGGCAATTTAAATAACGATATGCATAATACATGACATTAACATAACACAAAAAGAACATAAATCGAATTTCGCATACCTCTCTCTCTCACTGTTCGTTGGTGTTCCCATTTCCCATGTTCACTTACAGAACAGTCCTTTGTGGCTTGTGATTTGGTATTATTGTTTACATATACATATTACGTAGGTATCAAGTATCAACACTTTAATAAAGTATGAGAAATAAGTGGTTGTGCTTTGCAAAAAAAAAATGTCAAGACTTGGTTGCAAGAACTTGTTCCTGTAATCCTAAAGTTAACTCACTCTGAAAAAAATTGATGCCAATTTAAAAAAAAATTCGTATTGACAATTTTTAAATTAAATTTTATGTATAAAAGTTTTCAAAAATATTCTAAAATTAATTTTATCTGTTTTTGATATGCAGAATTTTGAAAAACAAGTTTAAAAATATTTTTTTTTTAAATCCAAGAAAAAAATGTTTTCAAAACCAAATACATATTATTTTGCCAAAAAAAGACGCCGATACATTCGGGTATTTATTTTTCGAGAAAATGTTATATTTGATCAAAATCAAGTTTTTTTACGAATCAAATCTAATTTAAACTTTTTTTTTTATCACACATGATGGTAAAACAGTCGAATAAAGGTATCTGTTAAATCTGTAAGTTTGCGTCATTATTGTTTTTATTGTTCTTTATTTTTAACTAGTGACTTATTTGCCATAACGACGATAAAGAAGTCCAAAAAATGGTATCCCCATAAAAAGGGCACAAGGTACGCATCGCATCGAGTAAGTGGCGAAAAACCTGGGGCTGCATATAAATGAGGTAAAAAACAAGGACGAAAAATATGGTGGTGGAAAACATCAGAAGGAGAACAACTATTAAGGGATAGAGAGGTGCCAATTCGTAGTAGTGAGATCCTTCAGCAGTTGGCCGGTTGAACAAAGCCCACAGAGCCTACTTTAGTCTTTCAGGGCTCTTGCATTTTGCATTTTCCGTGATCGAGAGCAAATTCTTACAGAGAATAGTTCTTTATTAGGAACAACGATTCCAGAGGGAATATAATCATGTCTTATCTAATCTACCGCAAAGCAAAGTTGTAAGTATCGTTTATACTTTCCTCAAATTTATTTCCTGATACGAGTATTATTATAATTCAACTGGTATTTAGCGTTCACAGATGTCAGATGTCTGTGCTCTATAAGCCTAAAACTACAATATGAATGTGAATTGAACAATAAACGTCAATTCCTGTTCTTCAATATGACTTTTTTCTTCCAAGTTTTCGAGTAGCTCTAGGCTCAATCAGAGTCAACGTGTACCGAAATCCAAAGCTCCTCCTCACTCGATCGGTTTGAATTTCGCTGCCGCAAACTTCCGGGCAAATCATTAATTTTTCCTTGAATTTAAATTTTGAAGAATTTAAAAGTCATCATAACCTTTTCCTGCTTTTGAAGACGTTCAGCTTAAAAGCCGTTTCGTTTTACACTCTTAGTATGTTCTTCACTGCGTATCCCATCTCAGAGGAAGTTCCTTAGCAACTCGAATGCTGCCAATCGATACCAAATTTTCTCAAAGTAACTCGTGCTAAGTACATTTCAATAAGTGGTTACATCAATCCTTTTTCCAAGGAATCCATTATTCACACTCCTTATACATTAACAAGAAACAGAATGCTGACGTAGAGTGAGTGTGCTTTCATCTTTGAAATGTCCTTGCTGGGTGCCTTTTTATTTTCCACATTATCTGATGTATACTCAATTGGTTGCAAAACTTGACATAATACAACAACAATAAAAATAGAACAACTTCCAACGCAATAAATCGCTAATGCACACTTAGCAAAAAAAAAAAACAATTCGTCAAGATTCAAGACAAAAATGACTAATCGTCGCCCGAGAATTGGTTTGTTCCATACGCCACTTTTGTCGTTTTCGAGTTAGGAATGGATTCTATGGGAATTTTGTATGCTCTTTCTAAATCTGTGATCAGATTTGTGCTACGTCTTTTCAATCCCGAGATATCCAACATCAATTTTGTTCCATATCCACCAAAATCAATATTTTCTAGAATTGTTTTGTGCCATAAACCATTTTTTGGCGTTTGGGAAATTTTTCCATATAAAATTTGTCAAGTTTTTTGTCAGAATTGTTTTGTTCCACGTGCATATTACGGTGACAAGGGATAGAAAAAATCCTAAGAATGTTGAGAATTGGTTTGTCCTACGTGCACTTGTGTTAAAGAAATGCTATGTTTATGGGACAATTATCGCAAACAAAATTTTAGTATTGGTTTGTGCCATATCCATTACAATTGTGTAGATATCCTGAGATTATTGTATGAAATCATTTAGTCCTGGCTTGGCTTGGCAACTACTTGAATCTTCAAGCGATGAAGATGGTAATGAATTCAATTTTGAACACTTTTTTCGAAGAAGGTTAAGTTCAAATGACTCTGCCCTTGTTTTGCAAGATGGTCAATCAAAGTGAAAACTTCATTGAAACTATAGATGCATACGGTGAAGAAGATTTCAAGTCGCATCTGCGGCTGAACCGCTTGACTATAAATCAATTAACAAGTACATTACTTCCTTAAGAATTGCTGTACCTACTATTTTTATTTAACTGCGTTTTTTTTAGTTGAATATTCACAGTCGGAATTCATCTCAAATCCATAAACTTCGTTTTATGCTGGAAAACCTAGTATTGGCACAAAAAACAGAGGTACTAATCTATGTATGGTACATAAGCAACACTATCACTTTAAGGCAATTGGGGAATCTATTCGGTGTATCAAAATCTTCACCCTGGGGTGTTGTGGGTCGAGTAAGCAGCTGGCTTGTTTCCAAAGCAGATGTGTATATAAAGTGGCCACAAGGAGAACGTATCTCTGAAAACTGCCGTCAGTTCGAAGCAAAAAAGAAACTACGACGTGTAATCGGTGCCATTGATTGCACGCATATTACGATTGCTGCACCAAAATTAAACAAAGAGTGCTATTACAATCGTAAGCAAAACTTTACCATTGTTTTGCAAGGGGGCGTCGATGCTGAAAAAAAAATTAATTGACATTTGTGTTGGCGAGCCAGGATCTTTACACGATAGTCGTGTTTTGCGAAGATCGGCTTTGTATAGAAGAGCTCACTCTTACTTTGCCCAATTGTTGTCCAACAATACATTTCTGTTGGGTGATTCAGCCTACCTTGCTTCAAAATAGTTCCACCTTACAAGGACTACGGCCAACTTACGGACCAACATCTAGCATTTAACAACCTGCATTCAGCTACAAGAATGGTAGTTGAAAATGCATTCGGCTTGTTAAAAGTACGATTTATACGCCTAAACTTTGTGATAGCGCAGTAGAACTGCTTTAATTTTTTATTTTTTTTATTTTTAAAGAAAAATGTTTAAAAAAAAAGATATAATCGATTTTCTTTTAAAATTTTAGCATCCAGCTACATGCATTCTTGCCTTTCACATTATGCATTGATGAGAATTGGTTTGTGCCATATCCATTTTTGTGTGTCCCACGTGTATGGAAAAACAAATCATTTTCAAAATGTATGAGGTGGGACACAAGCCAAAAAAGTAGACTTTTGTGCTGATAAAGGTATCTTGTTAACGGTAAGGCAAAACACTTTGAAAATTGGTAGGTGAAGTTTTAATAAGACTAACTTCAATTTAAAAAAATAAAAAAAAAATCCTATCGCACAGTTTCGGAGTACTAAGCACGCGAACCTTTAAATGCGTTTTTCTCGAAAAAGTGCCAATGGCGTATGGAACAAACCAATTCTCGGGCGATGAAGATTAAAAGAGTACAAAGTGCTTTACTCTTCGGTCAGCATTTTTATTTATTTCAATATCATCCAAGTGTCATTCGAAAATCCATAAAAATCAATCAGTTTTCCGTTTCCCAACGTCCAACTTGTCTACTCTGTTCCTTTGCTCGAAATATTATTTTTATCTGAAAGATTAATGGGGATTGTAATTTATTTCTTTTGGGGGATGTCAACTAGTTATGCCGCACAAAATGCCAGAGATATTATAGAGCAAGAGCCAATGATCCAAAACGATCTGTAACCTGCCGAGCTCGAGTCGTTAAAAAATATACAAAGCGTATTCAACAGGTGAGTGACACTGTGTCGTCGGTGATAAAACGCTTAATGCCACATTATGAACCTATTACTGAGTCATATTAAATAGTGTGGATATCGAGGAAGATGTGGGTGAGACTGGGGGACAGAAAAAGAAAACAAAAATTCCAGAAGCTACTAGGCGATAAAGTTTATGGGGAGTTGACGGAACCACTCAGTGGGTACAGTTTTTAATAGCCTCTACCTTTAATAAACCGGAGTACAGCCAACCGTCACGTCAAATGAATTAGTAATTGAAAATTGAATCGCTCTGAAGGCGTTTAATGTGCGCCATGTATGACGTTAGAATGGGCGATCGGTTATTATTATTGTCCGTAATTAGAAATGAAATGAAAAAAGCTGGCGTTGTGCCATTCAGTAGTGGCTTGATGTGGCAGAGGGGAAATGGAAGTATTAGAGCATGAGAAGGAAAAAGTAGTCATCTTTAAGTGTGCAAATAAAAATGCAATAACCATTGAATATTGCTGTTTGGCTTTTCTTTTATTGCCTTGGAACTGCACTCAGCAAATATACTTTCTCGAACAGTTGAAAAAATGGTGCAATTTGATGTAATGGATGCAGTCGGTATTCTCAGGAGACGATTCAATGGTAGTAAAAAATATGTCCACCAGGTAATGATTTACAAGAGTGCTTTGAGTGGATGTTAAGGTTGTGGAAGTAGAATTTGTTCTTTCGAAAATAAAAATGTCTATTTGGAGTTTAAATTACACTCATAAAGTATTGAAATGGATAACTGTTCACTAATAAAAGTTTATAAATAGCCGGCTTCCTACCAAACGTATTTAAAAACTGTGTGTTATGGTATTTCTTTATATATACAGTATAGATGCAGATTAGATATGGAATTTCTTTATATATATAGATGCAGATTAGATAACAGAAACTTTAATAACTTTTTCTTAAACAACGACTGTGGGGTCAGCAAGTTTAATAGTTTTTCCGCAGAATAACGCCTGTTGGGCCTGCTATTATTTTTAAAATACAAAAAAGTGCATATCTACTTCGTTTTTCCAATATAAATAACCAGATTCCAAAATGCATATGATAATTTTTAAATTGTAAATAAAAATTGAAAAAGAACTAGCTGACCCAGCAAACTTTGTTTTGCCATATAATAAACAAAAATATTTTAGTTGGTGGCGTAGCAACGCGCACACATGACGCCTGTTGGGCCCGCTCTGAATCATATATTCTTTCTTAATAAAATACATACATAATATCATTCGTCAGCTTAATTCAGGAATTATGCATAGGACAACATTGATATTACTGTACTTCGCACATTAATATAACATTCACTTAAAGCAACATCAGTCGGGACCGCTAGTAAGCTAAATCTTGAGCATTAAACATTATACATCATTTCATAAACATCGGTAAGATTTTCAAAGGAGGGGCGCTACTTTTTTAATTTTCTTTTTACAACTTTCCACAAAACAATGTTTGTCGGGTCAGCTATTAAGTTCATCAAAATCAATCCACCCGTTTAAGAGGGGTTCGGTGGCATAGAAGAATGATTTTATTACATTTTTTACAGAAGGTTTGTAGAAAGAAGTTTAAGAGTATAAACACAATCTCTCTTGTAAAATTTACGAGCGATTATTTTTTCAATTTTTCATTGAAATGTTTGCTTCCCGCTATTAGGTATCCTGTGTTCTGTTTCCAGTTTCCGCTTTAAAGTTGATTAGTCTCCGTTTCCCATTTTTCAGTTTTTGAGTTCGAAATTCTGGTATAAAAGAAACCCTGTTAATATTCAAATAATGTCCAGATTCGACAGAAAAAAAACTTTCTACCATAGCGAAATTCCCATCTTCCAAAAGTAATCAACATAAACTTTTCAGACTCCCAACTTCAAACAGAAAAATTTTCCATTTAACCGTCTGACCATAGTTTCATTGGTGCGGGTGCATAACCTCACGGGTCATAACTTCACATGGGTCATAATTTCACCTCTAGTGAGTTATAAATTTCACTTTCTTCGGGTGAAGTTGTGTCCCATCTAAGGTGGGAATTAGCTTCACTTTTTTGTGGGCCAGAATTTCACTTCTGTGTGAAGTGATGTCTCACTCAAATTGGGATATAATTTCACTTTTTACTACAGTTGCAAGAAATTATCATTTTGTACTATTTACTTATACATAATTTGTCTACCAAAAACTGCATTACTCTGGCGCAATTTTTATTATTTTCAGAGTCTTGAAAACTGAAATTCCGAACGACTAAGTTTCTTAACATTTTGGGATCCACTATGGTGGGTCTGTAGTCCCAAATTTTTTTTATTTTCTATCGAATGATGACGATCTATAACATTCAAATTCGATTTAGTGTGATTGGGAGTGAAGCGAGCGGAAAAAATTTTGCCCAAAAAAGAATCAATTTGGGGTGTGGAAATAAAAATATTCGCAAAATTTTTTCCGCTCGCTTCGCTCGCTACCAATTGTACCTGCTACATTTGTTGGTTCAAGCTTCAAATTCGTAATGCAATTTTCTAAAACTTTTAAGGCTGATTCAATAATGAATACGTTTTCTTGACAGAAATTGCCGACTGATAGCATTGGAAAAATAGTATGTACTTACGTCACTGGTCTGCATTCACATGATGCAAAGACACTGAACATCCCATCAATGAATGAATGTCTTTCCGATGGAGCTGTTAATGTCATTGAAACAGCTCAGTTAGTTTAGATGACAAAAAGGTGCAAAGAGATGAAACTGCGTTCAAGTACAGTCTGCTTGCCTTACTCCCACCTTATCAAATACGTTTGTATTGGAAAAAGTCTCCTTTACGTCACATAGAGCATGCGGTATATTTCAACCGTTATGCAATGGAAAAAAAATTGAAATTGAAGTGGGTCATTAGTCCCGAAAACCATTTTCGGGACTTCTGACTTCGGGACCAGATTCCCTGCGCCGTGGAATGACTAAATAGGTGGGAAATAATTTCACCCAAATTTGAGGTGAAATTATTGCTCACCTAAGGTGGGAAACAATTTCACCCGAAAAAAGTGAAATTATAACCCACTAGAGGTGAAATTATGACCCATGTGAAGTTATGACCTGTGAAATTATGCACCCGCACCGTTACATTTCATAAATCACCACTTGACACTGTAATTCGAAAAGATAAATTATAACAATAAGCACGCCTTTCAAAGATGCAAATATCTCACTTGCATTTTTCTCACTGTCAGCAACACACCAGATCATTTAATAAGAAAAAATAGAATTATTACTATTTTTAGAAATCACTGTAATGGAAACGAACGTCTCCTCAACCTTTATTCAATACAAGAACCTTCTCCAGACCTTAAAAGTTAAAACTCATGTCAATCAAAGTAGGGTGGTGGCACCTGTTACCGAACGTCCCCAGTTACCGAACACTTTTGAGAAATATGGTTGTAGTTTCTTTATTTTAACGTTTTTCGTAATGAAAACTTCACAAAAACCTGTGGGCATTCTTTCTTTACAAATAGGTAAAACGTTTCATTTAAACTAATACATCTTAAGAGAGCAAAAAATTCAGTTCAGTGGTAGGTTTCCCTCGGTACGGATTTGATACGTTTTTCAAGAAACAAAAAACTAGATCAGGACTTCCTGAAAAGTTGTTTTGAAGGAAAAATATTTGAGTAAATTCTTTTCCCAGTGTTTTAAAATAATTAAGTATGCCAGATTATTGATATTTTAAATTATTTAGTGTAAAAAAGTAAAATAATGGTATGATTTTTGACTGTTCGAAGAAAGGAAACTTAATATTACCGAGTTGCCTATTTCCGAACAAGTGTGTTCGGAAATAGGAAACAGTGAAAAAAGACATAATCCAATTTTCGAACACCCTTTTCTTTCATGTTCAAGATTGGGATTGGAATCAGTAAGTTTGAATTAGAGGTTTTTTCAATATGTGCCTTCGATTCGATTAAAGGTCATTTTTTCTGATGAGAAGAAATTGAACTGAAATGATCCTGAAGGATTACATATGGATACTTGAGTGATTTACGAAAGGAACCGAAATGTTTCGATGGCCTAATTTTGGTGGAGGTTCACTGATGATATGGTGATGGTGAGCTTTCTCTTCAGTTGGGTGCTTCGAAATTCGATTTACGTCAGCAAAAATCAACAGTTGGGATTATGTTTAAGTGCTGCGCATCAGTTTGATACCTGTTTGGCTAATCACTATGGTTTTTCAGCTGGAGGCGGGAAAATACCAAAATTCATACAAATCGGGAAACAACTCATTGGTTGGAGCTTAATTCATAGATACAGAATCTTTTGGTAATCAAAGACAGATGAATTTATGGAGAAGGAAGAAGCTACGGATCTGTAGGAGAGCTTAAGAAGCTCTGCGAAGAGAATGGCTTAAAATTTATAAGTCAGTTTTAACAAACTTGGTCAAATCCATAAAAATTTCAAATCAATTCCTGCTAAGGATGTATAAAAAAATAAACGTTAAAAAACTATTAAATTAACAAAATTAATTTTTTGAAAAATGTTGTTTGTTTAAAAAAGCTCTCAAGCCCCTAACTATTATTTAAAAAAAATTTCTCGAAACTTGATGTGACAACTACTTCCTATATTGAAGATTTTCAATTATAAATCGCACTGACTATTTAAAAAATAGAACTTTAGTACATATATTTATTTTTAAGATAAAACTAAGTACCTAATAAAGATATTTCAAATACGATTTTTATTTATTTTATTTTTGCCAATGGATCATTCAATTATTTACATTTTTATTTAATGAAAAATATGCAAAAATAGAGAATGATTCCAGTGTTCGAAAATAGGAAACTCCGTGTTCGGGTTTAGGAAACAATCAAAATAAGGTGTTCGAGAATAGGAAAAAATGCTTATTTTCAATAAAATCTTCTTTTAATATTTACTGATAATTTTTATGGAAAAAAGCGTATCAAACCTGAAAATATTTGAGATAATAATTCAGAAAAAACTAAAATTATAATACTAGACTCAGTTAAAGTATATTTTGCAACATGTTCTTTCCTCATAGTCCGTTAACTGTTCGGTAACTGGTGCCATGACCCTATTACACTTTGTCCTGTATTTTTAGATTTTCTTTTCTCAACTCTTCGATATCATTAAAGATACATTTATATGCACACACAGATACACATAAATACCTTTTGGCGCTAAATGGAGCGGTAAATAGCTGTAGAAACGGAAGAAGCCACTTTTAGATAGCAAAAGAAAAAATGCCAGTAATAGGTAGTCATACAAATAGCATCGCATCCAAAATAACAGCAGAAAAGCACGTTCGTTACCAACCAACCAACCAAATGATGATATGCGTTCTGTCTCTATACGTACTGGAATAGAAACAACATGCCTGACATACACAATTTGACAGAAAGCAATTTCACGTCAGGGCAATAAGACATGTTACATAAGTTAAGTTGTCATAAATGAATCAACAATCTTAGCATTTCGTGTTTGGTTTGTGCTGGCGAGATTGAAACCTCTCCTCGACCTCGATGCGGTGTGATTCAATTCTGCTCAAAAGACTCGCACTCACACTTGACGCACAGGTTCTTGAGTTGATTCCATTACTTCCAATATCAAAGCGCTGTGCTGGGTAAAATAAATGACGATAATTCTAGAGTTGCTGAAGTCAAACGCGCTAAAAGATCCGGACCACCCATTTGCAATGTTGCTGTGTCTTTATGGCACTGTGTGACCCTTGGGGCCTGGAATTCGTCAAAAAACCGATTCGGAAAAATGTGCGAACCAAGTTTGTATTTATATACGCGTCATTTTCTTATTTTCTTCACAGATGAAGAGTGTAAATCCGTTAAGAGACGAAACGGATGGTGGACGGTACCATCCGTGTCGTCGCCAAGGGGATACACAGTCAAAATAGGTTTCCATTTATCATACTGGGATATGCCACGTCACAATGCCAACGACACGACGACGCGCCGGCTGAGTGGTATTTTTGAACCCCAATATAACAATTCATTACAATTCAACAAATGCTGCCAATTCGATGTTGCTATATATCAATGTGCCAATGGGCTTCGTCGTCTACCACAAGTATTGAAAAGATTAATTTACAATTGATCATTCCGAGAGCTATACGAATTCGAACTCCAAAGCTTTGATTCTTCTCGTTTCGTTTACACACCTGATGGTGTTGGTGTGATTCTTGTTCCTTGGCGGATTGAATTCCGTTTAAATCGCGAACAGAATTCTGTTTCTTTGTAATTCGAGTTTTAGTGATGTTATTTCTTTTTGTGTATCTAAGGCCAAATTTTGGACTCACCAAAAAGTTTGGAGACGGTTTTGAACTCAAATTGCATACTATGAAAACAAATTAGCGAAAACAAAATAATTAGATAAATTTTATCCTTTCTTATTCAAAGTCTTTGTTAACATTTTGTTAAAAAGAAACATTTAAGGTTGCGTTCACTGTCTCACAGAGTATACCTCGAAAAAGGAAAGGTTCCTAACTACCAGCAAGTCAGCTTTTGTAGCAAAAGTGAATAGTAGAAGAAATCTTATCATCATGTTGAAAAGTCAAAGACTATAATGAATAATTCTGGTTTCTCGCCGTCTTATCGTTTGAACGAGTATAAAACCACATCATATGAAAAAATTAAGTGGGAATATTTAGGATGTACCTACATATAAGTGAAATCAGGACATTGTCAACAAAAAACTGAAAAACAAAAAAAAACATAAAAAAGCGAATTTAAAACCAAATGGACTCCCATAAACGAAATATTTAACGTTTATCTATTCAAAACCATTATTTATGCATAAATATTGAAAAAAAGAATTCGTAATTATTGATTTCACATTACAGTAGATGACGGATATAAGAAAGTCTCATATAAGAAAAACACGGATATAAGACAGACATTTCAAAACACCATGCACATTCTCATTAATATGTGTGTTAAATTTATCTCATAAAAGAAAAACGTTTATAAGAAAAACACTGATATAAGAAACTTCTTCTGATGTAAAATCTTATTCACTACATAGAAAATAAAACGTGTATAAGAAATTTTCAAGTGTAAACATGCAAATGATGCACCGTGTAAGCTTCCACAAAATTTCTGAACCCACCCTTATTAAACTGCCAAAAAACTGTCACCCAGAGGATGAGCAAGAAAGAAAAAAACAACCCAAATTTTGTTTACTCCATTGAATAAGAAGTACAGGAAGGGGTCTTATGAAAAAGAAGTGAAGCATTTTTCTAAGTAGTGTGAGTTTCACAAACACAAACGCATTACAACAGGGCTGGTCTGCAGTTGAATGGTTAATCTCAGGGGTGCCAAGCCAAATATGATTGAATCAAGATTATATCGATTGTGCATCAATTTTATTTTTTAATTTCAATTCTTTCTTTGGACCACATGGTGTTTTAACGTTCAAGGTGTACATGCACGATTTTTATTTTATTTTTTTTATTTTTCGTTACATTTTCTTAATTTTTCATCCTTAATTCATCATATTTATTGTCCTTTGCGAGTCGTATTCGAAAGCGCATTCTATGAACAACTTGATCAAGTGTTAAGAAGCAGCAAGAAATTGTGTAGCGGAAATTGTGTAGAGGAAGGTATGCCGTTAATAATGGAACACAACATTAGCCAAATGGCCGCCACGACCACGCTTACAGGACCATATCCTTTTCATGAAATTTTCCATAACCAAATCGCAAAGTGGCTGCCCTATGTCCTCGATAGCCTCACGAATTCCATCTTTGAGGTCTTGAATCGACGCTGGGCTGTTGGCGTAGACCTTATCTTCTTCCTTTGGGGCCACGTGAAATATAAGGTCTACGCCAACAGTCCAGCGTCGATTCAAGACCTCAAAGATGGAATTCGTGAGGCATACCTTCCTCTTTATAATGAAATAAACATCCGATCATTTATTTTAAAAAAATTCCATTTTTCTTTGAATATCTAAATAACACCTCTTATTGGAAAATCCTTTATAAGAAATTTTCTTTCTTATATATATTTTATTTATATAAGAAATTTTCTTTCTTACATCAACTTTTTTTCTATAAGAAAACACGGATATAAGAAAGAAATTCTCTGGTTTTTTGGACTTTCTTATATCCGTCATCTACTGTAATGTTATTGTCGATCGATGGGATCGATAAAAGGAGAATGGAACACAATTAATGGGCTTTTTAAAATTGCTTATGTTTTTCTTCCGCTTTCTAGATTCTCGAAATATGAAAGATATCGTTAAGTGATTAATGAGAGCCTTTTTCAGTATAGATAGATACCAATTGAGAAACTTCAAGTGAAGTAAAGGCATTTATTTCATTGAAAACAAACATTCTTATAAATACGTCAGTTCTGCCTTTCTGCACTACCCTATGACTTTTGCACTTTTTTACCTTATCATCTCTGTTATATTTATATATAATAAATTAATGAGGTAGGTGACCCAAATAAGGCCCGGACCCTAATAAGGCCCAGTGCATAAAAAAACACATAGCCAACAAGTAACGGGACTTTTTGTTCTTTGTGTTCGTACAGCCATTACATTCGAACTCATACAAAAGAAAGCAACCAGTTGCTTCGATCGGTTTAAAATTGGCAGACAATTGAAAATTTCTTAGTGACGTGCAGGTGCTTTTTATAAAAAAAAAGTTTACAAAATTTTACTGTTTCCACGTATTTGATCAAGTTAGTACAATTGTTAATTTTTTTCGTAGAATATATTAACTGTAGCCTTATTTATTGCAAGTTTTGTTTATATATATTTGCTAGATTTTTGTTTATAATTTTATAAACAAAAGTCTTTCGTGTTCCTAACAAGGCCCATTAAAAATATGACTGGGCCTTATTAAGTATATGAAAAATTTCATTTTTTATTTCGGTGGATTTTAGTCAATATGCCAAGACAGACGGTTACTGAGAAAAAAAGAGCTTCTTGGACTGAAGAACGAATGGACCAGGCCTTGAAATCAGTTCAAAGAGGCTTATTATCCCAGAATGAGGTTTTAAGATTTTTAAGTCAGAAAGACTTTTTTCTGTTTTTTTTTTTATGAATAAAATCAATTTAAATTTATTATAATTACAGATTTTGCCTTTTTCTTTCATTTTACTTTATTAAATATTTGATTTGAGAAAAAACTACAGTGAAATTTAAAAGAAAAATGTATGGGCCTTATTAGGAACCCGTGTTCCTAATAAGGCCCAACGTAAGGTTTTTCAAAATGATCGAAAAATACATTTTAGTTTCAGAATCTTAAAGTTAAAAGTCTGCTTTCTTATGCATAATATAACTATTGTTTATAATATATTAAGTTTGAGTTCATTTTTATTAAGGTGTGAAAGTTATTAAGGAAAAACAATAAGGTGGGCCTTATTTGGGTCACCTACGTTGTTTTAGTTTTTAAATTGGCTGCAGTATAAATTTCATAAAAATAATGAACCGTTGATATTCATATAGAGGAAACTGGGGCACATTTGACAATTAATTTTAAAGAGCCTGTATTTTTGTATTCGGTTGATGGATTTCAATCTTTTTTTTGTATTCAATACGTTGAATGTTTGATAGAACTGGCATGCTGATATTCCGTTTTTAACATTTACATATTTTTTTAAAATTAATTTTGTAAAAAAAGTCATTTTGTCAAAAGTGCCCCGAGCATGGGGCACCCTTGACTTTGTACTGGGGAACATTTGACAATGATAGTTTAAGCTCAATAAGTCTCACCAAATGTGATCTTTTTGATGTTTAGATGGAAAGAAAAGTCAAACTTAGGGCTGAATGAATTTTGTTCATAAATTTGTTGAAGATTCTGAAAGAAGTTATCAACTGCTAATTTGAAAAGCCGTTGAACCTGGCTGAGCTCATATTTTCGGGCTTTCTAAGGGAGAGATTTGGATTTCGTTTAAAAATACGTAAAGCCAATCGTCTGCAGCTTTTTTTGAAACTTCCCAACTTGGTGAATGTTATTGGCCTTGGCAAAGCCATAAACTAATTTCTTAAAAGTTTCTTTTGATAAACCATAAGCATAGAAAGAACACAAATGTACCCCTAACACAAGTCAAATGTGCCCCATTTGGAAAAGTCAAATGTGCCCCAAAGGTTGTTTACAGCTATTTTTAAATTTTTTTTTATTAATGTTACACTTTCACAATATTTACTTTAATTTATAAATTTTAAAGGGAAAGCTCTATCAAAATAATGTTTCACATTAAAAATACACTTTCACAAAACTTACAAAATGCTTACGTACCGTTGGTGGAAAATTACATCAAGTATCTGGAAATCACAAGAACTCGTGTTGCTCGTAGAAAATCTGAAGCAAGACTGTCACAGTTTACTGCATTGTTTTTTAAATCAAATAAGGCGCCGTTTTCAATCCCAATTTTTCTTCTTAAAGGCTATGTTCACACTTAAAATCGCAAAGTCAAATGTGCCCCAACGTCAAATGTACCCCAGTTTACCCTACAATCATTACTTTACTGCAGTACCTACTCAGTTCGCTTTTTTTTCTTATTTGCAATGCATAATAGGAACAAAATGCAGAAAAATAATATCCGAACTAAAAATAAACAAAGAAATCCGTCATCATTCTGCTTTGATTAAAAATTCATACAAACAAGCCATCCGTGCAGCAAAACAAAATTGAAGGAAAAAATAACAGGAGCCATTGAATGCGCAAGTACACTAAGTCGTTAATATTTATATTTTTCTTTTTTTGTGAAGCTACATCTTAAGTTTCAAATTTCCAATTATTTTGCAATAAAATATTCATAAAATGTTTACATTGGCCTCCCAGGGACCTAGTGTTTAAACATGCCTAGCAAAATGTTGCCATAGCTATTAAAATGTATTTTCGGGTAAGGAAAAGAATTTATGCAAATTTTTGTTTGATCATACATAAATGGGATTTGTTTGACGAATGAAGGGTAGACGGTTTTTGGAAATGTGTAGGTATTTTTTCAAAAGTTGGATGTTTTAAATGTCACTGGTAATTTGCATTTGATTTAAGGAATTTTTTTCAGAAGGTAATGAATTGGGGGAAGTTGTTCAATTTTCATGTTCGGAGCCTTAACAGCAGAGTGTTTTGCTTTCGTGTCGAAATCAGGACAATTAGGAACAATGAAAATACGTATTTGAAGAAATTTGGCTCATACCTGAAGTGAAAGAGACTATTTGGTTTAAGAACGAAGCATGTATTGATTTGGTTGACTGTCCACTTTGTGACTGGCTTTTACACGAACAACGTTTGAGAGCTATTAGGCTTTGCTAGTATATTTTTACACATATTCAAGTTTACTTAAGTGCATAACTGAGTTGCACGAACATTTGCTTTTAACTGAACGAAACAAAAACTTCCGTGCAAAATTTTAATAACATATAATTAACGTTGAATAATTTTGCATGTTATACTGAGTCATTCATTTATCGGCTTTGAATGTAAGGCTAAAAACACAAACGGTGATACATTTTTTATGAAAATCTAAGTTAATTTTTGTAATTTAGTATGAAGACCAGAATCGTTTAAATAGCCGAAGT
Source organism: Sphaerophoria taeniata (assembly GCA_943590905.1). Taxonomy (NCBI): domain Eukaryota; kingdom Metazoa; phylum Arthropoda; class Insecta; order Diptera; family Syrphidae; genus Sphaerophoria; species Sphaerophoria taeniata. Next base: position 25,687,010 of record OX016541.1, read on the forward strand.
AGATTTCCAGCATGCAATTAAGTTAGTTTTTAATACTTTTTCACACATTTGGGCTCTATCCATAACTTAAAGAATATTTGTTTTTAATAAAATTGGAATTCCAAAACATAAAATCGAGCGACCAGGAAACTTCTCACACAATAAGGTCACTATTGTGCGGCTTGTTACTCCGTTTTGTTGGAATCCTATATTGTCCAAGTCATGATCTTCAATTGCGGTCCATAAAAATTGGGTTATCATTTCGAACATATCGCTACAAATTGACTCATTGGCATAGAAACATAAGGATAGAAATCAGAACTGAAGAAAGAACGTAGTTTTTGCATTTAGGGACCAGTAGCGGTGGTTTCGATACAAAAAAAAACTCCTATTGTTAAGAATATTACTGCGCTCAATTTTCCTATACAAACAACTTGATTACTCTTGACTCAATTTCTTCTGATTTTTATTCAAAACATAAGATCACGTATCGTTCGCCGGCTTACTCTTAAGCCTGCCTGTATGGCAACAGTATAGTTAATTTAAATGCGAAAATGCAACCGCTGTATTTTCTATCAATCGTGAATTTCGATGATGCACAGGCCTTACATCAAGTAGATACCAATTGCTTCGTAGTTGGTTGATTGACGTTCAAAATCATCCCGTAGTGAACAAAAAGTTATGCTTAAAACACTACTTTTGTTTTGTTCTACGGTGTTATGATATTAACGCCCTTGTCGTTTTTTAAGCTATCCATTATTAATCAATTTATAACATGAAACTTTTATAGTTTTACTATAGCGCTACTTACCTAAAACTACACCATTCAGAGGAAATTATGTCTCTCAATAATTTATTTCTCAATCCGGTGTCCCTCTTCGTAGTAATTTAGGACCCCATTTTTTATATTGTTTTCCTGAAACGATGCCCCGCTTTGTGTTCAAAACAGCGAAACCCTCATCTTTGGAGATGATATGAAGATGTCATATGAAGACTGTCATCCGCAGGACGACATAAACAGATTTTCATTGATTGACTGACTCACTGACTGATCACCAAAATAATTCAATTCAATTCAATTCAATTCAATTAGTTTATTTGAGACATAATAAAATAAATAAATATACAATAATACAAATACAATTTTTGTTTAATTATAAAGCATGGCAAATATGCCGTCTGCCGTAAAGAAAAAAAATAATAATCAAAATAAAAGATAAAAAATTAAAAGTAAAAATAAAAATTTACAACATAAAAAGAGAGTTTGCTCATAACATTTTTGTGCCACTCTAATAAATAATTAAAAAGTTATTGTTAACAGTAGATTGTGATTAGTAGTTTAATCAAAACTTGATAAATTAATTTAGGTAACATTGTTTAGCTATATTCAAATTTTAAAACATTTATACAAAAGTTTAAGGTATAGAAAAAAAAACAAAAAGATTAAACAAATTCATCTGGACTTTTAGTTTAGTCAAAACAAAAAAAAGGGCTTTTAGTTTAGCTAAAACGAAAATAATCTGCAAAGTGCGCTTTTGGGAAACTAAACAATCGTAGTATCTTTTTCTTCAAAACATGTTCAAATAATCATCTCGATATTTTTTTGCGTGCGAAAGATATCTTACAAGTGACTTCCATCCACGATCACCGTTCAAAATGTTTATACATTCTTCTAATGAAAGAAAACTTGCGGAAAAATAGAGTCTTCGGATCTCCTGTAAAATTGGACAAGCAGCTATGAAATGTAAGACATTCTCATTCTCGCCAAGGTTGCAAAGCGAGCAGATGGGATTTAAGTCAGATCTATGTGGTTTATAATTCAAATCCAGCATTTCAGTTCTGGCTTTGAAAATTAAGCTCATTTCTGAAACTGAAAACTCATTTCTAAAATAATTATTGTTACCAAGAGTTAAACTTAATTGTCGATAGATACTTCTTGAAGCTGAATGACAGCCACGTTCAATAGCATTCTGAAATAGCCTCTCATCGATACGAGCTATGCAGTCGTAAAGAGTCAATTTTAGTTCCTCATTATTGTCGGTTCGTAACGAGATGGGAAAGTCGTGTGTAACAGCTAGATCGTACCAATTTTTGATTGGACTATAAACATTATCAAAACATATCTTAAGGATCCGTTTTTGGAGGTTTTGGTCTGTTCTTTTCAATACTTTGACAATGTAGTCTGCATTGGCCTTTAAATTTCTCAAAAATATTTGTGGTAAGCCAGACTCTACATGAATGGCATAGTTTGGAGTATTGTTAGGAAGCCGGAAGATTCGTTTGAAAAAATATCTCTGAACATTTTCTAACTCTTCTAACTGTTCATACCCATACACTTCGCATCCATAGCAGAGGCAACTATTCACTGTAGCATTGAATACTTTGAATTTGGAAGCTGGGTCTACGAACAAATTGCTAAAAAAATTAGACCACATGCTGTTTAAAGCAACTTTCGCAGATTTGATTTTTTCTTTAGCATGTGTATGCGTATTAAGGTTATAAGTTAGTACATATCCCAGATATTTAAATTCATCCACGACTTCTAAAGCATCGTTCCCTAGAGTCCAGTTTCGGTTATAACCTATAGATCTGTTTTGCGATCTGAAAACCATAATTTTCGATTTTGCGCTGTTAATTTTTAGATCCCAACTATCACAATATTGTTGTAGCTTATTTATTTGAAGCTGTAAAGTAAGCGGCCTATCTGACAGGATAACAAGATCGTCTGCATAAAGAAGAACCTTAATATTTACATCGCCTATTGCAATACCTCCTGGGATGCGATTTTCAACATCATTTATAAATAAGGAGAATAGCAAAGGACTTAAAACACAGCGTTGCGGAACACCAGTTTGACATATGAAGTCTCTTGATTTCCTTGGGCCATCCTGAATAAAAGCAATTGTGTTATCAAGCATTTTCTCGTAGAATTTTATGAATTTCGTTGATAAACCGATTACTGAAAGTTTGTAGATCAACAACTTTCTATTGACTGTGTCGAAAGCAGCTTTCAGATCGACAAAAAAAGCATACAAACATTTCTTACTATCAATAAATCGCCTAGCCACTGTGTTTAACACAAAAATCTGGTCTATAGTCGAGAGGTTTGCGCGAAAACCAGCTTGGTAGCAACTGATTATATTGTTTTGCTCAACCCATTTCGTAAGCCTTACGTAAAGTAGTTGTGAGAATAATTTTCTCAACGAGTTTAAAACAGCAATACCCCTATAGTTTTCTGGTTGATCTCGATCGCCTTTCTTAAATATAGCTGATATTTTGGAATACCTGAAGTTTTCCGGGACTGTCTCCTCATTGTATAGCCTATTAAAAAATTTTAATATGCATTCCAAAAACTCAGGGTTGGCATTTTTATAGAATTCAGCTGGAATACCATCGGGCCCAGATGCTTTGTTATTTTTCATTTTCAACAAAGATGACTGCAATTCTGTCATTGTGAATGGGGAATCTAGTTCTGGTATGGTAACATTTGGGATTGCAAAACTAATCATGCTAAAATTTGGATTGGGCGCCAGAAGTTTTTCAAAGTAAGTCATGAGAACATTAACATCAATCGAAAGTATATTGTTGTTATTTTGTCCGTTTAAGAACCGAACAGAATTCCAAAATGATTTTGAATCCTTGCATATACTTAGTTTCGTAGCTACGCTTTGTAGAAAAGTTTTCTTTTTTAAAATACAGATTTGTTTGTATTCTTGGTTTGCCTGTAGATACAAGGACTTGGTGGCAGGATTATTTGTTTTACGAAAAAGTTTCAAATACGCAAAAGATTTTTTTCTAGCATTTTTGCAGTCATTATCGTACCATTTCGAATTAAAAGTGTTCTTGACATTATTTTTATTGCTATGATATGAGGATTGTCTAATCGTTGTAAGTATCGAATTAGATATTTCTTCTAAATTAGTCGCTTCTATGAGAGGTAGGCTTATTATATAATGATTGAGCTTTCTTAAGTAATTGTTTAAGTTTTTATCTCTCCATTTCAACCTGAGAACGTTTTCTATCGAGTGTTTATCTTTAGGATCAATATCAAAACCGCAAGTGACAAGAATAGGGAGGTGTTGCGAAAAATTTTCTGAGAGAATTTCAAAATTTTCTGTTATGTCTAACCAATCGCCTTTGATAAGACATAAATCTATCACCGAGCAACCTTGAGCGGAAATAAATGTAAAGTTACCATCTGGATCATTATAACTTATTCCATTTAGTAAAAGAAATCCAAAGTCTTCAATCATTTCCACTAGATATTTACCATTCTGGTTTAGACAATTATCTAAGGAGTTTCTTTCGCTAGAAAATTTATTGTTATTTAAATTTATTGGATTCTGATAGTCACTTATACGGCCGTTTAGATCACCAATTATCATCAAATTTTCATAATTGTTATTATTGAGAAAATTGTATAGTTCGTTAAATTTCGTAATCCAGTCGTTATAATTCAAGTACACCGGAAGTATTTGAAAATGTTTTTTCTGATAAAGAAGCTCTATAAGAATAATATTATTTTCACAATTTTTAAAATTTACACTAATATTTTTCTGAGTGTTCTTTATACCAAACATAAGACCACCACTAGCTCTCCCAAGTCTATGGCTTCGGATTGCTGGTATACATTTTATATTAAAATCTTTAAAATATTTAGCGTAATGCAGGATGTTTTCGTTTTCTAAAAAAGTTTCTAAAAGTATAAAAATATCAAATTTAGTTATAAGATTAAAAAATTCTGGCATAATTAATTTGTTTTTAAAACCTGTAATGTTATAACAAAGAATATTTAATTTTAAATTATTTGTTAAAGAGTTGATATATTGGCAGACGGCAGTGTAATCCTATCTTTGGCTAGGACCTGCACCTTCATTATACACGTTTGAACCCACAGATGGCGCTGGCGTCGCATAATTTCTGATTTGGTTGGAGTTGACGTTTAGGTTGTTTACATCAAAGAAACACGCTGCATCATCACCAAAGTTTGTTTTGACGTAATCAAGCTCTTGTTTTGATGATATTAAGAGACCTCGAAAGCTGTCATACGCAAAAGTAAAATTACCAATTTGTAGTTTAGCGCCTTTAAAGAAGATTCTGATATTCGGATTTTTTGTGCTCAATTTATTTTTTATGACAAACAGTTGTCTTCTCTTGGTTCGGTAAATTAGTGATTGCTCAGGATGTACCAACACTCCGGTGTTCTTGAGCTTGGGAGCAGCATCCATAATTTGAGTGACGATGTCAGCGCTATCGAATTTAAGAACCATAGTTGTTTTTTTTGTTTGCCGATTTGTGTATTCATGTGCTTTGTGAAGTGATAACTCTGTATTTTCGTTGAGATTAAGAAGGCTTAGACAAGTTTGTGTTGCAAAGCTAAGCTTGTTTTCCATCTTATCTGAAGGGAAATGCATGACAACAGAATTTTCATTTGATTTCTTAGATACAGCTTCGAGTTGTTTCTCTAAAGTGATGCAATAGCTTTCAAGTGAAGAAAGTCGCTCTGCAAGCTGAGTGTTTTGCAAACGGAGTTGCTGCATTTCTTTTGAAATCAAAGAAATATCCTCCTTCGTAGCAATGTTTTTAAGATGATGATTTAAACATTGGTCAACGATAGATTTAATATCATCCGCATTCAGAGCCATTTCTGTTCGAGTAATTGTTTTTTTGTTGTTTGGTGTATTTATTGGAGATAATTCCGTTGATTTTCTTTTTAGTTGCATATAGCGGGCCAGTTGAAAAATGTCGGCGTTCTCAATAGGATTTTCAATTTTAATGTTTCCTACCTTTAAGTTTTGCGTTTACTTTTCTTGAACTGAAGGTTGTGACGTTTTAACTCTTTGAACAATAAAAAATCATCAAAATAATGAAGCACTTCTAACAATACTAGAATCTTTAAATCTTTAAATTTGCTACATTGGTAGGTTTTCGGGTGAATACGAAGGAAAACATCGAAAATTTCATTTTGCTCTTATGTTCGCACATAAGAGAACTTATGGCTCATTTTTACATTTTATGGTTTTGTTCTGATATCAAATTAATCCATCATATAATCGAATCAGTTAATAATTAAAATTAATTGAGTGTAACATTGACTTGTTATAATCAATACATCGAATGAACAAACAATGTCATGGTTATTTAATGCGGCAACCTTCATAACATCCACTTTAACCTTTTGAAAGAATATCCTTCTATTCTATTGAAGTTGATTCAAAAAGAGCAAAACAAAATACCTTATTTTCCACATAGCAACATGAAACCAGAAAAGCACAAACGACGATAACAATAAAGACACGAACATGATGCGTCATTTAGGCGACGACGACCACAAAGGCAACGTCTATTAAAATATAATATCCACCAAGCGCATAACAAAACAACCAAGTCAGCTGGTGTAGCCTATTTTTCATGTCAACACGATTATGTCAATCACATAAAAAAATATACATAAACGGCTTCCGTTACTTGGCGAACGACGACGAGACGATGCGGCAATGATGAATCAAATTTCGATTTAACGAGGATGACATTTTTGCATTGAACCTAGCTTGCTTGGAAAACTTCTAATAGACATTTTTTTATAATTTTCCCTCCATGAAGTTCGGTGAAGGATAAAATATTTTTGTGCACCTCATTAAGCTTGAAAGAAAAGAGTGAACACCACAGTATTAAATCGCGAGTGCGTATACGCCCCAGGGACCACAGGATAACACTGACACACTTTCATAAGTTTTTGTTTCGTTTCTTGTCCTCACTGGCTTGTTTTATGAAAAGATTTATGAACCTCAAGAAATAGGTGACCATAATTATGATGTTTCATGACATTTATTCAGTCATGGGAGTTAGAATTCAGAAACGAATGGGAATGACTTTTTTGGTGAACAATTTGAGTTCCACAACCCGAGGAAATATAAACATAATCCAAGCACAGTCTCTCAGGACTCCTTATCCTTATATCTAATAAAGCCCCATTATATTGTAAGGTTTAAGTTCATTAAATTTTTGTTTTGTTACTTCGTTTACACCAGAAAAAAAATGTTTAAAATTTTAAATTTAAGACTTGACAGGTATTTTTATAATCGCCCATAAAAAACTGCACACCCTACTGAATCTGCATGTTTTTTTCCTTGGGATTTCTATTTTCTACATTATGTTCCTATTTGTTTCATGGTTTCATACACACATAGAGTTTTTGTTGTTTTGTTGGTGTGGTTAAGCCTTAAATCGTTTGGACTGCCTCTGACGGAACATTACGTTGCTTTCATCAAAACAAGAAAAGAAAACAACAAAATGGAAAAAGAACATTTCACAAGAATTTTTTGTAAAACAAAAAAAGAAGGAGGTCCCTTGAGGAGAACAAGAGATTAACTTCGGTGGCGGCGTAAATTTTATGACAGAAAACGAAGAAAAACCGCACAACCACATGTGTGTAAACAAAGCTAACACAGTGCACATCAAAACCACGACATGTACCACCTCTTCCTACCTCTAACCAGGTTCTATGTTCCCTACACACCGCGAGGACCGTATATTCTTATTATTATGTATTTGAAATGTAAGTCCACAAAAACGCCAAGAAATTCTCAAAAAATCAAGCCAAAACCCACATATACATACACAAGATGAAGTGAAGTATAAAATTATTATATTACTATACGATAATGCGTTAAGCAATTTTCCGATTTCGTTATTTATTTTTTTATTTTTTGTGGGATCAACGAATTAATTTTTCATATCTCATTCTAGGATTTTAAACATCGTTCGGAGTTTGCAGTTTCTGTACATATTTGCTAATCGGTTAATAGGATTAAAAAATAAAAGTTTAAAGATGATGAAACAGAATAAGGAAAATGGAGCGTCACAACCGTAGGCTTTTTTAAAGAAAAAACAAGCTGGTAGGAGAAACCTTTTTAAATTGTTTCTAATCAAGATTTTTGTTTTTGTGTGCTTGTTTTTTGTTTGAAAAACGAAAAACAAGCTTGACGGCCTAGAAAGGGCAATTGAAAGTGAGCCATGTGACGTTGGAAGGCCTGCCTTTGGAAAATAAATTAAATTTCGAAAACGCTTAAATCCTTTGTAGGCCGGAAGTTAGAAATCCTTTTTAATAGAATTTTGTAAAATATTTTAAAACTTAATTTGTCGTAAAAGACAATCTTGAAGGCTTAATTGCATAATTTTAATTTTGTAGGGGAACCAATTTGAACTTTTGAACATTTTGCAATGCGTTTATTCCAAGGAGTATATAGTGTAGCGTTGCGGTGTACTAACCAACCACCCCAACCCCTGTAACAGTTTTTCCCATACACATCGCCGAACACAGCCGCACAATAAGCACACAGCCCAAATAATTTTTACATTTTGAGAGATAGAATTCACATTCAGTTTTTACAAGAAAATATTAATTAAGAGACAAAACCTAAGAACGTTTTTTGCCTCTCTCTACTACCAAAATGCTAGTTTACCCCTCTATTTCTTAGTTTTTGTGGCGTTTTCATAACACAGCTTGCTTTGTTTTGACAAAAACCGATACTCCCCTGCACCCATCTGGTGAGGTGGGCATGGGCACTTCGAATTTGAAGAATAAATTAAGATTGAGTAAATATTTTTACTCATTCATCTACCGCCCACTTATGAAACCCTTATGATAACTTTTTTGAACAGATTCAGCAAAGTTTACCCACTGACACGCCCACACCACTTTTTCGTTATTGTTTTACGAGCGAATTAAGAAAAAAGAATTAACGAATTATGAAATGTCATGGTTTGATTCACATCACATCAAAATCATTAAAAATAAAACGCATTAAGGCATGGTTAAAATTTAATCTACGAAGGGATGATATGACACTTAAACCTATCAATTTCTTCATTATGAATTTGTGACCTTTTCAAACTACCTTTACAGTGAATTTATTTCAAAGACAGAATCTGAAATCAAATCGAACCCCAATTTTTTCTGGAATTATGTGAAAAAGAAGTGCCTTTGAAGACTCTCTTCCAACAGACACCTCTTCCTCGTTTTCTCCTTCTATTGACGAATATTCACATCTGAATTTAATTAACTTCTCAATTTCTGAAGAGTCTATTAAAAGTAACATATTGAAACTTGACGACTGCTTTAATTCTGCCCAACTCACCAGATGGGTACTGGTGAATATTAATTCAAGTGCCCACTTGAGGGGGAAAATCGTTATGATTGCCCATTTCATATGGCCATATGTTCGAATACGACCATTTGACACTTTCTTAAACTAAGAATAAGTCAACGGAACATGGATTTATTAGGCCACCACAGAGATCAAGGGACAGACAACAAAGTAGGAGAAGACTCGGATCGGAATATCGGAAACGTAATGTCCACCGGTTTCTGGGATTCCAAGGTGTGAACCGAATCGAGTGCTTGGAGAAGGGAAAAATAGTAACGGTATTGGACCGATTAAACAAAAAATGGGCCCGACTTGGCGAAGAGGCATGTACATGATAACGAACTGGCTCGCATCTTCGTCATCCCTACGTTCGAATTAGTTGAATTGGGCATGAACTTCTGCTTCATCCACCATATTCTCATGATTTTTCCACGTGAAACTATTTTTTTGTGTCTAACTTTGAAAAAAGCACTTTGAACTTTTCAAACAGGCTAAAGAAAATGGAGCATCGCTGGGTCAAATCTCCACTTTTCCAAACTTGTCTTTTTCTTTTGTAGGTCTTCCTACTTATCTGACCAAACCCGCAAGGTGACTCTAATTATTACGTATCAGTAAACGGGTTTGAATTTTGTTCAACTGTTTCTGCATCATTTTATTATGTACACATTAAACTCGGCCTTTCAATATTTTTTACATACATTTTCTTACAAAGAGAAAAAAAATGAAACGTTTATATGACAATAGAATGCGTTCAATTTTAATATCACTTTTCCACAAAATAAAACACTAAAAAGCTATTACCCATCTTCCAAAATATGAATGTTTTTTTTTTTTTAACTCATAATTTTTAATGCACCCATCACAATACATAAGCAATTGCTTGGAATTTTATTGGGCCATATGGGTTGTACTTTTGCATTGTGTTTTGTTGTGTCGTTTATGGTCGACACCCACCAGATGCTGCTGTATTTTGTTTATCGTCTAGCAACAATTTGCCATCAGAAACACACAAAAAACCTAAAAGACTATATTCCTATCGTCATCGTGTGTAAAAGACCTCAATCACTTTGGATTTTGATGACTTGATCTTTATCGTTGTATATGGATGGATATGTTCCATTTAACATCGCCTTACGATGTCTCAGTAAGACATATTTTTTTTTTTTTTTTGTAGAAAAAAGACGAATAGGGGTGACCTCGAAAACGACGACATGCTAGTGATATGACACCATCTTCGTTTTTATATTCAACTACAACAGTTTCTGCGTTTTAAGTGCAGAGGAAGACGATGAAGATTATAAACTCAACTATTATACTCAAATCTTTACCTTTAGCTTGGTCCTGGGTCGCTTTACTTGAGAGGCATAGTGTGAAAGATACAGCCATACGTGTACGAGAACTTCATTGCGCTCAAATTACGCTCGGAAGATATCATTCGTTCGTCCCTATATAATTATATCGTTCATAGCAATGGCGCATCCTTTAACCACAACTACCTAGGTATTTGATGATGTTTTTTTTTTTTCATTTTTGAATAATAAAATGCCCCATTACATTTTGGACGGAAAGGGTGATACCAAATATTAATGATAACTGAAACGTAAGGAATTAAGTGTTGAATGTTTTCAGTCTTGGTTCCAAGAGTTGGAACTTATATTACGACGTTCGCTTCATTAAACCAGCGAGAACGTTGTGTTGTGTTAATATTTGATGAGATAAGGACTCGTCAAAACCTCACGTATAATATAAAAAATGATTTGATAGACGGTTTCGAAGATCTTGGAGCAGAAAGAAATAATTGTTTTGCCAATGAAATATGTTATTTCATGGTAAATGGGTTGTTTGATAGTTGGAAAAGCATTTTAAACTATTTTGTGTTAGCAAATGGTGTAAATGGGGATAATTTGAGCGAAATTATAAAAAACAATTTGAAAATCTGACAAGATCTTGGTCTTAAAGTTTGCGGTGTAGTTTGCGACCAAGGACCGAATAACAGAAAAGCTTACAAAATATTAGGTGTTTCTGAAGAAAAGCCATTTACAATTTTCAACGACGAAAAAATATTTTGTTTTTATGATTTCCCTCATCTGTTAAAATCACTCAGAAATGTTTTACTAAAATCTGATGTAGAAACTCCAATGTATTCAGAGAAATATACCATTTGGAAATTGACAACGTGGCTAAAACTTGTTTAAAATTAAGAAGTTCACATATAGCCCCAAATGCTTTTGAAAAAATGCATGTTCGCCTTGCAACACAAATATTTAGCAGGACAACTGCGGCAGCGATTCAAACTGCTTTTGAACTCAATTGCTTAAAAGAAAGCTCCAAGGAAGCAGTAGCAACGAAAGAGTTCACTATTAGAGTAAACAACGCATTTGACTGCATGAATAGTGGCTCACATTATGACAAAAATACACTAGTCAAAACAATTAAAGGAACACTTGAAAAAACTCAAAAATGGAGTGGTTTTTGATAAGGCTGTATCTCAGTAGAAAAAAGTCGGATTGAAGTGAAATAAAAAGTTTTTCAAAGGTTATCTTTTTTTCTTTTCAAATTATTTTGAGTTAAAAAAGTACCGTTAGTCGTTTTTGCTTAAAGCCTAGTATACAGTTCTTTGCGAAAAAAATAAAAAATAAACAAAAAAATTTTTCATGAAAAAATTTCTGAGAAATAAATTAGCTGTCACTGTGAAACTTATGTCAAATATTTAAATTCTTTTCTGCCAAAACAATGAGATTCACATTGTTTTGTGTGAAAAAAATTTGAGGTGAGTATAAATTTTTTTTTCGATTTTGGTTTACAGCTCGGATGACACAGTGGTGAAATGAAAAATATTTTTTTCGGCAAAAATCTCTCCCATAAGAAATACATTAGTTTATTTTTTTTTCAAGAACTGTATACTAGGCTTAAGCGTAAAAAATGTTCACTCAATTTCAAAATCGAAAAAAAAAAATAAACTTAGTTGTCATAAAATGAGCGGAAATTTTTTTTCAATCCAACCAATCTAAGACTCAATTTGAGAATTTTGCTGGCTATAATTCACTGTTTGGTTCAGATCGCTACGATTTTTTTTCTAATCAAAAAATGGGTTTACATGCAAAAACACAATTTTGACTTTTGACCCTAATAACTCTGCTAAATATTGATTTACAAAAAAACTAAAGACAGATTTGAAAAATTCATTAAATTTTCTACACAAAAACAAAATATTGTTTTTTTGTAATCTTTTCTATCACTTTAAACAAGGTCCAAAATACGCATTGTTCAACTTTTTCATAAAAACTACCGTTATTTTGTGCTTGTCAGTGATACAACTAATCTGAGGCTTAATTATTAAAGCTCATAAAATTTCCTTGATTTTGGTGAAAATTTCACATCAATACGATTAACCGTTTCTCTGTTTCGATCAATCAAACTTTTTTCTTTCAATTTTAAGGAAAGTTTTTTTTTGTCTTATTTTTCTGTTCTTTTGAATTTGTTTATTTTTTAAATTTTTTTTATTTTTTTCATTATCATTATGACTTTGTGAAATTCGGACGAATGTTCATCAAAATCAAGGAAATTTTATGAGCTTTAATAATAAAGCCTCAGATAAGTTGTAAAATAATTTGAAAAGAAAAAATGATAACCTTTGAAAACCTTTTTATTTCACTTCAATCCGACTTTTTTCTACTGAGATACAGCCTTATAAAAATCCACTCCATTTTTGAGTTTTTTCAAGTGTTCCTTTAATTGTTTTGACTAGTGTATTTTGAAGCGCGGAGTTCATCAAAGAAATCCGGCTTATAATGAGTTAAAGCAGTTTTTGTCTTACATAAAAGTTATACAAAAATCAGATAACCTTCCAAGAAACTTTTGTTTAAAAGGCATGGAACAGACAATAAACGCGGTTTTATTACTTTGTCATGATATAAGTAATGGCCTACATGAGAACGTGGATTACTTACTCACAAAGATAATTCATCAAGATATTTTAGAATATTTATTTTCTATTATTCGAATCAAAGGTGGTAATAACAAAAATCCGTCCGTATACGATTTTAATGTTTTGATGTCAAAAATTCTTTCATCAAATCTTATTACCTTTTCTCCATACAGTAATTGTGATGATGATTATGTAGAATTTTTGAGCCTAGATACATCTCAAACTGAGCCTAATACTTCAAAAATTTGTTCACTGCCTAAGAAGACTCGTAAAGAAATAGTAAACGATGAGACTCTATACGCAAGAGTAATAGGTGGGGAGCCCCCATACAAGAAATTCCCGTCATCGCGCCCACTAAAATTTTAAATGAGGAATAAAAGATAAAGCCAAGACAAATAAGATTCGCTTGGTCGGCGTAAATTTAGTTAGCCGGAAAGGCTGCGCATACCTGTTGCAATTTGATGAATGACTGTGAAATGTCTCCCTCATCACGGATTCCATTTCTGTTTCTTGCATTACACGCGTCCTTATGTTAGATGTAGAAATACCTTGGTTTGCTTGCTTTCAAGCTGCCGAAAGTTCTGCGCAAACAAGGTTTTATTATGACCTAAAACACTGTGTTTTTATTACAAACTACAGTAGTTTCGTTTATAAAAAATCTGGTTTGCGCAATACTTTCGGCAGCTTGAAAGCAAACAAACCAAGGTATTTCTACATCTAACACTAGGACGCATGCAATGAAAGAAACAAAAATAGAATCCGTGATGAGGGAGACATTTCACAGTCATTCATCAAATTGCAACAGGTATGCGCAGCCTTTCCGGCTAACTAAATTTACGCCGACCAAGCGAATCTTATTCGTCTTGGCTTTAACTTCAATTCCTCATTAAAAATTTTAGTGGGCGCGATGACGGGAATTTCTTGTATGGGGGCTCCTGGGCTATAATAAGCGATATGGAAATCGAAACAAAAATATCACTAGAAACAAATGCAATGCGATATTTCACGGGTTATCTTGCATTAAAAATGCTTTTGAGGAGTAAATGCTCAAACTGTTCTAAAATGTTCCTAAAAACTGATGAAAAAATAACGTGTCCTTCGGAATTTTTTATATTCGCAAAAAACTTTTCGCAGAACAGTGACTTTGGAAGTCTGAACTGAAGGCACCCAGTGATGAATTGTTCGATACGTGTAAGCTACATTTTAAGGTCTTTAAACGGGTTTTCCGAGAACGCCCACAAGAGAGAAACATAAGGAAGAAAATGGAAGAAAAAAACCATTGCTATGGCCATCGTAAGGACCTACTTTACTTTGCCCTCCTCGTTCTGTTGCGAAAACATTGTTCGTGGAAAATACAAAAAAGAATAATATCAAAAAATCAATAATCAAGCAACCTAAGAGTGAGAGGCACGTGGAGTTCACTTTAATCAAGCACCCTAAGAGTAAGAGGCACGGGGAACTCACTTTAATCAAGCACCCTAAGAGTGAGAGGCACGGGGAACTTACTTTAATCAAGCACCCTAAGAGTGAGTAGCACGGAGACACGGGGAACTCACGCCAAGATTGAAACGCATATTGCACTTTAAAGAGTTTTTTTCATCCAAAAATAAAGAAAGAACTGATTTTTGAAAAAGTAAATATCTTTTTTTAACAAAATAAATAAAATAATGCATAATATCAAAGGATTTAAATTACTTTATTTCATCAGTACCTACAAAGTTTGATATTTCAATCATCAGTAAGACTATCAGAATAATAAGTGTCAATACAAAAATAAACTTTTATTCGTAGGAATAAACCTAAACTGGGGTTTATCTGGCTATTGAAAAATTGGCTCTTAGTAAAAAAATTAAATCCTCAGTTAATAACTTTTCTTTCGTTGATTTTAAGTAAACACTTAAAATATTTAATTTGATGGCGTAAAAAATAGACAAGAAAAATATCTTATTTTTAATATCAATATGATTTGTGTAAGTAATTTACTTACTACGCATCCTACAATCAATTGTTTAAAAAAACAGCTGATATATCTTGAATTTGATGTCAGCCTCAGCAACTTCAACCTTCAAAATCTCGTTTTTCTCATGAATGATTTTGAAAAAAAATTAACACACATAATAACCTCTTTTATTTGATACTTTACTCATCCATGTAGGTATACTCTAGAGTCTAGAGTATAGACCTATCATGAATAAATGCAATCTGAACATGCCTAACTGCATTAATGAAAAATAATTTTTCGCCTCATTATTTTTTCCCATAATTCAATACAATTAACTACACCAAATTTTACTGAAATCCTGTTAAAAACGTGCTGAATTCAAAATTTTAAATTATGTCTATGTAAACAAATATTCATCTCCGTCCTAAATGTGAAACGGTATTTTTTTTTGTATCTATTATTCGCAGGATGGCACATAAGTAAATACACCCAAGAAATAATAAAAAAATGTACACAATTTAAAGAAAAACCCACAAAAAAGACGAACAGTCCAAGACGTTAAAAAAAAGAAAACACAACAAGCAACTTGACAATACAAATACAAATAAGAAACAACATAAAGTCTGAGTATGATTCACGCTAGTTTGATCGAACTGGGACGTAGTGGTACGTCCCATGGATTTGAAAAATGGTCATTTTTTTTTCCTCTGCGTGCGATATCTATGTAACTATATTATCTGTGCCATAACCCATTTAATTTTACAAGCACTTATCACATGCACAGCTTTTCGACAAACAAATCAAACAATGTACCTACTATCAGGCAGTATACTAATAATTAATTTGTGTTTTTTCTTTACTGTCGTTGTTGTTGTTCTCCTTCAATGACTTTTCTTCCAGTAATCATACGAATTTCTTAAACCAACAGCCGCCAAGTCATCAGCGCAGAAGTACCTTCGTTTTTGATTATCTTCCCTTTAATTTTACAACACAAACAACATACCAACAAAGTAAGATAATAAAAAGAGAAGAAACAATTTCAACTGAATTGTTTTTGTTTATTGTGATAATGAAAAAGTGCGACAGCATTGTGGTCAGCGAGCAGTAATAATCACAAGGAAGAAGTAATACCTATTTCGAATATTATTACCTGCGAGGATTATCTTCTAACCATAAGACCAAGTCTGTTAAGAATGACACACAAAAATGTTGGGCCTACTTTCATCAATTTGGTTAACACACCTCGGTAATAAAAAAGAAGAGATAACATGAGCATGGTTTGGTAAATTTAATAATTGGGTTGCTAAAATTCTGTGAGAACGGTGTTGTGGCATAGTAAAAGAGTAGGGGAGACCGGGGACAAAAGTAACATTTTTCACTTTTTGGGTTCCTACTTTTGTGAAAATTGGAAAGGAAAAAAAATATATATGCATTCTGAAAGATGGGTTATTTATCTGAAATATTATTTAGTCAAGTTTTAATACATTGAAGGATTCATGTAGCTGTGATAAGTTTTCTAAAAGTCTTCCCTTGTTACTTTCGTCCTCAATGTGAGGGACGAAAGTAACACATACCGGGGACAAAAGTAACACAATTATTAAAAAAAAATAATTTATTAAAATACTGAAAACGTTTTTTTATCAAGTTTATTAATGATAATCAATATTTATTTTAATTAAGGAACATAACGAACAGTTCATATTCAATGAATATTTCTGAATTCAAAGAAATAAATAAAAAACAAAACAATAAAACAGGTTAGAGGACCGAGTTATTAAACTTAAAAAAAAGTAAGGATTAAAAGATGTATCAAGTCTTTAAAGTAATAAGTTTTTCATTCCGAAACACAGTTGTGACACATATAAAATAGGTCACCTTTTGTGCAAGCTTCATGGGCCCAACCCTTACACTCTTGACACTGAACCCATTTTTCACCTCCACAACTTTTGTTGAACGACTCTAGGCATACCAAGCACAAACAATCGTTGCCATCACTTGAAGAAGCGTCACTGTCAGAAATCTTTCTGTTTCTTTTTTTCCCCTTTTTGTTGATCCGCCCCCTCGACTACGGTTTCGTTTCGAGAACCGTTTTTTTTTGCTTTGTTTCGATTTTGATACTCAAGCTCGATTTCCAATTTTTCTGGTGTGTCCGTGAGAATAGCCGTTTTGCGCTTCTTTCTTCCCCGCCTTGTGTTCAGTCTTGGACCAGCTTTAGGAAAAGGAAGGACTTCTTCAGGTGAAAAAGGGATTGTTGCCGATGTACTTGGAGACTGCATCGGTGATGAAGGAGGGATAACCTAGAATGAAATTTACTAGTGATAACTTCATGCTAAGCAAACAAATAATAAGTTACATTGGCATGACCAGATGTTGATGGTACATTGGATGCAATTTCGAAACTGGACATTGAAGGTAAATTTGTTTCAATATCGAGCATGGAAGCAGTTTCACATGAAGGAATTATCTGTATGAGTAAAATATTTGTAATTTTAATTAAATTTTTGTTTTTAATTTACTTGCATCAATATTTTCGACTGTTGATGTTAAATTAAAGATTTGCTCGTCAGTAAAATTTTCGTTATTCTGGTTTTCCTTACTTTCACTGCTGTTATGTAGTGGGCGGTCGGTAACATTGGACGGTGCAAAATCTACAGGTGTGAAAATGCATCTGTTGAATGGACTTATTCCAGTGCATTTAAACCCAGCAGTTGCATTTGCATGTGTGATTGATAGCGGAAAAGCTTCTCTTACGATGCTGGGAATGTGATGGATGGTCATTGTCTTTCCGGGGTTTGTTCGAATCCAAGCATCTGCAGCCGTGTTTATCATTTTTTTAAAAGGCCCATATACTGCCCGATCGAGGGGCTGTAATTTATGAGTGCAATGGGGCGGAAAAGACAACAACACAATTCCGTTGCTCTTACAGAAATCTAGGCATTTTATAGATAAATGTGACTCATGGTTGTCGAGCAAGAGTAAACATTTATTTTCCAGCGTTGGTTTTGCTTGTTTCTTAAAATGCTCAAGAAAAATCAAGAACTCACCCTCCTGCATCCATCCGCTGCCGTTGCCTGCTCCCACTGATCCCACCGGTCCATCTCTAACCATGTGGTCATGATATCGTTTCAGTGGGAACACAAAAAACGGTGGAGTATGACCTCCCTGAGCATTTATGGCTATGGTCACTGTAACCAATCTTCCTCGCTCAGCAGATGTAATGGCACCAACTTGTTTTGTTCCGCGTTTGGCTAATACATGATTTGGCTTCTGGACTGTCGTAACACCGGTCTCATCTACGTTCCAGATGTCCCTAGGCTCAAATTTGTATCGGTCCATTACTTCAGCCAACTTGTCAAAAAATGTATTGACATTTGTCTCGTTGAAACTCGTCGCACGCGCTAAACTTGTTGCTTGAGGAGAGCGGAGAGACAAGGTAGGATGTCGCTTTAAAAATCCGCTAAACCAATCCGTTCCAGCAATTTCATTTTCGTTCCACGAAGATGGGAACATCTTGTTATGTTTAACGGCCAATTGGTACGACAAGCGTCTTACCTCTTTCGGCGAAAGGCCGTAAAACATATTCGAGGATGAGACGATGTATTTTTCCAGTTCGTATTCTTCAGCATCAGAAAATACTCTTCTGACGCTTCTGTACCCAACAGTGGCAGAGGGATTACCATTTGTAACTTTTTTTATGTAACGAGAGAGGGTTACATGGCAGAGACCATATTCTTTTGCGGCGGCCCTCACGCTCTTGTTTTTTGTTGTTACATCCTCAGCTGCCTGTTTATAAATCGATGTGTCAACCGTTCCGCGATTTGTTTTTCTAATTCGAAAACGAGGCATTCTAAACATGAAAAACAAAAAAAAAGTTTTGAATCTTTTTGGGGATGAAAGTAACATGTTACGTTCGTCCACATGGTCTACTGTTACTTTTGTCCACATGCCCTCATTTTTTGGAAAAAACTTTTTTATTCACGCACACTTCAAAATTTACTCAAAACGGCGATTGAGATCGAAAAACAAAATATTAGATAATGATTGAGCAAAAACTTACCCAAAAATATAAAAATTTTCTTCTATATTTATTTAAAAAACTGGCACTTAAAAAAATTCCAACGAATGCACTTTTTTCTTTTTTCGGATATAGCACGTGCTAATCACTCGACAGCTGAACAAGAAGTGAGTAGTAAAGAGAAAAGCTGAATTATTTGCACAACTATTTACTAGGAATTTCTCTAACACGTTCGTTCACGCTGTAAATGGGCTTGTTACTTTCATGACGTGTTACTTTTGTCCCCAGTCTCCCCTAAGCTTAGACTTTCACATAAATTGCAAACCACCACCGAAAGAGAATTCGTGGTTTCACTAGTAGTGTGCGAAGATGATATGATAACAACAATCGTAGGCTCTACAAAAGAGCTTAACACTTAGCTTCATATTTTAAAACAGCGACATAAGCGTTCCTAAAGCAATCAAGTATCAATTACATACATGGGCACTTGTAGGAGCACAATGAAAACTTGCCCCCAAAAAAGGCTTTGCTACAAAAACCAATGTTGCAAAGAACAAAGATCATGGTAATTCGACAAAAAGACTGGACATACAGGTGATTTGACAGATGTAGCTTCAAAAAGATACGCGACATCGATTGTTTGGGTTCGGCAGTCCTTGCTGTGAAACACTCTTGACAAAACTACCAAAACATTTCCCTGCTTAAAGTTTCTAGAAGGCACACTTCTAAAGCAGCCGGTCAGATTTTGATGATATTTTGGGTATTAATTTTGCGTCGCGAATAACTAAGATTAACTATTTGGAAACATTAAATTAAAGCTGACTTGATACAATTTTTCCATTGCTAACCTCTGTTTATATGGGCTAGGAAAGCAATAGAGTGATAAGGCCCTCTTTCGATTAATTAAGGTAAAACTCTACAAGACCCTTATCATCCTGTTGTATTGTGTAATGTGCAGAAGCATGAACACTGACAAAAACGGATGAAACTGCTTTTCTCTGTTTCAAGAGAAAAGTGCCCCAAATTAGAGGAAGCTGTGGAGGTCATATTACATTTCTGTCCAGCTAGTGTCCTCTGCTTTTTATGTTGTGCAATCAAAGTTAGATTTATATCCCCTTCTGTTTAAGTGGACTTAAAAGTTATGTCTATTTAAGTAGAAGTAGTAGTAGGTGTCTTCGTTCAAAAACCCCTGTGCTTCACATAATACATAACAGTGTCTGTCGTCAGGTATATTCTCAGTAATATAATAAAATGTATCTTAAATCCCACAATAACAAGCACAAACTACGCAAATATGTTCCAATATATTCGATTTGCTTTTACATTCCGTTCCATGCCACTTGAGTTGTTTGAGAGTTTGAGTTTTAATACCGAAACTTTGGCACACAAAAATAAAGTCGAGATATGAGAGGATACACAATCCTGACTAATTGACTTCTTTGGAATAAGTAAAAGTATCATCACCACAAAAACAAATAACTTCACCGAAGAAAATAAACAACAACAAATATTGCGGCTTATAAGGTATACGACTCGTATGGAATAAGTTTTGTTTTTTGTCTGCTTCCAGTCAATTTATTCAGTGGACCATGAATCATCAAATTTCTTCTGAAAGTTGAATCAAAAATAATTTTTTTTTTGTTTTGTTTATTTTGGATTACCAATCAAAAAGCATAGTGGCCTGAGATTTTATGTTTGTTTTTGTTACGTAGGCGAGGAAGTAAAATAGAGAATTTAATAAACAAGTCACTTGTTTACAAGATAGTAAAATCTACGAAAGCCAAGCAAAAGTTTCAAGTGTCAAAGTTTAATCAAGAAAAGTTTGTACTTGTTGAAACCTTTTATAAACTCCACTTCAATTGTCATCTCATCATCATCATAGTCGTTAGCCTGGCCGATGACTTCATCCACACCAAACCGGGATCGATTCCGGGCTTATTTCAGAAAGTTCTTCCATGTATCGCGACTTTTGATCGTATCAATCCAGTTTCGCACACCAAGGCTTCGAACTTAATGATTTACACCATCCTCCCAGCGCAAATTTGTTCTGCCGGGCTGTCTTCTACCAAGAATTGTTCCACAAAGGACTTTGCGGGAATGTTTCTCTCCCTGGAATGTTTCTCTCTCGGGAATGTTTCTCTTACTGATTTCAATACTCGAAAAAAAGGGTGTCGTGAACAAAGGCCATATGAACTAACGCCATAATGGCATTAGTTCTCAATCAAATGTGAACTAAGGGCATAATCCGATTATGGCCTTAATTCACAGTCGAATGAGAACTAAGGCCATCATTTGAATGAGAACTTACGCCATATGGGGTAAGTTCACATTCAAATGAGAACTGATACCATAACATGCTTTGAGCTTTGAAGCAAAGTTAGCAAAATCTCATCGAGATCTCAGGGACCTCCGATATTTCTAAAATGGAACAAGAGATCTCACTCTCAGCGAGTGTTGATATTTTTTTTTTAATTTCTGAAAGAAAAAAATGTGTTGATCCGTTTTCTTGGTCAGCCATTTGAACGTAATCATGAGTTAACAATATTAATTTCAAGGAATCTCACTGAAATTTGAAAATTGTGCTACACCTAATAATTAGGTGATCGTAGGTGCTTCGTTCGGAAAACAAGTTTTCTAGACTCTGAAGTAATAAAAAAAATCGGGGTTGGGGTCGAAATTCTGTATGGGCCAAAATTCGGATTCCAAAATTCTGTATTCCAAAATTCTGTATTTTAAAATTCTGTAAATTCAAAATTCTGTATTTTAAAATTCTGTAAATTCAAAATTCTGTATTCTAAAATTCTGTAAATACAAAATTCTGGATTTCAAAATTCTGTATTCCAAAATTCTGTACTCCTAAATTCTGTAAATGATAAAAGAAAAATTGTTTTGATAATGAAAAAAAGTGCGCACTTTTTTTCATTATCAAAACAATTTTTCTTTTATCATTTACAGAATTTAGGAGTACAGATTTTTGATGTTTTCTATGCAGAACCTTGAAGCATAGATTATAATTTTAACGTAACGGATCTCTCTCCAACTAATTTGCATATTATAATGTAACGGATCTCTCTCCAACTAATTTGCATATGGTTTACATGAATCACATACCTTGATAACACATTTTGCGTTCGACAGCTTAAGTTAAGTGTTATAAGTTAATCGTGATAAATTGAATTCAGAAAAAATGGCAAATATTAAATTATTAAAATCTAATAAAGGAAAGGATAAACGTTTACTTAAAAAACGAAGATTATTAAGTGACGTAGACTATTTAAGACGGTTAGCTAAAAATCTTCATCCATATTAAATTATGTTATTCATTTTGTTATTTGCATTTGCTTTTTTGTTATTTGCTTTTTTGTTTTGTTCTTTTCGTTATTCGTTTTTTGTTTGTTTTTTTTTTTATAAAATGTTACTTAATTTGTTAATTGAATAAAAATTGTTCTACAGGCAATTAAATAACCTATTCATAACTGTGAGTTTTAATGTAGAGATTTGGAATTACAGAATTTCTAAAAGCAGAATAATGGATTTGCAGAATTTTGAAAAACCGAATTTTGGATTTACAGAATTTTGAAATACAGAATAATAGAAAAGCAGAATAATGGAATACAGAATTATGTTCATACAGAATTTTTTCTTCAGATACAGAATTTTGTTCATACAGAATTTTGGAATACAGAATAACGACCCGTTCCCAAAAAATCGCGTTCTAAGAGCCGAAATTTTTTTTGGCAAACAGAGAAACAATTTGGGGTGTGAAAATAAAAAAATTCGCGCGAATTTTTTTATTTCCACACCCCAAATTGTTTCTCTGTTTGCCAAAAAAAATTTCGGCTCGCTCTGCTCGCTTTCTAGTAGTACTGCAGTACGCGATTTTTTGATTACTTTCAAATTGTGGAAAACTAATTTTCCGAATAAAGCATCTACGAAAATATTGAGAAACTTAGGTACTCATTCTGAAATTCAATACAAATATGAAAAATGATTATTTTTGTATTGATTTTTTTATTCGTTTAGAAAGCAACTTCATTCGATTACTTTGCAAAACATTATCAACCATTAAACGATTGCATTTTTTTCCATCCTCGTAAATTTGTGCATAACTCCGCCGAAAAAACGAAGATTTAAAAAATATCATCGAGTCCCATCGACTACTAATAATCGTCATTCGAGTTATTTTTATTCGAATACTAACAAACGTCATTTGCGTTCCTTTCATTCGAACACTATTAATCCATTGAAGTTATTTTCATTCGAATAATAATAAATAACCGTCACTTGATTTTCGGCGTTCAAGTTATTTTGAAAATTGAAGAGTAACAGTAGTGGCAGTAGTAAATAGTTTAAAACATCATTCGAATGATTGACAGTGCATCTGAAACGTTTATAATCGCTTTTATCATTCGAATACGAACATCACTAGTTCCTCTTCGCTTATACTAAAGTTCTAAAATGGCAAAGCTGTCGTATGGTATAACTTCAACTTGTCTTCATATAAGAAGCCTACTATTATCCTGCTTAGCCTTAAAAGAAAATAAAACCTAGTGTTTTTTGTATTGATGACTTTGTGAACAAATTTGCAGATCAGCTCATGAACAAGTTCGCGAAATCAATTTTTTGAAATCCCCATCCTTTATTATCACTATTCATTTTTTTCGAAAGAGAAATAAGACGAATATATTTGAGGGCACGGGGCCACGCAACTACTATTTTACACAAAAACGAAAGGCAAACACCAATTTATGCGACAAAATTTATCTCAACTGTCAGCAAATTAATACATTTTTCGGCACAGACAAAAGATGAAAACAGCAAAAATTTTGT
Organism: Sphaerophoria taeniata; assembly: GCA_943590905.1. Classification (NCBI taxonomy): domain Eukaryota; kingdom Metazoa; phylum Arthropoda; class Insecta; order Diptera; family Syrphidae; genus Sphaerophoria; species Sphaerophoria taeniata. The sequence continues at coordinate 25,710,853 of OX016541.1, forward strand.
TTTTTTTTTGTTTTTTTTTTTCATTTAAGTGCTTTTCATATTATGTAATGTAAGGCACGCGAATAAATTATGGACTTTTAATTTTTTTTTGCTGGGCCTAGTTAGCTTCCTGAATTTAGTGAATGCTTTTGAAAGTTTAGGATTTATAGTTCACCAGTCGAATGATAGAAACAGCTTCTCTTGGGTGTGTTTTAAAGTCGTATGCAGTTGCTCATACAAGAAGAAGGATTTCAGTTTTTGAGACAAAATCAGTCTATTGGTCTTTTCAGTTAATAAATAGTTTGCCCTTTAAAGTTCGCCTCTACGAGAATATCACATGTAATAAAAATGTTAAACTACTTCCTCTGTTAGGGTTTATAAACTTTTATTCTATTAAATTCGCCTGGAGTATTCTTATTTTATTTTCGATATTTTTTTTTTTTGGCACCATGGTCAACTAAGATTGAGAATCACAAGGAAAGGAAATGGCAGACACTTTATGTACGAATCCCATTCCCTCAGCCAAATTCGTACTTTCCAAGTAGGAAGAAGTTGATATGGATTTTTTTTTCTCTTGAAAGAAGGTTGGATGATTTAATGATAAATCAGTTGTTGGAAAAAGTTGGACTTTAATTTTGGGGAAACTGATGTTTGAGCATAACTTTTGGTAAATGGTTGCTGATTTAGCAAAATTCTAAGATATACTACTTGAAAATTGGAAGACATTAGCTAGTCGTTAGGTTAACACATCAGAGTTTTGAGGTGAATACGGATAGCAGGTCATTAACTTATTAACTTTTATCACTGTTGTCGAAGAAATTATGAAAAATGATCCTGGGAACATTGTTCGTAATTGTTGCTTCGTCTAAGCATGTGTCCGAAAAAGGAGTCGAAGTAGGTAGGTATAGTTTCAATTTTAATAAGAAAGCGGATAAATTAAGAGCTCTGAAGAGGGAAGAAGAATTCATAATGTTCTAAAGCTTGTGGTCAAAAATATTGTAGCTGCTACTGAAAGTTTTTCTGATCTGATCGAATTCATCGATTCCCTTAAATTTTCAGAAATCGAACCGATTTTTTTGGCCGTTGTCTGAAATTCTTGGCTTGTTTGATATGGGTTTCCATCAATAAGACAAGAATGATCCTGAAATATCATGTCAAGTTTTAGGACTGCTTTAATTGAACTGTGCTAATTTGCTTACAGACATTTTCTGTTGAAAACAAACTACATATTCTACTACAACGAAATCTGTTGAGAACTCTCTGAAAATTACGATGAGAGTCGGGTCATATGGTTATTTTTTTCAGAATTTCAAAAGCGCTAATTTTATAATTTTGCATCGATTTTAATATTTTGTTTTCTGGAAACGAAGATTTGAATATAATAAAAAAAGATTTCGACTTTTATATTTTGTCTTAAATACTGTCGAGTACAGACAAACAAAGCAACGATGACGATTTCTCCCATGGATTTCAACAAATTTAAAAATGTGAATCGGACAAACAAAACAATTAATTGTACTAAGCGACTAGCGGACTAGTGTAACCAATAGACGTTGCCCCTATCAAACAGATTCATGGTTTGAAAAAGTTTGAGCAGGACAGTGTGCATCTAGACCACTTTAGAGTTTTTAAATAGTTTATTTCAGTCATTCTCGAATTAACGAAAATTTGATCAAAATCGGTCCGGCTGTTTAAAAGAAGTAAAATAATTGGATAAAGAAAACCAAAAAGTGCTTATTTTCAAATCAATTAATTATACTAAGCGAATCGTAAGACATAAAGCTAGACACTGCCCATTTTGATTTCTGCTTTTATTGCGTGTAGAATCACATATTTTTATTGATACAGCTTCAAATCCACAACTTAATTTCTTGAACACTCTTAACTAAGCAAACAAAAATAATAATTATTTCTTTAATTTCTTTGTACAATGCCGCACACATAATTCACACACAAACACAAATAGTGCCAACAACAGTCCATTCCTCAAGCAAACCCAAGCAAATGTCAAATGAAACAATGACAATTTATATGGTGACTCTTCCAAGTCATTTGGCCTTGTATCCAATACCAGCAATTTGTGTTCTTTAATTAATGTCAAGCCTTTTCGTATCCACTTCTCCACTAGTCCAGTTGCAGCTATTTGAAAAACAAAATCATTCAAAATGTCTTCGAATAAACAATGTTTCGGCAATATGAATCCCAAAAAATATTTTTTCAAGCTCTCATAGATAATGTGGTATTTCGGGTACTTCTGAAGATCGATGAAAAACTGAGCCTTATCATGACCAAGCGCATAAGCGTTTTGTAAGTTTTTCATTGAATCGCGTTCTCTTATCACCGTTTCATGATCAAATAATTGGACAATCTTTGGAATTCTCGTATCGTTTTTTGATACAAATTGCCATTCATAATCCACCATCATCAGCGGCACTTTGTTAACCATCAGCTCTTGAATGGTGCTGTATTGTTTCACTTGAATGAAAACCGTAAGAAACGATGTTAAAATGACCAAATAAAAGCTGACCAAAATGAATGAAAATAAAAAAATCTGACTATGAATTCGATAGCCTCTGACTATGGGCCTTTCGGACGGTCGAGCGAGTAAAGTCAGGTAGATTTTGCTAAAGCTGTGCCAATATCCAACGCTTTTACCCGTTATCTTGTCCATAACCATGTCCATAATAACAATATAAACAATTGAGACACCAATACACATCCAAACAGCCAACGAAAATGGCCGGAGAAAATATTGATTTGGATTTAATTTACTCAAATTCGGAGTCACTATAAACCAGCTCATCAATTTGAAAGGATAACTGAGTTTTATGCCCTCGTAATGTTGATATGCGTTCATGCTGATGTCAATCAAACCGTTAATTGTTGCATTTATTACTGCTACTATGAAATTCTTTTCGAGGTCTTTGATTTCAGACATGACATAACTGGCATTATGCTTAAGCAAGAACGTTGTGAATATCTCTGCAACATAACCGCTGACCTGGTCTTGACCGTGTTTGTTCTTGTACCAAAAAACCCTTGGAAGATCCTGTTTGGAAACTGTTCGAAATTTGTAGCCATTCAAATTGGTGTGGCAATTAGGGATTGCTTGAGTGAGATTCAAGTTCTGAATTTTGACGTCAGCATATGGGAGGTAGGCATAGGAGTCATTTTGGACGGTTCCGAAAATTCTTTTGAACATTTTTGATCGAAAATATTCAAAACTTTCATTGAGATTTCCAAATTGTATGCAGCTTATGATAACAAATTTTCGATTGTTTAATTTCCGGACTATAATATCGACAGCATCACTTTTTGTCAAATAATCTTCAACTACTACGATCGAATTGCTAAAACTTGGGTTTTCAAGTTGTTTCATCATCGTGATATCGGAAATATTTTCGGTGAATGTAATGATTGGTAAATATGGATTTTTCTGCATAAACTGCTTCAAGACAATTTCTTTTATTCCAATAAAAACCAATGTTGCTGAATCGCTATCCTCGTAGATTCTTTCGATAAGTGTGATCAATTGGAAACAAGTGAAACCACCAAAAACATTGCAAGCTATGAGAACAAATAAAAAATTCGATTTAGTAAAAAAGTGCAACATTTTTCATTACGGTGCGCGAATAGGAAACTATTTTGTTAAACTGAAATTCTCGAAACTCTTCAGGAATCAAAGAACCAAGAGTTTTCTAAAAATATTACACATAAATATGTACATTAATTATACACTGTTGTTCTGAATTCTCACTGGGACTTAATAAGTGCAATTTATATTCTCATAAAGCGTTATTAGAACAATTTAGAATCCAATCTACGATATAAATCAATCACGAAGGGTAATTTTGTTTTCAAGCTTAGCTCGGTAGTCCTATTCTTGAAACCATGCGAAAATTTTCGTATACGGTAATTATCGCATACTGAATCTTTTATGCGAAAGCAGAGTGGTATTCTTGAACCAAATTTACTCGACTTTGTGCATGCGATGAATTTCGTGTACGAAATGGCAACGCGTTGTTAGAATTTAAAAATTCGTTTCTCTCCCTCCCACTTAAGGGGGGAAAAAAAGATAACATTATGCTGATTTTTGTGTTGTCAATTCAGTTGACATATGAGTTTGGTAGAAATCACTTTAAATTTTTAAATACCTATTCGCAAAGAAGTCCTACACGAATTTAAATTTCATTTTTCATTGTGCAATAAACGTTGTAGTTCAGTTGCATAGATTATCTGGTTCAATTTACAGCAACGACGCAGTATGACTGTTCAATCATCGAAGGAATCGGCAATATAGGTACACAAACAAGTGTGTACCTATTTTTTTGTAGCGAACTAATTTTCGATCATCAAGGTATCATCAACTACATCCTAAGTACCTATCTATGGAAAAATCCTGAAAAACAAGTTAAAAGTTCAATTTCTAATTGGCATTCATCTGCAAAATGCTTTCGAGAATCAGCAATGCAAAGAGAAGTGAGTGTCCCTGTGGCGCGACGAAACACCAAAGAAAATGAACAAAACTATGCGTGCCGGTTGCATGGAACATTGGGAATAAGTAGGTGTGGGATTATGATTTCTGTGGAGCACCAAAAATAAATTTAGAGTTCTCTAGGTTCAATGTATTGTGGGGCCATTGTAAGACGACGAACAAATAATAAAGCAAAGAGGAGTACACAAACACATAAGAAAACTAGGTAAGAAGAATAATATGTAGGTATAGAAGGAATTTGTGAAAAGAATTTTTTTTTTAAATATTCTTCAAGGAACTCGTATGGCTCTCCAGGAATCCAGATGCAGTCGAAAATAATCTAATCACTCAGCAATGCAATTACAATGGGATTGAATGTAAAGATGTATCCATGGATGCTGCTGCTAATAATAATAATGTTCCACCAACAAGCATGCAACAAAAGAACTGAAGGGCTACGATCGCAGTGGAAATGGAAAAGCGAAGAACACTGATTTGTAAGAACATTGTCAGACATAGGATTTATATATCCCGTTGTATTAAGCAAAGTCAAGTTTACTTTCTATTTGTGGTTTTGTACCATCGTTTTTCGTTAAAATAAAACTCGATTTAAATCAAAGATTTTGTTTTTATTAAGATTTCGATATCAACAGGTTTCCACTTGTAACAAATCGCTTCTTTTACGTTGATTTTAAAATACGCATTCGTTTGAACATATGGACGTCATTGAAATACTTGTACTTGTACTACTGATTGTTGTCGTTGAACCCGCTGAAGACAGATAACTTCTTCCTCAAAGCAACCTTTAGATGATGGCCATCGCAAGCACTTCGCCCAACTTTTGCTGCACAATACACGGTTGCTTTTCTCGTTCAATTCTCTTCATTTTTTTTTCAATTTTCAATTTTATTCATTCAAATACTTAAGCTTATTATACAATCAAAAATTTTTTTAACATTGAATGAATTCTGAACATTCGGTAACTATATAAGTTAGTGATGAATGACAGGCCAAAACAAATACATACTTCAAATTAATATCTGATGTGGGGTGACAATCAGGTATTTAAGTTTTTTTTTTTTTTTGAAATTAATGAAAATCAACAATAAAATTAATGAAAATCAACAATAAAATTAGATTAAGAGTAAGAAACAAGACTTAACTTAACAACTTAAAAATACAATTAAAAATTCAAATTTAATTCTTAATGAAATGTTGCTTAGAGTGACAAGGTTCTTAAAAAGGATTCAATGTATTCATAGTTTTGTGTGAAAAGCCAGTTTTTAACCTTTCTCAAAAAAGAACTAAAGTATGTAGTTTGTCGCGTTGGTAAAGGTAATTTATTGAAAAGTTTAGGAGCTGTAACTGTGAAAAAAAGGGAGAAATGTGTTCTGCGAGCGAATGGTACATTGACAAGGTGCGAATTATTTACACGTAGATTGTACAGCTGCGAAGTTCTAGATGGGGAATTGCCACTTTGTTTGAAAAATTCTCTTAAAACTTTAAAAACATAAAGATGTCTCATTGGTAGAATTTGCAACTCTTTGTAAAGAGGCCAACTTTCAGTAAAACGATTTTTCTTACAAATAATCCGAATAAGATGTTCTTGAGCCAATATAAGTGGTCTAAAGGTATTAGCATATGTCCCACCCCAGCTGCAAATTCCGTATTGAAGCTTCGAATGCGCAAGGCCATTATAAACAAGTTTTAAGACTTGTTTGGAGCAGAATGGTTTTAACAAATACATTTTGCGAGTAACCAACATCATGTGCGACTTAAGAGAACGAGTGTGTTCTTTCCAATTTAAGTTGAAATCAATCATAACACCCAAGTATTTAAATTTCATCACTGACTCAATTTTGAAGCAACTTCCGGAACATAAACGGTCAAAATTAATATTAGGTCTACCACATTTGTGAACAGGTAAACAAAATTTATTACAATCATGGGCATGAAAGTAAAGGTTGTAATCAAAAAGAGAATCTTCGGACAGTTTAAAGTTAACTAACTTAGTTTTTTCACTTATAATAAGCTTATGAGCAGCAAACCATGTCATTAGGATCTCTAAGTCTTCATTTATTTTAGCAACACATTCAAAAGCAGTACTAAATTGATAGGTGAATGCTATGTCATCTGCAAAGGCAGTAGGCGAACCATGTAGTTCAAGATTGAAAACAGAATTTATATACACCAAGAAAAGTAATGGGCCGAGAACAGAGCCTTGTGGAACCCCATTTTTTAAGATAAGTGAAACGCTGAAAGTTCCATCTAATTTAACTTTTTGTTCTCTTTCCATTAAGTAGGATTCAAACCATTTAAAAACAGATCCTCTGAACCCAGCATTATATAGTTTCTTTAGTAAAACTTCATAGTCAACCATATCAAACGCCTTTGTCATGTCGACAAAAAGAGCCATGGTAGATTTATTGTTATTCAAGCCACTATATAATTGAGTACACAACCTTAAAATTGCATCTTCAGTTGACTTTCCTGACCGAAATCCAAATTGATTTTCACTGAAAAATTTATTTTTGTCTAAGAAGGAGATAATTCTTACTTTTATAAGTTTTTCGAAAAGCTTAGAGAAAGTTGAAAGCAGAGAAATGGGTCTGTAATCGGAGACATTTTTCCTATTACCTTTTTTGAAAAGAGGAATAACTTCGGCACACTTTAGGTTCTTTGGAAAACAGCCATTTTCAACACTTATGTTAAACAGGTAACTTAATATATCGACCACATATAAAGCAATTTTTTTAAGTACGATACTAGAAATTCCGTCAGTAGTGCATGAGTTTTTGTTTTCCAACGATAAAATCGCCATGTAAACTTCACGTGAAGATATAGGGTTGAAAACAAAACTATTCGATTGTACTCTATCAGTTTCTATATTTGAATGTAAAGAACATTCACAATTGGAGCAAGGTAAAACTGTTGGCTTAAGATTATCTGTTATTTCTATGAAGTATTCATTGAACTTATTAGCAATTGATTTTAAGTCAGTTATGATAACATCATTTATTTGTAATTTGTCTATTTGGACTGAATGCAAATTTTTACCTAAAATATTATCTATAACCTTCCATTCTTCTTTTATGTTTCCATTAGCTTTTTCGAATAAATTCTTATAATAATTGTTTCGCGTTTCCTCTATCTTATGTTTGATGGTTTTACATAGGGTGACATACTGAGATAGAAGATTACGATTTTGAGGATACTTTTTGCACTTTAGACTCATTTTTTTTTTTGGTAATCTGCTTTAGCAATGTATTCGTCATCCAAGGTTTTAAATGCTTTTTATTTTTTGAGTTTTGACGTGAGCTGTAGAAACAAGAACATATGTGACGTTGTAAAATTAAACTAAATTGATCAAAAGCCTTAGAAAGGTTACTTTCCAAGTAAACTGGCTCCCAAAATTCAAATTTTAAGAGTTCCAATAATAAAGAGTAATCGATTAATTCTTTTGTTTTCTTAAGTGTTTTTTTACTTGTATTTGAGGTGGGTATAGATACAATATTAAGAACAATCATGTGATGATCTGTTAATTTCATATCATAAACCTCACCAGAAAATATTTTACTATTTTTGCTATTGAATCTAGCGAATATGTGATCGATACATGTACTCGAACTTTCTGTCACACGAGTTGGCTCACGAATGTAGGCCTTAAGACCATTTGCTGCTAAAAGAAATAAGTAACTCTCAGTGTCTTTATCTGCTTCATTAAGAATATCAATGTTTATGTCACCTACTAACATAAAATTTTTCGCCTTAAATAAACCAATAATTGTGCTCAATTCATCAATAAAAGCGCTTTTACTAAACTCATGCAGTCTATATAAGCACAACACGGTGTAGTTATCATTTTCATAACAAAAGGATAGCAACAACCCATCTGCGCAAGAAATTTTAATTTTGGAACACTCGCATACAAAACCATCTCTCACATAAACAGCTACCCCTCCCGATGGATATAATTCATTGCAGTTTCCAAAGAGAGAATAACCCGGTATATTGTATAAACAAAGTTCATTTTCATAAATCCAAATTTCACTTAAAACTATTACCACAGGTAAACCTACAAGAGCTTCAATATGAGCTACAAGAGACGAAAAATTTGACCTCAAACTACGAATGTTTTGATGTAAACAAAAACAATAATAATTATTGTCAACATAAGGTTCATTTAAGGGGCGATCACACAAGTTTGGATTGGGACGGGGGGAAGAAGGAACAACATTCATATTATTTTTTCAAAATCTTTAAAACAAGCAATTCTTACTGAGTTGTCACCCTCACTCCTCCGCATAAAAACTGTCCCATTTCTTGTCCAAACATACTTAAATCCCTTCGATACCTTTAAAGACAATGCATTGTTAAGCAGCAAACGTGTATGATGACTCAAACAGTCGTTCAAATAAATGTTTTTAGTCTTCCTCTGCGCTCCAAAAATGTTTGTTGTAAGCTGGTCTCTTTTTTCTTTCTTCGCTTTCATGATTTTCTCCTTGATTAGATGAGAATTGAATTTTACGTGTAGAATGTTGGTGCTTGTGTCAATTGAATTGTTGTTGTCATTATTTTTGTCTTGCTTTCTTTTAATTGTTTTCGTAAAGCATCGATCGATGTCAGCTTCGGTGATATTCATATTCAACCCATTGTTTAATATTTTGAGATTGTGCTCGTTTTCATATGCAAAAAGATGAGAAAACACTTGGTTACATGAGATCGATCTCACAAATTGTTAAGCATGGCCTTTCTTGAACTCAGTTCTTATAAAACCGTAAGGATGCCCGAGTTTATTGTTAATTATGTCGGACAAAGAATTTATAAAGAAAGAAGGTGTCCAATTGGATAAGATTTTCGTCGGTTGTACTGGTTTACTCCAATAGAGAAGATGGGGAAAACAGAGTACCTTACACTAATGAATTGAACTTTACCATCTTTACTGATGGTTCGAAAATGATTACTGGAGTAGGGGCAGGTTTCTATTCGGAAAATCTTAACCTTGCCAGTTCATTCAGACTCCCGACCATAGCAGTGTCTTCCAAGCCGACATCTTGGCAGTGAAAAACGCTGCTAATCAAATATCCATGGTGGCAATATCACACGCTGATATCACCTTTTTCATTGATAGCCAAGCAGCAATAAAAGCAATCTCTGCCACGCAAATCAAGTCAAAGCTTGTTTCTTTCTGTCGCGAAGAGCTAAGGGTTCTTGGTATGCAGCATTACGTAATAAGACTCTGCTGGGTTCGCGGTCACAGTGGTGTGCCGGGAAACGAAAAAGCGGATGAGCTTGCAAGATAAGGCTCAGTACTTGATCCCTCTCTCATGGTCCATAACATTAGAATCCCTCAATGCGAATTAACATTAGTAAAACTATCATTCAAAAAGCAAATGATAGATGGAACCTACTATAGAAACCTGCGGTAATACCAGGAAACTCTGGCCTTATTACGACAAGAAAAAATTCGATAGGATTCTACTTCTTTAAAACATTAGTAAAACTATCATTCAAAAAGCAAATGATAGATGGAACCTACTATAGAAACCTGCGGTAATACCAGGAAACTCTGGCCTTATTACGACAAGAAAAAATTCGATAGGATTCTACTTCTTTAAAAACCGTCCCTCAGATCCCTTATAAGCGTGATAACGGGACATAACCTACCACAAAAAGAAGATGAGGCTTAGTAAAGACGACATTATGTAGAGGCTGCGGCAATGAAGAAGAGCACGAGAACACGGCTCACTTTCTATGCCACTGTCTAGCACTCTGTCGTACTAGATATAAATTTTTAGGCAACTATTTCTTTAATGAACTAGAAGAACTATCTGATCTCCCAGGCAATCGCCTACTGAACTTTATCAAGTCCACCAAATGGCTCGACTAACCATTAAAAAACTTCAGAAGTTACAATACTTCAGAGTATCACAAGGGATCAACATTGATCTAAGTGTGACGGTAACAAAACCAACTGTCAGCCCATTTTACCAAACCTAACCTAACCTGTATCGGTTTAGTGAAGAAGGTGTGTGATTGTTGATTGAAGAATTTTTGGGGCCGATCTCAGAAGCACATGGTGCTACTTTCACAAACCAAAAAAAAATAAGAATCTTTCTGCAATATAAATCGGAGACCCCGGATTCCAAATTAGTGTTGGTGAAGACGTTGGAGTTGATCAATCAACAGTGTTCATCGTTGGACAGTAAGTTTCTGCAGAAATATCAAGCCATGCACAAAATTGGATTATATTCCCACATACTGTGAAAGAAATCCAAAAGCGCAAAGGTTATGGAGCAGGAAGTACGAGTTTCCTTATGCTATTGTATTGAGTACATTAATCGTAAAGGATGATACTCCATTAATGTTCAAGCTTTGTGCAATGCGGAAGAAAAGTTTGCAAGTGTTGAAATTTGCTAGCCAGTATCATAACACAACTCCCGTATTTTGAAAAATTCTTAACTATATAGTCACATCAATAATAATAACTTCCGTATCGCTAATTATATAATCATCATTGTCATTTTCAGACGGCATTTTTTTACATGCGCTTCCCATAAAGTATAATCATAACTAAGCCACGAAAAGAGCTTTGAGATCGATCTCAATTTCAACGAGTAATAGCTGTTGAGCTTGAACTCGTTTTTTTGCATACAAAACTGAGTCTGAGTTCCACCCTGCTCGATCGATCTCACTGGTGAGTTCAAGCTCGTCAGCTCAGACTCTGAGCTCTTGCTCATCTTTTAGAATATGACCCAATGTATGCGATATTTTATTTTTTTAATTCAAGAATTGCTTTCGAAATATCAAAACTAGACAATTTTCGGAGAATAATTGAACCCATCGAAATTCTAGACATAGACAATGACTTTATTTAAGAAAATAAACGTTTATGGGCTAAGGCACAATTCGGTTGGGATGCAGTCCCCAGCCGTCTTAGGCACAATTAAGTTCTTAGCTCTTTCCAAAACAATTACCAAATGTCCCAGCTAGCAAATGTTTTGGTGTATAGTATATATGCTGCTCGATTTCCACCTCTACTTCGTAATTTCGGCACCAATAGACGGTGTGAATCGAGAGAGACAAACACAAAAAATCCACATGTTAACACTGCTTCTGCGTCCACATTAATGTATTTATCCATCGCTCGCTAATAATGCTGGCAGCAAACAACGAAGGGACACTTAAGGCTGAATCACAAAAACGCTTTAGCTTCGGCTTCGACTGACGTTGACGAGTTCAGCTATAGGAATTCAATGCTTGCTATGACAATGAGGCTTTGACCTCACGTTTCGTACGTAAATTTAATAAATTTTTCAAATCTGCCTTTATTTTTTGTAAGTCAATCAGCCCTATCATCAATTCCGCCCGAACACAGAATTCCGCCCGAACAAGATTTCACTTCGAATTTGTGTTGACATTTCGAATAAAAAGAATAGTGATAGAATACTTGTATAGAAGGAAACACAGTTTTCAAGGAAATGAAAATATCCCACACATTTCCCTTTTAAACAACCAAACGTTTTTATATTTTGCTTAACTTTCAATCCAGATGGCTAGTTTATTGAAGGAAATTTTTTTTTAACTCAAAGCTTTAATTTTTTGATGCTATTGACGAGCAATTTGTAAGATGTCAGTTCCTTTATTTATCATTTTGAAAACAAATTGAAGCATACCTATAGGAAATTTTTGATCAGTTTCCTATCACTGTATTGGCAACGTCGATGTCAATGTGAAGTAATTTTCAGTTTTATTTTAATTTGATTTTTGATTTCAGAAGGTATTTTTTAAAAATTCTTATTTGAGATTTCAACTAATAACGACGCACGGTAGTTGATGTTGAACAAATGCAGTTCGTTGTTTATCTTTTGAAATGCAGCCTTAAGGCTATATGAAAAGTATTGCATTCTAAGAAAATTCAAACAGAGAATTTGATCTAACGCCTAACTAAACGGATATTTTGACCAAGTGATTTCGGCAGATTCACCTGTCAGCTAGTTTGAGTGCGCTCAAGTAAAGATATTTCGTGGCCGTTTTCTGATATTTCATATTTCCAAATTCATTTTTAGGTTCAAACGATTATAAATTGTTAACGTATTAACTCGAATTTTCAGATTGTTTATCTTTTCGCCACCAAAACAAAAGTCAAAATTTAAAACTTAAATATCTTTCGATTTCGCCCTGAATGATTGATGCCGATAAGGGGAATTTTTCGAACATAGATTTTTTTTCGCTCGGATTTCTCAATTAAGGAAAAGAAAAAAGGGATTTTTTCCGGGCGGAATGCTGTTCGGGCGGAATTCATGATAAGGCTGAATATTTAGCAGAGTTATTAGGGTCCAAAGTCAAAATTGTGTTTTCGCATGTGATACATTTTTTGATTAGAAAAAAAATCGTAGCGATCTGGACCAAAAAGCGAATTATAGCCAGCAAAATTCTCAAATTGAATCTTAGATTGGTTGGATTGAAAAAAAATGTGCGCTCATTTTATGACAAATCAAAGTTTTTTTTTTTGATTTTGAAATTGAGTGAATATTTTTTACTTTTTGTGTTGTTTGAACAACAAGATAGCATACTTTAAGGAGCTTGTAAAAATGCGCCTGTTTCATTGCAAAAATGATAAACAAGCAAAAGTCTGCAATGGGAAACCAAAAATCAGTGGAGTTGTAAGCGCAATGCGTAGTGCATTGGCTTCCCAACTAGCTGGTCCTAGGTTCAAATCCCAAAGTAAAACTCAGAAAGTTTTTAATTAATATGAAAAATAAAAAACCAGGCAGCACCACTAATAAAGGAGTCTGATGATCGGCTTGGCACCCGTGAAATAGCTATAACTCCAGCCAAAACAAAGGAATTGACGGCAAGCCATTGGTGGAAGCACCTCTAAGTTGCTATCGTTGTTCAAACAACATAAATGGAATTGACGGACGCAGCCTAACTGCAGTGTTAAATAACACAAAAAAAAACTAAAAAAAAAGAATATTTTTACGCTCAAGCGAAAACGACTAACGGTACTTTCTTAACTAAAAATAATTAGAAAAGAAAAAATGATAACCTTTGAAAAACTTTTAACTTCACTTCAATCCGACTTTTTTTCTACTGAGATATAGCCTTATAAAAAACCACGCGATTGTTTGTCGACACACGCCATCTGGTTTCGCACACCAAAGCTTCCAGCTTCCTGGGTTTACGCCATTCTCCCAGAGCAAATTTTTTTCTGCCGAGCAATCCCCTGCCAGAAATTGTTTCGCAATTCAATAATCGAGAAAAAAGTTTTCGATTCATGCATCGATCGAACACTAAGGGCCAGTTGCTCAATCGAATCATAAATTTAAGTTCTACATAAAGTTCTACTTTTGTATGGGGATTTTATGGAGAACTTAAGAATTCCGGAACGTCTCATACAAAAATGAAAATTTTATGTAGAACTTAAATTTGTGATTCGATTGAGCAACTGGCCCTATATAATTAATCGTTATTCGAGTTAAGTATCGACAATTTTGTGAGCAGATTTCCCACTCGGTTCGCGAATTCAATTTATAAAAAATCCATTAGGCCCCAACAACTCATCTCGTGATCCATACTCCCTTTGAACCGTAACGAGGTGTTCTAAATGAATCATCAACGAGTGTCACAAAGTAGTCGAATTTGTTTCCAAAACAATTAATACAAGAAGTTAATACTCTTTTACATTTCCACGCATAAGACAAAGGATTCAAATACTTTCACCCTGCAGGAGTAAGCCTTTATTACCACTATTCATTTGTGGAAAGGAAAATAAGACGAATATATTTGACAGCGCGGCGCCACGCAACAACTATTTTACACAAAAACGAAAGGCAAACACCAATTTATATGACAAAATTTATCTCAACTGTTAGCAAATATATTTTTCGGCACATACAAAATATGAAAACAGAAATGTGTCGTTTTTTTTCATTTAAGTGCTTATGTAAGGCACGCGAATAAATGATGGACTTTCGATTTATTTTTTCTTTTGCTGGGCCTAGTTAGCTTCCTGAATTTATTGAATTCTTTTAAAAGTTTAGTACCTATTTAAAGTTCACCTGTCGAATGATATAAAAGGTTCTCTTGGGTGTGTTTTAAAGTCGTGTGCAGTTGCTCATACAAGATGAAAGATTTCAGTTTTTGAAACAAATTCAGTCTATTGCGTTCTTTAGATTCTTTTTCAGTTAATGAATAGTTTGCCCTTAAAGTTCGCCTCTACGAGTATATCACATGTAATAAAAATGCAAAACGACTTCCTCCGTTAGGGTTTATAAACTTTTTTTCTATTAAATTCGCTTGGAGTGTTCTTATTTTATTTTCGTTTTTTTTTTTTTTTGGCACCATGGTCAACTAAGATTGAGAATCACAAGAAAGGGAAATGGCAGACACTTTATGTACTAATCCCATTCCCTCAGCCAAATTCGTACTTTTATTAACTTTTATCATTGTGTTCGAAGAAATTATGAGAAATGAGGCTGGGAACTTTATTCGTAATTGTTGCCTCGTGAATCGTTAATAACATTGAAGAGGGAAAAAGCATTGATAATGTTCTACAGCCTGTGGTCAAAAATATTGTCGCTGCAACTGAAAGTTTTTCTGATCTGATCGAAATCATCGATTCGTTTAAATTCGCAGATATTAACGATATTTTTGTTTTCTAGAAACGAGGATTTGCATTTAATAAAAAAAAGTTTTCGACATTTATATTTTTTCTTAAATATTGTCCAGTACAAACAAATATTTTCAAACCAATTTATTAAACTAAGCGACAGATTCACGGTTTGAAAAAGTTTGAACAGGTCAGTGTGCATCCAGTCAACTTAAGTGTTTCCAGTTATTCTCGAATTAACGAAAATTCGCGAATTTTGATCAAAATTGTTCCGGCTGTTTAAAAGAAGTAAAATAATTGGATATAGAAAACTAAAAAGTGCTTATTTTTAAATAAATTTATTATACTTAGCGAATCGCAAGAAATAAAGCTAGACACTGCCCATTTTGATGTATGTTTTTATTAAGTGTAGAACCACATTTTTTATTGATACAGCTTCAAATAAGTCTTTATAATAAGCTACCTGCTACCGGAAAATATTAAAAATGAGAGGGTTAAATCAATATACCAATATTAAAAGATGGCTTTTCTCGATAAATTTTGATGACATAGAAAACCTTGTAATCCCATTAACTTGAATATTAAATTTATTAAACTTAAATATGAATAGTTATCATTATCGTATCCCCATCGATAAAATTTGTTAATATTAATTTATCTACAATAGTACTTTCGACTCTAGTTTACGAACAACAGAAGGTACTTAACTATTTCATACAATTTATTATTAATTATTAGATGTTTAAATATTTTTGTATGTGTATTAATAAATGAAATAATGAATTCAATAAAAAAAAATCCACAACTTCATTTAAACACTCTTAACTAAGCAAACAAACGTAATAATTATTTCTTTAATTTCCTTGTACGATGCCGCACACATAATTCACACACAAACACAAATAGTGCCAACGACAGTCCATTCCTCAAGCAAACCCAAGCAAATGTCAAATGAAACAATGACAATTTATATGGTGGCTCTTCCAAGTCATTTGGCTTCGTATCTAATACCAGCAATTTGTGTTTTTTAATCAATGCCAAGCCTTTTCGTATCCCCTTCTCCACTAGTCCAGTAGCAGCTATTTGAAAAATAAAATCATTCAAAATGTCTTCGAATAAACAATGTTTCGGCAATATGAATCCCAAAAAATATTTTTTCAAGCTCTCATAGATAATGTGGTATTTCGGGTACTTCTGAAGATCGATGAAAAACTGAGCCTTATCATGACCAAGCGCATAAGCGTTTTGTAAGTTTTTCATTGAATCGCGTTCTCTTATCACCGTTTCATGATCAAATAATTGGACAATCTTTGGAATTCTCGTATCGTTTTTTGATACAAATTGCCATTCATAATCCACCATCATCAGCGGCACTTTGTTAACCATCAGCTCTTGAATGGTGCTGTATTGTTTCACTTGAATGAAAACCGTAAGAAACGATGTTAAAATTACCAAATAATAGCTGACCAAAATGTATGAAAATAAAAAAATCTGACTATGAATTCGATAGCCTCTGACTATGGGCCTTTCGGTCGGTCGAGCGAGTAAAGTCAGGTAGATTTTACTAAAGCTGTGCCAATATCCAACGCTTTTACCCGTTAACTTGTCCATTACCATGTCCATAATAACAATATAAACAATTGAGACACCAATACACATCCAAACAGCCAACGAAAATGGCCGGAGAAAATATTGATTTGGATTTAATTTACTCAAATTCGGAGTCACTATAAACCAGCTCATCAATTTGAAAGGATAACTGAGTTTTATGCCCTCGTAATCCTGATATGCGTTCATGCTGATGTCAATTAAACCGTTAATTGTTGCATTTATTACTGCTACTATGAAATTCTTCTCGAGGTCTTTGATTTCAGCCATGACATAACTGGCATTATGCTTAAGCAAGAACGTTGTGAATATCTCTGCAACATAACCGCTGATCTGGTCTTGACCGTGTTTGTTCTTGTACCAAAAAACCCTTGGAAGATCCTGTTTGGTAACTGTTCGAAATTTGAAGCCATTCAAATTGGTTTGGGCATTAGGTATTGCTTGAGTGAGATTCAAATTCTGAATTTTGACGTCAGCATATGGGAGGTAGACATAGGAGTCATTTTGGACGATTCCAAAAATCCTTTTGAACATTTTAGCTCGAAAATATGCAAAACTTTTATTGAGATTTCCAAAGTTGTCGGAGCTTATGATGACAAATTTTCGATTGTTCATTTTTCGAACTATAATATCGACAGCATCACTTTTTGTCAAATTGTCTTCAACTATTAGAATCGAATTGCTAAAACTTGGGTTTTCAAGTTGTTCCATCGGCGTGATATCGGTAATATTTTCAGTGAATATAATGACTGGTAATTCTGGATTTTTCTGCATAAACTGCCTCAAGATAGTTTCTTTTACTCCAATAAAAATCAATGTTGCGGAATCGCTATCCTCATGGATTCTTTCGATTAGTGTGATCAACTGGAAACAAGTGAACCGACCAAAAACATTGCAAGCAATGAGAACAAATAAAAAGTTTAGTTTAGTAAGAAAATGCGACATTTTCCATTACGATGTGCGAATAAGAAACAATTTTGTCAAACTGAAATTCTCGAAACTCTCCAGAAATCAAAGAACCAAGAGTTTTCTAATATTACAGAAAAACAAATATGAACAATAATTATACACTGTTGTTCTGAATAATGTAATTGGGACTTAATTGGTGCAATTTATATTCTTATACCTGTAGGTTGCCTGTAAAGGTCTATTGATTTTTTTCTTATGCGGCAAGCTTTTTTAGAACAAATAACAATCCAATCTTCGATATGGATCAATCACGAAGTGGTTTCGAAATATCAAAACTAGACAATTTTCTAGACATGGACAATGACTCTCTCTAAGAAACGTTTATGGGCTAAGGCACAATTAGGTTGGGATGGAGTCCCCAACCGGCTTAGGCACAATTAAGTTCTTAGCCCTTTCGAAAACAGTCACTTAATGTCCCAATTAGCAAATGTTTTGGTTATTGTATATATGCTACTGCACACGAGACAACAAGAAGAAAATAACGATTTGTCTCTCGATTTCCACCTCTAATTCGTAATTTTGGCACCACTAGACGGTGTGAATCGAGAGAGACAAACACAAAAAATCCATAAGTTAATACTGTTTTTGCGTGCACATTAATGTATTTATCCATCGCTCCCTGATAATGCTGGCAGCAAACAAAGAAGGGACACTTAAAATGTTGGCCAGCTTCTTCCCAGACTAAAATATTGAGAGCCTAAACGACTTAAAATAGAATATGTGTTTTTTTTTTTTTTGTAGATAAGTCTCAATACGCAGTTTTTTTCCTCGTTTTGTTTTTTTCTACAAAAATTTCATCATTATTTTATATCGGTATTAAATGAAACTTTTTTTGAGATTCCTTAATGACAAAGCAACGGCGCGGCGCTACCGATTTCTTTAGGGAAGAACCCTCTTACAATTTATTTGTTAAAAACGGATTGTTTTTGATTGATTTTTCGAACCAGCCAGCGGAACCAACAGACGTTGCCCTTATAAAACAGATTCACGAATTGAACAAGTACGAGTACGTTTTAGTGCTTCCAAATAGTTTATTTCAGTTATTCTCGAATACTCAAAATTTGATCAAAATTGGTGCAGGTGTTTAAAAGAACTTTAGTCACATATGCGGCACACACATAGGATATAGATTGATTGTATTGGCGTTTTTTTTGTGTATATATCTTCATTACATTACGTACCGTGTGTCTGCTTAGCTTTGCAATGTTGAACTCTTTTCCACTTTTTCTAAAGGTATTCCATTAAAATGTATTACGTTTTTTTTTCAAATCAAATAATAGTATCCTGTAAGTTTTAACGTTGAAGTCGTCTTTTACCAATTCTGATAGTGTGTATGTAGAATGTTTTCAACAATCACAATTGCTACACAATTAGAATTTCCTCGAAATACACCCCTATCTCGAAGACAAACACGAACTGACATCACAACGACAACAATTACAATACTTCACTTTTACTTTTCTTCAGAAAACAAAAAACGAAATCAATCAAAATGATATCCGTCCGTACCTTTGTACATACATAAAACTGTACTCCTTTACTCGAGGTTTCCAAAGAGTATGAAACCTTCGACTCGAATGAAATTTTCCCAAGTCATTCATAAATAAAAGACTTAAAGAAAAGTAAGAGATTTACTAAGGATTCAAGTTGGAATGAACATGTACATATGTTGAGCTTAGTCCTTAGAACTTTTCGAAGGCTTTTCATGTTAAAGTTAACGGGGATTTAATGAGTTTTCTCATATTCTATCTGGATTATGCGTACGTTCAAGCGCAAGGCAAATTTAGAGTTATTCTAAAGTTTATGTGTTTCTTTAAAGGTTTCGGGTTTTTATGTAATCGTTAAACAGAAGAACTAAAAAACAAAAAAACTCCAGAAAAAGTTGTCTCCACACCAAGGATCTTAATTCCCCTTTTTACCACGTCCCAAGCTTTGTTGATGAACAGATCATAAACAGTATTATTTCTTCATTATTTGTATATGCAAACACACCAAATAAACAAGCAGAGATATCTTGAAGGTTCAACATGTTTTTTGACAACTTAAGTTTTCTCCTTGTGTTTTTCTGCCTTCTTCGTTTTTTGTTTCTTATTGATTTTCATTGCATTACATCAAACCGATAGAAATTGCAATTTCGTACTTGAGTCACAAACTCATGTGCTGGAAACATTTGTAAAATTGTTCGCCTTCTTCACATAAAACACAAACAAACATCCTTACTATATTTTGACAATACACATCCGAACAAGTGTTTTCAGTGCAGACATTCCAACAGTCGAGAAAAAAGAACTTTTATGTCTTTTGGTGCATGAAAAAAAACATGGGAAAAATGAAATTAATAATACAACTCTCTATATAGCATCTTCTGATGGAAGTATTCTGAATGAAATTTGACAATTCAGGAAGAAAGTAATCCTTGAATGTCGACAGATATGACAATGCAGAAAATAGAAATCAGGTAAATTTTGCTTTCTTGAAAATTTGAAATTTCATTTCAAGGAGAAAGAGTATTTGTCTAGGGGATGGGTGTTTGGATATGATGTCGTTTTCTATACTTTATTCAATCACTCTTCTTTTGTACAGAAGAAAGTGTGCATTTTTGAAGCATTTTCAATTGAATGGAATTTAAGAAATTTAACTTACTTCAGGTAAATCGAATTGTGTTTAAAATATGTAAAAAAATGTTGAAGATGAAGAATTGTGTATGATCCAGGAATTTAAACTTTAATACAAGTTTCGAATATTTACCTAAAAAAGAAGAGAAGAAATAAGTTGTAGTATGCAGTTGGAGAATTTTGTAGGAAAATGCAATAAAAGTTCAACAATTGTTCTGGGGTAAATTTTTATTTTCGAATTTTTATTTTGAATATTTCAATCACAAGTTTTCAATCAAACTTTGTGATGCTTGATTTACAAGGGCTGGGCTAAAGGTACTCGTCGGTATCAAAGGTCTGCCTGAGGAAACCACATATATATCAATTCTTACTAAAACTCTTATATAAAACTAATCTCATATAGTTAGTACAATAGCGCCACGGCCTCGAAGTGAGCGGAAGTCTCGTAAAAAAATAATGTAGTCTGTTTCTACTGCCACAGCCTTAGAGTGAGGATACTCGAACGGAGGTTTAGAACAGCCGCTGCCTCAAAGTGGTGGGGATTCTGGGAAGTAGGTAAATTAGCCGCAGCCTTAAAGGAAGGGGGATTCTCGGAAAGAGGCAAAACATCCAATCGCCATAGATTCAAGATGAAGGGGAATTTTGGAAGGAGGTAAAGCAAAAAACTATTCGGTCAATTAGGAACAATCTTAAATGCCCTAAGCACCATTCCATAAATCGTTAAAAATTTACTTGAAGCTTTAAGCAGTGGGAGAACTACTACTATAACTACTTCGTAGGATTTTCGATTTTTCTAAAAAATTCCACTTCTACTT
The DNA here is from genome assembly GCA_943590905.1 of Sphaerophoria taeniata. Lineage (NCBI taxonomy): Eukaryota > Metazoa > Arthropoda > Insecta > Diptera > Syrphidae > Sphaerophoria > Sphaerophoria taeniata. The sequence goes on from OX016541.1 coordinate 25,731,928, forward strand.
CACAAAGTTTCAGTAAAAACTAGAAGTGAATTTTAAAAAGTCAGAAAAACTTAAATTCTCAAAATATGCGTTATGTTTATCGTATCCTTGGTAGAAGTTATCTGCATATAAATTGAGTGTGAGTCGTCGTTACAACATGACATCAAGGTTATAGATTATTTTTAAAAAGTGGGTCCGACAGTTCCGTATGTCTGTCATTTCCGCGTGAAAGGACCTAACCGACTAAAAAAATTTTAGCACAAGACTTTTTTTTAATTTTATTTCAAGGAAGTGACACTTCCGAAGTGTTCATACAATTTTTTTGGCTGAATTTAAAAAAGACAATCTCATACTGCAGCCACAGAGCGTTAAGGAAGACAAACAAGGTATTAACCGACTAAAGCTCAACAAAGCTGCACGTGCCGTTGGCTTGCCAGTGCCAATCAAACTTGGAACAGCAAGAAATGCCGGAAGATTGGCGAAAAGGCGTAATATGTCCATAGCTGGGCACCGTTAATCAAAAAGTTAACTTCGTTAATCGCTAATCCGTTAATTAAAAATTTAACTTCGTTAACAGTTAAAACGTTAAATTTTAGAAAAATTAACGCAAGTTAACGTTAATCGTTAATCCGTTAACACGCCATAAAAAATTTATTTTCTAATAAAAATTGGAAGTTGGAAACAAGAAAAGACAAGTAATTTTTTTTTTAATATAGTAAATTATATTTTATAAGAGTTTAAGTGTTAAAACGACAAATTATTCAGTCACATGTATATAAATGTGATTGTTCCCTTTCATGAACATCAGCATGTTGAAATTCTCATCGGAAAGCGAAGCTCTTTTCGGCTGAAGTATATCCTTGCCCGTGGGAGACGTTCAACAACAGTGCTTGAGGGAATGGCAGTATTGTATTGGATAAACAGGTTTGCCAATACTTGTTCCCCGAGGAATGCCACTTCATTTAACGAGTCTTTTGACTTCAAATCTAGCCACGTTTTTACGAAACTTCGAGCTTTACTTCTTAATGATTTGTTGTTCTTAGGTTTTTCTGAAGATTGGGTAACAGAGTTGAAAAAGTCATCCTCATTCAATATTCAATCCTGGCTTGTGCAAGTTCGCCTTCTTTTCCATTCGTTTTAAATAAAACTTAACATTTATCTTAAAGCTAATTGAAAATTATTTAGAACTAAGAAACGTAAAACTAAATAAAAAACTTTTAACATTTAAAATAAATTTGCGTCTGCTTTTATATAAAAGACTGTGCTAATAAGAGGGCACAATCTTTTTAAATCAAAACAACGCGAACAAAATATTTTTATTTAGTTTTAATTTTGTAATTTAGTCTTTTACATTTAGCTTTAAGATAAATTTTAAGTTTAGATTTAAGTTAAATAAACGAAGGCGAACTTGCACAAGCCACCGTTGAATATTTTGTGCCCTCTTATTGGCACAATCTTTTATATAAAAGCAGACGCGAATTTATTTTAAATGTATTAGGTTGATAAGTACAAGAAACGACCGACTTCTTTGGATGTTTTCAAAAGACCGATCTTGTCGTGTCATTTAGGTGATCGCAAGCCCAAACATTCGCAGTGGATAATCGTCGGCACGTTTAAAGAGTCAGCAAAATTCAACTATTGTATGATTGCACTTTGATTGACCCAAAAGAATATCCGTAATATGATATCGAATTGATAATCAAAGAGTACAACACAATTTAAGTGTGCTGAGTTCAACGCACGACGATTTCCTCTGGTAGGTATTGGAGAAGATACAACATAAATATTAAAAGATTTTTATTTAGTTTTACGTTTCTTGGTTCTAAGTAATTTACAATTAGCTTTAATATAAATGTAAAGTTTTATTTAGGTTTAAACGAATGGAAAAGAAGGCGAACTTGCACAAGCCACGATTGAATATTGAATTTGTGTAAAAACTCAGCTCCTATAATAGGGTGATCGATGTCGGCAATAACAAAAAAGAAATCAAAAACGCGTCTAAGATTCAAGTCAACTGTTAATCGTTTGCAACCGTATGTATGAATTTTTCACCGTTCGCAGTAAGCAGAATGAAATCGTTTGGTTCTTTGATTTGCTAGCAGAATTTGCGAGGAATTATCGAAATTTCAGCACCAGTGTCGATTAGAAATTGAAACTTTGTATTTTTATCGCGAACAAATAGACGGCGGCGTTGTGTTTCCTGAAGGGTATTGACTAATTTTTTATAAGTTATAAAAATAATTACCAATAATCTAATTTGAATGTGTATCTGGAATGTGTATCTGTATGGTATTTGTGTTCGATTAACGATTAACGGACTTTGGAAAATTTAACGATCGTTAACATTTTTTTGAAGTTAACTGAAAAGTTAAGACTGGGTTTCCTTTTTTCTTGAACTCCGAGTTCGTGTAAAAGCATGCACGAGTGTTAGTGAATATTTCCCTTTCTTTTTTTTTATTTCCGTCTCACATAGCCACTTGAAATTTCTAGTTCTCCAGTTTTTGTTTTTTTTTTCTCACTCAGAATTCAGTTTCAGTGAGCGATATGTAAGAAATGAGTTTCGCTTACGAAGGTCCACAAAATAGGGATGAAAAAAAGAGGTATTTTCGAATGTATCTATTTACTATGTGGAATTATGGACTGTGGTGTGGACATACACAAAAATGCAATGTAGATGCATATGTACGTATTATGTTATGTGCACTTAGAGTAGGAGTAGCATTCATGAATTATTGTTGTTTTTCTTTTTTCTACGCAAATTTTGTAATTTGGGATTATGATGGTTTTGAGTTTTGCTGACATTTGTGTTCGAATTGTTTCTTTTTTGGGGTCCTGACGAAGGATTTTAATTTTTCTTTGGTTTCATCTTTATATTTATCTATAAAAAGACGAAGAGGTCCTTTTTGACAAGCTATGAACAATTAAAAAAGTTCAAGACGATATTTTGATCAAACATGATTTTACGATGATAGAAAAATCAAAAAAGTGATTGCCTCAATTCTGTCTTTCCTTGGGTATTTAGGCAAAAGTTACCCGATTGTCTTCAACTACTACGATTGTTCTTTAACCAATTTGGGTCACGGATGGGAGATTATTTATTTATTTTTTTTTTTTTTTAAATAGGCAAAAAATTACTCAAACTATAACATTTTTTTATTATTCCCAAATGCATTGGGGTTTATTTTCTTAAGGTTTCAAGGAATATAATATTGACATTGCCTTTTCACAGTACTTCGCACATGAATGTAACGAACTACAGACACATAGCAGCATTGGCGACTGAGGCCATCGGCTGATGAATATAATATAATATAATAAAATTTATTTTTCTAAACCTACCTACACCTGCAAGTAATAATATTATAAAGAAAAATGATTCCAAGGAATCAAAAATTATTTTTTGTCATCTAGTTATCTTACAAAACAAGATTAGGTCAAGATTAGACACTAGATTGATTTTTATAATTCTATAAAACAAAGAATTCGCAAGAATTCGATTTGAAATACAATAAAATAACCATAATTCAAATCATCGGCTTGTTCTTCTTCAAAAAAGAATATTACGATCCCACCAGCACAGCATAGAGAAACGATAGGAAAAAAATGTCATTGCTACAAAAACAAAAGCAAAACAAAAACAAAAAAGAAACAAAACCCTTTACATAATCCTAAGAAACGGAAAACACCACCACGAAAAAAGATCGTTTCCTCATTGCGTAACAGGATTTTACTTCTCAAGCCCTTGCACATAGAGAATATTATTACCTTGCCCTTGCACTTGACTCATTTTCAAAAAATACGCGCATTCACATACATATTCGAAATGTATGCCTGCAAATATGACAAATGTAGGGAGGTATTCAAAACAACTTTTTCATCGAATATCTACAAAGTACATAGTAGTGATCACAATTGCCTTTCTACATTTATATGTCTGCATATCATAAACATTCCAGAAGTATAAAAAAATTAATTTTCATTCTCAAACGAATTCTATGAGAACGTTTGGTATGAACATTTTTTTCTCTATCCTATAAAAATAAAACGAAGGAGAAGAGAATGAAATATAAAACAACGCCACCTAGTTCAATTCGTTTGAACTGAGTACCTCAGTGTGTGTGAGCAAACGCGATTTTTCTTGTAAAAATCTAAAAAAAAATACCCATTTTCGAATATTAATATAAAATAAACGGGATATCGTAAAATTATTTTAATTTCTGATTTCTATATAAAAAATATGAAAAAAAATTAAAAAAATATTTTTGAAAATATTGTTTGCTGCATTCTCCTCATAATTGATACACAAATATTGACTTTGTTAAATGCATTTTTAAATATGTTTTCATTTTTTTCTTTTTTTTTCTAAAAACGTTACTGAGTCGCAGAGATGTTCAATTTTCATAAAAAAATACTTTTGTTGTTGAGTCAAACTAAATGGGGCTGGAATCTTGTTCGCCGTAGAATATTCTAAGAAAAACATGCATTTTTTTACTTTGCACTTCAAAAAAATCTAGTAAAATATTTTATAAAAAAATTAAAAAATTATTGTGATATGTATATTTCGACAAAATAAAAAAAATATTTTCAATTTTTTATCTTTTCTAATTTAGAAATTATTCCAAATAAATCAGACCTACTTTTGCTAAATTGCACCCATTTTTCGTGATTTTGTTAATTTTTTTTGACGAAACTGGACAAAATATTAAAAAAAAGGCCACGTTACTGAGTCGTGAGACATTTTAAGAATAGATAAAAAATATAAAAAGAATAAAAAATAAGTTTTTAAGGCAACAAAACTTTTCCCCTGCAAACGTCTCCAAAAATTTCATAATTTTTCGTTACGCATGACCATTTTGGGATGAAATATGTTTTTAATATTTTTTTTTAGCTAAATAATTTCTTAACTTATTTAATGTATAATCTATACCCGTTGATTTCATTTAAATATACGGAATATTTTGGGAGCTACACAGTTTTACGCAAAAGACCAACGAAATTTTCAATGGGAAACGTAGCCTTAATCCGTTAATGGGAATGTTAACTTCGTTAATTAACGATTAACGGATTAACGAAAAAATGCCCGTTAATGCCCTATTTCATATGCTATGAATATGGCTGAGTTCGTAATTGTAAAACTTCCGCAGTACTGCCAAAATTGTGTTCATAAATGTAAATAAACAGCAATACTTCTGCATGAGCATGGCAACAATTGTGTTCATTAAAGTAAAACGACTGTAATTTTGCGGTCAAGTCGGCATTTGTTTTTATTTTGTTGCTGAATTTGCAGGAAAATGGCAGGAGCAAATGTGATGTTTGTTGCTCAATAACTCCAGAAGTACTTAACGGATCTGGATGAAATTTGGCATACAGACAGATTATAGTCTAGAATATCACATAGGCTACTTTATATCCTGGTAAAATCTATGGGCCCGTGGGAAACATGTGTTTTAAGTTAAAAAAGAGCATATGTGATGGACATAATTTTCTGTAGTGGTGGTTAAGGTGTCAGAAAATGACAAAGGCTACAGAGAGAGTATTGAGCTTAAGAAAGGACATTAATAGGAATTTTGAACGCAATTAAAGGGGATAAAAAGTTTGCAAGTGGTTGAAATAGTTGCCCAGAGTTTGTATGGAAGTTGGGTCAGTCTTGATAAACAAAATACAACATTCAAATTTTGAAAACATACGATGAATATCATACATATGTATTTGTATATCATACGAAAAGTCAAAGGGTTTTCCTATTTCTTAACTTTTCTGTTTTCTTATTTCCGCAAGTTTTGTATCATGTTTTCGAAAACGGTTTCTTCCACAAAGCTTAGAACAATGCGTTTTAAAATATTTATGTTGAAAGCCATTTTTCAAATGAATGAACTACAAATCAAATCAAAAACAAATAAACTTTGTTTCTCGTTTTGTCAACGTTTGCTTTTATGAACTCATTTTGAATAAAGTATGATGACCGCACACATGCAGTTGTAATTGAGTTCATAAAAGCCTTTGAGCATATTCAAGGCAGGGCATGGGCAACAAAGCCTGCAATTACGAACTCAGCCTATGTCTCGTACAGAGTTCAGCAATTGTATACCCTATAAGATTGTGACTATTCAACTTCTATCATACCAATGTTCGCGACATAATGAGAGGAAAACAGCGTGTTTTTCAACAAGGCCTTTGTAAGAATTAGGATAAAAGCGACAAAAACTGGCTTGACGATAGATTTGAGCATAAAGAAGTATATGCTGGCTTCGAAGAAGTACACCCAACACTAACGACTCGGGCAAAACGTTACAATAGAAGCATTTAACTTCAAAGTAGTAGATCAGTTTGTCGCCGAGATCAGACGAAAAATAACTCTTGCTAATCGCTGTTTCATTCTGCCTTCTCCAAATCAACTGAGGTAAAACTGTACAAGACCCTCTTCATCCCAGTCCTGCTGTATGGTGCAGTATCATGGACACTGACAAAAACGGATAAAAGTTAGGCTGTTTCGAGAGGAAAGTTTGTCGGCTTATCTTTGGCCCCGTGTGCATTGATGGGAATGGAGAAGATTCAACTGTAATCTTTACGGGCTTTACAACGACGAGAATTAAGCCAGCAGAGTGAAGGTCCAGCAACTCAAATGGCTTTGTCGTTAGAGCGGACGGGCACCAATGCTCCTGCCCGGACAGCCTTCGACACCATTCCTGAGGGACGTAGAAGTAGAGGAAGACCGCGACTTAGGTGGCGCACTCAAATGGAAATCTTCTTGAAGTGGAAAGCTGGAGACAGTTAGCAAGGGATCGAGCTGGCTGGCGGAGACTGTTGGTTGTAGTATCAACTTAAGTTAAGTAAGGTACATTTACCATCTGTTACATACGACAGTATAGCTAGGGTAGAACTGGACTAAGATAGATGGGAGAAAATCGGTATCCCGAATTACCTAGTAAGACAGTAGACAGACCATGACAAACGTTTCAATCCAAATTAAGGTATCGAGATTGCTATGCAGACCCGAGAACATTTACAATGGACAAGGCGATGGACTGGTTTGTCTCTTCTTCAACGTGGCAGTGGGGAAAGCAGTCCGTGGCTCTAGAACATCTACAAGACGGACTATGGTCACCAAGTTCATCAAGTAATTGATTTATGGAAACGACATTGACAACCTTGGAAGGAACCTACAATCTGTACAAACCTCATTTATCCAGTTCCTGCAGACAGCGAAAAACTTGGAACCGAGTCTTGGGTGCTAGGCCAAAGACACTTTGAACTTTAAGCCGCTTTTGAGAAAAAAGCAGAGCTCAGAAATAATTGGTAACCATTTTAATTCATTTGGTTTCTCACTGAGAGATATCAAATTGTCGACCAACAATTTGGTCTTGGTCTGAGATTTATTTTTATAAAGTTTGTATTAAGGTCTTTGGTTGTGATTTATTATTTATTTTGAAAAATATTTCTCCTTGATTGACTTTTTTCCACATAAATTAAATGGAACTGGTTGACCTTTAATCTTTATAATAAAAAATAAATCACAAGTGGTTAAAAAAAAAAACACCGCATCAAAAATGAAGGGAGAGGTTAGAAAGTAAGAGTAGGTGATCATTATTCTTGAATTTTTGAACATTGAAATGATTAGGAAATACGGGAGTGCAAAAGGCAGTTCCATATTCGCACAGTTCGGCTAAAGAACGATTCTCTATACCTACTTGAGGGTATGTCCGAAGTTCCGAAGTAGGCTCGAGTGTAAACTGATGGGCATTCCTGAATGCGCGGGTATTACGGTTGAATTGCTTAAGGGGAGAAATGCAACTGGCTATTGCACAAGAGCAATTAGTGTCGAAATAACGATAGAACCGAGGGAGATAAGAAACGTTACAACAGCGTTCCAAAGAAGTGAATGAATCAGTAATGTCTCTATCACCAATCATTCTTAGAGCTCTTTTTTGTATACCATTCAAGAGATAGATTCTGAACTGGAGCATTAGCCCAGAGATGGGTACTCTAGCTTTGGACGGATTTAAGTCTTATAGATAATAGCCAGATTAGACGGGAAGAAAAATTGCTTGCACCGTCTTAAGAAACCCAAACATCTTTCGGGACTTTTGGTAACATCGCATATGTGCTCGTTCCACAGTAGGTCGTCAATGATGCACAATTTTTAATTAAAATAAAACATAATGATGAACACGCCCTCTGCACTATTGCTTATATACCCAAAATAACCAAAGCTACTTCTAAACATTTTAAAGAAGAAATGTGATTTATTTTTTTCTCATAAAAATAAATCTCGTTGATTAACCAAAAACATAAAAAAATCAAAAATAAATGTATATCTCAGAGAGAAAACAAAAAAATATAAAAGTAATCGAAACTGGTTATTGAGAGAGCATTTAAATAAATCACAACAAATAAGAGTTATTTAAGGACCAGTGAAAGTGGTAACCATAAACTTCCGAGCTCTGGAAAAAAGTTCTACTGAGAAAAGTTGTCTCAATTTGCCGTAGCGAAGTAGATGTGAACATTATTTTGCTTGGTAGACTCCGGTGAGTTGGCCACCAAGTTCGTATGACCAATTCAATAGTGAACTGTCTCTCGCGTGATAGTTCTATGACAATCCTGGCACATCGTTATGATGAGTGCGAAGAAATTTAAATTTTGTGAAGCTCATACATCATACCACATAATAACCAAATTAATGCAAATTACAAAAGAAAGCATAGCCCAAGTTTTTGAGTATGTGCGTTCTCAATTCTTAGTTTGGATGGAATATACCACATTCATTTTTTTATTTCTTTGTAGAAACGGTGCCAGAATCGTACAACCACAGACACTTTACGAAAACTTTTGATGACTTCTTTTCACAAATTTTATTAAAACCTTAGATATTTTCCTTGTCTATGAAAGGCAGGCTTCAATGCAGACAGCATCCGTAACTGTATAATCTAGTTGCTGAGAAAAATTGACAGTTTTTGTGTTTGACTATCTGGATGACTAATTTAGAATTTCATTTGAAAAGTTTCTTGTAATTTGAGATTGAAAATATTTTATTTTCAAACAATCTTCAGGTGCTGTTATACGCAAGGGCTTTTAATTGGATTTTTGTTTGTAGTTTAACAAGGTATAGTTGTGGAATAAACTTCAAGAAAAATGTTGGATTGTTGGATGTTTGGGAGAAATAAAAAAAGATAAAAAAGGTTATAAATGACCTAAGTATCCTACATTTTAAGGGAAGGTATTTCCGGATGACTCGAAGAAGCGACATTGCAAAAGTTTCATATTTTTATGGTCTATTCATAATGCTGATGTTTTAGACCTCAAATAACAAAAGTTTCGCAAACGAAAGCTTAATCTTAATCTTCTTAAATTTTGCTTGTTTTTGTAGTTTTTCGTTGCACAAGAACCTCCATCGACCATAGATCAAAAAACTACCAACATTCCCTTAAGAAAACCACAAGCTTCTCCATCATTTGACAAAGCTTAAATTTCCCAGTACTAGCTTTCATCTTACCGGATATACACTTTCATCATTATCATGAGGAACATCACACCTTTCTCAGTATTGTGTCTTGTAGAGAAAGCTCATTGTAGCATCTTGAATGGTAGCAAATGAAGAGGAAAAGTTCCCTTCGCTAAAGCTAAAAAGACGTAAAATTATTTCAAATCATAAAACATCCACATTTATCTTCGAGTTTAAATCCCATCTAATCCAAAACCATAAAACTCGTACTATGTAAGCAGAAAATAAGATAATGGTGTACCTGGTGTTAAGATAATAATAAATAATCCGATGAGAATTTTTTGTTTGAAGGACCGCGCGAGTACAATAGTCTGTGGTTGATGTTGCTGCGAACTTGTTGCTTTCCCGCATCAGCAACAAGACCTCGGAGGACTCAAGTTCCTAATTAAGTATGTATACAAGACCGCACAGGAAATTTTTGTTTTCATAAAATATGAACTTAATGTTGAAGTATTAATTTTTATAGTTGGTGATTTCTGTTGGCTTGGAATGTCGTTATTTTGTTGATGAAGGGATTATTTTGTGCTGATTCAGAGAGCTAAGAATAAGAACATCTTTGAGGTTATTTGGGACTTAAATGGCTCCAATTTGCTACATCAGTATTTTAACTCAAAAGGTAAGAATTAAAATAGATGAAGATGAAGAAAAGAGTGGGAAAGGTTTTATTCCGGGGAACCAACCTTGATAAACCGTTGACGATGTAACGAAGCGTTACAGTTATTCTTTTTTTCTGGACAAAATTCAGGAGTGGATCTGTGATACCGTGGACCCGAATGCCACCTGATCAAAAAAGAAAATGTAAAAACGCGAAATCACATGCAGTACCAACCGAAAAATTCATAAGTGTAGGTGTTTTTGTGATTGAAAATCAGTTTCAGCCCGGTTTCGGTAGAGTGTACACTGTACATGTAATTGTAGTAAAGTGGTTCTCAAATGGAAAACTGGAAAATTTCAAAATGGGTTTTCGAAAGGAACTCGGAAAACTCATTGGTTTTAAAATGGAAAATTGCATGTTATTGCAGGTGTAGTGGTTTTCAAATGGAAAACTGGAACATTTGTGATGGGGAACTAGAATGCAAGAAAAAGTAAAAAAAAAAAATGGAAAATTTGAAATGCAAAAAAATTTGATTAAACAAAATCTCAAAAACACTCTTTCAAATGAAATGCATTACTTTTGAAATGGTAAAATGGAAAGTTCGTGCTGTTTGTCATCAAATTTTGACAAAATGTTCGAGTATTATTACAGTAGGGTTTTTAAGAAAATTGTACAGAATCGGCCAAGCCGTTCATAAGGTTCATTCAGATTCATAGCAAAAAATGTGGAAACACAATTTTCCATATCCTTAACAAAGTTGTTGTGCATGAGGCAACGAAGATTTCTGAGCTGTAACGACCTTACTAGCTGACAAAGTAAACGTTGTTTTCTTAGATATATAAAAATCTCATACAAATTCCCCGAGGACTCACTGATTTTAGTGTGTTTAGAACCAAATGTTGAGGGAATGTTTGGTTAGTGGCGTAGATGGGTTCTTAGTATTTTGTACAAAATCGACCAAGCCGTTTTCATGAGAAATGTCTAGGGTAGGTAGCGGGGTAATGGGAAGCGGGTAGCGGGTTGACGGATAGTGAGTAGTTAGAAGCAGGATAAGGGGAAGCGGGATAACAGGTATAGGGGTAGCGTGTAGCGCGTAGAAATACTGGGTAGCGGGCAGTGTTTAGTGGGGTGACGGGTAGCGGGATAACTGGGTAACAGAGTAGTGGGGTAGCAGGGTAGCAGGGTAGCGGGTACTGTAGGGGGCTACAAAAGTTTAGACTTTTTATTTATCGATTTAGGCAATGCGAAGTCTGCCGGGTCAGCTAGTATTATCTAAAAAACTTAAGCACGAGACTCACTGTATTGTCGCCACAGGCAACGTAACGGGATCATGACGAAATCTAGAATGCCAAAAATCTCGAATGCCGAAAATCTCGAAAATAAAAAAAAATTATCTAGAACGCAAAAATCTCGAATCCACAAAAATCCAGAATTAACAAAAATCTCGAAAGACTCTATCTAGAAAAAAATCTCGAAAAAAAAATAAAAATTCGAGATTTTTTTTTTTTGTATTTTTAACAGTTAAAACTCAATAAAACACAAATATATCAGTTTACCCAATATTTTATTTTCTGAGCAAGAAAAATAGTTGCAAACAATAAGAAAATCAAAACAATAAACAAAAAAAGAAAACAAAAACAAATTAAATATGTATTTAAAAAAAAAAAAAAAAACAAATACTTAATACAAGTTTTATAAATGTTAGCCGCAAGACTTCTTAGGAACCCAACATAACTTTTCTCTTCCTTTTCGTCGAGGACTTTCAAGATACGTTTTTCTTTTTGTAAGTACTCTCGTCTAACTCTAGTCTCCTCTCCAATCTGAAGTTTTTCAACAAGACACCTAACATGAACAGATTCATTCGACAAAATTTCAATGAATCTGTACAGGCCAATGTGAGGCCTTCCAACTAAAACCTTAATTTTAATATTTCCTTTATTTGTGACAATTTCATTTACTTTCATCTTTATAGAGGTAATTTCAAGCTCAAGTTAGACTAATTTTAACAATACTGAATTTACTGTGGATGTTCTTGCAGTTTCATTGACAATGTGTTTAGATGGGTAACTGTTCTCACAGGTGCATGAGTAGCAATGTGCAATTGTATGATTGATAACTTTACTTGTCAACTTTAAGTTTGTTAAGGAGAAGTAAGTTTTCCAGAATGTATGTTTGAATTTTTGAGACAATGTTTAAAATTCGCGGCGAATTTTAAACATTGTCTCAAAAATTCAAACATACATTCTAGATTTTTGCATTCGAGATTATTTTTTTTCTAGATTTTGGCATTTCGAGATTTTATTTTCTAGATTTTTGTTTTCGAGATTTTTTCCATTCTAGATTTTTGTTTTCGAGATTTTCATATTCGAGATTTTTACTTTCTAGATAATTGATTTCTAGATATCGTGGTAGACCCCAACGTAACACTCTTCATACAAAAACTTTCCAATGGTAAATATTCTCAAGGACTTATGCACACCTCCCGTCCCAGATATGCAGCCTTTGAATTTGTTTTTCGTTTTCGTTTACATTTACACGGCTTCTAACTAACACAAACAAAATGGAAATTGTGTGTGTCCCTTCTCCTTTTGTGTCTTTGGATATATACCTTCAAATGGAAATTAGCATTTTTAATTTCCGCGTTTCTTCTTTCATGATACACATCACTTTGCATCTTTCATTCGTCGTCGTCCTCTTTGACAAAAAAAGGAATTTAGTTGGCGTGGAATTTCCATGTAATTTTCTCCGACAGTTGATTTTCATCTCAAACAAACGATCATAGTCTCGTTTCCTTTAGTCGGACTGGGATCATTGATGTAGCATTAAACAACCATAAAAGAATATGTTCTTGATAATTTGTTGTCCTGTTCCGGTACTGACATGCAAGTGACATTGGGACAATTTGCTGGCCCTTTCGGGTGGTGAATGGAAAAAAATTATTTTCACTCATTTCTAAAGAAACAATAATTGCTTTGCTTTATGAATGATATTCTATGTTTTGTGTGTGTGTTCTATGTTTTTTTTTGTTTTTATTTTGTTTTTTTCTTTTTTCAAAGTAAGGCTCTTCTTCTGTGACATTAGAGAGTCTTGAATTAATTTCTAATGAATGCATTTCAGACTGAACGCTAAGATGAGAATTCAAAATCAGGCTTTTGATTTTGTGCTTTCAAGAAACGAAAGAAAACTTTAAAATCTCTTTGAAGCACATTGATAAACTAACTCAAGTGCAGAGACAATAGTCTGACTTATAATTCCGTGGCGAGTGAATGTGATTGAATTCCTAACAAACGGCTGGACCGATTTCGATGAAGTTTTTGTTTTGCATTCCTGAGGATTTGAAAATGGCTTGAGCTCACTATTGCTTACTAGCGGACGCAAATAGAAAATAAATTTATAACGCTCAACCTAAATGGTCAAAATTATGTTTGCAAATTTTTTATCTGCATATGTAACAACTAGCGGATCCGTAAGATGTTGCCTTAAAACAAGCATTGGCTCTTAATCTGCTTTACAGATTTTTATGAAATTTGCCATTCTGTGTGATTGCATTAAATTAAAATAAATATAGTGGCGTGACAGCTCTTGAAGAGCCAAGGCCTAAGTGACTTACTGCCATCAGCAATTCTCTGGGTGAGTGTGAAGAATTGAGGGGACCTACAATTTAACGTCGATTCCGAAGGGCAAAGTTGAGAAGCACTTTTTCATGACAGACTGATACTCTTGGAAGTTTTGTCAGTTCTTCGCAAGAGGCAGTTATTCTGAGGAAAAGCTAAGAAATGCAAAGAATGTTCATTGAGCTCAAGATAGAGTTGTACAGCAATCAAAACCCCCTGTATCCTTGAAAGCAAAAAAACAACAAGAAAAAGTGCAAATTTTTACTTACGAACGACCGACCGAACCAGCCCTCCGGCAACGACCATGATTAGATACAATAAAAAAAATCAAAAAAAAAAAAAGGAATCATAATATGATTAGTTTTACGACTTCACCAAAGGACCTGAGGTTCGCTTCTTTTCGTAGTTCCTTCGCTTCATATCCACTTCCTCAGATCCTACAGTTATATGTGTGTGTTTTAAAGATTTTCTTTGCTTCTCCTTATTTTTTCCGTATCCGTTTTGTTATTATAAAATATTCATTCTACTTGAGTGTCCCCACAAGACTCATGTTTGCGCACTATTTATATGGTGAGGTCCTTGGGTGATGGCAACCAACATACCGTACCACCACCGCACACTGTGTCTACAATAAAAGTTTATTTTTATTGTGTTTTTTTTTCTTTTTTTTCTTTTTGAATGTTTGTTGGTTGATGGTTGCGTGGACTGGTGTGTATCATAACAATGTTGTCAGCAGGACAACAATGACGACGCCGAAAGCAGTCTGAAAGTCGACAATGAAGAGGAAGACCCTGGAAGAAGATATCCGGATACGAATATCAAGATATTCTACACTGACAAAATAAACAAACGAAATTCTAGATTCAAAAGTGCAAGGACATTTTTATTTAACCCAGAATATGAAATCTTATTTTTGCATCATGTTTTAAGGGGCTTATGTTGCATGGCTTTAGGGGTCTGTTTGGTTGTTAACTTTGCTTTTCTTTTAGAAACAAAATAATTAGACGGTTACATTAATTTTAATTTTATTGAATACTTAGTACAAGCATATCTTAAATCTAAGGTTAAAAATTTAATATGATTAACATTATATTATTGTATAGGTACATAGTCATAAAATTATAAATAAGTTAGGTTGGTAAACTAAGAAGATAATTTTTAAGTGAGGATTTGGAAAGGCAGGGGTCAAAAATGTCTAAATTATTTGCTTTACGTAGCATTCTGGTCATAGGCTCATTTTGGCCATATATAGTCCGGTGAAAAGGGAGATGAAAAAAATTAACCGATCTCAAGCGACGTGGGTTGGTATTAATTGAAATCTTTCGAAGCAAAGATGGGCAGTCAATATTTCCGGTTAACAGCTGATGTATAAAAACGATATCAGCATTGTTACGGCGAATAAATAAGGGATACATGCTCAACAGAAGAAGGCGAGACTCATAAGGTGGTAAATTAAAGGGATCTTCCCAGCCAGAACCAAGGTCACGAAGGGCAAAACGAATAAATCTACGCTGGACAGCTTCAATCCTTTGAATATGAACTTGATAGTGAGGACACCAAACTTGGGAAGCATATTCAAGTACAGGTCTAACGAACGTTATATAAAGGGATTTAGTGACATATGGATCACAGAACTCTTTAGACCAGCGTTTAATAAATCCTAAAGTGGAATTAGCCTTATTAATAATATTGTCGATATGCGATTTAAAATTCAATTGGGAGTCAAATAGTATGCCTAAATCAGAGATCGATGTTACTCTTGGAATAGATTCGTCATTGATAGTATAAGTTCTACAAGAAACTGTAGAACACTTACGAGAAAACGTTATAGATTGACACTTATTAATATTTTTTTTTTTTTTTTATAATTTGCACCCACTCAAGAGACTTTTTATACCCTTATTATGCCAGAGACACAGTGAGTGCATTAGGAAGAAAGGAAGGGGTGAGAAAGGAGCTGTCGGTGTACATTGGTCTTGAATTCCTGAACATTATAATGATTGGGAAAGACAGAGTGTGGAAGAGAGTTCCACATTCGTGTAGTACGGCTAAAGAACGATTCTCTATACTTGAGCGTACGTCCGAAGTTGGGCTCGAGGGTGAACTGATGGGCATTCCTAGAAGCGCGAGTATTACGGGTGAATTTCTTGAGGGGAGGAATGCAACTGGCTATTTCTCTAGAGCACTTACCGTAGAAGTAACGGTAGAACAAAGAGAGACATGAAACGTTACGACGGTGATCTAATGATTGGAATGACTCAGTGATGTCTCTGTCATCGATCATTCGTAGGGCTCTTTTTTGAATACCGTCCAAGAGGCTTAAATATGTTATTGGAGCACCAGCCCAGAGATGGGAATTGTACTCAAGCTTTGGACGGATATAAGTCTTGTAAATAATAGCCAGATCAGACGGGGAGAAAAATTTCTTGCATCGCCTTAAGAAACCTAAACATCTTGCGGCATTTTTGGCGACATCGCATATGTGCTCGTTCCACAAGAGGTGGTCTGTGATGCACATACCGAGAATCTCGAGATGTTCGGTCTCGTTGATGCAAGTGCCACTCATGGACAGTGGCAAGGGGGGTATGTCTCGCTTAGACGATACAAGACAGCATTGTGTTTTCGAAGCATTAAACTCTACGCGGTTTTGTGTTCCCCATTGTACAATGCTGTTTAAGTCAGAGTTTAATGAGCTTATCATATTTTGCCGTTGCAGTTCCACACCCGAAGAGGAGGGATGTGAGTCTGGAAACGAATATGAAAAGCTAAGGGTACTATCGTCAGCAAAACAATTAATTGGATTAGAAGTTACAGACAGGAGATCATTTATGAAAATGAGAAAGAGGGTCGGAGACAAAACGGAGCCCTGGGGCACACCAGCATTTATGTTATGGGTTTCAGACTTGAATCCATCCAAAACAACTTGTATTGAACGGTTCAAAAGAAAATTTCTAATCCAACGAAGGAGGGATTCGTCGATACCGAAAGCACGCATTTTCGATAAAAGAGCAAGATGCCAGACTTTATCAAATGCCTTTGAAATATCAAGTGCAACAATCTTACTTTCTCCAAAACGATGTAAAGATTTGTTCCACTGTTCGGTGAGATAAACCATCAGATCACCAGTGGACCTGTTGCTGCGAAAGCCGTACTGCCGGTCATTAAGAAGCTTTCGGTCTTCGAGATATTTCTTGAGCTGATAGTTTATCAGCGTTTCCATGACCTTAGAAAGAAGGGACGTAAGTGCAATCGGACGATAATTAGAGGGAGAAGAAGAATCGCCTTTTTTTGGAATTGGCTGGACAAATGCTGTTTTCCAACTGCTCGGAACGAGCCCAGAAGAATAGGATAGATGGAAAAGCTTACGCAAGGGTTTTGCCAGCGTGGAAGAACACCTCTTCAGAATAATAGCGGGGATACCATCCGGACCAGCGGATTTATGTATGTTGAGATCCTTTAGGACTCTCGCCACAGCACGAGTGCGGAAAAAGATTTGTCCCATGGAATCATTAACGCGCTCAAGAACAGGCGGAGTCATGGCACTCTCTGGCAGTGAAGAGTTGGCGGCAAACTGCCTAGCAAAAAGGTTAGCTTTCGCGAGAGAGCTAACAACTGGAGTGCCATTGTCAACGAGCGTTGGGACCGAGGAAGAAGAAGAATTCTTCATATTTTTAACAAATGACCAAAAATTCTTACTGCCTTTGGGACACTGCAGTATTTTTTGCCTTAATTTTTGGTCATGCAAAAACTTTGTCCGTCGAATATGGGCATTGCAGGCCTTCCTGGCTTGTTTAAACTTGTTCCGGTTTTCCTCAGTTGGGTTGGCTCTAAAACACCGGAACTTTACTTCTTTATATTTACTTTACTTCTTTAATATTTAGTTCAAGGTCATTCATTTGGCACCAAGTACTAAAGTTATTAATATCAGTTTGGAGTAGGTCAATATCCACGGAACAACATATTTCTTTGTAAATTTTCATATTAGCAACTCTTTAGTTAAATATTTTTCTCTCTGTGTAGATATGAGAGCGCAAAGCAAAATCTTCTCATCTCCAAATAATAAAAAAAAGGAAGATAGAATCGTGGCTAGATTCTATTTTTTTTTTTTTTTACAAAATTTTTTTATTTTCAATGACTGAAGAACCTGACAAAGAGAGTACACATTGCGCTGTTAACTCTAATATTTGGGTCTCCTATCCCCTCCCTAACCTCACATCGGAGAAAACTTCATTGTTGAGATGTAAAAAGTAAACGTCAGCCATTTTTCCTCCCGCTTTTCCCGCAACGCGTTAACGAAAAGACCAACCTACCATAGGAATATGAGTTTAACAGAAGTGGTCTGGTTACTGGTTAGCAAGGATATCCGTCTTTTACATAATTTATCATATTTTATGATGGGTATTTGCCTCCTGTTTCTATGTTGTGTTGAAGAGAATAAGAGGGTTACCTCTGATTATGAGCTCGACGGCAACACAAGGCATGCAAATATGTAGCCTAATAGTCGCGAACGTATAAACAGAAAATTAGATATTGCTGAGTTGGTTGGTTGGTTGTTTGTGTATGTGTGGGTAGGTATTAAACGACGAAAGAAATTTCCCTACTTAATTAATAAACAGCTTATTTAACAAGAATGAAACAAGATTTTCATTTTTATTTTTTTGTTTCTTTTTTTTCAGGAGGCGACGCACGGTGGTGGTGCATGTGCTTTGAAGAGCGCTATGGAAATATGTAAGCGACTGAGCAGGCGAATAAAATTAAAAGAGAGGGTTAAAAAGATAAATTGTTATTTGGGATTATGATGGGCTGACATTTCTGGAAAGAGATAATTTTTTACACTTGTATGAGTGAGGCAATTCAGTTTGAATTGTTTTTCTTGTTCATATATTTTCAGAAATAAAATGAGGCATGAAAATAGGGAGAAAACGATAAAAGAAAATTTAAATAAGGTACCTTAATTGTGTTGCTTCTCAAGCAGTCAAATTGCTGACATCAACAGTAATTTTAAAAGTCATTTTATAGAATGTTTAATACTTGCACAAATTGTTTTAAGGCCGCCCTCGGTCTCGATAGCATAGCTGCGAAGACAAGGGAGACTTACTATTTATGAGCGACGCGACGTTTCAATCCAATTAAAATTATCGAAAACTTATGAATCGATTTAAATATATTTTTTTTTATTTTAAGAAAACCATAACTGTTTGTTTCTTCCGTGCAACATTTCTGTAACAAAACTACGTTTAAATGGTCGAACCGATTTGAATTCAACTTTGTGAATTTTTTCAAATGTATGTCAATGCTTGATATATAACACTCTTCTTCTAAACGCCGCCTTAAACAATGTTATATGCACATTAATTGTGAATAGGTACTTGGGCAAAGTAAAGTTGCATATTTCATCAAACTGAGGGACACGTGATACGTCGTAAGTTCTTGGAAATGGAACAAATATTCTTAAAGGGAAATTAATGAAGATACCCAACTTATTTTACTAGCTGGCCCGATAGACGTTGATCTTTAAAAATTATAAAAAAGTACAGTTAAATGGTAGACAAATTTTGAAAAATAGAAACTTAACATCAAGATGTTGTTCTTACTCACTCATTTTGTTATATTGGAGAGCATTTAACTGCACGTATTTTGTAATCATTTCAAAAAAAAAAAAACAATTAAAAGAAGCATTAGAACGGTTGATAAACCATTTTTAACAAAATTATGAATAAGTAGATGAGCAAATTGATGCTCCAGTTTTCACATTTAATGTCATAACATCGTGATTTCTTGTAGTGCGAACTTCAAGCTTATATTTCCTCACCACTCACCACCCAAATGCAAAGAAACAATAGCCTTCTACCAACAGCACTTAGAAAGTTTAAAAACATGACAAAGAATTAGTTTAAAAATCGCACTCCATCAAACTCATTACAAGTTCTATAGCCACCAGAACATTGATTTAAAACAAAAGTTTCATTAACTTCATGTTATCCTTATTAACTTGAGTGCAAATTGTTTTCATCAAAATGTTTAAATTTTAAAATAATTATCACACAACGAAACCCTTTCAAACGAATTGTTTTTCGCTTTTACAACTTATTACCCGGCTACATGAAAAAATCACATTAACTTAATCCCAAAGGAGATACACACAAATCGAATTGTTTTTCCTGCATGTGGACTGTAATTAGCTTAACAATTCACTTACCACATCGCACATAATATATGAAAATACATACATCCCGTTTTGCATCATGAAAATCATCAACAGAAAAAAGTCCTTCCCTCGAATTTCACGTGTAAATTACTTTAAAGTGGACGTAATCTTCCATAACCCTATCATAATCACCGCAAAACCCTTTAGAGTAAGTATCAAGACAATGGACAACTCAACCTACTCTCAAGGTCATTCTCTCAAATATTGTATCCATTTTCAAAAATGAAAAGAAAAGAAAAAACACAAGCTGGAACTAATGTTGATTCGCAACACATTTGTACCCTTTGTATGATTCTCATTCAGTTTGAAGTGTCATTACAAGCCCTTTCCACATCATGTTTACAACAACAACCCGACAGCAAATTAAATATCCCCAGGCATCACAGTTCAACCATAAGGATTAAAACCCGAAACAATCTGAGCGGTTTTATTATTTATTTTTTTTGGTTCATGCACATTTCTGATTTTTATTATTGTTCAAACAGCTTCATCATAGCCTCAAAGCATTCAATAAATCTAAATAATTGTGAACCCAAATGAAAATTTGAATAATATATATCCTCTACAGCTTCTGGCGAAATTCGATTCGACGTCTATTCCAGGGCTGAATGAAATTGTGGTTTGAATCGAACCCAAACCAGCGCAACACAGCAAAAGGTCACTCGCATTTGATTTCGGAGAGACATCCTCTCATAAATTTATGATTTTTCGACCGAATTTCGAGTGGATGTTAACTGGGGTGGTCGATGCGGAAAAAACGTCGTCGTTATACGTATGTGTTAATCAACCCTTTTTTGGTTGGTTATGTGGCCACCTCTTAACACACCCATGATGCAGACAGGATTAGGTTGAGTAGCGTAATTTGAAGGGATTACACAAATAGCTATAGGTAGCTATATCGATATCGTTTGTTTGATTTTTTTACTTTCTGCTTTGCCTTGGGTGCACTTTGGAATAAGCCATAATTTGTATTGATTTAGGTTATTTAGTAAATCGAAACGAAGAAAGGGATGAAACGGAAAAGTTAGGAATTATAATTATAATCCTTTGGAATTTAACCCCAACTAATGAGCTTATACCCTCGAATATTATGAACCTGCAAAATGCATCAATAAATTCCAGGAATGATCGTAATTCACCATCATATTATGTTGTCGATAATAATTTGTAATGTGTGATGATGAAGTGTGAGCTTGACTCTGACCGTATGATATTAATTACTTACCTGGTTAGTTTGTCGAACACATGAGGACGAAATTTATTAAATATGAATGATTCAGGAGCAGCTGGAGCGCGTAATTGGAAATTACCTTTTCGAACTGTGTCAGCATCGAATTAGGGCATCTGGTTGTTAAGTGAGTATAGATTTTTGGAATACCGTTTAATTTGGAATTTGTAGTATACCTACATTTAACTTCTAATGGGTATAACGTGTAAGGATATTACAAGCAAAGCTACCCTCAGACAAATTAATTTGAAAAAAAACTGTTTCGTTGTGAGTAAAACTATTTCGAAATCAAATATTCATTAACTCTTAAATTAAGCCATAAAAACACACCAAGAAACAAAAAATGAATACATAAAAGACAAACTTGCCACAAACGAAAAGGCAAGCAAGTTCGTTCGCCTTTTCTACCTTCATATAAGCAATATTAATATTAAAAAAACACACATTGGAATTGGAATAATATTTCCACTCTTCCGTCCTTTCCTATCCCTAGTGTTCTTTTTTTTCTTTTCGAAGCCCTATTTGCTTTTAATTTAGTGCATGCATTCTTTACGTTACCAAAATAAAAAATCCAAAAAAAGAAAATACGAAAAATTCCCTTTTGAGACACGGCATGAGGATACGACTTTGGCGCAAAGCCTCACGACTTTTCCCTGGAGCTATGAGGCTTGTTTGTTGGTTCTGCTAGGTACCGACTTTCGAGAAAATAAAAAAAAATAAAACAGAAACAAACAAAATATGCATTCATAAATGCATAATGCATTTCATGAAAAGTTAAAGTATCTTTGCTGCAAAGCACTCGATTTTGTAGCGTTGAAATACTTATTTGCACGCGATACAATTATATCACGAGGCTCGCTCGCTGGGTTTACATATCTACAACCAATTTGTGAACCTTGAATACAAATTCCCCCTTTCGTTTTTTTTATGAATATTTTTTTGTTTATAGGTAGCCGAACATTATCAACTCCTTTAGGGTTGTTTTTTTTTATTTTTTTGTTTCCTAAATAAAAAAATGTAATATTTTGTCTCCTTGTTTTTTAGAATCAATTCCGCCGAGTGTCTGGAATTTTATTTTTTTCCTAGTTGGAAAAAGAATTATGAGTAATTTTGTGGTTTTTGGTGTGTGCGCTGCTGTGGATCTACCGCACCTGATGTTTGTTTTGATGTTGATGTTTTTCGTCAAAAAAAATAAATAAAATAAAAATGACAAAAAAATATGGCTGTTCATGTTCTTGTGTGTGTTTTTAATTGCTTCACAGGGTTGATTTTGTGAAAAATAATGAGAATTACACTGGCAACGAGTTACACTTTACACGCCGGGCCTTACATTGGAAATTTGGAAGAATACAAACACAAAAAAATGATTTTTTTTTTGTGCAGGTAGGAATGGTATTATGTATTCATATTGAACGTGCAATGAGATCATAAAAAAAAACATGTATGGAGTGTAGCGAGATTCATGCCTGGCAGCATTATTAATGAAGAGACAGAGCATAGAGATCCCCAAACAAATTGACTAGGACTAGGACGTAGCTAGGTAGATTACAACATTCAAATTTTAAAGTCAGTAACTATGTATGTATGCAGCTTTTTTGGTGTATAACAGGGTGCAAGTTGGGCGATTGTGACGGCCACTGATTTTGTTTGTGGCAAACCACTGCTGTCCGACCTTTGAAGAATGGCTTGGGCCATTATTTTGCAAGAGGACCCAGTGAAGATGCATTTCTTATTCCTCATATAGAAATATTATCGACGAAAAATGTCTATACTGAGAGCGATTCATAATTCTGTAGCCGTAGTGGGATACACCATGCAGCTGAAAAAGAGCTCCGAAACAGTCCCTAAAGAGCGCCTGAATGTCATTCTAAAATATATTGAATTCACTTTCATAGCTGAAAATCACACTTTAAATGCCAAAGTCATGGTGACAGCATCATAAAACTACAAAAAGGTTTAATAATAATAGAAGACTCGGTGGATTGGTTAGGTCTTGAATTTCTTTATGTTAGTGACTTGGGAAGCTAGAGCGTAATCAAGTGTTCTACATTCGCGTAGTGTGGATAAAAACGGAATATCTGCACTTAAAAGTACGACCGGAGTTGGTCTCGGGTGGTAAATGATAAGCATTCTCAGAAGTATAAGTAGAGGGTCATTCATTTTTCGGTTTCGAAAGGAAAGCTAACAACAATTTGATTTCGTTTTTTTTTTTACTTTTTTTCTTTTTTGAATTGCTTGATGTGCCCTCTGTCTTTAGTCTTTAGTCGGCCATTTTCATGTTTTTTCCTTATATGTTTTAGAAAAAATGTCCATTGTCTTAAGGTCGCGAATTTGGTCATTTCTCGACTGCAAATCAAATTTTGCACAGTTGAACTGAAACATTTTTATTTTTTGTAAGCTATGAAACTTTGGTAGGCATATGTGAATCTTATACAGTTTTCATTAAAAGCATTTTATAAAAGTTATTCACTTTATAATTCCATAAAATATCTTTTAGCCTTGACAATGGCCTTATTCCTTTACTAAATAAAAGTCTATATAAAAACTTATAATAATCACTGGTCAACAACATTTTTCCCACAGAGATGAGACACATCATTTCTTGTAGATTTCTTGATGCTGAAACTGGACACAGAATTGTGCTAGGACGTCAGGGTTTCGAGATATGCTTATCTCAAAGTGCTCAAAACACGGTTTTTGGCGATGTTATTTGTATAAACATTTGCAACTACAGCATTCGTTAGAACTTACTAGGTACTCTTTATCTTTCAAACTCATTTTAGTTAAAAATCTACAAGAAATGATGTGTCTCATCCTTATGGTAATCAGAAAATTGAATATAGTTGAGCAGTGAATTGTAATTTTATATTTAAGGTGATGCGATGCTTCTCAAAATGTTTAATGCTGAAGAGAAAAGCATTCCAATTGCATTGGAAAATATACACAAACACGTACTACATCCTAAAAAACAGGGTAAAAAAAATGTTGGTGCACGAATAATCGCCTTTTACGGAGGCCAAGTAATAAAAACGAGAATCATGCTGCCTTAAGAAGGAATTATACGGCTAAAGTGTACAAAAAACCAAATCACTCATGGATGAAAAGTCGACATTCGTCAATGAGAAAAAGAATTCTTCCTAGACTAATTGAACATAACTGAACCCCAATAAAATATGTGTTTGAGTTTTACAAGAAGTAAACAACTGTTTATATGATACCTTTTTATTCTACTAGTTGACCCGGTAAATGTTATTTTCTTTTTGAAAATACCCTTCAAGAAATTGAAATTAACGTTTTATGGAGAAGTTCACTCGGGCGTATACTTATTATTTTTTCAGAAGACAGAAGAAGAAATGTCACCACTCTTTTTTCCGAAAACTATTTGAGCAACAAAATTAATTCTTGCGGCACAAATTAAAAACAAACTAATGAATACTTTTCGGTGGCGGCTCATGAAATGGTTCTGCTAGCGTAATAGACATTCTCTTTTGCACTAAGAAAAAAATCGCTCCAAAAATAATTTAAAAATTTCATCTCATTAATTTTGTGTTCATATTTAAGACGTAGAGGGAAAGACAACTTACCTCAAGCAATTTTAATCCTTTTAAGCGGCAGATTATCAATTTTCCAACTGGCAGATTGATGTTTTTGAATAATCCTCTTATGAATGTTTTGATATTAAAAAAAAATTATAAAGATTATTTTCCGTTTAGAACACTTTTTTTCCGCAACGCACTTGACATCTTTGTTTGAATTAATTTCTATTATATGGATCAATGACACTCTACTACCCCGAAAACACTTAAATCGAAAAAATGAGCGTGGAACGTTGGTGAGGAGGTAAATTAATCAGAATCCTTTTTTGTTTGTTACTTCATTAAAATTGAACAAGAAAAAAGAAAAAAGGGACACAAGATCAGATCATTTCATGGGAAAGAAAGGCGGAAATCATCCAAACAAAACTATTTCAAATAAAATTCAAGGAACTCCACTTGTTATTAATTTTTAATTGTGTAATAAGTAAAAAAGTAAGTGCTCGATAAACGAGGGAAGTTATCACTTTTTAGAGCACATGTGGTTAAAAAGCCAGATTAAACAGAACAACTTGTTGGGTATTTTTTAATTCACTTTGAATGATTTTTTTATTTGTTTTGCTTTTGTAATCACAAGTCCACAACTTACAGCGAATGAGTAACACACACGATGCCCTTACGGGAGTCCGTATTTTGTGGCAGCACCAAAACGACCGGTGTTTACAAACAAACTGATGTTTACATACGCTATGGGAAACTATCAACATAGTGGAAAATGGAATGCATTGGAATTGGAAGGCTTGCGCTTGCTCTTGCTGTTGTTTTGTATAAGAGGTAGGCAGCATGGAATTATAAGAGATTGGTTTGTTATTTGTTTATGTTTTAATGTTTTGGTTTTTAAGGAGAAAGTTGGAAATTGGAATGGAGAGTTGGAGAATTCTGGAATAATGTTTGATACATTCTATCTTCTATGCAATGACAGCGGTGCCTCTGCCTGATCCTGGTGTATAATTTTTTGAGCAAAATAATAAAAGAAGTTGATTTAAAATACATGGCGAACGGGAAAAAGTGGATATACGATTGTTGTCTGTACCTCACCTATACAAAGCAGTTTTTTCGTGCCATGGTCAACATCATAGAAGGTTTGGATTCGAATGCCAAAATGATTTTATATCATCTGATGGTTGTGTTTCTCGCGAAGAATTGGCAAGTCTTCCAATGTTAAAGGGTCATTCATTTCTTGGTTTCAAGTTGGGAGATCTGGTATTTTATACGTGTCAAACTTAACTGTTATCTGAAGTGTCATAATCTCATAATATTAGTTAAATGTTTGCTATTTACGAGAATGGATCGCTTAACAACGCCGCAGATAGGCTTCATGGGTGATGGAACAACAGAATATTTTTCGAACTACATTTTTGTTAGGGATAAGGCATATTTCTCACTTGGTGCGGTGGGTATATAAACAAACGAAATTGCCGTCGATGGTGTCCTTTATTGTCAAAAGTTTTTATTGGTCCGGCAAACGGTTACAGTCCATTCGGAAAGATATGGTCGAATGACAACTGATTTTTTCAAAAAAGCAGACATCGACCGAAACCAACGTACAATGTAGGTATCAAATTGAGGTCAAATTGTCATTTGAAAATCAATAGGCGTAAAGTGCTTGTAGTTCACGTTGCCTTTTTTTATGTATTTTTGAATTTTAGAGTTTGAAATGGTGTCACTGATGTTGAAAATTGTCAACAAATTCGGCCTCAGAACTAAATCGCACATGACTTTCAAATTGCATCATTTCTTTTATTTAAATTCAAATTAATTTAACAGTTACCTTCGAGAAGTTTTAACATGATTTCGAACGTCGCCATTTCAGCCTTTTTTCAGTGCCATTTCCGTTTTATTCTTCGAGCTGCTTCCGGTGCGGAATAGAGTTGAAAAAGGGGAAATTACTTTTTTTTGTACAAGTATGTTATGATGCAGAAATTATTAGAACATGGCAAATACGTGTAGATGAACTATAACTTTGAAAACTATTGGCGCAAATTTATAGTCACCTCCTATTAAGTAACTTTAGTAGATACTAGTTAAAACCATTTTAAATTTAAAACCAGCTACTAATTTCATATCAAATTATAGACATTTTGTAACCTGCCTGTAACTAGTGTAAGCCTTAGGTTGCACACACAATGCATTTTAGTCGAACAAACCAAAAAAATTACATTTTGGGAAATCAAATACAGTTTAAGAGCGATTGTTTTACACAATTAAATACAATTTAGGTATGTTCAGCGACACTGTTCTGCACGCTTTGGAACAGTTTGGAACAGAAAAGTACAGTTTTTTGGTGTTCATTGACACATTTGCTGTTCCAAACTGTTCTGATTTATTTATAGAAAAATGTATTAAAAGCTTGGAAGGGAGCCTAATTGGAGTCATGAGCCACGACGAAAGGGAAATTTTAAGGCAATTGATCCAGAAGCACATTTCAACTACATATATTACTATATAAGGACAGGGGCAACGAACCGAAGTTAATCCGCTTGACAACATTCCATGCAAGTAGCAAGTGTCTTGAAAATCTAGAATAATAAATCTATTCCTTACTATAACTCAATATATCACCTTCGAAGAAAATGAAGTATGATAAGAAATTATAAGGATGCAGGTAAGGAAGTCCACGATTTGACAAAGTCTCTCGATCAGAAGTGATCTTATCAAACCTATATCGAGAGTAAAATTCATCTTCGTCGAGTCAATCACAAGGATTTGCCTGGTTTTAATACACTTTCGGTTTTCGAAAAAGTTCACAATCATCAAAAAAATTAAAAACTTTAAATAAACTATGTATTTGAAAACATTCTACTCCACAGAACATTGAAGTCGATATTAAAAGATAAAAGGTACTTTCCTCGGTATTAATTTTAGCACCAGCTACTAACTTTAAAGTTGGTTTTAATTCGACTATACCTAATTGTCAAAAACTATAGTATCAGCTTAGTATCGACTAAAATAATTTTAAAGTCTATTTTATCTGACTATAAATTTGCGCCATTGTTTTTAACTTGCAGAGCAAAAATCCACAAGTAGATTAATTGAGAATTTTGAGGGGGCCTAAAAGTTCAACAGGAGGAAATTGCTGATGTATGTGATGAAAATTCGTTTTTCTTCGCAGGATAACAATTTGGCTTGTGAGCTATATTAAGAAAATATTTTTGTTTACAATTAAATACACTGTTTCAAAGAGGATTACATTTACTGAAAATACGCAATAAGAGACAAAAGTTGATTTAAATCTTTAATTACTCTTGCCAATGGTTTCCGAAAACTTGTACTTTTCCAAAGAGTATTCAAAAATATAATATGAAAATTATAATTAAATTTAAATTAATGAACTAACCTTACAAATTTAATGAATCCGAAAAAATACATACGGCTGCCATGTTATGAATTTCAATAACAAGATTGTTACATTTCTTAACAAACAAAAACTCACAGGTCCAATCTTGAGACTACGATGGATTGGCAGGCCCGTAGCCAGAGTTGAATTTAAGGTAGGGCAACGGTCATATAAGGTAGGGCATTGGTAAATTTTGTATTTCGGTCATTCCATTATAACTTTGAGGACATTTTGACGCATGTTATCCAGTTTATCCGTTAAAGAAGCAATCTTTTTTCTTGAAACTTGGTGAGTCGTAAGGGCTCATGATAAAGTTGATGTTCTAGAAGTTTCACAAAAAAACTAATTAAAAAAGCTAATTTATGCAAAGTTACCGTCTTTATCTGGGTATAATTTGGCTCTATGATAAGCCCTTTAGTTTCACCAAGTTTCGAGAAAATAGATCGATTCTTATAAGAGACTAGCAAAACCCCCGCCCGCTTCGCAGGGCTTCAAAAATAAATGTTTTTATTTTTAATTTGTTTTATATGTGCTTTATTTAATATTTTTTTATTAGAATGCGTTTTTGATAAACAATATAACCGGTTGTATAAGGTCAGCTGGTTTACCATTACGTGATAATGGTAAGCGTTGCAGTAGGAGCTGTTGGCGTATTTTTTTCGTTCCAAATACGTGAAAGGTATCAAGGAGTTGTCCATTTGCCAGTGCATTTGAAAAAGGGACAGTGTGTATATTTTACAATTGAAAATAGTGTTTCAAGAGCAGTGGAACCACCAAATACAAATTTAACCCCATTTTTTCATTTTACTAAACTTATTTAGCTCTAAGTAATTGGCTGCAGTCCTCTTATATCCAAATATCCAAAGAACCCAAAAACTGTGTCGTGTAAATTAGTACACCGTTTTCATTTGTAGGCAAAAAATTAGCCGCGTTTGTGAGGAAGGACTAACGGACAATTCTGGAGACGATATAACCACGATATAACGAAATCTACTGCGAATCAGATTTTATGACAAAAATAGGTTGACTCCGGTGGGCTGGACCCCTAGAGATCTAACTCTTATGAGCGGAGATGATTATTGTGATGAAATTTAATTTTCAGCTTATTTTATTACAGTTCTGTGTCGCCTTCTTATATATGTACAATAATTAATTTTCAATTAAAATAATTTTCGATTTGATAAACTTCGTCTGCCACCCCCTTGCCCACCGGCCAGAGTAGCGTCTTGTCTTGTTCATCATGCGCGCTTAAGAATTTTAATTAAAAACTCTTAATCAACAACACGTTTACTTGGTAAGGAATCCTTACCTCAGCCTAATGTTATATTGCCTCAGCCTAATGTTATATAGCTTAAATCCTTCCTTAATGAATAATCTATTAAGGATTGATATAATGTTGATAAAACTTCTTGGAAAATAATTGGTTCTAATGCATTGATTTCGACCAAAGTTGATAACAATAAAAAAAGGTTATACCTAAAAGACAGCCATATACCGACATTTTTTAGACCATTTAATGAGATATAATATTCTTTTATACATATTTGTTGGGTAACTTGAATCACGGAATGGAATACTAAAAATATTAATAATTTTCCCCGGTCTTTGCAAAATTTGTCACTGATTCTTCGCTCTTATTGGTTGTAGCCTAAAACCTTCCTCCGACAAAAGGCCTATCCAACACAAAAAGAATGTTTCAATTCAAACCAATAATTCCGGGAATAAGCACGTTCAAACAAACAAACTTGTCAGCCATGTATTTTCCCCCCATTATTTATTTATTCATCTAACGGTGATCTCGCCAGCAAGTCGTTGTTAGTTATGTTGGTGTACCCGGTGATCCTAGTCTCTGAGAACTCTACTTTCTACCTGCGATAGCATTTCAATGCACACTCTCTTGTAATCATTCAATTGCAATTAGAAAACATCGCCCTAACTGTACTGCTCTTGCAACATCTACGATTCTTCAAAACAGTTTTTGTATTTGAAAATTCAACAAAAACTACCTTCCAACTCGAAATTTTGTTTTCAACTTCTGCTTACTTTTGCTAAAAGGGCTTCCAAATTGAGGAATTAAAATGGTCAACTTCCGATTCGATGATATTTTCAAATCATATGAACGATTTCAAGAGAACCCTAATTCCAGTTCTCTTCGGCGGACCAGAGCCCGGAGTGATCATTGTTTTGCCAAAAAACACAACGCAAAATTGAATTTTTCGAATTGCAGTTAGAAAATTACAAAAGATGATGTTACGAACTTAACCTAATAGAAACGGGAGCGTCTACCTATATCCACATATTACGCTTACCCATGGAATGGTTTTCATACCCTTACATCTTTATGGATTGGGGTGTAAGCTTCCCATTCCTATTTACAATACATTCCTCTTTGTTTTCTATAAGGATGGCTTGCAAAGATGGCTTGAAGTTCCTATATTGTTCTCAGAGACCTACATGTACATACATATCAAAGAAGGAAGACAATTTTCAGAGTGAATTTCTTCTTCAATATCGATTGTTCTCGGGAAATTCTAGACCAATCGATTACAGCACAAAAATCATCTATATAGTTTTTGAGTTAAAGTTAAGAATAATAATTGTAACTTCGTAGAATGCATCGATCGCCTAAGATATTATAGTGTTTTATAAAAGTTTTTGTATCCATGTAATGTAACGGTTGTTTTTTTTCGAGGTATAGAACTTTAAATTGGCATTACTTTTCAAGACGGCGATTAAACAGCTGTCAAGTGATTTATTCTCAGTTTGGTTTGGCAATTCATCATGAAAGACTCACGCCTGAACATAACGCTTGCAAATTGTGCAATTTTTTTTCAACTAGTGCAAGCATTGAAGCCAAACTATCATCAAGCAAGGAGTAGATTGGTCGGATTGGCCCAAACGAGATGGCCGTTGTTCCCGATTCTCATAATTTCACGTTTTGGACCTGTGAATAGGCCTCCAAGATCTTGTGATTTAAGACCGCTAGACTATTTTCTGTGCGTTTATTTAAAGTCATTGCTCTATGCGGATAAGCCACAAACTCTTGACCATTTGGAAGACAACATTCGCTGTGTTATTGCCGATATACGACCACAAATGTTGTAAAAAGTCATCGAAAATCGGACGTCCAGATTGGACTACATCCGAGCCCGCCGTGGCAGTCATATGCCAGAAACCGTATTTAAAATGTAATGCCACAAGATTATCTTTCGAATAAATAAAAAATTACGTCAATAGAATATTCCATCGTTGTTTTATTGCAATTTAAAGTTCTATCTAAGAAAAACACCCTTTGTACCTCTGCTCCTCGCATGTGGACTTTCGACGGCAAAGCATGATGTGTTCAGTTTAATAGGTCCAGGACTAAATACTGGCTCCTGTCATATAAGCGGACATGTAAATGAATAAAAAATGTCTTCTTTTTCTTCACTGACATTTATTTGTATTAATAAAAATAAAATATTTTACAAAATTTTCAAGTGAAAATGATCAGTTTTGTTCATAATTTGATGTAGTGAAAAAAAATGATTTTTTAACATTGGTACCATTTGTCATTTAAAAAGTATAAGTTTTGTTTTTGCTAAACCTTCTACCCCAATTCCTCTTGAGTTTAGAAAAAGAAATTAGAAAATCGGTCAAGCGGTTTGGCCGGTTAGCGAACGAACACAAAAATAAGGCTGTTCTTTTATATATATAGATAAACAACCGTAAAAATGCCTTCTCCGTTACCTTGGTATGGCTGATTTGATTTGATGTAAGAAAGATTCAAAATAATAAAGTGCAAAGCATTAAGGTATTCAAGTTTAAATATTTTACTGTTTTTCCAAATAAATTATATTTACAAAGTACAAAAATAGTAAAATATAAAATATTAATATTATTCCTTAAAATAACTGAATTTTTCGATTGCTCATTTTATTAAATACACGAAGGACTTCAATGAGGTCTACTGATTTAGTTCTTTTTTTTCAAACGCGAGAAATACAAGGCCAGCCATTCTTTCATGTCCCATTGACATCCTCTGGGGCCTATTGATGGCAGTTAAAGTTGAAAAAGTGGATTCACATACTGCTGTGCTACATCCTATAGTCGCTACCGACGCAAAAAGTTCGTATGTACCTATCTTTAAAGGCCCCTCGCTGCCTGTACAAAATCTGCATTAGGTTTTCGGTTTTGTCTTCGAGCCTACTTAAATAATTTTTTACAACAGTAGCCTCTTCATTTGTTGGAATTGTTATACCTGAAAAATCAATTGAAATAACTGAAATGCATTTGCTGAATCTTAACTTCAAGAATAATGTGTAAAAGATTACAGTTTATGCAGACGAAAAAATTGATATATGGCTTGGAGTGAAAAACAGCTAACTCCACTTTTACACTCCTTACACAAATGGGACCACACTGCAGGCACCAGCTTTCGAATACAAAAGATATGAGGTAGCAAACATAACAAAAAAAAAACAGACGAGTTGATAACATCCTCCTTTTTGGAAGTCGGTTGAAAAAGAAAATATTTCTAAATGTGTTAATAAATCCAAGACAACATAAAGTTATTTTTTAGAATCCATACTATTAAATGAAAAAGAATTTGATAAGATTTCAAAGATTTTTGTAATTTCAATCAATTATGTAAATCATTTTTATGTGGAGTTAGGAGGTGGCAGTTAACAGGTTTGCACTCTTAGCCGACGACGATATTATTCATTTATCAAAAATGTGGAAACAGTTTTTTTTTTGTTTTCAAATTTAAACATTTTACGAGTTGATACGTATTTTTGTTAAAATAAAAAGGATCCATCTATAAGTATACCTACGCGCTGCAATTTCAGCTTTAAATGAAATATTAACGTTAAATTGCAACAAATTACTTTTATAAAAAATTGAATAGTTTGAAGAGAACTCTTTAATAATTTTACTTTAGAAGCGAATCAGATTGTTTGTATATTTTTGTAATTATGTTTAAGACATCAATATAAATTGCATGCGCGTTAAAAAAGGTTATGCAGCGCACGAAGAATAGCATGAAATCATAAAACCTCACTTTTTCAAAAAGTTCAGTTTTATAACACCCCGAATTTTTTTCATTTTTTCGGTATCTCGGTATAACTCGTCGATACTCGCAATTGGGTTTATTAATTCGTCATTTTCTAAAAATCTTCTTTTAAGCTCTGATAACACAATGTCCAAGGTTTCGTAATACTCGGACTTAAATGGCTGGGCGTCCTGGTTTTCGGCACTTCTTTTCACGGTGGAACAAGAAGGGCCGTACATGAAACAGTCATCCATCCTATTTGATTTTTTAATTTGTCTTTTTTGAGTCTGCGTTCTATTTTCTAATTCGTGGCCGACGGCCACTGATTTAGCTTCTTCTAAAATGGTACGGTAGATTTTTTCAGACCTTAGATTTGTTATTTCATTTTGTACACTTTTTATTATTCCAATGGCGTCTTTCAATCCTGCACTTCTAGCTTGTAAGGCTGTCTGCAAATTGAAGCATGGTTAAATTTTTGTTTGCTATTACCATAGCCATTCTAAACTCCAAATTCATCATAACATTTTTTATGCCTACACTTTTTGCAACATCATCACCGTTAAATTTTTTGATGTTTAAGATGTTAGTAGAATAAAAAAAAATAATAATAATTGAAAACGTTTTTTTATATCTCTTGTTTTTCTGTGGCAAAGTAGGATATTTTTGAAGGTAGGGCATTTTTAATGCAGGGAGTAAATAAAGTTGGAGCATCGTTAAATTTGGGCATTTTTAAAAGTCGAACGTTATCATACGAAGGACATTTTTGAAGGTAGGGCAATTTTAAAGCTAGAAATTTTTTAAAGTCGGACATTTTCATAGGTAGGATATTTTGAAGGTAGGGCATTTTTAATGCAGGGAGTTTTCAAAGCTGGAGCATTTCTTAAAGTGGGGCATTTTTAAAAGTCGGACGTTATTATACGTAGGACATTTTTGAGGGTAGGGCATTTTTAAGAGTCAGACGTTATCATACGCAAGGCATTTTTGAAGGTAAGGGCATTCTTTGAAGTCGGACGTTATCATACGTAGGACGTTTTTGAAGGTAGGGCATTTTTAATGAAGGGAGTTTTTAAAGCATTTTTTAAGGTAGGGCACTTTTAAGACAGGAAATATTTAAAGCTGGAACATTTTTTAAGATCAGCATTTTTATAAGAAGGGCATTTTTAAAGGTGGGGCATTTTTGATGGTTGGGCATTTTTAAGGTAGGGCATTTCAGATTTAAGGTAGGGCATTGCCCCTCAATGCCCCCCCCCCTGGCTTCGGGCCTGTGGATTGGGCAGAAGTTTGAAGCCCAAAATCGGAAAATTTGAGGTGAGGCGTTTTTCATTTTAAACCCTGTTACCGTTCTGATTTTCCACTGTTTGGAATGTGCCTTAGTCGACTGTAACGAAAGTCTCAGAAACTCACTCAGATTGCGCTTAATCAGCTTCAAACACTGCTCTGAAGTGGCACCACGGCTGTGCTTTTTGTAGGAAATGAGTAACTGCGACAACCATTGCGGCTACAGCTTTCTTATCCCCAAAATTGAATGAAGAATATGACTTACGCCGACCCGATCTTTTGAAATGTCTGCTGTCTCAGCTCATTCTGGAAGGGAAAACACAAAAAGTACACAATTAATAATTAACAACTCTTTTCATGTTGACTGTCAAAAAACTGTACAGGGGCTTGATAAGGCTCTATCCGCCGCATATCCCATGCTGGGAAAAAATCCATAAGCCATATGCTGCAAAAAAGTCCTAAAATTATATAATTTTCCTCGCTGCTTAAAAAAAATTATCATAATTAAGGATTATAAATTGAGGTATCTATTTTGCGATGCCCTAACTTTTTAAATGTTGACAACAAGGTATTACAAACCCAAAACAAAATCGAGTCCCGTTCATATGTCATGATTTGGATTTCCCCAACTGCGAAAAATCGTTTTTTGTTTTTCAATATAAAACAAACGACTATAATACTCATTCGTTTTGTAAAATATCCTTAAACCATATTATAATTATTTTATAATTCCACTGTTGGGTCCATATTTCACAATCTCATCGCACTACAATCCCCATTCGCAGCAGATCAGAAAACACAAAGATTGGAAATATCTCAAATCTCTTAAAATTAAAATTAAATGACTGAGACGAAAAATCAAACAATATTTGCATATGAATTCCTATTTCGATGAAGCAGTCTTACAATTATATACTTCTGACAACGCCGTTTTCGTTTAAATAACCGCTGTAATATAGAATTTCACAGCTCACATCAAAAAATGAACTTTTTTATGATTCATCATTTCGGCTCTGAGGCAAAATACAAATGGGACCACCCTCATATATGCATACTGACTGACCATGCAAAAGTCAAATTGATACAAACAATATTGTGCTGCTTATTTTACTTACCAAAGGATTAAAAATATTAATTTTAATATTCGAACTGCACATTACCATTTCTTTAAAACAATTAAGCTGTTAATTATGTTGGAATTAAAGTATCGAAGGAAATTACAGTAAAATGAAAAAAATGAATCGAATGTAGCTGCTAATACACTGTAAGCTTTTCAGTAAGATACACATTCATACACACATGCGTATACAAGAATAACCAAAGAAAAAACATTGAAATTTAAGCTCAATAACGAAATGGCTGCATTTTTTTTCGGACTTTCAAATTTCAACGGCTCCAAACTTCACCGAAATCAATAGGCAAAGGAGAGTTCCATACTCAATAACTATTGCATACCGTGAGGGCACAAAACACAGCAAAATATCGAAATTAAAACTGGAACCAGACAATGAATTCATAAAGAAAAAAAAAAGGAAATTGACCTTTTTCTGTTTAAGAAAGATCCTTTTGTTATCCTCATTAAAAACTCAATACCAAAGTACTGGTCGTACTTTTGCTTTATTTGTGTCTTCACATTGAAAGAAGAAACAAAGCTCCTTCAAAAGCTATAATATTACATCATTACAAGTAGGTACACTCAAAAGAAGACCTACACTAAATAAAATTACACTGTCCAACGTATTTAATGCCTCCATGGAATTCATTCATTCTCGTAAATACACTTATTTTCTCAACATCCTGCCATTACACATTATTATGTCTCTTTTCTTTCATGCAGACCTCTATAAATAGACTCGATTTTCGATTTTCGAAAAAAGCACAGATAAAAAGACACACGGAAACAATCAAAAGTGTGATTTGTGCACAATCGTAAAAAGAAAGCCTTTCGGCCGGTCCCTTTCGAAGGGAATTAACCCTGAAGCGGCAAAATGTACATTTAAATGTACAAAAGTCCGACACAACATTTCAGTCCTTAACCTACATTTTTATTGAATTTTTTGTTTGCCAATGTAAAAGGATATTTTTTTTTACTCGCAACTCGCAAACCAAAAAACATGAACATAAAACAACGTCCTTCACTGAAGCAAACCAAAATAATACATGCAGAAGCAGACGATACCAAAAACCACTAACAAAGTAGCTAGAGACCAAAAAAAAAAAAAACTTCGATGATTTTCAATAGCTTATCCATCCTGAGGCTGGAATCCCGGCACTGCCACAAATAAACTAAACTTTCTCTTCTGTGAACAGCCAATTTTAAAAGCAGATACGGGCATCATCTATCGGTATGTGTTTATCCACTAAAACATTGTTCATGTGTTGTTTCGGGACTGAAAAAACCGACATGCTGCAAGCAAGGACACATTCTCAGGCGAGGCGGTCTGTTACACCTAAATCCAGACCAGAGATTGCGTCCATTCTGCCGTGTATGTCGTTTCTTCCATATTTTCCTGTTGTAAGAAACATGAAAGGATGAGTGTTGGCTTTGTTTGGATTTCAATCCAGTGAGAACAAATTTTTGAGAATTTTTCAAGATTGTTGCGTGTTTTTTTTATTTTTACCTTCCGGAAGGTAATGTTTAAAGGAAATAGACAGCTGGAATTTTCTTTTAATGGTAAATTGTTTAGCACTTATAATTGTTAACTCCAAATTTCCGAAACAAATTGAAGTTTTGTTCAGCTTTGATTTAATTTTCAGACTTTGTACAAAAAAATGTTTAAAATCATAAGGCTGCAAACAAATTTAAATTATAACCAATTAAGGAGATAATAAAAAAGCTGCTAATTATGATAATAATAAAATTAAATTAATTCGATTATATCGTTGGAACTTGTGATTTTAATTGCGTATATGTTTATAATATCACTGTGTGGAAATATTACACAAAAAGTCGATTTTATTCTTGTTTTTTTATTTAGTTTTGAAATTTTAATAAGTTTGCAAAGTTATGGAAGCTTAGGTAAATATTAAATTAGTTTTGTAAAAACATTTTTTTTGTCTAGTTTTGAGAGCCAGTAAAAGCTAGCTATTAACTGTTATTGAGTTTGCATAAGTTTTTAATTGCCATCCTAATTAGCAGAAGGCCAAAATGTTACAGAAAAATATAATGAAAATAACATGTGATTCATTTTTTGAAAACGTACCAGCAAAATTATAATGAAAACATTATGCTTTTCCAAAAATATCCACATTGTTGTTGTTTTTTTGGAGCCCCCCCCCCCTCCTTCCATAAAAAAGGTTTTAAAGTCAATTCAAAAAATGCACACGAATTGGGTCGCACGAACTTGCTCCTGTATTCCAAAAATTAACTCACAGAAAACATGAAGAAATAAAAAAAATGTACCAACTTAAAATTCATTAAAAATTCAAACTTGAAATATGTAACCATCTCAAAAACACATTTAATCTGATAAAATTTATGTCATACAATTTCTTAAGCAAATGCTGATTTTTAATTTTTTTTTTCTAAAAAATTCCTTTTAGCGGTTTTGTTTTCAATTAATTTTGTATAAACATATACAACTTTTCAAAAATGTACCTACTAAAATCAATCTGGGTGTGCAGTATTCAAGAGCATGTTAATATATGTCTTGCATATGAATTTCTATTCTTCCGTTATTGAGTATTTTTGAAAAAAAGTAACAATATTTTTTTTTAATCCAAAAAAAATGTATATTATTTGGACAATGGATACGATCGGATTATTATTTTTCGAGAAAATCTCGTAACAAAACAATGATCTATGAGAGGTACCGTTTTGAAGCAATACAAAAATAATATTTTACATTAAAACCACTAGTGTTTCGAGAAAAAAATGTCGAAGATGTTTAGAAAAAACTGTAGGAGCCGTTTTTGATTGACTGACATTTTTCTTTTTTGGGTGAACAATTTGTTGGGAGTTAGTTAGTTTAGGTTTAGTTAAATGATATTAAAAAAAACCCGCCTCGCGAAATTGCTCAAACCCCTAATTTTCGAGTTTGAAGTCAGTCGGACGAGTAACGTTGCAAAAGCACTTACAGACAGACCAACCAGACATATGGAATCACAGTTTCCCCCTTTTCGACTTCTCCATCATCGTAATGTCATATTTGATCCAAATCTCTAGAGATTAAATGTATCCGTAGGTTTTTTCAAAACCAGAACAAAATCTTAAGACTTTCCCTAGTGCATTAGCGGAGCTTCTTCCGGCTATCATAGGCGATTAACCGTTGTTTCAACGGAGAGGTCCGGTAGTATACGTGTATATTGCCCAGACAACACTTTGTCGTAAAAATTTTGAATCTCAAAAAAATATAAATATTAAAAATTTAAATTCAAACGTAAAGCCTATATTAACATGTTCTTGAATACTGCACTCCCAGATTAATCTTAGGACATTTTTTTTTAATTTGAAAAATCTACAATTTCCTTAGAAATGTTATGTTTTTGAGGCACATATTTGAATTAAAGTTTTTATTCATGATTTTTAAAGTTTTTTGGGGAGTTAAGTTTTGGAATACAGGGGTTCAATTCCCGATCTGTGAAACTGTGAAATGAAAAGTTCTATCACATTTTCACAATAAATTCGATTCTGGATCTGTGAAAAAATCAAAAAAAACTTAAAAACTTTTCATCTGGCGGTCGATTCCCGATCTGTGAAGCTGTGAAGTGCTTGAGAGTCGCTTGAGAGCTTTCGGTACAATGTACTCGTGTGTGACAAATGGGGCTGGATCTTGACCACTTTCAATGGGTTATCATGACGCAGAACTTGCAGCTCGCGATTGGTGTCGGCAAAGAAGCTTTTCAGCTTTTCATTGTTTTTGT
This sequence comes from Sphaerophoria taeniata, assembly GCA_943590905.1. Lineage (NCBI taxonomy): Eukaryota > Metazoa > Arthropoda > Insecta > Diptera > Syrphidae > Sphaerophoria > Sphaerophoria taeniata. The sequence continues at coordinate 25,771,154 of OX016541.1, forward strand.
TTTTATTTCGCGCAAGTGGGCCCACGGTTGCCAGTTTGGTCATTTATGACCAAATCTGGTCTTTTTTTTTCCTCTTGGTCCTGTGGTCATTTTTGTTTCCATTTGGTCATTTTTTTCTAGAAGAAAAGACCATTTAATTTTGTATGTTCTAAGAAAAAATTGAATTAAAAAAATATTTCGGGTAATGTGAACAGATCATTATTGTCAGCATAAAATGTGTGATTGTAAAAAATAAAGGTTATGAACGACATTGTTAAAACGAGAAAAAAATATTCCATCTAACCTTGTGGATTCAGTCGTGTAAATCAGCAAGGTTTGGTTCGAACTGTATCTACATACAAACTGCAATATCTAAACATCAACTGTTAAAAGACCATAAGCATAATGCGTTGTTGGTTTACACCGCATTGCCAGCAGACTACCACCTGATAGTAGATGTTTTAGCATAGTTTTGTATTTTATATCTGCAGAAAACTAAGAGAGCTCAGCTTTATACTAAACATAAAAGAATAGCCAGAATGCAGTAACGAGTGTTGCCTTTTAAATCATAGGTTTTTTTTCACTGACAGCTGTCTCCCTCTCGAAATCTTGATAGAAAAACAGTATCATATCATCCAACTTCTTTTGTACTGAAATTGAAGGCATAGATTTCGACGACCCCTGGGTCATGCAATATGGTTAACCATGCCACACAGCCAGTGCCACAATCGATCTTTTACAAACCAGATTCCCAAATCTTGTTTTGGTTATGTCGATTGGCCACTCGGAGCTGCGATTTCATGCGTTTGGACTTTTTTTTTGTGGGGAACCGTCAAGAACCGATGTTTTGCTAACAATCCAGAATCGATTTATGCACTTATGGCCAATATCAACCAAGAAATTCGTGAGCTACAGCTCGAAATCATCAACAAGGTCTTGGAAAATTGGAGTGACAGAATGCGCTACTGCTACTGCGAAACCAGTCGGGGCGGCCACTTGACCGAAGTTCTGTTCCATAACTAATGAGAATGTTGGCTCTTAATGATAAAGCCATAATACATGGACAACAATTTAATTTTGTTGGCTTTATTACATTTTGCAAAGAAACCACCCTGTATACGTGATTTTCTCTTGCTATCATAAAGCGCACCATACACAGTTCAACTCAATCGTCAACTGAATCAAATCAAATGTAAATCAACCTGTGTGTGGCCTTGTCATTTCATCGATTTGACAGTTGAATGGTTGGTTGAAGAAAAATCAAAAGATTTTGATTTTTTTGAAGTTGAATATAAAGTCCTTCAACTGAATTGAACTGCATGTGGACGAGTTGGTTGATTTGCTGTCAAAACACAGATGAGTTTAAGAGGGAGATGGGAAACCGAGCTGACAAAATGACAATGCCTACAAGCTATGGACCATAGTTACTGCGATAGTATGCGTGTTTTTACCAATACTATCACAGTAAATATGGTCCTACCACCTCATTTTTGTTGCTGTTTTTTCTCATTTATTCACAGACACGAAGTAATAGTAAAATAAAATTTGCGGTATCTTCTCTCTGGTCAAAACAGCATCAGTCGAATTTTTGAATTTAAAGCAAGTTGAGCAAGTAGAAGCAATGCGTTCCAACTCAGTCTATGCAGTGTGTGCTCGAACACAAACCTAGTTGACAACTCAGTTTACAATCGAGTTGAAATGTGTATGGGGCACTTAAGTAATTTGTATTCATGTGAATTTTCATTAGTGATTCCATCGAGCGTAGATATTGATTTGAGAAATCGTTTTTGAAAAAAAAAAATGTATTAAAATGATACAGTTAATTATTTTTATACTAAGTTTTTAATATTTTATAATATGATGGTCTTTTTTTGCTGCATTTGGTCATTTTTCCTTCTAATTTTGGTAATATTTTAAATTTCCAAGTGGCAACCGTGAGTGGGCCTCGTTATAACAATGTCAGGTCGCTCAGAAAGAAAGAAAATTTTGTGTTGAAAGATGAAAATAAAATGTCTGATGCCGACCAAGAAAAAAAAACATTAAATGACACACAGCTGTCAGAATCTTTCGTTTAGAACACTTTAGTTCTTTTTAGTACAACTGTTTATCATACACAGTTCGAGAATCGCATTAGGTGTGTTCGTGAAGTGAAGAAATGAAAAAACTCTGTGAAGACTAAAATGATAAATTTTTCTTCACTTCACAGCTTCACAGATCGAGAATTGACCCCCTGATATACTTCTTTTCACAGCTATGTGTATTATTTTGTGAAAAGAAATTTATCAAATGAAAAGTTTTGAAGTTTGCTTTGATTTTTTTCAGGCAGAATTTATCATTTAGTACTTTTTAGTACAAACAAGTTAGAGAATCGCATAAATCGAGTTTATGAAGAGTAAAAATGAAAAGTCTCTGTGAAAACTAGATTGATAAATTTTTTATCATTTCACATTTTCACAGATCGGGAATTGACCCCCAGAAGCAAGTTCGTACACATTTATTATTGACAAGCAGTTGCCCGCGACTTCGTCCGCCTCTCCCTCGTCCACCGGCCAGAGTATCGTCTCGACTTGTGCATCATGCGCACGTGGGAATTTTGTTCGGAAGTTATTGTAAAATTGCATTGCAGTCAACTTTCCCTAGGTCGTGATTCTCTTGAACTTGAAAAATTTGAGCATTTTTTATGATTCCCTTCAGTTGTTCATACTTAAAGCATTCCCTTGGGTGAACTCTCCCTAATTCTAATATCTCTCTTACTTCTGCATCGTTTTTTTTCGTTAAGTAAATTTTTTTTTCTTTAAACTAAGCATATTTTTTAGTTAAGAAGTACATAAAATGATATTGTTTAAACACAATAATCTGCACAAATAGTGCAATCAATCACATTCACAAATCAATTGAAGTCTCAAAATTCTAATTTGAGCAGTTATTAGGCCAGTTCCACCTAACAACATCTCACTGAGATCTCAATGTCACCTTGACTGAGGCAAAATCATTTGGTGGAACATAATTCTCAGTTATCATTGAGATTTAATGGTTACCTTACTAATTGTTGCTGCACATATGTCAGCCACGTCAAAAAGCTGAGTGAGAAATCGAATCCAAAATAATTTCATCTCAGAGATCTCAGAAAAAAATCTCAGTTCTCACATTTCCACAGATTCTTCGCTGCTATTGGTCGCAGCTTAATTTTAAGTAGAATAAAGCCTTCCTCGATTAATGGACTATCCAACACAAAAAGAATTTTACAATTCGAAATAGTAGTTCCTGAGATTACCGCGTTCAAACGAACTTTATATTGTATTGTATTGTATTGTTTGCCGTTTTTTCCACATTTTACACAAATTCTTCGCTCCTATTGGTCGCAGCTTAGTTTTATATAGCTTCAAGCCTTCCTTGATAAATGGACCATTCAACATTAAAAAAGTTGTTCAATTTCATAAAGCAGTTCCTGATATGCGCGTTAAAACGCAGAAAAATGTATATTTATTGCCGTTTTTTCCATATTTTCCACAGATTCTTCGCTGCTATTGGTCACAGCTTAATGTTAAGTAGCCTAATGTCTAAGTCGATTAAGGCACCATCCAACACAAAAAGAATTATATCATTCGAACCAGTAGTTCCTGAGATTACCGCGTTCAAACGAACAAACTCTTCAGCTTTATATATTAGTGTAGATTGTTGTTCACATTCAACAACATGTTTATCAACTTCTGCATTCGTGCAATGTGAAAACCACTGTGAAAGGTGGGTTCATCTTAATGACATTTCTGAAATTATTTTCTCGAACACACCCTGCGCATGACAGCATTGTTATTTGACATTTCCAATCTTTTTGTTTTAATAACCTCACCTCTTCGTAATTTTTATTTGTTGTTTTAAGCAATTTTTGTACAGAATATTAAAATAATATACAGTCACTGCCCTTTCGGTTTTAATAGTCAGACGGATCATCCAGTAAGTAAAGTTATGGATCTGATTCTGAACCATTTTCAAAACTATTGAGTATACACTGACATTTTTGAATAAATTAAACATTATCGCAAAGTTTCATAAAAGTCTCTTAAGCCTGAGTGAAGTGTTGCATTTTTCAGCTTTCTTGTAAAACAACGTTAAGAATAATTATAATTTCGCTAGTAAGCCGAACGTTAAACACTCTTGACTAAATTGAAATACTAAAACAAAATTCCGACAACGTTTCACGGGTCTGCTAGTTAGCTGAATTGTGAATCTGAACCATGTTTTCTAAAATCGGTAGAACCATTAGGAGGACATCAGAACTTTGACAATTGATAGCTGCCATCGGTGCCGTGTCATAAGGCCATAGGTCATAAGGCCATATACTCAAAAATTTTGAGTATATGGCCTTATGACACTTTCAAAAGCGTCATAAGGCCATATTTGAGCATATGGCCTTATGACACTTTCCAAAGCGTCATAAGGCCATATTTATTTGCGACTTTATGCCATATATGGTCAAATGACACTATTAAAAGCTACAAATTGCCCATATGATAAGGAACGTTGTGAAAGTCATGGGGCCATATTTACTTACGACTTTTTTTAATAAATAGTCACTATAGAAAACATTTTGAATTTACAAGAATAGACTTTAATTTATTTAGGTGCTTGATATAAAATTAAGATTGGGAAATAAAATACTCATTTGCAGAAGGCGTAGTGAGCGAAAAAAAATGTTTTGCCTCAGAGGGAATCAATTTGGGGTGTGAAAATACAAAATCCGCGTGAGCGGAAAATTTTTTTTGGCCCAGAGAGAATCAATTTGGGGTGTGAAAATAAAAAAATTCGCGCGAATTTTTTTATTTTCACACCCCAAATTGATTCTCTCTGGGCCAAAAAAAAATTTCCGCTCGCGCGAGCAACGATTTATTTTTCTCTTAATTTAAATTGTATATCAAGTAAATTGATTAAAATCGATTCTTTGAAATTCATAACTTTTTCAATACATTAACTCATGTAAGAATAACAACGCAATTCTCTGCACAATTTGCAAACGAATTCTATAAAACATCAAAACTGTTTAGAGCTGAAATGCACGTTAATGTATGCATATCTCCTATAATTATGGTCATTATATGAATATTTAATTAATTTGAATAAACATTTTATGTACGTTATTTAGAAATGTTTTTTTTTTTATTTGAACTATGGGATTTCAGGAAAAAAATTATTTAAAAGCGTCATAAGGCCATATGGCCTTAAGACACTTTCAAAAGCGTCATAAGGCCATATGCTCAAATATGGCCTTATGACGCTTTTGAAAGTGTCATAAGGCCATATACTCAAAATTTTTGAGTATATGGCCTTATGACCTATGGCCTTATGACACGGCACCGCTGCCATCTTGTTAAAAGTATATCTGTCAAATTTACTGTTATTTATTCAGTATTTTTTGATTTAGCTTTCATCAAAATGTACAAACAATGTTTTAATAAAACTGTTCTCAAAGAAACCTGGAATCTGCTGAAAATTTTGCAATCCTAAATGCCAATTTGAAAAAAAAAGTTTGGCAATTTTTGTCGTCTGTCTGTCAGTTCAGGGTACAAAATTCTTACCGAAGAAAAAGATAAAAAACAAAAAAAATCAACGTACCAATTGCTGCTTCTAAGGGTAAATCTAGTACATTGAAAAGAACCCAAACCATCCCAACTGCAATCTAACTACATCCCTATAAATATAAGCCACAGCTATAATTGACTTTTCTTCCCTCTATCTTTCACTCAAGTTCAAAGAATGATGATAATACAACTAAGTCGGTGCCAAAACAACGCCATCAAAAACCCTAAGACCACCATCGACCATGTCACAATGACAACGGCATGTGAGCTATTTTCGATCTTAAAAGCAGAAACACAATGACGCTTTGCCGTCGATTTTGACAACTGCGAAAAGTTCAGCTATAGGAAATCTGTGTAACCTCACTCAATGACGCTTTTCCTACGTACGCTTTTTTTGACAAACGTAAGAAAACGTAAAGAAGCCACCATCTGTCAAAAAAAAGTTCAACTTGGTTGAACTTTTGCTTTGTCTGACAGCTCAACAGCTGTTTGTTCATTTGTTGTTTGGAGCAGCGTTACCACTTAAAAAAAATGGAAGCGAAGTAAATTTGGGAATAAAGCGAAGTAGATTGAGAAAAAGCGAAAAAGATTTTAAAATAGTGTATTTTATATTGACCATGAATACATAGACAGATCTACAATTAGAGCCGTGTGTGAATTGTGTTAAAATGTGTATACAAACTTGACTTTCGATTTAATTTTGACACTACATGGCGGATATGATGTGTTAAAATTTAACTAGCAAGCTAAAATATGACACTAGTGCTTAAATTTAACCAACATTCTAACCCGAGTTGCGAACGGCGTAAAATATTAAACACTTTAATACAATCACGTAACTCATACTTTGCGTATATGTATGGGTTGACATTTCGTGTTTGTAAAGTGTGTCCGCTTATTGTTCGTGTATAAGGATAGAAACTTATATAATTTTCCTGATGAAAATAAGAGAACTGTAGGCATAAAATTACTCAATGAGTTAATCGAAGCAGATTTTGGAAATATCAAGTAAAATCGAGTGAAGTAGATTTCAAAACATTCTTGATGGTGCGAAGTTGGAATAGATATTCAAAGTTTTTCAAAAATCGAAGTAGACTACTTCGAAAGGAGTAAAGTGGCAAATCTATTTGATGATGATGGAGCGAGAACTGTCATTCAAAGCACACGTGAAGCGGGTGCATCGTAACGCAACGACGCGTCTGCCTAAAGCGCCATTGTGTTTCTGCTTTAAAATACAAACTTATTCTTAGCACATCAATGGCGACAAAAAATATTGTCAGTAAAATAGCCCTACCCTCATTGGCATCGGATACTTTTGCGGTTGTGTTGTCGTCGGATACAGCAATTGAAAATGAGATTGTTTATTAAATTATTATTTACATTTTTTATGGTTGTGAGTTTTGAAGTTGTCTTAGGGGAAGTGGTCTAGGAAATGTGGTTTAAGTGGATCGGTACAACAATATAGAGTGTGTAAAATCGCTGCTGTTGTCATTGTCATTGTCAATCAAAAGTTGGTCTGAGGGTTGATGAAAGTGATAGCCACTTGATCAGCTCACAAAGCACACTGAAGTTATTGCTGCTTGCTTCAAATTGTTTGATAAATTTTTCTAGATTTTATTTGTCCAACATTGTTGCCAAAGTCAATCAGTAAACTTGATTAAATTCAGAACAGAACTCTTTAATGTCTTAGAAGGCGCTTCTAAGATTTTAAATTTTAATTAAGAAACATCTTAACTGAGTTGAACTAGCCATTCAGCCAATCTCATACATGGAGATGACCTACCCACAAAATACCAAAAATATTTGATGCCCCTTAATTAATTTACGTCTAACTTCTATACAAAATGCATCACACACAATAGATTAAGTGTTTTCAGAGAAACAAAACATTCAAGTGGAACAATGCCTTCTTCAGTCTTCGCTTAAGGCAAAGTTAAGAGGGTCAAACTGTACTTTCATAAATATTTTCCTTACACTTTGGCTGAAGATAGAAATCTTTTGTTCTGTGAACTGTGATGCCTAAATATACATCTAATTGAATTGCATTGCACAGCAAGACTTCAAAAGGTAATATTGTTTCATCAGACTTTCAGAAGTTGAAATTTTAATGATTTGAACTTTCGCTTACGTTTTACTATATTTTCATGGAATTCTTAGAAAGTTTCAGGAGTAATTGTTTGCTGTGTGTTCAGTGATGTGCATTCGAAGTTTGAATTTTGAGTTCAATGGAGTTTCGACTTTAAATAAATATTAAGGTCTGTAAAACAACAATTGTGCTGGAATAGTTTCTCTGATTATTGGCAGCGTTACCTAGCAAAGTTTTTGAAGATGAAAGAGTGAGGTCCAACTATTTTGTAATGAATCATTACAAGTTCTTGCTGTACCTACCTCTATTTCTACACATACATGATGTGACTCCGACTCATAAAATTGCAATAATCGTCAGTTGCCCACCGATCGCCGATCAGTTGCCGACCGACCTTAGAAAAGTAAACATCCGCCGAGTCAACGACCAGTAGGTACACATCTTGAAAACAAATACTAGCTACCAGCATTACCGAACCAGTAAGAAACCAGTTGCTTACCAAATTGAAACAAAAGTTACCCGGTTGCTTCCTAGACTCCAGCCAACATCAACAAAATTTTCTATAAATAGCCAGCTTCCAGGCCTCATAAAATCAGTTGAATTCAAATTGAGCAAACGCGTGTCGCCGAATGGCAAGTATAAATCCAGACTAACCGAACATAGACACTTCCCCCCACGCACCGGTGGTAAAGGGTCTTGTCACACATACTTATCCCCTTCCCGGAAATTATTCCATTGGGTTACGTTTCCACCCATTTACAACCCTCACTTGCAGTAAAAGAAAAATTAAACCACCAATGCCGGCTTATTTAGCAGAATATCAAAGGGAGCTTTAGAAAGGCTAACATACCCGATTCCACAAGTGTAAAACAACGCTGGACTAAAACTTGACTAATAATTAAGTTAGTTGGCATACCTAGTTGACCCATCACTAGTCGTAACAAAAAATATCACTGACAACGGATCCAAAATTATACAACTAACCAAAAATTGGTGTTTCGTAAAAATGGCTTAAAACAATAGTTATCAAAAACTAAAAAAATACGTTTTTAGAGATTTTCTTGAACAATACACTCCCATGATTTTGATTGTGTACTACTTAAAATAGAGGAGGGAACCTGAACCGAAAGGTATCAAAATGGACCCACGTTAGACCTTTCAATTTGTTTAATTATTTTCGTGGACAGCCGGTTCTGTTTTAAGCTTGAAATTGCCATTTTGAAAATATTCTTGCGCGGAAATAAAAACAAAAACATCATGAACCAGATGTACAACAAAATATTGATTTTGAATTTTGAATGTCGTAAGGTGTCTGCAAACAAGTCTGATAGTTTTGAGCAGGATAGACGTGTAAGGTTCACACGAAAATATGACCTAGGGACACATCGTTCCTCAAAACTGTCCTGGAAGCAGCACCAAAAACACAAAGTTTCACGTCGCAGCCGGCTATCAGGACTTAAATAAAATATTGAGAGAAATTATTTGCCTCCAGTTATATGAACAACGAGGTGGCAATAACAAATTATGAATTTTCGCTATGCAACGTTCAAGTCTGTTTAATGATTTTGTCCTTGCACGGAATATTCGGACTTCGGAGATGCAATTATGTTGCGACGTCGTCTTTATTCGTCTGTAGAGGACGTCTAAGAAATGTTGGTTATGTTAATTATGAGCGTAGCATTGAAGATAATATGGAACCAAAATCAATAGTTTTCAGTGTTTTGCATCGCCGTGCCTTGCATTCTCTTCAGCAAAGTTGCATTAATAAAAGTCTCTTACGCTCCTTTTTCTTAAACGATTATCTTCAGCAATGCACGAAAACAATGAAAACGCTCTAGTCTCAAGTGTTTGAATATAAATATTGTAAAATGTCACTGAACTAGTTTTAAAAGTTTTCGCTTAAAGATAGAATAAGATGCGCTTCTTAAGTGTTGATTTTTTTATTGCTGTGAAAAGTGTGAGAAACGCAGTCAATTTCTTTTCTGTTTAAGCTGCCATTGAAAAAATGTTATCTCTTATAATGGGGACACATTTTGAGAAAAGAAAAAAATAATAATAATAATAAAATTTCTTCCTTGTGGAGTAAGAAACTTTTCAAACACTCGCAAGTAATTGTGCTATTTTCTGGAAACTTTAAAAAACAAAAATAACTCATATAAGAGTTGGGGAATACTTTTGTTATTCAAAAACAAAACCATTGAATAGTGGATAATATGATTTTGAAAGCGAAACGGTTGTTGTTGAAAAGATATGCGTTTTTTTCTCTTTAACAATAGTTTGAAAGTTTTTTTTCTCAGGAAGTTTTGAAAGTTCGTAATGATGTGGTGGATTGAAGTGAATAGGGAAAGACGATAAAGTTAAGAGATCTCATATTAGCATGCACTTGTCCGTTGTTGAAAATAGTTGCGATGCGTTCGAGAGGTAGATAGATACAAAATTTAAACGGGAGTGTATTGTTCAAGAAATTCTTGTATCTCTGCTGTAGACGAGCAGTTGTGAAAACCAAAACTTGATAGGGCTAGATTATCATCTTCTAGAGCAACATACATCTTGGATCTTAATTACATACCACATAGAACACACATTAACATCATTTGTTCGTTCTGCAATCTTAACCAAAACTTTCTTAATTTATGGAAAGAAATTTTACGTACATGTAGTTATCTATGCTTAGTAAAACATTGTTAACGTTAGTAAAACATCATTTAAATGAAATTTTTTTTGAAATTATGAAATATTTCGTAAACGTATGATTTTTTTAAATAATTTTATTAAATTTCGTTAAAATATGAAAATAATTCATTGGTTTGTGAGTTTTTTTTATTGAGTTATGAAAAAAAGTCTTCATTAATTGATTAACTTTATTCGTTAATTGAATCAATTGCAATTAAGAAAACAGCATCAAACAGTTTTCAAGAAGAATGACACAAAGAATTCCTCCATTTGTTTGAAAAAAAGCTTCAGTCGTACTTTTAAATACAGAGATTCATTTTTTAGCCGTACAATGCGAATGTTGAACTCGTTTGTGCACTCTGTCCTCCCAATCCTTGCAACGTTTAGGACCAATGCAAGCCGACACTGCTCTCTGTGTCTCTTACTCTCTAGTGATGGGTTACTTCCTTGTAGTGTATTATGTTATGCTGTAATATTTTGTAAAGCAAACACAGTTTAATGATATCATTTTTCAGTTGCTTTTTGTCGGTGTTTCAATTCAGTTAATCATGTCCGAAGCTCGGAGCACAAAATTCCGAAGTAAAAATTAAAGCCGAAGAAAGAAAACACCTGAAAACAATATTACAGCAATTAAAATGCAATCAGCATTTATATTTCAATGCAATTATATTTCCAAGCATGTCAAAGGACATTTTTCACCTTCGCCAGTGAATTTTCAGTTCTTAAACTTTTGCCGGACAATTTAAATCTCAAACCTTTTCCCTTTGTACATCCTTCTACAGCTGGCCACATTTTATACAGATACTTTCATGGTGCGTCTTCAAGAAGCTGGTAAATTAATTATTGTCTTGTATCCTGCAATTCAGTTTTACCTTAAGGTGATTAATGTTCCACCACCTTTATTGTTACACTAAGAAATGTAGGACAAAAGAGGGTGCATTGTTTTCGAAAGCAGTGTTAAAGTAGATTAGGTACATCCCTTTTAATCGTGTTAACTGAAGAGATGTGAGCTTGATAGCTGAGAAGTAGAAATGTTACTCAAATTATTTTGAGATTTATGTGGTTTTTGTTGTAACGTATGATGGTAACGTGTTAATTTATTTTTATGGGAAAGGTGGAAGTTCGCAACTAGCTAAGGCAAAGGCAAATAAATTTATTTGACATTTCAGAAAAGAAGACGAGTGTGGTTTTGTCTGCGTGCATTTGTTTTTTGTTCTTTGAATATTTTAGTCCAGTTTTGTCTGTCTAAGCTCAAACTGATGAAAATTAAACCTCAAAAAGCAAATAGCGCTAACTTCATTTTCCTTATTGCATACTTTTGAGGAGCCAGTAAAAAAAGGGAAAAAGTCAATTTGAATATTTTTTTTTGCAGTTGTTTTGCTTTTCGTCTTAATGCTGTAAACGATATTTCTTCCAGAGAAAAATACCCTGTCAGTTGTAGGTTGAATGAAAAGGGTAGATTTGATTTTAAAATAGTGTTCATTTCTTTACACCCTTAGAACCTTTCTTAATCCTTTGCCTTTTAAATAATAAAACACATCTGAACTAACTTTGTGAACTTGATTAACTTAAGTGACCATTAAATTCATTCCGGATAATTCTTAGACCCTTTTCAATGTTTCTTCTTGCCCTTTATAAATGTTTTCAAATAAATAAATAAGTACATAGATGTGTTTATCACGTTATTAGTAAAGGGGTTACATTTTTTTTTTATTGTTGGCACCCCTTTTTGGTTTTTGTGGATTTGGTGTGGTATGTGAATAATAGACCTGGCAGAGCAAAAACAGGTATAGGTACAATGTGTGGTCATATGTGACGTGATTTGATTTAACGAAGATTGATTCGTTTGTTTGCTCATTAATCAAAAAAATATAAATGGCCACCATCTTTATCCTTTCAGGATTGTCGATACAAAAACGATGATTTTGTTACTTCTGTTTGTGTGATTCTCAATTTTTTGTCATCTTTGTTTCACGGGTATTGATTTTGAGCTCTTCTCTACATCGAAGATTTATAATTCAAACGAAAGAGTAGCTTAATGTTGTCCTCGAATTCAATTACTGCTTCAGCTTTTTCTCTTAGCTCTAATGCAGAACATCGGTTTATTTCGTTGTTTCTTTTTCTAACCAGGGCTGTGGTAATTCTTTTCTGATATCTTGAAACAGTTTCTAAAACGTCAACTTGTTGCCAAATGCAGACGATCTTGAGATGTTTTTTGCTTTCCGGCAAAACAAAACTCAGAGAGAACGTTCGGCAAATACAACTTTTATAAAATACTAGCTGACCCCGATGAGGTTGCGCTTCCCTTCAGATCAACTCCAGAATATTAGGTACCTAAGGTAAGACAGATTTTATCAAAATAATGATGACACACTGTGGCGTTTGTGTATTTTCTTTTTATTTGTTTGTTTATCATTGGTATTGTGAGTTTTAAAATTTTATATACTATATTCGGCTTGGATAAATGTTTAGTTAATTCAATGATTTTCAGTTTCATATCATACACTTATTTTGAATAAGTTGTCCTCAACTTCTGGGTTAAGGCCACTAATAAAGGCCGTACTTTGATTGTAAAAATGGCTCGGTAACAGTGTCGACTGTCGATGACTGTTGTATTTTGAAGTTTATAGCATCAACATCGATAAACGTGCAACTTCGTTACAATTCTCTACAATTCTCTGCCTCTTTAAACTCAGCGCACTCTTTGATACTGTTTCACAAATCTAATGGTTTTGAAAAAGTTATAAAACTGCCTAAATGATCATCTATCCAAGAATCTTCAATGAAATAAGGTAAGCAGAAGCCAAACTGCAACTTTACGAGCATATCCCCTATACCTACAATAAAAAAAGAAAAAAAAACAGTCAGGTTATTTACAAATTAAGGTCAAGGACGAAATTTCAATTCAGTAAACTGTTTTAGATTACATGAAAGTCAAATGCAACCTTGTTGACTAGCAACCGACATCAATTATTTAAAAAAAAACTCATCCAAACATTATGAGTTTCGCAATACGAACAACTTGAAACATGGTCCAACCAGCAGCAAAAAAAAAAAGTACAAAAACAATTAAACAGAGCCCGAACAAAAAACAATTTAAATTTTGGAACCGTTCCAGCCCCCAATTCAGTATCATGTCCCCATTCAAACAGAATATAAATTTATTTCGCAGAGATCCTTGTTCTTGCTTTTAAGCCACAACAAAATATTGATTTTGTTATTCATCCAGATTGATAAAGTTCCTTTTCAAGAATAACCTGAAACTTTCCAACTGGAACAGCTAAACCATCATCGTCGTCATTTTCTTTGTACCTACAAAGTCAAAGTTTTATTTGCTTTGTGTTTGTCTCTTCCCTTTGTGCTATCGTCACTAACGCTATTGTTTTTGAAGAGTATCGCATATTAATTAAATTCAATCGACCGCTTTAAGGACTTAACTCTCGATTTAATTCAAATAATATTTTTTTTTCCATTGCTTTTCAGTTGCGAGGTCAAATTTGTTTATTTTCAACTGATGGTCGAGCATGTCATAAAAATTATTGACAAAAAAAAAATATAATGTCCTTTAAGCTGAAATTGGTTTTTATGATTGAACACGCAAAGTTTTTAATTACTGAATAAATAAAATTTCATGCAGGCCGATGTGGAAAATTAAAGCTCGAACACGTTCTGGTGATTCTGTTTGAACGTTTTGTTTTGTCATTTTGGCTTTAAGTGGATAAATTATTTTTGAATAACAAACAATCCCTTTCAGAAGTTTAACTTGCAATTCAAATTAAGAGGGGGATTAAAATCTCAATTCATTTGTAGAAAATGTTGGAATAAAGTTTTTAAAAGCTGTGAGGAGCCATTGCTCCTTTAAGGACATTATTTTTGAAAACCAAAAGGATTAGTGTATGTGACTTGACGTAAGCAGCTGTAATAATTATAAAGTTTTTGGCTGTAATAATTATAAAGTTTTTGGACACTCATGAATAACCGCAAAAGTTGAGGAAAACAAACTTGGTTGTTTGTTGCGAACATTTAATTTAAAAGTGAAACCAAGATCCTGCTGGTTCGTATGATGTATGGGTATTTATATATATAATAGAGAGTAAGGATACCTCAAATTGTTTGTGAGAAAAATCTTAGAACTTTTTGATTGAACGTTTTTATTTGAACTTGTACTTTAGAGCCTTATTGTTGCTGTCTTGAGGGCTCACAGTTTTATGCTGGCACTTTTTAGTGTCAATGCTTCACGTTTAGTTCATTAACATACTATAGTTTTAAATTTATACTTGCGACTTGATTTTGGGTTGAAATCAATAAAAATGGTCTTATCATCAACACATTAGGTCTTTTCTTAAAGTTTCGTAAGACACCATGTTCTTTGAAATTTGAGAAAAGTTCTTTTTTGATTTATTCATGTAGCTATTCCCTTAACGACTTGTTCGATTGACTTTAAGTTTGGGCAAAGTGGTTTGAGCAAATTTGGTTTGGTTGTTTCGCTTTGGATCCCTGAAAATACTCAGTAGTACCATAACTAAATAATAAAAGTAAGAACGAGTGATCCGTGGATAAAAGGAATAAGTTAATGAAAATAACAACTTTTTGAGAACGAAGCATATGCGAAATCTTTTCGTAGAAAATCGTACTTTGGCATTTAATTTTCTACTACGAACATTAATTTTTCAAAAAGATGAATTTAATAAGAGCATTTCTCAAAATCGAAAAATTCTGAAAACAAGCCAAACAAAATAACTAAAAGAATTCTCTTCTCTAATCAGAAATAAAATACTAATTTCAACATCGAAGTAAACCTCAAAACTTGGTTTTATCAAAAACTTATTTTCCATCATACACTTGAATTTTTGCTTATCACAAAATAATTACTAAAAAATATGCATACGCACATGCCATAAAACAAAAAGTTAAAAGATGAAAGAATAAAATTACAAAGGAACGAGATAGTGTGGAGTTTTTTTTTCTATTTTTCTCTTCAAAGAAAAAAGGATACATTGTAAGAAAGTCGTGGTTGTAAGATGATCCTTGATATAATAATCTTCAAACCGATTATTAAAATTGATATTAATTGTGTAGTTATCTGAATATTCACATCGAACTACTCAATTCAAAATTCAGTAGGCTGAAAATATTTTTGAAACTAAATCCCCCTCAATTGCTTATTTTTTTCTTAAAGAAATAAATTTTCAATTTTAAAAAAGTACGCAAACGCCACAGTGAACTTGTTAATTTTAATGTACCTTATACATTTTTCTCAATAAGGTGTTTAGAAAATGTTGTTGTTGATTTTTAGGTAGAACAATTGAACAACGAATTAAAGAACTTCGTTCTCCTTGATTGTCATTGTTTTGAGTCCATTAAATAGTTAAGAAGATGTAGCTTATTTTTATATTTTTATGTTTAAGTATTTGTTGTTTGTTTTTGAAGAAGAGTTTGTTCGCTTTTGGAGAAAAATGATTCTGCCGGTCTTCAATAAAGTAAAAGAAATTACAAAAACACGCTTAGAGCGTTCACGAATCAGAAAAATGTAATTTGTCGAATTGTTTCGCGACAATTGCAAGTTTTTTCAACGTAGATGCTCGTGACCTGTTTTAAAAATCGAGGGGAAAATAAAGTAACTTCCTAGAAATTCCTATACACAGCCGGAGCTTCTATTTCCTTGGTTTGTGTTCAATAACCCAAACCCGTATCCAAGATTAAGTATTATTTAAAAATTACAAACAATTTTTATTTAAGTCCAATCAAAAGCAAAGCGAATCACGTTGTCCTTGAAGATTAAGAGTAATCTCATTCCATTGTCATTGTATTGGAAATTCTATTTTTGAATCACAGAAATGGAAATGCTATGACAATAAGGGGCCTCCTGTTTGATTTTCAATTTTTTCTTCTGTTTTTTCTTTCTTTTTTTCGGATAGGAAGCAGTAATAAAATATTTCATTAGAGTCCATAAGATAGAGGAAAGAACAAAAGATCGATATCAATCCGATAACAGCCTGATATGAAAAGGGGATGGTTGCTGCATTTGAATTTGAAAGAAAAGACTCTGGTTTTTTTCATTTTGTTTCAGGCTTGAGTTTTATTTTTCATTGTGGATTTCAGAAGACCTTAAATAGAAACTGTTTGGCAGTAAGATAGTCAAAACGGAAATAAGATAATTTTTCATTGACCAACTAAATGAGGATACAGATTTCCAAGCTTTGTGCTTATTTACTTCCTTTGAGGAGCCTGTCATTCATGTATGAGAAGTTTTATATTGAATAAGGTTAAATTTCAGTGGCCGTGTGTCAATGAGTAAGCATCAAATATTTTGATGGGGTCAAATCGAAAGTACAACGTTTTTCAGTCAGAGTACCTCGCAAGGGTTACAACATTAATTGTTATCGTCGTTACAATCAACAAGTACTCTTAACTCCTTCCCTCATCATCTTTTATTGAATATAATTAATCCAATTTGACAACCACATAAATTGAAGTATATTTTTCAATTACTCAAGCCCAACCCATTTGCAATTTTCTCCATAGTCAAGTGAAATAATAACTTATACTCGTACGAACCACGTACGATGCTTAATGCTTAATTAATGCGGCAATGCAAGAAGGATATAAAAAAGCAAAATTGGATACCATATAAATTGCACTTGTAATTAAAATTAAATGGCAGTCACTTTACACCATAAATTTATTCATTTGACACATGACATGTTATCGATAGTTCTCATCGTCTCATCGAACGTATCGTATTCGTAGGTGAGCTGTCAACGTCAGCGTCAGTGTCATCAAGACTAATTTTTAAATATTAATAAATCGATTCGATGACAACAATTTGTAGACAATGATAATATCAATTCGTAAGCATAATTTTTATTTCTTTGTGAAATTTTAAATTTAAGCTATGGGAGATAGACCAGGGTAGATAATTTTTGAAAACGAAAAAAATCGCAGTAGAATAAAACAAATGAGAAATAGTGGGGGATGCGATAAAAATAAAAGGAAAAATAAATTACGGGCCATCCGAGTTCGGGAAGTGGGCGGGGGGCGGGTTTTAAGGGGAAAAAATGGTTTATCTTGATTTCCGGCAAAACTAGAGGTCCTATGGAAAAATATTAAATGGAAAAGTTGTAGGTAACAAAAAGATCTATAACTTTTGTTTCGACAAATTTTTCACATAACCTCAAAATATATATGAAAAATTCAAAAAACCTTTTTTTTGGTTTTTTTATTTTTATCTTTTTCCAAAAAGAAGATTTTTCTACGAAATTTGGTGAAAACTTCCCTTATTATATCCCAGATACACTGTAATTTATTTGGTTAAAAATATTTATTTTTTCCTCTTATATTGAAATAATATCAAAAAAATACCCTAATTTTGAATCGAAAATTCACGTGTCAAAATTTCGTCTTTTCTTAAAAAGTCAGCATGCTATTTATTTGTTCAAACGTCTACTTTCTGATGGTGTAAAAACAATATACATTTCCATAGTAAATATTGTCAGAAAATGCAAAAAATTGAAAAAACTCGAATTCGATTTTTTTTTAATCATGATTTTTTTTCTATACAGTATATGCATATAAGTAGGATGACTACATTTAACAAACACAAAAACAATCTTAGTTAAAGCCAAACATATGGGCACTTACACTTTTTGAATTCAATTCAAAATCATTGCATTTTTATGAAAAGACTTAAGGTTAGACTTAGACTAAAAAAATGTAAAGTAACTAATTTTTATTCGGTCAAAGAATTACGTTATGAAAAGTAAAGTGTACGACAAGAAAAGTCAAGCTAAGAAAAGTAAAAGTCTAGTGAAAGTCAAATCGAAGATCCAATTTAAATTACCTGTTTTTCTATATTTTTTATATATAACATTAATTAATTACAATGAAAACATTATTTAAAATCTTTATAATTGAACAAAAACTTTATTAAAACTAAAATCTAGTGTTCTTGCTTAAATCCTTTCCTTTCTTTTCCTCTACATATAACAATATACGATATCGTTTCGACGATCGACTCGCTTCACGTAACTCTGAAAATCACTATCGTCCAGACGATATCGTTTTTTCAGATCGACATTTGCTTTCCGTAACTCGATTATCGTTAAAACGATATCGTCAAAACTATGGAATTTGAACGATAGCTAATTAGGTATCGTCTAGAACAAAAATGTTAAGGGAATTAATTTTTTGATTCAGAACACGGTTTAAATTTATGAAACATTTTATGTTATATCATTTATTTTATTAAAACAAAATGTTCTCGACTTTTAAGTTTAGATTTTTGTTGTGAAATGGACTTTATGAATTTTCTTTGGAGTGAAAAAGAGAAAAATGCAAATAGGAATAACTTATTTCAACTGTTGGTAATGAAATTACATATATTTTTTGTGTTTAAAAAAAATCTCCGAGGTAAACAAAAATTAAATGTGTAAAACGCCTAGTTCAAATTGTCATCTTTGATGGTAGTATTTTTATTAACGAGTACTGCAATCAGGGATGAAGTACACAAACACAAAACTTGAAGTGATAGTAATACACGTGCACTACGATGACATTTTGTATACAGTTTGAGAGTCTTTGTAGCTCTCAAAATGTAGAGGCAAAAAAAACGATGGACGAGACGATGACGATCAACTTACGTGAAGCAAATTTGAGACGATATCGTCGACGAC
This sequence comes from Sphaerophoria taeniata, assembly GCA_943590905.1. Taxonomy (NCBI): domain Eukaryota; kingdom Metazoa; phylum Arthropoda; class Insecta; order Diptera; family Syrphidae; genus Sphaerophoria; species Sphaerophoria taeniata. The sequence goes on from OX016541.1 coordinate 25,790,140, forward strand.
AATCGTTTGGACGATAGTCGTTTTCAAAGTTACGGAATGACCCTCCTTGAAAGCTTTTCATTTATTCAACATCTGCTTTCCAGATTCACCTTCAAATTTTTTTTTCCGACATTGTTTTGTGCACTACTTTAAAGAAGTGCATGAATAATGCCTGAACTGCTTTATGCACGCTATAAACAATACGACAGCCACAATTTGGTTGTTTTCTTTGTGTGCGTTTCTTCTTCAAAGTTTACACAACGTGTTTTGGATATGGTAAACACCTGGAATCTGATAAACGTTTCCCCAGTCGCCTAATGTTTGTCGGTCGATGTGACCTGCATAAAAAAAGTCGCTCGTCAATAAGCTAGCGTCGGTGCATAGGAGCTAATGGATTGGTACCTTACAGCAGAAAACGTGTATAACAGTATAACTTAAGAACACTGCATATAGTCCTTAAACTTATAAAACAGTCAATGGCTGCCGTCATCGATGCTTTTGCTTTTTCATTTTGTTTTTTCTTTAACATGAGGACGTAAAAAACTGCAGAGATAATAAGTTTAGAGAAGTCATTCGACGGTTTTCAGCGCAGAGTTTGTGTATCACACGCAAGGGAACTCGGATGCACTCGACAACGTTGAATTAAGTTTTGTGTACTGTACACTCAGTTCACATCATTTTCAACTCTAAATTCAACCAAACACATTACAGGTATATACCCGACTTCGCTCTTAAAAAACCATGTGAAGGCGATAAGAAATTGAATACCGTATTGAGATGACAATCTGAAAAAGGAGCTCACTAAAGTCTCATTTTTGACTCTAGGGAAAAATTGTCATCTGAAGGTATACAAGCTCATTTTGAAGCAAAACACATTTGTCTGTTTGTTCAATGTAACTGAAATCGTCAGCTGATAGAGTTGTAGTTACAAAAAAGCACATATAAATGTATATTTAGCAATTGAGCCTCAAAACGCAAAATAATTCATTCACTTAACAAAATCTATATAACATCGAACCCAAAATTTAGCTCATGAGAAATTTCAATTAATTTCATTACAACTTGTCGTCTATTGGAAAATAATTAAATTTAAATGCAAATTAATTTTTTATTGCATAGCAGAAACATCCAATTATAAAATTAATACTTATCCGCAAAAGCTCAACTAACGCCTATTAAATTCAATTTACAAGTATTGTCAAGTGATAATAACAATCTTGCAGTTGAGCAGAGTACATCGATTTAATTTCAATTAATCCGAAAACTAACACTATCCCTCTCTCTTCCTGTCTCATCTTTGATACAAATTAATGACTTCATCAGGAGTAGCATCAGAGAGGAAACCAATTTAGTACTTTATAGATAGATCGTCTAAGGTTTAGTTACACCCTTTCATGATAGAAGAGCGAGTTTAATAGGGAATATTAAAAGCAAAAACATTAAAATAGGATTCTCAAAGGATTAAGTGGAGATGGCAGGCGTGATGGTGTGCTGAAAGACAAAAAGGAATGATTTAGGTTTTGGGAAGAAAGAACAAACCGAAAAACAGCATCAGAAGACAAGGACTGATAATAAGAATGAAACGTTAAATTCAAATGAGCTTTAGTTTGTTTTCCTTTGGGACACCACAGACGCCATATTGCACACAATCATGATGATGGCTTTCGGATGTTAAGCAAAAAGTAATTAATTTAACCAGGGCTATGTTTAATTGCATAGTATTAGTGGAGTATAAGAACATAATGTAATAAATCAAGCACTTGTGAAACGTATACAACAGTTGACGAGATACGAGAACTCTTAGAAGAATTTGCGAACCAGAAAAGAAAGAAAACAGGAACGAGAACGAGAACGAGAACGAGAACGAGAACGAGAACGAGAACGAGAACGAGAACGAGAACGAGAACGAGAACGAGAACAAGAACAAGAATGAGAATGAGAATGAGAAATTGTTCAATTAACAAATGCAACTCAACTTGTCTTCCCATGCGCGAATGATTTACAATTTCACCTCCTAATTAATTGACCTTAAAACTCTATCGAACATATTAATGAAAATCGAAATCATCCTTCAAAACTCTCATAGACGACCAATAATAATAAATCATTGATATTTCAAAATTATACACTCTTCTTTCAATGACAACAATAACAACAGCATAATTTTTTAATTTTTCCACTCGAATTTCCTTGTGAAAAGATAAACAGAACAACAACAAAAAAGTATTAAATCACCTTATTCGAACAGAATCGATGTGGCTATAAATCATTTAGTAGTCAAGAAAAAAGGAAGACTAGCAGGGGCACAGGAATATTCTCCTTTACAATAAATTTATACATAAGCAACAATCCTTTTGGTTGCAGACGTGCCAACACTCCGAAAATAAAAAGCCATGAAAGAATCGACGGAGCATAGTTATTAACGAACCATTGCAAAATAGAAAAAGAACTTGTTTTATGTTTCGTAAAGCTTTTGTGTGGAAAAGTCTCTCCTCTGGGCTTGACTTGAATCAATTGTAAACATTTTAACGCTTTTCTTCCACAAACCCTCTAAAGCGGGTCTTAAGTTGGTGAAATTATGCAAAGATACCTACTAGCTTTGCACTTTATTTTCGCGCTTGATTGTTCCAATTTCTTACTATCTATTAAATTAAAACAACTTTGTAAAAGCACATCGGAAGACAAATTGTAGCGTTGAGTTTCAGACTGGATTCTTTGGTTTGAAATTTACACTCTAAGAAATCTTCTTAACAGTTTTTTTTGCTACAAACTTCAGCCACGTGTCACGTGTCGATATGAATTAAACTATGATTTATTTCAGTGTATAAGGGAATCGCATGTTCTTGTTTACTTAGACAATATTTACGTCTCAATTTGTTCTTCTCCATTATCGAAATAAATAGTATGCATCTGGGTAGATTCCGCTTTGCTTTTTTAATATAATGCACCAGACTGTGTCGATGACTGTCAATGAAGATTACATAAATATCGATTGGAATAGCTTGGGATGAAGTAACAAAGCTTTCTTTTCTTTTGGCAAAGCGTAAACAAATTTTTGTCGCGCAAAGTCCTCTAAATATTTTGTCTAGCATCTCTTTCTTGTCTTTTTTTTGGTATGTTTGGCTTATTGGCTGCTGCAGCTTTGGTAACTTGGCTGTTGTTTGTTGTTTGCTTAAACTTTTTTCACACCCTGACGATGTTTCACAACTCTTTTCAAAAACTGGACGGAAAGTAACATACATATTTATTTGACAGCTCTGGATTGCATAACGCAAGTTTTTTTGATTCGTCTCACCGAAGTTTTCTTGATTTTATATAAATGATGTACAATTGTACATATTTACCTAGGCTAAAATGAGTAAACAAAGTTTTGCTTTCGACAGTTGATAAGTCTCAACTCAACCTTCCTTTCTGCGAAAAATTTCTGAAACATCAAAAAATCCTTACCAAATTTTTCTCTGGAAAAATAAGTCTTAATATTCGTTGTTTTTTATTACCAAAAAAAAAGTAAACATTGAAGCGTAAAATAAGGTTTTCCCATTTTTGATAATTATAAAATGTTCAAAATTCACTCTCGGTGCTTGGTGCAAAGGTAAACCTCGACAAAAGACTGCGACATTTTCTCTAATTAACCTTTATTTCTCGGTTGCGTAAAATATTTTCCCCCCATTTTTCGTCCTTGCGCCTTGCTTTTATTGAATTAAATTCGATTCTCTATTGTGTTGCTGTCATCCAAGACACAATGGACCAACGCAATGCAACGACGCGAGGCATGTAATAGCAGCTTGGCTTGGTTTGGCTTTTCTGTGGCAATCTACATTAATGTCTTTACAAAGTACAGCACGCTTTTGACTGAACCAAAACCCACAGGCAAGTGCAAGATCCAGTGGGAAAAAGTGCGCCTCGCTTCGTGTTACTGTCGCAACGCATAAAAAATGTGTTGGAGTGTAATTTGCTGCCAGAATGAGCTTTGAGTTTAAATTACATAAAGTACTTAGAAGAGAACGCTTTTGTTGGGTATGGGGTTCTTGCTGTTAATGGAAATTTAATTTTGTTGAAAATTTTAATATAGAAAAAATGGAAAGGAAATTCAAAGAAAACTAATAAACAAGTTGAGAAAGGCCGAAATGTTTCCATTTACGTCTAGTTGTGCTAGTGTTTATTACACTGATGCAGTTTAGCTCTTTGAAAATGATTTAAATATGAAGAAGGATTTGTTTATGAGAATATTTTGGAGTACCATATTATTTTCGTTCGAATTTTCACTAATCGAATCGAAATCTAACAATATCGCTAGTTTGGCACGAAACAAATTTAAATGAGAATGCACTCCATGAATACCAAGACCAAAGAAGACGCTAAATTACCAACCCAATACATCCTTTAGTCTCACATCGAAACCTTAGGGCGATCCTTTCTATATAAAACAAAACTAGAAAATATCGTGTAAGCAAAGGCCAAACGCCAAAAAGTATTATCCTGTCTCGAGATTCAAAAGAGGACACGTTCTTTTATAAGAATAGTGTGACGTGACGACTGACGAGATTCATGAAAGGATTTTATATTCAGTCCTTTTTTTAGTTTCATGTACACACTCCATGACCATTATTTGTTTCACCATTAGGGATATTTTGTCATCCTCAAAGAGTTCATGTATTTCGAGTCCTGCATTGACACCATCGTTGTTCTGCTAAAATAATGATGTCCGTGTTTGGGTATACATGCAGTCTTCTCGTCCAGCAAAATCAAAATAAGTCCAAACCAATGCACTCGTTTGTCTCATTTGTCAAGTAGTTCATTCCTTCGTCAGTGGCAGAGTGCAGCTGAAAAAGATAAAAGATCATTTTGTGTGTGGTTTGTCTTTGAGTTTGTGGCTCCGAATTGTCGACTGGATTCGGAAGATAACTTCAACCAGATGATACAGAACACAATATGACGAGTTAAGGACAGTAATGTTGTGACTTGTGGATGTTCTGCTTCGCAATTAGGAACTAATTAGTAGAAATAGAGAGTAATTGAAGAAGGATGGAATGAGGGTTGTGCTATTTTTGAAGAAACAAAGAAAAACAGAATTGTTGATTTGTTGTTGACTCGACGGATTCAATTTTATATGGTGTGATGATGGTGACAATTCTTAAAACGCTTTTAAATCTCCATTATTTGAGATTTCTTTGATATGCGTTCAATTTTGGAAGTCATAGAAAATAGATATACAGTGGACCATTTTGTAATGTTACAAAATTCAGACCATTGTGGTGCAGGAAGCTTTCAATGCTCATATTTGAAGGATCGAGAACTCGCATGATTTTCCCAACTCGAGTTGAACGAAAGAATTTGGTTCACCAACTCAGTTCGTCGTATCGGAATTCAACTAAAAATATATATTATCATCCTTCCCGAACATAAAAATATGCTCTATTCTATACACTGACTTTGTACTTTTCACTGATTTTCTTTCTCGATCTGCTTTTAAGTGTTTATTGCGTGCATTTTCTTTGAACTAAGATATATCATAAGATTTCGTATGTTTAAAATTCAATTTCCCATAAAAAGAAAACTCTTATCATTGGCAGCATTAAACGTCATGCAACATGTGGTTGCATGTAGGTTTATAAGATGAATGTCTTTATGCATATATACTTTCAGCAAGAACGATAACTCTGCTGTTGAGAGGTATTCTGTTTGTTCAGAGGCGGACTTGCTTACAGTTCTGTGTGGTGGTTCGTTACAAAACAAACAAAAAGTGACAAGTAAAAATTCACCAACAAAGGTACTTAAGATCATTTTTGTTGAGAAGAGATGGTATTGATATAAACTCCTATTATATTACAAATTCTTTCATCAAGTGAGCCTGCCCTCGAATTTTTCAAAATCCGTCCCTGATGTGCTACGAGACTTCTTTGTTAATAAAATACATCGTTCGTCTGGTTTTGATGGTTTTCTGCTGTAGGAGTTTCCGACTATAAAATATTATTGGTTCCACTGCAACAAGTTCTTCATTTTTTTATGGGAGCTAATAATTTGCTCTGAAAAGGATATCAATGAACTTTTCTATCAGTATTGGTTTTTACAGGCTATAAAGTCATTAAAATTAAGTAGGATCCTATACAATTCAACTTATACGAGTTGAAAAATATAATAGAAACGGTCGTTACACTTAAACAGTTTTTTTTAACCAAATCTGTCTGTTTTTAATGTTTGGTTTGGGTATTAAAAACATCCATCCGAAACCAATTATGTTGGATTGAAATGATTCAAAAGTTTCCTTAACAATAATTTAAATAATTCAAGCAAAACCAAAAATACATACCTATAATAACTAAAATAAATTGTTCAAATTCGCTTCATACATACGTGCTTGCATTGAGTGCGAGAGTCGAAAGCATAACAAATTTGCTATTGTGGATATTTTGACGATATGTTATATGTAAAACATTCATATACTTGTCACCCATAATTATGACGGGCTGTTCGCTGTCACAGTTGTGCATTCTCTAAAACACACGCATATTAAAAAATACCGCAATGCGATTGCAGCTTTGGTTAGAATAACAGAAATGTCATGAGACTGTGAGCTTCTATTGTGACGATTTGCAGAATGTGTTCAAATGCGTTAATGGATGTTGCTTGCACTCCGTTGGAGCAATTCGCATTGCATACGAAATATCACAGGAAGCTATTTAGGAAATAGCTTTGTTTGGTTAGCCTTAAATGAATAAAATGTATTAATGTTGTTTCAAGAACTTGTACCAAAAATTGATTCGTTAATGTGTAGTGAATACCTGCATTATGTAGTTTATGAATGTATGTGGAATTTTTCGTAAAATAAATAAAAAAGAAAGATAAATAAAATGACTTCAACTATATGAAATTTTTTTTAAATCAAGCTACCTAGTGGTAGAGTTGTCGATAATATAATTGGAATGTATGTTTTTTTTTAATCAAAGAACTTTAAGTTATCACACTATTTCAACTGGATGCCATTTTATCAGCTGTCAAGTGATTTATTTTAAGTTTTATTTGCTTAAAAATCACAATGGTGGTCAAAAAGTTACAGTCAACGGTGACCGCTATAAGGCCGTGATGACTGACTTTTTCGTTCACCAATTGAACACTGGTCGATTATCTTTTAAGCTTGACTATTTTCTATGGAGACAGGTGAAGTCGCAAATCTACGCTGTTAAGACCGAAACGATTCACCTTTTGGAGTACAAAATTCCACACTTATTGCCGATGTACGTCCGAGACAGCCGTGCCATTCATATGCCAGAAATAACATAATATTACGAAAACTTTTGCTACTTTTACAGGCTGGAGAGCAATTCGTTGAATAATAATTTAGAAAGTCAGTGCACGCATTCTGAAGTATTGTAACAAATACGATCACTTTATTTAGAAATTCAGAATAATGTCAGCTTAACTATGGGTCTACCGTGGGACAACATTTCTGCCAAAAACAGAGTGCTCACAAATGGTTTCTTCTTCTGCCTGGTCAGATCCAAAGTTTTCAAAATGAAATCATTTTATGCCAAATGTCAATCTAAATGACCACCAGTTGGTTGACAGAATCGAATCCACAAGTAGCGCCTGGAGCATGGCCATCATGAGTAGGTCCATTACATCAAACAATTTTGAACTCTGTGTTGAACCTTGCTAAAGGTACGGAAACACGAATCGATGCGAATTGCTACATGATTATGCCATGAACATAATTTCATTCTTTTGTTGTTTGAATCGTTCGGATAAATAAATTAAGTTCCATATCGTAATATGTAAGCAACTGACATCGAGGCGTAGCGTAATAGCATATTTGTGTTGTGTCATTCAGTGTGCACTACTATTCAATGGTAATTTGATCTGAAGTCAATCAGCACAGGGCTGAAATGAGTTCCTGTCAACAGAAAAACATGTGGCCGAAGCCTTCCCTTCAATGAGAAAATGTTGACAAAGTCCAGCCATGACACTATGATACTTTGTTATGCCAACGGCCACCGAAATCAACGTTGTACTATCTAATTAAATGTGAAATCTCAGTCAGTGGTTAATGAATAACAACAAAAGATATCCGCGTGTGCATTTATGTAACTAGACCATAAGGTTTCAAATAACAAACGAATTTGACAGCGCGAGAGTTATGTTTACACCATGTTTTGTTCTACAGCACACGGTTTTTATAGGGTAAGTTCGGGCATTATGGCGCACCTAACGGAAATTTTAAATAACTTTATAATGAACAATATTTTTTAACTCAGTAATTTTTTTTTATTTAATAAGACAAAATAGGAACATAAATAAATAAAATTAAAATAGTAATTCAACAAAATAAACAATATTAAAATTAATTCAAAAAAGGCTTAAAAAAAACCATATTGCCCTACATGCGGGCAATATGGCGCACCCTTAAGGGCAATATGGCGCAGACATTTTACTTCAGATTTGAACGCCCACATTGGTCACATGTGTTCTTAAATCCAGTGCAGGAGTCGTGGGACCACTGTCCACAAAAGACACACTGCATCCAATCGTCCTTTTTCCTCAATAGCAGCAAGTGAATGGTCTTATTCCCATTTGCCTCGAATCCCTTTATTTGTTGGTCGGATATTTGGCATTTCTGAAATAATTGTTGATTACTTAAAGTTGAAATCCACTTTTTATCTATCATTACATAGTTATGCAACACGTACATAAATAAAAAAAAACTAGAAGAGACGAAGAGATCAAGGTAGGAAACTACACTTTATATAAAAACTTCATAAGGGCATTATGGCGCACTCACGCCATAATGCCCTCATAGCATATGCGCCATATTACCCGAAAGCACTTATTCAAAACACGTCAACAAAAAAACCTAAGATCTCTTTTCGTTTCAAATATTTCCCGTTACACAATGAAACTGAAACTATGCTCTGTATTTTGCTCTTTACATGGAACAGCTGCGTTGTCTACTTACCGAGAAACACGAATCTGAAAATAAAGCGAAATTAAAAAACACACAAAAAACGCAACAATTTTTTTTAAAAGTTTTTTTTTTCTTCTGTGAATCTCGTCACATCGACGACCGATGTTCACTGGACACGTGTTAGGGAAAGGCTGATATGTTTGCATTGTTTTTATTTAAATGAGAATTTTGGAACTATGACATTTGAGTGGTGCGCCATAATGCCCGGTGCGCCATAATGCCCGAACTTACCCTATTAATGATTACAAGTTTGAGTAGCATTATTTTGGCATAAAGATGGACTTGTTCTACTAAACCGCAATTACTACATTGTATTTATAATTGATACTAACATGACTACCACATATATTGTATAGTACAAGTATCAACAAACTTAAGAGGATTTTTAGTCGGTAATCTACAGTCAATTATTTTTCGGTTTGAACTGTGGTTTCATTTTCTCAAAAAATATACCACTAAGTCTTCTGATCATTTTGAAAAATAATAACCTTTCTAAGTAATCAAACTAGTATAATTTCTCTCAATACGATCTGCTTGCTTTTCAGGTACTGTTCAACATGTATTTGGACAACATAGGTATGGTCCGGTGATCAGAGACGATACCCTGGTGGCACGAATCAGCATGCTATTATGTCCCTGGGGGCGCTTATCAGCAGGAACCAAAGCCCGTGATGGCAATCAAAACGGTGGGGAGAAATTCCGACGGTCAAATGTTCGGAATATTTTAGGTGAACTTTGACGTTGAGTTGTCGTGATTTTAGTGCGATAGTATTAGTCTACCTATAATATTTTCCGTAGGGAGTGAGTATGACTGTAGAAATAAACTTCAATATCGTATGAGAGAATAGTATTTATTGTTAAGTATGTAACTTCAATACAATGTAATATAAGTTCAAAACTTGTGTAGGTACAACTTCCACTTGTGGGCTGGTGCTCCAGTAACATACCTTCGTTGGGCTATTAACATCGCTTAACCCCAACGTTTCTAAATCTCCCTCTCCCTGGATATTTGAACGTAATATTCCCTCGCCAACTGCCAGCCCTTAAGATATTCAACCGGCTTCAGGAATGTCAATCAGTTCACCCTTAATCTCAACTTCAGTTATACAGCCAAGCAAAGAGAGTCGTTTTCTAGCCGTAATGCATGAAGGTGGAATTGTATTTTCAGGTAATTCAGGAATTCCATGAAGTATGCAAGCTTTAACGAAAAAATTAAAAAATTCCTGATTGTTACAATTAGCGAATTGCCGTCAACATTCAATGATTTTTTTCTCATTCAATTATTCAAGGCAAGTTCAATGTCCTGAAACTTAGCCAATTAAAATTTGAACTTTCTGTCTACCGTTAATTCCCAAGGTAAGGAAATGTTTATTCTTTCAATACTTCCTTGTCTTCACTCCTCTTCGTCATCACCTCAAATGACAGACAAACTAAATTATTTCGATGCGTATACTCAAGGAAGGATTGCCATCCGCAAGTCCATTATAATAAATTTATTATCAAAGTTCACATTTGAATATACAATATACATAGAAACAGTGAGCGGCGCACACACATTTGCATTACATTGAAATTGCGGTCTAAACGTTGACCTCGATCGTTATTTATGTGCAAATTGTTTGCAATTAACGGTATAATACCTCACCTGGTGCAGCACAGTATCCTGAACTAGCTCTTCCTCGTTGTAGACACTATTACACTGTGACTGTTATATTGTTAGGGTTTCGCTTCGCTCGTTTCTCACCAAAATGCGGAAATATGGGGTTTACGTGAGGGTGGTGGTAGCAAAACTTTATGCACGTGTGCATACAATATTGAAGATACCCGCCCATTACAAAATTATATGAATCAAATGTGCTGGATTCAAGCCAAGGTGCTTGGATGGTGGGTGGCATGGATTAGGATTACAATAGACTATGTGAAGGTTTTATCAGGGATTTTGGTGGTCTTATGGCAGAGGATTTAAATTGCATGCAAAGTTTTATTGTAAGAAGATTAATGTGAGTGTCAGGACTGCATAGGAATTTCAGGGAATTAGTTTAAATTATGTTTTTTTTTTTTTTTAAGGCTGTACATAATGAAAGTGCGATGATCTCTGAGGAAATTACGAAATTGTTTAAATATTTATGGGAAATTTGTCAAACGTTTTGCAACTAGGTTCAAACTATCATCTTAAATTATCCTTTTGAACAATCGATAGGGGTTCGGGAAAAAACATTTCCAATTGCTTTTGAAGGAACTTTGCCCATCGCTTCAACTAGTTTCTTGAAAAAGCAAAAATAATATATTAAAGGAGTACACTGCAGCGTATACTTATTCTTTTTTTGTAAATTTTCATTCTGTGTAAAGCTACCAGCCTCTAATCCTTTTGGTTTCTTTTTAGGAATTCCTTAATGCTCTTAATTTGCTATTCCCCCCAAAAACAAAAAACACTTTCATAAGACGCATGAGGCACGAACTCAAATACTACAGAATTACTTGTCTCAATTTCCCGAAAACCACTCGAATTCCACAAGATAAATGTTTATGTAAAAACAGTCACTATACAGGATACAAGCATTAGTACTTTCGTAACATTGAAACTAATTCACTTTACTTGCTAACGAGCACCCGTGTCGCTCTGAGTCCTCTTACACCAACAACAACTATTCTCATTTCCCACCCAATTAAGCCAATTCAGATCACTCCAACTCAACCAATACAATCTTACCTTACAAGCGACATCGCACCTTCCTTCGCCATCAGAAATAATGATAAGCCCTTTAAGTGACCTCAGAGCAAAACATTTATTACCTTCCATTGCTGGAGATTTTCGATCCACCAAGGACACGTGTGTGTCGTCATTAAATTCAGCAGAACAAAAAGATAGAACTTCCTATAGATAGCCAGCCAAAAATTTTATTCAAACAAAAGCATTCGATTTTGGAAAAAAAGAAATACAAGAACAAACATAAAGAATCATTACCTTATGTCCTCCGGAGTACAAAAGAAACATCCTGTTTAGGAGGAGCAAAAAAACGCCCACGTAAGCATAACCTCACTATAGCGTCCTTTTCAGCGGCGCAGTATCAACGGTGCCAGAGGTAAAATGAAGGTCTAAGGAATTATCATACGGAACAAAAAGTGTCCTTTTGAAATTTTGGATAAAAGATGATACACTGAGAGGAAAGTGACTCAAATGGAAACAGATTGAAACTATCGATAGTCGATAGAGGGACAGAGGGACAGATTTACAATGAGACAAAGTGGCATAGAAACAGAGGTATAAAGTGACAAATGGACAAGAAAATAGAAGTACAGACAGAGCGGTCAGCTTTTTCAAAATTTCGAACATATTCAAGGCTGAATCACAAACACGCCTTAGCTTTGGCTTCACCTGACGTTTCAGAGTTCAGCCATAGGAATTCAATGTATGAGATCACAATGTAGCTTCGACCTCACGTTTCGTACGTAATATTACGTAACGTGAGTCCAAACAAAAGCTCTAGTTCAAATATACTGAACATTTGCTTTGTCTGATAGCTCAACAGCTGTTAAAAAAAAGTACAAAAACAAAATTCATTTGTTTTTGGAGGCATGAAGATGATGGAGGGAGAACTGTCATTTAAAGCAAACTCGAAGCGATTGCATTTTAACGCAGCCGAAACTGAAGCTGAAGAGTGTTTGTGATTCAGTCTTCACTCATTTTTCTCTCTGTGTGCCTATAATCAAAAATTTACAACCTGAACAACGGAGGCCCCAAGTATACAATTTCAACTGAAAAATTTGTTATGCTCCTTGAACTGCTGCCGCATGTGATTGTTAGTTCCCGGTCTGGTCGGGATAAGGACCAATTTTTGTGAATAGGGAAGCACCATTATAACGCAACATACCAACAAAAGGCTATACAAAAGTTTATAATAGCCTCTAGGGGCTCGATCCGAGTCATATAAACACAAAGTCATGTTATAGAAATAGAAGACACAACTCCAACTTCAAAAATAATGACTCCTTGTAGAATGTGACACGAAGTGATGACACACAATCGTAAAACCAAAGTCTCGTTTCTTATTCGAAGAGTCAATGGAGACACACACAAAAGGCAAATTAGTCCGGTGAATGGGTTCAGCTCAACAAGAGCATTGAGTTTTAAGTTTTCTGTTGATCCTTTTGTATAACCAAAAGAACTTCTCGGGTGCGTCTAAATGATGGTACTTTCCAGCTAAGGTTTATTACAAAGAAATGGCATGCAAAAAACTACCATGTGTGTGCCTGGTGTGAGTGTGTGTTGCTTTGAGAACAGCAAATGCATGAAAATTGATTTAATTGGAGACTTTATCAGGCTTCGAGAAAGCCAATTTCGGCACGTAGACCTGCCACAAGAAATTAACTATACCCTGCTGTTCATGAAATCCCATAAGGGTAAAAGCCATACCAGAAAGGTATAGTCAGAGACTTGGAATGATGGAAATTAAAAGTGTTGAACGATGACATAATATTTTATATTTAAAAGGATCTTTTGAGTAAGAGGCATACAAAGGCAGTCATAAGAAATGTATATTTTAATGACTTTCAGGATACTTTTCTTTTATTATTCGAGCGTGATGTTGGTCGTCCTGGAGTAAAGTAAGCAAACTTTTTAAGTAGCTTACCATATGCCAAAGAAAAGACGAGAAGAGGAAGTTTTAAATGTAAATATTTGGGTGGCCTACATTCTGGTGTTGAAATTAACATTAATGTTTCAACAAACAAAATGTGGGCTCATTGCTTGTTCTTTGGACGAAACGAAGGAAATAATTCGATTACAGGTTTTATGGATCGGAATTACGGTTTATGGGTTGTGGTTTAGTTGTGCAAACTTATTACTTTGACATATTCGGCTCGTAATAAATTTTTAATATTTTGCATGGATGGAAATTTACTGATTGAGAGGAAACAGAATATTGACGCAACAAGATTTTTGCCTGTTGAATTTTAATAAACTAGGTTGTTGAAGGCGAAAATTGGCGAAAAATAATAATGCATTTCCTTTGACTTCATCTTCAGCGGCGAGGCACACATTCTCCACAGCGAATTTACTAACTAGCAATATTGCCGCATTTGGACAAATGAGAATCCACGAAAAAATGTGGAAAAGCCAAGGCATCCAAAGAAAGTGACTGCTTGGTACGGTTTCATCAAGCATAAAAAATATGAGTAGCCAATTTGGCTTCAACAGCAGTTGAGGAATATTTTTCAACATTGTCATACGGATTTAAATCCCACAAAACTCTCTGACAAAATAAGTCCCAACATAAGAAGCAAAAACATATTTAATCCTTAAAAAGTTCCAAACAAAAATAAGAGCCTTATATTTGCTGCAGTAATAGACTGTTTGTATTCTTGTCAAGTCTTATTGTGACAGCAAAACGGAATGCAAGACTTTCGTTTGCTGCAGTGTACTTACCAAACTTTATTCCCAAGTCCTTCGAGGCTTTCAGCTTCAACATAATATGAATTCAAAATATGGAAAAACTTTTGCAATCAAATCGTTTTTTCAGAACTTTAATCATATAACAAATGTGTTTGGAACAATAAACTATAATCCATGCTATTACGCAATCATAATGAGCAGGTAGCCATTTTTAAATTGAAAAGACTCTATTTTTAAGGGAGTTTAATGTGGATGTTTCCTGTTCGTGTGATTAAGAGCAATAAACACATGAGCTATTTTTGGCGTTTTTGATTTGTTTCCACTGCTTTACTGATTCAGTATTAAAATTACACTCAAAAATTTTCATGCATAAATAGTACGAAAATATGAGTGAATCGTACGAATTTTTATCGTAGTTTTCAGCCACGGATAAATTCGTACAATAAACTCATATTCGTATATTAAATAAAGAGCTTTGTTCATTGTACGAATGGAATGACAATATTTACGTTTCCTTTCGTACATTTACAAGGAGCGTTAGTACATTCTACTAATATTTCGTATTATTTACCCTCAATTTGTAAATTAACACAGAGCATTAGTACATTCTACTAATACTGCGTACTATTTATTCCCCATTTGTAAATTTAAAAAGAGCATTAGTTCATCCTACAAATACTTCGTACTATTTACTCCCTATTCGTAAAAATAGCATAAGCATTAGTATATTCTACCAATACTTCTTACTATTTACTCTGCATTCGTAAATTCAAAACAAACCATTCGTTTATTTTACTAATACTTCGTACTATTTACCTGCCATTCGTAAGTTTACCAGAAGCATTAGTTCATCCTACTTATACTTCGTACTATTTACCTGCCATTCGTAAGTTTACCAAAAGCATTAGTTCATTTTACTAATACTTCGTACTATTTACTTGCCATTCGTAAGTTTACCAGAAGCATTAGTTCATCCTACTAATACTTCGTACTATTTACCTGCCATTCGTAAGTTTACCAAAAGTATTAGTTCATTTTTCTAATACTTCGTACTATTTACTTGCCATTCGTAAGTTTACCAGAAGCATTAGTTCATCCTACTAATACTTCGTACTATTTACCTGCCATTCGTAAGTTTACCAAAAACATGAGTTCATTTTACTTATACTTCGTACTATTTACTTGCCATTCGTAAGTTTACCAGAAGCATTAGTTCATCCTACTAATACTTCGTACTATTTACCTGCCATTCGTAAGTTTACCAGAAGCATTAGTTCATCCTACTTATACTTCGTACTATTTACCTGCCATTCGTAAGTTTACCAAAAGCATTAGTTCATTTTACTAATACTTCGTACTATTTACTTGCCATTCGTAAGTTTACCAGAAGCATTAGTTCATCCTACTAATACTTCGTACTATTTACCTGCCATTCGTAAGTTTACCAAAAGCATTAGTTCATTTTTCTAATACTTCGTACTATTTACTTGCCATTCGTAAGTTTACCAGAAGCATTAGTTCATCCTACTAATACTTCGTACTATTTACCTGCCATTCGTAAGTTTACCAAAAACATGAGTTCATTTTACTTATACTTCGTACTATTTACTTGCCATTCGTAAGTTTACCAGAAGCATTAGTTCATCCTACTAATACTTCGTACTATTTACCTGCCATTCGTAAGTTTACCAAAAGCATTAGTTTATTTTACTAATACTTCGTACTATTTACCTGCCATTCGTAAGTTTACCAAAAGAATTAGTTCATCCTACTAATACTTCGTACTATTTACCTGCCATTCGTAAGTTAACCAGAAGCATTAGTTCATTTTACTAATACTTCGTACTATTTACTTGTCATTCGTAAGTTTACCAGAACCATTAGTTCATTTTACTTATACTTCGTACTATTTACCCTCCATTCGTACATTCAACAAGAGCATTAGTTCATCCTACTAATACTTCGTACTACTTACCTGCCATTCGTAAGTTTACCAAAAGCATTAGTTCATTTTACTAATACTTCGTACTATTTACTTGCCATTCGTAAGTTTACCAGAAGCATTAGTTCATCCTACTAATACTTCGTACTATTTACCTGCCATTCGTAAGTTTACCAAAAGCATTAGTTCATTTTTCTAATACTTCGTACTATTTACCTGCCATTCGTAAGTTTACCAAAAGCATTAGTTCATCCTACTAATACTTCGTTCTATTTACCTGCCATTCGTAAGTTTACCAGAAGCATTAGTTCATTTTACTAATACTTCGTACTATTTACTTGCCATTCGTAAGTTTACCAGAAGCATTAGTTCATCCTACTAATACTTCGTACTATTTACCTGCCATTCGTAAGTTTACCAAAAACATGAGTTCATTTTACTTATACTTCGTACTATTTACTTGCCATTCGTAAGTTTACCAGAAGCATTAGTTCATCCTACTAATACTTCGTACTATTTACCTGCCATTCGTAAGTTTACCAAAAGCATTAGTTTATTTTACTAATACTTCGTACTATTTACCTGCCATTCGTAAGTTTACCAAAAGCATTAGTTCATCCTACTAATACTTCGTACTATTTACCTGCCATTCGTAAGTTAACCAGAAGCATTAGTTCATTTTACTAATACTTCGTACTATTTACTTGCCATTCGTAAGTTTACCAGAAGCATTAGTTCATCCTACTAATACTTCGTACTATTTACCTGCCATTCGTAAGTTTACCAAAAACATGAGTTCATTTTACTTATACTTCGTACTATTTACTTGCCATTCGTAAGTTTACCAGAAGCATTAGTTCATCCTACTAATACTTCGTACTATTTACCTGCCATTCGTAAGTTTACCAAAAGCATTAGTTCACTTTACTAATACTTCGTACTATTTACTTGCCATTCGTAAGTTTACCAGAAGCATTAGTTCATCCTACTAATACTTCGTACTATTTACCTGCCATTCGTAAGTTTACCAAAAGCATTAGTTTATTTTACTAATACTTCGTACTATTTACCTGCCATTCGTAAGTTTACCAAAAGCATTAGTTCATCCTACTAATACTTCGTACTATTTACCTGCCATTCGTAAGTTTACCAGAAGCATTAGTTCATTTTACTAATACTTCGTACTATTTACCTGCCATTCGTAAGTTTACCAAAAGCATTAGTTCATTTTACTAATACTTCGTAATATTTACTTGCCATTCGTAAGTTTACCAGAAGCATTAGTTCATTTTACTAATAATTCGTATTATTTACTTGCCATTCGTAAGTTTACCAAAAGCATTAGTTCATTTTACTAATACTTCGTATTATTTACATGCCATTCGTATGTTAACCAGAAGCATTAGTTCATTTTTCTAATACTTCGTACTAATTACCTGCCATTCGTAAGTTTACCAAAAGCATTAGTTCATCCTACTAATACTTCGTACTATTTACCTGCCATTCGTAAGTTTACCAGAAGCATTAGTTCATTTTACTAATACTTCGTACTATTTACTTGCCATTCGTAAGTTTACCAGAAGCATCAGTTCATCCTACTAATACTTCGTACTATTTACCTGCCATTCGTAAGTTTACCAAAAGCATTAGTTCATTTTACTTATACTTCGTACTATTTACCCTCCATTCGTACATTCAACAAGAGCATTAGTTCATCCTACTAATACTTCGTACTATTTACCTGCCATTCGTCAGTTTACCAAAAGCATTAGTTCATTTTACTAATACTTCGTACTATTTATTTGCCATTCGTAAGTTAACCAAAAGCACTAGTTCATTGGACTCATACTTCCTTCTATTTACTTGCCATTCGTAAGTTAACCGAAAGCATTAGTTCATTGTACTAAAACTAAGTAAAGTAAAAGCATTAGTTCATTGTACTAATACTTCGTACTATTAACTTACCATTCGTAAATTTACCAAAAGCATTAGTTCATTGTAATAATACTTCGTACTATTTACTTACCATTCGTAAATTTACCAAAAGCATTAGTTCATTGTACTAATACTACGTACTATATACTTACCATTCGTAAGAGCATCGCAGTCGTTTGTTTTGAGATCGTGGTTTTTTATAATACAGAATTGTAAAACAGCCTAGACCAAAACTTTCCGCAAGTTGTCTGTTAATTTGGGTGTCCTATTAAATTTCTTCAAATACAACTTATCTACTCGTTCTTTCTGTCATCAAATACTTAGCACTCTTAGCACGCTTTTTATGTTATTTTAATTTTATTTAAAAAAAAACTCACAAACAAAACTAAACACGATCAAAATCACAACCAAAATGAGCCATTGCCATGATTTAAAAACAATGACGCAATCCGATTCGAGTAGCGGCAATGTACTAATGCTCTTGGTTCTACAAAAGCAATTGGTAAATGTACGAATGGAGTGTAAATATTACTTAATAATATTACAATGTACTAATGCTCTTGATAAATGTACGTATGGAGTGTAAATAATACGACGTATTAGTAAAATATACTAATACTCTCGGTAAATATACGAATGAAGGAAAAATATTACGAAGTCATTAGTAAAATGTACTAATGTTTCGCTTAGTGTTAGAATGGAGGAAAAATAGTATGATGTATTAGTAAAATCTACTAATGCGTTTGGTAAATATACGAATGGAGGTTATGATATACGAAGTATTAGTAGAATATACAGATAAAGAAGATGCATTCTACTTATAATGAGTAAATCCTACGAATTATTCGTAAGGTCAATTTTCGAGACTAAATTTTTTACGAATATTAGTTTTGCTTCGTACATTTAACAAATGCATGAGTAAATCTTACGAATGAATTTGGAAAAATTACGAAACCATTCGTACACGATGATTTACGAATGATTTAGTTCAATACACGAATAAATTCGTACAATGTACTCATAATTTTGATTTACGAATAATATTAATACATAGAACGAAAAAATTCGTGTATTTTACCAAAAATTTAATCAAAATTTACTAATACATTCGTAATTTTCTTATTACAGAAAAGCTTCGTACAATCTTCGAATATTCGTTCAATGTACGAATTTTTCTCGTACGAATGCTATTCGTAGCAATTTTACTAATAAAATTTTTCAGTGTATGCAATACAAAATTCATTAGGTACTTTCAATTGAAAGGGCGGACAGTAAATTGCTGAAATATTATTTCGCTATCGAAACAATTTTAAAAAAGCTCAATGGTGTGCGTATCCCCAAAATTTGCCAATCCAAAAAATAACAAATAACCATAATAACATAATACCTTTTTTCGTTGCTAGACACAATATTCTGCAGTCATATCGTTCATGGTGTCAAAAGCAATATTTTAAATTAAATTTTCAGCCTGTATGGTGTATTGATATTTTAAGGAAAGAGAAGGGATTTGTATGATTTTTTTCATAACAGCTGATTTTTCTAATTTCACTATTGAAAAAAAAAACTTTAATACCCTTCCTTGTGAGTGGAGCAACTTTCAATCTACCTAAATTAAAAATCACTTTTTTTCTACGGTAAATAAAATGTCAAGGACTCTGTTGTCAGGCAAATTTCGTATAGAATGTTTTTATGAAATGACTATGTATATCTGCTGGAATATTGAAAAGATGTCATTCAATACCCATTTCTTTAAAAACACGAATAAAGTACCCACTCAAATATATTGCAATATTTTATTTTTATTTTGTGTTCCAACTACAACGCCATTTAAAAGTTGAGTTCAACACTCATATTTAGTTCTATATTTATCGAATTGTGTTTTGAAGGTGATCTGAAGAAATTGCTGGACTGCAAAAGAAAAATAAAATGTTGATAAAGTATTTTTCATATTTTCCAGCGATGCTCCAACTTCTATAACCCGTCCAACACGTTTTCGAGAGGTTTGCAAGGTAGGCCTCCTTGACGCGAATGATCTCTTCTTTCATTCCTGTTTCACGAATGACTTTTTCAAGTTTAAAAACCAAATCCAGACGCACGGGGACGAATTTTGCCCAATTTTATAAAAATTCATCAAGTGGAACCGTCTTTTCTTCAATTCAGCACAGAACAGCCATGTCTTTCCCAAGTAGGTGATCTGGATCATATCTGAACCGTGTTGGCCTATTGCCTTCGTTGGTCTGGGTTATGTACCAGTGCATCTATGTTTTGTCGAAGATCACGACAAGACACAGAAACTCCTGTGAATTGTGCTTAAACAGCGTCAAACACTGGTCTGATGTAGTCTCACGGCTCTGCTTGTTGTCAAGAGTAAACAAAACACGGGGAACTCATATTGAACCGACAGCTTTTTCATGCCAAAAATTTCATGAAGGATAAAACCCACGCCAAATGTATACAGTCGCAGCAATCTCACATATCTTCAATCGGATGTCTGCCAATACAAAATTCTAAATTTTAGTCACGTTATACTGCCTGGAAATCGAGTCAAAACTAAGAGTCTGATTCGGCTGATATTTCGAAACCAGCCGTTACGGGAATGTACATTCTACATATTACACAAAGCAATTCATCTTGCGGTACTGTCACCATCAGCCGGTAATGCTTAGTACTTAATTGACTATATACTCGTTCTATTAGATTGGGCTTCTTAATTTAAGGTTTCACTGCCGTTTTGACATGTTTAACCTTATCCACCAGTTTAAATTTTTTGAACAGAATTAACCTTCTTAAACAACGCATTAAACAAACTATTGCAGTTAAGACCCCGTTCAACCTTAGTATTTAATTTTCATCAGGAGCTTAAAACACACTTGAATATCTCCTTTTTGATAAATTGTAAAGTTATAAGATTCCAATCCTTAACAGCCCCAGTTTCTTGCACAATGAACACACTTAAGGAAATTGCTCTACGCATTAACATAATATCTATACGTTTTTTCATGTGGGCTGATTTCTACCATTCCAGTTAGAGTATACGGCATTCATAAGCTGTACAAACTAAGAAGTGAAAAGTCAATCAATCCAATACTTTTATGTTACAGACTAGTCAAAGTGTCGAATGGAATAAAGTGCTTTAACCACTTTTTCCAACTGTCAAAAAGACAGAATTGATAATTACAATTCAGCTCAAAACGTTTTTATGAAAACACACATTGGCTTTTGTCCAAGAGAGACAATAGTGTTTAATTGAAAAATCAAATTATTCGTATTAACACTTGGTCGCATTCAATATTCTCTTTTACCCCTTTTTTGTCTTTTTTAACGGTGCCTCAAATGTTATTTTTTTTTAATTTTCACGAATTAAAATATTTTCTTTCATGTTGTTTATTATGACATTAATAGGCTTTGACCACAAAATGTTTCTAACAAACTACTTTCAGATCTCTCAAAAAGTTTTTATTAAGCATTTAATCATCGCAACGCAGCTCATTCCAAATTCTAGCACTTTATTTCAATTTCGTCAAGTCGAAATGAAAATCCTACCGAAATATCTTACAAATGAGTCGATTCTATTTACATCAATATTTACTTGTTTGCAAGGACCTTTTTTAAACAAGGTATTCTTTTCGAAATAGCTTCTTTACCCAAAACCTCATTCTGGTTAAAAAAAAAAAAAAACTTCCTATTATTTACACAAAAACTAATGGAATCCGAAATTTTGTTTTAACTGACTTTGGGTTTATATCTGTTCATGAAGCCATCTAAAATTCCTTTCTAAATGCTTACTAATAATTGAAAACAGAGACTGGGACAAAAGGGCCCGGTACGGTTGCACAGGTGGCCTTTGTTAGCATTTCACAGATGTTTCAGGATGGTTTTTTGGTGAGGAATGAAATTCTTGTCAGCAACAAAAGGGTTCTTCTTCTGTCTTCTGAAACGGAGAGGAAACAAAATTGCATGGCATTTGAATGTTTGGATGTTCTCAAGGTATTTGTGCGTTCAAATTCCAAATTTAATGGAGAGGAATATTATTTGGATATTAAAAGTGAAAAATGTGAATGTGGATATTTTGTGGGTAGCTAACAGGTGTAATAGAAATTAAGTTAAATTATTTATTTGTAATTTTATGGAGCCAATTCCATATCGGCTAAGTTTTTTATTTTCATTGTTACATTGTTCAATTTATTTTTAGTGACAGCATTGAACCTCAATTACATATGTTTCACAGTCATTGAAAATATGGACCTAGATGTATGTCACCGTGGCGAGCTATCGACATAAACTATCGAAGATCCTTTTATCATTATAAAAAATATTAAAATAACTTTCTGAGGGCATTTTTGTTTTAATTAAAATAAACATCGAGCCAAAACGGTCTCGCCGTCTTTGTAAAAACACAAACCTCTAACAATGTGTACTTTTATAACAAACGAATTCTTATTGCCTTTCTCGTACTCAACGTTGTTGGTGAATCTACTTTGCTTTGTAAAACGTACAACCCACATCCATATGCATATACTTTTGAATTTGAGGTAGGAACAAACACCGGAAGGAAAATCGACTGATTTAGGTGATTGTGATCGGATGGTCGGAAGTTTTACACACTTTTCTGATGAAACAAAGCTGAAAACATACAAGACATACCTCAAAGAAAAAATAAAGAACAAACATCACACCAAAATAGAAAAAACAACATCAACCAAAATGCAAAACAGGTGGAATTGGCAGCTATAGAAGGTAAAAATATTCAAGACACACGAGAACTGGAAAGGACTTATTTTGTGTCGGTTCGGTTGAAAACTTGAACGTTGTTGAACGGAGATATTTTCAATTACCTTGAGGATATATCAACAACAACAACAAACACTCAACAAAATTATTCGGTCTACGTTCTATGATAAAGACGTCTGGAAAAATATTTTCATGTCCTCACAACAGTCCTGCCACCGCTGTTGCTACTATCGTGTGTGTGGCTGAACAAAAACAGGACGTAATTTATTAGAGTTGATTAGTGTTAGGGGAAGAAGGTTGAAAGAGCATAAGTGACTGGAGTTTTTTTTTTTGTAGTTTAATGACTTTTGAAGCTATTATAAATTAAACAGGAAGGAGTATTATGCGAAATACGTCCTTATTAAGGTTTATAATAAATAACAAATTTAGTAAAACTGTTGCTGTAATACATTGTATAGGGATAAGCACTTTGCTTGCTACAGTGCAACATCTTCCTTGAAGAAAGACGCTCTCAAACTATACATTTATCAGTAATTTCACTGTTCTTCAATAATTTATTTAATAAGTTTTTTTTCATTGCGTCTCGTCAAAGTCGAATTAATTTGAAACCGACAATGCGGCAAAAAACAATTTTAGCTAGAACTTTTGCAACAGCAGTTAAGACGCAAAAAGTTTTCTTACTTTAAGTGTTTGAGTTTGAAACGGCTGATTCTATGACTGGATCGAAGTCGACGAAACATGGATCCACTGGCGTACACCCAAGACATGCGACGGTTTCTTGCAATTCACAAGATGTGATCCACATCGATTGCTTGGAGAATGAAAAAACGGTTTCATGCTGTTTCATACTGAATTGAAGAAACAACAGCCTTAAGAAGGGAAGACAAAAGTTCTCTTAAACCATGAAAAAGCACTGGTTTCTATTTCTGCCCTGTCAGGGCCATACTCGACGAATTGGGCTACGAACTGCTTTCCCATCCGTTGTTTTCTCCAGATTTGGCCCGGAAAAGGCTTGCGTAGGAAAAATGTCTTTCAGGGATGTTCAATCAGCTGAAATTTTATTTCTCACTGAAATTCGCTGCATCACCAAAGGAGGTTCAACTAAAGGTTTTCATTGACAGAATGACAGTAGTTTCAAATCTAGAGGAGAATTTTTGCAAATATAACAAAAACAAAAACTACGGGTTCAGCTGAGTCCGCTAATGTTCAATGCTTGCCAAACTATTCCAAAGTTACCAGCACAAAATCTCAAAATTTTAACCTTGATCCGTTTTATATCATTAACCTCTTTGCACACATTCACTATCCACAATAGTCGTGTGGGATGACATTCTCTTGCGCTTTGAAAGCAAACTCTCTCCATCCCTCATTGTCTACACGAATTTCTCGATTTATTGTACGTGCGTCCGTCGGTGGTAGCGGCGATGACGGCGATAACATGTCAAGATTAATGAATGTCGATTTATATGCAAAAAGAAAATCTATCCTTTGAGATGGCTGCGATAACAATAAAGACGTTTATACTGTCTTCAATACAAATAGGAACATTTATGTATGCGCATATAAACAAGTCTGACGGTGAGTCTGGAATCCAAAATATATTGTTCTTTTTTTTGGAAAAATAGAGGACTGGAGCCAGTTGTTTTCAACAGACGTTGTATGGAATTTCAAGGCAGAAACTAAAACTTTGTGAAAGGTCATTTAGTGATTGAAGACAATTTGACTTCTTTTGAACTATGCTACTACCAGATTTAAGCAACAGTTATCTCAATTTTCGTTTTCAGAGCTATCAGAGACAATCCACCAAAACGCATAAGAAAATGAGTTGCTGTCGAAAAATCCCTTTTCAAGTTTTGAAGTATAAGTCAGCTCATTATAGGTATCTATATTTTCTCTCCCTTTTACACAGAATCAGACTTTTGTTGTCATCAGAATTTATTGTATGCCATTTTTATGCTACGAGTCTAAGTCGGGAGTGTCATCAACAAAAATCGCCCTTTTCTTTTTTTTCTCTATCCAAAAAGAATCAATAGAAAATTTGACAAGTTTTTCCTTTCTCTTTGATAAACTAAAAATATTCGCCCATTTTGTCTGCATTAGTGTGGCCCTTAAAAATTATTAAATTGTGTCCTATCAAGATTTACTGCTCTCAAGAGTTAGTAAAACAAAAAAACAATTTACATAATATTTTGTGTTAATAGAAAAAAGTCTTAACACTGAAAATAACTCTGATTTGGTATGTTGCTTCTTTCGTGTTTCTTGTCATCACATTCGACTTCCAAAAAATTTAAGTGTGAAATGTCCTTTCAACGTTTACCTTCGTTTTGACTTTGAGCCTCCAGAGATGCTGAAAGAGTGTCACATGAATTGAAAAAGGAATTTAAAAGTTTTCTTGTATGTGTCATCTTCCTTCACATAAGCTCTTTCCATCTTTTTATAGCCTGAATCTCCATTGACATTGTACACATATATTTTTGATTACAAGATGGCCAGCCGGTTATTATGGTATTAAAAATTTGTTTTCTTGAGGCTTTTGTTTATAGACTCCAGACAAGTCGGTCAGTCTTTGGCCTGATGCAAAATTTCAAAAATATCCTTTTTGTATATACCTACCTGATAATCTCATCTTGAAATCTACCCCCGAGGAGATTCAGTATGACGAAGATGCCATCACCATGGCGGCTAGAACGAAGCACGAAGACGTTGACGGCAACGAAGAATCTTCATAGATGTTTGGGTAGCAATATCAATTGCTCTTTCTATGCTGTCTCAGTTTACTATTCGTGAGGCATATTTTCTAAAATTAACGCAATCAACATTGTTTTTGTTTGAAATTCAAGTTTTAATGTTTTGTGAACAAAGGACACACACATATTTTATTGAATTTTGGAAAAGTGCTTGGGGGCATAATTAATGAGATTTTATCGAGCCGCACAAGAGGATAACCCATTACAATGTTTGATGTTTGTTTTCGTTGTTTTGTTGACTAATGAGATGGTGGATTCAAGAGAATCACTTAAAATGTTTTTGATCTGAAACTGATAAATTCACCCACTTAATAAAATAGTGCGTGACCCGTAAGACTTTATAATTGTTTGGGTTATTGCCATGTTTTGTGAGTTTGGGCATATTAACTTTAAGCATTTGTTGAATGAAATGATATAAAACGTAATCTACAGGAATTATGGGAAATATTCTCGCCTGTTATCTAAATTTGTCGAATTCAGATGCCTAGTAGGGGCAGGATACTTACTTTGACACCGCCTTCTATAGACTTTTGTCTGCGCACATTGTGCAGACTTATCTCGGTATTATATTCATACATGATCAAATGCAAGTCTTTACAAACAAAAGTCTGAAATTCTGTGCCGTGAGCACCCACCATAACATTTTTTTGAACAAAATCTTACACTACTTTGGATCAATACGAAATATAATTTTGCCGAATACAAAGACGCATATTAATTTATATAGGTACAATTTTTATTGAAAAATTAATAGGTGGGGAGCCCCCATACAAGACATTCCCGTCATCGCGCCCCCTAAAATTTTAAATGAGGAATTAAAGATAAAGCCAAGACGAATAAGATTTGCTTGGTCGGCGTGAATTGAGTTAGCCGGAAAGGCCGCGCATATCTGTTGCAATTCTGTGAATGACTGTGAAATGTCTCCATCATCACGGATTCCATTTATGTTTCTTTCATTACACGCGTCCTTATGTTAGATGTAGAAATATCTTGGTTTGCTTGCTTTAAAGCTGCCGAAAGTACTGCGCAAACAAGGTTTTATTATAACCTTAAGTACTGTATTTTTATTACAAACTACAGTAGTTTCGTTTATAAAAAATCTGGTTTGCGCAATACTTTCGGCAGCTTGAAAGCAAGCAAACCAAGGTATTTATGCACCTAACAGAAGGACGCGTGCAATGAAAGAAACAAAAATATAATCCGTCATAATGGAGACATTTAACCACATTGCAACAGGTATGCACCTTTCCGGCTAAGTCAATTCACGCCGACCAAGCGAATCTTATTCGTCTTGGCTTTAACTTTAATTCCTCATTAAAAATTTTAGTGGGCGCCATGACGGGAATTTCTTGCATGGGGGCTCCTGGGCTATAATGACGACTCTTGGAAAAAAAAATTAATTTAGAAAATTTTCAAGAACAAAGCGCTTGTAGACCTTATAGGTACGAATGAACTCAGTCAGTGCACCACCTCTAAAATTTCTTCACGATCATATTTTATGGAGGCATTAAAGCAATAACTATAGTCTGTATATCCAATCCATCTTACCGCATAGGATGTTGGTATGCCTAATTGATTGACAGCAATGATACCTCCTTACAAGCCCTCTCCTCCTTTCGTCATTCTCATTCTGTGCCTGGCAAAAAAAAAAAATACGACTTTGAGCGTTGCTCTTTAAGATAATCAAGGATATTTTCATATTCATTGAAAAGTTTTACCAAATTGAAAAAAAAACAAGTTGATTGTTTTTGAATTGACGAAGAGTTCCTCAAAAATCCGTTTGATGAAAAATAGCTAAACGAATTAATTGGCTTTGCAAAACAAAAAAAAAACAACATAACCAAATCCTTGAAGTACAATGTCAGCTCTCTGCATTATATAATTTTGTAACTTAGAATAGATCGTTTAATCAAATGTTACACATACGTCACAGTGTACCAAGGATAAATCTTGATTCGATTCCATTCAGGGTACAAAAAGCATTGACACCAATCGGAATGAATGAAAAAACAATGTGAACATTAAAAACAACTTTTTGCCTGCATAAAATATTTAATTTTTCAGTTTACAAATTCATTAATATTTCTTTAACAGGATGCAAGCCTGATAACGACGACGCCCGATGTTGACGAACAACTGACGTTTGTTTCCTTATGGAAAGTGGAAAGTGGATGTGTTGAGCATTTTTTATCTCTCTTATATTTTGAGGAGAGTGTTTTTCTGTTGGAGAAATTGGAATTTTTCCAGCTCAATTTCATGACCTAAATATGGAATAGAAAGAACAAAAACCTGAATAAAAATTCAAATTGCAATTTGCAAGAACAATTTTTATTATTTTCGACTATTTTTTTAACTTCCTGGAGGAAATTATTGTAATGAGGCGGATTTTGTGAATCTTCATTTCTTACATATTTGAGGTTATAGAATTCGAATCAACCCTTTTTATCATAATGTTTGTATGTTTGTATGAACAGCATGTCTGAATTTGAGTATGTGCGTTCCGATTTGTGTGCTAGATTATTTTTCGAACCACTAATTCGCATGCAATCGGTCTCATTCGACGCCGAAATGCTTTATTAAGAACTGATTCATCTTCCAGCGGTTAAGCGGTTTTTAAAAGGGATGAAAAATCTGTAAGTAGTGAAACACTCGTTGTGAAAATTGTGATCAATTCAGCATAAATTGCAACAAGTGTTCGAAAAATCTTATTTATCAATTTTAGGAAATATATTATTTATCAATAAATTTGTCAGAAACAATGGAAAATGATTTATATAAGTAGGATATTTATGATTTTTATTTGGTTAAAACTCATAACTAAAGTTGATACCAATTTGATTTGTTATTAACAATAGTTGAAATTATTTTTTAAATTACCTTCTTTGGGAATCGTGTGGAGAACTGGGGTCGAACTCATATTTTTTACTAATGAAGTTAATGACCATTCAAAATGTAGAATTTCCTTAATGCCGATTCTTAAAACATTGACAAGTTTGTTATTGAATTTATACATAGTTTGTATTTATGTAAACATACAGTTATATAAACATACAGTTTTAGCACCATCAATATGGTGTACTAGCAATGAGGTTACTCTGCCTGGCAAAAATCCGCATTCAAACCCTCCAAGTGGGTGCCTTGCGGGCAATCATCACCACAGTAGTCCTGTGAGATTTTGGCAGGATGCTGATTAGCTAAGGTTGAGTTGGGTCGCCGAATTGTTGTAACTCCTCAATAGTGCAACGCTCGGAAACCCAATTCAATCATAGTTTAGAGGTTCCTAATGGTGGTGTGAGCGTACTTTATACGAAATCAAATAAGTTAAAACTGAAAATCGGACACACCTCTCACAGCATCAAATCTAACCAACATTCCATTTCCTATACTTCATCAAGTTACCAATTCTCTTTAAAATTAAAGTTTCCATAAACTCGAAAAATTGGTTTCAAAAATCAATAGAAAACTTCCAAAACAATAATCACAAAGAGGACAAAACGGAAAGAATCAAAGGTGTGAATTGGAGTACACTCGTAACTAAAAATCCTCCTCACTCAATGGGGATGATATGGAAAGAAAGTTGGACACAACATGAGCCCTTAACCCAGATCGAAATTTATTGAATCATTGCTCCTTTTTTTTGTTCAGGATTTTTCTTCTCTCTCTCAAAAAATAAATAAATTAATAAGATCCAATGTACAAATGGAACAAATCAAGTCCATGGAGATAGAAAAAAACAAACAAACAAATCAAAAAACCATTCGAGACCGAGACTTATGAAGTGTGGACTTGAAATAAAATAAGAGAGGCAATTTTGTCTTTACGTTTCAGCGGCTCACTCAATTGCGTAATACTCATAAACGCTTCGATGACTTCCTATCGCTTATTCTTGTTTTTGCATTGTACAAAAAAAGAAAAATAAAATGCAATAAAGCAAGGTATATCATTTTTTTGTGGAAAAATATTTAAGTTTGCAGTATCCATCTGCGAACAGCCAATTTTTGAATCGGATACAGCTTCAAACAACATCGATAATTTATCCTTTCTCTCCATTTCAGGTCCACCCACTGCTGTCGTTTTTGCTACTATAGTAGTATTTTACTCCTTTCGAGAGTCAAATGCTACTCTACTACCCTTAGACGAAATATACTCCCCAAACGTAGTGAACAAAATCTATCTAAAAAGTTGAAAACTAGATTATACATTTTGTAATGAAATAAATAAAATTCAACTGGTGTAATTACTATAAATAGAACTGTAAGAAAACCTAACCTTGTTAATAAACCTTCGTCGCATGACAGCATTCAACTTATTCAAATCCGACGTGATATTTTCTGTGCAGTTCCGTTGTTAAATTTATAATTAAGGGACAACTTGGGGAACTTTTGAATATCAATTCGTCAGAAAAATGGGAAAGTAGCGAAAAAGAATTATAGGCAAAAACAATTGATTTGGAGCCGTTTTCTTCACTTATTTCAACTTGTGAAACTTTGCTGTTGACAAACTCAAGTGTTGAATTGTAAAGTCAACCTGAAGATTGATTTTCTTTACGTAACTTTTAATTCAGAGTTTTGAATTTGAAAGTAGTATCCCCTGGGAAACTCATAACAATTTGGAGTAGTTATGTTAAAAACATGATTTTTTGTTGTTAATGGGAACTTGATCATTTTGTTTTGTTTTTGGAGACGGTGAAAGCAGCTGCACGATGAAATTCTGAATCAAGAAGAAAAGGACGACCGATACTTCTTCATAATGACATAATAGTCTCCTCCGGAAAATAAAGTTCTCTAGGAGGTACCAGGTCAAAATGACGATACAGGAAACTACTTTTGTGTTCGAAGACCCTCCAATCAAAGGAATCTCTTGGGAAAGACTATAAACCCTTACAAATAAAGATAGTACATTGTCACTAGTCAGTTAGATTTTCAAACTTTTTCTTTCCCTACTCTGTTCATACTTTCAAAGCCCAAGTCTTCATAATTTTCTCTTCGCTTTATGGTGATAACTTTAATATTTGTTTAATTAAAAAAAGTGTTTTACTAAATGCAGAAAACACAAAAGATCTGACAGATTGTAGGTATTTTTAATGGTCTAATAATGTTTTTTGGCAGCTGAGAAAAACTAAACTTGTTAATTTGAGAATGACAGCCTCTGATGAAGACAACTTAAATCGAAATTTAGGGATAAAATCCTCAAGTTGAAATCAATTTCGAGTGAATAAAAGGCTCCTACTATCCGACAAGCACACAATTTCAGTTTAATAACTCCCAAGAATTTATAATAAACTACAGTTTGCTAATAAACTTCAACCATATCATTTTTGAAACTTCAAAACGATCTGCAAAACCCATTATAAGTGATATTTTTTTCTGTCGGCTATTTATCGGGCTACGTTCTTATAGTAAAAAATTTATACTACCCAAATATAGAAAATACTCCTCAAAATAATTCAAAAATACTCCCCATTACATTTTTGAAACGACAGCACTGGGTCCACCCAGTGTGCATGTACGTTTCCGGATTAACAGATA
This sequence comes from Sphaerophoria taeniata, assembly GCA_943590905.1. Taxonomy (NCBI): domain Eukaryota; kingdom Metazoa; phylum Arthropoda; class Insecta; order Diptera; family Syrphidae; genus Sphaerophoria; species Sphaerophoria taeniata. The sequence continues at coordinate 25,821,353 of OX016541.1, forward strand.
AATTTTTCATGAGTGTTTTATTATTTTGTTATTTTAGTTGCGGAGACTTTTGCACAAGGATAACACAACACGCAAGGCCATTCGGGCATCATCCGGCTCCAACAAGCCAAAACAAAGCCCAGAAATTAGGTCCATATCGTATCCTTTTGTGAGGATTCAAAAAATGAAATAAAAATGAAAGGGTGATATTGTGTGTCTCGTTTGATGTTTTCTTTTTGTTTCTTTGTCCTGGATACCATATATTATCCTCAAGATAACATGAAGGATTTCGGGACAAGTTCTGACACGTTGTATTAGGTTAGAAATTTGGTGCATGACTATGGCGACGAAAAGGAATCCATCGAAATTAGATAGAGATTTTGGATTAATCCTATAAAATTGTGAACACAGTAAAAGTAATCGTACAAAAGTCTCAGATAACTAAAGTGTTGAATTTTGAATTAAAGCCTTTAAAACATTAAGTATGAATTTGACACCATTGAGTACCTCAGTTAGGATGAAACTTTTTGCATTTTCTCAATAATTTTATCCAAAACAAAATAAGCTCAATAAAGTGAGTAAAGTGAGTTTTTTTCTTCCTCAAGAAAATATAGGAGAAAAAAAGGAAACCTATTAGCAACCCCAAATACTTACAGAGCAGAACAGTTTTAGATTATCTCAAATCCTCATACAACTGTTTTTGTTATCTTTCTGGCATCGCCAATATATTTCTTCCAAATTGATCCTAAAATGTGTTTTTTGTTGCTGGACTTGTACGCTACAAAATACAGTTTTTGTTGTTTATAGTGCATTGATAAGGGAGAGCGACGAAAAGCCTCAATTTCATTCTGACCACATCTTAATCTGATGATGACCTGACAAAATAGCCATTTATACTTTCCATAGCGACGCACGAGGGTGATGGTCACGGTCGGTGGTGGTGACAAAAACCAAGGTCCCCTGTGTCCTTTTTGGTTTCATGCTTTACGGATTTTGATATTGTCAATGAATGAAAAGGGAATTCCTTGGTCCCACTGAAGTACCAATTTCGATTTCAAAATTCAATGCTGTTGTTTATTTTAAGTTGAAGACAATAAAACGAATGCAAGTATGTCTTGCCGTTTTCGAGAAATTAAGAAAATACGATCTCCATACGATTTTTTTCTGTTAGGTTTACCGAAACGTTCATTATTTGAAAGTACATATTATCAGATTTTCGTTGGGTGCGATTATTCTTACACATTTCAAAACAAAAAAAGTTTTTGAAAATTGAAATTATATAAAATAAAATGGGGAAACAAATTAAACGCATTTGAAATAAACTCCAAATAACACCTTAACCCTATTATCTCTAAATTTAAATTAAGCGCTTGTGAAAACAATACACACTCAATTTGGGTGGATATTATACATTTTTTTTTTCAATTCTTCTCTTGCATTTCCCTTCATAAATAAAAATATCCAAATTCAGAGGTTACGGCTTACGGGCTTGTTAATTTATTTCATCATTTTCCGCTGCTAGCCAAACAAGAAGGAATATAATTTTTGCACATAATGAGCCTTGCCCAAACTCTGCGGGGCTTTTTTTCTGCAAATTTGGTGTGAAGCTAACAAAAAGGTTGCCGTTGGTATAATTAACGCAAGCCGAATTAATGATGTTGCTGGGATGTCCGTCTTTACTCAAGGATATACATTTTTATGGAAACGGTCAGAAGTTAAAAATTGAATTGAATAAGACCTTCGTAATGCGATTTTTACATTCATAACGTTTAATGGCAAGGAAATTGTGAGCATAGGTAGCCATTATGATAGTAAAAACCTAGGTTTGTAATATTCTAAATGAAATTCAAAAGTTTTCATATAACTTTCTAACCGACACCTGCACCATCACCCAATTACATCAGCTACAGAAAAAATAGATTCGAAAACATTAATTTCAGAGCGACCGACCATTCTATTCTAAAGTTAAAGTGGTTTCGGAGAAAATGTATATGTAAACACCACAGGGCAAAAATTTAGCCCATAATTAATGGTGGAGGTCAAAGTTTAAAAATGCAAAAGCAAAACCTAGATCATAATTTACAATAACGAGTTCGTAGATGACGGTCTTGGCCTTGCTTCCGTCCTTACTTTCATTATTTTTATCAAATAGGAAAATAAGACCGAGCAAGAATATAAAACGAGAAGTGTTTCCCGTCATTATTCTATATATTCCTGCAAATCTACTCAGAAAAAAATTCAACTCTTAATTGGCTCAGTGCCAGGACATTGAACCTCAATTTAGTCGAACGAGAAAAACTATCTAAGGGAAAAAGGCATAGACAACAAGAAAACACACAACTGTTTGGACTGTGCACCATCATATCCTTAAATTTAATTACTTCTATGAAACTACCTACTGCTTTTTTTCTCATTTTCTATCACTTATGAGAACTAGGGACTGTCAGAACGCTATCATCAACAGCTATGAAGTTGTTCCTTACTTCCTTAGTAGAATGATACTGATGTCAAGGATGGAAGAATGGGTATTTTTTTGTCCTTGAAGTTTGAAGCACTAGAGAAGATTGCAGTAGGAACTTGTGTTGTTTTTATTTTACTTGTAAACAGGCAGTGGATGGAGGAAACGCCGTAACCTGGAAGATAAGTGTAGTGTATATTACTGTAATGTAAACTACCTGTTAAGATATTTAATTTTAAATTATTTGATTCAGATTTTATACTCTTTGATTTTTAATTATTATTATTCTTCGACTTACTTTTCATGTGAAAACACATTTTTAATTTTCAATAAAAATTATAATTTGGATATTTTATAAACGAGCAGTTTTTCCTTTATTACGAATCTGGTGTACTTCTACGAAGGTAAAGAAGAGGTTAAATAAATTAAATGCACGACGACGTTTTAAAAGTTAATTTATCATCCTTATGCCATGTTCGATTAAAATCTCGAGCTTTAATATTCTTACAAATGTATAGACCTACCACATACACACATATGAACACATAATATCAAGTGAAAAGTTGTCCCGCGCTGTCTACATTTATTTCAAAGTCAACAACATTAGAGAAAATTCCTAAATTCAACTGTTTTTCACAGAAATTGTTGTTTTTTTTACGGCAGTAACTTGAAAGATTACAGAAAGTATTTAACATAGAAATGTATTTAACATTTAGATGAGATATCATGTCGCTGTCATTGGGTGACAAATGTACATTTGCGTTATATTGAGCCTTTAGAGTGGAATGTTGCGACAAGGAGCAAATTACTTTGTTGAATTGTTTCTACAAATACATTCAAACGTAGGTGGTATTTTAAATTAAGAAATCAGTCTCGCAGACAGGAATAAAGTGTGCCTAAAGTTTGCCGATTAGGTTGTTTCGCTGTCATCAGACAGAAGACGAGTTTATCAAGATTACATGTTTGTTGATGATTTCTTTTTGTTAAGATGTTGACTTCGATAGAGAGTTGATAGAGATCTCGAACTAGGTGTAGTATTATTTGCCAAGAATCTTAACTATCGCATGAGTTTGATCATAAAAATTCAATAAAATAATGATAATCATACGCCACAGTGTACCAACTTTGAAAAATCAAGTTTTTAACAATGTGCTTACTTTGACACCGATAATGGTATCTCTCTATCTCATCAACTTTGGAGTTAACAAATTTTGAAAAAATTTTGTTGAAGGTTGATTCATTTCGCTGATATTCGCTTCGAAAATTGCAAACAAAATTTACATGAGAACTTTTCTACAAGGCCGATAAACGTTTGCTTTGTTGTCAAATATTCAGTTTTTAATTGAATATTCTCTATTTTTATTTCCCAACAAAAAATATTATTATTCAATTAATCTACATATTTTAATTGAACATTTTTTTGATTTACATATAGTCGAACGAATTTTTAGTACAAACCGAAACCAAAGGACAAAGCTCAGTCATGCTCATAACCAATCCTTTGAGAGGGTGCATTCGCATTGTGCATTTTTTTATATAGTTGCAGGTACAAATCATTGTCAGATGCTAATTTCAAGTAGCTTTAAAATTCAATTTATTTGAAATCTGATTGGCTTGAAAAAAATTGTTTATTAACAACGAAATGAAATATGTATCCCTTGATGCAGTTGCCCGTAGCTTAGTGGTTAGGTGCGTTGGCTGCTAAGCAGAACGTCGTGGGTTCGAGTCCTACTCAGGCCCATAAAAGTTTTTATTTCATCTTTAACGGGACCCGCCTCTTTCGAAGAATTGACAAAACTTCCAAGAGTATAAATCTGTCATGAAAAAGTGCTTCTCAATTTTGCCGTTCGGAATTGGCGTTAAATTGTAGGTCAACTCAATTCTTCACACGCACTCAGAGAATGGTTGATGAGAGTAAGCCACTTAGGCCTTGGCTATTCAAGAGCTGTCGCGCCACTCTATTAAATTTTTTTTTTATTTTATCCCTTGATTCCTTCAGAATTTAAAAACAGTGCTGAATTTTTGGCGAATATAACATTGTTTAAGTCAAGGAAACTCCTTTGAAGGCAACTTATAATACGATCTTTTGAATGAATAACATCCTCAATTTTTGTCAAATCCTTTTATAAAGTACATATCAGTTTTTGTGATTATTTCCAGTTAACTTTATTTTTTTATTAGAGTTTAAGGACCTGGTTCCAAAAGTTCGATGTCGTAAAGCTTTTTTGGGTGGCTATTTTTTTTCATGCTGTCAGATTCAATGAGATGTAAATTTGTAAACACGCAACCTTGTAGTAGCCACAAAGGGATTTTGGCAAAAAGGTGGACAAGTCACTGGAAGTAAAGACCTTTGAATGCATTCTGTTGTGTGATTGCTATTATATTCGTCAGTGATAAGGATACAAGTAGGTATAAGGTTTCTATAACTTATTTTGGGTTGATACTTCAATTTTCCTTATGACAGTTTTAAGAGACTGAAATGGCGGCCTGGTTTTGTCAAAAGGTGATAAAATTGTCAATATATTTTATGCAACTGAAATATCAATTTGAGTTTGATCAGACTTGTTTTAGTCTCAGAGAAAAATGAACTCCCGCTAATCTCGTATAAGGTTAAACAAAAGTACATGTACATGATCATCAGATGAACTTCCAAGAAAACAGCTGACACACTTTGACCAATGTCCACACGAAGCATTTAAGTAAGAAAACCAACAATTTCCACTAAACACTTTTTGAGAGACAACATAATGTCCTTGGGTTGTATTTGCTTTCTCACTTATTCCTTACAATTGTTCTACAGGAAATGCCTTTTTCCAAGAACTGACTTGAAATTCTACCACGACAATTGTAAGTAAGAACAACAAAGCTACAAGTATGTTGCAAAAAGGACTGCAAGGACATATCGAGAAAACGTGCTTCAATTACTCGAGTGACTTTTAAAAATAAACATTGTCTTAACCAGGCCCGGATTTAGAAATTTGCCGCCCCTAGGCAGTTGCGAAAATTGCCGCCCCCCGCCCTACGAAACTTTTTCAATGGTGTAATAAGTTTGGTTCGGAAAGTTTTTCAATAAATTAAATGCACCTTTCTGAGAGCAGATTTTTCATTTTATTATAGTCAGTTTATTATAATCATTTAACAATTAGCATTGTGTATGCGATTATTGATTATTGGTTGAAGTTTTTACGTCTCGATATTCGGACGGCAAGCTCATCGATAATGGAATCGAAATCTAAAGACATAAGCAAATCTGACTCTATAGTCAACAAAGCGAGTGCGTTCAATCGTTCTGCAACCAGTTTTGATCTCAAGTAGTTTTTCACTCGCCGCAGTACGGAGAATGATCGTTCAGCGCTACAATTTGATACGGGTGTGCAAACGAGCATTCGGTACGCTATATCAACATTTGGAAAAACTGTGTGGAGCTCATTGCTTCTTAGTAATTTGAGCAGATCCATAGGAGAATTTTTTTCTATATTCTTGTTGACGCAATAACTTTGAAATAAAATCATTTCATTTGCGAACGATGCTTCGATATCTTGATCGTAGAAATTTATCAATTGAGCAGATTTTTCACGAATTTCTTTTTCATTCAAACGATGAATGTCTGTAATAACTGAAAATTTCTGATAGAGAACTTTGTACGCTTTTTCTCTTTTTTGTAATTCAGATAAAATTTTGTCTAAAATGACGTTAAAGGTATTTATTTTAAAGCGTTCTCGACCAACCGTTCAAACAATAAATTGTTAATAATGCGCCTTTCTTACATTCAATTTTGCAGCTTTCTCCAACACAAGTTGTAGTGCATGCACGTCATGATACATGAATTTCGTTTTGTGGTGAAAAAAAGTCCAGCAGTGGTAGCCAAATTCGAATTTGCCCACTGTGCATCAATAAAATAGAGGCAATTAAACGAAACGTTATCTGCTCCCAATTTTGTGTTTGCTTCTGCAAGAAGAATTTATGTACACTGAAAAATTATTTTTTCTAAAACTATTATTTAAAACAATTAAATTTAAATACAAAATAAAAGCCTAAGTTTTTGGCTTTGCAGAAAGGTATAACACGTTGTTGTAGATGAAGCCGTTGATTTTTAATATTTTTTATTTTAAATAAGTCAATTTTTCAGAAAACTACCCCTCCTGGCTAAACGGGGGGAATAGGCCCCCCTCTCCCATACAATTTTTTTCGTATCTCAAGCATACTTACACATATGGCTATTTGGCACAACGTTTTATTTTAACATATGGGTGAAGGAGGAGTTAGTTATTGATTAAAATATAAAGTCAAATTTAATATAGCCTGGCACACTTTTCGTTAGGCAAGCTATCATATTCATATATGTTTTCAAACCAAATTTCATAAAAAAAGTTTCAGCCGGTTAACAGTTCGGTGAAGGTCGGCCTTCAGCGGCTCTCCTACTATTAGGCCTATTTGCTGATTCGGAACATAAATTTTTGTTCTACTTAAAGTTCTCCTTTTGTATGGGGATTTTATGTGGAACTTAAGAATTCCGGAACGTCCAATATTAAAATGAAAACATAAGTATTTTAAAAAGCCAGCTATTCATTTATAATGTTTTTTTGCTTAGATTTTTCTGCGTTTAAGCGAAAAATTGTACATTCTGGAGTTGAATGGTATAGGTGCAATAAGAGTTACAGTTTTCAAATTGAAATAAAAAAAATCGGTCTTTGTGATCTTTGAAAAATCTACGGTCTCTTACGGTTTATTTAAAAACTCATGTTAAAAATGATTTTGACTGTTGTTACTGAGGGCAAATGATGCTGAGGCCTTGATAACTCTTGCAATATGTTCATCATCACTACTAATGGATTAATGCGAGGGAATAGAGCTGATGTTACGGCTAAGTAATGATTCGTATTGAGTGGCATAATTCTCTTTCCACTTCAATTTTAAAAAAGTTAGATAATTGGCTCTGAATCGGCAAACTGATGAACCTTTACCTCAATCGGAAAGTGCGGTGAGAAGTTCGCCACATCTACTTAAAAATCTATCGATAGTTTAAGCTGCAATATCGATAACAGATTGTCCTTGACCACTTATGAATGTGAACTCTCCCGAAGCGTCTCCTTTAGAGGCCCCATTCAGCACGGATACTCCAAAGTTTTCAAGGAATTCCGATCAGCAGCCTATCATTGATTTGTCTAAATTTGGTGATTTAACTGAGTTGTTTATTTTTATCTGTGGCTGCTCGTAGCTAAGTGGTTAGGTGCGTTGGCTGCTAAGCAGAACGTCGTGGGTTCGAGTCCTACTCGTACCCATAAAGTTTTTATTTCATCTTTCACGGGCACTGCCTCTTGCGAAGAACTGACAAAACTTCTAAGAGTATCAATCTGTCATGAAAAAGTGCTCCTCAACTTTGCCGTTCGAAATCGGCGTTAAATTGTAGGTCCCCTCAATTCTTCACACGCACCCAGAATTGTTGATGAGAGTAAGTCTTTTAGGATTTGGCTCTTCAAGAGCTGTCGCGCCACTCTATTTATTTTATTTTTTGTTTATTTTTATCTGTATTAATATTATTGTCAAACCATTTGCTTTTTGTTAACCCGGTTCGAAGAACTGCTTCGAATCAAATTAATCTGCTCTTATAAATATTAGAATAAATTAAGAACATAAACATTGACCTTAGGTCACTATCTTAGATGCCTAATAAAGTCTAATGTTTAATTCCTATTAATTTCCTTGGGATTTGGCAGCCTTCATAGTGGTGATTAACTGATTCTCAAAACGAAGCAACAATCGACCTTACATAACCTACATTATAATTTACAACAGAAAATGTGTTCGCACAGTGTAAGAACAATATTGGCAAAACAACTGTCATTCTCATTGCGACATTCATTTCTGTATTTATGCGGTTCAGTTTACAGAACAATGTAAGCAGATGTATATACCTCCAGGATGAGTTAATAGATAAATAAATAGTTGTTCATTTTAAATTAAATTCAAGTTTCAGTTGCTCCTTAAATTGTACTTGTGACGATTCTTTAAGCAAGAGTAAAGCAAATATGTACATAGAAAAAAAATCTATTGACCTTAGAGAACATTTTCTATGAAAGAAAAAAAAAAACTTAACTTTCTACTTCAACAGACAAAACGTGCTTGTGTCGACGGACGGCGCAGGGCACAACTTCTTTAATTAAATCCTTTATCTCGGTTGTAAATTTTTTTTCCCTTTTAGAATGTCATTATGTGGCTTCAGCAAAATAATTGCTTTTTAAGAATTTCCCTCTTTAGTCAAACTTTGTTGTTTACCTCTTTATCCCATCCATTGCATTCCATTAAGAAATTGATAAAATGATAGGGAAATCTTTATTCCTATATTTTTACAACCGACTATAGCGGACAGACAAACCGGCCGCACCCTCCCCCATCATCAAAACTCATTGATCAACAGAGAAATATAAAAAAAGAAACTTTTGCTGTCAAAAAGAACATTTTTCATTCAAGTTAAAAATATTTCTTTTGCTCAAAAAGAATGACAGAACCTTCATCTCGTCGGACTTTTTTTTGCATGGTGATACTGCTGTGAACTTTCCGACGAATCGTCCTTGTTGCGAAATTAAAAAAGTAAGCGATCCATAAAATTCTTCATTTACAACGAAAATAAGCAAAAAGTCAAAAGTATACAAGGAATGCGGCAATCACTATCGTCCTCGGTTTTATTTACTTTTTTTTTGACGATGACGAGCTTGTCACATCCAGCCAGTCTGGTATCTGGTTGGCTTTTGAAAGCAACAGGAAAATTGTGTTATGAAGGCGCAAAATTCTTCGAATTAACTCGTCATAATAATTTAAAATTTGTATCTCTTTCGCAAAGGACGTCTTTTCAGGAATCAGGATTATTGGCAATTCACGATGAGCAGTCAAACAATTCAATGCATTGAAACAGTCAAACTTATTAAAGCTGTGCATTCTTTGATTGTCTGTTTGGCCTTAAAAACCAACATCTTGCTGGAACAAAAAATTTAATGTTTATAAAAGAGGAAGTCAGTTTGGTTGACTGCTTATCGGATTTTGACATTCAACGAAAAAAGTTGTTCTCTTTAACGGCTTTTCGCAATAATACTTTGATCCTTTATTGTGCAAATGCAAGTAAACAAGAGGCCAGTTACAATTATGTCGCTTTTTATTTGGGACTATCATTCACAGATCCTCAATAACAAGATTGCTTACAGGTGAGTTTATCGATTGCAGACGAGTAGTATGTGGGTGTTCGAAAAATTGTTCGACAACCCGAATTTTTCAGAACATATCGTTGGATAAGAAGAATCGAGATTGAAACAAAAATAAAAAATAAAAACGATTTCAGTTTTTTTTTTTTTAATCAATTTTATTAAAAAACAAAAATTAATAAAATTATGAAAACAAAGCAAAATTAAAGCTTAACTTAAAACTAAATATTAAAATTATCAGCATGATCCATTCTGTTGTCCTGTCATTCAAGAACTCTTTTCGCTTTGATTCCTCTCCACATCCAGTTTTTGCATTTTGAGTTTTGCTTGTTTCATTTGTTGCCACATTGTGCAAAGTTCACTTCCATAGACGCGTCCAATTTTACTGTCAGATTTCTTCATCAGATGAACGTTTTTCCGAACTAGTTCCTTGGTAAGATTGTATTTGATTTCTTCTTGAATTTTGGATTTGGAAATTGCTCGATCTTGGCGTCGTCGTGGACTAGTTTGGCGTTCCTTTTTATATACAAAGACTAAATATGGAACTGCTTCATCGTGTTGATTGGATTTGGCTTTGATATTATTTTGGGATGGCATCTTATATATGATGTTCTGGTTTGAAAGATTTTTCTGTACTGGTGAAACAGTAGATAGACTTGAGGTATTTATACCAAATCGGAAGTGCCAAATTTTGTTTAAGTACCTGATTTAGGAGAACAGGCTCAAGGAATTGTATTTTAAGCCAAAGCCGACGCACGGCGGGTATTTATTTCTTGATTTAAGTGACTTAATCCTTAATTTATGACTTATTAGGAGATAAAAAGACTAATGAGGAATGTAATCCCTTAATCCGTTTACCTCTTTTTAATGAAGGTGCTTCTGTTTCATTCTGTTTATGCCAAGGCATATTACGAGCAATTTGGAAGGAAGGGTAGAGCTTGAAAGGATGTGTAGGTAGGTATAGATGAACTCTTTTAAATTAAAAAAAATTACTTAAAATTTACTTTAACTGGCAGACGGCTTAGGCCATGCTCTAAAAATGTTAGTTTATTATTTTATATACTTATAATCTGTGTAAGATCTAAAGAAAAATAAAGCATTTGTTAATCTAAAAATCTAAAATCTAAAATCATAAGCGTAGTTCGGCTGAAAAATTAATTTCTGTACTTTGTTGTATAGTTGTCATCCCGGCATTCTGACAGGCGCGATTATTAATGTTGTCTATCTTAAGGGGGGAATGCAACTGGTTTTTTCATAGTTCGGAACCGTTCGAAGCATTTGGTCCTCTGTTACTCTATGAATGGGCTCCTAAAAGGTTGGCCAAGGATAGACATTTTATACAAAAATTGTGTTCAAATTTAGAGAATTTCATTTCTGGTTGAATGGATACACGAAAAAGCGAAACAGCCTTGCTTAAAGCCAAGAGCAGCCAGAAGCATTGCAAATTCCCACAATAACATCCAAAAAAGTCACTGTTTATTTCGGATTATGAGCTGGCGAATCGCGACGCGACGTAACTGTGAATGGTGAGTGGTACAGTGTAGTGATATCAAACTTTTTCCCACGCAAAATTAAAAGCTTGACTTACATGACAAGTGGTTATAACAAGACCGTGCCATATGCCACACAGCTTACATAACAATGTACCAATTGAGAGGCGAGTTCGGTGAACAGCTTATTTCACGTTTGAGGCAGGGCAATTGGACTACCTACACCGTGCATCTAGAAAATTATTTGTGCGTCTTTCTTATCGACTCGTTGCAGGTGGCCATGGCACAGAGGATAGTGTAGTTGACTGCTAAGCCAAACGTTGCGGGTTCAAGCCCCAGCTTCGGCAGTAGTCTTTTTCTACAATCATCGCCAGCTTATCTGGGGCCACCTGTGCGATAATATGAGACAATATAAATCTATGTCTCCTCCTCTGTGGCACGTTGGTTTATGTTATGTGTTCTTTCCTTCTATGTGTTTATCTGTCTCTCTCTGTCGTATGTCTTGTATCAGTCCCAGCCGATGGCCCCAGTCGCCAGTGCTGCTTTGTGTCTGTAGTTCGTATCATTCATGTGCGAAGTACTGTAATGTCAATGTCAATGTCAATGTCAATGTCAATATCCACTCGTTATATCACTTTGTCAGAGCTTTGCCCATTTCTAGAGGACTATATGGTATTTTAAGAGTCTGTCAATATTAACAACCCACTCATTTTTATTAATGCATAAAATACCTACAGTCTTTTGAGAAGGTGTAAAATTTACTGTATACTTTTCAGCTAAACTTCCTGAACAGTATTCCAAAGGTTCATCGACACTCTTTCGAAATAAATTCACCTTTTTTGAATTTTCTCTTGAAAGACTTGGCTATACTTCAAGGATTTTTATCTTCTATATATTATTTATATATATAAAAGAACAGCCTAATTTTTGTGTTCGTTCGCTAACCGGGCACACTGATTGACCGATTTTCCTAATTTTTTCTCTAAATGCAAGAGGTATTAGGGTAGAAGGTTTAGGAAAAATAAAATGTATGTTTTTCAAATGCAATGAACTGACAAACGGTACCAATGTAAAAAAAAATAATGATTATGTTGGCCGTTTTTACGTCGCTGATGGTCCATCCGATGAGTCCAATTTTCGATTACTCGTTCGAGCATTTCGACTGGTAACTGGCGAATGACCCGCGTGATGTTTTCCTCCAAGGCCTGAAATTAAGCTGGTTTGCATTAACTTTAAACTTTACATAACCCCACAGGAAAAGTCTAACGGTGTGATACACGATCTTGGTGGCTAATCGACCGACCCAAAACGGGAAATTGTGAAATTGTATGCTCACCGAAGTGTTCTTTCAATAAATCCATTGATTGATGCGATGTGTGTAAAGTGGCGCCTGAAACCAAATGTCTTGCTGAAACCAAGTGTCTCCGAGATCACGAGCTTCAGTTTTAGGCATCAAATAGTCGGTTACCATGGCACGACTCTTAATATACGACGCTACGGCCGCTATATTTTCTTTACAGCGTGCTGAACGTAGTCTATTCGGTTGAATATTATCCAATAATGAATGGTGGGTCCCAAAGTGGGTCATGGTGTTGCGAATAGACCGCTCAGTAGGCCGATTATGTTGGCCATAAGTTGAGCGGAGTACACGAAACACATTCCTTACAATACGTGAATTTTTGTAAGAAAGTTTAACGATTTGTAAACGTTGTTCAGTCTTTCCATTATGAAATGCCGAACAATATTAAACAAAAATAACATGACAATGACACGACTCACACGTGATCTGTCGAAAAAAAATGCTATTGAAAAAATCCTCTACTGGAATCACCCATTACATACATAGCTAAAATTAGCAATGAAATTGTTGCATTGGTGAGTAGCCACTTATCGTTCACGAGAACAGTCATTGTCAGTCTAATTGTCTAATTGACTTATTAATCCATAAAAAAGGCAATGAACATTATAATGTTCAAAGGGAAATGATGCAAAAGGCCAGACATGGGAAATATAAGTATCCCCAAATAAATATTCGAACCTGTGTTGTGTTTTGCATGGTGTTGAAGTTTGGAGGGATACAGTTTTTTAGTTGATCGCATGATGTTCGCTTTAAAAGAAGTTTCCGAAAAAGCCAATGCGTATCAATGAACAATTTTCACGAGAAAGCTTGGAAAATGCGTTGATAAGAATATTGTGAGGTGTCCAGCACCAGCATTGGATAGGGCTCATTCCATTTTCAACTGTTTTAAATACCTCAGTGCCCTCAGAGACGCACAATTTTAACAAACTGTCAGATGAAAAGGTTATGCAATAAATAGCAAAAATTAAGAACAATTGGTTAATTCTGAGTTGTAAAGAAAAAAGTCTCTATATACATAAGTCTCTATATAATAAAGTATCTACATATATCTATGTATAAGAATGGAAGATTTTTTGATGTCATAAGATTCTTAAGAAATTTTTGATTTTTAAATTTTTGTTTAAATCTTTGGAGCGGTTTTTTTTAAATTAATTTTTTACATATAAAATTTTTCGAAAACGTCTTCAAATTAATTTGGTTATGCAGTAATCAAGAACATTTTATAAGTAAATTTCGATTTTTAATATTGATCCGTTTTTGAGATACTGAATTTTGAAAAAAAAAAGTTAAAATACATTTTTTTTTTAAATTCATTATTATTTATTATTTATTATTAAATAATAATAATAATTATTATTATTATTATTTATAATTATTTGGACAGTATATATCTACGTACTTTCAGAAAAAAAGTACGCTGATCGAACTTTAATTTTTCGAGAAAATCTTATTACAAAAAAAAACCGTTCTATGAAAGGTACCGTAAATACGCCAACGGTTCCTACTGCAACGCTAACCCTTATCACGTGTTGATAAACCATTTGACCTTATACAAACAAACATATTGTTTATTAAAAACGCATCCTAATAAAAAGTATTAAATAAAGCACATTTATATATCAAATTAAAAATAAAAACAATTTTTATAAGCCCTGCGAAGCGGGCGGGGGTTTTGCTAGTTGAAATATAAAAAACATACATACATATTTATGTATCTATGAATAGTTAGGAACATCGTTACCAAAAAAGGTTCTATGTTATACCTTAACAATCTCTCATGTGTGTCCGAGAGCCCAAAGCATGAACTACTTTCCTCTTTTCGTACCAAAAGAGAAAAGACGAAAAGTCTTCTGCATACCTACCAGGTTATCGGTAAGTTTACCTTTAAGGGATTATAGTGATCTTTATCCATAATTTGGTTTTGTGTTTTTCCTCCTCCTTTTCTTTTGGTTGTTGTTCTGTATTTTTTATTGAGTTATTGTAATTGTGTCGTAATGTTATGAGAATAAAAAGATACACAAAAGTCCTTTAACATACAATCGAAAAATTATTGTTAAGCCTGCCATAACTTAAGAAGGTTCTGTTAACGAAAGTTAATCTTATGGAATTGGATCAACAAAGTTATTGAGTGTTTGGCAAACAGAAAGTGATGATATCTTTCCAATTTTATATGAACACAATGTGGCAATATAAGCGATGATATAGAATTGAACTTGAACAAATTCCGATCAATTTAACCTGTGGGTGCTTGGTTTTGTTTATTTATGTTTGGGAAAACTGTGAAAGGGGATGAGGCTTACAAAACAAGATAGGAATAGGACTCATTTGTCAGACGTTCTAAAATTTGAATTAAGAGCCAAGGTAATTACTAATTTATATTTTAACGATGAAACGAAATCCTTTTTTAATTTCTTGAGAAGAGAGAAGAGAAGGTAACTGTGAATTTTATTCCCATCAGACAGTTTACTTAACATTAAATTTTTATCCAGACTTGGGGATAAAAGAGCCTATTTGGATTGCAATTTAAATTTTGCAGATTAAGATTGTTAAAGTATACACAGTTGAAAACAATACCTAGTAAAAATTCGAAAGTTTGATAACAACATGGTTTTGTTGTCTAGACATTGCTTTTGTGTGTGAGAGAAGGTATTAAGGACTTAAAGAATATTTACACCTGCACCTGCAAATTGCTCATCAAAGTAAATAGAAAGTTGTGTCAATGGGTCAACATTGATGAGATGAGTTAAGAGAAGACAACGAAATTGCACGAATTCGTTAATCGTATTTTTGCTCATGATGGAATGAAAAAAGAAACAAGCGGTGTATCACAGTGAGCATTTTAGTTTGTTGTTATGCTTTGAATGAATCTGAAAGCATTTTTTACCTAATCGGGCACTTTTTGAGAAATGAAGTACTAAAATATTATAAACGAAAAATCATAAGCTTGAGGAAGACATTTTATACAAGGTCCAGGTGGATTCTGTCTAATATCTATGTGAACATTAATACACAAAGCACGAAACGAAGTAAAGTTCCATCAATATTCCAGTGCATTGTAGTTCACTTACAGTCTACAAAAACTATTTTCTTGCATCGTCTAAACAAAAACTGCACTCACGACCTAACCTATGAACGTAAAAGCATAGGAACACTCCTATCACCAAACTTTAGCAATCATAAAGATTTATTCCTGTTTGTGATAATATGATATTTTTCTAAAGTGTCCATTTTAGAAGTTTGAAATTTTGCATTGTTCAAAACTGAGTACCTACCTACACATAAATTGCTTCACACATTTGTGTCTTTAACATTTCCTGTGTTTATAAGAAACACAAACAGGATGACCATGACCACATGGTCTGTTTTGTTTTTATTTTGAATCTGACTACAATTTTGTTATGCATACACCTTAGGATGAGGACTTACAAGACTCTTAAACAGTTCGAATAGTTCGTATACCCTGAAACAAGTCACAACATTTGACCCACATTGCCAGATGTCAGATGGCAGAATCTCATAAAAATCTAATATCCTCGATGACAACATAAATTACAAGTCAAATAAATCACTTTTTATTTGCAGCTACTTGGAGAGTTATGGCTTTTCGTCTGGAAGTGATGTGACGTACATAAGAACAAAACTTACGAGCATATTAACTGATAAGAAAAAACAAAAAAAACATATTTTATTTGTTGATCTGTTTGTCTCGTACAAATAAATCATTTTCCGTAACCTACATTTTGAACTTTCGAAAAAGATAAATAGATAAGGTCCTTCGCTAACGTTTCATTGATCAATCTGATTTATTCATTATTTATTTTTATTGTTTTCTATTCTTTGGAAATTTTCAGGAACAATAAAAAGAAGAATCTTTCAAAATAGATCAAGAAATAAACGCATTTCTGTGTGTTCTGAATTCCTGTCTCGTTAAATCACTATCGTCGCCCTGATCGATGAGGTTTCTGACTACATCTGATCCACAACAAGGATTCGATCCTGACATCATTCGGTAAGGTTCTCCAATTCTTCCCAATTGTTGACTGACGCCATTTTGATTCGCACCTCAACTATCTGGCGCCCCGGTCTACGACATCCTTCGAGCTCAAATTTGGGCTGCTGCGTTGTCTTCTACCGTGAATTGTACCGAAAAGGACTTTATGGGCCAGTTCCTCTTCGCTCATACAAGCTTAGGTGTCCAGCTCACCAGAGTTTACCAAGCTTAATTTTTGATATCACGTTTGATGCGTGCTAGAATTGATATTGCTCTCCGGAATCGTTCACCTCACAAATGATGCCAATTATTGTCCGCAAGACGCGGATTAGAGTTCAAATTTCTTTGGCTAAGGATCCATATTTCGGTCCATAACACATAAGTGACTACAGGTAAGACTACAGCATTGGTTTCGAAGCAATGTTAAGATGGATTTAAAGAGTCTCTAACGACTTAAGTCAGTTTTGTTGGCTTTTAGCAGCCTTCCGACAGTAGAGTCCATTCCTTTGTTGGAATTCATTGGAAATGTTGAGGGTATAGACAACAACCTAGATACCGTGAATTAGCTTGAAACGTTGGTCATTGGTTAATATCACCTTAGGGTGAATATCTGATCAATTAATGTTTAATGCCTTTTTGTCAGTCTTTCGGTTTTTCTTCATAGACATTGTTTAATTTATATCGACGTTTGATCAACTCGGCTGATATAATCTCCCCAACTAGTCCTTATTCTCTTGAATATTTACATTCCACTGAAATAACCTTGTTAAAGTGTTTCGCAAAAGAAGTCAATTTCAATGTCAAAGTTATCCCCTTTGTCCACTGCAACCATTAATAACATTCAACAACAGCACACAAAAAAGGATGTCGTTTGTCTGCAATACACCCAACCACTAATTTGAATTGGAAAACAAAAACCAAAACAAATAATACAAGCATGAATTGCTACATATGGAAAATTGGTCATTAGCAGGGGCCGGATTTTTATGCTCTAAAAAATGCAAAATATGCGCCTAAAATATGCACTTAAAACTTCGAAAAAATGCCGTAAAAAAGCAAAAAAATATGCTGAAAAAAAAAATTTATAATTGCAAAAACGTCGAAGTAAAGCAAAAATAAAGTAAGTGTATACTAGGGTGGTTCTTATTTGCCTTTTTTTCTAAAATTAATGAAGACATCTGCTCAATCGTCTCCAAATAAATAAATAAATCCTCTAATTTTTTCAGATTTTTATCTGTACCCTTTACTGGCCCTGTATCGAAGTGAAATTCTAATACTAGGGACTTTGCGGCTGATTTTTTTTATTGTTTCCGTATATCTCCACTTCGGCTTTACCGATTTTGTTAAAATTTTGCACAATTATACTTAACATTATCCTTATTGATATTCCATTCCAAGATATAATTTTAAATAAATTTTTCAATATAAAAAAATTCGGAAAAGAGATCCATTTTTGTAGTACCTTTGGGTTTCATAACACTCTTTTCAAAAATTTCATAAATGTTTTAATTTCCCCGATTTCTTTTTACAAGTACTTCGTATTCAATGCATTTCTCTCATTTGTGTGCATGACAGATGAACGTGTTTTGAGTGATGCCAAGTTGTAATAATATTTTTCCAGATAGAATTCTTATGGCCCGTTTGCATTTTGATGAAATAATTGTTTTATTTGTTTGCATTTTTTTAAACGAACGAAAAATATGCATTTATTCTGAAAATATGCTCAATAAGCCAAAATATGCATTTATACCCAAAATATGCAAAAATATGCGCTAACGATTGAATGCCATTTTGAAGCAAATTTCTCAATTCGAATAAGTAATTGACTCATTTACTTCTTAGGGTGTCCAAAAAAAATATGTATTTGCATAAGAATCCGGGCCCTGGTCATTAGTCATTACTTATTTGAAATCCAATTTTCCTAAGCGATTGCGTTCTCAAGAGAGTGAAGGCCGTTCAACATTTGATCACATTACTTTGTAGTTTGAATCCTTTTGTCTTGAGAGGTTCTTTTAAATTGTTGTTAACAAGATTGTAATGGTTTAATTCAATTTTAAATCACAAAACAAAACACCATTTGGACAAAAAAGAATAGAAATTACACATGTTTAATGGCTTTATACATATTTTTGGGTAGCAACCAAACCGCCTTAAATTCAACAAGCAAAATTTCATGTCGTTCTCAATTTTTGTTGTTATCAACACAATTTTCTTGTTTTCCTTAATGACTTTCAAACACGCCAACTGACCCCTATTGATATTCTGTTTGTTTTGCAATTAAAGATGTGCAAATATGTTTTTCTTTCATAATACAAAATGGTTTTTTTATTCAAAAAAGGAAAACAAACGGAAACATTATTTGTAATTAAATTAATTATTTTGGAACTAATTTGTGTGACAGATTGGATTTTCATAACAAGCTCCATTTAACATTTTTTCAAGGTTCTAGCAAGTTCAAGGACATGAAAGTAATTTTTCAAAAAATTGTGGAAAAGTCGTAGAGGCGGCTGAACGAAAATTCTTCCTGGACTAAAAAAAAAAAAAATAATTTTTTATATATTTTTTCCTATATCTACATCTACACTAATATATAAAGCTGGAGAGTTTGTTTGTTTGAACGCGGTAATCTCAGGAACTATTGGTTCGAATGGTATAATTCTTTTTGTGTTGGATGGTGCCTTAATCGACTTAGACATTAGGCTACTTAACATTAAGCTGTGACCAATAGCAGCGAAGAATCTGTGGAAAATATGGAAAAACGGCAAAAAATATACATTTTTCTGCGTTTTAACGCGCTTATCTCAAGAACTGCTTTATGAAATTGAACAATTTTTTAAATGTTGAATGGTCCATTTATGAAGGAAGGCTTGAAGCTATATAAAATTTAGCTGCGACCAATAGGAGCGAAGAATTTGTGTAAAATGTGGAAAAAACGGCAAACAATACAATTTAATACAATATAAAGCTGAAGAGTTTGTTCGTTTGAACGCGGTAATCTCAGGAACTACTATTTCGAATTGTAAAATTCTTTTTGTGTTGGATAGTCCATTAATCGATGAAGGCTTTAAAATAAAATAAATAAATAGAGTGGCGCGACAGCTCTTGAAGAGCCAACGCCTAAGTGACTTACTCTCATCAACAATTCTCTGGGTGCGTGTGAAGAATTGAGGGGACCTACAATTTAACGCCGATTCCGAACGGCAAAGTTGAGAAGCATTTTTTCATTACAGATTGAGACTCTTGGAAGATTTGTCAGGTCTTCGCAAGAGGCAGTACCCGTGAAAGATGAAATAAAAACTTGGCCTGAGTAGGACTCCAACCAACGACGTTCTGCTTAGCAGCAAACGCACTTACCAACTAAGCTACGGGCAACTGCTTTAGGCTTTATTCCACTTAAAATTAAGCTGCGACCAATAGCAGCGAAGAATCTGTGGAAATGTGAGAACTGAGGTTTTTTTCTGAGATCTCTGAGATGAAATTATTTTGGATTCGATTTCTCACTCAGCTATTTGACGTGGCTGACATATGTGCAGCAACAATTAGTAAGGTAACCATTAAATCTCAATGATAACTGAGAATTATGTTCTACCAAGGCACCAAATGATTTTGCCTCAGTCAAGGTGACATTGAGATCTCAGTGAGATGTTGTTAGGTGGAACTGGCCTAATAACTGCTCAAATTAGAATTTTGAGAGTTCAATTGATTTGTGAATGTGATTGATTGCACTATTTGTGCAGATTATTGTGTTTAAACCATATCATTTTATGTACTTCTTAACTAAAAAATATGCTCAGTTTAAAGAAAAAAATATTTACTTAACGAAAAAAACGATGCAGAAGTAAGAGAGATATTAGAATTAGGAAGAGTTCACCCAAGGGAATGCTTTAAGTATGAACAACTGAAGGGAATCATAAAAAATGCTCAAATTTTTCAAGTTCAAGAGAATTACGACCTAGGGAGAGTTGACTGCAATGCAATTTTACAATAACTTCCGAACGAAATTCCCACGCGCGCATGATGCACAAGTCGAGATGATACTCTGGCCGGTGGACGAGGGAGAGGCGGACGAAGTCGCGGGCAACTGCTAGTGAATATATGAAAAGGGCCTTCCAAGCCATTTATCATTGTCCTTTTATTTATAACCTTCAAAATGGCTCAATCAATCGAACAGCATTTTGTATCACTTTTCACTTAAATGGTAGCTCTTCTACTTTTTGAGAATATTTTTATTTTATTTTTCAGTCTGGAGCCTAAAAATCATTTAAAAATGTATAAGATTGAACCTTGAACTTCGTGTCCCTTAAATTTGCCCACTTTCCATTGAAAAATACCTTAAATTTCATTTGATTTCATCATTCAATTTTTATCAATAGAACACTTAATATCGCCCGTGAAACAAAGCAAACAATAAGAGCCAAAATTCCTTCTTTTGAAACTCTCTCCATCAGAGTGATCCCCTGCCACAGCAATACTGCCAAATAAATAAATAAACAAAACCGAACCCACAAAACAAAACCGAAACTCTAGCACACACCTCCTACTTCCTGTATTCACAATTCAAAAAACTTTGTTCCGGTTTTAATTTTCAGAGGAAATTTGATGATTCATGGCCCCCTTGAGATTCATTGATTGCCTAGGAAGCCAACAAACTTGAAACGGAAGCGGAACGGAACGCGCTGGCAGCGCGCGGTGGCCGACAGAAGAACTAACTTTTGTTTGTTCTTTGAAAAAGTTTTAATATAAATTCGTAATGAAATAATGGCAGGTGTATTGAAACTACTTTGTGTATTCAACTTAACGGGAATACTCAGATTCTTTTCAAAGGTGAATTCTTTGGGTCAGGTGAGCGAGTGTTTGCTTATTTTATCGTCCTTGCTTTGTTGTTCCAACAATTCAACCTTGAAAGTTTTATTTCCGAGTAATATTGAATACTTCTGCTGGTTCAGGGAAAGGTACATTAGCGATTCAGTTTTCTCATTGATTGAACTTCGGGAAGGTCAGATTTAGCTCAAGTTGTGCAATGCAAAACTTTTACATTTTACAGATGAATTTAAGAACTAATGTTTCTAGGATTGCTCAGGCGGGAGCATTCGTTTTACATGACCAGAGATGGTTGATTCGTCAGACCTTGATTTTTCGGATGTTTAGGAAGCTGACAACTCTATTGTTGGAGTAGCTCAAAGGATTTTTTTTTTTTTAAATTCCATATTAATCGGACATGTTTTTTTATTTTTTTTACTTTATCTAGAAGATGAGCTAAGGTGCCTGATCGAAAGGTTTCCTTTGGGCTGGGACTACACTTCTGTATCGCTTTCTTCACTTCTTGCTTAGTGTATATTGATGGGACCAACATCAGTTGTATTTTTTTTTTCAAGTCTCATTCATATCCAACCCATATTTATACATTGAGCTCCTTTTGTTGAGCTTGAGTTCATGCTCGTCTCTTCTTTTCCACCCGTAGAAGTATAGGCCGCTTATCTCGATTCTCCGACGTCAAAGTAATACGTTTTTGACACGCACAGTGAGTAAACCAAAATGTATTTAAAGGTTACAAAAAGAGAAACGACCACCAAATGAAAGTTACTATTTAAATGAATAAATAAACACAATGAGGTTTGTCAACACCCGAAACGACACGTTTAGTTCAGAAATAATTAATGCACCTACACTCCTACGCACAGCAACTAGAATTAAGTTCAAATCACGCTAAAGGGTTGAATGTTATGTCACAATATAGCAACAACAAAAATATTTATAATTACCTAGCCGAAATAATGTAATTAAACCAAACCAGCAAGTATGTTCAATTAAGAGTTATTGGATTACAGGAAAAATAAAGTTTTGGTCGGAAATTATTCCAAGACTTTCACAAATTTATTTTATGAGTCTGAAAGTGACAAAAGAGACAGTTTTAAGAGACAAAGAAAATAGAAAAGTTTCTCTTTGTTATTTTGTTTTAAGGAATACGAAAAAAAGAGTTAGAATTAGGTATGCTGAGTCGTTTTCACCTGCTTTTCAATAGATAGCGACCCAAGAGAGACTTTGGCAAACCATCGCAAGTTTCAGCAACAACTTTGAGTTAGTTTACGACTTCTGTACTACCTTGCTGCACTATCAACACGAAACAAAACTTAGTTTCAGTTCAAATGAAAACTTACTATTGTCAATCGCTGATTTTTTGGGTATAGAAAGTACTTGAATATAGCAAATTTCTTTTTAGATCAACCTTAGTGTCCATATACTCGTACAAAATTCCCATCATGTCAATTACATCACAAACAAAAAACCAGGAAAAAGATGATGACATTCATTGAACCGTTTTGAAAGAAAATTTCTTCCAATGATTCGTAGCCCTGTTTACTTTAACAGCGAAAAGAGAAGAAAATTCAACAATTGGCCAAATTTAAAGAGATGGCTGGGTAATGTCAAGCGAATAGAAAATAACCCCACATATCATAAAATATATGACTGTGAAGGCGTTGCACTTTGGGTTAAGTTGCACAGGACGATCGCAAACAGGGGGTTATTTGTCAAAGCTTAAATTGAGAAACTTAAGGCAGCAAGCTGAGGATAAAGTTTGATAAAAAGACATTTTGGTTGTGCCCTCCCCCTCACAAATTATTCCCTCACAAGCCTACTGTCTCTTAGCATCTCGAATAAAATTAGGATGAATCTATATACGACCCGTGCCGATGACAGCTTGGCTGATACCTGGTGCCGCCGGCCGACCGTTGCGTCCGGTTGCTATGAACAATGGCCCTGCCAGAGCTGGAGCGAGCCCACTGCCAGAAAAGCCAAAAAGAAGATTAGTGTGTCAAAAACGGCTAACAAAGAAAGCTGTGTCATGCTTAACGTCATGTTAAGACCTTAAGCTCAAATATGTTGTCACATGACCCAAGATAAGTTGAGACTCCACGTCAGACAAAAGTCTGTGGAGGAGGCTACTCCTATTCCCAAAAGGCACACACTGCAAGTATCAGCACTCCCTTTATTCCAGCTTTTGGACGGGTCGTTAAGTCATATATCTATAATCATAATGATGTCCTAAAAAACAGTCCCGAAATTTGTATAGCCATTACTGCCAGTTTTCATGTGGATAATGACTCTCAAGAACAGAGGCAGATGGTGGAGCTGAGTCTCAATGGAAGATTTTAAGACATCGAGCAGGGTAACACAGGTTCAGCACCAGCTATAGATGATGGTCATGTCAAACTCGTCATCTGTAATAAAATCAGAGGTCGTGTGATCTATTGTAGCTTGCTGTGATCGTGTTTGATGTGATCTGGCGAGGCACAAAAGTGCAGTCGGTCGTTGCGAAGAATTCTGAGTATATGCTTGGACTCTAATCGATTCATCGGTCAAAAATACCCTCAAAACGATTCTGTTTTATATTCGACTTCTTCACTTTTTGACATTTTAGTAAACATTTTATTAAAAAAACTTAGCAATTAAAAACAATCTAACTAAGAAATCGTCATAAAATTACATATTTTGGAATGGTGAAAACCATTTTCGCAAAATTTAAAAAGTCTCCTAAATAAGTTCAAACAGGAATAAAGAAGGTAACAACCTACAAACTTCAGCGTCTTTTGTGAACATTATAAACAAGAATAAAATTTAAAACAAGGTACTGAATATTGAAAGAAGACAGGCGTTCAACTTTTTATTTTATTAAAATGCAAATCACTGCAATTGTCTTCTTAAGTGTTAATTTGCATTTGCGATTAAAATTGATTCTACCTTTTATTCGAATCCTTGTCTCTGTAGCGATAATAAAATTTGCATGTTACCTCTCTGCAGATAATAAAGCTCAATAAAATGTAATAGCAATGAGAGAAACAACCAACTGCATATATAAGCAGTCAAATTACTGTCTAGACCAAACGATTTTGCAAGGGAGATGCAAGATAAAATTAATGCGCCCATAAAGTTGTCGTTCAATATCAAACACTTAAAAATGTTAAGAAGCTATTTCGTCTTAAGCAATTATAAATACACAGGTATCTGCAGTAAAGTACATTTTTTTATATGAGCTCAAATTTAAATGTGTATTACAACGTAGAAAGCTATACCTTTTTGAAATTAAACGAAAAAATGTGTTAAGTGTTCTACTGATTCCTAAATACTTTTAAATGACAAAATACTATTTTTCACAAAGTTCAATCCAGGTACATTTTATTAAGATCTGATATTATGATATGAAAATGGTAGCAATAAAGGCAGAAAACTAAAAAAAAATTGAAGTTGCTCAAAAATAGCTTAACACTGCATATTTCAATTCATAAAAGTAGTTTGAACAACACGGTGTTCTTGACAAAAAAACATGACCATTTGGACAACCTATTTTAATGAATGCCTCTGTGAATTTTCGTTTTTAAAATTTCACGAGAAACTCTTTGAAGTATACCCGAGACCCTACCAAACATTGGATTTATCTAAACAAATTCTTAAATTAATGTGTTTTACCTTAGAAGAACTTAAAAATAAACAAACAAGATGAAAAATCCTATGTCATCACCATCATAATATATCAAACCTAGCCGGCATCGACATTTCTTCTGCACCTCACCGGAAATTCGTCCCATTTTCTTTCCAACTACCCATTTCCTAAGGTAAACTTTTCGGAAACAGATAAGGTTAACTTTTGTTAATGAAAGGACAACTTTCATGACTGACATCAAAAAATTAAATGAGATTCCTTAAAAAAAAGAAATAACTTATATTATGTTGATTTTGTTCCCATAAAACTTCCAATTACATTATTTCAACTCATTTATCAAAGGGTTTTTTTCTTTGTTTTTTAAAGCAATGGACCCCTTTTTTAAAGAGGAAATCGTTAACATTTCGTTAGCTTTGCTTATTTCCTTTTGTAGTTTAATCTAAAACCACATATGAAACAATTGATCACAGTTTTTGGGACTCTAAAAGCTTTCATTTATAAGTTCTTCTAAATCATTTTATTTGTTCAAAAACCAGGTCTCGTATACAACCTTTGCACCGAAAATACTTTATTGAACAAAATGAGAAAAACGTACAGTAACAGTGGTATAATGGCTGTCATTATAACTACCTGAAAGCTCTTGAAAGTCGACATTTATTAAATAATTCTTGATTAAGTTCATAACTTTGGAGACTCACTTATAAGTTTTTGTTCCTTCCTTCTTTGTTTTAGTACAACTTATCAGTCACGTACCCACTAGCTATATATTGATGCGTTTAGCGCTAATGATGTTGGCAATTGAAGAAACTTTTTCATTTTCTCAAAATTGCGTTTGACTTGCTTTAAACTTGCCAAGAGCAGGGTTCACCCAATTCCTCAGTCCGAAACTTATATTATTTATCTACTGTTGAAACGCTCAATTTTTATTCAACATTTTATTAAAATTGAAAAAAAACAACATATTGCAGTAAAGCGAATAACCTCAAGCAGATGGTCCTGCCTTTGCGAGTCAAAATTCAAGTTCTGACTGACTGATATGCACAAATGTTTAAATATTAGCCCGGTTTTATTAGGATTCGAATTCTTTTCAGACAGAATGTTGCACCGCAGAAACGAACATTTGATGAACGAAATAAAAATGATAGAAGTAGAGGAATTCTACGGAACCTGGGCAATCAAAAGCGAGAGAACAACTAAAATTCACTTTGGACTTTCTGTGAAATATCAAAGTGAGTGAAATTTTCCGAAGCATATTTATTCTTCGTTGCCGCAAAATTGAGTTTTGAATTTACATCTCGCCACCAGTTCTCTCGCAAAAATGTTCTGATGGCCGTTTCATGATAAAATTAAAAACACAAAAATGCCAGATGTTTTGCGGTTGTTAGCAAGCAATGTTTTTTGTTAAAAAAAAATATTCACACAATGACTTCATATACATATTACAAAGTCATAGTCTACACTCTTTAACAATCAACAAAAAGCATAACAATGGTCCATCACAAACAGAAGAAATGCTATTTTCATCTCAATCAGCTGAGTAATCATTTGGACGGAAAATAATGGATTGTATATTATCTAAAATGATTCAGGTAAGGAAGTCAACAAACAAACATTAAAAATAATGAACATAATTTGCAAAAAAAAAAGGAAAAACCATCGTGACAATAGCATCCTGTCTAGACACCATTTCTTAGGTTCTACAGAAAGTAGATATCCTTTTTGTGGAGTTGAAAAAGCGGCGGATTTTCTGATGGTGTCCCCATCTTTTTATTTAAATGAGAGTCGTTTGTGAGGAAGTAATTTCTCTTTTCGGTACAAAATTATTGAAAAATCACTACGCATGAAATAGAATACGAAAATATGAGTGCGACCCCCGTGGTCCACACGACTACGTCCACAGAGTAGAAAAATTAATAAAATTAAATATATCTACTTAAACTTATGTTTATTGTTTATGTATGTAATTGCTTATAACATATTTTTTGGCAAATAATATTGTCTCATATTGATAAATAAAATTTTTGTAACTATTGTTGGAATTTATGCTAAAATGATCATAATTTTCATGCATGACAAATTTTTATTTCTTCCAGATTTTGTATTCCTATCAAAAAAAAAAAACGATTTCGCCGAAACCTTAATCAGTTCTCAATCAAGCTTTCAATTTTAGTATAAATTTTTAAGATCAAATTGAAGCGCGAACATAATGTATAGATCAGACAGATTTTTTCAAGTTGTTAAGGAATATTGATATCACAGTAAACAGAATCTATTTTTCTTTATTTTGAATTTGAAACGGTTGAAAATATGTCAATACCCTATATTTAATTTAAAGCTTTTCATACTCAACATCGGGAAATTATTTTTTGAACCAACACTGTAGAACTTTTCTAAACAGACAATAACCGACACTTAGGGCAAAGCAGTCCTAAATGTCGGTTATTGTCTGTCATGGAAGCTTAAGCTTTTTAAGTTAAGCTTTCATGACTTTTTATAGTAAGCTTTGAGGCTAGGATAATGTAAGGAATTTGTATCAAAGTTGCTTTTGCTTGAAATTTTATGGTGGCGACCCTATATCCTCTTGAAGAAAAAAATAACATTTTTCTTCCTAGAACTTGAAAACCCTTGTTCTGGACGAAATTAAAAAACTTTCGTTTGAGGTTTCGCTTGCAATAGCAGCGCCGATGTTCATGAGAAAAGTAATACGCAAAATTCTTAACAGGTGGCACTGCAGACGAACATTTCCTGTTTAACCAAGCTTTGAATCCTTGCCACACATTGTTAAAAGATAATCTAAACTTATTATTAGTATTATTTTTGGTATTCTTTTATGGAGGTATTATTAATACAATATACCTTGAAGGGCGAGAAACCCGGACTAGAAAGCTGGAGACCTGAAATCAGAAACCAAAGTTTTGAAATCGATATCGGAAACTGAAACGACAAACTAAAATCAAGATACTTGATGAAAATAAACTCGTGAATCGGTAAACGCTAGACGTAAACTGAAAGCTTTGTTCTTAAATGTAGAGTTGGGTTGGCAATTTATACCTTTGTGTTTATAACAAATATCATTAATTTAATAATTTAAGAGAAAGAATCGTTTTAAATCTAGTATAACATACGAATATGTACCATACAGAAAGCTTTAAGTTGACTCAAAAAAGTATCTTTCATTATATTCCGGTTAGGGAAAATGCTTTTAAGCACTTATCAAGCTAGCCAATATTGAATGAGCTTTCAGTATAACAGTTACCTTAATTGTTTTAAAAAGCTCGAAAATAATATTTAAAATGACGTTATTTCAAATTGCAGTTTGATATTTTTCAATTGAAAATTCACCATGACACTCTAACCCACCACTACTAAATATGTCCGGCAGTTTAAATACTTGTGTCCTACTTTCGTAATATTTATAAGGGCCGTTGGAACCAAAGAATAAGATCTATAACATTCCCTTCACCGGTTAAGCTGGTGCTGCCCGTGGCTTACTGGTTAGGTGCGTTGGCTACTATAAGCAGAACGTCCGTCGTTGGTTTCAGTCCTGCTCGTGCCCATAGTTTTTATTTCATCTTTCACGGACACTGCCTCTTACGAAGAACTGACAAAACTTCCAAGAGTATTAATCTGCCATGAAAAAGTGCTTTTCAACTTTGCCGTTCGGAAACGGCGTTTAATTGTAGGTCCCCTCAATTCTTCACACGCACCCAGAGAATTGTTGATGAGAGTAAGTGACTTAGGCCTTGGCTCTTGCTTGATTTCGGATAAAAGGGTGTTGACAAATATTATTAGAATAAATATCTTTATACATATTTTAAGAACTAAATTTTATATTTATTTTGTACACAAAACTAATGCACGTTTTCAAGAAAGCTTAGATTTTTTAAATGGACAGAGGAGATATCTGTGTCAAGTCATAATTTATGAGCGACTAAAATTATGTTTTTCTAAATTGCGTGAAAAATTAAATTCCAAATTTTTGAACTCCACAAAATTAATTGTTTTCAGTTCTAAAACTTAAATCTGCCCCATTATATAAATTTAATATCTATACTGGATATTACAAACAAAAAATGCTTCGCGGGACTTGACGAAGGCACATTATTATGTCTGTCTGCATTCATACTTAAATATTTCAATTTCATTGCAACTTCGTCATATCTTTTTATATCCGACAAGAACGAATTTCATTGCAACTTGAGGAGTTCCAAATAAAAAAAGGATAAAATACCAGAAATTCATACACCTCGTTTCTAAAGTATCTCTACGAACTTTTGTTTTGCTTTCTTTCTCCTTGAGCGATAAATAATTTCTCCTTAAAATGCATAACTGCTGAAAACGCATTAAATTAAAAGTAAGAGCGATAAAACTAACATTCCACAACGGTTTTCTTTGGCTTTCAATTATAGCACCATCACGAAATATCCACAACCCTTTTATTTTTGTGAATTGAAAAATATTACAAATTACAACCACCACTAGGTCGCACCAACTTGCTCTTTATTTGAGAAAAATTAAGTGAATTTTGAATAAAAATGTCCTTATCTACGTCATCTGTTCAGCGTTCATTTTGTTTGCCGTGCTGTATCCGATTAGGAATTGTATCGCAAATGGCCGGTTCATATTTGCTTAAACGTGCCAGGATTGCAGTCACCCAGAGTCTCCTAAGCTACATTTTTATCATCACCATGTGCTTCGCGGTAGATTTGATAAAGCTCAATATTATATCGTCTCCGGAATCGTCTTTCCCGACAAACGGCCAACAATTATCCGCAAAACATAAGTGAGTACTGGTAATGCTAGCGTCTTATACAGCAGCAGTTTCAAGGTTATGTCAGGATTTTAGGAATCAAAGAGGCTTGCATATGCATATGCTTGCATATGCCATATGCCATATGCCATATGGCCATATTTCAAAATATGGCCATACGACACTTTTGAATTGTGTCATATGACCATATTTTAATATATGGCTATTTGTCGCTTTGATAATATGTCATTTGACCATATTTTCTTGTGTCATTCAGCCATATGGTCAAATGACGCTTACTAAAAACGAAAAATGGCCATATACTGGAATATGGTCATTTGACACATTTTCAAAGTGTCATTTGACCATATTTGGCATAGATTAAACACAAAATTTGCAAAATGGTTTGAGCAGGAACTAACTTTTAGATGGTCCTTTTAGTGTTGTACCAGCTTGCGGCTGCAAATTTAGATTCAGAAATCTTAAATAAGAATAATTGATGATGTTTATAATTTTGAAAACATATGCAAAGTTGTTAGCTTAAAATTGTTGAGATTTTCTAAAACATCACTTTTCGTAAAGGAAACTCTTCCCAATGCAAACATTCTTCAGAACTTTGGTGTTCGGTGAGAGTAGGGCATTCTACAAGCACACTGTACTTGAATCCAGTTTCATCTTATTGCATCTTTTTGTCACCTAAAGTAACTGAGCTGTTTCAATTTAATAATTCAATTTAATTAACAGCTCCTTCAGAAAGACAATTTTGTATTGATGGGATGTTCAGTTTTCTTGAATCATGTCCATGTGGATGCAGACGTTCGTACTATTTTTGCAATACTAAACCTTAACTCAGTCTCACATGTTTTAAAATTTTATTTCATTAAAACAATAGATATACAATAATTGCTGGCGAGCGAAGCGAGCGGAAAAAATTTTGCCCAAAAGAGAATCAATTTGCGATGTGAAAATAAAAAAATTCGCGCGAATCGTCATCGATCGAATCATTGCAATGCAGCCTTACTCTTATCAAAAATTCTCTGAGTGCGTGTGAAGAATTGTGGGGACCTACAATTTAACGCCGATTCCGAACGGCAAAGTTGAGAAGCACTTTTATCATGACAGGTTTATACTCTTAGAAGTTTTGTCAGTTCTTCGCAAGTGGCAGTGTCCGTGAAAGAAGAAATATAAACTTTTATGGGCACGAGTAGGATTCGAACCTACAAAGTTCTGCTTAGCAGCCCACGCACATAACCACTAAGCCACAGACACTACGTGGTGGTTCATTTTCCAAATTAAAGAAAACGGCGACAGTTTTGAAAAATGAATTATTCTGTCTGTTCCTTTCTGTTTGATTATTATTTGATTATTTATTAAAACGTTGCAAAAAAATTTTAAAGTTCATTTTCTTACAATATTTTCATAAATGTATTGTATTTTTGTTTTTTCGTATTTTCGTTTTTACAGTTTAAGAACAAGTTTGAAAGTGTCATTTGGCCATAATGGTCAAATGACACATTACCAAAGTGACAAAAAGCATTGTTGTTAAAGGGCATTAAGTATTATTTCTTCTTCCATATTGTAAGAGGAGCTCGAGTTGGGAGTAGGAAGATCCTTGAATTACTTTGGGCCAGTAGTAGCAGCCGATTTACTGGCCCAAAGTAATTCAAGGATCTTCCTACTCCCAACTCGAGCTCCTCTTCCTTAATAATTCTTCTTCTGCTGCCAATGTTTTCTGTAGACGAAGCTACGATGAACTTGCTTACCGCATGTAGGTACTATGTTGCAGAGGCTGAATTCTAGAGTTACCAGAGTCAAACCAATTAAACCTAATTTTTTCCATTTATTTTGGGAAAATGTTTCTCTCTTTTTGTATACGAAAAATTTTAACCCTCTTGTTTTTGGTTCTTTTTTTGTTCTTCAATGCTGCCGTCTGACTTAATTTAAGCCCGTAACCACTTTGTATAATTACACCTAAGACCATCTCTAAGTGGGTCTCCAATAGCTTCACCATTTTCCATTGCAAGCTTTTCCAGCTCGTTTTGTTCGTCTTCAAGAATATAAGAAATATTTCTCTGGAAAGATTTTCTTCTTGACTTTTTGTTTTCCTATTTACGGCTAATAGGTCAAGTATCCAACCATAGTGAAAGAAGGATGCTTATGAACAACTTGACTCTACTTGAAAGTATATTGGTGCAATGGCAATGATTGTGATGTTGTGCAACAGGCGTTTTGTATTGTTGTTTGTTAAATGAGGTACATGCATGTTCATTTCTCCACGAACATAATGTCTGTGGCATAGGGAATTCAATGAATTTATTGTTTGCCAATGAAGAGGTGTCAGGAATATTTTTCAAAATGAAAAGCAAAAAAACAGAAAGTACAATAAGTTGGCTTAGGTTTTCGAAGAATGTGTTGTTGAAGTACTTTGTTTGTGGCAAGACAATAAACTGCTCAATGCATAACTGTGAAGAATTCATAGAATGTTTGGACTGCTTTGGGATTTTGTTCAAAATTTCTCATTTTTCTTTGTTTTTCGAGTATTTTTGATGAGATGGTATTTTCGAATGTGCAGAAAAACAGAACACTTGGGCTGGCTTAAGTGTGGAATTTCAAATATTGTTGAAGAAGCTTTTCAAGATAAATGACAGCTTTATTTAATTCTTAAGACTCTCAAAAGGAGTCGAAATATTTTGTGTGTGCAAAGGTTTTTACCTAATCTCTGAACTCATGTTCAATATTAAATTCCAAACAATATAACTGTCCGTTGTCGGTTTCTGTAAGAACTTTCGTGCCTGATGCCCGCTCTGTCGATGTCTCTAGGTTGCTTTCTTTGGATAGGTACCTACCATTTCGGTTTCGGATTTCATCTAGTCACGAACACAAATATCGACCTACTCATGATTTTGATTTCCAAAATCTCAATTAAGAATTCTTCCTCCGATTCGTTCATCAACATTTTCATGATTGTTGTCTTGCATCGAGCTTTTTCAATTAATCATTGCATAAATATTCTTCCACGCTGTCAGACGAAACAACAGCATCATCATAAATCTAAGACATCAAACCTTTTTTTGTCCTGCCCCAAAAATTATAGCACGCTCATAGAAACCACCACCTCCTTTAAGGAGTCCTCCAAGAAACAAAAACAAAAAAACAAAAAATGAAAACAAAACTCCATGACATTGCGCGCTGTCACATATTTTATACCGGAAATGATAGATATCAATGTGCAAATCTACCATAATTTCCGCTTTCAAAATAACTTCATCACATACAAAGTGGTTACTTAACTCATAAATTAAGACAAACTGAGGATTTGGATACGCTTTTCTAGATAACAATTATACCATTTGCTTTCGTCTTCACGTCGCGTCGTCCGTCGTCTGTCTCTCTGCTCAGCTCCGCCGAACAACAACAATCAAATAAAAAGGAAACACGTCCTTCAAGCTAGAAATAAAGAACGAAACAAAAACGAGCGTTCCCAAGAAGGAGCAAAAAAAAAAAACTCAAGACTGTATGTTTTTTTCGTTTTCTGTTTCTTGAGCAAATGATTAATTGCCAAGCATTCATTACAAGGTTTTTTGCTTCTTTCGATTTTTTTTTCGTACACAGGAACAGGACACACTGAGTCTACCATTGAAACGCTCCTAACACTCTGCCAGTGTCGTCATTCTTTGTTTTATGATTTAGTTCATTTCTTTCCTCTTAATGTCTCTTTTTTCATTATTTTGATACTTGTACTTTTTTTCTTGAGATTTTAAAAACTTTTTGTTTGAGAGTCGAGTTCTTTTTTGGTTCGTTTTCTTCTGTCAATTGAAAGTTGTATAATTAGTTACTTCATGCAAATTAAACCATGATGAAGAAAAATACTAGTTAATGTGTCTTTTCATTTGTAGGAGGATAAGGCGATGTTTAGTGGACTCAGTCATTTGTTTCAGTTTATCAGAATTTCTTTTTTGTAATCTCTGTTATGGGTGTTGATGATCTCCCTGAACAAAATCAATTTTGATTAGGGTTAGAGTTGATTTAAAGAAGTTGATTTAAACAAGGTTTGCTATGGACATAGATTTATGAGAATTAGTATTGTCATTCAAGAGGACACAAGCGTCCACAGCAATCTCTGTCTATCAACTCTTACTCTCCACCTCGCCGCAGTGAACATCGGGTGGCTAGTAACTCAACAGATGTTTGTGTTCCAACCCCAGTGGAAAGCAGAAGAATTCACCAGATAAAGTGAACGGTGGCCTCTACAGTTCCTGTCAAGATAAAATACTTATTGAACACCTTATACGGCTTCTAAGACGTATTCGCAACCCAGGCCTATAAGGAACAGTTTGGCCGGCTCCTTGTCTTTAAAAAGTTTCTTAACATAAAGAAAGCATATAGTTCTGAACCATCACCAAGCCTAAAGTCCTATGGCTTACAGGGCCACCACAACGAAGCACCTAGTTAGACGATGAGTGCCGGCGAGCACATGCAACAAAAAAAAAAAAACAGGAGATGATTTCATTAGGAGCATGCACCAGCTCATCTGCAAAATTTGGTCAAAATTTGAAAAGCATGCCCGATAAATGGAACCTCAGCATCGTATGCCCTCAAGATATCCCCTGAACTGCACCAGCTAAAGAGATATACATAAGTCTTCTAAACATCGCCTATAAGATCTTGTTTCCCGTACTGTGTGAACGTTTGAAGGCTTTCGTCAAGAACCTGATAGGTTTTTATCAATAAATACTACAACCTTTTCATCGATTTCAAGGTCGCATCATGGTCGGAAAAACGTCACTGATGCATTTGATGTCAAAAAAGGTTTTAGACAAGGCGATGCGCTTTTCTTCAACATTATTCTTGAAAAGATTGTGTAATTGTCCAATATCAACACCATAGGCACAATCCTTTAAAAGTCCCTACAGCCTCGAGGCTACGCAGATGCCATTAATATAATTGAAAGAACACAGGAATTGAGTAGAAAAGTCCTATCCTGAGCACCTTAAGTGTTATTATTCAAAACGGTTGAAAACTTTTTCGGCTGCTTCGAAAGAAAAATTCTTCTAGTGATGTTTGGTCCCGTGCGTTGCCATAAAAAGAGAATAGAAACGAAAATTCAACCAAGCAGTCAACGAGTTCTTGAGCCACACTGAGCTATTCACAAAAATTAAGGTCCAACGACTAAGAGGTTTGGCTCATGCAGGAAATAATGCTGCGGTCCGTTAAGACTTTGAATCCATACCGGAAGGGAAGAGGAAGACCGTGACTAAGGTGAAGCGAACAGGTGGTAGAGGACCTCAATCAGTTTGCCGTATGAAACTGGAGACAGCTAGCTAGGGACCGAGCTTGCTTGTTAGATTTGGCCCTGGTCGGACCTGGACTGTAGTGAAGAGGTAAGCCTTTCATTTGACAGTCGATATGAAAGTGAATCCCCATATAGAATTCTAGGCTGGGATCTACGTTTTGAACAACAGTGCTTGTTACAGTCATGATTATCGATATTTTAAACACCAACCTAAGAAATCGTGTTATTAGAGATTTGACGTCTTGGAGGTGTCACTGACCAATAGTAGGTTTCGAAGATTCCAAAAAGATTTTCTCAACATCAATCAACCTATTACACCATTATCAAATCTCCTTTCTACTCCTTCGAAAAAAGTGTCTAACCAATTCTCAAAAGTCAAAAGTCTCAACTTATTTGAATTCAAAACAGTCTTCTTCAACTTCCTTCGCCCTCTTTGTATCCATTAAATAAATTTTTCGTTGTACATCGTAGAATACAGAGTGTAGACGTGCTTGGTATTTTTTTTTTATTTTTTTTTTGACGATAGAAATTTCTTCCATCTGTTCGTGGCCTGATATCAATTGTTTCCTTAAAGTTTTTCGATTTCTTTTCAAAAGTTTACCTTGAGAGTTGAGAGTGTCAGCCTGACTACGTTTAACACTTCTTCCCAATGATTGCTGCAAGAAATGATTGCCTCTGCGTCATTAGGTTCTTATTTTCAGCACATAGAAATAGTGATGAGAAAAGTGGAGTGTTGTCTCTCACTTGGGATACTACCAGTCTATTTTCTTGTTACAGATAGTCGTAACTCGTCGTCGTATTGTTAAATGAAGCTGAAAATTTACTCAGGTACTCATGGGCAAAACAAAAGAACAAAAACAGAAAAGTTTAATTTAATGTTCACGTATACAGGACCTGAGTCAACAATCCTTAGGATGTTTAATTTTACTTTGATGGATTTTGTTTACTTAGAAGAAGTTTGTTGGTAGTTGTTGTTGAAGCGGTAATGGTGGTTTGTTTTATTGTCCCTCGGAGAATACTCTTCCTCGCTTCAAGATCATTTTTGGATCTCTATGACTTGTAAATCTGCGGATTAAGTTGGAAATAATTTCACTCTATGTTGCATGCAACAACCATTTTCCATCAAAACACACTGATCAAAAGTCCCATAGCTAATTAATAAGGCAGCATCTTGCCGCAAATCGAATTAGTGCAAACATTTTCCAATATTGACATTTTGGTCAAATGCTTTTATCTGTTGTCGCTTCGTCGTCGTTCCAATGACATGATGATGTGCTAGTGACATGGTTTCGATTTACTTAGCATCACTGATGAATCCGATGTCCTATTATGTCAAACGAGAGGACCATCAGGTGGTCACCGGGGCCATTTGGCTGCTGAGGATTACACTGTGTTCGCCGTCAGTATCGGCTGTTGATATAGTTGTAGGTCAAATGGTAATTGGCAATGGGAATCGCCGTGCCACATAGCACAAAAGGATGGCGAAGAACGATCACGTGCATTGGTGGTTTTTGGAATGCCATATTGGCATGGCGAATCAATTAGATTAGAGAGGAATTCAGAGGATGACGATTTGTGTCCCTCTCCCTGTCTTTGTATTTAGGTGCCGCGTCACCGCCGCTTGCTGCCGTTTAATACTGCAACGATATTTGCATTCTAAATGAGAAAATGAAGACAACTTGCTGGAGCTAAGGGCAGTAATAATGACATCTGTGCTGATGGTGAGGACCGATAGTTGTGGCGAGGAGCTATCGATGGACGATGGTGTAAGGACATTTTCGAGTGTATAAACATTTTATTGGTCATGGGAACGAAAATTCAGTTAATTGCATTTTATATTATATTGAGAGGATGTCAACTGGAATTTGGGGCGATTGGCGATTTAGACGAAGTTTCGCTTGTAATTTGAGGAAGGGAAGTATTGAAGTAATGAAAATGAGTTTGCCTTTATTGACCAAATTAGCAAGTGGTCTTTATCAGTACTATTGTCCGTCATTCAAATTGAAGAATATTATGGTTTGCGGCTTTGGTTTTACCTTAATAAGAAAACTTGATTGCGTGATTTCAAAGAAAGAGATAAAAGCACTTAAATTGTTTTAATTTGAGGCAGTAGCATGAGTGCTTACAGGTCCAAAGTACTTGTTAGAAGATATTATGGTCATATTTTTTTGGAATTTTGTATTCACAAGATTGGGTTCAGCATGAATTAAAGACAGATGAAATTGCTTCTTCTTAACTGCGGCAACAATAGAGGAATCAGCTTCTATATCATCGTCTATAAAAGGCTTGAGAACAGGAGAATCAAACATCCATCAAATTTTCACTTTGCGGCAGATACTTGAAAGAACCTATGAACTCTAAATCGACATCTACCATTAACGATTATAAGACAGCTCAAGACAGCATAAATACAACTGTTTAAAGCTATGTTTGGCATACTGAAGGAGGATCGAACCGGATCCTGCGCCTGCTTATGTCGCAGATGAAGTTAGAAACTTCATCGGCCAGGCCAGGATGAGGGTAGTGTCACTCCAAACCTTGTAAATCCTTCGGTCTTGCATGAAATTGCCAACCATTGAGAATATTTTAATTAGAACAAATTAATTCATCTTAATAAGCCAGACTGTGGATTGTTTTCAGTGGAGAGCTTATATTCACTCAAGAAAGATAACAAGGCAAATATTTGCTACGTGCTATCAGTCCAGCCAGCCTCAATCGACAGCATAATTTCCTTTTGACTCGGTCTAGCTCCTGTCATTTTTTTTTTGTCTGTCCCGGAGACTTATTCCCTTCAAAATGATTCACTTCCTTTTTCCAACTCCTAGACAGAGTAATTTTCGTTGTTCGCTTTACTTTCTTATTAGATTTAGATCATGGTCTTTGTTTTTTTTCCTTTTCTATCAATAACCTGTAATCAAGACAAGATTCCGATTCCAGAACCATAAAATTAGACAAAAAGTATATCAACAACTTCGACGTTTCATTACGTTTTGTCTTAAAGGACACTGTTGGGGTTTTGAACATTTGTGCTGGTAGTTTGTCAAATGAAGACATCCTACAGCCGTAAATTTTCGAATCCCTTAAAATGTCCTTAAGAACCCAAACGAAGGAAAAACGGCAAAAGTTTTCCTGCACATTAATTAGAGAGGTCAAATTGGTATTCGAATCAGATAATGAGGAAGGCGATAGGAAAATAATAAAGCGAAAAGCTAATAAATGAGCTCCACCTCTCGCACTGAAAAAAAAGCAAGTTGTGTAAGTCCTCTTGTCGTCGTAGTCGTCGTCATCTACGTTCTTGTTGGACGTTTGTCCATAATGGCGTTGTTGGCTAGATCGATGTTGATATTGGTTGTCGTATAGTCGAGATGGCTTGATGGCATAAAAGAGAAGTTAACTCCCAGGACCACATAGCATCCAGGACTCGATTTAATCTGAAAGGAGAGGTCAAAGGAATTCATTACGAATTAGTTCACCAAACTTGGGAGTGAGAAAAGTGAATTGAAAAAGGTGGCTTTGATTATTATTATTGTACACCGAGTCGACTCGACTGTTTGATAGCTTGGCCAATCCTCTTGGGTATATTTTCATTCAATAAAGTCGAAGGTGATGAGAAAAAGTTTTGAATTTTCTCGGAAAATCTATACGAGGGCAAACATTTCCCGAGGATATTAATTTTGTTTCGCAAAGAATCTTTCTTTAATTGATTTAGATTCGACATCAGAGAAAAATTGTTTTTTGGGGAAAGTTTGTTTTAACAAGGATAGTCTGTGGAAAAATTGTTTTGCCAACAATAAAGTGAACCCCATTTCTGTGTTTGGTGCTTTGAGCTGAGCGGGGAATGACCGTCGACACTTTGCAAATAATTTTGATGAATTTGGAACTAAATTTAGGTAATTGGGTTTATTTGTTCTTAATTGTTTAACAAAGAAAGAGTTGTGAAGCTTTGTTATTTCTACCGATGCGATGGAGTCAACGACGGCGGCGTCTTAAGCGACAGCGAAGTTGGTGCAAATAAGAGTCAACTCTGAACCAAGGATCAAAACAGAAATATGATTTTTATGTTAACTTATATTTTCTGGTTGAAATCGATAATTTAATTTTTTTCTTTGGTTGACCCATGGTACAGTTTTGACCCTTGATTGCATAACCTGTCAATAAGTTTGACCAGCTTACCATCTAGACAAGTTATCGTCGGCAGGATACATTAAGAACTAAAAAGGAACGGATATGGTAGAGTTAACAGATGATGACAAGCAATAATATTCGAAGAGTAAAAACAAATTCTTAATTCCCTTCTTAGGCAATGGGACGGTGTTCTCGGCACTGGTTGACTTGTAAAACCTGAAAGAATACCACATTTACTAAAGCGGAGGGCGACCATTAATTATAAATAAATGGTAACCTTATCTGCACTGACCCTCTTACTAAGAGGGTCTTGGATTTCACAAAAAAGCAATAATTGCATATTAAATTAATTGAACGAAAAATTATTTTTCTTTATTCTCCATGATTGTGGCCTAGCTCAAGGCTGTAGAAAAATCTAAAAATGTACTAGATTTCGATCTCCTTAATTCTCATAACTTTGAGAAACGATAGGGAGTAATTTGCCATTAAAAAAGCTAAGAATTTCTGCGGTCAAATGACATTCGGGTAAAAGAAGGTACTGCGGGAAAGCATTTTGCCGGCAAATGATTTGTGTTGCTTTGGTTTGCGAGATTTTGGTATTCGGTCTTTCGACCACATCCCAAATTGATAACTTACTTGAGGACCGACTTGGCGGAGTTTTGTTCATCCTTCTTCAGCAGCCTCAAAATTTATGTTTGCGATGCAGTTGGCTTAGATGATTATAAGAAATAGCTGTGTTAAAAAACATTTTAAATCAGTTGTAGAGCCCTGTCTGTATGGCAAAAATACGAGAATGCATTTATCATTTTTTCGCTTTACAAAACTTTTTCGTAATTAATTTTGGAAACTGGTATTAAGTTTTATATTTACATTTATTTACATTTACTGCAAAAATACAGTATCATTAAAATAGCTGCCTTTATTAAAATATTTTACTTAAATCCTTGTGTAGTAGAGCATTTTTGTTTTGTATACAAAAAATTAATTAAAGTGTAAATAATAATTCAACACAAAAATTAAGAAACTCGATTTAATGATGGGCAACCTTCACACTTTTATTTCCCCATTAAATTACAATTTTTGTAGCACTATTCAACACTATTAATTTATCCCAATTCTGAACCAATGCTTCGATAGAAATGAAAGGACAATCCAATCAAATTAATAAATTCTTTTGACAGGAGAAAAAAAAAAGTTTTAAATCGGAAATATGTAGGAATGTTGAAAAATATTTATTTTAACGTTTTTCCGGTTAGCTTCTCTTAAATTTATAACTAAAAGTGAATTTCATAAATAATAAAAAAAACTCTACAAGCATATGTACATTAAATGGGATTTTAACACGTTATGGGCTTTTTATGAATGTGTATGATGTTGGTTTATTGTTCCCACAACTTATCATGGCTGCCAGCATTGAATTAATCATCAAAATAATCAAAATAGCTTTTAGTTCCACTCATGTCATATAATTTCCAATGAGTTGTCTTCTGCGACTTTAGTGATGAAAATAGTTGCATACCCTAAGGTAGAAATTTACAACTCACTTATAACTGAAGTATCTTTCAATGTTTTTTCGATGTTTATTCATTCCACAGCAAATATACGATAATATTGCAAAAGTGGCAATCATGAGTAAATTCAACATGTAATAAAAAACTATTTTTTTTTTGCTCTCAGTTTAGTGGTTTCATTTTTATTTTATTTTATTCCGCAATATATGCAAACAATTTTACTACTAGCTCTGATTTTAATGAAAACAGGCTTTGGGTTGGCGAGTAGCTTGGATGGGATTTTTGTAAATTGCAATTTTTTCGTTTTTTTTTACTGAAACAAGCAAGTAGTGGGAAAATTGTTTTTTGTATAAAGCAAGTTGAAACAAAAAACGAGCAGACCAAAATACTCTAAATCAAATAATGAATCAGAATGTTGTTATTGTTTTTGGATTGTGGATGCTCAACGCCTTACTTTAGAATGAATTAAAATGTTTTTTTATTTTTTTTATTATAAAAAAAAACGCATTGAGCTCTTTGATAGAAACAATGTGGTAAAAGGATGAATCGGTATCTAATTTAATTTTTTTTTGCTGTCTGGGATCATTTTAATCACTTTAAGTCAAACCGATTTGTTTGTTTTTCTTTGTGCTTGATATTTTCGGGACTAGAGGGGTTAGTTTCCTAAAACTAATTACTAAATATTCAAAATCCACTTTATTAAAACTATCAAAATTTCGTAACGTACATAATATTTAAATGTTCCATTGAAAATAATCCTAAGGTAACTTTTTTTTTAATGAAGACATTGCCTAGATTCTCAAGAAAATTATGTATCCATTAATTTAGACCGAAATCTCGCTTCAAACCTCAATTCCTAAATTCCACTACACCATCAAAATCTAGGCCACCGTCATTCGTCGTCGTTCTATTAATGTAAAGTGTAGAGCATCACCACTATATTGAAGACAATCTTACTGCTAACATTAAAATTTTCCTTCAAATAATTTCTCTTCAAATTTTCTAAACTTCTGTGGTTAGCTCAATGTCAATCCTGATTTTATGCCCTCGATAAATTAAAGAATGCTGAGTCTTCTTCGTGTTGCGGTATTTGGAATTTAAGTGCCATCCTCTGTGAAGTCCTCCTCTGGCATACAGAATGGTAACTGGTCCTTTTTGCCGGCGCTTTTAGCATGGCACAATCACACGAAGGAAGTGGACCTCTTAGAAAAATCTGGATTTTCAGCGTTGTCGTGTGAGAATGCATCTTTATTATTATTCCACATGTGGATTTGTATTGTTTTTTCTTACTTCCGCTTTTTGTTTTGTCATAAAATCGTGGTTGCAGTTTTTTTTTGCAGCGGCAATTTGAAAAATATTAATTTCTTCGATATGAAATAATGCCTTTGAAAAGCTTTTAAAGAGACGCCGATATTACAGTAAAATGTGAATAGGTAAGGTAGATACATATTTAATTTAACTATCATTTACATTTTAACTCCTTTATAGTCCTTGATGTTGGATTGAAACAATTACGCATCGCTGAATTGGATCTGAAATCGTCGTTCAACACTGGAAAAAGCTTACAATAAATTGAAATTACCATTTAAATAGATTATCTCATTAATGTCGTCGTCGTCGCTTTGTTTGTCGTTATTACCAAGCGTGCGTCGTCGTCGTCGGGTGACGACAGTCAGTATCGATGTTTATTTATACAATTTTCATTGAATACCACTTTTTTGTAGCTATGTTTATGTGTCTGCATTTAACAACCTATTCAATAGTAAGAGCTTTATAATTTGTTGATGGTGAATAAAATTAAAAATAAAACCAATCGTAAACAGATTTAAGTTTTATTGAGTTTTTAACTTTAATTAAGAGGAAAAAATAAACATTAAACAGTTAAGAGAGCACTTTTTCGTTGGTA
The DNA here is from genome assembly GCA_943590905.1 of Sphaerophoria taeniata. Classification (NCBI taxonomy): domain Eukaryota; kingdom Metazoa; phylum Arthropoda; class Insecta; order Diptera; family Syrphidae; genus Sphaerophoria; species Sphaerophoria taeniata. The sequence continues at coordinate 25,863,852 of OX016541.1, forward strand.
CACACAATAATCATTTATATAAATTTCTTTAAAATATACTTCCCTATACGTTAGGACAGTTCAAGTTAAACAAACTTTTTCACCCATCGAGTTACGCACCTCCATCAACACATAATATACCATGGAGAGGCACCTACCATACAACGAATACCATCGCCAAAGTAAATTCCTCTCTCGATGATATTTCACTTCACCTTCCTCATAGTTCACATTCAGTCACAGCCGAATATATGTAACATAAGAAGAGAAAACAGTACTGAGGAAGGTGCGTTGCGTAGTTTTTGCCGTTTTCCAGTGATGATCTTGATCCAAAAAAACTGATAGAAGTAAAAATATTACTTAATTGTTTACTTATTCTGCTCCCAATCCATGCAAAATCATCTCATCCTAAGACACAACAGTTTTACATCCGGGACGGTCCCTCTCATACATTCTCCAGTCGTCAAAACCAAGCGCTCTGGCATTCGCAGTCACTTGGTCCTTGAACAGGTGGTCCGGCCTTGCTGGTCGTCGAACCTGCGGGCTGCGAAGAGAAGACTTTCTTGGCTATAGCATTGTCGTCTATTCGCTTGATGTGGCCGAGACAATTTAGTCGTCTTTTCTATGGCTTTCTTGGCTAAATACACATCGTGTTACAGCTCATATCAGTTCGCGGTTTAACCTTCTTCTCCATTTGTCATCGTCGGATACAGGATCGAATTTCTGTTGAAGAATTTTTCTTTCGAAAATGCCTTGTATCATTTCCCCTATTTACTTATCGTCCAGCACTTGGCGTTGCAGAATAGGTCTGTCGAAATCAAAGTCATGTATAGTAGACACTTTGTCTTACGAGTGAGGGATTTTGAACCTAGTTGTGCCAAAACCGAAGTTGCAGCGGTTCACTGGGGTAATTCTTTGTGGAATTGATGGCTTTTCGACGGTAGGTGAACTCCTTTACTACTATCTCGAAATTTTTGCTACCAACAGTGCGGTTTGTCCTAGGCATCTTCGTTCACTTCTAGACGAACGAACTTCGCCTGTTCTTCAATCGCTGTGAAGGCCTCATAGACGGTGCGGGGAAATAAATCCACGGGAACTTACTCCACTGAGGGATTTACTTCCCACCAAGTGAGAACTTACTTCACTTTTGTAAAGTGTAGTTAGTTCCCATGTACCGTGGGAATTAAATTCCTCAAAAAATTAGTGGATGTAGTTCCCTTTGAATTTGAAATAATTTGCCACTTTAATTGAGAAAAAAATAAAAGAAGAATTCAAGTATACTGAGCAATTATGTTTGTGAAATTAAAATAAATGTCTTTTTGAAACAAAGTCATTCCGAATTCCGAGTTCCGAATTTAAGACTGAAAATAATTTTAAAAAATCGCATGTACAAAAATATTGAGAAACATAGTCATTCGGAAACCCATTTTTAAGAATCTGACCCACTATATGGTGGTTCATTAGTGAAGAAATCAAATTGGGGGTTTCTGACCTTTGCTATTATTTTTAAACATTTTCTAAAACGGTATATAACGATTGTAATATACTATATACCGCATGCTGTAAGTTTATGTGGCATAAGGTAAACTTTTTCCAATGCAAACGTTCTTCTGAAGTTTGGTGTTCGTTAAAAGTAGGGCATTCCACAAGCACACTGTACTTAAACCCAGTTTCATCTTGTTGCATATTTTTGTCCCCTTAAATAACTGAGCTATTTCAATAACATTTAAAGTTCCATCAGAAAGACAATTTTTTATTGACTCTATTAACTCTACAATCCCTCTCAAATATGGTTAAAACAATTGTATTATAAAGGATTTGGAGCTTGAACCAGAAATTGCAAGCGAACGAAGCGAGCGGACAAAATTTTGCCCAAAAGAGAATCAATTTGGGGTGTGAAAATAAAAAAAATCGCGCGAATTTTTTTATTTTCACACCCTAAATTGATTCTCTTTTGGGCAAATTTTTTTCGCTCGTTTCGTTCCCAATCAAACCAAATTGGTTTTGAGTGTTACAGATAGTCATCATCCTCAGGCCAAGGTGAAAAAAAAATACTCAAAATGAATCATTGCAGTGCAGCACCTGCTTTCCAGATACTAGCATGCTTTTCCAAATTAAAGGAAACGGCAACAGCTTTGAAAATGAATTGCTCTATTCATTTTGTCGACAAATAGGTAGATATAGTAAATAAAAATGATCTTAGTTATTTATAAGTCATTTTGGGGTTGTAGTTATGTATGTATACATGAATGACCCACCATAGTGGGTCATTAGCCCCGAAACCCATTTTCGGGACTTCTGACTTCCGGACCAGTTTCCCTGCGCCATGTATAAATGTGTGAACTTATTTCCCATTAGAAAGTGAACTTAGTTCTCACCGTACATGGGAATTAACTACACTTTACAAAAGGTGAGTAAGTTCTCACTTGGTGGGAAGTAAATCCCTCAGTGGATTTAGTTCCCGTGGAGTTATTTCCCCGCACCCTCATAGACAGCTCTTTAGGAACGAGCGATGATGTCTATTTCGTCCACATAGCCTAGGAGCTGGGTGGATTTATTCAAGATAGTGTTTTCCGTGCTCCCAACTGCCTTGTGCACTATCTGCTCCAGGCCTATGTTGAAGAAATCACATGATAGCGCCTCTCTTTGTCTGAACCCTGCGCATATTTGAAACAGCTCGGATGGCTCTTACTTGTACACTCAACTGCATATTGTTTAGCGTCATGTGGCACAACTGGCTCAGTATGTTGGGGATCCCTGAATTTGTAGCTTTGATGAAAAGGTGATCGTTGGTCTTTTCCATGATTTGCCTCAGAGTGAGTATTTGTTCTATCGTTGTTCTACCTGGCTTAAGGCAACAACAACACCAGCCGATTATAGAGCTGCAAAAAGGTTTCTGACGATGAAAATTAATCAGGGATATGACTTGGTAATTTTTGCACGATAAGCGATCGCCTTTTTTGTAGATGGGGCATATGGAGCTTATAGACCAGTCAGGGGGCATGCATTCTTCCTGAAACACTTTGTTGATTACTTTCCATATTTAAAGAACTTCCCGGTATGCCAACCGGCCGGCGGTCTTGGATGCCTCTTTTCCTTCTTCTGTGCTGGGGGCTAGGACTGGGTGTCAGTAAAAATATTATTGCGACTAATTTTCGATAGGCAGTTAAGATTTTATTATCCAAACAACTTGATTTCTCTTGACTCATCTTCTTCAAAGGTTATTCAAGACTATCACTATCTTTTGCTCGCTTACTCTTTAACTTACTGCTGAAAACACACACAGCATAACGTAAGACTCTGCTGTGTTCCTGGCCACAGTGATGTACCAGGCAACGAAAAGGTGGATGAACTTGCTAGGGAGGGCTCCACACTCGAACCCTCTCAGATAGACCATCATATAGGGATACCGTTATGTGAACTAAAACATAACGTCAGTAAAACCATCATTCAAAAATCCAATGACAGATGGAATCTCCTAGAAACCTATGTTAACACCAGGAAGCTATGGCCTAGATACGATAAGAAAAGATCCGATTGGATCTTAACTCTTAATAAACCCTCCCTAAGATCCCTTATCGGCATTATTACAGGACACAACCTACTCGGCTACCATAAGAAGAAGATGGGGCTCAGTACTGATGACCTTTGTAGAAGCTGCAGGAAGTTACACAATTCAGGGTACCACAATGGATCTACATTGATCTAAGTGTGATGGTAACAACATCAACTATCAGCCCGTTCAACCTAACCTAACCTACTGCTGAAAACAATTCTGTAGACCACTTATTAGGCTGCCTACACATTGGTTAGAGCGCATGTATTTTGGTTGGACCATCTTGTGTTGCTTCGTTTCAGTTTGTCTACCTTGTTAGCGTTTTTATTCCATGTCATGTAAAAATACTTCTAGAAATTTTAAATTTCATATATCATTAAAACTTTTTTTTACAAATGATGCTCTTTCAAAATTTCCTAACTGACGAATTATTATCATTTCGAACTTAGAGAATGTTGGTAACAATTTTTAATGATGTAGCAAGTGTTCCCATGAATCTACTTCCCAGCATGTTTTTTGTTTTGGAAAAACATATACCATAAATTTAAACTTCAAAACAAGCAAAATTTGAACTCATTTCACCATTTTTCATTCGGCCTCCTCGAACCCTCCTTTGAAGGAAGCAAAGTTAGCCTGTCTTCCTTGAGGCTGTTTAACATTCGTTGGTTCTTTTCTTTTCCTCTACCCATACTCTCCATAGCGAACTAATCACACAGAGTATTTATTTATTTTTTTTTCCATTCAAACAAATGTTTTGGGTACATCGTTAAACCCGAACCAACGCAACATTAAATATAAAAGGTTTTTTTTGCTCCTGTTTCCTTTTCTACATCCAATTTTCTTTCTTTTATCCCAGAGACCGTGAAAGATATATCCCATAGTGGTGTATGCGCCTTTAGCTTTTGCAAAAATTAAAGCACTTAAGAACTCTCAAGAGAGTTAAATTCTCAACACCTGAAGCAATTTGAAAAATCAATTTTTAAAGTCTCTGTGCTATTTTCCTTTTTTTTGTTCAATTTTTTTTTTTGCAAACCAAAACAAACGAACAATGCGCCTTGCTTGGGGCCTTAATAAAAGTACACAAAAGTTAAAAGCCTTAAAAAAAAATGATGGACCCTCCTTTGACTCGGAGGAGATTATTCCCTCTACTAACTTACCATTGTCATATGTATAATAGTATAATGCACACTCCTTGGAAGAACGGCTTTTATAATTTGAAACATGGAGGCAACAAAAATATATGAGCTGAAGCCTTCGATTGATGGCTTCATGCTACGCAACATTTAGGTTAACATCTTTTTTTTGTTTGGGCTGTGTGTGTCTCGTTTCGGGTGTCTGTCTTTATGCATGAAGTCATTTGATTTTGTTTTTTGTTCTACAGCAGATTCAGTGGTTGGAACGACTAGGACATTTTTTGTCATGGTGTCGTTTAGGGATTTTACTGATATAGAAGATGTTAAGCGATTAGGGATATGAAGCTATGCGCGTAATACACCTGAGACACCATACGCACTGATATCTTACCTTTTTTTTAGTGCGATTTGAAGGCTGGTGGGTGGATTTAATACCTTTTTTGACTACGGGGGTGTATGATGATACATGAAATTATGTTGTAGCTTTTGACTTCAAGGACATTACTTTGTAGACTTTAATAAATAGCGGCCATATTTCTTTTCTTTTTATTGATTTTGTCGCAGATGGGGAGAGAAGTGGAACAAGTGGGATTTTAGCTTGAATGTAATTTGTTTTTAAATTTTGGGAAAATTTAGGGTGTTGAAAGAGTAATATTTGGAAATAGATGTCTTAATGTTTGTTTTTAAGATGGGTTCTAGAAGAAGAATAATATGCTCTTTGAAGTATCATAATAAAAAAATATAGTTTTTAATTCTTGGTGGTAACACATTGATAAAGAATCGCACCTTGCTCACTTATTAAAAATGATGAATACCACCTTCGTTGGATTAGAATCATTCTTTCGAAGGTTCTAATATACAAGTTGTATTCGACAGATTCAAGCCTAAGACTCACAACATTAATGCTGGTGTGCCACAGGGCTCAGTTTTTATTCCTTTTCTCTTTCTCATTTTTATAAAAGATAATTTATCTACAACGACAGAAAAATCAATGAATCAATTACGATCTTTCAACAGCATCGTACGTTTCTTGCATGCTACTTTTTTACGTCTACTTTAACAGTCAATACTAACTTGCTTACTTAAGATGGCCCCACTCTTTGTGGTCTTGGGCCTCAACCAACTGTCTCCACCAGCCACCTCGGTCTTCAGCAAACTGTCTCTTGCGGTCTTCCTCTACTTTTTATCCCTCGGGTACGGTATCGGGGTTTTCTTGGTGCCTTCCATCCACTCTTTATGTACAAGTCATATGAGTCACTTCACTTGACCTTGACTTATCTGACTAGGCTCGTTTCATTTTACAATCCGTAAAGCTCGCTGTTGAACTTTACTCTCGAAACACCCTAATGCACCTCCATTTAATTTTGTAAGTGTTCATGTTTCTTCAACATATAGCAGGCTGTTGAATAGTTTTACCTAAGAAACAGTGATAACCTGATGCTACTGTCATTTCCCGGCACAGCTTAAGTAGATAAACTCCTCTATTTACCTGGATGTTATATATGCGTTTATTGTGACGTTCTCTCCGAGCCATGTCGGTCGGCTGGGTGTCTTTCCTCGAAGACAGCATATACTACGTTTTGCCCTCACTTACCGCTTAACCTCTTCTTGTTATCTCAAAGCAGACTTCATATTAGCTTCCTAATAGGTGTCCTTACAGGACACTGTCTTATAGGCAGACACGCAATACAACTTGGTGTAGCCTCAAATGACTTTTGCAGGAGCTGTATGGACGAGGAAGAAGAGGAAACAATCTCTCACCTTCTCTGCACTTGCCCTGCTCTTTTACTAAGGCGCAAACTTCATCTGGGAGAGGACTTTTATGATAATCCCAGTGAAATAGCTAAAAAAGATATCAAACATCTTCTTCGCTTTACAAAAAGCTCAAAATGGTTCGACTAATAAGAAGTAATTCTCTAGATTCATGTGGTATCACAATGGGCCTCTTCTTTTGGCCTAAGTGTGTGGATTCTGTATCCCCTAACCTAACCTACCGCTTAACCTATATATTTTAGCCGTTTCTGTCTCAATTCTCACAAAGGCGCCATAGCCATCACGCTGTTGTCTTCCCATTATGTCAGTATCATCGGCGTACACGAGAAATTGAACAGACTTTTGGAAGATTGTGTCTCTGGAGTTGACAGTGGAGTTTTGCATTATCCTCTCGAGCACGATGTTAACGATATCGTATGACGGTGTCTTGGCCTGTCTGAATCATTTTTTGACATCGAATAATTCCATAAGATGGAGCAGAATGAATTCTTTTACGGCAAATGCTTCAGTGAAATAGCCAGTTGCATTCCTCTTTTCAAACAATCCAATCGTAATAGTCGTGCTTCTAGGAATTCTTATCAGTTTACCCTCAAGCCTCCGACGAAATGTTAAGTACAGAGATTTGTTTTTAAGCCGTTCTACGCGAATGTGGAACTCTCTTACACCCTCTATCTTTTCCACTCATACTTTTATATTTCAAGATTGTTTTGTTTTCATTTTAACTTGACCTTAACCGACATCTCTTTCACTTTACAGAAACTCCAAGAGACCGAGGCATGACCCACAGTTCTATTTGTTTGTTTCATCTGTTTTTAATATTTAATCGAGAACAACAAAGTGAAATTTTTTATCCCCAAATCTTTATTTCTTAAAAGTCCATGTGTCTTGATTTATATTCAACTTTTTCCATACCCACCTATTTGTTGTTTTTCGAAAGTTCATCGGTATTTTTGTTTTTTTTTATTTTTTTCTGTCAAAATGGTGATTTTTTATTCATACCAAATCGTAAATGTATATTTTTGTTTAGCTAGAAAATTAAAAACAACTTAAAATAAGTTATTTTGTTTGCTCAGCATTCCTTTTTTGTTTTAGGTAAGCAAAGTTTTTAAATAAAATTGAAAATATAAAAGAAAACCGGAAGTATGCCACCTTCCATGACTCGGTATTAAGAATGAATAACAGAACGCTTTACATTTTGTCTTGAGAGAAAGGAAGGAAGATAAATTGGAAAGGCAAATATTCAATTATGTATGTTTTTTTTTTGTTTATAAAAACACCAGTTTTATTTAAAAGAATCCAATACTCACAAAGTTCGTTTCGGTTTTTTTACTTCAAACAACTTCCAGAAAGTTTGACAACAGTCAGATTTTTCACTAAATAAGCAGTTGGACTTGAAATTGAAAAACTTATTCAAAATTTTTTTGTGTTTTGTTGTAAAACATATATGAATAGAAACACGTTGTCTGAGATTTTTTTGTGAGCTTGAAATTTTGATACTTTTCATTTTTTGTGACAACATACTATCAAATAATCCTCCATGCTCCATGATGAAGCATATTATAAGGACCCTGATGAATTGGCTGTTTATGGTTAGACTGAGCCAAGGCTGAGGAAGAAAAAAGCTTCTTATCCAACTGTAAAGGGAGTAGTAGACTTTATCAAATGCCTTTGAAATATAAAGTGCAACAATCAAACCAAGCTGATGCGTGTAATGCTTCGTTACCCTACGGTGAGATAAACCATCACAGTACCATACGATTTTTTTCTTCTACCTGAGCGTCGAACTTGTCGAGTTGTAGAAGCTGAGTAAGGTCAATGATTCTCGGGAATTATTTCTCCAGAAGAGTCCTGAAACTAAAGGTCGCTCGCCCCTCCCCTTCCCGATCCCTATCCTCTCCTCCATCGGCTTTGTGCATTACACTGGCTGATGTCTCCTTATCCCCTGACTGTATAGTGTATCACTTCTGTCAGTACCTTGTTTCCTTCCTGGGACGCTTATGGCTTAATTGCTGTTCGTCTCTCCTTTTCCAAATCATATCCTCCCCTTCAACTTCCCAATTGGGCTGGATTCAAGGTGTTATACGACCCGTGCCGATGATCAGCCAGGCTGAGGGCCCAATTTCTAAAAATAGCTCAGTCACTAACGGAGTATCCGGATACCAGGCGATCTCCGGATTAACTAGCCTTATCTGTGTATGCGAATCTCTGCGCAGATGGACCCCCCCTTTACTTCGCTTACTCGTGGGACCTTAATGCCAAAACAAAAACCAAAACAAAAACAAAAACAAAAACAAAAAACAAAAACTCAAACCGGTGCCGGTATTCCATCTATACCGGGCGGCAGTTCGGCGGCAACGTCGGCTGTCGTTACACCTGTGCCGTACACAGGAGAAGGGATTGTGACATGTCACTGCCCAACTTCGAGTGTGGTAAAGGTTGTATCTACACCGGGCGACAGTTCGGCGATAATGTCGGCTGTCGTAAATCCTGTGCCAAACATAGGAGAGGGGTCTGTGCCAAGTCATTGCCCAGCTTCTAGGGAGGTACAGAAGGTATCCCTGGCGAAAGCGCCTCCTCATGTCGGTAGTTCCACTACCAAAGAGAGTAAACCTCTCCAGGATGGTCCTAGTGGTAGTCTCCGTGGTGTTAGCAGCGTCGTGAATAACGACCCTGCCTCCACTACGAAGACGACCATCCAACCTAGGGACCTTTATAAACAGCGTCGCTATGCGATGAGACTGCTAAAATCCTCTGGTGCAACATTGGGGGATGGTAGTAGTCCCATTCATAGCAAGAAGATTGAGTGGGCTAAATCCATCTTAGCCAAATCTAGGACCAGCTGCGACTCCACGTCAAAGCGACAAAGGTCTCTGGAGGAGTCCACTCCCATCCCTAAGAAACCCAAAGTGCAGAACACCAGCACTCCCAAAATTCCTAAAGTACCTCTCACTAAACCTTTTAGTGATGTGCTTAAGGAACACAACAAAATCGTGGTTGCGGTCATTGACAGAAGCAATATTGATGGCGCGATCTCCTCTGACCGTTGGCAGATGGTGAAACTGAAGCTCTCGGCTGGCTTTCTCAAAGTCATGCGAGAGCATCCGGGTCCACCACCTGTAACAAGCGATGGGGGTTGGCATCAAGGTCATGTCAAACTCATCGTTTGTAACGATCAGAGGTCACGCGATCTATATACGCTTGCTGTCGGCATGCTGGGCGAAGTTTGGCCAGGCGCAAAACTCGAGGTTGTTGCAAAGGAAGATATTCCTTGCAGGCCGAGAGCTCGAGCTTGGATCCCGATTGAGCCTGCATGTCCTGAAGACATCCATGAGATGATCAGGCTTAGCAACCCGGACCTCTCCTGTCACGACTGGAAGATTGCGAAACTGGAGGAGCCGAAGGGTCTTTATCGAAGTGCGATTATCGTTATCAATAAGGACTCTGCGGCCTCTCTGGTGGGAGACAAGGGAGTGATAAGATACGGGTTCGAGACGATTACTCTCCGAATATACAAAAAAGATGAGGTAGACGCTTTATGCGAGCCTCCACAACCCACTTTAGAAGCTGTGTCGCAAGACGTAGGGGATCTTGGTGCTACTATCACCTTTCCATCCATGGATGAGGACGATGGTGTACCTGGGCCCTCTTCTGTCGCGGCGCAATCTTCTTCCCTACACTCAGAAGCTGTGTCGCCAGACGTGGGGGGTCCCAGTGCTATCATCACTTTCCCATCCTTGGATGGGGATGATGTTGTACCAGGGCCCTCTTCTGTCGCGGCACAGTCTTCTTCCGAAAACGTCAAAAGTTTATCCCTAATGGAGACTGATGACTCATCCAACAAAGTTCTCTCCAGTGAGGAAGAAGATGAACTGCTAGGTTCCCCTTCGTCCGATCTGGATGAACTGGATTTAACAGTGGTGGAGGTTGATCTGCCTAATTGTAGCCAAAATGCTGCAAAAAGCACAGATTAATCTCCAACACTCTATTAAGGCTTCGGCCTCCCTTCTTCTCCGCCTGTCAAAAACTGGGGAAGATGTCGTTTTCATCCAAGAACCCTGGATTGGGAAATCCCGGATTCGAGGATTGAAAACTCCTGGCTACTGCGTCTTACATGTAACGGGAAAAGGTAACCCAAGGTCCTGCATACTAGTAAAACGTAGTCTAAATGTATTTTTACTCCCTAATTTCAATGATAACGACGTCACCACAGCCAGTATGGTAATAGACAACCATACCTACTGGCTGGTATCAGCGTATTTGGGCCACGACCACCAAGGCCCACTGCCTGGTACAACTCTGGAGAAGACGGTCGCTGAATCAACAAGACTCAAAACCAGCATAATCATCGGTTGTGACGCCAATGCGCACCAAACTACGTGGGGTAGTACCGATATAAATGACAGAGGTGAGTCTCTTTTTGATTACATCTTAACAACTAATCTGGTAGTAAGTAACTTTGGCAATGAACCAACCTTTGTTACTAAAAATCGTCAAGAAGTTTTAGATATCACTCTTGTCTCGTTGCATCTCTCGAATAAAGTATTGAATTGGAGAGTATCAAAGGAGCACTCGTTCTCCGATCATAGGTACATCCAATTCACTCTTAGTGAAGAGTCCCCAAAACCGATCCCTTTCCGGAACTATAGGAAAACAGATTGGCCAAAATATAGGACAACTCTGAAAAGTCTGATTAAACCAGAACTTAATGATCCTCCCTTATGCGCTCTTGAACTCGATAAAAAAGTTGATGAGATTACAGCAGCCCTCAATAAAGCTATGGAAACTGCCTGTCCCCTCACTACAGTGCAAGGAAAGAGAAAACCACATTGGTGGGCTGCTGAACTAGAAATACTCAGGAAAGGTTGTAGAAGGCTTTTTAACCGTGCAAAAAAGTCTAGACACCTCCAAGATTGGGAGTCCTATAAGGAATCCCTCAAAAAGTATAAACAAGAATTGAGAACAGCCAAAAGATCCTCATGGAGATCCTTCTGTAGCTCAATAGAAGAGTCCTCGGAGGCATCGCGGCTAAGGAAGATTCTCTCGACAAATCCAACCATGCCTAGTTGTCTCAAAAACTCAGATGGTACATGGACTAACTCTTGCGAAGAAACGCTAAACCTGCTATTAGATACCCACTTCCCAGATAGCTCCAAATCCGTTAATACAATAAACCGTCCTGGATCGGGTATTAACTTAACTTTTCCTCAAGGTCTTGTCACAAAAGAAAAATTGACATGGGCTCTGAATAGCTTCAAACCTTATAAATCTCCAGGTCCAGATCAAATCATACCAGCTGAGCTACAACACACCATCGATATAACTCTGCCCATCATTGAGATGATGTTCAAAAGTTGTCTAGATCTGGCCTATATACCTCAGCGATGGAGAGAGGTAAAAGTAGTATTCATTCCCAAGGCGGGCAAATGCTCGCATGTCAACCCTAAAGATCTAAGACCTATTAGTCTATCATCTTTCATTCTCAAAACGCTGGAAAGATTGATTGATATCCATATACGTAATAGCATTGATAGGGGACTATCGATGTCTCAGCATGCTTACTGCAAAGGGAAATCGGTGGAAACAGCCTTGCATACTCTGGTAAGAACTATCGAATACTCCCTAGAGCAAAAGGAGTATACTATGGTTGCCTTCCTGGATATTGAAGGTGCTTTCAACAACGTTGACACATCTGCTATCACTTCTGCTATGACGACCCTAAACGTCGAATACTCACTCTGTGAGCTGATCAATCTAATGCTTAATAGCAGGATCATCAACTCTGAGATGGGGGATTTTTGTACGAAAAGGTCTGTCAGTAGAGGCACTCCGCAAGGTGGTGTTCTTTCCCCTCTCCTGTGGAACATAGTAGTTAACGAATTGCTAATATCCCTCGAGAGGGAAGGCTACAGAGTGATTGCGTATGCCGATGATGTTGCTATCGCCGTCACAGGAAAACATCCAAATACACTGAGAGACCTCCTCCAAAACGCACTTAATATGCTCACTAGATGGGCTGATCGTTGTGGACTTAGTATTAATCCTCAAAAAACGGACCTTGTCCTTTTTACACGGAAATACAAGATCCCAGTAATTGTACCCCCTTCAATAAAAGGTGTACCACTAATTTTCACCAATGAAGCCAAATATCTTGGTCTGATATTAGACAAAAAATTAAGTTGGAAACCTAATATTCAGGAAAGAGTTAAGAAAGCCACAGTAGCTCTTTTCTCTTGCAAGAAAGCCATAGGAAGCAAATGGGGTTTTCAACCTCGCATAACCTATTGGCTATACACATCGGTCATTCGACCAATTCTCATGTACGGGGTTGCAGTATGGTGGACTGCACTGGAGAAAGTCACCTACTGTGACAAACTCAGCAGAGTCCAACGCACTGCTTGTCTCTGCATAAGCGGGGCTTTGAGAACCACACCCTCAGCAGCGTTAGACATTCTCCTCCATCTGGCACCCCTCGACATTTTTAGCAAACAAGTGGCAGCGAGTACCGCTATAAGACTCAACGCCTCATCTCAATGGACCAACAATAATGTGGGACACTCCATCATTTTGAACTCTTTCGGTTCTATACCAAAGTACATAGACTACACCATTCCAAAACCACAATTTGATAAAAACTTCCAGATATCCATTCCATCCAGAGAAGAATGGGAAGACAAAAAACTTCTGGATGACAAAGGCATTCATTTTTATACAGATGGATCCAAGACAAGTGATGGAGTTGGTAGTGGTGTGTACTCAGAAAAGCTTAATCTAAGCATCTCATTCCGCCTTCCCAATCATTGTAGCGTCTTCCAAGCGGAAATCTTAGCGATTAAAGAGGTTCTCTCCTGGCTAAGAGAAAACGTGATATCAACTTCTGATATCCGCATCTTCTCTGACAGTCAGGCTGCTATTAAATCTCTCGATGGTGTCTTAACCAAATCTCAAACGGCCCTCGATTGCCGATCGTCTCTGATGGAGATGGCGCAGCAATTTAACATTCACCTCTGTTGGGTGCCGGGTCACAGAGACATCGAAGGAAATTGTAGAGCCGATGAACTCGCTAAAAATGGAACCGTCATACCTATTTCACCTGAAAGGGAGAAGATAGGTATACCGATAGCTACATGTAAACTTTTGCTAAAAGAAGCAGCTTTAACGAGAACAAACTATAGGTGGCACAACTTACCAACGTGCGCAGCTACGAAACTCATATGGCCTTCACTGGACTTAAAGCGCTCTAAAGACTTGTTATCTCAAAGCAGACTTCACATTAGCTCCCTGATAGGTGTCCTTACGGGACACTGTCTTATAGGCAGACACGCAATACGACTTGGTGTAGCCTCAAATGACTTCTGCAGGAGCTGTATGGATGAGGAAGAAGAGGAAACAATCTCTCACCTTCTCTGCACTTGCCCTGCTCTTTCACTAAGACGCAAACTTCATCTGGGAGAGTACTTTTATGATAACCCCAGTGAACTAGCTAATAAGGATATCAAATATCTTCTTCGCTTTATAAAAAGCTCAAAATGGTTCGACTAGTAAGAAGTAACTCTCTAGATTCATGGTATCACAATGGGCCTTTCCTTTTGGCCTAAGTGTGTGGATTCTGAATCCGCAGCCACTGTAACCTAACCTAACCTAACCATAAGATTTGTTACTGCGTAATCTACAAAAACCTTATTTGCCGGCCCAATGTATTTATGAATTGTTGATTAAACAAGCGTTTCCAAGCAGCTTGGCAACGTACCATCTGTCTCATTTTTTACCTCTAAGAAGGTTGGCGTCATCTTCCACCAAATCGAGATCGTCCTGGCCTGGCGTATGTTGATAAATTGTTACTAACCAAAAACCAAGATCGCGCAATCCAATCCGAAAGACTGCATGTCACTTGACGGAAAACTACTTTCCCGCAGTACTTTTGGCCGAAAGTCATTCGACGGCAAGAAACCTTATCTTTTTTTCATGACAATTTACTCCTTTTTGTCACTGAGAATTAAGGAGATTGAATTCTGGTACCTTTTTCGATTTTTAAAACAGCTCTGAAATAGGCCACACCCTTTTTGAAAACAGAAAATTTTAGAGACTCGAAATGCTGAGAATCATGGAGAACGAAGCAAAATCATTCTCCGTTCAAACAATTCCATATAAGCAGTTCCTGTTTTGAAATTTTGAGACAGGAAAATTGTAAAATATGTTCATTTTGGTTGTTTAGCTTGACATATTTGAAAATTAAACAAAATAAGAGTCGCCAAAATGTGCCTCTCTGTCGTTAGCAAACCAAGTTCAAGTTCGTACACGTTTTATGTACATATGTCCTTAAAAAACGAAACTCCTGTCATATTTTCAAATAAAAAAAAAACACTTTAAACAAATTTCCATTTTCCAAAAAAAAAAATCAAGGTCACACTAAAAAAGTAACAAATAAAAACTAATATCAAATTAGACTGCTTGTCCATCCATCTGCTACTACACCACTTAGTGATAAAAGTTTAACAAAGTTTATCTTCTTTGTTTGCAGTTTTTTTCCTTATATTTCGTTGTCCTTGCGTCCCATCAATTTTCCTCTGCGATAAACTTCACCATGAAACTGCTTATATCCACTTCCACCGCACACGAGTACACCACCGCACAAAAAAAAACCTTTGGCCTTAGATTAGCCATTTCATAAAAAATCATTGCGAAAGTTTTATGTCGCTGTTCGTATCCGTGTATAAATATAAAATAAGAACACACTAAAACTTCCGCGGTCCGAGGAGGAAAATATGTCTCGCACAGCATTTTATCTGGAAGAGTCCTTCTTTTCAGGGATTATTGCATGCGCGCTTTTGGTCTGCAGAAGAAAATGATATCAGGCAGAAGAAGAGATTTTCCTGTTTTTAATGCGAGACGCTCTTCGTAAAGCGAGTGTCCTATTTTCACATGTGTGGCCATGGTCACCGTTCTTATGTGTCGTTTAACTGGTCAGGCAATAAGAAAGAAGAAACCATATCTAGAGAAATACGAACGCGCACAGGATGTGACTCCTTTTATATTCCAAGTAGTCCCAGATATGTTTAGATTCAGTCGAAGAAAATCCTTGTGCGTTCGTGTCGCTCATACAAATACTAACACACACAGACCAAACAAAAACTTGACTATTTTCTACGAATGGTATTGTATTGATTTCTCATTAGGATCTGGTTTGAGGTTAGTCATTCTTGATGATAACTTAATTTGAAATAAATCGATGGATGATGACAAATTGAGGCGGTTCTATACGTTTTCAATCTACAGGGGATGGTAATCAGGATCTAGATAAAACAGTTTCAGGAATAAAGCTTTTTCATATAATTGGAACTCAATTAGAGTCGATAAAGGACGATTTCAATCAGCAGGATAGCGAGAGTCAAACTTTATTTTGCTTGTTAGAAGTAAGAGGTCTCAATTAGAGTGGCAAGTTAGACGTACAAATGGATTTACTGTCATCGATAGCGAGAGAGTCAATTTGGAAGAATAAAATTATGTCACTTAAAAGTAGAAGGTTTGGGGTAAATTTGTCGAATTAATTAAAACTCACTTTTAATCACGAAATGAATTTTCGACAACTTGTCAGGATGATGATAACAAAATTGCTTTCCAAACTAACATTTCTTTTACTTAAATACTTGAAGACAAAAAGTTTTCAATTTATTTAAGGACAAATTTACTACAGTAATAAAATGTGCACATCTTTAAAACACTCTCATACTACATAGCTAGCTTAAAGGAAAGATAAAATGATGTCAAACTTTAAAAAGAAATTCTTGAAAGAACTGCACACGCCTCGTTTCCCATCCCTAATTCCATGAAGTCTCTGAAATTCAACAAACATAACTCGCCCTTTCTGACTTTGCTGAGCATTTAGAATTTATCTCATATGAATAGAAAATTCGAGTGTCAACTTTGTTCCGGAGGAAAAACCAAAGAAGGAAAGGACGACGACGATAAAAACACATAGATTTTGTCTTTTGTCTTTGGATCGGTGTTTTAAGACTAGCAGTCATGTTATCATTGTTCCTGTGTAGCCCGATTACATCAAGTAACTTCATCTAAAAAAAAAGTAATATTGCATCCTCTTCTTCGTCTGCAGTGTAGAAGATGTAAGAGGAATATTGTTTTCTAGTCAACAGACTAGATCTGGGTTCTTTTGCATGAAATGTTCCATTTTCCCTCTGCCTAGGTGTATTACGCATTAGTAATGCACATAGGCGGACTTAATTCCGAATGCCTCGGCGTGTTAGATTTCATACGGAATTAACAAAGAATGCCCGAAATACTCATAGAGAAGAAAGCAGCCTGGGAAAAAAACATTCCCTGTGATATTGAAAGAGAAATCGAGGAATGCACCAGGAATGTGAGTGCGAGATCTACCAATCCGTCTGAAACATGCATCTAGGACAGAGAGGGCAATCTGATCACCGACCGAAAAAGCATTCTAGAGCTTTGTGAAGTGCACTTTAATGAATTGCTCAATGTTCAGCTTATGAAATGACGATTCGACAATTTCAAAAAAAATTTGGAGCTTCATTAACAACTAGTCCTTGAAGTTATAGTGCACTTATGGCAACTGGAAGAAATTCCGGAAAGCTGCCGCACAGGCACTTTATGTTCGCTCAAACATCATTCCACCCGAAGAAAAATCCCTTTTTTCTTCCCTTAATTTTCCTTAATTCCGGGTGAAACAAAAAAAATTCCATGCTCGCAAAATTCACCTTATCGGCATCGGCATATTTCACCTTAAAATTTTCACTGCCAATCACAAGATTAGATTACTGTAGTTTTCGAGTTCGCGCCACCTAGAAAAGTCGCGGGGGCTATTGAACGATGTTATATGTTATGGTATGCAGCTGCCCGTGGCTAAGTGGTAAGGTGCGTTGGCTGCTAAGCAGAACGTCGCCGTCGTGGGTTCGAGTTCTACTCGCGTCCATAAAGTTTTTATTTTATCTCACACGGGTACTGCTTCTTGCGAAGAATTGACAAAACTTCCAAGAGTATCAATCTGTCATGAAAAGTGCTTCTCAACTTTGCCGTTCGGAATCGGCGTTTAATTATAGGTCCCCTAAATTCTTCTCACGCACGCAGAGAATTGTTGATGAGTCAGTCAGTGAGTAAGTCACTTTGGCCTTGGCTGTCGCGCCACTCTATTTTATATTTTCTTATATGTTAGGGTCAATTAATGAAAAACCCTTTTTTATAATAAAACGCCCAAGTATCATAATATATACTTGAATAAAAACAATTGAGCAAATGTGAGCGCGTTCTAGTCCCCCTATTCCAGTTAGTTGTACAGAAATATGATAATTTCAAGACAAACAATTTGTCCTTGACCACTTTTGACTTCCGGGCAATAGGTCGTGAAATATTCACGAACAAATTAATTTCGCGACCTTTTGATCATCATAACTTTCTTAGCCATCACCGATATTAATGTCGATTTCACAACTTCAACAACAAAAACAACAACTTCATAAAAGCACCGTAATAAAAGTGTATACAAAAATTCAGACCTGTTTGTTTTATACGAACTGTCAGTCCAGATTCCAAGTGAAATCCTATAAGGGCGATACTCACAATAGTTTTTTTAAATTCCAAGCCAACGAAAATATTCCGGGGGAATGATTTTCCGGATAAAACTCACAAAAGGCTGTATAATGTAGTCTGATTTGACCATAATTATCCAGACCCTTAATTACTTACTAAGGTCCTCGGACTTATTACGATTGTGGTGTTTCTCTTTCGTTAAAAAGGAACGGTTTCTGGAAATTTATTTCAGCTATCTCCAACTCTTCACCAGTCGTGTTGATTCCTTTTTAACTGTTCTTTGCCAAGTAAGTCTAGGAATACCTACTCCTTGTCTGCCTTCTTGTGTGAGAAGGTTCAACCTGCTTCGCCTTTTCGAAGCATGGGACTAATCTGCCACTTTCATGTTTGTATAATAGACTCGATTCTCGCATGAAATACGGTTTGAGTACGATTGGGGCAGAAAATCCTCAAAATATTTTTGAGACATCCATTAATGAACGTTTTAAGCTTTCTTGTAACAGTGTTGCACCCTTAAAGCAGCACGGATTCAACATTAAGGAGAGGAACAGTTGTAACTTGGTCTTTAAGCTAAATTTTGTTTTTCTGACTCGACTGTTTACGTCCAGTTCAGTTGCGCCACCCGTAGATACAATACTTCCAAGATTCCAATATCCTCAAGGCGACTACCGGATATCGAGAAATATTTACTTGAATTGATGAATAAGTTCCGAGGCTGGTTCTTTTTGTTTTTGACGAGATTATCCTTATCCCCGCGATTTCGGCTTTTCTCTCCACTTTTGCTGTCATTTGATAGAGATCCACGGTCCTATGACAGAGTAAGCAAACATAAGTCGTCCGCCGCCGGTTCTTATACAGATTTGATCCGGTATAAGACGTTAGTCTTACCAGTACTCACTAACGGATTCAAGACTTGAACTCTTATCTGTTTAGTTCGAGAGAAAAGTCTGAGGGAAAATAGTAAGTTCCGTTTGTGACGAATTAAAACTCTTGTGATGATATCATCACGAGCTACACCTAGCAGATCTAGCGTGAAGTGGACGGGATGACAAAAATAATTCTTGGCAGACTCGGATATCTAAATCGTATGAGCGAAGAGAAGCCGACCCAAAAAGTCCTATGCCGTATAATTAATGGCAGGAGACAGCCCGGCAGAAGAGCTCTGTAGACCAATACCCTCCTGAAATCTAAAGACAAATTTGAATGACATCAACCAACATGGAAGAACTTACTGTAGGCGGTCCGGACCAACTTCCGTTTGTAGCGCAGATGAAGGCAGAAACCTCATCGGCCAGGCTATCGATAATAATGATGGTACCTATTTGGGTGGGAATCGATCTAACGATGTTGTTTTCATAGCTGCTACTTATTCGTCAAGCTGGGTTGGATCATAGGGTGATCTCGATCGGTAACTCTGATGTTACTTAGGTTATCTAGGAACAGTAACAGGCCATAAAGGCGTATGCGTGTGACAATTAGGGCTTTAATTAATTTATGTGAGGATCTTTCTATCGCTTACAACGGCTCGGTAACCGGTTCTCAAAAAGACTTCCCTGGCTTCCTCTGGCTTTCAACGTTCTTTCGGCCTGTTTTCAACAAAGTTTCCTTTTGGTCAACAACGGCTTTGAACTGGTTAGTCAACAAATTATCCTCCGGATTTCAACGGAGATTAGCCAACAAACACAATTAGAAAAATGGTTAGCGTGCATCATAAGAAACTGTCCAAGTCGTTTTATACGTAAAAATGTATTGGTGAACATTTTTGTTTAACATTTTTGTAAGTTTTCCGATCCATTAGGAGTCCATAAATTTTTGCCTTGAAGTAAGTTTCCAATCCGTCAATGTTTACCAAAACATGCAGCTCAGCTCTTCACTTAAGCATATGCAAACCGACAACAAGAAACACAAAAAATAAACTCACAAATAACTGAAAATTGTTTTCATTAATTTTAACTCCATGCTATACAAATTTTCATACACCAGATGTGCGTGTGTGCAATGTTGAGATGTTTTCTGAAGAACAAGCATATCCTTATGAGAATTGATGGTTGCCATGTGAACTTGAATTGAACGAAGACATCGCATCTCCACCCACCATCTCGGATGTGGGTGAGTGTGTGTGGTAGTTTTGTTAAGTTATTTAATTGAAATTAAGTATGAACCTTCATGAAAACACACAAACCAGTCACACACACAATCAGATTTTCCAAACTAATGTGTGAATGAGCTTTGATTAAGAAACATCAAAGGTGGCTAAGAATAATGCTATAAACGGCTTTTCGAATTGAGCCGACTTAAGCCAAATGACACATTTAGAATTTATTTAATTAAGAATCCAAGATAATACGAATTGCACGAATCCTTAATAAGAATCAAGCAACAGAAACAAAAATTACTAAAACAAGGACCCCAGCCAATACAATCCGACTGAATCCAGACTTACGGAATTACCACACCAGAATTTTCGTTAAATGAAAAAAAAAGAGAGAAAACAAAAAATCAATGTGGAAAGGAACACCATAAATCCTTAAGCCCGAAAGGAAAAGCAATTAAATCTGCCTAAAGTGAGGCGAAAATTCGTTTCATCTTCCTGCATAATAATATTTCCGAACGCGATGGGGCGGAGGAATGAGTGTCGATCTGAGAAACAGCGTGTTCTGGTTTGGTGTTCGACGGCCGGCCGACTGAGGACCAACGACTTGCCGCGACATAACGAAGGAGTCAAATTAAATTTACCCCATAAAAAATACTTTGGATGGAAGGATGTAGGGTAAGCGATTGCAGGCGCCTGATGCGCACTCTTTGCTGACTGTGTGATGGGGTGAGGGAAAAAGTTGAAAATATTATTATGGTCATCCGTTTTGTTGGAAAAATATACATTTATAGATTTGCATAAATCGCCAGCAGATATTGGAATAAATTTGAATATTATATGTGCAGTTTGTTGGGGTGTGTACGGGTTTTGTAAGTGCTTGTACTCCTTTAGGGCAGCAATCTGAAATAAATTAATTTAACTTGTTAGCCTTACAGTTTCCCATATAATGAGTGTATGTGTGTGTGTAAGAGAAGAGCCATAAATAATTTGTTTTGCAGTTTTTTTTCAGGATTGATTGAAACAATTTCATCGGAAATGAACGATTTGATTAAAGTTTTGTTGAATTTTTTGTTGGGCCAACTTATTTAAAGGATTATGTTGGTGTTTATAAATAAATCTGTAATTCTCATTTGCTGCGGTATTTTTAACGACTCGAGCGTTATTGCATTTACATCGATTTTGCTGGCATTAATTCCAATCATATTGTCATGAACAATTTGCAATGTAGGACATCTGCAGCTTAACCTTAAAGTCCTTAAAAAATCGATAGTAAATTTATGGAAAATCACCAACGAAATCACAAAAATACATCATAAAATCAGAAAAAGTGTCTTCATCGCTTTGGTTTTTTTTTCACTCAGAGAATTCTTTTATTTAAAAAAAAGTCATCACCGTTCGTTCGTGCTTCTTCTCGTTACTTTCTTCCTTCCTGAGATCGAGTGGGCGCACGGACATATGAAGAAAACCAAGTGCCATTGGCCCTAGCTAGCAATCGAGCACGTCAAAACCTATATTTTTAATAGGGCATCCTTAAAATGAGGATAATGGTATCATTATTATGTTTTTGTGTATACGTCCGCGTCCTCCGATGTTGTGTACCTATCTGCAGCGCTTTAAACTTTTATGAGAAGGTTATAAAGATGTTTCTTATTTTTTTTTATAATTTTTGTGATTTTTAAAGGACTGGTCATTCCTTTTGTATGAGGACGTCAATTTAATTAGTCTTTTGTGTCATTGAATTTAAGAGAAATCCTTAAAGTAAGACGATATTCTTCCCTTGAGATTGAGCGTCTATAGGTACCTTCCGACCAGCCAATAAGGATGCTTAAGCACGTGTAAAAAAGTTCTGAAAAGACTCTTAAGACTTATAATTTTGCTTGGGTAGATACTTAAGGCTGTTTTTTTTTTTATCCAGCTTCCTGTGGTAGAGTTTGTGTCTGCTGTTGAGATTCTAAGTAAGTCATGATTTTAAATGCAATTTTTAATATTTTTTGAGGGATCAGATTTTTATTTTCTTTTGTAATAAAAATTCATTTCGGTAATATGAAAAACATAAAATTCAACTTTTTTTGTTTGGGATTTAGATTTCAGGAAATGAATTTCAAACTTTTTTGTCGGTTTCTTTGTTGAGTCGTTTCCGGTGATGTGGTTGTGAGTTTCATTTGTTTTTTATTCTTATCATTCCACACAAAAGATTATGCAATTTTATGTTTTTACAATATGAATAGCGTTAACATTGATTCGTATGGTTTAGATTGTAAAGAAAGAAATTAAATATGTAGGTACCTCGCCGAATGTAGTTGCTTTTGTAGTCCAAAAAGTCTTATCAAGAAATTGTCACTTTTTGTCAAAGTTTCGAGGTAGTTAGGGAGTACACCTACATTGAAACAAACATCAATCCCACAAACGACACCTTAGTAGAGATGCGACGAAAAATTAACCTAGGGAACCGCTGCTACTTCCGTTTGGCCAAACAACTGTAAGAATAAGCAAATAATAATTATTTATTCCTCTTCTATCTTTTCTCCTTCTCAAAGTAGATTTTTTTTTCTCTATCCATAACTATTCGATGACGTAGTTGGCTCTATTTATTCCTATTTTATAATATTGTTTTCCTTTTCTATTGACGAACTCATGCTCTGCGAAAATACACTGGTAAAACTGCTGTTCGTTTTCATCATAACACAACGCATGTCTCCTTTTCTCGCGATTGTTTTCCTGTATAATGAAATGATAGACACCGTGAGAGAAGGAGATCCTGTGAAGAGAACATGAATGAGAAACTTCACTGAGGACAAGAGGCTGACGATCAGCGAGAAACGATTTGCATTCAGTAGATTGTGAACTTTGAACGGTGTTGGGTTGTAATTTTAAGTGTAGAAGCAAAGCAATTGAGTTTATAATTCAACTAGTGAAGTGAATTTAAAGCAACAATAAGTAATGTGAGTAATATTATAATTTTTATAATATTAAATATCACTGAGTTTCTATCTCTAGTTTCAACCGTTTTTTTTTCCTTTCCGACTCTATCTGAAACCATCGTGTGCGCGCCGCCGCGATGGCGATAGGTCTTATTTATTATTATTTTGTTGTTGTTTGTTTTGTATGTGCCTTGTTGTAGTCCACATATCTTTAAGAAATCTTCTACAACGGAAAAGGCAGAGAAAGTCAAATCCCGTTAGAATGTGTTGGTTATTGTTTTGTTATTTGTGTGAATTGTTGTTGTCAAATATTTTGCCCAAAATCATACACTGGGGTATCCTTTCGAGTTGTGTGTTTATCCCTTCTCGTTATGGCCAGTGGGATAGTTTGTTAAATCAACCACCGAGGTATCGGTTCGAGTTGTCGGCGTGTATCCCTTCTCGCTAACTGTCGGTGGGTTGGTTGATCGAATTTATCTCTTTGGTGGATTTGTCGAGAGTTGCCGCTTATCCACTAACACACGGAGATGTGCCGTCTTCTGCTCCGTGTGTATTTATTCTGTAAGTAGTATTGAATAGATAGGGGTCATCCTCTGGGGAATCAGTTCGGAGTGTGCGTTTTCCTGCTCCGTTCGTGCTAGATTGTTGGCCGGTATCCTTGATATTTAGTACTATTTATTTTGTTTATTTATTTATTTCTTCTTGTGTTTATTTGATTTATTCCCAATTCACACAATGCTGCTTAATTTTCGTTGATTTCTTTCTCTCTCTTTTCTTTATTTAATTTAAAGTCTTTCTTGATGAAAAAGAGGAAAACTTAGAGGGCTCATGTTGTTTTTTTTTAATTTCATTACAGGCCTCCACGACCAGATGAGCTCGCAACAAAAATGAATTATTATTTCCTTTTCGATTGAATTCTGTTATTTTTTTAATACTTTTTTTTATTGTCTTGTTTTGTTATTTTTTTTTCTTTTTCCCCTTTTTGAATAAAAATAAATTTAATTTTGTGAGTTATTTGAATTAAATATAAAGAATTTGTTTGTTTTGTTTTCTCTATTTAATATCTTTTAGCTCATTTTATACAACTAGGTTCAAAACTTCTCAATAGAAATACGAAGTGTCCAGCACAAATGCCTCATGATTTTACCAGCCCCGATCTACAGCGGCGACGCCGTACTTTACAAAAAAAAAAATTCTTCGACGGATTCTGGTCCTGTATGCAACGATGGTGAATAGAGAAGAAGGTTTAACCACGACCTGTGCCAGCTGTACCAACCTGAGGATGTAGTCCAGAAAGTCAAGAAAAGACGACAACAAATCTTCCCTTCGCACCCTCCAGGTTTGAGACGACCAGTAAGACCGAACTTCCAGTACAAAGTCTGCGGGCGCCAGAGCGCTAGGTTTTGACAACTGGAGAATGCATGCGAGGGATCGTTCCCGATGGAAGACTGCTGTGTCTCAGGCTGAAATCCTACACGGATTGGGAGCCGGTATATTAAGAAAATACAAAATACTGAAACCTGAATTACTTCACTTTAGTTTTGCTCGTTATCTCTGTCTGCGTGGTTCGACAATGACCATGTTGTGACAATTCTAGTGCGTATCTCACCAGCCAACGAAGAAATTTCACACTTTTTCTGAACGTGTATTTCTAGTTTCCATACGTCACAATATTGTTGAAGTCACACTTCGAGGTCACTTTGTTATTGAATTCTAATTAGTTCAGCCTATGGGGCAGTTTTGTACGAACTAGAAACGCTGGTATTCGCAATTGCGCCCGATTAAGTCTAGCTATTAGATTGCTGGACAAATGAATCGCTTCCTCTCATCAAAAAGCATTACTTATTCCAAGTCTGGTCAGCTAAAGATAAAAACCATCTTACCATACCTCACCGAAATCCTTTTGCCGCAAGAAGGGCGTCATGTCATGCCAAGTTCGCGAAATGGTGATCCAAAAAGAAATAATTGCCCAGAAAATTCTCTCCTTGGTGTCAAAGTAGCTATACAGGGCAGTGACAGAGAAAGAGTGAAGAGTCTTCATAAGCTGCCTCGTCATCACATTGAGTTTCATCTTTTTCTTATGCTCACAAGAGATCAGAGTGACTGGAGTGATCTCTTGCATTTGCATTTAATTGTGATTCTTTTTGAAATCTCTTGTTTTGAATAATTATAGAGCAGGACACTGGCAAGCAGTGCTTGGCTTGCGTCGAGCTTTTACCGTTTTCTAGCTAATTTGTCGGCTTTCTCGTTGCCTATCGCTATGGCCTGAGGTTCAGCAGAGTCTAATGTTATGCTGCCTAACAAGAACCTTTAGCTCTTCGCGGCAGCAAGAAACAAACTTTGATTTAACCTTAGTTGTAGTAATCCCTGTAAAAATGTAATATCTGCTCATGGTTTCGCCATCAGTAATACGCGTTAAGCAGCTGTTGTCACTGCCTGGACCTCCTCTTGAAAGATACTATTGTAGATTGGAAGCCTAAGGGAGTTGGTGAGCTTGAGAAATGGCCCATATTAGAGCCATGAGTGCTGATAGCTATTGACGATCCTCTGGCGTATAAGTTATGAACTAAGACTCTGTTTTTCAGATCCAGTAAAATAGAGTGGCGCGGCAGCTCTTGAAGAGCCAAGGCCTTAGTGGCTTACTCTCATCAAAAATTCTCTGTGTGCGTGTGAAGAATTGAGGGGACCTACAATTTAACGCCGATTTCGAACGGCAAAGTTGAGAAGCACTTTTTCATGAAAGATTGATACTCTTGAAGGTTTTATCAGTTCTTCGCTAAAGGCAGTGCCCGTGAAAGATGAAATAAAGACTTTTATGGACACGAGTAGGATGAGTAGGATTCGAACCCACTGCTTGGCAGCCAACGCACATAACAACTTAGCCGCGGACATCAGGTCCAGTGGTTCAAGATAATGCTGGGATTCACCTTGTACGCTTACTGAAAAGCAACTCCCGAATTCTTCACTTTCTCCTGCGGATCTTCGATTATAAAGAAGTCACTGTCTAAAACGGCTTCATCTTGTTCTATTTGCTCTTTCAAGAGTACGTCTTTGTTGTCTGTCGGTCCCAATGTTTTTGAATTTCTTCTAACGACAACCAAACTGTTATTTTCCATCACAATCTCCAACTAAAATTTCTGCTTATACAGCACTAAGGAAAGGCTTATACACATGTAAGGAAATTTCCTTGTGTCCCATTAATCAAACTATTCAAATCGTTTAAAAAGAAAACTTTTTATAAAAACCCAAAACTGAGAAATAAGTTTTAATATTCACATTAAACGAATAATTTCAAATGATTTTAAACGTCCCCAACTATTTTCGTAGTAATAGTCATTTGTTTCTCTTTTCCTAGCCAAGTTCCCTCTTAAGTCCTTTTAAAGTCATGACCAGCAAAAAAAGGATATTCTATCAAATTCTTATACACTTTATATATGCCACACAGAACAAGTTTTGCCTTTTTATTTCAGCTATTCAAGTCCTTTATGGCATAAAACAAATTATGAATAAAGACAAAAAAACAAAACTGAATATCCTTTACCTTGAAGAGGGTTTTCGGAGAAAGTTAAAACGAGGAACTTTTGTTTTAAAAGTCTGGGTTCTGGATACAATTTGTGTGAAAGCTGTAGCTGTTGCTGAAACTCGAAAGCGCTTTCCATCTTTTTCCTCTTAAAATTGTTTTGAGTGTCCAGTCCATCGTGGAAAGTTTCAGAATGAATTTTTATAGCTTAATACCACTATTTCCTGGAGGCAGAAAGAAACGACAAGACTCTGATGGTGCTGATGAAATAAGTTAAAATACAAAGTAAACCATTAACTTGGGAGAAACTGATGTGCAAGCGGAAAATAAGGAATTCTACATTGGCAGGAAGTTGTTGAAATGTAGAGAGAGAGTGAGGGATACAGAGTAAATGTTCTTTTCGAAGCACTTGATTTTTCTTTAAATAATAAGTCACAAGTACCGCTGCTTTGTCCTGTTGTGAATAATGTGTTTAAGTGATATACTGACTTTAATACCTTTCAAGGGTAAATGAGTGCATTATGAAGTGCGATTGTCCTGTCACCATTCCGTCGAAAAAAGTTTTAATTTATTTCCTTCGACCAGCTACCCAAAATTTAAAGTTCACACAATTGAAAGAAAACAACATTTTTTTCCTCCATAAAGAAAAAAACCCAATTATTCCTTCACACCTTTGGGGGCCGGCCCGGCCGGCAAGAACACCTTATTACATCCTTGATAAAGAGTTTAAGGGCAAAATCATCAACCATATTATGTTCGTTAGTCCTTTAGCTGAGCGTTTCGAACTTTTACTCTTTATGTTAATTTTTCTTAAAGAGCTGGTTAAGAAAACCCACAAGAAGAAGAGATACCCCGAGTGGGAGTTAATTTCCACCTATTTTGTTGGGAACACAAAACGAAAAAGGATTTCATGTTTTTGGTTTAGTATTTATAGCCGGAAGGTAACGTTAAATGGTTAACCTTTTGTAGACGAGTATAACAAAAATTGGGACAAAAAAAGGATTTTTGTATTAAGCGGAAAGCAATATATTCTTTAGCACAAAAAAGGAGGAAGGAGGGGTGTGTCTTGTGTGTTGTCTGAAGGATAGTCATGTTTTTTACATAAGGGTACACTGAGAAATATAAAATTTATTGAGGGTTTATGCAGGAGGTCTTTTAAAAATATATGTAGTAATAATGTTTAAAGTTTAAGCGATTTTCATAAACATAAATGCTTATGGTTTTTTTTCAACGATAAATGAGATGGTATCACAATTTCTATCTCGAGATTTTGATCAAGCCTTAGATTATGATGATGGAGAAGTCGGAAATCAAATTGAAAATTGACTTTATATTATTTCTACAGTATTTTGGAGGAAGAAAGTTGGAGTACTCCTTCATTCCTGACCCGTCTAGCTAATGTATGTCTACAAAAGAAGTGTATGAGGATTGAGGATGCGATTTGAAGACATAGTGATTGGTTGTGCCAGATGCTGCGTCTCGAATGTTTGGTATAGTCCATATTAAAAAAGAATTCTTCCACCTTCTCGATTGTTTGTTAACCAACAACGATTTCGAAAATTCGATGTAGATCCTTTGAAATATCTTGGAGTATTTTTACTTCTCTGAACGAAACTATAACCAAGGATTTCTATGGGCTGTCATATTCCAGCCCTCTTCAGAATTTGATGAGGCTGGTTCCTGAAAGGTCTTCAAGTTGCTCAGAATTCATATCAATAGTGCTAAGTATTGGCATAGTAACTGGGCAGTGTTCACGCTCTTTTTCATGTATAATTGTGCAGTCATGTATTGTCGAACTGAGGCCACAATTTCCTGGCCGTCGATCAGGTTTCAATGCTTTTTTATTGTACATTCATTTTTCGGGGTGTTTTTTTTAACAATTATTATCTGTTTACTTTTAGATGGGCTGTTTATAGCAGTTATCGCCCCCGTTTATGGATTTTTGGAATTCATTTCACTATAACTTGTTATCATATGAGATTTATAATTTCTTACTTAGCCGGCTCGCAATCCATGGAGAATCTCATTCTGAGACATAACAGTTTTATATAGGAACAGTCCCTCGCATGCACTCTCCAGTCGCCAAAACTTCTTCTTGGTCGTGTTGAATATGGGGGTTGCTGATAGAAGACTTTCTTGATTGGAGCATTGTTGTCCATTCGCTCAATGAGGCCAAGCCGATGAAGTCGTCTCTTCTTGGCTTTCTGGACTACATCCACATGGTGGTACAGTTCCCCGTTGCACCTTCTTCTCTATTCGCTATGGTCACATACGGGAACGAAAATCCGTCGAAGAATTTTTCTTTCGAATTTACCCTGTATTAATTCCTCTTTATTACTTATCGTCCAACACTCGACACTGTGAGTAGGACAGGTAAAATTAAAGTTTTGTGTAGAACGTAGAAGACACTTTGTCTTTCGAGTGAGGAATTTTGAGCCCAGTTGTTTGGCGAAACTGTATTAGAAGCGATTCGCTTGAATAATTCTTCGTCGGATATCCACAAAGGTGTCCAAGGTAGGTGAAATCCTTAACTATTTCGAAATTGCTGATTCCAACAGTGACGTTTGATAGCATTTACTTTGTTTTGTCCCATTAACTTATAGACCAATGAACTTTCATGTTCTTCAATCGCTGTGAAGGCCTTAAGCACAGCTCTTTGGGAGCGACCGATGATGTCTATGTCGCCCGTACAGCCCAGGCGCTGGGTGGATTTGTTGATGATAGTGTTTTCCGTGCTCACACCTGCCTTCTGCTACACGACTATGTTGAAGAAGTCCCAGCTTCCATTGTCTGAACCCTGCGCATGTTTGAAACAAAGCATTTTCACTCTACGTATTGTTTAGCGGCATGTGGCATAGCTGGATCAGTTTGTTCAGGATCCCGACTTCAGACATCGCTCGCCTTCATAAGCTCTTGGCGGTGGATGCTACCATTATCAGAAATTCACATCAGTAGCTCAGTCCCTCAGTCTTCAGAGCATGCATTGGTACAGTCTTCTGATTGGTCGGTAGTATGTAGCTTTTATTAAGTATCGAGTTGACCCTTGATCCTGATTAATGGGAGCCTGTAGCATTGCCAGAACTGTTTGCCACAAGTATATGAAGCCGAAACGGGAAGACTATGATTTCTTATAGTCACATTTTGGACGGAATCCCGACCATAATCTAAGTTAGTTCGATTCCTTTTGCATTTGCAGTCCTACAAGAAAATCTAACAGTGTCAAAACGTATGACCTTGGCGGCTAATTTACGACGCCAAGTGTTAAATGACCACTTCATAGTATGACAGCTAAGTTTGGCAGGTGTCATATGCCAGAATTACCATCTGCAAACCAAGTAATAAAAAACTGGTACAACGAAAGAATTGTTTCATTTTCCCTTAAACCTCTGTAAAATGGAAAAAAATCAATTTAAACACGAAACTTAATATCAAAAGTTTTTATTAAGCAAGACGCTGAAGAATCTTTTCAAAGTGTTGGCCATCCAATTTTTTACATCAAGCAAAAAGCAGATGCATTTTCCCCTCTTCATTCAAGTTTTCTTACTGGCCAAAGTTTTGAAGAAAAAAAAGAAAAAAAAAACAAATATCCTGTCCAACTCTTCCCTTGAAAAAAAAAAATGAGAAGTATTTTTTGTTGCTGTGGAAGACGGAAGACCTCGAAAGCATAATAGTTGTTAATGCTCCTTTTATCACCTAATGCTTATTCTACAAAACATCTGTCACATTATCCTGAAAAGTAGCCAAAACGATATTGTTAAACAATTTCCAAGAAAAGAAAAAAATCAACTTACTCCATGGTAGGTTAATAAAGGGTAATCATCATTGAGTAGAGATGATGAGATTCTTAAGCCAAAGAAAATACCAAAACAAAGTAGGTAAAGGTACCTTACCTATCTAACAACACACGAAGGAATAAACCTTCCTTACACCAAAAACGAGAGCAAAAAATGCAACACAAAAAAAGGACTCTTAGTCAATTTATTCCACCTGCGTGTACCGACATCGTCTTGTATAGGTAGTCTCCATGGGGTCTAGCCCCGGGAAAAGATTAACATTAAACTAACAAAGGCCGACCAAATGAACTAGAATGAATATTTACAGCACTTAAAGTGTTTGCTTTAAAACAACTTTTTGCCGAGAAGCATGTCGAAGTCGATGATGTTAAATCCGACAAAGAGTGAAAAAAGGGTCCTACGTATTAAATCGTGTATACTTTGTATCTTTTTAGCATTAAGTTGAATATAAATTGGGTAGTCATTTGAATAATAAGCGTAGACGTTATAGTCGGGTTTGAACTTTTTTTGTTGATTAAAATTGAATGATGCCCGAAAAAAAATGATAATAAATGTTGTGAAGGTCACAAATTGAGCTTAATGTTTGGCATTTTGAATTAACATCAATATAAATAGTCAATGATGGTTTTCTGTTTCGGTGTGGTTATATAAATTGAAGCTTTTTAAGGTAGGTTCAGCCAGAGTGTTTTTTTTTTGCTACGTGGGCTTAGGTTGCTCGTATTTCAATTAGTGGTATTTTGATTTTGAGGTCTTTGGCCATTTAATCAACAGGACTCTTCGTGCCAGCCATGAAATCAGACTCAAAATCTAAAAAAAAAAACTGCTTAGGTAGGTAAGTATCAAATAGAAAATCGAGCCCTGATTTTCGTGAGTGAGACTGAGAACTCGCATCTATGTAAACGTGCTTGCGTCAACAAAATTATCACTTTATCAGATTACCAGTCGAAGCTCCCATCGTCAACAAAATCCTGCTTCCAACTGACATTTTTTTAAATAAGCAAGGAAAGACTACCTCTGAGAAGTTGACAGTGGGATAAAGCTTTCACTCCGTTTACTTTATTGAGCTCAGTTTTGGTATAAGAGAATGATATACTGAAAAATTTACAGCTCAAGTACTGCGCACAGCTTCACTAGAGGAGAGCGTTTGCAGAGTCGGTATAAAAAGTTAACATTGAAAATCTTTCATTCAGAATTGACGTACATGTGGATGCCTAGGTGAAGCTGCAAAGCTCTTGTTTAAATTTATATTTGTTCAGTTAAAGAAACATTTTTTTCTCTAACAATTTGTATCTTATGTTTGTTTTTCAGCTAGACATATCTTTTCGTAGAAATTGTTCCAATAAGATCATTTAAAATATCTTAGAGAAAAGAAGAAACGACTGTTCATCATTATTTCCTTTGTATAACAACCGTCCGTAACGAAAGCACAAGTTTTCAGCGAATACATACATACGTGCGTGGTTGGTTTTAGATTTCCACGTTTATTGAATCAGATGTTGGTAACTGGTTTTATTTCCTAGTTATTTGAGAGGCCTTAGAAATTCTCAACCAGGCTCAAGACTGGCTGAGGAAAATATACGTCGAAAAAATACGAATTAATTCAAGAACAAGATCAAGGAAGAAACACTGAGGGAAAAAACAGCAATATGTGTTGCCGAAGAAGAATACTATTCAATATGTTAAACATGTTGTAGTTGCTACCATAAAAAGGGGAAGGCGGAGAAAGGGAACAGATTTTCAAATCCGGTAGTTAACATTATACAGAATGATTTCTAGGAGAGGGAATCGATAATATTATCAATCAATTGATGAATTAAGATAATATCAGCAATTACACAACGATGAATGTGAGTGTTCATAATAAACACCTTAAGACGATTTTCGTAAGGAGGGAGATTAAATGGTTCAGTCCAGCTCAGACTACGTAAAGCAAACAGTAACAATCTTATTTAAACTGCTTCAATACGATTGGAGTGAGAAGTTGGAAATGGAGAACATACCTGGCTGGCGTTTTCAAGAGTGCGTCTACATAAGTCGTGTAAAGGCTTTTCGTGACATAGGAGAATTCATTCGACCAAGGGAAGATTTGGCTTTAGAAATAGTGTGGACGAAGTGAGAACGATAAGATAAATTTTTTGTCGCATATAATATCAAGATCACGGTAGGAACCGGTGTATCATGGAAGAAATCGGATCTAATACCTATGTGAAAAGGACAGACGTTTATGCGAGAAGGACATTTGACATTTAGGTACATTAAGATCAAAATAATTTTGATCACGAAAAGTTGAGCTTCCTTTTAAAAACCGTACTGTGAAGGTGACATAATGGACTAACAGTGGACTAACATAATGGACTAACAGGAAGACTGTCGGATTTTCGTTTAGCATTAATAAATTGGAAGAGAAGCTTGTGATCACGTATAAGACAAGTTTTTTTTTTGATTTATATAATCGCAGTTGTGTATAACTCTTCACAGAGATCCGAAAAGATAGATGACACATATTGGTAATTCCAAAAGTTAATTGGGTCTGACATTGAAATTAATTTGTTAATATTTCTTTGTGTAAGCAATTCTCTTGTATACACAGTGGGAGATAAGACAAACACTTTTTTTGAAACAGTTATGCGACCGAGTTAACTAGACAATCGAAAATGGATGTATAGAAGAATGCCAAGGCGATATCGAAAGAAGTGGAAGGGGTTGAAATTGGTATGATCGAGGAGCGAGGAAAGTAGATTAAAGTCGGCTCTACGGAAATTTAATACTTTGATTATAATATAACAAAGTATACTCAATTGACTTCTATGGACATCGTCTGCGTAGAGCAAGCTAGACCGACGACTTTCCCTCAGCGTTTGACAAAATTATCTCACTCTAAATTTCATCTCGAATCTGAAACTATTAGATCTCGGAGGACTAGAAACTTCTAAATGAATGCCTTTTATGCGATAGGTCTACAAGCGATCTGATACAGATGGTCGATTTTTCCAAACAATGAAGCAAACCTGAACATCGTTTTGGGAAAATACAATTACTGCTCTTAACACTTCAACATGATAAGCCGCTTGCATCCTGAATTAAACAACATAATTAGGTTATATTAAAGCGAGATGTAACTCCGTGGTATTTTCATCGCTGCATCACTTAACCATTCTTTGATAGTTGAAATCGGTGATTTCATCAATACCGTTCTGTTTATGTTTGTTTCCTAACCGCTGGCTTCTTCCCTAACCAGGCAATCCAACCACCGACTTTAATATACCTACAGACACAACACCAACCTTCAAACAGAAATTCCACACAGAAATCTGCAGCATTTCGATTAGTAATGGCTTGCAAAAATTAATTGGATTAATCACGTATACCCTCTAGAAACTTATTTGCAAGCACTTGAACTTCAAATAGTTTGGAATTTTCAGATTTTCTGAGAGCTGTTATTTAAACCAACCTTGAACCTTTAACCACATAAATTACTTCAATATATTTATAAGCACCTAATACCTAGTGGTAAAAGTTGCGGTGGTCCTTGCTTATTAGTATAAATGTATATTGGAAACTGATTGACCAATAATTGTTTTTTAGGACTTAAAGGCTTTGTCTTCTCACAACCAAATCAATTACATATATGTGAATATATTGAGAAATATCTTAAATTGTTTTTTTTTTTAACATTCCCTCAACCAAAATTTTAAAACTTTAAACACACAAAATGCTGCAATCCATCCGGGCATCACATTTTCACCAGGTCTGTATGAATTTATTTCAGCGCAAAACTAAAAAACTTACTTATATAGGAAGCAATGCGTTGAACTTTTGTCAGAAAGAAGAAAAAAAAATTCTATGCTTCGAGTAATGGAGTAGGTACATACCGAACACTTTTATCATCAAGTTTTGGGTTAGCGGATCGTGTTTGTTTTCCGAAGTTTTTTAAACTCATTTTTTTCGACTCGATGTGTAGGTTTCCATTAGGCTCTTTCATCCGTAATCCGTTTCCTTAGAACTGAAGGAATAACTGAAAATTGTTAAATCTCTACTTACTTATTCAGTTTACATGAAAAAATTAACATCCTTAAAATGATTTTTTATCTAAACGATATCGTTGGAAAACGTCCACCCATAGAAAAAACCTTGACCTTAATTAAAAAAGTTCCGTTAGCAGACCCTTACACCATGTTGTCTTCTCCGAAGCCATGTATGGATTTCTTTATGTTTCACACTGGTTACTACCTTATGTCACACCACACCCACCCTGCCAAAAATGTTCCAGCCAATTCGCTTCTGTTGTTGTTGTTATTATTATCGAGGTGCGTTGCCCTTTACCATAACTGTTGACACAGTAGGTAGTCTTTTCTGGGGATTACCATTATCGACCAATGTCACGGAATGTGTGTGAGCTTTTAACACATTTTCTATGCCCTTAATGATTGATTAATTCCTTAATTGGTTATTTTTGGGCTTTCAGATTGTTATCTGATTTCTACCCTTAGGCATTGACATCCACAAAAGAGTAACTGCTTTAATAGCGTATCATATTTTTTTTGTCATAATCATAATTAACCTTTAGCTAGAAGCGACTGTAGAATTGCTTTGATGTTTTTTTTTTTGTTGTGTTCCAAATCACATTTAAATCGTAAATCGAATAATTCTTCCTATCGGTTGTGCCACCTTAACATAAACTTTGTTGCCGACGAAATATCCAAGGTTTTGTTGACATGCTAATGAGATTATAATTTTGTTTCCGTTGCGTCTCACGCACTCGTAAAAAATTAACAGGAGGATATAATTTATGCAGATAAGTCCGTCTGTCTGTCTGTCTGTATTCCGACCTTTTTCTATTTTTTGAGCTGTTGCTTAAAGCTACCAAAAATTATGAAAATTTAAAGAAATACCGTCTTGGCTTAACCACGAAAATCTGCAACCAAACCTTAAACATGATTTACATTATGCACATTTCAAGGAAATGCAAACTAAAACGATTTGTCAAAACAGTGTTGGGGATTTTTCATGTATTATTAATCGTCCTCCAGCTACACACTTACAAACTCCCGTCGTACTTCAAGACAAATAAAAAGCATTGCATTCGAGTAAAATAAAATTCCACAAAACGCTAAAAATACTAAATTCACAATTTGTGTATATAGTTAAAGTTTCTTTCGGCTTCTTGATATAGCCTGCAGCTAGGATCACTATTCTCATCCATCACATTCCGTGCACGTATTTGATGTTAACATAAGCAAGCGTAACCGGATATCCCTAACGCTGAAGCGAAGTCTCGTATAAATAGTGGCAACATAGCCATGAGGATTTATAGTTTCTTGAGCGTTACATTACATACATTCATATAATATTTAATATGGAAGATATTTTGAATTGTCTCAAGGGAAATGTGTGTTCAACGTTAAAAGTATAACTCAGACTACAAACATATTACTCGGATGTTAAGCAAGAACCAAGAGAGAGGGAGAGAGAGAAAGAAAAACTAAAATTGCAAGCGATATTTCTTGTGTCATGAAATCAGTACATAGAATTCTGAAACTAAATAAAAACTTATATCGCCGCTGGTTGCTGTGAAGATGAAGAGTGTAACAAAATGCTTTGATTTCTTTTGATTTCTTCAAGGACGTGCAGTGAATTGAATGAAATCTTCTTCTTCGCTGTTAAGCAATGTCTGGTGTCTGTGAATGTTTCGAGTAGTGCAATTTACTTTTAAGAACTACCTATCTGACATCTGAACGTGTGATTTATTATTTCCACGAAGTTTCTGTAGACATGTAAGGTGTGTAAGATGTTTTTTTTTTCAAAGGCTGAGGTAAAACTCAGTAGCTTTTGTAACGAACTTCTTTTATTTAAATTGAACCAAAAATTCAATCTTTATTTTTTTAATTTAAATAACAAGCATACGCCAGAGTGAACCACCACAAAAATTAAATAATGTTCGCTTAGATCCAATTTAGAGACTGCATGAGAGCCAACCAAAGAGAAATAGGTTTACAACAGTTTAATGATTACACTCTAGCGTAGAATCCTTTTCTCACTCGGACCAATTAGAATCAAAATGCTACAGGCCATTCGGACCATCAAAGTTGAGTTATGAAAAGGTTGTCCACTTCCTTAGTAACGAATAGGCCTGCTAGTCCACGCACATCCTAGCTCGTCGGAGGGGTGGGATCTTGTTACCGAAAGATGGACGGTGTTACGTTTTTATTTCAGGCCTTGTTGGAAATCGAAGATGTAATTCGAAAAAATTATATTTTTAAAGAGATGTGGAACCCGAATCTTGATAACCTAACTAGACCATGTTGGATTGGTGGAGAACATAGGTGATCGTGTTCTCGGAGCATAGTACCCTCCCCTTCGCGTCTAGACAACAATAAAATTTTTGTTATGAGGACGCCCTATGGTTATTGCAAATGCTCGATACTATAGCAATAACCCCTAAAATAACAAAATACTCTACTCTTAAAACATTCTGTTGAAGGTCTTACTCACCGATGCCTCTTAACTCACATACCAACCATCTTCTTAAACCATCATTCTTTTTGTCTTAACAAAAACGAAATGAAATCACTAAAATAAGCCTCATCTCACCAGGTGATATTTGCACTAAAAGACGAGGAGCTATTTTAAATTCAAAAATATCTGGTGTGTCGATCGAGATCAAAAAAAAAAAAAAAAACAACATACAAACAAATATACCAAACGGAGAATTTCCATAAAGAAAAGAAAAAAATGTGCACGACTCGGTCGTACGAACTTGCTCCTGTATTCACAATTATAAATCATAAAAAAAAATAAAAAAAAACTCATAGATAAAAATTTAAATTGAAATATGTACCTCAAAAATGGATTCAATCGGAAAAAATTGATGTCATATGATTTCTTAAGAAAATGTTGTTTTTTCAATTTTTTTTTTAATTTATTTAAAAAAAATTAAACTTTGAAAATATACCTCATAAATACATTTCATTCCAAAAATTTAAATGCCAAACAAATTTTAACCTTATTTTTGATTTATTGAATTTTTTTTTGAAAATCGTCGGAGCCGTTTTTTTTTAAATTAATTTTTTATATATAAAATTTTTCAAAAATGTCTTAAAATTAATTTGGGTATGCAGTATTCAAGAATATGTAAATATACATTTTATGAGTATATTTCGATTTTTAATATTGATCCGTTTTTAAGATACACAATTTTGAAAAAAAAGTTTAAAATATTTTTTTAAAAATCCAAAAAAAATTTTGAAATTTTTTTGAATACAAAAAATTATTTGGGCAATATATACGTACTTTCAAAAAAAAAATTACGCTGATCGGAATTTAATTTTTTGAGAGAATCGAATAACAAAAAACGGTTCTATGGGAGGTACCGTTTTGGAGCAATACAAAAAAAAATTTTTTACATAAAATACATGAGTGTTAAAAAAAATTAAATTCAAGGAAGTTTAAAAAAAATCGTAGGAACCGTTTTGGAGAAAATTTAAAGTTTTGGTTTTTTGCCATAAAAATCGTATGGTGGCTACCCTAAATTTTGATCTTAAAAAAAAATGAAAAAACTGAGATATGGGTTTTTGCTCAAACCTCTTATTTTCAAGTTTGAAGTCAATCAGACCAGTGGTTAAGGCTGTAGGTGCCTGTAAACTTCACGACAGACAGACAGACGGAATCGCCGGACTCACTTTTTTCGACTTCTCTATCATCGTAATGTCATATCTCATCATCATCTCAAATTTTTTTTTTGTACGAATTCAATACTTGCCATATATTCTATATGTCGCAAGTAAAAATTAAGTTTAATATTTCACACTCTTAAATAAATTCTAGTTGATAGGATAAGTTGATAAAAAAAAGAATACCAGTTATCAAGACTTTAATAAATTCGATTATATACAATTGGAATTGGACATAGGTTGGGAACTGATTAGGATAATTTTTATATAGATTTCATTCATTAATTCTATGATTTAATTTTTTTGTTTTTTTTTTTTGTTTTTAAGTTTAATATTTCATGGTGCTTTGATCCCAACTCTTTGGTCTTTTGAATTCAAAATGATCTATTTTTTTTTGTTTTTTTTTTTACTTCTCTTTTTCCAAGTGCTTAAATACGAGTAATATTTTGATGTGTCATACAATGAAATATAATCTCTAAGCAAAAATAATCAACATAAGTACTCACTATGCTGCATGTATTGACTTACTGCGACTCCAGGTGAAAACAGTGCACCGCCTTGACCGGACTCGATGATTCTTCAATTCTGTTGGGCTTAATAAGAAATTACATTCATATGTATTTGCACATCAATTCATTAGACTGGTACTTAGCTTTCTTTCGGTTTGATAAGTTCTCTTAAGTTTACTTTTAGAGTTGGGTGTAAGAGCGAGGAATGATACAGAGGGAGCGGGAATTCAGGAGAGGTCTAACATTATTAGCTGGGAAGTGTTTCGGAGTTGTTGCTGTATAAAGCTTTTGCGGAGGTTGCGAGTTTGAGTTGGCTTGTTTTAGTTGCTATCGAGTTTTATTTTTTTTTTCTTCTTTTGTTGTACATATGTCTCACGTGCACTTAAGGTTGTAATGATTTGGGCTCTTCGTTGGACTGTCGATGGCGCCTAGCCGATCTCACCCACGCATTGGCGTATCTTTCGCTGGCCTTCGATTTGTGTCGAACCGAGTAGGTTTGAAGCCGATTTTTTTCTATTCCAAGGTTGCCTAAAGGGGAATTTCACCAGTTTTAAATATCTTTTTTTTTGCGAATAAGGTATTCGTTAATGGAAACTCACAATGTTCTGGCCTTTCTTTTTAAAAGTTCAGGTGTTATCGCGTAATATGGCGCTGAGTCACTTTATAGAGAAATTGGAATGACTCCTACCTGATTCGAATATAATCAAATACGAGTTTAATTATTTTCAAAGCGATGTGAAAATGAGAATGGCTAAATAAGGTTCCCTCTAATCTGTCTCGAATGGGCGTGCTAAATTTCTTCACTCTATATCAAAACGTTGATTAAAAAAAAAAGAAATAATCTTATACTTTTTAAACACTAAGAAAAGGCTGACTGTACCTTTTTTTTTTGTTAAACATGAAATCACTTTTACTTGATACTTTCCTTGTTTTGGATGGCCGATTGAAATGAAGACCTTATGTTTTAACAGCTTCGCGACAACTAACTCTAAACAAGCTTGAGTTCCAATAGCTTACCCACTCTTAGCGTGAATAAAAAAAAAACCATCAAGTACATAAACTTTAAAAAAAATGTGTCAAGCGGATCAATTGCACTGCATTGCAGACTCCTAATTCCAGACATTCCGCTGCGGTGTAATGGTACTTCAATTTTGATCTCCGCATAGATGAAAGTACATGGGAAAAAGTGTTAGGTATCGTACTTGTCTTTCTCATTCGTTAACTTTGGGACAGTGACAGTGTTGGTTGATGTTATTACTTCTCTTATATTTTTCATTTATTATTTTCTTTATTTTTTTAAATTTTTTATTTTAAATTTCTCAAACTAGTTTTTTTATTTGGTTTTTTTGTTTTTGGTTTTAAAAAAAATGTTTCCCTACACTTTCAAGGTCTGACCAAAGAAACAACAATACTTTAATTCCTTAAGAGTTCATATAATTCCTTGATTTCTTTCAAAATAGCTTATTTTAAACGGTATATTCACTATTTACAATTATATAATTAATTTCTCTGGTCACAGAGAAAATCCCTTAGTACAAGTCTGATACTTGTATTACCGGGCTGATACAAAATGTATTTGGCTGGTGGTCTATCGCTGTCTCAGACCTTTAAGAAAATTTGAAAATAAAATTTAATAACTAGCGTTGTTCGTTTGGAAGACAATTTATGGTTTGTTAACATAGCAAACTCAACATTTTTGACAGTGACACAAAACACGAAACGTGAGTAAGTTATCAAATCCAGTGTTGCCAAAAGAAAAATTGCATAATAATAGGGTCAGAAGACAAGTTTCTTTCAAGACCATATTAATAAAAAAACGCCTATTCTAGATACTTATATTCCACAGGTTAACTCACCTGTAGAATCAGAGTTAATCCATATGCTGAAACTACTTTTGTTCAGAGACAGAGACAGTTTTTTTTTTAATTCCTTCGCTTGATTACGTGCAGTAAGTTGGTAATTGTCAGCGAAGAGACATTTTATTTTATTAATAGGATTTTCCACTTATTCAACAGAATAAGGGTTAATCCTCCGCTTTTCTGTGTGTATTAAATTGGTTCTTAATATTTTGTAAACAAATCCTGCAAATTCCAAAGGAGTCTTCTGTGAATCCTTACAGAAAGTCATTGTCATACAAAGTCTTTAATTCCAGTATTTTGGTCAGGTGAGAACAGACTCTGATGGATTCTGCAACATCGTTTAAAAAATTCAAAATTGTTATTTAAATTATTTTTTACTCTGCTAATTTGGTGACAGCTATTTATGTGCGTCTTTCAACAGGAACTGTGATATTTCATTCACAGACTTAAAATAATGTTAAAAAGAAGTCATTCGAAATGAAAACATAATTATACCAATAAACATCCTTTAAAAAAAAAATATAACAACACTACCAAAAAGCAACCCTCAAGTTCAAAACCCATTCGTCAAAGATTAATTCCTTGTTTCTGTAAATATTGATTTAACGTTAACAGAGAAAAATATAATAACAAAAAAAAAAAGTCAAAAGAAAAAAAAATATTTAAACATTATTATCCTCCGAATGAAAACATTACTTTGCACTTTTGAACCATGGCGACAGCTGCACGATTATACTCCACTGCAATCCCTTATGCCGTGCAGTAATTCAATTAATTAAAACAAGATAAGAATAAAAACGCTGGGAAGGATGTTGACCAGAAAAAAAATATGACAAAAAAATACATACCTACTCGCTTGCTTATGTATAAAATCACATTATACGCCCGTTCCGTTCCTTTCTGCACCTCACAGTGGAACTGCAGGAATACGGTAAAAACGTTGGCTGTCGCATTTATCATGAAAATTGGTTGCAGACGACCAGCTAACAAAAAGTGAGAAGAAGATACGAACGAACACATTCATGAACACGCGAAGGGCTTATAACGTAAACGTACCCGAATGCGCGTAATGAAAAATATGCAAGTCGTACTCTGGATGCTTCCATGTTGCTACATTCAGGATATGCTGGCGCGCAGCACCGTTTATTTTTCAATTTTTTTTTCGGCAGGGATAGGGATACTGTTAAATATATAATATGATGAGCTTGAGCTACAAAAGCAACACAGAGAAGAACGAGGTGCTGAAATAAGAATAAAATCCCATGCACTGGATGCACTCAAAGAGAAAAACATTCATTATATTGTATAGCTTCAAGCGTTGTTTTTTTTTTTTTTTCTTAAACAGTATTTTCGTACAGTCAGTATTCGCAGATCTTGTGAATTTTGAAAATTTACTTAATATTTTTGTGTACAAAAAGGATGAGCAGAGAGCTGCAGTCAAAAGCGTAGGGAATGCAATTTGTTTTGTGTTGGTTGTTTGTTGCTTGTCATGGACAATTTTTCTGCTTGGGGATGAGAAACAGAAAACAAATATCCGCGAATGTCCTTGAAAGCTAGGAATGTTCGTGCAGCAATTAAATTACAAAAAAATATGGAACACGGGCAATGCGGGAGTATTTTTTTGTTACTATTTGAGCGATCATAAAAAAAAAATATCCTTAACTATAAAAATTTGACATTGAAGCAGTTTCAGAAAACGTAGGCTGAAGAAAAACAACGATCTTTAATAAAATGTTGGTCAGAAGGAGCAGACGATAACATTATAGAAGTAGGAATATAAGGGCGGCTGTTCAAAGCCAACAGAAACCTACTTGAGTATTTCAAGGATCTTAAAGTCCAAAAAACTCACTATTGCTTGAAACTGCTGTTGTTTAAGATGATACACTTACCAGCACCTAATGGATCTGATAGTTTTATGCTTAACCCAATAAACCTATGAACTCTCAGCCGCATTTAATTATGAGTAGTTGGTTGGCTCTGTTCATAAGGAAGGAATCCTAAGACGATATTATCATGAGCTATATCAAATCAACAGCGTAACAGATGTAATGGCTTGGTAGACTCTAGTGGGCTGGACGCTGATCTCGTTTGAGCGAAGCGAAGGGCCGGAAAGCTTTTCACGTTACAAGTTACTAACTACGTTATCTGATGACTCCAGCGTCAGTCAGAGCTGAAGAAATGGAAAAACCACTTTTCACAGTTTAATAACGGCGAAAAAGAACAAAATTCCGCCAATTATGCAGAACCATTCAATTCAGGTGAAGCAGACCAGCAATTCCACTTACTCGACATTGATGAAGATAGAGCGATACCTTGAATTTAGCCGCACAAAGCCACTGGAGCAGCTGTAGATGATTTGCTAAGAAGTGTGCACCAGCTCACTTGCAAAATTTGGTCAGAGGAAAAGACCGAGGAATTTGAAATTAAACGAAAAATCACCCTTGATGCCAATCTATCTATCTACGTTTCACTATACAAAACCCTAACCATTATTGAGGTCCTCACTTGCAAAATTTGGTCTGAGGAAAAAACCGAGGAATTTGAAATAAAACGAAGAATCACCCTTGATGCCAATCGCTGCTTTCTTGGACATAGAGGCATGGTATCCTAACAACATCGGATGAAAACGCTTCGGGCTGTTTCGAGAGAAAAATTCGTCGAGTGATTTTTGGTCAAGTCTGCATATATGGCAAATGGAGACAAAGATTCAATCAAGAACTGTACGAGCTGTTCAGCGACGCCTAACCTAGCCATATAAGTTAGGAACCAACGACTTAGATGGTTAGAGTAGTGAAATGGAAAATAATGCTCCTGTCAGTAAAGTCTAATTCTGCGACGAGGTGGATCAAACATGTCGTAGAGGACCACAACCAACTTATTGGCGTACGAAATTGAAGACAGCTAGGTAGGTAGGTAGAAATGGCTGTCCTGCTTCGCGCAGGACACAATTAGCGCTGAGTGCGCCGTTTTGATACCATACCTCGTGAGATTCTGAATGGATTTTAAAATGGGCTATGGATGGTGCACGTTCCGC
The DNA here is from genome assembly GCA_943590905.1 of Sphaerophoria taeniata. NCBI lineage: Eukaryota > Metazoa > Arthropoda > Insecta > Diptera > Syrphidae > Sphaerophoria > Sphaerophoria taeniata. Next base: position 25,907,254 of record OX016541.1, read on the forward strand.
ACATGCAGTCCTATGTAAAATATAAAATGTAATTTTATTCTCCTACCCTACGGCCTATTATCTCATAGTACCATTTAGTGAGGGAGAAATAAGGGGGAGGGGGTTAAAGTCACTTTGTGCTATTTAGGTATGAGATCAAATCTTTGATCTTGAATTCTGAGAGTTCCTCAATACCGTTGAAGAATTCCTTACCCAAGTGGAGTGCTCTTTTCCTGGCCAGGGCCGGACAATGGCAAAGAAAGTGTGGGACTGTTTCTTTTTCATCCCGGTTCTCGCAGCTGCGGCAGAAAGGGTTATGTGGTATACCCAATTTTGCCGCATGCTCCCCTACAGGCCAATGCCCTGTGCAGGTAGCGACAATCCTTGCTATGTCATGCCTTGGTTTGGAAATTAAATTGATTGATTTTGGTTTGTTATAGGCGGGCCAGATTTTCCTGGATATAACGCAACTCGTTAAACTACTCCACCTATGATTTGCTTCTGATGTGTATTTGGTCAGGATATTGCCCTTCACAACTTCAAGAGGAGCATATACTCTCACTGCCAGAGAGTTGTGTAGGGCTGATCCTTGCCTAGCTAGCTCATCTGCCTTCTCATTTCCCTCATAGCCCCTATGGCCCGGTATCCAGATAAGAGTGACGCTCATATCCAGTTCCTTTAAGGCCTCTTTACATTGCTGGACCAGTTTGGAGGATGATAAAGCTGAATCAATGGCTTTAATAGCTGCCTGACTGTCTGTTAGTATAGCTACATTTTGGTTCTGACGGATATTTTTAAGGGCTGTACAAGCTTCCCTTATCGCCAACAGTTCTGCCTGGAACACGCTGGCGAAATCGGGAAGTCTATAGGTTTTTGAAATCTCAAGAGATTCACAGAAGACACCTGCACCAACACCGCATTCCATTTTCGAACCATCCGTGAAGATAGTTGTGTCGAAGTCTTCCGTCACAACGCCTTCCTCCCAGTCGGTTCTTGACGGGAGCAAGACTATAAACTTCTTTGAGGTGTCTAGGGTAGGGATGCAGTAATCGGTGGTTGTGGATAGGATGTCTGATGGTATCAAGCTTGTTTGGTTGCAGTGCCCGTAAGATCTAGGTTTCCAGCAGCCTATTTCTTTGAGTCTCAAGATACTGCAGGACACCTGATATTCAATAAAGAGGTCAATCGGAAGAAGGTCCAGGATGACGTTGAGTGCATCCGTTGGACAGGACCTGATTGCCCCTGATATCCCTACGCAAGCATTTCTCTGCAACTTTGTAAGGTTGTTTACTATGTAAGCTTTGCTGAGAGCGGGCCACCATACAACGGAACCATAAACAAGTATCGGTCTTACAACCGCTGTGTATGTCCATTTTATCATTTTTGACTGGAGGCCCCACTTTTTGCCGAATGTTTTATTGCAGGCGTAGAATGCGACACACGACTTTCTTACCCGCTCTTCGATGTTAAGCTTCCAGTTTAATTTGGTGTCTAGTATCACGCCCAGATATTTTGCACTGGAAGACAATGATAGTGCTTGTCCGTTTAACCGAGGTAGAGTGAAGGGTGGTACCTTGGTTTTGGTGGTGAAAAGCATCAACTCGGTTTTGTTGCTGTTAACACCTAGTCCGCAGCTCGCAGCCCAGGTGCTTACTTTCTTCAAAGCCATATTAGTGATTTCACTGATCACGCTTGGAAATTTGCCTGAAACTAGAATGACCAAATCATCGGCGTACGCAACCGCTTTCACTCCACTACTCTCGAGTTTCACCAGAATGCTGTTCATGACCAAAAGCCATAAGAGAGGAGACAATACACCTCCTTGAGGTGTTCCTCTGCTGGCATATTTGGTACACGTTGAATATCCTAACTTTGATTGAATCCTCCTTTTACTAAGCATAGATATTATCCACCTTGACTTCTTCAACATAGTCCTGGAGCAGATAGTGCGCAAGGCAGGTGTGAGCACGGAGGGCACTATCTTCAACAAATCCACCCAGCTCCTAGGCTATGCGGACGACATAGACATCATCGGTCGATCCAAGAGAGCTGTGCTTGAGGCCTTCACAGCGATTGAAGAACAGGCGAAACTAGTTGGTCTTGAAGTGAATGAGGACAAAACAAAGTACATGTTATCAACAAACAAAGCAACATCTGTCCACCGCCTAGGACAAAACGTCACTGTTGGTAGCAGCAATTTCGAGGTAGTTAAGGAGTTCACCTACCTTGGAACAAACATCAATCCCACGAACGACACCTTAGTGGAGATCCGAAGAAGAATCACCCTAGCGAACCGCTGCTGTTTCGGTTTGGCCAAACAGCTGGGTTCAAAACTCCTCACTCGAAAGACAAAGTGTCTGCTATACAAAACTTTGATTTTACCAGTCCTACTCTACGGCGCCGAGTGCTGGACGATAAGTAAAAAAGGGGAATTGATACTGGGCACTTTCGAAAGAAAAATTCTTCGACGGATTTTTGGTCCCGTATGCGACGATGGCGAATGGAGAAGAAGATACAACCGAGAACTGTATGAGCTGTACCAAGATGTGGATGTAGTCCAGAAGGCCAAGAAAAGACGACTACATTGGCTCGGCCACATCGAGCGAATGGACGACAACGCTCCAGCCAAGAAAGTCTTCTCATCCCAGCCCCCAGGTTCAAGACGACAAGGAAGACCGAACCTACGGTACAAGGACCAAGTGACTGCGGATGCCAGAGCGCTTGGTCTCGGTGACTGGAGAGTGCATGCGAGGTATCGTTCACGATGGAAGACTGCAGTATCTAGGCTGTGACCCTTCATGGATCGTGAGCCGGTAAAGTAAGTAAGTAAGTAATGTAGTTCTCAACACCGAAGTCTGCAAGTGATTCAGCGATAGATCCAGTTAGGACATTGTTGAAAGCTCCTTCTACGTCTAAGAAGGTGGCTAGGGTATATTCCTTGAAATGAATCGTGTTTTCTATCGTTCTCACTACCTCGTGAAGGGCAGTCTCTGTAGATCTGCCCCTCATGTAGGCATGTTGCGAGTTAGATAGGGGACAACTACTCAGAATGCTCCTTATGTGAGATTCTACGATTCTCTCCAGGGTTTTAAGAAGAAAGGAAGTAAGGCTTATAGGTCGGTAATCTTTGGCAGATTCATGCCCTCTTTTACCAATTTTTGGTAAGAAAACCACTCTTACCTGCCTCCAAGACATGGGGACATGGTTTAGTAAGAGGCAACCTTTAAAGATACTCTCAAGCCGTGGTACTACTAATTCAAGCTGATTTTGCAGCATTATAGGTAGTATTCCATCAGGGCCTGGAGATTTGTATGGCGAGAAGGCCTTAATAGCCCAGACTATATATTTTCTCTAGTTATAAGCGCGTTTACCTGCTCTATGGGGGTTGGCATGTTGAAAGTCAGGTTGGATTCGGTTGGTTCTTCTGCACAACCTGGGAAGTGTACGTTCATTAGTAGCTCTAATGTCTCCATTGGAGATGCTGTCCAGCTTCCATCTGGTTTTTTAAGAAATGAGGGGCGAATGTTCTTTCGATAGAACCCTACTAAGCCTGGCCGAATCTTTGATGTTTTCGATGGACTGACCGTACTCTTGCCATCCTTGCTTTTTGGCTTGAGCTATAGAACGCTTGTATATTCTCAAGCAGTCTTTATAAGGCTGATAAAATTTATGCTTATAGCAGATATTAAAAATGGTTCTTGTTATTTTCCTCAGATTAGATAAGTCGTCATTCCACCAAGGTGGAAAGGTTTTCTTACTGTATCTTATCGGACAAGAGACCTTGAATGCGGTGTTCATAGAGTCCTCGAAGTTTGAAATCTCTAACCCAAGATCTGTTACCGAGTCGTAACTCGCGTTCGGTATACTGCGCAACTTTGAGCCAAAGATCTGACTAAATTTCTTCCAGTCAATTCTTCTTGGATTTCTATAGGGGGAAGGAGATTTTATTTCAAATTTAAGATCTAATAGAATCCGTCTATGATCAGAAAAGGAGTTAAGAAGAGATACTCTCCAATTTTCGATGGAGAGGTTGCCATAAATATTGACAAATGTAACGTCTAACACATCTTCCCACCCTTCTGAGTTGTCCGTACTCGGAAAAACAAAAGTGGGAGTATTGCCCCTGTTACATATAGTCAAGTTATTTTCGATTATATAATTAAAAAGAGACTCACCTCGCTCATTAATTTCACTACTGCTCCAGATTGAGTGCCTCGCGTTCACATCACTCCCTACAAGCAGACTTGTTTGTCTGGCTTTTGCCTCTGCCACAAGAGTACGCACCTCCTCAGGCGGTGACTCTATGTCATGCGCCATTTATGAGGATGCAAGAATCAAGCCCTCCGCTTGTTTCCCCTCTAACCTAACAACTGTTAAGTCAGAAGTGCTAAAGTTTGGACACAGAAAAGCTTTTAAGTGTTTTTTAGCTAAAATACAAGTCTAGGCTTACCTTGATTCTGATTGTCGGGCTTGTAGAATAAATCGTATTGGCTGTCATTAAGGCCTCTAATCGCGAGGCCATTAACCCATGGCTCTTGTACAAGGGCGACATCTATATCTTCCTCACTCAGGAAGATCCTCAGGTTATCCGAGGCACATTTAGAGTGCTTCAGATTAGCCTGGATGGCGCGTAGCTTGTCGTTTTTAATTGGCAGGTGGAACTGCAGGGCCAGGATCCAGCGCCTCGCCGGGGGCTCCAACCTGCATGGTGACATCGTCTACCTCGACAATATCATCACCCAGGGTGGGGCCAACTTCCTGACTCTGCAGAATCTTTATAGAGACACTTTTGATGCCGAACCTCAGCTTGTACTGTGCCTCTTCTAGGGCTTTGCGACTAGCCTCGCAGATCCTCAGAAGATAGACCGCGCTATTCTTGCGCGGTTCCTCTGTCTTGATGACTACCCAGTCATTCATAGGAATCCGCGGATTCAGCCGTTGAAGACTCCTAATCAGCTCCGCTCCAGTTGGCTTAATGCTCATCAGTGGCAACAAGATGCGAACCAATGGTTTTCTAGGAACCTCCCTGGCGGGAATGAGCTTGAGCTTCAAGCCCTTCCAGTCTTAGCAACTCCTTTGGCAAGGAAATCCGTTGAAAAGTCGTCTGCGCACTTTATCACTTTGTAACCCCTGAGCATTTCGCCGGAGTCAAAGCTGGGATAGGGACCTTCTTTTGCCGAGATTGTGTACTGGAAGACCAATTCCGAGAGCTTAGCCTCGATTGAGTTCCACGCTGACATCAGAGCTCTGTTGTCTGTGGAGAGCTCATCTACAATCGCCACCTGGAGGTTGTCTCTGACGACCTCACTCAAGGCGCGCGGTTGCGCTGTCACCCTCGGAGTCTCTTTTCTGGCACTGCCACCATGTTTGGTTCTCTTTTGAGGTGGCTTCTCCTCCTCCAGAGACCTGTTCCTCTTGGTGGACTTTTCTTTTTTGCTGGGTGGCGCACTCTTCTCCCGACTGTTGAATTCTTCAACAACTTTTTGATATTTAACTTTGTTGGCAGCATCACGCTCATGTACCTTTCCGGCTTTTTCATTTTCGGCAATCTTGCCAAGAATGAAAGTAGCCTTCCTGTACTTGATCTTGAGCTGATCCGCAGGAGAGTGCTTGTTGGGCTTGGTAGCGTTGCTCTGGCGAGCCTTGCTACTTGAAGTTACGGGCGTTTTTTGAGAGGGATGCTGAAGCACAGGGGTACTAGTACCTCCCGTGTTACCTCTAAGTGTAGCCTGCTCTGAGGTGCTAGCGTCTCTAGCTTCCCCTGAGCTACCTACAATAGTATCCTGACTGGAAGCCAGGAGTTCATCCTTGGACTCGATGGATGAGATTTTAACACATAAATTGGACGAAGACATGATTGTGAAATTCGATTTGATTCCCACGAGTAAGACGGAAAAGAAGGTCACCCTCGGCAGAGCCGCATACCGAGGGAAGGTATAAACAACAAAAACCGTTACCCACCACAGGCCTCCGGCTGAGCTCGTTCATGGTTGATTTATCCCTCAACCTTTAATTCTTGGGCACGGATTTACTAGCTCACACCACCACTGAAACTAGGAACCTTGGATCTATGGTGAGAGAGGATTTCTGTGAGTTGTGCTATAAAAGAAGTCAGAACCACACAGCGATCCAATCTAACCTTAGCTATCACCGTCTGACACCTACAGACCAAAACTGTGGTGACATTGTCCGCCCGGCACCCACTAGGAGGGTTCGATCAAGGATTTTTGCCGAGCTTGAGGACAGCTAACTAGGGACCAAGCTGGCTGGAGACGCTTGTTGCATGACGCCCTGGTCTGACGTGGACTGTAGCGCCATTTTAAGTAAGAACATAAGAACGACGACCCCAGCGAGACCTATTTCCACCAGGACACTCCATTTTTTGTATTGAATTATGTACTTTGGAACTTTAGTACCTTAGGAAGCGTTTTCACTATTTGTCTAAAAAGCTGTTTAAAAAAACCCTCTTTTTCTAACCTTTTGAGTTTATTTTTACTCTTCACTGAAAAAAAAACACAACAGCGATATAAACAAAAGTATGATTAACGACTGAAAAGCAAAAAAAATAAAACGTAAAACAGTGAAATTAGGTAAATTTGCTGCTGCTTCACCAACAAAGAAAAAGGAAAGCAAAAAAAAAGTGTTCACCATTTATGACCATCCAACCATACTCCGACTTTCACCAAGCAAGCACCCATCAATCCACAATCATTCTTCGTAATGAGGTGCTTCATGTAGGTATCCAATGTATAAACGAATTCAGTGGCACAATAATGAGTGCTGCTCACGAGTCCTCCTTGCTCTTATATTGTATAATATTGCTTTGTCCTCGCATATTCCTCTTTCTTTTGCTTGTTTGTTTTTGTTTTTCTTTTTGTTTTTTTTTTCTGTTCAGAGGGTGGCAGAGGGGCTCCAATTTCCTGAGCTTGTTCCAAGTTTTTATGTAATTTTGACGAAAAACAGATAACGTGTTCCTAGAATCGGAAGGGAACTGGTGGTGATGGAGATCCATCCGCCAAGCTGGTGAAAGCGTGTTTATAACAGAGTTATCATTATCCTTTTACAAATGCCATCCATTCACTGTGTGTTTTGTATATCTCTGTTTCTGTGGATGATTTTTTTTTAATGGAACGGAAAACTTGAATATTATCTCATGTAAGATAGACACACTTACACCCACAGCGAGAGGGGGAATGTGTCATTTTGAGAAACAATGTGTTGATATGAGATTTCATTGTATACCGAATGAAGTACGTACTCAATGAAGATTGTACTTTATGAATGTTGCCATTACGCAATAACAACAATCGAGACCTTTGGCGCTGTCGGGCGCCAGTGAGAGATTTCATGTTCAACAGGATATGGATAGGACATGCGATGACGGAAATGAAAACCAAACAAAAATGTTATTCCGTTTGTGATATGAAGTAAATCCACAATTCGAGACGAAAAGTGAATAAAGGATCTAGAGCTAATGAATTGAAGTCGACAACTTAAAATCTATCTTGAAACCCAAAACTTTTATTGAATGTGAAAATAAATCAACAAGAAACAGCGTCATGTCATTCCGTATATAACTTTTCTCTTTGATCAAGAACGAGTTCAAAGTTCAGCAAACTTAACCGTTTCCATGTATATCTTCCCTTGTTTAATTTGTAGTTGAGATGGTCCTTCACATATCGTTCAAAGAAGAACCGATTGTTGCTGAAACTTTCACAATTTTCTCCGTATTGCTTAACAACAGGCGCAGCATTCTGTAATGGAGCTGAACATACAACTCATGTGTATCTATGACAATATGTAAGTTCGGTTACCACTAATGTGTATCTCGAAAAGAAGGTATACCTACGAGTCATCAGTCTTTGTATTGTTTTTAAGCTTTTTAGTTAGAAAATTGTTTGAAATTGTTGAATACCGTTACATCAGAGCGAAACAGAACAGTGTAAAGGAGTTCTCATGCATTTTCGAAACAGCCAATTGAGCGTTAAAAGTTTTACACTAACTACTTGTGGCTTGGAGTAATGAAAGTTTTTGATGAATGTAAAAGTCGTAGATAGTATGGGAATTATATCTTTGGTTCCTTGTAGCCTTTCGTTTCATGGTCTAAATAATCGTAACTAGTAGGTAAATGGTGTGGGAACTGGTATATTGTTCGTGTGGAATTCGGAATGAAGTATTGGGAGACTGTACTTATCCAAAGGATGCAACAAAAACAACAAAATATTAGCCACTGATTGGAGAGAGCAATAAACATTTTTCATTAAACTTTTGAGGGTTCATCTTGTATTATATCATACCATTTTTGTCTGGTTAAAAAGAACGTACAAAATATTGGAAACAATTAAAATGATAAAACAATGTTGAAGTTCTTTTTAATAAGAAATTTGAAAAAAAAACAATCAATACTAAAAATAAGAAATATGAGATGAGATGAGAGAGCAACAAAAGGACTAACACGAGGAAACAACTCAACTAGTTTGTGATTGTTCCAAATATAAAAAAACACATACAAAGAAAGACGGGTGGATTCTGCGGTATTTTTTAATTTTTAACTTGTTGAAGACATTCGTGGCAGGGACGTGTGCCTCCCTTTTTCCCTAGAAATAAGGCCTAATGAGTCCGGTATGTTGGAAGTTAATCAGCAATAGTTCAGCGTTGTAACAACTGCTGTATTTGGAAGGAAGAACTGTTGGAAGTATTGCAAAATAATTGGAAAGTCACTATATCTGGTGAGATTATGAGCTTTTACTTCAAATTTGAAGAATCGTAACGTTACTGTGCATTATGAGGGCTACATTGCGATTATATCAAACTATTTTCAAGCCCAAAATGAAAGAGCGTGACTTGCATGACATAGTATTTCAACAAGATGGTATAATGAATGCCGCACAACAAGCGTAACAGATCAATTGGGCGGTCAGTTGGCCACCTGGATCATGCAAGTTTCTGCCTCAAGACCATTTTCTGTTGCGCTTTATTAACACATATGACTTCAGGGACAATCCCACTTCCATTGTCATACTGGAAGCTTTATTTGAAGCATTTATTCATGGGATACCGGCCTTTATGCGACAAGAAGTATGCAAAAACTAAAGCGCCTATTTAAAGCTGTTGCCGGTCGGCCCTGCTCGAATGAGCTGAGAATGAAGTATTTTATCAAGTAGCTTAGAACACTCTCCAGCCTCCTCCTCCTCACAAAAAATCATGTCATAATTTTACTCCGATGCGACGTGAAATATGGACAAACAAATAAACTAATTTTCCCGTTTATAACATTAAAGTATCGAATTTTTAATGAAAATCGAATTTTAATGATTCCAAATTTATTTTTTTCATTAATTCATTTCTGCTCATCCAACATCCAACCCCTCCCACACTGTTCTTCAAAAACCAATTCAAAAATATAACTGGTATAAGTTTAAAATGCCAAGAATAAATAAAAACGAACACCCCTTTTTGCCATTATAGCTTATTAATGAAACTGACATTTAAAACACAGCTATGGGATTTCCCTAAAATTCAAATCGACTTGAGATGCCAATTTCATATTCACACAGGCACAAACTTCAGCTTCCTTATTTGAAATTTAAAATCTCTACATTTAATATTGGAGTAGGAGAATCATTTGCAAATGACGATGACGACGACGACGTAACAAAATCCAGAAAGGTTACCTCCTGAGACTTGAAACCTCATTCTGGTTTAGTTTCATATTTTTTTTTTCCACTCCTTTACTTACATACCATTCAACTGGTATAATGAAGCTCACTTCGTCTTCTTCTAGTATCGTGTTGGAGCTGGTGTCTTTGATGGAATGGCATCTCATTACAGAATTCTCTCATAGTACTCCCTCGATGCCGTTCGATATTTCCGTTTTATTAAGAAAATTTCCTATCGACTTTCTTCCCCAATGGCATTTAAATAAAAGGCTTTATTCCATTTTACACAAGCTTGCAACTATAATACGAAGTCAATTTAAATTTGATACTGTCTATTGGGTATATCAATGGCGTTAGGGTATACAGTCGCTAAGATGTAGATGTAAACTGTGAGATTAAAGCTTTATTTTAAAAATACATAACAAATTTCAACAGAAAAAGTCAATTGGTGAGACATTTGTTGTTTCTTAAGAGAATTCGATGCTTCTGCTCACTGGACAAGCTATGGAGTGATTCGTGTAAAAATTGCATTTGAATCGGAGGTTTTGGTCAATATGAGAACTGGTAACTCTGTGCCAAAAATGAAAAGAAATCGACACAGTATATTACCGATGAAAATGAAAATCCAAGTACCATGAGACACATAAATATTTTTTTTAGTATTTCTCCCAATGAAAAGGATTCACTTTTATTCGAACGGATTGTTGCAACACCTGTCCAATTAAAGTCACTTAAAAACTGAAATTTTATAAAAAGAAAATCATAGTTTTATACTTTTCTCTTATTTTTATGTCTCATGTGTACAAAATTGACAACCAAACTTCCATAAAATGTCTCCAATTTGGTATCTAGTTTTTTTTTTATCGTCCCAGTTTATAGAAGCTTCTAGATCTCAAACTTATATGTGTAGGTAGTATGTTTGTATGTGTGTGTGGAGATATCCTTCCAAGCGAGAGAGCAATTGAAACTCTATACGAGTTGATTAGGGTCAGTTTTCTTCTGTGTATACAAATTTTAATTTCTAATTTAAACGATAATTTTTTTAGATTTTTATGAAATTTAAGGGAATGCAATTTTTTCATTTCGAAATAGTTTTTATTTATTTCCACTCACTACTTTTACAGCCAATTGTTGGCTGTATACAATTGATAAAGAGTGTAAAATGGGGTCTCGTACTCGTTTTCTTCCGTCTTTTCAGTTTTTTTTTTTTATTTTATTTTCATTTTGTGTAAAAGGACATTGGTAAAATGTTTGTCGTCCAAGGCACCTCGGCTAGACTAATAATGTGGTAAAACTAAAAATGATTTGTGGAAGTTGCTGACAACTTTTTCATTTAAAATAAGACTAACGAGTTTTCTGTTTCATTTTACTAACTAAGGAAATATTTTTGTCTTATTGCCGAGGCCATCTATTAATTTTCGATTTTGATTTTTATGACGAAAGTTAGACTGCTTACAGCGGTGAGTGATAGCGTGAAGATATCCTGAAGTAAGTCGTCCCTGATGATGTGGTTACATGATACATTGTGAGTCTGCTGCTGCCTCCTACAGGAAAAACGGTAGAAAACAAGTAAACCAACAACGAATAACTAAAATAACAACGGCTTAAGAATTGAGGAATCCGCATATGAAACGTAAGATCGCTCTTCAGCTGCACATCATCATGTCAGCTTGCCGATATCTTGGTCACATAAACGGTGCCGGTGGTCCAACAATTGATAAACAGTTGTTATAGGCTGTCGTTACAGCTCCGAGAAACTGCTCATTATTGAATTTGTCAAACGTTGTAACAAAGAAATGTCAAATCATTATAATTATGTTGAGACCATCTAAACTTGATTGAACGCAAAAAATGTTTCCCTTGTGGGACTTACTACTTTTTGGAAAGAAGAAGTAGCTAGTAGGTACTATTATTTTACAGGCAGTCAGGATTTTTTTGTTTTTAATTTCTTCCATAATAATTGTTTTCTTTACCCCAGTTTCACAGTAGAAGTTTAAACTTCGGTTTTGGTTTAAACTTCAGTTCAACAATTTATTCGGTTTCACACTTTCGTTTAAACCTTGAACTGAATTCATTCTGTAGTTTAAGTTGAACGCCAGTATTCTGCCGTTTAACCTCAGTTCAACGTTGAGGCACTACAACAGTTGTCAGAATAGCTGCCATTTTCATATTAAATATTGAATTAATTTATGATGGTGATTTATCCTATTTTCAATAAATATTAATAAAAAGTATATTGTTATTTTAAAATGTCGAGTTCGGAAAGTTATATTGAAGATATTAGTGATGAGGAAAACTTCCTTTTAGTTGCGAATGTGAGAAGAGAAAAACGCATTCAATTCAGAACAAATCATTTCAATTATTGGGACGATATAGAATTCCTCGACAGATTTCGAATGTCGAAGAATTCAGCCTACATTGTTTTGGAGCAAATCCGATCCCAAATTGAAAATGCAACTAAATGGTAAAAAAAATATAATAATATTGTGTAATGATAAAATTTAAAATGTTTAATTTGCAGGAACCATTCAATATCTGCCGAAACCAAGCTTTTATTAACCTTGCGCTTGTAAGCCAGTGGATCACTCCTCATAACTGCGGGAGACTTTTGTGGTGTTTCTAAATCATCCGCTACCAGAATTTGTAAGATAGTCTCTCATCATATTGCTCTACTTCGAGAGAAATACATAAAGTTCCCGGCGACACCTGAGGAAAAATTTGAAGTTGTAAATGGATTTTACCAATTTGCAAGGTTTCCTCGCGTTATAGCTGCTTTAGATTGTACACATGTACGGATTCAGTCCCCAGGTAATATTAAAACATGAACACATTTGTTAATGTACTTACTATGTACATGTACACAAACTTTATTAGGAGGTGCGAATGGCGAAATATTTCGGAATCGAAAAGGCTATTTTTCTTTCAATGTGCAGACCATGTGTGACTCAAAAATAATGGACATCGTTGCAAGGTGGCCTGGATCGAGTCATGATTCCACAATTTTTAATAATTCTAGAATCTGTGCTAGATTTGAAAATGGAGATTTTGGAAACCATCTCATAGTTGCTGACAGTGGCTACCAATGCAGGCGCTATATGATGACCCCATTACGTAATTGTTACAATCTTCAAGAAACATTGTATAACGAATCTCAGATTAGAACAAGAAATTGTGTTGAACGCTCGTATGGAGTATGGAAAAGAAGGTTTCCTATATTATCAACAGGAATAAAAGTAAAACTAACAACAATTCAGAGCATCATTGTTGCAACAGCTGTTCTACACAACATTTGCTGTATAAATAACGAAGCTGATCCTCCAGCGGCGGACTATTCAATTAATGAAGCAATGAATAATGGCTATGATAGTGAAAGAACTTCGAACTCTCAAAATGAAAATACATCTGTTCGAAGTTCGCTTGTTAATGACTATTCCCGAAGTCTTTTAGGTTAATAAGATACGATTTTTTTCATTTTAACAAACATCAAATTTATTGAAAAAAAAGAAAAAACAAAACACTGAACTTCATTATAAAAAAATACATTAAAATAAATAATAATAACAAAAAAGTAATGCTGGACCTATTCAATGCATCCTCAAAACTTCTTTTGTAATTTTTTCCAATTCAGCATCCAAAATAAGCATTTTTTTCTCGTGTATTTCCTTCATTTGCACAATTTCTAGAGCTTGTTTATCCTGTTGCAGTCTCGCTAACTTGCATTTTCTTCAGCTAGCTCCTGCCACTTGTCGCCAGTTAAATTTCTTTTCCGAGCAGTAAGAACTGTGGATTTTCTTGAAGCATATATGTATGTTTTTAGTTTTGGCTTCGTTTGTCAAATTTACTGAACCCGGGCTCTGGTTTTCTTTCTCTTCGGGCTGCTCAATCAGAGTTTCTTTATGTTTTTCATTTTCGGTAGCATCTAAATTAAATTAAAGGAATTAGTTTACATTTACACAAAATGCTTGTTTAAAAACTTACTTTTTGGTTTTAAAATGTCACTGTCATAAACTGATGGTAGTCCTTGGGCCTGGTCACCAAGAAGGTTCAGAATCGTCTTGTCTAACACATCCGTATTTATTTCCTGAGGACCACCACCAGTTTGGTAAAGCTTTCGCTTTTCGAAAGCAAACTTTTTTTTTTTTTTTTAATTTTCATATTTTGTCTTCAACACATCCGATGATCGGTAATGGGAGCCACTCTTTGAATTAAATTCGTTTGCAATGGACTCCCATGCCGCTGTTTTTTCTGTCCAATGTACTCGATCAGTTTTTTTGTTTTCAATAATGTGTTTGTTTTTCATAATCAACTCCATCAGCAAATCTATATCTGCTGATGAAAAGTTGTTGCTTCTTTTTTTGTTGCTATTAATTTTCACAATGTTTTCCATTTTTATTTTTATGTTTTCGTTTTAGCTCACAGAAATCACAACTCACAACGGTACTTTAAAACAATACAAATTTTCCCCGATTGTCAACAAAACACAAAATATCTGTTGCTGTTTCACGTGTTCCTCGCTTCAGAGAGAGAAAGAAAAAACGATGAACAGCTACGTATTGCTTACATTACGTCACATGACTTACAATGCTACCAAACTCTTTTCATACAATTCAATTAAACTACGTTCAATTGAACTGAAGTTCAGAGCACACTGTGAAACTAGAGGAGTTGAACTTCAAATTTAAACTTAAGTTCAGGTACACCTGATCTTAAGTTTAAACTTCCACTGTGAAATTGGGCATTAGAAATTTATTAAAATAAACACGTGCTTAAGTAGTTTATGGTACCGTTTCGATGCGAGCATTATGGAAAATGGGAAAGACGGAGAGGGTTTAGTCTTGAATTCCTGAACATTCCAATGAACTGGAAAGACTGAGAGTGGTTCAATTCAATTCTACATTCGTGCTGTACGGCTAAAGAACGAATCTCTATAATTATCTTAAATTTTAAATGATATGCATTCCTAGTGGAGAATGGAATTATCACTGTTGTTGAAAACCATTCAAAAATGAATATCTGGCCACCCTAAAAATATATCAGCTCAACTTAAACGTTGTTTTAAAGGTTTGTATTTCTGTAAGCAAAATAGGCAATATTAGCGTCAATTTTAGTCCATTCTGCGAAACAATCACGACCAGCAACGAAAACACTAACCAACAATTTCTCTTTGACAACAGCCAACAACAAATAAGAGAAACAGTGCAGTGAAACGGTTTTGATGAAACGCTACGAAAAAAAAAAACGATACGTAGACGCGAAGAATTAAAAAAAATGCCTAACTTATTTATATTCAGCCCAGCCCGATTCTAAAAAACAATTCCCTGGGAGTTTGTTCCATTTTCCCTACTCTCTTATTGCAAACAAAAAGTCTCCGGGAATTTATTTTCTTTTTCTCTTTCCCAATCTTCGGGAAAAAAGGAGGCATTCTAAATTTCAAAAGTAGGGAAAATTTGTACTCGTCTCCCGCCGAATCATTCCCCAGAAATTTGTTGGAGAATTTAAACGAAAATTGAAGTTTTTTATTTTGCATCGAAAATAAATTAAAATTTTAATAATTTTATGGGTCTAAAACACCTAATAAGTCACAGTTGCAAATGTTGCAGAATTTAATGGAGATGCCGCCTGCGGATTCCAGAGCAGGCCAAAGGAAGAAGCCTTTCAGTTTTGTGGAGGAAAGTTGTGTTTATAATGTTACCTTTATTTTATAATAATTTTTATTTGATTATTGTACTCCTTTATTTTCAAATCTGCTTTAAAATACTTTAATTCCAAATACTATGCTTTGCAAAAATTTTCAAACTTAATTTATTTCAAATTATTTGCAATCAAAACAATTACATTCCTTGTTTTCAATTTTGCCTTGAAAATTCACAACGTGTTATGTCAGATAAATTATTAATAAGTAGAAGAGACATTTTGTTCTCATCACCAATACGAGTTCGGTTGTTTTAAAATCACTCTTGGTTTTCATACTTCAACAGTTATTTTTGCGATATTGATTCACAACGTCCTTAATAACTGCAGCTGAAGTATCAACACCAATACGAGTTCGGTTGTTTTAATTGCCATTTTCCTTTTTACATTAAAATTAAATTTATAATTATTTTCAATTTCCATAATTCATCATTAAATTTCATTTTCTTTATTTTCTCGTTCTTGATTTTACTTATTGTTTTTAAATTTTCTAGTTTTTAATAATTTTAATTTCTGTTATCTATAATTTACATTTTCTCGATTGAATAAAAATTAACTTTAAAGCTAATTGCACAAATTTTAAAAACCTTTTGTTCTTTTTTAAAGTCCTCGCCTGGACTCTTTGCTGGCTTTCCTTCGTCTTTTTTGTTTCAATTACTATTCCTTTACTACGTTGCCAATTCAACGTTTGCTGTAGTCCTCGGACAGCACAAATGTGGTTCAGAATTCTAGTAAAGCTGCGATCTTACCGTGTGGTTTGACTGACTGTCCCCACAACCAGCCCTGACGCAACATTTCTTTTATCTGCGGCTGTTTGACGTATTTGTATCCATTGTTGACACAGCTGCTCTTCCAGTTTTAGTGAACTAAGCACCTTATTGAAACAAGGATGGGATGAACCAACATTAAAGTATTTTCCAACGCCTACCGTTTGGTATGATCCCTAAGCGAAACAAACACTTTTCAGCTGCTTTATATTGTCTCTAATGACAATAAGTGCCTAATGAGTAATCACAGACCCAACAAGGACTTTTTCATTAACTCTTAAACATTTTTGAAATTTTAAAACCAAAATATTTATTAAAATGTAAAAAAATAAATAAAACTACACACAGCCATTCTGTCAACTCCAAAGGATTACATACACTCCTTTAACAGCTTCTCTCTTTCCTCTCGTTTCATATGACAAATATTGCCAAACAGCTGTTTCGAACATTCAGAATTTTTGTTCCCACTTTCGAAGGGAAAAATAATCAGCTGACTGATACTGACTATATCAATGTCAGTACTAATGTATCTTAATATAGGTAAAGGTACACCAAAATTAGTCTTGTTTTAAAATTTATTTTTAAAAAAGGCTAAATTGAAAAAAATATGCCAAAGTTCAAAATCAGACCTTACTGCAGATGTACAATTTTTTCTTACAATATGAAATATACATTTACATATCCGGAAAATCTATGAAACAATTTGAACGCAGAATAAAATTACTTCATCCTCCATGATTCTCATTATTTCGAGTACAATAAAATTTGTGTTTTGTTAAAAAGGTTCTAACTTCTGGCTGCTAAAAAGTTATAAGAGGTACGAGCTCTCGATCTTATTATTTTTCTAAATTCAGGTTGCGACCTTCATAACTAATAGTTTATAACTTCAAAGTATGTACATAAGATAAGAGAATTTAGTTGCCAGAAACAATGCAATTCATAAATATTTCGAAAATTATAAAAATATAAATCAACGCTTTCAAAACGCTTGGAATGTTGGTTAAACCATTTTATCAGACATTAATTTTAGTAGCTTATAAAAATGTACAAACTAACCTTTCTCAGAAATCCGAAAATCTTTTGATATGGGTACTCGTACTATGAATTTGAATTGCACAATCTCGTTTCCCTCTATTGTGCAAAGTTCATCAGCATTTATGTACTTCATCGCGATGCTATATTCGTCATTGAACTTGCAATTCTTTTGTTCACTGTATTTGGTATCAGTTGTGTATCAAAATAAGATGGCTTGATATAACTGATATTAATACAAATTGTCATATATCAACATAACAAATAATAAAATTTACATTTTTCAGTCAAATTGTCATGTTGTTCTATTTTTAGCTCATTTGACACAGAATTATCAAAATCTTTATCTTAGGGGCGATATCAATACGACGAGTAATTTACACACATTGTATTTGCCCTCTTTATGACCGTGCAATAATTAATATTGTTAAGTTTTCTCTTCTTATTATATGGCCAAGTTTGAGGAAGTTTCGTCCATAATTAGCTTAATACATGCATGCTATCCCGTTGCCGTACTTAAAACTAACATTTGACTTTTGAAAATTAGGAGAATGATTTATTATCATATTTAACTGAATCATTAAGTTAAGTTATGGGGTTACTAACGCTTCTTTTCATCATCGTTTTTAAAAACAAAAATTAAAATTATTCACATTAAAAACGTGTTCTCCTTTGGGGCTTACATTGTTAGGAGTTTTTTTCTTCAAATGTTGATCCTTATGTGTATTTTTCATTGAAAAAATAAATGTCACCATCATCACCATCCCCAGAGAACAGCGTTCATGAAATTAATGTTTTACATCATTAAAAAGAACGAAGAATTCAACTTAGCGGAGAGTTCTCAGAAGGCTACATATTGCTCAAATTTGCTTTAATATCTGCTATCTCTACTTATACTAATCAAACTATTAACAACTGGGATATCAGCAAAAGATGAGAACAAATTGTTAAATTTTGTCCTTAGTTTTTCCCACTGTACTTCGTCCAATGGAAGATTCCTTCAATTCTCATTGTCACTTAGTGGATACAGTAATTAAAGAACGTACCTACTCCAGCTAAATAGCCATCATTAAATGTCATAATGAGAAAACTCTTTTCTCTATTATTTCTCTCGCTTTAAATGGCACTTAAAAAGATGACATGACTGGGCGTTGGTATCATTTCTCCTTCCGCACTACCTCTTTCGTTTTTCTTTACAGAGTGGACTGTGGGGTATTATTAGAGTGCCAATCGTTATCTTTAGATGACAGTTGAAAGTCCTATAAAAAGAAAAGTGCGTGACTTAGTTTTTACGGATGTCATTAGACCCAAGTAGATTAATCGTTAGTTTCTGCACTCGTAGATGTATTAATATTAGAGGCATTAAGGCAATGTCCTGAATTAAGAAGTCCTTCCATTTTCATATCACTCAAACACAGAGTGTCAGAGTGATATGGATAGAGAAAATTTCATTTGGAATATCGTCTACGTGCTGGTGATTGTGATGGAATTATAAAATGTTGGAGTTATGACTTTAAATAAAGTGCAAACGGACATTTAAAATTTTATCGATTATATTGTGTGTGTGTGTATGGTTATGGACCACAATTTGTGGTCAATTGTCATTGTCTTTACTTGCAAATCAAAATATTGGTGTATACCTACAAGGCATATAATTTTATGCAGTACGTATTTGTTTCGATATTTCCGGAATGTAAAAGAGAAAGTTTGAGCATAAATGTGCCCAAAATGTGTTATTATTATTCAAAAAACTGTGGTTTTTTCAAATCGTCCATTCGTAAGCTTCGCAACATCACTTCATTAAAACGAAATGAATTGTAAGCATCACGTAATAGCATTTTCGGCACATTTGAGCACATTTTTTTCTTCTAAATTCTAAAATTATCAAACCAACTTTTTGAAATTAATACGATACTTTACTGAAGAAATTTTTAATTGATTGATAACTATGGGACAATGGACCAGGACCTCATTATTTAAATGTGACACCTGTCAAACTAAAGAAATGTTTTTAAGGACCTATCGCTTGATATGCCTTTGTATTTTTTCATTATCATGTCAGCCACCTCAAGTAGTAACAAAAATTATAAAAAGCTTGAAGTTTACTATATAAAAAAATTCCTTTGTTCAATTTACTACCAAGTATGGATTTTTTGTTCTGACTCAAATACATTTGTTTCAATTTGTAAAATATTTATGCAAAGCTTATCTTTCCTTGAACCCGTAATGCAAAATTTGAAACCTTCCGAATTTTTCCATACCGACAAAAAGTCAAAGTTGTTTTCTTTTCAACAACATTAACCAGATAACCTTCAATCAAAAGTTAGCTGACAATTTATATAAAAATGTCCTTGCAAATTGAATTTCCAACAGGTGAAAGACAAGCCTGCTTGAAGAACAAATAAAACCCTTCAACATTTCAGAAATTATTAAAAATTCATAGAATTCGCTGGAAAAAAAAGACCAACAAATATTTACTCGATCATCACACATCATAAAACCGAAACACGCACACACAAAAAAGTGCTAAAAGCCAATTTAATTCCTGACTTGACTTTTTGTTTTTCTTTTTAAATCCCATGACTTCCCAGAACAAAGAACTTTTACCAATCAAATCCAGTTCAGTGGCGCGGGGTGTGATGGCATTAGAAATTAAATTATTCAATCATTGCGCATAATTTTTTTGTATGTTTTGAAATTTCATCCTGCAAGTATTTTTTTCCACATCCAAACGTTTAAACACACAATGAACGGCCTCATAAGAAAAGCCAAACTCAAATCTCTGGAACACGTTTTGTGTTCTCCAACGCCAGCGCCATCCTTTTTCTATATACTCATTTTCCATTACCCCACCCTGCCACCAACCTACCATTGAAAGTCAAACAAAAAGAAAAAATTAAAAAAAAAAATAAAAATTCGAAAAAGAAACAAAAGCAATCAATAACTTTGCTTTTCCGTTTGATGCCAAAGTTTATTCAGGCGCAAAATGGAATATTTAGCGGCGAAAGAGAAGAACAGAAAAAATTCAACACACATTTTCAAAAGTTGTTTCATGTTTTTACTCGATAGGTCAGCCACAGTTCCCATTTACGGAACTGGATGCGGATTGAGGATTCATTGATAAGAATGGGAAAAATCAATTCCCATTGCGCTCCGCGCACCGCCCCATATTGTCAATCACTCAAGTAAACGACCGACCGACGACGACTCTCGACTCGAACCACAATCAAACTTTCGAATACATAATTTCGAGCAGAAAACAAAATTGAAAGTATTTTATTTTTTGTTTGTAATTTTGTCATAACTCTTTTTTGTTTGGCAGCTTTTGAAGGAAGAGTCCCGCGTTCTCAATGCTTGTGTTGTGAATAAACATCATCCCCACCAAAATGACGACAGGGTCCTTGTCGAAGGCTATGATCTATTGGTAAGGATATCAGAGATATTTCATGACTGCCATGTCAGCCTCTTGTCATATATGGTAAAATTGTGTGTGTTTTAGCCTTGAAAGTTATTCAAACTTTGACTTGAATTCGATCAGCGGAGGGGAAGGCAAAGGCCTTTTCCGACTGAGATTTTGAACGATAAGAATGAGTATGAATTTGTGTATAGCAAGGATTTTACGTTTTGGTTTTTCGGCATCACCAAAGTCACTTTAGTTTTAGATTAAACTTCAATTTAACTCTGCTGTTGCCAGTTCGATTAGGTTAACCCTTGTCATTCTTATGAACGCGTTCTACCATGGAAGTCTGCTCTCGGCTCGGATAAGCATCGAGTGACTCGTTGGCTTCCTTTCGTTTCTATACCTCTATGCTCTATGGCCTTTGCTCCGTTTAGTGCAAGTTGTATATTGCATTAAATCTTCTTCGGTGATCACAATGACGATAATAGCAGTGGCAATACCAGCTAGATGGAAGAGTGAATAGACGGAAGAAGGAGATGGAGAAAAAAAACTGTTGGCAGCAAGTTGAAAAATAAATTGTTTGGATAAACTTTTTCGATAGAAAATCATGAAATACAATCTTTTGCAAAAGAATAAATTGCGGGTGGGGCACAAAATGATGTAAAAACTTTTTGTCAACTGTAGCATAAATAATGTTGTTTATTTTTGTATGTGTGTTTGGCGGGGGGATAGGTGGCTTGTTAACTAAAAATTGTAGTGACTATTTGGTCCAATTTTATTTAATATTTTTTTTACGCGTCCCCCGCGTATTTTCTAACGTTTACCATCATGTAACAGTTTTTGTAGTATGCCTAGCGTTATTTCTTTGACAGGTCAATCGTATCGTTTTTAATGCGTCTTTACTTATCGTTCTGCCATTGTTATTTGATTCTGTAAGGCATCAGGTCCGTTCTTTTACTTTTTCGGCAGTTTTTGTAAAAACTGTCAAAAATCGAAGAGTGGGGATGAAATTTTGTGATTCTCCTAAAAAGTAAAAGAACGCTAGCATAAATCTGCCAAATGCACACAATTATGTCAAACGTCAAAAAAATTCAATGTACTTCATATGGTTTGACAGAACTTACTTAAACTGCCACAAGAAATTTTTGTGGCTGAAATCGGCAGATAGGGGAAATATTTTTCTCCTTCATAAGTGACAGCTCTTACAAAAATTGGGAGTAAAAGAACGAAAAAGTGGGATAATATGGCAGTTTTCGGCAGTTTTAGGGAGTAAACGAACGGACCTATTGTTTCTGAAGCGTCAGATTAGTTGTTTTTGACACATAAGGTGTGTCGCTTTTGTTTGCTTACATATCCAGCACACCGTTTTTCTGGCTCGTCATTCCGCATCTCACATGCAATTGTTCACACTTCTTCCGCGTTTTAGTTTAAAACCCTATTGCGTATTCCATTCCAAAAATAAATCATATTCATGTGACAACACTTCCAGAATAAAACGAAAAGAAAGAGAGACTAGCGCCTAGGGGTTAGGTATTAGGTTAGGTACGACAATGGGAGAAGAAAGAAAACAAAGCATTCATTTGATTGTAAACTTCAGAACATATCAGACGTCTTTTTATTCCTGTGATTTATTTCAGACATTTTTGTTGCTCAAAGTAAAATTAATTATGCTTGAATTGGTAATCAATAATCACATTTGCGCTGAAATCGATCGAAGTTGAATGATCAGTTAAACATCTGAAATAAGGTATTTTTTGTAGATCAATTACTGTTCTTATGGTGACAAGTCTCAATTCGCTGTGAGAAAAAAGTTATTCACTTTAAAGAAGAACAGAAGTCTGTTTTATTTGGAAAATTTCTTGAGTAACCCACACCTTTTAAATTTTTCATCTACTATTCAAAATGGAGGAAGAAGCTTGAACCTTTGTATATAAATTTAAGGTTTACATTTATCCAAAAGTTAAAGTTTCGTAAAGAGGGCTTAAAAAAGCAGTTATCAAGACCCCGTATTTTGAGAATTGCTTGAGTCACACACTCCTTTTTATTTGGAAAGGAATTATTTTTGAGGTTAAATACGAGCAAACAGTTTGTTCGTTGTGAGTGTGGATTGTGTGGAACGCGAATAGAGGTTGGCCGTTCCTATCAGCTAGAATACCTAATTTTTTTTGGGACGGATACATTGCTTTTTTTCAAAAGATATTAATAATTGATATTATAACGTACCTAGATGTTTTTTTACGTTTGGTTTAGAATTTGTGACGAAATGGAACTTGAGACATGTCTAAAATCATTTTTCTTCTTTCATTTTCCATTTGTTGGTCATTTTCATGTTAATAGTCCTTAAAACCTTTATGTTGCCATACGGAGGACAAACAATTTAATGGCCCTTTGCACATCGACAATCTGAAAACTGTTCATAAAAGAACATAAGCTCCTGCCAATCCATTAACAATAAATTGTATAACTCAATTTTACCAAATTCAATAAGATTATGGACGTAAAACAAGAGTTTAAAATTTTATGTTTCACTACAATATATCCCTTTCATTCGAGTCTCGCTCCTGATTATTATTTTAAAGAACGAAACGCCACTGAAGTGTACTCGGGTTTTATTGACGTCAGGGGCAGTGTAAACACGCCTGCTAAATGTATTAAATGGTCATCGATAACATACCAAATAAAACGATCCAAAAAATAAAAATGTCCTTTTCATTTTGCTTCGGGGGATTAAAGTTATTGAATTTTTATATTGCTCTCTAGAATCGAGACACATCCTTAAAATCACCAACAACCGAATTCGCTGCTATCTTTAGCCAGAGCCAGTTCAGTCCAAGAACGAAATGAACATAGGAGCAGGAGGTTTCAGTTCAAGACGTGGCTCAACGACGATGTATACCACAAGCCATTATAACATGGTTTTCAATTCGATTCAATGTAGTGTTTTTGTTTGTTTTGTAGTCTGCTGTGATGGGGGATTAAGAAACAACAATTTTTACAGCACTCATAGTGGTCCTGGTTATTGCTCCGATTTAAGGGATATTAACACTTTGGTCGGTTTATTATTGTTTTTTTTTCTGTAAGGTGTTGGTTTTGCTGCTTGATGTAACTACGGTGGGTGTATTCCGTTCGGGAACATAATGTTCTTGAAATAAAACGAAAAGGACACATTATTTTATTGGTTCAGCATTGTAGGTACTTAATGGCTTGGCAAGTATAATTTTGTTGAAGTGGCAGTCACGTGTGCTGCAATGAAGCGCGTTTAATTGCAAACTTGATAATGTGACCTAGACACATCAAGTCGTAAATAATGCACACCTGTTCTGCCTGCTTAACACTCTTGCCGGAGCGGAATTTTATTTTGAATGTTAATTTTTAACCGAAAGAGTTACTATGCAACTCTAGCAGTTAAAGGGAGGACTTACAACGTTGGATGAGTTTACAATTTGGTTTTTTAATTTTTCTCAACGGTTCTAGAAAAAAAGAATAAATAAACCTGAAAGAAGAAGAAGGAAGTGTTTAAGTTTTAACCTTTAAGCTTGCACGAGAAGTGAAGTGGTTGGCAGCTTAAATATTGAATAGATACGAGCATATCATATGTATAAGCTCAGTATAAGCTTTATCTTTAAGAAAAAGATTTCCTGAATTCCACCAACTACAGAGGCATAAGCCTCTGTAACATTATCGTAGCATTATCCCCTTCAAGATCTTTACTGCATTACTCTGTGAAGCCAATCGTCAGTAATCTTATCAGTCTGCCGTTACATGCTTTCATATGCGTCAACCAAAATTTCGAGTTTAAATTTTTAGATAGAAAAGATTTTTATTTCAGAAATCACAATATATGTATCTAGGTACAAAATCAAAATAATAATTAAATAAAATCTTAATACGTAATCTTAATATACATGAATATTAATATTAACGTATTTTTGGCATAACATTTCATTTGTTGTCTGCCAGGTGGGCTTAATTTATAATAATATATATACAGTATAATAATATTAAAAAAGAGTTTACAATATTATAAACAATATTATATACAAAAAGATATTTTATTAGACATCACTCATATTTATATAATTCAGAATATCAATTAAATTCATTTAATATTAATTCTCTATATTTAAGGCAATAATTTAAGAAACTGTAGAGGGAGGGAAAGTTGTTTCCATTCAAAATTTCATAAAGCTCGCTAATAGAAAGAACAGTATTACCGAAACATTTTTTTCTCGCGTTCATAAATACTGGACATCTGCAAATAAGGTGATATGTATTTTCTGCTTCATCTAGATTGCAAATTGTACAAATACCGATAGTATCTCTTTTAAAAGCTCTGGCATTAATATTTAGAAGACCACCTCTAGCTCTGAGAACTAAACTTACTAAATGGGCAGGGTTTTCATCAATGAAATATGGTTTTATATCAAATTTTAGATGGGGATATTGTCACATGGTAATGTGTACACTATTAATGGTCACTTTTTGGCACACTTGTTGTTTGCAGAACAAACAACCGGTGTGCTATTGTATTCCAATGCATAAATAAATAATCGGCTCTCTACAGTATTATCTCTTATCAGAGATAAAACTGTAGAGATCGTAAATCGTAATATCGTAGGCCTAGTTCGTAAGTAAGTTTATAATTGTTCTTTGGTAGATCTAAGTAGAGTCAGTCGACTGTTAATGTTCTTAGTGCGTCAACATTGTTATAAATAAAGTTTATAAAATTGTGTTTAATTTCATCTTTGTTTTAATGGTATGAAAACCCAACTCAACTATATGCATCGTGAAACTGAGAGCATCTAGCACTGTTAATATTCATTTCGTGTTCTGTTCGCTTAAGGGTTTCTAAGATATCTAAATGTAAATCAGATAGATTCATATCTAAAATGTTGGAGTTTAATGCTATGCAGAGATCGTCACAGAGCTCATACCATTCACGAGCCCAATAAATATTTTTGCAATTTTAAATTGCGAGTTTAAATTGAACGAAAAATGATCGGCTTAGATTTTGCATTTTGCCTTAAAAAAAAAATTAACATTCGCATTCCTATAATTCACGCGGAAAAATTCATATCGGGTGCGCTACCTACTTTTGTACTGAAATCACTACTTTTGGTTCGAAACTAGTGTTTTTGGTAGTTTCCACCGCTGACCATACAACAATCGCCATTTTATTATTGAAACTTCCCTCCACCAGTGGTAAGGGGTTTCAATATTGAAGGAAATTGTCCTAAATGCCACCAGGGCCCTTAGATAAACCTGCTCTTCTACCGGAGCTATTGCTGTCGTGCAATGTCAACAGTGGCCTTAAATGAACCTGGTGATGCACTAGAGCTATTGCCCACCGTCTATTGCAACAATGAGCCTTTAGCAGTGTTACCGCAGGGAAAAATATTTTCGAGTCAAAAATGCTTGAAAAACGAGTCATTTACAAAACAAAACGAGTCCACTTAAAAAAAAATTAAATATTTTCAGAAATCATTTTGTTTTAAATTTTTAACATGCTTATTTGTGTTCTGCAAAATAAAAAATGAGTCAAACGTTATAAAAACGGTGCCATGTCATTTGGCCATATGCCATATGGCCATATTTCAAAATATGGCTGTATGACACTTTTGAATTGAATCATATGGCCATATTTTAATATATGGCTTTTTGTCACTTTGGTGCTCTGCGAAGAGTGGGTAAGGGTTTGGAAAGGATTGCTTGCAATTCCAAGTACAGATTTCTTGCCGCTCATGTGCGGAAGGTTCAACCTCCAAGTGGTGCAGAGCGTCAACCTGACTCCGTCAGGGCGAATGAACCTACGTTTTTATTGTACATGTATCATAATCATTTTCTTTTGATACCGTGATTAATGAGACTGTACTTGAATATCATTGTGATAGAATAAGGCACTAATGAGTGTTCTTAAGAAAGTTGGTGGTGCATGGCAATATGTCATGCAGTCTTCCAGTTTGGTCGACCCAGCTCCACTCTGGATAAAAGACTGCATGACAATGGACACCAGTGTTCCTGGTGAGCCGTTAAGTCCCGAAGCTGGAAAACTATCCTTTTGGTTTGTACGGATGTGTGATAATTTCACACATCCGATAGAATGTATGATGATAATGTCATACATTCACAGAGTACAAAATAACAAAAGAGACTACCAGGTCTTCTGAAAAAACTGGTACTCTGGGGTAGTTGATGCCCGGATTCTAAATGAATCTCAACTACAGTTGCGGTCGGCCCCCTTGTGGGAGTTTCAGAGTGGCTGTGGTTAACGAGAAATGCGTTCTCGGTAACTGAGTGATGGTCTTAAGCTCAGTTACATAGATAAAAACACATCTACCAGTATGGCTTTTTTTAACGGGAAAAGCAAACTGGTACTTGAGAAAAATGGAATTGGTGGAAGACAAAGTCTATGGCAAATGGGACATATGTAAAAGACTAATTTTGTGCCTTTTCCCTTATCTACAAGGCAACATACACCAAAATATGCATGTAATTCATGCATATAAAATGGAGTGGATTGGAAATCAATCCACCACGAAATTAAGGCCTCGGGCCAGGTGTTCGTGTGTAATTGTTTTCATAATCTGTCACTTTGGTAATGTGTCATTTGACCATTATGGCCAAATGACACTTTCAAACTTGTTCTTAATCTGCAAAAACGAAAAAACGAAAATACAATATATTTATGAAAGAAATAATCAAATAGTTAAACAGAAAGAAACAGACAGAATAATTAATTTTTCAAATCTGCTGCCATTTTCTTTAATTTGGAAAAGGAACCACCACGTAGTGTCTGTGGCTTAGTGGTTATGTGCGTTGGCTGCTAACTAGAGCGTTGTGGGTTCGAGTCCTACTCGTGCTCATAAAAGTTTATATTCCATCTTTCACGGACACTGCCACTTGCGAAGAACTGACAGAACTTCCAAGAGTATAAACCTGTCATGATAAACTTTGCCGTTCGGAATCGGCGTTAAATTGTAGGTCCCCACAATTCTTTACAAGCACTCAGAGAATTGTTGATGAGAGTTAGGCACTTAGGCCTTGGCTCTTTAAGAGTTGTCACGCCACTCTATTTATTTTATTTTTTAAAACACCACGCACCTTTGTGTCTGGGTGCTGCATTGCAATTATTCATTTTGAGCATACTTTTTCACATTCGTCTGAGGACGATATAACGATCTGGAACATTCAAATCGATTTGGTTTGATGGGGAGCGTAGCGAGCGGAAGAAATTATGCCAAAAGAGAATCAATTTGGGGTGTGAAAATACAAAAATTCGAGGGAATTTTTTCATTTTCATACCCCAAATTGATTCTCTTTTGGGCAAAATTTTTTCAGCTCGCTTTGCTCTCTAGCAATTACTGTATATTGTTTCATTGAAATAAAATTCATGATTCAAAAAAATTGAACATCCTATCAAAACAAACATGTCTTTCTAATGGAGCTGTTAATGCAATTAAAACAGCTCAGTTATTTTAGGTGACAAAAAGATGCAATAAGATGAAACTGGATTCAAGTACAGTGTGCTTGTAGAATGCCCTACTCTCACTGAACACCAAAGTTCAGGAGAACGTTTGCATTGGGAAGAGTTTCCTTTACGAAAACTGTTATCTAATAATTTAGAAAATCTTAATACACACAGCAACAATTTTAACCTAACAACTTTGCATATGTTTTCAAAATTATAAACATCATCAATAATTCTTATTTAAGATTTCTGAATCTAAATTTGCAGCCGCAAGCTGGTACAATTTACAACACTAAAAGGACCATTTAAAAGATAGTTCCTGCTCGAACCATTTTGCAAATTTGGTGTTTAATCTATGCCAAATATGGTCAAATGACGCTTTGAAAATGTGTCAAATGACCATTTTCCAATATATGGCCATTTTTCGCATTAAGTAAGCATCATTTAACCATATGGCTGAATGACACAAGAAAATATGGTCAAATGACACATTATCAAAGCGACAAATAGCCATATATTAAAATATGGCCATATGACTCAATTCAAAAGTGTCATATGGCCAAATGGCATGGCAACATAAAAACGAGTCTCCGAGCCAAGGAAGAAAAAGCGAGTCCATTTTCACTCTATAGACTCCATGTGGTAACACTGGCCTTTAGTATACCTTCTTGTATATCACAGCTATTCCCTGCGAAGTGCCACCAGAGGCCTCAAATCAACATTTTGATCCACCAGAGCTATTGCCTGCGGTGTAAGGCAGCCAGAGGCTTCAAATGAACCTGCTGGTCTACCAGAACTCTGCCTGCCGTGTAGTGCCATAAAGGGTCTTAGGAGAACCTGCTGATCCACCAGAGCTATTTTCTGCTGTGTAGTCTGTAGTACTACCAGGGATCTTAAATAAAAGCTGCTGATCAACGTAACCAATGTACGGTTATGAATTAGGACGAGGAAGATGGCTATCGGGATAAGAACAGGTATATGGTAGTATTTTGTCGTGCGCTTACGGGTGTCAGCGTAGAAAATCAGGAATCTCTACCTTCCCCTGGTTTTCCAGTAAGGGAGAATTATCTTTGCTACGAAGAAGAAATTCTAAAACTTGGAATGAAAAATCACTATCCCTTATTGAAAATGTAACAAAAACAGATTGTGAATTATAACCAGCAAAAGTCAATTTCGTATGCAATCTGCTTTTGGCGTTTTCAGTGCGTGCTTATATGATACGCTGTATGTTCACATATGAGTGGCTTGCGTGATTTCATCACAGCCTCTTCCAGAAGATGCTAACTTACAAGTGAGGCAAGAATCTCAAATAATTCTCATTCAAATAAATTCCACAAAAGTCAATAGGTATATGAAAAGTAAATTGATGGTGAAAAGTTCCTTGCAAATCAATTTGAGTTGAATTCCCATTCATATGTAAAGCTTGAAAGAAAACCACATTTAAATTAAATTTTACATCAGCTAAATGAGATGAAACTTTCTCCACAGTTCAGATAAGAGAGCAAAATTTCCAGAGTTTCCTATTTCAACATTTTGCAACAAATAAATCGACTGAAATTGAAAATATAGAAATCCTTCAATTAAATACCGGATCCATATCCAGATTCCAGACATTCAACACTCTCACTTCTGTGGTAAGGAATGTTTTTGTTGCAGTGTGGCGATTGGAAAATCGAAATTGAATTCCAATTCTTTGGGTCGTTTTTCTGTTTTTTTTTTCTCATTTAGAGCCAAATCGATATGTCATTAACAAATACTCAAAATTGTACTAAGCACGTTTCGGACAGTCAAATGTGCAGGAATACGACGACGCGATGACAAAGTTTTCCTTGTATCGCCTTTAACGTTGTCGAACATCGCTTTGGCGAACAAGATTTCGCAAGGGATACATGGTACAGCAACACACACACCCACAACTAGCACACATTTCTTCCTCATTTTCAATTCTGTTTTCTTGCAAATTGAGTCCTCATTCAATTGAAGTTATATGCAAATATCAGGATTTCCAGATCCTTGGTTACCCAGCATCACCTAAATGTATTCTACTATGTCTCGGTGTATCCTTCCTTCCTCCCCAGTTGCATCCTCGCTGCAACATGCATCGATTCAATCAATAATACCGCCTGAAGACACCACTTCGCTTCGTCGCCGCCACCGCGTCATTGATAATAAATGCCTTCTTAACAACAACACTAGATACTTCCATCTACCTATCTGTTGTCCCTGATGTGTGTTTCACTTCAGACAATTGCATGTCCCTGTGCACTCTTCGAGTAGGTAAGGTACCCACTGATGCTATTTGCCAATCAATTCTTTGGCTCCAACTGTTCAAGCACAACGCAGCCAATCCTCAAGAAAACGTCGAAGACGATGCCATGTCCTTTTGCTTTATATATCTACATTTTTTGTTCGTCCTTTTGTAGTCGTCTCGATCGAAGCTACGTTTTTATTGTAATTCTAATCAGAGATACCAAAAACCCACATCAATACCCCCAAGGATCGATTTCATTCTATTTCTAGCAGTTTGATTTTGTTGATGCCCTTCAGGATTCACCACCACTACCAACGTTCAAGTTATACACAATAAATTACGTCATTGAAATGTAATAGCATTTAATTAAAATAGCGCATTACAAAGTGTATTTAATTTTGCAGAGTTGCAAGCCCGCGAGCCAGGATGGGATATTCGCAAAGTTGGGACGAGAGAGTACCTTTGCCTTCAGCGAGTAATCGAAATAAATCCGCTTTATCGATTAACAATTCTACTGGAAAAGACTATGCGAGTTGGAACTATATAAAATGCAGAACTTTCGCCCAGTCTTTTTTAATCAGACAAAAATAAAAAAGAAAATAGTTTGAAACTCCCGCCAGCGATAATATGCAATTAATTTTCTTTAACTTTAACTCTCTGCTCTCTTTTCGAAATGTTTATAAGAAGAGAACACAGCCAAAAGCGTCTTGCAACGTGGTGTTTCAATTCGTATCGAGGGAGAAGGAGGAAGTAACTACAACAGTCATCGTTGTTCGTATTCAGATTTTTCATTCAAGGATCTGGGCTTTGGTGAAAGGAATCCAATTTTCAGGGATGATATTTCTAATATTTCGAGTGAGTTTTTTAAGTCATGTATGTTGCTTGGTTAGACATAACTGTAGGATTCATTTTTTATGAATGTTGCATGAGTAGCTGACGACAACGTACGACCAACGCAGGACGCCTTAAACATCGAAACATAAGCAAAGACACAGACACACGCAACAGAAAAAAGTAACGAACCTTACAACGTAGAACACCATAGACATAGACATCGTACAATTTAACGATATGAAAACGAACTACGAACATAAGTAGTCATTATCATACGAAGACTGTGATCGCGTCCGCTCCAATTATTATTCATTCTAGTTTGAACCTTTCTTTAAAATGGTTAATTCCATGAATTGTGAATTCTTTAAAATAAAGTGAAATGAACTGAACCCACATAAATGAAATCGACATTGACATAATTATGTCATACCGCACAATGTTTGGAGTCACGTCGAAGTGCTCGGATTACGACTTGGGATAACGTGATAAAAATCCAATATCTCGTATTGGCAGGTCGGTTTGAAGTAGATAACGAATTGTTGGCTGATCCACTACTCTCTGCATATTTCTGCCATTCAAAAAGTCACTCGCCAGGAAAAAATTTCATTCAAATGAGCGCGGAGGCCAGCAGCCTACTTTGCAGACCTCGAGAAAACGTATTTTCAGAGAGGGTTAGTTTAGTGTCCATTTTGAAAAAAAAAAAATCGCCACTTTTTCAAAAAGTGTTTATTTCTTCTGTTAGCTCAGAAGGTACCGGACTGGACGGATCTTTTCATACAGCAAACAACACTTTTCTAACTCAAACGGCAGCCTCACAAACATTGTTCCAATCACTGGCTCCCTTTCATAGCTTCCAATAAAAGAACTACGCAAAAGAAACAAACAGGTCATCAAAGAATGAATGATATCAAAGAAGAAAAAACAAAAAAACAAAAAGGCAGATGAAATCCCCAGCCATGATACACCTGGTGTCAATATGGTTCATCATCTCATCTCCAATGACAGACGATTTTATCCCATCATTACCCCCAACAAAGCCCTCACGTTAAATCGGCCTCAAGCACTCCTTTTCTTATTCGAATCTTTTGAAATCGTATAAACACCATGGTGAAAGTGTAACGTGGTAAAATGACACTTCCTACAAATCCTATTCAAGGAATGAATTCTATTCCAAGCCTTCCGCACACCCAGTGACGTGCTGAGCATCCCAGTTTTCAGTTTCTTATCTCAACAGTTTGACACATTCTCCCTGTCTATTTGATATGCCCCATGCTCTATGTTCTATCTATAGAATATTGTTTCTTTGAGTCTATAAAAGCAATAGGTATAGATACCGACGACCGAAGAAGCCTTCGGCTTCAACTGGTAGATTTTCATTATAAAGCGAGAATGATAGGAATGTTGTCCTAGGTTTGTGTTTCTTGTATATCTGGTGGAAGACCATTGGGGATGGCGATATAAAGCAACCAAAGACGAATACGACGACGTGTAGGTAATACTGTTTTAGTCTGTCAAAGAAGATTCTTGAAAATCATTGATAATTTTTTTTTTTTTGCAATTTCAAAATCAGATCAATAACCATTGGTCGATTGACATTAGAGAAAGGGGAATCTGAGACTTTAAGCGTTGGCGTTGCCGTTGTCCTTTTTTTCGTTTGATGGGCATTCTTGTTTGATTGACAGGGGATAAGTTGAATAACTCCACGATTCGGAAGGACGGAAATGGACGGCATTATTTCGTTCTGTTTTTTGTGTGTTTCTCCTTTTTTTGTCTTTTTTTGAGCAATTTGGAATATAAATAATTCTGAGATTTCTGGTGTGTTCTTTTTTTCTCTGAGGGAGCTCTGATTGAAGGCGTGGAGACATTTGAGCTAAGGGTTTTGTAATTTTCGGCGGAAAAAGAATTCCTTTTAACCATTACTTGGAAACCCTTTTTCATTTCTAGGAAAATTATTAAAAGTTGAATACGCCTTTTCAAAATACGATTACGACTGAAATACGATTGTGTGGTTGTCGGAAAAGCTCAGTTTGGAAAGGAGGACAATTTGAATAAAAATGCACAAGTCTGAATAGAGAGGTTTTTATAAACCCAGAACAGGACTTATCTTGTGATAAAAAAAAGCATTTTCATGGAAAAAGGACTCATACAAACAGTTATTTTTCCGATGAAAATGTTAGATATTCGATTCAATTTTTTAGAAAAAGGTTTTATCCTATTACGCGTCACATCATAAATCGTTTTCAACTAAAAATTGCAAACTATTATTGACGCATACGCACGTGATGAAAACTTTTGTCAGAAGAGATGACAATGAAACTTTTAAAATAATTAGTCACGTGGCTTCGTTTGTTAGAAAAATAGAAAAAAAAATTGAAATGTTGTGTTGAAATCGATAGATCGTTGTTGTTTTTGGATTGAGTCTCATATTTCCGACAGTTCAAGCGATGAAGACGCAATAAGGTCGATGAGTGGTGTAGACCAATAATTCAATAGACTAAAGCCAGAACTTTAATGAACGGAACGGCGTGGATGAAGCCGTTACTGAGCGAGAACAAGAAATTCTTATATTGTGCCTAAAATGGCGGATTGCTCCGTTTAGATTAGTTTTGCTTACGGACGTAAACTGTGCTCCCTTTCACTTTTTACGGACGAAAATTTGTCAGCTGACTGGATTTATTTATTTGTCTGAAGAAAAATTCGATCAGAACAAAAACATAAAATGTGAAAAAAGAGCCAAGTTCTCTTATGTGCGAACAACACTGTGTAAAAAGTTAGCCACCAAAAGTAATGAGATCTAAAAGAACGCCAAGTTCTTACATGTAAAAGTGTTATATTGAATATTTTAAATCATAGAAGATAATACAACTGTTAAGTCTCTGAACTTTATATTATAACAATTTACATTTACATTTACAATTTACATCATTAATTCATATGAACTACCTTTTTATTCTAATTATTGTTTTTTCATTAATTGTATATACAAATACATACTAAGCTGTACTAAAATTGATTATGTTTAATGAATTATGAATAATCAAAACTATACTCATCTGTCAACACTGGCTCCTTCTGAGTCCAGCACATTATTTAACTGTTACAAAATCAACTTAATAAAAATTCATTCGTTTATAAGACACCATCGAGTGTAGACCAACCGTGTTCTTATTTATCATGGGAGAATCAGTTTTGGCTTCGAAGTAATTTGATACAGTCTCCGTATCGAAATTAACATGGCGACCGTGACAGGACACATGTCTCATCAATAGTTTTGGTTTACTTGCTTAAATTCAATGAAATCAATTTTCACCTATTCAAAAACAATAGTTAATCTTCTTAAAGTGATTTAGCTGCATAAAAATCCTAACTGTGTACCATTACGGAAAATTCAATTAGGAAGCACATCTACCTTCAAGAGGAAAAGAGACAACCAATGAACCAAAACCATTCCATAAAAAAAAAAAAAAAAAAAAAAAAAAAAAAAAAAAAAAAAAAAAAAAAAAAAAAAAAAAAAAAAAAAAAAAAAAAAAAAAAAAAAACTAAGAGCTTGGAGACAGCAGTAAATTTACCCAACAAGCGGTTGCTAAGTTAGCGGTTTGTATATGGTGATCTAACAAGTAATCTCTCACGAACAGTTTTAACTCTCTTTGCGTGCTGCTGAAAGAACAGTTTTTAAAATAAATATAAAACGAAAAACGCGTGGTCATTAATTTTAATCGCATATCGGTATAATTCAATTTACTTTAAAAACTTTTGTGTTATTTCTATACTAACATGGCTGAAGCAAAATTGCAAAAATTAAAAGTAAAACGCCAAACGCTCATCGGACAGCAAGATAGAATAAAACAATTTATTGAAAAACAATCATCAATCGCTTCCTTTTATGAACTCAAAATTCGGTTAGACAATCTAGAAAAGTATTACAATGATTTTCAAGCGATTCAATCGACAATTGAAGAGCTCGATAACAGTGAAAGTGAATCGAATGTTCGCCCGGCTTATGAAGAACTGTACTTCGTGTTGCAACCTTCACTCGCGTCATTACTTTCAGCTTGCGACCACAGTGAATCGTCTGCAAAAAACACAACCATTCTCAATACAACGGTCGGTGGAAGTTCGATTAAATTGCCAAAGGTTCCGCTACCTACGTTTGTCGGTGATTACACAAAGTGGCTTAGCTACTATGAGACGTTCTCAACACTGGTAGATCAAAACGAAGCAATTGACAATATAACAAAATTTCATTATCTTCGCGCAT
This sequence comes from Sphaerophoria taeniata, assembly GCA_943590905.1. Classification (NCBI taxonomy): domain Eukaryota; kingdom Metazoa; phylum Arthropoda; class Insecta; order Diptera; family Syrphidae; genus Sphaerophoria; species Sphaerophoria taeniata. The sequence continues at coordinate 25,942,593 of OX016541.1, forward strand.
CCTTGTCTGGCCAGCCACTTCGATTAATCGTATCTATTGATGTAACGGCAAAATATTATACTGAAGCGCTTAAATTATTGAAAGATCGGTACGGGAAAACAACAGTTATTGTAGAAGAACACATAAAAAACATTTTAAACTTTCCTCCAATCGCAAAAGTCACCGTTCAAAATATTCGCGAGCTCGTTGATAGCGTTAATGTGCATTTGCGTTCCCTTTCGTCGCTAGGCCGACCTGTTGCCCAATGGGATGACCTCATCATAAGCATCGTGCTGTCAAAATTAGACAATTCTACGAACGAGAAGTGGATCGACGAACGCGTTGCCGAACGATTACCCATGTTGAATGAACTTTTCAAATTCTTGGACAAGCGCTGTCTTCAGCTTGAAAGGAAATCTTCACAGCAGCCCAGTTACCATTCAAATACCTCTCAACCAAAGACACAGAAAGGTACCTCGTCGTCAGCAATGCCAAGGTCATCGTATGTAATTGCATCAAAGGTTAAGGTATGTTGTTATTGTTCTGGTAATAATCATCTTATTTATCGGTGTAGAAAATTTTTGACGTTGATACCTAAAGACCGGTTTTTAGCTGCAACTGCCAAAAACCTATGCATAAACTGCTTGAAATCTGACCACACGCATCAACAATGTACCTCAGAAAAGTGTAGAACTTGTCAAGGTAATCATCACAGTCTCTTACATGCATATAGCAATACAAATCCTACACACACTGCAAAGCCCCAACCATCCGAAGACAAGCCAAGCAGTTCTCACGCTGGTACTGCACAACAAATATGTCATACTGCTTTCAAACAGCTGCCAATAAACAAACGTATTCTGCTTGCCACAGCAATTATCAAAATTATCGACAAATATGGAAACCCAATCACTTGTAGAGCACTCTTAGATTCTGGGTCCCAATTAAATTTTATGACTGAAGCCCTAGCCCATCAATTAGGTATCAAATGCGTTAAATCATCGACTGATATTTGTGGCATTGGTACTACGGCAGCAACATCACGTTGCACGCTCTCTACAACTATACAGTCACTAAATTCATCATTTTCTAGTGAAATTTGCTTCCATTTGCTTCCAAACATAAGCACACGTCTCCCTGATTATTACATCAATATCGTTGACTGGAATATACCTAATGATGTTACATTAGCAGATCCTCGATTCTTTGAACCAACAAAAATCTATGTGCTAATTGGAGCAGAAATCTATTTTGATCTCTTGATTTCACAACAAATTCGTATCGGAACGGATTTCCCCGTATTGCAAAACACACAATTAGGCTATATTGTAAGCGGAAGTATACAGAATGCTTCGCCACAGCAATCATATCACTGTCAATTTTCTAAAAGGATGTCAATATCATCACTTGATAAGACATTGCAACAATTCTGGGAGGTTGAAAATCACCTCGCTCTTGAGCAGACAATGACCACAGAGGAGCGGCTCTGTGAGTTACATTTTGAAGAAACTGTCAAGAAATCCAGCGACAACAGATTTGTTGTTCGCCTTCCTTTTCGGAATCCGATGCCTCTTCTCGGAAATACGCTCGAAGCAGCAAAGAAAAGACTATTGTCACTTGAGCGTAAGTTCAAACGTGATCCTGAATTCCACACTCAATACGTCAAATTCATGAAGGAATATGAAGACCTTCATCATATGCGAAAGGTGCAGCAACCTGCCTCAACCAATTTCTTCTTACCACATCATGCCGTAATGAAATCAGACAGCTCTTCCACAAAGATGCGCGTCGTATTTGATGCCTCAATGAAATCCACTTCAAATGTTTCCCTCAACGATGCATTGATGACTGGTCCAACCGTTCATTCGGATTTGTTCACCGTCATAGTCAGGTTTCGCTCATATCGATTTGTTTTCACCGCTGATGTCAAACAAATGTATCGTCAAATCGAAGTAGACCCCGTTGATCGTCCATTTCAAATGATCGTTTGGAGAGAACATCCAACATCAGAAATAAATTGCTATGAGCTGAACACCGTAACATACGGAACGTCCGCAGCACCTTATCTGGCTACTCGCTGTATGAAAAAATTAGCAGTAGATGAAGAAAGAAATTTCCCTTCAGCCTCCAGGGCAATTTTGAAGGAAACATACGTTGATGACATCATGACTGGTGCCTCGAACTTAGAAGAAGCCTGTAAACTTCAAGTTGATCTTATTCAACTCCTAAAGAAAACACATTTTGAGCTAAGGAAGTTTTGCTCAAACAACAAGGCACTTTTGAGTTCCATTCCCAACGAATACTGGGAACCCTATCGCTGCATTGGACAAACTGATGTTATAAAAACTCTCGGGCTTATTTGGCAACCCACTGCAGATGTATTTATGTTTCACATATCTATCCCCGAACACGCAAGTGTAACCAAGCGGAGCGTTCTTTCCGATTTAGGAAAAATATTTGATCCCTTGGGCTTAATTGGACCTGTAGTTGTATTGGGGAAAATGTTTATGCAAGAGCTCAATATGCTTAGCGATTTAAAGGTAGAACGACACTTGCTGTCTGACGAAGAGTCCAAGCTTATTCAAATACATTCCTTTTCGGATAGTAGTGAGTCAGCCTATGGTGCCTGCTGCTATTTACGTTGCGAAGATTTACAAGGTAACATCACTACAAAATTAATTTGTTCCAAGTCCAGAGTAGCTCCATCCAAATTCATCACATTGGCACGGTTAGAACTATGTGCGGCGCTCCTCATGACTGAATTGGTAGAACGTCTTGTTACAATTTTGCCAATACGGATTCAAAATCGTTTCTACTACTCCGATTCAAAGGTTGCACTGGCGTGGATATCAAAACCGTCTTATATGTGGCAAACATTTGTCGCAAATCGTGTTGCCAAAATCCAGGAACTCACAAGACCAGAAGAATGGAAATATGTGAATACAAAGGACAACCCAGCAGATATAATCTCTCGAGGGGCACTACCTGAAGTACTTTAACAGTCAACACTTTGGAACAATGGACCGAATTTTTTGATGACCAACTCTGATATCCAACCGCAGCAGTTTACACTAGATGACGTCTCCGACTTACCTGATCAACGTCCTGTGAAAAGTGTTCTTCTTTCAACATCAGCCCAGCAATACGACGTATTCGCAGATGTTCTTCATAGGGGATCCTTGCAGAAGCTTGAACGCATTTTTGCCTATTGTTACAGATTTGTCAACAATTCAAGGCTTCCAGTGTCAAAACGAACTTTTGGTCCTTTTACAACTGATGAGCTCGATGCAGCACTGACAGGCATTTTGCGTAACAATCAACGCGTTTATTTACAAGACGATTACAAACATCTACAAGCAAAGCAGGTAGTCGACAAGTCAAGTAGACTCGTAAGTCTCAACCCATTCTTAGACGAAAAGGGACTAATTCGTGTCGGAGGCCGTTTACATAATGCGCTACTAACTTTTGACTCAAAACACCAAATTATACTTCCAAAATCTGAATTTACAAAATTTCTAATAACCTTCTTTCATTTCATGCACAAACACGCTGCTCCTCAAACATTGCTATCCATCACACGTCAACGCTACTGGCCGCTTGATGGGAAGCACCTCTGTCGAAACATAGTTCATCACTGCATAAGATGCTTTCGCTGCAAACCCAAGAATTCTGACTTGTTAATGGGACACCTACCAAAGGAACGTGTTCAACCTGGCCGTGCATTCCTCAATACTGGAATAGATTTCTGTGGGCCTGTTTGGACAACAACTAGAATACGAGGACGTCCTCTCACAAAAACTTATCTATGCATATTTGTCTGCTTCGCAACAAGGGCCACGCATATTGAAGTTGTCAGCGATCTTTCAACGGATGCATTTCTAGGTGCACTGCGTCGTTTTATTTCCAGAAGAGGTCTATGCTCAACAATTTTCTGCGACAACGCGACAAATTTCATTGGTGCTAAGAACGAGCTTGCTGAGCTGTACAATCTTTTTCAACAAGAAGCCCACAAAACATCCATTCAAGAGTTGTGCCAGTTTCATCGGATCACATGGCGGCCCATACCTCCCAGGTCACCACACTTTGGAGGGCTTTGGGAAGCCGCCGTCAAGGCCGCAAAGTATCATCTTGTACGCGTCATCGCTCAGTCTAACCTCACCTTTGAAGAGCTTTGCACATTGGCTGCACAAATCGAAGCTATCCTTAATTCAAGGCCGATAACACCACTATCGTCAGACCCAGAAGACTTGAATGCTCTTACACCTGGACATTTTTTAATTGGTGCTCCAATGACCTCCTTTGCAGAACCAGATATTTCTGAGGTTCCCATTCATCGACTATCTAGATTTCGTCAACTCCAGCAGTTTCAACAAATCTTTTGGAAAAGGTGGTCAATGGAATATCTTCATTTGCTTCAACAGCGTTACAAATGGGAATCCAAAGGCAAAAGTCTACAACAAGGAGATCTTGTTCTAATTCACGACGATAATTTGCCGCCCTGTCAATGGCAACTTGCACGAGTGACTGAGACATTTCCGGGATCTGATGGCGTCCACCGGGTAGCCCAAGTTAGAACTCAATTCGGTACATTCAGACGAGCAACAGCAAAGTTATACCCACTACCGATGGATGATTTTTAAGTATACTAAGTATACTTCAAGGAGGCCGATATGTTAAGTCTCTGAACTTTATATTATAACAATTTACATTTACATTTACAATTTACATCATTAATTCATATGAACTACCTTTTTATTCTAATTATTGTTTTTTCATTAATTGTATATACAAATACATACTAAGCTGTACTAAAATTGATTATGTTTAATGAATTATGAATAATCAAAACTATACTCATCTGTCAACACTGGCTCCTTCTGAGTCCAGCACATTATTTAACTGTTACAAAATCAACTTAATAAAAATTCATTCGTTTATAAGACACCATCGAGTGTAGACCAACCGTGTTCTTATTTATCATGGGAGAATCAGTTTTGGCTTCGAAGTAATTTGATACAGTCTCCGTATCGAAATTAACAACAACAATATTAAAAGAAAATAGAAAATAGTTTGGATGAAAATTTACAAGTTCACTGTTCAAGTTTTAAAATGTTATTAATCACGCTTTAAACGAAAACTTGCCAAGTGAACTTGTAAATTTTCATCCAAACTATTTTCTATTTTCTTTTAATATTGTTGTATTATCTTCTATGATTTAAAATATTCAATATAACACTTTTACATGTAAGAACTTGGCGTTCTTTTAGATCTCATTACTTTTGGTGGCTAACTTTTTACACAGTGTTGTTCGCACATAAGAGAACTTGGCTCTTTTTTCACATTTTATGTTTTTGTTCTGATTTCACATCTTTTTGCAAAGTTTTTTTTTATGGAAGCATGAACCTCGAAATAATTTTATAAGCTAGCAATTTGCAAACTTTAACAATATAATTGCTCTGCCAATTAATAAATAAATAATAGGTAGGTTAGGTTAGAGTGGCTGTCTAGATGTCACATTTAGACATCAAGGGTCCATTGTGAAACCACTTAGGACAGTTACTCATGGGGTTTCATGAAGTTAAACAAACCAGAAATCTAAATTTCAAAATCCTATATCCATTTTAAGAAAGTGGGTGGCAGCCACGCCCCTTAAATGAAACTGCAATTTTGTACTTATATTTTCTCTTATACTCAACCGAAATCCTATCAAAATTTCGAATTTAAACGTTTTCGACCATTTTGATAAAGTGGGTGGATACCACGCCCCTTAATGGAAATAGATTTATTTCTCATTGTTTTCGTGTTATTCGACCAAAACCTTACAAGAATTCCAAATTTCAACATCCTACGACCGTTTTAAGATAGTGGGCGGAAACCACGCCCCTAAATGAAACCAAAATATTTTACTTATATTTTTCTTTATATTTAACCAAAACCCTATTATAATTCCGAATTTCAAGATCCTACGACCAGTTTAAGAAAGTGGGCGGATACCACGCCCCCTGAATGAGCAAATTGAAATTTTCGATTTTTTCCTTTGTATACAGCCGAAAACCTACCATTGTACCAAATTTCAAGATTCTGCTATTGTTAGAAGTGCTTCATAGTTTTGATGATCAGTCAGTCAGTCAGTCAGTCAATTACGGGTTTTGAAATTTTTACTGTTCAATATCTCAGGAAGTAGTGGTTCTACAAAATTATTTTTTTACAGGGCCTTTGTGCCCATGGAGTTAATACTTAATTCAAATTTAAAGCTTCTAACTCTATGGGTTCAAAAGTTATGGGGGGTTAAAAATGTGCTTGAGTTCGATCCTGTAAAAAGGGAGTAGTGCTAGAACTTGGCTGGGCACTACCGTGCCCTTTGATTTGTTTCCAATTTGAAGTAGGTAATCATTTATTGTATTGTTTATTCGTTGTGTGGCCAACAAAATTCATAAACAGTTGAAAACGAAAAACAGATGTTATTTTGAAGGATACTCTCGTACACATCCCTGCATTATGGGTAACTTGCTTACTTAACAGTTTGGAAGGGAGCGTTTTTTTCGATTCTGACACTAGCTTTCGTTTGCTTCCGTCTATTATAAAGTCTGTTCGCGTACCCTCCTCAAAACTGTCAAATTTTACGAAAAATTACGAAATTTCATCAAACCTTTTCGCGTACTCAAAAACTTTGTAGTTTTTCGTAAAAGAAAGCGCTCAAGAGAGAGTAAAATATTTTCCGAACCTAAGAATTTTAGCCCAAGAAATTTCTATGGGCTGATTTGTGAAAGTGTCAACCTTGATTGAAAACAACAGAGAAATGAATAAAATCCAATCGATCGATAACTTTTTTGTAGTTTTGGGTTTCTCTGAGAGAATTTTGCCCATTTTTTTTAAATGTCTTTCTCTCTTTTAAAGACTTGTCAAGTACTACTCATTAATTACATATTTTGGATTAATCAGCGAGAAGAATTATAATTTTAGACTTTTTTAACCATAGGATAAATGACCATTTTCTGTATGTCAACTGTCAACATGACAAGAAGTGTTTGTTTCGTCAAAATTAGGTATTTGGCTTGTGTTCTTGACTTGTTGTGATTTCTCTTCTAGAAGCACTCCCGGAGTGCATTAATTTTAATTTTCTTCCAAATGTCTGAAAATTACTAATTCGGCGTAGTTAAGAACCATAACGCTTTAGCCCTGCTTCAAGTATGAATCACAACTTGTGAATACCAGAACACGGTAGCCATCACCCTTGTGGCCAATGGAACATTCTTTGCCGGCTAGAGTCTACTGTTTGGGCCCTTCCTGGGTATCTGGTGTGAACCAGTGTAACCAAAAGTCTAACTGACTAAATACACTGAGATAAACAGATTAATTAAAAAACTTGATAAGACTTCAAAGTTCTGACTACAAACATCATGCAGAATAATTGTGTTTGTTGTCTTAAAACTGTATTTCCCGTTTAAGCTAATATTTATAAGTTATAACATAGGATAACCAATTATTATGCTTAACCGTTCTGCGTGAATAAAATTTACCAAATTTCTAAGATTCCACGTATTCAATAATAACAACCACAAAAAAAATATTTACAATTTAATTAAATTTGTGGAACAAATCAATAGATACACAAATTCCTTAAAATATTCATTTTTGAAAATCTCCCCACAACAAAGGCAATAATAAATAAATAATAATTGATAAGCTCCATTAAAGTGCAAAACTCTGAAAATTCCTTGAATATTTTGCACATCCCCTTCAAAGGCTTAATTAGTATTGATTTAAAGGGAATTTCAAAACTGTGGGGATACCAACTCAGTCAACCACCACTGCTCGTAAGAAAACAATTTGTAAACAAAACAATTAATGCGAAACGATTGATACTTAAAAATACGTTTGGCAACTGAACAACTTAAATTTCCGTATTTTGATAATTAAACTAAAGTATAGAAGCATGCTTTGGTCATTTAAAGGGACCCATAAATGGGAGGTAGAAGATTCCTTGTGGAAAATATTGATGCGAACAATTTGGCGCAATTAGGATGAGTATCATTGTAGGTGCCAGTTTCGTTGTCGAAGTACAATACCCACTACAAAGTGTAAATTGAAAACTAGAGCTTAGATTTTCGAGTATCAAGCATTTTTAAGAGTAGATGGTACTCCATCAAACATTCTTAGAAAAAAGGTCGCATACGCCCGAGTGAACCTTTGGTTATATTTTTTTTTTTGTTTTTTTATAATGAGCACGCACTCAAGGGGTTTGTTTTCCCTTTTTATGCCAAAGCACAGTGCGAGCGTTAGGGAAAATGAGATAGAGGGTTAAGGATGAGGTGTCGGTTAACATTGGTTTTGAATTCTTGAACATTGCAATGACTGGGGAAGACAGAGTGTGGAAGAGAGTTCCACATTCGCGTAGTGCGGGTAAAGAACGATTCTCTGAACATGACCGTACGACCGAAGTTGGGCTCGAGGGTGAACTGATGGGAATTCCTGGAGGCGCGAGTATTACGGTTGAATATCTTAAGGGGAGGAATGCAACTGGCTATTTCTCTAGAGCATATACCGTTGAAATACTGGTAGAAGAGGGTGAGGCATGAGACATTACGCTGATGTTGTAGAGAAGTAAATGACTCAACGATGGTATTGTCACCAATCATTTTGAATGCTCTTCTTTGAATACTGTCCAGAAGACTTAAGTACGTTACTGGAGCACCAGCCCAAACGTGGGAGTTGTACTCAAGCTTTGGACGTATGTAAAAAAAATTCTTGCATCGTCTTAAAAAACCTAAACATCTTGCGGCATTTTTGTCGACATCGCGTATGTGTTCGTTCCACAAGAGGTGGTTGGTGATACACATACCGAGAATCTCGAGATGTTCGGTTTCACTGATGCAAGTGCCACTCATGGACAGTGGCAAGGGGGGTATATCTCGCTTCAACGATACAAGACAGCATTGAGTTTTCGAAGCATTAAACTCTACTCGGTTTCTTATTCCCCATTGTACAATGCTGTTTAAGTCAGAGTTTAATGAGCTAATCATATTTAGCCGTTGCAGTTCCACATCCGAAGAGGAGGGATGTGAGTCTGGGAACGAATATGAAAAGTTAAGGGTACTATCGTCAGCGAAACAATGAATTGGATTAGAAGTTACAGACAAGAGATCATTTATGAAAATGAGAAAGAGGGTCGGAGACAAAACGGAGCCCTGGGGCACACCAGCATTTATATTATGAGTTTCAGACTTGAACCAATACAACTTGTATAGAAGAAAATTTTTTTCGAGAGAAAATTTCTAATCCAACGAAGGAGGGACTCATCAATACCGAATGCACGCATTTTCGATAAGAGAGCCTGGTGCCAAACTCTATCAAATGCCTTTGAAATATCAAGTGCAACAATCTTACTTTCTCCAAAACGATGTAAAGATTTGTTCCACTGTTCGGTGAGATAAACCATCAGACCACCAGTGGACCTGTTGCTGCGAAAGCCGTACTGCCGGTCATTAAGAAGCTTTCGGTCTTCAAGATATTTCTTAAGCTGATAATTTATCAGCGTTTCCATGACCTTAGAAAGAAGGGACGTAAGTGCAATCGGACGATAATTGGAGGGAGAGGAGGATTCGCCTTTTTTTGGTATAGGCTGGACAAATGCTGTTTTCCAACTACTCGGAACGAGCCCAGAAAAATAGGATAGATGGAAAAGCTTACGCAAGGGTTTTGCCAGCGATGAAGAACACCTCTTCAAAACAATTGCGGGGATACCATCCGGGCCAGCGGATTTGTGTATGTTCAGATCTTTTAGGACTCTTGCCACAGCACGAGTGCGAAAGAAGATTTGTCCCATGGAATCATTGACGCGCTCAAGAACTGGAGGAGCCATGACACTCTCTGGCAGCGAAGAGTTGGAGGCGAACTGCTTAGCAAAAAGGTTAGCTTTCGCAAGAGAGCTAACGACTGGAGTGTCATCATCAACGAGCGTTGGGACCGAGGAAGAAGAAGAATTCTTTATGTTTTTCACAAATGACCAAAAATGTTTACTGCCTTTGGGACATTGCAGTAATTTTTGCCTTAGTTTTTGGTCATGTAAAAATTTGGTTCGTCGAATATGGACATTGCAGGCCTTCCTGGCTTGTTTAAACTTATTCCGGTTTTCCTCAGTAGGGTTGGCTTTGTAACAACGGAAAATAATATCGCAATGTCTGGATGAAAGAAAGCTTTATTATCATATTTTTTTTTCAATGTTAGTCGAAAAAGGTGAAAAGGTGCACTCGGGCGTATACGTGCTCTTTTTCTTCAGAGGCACTATTCTATTGATTCTAGTTAGATGGATTTCAAACTTCAAGTATGTACACACAAACACACAGAAAACGAAAACAAAACAAAATAATCCAATAGAAATCTGTCTTTTTAAATTGTCTGCCCTTTTTTTCTACAATATTGAATTATTTCCTTTTCTCACAGATAATGCCATAAACCAAGTGTCTTAATGTTTTCTCGAGAAAAAAGTATATATAAGATGGATGGTAACTCTCTGATAATAAAACAATAATAATCGCTCAATACTTCGATGTCCTTTCAAAATACAAAAAAAAAGAAAAACATAAAAAAACAATATCCTCTTGAACTTCATCCTTAAAACCCTCGCAACATCGAGATAGCAAAGTCATTGGTTTTTATTTTCGAGAATTTTATTAGCTCCAAAATTTATTAGCCTCACCCAGCCCTTAAATTATTTTATTTTTCTGTTTTATTATTTTTTTTCTTTGAGAGTGTAAGAAAAATTTATTTATCTTCCCTCTGCGCGCATTCATTTAATTTATTGATAAATGATAAGGATAAGCTCGCGCCAACGCTAACGCTTACGCCAAGGTTAACACAAAGCCCCTATAGATTACAATAAAAGTTTCCTATTTCTCTGGCTTGCCAAAAATACAAAAAAAAAAAGAGAAAGAAACATGAAGAAAGACTCAATTGGGGTTGGTAATAAAATATGAACATGAAGAAGAAGAAGAAGGACCTTTTTAACACTATATTCGTTCCATATACCAAATTTTGACAGATCCGGGAAGAACGAAACGATAACTTTGCAAATTATATTCTATAATAGATTAATTTGAAAATATGGGTTTTGCGTTTTCGGTGAGCTGAAATATCATCTGGAGACGATGGCAAAGGAAAGGAGAGGTATCAAATTGTGTGTGTTGATTTAACAAGGATAACAGAACATACCACAAGGCACAGAAGTTTTTGTCGGCTTGAGTGGCATTTGTAAGTGGCTATGGAGAATGGTGTTTTAAACAAGAAAACCGAAATAATTAATTTATAAAACTTAAACAACATGCAGCGACACACACACATAATCTGAGGTTGGATTGACAATAATTAGCTAATAATATGGGTTGACAGTACGTAAAATGTGACATATTGAAAGAGACTGAGGGTTAAGGAGGTTTAATTTGGAACAAAAATGATTGTTATTGAGCATGTTTGTTTGATTGATGTGAACAAGTGTACCTACATTAAATGGATTGAATTTATTGGCTGATCTCCGATTCGGAGCGGGGTTTGCGAAAAGAACATCAAAAGTCATTAGCTTGATTATTAATTAAAAAGTTGTCTTGAAGGTTGCCTTCCTAAGAAGCATTAAAGCGGAGAATAAGACTGTTTGGTAGTCATTTAGTCAAATTTAATGCTTGAATTCATTGTTTTTTTGTCTATTGCAAGAAAACTGAAGAACACAATTTTCTGTTATTGAGTTGGAAAAGTTTTCATCCTGAAAAATTCGGAACAGAAGTTGTTCAAGTCCATGTGTCAATATCTGGTTCAAAAGCAGTCGGTTTTCAGCCTCATTATGCTTCTCGTCAGAAAAGATTATCCAATTCAACCAGCATAAGGACAGTGAGTGTAGTCTCAAGAACTTTTTTCATAAGCTTGTGTGCAGCCAAATCTGGAACACTTATGTCTTTTTGAGCTAAAAAGGGAAAGTTAGATTTGACTTTTTAGTCTTTGTTTCCGTCGATAAAAATCAAATGAATCCTTTGATCCTTTGTGCACTTCCCACCAGAAAACAATACTTTCCATTCAGAGCAAGGCATCCATGAAACGAATCCCTTTGTGCCTCGCAGGCCTCTCTGAGAGAAAATACAAAAATAAACCATTCAAAGCGCGATATCATTGAGAAACACTTCGGATAATTATCCTTGAAATGCTCATACCCTCCGCTTTGAAGCACCATATCATCGAAACGCCAGTACAAAAAGCTCTGCATGCCCATTTTACGTCGACAACGACCGACCGACACGACGCGACGACACAACGAGGTTTTTCTATTCGAATGACACCGACGCGACGTCGTGCTCTGCTTTATTCAGCATCCTGGAGTCAAGCCATTTTAAGGATTTCCTAGGTGGGAAACTTAAGTTTTGCACAGCACTCTCCTGTGCTGCGGTCGAGGTGATGGCTTTCCGTTGCAATATTCCTTTTATATTCAATACATTTGGGTCAAGTCCTGTGGTTTTTCTCAAGAAAACCCCATCCTCATCTGATCGGCACGGTTGGTAATGCACAGCACTATCGAGAACAACCTTTGTGTGTTTGCTGAATCTGAAGTGCTGATAGCTCGGATGGTGGTTATAAAAGTAGTAACTGTACAATATCCTGCCCACCATCATCAATAGCCGAACCACTTCGCGTCGGTCGTTTCCAAACCATCACCAACCACTAGCCTTAGCATATACTTCAAGAGTTCCTGAACTTTGTGTAGAGATGAAACTTTAACACAATAGACTCTTAAGACGCGCTTTTGTTGTCGTGGTTGTTTTTTGTTTTTTGGATGCCTTGCCTAACCGAAAAAAAAGCCAAAATGAATCCTTTTTGGCAAAATGAACCATTTTCGGCAATGGGTCGACAAAAGCACATCATGAAAGAATCATTAAGCAGAACCCCACCACAAAATGGGCAACGATTGCCTTTTGGTCCGGAGGAATTTCAGTATATATCCGACTCCGGCACGCCTCAAAAACTATACACACCCCAGACCTTACGGCCTTATCTCGAAAAGCATATATATTCCTAAATGTGAATCGTAAGCTCTTTCCCTACCATACACGCATTCCAATTTGCTTAAAAGGGTTACTCAAAGACTATGCCGAGAGTATATTGACCGAAATAAACATGATTTCATGCTCATATATCAAAACAAGCACAACAAGCAAAAGCAACAAGTCCCTATCCCTACTAAAGCTGAGGAGGCTGTTTTTGTTTTTATGTTTCATAATATGGAAGCCATGGGCGGCGTTGTTGGGCGGTTGTCGGTGGAACTTCAATTTCAGAATAGAATCAGGCGGGAACGGGCCATCGACGTATAATCCTAAACTGGGTAATTTATAATATTCAGTCGAGGAAAAGTTTGCTCCCATGTTTCAACATTCTACACTGAGCCGCCCGCCCGCAAGCCGCACCTCGTCCCGCAGAGAATCCAGCATTTTCGCAGAAAAACAAGCTCACACAGACACACCATCATCAGCTAGAGAAAGAAAGCCTAGAGATGAGATGAAATTGAAATGAAAAACATGTCAAACATTTTGCAAAAGATTTTCCCACTTGAATTTTATCCAAAAGCAAGCAAACGCAAAGGCGGAATTTTCGTAGAAGAGAAAACCCGAAGAACGAAAATACAAAAATGAAAAGAGGAAAGTTGGGGTTTTCGTGCCTCTATTTTTAGGCAGACCGTTAAAGTGAACAGATAAAGTTGTAGCCACAAAAAATGAAGTGTTTGCTTTTTTGGTCGGTTGAACGTTGAAACGGTTTTTTTGGTCCTCGAGCTATTATTTGGAATCAGCATACAGGACTATAACATATGTGACCTATGGATGGAAGTTTACTTTTTTTCTGTTTTTTTCTGGGGACCCAGAAAAGATTTCAAGGCAAAAAAGAGTTGAGAATTGAGATGTATAGTGCCAGAAATGAACAACGACTTTTCTGGACGAAAATTGGATCATTAAATCAACAGTTTAGTTTCGGAAAGATTGTGTTAGACAAAAATTAAAAAGCGAAGTATTGATTAATGGAATTGGGGAACGACGACGATAGTTTTGATAAAACAAAATTTGGCTGGTTATTATTATTCGTTAATCCAGAAACACTGTGTATAGGATGATCTATGTATTAGAAGAAGAGAATACAAAAATGAGAAAAATAATTAGCAGAATTTGAGCTGGCAGAAGATGTAGCAGGTGAGGTAGAGTGTTGAGTTGAATCTCACGTAGAAGATGATTGATTTGAAAGAATTGATGAATTTCCAATTTTCGTGATAGTGGATGGAAAAGACCAAACCGAGAATTATGTGTACAGTAGAATTCCAGTAATTTCTTTCCATACGATTACGTAACACCTGAAATAATTGTGTTGAACTACTATTACGATTTGCTTTTAAGGGGAGATGCAGGAACAGACTTGGTATGCTTGCACCCTCTTCTAGTATCATTTATATAAGAAAAAAACGTTTTTAATCCCAGATTTAATAGCGTACATTTTTTATCTATATCTATACATATTATAAAAATCTAGCGCCGTTCGTTTGCGGCATATAGGCATAAAAACCGTTTGGCCGATTTTCTTAATTTTTGTCTTAAACTAAAGAGGATCAAAGGTAGATGGTCTAAGACAAACAAAATTAGTACTTTTTAAATCACAAACGGTTTAAATGTTAAAAATAATGCTTTTCAAACTTCAACAAAATATATCAATATACCTACAATTAATCAGTTTCATTTAAAATTTCGTCAAATATTTTTATTTTCATCACAAAAAAAAAAAAAAATGTCAGTGAAGGAAAAATATTTGTCAAAAATTGTTTTTCATCGAAAAAAAAACATTACTTGACAATTTTTTGCTGTCGATATTTTTCCTTTTTTAGATTTGTTTCTTTTGATATATGGCCTTGGAAGCGGGAAGTGGAGTAGCGGGGTAGTAGGGTAGCGAGGAGCGGGTAAGGGGGTAGTGGGTATTAGGTAGAAGTAGCTGGTAGTGGGTAGTAGGTATAGGAGGGTAGTGGGCAGAGGGCAGGGTACAAAAGTTAAGGTCTTTTTTTATCAGATTTTTTTTGATGGAAAACTCGGAAAACTCATTGGTTTTCAAGGGGAGAATTGCATGTAATTGTAGTAAAGTGGATCTCAAATGGGAAACTGCAAAATTTTAAAATGGGTTTCCGAAAGGAACTCGGAAAACTCATTGGTTTTAAAATGGAAAATTGCATATTATTGCAGGTGCATTGGTTTTCAAATGGAAAATTTCAAAGTGGGTTTTCGAATAGAAAATAGAAATTTTTTGATGAAAAACTGGGAAAAATCATTGGTTTGCAAAGGGAAAATTGCATGTTATTGCAGGTGCAGTGGTTTTCAAATGGAAAACTGGAACATTTGTGATGGAGAACTAGAATGCAAGAAAAAGTAAAAAAATGGAAAATTAAAAATGCAAAAAATATTTGATTAAACAAAATCTCAAAACACTCTTTCAAATGAAATTCATTACTTTTGAAATGGTAAAATGGAAAGTTCGTGCCGTTTGTCATCAAATTTTGACAAAATGTTGGAGTATTATTACAGTAGGGTTTTTAAGAAAATTGTACAAAATCGGGAAAGCCGTTCATAAGATATAGCAAAAAATGTGGAAACACTATTTTCCCTATAGAACGTTAACTATGCATTTGACCATATCCTTAACAAAGTTGTTGTGCATGAGGCAACGAAGATTTCTGAGTTGTCACGACCTTACTAGCTGACAAAGTAAACGTTGTTTTCTTAGATATATAAAAATCTCATACAAATTCACTGAGGACTCACTGATTTTATACCAGTGGAGTGTTTAGAACCAAATGTTGGGGGAATGTTCGGTTAGTGGCGTAGATGGGTTCTTAGTATTTTGTACAAAATCCAACCAAGCCGTTTTCATGAGAAATGGCCAGGGTAGTAGTTGATCGGGTAGCGGGGTAATGGGAAGCGGGTAGCGGGTTGAAGGATAGTGAGTAGTTAGAAGCAGTGTAAGGGGAAGCAGGGTAACAGGTAACGGGGTAGCGTGTAGCGCGTGGAAATACTGGGTAGCCGGCAGTGTTTAGTGGGGTGACGGGTAGCGAAGTAACTGGGTAACAGCGTAGTGGGGTAGCAGGGTAGCGGGTTGTGTAGTGGGCTACAAAAGTTTAGATCTTTTATTTATCGATTTAGGCAGTGCGAAGTCTGCCGGGTCAGCTAGTATGGTATATGATAGTTTTGTAAATTTGTAAGTATATCGAAAAATAATGAATTTTGGATTTTGGTGATAGAGTTGATAAAATGTGATTCTTCGTTCAGCGAAGAAGAACACTGTGATTTTAGCGCGTAACTGTTTAACATTCCTGAGGACAGCGATGATCAGCTTTTCAATTTAATTATGGAAAAAGGAAATAGGCGAAATTGTGTAGAAAACTTCTTGAACAAGTGGCTCGTCAGTATACCGATTTGGAATTAAAAATGCACATTCAGATCTATAGGTAAGATATTTTTTCATCAGCTTTGTGAAAAAATCAGCACATCAGAGAAGTATACCTACTTATCTCCCGTCAGGACGTTTTATACTTCGTTGCAGTTTGTTGCGGTAAGCAAACAGACCTTATGATGATGATGACACACTTGGGTGTATGAGTTCTTTCTTTTTATAGTTTGAAAGAAAATCTGTTGACATTTGTATTGAAATTTTAAATTTCATATTGTATTGCTTATTTGGCTTGGATAATTGTTTAATTTATTCAATGATTTTTTTTCCTCAACTTCTGGGCCTAGGCGATTTATGTTGATTTAAAAATGGTACGTGAAATTCCACATCAGACTGAATTTCATTACAAACAAACTTCCTCTCTATCAATTTGAGTCAAATCAGTTCAGCCGTTCTTAGATATTGCGTATATGAGAAAACAACGTTTACCGGTTCAGCTAGTAAGACAAATGCATTTTATAGCCATCTCCTGGTTCTAAACTATCTCCCTATCAATTTTGAGATAAATTGGTTAAGCGGTTCTTATAAATCATTTACATTTATGGTAAAACAACCTTAACCGGATCAGCAAGTAGAATAAAAAGTATCATAAATAAACAAAATGTTTGAAATAAATGAATAAATGAATGTATGCAAGAAAATTCATTCAAGTCGTTCATCCAGCCTTGTAGTTGCAGTATGAATTTCGACTGCATCTAAACCATCCGGGACGGCCGCCATCTGAACGCATACAAAAAATTTGTGCACGACGAAACACATTTGCAACTCAAATTATACTCTTGGCAGATCTGTCAGTTCTTCGCAAGGTGAATTTCGAATGAAAGATTAACTAAAATTGCCTGCTTTGTAACCGATTAACACACACTACAATCATGACACGGTTCCATCCCATATCACCATTATCAGCTCCGAAATTGAACAACACTACATCGAGCCTTATTTGTTTCTATTTGTACAGATGATTCCCCAATGAGCGCAAACGTAAGCCGACTTTTTTTGTTCCGTTGAGGTACGACACTGGCTTCTGTCAATTTTTCAAAACAAAAAAACTATGAATCAGGACCGACCTAAAAAGCTTATTCAAAAGCAAGCCACTAGATGACTTTGTAATATGTAATACCACATCATCAAAACAACAAGGATATTCAAATCAATGAACGCAAACAATGTCCTCGCTCGAAAAAACTTCATCACATTAACTGTTTTGAAAATTGAAAATTGAGTGGCTAATTTATGAGATAATAGTCCAGTCAAATTAGACATAAAAAAGCCCAAACCCAGAAAAAATTCGCATAGAGCTGAAAATTGGTACAGAGAATTGGAACACCGATTAAAGTAAAATGTCAAAAGTCCCCAAAAATTCCATGTGTGCATAAAAAGTTATTCAAGGTCAAATGTCGAAAATGTTGGTTTTTCATACATGAAAGGCTTGTACGCCTTGTAATTCTCTAAAAAAAATATTATGACACTTTTTTTCCTACGCGCAAGCGTTTAGAAAATATTGCGATTTTAAAATGTGTCAAATGTCGAAAATAATGGTTTTTTGCGTATTACTCTTAATCGGTGAGTCCGATTGAAAAAATTTATATGGAAAACTTGTAGACTATGTGGTTTTCTATATAAAAACATTTTTTTTTTCAAGCTGTCAGAAAAAAAAACATAATTTGGTCAAAACTCAAAATTTCGAATTTTTTATAATTAGCTCCTAAGCCCTGTACAAAATTCGCATAAAGCTGAAAATTGGTACAGAGCATAAGAACATCTCTCTTTATAAGATGTCAAAATTCCCCAAAAATCCCATGGGTGCAAAAAAAAATATTCATTTTTAAATATCGAATATGTTGTTTTTTCATATTTAACTCTGTAGATTTTGTTAATCCCTGCAAAAACGAAAGTAACAGTTTTCAAACTTTGATTCCTTTCCAAAAGTTGTCTCTTGTCCACACTCTTTTCCACATCACCCATGAGTTAGAGTCCTTGGCTTTATCCTTTTTTTCGTTTGAGTGATCATTTACATGATGTGCACTCAAAATTTCGAATTTTTATAATTAGCTCCATTTAACCTTGAATATTTTTTTTTGCACCAGTGGGATTTTTGGGGAATTTTGACATCTTATAAAGAGAGATGTCCTTATGCTCTGTACCAATTTTCAGCTTTATACGAATTTTGTACAGGGCTAAGGAGCTAATTATAAAAAATTCGAAGTTTTGAGTTTTGACCAAATTATGTGTTTTTTTTTCTGACAGCTTAAAATAAAAAAAAATGTTTTAATATAGAAAACCACATAATCAACAAGTTTTTCATAGAAAATTTTTCAATCGGACTCACCGTTTAAGAGTAATACGGAAAAAACCATTATTTTCGACATTTGACACATTTTAAAATCGCAATATTTTCTAAACGCTTACTCGTAGGAAAAAAAGTGTCATAATATTTTTTTTTAGAGAATTACAAGGCGTACAAGCCTTTCATATATATTTTTTTTTATAGCTTCCCCCGTTTCAAAGATATGTATGAAAAACCAACATATTCGACATTTGACCTTGAATAACTTTTTATGCACACATGGGATTTTTGGGGACTTTTGACATTTTACTTTAATCGGTGTTCTAATGCTCTGTACCAATTTTCAGCTCTATGCGATTTTTTTCTGGGTCGAATGTTTATTTTGTCTGGACTATAACTTTAACACTGTTTGCTTTTATGGATTTATTTTTCATTATTGATCAGGTTTAACCTCAAAAATCAATACTCGAATTTATTCAGAGCAAATGTTTGCATGACTTTTAATTAAGTGCTTCCATAACTGACATTCAAATCACGTCGATTGTATGTGACCTTTTCAATTGCGATTCATGGAAAGTGTTGAATTATGAATGTCGTTTTTGACAACAGTAAATTGAATTTTTTTTTTTTTTTTTTGAGTAGAATAGTATGTAGCCAATTAGTGACAATTATTTTTATTGTTGCACGCAAATTGATGAAGTTCGATTTGATAGTTTTTTCATTGTTAGTGAGAAATAATACGTTTAGCATGTTCCATAATTTACCAGTAGAAGTTATTTTAATGGTTATGATTTAGTCAATCCTCCGGTTTTGCTCATCTCCATGTTTTAAGGAAGCTAGAATTCGAATCAACCCAATTCATCGTTATGTCCGTGTGTCATTGCTTGTGTATGTACAAGTAAGTAAATTGATCAGAGTCCTCATTTTTTCAAATATAAAAGAAAGAAAAAACAGTCAGGTGTTAAACGCACTGTACAATATAGACATGTCCTACTACTCAAAAAGAGTTTTTCTTTTGCATATTGATTGTTTTTTGTAACATTTGTTTTTTCTCGAATTCTATAAAAACAGCTTCCAATATTTCCAAAACTGTATCCTTATTACTTTTAACCATTGACAGCTTTCACCCTTAGCTACTCTCGTAGTGATATTCTCAGTCTCCAAGGACATGAATATTCTAAAAACAATAATTCTAAGAAATGAAAGGCACCAAAATATCAAAAAATATTAAACACACTTTGTTACAAGAGGTACTGAAAACAACAAAAGGCTATTAACAATGAAAGTAATTTCTTGGAAATTGCTTAATTTTTGGAAATTGAAAACAATTCTGAGATGATTTCGAATATCAGCCGGCAGATATTTGTATTAACTTTATTTTCAGATGTTGACATCGATTTTTGAAGAAATGTCTATGACATTTATACCCAATTAAATTGGATATTAAATGTTGAATTTTGTATGGAAAAAAATTGACATACAAATTTAAGGAAAGGACTACCCACATTGACAACCAAGTCGTTTTTGTATTGATTTCCGATTGTAGGAAGTCGGACATGCTCTATGGCAATATTATGAAAGCCTTGAACTTTCTTTTGAGCAAGTTGTGTTTTAACTTTGTTCGACATAAACATACAATTTGCTTTAACAATCATACACAGAAGCAAGCAGACTGTGCTGGTATTTCCATTAGCGAACAATGTTGGCTGTACACTTAAATCTTCAAGGACGAAACAATAAAGGAAAAGAAATCGCAAAGCAGACATAAGGACATTGATAGTTTTTTACATTGGCCAACCAATTAATCTTCCATTTTCGATTAGATTGTATCCAGTTGTCGTGTATCCATATGTCCATTCGATAATCGTTAAGCTCCCCTCTTTCTTCTGCGGCTATAGATTCGTTGGTTTTTCCCTCCGAAATCGAGTGAGCCTTTTTTATGGTCATCAATATACCCGCACACCATATTTATCAATGGATAAGCTTCCTCCTTCCATTTTTTCAATTTATGTTTTCCTTGGATGAAGGTACTTTTTCTTAAATAGAAGATCCTATAGAAGTGGATGAGGATAATGCTCCTATACATAACAAACTGCATTTTTATACCACAAAGCATATAATATGTTCATCGAGCGGCAGGATAAAAAAAAAAACAAAGCCAAAGCCAAGTCCTCTGAAATTGAGACGACAACGAAAACAACTCGAACGACGACGACCACGACACGATGCAAGTAGATGTCGAAACGAACGTAGAAAGGACCTACTAAAGTAAAGTACCCCCAACCCCAAAGGAAATCCAGTTGAGTGCATTTCAACGAATTGAAAATCCGCATGCTATCCTTTCAATGTGTTCAGTTACCTCAATTCTTTTTTTGTCAGTCCTGGGGATACAACAAATTATATCTAACCAAAAATGGAATAAGGGAAAAAATTATGGTCTACCAACTCGGGAGATATTTTCTTCCCGAATATGGTCCTCTTCCCCTGGATTTAGTTTGCATAGTAAAATAGGTGAGAGTGAGTGTGTGAGAGACAGTAAAAAAAAAGGATACTGTCATGTTTTGTCATTGAAGGCATCCGTGTGCAGAGCAAGAAAAAAAAAACAAACAAACAGACAAACTGGAAACTGTGGAAAAATCCGCTCTCAAGGATTTGCAACTTGATTTGTTGACCGATGATTTTGAAGAATACGTGATTCCGTAATCAAATGGCTTAAGGAGGGGAGCTTCTTTTTTTTATGGCTGTTGACGTATGCGGTTTCGTTTTCATTTTCGTGTTCAATTTTTTTGTTGCTATTTTTTGTCTTACAGATATTTCGGTTTCCGTTTCGGATTACCGAAAGATTTTTCTATTGAATTGGAAACTCGAGGAATCACTATAAATAAAATTGAAGCCTAGGATGTATTTCCGGGTTTTTTTTCTTTGTTTGTTTGTGGGCTGTTGGTTGGTTTCGGGTTTTCTTGTGCAAGCCGAGAGAGGATTTATTTTGGTAAAGGACTTATGTCTATTTGCTTTCAATGTTGTGTGCGTGTGTTTTTTTTTTTTATTTGAAATGAATGGAGTTCACTATACTTGAAATAAAATCAAGGGTAATTTGTATTGGATGTTCTCTTTTCTTATTTTTTTATTTTATAAAAAAGTTAATAAAGGGTAAATCAAGGTTACTTATTTGAATATGTAGACTTGGGTATTTTGCGGAGTTAGATGAGGGTACTTATGGGTAAGATGTGAGCAATTTTTGAATTGAATTGTTGTTTTTTCTTGTGTAATTCGTAAAGGTATTATTGAGGGAGATGAAAGGGATAAGGAGAACAAATTACTTACGACTTTTTTTTGGTTTCTTATTCCTGTGTGATTTTGGACGGGTGTGGGTGATAATATGATTTGAAATTGAGACATTTATGAGCAAATGAGACATGAGCTTTGACCTTAAGACAGAGGTATACAACAGGCTTATTTTATTTGAGAAAGGACTAATGAAAAAGAGGATAACCCTTTTATATTTTGAGTTTGGTGAGAGTTAAGGAATATGGGAACTTGGTTCTCCCTTTTCTGGGGGAAAGAAGGCATACCTTAAAAGCTGATGGTTTAAAATGCTTAAAAATTTAAGGCCAAAATGTGTTTTCATATGGTATCCGTATTAATGTACAAATTTGTTTTTAGGTAAAACATTCACGCTACGACAAATTTCAATAGTGAAACGGTAACGTTTGCAACGCTTTTTAGAACACATACATTTTTCTACACTTAGTAATGACACATTGTAATTTCCGTCCCTAAACATATTTAAATAGTTCAAAAAATATAAGTCATGCAATATGTTTCCCGATCGTAGTATAAGAAGACCTACAAAAACGCATACATTATTAGTTTTTTGCACACTCTCAACCGAGCAGTAAGCCAATCTTCATATGGACTCGTTGACGGTGCTTTAAATGCGAGACGTCACCGTTGTCTAGATACTTCCTGGACTGGATGGATAACAACAGCGAGGAACATTCCTTGGTCGTGGTCTCACAACTAAAACCAACCTTCCCAAGAATATCTACCATCGACAATAGACTTTTTCCTAGTTTCATCTTATTTTGTTGATATACTTCCAGAGATCTGCAACTTCACCTGCTCCAAACTTAATAAACCAGCCATAGATACTAGCAGCAAGGCCTCAAGCGGAGTTCATAAACTACACGAAGCTAAACATCGAAAGACTGCAGAAGGACGTGGAAGCCAATTTAAGCCTACCACCCACAAACAGGAACCTAACCACCGAAGAAATTGACAGCGTGGTCAAAGCACTTGATGTACAAAAATTACAAATTTCATGTGCTGATATTATACCCAAAGGATAAGAAAGCACTTCCAAATGATACCAAATAGGAACTGGAGTACACCGAAATACCACAACTACATCGCGTTCAGGAAGAGGCTGAAGGCCATCAAACCAGACCCAGACGCCTTTAAGGAGATAAACCGCCCGATTGGAAAAAGCAAGCCGATACCGGAAGTAGTAACAACAACGAACTAACAACAACAGCAGATAAGGTCGAAAACTTTGTCAACTACTTTGAACAAAGCTTCTCTTCCGTCAGCAGACCAAGTCTTCCGTGTGAATATCGACGCCTTCATTGATTCAGCAACCCAAAACTGAAGTAGTTCCGTTTAACGATGCTTGTCCAGCTGATGATTCCAGTAGAAAAGCAGCAATTCTGCAATGAGGAAGAGATTGTAGAAATCATTAGCAGTTTAAAGCCAAATAAGTCAACTGGAATGGAATGGATGGTGTTTCGAACAACTACATTCTAAAGAAACGTCCACGAGTTTCTAACGATTATCATCAATAACTGCATCAACACAGAAATGAAAACAGCAAATATATTGGCCATACCGAACAAAGGTGCAAGCAACCTGGTCTCTAACTATTGAACTGTATCCCTTATAAATAACATCAGCAAGATTCTATAAGAAATCATCCTCAGGAAACTTGAGAGATCTTGTAACGAGTGCAGAATCATCCCCGACATGCATGTTTGAATTCCGCAAAGGCCACTCCTATCTACAAACTCTATGTTATAGGTATCCCTCAGCCATTAATTAAAGTATTATTTTCTTTTCTTTCTTCCAGGAAGTTTTTTGTGGAAGCTGAAAACAAGAAGTCCACAAAACGGAACATTTTGGATAGAGTTGGCCCAGGGGTTGAAGCCCAGACCTTTTATAAATAACCTAATGACGTGCGTCGTGACATCAGACTGTGAAAATCTGATTTTTGCAGATGATTCTCTCACATATGCCTCATCCATCTCACCTATATTAGCAATCCGGAAGGTTGAAGCCCACATTTGCAGACTCTATGAGTACTGCACTAAATGGGGAATAAGGATAAACACCGCCAAATCGGAGTTGGTATGCTTCAGGGGACCGGTTTTCAGCCGCAGCCGCTGTAGATCAGCGACGGCATGCAGGAACCTAATTCTGAAGTTCCAAAATGGATCCATTATTAAAGCAAAAAAGAACGCGGATTGTCTGGATTTGTCTGTTGATTGCCAGTGTTAAGGGGTTTTGCACAAATTCTAACCCTGTAGCCGGATTTAATCCGTTGATTTTCCGCATTCGTACGCTAATTTTCTCGATATTTCGGTTCATTACGCGAATTTGTCCAGTTCCACCAAAAGTAGCTTGTTTAGCAGGATAATAATAATCATAAAATGATTTGCCTTAATTTTGGAGAAATATGGAGGTTTGATTCTACCATTCCATAAAACCACATCATACCCGTGTTTTTTAACAATTTTATAGCGGCTCTTTATAATCTTCGGACTAGTTATCAGTCCAAGCTGGTCTTTGAGTACACCCCGAGCTACACGTTAACTTAAAATTGTCTGAAACCTTCTCTCCAGGCGCAAAAGAACACCATTCCAACCAAAGAAGACCCGCCAGCAATATCAATTTCGCCTCTATAAAATCAAAACGGTTTTGTCATTTGAATTTTAATTGAGTCTCATTTTGGAACTTTTTCTTGTGTCTGTCAATAAACCTCATTAAACGCCCCCAGTTCTAAAAGTCGATTTTATTTCTATTTGTTGCTCTTCGGCTGAACTAAAAAACAAAAAAAAAAAAAAAATTACGAAACAAATCCCAAAGGTGCATTTTCTTATCTTAATTCTTTAATACGCTTACACTTTCGATTAAAAGTTAAATAATTTAAAAGTAACGAGTGTGTCTCCAAGTTACCTGAAGCAATAAGTTTAATTTGCTTTCAATGTCCCCTAAAAGCGGTCTTAGGTTTTTTTTGTCCTGTGTCTCTTTGTTATTTAATCTTCATCTGAATGGGGATATTATATATAAGTAAAATCGCTATCAAAGCAACAGAGAGACAAGGATCACTCACAGATAGAGATAATGACGAAAGAAAAAGAATCTAATTTTGTGATGAACTAACCTCTGGCCAACACAATACGCAATACAACACCTCGTCCTTATCCTGTTTTATCTTCGCTTATACATACCTATATAAGCAGCGCGCGAGGCGGCGCGGCGGCGGTTATGAAACCCCTCTGGGCAACTCGAACTCTCCGAGACACAACAACTGTAATATTCTGTACACAGTAAAGGCCTGCCTCATTTTCGTAACCTCCTTTTCCTGTAGTTGTTCATGGACCACTTCCGTTTTTTGTGCACAAAATTATACTACAGTTGTAGAGACATAGTTAGACGAGCAACTATAACCGACCGACGACGCACGACATCAACATCAGAAGGACGAGGAGTAAAAGTTGTTGAATTGTTGTTATTAGATTTTGCAATAGTATATATCAGTATCAGTATAAACGTGGCTCTAGCAACGAACAAAATTACTGGGCGTGTAAATTACTCGTTAGGTCTCTATAGCCATACATTGATGTACACTGCACAGGGAGTGTTGTAAGGATCCAGGATTATAAATGTGGTTCGCAATTTCTAGACATTGTTGGTTGTTCTTCATATTTCAGATTTCGATTAAGGATCACTCAAGGATTTGGAAAAAAAATAAATTGGAACTGCATAGAGCTTTCTTAGCACGTTTAGTGTGGAATCTAATTTTAAGAAGTAGAAAGACTTAGGAAGACGTTTAATTGTCAACATTAGTACAAAGAAGATGCCAAATTACATATGAAAGCCATATAGAAGCAAGTTACAGGGTAGAGGCTTCTTGAAAGAAGCAATAAATGCGGCAACGTTTAAAGAGCATATTATCAACTCTTAAAGGCTTAAAGGTTTTAAAATAATGATGCCAGAAATAAATAATCATGAAGAAGCCTTAAGGGAAGTCTTACACAAGGCTTGTTGGTCTTATGCAAGTCTTTCATAAGTCTTGTGCAGGTCTTACTCAAGTTGTATGTCTTACACAAGTCTTATGCAAATTTTAGTCAGTTTATTCAATAGCTAATTGTTTTAAAAAATGTCGAACACAAAACTTCGTCAAAAGCTTGTCAATTTTAAAAGCGAACAGTAAAACCGTCACTGCTTGCCCTAGTTATTTTCGGTTTAGTCTTTTGCAATTTTGTACAACTTCATTTCTCTTCAATTTTTGCCAATTACAGGATGTGAATGTCAGAGAGTGAATTGGTCGTTTGAAATACATACATTTTGTTTTTTTACACTCGTCGAAGTCCTTAGAAGACTGAAAGTGTACAGATGAGCGTAAGCAAGAGGAATGTATGCGGTATCGATTTAATTTAAAAGGTCAGTGGTAGCAACCAGCTAGCAAAGAATTCATACAAAAGTGCTGTACAGTCAAGTGTACGAGTGTATACTACAGTGTCGATGTGGTCTCCAACCGGCACTCTTCCGCCAGTTTAGATACATTGTGTGTCTATGTCTTTGCCATTGCCGTATTATTTCCAGGTTGAGTTAACTCTCTGTATACTGGCACTAGGAAAAGGATACATAACGAGTCCTTTTTTTCTCTTCATTGTAAAAATGATACAGTGTTGGCGTGTTGGCATTGGCAGGCAATGATGTTGATAGTGTATCTTTATTGGAAGAGGTAAAGTTTTTTTTTCATTCTGTGATTGATAGTTTAGGTCGAATAATTGATGATGGTGAACGAGAAGAAAATAGAGAAAGGTGAACAAAATTTGACACACAAAATCAAAAGCGAAAACCAGTTGAGAAAAGGTTCGAAATAATAATATCAATATTTTTTTGATGATACATTTTTTGGAAAAGCTTTTAGTGTTAGTGCAAATTCAATTAAAATTTGATGCCACAATCGAGTTTGTCTGAATTTTCACCCGTTGAAACTTATACGAACAAAAAAGATAAATGTGAATGGAAAAGTGGAATTTCTGTATGTTTTGATTGAAAGACTTGATTAAGTGCCTAGTGACTTTTTCCACAAACTGTCAGCTTTAACTCCTAGTTTAAAAGTTATTTTTGGAAACGTTTTCATGATTTTGAATTATTTTATTGCCATCCAAGAGTCACTGAACTTTTTCATTCTTTAATAAGTGGTCGTATTGTCGCAATTACCCTTTGACCCGATCTTAAATTTTCAAAGTTGATTTTTTTCGGTTCACAGAACACCAGACACTGTTTATAGCAATGTTCCTACTTTTATAGAAGTTCAACAATATAAAAATGTTGGACTAGCCTTTGCAGAGGCTCGGTGGTTGCCGTGTATTTTGTGGCTTCGCTTTCCTGAACAAAGGTTCCTTTTTTTCCTTATTCACAGTTGAGTGAACTCCAAATCAGGAAGGATAAACAAAAAAAAAGTTTCACAAGACTTGCAACACTGAGCGAAAGTTCGAAGGAGGAGGGCTGGTGCGGACGGCCAGCCAACCAGCCGCAACGCCTGCCAACACCACACGCCCCGCTCCAACACGCCACCAGTAGTAGTCGGTCATCTTAAATGTTTCATTTAAATTCGCAACTTGTTCTTGGCAGTCTTGTTTGTTTATAGCTCTGGATTTAAAATTCAACAGAACCGAAACAAAAAAAGGACGCAAATAAAAAGGAAATAATTTAAGACTTCTTATTTTTTTTTTCAAACATTTCGTGTTAAGTGGGGTCAGAGTCAGTCAGTTTTGTTTGAAAAAAAAAATTCTATAGCTGATTTGGGTTTGTCAAACAACAACAACAAATATCCTTTTTTTGTGTGCCAACAACTGGTGATTGAGATGGAAAATTAAAATTGAATAATCACAGATTAAACGGAATAAACCAAACAAGAACAAAACAAAAGCTCTTAACTTTAAAGGACTTTTTATCGTTTGAATGCAAATTTGTTGATAAGGATTTTTGTTTATATATTTTTGGGAAAACAACTTAGTGGATTTATTTATTTATTTATTTTTCAGCTTTCATAAATAAACAAAATCATAATTTTTCGGGGAAAATTTGGGAAAGTTTTTCAAGTGTGAGAAAGCACTTTAAGTAAGTAGGTATTACATTTTCAGATTTAAGTGTGTAGACAGGTAGAGAATCCCTTTGACTTCGAATCCTGGCAAATATTTTGTGATTTGAAGAGGAAAACTTATTGGTCAGCAAAGTGAATTAAATGCTATCTAGTGTTGTTAAAGGGTCTAGACACAAAACTTAAATGTAAATTTGTTTATTTTTTATTTTTTCAGAGGAAGAGAACCTAAGTTTGGCAACACTGTTCTAATTGTGAGCCATTTCGTCAGCTGTCAAGTGAACTAGGACTGCTGGCAGAAGTGGAAACACTAAAAGTCAAGGACACAAACGAAGCCACCCTATAAAATCACATTACTTAACATTACGTTATTTTCTTAACGGTTGTCAAACGGAACGTGACGTGGAAGCTTTATTGTGGTTGCATGCATTGGATTCCTATGTCTGAACTTGCAAACGTCAGGCGAAGAACAAGCTAGAGCGTGTTTGTGTTTCGGCCTTCAGCGTGTTCAGCGTAACGTAGACTAAGATGAAGTAAAGTGTATTTGTGTTTCAGCTATTACAGACAGAATCTTACGCTTTTTATTCTGACTGAGCTTTAATTTTTTTACAGATCCCAATGAGAGTGCGCAGTAGATATAAGAATTTACCACAAACAAATTCCTTCAAAACTACACAACGACAACGCATCAAGCGTTCCTTTGACACTCAAAAATAAATTTCCTTTTTTAAAACCAAAACCAAGTCTATTCAAGAGCAATAATAATAGTGTCATTAGTGCCTCATCACAGTGCTCTAAAAAAAAAATAAACAAATTTGCAAAAAACTCGTTTGGAGATATTTTTATCTACCACGGCCAAGAAAAAAAAATTTAATTTAATTTAAACATCAATCATAAATGATTTCTTTTGTCCCACTTGAACACAATTTTTTGTTGGTTCTGACGCTCCAGTGTCATTAATCATAAATTTAGCCCAACCCCATATAAATTCCAAAACAAACAATTTGAATATTTACCTCAAATCAAAACAAACAAATCTTCAACCACAGAAAATCTGTCCTAAGGTACATCGAGAGTGTCTGCCTACCAACCTCACCATCTCGATGGATCTCAGAGATGCTAATCCAATCCTCAGGCTCTTCAGTCTCCACTCACTCAGTTCAACTTTTCTATTGCGGTGGCGGTGGGGTACTAATGTTTGAATTATTTTGTTTCGTTTTGCAGAGAGTAAAACCCACCCCCGGCCCAGAGGCGTATTATTTGTCGTTTTCATTTCTTATCACCCCTCGCATAACAGATAGAGCTTAATTTAAACATCTTCCGCTCTATACCGCATATACAATTCCCTAAATCATGTCACTTGCAACTTCAATTTACCTTTGACAACCGAACAAAGGAACCAAACAACCAACAACAATTCAGCCATAATCACAAAATAGAAATAGAAACACAAATAAATCTAAACGCAATGTTCCTTTTGTGCAAATATTTGTTATAAACTCTCCAAAAGCCTATATCTATCTGGATCTGCTTTTTTTAAGTTTGGGTCGGGCTCGATGTGTTTTTTTGTTGACGATGTCTTCGTCATTGTATTTCGTTCCCGCAAGACAAAACGAAAAAAAAAGAAAATTACAGGTGCGAAGCGCTGACGCGATACAAAACAAAGGGACGAGTAGGCTGGCATCAAGGGCAAGCTAAGCGGTATCGCATCACAAATTAAGGTAGCAATGTTCGGAGCCTCAGCAAACAAACGCAATTACGATGGGGATGAACCCCCCTCCAAATCCAAACAAACCTAGACAATACCGATGATGGTGCGAATAAACTGACACGAAGAGCTATCGTGTGGTGGTTGGATGAGGAGGGGATGACTGCATGGACAAAATTACAATAAAAATGATACAAAAACAAACCGAAAGTGGGTTAATGTTTTCTCCTTGTTCGTCCCCCCTGAGTCCTGCACGGAAAAGACTCCCAGAGGTCACAGAAAAACAAACCATCAGGAGGAAGAAAACAAAAAAGCAAACATTCCCAACAGTATGACGCGCGCTGTTGGTGGAAATTAACCCACGTACTTGGAGTTGTATTTGTGGTTTTGACGTGAACGCTTTTCAGGTTGGCATAGGTCTTCATATCGCTTTGCCGCACCAACAGGCCGAACAGCGGCAGTGGTTGGCACGATTTTTTCTGTTTTATTTAAACGAGAGAAACTCGGTGCCATTGATGGAGAGTGTTTTAAATTTCGTTTTTTTTTTTTGGAGTGTCAAATAAAATATGTTACTGGTCGGAATATAGAACACAAAAATGTCGAACACGTAACTTAAAGGATTTTACCGCTGGAAGGGCTCACTTGTTCAGGACTCAGTATTCAGTAATTTTTCTTTTGAAATAACAGCAGAGAGAGAGTGGCAGAGATGAACTTGCGCAGCTAAGGCATATCTCTTATACCATAAATGAAGTTTAAAGACAGATAAGGCGATGGATTTTGAGTGAGCTTTACTGTTTCCTTAAGTAATGATAAGGTAGTTCAATTTTGAGTGTTATTTAAATGAGAAGTAAAGGAAGTGTTTACGTTGTTCTTTTGGTTTTAATTACTTCCTCTAAAAAGTGATAGACACGTCATCTTTTTGGGATGATGAACAAGTTATTTAATTTAAAGCAGACATCTGCGGACCGTTTTGTCTTTAAATGCTTTCATCTTTCTAGCTGATAGAACAGTCTTCGCTTTCTTCGGAGCACATTCAGCAGTTTTTTCACTGTTTCTTGGTCTCTGTGGACCTATGCTTTATCGACTGTGAAGAAACATCGTCAGATTCCGCTATAACACTGTCATACACTGCTCTGAACGGGTTTCACACTTGTGCTCATTATTCGGAGCGAACAAATGGGGCACCCATCGAGCAGACATTCAACTTTCTCATGTCCAAAATTTCATGCACGCTATGACACAAGCGATATTTTTAAATGCCTATTGTCTCAGCTATCTTCTTGCACTTTCAATCGGTACGCGTTCTGCGAATACGTAATTGAGTATTTCTTCACGCTATCCTCATGGTGGCCATTTTCAGAGCATCTGGAAATGGTTCATCAGATACCGACGTGCGACCACGTTAAAACTCGTAAAACAAATTTTTACGATTGCCATCGGAGGAGAGCAGTCACTGAATACAGTATCCAAACGGTCTTTGATTTTGCTGCGAGAATTCCTTCCAAAAGCAAAAATCGAAAAACCCACCAATATTGCTCTTTTTCCATTTTCCACACGCGGTTTAAACAAAAGTACGAGTCGGATCTGGCTGGAATTTCGATAACACGATAGTAAATTTCTATTGCGGTACTGGCGTCATCAGGGGATGAAGTTAATTAGTGGATCACCCTCGTATATCATTGACCGCTAACATTGGCCTGAACTATTTTCTCGTTCCATTTTCTGCCTGTCTGTGAATCGATCTAAATGGTTACATTTTCAAGTGACTGCATTTGTTTTTCACCAAAAATTCTATAAATCTCGAAGGAATTTAAATTTCTTTTTAAAATAGCATTAATTCAATCTCAAGCATAACGAAAGCAATGTTACTAAGAGCTCAACGCCCTATAACTAAATTGAAAACAATACAATTACGCGGAGCGATAGCTAAGTACATTGTTCATTTTGATAATTGTTCACTGTGTATCATTGTAACCTTCTATTTCATTACAAAACCAATATTTGACCAGAACAAATATTTGCATCGCTTTTAATTAAGTGAAATCCATTCTGACACTCAAATGCTCCTACATTTGAATTAACCTACACTGTTGCAACTTGCGAGCCGTAGCAGCGGAAAGTGTTGAATTTATGAGTGTAATTTTTCATACAATGAAATGAGACCTCGTGTGAATGGAATGTCAATTGACACAGGCTGTCATTGTTAGTCAGAAGAAAAATATGTGTTCGTCTGAGCGGATCCCAAGCTGCTACGTATGCTCATTTATTACGATCTATATCAGCTTCTCTGATAGTTTTTTAGATTACCTGATTACTAGCCTACCTATACGACTTGCAGTCCAGTGGAGACTCTGAACTCTTCTTAGAAATACTAATGCCGGTAAAAATTATTACCACAATTGAGTAATACCCGTGGCGTAAAGGTTAAGTGCGTTGGACAACAACTTAGAAAGCGTGCATTTGAATCCTACTCGTGTCTAAAATGTTTGCAATTTATCTTTTGTCGGTACCTACTGCGTCACCTACTGCAAAATACTGGCAATGCTTCCAACAGTATCATGTGTATCTCAATTCAACCGTTTGGACTCGACATAAAATAGTTGTAAGTTTCCTCAATTCCTTGTGTGGAATTGTTCAAGAGTATAATCCTCATAGGACTTGGTTCTTCGGAGCTGTCTTGTCATCTTATTAGTATTGCTATCATTCCGTCCGTGAATGAATTGCCTCATTTTAAAGGAATGTCTTATTCTATGTAAGTTCATATCAAATTGAAGTTACTGGAATTACGGAGTACGATATTACGGAGTGGCCAATATTGTTATTAGTGGTGAGGCTTTGAGGTGAATTGCAGAACTTGTAGCTAGTTTGTTTGCTTAGTTATGTAAGTACATCTAGAGATTTCAGAAATTTTTTTGAAGGCGAATGATGAAGAAGGTTCAACCGTGAACTGTACGAGCTGTACCGCGATGTCAATGTAATCCAGAAAGCCAAGAAAAGACGACTACATTGGCTTGGCCACATCGAGGGAAAGGACGGTCCAGTCAAGCAAGTCTTCTTTTCGCAGCTCACAGGCTCGAGACGACAAGGAACACCTGGATGGTGCAAGCGAAGGACCGTTCCCTGATGGAAGGCTGCTCTGTCTCAGGCTGAAATCCATAACGAATTGGAAGACAGGTTTCAGATAGATTAGGAAGTCCAGTGCCGCAGATGGGATCGTACGAAATAATCCGCTTATATTTAGAGAAGCTGACTGTTACAACGCAACGTAAAGAAGAATCGGTCTGATTTATTATCGATTTGTAACACCAGTGTGTAATACGGGGTTGTAAGCCCCATTTATTGCCAATCGCTGTTTTGCTTGAGAAACGGCCTGCATTAGTTTTTTTTACTCTTTCTTGTAAGTTACATTTAGGTACAATTAGTTTTCTGTCTTAAACAAGACCTAATTATTTTGCTTCGTCTGAAAACTTCAATTCCAATATATGTATGGAAATTCGTATTTGCTGGAAAATTGAACTGAAGCGGTTTCGTGTAGGTTAGCTTATAATCCATTTTACAATAGTTCTTTTAAGCTGTAGGTATTCTTCCCTAAAATTGCTATAACAACGTCGATTGCATAGGCAATTACTTTGAAACTAAAGACTTTTTAATAAGCAGAGCTTTTGATGTTTTCGGAAAGAAAGTTTATTAAGATCTAAATAACAAATTATAATTTTCATAAGCAAACAATTCACAGAGAAATATGATCGAACAAGTATTGAAATAGAAAGTAGTTATATGTTATTAAATTACAGGTACATATTCAACACCGCCTCTTAATTTAAGCTAACATTTACTTCAATGATTTATAAAATTCTAAATGAGATAATTAAACAAAATAATTTAATCATGAGTCAGTGTTAAATTTAAATTCTTACGATGTTTCTCAAACAAAGTTCGACCAATTCCTTTAGTCATAACATCTGCCAGCTGATCACCACTTGGCTTGTATTCCAATCTGATTTCTTGATTTGAAATAGCTTCGCGAATAAAATGGTATTTAACGTCAATGTGTTTCATCCTTTTATGTTCGCGTGGTTCTTCCGCTACCTTGATGCAAGATATGTTATCTTCATAAATAATGGTCGGTGAACTTAAAACGAAACCCATCTCATTAAGCAAGCTTCGCATCCATTTGACTTCGCAGATTCCTTCGCCAAGAGCGATGTATTCCGCCTCTGTCGATGAAAAGCTAACGGTTGCTTGTTTTCTTGACGCCAAACTAACGGTATTGTTGAAGACTTTCAAAACGTATCCGGAAATGGACTTTCTATCATTTTTATCGTTAGCCCAGTCGGCATCAGTAAAACCAATCAACAAATCCGTCTGTTGATCTCTTCTAAAAATCATCTTCATATCTAGAGTTGCCTTGATATACCTCAAAATCCTTTTTGCATTCATTAAAAGTTCAGTAGTAAAGCAGCTTTGAAACTGACTGAAATAATTTGTTGCTGCACAAAGGTCTGGTCTGGTAGTAAGAGTTGCATATGTTAGACATCCAATAAATTCTCTATACGGAACGTCAGGAAGCTCATTTGGGTTTCCTTTGGCAAGATTTAGACCACTTTCTATTGGAGTTGCTACGC
Organism: Sphaerophoria taeniata; assembly: GCA_943590905.1. Taxonomy (NCBI): domain Eukaryota; kingdom Metazoa; phylum Arthropoda; class Insecta; order Diptera; family Syrphidae; genus Sphaerophoria; species Sphaerophoria taeniata. Next base: position 25,977,092 of record OX016541.1, read on the forward strand.
CCTTGCAATCACTCATTCCGAACTTCTTGAGAACATTTGTTAAATACTGTTTTTGAGTAATACTTATGGTTCCTTTTTCAACGTTTTGTTCAATGTGCATTCCCAAGAACGTGTTTACCTTGCCAATGTCAGTCATATCAAATTCTGTACCAAGCAAGTTCTTGATGACGGCTATTTTTTGCTGATCTATAGAAACGATTAGTAAATCATCAACGTAAAGTAAAACAAAACTTCTGAAGCCAGATTCGTCTTTTGTATACGAGCATCGATCCGCTTCGCAAGGCTTAAATCCAATTCTTAACATGAATTGGTTGAATCTATCATTCCATGCCCGAGATGCCTGCTTTAACCCATAAAGTGCCTTATTCAACTTACATACCTTATTTCCATTTTTGAAACCTTCAGGCAAGTCCATGTAAATGTTTTCTTTCAATTCGCCGTTAAGAAAAGCACTTTTGACATCCATTTGGTGTATGTACATGTTGAATTTAGTTGCGATTGAAAGGAGGGTTCTCACTGTAGTAAGCTTAGCGACTGGAGCATACGTCTCACTATAATCAAAACCGATTACCTGGGAGAATCCTCTTGCAACTAGACGCGCTTTGTATCTATCCACTTCGCCATTTGCCTTTCGCTTCAATTTGAAAACCCACTTACAGGATACTGGCTTTCTATCTTTTGGCAGGTCACATTCGGTCCAGGTATTATTCTTGATTAAGGATGAATATTCTTCATGAATTGCCTTCTTCCACGCACTCCAATCACTTCTTTGCTTAGCTTTGCTGATTGTAAGGGGATCATTGTCGACATACTGCTGAGCCGATAACGCAAAATGAGAATTTTCCTTGTATTCATCATATCGCTCAGGTGGTCTTCTGTTTCTAGAGCTACGTCTTAAATTCGAATTTGTCTCATCACTTTCCACTTTCGTTTCATCATCACTGTCTTCATCATCAAGGCTCAAATACTCCTCTCTGTCATTATTTTCTTCTTCAGAATTCAATTTTAACTTTTCAGAACCTTGAGTAAGCGATGTTGTCTTTTCTTCCCCTTCGGAAACAGATGCGTCAATATTAATTACCTTTTGTCGATTAAATACAGAACTTTCATTAAAGATCACGTTTCTACCAATGACCAAAGTGTTATTTTCAACATTCCATAATCTGTATCCATTTGTTGTATAACCAACCATAATGCACTTGACAGATTTCGAATCAAATTTGTTACGCTTCTCAGTCGGAATATAATAATTATAACACGAAGAACCAAATATTCGTAGATTCGACAAGTTCGGTTTGGTTCCGAACCAAATCTCTGCTGGAGTCTTGTTGACAAACTGTTTCCCAAAAGCGCTTGTCGGATATCGATTCTTGACATAATTCGCTGTTAAAATTGCTTCTGACCAAAACTTTCGGTCAAGACCACTTGCGTTTAACATAGTTCTTGCTTTCTCTACTAAAGTTCTGTTAAGACGTTCAGCCACCGAGTTCAGTTCAGGATTATACGGCACTGTATAAGTTAATTGAATACCTTTACCTTTGCAGAATTGGATCATCTCCTTGGATATATACTCTCCTCCATTATCTGCTTTAAGTTTCGCTACTTTAGAACCATGAAACGCTTCTGCACTTGCAACAAAATCTTGAAACTTTTGAAAAACTTCACTTTTTCTTGCTAAGCAATAGACACTAGTCGCTCTTGAAAAATCATCTGTAAACGTGACGAAGTACTTTGATCCATCATGTGAAGGAATAGACATAGGTCCACATACGTCGCTGTGAATTAATTCCAAAATTCTAGCAGAACGTGGTTTATTCTTCTGTGGAAATGGTTGTCTTGACTGCTTTCCTAAAACGCATGCTTCACAAAACTTCTCTTTGTCGTCTACTTGAACACTCTCTAGACCGTTTACCATTTTTCGACCAATCATCTTCTTCATATCGACAACATTAAGATGTCCTAATCGAAAATGCCAAAAAGTCTGTGAAATTCTTGAATTTCCATTGCTAATTCCAACGAATTCTTGTTTGTCTATTTGGAATTCAGCCTCGTACAGTTTTCGAGCGCTGTGAGCTACGAAAATGGTTTCATCATTCAAAGATACATAAGCTAAATCACCGACGAAAATAACTTTGAATCCACGCTTAGTTAAGCTTCGGATTGACAATAAATTACAATTCAAACCTTCAACATACAACACATCTCTCAATGCTTTTGTAGTACAATCGCCGTTATGTAGTTTTAATTAAAATATCTCCTCGTTGCTTGGCTGTTAACGTTGCATTCTTCTTGGCAACAGATATGCTAACATCTTCGATATCCCATAGTTCATGAAAATAAGATTCACTGTTTGCCATATGCTCTGTAGCACCTGAATCCAGAACGAATCTAACTGAGGACGACCTTGACTTTGAATCTTCGTCAACCGATGCTTCCTTAGCCACCTCAATCAAGCTACTAACCGCACTCATCGAAACAACTTCTTCCCCTGAATGTGTTGCATTTGCACTTCCCTTATTTCGATTTTCTTTCTTGAAAAAATTCTTCTTAAATTTCTTCTTAGGATTTTTTGGACATTGGGACTTAATGTGGCCTGATTGACCACAACCGTAAAAAACTATTCCAGCATTCATTGCAACTGATGTTAACCTAGGGGTCGGACTCATGGATTTTCTTTTGTTGTGTTCATCCAACAATCGACACTTGACAAAATCTAAAGTTAATTTGTCTTGTTCCATAGTCTCTATAGCAATAACCAATTGATCGTAGGACTTCGGTAACGTAAGCATCAATGAAATAGCCACATCCATGTCTACCATCTCCTTCCCAAAGTTCTTGAGATCTCGAATCAATTTATCGAAAGATAAAATATGTTCCTTCATATCATCTCCTTCATGGTATGACATCGCATGTAGTTGACGTTCCAACAAAATTCGACCAGAAATGGTTTTTCGTTCGAAAATGCAGGCCAAGCCATCTACCATCTCTTTTGCTGTACATTTTCCCTTGATATTTTCCAGATGGTTATCGTGAACGCTTTGAACAACAATATTCTTGCACATCTTTTCCTCACGGCGGATTTTTGCCTTTTGTTCTTCATTTGCTGCAGACGCAATCAAGCTTTCCAGATCTTTCTGAATGTAAATTCCCAAATCTTTTTCATCCAGAGCCGTCTCAATCCGAAAACGCCAGTTATTAAAGTTGGTCCCATCGAAAAGTTGAATACCAGTTTTGGTATTTATTGAAGTATCCATAATTCAATCAAAAAAATAATTACCAAACAATTATATAAGGATTCCTGGGCTCATAACCTAAAGACTTTTTAATAAGCAGAGCTTTTGATGTTTTCGGAATGAAAGTTTATTAAGATCTAAATAACAAATTATAATTTTCATAAGCAAACAATTCACAGAGAAATATGATCGAACAAGTATTGAAATAGAAAGTAGTTATATGTTATTAAATTACAGGTACATATTCAACAGAAAGCGACTTTGTCCATACCAGTGAGAATTACATTTGCGAACAGGTTACAGAATAGAAGGGATAGAACACCGCCTTGCAGCTTACCTTTGCTGACAAATCATCTAGCTGAAGAGCAGCATAGTTTTGAGTCAATCCGGCGTATTCTCATTAATTTTTTCAGACATTAATATTCTCTCAAGGTTTTAGACAGCTTGTAAGTTATAATTAGTAGCTTTTGATTTCTCAGATTGGAATTATGTAGAATAGTCTGTCTTCAGACTGCCATAATACCTATGCTCGGCATAAGAAACCCTGGTAACATTATTTTTAATAAAAATATAATTTTCGACATAAACAAAAAAAGAAGATTTGAAAAGAAAAAAATCGCATCCATACCAAACTAGGTAAATTTTGTGAACTTTTTAAGCCATAAGTAACCGAAATGGAGGAAATCAAGTAGAGGCAGTAGATAAAGTTAAAACAATAAGGTATCTAATTATCTAAGCAACCAGTTTTTTTTATTTCCTATTTTTGCGTAGAACTGCCGCACACATTTTGTCTAACTTTTCAGTGAAAATGGCAAGCGACTAGAGTTCTTATTTTTATCACAAAGAATTCTGAACCTCTCTTTTTATCAATATAATTTCACGTGTTCTGCAGTAAACAACCTCTTTCAAAACCTACGCAAACTCTTGAGCACCCATAAACGCAAGTAATGTTGAGTTAATTGAAACATTTTTGTTTTCTTCTGATCCTTTGAAAATTTAATTAAACAACAAAAGCCATCGCAATTAATCAAATTAAGCCAAATCTCTATGGAGATCATTTTATACTTGTGGTCGCAGAGTGAGCATGAAAATCTACAAAAGAAAACAATTAGCACGAAATAGTCAAAATAATTCTTCTTAGTTTTTCTTGGTGAATTAATAAAAATTTACAGGTATTTCATTTCTTGTTAAATAAATGTAAATACATAGTTCAAAAAATGGATTTACTGAGTTCTCCATTTCCCTAATTAAGGTTGCCTCTAATACAAAGCTATATCCTTATATTAAAGCAACACCATTGAGCGGTTTTTCTTGCTCAAATATACACTATTTGGTAATTAAAATTGTATCACTTTCATAAAAGCCATAAGACACGATATTCACACTCAAAAACCCGCACCTTTAAGCTCCACTCAAAAATATCAAAAAACTGAATACTACTAACTTTTCAACCATTATTGCCACTCAAACATCCATCACCTGCCATTCAAAATCCAATTTTCAATTTTATTTTCAATCGTCATGACTCATGACATTACAAAATTATGAACGAAACGATTTGGGGTGCGGTTGCTGCAGAAGCAGAGATGCGCTATATCCATAGCCATTTTCATTCTCGTCCTTGATACTGACATAAATCTGTAATAAAATTTTGCAACAAAACATTTTCGCCACTTTTCGCTCTCATCTTCATCCTGATGCCATACACAACAGAACGACGGGAAGCACTTAAAGGATTTTTAATTGCACAACAATTGTAACAGCATTTTGAAATTTACTCCTTCTTCATCTTCTTCTTCTTTTTGCTGTTTTGCTTCGCTTCATCATTTCATGGCAAGGATGAGGTTTTAATCCTTCTTTCTTATAATTCATCAGTATTATAAGACCAAAAATGGATTTGCAGAAAACTCTATGAGCGCGTTAACCCAGTTTTAGCCTGATGGTTATTTAGATGGCTTTATTTGTGTTTAAAGTTTTAGTTGTTGGATGGTTGGGTGTTGGTTATATGTATCGACTTTTTTGTTGTTTTCGCGGGTAGAGGAAATTATTTTACAACGTAAGCGTAAAATTAATGAAACCCATCAGCTAGGAGAATTAATGGTTCTTGTGATTTAATTAAAAATTTAATAAGGCATTCATCAAGGAAACGGAAATACTCGAACACACACATTTACCGCACTGAACAGAGCTACAGGGAACTATTTGTTGGAAGGACAAGATAGCAATTTGGGTTCATGAACTTTTGTAGGTTTGACGCCACTTGTGGGCTTCAGGTCCTTGAAATCAAATCGGTTTGCTATTATTTATTGTTGGTATTATGTGAGGAATGATTTAATTTGAGATTATTTCAATGCATTTCAATGTCGTGTCATCGGGAGCACAAAGGGTGAGTTGGCCCCGGAATTCGAGCTGTGTAATCTAAGGCATTTGATGACTGCTTGATGATTGAGTGCTAGTAACATTATTCAGAGACAATGTAATGTTGCAGACGATGAACGATAAGTATCTGTAATTTATGATCATTGACTTCTAGTTGTTCTATCGTTGCGTTGTGTGAAACGTTCAACATGAACCTGAATGGGAGCGGCATGTAATGGAAAGGTCTTACAAATCTTCATATACCTATACCTATGCAATCTATGCATGAAATGAATAAGGAAATTTGGTCTGTCAGTCTTGATTCATTTTAAAAAAAGGATTTCATTTTACCTGAAAGAACATTTTACAAAGGCAACCCAACAATGGAAAATATCCAGAAATTGTTAAAAATTGCATTGCAGTCGTTGACTTTACTCCTTCACCAAGCCATTGTAATTGCTCAAGACAATGTTAATCGAGCCTTTGATTCACCGTAGTCTTTCAAAAATGACATCAGACTCACTGCATTTCTATCTAACATTCAGCGTTGTAATTACAAGCGTAATAACATCAGTTAATTTTTCTTAAGGATTCTACGCTTTGATTTTTACGATTCACGCCATTTGTTTGTGAAAAAGCACTAAAGACAAACTAAGCCATCCATCGGAATGTAGATAATTCCAAAAATTGTTCTTAAGATAATCTAACAGCCGCAAAGTGGTCATCCTGAAGAAAAGCGAAAGCAACCTTATCTACTACAGGTGTGTATCTCTCCTGAACAACATCAGCTTGGTTCTCGAAGACACCATGCTTAGCAGATTCGAGATGTTCTGCGATGAGCACAACATTCTCCCCAACATGAAGATTGGATTTGGCCAAGTATAGTTCTTCCTAAAATTGAAGACTGACGGACGTCACTTCTAACATGGCAATGCAAGGATATTTTCTACATGTCAAGAGTTTTCTCGTCCATAAGTGCCGTCTTAAAAGTTTCCCTTAATCAAATTGTCTTTTCTTTCATCCAGAAAGTTCTTGGTGGAAGCCGAAAATTGGAAGTCGATAGTTTGAAATATTATAACTATAACATCCACTGAAAACGATGTTCAATTCTAATTGTATTAGATGTTATCGTTCAAATTCAGTGTACCAGAAAGTTCCCGCAGAAAGGTGTTATAAGAACCCCTCTCCTAAGCACAGAAGTCAGTCGCATCGAGTCAGTCGAACAAGACATATCCAGGAGTCAATATCCAGGCACTAGTACGAGCGCTGTAGGAAGGAAATCACCAGTACGACCAACAGTCAACCGGCAGCAAGTAGTCCACATTGCAAGACAAGCCGGTGAGAGCCGTAAGACCAGCCGGAGTAATCCGTAAAACCAGCCGGCGAAAGCCCTAAGACCAGCTGGCCAAGGCCGTTAGACCAGCCGGCGAAAGCCGTAAGAACAGCGTATAAAAGCCGTAAGACCAGCTGGAGTAATCACAGGACCAGCACACTAAAAAAGCAGCTGCAGCAAAGAGCAGGAAAGAACGTTACCCAGACGTGCCAAGTTTGAAGTTGTCCAGGAAAGGTGACCAATTCACGACTGCAAGGAAAGTCTTAAAATAACAAAAGGAAAACGTAATAAAAATAATACTTTGTACCCAACTAAAGCTTATAGAACTTTTTTAGTCAAACCATGGAACCGACGAGAGAGACCCAGTTATAGTTGCTTAAATATTTGAGCAACAACCGACTTTTCGGGGAAGCCCGAATAAAACAGCTGGGCCTTAAATGGCAGTCATAAAATGGACATTTAAAAACGGTCCTGTCTATTGTCTCTAGTACAAGACTAAAGGACCTACGCGACGGCGACCTGTCTTCGGGAGACAGGTGTCTGTCCACTCATGTCCCAAACAAAAGACTAGAGAAACAAGGAGAGCGGATTTAAGGAGAGAACCAAAACCATGATACACTCTGATGAAGTGAATCGAAGAAAGAAATAAGTAAGAGCCAAAGGTGTTTTTACTTTCTGTCCCTAGGCCTAGGTTAGGTTAGGTTAAACGGGCTGATAGTTGATGTTGTTACCATCACACTTAGATCAATGAAGATCCATTGTGGTACCCCGAAGTGTTGTAACTTCCTGAAAAGATATAATAACCTATGAATCATGTGGTTCGTTTAACCATTTAGAGGTCTTGACAAAAAATTTTTGCCTGGCAGTTCTGATAGTTCCTCTAGTTCATTAAAGAAGAATTTGCCTAGAGTTTTCTTCCTAGCAAGACAGAGCGAAGGACAGTGGCAGAGAAAATGAGCAGTGTCTTCATGCTCGTTTTCATCACCGCAGCCTCTACAAAGGTCATCAGTACTGAGCCCCATCTTCTTCTTATGGTAGCCGAGTAGGTTGTGTCCTGTAATAATGAAGATCCATTGTGCTACCCCGAAGTGTTGTAACTTCCTGAATAACCTATGAATCATGTGGTTCGTTTAACCATTTAGAGGTCTTGACAAAATTTATTAAACTTTTGCCTGGCAGTTCTGATAGTTCCTCTAGTTCATTAAAGAAGAAGTTGCCTAGAGTTTTCTTCCTAGCAAGACAGAGCGAAGGACAGTGGCAGAGAAAATGAGCAGTGTCTTCATGCTCGTTTTCATCACCGCAGCCTCTACAAAGGTCATCAGTACTGAGCCCCATCTTCTTCTTATGGTAGCCGAGTAGGTTGTGTCCTGTAATAATGCCGATAAGGGATCTTAGGGAGGGTTTATTAAGAGTTAAAATCCAATCGGATCTTTTCTTATCGTATCTAGGCCATAGCTTCCTGGTGTTAACACAGGTTTCTAGGAAATTCCATCTGTCATTGGATTTTTGAATGATGGTTTTACTGACGTTATGTTTCAGTTCACATAACGGTATCCCTATATGATGGTCTATCTGAGAGGATTCCAGTGTGGAGCCCTCCCTAGCAAGTTCATCCGCCTTTTCGTTGCCTGGTACATCACTGTGGCCAGGAACCCAGCAGAGTCTTACGTTATGCTGTGTGCCAATGTGATATCGCCATCATGGATATATGTTTAGCAGCGTTTTTCACTGCCAAGATCTTAGCTTGGAAGACGCTGCTATGGTCGGGGAGCCTGAATGATTTGGCAAGGTTGAGGCTTTCAGAGTAAAAGCCTGCACCTACTCTTGTATCCATTTTAGAGCCATCGGTGTAGATGGTAATGGTTGAGTCGTTAGTGTAGGGCACACTATTTTCTCAATCTAGTCTGTTGGGGAACCTAGTACTAAAAGATTTGTTGAAATCTAAATAAGGGGTCACATAATCTGTGCAGATATTGTTGTCTACGTATTTCGTAAGAATAGCTGCGTGGCTACTTTGGCTAGTTTTCCAGATGTTAGTTTGGCTGAGCCTGAGGGCGCTGTTTGCTGCTGATTCTTGGACGAATAGATCTATTGGGGGGAGATTGAGGACCGTTTCTAAACCCGCAGTTGGGGTAGTCCTCATCACACCACTAGTACAGATACAAGCCATTCTCTGTACTTTGGTAAGTGTTTTTAGATTCGTGGATTTCTCCAGCGCTTTCCACCAACCCAAGCTGCCGTAAGTTAGAATCGGTCTGACAATGGCAGTGTACATCCACATGATTATTTTGGGGTTTAGTCCCCAATTTCTACCCAGAATCTTGTTACATGAGTAGAGTGCGATTGTGGCTTTCTTATATCTTTCTTGGATATGTGGACCCCAATTGAGCTTTTTATCCAATATAACTCCGAGGTATCTAGCTCGGTCGGAGATTTTCAGTGTTATATCATCTATTTTTGGTATTACAAACGGAGGGATTTTCCTCCTGTTTGTAAAAAGAACCAGTTCTGTTTTAAGGGGATTTACCTTAAGACCGCATTTCTTGGTCCAGTTGCTGACCCTTGATAATGCGCTTTGTAATTGTTCGCTAATAATGGTAAGGTATTTACCCGTCGCCAAAAGCGCTAAGTCATCAGCGTAGGCTACCACTATTATACCGAAATTCCTAAGTTTTATTAGGATCTCGTTCATCACTAAGGTCCATAATAATGGTGAGAGAATTCCACCTTGTGGGGTTCCTCTAGATGCGTACATCTCTAAGTGTGCGTTACCAAGCTCGCTATGTATTTGTCTGTTTTTCAGCATACACATAATCCATTTGATAACTACTTCTTCTATACGTTGATCAAAGTGCTTTCTCGATTGCATTACTGTGGACGTTATTGAAGGCTCCTTCAATGTCCAGGAATGAAGCAGAAATGTATTCCTTAACGTCAAGTGATTTTTCTATAGTTCTAACTACGCAGTGTAGTGCCGGTTCTACGCTTCTACCTTTTGTGAAGGCGTGTTGAAAGGGTGATATGGTCTCCGGTTTTAAATTACTGCGGATATACAGGGTGATTCACGAGCGTTGTGCCAAAAAGCTAGAGCGTGTAGGTTGAGTTGAGACAAGAAAAAAATCGTATGGGAGAGGGGGTCTATTCCCCCCCGTTTAGCCGGGAGGGGCAATTTTCTGAAAAATTGACTTATTTTGTTTAAAAAAATATTAAAAATCAACGGCTTCGTTTACAACACCGTGCTATACCTTTCTGAAAAGCCAAAAACTTCTTCTTTCACTTTGTTTTTAAATTAAATTGTTTTAACGAATAGTTTAAGAAAAATAAATTTTCAAACTCAAAATTTTCAAAAAAAAGCAAAAAAAAACATTTTTGAACTAATTTTTTTCAAAATTTTATGTAATTAAGTACTAATTTTGTTTTTAAAATTCAATGTGTTTGTTAATTTTTAGTTGAAAACATAAAACCGGATGCAAAAATGTCTTTTCGTTTTTGAGAAATTAAGAAAAAACCGAAACCACTAATTTATAAATTTAATTTTTTGTAATTGGAGTTTTATGAGGACTCAATAAAGTAGAAAAGTATTGGATTTTCCCTGGATTAATCATTTTTTTCATTGATAACGTCTGCCATTGACCTTTCACTTCTAGCTCTCAGTGCTCTCGTCGGCGGATTCTTGAAAACATGCTACGACTTGGGCGCCATCTATTGGGATATCTTTCAGCGTAGTCTTTCAGCTTCCCGATCTCGAAAATAAGTTAAACCGTAGCAGAAGTTCCTGTCCGCTAACTCTTCTCGAGCGTATGAGTTTGTTATTTTTATGTGTTGATGAGTTAATATTTTAATTGTAAATGGTTGTTTAGTAAATATGCGATGGCTTTTATTTACCTATAGGATGTTAATTGTTTTTTCATTCAAGAAAAAAATGCGGTTTAATTATCTTAAGCCCCTAGCAGGTAGAACTCTTCGCCAGTGAGTGGCCGCGGCCCCAGGTATAGTAAGAAAAAATTACAGGTCAGTTTTCAGACGTTATCAATGAACAAAATGGTTAATCCAGGGATAATGTAATACTTTTCTACTTTATTGAGTCCTCATAAAACTCCAATTACAAAAAATTAAATTTATAAATTAAACTAAAAGTCCAGATATGTAAAAATAAAAACAAAGATTTTTTTTAGAAAAAAGTGGTTTCGGTTTTTTCTTAATTTCTCAAAAATGAAAAGACATTTTTGCATCCAGTCTTATGTTTTCAACTAAAAATTAACAAACACATTGAATTTTAAAAATAAAATTAGTACTTAATTACATAAAATTTTGAAAAAAATTAGTTCAAAAATGTTTTTTTTTGCTTTTTTTTTGAAAATTTTGAGTTTGAAAATTTATTTTTCTTAAACTATTCATTAAAACAATTTAATTTAAAAACAAAGTGAAAGGAGAAGTTTTTGGCTTTTCAGAAAGGTATAGCCCGGTGTTGTAAACGAAGCGGTTGATTTTTAATATTTTTTAAAACAAAATAAGCCAATTTTTCAGAAAATTGCCCCTCCCGGCTAAACGGGGGGGAATAGACCCCCCCTCCTATACGATTTTTTTCTTGTCTCAACTCAACCTACACGCTCTGGCTTTTTGGCACAACGCTCGTGAATCACCCTGTATAAGTCGATAAGTCTTTCAAGTGTTTTAAGTACAAAAGACGTGAGACTTATAGGTCTGAAGTCCTTAGGTTCAATATGGCTGGGTTTGCCGGCTTTTGGTATAAAGACGACTTTTACCTCTCGCCATGTCTTGGAAACATACCCCCATTTAATGCTGCTTTGGAAGATGTTAATCAGGTGTGGAGTGATAAATTCAGTGCTCTTTTGCAGCATCATTGGGAAAATGCCATCTAGGCCTGGAGATTTATAAGGGGAGAAAGAGTTAATAGCCCAGTTTAACTTTTCTTCCGTTATAAAATCCGTAGGGATTTCATACTCGAAGATTGAAGAGTTATCTGGTTCGCGTTCAGGGCTAGGTTTGCTACCTGGGAAGTGTGTTTTAACCAAGAGTTTTAGACTTTCGCGACCTGATTCAGTCCAGCCATTGTCGGGTTTCCTTAGAGAACCAATAGAAGGGGAGGTTTTCGAAAAGATTTTCCTCAGCCTAGCTGACTCGTTGGTGCACTCGATATTGCTGCAGAAATTTTTCCACGAGCTCCGTTTGGCTCGTTGGGTTTCTGTTTTGAATTTTCTTTGACTAGTCTTATAACAGTCCCACAGTCACTTTCGAGTCTTGTTCTTTTAGCAGCATTGAAAAGCTTTCTTGTTTCTTTTCTAATGTTGGTTAGTTCTGTTATCCACCAGGGGGGCTTACTGTTTTTCTTCACAGTTGTTTTGATTGGACAACTGGTTTCGAACGCCTTACGCAGAGTCTCAGTGAGATCCTCTGTTGCCTTCTCTAGACTCTCTGGTCCCAGAATGGCGTTGGTGTTAACGTGCTTGATGTTATTACTAATTTCCCTATTGAAGATAAGCCAGTCTGTACGCCTGTTATTTCTAAAGGGTTTGTGCTGTCTATCAACGTTAGGGATCTTAAATTCTATGAGACGATGGTCAGAAAAGGAAGGTTCTTCTAAAAACCTCCAATGATCAATTTGACAGGAGTCAGAATTTTTTGAGACGGTTATATCTAGCACCTCTTTCCGATTTTTCGTGACAAAGGTGGGTGTATTACCTCGGTTAGCCACACATAGATTGTTATCTATGATGAATTGAAAAAGGGATTCACCTCTAGTATTTGTATCGGTGCTACGCCATTGTACATGATGTGCATTGGAGTCGCACCCTAGGATAATATTGAAATTTTTCTTACTTGCGAATGTCACTACTTCGTTTGTTATATCCGCTGGTGGTCCTTCAACTCCATCATAGGGCATATATGTGGAGGTTATTATGAGCGTTGGGTGCTCCTTGTGTTCAAAAATGACCACGGTCTGGTCAATGTTGCTGTAAGAGGTTAGAAGAAAAAGATTAAACCGTTTTCTAGCTAATATACAGGTTCTGGGGTTACTATTTTGGCTGTCAAGATTTGACTTATACAGCATGAGGTAGAAAAGGCAAAACTAGAAAATAAGCCGTAACCAGTGTTCCGTGGTTCTATACTTGTGAATACGCTTAAAAGAAGATTTCAGAAATTCAAAATTACAAATTACCCAAAATAAACCGGTTCTGAAGACACTACCTCATAGACTTATTACAGCACTTTGCCTTTCGGCGATTCTTACTTCTAGTACACTTGATTGGTTCTCGGCAAAGGGGAAGTGAAAAACCTGATTTTGCTTCGAAGTTCACAGCTCCTTATGATTTTTTATGTGATTACATAATGTTAATTGAAAGGAAGTAATCGAATAAACTTGAGTTTTTTCAAGATTTAATTTGAAATTTGAAATTGAAGGGCCGCATTCAAACAATGTTATGAAATTAAAGCCTTATATGAGTTGAACCGCTTTCATTTTCTCCTCTTTTAAATTTGACAGAGAAATCGTTGTCTATTTATTTTCTAGAAAAAAGTCAACAGAATTTTGTGTTCCCTACGGCCAACATCAGAATTTCTATCAGTTTTTATTTCGGGTTTTCTGCTTACGTTCTCAATTTCCAGTTCTCCAATATCAATTTCACAATAATTCGAGTTTTCAATTCCAAGATACCCGTAAACTCTGTGTTAGTTCTAATGAAAGTTACTTCCGTCCGAAGAAATTCAGTTCCTCGATTCCTTCTTTAGAATTTTTCCCAGCGAACAAGTTGAATATTTACTGTTTTTAGCTAAAATACATAAAAAAATCTGTTCATTGAACCATTTTGCACAACGCAAGACATTGCCAGAAACAAACTTTATCCGACTTATGAACTTCCCAAACAGAACCCACATGTCATAAAACAAAAATTAAAAAATGCTCAAAACAATAATCGTCAAAAACGTAACGAAAAGACACAAGTTCTTCATGGATGTGACATCTATATGGCATTATCCTTCAGCAAAAACCTTTTCCCCTCTGAATTTCCCAGAAAAAAAAACATATTCCCACTCTCAACCCAAACATATGCATGTACAGAAGGATTTCTTTTTTGTTTACTTACAAATTCACTTCACAAAACTAAAAAAAAAAAGAAATGGACGAAAGCCAAAAAAAAAGTTAACAAATTCCAGCATAGAAGATTGACATGGTTTTTCCATTGTTTCGAAAACAAACTCACGAATAAGGAGTCGTTCACAGAGTGCATTCCTGGTCATTCCTATATTTTTTCTCAGAAGAAAAAGAAAAGAAAAACAAAAATACACACAATGACTCAATCAAGAAAAAAATTAACAACAAACATACGACGGAATAGACCACATCGTACGAGTGTTTTGTGGAAGGTCTTCACTTTTAATTCACTATTGATTCATCAAGCATGCACGAGTACTTCAAAATGTAGACCCAGTGCAGATTTTTAAGGTTCCTATTCAAGCTGAAGTGGCTTTTCTGATCCTTGTCTAGGATTTGATTTTATTTAAGGGAGTTCCACGCTACGATTGTCTGGATGGTTCTAACATAGTTTTTCTGTTGTTTGAATGGGAGCAAGGCAAACATTTCAAAAACTCACACACTTACAATACGAAGAAATTCCTAGGAATTGTGAGAACAGTTGTCCTCAATTTTTGGAAAAGTTTGGAGTAGGTCTGGTCATTTCGTCTATTCATTGTGCCATGTGGAAACTGAACGAGGGCAGTCAGCAATTGTCCTGTATTTCGAAAATGATAGAAATGGCCTTCCTTTCTTGAAAATCCTTCGTAATCTTGGAAGCTACTTACAAAAATCAGTTGAAACACACTTGACCAAGGAAATGTCACAAATTAGTCTTTTTGTGTCGTGAAAAAAAGTCTACCCTCACGCCCTTAGACTTAGCAAAGTTTTTAATTAGTTTGAAAATAAGTAACACCATTGCCCATCAGAACACATAAATCGCACCCAATTTCATTTTAAAATCTAGACAAATGGGCTTGCGATAGTTGTTGTTCAAGTTCCACTTCCATTGCAGCCATTGGGGGCAATTTTCAACTTTTTATATATTTTCCGCAAGGTGGGGGCACTGATGTGTTATGTTAAGCACGTTCGAACAATAGAAGCAGTAGATATCTGAGAATAACGGCAAGTAAATTGAACACATTGCATGAGAAAAGTGGACGTGGGAATACTTAGAGCCGGTTGGGGTCTTCCTTTATTGTCTTTCGCCTGCCAGCACTCACCGTCTCACGTTTTCAATGTTCATTCATAAAAAAGAAATTGAAAAAGCCGAAGAAAATTTACAACATCCCGCCAATAAGGACCTTCTAAATAACAGCAACAAAAAAGTTCGCCCATAAACAGAACAATTCGCTCGACGGACGACGGCAGAGACGTTGGTGGTGCAGCAAGACGATAAATATAGAAAAAAAAAACAACTAGCTGTAAGGTGTTAAGGTCTTCGTGTTGCTTTGGCCCGCCTCCTTCCCGCGTGTGCCTTGACTCCATAATAGCATGTTCCTAGTTTGCTTATTGGTTGATGTTGACGATACCTAAATAAACATTTTGCAGAAAGGACTTGTGCCAGCGAATTTCTCCACATCATTGCGCTTCGGTATAAAGGACCATCATGAGGGTGCTATTTCAATGTTCGGTGTTCAAGCACCAGCCAGCATGTTCCTATTAAAGGTACATTGTGGCAGATGCAGACAGAAGTTTGTATTGTTGCTGTGTGTTGATAGTACATTTGCATGCATCGGAGCTGTCAAAATATCGAAGAGAATATGGTCAGGACAAGTTTTCATGTCAAAGTCAAGTATACTCTCTAATGCATGGTGTGGAAGAAATCGGAACAGTTTGTCACACTTTTAGATCGTTGAATATAATTACTGTCATTTTAGTTTGAAAGCACTTAAACAAAAATTGGCCACAAATTGATTTTGTTTGGGAAAATTTTTTGATATAATTGGAATTCTGAAACAGGTGTAATTATTTTGGGTGATACATTAGAGTTTTAGAAATAAGAGTTCTACACACTAATAAGGAAGAACCCTGGAAACGATATAGTTTGACTGTGGATGGTCTTGGTTAATGGCTCATAAAACCACTTAGGACATTTTTATTTGTCAATTTGGGGGTATGCCTTTTGGTGGCAAGGCCAAAGAATTGGGTACACTCATATGGTGAAAGGTTTATCGGTTCTTTTCAATTTCTTCCTTGACGAAACTTCCATCTCCCTTCTTAAAAACTTAAAAGTAAGCGTCTTGGTTCAGCGGTCAATCACCCCATAAAAACTGTCCCTTAAGTTTCAAACCACCCCTACATCAAGTTTCATCAATATCGGTTCAGTGATTTAAGCTGGATAAGGTTAAAAATCGACAGACTGACCTTGATACTTTTACATTTCCCCCTTTTAGATAGGGAGAATAATGGCTTGCTTTCTTCAACGCGAGGCTTAGGAAGAGGCAAGCAAGTCTACCCCGTTATCAGAGAAGCTGTTTAGGGCACCCGGTCGGTTAAGACACAATTAGTTAGGAATAAAGTCACCGGCTGGTTAAAGCACAATTGCATTGGGATTGACTCCCCAACTTCGTTGCATTGCTTTGGATTTTTTGCAGGTGGAGGTTACCAGAATCAGGCCTAACCTTTCTGCGAAGATACTGAAATTTACATGGGGTGAGAAAAGGCACGCCGCCGGTACTGTTAAATATTTTCTAGTACCATCAATAAGATTTTGTTAAGAGTTAAATTTTTATAAAATTTTCTCCAACGGATCTCTTGCCCCAAATTTGTTGCACTCACTGTGCATTCTATAATACATCACACCGAACACATACCTTGCTTCTGCATGCAAATTTCCCTACACCCATGGTGTATAGCTTGTTTTCAAGAGCATGGAAATGGACATCTTCAAAAGCCATTATACGAAAATGAATCTGCATTGAATTTACACTGCGGATTTCCACAAAATGGGAACACTTAAAACCCTTCTAGTGTTTGTTGTTATATGTGGTTGGGTTGCGAAAGCGAAAATTCACTTATTTGGCTGGACGCACAATAACATTATCACATCACAGAGAGATTGAATTCGGGTGTCATGAAATTTGCATGCAAAAAAGTTTGTCTTCCTTTTCACTTCACTTCAATCTTCGAGTTATGAAAATTGTTCGTCAACATTGTAATGAGCTTGAGTTGTCTGTTTAATCACAATGCACTTATGACTTTTTTGAAGTTATATTAACAGATCCTTGCAACGAAGATTTCAAGCAAACGAAGGTTGTTAACACTGGAATTCTGTAAAATTCCTTAAACATGAAGGAATATCTTCGAGAAAATTTTTCAAGTTAAGAATTTAGTAAAAATATTTTCTCAAATACTACACACATTGGATTGAATGCTATTTCGTCTCTATGCACATTCAACATGAAGTCTTTGGAAGACGAAAAAACTTGTATCCTTGAAGAAGTCACTATGGCTATCGTCGGTCGGATCGTGTCTGTGCATTGTAGATGGCCAATATAACCCCCTTTACCCTCAGGGAATGCAGTTTAATGTGCTTAACACTAACCCAGACGTAATTTTATATAAATTTATTTTCCTGTTTCAGCAATTTATGTCCTTGGATTACAAGAATTCGTATTCTTACTATGCAAGTAGTCCAATCCTATATTTTGTAGGGGAGTAGGGGCTAAAATTATCTAAGTTTTCCATGGAGACAAAGGGATGACCCACACACATATCAAAAAATGAAATATTTTGTTATAAGTGTCTGACTTTAATGTAGATTTGAAGTTTTATTGAAATAGGGGGTAATGGGAGAAAGAAGATCATGAAAACTTTTAAAAAAATTGATGATAATAAAATTGGGAAAAGGCAACCGAATTAAAAGGGTTTTTGTAAATATCTTCTTTAATTCTTTAAACAAGTCAAATTCTGGAGCCATTTCTGTCAAGTAACAAAATCTTTTGACACCCATCAAAGAAAAACGTTGTCGGTCTACATCATGAAGATAAAAAAATTTTTTTTGTGTTATGCCTGTTCACAGCAACATTTGCAAAATTATTTCTGTAAATTGCCGAATGTATACTTACCCCCTTTCTCCCTTAAATTCTATGAATAAACGTCCTTAAACTTCAATTCAATTGCATGTCGTTCTCCTTATGGTGTTCGTTTCAAACACAGGATTATTTGCATTTTGAGCATGAAGCTGGATGAGTAAAGCCTATTAGACTGATATCGGACTTAGACACTCACAAAGGACATGCTGAAATCGGGAATGGGAAACAACAGGAACCAATAGCTAAACTGAGACATGTACTACATTTGACTGGCAATTTTCTGTGAAGACGTAAATCTCTACAACACGACAATTTCATAGTACTACCTTTAACGTACTAATGCTGCTTGGATACTGTACATATCCCGAAGTCCTCGTCAATTTAGTGTCATAGTCATCGCTGCCGACCGGCGGCGGGTACGTAGCAATTATTTGATGAAATTTTTATTCAGAGGCATGAAAAGGGTTTGACAATAAGGCAGACCGGCTAGCAGCCTCTGTCAATTTAATCAAACGCCAGGTCTTCTTCCTCAGAAAGATGATTCCTCAACCGAGTAGAAATCCAATATCCAGGAACCTGCCATAATGGCTGATAAAGCACGAATAAAGACAAAACCAAGATTGATATGGCTGCTCTGGAAACAAACACGTGTAGCATTATTTTGTGTGTTTTCATGCTTCATGATGAATATTGGACGAAAATGCCCAAAATTAAATACTTACCTTAATTGGAACAGAACTGATGTGCCTCATCAACGAAACGAAACGAAACAATATAAAGACGACACGATGAACGAATAGGAAGGATATCCATTATCATGGTTCCTGAAGGATATATACTAACAAATCTCTCGCATCCGCAAGAAGTGTTCATCATATTGATTTTGGGCTGGTCTGTTGTTAAGTCTGTCATAACGTACAGTGAAGACTGCAGAAGAATGGAATTTGCCGCCTTTGGGCGGACATCAAATTCGTTGCTTCGTCGTCATCCTCGTCTGTCCTCGCAGATAATAGTGTTTTGTTTGAAGAAGCAACAAATAGGCGTCTGTTAAGGGATTCGTAAATCAGTAAAACACATCCACTTTGTTGCCATTAGTGAGAGAGAAATTTGTTGAATCGGCCTCATGTGGTGGTATGTTCAAGTTTGTATATCGAATTTCAAAAAAAAAAAAATGGATAGAAAAGGAAAGAATTTAATTGATACAAGAGCAGAGAATTTTGTTGCTTCCTTTGAATGTGACATTTTAGGGGATTGAATGTCATGACACCGACACTTTGCATTTCTAAAGGAATATCCTTTTACGTACCTACTATCGTTAAAAACTAAAATATTTCAAGGTTCATTAATTTGATTAAATTTTTTTCACAACATTCATTTTGCGAACACAAATCATTTGAACGAGTTTTCGTATTTACTTCTCAGCCAGAGGTACTGCTTTCTTTTCGAGGGTTCGGTACTTTTGCGTTACGCTACGCCTAAGTCTAGTTGCTTAGTCTTGGCTTGGTGTTCCCTTTCTTCTTTAATTTTCTGGCAGAAGGTGCCTTTCGTTCGTTTTGCTAATGGATCATTTTAAAGATGTTTGAGAGCAAAATTTTGCGAGACGAAGATTCAACCAGGATTATACAATCCTTCGATCTGCTACTTTCAACGGGCAGATCTGGGAGTATGCTTTAGCCGAATGATCGGTTTACGTTTTCTATAAATGTTAAAGAGTGTTCAACCTGATTTTGTCGTCGACATTTCGCTCCATTATGCACATTTCTTACAAAAACTGGTTGTAAATTGTATTTGGTTGAGCTGTAAGACTTCATACAAAACTCTTTCTGGTACATTCTGTGTTTTTTAGTAGATGTGAATAATATTTTGTTGGCCGAACTCATGTTACTTTGGAATTTGTAATGTACGCAGCTAGTGCATTATTACACAGTAAGGCCCAAAGACTAAGATGCTTGGGTCATGTACAATGTCATGAATGGTTTCAATTCCATCCCAGTAAGGCGTCGCAGAAGAGGAAGACTGCAACTCAGATGGAGCACACATGTGTAAGAGGACCTGAACCAATTTGTCGTGTGAAAGGAACCGAGCGAGCTGGTTGGTGGAGATGAAGCTTGTTGGATAAGGCCCTGGACCCACCTGGACCTTAAGAAAGTAAGTGCTGTTTGATAACATCTACAGCTACAACAGTTATCTGTGCATTTGTTTAGCTCTTGGTAGTACCTTGGGAGAGCTGTGCAGCTGCGCATAATCTTCCCTTTTTACGTAGATTCTTCTTTCCCAACTTAAGGTTTATTTGGTGTTCTTCTTTCGCTCTAATTAACTTGCTACTCACGGGCTCTTCTTCGAAGGCTGTTAGTAGACTACGGTGCTGTCTTGACTACTTCTTGTTTGATGACGGGATACTGATTCGATAGACTATAAAATCTGTTGCGGTTATGTGTACAAAGGAGAATTTCGTACTGTAAGTCCTCATGGACGTGCATGGTAACTGATCATGACTTTTTCTATAGCCCGTCGACCTCTGAATCTTGAGGCTTCCAGAAAATTATCAGAGTTGAAATTCTCTAATCGGTAAGTGCGCATGCCTAAAGTATTAAATGCATGCCTTCCAGAAATATTGAATGTGGTCGATTCGGTTGGTGCTGCAACCATTTTGTAACTCCTCTTAAAACACTAATTTCCAAAAACAGCATACCTTGTATGTGAGGACGACAACGCAGTTTTAATCATACTTCGGGCCTGCAAGTAGATCTGTGACATAAGCCTGTAATTTCCTCCAACAACATAGTTAAGCGAATAAACATGGAAATTTTCAATTAGAATTTCGACAAAAAAAAAACCGAGTATGCAATGCAATTTTCGTGTATGCTTTCAACTGATTTTCTCTCCAGATTCATTAGACTAGGTCATGCATTAGATTAAATTTTCATTTTCTGATAAGTCTTCCTCTGTTACACTTTGAACGTTTTATCTGACAAAATATTGCAATCCAAAATCCCCTCACATGACAACATTTTAAAATGTCGTTCGTCAAAATATAATGGTAAGCTCAAAGGATTCTCTTCAAATGTGAGCACAGTAGTATTTTTTGTTGTTCTTAAGAATCATAACAAAACTCATTCATTAACTCGGATTCTGCATGCGATGTTAAAAAATTCACTGCCAACGTTTTCATTCACAAAAATAAATCCACTCGAATGGTTGTGAATATTTTTTCCTGCTGTTGTTTTTGTCATTAAAATGAAAAAAATAAATCCAATTTGTACAAATAACAAACAAACTAACGCTTTTTTATGATTCTTGTTTCTTGTAGAATTTGAACGGACAACGGACAGAGCGAATACACATCAGCCACCATATTCATCCCTTTTTTCATTCATTCATTCATGCAGTGTTGCTATCTACGCTGTCAGTCTAAAAGTGAATTATTAAATGCGCACTTTTGCGTCTCGTTGCATTTTGTAACCAGTACAAACTTTATGTTTGGATCCTTAACAGTAAAAAAAAAAACAAAGAAAACAATAGCTTTATAGCGTTATGGTCGAAGGCTGGGTTGTATGTAATTGCTTTCCTTGAAGTTTTGAAAAAGTCTTTATTGCTTTCTCGCAGCTTTTTACTGGCAGGACGATGTTTCCTTTTTCCCCCAGCGAGTAAGCTTACCTAATGTCATTTTTGTATGAATCCCTCACGGAAGCCTTTTACACTCTTTATTCAAACGGAAGCCAAAAAAATCATATTAAATTTCATATGAATATTTACAAAAGAGCACAACACATTGCAACAAATGAAAAAAATTGTATTAAAATCGAAAAAATTGTGTGTAGTCAAAAAAAGACGAACTTTGTGAAAAATACTCCAATGTGTATGCAACACTTGAAGTGTGTTCATTAAAATCATCAGTTGGCGAGCAAGTTTATGGTAAATTCATGGCCAGTTGAATTGCTTGTATGGCATGCTCAGACGAATGTAAAAGCCGGCAAAAAATTTTCTGATAAAAATTGAAATAAATGTTGAATTGACCATGCACGCGACGGAGTCCGTACTAGGGCTCTAAGGATGGGCTTTAGCCCTACACAGCATCATAACTGACTGCCTTTGGTGGCTAACACTGGGTGGGAATAAAATATATGGCAGTCGACGGCGGTGTTCGAGTAGAAGCTGTGTGATTGTTAGTTGACAATATTAAAGCTCTGTAGTCAATATCTTGTCAAAAGTAATTTCCTCCTCGTCGGAAACATACATTTTTTTGAATAAAAGTTGGATGAACTTTTATTTTATTAACACGCTCACAATTTTTTGGACATCAAAGGATTCTTCTTTTACAGAAAATTTTATTAATTGAAAGGGCCCTTTTTGTTGTATTTCGGAAGGATATTTTCCATAGCTGGGAGTGGGTTTCAATTAGACACTAGTTGAGAAGGACATTGGTACACGCAGGAGTTTATTCAAATTCATTTGTTGATGTAAACATATTTCGGCTTAAAATTGTATTGAACATGAGAAAGGATTCAGACGGATAACCCATTAACATCGATCTCCTAAAGTCGATTTCCAACACTTAAACAAATTACCAAGCAATACCACACTGCGCTGTCAACTTCCGGAAATCTAACGACAAATTATCCTTCCACGTTTGACTTATACTTTTTAATATCCTTCCAAATCGAAAAATGCCCTTAATTTCTGCCTGCAATCAGTTACACACTCCTAATGATTTACGATGTCCTTGAGATATGAACTAAATAACGAAACTAACACTGCGTATACATTTTGACTGATCCGCCTCCCAGAGCAGCAGGAGTAGGTAACCGCACATTTCGTCCTTGACAGCAAACAACCACAACTAACCTCACATCCCGAGGCATAACAAAATTTAATTTAATCACCTCAGCCCGACTAAACTTGCTTCATACGCTCAGGATCGTCCTCGTCCTCGTCCATGTTCGTTTGGTTGCCGTTTTTGTCCTCGTTTTTTTTCCTCTAAATGGCATTATAAATGGTTAGTTTATTTGTATTCATTAAATACAAACTGGCCTCCTCGTCCCCCCCAAACAGCCAGTCGTAACAAAATTCAAGACCTGGCTACAATAGAACTGCTAGAGACCTACACCCCTTACCAAAGAGAACCAAAGAGAGTTAGATAGTGTGTATAAGTAGGTAAAATGGAGGGTTGTATAGGCTGCGACTTTTGAATGACGCTCACTGTTGAAAGCTGAAAGAACCCTTCTGAAATCTGGCATTCAGCACGCAACAAAAGAATACTTTTTTGTGTATGTTTGTGTTTTGTTTGATTTTCAAAATGAGAATAAGTGAATGTGCGATTTTTTTTGCATACATCGGATGTGTCGAGCAATGTTTTGGCTGGTTTTTTTGTGTTGGCATTTTGAAGTGTTATAATTATTATTCTACAGCGAAGAAAACGCGAATGTCAAATGCATTACATGTGATGTGAAATTTCGTTTACTCTTTTGTGATGGCTGTTGATTGCTGTTCAAAGCCAGTGACATTGAGACTTGACGAAGATGTTTGTTATGTCCTTGATGGTTTTTTTTTCTACTGTTTGAAATTGATACTTAAGAACAACTAAATACTTTTAGAATTAAAGCTGGTTTTACGTTTAAGACAAGTTAAATACAGTCCAAAATCTTTCAACTTCTCTTTTGCGGCGTTGGGCACTTGTGTTGGTAAATGTATTTTGGATTGGAAAAAATAGTACGTTCGTGTCAGATCGAAAAGCGTTATATTTGGATCGTAAGATCTTTGTATATGGAATTTATAGTAGTTGCAGCCTCGTGAATCGATGACAGCGACGTCCGGAACGCGATACAGAACTAAAATCTTGCATATAGAAAAACTGACAGCGCCAAGACGGGACGACTCTCCAACCAAAAATTCTCGAGGCTGAAAATACTATAAATTCCATATACAAAGGTAAGATATTATGCTGTTTGCTGATGGAAAATGCATTCATTAATGCGCAAACCAATAGAGCATAAGAGACAACAAGCTTTTTTGGTTATTGGGTGCCTTAGGTGTGATCTCTTTCTTCAGAGGAATATGAGAATCAATCATATAGAGGAATTTTTCTTTCGAAGTATCTTTTTCCTGTTTTTTACTTATCGTCCAGCGCACTATCGACCGCTGTAGAGTAGGATTGGTAGAATCAATGTTTTGTATAGCAGGTACTTTGTTCGTCCAAGTAGCAGCGGTTCACTAGGTGAATTCTTCGTCGAATCTCCACTAAGGTTTCGTTGGTGGGATTGATGTTTGTTCCTAGGTAGGTGAACTCCTTTCCTTAACAGTAACGTTCTGTCCTAGGCAGATGTTCTTTTGTTTGTTGATAACATGTCTGACATTGACATTGACTTCACAGTACTTCGCACATAAATGTGACGAACTACAGACACATAGCAGCACTGGTGACTGAGACCATCGGCTGGGACAGAACAATACAAATACAGAGAGACAGATAGACACATAGAATGGAAGAACACATAACATAAACCTACGTGGCACAGAGGAGGAGACACAGATTTTCATTGTCTCAAATCATCGCACAGGTGGCCTCAGATAAGGTGGCGATAACATGTCTGATTTCACTATGACTGGACATATTTGGAGGAAAAACTGACATAGCTTTAGGACAAAGGTTAACTTAGGACTGCTCCGATCCAACTTCGATTCCGTTTTGCTTAACGGTTGCAAGACGTGGATAGTAAAATTAGCTGTCACTAAGAAGGTGGAAACATTCATTAATAGATGTTCTTAATAGTCAGGGTATATATATATTTTAAACATGTTTTAAACATTTTTTAAACATTATTATAATATAAAAAGAAAAAAATACTCATCAAAGTTTACTAAATATTTGATCATTTTTATTAAAAGAGGCCGTCCATAAAATACGTTCGCACTGGGGGGGGGGGGGGGGGGTACATGCTGAGCGTGACAAGATGTGAAAAGAGGAGGGGTCTACGTCAACGTGACGTTCGACAAAGTTAGACTTCAAAACCTAAGTTCATTGTCATTTTAAGAAAGTAATCCAATAAAGAGTAAAAAAATGGAATTAAAACAAAAAACATAAGGCATAAAAGTTTTTTTTTGGAATTAACTAACTAAATTCAGTTTACTTTTTACTTTTTTTTTATATTTTTTATTTTATTTACATTTTATCCTAAAATAAAGTGAATATATTTTTTATGTTTTGAAATTTGTATTCTATCAATTAAATTTTTTTTTTGTTAAGGGGGGGGGAGTCTTTGTTTTGTGACATAATATTTTAGGGGGGTTACAGCAAGTGTGACCAAACGTGACACCGGGACCAGCTACAGTTATTTTGGACCGACCGACCGACCGACGCTCGTTGGTGGTCTAAAACTATAGACTATGGGTTCTCTGCTAAAGGTAGCCCTAAACGACAAACATGATCGCCGAACATGCTTGTGCGCGGTATTAATTTGTCGTGTAGGGGATGGTTGGCGAACTGTTCGCTGTTGGCAAAAATTTTCGATTTTCTCGTATTTGTCCGTTTCGTTGTTTGCCATGTAGGGAGATGTTCGCGAACAAATCTCATTTTTTCAATGAGATTACCATAAGCGCAATGACTTGCTTCTCTTTTTGACACATCCTCACAACTTTCAAGGATCAGCATGAAATGATATTTGCCAATTATGCTTTTGCCGTGTAACGATAACGAATAACGCAAACGAGCATGTTCAGCAAAAATGTTTGTCGTTTAGGGCTACCTTAAGGCGAGTGCAGTTGACTCGCATGTATCACAGGTCGCAGTGGGTAGCACTCGCAAGTACTGCTACTTGTGAATATTTATTTTTGACTTAGGGTGAAGGCGAAAGGACCAACGACGACGCCGACGTTGTCTTTCTTTGATATATTAGTTATGCCTTGCTATTTTTCGGTCGCAGCTACAGTTATTTTGGACCGACCGATGTTGATGGAGTAAAAATAAAGACTATGAATTCTTTGCTTAGGCGAGTGCATTCGAATCCTTCAAATGGGACCGACGACCGAGTAAATAAGATTTGTTGTTGTCGACAAATGTGTAATTGTCGTCATACCTCATGCAACAAAAAAAAAAACGTAAAATCAATGTAAGGTGGTGTGTGATGTGTTTTGCAAGAAAACAACCAAATTTAAAACGTCGGATGAGCAATGATATAACTTGTTTTTTTTATGTGTTTTAAACAATTTAAAACAGTTTTAAACAGTTTATGTTTTAAACAAAATGTTTTTTATGTTGTGTTTTAAACAGTGTTTTAAACATTTGTTTAAAACAAATGTTTAAAACATTGCCAACCCTGTTAATAGTAGATTCTTAGGATTTTCTGGCCCAATCGTACTAGGGTACGACGGACGTTGAAAGTGGCAATGGATTGAACACACTAAAAGGAAGAAGAAGAATCATTCCAGCTATAGACAGGAATAGCAGGGAGTTGAAAGTCATGTACAGGAACCGAATACGATTGCCAGCTAGAGTTGTGCATGCCTTTTTATGCCCCACGAACATAAAATATCTGAGAACCTTAATAAGGAAGGAATGGTACCATTTTAAATTTTTTAAAATTTAATTGCAAACATTAAATTATCTGTCTAGTTCTCAGTAACATTTTTGATTCAAAAAAAAATTCTAAATAACAAAAAAATCACGAAATTTTAAGTTACGTAAACCCAACTTTCCATTCAGAATTCATTCATCAAGGCTCCTTTCTTTACTTTTTATGTATTTCCATTCTATTCTTGACCCATTTCACTGCCATAGAACGTACACGACAAAAAAGACAGATACTATCACTAAGGATAAAGAAGTTGTCTCACCAGAGCCTTTTCGCTTACTGCCCAAACTACAGACAGTCCAATTCTCAATCGTCACAGTAATCACTATAGAATTGAAGTTAATTTCGTATACTCTATGCGTTGCGGATCTTGACGTTTTATTATTTCTGCAGTGGAATAGCGCGATAGCAATTTGAAGCCCGAATGTTTTTGCTCATTCCTTCTCTATGCTGCATGGTTCATGCAACCAGCACAAATTTTAATTTTTGCAGCAACAGAGCCAGAACCAGCATACCCACATTGCCAAATAATGTTATATGTAAATGCTTTGCTCGCTTTTAATTTAAATATGCAACTTTTTGTGTATTTGCAGGAGATTTTGTAGAGATTTGTGCTTCCCATGTGTATTACAGTTGGAATTAAACAGAGACATGAAATAAGTTTGCTAGTGTTGCCAGCGCCAGCATTTTCAAACATTTTAAACTGAATTTCAATTTAAAGAGAATTAAAAACACTTACACGAAATAAATTCTGTACCAAATGTTATAATAAGTCAACACTTACCCAACTTTACTTGACAGTCGGATCTAACACGGATTCAAAAATAATTATAATTTCGTTCACAAGATTTTTTGTTAAAATTTTTCAAAGCAACAATTTTGTGTTTAATTTGTCTGAGGACATCGCGGAAACCAATGCGTGTTTTTTCTCATTATGCGATGACCCAATCTACTCTTTTCTCTCACAAAAAAAAAAATATGCGTACAGCAATTCCTTACCTACAAATTATGTTGATTATGATGACAAAAGGTCGCTACCGACATATCGGGCTAACAACTTCTTTGATATAGTAAACAACGAGAAAACATAAAATAACGGTTGCCCAGCTATAAAGCTCGGGATTTCATTAAATTTTTGTTTTCGCATTAATTTCACCCAGAGCTCATCTGATTAACATTACTCTCTTGTTCTCGTCGTCATGTGTGTGTGTGTACATGAATGTCATCCTCATCAGCGACGTCATCATGTTTCGATCGTCGTCGTCGCTGTCAGTCGATGGAGTAGTGGAGGCGTCATGGTTGTCTTCCTCGTCTATTTTTGTTTGTGGTCTCAAACTAATGAGGTGGCAGTAAGTATTAAATTTGCATGTATGCAAAATAATAATAATTGCAGTCCATATTCAGCCACACGACCGACACGATGTCCTCGTGTCGTTGTTTAAATCCTGCTCTAAAGCATGAACATGTGATACATTTTTTATGCAGGATATTTTTTTACTCCTTAGGTTCCTATTTGCTTACTTTTTTGTTGCTATTCGTCGCTCATTTGTATCCAACGAAGCGTTCGAAATACAAAACTATAGCCTCTTTCCTATGCGTACACAGTGGGTGGGGGAGAGGATGGTGAGTGGGTTGATGATACAAAAGAGAGTCTGTTTATTCGAGTAGAAGCATAAGCCCATAAGAGGATATGATGTTGCACATAGAATAGAGATGCCAGTGAAAGGATGTTGTGTGGCCTAGGTTTTGCTGCATTTGTATGCATTCCTGTCAAGGCCATTGCAGTAATCAGGCTAAGAAAAAACATTGATGCACAACATCGACATAGAATTCCAATACGAAAACATCAACAAACAAGCACCAACGCAGCGCTCTGCATTTATTCATCCTGTAATAATTTTATATGCAATTGTGGCAGCTGAGCACTTCAAGGATCAAACAAATCCAAAATAGAGTAAAAAACATGTAAAGCTGAATCCTCTGCTGAGGCGTGGGTTTTTGCTTTTACCTAAACGACGATACAAAAGACTGTCATTGTTTCGCTTTATCCCTTTCTGTGCACATTTCCTCATATTTTCGTACCTGCAATACGTACTTCTTAGTTTTAAAAATCACAAGAAAAATACAAAAATCACAGAAATCCTCCTTTATCATCCTTCGCAACCTCAACAGCATACACCAGGTGCTGGTGCTGCTGACAATCTAGATCATATACAACCTCCTATATCAAGAGGACCGTGACAGCCTTCAGCTTTGTACAACATGTGGTAGGTGGTGTACCGTCGTCGTTGTCGCTAAGATAAGATATCCCATTCGACTAGTAGAAAACTCGAGTTTGAAAAAAAAAAATCTTATTCCAAGTGCAAAAGTGAAAATAAATAATCCTTGAAGAAAAATACAATTTCTCGGCTTTGATGCAACAACAAGACTTCGACACACAGCACACTCATACACAAACTTTTTGACTTTCTGGAAATTTAGGACAAGATGATGGTTAACTGCTTGCATAATCAGTTTCAATTGATTTTTGTCGCTTTTTATAGAATTCATGAGAGATGATCCCGAAAGAGGAGAGTTTTGATAGGCAGTAGGCAGGACAGCTTCAACTGGCTGACATCTTCAATGACGACGACGAGTAGGGGGTACATAAATCACTAGTTGGTATTGCATAAATATTCGTCATTTATGTATGAAGATTGCTCAAGTCGATTGGTTTTTGCATGATTTTGTGTGTTTTTGCGACAAGAGCGAGAGATGCAGAGAATTTGGCTAGTTTGTGGGTGAGAGTTAGCAACCTTGACACAGAAGTTTTCAACACTTTTACTGTTCTGTTCATATTTTTTTTGTATATAATTGAAAGATTATATGTGAGCAGTTCAAAGGTAATGAGCATTAAGACATTTGGGGCTCATTCAGTTTAAGCAACTTTGAGGGTGAAAAAAGTTTCAAACAAGAATAGCGTTGGCTTTCAAATAAGTTCTGGTAAAATGTGGGAATTAACCGATAAAATTTGAGTTGCGTATGAATATCAAACAAAAAACTGTTTCCTGACAAGGGCGAGATTAGGTTGGAAAATGTGTATTTTCTTTGATTTATCCTTTTTCGACTTTCTATTACTCTGGTACGATTTTCGAAGTCGCAGGAGACTTCCATCTACAAATAGTGATCAAACACAAAAGAAATCGTCGGTCTTTGAGTATTTCCAAGTGTTTGTAGCCTTAGCGTAAGTCGTTTCAATATTATTTATTAATTTGTAAAAAAAAGTACGTATACGCCATAGTGTACCAAGTCATCGAAAATCTTACAAATCGTATTTTTTTCATTCAGATTTCACATAACAATGAAAAATATTACCTCTTCGCTTTCACAAATGTTCAATAAGAAGATTATTGGACCTCAAGGCAACTGAAACATCATCAAACAGTAAGTAGTACAAAGGTATGCCATGAGGTTACGAGGATACAAAATAAAATACCCCTGTTAATTTTTTTAACAACCAATTAAAAGTCAAAGCATTGGAAAAATTAATGTCCTGAAAGTTTTTCGCGACCTTGAGAATGAAAACGACCGCTTATGCCCAATTTCCTCATTTTTATATCTCATTCAAGCAAACAGCAACAAGAAAAATCAAATAAAAAAGACTCTGACTTTGACATGCAAAACAAAACTAACCACAAAGTAGGAGAAACACCAGAAAAATTTCGGCCTTTTTATTAATGAACTTACAACTTGTTGGTGTGGTTTCATTACATCAGGTCATCCATATCGTACCATTAACCAAACCTCTGTAGTGGGTATGTTATGAGAGTTTTAATTAAAAATTTCGTTTATTTTTTTTTTCATTTTTTATTGAACCATCATTAATCAGGAGCTTTTTTATGACGAAACAAAATGAAAAATGAATGCAATGATTAAACCAAAAAAGACTTAAATTTACAACATTTAACAATTTAATTAATTTATTTTTCCATTTCCATTTTCATGTGAAATTATAAATTTATAAAGTGCTTATGAAATCAATATTGGGTTTCCAAGGCTTTCAAGAAGTTTTTTGTTTTGCTTGTTTTTAGTCTGGCCATACAGCTGCTTGTTTTCTCGAATTCATTCACAGTCTAATTTAGTATTCTCTTGCGAATTTCGTGTTGCAGGTATAAGACTATAATTCAAATACCACCTTCTAATTAAATTATGTATTACAAAGTAGAAGAAATAAAATTTTGCATTTGTTCTAATGTCGGTCAGCATTGTAAAATATTTCTAAGTGGGAATCATCAATTTATATTTAAGGAATTAAAAGGATCGAATGGATAATTAAAGTTTAAACATGAATGACAGCTGTAAGAGACAATAGGAGAATAAAAATGTGATTGTTGTTCGCAGGCTTTAAGCACCTTTCATGCATGACAATAACATCGGCTTATTTTGTATTTGGTGATTGATTTTGATTTTTCATTGTTGGAAACTCATGATAATAAGATTGAATAAGATTAAAACAGAACAATAATTTAAATAAATGATTCGTTGTATTCGTTGATTTCGTCAATTGAATGCTACTTGTAATAATCAATTTTAAAAGTTGTTTGATGTTAAATTACTGAAAATAGCAGTCAAGCAAGCAAATTTTTCTATTCAAATTTGCAGTTTCGAAAGACCTGTGATAACAATACCATATGCGCCATATTTTTGATAATGTTTTTTTGAAGGCAAGGCAATTCTTATTTATATTATAATCACTCCTGTTCCGATTTTCGTTCCGAATTCAATTCGTTTTCGAAATTGATTTTCGCAAAGCTAAAAAACCGTGTTTCTAAATTCGTACGAATTTGCCCTCAATTTTTGACATATATTTCTCTGAAATTACTTAAATTCTTAAATTTACTATTTCAAATTCGGTCAGCAAAATCGAAACGAAATCAAAACGAAAAATTGAAAAAACCTCAGCTTTAAAAACGAAAGTATTGTTTTCGTTAACGCAAATCAGAACAGGGGTGATTATTATTCGAGTTGAATATCCAAACCAAATACCACAGCCAACCTTTATTATTCGTTTTACTGCTATTGATTTAACTTACAGGTATCTTAAATCGAACAGAGTTTTACACTTGTTCATTTTACAAAAAATCAACTTAAAATTCCACAGCAACGACAAACTGCTTTCCGGTTCACGACTCGGCCTCTAGATGAACCATCGGATGGTATGTCTAAAAGTGTAACCACTGAATAATGGGTGACTTTCACTCTGTCTTTGACCCACCGAATGGATCAAAGAATAAACTGTGTCTGTTCGATATAGTACTCCTATTCATGGTCAAACCCACGAAATAAACAGTTAAGCAGTTGACCCAACTTGCGTAATCGGTGAAGTTGTAAATGTGTGTCAGCGAACGGCAATATTCCACGTATATAATATACGTTGGCTTTCACCCTGTTTTTGATACACTCGGAAAATTAGGCTCCTGTTCACGGTCAAACACGAGGAATGAACGATCGATCAATTGCTCCTATTTCTACATTTTTCAGAAGGGAAAATAACCCTCCTCCAAACAAAACTTTCAAGCGTTAACTCTACTGAAGCGGAGTAGAAACTGATTAAAGTTAGCGAGGGCAACAACACTTCTTCTTATACATTTTCGATGTTGATGGTGAATCGTATTGTCGCTTCCTATTGTTGTATTCGGTATTTTAACGTTATTGCTTCTCTTTGTTCACTCGGTTATTTCTAGTGTCGGATCTTCATAGATTATTTTTCAAGGGACAGTTGGCTATTTTGTGCTTTTTTCAGTTTTTATTCGTAGGTCCACCCCTTAATTTTGTCGAAAGAATAAATTAGCTGTAACGCTTCGTTATAGTGTATTCAGTGGAGACCTTTAAACTTCTAAAGATATATGCATGGCAAAAACACGGAAGTAATGCCCACAAGCGTTGAAACACATCAACGTATTATTTTGCATGAGACACCAATCGAAGATGTCGAACAGCTGATAGCAGTAGAATCTGGACGACAAAAGTAGAAACAATAAGGCTCGCGCTGCCTTCGGTTTTCTAGTAAATACCGTAAAATTTTCTTACGCATTAAATTCAAATCCTTCGAATGCAATGTAAAATCTGTGGTATTTTATGACTGTGAAACCTGCAAAGTCTCGGTTAAAATCTCGAGAAAATTGCAGACTTTCGTAAACTGTTTTTTTTTTTTTAATCAAATCAAATCGGGAACTATGGCATATGAGTATGACGAGTCAAGAGCTATTGGATTTTGATTACACACCGAGGAATCGTAACGATAACATCGCTAAATTGATGAATAGCTAGAGCCACTAATTTATTAATTCAATTTCAGTGGTGTATGTAAGGGTTGTGGATGTAAGGGCAAATACAGACAGACAGACGTAATCACCAAAACCTTTGTTCCCCCTCTCCAACCTAAACCACCTTTACAGGAACCCTAAGCCGATTCAGGCAGCAGTTTAACTTTTAACCAAATGTCCAAACACTCGGTTCCCACTTTTTTTTAATTAAAAACGCCATCAGAGCTTACCTTTCTTAATTAAAATCTTCTTTGAGCATTAAAACACACAGTAAAAACAAAATTTCATAAAATATACTGATGTTTCGTATATAATAGACTTTTATTATTGTTCTTGTTTTTTTTTCAATTCGTTCTTAATTACTCTTCTCTTCTTCGTACATAATTATAAGTTTTTCTTTGTAATAATAATAATTATAATAAATAGTTTTCTTAAATTTAAAGTTTTTTTTTATTATTATATAAACTTAAAGTTAAATTTATGTTTAAAAAAGTCTTCAATCTTACAATTTTATTTGAATACTATGTAATTATTTTCTATGCATATTTTTTTCTGTCTTATTCACAATAATGTTATAACAATAATTTATTTATTTTTTCTGTTGGTTTTTCATTAATATTCCAAATTACAAAACGGATTCGTTCGTTTTCTTGCATTTCTCAATTCGATTACTGATTACAAAATTGATATATTTCCTTGAATAAATATTTTTTTTTCGTTTATAAATTGATTTAATTTAATTTCCTACTTATCATGTAAATTATATTCACAATAATAATAATAAGTCTCAGAGTGTAGGTAGCGAGAAAGGGCCATTTTGAGGGTAAATCGAGAGAGTATCAGCCGTGAGCTTGTTTATCAAAAATTGTCTTTTCTAATTGAATTTTTAGACTAACAATTGTATTGTTTATTTCTATTTTGTTTCCTGTGAATCCTGCTAAGTACTATGCGATTGTTATCCATATTTATTTGGATTGATTTTTTTTTTCTGCACTCAATCAACACAACCAGGTGAGAAAAATATCAAATTTGTTTTCCAGATCACAAAACCAAACAAACAAAAAATGGACAAAAATAATACTAAACTGCCTCGAGCATAATTTTGTTCATTTGAAATAAAAAAAAAACATCAGGCCGATGAGCCATGCTAAAAACTAAAAACCAAATGTTTTGAAACAAGGATGACGCCGCGAACCCGAACAACCGAAGAACTTCGGCGTAGGCGGCGGCACCAACCAGAGCACAACAACCGCTATCATTCATTTTGACGCGCGCTGTCGGTTTCCACAGTGCGGGATTAAATTTAATTTGGAAAACCACACTTGTGTGAAAATTATTTCGAGACTGTTTTGCTTTGGTTGGTGTATAGTTTGTGTTGTATGGCTTAAATCAATTTAATAAAATTTGTTATCAAATATTCAAATGTGACGGAACTTAATGCAATTGGTTTGTATTTTGACGTGACTACGGGCTTAAGCAATATTAAATCAGATGATGTCTGGATTTGGGTTGTGGTTTTATTTTGGTTTTTCTATTTTTATGGATTTTTTTTTGGGGTGGAATTTTTGTTTTTCAATGAGAAATTAATAAACTCAATATCGGCAGGACTTTGTTTGGTTATGTTTTTGGCCAATGAAGTGTGACATTAATAGGGTAGGTAATGAAAAAAGTATTAATTTAATTTATTTTATAATATTGTTATCAAACGTCGGATTTTGTGGTGGTAATGTGTGGACATGGTTTTTGTTGGTTCTTGTGTTTAAGCACGTTGAATGTCCTTGGGCATTAAATATTACCAAAGTAATTCCTTTGAGCCGAACAGGATTCAGTTAATTATGTCGCAATTTGAAATTTATGAACATTAATTGGAAAATTGTTTACTCAACTATAGATTTATTATTTATTGATATATTTGAAAACAAATAGTGAACAAAAAATTAAAATTTTTAACAGCAATAATAATTTCATGGCACTTTTAAAATAATTATGTTGATGGTGAAATATTGCTTGAATTGGTACATCAGTTAATTCTACAGTTTTTTTTTTTAAGAATTGTGCATCGCTCAAACCATATTATGGCGTACCTATTAAGCGAAAAGATCTTGGCTTATACCGATTTAAGATCAAGCTGACTTAAGAATTATATGGTTCTTATAAAACGACGTACGTTCTCCGATTGGGCTCTGTAAAAGATTCACTAAAACATTTTCAGTGCCCAAGCCCTTTTTTTGGCTCAATGGGTTCGTCAATAAACAAAATATGGGATATTGGTCGGGTAAGTTTCATACTTGATCACGTATAATTTCATCACTTCCTATACCCTTATTATGCCAGAGATACAGTGAGTGCATTAGGAATGAAGGGATTGGTTGGAAAGTAGGTTTCGGTGTACATTGGTCTGAAGTCCTGAACATTGCAATGATTGGGAAGGACAGAGTGTGAAAGGGAGTTCAACATGCACGTAGGATGATTTAAGAACGATTATCACGGGTGAATTGTTTAAGGGGAGGAATGTAACTGACTACTAGAGCACTAACCATAGAAGTAACGAAAGAGCAAGGAGAGACGACCGCGATGGTGATATAACTAAGAGAGAGAGTCAGTGATGTTTCTTGTTATCACCAATTTATTATTCTTAGGGCTCTTTTTTGTATATCTTGCCTCATTTTTGGCGACATCGCATGTGTGCTCGTTCCACAAATGGTTCACATCCCGAGAATTTAGAGATGTTTGGTCTCATTGACGAAGTACTCATGGACAGTGGCAAAGGGGGTATATTTCGCTTTAACGATGGAAGCATTGTGTTTTCGAAGTACTAAACTCTGCGTGGTTTCAGTCATAGTTTAATGCGCTGATCATATTTTGCCGCTGCCGTTCCACATCCGAAGAGGAAGGATGAGTGTATTATCGTGAGCGAAACAAAACAGATTTTAATCCGTCCCGTCCAGTAAAACTTATACTGAACGGCCGGCCGGAGGGATTTGTTGATACTGGCAGCACGCATTTTCGATAAAAGACAAAAATGCCAGACTCTATTTAATGCCTTTGAAATATAAAGAAAATTATGTTGGGAAGATTGAGAGGAGGATTCACCTTGATAAAAGCTATTTTCTAACTGCTTGAAACGAGCCCAGAAGAATAGGAAAGAACTGGGGGAGTCATGAAACTCTCAATTTGAAGCGAACTGCGTAGAAAAAAGGTTAGCTTCCTCGAGAAAGATAAAAATGGAATGGCATTGTCTACGAGTATTGGAACCAAGGAAGAATAATTCTTTAAAAAAATCTTTCTGCTTTTTTGGCCCTAATAGGAAGATTATGGTTTTTGACGACAGGATATGGTTCCCCAAGCCACACAGTACACCAAAAAATCGATTTTTAGAAGAGTAAATTTGATGATTTTGTTATCTCACGAAATCGGCCAGTCGATTGACCACCTCGTTCGTGCAATCTTAGGTCTCTAGACCGTTTACTTCGGAAGGCTATTTTATGTCATTGGTTTATATGGCAACAAGCCAACGGCGACGTAGGAAGAGCTCAGAGCCAACACTGAATGCGAAAAAGTAGCGATGGGCCGAAGTGTCTGGCCGAGTGATCGAAAATTCGTTCCAACGAGCTGACCGCTGCAAATGTGCCCACGTTAGCCATCTAAACGTACTTGAAGCCAATAATAAAGTTTTTGAAATATCTCCAATAGTTTGCTTTTTATCAAGAAAGAATGTAAAAGTTCTCATTGGAAAACCATTTATTTCCATTGAGTACTCCAACCGTAGAATTGGTCGCGGTGCTACCAATATTATTATTTTATGCCTTGACAACTTAAATAGGTTCCTATTCGAAAAAAGACCTGAAAATTGTTTTTTTTCTTCAAGTGATTCTGTACTGAGCTTTTCCTTGTTGTTGGGTTTTGAGCGTATCTCAAATAGATTCGAATCTACTTATGATGAGAAAGAAGCCCTGTAACTTGCAACTTTAGCTCAAGTTTTCCATTAGTTCTGCAACCTTGTCCATGAATAATAAATTATACCGAAACATACACATGCCTTCCTCACAAAAATTAAAATAATAAATTAAAATAAACAAAAAAAAACAACTAAAAAGGTAAATTTCCAAGTTGATTTAAACCGTTAAACCCTTCGTTTGTGATTTGTTTTTGCCAAGCTTAATGTTAGTTTTTGACATTTCTTACAGATCATTTGTCACGGATGGCATTTATCTTATTCCTCCGTTCGAATATTCAAAATCAGAGAAAAAAAAACCTCTCCACCTCAATTCGATTGTCTTATATTCATTTTTTACTTTTTGCTTTTTTTGGTTGAAAATCTCTTGACTTGGAAAACAATTTTCATGCCACATTAGCATGGCCCCTCGTGTCCTGTTCCCGATGGTAGTGAGTGTGTTTGTGTGTGTCAGTGTAGTGTGCTGGTTGGTGTTGGTGATCCGTTATAATGGGATTTCAATTCAAAAAAATAACCAGCCCTTTATCACAAAAGTTCAAAAATTCTTCTAACTCTCTCCCTCTATCTCTCTCATTCATCTGTCCCTTGGGCACGTTCTCACTCGCAATAAGTGGATGGGAGTGCAAAAGGGAAAGAAAAGGAAAAGGAAAAGTCCTTGATTTGATTTGGCTGCTAGTGCTACCGTTCGCCATTCGACTTTTGATATTAAGGACTTTTGTTTGATTTACATCATCGACCTCACTTGAATGAGGAATATGAAATCCCACCTCAATAAATTGTAACCATCACCTTTCTCACTGACACGGCGATGGCCTCCTCTGCCCCCAAACACACCCTTCGACCCTCTCATCCTTCCAAAATTTTTCTGTCCTTTTCTTTTTTCTTTTTGGCATTTACTAGACTTTTATTCGAAGCGATTTGCATTCATATTATGACCTCTTGTCATTTTTTCGATTTTTTATTTTTGGGAAAAGGAAGTTGCCACCCTGCAACATCGTCCTAGAATTTAATTCATTATTATTCATCGATGCGGTCGACCATAATTTTTCTTGCATGTTCTAGATTGTAGATATAGCTGACGAAGAAAAATCCCTGATGATCCTTTCCATTCGTATAAGCGAAGGTACTAGACCAGGAACGAACCCTGTCACCTAGTTGTTGTTGTTGTTTACGAGGAAAAAGGATAAAGATTCTGAGGCCAGAGGCTCTCACTGGCTCCTAGGCAGGGCAGTTATGGATGGTAAACGGCTCTAAGGAATGCGAATGCAGTAGTGAAACACACTTGGAAGTCGGAATTTATGGCGCACCAAGTGTCGGTAGGGCGATGTGGAACTTCTCAAATGTTATGACCGCAGGACACTCTGAGAATATCCTCAAACTCTTCCGATTTGATGCGTGCCAAATACATAGGTGGTTTTGATTGATTAGCCCAGAGATAAACGCCCTACCGCTACCACCATGCGGGTGTGACAGCTGTGCGGTCAGGAAGCTGTTGCCGTCATCATCCTCGGCTGGAGTAGTTTCAAGGTGCTGTAGATTGGCCCGAAGTGTTAACCTCATTGTTGTCTTTCTCTGACTGGCCTAAAAGGACTCTGCAACAATTTGTGTCCTGCATGCCTATGCGGCAGCTGGACTTGCACGAGGAAGGTAGTTAGGTAGATGCGTGTGTCTGTGTGTTTGTGTGTGGTATGTGTGTTTGTTGTTCATCAGGCTGCAGAGTTCCTTCTATATTAGCCAAGTGGTAGAATGATGGAATTCTCTGCGCCCGGTCTCCTCCTATCAGAGTAATTGCCGCCTTGGGGTGTAGCTAGCCAAAAAGTTAAGGGAAGGTGACGTTGTGACAATCGTCTGGCGTGAGATGTTCGTCATCGATGTTACTGTCGTTTCACCACAATTCAGTTCTGATGACCCCGATTCGTTGATGCTGCTGCTATTATTGTCGTCTATGATGGCAGTTCCCTCTAGTTGTGTTGCGCTAGTTCGTCTTAACGGCACAGTTGTGGATCCGGTCGTTGTGCCGGAATGGCTGGCTGAATATGGTGGCGGTGGTGGGGGTTTCCGGTAGTCTAGGACACTGCTGGTGTTCTTTTTAACGGTGGGTGGACGCTGGTAGGATCCGGTTGATGGATAACGCAGCAGTTGTTTTGCCAACTTATCGCTGATGGGGGCCGGCGGTGGTGGAGGTGAATCGGAGCCACCATTTGGTGACGACGATGATGCCGGTGGTGCTGGAATACAGGACATCTCTCGCATCAAGTCCATATATCTGGACTGCAAATAGTCCGTTGTGGACCTACTGACATGGTCGTATTTACTTTTGCCCAAATTGCCGCTGTTACTGTTATTTGCATAATGGCTGGCGGCGGCAGGGTTCGAG
Source organism: Sphaerophoria taeniata (assembly GCA_943590905.1). Classification (NCBI taxonomy): domain Eukaryota; kingdom Metazoa; phylum Arthropoda; class Insecta; order Diptera; family Syrphidae; genus Sphaerophoria; species Sphaerophoria taeniata. The sequence goes on from OX016541.1 coordinate 26,016,290, forward strand.
GTGGATTTGATGGCTGATGTGGCATCTTGAGTGGTACTACTACTGGTCGGAAATTTTATTGTTGCTGTTGCAGATGATGATGTCAAGGATGAGGCGGTGGTGGTGTTGGGCGATTGGGGACGATAGATGTTCGAATTGTGAAGCTGCTGATGATGATAGTGGGAATAGTGGTCCTGAAGTGGTTCAGTATATGAATTCTGGTTATTTGGTGTCGATGTTGTTGTTGAAGGTGGCACAGCAGATGGTGGGCTGTAGAGGCTGTTGTTGCTGTGACTTTTGTTTTTATTTCCGAACGAACGATGATTCGAGCTGGGCAGTAGGTCGGGTTGATATTCGGCTGTGATGGTGCCATCTGCATTTTGATGATGCCCTTTCAGGGGTGTTATTCGATTGACTTCGTTCATATTGGGGCCATGTGGCAGGTAAATCGTGTTTGACGGTATGTGGAGAGAATCTGCAACGAAAATAAACATAACACGTTTTTGTTGTTTTTTAAATAAAATCAGAAAAAATAAACGGAACAGGGAATTTTAAGCAGTTGTTTGTAATATAATATTTCAATGGAACACATAACAATATGGAGCATATTTCAATACTGGATTTTTTAAAGATCAGCTAGAATTTAACTTGTTATGTAATTAAGGAGTGTCGGATTTTTATTTTTGCAAGTTTTCAACCTATTGATCTGCTGACATATTTTGACCACAGAAGGGAAATACTTCTATTTCCGTCTTCGTCCTCGTAGTCTTGTACTCTTGGGTCCTTACTTTCTTAGGCCTAATACAATATCCATGCCTTCAAGACATTTGAGTGAGCAAAATGTTAGCAAAAAAGTGCTAAATAATAACATATCTGAACTGTTTAATATTTGGTAACCTCCTTACAAGAGACATAAGAAGGATTCGAACAAACGCCTCTTAGTACCTGATCAACGCAATGCGCAAACAAAAGTATAGTTTAAGCATAAATTATTTTACTTTGAGCAACAAAAATGTCTGAAATAAATCACAGGAATAAAAAGACGTCCGATCTGTTCTGAAGCATGCAATCGATTGAATGCTTTATTTTCTCCCTTTTCTCATTATCCTACTTAACCGGTGGTGGTCTCTCTTTTTTTGTCTCACATTTAAATTCTTTCATTATAGTAGTGTACTTAAGACTTTGGTGCTGCAATCATCCCTGAGAAAAATGCTCTCCCGAGCAGAGGTCAATAAACATTTCCTTTATGAACTGGACGTTAAGAGAAAGAGACAAAAAATATGTTTGTCCCATCCCGGAAATAATTGTCTACCAATACAGAATTATTTATTTATATCTTTCCAACCTACACCTCAATTAGCGAACAAAAAACCCCACTTTGACGAACCATTAACCATGCTTTCCTAGTAATTAATTAAATTCACCACATTTAACTCTCCCTAAGTGCTTTTTAGCAAAGCCCCATACATAATTTGCGCTTCGCTGCCCCGCCAGATTTCTCGCTCTGATTCTGATTTGTTGCTCTACGCATTCTCTATGCCACCTCCCACAGCCATCCCAATGGATGTAATAAATTTAGTAAATTTGTCACGTCATTTCGTATGCCAGCACATAATCACTTACATTATATTCAATAAAAGCCTCCACATCAACCCACCCTGCAATTCACATCACTGCCATAGTAGATTAGCACCATTAAATACATGTCCCGTTGTCAAAAGCCATTTCTCGAACAACTCGATCAATTAAAATTCGCCCAATAAAACTTTACCTTCTTTGACAATTGATAGCGCTCTTCAATTACCCATAAATTCTACCTATCACCCCGAATAGTCCTTGTCGTCCGTTATTTTCGGTTCTTTCTCTGAAATTTCATCTTCTTACACTCGTAAGCTTCTTTCAAAGCCAAGGATTTGGGTTTATATATATTTTTTTTTCAGATTGGGATGATTCAAAGTTCTGACATTCCTACAACACCATAGCCAGGTCGGATTTCAGAGCATACCTTTTAGCACTTTTGGTACCTTTCTAATATTATTATCGCAAGCTAGGCAGAGGCTGAGCGCGTCCCAATTGTTTCTTTATGGCTCATTTATTTTTTGATTTATAGCCGTTTTAGGCGGACCTTGCGTGAATTATGAGTGCCAAAAACCTGTGCATAGAACTTCAAGCAAAAAGGATACAAAATCCTAGCTAGCGAACGAAGAAAAAAAGCTGCAACAAAATTTATTAATAAATTCTCCCCATGGTTCAACACTTGTAAATATTTCATGGAGCCGCACGAAGAAGTGAAGATTTATTGGAATGTTTTCATTTTATACCGTTTGTTCTTTTTTTTGTGTTTTGAAGTCGACTTGGGTCCTTTCTTTTTTTTTCTTTCGGGAGAAATGCGATGCGATGCTCAACAAACTGATATGCCAGATTCAGGAATTTTGATTACGTTTTTTGTTTCGTGAAACATTTGCATGAATGTCTTGTTGTACCTATAAGCTTGTAGCTACACATAGCTTGACAGCTTGTTTTAAATGTTGTGTTTTAATCAAAGGAACGTGATTGCGACACGCTTAATTATGATGTTGAAACCCGTGTTGGTACAAATTAATGTCAAATTTTCCTAAATTGAATTTGATGGAAAAGAGATATTGCACGGATTTCTTAGGTGTATGCATGTTAGGATCAGTCACGCTTCGTGAATACTGGGGGCTGTGTCAGCGAGGTTAACACACGTCACGTAAATTTAAAAACACGACTATTTCCTTGGGGTTTGAGGTCTGAATTGTTGCTCATTCTGACTATAGGACAAGTTGATACTATTGCTACCTTATGAAGAAAAATAATTCAGATAACAATTGTTGCCCAGCTGTATCCGCCAGTGTTACTGATGTCCTTGAATTATCGATTCAACACAACTATGTGGAAAATTTTGCGAATAAATTTAGGTGTGAGACCTCTCAAAATACAGCACATGCAAGTCTTGAATCCCAAGGACCTACCACAACGCAGAATTTTTGGAGAATGGGCTCGTGAAAATTTGGCCGAAATAAACTTTTTTATTGAAAAATAATGTTTCCCTTACGAAGCTCATTTTTGGTTGATTGGATACGTGAACAAGCAAAATTAGCGTATTTGGAGTGAAAGCAGTAAGAAGCATTGCAAGAGATTCCTAACGCATCCAGAAAAAGTCACTGTTTGGTGCGTTTTTCTTCAAAGATGATGTGTATCGCAAACTTAGTGGGAATGGTGAGCGCTAGGGTGCGAAAAAAATATAAAAATTTCAATTTTCAATTCAATTCAATTCAATTTATTATCGTTTGCTTAACACAGTAAGATACAATATCTTATAAGCTCGTGAAAAGCTATTATTACAAATAAGTATTTTTATAAGTAGTATAAAAGATAATTCAAAGTAGTTACAATTTATTCTATAATAAAGAAAAACAAAGAAAAATAATAAAATTAATTCTAATCATAATTAATGCTCAAACATTTAAAGACGATAGATGATTTCTAATTTCTATCTTCATCCTTCGCGGATCTTCAATACTCCTAATATCGCGTGGAAGACGAATACTATTTATAAAAAATTGGCGCTCCGATGTCAAGGATGAGTACCACGGATAAATGAGTTGTCCGGATCTACTCGAAGTAGGCGTTCGTATTCTTTCGAACAAATAGCAAGGTTCATGCGTTAGTAAAATGTCAGAAAACATAAGTAGAGTACGAAGCTCCAGAAAACTGTTAAATGTCATGTTGAAAAGCTTAACTGAAAACGCTGAAACATGCTCATATCTTCGTATAAACCATAGATATAACGAACTGCGCTGTTGAAAGCTACATTTAATTTACGCTTGCTTTCAAAACTGCACGAACTATATATTTCACACCCATAAATAAGAATTGGTACTCTAATGTTTTCACCAGCACAATTCGAGTTTTGATAGGGGTAAATTGAGAGGCTTTAAGGGAACGTAAAGCACCATACGTTTTTCCTATGACTGAATTTATATGATTATCCCACGTCAAGCAGCGATTAAAAAGAATACCCAGATTTCTAGCTGTCTCAGAGTATAATATAATTGGAGTATTGTTAAGGAATACCAATGGAAGCAGGATAAGTCTAATGGTTTTCGTGAAATAATGAGACAGTTTGATTTCAAAGGGTGGACTGTAATTTTTCGCCAAGGTTTTTTACAAAAAAAATAAGAATTCGAATTTTCTCAAAAAACTGGGGCAATTAAGGACCTGCAACGGAAACTGAGGAACTGAAGAGAGGCCTCTTTTTGTGAATTGGTGTTTTGAAAGATGTGTCCATAATTTAAGAATTGTCCCTTGAGATGAGGATAGTTGAAAATTTTTTGATAGAGGAGTTGAAAGAGAAGAGGAAAATTTTTCTTAGGAAAATGCAGGAAAATAAGAAAATTTGTTGGCTGATAGAGCAATGCAATAGGGTAATTTGGGTGGATATGAATGTTTAATGGGTAAATTAACTATATATAAGTGGTTTAAAAAATTATAAAACAAATTCATTCAGGATATCAAATAAACTCACACAGCCCTATTAATAAACACAAAATAACCCTAACACAAGACTAACTCGTATCTCAAATCAGAATTCCTATTAATAAACGTGTGTTAGCCTTAAATGACACTTGTTAGCAAACGGATAACTTATTTCATTGATTTTTGCGTATAAGGAACGAATATCATTTTTTTTTTCAAAGTATTTGACAACAAATTAAGGAAAATTTGTGTTGTGATTTGGATGCATAAACTTCTGTAGCTCTAGTTCGTTTCGAGCGAAATATTCAATTTAGAAAGAATGCCAAAAGATTGTCTATTCAAAAGAGAAGTTAGTTGCTAATTATCAGGATTATTTTTGTGAATATTCAGCACAAAGGGCGTGACGATTTAAATTTGTGAACAAAGAATCGAGAATGGTAAGAAACGCTTGCCCAATCTTGGGAGAGATAGATTTATTCCAGTAAGTTTAATTTCTTTTAGAAACAAACAAGATTAATCATACGATGAAGGAGTCTTGCAAACCAAAAACGAACGGGAGATATTGGAGGAGTATGATGCGGAAAAAGATCAATCTGGAGAGAACAGCAAAGATTAAAGAAAAAAAAGCACGCAAGGAAATGCTCAGGAAAATTAAAAATCAGTATCTAGTTCTTTCAACTGTCTGACGACGAAGAAGATGAGCTTAACGAGTAATTGAATGAACCCGACGACGGTGACCAGGCCAATCAAACAAATAAGCTTTTGAATAAGATCATAATGTATCTGCAATTGCCACCTCCAAAAAAAAAATAACAGTTATTCTGTTAAGTTAAACTGAATACAATGCTTTTTACTGAATAAAGGCAATCATGTTTTAAAACGTTGCTAGGTTTTGTTTTTTTGGTACCGAATACCGAATTTTAATTTTAGATGGTTCTGACAAGTTTCTTTCCTACAGAGAGAGAGAGAGAGCGGTTTTGCATGTTTAAATACGTGATTTAAACATATCTGCTTCTGCATGCAGCGCTTCGTGCAGAAATTCTGCACATCTGTTTTGAGCATAACGGTTGTTAGGCTGTCAAACTAAAAATGAAAGATGACTGATAATGTTTGATGTTGTTCCATTGGTCAAAAGGAGTAGTTCAAATAATTTGGAACTCCTTGAATTTTTCTTATTAACGGTGTGAATAGAAACACGTTTAAATTTATTGAACCCGAACACAAATTAGCAGCAGACATTTTCCCAAAATACATTTGATATCATTAATTTTTCTTTTAAAAAAAGAAATATAATAAATGAAACGAAATTGATTCTGAAATTAATTTGGAAAACGACATCATGCTCTTGACAATCAACCTTCATCCTTGAAAAAATACTAGATTCTCTAGTACAATTTCCATGCTATTCAGTCAATAGTAACAATGAGGAAAAAAATATGTTTATTAATGAACTTATTTAGCAAACGAATAAGTTCACTATCCGTGTGCTAGCTATAACGTGTGTTATCCAGTGGATAGGGTATTTTTATTAATAGGGCTGACAATATTTATATTTTGATTAAAAAGTGCAGTAAATGGTAAAAGGCGATAGGTTAGGTTAGGTTAGATTAAGGGCTTGACAGTTGTTGTCGTTACCGTCAGACTTAGATCAATGCAGATACAGCTAAGGCTAATAAAAACCTATAAATTCTTTTAATCCAGCCATTTGAAGGCATTGACGAAGTTCAAAATGTTTACCTGGAGCATTCCAGAGCTTTTCTAAGTCCCCGAAGAAATAATTTCCGGGCAATTTCTTCCTTGGCATGCGTCTAGCAATGAGCCTATTCTTGTTATTTCATCAGCTTTCTCGTTGTCTGTTATATCTACCGCTGTTGTGTGCGACCCAGCAGAGTCTAATGTTATGCTTTGCACCAAGAACTATAAGCTCTGCGCGGCAGGAGGAAACAAGCCTTGATTTTACCTCAGTTGCATAAATCGCTTTTATTGCCGCTTGGCTAGCAATGTAAAAGGTGATATCGGCCCGTGGCATCGTCATCACTGCCAGAACCTGCTGCTTGGAAGACACTACTGTATTATGGAAGGCTAAGCGAGTTGGTTAACTTGATATATTCCGAAAAGAAGCCTGCTCCTACATCAGCATCTATCCTGAACCATCAGTATAGACAACTATTGACGACTCACTGGAGTATGGTACATATGTCATCTATCCATTCCTCCCTGCGTGGAATGACAGCTTGGAATGGTTCTTGAAAATCAAGTTCAGGTATTTTACAGTCTTTAGTTGTACTAAGACCCATAACTTAATGGAGCATGTCCTATTGGTTTTCCAGACTTCAGTCTGACTAAGTCCCACAGTTGGGGTGGATCTCACTGCCCCTGTAATGCATATGCATGCGAGTCTCTGTACTATTGTCAGAGTTTAAAGGTTCATGCTCTTTTCTTAAGCGTTCCAACAAACCAGATTTTCATAGGTTAGTATTGGTCTAATTCACCTATAATTTTAGAGTTTCATCCCCAATTTTCCGAAAGGTAAATTGCGTTATAAATGCCTAAGAGACCCAACATTTATTGTATCAACGTGTATATGCGAAACTCGAACAAACGTCTAAATTCTATATGCAGTTGAATTCCACTTCAACTTTCTACCGAAAGTGAAGATTTTGTATTTTTAATCCGTGGACATCATAGATATTCTTTACTTCGAATATTTTTGCCAACAAAATACAGTTTTTGTTTGTATTTTTAACTTCCCAGATGAAGTTATTGTACCTAATTGGGCCGATTTTGCGAATCTCCAATTTTTGCATTTTTCCATGTTTCAAGGTCATCAGAATCCGAATCAAACGTTTTTAGAGTGATGTGTGTGTGTGTGTATGTGTGTTCGTATGTATGTGCGTAGATATGTGCGGACGTGCGTTACGTTTTTTCAGCTCGGTTATCTCGCGAACCACTCATCGTATTGTCATAAAACTGGTCTCATTCGACGCGATATTGTATTGTTAAGAGCTGATTAGGTTTTGAGCGAAATTCGCTTAGCGGTTTTTTAATGGCAATCAAAAATCTAAGACAACCCTAATATAATGATAATTATGATAATTTCTGCAATAATTTCAACAATAGTGCAAAAAATCTTATTTATCAATTTAATCAACGAATCAATGAAAAAAAATATTCAGGAGCATCATAAACTTCATTTTACTACTAACTGACCCACCAAACTTTGCTTTGTTATGTTAATATTAATTTTCGGAAATACTAATCCGATTAAAAAAAATTTCTCCACTAATAGTAGGAGAGCCGCTGAAGACCGACCTTCACCGAACTGTTAACCGGCTGAAACTTTTTTTTATGAAATTTAGTTTGAAAACATATATGAATATGATAGCTTGCCTAACGAAAAGTGTGCCAGGCTATATTAAATTTGACTTTATATTTTAATCAATAACTAACTCCTCCTTCACCCATATGTTAAAACAAAACGTTGTGCCACATAGCCATATGTGTAAGTAGGCTTGAGACAAGAAAAACATTGTATGGGAGAGGGGGGCATATTCCCCCCGTTTAGCCAGGAGGGGCAGTTTTCTGAAAAATTGGCTTATTTTTTTTAAAAAAATATTAAAAATCAACGGCTTCATCCACAACAACGTGTTATACCTTTCTGCAAAGCCAAAAACTTTGGCTTTCATTTTGTATTTAAATTTAAATGTTTTAAATAATAATTTTAGAAAAAATTATTTTCAAACTCAAAATTTAGCAAAAAAAAAATTTTTGTTAATTTTTTTCAAAATTTTATGTGATTAAGTACTTATTTTGCATTCAACATTCAATACTGTTAATAATTTTGAATATAAAAAACAGTAACATAAAAATAAAAAAGTTTTTTCTTAAAGCAAAAAGTGATTTTGTTTTTTTCTTTATTTCTCGACAATGGCAAGGTATTTTTCAATCCGGTTTACTGTGTTCGACTAAAAATTAAAAACAGCATTGAATGCTGAAAACAAAATTATTACTTACTAACATAAAATTTTGAAAAAATTAGTTCGAAATTTAAGAAAATTTTTGTTTTCAAAATTTTAAGTTTGAAAATTAATTTTTCTAAAACTATTATTTAAAACAATTAAATTTAAATACAAAATAAAAGCCTAAGTTTTTGGCTTTGCAGAAAGGTATAACACGTTGTTGTAGATGAAGCCGTTGGTTTTTAATATTTTTTTAAAAAATAAGCCAATTTTTCAGAAAACTGCCCCTCCTAGCTAAACGGGGGGAATAGGCCCCCTCTCCCATACAATTTTTTTCTTGTCTTAAGCCTACTTACACATATGGCTATGTGGCACAATGTTTTGTTTTAACATATGGGTGAAGGAGGAGTTAGTTATTGATTAAAATATAAAGTCAAATTTAATATAGCCTGGCACACTTTTCGTTAGGCAAGCTATCATATTCATATATGTTTTCAAACTAAATTTCTTAAACAAAAGTTTCAGCCGGTTAACAGTTCGGTGAAGGTCGGCCTTCAGCGGGTCTTAGACTATAATAGAAAAGTATAACATTCAGGTTGTGCAAAGTAGTTGTGCATGAGTCCACGAGTTTGTACGACCAACTTTTGACAGATGGTGCCACTCTTATTCAATAAACTTAATGTATTTCCTAAAATCATCAGTTTTATGGAATTGGACTTTGAACCAACGTGCGTGTACGATGCATCGGCTGAAAATTTTCCAAAATAACTAATGTTCTTACGTATTTTTCTACTCTGGGAAGTTAGTCGCGTGGACTCCATGGGTAGCACTCATATTTTTCATTTATTTATTTGTTTTGGTTTATTTCAAAGGGACAACTTCCTGGAATCCAGCCATACACATGTTTTTCCATAATCATACTAGCAAAAACTGTACTAAAATCTGTCTTATAGCTCAACAAAATTTATCAGATCTGTTTTTCATATTTGATAATTAAAATAATTATGCAGTTAGCTGTTTATTAAATCTGCGACCAAAAAACATTAAAATTTGTTTGTCTCCACTCTACATCGCAACTCTACAGAAAAAAACACAATCCCTTTCTATTTCTGGTATCCCTTCCACATTAACTCTCCAAATGCAATGTACCAAATTTCACTCATGCATTCAAGCTCATAAAATTGGGTTCATTAAAATTCCACTTAAAACTGAATTGCATAAATATGTCAAACAACCAGATGACAACAAAAACAATCCGTCGAAAATTTCAATATCCCTCGCAAAAACTTTAAGTACCTACTTGCTGTTTGTTTAATTAAAACCAGACACACAAAAGGGAGGAGGCTATCCATTGCATCAAATAATATTTTCAAAATTTAATTAAAATAAATTCATAACTTAAATTCCATTCATTTTCACAGCAAAATACCTACTCATTTTTCGAACGAAAACAATGTTTTATTACAATATATTCTAACACCTATGCAAAATAATGTAGAACTACCTCTGTTCACAGTATAACTCCTGTACTCGCATACATGTATGCGAAACGAATATGCTATTGCTATGAACTGAAATATAATCATCAACCAAAATCCCAAAACCGAAATCCGCAGCAATATAATTATTCTATTTATATATCAACGCCTATCAAAATATTTAATTGCTAACATATGGAAGCGTTCCCACGTCAGTGATGCCTCCGTACCCATTGCGTTGTCTCGTCGTCGGTCGTCGCGTCCGTCGCCGACTTACAGGATAAGTGACATTGAAAGCGCACAAAAGATCATAATCTTCTTTAATAGGATTTACACCCAAATAATTCAACACATATAAAAACAGCGTTGTTATATCTCAATGTCGTCCTGAAATAGAGATTGTCCAACATTCTGCTTAAAACATATAAATTCGTTTCGTCGTTTTGTTTTTTCTCGGGAAGATTGTCGTTCGTTCTGTTTGCTCTCTTTCATTCTGTCTCTTGAATCTGGATGTCAGAATGACAAATATCATGTCTCTTGAAATTTTAATTAATTCTTAGCGTGGAATTCCGAGCACGCACAGAGATACCCTCAAAAAAGGACCAAAGACAAAAAACAAACAACTCTAAAGGTAGAAAGGACAGGACGAAAAACTCACTCTTACCTTCAATGCTTTTCTCCAGATAAATCTTGTCGGAATGAGCCAATTTCGTGTCTGTCATATCGTCGCCCATCAAGTGATGCTTCAACTGCTGATGCTGATGATGATGATGCAGCCCGAGCCCCAGGCCACCTCCGCCATTATTGCCACCCACTCCGTTCTCCATAATTTTAATTGCCGCATATTTATCCCCATTTGTCACCTGATGTTGACCCAGGACCGTGCCCTCGCCTTTTTTCTTTTGATGAATCAAGTGGCCATCGCCACCACCCCCAACACCACCGCCATGCAAATGATGATGATGGAGATGATGCTGACCCACTGATGTCTCACTGCCTGCCGCAGTGGTTGTTGTTGTCGTTGTCATTGTCATGCCCAGGGCACCACCATTGCCACCACCGACGACGCCGCCGACAACGCCATGACTATGGAAATGTTGTTGTTGCAAATTGCCCTTAAAACGCTTGTATATGCAACACGTGACCATGGCTAGAAAGACAGAAGCGGACAATAGCCCAAGTGCCATTAAGCAAATCACGATGATTAAATTGCTCTGCAAGAGTAAATCCTTTGGCGATTGCTTCTGCACGAGAAGACTCATTTGAACGGCATCCTTGCCGCCGGCATTTTCTGCCAAACAGGTATAAATGCCTTCATCACTCTTTTCGGCGCCAAGTATGGTGAGACGAGAAATAAAGATATCGCGACCGAATTCCTTGCCAGAATTCTGCTCCTCGCGCAGCAATTGGATGTGCACCCGACCGGCATTGTTTTTGTTGCTGCCAATACTCGCACTCGCTGTGCCTCCATTGCTACTACTGCTGCTCGTGTACATTTGTTTGTTGTAGTCCCAGGCGATTAGAGTATTTGGCGAAGCGTGCACTCGACAAATCAGTGTCACGTTCTCTTTGGAAGTATTAATCGAAGCACCTCGCGAGGGATAGATTATCTTCGGCTTGCAGGCGAACGCTTCCGGCTGATCCTCAATCCACAGCATGCCACGCAAATGTTTGGGATAGTAACACGACGTTGGGGGAGTGTACAAATTCCTGCGAAAGGCAAAATCCCGGAATATCTGCAGTTCACAGGTGCAATTCCACGGATTAAGCTCCAGTGACAGACTGGTGAGGCGTGGCAAAGTCTCAAAGGACTCCTTCCGCAGGTAACTCAGACGATTACCACTCAAGTAGATTTGCGACAGCAATGGCACATTCACAAACACAGCCAACCCCACCGTATGTATTCGATTGTCCTTTAGCTCAACTTTATGCAGATATTTGAGATTCTGGAATATTCCGTCGTCGAGCACTTCCAGCAAATTGCCATTGAGCACAAGCGCTCGCACCTTAACCAAACTGGCAAAGAGATTCTCCTGCAATCGTCGCAGCAGATTATTTGACAAATCAAGTTCAATTAGAATCTCAAGCGATCTCAACGACAACGGATCCAAATTCTCCAGCGAGCAATTGCGCACAAAAAGTTTGTGCAAATTTGTCAAGTCAGCAGTTAGAAAGGCATTCTCCTCGAGATAGGCGATTTTATTGAGTGACAAATCGAGAACCTGTAGCTCGGAGCTGAGATTCTCTGGCACACTGGATATACTAAGATTCTTACAGTCGGCTGTTTTCTTGCCGGAATTCCATTTACATCTGCAATCGCCGCAATTCATAAGCCAATCACTGCTCACGTAGGCGACTTTGGTTGTGAGAATCATAAGGATGTGGATTGTTGCTATCGGAACGAATAGTTCCCCCGAGACACGCATTTTTGTATTCATATTCTCACTGGACGTGTTGTTTTGGTTTCCTTTTAGCTTAGCCGCAAGTCAGCGTTGTTGGTTTCATATTTGTGTTGTTTGTTTGTTTGTTTGTTTGTTTGTTTGTGTTTGTGTTTTCTTATTTTTCTCTTACACTGTCTCACGCAGTTGCTAAAAGCACGGTGATGATGGTCGATTTGGTTTTGATGGAGAATCCCTTGAGCTTGTCGAAAAACAAAATTCCTTCCGGACTTCTTTACACTTCCGTTTGCTTTCGTTTTCGTTTTTCCAATGTCCTTCCGGCTAGATTAGTCCTTTTTATATTGACGTCTATACGTTGAGGCGTTGTTTTCTGCTCCATCCACATTCGATGTCTCTATCGTTTAGTTTTATGGCTTTTCACAAAATTTCCTCGTCCTGTTGTTCTTTTTCTTTTTGTCGGTCTGAAATGAAAAAATGAAAGAAAACGATTCTATTAGATACACAAACACACATTTATGAAAGAGTCTTAAAAAAGTAGAGCAAATTAAGACGGACAGATGGGTCATAAGAAATTGCTTATATATAAATTAGGAAGGAAGCGAGGAAGCATTGAGACATTTCAAATATTCAAGCGAGTCAGCATAATTGATTATTTTCGGAGAAAACTTAATCCGAAATCAAGATGGCTTGAAATGTCACGGGACAGTGAAATTTTGTTTTCGATTTTTTCTTTTTTGTTGACTGAGCCGAAAATCTGCAACGAGTTGAATATAATTTATGGGTTATTTCTATGAATTTAAATCAAATTCACTGACTTAAAAGGGGCGGAGTAGGAGATGGTGGATGGTAAACTCAGAATTGAATCAGTTTTTTCCATCTTAAGCAAAGCCAAAAGGCTTTTCAGCGAACAACTTCATCTATGATTTCATGCATTACTGAGAAATCTTTTGAAAAATTTAGCAACGTTTCTCTTTAGCTGTTGTATAATGTGAAGTTATAACACTTTACCCTTTGAAATGAAAAGTGGAAAACATATATGAAGAATAAGTCATCCTTTTCGTTTGTCTAGATCTTTCAAATCTGAAGTCATTCGTCCACTGCAAAACACTGCAAACAAAAATTCAATTATGAACAAAAATTGAAATTCAATTAAAACAAATCCACAAAACGCGTTTATCTTTTCATCTACTTCCTATTGCCAAGGACTACTTCTACACAATTGTTCTTGCTATATCCTAAATTATTGATGGACAAAACTAGGACAACTATAGTGTGGGAACAGACGCAACTGAATTCACCTAATAACAAACTATTTCGCAAGAGCGAACTTAAAAAAAAGGACAAAGAAAAGAAAAACCATAAAAAACTATTACAGCACACAATTTTTCTAATGGTCATGATCGTAAACACGAATTCACATGCCCCATTCATCGTCATAATCACTCCGTCCTCGGTCTTCGTTGTTATTTGTCGTCGCCCAAGTCATCATCATCATTATCATCCACATCGGCTATGTCCTTGTCCTCTACGCTTATTCTACGAAAAAAAAGAGAAAAAAAACCAATAGGATATGAAACTACACTAACCCAAACTATACCAGCATCAAAGTGGTTTTAATACATTGTGAACCTTTAACTGTGTGCTGCTTCTTCTCTCATCGCTCTTGGTCGCTTATCCGTCCTCAAAAGCTTACTACACACAACAAAAAACGCAAGTAAAAAAATGAAACCATTGTATATTTATCCTTCGAAAACAATAGAAAACCATTTCCGTCCTTTCAATGGGTGATAATACTATACATAACCTTTAGAACTTATTTTGTTGTATGATGTCCCTTGCTCTCCACACACCTCCACACCCTTTTGGTTTGTTCATTAAAACTTCTGCATCACGCCATTTAGAACTTGGCAACATGAATTTTGTATCGTCTTCTTTCAAGATACGAGTTTATCCCTACAAGGACATGGACATCGGCCCATTTGGTTTGAAGGACTGACTCTATTTGAACGCGAATTGGAATTCGTTGGGACTTGGAGGAAAAATTCAATTTTTGGGTAATGTTAGTTGGTTGCGATAGTGTTTTTTAGTGGGTCATAGAAACTTGTGCTTAGAAAATTGAGACTTAGGGTTTTTAGGCCTAGATTTTGTTTGAGCTCATAATTGAAATGTGAAAAAGCATTAGTTTGAGTAGAAGAAAAGTTTGCTGAACAGTAAAGCATATTTTTTAGTTTTGCTCTTGGATAGTGCATACCAACCTAAATTCCCGCAGGACTTTGCCGCGCAAAATATACTTTACTAGGTACTACTAACAGTCTACTCTTTTTCGCTCTGAATCAGGCCCTAAACTTTTTGAAAACCAGAAATTTTAGGAGACACAAAATGATGAGAATCATAGAGAACGAAGCAAAATAATTCTTCGTTCAAATTATTTCGTTTAAGCAAAGTTGTAGAGCGAAGGAGAGGAAATACAACCTAATTTTGTATTAGGAATATTAAATTGTTAGCTGCCGCTGTATTTTTCCATAAAAAGCGGCCTTTACCACTAATGTTAAAGTCTTTTGAACATTCTGCTGGTCAAAATCAGGTCAATTTCCACATTCGAAGATACAAACATTGATGAGTCCTAAAGTCCTTTGCATTTCAATCACTGGAAAAACACTGATTCGAAGTCAAAGGAACAAAAATATCGCCCCTAGATTTTGATGAAACGAAGCGATTGTCGTTTATTTTATGAAAATCGGTCCATTATTACAGTGGTGACGAAAGTCCAAAATTTTTTAAGTTAATTCTTTTGGTGTTTTTTGCGTTTTTTGGCCATAACTTTTTTGTTAAGACAAATAAAAAAAACTAAAAAAATTGCCCCATATTTTGAGGAAACGAAGCGATTGTAGTTTAATTCTTCAAAATCGGACGAGTTTTGCGACTCTGGTGGCTGTCCAAACCTCAGCAGACAAATTGTCTGCAAAGTTCAGGATCATGAATTTTATCGCAAAATTAGCTCGACAAAAATTGTGGATCCTACCTATATACAAAATTATCTAAACAATAATATAACATTCACTTTTCCTTAGAGCTACCGTTCTAGAGAATTATGAGGTAGCGCGATTTTCTTAACTTGGTTTGCCCAACAGCGCTTTTCTTTCGTGATTTTGACTGCATCAAGTAAATTACTCCAACAGTGTTTCCCCATTGGCATCAAGAGGTTGTCTACAATTGGTGACACAACATTGTAGCACGACCAGCCTTGACACCAGAGAACAAAACAGTCCAAACTTTTTTGCAACAAAGCTATGCAGTTGCAAAATATTGCTTTAAGCAGATTCTCTGATCCTATTGGAAGGAAAGTCTAAACTGGCTTGAAAGTATTGTTAACCAACTTCCAACCGCAGTCCTCAGAGTCCAGTTGATTACAAAGTTACATTTGTTATTTATAGTTCAAGCGATTAAGGTTCGAGGAAATCAGGAAGACAAGCTTATTGTACTTGTTTTTATTTCGAGTATTTCTAACGAAGCACGCAACTTATTTGAAAAAGTAGTTATTCTTAAGAGCTTAGTACATAGCAAGGAGAAAACTAGAAGAGGAACAACTTTATCGGCTCGTTTAAATTTAATGTCATTTTATACCAGTGTTGTTCTTTTTGCCATAGCGATAAGTCTGGCGATTGGAAAATAGATGGAGAATCATTTTAGAAGCATATCTGAAAGCTTCAAATTGCGGGCGAGACGAGGTTTGTTTGCATTCCAAGACTTTTTGAGCAAGTTTTTTGTGAATATTAAGCCTTCTACTGTTAAAAATTATATGCAATGAGCAACATGGTTTTATACCGAAATGTTCTACGGCTATAAACCTTCTTGTATATTTGCATAAATGCTTAAATCTGAAGAAAAATGGCAGGAAAATGATTTTATTTAAACAGATTTTTCAGATTTTTCCAAAGCATTTGATCAATTTTATGAAGTTATCAAGTTTAAATTCAATTCTTATGGGTTTCCTATATAGATGTGAACCCTCCTTAATTCTAAATGATATTTCCGATATTCCTTCGCGAACACAGCCTGCACATAACACCTGTTTGACACCACTGTGATTTTTTTCTTAATTCTAATTTATTGTTTACAACAATTTTGGTACATAAAATTTGAAAACAGAAACGCACAAGCACATCTGCACAAAAATGCTTTCGTTCATATGAAATTTATACCCCTTCGGTTTTGTAGACCACGTAAGGTGTATTACAAGAAACGTGTATGCCGCTTTATTATACGGTTTTAATAATAGATTCAACCAAGTAAAATTCCGAAACTCTTACTCAAAACCTTTCATCGCCAAGTCGGGTGTACCACAAGGTAGTCATCTAGCACCCTTTTTTATTTATTTTAGCTATTAACGATGCACCGTCAAGTGTGAAATAGTGAAATTCGTATTCATATCAACTTGAAGTTAAACGCGATCTTCATTGGATATTTTTGAAGATCTTCATATCATCCGCTTAGATACGAAGATCTTCAAAAATATTTCATTTAATGAAGATCGCGTTTAACTTCAAGATGATATAAATACGTTTGTTGTATGGTGTGAAAAAAATAATTTGAATCTTAACCCACAAAATTGTCAAGCACTGACAATTTCCAAAAAGCTTCTTTTTCAACACATTTTATCCCGTGTACTTAAGATTAGGGACTAAGGGGCTTTCCTAACATTTAATTTAGAGTTTTCAGAACACATTAACAACATCGTCAACAAAGCTAATTCAATTTTAGGGTTTATTAAGCGTTGGTCCAAGGAATTCCGGTACCCATACCTTGTCCAGTGAAGCATATTCGAGATATGAACGAACCAATATCTCGAATATGCATCACATTTGCTCAATATGAAATTCATATTGAGAGACTAGAATCGGTTTAAGTCATTACACGTTTCGCCTTTAAAGGGCTCTTAATGGGGGTCAACTTGCATTTTTCCAGATGCAAAAACTTGGCGAAAGAGAACAAATAATGATATTGTTTTACTGTAAAAAGACAGTGCAACAGGCCACACAACACGATCAATAACGTGAGAAGTTTCCTGGTTGCGTTTGTTTCCTGTTTTGGGGACTAATATAAACACTTTTTAATTCGAACGCTAACGACCGTACTTATGTGAACAAACCCCGACCTGAACCCGCATTTTGAAGAAAAATTCATCAAGTTATGTCTGCCATCGAAATAAAAATAAATTTCGATTCAGTAGGGAATTTCAACTTTTATCTCCTACTTAAGACTTCACAAAGTTTGCTAATTACCTATTCTATTACGACAGACAATATTATCCATGCACCGGCAACATTTATTGCGATTCAAGCAAAGAACATTATATGAACAATGAACATGTAAACGAAAAATAAAGCCCAGCAAATGTCTCATTCATAATTAATGATCAAAAACATAATCAACCAAAATACATAACAGAGACAGAGTCCTTAAGGTTGTTTTTTGTTGCCTCGTGGCTCCTAATTTTGAAGTTCAATCAATAGTCAATATTGATAACATTTAAGTGGAAAAGTTTAACATTTATGAGTAGCGCAATAATTTATGTTCATTTCTTTTTATGCTTCGCAATTAATATTTCTTACTCATTCTTAAATCCATTCGCATGTGTACGAAAGAAATGGACAAAAACTGCTTGTTCTTTAAGTTTGCAAGAGTTTTTCCTCCTCATTTGACTAATTAACAAATTCATCGAAGCACGTAATGCCTTCCAGATAAAACATCTAACTTTTTTATAAAGCAAAACGCAATTAATCCTCTGCACGCGACACACCAATAGCAACAGCAACATACAACAGCCAACAGCAACAAACAACAGCTTACAGCAACAGCACCAGCAACACTAAACTAAACTGCCACGAGAAATTAATTAGAGGCAATTTAATTTCTGACTTTGAGCCGCTTTTCGTCATGCCATTTGGCTCATTTGGGTTCATGGGGTTCGCACGGCTCATACTCTTATTGTTGTTGGCCGTAAAAACGAGGTAATTAAAGCGATATGTTAATTCTTTACGTTTCATTCGTTTTCTGTTTTTTTTTTCGTTTTTTTTATCAGTGTTGGTAGGGCTTCCTTTTTTTGGTTGTTATTTTCGTTTTACTAAAAATTGTACTCGAATATAAATTTCATCGGTTTTATTGTCATGTTGATGACGGTGGAGGTTTGAAAAAGTCCTTGCTAGTCTAAAAATATGTATTTCTCAAGGGAACCAACCTCTTTTCCACACAGGGTGGTTGAGCCATTTTAATTCTCCTAGATACCCATTTAATAACATTCGAAAGACCTAAACCCTGAGCATAAGAACAAATTTATGCATAGTCTTAGCCCAAAGTAGAATTTTGCTACGGTTTTTGATTTTAATAAAATATAATTATGTGCTAAAGAAGGGATTTATGAGGAGTCTAAGGATGAAGACAATTAATTTTGATTGCTGCAAGGAATTAAAATACCTCTGGAGGAAGTGGTTTTGATGTTTTCTTCTTTTTTTGTTCTCTATTTTCTTATTTTGATGAAATAATGTATGAAAAAATTGCATAAATCCGTTATTAAGTCTGAAACATGTTTGTTTTGTGTAAAAATGTTCTCATGGGCTTACTTCTGTGTGAAGGCTCAGAAAATTCCTTCAGGCGGGTATTGTGATTATTCAGAAATGAGGAAATAATAAAAAAAAAGTGTGCTGTGGTAATTTACCCAAACAAGGAAGACTGCAAATCTAACCATGGAAACATTTGGTAGAATTTCACGATTTAATTGTTCTAAGAAGGCAAACTACATACAATTTGGGTTAAAAAGAATAAAAAAAGGAGGTTCTGCTTAATTTAAAGAAATTTGCTGGAAAAGTGGCCACAATTTCTCAATTTCTTCCCGGGAAAACAATTTTTACTTCAAAAACAATTTCTTCAGAAAATTGCTTTTCATTTTATTACCACTAACAACACATAACCCGGAACCAATGCAATACACAGAACAAAGGCAGATTGCATTCGTAATTAACTTTTGGTGTTTATTTTTGTTACATTTTTTTTAATAAGGGAAATTGATTTTCCATTCCGAATTCAAGATTTTCTATGATTACATTGTTCTTAGTAGCAAAGACAATTCTACTTAACCGGAAAACCAGAGGTACGTAGTGTAACGAGATATTCCTGTTATATTTACGCTTGCACTCGTAAGAGCACGGCTTGTCCTTCCAAATATCCGTCCCTAACCATACCTTTTTTTTAGTCGAGGTCTACCTCGTCCCTTTACAGAGCCGTACAATGGTTCCGTTGATAAAGTTAATGGTTGTTAATTAAAAATTTAGATTAAAGTTCAAAAGACAGCTTGCTGAATCCCAATCAAGAGTTATACTTCTTTTTTTTTTTGCAGTTGAACCTGGAACCGTTAAACTAGAGAAAAAAAGGATTTTCTTACAGCAGAAGAAAGGAGCTATTAAGTCAGTAGGATGGGCCCTAATGTTAAGTTATCGGGCAAGCAATTCCAGTACCTTATTGCGCCCTGAAAGTTTGAAGTTTATATATCTGCCTCTTTGAATCCACCAATACTGTAGGAGGCCGCTTGTTTGGTAGGTTCAAGAGGTTGCATAATTAACACTCAATATGGGTCGGTTGTGCAAGCACTTATTTCTCCAGTTTTGATCAATGCCGATTCTATGCTACATACTGATGTAGAGGACTGTTAGTGCCATAGTTTGTTCTGTTAAAATGGGACAAACATTTATATTTCTTCTCAAACTAGATTTAGAATAGAGGACACCAGCACTTATGAGCGCTATTTCTCCAATGTGTGTTGGTTGCCATGAATGTAAGAAAATAAATTACTACTGCTGACGTAATCACAATCTAGCCTCCCCCGTAAGTACTACTTACAAAGTTTTCTTACGGCCCTTTTCTTAGCAGTACTTCCAAAGGACTGGCAAAGCTTCCAGGAATATCATTTGTCACAAAAAGATTTTAAAACAAAAGAGGGGTTTTTTGGTTTTTCTTCCTATATGCGAAACGAAAACAATTATGACAATTCTTGGGTCGTAGAATAAAAAGAAGCAGCTAAAGAAATAGAACTTAAGCCAGGAAACGCCTGTGACAGGCTATGTTTTATCATGAAGAAAATAAATAATAACCACCAACGTTTCACTTCAAAATTATTGTTTTTAATGAATCCAAAACCAAATCTTAATTACAATTTTAAACTGTTATAAATACTTCAATAAAATAAATTAAATTAAATGTTAGGGAAATGTCCGGAAAGAACTATGACTTGGATGAGTCGAGCGGTTTGACGAAAATGTTCTCGAAAAAAAAGAATGTATTGAATGTGTTTGTTAAACCCAACTTGTCCAATGTTGCCGTGTTGACACTTGCGATTAGGGTTCGCCACAAGCCCTTTTCTTGTCACTTGTTTAACATAGATGTGAATTGAAGAACTGCTTATGGCCAAAGTAAGCTTGGCTGACTGTTGAACTGGTTTGTTTTGGAACTGAGTTATCGTTGTGCTTGTAGCTCGAGTTTTAGTCCATGTTCCATTAGTTGTCTGATAGTAATACAATATTGCTGTCGAGAATTATTGGAAGTTAATAAAACGCTTTAAATAATAATAAACTGTTATTTAGAATAAAACAATGAAATAAAGTAACCCAGATGGTTGTTGAAAGTCGGATCCCAACTTTCAGAACGAAAATGTTACCATAGTTGGATTTTACAAGACTCTACGTCTACACCTAACCCATTAAAGTTTCAATTCAATTCCGTGAGGTTTTCTTCTTGACTCTTTGAAACAAAACAGTCTCACTATCACTTTAAACATTATCTCTGTAAGTCGCGTATTTCAATGAACAAAACTTTATTGACAACTTAAGGATCTGAGTCACGCTCAATAAAAGTTAATACCACTGCAATGTTGCACAAGCATTTAACTGCATTAACTTGCCTTACGTCAATAAACTTAGCACAGCCCAAGAAGCGCAAGAGACTTCAAAGTTAAGTTAAACAAGCGAGAGAACTATTGAAGCAGTTTTCGTGTAAGAATTCGTTGAATAAAAGTTAATATCGACCGCCTCGAATTTTACTTGCATCAATACTCCTGGCGAATGTTACATCAGCGCAATGTTACCACCATTCATTCTTCCACCTTCCAAAACGAACGATCCAACTACCAACGCCTGCAAGAGCCATTTATAATGATGGATCCATTACCAGCGACGGTAATTATATCCGAAGGTATACGGTAAATGCATCATTAAATGATTGCCAAGAGCTTGTGAATCAGCATTTTGGCGAAGAGGATTCTTTTTTTTCTGTTTGTCTCCCACTCGTCATCGTTCATTTCCAAGTAGCGATGTAATGGTACAGTTTATACAACAGAGAAAAAAACCATGGTTTGATGGCTTGATAAGGACCAAGGACTATAAGGAAGAGGAGCAAAAAAAAAATAAACGCAAAAAAGTAATCGAAACCAAATCGATGAAAACTCGTTATTTATCGAATGGTGCAATAAAGATTTTAAGTGTCTACGTAGCGTCGAGGAAAGTGTCAACATGGGTTTGATGAATTTTAAATATTGTGTTATTTTTTCTTACTTCCTTGCCTTTACTCTTACTTTTTCGAGGAAATAAGTTGTGGTGGATCGATGATGTTGTCGGAGCGTTTGGGTGGTGGTGCAAATGAGTTACCTCTGAACGTCAAAAGTCTCCTTGGCTTTCCTCATTTAATTGTTTTTTTTTTTTTTAAGGATGTCTTTCAACATTTATCGAGCACAAATACTTATTTCTAATGAGGTTCGTTTGACGATTTTTTTTTAATTTTTAAATCGACTGCGGATGTAGTGAGAAATTAAGTATTTAAACAGGGTGGAAGTGGGTTGATGATTTACTGTCTGATAAAGGCTGTTTGGCAATGGTAGCTGGAAGATTATGACAATTTTTATTCAAAAGGGCCTCAAGGATATACAAATCGATGCAATTAAAAGGTGCGGTCGTTTTTATTTAGCTTGTCGTTAAAAATGAGAATTTTGCATAAGTCGTAATTGGGTGAGAGAAATGTTGAGTAAGAAGATAATAAAACTAAATTCAATTTCACTCCATTTGGGTTACAAGGAATATTTACTGAGATCACTTTTTGTTGATTTCGTATTAAATAATTTCTGAATTTTGCCTACAATTTAAATAAACTGTTTTTGCTGCTGCAACCCAGTTCAGTATTTTTCATTTTGATGGAATAATGCCCATTGTTTTCACATTTTAATTCTATGCACATTAAAAACTGCAAAGCATAATGCGATTAGGATGTTTCATTTTTTTCTAATTACGGACTTTGGGTCCTTAGAAAAATATTAAAACGAAAGCCAGCGACAGTAAAACTGTTGTACAGTGCAGCAGATATATTATTTGTACCTAGATAATGTGTTTGCTGGTGCATAAGTAAAGCTTTCATAGGGCGGACTTCCTTTCCTGTCGTTAAATTTCTTGTTGTCTTGCTTCCCATTTGCATAATGTCTGCATTAGGGATTTTTATGTTTTAAATAATAAACAGTGAGACGTGACGTTTGGCAATTATATACAAACACATGTCGCGTGTTCTTGTGCAAATTCAAAAAGAGACGAAACTGTCCTTTTGCAGGTGTAATTCACTTCCTTCACTACTTTTTGTCAAACAATACTTGGCCATCAGTTGAATTAGTAACAAAATGGTTTTCATCAAAATGCAGAAGGGTTCACTCATTAAATAAATGAAATCATGTAATGAGTTGCCGTGCATATTATTATTTTATTTGTATTTGTGTACTTAATTCATACAATTTTAAAATAAAAGGTTTTACAGTAATTTAATTTAGCTAAATGTGTGTTTTTTGCGCATGAAAAGTTTTTAATACACTAATGTACTTTCAGTATCCTTGCTCCTTGGACTTGCTCTTTCAAACTAAATTTTGTAGACAAATATGTAACAAGAAAATCGAGAATGTTTCATTATAACCAGATTCGAATTTTTGGTTTAATAAAATAAAACTTTTTGAGATTTCTTTTGCAATTATAATAGCTATGTAGTAACATGTCCCGACAACTAATCCACTAAGCAACCAAACGTACCAAATGAAGGTATCCCTTCGTTCATACTCTTAGCTTCTTCAAAGTCTTCTATAGCCTTTTATTCTTAAATCTATGCTGTCGGATTTACAATTCTCTGGTCCGACGGCCGGTTTTGAATTGGTCTGCAAATATAGATGTGTGTGTTGAAAAAAACATTAGGTGGAACAGCCCCTGGTAGCACTGAAACAGCAGACAATACCTCTGGAAGGTCCTATTACAGCCCCTGGTGGCACGCCAAAAAGCAGGTATTATAATTGCCCCTGGCAACTTATGCGGATTATCATTGAAACTCCAAACCACTGCTGCTTAGAAGCTTCAATAAAATAATTTTTATAAGTAATTATCTCCGGTAAATGACCTGTTCCGTGCTGTTGCTCACTACCGACTGACGCAAAAGACTATACATATTTCTAGCTTTTTTACTTTCTTCTTTGTTTCATTGAATTTCTTCACGGTTACACCGCGGAGTATTCTTGATATCACACCGAACTCATTTTTTTAAAGCTGAGTGCAAGATGTCTTATGCCTTTGGGTACTGACTGAGTGTGAATTGTTTGTGCATTCAGCAAAGTTGTATACATATTCAATGAACGATCGTGTTGGTTGGCTATGGTTGGCAATGGCAGTAACGTTGGTGGCCATATGCTTGTATGAACAAAAAAAAATAAGGAGCATGTAATGCTTCGTAACACTCTACAGTGTTATCCTTTACTAATATTCACTCTTAATTATCCCAGCAATCTCTGTCGGTGTTTCTTTACTCTTCTGTCTTGTTCGGTATCATTCAACTCAATCTTTATGACAACAATTCATGAAAACCGGATTTACACTAAAATTTCAGATCGTTCTTGCTACTTCAGGAATACCACTTTCCTTCTAAACTTTGAGTTGAACTTTAGGAGGTGACGTGAAATAACGCCCAACGAAATAAGGCCCCACCTTAAATGCGGCTTTATTTCCATGAAGAAATCGAAATAACACCCGACAGGCCTTATTTCAATTGCATTGTGGAAATAAGGCCACATTTTACATGGAAATAAGGCCGCATTTCCAGAAGATAAAAATAATGGCCGACTTTTGTGGGTGATAAGTGCCGAATTTCATTTTGCGACTACTGACCCACTATGCTGGTTCATTTGTCCAGAAATCTAATTCAGGGTTTCCGACCTTCGCGATTTAAATAAGTTTATTACATTTTCAAGGTTTTTTCTGTGCATAAAGCTGAAACATGCCTCATGCCTTAAGTCTATGTGACGTTAAGAAAACATTATCCAATGCAAACGTTCTTCTGCATTCTGGGATGTCAAATTTCTGTGAGGGTACGGCATTCTACAAGTACACTATACTTGAAATCAATTTCATCTTAGTGCAACTATCTATCACCTAAAGTTACCAAGCTGTTTCAATGACATTAAAAGCTGCATCAGAAAGATGATGGACACAAGCGGAAAAAATGTTGCCCAAAAGAGAATCAATTTGGGGTGTGAAAATAAAAAAATTCGCGTGAAGTTTTTTATTTTCACACCCCAAATTGATTCTCTTTTGGGCAAAATTTAATCCGCTCGCTTCGCTCGCAATTAAATCAAATCGATCTTGAATTTTTCGTATCGGCCTCATCTTCAGTCGAAATTAAAAAAGATGCTGAAAATGAATAGCTAATTGATATTCTTGCAAAAATCCTTCTTTGCATTATAAGATGTGTAGTGGTTGCTTTTCCAAATACAAGGAAACCTCAACAGCTTTGAAAATGAATTGCTCTGACCATTTTGCCGACGGATTATAAAGAAACGTGTTCCTAATTATTTGTAAGATTTTTTTGTATTGTAGTATAGGTACAATGGTACATACATTTATTTACGATTTCTATTTATTTTTTTAGCATGAACATTCGTTGTTTCACTTTTTTATTTATTTGGACTTTTGTCCCATTAAAAGTAAAACCTCATTGGGACTATTGACCCACCATAGGGGATTAATAATCCCTAAATCGAAGTCGGAACTAATGACCCTCCATAGTAGATCAGAAGTTCCGAAAATAATTTTCGTGAATTCTGATCTCGGCACGAGTTTCCCAGCGCCAACTTTCTAATCAAAACAGAAAAACCGAAATAAGGCCCCATGGGCATTATTTCTAAGTTGCAATGGAAATAAGACCGCAACCCTTGTAGGGGTCTTATTTCCATAAGAAATGGAAATAAAGCCCTATGGGGCCTTATTTCGTCGGGCGTTATTTCACGTCACCACTTTAGGAGACTTATTTAAAATTTACAAACGCTCACTCCTTGCTAACATGATAATAATGAGTTTGTGCAGGAATTCGCCAAACTTCCCATGAGTTTGAGAACTTTAAATACTGTTTTTAAAAAAAAGAGACATTGCTGGAATGAATTATGAATCATTTAATAGTCGTGGCTTTGACTTGCATGGGCTATTCAATCAGCCATACTACTTTTTCCAATACATCAAGTCAGCACTGCTTGAAAGCGCCAAGAAAAATGAGGACCGATGATGCCGCCAGCTGTGATTCCGCGACCGCACTAGAGTTTTGTTGATGGTTTGAAAGTCTTGAATTTTTAAATGTTGCAATTACTGGAGAAGTGGTAATGTATTACTCATTCGTGCAGTACGGCTAAAAAACGAATCTCTGTACTAAGGAAGACTACCGAATTGCGTTCAAGAGTAAACTGATGAGCACTCCTAGTAGCTAGTATTACTGAATTAGAATTTAAATGCAGCTTTTTTTATCCCACCGAAGAGATTCATTTATTTATTTATTTATTTTTTTTCAAATTTAATATCCATAATCTGAAACCGTTGTTCTAGTGTTAAACGATTCCTGATAAGTTGCCAAGCCTTAGTGAATAGATGTGTCAACACAGTTTGACATGCTCACATGCGGTAAACAAACACCATCGAAACTTCTTATTCAGCTAAAACAAAAATCACGCCTTATATTTTTACAAAAAAAAAACAAAAAACTTAATCGAAACGGCTGTCAATCACTCGAAGGCTAACAACAAATAACGAAATCCCATTTTTATACACAAAAAAATAATAGTTTCCCAAAGACAATACAGCCCTTACTCTTTGATTGACAATATTGTTCCCCTACAAAAAACGACACATCATACACATTTCTGTTCATTGTTCATTGTTCGCTTCCAATCAATAAAGTAATATAACAACCGATAATCCCGTTTTGGCCTTTATATTTATAGTGTAATCCGACTAAAAGCCATTTTGCCGAATAATCGTTAAGCCTTTCAGCAAACATTATGATGGAACGAGAATAATGCCATCAACAGTTAACCAGTTGTGTCAGAAGTATAACACGGATAATCAACTGGCATTTCCTATTTACACAGATATTCCAAACAATTTGTTGAATTGTGAGCTTATCCTCACACAAATAATATCCATTGCAAATTACTTAACCTCACAAACACACACACGCATGCATCCTTATGATGTTGTACTTACATAAAAACGAATGTAAACAGAAGGACATCGAACTATTTAAGCATATTGCTCTTCCATCAGGATATTGTGTTGCAAAAAGAACATAAAGGGACATGTGTTGTTTTTGTAGAACCTTTAATCCTGCAAACGAATTCAGTAAATTGGTCAAAAATATTGGTCGGTGGTTAACAAAGTCCTTGTCGGTCGTTCGGTAACAATAAATCATAAATTCGAACAGCTTTGAGCTCAGCAGATACTGCTGGGCCTAGATGTGTTTGCCCTCCCATGTACAGAGGCTTATTGCCTGTCATATTTCGTTCGTTTGTGTGGTGGATTGAATATTGGCTTTGAGGAAGAGACGAGAAGGACATGGCGGACGGACAGTAACTACCAACAAAAAATATTGCGTGTATTTCGCTTTTAATGAATACAAATTGCATATCCTTTTAGCGTGAAGGAGGAATATTTGCGTTAATTTATTAGTCGTTAGTCGGTGCGGCATAGTCAGAGTAGCAAGTGGATTTGTGGCAAGGGTGTGGTATCATGGGGTTAGACAAGTGAGTTCCAGTGTAGTTTCTTTTGTCCTGAACATCCACAAGTTCATATTGGAGGAAATATTTCCTGGAAATATTATAAATTACTATTCAATCAAAAAGTATGTTGGAGGGAGTGTCTTTAATCACAGCCAGGGGGCTCCCTCGAATCGTGATACTCGTGCGTGCTCAGTCAGTCTCCTTGATGCCTATACCAACTGCCATCACAGCTGTTATGAATAAAACAATAATAACTCCGTCTTCGTCTTCGTGCGCCCTTCTTTGTCATTATGGCAAAAGCAAAACAAAACCTAATGGCAGCGTCATTGATTTAATAAGTCGAAATCAATGAAAAATGTTAAGGTGTTCCTTGTGCCATGGTTTAATATTACTTAAGCTAGCAGCACGAGCTTTTCTCGTTCCATTAAGCCAGGGACAACAAAAACAAAGAGAAAGAAGGACCTTAAGAAAGGCTTTAGCATGCTTCCTCTTTCATTGAACAAACATATTGATTTTCTTTCGCATAGAAAAGTAAAGTGTACTCAATTGGTTGTTTCAAATTGTAAATTGTTGATACATATATAATTTCCAGGGGATTATTGTAGCTTAAAAACGTTCTCAGGTGTTTCCGTATAATCGAAAGAGAAGGGCTTGCTTTTAAAATTTAAATTCCTGCCAAGGAGAGGAAGAAAAGTTCGTTTTTCGCACTGTGATTTCTGGTCAGGGAGAGACGGAACGGAAGGTCTGAGACTTTGTAAGGACTTAGAAAAATAATACTCTTTGAAGATTGGTCGGAAAATGAAACAAACAAATTTTATCGCAATGAACAGCAGAATTATATTGAGAAGCTCTTTTGCGTCCATAGGGTCATGATAACAGGATAAATTCCCTAGACCAGGGCAGAGATTGCCGTGGGCATTGAAATTTTCTAAGGCGTTATTGGGGGTGAATAAAAAAAAATTATGAAATGGAATGTGGCGCTAAATAATAATAATTTTCTAAGAAATTCCCCGATCTATGTCTGACTGCTACCTTTGAAAATCAAAAAAGTGTATAACAGCATGGCTCGTTAACAGTATCATTGTTGATGCTTAAGGCATTGGACAGTCTTCTTAAGTCGCTTAGGCTAGCAACGAGTCGATAAAGAACTTGAAAAAAAAAAGAATAAAGACAGCATCGAATTTCAAGAGTAAAGTTGTTTGATTATTTGCCCTGTTCTGTTTTTCAAGTCTTTGTGACTTATGGCTTAGGAGATATCAAAATAAATCCAATTATAATTATGTATTTTGTTTGAAACAGTTCGTTTTGTGACTTAAAAAGTTAGTTCTTATTCTTAGTTTATGTTTTCTTGGAAGAATAGATTTTGTTACGAGGTTGAGGTCTGTGAAGGCATTTGTGGAGTGATTGAAAAAGTTAACTTTTGTTTCTGCAGTTTAAATAATATTAAGGTGGTAATAGACGACGACGAGCAGAAAATACTTTAGAATTATAAATAGCGATGGAGAGGTCTCTTTTTAATAATTATCAAAGCTGCTTACAAGATTAAAAGCTACAAAAGCAAAAACATGCCAAGCGAGTTTTGATGACGAGAAAGTGTATTTTGAGTGCGTAGTGGAATATGTAGCGGAGAGCTACGTATAAATTTAAATTAGTGTCAAAAAATTGTGTATTGGCCATTTTCAATAGCTTAAGAACAACATTAACTTTTCTTGTAAAATTTTGCGAATCATTCATTATTTTCTGAAATAATAAAATTGTTTGCCATGTCTTTAAACGCACTTACACCCTTAACCAGATGTTCGATTGATTTCAACTTTGGGAATTCTATGTACACATTTTTGCCAATTTTTTTATATTAGTGTTAAGCTTAAGTTTAAGTACTTGTGGTAAAAAAATTTAAAAACCAAAAAACGATAAACGCGAATGCACTTAAACCACTTATTTCCATATTTGAAGCCAAGTGTCAAATCCGTTAAGGCTTAAGGTAGACGGATTTGCCGTTCAATGTTTTTTTGTTTGTTCATATTTGATCATTGATCAAACTCTTAAGTTCGAATTTCCTTGCGAGGTCTTAACTTGTCACTGCAGTAAAAAGTAAATGAAGAAAAATGGTGTTTGCTTCTTCGAGAAAGTCATTGTTTGAAATTATGACGGATTCAAGATATTTTTCCTCAGACCACAATGAAAACCTTTAAATGTGATCTTGCACAGGAGTGCGATCATTAATCCAAACAAAATTTGCTGGCAGATCTTAGCATTATCTGCAAATATGTAACTACATCGAATGCACACAGAGCATCGTTAACAGACACATTAAAAAGAAAGGGCCCTAGATAGCTTTCCTGAAGATCTCCCGAATAGGCAAAATAAGCCTTAAAGACAATATGTCTGAATTTCACTTGATAAGAATTATTATAATCGAGATAGATATGCGAGGATATCAAAGTGATGAAAAATAACACACACTTACATCTTGAGAAAGCAGGAAGCTCCCTTGTTTGCCTAAGCCTAGGCCTGGTAGGAGATTTATACTCTTGGAAGTTTTTTGAGTTTTTCTGAAGTTGCAATACCCGTGAAAGATTAAATACAAATTTTATGGGGCACGAGGACGATTCGAGCCCAGCCGTTTT
Organism: Sphaerophoria taeniata; assembly: GCA_943590905.1. NCBI lineage: Eukaryota > Metazoa > Arthropoda > Insecta > Diptera > Syrphidae > Sphaerophoria > Sphaerophoria taeniata. The sequence continues at coordinate 26,046,332 of OX016541.1, forward strand.
ACGTAACAGCCAATGCATACAACCACTACGCAACAGATACAGATTTACAATTTTGTTTTTTGTTTTTTTTTTTTTTAACTAGAAGCGGAATTGCATCTGAAACGCTGGACAAAATCTTGTGTAAGAAAAAAAAGAAGCTCATAAACTTTGTCAGCCTCTATTGGGATGTAGATAAACAAAGCTTTTGGACAGATATGTGACGTCAGGGAGCATCCTTTTTTTCAGTATATACACGTACACTTGCTATAAAGTTCAAAAGCCAGTCTGAATTCTGTGGAACTCATCTTTTTGGCAGAACACTTTAGCTTAATTTCTTAAAATACTTTGAGATGATACTTTACCACTTTCTAGGGATATCAGAAAATGTAATTACCAATCGAATCAAATTGTAGCTAGTGATACACTTCAAACGTTACTATTCAACAATAGCATGAAAAGTTTCTTAAGTTTACTAACAAAAGCTGAAATAACTGGTTCAAGAGGAAAATTTTATTTCAAGGAAATTCCACAACCCATTAGTAATCAAATTCAACGCGAGTGAAAATTCCAAAAACCATTGATTCTGCTTTTCAAAAGCACTTTAAAAGCATTTGATTTTCATTTCCTGAGCTTGACAATAAATTCAAGATACCACTTCAGCAAAATTGTTTTTTTCTATTTATTATTAAAATTAAAAAAAAGAAGTAAAATAAGAAACAACATGAAAATCATCTCTTGGAAAATTGCAAGCAATCTTGCATTTTTCATACTTCATAGATGTCTTTCCTGCATGGCATTTTCCACTTGGTTATTCCATTTTCCGTGCTCCACTCGAAACAATACAAACACAAAAAATTCCCAACATGGAAAGAAATTTTCCCGGAAATGGTGTGCATTTTACCGTTACCAAATCGCATATATAAACTTATAGTAACCTATTCTGCATGAGCAGTGTAAGAACAGCACAACACAAAAAAAATGATTACGTTCATGGTTTGGTGCATTTTAATTTCACACTCATTTTCGCTGTATTGCTTTGCAACAATGAGTCCCAGTTCCAGTTCCGTAACATGGCTCGGCTTTTGGCTTCAAGAGAAGAATCTCTTCAAAGTGGCAACTTCTTCTTAAGAATACCAGAGTACCTACAACGAACAAAGTGAGACTTGTGGAACTAAACAAGGACCTCAACAACAACTGATGACGGCTGACGACCGACGACACACGACCGAGGACGACTACACGATGAGCCATCACCATCATGATGATGATGACGGAGAGGTGATATGGGCTTGGTTACTATTACTTTTTCGGAATGGGGAAAAAAGCCATGATTCAGTGGTGTAAGCAGGATAATATCCTTCATTCAAAGTAAAATCCCGCCGCAGCCATCATTCTTCTGACTGCATCATGGAGCGGCGCTTTTCGCTATGTCTCTATTCAACCCAGTCCGAGTTGGCTGACCTCCTTGCTCCACCTACTGCAGCAGCACCTAGTGCCAAAGGACAACGCTCCATTTTCTTAATCTTTCTTTCTCTGTACGCTAGTGTGTGTATAATTGATAGCAATATAGTGCCCCAAAAGTAGGTGACACGATGAAGGAAGCAGCCAGAGTGCAGTACCTATCTACTCGGCACTCAGAGCTCATGTTATCCTTGAAGCACGTTGCACACGATTGCGAAACTTCCGCACGACCAACAAAAAAGAAAAGACAAAAAGAAAACCAAAAACGCTCCAAACCATCATCACCCAGGAGTGCTAACCAGGTGTGAAGCCTCCGTAGCTGCTGCTGCTGACACAGATTGTGCACAAGCTTCACAGCTCTGGCTGTATACATACAGAGATATTTCTATGTGGGAAACTGGGTTATGTAATTGGCATGAATTACATCCCTTTTTGCGGTAGATACCAGTGGTGGGGCGGTGACAGGCGATGTGGTGGTGGTGATAGTAAGAGCTCGTGATGATGATACACCGCAAACAACTTGATTGGGTAAATAAATTTGCATTTCTTCACGTTTTACATATTCTCTTCCTTTTGTGTCTTCATACTCGTTCCTCATTCTTGAATTTCGATTAAAGCCTGTGGTGACGTGCTACAAGGACATACGCAAGGCAACATAATCTTTCTTGATTCTAGATTTTTTCTCTTAATGTAATTTATACTCTTTTAGTCGTAATGTCCTTTCCCTTCACGGCACTGAAGTGAACAACGTTTTTAATGTCAGTTTTCCCTTTTTTTGTTATGAATAACTCGAAAGCACAATTTTTTCAACTTCTCTTATCTGATGTGTGATTCAGTTGGGTTGGTGCAGGTAGGGACTCCAATGCGAGCTGAATTGCGGCCGTGCGTGATTCGTGGTTGCCATGTACTGCATCTGACATTTATTTTTCAAACATGACATTTTTAAATTTGTTTTCTATTTAACTGCGTTTCCGTAGGTGCGGGCTCGAATTTCCGGAACATTTATTTTTTTTTTTGTTTTCTTTGCACGAAGATTTTAGTAATTGGAATTTCATACCAAATGGAAAGTAACTTTGACATAAATTGAATTAAATGTAAAACCATTGCCCGTGGGGCGACAACGCCTACGCGTATTGAATGGTTTGCATTTAGTAAAATGATACATGACTGGGTCGCAAGAATTTGCTCTCATAGTCTAAATATGGCGTTCGTGGGTGTTCCTTCTTCGGAATCATGGTTTATGGGTTCAATTTTTGACGGTTCTTTGAAAAAGATTGATCGACTTATGGGCGACATATAGAGTATGTGCCACATTCGTAAAAAATAAGTTGAGATTTTGATCAAATATGACATAACGAACAGACTGCATCATCAAACGGCAACGAACAGTATTGAATTGATAAGAAACAATGTAACAACTTGAGCGATAGCTGATGAACATAGATTGATGTCTTTTTTTGATTAGGAAGCATACCACTGGCAGTATTGCCGAAGCCAAAGTAAGCGGATATACCGAATCCATGAAACAGATCATTAAAACCACCGGATTTTGTGATAATTACAAGACAGTCGCCAAGTCCATTGAATTCGTTGTCACCCTTGCCGGTATAAGTGGCCAAGCGAGTACAGGCTAAATCTAAAAGAAGAAGCACAATGAAGTTGCTACAGCGGCACCACTGGAAGCCAAAGCACTTATAAAATAATGTCAGAACTGAGTGTTCTTATTGTCATCACTTCCCAAGAAAACTTGCTTGTACTTATCATTGAAGGCAGAGTCTACACCTAGAGTTGACATTAGCCATTTTAATACGTCAAAATTAAGCAAAACCTTGTGCTTTTCGACTGTGAACAAAATAGTCAACCGTGCCCTTGTTTTGTTTGTTAGGTGAGATTTGATATATTCTAGAATTGGAGTGACGCAACACTACGCACCGCCTTTTAGAGATAGCTGCTGTGAGACTCAAGGGTTCGAAATCTTACCAATATTATTTAGTTTATCACAGAGCAGACAAAAAATATTCACAACACTTCATTTTTGTCCGGCAACCTTTTACTGACGCCACTCAGTGCTTGAGAAGTCTTTAAACCAGGTTCAGGACAACAAAACTAAAGGCACCGATAACTGAACTGGTCGGACATGGAAGAAAATCACTTCATCAAATCATCCTTGAAGTTGAAGTCTGCAAACTAAAATCCCGCATAATGCCATCCCGCAATTTTTTCTTGCAGGATTGGAACTTGGAATAGTTCGGAAAAATTTGTATACATATTCGCCTTTTAAACACATTTATATTGGAACAACAATCAAGGTAAATAGACTTTCAATTCAATTAAATGAGTATCAAAGAAGACCCTTTAAATGTCTATAGATCTTTTCGGCTTCCTGTCTCTGCTAGTGTCTTTCAAGCTGAACTACTCGCGATTAAGGAATCATGGAAATTACTAAAACTAGATCCAAATCAAAACCGCAATACAGCTATCTTCGGACAGTCAGGTGGCTATTCAAGCGATTGACTCGTCCACACTGCCAAAGTTAGCTGTTAGCTCGCGAGCATTAACATTGGACTCAGGTTCACTCTTGTCTGGATTCTGGGTCACAGTGGCTTTGAGGGCAATGAACGAGCTGAAAAATGGGGAAAAATGGTTTATCTCGATTTCCGGCAAAACTAGAGATACTACGGAAAAATGATCAATGACAAAAATGTTGGTAACAAAAAGATCTACCACTTTTGTTCAGACAATTTTTTTACATAACCTCAAAATATATGTGAAAAATTCAAAAAATCAAGTTTATGGTTTTTAATTTTTATCTTTTTCAGAAAAAAAAAAACTTTTTTTCTACAAAATGTGGTGAAAACTTTCCTTATTGTATCATAGATACACAGTGATTTATTTGGTTGAAAATATTTATTTTTTCATCTTATTTTCCCCATTAATACCTGCCCCCACCCATTACCCGAACTCCGATCGTCCGTAATTTATTTTTCCTTTCATTTTTATCGCATTCCTCACCTTTACTAATTTTGTTTATTCTACTGTAATTTTTTTCGTTTTTTCTCAATCCCTTTCTAATATTATATTATTTGCAGACCCAGGCAAGACATAGCCAGGGTCGTTGCAACATGCACCGGACACTGGTCTATTAGGGAACACGCATCTAAGCTGGGCATTCCCCACAATACTTTCTGTCGTAGTTGTAGGGTCCAGCGAGAAAAGGAAACTGTTCTTCACTGCTTGTGTAAATGTCCTGCGCTGGCCAAAACGAGAACCAAATCATTGGGAAAGTCCATCTTCAATGACCTAAATGAGCTTTCCGAACTGAGGATCAAAGATTTGATATCTTTTCTAAACGCAACAAAGTGTATTTGAGGCGTATTCTAAACTGATTGTTACAGTTCCTCTTCGAACTTGAGATTTCCAGCTAGCGAACTCAAAACAAAAGCTCAGAACTTAATATTATCCCTCTTTTAATTATAGGTCAAACGAGTTTTTACGGTATCAAAACAGCGCAACCCAGCGCTAGTTGGGTCACCGAGGTAGACTGCTTGTTGCCGCCATTGACACCGTTTTTACTAAAGAAAACAAAAAAAAACAATCACCGTGTGCTCCCTTAAGCATCAAAAAACTGACTGGTTTCCAAAAAAAAAATAATGATTTATTGCTTATATAGAAATATTTGAACGAAAAATGTTAATGCTTTGTTCTCCATGATTCTCACCATTTGCTGTCTCAAAAAATTTCTGTTTTTAAAAGGGACTGCCTAGTACAGGGCTGTTAAAAAAAACGTTTGATTAATGAAAAGTTTGTCATGAAAAATGTAGGATTTCTTGAATGTTTGGGAAAGTACGTTTTGGGATCCAATATATAATATTAATTGTATAATCTAATATTAGCATATTAATTTGATTTCTGACCAAACAATTCAATAAGTGATCAGTAATTCACGATATGGGTGGGAAAATATCTAAAATTTAACAGGGTTGAGCATAGAGCATTACAAAAACAACTGATTAGACTTTTTAAGCCTATCATGACCAGCGTTTCAAGCCAAACAAAGGAATTGCGATCGCTATTCAATGGACTCCGACAAGGTGATGAACTTTGACTTTTGTCAACCAATTTATTGGTTTACTCGGATGACATCTTTGTACGGAACCAACAAGCTGTACAAATTTCATGCATCCAGATCGAGCAGGCATACGAGGGCTGATTTTAAATGAAAGAAAAACCAGGCTCCATCTGCAGAGAATGTTGATAGAAAAAAAAAACAACTATTGAGGTAGATGAGTACGCGTTCGATGTAGTGCGATTTTTTTTTCATAATTAATTTTATTTTTTATTAATTTTAACTTAAATCTACTTACATGCCAGACAAAAATGGGAAACTAGGCTAATTTTTACTACTTATACATAACTTATTGGCCCCAATCGAGCGCTCTAAGTAATTCATGTAGTGCGATCCTTCAATTACATTGGGTTAGTGGTGTAGTCGATGGCAATATGGAAGACAAAACACGCTGCTGCTTAGATTCAATAGAATCTAGTTTAGTCTTACAGGCTCTTTAAATCAGCAAATCTTACGATAATCTTACCAGAACTCACTAACCTAACCGAGACTTGGTACTCTGAAGCTGAACTCTTAACCACGAGTTGTTTCCGTTTGTAATGTAATCCTGTTCCGGACACGATATGATCACAAAACCTTATCAAATATACCGCGAAGCAGATTTTACGACAACAGTTAATGTTGGTAGATTCTGGTGAGCTAGATACCTAGCTTATAGAAGCGTACTTGAACCGGAGCAAAAAAATTAAGAACAATGATAGCAGGCAGTGCAACTGATGAAATTTACTCTGGAAAGATAACTTTAACTATGAAACCCAAACCCTACCTTAGCCCTTGAAGTGCGAAATTGGATGATGTGTCAGCCATCGATCAGAGTTGATAAAATACCTCTTTGCAAGAACCAGAACCGGATCTCAGAGTGTTGGCTGAACTTGATTGAATATTGTATTTTTTTTCCTGTTATATGCCAAGATGCCATTACTACTAATCGAGGTTTTAAAGAGGATTGCTGAAAATTACAAAGCTTCACCAATTTCGTCTTCTGTTAACAGTCAAACTGTGTTTTTTCGTTAATTTCGTTGAAGTGTTTTTTTTTCGTTCAAAATAAATAGAGACTCGCCTGGGGTTTTCACCTTGTAGTGGTGGGGAGGCTTACGCTTAAATTTTCAGCTGAATAGCTGTAGACTTTTATTTCTTAAGTCCTCAGCTGATCAGCTGAGATTTTTAAGCAAACTAAGAGGAACCCAAACACGAAAAACCATGGACAGAGTACAACAAATGAACGAAAACCAGCGGGGATATACGCTGAAAAGCCGGCAGAAGTCACGGCTGCCGGCGCGGGCTTTGCCTCTACAACAGTAGGAGGGAAGAAGTCGCCAGTGACAGACAAAAACGAACATAAGGACAATACAGGGAAAGCAGCAACGACCATCACACAGGAGAAAGAGGACCTTCTTCTCACTCCTTTTTCCAACCTCGGTGTGGAGGATGGAGCTAGCATCGGAACACTAATTGAGCGATGACGACACGTGTTCAGTTGCTAGCTCTACTCTCTCACGACCGTCGACCACTTCGGTTCGGAGTAGAATCTCCAACTGTAAGAAGACGATCAAACGACTTGGGAAAAGGAAATGGGAAGAATTGACAGCTAACGAACAAATTAGACTCTTCAACGCTCGTGCTTTCCTAAAGAACGAACCTCTCATGATGGGGGGGGGGGGGCCATGTGCCCAAACATAAGGGGAGGTGGATTCCAAAGCAAACACTGGCGTAGGTGCGCTGATGGGACCGCCCAATCCGCCGATTGATATAACTCTATCCAAGAAAGGAGCGATCCCTTCAGGTGCACCCCTGGTTAGGGAAAAGACGCCGTTGCAAAATTCGAAGCCGTCTTCATCCACCAAATCTAGTACGGGGCCATGTGCAACAACGGGCTTGGAGGATGGTAAGGCGGTCTCGAAGAAGGAGAATCTGGAGGGTGCTTGTGAAAGCAGCACAAGGGGCCATGTGCCCCAATGCAGCTCTAGCATAACCCCTTCACCTTCGTCAAGCAGCGGTGTCATGGACGTCACCAAAGTTAGTACCAGAACGGTGATCGAGAAAAGGCTTCCAAAACTCTCACCGAAGATAGATTAATTCAGAGGAGAATACGTAACACCGAACGGACAATTCGACGCCTATCCAACAAAGATCCGGACTCCTTAACGGCAAGGGATAAGATAGTGCTCGAAAACGCTACACGTAACCTCAAGACGCTGACTCTGACCCTGACAGCAACAAATAAAAACAAAAATATAGGGACTAGGAACCTGTTGAAGGAGAAGGAGATGGTGGGCCCTGTGCCTCCCCTGGACCCTGATTCAGTGGCAAAAACGTAAAAAAAAAACTCGGCAGGATGACACACTTTCGCCCACGAAAAGATCACCCCTGCAAAAAATGAAAAGAACATTGGCAAAAGAGATGTTAGAGGCGCGCAAATTCGCCATTGCAGATTTCGGGAACCCCTCAAGAAAACTCTCTGAAGACCAATGGCAATTATTGGAAATGAGAATCCTGGATGAGGTTAACGATGCTATCGTTAATAGCAGGCCACCACCACTCTTCGGGAACCTCAGAACCATCCATGGGTTCAAAGTTTTGACGTGCGAGGAACACCATACTCTCGCTTTCCTGCAAGACTTCGTCAAAAGGACGGTAGCACCCTGGCCCAACGCTGATCTCCGTTTAATCGGTACGAGTGAAATCAGCGACATCGTCAAACCCAAGGCGAGAATGACTATCAGTGAACAAACTGATACGCCCTCTCGTTAGTAAGTAAATGGGCTAAGAACTCTGGGCTGAAAGTTAATCCAGCTAAAAAAGAGCTAGTGCTTTTTACTAACAAACGCGAAATACCTGATTTTAAATTACCTTCAATTGAAGGCTGCCCTCTTAAAATCTCTGATCACGCAAAGTATCTCGGTGTGATCTTGGATAGAAAACTAAACTGGGGCCTGAACACCAAAGAAAGATTCAAAAAGGCATCGATTGCCTTCTACTCCTGCAATAGAATTTTCGGAAAAACCTGGGGACCAAGCCCTAAAATTATCTGATGGATGTATTCGGCAATAATTAGACCAATACTAACCTATGGTAATTTGGTATGGTGGAAAGCTTTAGGAAAAAGCACGAGCCTGAAAACTTTGACAAAAGTTCAAAGACTTGCGTGCACTGGCATTACGGGGGCAATGAGATCCACTCCAACTGCAGGACTGGAAGTTATACACAACCTAACTCCCCTAGACCTCTTTGTTCAAGAATCTGCAGCAAAAAGTGCCCTGAGACTTAGTCAGACTAATGTCTGGATAAATAGCTCCATAGGACATGCCCAGATCCTTCATAAAGTTATGGGTCATAGTACTACAACAGACTATAAAATACCCGAACTTGATTTTCACAAACCATTCCAGGCTGCCATCCCAAGCAGAGAGCTATCTACACTGATGGCTCCAAGATGGACACTGGTGTAGGGGCAGGCTTCTATTCTGAATCTCTCAAGTTAACCGCCTCGCTTAGGCTTCCAGACCACAGTAGCGTCTTCCAAGCGGAGGTCCTGGCAGTGACAACAGCAGCTAAAAAGGTATCAATGATGGCGATACCACGAGCTGATATCACCTTTTACATTGATAGCCAAGCGGCAATAAAAGCGATTACTGCAACTGAGGTAAAATCAAAGCTTGTCTCATGCTGCCGCGAAGAGCTTAAGGTTCTTGGCGCACAGCACAACATTAGACTCTGCTGGGTCCCAGGCCACAGCGATATACAAGGTAACGAGAAAGCCGATGAATTAGCAAGATTAGGGTCAATGCTTGATGTAAGCCAAGCTCAGCTAGTTAGCAACCCTACATGTTATTTAAAACAGGAAATCTCAAAGGTAATAACTGTCAAGGCCGATGAAAGGTGGAACCTTCTTGACACCTGCGGCACTACAAGAAAGATCTGGCCCTGTTTTAACAAACAGAGAACGGAAAGAAATATGCAGCTACACAAGGGATCACTTCGATCTCTTGTAGGCATAATCACCGGACACAATCTGTTAGGCTATCATATGAAAAAGATGAAAATCAGCCCAGATGATCTATGCAGGGGTTGCGGTGACGAGGAGGTGCATGAGGACACTTCGCACTTCCTGTGTCACTGTCCCACACTCTCCCATCAAAGGAAGAAACTGCTTGGCAACTATTTCTTCGGGGATCTAGAAGAACTTTCTAGTACGTCAGGTACTAGCATTCTGAACTTCGTCAAAGCCTCTAAATGGCTTGACTGACTGAACACATAGGTTTTTCTGATTAGCTTGAGTAGCAATACTCGCGGGTATCACAATGGATCTGTATTGATCTAAGTGTGACAGTAACGACATCAACTGTCAGCCCCTTAACCTAACCTAACCTAATAGAGACTCGATGACCTAACGAATGCCATCATCCTAAGGTATCGTTCGTTCAATCACTGAAGAGACTCACTCACCGTTCACTGATGATTCGGCACCTGATTATTATAAAATCTTGCTTTTCATCATTGCAATCAGTTTGAGATCACCCAGGTGTAAAAAGAAAAAAAAACTGTTCACTAATTATGTTATCGTGATGGGTCAACTCGGTTTATTTACTTATTTTTTTCCTATCGGTTTGCAATTGATTGAAAAAAAAACGAGCCATCAACTGTCAAGTTTCATCAGCAGATGGAAAAGATTTTGACGAATAAAAAGCCTTGTTTCTTATTTATTGAAGTGTTTTCTAGATCGATTTTCGGGAATATCCGAATTGGTGAAACGAGTTGGTGAACTCAGTTGGTTCGTTTAACTCAAGTTGGACAAACCGATTTTCATTTCTTTTTACATAAAAATCAACTCGAGTTGCTAGTTTTACTTCAATCCACGAATCCACTTTATTGTTATCTGGTCTTGTTTGCTATCAACTCAGTGCTGAGAAAGTGGGCCTTAAATTGCAAGCTTCTTGAGCATACAAAGCAGTTTATGTCGACCAGTTACAACACTTAACTATAAACTTAGCTTCTATATATTGCTTGCTTTTAGAATAATTTTAAAGCTAAACCGATGTTGGTTCAATTTTGAGATTGACCAAACAACTGATGCACAAAAAACACGACTTATTGGATTTTCAACTAAACATCAAAACTCGTTAAAACTTAATCCTGTGAAACAATAATCCCCGGAATTCAATGAAACATTTTTAAATAACTAAAACCCAGAAACAAAAAATAATTTCTTTCTTTCTTCTTAAATGTTTCCGGATTAATTGGAAAACATTCCAAACAAGTTCTTTTCCTCAGTGATGAGATTAATTTGAAATGTGTGTCCATGTGTGTGTGGATGCCTTGCAACCTCCTTTGATGACTCCCTAGGGGTATTTGTAATATTCAGCCCATTGCTATTGTTTTTTGTTTCTGCAATAGAAGAATGGGAAAGCAAAACTTTATCCTTTGTACGTTATGCCAAAAACTGAGTGGCAACCATTTTCTTAAATTCTTTTTTATTCTGTGTAGTCTTTAGAAAATGTCCTTGCCTGGATTTCTATATATGGTTGTCGCAAGTGTCTTCATATCACTGACATCCTGTTTGCTTTTTATAAACATTTTGGTGAAGGGATTATGTTTTCTTTCACTTTTTTTTCTTTTTTGTCCGTTAGTCTGTTATTTCCACCCTCAACGCTAGTGGCTACACACAAATATATATGCAAACATAGCCAGGACTACGGCAGGTTGTGTAAGGATTCAGGTATGCCACTCATTCGGTTTGTTTGTTTGCTTGTAACACCTGCTTTATCTGTGATCCTTATCATGGCAAAAAGGAGCGCACAGCAGGCAAAACGAAATACATATTTACATATGCACACACAATGAAAAGTCCTCTGATGTGAGGGGGAGGGGGGAGGGGGTATCAGGTCGTTAGAAAAGTGAAAATGTTTAATTAAAGAAATATGTTCAAACACAATTTCTTTTTTGTAGATATAGGTTAGGCTTTAGAGCCGAAAAAGGATATGTATGTCATATTGGATGCGAGTATGTGTGTGTGCCTGTCTGTGTGGGTATTAGGCTTCGTGTCAAGCCATGTTAGGTGTGAATTCGGGCATATAGCAAAATGACACAAAGTTTTCGAAATGAAAACGAGAACGAACAAACATGCTACAGCTACAAACGCAAAAGAAAAAGGATTCTCCACATTCTCATAATAGGACTTTTACTTTCTTTGGAGAAAGGTTAAAGTTAAAGAGGATTTACTTAAACTTTTTCGGTTTGATGAGGTTGGTAAATGGTATTTTGCAAAAATTTGTTCCTTGTAGCTAACATTAAGACAACATTAAACTTGTTAACGAGGTGTCTTTTTCATTTTGTGTTGTGGGGCGGGCGGTTTTGGGAAAAAAGGATTTTCTCCACCATGTGATGAAAATTTCAATCGAGAGGAGAAGATACGCCAGGCCCGGGACCAACCTCTTGTAACGTAACTCGTGCGAATGTAGGTTTGTTTGCGGTTGGTTATGTCTTTTGTATGCGTGTGTGGTAAGGTGTATTTTATAATTTTCTACTAAAAGACGGTCGAGAGTTGAGACTTGAGAGTAGACCGCAAATCTACTTACCCTAATGCAGTTGTGGTCGTATTAGTCCACCCGGAGGACTTGCCGAGATGTGTATTCTGGAAGAGTTTTTATGTGTGGCAAAGTATATTTTTTTGGGAGATTAAGTAAATTAAGCAAAACTATTTAAGTTAGCTCGGATGGAAATATCATATAGCAAAAAGCAGAGATTTCGGAATATGTTTATAGTTTCAGGAGGCAAAGCCAAATTATTGAGAGAATATGTACCTTTTGGAAAAGGTAAAAGTTTAATTAAATTGCCATGGTTGAGTTGGCAAGTTGGTCTTGGTCTTGGTCGTTTTTTGATCTCTTCTTAAAGTTGTGATTAAATTCTTCAAAGGAACATCATCGTCTATCTTCTGTTTGAGCTCCAGGGGTCAGATGAAATATTTCTTTATTTTAGAATTTATGGAAGCTATGTCAAGAAGCCAGAAAGTGATTGTTTTTGTGGGGGAGGCAATTCGGTTGAGCTACAGACTTGTATTGACTTTTGTGGTGAAATTAATTGTTTTGTAATATATTTACCTATGTATGTACAGACATTTCTGAAATATCTAAGCATTCCATCCGATTATTTCTTTAATCTTACTTTGGTCAACAAGGTAAGTGAGTATTTTGTGGGGATATAAACAAAATTTAATCTTAAGAAATATTTTAGACCTTTTATGGATGTGAATAGATTAAGTAAAGGATTTGTGTAACCTTTTTCAAATAGCAAACATTTTGATTGCAATATCATGTTTTCCATTAAATTCTTGTTAATGAAATGTTTCAACTTCCTGCAACATGTTTTCACTTTACTTTGATTGGAAATGAAGTTAATGGGTTACAAAAAGAAAAAAACTTTATTTCATTTGATAAGTGAATTGAAAGTTGTCTTGTTTCTTGTGTGACTACCTTTACATAATAATTTTGAACTTGTCTTGATCTGCGCTGAAATTGGAATTTAATCTGGGCCTCTTTCAGCAAGTTCTGTCGTGTATCCCGATTGTTTCCCGTCTCCATTTAGTTTCGAACTCCATGGAGTCGGATGTGCTGCTCTACACCATCCTTTCAAAGTAAATTTGGTCTGCCTACCATGAACTGTACCGCAGGTATCTGAGCCCAACGGAGCCTAACAAGATACATTTTTGTCATCACATCCGTTTCGCTGTGATCGTGATTATTTCATCTCCGGTATCGTCCGTCTTCACAACTTCTCTCAGTTAGACTTTTCTCTCTAACGCAGCTTAGATTTCAGACTGCCTGTGCCTAAGCACCCATGCTTCGGATGCATAAGTGTTAAGTGTCTCCAGTTTTCAGGAGAATTGTTAGTGACATTGAAATTCAGGTGTTAGTTTCTCTTTACCAAAATTCTGAAGCTTTGATGTCAAATAATTATTTTACTGATTTGAATCTGGCCTTCAGCCATTCTTTTCTCGAAAACATCAAAATGAAGGTAACAAAGCTAACTAAAGGTTATTTAGTAACAAGCTGGATAAGTGCTTAAACTAGTAACAGGGTTACTCTAGTGCTACTTCCTTGTTACACTACCATCCTTTTGTCGCTAAATGTGGTTATATTAAATATTACACGACTGTTCTGATCTGTTTTTAGTTTTTGTGTAAAGTTTTAGGAGTTCAAAAACCTCCATTCAATTTAAATTTTGTTGAACTTGTTAACATAAGTGAATTATTCGTTACCTAACCTTTTGCTAGACCAATTTAGAAACATTTGTAAACTAAAACCAAATCCTGTTTCATTAAAAAAAAAAATAGTACGTATACGTCACAGTGCACCAATAACAACCAGTTCACGTTTTCTTCAACTATGAAAGAAAAATAATGTCAGCGCGAAACTTGAGGTTTGTATTCTGAGGTCAACTATCTGCTCTCAGGATGCGTATATTTCTATGGTGGCGCCATACATATTTCGACAACATTTTCTTTGAAAATTTTTGTTCAATTTTTTCGCACCAAATAGCAATCACTTTGGAATGCATACATACATACATACAGGAGACGATTGTCCTCCATATAACTTTAAACACACTTTTTTATTGGAAACACAGTTTTTGCCAGACCGTTTATTTCGGAATTCACCTTAATCTGGAGCCAGATGTATGAAATAGCTAAACAAAAGGCGAAAAATAATTCATAAAGGACAATAAAAGCCACGACAAATAAGTTTTGTCTACTGTCTAGACAGAGACCGAAAACATTGTCAGAAAGGGATACTTTGTTGTCGCTTTCTAGAATTTAAAATGGGTCATAGAATATGACATAACATTTCAAGAAAAATAAAAAAAAAAAAAATTAAAAAGAGGCTAAATTTTTAAGAAAGCTTGGAAAAGATTAGTTCTGTCTAGAACACAGTATTTTCAAAATCTTTCAATTTGTATTGAGTTTCATGAATGCAAGGCCCTTAAATTATCACTGAAATGAGAAATGGCACTCAAAGAGGGTCAAGCATGAACAATTTTCCTCTAAACAAGGAGTATACCTGTGAACACTTGAACAACTTTCAAAGAGATAGGAAATTAGTTCAAGTGAATTACATATGTTTCTGCTGTCATTGAGTTCTTAAAAAAAAAAAAAACTAAATCTTAAAGATTCCAAACTTCCCCATTTACAAGAAAATGAGTAAAGTTTAATGTACACATAAAAACCTTCTTTTTAATTATACATATGAAGATTCACAAGAATTTGAGAACAGTGTTCCTTACATTGACGTGTCAACAATTTCAGTTTGACTGACGGCTCGAAAATGAATACGAGGAAGTTTCAGAAAGAATCAAAGTTCAAATTTCCAAGCCACAGTAGCGTCTTGGCAGTAACAAAAAATTCTACGAAACATGTTAAAATGATGGCCTAATCACCTTCTCGTTTTATCATTTTCAGTGATACCTTGTTATCAAGAATCGAGGGTTATTGCTTATGCTTCATAGCATAAAATAAGACTCTGAACCGCTAGCGTGAAAAGGTTCAGCTGTTGATCTATTACTCTTTAACTGAAAATACTTCGAAAATAGCACTAGACATGAAATCTTCTGCAAAATGTGGGAATACCAAGAAAGTCTAAACTTAAAGAAAAACAAATCTAACACATCAAATAACTGCCTACTAAATTTTATTGAAACCTCATAAGTCATAGGGTAGTGGCACCTGTTACCGAACGTCCCCAGTTACCGAACACTTTTGAGAAATATGGCTGTAGTTTCGTTATTTTAACGTTTTTCGTAATGAAAACTTCACAAAAACGAGTGGGCATTCTTTCTTTACAAATAGGTAAAACGATTCATTAAATCTTATATATCTTAAGAGAGCAAAAAATTCAGTTCAGTGGTAGGTTTCCCTCGATACGGTTTTGATACATTTTCCAAAACAAAAAAACACTAGATTAGGACTTCCTGAAAAGTTGCTTTGAAGGAAAAATATTTGAGTCAATTCTTTTCCCAGCCTTTTAAAATAATTAATTATGTCAGATTATTGATATTTTAAATAGTTTAATGAAAAAAAGTAAAATTAAGCTATTATTTTTAACTGTTCGAAGGAAGGAAACTAAATATTACCGAGTTGTCTATTTCCGAACAAGTGTGTTCGGAAATAGGAAACAGTTAAAAAAGACAAAATCCTATTTTCGAACACACTTTTCTTTCATTTTCGAGATCGGGATTGGAATCTGTAAGTTTCAATTAGAAGTTTTTTCAATATGTGCCTTCAAATTCGATTAAAGGTCATTTTTTCTGATGAGAAGAAATTGAACCTAGATGATCTTGAAGGGTTACATGGATACTTGAGTGATTTGGTGATTGTGAGCTTTCTCTTCATTAGGGTGCTTCGAAATTTGATTTACGTCATCAAAAATCAACACTCGGGATTATGTTTAAGTGCTGCGCATCAGTTTGATACCTGTTTGGCTGATCACTATGATTTTTCGGCGGGAAATACCAAAGTTCATACAAATCGGGAAATTACTCATTGGTTGGAGCTTAATTCGATGACATTGATGCAACTGCCCGATGTTAATCTCATCTATGAGAATCTTTGGGTAATCAAAGACAGGAGAATTTATGGAGAAGAAAGAAGCTACGGATCTGTGGGAGAGTTTAAGAAGCTCTGCGAAGAGAATGGCTTATAATTTATAAGTCAGTTTTAACAAACTTGGTCAAATCCATAAAAATTTCAAATCAATTCCTGCTAAGAGATGTATAAAAAAAATAAACGTTAAAAAACTATTAGATTAACAATATTATTTTTTTGAAAAATGTTGTTTGTTTATAAAAGCTCTCAGCCCCTAACTATTATTTAAAAAAAAAATTTCTCGAAATTTGATGTGACAACTAGCTACTTTCCATAATGAAGATTTTCAAATATTAAACTCTAATGAAAAATATGCAAAAATAAAGAAAATTTTGGCTTAAAAATGGTTTTCTAACCACTAACAACTTTTGGTTCCAGTGTTCGAAAATAGGAAACTCCGTGTTCGGGTTTAGGAAACAATCAAAATAAGGTGTTCGAGAATAGGAAAAAATGCTTATTTTCAATATAATCTTTTTTTAATATTTACTGATAATGTTTATGGAAAAAAAGAGTATCAAACATGAAAATATTTGAGATAATAATTCAGAAAAAACTAAAATTACAATACTAAACTCAGTTAAAGTATTTTTTGTACTAGTTCGTTAACTGTTCGGTAACTGGTGCCACGACCCTACGTAAAGGGTTTTCCAATAAGAGGTGTTATTTTGATATACAAAGAAAATGCCATTTTTGAAATAAATGTTCGGATGTTTATTTCATAATAAAGAGGAAGGTTTGCCGTAAAAAAAAATATCAGCCAAATTGCCACCACACCTACGCTTACAGGACCATATTTTTTTCATGAAACTTGTAGGAAACGCCAATACGGTTTTTGTTAAGCTCTTAAAAAAAGAACACCAAATTACATTGTCTGGCTGAAATAGTGCTTTAACTATATGCTTACATTCTTATATTGCTTTAGGATTCTGGATTTTAGTATGTTTCCTCACTTAAATTTGTTTAACTACATAAGTTTCATATAGAACGATGGTTCACTGTGGCGTATGCGTAACATTTTTTCTTTAAGAATTATTGAAGATTTTTATACAACTTTTCGTTTCATTCAATTCTTTTCCAATTAATGAAGATTAAAAGCTTGAAATCTTAAAAAAGTTCCGAAATATGCATGTTGCTTGTCAGAATCGCCAAATTGAGTCTTAGCAAATGGAAACTTTGCCCAAATCAAAAAAATTCATAAATTCTCTCATGCGAGCAACATAATTATAAATATGTAATATCAATGACCGAATAAAATATACACCAATGTACATAAAATGCGCCCATGTAGCTATAGCATAAACTGTTCCAGCTTAAAGTTTCGGCAAGTGGTACGATCGGAATGAAATTTTGTTCCGTCCCCAAAGCATGCTATATCCGGCCCATCTACCAACTTGTTTGACAGATCTTATTCTTACTGGCTAGCCTTGTAGAAGAATCGAGTTAGAAATTTCCTTTTCTCCAAGCCGTCATACGAAGCAGTCACCAGCTAATTGATAAAACTAAGATCTGAGTGAAGAGACTAAATCTCAGTATTCTTAGAAATTGAGCTTCATTAAACTTTTTTTTACGCTCACGACGAAAATTAAAAGTAATTGGTAAGCTAAGACCTGAGTTTTTTCTTTTAAATGAAAGAGTTTTTTTTGTTAGAGAGAAAAATAATTGTTTTCTTTAGAAAACCAGATTAAAATAGACCTTCGGCTGACCATTCGGCTATATTAGGAGCGAAGAAAAAACACGAGGTCTGGTTTTACGAAAAATATTTGGATGTTCAAAAGAGTGGTCTACTATTCCTACAAGAACTGGTAAGATTACACATTCAGTCATTTTGAATATCAACCAAATTTTTCGTCATGTTGGTTAGGTACGATAAATCATCCACGTTGGCCTTCGGCCAAAAATTTTCGTTCGTGGGCGAAAAATACCAACCAAGAAGGACTGATCGAAATTAACCCAGAGCAGAGATTCCATCTCGGAAACCTTAACCTCAATTCACTCGGGGCTTCGCAAAATCTTTCATCGCAGAAAGGGCACAAGCGCTCCCAGAAAGAAAAGAGTGAAAGGGCACAAGCGCCAAATTAAAAGTACCCGATCAACACATATGAAAAACTGCGACAAAAATAGAAAAACCCAACCTGAGAATATTAATTAATAAATTAGTGATACCGAAATAAATGTCTAAAAGGCTTTTTGAAATAAGATAAAAGAATAGAAAGTAAAGAAAAAAAAGACAGTGATAACATAGAAAATAAATTATTAGAGTAAATTAGAAAGAAATAAGTGTGAAAAGAAAGAGAAAGTATGATAAGTACCAAAAAAATTGATAATCCAAAAAAAATATTAATTAATTAAGAAATGAAAAAAAAGTGTGCCATCCCATCCATCGGATTTTTTTTATTAAGATTTGTTTTTTTTTTTTGTTACTTGGTAAAATCTTCACTCTTAAATCCATGCAGTGTCATCACCTTTAAAAATTTTAATCATCGTTTAGCATAAACATACATGGTCACCAAAATGCTGTGCACAGAATTCTGGATACCGGTAAGTGATTTTTTTTTGTTTTCTTTTATAAATTTTGCTAAAAACATTTGAATGGATTTAATGAAATGATAAAGAGAATGAAATTGAATTAATAAAAAAAGAAACGATGATAGAAAGAGACAAACATTTAATTAAGTAGCGATAAACAAACTAAAAAAATGAAGACAAAACAAAAGTATTTTTGTTTCATTGAAATGATTCACATTTAAAGTTAAATTAAGTTTCATGTAAAGAAAGCTTTTTAAAGATCAGATTCAAGATCTCGAAGGATCTTTTAATTTACAACTTTTTCGATGCGTGGGAATGATTTTAATTTTTTTTTATTTGCATGTTTAGTTTTAAGAATTGCCAATTGAATTTTGCGTGGAATAAAATTTGTGTTGTGCTTTTAAAATAAGCATGAACTTAATTCCTCCTTTGATTTTTTTTTGAACATTTGAGTGGTCCGTCTACTTAACAATGTTGTTGTTCATTTTTTTGAGTGAAAATTATAGCTCTATATATTGAGTCATATTGAATTATTGTTGTCGCAAAATGAATAAATTTATCATGGAGATTTAAGGAAGTATTTTGGGAAGTGGATTCGTGGAAGAAGGGTAAGATGACGTTTCTAATGTCGTAAGGGAAAGTCTATGATTTTCCCCTTTTAAATGAGGGCTGTTGCAGATATTTTTTTTTTGAGCAAAGCAATGGCGTAGGAGTGTTCATTCGAGTTAATTCTAGTTTGAATACTATTAAGGGTGGGTAAAGAAGCTCAGAGGACACGATCATCTTTGTCCTCCAATCGGTACGCATGTCAACAGCTTAACTTTTCGCAGTTGGAATCTAAATTCGGGCCTCACCATTTTAAAGATGGAAATTATACCAGTCGAGTTACATCGGAGACTTAGGCCTGCAAAAAGGTAACATCGTCATTCGCGCGTAACAAGATCCCCCCCCATCGACGAGCTGTGCATGGCATAATATCAGGCCTTCAGTTACTACCGCGGATGGACACCCCTCTCGACTCCTGCCTGGACGGGCCCATGGATCTGTGACCATCGGTCCTAAAGGTGGGGATAGTCGTTAGGGATAGGTATTTTTTTGAGAAGTAAGGGAAAATGATTTGAAAATCGAATATTGATTAGGGATCTTTTCTGATACCCGATCGTTTAGAATTCGGTCTAGTTTTTTTTTGCTCAAATTACGAAGTTCTTTTTCAGATCAAACCTTTCCTCAGGGATGCACGGACAAAAAATAATATTTTTTGTGTTTGGTGTTCAAGGAAACATGCAAGGATGTCTTCAAAGTCCCTATTCTCATAAATACCAATGGTTATATTCAAATAAAAATGCTACATACGTTACAGATGGCGCCCAACGTGGGGCCCGAATTTAGAGACCAATTCACGTTGTAAAAAGTCCGAAGCGAGAAAATTATGTTAATTTTTGTTGTGAAATTGAAAGACGATTCCTGGTGTAGTTGTCACCGTTACATGGTAAGCAGCCACAGTGTCCGAGGAGTTAGGATGATATCCTTTGACTCCTGCCCGTTGCAACGTGGTATGCTATTATGTTCACCACCAATCTAGTAAAGTTTTTTTTTCAGTGTCCGAGCTTAAATCTATAACTTTTGAGCAGCTGATTGCAATGATTAAAAGCAGATATAAAGGAATGTAATTTTATTGAAATATTTTTCTCTTGTTTGGCGATTCACTCTTTTGTCCGGTAGATTAAGGAAAAATATCCTGATCTATGACTGCTGGGAAAGACTTAATCATCATTTCGGAGAGGAATATTTGAGTAGTTCAATCACATAAACAAAGAAAAAGAAAAGTTCAAGAAAGCTGACGACAATATTTTTTGTTTCGTTTAAAGAACTAGGAAGAACTCTTGACGTTATCCGGTAGGCTACGGACAAAGATAGTTCCTGGTCGTACTAGTTGTTTCGGAAGACGGACGACTAAGTTTCTTTTTTTGGAATTAAACAGAACCTGTTTTTTAAAAAACGACGTACATGCATACTGAAAGTTAAAATCATAAATAAAGTAAGTTTTTTCTAATTGCAGCTTGCTTTAGTAGAAAGATTGAATAATAATTTTTTTTTGTCACTTCCCATCCCGAATTCACTTCCCAGATTCATTAATGAAATAAGTTAGGAATACATTAGTTTTGAATATTAGTTGATATAGAACTTCGTTTTGTGTTTTAAGTTTTTTTTGGTAAGACTTAAAGTTAATTTTTTTTATTTTTGAGAATTCAGAAAGAACATTTAGAAGACTTCTAGAATATATTATATTTTCTCGTAATTGATCTATCATATTTCTTGCTCAGACTTCAATATGGGTAGGAGAGGACGTAGTAAGGATAGTCAAGGACAAGGAGGTAATGGGCGGCAGCGATCTCTGTCAAATAATGATGTAAGGTTGAACGATTCCTTAGCAACAGGATCAGGGATAAACAGAGACAGTCAGGTTGATGGCGCGAATGAGCAACATAATGGTAGAAGTAGGACAGCTTCTAGTACTCGAGAAGGCAATAATTCAAAAGAAGCTGAAAATTTTGAGTTATATGTGCAAGAGGTAGTCACAGCTACAGTAGGTCTCAAACGGGTCGAAGACCAACAGTTCATACGGACAGAATTAGAACGCAGTCGTAATGAACTATTAGAACAAGTTAGAAGTATAGTGAGAGAAACTCTTGCCGGTATCGCCCCTGCCCCTGTACATAATGGTCAAAATACACAAGGTTTGACAAACTTGCCTACACCGAACGTACAACCCACCCATTTTCATCCCCAGGAGCATAATACTGACGCTACTTATCAGGCCCCAAACGCTCATGTAACTAATGAACATGCGGTTCATCCAGTTGACATGGCTCGTGGTTCCAATGTTGACAACTTTTTAACACAGTTAAGTAACATGAACTTAAATGTTTCTCCTATGACATTGAACCAAACTAACCCAGCTCCAACCCCACCTTTATCAGCTACTTCATCTTTACGTTTCCCGCACTACCACAAATGGGGAATAAAATTCGATCCGAAGAACATGTCCATCGACGATTTTCTATTTCGTCTCGAACGGATAAAGGACAGTTATAACGTTACTTGGGTCGAAGTGGTCCAGAATTTTCACCATTTTGTGAGTGGTCGAGTGGAAACATGGTATTGGATGTTCTTGAAGAACCATCCGCGAGCTTGTTGGTCCACTTTACGTTTAGCTCTAATCGAGCAATATAGAAGTTTGGAGACGGATAGCGAACTGTCTCGTAAAATGATCGACCGAAAGCAAGCACCGAATGAGAGCTTCGATGACTTTTACGATGATCTCATTAAATTTAATTCAAGATTACGGGTACCGAAGCCTGTGAAAGAAATTATAGAGCTTATTAAACAGAACGTTCGACGAAGGATAGGAGAGTTACTGGTTACATTCAGTACCCACAGCTTGCCAGAGATGGTTTACGTGTGCCGTACTATTGAAAAGTTCCTCAACGGAAATGAACCGAAACCCAGATATACTTTTAACCAAGTATCAACACAACCGCCGCCGCGACGACAGATTAGTGAGCTAGAACATTTTTCAG
The DNA here is from genome assembly GCA_943590905.1 of Sphaerophoria taeniata. Lineage (NCBI taxonomy): Eukaryota > Metazoa > Arthropoda > Insecta > Diptera > Syrphidae > Sphaerophoria > Sphaerophoria taeniata. Next base: position 26,068,638 of record OX016541.1, read on the forward strand.
AAGAATCTGACTTGGCAATTTCCGCGAAAGTTGAGGCCTACCATAGGGAAACCAATAAACTTAAATGTTGGAATTGCCATGCAGAAGGCCATACATTTCGGAAATGCAATATTCCTCAACGGAAATTATTTTGCTATGGATGTGGGCTTGAAAATGTAATTGAAACAAGGTGTGAATCATGCGCGGGAAACCGGGCATCGAGCCATCCTTCAACCGGGGGGAAGTGCTCGAAAGCAGAACACCCGGAAAATTAACCAAGCCAGAACAGAGTCCTTCTAAGGTTACTTTACTGCAACGTTCTTCTGAAGAGAAAAAATGTAGAGATGAATTGCAGAGTAACCTTAAAAATACACAAGGAGCAAAACCCCATTTTTCACAAAAGTCGATACACCAACGTATCAAAGAATATAACGAGGCTCGAAAAAGAATTGTGACTTTTCCGTGGACCTCACAAAAAGTTTTGAAATTACGAGAGCGTATGAAGAAAAAAAGAGAATTGTATAAATGCGTGGCCAGCGCCATATTGAATTGTTCAACAGACGATCCTCGTCCGTATGTAACAGTTGAAGTTGATGGTCAAAAACTTCTCGGCTTGCTCGATTCTGGAGCGAGTGTGAGTTGTTTGGGATCTGGTGCTATAAAATTTTTAGAGGAGAACAAAATCCCGATTAAAAAGTTTTCGTCTTCGATCTCTACGGCAGGCGGTCAAAGACAATCTATTGTAGGCATGGTGACGGTGCAAATTCAGTACAAAGGCAAAGTCAAGGCCATGGACTTGTTTATTGTACCGTCGCTGACCCAAAAATTATACTTAGGAGTCGATTTTTGGAAACTTTTCTAATTAGCGCCCCACATCATTTCGGAGATATCCTCAAGCAATGACACGGGTAGAATGTTAAGTTCCGCGGTTGAATGTGATCTAGGTGACCATCAACGGGAATCACTTCGTAAAGTTATAGACCAATTTCCGTCTTTTAAGACGAAAGGTTTAGGAAAGACTCATTTAGTTGAACATTATATTGACACGGGAGAGGCGATGCCGATAAAGCAACGTCACTATCCCATTTCTCCAGCGATACAAGCCCTAGTGTACGAGGAATTGGATCGCATGCTTGCTTTGGGGGTCATCGAAGAAAGTTCCAGCGCATGGTCTTCACCAGTCGTACTAGTACGAAAACCTGGAAAGAACCGCCTGTGCTTGGACTTTCGTAAGGTGAACCAAGTTACAAAGAAGAATGCGAGCCCAATTGCTCATATAGAGGGACTGCTAGCACGCCTTACAGAGACACACTTTATTTCGAGTGTGGATCTGAAAGATGCTTACTGGCAGATACCGCTGGAGAAAAGCTCGCGGGAGAAGACAGCTTTCACGGTACCTGGTAGGCCCCTCTATCAGTTCAAAGTGATGCCATTTGGTCTTTCCAACGCCGCCCAAAGTCTTACGTATCTTATGAATCTTGTAGTACCATCAGAATTGCGAGATCAGGTTTTTGTTTACCTAGACGACTTACTCGTCATATCTAAAAATTTTGAAGAGCATTTCCGAATTCTTGGAGTTATAGCGCAAAAATTACTGGAAGCAGGCTTGACAATTAATGTCGAGAAGTCGAAGTTTTGCTTCCAAGAACTCCAATATCTTGGCTATGTCGTAGGACAGGGCTGTTTGAAACCAGATCCGGCTAAAGTCACTGCCATCCTTGACTTCCCTGTGCCGAAGACACCCAAACAAGTTCGCAGATTTCTCGGCATGGCGGGCTGGTACCGCAGGTTTGTGGGCAAGAAAGGCAAGAAATTCGAATTTGGAAAAGACGCGATAGAAGCTTTTGAAAAGATCAAGTCAGCCCTAACTTCGGACTTAGTGCTGATAAATCCCGACTTTAGTAAGAAGTTTATAATCCTTTGTGACGCATCAGCATCTGGTATCGGATGCGTGCTTTGCCAAAAAGATGATAACGGAGTGGAACGCCCCATATATTACTTTTCACAGAAATTGAATGCGGCTCAGCGTAATTATACTGTTACCGAGCGCGAGTGCCTAGCAGCTGTGAGAGGTGTTCAAAAATTTCGACCCTACGTCGAAGGGTATAGGTTTACTATAGTCACAGATCATTCGAGTCTGAAGTGGCTAATGAGTCTGCGAGATCCAACGGGGTGGTTAGCACGCTGGAGTCTCAAACTGCAAGGGTTTGATTTTGGGATCGAACACCGGAAGGGTACTTTGAATGTAGTACCAGATGCTCTATCTCGAGTTTATGAGGTAGAGGCACTGCATTCAACGGTATGTCCACCGGAGACGATGTCAACGAACTCCACCGATGTTCTTCATATTGATTTGGAGGATCCGAGCTTCAAGTCTGAGGAATATCTCCAAATCATCGAGCATATCGTACAAAACAAAGATCAGCTTCCTGACCTTCAGGTTTCGGACGGTTTCGTATACAAGAAGGTCAGGCATTGCACAGGTAATCCTCTTCAAGACGATTTAGTCTGGAAATTATGGATTCCAGCTGTGCTGACAAACCGTTTGATCTCGTTGGCTCATTGCCCACCCAGAGCCTCACACGGTGGCATAACAAAAACTCTGTATAAACTCCGACAGCAATTTTTCTGGCCGAACATGGCATCCCATGTCAAATCTTTTATAGATAGTTGCGAGATCTGCAAAACGACAAAAGCCCCTAACACGATACTTAGAGCAGAAATGGGAAAATCTTTCTCTGTTGACAGGCCATTTCAGCATATATATATTGACTTTTTAGGCCCGTACCCGCGATCTAAAAACGGAAACACCCAGATAGTCATCGCTCTAGATCAATTGACGAAATTCGTCCTGTTGAAACCCCTACGAAAAGCCACCGCACAAACAGTTATCAAATTCTTAGAGGAAGAAATCTTTTTAATTTTTGGTGTACCGGAAAGTATACTTTCAGATAATGGTAGCCAGTTCATAGGTCACAAATTTGGAAAAATGGTAAAGGCTTTCGGAATCACTCATTACCGAACCGCCGTATATTCTCCCCAGGCGAATGCGAGCGAACGAGTCAATCGGTCAATCCTTGCCGCTGTTCGCGCGTATATCGACCCGAAACAGACCAATTGGGACTTACATTTACCATCTATAGGAAGTGCGCTACGCTCTTTAATACATTCTGCAGTTGGTATGACGCCTTTCGAAGCTCTATTCGGGCATCGAATGATTGAGCACGGTGCAGACTATAGGTTGTTGCGTGGTCTGGGAGTGCTAAACGACTCTGAGTTGAACTGGCTTCCAAAAACGGCCAAGATGAATGTGTTGCACACCTACCTAAAGTCAGCTTTAGAACGGACACACGAGTCTTATCAAAGAACGTATAACTTACGGAGTAGGGTAGTATCCTATCAGGTAGGAGACGTTTTATTTAAACGCAATTTTATTCTTAGTGACGCAGCTAAACATCTTAATGCTAAGCTGTGTCCTAGGTTTATAAGAGTCACGGTCGTAAAAACAATCGGAAACAATCTTTACGAGGTCGTAGATTCCAAGGGCCATAAGACAGTCACGCACTCGAAAGACCTAAGGAAATAGAGTAACACTTTCAAAAATTCCAAATTCTAATTTCCGGCTAGCTCAGCTGTGCATGAGACTCCTTTAGATGCGAAAAAAGTAGTCTTAACGTTTCTTTTCATATACTTTTTGAACAGGAAATCTGTTGCAAAAAGGATATGCTGTGTAGGAAACGCCAATACGGTTTTTGTTAAGCTCTTAAAAAAAGAACACCAAATTACATTTTCTGGCTGAAATAGTGCTTTAACTATATGCTTACATTCTTATATTGCTTTAGGATTCTGGATTTTAGTATGTTTCCTCACTTAAATTTGTTTAACTACATAAGTTTCATATAGAACGATGGTTCACTGTGGCGTATGCGTAACATTTTTTCTTTAAGAATTATTGAAGATTTTTATACAACTTTTCGTTTCATTCAATTCTTTTCCAATTAATGAAGATTAAAAGCTTGAAATCTTAAAAAAGTTCCGAAATATGCATGTTGCTTGTCAGAATCGCCAAATTGAGTCTTAGCAAATGGAAACTTTGCCCAAATCAAAAAAATTCATAAATTCTCTCATGCGAGCAACATTATTATAAATATGTAATATCAATGACCGAATAAAATATACACCAATGTACATAAAATGCGCCCATGTAGCTATAGCATAAACTGTTCCATCTTAAAGTTTCGGCAAGTGGTACGATCGGAATGAAATTTTGTTCCGTCCCCAAAGCATGCTATATCCGGCCCATCTACCAACTTGTTTGACAGATCTTATTCTTACTGGCTAGCCTTGTAGAAGAATCGAGTTAGAAATTTCCTTTTCTCCAAGCCGTCATACGAAGCAGTCACCAGCTAATTGATAAAACTAAGATCTGAGTGAAGAGACTAAATCTCAGTATTCTTAGAAATTGAGCTTCATTAAACTTTTTTTTACGCTCACGACGAAAATTAAAAGTAATTGGTAAGCTAAGACCTGAGTTTTTTCTTTTAAATGAAAGAGTTTTTTTTGTTAGAGAGAAAAATAATTGTTTTCTTTAGAAAACCAGATTAAAATAGACCTTCGGCTGACCATTCGGCTATATTAGGAGCGAAGAAAAAACACGAGGTCTGGTTTTACGAAAAATATTTGGATGTTCAAAAGAGTGGTCTACTATTCCTACAAGAACTGGTAAGATTACACATTCAGTCATTTTGAATATCAACCAAATTTTTCGTCATGTTGGTTAGGTACGATAAATCATCCACGTTGGCCTTCGGCCAAAAATTTTCGTTCGTGAGCGAAAAATACCAACCAAGAAGGACTGATCGAAATTAACCCAGAGCAGAGATTCCATCTCGGAAACCTTAACCTCAATTCACTCGGGGCTTCGCAAAATCTTTCATCGCAGAAAGGGCACAAGCGCTCCCAGAAAGAAAAGAGTGAAAGGGCACAAGCGCCAAATTAAAAGTACCCGATCAACACATATGAAAAACTGCGACAAAAATAGAAAAACCCAACCTGAGAATATTAATTAATAAATTAGTGATACCGAAATAAATGTCTAAAAGGCTTTTTGAAATAAGATAAAAGAATAGAAAGTAAAGAAAAAAAAGACAGTGATAACATAGAAAATAAATTATTAGAGTAAATTAGAAAGAAATAAGTGTGAAAAGAAAGAGAAAGTATGATAAGTACCAAAAAAATTGATAATCCAAAAAAAATATTAATTAATTAAGAAATGAAAAAAAAGTGTGCCATCCCATCCATCGGATTTTTTTTATTAAGATTTGTTTTTTTTTTTTGTTACTTGGTAAAATCTTCACTCTTAAATCCATGCAGTGTCATCACCTTTAAAAATTTTAATCATCGTTTAGCATAAACATACATGGTCACCAAAATGCTGTGCACAGAATTCTGGATACCGGTAAGTGATTTTTTTTGTTTTCTTTTATAAATTTTGCTAAAAACATTTGAATGGATTTAATGAAATGATAAAGAGAATGAAATTGAATTAATAAAAAAAGAAACGATGATAGAAAGAGACAAACATTTAATTAAGTAGCGATAAAAAAACTAAAAAAATGAAGACAAAACAAAAGTATTTTTGTTTCATTGAAATGATTCACATTTAAAGTTAAATTAAGTTTCATGTAAAGAAAGCTTTTTAAAGATCAGATTCAAGATCTCGAAGGATCTTTTAATTTACAACTTTTTCGATGCGTGGGAATGATTTTAATTATTTTTTTTATTTGCATGTTTAGTTTTAAGAATTGCCAATTGAATTTTGCGTGGAATAAAATTTGTGTTGTGCTTTTGAAATAAGCATGAACTTAATTCCTCCTTTGATTTTTTTTTGAACATTTGAGTGGTCCGTCTACTTAACAATGTTGTTGTTCATTTTTTTGAGTGAAAATTATAGCTCTATATATTGAGTCATATTGAATTATTGTTGTCGCAAAATTAATAAATTTATCATGGAGATTTAAGGAAGTATTTTGGGAAGTGGATTCGTGGAAGAAGGGTAAGATGACGTTTCTAATGTCGTAAGGGAAAGTCTATGATTTTCCCCTTTTAAATGAGGGCTGTTGCAGATATTTTTTTTTTGAGCAAAGCAATGGCGTAGGAGTGTTCATTCGAGTTAATTCTAGTTTGAATACTATTAAGGGTGGGTAAAGAAGCTCAGAGGACACGATCATCTTTGTCCTCCAATCGGTACGCATGTCAACAGCTTAACTTTTCGCAGTTGGAATCTAAATTCGGGCCTCACCATTTTAAAGATGGAAATTATACCAGTCGAGTTACATCGGAGACTTAGGCCTGCAAAAAGGTAACATCGTCATTCGCGCGTAACAAGATCCCCCCCCATCGACGAGCTGTGCATGGCATAATATCAGGCCTTCAGTTACTACCGCGGATGGACACCCCTCTCGACTCCTGCCTGGACGGGCCCATGGATCTGTGACCATCGGTCCTAAAGGTGGGGATAGTCGTTAGGGATAGGTATTTTTTTGAGAAGTAAGGGAAAATGATTTGAAAATCGAATATTGATTAGGGATCTTTTCTGATACCCGATCGTTTAGAATTCGGTCTAGTTTTTTTTTGCTCAAATTACGAAGTTCTTTTTCAGATCAAACCTTTCCTCAGGGATGCACGGACAAAAAATAATATTTTTTGTGTTTGGTGTTCAAGGAAACATGCAAGGATGTCTTCAAAGTCCCTATTCTCATAAATACCAATGGTTATATTCAAATAAAAATGCTACATACGTTACAAACTTTCAATAACAAAATCACAAAGTGACTGTCCTGGATCTTTGAGGTCTTGAATCGACGCTGGGCTGTTGGCGTAGACTTCAATATGGCTTCAAAAGAAGAAGTCGCAAGGTGTTAAATCACAAAATCTCGGTGCCAATTGTGATCACTTCTTCGAGAGAGGACACGGTCGGGAAATTTTTCCTGAAAGAGATCAAAAGTTTCGTTTGCTTTTGTGGCACGAAGCGTCGCGTCGCGTCGTCTTGTTGAAAGTATACGTTTTCTAGATCAATACATTCAACTTCAGCCATGAAAATCATCTCTCAGTAGCTCAATCAATTCACGTGATGTGTGTTTGTTTGTTTGTTTGTATGTCTCTTATAGACTCCGAAATGGCCCAACAGATATTTGTGAAATTTTCATGGTTCATACTGTTGCATTCAGTGATGATTTCTGTGAAAAAAAGTGGAAAAACCTCATGAAAGAGTGGGAAATCTGGAAAAAACAAACAAAGGTCGGAAATTTGATTTTTTTTTGCTTGGAATTTTTTGTTTCAAAATGGGTTTTCGAATGGAAAAAAAAAGAATGGAGAGTTCTGGATGAAAAACTTGGAAAACTCATTGGGAAAATTGCATATTACTGCAGGTGCATTGTTTTTCAAATGAAAAACTAGAAAATTTCAAAATTGGTCCTTCAATGGAAAATAGAAATTTCTGATGAAAAACTCGGAAAACTCTTTGGTTTTCAAAGGGAACATTGCATATTATGGCAGGTGTATTGGTTTTCAAATGGAAAACTGGAAAACTTCAGAATGGTTTTTACAATGGCAAATAGAAAGTGCAATGATTCTCAAATAGATAAATGGAAATTTTTTGATTGGGAGCTCGGAAAACTCTACGAGAGCATGGAGAACTTCAACACCTTAAATCAAGTATTTTTATGGAATGAAAGGTGCATTGGTTTGTTGGTATGTCCGGTTTGGACTCTTAATCCGCTCAATCCTCAATGCATTTTTATAAAATTTTCATTGTATAAAAATAAAATTTTGGGACAATCTTACGGGAAAGTCAGCAAATAAGGGGGACAACCGTAAGCTGTTTGGAATTCTGATTTTTGTGAAATAGTCAATACAGAGAAGTTTTTGAATTTTTCAAAGACATGCATGCAGACATGCGGTTCTCTATTTCAATTGGATTCAAGCAAATCACATTCCATTTTAACAATGTCGGTGTTAATCATAACGATTATTCTGGAGTTGCTCTGAAGGGTGGCGAGACGAAGTTCGCGGGGTCGGCTAGTTTTCTATAAAGTATGAGCCCACCCGACCACAAACCGCACCAAACAGTCACAAGTGAAGGATGGAGAGGATTCTAAGCAATTACTTGGCTTTTCCGAGTCATAGATGCGACAATTTTGCTTGTTCACGTAGCCAATGAGGTGGTAATGGGCCTCGTGAGTCAAGATGATTTTTTTCAAGGACCCAATCAGCAAAGACAGAACGTTGTGATGATAATTCGAAAGAACAACGTGAAATGGACAAACCCACGTTTTCAACACTTTGGGCTGCAGCAGCAATATTCTCAGTTGATCTTGAGCGACGACTATCAATTGCTGTTATCTGCTGAAAACACTCAACAATCTCACTGTAGAAGAGCATATCAGAAAAATTGTTTTACAAATTAATAATAATCTAAACCTAATGATTCCTTGTCATCAATTTTTACAAACTAGTTGAACATACATAACCATTTTGAGAAACCTTGTCCATGTCACCATTCTTTCAATTATGATGAAAATGTATGATTTTGATAGTGTTCATGCTAATATTTAATTAATTCTATAACCAAGATTTGATTGGAATTCTTCTTCAATGTTTCATTTCAATAATAACCACAGCCAAACTTCATACCGATGACTGAAAGATTATTACAAAGGTTCTTTGACCAATTCCTAATAATTAATTTTGAACGTACATACCTAAATGCTGAATTCATCTAATGATACTCGGCCGACTCAATGACATTCATTGGCAAAATTTAATTTAGTAATAATTGCATTTACCAAACTATTAATTATAAACAAGATTAAGCCGCCCTCTATTTCTATTATGAAATTTCCAAATTGAATTCAATTCAACTGCACATTCGGGTAGCTCCAGTAGCAGCTATAGGTAAACAAAATAGATCAAACACAATAATTTCCAAAAGCACAAGAGGAATATTAGATGGTTTCAAATAATCCAGATTAAAAGCAGAATCACTTGTGGCGTAGGTTCTCATTACCATAGATTATAGATTTGGATATTAGCAAGAGAAATGTCTTCTGTGTGGGTCGCTCTGGGAATTAAGTCACTTTAAAATGGATCTTTGGGAGCACTTTACAAAGTAGAAGAGAAACAAACAAACAACCTCAACTCTCACACACACCTGATGACCTAAAGTTTTTCATCAAGAAAGTAGATAAGAAAAATGTTTAATAATCTCCTTGAACCCAACCTCTACAAGTGAATTTAGAAGAAGAAGAAGAAAAAATACTTTGCTAACAAGAAGTCCTAGGGAAAGAGCAAAAAGAAAAAAACTCGAAAAACTTTTTATCTGTAGAACAAAATTTTGTTAACTTTTTACCTCGATTCTAAAGTTTGATAAATTTCTGTCGTACATATCTGTAGATATTTTGTGTTATTACATCTTTCAACGAAAAGCTCAATTTTCTGTCCTTTTTTCAAACTTTTTTTTTGTGTTCATCCTGAGGGAGAAATTAATTCTCGTCTGCTTTTATTCTTCAATCAGAAATTCAATTTGCTTAGGGCTGAGAGTTCTTGAACATTGTAAAGTTTTTTTTTTTTTCTTTCGTTTGAAAAACCAGAAAACCGACATCCGTTAGAGAATAAATAAGAAAACACACATATGTATACAGCTCTGTAAACATTTTTCGACCACTGAAGCAACTCACTGAGGAACTTTTTTTCTGCTCTTATCCGGTTCCTAATGTGTGTCCCTAAACGGCATGATTTTGCTATCACATGTGCGTGTGTGTGTGTTTCTTTTTGGTTAAGCAAAATGTAAAATATTTTTATACGCAGGAAAGATTTATGCTTAACACTTATTTAAATCAAAATGTACTGTGGACCTCTGGAATGAACTAGGGTGGTCAACAACAATAAAATCTTCAACTCTTGTTGTAATAACTCAGACCACACGATCGCAATGAAGGAATATTTAAAATATTTGCAGTTCACGTGGGTACCGTGAACAAGTAAAAGGGTAGGTAGTGGATCTTGAATTTGGACGTCTTTGTAGATGGTGCAGTAATGAAAGAAAGATTGCATACCTATCCGAAAATACAAAAAAAAAAATACAAAACGATAAAAATTAGGCTATGGGTTCAGGACTGTAAATAAGACAACGTTGACCGCGTATATATACTACTTATTGCTTTTTATTTTAAAGAAAAAGAAGATATCAGCCACGAAATGCCTTGTTTGAAAAATTATCTTCGAATGACTTGAATGAAGATTTGCGAATTCCAAGACTAATTTTTTTTTGTTAGATTTCATCAGTTTTCTAGGGAAATTAATTGAAGGAATTATCGTTTAGAGAGCGATTGTTAACCTTAGAAAACATTGAGCATGAGTATGTAAAATGGAATGGTGAAATAGTTTGTTGGCAGAATTTCTCAACCGAATCTTATGTCAACTTAGTTTATCCCAGTACCTAAAACTCGAAACTGAGCACACCGATTTGACAGAGCCGTGATGAATTCGGAAAAACCAAAATCGATTGTAAAAAGAGTCTAGAAAGTGGAACATTTGTCCTTAACTGCCGTTATTGATGCAAAACTAATTCCCGACCTAGGAATAATTTGAGAAATACAACATACCTTTCTTCGTATTTTCAATTTCGAAAAATCTTACACAGATTCACTAACTAAAATGTTGCTAGTTTCATTCTTTCGCGGTCCCGTCTTTTTTTGGCTAAAAAAAAAATCGAAATTCTTTGTTATAACGTTTAAATTGAATTCATATGACTCTTCCCCTTTTTTAATTTATTGGATATTTATTCTGGTGTCCCTCAAGGTTGTCATTTAGGACCCTTTCTTTTTATATTGACTATTAAAAATGGCCCGCTATGTGTTCAAAACATTTCTTCAATGAATGATAGAATTCTTCTGCAGGACGACATGAACTGTTTTTCGTTGTGGTGTGAGAAAAACAGCTTAAATTTGAATACCATAAATGTCCAATAATGAACGGTTTCATATGATTATACCAATCTCACATCATATTTTGACTCGCCCGTCAGCAACGTCAGTAAAGTCAATTGAATGTTGGGGTTATAAAGGGTTGGTAAAAGGAATTAAGTGATATGGATATCACTCGGTCAATACATACTTATACACCTGTTTTGTCCATTTTCACCTTGAATTTGCTTCCCGGGTTTGGACAACTTTTTACGATATTCATATTGAGCAGTTAGAATCCGTTCAACGGAATTTTATACGGTTTGCCTTCAAAGATATTCAATGGAGTGATCCTATAAATATTCCTCCTTTTAATTATCGTTTGTCAAATCTTCAGATGGAAACAATATCACAAAGAATGACATCGTCTTATTTCCTTTAACCATCGGCTAGGAGGTTACAATTTTCGTGGTAGGAACATGATTTGAGATCCTACGTATCGAAAAAAAACTATGGAATGCATGATACGAATGAGCCGACTTTTAAATTTCAACTTAACCTTTTTTTATTTATATTTTAGTAAAAATCATTTCAAATCATTCCTTATGTAAGTAATATATTTTAATTTACATATTTATATATAAAAAAAAAAGATCAAGGGCTATCCTCCCCCTAGTGAGTCCAAACCCAAAAAGAATCCAAATTGAATAAGGTATTATTTTGCTTCGTTCTCCATGATTCTCATCGTTTTGAATCTCTAACAATTATCAATTTCTTAAAAAGGGTGTCGGCTAGTTCCGATATGTAAACGAATCGAAGAAGCTGAATTCGAGTGATTTCAGCCAGGGCTGTCTTTTACTTACTTGCTAACATCAGGTGGCGCTTCAATCCAGGGTGGACTTGGGCCTCAACCTTTGAAATAATAGTATTTTCAATATTGATGTCAATTAAAGGAAAGATTGTTTTTTTATGCTATGCTTACTTTAATGAAATGTTATGTTTTTCCTGAGCAATAAAGGCTTTATTGACTGCTACATAATTTTTAAATTCACTAAAATGTATTCACATCGAAAAGTATTGACTTTTCAATTTTAATTCTCTAGAACGGCAGACAATTCTACTGTTAAAAGTTTTTCCTAATTTATTGAGTATGACATCTTTTTACACTTTTTTTTCAAGAACAATGAATACACACTTCGTGCTTAGTTAAGAATTTCTTTCAACGAATAACTTGAAATTGTCCCATAACTTTCTAAATTAAAATCAATCATTGAGTTCGAAAGGTCACCCTACTGCACATCAAGTAGTAATGTATAAACACCGATTTCAAAACTACGAGTAGTTCATAATCCATGAAATCTAAATGCTTAATATACAAATACATTAATATCTACTGATGTATATTTGTGTTTGGCTTCGTATTAACTGTGTAAACTGTAGTTGACACAGTTTCCTGACTCTCCAGAGAGACTGTTTATATCCAACCTTGGGCTCAGGCTTAAACAATTCATTCAGAAAGAAAACTATTGGAAAATGGAAAAACATGTATGAGCAAAGTAAAGTAAAAAAAAGCAGCCCGTAGAAAATAAACTCAACATCAAAGTGCCAAAGGATGAGCAATTTGAAAGCAAGTTCATGGACACGAAAATCCTCCCACCTTATAGGTACTTCAGATACAATATTAATTTTTCAGATTGAACTTTTTTTCCTCACTTTCATTCTGCTTGTTTTTTTTTTTTTAATTTTTGTTGCTGCTGCTAAGTTTTTGTTTGAGCAGTCTCCAGTTTTTCCAGTGTTTTTCCTCCTATTAAACAGAAGAGTTTTGCTCTAATTTTTTTTTTTTTGCAACGAACAGCTTTCTCCGCTCGAACAATGCAAGAGCAGACTTTTGTTATCCTTGAGAATTATTATATTTTTTTTTGCTAGCTGCTGCGCTTGTTGGTTCAGAAAAACATAAATTGTTGGAAGACAAAAAGGTTCAGAGAGAAGCGGAGAAAGTTGTTTTCTTTTTTTTTTATTAAAAAAATTGGAACAGATAGGTTAGGTTTAGTTTTTTTGTTTTAATTATTTGGATAGTTTTGTCGTCGTTCGGGGCACTGAGGGAGTGGGTATTTGGTAGAATGGGTGCTCGGTTACTTGGAAAATGAATTCGAAAACAAAAAGAAATCTTTGTGTGTTTTTACGGGTGAGAAATTGTTATGGCTTTAGTAAGTGAAAAACTGGAGATAAATTCATGCGCATAGAGGGATGGAAGGAAAATATTTTCAGATATGCTTTGAAAGTTGTACGAGTTCCAACTTCACAATACCTGTTTTGGATTAATGATCTTAAGGAAGTTTTGCTTGTGTTTTTAATTTGCTTTCATTCAAAGTTGGTTTAATAGCCATTTCGATCCTTGGCACAATATTTTATTCCTTAGCTTAAGTACTTTTATCCTTTCAACTATTTCCTGTCAATATTGATATGTATTTCAACTGATTCTACCTTGTCATGTGACTTCTTCAACATAGTCCTGGAGCAGATAGTGCGCAAGGCAGGTGTGAGCACGGAGGGCACTATCTTTAACAAATCCACCCAGCTCCTAGGCTATGCGGACGACATAGACATCATCGGTCGATCCAAGAGAGAGTGCTTGAGGCCTTCACAGCGATTGAAGAACAGGCGAATCTCGTTGGTCTTGAAGTGAATGAGGACAAAACAAAGTACATGTTATCAACAAACAAAGCAACATCTGTCCACCGCCTAGGATAAAACGTCACTGTTGGTAGCAGCAATTTCGAGGTAGTTAAGGAGTTCACCTACCTTGGAACAAACATCAATCCCACGAATGACACCTTAGTGGAAATCCGAAAAAGAATTACCCTAGCGAACCGCTGCTGCTTCGGTTTGGCAAAACAACTGGGTTCAAAACTCCTCACTCGAAAGACAAAGTGTCTGCTATACAAAACTTTGATTTTACCAGTCCTACTCTACGGCGCCGAGTGCTGGGGAAAAGGGAATTGATACTGGGCACTTTCGAAAGAAAAATTCTTCGACGGATTTTTGGTCCCGTATGCGACGATGACGAATGGAGAAGAAGATACAATCTCAGGCTGAGATCCTTCATGGACTGTGAGCCGGATAAGTAAGTAAGTAAGTAAGATTCTACCTTGAAACCATAAATTCCACAGTTGATCAAATTATCTCAAAACTACTTCTAGTTCCAGGCAGATGCAAAATGCATCAAACCGTTGAGGTTGGTCCGTATTGTTATTCAACAAGTTCCATTCTCATACAAAATGAATAACTCAATTTCTTTTCAAAGTCAAACATATTTTATTTTCTTCTAGTTCACTGAATCCTTCTCAAGAAATCCAACAAAAATTTTAACTTCCACGAAAACAGGACCTTTTTTTTATAGGAACGAAGATCAGCAAAACAAAAAATAGAAAAATCACATTCTATCTTTTGAGAGTTTGATGTAAAATGATACGTTTATGTTGGAATACGAAAATAAAATGGCAGGTGATAGAGAAAGAGATGCTTTTAAAAGATAAATCGAAAGGAAATAGGATTCATCCCAACAAACAGAAAAATACAGCCACATAAAAAAAGAAGAAAATATAGCCAAAAACCCAGACCGTTGCTGTACGAAAAAATATGAAAAGAAATTTTTTTAAGGTGAGAGTTTAACTTAAATAAATACAAACATTCCATTCATGTACACTGTCTAAGGATATACACCTCTTAGTTTTTTTCCTGTTTGTGTTCGAGACAAAGTGAGTTGATGTGTGCCTGTGTATTTGAAAGGATTTTTTTTTTCTTAGAAGGAAAAACACTTCTACTTGAATTGAAAAAAAATGATTCAAATTTACACATAAAAAGAAGAGAGACGTTTTCGTTTGGAAAAATAATATTAAACTTAAGTGTCTTGACAACAATTTAAGTACGAAAGAAGACGTCATAACGAAGGGATAGAACTTAGTGAGAATCCTTTTTTTATATTTTTTTTGGCAAAGTAAAAGCGAAAACGAAAAGGATAAATAGATTTGAGTGATGAGTTAATTCATGTGAGTGTTTGTTATTCAATTGAAAATATGTCTGTTATGAATACAAATCAAAGACATATATTTTTTTATCCGAAAACCTTTACGTATTAACAATATAATGGTATTTCGGGTGTTATAAAGGAAACAATCACAATAAAATGCTTTTGGGTCGCTTATTCTTTTATTAATGTTGGGGTTGACGGTTTTTTAGAAATTTAGAAATTTAAGGAACGAAACACATTGGTTTGGGTAGTTTAATGACCCTTAAACTGATTTAATAAAAGGTTGATACAACAATAACGTTTTAGGAAATTCGTCATAAAAGAATCAGGAACAGAAAAAATACTTATATACTAAGGGATTTTAATATCAATACTTCTAAATATTTCATTTTGGCGTTTACAAAATTGATATATTAAACAGTTATTTTGAAGATTCTGCTAAGCAAGTTTGTGATTACTTTTTATTATGAAACTTCAAAAAATTGTTGAAAAAATAATTTTAGCAAAAATGCGGCAATTTCATTTGTTTTCATCACAGCAGATATTTTTGAGCAGGGAAATCTTCACGAGCAAGTACTTAAGCTAGTTAGTTGAGAGAATTAATTTCTCTTGCTTAAGTAAATTTGTTTCTCACAGCAAGTGACAAATAGTTAACTGTTTTTTTTTTAGGTTAATCCCATCTGTTCCCAATCCAAAACCAACAGTGAGGCAAAACACGGGTTTACTGGATGAAACTGTTTATAAGCTAATCCAGCATGAGAACTATTGGAGTGATTTTTTTTTCTAAAAACTGTATCACATTTCGGAATCATTCGATGTCAAGAAAAAGATTCAGACAAGACTTGAGAAGATAATGCCAAACTCTTCTCTCGATCAAATACGCTAAGACTGTTAAACACTCTCATCATCCCAGTCCTTGCTGTATGGTTCAGAAGAATGGACAATGACAAAATCCGGTGAAAGTGCTTAGGCTGCTTCGAGAGGAAATTTCTTCAAGTTATCTATGGCCCCGTGTGTATTTTTTTTTTATATAATCCTACGCCTCTTTCCCCCCCCAGATACCGCACGCGCTGGGGTCCATTTTCACCGAGTACGATTACAATTACGGTTGCAAGTCGTATCGGCACTTTATTTGAAATTATTTGAAATAAATAAAATAATAAAAAAAAAGTGATGGCGACACGAATAGGTAGGTACCAGGAAGACAAGAGTTTGGGACTGCTTAATACAAGCATGTACAACAAGAAAAACAAAATAAATTAAAATTTTATATTAAAATATTACAAAAAGTAAAAAAAGAAAAAATGCAAAATTTTAAAATCAAAAATTAAAAAATTTTTAAGTCAAAAAATTTTAAAACTATAAAAAACGAAGAAAAAAGTAAATACGCGTTTAGAAAACACTTGTCAAGATCGTAAAAAATACAAGAAAAAAAAAGAGTCAGTTTCTTTTTTTTACAAATAGTAAAAAAAAAGAAAAAAAATACGTTAGTAGACAACAAAAAACATTTAAGAGCGTGCCACACTGGTTTTAAGTATAATCTTTAATTTATTCTTATTAATATGAAAGTCAATAAGATCCGTATTATAATTCAAAAGCCTACTCATCCTTGTCAAGGGCTCATGCATTCCGTAATTGGTCCTATGTCTTGGGACTTTAATTAGATCGGTGCTACGAAGGTGATAACCACCTCCCCGATAGTGAAAAAGTATAGCACTAAGAAGGTCTGGTGCATCTGTGACGCCTGTAATAAGTTGATGAAGGAAAACTATATCATTGTTGATCCTTCTTTGAGACAGCGTTTGCATTTGAAGAAGTGATACTCGATCCTCATAAGATGGAATATTTCGAGGATCATGCCATTGAATACCTTATAATGCGAAACGAGTAAAATTACGTTGCACCGATTCTAACCTGTCAATATGAACGTCATAACAAGGACTCCAAATCTGTGAAGCATATTCAAGGTGGGGACGAACAAGGCAATTATAAAGAGAAAGGGTGACATTAGGATCAAGAAATTCTTTTGACCAACGTTTCACGAGCATAGCATAGCATAGAATAGCATAGAACTAGCTTTATTAACAATGTTCTTAATGTGCTCTGTAAAATCTAAATTCGGTGTAAAAAGAACCCCTAAGTCCCTTACTTTAAAAACACGAGAAAGATTTTGCTGAGATATATAATACTCATAAGTCGAAGTTGCTCATTTCTTTGAGAATGTCATTGTCTGACATTTCGACGGATTAAGATTTAAACTATTCTTCCCGAAAACCTATTATGTAATATCATTTTGCAGAAGAATGCGATCATTATTAGATGTAATTTTCTTAAAGATCTTCATATCATCTGCAAAAATAAGAATTTCACTGTTTAGAACACATAACGGTGCATCATTTATTGATAAAATAAATAGAAGAGGTCCTAAATGACTACCCTGTGGAACACCAGATTTTGCAGTAAAAGTCTTCGAAAACATATCTCTGAATTTAACTTGATAAGTTCTATCCTCAAGGTAAGAAGAAATCCATGAAACAAGCCCAGGGAGAAAACCTAATAACTGTAATTTCAACTTGATAACTGAGTGAGACAGTTGATCAAAAGCTTTTGAAAAGTCAGTGTATACACAATCAGTTTCCAGTCCATGTTCTAAACTGTTCAGACAATTATGCGTAAAGGCAAGAAGGTTTGTGACAGTTGATCTCCTTTGCACAAAGCCATGTTGCTCACTGCATATGATGGTTTTACAGTAAAAGGATAAACTGTCACATACTATTTGTTCAAACAGTTTAGGAATACAAGAAAGTTTAGAAATAGGCCTATAATTAACAATATGCGACTTATCTCCCTTTTTAAAAACAGGCGTGATGTAAGCAATCTTCCAGGCGCAAGGAAATTTCCCAAGTCGCAAGGATAGTGTATTGATGGAGAATGGAGAAGAATATTCAACAGCAAGCTTTATGGGTTGTACAACGACGCGGATCTAGCCAGGTGCAGGGACTTGGTCGTATAGAGCACATGAATACCAATCCTAAAGCGCGGAAAGACTTCGACGCAATTCCCGAGATACTTAAAGGTAGAGGAAAACCACGGACCACATTTTCACTTAACGCCTAACTGATATAAATGAATTTTAGCTTATTTTATATTCAAATACCAAGAAAAAATATAAAACAAAATTGTGCACACTACGGCGTATACATAATGAAATATTCGTCAACTAATTTTTTGTGTCTCATTCGCAAGTGGTATAAGGAAAGAATCTGAATTTCTAAGCTTCCCAATACCACCCAAGTTCCCATCGCATGAAGCTGAACAAGACGTTAATATAGCAGAACTCCAAAGACGGACTAGGGCGACTTGCTAGCTCTACAAGCAAAAAAAGGGACAAGCAGCGATTTCTCACACTACTCTGAAATGGTCTCGATAGGGTTGCGATTGTCCGTTACAGTGTTACACTTTGACCAATATTGTGAATTGCGTTCAGATCTTCATTTATTCTACACGTTAGGTCTTGTAATAAATTACACGATCGCGAAATGATGTACATTCGAACGTCATTTGGAAACAGGAGGCAAATCATGTATAAACATGCAGAGCAAAATAGGACCCAAGTTTGAACCTTGTGGGATGCCAGCGGGGAACCTGATTGAATCAGTAGAAATATTTCCAATTTCAACCTTTTGTATTCGTAGTCTTGCATAAGTTGAAATCTCACTTTAATTTTTTATACATAAAATACTGTGGGTTACTCGATCAAAGGCTTTTGTGTGTCCATTAAGCAGAGAAGTATTAGCATTCTGTGAACAAACAGGGCCAAATTACCGCATCAGTTATCTAATCATATGTGACTGAATTGTGTGTGTTTTGCATTACCTCTCACGTTATCGAGTTATGTATCAAGCTTCTAGTACAATAAGAAATGCTCTCTTCAGTTATCGAATTGAATTTCATTCGACACGTTAACAGCTCACTGATGGGAGGAACTTTCTAAGAAAAAAATAAATGTTCTTATTTGAGTTATTCTCTTATGGAATTCCTTACTAGTTCATTCGATCACTGATGAGACTCAGTCACTCGTTCACAGAAGCAGTGATTCACCCCATTCGAATATCGTAGGGGACTTTTACCATATCAGCTATGCTCTACTCGAAAAACTGACTGCACCGGAGAAAATAAGTTATGAACCCGCACGTAATTAAAAATCTGGCTGGAAATAATTTTCGAAGATCCGACGTGTGTTTTTGAAACGTCTACTGTGTCATCTATCACACGTATTACTCCTTGGTCTGCAAATACGAGATCATAGATTTTGTGACGTTATTTTCTGTGTTAGCTGTTTTAGGGGCAACTGGATTTGGGTCATAAAAAACAACGCCCGACAACGTTGAAAGTCGGTCAACCAATTTTGAACGGTCACCAATTCACATTCAGACGCTCTTTTATTTTTCTGCACGGTTTCCAATTTTTCTAAAAACGCGGACACTCCTTCTTTTACAAGCGACCAAAACAAAACTACGAGTCCGATTGACTGGCAATTCGACAATAGTCGGCTACGAGAATGTGGTGCTCGATATTTAATTGCTCTTGCATCATCAGGCGTTGAGGTTTATTACATTTCGGACCACCCTCGTAAATTTTTTAGCAACTTCTATTCCAACATAAGTGATTTTGGTGCAAGTGCATAACTTTACGGGACTTATCTCATATGCAGAAAAGTTTCAACTCTAGTGGGAAATAATATCAATTTTTTTGGGTGCAGTTGTTTTCCACATAGTCATTCCGAAATTCAATTCTATTTTGATCATTTTCACGCCAAAAAAAGTTAAAGTATTTCCCATGTGAAGTTATGTTTCGTGAAGTTTTGTACCCATAATACTTCAGCAATAGCTGAGTTCATAGTAGTGAGCCTTAAAGTTCTATTGTTTTTAAACAAACAACGGTTTTTTAAAACCACACACCAAAAAAAAACTCCTTTTTCAACACTGTCCCAAATACTTGTTCCAAGAAGAAATGCCTTCAAATTTTAAATAATTTTCATAGTTTTCATCTGAAGCCATTACACCGTCAGTTTAATTTTCACTTTCCCTCAGATTAAAATTCGTGTTCGTGTATTCCAACGAATTCATTAAAAGCAATTGAAGCAAATATACCGAGAATTAAGTCGATTCCCAATGAATACAATTCGCCGAACACTCCCATAATATCTTTATCATTACTACGCACTGAAAAAATAAACATCAGACGAATACCTAATTACACCAATGATCACAAATGAAGCAAAACTTAATTTTCAACTTTTTGCATCAAACAAGAATTTCTGAACACATATTGTCTTAATGTGAATTCAAAGAAAATCAATTACACTCAAGAATTTCATCTTCATTAAAAACAGAAGCTTACATTTATGAAACTCTTCATAATTTCGTCTCTCGTTCCCCGAAATCCACCCAAAAAGTCCTTCACTCTTTGATTCAATCAAATCAAGTCTGTCATTGAGTCCATAATAATTTCAAAATGCTTCCGCCTTGATTCTGCCTCTCGTACTCGTAAAAAGCACCTTTCAAGAAATCCATCCTACCTCCTCCCCAAAATACTTGAATATTACAAATCTATTTTTAAAACATTTAAGTGAAAAATACTTTGGAGTAAATTTTCATCGTCACAGGATGTTTAGTCATTCAACGGAACTTCATTTCCTTCAAAATTGTTCTTGGCCACATCTGTAAAACCCAAAGGTATACAACAACAAAAAAACAGGCCCTCCTTCACCAAAAAACATCGACTTCTCATTTGAAAAGAAAAAAATATGTCTACTGAATTTGATTTTCCTAATCGGGAAAAAGGAAATCATTTGGCGGAAAGGGAAAAAGCGTTTCTCTCTCACATTTTTGACGAAACGGAATTTAATTTCATTTATTGATGACGATGACGAGGACGAGAACGGTGATGATGACAAATACCAAAGTGAAAAGGAAACAACATTCCAACGAATCAAAAGTTTTTGGACTTTAATTATTATTATTATAATTTTTCCTTTTTTTTGGTAATTCATACTCGTGTTGTGTGTGCTCACTGTTCGCTCACCCGTCGCTTTCGTCAGTGAATTAAGGGCAAATATTTCACTCGTGTTTGATGGTCAATGGCCTCTGTTCATGCCATGAAATAGTCAAGAGTTGAAAATATACCCACTTATGGCCCCATCAGACTGATAACACACTCACACAAAAACTGTGTGGTTAAAATGTGTGATACAATAAACAGCGCGTGTTATGGGAATCATCGCCATCATCATGGCCAAAATGTGGGAGTTCCGAAAATTTCTCTTTCGGACTGAATATGGTGTGTTACTTAATTAAATTGCGCCCGCAAAGGGCATGGAAAATGGAATTGTTAAAAGCCGCCATAAAAAACTGCAGCCCCAGCCGTAAGACACACAAAAATAAGGGCTGTAAGTAATATCCCCTTGGAACCATAAAACCGATGGTCACATACTGTGTTTCCTTCTGCCTTGCTCTCGGTGTTGTTTTTGTATTTGTTGTTAGGTGTAAAAGGCTCGAAATTAAACATAAACAATGTAGGGTTCGTTTTTCTTCTTTGCTCTTTTGTTGTTTCGCCATTGGGAACATATCTACTTAGCTGAAATAATAATAGGGAGTAGGGGAAGAAAACAGAAATCTTTACTCTCTTCTAGATGTTTCAAGGACATGGCAGGGAGACCGATAGCGTGTGAGAGTAATTCCACCCAAACACTTATATTCTCGAGCATGTTCTTCAAATATTCCTCCAGATTGAGGATTTAAGATTTAGAATCAATAAATCACAGCAGCCCTTGAAAAATTTCATCCTCGCCATCAATGGCTCAAGTGCTCTTTCTGTTATTGTTTTTTGTTGTTGCTAATGTCGAAACGGAAACAGGTATTATAACGAACAGCGAATTTATAGCACATCGTAGCCCCTATAGTGTTTTTATCAAATCAAATAAATCATAACCTTAGTTGTGGCTTTAAATTGCTAGGGGCAGCCACTTTGTCGAGTCATCGTCCCGTGCGTAGTCGTCGTCAGGCTCAGAGGATGAATCTCAGGAACAACGTTTTATTTATGTACACACAAGGATATATAGTTTATAGGGTGTCAGACCTGAATAAACAATTTATTCGTTTGATTTCTAGCTGGTTTTTGTTTTGTATCTCCATATCCATATCCATTATGCAAAGACGGATGCCCCATATGCTGATACCCACCCAAAAATAATAATAATAATAATTCGTAGATTACATGGCATCTGATTGGAATGCATGAGGGAATTCTTAAATAGATGGATATAGTGTTAAATGTCACATATGCGGGCTTGTGATGTTTTCATATTCAAAACAGGTGTAGGCTGAATTATTCCGGAGACATGGTGAGACAGATGAGAATGTGGGTCCTCTTTTAGGGTAAATGGGAGTAGTTAACTGTGACATTTTAAAGGATTTTGTTTTGTTTGGAAAATGCTCTTTAAATTTAAGATTCCACATTCTAAGGCTCATGCAGACAATTTCGCGACATTGTGAAAGTAATAAAACACCAAATTTATGCAAATTTACTTTTGGAAAATTCACCAAAAAAAAAAAACATGGAAATTGCCATCAGAGGAGCTCCGTGGAGGCCATTTAAATAGATGTTTTATTTTCATGGTTATTGTGCTCGTATGCAATATTCCCAGAGGTCTACTTTTAATATCAATGAATATTTTAATACGATTTTTTTTTCATGGCAAACGTTAATTTTAAATTCAAATCTTATGAATTCGCATCGAAATTGAGGCACCCTTTGTGCAATATGTTCAGTATGATTTCGTCTTCTCTCTCACTCGATCTCTCTCTTTTTGTGTGTCTCATGTCATGGAAAACATTTTCTTTAGCCGGAAGGAGTTTCGATCTATAAATTATTGAATTTAATTCTCTTTGACGAGCTAGGAAATAAAAAGAAACGAAAAACAAATATTTTGTCAAAGTCACACGTTGTCGTTATTTGGTTGAAACCGATTGGAGACATATTGATGACACTAAAATCAAAATGTGGTATTTGGAATTCAAAGGATTTTTTAAATGGGTGTGAATTTTGAGAGCTGCTACTCTTTTTTACTGTTTTCAGAATTGAAGACGGATGATATAGTTACAGCTAATGTTCTTGACAGATTGATTTCATAAAATTTTAAGTTCTAACCAATTGTATCAACTGAAATTTTGTTGAAAAAGCAATTTTTGTCATGATTACTTTTCTTTCAAATATTCATCTCAACCAAAATAAATTTTCAAAAGAACAATTCAATTACAGTCAACAACATCACGCCAGTAGTTTTCCTTCTCAAGGAGTTTTTTCCTTTCCCCACATTATACAATCCTTAGTGTGAAGTTGTTGACAAAGTCTACAACAAATCCAACTTTGTTGAGCACTTAACACGCACAAAAACTAAGGGTCTGTACAAATCGTATACGTTGTCGGAACGACAAAAATGTTTAAGCAACTATTTAAACATTCAACACAAATTAGGTAACTATGTTAGAGGAAAAATTTCAATAATGGAAGGATGAATTTTACTCATTGGAAAATTGAGAACGCTTATGCAAGACAGCTGAAAATAAAAAAGTGGGTTATACTTTTGAATTTTTAATAAATGAAAACACGATTTTAACGGAATGCCAAAAATAGTTATTAATAACACGTATACGCCGTAGTGTACCAGTTATTAAATTGATCAATAAACTGTCTTTTCAAAAGATAATATGTTGCTTTTTTATATGTTGCTATAAAAAAAGTTTGAAGTAATATTGAAATGTACACAATCTATTATGAATACTCTTCGATTTAACAAAGGTAGACCATTCAAAGGACAGTGTTTCTGCTTGACAGGGTTGCTGGTTTGTGTAGATTAATTTTAATTGAATATTTGTTCTACATAATTTAGTATTAAATTGTGTCATTAACATTTCAATTTTGTATGCAAACAAATTTGTTTGATGCCTGTTTCAATCTTAATGATTTAGACTATGTACAATACTTTACAATATAAGTAAAAAGACACTGGAAGGTTTAAAACATTTTTGGTTACACACATTTTTGTCAAGAGAGGGTTTAATGATTTTTTACGCAAAAAAAAATTGACAAAGAGGTATTTACAAAATTACTGGTTGTAAATTGTGAAATGTTATTACTTGCGTCATATAGAATTTATGGCAACGTATTGAATTCGTAAAAAAAAACGTGAGATTTTTTCAATAAGACATTATGATGATAGAAATGTCAAAAAAAGTGGGTCCGGTTTCCGGACTCCGACCTGGCGGTCTATTATGTCTGTCTATCTCTAAACTCATTAGCAGCATTTACCACCTGTTCGATTGATATCAAACTTGAAAAATAGAGGTTTGAGGGAATTCGCGTGGGCCATTTTTTAAAATTTTATTTCTAGGATCAAATTTTTCAGCCAAATACCCAAAGTTTCAATTTACTCAAAATGGGCTTCTACGTTTTTTAAAACATCTAATGTTTTTAATGCAAAACAATTATTTTTGTATTGTTCCAAAATGGTGCCTTCAGTAGAAGGTTGAGATTTTCTTGAAAAATAATAGTCCGATCAGCATATTTTTTTACGTCTTCGTCGTACGTAATAATGCTCAAATAATATTAAACATTTTTTTGGTTTTGTGTTTTTTTTTTTTAATTCTGTGTCTCGAAAACAGATTCAAATATTATATGTTTATTTAAATATTCTTGAATTTTGCAGATCAATTTAAGGACAACTTCGACATATTTTATGCATAAAAATATAATAAAAAATAAAAACGCTTCAAGGAAATTAAAAAAAAAAATCAATAAATCAACAAAGGAGATTGCCCGGAGTGTACATCAAGGAGTTTGGTATCAAATTAAAGGTCGTTCTAAGCTGGATATATCTGAAAAAAGATTTTGTCAAAAACTCATGGGAGATACGAGATACGAGATTGAAGTTCGAAAAGTGCAAACATTAAAAATCAGCACTTTTTCGACATAAATGCTAGTATCTTTGGATTAAAAAAAAACACTAGGAAAATCACGGCATCAATATTTTTTAGATAAAATGTGTTTTTGAAGTAGATATTTTAATTTTAATTTCTTATCATGAATGTTAAGTACATGTTTTTATTTCTTAATATTTTTTTGTGAATTAAATTTTGCTAGCCAACAACTACAGAAGCATACTTTTATTCTTTTGAGCGAAACTAGATTCATTTTTGAAAGTAAGAGCAGAATTAAATTCTTTTGTTTGCTTGCATTTTAAGAATAATATTGATGAGAAATTCAAAAAGAGTAAAATCATAATTCGAAACAAGAAATCGCACAACTGGGTCGACGTTTACTCAATATAAGCAAATTTGGGAAATTAACATATTGCATATTATTATTATCATAATGAACAATTGATGTTCAAAAGTAGTTTTGCAAAGACGCGATATTTTCTTGTACAAACCATATGTTCCAATATTTACTGTATACCTATTCTATCCGTTAAAATCTCAAAACTCAAAAAAGAAATTAAGGGAAAGAAGAACAAAATTCAATTCTTTGACTGCTTAAGTTTATGCACAATTACAGTGCAGTAAGTGAAATAAATGTTGTGAATATACGTTTTTTTTATTTTTTTTATAATTAAAGATTTTCGCTTTGAATAAAGCCTTATGAGGATTAATCCAGGTATTGGAATTAACGTTCTATAAGTATATTCACTCGGATTCGGATGTATACTTGTTATTCTTCAGAAAATCAAAGAAGAAACGTAACCGCGCTCTTTTCGTATAACAAGTTGAGCAACAAAATCAATTCTTGCATAACAAATTAAACTGAATAATTTTCGGTGCGGGCTTATGAAATATAGTTCTCCTAGGCCCGGTTTTCAAACTTTTAACGTTCGCGACACCCTTGATAAGCAAAACATTTTGGCGACTCTAACACACTTCATCTACTTTGTCAGTTAAATGGGTTCACTGCATCAAAACCATTATCATACAGTTGTTAGATAGCTGAAAGATTTTGACACACGTTTGGGAACTGAAAGTTGAATTGTTGAGGATTTTGCAAGGTTCAAATCTGAAAATTCGAACTGATTTCTGAGTCGCCGTGGCTTCTAAAATTATCTTTTTGACCACTTAAACATGTTGAATAAGAGCCTTCAAAATCAGAGATTTCATCTAAAAACTTTAGCTATGGTCAGTGTTCTTTCAAGCAAAAAATTTTTTCTGAACCCTCCTGGAATCATGACGTTATCTCGAATACAAAAATTTCGAATGTAAGATATCTCGAAACAAAAAAAATCTCGAATGCAAAAATCTCGAACGTTCAAAAATCTCGAAAGACAATAACTCAAAAAAATCTCGTAAGAAAATGGTATTTCGAGATTTTTCCTTTCCAACATTCTTTTTATTTTAAAACTTATTCGAGAACTGTTTAGGCTAAAATTACTGCACCAATGTCTAAAGAAATGAATAATACATTTTACGTAGATAACTCTTTCTAAAATGTTAGATTAAATTTTTTTTTGGTTTTAAGTTCAAATAAGATATACATATATGAGGACCATCCTTGAATTTTAAAATTAAAAATCAAATTGTTTTAATTGTTCTTTTTTTTTGCGTTTAGCAGTACTTACACATGTTAACTGATATTAAGGAAAGATTTGTTTGTTTTCGAATTAATTCGTCCTTAACTGATAAAATATCGTCGCTTGGATAAATGTTTTTTGGAAACTTTTGGGAAAACGACATCAAAGTTCAGAATTTTTTTTCTCAAAAACCCTACGTCAGATATTCTTGAAAATTGTATGACTTGTGTAAAAAAAAGTTTTTAGTTCAATAACGTTAAAATAAAATCGAAATTGTTGTTAAACAACAATTTAGAGCCAATTTTGCTCAGAATGCTCTTGTCGTATGTGACTATTTCACCAAGTCTGCTAGTTTCCCAAACACATACGACAAAATTTGTAAACATGCGACAAAAATTTATCAAATGTTTGAATGGAATAGTCTTGTACATACGACAAAACATTAATGAAGTTGAAAAAAGACGCTCTAGCAGGTCTTTTTATGACATTTTATCCATTATAAGGAAGACCCTGCTCACGAAGACTCTTTCTTAAATTTTGTTTCCTAACGATGGGTTCCTGTTTCTTTTTCTGCAAGTTGTTGGTGTTACACTGCATAGAATAAATAAATAGAGTGGCGCAACAGCTCTTGAAGAACCAAGGCCTATGTGGCTTACTCTCATCAACAATTCTCTAAGTGCGTGTGAAGAATTGAGGGGACCTACAATTTAACGCCGATTCCGAACGGCAAAGTTGAGAAGCACTTTTTCATGACAGATTGATACTCTTGGAAGATTTGTCAGGTCTTCGCAAGAGGCAGTACCCGTGAAAGATGAAATAACACACTGCTTGCTACTGAAATTAAATTGCTACCTTTGATTTGATACTAACGAAAATTCAGAAACTTACATGAACTGCTATAAACGGATGGCAGATTTCGAATTTGGATTTCATTCGAATCTGGAGTTGGTAAAATTAATTCATTTGCATGCTCATACAATTTTTTAAGGAATTCGTTTTGTCTGCTGTTGAAGGTTGGTACGACGCGACGGATCATTGTCTTCATCGTCAGTTGAAAAGTCCTCACCTTATATTTCGCCACTCATGCCAAAAACTTAAGAAACCAATTAAAAGTTATTGAAACATAAATTTATTGCATGCAATATCATAGTCATTACGCACAAATTTCTTCTGACAAACTCGGAGCAGAAGACTCGGGCGTCCGACTCCTTTGACATCATGATTGCAACTGAGACCAAAAATAACACACGACTGTGTTAATTGTTATGGGACATACGACAAACGCACACGTAGATTTCAGTAAATTATTGTCGTATGTGTTCAAAGAAAAGGCACATACGACAATTATTTTCCGAATCGACGAAAAACAGGTTTTGTATGGGAAAAATTGTCGTATGTTTAAAATTTCTCGTATGTGTAGCTTTTTCTTACACATACGACAAAAAAATGACTCAAATCGTTAGTGACCTTGGAGATACGACAAAAAGAATATTGAATATCTCGGGAACGAAGCCAAATATAAAAAAACGGATTTTACAGAATTGTAGGCAAAACCCCAATTTTTCACATACGACAAACATTTATCCAAGCGACGATATGTAAGTTGCTTATAATAATATAATAGAGTTTAGAGGATGAACTCTTTCCTAGACATCATTCGGCATGAGGATCTTTGTGTCCGAATACAATTTTAAAATGTAATTGAATATAGCAACACTATTTGGATAACTAGAAAATTATCAAGATTTCAGGTCAATTTTTAACTCTAAGTCCTATCTGCGGCTTGTGACTCGAAAGAAAATTTTAAGGAACATGAATCTGGTAATAATTCGAAGGCAAACGAGCAAGGTTTTGCAAATCAAAAAAGAAAATATAGACTCTGTATAAGATATACAAAAAAACTTATAGAAACTCATAGCCATGATATCCCTTAAAAAAAAAAATTTCAACCTTTTTCAATTTACATATCAAAACAAAACAAAAACAATACAGTTCGAGAGTAGGATTTTAATCTGAAGAAATGTGTGATGGACAGAAATATAGTCCGAATAAAAACACAAGTGTCCATTTTTATCTTTTTTTTATATTTACAACCCTCGTCATTTATTTTGCTGACCAAAAATAAAAATTGAATTAAATAAAAAAGGCTAAAAAGCCCTAAATCTGTCTTCAAACTCCCAAAATCTCTTTTGGTTTGGCACCAGAAACTTAAAACTTTCAAAAACTTTTTAATTTTTTTATTCATTCATCATTTCACTGTTTTTGAAAGCATTTACAAAAATTTCCATGTGCGTGTTCTATTTTTGAATATTTAATTCGATTAACACTTATTCAAGTAAACAGAGCAAAAAAAAAATAACAAACTTTTATTACATTATCCTAATGACATGTTTAATTTATTCCTAATTCATGTAATTCTAAAAGCCCATAATTTTGTGCTCATTTTTTTTTCTGTGGAAACTTAAAAAGCAATAAAAACAACTCTAAATTACATCATAAAACCTGCCATTGAATGCAATCGCACACGTGACAGGACAATTGTTAAAATTGTCACTACTTCTGACTGAGTACAAAAAAACGTTGATCTATATCCCGAGAAGGTAATAACAACAAAAACCCGCCCCAAAACACTGAAACTAACTTAATGAAAATCGCTTTTTTCTACCAAACAAAGTAATGATATCCAAAGGTTCATTGTACATGAAATATACAATTATAATTTCAGTCGTTAGGTTGATGAGCGTGACTCAATTTCGTCATCGCTATTTATTATAGAATTATATGTCAAAGAAAAAGCTTTGTCAATAATGTTTAATCCTATGCACTTAGCAGACCATGGCACACTGCTTGCCATCAAAATAAATAGCTCCGACACATAGAAAGCAATTTGGGTGTGAAAAAATAATTTATTTGAAAATCATTCAGAGGAAAGACTAATGTTATCCTTAAATCCTTTAATGACAGTCAATAATTGACACACAATAAATAAAGCTTATCAATAAAAATGTCGACAACGAACGACGACATCGTAAAAGGACGGCTGGGAGTCTTACAAATTAGCAAGAACAAAAGCTCAGATCAAGCGGATTAGTGAATTTCAAATAAAAAGAAACAAGAGTATGACGGCGTGACAGTGACACTTACCCTTTTCACTTCAGCTCCAATCGACCGAACACACACAAGGCAGACGGCCGCACGTGAATGGTGTTAGGTTTTTTCGTTCTTGTAGGGTGTTTGTTGGGGGGGCGTAATGTCGAAAATCCAAATATAAATCCTTGGTTAATCCTTAATCAATACATATATAATATGGCATATGTTGAAGGAACAACAGAATAAAAACAACAAACAACACACAATTACAATTCATGAGATTTGATCCTTCAAACTGATTTGATTCAAGCCAGAGGCAAACTTATGAGAATCACAAGACAACTACATTCGAATCACGTCGTTGGTTGTCGCTGTCGTTGTCGTTAGATGATGGCACACTAAACACAAAAACACTGCTCATTCATCCCCTGGCTCTATTCATGGAAGACAAACAGAAGACACAAGACACGAAACGTTATTTTCATTTAAACTCGAACTATGATGGCGAAGGGTGTATGGGGACCACACAAGAAAGGGGCTACTTGGGTGGAGGGTTAAAAGGTACTGAATGAATTGGAGGAAGGACGGTGCCGGCAAAGCATGACGTAGACGCGACGAGACACAATCTGCACCTTTGGTCACACTTAAAAAAGAACTGCACTTGTACTAGATGCTTTTTTTTCTTAACAACACAATAACAACAATCTAGGCCCGCACTGGTTTTTTTTTTTTTTTGTTGCTGCTGAACAAAGACACTTAAAACCTTCTTCGTTGTTGCCTTTGCACTCTTATTCTTTTCTGTGATTTTAATTAAGGCTCTTTCGCTTTTTCCGAGTGCGTGTGAGTGTGTGTGTACTTGGATCTTACACCCCCGACTCCCCAACTACTCGGTCTATTTTTTCACTATCACAACAAAAACAACAATAGAAACAATGACAACCGAACTTGCAGTGCTTTGTTTTGCTTATTTTATGCACTACTTGCCCTAATGAGAGGAGTCGCATAATAGGGTCATAGAAAAGGGTCGCACAGGGTTATAGAGTGCAAAGAGAGAATAACACTTTGTTGGTTGGTTTCTGGAATATCTTATGTCGGTATAATTCAAAGCCGTAAAAGCGCAAACAAACTTCGTCGGCGATCGACCGCCAACACTGTATCCTGTTAATTAACAATTTATTGTTATCACTTTGAGACAATGCGCGTAATGTAGTCCGTTAATGTAGCTCTGCATGACGTAAACCCAGTAATGACAAGGTGATTCCGTTTTATCAACCCGGTAAATTGTGCTTTTTCTTTAGCTGGTTCTGTAAGATGATACCAGAGGGATTCGAACGGGTATTTGTTTTGGAATCGAGTCCTTGCGTGACACTATACCGTTCGAATTGACGTGCAAATTAAGACTAAGTTTGAGAAGGCACCATTGTGAGCTTTTATAATATTGCATTAAAATTGAGTGAGCTTTGTTATGAGTTCACACTACCTTACCGACGGAGAAAGGCTCAAGAGTCAAGTCTCTAGTATTTTGAATGGACTTGAGTGACAATCAATTTTGAGTTAAAATCGTATGACTTTGGTCAGACTTGAGTGGCACTCAATTTTGAGTGGAATCGTATGACGTTGAGTGAGTTAGTGATTATTTTTCATTCTTTTTACTTTTAAACAAACTACGAAGGGAAGGTTGTATTTTTTTTATTTGGTCTAGGCTTTCAATGGAGAGGTATTAGAGGGAAACGAATATTTTTTAAGAACGAGAAGTAGGTACGGTTGGCTAATGAAGACATTGGCGGTTTTGTGAGCAGAAAGAAAAACAATGTTTTAAAATAAGTTCAAGAAGAACAGGTTAAGCGATAATTTTGTGGTTTTCTTCTTTCTTTGGATTTTCTAAAAACAATATTGTACCGAGGTTGAATGGATGTTTGAAAAGACTTTGGTTAGGGATTATTTAAAGAAGGTTTCAAATTTTGTTATCAATCAATTGGTTGTTGGGTTTAAGAAAATGATAATAAAAAAACTAAACTGTAGTTATCTTTTCATAACGTTTTGAAAACTTTGATGATTCATTCTGGAAGTATATGCAAACAAAACTCGACTGGGTGGCACAAACTTGTTGATCTGTCACCTAAAGCATTTTATTTTGAATCAAGATAAAAATAAATAGACAAAAAATACAAACAATTTCCAAACATTTGGAGAGAAACACAAAAATACGTATTTATTAGGTCGAAAGAGTGATTTTGATTAAAAAGAAAGGGAAATATTTTGATGCTTAATTTATAACTCGTTGGAATCCAGGGCTCAAGCAGACCCACTGGCTTAGCAGAAAGCACTGTAAAACTCAGTCTAAAGAAAACACCGATCTCATTCCAATTAGTTTTCAAGTTCTTCTTTATTAAGCTTTGGTTTAATAACAACAGTCAGTCTTAAAATTAAATGTACATCATACCAATTCTATTGACATTCTCAAATAGTACTTATCTTATATGGTAAGTATAATATCGCCACGGCTCGAAGTGAGGGGACCCTCGGAAGGAGATAATATAATCACAGGGGAAGGGGGATTCTCGGAAGCAGCTAAACTATCCTATCGCCACAGTCAAAGTGAGGGGGATTCACGGATGAAGGTTAATTAGCCGCAGCCTCAAAGTGAAGGGGATTCTCGGAAGGAACTAAATTATCCTCGCCCGACGCCCAGCCTCGAGGTAAGGAGGTAAATTAGCCACAGCCCACAGCCTCAAAGTAAGGAGGATTCTTGGAAGGTGCTATCCTATTGCCCAGCCTCAAGGAGAAGGGGAATCCCGAAAGGAGGGAAAAAAGCAAACAAGTAATACTCGGCCAAAAATTACAATCTATATTGCCCTAAGCACCATAACTTGTTGCTAATCAACTTGAAGCGGTAGGAAAACTACTACTAATGTAGGAAAAAGTTGCTCGAGTCGAGTTTCATACTTAATTTAACATCTACTTGGCTACTTTCCTGTAAAAACACAACGTGAATTATAAAAATATAAACAAACTTAAATGCTAAAAATATCTGTATTCATGTCGTTGTCTTTGTTGACATCACCTGCTTAGGTGTCGAGGTGATTTATAGTCCAAACGATACGGCTGCTTGTTTTTTATAGTCTGGGCGGTTCAGTTGTTTTATAGTCCGGGTACACGTGGTTGTATTTTTTTCAATTTTGTTTTAATTTTTGATGGCTGGTTAGTCGGGGTAGTAGGGTGTGAAGTGTTACGCTTCGTTACAATATTTTTTAAAAATATTTTTTGAGAGTTCTTCACTTTTGGTGAATGTGTTGGTGATCCTTAGTTTTTATCTAAAATTATAATACAGATTTTTAATGCAAGCTCCTTATCGTTGGCCGATGCCAACTTTCCACATTTGTTCCTGTTCACATATGATGTGGCAGCCCACCTGAGTCTATTAAGCTTAATTTTGGTAATATTCTATTGTCTACCTTAGATTGACATAACTCATGATAATTTATAGTTG
Organism: Sphaerophoria taeniata; assembly: GCA_943590905.1. Lineage (NCBI taxonomy): Eukaryota > Metazoa > Arthropoda > Insecta > Diptera > Syrphidae > Sphaerophoria > Sphaerophoria taeniata. Next base: position 26,101,811 of record OX016541.1, read on the forward strand.
AAACACAAACACGTTTTAGTTTTGGCTTCGCCTGGCGTTTACAATATTCGTTTTAAAATATTCGTTCAGAGAAAACAGAGCGAACAGAGCCTGAATAAGAAGAGCACGCTCTGAGTTAAACTTTGAACATCATGTTTCGATTGACAAACGTAAAGAAATGAACGTTACGTAATGTGACTCAAAATTCGGAAAATTCAAGAATGATTGTTGGTTGTTTTACGTAAAAACAGCGCAAAACGTGCTAACCGTTGATGTTCCAAATTGATCGAAAATCGGAAAATGTTTAACAAGCTTCTAAGCAATTGATGCAACCAAAAACCTTCCCAGAGACTAAATGAAAACCAGAACAACTTTTAACAATGTTATATGAAACAAAACAAATTGCACACAAATTGATTAAAGTTGCAAAAACTTCCATTGCTCTATTTTTTGATATTAAGTACTCGTAAGCAATGCTAAGAATTCCAACGAAGTTTGTAATATTTTTTAAGGGCGATAGAATGAAACAAAACAAAATTCACATACACACAACCGAAATCCTTCACAATCAATTTAGTTTACATCGATGCATTTGCCTTGCACAATTTTAATTCACTTGAATGAATACGAAAAAAGAATGCCAAAAACAAAAATGAGAATAAGCTGCAAAAAAAAAAATGCTTAATTTAGGAGAAATTTAAGAAAATAACAGAAAAAATCGATCAGAATTTTCCAATTGAATACCTTCACTTTTGGCTCTTCCTAATGTTTTTATTTTTCATTCTTATCTGCATATATCTAACTGTTCACAAATAAAAACATTAACAGGGTGGTGAGGGTTAAACGGAAAAAAATCAAATGACTAGAGGGTGTTACTTGTGGGTGAGAGGCAGAATCGAGTTTCAAAGGGCTCTATTTCAACTTATAGTAGAGTTCGAAATGCTTTTCATCTGACAGGAGTTTTTTTTTTAATCAACTGGTTAAAAGTGAAATTAGAAAACTATACAACATGTTGAGCTCCGTAAAATTCAACACCGGTAGACATTGTTGACATTTTTATAAGGTGACCACCTGTACCGGAATGACCGGTAGAGTACCGAAATTTAATGCTGGGTACCGATGTACCGAAGAAAAATCTCGGTATACTATACAATGTACCAATTTATCCAGAGTAGTGAAGACATAGGCTTATCATATATTTTTACTTTTCTTTGTCTTCGTCACTTAATGCACCATCATTGATATAACTCCGGTATTATTTATATTTTGAACACATCCTTACTTTTTTCATATCTAACCCGAAAAAAATCAGAGGATTCTCTTCATTTTTAATTATTGTAATTTCATGCATCCATTCGGGCATGCGTTGGCTATAATATATAGAAATCGACGATTCATTTCGAACATCTTTATTTAATCTTTGTTTGGTCTGCACTCGATCAACCGCAAAAGTGGAAATATGTATGTTGAAGTTTTCGGGAAGTTATTTGCATCAAATTGTGTGATATTGAACTCTTCGATCATTAAACTTTTCTGGCTAAAAATGTTACCGTTGAAAAAATTCAGTAATGGGAAGAAAACAACTTTTCTACTGACCAACGATGGGTGGAAAATTTTAAGCACTTCGAGAAAAGCAATATTCGCTACAATTATTTGGTAAAAATAATGGGGTAAATTCTTTGTTTGCCAGGCACTCCAGTAACCGTTGAAAGAATGTTCTCTTAAATAAAGGAAATATGGACTATGGATAAAAGCCGATTGAACATTGCGACGTTAAAGCATTTTCTATACATCAGGAATCTCATCAGGAATAATCATCCGAATTCTTAAAAATCCAAGCAAAAATGCTTGAAGAAATAGAGTCTGATAGAAAGTGTACATTTAAGAAACCCTCTAAAGATTAATGACTAAAACTAAATACCTTTATAATTTTAAGATAATGAACCAGTAAATGAAACTAAATGTTTTTTATTTTATTTTTGTGTACCGCAATCGATTTTGTAAAAGGTGGTCACCCTATTTATACTCGTATGAATAAATACTTGGTACATATCGCTGAAAACGGTTAGGAGGTATGGGCGCATTCACTAACGTAGTCACTACGAAGTCAACTCATTCTGATTGGCCAAATACAACTAAGAAATGAGTTGAAATTTCCACTCCGACGACGCACGTAGCGTAAAAATTTCGACTTCAAAGTTAGTTAGAAAAGGGAGAAATCAAATCTTACAAGGATTCTGGGTAATCTGTTGTCGAAATAGATAAATAGATCGAGAAGAAGAATGTCATAATTTAATTTTTTAAGTTCTTAATATTGATATCGAAAAAAACATAAACATAAACGCGACTTATTTTAAGAAAAGCTTCAAATTCTCACGATCTTTTGGCAAAAATCAGGGAAAAATGTGGTGTTAATGCAAGTTTTATAACTATCCATCGTAGTATTTCTAAAGCTTTACATCTAAAAAGACTAAAAATCAAGAAGAAACCACCTCTTAACCCGTTTAGAAAAAAAGCAACGCCTCTATTTTCGTCGTGCACATGTGGTCGGAGGCATCGTGTGGTCTTCTCCGATAAAAAAAATAATTTACCATCTTGGCCATCCAAAATGGATGTAGCTACAATATTTCTTCCGGGCCTTGGAACTCCTATTCATATGTTATCCGACCGCACATCGTTGTAAATGAAAAAAACAATCATATAATAGTCTCCATCACACACAACAATCCCCATTCGCAGCTGATCTGATAGACTAAAGAGAGTGTAGAGATTCGACCAAAAGGCTCCATCGAATTTTTCTTCAACTCCACAATTTTGAAGAACTATTCTCGTAACAAATTTTACAAATATTAGCCGTTTTTTTATAAATTCATCCGAATGAAACCGCACTAGTAAAAGTAGAACGAAAATTTGACGAACGTAGCTCAAGTAAATTATGGTTTGCTCATATGGTTCATGTGTATTCGCTGAGCGAAATTGCATTTTAGTTCAGCCTTAAGACACCCAATAACCAAACATAGCTTGCTGTCTCTTACGTTCTGATGTTCTGATGAACATCAGAATCTTACGCTTTCGATCTGACGCGAACATACATTATTATACAGAATTTTTCACTAAAAAAGGATACTGACACATAAAATTAGTTCTACTTTTTTGTATTACTTTCAATCGAATTTATCATTTTGGATAAAATTTAAAAACAACCATTCTTATCGATTCACCCTGTAAGTATCACATCGCCCCCGCAGCATCGAAAAGCTTTGTGAAAACGACATTTTAATACATTGCTCCAATGTTGCACATTCGTTGATTTCTTACTGACTGCATCCGCAGTTATTTCCTCTTCTTTGCAAATCGATTTATTGATTTATACATAAACGCTGCAACATAAGCAACATACCAACATGCAAAACACATACACATAAGTGAACATCTATAAAAGGTTGAATGTATCTTCTTATTTGGCAAGAAAAAACACTTAAGCCATCAGCAACAAGAACATGAAGAAGTTACGGAACGGTTTCAGCATCACCAAACAAAACGAATGTCAGGACGAAATCAAAAGCGAGGAGACTATATCCTCCTTTGAAACAATTTCAAATTTTTATTTCTTTTCGATTCTGTTGCTGTTTTTTTTTTTTACTGATTTTCAATGCTTGTTTTCCCTTTGGTGTCGTTGTTGCTGTTTGCTGCTTTTTGTGGAATGTATCCATCCGTTCGATTGGAAAGATTGTCCACCCACATGTCTGAGAATATATTGATTCACGGTATACCACGAATTAAACGCCTCCCTTCTCATATTTACAGGTGCTGCAGGGATGCAGTTGAGAATGGTTGCAGTGCGACGGGATAGTTACATACACAAGTATTTGCCCATTGGGTCCAGTAAATTTATTTATGTATTTTCTGCTGGTCTTGCAGATGGAAAGGGATGAAAACGTTTTGGTTAAGTTCCTTTTTGCATAAACGATGTAGAGTGGGGCTAGCTTGGGTTCAAGAAGCTGGTTAGAAAAGGAATGAAAAATCGCCTTTGGCCAAGTCCGTTTCCCAAAAGAAATAGCTTTTTCTCTGTTCTGGGCGTTTGCGTAGCAACGATCAGTTGGGGTTTGAGGGGAATTCCAACTGGTCGGAGTTTCAAACTAAACACAAAATTCTTTATAGAGGTCTAAAAAGTTGATAAGGTTTCAAAATCAGCAAATCTGACAGTTGGAACCATTTTTAGGAAAAAAGTAAGGAATTTCTCAAGACTTTCATCAATACGCCTGATTTGCCTCAACAGACATTCCAGCCCTGAATAAACGTTTGGCATGAGTGGGGTGGTCCGTCTGCCTGCCTGCATGCATATCCGTGTCCGTGCTGCTTGAAAGAAGAAACTGGACATCAGACAGGTCCTTCCTCTTCACGGTAGCTTCCTTTAAGTTTGGCCAAAACTCTCTATATGCATTTCTACAGAGCGGACGGATAAGGACGAGGAGATGGCGAAAGATATGTTGGATGGTAGCATTATCTGAATTTCATGCGAACCAAAAAAAAAGAGAGAGAGAAAACACCAAAAGAAAAAACCAAAAACGTTTTTATTTGGATTATGTACAGCACTGCCTTCGTCTGGTTTTTCTGTTTCTATTTGGCAAAGGACGAAATTCTGTTGTTTGCTCATTGCTCTCCTTTTGTTTGATTCTTAAATTTTTTGTTTCCTTCTTCCGGGTTTTTTTTTTGTGGTTCCTGCATTCGCTTTTAAAGAATCGTTTGGTTTGTTTTGTAGGTAAAAAGATTCCTTAAATGGATTTCCTTTTCTTCAATTGCTTCACAAATGCTTCAGAGCAAAGGGAATACCAGAAATGTCAACTATTTTTGAAGAAGAAAAAAGGAAACATACATTCATTTTATTTTTCTGAAATCAGAGAACACTATTTCACTACAGTTCCTTACTTTTTTTGCTCTAAAGTTAAATATCGTTAAAATAATTTAGTTGAGCTCAAAAGATGCTTCTGTTGATCGAGATCAAAGAGTTCCTGCTTAGGATTTCAAATCGGTCGTTAAAGTACCAGCAGCACAGACACACACACATACATAAATGATAAAGATTGTTTCTTCACACGTTAAAAAAGATTCCAACATAAGTGAATGGGTTTTACCGAAAGTGTGAGTCAATGAAATAAGATTTTTAATGTCAGATACAGGAGAGCTTGGATATCCTTTCAGTCATGCCTTGCCAGGCAAAGTTTGTGTGAAAACATTGTGCTTCTGCAGAGAGTGGTAGAGAGAAAATGAGAGGGTCAAAGAATCATTTAAAGTGTCTGTTTTAGTGTTACAAGAAGCTTAGGCGTGCTTATGTGGCTTTGGTGTTTGTTAAACGAGGATTAAGGAATCGGGTTAATGGTTTCACAATGTGTCGCTTTTGAAAACAAAAGGCGTTTATGTTGTTGCATTATAAATAGTTTTGTGTTGACTCTTTGATCGAGTTGGAAGCTTAAGATTTTTTAGTGTTTTATACACACTAACAAAAGAATGGAAAACACTTCGACTTCGACTGCGCAAAGTATTTGACGGTTGATGTAGGTAAGTAAGAGCTGGAGAAGCCAAAAATAGATTCAACTTGAAGAAGATTTTGTCTGCGATTTTCTTTGTCAAAACATCAACAAATATTTTCCTGTGACAGCAAATTGTAGCGTTTCTTAATTTTCAAGGACAACCCATATGAAAAAATACATGAAAGACATATACAAATAAATTTTCGAGAAATTTCGCGAGCAGTGAAAAAATGTAAAACGTAATGACCTTAAAAACTAAACAACGGAGTTTGATGCGACGGAGTGGTTCAAGAGGATGATTAATTTCTTCAATTCAGATTAAAGTACAAACAGCTTGTTTAATTGCTTACTTGGTTCCTAAGACCATATATGAGGACTCCTGGGAGGCCAGCCATCGAGTGCGGAGTGACCGCGATTCCAAGACTGTTTTACGCCATATGCTTCTCAAACCGTCCAATTTTGCTTCCTTTCATTTTCGTTGTCCTCATATCTACTGCCTTAACCTCTGAGTAAATGAATTTAAATTTGGACATGACTGATAAGCGTTTTTTTCAATGGTAGTTCCCAAGAAATACAAATACTTTTATAGTACTCATACGCCACAGTGACCCATTCAGCAAATCAAATGCACCAACATTCCCATTAGTCATCTTTCCATCAACAAAATTTAATTAAAAAGCGAGAGAAAGTATTCCCCACGCTTTGAGTCTCCTTTAGTTGCAATAAAAAAAAAATTTACGAACATTTCAAATAGCTACAAGAGTGCATTCACCCGAGCAAAACTAATTTAACAATCTTTATTTTTACTATTCAAACTCAGTTTGAAATTGAGTATTAGTTTTTGTGGTTCTGTAGTTGAAATGATTAAGTACCATTTTAAGACACCAAAAGATGTTTGGATATATACCGAAGAGTTGTAGTTTTCTGTAATAAACTTTTTACTGTTGTGCTTCTGAGCAAAATGATGATGAGGTGCTTCATAAAACTCAAAAAAATATTATAAGAGTCAAACGACTCATTTCCAAGATGAAAATAGTTTTCAAGCTGATGATTTTTTCAACCATTTTACAAAATAAAACGAAATACCGGTTAATGGGCACACAGAATCCATTATCCAGTATTCTGTAAAATGAATGCAAATGCAGTTTTTATTTTTAGTTTATTCATAATCGCACCTACCTCTCTGGTGTCTACTTAAACAAACACATATTTATCAGTGCTCCTAACTCCAAATGAGCAAATTCGTTGAAAACCGCATAGGTGCTCTACCACTTTCAAAGTTTGTAATTTTCCAACTAAATGCTAACTTCGTTTCCATTAAAAACAAAAAATACCGAGTGAATACTTAACACACCACAAGATAACTAATTATTTTTGCACTCTCAGTCCCCAAAAAAATTTCGCAAACATTTGAATGTTTCAATCATTTTTATGACCACCAAACCCAAATACTTTAGTTAGACTCCTTTTTCCCAGTTATTGCCGCAAGAACTTCATAGTAAAAAAAAAGAAAAAAACTAATGCACAAAAGATTGGTTGGCACTCAGATGTGTCGGTTGATGCAGCAGTAACCATATCAAAATGCAATTCGGAAAGTAAACACCACACATGACCACTTTCGATCCTCCAAGGAGAATACAAAATGACATTTCCCAGAGAACAATGTCCACAAAGTGTAACATAACATAACAGGAAATAAGAAAAGCTTTCCTTCCTATGAAAATACATATCTATTTTGCAATTCAATAACAATGAATGCATGTATAATACATTTAATTTAAATGCCAAAGTAGTGTCTCCCCAAAAAGCTCCCTATTTTAATATCCATTTCCATTTTGTTTACACTTTACGTATAATTTTGAAAACTTTAAGAACCAACACAGCATACAAGGCAAACATGAAGAGGTGCTGCTGTTGTGCCCCACAAACACCCTAACAATGGTAATGAACACCAGCCCAGATGAACAACAGAGTGTAGTATTGTGTCTCTGCAGTGACTGCATAAACAATGAATGAAGAGGCATGCTGCTTCGACCGACTTCACACCCCCAGAGTTGAGCCCAGACTCCATTGTTGTTATCTTCTGCTATTGAAAACATTCTAACACAAACTAACACACAAGAAAATAATTATCAGATTGTCGAAATCATTACAGAGAATACATGCGGGCTCCTCTTTGCCTTTATACTGTATGTAACTCCCACTTTTCCTCCCGGGTGGGTTAATGTCCTTCATGACAAGTTTATTGCTACCAACAATAAACTTTTCCTCATATATATATACTTTTACACTTTTAAATAATAACAATAAAAAATAAACAAACAAACAAAACAACAATGGGAGGTATAAACAGACAACGAGACAACGACTGTTGTAGATTACAAGGAGTAATCATTAACGATTTGATTTTACTTTCGCGAAAAAAATTGTGTCTTTTCATAGCCGAATTTACAACTTTGGTTACACCCTGCACTTAAATGGGGTAGGTTTGTTCCTATTGTTCCTTGACAAAGAGATGACACTTTAGTCGATTCAGCTTTTAATAGAAGTTCTTTTTTTTTAATTTTGCTTTTTGCTTACAGGAAGAGGTTTTCAGTAAGATGTTAGGTTTGATTGAATTTTTACTTCTCAAGAAATAATGAGCTTAGTCATTTGTTAAATCTATTTTTCTGGATTCATACTTAAATTGCGTTGAAACGTCGCGTCGTTCTCATACTAATTTGTTTAAAAAAATAAAACAGCCACATTTCAACAAGATGAGAAAAATTAAATTCACGAAATAAAAAATAAACTAAAATGTCAACTCTGCAAACTTGCCGCTAAAATTAACATCGTCCTGCATTATCCTCATGCAGGCAAAGTAACGAATAAAATCATTCGTCTGACGAAGCTCTTCCTGTTTGTCTTTCCATTACCAGTAATGTGTTGCTGTAGTTAAATTTATTATGGACCACCAAAACTCTATATGCAAGAGTATGGGTATGTCTTCTAAAGTAAAGCCCTACTTACCTTAACCCATTACTTTACACATCACAACAGTGTATCCACACAAAGCTCCTCTCAAGTAGACGTGTGTAGGTTAAACGAGTAAAATCCTCTGCCATGCAACGACGAGGACGACCGAGGATGTTAAAAGGAATTATTCGTAAAATTTCGTTAAAAAAAATACACGAAAAGTCGCATACAAAAATTTAAGAGCTCTAAAATGAATTCCGCCATTGTTACTTTGTGCATATGGTCCTCCTCCATCTCCCCACATCCCAACCCTTTTCGCAACAAACGGAAAATCCGCAGTTAATGTCTGACAAAGTTCACAAAATCGAGAAGAAACCACAAAAACAGCAAAAATCTTATTTCAAAAATTAAATTTTGGTTAATTTGAAACGATTAAACCCAAATTGAAGAGAATGAAAAATTAAGCTTAATATTTTAAATTAAGAGTATTTTGGGTTGAAATGAAATCTTAAAATTTCTTTTGCAGTTAAACTGCAAAAAATAAAGGAGAAAGTTTTTCAAACACTTCAGATTGAAATGCAGTTACGAACGTCGTGTCAGAATTTCAAAGAAAAAACTCACCGAAAAAAAACTTTTTCAAATAGATAACACGACAAGAACGATGTTTCTGAAAAGTCTTCTGCTCGTGTAACGAAACAAAAAGTTATGCGGGTGTGTCGTGTGGAACTATTTCAATAGAAGTCATTGAATAGGGTAAGTGTCATTCTATTTGGTGAAGAACAAAAGGCGACAAAACTATTTCTTTTCAACTAAGAATATTGAAAAAAATTGAAATCGATTTGAAACATTTTCATGAAGAAAATTTTACGTTCGAATGTTTTCAGATTTCAGTTACCGCTAAAAGAAGCCATACCCTATTGCATGAAAATTGTGCAAATGAGTTATTAAGTTCCTAATATTGAGTTTTAAGCAAGGGACTTCTGCAAAAGAAGGTATAATCCTTTTATGAAGATAAAAATTAAGCCCTAAGATGTATTTCTGGAGTTTTAAGTTTTCGAAAATTAAAATTTAAATTAATAGGAAAAACTATAAGCTTTGTCAAGTGTGTGTCTGTGTCGGTAAGATAAGTCTTCAGCGACTTAATAAATTGCAAAAGTTTTTCCTTAAATGAGGAAGAAAGAATTTAAGTTAAATTTATAATGCAGCGTTCTTGGAACTTACGTTCAAAAGCTATGCCGATATGTTCCTGATTTTGAATTTGAGTAAATATCAAGCAGTTGCACACACAAAAAACAAATAAGCGCTTTTATCGCAAAAATGAATTGAAATAAGAAATGTGAACAATTTTTTTTTTCAAGAACGGCAAAATGAAGAAAGTAATCAATTTTGAAATTTATTTTCAAGTCTAATTTTTCTGTCATATTTCTTTTTAAAAGATTTACCTCTTAATAGTATTTATACGAGAAAACTGTCTACAGTAGGGTGCAAGAAATGTGAAACTCCACCTTCAAACTTCTGTTCCATTTTTTTACCAACAAAAAAGGACTTTTGTCAACAAATTGGCTAACCCACTGTTCGCTAACGATGTTTGACCGTTATTTTCCACTTCTAGAATGCTGATGAATTGCAAACGATTTCTAAAAGTCGTCCGAACTTTTTATTCTCTTTTTTTCCATTTCCCATTTAGCTAAACGCTGAAATTTGAAGACGTTGGATCTAACTAGGTGTTCACCTCGTAAAAACACTTTGCACAGACGAAAAAAAAATCAGTTATAGAAAAAGAAAGTTCAACAGGACACCAGCAGGAGATTACTTTTTTTTGCTCACTTTATTCACTGATTTTATAGCCTAATGAGGTGCACGAAGAGTGAGAGAAAAAAAGACATAATAAATTTAAGATTTGGAGTTCCAACATTTGAAAGCAATCAAATAACTTGGGGGAAAGTTTATTAGCTCGACTAGAAGGAGGGTGAAAAAAATCAGGAGCGTTGAGTGTCAAGGACTATTAAAATAGTCATTTGGTGTTTTATGCGTTTGTAATTGCAAATAAATTCTCCAATTTAATGTCCATTTTTTGAATTGGAAAGTAACCGTGGTTCATGTTTTTTTTTTTTGCTGATTTCAAAACGGAACTGTTGAAAAAAAGTGTTCATATTTATTTTTTATCGTTTTAAGTGACTGGAAATTATACCCTATGATACTAATTTATGTCATTTTAAGTGCACAACCTGTAAAAATATGAGTTTGAGTACATAAAATTTGGTGCTTAATGTTTATTTTTTTTAAGTGGTGCCGAAGTCACACAACTTATGGTCCTAGCTTATAAATGAAGTTTAGTTATTTTATAAGCCAGGCTACCAACACGTTTTGTGGATCAATAATAATTGAGTTGTGTTAACCTTAAAATATTCAACATTTTAAGCCGAAATGATATGTACGAAGATTAAAAAACACTCAAATTGCTACCCGGAATTATTCATGGGGAATAATCAATTTATGGCCGCAAGTGATGAAGCTTTTTACTTTCAAAACATCAACTCTCTCGCATATTCTCCTTTTGGCATTCCAAACTGAACTGTTGAGCCAGCACACTTGATGGATTGCAAATCGTTTGTAAGTAAGTATTGCTTGGGGCTGATTCAGTGAAGTATTTCAAACTAAACGACATTTACGATTTTCAAACCATGTTGAATGTTGTTTCGTTTTTTTCTTTTTTTTTTGTGGAGTTAAAAGCCTTTTCAAAATGGTTTCTGCTTTCCTTAAAGAAATTAAACATGCCGGGAATTAAAGAAATAGCCTTTACATAAGCTATAAGGTTTGACTTTCTGGCAGTTAATTTATGTGTTTATGCCAATGGCAGACAAGCAAACTGCATTAGAAATGGCCTTTTTATGGCTTATCAATTAGTTGAAGAAAAAATTTCTCACAAAGTTAATTGTCATCATTTCAGACGCCAAACACAGAATTTTGTCACTGAATTTCATTGCAGAAGACACACTGGTTTTTTGTTGTTTGCTTTTCTGTCCCTTTTTTATGTTGTACCCTAGGCTATGTGTTGATCAGTAACATAAAATATAAGGGTTCGAACTTCGAATCCTATTCCTTCCTGAAATGTGTGTATTTCGGCTTTCACGATTTGGTATTGCCTCTTGCAAAAAACTGACAAAGCTTACATGCTTTGGACGGAATGAATCCCATCGAAACGTTCTGGAGCATAGGTTAGGCTTAGGTTAGAGTTGCTGTCTACGAATGAACGGATATTTTAGTTGATTTTAAAATTTCATGAGAGTTTTTATTTCTTCGCGATCGAATCGCCACCAAAACCAAAACGAAAATGATTTTGAGCTTAAATATTCGCGAATATTTATTCGTTGGGAGTGTTATTCCTGTGGAACGCGAATAGGTTGGCAGTTTGTTGTGGCTCCTTAAATAACTGGATACTACTCGTCGGGGTCGCACTTGGGATACTTGGGGAAGGCACAGCTAGAGACGCCACCGCTGCCACCAGTGGGCGTGGTTCTTGACTGCGAGTGGCCAAACGCTTACAAAGATTATTGTTCATGCAATTACAAAGAAACATTTTCGCCTGTATGTCGTTATGAAACGATACGCTTGATTTTGGCTTTATCTGTAGAGCTGAAGCTATATCTACACCAAATGGACGTTTGTACAGCTTATTTGAACAGCGAGTTAAACGATGAAGTTTATATGCAGCAGCCAGAGGGATACGAAGACAAGACGTGTAAGCAAAAGGTTCTAACTAAGGCTCAACAAAGCGATGCTACAAAAGAGGCCTTGTTTCTGAGACGTCTTATCATCGAAATTGGCTGTGGTGAAGCTGGTACACCAACAATAATACATGGAGACAATCTTAGCGCTCAAAATCTAGCAAAGAATCCAGTCTATCATGTTAATTTAATCCAAAGCAGTGTACGCAGATTCACATTGAGGAAGGGTGTTGAAAATATGTTAATTAGAAACAAATTCACTGTGAATCTAAACACTTTGCTTTATTATTTGTTCAATTAGAACTTTGCATAAATGTCAATTTGTAACTATTGAAAATATATTATTCTGAAAACACGTTTTTATAGTATAGCATGTTTATAGGCAGCGGTCGGGTCGGTTCATAAAAATCTTTTTTTAAATGGTTTTCCCCTGGTAACTGGTAGACTGTACCATGAACAACAAAACAAGAGAACTATCTTATTTCTTAGGTAGTCAATCGATTTCTTCGACAACAAAAATTATCAAATTTATTAATTTTTAAAGAGTAAATTTATGCATCATAAATACATATATCAATCGTTTTGTTGGCAATTTGTGAGAATTGAGGCTTTTTTCATTCATTCAAAGTTCGTTTATTAATCTCATGTGACAAGTTTTCATTTTATTTTTATTGAAACACTAGCTGACCCGACAGACTTCGTACTGCCTCAATCGATATAAAAACGACCTAGGCTTTTGTAGCCCGCTACCATTCCACCAGCTATCCTCTACCCAATTCTCCACTACAGTCTACCCGCTACCCTGTTATACCCAGTAACCCTGTTACTCGCTACCCAACTACCTGTTACGAAGTACTTCTAAACGCTACCCGCTACACCAGTAATTGTTACCCGTTACCTGCTACCGATTACCCCGCTTCCCCACTACCCGGTACCCTGGTCCTAAGCCACTGGTACAAAAGCAGAGAGTCCTCGACGGATTTGTATTGGGTTGAAAAATATAAAATGCTATCAAAACATAGGGATCGGTTACAACCAACATGATTCATGGCCCATGCGGTAATTTCAATCATTTATCGCCGTGCATGGCAGATGGAAAATGTACCAAAGGATTTCCTAAAGATTTTTCTAACGATACGATCACAAATGTTGACGATATCCAATATGTCGTCGAAGGAATTCCGATAATAATTTACAAAAAGTATCAAAAACATCGATATTGACATTGATAATCGTTGGGTGGTGCCTTATTCTTCTCTACTGAGCAAAACATTCCAAGCTCATATTAATGTATAGTTTTGTACTTCAGTGAAGAGCATCAAATTTATTTGCAAGTATGTGAATAAAGGCAGTGATATGGCATTGTTTGATGTTTTAATGATGACAAACAGTATAGTATGAACATGTTTATTTATCTTTTATTATTTATCCTACCTTTCACAGTAATAATAATAAGCTTTAATGTCACTATCAATACTGCAATCGATGTACAAACAATAATAATAATCGACGAAATTTTCTTGAAAGCTCATTAAGAAGTGGCTCTTAAAAAGTAGGGGTAAGTGGTAGGAAGTTGAAAATTAAGGATTGAATGTATTTCTTAATGCCGCACCATACAAAAATTATAATAAAAAAACTGCAAAAAAAAGGCCAAAACAAAATGTGTGGATGAGCCATCCTTAACAATAAGCTGTATAAAAAATAGATATGAACCTATTTTTTTTTTTCAAAATTCATTTTATTCAATTCACTTATGACTACTTAATACTAGACAATGAATTCAACTAGCTTATTATCTAAAATCTTATATTAAACTTACTGGCCCCAACCGGGCGCTCTAAGAAATTCATGATCGTCTTAAAATTAATGCCTTTCGGCCTATGAACTATTTTTTTATTTTTTATTTTATATTGTTTTCATGTTAGAAAATTACAAAAAAAAAACTAACTCCATATCGATTTTGTGTGTTTCTTACTTGCTACTTAAAATTAGGTCCTTAAAAAATAAAACTTAAAATTAACTAAAACTACCTATTCTACCTAACAACTACTTAAAACTACTTAAAACTAGAACAGCCACAGCAGCAAATCTATCATTTTTTTCACTTTTTGTATGTATCTTTTTTTTTTTTTTTTATTCGTTTTATTTATTTTTTTCTTTTTTTGTATTTTTATTTTATATTTGTTATCCTTGTTCTTGAATGTGCCACCATGCCTACTCTACTTAAACCTAAACCCAAAACCCTTAGACTAAAACAAGTATGCAAGCCGGCCAAGGCTCAAAACCCCACCCCGATTACCCATTATCAAGTGCTGACTGAAGCCACCAGAACTGGTGCTCCTGTTTCACCCTATCGATTCGGTCCCGTTCGGACACAGCCCTACTGAACCGAAGGAGCTCTGCTCCGTGCTGTGCGAGGACGTCTCGATGGTAAAGGAGCCGCCGATCGACGGTTCTCCGCCTGACGTGGTAGATTAGCGGGATCGCCAATCTGTCCTGTATCAGACCGCATTTATCTAAATGGAGGAATGCCTCTGGTGGAATGAAGCCGCTCGAGCGTGCACTATCAAAATATTCGTCGTTCGGATAGAACGCCCCAAAGATCAAATTATTCGCCGAAGTCGATATTCGATATGAACCTATTCTCATACCTACCGAATACACATATAAAATTTCATCAAAATCCGTCAAGCCGTCTCGGAGGAGTATGACCACTAAAACTGTGACAGAAGAATTTTATATATTAGATTAATAGTAAACCAGTTAATTTTCCAGGCAAACAAAAATTAACTTGATCCGCTATCAGCAAAATAAAAGTAAGAAAAATCTTCGTTCTCCTTGATTCTCATGCATTTGAGCACAATGTAATTTTTTGATAGCACGGTGGATTCTAAGCTTCTAGGATCACTTCGGACCTACATTTCGTTTGAAAAAACATTTGTTCTAAAGTTTTTTTCATACCAATTCGAGGTGAAAAATAATACTAGGACTAGGTATAGGACTAGGAAAATAGTTTATTCTCTTTTCTCATAGAACATTTTTTATTGATTGATTGTGGAAAATTCAACATTTAATTTGAAAATAAACATTAATATTTTAATGGGAGCAATTGAAATATCAATAAAAAACCTTTTTTATTTAATTAAATTTAAAAGAACAAATATTTTGAAATAAAAAAGATTATCTCCTAAATTTATCATATACACATCTCCTTACGCCTTATATGTATTTAAACGTTAATACACGCTAAACTAAACAGTTTTAGATGTATCGATCCGAGAACCGTGGTTTTACCCGGTTTAGTGACGATTTCTTAGCAAACGCTATAATCGCCGAACGAACGGGCCCAAGTCCTTGCTCATCACGAAGGTAGAACTCCAGCTTATCTTCGATTCAATAAAGAACAAGAAGTCAGCAGGTGTCGACGGTATATCCAACATTGTACTAAGACACTTACCGATTGAGGCAATAGACATCTACACCACTCTGTTCAGCAACGCGCTAAATAATGCATATTATCCAGAGCGTTGAAAGACAGCTGTGGTTCATCCTCTCCCGAAAAAGGGAAAGGACAACTCCAATCCTTCAAATCTCCGGTCAATAAGTCTCCT
Source organism: Sphaerophoria taeniata (assembly GCA_943590905.1). Taxonomy (NCBI): domain Eukaryota; kingdom Metazoa; phylum Arthropoda; class Insecta; order Diptera; family Syrphidae; genus Sphaerophoria; species Sphaerophoria taeniata. The sequence continues at coordinate 26,117,615 of OX016541.1, forward strand.
TCCAAGCATCAGCAAGGTATTCGAAAAGATAATCAATAGGGCTCTGGCTGAGTGGGGTGCGGACAACAAAATAATTCCGGATAACCAGTTCGGGTTCAAGGCGGGACATGACACCATTCATGCCGCGTCTAAGCTCGTTTCTGATATCCAATGGAATAAGTCCAAGAAACAATGCACGGGTGCTGTTCTGGTTGGCTTAGAGAAGGCCTTCGACGCCGTATGGTTAGAAGGTTTGTACCTAAAGCTCACCAGACTAGGCATCAGTAAACCATTGTTGTATATGCTTCATGATATGCTCAACGGTAGAAAGTTTGTTGTCAAAAGTGGCAATGTAACTTCTACCACCACCTTTGAAATTAAAAACGGTCTTCAACAGGGAGCGGTGAACTCGCCGATCCTCTTCAGCATTTACACCAGCGATCTGATAGGTAGCCTTTCCCAGGCAATTGCGTATGCCGACGACCTGATTGCGTACAGAACTGCCCCAAAGGTCGAAGTCATTAGAATTCTCTTGCAACGGGACTTCGAGAAGATTCAGCGATATTGCGATGATTGGAAACTGAAAATAAATGTCCAGAAATGCGAAACAATTCTGTTCCGGACCTCGTTGGCTGGAGCCACGAGGGATACGCGCAAGAATTGGCGCAAGATGGTCATCGTTGGGCCTCACGGACAGCGATTAACGAGCAAAAGTGAAGTGAAGTACCTCGGTATCTGGTTGGACTAGTATCTGTATTTCGACAGACATATAGATGCTGCTCTGACTAAGGCCAGAGGAGCCTTCGCTCTGACGAAACCACCAGAGGCATTCCTCCACCTAGATAAATGCGGTCTGATACAGGACAGATTGGCGATCCCGCTAATCTACCACGTCAGGCGGAGAACCGTCGATCGGCGGCTCCTTTACCATCGAGACGTCCTCGCACAGGACGGAGCAGAGCTCCTCCGGTTCAGTAGGGCTGTGTCCGAACGGGACCGAATTGATAGGGTGAAGCAGGAGCACCAGTTCTGGTGGCTTCAGTCAGCACTTGATAATGGGTAGTCGGGGTGGGGTTTTAAGCCTTGGCCGGCTTGTATACTTGTTTTAGTCTATGGGTTGTGGGTTTAGGTTTAAGTAGAGTAGGCATGGTGGCACACACATTGAAAAGGACAACGAATATGAAATTACAAGAAACAGAAAAAATGAAATAAAAATAATATTGACAAAAAAAAAAATATTTATCCAAAAAAAAATAGAACAAAAAATGAAAAAATGAAATGAAAAAAAAAAATTAGATTTGCTGCTGTGGTTGCTCTAGTTTGTAAGTAGTTGTTAGGTAGTTTAGGTAGTTTTAGTTAATTTTAAGTTTTATTTTTTAAGGACCTAATTTTAAGTAGTATGTAAGAAAAAAATATACAAGTCATTGTGTTAGTTTTTAGAAGTAAAAAAAAAAATTGTTCATAAGCCGAAAGGCATTAATTTTAGTTATCCATGAATTCCTTAGAGCGCCCGGTTGGGGCCAGTAAGTTAAATATAAGATTTAGATCATAAGCTAGTTTGAATTCTTTTGTCTAGTATGTAAGTAGATATAAGTGAATGAATAAAAAATGAATTTTGAAAAAAAAAAAAGTTTTAGATGTATAAAAAAGAGCACAGTTTGAAATACTTTAGGAAATTCAAATTTCTCTTTTGAACGCATTAAACAACAAGCAATTGCTTGCATAAAATTGAAGCAGACAAAAAAAACATACGGAATCTTATTGAGTGTCGTTTCCTGTTTAAAATATCAAATTGGTCTTCTCCACTAAGCTCCATTTAACCCATCTTATCCGCTTCCGCCTCAAGATTCCCAAACGCAACACAAATCCAAGTACGTACTAAGACGGACTTTTCAAAATTTGGCTCCTGGTATGGAGACGTGAGTTCCTTTTTTCTTAAAACACAACATGCATTTGTGGGTTTGTTTTGTTCATTTTATTCTTCTTCTTCATTCCCTTGCACAAATATTTTGGAATGCCAAAACTAGACATTGCACTATGTAGGTATGCTGTAGATCTTCTGACATGTATCACAATTGCATACATTGATTTTATTGTCGTTATTTCCGTCATTATGCCTCGGTTGGTAAAAATGTTCTTGCCAACTCTTTCTCATTAATTTAAAAGAATTTAATCAAAAAGCAACATGTCATATTTTACCTAATAATTTCATTTTTAAATAATAACAATAAGAAAGTGTTGAAATTCGAAACATTTTCCTTAATTTGACACATGCATGCAATAAAAAAGTAAAAACTAAAGTAAACGAACAAAAAAGTCCTCATCTATTGAGCTTTTACAATTCAAAAGGACTTAGCCATTGAAAATGATTGCACCATAACTTGATATTGCCAACTAAATAGTATAATTTTGTTTTGACACTACGTCGACACTACGGACGTGAATAGTTCTCGTTACTGCAATTTCAAGTTAGCTATTGTGCATTTCATGGCGTAGAAGTGGATAAGGACAGCCAATTATCCCTAAAGCCAGTAACAGACATGTACAAGCACATATGTAAGCACTTGTCATTTTGAATTTTTACATGCTCATCGAAGGACACAATAGCATGTCGAAAAACAATTTTGATGTTGCAAAATATTGAAAATCAATTGAGGCACTTGAAAGCTTCTTTTATCTCATGGAAAATTGGTTTTTAAAAATTCAATTTTAAAATATGTCACAGGTCAACTTTTAATTTTATTGTCTTGAAAGAAACTAGCAAGCACCTCTTATCTATTGTCCAAGATACTCAAAGTACAAAATCTGCATTTCAATAAAATTTCAACCTAAAGCCTTAACAATGACAGAATGTTTTTAAGCCCAGCAAGAGAGCAGAAATCTTTTCTAGAATATTATAAAAATCTAGCTCCGTTCGTTTGCGGCATATAGGCATAAAAACAGGTTGGCCGATTTTCTTAATTTTTGTCTTAAACTAAAGAGGATTAAGGGTAGATGGTTTAAGACAAACAAAATTAGTACTTTTTAAATCACAAACGGTTCAAATGTTAAAAATAATGCTTTTCACACTACAACAAAATATATCAATATACCTACGATTAATCAATTTCATTTAAAATTTCGTCAAATATTTTTATTTTCATCACACAAAAAAAAATGTCAGTGAAGAAAATATTTGTCAAAAATTGTTGAGGAGCGGGTAAGGAGGTAGCGGGTAGCAAGTAGAAGTAGCGGGTAGTGGGTAGCAGGTAGCTATGGAAGGTAGGAGGGTAGTGGGCAGTGTACTAGGAGGGTATCAAAGTTAAGGTCTTTTTTTATCAGATTTTTTTTGATGAAATACTCGGAAAACTCATTGGTTTTCAAGGGGAGAATTGCATGTAATTGTAGTAAAGTGGTTCTAAAATGGAAAATTGCATATTATTGCAGGTGCATTGGTTTTCAAATGGAAAATTTCAAAGTGGGTTTTCGAATAGAAAATAGAAATTTTTTGATGAAAAACTCGGAAAATTCATTGGTTTGCAAAGGGAAAATTGCATGTTATTGCAGGTGCAGTGGTTTTCAAATGGAAAACTGGAACATTTGTGATGGGGAACTAGAATGCAAGAAAAAGTAAAAAACAAATGGAAAATTTGAAATGCAAAAAAAATGCGATTAAACAAAATCTCAAAAACACTCTTTCAAATGAAATGCATTACTTTTGAAATGGTAAAACGGAAAGTTCGTAAAATGAAAAGTTCGTGCCGTTTGTCATCAAATTTTGACAAAATGTTAGAGTATTATTACAGTAGGGTTTTTAAGAAAATTGTACAAAATCGGGCAAGCCGTTCATAAGATATATCAAAAAATGTGGAAACACAATTTTCTCTATAGAACGTTAACTATGCATTTGACCATATCCTTAACAAAGTTGTTGTGCATGAGGCAACGAAGATTTCTGAGTTTTCACGACCTTTACTAGCTGACAAAGTAAACGTTGTTTTCTTAGATATATAAAAATCTCATAAAAATTCGCTGAGGACTCACTGATTTTATACCAGTGGAGTGTTTAGAACCAAATGTTGAGTTATGTTCGGTTAGTGGCGTAGATGGGTTCTTAGTATTTTGTACAAAATCCGACCAAGCCGTTTTCATGAGAAATGGCCAGGGTAGTGGTTGATGGGATAGCGGGGTAATGGGAAGTGGGTAGCGGGTTGACGGATAGTGAGTAGTTAGAAGCAGTGTAAGGGGAAGCGGGATAACAGGTAACGGGGTAGCGTGTAGCGCGTAGAATTACTGGGTAGCCGGCAGTGTTTAGTGGGGTGATGGGTAGCGGGGTAACTGGGTAACAGAGTAGTGGAGTAGCAGGGTAGCGGGTTGTGTAGTGGGCTACAAAAGTTTAGATCTTTTATTTATCGATTTAGGCAGTGCGAAGTCTGCCGGGTCAGCTAGTCTTTTCTAGAATTCTTCAACAACTTTTCATTTATTCAGAACTGTAATGAAAAGCCTAAGAGAAGCTATTTTTTGTTTGCTCATTTTTAATTCCTGAGACAATATTAATCCCATTGGCAATAAAATATTGCTCCCAACTACCAACTACCACTTTATTAGTATTTTATTTTCTTGTTGTTTTGTTTGATTTTCTATTGCAAAGGCTTTTCTCTCTCGGTTAGCCTACACATTTTTTCTTAAAGAAAATTAGCAAAAGAAATAATGGAAACTATATTTTTCCTTCTTCAATCCAATGATGGTGGCAGTTAGTGGAATGGTTGGCCATCCCAATGTTGCATTAGGTTTTCAAAGTTGCACCTTGTAAAAGATTAAGAATTGTAAATTCCGTTTTGATACTTTTTTTGCCCTCACAGAAAACAGACAACAAAAAGAATAAAATTCCCTTTGGAAATCGAGGTTTGGTGAATATTTTCATTTGCCAAGAAAAAACCCATATTGAGGCTGACTGCGACAACGGCTCGGACGGCCACGACAAAAGGACACCAAAGATGTCTTGGTCCTACTTGTCGGTCGTTGTCTTCCTCCTCCATCTCGTCTTCGGTCGGTGTAAGACTCTTGATAAGAAACTATTTTACACAAAGCTATAATAATAATGAATACAATTGGTGGGTTGGAGGGAAATTTCATTATGGTCTAGGATCAGAATACTATGAGAAAAGCAAGGAAATAGGACAATTAGCTTTTTGCTTTTGCCTTGTAACGAGGATATTGTATTTCGTTTTCGATTAAAATTTTATACTCTCTCTTGAGGAATCCACAGCTGACAAACTGTTGGAAGAAGGATGCAGCAAAAAAAATAAATAAAAGCTATTATCCAGGGAAAAGTCAATTTAGAGAGATACCTTAGTGGACTTTATTTCCTTCTTCGGTGATATTATCTTTCATACATTTTTTTTTTGTTCGTTCGAAATTGAAGTTATTGTGAGAAGTTGGATAGCATAAGATCTTCTACTTGTCTACGGATTTCCGCAATTTTAATGAAAACTCAATCATTTTAAAACCAGAGCAAATTCAATGTCTTAATTGTAACTTTAGAGATCGCCTAAGGACAAAATTCCATTCCAGAGACACACCCTTTTTCAGAAACGGACATTTTATGAGCCAACGAACGCTGAAAATCATGGATTATCAAGCATTTAAATTCTTGGTTCAAATAGTTCTCTAAAAAGCAAATTGCTTCTTTAGGAAATCAGTCAGTTCCAGTTCAGTGTCAAAGCGTTAAATGGTTGTAAAGTTATATCGCAGAAAACTTATCGCGGCCGTCTAACATTTTTTTCAACTAGTGCTTATTTCGTGAATGGTAACACTCAGCTCATGTCTGATTTGACAGATTATTAGTTTTATCCTTCCGTTGAACGAATATGGTTGTGTATACGCTTGAACAATGCTGGGAAATATTGCGACATTACTTTGAAAATCATGGCAATGTTGCAGAATGTGTGCAAAAATTACGTACGGATTTTGAAAGAAGAGAAGCACCGTCAGCTCCGTATGTTCGTTATCTTCTGAAAAAGTGAAGGAAACTGGCATCCTCATCGATAAACCAAAGCGTGAAAAGCGAAAAACAGTGCGTACACCCGAAAGTATTGCTGCTGTGGCAGAAAGTGTACGTGAAGCGCCATCAACATCAATTCACCGTCGTTCTCAACAATTGAACGTTTCGGAGACATCATTGATACGAATTTTGCATAATTTTGGTATGACGCCATATTAAGTCCGATAGGTTCAGGAGTTGAAGCCATTTGACCATCCAATGCGTTTTCGATTCGCTAAGTGGGCCTGCGATCGACTTAGAGAAGATACCGATTTTGTCAAAAAAAAATCATCTTTTCAGATGAAACTCATTGTGATCTTGGCGGGTAATGGGACATTTTTCTTCGTGAGCAAGGAGTGGCCGTTAGAGTCAATGGCGATCGTTATCGGGCGCTACGTGCTACACTCGATGTTTTGCACCCTGTTTTTGAAGATCGCATTATCAGCCGCAGATGTCGTTTGGCCACCTCGGAGCTGCGATTTGACACCGTTGGACTATTATTATTATTAGGGTGCGCCTACAAGCCAGAGACAATTGACGCTTTATAGGACAATATTCGTGGAAACCATTGGTGACACAATCGATAATGTGCTTAAAAATTGGACCAATCGTGTAGGCTACTGCATGGCCAGCCGAGGCAGCCATTTGAATGAAATTATTTTCCATTATTAACCGGAGGGATTGTATTTTCAAATAAAAAAAGAAATTGCATATTCAAAAAAAAAAAGTTATTTGGCGGACCCTTTACGTAGGTTTGCAGTTGCCCGTAGCTTAGTTGGTAAGTGCGTTGCCTGCTAAGCAGAACGTCGTTGGTTCGAGTCCTACTCAAACCAAGTTTTTATTTCATCTTTCACGGGCACTGCCTCTTGCGAAGACCTGACAAATCTTCCAAGAGTATCAATCTGTCATGAAAAAGTTCTTCTCAACTTTGCCGTTCGGAATCGGTGTTAAATTGTAGGTCCCCTCAATTCTTCACACGCACTCAGAGAATTGTTGATGAGAGTAAGCCACTTAGGCCTTGGCTCTTCAAGAGCTGTCGCGCCACTCTATTTTTTTTTTTATTTTTTTTTTCCTTACGTAGGTTAGTAGTTTTAAGGGAAATTACAAAACTCCATCAGGATATCACAAACAACAAGCACATCCATTTACCCATGAAAGGATGCATGAATGGACTAATTTAATAACAAAATTGCTGAGGAGTTCGAATTGTGTTTATAAAAAAACCCAATTAAGTTGCAATATCGCTGAGTTTGCTATTTTATTTATATATTTTGTCAAACGAAAAACTCTTCCACTATAACGGAAATTCTTTAAATGTACTTTGCTTGTATAAACATTCCACTTCCGCATCAGTTTCAACCAGTTGCAAGTTTGTATGTTTATGTTTTTTTGTTATTTAAAGGAAACTCAATAATCAGATGCAGTTTAAGAAGTCAACGTTCGAAGTTTGTTTTTCTCTTTATTACTCCTCTCAGCAACTGAATTTATTCATTCAACACTGTGCGCTACTCTGCAATTTCTTCGAACTGATAGTTCATTACCATAACTTGGGTTTTCTATATAAATATTTTTGTTTTTGTTTCATTTTTACAAAAGTGTTCCAGGACGATGCTCTGCTTGAAAACTTGATATTTATAAAGCTATCTTGACTTGTTTGCAAAAATAAAAATTTTGTTTTTCAATGGTCTCTATTTTTGTCTTTGAAAAAAAGGTAAGTATCATTTTTTACGTGCCTGGGATTCTGAGACTCTTAATAGTTCAAGTTTTCTATTAATAACAAATAGAAGAGTCGGAAATCGTAAAAAAAGTAAAGGAATTTGAGAAAGTGAAAGAAATTTTTTTGAATCTATCTATTAACAAAACTGGGGATAGTTATTCATACTTCGAAGTAAAGTGAACTAATTACTCTTGAGAGAATTATGAATGAATTTCGTGCTTAAGGATGGGAAACAAGGTGCGAATTGAGAATAAAGGAAGGGTTTGTCAGTCAGTGGTTTTTTTAGTTGGTTCATAATTGGATTAAAATAAAGAATGCGGCGCTGGCAAAAGGTAAGTTCTTAACTTAATTAATATGACAGTAAGTTGAAAAGTTGACAGTTGAGTTTATTCCAATGGGAGTGATGATTATTCCATTGTTTTTCATGAACTAGAAGTGTGATTTGAAATATTTCGACATTTATATGGTATACGAGGGTGGTCCGATAAGTGATCAGGCTGCAACAGAAAAACTTTATTTTGTAAAAAGTATGGCGATTAGGTAATTTTCTCCTTTTTAATCGATACACTTTACCCATCGACGCTTCAACTTATTTAACCAATCTTAAAATCACGTTTTCTCGAGGTCTGCTAAGAAGCTATCAGTGCCAGTGGCGTTGACCTCCTCTTTCGACTAAAATTTCTGTTCAGAGAAAGAATTTTTCTGGTTAAGAAACACGTACTCTGAAGAATACGGTGCTTGGGACAACACTTTGTGTGATCCGGTGCTTTTATTCGCCAAGTGGGTACGTTCTTTCTTCAATTCGGCGTAAATCGGTGTGAGCTTTTCAATCTTTTCCAATTAGTTTATGTAGATCACATCTTATGAATCCCAGAAAACGGTGACCCATGAGCATCAGTCTTCGCGTTCTCCGGAGCACGTTCACCGGCTAAAGAAATAGTGGTACAACTATTCCTTGGTCTCTGCTGTATATCATGTTTTGTCGATTGTTACGAAACTGTACAGAAATTCGATCGTTAAAGACTGCTCTGAAGTGGTCTCATGGTTGCACTTGTTATCCGGATCTGGCAAACGCGGTACCAATCGAGTCGACAGCTATGTCATACCCAAAATTCCATGTAGGATAGTACCAAGCGATGTTTTGATATGCTTACTATCCCCTGAGATACTGACACCATCAGGCAGTGAGGGTAAGTACTTATTGGGTCATCCTTGTATTCTTAAAAACGGCAAAATATATCATCGCAACACTCCATCCGATTATTAGCCCGCTGACGAGAGCACAGAGCCATAAAATATTTCGGTATCCCTAACCAGACCCGTCATTCAACCGTAATAATTGCGCTTGCTGGAACGCCCTTTAGTATAGTCTCGAGTCCAACTTCAGTAGTACTATCAAGTTCAGAGATTCGACTACACGAATGTGAAACTATTTGCCCAGCTCTGCCTTCGGCGTTCCTTGCAATATTCAGGATTTAAAGACAAATTTATACCAGCATCTCCTTTCTAACTCTATTCTTCCTTCCTTATGTTCACACTGTGTCTTGTGAAAGTGAGACATCATAAGAAAGTCGTGAGCAAATTGTGTTTAAGTCTTTTTTTTTTCAGTGAGCCAAAAAAGAAATTACAAACGTAATCTCTAATCGAACATCTTCAACAGTACTTTGGAACATGAAATCGTCGAAACATAAAACAAACACAAAAACGATCGCAATGACGAACGAGGACAATGACATTATTTTTGTCTCCACCATACCGTCACCGCCCCCGCCTTCTCTTCAGCACCGTCTGCAAGGAATTCTTTCCCAAAAGAAGAACAAACAAAAAACAGCGTAGACAATTTTTCAAAAAAAGAAAAGCTCATGTCTTCCATTGTTTTGCTTGTTTCTAAAAATATTATCTGCTGTTTTTGATCCTGATGGGGTTCTGACTTCATTCATACACCCTGTGTGTGTGGGTTTGTTGCTCATGAAGTCTCATTCTACACGGCTCCAGCTTTGACTGATATGGCTGCTGTTGTGCTGCTTTTGGCTGGATGCTTCTATACTTTTGAATCCTCATCCATCCTCCCCATCCTTGTTGTAGTATAGTCTTGTACTGTTACGATGTTACTGATGTGTTCACTGTTCAGCTGTTTTTCGATTGGAATTCTTGTTTTACATTCCTCGCATGCATTTCAATTCTCAGAGGGGACCTTAGAACAAGGACATATTATGACATTCTTTTAATGTTTTACATGTGTTCTCTCTCTCTCTCTCCTTTTTTTGTCTGCTATTAGGTGAATGTAACTTACATTCTTTTCTATGCTTCTTGATAATGACACACGTGGAGTTAAGCTAGGAAATATTTTACATAGTTTTGCATTTTATTTCTGGAGAATGAATAAGACCATTGGTTTTTCAAAACGAAACAAAATGAAAAAAAAATCAAACCGAGTCCCGGTAATGGAATAATTTGTATGCAAAGCAATGTTCACTGTAACAGTGTATAGTCTGCTAGTCTGGATGTCATATTTTTGTTCTCATATTTAGTCCTGTTAAACAACTTGTGGTTTTGGCTTTTGTGGGAAATGAAATAAAAGAGTATGCTTTCCATGTTGTTGCAAAAAGCGATTAAATAGAATGTTAATGGCAGGGACATGTCGCAGGAGGTTTTTATTTGTAATTGTTTTCAAAGATGAATTAAAACATTGTTTTCTATGTTTTGTTGCGAATTTTCGCCTACAAAATTGTTTACAACTACACAAATGCGAAGGTAGGGTAATTGTTGTTAAAATAAAAGCAGATTCACAAAAAACGTTTTAATGGTTTCCTTAATTATGAGAATGAGGTAACCAGGAAGACTATTAAAACAAAACAAATATACACGACAAAACCACTTGAATCCTCACCGTCAATTTTACAGGAAATCAATTTTCAAAAACATGCAATTCGCAAATAGATTCAATGATGAAAAAGTGCACCGTCGATTTGTTTCAACACCACTTGTCGAACTATGTGCTTCATTGCAGGCTTTGCCACGACCATTTATACCAATTACAAGAGCCACCATAATACAGCCACTAAGAGGAAAGCTCTTCCACAATATTGACTACTCCACCGCAGTCATTCATTCATTCATTTCCGCAAATACGATGGAATTGGTATTATCAAGTTTGGTACTTAAGCGAACCGCCAGTCAACAAAAATGTTCAAATACAAAATTGGTTATGCTAAGTTTGACATAATTTGCAGAATACCACTTAATTTATAATCTGCTTTCGACCCCGAGTCCGGGTTGCTTGCTTGAAGAGCCATCAAAAAGTATTTATATAGCAGCCGCCCCAACGCACTCACTTCACACATATAACCATGATGAGGAGTTTCGCGTTGTGCGCGTTATTGCCTTTCCAATATAATTTTGTGTTATCAACAATGCAGACAAGCTACACGAATGCATTGTAAGGGTACACAGCCCCTTTTGTGCTTTAAATTAAGTTTAAGTTTTGTTCAGTTCCGGCAACCACATAATTCTCATAATTCATGCGTCAAATGCCACATTTGAGTACAACCGTTTATATGGGGAAGGTTGGAACGTGAAGTATGTGAATGGGATTTAATTTAATCACCATCATTATCATACATTTCAATTTCTTTTTGGATAGCGTTACCACATTTCAATATTTTTCAATGCAGGTCTGCATGAAGTCTTTTTTTTTAACCTAAAAAAATAAAGAAAATTAAGAAGTACTTTACTTTTAAATAATTATTGTTCTAAGTTTAACGTACCTCTAATAGTTTTTGCAAACTCATTCAAGTTTTTCTAATGGGTGAATCTCGGGGTTTACTACACAATATATCGTTTCATTTAACTGCTTACCTTTTTTGATACCGAACATAACAATGAGAAACAACAACACCGGTGTTTTGTTTGACGAAAAAAATGTGCACGACTCGGTCGTACGAACTTGCTCCTGTATTCCAAATCATAAAAAAAATTAAAATTCGTAAAAAAAATTTTAAATTGAAATATGTACCTCAAAAAAAGATTCTATCATATGATTTCTTAAGAAATTGTAGATTTTCAATATTTTTTTTAAGAAAATCGTCGGAGCGGTTTTTTTTTAATTAATTTTTATATATAAAATTTGTCGAAAATGTCCTAAAATTAATTTGGGTATGCAGTATTCAAGAATGTGTAACTATACATTTTATAAGTTAATTTTGAAAAAAAAGTTTAAAAATATTTTTTAAAAATCCAAAAAAAAATTTGAAATTTTTTTGAAAACAAAATATTATTTGGACAATATATGCTTACTTTCAAAAAAAAAATTACCCTGATCAGACTTTTATTTTTCGAGAAAATCTGATAATAAAAAAACGGTTCTATGGGAGGTACCGTTTTGGAGCAATACAAAAATATTTTTTTTACATAAGATACATCAATGTTTAAAAAAAAAAAATCGAGGAAGTTTAAAACAAATCGTAGTAGCCGTTTTTCAGAAAATTGAAACTTTTATTTTTTGGCCAAAAAAATCGTATGGTGGCTACCCTAAATTTTGATCTTAAAAAAAAAATCAAAAAAACGACCCACGCGAATTTGCTCAAACCCCTAATTTTCAAGTTTGAATTCAATCGGACCAGTGGTTAAGGCTGTAGGTGCGTTTACAGACAGACAGACAGACGGACGTAATCACCGGACCCACTTTTTTCGAATTCCCTATCATCATAATGTCATATCTCATCATTATCTCAAATTTTTTTTTTTTACGAATTCAATACTTGCCATATATTCTATATGTCGCAAGTAAAAAGCTAAGCACCGAAACAACAACACGAACACAACCGAAGCGACGTGCGACAGCCGACAACACATGATAATGATTTGGGAGTGATATGATTCACACTCAACGTCGACAGAAAAATCTACAAAAGGAAGTGTTTCCTTCCGCCAACAAAAATCAGTTCTCACTTGGCTACGGTAGAGTGAACGTCTGAGAAGTTTGCTCTAGCTAGCATCCTATTACAATTTTTCCGGGAAGTCACTAATTTTTTAGAGCTGCCCATTTATATTTTGCTTTGGGAATATATTTCTTCAAAATATATTCTCAACCGACCGGGGTGGGGCTTCTCTCTGATCCGATATTTTATTTATTTTTTCTGCAGAATATACAAACAGGAGTAAATGTTGCTAGGCCGTTTTTTTCTCAGCGTTTGTTGTGAAAAGGAGCCTGATTTTGACCAGATTCAGTTTATTCTTTGATCTACTCCTTCTGAGTGTATCAAAGACAGCCAACTTTTATTCAGTGGAGTTTGCTGGTCGCTGAGAGGAGTATCGATTCGACCGTTTATTTCGTGTATTCTTCCCCTCTCGAAAATACTCGAACAGGAGCTAGAGCTCAGCCGTTTATTTCAAAGCGTTTGTTGTGAACAGGAGTTTGATTTTGACTAGACTCGGTTTATTATTTGACCCATACCCTCTGTGCGTGTCAAAAACAGGGCAAAAGTCTTCGTTTATTCAGTGGCAATGGCAACAATGACAGTCATACAATCCGACGATTCATCTACGACAGCCATACTCAACCTTTTTGTTTAATGGGCCGCATTGATAATTTTGTAACCCTACCCCGGGCCAGAAGAATTTTTTTTATCGTAAATAATAACATGTACTCATTTTAATGTGCATAGTAGTAGTCGTCTAGCTGGGTCACGCAATTAGCGCTGGGTTGCGCCGTTTTGATACCATAAAACTAGTTTGATCTATAAAATTAAAAGAGGGATTATATAAAATTCTAAGTTTTTGTTTTGAGTTCGCTAGCTGGTGATCTCGAGTTCGAAGAGGAACTGAAACAATTAGTTTAAAATACGCCTCAAATCCACTTTGTTGCGTTTAGAAAATAGATCAAATTTTTGATCTTTAGTTCGGTAATTGAAGAAGGACTTTGCCAATGATTTGGCTCCCGTTTTGGCTAGGGCAGGACATTTCACAAGAAGTGAAGAACAGTTTCCTTTTCACGCTGGCCCCCACAACTACGACAGAAAGTATTGTGGGGAATGTCCAGCTTAGATGCTTGTTCCCCAACAGGCCAGTGTCCGGTGCATGTTGCAACGACCCTTGCTATGTCTTGCCTGGATCTGCAAATAAGGTTATAAGTGCGGGATTTGTTGTAGGTGGGCCATATCCTTCTATATATGATACAGTTGATTAGGCTTCTCCACCTGTGTTTTGATTCAGCGAAAAAAATTGAGAAGATCGTGCCCTTCATAGCTCCAAGAGGAATGTTGACTCCTTCCGCGAGTGAGCTATGGAGGGCTGATCCTTGCCTTGCCAGCTCGTCAGCCCGTTCATTGCCCTCAAAGCCACTTTGACCCGGAATCGAGGCAAGATTGACCCTGAGTCCAATGTTAATGCCCGCTAGCTCACTTCGGCATTGTTGAACTAAATTTAGAAGATCTTGCCCTTCATAGCTCCAAGAGAAATGTTGACTTCTTCTGCGAGTGAGCTATGGATGGCTGATCCTTGCCCTACCAGCTCGTCAGCCCGTTCATTGCCCTCAAAGCCACTATGACCCGGAATCGAGGCAAGATTGACCCTGAGCCCAATGTTTATGCCCGCTAGCTCACTCCGGCATTGTTGAACTAATTTGCAGGATGATGTGGACGAGCCAATCGCTTGAATAGCCGCCTGACTGTCCGAAAAGATAGCTGTATTGCGGTTTTGATTTGGATCTAGTTTCAGTAATTTGCATGCACCCTTAATCGCGGGTAGTTCAGCCTGAAAGACACTAGCAAAGTCAGGAAGCCTAAAAGACCTGGAGACATTTAAAGACTCAGAGAAAATTCCTGCACCAACCCCACACTTCATTTTTGAGCCGTCAGTGATAATAGTTATGTCGAAGCCTCTCGTCACTAAGTCATCATCCCACTCTTTTTGAGATGGTATGATAACTTTAAAATCCGCACTGAGGTCCACAGTAAGAGTGTAGTAGTCGGTTTTTGTCGAAAATATGTCTATTCAAAATTTGAATAAAATTATTCCAATTCTATTTCGCAATTGCAAGAAAAGTAAAGAATACTCAGCGACTTCTGTTTTTCATTTAGTTGTGCAAACCTTTCCTGGCGTAGAAAGGAGTGACATCTAGTATAATTTTTTGAAGACACACGATGTCCACTTTTCCACTGCTGTACGTGTGTGCTTCCATTTTGAAACGTAAAACACGTTTTTCTGCAGTCACTCTATATTTTATTAAACCACGCCGCGGGCCAACTTTTATAAGCTCACGGGCCGCATGCGGCCCGCGGGCCGCAGGTTGAGTATAGCTGATCTACGAGGAGCCGCGGCTATCCAGACACCGAGCCTAGTGACGGGAGCAGCTTATCGTCGCTGTGGTATTATAAGTATTGAAAGCTAAATATTTGTAAAGTAGCTTGATATAAAACTCTGGTAGACCTAAGATATTGCAAAATAGAAAACTATCAAGCGAATAGTGAAGTTGTATTATTTGGTTTGGATCTTTAACTCGACGTTAGGTGCTTAGTCGAGAACACCCTGGACAGACTGTGCATATCTCAGCCTTAGAAAACAAGCATCACAATATACGGAATATTTGGTAACATAATGGAGCTATTCTGGTTCTAGGAAGACGACCGCGCCTGGAGATAATGAACTGAAAATTTTTTGAAGGCAGAAATAATTTCTTAATTATAACTTTATAACCGCGTGCTGAAAAAAAAAATCGTTTTCAATGTAAGGCCTTTCTTTGATGTCCAATTGTATTACTGCTGTCGAAGAAAATTGTGATTTCCTAATATTGCGAGAAAATGTTTCGAATAATTTATATTTGCCAATATCTGGGCTACCACACCTTCAAAAAACTTGTTAGACGAATGGAGAGCCCGTAGAATTTTCTTTTTAGGTATAGTTCGATGGGTTTTGGAAGAATTTTATTTTTCTTTCCAAAACTTTGCCAATGCCAATTTCGAAAATCATAAAAAATCGATTTCGCTAAATTCTACTTGTTGGTCCTTATTATCCTAAGCCTTCCATCGAAAGCCAAACTCAATTCCGAACCCTGGTTGCCGAGAGGTTGAGGGATAAGAAAACGGACGGCAACACTGGACAACCTGACATGATCAACAGCACTTAACATACACTTACAAACGACATAACGTATGACATGGTAAGAGAAAACAGCGTCCCTTCCATTTCCATCAGCCAGTATCGCCGCGCCACCGCCGCCCTAACGTTAAATTAGTTTTAGTCATTAAACCCATTTCATTGAGTACAGTCGTCCGCTTCTACGTTTGTTTACATCATTGCTCAATAATAAAGTCAAATAAAATTAATTTAATATTTTAAATTAAATTTCGCCTTTTACTTGTGGGAATTTCACCTATAAAGCTATTAAGCGTAGTGCTCGCCCCTCCAGAATGCCCACAAGTATATTCTTGATTGTATTTCAAGTACTTTCTTAAGCAATAATACGCGAAAATGAGATTGTTAACCATCCTATTATTGGAATATTAATGAATTCAACATCAATAACGACTGTAACCTCCTTTCAAAACCTTTAATTCTCTTGTAAGAATCACATTTTGTCTCAAATGAAAGGTATCAAAAACTGTACACTTAAGTTTTTTTTCAATATTAATAAATAAAAAAAACTTTGGAATGACACTTAATCCAGACGAACTGTCGCAAAGACACCATTACTTCTTAATAATTCCGGTATCGATGAAATTGTGCATGAATTTTCTGTACCTTATAAAAAAATGTCGAGTCTGGCTTTTGGAAAACCTTTTATGGAACTTTTTTTGACGAATATATCCGAAATTTGGCTATTGTTCGTAGACCAGAAATACTGTTTTTCTGTATAAACAATTCTTCATAGATTTTTATTTCCCGTGTTAAATTCAAATCCTAAGATATTAATTAACAAAATTCATAATTTTGATGCAAGAAACTTTATCCGCTCCATGCTACCGGAATTTACATTTTGTCAAAAATTCAAACATTAATATGTGTCCAAAGTTTGAAACAAATATTTATACCTGGCATCGCTTCCATGAACCCCAACATTGAAAATATAACATAAGCACATCCCATTTTAACTATCACCCATTCTCCTAACCGAAAAAGAGGGATTTTTCCGTTTATTTGCATGCGAGCATAATATCACAAGGGGGTACCAACATACTGCAAAATTTATTGCTTTTGCAAAGTTCTTGCATATTATGATATTAATGTCCTTGTGTGGGTTTGTGTGTACTTTTTCTCTAAGGGGGATAGAGGATTGTAAATCCACTTCGAATCCAGAATGCAAATCTACGAATTGAGATTGCAATTAAATGCACAACTGGCACCTTGTTGTGTCACATCCACACATACTTTAGCACAATCTGAAGATTCACATAATGTACTCTTACATACAAACATACACCCCTTAAGCTCTTTAGGACTGTAGAAACTCGACCGCAATCATATTCTTCGATTATAAACACCAAAGACGGTAAAATTTACAGAATTGATGTGAATGGGGGTAAAACTCATTTATAAAACCACAAACATTAAAAAAGACAAAAACAAATACAACAACCAGAGGCTCAAGTCAGTTTGTGTTTGAGTCACAACTTAATCGTTTGGAAAAATCCAATTTTGTGCATTTTTCTTGAATGACATTTTCGATACCGGGGTTCCCACTTTTCTTACTTATATTTCTCCGATCGAAAATTTGATTTTTATAGAAGAAAAAAGAAAATAGAAATTTAAAAAAAATGGCAACACTTCAAATCCAATTTGTGGTGCATTGACTGACGACGCCAGCCAAACACGACCGATGACTAAGTAGTACTCGCTCCACTTCCTCCGAATCAATTCGAAACGATAGATGAAGGAAATGTCGGCCATTGATTCTACCTCCGCCATTAACCCTTCCAATTCCCGCTGCTCACCACACAGTTATAACTTAAACAAGTTTTCCTCTCGTTTGTCATTGTTGTCATCATCATTTCGAAAGTTTCGGAGAGCAAAGCGCAGTGTTGTCGGTATGCTGCTGCTGGAAATGAAGGAAAAGCGAAAAACGTTAGGCTAATGGACCCACGTTATATGCCAAAAAGGATGTGGCAATTATGTGGGTTCAGTTTGGGTTCACTATGCCACATTCTTCTTCATTCAACTCTTTTCTTTTTTACTTTCATGTATACATATTATACACTTTTGGCAGAGCCAAAGCCAACAACAACAACGACGTCCTAGATGCGAGCGAGAGAAATTGGTTTTCCTTTGTGGCGAAAACAATTTTTTATCCATGAACATCCAGAGAAGATGAAGCCCTCTCAAGACGGCAAGAAGGGATTTTCTTCGATTGGGTTTTAATGATGCGGTATTCGTTTGGCGGTTCTCATCAATTGAAAAGAATCTAGAAGGAGGAAAGAGAGTTAGAGCGATGGAGGTATTTTGTCAGGATAAGGTAGATTGGATTGATGTCAATAAAATGGGTTGAAAATGTCAAAAAGAAGCGAGCATTATTAGGTCACAGCAAGTAATTTCAAATTTCATAAAAAGAAAGTTCAATTGAATAGACTTTCAAGAAATACACAAAAAAAGTAAAAGGTTTTTCGACACAGCAAAAAAAATGGTACGTATACGCCGTAGTGTATCGACTTCATTCTCAGAAGGATTGATCTTTTTAGGTCGATGAAATGCTGTGTTTGTCAAGCAAGGATGAAAAAAAATACTTAATTACAGATGATGCTTTGTGTCGAGAAAAATTAAATATGCGGAGAAATGAAGGCAGTTTTTTCGTTTGAAAAATGCAATTGGGAACGAGTATAAAATGGGGACACTGAAACACAAACACGGAATGAAAGAGAGTTGAAAAGGTTATCGAGAATTGGAGTTGAGGCTTTTTTTACTTTCCAAAATAAGAACTGTTTGAGTTTTGGATTTCGGTTAGAGCAAGGTCTTGTTTTGCTGAATGCTGGGTTCGAAATATAAACGTTCCTCCAAGATATCTATACCGATCCAAAAAAGTAAGCATTCTTCATCGCCGAAGCACACTTTCACCTCATTGGATTCGTTGACAAGCAGAACTGCTGCATTTAGGAAAATGAGAAATCACAAGCGATTGTTGAAAAGCTGATTAATACTCACAGTATGACTGCTTGGACCGGTTTATGGACTTCGGAACTGAGGTTGTGCCAGCAATTACAATGAATGGTGTTAATCCTCTTTTATAATAAAAAAAAGCGTTGGTCATAATTATATAGGATTCTTCACTTAAGCAATCTTAAAAGCCTTTTTCATAGAAGAAACGCCAAAAATAATCAAAAACTTATCTTTTTCCTCCATAAAAAAACGATCTTATAACTTTTTCAGAGAGCATTTCAAATGTAATCAATGTCATTACTGTACCCATTTCTTTTGATTTGGTTTCATCTTACGATATTTTCAAAAATTCCACATTTCTACTAAAAAGGAAACAAAAATCCATTTCAACTAGAGGCCATCCAGCAACTATTGTAATGATAAAAGTTTTTAATTACTAATTAAACTTTCGTCGCTGCACTCTGTGGAATCCACACTGCAAGTGTGTTATTTTATGTTGCAAATAGATAAAGCTCCACCACCATCATTATCGTCGCCAACGGATATTACCTTCTGGAGCATGCATTCTCTGTAAGCTTATACGTCAGCACTTTTATCCTTGCAGTTTTTTCTCTCCTTATTATTACCATTATTAATGTATAATTCAAGGAAACAAACGAAAAGGATAAAAGCGCAATTCCCTATTGTACAGTTCCATCGATGTTTGAAAAACTTTTGATATGACAGTGACAGTAAAGGCGCACTCTGTTGTACGGGTGCAGCCAAGTCAGTGTCAACAAAAGGGCATTTCCAAGGATTCCGATCATCAAGAAACTTTTGATGGCGAGAAGGTGTGTCGACGCCAAAAGAGAAATTATAAAAGCAACAACGCAAATATTCCGTCAAGTGTAAGGATTAGTGTTGATCCTTTAAGCCTATTAACAGCCACTTTTATATATAAGAAACTCGCGCGCTTACCAAGAGATAAAGCTCTCTACAGAGCAACAATGGATATTGTTTTATTTTTCCCTACACACACAAAAAAGGACACAAACAAACGTACAATATTTAAATCCTCTTGCTTCTCAAATTCAACTTAATATCCTTAACGGAGTCAGACTCTATTCTTTCCACCCGTTCGTCTTATACTGGGTCGCCGCCGGCCGCCTGTCAGCCATTCATTGTTTAAAGTTGGTGTAACGAATTTCTCTTGCATCTTTCATTTGCTTCCCAAACAAAAGAGAAACTTTAATCTATAAAATACCATTTATTACTTCAGTGGTAATGAATAAAAAATGGAATAGCAGAATAATTCAGGAGAAAAAAGGATAAATTTTGCGCAGATGATTAAAATGATGCAGTTAGTCCTTTAGAAGTATTTTTTTCTTTATTGAAAAGGATAGAATGTTTTTTTTGTGTGAGATGTACTCCTTGAAAGAGGTAAAGAGAAATCACTTTTGACATTTTTATTTGGAATATCTTGCAATTTTTTGTGTCCATAATTGCTTGTGTGTCTGCGTGAGATTGAAAAACAGACATTTTGGAGATAGTTGGTACTTTTTGAAAGGACTTATTCATCAAATAAATTGAATTTCGAGAGTTTATTATTACTTGAGATTGAGTTTCTGAGATTAAGGTATTTTCTATAAGTTTTGGGAAATTGCTTTCTTGTGAAAATCTACCATTGTTTTTTTATAACAGAAAAGTTAATCGTATTTTGAAGACTAAAAATTATTTTTAACACTTCAGAGAATACTTAAGCTTGACTGAATGCAAAATATCTTTTGTTCAAAGTTCATTTCGTTTGAGAGTGAATAATCCCATAGAGCCAATAAACATAAACATTATGCTGAAAATTTGCCTTCATGTACATACGTACATTTTGTAAACCGAGCTAACTCAGTTCACCCAACTCGAATGGAACAAGTCAACTCGTTTTGCCAACTTGGCCCGAAAATCAATCAAGAAAACACTTAATAAGCGGAAGAACTGAGGTTTTTAATTCAACAAAATCCTTGCCATCCGCAGATAAAATTTTAAAGTTAATGGCTAATAAAAAGATAAGATACGAATCTAGGTCGCATGAAGGATATTTCATTCTATTATCTACCGGATTACCCGAAAAACAGTTTTCAAAAACACTTATGAAATTTTACAATACCCTTTACAAAAAGTAAAATGGAAAATACTTGAAACAAATTAGAAGCAAGCTTACTCGGTTCTTTTAAATCAATTGCTGGGTTGGCTAACCGAGTTGACAACCTAATGAGTGTAAGTGTAATACAAGTGTAATGAAAATTACTAGATCAGACTGTATTTTATGTGGTTCATATTGTGGACAAAGTTTTCATAAACAGTGTGCAAACATTACAAATGAAGAACTTAATATTGTTAAAAATTCTGATAAATTATTCTGGAAGTGTAACAGTTGTTCTCAATTAAACTTCTCAAATATTGTTAATCGAATTACGAATTGCGGTTAATCAATCTCCATCTCTTAATAATCAACAAAAAGCCTGTGTGGATTCTGTTTTTACTGCCTCTGAAGATTCCGAATTTCCCCAATCTCAAAATTCTACCGCTGCAAACAAAAATTCTGATATTCTCCAACCTCCAAATACAGTCACTGCAAGCGAAGTCTCCGAATCAACCCAACCTGTAAATTCAGTAACTGACAATAACCAAGCAATGATCAATTGCCCTCTCTTTCTAACCCAAACGCTAATACTAAATCAAAAAAGAAAACAAGAAAGAATAACAAAAACCAAACAAAAAACAACAATGAAGACATTTCCTTAGATTTTCCCTCTAACTTTTATGGCTCTGCACAATCGGATATTTTGAGTGTTATTCCCAAAATTCAGTGGCTACATATATCGAAATTAAATAAAGATACATCTCCTGAATCAATTATCTCGTATTTATCAAACAAAGTTAATCTTCCCTCTGAAACATTTCAATGTTATAAACTTTGTGGCAGGCACTTTAATAATGAACCACAGCAACTGTCTGGCGAAGTGAACGAACAGGTCCAAGGCGGATCTGCAAGCAGACTGGATTGCATCATCAAACGACTAAGATCACATCTAACTTCATGACCAAGCCAATCTGCTTCGTAAACGTTTGTCTGCAAGAACATCGAGAATATTCGTCATTCGATTGCTGTAATTCAAAGTATCTAGTTCACTTTTCCTTTGCCTTGTATTTGCGCCATTTTTACTCATCGAAATTATAAACTGAAAAAGACTGAATAAAATCTTGCCATTTTGTATGATATAAATTTAACACAGTGTTTTGTTTAATGAACTTAGCTCAATCGCAGCAAGCAGTGTTTTTCTTATTCTCTGTGCGTCTCTTAGTTCCATCGAGACCACAAATTGGTGACCCCGACGTGATCTAATCACGCCCAGCATTCATACACGTTCTGTTTCTTATTCAATGTCCGATTGTTCCGACACCGAGGACACGGGAAAATATTTTGAGGCCAGTGCGCAAATGGTGCAAACTCGCTCCCAAACGAAGGAAGAATTTGAAGAACAACTCCAACTACAAGCAGCAATGGCGGAACGTCTTGAACAATTGCTTAGAGAGGCACGTAGCCCGAAACTGCCCCCATTCGACGGCCACAAGTTAGACCTATGGTTTCGTCGGGTAGAAACGGAGTTTGCCGCCATCGGCCTCGACGAAGATGACAAAAAATACTATGCCGTCCTACGCGCCCTCGATGGGCTCACCAGAGAGTCCATAACCGACATCTTGGACTCGCCACCTAACAAAGATAAGTATACATTTTTAAAATCGCAAATCCTTGAAAGATGTGGATACTCTAACAGAGACAATTTACGTCAGGTTCTGAAGGGGATTCCGTTGGGCAACTTGAAGCCATCTCAATTGCTGAGGGAGATGCGAACTCTTTCCGCCGGTTCCCTTCCGGACGAAGCCCTAGGCCCTACATGGCCTTTGGGTGGAAAAACTTCCCGCCGACGTAAAAGTGTTCCTGACCATATCGGACGACATGGGTTTGGAGCAATTGGCAAAAATTGCAGATCGCATCACTGCGGAGATTGGTCAACACAGCACAGTCATGGCCGTCGCACCTTCACCACAACCTGACGTTTCTCTTCCGCTGGTGTCTCAACTACTTGACAGGATCGAACACCTAGAACGCACGGTCACAGATCTGTTATCGAAGCTTTCACTGACTAACTCTCCAGCCCATACTCCGAGGCCGCACTCACGGAGCAGCGTTTCAACCCATACTTCAAGACCACAATCTCGTGCGCGAAGTCCTGGACGAGGCGGAATGTGTCGCAACCACCAACGGTACGGAAGTGAGACACGACGGTGCCTGCCCCCATGCTCATTCAACAGCATCCGTCAGGGAAACGAGAACCGCTATCGGCAGTAGGGGCCGTGTTCGATAGCGACCATCATCACTCCACCGAGGCTCGCCTACATCTTTACGATGGAAAGACTAGACAGAATTTCCTCGTCGACTCCGGCGCCGCCATCTCACTTCTACCAAGCAAGACCTTCCGCCTCAGCCGCGAGCCAGCCACGATGACCCTGTACGCTGCCAACTCAACACCAATTAAGACCTACGGCACACACACACTAGCTCCGTGTTTCAATCTCCGTTAAAACTTCACCTGGTCCTTCACGATAGCTGACGTCAAGAAGGCCATCATAGGAGCCGATTTCCTGAGACATTTCGGCCTCCTCATCGATCTGAAGAACCAGCAGCTAATCGACTCCCAGACGAAGTTGTCATCAAAGTTGTCATCAAAGGGCCACGTTCACCGCTCCACCTTCACAGGCATCTCGACAATTCACCCCGACACGCCATGTCTGAGCCTACTGCGGGAATTTGTGGATGTCACCAAGCCACACAACGGAATCACCTCGGCATTGGAGAAGCAGGCTTACGCCCACCACATCCATACGACGGGACCCCCACTGTTCTCGAGAGCCAGGAAGCTTGCCGGAGTTAAAGCGGACGCTGGTAAGGCAGAAATCCAGCTCTGCATCAACCAAGGCCTGATGCGACCATCCAGCAGAAAAATGGAAGTTGGCGTTTGTGTGGCGACTACCGAAGACTAAATTCAGTGACACAAGCTGACCACTACTCACCACCTCTAATACAGAGTCTCTTCCCGTTACTTCATGGCAACAAAAGGTTTTCAACGCTGGACCTCGAGCGGGCATACCATCAGATCCCAATGTACGAGGACGACATCTCCAAGACAGCAATCAACACACCATGGGGCCTTTACGAATACCTCGTAATGCCTTTCGGCCTGAAGAACGCCACCCAAACCTTTCAACGCTACATTGACAGCATCTTCCGAGACTTAAGTTTTGTGTTTGTTTACATCGACGACATTCTCATCATGTCTACAGACGAAATCCAACATTAAAGTCATCTGCGCGAGGTGTTCAGAAGACTCAGACAACACAAACTTACCATCAATGTCAACAAATGCCAGCTCAACAAAGATCATGTCGAATTTTTAGGCTACAGCATCAGCCCTACCGGATTCGCCCCAACGTCCGATCGTCTATGCAGGATCGCAGAATACCCGAAGCCAAACACAGTCCACGAGCTCAGACGGTTCCTCGGGATGATTAATTACTACAGACAGTGCATTCCCAAGCTAGCTGAACTCCAACTGCCGCTCCATTGCTACATTAAAAAGTCAATCAAGAACGATAAAACCAAGATAGACTGGACTTTGGTGATCGAAGGATGTTTTTCCAAGTTGAAGCAAGCGCTCTCAAACGCAACTGAATCCGCATTTCTGTCACCAACAACCAAACTTCATCTAACCACCGACGGCTCAACCACCTGCATTTGAGCAGCATTGGAGCAGATCGAAGACGGCGTGCCCAGGCCAGTTGGATTTTTCTCAAGGAAGCTAAGTGAAACCGAAAAGAGATACAGCACTTATGATCGGGAACTGCTCGCCATCTTTGCAGCCATCAAATACTTCCGTCACTTGCTGGAATGCCGGCAATTTACCATCAAGACAGACCATAAGCCGCTCATTCATGCCCATAGCCAAAGACACGACAACGCTTCCGAGAGACAAATCCGACAACTCAGCTATATATCGCAGTTCACTACGGACATAGTCCACGTGAAGGGCGAAGAGAACGTAGTCGCCGACGCTCTGTCAAGGATCGAGACAATAGAAACACCATCGCTACTGGATCCAGGGCTCATCCACGAGGAACAACTGACGGATCCCGAACTAGCCGATATCCTAATAGGCAACACGTCTCTCAAACTGCGAGAAACCGAGGTAAAACCGAATCTGATGATCTACTGCGATGTGTCCCAAGGCGAACTGAGACCTTACCTGCCACAAAAACTTCGAAGAACAGCATTCGACCTGATCCATGGACTTTCTCATCCGAGCCAGAAGCAAACATCAAAAGCTCTGAGACAAAAGTATGTCTGGCCCAGCATCAAGAAGGATAGTGCCACTTGGGCACGCCAATGCCTCGCCTGCCAAAGATCTAAGGTCCAACGACACACAAAGCTCCTGCCAAACCACATTGCCGTCCCGGACAGTAGATTTAGTCACATCCACCTGGATCTCATCGTACTGCCAAAAATCAATGACTTCAACTATTGCCTGACGATAATCGACCGTTTTTCAAGATGGCCAGTAGCCGTTCCACTCAAGAACATCACGGCGGAAACGGTAGTAACAGCACTGTTCGACCATTGGATCAGCCACTATGGAACTCCGTCAACGATCACCACGGACCAAGGCACCCAATTTGAATCGCAACTTTTCAAAGCCTTTTTGAACTTCATCGGAGCTGAGAGACGTCGAACGGCTACTTACCACCCGCAGTCAAATGGTTTGGTCGAACGCTTCCACCGCACCCTCAAAGCAGCTCTCATGTGCTCTTCGAAGCCATGGACGGAGGCTCTTTCCACAGTAATGCTAGGACTACGGAACAGCCTCAAAGAAGATTTGCAAGCATCGCCAGCCGAGATCCTATACGGCATGAACCTGAGGATACCCGGAGAATTCTTCATCACTGACAACACAACAACAGATCCACAAATCTTCTTGCAGAAGCACCGAGAGTTCGCTAGAAACCTTAGACCAACGCCGACAGTCCATCACATCAAGCCAAAAAATTTTATATTAAAGGACCTGTATACATGTTCGCACGTATTCATCCGATGCGACAGAGTGAAGGCACCGCTGGAGCCGCCTTATGAAGGACCGTTCAAGGTCATGGAACGACCAACAGACCGCTTGTTCACCATCGACTACAAGGGAAAAAAACAGAACGTGTCAGTCGACAGGCTTAAGCCCTGCTTCACCAATCAACAAGATCTATCCACGGACGTAACAAGCCCAGAGCAAACACACCCGGAATCTTCAACGACCCAGCCACAACACCTTCTCAATTTCCGACGAAGTCAGAATACAACCCGACATGAAGATTTGACTCCTTGGGAGTCAACCACACTTGAAAGCCCGCCTCCTCCAAGACCTCCCCTTGCTCCATCACCACGCCAAGTGACTTTCCAAATCCCTAGGGAAAGTTTCTCGAGGGGGAGTAGCTGTGGCAGTCACTTTAATAATGAACCACAGCAACTGTCAGGCGAAGTGAACGAACAGGTCCAAGGCGGATCTGCAAGCAGACTGGATTGCATCATCAAACGACTAAGATCACATCTAACTTCATGACCAAGCCAATCTGCTTCGTAAACGTTTGTCTGCAAGAACATCGAGAATATTCGTCATTCGATTGCTGTAATTCAAAGTATCTAGTTCACTTTTCCTTTGCCTTGTATTTGCGCCATTTTTACTCATCGAAATTATAAACTGAAAAAGACTGAATAAAATCTTGCCATTTTGTATGATATAAATTTAACACAGTGTTTTGTTTAATGAACTTAGCTCAATCGCAGCAAGCAGTGTTTTTCTTATTCTCTGTGCGTCTCTTAGTTCCATCGAGACCACAACTTATTAAAAAAGACACTGCACCGTCTGATGTTTCATTCGTGAATTTTAAACTCAGTGTTCCTGTTGATAAGTTAAGTGTTGTGATGCACCCAGCTGCCTGGCCTTAGTTTGTGAACGTGAAATTCTTCCAAATTCATTTCCAAAAAACGATTCAAGCCAA
The DNA here is from genome assembly GCA_943590905.1 of Sphaerophoria taeniata. Taxonomy (NCBI): domain Eukaryota; kingdom Metazoa; phylum Arthropoda; class Insecta; order Diptera; family Syrphidae; genus Sphaerophoria; species Sphaerophoria taeniata. The sequence goes on from OX016541.1 coordinate 26,144,551, forward strand.
AGTCAGTCGTTGCCAATAACAATAACATAAACATCAACAATGAAACTGCAACTCTACCTACATATTGTCGCCGATCTAATGAATCTCAATTTGTCTTGTTCTATCACAATGTCGGAGGCTTAAGAACAAAGATGGAATCTATTCTTCTTTTTTCCTCTTCACAACAATATGACATTATTGCTCTCACTGAAACCTGGCTCTGTGACGATCATTACAATGCCGAAATGTTTGATAACGATTTGTTCAATGTATTTCGCAAAGATCGATGTCGTCATCTAACAAATAAAAGCCGCGGAGGTGGAGTGCTGCTAGCTGTTAGTTCGTCTTTTGTGTGTACACAAATTGAATTGCCGTCATCAAATGAACCAAATTCTCAACTCGATGTTGACCAGCTGATTATACGCGTCAGAGTTAATGATTCGCATAATGTATTTATTGTTTTAAGTTATATCCCTCCAAATAGTTGTTTTGAATTGTATAGCTTACATATGTTTAATTGTTCTGAAATTCTGAAAAATCTAAATGATAACCAAAATATAATTATTTTAGGTGATTTCAATTTGCCTTTTATTAATTGGACATTTGACGTGGAAGAATGTTGTTTAATTCCTTGAGTGTGAGAGTGTGGTTGTTGATTCTTTAGCTGAATTTGATCTTATCCAGATAAATAGCTTTTTTAATAATTTAAATAGAGCTCTTGACTTGGTATTTGTCGATAAAGAGTTTAGTGTGAGTATTGATAACCCTACTCCTCCACAACTTGCAAATTCAGATAATCATGTAGCTCTTTGTATATGTATGCAATTTTATAATTACCTGAAACAATCTTCTATAAATGATTATGTTTATGATTTTGAAAACTGCAATTTTAATGACGTTTCTAATGCAATGAATTCAACTGATTGGCTGTCTGTTTTAAGTAGATTTAACATAAATGATGCGTTGTTTTTGATGTTTGCTGGATTGCTTAAAGGGGCTGTTGATTTATATTGTCCAAAATTTATTCGTAAAAAGTCATCTAAGCCAATTTGGTTTAATAAAAGACTGACTAATATTAAAAATAAGAAAAATAAAGCTTTTAAATTATTTCAAAAATCTGACAACAATAACCAAAATATATATTGCCGTTTACAGAAGGAGTTTGATTTTTTAAATAAATTTCTTTACAGACAATACATTCTCAATATAGAATCGAAGTTACAAAAAAATAGTAAATATTTCTGGAAATACCTAAACGATAAAAAAAAACTACTGGTATTCCCAACTCTATTAATTATTTAGGAGAATCGACTAGTGACCCGCTTAAAATACATATGTAATCTTTTTGCTTGTTTTTTTTTCGCTCAGTTTATAAACCTTCTTGCTCTGATAACATTTTTATGTCCAATTTTTCCAATGATTAAATAAGTATTGGTGACTTGCAGGTTAGTTAGTATATCTGAAATTGAATTTGAATTGGGAAAATTGAATGATGATAAAAACCAAGGTTTTGATGGTCTTGCGCCTTTTGTTCTCAAGCCGATGCTCAAATTCAGTTGTGATTCCACTTGAATATATCTTTAATCGCTCACTTCGCGAAAACTCCTTGTAGACTCCTGGAAATATTCGTATCTGACCCCAATTTTCAAGTCAGGCGCGAAAAACGAGGTAACTAATTATCGTCCAATTTGTAAGATTTCTACAATTCCGAAGTTGTTTGAAAAATTAGTATATAACAAATTAGTGTTTTTGTTAAAAGAGATAATTTCTCCACATCAACATGGTTTTATTAGTGGGAGGTCTACAACCACGAACCTTGCTATCTTCAGTAACTATGTGGTTGGAGCCCTGGAAAAAAAACCTGCAGTGCGATGTTATTTATACTGATTTTGCAAAAGCTTTCGACAGGGTTAATCATTTAATTCTTTTAGCGAAGCTACGAAATCTTGGTTTTCATTCAAACTTGCTAAACTGGTTAAGCTCATATCTCACTGGTAGAATACAATTTGTCAAAATTAACAATATTGTATCTGAACCAGTGATGGTAACATCAGGTGTTCCTCAAGGAAGTCATTTGGGGCCTTTGCTATTTCTTTTATTCATTAATTATATTCCCAATTATCTTAAACATTGTAAATGCTTAATGTATGCCGATGCCGACGATCTTAAACTTTATCTGAGCATTAAAACGCAAACTGATTGTTCTCTTCTTCAGAACGATTTAAATAGTTTATCTGATTGGTGTACTCAAAGCGATCTTCATCTTAACGTTGCTAAATGCCATAGCTTATCTTTTAGTAGAAAGGTTTCCCCAGTGTTATACGAATATAGCATAAATGAGATTATTTTGAACAGAGTAGTAGAAAAAAAGGACCTTGGGGTAATTTTTGACTACAAACTAACTTTTAATAGTCACATCGATTTCGTTGTATCAAAATCTAACTCCATGTTAGGGTTTATTAATAGAAATTCCAAAAATTTTACTGATCCGTTTACTTTTCGAAGTCTATTTTTTAGTTATGTAAGATCTATTCTTGAATACTGTTGTATCATTTGGAATCCTTTCTATGAGGTTCATTCGCTTAGAACGTGTGCAAAAACGATTTACCAGAATAGCGATAAAAACCTTGAACTGGAATTTCGAAATGCCTTCATATAATACGAGCTGTTTGCTCCTAGGAATTCAACATTTAGAAGTTCGTCGGTCATATTTTGAAATAATGTTTGTTAGAGATATGATTAGTTACAAGATCAATTGTCCCTTTTTGTTGTCCCTAGTAACATTTAATGTACCTGTGCGTGAATTTCGGTCTCGCAATCTTTTTTATGTTCCTTTTCACAGGGTCAATTATGGTAATAATGAGCCAATAACACGCAGCTTAAAACAGGCGAACTCAGTTTGTAGCATCATTGAATTCAATATGTTTTTAAGTAGAGAGTGTTTTAAACAAAAATTATTATCTGTACTGAATTCGTTGAATCGTTAAGCTTATATTTAAAAAATTATATTATAGTTATTTATCTAAGTAGTCTGTAAGAGTAACTCTGTTTGATGAATAAATAAATAAATAAATAATCGCCAAACCGTGTGGGTCGAACGAGTTGGCATACCATGTTCCCAAGTGGGCAAACCGAGTTGACTCGTTGAACCGAGTATTTAACTGCACTTTTGCTAGTAAATCGCTATCCGTGAGATTCAAGGATGACTATTTTGACTGAAGTCTTGCGCTTATCCCCCTAATCAATAACCAAAAGGTTTTCATTCCAGTCCATCGAGCTTAGATGCGGCATGAATCCATTTAACCCGAACTGGCTATCTGGAATAATGGTGTTGCGCCACCAAGTCAAAGCAAGGAAGAAAACCAATAGGGTTTGCCGAACATTGTACAGGCGACATAATCATATTTAGCGATTAGACCAATTTCTTGATGAATAGGACCGTAAATAAATAAAAGGGTCAAATTTGAGACAACAACAATCCACAGAAGATCCAATGCCGTATCGATAAAGACAATTTTTTGATATTTTCGATGCGTGATACCAAGAGACAACTTAAAATTTTTTTTTCAACTCCAAAGTAAGTAAACGCTTAATTAAAGACTCTGTTATAGCGGTCTTTCAACGAACCAGATCTGTTACCTATATGGTTCGCATGTGACTTCGTTTAACGAAGTCATCAAATAATATTTTTTCCATACGGAATAGCAGTTTATGCATACAATTCACACTCACTCACCCTGCTCTACTACTAATACAGAGTGATACATATAATAGAAAGTATAATTTCAATATTATTAGTTATCATCGGAGCTTAACCCAACTAACGGCAAGGAGTTTCGATCTTGAAGACATTTCGTCCGTTTTAATTGCCACCAGGAGCTTTGACCAGCAGGTGCAGTCACCACGGAGATGCTCGGCTGACCATTTATCGCCACCAAAGACATTGTACCTGCCGATCCGTGCCGCCAGGCGCATTTTGATTGAAGAATCGTGCTACTAAGGGCAGTCTATCTGCTGCTCTGTGCCGCCTCCAGTACAGGTATCGTCCCCGATCACCGAATTGTACCCATTCCGCTCGAGGAAAAGCAGCTGTAGTGATCGCACTACATACCAACCTCCCAACATATATATTTTCCCTAATGCCGTGCGTTTTCCCAAACACTTCAATCACTATACATCGACTCACAAACAAATCATCGCCACAAGGTCATCATAATACTCACTCGTCATAGCTACGTCAAAACCCATAAACTGCTATGAGTAATAAATATCCAATGTCCAACGGATTGTAAACAAATCCAATATCCAACGGATTGTAAACAAATCCAATGCACTAATTGCAGGCATTGACGACCACCCATACTAAATAATGCTGAGAATGCACCATCGCACGGGTCGACACTCTGAGTGCAGTGGGTATGCGTGAAATATGATGCGGCGGCACTTTTGTGACCAACATTTCGGAGTTTATATAATATTATGAAATTCCAAATAGGTCTCAAATAATATCGAATATTTTCAAGTGGGTCAATTTCAAGTGGGTCAATATTACCGATTGTGTAATCATCGGTTGGTGGATGATAGTTTGGAAAATGCATATGCATTGAGGAAAATCGATTTAGGAAAAGGTATAAAAAGACAGGAATAGTTTAAGAAAGACACAGAAAGATTTAACATACTATCAGACAAGGTCGCAGCCAAGCTAAAGACAGCGGGCCTTTGTCTTGAAAATAAAGATAATAAAAATACAGAAAGACTTACTATATCCTCAAGACAAGGTCGCAGCCAAGCTTAAGACAGCGGGCCTTTGTTGTGAAAATAAAAGGAAATAAAAATTAAACAAGTAAATTTAAATAAAATAGTCTTTCATTTTTCTGTCCGTATTCTCACTCTTCTCGCGAAAGCGAAAGCACGGTTGAGAACGTATAACACAGCCAACAGCCGTTTCCTTGAGATAGCCCAGACCAGATCATTCTACCATAAATTGTATTAATTGATAGTAAATAAGCTGTTATTATTGTTAATTTTAAAGTGTTCATAGCAAAGGGTATTGTTATTAAGGTTCAGAAGACCTATAATTGAAGTTTCATGGAAGCCGGCGTATAATAGAAACCCAAAAGCATATCACAAATTACCATGTTGTTTATTATCAAGACCTGCTTACTTCGTGTTGTTACATGACTGAGTCAAATATGAGCTAGAACTGAACCATCGGTTTTAACAGAGAACCCTCTCCAATTTACTCGGCAATAAGCTGCAATTAGATTGCATGAAACTGTGGTCTTCAGATTGACAAAAGTAAAAGCGATGAATTAAGGCTCTATTCACCAGACCGTGTGTTGAGGGAAAACTATATCGTACACCTTGTAAACTTGCTGATTAGGAACGCTAGCTAACTATGACTTCTTTAATGAGCGGATCTTCAATTATAAATAAGTCTTCGGCCAAGACGGATCTATTTTTCTTCTCTGTTCTTCATCAGTCTCTGAAGTTTGAAACAGAGAAGACGGTATGACTCTATTTTAGCTTAATACCTTTTACATTTGGAGAAGTATTATCCTAGAGTTAAAATTGAAATTTAAATCCATAATCATCAGAATATTTTTCTCATTCCAAAGAGTTTTTAACAGTTCTTAAGTCATCTTTCTTATTACCTCTGGTGACATTATCCCATTATTTCCAAATAAATTTACGTTTAAACTTCCCTACATCCCCCAATGCTCTAATTCAAAAAGTTAACTATCCATCTTCTCTGTTGCATGAACCTTGAGCAATAATTAATATTCTTTAATTTGTATCGAATTTACTTTGCTCCTTTCGGTATATCTCGGAGTTATCCTTTCACAACAAAAATATCAAATCAAATTGCAATTGAAATATCTTTCGTTCGGTCGATGCAGCTAACGACACGGCTACCAGGACAACGCAGAAAAGCAGTAGTGCAGTGTCTTGAACATTTTTGTCTTCCTTTATATTTCTTCTTGTTTCCTAAGATGCGTGTTATGCAACCGATAAACCACAATAAAAACACTAGAAGCTGCTTAAAACATTCGCTTACATGAAAACGGTTGAGTTGGCTTCAAAGTTGCACAATGAACAAATCCTTTTAGCAGTGTTTACTGCTGGGAACCGCGTCGAACGCTCTCTTTCTCTCTCTCACTCTCTTTTTCAACAACAGTCAAGTCTCAAGTCCTCGAGAAAATGATAGTAATACAGTACCTTTGTTTTGGTTTTTACCTTGAATCGGGGAAAGATGAGAGAGGCATATAGGAGAATACATCAAGGACTGCAGAACTAGAGTCCTTAAATTTAATTAAGTGAATGCATGAAATACTTTTGCATTATTCATTCTTTTGCACGGCGGGCGGTGCATCTTGCACATCACAAGAATAACAAAGCGTTGCGATTGAAGGCATACAAAATGCCTTCAAGATCCAGCAACAGAACATAACACAATTGGGCTATGTTGTAATGATATTGTGCTCTTTTGTGTTTAAATTTTGTTTTTTGAATAACTTTCCTCTGAGAAGAAAATAAGAATGACTTTGTCAAATTTGGTTTGTTCTTTTCTGAAGGAATAATGTAGAGATACGAAAAATCTGTAGACAAAAAGGATATAGCCTTTGGAAAGGATTTCTTGTTTGATAGATTCAGTTTCGTTAGCCAAGTAACTACACGATTTCAGGATAGTATACTCAAGAGCTGATTGACGTTTGGAAATGTCTATAGTATTCTTTATTTTTCTACGTCGTTAAAAAATAGAAGGAATTGCTTATGGATTTTTAACAGGGCCCCGTATTGTTAGACTGGTAAATCAAGGTATAAAATAAATTATATGATTGAAATGTATTTTTCATTACAATATACCACAAGACACAAATGCGTTGACAGACAAATAACTTTCTTAAAAAAACACAACCATTAAAAGCCTTGTTAATTCTAAGGACTTTTTAAGTAGGCGTAACAGATGTTGACAACATGAATAATGTTACATGACGCTAAACTCCGGAAATGATTTATTATTGACATAATGATGACGTATGTGAACTGTCAACTGTCACTTCCTTCAATTATTATGATTAACAATCAAGTTGTCATATCATATCAAGGACACAGATGCCCTCACATAAAAATTGTGTTGAATATTCTTACTTTAAACCGTAGTTTCGTTTAAAAAAAAATCAAACGACCTCTTAGGGGACTAGGGCCCTAACTGAAATAGCAGATGAATTTTTAAAGCTGTCTATAGCTTCATTCTATATCTATTTTTGTTTACTCTGACTCTTCAAAATTGAAAAAACAAAAATATCTCTCCACAAAAAAAATTTGAGTTCTTGTGCTAACGCTAGCGGATACATGACAAAATCTCTTCAATAAATCAAGTTCAATTTTCCGTTGGAATGATGATGATTGTAATATGAACCTTGGTCGGATTTATTTTTCTACATCACAATAAACCTGTAATGGAGATGTTTCGAGCAATATACGAGATCTTTCATCTCATACACACCATTCTCCCACTTCCACGTGTCGAAAAGTTATGTTTGGGTACATATCGTCAACCAAACAAATTGCAGGGACAACGATGCCAATGACGATAGAAGACCATAACAATATATGTAGATGTAGGAGGTACTTTCATATCCCGTGTATACGATACTCAAAAACATAATATTCAAATTCAATCTTCAGAAGCACATTGTTGATGGAATAATTTTTGGTTGAAAGATTCGCCCTTTTTGTAAAGCAAAGGCATTTTCTCTGTCTTGTAATGTGATACACCAGCTGAGCATACAAGCAAAAAAAAAAAAAAGAAGACACCAGGAAAAACAAAAAACATTTCAAACAGAAAAAAGTGTTATCAGTGTGAGTATCTACAATTTTGAGGAGTTTTTCTCGCCCATATCGTCCTCTTGAATTTGAAAATAACTCTATAGATAGAAATATATGGGAGAAGCGCGTTTTTCCAACTCAGAGACAGTTGTTGCAAAAGGATCCTTAAATGAAGGCAAAAAAAAATGTAATAAAACATGACGAGCTGAGCGCTGAGTATCATATCGCTGACAGGGCACATTGTCATATCCTTCTTACACATGTAACTTTCTGTTTTCTCTTATTTTTCACTCTGAAGATACTTTCACCGTCAAAAAAAGGATAGGGTGGAGGGAGGAAAGGGCTTAATGTCGCGAAAACATAATTTGCAAACACTCAACAAAAAACCATACACACAAATCCATGTTAAGGTTGATTAACTAAGATCTGGTGTGCCACAAGGTTCCCTCTTGGTACCACAGTTCTTTTTTATTCTTTGAAAGATCATTGACTGCACTTAGTAATTCACAGCGTCGACGCCACGTCCCGTTTTGCCTCATTCGCAAATGTTACAACCGTATTATTGCCGCACAACATAGTTTAGAATTTGCCAAACATTTTGTGCAGTGTATTGATGCGGGTATAATATCAAGTTAAGTAAAACAGGGTAAGTGGATGTTATGTGTGATGTTTGTAAGGTTCATTGCTTCGGTGTGGTTGCTTATTCTTATGAATTCTTATATGCATCGCCCTCTCCTCTCAGTCAAGGATGCATTAATTTTGACATAAAATTTTACAATTATGTACCTTTACTCGTATATACGTGTTTGTATTTTGTTATCAGTCTCATATGAAATTCCAAAGCGTCTCTTCGGCAATCACTTATCTGATGTGAAGTTTGGGAATTTGTTGAAACTTAAAGAGGAAATTTCTTATGAATGTTCAGATCCTTTTTGAATTTGCCTGAACACAGCTTAATTTAAGTAACTATTTACGGAACGAAACGGAATGGATGGAAAAGAATCTTGATTGAAAAATGATGTTTTCAGGCCGAAACTAAATGTCTCCTTTTTTCATTTAGAGTCCATTCACACCGCTCACTGACCCTGAAATGATTTATTCAATTCAAAGTTCCTTCGAATGAATAAGCTAATTTCCATTTTCTGCACACTGACGAAACATTAATTTCAATGCAAACAAAAAAACCAAAATATTTAGAAAAAAATCAGCCATCTCAGTCATCGCAAAACAGCACCTTATCCCTAACAAATCCTTGCCAACAAAGGTATACTGAGAATCGTGTATACACTACACACGTAGGTAGGCCCTGTTTTTCGTTTCGTTTTTTTGTACATTTGAATGAGCTAGTCATTATGGATGATTGGTGGGAGAATCAGCAGCTCATCCCCCATCAAATAAAAAAACAAACGAGAAAAAAATACTAACCCAGGCTCTTTATTCTAAAACCACACACATTCAGGAAAATAGCACCACCGAATGCACAAAACTTTCGTATAAAAAAAAGAAAACAGCTTAATTTATTCGTGAAGACTTTGCGCCGTGAGTTAGCCTCAGCAGATATTTAAGGCTAGGTATAGAGATAAATTCATTTTAACTTAGCAATTTACATTTTATCTACCTTATTGGATGATAGCGTCAAAATACATGTATTGGACAGCGTTGCCAAATCGATGATATTGCAAGTCTGAAGTATTCATATTCATGACTTGAGAGTTTGAATTTAATTGAAAATTGTGATAATTGGTTTAAGATATTTATATAAGTATTGTCACGTTCTAACGATTGACCTTAGACCGCTAACATTTTCATTGAAAATTGTTAATTTACGGCAACACCCCCTATATTGTCTCATTTTTCAGCACGACAAAATAGAGGCAAATTGTGGCGAATGAGAATTTCACAAGCTTTGTTCGGAAACTTTTCTTTGCGTCATCGCATCGGTTCATATCTCTTTTTACGATTAAAATTTACAAGAATATTGGGATCTGTTAAAAAAAATGTTACTTCGAGTCAGATCAACAAGCGTAAGACATCAGGATGAGCGTAAGAGACAACAACCTTTTTTGGTTATTGGGTGTCTGAAGTGTGGTCTCTTAAGGCTAACCTATAATGCAATTTTGCTCACTTAAGCACGTATATGTGAACCAGCGAATTTATACGAAACCTGTGAGCAAACTATAATGTAATAAGGCCACGTTCGTTAAATTTTCTATCAACTTTTACTAGTGCTGTTTCATTCGCTCGTTGCATTAGTGAATTTGACAGCGTAAAGAAGAGAAATCAAAGTCTACCACTTTTGCTAACTTAAGGAAATTTTAGTCCGGTTTTTTGACAATAGCGTAAGTTCACTCAAGCAATTATAGTTGGGCCTTTGCTCTTTGCCTCAAAGCCAAAATGATGAATCATGTGAAAATCAATTGTCTGAAGCAAGCTGTCAAACTATATACTACAGCGGTTATTTGAACAAAAATAGTGTTGCCAGAAACACTTTCTTATTGTAAGGCTGTTTGATCAATTTTTTAATGAACATAGTTGGAAGTTCATACAAAAATGGTTTGATTTTTCGTCTCAGTCAAATTTATATTTAATTTAAATACTAAAAGATTTGCTGCAAACATTTTTTTTGAAAATTTGAAATTGAAAAAAAATTAAATGTAGCGTTTGGTCGAAACTTATCACTCTCTACAAAATATTGATGGCGTGCATCTGCTGCATCTGCATCGTCCTTTTTCACCAACGCACGGAACCAATCACGGCAGAGATTGATAAACATGTTGTTGAATGTGAACCTCCTCAAATGAAGAATTAACGCACTCGAAATTTGAGAACTGGCTCAACTAGTCTATAAATTCTGACCTTTCTGTTCTTTAGTATTGGAAAGATGATGCCTAATCAGAGATTCGTTGGCCAAGTAATCTTCCTCCACGTTTGATCAAATTGCCTGACATGTCATCGGCACCTGCGATTTTATTGTCCTCAAGTCGGTTGATAGTCTCTTTGCCTTAATCGAGGCTTGATGACTGCAGCACGAGACTCTTGTCTCGTCTCCTGTTGGTTTTCTCACTGCTCAAGGCAGCTTGAGAAGCCAATTTATTGCTATTACATATTACCAATAACCCCTCAGAACATTGTGTCCAAAAAAAAGTATCCCCAATCAATTCTTCCCTGAAAACGCTTTATGAGGCGAATGTATCCGGATATATCTTCATCATTGGCGACAATCTAACAAAATGCGGTCATCCATTGGTGAAACATAGTAAACATATGAATGTTTACAAGATTAGCTTGTACTCTCAACAAATTTGTCTGCCATTACTACCTGATTCTTAATATTCGAATTCAAGCCACAGTCTTATGAAATTCACCTTGCAACCAAACATTGTTCCAATCTCTGTATCTTTCCGTAGACTTTAGGAAATTTATAACGTAACCCAACAGGCCTTTTTAATACATTCAAAAACGTCGAATCGTCTGAAGGTTAGAATACATACACATTATGAACGTGGTACACCTATTTCGCATCCACTGATTCCCTAGGACCGCTGATCCTATATTATGGCTGTACTGAAGCCTATAGGCAGCACAATGTGTATTTTAGTTGTCGGATTTTCGCTTCTACGAGCCCAGAATGGTACAAAAGTACCTCCATTTCGTGTAGCTACGGTAAGAGGTAACAACAACCCGAAGCTCCGATACGTATAAATGTACAATCTGACTTCCGAACTGAAATAAGGTTTCACTTTAATAGCTGCCATAGACACTACCGCACAGCATCCACTCGTGTGGTAACCACAAATGGATTTCAAAAAGGATAGCTTTTTCGCCAAAGTCGAATCTGTTATTAGGCATAAACAAATACATTGGTTAGGAAATTGGTTTTCCCAATGAATATTGTGCTTGTGTGCGAGTTGGTCTTTTTTATAACTGCTGCACAATATCGCCTCGCCGCTAGGTCGCTCGGTCTGGTGATGAGGATGGTGATTTCAAAAAGCCTTCCTGTGTTTCTCTCAATATGTTGTATATGGCGCATTCATATGGGATCGAGGAAATATTATTTGAAATTTGTGTCGGTGCGTGGCTGATTTAAAAACAAGAGATGTTTGGTTGGATTTTACAATTTGTTGCTATTGGAGTTGGGGGCATGGAAATAATAAACACACGTTTATTGAAATGTGATTACCTTCATCGCTAAAAGGTTATATGACCCTATCGCACTAAAAACTGAATATATGAGGTGTGAAGTCGGGTTTTTCATTAGCCGCAATCGAAGGAACCAAACAAAGGATGGACGAAACGCATACGGTAACAAAGTTCATTTGAAACAGTGAACAACAACATTGTGACTATCAGGCTTTTTTATTTAGAAACGGTTGAACTTTTTTTTGGATAACGAACCCGATAGCACTAGACCAGAAATTCGCTACTGGATGCTGAGTTGTGCTGAATAGGAGAAAATTAATGATTTATGAACTTGTATGGACATTTTGCGTTATCAGAGAGTCAGCGCGCCATGGTTGTGCAAAAAGGATACAGATGGACTAAGGTTGTAGTTTTCTGGGTATAGGCGGGAAGGATGTGATGTTCCGTCAAGTGTGAAATGCCATTGCTTTGGTCTATGGAATGCGTAAGCATAACGGAAATAAAGGATGACTTCCTTTATTTGATAAGAGTCGGAGTTTGTAGACGAGAACAAGGACCGCCAACCGTTTTAGAATGGAAGTTGTTTTGGGCAGACAAATACAGTGTAGCTAGGTATCATTTGTCGGTATCCTTAATGTTGCTTTAAGTCAGTTTGCTTGGAGTTAAATTCGAGGGTCTTTCTTTTTGTCATAACCCTGTTTCCCGAAAACAAATTTTATGTGTTCAAAGAGATCTTTAATAACATAGGTATACTTAGCTCTAGAGCGATTGAAATTTCAACTTGTCTCACGGAAACTAGTCCTTCAAAAATGAAATTTTACATCAAAAACAATTTGAACTACTTCAGACACGGAAATATTGATTTCTTTGAAATTTTGCATGTGGCTTTTATGCCTTTTTCAGTTTTTGGGACTTATGTTTGAATCAGAAAACCAGAAACGAAAACTCCAAAACCAAAAACCCGAGAATCCGAGAACCTGAAAACCTTAAGTTCCGGAAATCCAAGACTAAAAGAATCCAAAATCCTCAAAACTTAAAAGCCGAATATTCGAAAACTTGAAAACCTTAAGACCAAAAAATTACAGGAATCCAAATACAGAAAAACCCGAAAAGCCAAAACCTAAAAACCTCAAAAACCTGAAAACTCAAAAACTTCGAAACCCCATTCCCTGAAAACCCAAAAGATCAAATCGGCAAATCTATTAACCCAAAAATACAAAAACCCAGAGTAACATAAGAATCAAAGAATCCAAAAAAAATACCGGAAACTCAAAAGCAACTCAAGAACCCCAAAATCCCGAAAAAATAAAACTCCAAAAATCCAAAATCCCAAAAATCAAAAATCCTATAACCAAAACATCCGAACGAATCTAAGAACGCAGAATCCAAGAATCCCATTAAAACAAAATCACTATCTAATCTAATAACTCGAGAATCTAGGGCACCCAAAAGATCGAAAACCCCAACACTCGAATATCCGAAATCCGACCAATACACTTAAACCAAAAAAATCGCGAAACTGAAACACACAAAAAAAAAAAAAGGCAAAAATCTTAAATCCCGACAATCCTAAAAATGCTTAGATCATAAAAATCCTAAAACCCAAAAACCCTAAACAACAGCTAGATATCCAAGAATCCAAAAACTAAAATTCCCGTAACCCCAAGAAACCGAAAACACTTAAATCCAAAGAACCCAAAACGTACAAAAGCACAAAAACTCAAAAATCTTAAACTTTAAATCCCGAAAAACTGTAAGAGCAAAAAATTCGAAAACCCAAAAACCTAAAAAAGCCAAAAGGTCAAAAATCCAAAATCCTATAAACCAAAGATAAAAAATTCGAGAACCCAAAAACCACAGAGAGCTGAAAACACAAGTATCCGGAAACCTGGAATTACGAAGCTCAAAGAATACGTAAGCACGAGACACATAAAAACACAATAAATCCAAATACCCAAAAAACTCAAAATCCCGAAAACTCTTAGACCGAAAATGCGAGAAGGCAAAAACAGAAAAAGCCTAGGCCAAAAACCTAAGATCCCGAAAATCCAAAAAACTAAGACCAAAACTTCGGGAACCCGAAATCAAAACACCCAAAATCACGAAAACTCTAATACCAAGAGATCAGAGAACCAAGAAAACATAAAATGCCTAGAGTCCAAAAACATCAAGAATCCAAAAAGATCAAAAGACCGAGAGTCATTAAATCTCAAAAACCTGAAAATCTAAGAACCCAAAATCACAAGAAATCTAAAACCAATTAATTCTAGAACTCGAAACCCCCCAAGAATCTAAAAACTCGAAAATCCAAGAATCAAAAAACCCAAAATCTCGAAATCTCAAAAATACGAAAACTCTAAAACTAAAAAACTAAAAGCCCGAAAACGATAAAACCCAAACAATTTGCCTGTTTTGGAGATTTAAGTACCAGTTATTTAAGTCCTAAACATTCCATTTGAAATTGCGTAGTTTTTTCTCATTAAATGGCAAAAGATGAAATCTTCGAAAGCGGCAGCCGCCAAAATATAGCAGTCTATTCAAAATGAAACCCCTCAAATTCAAATCCTGTATGTAGGGGGAAAGAAAAATTGATAAAACACAGTGTCTTTCACATCGCTAGGGCTTCATTATTTACCATTGATAAATAAAATAAAACTGCTATCACCTTTATTCTAGCTCACGTGCACCAACTCCATGCTATCTTCCAGATCTCTAAACAGGATTTTTTTGGTAAGAAACTGCCATTTGTTAGTATACGTATTTTTCTAGATCCTGCTTCACAAGCTTACATGCATTGATGGTATCCTTGAACCTTAATTAATGTGATGTCATGGATTTCCGTTGCATTTATTTCTATCTCTTCCATTCTCGACATTATCGCATTGAGATATACTGATGTCAAGCCGAAGCCATATTGAATGAAAACCGTAATTAAATAAAGAAGAAAAAATTTAAGTACAAAAACCCAAGTGGCAACTGCAGGCCGTGGAAGGATACAAGGCAATAGAAGCGCCTGTCAACCAGCCATTGCCATCAACTGTCGGTTTCTTATAGCTGCTAAGTTTATTTTTTTTATTTTTTTCTTAAGGACCCTTTGAAAGATGAGGACATGATCAGAGCGAGAAAAAATGGATTTATTTATGTAAGTAGCTATACACCAAGCAACATCTACTTTTCTGGCTTTCAATTTTGACGTTGTTAGAGTGTTGCAAGAGTTTTGCGCTTTTCTTCAATATCCAAGTGGCGATGACGACGACACGACGGCGAAGGCGATGTCCTTAAAATACATCCGTCTTTTATGGAATGACGGTTATTAAGTAAAGTTTGTATTTTATTCTTTTTTTTTGTTTTCTTTTTTCCCACAAATACGAGAAAGTTCTCAAGTCTAATTAATTTTTATTGGGTGTCTTATGAATCTTATAATTAACTATTAAACACTTTCATGGCAGTGGAACATAGATTATGTGACTCATAAATTTCTTGTGGAGTAGAAACTAAAATTATCTTTTAGTGTAGTTGGTGCACTTAAATTAAAAATTATATCGAAAGTTTAAACCTCTTTTTTATGGGTTTGTCATTCGAGTCATTCAAGATAAATGAGCGTGCAAGTTTGTGGGAGAAAAGTTTACGGCAACTAAATCGTCAGAAAAATATTAAAAATTGAGATTTTGATCAAATATGACAATTTTTTAACAAATTTTGCAAAACAATGTTTATATTTGTAACGATGTCTCGGCCGGACTTAGGTACAGATATCTCTCCTTCCATCCGTACTTCCTAAAGGTGGCACTACAGTCCATTGTGGACTTAAGTCTCAATAAAAAGTCTCCGCACGAAAGGCTTGCTGTTGAGACTCCTTCTCCAAGCTCCATACCAATGCGCACGAGGCTATAGATAAGCCGATGAACTTTCCCTTCGAAACAGTTTAGGCACTTCCTTCCAATTTTGCCGGTGTCCATGCTTCTGTACATAGTCATTTTGCACAGTTGAACGAGTGTGCCTGGGATTTTAAAACTAGACATTGCGTTCCTCTCTGTAGATTCTGTCCTACGCGGTGTTAAAGTCGATTAAAATGTGGTAGCTGTCGATTTGGAGTTCATAGGTTTTTTCCAACAAAGTAGGTACATGTTATCAACAAACAAAGCAACATCTGTCCACCGCCTAGGACAAAACGTCACTGTTGGTAGCAGCAATTTCGAGGTAGTTAAGGAGTTCACCTACCTTGGAACAAACATCAATCCCACGAACGACACCTTAGTGGAGATCCGAAGAAGAATTACCCTAGCGAACCGCTGCTGCTTCGGTTTGGCCAAACAACTGGGTTCAAAACTCCTCACTCGGAAGACAAAGTGTCTGCTATACAAAACTTTGATTTTACCAGTCCTACTCTACGGCGCCGAGTGCTGGACGATAAGTAAAAAAGGGGAATTGATACTGGGCACTTTCGAAAGAAAAATTCTTCGACGGTTTTTGGTCCCGTATGCGACGATGGCGAATGGAGAAGAAGATACAACCGAGAACTGTATGAGCTGTATCAAGATGTGAATGTAGTCCAGAAGGCCAAGAAAAGACGACTACATTGACTCGGCCACATCGAGCGAATGGACGACAACGCTCCAGCCAAGAAAGTCTTCTCATCCCAGCCCCCAGGTTCAAGACGGCAAGGAAGACCGAACCTACGGTACAAAGACCAAGTGACTGCGGATGCCAGAGCGCTTGGTCTCGGTGACTGGAGAGTGCATGCGAGGGATCGTTCACGATGGAAGACTGCAGTATCTCAGGCTGAGACCCTTCATGGATTGTGAGCCGGATAAGTAAGTAAGTAAGGTTTTTTCCAGGATCTGCCACAAAGTGAATATTTGGTTTATGGTTGACCTCCCTTATTGATAAGGACCAACCAGATTGTTGACGAAAGGCTTCAGACGTTCACATATTGTGGCAATGAGGATCTTATAAGCGATGTTAAGTAGGCTAATTTCTCTGTAGTTGCGCAGAGAATCTCCCTTCTCAGGATCGAGCAATGTTGAGGTTCCATTCATCGGTCTTCCGACCATATCTTACAGATAATTTAGTGCATGCTCCTTTCTAGATCTTAGCCTGCTAAATTACCTTACCGTAAAACCTCCGAACTTCATTCGCGTTGGCTCTCTCAACATCTCGCATGCTCGCTGCTCGCATGCTCCCTCCTTTCTCTCCTGAGAAGCCAGCGTTCCTCTCTCCTCTTTTGTTTGTAGAGCTCAAAAGCAGCTCTTGTCGCCTTTTATGCAGCGCCGCTTTATGCAGCGCCGCTTTGTATGCCTCCTACTTGGCTGCATGTGCCTGCCTACATGCTTCGTCAAACCAGGGGTTTTGCTTTGGTGCGGCTGTGCGAAACCTAGCACATAAGTAGCGGCCTCTCTAACTGCTTTCTGGCAATGTTGCCACTGGTCCTTGATAGCAAAGGACTCCCAACGAGGTTACTTGACACTGGATCAGAAAAGGATCTGGCGATCTCTTGCGATTGTAGCCGTCCAACGTCGAATTTTCTTGCAGAAATTCCATGTTTTGGCCGTTGTCGGCGTATTCGTAGAACTACCTTGGCAACGATACGACGAGGTAGTGGTCCGAGTCGATGTTGGCTCCTCGGAAAGTTCGAACATCTAGAGTGATCAATCCAATTGACTGTTGATTGATGGGGAGATCTTCATGATCCCTTATGGATGTTGAGATATGGGAACCACGTGCTTGCTACCACAACATTGCGCCCAACAAGCCCATCAGCCTGAGTCCGTTTTCGGAAGTGGTGTCGTGCAGGCTGTGCTTTCCGACTGTTCCACCAAAGATGTCCTCTTTATCCAGCTTTGCGTTAAAATCGCCGAGAACAATTTTAATGTCATAGCTCATACTTTTTGTCAAGGAGCTCGGCTTTTGTTTCGTCTTTTTTCTTTTCTGTGCTTTGAAGCTCAAGACTTTTTGCCTAAGTTTGCTTCCAACGACGAATTCGAGCTTTTGTTGCTCTTTGTACCAATTACTATGTCGCAGTTTTTCATCCTCCTTTTTCCCGGTCCATCCTATTGCATTTCCTTTCTTTTCAATCCAGATTTCTTTCTTGAGGTAGGTTTTTTGGTTTACTAATTTCAGTCCAGAGAGGAAACGAATTGTTTTGCTTTTATTTCGTTCGCTTTCCTTAAAGTTCTATAGTCATCTCATATTTGACTCCAAACCAAGGCAAGGAAACGCATGTTAATTTTGGACTGAAAAATTCAAAATTGTATGAGATATCTGCTCCCCTCCCTCTCTTTTCTCATTAATATTAATTTAAAGGAAATGAAAATGAATTTTCCTGCTTTTGATTCAAACTACAAAAATCCTATTCAAGAAAGACCAAAGACCTTTGGAAAAAATATAAAAGTCAATAAATTCACTTCACAACAAGCAGTTTATTTTGTCGTCATTGTCGTTGTCGGATCTCGAATTCTTGTTGTTTGGCACAAAACAAAAAAAACTCAATAAAATGTAGAGTAAAATGTACATGCTGTCCGAACTTTTGCGACGACGAACTTCTCCACTGAATGATGTTTTCCATTAAAACTTCTAAAAATGATTCAATGGGAATTTAGGAGTTTTTTTGTTTTCATTTTTCACCAAAAGATTTATATCCTTCTATAAGTCACAGAAGAACAACATTGATGCTTACATATTTGTTTGTTTTCAAATGTATTTCAAAAATGACTTAAAATCTAAATAAACTGAAAGATACCATGTAACATTGTTTTTGTTTTAAAAATGACTTTTAGTTCAATGCGTTTCGCCCAGGTACGACAGTTGGGCTCATCAGTTAGATGCTGTCGTACCTTTCTAAGACGCAACGCTTAGTCGATGACTACCGACACAAATAAAATTTACAACACATATGTGTTGTGAATTATATTTTTCTAGAAGAATTTGTCTAAATTCATAAAACTAGAAAATATTTGCCTGAGTCTGGCTAAGAAGAAAAATGATGGAAGAAATAAACAAAACAAGAAATTCTTTTGTTGTTGTTTAGTTGAACCATGTAACTTAAAAAAACGCTTTTTTTAGGAAAAGCATGACACGGAAAAACACCCAAAATCCCACAAACCCAATTCAAACTTAAATTAAAACGACAACAAGAACAAAAAAATATGTACACACGCCACAGACACGGAGCACCTAGTAGTTCAACGTTTTTGAATCCATTCATTGAAAAACTTCAAAGGACTTTCGTATTTTTATTTTTTATTTTTTCGACGGTGTCTGTGTCTTTCTTTTACATTTGTGCCAGATTTTGTTTTTGTTATCCTCAATCTGTATCCACTTCTTGTGTGGCTGTTTTTCGCCATCGGTTGTTGTTTGGCAACTTTCCCTTTCATCATCGTGTTGCAATTAGATGGTTCAGAAACAGAGTCAGCACGGTAGTGGTAGAAGGGTTTTGGAAGATCTCGCTCCTGTGCAAATACCAACGATGCATTTTCTCTTTCCCCCTCTAAACCGACGGACGTGTATACTTCAAGTGACATGACAAATAGAAAATCAAAACTATGACAAAAACCAAACAAAAACCATGAAATGACAGACAAACGGAAGCATCTGTCACAAAGTGATGCCACGGATGACAAAAAATAAATGCACGTATATCCTGCTTCAGTGAATATCATCACTTTTTGACTCTTTATTTCGACTGTTGTGATTGTGAGTAACTTTTGTGGGCTGAACTTCAAAACAATAAAAATTATTTGACTTTTGATAGCGTTTGGAAATAATTGGAATGAAAAAACTGCAGAAAATAACAATTTATTACAATGTTGATTTTTTGACTTTTTGTGCCTGAACCACCATCGACCGGTGTGACGTCTAGTTCAATTTCAAACTTATAGTTTTTTTTTAGAATGTGAATAATAACAACTTTTTTCTAGAGGTGCTTCCACCAATGGCTTTTTTTTTGTCAATTCCATTTTTGGCTGGAGTTATAGCCTAGACAGTTGCCTATGCGATCATCAAACTCTTGTTAAACAAAAACTCATTGCACTCCAAGGTGCTGGCAGCAGTGACAACACTAAAAGACAAAAACATAAACTAATTACCTTATTTTGATAAAACGGACATCTCAACCGTCTACCGGATTGATTAGGTACATGGCGATCGACGGACAAGGCACTTGTCCAGCATTCTCGATGTTCGAACTCTCCCAGCACTCGGACCACTACTTCATCGTAGCCAAGATAGTGCTACGAATATAACGACCAAAACAAGGAAATGCTGCAAGAAAATTCGGATGGCTACAATCACAAGAGATCGCCAGATCCATCGTTATGTCAAATTACATCTTAAGGAATCCTATGCCGCCTACATCAAATACCGAAGACCAGTGACAACATTATAAGAAAGCATTTAGATATGCTGCCTCTAATTTGATAGCTTTCACACAGCCACCAAAGCGAAGAATGACGAAGAATGTAGGTAGACGCATGCAGCCAAGCAGCAAAGCGGCACTGCATAGAAAGACAAAAGTTGCTCATGAGCCCTACGAGCAAAAGAAGAAAGAGGAACGCCGTATGAGAAGCGTCAGATCGAGGATGTTGAAGAAGCCAACAGCAGGAATGAAGTTCGGAGGTTGTACTGGATTGTAAAACAGATAGCTCAAGGTCATCGAGCAAGAACCGATGCCTGCAGAGATGCCCAAGGAAATAATCATAGTAGAATCGCTGTCGATGCTGGGGATTTGGAAAGACCACTTCTGTAGACTGTATAACGGCGACTACGAACAGAATCCCGACGTCAGGATCAGGCAGGAGCTATATTCATTGTGTTAAATACTTTGTATGAGAAGATACTTGAACAATTTAATGAAACTTAGATGTATATGAGTCAGGAAATAATTATGTTTTGAAAAATCAAAATTATATTTTTCAGTTGTTTGTCAAGCTTTCAATCAATAAGTTCTTTAATAAATTCTTTTAAATTGAAAATACAAAAACTTATTCATTCTGAGGTTATGGGCCCAGGATACAGCTATTAAGAAGAAGACTAATTTCAAGAATTTTCGAGGACTTGGAATATTTTCAAGAATTGTCAAGATTCAAGGACTTGAAATATTTTTTTTTTCACTGCTGGGTATTTTTCAATTTGAAGAAGAAGAAAAGATAAGATGGATAATTCTTGCACATTCAAAATTCCACTTTTTGATGGCACGAATTTTAATAATTGGAAATTTTGTGTGGGTATTTTATTGGATGAAAGACTCCTACGTAAATACAATTAGGAAACTTTTCTTAGAGACGTAGCTGATGACGCTGTTCGCAGGAAGATAGTTTCTGAAGAAAAGAAATGCATCTCAATCTTAGTCCAAACCATTCATGATGGACAGTTAGAAATTATTAAAGATAAAACAACTGCAAAGGAAATGTTTGATGCATTGTCAAGCATTTTTGAAAGAAAAAGCATTGCAAGCCAATTGCTGTTAAGGAAGCAAATTCTTTTAATGAGGTATGATGAGAGTGAGGATATAATCGATCACTTTCTTCGTTTCGATACGAAAGTTCGACAACTTAAGTCAACTGGAGCACAGATAGAAGAACTAGATGTCATAGTTCATTTGTTGCTCACCCTACCTGGAAGCTATGAAAATATAGTGACTGCGCTGGAAACGATGAAACAAGACGATCTTACTCTGGAATTCGTAAAAACTCGTTTGATGGATGAATTTAATAAAAGAAAAGGTGGAGCATCTTCGAGTTGTACTGAACCTGGTGCAATGGCTGTTAAAAGCAAAAAGAAGCAACTTATTTGCTATAACTGTGGTAAGCCTGACCACATAAGAAGCAAATGTTTATCCAAACGAAAAAAGGATGAAGCCAGAAATTTTTCAAAGAAGAGCTCGTCAATGTGTGCTATGGAAGATGAAGACCATGAACATGAAGCACAGATGGTTAAATCCTTGGACAATCAAGTAAAGTTTGTCTTGGATTCGGGAGCTACTCAACATATGGTGAACAATAAAGAATATTTTGACTATTTGAAGAATATTGAGAATATCCAAATATCAGTCGCGAAGAAGAATGAAACCATAACTGCAAATCAAATTGGCGATATACATATCCGTTAAAACCTCTGATGATGGCTCTCCGAAAAAGATGTCGAATGTTTTATTTGTAGAAGACTTGAAGTGCAACATGATGTCGATTCGAAGTTTAGCAAGTAAAGGATACAGCATTCGTTTTGAGGGAGATCATGCATATGCATCGCTCAATGGTGAACTTGTATTTCAAGCACATGCTAGAGTAGGGTGACCAGATATAGAATCAAAGAAAAGAGGACACCTACCAAAATCTAAAAAAAAACGAAGTTCAATTTTTCTTTATAATTTACTTGAATTAAACAAAACAAATTTTTAATTCTAACAAAAAAAAAGTAACATTTTTTCTCCATTTATGGTGGTGCTACAGTCCCGGTCGAACCAGGGCCTTATCCAACAAACGTCTCTAGCCAGCTCGGTTCCTAGCTATCTGTCTCCAGTTTCGCACGCCAAGTTGGTTCAGGTCCTCTACCACCTGTGTGCTCCACCTGAGGCGCGGTCTTCCTCTTCTGCGACGTCCTTCCGGACTGGATTCGAAGACTCTACGAGCGGGAGCAAGTCCAAAGAAGCAGCGATTGGCAAGAGTGATTCTTCGTTTGATTACATCGCTGGTGTTATTGCCTGAGTTGATAGTGGATCGTAGGTAGACGAAGCCCTTAACTACCTCGAAGTTAAATCTGTCTATGTTGATGTTGGCTGCCCTTTCTTGTTGACAGTATTTACTTGATCTTGCTCTCGTTAACCGCTACCCCCTTCTTCCTGGCCTCCGTCTCAAGACTCAGTTCTTCCAATTATGTCAATGTGGTCTGCGTGTCCTAGTAGCTGGACGGACTTTTGAAAGATTATACCTCTGGTGTTGACGTTGGAGTTAGGGTGAATATTTGATGGATGATGTTGGACTTTCCGGTTCTGAAGCCACACTGATACGGACCTATCAGGTTGTTGACGGAAGGCTTCAAACGGTACGACAGACAAAATCTTGTAAGCGATGTTGAGGGGACTTATACCTCTGTAGTTGGTGCAGTTCAGGGGATCTCCTTTCTTGAGGATCTGGTATACGATGCTGAGGTTCCATTTGTCGGGCATGCTTTCCTCCGACCAAATTTTGTAGATGAGCTGGTGCATACTCCTAACCAACATCTCCAGCTGGCTTTGTACAGTTCGGCGGCTAGCCCGTCTGCTCCAGCAGGCTTTGTTCGACTTAAGTTTAGATATCGCTATCTTCACTTCGTCAATGTCGGGTGGGTGGAATTGTTGGCCTTCTGCCCCCAAATTGAATGGTTCTGTATTGCTGGCAGAGTTTTGCTCGTCATCACCATTATACAGCTTCGATTATTAAAAAGTAGATAAGAACAGATGGTGTTCTGAATGGGTTCTGGAATGGGTGAGTTCAAGTTAACATTTTGTGATGAAGATTCTTTTAAGGTCGTCTTCACACGAAAATTATTTTTTAATATAAATCAAAAAACTGAGAGGACACCGAAAAAGAGGACAAATCTCTTTTTTTTTTAAAGTCACCGGACAAAAGTTTCTTAGGTTAAAAAGAGGACATGTCCTCCATAAAGAGGACGCCTGGTCAGCCTATGCTAGAGGAAAATTGTATGAAGTGGTTTTTATTCTTGATAAACATTTTGCTGGTATCTCAGGTGAGCAAAATTCATCGCAACTTTTATGGCACTATAGGTTGGCGCATTTGAACGAGTCTGACCTAAAGAAGTTAGTGTGTCGTCAAATGGGAAAGGGCTTAGAACAGGTAAATTTTAATCTTGAATCCAAATTCTGTGAGTCTTGTCTGGTTGGAAAACAAACACGAGGTTCATTTCCAAAGAACAAAAACATATCTAAGGTCCACCCGAATACTTGAGTTGATTCATAGTGATGTATGTGGTCCTATGACAGTTCCTGCCTATGATGGGTCTCGATATTTTGTTTCCTTCACCGATGACTACTCAAGAGCATCAATGATTTATTGTATTGAACGGAAATGTGAAGTATTGGACAAGTTCAAGGAGTTTGTAGCTATGTCCGAAGCATTACATTCTCTCAAAGTTGTCAAGTTGAAAACTGACAATGGTGGAGAGTATAGTTCATTTGAGTTCAAGAAATTCTGCCAATCTAAAGGTATTCAGTTAATGTACACTGTTCCATATAATCCAGAAATGAACTCTGTTGCTGAACGACTAAACCGTACACTTCAAGAAAAAGCTCGAACAATGCTTTTGGCAAGTGGGTTAGATCAGAAGTTCTGGAATGAAGCTATACTTACCGCCAACTATACGAAGAATCGTTCACCTACAAGTGCTTTTGGAAAGCAGTTTGAAAGTCATACTCCGGCTGAGATATGGTTTGGAAGAAAACCAGAGTTGTCTCACCTACGAATATTTGGTTCAGAATGTTACAATTTTGTACCAAAGGAAAAACGGTCGAAGTTCGCTGCAAAATCAAGAAAATGCTTAATGCTTGGGTACACATCTTCAGTTGGTTCTTATCGTCTATGGGACATTGAGAGAGCGAAATTTGTTATTGGAAGGAATGTAACTTTCAACGAAGATTCTGTCCTTAAAAGAACAAGAATAGCAGAAATAACAAATTCAGAGGCGGAGAATCAGACTCAAGAAAAAGAAGTAGATGTTCAAATACAAGTACAAGATAGTGAAGTCCACAGTCAAGATTCAGAGGGGGCTAGTGAAGAATTTTCTGATTGTCAAGGTGACGTTTTTCAAAGCAATGATTTTGATCTTGAACAAAATTATCCAAGAAGAAGTGGCCGTATTCGACGACAACCGGAAAGATTTGGTGATTGCATTCTAGATAAGGAAGTGGGTCATGAAGACGCTCACTTTGCTTTAGCAGCTGAACAGTATGTTGATGAAGATCCAAGAACAATTGCTGAAGAAAGAGCTAGAGATGATTGGCCAGAATGGGAAAAAGCTATTCAAAGTGAGTACAAATCTTTAATGAAAAATAAAACTTGGTCTATATGTAACTTACCAGAGAATAGAAAACCTGTAACTAGTAAGTGGGTATTTCATTTAAAACATAAGGCTGATGGAGCAATTGACAAATACAAAGCTCGTTTAGTTGCTCGTGGTTTTACTCAAAAAGAAGGCTTTGACTATACTGAAACCTATGCTCCCGTCGCGAAGCTAGTGACCTTAAAAATACTTCTTTCAATCGCAAATCAAGGGGGGAATGCATATCCATCAAATGGATGTCAAGAGTGCGTTCTTGAATGGGGTGTTATCAGAAGATATTTATATGCGACTTCCAGAAGGTATAGAAACAGGAAATCAAATTTGTAAAAAAGGCAATTTATGGATTGAAGCAAGCCCCGCGTGCATGGAATGAAAAATTCAATAGTTTTATGCTTAAGATTGGTTTTAAACGATGTTTGTCAGATCAATGCGTTTACGTGAAGAAACAAATTGATACCATATGCTATGTTCTTTTATATGTAGACGACATATTGCTATTTTGTAAAAATATTGAAATAATTAACATTATTAAGCGTATGCTGTCGACTGAATTTGAAATGACAGACATGGGACAAGCAAGCTCTTTTCTTGTAATAGAAACATCGGCAAAATTTGAATTTGTTAAATAATTGTTCATAAATTAATTTTATCCTAGTTAAGAATTTGTTTAATATGTTATTGTTTTGAAATTTTTTTAAAATTTTGTTTTTAGTTTCTATTAAATTAAGAGGCGGTGTTAAATACTTTGTATGAGAAAATACTTGAATAATTTAATGAAACTTTATATGAGTCAGGAAATAATTATGTTTTGAAAAATCAAAATTATATTTTTCAGTTGTTTGTCAAGCTTTCAATCAATAAGTTCTTTAATAAATTCTCTTAAATTGAAAATACAAAAACTTATTTATTCTGACATTGAACACGATGATAGCCAACAATTCCGTGAACCTGACCTAGAAGAAGTGAATACGGCACTATCACGGCTGACATCCTACAAATCCACTGGAGCAGGTGGTCGATCTGCCGAGCTGTTCAAGCAGCAGGCTTTAATCTAGATAGGAGCATGCATGGTCGGAAGAATGCATGTACGATGAATAGAACCCCAGCATTGTTTTTCCGATCCTGAAGAAGGGAGATCCTCTTATACTTGCGCAGACTACAGAAGAATCAGCCTACTTCACATCGCTTTGCCGTAATGTGTGAACGTCTGATGCCTTTCGCCAGCAATCTGATTGGTTCTTGAATGTGGCTTCAGACCTGGAGAGTCAACCAAATTTTCACTTTACGGCAGATCCTGGAAAAAACCTATGAACTCCAAATCGACAACTACCACCTTTTTATCGATTTTAAGGCCGCATATGACAGAATGTACAGAGACGAACTGTATAACGGTATGTTCGCTTGTGCAAAATGACTATGGACAGCAGCATGGACGCTGACAAAATCGGATGAAAGTGCCTTAGGCTTTTTCAAGAGGAAAGTTCTTCGGGTTATCTATAGCCCTGTGTGCATTGATGGAGAATGGAGAAAAAGATTCAACAGCGAGTTTTATGGATTGTAAGTACAACGACAAGAACCTGATGAGAAGAGTCAAGTTACAGCGACTCAGATGGCTTGTTCATATAAAGCAGA
This sequence comes from Sphaerophoria taeniata, assembly GCA_943590905.1. Lineage (NCBI taxonomy): Eukaryota > Metazoa > Arthropoda > Insecta > Diptera > Syrphidae > Sphaerophoria > Sphaerophoria taeniata. The sequence continues at coordinate 26,171,185 of OX016541.1, forward strand.
TGGACACCAATGTTCCGGCCTGGAAAGCCAACGACACCATTCCCGATGGACGAAGAAGTAGAGAAAGACCGCACTCAAGTGGAAGAGAACCTCAATCAACTTGGAGTGCAAAACTGGAGATAGCTAGCTAGGGACCGAACTGGCTGGTGGAGAATGTTGGTTGAGTCCCAATCTTACAACGGACCTTTAGAAAGTAAGTATGTAAATATAGAAAAAAAAGTGTAATCTTTTTATCCCACAAGAATTTAATGATTGTTCACTACTTTCAAAACAGGTTCTTACATAAAAGTAATAATGTAGTTCATTTTATTTTAATAATTTAAATTGCATTTGTTGCCAGACAACACAATCTCCCAAAAATTACAATTATAAGACACCTCTGAGTATTCTTTGATCTCAAAGTCAATATTTTTAAATGGCTTAAGGCTGAACATCTTCAAAATGAAATTTTTTATCCGTATCATACCTTAACAAATTTACTTCTTCCTGACTTAATTGCCTCAAAATTTAAATCAAATCTCCACTGCGGCAACATCTTGCCTTCATAATCCCATTGTGAAATGAAAATCCCATCATCATACTCGCACAAGTCACAATATGCCTTCCTTTCTCTGTAAAAACAAACCGCAAACACCACTTAACAACCATTTAATCAAGCAAGCTTAGTAACTCTTTGTAAAATCACCCTTTAGGTAAACAAAAGTTAAAGAAACTGACAACAACAACAACTGCTGGCAGTAAAAAAAAGCGAAATTACAAACAAAACAAAAGATAATAAGTGTAATACAAACTCTCATTAACAAAAGCGGTTCGTTCCTGTATACAGCCTAGCCATTGTCACCATATCGTAGAGATAGAGTCCCCAATTTACCGCACAACCAATTGTCATTATCCGAACTCATCAACAACTAATTAAATCCCGAAAGTCTAGTCGAAGGATTTCCACAACCGACCGAATACCAATCCCAGCCCTTCCAATATAAAACAAAACTAAGGGTTTGTGACATCATTTGCACGCAAAAGGGGCCAAGAATACCACTCAATTGTACAGCTAGCCAAGTCTTAATTACACCACTCAATTTTTGGGGAAGGCGTCCACTCCTCTACACATAAGGTACGAACAAAAGGAAACTTATGTTTTTTCCGGGCAAACAATCTGCTCCAAAATGGACAGAGAAGGGTGTTCTTTGTTGTACAAAAAACAGGTGTCCTATTGTCATCTACAATGTACTCATGTACCTTCATTCTTTGGACATAACCTCTCAACCTCGACTGTTGCAAGGTTATGTGGTGTACAAATATTTCAAATATTCAGTTATGCTTGGAGAACTTTTCTGTTTATGATTCAAATTCTGTAAGTACCTTACAATATACAAGGTCTTGAGAATTTTGGGGCAAAGAAGATAGTTTGTACGGCAATTTGCATTCAATTCGGATAGTACACTTTTGCTTCGAGTACTTTTTTGTGACCCTTACTCCCATTTCCGACTAATGGTGAGCAGGAAACCATCGAGAGAAACTGCGTTTAGCATTTCAAAAGAAGAAGACAAACGGTCTTCGAAAGACTCAGTGACAGTCCAGGCATCGCAAACTGGATAAAGGGAAAGGGTTTCTTTGTTTTGTGTGTTTTTTTGCTCTTCATGCGTCCGTCGTCGGTCGGTCGGCTGTTTGAGGTTAAAGTGAAAAGTTTTGTGTCTGGTTTTGTTGTGCGATTTATTTTTTTCGGAAAATTAATTTTTAATTAAACAATTTTCCAGGCCGTCACAAGTCTTGTATATCTAGTTGTTGTTCGTAAAGTGGGTAAATGGAAAATCATCCACGCCTAATGATTAAAAAGAAGATTTTTCATTTACAAATTAACCCGTTTTTTGGGTGGTTTCTTTTCCTTTTTTTTCACATTTTTTCTTTCGTTGGTAGGAAAAGATTGTTTCGAGATTCTTGGGGTTGGTTGCAGATGCGAGACGAACGTTTTTGAATTCTAATTTCTTCTTTTGTTGTTCTGTTTTTCGAGAATACACAAAAATGTAAAATTTGCCTCGGTTAAGCCTTTTTACACTCTTGACATTAACTCGCAGTCGCGGTTCTTTGTTAGGAATACGAACTTTTGTTTTTGGGCAAAAACGGGAGGAACGAAAAAGGAAACTTGGTGTTTTCACATTGCTGATGTTATCCACTTAAGTGAGTGAATAATTTCAAAATAGAATTCTACGGCGAAATTTAAATTTAATTCGGTTTAATTTGTGTTAGTCTGGTTCGTTGTCGTTGTTCGTTGTTTACAAATCCTTTGGAAAAAAAAGGGATTTGCGAACCTAGTTCCGGTTTTAAATGACCTTTTTTATGACTTCCAATCTGATTGTGATTATGAGTCCCATTTCTCTTTCTCTTCATTTGCATAGAAATTTATTTGACTTAATTTTTATAAAAAATATTTTGGTAAATCTGAATATCCTTTGTGTTTAGAGAGAAATTGAGAAATTATATTTGCTTAAAATTAAATTTTGGAATTTGGTATTTAGTAGTCCAATCATGGACGGGATTTTTAAGAGGATAATAATAATTGAAGATTAAACATTTTATGTGATTTTATAACTGTTTTAATACACTTAGCTTGTGGCACGTACGCGGACTTATTTTCTTTAATTCTAATGAAAAAAGGGTCAAACCCCTTTCACTCATTTTGCCTACATAAATCCGCCCTCAATCGATAGGACAAGTTTCACCCTATCTAAATTAACAACTTACAGAAGATTTTTTGCAAATAAATTGGTTCATTAGTTTCTTAGAAAACATCAAGTTCAATCAAAATCATAGTTTCTAACGAACGCAAACGTGTCATCTCGTACTTATACAGGGCACATACTGTAATGATGCATTACAAATTCATTCATAATCCAGTTAAAATCACAAAGAAAACACATGCGACTTTGTACTACTCCAAGTATAAAGCTCAGACTCAACTGAACGAGGCCAAATTCTATGCAAGTTATATGAAGTTGAAAAAGACATAATTTTCAGGGTAATTTTTAACTTCACCTTACTTATAACTCACATTTGGTTTTTCCCCGAAAGTTGACTAGTAGAGCCAAAGAATTCCTTCAATTTAATTCAGTAAATCTTTTAGATCTCGTCTGTTTTTGTTTTTTATTATTTTTTTTACTTGCAATGATTGGCAATTTCAGGGTAGACTACAGTAATATTCGCGGGCTACGTTCGAATTTTCTCGCTATGTACGTCCACACTGTGACTAACAGGCCAGCTGTTTTGGCACTGAGTGAAACCCAAGTAGGTGAGAATTCCGACCCTACCGAATTTCTCATTCACGGGTATAGCTTAGTGCCATTATTCCTTTCCCACCATGGTCTCGCCGTTTACATCAGGAGTGATGTTGCGTATCAATTCTTACCACAGTATGGACGTTGCTCCACCCCTTTCTTCAATGTTATGTGGTATAAGTTTTCTGTAAATAAGCACATCATTCACTATTGCTTTCTTTATCGAAGCCCAAACCTGGACAGAGTTTCAACTTCCCACGAATTCGATGCTCTGTCTGACTCCATCCAAAGAATTGTTTCCCTGTACCCTCACACTGAAATCGTTATTACGGGCGATTTCAATGTCCACAATTCTTCGTGGCTTCTCCATTCGGGCCCGACATCACCCGAAGGTATGTGTGCTGAGATCTTTGCTGAGTTCAACCACCTTACTCAGCTGGTCACCGAGCCTACCCGAATATCGGACATTGATGGCCAAGCGGAAAACACTCTTGACTTGTTCCTTACGTCCGTCCCTGATAAATTTACAATAAGTGTATTATCGCCTCTAGGCCGATCCGACCATAGTATCATATCTGCAAATTTCTCGTGTCAAACTAATCCAGTTAATGAAAGAACTCCGAAGAGAACCGTATGGCAATACGAGAAAGCCAACTGGGACGGTCTCAATAACTTCTTCCGGATCTTTAACTGGTCACTATGCTTCCTCGATAGTGACGTAGACTCCAGCGCAGATATGATTACTAACATGATTATTTTGGGAATGAAAACTTTTATCCCGAATAGGGTTAAAAGCATCAAACCCAAAGAAAAGTCATGGTTTGATTCAAGCTGTAAAGAGGTTATCAGGGTAAAAGAAGTAAAGTTCCGGTGTTATAGAGCCAACCCAACTGAGGAAAACCGGAACAAGTTTAAACAAGCCAGGAAGGCCTGCAATGCCCATATTCGACGGACAAAGTTTTTACATGACCAAAAATTAAGGCAAAAAATACTGCAATGTCCCAAAGGCAGTAAGAATTTTTGGTCATTTGTTGAAAATATGAAGAATTCTTCTTCTTCTTCGGTCCCAACACTCGTTGACAATGACACTCCAGTTGTTAGCTCTCTAGCGAAAGCAAACCTTTTTGCTAGGCAGTTCACCGCCAACTCTTCGCTGCCAGAGAGTGCCATGACTCCGCCTGTTCTTGAGCGCGTCAATGATTCCATGGGACAGATCTTCTTCCGCACTCGTGCTGTGGCGAGAGTCCTAAAGGATCTCAACATACATAAATCCGCGGGTCCGGATGGTATCCCCGCTATTATTCTGAAGAGGTGTTCTTCCACGCTGGCAAAACCCTTGCGTAAGCTTTTCCATCTATCCTATTCTTCTGGGCTCGTTCCGAGCAGTTGGAAAACAGCATTTGTCCAGCCAATCCCAAAAAAAGGCGAATCTTCTTCTCCCTCCAATTATCGACCGATTGCACTTACGTCCCTTCTTTCTAAGGTCATGGAAACGCTGATAAACTATCAGCTCAAGAAATATCTCGAAGACCGAAAGCTTCTTAATGACCGGCAGTACGGCTTTCGCAGCATCAGGTCCACTGGTGATCTGATGGTTTATCTCACCGAACAGTGGAACAAATCTTTACATCGTTTTGTTGCACTTGATATTTCAAAGGCATTTGATAAAGTCTGGCATCTTGCTCTCTTATCGAAAATGCGTGCCTTCGGTATCGATGAATCCCTCCTTCGTTGGATTAGAAATTTTCTTTCGAACCGTTCTATACAAGTTGTATTGGACGGGTTCAAGTCTGAAGCCCACAAAATAAATGCTGGTGTGCCCCAGGGCTCCGTTTTGTCTCCGACTCTCTTTCTCATTTTTATAAATGATCTCTTGTCTGTAACTTCTAATCCAATTCATTGTTTCGCTGACGATAGTACCCTTAGCTTTTCATATTCGTTCCCAGACTCACATCCCTCCCTTTCGGGTGTGGAACTGCAACGGCAAAATATGATAAGCTCATTAAACTCTGACTTAAACAGCATTGTACAATGGGGAATAAAAAACCGCGTAGAGTTTAATGCTTCGAAAACCCAATGCTGTCTTGTATCGTTGAAGCGAGATATACCCCCCTTGCCACTGTCCATGAGTGGCACTTGCATCAGTGAAACCGAACATCTCCAGTATGTGTATCACCGACCACCTCTTGTGGAATGATCACATATGCGATGTCGCCAAAAATGCCGCAAGATGTTTGGGTTTCTTAAGAAGGTGCAAGAAATTTTTCTCCCCGTCTGATCTGGCTATAAGCTATAGCTATAGCTTGAGTATAATTCCCATCTCTGGGCCGGTGCTCCAGCTACATACCTAAGCCTCTTGGACGGTATTCAAAAAAGAGCTATAAGAATGATTGGTGTAAGAGACATCACTAATACATTCACGTCATTGGAACACCGTCGTAACGTCTCATGTCTCTCTTTGTTCTACCGTTACTTCTACGGTAATTGCTCTAGTGAAATAGCCAGTTGCATTCCCCCCCTTAAGATATTCAACCGTAATACCCGCGCCTCCAGGAATGCCCATCAGTTTACCCTCGAGCCCAACTTCGGACGTACTGTTAAGTATAGAGAATCGTTCTTTAGTCGTACTACGCGAATGTGGAACTCCCTTCCACACTCTGTCTTTCCCAGTCATTGCAATGTTGATGAATTCAAAACCAATGTACACCGACACTTACTTTAAAACCCTTTCTAAATTCTTAATGCGCTCACTGTGTCTCTGGCATAATAAGGGTATAAAAAGCCCCTTTAGTGTGTGCAAATTATAAAAAAAAAAAAAAAGGAAACAGCAAGAGGCAAGTTGAAAACCCGAGAACAAGGTAAAAGTATAAATACCAGTGAACGAGTGGAGTACAGCTCAGTCTGATGTCCACCACCGAGGAGTGATGACCATATTTAAGTTACTGAATATATAACAAAGGCTTCCCCTATCAGCGGTAAGGAGTTTATTTTGAAAAATACAGTAAGTCGCTTGCCAATGAAAAGAACAAGGTAAGTAATAACACCTGTTTCGACTGCGATTGTACAGGTTTCGACCGCAATTACCCACGTTAAGTGGGCGATTAAGGCTAATTGCACACACTCGGATTTGGAAGGCCCGTGATTGGTGCCGGCAAAATGCCGGTGAGCAGCCGTCCACTGCCACTGTATCGCCAGCAGTATCAGGAAGTAGTCGGCGTAAGTGATTAAAAACACGTTTGCATTTGCACCGATTTTTTGGCAACCATTCCAGTCGACTGCTCTCGCTTCATTCAGTGTGTGAAATTGTAGGAACATACTACGTTTAAATCTAGTTTTGGTTGTGCGTTTTAATCAAAGTGCAATGGGTTATGTAATTGGCAATGATGTCCTTATTTCATTAGTGGAGGCAAGACCTTTGTGGGAAAAAACCTTGGATAAATTTAAAGACAGGAAACTTACCAGGGATATGCCCTTAGTACGGCGATGCAAAAACCACATAGTACCAACTCATTTAGGATTCACTATTTCATTATTATTAAACAATAACCTCTTGTCACGACCACGAAAACAAAGGAAATGATTGTAAGACCGGTAAAAATCTGGTGAGTGGCTAGCACCCTGCTAACCTGTTTATACAGCGACTATCCATTTCGGCGGCGGCGATTGTACCAGATTTACCGCCTCGGTATGCGATTCTTTTGAAACAATTTGTAACAACGTTTTCACTTTCTCGAGTAAGGCTGGTTTTTAATAGGTACGCTTGGGATTAGCACGGTCTTTTCCGTAGCTCAACAAAAAATGTTTTAATAGTGTCAAATTGCCTAATCTTGCTGAACAATCAACGTATTCGTTTACTTACTTACTTACTTAAGGTGGCGCTACAGTCCGGGGTGGACTTGGGCCTCAACCAACAAGCCTCTCCAGCCAGCTCGGTGCCTAGTTCGCTGTCTCCAGTTTCGCACGCTGAGTTGGTTGAGGTCGTGTTCAACTTGCGCGCGCCACCTGAGCCTTGGTCTTCCTCTACTGCGTCTTCCCTCTGGGGTGGATTCGAAGACTTTACGGGCCGGAGTATTGGTGTCCATCCTCTCCATGTGACCGAGCCATCTGAGTCTTTGGACCTTCACTCTTTTAGCTAAGTCAGTGTCGCTGTACAGCCCGTACAGTTCGTCGTTAAATCTTCTCCTCCATTCACCGTTTATGCAGACAAGACCATAGATCTTACGTAGAATCTTTCTCCCGAAACGGCCAAGTGCGCTCTCATCCATTTTTGACAAGGTCCATGCTTCTGCACCATATAGCAGGACGGGGATGATGAGGGTCTTATAGAGCGTCACCTTAGTTTTTCGGGAGAGGGCTTTACTACTCAATTGCTTTCTTAGCCCGAAGAAACAGCGATTAGCAAGAGTTATTCTTCGTCTGATCTCGGTGCTGATGTCGTTGTCCGTGTTGATAGCGGAGCCAAGGTATACAAAGTCCCTAACTACCTCGAAATTATATGCGTCTATCGTGACGTTTTGTCCAAGACGTCGATGTTGGGTGTCCTTTCTAGATGACAGCATATACTTTGTTTTGCCCTCATTGATCGCTAAACCCATTTTTTCAGCCTCTGTCTGTATACTCGCAAAAGCACTGTTGACATCACGCTGTGTTCTCCCAATGATATCAATGTCATCAGCGTACGCGAGTAGTTGTACAGACTTCTGGAAAATAGTACCTCTAGTGTTGACGTGGGAGTTCTGCACTATTCGTTCCAATATGATGTTGAAGAAATCGCATGACAGTGCATCACCTTGTCTAAAGCCTTTTTTGACATCGAAGGCGTCGGTGAGGTCGTTACCGACTTTGATGGAGCAGCGCGAGTTCTCCATTGTCATCCTGCTCAGGCGAATGAGTTTTGTAGGGATGCCAAAACTGATATTACCTACCCTGTTGGTCTTTACAGGCCTCAGTTCGTGCTCGGTAACCTTGAGTCTTTCGTTTTACCTCTTGGTAAAACTTCCGAACCTCATTCCTGTTTTTTAGTCTCTCAATATCCTCGAAAGATCGCTTTTCATGCTCTCTCTTTTTCTTTCTGAAAAGCTTGTGTTCTTCTCTCCTCTTCTGCTCGTAGAGCTCCCGAGCTGATCTCGTCCTCCTGTGCAGCGCTGCTTTGTATGCTTCTTGCTTGGCTGCATGCACCTGCCTGCATTCTTCATCAAACCAGGGGTTTCGTTTTGGTGGCCGTGTGAAACCCAGCACATCAGAGGCAGCATCCCTAATGGCTTTCTGGCAATTCTGCCACTGGTTCTCAATACTCGATGCTGGCTGTAGCGGACTTCTCCTGAGGTTACTTGACACTCGGTCGGAAAAGGATCTGGCGATCTCTTGCAAGATTCGTTTACAACGTGGTATTTCACGATATTCTTTTCATGTATTTAAGCGTTTATTTGTCATGTTGTATAGCTTGCTCTACATTATCCAATCCAGCATATCCAATCTACAATACAGTTTTTGAAGCTTCCAATGTAACGCAACGAAATGCAAATATCGCAAAAATGAAGTGTACGGCACGTACATAAATTCTATAAATTCGGATCGTTAGTTACATTGATTCTTGCAGCGATGATATAATTTGCTTTTTGGCTAGACATGTTAGGGGGGGAGGGATATCAACGATGGTTTTCTGTCGAACGAGCTAGATAACGTCAAGCAAATCTCATTGACCTACTTTTCATTACCGTCGAAAAGTTGCCGCAGAACGTTTTAACCTTTGAGCTAACACGTTTTCTGTTAAATACTTTCGACAATTAAATGTCAAAAGTCAACTATGTCTACATGGAAAGATTTATATGTAAGAATATTAAATTTATTAGCGGAGAAGATAAGCCTTTTATCATCGAGGATAATGTTTTAAACCCTACTGTAGGAAGTAACAGAGAAGAAACCTTTTATTTTATCGCAGCTTAAGTAAACCCTCGAATCTCGCAAATCTTTCAACATCATTGATAGCTAATATGGCATTTTCAGTACCTCCTCCATAAATTTCACCCACGACAATGAAAATGCAACAGTTTAAAGTTTTTAGCCCACACACAGAATCTTTCCCGAAGTACCTTCGCTAAGGACACATATCGTCAAACATCGATGACGACGCAAGGGACATGATCTATTTTGACGCAACCTTTTACGCACACGTCAATGATAAAATTATAATTGACTATGGTACAACTAAAGCCCATGTTACACACAAACGAATTTTGGAGACTACCACATATTCCCCGAGCAAGCAGAGAGGCAAGATTTAATAGGCCTATAAAATAGGTCCTTTAATACAAGTTGAAAGATTTCCCCATGGAGTACAAGTTTGTTATTATTATTATAGGCATAATCCAATAAATATGTTTTGCGTCCTTATTGCCTACAAGACTTCGAAGGTACACCTCTCTAAAGCGTATTATATGAGAGAGAGAGTTTGAGCTTGTCTTTGATGTTTAAGGATTGTCAGTGTCGATGTTGCTGTATATTATGGCTCATGGCAGTGGTTTATGTAAGTTTCAAAGCCTTCATAATATCATTTGGGATTAAAAACACACACACACGGTAAATCTTAGGATCCCCATACCAAATGCGTCCTATTCAATGATGATGGTTTTACAATGTATTATAAAATGGTTAGATGGGTTAAGAGAGCCCGATAAGTCCGTTAGTCCTTATAGATAGGCATTGTACAGGGGCGTATTTATTCCATATTTAAGCGAGACACAGTTCTGATTATTGGGCGCCATATGAGCCAAATCCAGCTTGTATACAGAATCAGTAATCGCTTCGAACCCATTGCCTTCTTTTTCACCCAGAAACGCATTTTCTTCAGCCTTAATGAGATTTGAGAGCTGGATACGGATGGGAACTTGGGATTTGTTGTGGCTGCTTCATAAATTTCGCACATGTTGTTTCTGTTTCTGTTTTTGTTGCTATTGCTGTTTCTGGTGCTGTTGCTCAACTCGACAAGCTACACGATTGTAGTTGTAGCAATTTCAATGGCATTACCAGCAGCAGCTGCGATGTGTGTTTGTACAAGAACCTACTCTATTAACACAGCCCAACAGCCAAGAGCCAACCCAATATAGAAGGGGTTGCCTTAGTTATACGACAATGGCACTCATGATAGGCCTCGACTTAAATTAAATTCAAAATTGTACACAAAAGGGGACGATGGCCTGGTCTATATCATTCGCCATAGAGGATATTATATTTCCCGACAAGACTAGAGCGTTTATCGTTGCGGTGAGGAGTGGTGGTGACACAGTGCATGTAGCACTCTTACTCTAGTACATATATGGAAAATAGATGGCCCTGACCCTTTTTTTAACATACAGAGAAGCAAACTAACAATAATTTTGTTAAAAATAATATTTTTCTATTTTTTGTTAGCATGATGGTTTTTTGTGACATCGAACGCACAAAATGCAACCTCATTTCTCTCATCACCACCGACACAAACACAAACATTTATGTACATATTTTAGGGTGCCGTTTGTCTTGGCCAAATGACATAAATGTTTTGTGGAACATATAAAACTGAATGTGGCACTGCGAAACCCAAGCTCAGTGTGAGGTTAGGGTCCCTAAAGTGGTTATTGTCCTTAATCACCTAGGCTCTGGGTGTTACAACAAATTCAGTTTTTTACGAGTGTCGTAGCCGTAGCATAAACATAACCTAAAAGTGCTCTTTTTCATGTTTCTATATGAAACAAATTTGGACAGCGTTTGGTTTTTATTGCAATTTGCTCATGTTATTTTAACAGGAAATGTGTGTGTTTGCAGGGATGACAAGGCGAGCGACAGTGTGGATAGGTTGTGTTTCCGACTCGGATATGGAGATGTGTGTTGGGCTGCGTTTAGATGACTTAAATTTCATGTGTTGTTTGTTAACTGGCTAAATGAATTGCTTGTAAACTTAAGCGTTAAATGTTTTTTTTTTTGTTAGCTCGTGCATTAACATGGCATAATATTGGAAGGCATATACATACGTTGCACTGGACAAGGAAAACATCGACATCTTCAACCCAGTGGAAGTGCCTTCTCTCTATTCGCATCTCGATACCTCAGCTGTGATCACCAATTGAGGGATTGAGCTTCCGTAATTACAAACGACCTCCGTGTTTTAACGACCTACCAACTCGCCTTATACCTTGATGATTTCTTTGTAAAACTGTTTCGTTATTTTGTCGTCTGGTTTCCTCAGTGTTTGGCCAATCCAGCGCTATTTTCCCTGTTTGAAGTGTCAACATGAACTTTTGTTTGTTTGGTCCTAAGCTACAATTCATTATTGTAAATCGTTTTTGGTTACTGGAATTACTAAAATTTGTAACCTGATCAAGATGTTGGCGGATCATTTCCACGGTTCACATGCGTATAGCAAAACAGATTTTATATAGACTCAAACAGTTTTAACCTAGTGTGAAACGAAATGCATAACGAGCTTGATTGAGTCTATCTCTGACGTCCTTGTCTACCACCATAATCCACGCATAACTTTCCAAAAAGTTGAAATGCGCGACAACCCCGTTTTAGAATAACCTGGTTTTGTTGGGCACGTCTAGTGGGCATTTTTAATTTTTGTCTTTCTGGTGTCTATCCTTAGGTCAACCACGTCCCCATTTGTTTGCAGTGAATGACACAGAAAACAGATATCACCTACGTAGTTCCAATGTGTACCAATAGTAGTCTTTCTTTTTTAGCCACCGTGGCAGTCATCAATCGCAAGTAAGAACAAAATCGGTGAAATCTTGGAAAGCTGTCCACTGTATAAAACGAAACATCTTGCATTCTTGCATGATTCTTCAATGATATCAACATTGTTTCCCTTTTTCTACAAAGTGCTTACACCTTACACGTAACAGAGACATTAAGTTGTTCGCTTTGCAAAAATGAGGCAGATTTCAATTCACCTTCCATTAAGAAATTTCTTTTTAAAATTATTTCCTGTCTGTCAATCAAACCAAGATTTATTGCATATCACAAACAGAACCTTTAAGAGCAACAGGATACCAAGAAGATGGAAAAGAAACTGTACCAAATAAAACATTCTCACACACACAAGCAATATTGTGCTTTTGCAAATTTATTGGATATTTTCCAAAATTTACTTACCAAAGGCTTATAAATTGCCTTGTTTTCCCAAAAGGACATAATATTCAGAGCGTCTTAAGTCCATCATGTTGAATACTCCTTGTTGTGATGCAATGCTCTATCGCATTATTAATTCACATCCCAGCACGTAGCAAAATATGATGATTGTCTTATTTGGGTTAAAATTTGGGCTTACTCTCGTCGTACTACACGAGTATACCGCATAGCACGTCAAATTGAACAGTGCTGTGCAAATTAATACAAATTGTTTTGAATAGAAATCTTGCTCGATTGTAAATTCGCATAATAGGAAAGAAAAGTGGAGAATCAGTAAAAGGAAGTTTAAACCAAAAATATGCTAAAGTCGTCTGTAAAAAGTCCTTTGCACCCCAATGTTCTTCTTTTTCTCATATATTTGCGTATGATATTAACCTAGCTGTCTGACTATATATATGTACCACAAAACAACGCCTTAAGCTCAGAACCAAGTCAATATGAAATAAAGTACCAAAAGAAGATAGAAAAAACAAAGTGCGATAATATTAATAATGATGAAACACACTACCACCGGAAACAAAGCCTTTTATATCAGGCTGCACTCAATTTCCTTTCAAAAAAGGCAAGAAAATCCCCCCAAAAAAAGTAATATGTATTTCCCATTCTGAACGTCATAATTCCTCGAAAACGATCATGTGACAGTGAATCTTTTATCACTTATTTCTTTTTTTCTGTTTTTCATGTTATGAAGACGACGAGGACGACCTTTGTTGTATGGAGTCGTCATCGTGCGTTGTTGCTGTATTCATCGTCATCGACGTGCTTAAAAGGACCACGTAAAATGCTTCCGGTTTCTTCCTGGATTTAGATCCATTCTAACGGACTTAGTTGAATAAACAATCACGTTTCTTTGTGTGTCAGTAATAAACTCTTTGTATTTTCGTTTTTAACATCAAGGAAAAGCATACGTTCAAGCAAGTGAAAAAATAAAAGAAGAAAAACAAAAACCACACTGAACTGTTGAACTTGTTTCTTTTTTAGATATCCTGTATTTTGGTTTTTATTTTTTTGTACGTTTTTTTGTTGTGTTGCGGAGTTAATAGGAAAGGCTGTTCCTGTTCGAGTCATGGTCTCTGACATTTGTCAAAAAGATTAATGGCTTCTTCAGCAATATGAGGAGCACACACTAAAATGGAATGTGACTTTTGCAAACACACAAACAAACATGCTTTTTTTATTAAAGGCGCAGCATGCCAAAGTCGAGTTAGGAACACAAATTCCATAGGTTTTAATGGGCTTTTGAAATTTTTGCACAACGCAACGGCAAGAACGGGAGCGAGGAGGTTGTTTTCACCCGCAAAATGATGAATAGGAATTGGCTTTTGGAACTGTGCTTTTATTTCCTTTTCGGGATAATGATGTGTAGAATGGCAATAGAATGGCTCGGAATGATACAGTAAAATGAAAGATAATTTTTTTTCTGGATTTGTGCTGGGATAATGGTAATTCATATTCTTAACGTCGTTTAGCAATTTGTGTCTGGTCATTGATTGAATTGTTATTGCCATAGTAATTGACTTTGTTCGTAATGTGTCACAAATATTCGTTTTTATTTTTTGCTTAATACTCACTGAACGAGTAAATAGACTTTGTATTGCAAACACTTTCACGTCATTACCCTAGGCAAACAAACTTTTATGAACAACAAGCAAGTGGTTTGTAGAGAGATTAACAGTCAATTTTGTACTTTCTCTTTCCAATTTTTATAAACCATTTCATTCGGTGCCTTTTTTTCGTTAAATTTTACTTAACAAGACTAGTTCGTCCACTGTGGCGTATACTTGCTATTTTAATACTTTTCTTGTACATTCCATAATTTGTTGTATTTTCTTTTTTCGACTTTGGAGCCGACCTAAAAAATTGGTTACGCTGGAGCAGCAGAACTGTGAAACATAAGATTTGGTGCTTGTCCGACGCGCATTTAACCTCAGCATCGTATTTCCGATACTCGAGTAAGGAGATCTCCTGGAATCTCCTATTGGAAAACCCGATGTTCTAACTGAACCAGTCTAAGCTGGGGATACGGAAATAACACTCCTCATGACACTATATGTACTTAAGTACTGTAAGAGTTAAATTAAACAACGTTACTCTTTGAAAACTATACAACAAGTGATCTTTATTTTCTATACGAGCTTAAGACTAAACATTCGAGTTAACGCATTGTATGTACAAACATAATCGGATTAGTCGATTACCCGTTGTTTTTAATGAATACATAGGTCATACGATTCTTACAAAACAGTACGAAAAAGAATAAATGAGTAAACCTACGTTAGTTTAATACATAGAGTAATCTCTTAGAATTAATGTACACTGCGGTTGCATGGATTGATGCTAAATTAATATGAAAAGCCTACATTTCGGCCATACCTGACATTAAATCGACTCGATTTTAATTAGTTTTTTTTTTAGTTATTTTAATGCAAACGAACTTTTCTCGCAACTTAGTATTTTAAAATTAAAAAATGATTCTTAAAAATGTTAGAAAAGAATGAAAGTTTGTGACATATTACGAAAAAAAATTGTTTTATTGAAGTTTGTGTTGAAATAATTCGAATATTTATTTGTCCACCACGTAAGGCTTCATGTTTTGCGGGCAGCAAATGCCTTCATAACGTGTTCTTGAAATTTGTAAATTTTCTGGATCCCTTATTCTGTACCGGTCATTAGGCAAAACTTGTTCTTCTACGTAAGGGCCCTTGTATTTTGGAAGAAGTTTTTTGTTAACGCCAGCAGTAGTGACAACATTTTTTATGACAACGTAATCACCTACATTGTATTGATGTGGTTTCTTATGACTCTTATCGTAATAAATTTTATTAACGTCTTGGCTGTGAATGATTTTAGAGCTTGCATTGTCTCTTGCTTCAGATAAGCTTAATGGGTGTTTTTCAAAAGCTTCGGTTTCGAGGTAGTCTCGGATCTTATCATAAGTTTCGCCTCTTTGTAACATACCAAACAGCAACATACTTGGGCAAGTACCAGTTAATTGTGTTATTAATGGAGAATTCTATTTTGCTTAGGTGTTTTGACCACTCACCAGGGTCGGCCTCAGTCTCTTTCGATAACACGGCAGTCAATAGCATGTTGACTCTCTCAACTTGGCCATTTGATTGCGGAGAATGAGTGGCCACTTTAATATGAGTCACCTCATAATTGTTACAGAATAATGAAAATTCTTCGGACGTGAAGCATGATCCCCTGTCTGAAACAAGTCGTTTTGGGCGACTGTAAGTTGAAAAATATTCTTGCAAGCACTTTATTGCCTCTTTTGTGCTTGTGGTTTTAACCGAATATAGTTTTGTGAACTTACTGAACGCGTCAACAACTAGAAAAATATGTTTCTTTAGATTTCTCATACCGAATGGTAGGGGTCCATAATGGTCCACATGAATGGTTTCAAAAGGTAAATTGCCCTTTGGAATACTGTGCAGCTCGCCCTCTTTTTTCCCAGAGGGAACTGAAAAATAAATACATTTCAAACATGATTTGATGTATTCCTTTATTTTTAGTTTCATTGATGGAAACCAGTACGTTTTTTTCAGGTACTCAAAAACTTTATCGGCACCAACATGACAAAGAGCATCATGATGGCTCTGAAAAACAATGGTTTCCATTTGTTTTGGCACATAAAATGCAATGTAATCTTTGAATTTTCGGTAAATTAGCCCATTGATCATTTCAAAAAATGGATGTTGGTTTTCTTCCAAAGCCTTAACGATTTTTTGAATTTCTGGGTCTTTATTTTGAGCACAGGCAAGTGCATTTTCAAAGGAGTCTGATTCAATTAGAAGAATATTATGAGACCTACTTAATGCATCGACGTGATTCATCCTGCTAGAGTCTCGATGCTTAACCTCGTAGTCGTATTCCTGGAGCTCTAAAGCCCACCTTGAAATTCGAGGGTTAATCATTTTCTTGCTAAGAGTGAGCGTCAGAGATTTGCAGTCTGTAACAATTTTTAAAGCTTAAGCCCATAAGGTAAGTACGAAATCTTCTCAAAGCATATATAATTGCCAGGGTCTCAAGTTCAAACGAATGATATCTTGATTCCGTTGATGTTGCTCGTTTGGAGAAGAAGAAGACGGGATGAAAGTTTCCATCCTGCTGCTTTTGTAGCAAAACCGCACCAAATCCTACCGCACTTGCATCGCAGTGCAACTCAGTTTTTGTTTTCGGAGAATAAATGCATAGGACTGGTGCTTCAAGCAGTTTTTGTTTTAATGTTTCAAAAGTGAGTATCTCTTTTTCACCGAATGTAAATTGAACATTTTGCTTCAAAAGATCGTAAAGTGGTTTTGAGATCATTGAAAAATTTTGAATGAATTTCCTAAAGTAGGAACACAAGCCTAAAAATGAATGGAGCTGTTTTATGTTTTTTGGTGTTGGAAAATTTTGCACTGCAGTGAGGCCGTTTGAACTAGGTTTAATACCGTTTTTGTCAACCTGATAACCAAGATACGTTATTTCTTCGACCATCAATAGACATTTGTCATACCTCAATTCAAGGTTATGTTCTGAAATAAGCTTAACCACTTCTTTCAAAATTGCGAAATGTTCTTCTTTAGTCTCAGTGGCCACGAGCAGATCATCAATATAAATTAATATTTTGCCATCGGAAATCAAGTTTTTAAAAATGGAGTTGATGTAACGCTGAAATGTAGCGGGAACGTTCTTAAGGCCGAACGGCATAAATAGGTACTCGAATTGTCCTAAAGGAGTGACGAATGAAGTAAACTTGACAGATTCATCCGCCATTTTGACGTGATGGAATCCATTTTTGAGGTCAAGTAATGAGAAGAACTTCTTGCTCCTCAGCCTATCAAGGTGGTCCTCGATGAGAGGGAGAGGGTAGCGTCACTCGATTCAACTGTCTATAGTCAATACAAAGTCTAAAGCTACCATTTTTCTTCTTTGTTAGTACAATGGGTGACGCGAAAGGAGAACTACTTTCCCTAATGATTTTCCGTTCTAAAAGATCGTCTAAAATTTTTCGCAATTCGATCGTATGTATATACGGTAACCGACGCACGTGGTGCACAATTAAAATTTGAATTTTCATTTAAAAGATTGATTTTCATTTCGTATGCTGAGCCAAAATTTGAATAATTTGTTTTTAAATTGGTTGTTTTCATGATATCAAAAACTAATTTAGTTTCTTCGTATGATAAATTAGGATTAATATCAAGGTTAAAATCATTTTTGTCATAACGAGTATCGATATTCAAGATATCGTTCAAAAAATTATCGTTACTGAACTCGAGTGTGTCGTTTTTGCTTTTAAAATAACTATTACATTCGGTTGGTTTTGTTTCACTAAAATTGTTTGAATCTTTTCGATGGTTTGTTAAAATTTCTTTGGATATGTTGTTTGGATATGTTTTAGAATTATTGTAATATAATTTAATTTGACTAGTTTTCAAGAAATCTCTTCCAAGGACTACAGAATTATACATAGTTTCATTTTCGACTACATGCAATGTACAATTAAAAAAACTTTCACTTACATAAATAATACATTCTACTTTTCCAAGTATGGTCAATTTTGACTTATTAATTCCATAGTACTGGGTGTTGTCTTCTTTCAATGGCAAGATAACGTAAGGTGGTGTAAACTTTTGTTGAATGAAGCTAATAGGGCTTCCCGTGTCTACCATAGTGTTAGCTTGAAAATCGAAACGGCATTAGTAAAATTATTTAAGAACTTGTACCTAGCATGCAGTGTAAAGTCGTCGCTTAACGCAATCGTTATTACTTCATCATCATCAGGTTCCGGATAGTTTTCAGATTGCTCTACCAAAAGAACTGCAGGTGGTACAGCAGCCCGAGTCATGGGTGAGGCAGCAGGTAGCTGAGTTAGCTTACAGGCGGGTGCTAGATGTCCTTGGCGTCCGCATTTAAAGCAGCTTCCTTTTTCGCGTCTTGGCTTTGGGCAGTTGCTGGCAATGTGGCCCGGATAGTTGCAATTAAAACATTTGTCATTATATGTTCGCTTCATGATGTTCGCTGATGGTGGTGTGGAGGATAATGTGGAAGATGTCGTCAAATTGTCCGGTACATAGGATCTCATTTTTTGGTACTTTTTCAGCATTTCTTTTAAATCTTCCATGCTTCTCGCAGTCAAAAGGAGTTGTTTATTACAAAAAGTATCAGGGATACCTCTTATAATGTAGCGAATTAAATCGTCATCCTCAATGTCGGCGTGAAAAGCGATCTCCTGCATGGCTAGCGTATATTGATGGATATTTTCGTCTTTGCGTTTTCTGCGGCTTCTCAGTGCATCGTGGACATCGGCGGACGTAATCGTGCGGTGAAATTCTTGCAGTAAGCTTAACTTAAGGTCGTTCCAAGTTTTGCACCGCGATTAGCGAAGAAACAGTTTGGCTGTTCCCGTAAGACATCGTCTTGCAAAGATGAACGATTGCTGTTCGTCCCATCTGTGTAATGCTTTTGCTTCCTCGAAATTCCGTACCCATTGCTTAACAGAAAAATTATCGTCACCAGAGAAACAAGGAACGGAATCTTCGGCGTCTCTGTACAATACTGATGATGGCGTTGACGTGGTGGTGTTTTCATTTGTCTTACATAGCGCTGCAAGCTGTTCTTTTAACCTAGCAATCTCCTGTTGCTTTTTAATTTTTTCCTGAAGTGAATCAATTTCCAGTTGGAGGTCCTCTACATCCGAGGAAGCAGATTCATCTTCGTCATCAGGAAAATGAACTAAAATGTCTTGTTCGCTTAACTCGTCCACGTGTTCCTGCAACCTCATTTTTAACGAGGCCTTGTTTCCGTCAGTGCTGAGACCGAAACTACTTAATTTATCTTTTAATAAGGCTACTGTTGCCTCTTGCACGAAATTCTCAGCCCGAGCTTTTGCCATAATTCAATAATTTAATTTTATCAAAAATATATTTTTTGTACATAAACCATAAAAAAAATTAAGTCTTAAATCAATAAATTCTTCAAAAAGAAATTGGGTAACACGATCCACTTCTGATGTTGTAAGAGTTAAATTAAAAAACGTTACTCTTCGAAAACTATACAAAAAGTGATCTTTATTTTCTATACGAGCTTAAGACTAAACATTCGAGTTAACGCATTGTATGTACAAACATAATCGGATTAGTCGATTGCCCGTTGTTTTTAATGAATACATAGGTCATACGATTCTTACAAAACAGTACGAAAAAGAATAAATGAGTAAACCTACGTTAGTTTAATACATAGAGCAATCTCTTAGAATTAATGTACACTGCGGTTGCATGGATTGATGCTAAATTAATATGAAAAGCCTACAGTACTTAAAGTACTTAAAGCAGTAAAGGGGATTGAGGTCATCAGTGATCAATTTGTCACACATGTTTCAAACAGTCATTAAACTCAAACTCTTTTTCTCCAGCAAACTCCTACGCCCTACGATTTATAATTCTTCATTTACAAAACAAGAACAAAACAAGGTTACCAATGTAAGACCAAGGCTTCATTTTCGACAAGAGAAAAAAACACTTAAAACACTTAAGTTTAAGTACCCGAGAGGTTTTTGTTGGCTGAAGAATTTCGTTCAAAAATGTTATTTTCAAGAACTTCATTTTTATGTTTATGTAGTGGTAACAAAAACTCAAAAATCAAAAAACCGCTAACAACAAATTCTACTGAGGAAAAAAAAGCTGAAAGCGTGATAAACCGCACGTTAATGCACATAATATAGCAAACTTACTCACACAGTAAGCAAGTTCAAAGTTTATTTCCAGCTCATTTTTCAAGACTGTCTTGGCAAATCTATATACCCGTATAGCATCTCGCATTGCCACTTTACCATTCTGCCACATCAATGCCTCACTGTAGCCGCAAACTTCTTTGTTGAATAATAGCTACAACTAAGGGTAAACTTAAACTTTCGTGTTCTTGTGCTTCTTGTATGCCGCACGAAAAGAGTACTTGATGGTTAGTTAGTCTTTCCTCTTCAAGTTTTTGTACTTTTCGATATGGTATACGAAGTCGACGACGAGTCTACCTGCTCTTCCGCATTCTTCTTAAGGCAAAAATTCTTTAGGGGTATAGCTTATGCTCCAGTTGTATAATAATGAGGATTATTTTTCTATCCTTATGTACAAGGAAGAAGAATTTGTTCCTGTGCGCCATAGTTGGAACGCAATGCAACGCTTGGAAATTCTTTGAAGCGATGCATTTTCCACCAAGGACTAGAATGTTATATTGCTTCCACTTTATCTTCTTACTCATTATGGAAATTATTAATAATCCTTCCATCACACGCACAAGTGGTGCTCAGTTCTCTCAATCCCTAAGTCCCTACGTCCCGCCTGCGTACGTCGTCGTAGTCGTCCGTTTCCGGCAACAAACCACCAAGACCAACATCTTGAATTTCCTCATCGACTCTGATCGTCTTATAGCTCATATTATAGCCACAGCCATGCTAGGCAAAGCTTATAATACACCTTAGCATCGCTTCTTTCAAAACTACATAATATTCAAGTCTAACCTCATTATGGCCTGAAAATTAAGTTAGATTTTCCGAGTCAAATGAAATTCAATTCATAATCCTTTGGAAATATATGGGGAGATACAGTGGGTATGTGGCATCCTCGGAGTCTGACTAGAAGAAGGTTCTTACGCGTGATGAATAACAACAAAGATGGATGAGGCAGACGATATGCGATGGCTCAGAATGAGAGGACAAATTTTGTAGAAGGATATAAATTTTGCAGAGTAAATGTATCATTTTGTTTAAATGTAGATACCAACAACATGAAGGGGTTACGGAAACGAACAGCTTGGTTTAAGGTGATGTATGTATTTTCTTTGAGAATAAAAATTGCTAACAAACAATTTGAATAGCTTCGTTTCTCGGAGGGCTGATATATAGAAACTTGGAGGGATGGCAACACCTTAAACTAGTTTGAGTATTTTTATGATGCGTATTGTGCTTTTTTTCAAAGGGTTGTATTCTGTCTCGAGAGGTTATCCTGATGTCACAACAAGCGTTAAATTAAGTGTCTGTCTGGGAAAGTCTTCTTCCGTTGCATAGAAACATAAAAGAGGTGCGTTGTTGCTAGTCGTCTGCACTGGAAGACAATTGGAACAAATCTCTTTGTTTCAAAGAAATTTACCGCTTCTGTTTATACAAAGAGGGGATCAAGTCGATAACAAATATGAAAAAGAAAGAATTGTTCAGCATTTTTGTTTGAATGAGGGGAGTGTCAAAATTCATAAGCCCTCTGGTCCGGATGATATCCACGCTATTGTTCTGAAAAGGTGTTCTTCCACGCTGGTAAAATCCTTGTGTGAGTTTTTTTGTCTATCATATTCTTCTGGGATTATTCCGAGAAGTTGGAAAGTGGCATTTGGCCAAGCAATTCCGAAAACGCGAATCTTCTTCATGATCTCCAATTATTACCGACCGATTGCACTTTTATCCCTTCTCTCGAAAGTGACGAAAAAGACGAAAATTCTCAGTGTCCGAAATATCTTGAAGAACAAAAACATCTTAATGACCAACAGTACGATTTTCGTAGCAATAAGTCCAATGCTGATATGATGGTTTGTTTCACCGAACAGTGGAACATATCCTTATAATGTAGGTGCAGTGATAGTATATTTTTTAAGCTTTCAAATGATACCTCAATTTTCTTTGTAGGTTTTCCGTTGGCTTGAAAATTGCTTTTTCGTTAAAATTTCAACATTGCGATTCTTCGCCACAGGCAGCGCCGCCGCCGTGTTGGGTGTTTTCCACTGAGGCACTACTCCTTTTTCCAGGCGGCAGCGGAAGAACTTTACAGGATGGATTCAAAAGTCTACAGTTCCAGTTAGGCTTAACTACTCAGTTTACACCTTATACGGGCTACTTCGACATATTTGGAGCTCAGGCCGATAAGGAGTGGTTTATCCGGCTCTTTGTCCTTGGAGTTAGGTCGCTTAACAGCCCACGTGCAGCCGAAATTTAGCAGAGGTTCTAGACCGTTGTAAAGCGGATATAACCGCCATCCAGGAAATGCGATGGGATGAGCCGGGCAAAAGGAGAATGAAAAACTGCGATATCTACTACGGTGACTGCTACGGAGAACAACAATAACGTCTATTTGGATGTCGCTTTGTCGTTGGAGCCAGGCTTAGGCAGCAAGTCCTAAGCTTCAAAGCTGTCAACGAGCACCTCACGACAATCCGCATCATGGCTAAATTCGGCAACATAAGCCTAATATGCACTCACGCTCCCACAGAAGAGAAGGATGACGAGACCAAAGATAAGTTCCACGACCTCCTCGACAAGACATTCGAGCAATGCCCTAGCTTCGACGTTAAGATTGTCTAAGGAGATTTTAACGCCAAACTAGGAAGAGAGGACATCTCTGTTGGAACAGTCGGAAAACACAGCCTGCGCGAAAAAAAACCTCCGATAACGGATTCAGGCTTATCGATTTTGCAGCGGGGCGAAACATAATAGTAGCAAGTACGCGTTTCCCACATCTCAACATCGACAAGGGGACTTGGAGGTCTCCAGATCAATCAATTAGATTGATCATATTGCGATCGACGTGAGACACTCTTCAAGCATTATTGATATCCGAGCCCGAGCCTTCCGAGGGCCAACATCGATTCGGAGTTGATTCGCCGCCTCCTTCCAACAAGCCGGTGATGATGGTAGAGATCAGAGCCAATGTTCGCTTCATCTCTTAAAGTGTGCGTTGCTCACGTCTCCCCTTTCTCTTTCTCTCTCTGACAAGTCGAGTCCTTCTTTTCATATTTTCGACGTCTCAGTGGGTACTGCCATGTTTTAATGTTTTAACTTGCCTTTTTTCTTAAATATCTTGTAAACCTTAAAAATAGTCGTGTTATAAATACTTATACCCAAGAAGTTTTCCCAAAATGTTTTTATCACGCACAGTGATAACTTTCCAAAAAGTATATGCATGTCTTTGTAAACTTGCATCCATAGGTATCTAGGTCTTTCCCTTACTACACAGTCTCAGTTTTAATGCAACTCAAACAACTCAAAGCTTAGACTTACATATTCTCTGAATGAAAGCTCTTCATCACAAAGTAAATATTTTCAACAAAACGTAAACATCAAACTTTGGATGATGATGAGGACGACGACGGAAAACACGATGCTTACTTTAAGGACTTGCAGCAAAACCCACTTACTCTATTATTATTTAAAAAATATACATGTATGGGTATGTCTTGTTTTCTTTTGAGGATTCTTTTGGAAATTACTTCCACCAGTTGGAATTTAATTTAGCAGATCAGAACGTTCCTAATGCAAATCTCGAAACGTGTAGGCACACAACACCACCGAATACAACCAAACCAACGCGTCTTAACTTCTCATCATCGCGACCATACAATGGCAGAAAGCCTTAGGACACACATACATTAAAACAAACAGACTACATGCAACAAGAAGGACAGAAAAATTAGAGGATTGTATCACATTTCATTCTAACGCTTCCGTGTTTGATTATTCATATGGACATTATGAAGAGAACTCAACTCAACCAAGTACGTGCTTCTGCATTCATGTAAAATCTTGAGGATCCAAGATTAGATGGTGGTACTTTTGTAACTTGGGATAGAGAGGGTGGTGGTGTGAGTTTTTTATTATTCAAAAATGCGGAAGAAGTTGTATGAAGTTTATGAAACAATCTGTCACCTGCTGCAAATGAATGCAAGTACCTACATGGGTAGTGCTTTTTTAACCCCCTTTTTTTAATTGCGAGATGAAAGTTGGTTCTTTCAGGAGGAACTAAATGATCAAGCTTTGAAAAGTAAACTTCATATGGAATTGAGGAATGTTTACTTTAACACGTGCATTGATTCTTCAATATAAATGTAGGTTCACCTTCACGGTTTAAATTTAAAAACGGTTACGCCATATTGAACTCTAAAGTAAATACTTTGGCGTGAAGTTAATTGGCTTATATGGTTTATTAATCGTTAGTTTGCGTAGCTGGAGCACTTCAACGCGTAGAGTGGTTTCAAGTATTATGAACTTTTTTATGCATGAATTTAACATTCACTTGTGGGCGATTTAACTGTTTCTATAAGGAGGTCCCACACAAATATATGAAAAAGTTTAATTCACCGTTAAATACAATTATATTAAGGGGAAATTATGGTTTCTACCTAACCTAATCTCACTAATAAATATAATCCTTCCTTTTGGATAGTATAATACACTCTTAAACTTCAGATTTGAGGAAAAAATGTCATAAATCCTTGATATACATTTTTTAGTTGCTTGAATGTTGAATCACGTCCGATTGAGAGAATGGTTCAACCAATATAGAGAGAAACATCCTTTCGTGCTGTGCAGGAAACGTGATTATAAAAGGATAATCCTTAGTTATACAGGGTGATTCACGAGCGTTGTGCCAAAAAGCTAGAGCGTGTAGGTTGAGTTGAGACAAGAAAAAAATCGTATGGGAGGGGGGGTCTATTCCCCCCCGTTTAGCCGGGAGGGGCAATTTTCTGAAAAATTGACTTATTTTGTAAAAAAAATATTAAAAATCAACGGCTAAGTTTACAATACCGTGCTATACCTTTCTGAAAAGCTAAAAACTTCTTCTTTCACTTTGTTTTTAAAACAAATTGTTTTAACGAATAGTTTTAAAAAAATAAATTTTCAAACTCAAAATTTTCAAAAAAAAAGCCAAAAAAAATTTTTTGAACTAATTTTTTTCAAAATTTTATGTAATTAAGTACTAATTTTGTTTTAAAATTTCAATGTCTTTGTTAATTTTTAGTCAAAAACAGAAAACCGGATGCAAAAATGTCTTTTCGTTTTTGAGAAAAAAAAAACCAAAACCACTTTTTTCTAAGAAAATCTTTGTTTTTATTTTTACCTATCTGGACTTTTAGTTTATTTTATTAGTTTAATTTATACATTTAATTTTTTGTAATTGGAGTTTTATGAGGACTCAATAAAGTAGAAAAGTATTGGATTTTCCCTGGATTAATCATTTTGTTCATTGAAAACGTCTGCCATTGACCTTTCACTTCTAGCTCTACGTGCTCTCGTCGGCGGATTCTTGAAAACATGCTACGACTTGGGCGCCATCTATTGGGATATCTTTCAGCGTAGAGTCTTTCGGCTTCCCGATCTCGACAACAAGTTAAACCGTAGCAGAAGTTCCTGTCCGCTAACTCTTCTCGAACATATGAGTTTGTTATTGTTATGTGTTGATGAATTAATATTTTAATTGTAAATGGTTGTTAAGTAAATATGCGATGCCTTTTATTAACCTTTAGGTTGTTAATTGTTTTTTCATTCAAGAAAAATTGCGGTTTAATTATCTTAAGCCCCCAGCAGGTAGAACCCTTCGCCGGCGAGTGGCCGCAGCCCCAGGTATAGTAAGAAAAAATTGCAGGTCAGTTTTCAGACGTTTTCAATGAACAAAATGATTAATCCCGGGGAAATCCAATACTTTTTTACTTTATTGAGTCCTCATAAAACTCCAATTACAAAAAATTAAATGTATAAATTAAACTAATAAAATAAACTAAAAGTCCAGATAGGTAAAAATAAAAACAAAGATTTTCTTAGAAAAAAGTGGTTTTGGTTTTTTTTTTATTTCTCAAAAACGAAAAGACATTTTTGCATCCGGTTTTCTGTTTTTGACTAAAAATTAACAAAGACATTGAAATTTTAAAACAAAATTAGTACTTAATTACATAAAATTTTGAAAAAAATTAGTTCAAAAAATTTTTTTTTGGCTTTTTTTTTGAAAATTTTGAGTTTGAAAATTTATTTTTTTAAAACTATTCGTTAAAAAAATTTATTTTAAAAACAAAGTGAAAGAAGAAGTTTTTAGCTTTTCAGAAAGGTATAGCACGGTGTTGTAAACTAAGCCGTTGATTTTTAATATTTTTTTTTTACAAAATAAGTCAATTTTTCAGAAAATTGCCCCTCCCGGCTAAACGGGGGTGAATAGACCCCCCCCCCTCCGATACGATTTTTTTCTTGTCTCAACTCAACCTACACGCTCTAGCTTTTTGGCACAACGCTCGTGAATCACCCTGTATATCATCACAATAAAATTACGAAAATGTATTTTTTTTTCTACACCGCCGCTGCTGTTGAATGAGTCTGTGGCAGATCCCGGAAGCTCTATATAGATTTGACGTGGAAAAAATGTACATATGTCTAATTGTCTGAGGGAGTAAGATATACATCCATCCATCGTCAAATAAAAATGCCTGATTAAGTTGATTTTGATGGAAGTCATTAAAGTTATCCTAAGGCCAAATAAGTTTTTTATTATTTGATCAAAAATACGAGTGAGTACTTAAATTGAACCAAGTCACTGGTTAAGTAGTTAGTATATAAGCTCTGTATAGCTTTTTTTAATTTAGTTAGGTTAAAAGTAAAACACATACGTCCGAGTGAACGGCTCCTTGTTTCAATATAAATGAAAACAATATAAAATAAAAAATAAAAAAATAGTTCATAGGCCGAAAGGCATTAATTTTAAGACGATCATGAATTTCTTAGAGCGCCCGGTTGGGGCCAGTAAGTTTAATATAAGATTTTAGATAATAAGCTAGTTGAATTCATTGTCTAGTATTAAGTAGTCATAAGTGAATTGAATAAAATGAATTTTGGAAAAAAAACGGCTCCTTGTTTCTTATCAATTTGAGCTTATGAAGCTGATGTTTTCTCCTTCTCCATTACCAAAAAAAAAAAAAACAATCTTGTTTTGTCAAATCCTCGCTTTCCATGTGGATTTTATTGAAATGTAAATAAAATTATTTATATTGCGCAGATTACCCAATTGGAATGAAACTCCTTATTCGATTGCTGATTACAGAATGATTTTATTATTATACAAATTTCTATTTATATATTAGAAATAAATGCTATACATACTATGATTATATTAGTAGCTGAGTGAAACAGCTGAGTGAAACACTTAATACAAAATTATTACAACAGCCTCACTAGTGTTTCATAAACAAATTGTTAAACAATTCAAAAAACAAAAACAACAAACATTATTATCTATACAAAAAGGCCAAATTGTGGAATAAATTGTTTGAGTTTAATATGATCGACTTCCTTCGTCAATATGTCTGCAACCATTTCTTTTGTTGACTTGTACTGTAAATTTAGTTTTATTTCGCCTTTTACGTCTTGAGTGTTTAAAATATATGCACTGGTCAATCGAAGATCGCTTGAAATTTAATGCACTAACCAGTACGTCATTTAATTTTGCGTTCCATACTTGGCTCGACTGCTTCAATTCGTAAAGAGCTTTCTTCAAACGACAAACCTTTCCCATTTATCGCTAAAACCTTCTGGTTGACACATATAATAACCTTGTAGAAAGGCACTCACTACGTCCATATTCATATTCGATTCATATGCGCTCCTCATTGCTGCCTTCCATTCTTCATTCCCTTCGCATTCCTTAGCTTCTTGAAATGATTTGGGTTCACAGCCATCCTTCATAGCAGCTGCCAGCATAGCATGTAAACTTAAAGCATCACGAGTGTTTGTAGGTTGTTATATCATGCTTTCACTAAGTTCGGTTGCTATAGGACATGGAACAACTGACACTTCACTGAGAGCAACGTCAAAATCAGCCTCGTTAACCGAAGTGTAGGATGAATTCACACTCTCCACAGCCTCACTGAATTCGTCATTTGGGAAACTGTTTTCAATCGCGGTATTGCTTTTGTCCACGCACCCAGCAGCCTCACTCGAATTGCCGCCAATTTCCTCACTCAAAACAACACGAGACTCACTCGAATCACAAACACCCGATTCATTTCTGGTACAAATTTGAAGTTCTCTTAAATCTTCATCGTCTATATCACTTAGATTTCCATCAGATTCACTGTCTTCGCTTGAATCACTCTCATAATCAACGCTTAGACACGTACCATCCTCAATAGCTGCCTTAAGAGAAGAAGAAGAACGTTTAGACTTGAGTGTAGAATCTGACTGTTTTTCTGTCTGTTTATCAATCACTGCTGACCGAATCT
The DNA here is from genome assembly GCA_943590905.1 of Sphaerophoria taeniata. Lineage (NCBI taxonomy): Eukaryota > Metazoa > Arthropoda > Insecta > Diptera > Syrphidae > Sphaerophoria > Sphaerophoria taeniata. Next base: position 26,199,630 of record OX016541.1, read on the forward strand.
TCCTTAGATTTGCATCACACGTATGGCGACGATGCCATATGTTCTTGTCGATGGTCATCTTCGCAGTTGCTGTTTGATCTATAGAACAGTTTAATTTATATAAATTGTTAACAAGTGGTGCAGTCGCAATCTCGCAATCAATGACTTTGTTGAATCATATATTCGACAACACTCTTTATCGAAGACCAAAGTATTGCCATGTTTAGCCATCTTACTCACAGACATAAGATTTGCACAAATATTTGGAACATGAAGCACATCTTTCACTGTGACATTGTGCTTTTGACGTGAACTTGTTCCAATTGACATTTTTACATCCCCAGCTTGCTGCACGTCAAGATAGGATCTATTACCTACAAAGATCTTACGTTGTACAGGTTCACGAACATCTACCAAACTGTCACCAATCATTGTCATGTGCGCGGATGCCCCTGAATCGATATACCAATCCTTCGATGAACTTGATTGAGCCATGAAAGAGCATATGAATAGCTTCTCCTTACCATCTTTGTTCTTTCTGTTTGGACACTTGTTCGCAAAATGGCCAACCTTGTCACACACGTAACATTTGACAGACTTTTGAGAAAAGTTTTTCGGTTTTTTATTGAACCGCTTCTTAGCGTACAATGCAGTCTCTGCATTGTCCTGGTTGCTATAAGAAACTTCTTGAAGAAGGCGGTTTTGGACAAAATCAGTTGTCAGCTTTGGTGTTGAATTCTCGATTACCATCACCATAGGACGATATTCATCTGGCAATCCTGCTAACATAAGCGCTGCCACCACATCATCACCAATTTCCAATCCAGCCTTTTTCACCTTTGTCGCCATTAGCACCATTTTATGGACATAATCCTCCATAGAAGGGAAATCTGACTGTTGAAGTCCTACCAACTGCTTAAGCAAATCCACTCTACGACCAATGCCTGTATCCTCGAATGCAGAGCAAATAGAGTCCCATGCTTGTTTCGCTGTTGTACACTTTTCCGTGTACGTATACAACGCAGATGACAACAACAAATTCAACATTTGAATTGCCAAAAATTTTTGGTCCGGATCTGTTTCTGTACCGTCGAAACATTTCCAATGACCCTTTGTGGCAAGATAGGCCTTTGCCTCGACCTTCCATTCATCGAAATTCTTACGGCCTTCCAATTTCTTTGGCTTACCCATTGCAGTCTTCTCTCAAAACGTCTACCACGTTTACCCCAAAAAGCTTACAACCAAAAACCCAAAAGAAAACGCCAGTAAGTTTCGTTTCTTGAAAGAATTCCAAATAACCAATAGAATTATTATTGGCAATCTGGGCCCATAACCTATTGAAATATAAATAAGATTATTTATATTGCGCAGATTACCCAATTGGAATGAAACTCCTTATTCGATTGCTGATTACAGAATGATTTTATTATTATACAAATTTCTATTTATATATTAGAAATAAATGCTATAAGTACATACTATGATTATATATTAGTAGCTGAGTGAAACAGCTGAGTGAAACACTTAATACAAAATTACTACAACGGATTTTCAATAATTGAAATAATAATTGAATATAGATCATCGAGTGTCAATAAACTAGCCCTTTAACGAGAATTTTTTTTACTTTTTTCCGACGACGAAAGATTACATTTTATCGCATGGTTTAGTGATTTCGGACAAGTAAATCACATTGCATTTTGAAAAAACATGTGCATCATTACTATTCTGGACTTGATCTGGAGGCTGGCGAGACAAGGTTCACGGGGTCAGCTAGTCCCATATATAGGACATCTGCTTATGCAAATATCTCCTCAACCAGTGCTGGGAATCGAGTTTGATTTTCGGTAGTCGGTAGATTGGAAGGCTAGAATGACTTTTCTTTACATCTTCTGCCCAGGAACACAATAAGCGCTTTAACTACGCCATTTTGATACCATAAACTCGTGGTACCTAAAATGAATAAATTATAAAAATACCTACACACAATAAAGTGCATAATAGCGATTTGCGAGTGTTTAAATCCAATTGGTTTTGTTAAGATAGAGGATCAGTGGCCTGTGCAAATGGCAACTATCCTGCCAATGTCTGGCCTAGGTTTATTCAGAAGTTTCTGGTCGTAAGTGGGTCATATCTGTCTCGAGATATTGCAGTTGGTGAGATTTTTCCATCTTACGTTAGATTTTTTAAGAAAATGGTTTGGAATGTCCGTTTTCATGACTCTTAAGGGAATCCTAACTTCCTCAGCTAGGGATGTATGAAGGTTTGACCCCGTCCTTGCCAGTTCATCAGCGATTTCATTACCTTGAATGTCACTTTGCCCTGGCACCCAGACTAGATTAATCTTTATATTGTCGTTGAAACTTGCGAGCTCTTGCTTGCAATTACCTTTGTATATATATTCCTATAGTATTTCCACGCTGACGATTCGATCGAGGCGACACGAGTGGCAAGTAACAACATTAGCTCTTTTGGCATTTCTTACGTCTGCATTTGCAGACAATTTCTGTATATTTTTGAGAACATTCTCTGAGTCCTCTGCACTGTAGCTCTTTCGTAGAATGTACTCTTATCTCTTAAGTGTCTATTTGATACTAAATAAATTTATGTCAATGTCTATTGGTGGTGGTTGCTGGGACGGTGAGATAGGATTGGACTTTGGACATTGGATTTGGATCGTTTTTTCTTACAGTATATGTATGTTTGAAAATTGAAATATATGACAGGACGATGTATGTTTTTTGTATGTGGGTAAAAGGGTTATTCGAATAGAAGAAAAGAGAACAAAAAAAGTACGGAATATCATTTTATGATTGCCACATTGGCAACAGAATTTGAATGGTTTAATATTTTTGTTTTTATTTTCAATGAATGTTTAAAGGATAGCAAATATTTTCAATGGGAATTGTTTTATTTCGGTACGTGATATTGTACTGCTTTTTTGTACAAAGAAATTATTTGAACTTTATACATGTGTCTCATTCAGTTTCTTTGAAAAAAAAAAACAACGTGATTCAGCAAGGTGGCAAGCTTGTCGTCGTTTTATCATGTTGCCGAAATGCTGGCTGATGGCTGATGTCCTAAACGAAAAACAAGAACGAAGAACAAAATCTATGTAGGTATGCGTTATTGTTATGGTTGTGTGTTCTAACACATTCTAAATTTCTATTATCCAACTTATAATTTGTAGCGTAGTGTTAAAAAACGTTGCGATATTTCAAATTTTTAGGAGAATGAAGGGCAATGAACTGATTTTGTTATTGTCCCAGGCCAAGTGCATTGAATTTGTTTTGGAAATGAGAGATCATCATAGAGTTGTTTCGAATACTGAAATTGTATTTACCTCGAATAAAGTGGTGTGAAGGGTAGATGCCTACTAAAGGGTTTTCCAATAAGAGGTGTTATTTTGAATAGACAGCTATTTCGGTAGCTGTCACTTTTGAAGCTGTCATTTTTTGACATTTGACAAGTAGCCATTAATAAAAATGGAACGATACACGCTTCAACAACGCATTGAAATTATTGTTGAAAATTTGGCAGAGACGGTTCGTAAAACTAACTTTTTTGGGTCGTCGTGAAGCACCTTGTCGGACCGCAATACAGAAATTGGTGGACAATCTTGTGATTTAACACCTTGCGACTTCTTCCTTTGGGACCACGTGAAAGATAAGGTCTACGCCAACAGCTCAGCGTCGATTCAAGACCTCAAAGATGGAATTCGTGAGGCTATCGAGGACATAGGGCAGCCACTTTGCGATTTGGTTATGGAAAATTTCATGAAAAGGATATGGGAAATGCCATTCTTCTATGAATATCAAAATAACACCTCTTATTGGAAAGCCCTTTATATCAATTTCTTCACTTAAAAAAGTTTACTAACCAGATGTACATAACTCTCGAAAAAATAAATGTGTGGCTATAATTACAAATAAAGGCATACATAAAAAATGTCCAATTCATTGAAAACTGATGAATAAATGAATGTACCTATCAATAATATTAAAATTTACTCATTTAAACCCGTTTCATACTTTAGCTAAGCCAACACCTTTTTTCAAAACAGCAGGTTGTAGGTACTTTCAAAAAAAAAAAATTTAGTATTCAAATTCAATGACATTAAAGGTGCAAAAACAAGAAATGATCCAGATATTCAATTTGAAAACAAATTTCTGCAGCGTAAATATTCTATCGAATATTAAACATGTATTGGTTTTCTTGCACACATTATGAAATCCTACAACAAGGGACATCAATCAGAATATATCTAATAATGATAATGAGGAAGGTTACTCTCCGCGTGGTTCATTTTTGTGTACATTTTTGGTCTCACATACTTGGAAAATAGACGATAAATCTAAGTGTTACAGTGAGAAGGAGATAAAACATAAGCATCTTTCGCTTTTGAAAATTCGTCCTTAAAAATGCCATAAAAACTTGTTCATTTCAACCCTCCCTCAATTAGTGTGACCTGATTCAATCAAATAAAATATGTAACAAGGGTTGATAATTGAAGTTTAAATCGTAATATATGATATCTTAAGAAGTTATCCCAGCCCATACATTAGTTAATTTATATTCTAAATTAAATTATTTATAATTTTATTCATTTATATGGCTTTGTTAGCAAAAAAAGCAATTACTTGAAATACAAAATAAAGTGATCTTAAAATAGATTAGTTTGGTCACTCCATTCCTTTTCAGATTGTGAGGAAAAAAAACAAGAACACATACACAGACCATCAAGCAGACCAGCATTTTGGGAAACTCCAATTTTATGTATCGTATCGTATACACAAGCAGCGCTCGCTCTATTTGTTGTGAACTCTCTCTTTCTTTCGAATTTTTCTAGACCTAAAATTTTTGAACTATTCTTTCCAACTTAAATTTTTTTTCTGTTTAGCGTTTTTTATTGTATTAGATATGATCTGATCTGATATCAATAGCATTAAGAACTTCCTTCATTATGTATAATTTCATAAAGGCAATTGAATAACAAACATGAGTTTGCTGCCTTTTTTGTTATTGCCTTTGCCTTCCTTTTAATCTCTGTCATCATTCGTTTTGTTTATTCTACTCTCTTATTTGCAACCAAGAAAATTTCCATGTTCCCTCTCTTTACTTTGCTTAGTTCTTTTTCTTTCTGTAAATCTGATTCTCTGAGAGCGACTGTCGGCTGCAAAAAGAGAATGACAGCGATGTACAAGTGGCGCCACCACCCGGCAAGTCACAGCGTAAGAAAATTCAACCGCGTGGAAATACTATAGGAATATATATACAAAGCAATTACTAACGATTCTGGTTTTAGTCAGTTTGATGTTTATAGCCTTGATAGCTGCTTGGCTATCAATAAAGAATGCGACCTTTTTTATAATTTTGTCAGATTTGACAGCTTGTTTTAGAATCCTCCATGGTTGTCTAATCGCTAGCACTTCAGTTTGAAATACGCTTCATCCATCGGACAGTCTTAAGGATTTTTTAATACTCAGTTCTCCGGAGAAGAGACCATCCCCAACACCGAGTTCCATCTTGGAACCATCAGTGTAAACTGTCGTGTCAAAATCCTTTGCAGGGCTATTAATTTTCCAATTTTGCCTAGTTTGAATTTCAACCTTAAATTGCATACCAAAGCAATTTTACTATGACCAAAAGACCTTGCAGTCCACATACCCTGTGGGGCAAGATCTAATTGCTCCCGTAGTTCCAATGCAGACAGCTCCTTGAACTCTTTTAAGCTTATCGATGTTATATTTTTTGTCTAGGGTAGGCAACCAAACAATTGATCCGTAAGTCAGAATGGGGCGAACTATCGCCGTGTAAATCCAAAGAATCATATTAGGTCTTTGTCCCCATTTTTTACCAAAGGTTTTATTACTTTCTTCTTTGTTTCGGTAGTAAGCTCAGGATAATTAAAACTATGAAACACATTGGCGCAAAATTATAGTCTAGTATCACACTAAAGTTGTTCATTAGCGGACTATAATTTTGCGCCATTGAATTTAGCGAAATTGATTTCCTCATGATTTTTGAAAAATATAAGCCTTGCCAAAATTTTGGACAGAAAAAATAATTCTTCCAAAACCTATCGAATGATAAATCAAAAGAAAGGTCTGCTCGAACTCTAAGGGTAAAATGGGTAAACACTTTTTTGAGGGTGTAGTAACCGAGATATTTTACAAAATGTTAATTATTCGCAAATATTTTCGCATAATTTCAAATCTTTATTGCTCCCAATTTTCCTCGAAACAGTTATACAACTGTGCATCAAAGCAAGGGCTGACACTTACATGTGTTCTATCAGCGAAGCACTCGTTTATAAAGTTATCATCCAAAAACAATTTCATTCGATGCCTGCTTTCAGAGAATTACCCACGATTTCAAATCGCTAGATCGCTGAATTTTCTGAGTAAGCCTACCTTCATCAAATTATGCGCGAGAAGAAAGGTCTTCAGAACATCTATCTAAAACTATCAGTAATGCGTGAAACAGATTAAACCAGCAACATCACCAGCGCCGTCAACAGCAAACAGCACGCTGGCCAGCAAATATTTTCGAAACACATTGCCACCAGCAGTGCTGTCGTTTCAAAAATGTAATGGGGAGTATTTTTGAATTATTTTGAGGAGTATTTTCAATATTTGGGTAGTATAATTTTTTAACTATAGGAACTTAGCCCGATAATTCACCTCCGGAAAAAAGTATCACTTATAATGGGTTTTGCAGATCGTTTTGAAGTTTCAAAAATGATGTGGTTGAAGTTTATTAGCAAACGATAGTTTCTTATAAATTTTTGGGAGTTCTAAAACCCAAATTGTGTGTTTGTCGGATAGGAGGAGCCTTTTATTCAATCGAAGTTGATATCAACTTGAGGATTTTATCCCTAAATTTCGATTTAAGTTGTCTTCATTAGAGGCTGTCACTCTCAAATTATTGTTCTCAACTGCTAAAAAACTAAATTAGATCATTAAACATACATACAATTTTCTGTCAGATATTGTGTGTTTTTTTGCATTTAGTAAAACACTTTTTTTAATTAAACAAATATTAAAGTTATTATCATAAGGCGAAGAGAAAATTACGAAGACTTGGGCTTTCAAAGTATGAATAGAGAGGAAAAAAAAGATTAAAAATCTAACTGACTAGTGACTATGCACTATCTGTATCCACACAATTATGTATTGCATTTATTTTTAAGGGCTTATACTCTTTTCCAAGAGATTTCTTTGTTTGGCGGGTCTACGAACAACACAAAAGTAGTTTCCTGTATCGTCATTTTGGCCTGGTACTTCCTAGAGAACATTTTTGCCGGAGGAGGCTATTATGTCATTATGAAGAGGTATCTGTCGTCTTTTATTCTTCCTGATTCAGAATTTCATCGCGCAGCTGCTTTCACCGTCTCCAAAAGCAAAAAAAAAAAAAATCATGTTTTTAACATAACTACTCCAATTGTTGGCAGTTGCCCGTAGCTTAGTTGGTAAGTGCGTTAGTTGCTAAGCAGAACGTCGTTGGTTCGAGTCCTACTCAGGCCAAGTTTTTATTTCATCTTTCACGGGTACTGCCTTTTACAAAAACCTGACAAATCTTCCAAGAGTATCAATCTGTCATGAAAAAGTGCTTCTCAACTTTGCCGTTCGGAATCGGTGTTAAATTGTAGGTCCCCTCAATTCTTCACACGCACTCAGAGAGTTGTTGATGAGAGTAAGCCACTTAGGCCCTGGCTCTTCAAGAGCTGTCGCGCCACTCTATTTTATTTATTTATCCCAAATTTTTATGAGTTTCCCAGTGGCTACTACTTTCAAATTCAAAACTCTGAACTAAAAGCTACGTAAGTAAAGAAAAACAATCTTCAGCTTGACTTTAAAATTCAACTCTTGAGTTTGTCAACTGCAAAGGTTCACAAGTTGAAATAAGTGAAGAAAACGGCTCCAAATCAATTGTTTTTGCCTATAGTTCCTTTTCGCTAGTTTCCCACTTTTCTGACGAATTGATATTTAAAAGTTCCCCAAGTTGTCCCTTAATTATAAATTTAACAACGGAACTGCACAGAAAATATCACTTCAGATTTGAAAAAGTTGAATACATGCGACAAAGGTCTTGTGATTAAAAAGGTTAGGTTTTCTTACAGTTCTATTTATAGGAATTCCACCAGTTGAATTTTATTTATTTCATTACAAAGTGTTTAGTCTAGTTTTCAACTTTTACCTTTCTGTTAATGCTTATAATTTCGTTTCTGGATCTTCAGTGTAGGTTGAAGTGATCCAAAATCATTAACGTACCTACAAATACAGACTTAAGTGATTCTGATCTTGATCCATAAAAGCGTGTTTAAAAAATGCAGGCTCATTTTTTCAACATTTTCGAGTAATTAAGGTGTGGAATTAGAAGTGTAGTTTAAGGAACCTTAAAATGTACGTTAAAATGTTCGGCAATTTTCGTAAATTGGTTACTTTGACTTAAATTTAGGCCAACTATCTTACTGATTGAACATAAATGAGCTAAGAAATGTGAGAATTTTGATTTTCGATTCTTGTTTTATCTCATACTACCTACATGGAATATAGGTAGATTTTTTTCACTAAGTTTGGGGAGTATATTTCGTCTAAGGGTAGTAGAGTAGCATTTGACTCTTGAAAGGAGTAAAATACTACTATAGTAGCAAAAACGACAGCAGTGGCCACCAGCACCAGCGACGTCATTTCATCTGTTTTGACATTTCGTTCTCCTTGTTTTCATGTTTGTTTTATTTTTTGTTGTTTGGTGCCTCTGAATTTTGTACATTGAAAGTTGTCAGCAATGGACCAGCAACAGCAAATTTAGGACTTTGACCAAACGTTGCTGTTGACGTTGCTGGTGCTGGTTTATTCTGTGTCGGACGATTAAAATACATGGGTTCTAAAACAATGGCCGCCGCTGTTACTGGTGCTGTTGCTGTTGCTGGTTCAATCTGTTTCTTGCTTAAGGTCTGGTAACCAAATTGGGATCCCAATAACTCTAGATAAAAAAAAAAACGATCATCGGGTGGGCTAGTTTCTATAACACTCACTATTTTAAAATCTATTTCCCTTTTTCTCAACCAACTTCGCTTTTCTCTCAAAACTACATCGGTTCCCTTTCTTCAAGTGGTAACGCTGTTAGTAGTTCAAAAGTCCCAAGGGAACGCACCTTATATGAAACACACATCATTCTATTACTCTGCAAGCATTTCAGGCTCATCTGCAGCCTCGTTAAAAGCTTGTGCGCAAGAATCATAATCGAACAGGTTTTTTTTATTTGTCAAACAAAATTCATCCGCTTTCACCACCTAGAAAAAAATAACAAATTCATCTGGTTTTCAGTTTCAGTTCAGTAAAGTCTTCATCTTTCTTGGACTTGTTCGTTGGACCTTGGTTTTGGTTGCTCTAGCTCTTGCCACTTGGAACTATTCTCCGTCCCGTCTCCTCGTGTCGTGTCCAGCAAATTGTGTCTGTCTACTGTCCAGGTGTTATAGTTCCCAGCTGTTATCTCAACATAAAACCTTTAAGAAATGGATTATACGGTAAACTGACATTTAATTTTTATAACAATCAACAACGTCGCATCTCATTTTTGTTAAAATAACCACTACTTTTCCAAGTCTATTTAATAAATCAGGAATGTATCCAGCATACGATACATAATTGTCTCTTGTACAAATTGTATACAGTCTGGCATCCGGGAGGTTTTATTATGATTATATAAAAATCTTTGCTTAATGCCTCTTGTGCCCAAAAATGTATCTAAACTTAAGTACCAATAAAAAGAGGCGGGTCAAGTGAATTTCCGCTTTCTCGGTCAAAAGGTGTGCCCTTTGCTTTCATTATGAACAGAAAGGTTGATCTATTTTCAAATGATTAGCCATTCATCTTGATTAGAAAATCAGACAAACTTCCTAATTAGATTGTTTACAAACACAAAGGTAAACAAATGTGGCGACACGCGTATGAGTCATCATTTTAAATCTAAATTCTGTGTAAACAATAGAACAAATAACCATTTTTATTTTTTTTTTGTATCCAGCCTATTCCAACCGTAGTACCCGCTTCGCCCTTCGATCCCTCTGCCGATGGGCAAGCTCTTCGCGCCGCCATGAAGGGTTTCGGAACCGACGAGCAGGCCATCATTGACATCCTCTGTGCTCGCACTAATGGTCAGCGCCAACAAATCAAAGAATATTTCCTAACCGAATTCGGTCGCGATCTTATTGAAGATTTGAAGAGCGAACTTGGCGGAAAGTTCGAAGACGTCATCGTCGGCCTCATGATGCCACCGGTCGAGTACCTTTGCAAACAGCTCCACAAGTCCATGGAAGGCATCGGCACCAACGAGGCTGGCCTCGTCGAAATTCTCTGCACCAAATCGAACGAAGAAATGTACCAAATCGTTAAAACTTATGAGGATATGTATGAGCGCCCCTTGGCCGAGCATATGTGCAGTGAAACTTCGGGACATTTCCGTCGTTTGTTGACTCTAATTGTAACTGGAGTCCGTGAACCAGCTGGCTCTATTGATCCGGAAAAGGCCAAAGAACAAGCTGAGGCATTGTATGCGGCTGGAGAAGCCAAATTGGGCACCGACGAACAGGTGTTCAATCGCATCATGTCGCATGAGAGTTTTGCACAACTGAGATTGATATTCGAGGAGTACAAGCATTTATCAGGAATGACCTTGGAGCAGGCGGTCAAACACGAAATGAGCGGGGAATTGCACGAAGCTATGATGGCTATAAGTGAGTAGTCATTCGAATTATCTGTTTGACTAGTTTTGATTGTTATTTGTTTAGTTGAGTGCGCCCAATCGCCGCCAGCGTTCTTTGCCAAATGTCTGTACAAAGCCATGGATGGATTTGGCACAGATGATCGGACTCTTATTCGCATTATTGTAAGCCGGTCGGAGATTGATTTGGGCAACATTAAGGATGAGTTTGAACGTTTGTACAACCGAACTTTGGTCAGCGCTGTCAGGGTAATCTTTAAACATGATTTCGCTTCTTACCCATTCTTACACTTTTTTTGGTTTCATTTGTAGTCCGAGACATCTGGAGATTACAAACGTGCGCTGTGTGCTCTGATTGGCGGCGCATAATTATTTCTATTCCAGTTTCTTTCAATTATCTACATGTGAATCTCTCCCAATGAATGTACCCTGCGTAAAGTGCCTACAGAAAAGAGGAAGCAACTATTCATGTATTTTTGCCTACAAATTCCCCAGTAGTGTGGTTTTAAAGTATTGCTGTTGTCTATTCTAATAAAATCTCATTTATTTTCTAAAAAACTGTCACTTTATTCATAAAAACTAAATACTACCAATTCACAACTTGGAGAACGTTGGTTTCTCGCCCTTGGTCAGTTGGGCCATGGTTGCGTTGACAAAGTCCTCGCTTTGCAAATAAAGTTTATTCATTTCACGCTGGAAAAAAACTCGTGAGAGCTGATTTAAAAAGATATCAAAGAGGAGGCACTTACAATCTGATCCAAACCCTCCTGATTGGGTCGATCGAAGGAGTAAACAATATTCTTCTTTGTTGCTTGCACAGCAATGGGACTTTTGCTGGCTAAATCCTCGGCCAAAGTAATTGCAGTCTTTAACATTTCATCCTTGCTATCGAAAACCTGGGATTCGTTAAAATTAGATTTGAGAAGTGATTGTTAAAGTAGTTGGACAAACTTTGCTGACAAGACCACAGCCTTTAGCTTCATCAGCAAGGAACTTCCTTCCAGTCAGACAAAGTTCTCTGGCCAAACTTTGACTGTTGATGACTTTTGGGAAACGCTGGAGCGTGCCGACATCAGCAGCCATGCCAATTTCAACTTCTTTCACTTGGAATATGGAGTCTTGGGTGCAGTAACGAATATCGGATGCTGTGATTAGATCTACTCCGGCTCCAATGCAAGCTGAATGTACGGCACTGATGACGGGCTTATTGCAGACTTCTAGAGATGAAATTGAATCCTGTAAGAAATAGCTGTTTACTTAAGGTTCTCTTGGAAATGCTATTAGACCCTACCTGATACAATTTAATGAGCTTCTCTAGAGCACATCCCTTGCGCGAAACTTCATCGATTTCGGAGAGTTCTTGGGCTAGTGTCATCATGTCATTTAAGTCGATGCCTTTGAGGAAAGTTATTGTTAACCATTTGGTAGTTCGTTTAGACTTTTGCCTTACCTGCTGTAAAGTGTTTACCCTCGGCGGAAATTACTATAGCTCTGCAATCTGGATCGGTACTTAGGGACTCAAAACAGTCCTTAATGTCTCTAAAGTGATGAGACTTAAATACAGCTACGATAGCTTAGAGATCTCTAAGGGAATACTTACACCCACATCTGCTTGTTGATGGCATTATATTTGTCCGGACGATTCAATTGGACATGGTATACGAATGGCTTGGGAACTGCAACCGATAGTGTTTTGAAATTGTTTTCAGTTTTTGTTGTGGGTATGATCTTGGTGCTCATTGCCCTGGTTAAGGGTGAAGCTAGAATATAGATAGGCAGATTACTATTGTTGGTAGATGGACTTTGGAATTTGGACTGTTCTTGTTGAGCCTTTTGTTTACTTACAAACAAGGTTTCTTGAAAGAATCTTGGAGGAAACGGCTTTTAGAGACATTTCAACAGATAGTGAAGCAAATCAAATTTAAAAAAATAACTAAATATATTCGATAAAAGCAGCAGAATTAACTTGAAAAAATCTAAAAAAATATTTATAAAAAATCCAAATAAAAATATAGAAAAGTGACAAATCTTAAACGTCAAAACCAAAAAATTGATGAGTTCAGTTAATTGATTTATTACAGCGGTGTCTCCTGATTTCTGAATTTTTTTTGACGTAATTCCGTTTTCATGTCGATATCCAAGCAATCAAGGAATTGATTGCAGTCAATTTTTTGTGATTGGAATCGATACTTTTTTTAATGTCAGTTGGTTATAAATATAAATACATTGGCTACGTTCAATCATGTATCGGATAGGCTACCTGAGATACCCGTATCTGGGATATCTTTTTAGACGAGACAGATACCTGTATCCAGATAGCTGTCAAAATGTCTATAAAAAAAAACAACAAATCAAACGCTTGAGAACAGGGAATTGTTTATGGCTGTGAATTCGTCGGCAAACATCTTCAGAGTCATCTAAATTATAAAAAATATTGTTAAAAATAACATCCATAGTCGTTCTGTTTATATTTCTTTCAATTCTCTTCTAAATTGGAAGCTGATAAAATAGCGCGCCAAACAATACAAGACAAAAAATCATGTGTTGATCAGCTGATCACTCGGATACCCGAGGTATACCAAAAATTCTCAGATACCTTTGGATTCTTTTTTGACAGAAAATGGTTCATGCTATTTTTTACTATGGATTACAATAACAAAAAGCTATCCGATACCTTTTGGTTACGTGATTGAACGTACCCATTCATAGAAAAAGATTTATTTTCTTAATGCCCAAAGGCCAAAATAGAACTAAATTTAGTACCAACTACGCACTACACATAAATAAACACGCCTCATTCAAATCAGCTGGAGCTGGAGCAAGAAACACCGTCACGTGACCAATTTAACTCGATCAACACTCCAAAAATCCCATTTATCTCGTCTTTGTATGAAATAAAAACCAGTCAATGGTGTTGAAGCATTCAGTTAACTTTCTCAAGTTCCATCGCATAATGGCGGCCAACTATTCCACCGGTGTTCCACTTAGGTTTGTCCAATTCGCACGTAAAAATCAACCATGCAAGCATTTAGGTATCCTCTCCAACGATGGCCAAACACTTCATCCGTTTCCGAAAGGAACCTGCGAGAATAACATGATTAATCTCATCAACCAGGATCCACATGAACTACTCAAAAATCTTGCTTCACTGCCATCGGAACAGTTGAATGGCAATATTCAACTCTTGCCGCCAGTTGAAAATCCAGAGAAAATCGTTTGCATTGGCCTGAACTACTTGGATCATTGTTTGGAACAAAACAAACCCAAGCCAAAGGAACCAATGTTTTTCAGCAAGTTTGCCAGTACCCTGGTTGGTCATGGGGGTAATGTTATTGCCCACAAAATTTCTAACGTGAGTGCTGTGTCTTTCAATTTAGGAATCACTTGATCGAAATATTCTTTTAAATTTCATAGAAAATTGATTATGAAGTTGAATTAGCTGTAATCATCGGCAAAGAGGCCAAAAACGTAGCGAAGGAAAATGCCTTGGATTATGTCTATGGCTATTCAGCTTCACAAGACATCTCAGCCAGAGACTGGCAGAAAGAACGAAACGGTGGGCAATTCCTTATCGGCAAATCAATGGACACATTCTGCCCTCTGGGACCAGCATTAGTCCACAAGAGCTTGGTTAAAGATCCACATAATCTTCAGATAATTACTCGAGTCAATGGAGTAGTAAAGCAGGATGGCAATACCAAGGACATGATCTACAAGATCGACGATATTATTCATGAGCTTACAAAGTATGTTTCTTTTGCATTCGAAAATAAAGAATTCTTGTTAATGGACTTTGTTTCAGGTGCATCACTCTCAAGCCAGGTGATATCATTCTAACCGGAACACCGGCTGGTGTTGGTATGCATAGAAATCCTCCAGAATACCTCAAAGTTGGCGATATTATTGAGAGTGAAATCGAATCTGTAGGCAAACTCCTTAACACAGTTGTGGCAGATGAATAAATACAATAAAACAATGCATTGTCTTGATTTGATAAGAATATTAAACATTTTGTAGATTATTAATAGAAAAGTTATTAAATTTTTATTGGTTCATGTTAAACTGTTTGGTATTATCTCTTTTATCTTATCTGAAAAAAATTCATAGTCTCATGTTTGATTATTCCAATTCGGTATGCTGCCCGTGGCTAAGTGGTTAGGTGCGTTGGCTACTAAGCAGAACGTCGTGGGTTCGAGTCCTACTCGTGCCCGTAAAGTTTTTATTTCATCTTTCAAGGGTACTGCCTCTTGGGAAGAACTGACAAAACTTCCAAGAGTATCAATCTGTCATGCAAAAGTGCTTCTCAACTTTGCCGTTCGGAATCGGCGTTAAATTGTAGGTCCCCTCAATTTCTTCACACGCACTCAGAGAATTGTTGAGAGATAGCGTTTTTTTTTTTTTTTTGGTAATCCGGAATTGATACCAAACGAACAGGCAAACACATTTTTTTGCTTTTAAGGGTTGAATTGTTATGTATTTGTGAAACCACATAATATACATTCGGCCCAATCGAGTCGAGGTAACCATCGGAGCGGAATTTTCTCCGAATCGGAGACATTTTGCCTGTCGGAGAACTACCTCGAAGCAAATTTCGGAGGAAATCGGAGAAAATTCCGCTCTGACGGTTACCTCGATTGGGCCGATTGTGTGCAAAGAAACGCATCACTGCGTTTTAGAATCATTTCTATAGCATAGCAAGCACGTTCATAAACGCAAAAATGGACATCACCTAAAATGTCAAGTGTTCATTATTGCAAAGTTGGATAAACTGATGCGCAAATATAAAACAAAAAAGCATCAAGAATTTTCTTGATAACTTGTTGATGCCGACGGGAATTGGAGTAAAAATGGCGCAAAAGGACAATGAAAAGTATTTGATCAGCATCGCAAAAAAGCAGTGATGCCAAATTACTACCAAAAAATTCGACGTTTGTGAATTTACCCATTGTTTTTATTTTCTTTAGGCCGTGTGCGAATTGGATGAATTGTGGTTAAAAATGGATGAACTTTTAACGACTACTGTCATATTTTAACCTGCTCCGCAGCTAGTCAAATTTTATTCAATGCGAAATGTCAAAATTTAATCAAACGTCAAGTTTTAACCACTTTTTAACTGAATTCGCACACGGCCTTATTTGTAAATATGGCAGCGAGTACGTAGGTACATATGGGCGAGTGTGTGCATGTATGCGTGATTCTGTTTTTGATTCCGACTTCAAATTCGGAATCGTTTTTCTGTTCTATTCAGAACAAGAACTGTCATCTTGTGTCAAGTGAACGAATTCATGAATCGTTCGGAACAGTTCCGGGAGACCAAAAAAAAAAACGCTATAAGTCACTTAGGCCTTCGCTCTTCAAGAGCTGTCACGCCACTCTATTTTTTTTTTTTATGCAACTGTTATCAGAAGAAAGATAAAAAATCAGAGATGGAATGAGTTAACCACTGATTTTCGAATCTGTCCCCTGTTATGCGACTTACGATTCCCTTCAATTGGTATTGGATTTTGAACCTTTAAAAATGGTTATGAAGGGAGTTTTGTAATTCAGTATTTTAGAATGCGATACTTGCACCTCAAAGCACATCGGTTTCCAAAGAATAAAAGATTTGGATCTGGATTCAGAAATAAAAAGAAGAATCACTCCTGAAAATGGCTGCTTTTTTGGTATTAGAAGTCCGAAGGCAATTGAGTAAGCATTGAACAACTAAAGTGTCAACTATACTCTATACAAGAGCCTAATCATCCCGGTCTTCTTGTAGGTTGAAGAGACATGGACCTTGACATCGGATAAAATCACTTTGGCCTTCTTCAAGTGATTTTTGGTCTCGTCTACATAAATGGAAAATAGAGACGATTAATTCACTGTACAAGCTGTTATGCGTTGCTGACCTATTCAGAAAAGTTTAGGTCCAACGATTTAGTTGGCTTTGTGGTGTAGCACGAAGGAAAGTCATTATTCTATTCGTTGGTAAGGGATTCTGTGATAGGTTCGATGTTGAAACAGACATTTCCTTGTTTGATTGAAAATTAGGAAAGTTAACCACAAGAAAGAGATTTGTCAATCCTGTAAGTATGCAATATTTAGTTCTAAAATTGAAATCAAAATTACCCCATAAAATATGCAGTTCTATACGCAGCGAAATTAACAACTGTGGTATATACCGTTAGAGATGGTGAAAATTTGAAGCTCCCGAATCCTCCCACTTTTCAGTTCTTTTCCTCAAGTTTTTTTGTAAGTTCTGTCAGTTTTGAAGGAGAAAAATATTTCCCACCTCCCGATTTTACATAAAAAAATTTCTTGTGGGAGATTTGTGAATTCTGTCAAAACATAAGAAATACGTTCAATATTGTTGACGTTTACTTTCTCAAGTTCAATTGCATAATGGCAGCAAATTCTTCCTCACCAAGACCCACCACTGTGCCACTTAGGTTTGTACAATTCGTACGTAAAAACCAACTTAGTAAGCATTTAGGTATCCTCTCCAACGATGGAGACACTCTTCGTCTGCTTCCGGAAGGAACCTGCGAAAATAACATGATTAACCTCATCAAGCAGGATCCACATGAACTACTGAAAAATCTTGGTTCACTGCCTACGGAACAATTGAAAGGAGATATTCAACTCCTGCCGCCAGTTGAAAATCCAGAGAAAATCATTTGTATCGGCCTGAACTACTTGGATCATTGTGCGGAACAAAACAAACCCAAGCCAAAAGAACCGATGTTTTTCAGCAAGTTTGCCAGTACCCTGGTTGGTCATAGAGGAAATGTTGTTGCCCACAAGATTTCTAACGTGAGTGTTGTGTCTTTCAATTTAGAAATCACTTGATCGAAAAATTCTTTTCAATTTCAAAGAAAATTGATTATGAAGTTGAATTAGCTGTAATCATTGGCAAAGAGGCCAAAAACGTATCGAAGGAAAAAGCCTTCGATTATGTGTTTGGCTATTCCGTTTCACAAGACATCTCAGCCAGAGACTGGCAGAAAGAACGAAACGGTGGACAATTCCTTATCGGCAAATCAATGGACACATTCTGTCCTCTTGGTCCGGCTTTAGTTCACAAGAGCTTGATAAAGGATCCACATAATCTTCAGATAATTACTCGAGTCAATGGAGTAGAAAAGCAGGATGGCGATACCAAGGACATGATCTACAAGATCGACGATATTATTCATGAGCTTACAAAGTACAATGTTTCTTTTGCATTCGAAAATAAAGAACTCTTGTTAATGGACTTTGTTTCAGGTGCATAACTCTTAAACCAGGTGATATCATTTTAACCGGAACACCGGCTGGTGTTGGTATGCATAGAAATCCTCCAGAATACCTCAAAGTTGGCGATGTTATTGAGAGTGAAATCGAATGTGTGGGAAAACTCGTCAATACAGTTGTGGCAGATGAATAAAAATAAATTTGTATTGCTTCATGTTTAACACTTTGTTTTTATCTCATTTATTTTTAAAAAAGATTCCGCCACCTCAACCAACTGTGATTCAATCATGAATTGTACGAGCTGTTTTAGCGACATTGACCTAGCCAGAGAAATTTAGGTCCAACGACTTAGATGGCTGGGCCATGTAGCGCGAAAGGATGGTCATTATTCTATTCGGTTGTAAAGGATTCTGTGATAGGTCCGATGTTGAATTTGACATTTCCTTGTTTTATTGATTGCTAGGAAAGTTAATCACAAGAAAGAGATGAGTAGTTCCTGCAAGTAGTGTGCAATGAACATAAGTTCAAATATTGAAAGTACCCGGAAAAATATGTAGTTTTTAACGTAGATAAACTCAACAACTAACAAAAATACCGTTAGATGTAGCGAAAATTTGAAATACGTAATGTGGTACGTTCTGTAAATAAAAATCGTTGACTATTTGAATATTTGAAATCATTTCAGAACTCGTTGTGGTTGATCTGTCAAACGAGAAAAAAAACAAATCCACTCTATAAATAAAATGGAATGTCCTTTAAAAGTAGACTCTCATTTTCATTTAATACGGGAATGTATCCCATTTTGATGTCGCTTTAAACTAAACACAAATTCTCGATTTCACTTTTCTACTTTTAAATAATCGAAGCTGCATAATGGTGATGACGAGCAAAACTCCGCCAGCAATACAGAACCATTCAATTTTTGGGCAGAAGGCCAACAATTCCACCCACCCGACATTGACGAAGTGAAGATAGCGATATCTAAACTTAAGTCGAGATCTCCAAAATCGCCTACAAGATCTTGTCTGTCGTGCCGTTTGAAGCCTTTCGTCAACAATCTGCTAGGCCTTATCAGTGTGGCTTTAGAACCGGAATGTCCACCATCAATCAAAAATTCACCCTACGGCATCGATTCATCATCGATTCATTCATTCATCGATTTCAAGGCCGCGTATGACAGCGTCTGTGGCGTCTAGTTTTGGCATCCCAGAAAAACTCTTTCGTCTATGTAAGACGACAATGGAAAACTCACGCTGTTCCATCATGGTCGGAAAAAACCTAACGGACGCATTTGATGTCAAAAAAGGTTTTAGACAAGGCGATACGCTGTCTTGCGATTTCTTCAACATAATTATTGAAAAGATTGTGCAAAGCTCCAACGTCAACACCAGAGGCACAATCTTTCAAAAGTCTGTCCAGCTACTAGGATACCCAGACGACATTGGACAAACACAGCGTGTTATCAGTGGAGCGTTTTGGAGTCTTCAGGCGGAGGCCAGGAAGATGGGTCTAGCGGTTAACGAGGGAAAGATCAAGTTAATACCGTCAGACAATATGCTGTCTGCATAAATGGAGAATGCAGACGAAGATTCAATCAAGAACTGTACGAGCCGTTCAGCGACACTGACCTTGCCAGAAAAGTTAAGGTTCAACGACTTAGATTTTTGGGTCATGTAGAGCGAATGGAAAATAATGCTCCGGCTCGTAGATTCTTCGAATCTAACCGGAAGAACGTCGCAGAAGAGGAAGACCGCGCCTCAGGTGGAGCACGCAGGTGGTAGAGGACCTGAACCAACTTGGCGTGCGAAACTGGAGACAGGTAGCTAGGAACCGAGCTGGCTGCAGACGTTTGTTGGATAAGGCCCTGGTCCGACCTGGACAGTAGAACTATTTTTTTTTAATTCAAATAAATTATAAAAAAAATTGAACTTCGGGTTTTTTTTTGAGATTTTGGAAGGTGTCCTCTTTTCCTTGGTTCTATATCTGGTCACCCTAAACTAAAGTAAAGTATTAGGTCTGTTCTTTTATTCCTTAAAACTCCCGAAAACTCACTAAACCTACCAAATTCTCACACTTTTCTGTTCATTTACTCAAGTTTCTTGTAAGTTCTGTCACTTTTGAAGGAGAGAAATATTTCCCCTATCTCCCAATTTTACAACACAAATATCTTGCGGGAGATTTATGGGTTCTGGCAATACATAAGAAATATGTTGCTTTTAAAAAAATGTGAGAAATTGTGCGATTTTTGCATTGCTTAGTAGAGAAAACAAACTCATAATTTACAAAACAATTTTTCAATCATTCATGTTGTATGGCTGCCCCGTTTGGGGAAAATGTGCGAAGACTCATATACAAAAATTACAAGTATCATAAAACAAGGTTCTTAAATTACTGCTTAAGCTCCCTTGGCATTTTTCAACGCGTGAACTCCATGAGCTGGCTAACATCGACACTGTTTCTTTAAGAATCTCAAAACTTTCAACAAGATACTCATTTAATTGTTCATTGTCAGATAACATTCTGATTTCAAATCTTTTTAACTAATGTGTTGTATTTATATATTTATTAAATAACTGATTTTATTTTATTTATCTATTTATTTATTTATTTATTTATTTATTTATTTATTTATTTATTTATTTATTTATTTATTTATTTATTTATTTATTTATTTATTTATTTATTAATTAATTAATTTATTTATTTATTTAATTTGAAATAATTAATAACCCTCATTACATTGCAAAAGGGGTATGCTCATTTTCGGCCCGGAGTGTACACCAATGAGTTTGGTATCAAATTAAAGGTTGTTCTAAGCCGGATATATCTGCAAAAATATTTTGTCGATAACTCATGGGAGATCCGAGATATTTGAGATTGAAGTTCGAAAAGTGCAAACATTAAAAATCAGCACTTTTTCGACATAAATGCTTATTTAAAAATTCTAGAAAAATCACAGTGGTATCAAATTAAGGATGTCAAACATATCTTTCAAGTGAAACAACAATTACATTTGTATGATTTATATGTATTGAGATATTTTTAATTTAAGCTTTGAAAAACAGCATTTTTTAGGCAAACTTTTGTGCGATAATATCTTTGAAATTCAATGACGACATTGATTTCTTTTGGCACCGTTTAGTAGCCTAGTTCACAACCTTTATTTTCATATACAATTTATAGGGATTTCTTTAACAATTTCTTCATTTTGACAATTATAGATAAGAAATATGCTGTCGAAATGCATAAAAAATCTTATGACACTAATATAAAACATAAAAATAATTCGTATAGTAATGGTAGAAAAATTAAAACAAGTAAATAATCTTTTTGAGAATGGTAGGAAAATTAAAAGAAAAATAAATAATTCTAATGGTAATGGACTTGGCAAAACATAGGTAATTCTAATCTGAATCATTTGTTATTAAAATGTTATTTAAGAATTGGGAAGGGAGTCTTAAATTACTTTCATATCTTTCCCAACTTAAAAACCATACTATACTATGGTCATAACACGAGCGCAGCATCCAACCGATCTTCGACCTACTAGGCAATTGCATTAACATTGAACAACCGCTTCTCTGTCCTGTATCCTGTTGATCATCATCATATTACACGTGTTATGAGTAAAATTCATTTTTCCATACTTTTTGAAGGATAAAAGCAAAATAAATTGTATATTTCATTCAAATACTTAATAAAATTAATCTGATATTAAAAACTTAAAACAAGCTTCCCCGACTATTTACAAAATACTTTCCTAAAAGATTCAAAACAATTTGAAATATGAACGAAATCTTTTTTAGTTTTGATTATTTAAAATAGGTATCCAGATCCAGAGCGCTTGCAAGTTAAAAAACTAATTTTGAAAGCCCATTAAGTATGTGTTATAACTTATAAGGATATGCAAATTCTTTAAGGCCCCTACAAATTACGATGCTGTGGGCGGTCATGAACTTAACATACATAACCAAAAATAAAAAACAATTTGTGATATACGATTCAAATGGAAAAGAAAACAGATTTACCTTAATATTTTCAAAAGTCTTATATTTCTTGGGTTACAAAAGAAAAATTGAAGCGACGTCATAATTTTTTTAGGAAAAAATTTTGTTTCAATAAGTTCACACGTCATTATATCTCTTTTTAGTCAGAACCCCGAGAAATTAAATAAAATTGTTTAACTATTCAGATGACCTAAAAGATATACATTTCTTGCACAGACTAAAATAGAAGAGAATCTTAATTCATACAAAAAAAAATGTTTTTCGTTGATAAAACAAGGTTTGTCGGATCGGCTAGTTATTTTATAAAACATAAACCTACAAATTATACTTTCCGACTTAAACTTATGCTTGAATCCTACCACGTTATAATTTAGAATATATTGATAAGTGTTAACCTGCTGGGAGATTGCTGGTTGGGTTCTTGTTGATTATAAGAGCCATAATTTCGGATATACTCCTCTTAATAAGAAAGTGCTTGTTTCTATCGATAAGGTGCACAACTAAACAAAATATGGTATCATTATAATTAAAGCGGGTTAAAGAAACATTTATAATCGTAAAATAAATTCGTCTCCTATTTAAATTATTTTCTATAACAAAATCTGCTAGAATATAATTCGTGAATAGATAATAGCGTGAGGTGAGTGCTGCAAAGTGGTTAAAACTATCCAGAATGATAGGCTTATGCCACTCATGGTACTCTTTTAACATTTTAGAGATGAAGGTTATCAAAATCAACTCAGCTTCTTCTAAGTTTTTAGGAACTATTTAATGGTACTGCTCAGAATGTTTTAAGTACCTTTTCAAAAAAGCATGTTTACATAACTAAATAAAGAACAATAACTAAAAAAGAGAAACTTCATAATGTTTTCGTTTGAGGCATATTTTGAAAGATTTGTTGGTTATAATCAAAAAATATTAAAGAAATTCCGATAAATTGTACCAATATGAAAATAAAGGTTGTGAACTAGGCTACTTAACGGTGCCAAAAGAAATCAATGTCGTCATTGAATTTCAAAGATATTATCGCACAAAAGTTTGCCCACAAAATGCTGTTTTTCAAGGCTTAAATTAAAAATATCTCAATACATATAAATCATACAAATGTAATTGTTGTTTCACTTGAAAGATATGTTTGACATCCTTAATTTGATACCACTGTGATTTTTCTAGGTTTTTCAAATCCAAAGATATAAGCATTTATGTCGAAAAAGTGCTGATTTTTAATGTTTGCACTTTTCGAACTTCTATCTCAAACATCTCGGATCTCCCATGAGTTATCGACAAAATATTGCAGATGTATCCGGCTTAGAACAACCTTTAATTTGATACCGAACTCATTGGTGTACACTCCGGGCCGGATGTCCCTTATAAAATGAGCAATCCCCTTTAGTTGTTTTTTTTTCTTAACTTTTTTTTGTTTTTCCTTTTCTTTTGTTATTATTTATTAATATTATTCTATCAATTGTTGTATCTATTTTTTTCTTATTTACCTCGTTATTTATTAGTCTTTTTTTCTCGTTTTAAGTCTTGTTGTATGCATTTAACCTTTCTGTGATATTAGTTTTTATCTATGTTAAGCCATACCATTATTATATTAAAACTATTACTATTTTTGTTTTTTTTTTCTCTTTATATGAAAGGTTTTTTTCAGCTTTTCCTTTCAATTAAATCTTTGCCTAACTAACCATTGTTTTTCAAACATTAAAAAGTTGTTCAGTTGTAAGATATTATTATCATAACTCTGTGTAAATTGTGCGGTTACAAGACCAATATGTATACTTTATGCTGTTAATAAATCTGTTAATCTGTTAATCTGTTGTGCGATTTTTGCTGTCAAGCTGTGGCGACATCTAACACATCATTACAAAATCAATTAATTGTTTGTTTGTACTGTATTACATTCACGTCTTAGACTTTTTTTATATTCTTTATCATATTTGACATTTCCTTTTATTCTTGATTTCTCGAGATATTCAAATTGTATAAATACACGTGCTTTATCGTTGGTCGAGCTCTTTCTTCGCCACCACTTCCTTGGATCATCATCAGCAATATTCAATATTAAAATTGTAAAGTATTAATATAGGTAATTAGAAATAAGGTTTAATAAATTTGGATTTTCGTTAAATAATCGTGTTGAACTTTCATTCGAATCCATAATTGGTGACCCCGTGTTCAAATTAAATAATACCTTATACAGAAAATGCCAAACGACGACGAAACTCAAAAAGAAGACTCCATGCTTGATCAATCGGAGCAAAAGCCAGGAAATCAAGAGCCATCAGAGACAATCACGCGTGTTTCAATTCGAATCCCTCCATTCTGGCACGAGAAACCACAGATATGGTTTGCTCAGATCGAGGCCCAGTTTCAAATCAACAAAATTAATGGAGACACCGCCAAGTTCAATACAGTAATTGGGGCTATAGAGTCCCAAGTTCTTACTCAAGTCTCAGATGCAGTACTACAACCACCCGCTCAAAATAAATACTTTAACCTAAAAAAAGTAATAATTGAGCGTTTCGGCGACTCCGAGCAACGAAAAATTAAAAAATTACTTTCGGAAGTGGACCTCGGAGACAAGAGGCCATCACAGCTCCTTAATGAACTCAGGGAGCTAGGAGGTGCTCAGATAACAGATGAATTTCTAAAATCGCTGTGGTTGCAACGTTTGCCAGCTCAAGTTCGAGCAATATTACAAGCCTCTAACGAAGAGATTACTGCTTTGTCTAAGCTTGCCGACAAAGTCATGGAAGTTGGTGATTTTCCACAATCCTCACAAATAAATGCCATGGAACGAAATGGAAGTCATCCATCATCCCACGTCTCATCTAACGACATTTCTCTACAACAACTCCAGCAAGAGGTTAAAGCGATCGCCAGTCAACTGAATCAAATACTAAGGACAACACGTGGCAATTCTAACCGTCGCAGTAGAAGTTCAAGCTCGCACCGTTTTTTTCCTAAGCGTAATTCGCGCCCCAGTTCAAGAAACAACGGGGCTTTCTGTTGGTTCCACAATAAATTCGGCAGTGAAGCAAAAAATTGCCGTGAGCCATGCACCTTCAATGAATCAAAAAACTAAATTCGATCCCGTTGGCCAACGGTTCATTAAGTAAACAACCCATTGGTCAACAGGTATTACGATTAGTTGTTTACGACACGTCATCTCGACATAAATTCCTTATCGACAGCGGAGCAGACATCTCTGTTGTACCACCATCGTTTCGCGATCGATTTTCTTCAAACAAAAAAACACTTTTTGCAGCCAACGGCAGTCGAATTAAAACATATGGTGAGAGGAGACTAACTTTAGATTTGGGCTTGAGACGTACTTTTCCATGGACGTTTGTTATAGCTGATGTGACATCACCAATCATAGGCGCAGATTTCATCAGGCATTTTGGCATCATCATCGACCTCAAACGTAACCTTTTGATTGACAGCGTGACCAAACTCGCATCGAAAACGACTTGTTGTTCCATCGTTCATGAGGTAATAATAAAAGCCTTTGATTATAACCAACCTTTTGCTTTCTTACTAACAGAGTTCGAAGAACTTTTTTCAAATGCTAAGAAGCCACCAACTATCACATCAACAACAACTCATCACATAGAAACGAAGGGTCCTCCGGTTTTTTCTCGTCCACGCCGTCTTAATGGTGAAAAACTTAAAGCAGCCCAAAAGGAGTTCAGGTACTTGATGGAACAAGGCATCTGTCGACCGTCTAAAAGCAATTGGGCCAGTCCGCTGCATATGCAGATGAAACCGAACGGAGAGTGGCGTCCATGCGGTGACTATCGACGCCTGAACAATGTCACCAAACCCGACAAGTACCCGATACCATTCGTGCAAGACTTCCGTAACATTCTGGAAGGAAAGACGGTATTTTCTACAATCGATCTGGAAAGAGCTTTCCACCAAATACCTGTCGAGCCCAAGGACGTCCACAAGACTGCAATAACCACGCCGTTTGGTTCGTTCGAATTCGTCTACATGATGTTCGGTCTGAGGAACGCTGCTCAGACATTTCAGCGACATATGCACGAGGTCCTAAGGGGTTGTGAAGACTTCGCATTTTCATACATCGATGACATCGGCGTAGCTTCAAAGGATGAAAAAGAACACGAACAACACTTGAGGCTTATTTTTCAACGCTTAAGAGAGCACGGTCTAAAAATCAACCCATCCAAATGCGTCCTTGGAAAGAGCGAAATTACATTTCTTGGCCATCAAATCAATCACGAAGGTATCAAGCCACTTGACACGAAAACAAATGTAATATTGGAATTCAAAAGGCCTGTCTTAGCCAAGGAACTGAAAAGATTCTTGGCTATGATCAATTTTTATAGATCTTTCATTCCCCATGCGGTAAACAACCAAATGATTCTCCAAAAGTTAATCAAAGGAAACATCAAAAACGACCGAACGAAAATAGACTGGACTGAAGAAGCCGAGGCAGCATTCGAAAGTTGCAAGAAAGACCTATCTGGAGCAACACTCCTCGTTCACCCCGCTTCGGATGCGTCATTATCCATCAGTACCGATGCTTCAGACGTTGCTATAGGAGCAGTCATTCATCAAACCCAAAATGGAATTGCAAAACCCCTAGGATTCTTCTCCAAGAAGTTAACAGACAGACAACGGAAGTACAGCGTGTATGATCGTGAGCTTTTGGCCATGTACGAAGCAGTGGAACACTTCAGACATTTCCTTGAAGGAAGGGAATTCTGCATATGGACCGACCACAAGCCACTAACTTTTGCGTTCAGTAAGTCATCGGAAAAGGCTTCTCCAAGGCGGCTAAGACAATTGGACTTCATAGCACAATTCAGCACGGACGTCAGGTACATCGACGGTAACAAAAACACAGTCGCGGACACATTATCTCGCATACAACAAATTCAATCGAATGCTATCGATACGGAAACTATCGCTGAAGAACAAGCAAATGATCCTGATTTCCAAAATCTCATTAAGGATAACAAGTTTCTTTCAACATCACTAACTATCAAACAATTTGTCATTACAGGTAGCAAAAACGCAATCTATTGTGATACAAGTTCTCCAAGAATACGACCCATTATACCGAAAAAACTCCGAAGCGACGTTATAAAACAATTACACGGACTATCCCATCCTGGAAAAAGGTCGACGTTAAAAATGGTCCAAGAACGGTATGTCTGGCCCGGGATGAGGAAGGATGTCACTTTAGCCGTCAAGAACTGTATGCAATGTCAGAAAAGCAAGATCCAGCGACATAACCGAACGGAACATGGGTCATACTCACCACCAGAATCCCGTTTCGACCATATAAACATCGACCTAGTTGGCCCACTACCATCATCTCAAGGCTATCGATACATCCTGACGTGTATAGACCGGTTCTCAAGGTGGACCGAAGCATTCCCTTTGCCTGACATTACAGCCGAGACCGTAGCGAAATCTTTGATGTTTGGCTGGATTTCCCGGTATGGTGTTCCCCTGCGAGTCACAACCGACCTCGGACGACAGTTTGAATGCAATATATTCAAGGAGTTAACTCGTTATCTCGGCGTTAAGCATTTAAAGACGACACCGTATCATCCTCAAGCAAATGGGATTATTGAAAGATGGCATCGCACGCTCAAAACAGCCATCCGATGCTACGAGACGGACGACTGGTGTACTGTTTTACCCATGATTTTACTAGGATTGCGCTCCACTTTCAAAGACGACATTAGTGCTACCCCGGCAGAGATGGTTTTTGGGACCACACTCCGTGTACCAGGTGATTTTTTTGGAACTCAACAAAAACACAAAGACCAAACAGAATTTGTGAAAAATTTGCGCCGCACGATGTCCAAAATTCAACCATCTCCTCCATCTAGCCACGACAGTGCCAAGGTATTCGTTCATCCCAACATCAAAACAGCTAGTCACGTTTTCATTCGCAACGATGCTGTCCGAACTCCACTCCAACAACCATATGAAGGACCTTATGAGGTCTTGGAGCGAAAAGAAAAGTACTTCAAACTACTAGTTAAAAATCGAAAGGTAAATGTTTCAATTGATCGACTTAAATCAGCATTCGTACCAACAGCACTAGAAAGAGACGCACTACCAAGACGAGAAAACATAAGTCACACCGAGGGAAGCGAGCCCAACCTTCCTACATCATCGCCATACACTACCAGAGCTGGAAGAAAAGTACAAATACGGTATCCTATCTGAGGGGGGAGTGGTGTGGCGACATCTAACACATCATTACAAAATCAATTAATTGTTTGTTTGTACTGTATTACATTCACGTCTTAGACTTTTTTATATTCTTTATCATATTTGACATTTCCTTTTATTCTTGATTTCTCGAGATATTCAAATTGTATAAATACACGTGCTTTATCGTTGGTCGAGCTCTTTCTTCGCCACCACTTCCTTGGATCATCATCAGCAATATTCAATATTAAAATTGTAAAGTATTAATATAGGTAATTAGAAATAAGGTTTAATAAATTTGGATTTTCGTTAAATAATCGTGTTGAACTTTCATTCGAATCCATAAAGCTTTCTTTTTACTTGCGACATATAGAATATATGGCAAGTATTGAATTCGTAAAAAAAAAATTGAGATGATGATGAGATATGACATTACGATGGTAGAGAAGTCGAAAAAAGTGGGTCCGGCGATTCCGTCTGTCTGTCTGTCTGTCTGGAAGTTTACAGGCACCTACAGCCTTAACCACTGGTCCGATTGACTTCAAACTTGGAAATAAGAGGTTTGAGCAAAAACTCATATCCCAGTTTTTTTCATTTTTTTCTAAGATCAAAATTAAGGGTAGCCACCATACGATTTTTATGGCAAAAAACCAAAACTTTAAATTTTCTCCAAAACGGTTCCTACGAGTTTTTTTAAACATTCATATATTTTATGTAAAAAAACAAAAAAAATTGTATTGCTCCAAAATGGTACCTCCCATAGAACTGTTTTTTTTGTTATTAGATTTTCTCGAAAAATAAAAGTCGGATCAGCGTACTTTTTTTTCTGAAAGTACGTATACATTGCCCAAATAATATTTTGTATTATTTTATTATTTTTTTTTGGATTTTTAAAAAAATATTTTAAACTTTTTTTTTCAAAATTGTGTATCTTAAAAACAGATCAATATTTATAATCGAAATTTACTCATAAAATATATATTTACATATTCTTGAATACTGCATACCCAGTTGCATACCAATTTTAAGACATTTTTGAAAAATTTTATATATAAAAAATTAATTTAAAAAAAAAAAACGGCTCCGACGATTTTCAAAAAAAAAAATTCAATAAATCAAAAATAATGTTTAAATTTGTTTGGCATTTAAATTTTTGGAATAAAATGTATTTACGAGGTATATTTTCAATTTTTAATTTTTTTTTTGATAAATTAAAAACATTTGAAAAACCAACAGTTTCTTAAGAAATCATACGACATCAATTTTTTTCCAATTGAATCCATTTTTGTGGTTTATATTTCAATTTAAAATTTTTATTTATGATTTTTTTTTAATGTTTTTTTTATGATTTATAATTGGGAATACAGGAGCAAGTTCGTACGACCGAGTCGTCTCCACTCCTCGAAATTTGACAGTTTTCACAAAACTCCCGAAAAAGTAAAAGAACAGAACTTTACACAAAATCTCGATCTGTTAAATCTCAAAATGTACAGTAGTGTGAGTTTCACAAACACAAAAGCATTACAACAGGGCTGGTCTGCAGTTGAATGGTTAATCTCAAGGGCGCCAAGCGAAATATGATTGAATCAAGATTATATCGGTTGTGCATCAATTTTATTTTTCAATTTCAATTCTTTTTTCGACCACAACGCGTTTCAAAGTTCAAGGTGTATATGCACGATTTTTATTATTATTATTTTTTTATATTTCGTTACATTTTCTTCATTTTTCATCCTTAATTCATCATATTTACTGTCCTTTTTCGAGTCGTATTCGAAAGCGCATTCTATGAACAACTTGATTAAGTGTTAAAAAGCACAAGAAATTGTGTAGCGCCTAACAATCACCAACCAAAATAAATGCGCCCCTGAACTTGAGTTTTTGTTTTTTTGGCAGACGAAACTACAAAACAACATTTGATCAATTACAGCTCAGCCAATAACAGATGGGATTCAAAATTTGACAAATGAGTTTTAAAATTTGTCATCATCAGAAATTTTTGTTGCTTCACTCACGTATACTGTACGTGTAGCTTACACCGCTTCCTGTACTTCTTATTCAATGACCTAAACAAACAAATCACTTTGACAGATCAAAACTTTCAACTCACCTCTTATAGATTAGTTGAGAATAGCTACGAATAGTAACTATTTGACACATTAACAATGCGTTTCAAAACGACTTGATGACCTAATTTTCTTTACGAATCGTAACAAAAGTTAAATATTTTTACTAACAGAACGCACTTACGTCACTGGACTTCGAACCCTGACACCATTTTGAAGCTTCATGTGCCAAATCAGCTGTCATTTATTCAGACTGTTTTGCCAAATCACCATGACGATGGGACGCAACGTCCAACCTTAAGTGCAAATGATTAAATATTGTACTACATAGGATTCGTTTGGTCCGACCTCGATTTGGTCCGACCTGGATAGTTTGGTCTTTAAGATTTAGAGGTCTGCGTCACGTACCATGTACGAAAATAATCTTACTTTACCCTTACATCGCCTCTTAAATCTTGCAATTTCTGCTTCCACAAATTTGTCTGCGATGTGAAACCTTATAAAAAAGATCGTTTAAGAACTGAATAGAAATAGTGCATTTGCTATTTCATCATAAATCAATCCCTTTTCGTAACCACACAACAGTGAATAAAAACACTTTGGTAACTCGGTCGTATACGTGTTAAAATCAATTGAAATTTACCACAATCTTGTTCATATTTCTAATTTTCTTGTATTTTATTAATGGCAACCACAACTTTTCACAATCATATTCTTGTATTTTTTTAAATTAGCATTTTCCTCTTTCACATAATAAAGAACACTCAATGGTCCTAATCGAGTAGGGGCACAACATGGTTTTGGAACTTTTTTTGGTTCCATTAGATGCACCAGAGTCTGCACAATTGCATGGTTTGTCGCATTCATGTGTGCATTCAATGGGAAATTGCATTCCCCACTGCAATAATAAGCACCATATCCTTCTGGGGCAATTATCCAGTCCTATAACAAACATACAACTTTAAACACTGCGAAAAAATCAATTTAAAAGAACTTACCTGCCAGTTTAGATCCTTGAATGCAATGTATAGTGTTTGCAATTGGCAACTCTTTACTCCATCGCCAAAATGTGGGTCCAACAGTGGATTATTCATTTCTGATTTCCTTATGCGACGAACTCGTCCTGCATCTCGTTTTGGTCTACTGCTTGGACTTATCGTCGTTTTGAGTAACTGGAATTCAACAAAATCCAACATAAATCTTAAAATTCTACTCAAACCAAATCAATTGACATACATACATCTGGTCCTCGAAAGAATCCAACCATGAACGGCTGGTATTCCTCCTCGTCGCGCTGATGTATCAAACCGATATTGTCCAGTTTAGTTTCATGCTCCGGATGATCGACTTCATGAGCCCTTATGTAGATTCCCTTGTTATCGTCTGCATTGGCCAGCCATTTGGTGAGACCTTCGGTTACATTCATTTCCAGCCAACCCTGATAGTCGGCAGTTGTGTTCAAGGATGACAGTAACTCGAGGTTTCGTTCCCCATCGACCATAACGATGGCATACACAGATATTGTGAAATTTTTTCCACTTCCTGCTTGCTTGCCCTCGGATGGTTTGATGTAGAGTCTTAATTCAGCCATCATAAGGTAGTTGTCATTGGGGACTTCGGAAACGTCAAACCAAAGACGTCTTCCATGTTCATGACGTACCTCATCAACGTGATGGTCTGCAGGGTATTAAGAATAATAAGTAATTTGGCCAGTGTTTAGGGATCAAACTTACTTTTATTTAAAAAAGTCATAATAATATCACTTTGATCGATGGCCTGTTTGTCCAGATCAGTTATGAAGTTGTCGTTATTTTGAGTGTCACGTTTGGAACGCATCAGGATGTCGCCATTTTCTTCAGCATTCAGTCGATTATAAATATCCAAAAGGAATTGCGGCGCGGATTTTCTAAAATGATTTGAATTAAAAATTAATCAATCAATAGCCTCAAAAATAAGGCTCTCAATAAAATTTCGATCTATTTCAAGATACAATATTTTGTTAAGCTTCTATCACTTTCTTTGTTTGAATTCGATGTGGCTTATCTTAAGCTTGAAAATGCCCCTGCAAAATCAAGAATAGGTCTTTCTTCAACAAAAAGTTAATAGGAGCGAATATCTCAGTTGCCATGCCCGTAAAATAGTTGTTTCACATTTTGGCGAATAGAGTTTGAGTAGATCTTTCATTTG
This sequence comes from Sphaerophoria taeniata, assembly GCA_943590905.1. Classification (NCBI taxonomy): domain Eukaryota; kingdom Metazoa; phylum Arthropoda; class Insecta; order Diptera; family Syrphidae; genus Sphaerophoria; species Sphaerophoria taeniata. Next base: position 26,232,010 of record OX016541.1, read on the forward strand.
ATTTATCATTCGATGGGTTTCGGTGCCATGGTTGCTGAGATATTTGACAGGTTACCACCTCCTTCGAAGTCTGACTGTGTTCACATGAGCGTCCTTCAACCGGACTTAAATTGACGTCTTATATTTTTTTTCTTTCAAAAATGAATGGAGAAGATAGAAATTATAAGATGTCAATTTGAGTCGGGTTAATGCGCGCGTATGTAAAAACCGTTTGAAACTATACAAAATCGAACAAAAAGACTCGGAAGTCGGAAACAACCCAATAATTGACAGTAGACCAAGGTATGGGCGTTCTGTTAGTAACAATTGTTGACTTTCGTTGGTTTGTCAAAAAAAAAATTGGAATTCGGGATTCGGCCTGTCGGATGAGATGGATACAAACACGTTATAGCTTCTTCTTCGTCTACGTTACGATGCATCCGCTTAGAGTTTGCTTTGAATGACATTTCTCCCTCCATCATTATCATCCCTTCAAAAACAAATAAATTCTGTTTGTTGACTGTTTCTTACATCTCTTGAGCTGTCAGATATATTTGAACTAAGCTTTCCGTTTGGAGTCAATTTACGTAACATTACGTACAAAACGTGAGGTCGAAGCTTCATTGGGATAGCATGCATTAGGCCAGTTTCACCTAACAACATCTCACTGAGATCTCAGAGATTTTTTAAGTGGAACAAAAAATCTCAGCTGAGATCTGAGATCTCTGAGATGAAATTATTTTGGATTCGATTTCTCACTCAGCTATTTTGACTGACATAATGTACAACAACAATTTGCAAGGTAACCATTTAATCTCAATGAGAACTGAGAATTATGCTCCACCAAATGATTTTGCCTCAGTCCAAATGACATTGAGATCTCAGTGAGATATTTTTAGGTGCAACTGGCCTATTGAATTCCTATGGCTTACCTAGTAAACGTCAGGCGAAGCCAAAGCTAAAGCGTGTTTGTGTTTCCACCAGTTGAGTCGGTACTTTCTCCTTTTTTCGCCCGTTCAGCAGTTAACAAGTTGTAAAATTCAATTTATTGCTGAAACAACAACGAAAAGCAATGGATGATCAACATTTCTTGTGAAAAAACCATGAGTGCCGCGGGGTCGATACAAGGGACGAACACACAAGCTATTAAGAAAATGTCTTCGCCTTTATTCATATGAAACTGCTTACCAGGCACTGAATTCAGGGCTGCCCTGTTCAATGAGAACAGTGGTAACATCCACAATTATGTCATAAAAGAACTCGGCGAATTGGATATAGTACCTATACCCAGAAATCAGAGTACCGTGAAAAAGCGAGTAAGCAGAAGTAATGTCAAATCCATCTTATGGCGTTTTCAGAAGCGTTCGGAACCATTGGCTACGTTCAATCACGTATCGGATAGGCTATCTGAGATACCCGTATCTGGGATATCCTTTTGGACGAGACAGATACCTGTATCCAGATAGCTGTCAAAACGTCTATGAAAAAAAAAACAAAAAATGAAACGCTTGAGAAGAGGAAATTGTTTTTGGCTGTAAATTCGTCGGCAAACATCTTCCGAGTCATCTAAATTATAAAAAATATTGTTAAAAATAACACCGACAGTTATTTTGTTTATATTTCATTAAAATCTCTTCTTAATTGGAAGCTGGTAAAATAGCGCGCCAAACAATACAAGACAAAAAATCATGTCTTGATCAGCTGATCACTCGGATACCCGACGTATACCAAAAATTCTCAGATAACTTTGGATTTTTTTTTGACAGAAAATGGTTCATGTATTTGCTATTTTTTTCTATGGATTACACTAACAAAAAGCTATCCGATACCTTTTGGTTACGTGATTGAACGTAGCCATTAACTGAATTGACTTGACACACAAGATGACATTTGAAGATAAAGTCAAAATATAAACAATCGGCGCGTTCAGTTTGGTTCAGATCAGATCTTCTGTCATTTCAAGCAGATAATTAATCTTGATAATACTTGTCGTTCCAGTTCCATATACAAAGCTTGCAACCATTAGAAGTAAAAAACTGTGTTTGCATGTTCGTTTGGTATCCAGAATCGGAGAGTTCTGTTCTGTGTACCAATTCCTGAGTACCAAAAAAACCGCTGACAGACAAGATTTGCGCAGACTGAAAAACTCAAAATCGGATATTTTTGTATTGTCAGAATATTGTCAATTTTAATTTTGTTGCCCATTTCAATTTGAGAATGGCATTTCCGTTTCCTGTTTATTTACGGAATCCTGGATTCAAAGAACAAAATTTTAAAAGGTTGCTTTTCAGTTTTCCATATCCGGTTTCTTGTTTTCCATTTTCCGTTTCTAGTTGGATGTTTCCGGCTTCCTTTTTTCGAATTTTAAATTCCGGTTTGTCCTATATAAACTCAAATTTTACATCGAATACTACTTCCGTCCGAAAAAATAAAATACGTTTTTCTCTGCTTTAGGAAATCACCACGTCAATGGGAGCAACTCTTCAAAACATTTAAATTAAAGAAGATTAATGGTTGGCTTGTTTAGCAATTAGAATCGAAAAAAGTATCCTCATCCGTCTGGCATACAATTTTTAGCCAAAAAATGACTGGCCTAAATCACGTGAACAGCAAAAACACCAAGCCCACAAAAATGCCATGCACTGTCTCGACTTTACTAAAATTATTCAAAAACAACAACTTGTCACCAAAAAAAATTGCTTAATATGCAAATCAAATCAGCAAAAAATAAAAAAAAGAAGATTTTTCGCACCTTCCCAACATTCCACATTTCTTTTTTTTTTAATTCGTAGACAAGCTGGAGCCATATTCGTATATGGTGTTAATTTTCTGTTTGCCTATATCATCCCATCTAGGTATTTATAATTTTGTTTTTGCCTTCGATTTGAATAAAAACGAGTTTATCAAGATTGGACCTAGAAGTGGTTTTGAATTTATTAATAAACTCATAAGAGAAGACGAAGAAAAAAAAATCTGCCACAAAAATATATGCTTGTGTAACGCTTAAAATGTGTTGAATTAAGAATAAATGAAAACAAAAACGTTAAGATACACACACTCCGCGGACGTTTTGAATTTCGCCAGACTAAGTGTCTGTAACCTCACCTCAACGACAAATGACTGTGCTTCCTCTTTGGTCTTTCGGGCAATCCAAGAAATTCCAATATCTCATCTTCGACGTCGATTCGCTCGCTATCGTCCAGTATGCGATGCATGATTGTCTGATCCACACCGTTATCCATATAGATGCCCGATTGACTAGCTAGTAGTATTGTTAGATTTGCCAATAATAAAACAATCACAATTATTACATGATGCCTAACTGGCACCGAGCAATGCTTTGATTTCAGATTATTGTAATAGCGGAGCCCGGGTCGGGGTGAGCTGTACCACGGCCACCGCATTTTTGTTTCCCCTTTTGCGATCACAATATACGCAAACTATTGTTAATTACAATGAAATTTACTTTTCTTTTTAGTATATTGATTGATTAAGAATTACATTCCCATTGTTTATCATCAAGAATTTATTATCACAAAAACGACTGTGATGTCTCGGCGTCTCCATGAAAAGTCGTTATACCCAAAATGGATCACAATAAATTGATAAACTGTCAATAATTACAATCTACATCAATTACAACTGAATTATTTTAAATGAAACAACAGCTCCATAGGTATGCAGATGTTTCCATGGCTAACGCGTACAGCTCTCGAATTAAGAAAATGCGTATCACGTCGATGTATTTTTTTTTTTTTTACACGATCACAGATCATAGATCCGATGAATATCAAAACAAACTGAAAACCGCACTCTAACCGAAATGTCGATTTTTTTTTTTGCTGATCAAAATGAATTTATTATGATTATTACAGCTTGAGAAGTGCATCTGATGAATTTCCAGAAATGACTGAAAAAACTAATCAAACTTGTCTTGCGCTTTTGTGCTTTCCTTGGGCAGCATCTTTGGAGAGATAAAAAGAAAAATACAGAATCTATAGACAAGTATCTTTACTGTCGCCTTCATCTCGATCATCAGCTTAGAGAGAGAATGGAGCGCGACTTTAATATTCAAACCATCGCGATCGCGATCGTATGTCAGTGTACCTACGTTGTCGTAGTCGCGGTGGCGCAGAGCAGTTGGTGGTGGTCAATCCGGTGGCGGCGGCGGCGACAGGTTGGTAAGGTAAGTCGGATCGCAAAGAGAACTAAGTAGTGCAAATTTTGTGGCTCTTAACTTGTTCTCAAATCGAAGGTTTCGTGTCTTTTTTTTAATTTATTTTTGCGTATTTTTGCTAATGCATACATTTCTCTTTTTTTCTGGGCCAGGTTTTTTTTTATAGGTACACGTTTTCACTGGCTTGTACCTATTGGTCTGGTCGTAACGGTTTTGCAAGAGATCTCCACGGGTGCCTATATTTAAATTAGATTGGTTCGATTGTAGATCATGTTAAGTTTAGTGCTTGCATCTTGATTTTCTTGTTCAACTTCGGAAGTATCTTGATTTAAAATGTAATTTAAGTTGGACAAAATTAATGAAATCGGTTAAATATTTTTCGCCAACGAAAGATTAATTTCACGACAGGTGTTATTAATTCCAGAAGTGTGAAATCTTGTGTTTTAAGATTTTGTTTAACGAGGCGGAAAATTGCTTGGACTTGAGGATTTTAGAAAGTAACATGGCTTACATTCTAAAAATTGTGTATTTTGTAAGTTAGTCAACTAAGAGAGGCAGTTAGTTATCCTGTTTTTATTTTTCAGGTTTGAATTCGACATGGTGACTTCATGTGGCAGGTTTTGTTTAAAAATGGAGTTCATAAGACACATCAACACTCAACAGCGAAAACTTACAGGATTTGACAATTCATTGCAATTTCATTTGTTCACGTACCAATTCATCCAGAAATGGACCCCATTGCTGTGTCCAACGTACAATGGGTAAAACTCACAGAAAGCTACCCGCTAAACAGAGCAACCATTTTGATAAATCAATTTTTAACAGTTTCACAGATGAAACTTCAACAAAGTGGCTGCTATCAACTGTCAAAAATCTGGAATGTTACATTGTAATACTAACAAAGGAAGAACAATGTAAGCAAAACGTTTATGAGTTGAAGCCGCAGCTTCGTCACCTTTCTTTTTCCACAAAAATCACCAGCTTATCTGAGGCATGAGACTTAACAATTCGTAACGAAAATTATATCATTATGCTATCAGAATGAAGTTTCGACAACGTTTCGTTTGACAATCGTAAAGAATAGATGACTAGGTATGTTACGTAATGTGAACGGAATCTCTATTTCAAATATGCTGAGAATTTGCATTGTCTACAAGCTCAACTGCTGTAAAAAAAAATTGATATTTTTGGAGAGAGGTTAGGTTAGGTTAGGTTGTATGGGCTGACAGTTGATGTTGTGACCGTCACACTTAGATCAATGTAGATCCATTGTGATACCCTGAAGTGTTGTTGATTTAACCTATGAATTCTATGGTTGATCGAGCCATTTGGTGGACTTGATAAAGTTCAGTAGGTGATTGCCTGGGAGTTCAGATAATTCTTCTAGTTCATTAAAGAAATAGTTGCCTAAGAATTTCAATCTAGTACGGCAGAGTGCTGGACAGTGGCATAGGAAGTGAGCCGTGTTTTCGTGCTCTTCCTCATCGCCACAGCCTCTGCATATGTCGTCCGTACTAAGCCCCATCTTCTTTTTGTGGTAGCCGAGTAGGTTATGTCCCGTTATCACACTTATGAGGGATCTTAGGGATGGTTTTTTGAGAAGTAAAATCTGATTAGATTTTTTCTTGTCATAATGAGGCCAGAGTTTCCTGGTGTTACCGCAGGTTTCTAGTAGGTTCCATCTGACATTTGCTTTTTGAATGATATTATTACAAATGTTTCTTTTTAATTCGCATTGAGGGATTCTGATGTTATGGTCTATGAGAGAGGATCAAGTACCGAGCCTTCTCTTGCAAGCTCATCCGCTTTTTCGTTTCCTGGAACACCACTGTGACCGGGAACCCAGCAGAGTCTTACGTTGTGCTGCATACCAAGAACCCTTAGCTCTTCGTGACAGCAAGAAACAAGCTTTGACTTGATTTGCGTGGCAGAGATCGCTTTTATTGCTGCTTGGCTATCAATGAAAAAGGTGATATCAGCGTGTGGTATCGCCATCATGGATATTTGATTAGCAGCGTTTTTCACTGCCAAGATCTCAGCTTGGAAGACACTGCTGTGGTCGGGAAGTCTGAATGAACTGGCAAGGCTAAGATTTTCTGAGTAGAAACCTGCCCCTACTCCAGTAATCATTTTCGAGCCATCGGTAAAGACGGTAATGTTCAAGTCGTTAGTGTAGGGTACACTGTTTTCCCAATCTTCTCTATTAGGGAAGCTTGTAGTAAAGTTTTTATTGAAGTCTAGATAAGGGTTCATATAATCAGTACAAACGTTATTGCCAACGTATTTTGTAAGGATCGTGGTATGGCCGTGTTGACTAGATCTCCAAATATTGGTCTGACTAAGTCGAAGAGCACTGTTCGCTGCTGATTCTTGTGCAAATAAGTCTAAGGAGGTGAGATTTAGGATCGTTTCGAGACCCGCAGTTGGGGTAGTCCTCATCACCCCCGTAGTGCTAATGCATGCCATTCTTTGTACTTTGGTAAGGGTTTTTAAGTTCGTGGATTTCTCCAGAGCTACCATAAGTTAGAATGGGTCTAACTATGGCCGTGTACATCCACATGATTATCTTAGGATTTGGTCCCCAATTTAGAATCCTATTACACGAGTAAAGTGCAATCATGGCCTTCTTGTATCTTTCTTGTATGTTTGGACCCCAATTGAGTTTCTTATCCAAGAGAACTCCAAGATATCTCGCTTTTTCTGAGAGTTTAAGTGGGGTATTGTCAATTTTTGGCAGTTCGAAAGAAGGGATTTTCCTTCTATTGGTGAAAAGTACGAGTTCTATTTTTAGGGGGCTTACTTTAAGGCCGCATTTCTTGGTCCAGTTGCTGACCGTAGTTAATGCGTTTTCTAATTGTTCGCTTACAGTGGTTAGGTATTTTCCTGTCACCAGAAGCGCTTAATCATCAGCATATGCTACAACTCTAACACCACTGTTTTTGAGTTTGATGAGAATTTCATTCATCACCAAAGTCCAGAGAAGAGGTGAGAGTATTCCACCCTGTGGGGTTCCTCTAGATGTGTACATTTTTATATCAGAGTTACCTAATTTAGAATGAATTTGTCTGTTTTTCAACATACACGTGATCCATCTTATAAGTGGGGGTTCTATTTTGAGATTAGTGAGTGCTTTTTCTATGGCACTGTTGTGAACATTGTTGAATGCTCCTTCGATGTCAAGAAAAGATGCAAGGGTGTATTCTTTTACCGCAAGCGACTTCTCTATTGTTCTAACTGCACAGTGTAGGGCTGTTTCTAAACTTTTGCCTTTTGTATAGGCGTGCTGAAATGGTGATATGGATTCCGGATTTAGGTGGCTACGGATATGCATATCAATTAGTCTCTCAAGTGTATTGAGTGCAAAAGAGGTTAGACTGATTGGTCTGAAATCTTTTGGTTCTGTATGACTGGGCTTGCCAGCTTTTGGTATAAAGACGACTTTGACTTCACGCCACTTCTTCGGAACATATCCTAACTTTAGGCAGTTTTGGAAAATGTTCATCAGATGTGGAGTAATGATATCGCTGCTTTTTTGCAGCATCAAGGGGAAGATGCCGTCTAAGCCTGGAGATTTATAAGGAGAGAAGGAGTTAATAGCCCAGATCAACTTTTCTTCTGTTATAATATCCCCGGGGATTTCAAGTGCAGAGTATATGTTGTTTGTTGACTCGTTATCTAGGTTAGCGTTACATCCTGGGAAGTGTGTTTGAACCAGGAGCTTAAGACTATCTTGACAGGATTCTGTCCATTGGTTATCAGGTCCTTTTAAGGAGCCTATGGGTGTACTAACTTTGGAGAGGATCTTCCTTAGTCTCGCTGAATGGTTTGTGCATTCAATGCTACTGCAGAAGTTTCTCCATGAGCTATTTTTGGAGAGAAGTTGATGATGGAAGGAGATATATCCATCAAAGCAAACTCGAAGCGGGTGCATCGTAACATAGATGAAGACAAAGCTAAAGTGTATTTGTGCTTCAGCCATAACTATTTCCAACTTATCTCTAGGACGTGAGTTGAAAGTGAGGATGTGACATGATTTCAACGATTTCCACCTACGACGCTTCAAAAATTATTTGTCGACAAAACCAATGATAGTCAACGATCGTTAATAAAAGAACGCATCAACTTGGGCTCCGCATCAAGAGTGCTCCGGACTGAAACTGAAAATTCAAATTGCTTGAAGCGCACCCAACTGCAGAGGAAAAATTTTAAACTAAATGCAATGCCTCTCGCTAAGAGAGAGAGAATCACCCTCCTATGAGAAACGTGACTTCCGCCAAACTAATAAAGCCGTTACTGATTTGAATTTTCAAATTTAGTCAGATTTGGCTATCTTTTAATTTCGTAATAAAATGTGTTTGATCAAAGTTTTTTCAAAATGTTTTGATTGCTATGTACGTACCAAGTACGTATATGAAAAGATTTAAAAAAATAAATAAATATCGCTTCTTAAGAAAAATTGCTTATCAATGACACGAATTTTATTAATTGTTTTTTAACTCTTTGAAAAGTATGATTTGTGGCCATTTTGGCGTTTTTGAGCCTTTACTACTAAGTAATGAAGGACTTAATTGAAATTGTGATCCAATATTGCCCTAGACAATGATACCTTAATCATTTCGATACGACATCCAATCGCTTCACAATACCATTTGAAAAAACGCAGTTTTGGTCCGGAACACTCTTTAGGAAAACTGTCATATTTTGAGGGAATGAAATCTAGTGATTCTCATATTTTTTTTCCGTTTATTTGGCAAAAATTTTGCCATTTAAGAAGTCATTACATTTATTCTTATAATCTATCTTTAAATAAATCTATTCTTGACATAGTCAATTAAAAGTTTTTTAAAAGTTCGTAAATTATTCTGTGATTTCAATTCAATAGGTAAATTGTTATAAATATCTAAGCCTCTATGAAGGACCATATTCTTAGTTTTATCATTTCTGTACATTGGTAACCTAAAATCTTCAGAATTACGTAATGCAAACGGTTGTACTTCACTTACATAGGTTATATATTCGTTTAAATAATTTGGTAATATATTAAATTTAATTTTAAAGACAAAAACAATAGCATTGTACATTATTCTTTGTTTTACGCTCATCCAAGATCGCTTTGACAACATTTCTCTTATTGGAGTCAATCCATTACACATAAGGATAATTCTCATAGCCCGATTCTGAAGCTTTTGTAATCTGCTCATCATCTGATTATTACACATAAATAGGATTGTTGAACAATATTCAAAGTGTGGTTTTATCATTGTATTATATACATTAATAGATGTCTTCGTTGACATTTTTTTCCTTATTCTACTCAAAAAATAAATCTTTTTAGATATCTTCTTACAAATATAGTTAACATGTGCATCAAGATTTAATTTGTCATCAATAACAACACCCAAATATTTAATTTCATTTACAATCTCAATGTTTTGATTGTTAACATTAATGCTTATATTTGTATTTGTACTACCATTTAATACCATAGCTTTTGTTTTATTAATATTTAGTTTTAACATGTTACTATCAAACCAGTCTTGTAACTTCTTCAAATCCGAGTTAATTTTTACAAAACAATCGTCAATATTACTACATGAAACAAATAATAACGCATCGTCAGCAAATAATACAATCTTAGAAAACTGAATTACATTCTCCATGTCGTTAATATACACTAAAAACAGCAATACACCAAGTAAAGATCCCTCTGGGACACCATGAATCACAGGAACAGCATTTGACATATCTTCGTTAATTTTTGTTCTTTGAGTTCTGTTTTCCAGATTAGATTCAAACCACTGAAGCTCCCCATTCCGAACACCATACATTTTAAGTTTTTTAACTAGTAGTGATCTATCCACCGTTCAAATGCTCGTTTCAAGTCTAAGAATACGGCCACAACAGCTTTCTTATCGTGAATGTCAATTTTCCATTTAGTGATCACAAGGTTCAGAAGGGATTCGATATCAAATTAAAAGATTCAAGATAGTTTTGTAACAGATTATATACAATCTTTTCAATAATTTTGCTTTCTAGACACATCATATTAACTGGTCTGAAATCTTCCACTTTTTTTGAGTTTTTTATTTTTGGTATGGGAACAATAACGGATTCTTTACAGATTTTTGGAAACGTACCACTTATCAAAGACAGGTTCACAATTTTCAATAACATATCACCACATATTTCAAAGGCATCGAGGTATATTTTGACGCTAACTCCATTTGTATCTTTTTTGTTATTCATCGATTTTAACACACTTTTTAAGTCACACATTGATATTGTTTTAAATTTAAAGTCCAAATAATAGTAGTCAGGTATTGAATTTGTGTAAGTTTTGTTCGGAATCATATTTCTTATTTCCTGAATACTATTAACAAAGAAAGAATTTAACACATTTGACATTTCATTATTGTCATTGTATTTCACATCATTATGCTCGATTTCATTTATAACTTGCTTATTTTCTTTTAATACAAGGAACTTCAGCGTAGTCCACATATTTATTTGTCAAGAGTCAATTTCAAGATTTCTATCAGACACAGAAAAATCACAATTACTAAGTCTTTGCACAAAATTTACAGAATCATATTTAAATACTCGAATATACTTTTGCATTTGTCTTTGATTAAATAAGGTCTTAATACTAATTATCACGGATTCATGATCACTTATTTTAAGTTTACTGTCAGTCTTCGCCTCAATTCTTTCATGGTCATTAGTCATAACATGGTCAATTAAACTTCGAGAGTTGCTCGTAATTCTCGTAGGTTCTTTTACTAATTGCACGTATGAGTTATCACAAAGTATTGCACACAGTTGATTTTTTATGGAACTATCCTTAAACAAATCTATATTTATATCACCCATTAATATCACAGTTTTAAAATCACAGTTCAATGTACTTAACCATAGGTGATCTAAAAATTCCTCCAAGCAAATACACTAGGTTATTATAAGACACTTTCACCAATAAGAACCAAATCTGCTTTTCAATCGTTATATTTTTCAGTATTTCACATTGCCAATAGTCTTTGATATACATAATAACACCACCTGTATGTGTAGATGTAGAATCGCATCTAAGAGTTTGAAATCCCTTAAGATTAATTTCTGCATCTTCGACAAAATCAGTAGTATGGGTTTCAGTTGCACAGATAAAATCAAACTTATTACCATATACCAAGGTTTCCAACTCACTAAAGTTATTTATCAGACCTTCAATATTCAGATTCCAACATTTTAACTCCGATAATTGCTAATAGTTTATTTTACTGCGTTCATTTAGCAGCTGCCTTCTGTAGATCGGACATTCCAAGCTACGGACGTCATGTTTTTTGTCCATATCACGAAGATTAGCTTTATTCTTAAGTCTCAAACAATTGAATTAACACACTGAACTTCATTTTTACAATTTTTAATTTCATGGTCATTTCCACCGCATTTTAAACAATTTTTTTCTTTCGTGCAGTCCTTATGATTGTGGTTATATCCCAGACACTTAAAACAACGACGGATTCCAACTTTTTCATACACGACACATCTATCATATTTTACATAAATTTTTTTAGCTTCCATAATTTCATGAAAAGCTTAAAAAGTAAACGAACGTTTTGACAGTAATAATAATAACTAATAACACTGTAATAACCAAACAAATTCGCACAACTGTTAAATCGTCAACAAATATCAATGTAATTTTCAGTTTTGACAGAGATCCACCATTGCTGTTATTCTGTTAAGTGTCCGTAGTTCGTTACATTTACGATTCAATATTTTTGAAATATACATATTTATGTTGATGGCGCTTATCGTTTTTTTTCGGATATATCTGTCATAATCGATTTCAATTAGGAGTAACGTTCTTTTACTTTGAAATGTTTATATTGAAAGTTATTAGGTTCGTTTGATGTAACCAGCCCTGGGGCGCTCCGATGCTTGTCACTGCCCTGAACGGAGCTGCCAAAAAAGTGAAAAATTTCTCTGTGCTCTGTTTTTTTTTCTCTCTCTCTCTGTAATATAGAAAGAAACAGCTAATTCGCAAAGCTCCGAAATTCTCGCCCCGAAAAACAGTTGGCCGGTTCAGTGCGGTCCCGGTGTGAGCACTATATACAAACCGAACACGGTGGAAATGCTCAGTGCGAAGTCGGAGCGAACCAGAGCGCACATCGAACAAACCTATTGCTTCCTAAAATAAAGGAAAATCTGGTACGACCGTTGCCTACAAGCAATAGATATCTTAAGCAAAGGCGACAACCCAAAGAATCTGGAAATTTGTCAGCGTTGACGTTTTTAACAGAAAACTCAATAACATACGTATTCATAATAACTTTTTCCGTCCGTTCATCTCTTGACAACTGAACTTGACAAGCAGTCAATTCAATTTGTTCCCCCTTCAATACGGTTTGTGTTTTGTGGATAATTTTAACACCAAGTAACCTGTCAAAGTATAAATGGAACGGTAAAACATTTGAACGGCATTTGAAATAGATACTTCGTGCTAGAAAGACAGTCAGACTCATGGGCGTAGCCAGCAATTTTTTTAGGTCTTTTTTTGAGGACAATTTCTCAAAAATCAACGAAAAAACGAGGACATTTTTTTGAAAAAAAAAAGTAGGACATATTTAGTAAGTAAGATATATTTTATTTCGCTTAAATATTTTATAATAAGCCTGTGGCCGCACGTTTTACATTCAGAGATTTGAAAATCATTACATTTTTCTTTCTACTGTGATATTATTTTTCAATGAATAAGAATGTAATTTATAAGAAATTATGTCTTGAAGGAAAACACGATTGGAAAAACCTTCATGCGAATAGCAAGTAGGACATATTTATTGACAAGAGTATTGAGAGATACTTTAAAAGTTTCATTTTTTGGTTTCTCAAAATAGAGAAGCATCGATAGTATATGAAATGAATCAAATTGATTTTATAAATTTTAACCATTGATTTCGCGTTTTATAAAACCAATTTTCTGGGATTTTCCCGAGGACTTCATCTTCTATTTCGGATTTTCTATCCTTTACCATTTTCCGATGCACACTGAGCATGTATAGTCCTGAAAGAAATAAAAACATCGTTATCATATGAAATGAATCAAATTAATTTACTTAAACGTTACCATTTAGTCGATTTTCGCCCATGGTTGATCTTAGCCAGAATTTAACACGCCGCAAAGTGATGAACGACTTTTCTACGGTGCAAGTCGTATGCATGGGTGGGATACAGCAGGAAAAAAGGTGTCCGCTTCTGTGATTACGTCGCGGTCGCACACTTCCAAATTTTTCATCGCTTCTTCACTAAGCTATTTGTCTTTCCAAGTGTTATACTATATACCATGATGTCTTCTTTCAAATCGCCAATACTTTTTTCAACATAATGTATGGATGCAATGTGAGTAGTGAAAATGAAGGCAAATTGAATGGCGCGAATCGATTTGCAAGCGATGATATCAACGAATCCAAATACGGAATTAGCAACGATATTTTCCAATAATCATTTGGATTCGATGCAAGTTAGTCTGGGCATATCCAATTCAATATCAATCGAGTTCGCTATTTCTTTTGCCTCGTCTAGAATTTTATCAATCACGGTATCTACAGTGGTTCGATGGCTAGAGATAACAGATATTCTATCAAGATGGTCTTTGCATTTGAGCAGATCAAGACTTTTAAAAATTCAGTGTTTACATTAAAATACGTTCGTCAACAGAAATCAAATTCAAACCTTGTGACAACTTGCTCGCATTATTTTGCGCTTGTGTATACAGAATTTTTCGAGGACATTTGGCCTAGGTTGGGGCATTTTCCCCTACCTGCCCCTACCTGGCCACGCCCATGGTGAGACTTAAGTTTTTACAAAGAAAAAAAAACAACTAAAAATAATATTACAAAATACATACAAAAATATATATTTAAACCTTAATTTATCCTATTCAAAATTAACTTCATAAAACAATTATTACAAATATTAGTTTGTATTTTCAATGGCACCCACAACTTTTGACAATCATATTTTTATATTTCTTCAGATTTACATTTGCATCATTTATATGGTAGAGTACTCTCAGAGCACCCAACATTGAAGGAGCACAACATGGTTTTGGCACTTTTTTCGGTTCCAATAGATGCACCAGTGTTTGTACAATAGCATGGTTTGTAGCGTTCATGTGCGCGGTGAGGGGAAAATTGCACTCACCACTGCAATAGTAGGCGCCATATCCTTCAGGAGCAATTATCCAATCCTGGAAACAAAAGTTAACTGTTTATTGACAAAACAAAAAAAAAGTAAAATTTAAATGGTGTACTAACATGCCATTCAAGATCCTTGAAATCTATGTAGAGCGTTTGCATTTGACAGCTCTTCATGTTTTCACCAGAGTGATGCTGTTCCAAAAGTGGATGCATATCGCTCTTTCGACTCCGTCTCGACTGGCCAACATTTCGTTTTCTTCTTGTGTGGCGTTGTGTTGTTTTAATAACCTGAAAAAGTTTGTTTAAAATCAAATTCAACCCAAATTAACACATATTCACCGTCATACTCATAACTCTTCAAGTAAAATAAAAAAAATACATAAAACCACTAAAACCTACCTCCGGTCCACGAAAGAAACCGATCAAGAACGGCTGAAATTCATCCACACCCCTCTGATGCACCAAGCCGATATCATCCAAACGCACCTCACGCTCCGCATTGCCAGCCTCATGAGCACCAATATAGATCCCCTTATTCTGTGCCGGATCGGCCAGCCATTTGGCAAGTCCTTCCGTAACATTCAATTCCAACCATCCCTGATAGTCTGTGGTCGTATTTAATGATGACAGAATCTGCAGTTCGCTTTCATTGTCGGCCTGTACAATCGCATAAACGGCAATCGTAAATTCTTTGCCAGCATTTCCTGCCGCCATCCTGCCTTGAATTGGTTTTTGGTAGATCCTCAATTCGGCCATCATTAAGTAATTATGAGTGGGAACTTGTGATACATCGAACCAAAGTCGGCGTCCGTGTTCGTGACGGACTTCGGGCACATGGTGGTCTGCAAATGGAAATGTTATGAATTTATAACAGTGATGAATGATAATAGTGCAGGGGTGGAGTTGTTTTGTATGTGGCCTGATTTCGTTTTATGTGAATTCAAAATGTTCATAAACATTAACAAATTCAAAGAACACTTTCTTTTATTTCTTCTCTTTTCTTTAAAGTTTTGGTAGTCTGATAAACTCGTTAACAATCAATTTGTTTGTTTTCTTCAATCCATAAACCCAGCGGGATAACAAACCAGGTAAGTACGGATTGACCAAGAACACAGCAGCAACATGAACAACAACAATACAAAAGAACTCACTTAATAAGCCTTTTGGGGCTTTTATTCCTTTTCTTTTGTGAGTCATGCCAAGCAGATATTTTTAAAAGAAGAAAAAGGAACAAAGAACATCTTTTGGGATAAGCCGGTTTTTGTGCCTTCGATCATCAAACAAAAAATAATATTCCCAAGACCCGATACCTGGAACAACAAAACTGGCGCTAAAGTTTCGGATCGGTTTTAAATGGTCAATAATTGAGCATCCCTCTTTTTTATTTTATTTCTTTTTTTTTTCTGTGGTCAGTTTAAAAATAATCATCATCATCACATTGCGATGGACCATCGGTATTTTGAATTGAATTTTGTTTATTTTGTTTGGTATTCATTCAGACTAACAGGGTGGCATTGTTGTTGTTGATTATTTTTGTTTTTACTTTGAACTCGAGAGATTTTTAGAGTTCTTTTGGCTATATAAATATATAAATAGTTCCACATTATTATAACAAAAATTTAATTATATATGTAATGTCCTTGGAGGTTTTGTTTTCATCTTCAAATTTCCTATTTATTTAAGAGACTTGAAAACTATCAGGTAACTCCAGAGAGCTAAGCACCTAACCTCCATAGCATAAAACGAACACAAAAGTCCTGAATGGCTGAGATTTACGATCTTTTCAAATGAATCATTCTATAGCTAGACACACAACAGGTACTTCAATTCCTTGAAGTGTCTTGAATACAATTCCATAGAATCCTTTAAATGTTTGAAAGAAGGATCAGACGGTGATGTGCTAATTGGGATACTTGGAAGCAAAGTGCATTATTCAAACAACACAAAAGAAACAATAATGAATTCTACCTGTAACTTGTATCACGATTTCGAAAGACGCCAGGAATTCTGAAATGAGGCGCTTGAGTTATAAACAGGATTTCATTTGTCTTCTTCAAGTGGACGTACATAAAAGAACAAGCACTTTCATTGTCATGAAGAAAAAATAAAGGATCAGTTATTGAAGCAGCCAGTGGCGGATTAAAGGTTGAGGGCGCCATCCATAGGCAAGCATCTCACTGGCGCCCCTATATGGAAATATCTCGTAGTATAGTTTGACCGAAATCGCTGCACTGCGCCTAAAGAAAAGGCGTTGAAATAGGGGCCAAGGAAAAAGGGACTTAGTCAACATGAGATCTATTAGTATTGTCCGAAAGATCTTACGAATATGGTTAATTAATGATCTGCCACAACGTAAATTTTGTAAACCAAGTTAACTCGAGTTGGTTCTTATGCAAATCGGATTTCCCCGAAAATCAATCTAGAAAGAACTTAAAAAGCAGAAAAATTAGGTTTCAAATCTGTCGAAATCTTTGCCATCCGCTGATGAACTTCGACCATTAGGTTATTTGCCCCTACAATAAGTAAAAAAATACCTATTCAAAAACGCATACAAAAATAGAAGAAAGCTAAGTCGATTTCCGAGTTGGCAAACCGAGTTGACTCTGTACTGTAAGATTAATTGCTCAGGACCGATTTTTATTTTAACAAAAGACGCAAGTGCAATTCGAGTTCACAAGTTTGTTACTTTAACAACCTCGTATGAACTCACATTATTTGCCACTTGTAAGAAATACTGCGCCCGCGCGCCCCTTTTTTGCCGCGCCCCTAGGCACGTGCCTAGTTTGCCTTTAGGATAATATGCCACTGGAAGCAGCCATTATAATTAGCCACAGTTCCACATAGGAACTGTTAAAAATAAAACTCAACTGTTATATGCGTTAAGATATGTAAAGTAAATTTATTATTTATTTACATACCTACTAATATGAAGTTAATATCTTAATTTAATTTACTGTTTTGTTTGTAATAAATCTCAGAAATATGTGATTTTCGTAGAACTTTTTTCTTTTTTTTCTCATTTCGGGTAAAGCCTAGTACGCTGATCGCGCTAAATTTTAGCTCACGAATTTCTCTCCAAACATCAGCTAAATTCCCGGCTAAATTTTGACACAAGATTATTTTGGAGACTATGGAGAATGATTTTTAGGACACAAACAGTTTGTTCGGGTACTACTCTGAAAGTCTGAAACTTACAAATCCTATCATTTTAATTTTTTTTTTATATGGAGTTTTACAGATTTTGAGCTCAATCATGTCAATAGAATCAGGCAGTAAACAAACAAGGCTACAGAATTTGTGTCAAAAATTAAATTATTTACAAACATTAGGTTTTGCTCCTTGGACGATACCATTGGTAAGTCCGGTGGATTGTATTGATTATGCGGCATGGTTCGATTTTGGGGAGGCAAATAACTCATGGTGATTTAGGCGTTTCACACCACACCTTCTAGAAGCATAAAATCCTGTGAAAGTTATGGCCTTAGTCGATAATCCAAAGGCCAAAAGAATTATGAATGGAAGAAACAGAACTAGGAAGCCTATAATTACACTTAAAGCAGCCAAGGGATATCGGGCTGCGAGTTGGACTGTCTTGTCAATTAGTTCGTAGTCACCCCAATCGTAGAGGAGTCTGTTTCCAGCGGTCTTGCACTGGCCCCATAGTCTGTTGGCACTATCGATTAGCATCTGTGCTAGTTCTTCTCTGGTGTATTCCTGTTCACTGTTCATTTCGGCCCAGAATTTTCTTAAAATTCAATAACTTTTTACAATTATTTGAAACATAAAAGAAGCAATTGTTCTTCAAGAATCAAGAAAATGTTTGTTGTTGACCTTTTTGCTATAAAACAATCTTTCATTTTGGCTAGTCAGAGGCAAATGAAACAATAATGTCAAATAATGTCAAAATTTAGCTCTAGAATAATGTACCGGACATTTATTTCACTAGCTAAATTTTGACAAATTTTGATTTTTGATTATGTAGAGTTACGAAAAAAATAAAACATTTTTAGCTAGAGCTGCGTACCTCTTCGCTAAAAAGCTCAGCTAAATTTTAGCTCCGCTAAATTTTGGAGAGAATTTCGTATGGAAGCTAAAATTTAGCTCGATCTGCGTACTAGGCTTAATCTGAAGTACTGCTCCACAATACCCGAATCCTTGGGTCCACATTAGCCGCCACTTTTCAGAAGGGCTAATTTTGCAACTTTTTCAAACTTTTGCATATAGATATAAAAAATAAATAAAAATCAACTACACGAGTGGGTTAATATGCGGCCAAATCTCCAGACAAATATAAAACCTAGAAATCGGTACAGAATACCTTTTAATTTCAAAGATATGACCGATAATATTAAAGGTACTCCACATTATCCGAACTTACTCTACTGGTATGTGCATCACAAGACGTTTGGGTTTCCTGACACGGTGCTAAAAATATTTGTTCAACTTACATCCGTTCAAAGCATGAGTACGTCATTGAATCATTCACAAAATTGCAACACTGTCGTGACGTATCGTGTTTCTCTCATTTATATCGTTACTTTTTAAGTCAATCGTCTAATGAAATAGCGAGTTGCATTAAACGTAAACGTAGTATTCACGCTTCTTATCAGTTTACCTCTAAGCCCTTGTTCGGACGTACAATCAAGTACAGAGATGCGTTCTTTAGCCGTACAACGCGAATGTGTAATGATTTACGAAAAGTCATATCGAAAATTTTCTATTTGCAACTCTTTTTAGTAAATACCCAGGATTGGACTTAATTTATCAATCTTTACACATTGTATGTGAATGAATATACTCACTTTTGTTTAAAAACGTCATGATAATATCACTTTCATCTATGGCGGTCTTATCAAGGTCCGTTATGAAATTATCGTCACTCACGTCTCGCTTTTTGCGTACTGATTCACCATTTTCTTCTTCGTTTAATCGATGATAAACATCAAGGAGATACTGTGGTGCAGATTTCCTGGAATAAATAGGAATTCGAAAAAAATCTATCAAAAAATCACATACAACAATGCATCATCCAAGTATTTTTAATTTGAAACCTAGTATGTATTTGCAAACCTTATCAACAATAATTTCCAACTGCGACCGTCAACGACATATCCCTTGGAACTTAACCTCAAATTTTAATAACTTTTGCAAACAAATAACAATGGACTTTGAACATGTGTTTGAAATACTCAACAATTTATCTATATCTATATTCTATATACAGTGCCTTGCATAAGTATAAGAGCACCCGAAAAAATGCATTTTAAAGAAAACCTACAACAGGAGTGACTCCTTACTATTTTTTTTATTGAGTTGCATCACTGATCAAGCAAATTGAGAAGAAAATAAAGTACCGTTATTTCCTCTCCTGGTGTTTAAAAATTAAAAACAGATTTTAATATATTGCAAAAATATAACCGCATTTATTGTTTCTTGTGTTTTTTTTTTAAGTTCATTTTTAACAAAAAGTTAATATGCAATTTTGTTGCCTCTATATTTTCCACCAATCTTAGAATTCTTTTTGGCATACTAGTAACTAGATTTTTCAAAATGGAGTCGTCTAAACCATTCCATTCTGTCAAAACTGCCTCTCGCAGCTCAGCAACACTAGCAAATTGATTATTATGGGCATAAATTTTGCGAGTTAAAATTCCCCAAAGATTTTCGACGGGGTTGCAATCTGGAGAATGTGACGGCCACTCCATCAAATTAATGTTTTTCGATTCGAACCAATCCAAACTTACATGAATTGGGGCATTATCTTGCTAGATGACATGCTCAACTCGGTGAAATCGTCTTAAATAAGGTACCAAATTCTCCTCAAGCACCGAAGTGTAGTCAGAACTGTTCATTCTGGTAGAGGTGAAGGCAAGTGCAACCTTACCACGCTCGCAGAAGGCCCCCCAAACCATACAGCTGCCACCACCAAAGATCTTCTTGGAAAAAAACTTTTTGTCTTCCTTCAAATCGTGCCAATATCCGCTAAAACCATCTGGTCCATCGAGATTAAACTTTTTTTCATCACTAAAAATAACCTCTTACAAAACATTCATTCCAGTACGCCATTTGGAATAACGAGATTTTAGTGTAGATTAATAGAAAGTCACTTACGGTTTTCCAATCCCGATTTACGTTTTGGCGGGCAAATTCCAATCTTTTTTGTTTGTGGGCTGCTGTTAAATTTGGAGCTGCCACCATTTTGCCCCGAACAATCACTCCACTGCTTTTTAAAGCACGAGAAACGGTTGAATCCGAAACTCCTAAACCCAATTCGTTACGGAATTCCTGCAAAGAATGCACCGAATTGGATGCAGCATTGATTAAATGCCTCTTGTCGCGACGTGTCAGGACGCCCTTATTTTTGTCCCATAAGATTCTGGATGTTTTAAAAAATTTCGAACCACACGATCCGATCGTGAAATTCGTCTTCCAATAGCCCTAAGACTTAGGCCGCTTGACCGAAAAGCCAAGATTTTGCCTTTTTCAATTTCGCTTAAATGCGTACCACGTGGCATTGTTTTTTATTTCAAAGCAATTGACTGAATGCAGCTTCAAAGAGATTTGCATTGTGCGGTTATATTTATTTTCTTCTCAATTTGCTTGATCAGTGATGCAACTCAATAAAAAAAATAGTAAGGAGTCACTCCTATTGTAGGTTTTCTTTAAAATGCATTTTTTCGGGTGCGATTATACTTATGCAAGCCACTGTATCTAGATGCAAGTATTGGCCCAAATGTGTTTGTGTGACAAATTTCTCCATAAGTTTCCAATCAAAATGTAATTTGATCGCCTCCCAAGGACCACACCTTTGGGTACTTCAAAAGTTGACAAAACAACAAAAAACAGCCTTCCGTTTAAATCTCAGGAGCAGTTAAGGATTGCGACAGCAGCTGTTGACATCTGATCTATACTGTTCATGTCTTAACATTGCACATCACTATAACCAGCCTTACTATTTTTTTAATAACCAATATGAAACCTCATCCATCAATCAACCACTTGATAGCTTGTAGAATATTTTTCTTTTTTGTTTTGTTTATTTTTCACAACCATCTAGAACTCGCCTAGCACAGCATGTAGCGATTCATACCTCAACAGTAGAATTTCAATTTTTAAAAAATGCAAATTTCTGTTTATAACTAAACGGTAAGATTTATACATTATACAACAATCAAACAAATTATTTACAGAGTAGGCCAAGCCTTCGAATAAGTCTATTTCGCATTTCTTTTTCTTGAATCATCGTCTTCTTCATATAATTACTCGCGTTACTCAAGTGCGCGAGTAGGTATAGAAGCAGTCAGTTCAGTCTAGAGAGCTGCTTGGCACAACAAAAATAATAACAACAGAGTCTAGAACAAAGTTAAATATACCTACACCATCTTGTTTAACAGAATTAAATGAAATCGTAAAATTGAAAACAAAAAAATGTCGCTTTGAATTATAATAATTATTCTTATTATAACTTCTGTTTAGGTCTTTCATATCCCATCACTCAATTAGTGCGTTTCTGTTTAATTGATCACTTCATTTGCGCATCCCGGTCAAGCAGCAATACGTTCGGTATAGTTGGAACTAAAATGTGGCGATGCCACACAGACTTCCACATCATCTTGAGCTTCGGAATTCGGATTGTTAATTACTTAATTTAAATAAATAATATTTTTACAAATCTACTCATGTCTAATTATAGTCGGAGAGTAGAGGTTGTATTTTCGGAAAGCCATTGAGTTTTCTGATGGATTTTATCTGACAAGAAATTTGACACGAAATTTGTTCTCCAAAACAGAAGGTTATCAAACCATTTTTTTTTTTGCAGACCGACTAGGTACAACATGAGTTAAGATCCAGCGAAGAACAAGCTTCTGCCCACTGCATTTTCTATGGGCTTAGAAGGTAATTAAGCTGGTTAGCTTTCTCATGAACAACCAACTAGTAGGGGAGACCGGGGCTAGTAGACTAAAAATTTACTTATCTTTTTTTTTTTTAAATAACTAAAGAAGATATCAACACGAATTAAATGCCTTTTAACTAACCATTTTTTTGTGCTTTATAAAAAAATATGTCTTCTGAAATTGGTGAATTTTAAGACCTTTTTTTCCTAAATTTATAAAACGATCTCAGGTGGGTCAACTTACCCCAAACCCGGGGTAAGTAGACTATGACTATGGGGTTAGTTGACTCTATCCTTTTTCCACCTTTTTGATATCTAAACTATAAGAAAAGAGCACTTTAATTAATTTTATTTGAAACAAAAATTAATGTTCAAAAGACAGCACGACAATAGGGATAGAAGGATGCTCCAACTTCTTCTGCTTAAATTTTTGCCGTTTTGGGCATATCTTTGCATCGTTTTGAAGGGAACCGATACTCATGAGTCATGAGCAACAGAACGTATGGTTTTTCCGTTTTCAAGAATAATTTGTGGACATAAGCTCCAAAACTGATTTTCAATTTGTGTTTCATACTGGAAATTACCAAAAACAAGTGAGTCAATTTACCCCCAAAAAAAAAGTCAACTTACCCCGAGCGGTCTCCAGCACTTAATGATTATTTTTCGGTACTGAGAAATCAAATAAATACACAGGGTGATTCACGAGCGTTGTGCCAAAAAGCTTGAGCGTGTAGGTTGAGTTGAGACAAGAAAAAAATCGTATGGGAGGGGGGGTCTATTTCCCCCCGTTTAGCCGGGAGGGGCAATTTTCTGAAAAATTGACTTATTTTGTAAAAAAAATATTAAAAATCAACGGCTTAGTTTACAACACCGTGCTATACCTTTCTGAAAAGCTAAAAACTTCTTCTTTCACTTTGTTTTTAAAATAAATTGTTTTAACGAATAGTTTTAAAAAAATAAATTTTCAAACTCAAAATTTGCAAAAAAAAAAGCCAAAAAAAATTTTTTGAACTAATTTTTTTCAAAATTTTATGTAATTAAGTACTAATTTTGTTTTAAAATTTCAATGTCTTTGTTAATTTTTAGTCGAAAACAGAAAACCGGATGCAAAAATGTCTTTTCGTTTTTGAGAAATTAAAAAAAAAAAAACACCTTTTTCTAAGAAAATCTTTGTTTTTATTTTTACCTATCTGGATTTTTAGTATAATTTACTAGTTTAATTTTTAAATTTAGTTTTTTGTAATTGGAGTTTTATGAAAACTCAATAAAGTAGAAAAGTATTAGATTTTCTATGGATTAACCATTTTATTCATTGAAAACGTCTGCCATTGACCTTTCACTTCTAGCTCTTCGTGCTCTCGTCGGCGGATTCTTGAAAACATGCTGCGACTTGGGCGCCATCTATTGGGATATCTTTCAGCGTAGAGTCTTTCGGCTTCCCGATCTCGACAACAAGTTAAACCGTAGCAGAAGTTCCTGTCCGCTAACTCTTCTCGAACATATGAGTTTGTTATTGTTATGTGTTGATGAATTAATATTTTAATTGTAAATGGTTGTTCAGTAAATATGCGATGCCTTTTATTAACCTTTAGGTTGTTAATTGTTTTTTCATTCAAGAAAAATTGCGGTTTAATTATC
Source organism: Sphaerophoria taeniata (assembly GCA_943590905.1). Lineage (NCBI taxonomy): Eukaryota > Metazoa > Arthropoda > Insecta > Diptera > Syrphidae > Sphaerophoria > Sphaerophoria taeniata. Next base: position 26,255,894 of record OX016541.1, read on the forward strand.
TTAAGCCCCCAACAGGTAGAACCCTTCGCCGGCGAGTGGCCGCGGCCCCAGGTATAGGTAGTAAGAAAAAATTGCAGGTCAGTTTTCAGACGTTATCAATGAATAAAATGGTTAATCCATTGAAAATCCAATACTTTTCTACTTTATTGAGTCCTCATAAAACTCCAATTACAAAAAATTAAATTTATAAATTAAAGTAGTAAATTATACTAAAAGTCCACATAGGTAAAAATAAAAACAAAGATTTTCTTAGAAAAAGGTGGTTTTTTTTTTTTTAATTTCTCAAAAACGAAAAGATATTTTTGCATTCCCGTTTTCTGTTTTCGACTAAAAATTAACAAAAACATTGAAATTTTAAAACAAAATTAGTACTTAAATACATAAAATTTTGAAAAAATTAGTTCAAAAAATTTTTTTGGGCTTTTTTTTTGAAAATTTTGAATTTGAAAATTTATTTTTTTAAAACTATTCGTTTAAACAATTTATTTTAAAAACAAAGTAAAAGAAGAAGTTTTTAGCTTTTCAGAAAGGTATAGCACGGTGTTGTAAACTAAGCCGTTGATTTTTAATATTTTTTTTTACAAAATAAGTCAATTTTTCAGAAAATTGCCCCTCCCGGCTAAACGGGGGGGAATAGACCCCCCCTCCCATACGATTTTTTTCTTGTCTCAACTCAACCTACACGCTCTTTTTTGCACAACGCTCGTGAATCACCCTGTATAACTGCTGGGTGTTGTTAATACAAACACTTACTTGTTCTTATTCTTTAAAAAAAAATGACGTTAAAAGCAAACACCTTTACGAAAGACAACAAATAAAAGAAAGCAAAAAAATTACTCACGAAAGCAAAAAAGTGTTTTTTCGCGATAACTCTTGAACGGCTCTAGACTTTATCAAAACACAACATGTAACTAACCGGGCTGCTGTGCTCAATGTAAAAACAAGGACAAACTTGAAAGAAATTGTTTTGTTTTGAAGTTATTTGCAGTTAGTCTACTTACCCCTGAGGCCAACTATCCCCGGTTACCCCTACACTTCAATACTACCCTGCTTTGAAGCATTTGAAAGGAAAGTTTGCCGGGAGTCTTTGTACATCACAGATCAGATACAGGGAGATTGGAAAGGGAAACTGACATAATGTACCTTTTACCCTCAAGATACCGCAAATTTTATTTTTCCGTTACTTTATTTGAACAAATGAGAAAAAGGCAACAAAAATGAGCTGCCAGATGAGGTCAAGCGAAATGTTGAGAAAGTTAGAGAAAACATCAATACTTTTATAACATTTCGCTAGACCTGCTTCTAGGCAAATTTATTTTGACAGCTTGGTTTCCTATCTCTTTTTATCTTTGTTGATCATGTTTGTACTTTAAACGAACTGTGATTGCGAGTCTAACAAGTTGTAGGGACATACACTTGGCCCGTAAAGTTAAGACCTAGTGACCAAATCTATTCACATGAGCACAACCAACGAACGAAGAATAAATGAAGAAAAGTGATTTTAGATACGTTTGAAGCCGTATTTCCTTACAAACTCTCAACAAAACGGTGAACGGTTTGAGAAAACAAATTTTTTCGTCGCGAAAAGAATTCTATTTGATACGAACTGACAAACTCTATTCGCGTTCCACATCATCCACACTCCCAACGAACAAAATGTTCGCGCGCTAATAACCTCAAAAATCATTCTTGCTTTGTGTCTTGGCTTTGAAATGTCAAAATCGACGAATTTTCTTTCATTCGTTGGTCGTTGTTCGTGCTCATGTTAAAAGTGCTTAAGGCTGTTTCACAACAGAGCGTTCAGTCGTTCGTGTGTTTCAAGCTTTACGTAAGCGTCTGGCAATTTTGACAGTAAAACGCATGTGCTTTCAACTTCAGCTCAAAATGCCGCGTTCATTCTTGCAAGTGATATCAGAGAGAGAGAGAAACAGCGAGAGCGCTCAACGCTCTATTTTGTGTGGAAGCATCAACTCACATGTATTCTATATGAAATGTCAACGCGAAGCAAGTGCGACCGCTCTATTGTGAAACAGCCTTTAAGATGGTTGGGTCACGTGCGTCGATCACAGACATCACAGACCCAAATGGTGAGCAAAAAAGAGTCTTCGGATATTCGTGTCGTAGACGGGGAGTTCTGCGTTCCAATTCCGGATTACAGACGGTGACCTATAGAATCCGTCAATCCGCTAAATAGAATACACATTTTCTAATGAAACGCAACCCACAAGTAACGCACGTGACGGATGTAACGGGTGAAGGGCCAACTATGACGAGCGGAAAAAACAGAAGCTAGAACCCAACGAAACGTTCCCCTCCGAACTGTCAATTGACGGATCTGAACGGGAGTATCTTTCAAAATAAAACAGCTGTTTTTCAGTTTAAAAGTTTGTGAATGTTGGTGGCCATACAACAAAAAAAAAAAACAATTACAAAAAAAAAATGATAAATCGACAAGCGAAAGGAAACGCAGTTTACGTCCGTAAACAAAACTGCCCGAAAATTGTCGAAACAGAGACGGACGGCCGTTCCGTTCATTATAGTTCTGCCTTAAAGCTGGTCAACTTTCTATTTTGAATCCATTGATCCGTTGCAACAAGGAATGGAATGGATGATCAAAATTTTGTGCAAATTTTATTTTATTTTAATTTTTAATTTTCTTTCAGATTTGCAGATTTTGTGGTTTATTTTAACAGCAAGCAAATAAAACTGTCAAAGTGTACAACGAATTCTATGGGACGTTTCCAGCTAGCAAATATGTTGACAGCAACGTATACGTTAACGCTGCCGGATTGACAAATGTCAACTGTCAAAATTGTCTTAAGTATGCAGAACTGACTAAACCACAACAAATTGTCATTGTCGTCTTAAATGGATTCAAATGCAAGACAACAAATCTGTTTTTCTTCTTTAGTTCAGAGGTATCAGAGCTATTAGAAATAGTACAAAATGACATTTCTCTATTTAGAGGACTTTGAATATGATCTGCTCAGAGCTTTGCCTTGACAACTCTGTGATCTACTCAGATAAAAAAAACTCTAATTTTCAAAATCGGTTTTTCCATCGCGAAAAAAAACTTAGAATCCGTTTTGCTCGTCATGAAATTGGTATCACTCTTAAAATTATCTAACCTTGAATTCCGACGGTAGTTCATGAAATATTAATTTTTGAGTTGATATTTTGCAACGATTTCTCTTTGACTATTAAATACTAGTAGACAATTCGGAGCCGGCCTCCGACTCATTATTCGTCCGAACAAAAAAAAAATGAAACCAAACCTTTTTAACTATCAAGTTTAGATACAATCTCAAAGATAGACCTTATAATAATTAGCATAATCTCTAGATAAACTTGTTTAATAGTAAATACACGTTGGCATCTCACAATTTAAAAAAAACTATCTTACCTCAACGATAAATGACTATGCCTCCGTCTAGGTCGTTCAGATAATCCCAAAAAATCAAGTATCTCATCTTCGACATCCATCTTTTCATGATCATCAAGCACACGATGCATAATAGTCTGATCGACTCCATTGTCAAGATAGATGCCCGACTGACTAGCAATTACTAAAGCAATATTTATAAACAAAACACTCAAAATCAACACCGACCGCATTGTTGTGCAAAAACACTGCAAACGATTCATAATTGCAATTTTATTGCGTCGATATTTATTTTTCCTTTTTCCAAAAATTTAATTTCGTTTTCAACGAATAGTTGCACTCACAACGGCAAACAAATTATTTCTCTTCAAAAATTACACAAACACTTTACACATTTTCTTCTTGCCAGTAAACTTGCACTTCAAAAATTTACAATGTATCTTTTTTTCGGCAGATACAAATTCAATAAAATCGATAAATTCGATTATTATGTATATCGAAAAAAGCAATTGAACAGACACGATATCCATACGAGTGTAAAGGAATTTAAATTTCTAAAACAAACATTCCACCGAATTGAAAAGAAGACAGAATTTTACCGTTACCGCTGATAGTTACACGATCAGAAACATCATAGCTCATTGGAGACAAAAAAGTCAATGATCAACAAAAATCTTCGACCAACATGATGATGCTCAAATAAAAACGAACACAATAGATACGGCGCGAACCACTCTCCAATCGCAACTCGCAAGCCTGCTTAAACCTAGGTTTACAGTGAGATAGAAATTGTTGTTGTGAACGATAATAACGATGATGATGATTCTCATCCAGAAGTGCATCCGATGAAATTCCAGAAATGACTGAAGAAACGAAACCAAATAGTCGTGCGCCTTGGCTGGCTTTCCTTATAGTGGCTGCTTCTGACTGGTGGCTGGCTGGCTATTTGCCTGGTCGATGGTTGATCGGGCGACGACTGCGGCAGAGTGCGGCTGCTGGTGGTTTTTTTCGCTTTGGCATCTCATCTCAGACAAGATCTAGCTAAACAGGCAGACAGCAGGTAGGCAAAGGCATTCATCTTAAAGCCGTTTACGTTTCGTATTGTTGTCAGTTTAACAAAAAACATCTTTTCCGTGTCTTTCAACAGCAACAACAATAAATGTAGTATCGACGGACGCGAGGAACTCAATTCAGACGCCACCAAACTACCATCAACCATTCCAGCATCTCTACGTCTACAGTGCTGTGTTGCTGTAGCTAGACCTTCCAGTCAAAGTCCCAATTGAATCAGACGTAGCTATACATCATTCGTGACTTGTCGATTTAGGGACGTTGTGAGGAGCATGGCGAGGGAACATAATTAACTTTAAGCAAAGATAAATGTAGGTATACTAAACAAAAACAAAACCAAAAAGACAATAAATAAAAACAAAAGCAAATGCGAACGCGCAAAAGAATACTCTTCTTTTGATCATCATCATTATGCCTCTTTTTTCGATATATTGTTTAATCTTTGGAATTTTATTTGACGGTATAGTATAGAGTTGTAAGGTTATGGTTGCCATCCGTCAAAAAAGGAACTAACAAAGAACAACTTCTTGTTTGACTCTGAGTAAATCTCTGAGAGATCAAAACAAATCTCTGTCACAATTTTAGTTTTAGCCGAAACGGCTTGACCGATTTTGACGAAATTTCATATGTAGATATATTCAGTAGGAATGAGAATAGGTTTATAACTAATTTTTACACAATGTTAAGGGTGGTTCACCCCAACATTCTTTTTATTATTTTTTTGACACTTTTTTTTCGTTATTTTGTATGGTGTGGAATTTAGTCCTAAATGTTTACCCTCCTACCACCGACCCCTATGTTTTGATAGCATTTTATATATTTCAACCCTGTTGTATTAAAAAGAACGCCAAATGAGTTACTAAACGCAAAACTCGAGAACGGTTAAAACGTTTGAAACCAAATTGTGAGGGAATGTTTAAGTAGTAGTGTAGATGTTTTTTAAGAAGTTTGTGGTGTAGCGGGGTAGTAGGTACCGGCTAGCGGGGTGACGGGTACCGGGTAGCGGATAGTAAGAAGTGGATAGCGTGGTAACCGGGTTGGCGGGTAGCACGTAGAAGTAGTGCAGAGTGGTAAGCGGGTAGTGGGGTAGCACGTAGCGGGTAACGGTGTAGTTGGGTAACGGGGTAGCGGGAAGCGTGTAGAGGGTAGCAGTTAGTGTGGTAGCGGGTTACAAGAGTTTACTTTTATTTATCGATTGAGGCAGTACGAAGTCTGCCGTGTCAGCTAGTTATATTTATTATTTCTGAGTCAATGATGAATCACACTTCAGCGCCGATCTGTCATTTTTAGAGAATAGCCATCTCTCTGCGATTTGGTTGGTTTTAACTTGGTCCCCCTATTCCCCAGCTAATCGATGAAAAATCCATTTGATAGTTGACAGTCCCGTTCCCGTGAAGGCTAAAAAAGAAAAACGCCAGTAATCTTTACGTGTCACAGGTTTAGGTAATAAAATTAAAATCTATTGAGAAAAATCGGTCCCGTGTCATAAGGTCATAGGTCATAAGGCCATATACTCAAAAAATTTGAGTATATGGCCTTATGACACTTTCCAAAGCGTCATAAGGCCATATTTATTTGCGACTTTATGCCATATGGTCAAATGACACTTTTAAAAGCTTCAAATTGCCATATGATGGTAATAAGGAACATTCATATTTACTTACGACTTTTTTGAATAAATGGTCACTATAGAAAACATTTTGAATTTACAAGAATAGACTTTAATTTATTTAGGTACTTGATATAAAATTAAGATTGAGAAAAAAAAATACTCATTCGCGCAAGGCGTAGTGAACGAAAAAAAATGTTTTGCCTCAGAGGGAATCAATTTGGGGTGTGAAAATACAAAATCCGCGTATCAAGTAAATTGATTAAAATCGATCCTTTGAAATTCATAACTTTTTCAATACATTAACTTATATAAGAATAACAACGCAATTCTCTGCACAATTTGCAAACGAATTCTATAAAACATCAAAACTGTTTAGAGCTGAAATGCACGTTAATGTATGCATATCTCCTTTAATTATGGTCATTATACGAATATTTAATTAATTTGAATAAACATTTTATGTACGTTATTTAGAAATGTTTTTTTTTGTTTATTTGAACTATGGGATTTCAGGAAAAAAATTATTTAAAAAAATTATTTATTAAGGCCATATGGCCTTATGACACTTTCAAAAGCGTCATAAGGCCATATGCTCAAATATACTCAAAATTTTTGAGTATATGGCCTTATAACCTATGGCCTTATGACACGGCACCAGAAGAATCCTAGAAAAAAAAGTTAATACACAATAATTGAGGTTGAATGTCGACTTTTTTCAATGAAGAGAAATGAAATTTGTATACATATTTCTTACACAAAATAACTATTAAAGTTTCGTACCTCAGTTGGCAGCCATGAACACATAAAATCTGTTTACCTTTCGAGCCAAGAAGAAGGTGCGATAAGATTTTCAAGTGGCGCTCAGATTTACCAAAAAGATTCAATAAAAATTAAGATAAACATGGGTAGGTAGTAGGTAGGTACTGCAAACTACAAGTGAGGGATAGATACAAAATAAAAATTGTGTTGATGTATGTAATTGTTTTCTGTCGATTTTTCTTTGGAAAATTTTGAAAATTCTTTCTTCAAAAACTTTGAGGTCGATAGAGAGTGAAGAATTGAATTGCAAAGGGCGGAGTTATGGTGGTCAAAGTGAGAAATTAAAAACATTCATTTCAAGTCACATTAGAGGCTGCTGGAATGTACTTTTATCCTTGTTGTTGTTCATTGGTTATCAAAGATTTGTTTCCGTTTGCAATTTTGCATACTGCGTTGATTTTGTTCTTAATTACTTACTAACTGATGGAACTTGAGTGCGTGAGCGTGAATTCCGCTCCTGGTTATGCACCTTGTTATGTAGCACAGCAGGTTGTTTATTTAAAATGTTCAAGTAGGTAGGAACTAACGATCCTATTCACTTTTCTTTTGTTTGTCTGTTGTTTTTTATGTAGTGAGACAGAGTGTTTTTAATATGTTTGAGTTTGAAAAATGTTTATTTTTTCTTTTTTCATTTTCAGTAAATGTTTTTTTTTCGATAAAAAATCTGCTTAGAATAATTGTATAAGTATCTATGTAATTTACTTTTGATGGAAGGCTCTATCCCGGACTAGGTCAGCGGTACGACAAAAGTATCATACGAACCGCACGAATTTGTACTGCTTGAACACAATGCAAAAACGGAATTGGAGACGGAACTGCTTTTCCGTTTCAACGGACGTGTTTGAATTTTAAAGTCTAATTTTTTTCTGAGGAAAAATGTTTACAAAACATTTTATTGAAATGGATGAAATGTGATTAACATTTAAGTATATTTTATTGCTGAGCTTTGTGCATAACTCACTGGTCCAAAGAGAACATCTCTAAGTCTGAGTTGAGTGATTTTCCATTCTCGTCCATTATTTTTACAATAGGCGTGTTTTTTTGGCATCGCTATCTGCAGCTAAATTCGATTTCCCAAAAAAACGTATCCGCAGTTGCCCATCCGCAGCTGTTTTATTTTAATTTTAAGTTGGTATTTGGTTTTGCTTTCGGATAAGTTTTTGACATTTTGGGGGTATGTTCGTAGATTGGCTCCGTCGTCGTTCAATAAACAAATAAATAAAACAAATAAATGTTCAGACAAATGTCAAACAGAGAAGTGTGTTTGAACGTGCGTGTGCTTGTAGGTACCTATGTCTGAATTTTGAAAAAAATCGAGATTCAGATTTTTGAATATCGAATCCATTTTTTTGAATCTCAAGTCTCAAATAGATCATGAAATCTGAGATTTTTCTACTTTTTCCTCACTTCACCAACTCGTTTAGCTGTCATATTCACAAATTTTACTCGACTCTAAAGATAAGACTACAACGAGCACTTCTAGTAAAAAGACAAAAAGTGAAAATTTTCAAACTCATTTTTTGACAGTTTGACAAAATTAAAAGTAAAGGGGCCGATCCATAGAATCCGTCAATCCCGCAGCGTCGACGTATACGTTGTTACCAACGTATTTGCCGGAGAGAACCGTCCCATAGAATACGTTGTATACTTTGACAGTTTCATTTGCTTGGTGTAAAACTTATTCACAAAACCTCAAAATTGTGTCAAAATGATACTTTTGCACAAAGTTTTGATCATTCATTGCTTTTCCTTGCTGCTGTGGAAACATATTGAGTTGACTGTTCGTTAAATTTATTTGTCAACGGATCAACGGACGCAAAAAGTAGACAGTTAACCAACTCTTTAAGTTGAAAACGTCAATGCTAACAGACTGACGGATTCTATTGGTCGTCCCCTTAATGATATAGAAACATTGTTTTTTGATGTCAAAAACAATTTTTGTAGTTTTTTTCCAAATCCAAATGGTGCTACAAATAAACAAAAATTTTACTTTTGTAAATTTCCCACTTTTTGCAAAAAGTGGCCGTTGTAGTTATACCTTAAATCTCGCAAATAGAAAACGGAAGAAAAATATTAAACACCATAGAGCAACTATGTGTGACTCGTTCCTTGATTTGTGCGTTCCAATTTTAATTCAAAATAAACTTAAATAAAAGAACGCACTTAAAGTGCGTTGCACTCTGCGAACACAGCCTTCGAGACTCTTTGATTTGAGTTATCCGATTATCCGAGTTACCAACCAAAGAAATTCAATTTTTCTCCGATCGAGTATCGATACTCGAAAAAATGTCAATTTCTTATCCGCAGCCAGATTTAAGTTAAAGTTTTTTCCCCAGCTGCGTGTTGTATGTGTAATACATGGAAGCTCCCACTGCAGATACGGATAGCTATGCCAAAAAAACACACCCAATTACTGTCTGAACTACTGAAAACACAAACAGAATAAACAAAAGTTAATTGTCAAACTCAAACACGTACCTACGACAAAGTAAACATTTATCCAACACTTCCGTTTCCGATTGCGTTGTATTGTGTTAATTTTACACAGCGTCTCCATTGAGCATACAGCTGCCTAACATCACATCACAACCGCAATCCAATCCACAAACAGAAATTTTTTTTTCGCTGGGCAAATAATGTCATGTCGTCTCATTTTATCTTAAAACGCGGTGACAGAAAGCACAAAATTAAATGTCACACAACAAATGAAACAGAACAAACGAAAATACTCATACACAAACTCATCACTCGATTTACATCCACATTCAAATGAAAACCTTGCACGTACACGAAACGTCAAAATTCATGCCCATGATTTGAACCACGCTCATGTCATGTTCAAAAAACAAGATTCTTCGACAAGATGTCTGTGTGGACATGGATTTTTCTGCCTCCATTGGATTTTTTCAAGACATGTTCATGAACAGGGCATCGTTCATGCCCAGTGGAGCCGGCATGTAAGGTTTGTTCGATGTGCTTTGATGCAATGGTTTTCAAATTGAAAAAAATACATGGAATTTAAGGTAGCACTGACTTTCACTGACTGACTCGGAAAACGCTGGAACAGTTTAAAGAATTTCAACACTTTAAATCAATTTTTCCCATAGAATTCTGGGTACAATTGTTCACGGTACGTAGTGGGGTAGCGGGTGGGGGGATTTTAAGCAGCTAACAGGGTAGCTGTATAAGTCTGTCGGGTCAGCTAGTATAGTATATAATTTGATTTATTTTGGTTTGTTTGTATGTCTGGTAAAGACTCTTGGATCACCAAATGTATTGTTATGAAATGTTCAGGGCAGATGGTTAAATCCATTCATGGATCCTGTCCATACATTTTTTTATAACAACGATGACTGAAAGTGGACTGAAACTAAAAAAAATTAAAATTTTATGGAAAAAAACTTTTTTGTTTAATTGTCGTGGAAAAATCGCTGAAAATTTGGAATTTTTGGAAACTGTGAAAAGATGCTATATGTTTTAAGATTCTGATAAAAATATAAAATCAAAACTTAATGAAAAATTGTGGTCACAGTAGCAAAAAATGTCAAGATTTTTTTTTTGAGAATTTACATTTTCTGTTGTAATTTGAAACAAAATGGCGTTTGTTTTTTATTCATGCGTTCATGAATGGGGCCACTCTCTGGTTCGGGCTTATCGTTGAATTTTGGGACACCCTGTATATAAAAATGAAATCCTGTTCGTGTGTAACCGCATAGCTCACAAACAGCTGGACGGATTTGGCTATTTTTTTTTTTTTTTTTGTGTTAGTCAGTAGATGAAACTTAGGGAAATTTTTTAAAATTATTTGCATGCTATTGCAGGTGCATTGGTCAAATGGAAAACTGAAAAATTTCAAAATGGGTTTTCGAATGGAAAATAGAAAGTTCTTGAAAGTTCTATGCTTGTCAAGTTTGGGGAAGTAGAAAATACGAAACCGCTGAAAAACTCCTCCGATTTTATATCAAAAGGATATTTCGACTACCACCGAATGCCCCGAACTACATGATTATGCTTGAAACCGGTATCTCACCTCTATTTATCAAAACACTGAAATTGCAAATAGATTACATATGTAAGGTAATGGAAATGTCTGATGAGCGGCTCCCGAAAAAAGCAGCACTTCAAGCTATAAATAGCAGATCAGGCTGGTTTAGAGAGTGGACAGAGCTAGCTGGCGTTGGAAGACCGCACTATGTAGAAGAACTCCTTGTATCAGCTGATTTCTGCTATAGATGATCGTTTTAGATTGAGCTTCGCATCTGAAGCAGAAGGATCTATCCACAGGACGTTGTATAGCAGGCTCAACCATAACCTCAACCAAAGGAATTACTTCCGCGATAAGTACACGACCAATCAAATTTCAATGATATTCAGATTAAGAGGTGAACTGCTTAGTATCAACTTCATTCCACATCGTGAAGATTTGCCCTTGCTGTGCGAATTGTGTAATATGGGCGAAAGAGAGGACATTTGTCATTTTATCGGTAGATGCCCTGTTCTGCGTGAAACAAGAAGACATATTTTTGGAAGCAATTTTTTAACTGAAGAGCTAATCATCCAATATTTAAATGAAGCCGAAGTACCAATACTGTTCCAATTTTGTAAAATAGCATTAGCTTATCGTAGCAGAATTATAAATGGAAACTTTTAAACAGGGGTGGAATCGTGTAAGCTGATTTTTGATAGTTGACAGTCAAATTCAGGGAGAAAAAGATAGCAAATTGACTGTCAACTATCAACTATCAGCTTACACGATTCCACCCCAGATTTTTTATTAATAACAAACATGTAAAAGAAAAAATGAATATTTCTAATTGTTGTATAAAGTTGTCAATCAGGCAGACGGCTAAAAGCCATGCTTTTGTGTTATTAAATTTATAATGTATATGTAAATACAGTTTAAGGAAATAAATCTAAATCTAAAAAATCTAGAAAGTTCTTGATGAAAAACTCGGAAAATTCATTGGTTTTCCAAGAATTTTTTTGAATTTTGAATTTATTTTTATTGAGGCTTTTATAGTGACATTATAATTTTATATAAATTCATTAATAATATTGCTGACTTAGAATTGGTCTAGCTTTTACAGATGCGTATACATATATAAAATTAAACAAAAGTTTAATCCTAAAAACTTGAGTTAAAAAATGCTTAAAAGGTGGCGTTCACATTTAAATGTTGCTCAAGGACACTTATCAGAATTTACAATGTGTGTGCTAAGCTTAAAACTAATAAACAAAACAAAAGAAAACATATATACAACTTAAAACTCAGAAAAAAAAAGTAAAAGTAATAAAAATAATACTAAAAGCTAACGTGCCTGTCAATTCATTAATGAAATGACATAAGCACAAATCCCCAATAGGAATTTAACAATAATTTATTTTTCAATTGAAACATTAAGAGTTTAATTTTTTTTTTTTTAAAGTAACATATTGTATTATAAGAATAGTAAAGAATTTTTAGTTTATTTTTATATAATAATAATATAAATAGTCTTAGCCTCTGTATATGATAGGGTTGCTTTTTTTGAAGAAGTCAGAGAGGTATTCGTTGTGGTTGAGTTGAGTAAGTGTACTGGAAGTGGGATTTGCTATGTTTATGGGGGAAACATAATATCTTTCTTCTAATGTAAAATTTATATTATCTGAATATATTTTTTTTATCAGAGGGTTTTCGTGGTAGTTGTATGATTGAATTCTCTTAATTGCCTTTTCAGTGAGATAGAAAAGTAATGGTTTAATTATCGCTTTGTCATATATTATTGAGTTTCTAAACCATTTTCCATTAGGTCTTTTAAATTTATGAACGCAATGTCTCAAAATGTATCGGTCGAAAATTTGAAATTCTTTACTTACCGTTGGAGAAATTGTGAACCAAGAAATAAAGCCATAAGAAAGTATGGGACGAACAAGTGTTTTATACATAAGAAGTTTAGTATTTTGATTAATAAAATTAGATCTGAAAAGAAATTTGAGTTGAGCAGCAGCAGCTTTACCTACTTTTATTGAGTAAAAGTCTAGCGTGAGGATTCATTTTGAGTCTATGGTGAAGGTTAATGCCAAGGTATTTTATTTGATTTCTTAATGGTATTGCATTGTTATTTATTAATAATTCAAGTTGTTTACTTTCTTTAACTGCTAAATAGTGTCCTCTGGGTGAAGCGTTTCTGAAGCAGATTAGTTCGCATTTTTGAAAGTTTATTGAAATACCCCATTTATTAAAGTATTCGATGATTTGATCAAGGTGAGATTTGATTGAATGAAGACCTTGATGTGGTCTTTTATGAGGGGCATATAAAATTGTATCATCTGCGTATTGAATACTCTGAGAAAGTCCGGATGTAGATGGAAAGTCATGAAGATAGATATTATAAAGAAATGGACCCAAAAATGATCCTTGAGGTACACCAGTTTGAACTTGTATTAAATTTGAAAAAGTCGATCCTACTTTTATTCTTAGATTACGGTTCGTGAAAAAAATGTTCAAAATTTTGATTGTACTTGTTGGGAAATTAAGTAAGATCATTTTATAAATAAGTCCATCGGGCCATAACGAGTCAAATGCTTTTTTAAGATCTAATGCACATGTGACAGTGCATTCTTTTTTTCTTAAGTTTTTAAGAATTTGATCTTCTAGGAGCATGATTGCGTGTTCTGTTGAATGTCTTTTTCTGAATCCAAATTGTGTATTAGGAATAATATTGTTTTCATCACAGAAAGGTTCAATTTGCTTATATATAGCTCTTTCTAAAAATTTTCCGAGATTTGCAAGAAGAGATATTGGTCTAAAATTTTCAATATCATTAGTTTCCATTTTTTTTATTGTAATAAGAGTGGCTTCTTTCCAAGTAGTAGGAAAGTATGAATTATTTAAGCAGTTGTTAATTATTATTGTTAGTGGTGTTAATATTGGTTTGTAACATTTTTTAATAAAAAAATTTGAGATTTTGTCAGGTCCAGATGATTTTTTATTATTTAAATTTAAAATTATATTTTTTATGAAAGAAGTTGAAACAAAAATATCTCCATCAGGATTATCTGATTTATTTTGATGTGAAAAAGATGAAATGGTTTCAATGTTTGTATTGAGAAAAGCATTTTTGGACGTTATAACTTCATTAGTAATGTCAGGGCTTAACATAAAATTTCGATATGAATATATTTCACTGAAAAAAGAGTGGAATGCACTAGTTTTTTCTGAATCAGTGTAATGTGTAGAGTTTCTGTATGTGAGTGGATGTTGGGAAGGGTTACATCTTTTACGACCAGTCAGCTGGTTAATTACCTTAAAAACTTCGGGTGAGGGTCTTAGATTTTGAAGTTTTGAACGAAGGTTTTCATTTAAATCAATTCGAACCCTATCTCTTATAATTTTACTTAAACGTGAAATACGATTTGAAAGTTCCTGATAATTTGTATTAACACGATTTCCATTGCTATGAAAAATGCGTTTAAGTTGACGTTTCCAAACTTTTCTAGTTTTCATGAGATCGATTGTTTTTTGACTAATTTTTTTATATGAACTTTTAATTTTTAGAGTAGATGAATGATTGGTTAGACAAGTATTTAAAGCGTTGGTTAAAAATTCAATGTGATAGTCAATATCTGTATTTGATAAGTTTGTATTATTGGGAATTCGGTGGTTAGAAATATTAAGTTCTAGTTCTCTGTTACAAATATTCCAATTAGTATATTTGAATGTAACTGGTTTTAATAATGTGTCTGGTAAGGGATTGAAATTCATGATATTAAACGTCAGTATAACAGTGTAATGATCAGAAATGGCGTCAAGAGTAAGACAAGAGTAATTTTGTGATTGTGGATATCCAGATGTTAGATTGGGAGAGGTTAAAAAGAAGTCTAAATGTGAAGATGTTCTGGGGTAAGTTGGTTCACCGGAAGCAATAATGTCTGTATTAAGAAAATTATTTTGATACCAATTGAATAGATTTGATCCATTTTGGTTTGTAACAGAATCACCCCACATGGGATGTCTAGAGTTGAAGTCACCTCCAATTATAAAGTGCCTGAATTCTGATAATTTATCAAATAGATCATCAAGAGCTTGATGATATTCCTGACCTACATTGCAAGGAACATAAATTGATACTAGTGCTAATCTATCCGACTGACCGGTGTGATCAATGAATTGAATGCTTATGATTGTAGCTTGTATTGTATTGCTGTTGAAGTGTATGATTGAGTGTTGAATTGAATTTTTAATCAGAATTCCAGTCCCTACTCCTAAATCATTTCTAATGAATTTATAGTTATCAAATTCTCTTCTGTGTTTGGATTTTAAGCGTGTTTCTTGTATGAATACAACTGTTGGAATTAATATTAATGGTTAAGGCTTTTATATTCATGGTAAAAGCGAAGCAATGAATCCAAGATATGCACCATGTTTTTCCTGGTCACTAAGTTGCTTGTATTGTGGCCAAAACATTTTAACTTTTGACAATAATGTTGTAAGGGGGACTCCAAAAAGATTGGGTGTTTTCATAAACGTCAGCCTAACTTAGGCCTAACGTAAATCTGTTCATAAACTCAGAAACTGCGTCATACAAACGCAGATGAATTGCAGTAGACATGTTCATAAGCGTCATAAATATCATCAGCGTCGGGCAGATTGTGCAGCCATTTTACACTGACTGCAGACAGGAGACAGAAAAAGAGAACACGGGAAATAAAAGCAAATAATTTGAAGTGCGAAAAATGTAATTTATTATTCATATTGTCTTAATAAATTTCTGTTTTAAATTAAATTTATCTTTTTTACGGATTTTTTTGGATTTTTGTCTGATGTTTATGAACATTCAGTGACTTACTTAAAATTGTACTAAAGCAGGCCTGCAGGCGTTCTGCAGAATTGGTGGGTTCATTTATGCAAAAAAGCAGAAAGACGATTGTACTAACGCATATTTCCGACGTTTATGAAAACACCCATTATTTGATTCATTCATAAAGTCTCCGAATATTGACGTTTCATTTACTGGTTAATTTATTTTAATAGGTAGAATAAATGGTATATTGTTTTTAAGACTATCAGCATATGAAGTTGTATAGTTTCTATTTGATGAGTATTATCTAATCTTGTTAATATTAAGTTATTATTAGAGGAGACCTTGGCTTCTTTTTTTGAATGTATTCAATTCTTTTCTTACATTTACTAAAGTTAGCTGGATGGCCGAATTCATTGCAATTAACGCAATATACCTGAGAGCTGTTATTATCCCCTGTAGTCTTAGGCGCCGGTTATAGCTATCAGAAAAGTCCATCAGAAAAAATTGAAACAGTGAAAACTTGAAACATTTTTCTGATGAGTGTTTATAGCATTGACTTATTATATTATATTTATATTATATTATTATTATATAGTAAGTCAATGGTTTATAGCAGCCAAAAATTTTGTGTCAGAAATTAAATATCAATTCAGCTTCGCGCTGTTTTTTATGACATCAGAATTTTTTTTCTATCAGAAAAAATTTTTCTGATGTAGTCGGAACAGAAAAAAATCGAAACACATGAGAAAAACGAAATGGAATATTTTTGAAGTTTTTACAATCAGTTCTTAAGAAAAATGAAATCTCATCAGAAAAAAAATTAAATTCAATTTTCTAAACAAATTCGGTCATAAATGTTTTAATTCTTTTTGAAAAAAATATTTCAAACAAACGTTCATCGAATTGCATAAATATTTCGCTCAAATGAAGTTCAAGAGTAGTCAAATTTGGAAAAAGAATTTTTTTTCTGATCCGTTTTTCTGATAGCTATAACCGGCCCCTTACAGTCTTCTTTGTTTTCGCCATGAATTGTATTGCATTTAACACAGCGGGGAGTAAATGCACAATATTTACTTGGATGACCGAATCTTTGGCATCTGAAACATTGAATAGGACCATCTCTTTTGATGGAGTCCCACCAAATACTATGATGTAAAATAAATTTAATTTTTTTCAATTTGTTAATTTCTTCATAATTTTCGAGTGTACAAATAAAGACATCTAAGTTAATATTATTATCTCTAGACCATTTTGTGGTAAACTGTTTGATTTGAATAATTTTCAATGAATTGTCTGTGTTGAGTAAATCCTGATTTATTTCGTCAGGAGAGTAGCAGTTAGTAAGTCCTTTAAGAAGAATTGAGGGGTGTCTTAAGGATTTAGGTGTAAAGGAAAAGGCTTCAACTTTTTCCGAAAGTTTAAAATTGTTAATAAACATTGTGTGTAGTGCAGTGTTCCTTACAAATAATTTAACTCTACCATAACCAATATTTTTAAATCTAATATTGTTAATTTCGTTTGCAAAGTCAGTTTTAATAAAATTAATAATAGTACTTGATTTTAATCCTTTGATATATATTGGTGGACACCATTTGGTTTTCTCTTCAGGTTGTTGTGTTTTTTGACATTGATTTTGTTCTTTCGTTGTCATTTGTTCTTGTTCATTTTCATCATCGTTTGGGCGAATTTCGAAAAATTGGTTGTTTGATAACTTGTCTTGTTGGCTTATATTTGGTTTTTTGGAAGTTGAAATGTTGTCGGTATTGCTTTGACGTCTATTGTGTCTTTCTATTATTTTTATAAAACAGTCTTCATCATTTGAAAGAATGTTGCGGAGTTTGTTTGAAGAAATTTCCATGTTCGTTTTTGGTTCAATTATATTTTGTTGTATTTCCATATCTGGATTGTTGTTTGGGTGGGTCAGGTTGTATAATAGTAGTTCTTGGTAATTTTATTTTTATTTGAAATAAAATCAACGAAAGAAAGAAAACGGCTTTCTTTTTTTTTGTTGTTTTTGAAAAAATTTTATATTTATTTTTGAAAAATATTTATGATATATATTTCTAGGACGTCCGATCACTACGAAATCCAGGCTCAGAATCAATATAGCTGTGCAAAGAAATTTATCATTTGAAAAGTTTTGAAGTTTGTTTTGATTTTTTTCACAGATCCAGAATCGAATTTATTGTGAAACTGTGATAGAACTTATCATTTCACAGTTTCACAGATCGGGAATCGACCCCCTGTACTCGTTCACTTGGCACAAGATGACAGTTCTAGTTCTGAATAGAACAGAAAAACGATTCCGAATTTGAAGTCAGAGTCAAAAACAGAATCACGCATACATGCACACACTCGCATATACGTACTCACTGCCATGTTTACAAATAAAGAAATTAAAAACAATGTCATGTTATCTGCAATTCTTCATATGAGGTTTCACAAATACACAACCATTCAACCCTTAGATGCAAAAAAATGTGTTTGCCTGTTCGTTTGGAATCCGGAATCGGACAGTTCTGTGTACAATTCCGGATTACCAAAAAAAATAAACGCTATAAGTCTCCGAAGAAGGATGCGTTGCGGAGAAATCTCCGCTTCGACGTTTACCTCGATAGGGCCGTATAATTATTCGTTGAATCCGCTAGTTTAAAATTAAACACATTGGTTCTCAGTTTTCCTCCGTCAAATTTGAATTTATTTTATTTTCTTGTTTTTTTTCAATAAATTGTGTTACAATTTACAATTTATTTATTTGTATTTAATTACAGTTTTTGAATTCCAATTTTTGTTTTTAATTTAAAATGCTGTTTACAGATTTATGTATATTCGAATTTCCAACGGTTTTTTTTTTGCAAATTTCTTATCTATGCTACAATTTTGAATTTCGATTTCGAATGATGATTTCTATTTAATTTTTGCGTTTTTGTGGTATTTTTGGGTTTTGAAGGACTGAGAAAAATAAAAAAAGGTTAAATTTTGTTTCGTTTATTTTTTTTTAGTGCAAACAATATTAAACATTGAATATAAGTTACAATATTGCCGAAACAATCTTCTTAGGTATTTTCTGATCAAAATCAAAATGTAAAACATTGTTTGCAAGAATTTTATGAGACATTTTTTTTTTTAATTTACTTAATTTTTGTTTTTTTTTGTGTTTACTTTTTGTTTTTTTTTTCATTTTTTTGGCATCCTTTTTCTTTGAAATCTTTATTCACAATCTATTCCAGGGTTCATATTTTTTGACAACAAAAAAATTAATATTTTGCTTGCAACTTTATTAAAAAAGGATTTCTTTTTTTATTTTGTATTAATGTAAACTCAAAATTATTATTTTTTTTTATAATAATTCGAATTTGAATGAAAAATCAAATCAAGAAAAGAAATAAATGATGAATATACATCGTCAATGATTTTTTTGTTTTTAATTTTTTGTCAAAAGAAATAAAAATTAGCACCGTTTCTTCTCGCTCTCAATGAGAAGACCTTGTACAGAAAAAAAGAGTTTAAACATTTTTCCCTCTGATTCGACTTTTCATTCAAAATCAATCTTTTTGCTTTAACAGCTTAACTTTTTTTTTCTTATCACTTAATCAAAAATGATTTTATTTGAATGTGATTATTGTTATTTTTTTTTTTTTTTTTGCTGACTTGAGCCTTTTATGTATCTTGAAAGATTTTTGTTTAATGTAGAATTTTTTTTATTATTTTATACTGTTTTTTTGTTTTTTGAAAAAGGCACAAAAACACCTTCCCATCCTTAATTTCACTTTATCTTTATGTTTATAAAGTTTTTAATTGAAAATAAAAAGTTAAGAAGAAAAAAAAACTATCTAGAGTTGTCAAACTCCTCACAATTGTTAAGATAATATTGACATCAAAATAATTGTCATAATTTTAAATAATATTAGTTTTAATTAATTTTTACATTTCAATATTCTTTATTCCTTTTTTTTGCTGTTTTAAATGTTTATTTTCTTATTCTCTTTGTAATTTACTTTTTAAACATAATTCTAGCTTAGAAAACAAAGGGAGATAGAGACATATTTTTGTTGAATTAAGACTTTTTCATTTTACAGGTTATGTATGTATGTAAATTATTCTATCGTTAATTTGATCATTCTAGAAATTTGAATGGTGATAATTACACGATGAGAACAGCTTCTAGGGCGGAAGAAAATTATATTCTGGGTTTTTGTTTTTACACAAACAATAATTATTGAAAGGGAGAATAAGACATTAGTATATTTTTGCTTGTTTAATATTTTTGGGTTGATGTATGCATGTTTGTCCTTTGTTTTTGTTATGTACACTGATGTTTCCTCTATAAATATATGTACACATAAATTTATTGATTTTAACTGATGTTGTATACAAATCTAGATCATCACACAATCGCACACATTTACATCATTTTTTTCTGTAGCAATAATTATGTATAATATAATTATGTAGATACTTTCGCACACATACACACAATAGGTATAATTCATCTAAAAACATTAAATTTAAAATATAACTGTGTATATCCTTCTTGTCTTTAACTCAATCTCAATAACTAGTTCACCGTACTTTGAATTCTTCAAACATCTACACTCATTATTCGCTTTTAGTGTGTGTATCGAACCGATATGCATTAGAATAGAATGTATAAATATTGGTTTAAAATGAGTCAAATTCTTTAAATTGTTAGTAATAGTATTGGGAAAGTGAAGCTCCGTCACTTCAATCTGCTCTTATGAGAGTCAGTCGCTTGTAAAGAGCCGTAGAAGTACGTCGTGCATATCGGTCGAGAGATTGTACAGAGTAAAGTAAATTATTTATATAAAATACAGAATCGTACAGAGTAAAGTAAATTATTTATAAAATTAATTAGTGTACAGATTACACCATACAGTTCAATAGTGAAAGAATGAAATATGTTCTATAGTCGTTTTTTTTTCGACTTTAAATCGTGTGTTTCATTTATAAATCGTTTATTACAGTCCGAAATATACATTGGTCCTTCGAGCCGGATCAATGTATGTTTCGCACGGTAATAAACGATTTATAAATGAAACACACGATTAAAAGTCGGAAAATCCATATTGGGAATGCTCGTCCTACATGTAAATAAATACAATTAAAGAAAAAAGATGCACCATTTGCATGTAAAGTTCGTAATAAATAATCATCCATAATTAACATTTCGACAAATAACGACTATAGAACATATTTTATTCTTTCACTATTGAACTGTAATAATCTGTAAACTAATATATTTTATAAATATGTAATTAACTTTACTCTGTACAATCTCTCGACCGATATGCACGACTTACTTCAACGGCTCTTTACAAACGACTGACTCTTATAAGAAAGAGCAGATTGAAGTGAAGCTCCGTACTTTACTAATACTATTAATTACAATTTAATAGAATTTGACTCATTTAAAACTTATACTTATACATTCTATGCAAATGCATATCGGTCCGATACAGTGTGTGTTTCGAAGTTCGTGCAGAAATTCGAACAGAAACGACAAATTTCGTAAAAGAGATGATAGTTTTAATGTTTGTATTTTTTTTTATATATATATACAGGGTGATTCACGAGCGTTGTGCCAAAAAGCTAGAGCGTGTAGGTTGAGTTGAGACAAGAAAAAAATCGTATGGGAGGGGGGGGTCTATTCTCCCCCGTTTAGCCGGGAGGGGCAATTTTCTGAAAAATTGACTTATTTTGTTAAAAAAAATATTAAAAATCAACGGCTTCGTCTATAACACCGTGCTATACCTTTCTGGAAAGCCAAAAACTTTTTCTTTCACTTTGTTTTTAAATTAAATTGTTTTAACGAACAGTTTAAAAAAAAAAAAATTTCAAACTCAAAATTTTCAAAAAAAAAGCAAAAAAATCATTTTTGAACGGATTTTTTGCAAAATTTTATGTAATTAAGTACTAATTTTGTTTTAAAAATTCAATGTCTTTGTTAATTTTTAGTCGAAAACAGAAAACCGGATGCAAAAATGTCTTTTCGTTTTTGAGAAATTAAAAAAAAACCAAAACCACTTTTTTCTAAGAAAATCTTTGTTTTTATTTTTACCTATCTGGACTTTTAGTTTAATTTATAAATTTAATTTGTTGTTATTGGAGTTTTACAAGGACTCAATAAAGTAGAAAAGTATTGGAGTTTCCCTGGATTAATCATTTTGTTCATTGATAACGTCTGCCATTGACTTTTCACTACTAGCTCTCCGTGCTCTCGTCGGCGGATTCTTGAAAACATTCTACGACTTGGGCGCCATCTATTGGGTAATCTTTCAGCGTAGAGTCTTTCGGCTTCCCGATCTCGACAACAAGTGTAGCAGAAGTTCCTGTCCGCTAACTCTTCTCGAGAGTATGAGTTTGTTATTGTTAGGTGTTGGTGAGTTAATATTTTAATTGTAAATGGTTTCTTAGTAAATATGCGATGCTTTTTGTTTACCCGTAGGTTGTTAATTGTTTTTTCATTCAAGAAAAATTGCGGTTTAATTATCTTAAGCCCCTAGCAGGTAGAACCCTTCGCCGGCGAGTGGCAGCGGCCCCAGGTATAGTAAGAAAAAATTGCAGGTCAGTTTTCAGACGTTATCAATGAACAAAATGGTTAATCAAGGGAAAATCCAATACTTTTCTACTTTATTGAGTCCTTATAAAACTCCAATAACAAAAAATTAAATTTATAAATTAAACTAATAAATTAAACTAAAAGTCCAGATAGGTAAAAATAAAAACAAAGATTTTTTTAGAAAAAAGTGGTTTTGGTTTTTTTTTAATTTCTCAAAAACGAAAAGACATTTTTGCATCCGGTTTTCTGTTTTCGACTAAAAATTAACAAAGACATTGAATTTTTAAAACAAAATTAGTACTTAATTACATAAAATTTTGCAAAAAATCCGTTCAAAAATGATTTTTTTGCTTTTTTTTTGAAAATTTTGAGTTTGAAAATTTATTTTTTTTTTAAACTGTTCGTTAAACAAAGTTCGTTAAAAACAAAGTGAAAGAAAAAGTTTTTGGCTTTCCAGAAAGGTATAGCACGGTGTTATAGACGAAGCCGTTGATTTTTAATATTTTTTTTTACAAAATAAGTCAATTTTTCAGAAAATTGCCCCTCCCGGCTAAACGGGGGAGAATAGACCCCCCCCTCCCATACGATTTTTTTCTTGTCTCAACTCAACCTACACGCTCTAGCTTTTTGGCACAACGCTCGTGAATCACCCTGTATATAAACAAAAATTATTAAATTAAACATTTCTCTTTTTTTCTTTACTTTTCTTTTCTTTTCTTAAATTGTTTGTTTAACGAAATATAATAAATTATCTTGTTCAGGATATTTTTTAAACAAATTTCTATATCCTAAACATTTGTTGTTATTATTATATTATTTTGTTTTTTTTTTGTTTTTTGAATTTAAATTTATACAAATTTTTATTTAATTACAATTTTTACTCAATTTTTGTTCCACTTTTGTTCTTTCAAATTTTAAATTACATTTTTATGTTTTATCTACACAAGAAGCTAGTTTATTCTCATTTTAAACTTTTTAAATTATTCAAGTACAAATTTAATCATTTAATTCTTCAAAAAGGCAAAGAAATTAATTTTTTTCCCCATAAGTGGCGGATGCTGGCAACGCTGTTTACGAAATTCACCTTGTAAAAAATAATTCCTTTATTTTAATTAATTATTGCCAAAGCAAAAATGTTCGAATTATCTATCTGTGTCCTGATATTGATGTTGTTCGTTCGCTTGCTGAGTATCGAATGAAGTTGCTTGCTGGGTAACAACTGAGACGAAACAACGAAACTTATTTACAGGTGAATTTCGTAAGCAGCATTGCCAGCATCCGGCACACATATATCTATTCTAACTTTTATTTGTACAGTGTTTTTTTCTTTTATTATTCTATTTTCTATTTTATCATTTAATTTTATTTTTTTGCAACTTTTTTTTGAAATTTTCTCATGTACAAGAAGTTTGGTTTTGGTGAGAAATAAAGTACACAAGTTTGCAGAAATAATATTTACACTAACTGAAAATATGAATTTTAAACAAAAAATTGGATTTTAATTTTTATTTTACAAACTATACTTGAAAAATTGCTGCTTTAATTCTGCACTTAAGTTGTTGTTTGATTAAATACATTTTTATATTATTAACAGTTACACCTATCAAAGTGATTAAGTGTTATTTAACTTATAGCAAGCAGAAAGTGTGGGGTTATGTTCGTTTCTTTAATGTTTGAGTTCGGATTGGAAATAAATATGTCATAGACTCAAACAGTATCTGTTTGTTTATTTCTTATTAAATGATACACTTTACATGTAAATTAATAAATTTATCTTACGTTCACTCTTATCACAAAATACATACATTCCATCATCATTGAAATTCTATTAAAATTCCCAGTCAAAGTAGGGAATGTTTAATAAAATTTCAACAACAATTAGTCATAAAATAATGCAAGACGTGAATATTAAGTTTAAGTGAATATTTAAAACTATTCTTTTTTTTTTTAATTCATTTTCATGATTTAAACAAATTAACATAAAATTAACAGAGACAAAATAAAAGGTCTAATATTTAAGCAAAAAAAAGAACATTTATACAACAAACGTAATTAATCATTTAAATTTAGGTAATTAGAATACATAGTTGTGTATAAGAGTATGATTGCACAAATAATTGTTTATAATTAATTTAAATTAAACAAAAAAAAATTAGAACTTAAACAGCATTTTTTATATATTTTAATTACATACATATGCATTATTAGTTTTAACCAAAAACTGAAGAAAAAATTGACATTCGGCCCAATCGAGGTAACCGTCGGAGCGAAATTTTGCTTCGAGGAAGTTCTCCGACAAACAAAATGTCTTCGATTTGGAGAAGAATCCGCTCCGATAGTTACCTCGATTTGGCCGATTTTAATATTGATGTGTGGTGAATGGGGTTAACATGTTAGATTGGTGTTTAATTTACTATTGATTCTGTTTCTAAGGCAGTGTGAAAACGCAAAATGAAAGCATTTATTTAACAATTGAACCTAGTCTAGCCATAGAGTGTCTAAAGTTCAATAAAAAAAATGTGTCGTAAATCACATAAGTCAGCCAAACTTGGACGCCCTACCCTAAGACTTAAGACGAACGATACTTAACAGCGTCCCCACCATACTCATTCTTTCTTTTCTCAGCAGAATAGAGAAAGAGAGTGTCGTCAAACACAACGTTGTTTCTTTTGTGAGTTCATCGGCAAGAAGAATGAGAGATCGTTCATTCATTCATTTTCATTCGTAGTCAAACAGTCGAAGCGGTTGGTAGTTAGTGGTCTGTTCTTAGTTATAAACCTAATTCCAATTAAGTAAATATTATTTGTTAAACAAAACTGAGTGGAAACTTTATTTAACTTACTAGTGAACCCTAGACAAAGCCAAAGGTTCCAGTGTTATAAAAGTCTATCAGGAAAGTCTTCTCGAGGGTGTTGTTAAAGGTTTAATATATTCTCTATTCAATGATGAAAGATTTGTTTTCCAACAAAACCCTGCTCCGGCACACAAGTCCAAAACGACACAAGAGTGGCTAAGGTGTAATATTCCGTATTTGATTGCTATTGAAGATTGGCCACCGGGCCAGATTATGGGATCGTTTTGCTAGCGAGTTTGACATTTTTCAATTATGGCTTTCGCCTTCTTCGATTTGAATTCGACCAATTAACGAATTCGAAAGCGAATTTGAAATGTCATTTCGAAGGCGAATTTGAAATGTCATAATGTTTGCTGGCGAGCTCTTTTTAGGCGGACTCACAGGCGAAAGAGTGTTTATTCAAATCACTGAAATATTGGAAGAAATATTTTCGCTCCGCTGCGAATTCGTTAATAAGGAAATACGAAGCGTGTCGAATTGAAAACGATCCGCCGCGAATCTCATAATCAGGCCCCTGGATTACAGCTTGTGGTCAGGGCTGGAGGGCATTTTCTGCAGGACTCTCCACCGAAATTTTGTAAGAGCTAAAGACGGTAATTTTGAATGACATTTTTTTTCTGCAAACTAACGTGAAAAATAAATTTTGTAGTGAAAGATTTAGGAAACATTTTTTTATAGAACTTTTAAGTGTAACAGAACTTATGGCTAGACAAGGTATATTGAAAGTGAGAAAAATAAGGAGAAAACAGAAATGGAAAACAAGCAAAACAACAAACCGTAATTATTACCCTACCCTCTGAAAGACTCCATCGATTTGTTTCTCTCTTTTACTTTCTTTCAGCTATTCC
Organism: Sphaerophoria taeniata; assembly: GCA_943590905.1. NCBI lineage: Eukaryota > Metazoa > Arthropoda > Insecta > Diptera > Syrphidae > Sphaerophoria > Sphaerophoria taeniata. Next base: position 26,281,843 of record OX016541.1, read on the forward strand.
GATGTTCAAAACGGTGTATTCAAGGATTTATACTTTGGTGCATAATTAACTTTCTTTAAAATTGTAAAACTTCAGTACTTGTGAATTAAGTCAACCGATGGTCCGACCAGCTTAAGCTGCAGTGTCTATATTTTGTCTTCTCTTAAACGAACTTCGTGATCTATCTGATTTGTTATCCAGCGCTTCAAGCTGCATCTTCGATCTCAACAACGCAAATTCATTCTTGATAGTTTGAACGCGAAATCGTACATAAAACAACTTTTTCTTCACATTCAACATTCTTTTCTTTCAAGTGATTGATTATATTATTGCAATTACTGTTTTACTTCTCTTTTATTTCCAATCAACCACTTTGTCTTTCAAACAATACATTTCGTTGATGCGTTTTCATATAAAACAAAAACAATAAACGCAAACCCGGACAAAAGAATCGAATTATTTATAAAATAATTTTTACTGACTAGCTTTTAAACGAATGATTCTCTTTAATAGTCTGGGAAGTAGTTGTTGAATGTTGAATCAAAATTACAAGTTTTCTTTCTTTTTTCTTTTTCATTTAAATAAAAATAACAATCAAGTACAAGGATTTTAATTGGCAAAAAAAATCCGCGTTCATTTCAGATCTAAGCTCATACTTGGTTAGAACGATGACTTGAGATAAGATTCTACTTTTAAAGTAGTTCGTAAAATGTTTCAATTTGTGATGTGTAAAAAAAACGGTTTGTGTATTGAAAATATAACACCCCTATTAGCACTGGCGAGTCGAACGTAAAAACATGTGAGTGTAAGATTTTCGTATTACGGTTGGCGAATCGAGAACCTTAATTCGACTGCATATCACACGTTTTTCGAAGTTGGATCTCACATTCGAATGTGAACGTGAATTTGAACGTGCGTCGTTCGTGTTTTAATTTGCCGAACGTTGCACATTGTGTGAAAAAAGGTCGAACTTTGAGTAAAAGTAATATTGTTGTCCGATTTTTTTTATACTTTAGGCTTTTGGGCTTGGAGTCTCCAGTTGTATGTAGGTATTCCAGCTGTTGGCAAAGTTGTTGCCTCCTTTACAATCTCTGCATCTGCAATGCGGTATTTGATGCAAATTTTGTTCAAGGCACAGCACCCGAGTTACATATTTGTATGGTGAGCTCCCTCATTTATTTTGTTTCGTAACGGTGAAAGGAAAAAAACTGCGATGGCACAGATCTGGTGTCAACGCATTTTGGGACAACATTGACCGCCTTGGGTCACTTGTGTACTCGTCAACGTTTTATGAGTTGACACGATGACTGTCAACTGACTGAATTACGTTAACGATGCAGTGACCTATTTTTTCGTGACGTCAGAGTCAACGCATTGACATTTCGTTCACCGTGTAATGCAGGTATTACGCATTTTCCTTTAATTTAGGAGACAGCGAAAATGAGTTTTAAAGACACCAATAGTCCTTTATATATATTATATGTCTGGCCTTAGCGTGTTGCTTATTGAATAGATTGTCTTGAACCAGAACTTTAGTTTCTGAAAGGAGCAAACAACAAACAAAAATTAACGCGGGACGTTGGGCGTTCTCCTCTTTGATACCATTTTTTAATTTTTTTTTTTTTTATTTGCTTTTTTTTTACTTTCGAACTCAATTCGAACTCGAATTGTTTAGTTCGCCAACCGTAATTCATCGAATGTGTTAGTTCGCTAATGAGAACATCTCACATCGAACGTTCGACTCGCCAGCGGTAATAGGGGTGTGTATTGTGTTTCAATATGTTCATAGCAGAATTATTTTTAGAATCAATGAGGCGAGTTGTTTGTTGAAAGCGCCTTGATTGCAGAAATCAATTTCCAACCGTTTGATCATCTTCTTCTTGAAGATTGACACTTTTTTAAGCCTTGTAAACCGCTTGCTGTTTGATACGACAATTCCGTTGGATAATTTCACGGGGCAAGCATTCAAGTACGTGTTCAGTATGATGCTTTTTCCTTCATTGATTTCAAACCTACGGTACAAGGACCAAGTGGCTCCGGATGCCAGAGCGCTTGGTTTCGGCGACTGGATGCTGCATGCGAGGCACCGTTCACGATGGAAGGCTGCATTATCTCAGGCTGAGATCCTTCATGGATTGTGAGCCAGAAAAGTAAGTAAGATTTCGATACGAGCCTTCGAAAGTCATAATACCATTATTTGTCCAATTCCAAGCGCATCAAACATCAATTCTTCACACGCACTCAGAGAATTGTTGAACTGCGTAAGCCACTTAGGCCTTGGCTTTTCAAGAGCTGTCGCGCCACCCTATAAGCGCATCATTTCACTTAATTTATCTCACTTCGAACTGGTTGAAATCACTTGAACAACACCAAAGCTAAAGGACACCACAATACAACTTAAAACACGTACATTTAAGCAGAAAGTAAATAAAAACTATTTGATATGTTCGTTTTGCAGAATAGAGTATTGTTTTTAATTGAAATTACACAAACTTTTTGAATTCAACAAAACAAGAAAAAAAAAACATTTTTTGGCTTCATTTTGCAAGGACGATGATGATTACGAGGATTTTTTTTTTTTGTAATGTTTGTTTGTTTTTGCTAACAAAAAAGAGAAAAGGATATTGAGGATATTTATAAGAATAACAAAAAAAAAATAAGAAAGTCGATAGTAACAAGAGTAAGGGGGGGTTATAGTAATCTTTAATTTTTTTTACATTTTTGTATTTGTTTTTATATTTTTTTTGGTTTTAGTTTTTCTTTTGTTATAGAATTGGTGTTGGTTGGTTTGATGCTAACATGGGGGACCACAATTTGTTATTTTTTTTGGAATTTGTTTATTTCTTCTTTCAATTTTCAAATTTTAATAAAGGATCTACAGAAGAATATTTTACTTTTTTGTTTATGTATAAACTATGCAAAAAGCGTGTAAAAACTTTTATGTATATGTATACCTTCTGTCAAATAAATATTTATTACAATTTTTTTTTCTTTCTCTCTCTCGCTCTAGTTAATATGCAAATGTAAAGAATTTCAAAGAAAACTACAAAAAAGAGAATACAATCACTGATCGGTTATAACAAGATTGGAAACTTACCTCCAAATACCTCAAATTTTATTTTTTTATACACGCATACTCTTGCAGCAAACTTGCTTTTTACTATGGAGGCAATTGTATCATTATTACAATTACACGCATACTCTTGCAGTGTACCTGCTTTTTAGTTCGAAGGCCAATGTCATTTTGACAGCAAGCTTTCCCATCTTGTTATAACTGATCAGTGAATACAATAATTTACAGTAAATAATAATAAGAAAACAAAGAAAAAAAAAAACAAAAAGGTGAAAAGAACTATAAATACTACAAGAAAACTTTACACAATATTTTATAACTTTTTTTTTGTTTGTTTTTTGTTATTGTTTTTGATTTTGATATGTGATATGCATGTGTGTGTTTGTCTTAGCTTAAGCCATTATCTAGTTTAATAAATCTCTTAAGCAACTATTTTGATTTCTCTCTTAAGAGCGCACTACCACGAAATTCATAATTTTAATAAGGACCCACATCCTACAACATAACTAACTGAAACTTAGTGAATAATTTAGAAAGAAAAACAACGAACGTTTTGAACGCTCCACAAATTTTCAATTGAAAAGTCCTTGCAAAACAAATTGATTTATGTATGAAAAAAATCGTTTGGTTGTAGGCATTGAATTCGAAAAAAAAAAACAAAAACAATTTTAAAAATTTTGGATAACGCTTAAACATTTAAAGTGATTGAAAAAAAAATCTAAACATGATTAACGTTTTAACAGCTTTGTTTGCCCACCGAAAACACTCATAATAATTGAAATTAAACAATGTGGTTCGCTGCTAAGATAGAAAACAGTTCTCCAGACTCACACACATCCTAAATATTACATTTTCATTTACCCTCTTATTTTTTTAACAGTACGACGACCGAAGGCGATAATGAAGATGATTATTCAATTGAAACAGAGACAAAAACCAAAAGAGAGAAAGTGGTTGTTTCTAACGCGTCAATGGACGTGAAACCAAAGCAACATGCTTCAAGATCGACGAAGTATTCAACGTAATCGATGGCAATCCATCGATAAACTGTGAATTTTTATCAATAAAGAATGTATCGACCGGTGTATGTGCAGAGTTATGCCTTGGCCCGTCATCATCATCATCATTGATGTCCTTAACACCCTTGTTGCCACTGTTATTGTTGTTGTTGTTGCTATTAACAATCGGTTGCATAGTTGTCCAATATTTGCAGGTTATAATTGTTGCTTGCCGCTGCGATGCTGGATCATCATCGTTATTATCTCGTTGTTGTTGTTGTTCATCATCTTGTTCATCACCATGGATGAAGTAGTGTTGTTGATCAGTTTCGTTCAAATTGTCGTTAGCATTGCGCGATATAATAATATTCCCGTCGTAGTCCGTAAGAGTGTCCTTGATTGTTGCCTTTGTTGTGTTGTGATTGTTGGATGTGGTGGCGGAACAACTATCCGAAGATGATGCAAAGGAGAATTTCGAATTGTTGTTGTCGCAAATGATACTGTTGTTATTTGAATAATTGGGATTGTTGTTGTTATTTACTAAGGAAGCGCAAACATTTTGCGATGCTGAATGACGACGCTTGCGATCGAAACGATTCGAGATTTTGAATTTATTTGAACTCAAAAAGCACTGCATTCGTTTGGGGTCATTCAAGCGACGTTCGGCGTTTATTTCAAATAAAGCTGCATTCTCATTTGATGGCATAATGTTGGTCGATGATTTGAGGATATTCTTCATGTTTTTGCAAGCAATTTTGATGTTTTCTTCGTCGGAGGTTTGGTTGTCTTGGGTGGCGGTGGTGGTGTTGGTCATCGTGTCGGTATCCTTTCCTTCATCATCATCAGGTTGGTCGTCTTTGGCATGGGGAATTGCTCTTTCAGGGGTAGCTTTTTCCCATATCTCAGCCAGATTCGAATATTCCCAATTTAGCTTGTCCAAAAATGAATCGTTATTGTTGTTATTGAAACGTGAAAATATATCAATCGGATTGAATTCCTTCTTCCAAATGATATTCTCATCAGAATTCCACAAACCACCAATGTATTTTTCATCGGTTTTACCAGCAACAACTGCACCGCCTTCGCCAACACTATTGTAAACACCGCCACCAGACAATCCATAACGACCCAAACCACCACCAACACCAACAGCACCCAATGCATTGGCCAGAGAATGAGCATTTTCCGGACGCAACAAATCTGCAATCAACTTATTTACATTATACAAAATGTCCTTTTGCTGTTGATCCTCTTCTTCCATCATATCACCATAACCGGCTGGAGTTGTCATCGCTTGATAGTATTCACAATCGCGAATTGCCTCCGCATCTAAATCAGTATCGTCATCGTCTTCACCGTCATCGTGTTCATCGCCTTCTTGGCAATCGTCGCGTGTGCAATTTTGATCGTCCCAATCGTTTCCAATGTATAAATCCTGCATGTATCTTAGATCGGACATAATTTCATCACCCTCAACATTCAGTTCGGCTTTCAACAATCGGTTAGCTGGATTAGACTTGATGTCACTGCTACAAGCTGGACACATGCCCCAGAGGGTGTGCGATGCATTGTTGTTATCCATGCATTTCTTGCTAATCTCAACCATTGACCACTGTTCCATGCTGACGCATTCTTCGTCGTCTTTTGTATTGCCACCACCGATACATCCGATGTCCATCCACTCGTCGTCATCGTCATCATCATTATCGACAGTGCTGCTGCTCTCATGTGTCGTAATATGAGACGTTGGCAATATTAAATGATTCGAAGGGGCAGCACTGGCTAATTGATAGCTCAACGTAGTCCGATAGGCATTTGACCCAATGACATTCGAATCAGTTTGACACGCCTGGTCAGTGTTACGAACACGAAAACGAATCAAGAATTCAGAGGACTGCGAACTCTTTGTCGAAGCCACCGACGATGTGCAATCGCGACTCATGGGAGTCAGCGATTGCGGTTGATTATAGTGCCCAGCAACGGAGCTATCTTCTTCAGCAAGTGTATCTGTTCGAGTGTATTCCAGATATCTCTCAGACTCAAGATACAAATATCCACTCTCGGAACGTTCGAAATCAACCGAATCCAAGTTGCTACAAATTTCAAAGGTATGTCCGTCAGCATAGCTCATTTTGATGGGGTGGAAATGAGTGCGTTCGGAGGTCAAGAGGTTTTCGTCATCTGGTGGAGATGGGGCTAGATGTTTTTGATAATCAACTTCGGGCTTCTGCCATTTGACAATTGGTTTTGCGTCGATTAATTTCGTATAGGATTTAATGCGTGAGTATGCAAGAAAGCCACTGCTTGTAGCCGAATGATTAGCTAGAGTTATTTTCGAAGATGTCGGGCTGGATGATGAGCTGACAACACCAGCATTCCTGTCGAAATTATAAGAGTTTTTCTTACCCAAGGAGGAGGAGGAGGACGAAGTAGCAACAACTCCACCACCATTTCCGCCATACAACTCGGTCAATGATGTTGGATCTGATGAGCTCCAAGACTTGATGTCGGCCTGGAGATTACTGCCAGCAGGTAGATGCCAATTTGGATTGCCACCAATGAAGGATGAGGTCGAGGATGTAGTTGAATCGACAAAATCGGTATTGAAGCAGTTACGCGATGCAGAGGATTGATCCATTATAGAAATGGAAGACGACGATGACGAGGAAGTAACAACCAAGGATTGTTGTTGCTGCTGTTGCTGAGCAAAGTGATGTTGTTGTGCTGCTGCAGTCGGTCCGCCATTGATGCCTTCAGACCATTTGGATGCCTGATATGGATAAAAGTATGACTTGTCAGTTGCACTCGAAATGTCCATCTGGAAAGAGATTCACAAATAATTTGTTTGCTTTATAGCCAACGAAGTAACACTTACCTTAAGCTGATCTTGTGGCTTCTGGGTTTTAGCTGTCGAATTCAAAGCTTTCATAAAGAAACTCTCATCGGTATCCGGATAGCTGGCATTCGAATTTTCCGACCAAATAGAGCTCTGCAAGAATACACCAATTGGTGAAGTTCTGACGCCGGCTCTCTTCCCGCCAACCGACTTGTCAAATTCATCACTTCCACCACCAACGTTGCTCATGATAGGTAAGGAGAATAACTCGTTTTGGGCAGCAGCATTGCCAACAACTGAAGAATTAGCAATTGGATAATCCAAGGATTCTTTGAATTTATCAACATCGTAACGATGACTGTAATAGTTGGTCCAGAAGTTTTTCAAATCTTCGCTTCTTGGCGGACCAACTGCCGCATCGTCCGACGATTGCAACAATGAATGGTTACTATTTATGTTGTCGTTGTTGTTGGCACTGTCACTTGAATTTGAGGTCTTCCAGAGTGCCTCCACACTACTATTGAATTTTGCCTTGAATTGAGCAAAGTCCAATTGCTCTGACAACGAGACCGAAGACGATATTTCTTCTAGATGATTATTTTTCGGATGAATTGATGCTGGATGTTGGGAAATTAGGTTTTGCTCGTTTAGCGAATCATTTGAAATATCACGTTCGTACAAGCGACGAGCTGTGCTCAAAGATCCTTCGGTCATATTATTATTATCAGACATATCGTCGGATTTCGAATTTTCAACAATATTTTCGCACAATGATACTTCTACAACACATGGATCGGCCAATACTTCAGCCAGTTCCAGATTGGTATTCATCATAGCTGCAGTTTTATTTTTTTGTACATCAACTTGGGCAGCCATTGTTGAGTTGTTGTTGTTGTTTGTAGATTGATCACTTTTAACTTTTAATGACTTGATGTCATTTGAAGTTTCACATGCAGCGTTGTGATTATTGCTGCCACAACCACCACCACCAATTGCCATATTATAGGCGGCACTTTCTGAGGTGCTGCGATTACGATTGTTTTGTTTAACAATAAATTCTTTGATTAGATCTCTTCCCATTTCCCAAGAACCTTCAAAATCGGTATCCCACGTTGGTGAGCTAGATCCACCACCGCAGTATGAATGTTTTCGTAGATTATTATTGACAGCAGTCGTTTTTCCTTTAGATGATGCTGAAATGGATATTAAAAAAGAGAAGTTCTATAAGGAAGTTCTAAGGCAGTTGAGCAAAGATTTGAGGACATGTCAATTGAAAGAGCTTTACAGCCTTTCTCACACAACATTGGGTGCGAATTTATTCGGCAAACGTTTTCCAAATTCGAATAGATGTCAGAAATAAGAACCCGTGGTATGTACAGTGTAGGGAATCTAGTCACCGAAGTACTGGGAATTGTAGATTTATTCAAGCAGCACTTACTGCAGCTGCTGAATGCGCATAATGTCGAGCGGACAATGACAATGAAGACCATGTCCCAGCCCCCAGCACAGAAGAGGTAGAAAGAGCCATTCAAAAGCTAGTCCGCTAGGTCGAATGGCATACCTGCGTAGCTCTTAAGATATGGAGCAAGTGTTTTGATGAACGCATGCCCGCTCACTGGAGCATTCACACTGAGGCAAATCCTAGAAAAGACCACTGAATTTCAAATCAAACCCACCATCTTTTCATCGACTTCAAAGCTGCTTATAGAGCTTATGATGGAGATGTCTGAATTCTGTATCCCGAACAAACGAACGCTTGAAGCCCTTCGTCAACAACCTGATAGGTCCTTATCAGTGTGGCTTCAGACCCGGAAAGTCCACCATCGATCAAATATTCACCCTACGGCAGATCTTGGAGAAGACCCAGGAACTTCAAATCGATACCTACCACCTTTTTATCGATTTCAACGCCTATGACTGCGTCTATAGAGACTAATTATATAGAGTAATGTCTAGTTTTGGCATTCCCGAAAAACTCGTCCGTCTGTGTAAGATGACAATGGAAAACTCACGATATTCCATCATGGTCGGAAAAAACCTAACGGACGCTTTTGATGTCAAAAAATGTTTCAGACAAGGCGGTGCGTTGCCATGCGATTTCTTCAACATCATTCTTGAAAAGATTGTGCAAAGCTCCAACGTCAACACCAGAAGCACAATCTTTAAAAAGTCCGTCCAGCTACTAGGATACGCAGACGACATTGACATAATTGGAAGAACACAGCGTGAGGAGGCCACGAAGATGGGTCTAGCGGTCAACGAGGGCAAGACCAAGTTAATGCAGTCAACAAGAAAGGACTGCCAACATCGACGTCTCGGAGCAAACGTCAACATAGACAGATTTAACTTCGAGGTAGTTAAGGACTTTGTCTACCTAGGATCCGCTATCAACTCAGACAACAAGACCAGCGCTGAAATCAAACGAAGAATCACTCTTGCCAATCGCTGTTTCTTTGGACTTAGAAGGCAATTGAGTAGTAAAGTCCCGAGCAACTAAAGTGACACTCTACAAAACCCTAACCATCCCGGTCCTCATGTATGGTGCAGAGACATGGACCATGACAACATCTGATGAAAACGCTTTGGGCTGCTTTGAGAGAAAAATTCTTCGTGTGATTTTTGGTCCTGTCTGCATTAATGGAGAATGGAGACGAAGATTCAACCAAGAACTGTACGAACTGTACAGCAACACTGACCTTGCCAGAAAAGTAAAGGTCAAACGACTTAGATGGTTGGGTCATGTCGAGCGAATGGAAAATAATGCTCCGGCTCGTAGAGTCTTCGAATCCAACCCGGAAGGACGTCGCAGAAGATGAAGACTGCGACTCTGGTGGAGCACACAGGTGGTGGAGGACCTGAACCAACTTGGCGTGCGAAACTGGAGATAGCTAATAAGAGACCGAGCTGGCTGCAGATGTTTGTTGGGTGAGGCCCTGGTCCGACCTGGACTGTAGCGCCACCATAAGAAAGTAAGTAGAGAACAAATCCATCAAGCTTTGCTGCATAGAGCATAGCGCTTAACAATACACAGTGCAGTGTGAAAATGGGTAACAGCTTTCTGATTTGTTTCAAAGATGCGGAGGGTTAAGACAAGGAGATGCGCTGTCATTTGACTTCTTCAACAAAGTCCTGGAGCAGCTAGTGCGCAATGCAGGTGTGAGCACGGAAAACACTATCTTCACAAAATCTACCCAGCTCCTAGGTTATGCGGACGATATAGACATCATCGGTAGCTCCCAAAAAACTGTTCACAGCGATTGAAGAACAGGGGAAGCTCGATGGTCTTGAAGTGAATGAGGACAAAACAAAGTACATGCTATCTACAAACAAAATAACATCTGTCCACCGCCTAGGACATAACGGCACTGTTGGTTGCGGTAATTTCGAGGTAGTCAAGGAGTTCACCTACATTGGAACAAACATCAATCCCAGGAAAAATTACCCTAGCGAACCGTTGCTACTTCGGTTTGACCAACCGACTGGGTTTAAAACTCCACTCTGGAAAGACAAAGTGACTACCCGTCCTACTCTGCGACGCCAAGTGCTGGACGAAGAAGAATTCTTCGACAGATTTTCGGTCCTGTGTGCGACGATGGCGAATGGAGAAGAAGGGCTGTACCAAGATGTAAACCCAGAAGCCAAGAAAAGACGACTACATTGGCTCGGTCAGATTGAGCGAATGAACGACAACGCTCCAGCCAGGTAAGTCTTCTCCGGTACAAGGACCAAGTGACTACGGATGTCAGAACGCTTGGTTGCGACAACTAGAAAAGGCTTACGAGGCACCGATTCCGATGGAAAACTGCTGTGTCTCAGGCTGAGATCCTACATGTATTGGTAGCCGGCTAAGTTAGTAAGTAGTTAAGCGTTCAATTGGGCAAAAGGCAACAGTTCAGAGGAAGACCGGATGGCTTCTCTTTACAGAATAAAAAGGCAAAGTTTTTGTTTGGCTTACCTTGATTACGTCGACGTTTAGATTTCCTCTTCACCCCAGCTGTATTACACAATACAGTATTACAATCTCCTCCTCCTTGTGAGCTATCCAATGAAGCAGCAGCAGCAGTTGATGGAGGACCACTAACTTTACCACCACCGTCAACACAAATTGTTATCTTAACCTTCTCAGCAGCACTTGGCAATTTTGTATTATTTGTTGCACTCGTATTCGAATTTTTAACAGACAAATTTATTTTCCTATCGACTGGCCATGTCAATGATTTCGTATTGCGTCTCAGAAGTCCAATGGAATCTTCCATTTCCTTTGACAGAGCTGGAAATGCTCGATAGTAACGTTTACGAGGATCCTCGACATCGGAAGTGTTTGTTGCTTTTCGATTTCCTGCTAGTGATAATAATTTGGTATCGTTAATTTCTGTTGTGGCAGCAGAATTATTGATGTCGGCGGCTACAGATAGTTTGTCGTTTTTTGAATTCAATGATGATGATGTTGATAATGAAGGTGTTGTTGTTCCAAGTTCTGATTCTGCAATTTGCAAATGATCGTCATCCTCTTCTAGACTGGTTGATTGTTTTTCGATAGCAATAAGTTTCTCACATAGTTCATCCACAAGATTTTCAATATTTGTAATCTTTTTTGAGTTGCAATAAAAAAAGAGAAAAAGAAAGAGAAAGTTTTGATTTGCTTTGTTAGTTTCAAGACTAGAATAACACATTCAACAAACCTCTTGTTCCGAAGAGACAATTTCCATTAAACATTGAACTGCAGTTATTTTCCTTAGGGTGTCTGTGTCACAAGGCGGATATCGTTTGCTGTTGCCCTTTCGATTAGCTAAAAATGTCTACAGGTTTGTATAATATATAAATTGGTTAATGTTAATAAAAATTTTGATTTAGGCAAAAGCTTATGAAATTAGTCTTTGTTTTTTGATATTACTTCTAGATTGCTGAACTCAATGGGATCATTTATTTGAACAGACGATTGCAAGAGAGATAATAGAAGTCTAGAATATATGAGGGGTGCCTCAACGCCTAATTGTTCCAATCTTGACACTAACCAATCAGAGATGGCGTTCACCGCACGCGTTGATACAAGCTGGGGATACTTCATACCTGCGTTCGAATGGGAAATAAATCATTTTTGTTGTTGTCTTTGTTGGCTCTTTTCACATTTTCTACTTTACAAAACAGCAAAAAATTTGTTTTTTTTTTTTTAACACGGAATTGAATTTCTAATTGAACCCAACACACAAGCTAGGTTTGTTTTGTTTTAGTGCCAAATTATAATCCGAGTGCTTCTTTTTACTGTTTTGTCTTGTTTTTTGTATCCATTTTTGATAATATAGTTTTAGACAAGTTAAGAAATTGAAAACATAAATGCAAAGCGTGCAAACAAAATATTGGTTCTACAAAACATTTTATTTTTTTATTTAGGTCCATTGCATTTTTGAAACACATTTATTTATATTTTGGGAAAAGGAAAGTGAGAAGACTCAAAGTGACTAACACATATTTTTGTTGTTGGCGGTGATGCAACACAGCAAGTTGGAAAAATAATAATTGCTAATCTAACTGAGTCGTTTGCACATAATAGAAAAATGCAGATTTTTGTAATTTTTATTGAATCGGAGCATAGAGGATGATATCAGAGAAGAAATTCAACTATCATCGGTTTTAAAATGTATACATCCTAGCACCACTGCTATTGTTATTATTTCTTGAAGTGCCAACACTTCTTAATGATTAGCTCTGGCATTAAAATTAAGAAGAAGTCAAACAGTAACCATTCTCATTCATACAAAGACTGTCCCTGTGTCATTTTGTAGCGAGGTAAGAGAAGGGGGGCTTAAGAATTCGAAAAATGTAGGATAAGGGAAGAGGAAGGAAGTAGGAAAAGGAAAAGTGGGAATATGAAGGGTTGGAATGAAAAGTTCCGAGGACGCGGCCTGTTAGTGGTGAGCTGACTTAGCTCGTCGGACGGGGTGATCTTCTCCCCGAAACTTGCCTGCAAACAAAAACACAGAAAAAAAACTAGAAACGCTAAAATAAGGGTCTGACTAAACTAGCGGACGGACTATTGTCACGTCAGGACTGCTGATATTATTGCAGCGTGGCCACTACCCACCCAACCGTCGGAATTCGCGGCAATGTTTGGATTCCCCCATGCCAGTGGACAGTTGAAAAAAAAAAAAATCTATTGTTTGATAATCTCGTTTGAAGCAAAGAAGAAGAAATCACAACTATGGCATTGCGCCCGGAGGTTCAAGCGCAATAGTGTGATGTGGATTGTAAACCTCAATATTGTACTTTCTCGTCTTCGAACAAAACAATAACAAACATACCAGAAACAATGCAGATGGGTCAACAGATTTGCAGACAAACAAAATCGCGTGATCTTAGGACATATCTGCTCTAGCTCTTTGGGAGTGGGTCTTACTGGATGATCAACGCATTTGAGAATGAAAATCGAATACTGCATCGTATCGTATAAGTGAGCCATCTGTAGGTTTAAATTTCAAAGTTTATTTCCAAAACAAAGACAATTGACTGGAAATTGCAGGCAAATGTCGAACAAAATTTGGTCGCAGAGAAGGACCAACAGTGCCCGGTATACTCAATTTTATAGCAGAAGTTAGTGAAAACTGGTTTGTTTCATTGTTGATGCTCTAAAACGAGCGAGTGAATATTTGGTGCGGCTTGTTGAAGCGCCCATATTTCGTTGAAATGAGAAGGGCTTAACCGTTACGGTCAATTGAGATACCTATCGCACCATAACCGTATTTTATGTGCCCGCTCTTGGTGGTATTGTTGTGGGCTGTCTCCTACCATGAATTGTACCGCAAAGGAATTTCCGTGCGGGTTCCTCCTCGCTCGTACGAGCAAGGTGTCTAACCCACCGGAGTCTACCAAGCTTAATTTTGTTCATCAAGTCTACTTAGCGGTAGATTTGATATCGGTATAGTCCTTCCTCTTCTCCGTAAGCCTTTTCTCTCAAACGCGGCTAAAAGTTCAGTGCCTTTGGCTAAGCAAAGTCTCGGATCCGTTAGTTAGTACTGGTAAGACTATCGTTTAATACAGCAGCAGTTTCGAAATAATGCTAAAATGTTTGATTTATATAGCCTTGAGAGATTAAAGTAGTTTTTGTTGGCTTGCTTAAATTAAAACGTTTAAATGGTCGACCCTGTATTAATTTATTTACATACAAACAAACACAGGATTTGGAAAACTAGTTGATTTTGTTTTCATTTGCAATTGGAGATAATAGAAATCCAGTGTGTCTCCGCATCAATATCTCAAATCGATAAGTTAGATCAGTTCGTTTAAACCGTCAAATCCAAGATAAGCCAGAAAGAAATAGACATATCGATAGAAATGTACGAAACGTACGATTCAAATACGGGCAGATATTAAGCATAACGTTTTGATCTAGACACATAGTTCGGGTTGGTACAGGAATTTTCTCTGAGTCTTTAAATGTCTCCAGGTATTTTCGGCTTCCGTTCCGGACTTTGCTAGTGTCTTTCAGGCTGAACTACTCGCGATTAAGGGAAGCATGCAAATTACTAAAACTAGATCCAAATCAAAACCGCAATACAGCTATATTTTCGGATAGTCAGGCGGCTATTCATCCTCCAAATTAGTTCAACAATGTCGAAGTGAGCTAGCGGGCATAAACATTGGACTCAGGGTCACTCTTGTCTGAGTTCCGAATGCTAATTGGGTCATCGAGCTAGACTGCTCGTGGCCGCCATTTCTACTACTACTACTTGACACCACATAGTTCAAGTTAACCCATAAAGCATGTATAATAAATTTAAATGAATTTGAAAAACATTTCAAATTCAAAGCAACTACATACTTGTGACGATTACGGCCAGATTGAGGGAACTTTAACAAACTCAAGTTTTATTACACATAGTCCCTTATGGCCGATCCTGAAAAAGGGAGATTCTCTAAATTGCGCCAACTACAGAGGAATCAGTCTACTTAACATCGCCTACCAGATGCTCTCTGCCGTAATATGTGAACGTCTGAAGCCTTTCGTCAACAATCTGATTGGTCCTTATATCAATGTGGCTTCAGGACAGGAAAGTCAACCATCGACCAAATTTTCACGTTGCGGCAGCTCCTGGAAAAACCTATGAACTCCAAGTCGATAAACACCACCTCTTCATCGATTTTAAGGCCGCATCTACAGAGACGAACTGTATAAATCTATGTCTAGTTTTGGCATCCCTGCCAAGCTCGTTCGCTTATGCAAAATGACGATGGAGAACTCACGCTGCTCCATCAAGGTTGGCAATGAGCTTACGCAATCTCTCGACGTCAAAAAAAAAGGATTCAGACAAGGCGATGCATTGTCGTGCGATTTCTTTAACATCGTTCTTGAGAAGATAGTGCAAAACTCCACCGTCAACACCAGAGGCACTATCTTCCAAAAATCTGTTCAACTTCTCGCGTACGCCGATGATATTGATATATGTAATTGGAAGAACACAGCGTGTTGTCAATGGCGCTTTTGTGAGAATTGAGACAGAAGGGTTTAGCAGTAAATGAGGGAAAAACGAAGTATATGCCGTCTTCGAAAAAGGACACCCAACACCGACGCGACGGCTCGGACAGAACTCCACAATAGACGCATACAACTTCGAGGTAGTAGAGGAGTTTCTCTACCTAGGCTCCGCTATTAAAACGGGCAATAACACCAGCGCCGAGATCAGACGAAGAATAACTGTTGCTAATCGCTGTTTCTTTGGGCTAAGAAAGCAATTGAGTGGTAAAGCTCTCTCTCGATCAACTGTAACTGTAAAACTATATAACACCCTCATCATCCCAGTCCTGCTGTATGGTGCAGAAGCATGGACCCTGACAAAATCGGGTTAATGCGCCTTAGCTGTTTCGAGAGCAAAGTTCTACGGGTCATCTATGGGGAATGGAGAAGCAGATTCAACAGTGAACTTCATGGGTTGTACAACGACATGGACCTAGCCTAAAGAGTCAAGGTCCAGAGACGCAGATGACTCGGTCATTTAGAGCGGATGGGCCGGAAAGCCTTCGACACTATTCTTGAGGGACGTAGAAAGAGAAGAAGACCTCGACTCAGGTGGCGCATACAAGTGGAAGAGAACCTCAATCAACTTGGAGTGCAAATCTGGAGACAGCTAGCTAGGGACCGAGCCTTTAACAAACTCAAGTTTTATTACACATAGTCGCTTATGGCAACCTTTTTTAGTACAAGTGATATTAAATATAACTCAAACTTGTTACTGTAAACACAAAACGAGTTTTGTATTCTTTCTATTAACACAGACAAAATCATTACTAGGACAAAGACCTTTCTTTCCAGTTTAAGATACGCGGTCGATTGAAGGTTTTGAAAACCACCGCCTCAAATATTCTTACATAAAATACTGTTCATTTGAACACTACAGGACGAAGACATGCAAGGAATAAAAAAGTACACAACGAAAACAAAAACAAAGGAAAAACGAAATGTTGATTTGAGAACAATTGAAGTGGTGATTCTCATCGGCTTTGTTGGTCTTTTTGATGGTTAAATGAAAACAGTTTTCATCTGATTTTTCCCAACGTTTCGACGGCGATTGCCGTCTTCTTCAGGGGATGTCTTTATTCACAAAAATGACAAAAATATGTTTAGTTTAATACATACGAATATTATGTACAGCGTATAAACGTTGGGAAAAATCAGATGAAAACTGTTTTCATTTAACCATCAAAAAGACCAACAAAGCCGATGAGAATCACCACTTCAATTGTTCTCAAATCAACATAAACATCAACTTGGTCAAAACTATAAATCATTGAAAAACGAAATGGACCTAATTATTGTTATTAAATTTAAAATGACTTCAGCCAACCAACCAAACAATTGAGAACAAATTCAATTTGTTTAACTTATCATAACGTCCAACAAAATTGTGTAAAAAACAAGAAGAAAAACTCACCTTAGATATCTTTAAAAACGATGTCATTCAGTGATCAAGTGATGCAATCCAATTTCGACGACGATGAAATTGGATTTTGTGGCCGCGTTATTTGGGCGTCCTGCAAGACGCAGCTGGCCTGATTGGTGGTAAATGTAAGTTGATTTATTCATGTTTTAATTGTGCCTCAGCACTAAAAGCCAAATTAGTTACAAGATACATATTAGTGGTAGTGGAGCACATTTTTTTATAATTGTTGTTGATTTATTTGTTAAATCTCGATCGGATTGATTAAATTTGTTTTTTTTTTTTAATAAAAATTCCTCAGGTGTTTTTTGATGGGATCAAAAATTTTAAAGAATGTCAAATGAAATCTTCTAAAAATTTATTAAAAATTGCGAGTGTGTTGTACTTCTTTTTTTGTAAATGTAGCGAAAAAAAGAAAACATGCAAATTTTTGTTGTTGTTTGAGTATCGAGTGCTTGATGTGAGAAATTATAAGATGTTCTGCATTGGTTATTGATTGATTTTGTTTTATAATAAAATCCCCTTTTAGTAAATCATAATGTTAGTTAATTTGGTGGTTTTGGTTGCGGTTTTGCAAAATTTGCTTTGGAGCAAATTTTCAACACGACATTGATTGATGAGGGGGGATTAATTTTTAGTTGTTTTATGTTTTGGGGTCGTCTTCGTTATAGCCAAGAAATTTGATTTTATTTTCAATTAAATGACTTTTGTCTGTTATTTTGCAGATTGATAAGGATTTTAGTTTTTTTTTTATTAGAAATCCATTGCTGAATCAGTGTTGAAAACTGAGTACACCTTTTGTGGTCTCCACTCTCATGAATTTATTTGTTTTCTGCAAAGAGAGAAGAAAAACATGTTTCTCATTTAGTATGTCTTAAATGCAATGCGTGGAGAGTTGTACTGGAACCATTTTGCTTTCCTGACGATTCTGCTTAGTGTGTTTTAGAACATCAAGAATAACTAGAAGAAATTTGTTACATAACTTAAATAAAATATCAATGAACGATAATCTGGTGAAAAACATAGGGGCCGGTTTCGAGATATTATATTTTGTTCAAAAACATGCAAACATAAAAACTGCTTTCGTGAAACTCTTTCAAATCATTTATTTTCAAATTTGAGTCAGTTGACCCATAGGTTTAGGCTGTAAGGAGGATATTGATTGCACATACGATTGCAATACATATACATTATAGGCTAAAAAATTGAATCCAAGTAAATAGTTGACTTCTGACTTTATAATGAATTGAAATGTTTGTGATACCTCAAACCCTGTCAAAAACGGATGAGAGCGCCCTAGGCCGGTTCGAGAGAAAAGATCTATGGTCCTGTCTGCATAAACGGTGAATGGAGGAGAAGATTCAACCACGAACTGTACGGGCTGTACGGCTAGCTAAAAGAGTGAAGGTCCAAAGACTCAGTTGGTTTGGTCACGTGGAGAGGGTGGACAGCAATTCTCCGGCTGGTAAAGTCTTCGAATCCACCCCAGAGTGACGGCGCAGTAGAGGAAGACCAAGGCTCAGGTGGCGTGCGCAAGTTGACCTCAACCAACTTGGCGTGCGAAACTGGAGACAGCTAGGGACCGAGCTGGCTGGAGAGGTTTGTTGGTTGAGGCCCAAGTCCGTTTAAGTAAGTAAATGATAAGACACATGAATCTTTGGATTGCTTCCGACTATTCAAAGCATTAAGAGCTTTGATAAAGCGAATAAAACATTTTTAATGTCTTTGTTAGCTAGTTCACTAGAATTGCCACAAAAATATTATCCCAGGGGAATTTTGCCTTTTAGGGAAAGGGCAAGACATGTATTTCGTCCATACAGCTCCTACAGATAGCGCAGAAGTCGTTTGAGATTACATCAAGTCGTACTGCGTGTCTGCCTAACCACAGTGTCCTGTGAGGACTTCTTTTAGGAAACTTACATGAGATCTGCTTTGAGATAACAAAGTTTTGGAGCGCTTAGCATGAATTTACATGTAGCGATCGGTATACCTATAAATTCCCTTTCAGGTGAGATAGGTATGACGGTTTCTTTTTTTGCGAGTTCATCAGCTCAACAATTTCCTGTGATGTGTCTGTGGCCCGGCACCCAGCAAAGATGAATGTTAAGATGCTATAGCCGTGTTTTATTGGGAACTGACCTCGGCTCAGTAATAGGAATTACATGTCAAACAACAACAACCGAAAACTGAGTAAAAATAAGTTAGGAATTTCCTGAATATAAGGTTTCAGCAATTCGAGAGAGATCTTCGGAGAGAGTAGAGGTATTTCATTAGTTTGGTTAAGTTTTCTTTTAAATTATAAAATTTTTGTAATGGCTGAGAAATGTGCGAAGTGTGAAAATGTTAATTCGACAATTGAGTTTTTCGTTAATCAAATGTCAAAACCTTTTGGAAGAAAATAGTTTTTCACCATAGAAACTCATGTAAACAAAAATTGCTTTCAGATAGGTGTCAAGATGGCGTTTGAAAGCTTTCGATATTTGATATTTTGGTGAACGAAACTCAGTTTAAAACTGACTATAGCTTTTTATTTGAATTCCTGAGCTAAGCTAAGTTCTCAATAAAACACGGCTTATGCCATCTCCGTGAGAGTCGATCGACAACCGAGGGCCGTTTGAAAGTTCGTCGAGACACCGTCTCGAGATTTGACTGTCAGAGAAGATGCGGATATCAGGAGATAGGCAAGAAAGAACTTCTTTAATCGCTAAAATTTCCGCTTGGAAAACGCTACAATGATTTGAGATGCGGAATGGGAGGATTATATTAAGTTTTTCTGAGTAAACATCACTACCGAGACCATCATTCGTCTTGTATTCCCATTAGGCTCTGGAGGGAATGTAGATCTGAAAGTTCATACCAAATGGGGGTTTTGGAATGATGTGGTCAATGTTCTTTGCTATATATTATGAAAGCGGAAGAGTTCAGAATAATGGAAAGACTAACATTGTTGTTGATCCATTGAAAGGAGACTCTGAGTCTTACAGTTGTACTCGCTGCCACTTCTTTACAGAAGACATCGAGGTGTATTAGATGGGGTGATTCTCTGAACTGCAGAAGACTTTTGCATTTTAACAAAGTTGAGAATGCATTTTCTAGTTAATTGTCACAAAACGGTGAGTATTTGTACTTCTTAGAGCTGAATAGAAGATGCTACCTGTCTGTATGTTGTATATGTATAACGTCAAGCATAAAAGGTGATTGTGTGATAGTCTCCAGTAATTGGAAGAGTACACAACGAGGCTTGTGAGACGTCGTTTCAAGAAAACGCGTTTAGATTGATTGAGGAAGGATTCGTATTTCAAAGGGATAACGACATTAATCGTAAGGATTACCTCATTAAAAAGCCAAGAATATCTCATGAAAAGGGCAGCTTTAATCACTGGATACAAACACAAGCGACTTTTTGTGGTAAAAGCAGGATAGAAAGGAACTTAATGGTTAACTTTTCGTTACCGTCACACTTAGATCAATGTAGATCCCTTGTGATGCCCTGAATTATTGTATCTTCAGAAAAAGTAATTTAACCTATGAATTCTATGGTTGGTCGAGCCATTTGGTGGACTTGACAAAGTTCAGTAGGCGATTGCCTGGAAGTTCAGATAGTTCTTCCAGTTCATTAAAGAAATAGTTGCCTAAAAATTTAAATCTAGTACGGCAGAGTGCTGGACAGTGGGATAGGAAGTGAGCCGTGTTCTCGTGCCTCATCGCCGCAGCCTCTACTTAATGTCGTCTGTACTAAGCCCCATCTTCTTTTTGTGGTAGCCAAGTAGGTTACGTCCCGTTATCGAGCTTATGAGGGATCTTAGGGACGGTTTTCTGAGAAGTGAAATCTAATCGGATTTTTTCATGTCGAAATGAGGCCAGAGTTTCCTGGTGTTACCGCAGGTTTCTAGTAAGTTCCATCTATCATTTGCTTTTTGAATGATATTTTTACTGATGTTTCTTTTTAATTCGCATTGAGGGATTCTGATGTTATGGTCTATGAGAGAGGGATCAAGTACCGAGCCTTCTCTTGCAAGCTCAGAGTCTTACGTTATGCTGCATACCAAGAACCCTTAGCTCTTCGCGAAAGCAAGAAACAAGCTTGATTTGCGTGGCAGAGATCGCTTTTATTGCTGCTTGGCTATCAATGAAAAAGGTGATATCATCGTGTGATATCGCCATCATGGATATTTGATTAGCAGCGTTTTTAACTGCCAAGATATCGGCTTGGAAGACACTGCTATGGTCGGGAAGTCTGAATGAACTGGCAAGGCTAAGATTTTCTGAGTAGAAACCTGCCCCTACTCCAGTAATCATTTTCGAACCATCAGTACGATGTGATATGCTTTCCCCAATCTCATATGTCATTTGTTTGTAAGCTCTAGGAGAGCTGGCAATTACTTAAAATAACCAGCACGAGCTTGGAATCGAAACCGATATCACCCACTGAGCCAATACATAGCTCAAACTTTTTCTCAAATTCTTAATAATTATTTTGTTTTGTTAATTGTACTAATCTCTAATCTTTAAATCGTAAAAGCTAAGTGCCAGGTAAGGTTAGGTTGAGGGGCTGACAGTTGATCTCGTTACTGTCACACTTAGATCAATGCAGATCCGTTGTGATGCCCGTGAGTATTGCTACTCAAGCTAAAAATAAAAACCTATGTGATCAATTAATCAAGCCATTTAGAGGCATTGAAGAAGTTCAAAATGTTAGTAACTGGAGTACTATAGTGAGTTCTTCTTAGTCCCCGAAGAAATAATTGCCGAGCAATTTCTTCCTTTGATGGGAAAGTGCAGGACAGTGACATAGAAAGTGTGAAGTGTCTTCATGCTCCTCTTCGTCATCGCATTCTCTGCATAGATCATCTGAACTAATTCTCATCCTTTTCATATGATAACCTAACAGATTATGTCCGGTAATTATGCTAACAAAAGATCGAAGTGATGCCTTGTGTAAGCTAAGTGCCAACTTTTGTGTGGAAAATTTAAATCTTCAGAAATTAAAAATAGTAAAACAAGACAAACGCTTTTGATAAAAGAAAACATTATTTAAAAATAAAACTTAATAACAGTTCTGAATATTAAAGCAAGTGTAGAAGAATTTATACAAAAAAAAACAACAACCCATTTGCTGATAAGAACAAACTACTTTGAGCTATTTAAATTAGATTTTTGTTGTTTTTCTTTTTAGTGGAAACATGGTCACCGCCAAACAGATGTCACACAAAGATTAATATTTATTATGATAGGAGGATTAATGCGACTGCGCTTATTAAACCGATTCTGTATTTGAGCTTACCAGGTCAGGGAAGTACAAGTTTTTTCTTTCTTTGCAATTGAATGGAGGCCTTTTTATCGTTATCAACTGAATTCGAATACAAAGTAGAACTTTATAAAACCTACACTGTTTGTTATAACTGTAGTTACAGACTGTCAACTCCAAAGCCAAAACCCTTTCTCAAAAATGAAGATACCAAAGAAATGATATAATCCAAGTCGTCGTTTGACACTCACTCTCGATCACAACTCACTAATACTGACTTTGAATATCAAAAATGGTAATTAAAGATGCATATTGAAACATGTACCTACATATGTACATATATGTACCTATGTACATTGGATAGATATCATACCAAAATTCTAACTACTATGCCTCAAAAAGAAAAGCAAGAAAATCGACTGCACGCGATTTTGAGTTTACAAAAACAAAAATGACCTGAGTAGTTGAGACTTGAGATAAGCAGTAAATCAGCTATTTATTTATTAGGAGGTGGCTAGATTTTGTGTGAAAAAAACAAACGAAATAAAGAGAAAACAATGGAACACACATAAAAAAAATGCATTTTTTCACAAATACATCATTAGACACACTTTCATGTACACATGACTAGAGTATATGTTGGTTAAATGGTTAGCATGAATCACAGTATATCTCTTAAAAATGGCATTCTCAAATCGGCTTAGATATGTTTCACTGTGTCTTGTTTTTGTTATTTCAGCAACATACGGATGACCACATCTGACCGAAAACAACCGATCGACCGTCATCGTCTTCGGCAGGTAGTTTGGGTTTTAATCACACAAAACTGGTTATATAACTTGCAATTTCCTATTTTTTATTTCTCTATTTGTTTTCCTCTCTTTTTGTTTAAAGATAAATTATTTAAAGAAATCGCGATGCGATAGAAAACAGAGAGATAATATATAAACTTGATAAAATCAAACCATAGATAAGACATTGCAGGGAAATTAGAAACAACAGGTGAAACAAAATCTCGGTTTCAACAAAGGAAAACAAAAATCAACTCATTTTGTATTTTGTGGAGATCGCAAATTAATATCTACCTTCTATGGCAAGGTGGAGGAAAACGATATGGCGATTCGGCGATGTTCAACGGGCGGGCAGAGGCACGTCGCGTTCGGTTCGGAGTCGATGGCGTATAAATTCGAACTGAAAGCGATGACGAGATTTCGTTTGTCACTACTATAATAATTGCTCGCAAAGAATAAATAATTTGTGGTTTTTGGGTACACTGGGGTGAATGATTTAAACTTTGAAGAAAAAAAAAACGCCTTCAATTTGAAAATTGGAATATTGAATCATTTTTCTTGACAAAATGCGGTGTAAAGTTAAAAAATTTGTCCGTCGAATATGTAAGGCGTAGATTTTCCTCATTTAACTCTTTAAATATGGAGGAGGTGTTTTGATGAACCGCATGCACCAGGTCATCAACAAGTGTGGGAGGAAGAATGCATGCATATAAGCTATTTATGCCCCATCTGTAAAACAGGCCATCCTATGTCATGCAAAAACTGCCGAGGCATATCCCTGTATAATATTGCATACAAAATCGTATCCAGCGTACTGTGTGAGTCTTAAACCGTTCTGCAACACAATAATCGGCACGTACCGGTGTAGCTTTAGGCCAGTCAGAACAACGATAGACCTAATAATCAAACTGAGGCAAATCCTGGAAATGACCAACGAATTTCAAGTCGATTTCAAAGGAGCCTGTGACAGCATCTATCGCCATTCGCCAAGAGCTTATGGTAACGATGTGTTAATTCGGGATCACGCCAATCCAGTTGTGCCCCATGACGCTAAACAATAAGGCTAAAAACATACCAAATCAGACAAGACGTCTTTTTGTCTTTCGAAAAAAAAAATCATACCGAGGACGACAAAGACAAAATGTCTTGTCTTTGTCCGCTTCGGACAACTGTCGTTTTTTTTCGATTTCTGTTTGTTTGTCTTGTTCACTTTGGTGTGTGTTACTTCATAAGACGGTGTGTAATTTTAGGCGTTGACATTTTGTCCCGGACTTTTTGTCTTCTTTGGTGTGTTTTGCTCCAATACAACCCCATGTATTTATTGCAACCGACGAGCGGAGAAGACAACAACTGGATTCAAAACTCCTCACTCGAGAGACAAAGTACCTGTAGACTACTGAACGATTAGTAAATAAGAGGAAATGATACTGGGCACTTTCGAAAGAAAAATTCTTCGACGTATTCTCGGTCCGACGGTGGCGAATGGAGGAGAAGGTTCAACCGCGAACTGTACCAAGATGTGGATGTAATGCAGAAAGCCAAGACAAGACGACTACATTGGCGGGGCCACAACGAGATAATGGACGACAACGCTCCAGCCAAGAAAGTCTTCTCTTCGCAGCTCGCAACTCCCAGGTTCGAGACGACAAGACCAAACCTGGGGTACAAAGACCAACTGACTGCGGATGCTAGAGCGCTTAGTTTTGGCTACTGGAGAGTGCATGCGAGGGCCGTTCCCGATGAAAGGCTGCCTTGGCTCAGACTGAGTTCCAATATGGATTGGGAGCAGGATAAGTAAATAAGTAAGTTGGGCTCGTATGTGAGGAAGAACGATTCCGGCGCAGATATACAATCAGCAGCTAATAGGTTTATCAAATCTACCAATGGCAAAGATTGAAGCCTGACAGACTCTACTAAGCTGGACCGAAAACAGTCCGCAACCCCCTGTTTTTCCTAGAAAAGTTGGATGAGTAGAACAGCTGTTTCATATACGTTAAAGAACACTTTCATATCTGACAGATTCGTTTTCTTCTTGAAATCTATGAAAATCTATTCCACTGTTGAAAACGATGACTAGATATCTCAATCAATGATTTCGATTATCGCTATCGACAAAAAAAAAAAAAAACCACTAGAACATTTTGAAGAAAACCGAACTGGTTAGCTCCCCTATTTGGGGTGCACCCCTCTCATTTGTCACCAATGCAGGCTGCAGCCGTTCAAGTTGTCGTCGTTCGCGATTGCGATGCAATTTTTCGCCGTCACCGTCAAGGTCATTTATGGTATGGTAGTGTCACGAATCACGAGCCACACTATTCCTCATTTATAATTTCCTTTTTTTCTTTATTATTCTTGCATTTTCCTCTTCTTTTATTCAATTGCCACTGCACTTACCGTGAATAATGAGTGAAATTAGAATAGAAGCAACAAGAAAAATAACACACCCAACCGAACCACAGCCGCCCCCTTGACATTTTCATTTTCGCTCTTGCTTAACAAAGAATGACGTATCTATCTACAATAATACACCTATAGATAGGTGAGTTGGTATGTATTTGGTTGGATTTTAGTATACTCTTTTATAATTATGTCCATTGATTTGCTTTTGCATCTTGTAAAAGAAAATGAATGAAAAACTGGGAAGTGATGATTAAAACGACGAATTTGCCGTTGAGACAAGCAAAAAAGTTCATACATATTGCAAAAATGAATTTCATTAGCAACAAAAGAAATTAACTCATTCCCCTTTTTGTCAACCGAATAAAGAAGGCAACACACAGTTACATATAGTTTAGCCATAAGCAGACATTTTTTAAACTTTTTGCTTTAAACAGACAAACAAATGCAATTAAACTTGAATAAGACTTTAATTAGAAAATAAGTAAAAGCACTTTCAACATAGAATACGAAAAAATGATTAAAGCAAACTCGAACTCGAACCAACTTTCTTCGACACAATTTTTTTTTCTTTGGAGAAAAATATTTTTATCATTTAGTAGATGGCTTTAAGATTTAAACAAATAAATAAAAATGACGATGATGACAACAATATTACCATGCACACTTTTTTGCTTAAAATTAATTACTTTTTTCTGGTTTAAAAAAATAACAAACAAAAAAACCGAGAGATTTGACCAAATTCGCGTCGAATAAGTGCAAGTGCAGTAATTTAAATCAGCAGCAACTTGTATTGTCAAAAGATATAAAAAAAATGTAGATAATTTTTTGTTTCTCTTTCACTCATATTTGTGGGCCATGAAGGTGAGCAACAGGGAAAACGATGAAACACACAAGAAAATAGAAAAAAAAAAGTTTACAAATTTTTTCGCACATACACAAGGATAGAGATTTATTGAAGAGGAGTGTGTTTGGTACTTCGTGTGTATGCTGTTCTGTTGCTGTATGGTATGGATGGATGGATACGGAATAAAACGGGATTGTAAATTTAATTTGTGTGTGACATGCGCACAAGGTCTTAGCGCGAAAACGTCTTGAATGAGAAAAAACTACTGTTTATGAGTGAGACGAGCATATATTGCTTGCATAGTAAAAATAAAAGGAAAATGTAATGAAAGGGAAGGCAAAAATAAGTCAGGGATGGCAATTGAATGTTTAAAAATTATATATCAGTCGAAGCTTGTATGATGGAATTTCGTATGTTTTGTTTTCATATTCATTCAAATCATTTTAACACAAGGTTGGACATGTTTGTTTGCTAATATTAAAGTTGTTGTTTTTAAAGACAGAGAATAAGCGTTTTTCCGGGTTTTCCCAAAGGTTTATAAAAACGAAACTTGTGTACTTAAAGCGAATTTGAGTGTGTACATGGAGCATTTCTACCTGCTTTGCTATGCACGTTGAACTTCTTATTCGGATTAAGTCGGGGTTTTAAAAATACTATTTCCTTTTTAGCATTTGAGTTGCTTTCAAAGAAATCAGGAAGAGCAGGAACTTAAAATGTTGTAATCTTCTTTGATTATTCTAGCAATGTTTGGACTTCGTCACATCCTAAATTATCTTCTCCTCTATATTCAACGACGGTCTCGGATGGGATCACAACTCTCCCACTTTACTATTTCACATCATGGCTCCACATGTGAGATTCGCCGGGTTGACATTCGACGGGTTAAGGACTTTGTCTACCTGGGATCCGCTATCAACTCAGACAAAAACTCCAGCGCTGAAATCAAAGGAAGAATTACTCTTGCCAATCGCTGCTTCTTTGGACTTAGAAGGCAATTGAGTAGTAAGTCCTCTCCCGAGCAACTAAAGTGACACTCTACAAAACCCTAATCATGCCGGTCCTCATGTATGGTGCAGGGACATGGACCATGACAACATCTGATGAAAACGCTTTGAGCTGCACTGACCTAGCCAGATAAGTTGAGGTCCAACGACTTAGATGGTTGGGTCATGCTGAGCAAATGGAAAATAATGCTCCGGCTCGTGGGGTCTTCGAATCCAACCCAGAAGGACGTCGCAGAAGAGAAAGACCGCGACTCAGGTGGAGCACAAAGGTGGTAGAGGATCTGAACCAACTTGGCGTGAGGAACTGGAGACAGCTAGCTAGGGACCGAGCTGGCTGGAGATGTTTGTTGGGTGAGGCCCTGGTTCGACCTGGACTGTAGCGCCACCATAAGTAAGTAAGACATTCGACGGGATTCGTCGGCAGGCCTCCCGGTTTTGAATAGTTCGATGTCTATGGCCAACAGAATGCATTTGTCTTCTACATCAGTTTTAAGGCTTGCCTCTTCTTAGCGATTGTGTTGGAAAGTCGTATGCTATCGCCTTTTTAACTGGGTTCTCAGGGTTTCTTCTCAGTCGGTCGTGTTGAATTTATCCAAGACAATAATTTTAACGTGAATGCTTCCTCGGATCCTCTTGCTTCTTATTCGTTCAAGCTTTTTTACTTCTGCTGCCATGTGTATCATCTTCATCTCAGCTGCGGATAATTTACTCTCATATGTTTTGTACATTGTCCAACATTGTGAACCGTATGTTAGTGCTAAGCGAACAACTGCGGTGTAGAGCCTTCCTTTGGTTTTAGGGGCCATTTATCGGTCAAAGATGATGGCAGAGATTTCTCGCCACTTCATCCACCCTCCTCTTAAGCGATAGTTGATGTCGTCATCACAAGATGCTTTGCTGTTGATCATAGATCCAAGATATTTGAACTTTTCGCACTTGGGAAGCATTATTTTCAGGTAAATATGCGGAATGGGCCGTCTGGGTCGGTAAATGGACAGCGTAGATCCATAGATCTTACGAACATTTGATAGGACGTCATGTTGCGAAGAACTGTAAGAACTTCCAAGAGTACCTATCAGTCTGTCGTTAAAACAAAATCGTTCTCAGCTTTGCCGTTGGGAATCGGTCTTAAATTATAGGATGATGATTGTAAGCACCTTAGACCTTGGCTCTTTTAGAGCTGTCGCGCCACTGTTTTGTTTTTTGCTGCAGCCGGTATGAACGGAAAGTGGAGACGAAGTTCTAACCAAGATATGTAAGGCTTTTCTAACAAGATGTCTGCTATGCAGAGCTAAAAGACGAGTGTTTCAGTCCGCAAAGTCTACGAATCTAAGACCGAACAACTGGACAGAAGAGAAAGACTGAGACTCAGGAAAACAAGGCGGTAGATAAAAGGTAGATGACCTTTGCCGGAACAGGCGGCCATGGTCGCTATATTATTCAACAAACATTGAAGGTTGCAAAGCAAAACAGACTACAGAAACAGATTAAAATCGAATACTCAAGTGAAAGTAATCTTTTTGATATCAAATATGAAAATCCAATAAATAAAAATCAATTTCAACGAAATTGAAACCTTCCGTTAAAAGGTTTACAATTTTCGTAGGTCATTGACTTAAGTCTGTATCCGCAATCCTAAAGAAATCATCTCACATCCCTGTTCTCTTAACTACATATTTTTCGTCTCAAGGCAAACTGATTAACACGACGAACAAAAAAAAGTTTTCGCTGATCAACCAAAAAAAAAAAAATAGAAAGTAGGTTGACAGAAACTGCTTGAAAAAAAAAATCAGACAATTACCGTTGTTTAGAGAATCAATAATATGCCCCTAACATGTATTTTTGTGTTGACTGACTCTACATATAGCGAATTCAACCTCAAAACGAAACATACAAAAACTCCCCAAAATTAAATACACACTTAAAAAGCACACAATTTTGGGGCATTTAAATATGCGTGTATTCACGCAACATAACCTTTCTCGTTCTATCCTTCCTTCCTATATCCTATATCAAAAATCACATCAATTACAAACACTTCAACGAAACCTAACTCAATTTTACATCATGTGTATACAATCATGTTACACACACACAACGCATTTTTCACCCATCCATACAGGAATGTCAAACAGCAGCCCTAGGGTGACGTTTTTAACATGCCGAACATATCCAACAAAGAATGTTGGATTTGATTTAATTTACACAAAAGAGAAGACAAATAAGTGTTGGGTTGCGGGAATGAAACAGGCGATAGCAAGCAAAATCAAAAATTTACGAGAAAAGAGAAAGACCGACATTTTTACTTCCAGCACAAAATAAGCACACAATTTTCATCTTTTTCTTGTCATTGTTCATTGAAAAATATCACTTCGATAGC
This sequence comes from Sphaerophoria taeniata, assembly GCA_943590905.1. Lineage (NCBI taxonomy): Eukaryota > Metazoa > Arthropoda > Insecta > Diptera > Syrphidae > Sphaerophoria > Sphaerophoria taeniata. Next base: position 26,311,325 of record OX016541.1, read on the forward strand.
AATGTGGAAATCAAAAATAGGAAACGACAAAATGCCTACGATAATAAAATTTTCGCACGACTTACACAAACCAAATTGTTATACAATTGACATCCGATTAATTTACTTTTTTTTTTTTTGGTAAAAGAAAAAAGTACAGTTGACTTGACTAGTGATATAGTAGCAGGTACAATAACCTTGTAGTAGTAGAAAGGTAGGGGGAAGCAAGAAAAGAAAATCAACGTACATATACTAGATGCACTGATTGCGCCATTTCTGATATAGAAAAAAAATTCAGACGAATATTAAACACTCAAACCACAACAAAACTGAACTGAATTTGATATTTTCGAATGTATTAACTGTTAATGTACACTTTTTAACATAAATTAATTAAAATATTTACCTTTTAAACGAAAAAAATAGTAATTTTTCCGCGACTAAATTCACTATAATCGCGACTTATAAACATGGCAGTCGAAAAGTGAGATAGTCGATTTCTGTCTATGGCTGCAGAGTGGAGATATTTCATATTTCTGCGTTCTATTTGAGACAAGGCGATAAAAAGAGATAGAAGACTGCTAGAAAAAATTGACATTTCGTATCGGAGAGATGGTATTGCCAGAGGTGAAATATTTGTTTTTGTCTGATGTATTTTTTTCTCTGCTGATAAACGATAGCGAAACTTAAAATATGCGATATTCAGTCGAATAGTTACTTTTCACTTCCCATTTACGTGTTCTCATTTTAGGGCTTTTTCTCGAAATAGTAAAACACGTGAAATTTCAGGGGTTTGTACCTTTTTTTATTCTTAACAATCAAAGATAATGTGACGGAGGCAACTGCCCGATATATTCTTTTCCCAAATAATTGTGCATCAACTCAAGTTGAGCTATCGGCTGTTCAAGAAAATCCACACAATGCAATAACTAACAAACGCTTCAACTCAATTTGACTCCTTGTCCTTCTTATAAGTCAAAACAACACCAGTGATGAGGGCGACCAGGGTAAATGCCTGGGCACCGATTCGAGTACGCATCATCAATTGAGACATCTTCCGATTGCCGGTACGGAAATTATATAGACCGTAACCCAATGCTCCTGCTGTGGCCAAGCATCCTGGAATTTTACACATCAAAATGAATCACTTATGTAATTATTCTTCGCAGTAGGTATCTTCTTTTTTTACTTACCAATGGGAACAACGGGGTTTGATTTCATTTTGCGAATCATTTTTTCTCTGGTCGTTTCTGGGCGTTGAGAATCGAAATCTCTTCGCATTTGAATCCAATCCAAATCGGCATCGGTCATTGTTACTTCTTCCACTTGTCCCATTTTGTTTAGTGACTTGTTTTTCTTAAATTAACTTTAATTTTATTTAATATGAACTATTGAGAAGCATTTATTTATGCAGTTTTATTAACTACGAACAATTTAATTGAAAACGTCACAATCAAAACATTTCACAACATAATAGGCGTGTTCAAGTATCTGAGATTTTTTTCAAGGTTATTATGACAGAATTGTTAGGCACACAAAAGTATCTGCAATGTAAACAATTGGCAAATTATTGTACTTTTGATATCTTAAAATACTAAAATTTGAATACATTTCATGTCTGAAGAGAAATTACCGAATAAACAAGCAAACTTTTTTGCCTTAAAAGGCGAAGCTGAAAATTATGAAAGAGTTCATGAACACAAACGGATCACTTGATTTTATCAAAATGGACAACTCTAATTTGAACTGTCCTGTTGACAGTTGACAACCTATACAGCGGTTCTATTTTCTAATCGACTAAGGCTTTGTTCACACAGCAAAAGTATGCACGAAAACAAAAAAGGAAAAAAATATTTTTCCCCCTCTCATGCATTGATATTGTAATTCAGGCATTTGTCAAATAATCGGTACAAAATATGCTATACAATAACCACTATACAGAATAAAAAACCGCCGTCGGATGTAACCAGGGTAAGAAAGCGATGTCTGTACTCTGTACACTTCCACTCAAATATTATTTCAATAACATTTTTTGTTTGTTTAGGCCGTGTGTGAATTGCGTTGAAATGTGTATTAAAACTTGACGTTTGGTTAAAACTTGACACTAGCGTGGTGAATAAAATGGGTTAAAATTTATCCTGCTGTGGAGCAGGATAAATGGGTTAAAATTTTGACGTGTATTTTATTCTCATGAATGATAGAGAAGTTTGCTTCTGTTTTGTTGTTTTGTTCTTTTCCTCTCCGTTTTATTTAGTTGTTTGTTATGACTTTTTAAAAATTGCTTTGATATTTCAATAAAATAAATAAAATCCTTTGAATTCATCCCATTTTCAAATCGAAAAACGAAATTATTGTGTTTTCTTTTGAGAATCATAACAGATGTCAGCTGTGAAAACATGTTTCGCAGTGTTACCAGATGGAAGGAACCAATCATTCAAAAAGGGAAACTTTCGTTTGAAGATATTTTACTGTTGACTCAAATTATCAAATTACCACTGCAAAGTCGAGAAAAATGAATATAACAGAGTTTGTTTGTTATCTTAAGTGGCTTTTCATGAAATGTATTGCTTAAATTTTGGTTTTGTACACAAAATTATTTTACCTAGGTGGATAAAAACATTTTTTGTTGAGGGAAATTTCCTAGTTCTACGCAGAAATGTTGGTTAAAAATATCCCTTTTAACGCAATTCACACAGCAAATGGCTAAATTTGATCCCATTTTCAACCAAACGTCAAATTTTAACCAAACGTCAAATTTTAACCAAACGTCAAGTTTTAATACACATTTTAACGCAATTCACACACGGCCTTAGGTTGAGGGATGATAAGTGAGGCTATATTAACAGCCCTATTCTAGCGCTGAGAGGGTCTCAAGTCTCAAATTTTTAAGACTAATTTTTTGAGAGGTTTTTTGTTAGGTGATCTCAAATTCGTATTCTGCAAATTCGGTCTTAAGAAACCTCTCAAAAAAATTCACCACAGGAAGGTAATTTTTTTTTGTTTTGGCAGGACTGTTTCTAATTAAAATGAAAAAGAATTCAAAACAGCAACAGATAAGTGGGAAATACAGTTTTAAAACAAAATAAAGAAAACTATGGAATCGATCGGTAAGAAATTAAATAAAACGTTCAATAATTTGTATTTCTATTAATATTTTTATAAATTGTATTAGGCACTCAAAAAAGTAAACGCACAACAAGGGAGCAACTCAGTTATTTCATCGAGTTTGCGAAGAAAAATCCAAAACTCCTTGCGAATAAAAACGATCCAACGAGTCCTAATCGGGTAATGGATCTTTGGAGTCAACTGGCGGATAATAAAACAAACATATAAAAGATAAAATATGATACTCGTACGTACTCGAATGACAAATGGCAAAGAAGATGGTTGATCGTCGTGCTGCTCTAGGTCATGAATAAAGTCTCAGCACAAAGTTTTGGGCAGCCGAAAAAATTTTGTGAATGTTTCCTCTTGAAGAGAAAATGGATCATTAATTTCTCTCAATTGTTTGAGCATTCTCCTCCGCTCCAATTTTAAAAATTAGTTAATTAAAAAATAAAAACACTATTCACTTTCTATAAAATAATAAAATTCTTACTTTTCATTCTCTTCCAAGAGATGTATTAAAATGAACATGTCCATATTTTGCCTTCTTTGTATAAAAAAAAAACAAACGCAGTTGTGATGTGCCAAAGAGCAGATCTCAATTTTAAAGATTTTGAGATGCTAACAAGTTGAGAGGTTTTCGCCAGAATACCAAAAAAGTCTCAAAATAAAATTCACCCCGAGTTGAGAGGTCTTTATTTTTTGAGAGGTCGCCAGAATAGGGCTGTAAGAATTCGTTTCCTCCGCCGAAGGTCTTGTTTGGCTGCGAAAAAAGCCGTCTTCATCTTTGTATGTGGAACAACAAGTACTATCAAGATTGTTTCTCTGCTTGCCTTGACCGAAGATCTGTCAAATCAAGCAGAGAACATACAATACAAACTTACGTAAAAAAAACTGCTTCTTTGAAAAGGTTTTAAGATGATTCCGCCACCGTCGTTTGCAATCTTGAGACTACTCCCAAAATATATATACAAAGGTCTTCATATTACTTCCATTGGTTTTTTTTTCTAGCTGCGAAAAATCGTTGATTGCAAAAACAATCAGCACACATTTTTAATATTCGTATACCGCAAAGTATACACCACTTGGTCAAATTCAAATCAAATCGCTTCTATTTTTATTTTCATTCGTTTTGTATTTTGTTTTCTCATGTCATGTCATAATTTATCTCCAAGAAATCCATCAGCCAAAATAGGACCCTACATTTTGAACACACCACTTTCTTGCGCATGCTCACAGAATTTTCCCCACAGCATTTATGAAGAAAGTGCCGGTTACATACCACACTTGCATCCATAATCCACAAATCCTATCGCATGTCGCTGTAAACGTAAAATATTCATCTAACCATCTCCGTCTCACACATTACAATCCCCATGCGCAGCAGATGGACGCCATCAAAAATTTTGTAGAGAGTGTAGAGTTTCGACCAAAAAGGCTACATTGAATTTTTCTTCAGCTCCAAATTTTCAAGAAAAATTCTCTCAACAAATTTAACAAATATAATCCATAATAAATAAATTTATTTGCATAAATCAGTTCACAAAGATTTGAAATATCTCAAATCACTTAAATAATCATCGTTTGTGTGTGCAATTGTTGTAAATAAAACGAAAGCAAATCTTCGCTCCTCGGAATTCTCGCCGTGTGGACCGAAAAAAATTTAATATTCCTGACTTTTTTTTATATGTTCTGTTCGTGTTCACTCCTTGCCTATTTCTGTTTTCGTGTCGTTGTTTGTGACAAGTGAGACTTCCCTCCAACGAAATAAAAAAAAAGGAAAATAAAAATAAATCAAGAATCTATGGCAAATTTGTGCCCGAAGAACGGTGGTATTCCCGATTCCGAAGAGATCTAGAACAGCCTCCCAAAAAACTTGTTTATTGAAAAAGAACCGAAACTATGATTTAAGTTTGTGTTTTTATTTTTCTTCGATTTTTGTTTTACTTGTTTGTTGTTTGTGTGCTCTGCTCTCAGCTCTGTGCTCTACTTGGCACTGTTGACCGAAAATTAAGCACCAGCCAGCCAGCAGCAGTAAAAGAAAATAAAAAACAATAACTTTTTTTGGTGGGATAAAAAGTGTTACGTAGTCGTCTTCTTGTCGGTCGTTCTCGTTGGTCTTCATCGTCGTCGAAGGTATAAAAGCAAAACATGCTAAAGTGGAGACTTGATTAGAAATAAGAAAAGAGAAATTACAAAAAAGGAAAGAAACAATAGTGTGAATCTAGTGCGTTGAACGTTTCCTGGAAATCATCGCGTCCGAAAAAGTGTGTTCTCTCGAAACTGGTTGATTAATTAATGCAGAAATGAGTTATAGCCAGAAACAAGGCCCAGGCGGGAACAATGGTGCTCCGAGTAACCAGGCAACGCAGCAAGCTGCCAAAGCACTTGCAGGTATCCAGCAGCAAATGCAAAATTTGGTCCATGGTCAGAACGCTCTTCCGCAAACGTCAGGTATAAATGCCTTCCTCACGCAACAACACTACGAGCTGATCAAACAACAGCAGCAGCAGTTGATTCTATCCAATCCCCAATTGCAACGGCTGCAGCAGCAAATGCAGCAGAACAAAGATCGTGGAGAGCCTCTGGCATTGACCCGAACCCCAGCCGCTTCCGAATTGCTCAACAAGACCTATCAGCAGCACCATCAACAGCAGTCCAATGGGAATAACTCGTCGGCTGCATCGTTGGCCACTGTCAATCAGTTTCAGCAGCAAATGCAGGCAGCTAATTTGATGCAACAGTTACACGCATATCAGATGCAGTTCCAGCAACAGCAGCAGCAACAACAGCAGCAACAGCAACAACAGCAGCAGCAGCAACAACAACATCACCAACAGCCACAGCAGTCGCATCATCAGCAGCAGTCCCATCCCAGCAGCACTCATCAGCTGCAGCAGAAAAGTCTTGCCCAGGCAGCTTTAGCCACTGCTGCTTCATTGCAAACCAGCAAGCAGCAACATAATCCACAGATGCAACAATCCCAGTACTCACAAAAGTATATGCCAACTGCTGCTCATAGCAAGTCGGCGTTGGGCAGTGTCGGCATCCCACCGCCGCCGCCACCCACTGCACTGGCCAATCAATTGAAACCCCCAAATCTCCCTCCCAGCACCCAGATTACTCCGATTCCTTCACCGCAACACGGAGCGGCGAACAACAGTCTCTCATCGAAGAGTACTTCGTCGGCGGCCAAGCAAGTACCACCGTCGATTTCGCTATTGCCAGCCAAACAGCCGCCAGTCTCGCTCCCGAATGCCCCAGTTGCAGCTCATCTGCACCACCATTTGCAGAACAAGGTGCCGCCAATTTCGATCCCCAACCAATATAATTCGCCACCGGTCACTAAAGGTCCATTGGTAAGTGCGATCCCTCCACCCTTCCCATCGCACTATCAGAAGATGAGTAGCCAGGCACATCCACAGCAAATGCCGCCACAGAACACATCAACGGCGAACCCATTCGCTTCTGTTGCGCCCATTCCGGAACCGAAGTTACAAACCAGTGCTGTGCCATTAACCAAGCAACAACCGCAGCAGCAACATCAGCCACCGACAACAGCTCCTCCATCGTCGTCGTCGTCGAATATGGTCTCTGTGACAAGTTGCGCGCCATCTAAGGCGCCTGCAGTCAGTCAAGATAATCAAAAACAAACTGCTCCTCCACTGATGCCCGTACCAGCACCAGTAAAAGACCAGCAGGCTGACGAAGTTGTCAAGGCAAATCCCACGCCGCCTAGTGCATCAAAAGCTCCATCGCCATTAGCTGGAGCTGTTCTTCCAGAAACCAAGTTGAATACAGCATCAGAAGATCCAGTTACTCAACCGCAGCAACCACCGCCGCCGCCAGCAGTGACCAAGACAACAACTGAATCGGAAGGCAGCAACTTGGTTGAGACAGCTCCTGCTCCCCAAGTTGTACCGGAGTCTAAGGCATCTTCACCCCAGCAAAGAGAGGAGGCCAAACATGAAGCAAATTCAAAAGAGCCGACTGCAGTTAGTGAGAGTGTCACAGATGGAACAACTAAAGCCGATTCTCCAGTTGCTGCGATTGAAGATGCTGCCAAGGCTACACCCACTACTGCGGAAGAGACCAAAATGGATAAGGCGAACGATGACAAAAATGTAAGGCTTATACTTCTTTCTATTGCGATACCTTGACACCTATCAATTTCCCCAAAATTACTAACATATCTAATTCGAATAATTTCAGGCAAAGGAACCCAATCCGACGTCCGCTGAAAAAGTAGACACTCAACCACTTGCAACACCAGTGGAAAAAGAGAAGAAAATTGACACACCAGCAATTCTGGAGACACCACATGACACATCCATCGATAAATCCAAACCATCAGCCGAGGAAGAGAGTCCAGCAAGTGATCTCTCCTCGACCGAAGTCAACAAATCCAATGACACATCAAACAATGCATCTTCGTCAAGCGATGAACAACAGGCTAACGATTCGACCACCAAACCAGACAAACCAGCCGATGAAGCAAGTTCCGAGAAACAAGAAGACAAAATTGAGAAACCATCAAAAGAAGATTCTCCGGAACAAAACGTCGTTGAAAACCCAGACAAAACTGGGAAATCAGAAAAAGAAGAAACAGTCGAGGCGCCAGTTGCTGCAAAGGTTGTAGAAAAGACCGACAAGAAGGACGTCAAACAACCAGTCGTCGAAAAAGAGAAACCAGCTGCAAAGCCGATTCAATCGGAAAAGTCACAAATCAAAACTAAGACACCAAGGCTATCGAAAGCTGCAGCCGCTGCAGCCATCTTAGCCGAAGCTTCTTCCACCGACAAGAGGAGAGATTCTTCGTCCGCAGCCAAATCCAAATCAAAATCCGACAAAGAAAAGGAGAAGCCAACCAATCAGTCTTCATCGACATCTGTGTCGTCGGCAAAAGCCAACAAAACCGATAAGAAGAAACAAACCCAAACAAAACAAACCCCCAAGAAAAAAGAAACCAACGCATCATCGGCATCAACGCCATCGACACCGAGCGATCGCAAGAGTCAACGTCATCGTCTCAAAACCATTCTCTATCAGAGTCCGTTGCCCGAATTGGCTTTCATTACAAAATTGTCCGCAAGCGAAGCCTCAAACTCACCAAAACCGCACATGTCCAACGAAGACAAATTGATTGTGTTCTACAAAAACGAATACATGGCGGTACGCAACGCCGAAGGCAGTTTCTTTCTCTGTCAGACTCTGCAAAACGTCTATCGGTCTTCGCCGCGTATAACAATTCGCTGGCTGTCCGAGGACAAGAAAGACAAAACAGTTTTCATACCAGATTTCTACGATCACACTGACATTGAGTGTGTCTTGACAACTGTCGACTTGAAGAAGATCGAAAAGGGCCATCTGAGATTGCCGCAAAGCGAGAAGGTTCGCATCGAGAATATTTTGAAGAAGGCAATTGACGTTGAACAGGGCATTGTTCCGCGACCTGATGTTACCGAAGAGAATCCAGATGGACGTAAGTTTTCTTTTCAAACTTATTTCAATTCATTTCTCAATTTTTCGATTTGCAGTTGACATTTCGCTCTACAAAGATGAATCTCAAATAGAAAAGAAATTAGCTCACAGTGCAAGCAAGGGCAGTGGCTCTAAGAAACGGTCACGTTCTTCACGAAGCCAAAACAAGAGCAAATCAAAATCACCCTCTAAGAAGAAGAAATTCGCCTTGTCATCTAAAAAGAAGCGAAAAGGCAGCGATAGCGATTCAAGCGACGAAGAAAGCGATGAGGATGACGACGACGACGATTCTGATATCGATATGGAATACAAGCCGGCTAGTGGTGGTCGGAAGAGATCCCAGACAAGCAGTGCATCACAGAGCACCAAGGCGTTGAGGAATCAACGATCGCCAGTGGCAGCTACAGCGCGCGCAGCTTCTCCTCCCTTGACTCCAACCACGTCCAAATCGAAGTCATCCGTGCCTGAAAAGGTAAGGCGTTTTCATGTTTTTTGACATTTGAAGTATGAATTTTAGTTTAAATTTTCAGACCGAAACCCCGGCGAACAGCAGAAGCGATAGGGCCCTCAAGCGAAGAGCTGTCGAAGGCACAGCTTCAGATTTGTCAGCTAAGAAATCTCTATCGGTGAGTCCCGTCAAAGGAGCAGCTAAGGGTGAGTACATTTCAATGCATTCTAGACATTTATTCGTATAACGTTGTTTGTCTTCGAATAGCCGATAAAAATTCGAACAGTGACAGCTCGCTGAGTAAAACAGAAGACTCTTCGGCCGGTGAAGAGGCACCCAAAGCCGTAAACAAGGCTTCTTCTGCACCAACATCAACTCCAGCAACATCAACAACATCAACCAAAAAGAAACAAACTGGCGCAGTCGCAGCATCATCAACATCAGCACCTGCATCGTCGTCGCCATCATCGTCTTCGTCAGCAAATCGACCAACCAGAAGTCGGAAGTAAAACAAAATAGTAGCATTTTTTTCTAGCCTTTCCCTCCGTTATATCAAATTCCCCCTCAATTTTAAGAATAGCCACATGTAGAACAACATTTTAAAACACACACACACACAAAAAAATACACACACAATCTTACGTGTTAAACTCTTCTAAAGATTTAGGAATTTAGATTTTAGATAAGAACATCGTTAGCGAGCACCTTTAGGAATATTTCATTTTCTCATCAAGAGAGGCAGCTAGAAAAGGACTTAAACAAGAGGCAACGGCGACGTGCGATGAGTGCTAAACTTTTTAAATCACTTAAGCATTATTAGAGTATTATAAGTAGTTGGACAGACAAACAAGTGGTGGGCGCAATTTCTGTTTGAAAACATTTCTGCAATAGTTTTTTTTTATCATTCTTATTTTAATATATTTTTTGTTTTGTCACTTTTTAGACAACTTTGTAGTTCGGTTTGTGCATGGTGATTCAATTTAGTCCCTTTTGATTAATAATTTTTGTTCATTCCACTCAACAGTTATAACAAGATGGGAAAGCTTGGTGTTAAAATGACATTTGCCTACGAACTAAAAAGCAGGTTTGCTGCAAGAGGATGTGTGTAATGCAAACTAAAAAAGCAAGTTTGCTGCAAGAGTATGCGTGTATAAAAAAATTAAATTTGAGGTATTTGGAGAGTAAAATGTAGGTAGGTCTCCAATCTTGTCATAACTGATCAGTGGTTCATTTATGTGCTACAACCTCTTTTTTTTCATAAAACAAAACCCGATCCCTTGACTCACTCAGAAAAAAATTCAAATTATACATAAACATTATTAGATGTAAGAAAGTATCTCGTAAGCTATACAATTTTATTGTACATTTTCAAATTAATGTACAAAAAAAAAAGAAGAAAAGAAACAACAACAACAACAACAAAAAGGAAAATTACAAAATTTGTATCATTTATTTTTTATTCTTTTGGGGTAAAGTAAAATAATTATATAAAAATATATGTAAGAAAAAAAGTATATATATATCAAGCGTATATTTTTCATTAGTTTAGGCTTTAAACAAAAGTAAAAACAAAATTCTTATATAGATTTATTATAACAAAAAAAAAAAAAAAAAAACAGAAAAACTTCACCATAAAAAGAGAATTCTAGAAAAAACCGATAATGTAAATGCCTTGCAAAAGGAGTAAAACAAATTGTAATAAACACAAAATTAAACTTCTCGAAAGCTAAAGTAAATTCATCAAAATTTAAATGAAAAACAAAAATTTGACATTTAAATCCAAGTAATTCAAAAGATACAGTGAGCGTCAAAAGAAAGTGTACACCTGCGTATTGTACTTATCTTTTGACTTTTTGAAGAGCATGTAGCACTTATTTGAAAAAAAGGATGCAATGTTTAAAGGCTTTTAAAAAAAAATTTATGAAAAATATTTAAATTTAAAATTAAAAAAACAAAATAACAAAAAATATTTAATTTTTATGGCGTCAAAAAAAAAGTGTATACCTTGCCGCACACACTGTATTACAAGGTTCTGCTTATCGGGAAAACAACCGTTATGATTGTTTAATTTTCTGTTTAAATCATAACTGGTCTATTCAAAGTCATCAGTGTTGCAATTTGATATCGAAAATTGATAGTTTTTCAAATTTAAATAAAAAATATTAAAATGGACTTTGTTTAGCAGAAGAAACGCGAAAACTTGTAATAAAATTTAAAAAAGAAGAAAAATCTTACCGCGAAATACCGAAAATATTGGGCAGATGCCATAATACTATAAAAAAAATGTGGGACAAATTTCAAAGGCTCAAGGAGGTAAAAGATCGACCCCGTTCTGGAAGACCAAAAAAACTGTCCACAGGTGATGAACGTGCTATTGTGAGGGAGGTGCGAAATAATCCAGTAGCAAGTGCAGTGAAGATTGCTAAAAGATTAACAGAATCTTCTGGAGTAAATGTAAGCGCAAGCACTGTTCGCTGGTGCCTTCATAATAGCGAGCTACATGGCAGAGTTCCACGGAAAAATCCATTCATATCTGTAAAAAGGCAAAAGCAAAGGATGGTTTAGCGAAGAAGTACAAACATGAGAGCTTATCATTCTGGAGCAATGTTCTTTTTAGCGATGAGAACAAATTTGAAATCTTTGGTTAACGAAAACCACCAAAAATATGGAGAACACGAAATGCAGAATTTCAACAACAAAATATTAATGTAACAATAAAACACGGGGGGTGGTTCGATAATGGTCTGGGGGTGGTTCGATAATGGTCTGGGGGTGTATGGCAGCTTCTGGAGTGGGGAACCTCGTCTTTGTTGAAAGTACCATTAAAAAAGAAGATTACTTAAATATTTTAAGGGAAAATTTGTCATCAAAGTGTCGCAAATCTGGGGTTAAGTAACTTAAAGGTATTCTAACAAGACAACGACCCCAAGCACACATTGAAAGTTGTCAAAGAATGGTTACTCTAGCGCACACCTAAGCAATTGGATCACCCTCCTCAATCACCGGACCTAAACCCCATTGAGCATTTGTGGGAGTATCTCGATAAGCAGATCCGACGAGCAGTCATTAAAGTCAATTTTAAAGGAAGAATGGCAAAAAATTCCCGTCGAATTTACCAGAAAGCTACTTGAGTTAATGCCTAGAAGCTTAGATGCTGTTTTAAAAGCAAAGGGGAAGCAGACGAAGAACTAAATTCTAGTTTTTGTCTTTTCAAGTACACTTTCCACTTTCTTTTTTTAATTTTAAATTTAAATATTTTTTATATGTTTTGTTTGTAAAAGTTTATAGGAAATAAATACCCTTTAAACATTGCATCTTTTTTTCAAAAAAAAGTGCATCATGCTCTTCAAAAAGTCAATAGATAAATAGGTACAATACGAAGGTGTCCACTTTCTTTTGACGCTCACTGTATACATACAAAAATGATGACAGTTATCGGTTTTAAAAAATTTAACTTTAATCAGAGATTTAAAATGCAATATTTCTGAGCTGTATTGTTTTACATTTTATTTTGTCCTTTTTTTAAATAAAATAAAATATGAAATAAAAAAATAATAATAAATATATTTTAAATTATGTTTGTGAAATAAATTTTAAGCAAACAAAAAATTAACATTAAAAATAAAATACCATACTAAAGCATGCGTAAAAAATAAATAAAAAAAAATAAAAGAAAAAACTGTCTTATATTGTTTCACGAGCAGATTTAAGTGTTTTAAGAGAATAAAGAATTAAATTCAATTTTGAAATTTAAAAAAAAATGTAATAAAAGAATTTTTAATTTCTGTCGTTCACTCTTGGTAGCGGTATGTGTTGCCTCAGTTAAAAAAAAAAAAAACAATTAAACGGTTTTATCAAATTTTTCCGTACAATTTCTAAGAATTTTCTACCACCGCATCCTTTTCGGTGGTTGGGTGTTGTAGGATCTGGGGGCATATGCTGTATCTTACTCTACCTCCAAGCTCCAAGTGGTAACCACCGGATACTGGTTATATCACTAGCTATAACTTGCGAAAGATGTAAGCGCGCGTGCAAAACGGAGAAACAGAAGCACTTAATCAACGGCCCTACAAATTTGGAGGTTAGTCCGAGGTGCTAAGGGCTAACAACACCTCCACAGTAAAAAAAAAAAAAAAACATGAAGTTATGAGAGAAATAGGCAGAGCCTCGGATAATGACCCCCCTCTTATGGTAACCAAACCCGGAACTATAACAAACTACGCATTGAGAATTTGTACCTGGGGCCTGATTATGGGATTCGCGGCGAATCGTTTTGCTAGCGAGTTTGACATTTTTCAATTATTGCGTTCGCTTTCGTCTTCTTCGTTTTGAATTCGACCAATTAACGAATTCGAAGGCGTATTTGAAATGTCATAATATTTGCTGGCGAGTTGAAATACGACAGCTTTTTATTGGCGGATTCACAGACGAAAGAGTGTTTATTTAGAGTTACCACCACTCGGCATTTTCTCATAGTGTGATTTTTGATAAGCTTGCTCAGGGACTCATATTATTAAATTTGACTCATCTTTTTAAGTATTCTACAGTTAGTGCATGAAAATTGAGTTTATTTTCGTTGTTTGAACAACGATAGCAACTAAGAGATGCTTCCACCAAGGGCTTTTTCCGTCAATTCCTTTGTTTGGCTGGAGTTATAGCTATTTCACGGGTGCCAATCCGATCATCAGACTCCTATTTTCATTGCTGCATGTTTATTAACATTCTTCTTCTCATGCAAATTATAACATGTAAACAATACTCTTGCAAAACAGACTGAATGATAACCAACAGATGTAGCTTCAAAAAAGGCCGCTATCAACTGCCAAAGTTCAACTTATCAGTGTCTTCGAATGTTCTTCTAATAACCTTTGTTTGAAAAATAAAATTTATCGAACGTTCTTTTACTTCGTTCCTCTGAGGGACTCATTTATTTTCAAAATTACTAATTTTTTCAGCAGCAGGGACTCATTTAAATTTTAACATGCGGCAACACTGTTATCATTATTAACTGGAATATTAAGTGTCAAATCACTGGAATATTGGAAGACATTTTCTCGCTTCGCCGCGAGTTCGTTAATAAGGAAATACGACGCGAGTCGAATTTAAAAGGTCGAATTGAAAACGATCCGCCGCGAACCCCATAATCAGGCCCCTGGAATGTAAGAAGACTCTCCAGGTGCAACTCAAAAACTTGAATCTGTCCTCACGCAGTATAAGACAGACATTACTGCGATCCAGGAAATATGATGAACAGGATCAGGGAAAATAAAATGAAAAAAATGTGACATTTATTACAGCTGTCATCAAAGAGTGCACATATTTGGATGTGGATCCGTCGTGGGTCTGAGTGCGCGTCCTCCCAAATACCACAGATATCAGCACCTTGTGGAACCAATATCGCGATATAATTAAAAATGCAGCCGAGACCACCATAGGTTACCAGCCACCCCCGAAAAAGTAACCGTGGTATGTGATGAATGCGCGTTATTGAAAAGAGAGACGAAAAATGCACGTTTGCAGATGCTGCAACGAAAAACAAGAGCAGGAAGATAAGAGTACGGAACAAAAAGGAGAAATGAGAAAAGGACCCTGCGAAGGAAGAAAAGAGCATCCGCAGCTTCTCAGCTCAAAGATCTAGAAGCCTCGGGCCAAGAACACACCCGATGCGGGACATAGGATCTTCGAAACAGTGGAGGAAACCTAGTCACCGAAGCACAGGGAATTGTAGATGAAGATCAGTCAATGAAGACCCAGTCCCAGCCCCAAGCACAGAAAAGGTAGAAAGAGCCTTCCAAGGCAAGCCATCCAAAACAATAACAAGCCCGCCGGGTCTTAAGGCATACCTGCGGAATTCTTTAAATATGGAGGATGTGTTTTGATTTTGATGAACCGCATGCACCAGGTCATCACCAAGGTGTGGGAGGAAGAATGCATGCCCACTGACTGGTCGATAATCTCCATATGCCCCATCTCCAAAAAGGCGATCTTATGTCATGCAAAAACTACCGAGGCATATCCCAGCTTAAAGTTGCATACAAAATCCTATCCAACTTACTGTGTGAGCGTCTTCAACCGTTATGCAACACTATAATCGGCACGAGCCAGTGTGGATTTAAGTAAGACAGAACAACGATAGACCAAAATTCACATTGAGACTGAGGCCAATCCTGGAAAAGACCAACGAATTTCAAGTCGGAACCCACCATCTATTCATCGACTTTAAAGCTGCTTATGTTAGCATCACCGTCCGCATAGCGTGGTCTAAGCCCTGCGCATGTTTGCAACAACTCGGATGAGCTGTAACCCATTTGCACACACACTGCACTGCGTATTGTTTATCGTCATGCGGCACAGCTGAATCAGTTTGTTTGGGATCCCGAATTCAGACATCGCCCACACGAGCTCTTGGCGGTGGATGCTATCATGAGCAGCTTTGAAGTCAATAAAAAGATGGTGTGTTTCGGCTCGAAAATCGTTGGTCGTTAGCCTCAGTGTGAATAATTGGTCTATCGTTGTTCTGGCCTATGGCCACACACAGATAATGAATTTTTCTGTTCATTGCATGCACAGTATTTCTCGGTTATCTGCCTCTACTTTTATCTGAGCAATTTTATTCTACCCTTGTTGTTTTGTTTCAAATTGCTACCACCTAGCCCGCTTTACCTTTTTCTAAAATGTTCATCCAAAAAGCACTATTTTTTCGGATAACTTCTTCACCTACTTTGAAAACGGATTATTTTGTTCAAGATTCAATTAGGCACGTAACGAGATTCGCATGACTGCCTTTCCCAGATAATTGGACAGAAATGATAGCAAAACTTAAGAAGCACTTACCCGGGGAGCACTGTATTATGTTAACATAAAGATAACACAAGACAAGGCGATGCGCTGTCAAACGATTTCTTCAACATCATTCTTGAAAAGATTGTGCAAAACTCCAACGTCATCACCAGAGGCCCAATCTTTTAAAAGTCCGTCCAGCTATTAGGATACGCAGACGATATTGACATAAGTGGAAGAACACAGCGTGATGTCAGTGGAGCGTTTGTGATGTCGTTTTCCATTGGTCTTTTTTGGACGTTTCTTCTTCTACCTCCAATGGAACGGGTTATGATGTATGTGTCATTCTTCGGACGATTCTGTTTTCAAAACGGAAGAGTTCTGCTCTTCTCAGAAGCATTCCCTCTTTCAAAGTCAGTCCAATGGAATGGTTACAGAAGACTCATGGACTCTTCCGAATGCTTCTGGACGACCAATGGAAAACGACATTAACTTCGAGGCAGTTAAGGACTCCATCTACCTAGGATCTGCTATCAACTCAGTTGTTTTTTGGTCCAGTTTTGCTTAAATGGAGACGAAGATTCAATCAAGAACTGTACGAGCTGTTCAGCGACACTGACCTAGCCAGAAAAGTTAACGGCCAACAACTTAGATGGTTGTGTCATGTAGAGCGAATGGAAAACAATACTCCGGCTCGTATAGTCTTCGAATCCAACCCGGAAGGACGGCACAGAAGAGGAAGACCGCGACTCAGGTGGAGCAAACAGGTGGTAGAGGACTTGAACCAACTTGGCGTGCGAAACTGGAGACAGCTAGCTAGGGACCGAGTTGGCTGGAGACGTTTGTTGGATGAGGCCCTGGTCCGACCGACTTGGACTGTAGCGGCACCATAAGTGAGTAACGATAACACATACACAGAAAAATAAAAGCTTCGAGAAATTCATTTCAGGAAAAGGACCACAATAAATACGAATGAACACATTTTCCTTTACAATTTTATTGTACAATTAACATTGTAAGATGAATACAATTATTGTCCAATTTCGGACGAGCCTGCGTCTACCTCTTGTCCGTCATTTGCATTTACCAAGTTCTCTTTCAAGTCCAATTCTTTAATGGCATTTTGAAGACGAGCAATTTCGTCAAGCGTTTCTTCAAGTTCTCGTTCAAGATTTTCAATTGTTTCATCTGAAACGATATGGTCTCCCAATTCCTGTCGAATGAAATCCATAGCATTTTCTGGTCTGTCTTTCATTTTCATAAGTTTATCGAAAATTTCAGCGAATTTTTGGGTAACACCATGTTTTTCCAAGTATTTTACGAATCGAGCCTTTTTTTCTTCAGAACAAGAGTATTCGTTGAGGAACATGGTTTTAAAATTTGTTTTTAAACTTTAAACTTTAAAATTCAATCGATCGATCTTGGGATATTTCAACGATTTTTTAGTAACTATAACCTGCGAAAATAAAAATTAGAAGCAATTGGATTGGAAAAAAATTGAATGCAATTTGTTCGTCCTTTTTGATTCCGCATTCGCGTTTTCACCGTTATATTTTTGACACGCATATTGCATTATTTGAAATATAGAGGCGCTGTTTTTAATTTATATCATGGTTCCCACTTTAACGTTTTCTTAGTTGATATCTAAATCTAGTATTTGTGGGTTTTGTACAGGTTTTGTATATTGTGTGTTATAACACTCAGACGTAGGAAGACGCAAATAAGTGCAAAAGAGAGAGAGAGAGAGAGTAGGTGAAATAAAAAAACTTTAAAAATTCTCAACCCGCAGAGTTGTGGGTTCAGGATTGTCGGGATGAGTGTTCAAAAGAAAATATACGAAACACGCAGCATACAGAAAGTCTGAGTGTAATAACACACTATTGGATCTCATTTGTATGGTGGATTAACATTAATGTTAAGGAATTTAAGATGTCAAACCAAATTCTAAAAAAGCGCCTAAATCAAGAGATATACAAAAACGGAGATAATATAGATATTTTCTCCGTATACATATATACATTCAAATTATTTGCAAATTCCTATAATTTATTGTGGTTTTCTTGACTAATTAATTATAGCACATTATGGTAATATTGACAGCCGTTTTCATAACCAAAACTTAAAGGCCTACAAAATTTAAGCGAGCTCTGAACAGTACTTAAGCAGATAATCCTTATTCATAACACCGGTCTACAACATTTTTGCTGCAAGGATGAGACACATCATTTCTAGTAAATTTTATGATGCTGAAACTAAATCCGGACACAGAAATGTTCTAGCACGTCAGGTTTTCGAGATATGCTTATCTCAATGTGCTCAAAACACGGTTTTTGGCGATGTTTGAAGTAATTTTTTGAGGACAAAATTTTTTTATAGACATTTGTAACTACTGCATTCTTAAGAAGGACTCTTTATCTTTCAAACCCATTTTAGTTTGTTTCGTTACGTTTTTTTTTTCTCAAGATATACCATTTTGTTTTCATAACACCGTTGGCTAGTACAAAATTGCAAAACATAACATAGGTAAAATCGAAGTACCGTAGCTAAAATTTAATTTCTTGAGGAAAAAGACTCGTAGCGAAACAAACTAAAATGGGTTTGAAAGATAAAGAGTAGTTCTAAAGAATGAAGTAGTTACAAATGTCTATAAAAAATTCTTGTCCTCAAAAAATTACTTCAAACATCGCCAAAAACCGTGTTTTGAGCACATTGAGATAAGCATATCTCGAAAACCTGACGTGCTAGAACATTTCCGTGTCCGGATTTAGTTTCAGCATCCAAAAATCTACTAGAAATGATGTGTCTCACCTTTGCCGCAATCAGAAAATGAAATTTTGTAAACCTGTGTAATCAATTTTCTGATTTAAGTAACCCGGCGGCCACACGAGCAAGTTCTGGCTAGCAAGTTGGCATACAATCAAATGTTTTACTCACACATTCAAACTTTTAGTACTTGCTTAAGTACTGGCTAGCTAATTTTCCAGCCAGTAAAACGAGCAAGTAAATCGGCAAGTAGTTTGACAGGTTTTGCAAAATATATCAAAATGAACAAAATTATATTAGAAAATTAGTTGAAACGAGGATTTTATTTCTATTTTTGCTGGTGACATTTTGGAAATTCAAAATTGGATGTTAAAAGCAGGTAAGCTTGTAAGAAATATGTGAACTTGCTGGCAAGTTGACTAGCAAGTTTTTTGCCACCTACGTCACACCAAGTACACCGATAGAGATTTGACAAATAATATATGTACGCTACTTGCTGGCCAGAACTTGCTCGTGTGGCCGCAGGTTAAGGTTGACTAATATGCTGTTTCCACTGTCGCTAATCACGAGATTAAGCGAAATAGATTAATATGCTGATTCCACTGACGCTAATCACGAGATTTAGCGAAGTAGATTAAGAACAAATCTAGACTTATCGGTCTTTTTCCCATTCTTCATCGTGTCCGATGAAAGCCTCCTGTATGACGGCAGGATTTTGTTCGTCGTCGCCGTTATACAGTCTACAGAAGTGGTCCTTCCAAATCCCCAGCAATGACAGCGATTCTACTATGATGTTCTCTTGTTTATCTCTGCAGGCATCGGTTCTTACTCGATGACCTTGAGCCAGCTGTTGTACCTTCCGGTAGAACCTCCGAACTTCATTCCTGCTGTTGGATTTCTCAACATCCTCGATCTGACACTTCTCATGCTCCTTCTTTTTTTCTTCTGAGAAGCCGGCATTCCTCTCTCTCTCCTTTTTTGCTCGTAGAGCTCATGAGCAGCTCTTGTCCTTCTATGCAGCGCCGCTCTGTATGCCTCCTGCTTGGCTGCATGGGCCTGCCTGCATTCTTCGTCAAACCAGGGGTTTCGTTTTGGTGGCTGTGTGGAATCTAGTAGGTACATTAGAGGCAGTATCTCTAACTACTCTCTGGCAATGTTGCCACTGTCTTCAATATTTGATGTTGGCCGCATAGGACTTGACACTCGATCAGAGAAGGATCTTGCGATTGTAGCCATCCCACGTCGAATTTTCTTGCAGCATTCCCTTGATTTGGCCGCTGTCGGGATATTCGTAGCACTACCTTGGCGATCTTGGATACGACGAGGTAGTGGTCCGAGTCGATGTTGGCTCCTCGTAAAGGTCGAACATCGAGAATGCTGGGCAAGTGCCTTCCGTTGATCGCAATGTGATCAATCTGGTTGACGGTTGATTGATCAGGAGATCTCCATGTACCTTTATGGATGTTGAGATGGTGCTGCTGTCACATTTCGCCCCGCAGCAAAATCAATCAGCCTGAATCCGTTGTCGGAAGTGATGAGCTTGTAGAACTCGTCTTTGATGTCGTCCTTTTTCTCATCTTTGGGGGCATGCGCGCATATTAGGCTAATTTTACCGAATTTAGCCTTGATTCGGATCGTCGTGATGCGCTCGCTTACACATTTGAAGCTCAATAGTTTTTGCCTGAGTCCGCATCCAAAGAGCCACTGTTGTTGCTGCCGCCAACAGTTACCGCAGTTTTTCATCCTCCTTTTGCCCGGTCCATCCCATCGCTTTTCTTGGATAGCGGTAATGTCTGCTTTGTAACAGTTGAGGGTCTCCGCTAATTGTTCGACAGCACGCGGTCTATCAAGGGACCTAACATTCCATATCCGAAATTCGTTATCCCTAAAACATTTGCTTGGATTGTCATCAGTGTGTCCGTCCGTTTCCGAGGCCTGTTGTTGCTTCGCAACTAAATGTTTTTCTACTTAGTCGGGAAGTCACGCCAACGTACAACCCCGAACCTGGAGTACCAGGCACTTGATGTGACTCCAAGTGCAAGAGCCGGAAAAACTGCTCCTTTTACGGCCTTGGCTTCAAATAATTCGAAGTAGCCCGTTAAGGTGTTCACCAAGTAGTTCGGCCTAGCTGGAATTGAAGACGCCACCGTTGTTACCAAAATGAGAAATTCATTCGCTGCCGTACCTCGCCTTGGAGGGACACTCCTTCGTTGTGGTGTAATTAGTAGTAAAACAGCTTATTCCGCTTCGACCTGTCGACCAAAGGATGCCCTTCTGCGAAAACAAGTCTCGCGATCGCCATCGCATACAGGTATGGCTTCATAGTAGTAGTCACCGAAAGCCGTTCGCCACGTCAAGGCTTACCCCATGGAGGATAACTGGAATGAGTAGCTAGTGTTATTTATAACTGAAAAACACCTGTTCCTGCAGATTTTAACTTTTGGGTAAAATAAAAAAACTAAAACATATTTTTACTAATTTTTGTATATTTTTGTGAAACAGTTTTTATTTAACTCTATTCTTACAGTCGTAGGGTATGTAAGTATGTATGTATATTGTTTGTGAATAGGTACGGTTACTTATTAATTTACACATCGATGCACACACACGTTTGATAGTACGAGTATTTTATGCATACATTAGGAAAGCTGTCTAAGTATTTATAGAAATAAAATTCTTTCTCGTTTTGTCTTAACAAACTATAAAAAAATATCACTATCATAATATGAATAATTCGATTGAAAATATGGTTTACTTTCTTTTTTTTTTAATAGTTTAGTTTTTGTTTTTAATCAAAATCATTGTATATTTTTGGTATAAGAAGGTTTTAACATTTTAAATTAATGCAAGAGTAGATAGGTAAGTAACGTCTTTTTGGTTATAGGGTAAATAAACTTAACAATTCTTTTTTACAAAATATTCTTCTTGTTGTATATGAAAACATTATTCTCTAACAATAGATGGTATGTAGTTGTTCATTAAACATTTTGATAAGTTTAACAATCATATGTGTTGTATTTGGTTTGTTTATTGTAAATTTTGTATAATTGGAGTAGATTTCGGATGATTATTTTGTTGGTTAAATGAGAATGCCCTAAATTTGTCTTTTGGTGATATTACACTTAATTACAAATAGTTATTGTATAGTTTTATTCTGTGCCAAACTTATTTTATTGTTTTTTTTTTTAATTGTTGCGGTTCAAAAAATGGACTCTTATCTTTCTAAAACTATTTAAACAAATATGAGTGGCGCATTTGCATTAAATTTGTAATAGATCAAAGTAAAACCCAAAATATATGACAGAAAAGGGGTTGCCAGCATTGCAAACAAAAAAATGTCAATCAAAGTGCAAATTCGAAATAAACTTAATTAAAAAATTAATAAATTATTAACATTGTAACTAAACCTTAAGTAAGAAGCTTTGCTTCTATTTGATTATGGCCTTTGCTTTGCACGCAGTTCTGACGTCAACAAAAATCAATTTGTTGATTGTTTGTTTTCTGAAGCCATTTTATGGAGCAACTTAGGGAATTCGCATGTCATGATTCATCGAAGATGGCGGATCATCTGGACTTGGGGAATCGTCACCATGAGGTCGGATACGAACAACAGCTCTGCGAACCTCTTCGTCACGTTGTGGCATATAGAGACCAGATGGGCCTGAATAGCAAGTTGTATTGTTGCCAGATAGTCGAAGTTTTTCGGTTTCTCCATTGATATTTTCTGTGAATAACTGTCCCAAATTAAGTTGCGGAATGTCATAAAATATTGTCAATGTCAGCATCATGGCAATTAAACCTTTATAAAAAGAAACAAAATTTGAAATGCTATACAACAAAAATTATAATATGACTTACCAAATACAAGATAGCATGTTATGCAGATTTTGTAGAGGGAACGATTATCTTCTGAGATTCCGTCACCAGGGATATAATCCCCGAGACCAATTGTGGTGAGAGATATAAAGCAGTAATAGAATGCATCAAGAGCTCCCCAATTCGGTTCAAGATACGAAAAAGCTGCAGTGGGTACAGCAAGAAATAGAATGGAAACAAGAAATCCTGTAAACGAAAAGTGGGCAGAAATTTTAAGTAAAATGAGCCGATTTAGATGAAATTGTACGTAACGTTTCAGCCATTAATGGCTGAAACACAAACATTCTTTAAGGCTGAATCAAAAACACGCTTCAGCTTCGTCTGCGTTATGATTCACCCACTTGGAATGACATTTCTCCCTCCATCGTCCATCAACATCATCTCTCCAAAAACAAATGAATTTTGTTTGTGTACCTTTTTTTACAGCTGTTGAGCTTCCGTTTGGAGTCACTTTACGTAATATTACGTACAAATCGTGAGGTTGAAGCTTCATTATGATAGCTTGCATTGCCATTGAGTTCATATGGCTGAACTCGTAAACGTCAAGTGAAGCCGAATCAAAGCGTGATTGTGTTTTAAGGCTGAATCACAAAGACGCTTTAGCTTCGGCTTCGCCTGACGTTTACGAGTTCAGCTATGGGATTTCAATGCTTGCTATCACAATGACGCTTTGACCTCACGTTTCGTACGTAACGTGACTCCAAACGGAAGCTCAAATATGCTGAACTTTTCCTTTGTCTGACATCTCAACAGCTGTTTGTTCATTTGTTGTTTAGAGCAGCGTTACCACTTGAAAAAAAGGATGCGAAGTAGATTTGGGAATAAAGTGAAATAGATTGAGAAAAAGCGAAATAGATTTTAAAATAGTGTAATTTGTGTTGATCATGGATAGGTACATTGACATGGATACAAAGGCAGATCTAAAATTAGGGCCGTGTGTGAATTGTGTTAAAATGTGTATACAAACTTGACTTTCGATGTAATTTTGACACTACATGGTGGATAAAATGTGTCATAATAATTTAACTAGCAATCTAAAATAAAGGGTTTCAATAAGAGGTGTTATTTTGAATAGCCCGTTATTTCGGTAGCTGTCACTTTTGAAGCTGTCATTTTTTGACATTTGACAAGTAGAAACTACGCCATTAATAAAAATGGAACGATACAACGTATTGAAATTATTAAAATTCACTATAAAAATGGTGAAAATTTGGCAGAGCCGGTTCGTAAAACTAAAACATTTCCGGGCCGTGTTATCTGTCGAAGAGGTGATCACAATTGGCCACTGAGATCTTGTGATTTAACACTTGCGACTTCTTCCTTTGGGGCCACGTGAAAGATAAGGTCTACGCCAACAGCCCAGCGTCGATTCAAGCAAGACCTCAAAGATGGAATTCGTGAGGCTATCGAGCACATAGGGCAGCCACTTTGCGATTTGGTTATGGAAAATTTCATGAAAAGGATATGGTCCTGTAAGCGTGGTCGTGGCGGCCATTTGGCTGATGTTGTGTTCCATTATTAACGGCATACCTTCCTCTTTATAATGAAATATAATAGTCCAGACAAAATAAACATTTGACCCAGAAAAAACTCGCATAGAGCTGAAAATTGGTACATAGCATAAGAACATCGATTAAAGTAAAATGTCAAAAGTCCCCAAAAATCCCATGTGTGCGTTGAAAGTTATTCAAGGTCAAATGTCAAAAAGGTTGGTTTTCATACATATCTTTGAAACGGGGGAAGCTATCAAAAAAAATTCGTACAAAATTCGCATAGAGCTGAAAATTGGTACAGAGCATAAGGACATCTCTCTATACAAGATGTCAAAAATCCCCGAAAATCCCACTGGTGCAACAAAAAATATTCAAGGTTAAATGTCGAATATGTTGTTTTTTCATATGTAAGTATAAGTACAGGGCTAAGGAGCTAATTATAAAAATTTGAAATTTTGAGTGCACATCATATAAATGATCACTAAAACGAAAAAAAGGATAAAGCCAAGGACTCTACCTCATGGGTGGTGTGGAAAAGAGTGTGGACAAGAGACAACTTTTGGGTGGGAATCAAAGTTTGAAAACTGTTACTTTCGTTTTTGCATTTATTAACAAAATCTACAGAGTTAAATATGAAAACACAACATTTTCGACATTTAACCTTGAATATTTTTTTTGCACCAATGGGATTTTTGGGGAAATTTGACATGTTATATAGAGAGATGTCCTTATGCTCTGTACCAATTTTCAGCTCTATGCGAATTTTGTACAGGGCTTAGGAGCTAATTATAAAAAAATTCGAAATTTTGAGTTTTGACCAAATTATGTTTTTTTTTTTATGACAGCTTAAAAAAAAATGTTTTTATATAGAAAACTACATAACCTACATGTCTTTCATAGAAATTTTTTCAATCGGACTCACCGTTTAAGAGTAATACGCAAAAAACCGTTATTTTCGACATTTGACACATTTTAAAATCGCAATATTTTCTAAACCCTTGCTCGTAGGAAAAAAAGTGTCATAATGTTCTTTTTAGAGAATTACAAGGCGTATAAGCCTTTTATATACTTTTTTTTGATAGCTTCCCCCGTTTCAAAGATATGTATGAAAACCAACATTTTCGACTTTTGACCTTGAATAACTTTCAACGCACACATGGGATTTTTGGGGACTTTTGACATTTTGCTTTAATCGATGTTCTAATGCTATGTACCAATTTTCAGCTCTATGCGAATTATTTCTGGGTTTTGCCTTTTTTATGTTTAATTTGTCTGGACTATAATGAAATATCTCAAAAAATGCCATTTTTCTTTGAATATCAAAATAACACCTCTTATTGGAAAGCCCTCTATGACACTAGTGTTTAAATTTAACCAACATTTTCCTGATCAAAATAATGAGGGCATGAAATTTTTCACTTTAAACTGTATAATTACTAAATGAGTTAATCGAAGCAGATTTTGTTAATATCAAGTAAAATCGAAAAGTAGATTTCAAGAAATTCTTGTTGGTGCGAAGTAGGAAGTAGATTTTCAAAGTTTTTCATAAATCGAAGTAAATCTACTTCGAAAGGAGTAAAGTGGCATAGCTGTTTTTGGAAGTATGATGATGACGGAGGGAGAACTGTCATTCAAAGCAAACTTGAAGCGTTTGCATCATAACGCAGGCGAAGCTGAAGCTGAAGCGTCTTTGTGATTCAACCTTTAGCTTCGTCAACGTTACGTTGTCACATTACGCAACATTACGTTATTTTCTTTACGATTGTCAAATAAAACGTGAGATTGAAGCTTCATTGTGACGGCTCAACTCGTGAACGTCAGGCGAAGCCAAAGCTAAAGAGTGTTTGTGTTACTGCCATTAAATCCTACAATATACAATACATACCAATTATAGTTAAGTGTAGCAGACGAATATTAAATGGTTGATATAAATGTCCGAGTTTTGCATTTAGTGTACCCAATAACCAATTTGCTGGTATCAAAAGGCGTTCCACAACTGCACTCAATAGAACCAGCGTCAACGGAATGCCAATTGTTGCATAAATCATGCAGAAAATTTTACCAGTTTGACTCAACGGGGTTACATGACCATAACCTAGAAATAAACGAATGTTTTTTCTGCAAAAATATTTTTTGAAAAATCATAATAATAAATTACCAATAGTTGTCACAACAGTACTAGAAAAGAACAACGCTTGACCAAAGCTCCAATTTAACTCATTGCTAGCATTGCGAAGCGGAGAGATGCCACGATCATTTGCTGTTATGACGGCTTGAAGAAATTCTTCTAGGTCATCATCTGGAAATAAAAATAACACGAAAATTTTGTTATTTTAAAATAATGAAACTTCTTATGTATTTAAGAAGTTTTTCCCTCCAAAGAGAACAAGTTCCACGCCACCTTAAGTTAAATCAACCAAACTGCATTCAGAAGTAAGCAAACAGAACTTTTTCTCAAATTCCAAAATATAAACCAAACAACTTTTATTATTATTTGAATGAGCCCCCAGAGTGTCTCTTAACAAACGTTATAGGGCTCTAACAACACAAGCACTAAAATTGAAAATACCTTCATTATCCCAAGAACTTATCGTTTCATAAATATTCATCCCAAAAGCTGAACAAATTCTTTTAAGATGTATTCTCTGTGCATACAAAACAGTCTTAAAATTTTCTTATTCCGTAAAGACATATACTTACCGTTAATTTGTGGATACTTGTAAAGAAACTCAGCTCTTCTCTCCATCACATCGATAGTTTCGTGTAATGCAACAGGAGCTTCAATGGCCCGGAAACAAACACTCCCAATCACCAAGTATATGGCATACAGGAACATAAAGAATATAAACCACACGTTTTCCCTACCCAGTCGGTCGCGATCTCGTTCTATCACAAGTGAAGTCGTAAATTCTGGCCCTGATGTTGGTACTTGCGATGATGCTGCAAAATTTTGATAGGATAAAAATGAAATATTCGCTGGCGCTGATGATGATGGCTGGTTCATTGGTTCGTCTAAATTCATTCTTGATTTGCCTCCCCCAAAGTGGATTCCTTTCCCAAATTGACCCAAGGCATTCGGTGGTCTTTGAGTGTTATCAAAATCATCGTCTGAGATTGCAGATAACGACTTCACTTTTAATGATTTGAAATGGTTTTGGAAGGGGAACTGATGTCCTTTGGAGAAACTTGAATTCAACATTTTGGCTGGTTCTGTTTGCGATGGTGGTGGTGAGTTCTTATCGAGATCTTCGTAATCATTTCGGTCTTTGCGTTCTGATAGAATTCCAACGGTTTTTAGATTGGCCTTTGTTTTTTCGTATTTTGTTTTGATTGTTTTGCGTATTGTGCTGTTGTTGAGGTTATTGTTATTATTGTTGTTGTTATTATTGCACTCGGTTGAGGCGGTGTCTTTGTTGTATTCTTCGATATGTCCGGACTTGTTATTGCCTCTCGGACTCATAATGTGATCTTATATAAACTTTTAAGACTCCCAGATAGTAAATCTCTTGAGTCTGAATGAATTAATTAATCTGTGTAATTATTTTGTTTATTCTTGTAAGATTTTGAGTTGAAAAAAAAATTAACAATGAATGGTTTTGCAATCATATTTTTTTGTGCGATAAATCAATAGCATTTTCTTGTCAACCCTATACAGAATCGTTCGGAACCATTCCGGACGATTCTGAACTCGTTCATTTGGCAGAAGATGACAGTCTTTAAATAATTAATTTGGTCTTTTTTTGACGTTTCTTCTTCTACCTCCAATGGAACGGGTTTTGATGTATGTGCCATTCTTCGGACGATTCTGATTTCAAAACGGAAGAGTTCTGCACTTCTCCGTCTGTCAAAGCCAGTCCAATGGAATGGTTTCAGAAGACTTCCGAATGCTTCTGGACGTACAATGGAAAACAACATAAGAGCTGAA
Source organism: Sphaerophoria taeniata (assembly GCA_943590905.1). Classification (NCBI taxonomy): domain Eukaryota; kingdom Metazoa; phylum Arthropoda; class Insecta; order Diptera; family Syrphidae; genus Sphaerophoria; species Sphaerophoria taeniata. The sequence goes on from OX016541.1 coordinate 26,339,175, forward strand.
CAGAATAACAGCCCGAATCTCCCCATCATCACTGATACCTCCAAGTCATAAGAAGAGGTGATTTTGTGACTTTTTCGTATTCTCCCCCAAAGTCACAACTTGTGAGAGTCACAAAAACAATCGAAATTGTGATCTTCTTCAGAGCAGCTCATAACAAGAAAATTATTTGAGCTTTGACATTTTGATTTATGAGTATGAATGAATATAGTGAAAAAAAAGGAAGGAAAGAGGAAAGACATACGCACATTTTTCTTTTTTCTTTATTCTTTTTCTTTGTTCACAACTGATAACTATCATTGCTCATCGCCTTTGAAATTACACTACAATAATAAAAGCAACCCCCATATAGGCTTACCAGATTTAATATGTTGAAAAGGGGGACAAAGCAAGTTTTTTAGAGGGACAATTGTTCAATAAGGGGGACAAAACTTGTTTTTGAAAAATATAGCACCCAAATAAAAAAGTAAACAAAGTTTCATTAGATTTTTTATTATAAGAAGAATCACAAAATCAAAAATTAGATCTTACCACCTAAAGTACATTCATGAGAAACAAAAACAACAAAAATAAATAAGTTTTTTTTCCTTTAAAAAAAAAAAAAAAATGATTCCATCTCATAGTAGCTGTTTGTAAATTCAAAATATATATAAATGGATGTAAATGGATGTATCCAGTTCTGAAAATTGTATTAACTATGATGGGAGTATTCACAGTTTTAATTTGCAAACCTGGTAGCAATTTTTAAAATGGGAAAGAGTAGGTAGTATGAAAATATTGCTTTAAAGTGCAAAAAAAACTAGACATTTGTGTCCCCCTTTCTCATTTTTGTTTTTGGGGGACAAAAAATATCTTAAGATAAGAAAGAGGGACAGTCCCTCTGAAAGGGGGACGAATGGTACCCCTACCCCCATACACAATATCTGTTTGCGTTGCCAATATTGACGAAATCGCATCATACGTTGCGTTGAACATCGAGAATGCTGGACAAGTGCCTTCCGTTGATCGCAATGTGATCAATCTGGTTGACGGTTGATTGTTCAGGAGATCTCCATGTACCTTTATGGATGTTGAGATGGTGCTGCTACCACATTTCGCCCCGCAGCAAAATCAATCAGCCTGAATCCGTTGTCGGAAGTGATGAGCTTGTAGAACTCGTCTTTGATGTCGTCCTTTTTCTCATCTTTGGGGGCATGCGCGCATATTAGGCTAATTTTACCGAATTTAGCCTTGATTCGGATCGTCGTGATGCGCTCGCTTACACATTTGAAGCTCAATAGTTTTTGCCTGAGTCCGCATCCAAAGAGCCACTGTTGTTGCTGCCGCCAACAGTTACCGCAGTTTTTCATCCTCCTTTTGCCCGGTCCATCCCATCGCTTTTCTTGGATAGCGGTAATGTCTGCTTTGTAACAGTTGAGGGTCTCCGCTAATTGTTCGACAGCACGCGGTCTATCAAGGGACCTAACATTCCATATCCGAAATTCGTTATCCCTAAAACATTTGCTTGGATTGTCATCAGTGTGTCCGTCCGTTTCCGAGGCCTGTTGTTGCTTCGCAACTAAATGTTTTTCTACTTAGTCGGGAAGTCACGCCAACGTACAACCCCGAACCTGGAGTACCAGGCACTTGATGTGACTCCAAGTGCAAGAGCCGGAAAAACTGCTCCTTTTACGGCCTTGGCTTCAAATAATTCGAAGTAGCCCGTTAAGGTGTTCACCAAGTAGTTCGGCCTAGCTGGAATTGAAGACGCCACCGTTGTTACCAAAATGAGAAATTCATTCGCTGCCGTACCTCGCCTTGGAGGGACACTCCTTCGTTGTGGTGTAATTAGTAGTAAAACAGCTTATTCCGCTTCGACCTGTCGACCAAAGGATGCCCTTCTGCGAAAACAAGTCTCGCGATCGCCATCGCATACAGGTATGGCTTCATAGTAGTAGTCACCGAAAGCCGTTCGCCACGTCAAGGCTTACCCCATGGAGGATAACTGGAATGAGTAGCTAGTGTTATTTATAACTGAAAAACACCTGTTCCTGCAGATTTTAACTTTTGGGTAAAATAAAAAAACTAAAACATATTTTTACTAATTTTTGTATATTTTTGTGAAACAGTTTTTATTTAACTCTATTCTTACAGTCGTAGGGTATGTAAGTATGTATGTATATTGTTTGTGAATAGGTACGGTTACTTATTAATTTACACATCGATGCACACACACGTTTGATAGTACGAGTATTTTATGCATACATTAGGAAAGCTGTCTAAGTATTTATAGAAATAAAATTCTTTCTCGTTTTGTCTTAACAAACTATAAAAAAATATCACTATCATAATATGAATAATTCGATTGAAAATATGGTTTACTTTCTTTTTTTTTTAATAGTTTAGTTTTTGTTTTTAATCAAAATCATTGTATATTTTTGGTATAAGAAGGTTTTAACATTTTAAATTAATGCAAGAGTAGATAGGTAAGTAACGTCTTTTTGGTTATAGGGTAAATAAACTTAACAATTCTTTTTTACAAAATATTCTTCTTGTTGTATATGAAAACATTATTCTCTAACAATAGATGGTATGTAGTTGTTCATTAAACATTTTGATAAGTTTAACAATCATATGTGTTGTATTTGGTTTGTTTATTGTAAATTTTGTATAATTGGAGTAGATTTCGGATGATTATTTTGTTGGTTAAATGAGAATGCCCTAAATTTGTCTTTTGGTGATATTACACTTAATTACAAATAGTTATTGTATAGTTTTATTCTGTGCCAAACTTATTTTATTGTTTTTTTTTTTTAATTGTTGCGGTTCAAAAAATGGACTCTTATCTTTCTAAAACTATTTAAACAAATATGAGTGGCAAATTTGCATTAAATTTGTAATAGATCAAAGTAAAACCCAAAATATATGACAGAAAAGGGGTTGCCAGCATTGCAAACAAAAAAATGTCAATCAAAGTGCAAATTCGAAATAAACTTAATTAAAAAATTAATAAATTATTAACATTGTAATTAAACCTTAAGTAAGAAGCTTTGCTTCTATTCGATTATGGCCTTTGCTTTGCACGCAGTTCTGACGTCAACAAAAATCAATTTGTTGATTGTTTGTTTTCTGAAGCCATTTTATGGAGCAACTTAAGGAATTCGCATGTCATGATTCATCGAAGATGGCGGATCATCTGGACTTGGGGAATCGTCACCATGAGGTCGGATACGAACAACAGCTCTGCGAACCTCTTCGTCACGTTGTGGCATATAGAGACCAGAGGGGCCTGAATAGCAAGTTGTATTGTTGCCAGATAGTCGAAGTTTTTCGGTTTCTCCATTGATATTTTCTGTGAATAACTGTCCCAAATTAAGTTGCGGAATGTCATAAAATATTGTCAATGTCAGCATCATGGCAATTAAACCTTTATAAAAAGAAACAAAATTTGAAATGCTATACAACAAAAATTATAATATGACTTACCAAATACAAGATAGCATGTTATGCAGATTTTGTAGAGGGAACGATTATCTTCTGAGATTCCGTCGCCAGGGATATAATCCCCGAGACCAATTGTGGTGAGAGATATAAAGCAGTAATAGAATGCATCAAGAGCTCCCCAATTCGGTTCAAGATACGAAAAAGCTGCAGTGGGTACAGCAAGAAATAGAATGGAAACAAGAAATCCTGTAAACGAAAAGTGGGCAGAAATTTTAAGTAAAATGAGCCGATTTAGATGAAACTGTACGTAACGTTTCAGCCATTAATGGCTGAAACACAAACATTCTTTAAGGCTGAATCAAAAACACGCTTCAGCTTCGGCTTCGTCTGCGTTATGATTCACCCACTTGGAATGACAGTTCTCCCTCCATCGTCCATCAACATCATCTCTCCAAAAACAAATGAATTTTGTTTGTGTACCTTTTTTACAGCTGTTGAGCTTCCGTTTGGATTCACTTTACGTAATATTATGTACAAATCGTGAGGTTGAAGCTTCATTCTGATAGCTTGCATTACCATTGAGTACATATGGCTGAACTCGTAAACGTCAAGTGAAGCCGAAGCTAAAGCGTGATTGTGTTTTAAGGCTGAATCACAAAGACGCTTTAAGTTCGGCTTCGCCTGACGTTTACGAGTTCAGCTATGGGATTTCAATGCTGAACCCGACCTAGAAGAAGTGAAAACAGCAATATCACGGCTGAAATCCAACAAAGCCGCAGGAGCAGATGGTCTAGCTGCCGAGCTGTTCAAAGCCGCAGGCGACGAGCTAGATAGGAGCATGCACCAAATCATCTGTAAGATATGGTCGGAGGAATGCATGCCCGATGAATGGAACCTCAGCATTGTTTGCCCGATCCTGAAAAAAGGAGATCCTCTAAACTGCACCAACTACAGAGGAATAAGTCTGCTTAACATCGCCTACAAGATCCACTCTGCCATAATATGTGAACGTCTGAAGCCTTTCGTCAACAATCTGATTGGTCCTTATCAATGTGGCTTCAGGCCAGGAAAGTCTACCATCGACCAAATTTTCACGTTGCGGCAGATCCTGGAAAAAACCTATGAACTCCAAATCGATACCCACCACCTCTTCATTGATTTTAAGGCCGCGTATGACAGCATCTACAGAGACGAACTGTATAAAGCTATGTCTAGCTTTGGCATCCCTGCCAAGCTCGTTCGCTTGTGCAAAATGACGATGGAGAACTCACGCTGCTCTATCAAGGTTGGCAATGAGCTTACGGAATCATTCGACGTCAAAAAAGGATTCAGACAAGGCGATGCACTGTCGTGCGATTTCTTTAACATCGTTCTTGAGAAGATAGTCCAAAACTCCACCGTCAACACCAGAGGCACTATCTTCTATAAATCTGTTCAACTTCTCGCGTACGCCGACGATATTGATATAATGGGAAGAACACAGCGTGATGTCAATGGCGCCTTTGTGAGGATTGAGACAGAAGCGGCAAAAATGGGTTTAGCGGTAAATGAGGGAAAAACGAAGTACATGCTGTCTTCGAGTAAGGACACCCAACATCGACGGCTCGGACAGAACGTCACAATAGACGCATACAACTTCGAGGTAGTTAAGGAGTTTGTCTACCTAGGCTCCGCTATCAACACGGACAATAACCCCACGCTGAGATAAGACGAAGAATTACTCTTGCTAATCCCTGTTTCTTTGGGCTTAGAAAGCAACTGAGTGGAAAAGCCCTCTCTCGAGCAACTAAGGTTAAACTGTACAACACCCTCATCATCCCTGTCCTGCTGTAAGGTGCAGAAGCATGGACCCTAACAAAATCGGATGAATGTGCCTTAGGCTGTTTCGAGAGGAAAATTCTTCGGGTCATCTTTGGCCCCGTGTGCATTGATGGGGAATGGAGAAGGAGATACAACAGCGAACTTTACGGGTTGTACAACGACGTGAACTTAGCCAGAAGGGTCAAGGTCCAGAGACTCAGATGGCTCGGTCATTTAGAGCGCATGGACACCAATGCTCCGGCCCGGAAAGTCTTCGACACTGTTCCCGAGGGACGCAGAAGGAGAGGAAGACCTCGACTCAGTTGGCGCACACAAGTGGAAGAGGACCTCAATCAACTTGGAGTGCAAAACTGGAGACAGCTAGCTAGGGACCGAGCTGACTGGCGGAGACTGTTGATTGAGGCCCAAGTCCACAACGGACTGTAGCGCCACCTTAAGTAAGTAAGTATACAAACTTGACTTTCGATTTAATTTTGACACTACATGGTGGATAAAATGTGTCATAATAATTTAACTAGCAATCTAAAATAAAGGGTTTCAATAAGAGGTGTTATTTTGAATAGCCCGCTATTTTGGTAGCTGTCACTTTTGAAGCTGTCATTTTTTGACATTTGACAAGTAGAAACTACGCCATTAATAAAAATGGAACGATACAACGTATTGAAATTATTAAAATTCACTATAAAAATGGTGAAAATTTGGCAGAGACGGTTCGTAAAACTAAAACATTTCCGGGCCGTGTTATCTGTCGAAGAGGTGATCACAATTGGCCACTGAGATCTTGTGATTTAACACTTGCGACTTCTTCCTTTGGGGCCACGTGAAAGATAAGGTCTACGCCAACAGCCCAGCGTCGATTCAAGCAAGACCTCAAAGATGGAATTCGTGAGGCTATCGAGCACATAGGGCAGCCACTTTGCGATTTGGTTATGGAAAATTTCATGAAAAGGATATGGTCCTGTAAGCGTGGTCGTGGTGGCCATTTGGCTGATGTTGTGTTCCATTATTAACGGCATACCTTCCTCTTTATAATGAAATATAATGAAATATCTCAAAAAATGTCATTTTTCTTTGAATATCAAAATAACACCTCTTATTGGAAAGCCCTTTATGACACTAGTGTTTAAATTTAACCAACATTTTCCTGATCAAAATAATGAGGGCATGTAATTTTTCACTTTAAACTGTATAATTACTAAATGAGTTAATCGAAGCAGATTTTGTGAATATCAAGTAAAATCGAAAAGTTTTTTCTGAGTGAAGTAGATTTCAAGAAATTCTTGTTGGTGCGAAGTAGGAAGTAGATTTTCAAAGTTTTTCATAAATCGAAGTAAATCTACTTCGAAAGGAGTAAAGTGGCATAGCTGTTTTTGGAAGTATGATGATGATGGAGGGAGAACTGTCATTCAAAGCAAACTTGAAGCGTTTGCATCATAACGCAGGCGAAGCTGAAGCTGAAGCGTCTTTGTGATTCAACCTTTAGCTTCGTCAACGTTACGTTTTCACATTACGCAACATTACGTTATTTTCTTTACGATTGTCAAATAAAACGCGAGATTGAAGCTTCATTGTGATGGCTCAACTCGTGAACGTCAGGCGAAGCCAAAGCTAAAGAGTGTTTGTGTTACTGCCATTAAATCCTACAATATACAATACATACCAATTATAGTTAAGTGTAGCAGACGAATATTAAATGGTTGATATAAATGTCCGAGTTTTGCATTTAGTGTACCCAATAACCAATTTGCTGGTATCAAAAGGCGTTCCACAACTGCACTCAATAGAACCAGCGTCAACGGAATGCCAATTGTTGCATAAATCATGCAGAAAATTTTACCAGTTTGACTCAACGGGGTTACATGACCATAACCTAGAAATAAACGAATGTTTTTTCTGCAAAAATATTTTTTGAAAAATCATAATAATAAATTACCAATAGTTGTCACAACAGTACTAGAAAAGAATAACGCTTGACCAAAGCTCCAATTTAACTCATTGCTAGCATTGCGAAGCGGAGAGATGCCACGATCATTTGCTGTTATGACGGCTTGAAGAAATTCTTCTAGGTCATCATCTGGAAATAAAAATAACACGAAAATTTTGTTATTTTAAAATAATGAAACTTCTTATGTATTTAAGAAGTTTTTCCCTCCAAAGAGAACAAGTTCCACGCCACCTTAAGTTAAATCAACCAAACTGCATTCAGAAGTAAGCAAACAGAACTTTTTCTCAAATTCCAAAATATAAACCAAACAACTTTTATTATTATTTGAATGAGCCCCCAGAGTGTCTCTTAACAAACGTTATAGGGCTCTAACAACACAAGCACTAAAATTGAAAATACCTTCATTATCCCAAGAACTTATCGTTTCATAAATATTCAACCCAAAAGCTGAACAAATTCTTTTAAGATGTATTCTCTGTGCAAACAAAACAGTCTTAAAATTTTCTTATTCCGTAAAGACATATACTTACCGTTAATTTGTGGATACTTGAAAAGAAACTCAGCTCTTCTCTCCATCACATCGATAGTTTCGTGTAATGCAACAGGAGCTTCAATGGCCCGGAAACAAAGACTCCCAATCACCAAGTATATGGCATACAGGAACATAAAGAATATAAACCACACGTTTTCCCTACCCAGTCGGTCGCGATCTCGTTCTATCACAAGTGAAGTCGTAAATTCTGGCCCTAATGTTGGTACTTGCGATGATGCTGCAAAATTTTGATAGGATAAAAATGAAATATTCGCTGGCGCTGATGATGATGGCTGGTTCATTGGTTCGTCTAAATTCATTCTTGATTTGCCTCCCCCAAAGTGGATTCCTTTCCCAAATTGACCCAAGGCATTCGTTGGTCTTTGAGTGTTATCAAAATCATCGTCTGAGATTGCAGATAACGACTTAACTTTTAATGATTTGAAATTGTTTTGGAAGGGGAACTGGTGTCCTTTGGAGAAACTTGAATTCAACATTTTGGCTGGTTCTGTTTGCGATGGTGCTGGTGAGTTCTTATCGAGATCTTCGTAATCATTTCGGTCTTTGCGTTCTGATAGAATTCCAACGGTTTTTAGATTGGCCTTTGTTTTTTCGTATTTTGTTTTGATTGTTTTGCGTATTGTGCTGTTGTTGAGGTTATTGTTATTAATATTGTTGTTATTATTACACTGAGTTGAGGCGGTGTCTTTGTTGTATTCTTCGATATGTCCGGACTTGTTATTGCCTCTGGGATTCATAATGTGATCTTATATATAAACTTTTAAGACTCCTAGATAGTAAATCTCTTGAGTCTGAATGAATTAATTAATCTGTGTAATTATTTTGTTTATTCTTGTAAGATTTTGAGTTGAAACAAAAAATTAACAATGAAATGGTTTTGCAATCATATTTTTTTGTGCGATAAATCAATAGCATTTTCTTGTCAACCCTATACAGAATCGTTCGGAACCATTCCGGACGATTCTGAACTCGTTCATTTGGCAGAAGATGACAGTCTTTAAATAATTAATTTGGTCTTTTTTTGACGTTTCTTCTTCTACCTCCCATGGAACGGGTTTTGATGTATGTGCCATTCTTCGGACGATTCTGATTTCAAAACGGAAGAGTTCTGCACTTCTCCGTCTGTCAAAGCCAGTCCAATGGAATGGTTTCAGAAGACTTCCGAATGCTTCTGGACGTACAATGGAAAACAACATAAGAGCTGAACAGAATAACAGCCCGAATCTCCCCATCATCACTGATACCTCCAAGTCATAAGAAGAGGTGATTTTGTGACTTTTTCGTATTCTCCCCCAAAGTCACAACTTGTGAGAGTCACAAAAACAATCGAAATTGTGATCTTCTTCAGAGCAGCTCATAACTAGAAAATTATTTGAGCTTTGACATTTTGATTTATGAGTATGAATGAATATAGTGAAAAAAAAAGGAAGGAAAGAGGAAAGACATACGCACATTTTTCTTTTTTCTTTATTCTTTTTCTTTGTTCACAACTGATAACGATCATTGCTCATCGCCTTTGAAATTACACTACAATAATAAAAGCAACCCCCATATAGGCTTACCAGATTTAATATGTTGAAAAGGGGGACAAAGCAAGTTTTTTAGAGGGACAATTGTTCAATAAGGGGGACAAAACTTGTTTTTGAAAAATATAGCACCCAAATAAAAAAGTAAACAAAGTTTCATTAGATTTTTTATTATAAGAAGAATCACAAAATCAAAAATTAGATCTTACCAACTAAAGTACATTAATGAGAAACAAAAACAACAAAAATAAATAAGTTTTTTTCCTTAAAAAAAAAAAATGATTCCATCTCATAGTAGCTGTTTGTAAATTCAAAATATATATAAATGGATGTAAATGGATGTATCCAGTTCTGAAAATTGTATTAACTATGATGGGAGTATTCACAGTTTTAATTTGCAAACATGGTAGCAATTTTTAAAATGGGAAAGAGTAGGTAGTATGAAAATATTGCTTTAAAGTGCAAAAAAAACTAGATAAATGTTTAAAAAAGAGGGACATTTGTGTCCCCCTTTCTCATTTTTGTTTTTGGGGGACAAAAAATATCTTGAGATAAGAAAGAGGAACAGTCCCTTTGAAAGGGGTCTTGTCACAAAAGAAAAATTGACATGGGCTCTGAATAGCTTTAAACCTTATAAATCTCCAGGTCCAGATCAAATCATACCAGCTGAGCTACAACATACCATCGATATAACTCTGCCCATCATTGAGATGATGTTCAAAAGTTGTCTAGATCTGGACTATATACCCCAGCGATGGAGAGAGGTAAAAGTAGTATTCATTCCCAAGGCGGCCAAATGCTCGCATGTCAACCCTAAAGATCTAAGACCTATTAGTCTATCATCTTTCATTCTCAAAACGCTGGAACGATTGATTGATATCCATATACGTAATAGCATTGATAAGGGACTATCGATGTCTCAGCATGCTTACTGCAAAGGGAAATCGGTAGAAACAGCCTTGCATACTCTGGTAAGAACTATCGAATACTCCCTAGAGCAAAAGGAATATATTTGGTTGCCTTCCTGGATATTGAAGGTGCTTTCAACAACGTTGACACATCTGCTATCACTTCTGGTATGACGACCCTAAACGTCGAATACTCACTCTGTGAGCTGATTAATCTAATGCTTAAAAGCAGGATCATCAACTCTAAGATGGGGGATTTTTGAACGAAAAGGTCTGTCAGTAGAGGCACTCCGCAAGGTGGTGTTCTGTCCCCTCTCCTGTGGAACATAGTAGTTAACGAATTGCTAATATCCCTCGAGAGGGAAGGCTACAGAGTGATTGCGTATGCCGATGATGTTGCTATCGCCGTCACAGGAAAACATCCTAATACACTGAGAGACCTCCTCCAAAACGCACTTAATATGCTCACTAGATGGGCTGATCGCTGTGGACTTAGTATTAATCCTCAAAAAACGGACCTTGTCCTTTTTACACGGAAATACAAGATCCCAGTAATTGTACCCCCTTCAATAAAAGGTGTACCACTAATTTTTACCAATGAAGCCAAATATCTTGGTCTGATATTAGACAAAAATTAAGTTGGAAACCTAATATTCAGGAAAGAGTTAAGAAAGCCACAGTAGCTTTTTTCTCTTGCAAGAAAGCCATAGGAAGCAAATGCAGGCTTTCAACCTCGCATAACCTATTGGCTATACACATCGGTCATTCGACCAATTCTCATGTACGGGGTTGCAGTATGGTGGACTGCACTGGAGAAAGTCACTTACTGCGACAAACTCAGCAGAGTCCAACGCACTGCATGTCTCTGCATAAGCGGGGCTTTGAGAACCACGCCCTCAGCAGCGTTAGACACTCTCCTCCATCTGGCACCCCTCGACATTTTTAGCAAACAAGTGGCAGCGAGTACAGCTATAAGACTCAACGCCTCATCTCAATGGACCAACAATAATGTGGGACACTCCATCATTTTGAACTCTTTTGGTTCTATACCAAAGTACATAGACTACACCATTCCAAAACCACAATTTGGTAAAAACTTCCAGATATCCATTCCATCCAGAGAAGAATGGGAAGACAAAAAACTTCTGGATGACAAAGGCATTCATTTTTATACAGATGGATCCAAGACAAGTGATGGAGTTGGTAGTGGTGTGTACTCAGAAAAGCTTAATCTAAGCATCTCATTCCGCCTCTCCAATCATTGTAGCGTCTTCCAAGCGGAAATTTTAGCGATCAAAGAGGTTCTCTCCTGGCTAAGAGAAAACGTGATATCAACTTCTGATATCCGCATCTTCTATGACAGTCAGGCTGCTATTAAATCTCTCGAAGGTGTCTCAACCAAATCTCAAACGGCCCTCGATTGCCGATCGTCTCTGATGGAGATGGCGCAGCAATTTAACATTCACCTCTGTTGGGTGCCGGGTCACAGAGACATCGAAGGAAATTGTAGAGCTGATGAACTCGCTAAAAATGGAACCGTCATACCTATTTCACCTGAAAGGGAGAAGATAGGTATACCGATAGCTACATGTAAACTTTTGCTAAAAGAAGCAGCTTTAACGAGAACAAACTATAGGTGGCACAATTTACCAACGTGCGCAGCTACGAAACTCTTATGGCCTTCACTGGACTTAAAGCGCTCTAAAGACTTGTTATCTCAAAGCAGACTTCATATTAGCTCCCTGATAGGTGTCCTTACGGGACACTGTCTTATAGGCAGACACGCAATACGACTTGGTGAAGCCTCAAATGACTTCTGCAGGAGCTGTATGGATGAGGAAGAACAGGAAACAATCTCTCACCTTCTCTGCACTTGCCCTGCTCTTTCACTAAGACGCAAACTTCATCTGGGAGAGTACCTTTATGATAACCCCAGTAAACTAGCTAATAAGGATATCAAATATCTTCTTCGCTTTATAAAAAGCTCAAAATGGTTCGACTAGTAAGAAGTAATTCTCTAGATTCATGTGGTATCACAATGGGCCTTTTCTTTTGGCCTAGGTAAGTGTGTGGATTCTGAATCCGCAGCCACTGTAACCTAACCTTACCTAACCCTTTGAAAGGGGGACGAATGGTACCCCTACGCCCATACACATTTCTGTTTGCGTTGCCAATATTGAAGAAATCGCATCATAATATGTTGCTTTGAAACACACATTGCAGTTACAAAGAATCCATTCTGGCAAAGAATTTCTATATTCGCATTGGCTGTGGTGAGTTTCGTTGTGACAAATGTTATCGATTCACAACAATCCTCACAAGAAATAGTCACAAGGGCTTATGACTTGTGATTTCTCACGAGGGGGAGAATCAGGCTGTAAATCGCTCTTCGCCAAAATGACAGCTGAAATTTGTATGGAAATGTCAAACTCGTCATGCGACAAATTTAAAAAAAAAAATGTTATCGATTGGTTCAATGATTCTGGTGAAAATTTAATAGTTGAACTTTCGAATAATTTTGCATTTCATTTTGTTGAAGAATTGTTTGCCCTCATATCGGTTTAAAAGTTAACGTTAATGAATAAGAGATGGCGCTGTGCTGCAATCAATGTAAAAGCCTGTTATACGTTGACGTATAGGTATTTTTTGTTCTTCTTTAAACACATACATTTTCCTCAAAATTTCTTGTGCAAGGAAATTATTTCCAAACTTGTATAACAAAGCTTTTTCTTAATAACTGCATTGTTTAAAAATAATGGCAATCATTTAAGTCAAGGTCGTTATTTCTTAAGATTCAAAATAAACTGATTACGAAAGTTCGTATGAACATTAAGGTACTATAAATTGGGGCTATGGTTGTAGGAAATAATGAGATTTCAATTAAATTAAGCCACAACGGCTCGACGCACACCACCAGACATCGATGTCGATAAAGAATTCTTAGCAGAGTTTACTTGTGTTTTGCTTAATTATTTGCTTTATTCGCCAGATAATGGAATGCTCATTAATATTTCAATAATCAAATTGCATTTGCATTAAAAAAGAGACGTATTATTATATTTCATGTGATAAGTGTAGACTTATGAAAAATCGATTTAACGTTTATATTCCTTCGTGGTGTGTCCTGTGCTTAATAGTATTTACCAGGCACGCCGGCGATAATGGATCATGTCTTGGTAGATGTGGAATTATCCAAATGCATCACTGTGGTGAGAGCTCTTTGCCTGACATGACTTTCTGGTGTATACTCAATATCTTGTTCTTCTTGAGCGTAATTAAATTTGATTAAGTCATGATTCAATGACAAGGACTTTTTCATTCTAGTGTTAGGTATAAGTAAATTTACTTCGCCTTTAAAAACTCTGGTCAATGCCTTCAATTTCGTTCTGAATAACAATTAGTTACGATTCGTAACGAAAATTACGTCATCGAATCGTTCTGAAACGCATTGTTAATGTGTCCAATATTTACGATAATTTTTTAGATAAGAAAATAAGATTTTTTTCGCCAAAACGCGTTCAGGAGTGATTTTAGCGAATTCCAATTATGATACCTCATGATTTTTTTGAAAACCCAACTATAGTCAACGATTGTTATTAACAGAACGCACCAATGGTGAGAGAACATGACATTAGCCGTTTTTTGTTCACTACTCAGTAGCCAGCACAGCAAAATTTCCCTTGGAAAACAACAACAATTTGGATTGCAGTCGATAAAAAGGTTAGTAAAAAAATGACAGTTGTGCCGGCCGGCGATAGAACTTTCAATTATTGAAATGAAGACAGCACTGATGGCGTTAAGAAGAATTATTTTGCTACGCAAATCAAATGATCTGAGCTTATCTGACTTATGCACTCGCTTAGGCTGAAGTACTTGCTAATTTTGTTTAATCCGAGACGCAGCCCTCAGGTCCATTTTGCGACGTTTTATGTAACAATTGCCATACTAATTGTATTTTACAGATAAAGTGAGTTGGAGCGTTTTATTCGCACTTCATTACTGTGCTGGCTACTGAGTAGTGAAAAAAAACATGAATTAGGTGTGTTTTTGGCAAAGCTATCCGTATCCGCAGTAGTAGACTACATGTATTACAAATACAACACGATACTGCCGATAAAAGTAGAAGTAGAATCATACTGCGGATAGAATTTAGAAAAATTCAATAATCGTCTTTAAAATGATAGCAGCGACTAACTTCTTAATACAAAAATTTAACAACTGCGAATGCGTTTTCTTGGTCAATCCTACTGCACTGCTGATAGATTTGCCAAAAAAACACACCTATTAATAGGAAATGAAAAAATTTCTCCAAAATCAGTTCAGCAGTTAAAGAGTCAGTCACAACCACAGAAGAATTATATACACAAATGAAGTGTTTAATGCATAACAGCATGGATAAAATCACCAGCGTATTCGAGGCTACCCGTGCGATAATATAAGACAATGGGTGCGTTCACTTGGAGAGACTATCCGGATATAGCTTTAGTTTTGGTTTTCTAAAAAAATGCAGAGACTCAAACCAAAAACAATCCAGTTAACCAACTATTTCTGGTAGGTATGGGTGGCTTTCTGACAGAACAGCTGACCATATTTAGTTATCGAACTCGTTGATGAAATTGGATATGCTATCTAATCTAAGATACCATATCCTAGATGAAACTAAACGCACCCAATCGAAATCTATGTCTCCTCTTCTGTGCCACGTAATATGTGTATAATATTCTTGCTATGTGTCTATCTGGCTCTCTGTGTTAACGTGAAAACTTCAGTAGAGTAATTGCCGCACCTAAACATTCAATAATATTTTACAATCAAAAATAATTAGCAATATTATTGACATTTATAATGAACATGCCGCCCTTTATGAGTAATGAGTCGTTGTATTTTTTCCCGAAAACTTTCCACATCCCTTAAAACCTTAAAAGACAATGAATGTTCAGACACCCAATTTCGAAAGGGAGATGTTGAAGACACCATCCCATACGACCTGTAATGGTACTCACATTTTATCAAACCCTCAGTTTTCAATTACTTAAAAATTTTGACATTGATTAAATTACTTCTTTTTTAAGTACCTAACAGCCATTAAATTTTCGAACTTTGAGCTAAAAAGGCATCAATCAACACCAATTTGTTCATTTTGCGATCGATAGAAAACAAAAAACTCATAAGAAAATGTTCAGCTAATGAATAACGAATGCATTAAATTTGGTTAAAACTGAGTTCTGACAACCAACAACAAAAAAAAAACTTAGGTATTCAATTTCTTATCCCCTAAAACCACCATATTCAACGACATCTTTATTTCATTAATTCATAATTTATTTCAAATCAGAATCCTCTCCAAGCACAAACACGTACCTAAATCACAACAAATTATGATAAGAACAACCTGCATACATGGTGTCTTGTCACTTTCCTACCAAAAATCAAATTAACCAAGGAAATGTATTTTTTAGGGCATACTCTCATGAGAACATCCCTTGAGGAAGTTATATCAAAATGCATGTTAAAATGTCATATAAAATGATGTTAAAGTTTTGATTGCTGCCTCTTCGTTCACTTCCGTAAACATAGAATACGGTACACACAACTAAATGTAGGTACAATAAAAGTTAATGACCAGTCATCCTTGTTATTAATTTATTCAAGACAATCCTTGAACAAAGTCCACATTGTCCACTAAAGAACCAACCCATCATTGTCTTTAAAGCAGAAACACAATGACGCTTTAGGCAGACGCGTCGTTGCGTTACGATGCACCCGCTTCACGTGTGCTTTGAATGACAGTTCTCCCTCCATCATCATCAAACAGATTTGCCACTTTACTCCTTTCGAAGTAGTCTACTTCGATTTTTGAAAAAACTTTGAATATCTATTCCAACTTCGCACCATCAAGAATGTTTTGAAATCTACTTCACTCGATTTTACTTGATATTTCCAAAATCTGCTTCGATTAACTCATTGAGTAATTTTATGCCTACAGTTCTCTTATTTTCATCAGGAAAATATATAATCGATAAGTTTCTATCCTTATACACGAACAATAAACGGACACACTTTACAAACACGAAATGTCAACCCATACATATAGGTACGCAAAGTATGAGTTACGTGATTGTATTAAAGTGTTTAATATTTTACGCCGTGCGCAACTTGGGTTAGAATGTTGGTTAAATTTAAGCACTAGTGTCATATTTTAGCTTGCTAGTTAAATTTTAACACATCATATCCGCCATGTAGTGTCAAAATTAAATCGAAAGTCAAATTTGTATACACATTTTAACACAATTCACACACGGCTCTAATTGTAGATCTGTCTATGTATTCATGGTCAATATAAAATACACTATTTTAAAATCTTTTTCGCTTTTTCTCAATCTTCTTCGCTTTATTCCCAAATTTACTTCGCTTCCATTTTTTTTTTAAAGTGGTAACGCTGCTCCAAACAACAAATGAACAAACAGCTGTTGAGCTGTCAGACAAAGCAAAAGTTCAACCAAGTTGAACTTTTTTTTGACAGATGGTGGCTTCTTTACGTTTTCTTACGTTTGTCAAAAAAAGCGTACGTAGGAAAAGCGTCATTGTGTGAGGTTACTTAGATTTCCTATAGCTGAACTTTTCGCAGTTGTCAAAATCGACGGCAAAGCGTCATTGTGTTTCTGCTTTTATACCTTCCCAAAAATCACACAGCGTTGTTATATCCATACGCACACATTCTATAGTTATAAGATTAACTTTAGCTGACCTCGTCTCTGTCTCCGTTTTCGCGTCTATATCCGTTTCGTATCCGTATTTGAGAGGGATGTTGAAAATCTAATTGAAAAGTTTTCGCTCGAAGCACTTCGAAAGCAGTGCCAAGCTAAGAGGACTACATATTTTTCAACTCTGACTCTTCACTCTGGGATGCTGGCTGAGGTTGTTTTGTTTTGTTGTTCATGCATATTGAAGGAGCAAATCCTGTAGAATAATTATAGCAAAGTTTCCTCTTTTGTGCAATCAAACATGTGTACTCGTACTTACAAACTATACGAAGGAACACACTACTTAACCTTTAACATTTTTTGTGTCCTTTCGCCTTCTATTCCTTTTTGAACTTTATGGAGCAGTAGAGCGTTGGCGATGGAATAAATGAGTGTCATTTATCCCCAGAATCCAACAGAACCGGATATTTTTTGTTTTGCTTCAACTTGACCATGGCTGCATTTCTTTTAATGAGCCAGCGATTTAACCGAGAATAGAATTACTTCAGAAATTGAAATTTTCAGGGTTGTACTATTATTCTTCTAAACATTTTCATAATTTGAGATCCTTCGCTTCGTAAATAGCATGAATGTAAGATTAATAAAATCTAGTTACGAACCATCAACAGGCCTCGGAAACGGACGGATACACTGATGACGACCCAAGCAAACGTATAAAGGACAACGAATTTCGGATATGCACGTGGAATGTTAGGTCCCTTAATGGACTGCGTGCTGCCGAACAACTAGCGGAGACCCTCAACTGCTACAAAGCAGATATTACCGCTATCCAGGAAATGCGATTGGATGGACCGGGCGAAAAGAAGATGGATAACTGCGACATCTACTATGGGGATTGCTACCGGGAACAGCGACTCTTTGGATGCGGATTCGTCGTGGGAAGCAGACTCAGGCAAAAAGTCTTGAGCTTCAAATGCGTAAGCGAACGCATCACGACGATCCGAATCAAGGCTAAATTCGGCAACATTAGCTTAATATGCGCGCATGCCCCACAGAAGAGAAAAAGGACGACACCAAAGACGAAATCTACGAGCTCCTCGACAAAACATATGAGCAATGTCCTAGCTATGACATGAAAATTGTCCTCGGCGATTTTAACGCAAAGCTGGGAAAAGAAGGCATCTTTGGAAGAACAGTCGGAAAGCACAGCCTGCACGACACCACTTCCGACAACG
Organism: Sphaerophoria taeniata; assembly: GCA_943590905.1. NCBI lineage: Eukaryota > Metazoa > Arthropoda > Insecta > Diptera > Syrphidae > Sphaerophoria > Sphaerophoria taeniata. The sequence continues at coordinate 26,357,287 of OX016541.1, forward strand.
GATTCAGGCTGATCGATTTTGCTGCGGGGCGAAATGTTGTGGTAGCAAGCACCTGGTTCCCACATCTCAACATCCATAAAGGTACATGGAGATCTCCTGATCAATCAACCGTCAACCAGATTGATCACATTGCGATCGACGGGAGGCACTTTTCCAGCATTCAAGATGTTCGAACTTTCCGAGGAGCCAACATCGACTCGGACCACTACCTCGTCGGCGTCGTAGCCAATGCAGTGCTACGAATATCCCGACAACGGCCAAAACAAAGAAATGCTGCAAGAAAATTCGACGTCGGACGGCTACAATCGCAAGAGATCGCCAGATCCTTCTCTGATCGAGTGACAAGTAACCTCTTAAGGAGTCCTATGCCGCCAACATCAAGTATCGAAGACCAGTGGCAACATTGCCAGAATGCAGTTAGAGATGCCGCCTCTAATGTGCTGGGTTTCACACAGCCACCAAAACGAAACCCCTGGTTTGACGAAGAATGCAGGCAGGCCCATGCAGCCAAGCAGGAGGCATACAAAGCGGCGCTGCAAAGAAGGACAAGAGCTGCTCGTGAGCTCTACGAGCAAAAGAGGAGAGAAGAACGCCGGCTTCTCAGGAGAAAAAAGAGAGAGCATGAGAAGCGTCAGATCGAAGATGTTGAGAGAGCTTACAGCAGGAATGAAGTTCGGAGGTTTTATCGGAAGGTAAAACAGCTGGCTCAAGGTCATCGAGCAAGAACCGAAGCCTGCAGAGATCAACAAGGGAACATCATAGTAGAACCGCAGTCAGTGCTGGGGATTTGAAAAGACCACTTCTGTAGACTGTATAACGGCGACGACGAACAAAACCCCGCCGTCAGACAGGAGCCTTTTATCATACACGATGACAGCCAATAATTCCGTGAACCCGACCTAGAAGAAGTGAAAACAGCAATATCACGGCTGAGATCCAACAAAGCCGCAGGAGCAGATGGTCTAGCTGCCGAGCTGTTCAAAGCCGCAGGCGATGAGCTAGATAGGAGCATGCACCAAATCATCTGTAAGATATGGTCGGAGGAATGCATGCCCGATGAATGGAACCTCAGCATTGTTTGCCCGATCCTGAAAAAAGGAGATCCTCTAAACTGCACCAACTACAGAGGAATAAGTCTGCTTAACATCGCCTACAAGATCCACTCTGCCATAATATGTGAACGTCTGAAGCCTTTCGTCAACAATCTGATTGGTCCTTATCAATGTGGCTTCAGGCCAGGAAAGTCTACCATCGACCAAATTTTCACGTTGCGGCAGATCCTGGAAAAAACCTATGAACTCCAAATCGATACCCACCACCTCTTCATTGATTTTAAGGCCGCGTATGACAGCATCTACAGAGACGAACTGTATAAAGCTATGTCTAGCTTTGGCATCCCTGCCAAGCTCGTTCGCTTGTGCAAAATGACGATGGAGAACTCACGCTGCTCTATCAAGGTTGGCAATGAGCTTACGGAATCATTCGACGTCAAAAAAGGATTCAGACAAGGCGATGCACTGTCGTGCGATTTCTTTAACATCGTTCTTGAGAAGATAGTCCAAAACTCCACCGTCAACACCAGAGGCACTATCTTCTATAAATCTGTTCAACTTCTCGCGTACGCCGACGATATTGATATAATGGGAAGAACACAGCGTGATGTCAATGGCGCCTTTGTGAGGATTGAGACAGAAGCGGCAAAAATGGGTTTAGCGGTAAATGAGGGAAAAACGAAGTACATGCTGTCTTCGAGTAAGGACACCCAACATCGACGGCTCGGACAGAACGTCACAATAGATGCATACAACTTCGAGGTAGTCTACCTAGGCTCCGCTATCAACACGGACAATAACACCAGCGCTGAGGTAAGACGAAGAATTACTCTTGCTAATCGCTGTTTCTTTGGGCTAAGAAAGCAACTGAGTGGAAAAGCCCTCTCTCGAGCAACTAAGGTTAAACTGTACAACACCCTCATCATCCCTGTCCTGCTGTATGGTGCAGAAGCATGGACCTTGACAAAATCGGATGAATGTGCCCTAGGCTATTTCGAGAGGAAAGTTCTTCTGGTCATCTTTGTCCCCGTGTGCATTGATGGGGAATGGAGAAGGAGATACAACAGCGAACTTTACGGGTTGTACAACGACGTGAACTTAGCCAGAAGGGTCAAGGTCCAGAGACTCAGATGGCTCGGTCATTTAGAGCGCATGGACACCAATGCTCCGGCCCGGAAAGTCTTCAACACTATTCCCGAGGGACGCAGAAGGAGAGGAAAACCGTGACTCAGGTGGCGCACACAAGTGGAAGAGGACCTCAATCAACTTGGAGTGCAAAACTGGAGACAGCTAGCTAGGGACCGAGCTGGCTGGCGGAGACTGTTGATTGAGACCCAAGTCCACAACGGACTGTAGCGCCACCTTAAGTAAGTAAGTAAGTAAGATTAATATTAAATGCCAATGTTACATTGTTTTAGAACAAGAATGTTTCTTTTGTTTTATTGTTAAATCAATCCATTTCTAAAACAAAATAAATTTGTAACATGTTTGCAGACTTTTTTCAGTCAAACTTTGTGATTAACACTTCGTTCAATCATTTTTTGCCAGGTAATTATGAGATTGTTGACATGGGGAGCTTAGATATATCTGAGGATGAGGAAGAGATTTTCTTAGATTTTTCTAACTTAGACTTGGGTTTAAGCATAGTACCTGATAATATTCCAGTAAGATTCTTAAAAGAGTGTGCAAATTGTTTATTGAAACCATTACATCATATATTAGGGGGGTTCACATGGACCAACATGCTCGACAACATTGGCTCGATGCAAAAAGAAATCGAACATCCGACTTTGCGTTCACATGAATACTGATGTTGTCGAACTTCATTTTTTTGAAATTTTCGTAGCAAGCAGACACAATGTGCGAAAATAAAAGCATAAATGAAATTCTGGAAGAAAAAGAGGAAGAGAGGGAAACGGAAGAAAAACAAGAAAAATAACCTTTGAGAATGAAGAAGGAGGATATGGGACAGAAGGGTGGAGGTTTTTTGCAATTGTTCCCATTATTCCCGCATGATGTGAACGCGACCGAGACATATACGAAATGAAAATTAATACCGAAGTTGTCGAGCATCTGTTCACACAAGTTGGTTGGTTGGACGAGCCACCCAAGTTATCAAAAAATTTTGAAATCCGTCCAACATGTTGGTCCAGCAGTTGTCTTTGTGTTCACATGATCGAGCATTGATGGCCAACGAGCCATGTTGTCGAGCATGTTGGTCCATGTGAACCCCCCTATTCAACCTTTCTATTAAAAATGGTGACTTTTTAGATTCTTGGAAATCATCTTATATATCTCCCATTCATTAATCTGGATCAAAAAAGTAAATTGAAAATTATAGGCCTATCGCTAGGTTACAATTGATTTCAAAAATATTTGAATCAATAGTGAAAAATAAAATATATGAAGTGGTGAAAAATCATATTTCAGTAAACCAGCATGGATTTGTACAGGGACGGTCAACTACGACTAATCTAGCACTTTTTACAAAATTTTGTATAGATAACATGGAAAATAAATTTCAAACTGATGTTATTTTCACGGACTTTTCGAAAGCGTTTGACAGGATCAGTCATCAGGTGTTAAAAAAAAACTTACTTTTTGGGGATTTCATTCGACTCTTCTTAAATGGTTGGCTAGGTATTTATCAAATCGTTCGCAATTTGTTAAAATTGGATCTACGTTATCTTATAAAATTTTTAATTATTCGGGTGTTCCACAAGGTAGTCACCTAGGACCCTTGCTGTCCCTTTTATTTATAAATGATCTACCAACTGTTATAAAATCTTCGAAATGTTTAATGTTTGCTGATGATGTAAAGATTTTTAAGTCCATTAGAACTATTTCTGATTGTTTAGAACTGCAGGTGGCCATGGTTCAGAGGATAGAGTAGTGGATTGCTAAGCCGAACGCTACGGGTTCAAACCCCAGCTTCAGCAGCATTCTTTTTCTACAAAAATCGCCAGCTTATCTGAGGCCACCTGTGCGATAACATGAGACAATACAAATCTAAGTCTCCTCCTCTGAGCCACGTAGGTTTCTGTTATGTGTGCTTTCTTTCTAAGTGTCTCTCTGTTGTATGTCTTGTTCTGTCCCAGCCGATGGTCTCAGTCACCAGTGCTGCTATGTGTCTGTAGTTCGTTACATTTATGTGCGAAGTACTGTGAAATGTAATGTAATGTAATGTTTAGAACTTCAAAATGATATAAATAGATTAAATGAATGGTAATTCTAACTTTTTAAATTTAAATGTTAGCAAATGTTCTGTAATAACCTTTTAATGGTCCGCATTAGCAATTTTATTTAATAATGCTTTGACTAATGAGTGTTAAGCCAAAAATATTTGGGAATCATTTTCGATTCACGTGTTTTGTTCAACATACATATTGATTATGTAATTTCTAAAGCTAATGCTATGTTGGGATATTTTTACGTAGAAGTTCTCAAGAATTTAGAGACCCTTAGGCTGTGTGCGAATGCGAATTCAGTTAAAAATGGGTTAAAACTTGACGTTTGGTTAAATTTTGACATTTCGGATTAAATAAAATTTGACTAGCTGCGGAGCAAGTTAAAATATGACAGTAGTGGTTAAAAATTCATCCATTTTCAACCACAGTTCATCCAATTCGCACACGGCCTTATACGTTAAAATATCTCTATGTATCATAAGTTCGACCAATTTTGGAATATTGTTGTAGATTCGGCCTTCGAAGTCTGAACTGGTCAAATGCTTTTTTTCCATCTTATACAAGTAGATGTCTTTTGATTGACTTAACATTTTTACATTGTAGAAGAACTAATTATTCTATAATGTTCGCGAGAAATGTTGTAGTTGGTCATATTGATTGTTCTCCTCTTTTAGCCTTATTTAGTATAAAAGTCCCTCCAAGAACTTTAAGGCCAAGAAACTATGCATTTTTTAATAATCCACGTCATGTAACTAACTATGGGCAAAATGAACCAATTACTAATGCTTGCGTCAATTTTAATCATTATGGAAATATAATCGATCTTTATCAAAATAGAAATTGTTTGAAATTAATTCTCATGAAATCAGTGAGTTAAACTCATTAATGTTTTCTGTATTATGTTTAATAAAATATCTGTATTAGCCTAAGAAAGTTATAATAGGTCTTATAGACGAAATAAATAAATATATAAATAAATTTTCAAAGGCATTGACTATTCTTTTGTTTGGAAATTTATCGTCTGTAATAAGAACTAAATTTGTTCATTACAAGAAATTCCCGTCATCGCGCCCACTAAAATTTTTAATGAGGAATTAAAGTTTAAGCCAAGACGAATAAGATTCGCTTGATCGGCGTGAATTGAGTTAGCTGGAAAGGCCGCGCATACCTGTTGCAATGTCGTGAAATGTCTCCATTATGACGGATTCTATTTATGTTGTTTGAACAACGATAGCAACTTCTATTTTTTTTCTTTCATTGCATGCGTCCTAGTGTTAGATGTAGAAATACCTTGGTTTGTTTGCTTTCAAGCTGCCGAAAGTATTGCGCTTTGTATCCGTCAACTTTGTATTTAGTGTTGAAAATGAAAACAATCCTATTTTTATTGAAAGAAGAGCTTCTACAAAAATTAAGTTAAGTTTCTAGATTTCAAACCTTGTTAAATTAGTAATCCTCATTATTATAAATGAAATAACAATTCGAGTTGTAACGTAGCCTTAGACTAACACTTGGCACCGAACCAAATACAAGTCGAACGACTTCACAAGCAAGATCCACACAATAAACATAGAACCGAAATATAATATGGATTTTTAAACTTTGTGGGATACAATTCACATTCAGTTCTTACAATAAAGTTATTAAGTAAGAGACAAACAATGGAAAAATTCGAAACTTATTACGTTATGACTGAGGTTTAGTGCCTCTACTATCGAAGTACTGATTTCCGCCGATATTCCCCCGCATTTATTGAGATAATTATAACATCGCGTGCTGTGCTATGAAAAAAGCCCGACTTTCCCCTTAGCTCAACTGGTTAGGTGGTCACTTGTACTGATGTTCCCCCGCACTCATCTGGTGGGGTGGGCCTGGGCACTTGTTCAACTCCATATAATTCGGATTCTGGCTATCCAGTGAGCTTAACGCTTTTTAAAAGCATTAAGGCTGAATCACAAACACGCTTGCTTCGGTTCGCCTGACTTTTACGAGTTCAGCCATAGGAATTCAATGCATGCTATCACAATAAAGCTTCGACTTCACGTTTCGTACGTAATACTACGTAACGTGAATCCAAACGGAAGCTCTAGTTCAAATATGCTGAACATTTGGCTTGTCTGACAGCTCAACAACTGTTAAAAAAAATTTACAAATTTTTACAAAATTTTTGCAGGGATGAAGATGATGGAGGGAGAACTGTCATATAAAGCAAAATCTAAGCGGGTACATCGTAACGCAGACGAAGCTAAAGCATGTTTGTGATTCAGCCTTTAAAGTTCGAAATATTGACGGAAACGCTCACGCGAAACAAGGGGAATCATTTAACGCAAGCAACTTTTTGAAAAATGGAAAATATTAATTTTTTGAATAGAAGTTTTTAACATAAATGCACCCACTGCTTTTTTTGTCAGCAAGTTTTTGAAAAAAGTTCAAGACACGCACTGGTGTGCTTGTAAACAACAGACAACACTGAATGTCACTCTCACCAGTCGAGCGAATATGCAGCTCCTGACTCTGGTCAGGTTCAGGTCTAGTGTTAGACTCAATCTCCGAACATCAACTCGCTATCAATCTCAACAGCTCAACATAACACTCGTTTAGCTGAGGACATTATTCGCTAACGAGTTTCAAATGACTGAGCAATTAGAGGTTCGCGACAAGCTGATTCGTTATTTTTTCGCAGTTTGACAGATAGGACAAAGGTTTTGGATGAGAGATCATCTTTTCATATACTCTGTTAACAAACAAACCTCCATAGAGAGTCTTGGTTGGCAAAAATTCAAGCACTTAAGGCCATTAGCAAGGTCTTGGAAAATTAACAATGGCAAATATATATAGATAAGTAAATCAAAATGAAAAAGCGAATCTTTCCAGGATGTAATAAATTGGAAACCGTTTTGCAATATTTTGCGGTTTCAACAAAAATTGAAATTCTCTCATTCTTTAATCAATCGAGATAAGACACTTTCTTTATTCTGTCAAAATTTTTTTTTTGAATCCAGTTCTTAAATTTATTAGCTTAACGCTTAAGAGAGTCACAAGATTATCTCTCTGTCTTAAGAATTCGTGTTTGATTCAAATTTTATAATTGCCAATCTACAAATTAGGTCCATTCCGGATTCATCTCATATTCGAAGACTGATAAGAACTTGGAATCTAATTTTAAATCATTAAATTTATTAACAAGACTCTTATCTCCTCGATGGTTACAACCAATTAAACTCAAAGCCCCGCATGCTGATAAGATAACATCATATTCGCATAAATCTTTGAACATGTTCTTCGATTCTTATCACTAAAACTTTACGTAGTTCTTTAAGATATGTTTTGCGTTGATAAACTTAACCGCTCCAAATAAATTGACCTAGCTTGCAAAACCATTATAATTGCATACATTTTCTATTCGTTCACAAAAATCTTTCAAAAACTCATAAATCACAATTTACAAAAGAAAGCAAAATGCTCCTAACGAATAGTTCCGGTTCTCGTAAATTACGCGAACACAAAAACACAAGGCACTACTCAAGATGCAATTTGGGTTAGCATATTTCAAAGTTCGTTTCAGTCTTTGCAGTAAACAAGAATTTAATGAGTCTGCTGTTTTATTTTTTTGAACTTAAGACACTGTAGACCGACTCGATGAGCGTATACCGACAGCAAAATAAACGATGCAACGTCAACGAAAGCGAATCTTAAAGGGTATAGAGCTGGAAATGAACTGATTTCATTAAACACCTACCCCATCACTAGACGGTCAAACTGGCCATCAGTTAGCCCCAAATACAAGGCGGTCAGTACTCCAGCTTTATCTTCTGTCAATTTTTTTCTTGTGTCTGTTTTTGTCTTCTTTCGCTTATTTTTTAATTTTCCGTTGGTAAATATAATCCAATTAATTGAATCCAGCACATGACAGATTCGAATGAAAACGAAATGACAACTTTAACAGAATAGCAAATGAAAACAAATACAGCACTAGAACTAGCGTTTTCGCTGCCGAACATCTTCATGCTGATAACATCTTCAAGTTAAAATTGCTTTTGGTTAATACTTTTACTTTAAACTAACATCTCATGACGTTGAAAATCGGTTTTCTAGTTTCATCTTATTGAGAAATAATTGTTATTATTATTGTTGCTATTCGTTTTGTTGATAGTTTGAGCTAGGAGTTGGAAAATTGCGCATAGTCAGCATTAAGCTCAAATTCAAACAGACTTGGCGGGATAAGAAAAAAAAATACTATCCCATAGATTATTGGATTGCATTTCCATCTATTCTTTCGGAAAAAACAAGCAACTGTTGTTACGAAAATGAATGAACGGAAATAAGAGAACTCTTTAAAATGGTCATTTAATGTTGTCGTTGACATTAAATCTTCAACGTTAAGAGCAAGTCTGTCTTTATGGACAAAAATTCGTTAAATAAATATGTTAAATTCTAAAATCGATTTTACAAGATTCTTGGAACTCTATTTTGTCAGCATTTAAATTGCAAGCCGCTTCTGGCAACATTTAAAGTAAGTCAGTAAGTAAATATAGATAAGTATCGATATAAAAGTTTGATATTTTGGCAGAATGACTGTTTTTTTGTCGATTTCGTGTTGTGTTATTTCAAATCACCGACGGCGGCATTTATATAAAACGATGCCAAAATACCATCTCCACCCGAATAGAAACCCCTGCCACCATTAGGTATCGAGTTAACAATCTCTTTCGATTTTATAAGGTGAGTCGCGGTACACTCAGGGCTTAATAAATTGTTTAACAAGGAATCACTTATGCAGAATAAGTTTTTCAGATCTCTAGGGTAAATGTCGTGTTAACAAGGTGATTTTGAGAAAAAGGTTTTCCCGCAAATTAAGCATTGAACATTGCGACATCTTTAAAACTTCAGCAATTTATGAAATCAGCATGCATATTCCCCAAAGAGTGGTAAAAGGGAATGATTACCAAATTCATCGCATCAATAGCTTACGTTTCATAAAATATAAATTTTCAATACACGCGTTGTTCTTCGATTTTAAGGAGTTTTTTTTGACAATTTTAGCAGAGAATTCAGAGACTAATTTTGCATAGTAGACCTTGGTATGACGGCATACAAAGTCCAATTGGTTCAGGAGTTGAAGCCAACTAACCATCCAATGCGTTTTCGCTTCGCTAAGTGGGCCTGAGATCGACTTAGAGAAGATGCCGATTTTGCCAAAAAAATCATCTTTTCAGATGAAGGTCATTTTGATCTTGGCGGGTATGTAAACAAGCAAAGTTGTCGCATTTGGGGCACAGAAAACCCGCACGCATATATTGAAAAGCCGATATTCGCAAAATGAGTCACTATTTTGTGCAGATTTTGGTCCAGAGGCATAATTGGGCAATTTTTAGTCGAAAATGAACAAGGAGTGGCCGTTAAAGTCAATGGCGATCGTAATCGGGCCATGTTGACCTGAAAAACAAAAATTGAAGAGGAGGATATTGACAACATTTGGTTTCAACGCTACGGCGCTACGTGCCACGCAGCCGAAGCTACACTCGATGTTTTGCGTCCTGTTTTTGAAGATCACATTATCAACCGCAGAGCTACGATTTGACACCGTTTGACTATTATTTGTGGGTTGCCGTAAACGATAAGTGTTACGCCGACAAGCCAGAGACAATTGACGCTTTAAAGGAAAATATTCGTGAAGCCATTGGTGAAATACGGCTGCACACTATCGATAAGGTGCTTAAAAGTTAGACCGATCGTGTAGGCTACTACATGGCCAGCCGAGTCAGCCATTTGAATGAAATTGTTTTCCTTTATTAACCGGAAGGATTGTACTTTCAAATAAAAAAAGAAATTTAAGAAAATATTCAGTAGTCTTTTTATAGCATTTTCAAAAATGACCTATTTTGCGGACGCTTTATATAACACCCTCATCATCCCAGTCCTGCTGTATGGCGCAGAAGCATGGACACTAAAAAAATCGGATAAATGTTCCTTAGTTTTTCGGGTTGTCTATGGTCACATGATGGGGAATAGAGAAAAAGATTCAACAGTGACTTTTACGGGTTGTACAATGACGTGGATCTACCCAGAAGGCTCAAAGTTTAGCACCTCAGATGGCTCGGTGATATAGAGCTGATGGACACCAATGCTCCGGCCTTGAGACCCTTTGACACCATTCCCGAGGGGCGAAGACGTAGAGTAAGACCGCAACTCAACCGGCGCATCCAAGTGGAAGACGACCTCAATCAACTTGGAGTGCACAACTTGAGACAGATAGCTAGAAACCAAGCTGACTGGCGGAGACTGTTGGTTGAGGCCCAAGCCAAAAATTGACTGTAGCGCCACCTTTAGTAAGTAAGTAAGTTCTTAAGCGCACTTAAAGGTAGGATTAGATGTATTATTCTAGTATTCATATTATTATCTATGGCAGCCATTCTCTAAGTGTGTTCCGCGGAACCCTAGGGTCAGTTCTTGTTGGGTCCGCTAATAAGTTATTTTGAGCATTACCAAATTAGTAAGTTAAGTCACACAGAAACTCCAGAGAAGATTTTAGGATATATAAAATAAATATGTAGAAAGTAGTTATAGTGAAAACTTTTTTTTACGGTCACCTCTGGGGCTACCAATTTTCTATCCGCATTCTTTCACCATCCACATAAAAGATCATTTTATAAAAATAAAATCAAGGCAATGTCTATCTCCTCAACAATTACCTTACCCTAAAATAATGTTCAATACTCACCATTTAGACAAGCATTCTTCTCCAAAAATTGATTGCGAAAAGTGTCAATGCGTTTTGTGATATCATCAATCTTTGGAGCTTCTATTGCTGAGAACATAGCCGCTCCAACTATCAAAAATACCGTGTATCCTCCGCATAATAATAAAAATCGACACTTGCCATTTTTATTATTTGGCATGGATCCATTCTTGCCACCAACTGGCCATGCTCCAAGTATCATCCTGTAAAAGAATAAAAGAGACAAAAATAGAATAAATCGAAACATTAACTTTCTATTCGAACTTCAGAGGAAAAGCAATTAATATTAAATGGGACTTTGGTTATTACATCCAGAACTCTCAAGTCTCAAGTATAATGAGAATGTGTGTGGATAAAAGTTTGACAGAAGTTGTGATTGCAGGGGCGGCTCAGTGGGTGGAACAGGGATTGTAATCCCTGATTCATTTATTAAATTTTATGTTGTTTAAGGACTTTTGAAAGAAATGTTTTATTAATTTCAAACATGTTGTTCTTCAGGATTTTGCTTTTCTAACTAAATTATCTTGTTCCGAAACACTTGTATCGGAATTTGTCCAATCAAAAGGGCAATTTATTTATGAAAAATATTGATATACAGAAAGAAATGACAAGTCTTAATAAACTTCGCAAACACAACAAAATTCAGCAGTTTTTCAAAATATTAAAGACTCTTAAAGAACGAAAGTCTCAACTACACAAAAAAGACTCACATTGTTAAACTAATTCTGGGATTTGATTTAATACGAAATGTATCTTTGTTCATGAATAATGCGCATAAATTGATAGCAGAAGCTAACAGTTGGTTTCTTGAATTACTTAAATACAAAAGGAGAGGACATCCCCAAGTATAGTGAAGAGACTATTGGATATCCTTATAACAACGTTAAAGCTGTAATAAAGTTATCATAAACGATGGATTGCTTCAATTTTGTATCTTTGAAAGTTTCGGAATGCAATTAACATCACTCATTTCATTTTTTCGCTCTTATTTTTATGGGAAAGGCATGTGTTTTTATTGGTATTTGTTTTCAAGGGTGGACATTCTCTAAAATGACAGTATCAAGTTTCATAATCACATGCATACGTCACTGTAGGATGTATTACGATAAAATTTTTCAAAGCTTACTCATTTTCGTCAATATTGTGTCCTTGTTCACTGGTATATCCATCATTTTGATAGAATGACATAGTTGCGTTGGTGGGGTAAACTAGTTTGAGATTCCTGTCGCTTTGATTAAATAATGTCATGACATTTGTATGCTTGCAGATTTCTCAGATTTATTATATGAAGGTGATAGGATATTATATTGAAACAAAAGTCATATTTTACGAATTTTTCTAATTCAATCAAGTATTACATATAACGATATGGTAGAAAACCCAATCTGGAAACACGGGTGTTTTGACCTATCAAGAAAAATTACGAGTTTTCTGCGGAATAAAGCAGAAAAGTGGAGTGAATGAAGACATTGGTCATTCAATCAGCGTATTGCAAGAATGAAAAGCAATAAAAATGTACAACGTACGTGCAACGTTTAAACATATACAAACACTGATGGCGTAAAATTATTGCGCGGACTATAATTTTGCGACATTGAATTTTGCTGACCGTTTTGTAGTGTCCGTGGCTTAGTGGTTAGGTGCGTTGGTTACTAGGCAGAACGTCGTGGATTTAAGTCCTACTCGTGTCCATAGTTTTTATTTCATCTTTCACGGGCACTGCCTCTTGCGAAGAACTGACAAAACTTCCAAGAGCATCAATCTGTCATGAAAAAAGTGCTTCTCAACTTTACCATTCGGAATCGGCGTTAAATTTTAGGTCCCCTCAATTCTTCACACGCACCCAGAGGCTCTTCAAGAGCTGTCGCCACTCTATTTTTTTTTTTTTATGTAAGCTAGCACAACTTCTATAGTTTTCAACCGAATTCAACGAAACGTTACTTATGTGCTAATTATGTGTGAAGTTTGCGATTTATATTTAAATATATATAAAGATTTTGTTTTTTGTATATTACTACGGATGCAATGAAAATGTACACTCGGGCGTATACGTGTTTTTTTTTAAACGCTTCTTTTGACTTTTTGTTTGAGAACCTTACATTAGGTGTGTTTTTTTGGCAAAGCTATCCGTATCCGCAGTAGTAGACTACATGTATTACAAATACAAAACGATACTGCCGATAAAAGTAGAAGTAGAATCATACTGCGGATAGAATTTAGAAAAATTCAATAATCGTCTTTAAAATGATAGCAGCGACCAACTTCTAAGGCCGTGTGTGAATTTCGTTAAAATGTGTATTAAAACTTGACGTTTGGTTAAAACTTGACACTAGCGTGGTGAATAAAATGGGTTAAAATTTTTCCTGCTGTGGAGCAGGTTAAATGGGTTAAAATTTTGACGTGTCTTTTTTTCAAATGAATGATAGAGAAGTTTTCTTCTGTTTTGTTGATTTGTTCCATTTTTCTCCGTTTTATTTAGTTCTATGTAATAACGAATTAATAATCGCATTGATATTTCGAGAGATTAGCTGTGTTTTTTTGGCAAAGCTATCCGCATCCGCAGTAGTAGGTTACATGTATTACAAAAAAAACACGATACTGCTGATAAAAGTAGAAGTAGAATCATACTGCGGATAGAATTTTGAAGTTATTCGACTCTCGAATATAGTTTTTTGTTGTTTGACTTATGATAGTTGGTACACCTTTGTTGTTTGTAGTTTTCCATTTTTCAATGAGAGTGTACTCTGTTTGCTCCTTTTATATTTGTTACTCTTTTTCAGATTATATACAACCAAACAGTCAATTCCGTTGCAACAGGAATTGAATTCTTACTTAATATATTAAAAAATTCAATAATCGTCTTTAAAATGATTGTTTTGAAGAAAGCTTAGCAGAAAGAGTATATGGACCATCAGAAGGCAAAAGAGGAAAGTCGGCGCAAGAAGGCAGAACTACTCAAAGCATATTTGAAGTCAAAACAAAATATGTATCAATAAAATCGCAAGTTAAAACAAATTTTGTCTTTCTGGTTTTTTTATGTGTGATTTGTTATTTCGAATTTATTCGGTCAACAATAGTCGGCCCTATCGTGGTAACCGTCGGAGCGGAATTTTCTTCGACTTCCTCCGAATCGGAAACATTTTGCTTGTCGGAGAACTACCTCGTCGAAATCATTATTGGCGTCGTCTATTTCGCTCACCTCTGACGATTGATAGGCATAGTAAAGATCGCCGGTGAGTGTCATATTTAAATCGTTATCCGGCTGAGGACGAGGAGCATACAGACCGTGACTCCGAATGCTCAGCTCAGAGTTTTGGTGATTGAGATCGCTCTCACATGCCGGACTTGAGGCGAATGTCCGTCGAATACTGAGAGCGAACATGTTGAGCGAATCCGAATTGACATTGCTGCCTTGGTTGTAAACAGCCATTGATAGCATCATCCAATGAAATAGACTCATCATCACCCATTACGATCGGTTTCCTTCGATCCTGAGGCGAAGGCAAATCGTTGATCTCACAAAGGCTTGGTGAAAAGAGCACGGGACTGCTGAGTCCAGGTCGGTTCTCGGCAATCGTTCGATTCGGCAATGGATTGGCCAGACGTTTTTGCTTCGTGAAGAATTTCCGCGCCACATTTACATCTTTGATTTGGTTTGTAGAATATATCGGCATTGGGAATTTCTTTGGTCATTATCACTGAATTGTGCACATACTGCTGGCGATTCAGTTGGACAATGCTCGCCGATCCGGAGGGCATTAACAATTTACTTGGACTGTCGATTCGATTCATTTCGCTCTTCAGATGGTTACTGCGAGAGCTGGGCGGTCGGTTTTTTTAACATTGACTGTTCGAAAGCGACGCCGATTGAACCGTTTCGCAAGTCTGATGGTAGGTAACGGTGATGTTGACTTCTTTGGTATGGTCACTTATGTTCTGCGTGCGGCAGCAGCAAAAATTACGACAACTCAATTGGCTCCATTGGAAGCGGACATCGCTACGAGAAATCGAGTAGAATACCAGCAGTAAAATTCCCAAAATCGTTCATGACATTGCGAAGATTATACCGAAAGCTTCTTCTTCTTAAATTCGTTTACTTTTATTCGGCGAGGAAAAAATATTTTTTGATGTTTTTATTTTTCAAATAATTATTTGACATTTATTTCACATAATTATTTGATTCAGTAGTACCAACTTTTAAATACAAAAAATTAACAACTGCGGATCCGTTTTTTTGGTACCTAAATCCTACTGCACTGCGGATAGATTTGCCAAAAAAACACACCTATTGAAAGAAAATACTTTTTTTCATCATATTTCAAAGCCAAAAAACGAAATAATTTTTCTTTCTTTTGAGAATGATAACAGATGTCAGCTGGGAGAACATGTTTTGCAGTGTTACCACACGGAAAAAAACAATCATCCAAAAAGGGAAATTTTTGTTTGAAGATTTTCTTACTATTGCTTCAAAATATCACATTACCACTGTAAAATCTAGAAAAATAAATAAAACAAAGTTTGTTTGTTATTTTTAATTTTTATTGACTTTTCATGAAATTCGTTGCTTAAAGTTTGGTTTTGAAGACAAATTTATTTTACCTAGAAGAACAAAAACATCTTTCGTTGAGGGGAATTTCGTAAATCATGAGGGAAATTTCTTAGTACTACGCAGAAATGTTTGTTAAAAAAATCCCTTTTAACGCAATTCAAACAGCAAATGGCTAAATTTGTTCCCTTTTTTCACTAAACGTCAAATTTTAACCAAACGTCAAGTTTTAATACACATTTTAACGCAATTCACACACGGCCTAAATACAAAAATTTGACAACTGCGGATGCGTTTTTTCGGTAAACCCTACTGCACTGCGGATAGATTTGCCAAAAAAACACACCTTTTTTTTGTATCAATTGTTATCTTGTTATTTTTAACAACATCAAGAGTAGATTTTTTATTAATGACAACGATGAGTAAGCCGAGTTAATGCCTCAAAGAACCGTCCTACTGGTGGTCGTTTTGGAATTGTTTCATAGTAACGGGTGTTTTTTTCCGGGGTATAGAACTTTAAGTTGGAATTACTTTTCAAGACGGCGACCGATTTAACACCTGATAAGTGTTTTATTCTCAGTTTGGTTTGGCAATTCATCACGAAAATAATGGTTCTGTGCGGAATACGTATCGCGCACTACGTCCCATTTATTGTCGACAAAATCGTCCATCAGAGCAGTCGATTCGATTAACCATGGAACGTTTTCGCACCATGTTTACTCTTATTGATAACTTGCATCCCCAGAGACGCCGTACGGTGCGTTCAGATAAGACGCTATTGCTACTGTAGAGCGTAGCATTGAGGAAGACCCGAATGAGTCCATTCGCCATCGAGCACAGGAATAGGAATCTGTGTCCATCCACTTTATCGAAGATTTTGCGGAAGGATCTTGGTTCCAACTCGTGTAAGAATTGAAGCCAAACGATCATCAAGCAAGGCGTATATTCGTCGAATGGGCCCAAAACGAAATGGTCGTTGTTCCCGATTTTCATAAGCGAATTTTGTTTAGCGATGAAGCGCACTTCTGGTTAAATGGCTACGTCAACAAACAAAACTTTCGCATTTGGAGTGAAGCTAATCCTCAAGTGTATGTCGAAACACCGTTACATCCAGAAAAACTGACTGTTTGGTGCGCTTTATGAGCTGGTGGAATCATTGGTCCGTACTTCTTTAATAACGATTATGGCCACAACGTTACAGTCAATGGTATAGAGCCATGATTACTTACTTTTTCATTCCTGAATTGAACAATCATGATGTCCAGTGGCTGTGGTTCCAACAAGACGGCGCAACATGTCACATAGCTCGTGCCACAATCGATTTATTGGAAGACATGTTTGGTGACCGCCGAATTTTGGACCTGTGCATTGGCCTCCAAGATCTTGTGATTTAACACCGCTAGACTATTTTCTGTGGGGCTATGTTAAGTCATTGGTCTATGCGGATAAGCCACAAACGCTTGACCATTTGGAAGACAACATTCGCCGTGTCAAATGTTGGAAAACGTCATCGAAAATTGGACGTCCAGATTGGACTACATCCGAGCCATCCGTGGCAGTCATATGCCAGAAGTCATATTTAAAATGTAATGCCACAAGATTATCTTTCGAATAAATAAAAAATAATGTCAATCGAATATTCCATCGTTGTTTTATTGCAATTTAGAGTTCTATACCTCTAAAAAAAACACCCTTTGTATGTAAGTCTAAAAAAAACACGTATACGCCCGAGTGTACATTTTCATTGCATCCGTAGTAATATACGAAATGTCTATATATACATATATATAAATATAAATCGCGAACTTCACACATAATAAGCACATAAAGAGCACATAATTATTGTAAAGGTCCCAATCGTTTGTGCTCATATTGGTTTGCCAACTTAATAGGCGTTCAAAAAGAGTCGGATGAGTGAAGCCTGTGTGAACATCATTTAAAGTAGTTTCACTTCAGAGATCAATTTGCTTTAGAAAGTTAATGAATAACAAACAAATGTAATTATACTTCATTTTCAATCCAAAATTAAACAATGTTTCAACGAATTCGAGACGAGAGTCAGTAAAGTCATTCCACGAAATTGTCTTTCTAATTTCATTAGGTACAAGGTTTCGTTCTTCTTTTATGTCCTTTTCCATTGGTCTTTTTTTGACGTTTCTTCTTCTACCTAAAATGGAATGGGTTATGATATATTTGTCATTCTTCAGGCGATTCTGTTTTCTAAAGGGAAGAGTTCTGCTTTTCTCAGAAGCATTCCGTCTGTCAAAGTCAGTCCAATGGAATGGTTTCAGAAGACTTCTGGACTCTTCCGAATGCTTCTGGACGACCAATGGAAAACGACATTATCTTAACATACGGTTTTCCTCAATAAAACATGCATTTTAACGCTAGATCGTAATTTCAAAAAAGTGAAAACATTTCAAAAAGTAGAAAATTAAGTGAATTTTGAATTTTGCGCGTTATAATAACCGTAAGAAAACTTTATACGTAAATTTCATCAGAAATGTTGCCGTGTTTGCTTCAACATTTTGTTTCAGCGCCAATAGAATTAAAAATTAATCACAACGCAAACAAAACATTGATAAGATCTTTACATAGTCCCTTACTGGAACCCATGTCCTAGCCCTCAATTTGATGTTTGTTTCCATCTCAAACTTTAATTGTCTTTTTTGTTATACTCCTTTAAGATAAACAGGCATCCACAAAGTTTAAGTTAATTTTTGAAATGCATTAACTTTCCAATACATTAAATATGCCATTAAATTATTAATACTCATTATGAACTCCAAATAAAATAATAACAGCACATTTAGATACTGTTGCCATTGCTGTCGCTGGTTACCGCCAACGCCAGGGCACACAATCGACACCAAGGATATCATAACAACACCCACGTGTCACCGGATGACAATAATGGCATGTGGCAATATGTTTTTTGAGTATTAGACTCTACAAAGTCTAGGTGAGCAATATAAAACAAACTGGATACATGTAGACTGATAAAATGTGGCTTAACCGAAATCTCATCATATACCCATAAAACAGACACGATGAAAATCACTGCCGTTGTGGATTATGAAGTTTGTAGACAATTTGAAAATTTCGAATATAATTTTATCCAAGGACCCAGGGGTTGTAATCTTGTAATATGACACAAGAAGTATTAAAAAGGGATAACTGCCATAAAGTACGGTTCACTCGCATAGAGACACTTTTTTTTTGAACTTGCTATTCAATAATGCTTGATGTTTGTTGCTTAATATTTTGTTTCTTTTGTAAAGAGAGTATCGAATAAGGTGAACCAGAGTGTTAATGTGTTTTATTTTACTCAAGTTTAATCCTCTAATAAACCTTCAAATTTATTGTTGTGTTCAATGGGGAAGGAGAGAAGAAGAGTGGCAAGCGGATAAAAGGTTTAATGAGATTCAAATTAAAAGCAATGAACATTTCTTATCCTTGTTAGATTTTCAACATAAGGTTGCTAAATTTAGATTAAAAAAAAATCTTATCAGTCAAATAATGTGAAAGTTATAAGAAGAATGATTTATAATTAATTACTTGTGGCAAAAACAACAAAAGAAAAAAGTTTTCTTATCTTTTATTTTTAAAATTAGAATTTCCTAATTTTTACTTGTTATTAGTTTTTGACGCCTTGCCGGAGCACTCTGTTTTTAACTAATGAACATTCTCAATTTTTGTTGGATTTGGAAAACAAATTAACAAGTGGTAAAGTGGTTTTTAGACAAGGGTGTAGCAGAAAATGTCAAATAAATGTCAAAACAAGACGTCATAAATATGTCTTCGATTTATTGGGTGATTCGTTGTGAGGTTTAATTTTTAATAGGCTTTTTTTTATTGACAGATGACACACGACTCCCACCAAACTGCTTTGTCATTAGGCAGATCCACCAAAAGAGCTGAACAGAATGTGTTGCCAGTCGCCCGGCGGGGCGGCGTCTAAAATGACAGCTGATATTTGTATGGAAATGAGCGACGCAGTTGAACTTTTAAACTTTGTCGCACGACGAGTTTGACATTTCCATAGAAATTTCAGCTGTTATTTTGGTCTTTACGAGTTCAGCCATACATGCCATCACAATGAAGCATCGACATCACGTTTGTTTTGACAATCGTAAAGAAGCAAACGTAATGTTATGTAATGTGACTCGAAACGGAAGCTCTAATTCCAATATGCTGGACATTTGCTTCGTCTGAATACTCAACAGCTGTAAAAGCAAGTCAACATACAAAATTCATTTGTTTTTCGAGGGATGATGATGATGGAGGCAGAAATCTCATTCAAAGCAAACTCGAAGCGGTTGCATCGTAGCGTAGACGAAGACGAAGCTTAAGCATGCTTGTGTTTCAGCCATAAGCCAGCTACAACGGACGCTTACTAGAGATCTTCGGAAAATACAAGTCGCTATGCTTGACTACGATCAAATGAGGAGAGAGGAACGCGCGCCGGCTTCTCAGGAGAAAAAAGAGGGAGCACTAGAAGCGTCAGATCGAGGATGTTGAGAAGGGCAACAGCAACAGCTGGCTCAAGGTCATCGAGTAAGAACCGATGCCTGTAGAGATAAAAAAGGAATATCATATAGTAGAATCGCAGTCAATGCTGGGGATTTGGAAATACCACTTCTGTAGACTGTTTAACGACGACGACGAACAAAATCCCTCCGTCAGGCAGAAGCCTTTCATTGGAGACGATGATAGCCAACAATTCCGTGAACCCAACCTAGAAGAAGTGAAAACGGCAATATCACGGCTGAAATCCAACAAAGTCGATGGAGCAGATGGTTTAGCTGCCGAGCTGTTCAAAGCAGAAGGTGACGATCTAGATAGGAGCATACACCAAATCATCTGTAAGAAGATATGGTCAGCTCCTCAGCATTGTTTTCCCGATCCTGAAAATGGGAGATCCTCTAAACTGGGCTAACTACAGAGAAATCAGCCTACTTAACATCGCCTACAAAATCCTATCTGCCGTAATAATGTGAACACCCGAAGCCAATTGTCAACAATCTGATTGGTCCTTATCAATATGGATTCAGACCAACACCTTTTCATCAATTTTAAGGCCGCGTATGACAGCATCTACAGAGACGAACTGTATAAAGCTTGTTCGCTTGTGCAAAATGACGATGGAAAACTCACGCTTCGCCATCAAGGTTGGCTTTCAAAATCTTTCGATGTCAAAAAAGGATTCAGACAAGGCGATGCACTGTCATGCGATATCTTTAACATCGTTCTTGAGAAGATAGTGCAAAATTCCACCGTCAACACCAGATATACTATCTTCCAAAGGTCTGTTCAACTTCTCGCGTACGCCGATGATATTGATATAATGGGAAGAACACATCGTGATGTCAATGGCGCCTTTGTGAGAATTGAGACAGAAGCGGCAAAAATGGGTTTACCGGTAAATGAGGGAAAAACGAGGAATATGCTGTCTTCGAGGAAGGACACCCAACATCGGCGGCTCGGACAGAACGTCATAATAGACTCATACAACTTCGAGGTAGTAGAGGAGTTTGTCTACCTAGGCTCCGCTATTAACATGGGCAACAACATTAGCGCCGAGATCAGACGAAGAATAACTCTTGCTAATCGGTGTTTCTTTAGGCTAAGAAAGCAATTGAGTGGAAAAGCCCTCTCTCGAGCAACTAAGGTAAAAATGTATAACACCTTCATGCCTCATCATCGCAGTCCTTCTGTACCTATATGTTGCAGAAGAATGGACCCTGACAAAATCGGATGAATGTGCCTTAGGTTGTTTCGAGAGGAAAGTTCTTCGGGTCGTCTTTGGCCTCGTGTGCATTGATGGAGAATGGAGAAGAAGATACAACAGCGAACTTTACGGGTTGTACAACGACATGAACCTAGCCAGAAGAGTCAAGGTCCGGCCCAGAACTATTCCCGAGGGGACGTAGAAGGAAAGGAAGACCGTGACTCAGGTGGTGCACACAAGTGGAAGAGCACCTCAATCAAGTTGGTGGAGTCAGGCACGTAGCCAGAGGGGGGGCTAGAGGGGCTCAAGCCCCTCCCGAAATGATTTTTAAAAAAAATATTTGAACAAAAGTTTGTATATTCTCTTATTAGTTCCTCACTACTTATGTATATTGTTCTGAAATCAAGGTTTATTGAAAGGCATGACAGCATTCTTTCATTTGAAGAGCTCTTCAAATGTATTGCTATTAGTCTTGAAGAAATATCCACCAAGACGTGGGCAATGTCTTCAAAAGCATCAACTCTGTTAGCAGCAATTCAAAGAAGTTATTTTCTGGTAAGCCTCATGGTATGCGAAAAACTTTTTAGTTTAACGCTACCCTTATCAATTTTCCTTCAAAATGAATCTTTAAATTTCGTGTCTGCAATAAATCACACGAAAGAAGTCTTAGGCCGTGTGTGAATTGCGTTAAAATGTGTATTAAAACTTGACGTTTGGTTAAAACTTGACACTAGCGTGAAGAATAAAATGGGTTAAAATTTATCCAGCTGTGGAGCAGGATAAATGGGTTAAAATTTTGACGTTCCCTATTTTCCTCATGAATGATAGAGAAGTTTGCTTTTGTTTTGTTTTTTTTGTTCTGTACTTCTCCATTTCATTAAGTTCCTTGTTTTAATGCATTGATATTTTAAAAGATGAGAATAAAATAGTTTAAATTGATCGTATTTTAAAACTGAAAAACGAAAAAATTGTTTTTCTTTCGAGTGTGATAACAGATATCAGCTGCGAAATCAAGCTTTGCAGTGCTACTACAGGGGAAAAACCAACCATCCAAAATGGGAATTTTTGTTTCAATATTTCTTATTGTTGCTTCAAAATATCGAATTACTACTGCAAAAGCGAGCAAAATAAATAAAACATAGTTTATTCATTGCTTCTGGTGACTTTTTATTTACTTTGTTGTTCTAAATTTTGTTTTCGTACGCGAATTTATTTAACTTGGAAAAAGTAAAATATTTTTTGTTGAGGGAAATTTCTTAGTTCTACCCAGAAATGTTGGTTAAAAAAATCCTTTTTAACGCAATTCACACAGCAAATGGCTAAATTTGATCCCATTTTTAACCAAACGTCAAATTTTAACCAAACGTCAAGTTTTAATATACATTTTAACGCAATTCACACACGGCCTTAAGTTCTCTTAAGAACATAAGAGAAACTGCCAGAGACGGTTTTCAATCCGCATCACAACTTGCCGGGGATTTATTTGAAGTCAGCATAACAATTCCAAGGCTTTCTTTGAAACAAACAACGCGCTCTAATCCAGAAACATCATGTCCAGAAGACTATTTTAGAGTTTCTATACTTATTCCCTGTCTAGATTCTCTTATACAAAATCGTACTGACAGATTTATGGTCAACGAGGACGTTTTACTTTCGTTTCAAGCTCTGCTTCCAGGTTTTGCTGCCTCCAATCGAGTAAATGAAATGGAAAATCTAACACTCTACTTCGATAACGCAATATCCTTGTCAGCTGTTTACATTACATTTACATTATGTAGTTTTTTTTTTAAATTTTTGTATATAGAATTACTTCTTCGAAATTGAACAAGCCCCCCCCCCCCCGAACCGAAATCCTGGCTACGGGCCTGGGTGGAGTGCAAAACTGCAGACAGCTAGCTAGGGACCGGCTGGTATGCTTGACTAATGACTAGTCACCCAATCCCAAACTGAATCCAAAAATTGTCCCCCTTAAAAATATAAATAGCGTTTTTGTTTCAAGCCCAAGCAATAACCTCAAATTGACCAAAAAATATTGCGCGTCATCCAAATTAGCAACAAAATGAAATTAAGTCTCAAGAGATTGGCAAAAAAATGAAATGTGTAGGTAAGAAGTCCTTAGAAATAAATTTAAAACCTAACGCTTTAACAGTTTTTGTGTTTTAACACGAACACTCGACCTCACATTGAATTGTTTAACCTTGGCGTGATGAAGTGTTATGTAAATCTGTAAACAAACAAAAAAATAAAAACAAAATAACATGTTCACAATGTGGTCTGTCATTGGCGGGTTGTACTTTTAATAAATGTAAAAGAATATTTTTCTCGTTTCCACAGTGTAATTAGGTACACAAACATTTCGAGAGTTATGAAATATTACCTACTCTCCAACCAGTAAAAATAAAACGTTGTGTAATTAATAACAATAGCTAGAGAGTATCAAGTTAAAACTATATTTATTTGTGTTTCAGAAGAAAGTGCATCTGTCATTGTGAGGGAGTGAAATAAAAACCAAAACAAACTAATAAAGTCAGTAAAATCTCAAGCAAATATTATTATATTTGCAAATTGAAAGGATCAATATCAAACCTAGTTATTCTTTTCTCGATTAACTGTTATTCAAAAATCAATACTGAGTCATTCATTTTGAATAAGTTATTGCGTGTCTGACTCTGAATTAATTACGTGCTAGCTGTCAAAGAAAATAACGTAACACATCGGTTCACATTCACATGGACATTCCATGTTATGCGTGCTGTTTTATTTGTAGAAGTACAATGATATTCGTTATGTTTTCGATGTCATTATGATTGTGTTTCCATTTCTATACAATATCCCAAGGGAAATATGACTGGTTTGTCAAAAAATATGTCATGAGCCTTTGCTTGTTTAACCAACATGAAGCTTATCTAAAATTAATATCAGTAATACTTAAAAAAAGAGAAATGTTACAGTGAACATTAATTATAGGCAATTATTTCAAATGCATATTATTTGTTACATCCTCTGTAAAAGGGCAATTCATATGAGATTTTAATCGCATGTATAAGCTTTGGATATCGAAAAGCCATTAGGGCAGTTCATTGCTCGTTTGTGTTCTCTTAAATTTGACATTTAAACAGGTCGTTAGAATGTGTGTTTTCATAGTAATAGTTTCTTGGCGTTAGATTTGTAACGATTTAATCGAGTTTAAGTCTTAATATTTAGTTTATCTCGTAAATAAATACAAATTTAAATGAAAATTCAAGGTAAGCATAATTTGGAAATTGGCTTGGGCGTTTTTCTTGCAGGTAAATACAAATATGTTAATATATGAGTATAGCTGCCAAACCAACTGCCAGTATAATTAAGCACATCGTTTGATAATTTCAAAACGAATATTAGAAGTTCTAATGAGGATATGCTCGAAAAAGTTCAACCAAATTCAGAAGGTTTTACCAGATTTAATTGTTTTTCAGTATTTAATGCCATGAAATTTGTGAGCTAATGGTGTCATTCCATTGGATTAAGGCAGAATTGAAGTCCTGGGTCTTGCAGATTGGACCGGAAATCACAATAAAAGTGACATTAACATTGACAATAAAGAACTTCGCACGTGAATAAAATGGCTGGATCACAAACACGCTTTTGCTTTGGCTTGGATTGAAGTTAACGGGTTCAGCCATAGGAATTCAATGCATACTATCACAATCAGGGCCGGATTTAGAATTTCGAGGCTCTTGGGCCAACATTTGGTGGGGACCCTCTTAGTTACTTAAGTTTTCTAAATTTTGAATTAATGACACTGGAGATAATTTGGGTATGCTTTTATTACATAAATTCGCTTACTTTTCTATGCTTTAGTTTTACACTAGGGGAATTTTACGTGATTTCCTATTTGCGAAAGTATTAATAAGATCGTCAAAATTTATGTCGCGAAGAATATCACAACTTTCCACACTGAGGAGCATAAGGTTGTTTATACGATATTGTCTTATACTCGTTCGCAATCTGTTTTTAATGATCTTCAATTTCGAAAAAGATCTTTCCCCACTGCAGTTTGTTACCATCATCGATAGGTTCATTCGAAGGCTATTTCTGTGTTGCAAAATATAGGTCCGTTCGTTTACCCCATAAAACTGCTCAAAACTGCCCAAAACTGCCATATTCTCCCACTTTTCCGTTCGTTTACTGCCACTTAAATTAAAATCTGTCACTTTTGAAGGAGAAAAATATTTCCCCTACCTGCCGAATTTAGCCACAAAAATTTCTTGTGGCAGTTTGTGTAAGTTCTGTCAAACCATAAGAAGTACATTGAATTTTGTTGACGTTTGACATAATTTTGTGCATTCGGCAGATTTTTGGTGTGAAGCGTTCGTTTACTTTTTGGGTGAATCACAAAATTTCGAGGAGTGGGGATGATTTTTGACAGTTTTTACACAAACTGCCCAAAAAGTAAAAGAACGGACCTTATATCACATCATATTGTAAAATAATACGATACAGAAAAATGTCCATTGGTTCTCCTTCTTCCCTCTTATATTTCTTAGAAAATGTTGGAAGATGCAACAAATTATTGGGCAAATTAATTTCTAGATCTTGAGTGTAAAAATCGACAAGTTTTTCAGCTTTAAGTATCAACTGAGGTGGTTCTATCATACTTCTCTCAGCAAAAACCTAATCATTCCTTTACAACCTCGTATGCAGAAATTCATTCCTTCAAAGATATAATGAGTTGATCGATAACAGGGAGGAAAGATTCTGTTCGAAATTTTTCTTTTGGTGATAATTGTACAGCAGATGTTTTCCCATAGTCGATGGGATTGTGTCGTACATAAATAGTTCAAACACGCACTTGTTCATACTCTTGTTCATCAAACAATAATTCTTTTCCTGTGATTTCATATGAATCAAATGAATCTCTTTTAGATTCAACAAAAAAAATAAAGGTTTAAGCAAATTTAAAGCTTTAGGTACTTAAATAGAATCATAGTAGAACTTTGCAAATACTGAAGAGTAGATTCGAATCTTTCGAGTACATCATACCAAATTGAGTGTAAATTGCGGTTTCTAATCGAGACATATTTTGATATTTTGGAGAAGACCGCGAGCTTGACATTTCGTATTCTATTTTTGTTCATCATCATTACAAATCTCTGTTAAGGCAATAAGAATGAGTTTGTAGCCGTGAGCTACAAAGCTACAAGAGCTTTGACAGTATCGCGCGGCATGACCATCGAATGTCACTTAATTTTTTCAGTGTATAAACAACTTTCTTGGTATTCTCGGCCGATAGATGTTTTATTAATATTTCGTATCGTGATGTTGAAGCAGTGAAAAAAGCGAAAAGTTCTTTCACAAAATTGAAAAAAAAAGAATTGCAGAAGAACATGCACCAGCCTCTGATTGTCCAACTGAATTGAATGAGTGAACGCAACATGGGGTAAATATGGCAAAACTATTTTTTTCCAATATTACAGCCTGCATTTCTATGATTGCGACAGTTATGCATAATCAATCCCATGTTTTTGAAGAAAATCAAGAAGAACTTGTTTTTTATTGTTTATAAATATATTCTTCCAAAATCCTTTTTTTTCTGAACTGACACATGTAGCATTGGTGGGGGTCCCTAACTGGTGGGGGCCCTGGGAAATTGGTTCCGCTGGCCCTATGCTAAATCTGGCATTGTGATTCACAATGAAGTTTCGACCTCACGTTTTGTTTGACAATTGTTAGGGAAAGAACGTAATGTGATGTAATGTGACTCCAAACGAAAGCTCTAGTTCAAATATGTTGAACATTTACCTTGTCTGACAGCTGTAAAAAAGTCAACAAACGAATATCATTCGTTTTTGGAGGGATGATGATGAATTGATGATAGAGGGATAAATGTCATTCATAACGTAGACGTTGTGACATACAACAGAACTGGCGATAGAGAGGGAGAGAGAGAGAAATGGATAGCCAAATAGAAGGAAGTTACAAATCAGAAACAATTTTGGCAAAGAATTGGAGACATATGTATATTTTTATTGTTTGCTGTTATCGCACAGGGAAACAATGCTTCCGAAGCCGGGGCTAGAACCTGCACTGTTTGTGTTAGTAGTCAACTACTCATATCTCCGAGCCAAGGCCACCTGCACACAAGAAAAGTGTTCCTCTCGAAGCAGTCTAAATATCAAAGGTCCATTTGCACTTTACCCAGGGGCCTGGATGATGACTGTGCTATAATTTAGCATTCAAGTTGCTCAAAAGAGGCCTTATTTCTAGTCGAATTCTCAGTCATAGGCTGATTTTATAGCGGAGCCTAGGCATACAAAGTTCTTAGCTACATCAAAGCTATTAATGGTGACGTGTTCTTGGAGACACAACGTCATTGTAGATTGACATCTCCTTCTCCTTGTCAAAGAACGCTTTAAAGTGTCAAATGAAAAAGTTTTTCTCTTAATATATTCTGCAAACAGGAGACTTTTACTGAAATAAAATCTCTATGTAGGTATAGCCTCTCTTTATAGATGCAGTTGTGAACCTTAACAGGACAAAGACATTTCGATTTTAAGGTTCTGGATTTCTTCCAAGTGTGGCTTTAGAGTAATTTATAGTTAACATTTGGTCAATGCAGTCGCTCTAGGTTTGTGAAGCCACATTGTTCAGAGCCTTAAGGTTGATTGGCAAACTGCTTTAGACTTTCACGTTAAGGAGAATTGTGCCTCTGAAGTACTCATTGCAGTCGAAAAGGTCGTGTTTCTGAAGGACCACGTATTGCATAGCTAAAGACGATAAAAAAGGACTGGCAGTTCCGTCCTTCTCGTCTGTAGCCTAACCCAATATGTCGATAGATGAGATCGTTTATAATTCAGCTGCTGCCTTCCTTAGAAGACAAGTTCTGATGTGCTTCTTGGTTTCCAGCCAAAGTTTTACTCGCCGGTCTTGCCAAAGTCTTATTGACATTGACATTGACATTACAGTACTTCGCACATGAATGATACGAACTACAGACACATATCAGCACTGGTAACTGAGGCCATCGGCTGGGGGGTCTTATTGAAGAAAACTCAAAACTAGCTCTCCCTGGAGGACGGCCGATATGGTTGCTTTTCCGGTATAGTTTGACAGGTCCTTGGACAAAATAGGTACGGTACGTGGCAGCGGATCAGCATGCACAATGCCCCTTTTGGCATGGATCAGCATGTCCTGAAGATCCTAAATACAGTGACGTGGCAGCTCTAGAAGAGCCAATGCCTAAGCTCATCAACAATTTTATAAGCAGTTTTTTCATGGCAGATTGATACTCTTAGAAGTTGGAAAAGTTGTGAGCTTAGATTTTTACCGGGAATAAAATAAACTTCCACTTCTAGTACTATCCAATTTTACTGGTTAAGATAACAAACACAATGCTACGATCATTCATTTAAATTCTAAATTAGAAACATTTCACTTTCCAGCTGCAATTTGAGCGAACATAAAAACGATGCTATCAAATTGTTTGGAAACATTGTACCACTCGTTCCAATTTCATTATTTTTTGTGTACTCTCATAAAATACTATCATCAGCATACCATTTAAATTCAAAATATGAAAAAAATCATTTGCTCTAGAATCTAGATACCTCCTACAATATACCCTCTATATAAGCTTGTCACTGCTCGTGATTTGGCAAATCGATATTTTCCATTTTATACTCTGTCCAAAATATAAGTGAACCCTTTTATCGAAGTTGAACCAAATTTAATTTAATTTACTCATATCGACATCGTTTCATCGTTGAGGTGTGGGTGGCGATGCGATGGTGGCAATATAGACTCCCTACTCCAGGATATGGGTGTTCATTGGTTTATTCCATTGTGATTGCTCTATATGCCTATTTGTTTACAGTTTACACCTGACATATTTCCAATATTTGTATTTGTATTGTCAATGGCACCATGAAAACCAACAAAAAATCGTATTTTGATTTTTCAAATAAAATTCAATACCAGAAGACTTCTCCCCTGTTGTATGAGTTTATGATGTTCCTTTCCTTTATAAATTGGTAAAATGCAGACATCGTGTTGCGTAACCACACCGGCCGGAAACGAAACGATTTTTGTTTTCTTTTTCAATGAATTATGGAATATCAATGCGAAAATAAATGTTTTTGACAGTTTGGAATGGCTTTGAACTGCTCAAGGGGTTTTTGAAAATACACCACTTTAAACGGGTTTTATATTTCATATTTAATTTTACAGCTCTACACTCAAACAAAAATAAGGAAGATGTATAAAGGAAAAACAAACAAAATTGTGACGACAAATTTAAAAATAGGAATATGAATATTATTTTGTTGGCTCATTGAGTCATAACCAGCAGAAAACAGCGCACTGGGCGACGCCGACGTGTAACAAATCCTCAGAAAGAGAATGTAACATATTACACTAGCTGTGTGCAGCACTTGCCAATTTATTTCCTTTTAATAAAAAAAAATTGTGCTGTTTTCTTTTCATATGATTTCTTGGTTGTCAACAAAACTTTTCTATTCTACCTGCTGTGGATGCATCATATAGACGGACCGCTGCAAGTGCATTTGCAACTGTAAAACTGCACTGCTGTGGCAAAACTAAATAACTTTTATGATCCCCTAGATACGAGCGAGCATATTGGTGTGCATGGGAAGAGGACTTAATTCGAAACATGCACGTTTATTACATCTTTCCTTCAGAGATTGTGACTGATTTGGCATTAAAAACTCTGTTGCACGCTCAAACTTTTTCTACACAGCAAAAAGTGTTGCAAAAACTTGCTCTACATCGATTAAATTATCAAGGGCCAATAAACCTTTCTTGTGTTACAATAAATTATACTAGGTAGAATGCCAGACGAAATGTGAGCTCTATTTACAGGGTAAAGCTAATTTTAATTTTTTTTTTCGTATGCCAAATAGCACGCATACGCCATAGTGACCCTTCTTGGCAAGGGTATAGGTAATAAATGGAAGGAGCGGTTTTGTGGGCGCTATTAGCTTTTTGTGTGTAAAAAAAAACGTTTTGCTTTTTTCAACATGTGTTTGGGGTTCCGAAGCTGTCGCACTTTTACTTTATGAAAAGTATGCACCCACTGAACTAAAACTGAACTCTTTGTTTTTTTCCTTTTCAAAATGTTAGTATATGTAGCAGGTTTCAGGTTTG
The DNA here is from genome assembly GCA_943590905.1 of Sphaerophoria taeniata. Taxonomy (NCBI): domain Eukaryota; kingdom Metazoa; phylum Arthropoda; class Insecta; order Diptera; family Syrphidae; genus Sphaerophoria; species Sphaerophoria taeniata. Next base: position 26,387,681 of record OX016541.1, read on the forward strand.
TTTGTTGTTTTTAATAACCAGAGCTTTAGATTTGTCAATTTTTAAATACAAAATTTGACAAATAAGCAGGACGTAACTACGACAAGTGGGAAAATGTTTTTTAAACAAAGATTAGTTTGACGTGGCCGCACAAACGATGTACATAGGTGCTTCGACTCATTTTAACTATTCCGAGTTCTTTTTCAATAACTAGGGCTGAACATGTTAGCTGTTGGTTAAAAGAACAATTCATGCAATTAAGCTTTCGAAAATTATATCATGTACAAGTTGGCCACGACTATGTTCGAAGGGTCCAATATGGCCAAGTCAATTCAGCATAGCGACTGGCATCCTGCAAATAACTCGAGTTATATTAGCTTCCAAAGGCAAAGACCTGAGACTTTTCATAATGGTCCAAAGGTGTGGGTTCTCACGATCAAGAAGGTCAGTTTACCGTATCTAATTAGTCAAAATGATTTCCTATAACAACTCCATTATTTCATGCGCTGTTTCGTGCATGAGCTTACAATGGACTTCATCACTGAAAACATTTAACAATATGACATTGTATTTTTCTGAATACTTACAAATATGAAAATCATATAAGGAAACCCCAAAATAAGTTAGGTTAAGTTAGATTTAAAGAAGTTGCAGAACCCGCACACTTAGGCCAGAAAAAGGCCCATTGTGATATCACATGAATTACTGCCGAGAAGTAGACCCATTTAAAACTTTTTCACTGTTTGGTGACTCCGCAATGCGTACCTAGATCTTGCTGTCGTTATGGCGGTTTCTTTTAGTAGGTCCGTTCTTTTACTTTTTTCGGGAGTTTTTGTAAAAACTGTCAAAAATCGAGGAGTGAGGATGAAATTAGGTCCGTTCGCGTACCCTCCTAAAACAGTACAATTTTACGAAAAATTACGAAATTTAACCAAATCCTGTTCGCGTACTCAAACATTTTGTAGTTTTTCGTAAAAGAGAGCGCTTACGAGAGAGTAAAATGTTTCCCCAACCTACGAATTTTAGACCAAGAAATTTCTTTGGGCTGATTTGTGAAAAGTGTCAAATTTGATTGAAAATAGAAAATAAATAAATAAATTCAAATTCAAAGTTTCAATTTTTTATACAAAAACACTTGACAATTAAAATGTTGGCAAAATTTGTTGTTTTCCCGTTCGCTTACTTTTTTGTAGTTTTGTTTTTCTGTGAGAAAATTTTACCCCCACTCTTTAAAATGTCTCTTTTTACGAATTTTAGTGCAGAAAGTACGCGAACGGACCTATTGTGTGATTCTCCCAAAAAGTAAAAGATTACTTGACAGCAAAAATCTCACAAATGCAAAAAATTATATCAAACGTCAAAAAAATTCAATGTACTTCTTATGGTTTGACAGAACTAACAAAAACTGCCACAAGAAATTTTTGCGTCTAAAATCGGTAGGGGAAATATTTTTCTCCTTCAAAAGTGACAGAACTTACTTTTGCGGGAGTAAAAGAACAGAAAAGTGGGAGAGTTTGGAAGATTTAGTGAGTTTTCTCGGGAGTTTTATGGAGTAAAAGAACAGACCTAGTATTAGTTTGCATGTAGCGACCGGGATGCCTATCGTTTCCCTTTCAAATGGGTTTATCAGTTCTACCTTCTACGTCGTTTTATTTCTGTTGCCGCTCTGCAGAAAAATGTCGGAACAAAATGAATAAGTAAAATAATTAAATTTTTATTAAATTTGTGGCAAAAATAAAATATTTTTGTTGTTAATAGTTTAAAATATAATACTTTTACTTCATAGATATGACTGTGGTGGCCAAAAATTCTAGTCAGTTGCAGACGTTAAGGTGATAACAGTTCGTCTGGCGATATAATGGTAATTTGCAGTTGGCCGCAAAAATGTCTGAAATAAAAACCGTTTTGCCCTTGTTTGCCCACAGTCAAGAGGACATTCAAGAAAACAAACAAAGACCACATTCATAAGAATTAAAAATAAAGTTTGTCTTGGACACTTCCAAAATTTATTCCATTCAAAACATTTAAAATTAGTCCTAAGCCTAATACAACATTTTTATTGGTCATTTAAAAAAAAAAATTGTTAAGACCCAAAAAAAACTTAAACCAGACCAACATATGTAACTCAAAGAAAATATTTAATTATTTTTGTCATTCTATTTTGTTCATATCCGTTTTCTCTATTTATGAACAGTTTTTTGTATAGCTGCCGCATTCTTGCAGCAGTTTTTCTGTTCATAAATGTATTGAACGAATTTTTTCGGCAGAGCATGAGCAACTAGGTTGCATTTATGAACTCACGGTTGATTTTTTACCCGTCTGTATAAAAATTAATACTCTGATCTGTCAGAAATTTCTTGTTTTCCCATTCGGTTTTGGAGACCTGGAAGTTTTTGGCAGATTGAGGTGTTGGAATGATGTAGTCAATGTATTTTGGAAAAGAACCAAAAAAATTCAGAATGATGGAATGACCAACAATATTCTTGATCCATTGAAAGGATCCTTTGAGTCTAACAGCTGTACGCGCAGCCACTTGTTTACTAAAGATATCGAGGGGTGTCAGGTGGAGGAGAGTTCTAGCGCCGCTGAAGGGGTGGTACTCAAGGCGCAGCTTATGCAAAGACTTAGTTTGCTAAGTTTGTCACAGTTAATGGCTTGCCAAGTGCAGTCTATCATTCTGCAATCCTGGACGTGAGTATTGGTCGGATGAACGATGTATATAGGCAATATATATGCTTTCCTATGGCCAGGCGAAAACAGCCACTTAGCTTTTCTTACATTTTCTTGAATATTTGGTATCCGGCTTAACTTTTTGTCTTCTAGATATTTAGCTTCATTAGTAAAAATAAGTCGTATAACTTTTATTGAACAAGGTTCAATTTTTAGAGTTTTGTGTCTCCTTCATCTGAAGAGGACGAGTATCTATTTCTGAAGAGGACGAGATCTGTTTTTTTGAGGGTTAATATCCAGTTCGCAGTGGTCAGCCCATCTTGTGAACATATCAAGTGTGTTATAGGGGAGGTCCCTGAGGATTTAAGGATGTTTTCTGGTGATGGCGATAGCAACGTCATCAATAAAAGCAATTAATCACTGTCTCTAGCCTCCTTTTTCTGAGGATTTAAGCAGTTCATTAACTACTATGTTCTACAGACGAGGGGAAAAACACCTGTCTGCAGTGCCCTTGCAGACAGACCTTCTCATAGAGAAATCGTCCATAGAACATAAGAAATAAATAAATTTGAAATAACTTGGTTGAATAGTGTTTAACAAAAAAAAATCGTTATTATAGCAATTCCTACAAAATTCTCCAATTACGGTTGTTTTTGGGCTCTCACAAATGTGCCAAGCTGTACATTTTGTAATAGGTGGGGAGCCCCCATACAAGAAATTCCCGTCATCGCGCCCACTAAAATTTTAAATGAGGAATAAATTCGGCGTAAATTTAGTTAGCCGGAAAGGCGGCGGCGTATACCTGTTGCAATTTGGTGAATGACTGTGAAATGTCTCTATCATCACGGATTCCATCAGGGGCGATTCCTCATAGTAACCAAGTATATCGGCGGTAAACCAAGAATTTCAAAAAATAAATGTATTTTCAGATATTTAATATTCTTCCGCAAATCAACAGTTCAAAAATTTATAGTTTCAAACACTTTAATAAATATCTGAACACAAAAAAAAAAAGTTTAGCGCAAAAAAAAGCGATTCCCTTTGAACCAGAACGTGGCATACACAAGAAATAACTTGTGCAGAAAATCTATTTGATACACCGCTTTGCTACCGTAAACAATTGCGGTTACTATTTTCATACAATCTTCAAAAACAGTAGACACAAACATTCCAATAAACGCATGCATGTAAAAATAAAGAGAAGGTTAAGCGCAAAAAAAAGCGATTCCCTTCCCTTTGATGAGAATTTGGCATACACAAAAAATCTCTGATACCGTAAAAATTTGCGGTCACTATTTGCATACAATCTTCAGAGAGAAAGACGCATACATTCCACTAAACGCCTGTAAAAATAAAGAGAAGGTTGAGCGCAAAAAAAAGCGATTCCCTTCGACTGAGAAGGCACACAGATACACATTTTTAACTCTTAAGCAACTTTCGTGGTCGTAGTTTCTAATGTTTCTATATCAATTAGCACGACGACGTACGATGACGCACGTGTTCGCCAACACGAAACGATTATGCTCATAGTCGCTGTTTTGATTTAGGTAAATCAATTTCTTCATTTTGAGTATTTAGTACATAATTCCTCTTATTTATGTACCTATACTCAAATCTTAAATAATATATTAAAGCCGATTGTTTACGGCTTTATTTAGATGATAAATTTTCAGTTTTTGACGTTTTTTATGTTTAAGATTTTTAAGACCTTGAAATATGTATTTTAAGTATACTTAAGAATAGTCATAAAATGAAAACTTACCGTCAAAATAAAGCGGTAAACAAACCAAATATTAAAGATACCTTTAAGATTTGATAATAAATAAGGCGGATTATGTACATTCTAATTAGATATTCTTATTCGGGTCGCACGTACTTGCCCATGTCTTCAACAGCGGGGTATTAATATAAAATATTAAGAAACTCAAAAAAAGTTTTGTTCTTAAACTGAAAATTTCAATTGAAAAAGAGTTTTCTAGTATAAAATTTAAATTTATGAAAAATTTTTGTTTTGAAAATCGTTAGAGCGATTTTGTTTTTTTTTAATAATTTTGTATTAATCAAATTTTTTGAAAATTCTTGAAAAATAAATTTGGCATGTCAGTTTTTAGGTTTTATAAAGATACATGTGAAATCTGGAATTTTGAAAAAAAAGCAAACAAAAATTTTTAATATTGTGAAATAAAAAAAAATATTTTTTTTCGTTGATCAATCAAGAAGAACATAGAGAACAAAAAACAAACATTGTCGATTTTTGCTCAACAAAATTGAATGGCTACTAAGGTTAATTTTGACTTTAAAAAAAATAATAAAAAAAAAACCTCCGTCATGAATTCGCTAAAAACACTAACTTCTTCTTTTAAGAATTTTTTAAACATTTTATTTAGAAGAAGAAAAAAATTCTTTACGAAAAAATAGCTCTAAGGATTTTACAAATCTTTTTCTTTTTATAACTTCAATTTAATATTTAAAACTGAATATAAATTGTAATTTCAATAATTGTGAAAGCAGTTTTTACTTTACCTATATCTATTTAAATTTTCACTAAAAATATTTTTCGAGTTTCTTAATTATTTTGATTTTTGTATTTTAATATTTGTTTTAAATCATAACTGTCGGACATTATGTGTTGTTATTTTTTTTTTTTTTTGAAATATATAAAATTAACATTTTTCCTTACCAAAAATTTTATCATAAATTAAAAAAAAACTTTTGAACAACAACAGTTTTGAGTTTTTTTTTTATTATTGTCTTAACTTTTCCGAGGGTCGTAGGTAAACCAAGGATGAGGACCAGGAATCGCCACTGGATTCCATTTCTGTTTCTTTCATTACACGCGTCCTTATGTTAGATGTAGAAATACCTTGGTTTGCTTGCTTTCAAGCTGCCGAAAGTTCTGCGCAAAAAAGGTTTTATTATGACCTAAAACACTGTGTTTTTATTACAAACTACAGTAGTTTCGTTTATAAAAAATCTGGTTAGCTCAATACTTTCGGCAGCTTGAAAGCAAACAAACCAAGGTATTTCTACATCAAACACTAGAACGCATGCAATGAAAGAAACAAAAATAGAATCCGTCATAATGGAGACATTTCACCACATTGCAACAGGTATGCGCGGCCTTTCCGACTAACTCAATTCACGCCGACCAAGCGAATCTTATTCGTCTTGGCTTTAACTTTAATTCCTCATTAAAAATTTTACTGGGCGCAATGACGGGAATTTCTTGCATGGGGGCTCCTGGGCTATAAACTGAACTAACTAAAGTTGGTTTTTATGAAAACCAAGTTGGGATTAGATTTGTTCGGTCTAGAAAAACTTAAAAAACGCTCAAAATGAGGTTCTTAATCGGTCGAAATCTTTGTCACCCGCTGATAAAATTTGACAGTTAATGGCTCAAAAGAGATATACGATACGGATCTATGTCGCCAAAGGATATTTCGTTCTAAACAGGGGCGAACGCAGGTAGGGGTTTTGGGGGTTAAAAATAATAACAAAAGTTTAGTTTCAAAAAATAACTTCCAGCACTCTTAAAATGGGTAGTTCCGAACAGAAAGCAAAACGCGAATTCCTCAAGTACCTCGAACGTATTAGTAAAAATAACAGCCTAATTGGCCGATCAGAGAAGCATACGAGGTCCCTCGAGGTAGACTACAAGAAAATAGGACAGGAAACTGTCTTTAGTTTAGCCGAAAGACAAAAGCTCGTTAAGTGGCTCATATACCTTGCCAAGTGTGGCTTTCTTCAGAAACCCACAGACCTCTTGGTGACAAACGTCCATCGTGAGGACAAACGTAGGACTGCTTTTCAAAGATAGCCTACAAGGGAAAACGTATTACTAGGCCTTCTCAAGATGTCACATTACATTATGAACTGCGGGACTCAGAACAGCAGAGGACGAGCGATCGGGACGTATGAGTATTTAGAAGAGATTGACGCAGCCGGTATTTTAGAAGACCCCTCAAGATTCTGAATGGAGATGAAACATTATTCAGCCTATCTCTAAAACCAGGAGTCGCCAAGAGGTTGGAAAAATCTTTATACTGTACAACTTGGAAACGAATATGAAGCGATCACTGTATAGGTACTTTTTCTCTTCAGTGACGACACCTTTGCTTGTGTTTCCCTATGTGCTCCCTCCTCCAAGCTGTTGCAAAAAGTGTGCCGGATAAATGGTCTTACCTCTTAGGCAGATCTGAAAGTAGGTGGATACAATCCGAGACGTTTTTCTAATATGTGGCCAATATATAGTTTCAACGGATTATGGAAAGTAATATACCTAATAAGCTCAGGACTGCTTTAAGTCGATGGCCACAAATCCCTCGTCTCAATGGAATGCGCAGAGTATTAACGGAATCATCTTGTACGCTCTTTTACCCAATACAACACATATTACACAATCCGTGGGCGCATTTAAAGGACTGGAAAATCGATTACAAAAAAAAAATCACATATCACAGAACTGTGTATGCTGCCAATGAACCATTATCCAGGTGTTTAAGAGAAACAAATACTGTTTGCGACATGATTGATTTCAATGTTAGTAGATATTTATTTAAATCAAATTTATTGTTAATTTTAAATAACTATGCTGGTGGTAATGTTTAAAATTAAAAATGTATATTTATATCAAGTAATCACTAAACTAAATTTCAAACAAGTTTCGAAGACGTACTTTTCTTAAGTGTTGGAAATCGTCTTGAATTTTTTTTGAATAATATACATATTTGACTGAAAAACAAGATTGTTTTTAATTAATTATTTGTTGTATTTGTATGTTGTGTTTTATTTATTTAGAAATAAATAATTTAAAAAAAAGGTTTGTTAATACATTTAAGATTTAACAACGGCTTATAAATTACAAATAATTAATTTACTAAAGGGAGCTGACTACTGACAACTTCCGTGGCCGACTACTGGAATTCAAGGGGTCGACTATAAGAGAATCCAACTTCTATTTGAATTATAGTTAATAAATTTGTTTTAGGTAACAATTAGCAATATTTTTTCCTTATCTGCAAATATTAACAAATCGGAAAAAATAAGTTTCACGTCCAACAGACCAACAATTAAACAACTAATTTTTAAAGACCACGCAAACACAAAAATTAAGTTAAAGGGCTGACTACCAGTGCCATAACCCTTTAATACCTATATATTTTTTGAAACCCCCCCCCCCCGAAATTTTTTTCTGCGTTCGCCCCTGGTTCTAAATGTTATCGAATTGCTCCAAAATCCATTCTAGAAAATCTTATGAAATTTGATAATTAGATAACTGCATTATCAACAAGTAAAATCAAAAACCCTTACAAAATTAAAAGCAAGCTAACTAGGTTTCGAGTTGGCGAACCGAGTCGGCAAACAGAGTTAGCTTACTCGAGTTGAAACAAAAAAAAAATAAGCCAAGCTAACTCGAGTTAGGGCTTATTCGAGTTAGTTCGAGTATAAAAGAACTGAATTGACCCATCACTAGTTTTGTCATTATCACATCTATAAGCACACTATACCCTGTATGAAAACAGATAAGGAAACAATTGTTAAAAAGTGAATCTGAGGTTCTACTACCACTTCCTCCTTTAGCAAAATGATAAGTCTTTAAAACAAAGAAATAAATGATTTTATCGACTCAATTTTGAAATAACTTTAATAAAAAAAAATCACTTACCTCTGGTTATTTAAACTGCTCAAGTCAAACGTAAGTCCACTTCAATTTGAGGCAATATCCAAAAACGATGTCAGAACTTGTCTAGAATGTTTCTTTAGTACCAAGTAGGTTTAAATGTAATTGCAATATATCGTCTTCGACAACTGCACTTTTTTATCTTTAGTAGAATAAAAAAAAAACATTTAGGGTTAGATAAATTTTGCAGTAAATAGGGCACCGCCTGTCAGTAGTCAGGGCGATAACCTAAACTACATTCATGCATACACAGGACAGGCGAATAAAAACAAAAATCAAAGCATACAATTTATCACTGTATATGCCCTTTACGAATTTACCTACTTCTCACTTTAAAAACCTACAAAATTTCTATCCTTACACTAAAAATTCAGGGCACAAACTATTAAACTAGTAATTCAAAACCTTAACACAAAATGTATGCAAATACACGTCTCCGTGTAGGTAGGAACTTAAAGAGAGCTATTTAACTGATTGCTTTATAAAAACACACAATTTTCATTTAACTGCAACTGTAATCGTTTTTAGCATAAAAATTCAACCCAAAAGACCAACAACCCAGAAGCTCTTTATTGCAATTTAAAATTGAAAAAAAGAAAGAAAGATGCACTCTGTAGATATAGCTAACTCGCAAAGACAATTCTCGCTGTTGGTTTATAATTAGCCGCTCGTGTTAAATTCACCGAGGGGAATTTAGCTTCGGGCACTAAGCACAATAATTCAAGATAATAATAATTGCTTTAATAAAATGACATACTCAGAGAATTAAAATGTTTTTTCTTTTTTTTTTGGTTTGGTATGTCATTTTTTAAACTGAAAACTGAAAGAGGGAACTGTTGGTGTTCAAGGAGGTGTTTGTTTTCATACTCAATTTCTGATGAGGGAATATACGCAAGTAAGTGGTCCTGGAAAATCGATCTTGAATATCCTTATCAGAGATGAAACAATTTATTGATATGTTGTTGACAACGGCAGCGGCGAGGACAGCGAATACGACAACAACAACGACGGCATTCGATTTTGGCGAACGAAATAGATAAATGAGCTTGTGATTTTTTCGAACGAGAGGATTTTGTATGATGAATTCGAATGCGCTTCGGATTGGTGTTTATTCTTCAAAATAGAGCAAAAAACGACCTTCACATTTTATGAATGACCGCCCTTCCGATTGGATATTTCGACAAGAACTGAACGCTTGAATGGACTGAAAAACCAAAACACAGAATTCTCAGTTCGGTTGTGTTCGGTTTGCGTCGACGTCAATGCTGTCGTTGGGTTATTGCACAGTGGTGCCTAAATGGGTTAATCAAAAATTATTTGCGTCAATTATTTGAAATACAATATTTGATGGCGCTTGGCCATATAACTAGATAAAAATTTCAATATTTTGTATACCCTTAGCATTTGTTTGAAAAATTCAATGGTCAATGTTTTCTTTGTTGCCAAAAGGAGACATTTCAACGCCACTGTGTTTGGTCTTTATTTTTGCTGTCGGCATCGGTATTACACCAGGTCAGAATGCTAGAGTATATGGATTTCTCTGAAAAGCTTCAGCTGGGTGATGATTTCGTCACCAATAGGGGACACCCAGTACGATACGAGAGAGAGCGAGTGAGAGAGTAATGTTAAGACGTAGGTCAGAGGTTACATTATTATGTGGGTGACTTTAAGTAGTGTGTTGGCGAACAAAAAAGCTACTGACAGACAAGTACAGACGGTAATAATCTTTCTTCAAATCCTAGCTCTAGAGTTGGTGATGTATTTAAAGTGTATTCAAAAGATTTAAATCAAAAGTAACTGAACCACTCGGTTGAGGACGTTCTTCCTTAAAATTGTTTATACATTTGTAATGAGAGAGTAGGTAGGAGAGAAAAAGAAAAAAACACTTAGAAGGGCTAAACGAAGATGAATTGTTGTTTTGAAAATTAGCATATAAGTGAAACAAAGCTTTTTCTAAATAAATAATAAATTAACTAAAGTTAGAGATAATATACTACTACTTTTTTGCAAATGTATTTGTTTAGGTTTTAACTTATAGGAAGAACAATGAATGAATGAGACAATTGTGTATGGAAGGGGATATCTATTTTCGGATTACAGAAGCTATTAAAAAAATAACGAGCAATGATAGTAGGTGTTCATAATTAATTAGACAGAAGTGTTATATGGTCCAGTGAGAGGGAAATTTTAAGATGATGAGGGTGGGTGGTGGAAAACAGTAATGTTATGTTTTTTTTTTCATTTGCAAATCTGTTTTTTTTTCACGATGAAAAGTAAGAACAATAACGCATCAGAAGTTACTTGATTATTGGTTTAAGGGTTGATATTGGCGTTGAGACAAGAGACAACTGCAGCCACAAAAGTGATATAAAACATTATTTGTAAGAAAGTTTTAGAAACTTCCTCATACATATGAGATTCACATGCTAGTAATTTATAAAACGACAAGGTGGTACTTCTAAGCAACTTGTATCCTATCCACACCACATAAACAATTTTCATAAGCTGGAAACTTGTAAACCCTACATCAACTGTCACAATTTCTGCACTTCATCCGCTTTTAGCACTTCGAAACTGGATGTCGCTACTTTTTTTAAACGCATAATGCAATTATGTGTGAGAAAAATTATGCTTGTCACTTTAATGCTTGAACTACTACATACTTGTGCCCAATTATACGCTTTCTGAACTGTCGAAAACGATTCCAGATTGACAATTAAAACGTCAAAAGATTCTTACATGAATTGCCGATAGCTGACTGCTTTTCCGATTTTGGCTTGTGTTTAGGAAGAAAACAAATGTGTTTTATCAGGCATTAAATACGCAATCCGCTAACGTCAACGCATACGTTTTGCTGTCAAAGTATTTGGCGGATAGAACCTACCCATAAAATACTTTGACAGTTGGTGTGAAAATTAACCTGCAAGCTGCAGAAAGATTCAAAAATTAAGACATTAAAATTGTGTCAAAATGATTTTTCGAACCGAATTTTCATCGAATGATTTCAGAAGACTTCTGGACTCTGCTGCGGGACGTCCAATGGAAAATTACACTAACCAACTCTATCTGCCGGTACGCTCGTTGCATATGGGACTTTTGAGCTATCAGTTGAAAACGTCGACGCTTACGGATTGCCGGATTCTATTGATCGCTGCCTTTATTCCTGCAAAGCCGTAATTTCGTCTATAAATGCACATGCTTAGTTGCTAAGGTAGATCCGCAGAGCTCTAATACATATATGTATATTTCGTATGATTTCGTGAAATCTGAAGCTAAAGCCATGAAAATACTCCCTTATGACACTGATTCCTCCTCGAGCCTCAGCTCTAATACGTTATTCTCAATAGCTAGCTCAATTTCCTTCTCGTATTAGAAAATTATTCCGCATATAACTTTATTTGAAACTCAGCAATTACCTCTCTGAAACGTCACTTCTTTTAAGACAGTTAATGGTTTTCTGTATCTGTCTTGTGCGGGTTCACCTTCGACAGAGAAAATGCTTAAAGGTATCGGAAGCTGTATACTTTCTTCACCAGTTGCGTTGTGACAAAATATTTATTGTGTTGATCATATCGGCACAAAACGGTTTAAAGTTTTAACTTCTACTTCTATCCCCAACGACATTGTTTAAGGAATGATCTTATGAGTAAGTAGATAATACTCATCGTCGGTAAAATGTTGAATTCCATTGACTCGTCTCCTAGTTTACGAATTCCTGAGAACGAAACTCACTCAGATTCTTGAAACAGCTAGCAAGCAATCCGCTTCACATGCTGATGAATCTTCCAAATAAAATGTATCATCCAAAATTTATCATGTTTTTTTTCCAAAAAGAAAACAAATGTTAACCCATGCGTTTGATTCTATTTTTGCCTTCATTATGGTCTAAATTTATTAAAATTGCGTTGGCCATTGGCTACATGCATGTCCACTGCTTCCTACTAATTGTATGACATACGAGTACATATTTATGCACTTGCACATATTTTTGACTGTCTAAAAATATCCCGGTCTGTCAAATTGTCAAGGTTTAAAAAACACTATATGAGTGCCGCCTCATTCATAAAAGTGGTTCATTCCAAACTTTACGTAGTTGTGAAGATGCGCATAAGCCCCTTAAAAGCACAAAAATGAGTAAAAAGCTATTTTAGAGTACTTTTTCAGGAACAACGTCAGCAAAAACGTCATTTCAACGCAATAAAATCACAACGCATATATTGGCAAATTAAAATTGCCCTTTAGCGGCGCGTGGAGTTGAGTGTGGCAAGCGGGCGCGGGCGTGGCGTTGGGAAGGATTCGAGCAGGCATTCACTCACAAAAAGCTTTTTCGGTTATTTTTGGTCATAAATTACGGATTATTATGATTTCTTTTTGTTGTTCTTCTGTTGAAAATGGTTGGCCAGCAAGGCAACGCGTTTGAGTTTTCTGAGTGCTACTCAAACTTTAGGAATGTGAGATGAGGTTGGAGGAATTTATGAATTGGTGGGCCAAAAATTATTTCAACTGCGTCATTTGGTTAGTTTTCGATGATATTTATGATAAGAATTGAGGTATATTTTTATTTAGGAAATTTTTTTTTCTTTATACATACCTATCTCTGAATAATTTAAAAGAGTTTGTTTTATTATAAATCCGGGCTAGGATTTTGTTTTTTGAAATAAATTTGTTGCATTCACATGCACAAAGAAAATTCAAGGGCAGAAAAATTTCAATACCATTGCAATGCGTTTTATTATATATCCACCCGCTAAAGAGAGTCGGGATACCCTTTTAATGATGATGAAAAAAAAAGGAGCTATATGTAGTTTTGAATTCAGCCCGTAGCTTAGGTTAGGTGCGTTGGCTGCTAAGCAGAACGTCGTGGGTTCGAGTCCTACTCGTAGGTAGGTAGGTAGGTAGAAATGGCTGTCCTGCTTCGCGCAGGACACAATTAGCGCTGAGTGTGCCGTTTTGATACCATACCTCGTGAGATTCTGAATGGATTTTAAAATGGGCTATGGATGATGCACGTTCCGCACATGCAGTCCTATGTAAAATATAAAATGTAATTTTATTTTCCTACCCTACGGCCTATTATCTCATAGTACCATTTAGTGAGGGAGAAATAAGGGGGGAGGGGGTTAAAGCCACTTTGTGCTATTTAGGTATGAGATCAAATCTTTGATCTTGAATTCTAAGAGTTCCTCAATACCGTTGAAGAATTCCTTACCCAAGTGGAGTGCTCTTTTCCTGGCCAGGGCCGGACAATGGCATAGAAAGTGTGGGACTGTTTCTTTTTCATCCCGGTTCTCACAGCTACGGCAGAAAGAGTTATGTGGTATACCCAATTTTGCCGCATGCTCCCCTACAGGCCAGTGCCCTGTGCAGGTAGCGACAATCCTGGCTATGTCATGCCTTGGTTTGGAAATTAAATTGATTGATTTTGGTTTGTTATAGGCGGGCCAGATTTTCCTGGATATAACGCAACTCGTTAAACTACTCCACCTATGATTTGCTTCTGATGTGTATTTGGTCAGGATATTGCCCTTCACAACTCCAAGAGGAGCATATACTCTCACTGCCAGAGAGTTGTGAAGGGCTGATCCTTGCCTAGCTAGCTCATCAGCCTTCTCATTACCCTCATAGCCCCTATGGCCCGGTATCCAGATAAGAGTAACACTCATATCCAGTTCCTTTAGGGCCTCTTTACATTGCTGGACCAGTTTAGAGGATGATAAAACTGAATCAATGGCTTTAATAGCTGCCTGACTGTCTGTTAGTATAGCTACATTTTGGTTCTGACGGATATTTTTGAGGGATGCACAAGCTCCCTTATCGCCAACAATTCTGCCTGGAACACGCTGGAAAAATCGGGAAGTCTATAGGTTTTTGAAATCTCAAGAGATTCACAGAAGACACCTGCACCAACACCGCATTCCATCTTTGAACCATCCGTGAAGATAGTTGTGTCGAAGTCTTTCGTCACATCACCTTCCTCCCAGTCGATTCTTGACGGGAGCAAGACTCTAAACTTCTTTGAGGTGTCTAGGGTAGGGATGCAGTAATCGGTGGTTGTGGATAGGATGTCTGATGGTATCAGGCTTGTTTGGTTGCAGTGCCCGTAAGATCTAGGTTTCCAGCAGCCTATTTCTTTGAGTCTCAAGATACTGCAGGACACCTGATATTTAATAAAGAGGTCAATCGGAAGAAGGTCCAGGATGACGTTGAGTGCATCCGTTGGACAGGACCTGATTGCCCCTGATATCCCTACGCAAGCATTTCTCTGCATCTTTGTAAGCTTGTTTACTATGTAGGCTTTGGTGAGAGCGGGCCACAACACAATGGAACCATAGACCAGTATCGGTCTTACAACCGCTGTGTATGTCCATTTTATCATTTTTGACTGGAGGCCCCACTTTTTGCCGAATGTTTTATTGCAGGCGTAGAAGGCGACACACGACTTTCTTACCCGCTCTTCGATGTTAAGCTTCCAGTTTAATTTGGTGTCTAGTATTAAGCCCAGATATTTAGCACTGGAAGACAATGATAGTGCTTGTCCGTTTAACCGAGGTAGAGTGAAGGGTGGTACCCTGGTTTTGGTGGTGAAAAGCATCAACTCGGTTTTGTTGCTGTTAACACCTAGTCCGCAGCTCGCAGCCCAGGTGCTTACTTTCTTCAAAGCCATATTAGTGATTTCACTGATCACGCTTGGAAATTTTCCTGAAACTAGAATGACCAAATCATCGGCGTACGCAACCGCTTTCACTCCACTACTCTCGAATTTCACCAGAATGCTGTTCATGACCAAAAGCCATAAGAGAGGAGACAATACACCTCCTTGAGGTGTTCCTCTGCTGGCATATTTGGTACACGTTGAATTTCCTAACTTTGATTGAATCCTCCTATTACTTAGCATGGATATTATCCACCTTCTAATGTAGTTCTCAACACCGAAGTCTGCAAGTGATTAGTCCTACTCGTGCCCATTAAGTTTTTATTTCATCTTTCACAGGTACTGCCTCTTGCGAAGAACTGACAAAACTTCCAAGAGTATCAATCTGTCATGAAAAAGTGCTTCTCAACTTTGCCGCTCGGAATCGGCGTTAAATTGTAGGTCCCCTCAATTCTTCACACGCACTCAGAGTATTGTTGATGAGAGTAAGTCACTTAGGCCTTGGCTCTTCAAGAGCTGTCGCGCCACTCTATTTTAAATGGCTGGTACAGAATACCGAGATTAGATGATGAAACAAAATTTCTTGCACCGTCGAAGGTGACTTCGAATATGTGATGGTTCCACGTAAGGTGCTTGGTGAATCACATACCGAGGATATCGAAATGATCGGCTTTGGTGCATTCTGTTAATAACAATCCTTGACTATTGTTGGTTTGTCACAAAAATACCTTGAAGTGCCGTAGTTGGAATTCGTAGGTAATAGTTGAAATCATTTCAAAACGCGTTTTGGCATTGATCTGTCAAAAAAAAACATCTTATTGTCTTATCTTTTTTTTATACCTCCAAAATGTTAACTTCTCCACTCTTCTTCCATAATACAAGTGCCGCCACTTATGCTTAGTGCAAGAGTATTATATTCCGCTCTGATGGTAGGAGACATTACTGAAGTGCGTTCTGTTAATAACAATGGCGCAAAATTATATTCCGCTAATGAACAACTTTAGTGTGATACTAGCTTAAAATGACGTTTCAGACATGACTCAAACGTCATTTTAAGCTTAGTATCACACTAAAGTTGTTCATTAGTGACTATAATTTTGCGCCAATTTGTTCAACTATAATTAACTTTCGTCAACTTTTTGTCTTTAGTTACGATTCGTTACGAAAATTTCGTCATCAAGTCGTTCTGAAACGCAGTGTTAACGCGTCAAATAGGTATGTTTCGGAACTATTCCCAAAACTCATCTATATAGGATGTGAGTTGATAGTGCTGATGCTGATCTGTCAAAGTGATTTGTTCGTTCACATTATGAAACCGAGAATTTGTGTTTATTTCATAGTTTTAGTGTAAGCAACATCAAAGTGGATTACGGGAATATACTAAATTAAAATGGAGATTATACTTTTAAAGGACTTGTTTGGATGATCAACGCTAAAACGCGTTCTGAAAGACATAATTTCAATTATTTCCAACATGAATTTTCAACGTTGTTCTATTGACAAACCAACGAAAGTCTACGATTGTTATATAAACAGAACGCACCACTGAGTTTCGGACGTATTATATTCCTCACAATTTTTCGCGATTTGTTGATGCTGTCGATATCCGAAATCCGAATTTGAAGATTCATACCAAGTTTCCGTATGAGTAGCAAGACTGTGCCGTTTCTGAGAAAGTTGGATATTAAACTTCAAAATAAAAAAGAGTGGCGCGGCAGCTCTTGAAGAGCCAAGGCCTAAGTGGCTTACTCTCATCAACAATTCTCTGAGTGCGTGTGAAGAATTGAGGGGCAGGGGGACCTAAATTTAACGCTGATTCCGAACGGCAAATTTGAGAAGCACTTTTTCATGACAGATTGATACTCTTGGAAGTTTTTTCAATTCTTCGCAAGAGGCAGTATCCTTGAAAGATGAAATAAAAACTTTTATGGGCACGAGTAGGACTCGAACCCACGACGTTCTGCTACGCAGCCAACGCACCTATCCACAAGCTACGGGCAACTGCGTTAAACTTCAAAAACCTGTCAAAAACTTTGTAAAATACGCAAAAACGTCATTCTTTATTTTATTATTTAAAATGAAGAAAATGTAAGCAAGCAGGTAATTTCTTGTTCCTCTAAAAAACCACCATTACCTTCTTTTCTCCACCCTCCAAAAACACTTTGTACACCAACATAAGTAAGTTGAGTGTATCAAAATGTAAATTCATTTGTCTTGGACTATACACAAAAATTAGCTTAAATCAACAGTGGGGTCAGCAATGGCTACCCTCAAAACTCACCCTCATTCAATTAGATATTCACCCCTGACATGCGTATAAAATTTCAAATACATTAGACCAAAGGTGTAAGAGCAAGTGAGATCGAGTTCTCAGCAATTTCATTCTGTTCTCCCTTTCATCAACAAAAAATAGCCAAAAACTTTGAGAATTTGTCTGATACCAACTAATGTTAGAGTTGTAGTAGCTAGTTTGCATCCTGTAACAAGGTGCTCGGCGGAATTTCGTCTTAATCGAACTGAAAAAAAAGTAGAATTATTTTTGAACAAATAAAAAATTTGGTAAGTTCTTAGACATATTGATTAAAGTGAATAAATGTTTAAACATTTTTCTCTGCGTAAAGTGGCACTTTCGGAAACTACGACTTGAATCCAACAATTCTTGTTAAAGATAGTCAATTTTTTTCCTTCTTCGGTGTTAGAAAAATCGATAATTTTACTATAGATTGAACAGGTATATGGTATTTATGAGATACAATAGGGAAATAGCTTTGAAAATTCTCTTGGTTTTCAACTGACGACGCGAAGGAGTAAAACAAAGGAAAAAAATGTTTGTAAACGATAAAAATATGTCACACCGAAATTAGTGCCAATTAAACATGAAGGAGATTAGACAAATACCTTTGAAGTGTAAATTATATATTTTATTATGTGAAAAGTGTTTTCTTGTGAATACTTCATGATTTGGAGTAGATTGCAATTAATTTCAAAGGACGGAGTTATAGTTTGGTAGAAAAAAAAAAATAGAAATAAAGGGTGGGACAAGAGATGAAAGGAAGATTAAGTTTTAATTTTTACTTATTCGACAGTTTCCTTCCTGCATCTGTAAGAGTATAAAATGTATGTTTTAATGTTTTACAAAAACCTAGATGAGATAATTTTTAACCAATTTAACTTTTAAGTCACCCTAAATTGATTTCTAGTCTTTGAATATTTATAGTAAAAAAGTTGTAGGTTAATAAGTTATTTTGAATTAAGTTTGCAGTAATCAAACAGTTCCTTGCTTGTAAATAAGCTAGGAGCTGTTTGGTTACTACATTTGCTTCTCGTCCAATATAATCTTTAATTCTCTCTTTTAACAGTTTTAAACGCACAAAATGCTTGGTTGTATAGAAAATTGCGGTCATTTTGGGCCACCCCCTGACACAATTTTATCCATGCCCCCACCACCATTGCCGTCGTTTCTTATTCCAAATACTGCAATCATCGCATTACCACCAAACGACACCCATCCATGTTTCGCAGCATTTCTGTGCGAACCAAATCCACGTCCAAGGGAAAGTGGGTTGGAGTTCATCGAGCTCACCGGCCGGAATCATATGGAAAATACTTGGGTCTTTGTGTTGATAAGCTCATGTGTTGGAGTATTAATATTGGGCGCTCTTTTTGCCATAATTTTGCTCAAGTGTCGAGAGTAAGTTATTCCAAAAATTCATTGTCTCCATATTGTTGAATTTTCTTTTTTAGGACCCTATTTTCAAGTTGCAATTTGTCATACCACGATTCCAACATTAAACAGACCACCATGTCAGCCCTTGGAGAGCCATCAAAGGCTAATCCATTTATGGCTGGAGGTATATTGTATCCTTGTGCAACAAATCGAGATTCCTTGCAACATCAACTCACCAACGATAATAGGCTTCTATGGGCTACCTTGACACCACATGGAACCAGACACTTTGTCTCTGACTATCCTCTAGGACATGATGGTCACTATGAGGTTGTTGACTATCGTGCTAAGGATCCAGTTCCGGCACGTGAATATGTCAAGAGGACTCCAATCAAAGTTAGTTGGTGAAAAAATGCTGTCATGTGGTATGACTAAAATGTTTCTTTTTCTATTTTAGTCATTTGACAACAGCGGTTTTATCGACTATGATTATGAAGATCCAACCCCTCTCATGGATTCATATCATGATGACCTAGATTCTGGCTATCAAGAACCGCAGGAAGTTTTGGGAACTTTATCGCGTAGCTCACCCCGACCACTTGTTTCATCGCCAACAAAAATTGAAAATCCAAATATTCCACCATTGAATATTTATCCTCATCGCTCAAATACATCACATTCGGGTACTTTGAATCGAAAGGCAACCTTGAGTCGACGTATTAGTGATGCTTCATCATATGGAGGTCCAAACATGTAAGATGGCTATGCGACAGAAAAACTAGAAGTTTGATAACAGTTCATCGCTCAAGCGGTGGTTGTATTAATTTTATTATTTACTATCCTTAATTTAATATGAATGTAGTTAATGGCTGAAACACAAACTCCCTTCAGCTTTGGCTTCGCCTGACATTTACGAGTTCAGCCATAGGAATTCAATGATTACTATCACAATGACGCTTCAATTTCACTTTGCGTACGTTATGTTACGTTATGTGACTCCAAACGGAAATGTTAGTTCTGTCTGACAGCTGTAAGGAAAAAGTCAACAAACAAAATTCAACTGTATATGGAGGAATGATGATGATGGAGGGAGAAATGTCATTCAAAGTGAATTCGAAGCGGGTGCATCGACGAAGATAAAGCGTGTTTGTGTTTCATCCATAAGAGCATCAGATTATTCGAAAATGTCGGTTCGTTTATTCCATTACTAGTACTTTGAAGTTTTTCTTAAAACAAAAATGGCTCCAGTGCAACGATCGATTCAGAGAGCTTTTAACCTTGTTTTTGGATAAAAACTTTCGTTTTTTTTTAAAATGTATTTTGAAAAATAATCATTTCAGATTCTTAAAAACCTTAGGGCCGAAAACTTCTCATTTGTATCAAAACCAAAATCAAAAATATTAAAATTTGGTAAAATATGATGTAAGCAGTTTAAATAAGGATACATTTCCGTTTCATTGTTTTAATAATTTGTGCATACAAAATTAAAATTGAAAAAAAAATTAAAATATCAAAATAACATAAATATTTGTAGATTAAAATGATACTAAAATTGTATTTAGCTTTCAAACTGATCTCTATTGCAAACGAAAGCAAATGAATTAAAATATTTGCATTTAATTATAATTTATTTATAAATAAAATAGATATAAAAATATCCTACATTTAAACGTAATATTCCTAACGTACATACTACTAAAATTTGTACAATTTGTTCTCTCTAAGTCATCAAAAAAAGTGGATGATTCCAAAAAGTCCGATTAAAAAAAAAAACTTAAACGAAAATTCCTTAAAAATGTTTCTTATTTCTTATTTTTATTTGAACATTTTTATTTTTTCTTACTTAAAATTATTTATTTTCAGTTAAAACAGATAAGTTATTTAAGTTAACCAAATATCATACTTTATATATTTTTGTTGTTAAATGTTTGTTAGTTTTATAGATTTTACGTGATAAAATAAAAATTTGGTTGTAATATTTAACTCATTAAATCATACACATAATTCCTTAAACAATTTCACAATTTCACACACAAACGATTTCATACTGCATCACTAAACATTAAAAACTAATTTATTCTTAACCTATGTACGAACAACTTTTCATTATTAGATTATAAATAGTATAATATTTATTAAAAATAAATGTTAAAATATGTATTTTATCTGTGTTTATGTACATAAATATTTGTGTTATTGATTTGTTTAATTTTTTGTAACAATAAAAATATTCAAAGGAAAGTGTGTGTCTCTTAAATATTGTCTCTACTGTAAAGGTGTGAAGAGATACATTGGACATTGCATATGAACATTGTACATACTGTGTAATTTGTAGCAAAATAACTCATTTCACGCCAAAAGGGAGTAGTTCATTTGGAGTTATTCAAAATGAGCATTAACGCTCTTATAATTCATATTGGCCCCTTCCGGAAAATTTTATAATTAAACCACTACCTTCATTTTCTGCTTTTCTGCTAGCCTCGTACTGCTTTCATATGATGCATTAGTAACGTAATTCAGTAATTAAGTGGCGCGAAAGTGGTGTGCGAATTGCGTTAAAAAGTGTGTCAAGACTTGACGTTTGGTTAAATTTTGACACTTTGTGTTGAATAAAATGTGTTAAAATTACACTAGCTGCGGAGCTGGCTAAAATATGACTAGTGGTTAAATTTAACCAGTATTTTTAACGCAATTCACACACGGTCGAAGATAGATAGTTAATTTGATTTAGGTATTTTATTTTTCAACCATATTGGTTTTGACAAGTTTACAGCTTCTAAATCATAATATAAGCATGACTTTTAAAATCCGTCTGCCAGAGTTTGCTCTATTTTAATACATATACAATGCGAAAAAAATATATAAATACAAAATTAGTAACATTTAATAAGCATAAATAGTAACATAGTTATAATAAATCACATAGTTCACAGTTCGTCCCTAGGTTACACATTGTACATTCCACTCTCAAATCTTCTCTATGCGGCTGATAGTAACAGGCCGACTCCACTAGAGATAATTTCTCTCAGAATACTCATCCTGGCTATGATTGCCTATGCTGACGATGTTGCAATATCTGTATCTGGAAAACATCCCCAAGTTCTCTCGGAACTCCTACAAAATGCCTTAAATAGGCTAACAAATTGGGCTAATCGATGTGGCTTGGACGTCAATCCACATAAAACAGAACTAGTACTCTTTTCGAGAAGGTACAAAATTCCTCAAATTAGCCCACCCAAGATTAAAGGAATACCATTAAGCTTTTCCGACCAAGCTAAATATTTAGGCCTCATTTTAGACAAAAAACTAAATTGGAAGGCAAATATTGATGAAAGAGTAAAAAAGGCTACCGTAGCGCTTTTAACTTGTAAAAAGGCCATAGGATCAAAATGGGGCTCCTCCCCAAAAATAACCCACTGGCTATACACCTCGGTAATACTCATTTATGGAGTTGTCGTATGGTGGACCGCACTGGACAAGATGCTAAATCTAAACAAGCTCATCAAAGTTCAGCGGTCAGCAGGTATGTGCATCAGAGGAGCACTTCGCTCAACACCAACCGCAGCCTTGGAAGTGCTTTTAAACCTAACACCTCTCGACATCTTCTCCAAAATGGTGGCAGCCAACTCATGTGTGAGGCTTAGAGCCACCTCTCAATGGAACAGTAACAATACAGGTCACACTACTATTCTAGACAATTTCAGATCTATCCCAGATCGCTTAGACTATACCACCACAAAAATGGTAGTCGGTAAAAGCTTCCATGTTTCCATCCCATCAAGATCCTCCTGGGAAGAAGGGAGCCCCCTGGAAGACAATGCGGTACACTTCTATACAGACGGTTCAAAGACCGATTACGGAGTTGGAAGTGGAATCTATTCAGAACAACTGAATCTCAGTCTATCATACAGACTTCCCAATCAATGTAGTGTATTCCAGGCAGAAGTAATGGCGATTAAAGAGGCACTATCCTGGCTCAAAGAAAACGTTATATCTTGCAAGGATATACGAATCTTCTCGGACAGCCAAGCCGCTCTCAAATCTCTCGCGTCTGTCTCCACAAACTCTCATATAGTCCACGATTGTCGATCATCTCTGAATGAGATGACGGAACAGTTTAATATTCACCTCATTTGGGTGCCGGGCCACAGAGACATTCCGGGAAATTGTAAAGCCGATGAGCTCGCCAAAAACGGAACACTTCTGCCTAATGTTAGACAAAAACATAACATAGGAATACCACTTGCTACATGCAAATATCTTCTCAAACAATATGCTCTAGAATCAACCAATGCTAGATGGTCACAGGGTACCCCTGCCTTGCAACCAAGCAAATATGGCCAAGCATAGACTTAAAACTGTCAAAAGGCTTGATATCCCTGAGCAGACAAAATATAAGCTCTACAATTGGAGTAATAACAGGACACTGCCTCATAGGAAGACATGCTCTGAGGCTAGGGGTCTACACAAATGACTTCTGTAGAAGCTGCATGGACGAGGAGGAAGAGGAAACAGTCCAACACCTTCTATGTACATGTCCAGCACTCTCTATTAGAAGGAATAACTTTCTCGGTAATCCCTTCTTCAGTGGCGTAACTACCACCCGTCTTACCGGTTTCAGAAACCGGGGCCCCCGATTGCAGGGGGGCCCCAAAAGCTGGCAAGAATTTTTGTTTATCTAAATATTTAAAAAAAATAATAAATAAAAGACATACATAATTACATGTTTTATTTTAGTAAATAATAGTTTTTGCCTGCTTGTTATTAGAGTAAGTTCGGGTTATGTGGACCCCCCTTATTGTTTTTAGCAATATCTGTGAAAATAAAGGTTTTGTTAAAACGGTTAGACTTTTAAACTGTTCTTTGGAACATTGGCATCAATTTTTTCTTCCCTTTTTGTTTAATTTTTCTCAAATAATTTTTATATTTGTCAAAGTTTACAAGTGTTGAAAAACTACCCTTTTTAAAAAGTGTCGGGTAATGTGGAGAAGTGCTCCACATTACCAGAAAAAGTTTAAGCAAAGCCAAAATCAATGTTTGTTTTTAAAAAAAAACTTTTTTTTATTAATAAGTTATAAAACAAAATAATAATAAATAGTAATTCATTATAATCTTCAAGTTACTTCAAAATTAATAAAATCAAAAACCAAAACAAAACGTTAAAAAATAAATAAAAACTGCATTTTTTTAATGCAAAAGAAACTTAATTTGACTTCATAATTTGATTATAAATTAATTTTAACAAACGCAAAGTATAAATTATCTCTGAATAACAAAATAAATAAAAAGTACTTCATATGGAATAGATATTTTAGATTTGAGGTATTTCAGTCTTTTTTATCATCTACAAAGAGTTCACTCACTTATAAATCAAGAAACACAAAATAAAGAAGTCGAAAAGAAAACAAAAAGAGAAAATGCAGGGCTCCACATTACCCGCCTACTCCACATTACCCGATCTTACTCTACATATTGGAGATAAAGTACAATCATAACTCAAAAACCAAATTTTTTGTTTGGTATTAGACAATGCCTGAGATCCGAAAGTTCTAGGAAACAATTGAACAAATTTAGGTTTTTTTTTGTGCGAACAATATTAAGATATGGGTGTTATTATACACATTTCCCTCAGAAAATTCTTCGTTGAAATCGAAACGACTATGTCCAACTCAATGGTCTTCCCCGAACGATTCTCTACAATCTGAATTCTGAAATGAATTGGTGAAGACGAAATACTTGCTGATGGAGAAGCACTATTGCGCGTCAATATCTTCCATGGATGTCTTGATATTATTTGAAATCAAATATTAAATCGATTTGAAAGTTTGAGCAACGTTATCAAAACTTCGAGTGCATCAACCTAAGGAATTAACAAATATGACGGATCAAGAACTCTACACAGAAGCTTTAATACTTGCGAATACTTATACTGAATACATTAGTGACAAATTTCCTAAACAATTGGTCAAAAGCTTGCGGATTTGAAAGTAAGGCGTATTAAATTCTTAACTTAATAGTCAATTTTCAGGTCTACCGCAAAATCTCGAATGCAAATATCTCGAAAACAAAAATCCTGAAAGTAAAAATCTCGAAAACAAAAATCTCGAAAACAAAATTCTCGAATATAAAATCTCGAAATAGAAAAAACCTCGGAAAAAATTAATCCCGAATGCCATATTCTGGAAAAAACCAATAATTTTTCTAATAATGTTTTCATTCACTCGCTCGAATTGAACCATGGTCTGAAAAATTATGTATTTTTCCGAGATAGTTTAGTTTGTTAAGCTATGAAAAATAAAGGTTTTTTTTCATTTGGGACAAATTATTTATCGAAAAATACAAAAGGAAGGTTTAGCTAAACTACGAAAAAGATAAAAACTTAAGTCAAAAAAATGCGAATACTCAAATGCCTACCTCAGAGTCAAATTCATACTCTTTCGATGCATTGAGTAAGCAAATCGGGAAGAGGTTTGACAGAAATTACATAGGTACAAGAAAACAGAAACCTATGTATTTTCCATATTTGGTCTTGTGCAGACCAAACAAGAGTATTTTACCAAGAACTCAAAACAAAGTTAAGTCTGAGCATAGAAGACTTAAAACTTTAGTTGATAATCCGCACATTGGCGTGTTCAAGCTAATTCATGTTTTAGTGCAGCAGTCGGTTCTAGCAAAATTTAAAAGAAGAGAGTTGCCATAAAAGAAAAACAAATTTTGGAAATAAATCGAAGAAACAGAAGAAAGAAGGTATATTGGTTTCTTCAGAATCTTACCCAGCTCAAAACTTTTTTTTGTAAATTGAATATTCGTTCAATTTTTGTAAAATTTTGTTGAAAAAATGAATTAATTATTAGATAGATAACAAAATATTGGATTTTTTATTTATTTAGATAGACGAATAACGCTCTTATTTTTTCTACCGCCAGTTTGTTATTTGTAGATTAGGTAAAAAAAAACACATTTTCCTAGGAAGGGCCCCCGCTAAGACTCCAACTGGGGCCTCCATATCTATAGTTACGCCACTGCCCTTCTTCGATAATACCAGCGAACTGGCAACGATCGACACAAAGTGTCTCTCTAACTTCATTAAAAGCACGAATTGGTTTGTTTAAGTTCATTACTCTCCCATGAGTATTTTGTGGTATCACAACGGATCCTTGAGGTCTAAGTGTGTCAACAACAACTAGACAGCCACTACAACCTAACCTAACCTACTCATCCTGACATGAAAAGTCTAATGGAGTCACGTTGTTTGTTGTTGTTTCAACGCGACTCCATTAGACTTTTCATGTCAGGATGAGTATTCTGAGAGAAATTATCACTAGTGGAGTCGGCCTGTAAAGCTTTTGCAGCTCTCCTCTCATCTTGAAAATTGTGGATATTTTTTTCACACAAATGTTGATTTGGAAGTAGTTCCTATCTTCGAAAATGTGCTGCAGGTTTACGTATATAGATCGATGCATTGACGCAATCGCTTTTCATATACATTCCTGCATCCATTTTTTATCCAAGAACTCCACCATTTCATACATTTGTACCTTCCATGTGCCAACGTTTTCTAAGCTTAGATTCAGTTGAACTCCACATACTGTTGCTAAGTTGAACCATTCTTCAAACCTGAATGATTTTCGTTGCAGGACATACAGAACAGTTTTTTTTAGGTAGCCTTTGCACAGTGTGATACACTTTTATTTCCCAGACAGTTTCTCCAGGCGAGTTGAAGGCGTTTTTAGCCACTGCAAGTTTCTCGCTTAGATGTTTCGACATTATTCAGATTGCTTGCGATTGTGAATCCAAGAAGTCCAATGTTCCATTCTAGAATAGCTTCCTCCAACCTGTCTAAAAATCATAGCTATTGTTTTTTCCAAATTACTCGACAACCCCCAGAGTTGACAATATGTGTGAAGCCGGTTGATCATCATTTGCAGAGCTTCAGGAGAATTGGCAAAAAGGACCAAATCATCAGCAAAAAATAACCCCTTTATTTTAGTTCCTGCAAAATCTACTCCACCACCGGCTAGATTATCAACAAGATCATCAATGTACATGATAAAGCTAATCAGACTTAGATTGTATCCTTGTTTCATGCCTATAAATGTTGAAAACCAATCAGAAAGTTGTTCTCCGTTCCAAATGGCTGTTTTTGTATCATCATACAGGGTTTCTAAGGCTCGTCCAAATTTATATGATACCCCTTTATTATACAGCTTGTGGAACAGCGCTGGACGACTTACTATGTTAAAAGCTGCCTGAAAGTCAATGGAGAGTGCAAACAGCTTTGGCTTTTTATCAATGAAAGTTTGTGCCATGTTTCTTAGAACAAAAATGTAATCAATTGTGCTCCGACCGGGTCTTAATCCTGCTTGACACTCATTTATTTTGGCATTCCGTTCTATCCATACTAATAATCTTCTTTGAAGAATCATTGTATTGATTTTCAGTGATGCATTTAAAAAAGAGATCCCTCTATAATTTCCCGGATCATAAAAACTTCCTTTCATATGAATGGGGAACAAAACTGTCTCCTTGAAGCTTTCTGGTAAAATTCCTGTTTCGAAGACTTTGTTATACTACCGTGTAAGTTCATTAAAAAATTCATTACTTGCATACTTACAAAATTCCGTTGGCACTCTATAAGACTGTTCAATAAGAAAAAGTGTAGGTTAGCACAGCACAGAAAAGTGTAGAACAGAACAGATCAGCACAGAAATGTCAGACAAGTTAGAACAGTCATCGAAACGTCAGCTGTGAAAACTAAAATCAGAAAAAAAACTTCCTGCATTGTTCTCTTCAACACATGTTTGAAAATGTAATTTATTTAAGGAATTAGATCTTTAAAAAATCAAACAAATAAATATTTACTATTTTATTAGCAAAATCAAACAATCTTTCATTATTGCCTTAAGTGAATTAATTCACTTAATCTCAAAACACAAAACAATAACAAAGACAAAAAGAAACAACAACACTTTGACAGTTGTCATGATTCTGTTCTAGGTTACTCCTCCTCAAAAGCAAGTACAGAAAATCCTGTTCTTTTTTACGCTAACCTACGCTAAACTGTTCTAGAAAAAGTCATTGAACAGTAAACTAGACTGTTCTAGAACACTCTAGCACAGAAAAAGTGTCATTGAACAGGAAAATGTTGTACTTTTCTGTCCAATACAGTCCAGCACAGATTCATTGAACAGACTTTATCTTAACCCGCAGCTTTATTGTCTTTTGTTTGCGATAAGGCGAATATTACTTCGGCTACTGTGATTGTTGCATCTAAGGTTTCATTCCGATTGTAAGACCGAGCGTAATATGGCGGCAAGAATTGAATATCAGCATTTAACAGACCTTCAAAATATGACTCCATCACATCTATTCCTAAGCTGTCACTTGCTTGGTATTTATTGCATCCGCACACGGCCGAAGAATTGAAGGAACTTTATGGCGTTTTTTATTGGCAATATAAATCAATCCAATGGTGGAATGATCATGTCTGAGCATTTTTGTAATTCGGCCGGAATGATTCCGTCTGGCCCTGGAGATTTATACGGATCAAAGCTATCTACAGCCCATTGCAGTTTTTCCCGCGTTATTAGATCAACTTTATACTATACCTATCGTTTGTAATGGGTTGAAACTCAGATGTTAAGTCGTTTAATATGTTACAGCTACCTGGAAAGTGGGTGTCTAATAACAGATTAAAAGAATCTTCATCTGTGGTAGTCCACGAGCCTGCTTCTGTCATTTAAGCACTGGGTATTGTTGAACTTTTTGAAAGAATTTTCCTGAGTCTTGAGGCTTCCGAAGTATTTTCTATTTTTCCACAGACATTTCTCCAAGAAGACCTCTTGATCTTCCTTAATTCTTTCTTATAATTCTTTAGAACTTGTTTATATAAGTCTCAGTCAGAGGAAGATCTTGTGTACTTAGATCTATTGAAGAGTTTGCAAAAACTGTTCCTGAATAGTTCTAATTCTTTGTGCCACTAGTGAGGTTTCTTTTAAGTCCTCATTGATTCATTGAAGGCTTCGGTGGAGGAGCGTTTAAGAAGGTTGTGGTCAAGTTAGTATCTCCCTATATCGTTCCCAGTTTGTATTACAGTGATTGCGAATACCCGTAGATATGTTTGCCACATCATTGAGATCAAACTGAATATATCTATGATCTGAGAAGGAGTTTTCTTTTGAAAATAGCCAGTTTGAAATTAGATTATGGATGGAGTCAGAGGTAGGTGTATCTATATCTAGTACCTCTTTCCTGTTCTTGGTTATAAATGTATTTTCATTGTCAATATTATATATAAGGAGGTTAGTGCCTAGTATTATAAATAATCAAATAAAGACTAACCTCTCATTTATGTCAGAGCTACCCCATACCGCAAGATGGGCGTTAGCGTCCGATCCGATGAGGGGACCCACTTTCTTTGATTGCGCGTCTGCAATAGCTCTCTTTAGAGTTTCTCCAGGTCGTGGCCAAGGTATGTGGATGTCAGCCAGTAGGTGGCCTTACCAGTTGTTATGACAGTAGTTGTTGTATCCTTGTCGCTGTCGCTGGGAGTAAAAAAAAAAAAGTAAGTCTTTTTTTACTAATATGCATGATCTTGGTTCACCTTTCTCCGATGCATATAATAAGGAGTCCTGAGCCCTTTGATGGTGGCTTTTGAGACCCACTAGTTGGACTCAAGGTCAAGGGAATATTTTTGTTTTTTGGATCTTGCCAAGGAAACCAAAAGCACCCCAAACCATAACACTGCCACCTCCAGAGTGCCGACTAATTTTTAGTGTTTTTTCGTCGCTCAAATCATGCCAATAGAAGCTAAAACCGTCGGGGCCATCAAATTTTTTTTTTTTTTATCACTAAAAATAACGGGTTCCCACTCCCTGGTCCACGCCATGTGATATCTTGCAAACCTTAATGTTGCTTTTTTGTGATGCGGTTGCAGCTGGGGTTTTTTCATCATTTTCGTGTATTTTAGGTAAGGATTTGCCTGCAACACTTGCTGTACTCTTCTAACACCAACGAAGTCAATAGCCTTGGACGACCAGATCTTGCAGCAGTATTGTAATTTTCGTGGCAATCGATCGTTTCGATAGTCCATGTTCCTTATGTGTGGGTATAGTTGCCCTTTCTTCCGTCAAATGAGTTCTGAGAGGCATTGCCTGATAATGAATTATTTAACAATATTTTACAACCCAAATAGTGAAATTTACTTTTGAAAATAGTCAAAAATATTTTTACAACTTTTAAATCAAACAAAAAAAGAAAATGCAGAAGAACGGAATATTGTAAGACAGAGGTCGTGTCCGTATACTTATTTCGCAGTTTGTGCACTACTTTTCTTATAATAAAAAGCTAATCACTTTCTCTTTCAAACATATTGGGGATAACGGTATTTTTTTCATCGTAATTTGAGAGAATTAAATTGCCTGCCTAGCCTTTTTAGAACAAAATCATTCCAAAACTGTTGGTGCTTAGCTCTGACCTCATTTTGAACAGTTTGAGAATGACTGTCTTTATACTTATTTCGGCCACTGTATGTGTACATATACATATTCTTAAATATTATGCACATACCTTTTTATTTTTTGAATAAATAACGCTTACCAGAAAATTTGACTTCCGGGTTCCGGAAATTACTAACAGCCCATCATCCTTATCTCTTTTTCTGCAAAGCGAACGAAGCAAACAGAACTTCTTTCCAAATGACATTTCACAGATGATTTGTGTAGATTGTAGTATTGGAATTTTTCTTGTTTACAAAAGTTGAAGAAATTTATCAACAAATTGTATTTTTTTATATTTAAGCATTATTTAAGAACAAAAATGGATCAAAATACTCAAAGTTTGTATTGCCTCTTATTTAAAACCAGTTCCTTCCTTAAACATTCCCTTTGCAACAGTTTCATCGGCCGAAGAAGAACTGAAAAATTTCGGCAACTTCCTGGAAAAACACGACCAACTTCTCAAGCAATTACTATCGAAATCCCTAAACAAAACAAAAATCAAATCCCACAGCAATAAATTCCATCAACCTATAGAAGTCAATTATGATTCAAATCAAGAAAATCTTCCTCTGTTGAAACTAATCGACTCGGATAGATTGCTTAACAAAAGCATCCTCACCTTTGCTTATCTCTGCAATGAAATCGAAGAAATTATCACCGAAGCCAAGGCAATGGAAATGAAATTCTTGTACATGGACGAGGATCTTTGTACTCTCGAACCCAATGCCGAGGATGCCATCAATAGCACAGATAAAAGTGAATTGGAGTCAAATAACCAACAATACCTGCACAAAATGAGTTGTTCACTGGATTTCCTGTGCAACATTCAGTTCCTTGTCCAGCGGTGTATACTTTTGGCCAGCAATGTCTTGCATCAGTGTGGTGCATTTCTTGCTTTTGAAAATCAAGTTTTCGAGTTTAAATTTTTTGTACGTTTTCGAAAATTAAAACAAGGAAGTCTCTTATCAAGATTTGCACTATTTTTCAGAACGTTTTTGATAGCTTAGGGAATATTTTGTTGCATCTTCTGATTTTTGATGATATTCTCTCGAATTCGAATTTTCATCGTTTCTGGTCGTCGTACAAGAAGACAATTGAGAAAATCAGCCGAAACAGCGATAAATTGGATTTTTGCACAAAGGCCGAAATTGTCGGTCTGATAAACTGCATCAACGAATTGGAGTTCCTTTTCTCCGGCTCTATCTTTCAGGTCAGCATCAGGTACAGGTTGCTTCTTCTTGTTAATATTCCTCATTTCCATTTGCAGAGTTTCCTCGACAGCACATTCATGATAAAAGAGAAAATTGGCCCGAAATCCCTGAGCCAATTGGGCACACAATTTCAAGAATACCTTCGATCCAAATTGAATAAAATCGAGAAGCTTCCACTGGACTTGTGTGACTTCAGTGAAACTCAATTACTGGTCCAAATGAATGCACTCTGTGTCCTCTGTCATGATTTCTTCGGACAATTCGATTTGAAACTTCTCAAAATGATAAACGAATCCAACAACAAGCACATGGGAATAACATTGATCGGAAATATCGTTTGGACACCAGGGCAGTTCCTGCGGAAGCACGCTGAAACTCTCGTGCGACCATATGAAAAGTCTCTCAACGATTTAACCAAACAGAGACAGGTCTACCTTGATAACCGCGTACAAAGTTTGCAACGTGATTGTAAACTCTATTGCAGTCAGATATCACTGTGGATTATAAATGTTAAAAACGCCTTCAACTCGACTACTTCGGAGCTTAAAATTGAGCAGTTTAAGGAGCATGCAAATATGTTCTTGCAGGGGCTGCAATATTCGGGGCAATTGAGTTACATTATCAAGGCGGTAATCAATATGCATGCTCTCCAGCGGACAACAATGACGAAGAATACTCTTTTGGCTGTTTGTAAATTTATTGAAATGCTAAAAATGGTCCAGCTCGTGTTCCAAGATGATGTTGCTAGCATCGCAAAGACTATAAGCTGCATAGTCCAGTATTTGCAATACAAGGCTTTGCAGATTATTCTATTTGCAAAGGTAGGTTTCAATTCTAAACAGGAAACGCTTATTCAATGTTTGTGTTTATCAGAAAAAAATCACCAGCACGACGATGCACGATAGAAATGTAGACGCTCTAGCTGCTCTGAAAATCTGTGAAAAATGCCTAAATGGCCCTGCCACACGCACAAGAATACTAGTTGCATGCCTCGCTGTAAATGCCACCAATGCCTCGGCTCGGACACTTCCATTGGATCAATATGACAGATTTATCAGCATTATCCACCGAATAGAGCTGTTAGCGGCATTTCAAGAACATTTGAAGCAATTCTGTGATACTTCTTTCATTTACTGGCATCAGTCTCTCTTGTCCGCTTATCTGAAGCAAATCGTTGAAAAGAAAATGGATTTTCATTCATTTCAGGTATCCCCTTCATCGTGGTTTTGAAATTTTTAATCATTTCTTGCACTTTAGTATCTCGTTAAAGCCAGCAACGATTGCGGACGCTCCCTTGACTCGTTGAACCTTGGCAACATAAAGTTAGCAGATATACTGAAGAAGTCGAATTTTGAGAGTTTCAGAACCGAGATCACAAGTAATTTGTGTGCTCAGATTGAGACCTTCCTTCGTTTGGAGGTGCATTCGAGTTTGCAATTGGAGAAAATGAATCCATTCGATCAGAATATCAATGATTACAGGGATTTAATCAATATCTGTCCAATTGAGTTGAACGGGCAGTATGTTATATTGCAAGGTGAGCTATGTTCAATTTTCTGGCCAAAAAGTTGATTTCATACTACATTCTGCTTCTAGATCATGTTGAAAACTATTTGAGCAACATGTTTTATAATTTAACGACGATATCGTTGCATGATTGGAAAACCTACGAGGAAATGCGTCAATTGGGAAACTATCGACTCAACTTGAATCCAATTGAAGACTATTTACCGAATCAAACCATCGAGCAGGGAATCGATGTGTTGGAAATCATGCGTAATATTCATATTTTCGTATCGAAATACGTCTACAACATGAACACACAAATATTTGTCGAACAAAAGAGTACCAACAAACATTTGGACACAATTGGCATCCGTCATATCGCCAATTCACTGCGAACTCACGGAACCGGTATAATTAATACCACTGTCAATTTCACGTATCAATTTCTTCGGCAGAAGTTTTATACGTTCTCTCAATTTCTTTACGATGAACAAATCAAATCTCGCCTGATGAAAGAGCTGCGAGCTTTGTCTGAGAATAAACAAAACGATCGAAAGCTGTATCCATACGAACGGGCCGATGCATTTAACAAGGACATTCGAAAGCTGGGATTATCCGAAGACGGCAAGACGTACATGGATCTATTTAGAACTGTCATTTCACATGTTGGTGAGTTTGTCATTCAGTTTGAGTGAACCTTGGTAATGTTTGTTTGTTCCGAAGGAAACGCAATGGGTTACATTCGCCTTGTGAGATCTGGAAGCATACATGCCAACTACAGTGCTAGTTTGTTCCTTCCCAAATTCGATGAGAACCTCAAATTTGTCGAGTACGCCAAGAAAGACCAACTAAACGATGTTACTGTTTCGGCAGCTGAAAACCTGGAAACCAACATCCGAAATTTGTCGGAGAGTTTCTCCGATGGAACTGATTACTTTAAGGTTCCTCCCAAGTGCTCACTTGGTTCTTATATTTGCTTAGTAAAATTCTTAAATTTCAGATTCTAGTTGAAGCATTCCAGCCGTTCTTCAACAACCCAAACAATGTTCACTTGAAGAACGTCTATCTCATCATTCCAGCTCTAACACTCAACTACGTTGAATACATTCTAAATGCCAAAGAAAAAGTCCACAAGAAAGACAAACAAGAAGCCGTTCTATTCGATGATGGCTTCACTGTTGGACTTGCTTATATATTGAAATTATTGAATCAATATTCTGAATTTAATTCATTGCATTGGTTCGAGAATGTTAATGAACGTTTCGAAGCCGAAAAGAAAAAGATCAATTCGATGCGAAGTGACATAAATGGTTCGCATGTTTCTGGACGCAAGGATGAAAATGAGAAGCTGCAACAAACGCTGGCGTTGACCGAGAGACGAATAACAACTCATCAAATGGAATATAATTTACTTTATTATAATCTTTGTAGTGCGAAGATATTTTTCCATTGATTTGGGTTCATCCTTTTATGGGAAAAAATTACTTAGAAAAAAGTGCCTTAAAGTTAAACTTTTAACAAATATATAATCATACCGTGATTTCTAGTATTATTATTTAACCAACGGTACATTTGTTTTCTTCGGCTGATATTGCGTTAAAAACAAAAAGAAAATACAACTCCAATAGGAGTTTCCTCAATTTTTCATGAAAGAAAGTTCTAACTCGAATAATTCAAAAGCTCTACCTCCAACACATTCCAATTTCATTTTTCATAATTCGTAAACTAACGCTTAAGGTGGCGCTACAGTCCGTTGTGGACTGCGGCCTCAATCAACATTCTCCGCCAGCCAGCTCGGTCCTTAGCTAGCTGTCTCCAGATTTGCACGCAAAGTTGATTGAGGTTCTCTTCCACTTGTGTGCGCCACCTGAGTTAAGGTCTTCCTCTCCTTCTACGTCCCTCGGGAATAGTGTCGAAGGCTTTCCGAGTGATCGAGCCATTTGAGTCCCTGGACCTTGACTCTTCAGGCTAGGTCCATGTCGTTGTACAATCCATGAAGTTCATTGTTGAATCTGCTTCTTCATTTCCCATCAATGCACACGCGTCCATAGATGACCCGTAGAAATTTGCTCTCGAAACAGCCTTAGGCGCATTAATCCGATTTTGTCAGGGTCCATGCTTCTGCAACTTACAGCAGGACTGGGATGATGAGGGTGTTATATAGTTTTACATTAGTTGATCGAGAGAGGGCTTTACCACTCAATTGTTTTCTTAGCCCAAAGAAACAGCGATTAGCAAGAGTTATTCTTCGTCTGATCTCGGCGCTGGTGTTATTGCCCGTGTTAATAGCGGAGCCTAGGTAGACAAACTCCTCTACTACCTCGAAGTTGTATGCGTCTGACATTTTGTCCGAGCCTTCCGTCATTTACCGCTAAAACCCATTTTTGCCGCTTCTGTCTCAATTCTCACGAAGGCGCCATTGACATCACGCTGTGTTCTTCCCATTATATCAATATCATATATACTGTCTGAATCCCTTTTTGACATCGTAAGACTCCGTAAGCTCGTTGCCAACCTTGATGGCGCAGCGTGAGTTCTCCATCATCATTTTGCAAAAGCGAACGTGCTTGGCAGGGATGCCAAAACTAGACATAGCTCTATATCTATACAGTTCGTCTCCGTAGATGCTGTCATACGGGGCCTTAAAATCGATGAAAAGGTGGTTGGTATCGATTTGGAGTTCATAGGTGTTTTCCAGGATCTACCGCAAAGTGAAAATTTGGTCGATGGTTGACTTTCCTGGTCTGAAGCCACATTGATAAGGACCAATCAGATTGTTGACGAAAGGCTTCAGACGTTCACATATTATGGCAGAGAGGCGATGTTAAGTAGGCTAATTCCTCTGTAGTGGGCGCAGTTTATAGGATCTCCCTTTTCAGGATTCAAATTAGGGGGAGTCGTTTTATGAGGCGTGGCTAAGGGATATTTGCAATATTAGGTTTGTTCGATGTGCGCTCTGGGTCGCTCTGTGGCGCTCTGATTTCGCACTGAGCTTTTCGATGTCGCTCTTTTTTCGCCCCGGTTATTCAGTGCTCGGACTCGGACCGGGAGCGCTCTGAATCGCCCCAAGTTTTTTTTTCGGGGCGAGAATTTCAGAGCTGTTCGAATCAGCTGTTGCTATACAACAAAGAGAAGAGAAAAACAGAGCACTACTAATGCGTTCGATGTGAAACCAAACCCAGAGAAATTTTTCAGGTTTTTGACAACTCTGTTCAGGGTAGTGACAAACACCGGAGCGCCCCAGGGCTGGTAACATCGAACGAACCTATTATTTTACAATTTACAGAATTTCCGTTAAATTTCAAAATGCTGCCACTCTACTCTTGTCGCACGGTTGAACAAAATAATTTCAAATTTCATATATTTTTAACAATTGTTTACATTTATTTTGTTTCTTTTTGTTGCATTCTTACATTTATATTTGTTAAAATTACACTACAACGATTATGCTTTAATTCTTTAATTTCATATTCTTCACAAAACACCATACATTAATTTCAACAACATTTAAAAAAACATTAAACATAAAGATTTTCATAATTTGTTTCATAGAGCTCATATTTCCCCGTCGTTCGTTTCTAGATATCTGCTTGAAAGTTTCAAATTCGGTCCAGTTCCTGCAATGCAATTTTGTGTACATATCCTTTCAACATTTCAGAATTGGTTACTGATTTACTAGGAAGACTAGTTTGATTACTGTCCTCAGCATTTGATGGAGAAATTGGGAGTCATTACAACTATAAAAGTGTACAGACTGACATGTTGAGCTTAAGAGCCATGAAAAACGTTAGCGGAAACCAAAAATAAAGAAAAACAGCTTCAACAGAAGACCATTTCTTTTACCGGCAGAGATAAACTAATCCCTTCTTCATTAGCAAGGTAGAAAGTACAATAAGGGATTGAAAATTCCTTGCTGTTTCATCCCTGCTTGTTGCTTCGCAAACAACAAAACCTTGGTAGTTTGCTGCCAAGCTTAAAGGCACACATGTTTACAAGCGGAAGATATTGACATTGACTTCATCTAACTTTGCACATAAATGTGACGAACTACAGACACATATCAGCACTGGCGACTGAGGCCATCGGCTGATAAGCTGAAGATAAATATCACGTGCGAGAAAGAATCCAACCCTTTCCATTTTTTAGAAAATTTTATTGAAACAACCAGAACGAGCCACCAACAAATTCGATATTATTCAATCAAACATGAAAACTAATGAATTTTAATATGAGAAGGCAATTGGATAGGACAAGCAGACGGATGGATAAATACTTTTTCCAAACTCTAATACATAAAAAAGACTGCAAAGGAAGAAAACAACAACCGTAGCTTTTCAGCTCAAAGGTCACGTGCCAAGAACAACACCCGGCGCTTCTTTAAAAGCTCGAAGCAATTAGCTTCTGGTTCCAGAACCGAGAAACAGGCTCTTCGAAACAATGAAGAAAACCTAGTCCACGAAGCAGAGGGAATTGTAGATGTATTCAAGCAGCACTTCCAGCAGCAGCTGAATGCACATAATGCAAGCGAAGCAATGCAGAAAGAAGAGCGAGACCAGTCAATGAAGTCCCAGTCCCAGCCCCCAGCACAGAAGAGGTAGAAAGAGCAATCCAAAAGCTTGAAAATAACAAGTCCGCCGGGGCGGATGGCATACCTGCGGAGCTCTTTAAATATGGAGGAGGTCTTTTGATGAGCCACATGCACCAGGTCATCAACAAAGTTAAGGAGAAAGAATACATGCCCACTGACTGGTCTATAAGCTCCAAATGCCTCATCTACAAAAAAGCCGATCCTATGTCATGCATTAACTACCGAAGCAAATTCCTGCTTAATGTTGCAACAAATCCTATCCAACGTATTGTTTGAGCGTCTAAACCGTTCTGGAAGACTATAATCGGCACGAGCCAGTGTGGATTTAGGTAAGGCAGAACAACGATAAACCAAAATTCACACTGAGGCAAATCCTTGAAAAGACCAACAAATTTCAGGTCGAAACCCACCATCTTTTCATCGACTTCAAAGCTGCTTATGTTAGCTGTGCCGCATGACGCTACACAATACGCAGTGCAGCGTGCGTGTGCAAATGGGTAACAGCTTATCTGAGTTGTTTCAAACATGCGCAGGTTTTAGACAAGTTGATGCGCTGCTGTCATGTGACTTCTTCAAGTTAGTCCTGGAGCAGATAGTGCGCAAGGCAAGTGTGAGCACGGAAAACACTATCTTCAACAAATCCAACCAGCTCCTAGGCGGACGACATAGATATCATCGATCGTTCCCAAAGAGCTGAGCTTGAGGTCTTCACAGCGATTGAAGAACAGGCGAAGCTTGTTGGTCTTGAGTGAATGAGAACAAAAGAAATGCATGCTATCCACAAGCAAAAGAACATCTGTCCACCGCTTAGGACAAAACATCACTGTTGGTAGCAGTATTTCCGAGGTAGTTTAGGAGTTCATCTACCTTGGAACAAACATCAATCCCACAAACGACACCTTAATGGATATCCAACGTAAAAATAACCCTAGCGAACCGCTGCTACTTCAGTTTGGCGGCCAAACAACTGGGTTCAAAACTCTTCTCGAAAGGCAAAGTGCCTTTGAAACATTGTTTTTACTAGTCCTATTCTACGGCGGCGCCGAGTGCTAGACGACAAGTAAAAAAGAGGAAATGGTACTGAGCACTTTCGAAAGAAAGTTCTTCGACTGATTTTTGGTCCCGTATGCGACGATGGCGAATGGAGAAGGTTCAACCGAGAATTGTACGAGATGTACCACGATGTGGGAGACTCAGATGGCTCGGTCATTTAGAACGGATGGATACCAATGCTCCGGCCCGGAAAGTCTTCGACACTATTGCCGAGTGACGTAGAGGTAGAGGAAGACCGCGACTCAGGTGGCGCGCACAAGTGGAAGAGGACCTCAATCAACTTGGAGTGGTGCAAAACTGGAGACAGCTTGCTTGGGACCGAGCTGGCTGGCGGAGACTGTTGATTGAGGTCCAAGTCCACAACGGACTGTAGCGCCACCTTAAATAAGTAAGTACCAAGATGTGGAAGTAGTCCAAAAAGGCAATGAAAGACGACTACATTGGCTCGACCAACCACATCGAGCGAATGGACGACATACAACGCTCTACCCAAGAAAGTATTCCCTTCGCAGCCCCGAGGTTCTAGGAAGGACAAGGAAGACCGAATTTCGGGTACAAGAACCAAGTAACTGCGTATGCCAGAGTGCTTGGTTTTGACGACTGGAGAATGCAAGCCAGGGACCGTTCCCAATAAAAAACTGCTGTGTCTAAAGCTGAGATCTTACATGGATTGGGAGCCGTTTATGTAATTAAAAGCAAACAAAAATAATTAAAATCGGAAGACTTCGTTTCCACAACTTAAGAGGCATTTCATGCAGTTCTAGTGGGATTACGTTTGATTTCCTAATTCGAAACAGTCAAGCAGACAACTTCGACTTGATTATAAGGAACTACGAACTCATTTCGATACTCTTTCATAGAATACAATTTTCTATCTAACTCTTAAGACCTCTTAAGTGATTTAATCATGCAAAAAATAGAATGTGTATATTTGTTAAAGTACAATCAATAAAATTGTATAAATATGAATACAATTGATACAGTATGCGTATAGGGTTCAAAAACCTCATATAAAAATATAAGTTACATCTATAAAAGTTTTCGCTATAAAAATTCTCTAAAATAAAAAAATTATTTCCAACTTTAAGTTCGATTTACTTTTGTGCTTCGATTTAAACAAGAAATATATTTGTAAATAGTTTTTTAAAATGATATTCTGTCCGTCCTAACAGTTTCAGTTTCACACACGATTTCAATGTTACAAACTACATACAGTGCCTTGCATAAGTATAACCGCACCTGCAAAAATGCGTTTTATAGAAAACCTTGTTGTTACTGAAACATAAGGTCCGTTCGTTTACTCCCTAAAACTGCCATATTCTCCCTTTTTTTGTTCTTTTACTCTTAATTTTTGTAAGATCTGTCTCTTTTGAAGGAGAAAAATATT
Organism: Sphaerophoria taeniata; assembly: GCA_943590905.1. Lineage (NCBI taxonomy): Eukaryota > Metazoa > Arthropoda > Insecta > Diptera > Syrphidae > Sphaerophoria > Sphaerophoria taeniata. The sequence goes on from OX016541.1 coordinate 26,427,572, forward strand.
GCCGATTTTAGCCACAAAAATTTCTTGTGGCAGTTTGTGTAAGTTCTGTCAAACCGTAAGAAGTACATTGAATTTTGTTGACGTTTGACATAATTTTGTGCATTTGGCAGATTTTTGCTACGAAGCGTTCTTTTACTTTTTGGGAGAATCACAAAATTTCATCTCCACTCGTCGACTTTTGACGGTTTTTACAAAAACTGCCGAAAGAGTAAAATAACAGACCTATAAATTGGCAACACAGGTCAATCTGTCAAATCAGCAATCAGTAAGAGATTTTAGTGTAGATTGATAGAAAGTCAGTTACGGTTTTCCAATCCCGATTCATGTTTTGGCGTGCAAATGCCAATCTTTTTTGTTTGTGGGCTGCTATTAGATTTGGAGCTGGCACCATTTTGACCCCAACAATCACTCCACTGCTTTTTAAAGCACGATAAACGGTTGAAAGCAAAACTCCTAAACCCAATTCGTCACGAAATTCCTGCAAAGAATGCACCGAATTGGATGCAGCATTGATTAAATGCCTCTTGTCGCGACGTGTCAGGACGCCCTTATTTTTGTCCCATAAGATTCTGGATCTTTTATAAAATTTCGAACAACACGATCCGATCGTGAAATTCGTCTTCCAATAGCCCTAAGACTTAGGGAGCTTGACCGAAAAGCCAAGATTTTGCCTTTTTCAATTTCGCTTAAATGCGTACCATGTGGCATTGTTTTTTTATTTCAAAGCAATTGACTGAATAAAGCTTCAAAGAGATTTGCATTGTGCGGTTATATTTTTGCAATACATCAAAATCTGTTTTCAACTTTTAAACACCAGGAGAGGAAATAACGGTACTTTATTTTCTTCTCAATTTGCTTGATCAGTGATGCAACTCAATAAAAAAAATAGTAAGGAGTCACTTCTATTGTAGGATTTCTATAAAACGCATTTTTTCAGGTGCAGTTATACTTATGCAAGGCACTGTAGTTCCTTTAATCCAAGGAACACCTCAAATGCAATGAAATTACTTTAAGTATCTTCAAATGGAATTAAGAACTAAATTGATTTATGTAAGGCGTGTTTTGGACCCCTTAACGTTCGATTAATTGTCTTCCTTACCTCATCAATTTTCGTTTTTTAAATGAATAGACAGACAGACAGAAAATAGGAAATGCAAAATTATACTGTTAAGTGTACATACTCGTGGTTAGGAAATGTTTGTTTTGATCGTTTCAGCTGGCGATTGGATTTCGCGAATATTTCTTAAATAAAAATCAAATTCCCCTGAGGGCACTGCCATTCATAACCGATATGTGTATCAATAGCGACGAAAGCTCTAGCTCCTCACTAAATTTATTCCTCAAGATGACACTTCTATACCCGCTCCGTATACAATTCACCGGATACACCGCCTGTGCGATGAAATGTGTCTCTGCGAACATATCCTCATCCTGAACTTCGAATCGCAACAATGCAAAATGCGGATTACGAACCGAAAACTCACAAACCTCATTCCACACCGGATTGTATCCGTTGTCATTGACTTTAGTCTTGTGCTTGATGCCACTGTCGAAGCTCGCACCGATAATCTCAACAACAACCAGTGGATTATTGCTTTTCCCGCCACGAAACAAATGCCGCCCGGCTATTATTCGAATTGTTATAATTTTCTCCTCGGCCGGACTGATGGTTAGCGGATTGTTGGGATCGAATCCATCGGCCGACATGAATTTCGGTTTGAGCAGATATCCACAGCAGCCGTTGTCTCTGAATTTGGCCTGATTCATTTGCATTGCCTTGTCGCCGGTTTGGTAATTGAGAGCGATCATTTGTGAGCCAACATTCCAAAATGGCACCGGATTGAAATTCGACGAATCCAAACGTTGACCTTTCGGGTACACCCGACTGATTTGATTGCGATGATAGGCGAGGAAGAGTTGCAGATTTTGCTGGAGAAATTGTTTCTCGGCTTTGGTCTCGGGGAAGCTGGACATTTCATAGAACACCCAACCGTGTTCCTTGAAGGGGACACTCCTGAAGTAAATGATAAGATCGGACATCTCCTTGGCAACGCGTGCACTGCGTTCTTTTTTTCTCCTCTCCGTTGCCAATTGATTGGCAATTTGGGCTGCTTCTTGAATTGCTTTAATCCACTCGACAGCTTGTTCCTGATTGTCGAAGCCAATGACCAGGGCATTTTGCATGGTCGGTGTTTGGATGTGCATCTTCACGAGAATGCCATCCTCGGTGGATTCGTAGAGATTTGCAATGGCTCCATGGATTTCAATCGAATCGGTTCGAGAAAAACTCTCATTTACGCTGCCCTCGTCTCCGACAAAGCAATTGTATTCGTCGCTTGAGGCATCAATCACTTTGACATAGTTGGCCGGCAAATGACGTTGTATCATTCCGCCGTAATCACCGCGCCACCACATGGTGTTGTTGCGTTGCACGTTCGTTATGATGGCGTGCTTCGGGAATGACAATTCGTCGGGTTTATCGGCCTTGTAGCTGTATAAAGCCTTGCAGGTCACACGGTCGTCCATACTAGGATCCATGTAACTCGAGGCGTCGTTAAAATCTCCGCCGTTGTTCTCATTGTTAACCAGCGATACCTGGCAGGCTAGGAGCTTTTGTTTCATCAACTCCTGCGATACCGGATAGAGAAGTTTTACATTTCGGTAAAGTGGATTTCGCATATAGTAGTTAACCAGACTGACTAAGCTCTCAAACTGCGTCGTATCCACGACATACAGCCGTCCCTCCTGCATAATACGACAGTGCTTCACCTTTCGATTGATTGTGAATGAGATGACAAAAGCATTTGCATTCTGTACACTATTGCGTACAAGGAACGAACCAACGTCCAGCTTGATGAGCACTTGTTCGGCTTGTTCTTTGGTCGTATTCGGGTGAAACCACTCTTGGGTTTCATGTTTCTTTGGTTGTGGAACAGGTTCTTTCAGTGTGATAGAGAACTCCGAACTTCGAAGCATATTCTTGCGATAGTACACAATCAGACTGTACAAACTGTCAAAGACAAAATTGTCAACCAAATAGTATTTGGTCATGCCGTTCTCGTGTTTAAGTTTGATGCGACAGTGATTGGGTCTATTGCGACGCCAAAACGAAAGACTATAATCGCCAACAAAGGTGGCCGATTCCCGAACAAGGAATGTCCCATCGCCGAGGTGTTTGTAGGCATCGAGAAGGGCGTCAGCCTCTTGTCGGCCCCCCTCCAACTTGCCATGGAACCAATTTTCACCGAAATGCAATTCGTCATTGACTAGATTCTCTTTGGGCTTTGGCATTAGGGATGACGACGAGTGTTCGTGTTCCTCGTCGCGATTTTCGTCAGTCTCAGATGAATAGATTAGTTCCTGTTGGGTTAGGACGATGTGATAAATGTTCCAAGACTTGTCCACGGGATCCTTGTAATAGAGCATGCCCTCTTTGATGACGTTGCGGGCATTGTCTGTGTCGTCGGTGGATCGAAGGGATATCCCAGAACCACCGCCAACGGTGCTAAGACTCGAACCGTCTTCATATTCGGGAAGTTTCTTGTGTTTGAGGATGATTTTCCTGCGGAGTTGATATGGCGATGGCATTTGGGTCTCCAGACGATCGCAGCGTTGCGTCAATAGCATGTCCCCGAAGACCTTAAACATAAACAAAAGAAATGTGAGAAAATGCAAACATTTAGTAGAATCCAAAGTACCTCAGTTAGTGCTTGTGCCATGTTCCGTTGCTGTTCGAGGGAGCAATTTTGTTCAATCGACAAAATCACTGGGTATTCAGACGTCACAAACGCATGCTCCTTAATCGTTTTGATAACATCTTTGAATTTGATCTTTGACGTCATCGTATGTCCATGAAAGATGTATGGCAAATTGTCCGGACCATTCCAGCAGTCCAATTCAATGCAACGACATCCCATACGAAGGGCTCGTGCATAAGCTTCGGTCGATGATTCACTCGAAAACTGGTCGCCAGTTAGATAGGTGTTGTGCGAGGATGAGATCCAATAGTTGGACATTGGTTGCTTCATGTCCATGTAAATTTTATCGCAGTTTCGATTCCACAAGTCATTTTGCTTGGAAAAAAGGAAATCCAAAAACTCGGGCATCGTGAAATATGGCTCTTGGACATCGCGTTCGATGTCCTGAATGAAATCTCGAACGAAATTCGATGCCATGATATCGTCGTGACCCATCGGGTCTTGCTGTTCGGTGACAAGGAATTTCTTGAATTCCTGCAGTTTAACGGTCTCCGAGTCTGCGGAATACTTGCACGGGTTTTCAAGAAAACAATCGGCTAGGAATGAAGACGGCACTAGCAGGCGGCAATACAATCGTGCGAAATCATCGAAACGAAGGTCGCACTTTCTACGGATATCGTCTTCGGAAAAGACTTCCATTAATTTGCCAGTGGTCATCTTGCAGCTGACACCAGCTAAGAACGCCTTGAAATCCTTCACTGTGACATTATTACCCTCTTTGGAGTTCTGATTGGCATTCTCGATGGCATAGTATTCCCGTCGCAACCAACGTTCGACTTGCAGCGGATACGGGGCTGTAATTGTGTCCTGAACCATATACTTCAGACCTCGAACCCAATTTTCGCATTCCTGTTCGGATAGGGCGACAATAGAGAATGTCTTCAGTTTGAAGGAATTGCCATAGAGAACAACAAAACATTTAGCCGTTTCGAATTTCTTGGTTTCCTCGGCAAAATTGCGAAATTCTTTAGAATTTTTTCCAACACGAATTTCCTTGACTTCACGCAAATCTAGCGAGCCCTCGAATTCGGTTCGGGTATTGGCATTCACAGATGACCAGAGAAGTTGTCGTGTTTCGCGGACAAGTATCAATTTCTTTTGCTCGGGGCGATGTTTGGAGAAGAGCTTCGTAACGATGGTTCCTCGTTCGAGCATGCAAATTGTCTGCTCCATTTCCCCGAGTGTGGGTACACTGATGGCACTGAAGCAATTCATTTTAACTTGTTGAATTTCGTTCTGAAAATATTTAACGTTTCTCTACTTATAATTTTCTTTTTTTTTTTTTTAATTTTCCATATTTTTGTTCGTTTTGGCGATTTCCTGCCCGATGAGATAAAAAAGCTGCCAGCTCCACGCACAATGGTTTTGTTTATGGTTGTGTGGATAAGGTGAATGATTAATGTTAGATTATTAAATTATTAAATGGAATAAGTATAAGGATTGTTCAATTTATTGGATTTATCTACACAAAATTTAACTAAACAAATAAACAAAATTGAATGTGGAAAACTACTTTGAAAACAGGCACTTGAATACTGAATTTTTTTCTTGAATACCAATCAGTTTGGATAGATAAGGAAAGATTGAGGGATGGAACAAGTGAAAATGAGATAAAACATATCTGTTGCTTCTGTCAAAATTATGTTTCTTTTGGACTTGTTCGATTTGGTTTTCACATCTAGGGCCGGTTTTCATCAATTACTTGCAAGCACATAATGATAATTTTTTTTGCAATTTTTATGTAGATATATACATTGCCCGCATTCCGAAATCTAGTGACTACGTAGTCAACTCGTTCTGATTGGCTAATTAGCTGTTTTCAACCAATCAGAATGAGTTCACTACGTAGTCACTAGGTTTCGGAATGTGGGCATTGTTTCTTACAAAATAACATTATAGGCATGACATGGATAGTTGTCGTCTGCCAGATTGGCACCTTATATTTTATTAATTGTTGTTTTGTTAATATTTTATTGATCAGTTTGTTCATAGAATGTGCTCTCTAAAACGATCTGAAGAAGGACAATAAATATGACGAATTAAGGATGAAAATGAAGAAAATGTAACGAAAAATAATAAAACTCGTGCATGTACACCTTGAACGTTAAAACACCATGTAGTCCAAAAAAAGAAAATTGTACTTGTGAAACTCACACTACTTAGAAAAATGCTTCATTTCTCTTTCATAAGACCCCTTCCTGTACTTCTTATTCAATGTATATATCGAATGTGTGTGAATCTTCTAAAAAGAGAACATATGGCAACCCTTACTTGACATCAAAGATTTTTAATGTCAAACAAAAACCTGAAATTTAGGTGTGAACAGATTTCGAGTTTTCGAAAACTGACAGCTGAAAACAGCGTTTTGCGTCTGGTGTGAAAAGGCTATTAATTAATTCTAAATTACTTCAAAAATTATTCTGTTTCTATAATTCAATGCTTCTTTACAGAATTCAAAAAGTATTTTCCAGTTTTCACCGTTCAGAATGTTATAGATCTCGAGGTCACTTAACTCGTTCTTACAATAGTAAACTCTCCGGAGTTCGTTTAAAATCGGACATCGACCTAAAAAGTGCGTTACATCTTCGCGTTCATTTAGGTTGCACATTGAGCACAATTGAGCGAGGTCACTTCTGTGTTGCATAAAATTGATTTTTTATGTATTGAAAATCACGATGTGGTAGTGTATACACAAATATCAAAATAATTCAGAGTTGTCAATAAAAAAAACCTTGTAAGAAAAGATAAAATGAGAGAAAAAACTTTCTAAAAATGAAATTAATCTCACATTTTTCAAACGGTATCAACTGTTTTTGCATTAAAGATGACGACGATTGACATATCAATTTGTTCAAGTATGAAGTTTTGTATGCAAGATTTAAGCGTCGATTTATCCCAGTTCATGCTCCTTTGTTCGATTATCATTTCAAGTTTTTCAGCCAATTCTAAACCACGGACCAACCACCATCTTTTCATCGACTTCAAGGCTTCTTATGATAGCTTTCACCGCCAATAGCTTATGATGGCGATGTCTGAATTCGGGATCCCGAACAAACTTATTTGGCTTTGACGTTAAACAATACGAAGTGCAGTGTGCAAATGGGTAACAACTTACTGAGTAGTTTCAAACATGCGAAGGGTCTAGACAAGGAGCTTCGCTGCCATGTGACTTCTTGAATACTAGTCCGTTAGCACATAGTGCGCAAAGCAGGTGTGAGCACGGAAAACACTATCTTCAACAAATCCACCTAGGCTATGCGGGCGACATAGACATCATCGGTTGCTTCCAAAGAGCTGTGCTTGAGGCCTTCACAACGCTTGAAGAACATGCTCGTTGGACTTGAAGTGAATGAGGACAAAACAAAGTATGTACATGCTATCAACAAACAAAAGAACATCTGCAAAAGCTTGGGAGAAAACGTAATTTCAATTTTGACGTAGTTAAGGAGTTCAGCTACCTTGGGACAAACATCAATCCCACAAACCTCATCTTAGTCAAAATAAGACGAATAATAATTACACTACCGAACAGCTGCTACTTCGGTTTGGCCAAACAACTCCTCACTCGAAAGACAAAGTGTCTACTGTACAAGACCCTGGGTCCATGTTCTGTAACTCGGTCGAAAACTTTCGGAGTCGAGAAACATAGGAAATCGAAACAAATTGTGTCAAATTTCATACAAAAAAAACTAGTTACGCTCTGTTTACACTGTTTTCGGTATGATTTTCTCGATGTGAGAAGTTACAGAACATGGGTACTGATTTCACCAGTCCTACTCTACGGCACCGAGTGCTGGACGATAATTAAAAAAGGGGAAATGATACTAAGAATTTTAGAAAGAAAATGTTTTGAATGGAGAAGAAGGTTCAACCACGAACAGTACGAGCTGTACCAAGATGTGGATGTAGTCCAGCAAACCAAGATAAGAGGACTACATTGGCTCGACCACATCAAACGAATGAACGACAGCGCTCCAGCCAAGATAATCTTCTTATCGAAGCACCCAGGTTCGAGAAGACAAGGAAGACCAAACCTCCGGTGCACGGACCAAGTGACTGCGGATACCAGAGTGCTTGGATTTAGAGACTGGAGAGTGAACACGAGGGACCTTTCCCGATGGAAGGCTGTTGCGTCTCAGGCTGAGATCATAATACGTATTGGGAGCCGGATAAGTAAATAATATGGTTTTATTACAACCAAAAACTTGATCCTTGACGCATTAGTGGTAATTTTTGTTTCCTTAAGCAAATTTCTTACCCAAAGATATTGAATTTATTTCTCGTAGGATTGATTTTTCTCGAATCTTTATTTCGGAGACGGAATAACACATATTGCTACTCGGATTTTACACATTTACTGCGACATTTCTGAGTTTTCTATTGTTGTGATTATCATTTTAGAGCTACCCGACAACCCACACATTCAAAAAGGGATTGCTATGTGTTTGCAAATTTCTGACACGCCAAAAAAATATTGGGCCTTACTAATAATCAGACACTAATTTCGACTATAAGTAAAACGTAAAGTTAAATAATTAAAATAAAATAAATCCTACCAATAAACTATTTAACCTTCTCGCTAACAAATCTTCACATTTTCCTTAAGTCTACTACAATTTTCATCAATTAATTGTCAAATAAATGTCAAATGAATGACAACTATTTTCTACGAGCTGAAAAAATAAATATTTTGAAAAATGAGTTCAAGTTCAAGTGATGAAAGTCTATTTTTAGATTTAAATTTAATTGAGGAAAACATTCTCCATTATTAATTTTTATTGTTTAAATCAAAATATTTACCCGACCGTGCGTCCGTGCAGACACAAGAAAAAAAAACAATAAAGAACTGTCTACTGTCATAATTATGTTCACTACCTTACTTATTGTAAAGTATTGCCGTATCCTTTTTCAACACTACTTTATTGTCAGCACTTATAGTACATCAATTGATTTAAAGTGTTGAAAAGCTTTTTTCTTTTCTTCATTTTTTAATAGCCGTGTTTTTGTGCTTTATCTTCGCTTCTATCTCGGCTAAGAGTAAAAACTATGTTTTTGGTCAAAGTATTACCGATAAATAGGAGGATCTCGTGTAGTTATTGTAATTCATTTTTCGATGAACCACATAGATAAGTACGGATTGAGCCAAATTTAACAAACTGCGGCCGGCGCGCGGGCGGCACAAATCCATTAAAAAATAAATAAATACAATTTTTACTTCTTTTGAACCAAAAAAAGTGAGACGTAATGAAAATACCAACAGAAATCGAAAAAATACTATGAACAATTTCAGTACATCTAAAACTTATTTGTGTACCATAAAATGGCACCACAGAAACACTTGCCTTCAGATGTGATTTAAGTACACAGCTTAGAGATGGATTTCCGTGTATTAAATTTTGTCGTTTTGCTAGTGACTAAAGTGGAGACTAAATTCGTTATTGGTATGTGATGTTTCTGAAATCTGGAGATTTTCATTTAACTATTTACTAAATATGATTATTAGTAAGGCCCATTGAATTTTAGTGCAATTCTTTTAGGTTGTAAGAAAACCCAATTCATATCGAATTGGTTAAATTGGTTATCTTATAATAATAAAGCAGCGTGGGAATCTACGTTTCTATATGTACTCCGTGACCCATGGTTTCGAGCTGATCCTCGAAAGTACAAATACATAATATCATATTACTCTGTTACTAATCGAAAATGAAGTTTATTTTAAACATACGTCGTTTACGTTCAAAGTATTTTCTTTTCATTTTTGTTGTCACGAGGTTTATAAAATAGAGTGGCACGACAGCTCTTGAAGAGCCAAGGCCTAAGTGGCTTACTCTCATCAACAATTCTCTGAGTGCGTGTGAAGAATTGAGGGGACCTACAATTTAACGCCGATTCCGAACGGCAGAGTTGAGAAGCACTTTTTTCATGACAGATTGATACTCTTGGAAGATTTGTCAGGTCTTCGCAAGAGGCAGTGCCCGTGAAAGATGAAATAAAAACTTGGCCTGAGTTGGACTCGAACCAACGACGTTCAGCTTAGCAGCCCAACGCACTTACCAACTAAGCTACGGGCAACTGCTGTCACGAGGTTTAGCGAAGTAGATTTAAGCCGTATTAGTGAACTAGTCACACATATAGATCGGGTGTATGCTTGAAGCAAAATCAAAATCTTTTGATTTTCCTTCAATCAAGCGTACTGCTTTGAAGTAGTGTAGATGCAAAATTAATGATTGATCAATCATACGTTGAATTTTTCATAATTCCGAATTATAGGTCCGTTCGTTTACCCCATAAAACTGCCCAAAACTGCCCAAAACTGACATATTCTCCCACTCTTTCGTTCGTTTACTGCCACTTAAATTAAAATCTGTCACTTTTGAAAGAGAAAAATATTTCCCCTTTCTGCCGATTTTAGACACAAAAATTTCTTGTGGCAGTTTGTGTTAGTTCTGTCAAACCATAAGAAGTACATTGAATTTTGTTGACGTTTGACATAATTTTGTGCATTCGGCAGATTTTTGGTGTGAAGCGTTCGTTTACTTTTTGGGTGAATCACAAAATTTCGAGGAGTGGGGATGATTTTTGACAGTTTTTACACAAACTGCCCAAAAAGTAAAAGAACGGACCTTATATGTTGATGAAAAAATAATTTTTTTCTGTCTCGAAACATTCAAGTAGTAGTAGTAGTCTTTATTGAGATTTTTTTCACAGCACAGTTACATTCTTAAGTTCTAGGAGGTACATATCCATATATATATATATTTACAAATTTCAATTTGCCGACTTTGAATTGGTCTGGCTAAACAAACTTATTATTTACAAAACATTCAATGTAGAATAAAAGTTTGAAGGCTGATTGATGTGTGTATAGGCAACTTCAATCAAAATTTACTAATACACTTGCTCGTGCATGACAAGCATTTGAACTGTGTATATCCCGCTTAAGAACGACTATTATAGGATTTAGGGTACATATTCGTAGGTCAAAACGTAAAATAATAGTACATACCGTCGCTTGGATAAATGTTTGTCGTATGTGAAAAATTGGGGTTTTGAGGTTTGAATGCAGTTTTGGTAATAGATTTTTTGCCTACAATTCTGTAAAATCCGTTTTTTTATATTTGGCTTAGTTCCCGAGATATTCAGTGTTCTTTTTGTCGTATCTCCAAGGTCACTAACGATTTGAGTCATTTTTTTGTCGTATGTGTAAGAAAAAGCTACACATACGACAAATTTTAAACATACTACAATTTTCCCCATACAAAACCGGTTTTTCGTCGATTCGGAAAATGATTTTTGTATGTGCCTTTTCTTTGAACACATACGACAATAATTTACTGAAGTCTACGTGTGCGTTTGTCGTATGTCCCATAACAATTAACACAGTCGTGTGTTATTTTTGTTCTCAGTTGCAATCATGATGTCAAAGGATTCGGACGCCCGAGTCTTCTGCTCCGAGTTTGCCGGAAGAAATTTGTGCGTAATGACTATGATATTGCATGCAATAAATTTATGTTTTAATAACTTTTAATTGGTTTCTTAATTTTTTGGCATGAGTGGCGAAATATTAGGTGAGGACTTTTCAACTGACGATGAAGACAATGATCCGTCGTACCAACCTTCAACAGCAGACAAAACGAATTCCTTAAAAAAAATTGTATGAGCATGCAAATTAATTGATTTTGCCAACTCCCAGATTCGAATGAAATCCAAATTCGAAATGTGCCATCCGTTTATAGCAGTTCATGTAAGTTTCTGAATTTTCGTTAGTATCAAATCAAAGGTAGCAATTATTTCATCTTTCACGGGTACTGCCTCTTGCGAAGACCTGACTAATCTTCCAAGAGTATCAATCTGTCACGAAAAAGTGCTTCTCAACTTTGCCGTTCGGAATCGGCGTTAAATTATAGGTCCCCTCAATTCTTCACACGCACTTAGAGAATTGTTGATGAGGGTAAGCCACATAGGCCTTGGATCTTCAAGAGCTGTCGCGCCACTCTATTTATTTATTCTATGCAGTGTAACACCAACAACTTGCAGAAAAAGAAAGAGGAACCCATCGTTATGGAAACAAAATTTAAGAAAGAGTCTTCGTGAGCAGGGTCTTCCTTATAATGGAAAAAATGTCATAAAAAGACCTGCTAGAGCGTCTTTTTTCAACTTCATTAATGTCGTTTTGTCGTATGTACAAGACTATTCCATTCAAACATTTGATAAATTTTTGTCGCATGTTTAAAAATTTTGTCGTATGTGTTTGGGAAACTAGCAGACTTGGTGAAATAGTCACATACGACAAGAGCATTCTGAGCAAAATTGGCTCTAAATTGTTCCTTAGACTGCTATTACACGGTGACTCATGAGTCTGACTTTTTTCAAACTACGTTGGTGTAAAAGGGATACAAAATTCGAAAAGCTGAAAAGGAAAATAATTTGCCCGGTGAGTCGCTGGCAAATTTTTGTACGACTCATTTTTAATTTTGTTTTGTTCGCATTCTATATTTTTTGATTCTGTTTTATTTAAATTCGCTTGCTTCCAGTTCACATGTATACCTTGCTATTTGAAAAAGTGAGAAAGAATGTTTTTCATTTCGTTTCAAGGAATGTGAATGAAAGAGTGTTGCCAAAATTTGAGTCCTGACTTAAAAGTCATAGTGTAATAGTGTTCGACTCTGAGGATAAAATTTCAAAAGAAAATTCGAAGAAGAATCTTGAAACATGAGTCATCGTGTAATAGCAGACTTAACAACTATTTCGATTTTATTTTAACGTTATTGAACTAAAAACTTTTTTTTACATAAGTCCTACAATTTTCAAGAATATCTGACGTAGGGTTTTTGAGAAAAAAATTCTGGGCTGGAATCACGTAACGCGATAAGCGATAGTTGATAATAAAAATCAGGGTTTTTGCTCTATGTAAGCTGATTATCAAATTGATAATCAGTTATTTGCGATAATTTCATTCGACACCTATTTAGGTATCGTTTTCAAATATTTATGTCGTTTTAATAAAAAATCAAATAAATATTGACATTGTATATGCTTATAATATATATTTAAACAATATCTGACAAGTTTGAAGCAAAAACAAATCAAATAATAAACCAAATCCGGTGCAACAAAAAGGTGTAAGATTGCAAAATTTTATTTTTGTCTGTAAATCGTGAACATACCTTTTCTAATCCACAGCAACGGTGGAGTAAAAATGTCAAACTCAAACATTTGTGGCGGAGAATGACTTTGTGTACTTTTATTAGTGAAAAGTGTGACCTGGTCCTTAGAAAATATTTCATTCCCAGTCTGAATCGGGGTTAGGAAAAATGTCAAAACCGACGAAATTTTTTTCTCCGAAAACAGTAATGCCAACAAATCAAAGTTTTTTTTTGATCAGCTTACATGGAGCAAAGTAAAGTTGATAATCAAAAACGATAAATAATTTTTGATAATCAACTATCGCGTTACATGATTCCGGCCCTGAACTTTGATATCGTTTTCCCAAAAGTAGCCAAATGTAACATACGACAAACATTTATCCAAGCGACGATACGTTTAATATAATACTACGTTTTTTCTACCTAAAATCCCAGAAAAGGTGAGATTTGTTCTTAATCTACTTCGCTTAATCTCGTTATTAGCGTCAGTCGAATCAGTACCCATGTTCTGTAACTTCTCACATCGAGAAAATCATACCGAAAGCAGTGTAAGCGGAGTGTAACTAGTTTTTTTTGTATGAAATTTGACACAATTTGTTTCGATTTCCTATGTTTCTCGACTCCGAAAGTTTTCGACCGAGTTACAGAACATGGACCCAGCATATAACCTTATTTCGGATTTAGAACCTGTCATTTGTAACATCGAAATTATCGCCTTGTACAAATCCCGAAAATCTCGGACGATAATAAGTGTTACGGCAACTCTGACTAAAAACGCATTCAACACCCATAGGCATCCATTTTTGCGCAAATTTTTAACATGAAAGCCTCGCTGGACGCCTTCATTTAGTATCAAATTTGAGAGCGGTTCTTCGGCTGCACAAACAGCTACTTTGCAAACTGAGCGTTTAGCCCATTTACCGACGATTTACCGACAGACAGACCAGCAGAGCACACTCATTTCTATTTTCGTGTGTTTTTGACAGGTTCTAATGTGTGCAAATTAAAAAAAAATTGTGTGTATTTCCAATCTTTTTTTTATATTTCACAAATTAAAATCGCGCTAGCAGTCGAATAAAATGTAAAACTCACAAACAAATATATTCATTTCATAATCGTTAATAAATTTTCTCGTATAATCTTCAAATTAAGTCTAGTATCGATATAACAAAAAATAAGAAGAAAAAATACTGGAAAAAAATTAACATAAATTCACTGCAAATATACATCTATGTTTTATTTAGCTACTCTGCGCCTGTGAATCCTGTCTAATTTGTGACCAACAACACGGAAAAAGGCCAATCGTCAAAGGAACACGCTAATTTGTAATAAACAGTCGACAAAAAACTTTTTTCCTTATTGAAAAAAAAGGAAAGAACAAAAAAAGTCGAATAAGAATTTGCCTCTGTCTTCTGTTTTGTTCGCCTCATCGACGTTTACAAATTTTCTGTGTTTGGATTAAGTCGCCATAAGAGTTACCAAAAAAAGGTAAGAAATTAAATCTGTAATTAAAAAATGATAAATTTTTCGCTATAAAATGCACTCTCCTCCCGCATTCATCATAATTTTCATAAACACACGACAAAAATCGGCCTTGTTTGGTTATTGGTTACACATATAGATTTTTTTTGTTGTTGGTTCCATAGAGTCAGGAGAGTGGTGGTGCGGCACGCGGACACTGAGTACAGAGAAGGAGAAGCAGTAGCGGCAGTGCTAGTGACAGCATTTTGAGTCTGCATTTCAAGTGACACAAAGAAGGCAGAACAAAAAAGCAAAAAAAAAAAACGAAAGGAAAAACATCGCCACTTATTTACATTACGTAAAATGGATGTGGTAGAAGCCGACCCACTAATAGAAGCTATGGATACTCAAGAAATCGACTATGTGATTGACGAACAGCAACAACAGCAGCAGCAACAGCAAGCCCTGGCCAAACTCAAAGATGCCGATGAAAATGGTAAGTTTGTGTAAAAATCAATTTGCTTAACTCGAAATTCCATTTGAAATTTCAATCAGATCCAAAATGTGATCAATTCCGTGCCGAGGCAACATTCTCATTTGTTGTCCATAACATTTCATCCCTGAAGACGACAATTCTATCGCCACCGACATACGTTCGCATGCTGCCATGGAAGATTATGGTCTTGCCAATTGAACGTTCTGTGGGATTCTTTTTGCAATGCAATGGCGAGAATGACTCAACCGCCTGGTCATGTAATGCCATTGCTGAACTGCGCCTCAAGTGCTTTAAGCCCAATGCTCCTCCATTCACACGAGCCAGAATAAAGCATTTGTTCTACAACAAAGAGAACGATTATGGCTATTCGAATTTCATCACCTGGGCCGATTTGCAGGATGAAGAGAAGGGCTACGTGAAGGACGATTCAATTGTTCTTGAAGTGCATGTAATTGCCGACGCTCCGCACGGTGTACTCTGGGATTCTAAGAAACACACTGGCTACGTTGGTCTCAAGAACCAGGGAGCCACATGCTACATGAATTCATTGCTTCAAACCCTCTACTTTACGAACCAACTGCGTGCGGCAGTTTACAAGATACCCACTGAGGCCGACGACAGTGCAAAGTCGGTGGGATTATCCCTCCAGAGGGTTTTTCATGATTTGCAGTTCGGCGACAAGCCCGTTGGAACGAAGAAACTTACAAAAAGCTTCGGCTGGGAAACACTCGACTCGTTTATGCAACACGACGTGCAGGAGTTTTTGCGTGTGCTCCTGGACAAGTTGGAATCAAAAATGAAGGGAACCTGCTTAGAAGGCACAATTCCCAGTTTGTTCGAAGGCAAAATGTCCTCCTACATTAAATGCAAGAATGTCGAATACAACAGCACCCGGTACGAGACTTTCTATGACATCCAATTGAACATCAAAGACAAGAAAAACATCCATGAATCTTTCCAAGACTACATTGCCCCCGAAACCTTGGAAGGTGACAATAAATACGATGCCGGAGTGTATGGCCTCCAAGAGGCAAGCAAAGGCGTCATATTCACATCGTTTCCGCCTGTTCTGCATTTGCATTTGATGCGCTTCCAATACGATCCCATAACCGATAGCTCGATCAAGTACAATGATCGCTTCGAGTTCTATGAGCGAATCAATTTGGACGAGTACCTGGCCGAGAAGCAGGACACGCCAGCCGACTATGTTCTGCACGCAGTGTTGGTTCATTCCGGTGATAATCACGGCGGCCACTATGTGGTATTTATAAACCCCAAAGCCGATGGCAAATGGTTCAAGTTCGACGATGATGTGGTTTCCAGTTGCCGCAAAAACGAAGCCATCGATCAAAACTACGGAGGCATGGACGAGGAAATATCATTCCATGCAAAGTGCAGCAATGCCTATATGTTGGTGTACATTCGTGCATCGGAACTGCCAAAGGTCCTGGCTGAGATTCCAGAAGATGAGATTCCCAGCGAGCTGGTTGAGCGTTTGACCATTGAAAAACACATCGAAATGGTGCGTCGCAAGGAACGGGCCGATGCCAATCTCTACATAACTGTTCAGGTCATTTTGGAAGAGTACTTCGAATCGCAGCAAAAACGCAAGCTCTTCGATTTGGAGAAAGTCCATCCTCGGATTTTCAAACTCAAGCAAAACCAAACAATCGACGATTTGGTCGTGATGTTCGTTCGGACATTTGGCGTCAGCAAGGAACGCATGCGAATTTGGTCGTTGGCATCGTCTCCATTGCAAAAGTTCTCATATGTCGATTTGAACCGTGAGGGTAATCGCACCATTGAATATCTGGCCAATTCACAGAAACCATGGAATATCTTTCTGGAATTGGCATCGCCCGATTCACCCGATCCATTGCTGCCATTCAATCCGAAGCGGGAGGTGTTGATTTTCTACAAATACTATGACGCCACCAACAAGCGCTTAAACTACATCGGATGCAGTCAAGAGGACTTGCGCCGACGTTTGATTGAGATCATACCCGGCATCAATGCCAGTTTGGGCTTCGAAACGGGCACCGAGCTGACGGTGTACGATGAATCTAGCCAGAAGAAAATTATGAATTTGGAAGAAACTCTGGAGGAGGTGTTGCAGATATCACAGGACAACTTACAGGAGTACATATTGATTTTCGAAAAGGAGCATGTCGGTATGAAGTTGGAATTGCCCACGGTTGATGACTATTTCAAGGATTTGCTCTATCGTGTCGAGATAACATTTTGTGATAAATGTAACCCTAACGATCCGGAATTCGTATTGGAATTGTCTAATCGGAATACATATGATCAGATGGCACAGGCAGTGGCTGAACGGCTGAACACCGATCCGAATAAGTTGCAGTTCTTTACGTGTAATCACAGCTATAAGGATGCCCCGGGGAATGCTATTCCTTACACACATAAGGTGAGATGTTGTTTCGTTTAATTTGTCAACAAAAATGTATCTAGTTTTTCTTTTGTTTGAAGTTGTTTAAGTTTCTAAAAAGGTCTTACAGTCTAGATACTTACTTTTTGTGGCGCTACTCTACGGTCTCTCACTAACTGTCCAACTTGGCAGAGGTCGTCTACCACCTGTTAGCTCCATATGCCGAAGTCTGCCTCCGCTGCAACGTTCTTAAGGATTAGATTCTACGGACTGGGGTACTATTGTCCATTCGCTCTACATTCTTTTCAAGATCTGTGAGGTTGTACATTGCCCGCAGTTCTTGATTACTTACTTCTCCATTTTCTGGCCATGATGGAACAAACAGACAAGTTTTTCTGGGATTCCTAAACTATTAATTGCTCTCTTGACCTCTATAGTTGCAGCCATTCCTAGCATTAGGTAAATACCGATTTGAATTCCCTGCATCTTTTCCATGATCTGCCGAAGGAGGTGGACTTGCTGGGTCATATTAGGTTGCAGACACGATCTTGCAGGCGATATTTAGGAATCTGAGGTAATAGGACTTCTGGAGATTATTAAAAATACGATCGGTTACGAATCTATCGATCTCTTGCGCTTGTAGCCGTTTACTTGTTTAAGGTGGCGCTACGGTCCGTTTAAGACTTGAGCCTCAACCAACAATCTCCGCCAGCCAGCACGGATCCACTAAAACCATTTTTGCCGCTTCTGTCTCAATTCCCACAAAGGCGCCATTGCCTTTAATCGCTTTAATCTTCTCATCGTGTCCAATGAATGGTACCTGCCTGACGGCGGGATTCCATTCTTCGTCATCGCCGTTATACAGTTTACACAATTGGTCTTTCCAAATCCCCAGCATCGACTATGATGTTCCCTTGCTCGAATCTAGAGGTATCGGTTTGTGTTTGATAACCATGAGCCAGCTGTCTTATTTCCCGTCTGTCTCATTCCTACTGTTGGCTCTTTTAACATCCTTGATCTGACGCTTTTCATACTCCCTCTTTTTTCTCCTGAGAAGCCGGCCTTCCTCTTTTTCTTGTAGAGCTCACAATCAGCTCTTATCCTTCTATGCAGCTCCGCTTTGTATGCCCCTTTCTTGGCTACATACGCCTGCTTACATTCTTTGTCAAACTAGAGCTTTCGTTTTGGTGGCTATGTGAAATCTAGCACATTTGAGGCGGCATCTCTAACTGCTTTCTGGCAATGTTGCCACAGGTTCTCAATACTTGATGTTGGCGGTGTAGGACTCGTTAAGAGGTTACTTGACACTTGATTGGAAAAGGATCTTGCGATTTCTTGCGATCGTAGCCTTTAGACGTCCAATTTTTTTGGCAGCATTTCCTTGTTTTGGTCTTCGTCGAGATATTCGTAGCACTGCCTTGGCTACGACGAGGTAGTGGTTCGAGTCGATGTTAGCTACTCGGAAGGTTCAAACATCTAGATTGGTGGACAAGTGCCTTCCGTCTATCACAACGTGGCCAATCTGGTTGACAGTTAATTGATCAGGAGATCTCCATGTTCCAATAGAGATGCTGAGATGTGGGAACCACGTGCTTGCTACCACAACATTTCGCTCCGCAGCAAAACCGATCAGCCTGACTCGTGGTGTCGTGCAGGCTGTGCTTTCCGACTGTTCCTCCAAAGATGTCCTCTTTTCCCAGCTTTGCGTTAAAATCGCCCAGGACAATTTTAATGTCATAGCACGGACATTGCTCATATGTTTTGTCGAGGAGCTCGTAGAATTCGACTTTGTTGTCGTCCTTTTTCTCTTCTGTGGGGGCATGCACGCATATTAGTCTAATGTTAGCCTTGATTCGGATCGTGGTGATGCTTTCGCTTACGCATTTGAAACCCAAGACTTTTTGCCTGAGTCTGCTTCCCACGACGAATCCGCAACCAAAGAGTCGCTGTTGTTGATCCTGGTAACAATCATCATAGTAGATGTCGCAGTTTTTCATTTTCCTTTTGCCCGGTCCCATCGCATTTCCTGGATAGCGGTAATGTCTGCTTTGTAGCAGTTGAGGGTCTCTGCTAATTGTTCGGCAGCACGGGGTCTATTAAGGGACCTAACATTCCACGTGCATATCCGAAATTCGTTGTCCTTAATACATTTGCTTGGGTCGTCATCAGTGTATCCGTCCGTTTCCGAGGCCTGTTGTTGCTTCGCAACTAAATCTTTTTCTATGTAGTCGGGAAGTCACCACGACCTGGAGTACCAGGCACTTGATGTGACTCCAAGTACAAGAGCCGGAAAAACCGCTCCTTTAACGGCCTGGGCTTCAAATAAGTCGAAGTAGCCCGAAAAGGTGTTCACCAAGTAGTTCGACCTAACTGAAACTGAAGACGCCACCGTTGAGTCCAAAAAAGAAATTCATCCGCTGCCGTCCCTCGTTGGGAGTGCTTTGGTGGGAACACTCCTTCGTTGTGGGGTGATTAGTAGTAACAGCCTACTCCGCTTCGACCTGTCGACCATGGGAGGCACTTCTGCGAAAACAAGTTTCGCGATCGCATAGCTCTTAGCTTCTTATAAGTAGTTACCGTAAGCCGCTCCGCCATGTCATGGAGGGAAATACCCGGGCCTATTAATGCAAATATTTCTTTTTAAATTGCTAAAAGACAACTAACTACTCTCTTTTCTTCTAGGGTTTAATCAAAGATCTAATCTTGTACAGCAAAGCGGCCCACAAAAAGATCTTCTATCAAAGACTGTCTCTTAGCATACACGAACTCGACAACAAGCGTCAATTCAAATGCATTTGGGTATCAAATGATTTACGCGAAGAAAAAGAACTTGTCCTCTACCCGAATAAAAATGAAACCGTCAAAAGCCTACTCGACGAAGCGGCCAAAAAAATTCAATTCCCCGAAAATAGCCGTCGAAAATTACGCCTCCTCAAAATGGGCAGTCACAAAATAATGTGCGTTTTCAAAGAAGACGTCCCGCTCGAGACTCTACAAAAAACTAACGAAACCGTCTCCAGTCAGAATAATCAAAAAACGTTCCGTATCGAAGAGGTCCCCATTGAAGACACTCAACTAGCCGATGACGAAATGCTTATACCAGTTTCACATTTCAGCAAGGAAATTTACAATTCATTTGGAGTTCCGTTTCTTATTAAATGTAAGCACAATGAAACCTACGGAGCATTGAAACAACGCATCCAAAAACGTCTCAATGTACCGGACAAAGAATGGGAATGTTACAAATTCTTAGTCATTTCAAATGGTTCCATAATCGATGTTGTTGATAGTAATTTAGTTGATTTGGAGGTATTCCAACCGAATGGAACAACACAGGCGACTGTTGTTGGTGGCACCCCACTGCCCTACTTTGGCCTTGATCACATTAATAAGTCCCGAAAGAGAACTTCATTGAATTTCTCCGAAAAAGCTATTAAAATTTATAATTGAAGAACAGAACACGCTGATTTCTTGCTTATTGAAACATAAAAAACACTAAATTGCAAAATATTCGAAATTTAAAAAAAGAGAAAAAAAGAACAGAAATTGTTGTACATCGTTTGAGCAAGAGCAACCAAAATGAGATAAATAAATGTTCCCAGTCTTGTTTTTCCTGCCCAAAGTACATGTAAATATATGTATTCGTGTTTCTGTTAAAATTTATTACTTTCTTTTCATTTAGCGGTTTATTATTTTTTTCTTTTAATTTGTCGTTAAATTTAATTATATTTTCTTAACACGCAAGCGTCTATTATGCGATTTAAAAAGAATGAAAAAAATTATTACTGTGGAAATTCATAATTTAAAAATAAAATATAATCATTATTCGAAACTGAATTTAACGGTGTTTCAATTGGTATTTGGTGCGGCCCAAAGAAAGATCTCCTCGAATATCGTTTAGTGACATTCCGGAAGATGTTTCCGGTATTCCGAAACATCGCCCAGAAACTGCCATAAGCGGAATAGGAGGTCACGGAACGGCATCACAATTTGCCGTCCAAATTTCATTTGTATCAAAAAATACAATTTTTCAAGCCAAAATTTGACGGAAATTATCTTAATTGGCGCCTATTTTACAATCTTTTCAAACCAATGATTCCAATGAACAACCGATATCACCGGCCCAGAAGCTATATTTCTTAAAAACTAATCTGACAGGGGAAGCACTTAGCTTAGTGCAATGTTTCCCAGCTACAGACAGCAATTTTGAGGCTACATGGAAAACACTGACTGACATATGTCTGCGCAGCTCGAAAAATTGATGTCTCAACATACAGCATCAGGAAATGCTTCCAGCTTGCGAAAATTACATGACCACACAAAGGAGGGAATTCAGGCCCTGATCAACCTAGGATATCCGGCAAATGACTGGAAACCCGTAGTCGTCCACATTATTTTGAAGACGGTTGACAAGGAGAGCAGGATGCTTTGCGAACAGTCTTTGGACGATCCAAAATGTAGTCCTCCCTTATCAAAGTTACTGAAATTTATTGAGGCTAGGTTTTAAACGCTTCTCAGGAGAAAAAAGAGGGAGCATGAGAAGCGTCAGATCGAAGGAGTTGAGAGAGCTAACAGCTGGAATGAAGTTCGCGGGTTTTATCGGAAGGTAAAACAGCTGGCTCAAGGTCATCGAGCAAGAACCGATGCCTGCAGAGATAAACAAGGGAACATCATAGTAGAATCGCAGTCAATGCTGGCGATTTGGAAAGAAAACTTCTGTAGACTGTTTAACGGCGACGACGAACAAAACCCCGCCGTCAGACAGGAGCCTTTTATCGTACACGATGACAGCCAACAATTCCTTGAACCCGACCTAGAAGAAGTGAAAACGGCAATATCACGGCTGAAATCCAACAAAGCCGCTGGAGCAGATGGCTACCTGCCGAGCTGTTCAAAGCAGCAGGCGACCATCTAGATAGGAGCATGCACCAAATCATCTGTAAGATATGATCGGAGGAATGCATGCCCGATGAATGGAACCTCAGCATTGTTTGCCCGATCCTGAAAATGGGAGATCCTCTAAACTGCGCCAACTACAGAAGAATCAGTCTATTCTTAACATCGCCTACAAGATCCTCTCTGCCGTAATATGTGAACGTCTGAAGCTTTTTGTCAACAATCTCATTGGTCCTTATCAATGTGGCTTCAGGCCAGGAAAACCAAATTTTTACGTTGCGGCAGATCCTGGAAAAAACCTATGAACTCCAAATCGATACCCACCACCTCTTCATCGCCGCGTATGACAGCATCT
The DNA here is from genome assembly GCA_943590905.1 of Sphaerophoria taeniata. Lineage (NCBI taxonomy): Eukaryota > Metazoa > Arthropoda > Insecta > Diptera > Syrphidae > Sphaerophoria > Sphaerophoria taeniata. Next base: position 26,450,070 of record OX016541.1, read on the forward strand.
ACAGAGACGAACTGTATAAAGCTTTGTCTAGTTTTGGCATCCCTGCCAAGCTCATTCGCTTGTGCAAAATGGCTATGGAGAACTCACGCTGCTCCATAAAAGTTGGCTTACGGAATCTTTCGACGTCAAAAAAGGATTCAGACAAAGCGATGCGCTGTCTTGAGAAGATAGTGCAAAACTCCACCGTCAACACCAGAAATAGAGTGGCGCGACAGCTCTTGAAGAGCCAAGGCCTAAGTGGCTTACTCTCATCAACAATTCTCTGAGTGCATGTGAAGAATTGAGGGGGCCTACAGTTTAACGCCGATTCCGAACGGCAGAGTTGAGAAGCACTTTTTTCATGACAGATTGATACTCTTGGAAGATTTGTCAGGTCTTTGCAAGAGGCAGTGCCCGTGAAAGATGAAATAAAAATTTGACCTGAGTAGGACTCGAACCAACGACGTTCAGCTTAGCAGCCCAACGCACTTACCAACTAAGCTACGGGCAACGTCAACACCAGAGGCACTTCCAAAATCTGTTCAACTTCTCGCGTACGCCGACGGTATTGATATAATGGGAAGAACACAGGGTGATGTCAATGGCGCCTTTGTGAGAATTGAGACAGAAGCGGCAAAAATGGGTTAAGCGGTAAATGAGGGAAAAACGAAGTACATTTATGCTGTCTTCGAGAAAGGACACCCAACACCGACGGCATGGACCTTGACAAAAAGGGATGTATGTGCCTTAGGCTGTTTCGAGAGGAAAGTTCTTCGGGTCATCTTTGGCCCCGTGTGTATTGATGGGGAATGAAAAAGAAGATACAAAGCAACCTTTACGGGTTGTACAACGACATGGACTTAGCTAGAAAGGTCAAGGTCCAGAGACTCAGATGGCTCGGTCATTTAGAGCGCATGGACACCAATGCTCCGGCCGGGAAAGCCTTCGACACTATTCCCGAGGGACGCAGAAGGAGAGGAAGACCGCGACTCACCTGGCGCACACAAGTGGAAGAGGACCTCAATCAACTTGGAGTGCAAAACTGGAGACAGCTAGCTAGGCACCGAGCTGGCTGGCGGAGACTGTTGATTGAGGCCCAAGTCCACACCGGACTGTAGCGCCATCTTAAGTAAGTAAGTAATTGGAGTGGATTTCAAAACGAACGCAATTGTTTTTACTAAAAAAATCTGTTTATTCTTAAAATCATTGAACCTTAGAACTTCCTGCGTTTGAGAATATCCGGTCGCCAGTTTACAGGATGGCTCTCTTCGGTCGCCTCATCGTCCTCCTTGTAAATCTTAATCGTCTTATCTGCCTCAGCCGTAATCAAGCGCGAGCCAGATTGATCGAATGACATGGCAAAAATACCAGCCTCACTGTCCATCGAACCGGGCTGAACGGGCGCTTGGAATCGCTGGAAATTGTATCCAGTTCGCCAGTCCCAGAAGAACATGGTGCCATTGTCGCCGCCCGAAACTAACACACCATCCTGATTGATTGCCATGCAATTGATGATAGCATTATGGCCGGACACATTTTGTACGAAATTCCCCTCGGGGCAGCGCCATTGTTTGATGTTATCCGGTGAAGCCGAACCGAACATGTACAACTTGGGATGGATGACCAGACTGCGAACACTTTTTTTGTGGTTTGTCAGTGTGGTGATGCTCCGGCCGGCGGCAAGATCCCACAAGCGAATTGTGGAATCATGACTTCCAGTTATAATCTGTGGTTCGTGTGGTTGAGCTACCACACTGGCGACAGTGTTTGTATGACCGGTGAGTGTGTGGATGTTTGCCTTTGTTCGCATATCCCAAATTCGAGCAGTCGAATCGCGTCCAGAAGTGGCTAGAACATCGATAGTGGGATGTAGTGCAAGCGAGTAGACAGCCGATAAATGTCCATGATAGTGTCGAATGACTTTGTTGTACTCGAGATCCCAGCATTTGACCTGGCGATCTTCGCCACAACTAAAGAGATATGGGTGTTTTTCGCTGACAGCAAGTCCACGAACTGTGCTCACGTGACCGGTGAGAGAAAGTCTTAACTTGCCACTGGCCAGATCCCAGATTTTGATAACTCGATCGCCAGCTCCAGTAGCAAACCATTCATTGCCCGGTTCAACGGCAATGCAACGCACCCAACCAAGATGGCCTACAGAATACATACTTTGAAAAGTTTGACTTTATACGAACTATATGTCTTACCTGAAATAACCCGAGTGAGTTTCCATGGTGCGTGCCAAGTTGGTTTCGGAATAGTAGGCGCCTTCTTTGGTATCAACTGCATTCCAGTGTTTGTGGTTGTTGTCGTAGTTTTTATGAGTCCAGCAACAGTTGATTGATAAGGATCATTAACTGGAACTAAAGCTTGACTATTTGTATTGGAACTATTGCTTCCTGTTACTGATGGACCATTGGTTATTGCAAGTTGTTCGGGTTCTGCATTGGCTGTTGAGGGATTAAGTCGTTTCAATTCTAAGGCTTGGTTTACTCGGTCAAATACAAGTGAATAGTTGTCTCTGGCTTTAATGGATCTTCTCATTTTATCTCTACAAGTGATTTGGTTAATTATTTTAAAACATTCTAGTTGTTTGTAAAGTGGACTTGCAGTTTTTCATCGATTTCCGGCAGCGCTCCTTGATTGGAAACAAACATGTCGTGGGTTCTTTTAAGCGAACGAAACACCAATGTGTGGACGCTGTGTCTTTGTACTTCTTCCATTATTATTTTTTTTTTAATAGCTTTAAATGTTTTCTTTATTTATTTTAATTTATTAATAAAATTGAGAGGTAAAATAAAACGTTTTGTTTGCGGGTTTTTAGCAGGTTTTTAGAACTGTCAAAACGACAACCGAAAATTTTGGTCCGTAAAAGCGACATCTAGTTATTCATACAATATTTTTTTCTTATGGTGGATACAGAGTTTTCAAAATATAAACTCATTTTTCAAACTTCTTGGATTCAAAAAAAAATATCTTTCCCTGCGGTAACACTATTATTTTGTTTTATATTTGGGATTCCCAGATTAACAACGGTTGATAACCATTATCCCCTTTTTCTGTACATCACAGATGAGTTTGTCTCTGATCCACATCTTATGTGGCTTTTCTTACAACCCAAGAATCGATCCGTGACGTAAAAGTGGCGATTTTTTTTCCCTTAAACGCATTTATTTCACAAAGAAATCGAATTTTTTGCTCGAAGGATTGAATTCTCTCAAATCTCTTTTTGGAGACGGATTTACACATACTTGTACACGGATTTTACACATATACTACGAGTTTGACATTTGAGTTTTCTATTGTTGTAATTATCATGCACAAAACAATTTAACAGCTGACCAGACAACACAGACATTCAAAAAAGGGATTGATTCGTTTTTGCACATTTCTTACACGCCAGAAAACATTGATTTTAGTAGCAATTCTTCTTGGTTGTAAGAAAAGCCACATTACATCTCCATCTCCATCTCCATCTAGTCTGTCATTGTCTTCGTCTTTGCTCGCGCTCATTATTCAGCATTAGATATTAGTTAGAATTCTATTTCTATGTGAAATTAAAGACAAAAAAGAAATCATTTTGCTTTCCTTGTGTTAAGTCTTTTCCATATTAAAAAAAAGAGATTAAGTTCAACACAAATAATAATATCAAACCACAACTAAAAGGACCATGGCAGCTTCTTGTTCAAACGCACTCTCTGTTCCCGATGTTAAATATTGGAGAGTCACCCAATCCAAACTCCATAAAGTCGATTTAGTCTTGACTATCAATGAGATTAAAAATTTGAAATACGACGAAGAACATGTATCTCCACAATTCTACGGTGGTTCAAAAAACCTCAAATTTTGCTTCGTTCTTGAAAAGGTCGTGTATGAATCCCTTCATTTAAAATTAAAACTGCTACAAGGATCTTCTAATGACTTCGTTTCTTGTAAATACAGGCTAACCGCATTAAATTACAGGAACGAGAACACAAACAAAATAATTGCAGAAAGAATATGTAACTGTTTAGATTCGCTAGAAAGGGAACACGTTTCTTTCACATGTACGGGTTTCTTTCGCGATTATGGAAATGGGCTGCTTTGTGAAGTAGAATTTGTTACTGATGTTGACAAACATTTCACCGCTCAAATATTGGCTCAAAACTCTTCACTGGGTGATCATTTTGGAAAACTGCTTGACAATCAGATGTTTAGCGATATTAAACTGGTCGTCGGCGAGAAGGAATTCCCAGCACATAAAAATATTTTAGCTGTGCGTAGTGAAGTCTTTGCTGCGATGTTTCAACATGAAATGAAAGAAGCTAAATCTGGACAAGTTTTGCTGACCGATGTGAAACCTGAAGTTGTGGAGGAAATGCTGCGCTTCATTTACACAGGAGAATCGCCAAATATGAAAAATCTTGCGGATGAACTATTAGTTATTGCAAATAAATATGCCTTGAAGGATTTACTGACAATGGCGGAAGTTGAATTAGTAACTAAATTGTCTGTGAACACGGCCATTGATACGCTGATCCTGGCCGATCGGCATAATGCAGAGTTCCTCAAGAGGGAGACGATCAATTTTATAAATGTTAATGCAACTGAAGTTATAAAAACAGATGATTGGCAAACGACTTTAATATCACATCCTGTTTTAATACGACAGATTTACGAAGCGAATTTAATGAAATGGAACGTTCTTCCATGCACTGAGTCACTTTTTACTTCAATATCAAAAATTTGAAAAATATAATATGTACCTATGTCTATTTATCTATATAAACTTTTGTCCTTCAATAAATTGAAAAATTAAACATTGTTCTTTTTTTTTATATTTGAATAGATAGAACCAACAACTTTGAAGTTTCTGTAACCAATGCTTTCGATTTTATGTTTGACTGGCCTTACCCAACAGTTCCATCCATATTTAAATTAATGTGAATGTATCGAAATAAATACACCCCCCACCACGCCTCCTTTTGAGTATTATGTACATATAAGGCCGTGTGTGGATTGCTTTAAAATGTGTATTAAAACTTGAAGTTTGTTTAAAATTTGATGTATGGTAAAAATAGTCATTTGCTGTGAATTGCGTTAAAAGTGATTTTTAAAAAAAATATTTCTGCGTAGAACAAAGAAATACGACAGATTTCCGAAGAGAATCACCCTTATTGTGATTGGCGTTACGCTCAAACAACGACTGTCATTTTAAAATATTTGTAATTTTGTATAGCGAAAGGCGTTTCGCAGTCGTTTTCTGAGCGTAACGCCTTCCTTTTTGTGGAAAACCCGGTTAGGACCAGTCACAGTTCCACCAGCCCGTGTGTCGTAGTGCCATCCCTCCACTGACATAGAGGCCTTTCACGCTTAATTAGAAAAGGACACTTGCAATTACGCTTGATGGACTGGCAAAGGAAGGGCACATTCGTTTTTCGAATGCCCACACCAGCAGAGATTCCTCTATCGTTTAAGATGTGGATGGAAAAATACGACCCCTCCCCTATATCCTCGATACTTGGCAATCGTGTCGAAGAGCATCTCACGGTTCCGAAGGAATTGCTTTTTCAAGAAAAAATAAATAAAGAAAAAACCCGGAGATGCAATAAATCCACCTTCGCCCTAGTCAACAACACCACCAGCCTGTTACAGTCCTTGAAGACGAACAATTTCTCCTGCCGTCCGCATTTATGCCCATCTCCCACAATCCTGACCTTCTAAAAACAAGAGCGCTCCAGATCTTGTACGAACGTCTTTATCCCTTCTACGAGGTCAGGAAGCGGATTTTGGTCACCCAAATCAGAATAGTTTTGGAAAAGCTGATGAAACTGAGAAAAAGTTCCAGGAGAAGAAGAAATCCTATAAAATTGAAAATAATTTTGAAAACAAATGACATTTGAATTTAAAATTATATTTGTCAAATTTTATTTGTTTTTGTGGAACGCAAGTTGATCGACAACGACTGGCGTTAAAGTATCGTAAAGCACTTTAGACCACCGGCGGGAAACGTCAAACGAGCTGACGTCTTAGCTGTCATTTACTCGTGGAGGGCAAACAACTGCAATTTCTATTAAAAAGCGCCAAGAAAGATTGTAAATTGCTGTTTTTATTCAATAAATATAAAGTTTAAATTGTTCAAACAAAAAGTTTAGTGTGTTGTATTGTGTTAGTTAATACTTTTTTAAGTTTTTGTGTAAAAAATTGTGTAAAATGCCTTCTACGTGCTGTGTTTTTGGTTGTTCCACAAGAGGAAACCGAGACCACACGTTAAAGTTTTTTCGCTTCCCGGCCATTCACCAAAAGCCAGCCAAAATCAAAACCTCTAAGGAAAGGAGGAGAGCATGGCTTCATGCTATTAAGAGGAAGGATCTCAAGGAACACTCACTTCCTTACACGAGAATATGTTCCCAACACTTTGTCACAGGTAAGTTGGTATTTATATTTCAATCTACAACACCCAACCAACATGCAACTCGCTCACGTTGTAGAAATGGGCCGAAAGATTTCCGCAAAGCAAATTCTTATGTATTTTTTTGTTTTAGAATCGACATCGATGAAGACAAGCCCAAGAAAAGAGGACCGGGAAAAGCAAATAGATTCGAGGAAGCCGAGGACGATGATGAGAAGGTTAGTCGAGCAAAACAATCGAAAGCAGATAAAACCCAAAACGTCGATGATGATTCTTCAGGCGATGATAATGGAGTAGGTTGCCAAGAATTCTATAAAAATCAGTTACTTTATTTATCTATTTCTTGCAGAAGAAGTTCAAAATGTGTTCAAAGTCTACGGCATCACGGTGGATCCGCGGCATTTGTTGCTAATCGCTGATTACATGACCTTTGATGGAACCTTCAGACCGTTGAGTCGCAAGGGAATGGATTCATCTTCGTCTCCACTGCAGCAGATATCATTCGAATCGTGCCTGCAGTTCTTGAAAGCAGCCACCGTAGCTGGACGATCGGATGATTTTAATTCACTTTCCAGTCAAATTATTGTCGGATTACCGGTTAAAAACGGAACGGGCTGTTTTGACCTGCGGTGGAATTTTACGAATAAATAGACGGTATCGAGAGAGTGACCACTTTGTGTACATAAAATTTGTTTTTAATAAAAGAATTTGTAATAAATGCTATTCCGACTCTTCGGAGCTGTCTGAGTAAGCTGAAAGAAGTGATAGACCTCCTGGAGTTTTGGTCGACGTTGAGGTACATTGTGTCTTCGGCTTTTGCAGGTGGGGCTTCCTTTTCGCGAGGCTTGACTAGCACAAGGGGCTGTTTTCGCTTGACTACCAGACCTTTCAGTGATGAGCTGCTCTTTGCAGCGAAACTTGCTTGATAATTTCTCCAACGACAATGTTCTTTCCCTCAACAGATTTGTTTTTGAAATTTACACTCCTGGAATGATAGAACTTAAATCTGATTACGATCTTGTTTGAGAACGAAAGGAAACTCACTTAATAAATTCTTCGTCTTCTCGTTCCTGCCTCTCGAGACGTTCCTTATTCCAGACACTGCTCCGTGCACCTGAGGAGGTAGCGATCTTTGGCGGCAATCCTGGCGACTTTTCAATGTGCTCCTTCCTCCGTTGTTGGTCCAATCCCTTCGCGTACCCTGAAATTTCCATTTTCTCAAAAAAAAACTGTATTAGAAAACTTATTTTATTAAATATCAAGGAAAATTACCAAATTTTGTCCAAATTCAATACAAATTGCGCTCTGTTTGCCCTCCACGACCGAAAAATGACATTTGGTATTTGACAGCTGCCAAAAGGGAAAAAGCCCTATTCACATGAGCACGAACGACGACCAATGAATGAACGAATATTCGTCGATTTTGACATTTCTTTCACATGAGAGTTTTTAATTCGTCGCGAATGAACAACCAAAACTCAAAGCAGGAATGATTTTTGAGGTTATACGCGCGCGAATATTTTGTTCGTTGGGAGTGTGGATGGTGTGTGGAACGCGAATAGAGTTTGACAGTTCGTATCAACTACAATTCTATTCGCGACGAATAAACTTGTTTTCTCAAATTTATTAACAATTGAGATTAAAAAGTTAATTTATGCATAAAAAATCAAACATAAACTATACTTTTATCGTTTTGTTGAGAATTTGTAAGAAAATAAGGCTTCAAACGTATGTAAAATCAATTTTCTTCATTCATTCGTCGTTCGTTGGTCGTGCTCATGTGAATAGTGCTTAATACCGACACTAAAGGCTAAAACACAAACACGCTTCAGCTTCGGCTTCGTCTGCGTTTCGATGCACCCGCTTCACGTTTGCTTTGAATGACAGTTCTCCCTCCATCATTATCAAACAGATTTGCCACTTTATTTATTTCGAAGTAGGCTACTTCGATTTTTAAAAAACTTTGAAAATCTATTCCCACTTCGCACCATCAAGAATGTTTTGAAATCTACTTCACTCAGAAAAAGCTTACATCGATTTTACTTGATATTTCCAAAATCTGCTTCGATTACCTCATTGAATAATTTTATGCCTATAGTTCTCTTATTTTCATCAGGAAAATAGATAATAGAAATCTGCATTTGCATCTGCAGTTTCTATCCTTATACACGAACAATAAGCGGACACACTTAACAAACACGAAATGTCAACCCATACATACATATAGGTACGCAAAGTATGAGTTACGGGATTGTATTGAAGTGTTTAATATTTTAGGCCGTGTGCGACTTGCGGTAAAATGTTGGTTAAATTTAACCACTAGTGTCATATTTTAGTCTGCTAGTTAAATTTTAATACATTTTATCGACCATGTACTGTCAAAATTAAATCGAACGCCAAGTTTTTATACACATATTAACACAATTCGCACACGGCTCTAATTGTAGATCTGTCTATATGAACTTTTGATAATAACTGTATGTCCCTCTTTGCGTCAATGTATCCATGGATAGTATAAAATACGCTATTTTGAAAACTACATACTTCACTTTTTCTCAATTTACTTCGCTTCCCAAATCTACTTCGATTACTTTTTTTCGAGTGGCAAAGCTGCTCCAAAAAACAAATGAACAAACAGCTGTTGAGCTGTCAGACAAAGCAAAAGTTCAGCATATTTGAACTAGAGCTTCCGTTTGGAGTCACGTTACGTACGAAACGTGAGGTCGAAGCGTCATTGTGATAGCAAGCATTGAATTCCTATAGCTGAACTCATAAACGTCAGGCGAAGCCGAAGCTGAAGCGCCTTTGTGAATTAGCCTTAAAACGCCTTAAAAGTGACTCGACTCAAAAAGTGAAAATTGTCGTTTAAGAAAAACGACAATCATAATAAGGGTGAATATCATATGGAACGTACTTCCAAGCACTGAATCGCTTGTTCTTTAATTAACACAGATTTAAAAATATTTTTTTGTTCTTCAATAAATAATCAAAATGTCTTGGAAGTTTCTTTAACCAAGGTAAGGTATTCGACTACAGCCGTGGGATACACAGTTTTGTCCATATTCAGATTTATTATCGGCCCCTATTACCGCTGGCGAGTCGAACGTAAAAACGTGTGAGTGTAAGATTTTCGTATTACGGTTGGCGAATCGAGAACCTAAATTCGACTTTATGTCACACGTTTTTCGAAGTTGGATCTCATTGTATTGTGAGAATCGAATGTTCGTTAATTTGAACGTAGTTTTTTTTTTAATTTGTCGAACGTTACACATTGTGTGTGAAAAGGTCGAAACTATGTATATTTATCTATAATATAAACTTTTGTCCTTCAATAAATTGAAAAATTAAATATTGTCTTTTATTTTTTTTTTGTATTTGAATTGAACCAATAACTTTGAAGTTGCTGTAGGTAAGGCAAAAATACTGCAATGTCCGAAAGGCAGTAAGAATTTTTGGTGATTTGTAAAAAATATGAAGAATTCTTCCTCTTCCTCAGTCTCTTCCCTCGCTGCCAATAATTGACATTTCGGTTGTTAATTCTCTCGCGAAAGCTATCCTTTTTGCTAGGCAGTTCGCTTCCAACTCTTCGCTGCCAGAGATTGTCATGACTCCTCCAGTTCTTGAGCGCCTCAATGATTTCATGGGACAAATCTCCTTTCGCACTCGTGCTTGTCCGGATGGTATCCCAGCTATTATTCTGAAGAGGTGTTCTTCCACGCTGGCAAAACCCTTGCGTAAGCTTTTCCGAACCTCGAAGACCGAAAGCTTTTTAATGACCGGCAACGTTCTCACCGAACAGTGGAACAAATCTTTATATAGTTTTGGAGAAAGTAAGATTGTTGCACTTGATATTTCAAAGGCATTTGATAAAGTCTGGTATCTTGTTCTCTTATCGAAAATGCGTGCTATCGATGAATCCCTTCTTCGTTGGATTAGAAACTTTCTTTCGAACCGTTCTATACAAGTTGTATTGGACGGGTTCAAGTCTGAAATCCACAAAATAAATGCTGGTGTGCCCCAGGGCTCCGTTTTGTCTCCGATCCTCTTCCTCATTTTCATAAATGATCTCTTGTCTGTAACTTCTAATCCAATAAATAGTTTCGCTGACGATAGTACCCTTAGCTTTTCGTATTCGTTCCCAAACTAACATCCTTCCTCTTCGGATGTGGAACATAAACAGCAAAATATGATAAGCTCATTAAACTCTGACTTAAACAGCATTGTACAATGGGGAATACAAAATCGCGTAGAGTTTAATGCTTCGAAAACTCAATGCTGTCTTGTATCGTTGAAGCGAGATAAACCCCCCTTGCCACTATCCATGAGTGGCATTTGCATCAATGAGACCGAACATCTCGAGATTCTCGGTATGTGCATCACTGACCACCTCTTGTGGAACGAGAACATATTATGCGATGTCGCCAAAAATGCCGCAAGATGTTTAGGTTTCTTAAGGCGATGCAAGACATTTTTTTCCCCTTCTGATCTGGCTACCATCTACAAAACCTACATATCTACGTCCTAAGATTGAGTACAATTCTCACGTCTGGGCTGGTGCTCCAGTGACGTACTTAAGTCTTCTGGACAGTATCCAAAAAAGAGCATTCAAAATGATTGGTGACAATACCATCGTTGAGTCAATTTCATGACATGGAACGTTCTTCCATGCATTGAGTCACTTTTTACTTCAACATCAAACATTTGAAAAAAATATGTACCTATGTAGGTATATTTATCTAGGTATATATTTATATAAACTTTTGTCCTTCAATAAATTGAAAAATTAAGTATTGTTTTTTTTTTGTATTTGAAAAGAACCAACAACTTTGGAGTTGCTTTAACCAATGCTTTCGATTTTATGTCAGACTGGCCTTACCCAACAGTTCCACCCATATTTGAATTAATGTGAATATATCGAAATAAATACACCCCCCACCACGCCTACTTTTGAGTATTATATGCATCGAGTGTGGATTGCGTTAAAATGTGTATTAAAACTTGAAGTTTGTTTAGAATTTGATGTATGGTTAAAAATGGGATCAAACTTACAGCTTAAACTTAAATAATCAAAATGTCTTGGAAGTTTCTTTAACCAAGGTATTCGACTACAGCCGTGGGATACACAGTTTCGTCTATGTTCAGCCTTATTATTGTACCCGATCGCAAAATTCTCCGATCGGAGCAAACATCCGATCGGAATTTTATTTCCCTTACCGTACGGTGGCGTAACCAAATCGTACGTAAAATAAAAGACGCGTACCGACGCACTTCTTTTTCTTTGTTGTTTTGTGCATAGAGAATATATACATAATTTATATATTATACTAGCTGACCCTACAGACTTCGTACTGCCTCAATCGATAATCGATAACCCTCTTCCTCTATCGTTTGCATTGTTTTTTTGTTAATTCGTATGTATGGATCCGTCTTTAAACAAATAAGCGATATCAAAAAAAAAAAAAAATGGTAAGTATACGCCCCGTTGCCTGCGGTGCACGAATCTGTAAAACGCGAATCATTTCGGTTTCACTTCGCTCCTCATGTTGCTGTTGTGTAAACATTTCGAGTTCTTCGACCCTAATTGTTGCGTATAAAACACATTGACCATGATATTGAATGAAAAAAGGATTTTTTATGATTGCTGTGAGAGTTACCGTTATGGAGCAATACAGCAAAATAATTTTCTTACATTAAAAATATCAGTGTTTCAAAAAAAAAAAATTACCAAAATTACGAATTCTCTATTTTCCCATTGTTTAAAATCCATTCAAAATTTGACTTGGGATTTTCTTGCTCTTCTGGAGTTTTCCATTTTACCACTCATCTTACCACAACTAATGCATTTCATATGAAAGAGTGTTTTTGAGATTTTTGTTTAGCCAATTTTTTTTTGCATTTCAAATTTTCCATTTTTCCAATTTTTTGTTTACTTTTTCTTGCTTTCCAGTTCCCCATTACAAATTTTCCAGTTTCCCTTTGTAAACCAATGAGTTTTCCGAGTTCTTTTCGAAAACCCAATTTGAAATTTTCCAGTTTTCCATTTGAAAACCAATGCATCTTCAATTACATGCAATTTTTCCTTTGAAAACCAATGAGTTTTCCGAGTTTCATTCGAAAACCCATTTTGAAATTTTCCAGTTTTCCATCATCCATGAAAATCAATGCATCCAAACCAATGAGTTTTCCGAGTTTTTCATCAAGAACTTTCTATTTTTCCATTCAAAAACCCATTTTGAACCAAAAAATTCCAAGCAAAAAATATCTAATTTCCGGCTCTGTTTGGTTTTTCCAGTTTAACGACTCTTCCATGAGGTTTTTCCAATTTTTTTTTTCACAGAAATCATCACTGAATGTAACAGTGTGAACCATGCAAATTTCACAAATATCTGTTGAGCCATTTCGGAGTCTATAAAAGCAGAAACACAATGACGCTTTGCCGTCGATTTTGACAACTGCGAAAAGTTCAGCTATAGGAAATCTGTGTAACCTCACACAATGACGCTTTTCCTACGTACGCTTTTTTGACAAACGTAAGAAAACGTAAAGAAGCCACCATCTGTCAAAAAAAAGTTCAACTTGGTTGAACTTTTGCTTTGTCTGACAGCTCAACAGCTGTTTGTTCATTTGTTGTTTGGAGCAGCGTTACCACTTTAAAAAAAATGGAAGCGAAGTTAATTTGGGAATAAAGCGAAGTAGATTGAGAAAAAGCGAAAAAGATTTTAAAATAGTGTATTTTATATTGACCATGAATACATAGACAGATCTACAATTAGAGCCGTGTGTGAATTGTGTTAAAATGTGTATACAAACTTGACTTTCGATTTAATTTTGACACTACATGGCGGATATGATGTGTTAAAATTTAACTAGCAAGCTAAAATATGACACTAGTGCTTATATTTAACCAACATTCTAACCCAAGTTGCGCACGGCGTAAAATATTAAACACTTTAAAACAATCACGTAACTCATACTTTGCGTATATGTATGGGTTGACATTTCGTGTTTGTAAAGTGTGTCCGCTTATTGTTCGTGTATAAGGATAGAAACTTATCGATTATCTATTTTCCTGACGAAAATAAGAGAACTGTAGGCATAAAATTACTCAGTGAGTTAATCGAAGCAGATTTTGGAAATATCAAGTAAAATTGAGTGAAGTAGATTTCAAAACCTTCTTGATGGTGCGAAGTTGAAATAGATATACAAAGTTTTTCAAAAATCGAAGTAGACTACTTCGAAAGGAGTAAAGTGGCAAATCTGTTTGATGATGATGGAGGGAGAACTGTCATTCAAAGCACACGTGAAGCGGGTGCATCGTAACGCAACGACGCGTCTGCCTAAAGCGTCATTGTGTTTCTGCTTTAAGAGACATACAAACAAACAAACAAACAAACACACTTCCATTTTTATATCTATATATATAAAAGACTAATTCGTTAAATTTATGTTATCTTTTCAAATTGACAACCGGTTGACCGATTTTCTAAATTTTTGGTTTAAACTAAAGAGAAATAACTTAAGAAGGTTAATAACAAAAAAAAAACTATGTTGTTCAAATCACAAATGGTTCAAATGTTAAGAAATAATGCTTTTCTCACTTTAGTAAAATATATCAATATACGAATACTCATTTTTTTATGAAAATTATTTCAAATATTTTCGTCAAATATTTTTTTTTTATCGAAAAAAAAATTATGATTGACATTTTTGTTATTCATTTGTACAAACAAAAAATTTATACTTGACATTTTTTTGTCATTCAATTGTACATGACAGGGTCGCTTTGCAATGCTAACGGGGATTTGTACATAGGTAAGTACAGTGAACTCTCTCATAACCGGACGCTGACATGACGGTACCGAAAAATTTGTCCGGTTATGGAAGATGTCCGGTTAAGGGTACAAACAAATCTACATTCCTTAAGATGCATACAATAGAAGTGTTATTGGGATTTAATGTATTTCGTTACTTACTTAAATGAGAGTAGAAAGTTAGTTTTAAAGCTTGGAAAAACTCAGATATGTAATTTTCTATGTTAATTGGATTCAAGTAAATTGCATTTTTACAATACGTGTGTTAGTAACAATTATTTATGAGTTGCTCTGAAGGGTGGCGAGACGAAGTTCGCAGGGTCGGTTTTCGAATGGAAAATAGAAAGTTCTTGATGAAAAACTCGGAAAATTCACAGGTTTCCAAAGGGAAAATTGCATGTAACTGTAAGTGCATTGGTTATGAAATAGAAAATTGGAAAATTTGAAAATGGGTTTTCAAATGGGAAATAAAAGGTTCCTTATGAAAAGCTTGGAAAACTTTTTGGTTTCCAAACGGGAAAATTGCATGTAACCGTACGTGCATTGGTTTTCAAATGAAAAACTGTAAAATTTCAAAATGAGTTTTCGAATGGAAAATAGAAAGTTCTTGATGAAAAACTCGGAAAACTCATTGGTTTTCAAACTGAAAATTCCACGTAATTGTAGGTGCATTGGTTTTCAAATGAAAAACTGGAAAATTTCAAAATGGGTTTTCGAATGGAAAGCAGAAAGTTGTTGATGAAAAACTCGGAAAACTCATTGGTTTTCAAACCGAAAATTCCACGTAATTGTAGGTGCATTGGTTTTCAAATGGGAAAATTTCAAAATGGGTTTTCAAATGGAAAACAGAAAGTTCTTGATGAAAAACCCAGAAAACTTATTGGTTTCCAAAGGGAAAATTGCATGTAATTGAAGGGGCATTGGTTTTCAAATGATAAACTGGAAAATTTCAAAATGGGGTTTTCGAATGGAAAGCAGAAAGTTTATTGATGAAAAACTCGGAAAACTCATTGGTTTTCAAACTGAAAATTTCACGTAATTGTAGGTGCATTTGATTTCAAATGGAAAACTGGAAAATTTCAAAATGGTATTTCGAATGGAAAATAGAAAGTTATTGATGCAAATCTTAGAAACTTCATTGGTATTGAAAGGGAAAATTACATGTAATTGCAGGTCCATTGGTTTTAAATGGAAAACTGGAAAATCTTGGATAGGTAAGTCGGAAAACTCTACCAGAGCACAAAGAACTTCAACACCTAATATCAAGCATTTGCATAGAATTTAAAGTGCGTTGGTGTGTTTGTATGTCGGGTAGAGACTCTTAATCCGCTCAATCCTCAATGCATTTATGTAAATTTTCGCTGTAGGTATAGGCTTGGTAAAAACAAATTTTTGGGACAAACTTACTGGAAATCACTAAATAAGGGGGGCAATTTAAAACTGCATTTAGTGTTGATTTTTGTGTTATAGTCAAAACACACCAGAAAAACGAGAATTTGTTAAATTTTTCAACGAAATTTGATATTTCTGCATGCTTAAATGAGAGTAGAAAGTTAGTTTTAAAGCTTGGAAAAACTCAGATATGTAATTTTCTATGTTAATTGGATTCAAGTAAATTGCATTTTTACAATACCTGTGTTTGTAACAATTATTTATGAGTTGCTCTGAAGGGTGGCGAGACGAAGTTCGCAGGGTCGGCTAGTATATAATAAAATAATAATATAGAGAAGATTATATTTTCTATGGTTTTGGGAGTGAAAAAATATTTTTATTTCCAACACTTGTTTCGGACTTCTGAGACAATCGGACAAAAAGTAAATAAACTAATCGCATGAAATCGCTCGCATTTTGAATTTTTGTTTATGTTTGTTATTGCGTACGTGTTGGTTTGTTTTAACTTGGTCTACTAACAACTAACACTGCACTAAGTGATGAGACATTTGTTGTAAGATTTAACTTGCTATAAGATCTCTTCGGCATTTTCTGATAGTGTGATATTTGATAAGCTGGCTCAGGGACTCATATTATTAAATTTGAGTAATCTTTTTAAGTATTCTACAGTTAGTGCATGAAAAAAGATTTTATTTTCATTTCTGCATGTTTATTTACTTCTTCTTCTCATACAAATTATAACATGAAAACAATACTCTTGCAAAACATACTGACTTAATGATAACCAACAGATGTAGCTTCAAAAAAGCCGCTATCAACTGCCAAGCTCAGAATCTTCTATTAGAAGAACCTTTGTTTGAAAAATCGAGCGTTCTCTTACTTCTTTCCTTTGAGGAATTTATTTTCATTTATTTTCAAAATGACTCATTTTTTCAGTTGCGGGGACTCATTTAAATTTTAACATGCGGTAACACTGTTATCATTATTAACTGGAATATTGAGTGTCAAATCACTGGAATATTGGAAGACATTTTTTTGATTCGCCGCGAATTCATTAATAAGGATTAAGGAAATACGACGCGATTCGAATTTGAAAGGTCGAATTGAAAACGATCCGCCGTGAACCCCATAATCAGGCCCCTGAGCACAGTCATCGACTAGCATTCGTACAGTGAGTATCGTTTCGCTCCTAAGTTTACTGTGTGATCATCTCTTTGCCAAATGCACAAACTTCTCCTTCTAAAACCGTACAATTCCCACTCTTTCGTAAGCAAGTGAGTGTTAGTGTTAGTGAGTCTATGTAATTCCGTGCTTAAATGGCTAGCGAGTCGAGCTCGTTAGGAAATTGCTATCGCCTCCTTGACCCTGATCCCCCTGATCCCTTATCCCAACCAAAAAAAAAAACTAAACACACCATTTCCATGAACTTCTTTCCAGATCTCCCTTCGATTCAACCCCAAAAGAATCCCCGCATCATAGTAATTTCCTCAAAAACCAGTGATAAACCCATCTCTCAGTCAGCCATTGCAACTAGTAGCGTTTTTATTTGTTAATCCGGAATTGGTACACAGAACTGTCCGATTCTGGTACTAAACGAACATGCAAACACATTGGGCGCGTTCACTTTGACTTTGACAAACAAATCCAAAGCTATCCAAAAAAATTTCTGGTATATGTGGCTATCTGACAGAACAGCCATTGAAATTTCGTAAACAAATGATTTTTCTACTCTTGTTTGCATAGAACCAAATTTAGCTATTGAATTCGTTCATGGAAAACAAGTTGGATAGGCTATCTAAGATAGGCTATCCAAGACCAAACTGAACGCGCCCATAGAAAAAGCATTTGACAATGTTTGTAGGATGCACCCTACCCATGGGTCTCCTATATAAGCTGCCCTCTCTTAACTTACCAGCACAAGTATTTAATATACATATACTCAACAGCTTCCTTTCTGATAGATTATTTTACATCTAATTACAAGGTTTTAAGGGTAATATCTGCTATTGCAAAATCGGAGTCCCACAAGGTTCCAACTTGGCGCCTCACGTCTACAACGTATTTCTTCATGATTTTCCCCACCAATTCTCAGAAAATAACTTCACTTCCACTGGTCTCCTATACGCTGACAACACAATTGCATACTCAAGTCACGAGAGTCCTCTTTAAGCTCTGCGGTTTCTTGAAATTTTTTTTGAATATAATCAACATCTTTTACAAAACTTGGTGAATCAAAATCAACATCCTAAAATCTGAATTTTTGGGCATCCGTAATGCTAGCGGTAAGGGGCCAGCTGGAGTGGTTTGTGAAAGTAAATTTCTTTCGCTTAACCTTGACAGCTGTACCATACCGGCCACAAACAAATTAAAATATCTAGGTGTAAGCTTTAATAAGTTATTCAAATTCAATCAACATGCCAAATTCACTATTGTAAAATCTAGGAAAGTCTCTAACATGTTTATGCCCTTTTTCTGCCAAAGAGCCCTCAGTACCAAAACTAGGCTCCTATTTTACAAAACACTAATAAGACCTGTCATGTCATATGCATTTCCGTATCAGTAGTAGATGAATTTGCTTATTTTGCATTTTAGATCTGCAGAAAAGTAAAAGAGCTCAGCTTTATACTAAACATCAAAGAATAGACCGAATAGACAGAATGCAGTAACGGGTGGTGGACTTTTAAATCATAGGTTTTTTTTACACTGACAGCTGTGGCTGTCTCCCTATCGAAATCTTGATAGAAAAACAGTATCATAATTTCCAACTTTTCTTCTACTGGAATTGAAGGCATAGATTTCGACGACCTCTGGGTCATGCAGGATGGTTCACCATGCCACACAGCCACATGCCACAATCGATCTTTTACGCACCAGATTCCCAAATTCCTATTTTGGTTATGTCGATTGGCCACCTCGGAGCTGTGATTTGATCCCTTTTTTGGTGGGGAACCGTAAGGGACTGATGTTTTGCTAACAATCCAGAAACGATTCATGCACTAAAGGCCAATATCAAGAAATCCGTGAGCTACAGCTCGAAATCATCAATACGGTCTTGGAAAATTGGAGTGACAGAATGCGCTACTGCGAAGCCAGTCGAGGCGGCCACTTGACCGAAGTTGTGTTCCATAATTAATGGGAATGTTAGCTCTTAATAATAAAGCCACAATACATTTACAACAATTTAATTTTGTTCGTTTTATTACATTTTCAAAAGAAACCACCCTGTATACGTGATTTTCTTTTGCTCTCATAAGTTATTTATTTGTATTCATATTGTGAATCACAGAAGAGGTATACCTAGAGCCGCAACGCAACTCAAGGCCAAAGATTAAATAAGTAACAAGATGGGAAACTGACTTACGTTTCACTCCCTAGATCCCTCAATTTTCATTTTCTTTCATTTTATTTTCTTTCCTTGTACATGAAAAATATACAAACAAAAACAATATGGCAGGACAACATTTACTGTGTAAAAACACGCATACTTTCACAAAATTTATGGTCCAAACTGTGATAGTATTGGTAAAAAAACGCATACTTTCAAAGAAACTATGGTCCAAAATGTGATAGTATTGGTAAAAACGCTTGTAGGCATCTGTCATTTTGACAGCTTTGTTTCCCATCTCCTTACCATATATAATCTCTGCTCAAGGCATTTTACTCTCTTTCGAAAAAAAATTGTGAATTTTCAATTGTGATTTCATCGTGCGCTTTGGTTTGAGAAATCGTTTTCGAATATAAATGCATTAAAATGAGACAGTTAATTATTTTTATACTTAGTTTTCAATATTTTATAGTGATGTTTTTTTTTCCTGCATTTGGTCATTTTTCTTTCTAATTTTGGTCATATTTCAAATTTCCAAGTGGCAACCGTTCTGAATACATCAACTTCGGAAAAGAATAAATGTAAAAGAGTCAAAATATGTATGTATACATATAAATTTTCAAATGATTCAACCATCTCACTCACTTATAAAACAAAATTTAATTTTATATGTATACCTTCAAAGAGATTTAATTCATTAGAGCGTTCTCGCTCTCAAAATTGATATAAGAGAAAGAGATCTTCAAATACTGGCGTTCGTAATCGTTATTTTCGTTATTTAATTTTAAGTTAGTGTTAGTATTCGCTTTGTATAATGTGTATAAATGTACATTCATTTTGATTGATGTCACCCGTCATAGTAGAAGTACAGCTGCGGTAAAAAAAATAGCACCAAAAACATTTTTTCTTGTCTTTGAAGAATAAAGTTAAAAATTTAAAACATGAAAAAATTTGAAATAATATGAAAGCAACTCATTTCCAAAAAAATTAGAAATTTTACTCATTGAATTCATTCGAAAATTTATCTTTTCAAAATGAACTCTTAAAATAGCCGGTGAAAAACAGCACCACTACTACATTTCTAAGCAAAAAATTATTACTTCATAAAATAACAAAAAATAATTAACATTTTATCCTTAATAGTGTGTTGCACTAAAATTAATACATCGCCTGCTCATCGAATTAGCCATATCCTGGCACCTTTTAGCGAAATATTATTCCAGGAGACCTTTTTTACGTCCCAGAGTGCTTCGTTGTTAGTTGGTTTCATTTCTGAGACCGCTTTGTATAAGCCAGCCCACCAGATTCCCAATTGGATTGAGAATAGGCAACTAGACTGGCCACTCTTTCACATTTATTGAATGGGACTGAAACCAAAAAATAGTCTTTTTTATCGTATTTTGCAGTCATTAACCTGTTGGAAGACCCACAAAATCGGCATTTCTTCATCTTCATATTATAGCGTATTTTTTTTAAGAATGTCAACATAGACATGTTGATCCAATATGATTTCGATGGTTCAAAACCATACTAGGAAAAGCAAGCCCAAACCATTGATCCTCCATGCTCTACCATTTTGAAGTTGAAATTTGGGTTGTTCTCCGCTTTAAGATGTCTTCTTACGTAGGAGCATGATCATTTGCCTCCAAGCAAAACAGTTTTGCTTTCGTCCGTTCTTAAAAATTCCGCTATTTCTCTTATGGTGAAAATGGTATTAGTGGTGCTATTTTTTTTTACCGGCACTGTATATGTATGTAAAAAACTCTCAAGAGCAATAGAAGTCCCACGTCCCACCATATGTATTTAAAAGTCAGCCACGAGTCATGCAAGCAATTTTAAAGCAGGCAATACGTGATAGCCGCAGTATAACATAAGATATCGATAAGTAAATACCTTTGTAAACGATTTATAAGTCTCAATAAAGAATTCAATTCAATTCAATTCATGGTTTGTTTTGTTTTAAATTTGGGATTCTCAGTTTTACCGATTGATAAACCGTGCTTTATACGATAAGGATTTTCCATATGGACTGTCACTTCTTATTTCCAAATGTATTTTCATATGTACATATGTCAAATTGAAACTTGTTTGTAAAATCAGATGAGCATTTAGACGGTTTGGATTTTTCGTTTGTAGTTTGCAAAACATTTTTTTCGTTCAAAACACCTAACATTACATGTCTTCTTTTTCGCGCTCCCATGTTTTAATATAAACTTTGTTTGTCGATTTCGTCTGCAACCAGATGATATTTAGGCCGTGTGTGAATTGCATTTTGCATTAAAATGGTGTATTAAAACTTGACATTTGGTTTAAACTTGACACTTGCGTGGTGAATAAAATGGGTTAAAATTTATCCTGCTGTGGAGTAGGTTAAGTGGGTTAAAATTTTGACGTGTCTTTTTTTTTTCTCATGAATGATACAGAAGTTTGCTTCTGTTTTGTTGTTTTGTTCTGTTCTTCTCCGTTTTATTTAGTTCTTTGTTATAATTTATAACTAATTAAAAATTGCATTGATATTTCAAAAGATTAAAATAAAATACTTCAAATTTATCATATTTTAAAATCGAAAACGAAATTATTGTTCTTTCTTTTGAGAATGACAACAGATATCAGCTGTGAAAACATGTTTTGCAGTGATACCACATGGAAAATACCAATCATGTAGATTTGTAGATTTCTTACTTTTGCGTTGCTTCAAAATATCAAATTACCACTGCAAAATCGAGAAAAATTAATAAAACAGAGTTTATTTGTTATCTTTAGTGACTTTCTGTTTCTATGAAATTTATTGCTTAAATTTTGGTTTTGTACACAAAATTATTTTACCTTGAAGAATAAAAACATTTTTTGCTGGGGGAAATTTCTTAAATCATGAGGGAAATTTCTTAGTTCTCCGCAGAAATGTTGGTCAAAAAAATCCCCTTTATCGCCATTCATACTGCAAATGGCTAAAGTTCGCTTTTTTAACCAAACGTCAAATTTTAACCAAATGTCATGTTTAAATACACATTTTAACGCAATTCACACACGGCCCTAGAAACAGTTCTAAATGAAAAAATTCCATATGGAATTCCCATCTGTACATAATTTCCAAATGGATTTTTAGGGTCTACCTCTACCACGAAACGCCGAATGTAAATATCGCGAAAACAAAAATCTCGAATAAAAAATCTCGAAACACAAAAATCTCAAAAAAAAAAAAATCCCGAATGCCAAAATCTCGAAAAAATAAATAATTTTTCAGATAATGGTTCCATTCGCTCACGATTTGAACCATTATCTGAAAAATTATTTATTTTTTCGAGATTAGTTAGTTTGTTAAGATAAAAATAAAGGTTGATTTTCTTTGTTTATTTGGGATAAATAATTCATGGAAAAATAGAAAAGGAAAGTTTTGTTAAACATAAACAGTAAGATGAAAACTTTAGTCTACAAATGCGAATGCTGAAATGCTTAGCTTTTTTAATCAAATGCTTAGTTTTTTTACCTCAGTGAAATTCGTGACTTTTTCTATGATTTGAGTTATCAATTTTCCGAAAGTAGAAAGCAAATCGGGAACCAGAAATCGATGTATTTTCAGTCTTTGGTGTTGTGCAGACCAAACAAGACAGATCTTACCAAGAATTCAAAACAAAGTTGAGTCTTAAGGCCCAACTATAATCGACATAAGCTAGCTTATGCGCGCATACGCAAACGTGCAAATGCATACACGCTTTATTGAATAGCCATAATCGAGTCTAGCTCCGTTTCGTTAATTTGTTCTCAGTTTCGTTAACTTAAGCCAGCCATTCTCTAAGTGTGTTCCGCGGAACCCTAGGGTTCCGTGATAGCCTTTTAGGGGTTCCGCGAAAAAAAAAATACACTGTTTTTGTTATCTTTGATAATGCAATACAAATTTCATATAAAATGTGTTGAATTGATTCATTTTTGCCCATCGAAAAATCCATTTGTATCATCTGAATGCATTCATTGCATAACCTACATCCATTTGCCAAACACCTCCTTTTTACAGTTACATATTTGCTAGAAAATTTTTTTTTGTTGTTTTACTGCTGCATTCTGATTGTATCAATTCTGTACATTTCTTCTCAAGGCAAATATTCCCTTCAACTGTAGGTAGATATCGCACGATTGATTTACAGCATTTTGATTTCGAAATATTGGCGCAAAATTATAGTCCGCTAATGAACAACTTTAGTATGATACTAGCTTAAAATGACATTTCAGATATGACTCAAACGTCATTTTAAGCTTAGTATCACACTAAAGTTGTTCATTAGCGACTATAGTTTTGCGCCATTGTGTTTGTGTGACAAAGAATAAAAAGTGATAATACAATTTTTAGAGTTTTTTTTTCATTTTTAATCCATCAGAGGGATGATAATGGAAAATTTTAATTCTGGGTTTCAAAAAGAATTTGAACATACAAAAAAAAAATTAAATGAAACCTTGGAGCTGTCCGGAGACTAGATTTTCGCTACTTTTTGTACCAGTGTCCGCACACTTAAAAAAATCGATTTAAAAACGCAAAACTCAGTTTTTTTCTTTAGTTATTGGAAGTTAGTTATATTTTCTTTGAAACAAACTCCATTTGATTACAAGATCTCACAAGATCAACTATTCCCAGTATATTTTTCCAAGATTTTTTTTTTGCTAAGAAAACAGCAGAATAGTGCAGCGGCTGCTGCTTAAACCACCCATAACTTTTCCGTTATACATTCGATCGGCTTGAAACTTCGTATGTAATGTACCTATATGTGGAAAAGTTACTGATTATGTATTTTTTTTTTTTTTGAAAATTCTGTGTTTAGTTTCTGTTTTATTCCCCATTAACGCAAAATCGTCAGGTCACTGGGACCTGTGCGGAGACTGATGCAGTTACTTGTTATGTAAGTAACTAATAAATGACTGTTCCATTGCACTGTTATAAATAAATAGAGTGACGCGACAGCTCTTGAAGAGCCAAGGACTAAGTGGCTTACTCTCATCAACAATTCTCTGAGTGCGTGTGAAGAATTGAGGGGACCTACAATTTAACGCCGATTCCGAACGGCAAAGTTGAGAAGCACTTTTTCATGACAGATTGATACTCTTGGAAGATTTGTCAGGTCTTCGCAAGAGGCAGTACCCGAGAAAGATGAAATAAAAACTTGGCCTGAGTAGGACTCGAACCAACGACTTTCTGCTTAGCAGCCAACGCACTTACCAACTAAGCTACGGGCAACTGCTCCATTGCACTGTTCCTATGCTAATTAATAAAGAATTCACTTTTCAAGAGTATTGTTTTATTATAGTTGTAGCTTGTAGGGTTCCCTTAAGTATTTCGTTTGCCAAAAGGGTTCCGTCACCAAAAAAGATTGAGAACCGCTGACTTAAGCAAACATAAGCAAGAGCGATCTCAGTCGCTCGGCGCATAAGTAAATCTGACTGTTCAAATACACATGAAAAACAAACAGAGACACTGTACATGTGAATTATTTCAAAACCAATGAGCGTGTATGTGTAATATATTTCGAGATTGACAAAAAAAATATTATTATTGCTTTGTAAAGTAATGTTGATTGTTTGACCGGCATAATTTCGACTGAATTCAATGTACATAGTCAGGAAAAAAAAACAATATTAATGTCTATGTGCGTGAAGCAATACTTAGCATCACAGACGGCCATGAGAACAGTGTTTTGATCACTTAAGTCAATTATGGGTATGCGCGGGAATTTTGCAAACATAAGCAAATTTTCGTTAGGTTTTTTACATTCGCTTATGTTGGCTTATGTCGATTATAGTTGGGCCTTTAGTATAGAAGACTTAGGGCCAGTTGCTCATTCGGAACATAAATTTATGTTCTACATAAAGTTTTCATTTTTATATGGGACGTTCCGGAATTCTATAAGTTCTACTTAAAATCCCCATACAAAAGGAGAACTTTAAGTAGAACATAAATTTATGTTCCGAATGAGCAACTGGCCCTTAAGAAGCTTAGCTCAAAACCCTTTCTGTTAATTGAATATTTTGTTGGATTTTGTAAAATTTTGTAGTTTTGTTAAAAAGAGAATAAATAAAATTATGAATTAAATTACAAAAACCATGTTTTCTTTCAGAAATATAATTAAAAAATAAATTTCGAAAAATCTCCATTTTTTCGAGATTTTTTCGAGTTTCTTGATCGTTCGAGATTTTTGTACGTTCGAGATTTTTGCATTCGAGATTTCTTAGATTCGAGAATTTTATGATCCCGGATTTGTAATACATTTACACGATTTGTATAATAATCCATATGGAAATGGTGACAATCCTTATTGAAAATCAATATCGTGTAAAGCAGACTTAAAAGCAAAATCCACCTTTTCTGTGATATCTAATCTACATCTCCATTCATTCTATTCAACGTGAAATTAAAGACGAAAAAGAAATCGTTTTTACTAAAAAAAAAGAGATTAAATTCAAGACAAATAATAATATCAAACCACAATTAAAAGGACAATGGAAGCTTCTTGTTCAAAGACACTTACTGTTCCCGATGTTAAATATTGGAGAGTCACCCAATCCAAACTCCATAAAGTCGATTTAGTCTTGACTATCAATGAGATAAGCAATTTGAAAAACAGCGAAGAATATAAATCTCCACAATTCTACGGTGGTTCAAAACACCTCAAATTTTGCTTCGTTTTTAAAAAGGAATATGGAACCCTTCATTTGAAATTGAAACTGCTACAAGGATCTTCTAATGACTTCGTTTCTTGTAAATACAGGCTAACCGCATTGAATTACAGGAACGAGAACACAAACAAAACATTTGCAGAAAGAATATGTTACTGTTTAGATTCGCTAGAAAGCGAATATGGCGTTACTTTCAAATATTCTACGGATTTCTTTTGCGATAATATTACAAACGATAAGTTTGGGATGCTTTGTGAAGTAGAATTTGTTACTGATGTTGACAAACATTTCACCGCCCAAATATTGGCTCAAAACTCTTCACTGGGTGATCATTTTGGCAAACTGCTTGACAGTCAGATGTTTAGCGATATTAAACTAGTTGTCGGCGAGAAGGAATTCCCAGTACATAAGATTATTTTAGCTGTGCGTAGTGAAGTCTTTGCTGCGATGTTTCAACATGAAATGAAAGAATCTAAATCTGGACAAGTTTTGCTGACCGATGTGAAACCTGAAGTTGTGGAGGAAATGCTGCGCTTCATTTACACAGGAGAATCGCCAAATATAAAAAATCTTGCGGATGAACTATTAGTTATTGCAAATAAATATGCTTTGAAGGATTTACTGACAATGGCCGAAGTTGAATTAGTGACTAAATTGTCTGTAAACACGGCCATTGATACGCTGATCCTGGCCGATCGGCATAATGCAGAGTTCCTCAAGAGGGAGACGATCAATTTTATAAATGTTAATGCAACTGAAGTTATAAAAACAGATGATTGGCAAACGACTTTAATATCACATCCCGTTTTAATACGACAGATTTACGAAGCGAATTTCATGATATGGAACGTTCTTCCATGCACTGAGTCACTTTTTACTTCAACATCAAACATTTGAAAAATATATGTACCTACTTATGTATATCTGCATCAACTTTTGTCCTTCAATAAATTGAAAAATTAAATATTGTTTTTTGTTTTAGTTTTTTGAGTGTGGGAGCTTTTTTTTAGTTTTTTTTTTTTTAATTTGAGATGGCCTGCACTCAATATAGCTCGCCGAACAGTTGAGATGCTTGCAGTTATCCCCGCTTTTTCCTTTATTTTGCTGGCGGAGGCAGCTGAATTTGACGCAATTCTTATAATTTTTCTTTTCTCCTGAGGAGTTAAAGCGGTTTTTGTCTGTCCTTTGTAGTTTGTTCCATATGAAGCACTGTTTTTTAAATAATTTCTCACTACATGGTCAATTCGGCATATTTTTTTAGCAATTCTTCTCATGGAAAACCCTTCGGAATGGTACGCGTCAATTTTTCCTTTTTCTTCCGCGGTTAAAACTTTTTTTTCCCCATTTTTGATTTAAAATAATATTAAACACTTTTTAAATCTTAAACTTTGAAGCTAACTCAAAACCACGTTACAGATCGCGACCAATTAACCAATTAAACGTGTGCGTCTAATCATGTGAACAAAAAAAAAATCATTTTCTTACAGCATAGACAAGAAAGAGAAAAAGTTACCGTTAACTTCCACTAACCTACCATTTGTTGGTGTTTTTTTGTTGAGAACTTAATAAGCTCTCTAATAATACAATTGTTTGAAAATTCTTGCACACACTTATAAAAAATTCAAATTTATGTCAAAAAAATTGGGTGCGTCTAATCAAGTGAAGAGGACTGTAAAATAATTTCGCATACAAAAACACATTTTTAAGCAACAAAGAAAGGAACCAAATGAAATCGAGAAGAACAGAACAAAACAACAAAAAAGAAGCAAACTTCTTTATCATTCATGAGGAAAAAAGGGAACATCAAAATTTTAATTCATCTTACCTGCTCTAGTGTCTATGGCTTAGTGGTTAGGTCGTTAGGTGCGTTGGCTGCTAGCTGCTAGGCAGAACGTGCGTCGTGGGTTCGAGTCCTACTCGTGTTCATAGTTTTTATTTCAACTTTCACGGGCACTGCCTCTTGCGAAGAACTGACAAAACTTCCAAGAGTATCAATCTGTCATGAAAAAGTGCTTCTCAACTTTGCCGTTTGGAATTCTTCACACGCACCCAGGGGCCTGATTATGATTCGTGGCGGATCGTTTTTCTAGCGAGTTTGACATTTTTTAATTATTGCTTTCGCTTTCGCCTTCTTCGTTTTGAATTCGACCGATTAACGAATACGAAGGCGAATTTGAAATGTCACAATGTTTGCTGGTGAGTTGAAACCCAACAGCTTGTAAGAATACGTTGTAAAAGAAAGTCTGATACTAATCTTTTGTATTTTTATTTACAACTAGAACAATATTCTTAACTTACTAAATTTAATTAATATAAACGATGAAGCAATTATGATTTAAGATCACCCAATGCAACCTTTCCTGTCTGCTGTCCGAAGTAAAAGAGACAGTTGTCAATTTGATTTCTCTTGATGACAGCTCGCGAAGTTGGGTGTGTTTCATGACGTGTTGTAGAGATGTTGTAGAATTAATTTTGTTGTAGCGCGTTCATTTTCATGACTGAGAAAGTGAGAAGTTGTCGCTACAGGACTCCCCCCATGGTAGGAACAAAGCGCATTGGTGGTTTGATTGTCCTTCCAGACCTCGTTGTTACCCCTGATGTCTTCGAGTGCTCTGCTACTGCTTCGGATGTCGATGCCTCAGCTGACGCAGGTAGCTTGTCTTCAGAGCTAGCTATTATATAGGCAGGTTTGAGTCGCTGGATTGAAACGAAAACTTGTTTGTTGGGCATGGCAATCTTAAAAGCATGTGGCTGTCGCTCTAGAACTGCATACGGTCCAGAATAAGCGGGCTGCAAGGGACGCTGAACAAGGTCGTTGCGAATGTAAACATGCGAGGAAGTTTTCAATTCCCTTGGTATGAAAACAGGCTTATAGGTGCGGCTGCAGTACGTTGGTGAAAGTCTTTGGAAAGTCTCTCTCAAATCCTGTACGAAACTAACAGGTTCCTTGGGAGTCCTGGATGTTTCAAAGAAATCTCCTGGAAGTCGCAATTCAGTACCGAACATAAGCTGAGCTGGTGTAGTTGCCGATTCATTTACCATTGAGCGAAGTCCGAGGAGCACGGCAGGTAATGAAGTTATCCAATTGTCGTGGCTATGTGCGGTAAGTGCTGCTTTTAGTGAGCGATGCCAACGCTCCACCACCCCATTAGCCTGAGGATGGTATGCAGTTGTGTGGATGCGTTCACAGCCGATAACTTGGGAAAAGCGATGAAACAAGGCAGATTCAAATTGGCGTCCCTGATCTGTCGTCAGACGTAGAGGACAACCAAACCTTGCCACCCAGTTGAAAAGAAATGCATCGGCAACCGTAGACGCAGTAGTTTCAGCAATCGGTATGGCTTCCGGCCAACGTGTAGCCCTATCGATGCAGGTTAGTATGTAGCTGTACCCATTGCATGTCGGTAATGGCCCGACTATGTCGATGTGGACATGTTCAAACCTTTCGGCTGCTGCGAACGATCCCATAGGTGGGTTTGTATGCCGGTGAACTTTGCTCTTCTGGCAGTCATGGCAGCTCCGTGCCCACTTTCCAATGTCCACGTTCATAGATGGCCAGAAAAATCGAAGTGCAATTGTTTTGCGAGAGGCTCTTATACCTGGGTGGCTGAGGTTGTGAACTGCGTCGAATGCCGCTCTTCTGAAAGCCACAGGTATGAAAGGGCGAGCTCGTCCAGATTTCGTTTCGCAGACCACTTCTGTAGTAGTACCAGGAAGAACAAAGTTAGTGAAATTTAGTTTCGAACTTACCGATCTCAGCTTTTCAAGCTCCGCGTCTGTCTTTTGCGCCTTGGCTATAGCATCGTAATCCATAGTAATAGGATTATCAATAGCTGCAATACGGGAGAGAGCATCTGCTGGAGCATTGGCTGTTCCACTGACATGGCGAATATCGCTGGAAAATTGTGAGATGTATTCCAAATATCTTTGACGCTGTGGTGTCTCTGATGTTGATGGGGGATTGCGAATGGCAAAAGTCAGTGGCTTGTGATCGGTGAGTATAGTGCAAGAGCGTCCCTCAATGAAACGTCGGAAGTGCTCGATGGCCAATTTTATCGCCAACAGTTCACGATCGAATGTGCTTGACTTCTGTTGACTCGCTGATAAGGCCTTTGAAAAGAATCCAAGGGGCTTAGAAATCCCGTCAACGACTTGGAGAAGTACTGCTCCGACAGCTGTGTTTGAGGCGTCCGTCATGAGGCGTAACTCGGCGTCTGGAAGTGGATGTGCCAATGAAGTGACGTCTGTCAATGCTCTTCGACAGCGAAGGAATGCTGCTTCGGAAGCTGGTGTCCAGTTTAGGGGCGAATTGTCTCTTTTCTTTGAGCCATGAAGCATTTTACAGAGTGGTGCTTGGTCTGACGCAGCGTGGGGTATGCTTAGCCTGAAGAAATTCAGTGCGCCAAGAAAGCGACGGAGCTCTGTAACAGTTTCTGGCTTGGGAAATTCTGCTATGGATTTTACGGAATCCTGTGGTGGTCGAATTCCTGACTCATCAACTTGGTATCCAAGGAATGTAATAGACCGCTTACCAAATTCACACTTGTCCCTGTTAAGTGTGATTCCGTTCTGCTCAAGACGATTGAAAATCACCTCCAGATGCTTCAGGTGTTCCTCTTGTGAGTGTGATGCTATGAGCATGTCGTCTATATATGTGAAGACAAAATCTAAGTCACGGAATATACAGTCGACGAAACGCTGTTGAGTTTGGGCGGCATTACGTAGCCCAAAAGTCATCCGCTCAAACTCGTACAACCCAAATGGGGTTATAATTGCCGTTTTCGGAATATCCTCTGGTGCCATGGGAATCTGATGGTACGCCCGTGCAAGGTCAAGGCGAGAAAAAATCGATTTACCTGGCAGTATCAGCTGGAAATCCGTGAGACGTGGCAGTGGGTACCTGTCAGGGAGTGTGACGGCATTGAGGCGCCTGTAGTCGCCGCAGGGTCGAATAGTGCCGTCCTTCTTAACAACGATGTGAAGGGGGCTTGACCATGGACTCCTTGAAGGTCGACAAATGCCCTCACTCACCATGCGTTGGAACTCGGCTTTAGCCAGCATGTAGTACTTTGGTGGTATTGGTCTGGCTCGACAATAAACTGGTGCACCAGACGTTTCCAGGTAATGGCGAACTGAATGCTGTGGTGTTCGTAGTGCACTGAGTGGAAGAGTGATGGCAGGGTAGCGCTGAAGCAGATTTATGTAGACGTCATTGTGGTTGATGGCATTTAACGAAATTTCATCGGATGACGTGAGAAGACGTGAGGTGCTGCAGCTGGAATCTTGATGGAAAAGTCGGCGTCCACGTATATCCACGAGTAGATGGAAAAAACCCAAAAAATCGGCTCCCAAGATTGAGTGTGGGATTGCGGCACGAATGAAGGTCCAACGGAAAGTGCGTCCCATTCCAAAGTCCAGGGCAAGCGTTGTCGTACCAAAAGTGTTTATTTTGGTGCCATTGACAGCTCGCAGGGTGGTTGGGTCAGGATGTAACCTTGCTGTGCTTTTGACGGATAACGTTGATATGGCAGCTCCGCTATCTACGAGAAAACGGTGGCCAGAAATTGTATCGTGGATAAAGAGGCGATTTGACTTACCAGCAACTGTAGAAGCCTCACCTAAAGTTGCTGGTGGGCGTTTCCCTGATGCCTGAATGTACATGGTGGTTTGCAATTTTGCGCTTTCGAGCCGTATCATCGATGGAACCAACAGTGACCAGGGGTAGTGCTACTACGGGCTTCTGCTTTTTGACGAGGAATTGTTGTTGGCTGATGCGTAAATTTTGTTTGTTCGTTGAGTTTTTTTTCTAAAGCACTTAACCTCTTCAGGATGCTTCCCATCTTGTCACTATCCGAAACTCTTGACGCTGGTGAAGCTGATGGCGGTAGCGCGGCAATTGTTTGAGGTGAAGATGAGTGGCTCATGATTTTATCGGCCACCTCTGCAAGTGAGTTGAGTTCAGCTGTGACGGACGAGAGTATTGCCCTCACGTGCGAAGGCAAACGAGATAACCACATGACTTTGATGACCGTGTCTGGGGTGCCCGACGAACCAGAGAGGTCACGGATGCGTCGAAGGAGCTGTGAGGGCTGTGAGTCGCCCAAGTCGAGGCCTTCTATGAGACGTTGCATTCGTTGTTCCTCATTCTCTTCATACACTTTGATTAACCTTTGTTTGACCATTGTGTATTTGTTGGCGGATGGCGGAGTCAGAAGAATGTCCGAAATTTGCTCGAGATCCCTTCGGTCCAGATTGGCAATGACATATTGGAACTTTGTGTCATCATTTGTCTTGGAAGCTGAAAGTACAACCTCGAGTTGAGCAAACCAGAGCGAAGGTCTGTCGCGCCAGAACTGAGGCATTCGTGCAGCTACCGAAAGTCCCGAAATGGCCATTGGATTGTTGCCAGGAAAATGATTATCGCCGGGGTTGGATTTTCCGTCGTCTTCTTCCGTCATATCTCAGAGCTGTGTATAGCGTGGTTGCTAGTAATTTTTACAAATTCTGGAGCAAAATTAGTCCAAAACTTTTTTAAAGCCACTACACAATATTCTCTGATTTATTATTAAGCGATTTGTGAATAAAACCACACAAAATGTCTAATGATTGCGGAGATATTTTCGGATTAGGATTTTGTGTGCTGGCAGAGTCGACCTCAAGGAAAAATTATGAGGTTAGCAATGGGTGAACGAAAAATATGTTAAAACAAATGTTCAACCGCGGGGTCACCAATGTAAGAATACGTTGTAAAAGAAAGTCTGATACTAATCTTTTGTATTTTTATTTACAACTAGAACAATATTCTTAACTTACTAAATTTAATTAATATAAACGATGAAGCAATTATGATTTAAGATCACCCAATGCAACGTTTCCTGTCTGCTGTCCGAAGTAAAAGAGACAGTTGTCAATTTGATTTCTCTTGATGACAGCTCGCGAAGTTGGGTGTGTTTCATGACGTGTTGTAGAGATGTTTGTAGAATTAATTTTGTTGTAGCGCGTTCATTTTCATGACTGAGAAAGTGAGAAGTTGTCGCTACAAGCTTTTTTTTTGGAGGATTCACATTCGAAAGAGTGTCTATCATTATTTACTGGAATATTTTAAGAAATAGTTAAACCAAAAGTGTCAAATCATTGGGAGAAATATTTTCGCTCCGCCCGCTGTGAATTCGTTAATAAGGAAAAACGACACGAGTCGAATTTGAAAAGTCGAATTGAGAATCCCATTAACAGGCCCCAGAGAATTGTTGATGAGAGTAAGCCATTTAGGCCTTGTCTCTTCAAGAGCTGTCACGCCACTCTATTTATGTATTTTTTATCTAACCTGCTCCACAGCTCGATAAATCTTAACCCATTTTATTCACCACACTAGTGTCAAGTCTTAACCTTAAACTTTTTATGACTATCAATCGTAAGTTTTTGAAAAAAAGAAGAAAATCAGCCACATTCTTTTATTTAGTTTATTGATTGTAATCCTTTTGTTTTGAATCCGTAAATGCTGTCAAATGTAATCAATCATAGCCATGACCATATCGAAAGCATCTTTAGCCGTTGGCTCAATAAAAGTACTCGGCAATAGGAACCCATGAACACCGTTATCTGCTAAGTGGAATGTGTAGCTAAAAGGTATGCCAGCTTCAAATGACGCAAAATAATCCGAAGAACCTTGAAATAAACATTCAAATAAATTTAATATAACATCTCTTTTCTTATGAGTTAATAAAGCAAATTACCAGATTTATTTTCTGTCAAATCATTGCTAGCATCAACCTTATATCTCGAATTGCTTCCCTTTTTCCTAAGAACGTCTGTTGCCGCCATCGCCACATCAAGAAAATCATCTAATTTATCCGTTTCAAATGATGCATTTAACTTGTTTGGATACGAGATTATCTGACCGTAGGCTTGTA
The DNA here is from genome assembly GCA_943590905.1 of Sphaerophoria taeniata. Classification (NCBI taxonomy): domain Eukaryota; kingdom Metazoa; phylum Arthropoda; class Insecta; order Diptera; family Syrphidae; genus Sphaerophoria; species Sphaerophoria taeniata. The sequence goes on from OX016541.1 coordinate 26,483,538, forward strand.
GTGAAACAAAAAGCTAAATAACGAAATTATGTCAAAACATTTCACAATAAACCAGGAAAGATATTTCAAACCTTTAGGTGTTTTCGATTGTCCATTAGGAACTTTGAAATTGCTCGCGTTTCGGGCTCTGAGAATGATGCGGGACCAGCAAAGAATTCATTACACGGTGATTTCGAACTGCCCTTTTTGCCCCAATTAAAATGCCAATTATGATTGAGATCCACTCCAAAGCAAACTTTTTCCGATTTTTTCTTTTGCAACCATGTCATAGCCGAATCGATTATGCCATTTGGTTTGGAAATGTAACGCGAGCGTGATTTTTTCCATAAGCGATTGTATTGCAAGCTGTACTCGTATCCATCCGGATTGGCTACTGGCATAATGTACCAGGTTGTGTTTTTGATGTATTCTGTTCCCACGTTTGTTTCTGAAATAATAAATAGAATTTACATGGTTTGAAGCCTTTACTACCAAGAACTACTTTTTTCCAGTAATAACGCCTTAAAGATTTAAATAAAAAAGATATCAAGTTTGTGCAGTGAGCTTGATCTGAGTGTTCTGGCGAGAAAAGAACAAGTTGCGTTCAGTGGAGATTTTTTGTTTTCTAAACTGTTCTTGTTTGGTGTTCATCGTCCGGCAAATTGAAAACACATTTTCAACTGACAGCTCAATAGAATTCATAAGTTTTTAATGAACACGAACAACGACCAATGATAATGAACGAATATTCGTCGATTTTGAAATTTCTGTCAAATGAGAGTTTTTAATTCGTCACGAACGAATCACGTCAAAAACCAAAACAAGAACGATTTTTCAGGTAAAATAATATGCGCCAAAGTTCATTCAATCGTCGGCGTCATTCGTTGGTCGTGCTCATGTGAACAGTGCTTTAGGGAACGCGTCCTATAAGCAACGAAAGTTTACTAACTTCCTACTTTTTTTCCTCCGAAGGAGTAGTTGTCAACTGAATTTGACAAAAAGTCAATTCAATGTGCTCCCTCAAGAAAATGTCTTATATGCTGCTTCCATTGCCACTAATCACGAGATCTAACGAAGAAGATTTAGAACAAGTCTCAATTTAGGGTAGCTACTTATGATTAGATCAAAACGTAGAAATATAGTGGTGCAAAATTAATGTCCGCTAATGAACAAATTAAGTGTGATACTAGCTTAAAATAACGTTTCAGTCATGATTGAATGTAGGTACTACGCTAAATCTCTTGATTAGGGTCAGTGGAAACAGAATATATTACTCACTCATTTTTTATATTTAAAGAGCTGAACAGAATGCATCGCCCGACGAAGTGAATGACAGGTAAAATTTGTAAGGAAATGTCAAACACGTCGTGCGATAAAACCGAAAAGAAGTTAAACTTCGACGAGCGAATCTATAGAAATTTCATTTTCGTTGCCGGGCCTGGGCGACACATTCTCTTAAGCTCTTAAAGCCCTGTGTGAATTGCGCTAAAATTTGACGTTTGTTTTGCTGAGAAAATTGCGTTAAAAAGTTTTTTTTTACCAATATTTTCGCGTAGTACTAAGAATGTCATTCATGTTTTCAGAAATTTCCCTCAACAAAAAAATTTTATTTTGATCTTTTAAAAAAATATCAACGCATTATAACAAGCAACTTTATAAAACGGAGAAGAAAAGAACATAAAATACAAAAAAGAATGAAACTTATCTATTAGTCAAAGAGACGGCTGCTCGATCCCAGTCTACATGTCGCGTCGTCCCAAAACGAAATGTTGAAAAACCATTTGTTGGTGTCTGGGATTACTCCGAACCAGATATTAAAATGAATACGTTCAAATATATTCAAATACATCACAAAATTACTCAATTATCGCTCAGACTTGATCGTTTTCCACCCCTATTCACAAGCAAAGTGCTCACAAGCATTTTTGCTCAGACACATTCAAATGTTTTCGAGCAAGCAGAATGAGTATATTATATTCACAAGTCATTTTTGTTTTTTTCACTCACAAATAAAAAGACTTATGAGCTGAATATTTGTTTGAACTTACTTGAACATATTCAAATAGTTTGAATACTCAAATATATTCAAACGACTGAGTATATTCAAACCGACTGAGTCAGACCCGTAGCCAGGATTTCGGTTCGGGGGGGGGGGGGGGGGGGCTTGTTCAATTTCGAAGAAGTAATTCTTTATACAAAAATTAAAAAAAAAAAAACTACATAATGTAAATGTTTTATTTTTGTTTGTATTTTTTTTTATTTAATTAAATAAATAGTTTGGATTTTTACAGCAATAAACGCCTTGTCTTTTTTTTAGACATAATGTCAATCACTTCATCTGGATCCACATCAATACCTGAGTGAACAGACAGCATTGCAAGTGCGCTTAGTCTTGGATGGCCCATAACGCTTCGGGATACTGTTTTGATCCTTTTCATCGTTGAAAAGGTTCTTTCAACGATAGCTGTTGTAACTGGTAGTGTGGCCAAAATTGTAAGCAAGTAGCTTATGCTCCTGAAGTAGGTCTTGTCACATATATCTAGCAGTTTCAGAACATCGGAAGAGGGATCCTTACTTACTTTACTTTCTTACTTAAGGTGGCGCTACAGTCCGGGGTCGACTTGGGCCTCAACCAACCAACCTCTCCAGCCAGCTCGGTCCCTAGCTCGCTGTCTCCAGTTTCGCACGCTGAGTTGGTTGAGGTCGTGTTCAACTTGCGCGCGCCACCTGAGCCTTGGTCTTCCTCTACTGCGTCTTCCCTCTGGGGTGGATTCGAAGACTTTACGGGCCGGAGTATTGGTGTCCATCCTCTCCACGTGACCGAGCCATCTGAGTCTTTGGACTTTCACTCTTTTAGCTAAGTCAGTGTCGCTGTACAGCCCGTACAGTTCGTCGTTAAATCTTCTCCTCCATTCACCGTTTATGCAGACAGGACCATAGATCTTACGTAGAATCTTTCTCTCAAAACGGCCAAGTGTGTTCTCATCCGTTTTTGACAAGGTCCATGCACCATATAGCAGGACGGGGATGATGAGGGTCTTATAGAGCGTCACCTTAGTTTTTCGGGAGAGGGCTTTACTACTCAATTGCTTTCTTAGCCCGAAGAAACAGCGATTAGCAAGAGTTATTCTTCGTCTGATCTCGGCGCTGATGTCGTTGTCCGTATTGATAGCGGAGCCAAGGTATACAAAGTCCCTAACTACCTCGAAATTATATGTGTCTATCGTGACGTTTTGTCCAAGACGTCGGTGTCGGAATAAAACCTACAAAATTTTCCCGAAGCATACTTTTCGTGGGCTCTGTACAGCAGTCAACATATCGGACACATATTGAAAGTTGCTCAGTGCCAGAAACATCCATTGTTTCATCAGCCAGAATGCTAAAACAACTCGATCTTATAACCCGGTTAGATATTTTTCTGGTGACAATATCAGAGCATATATCCAAGATTTCGTTTTGGATATCTGGACTTATATAGCTTGCATTTTTTGAACTGATTACGATGTGGTTACATAAGTAGTGAGGAACTAATAAGAGAATATACAAACTTTTGTTCAAATATTTTTTTTAAAATCATTTCGGGAGGGGCTTGAGCCCCTCTAGCCCCCCCTCTGGCTACGTGCCTGGACTGAGTATATTCAAACCGTCTGAGTATACTCAAATGTTCAAACAGATTGAATAATTGTGAACTTGGATGTATATTTTCTAACTTGATTCTAGAAAAAAAAAATTAGGTTGATTATGAATGAGGACTTGTTTATTGTAAGTTTTTTTTTTGTTTTTTGTTACGATGTGCATAATGAAATAAAGGATTTATCAATGAATGAGCGTTGGTTAGGTATATAATATAATGGTATGAATATGAGTATGAACATAGATATGCACATAACGTAATTATATACTGAATGTTTTAGATTGACGTGAACTATTGAAGGAGAATTTGTTTATTTTTTTTAATAGTTCCGGCCATACAAAAATTAAATGGATTACAATTATAAAAGTATAACCGACATAATATGCAGGTATGTTAGGTTGTTAGGAAAATGTGTTTTTGTTTCATTTTAAAGAAAGATTTTAAATTATAAATAATATATCAGAGGGTTAATGAATGGTAACCAAATGGTAAATGAATGAGTAACTCTTGGAAAATACGTTTTCGTATTTCATAATAGCAGGTAGTTAAAATTCAGCGACAGATTAGCATTGATTGGGTAAGTTCTTAAATACTGTGTCCTGTGTGAATGTGTACCTTCTATAGATGCATTATGCATTCATATACAGTTTTTTTTTACCCACCATAAAATTAGCGACGATGCACTTTATTAAATACTGGAAAATTTGAATGTCCGTGGGCAAGTTGTTTGTTAATTGGCAGTATATATCATAAAAGTGTTAGGTAATTTAAAGATCGTCAATGAAGGAGAAGGAGGTAAAAATGCATTTATGTTGTTTGTGGATGCGAATTTGAAAAAAAAATGTTGTTTTTCGCGGTTATAGGTACTCGTATATCACAAAAAGGTTAATCTTTGAAAAAATCCTGCAACATCAGCCCCATCAGAACGAGCCTTATCCCTAGCCGGAAACATTATCACCGAAAAACGAACCAAAATTTAATTTTTATAATACATATATCCAACATTTTAATTTTTTCTCATTTGCTGTGATTTTATTTCCTTAATTTGAGTTTGAATCATTAAATAAAAAAACTACTTTATCCCCTTTAAATCGTTCACTTTTTTATCTAAAGAAACAAAAAATCATACAACATTTAATATTGTTTCTCCTTTTAAATCCACCATCAAATAGACAAATCACAAACAGATACCTACAATGCTTACGCTTGGCAAGAACCCTTGCCTGCTCATGAATAGCTTGCTTGTTCATGAACATTTTGCTCACAGAAACTCAGTTCAAAGTTATTCAAACTCATTTTGACTTGAAAACAAAAATACTCATTTGTATTCATTTGAAAATAGGGGTTGCTCAGAGTTACTTGATTCATAAATAAAAATGTTCAGGTTTACTTGCTTGTGCGTTGACTCAGTTTGTTCAGACTTGTTTTTTTCAAATAAATACTCAGTATTCGTGAGCAAGCTTGATTCATTTTAATCTCTGCTCCGAACCACCACCGACTTGCCTGATTTTAAGTGGTGCGATATCATAGTATTTAACTAATGAAAATGCAAAAATCCACAAAAATATGTTCCATATCGTCCCGGAATAAAATTTACAGTTTTGGAAAACTTTTTAACTGCCCATTCCAAAAACATGGACTTGCCACCCCTTATTCGGTGTAAAGCCCGTGGCAAGTCGCTTTGAATGGCGCGATATTCGTGGAAATATGTCACATCGCGTCCTGCCTTGAAATTTTGCTAGAATGTTTATCTCAATGTTTGTAAACTAATGGCGTGAACTTGCCCAGCGTAAAGCTGTTGCAAATCTAAACTTGCCAGCATTCAAAGTTAGCGCGCGAATAACGAGACAAACGAAATCCAAATAATTAAATTAATTATTTTTAAGCCACAATGAGGAGTGAACTAATACACACCTAGCACCAATACTCTTCTCTTTTCCATCATTCCCATTAAGGATTGCAATGACTGTAGAAAAAATGATAAAGTTCACGCCTTAATGAATAAATCAGTTCGTTTTATTAACAATTAACTTTAATAAAAAAGATTTGTTACTATCATCGCCTAATCAGTATCAGAATCATCACCAGACGAAATAACAACGTCAGATTCATCATTATTTAAATTGTCATCATCTGCAATGCATAGGACATCTTCAACATCGAGAGGTGTTGACTCGCCGACAAACCATCGCCGTGGTTTGAAAACCCCGTTTTCAGTCAACCAACCGCAGTCTTCCGCAGAAAAGTTTACGCAGGATGCATCTGTCGCATTCAATATTTTTTGTTTCAGAGATTTCCAGCAAGGTGGGATTGTACTGGAATCGAAACCTTTCACTATCTTCATAAATGTTTCATTGTCCTTCGTTTTACCGTATTTTTTCTGGAAAAGCTGAAATCGTGCGTTGACACTGTTGCCATCTTTCACGCTATACATCAGACAACTGAATTCTGGAATAGCATCAATTTTTTCGTCGTCAAAGATATCAGCTGGATGGATCAGAGAAGCGAAAACCTCTTGAAAGAAAACGTTGTCTTCTAAAATCTTGAACGGTTTCACTTTTCCTCGATTAAAAAAAAGACGCTGTAAAATCAGACCCAGTGAAAGCATGAAAAGCCGAAGGGCTGAACACAGTAAAGGACAGATGTCTAACTAATAAAGAAACGGTTGACTTCAAAGTCTAAAAAATCTCGAGACGATCCTTCTCACTTTATCCCTGGTGAGGTTTTATTTGAGGCAGCGATGATCGAAGAAAAAAGCAAGAGGGCTAACTATAATGAACGGAAGGGAGCGGACGGAGCCGTCCGTAACTGAGCGAATACACGGAATTCGTTTATTGTAACCCAAATAGCGGATTGCTCCGTTTCGTCAATTTTCGTTCAGTTTTGCTTATAGTCCAGTCATTTGGTAGTTTTACCTGGAAAGTTTTCCGGGAGTTTTGAAAATTGGTTAATTTATAGATTTGGGTATGCCCTTTTCGAATTTCAACTTTGCCACCTCGTACCCCAGCCGGCCGCTCGCGTCGCCATATTGAAAAAATGGCGCCTAAAACGGTGTTTTTGGGAATAACTCCTTTCCGACACATTTTACGAAAAAAAATAATTATGTAAAAAATTTCCTACAATTTATGTATCAATAATTTTTTTCATAAAATCAATAGTTTTTGGCGTACGAGCGCCACAACGTTCATTTCAATAGACGTTTTTAAACCTTACCCTATAGGCCTAATCTACTTGAAATTTAGCGCAATCTTTTTCGCTGTTCCTGATGGACCGGGTATTACGACTTAGTCCTGAGCATCGATCGAAACATCTAGGACCGAAATTTCGTCCGCATCATCTGCGATGTGACTATCAGATTCATCACACCTCTCTTCATTTTCGATTTCATCGAAAGCTTTTTCAAAAACAGTCGCCGTTTCTTCTTCTTCATCATAATTACTCAACACTCGTCGGAATTCTGCTCAAAATAAGAATAAATGAACTGCATCGCAGTATCTATCTCAGTGGCATACGGACCTTTTTTTTATATCTTCAGCTGGTGGTGCTTGATATAATTTTTTCATGCAGGAATTATGGTACTGTGCATCGGCTGCGACCAAATCATTCACATGCTCAAGACGCTCAACAATTGCTCGACGACCCCAATCATCATTACGATTTCTACAAAAAATTTAGATACTGTCTGTTATATCCATTCTGTTACGACCTTAAGGGCCAGTTCGTTCACAGTGGGTTAAATCTTCAATTTGTTTATCACAGATTCCTCTTAATCCATAATTAAGAACTTGTGATAATCAAAGAGTGTTTGTTCACTTTTTTCACCTTGATTAGCAAATCATGGTTTTTCCATAAATCATTCCATTTTCCAGTCTATCACTCAGTTTCATTGTCAAAACTTAATCAAGAATTAAGTTAATAAGTTTCATTTTGTTGTCAATTGTTGTTTTTTTTTTAATTCAGTACGTGTTTGCTTTATTTCGAAATTTCAAAATTCAAAACAAAACAATGAGAAAACTGGCAAATGGACGAATGATGTACTTCTTTTTTCCTGATAAGAAAATTAAATGTATCATATGCATATTTCTATAACGTTCATGAAATTGTGATCAAGTGGCCTGTTATGTTTTATGTATAAAAATGTTAATGCAAATCCGTTGAAAACACTTCTTTTGTACCAGTGGAGTGTTTAGTACCAAATAAAGTTCAATAAAGCAAACAATAAAGTTATGGTGTGATAGTTATTTATTCTGGAACAAAGCTCCAACATCTACTTGTTTGGTTAAGCCTTCGGTAAATACATAGGTATCAACAGATTTGAAGTTTCCTATATAGTGTCTCTATCGTGTGTTATGAATAAGAGTTTGAGGGTATAGCAGTGTTCTAAAACTGAACATTCTGTTTAGTTTTCATTTTAAGCATTAATGATTTCTAACATTCTTGCTCGATTTGATGGATATCCACAATTCTATGAGGCTTGAATGAAAAGATAAGCAAATGTCAGTCAGTTGTCAGTACGTAAATCAAGTATGAACAAACTGAATTATAGTACATCCTTGATTAAATTGCCTTAATCGAGCAAAATTGGATGATTAACAAAATCTCAAATTAAGTGCTCAAATCATGGATTTATTAATTACAGTTTTTGTGAACAAACGAATTCTAGGATTATCAACTGGAATAATCCTTGATTAAAGATGATCAAGCTTGAACGAACTGGCCCTAAGTCGTATAACATAAATATAACAATGTAGAGTTTTCATTATTAATTTTCATATTCAAAATATTTATATTCAGTCGAACGCAAAACACCGAACAATTCGGATCTAGTTTCCTTTTTCAATTTTGCATTAATTTTTATGTAACTAATAATTTTATAATAAACTTAATCATCCAGAGACTTGTGTAACTTAATTTCCAATACTGTCTTTCATTGACAATTTCCTCACACTATACACTACATTACGCTTGCACCGCGTCTGTTTTTGTTTAGCTATAAACTCTGCTGTTATCTCTTCAGCACATAAAAACAATGATTTTTAAAAGAGAATACTGGGTGCGAGGATCGCAGTTGTGGCTGAGGTTTCGTGGCATCACTTCCTCTACGCAATGATGCAACGATTAACTTCTCATTATTGTATCGTTTTCGACACACATCATGAACCACTATCGATTTGAGTCCCGCCAAAAGTTTAACATTATTATCATTTCTTTTAACACTTGACTTACGAAAAGTCTCCAATCCTTTTTCTTTCACTTCAACTGTTTCATTTTCTAAGAGTGAATTGTCACAAATAAAACAATTTTCTGTATTAGAAGCCATAGCTCTAAGAACACAAACAACACTGTACGACGATAAACGTATACTGATGACTCAGGCTCAACTAAATATTTTTCGTAATATAGCTCGTAATATGATATTTCTCGTAATATGATGAATGATACTTTGTGGCGCTCGTACGCCAAAAACTATTGATTTTATGAAAAAAATTATTGATACATAAATTGTAGGAAATTTTTTCTAGTTTAATTTTGTACATAAATATTTTTTTCGTAAAATGCGTCGGAAAGGAGATATTCATTAAAAAAAACCGATTTTAGACGCCATTTTTTTAAGATGGCGGCGCGAGCGGCGGGGGTACGAGGTGGCAAAGTTGAAATTCGAAAAGAGCATACCCAAATCTATAAATTAACCAATTTTTAAAACTCCCGGAAAACTTTCCAGGTAACCCTTTTTTTACCAAATGCCTGGAATATTACGGACGTTAACTGCGCTCCCCTTCGCTTTTTACGGACGAAAATTTGACAGCAGCTGACTTGTTTTATTGATTATTCTGAAGAGGAAGTCGATTTGTTGTTGATTTCAGGTAATTATTTTCTTGAAATTGTTTGTTTGTTGCATGGCAATGGCAACCTAAATTCCCAGATTATTGGAAATAAAAAAAACATATATTTTATTTTGAAAGATACTTCCGTACACATCCGTTCATTATGGGTAAAGTGTTCACATGGCAGTTCGGAAGGGAGCGTTTCGTTCGGTTCTGACACTAGCTTCCGCTTGCTTCCGCTTATTATAGTTAGCCCTTAGCTCCAAAATTTATTAAACAAGAGGTTTTTAAAAATAACAAGACTACAATCCATACAAAAAAAACGTAAAGTTCACAAGCAAAAAGTAAAGAAAAAGCGTATACAATTAAAAAATCTATAAAAAAAAAACACTTATACGCCCCAGTGTACATTTTATTGCATCTGAAATAAAATATGAAAAATTTAACATAAAAGCAATGTTTTCAACGATAAGTTACGTTCATATTTAAACTAACCAACATAATTCATAACATACTTTTGCAAGGGGTGCAGGCATTTGGAGTAGAGCCCTTTGAAGATTTCGAAACTGTACAGAGGTACTTTTTCAAGCGTTTATTCCGTCTACCAAACGCTACTCCTACCTACGCCATTCATGTGGAATCAGGTTTGCCACCCATTTATTTGCAAAATCTGAAAGCTCATTCTGGTTTTTTAATTAAAGTAATGAAGAGAAGTGAAAATAGTTTACATAGGGCAGTGTTAACTAGGCTATTGCAAACAAATGCTTATCCGTTCAGAAATTGGCAACAGCTGGCGTTATCTCATGATATCGATTTATCTTTATCGGAAAATAACGTAAGCGAATGGCAAAATATGTTCGCAAGGGTCATAGCTAAAGAAGATGACAAAATATATGACCAGTTTTTTACTAGAGCGTCCTCATCACCTTCCAGATTTATTTACCGCAACCTTAACCACCAAATGTTAACCATTGATAGCTATTTCAACACAAAATTTTCGTCAAAAAATATAAGCACCATATTCAGAGCCAGAGTTGAATTATTAAATTTGAATTTCATGCCACATAGAGTCGATCTTCAGCAAACAAGTCTCTATTCAATTCAAGGGCTGCAAATAATTGCTTTTAAATCGAATCTTTATGTTTCAAATCATTAAAATTGATATTCTAAAAAAAAGAAAATTAAAATTTTAAAATTAAAAATTTAATATTTAGATAATTGGGGCTATTCTGCCATTTCTGTTATTCTGTTATGAATTTTCTGTTATGAATCATAAAAGATTTAGAAATAAAAGATCTTTTATAATTGGTATTCAGAACTTCGAACTTTTATAAAATTCTGTTATGAATTTTTCGAAAAAGAAATCTGTTATGAGACATCTGTCATTTATCAGCTGTTACTTACATACTACAAAACAAATTAAAGGAGAATGGGCAAAAATATATGGGAGCTGGTCCACCTAGTGAACAGAAACCCCACCTATGATAAAAACTTAATACTATGGAGTATATCAACATTTGAATATTTATTTTGTCGAGAACAATGGGAGATGGGTTAAATAAGCGACCAAAAAATATGAAAAACACTTTGCGAAATCGAATAAACAAAGTAGAATTTTATTATATTACATGATAGTATCATCAGGAATAACGTTATTCATGTTAAAAGCTGGTTGTAAGAACACGCCTTGATGTCGGGCCCAAGATAGATACCATAACATCGATATTACATGTGCACAAGTACCGATAGTGCGACGCCCTGTTAAAAAAGTGCAATAATAGTGTTTGAAAGCATTTCTTCCTTCCGCTTCCGGATAAACAAGAATACATGTAAAGTATTGCTTTGTTCTACTATTCCGGGACTGCATATTTGCTCTCAGTGAAAATGTTCGTTGTCCTGGGTCTATGTTGTATCGATTTAAATCTCCAAGATTGTGATCTGTGTACAAATCGATGGTAAAAATTCCATTATTAAAATGCTCAGCACAGTATGAGCGGGCAAGTTTAATATGGTAAGTTCCCAGAGCGATCAAAACAAGATCTTCATCTTGTTATTGTGGAAAATCTGCAAGCTCTGGCAATGCTACCCTTTGCCTGTTTAGATTTTTTTGAGTCCGGCAAAGAAAAGCGAGTGAAAGCTAGTGCTATGGTAACTACGGATCAAATACAGAAAGCAAGAATGGAATCGGCTAATGCGATAGTCGATAGTTGAAAGTAAAAAAACGACATTTTCGCTCTATAAATCGTCGATTTTGATTATAAACTATACCCTTATCCGATTCCAATCCAACCCATAATTTTGGTACTGTTTAGTGATAGTATCATCAAGAATCATGATATTCCTGTTGTTGAACATAAGTATAAAAGCTCCTTAATATCGGACTGCATAAAAGTCACCAAAAGTAATCCGTTTGATAATAATTTTAACGGAAAAATATTTAAATTAATTTTTTCATTAATTGCAATCTTCGTTGCCATGTACTGCTGGAACCCCATGGTTAACAGATTTGTGCCCTTATAATAAAATGATGTACTAAAACTAAGCTTTCCAACGATGTATATTTCATTCGTGGACGCTCGGTGGACCAATTTGCCCATTCTCCTTTGTGAATCTGAATCTTTGCCAAAATATGATGAACATGGATATCCACGACTGATGGTGAGTTTAATTTCAATTCAATTTAGTTTTAATTTATCTATTTTATATGAAGATGCCGTCTCTCCAGATACCAGCCCCTGCATTTTCCGGAACTGCTGCTTTGAATGGCCAGTTTACAAGGACAAGTATGTGGATTTGTTCTTCTACGCATTGGACTTCACCTTTGTCTGCCCAATGGAGATTATTGCATTCTCTTACCGTGCAAAATATTTCCGCAGCATCGTGTATCAAATGCATGGTCAATACCCGAAAAATTGTGAAACATCCAATGAAATTGCACAAAAGCAATACTGCCCTTCAAAGGCTCCTGCATTCGCATCATGAAATGCAAAAAATATGATAATATGGATATCCACGACTTACGGTGAGTTTAATTTCAATAAATTTGATTGGATACCTATATGTATGTAGGTACATTGTGTACAAAATAACATATTTTCTTAAATAACTCTTACAGAACTTATTAAATGGTTATATACGGATATTTTGACGAGCACATCCGTAAATTGGACTACGGACAACATCATTACAGACGTCTTAACCCTCGGCATCGATTCACAAGTGTCGCTGGAACATCGTCCAAAAGCACAATGCAGTATCCGTCGATGAGGACCCGGTTCCGATGAGAAGATTAAATACCGTTCAATTGGTGATGTTAAATGTGAAGAAGTTCGAAATAGCCGATCCCGTAGAAGCCCTACGGTACTTTTTCTTTTTGCGGAATCTCAAAGACTCCGAGTGGACGTTATAGCGCATGTCGGAATGTCGGAACTACGATCGTATTTTTGGTTAAATGCAACAGAATGGTATTCTTGTCGGGTATGCATAAAACAAAAACAAAATCTTTCCAACTTGCTTAAACTTAAAATTATTTCAGAGGACTTTTAAAAGGACAATTCGATTGTGTTGATTTCGTCACCCAAACCGCAGCTGGAATGGTTCCTGAAGATGTGGTACAGAAAGGAATGTTTGAGGATGCCATTAAAATGCTCGACATTGCTGGGGTGAGTCGAAGTAGTCAAGAATTTGTGGGTGTTTCTCTTTTCTATCAATTTACTGTTTAAATAGATCAAGCTTGGCGATACATTTCAATTCTCCTCCCCCAAGTGGTACACTAAAGTTCAAAGAAGGGATCCTTCAGGGAGAGACTACAAGTGCTGGCTAGCGATTTCAGCGACAGATTGCAAGGTAAGACGGGACCGCATCTTATTGTTTCCTGCACAATTTTCACATTCACACTTTAATCCTTAGGAAACAAAATTGAATGTGAACCCCAAATTATTGCGCCTTTCTATCTGCTAAACGAAATCGTTCAGTTCTTTGATTTCTACCACGACGAAAAATACAATTTGGCATTGGAAGTGCATCCAACTCAGCCTTTAGTTCCAGTAGTGGTAAGTATTTATGATGAAATTCTGCCAATTCTTGAATTGAATTTGAATTGTTTCTCTAGATGACATGTTGATAAAACTCTGGAATTGGGAAAATTGAGGGCTTGCCAGCGCGTTTTCAAGGGACACATGCACTATTTGATGCAGATCATATCCAATTCAAAAGACAATAACACTACAACACTCGAGGGTCACGCTCAAAACATTTCCGCTGACTGTTTCCACCCCGAATTGCCTATTGTGTTGACCGGATCCGAGAATGCAAAATAAGTACTTAATCACATAAAATTTTGAAAAAAATTAACTAAAAATTTAACAAATTTTTTTTTTTTGCAAAATTTTGAGTTTGAAAATTATTTTTTCTAAAACTATTATTTAAAACAATTACATTTAAATACAAAATGAAAGCCTAAGTTTTTGGCTTTGCAGAAAGGTATAACACGTTGTTGTAGATGAAGCCGTTGATTTTTAATATTTTTTTTAAATAAGCCAATTTTTCCGAAAACTGCCCCTCCTGGCTAAACGGGGGGAATAGGCCCCCCTCTCCCATACAATTTTTTTCTTGTCTCAAGCCTACTTACACATATAGCTACTTGGCACAACGTTTTATTTTAACATATGGGTGAAGGAGGAGTTAGTTATTGATTAAAATAAAGTTAAATTTAATATAGCCTGGCACACTTTTCGTTAGGCAAGCTATCATATTCATATATGTTTTCAAGCTAATTTTCATAAAAAAAAGTTTCAGCCGGTTAACAGTTCGGTGAAGGTCGGCCTTCAGCGGCTCTCCTACTAGTAGTACTTATTGAAATCTTTTATCATAAAAGTCCCAAAAAGTTGTCTGTTATTCTTTTATGATTTTTAACAGATTTCTTAAAAGATTTTGGCTTGCTGAATACCAAATAGGCGATTTATAAAAGATTTTCAGTATGTTCGAATTTTTTGACAGTTCATAACAGATTTCTCAACAGATTTTATAACAGATTTGGCTTGCCGAATTCCAAATCTGTTATTCATAAAAGATTTTTTGACAACTTAAACTTTTGTATGGGAATTCATAACAGAATAACAGAATAAAAGTATAAAAGATTTCGCCAAATAGCCCCAAATATTTAATACTTAAAATTTAAAATTTTATATAAATTTATTCCTCAAATGTTAATATAAACTTTTGTCTAATATTTTGCATAGTATTTATTTTAGTAATTTATTATTTCAAATTTATTGTAAATCTTTTTGATACATCTTCTCTTTATATAATTGTATTTATTTTACTGAAATGTCATTTCCGGCTGACGGCAGCATTGTCATGTCCGTATTTCCAATAGAAAAAAATTGTAATTTATCTAATGAATAAAGGAAGAATCTAATCTAATCTTATCTACTTTTGCAAGACCACTGGAATTCATTTTTGCTTGTAAACCTGAATAGACGATTTCTGTTTTTAAAAATAAATTTATAAAGGCCTATAATATAATAATTTTTTTTTTATAATATAATAATTCCCACGCCTCTTTCCCCCCCAGACACCGCACGCGCTGGGGTCCATTTTCACCGAGTACGGCGGCAATTGCGGTTGCTAGCCGTATCGGCACTTAATTAGAATTTTTTTTAATATTACTAAAAAAATAAATAAATTTATGGCGATACGAATAATAGGATGAAAAGAGTTAGGGACTGCTTAATGCAAGCAGGGTCAAAAAGGAAAAACAAAACAAAACAAAGGCCTAGATATGTTATTGCCAAGGGATATCAATAGAGTTGCCGAATAAGTTGTTGGAAAACATGTGGTCATAAAACATATAGTAAGAAGTCACCAACATAAGCTATGTGGATCTTAATTCTTAACTCATCATACATTATTTCGTTTGTCTCGTTATTCGCGAGCTAACTTTGAATGCTGACAAGTTTAGATTTGCAACAGATTAGCGCTGGCAAGTTCACGCCATTAGTTTACAAACATTGAGATAAACATTCTAGCAAAATTTCAAGGCAGGACGCGATGTGACATATTTTCCACGAATTTCGCTTTCCAAAACTGTAAATTTTATTCCGGGACGATATGGAACATATTTTTGTCGATTTGTGCATTTTCATTAGTTAAATAATATGATTTCGCACCACATAAAATCAGGCAAGTCGGCGGTTTGGAGTTATCCCAGACACCAACAATAATGGTTTTTCAACATTTCGTTTCGGGACGACACATGTAGAGTGGGCTTTCCTACTATATTATTCATGACAAAGGTCAAAATTTTAACAAATCTAAACTGCTTCACAGCTCGATAAATTTTAACCTATTTTATTCACCACGCTAGTGTCAACTTTTAACCAAACGTCAAGTTTTAATGCACATTTTTCACACACGGTGTTTATAAATTTGCAAGTTTGCGGGAATTGTGGCGAATTTTCAGAAAAAAGTGAATAATAGCCCATTAAAAGTTGTTAGATCTATGGGAAGATTCTATCTGCAAATACTTTGACTGCAACGCATACGTCAATATTGGCGGACATTAAAATTTTCTGTACTGATCTTTTCTAATCCTCCTTTTTCTTATTGAACAAATCTATTCCTTAACCCAATTTAAGGGCTAACAATAATCAGAGGAAGCAAACGGAAGCTTGTGTCAGAACCGAACGAAACGTTTCCTTCCGAACTGTCAAGTAAGCAAATTACCCATGATGGAGGGATGTCTCCAGGAGTATCTTTCAAAATAAAACATCTGTTTTTCGTTTTTCATAGTTTGCGAATTTTGTTGGCCATACAACGAATGAACACTTACAACTCCAAGAAATAATTACTTAAAATCGACAACAAATCGAAAAATAAATAAATCCAGTCAGCTGTCAATGTCAAATTTGCGTCCGTTAAAAGCGAAAGGTAGCGCAGTTTACGTCCGTTAGCAAACCTGATCGAAACTTGACGAAATGAAGCAATCCGCCATTTAGGGCACAACATATGAATTTCTTGTTCTCGCTAAGCTACCTTCGCCCCGTTCCGTTCATTATAGTTCTGGCTTTATTGTAAACCCAGAGCTAAACTAAAAATTATTAAACATGAGTAGGAACTTATAAAAATACTTCAGTTTAAAATTTGTTCATAGTCAAATGTTTTTTTTTAAGAATTCGTTGTTGGAAATTTTATAGTATAAAAATTTTAAAATAAAATTATGGATAAAGATTATTTCATGGGACACGATAAACCGAAGTGCTTGTGCAGGAAAAGTAGAAACGGCCGAAATAAAAATTTGCTCTCAGATATGGACCAAAGAACATTCGTTTCTTTCGCTACGGATGTTGTTTCCATAATAGCGTAAGCACATTTTTGATCATCATCATTTGCTTACCAACGTCAACATCCTTTTAATATTCAATAGCTTCATATTTTTTGGATCAGTGATTTTCTGGATAGCCGTAACAAAATGTTTAATAGATGCTTTCAAGAAAATATATTATCATTCAAATAAGTAAGTCAAGTGGACCGTTTAAATAGTCCAAGCTATAATTTATTTATTTCAAAATCTAAACAGGTACACCAGATATGCTGCTGTGGGCGTTCTGTCCTTGTTGTTCCTTTCCATAGCAGTGCATTCTTTTTTAAACCAAAGGGCCTGGAAGTCGCAAATTGCAAAAGAAAGCAAAGCAGCAGCAGCAAAAAATTCATGTGAATAATTTGAAATTTTCGAGTTTTCTTATTATTATCTTTTTGATAGGTTGATGGGATACAAATTTTCTCATTCTAGCTGTAAGTTCTGTTAAGAAACCTGAACCGGAATATTTAAATATTAAGTTTGAAGATAAGGAAATCACAAATCGTATCAAAACGAATTGCACGCTTAAAACGATTCCAAAGAAATTTACGGTGTCAATAAAAAATGAAAAGAATGAAGAACTTTTCAGAACAACAAAAAAGTTTGTGGTGCCCGAGGATCAAATCAGATGCGGAAGGAAGGAACCGCCTATAATTGTTTCCTTTAAAGATGTTGTTATTGATAAATATTGAGCAAATGAATGTGTGTCCTCAGATAAAAATCGAAAAATGGAAAGTGCAACGATAAATTATCTTTGAATAAAAAACATTGAGCTACAAAGTCGAGTTATTTGGGTTTAAAATAATGATACCAAACAGTTTAAGAAGTTGAGAACAAAAACCATGATCGCTTTGATCCGAAGTTCTGGTAATAACAAAGTTCAACTATAGTTAACAATCATCAGCTGTTTGTCGTTCTGAAACAGTTACGATTCGCAACGAAAGTAACGTCATCAAGTCGTTCTGAAATGCATTGGCAGTGCGTCAGATACCTAGTTTATGATTCTTAATGCAGAAACACAAACACGGTTTAGTTTTGGCTTCGCCTGACGTATACGAGTTCAGCTTCGATCTGGCGTTTAATTTGACAATCGTAAATGAAATAACGTAATGTGACTTTTAAGGCTGAATCACAAACACGCTTCAGCTTCGGCTTCGTCTGCGTTACGATGCACCGCTTCGAGTTTGCTTTGAATGACAGTTCTCCCTCCATTATCATCAAATGAATTTTATTTGTTGACTTTATTTTGTATAGCTATTGAGCTGTCAGACAAAGCAAAACTTCAGCATATTTGTACTAGTGCTTCCGTTTGGAGTCACGTTACGTACGAAACGTGAGGTCGAAGCTTCATTGTGATAGTATGCATTGAATTCCTATGGCTGAACTCGTAAACGTCAGGCTAAGCCGTAACTAAAGCGTGTTTGTGATTTACCTAGGCCATGTGCGAATTGCGCTAAAAGTGTGTTAAAACTTGACGTTTGGTTAATTTTTGACACTTCGTGTTGAATAAAATGTGTTAAAATTACACTAGCTGCGGATCAGTCTAAAATATGACAGTAGTTTTTAAATTTAACCAGGGGTGGAATCGGCTAAATTCAAAAATGATTATCACAATTGTGATAGTCACATGTGATGAAATGAAATTTTCCGTCTGCGTAAAGTTATCACAAAAAAATTATTAGTTTTGGAATCACTTGGCCAAACTGACGTTTGTAAATTGTTGACAGTTTATTTTTATTTCAGCTTGTCAGTTGAAAAATTAATACAAACTTGAAGAATTCTAATTTAAAACCGAATTCTGCACATCTGTTGAGCAGAACTTGTTTGATTGATTCTTAAAATTTAAACATTATTAGAAATTTATCAAAATGTCCTTTACTATTTTAATATGAAGGCCGAAAAAAATGTACGTTTTCAAGCTGAATGGCCGCAAAGAAGAAATCCATCTTTGATAAAATCATCCTGCATCCAAAAGCTATACTACAGCTTGAACATGGATTTTGTTGATCTGAATAGCAATTACCTTCCACGACTTGAAGAAGAACACCGTAAAGGAGGAAACTCGCGCACGTGATCTCTTCTATGCTCTGTGGATTCCTGATTTGTTTGTGAAACGTGTCGAGGCCGACGGAGATTGGTCGCTCATGTGTCCTCCAAGAAGGAGGCTCGAGCCAATCGAACAATCAAAGCTCAAGCTCTCTGGTTTGCCAAATCTAATCAACAATATATCGGAAAAATCAAGTGCAGTAATCTGTGCACAGAAATTGCCGAGTATTCAGCTCCAGATGAAATAGCTGTCTGCAATTTGGCGTCGATCGCTTTGAATGCAAGGGAATCCTGCAATACGAAATGTGGAATAAAACTCCAACCGACCTCTGCGATTGGGCCGCTCTGAAGGAGAACATTTCGAACGAGGGTGTCTGTTGACCTATCGAAATTGGCAATTCAATGCATAGGTATATACACATTGTGGTCGAGAATATACCTATGCTTTTTATTAAATAAAGAGAATATTATTTTATAAAGTTGAAAGGTCTTGGTTTTTTTTCTTTCGGTACCAAAATTAATAACAATTTGGTTTTGGTAGGTTCCTTAAGGACAATGGATTCCAGTGATGTATTTTCGCTTTCGAAATTGCAATAAGCAATACGTTTTTGATCAACAATATTTTGGTCGTGTAGGGTCGGATGGTTAACCAACACGTTATATGGCTAGCGTTGCAGCAGAAACTGTTCATAAAAATGATTAAATCGCTTTGCATCAAAGTTAACTAGTTTCTACTGCGAAGGTAGTCATATTACGTATTGGTTAACCATCCGACACAAAAAATATTGTTTATCATATCCGAATGCATTGCTTATTGCAATAAAAAAATTTCAATAAAATACAAAAAATAAACATTCATATGGGCACAAAAATATTCATTTTTTCTTGTTTTCAAAAAAACATTGAAACAAATTTTGTATGAAAGTGACTACTTAAAGCTTGTGACAGAAAAAAATCACAAAAATGTGACTGTCACATGTGATAATCACCTTACACAGACATAATTTGTGATATATGATTATCATTTATCACAAATCACCTTAGCCGATTCCACCCCAGTATTTTAAACCCAATTCGCCTTAAAGCGGAAAACACAAAGCTGCTTTGCTGTTAGCGCTGACTCCGTTACGTTACTATACTTCGGTTTGAACTTTGATAGACATCTGCCATTTTACTAAATTTATTTTATTTTCTTCGATCAATTTTGCTCAAAAATTTATTTTTTTTAATTTTTAAAAACAAAATAGCTGAAGCAAAAAGGAAATAAAATTCAAATAAAATGTTCACACAAACAAACAAGAAAACATGTCGGTGAGCAAATTCATATGAAAAAGTAGAAAACATTTCTACTTTTGCTACAGCTTTTGAGACGTTACGTTTATGTTACGGGGTTCTTCAGTATGTCAAATTAAAGTTTGAGCAACAAAGCTGCTTTGTGATAGCTTGTTAGGAATTCCTATGCTTGAACTTTATACGTCACTCAACGCTAACAGCAAAGCAGCTTTGTGTTTTCCGCTTAAAAAGAAGCTCTAGTTCAAGTACATACTACGCTAAACATTTGCTTTGTCTGACAGCTCAACAGCTGTAAAAAAAGTCAACAAACAAAATTAATTTCTTTTGGGAGGGATGATGATCGAGGGAGAAATATCATTCAAAGCAAATTCGAATCTGGCACATCGTAACGTAGACGAAGACGAAGCTAAAGCGTGTTTGTCTTCAGCATAACTTTTCCTTAGGCTGCGCGTACAGTAGTGCGAGAAAGCTATGCGATGCGAGAAGCGATACGAGAAGCGATTCGAGAAGCGTTTTAGATGCGAGATGGTGCGCACAGTAAAAGCGACTAGATGTGTCTAGAAAATGGAGTCATCATCATCATTAGAAAATTAATTTTTAAATGAAAATTTATGTTTCCGGATGTTGAAGGAAAGAAAAAGGATGAAAAAACATATTTACTTCCAATTAAGAAAGAATAAATTCATCATGTTCTTTATTTAGTATTTTGCATAATTAAAATAAACACCAAAACAAATTCGAAAACTCAAGCTGGAATAAATAAATTTTCTATTTTCTATTTTTCAAACGTCACAATCAAATTCAAAACAATCTCGCTTCAACTCGCTTGAAAAACTCGCGGAAGAGTTTTGAAGCGATTTGCTATGCGAGAAACTCGCTCAAGATATGGCTTCACTGTACGCACGCTCATAAGAATCAATGTTAATATATTTCTCGCATGCAAACGCTTCTCGCATCGCATCGCTTTCTCGCACTACTGTACGCGCAGCCTCATTTTTAAGAGGTAAGTTGAAAGTGTTCATCTGTCGAAGCGATTGGCTAGTTAACATTTTGAAATCGAGAATTTGTATTTACATAGTTCAAATTTCTTCGGGCAGCAACATCAAAATTAACTTAATGTCTAGAGAGTGGAAAAGGTAACCTCATATAAAATTTGTTTTTCTCTTGTTTGACAGATCAACGCTAAAACGCGTTCTGATGGAATTACAAATATGATACTTCAACGAATTTTTTTTTGACAATCCAACAATATGAAATGACTTGAGTATAGGTATACATATTTCGAGTATAATGCCTTTAAAATTCTTCTTATTTACAAATACCCGTCTTTCCGAAAATGAGTGACTTACTATTGTTCTTCATGATCTTCAGCAGCTCATTGATCATCCATGTTGCCGATGCCGGTGCAATCCATTCCCTGCCATGCACTCCTGCCTCAACAAACACACTGTTAGCTTGTTCTGGATTCTTACTCAATTTGAGTTTCTTCTTCTTTGTCAATTTCTCATTTGACTTTTTCGATTCAACTTTCGCTATGACTAGAGGTCGTCCTTCATACGATCGCCCAATATGAATTAGTTCCACATACTGCGAATTACGTATCTGAAGTAATTCCAAATACTTGATTATGCTGTCATAGTCGTAGTAACGATTCCATGACATTACAGCTCTACCAGGATTAGGTTTTTTATTTGCAATCAAAGCATCCTGTTTGGCTTCTTCGTACGAAATAACTTTGCCAACATCGAATATAAGAACTTCGTGTTCGATGTTCTCGAAGCCCAATGTTTCACGAAAATCTGAGATCATCTTTGGTGGTATCACGACATCTGTTAGACCTCTGCAACATTTAAATTAATATTTCGGTTTTTTTTGATACAGTGAGAATTAGCAAGTGCGTACTTACCTTAAAGATGGTCCTTTGAGCCATTGCAATCGAGCGCCTTCTTCGTCTTTCTTGATTTCTTCAAGAGTTTTCACTTGGGATTCGGTCTTTGGTTTAAGACGCCATATTTGATATTTGTTGTAGGATATTTTTTTTGGTATGTCTGGATTTTCGGTGGTAGTTTGGATGGGCGGACTTTTTGTCGAAGTTGAGTTTATTATATGTTGTGCTAAGATTCCTATCCATTTGTGGGGATTCTTCAGAGGTTCGGAAATCGTGAGTATTGGTACTGTAGTTGTGGTGGTAGTTGTTGTTGTTGTTCGCTTGGGCCTTGGTTTTCCACCAAACCATCCGAAAAACCATGCTGGAAAAAATTATTGTTCTAAGGTTAATATTTCCCAGGTTGTGCAGAAGAACCACCCGAATCTAATCTGACTCTCAACATGCCAACCTCCATAGAGTCTATTAAAACTTTCTCGCCATACAAATCTCCAGGCCCTGATGGAATACTGCCTATAATGCTGCAAAATCAGCTTGAATTAGTGGTTCCACGGCTTGAGAGTATCTTTAAAGGTTGCCTCTTGCTAAACCATGCCCCTTTGTCTTGGAGACAGGTAAGAGTGGGTTTCTTGCCAAAAATTGGTAAAAGAGGGCATGAATCTGCCAAAGATTACCGACCTATAAGCTTTACTTCCTTTCTTCTTAAAACCCTGGAGAGAATCGTAGAATCTCACATAAGGAGTATTCTGAGTAGTTGTCCCCTATCTAACTCGCAACATGCCTACATGAGGGGTAGATCTACAGAGACTGCTCTTCATGAGGTAGTGAGAACGATAGAAAACACGATTCATTTCAAGGAATAAACCCTAGCTACCTTCTTAGACGTAGAAGGAGCTTTCAACAATGTCCTAACTGAATCCATCGCAGAATCACTTGCAGACTTCGGTGTAGAGAACTACATTAGAAGGTGGATAATATCCATGCTAAGTAATAGGAGGATTCAATCAAAGTTAGGATATTCATCGTGCACCAAATATGCCAGCAGAGGAACACCCCAAGGAGGTGTACTGTCTCCTCTTTTATGGCTCTTGGTCATGAACAGTATTCTTGTGAAATTCGAGAGTAGTGGAGTGAAAGCGGTTGCGTACGCCGATGATTTGGTCATTCTAGTTTCAGGAAAATTTCCAAACATGATCAGTGAAATCACTAATATGGCTTTGAAGAAAGTAAGCACCTGGGCTGCGAGCTGCGGACTAGGTGTTAACAGTAACAAAACCGAGTTGATGCTTTTCACCACCAAAACCAAGGTACCACCCTTCACTCTACCTCGTTTAAACGGACAAACACTATCATTGTCTTCCAGTGCTAAATATCTGGGCGTAATACTAGACACCAAATTGAACTGGAAGCTTAACATTGAAGAATGGGTGAAGAAGGCGTGTGTTGCCTTCTACGCCTGCAACAAAACATTCGGCAAAAAGTGGGGCCTCCAGTCAAAAATGATAAAATGGACATACACAGCGGTTGTAAGACCGATACTTGTTTATGGTTCCGTTGTATGGTGGCCTGCTCTCAGCAAAGCTTACATAGTAAACAACCTAACAAAGGTGCAGAGAAATGCTTGCGTAGGGATATCAGGGGCAATCAGGTCCTGCCCAACAGATGCACTTAACGTCATCCTGGACCTTCTTCCGATCGACCTGTTTATTAAATATCAGGTGCCCTGCAGTATCTTGAGACACAAAGAAATAGGCTGCTGGAAATCTAGATCCTATGGGCACTGCAACCAAACAAGCCTTATACCATCAGACATCCTATCCACAACCACCGATTACTGCATCCCTACCCTAGACACCTCAAAGAAGTTTAGAGTCTTGCTCCCGTCAAGAATCGACTGGGAGGAAGGTGATGTGACGAAAGACTTCGACACAACTATCTTCACGGATGGTTCAAAGATGGAATGCGGTGTTGGTGCAGGTGTCTTCTGTGAATCTCTTGAGATTTCAAAATCCTATAGACTTCCCGATTTTGCCAGCGTATTCCTGGCAGAATTGTTAGCGATAAGGGAAGCTTGTAAAGCCCTTAAAAACATGCGACAGAACCAAAATGTAGCTATACTAACAGACAGTCAGGCAGCTATCAAAGCCATAGATTCTGCTATATCATCCTCTAAACTGGTCCAGCAATGCAAAGAGGCTCTCAAGGAACTTGATATGAGCGTCACTCTAATCTGGATACCGGGCCATAGGGGCTATGAGGGAAATGAGATGGCAGATGAGCTAGCTAGGCAAGGATCAGCCCTTCACAACTCATTGGCAGTGAGAGTATTTGCTCCTCTTGGAGTTGTGAAGGGCAATATCCTTACCATTGACCAAATACACATCAGAAGCAAATCATAGGTGGAGTAGTTTAACGAGTTGCGTTATATCTAGGAAAATCTGGCCCGCCTATAACAAACCAAAATCAATCAATTTAATTTCCAAACCAAGGCATGACATAGCCAGGATTGTCGCTACCTGCACAGGGCATTGGCCTGTAGGGGAGCATGCGGCAAAATTGGGTATACCACATAACTCTTTCTGCCGTAGCTGTGAGAACCAGGAAGAAAAAGAAACGGTCCCACACTTTCTATGCCATTGTCCGGCCCTGGCTAGGAAAAGAGCACTCCATTTAGGTAAAGAATTCTTCAACGGCATTGAGGAACTCGCAGATTTCAAGATCAAAGATTTGATCTCATACCTCAATAATACAAAGTGGCTTTAGCGCCTCCCGCCCCTCTTCATTTCTCCCTTATTAAATGGCACTATGAGATAATAGGCCGTAGGGTAGAAGAATAATACAACTTTATATATAGGACTGTGCGTGCGGAACATGCATAACCCATAACCCATTTTGAAATCCATTTAGAATCTCACGAGGTATGGTATCAAAACGGCGCACTCAGCGCTAATTGTGTCCTGCGCGAAGTAGGACAGCCATTTCTACCTACCTACCAAGGTTAATATTAAAATAAACATATCTGGAACTAATTGATTTCTAATTCTCTCTTAAGTCGAGTTCTAAAGCTTTAACTTTGTCAAAACATTGGTTCTTAATTCATTGATTAAGTATTTATAATTTTTGTTTGTCGTTGCCACAATGGCTTCTTTATTTCGGGCACTAAAAATAAACACGCTTTAAAGCAGAAACACAATGACGCTTTGCCGTCGATTTTGACAACTGCGAAAAGTTCAGCTATAGGAAATCTGTGTAACCTCACACAATGACGCTTTTCCTACGTACGCTTTTTTTGACAAACGTAAGAAAACGTAAAGAAGCCACCATCTGTCTTTGTCTTACTGCTCAACAGCTGTTTGTTCATTTGTTGTTTGGAGCAGCGTTACCACTTAAAAAAAAAATGGAAGCGAAGTAAATTTGGGAATAAAGCGAAGTAGATTGAGAAAAAGCGAAAAAGATTTTAAAATAGTGTATTTTATATTGACCATGAATACATAGACAGATCTACAATTAGAGCCGTGTGTGAATTGTGTTAAAATGTGTATACAAACTTGACTTTCGATTTAATTTTGACACTACATGGCGGATATGATGTGTTAAAATTTAACTAGCAAGCTAAAATATGACACTAGTGCTTAAATTTAACCAACATTCCAACCCAAGTTGCGCACGGCGTAAAATATTAAACACTTTAATACAATCACGTAACTCATACTTTGCGTATATGTATGGGTTGACATTTCGTGTTTGTAAAGTGTGTCTGCTTATTGTTCGTGTATAAGGATAGAAACTTATCGATTATCTATTTTCCTGATGAAAATAAGAGAACTGTAGGCATAAAATTATTCAATGAGTTAATCGAAGCAGATTTTGGAAATATCAAGTAAAATCGAGTGAAGTAGATTTCAAAACATTCTTGATGGTGCGAGGTTGGAATAGATATTCAAAGTTTTTCAAAAATCGAAGTAGATTACTTGGAAAGGAGTAAAGTGGCAAATCTGTTTGATGATGATGGAGGGAGAACTGTCATTCAAAGCACACGTGAAGCGGGTGCATCGTAACGCAACGACGCGTCTGCCTAAAGCGCCATTGTGTTTCTGCTTTTAGCCTAGCTTTGCCTGATGTTTACCAGTTCAGCCATAGGAATTTGATACATGCTACCAAAATGAAGCTTTGACCTCACGTTTCGCTTGACAATCATAAAGAAAAGAACGTAACGTAATTTGACTTGAAACGGAAGCTCTACTTCAAATATGCTCAACATTTGTTTTGTCTGACAGCTCAACATGCTGTAAATAAGTAAACAAAAAAATGAATTTGTTTTTCGAGGTATCGTGATGATGGTCGAAATGTCATTCAAAGCAAACTCGAAGCTGGTGCATCGTAACGCAGACGCATATAAAGCGTGTTTGTGTTTCAGCCATGAATGTAATGCTTGATTTAACTTTAGCGGTACTTGGGAGTTGGAAGGTAAGACGTGGATGAAAGCTTACTTAACACCGAAGTGTGACAAACTACGAAATCCCCTTTTACTACATTGACCTTGTCAATTAAAATGTTAATGGTATTTTCAATTTTTATAAGAAAAACAAACATCAACACCCTCCTACAGTAACATTTAAAAAATAAACTTACGTTCACTTTCCTCCTCGTCAACGGGCGGTTTTTTGTTGTCATAACCAAACCAACTCTCAAGCCAACCCGGTTCGTCTTCGACTTCTGTTACAGGCGCTGGTGTTGTACTTGTGCCTCTTCGTTTTCTCAATTTAAACCATGAACCAAACCACGATCCAAATGAGTTGCCCTCATCCTCATCCTCAGCAACAGCATCATTTGAACCACCATTGTAGACAGTATATTGTGGAAACTTTGGCTTGCGGTTATCATTAATTTCTGACAAAGATGATGATGACGAAGAAGACACAGATGATGAAGGCCTCTCGAATGCCTGCTCAGCCCTGTCAAATATTGCATCAATTACCCACTGAACTGGTGTAAATAAACCGCGGATCACGCCAAACACGCCATCATCACTTTCATTATCATAATCATCATCGGGATCATAGTCTTCATCGTATTCCCCTTCGCCTTCTCTAGTATGTGGTCTGCGACGCTTGATTCGTTTCCGCGACTTCTTTTTGTGGCGATAATTAATGCCGTCTTGATGGTTTGTAGTTGGAGATCGCTCAAAAGAGTCATATTCTGGTATATCATTGTCAAAACTAGATTCGCGGTCTGGAAGCTGGTTCGACGATTCAGAGTCATCAATGCTCTCATCACTTCCATCGAAATCATCGTCATCTTCGTCATCATCGTCATCGTCGTCGTCATAGGATAGTCCTCCAAAGCCAAAGTCATTATCGTCGTCGTAATCGTCATTATTGGCCTCATAAGCGGGCGGCTTTTTCTTAACTCTAAACTTGGTCTCCTTACACGGAGGTGACTTCTGATGTCTCGGAGGCAATGATTGTCGTGGCGGAAGTGGTGCCTCAGTGTGACTGGTTTCTTCGATAGAATTCTTTGGTGTCCTAATCTTTGTCGGAGGGGGTTCAAGGTATTCACTTGTTACTTGAATTTGAGTTGAAAGAATCTTTTTGGATTTTTCAGAAGAATCTGACGAGTTAATGGATCTGGTAGAAACTTTATCATTCTCCAGGTGAGCGAGTGCGGTATTAGGCGAGTCCGTTGTGTTGAGAGATCGTTTGGCTACTTTGTGCTGATGTTCGTCTTCTAGAAAAAAATCACTCTGCGATCTGCTGAAGACACTTTCAACTTTAGAATCATTAAGCTTCGGTTTGTTTTTTGTTGAGTTTCCGAACGTCGAAACAAGCATTTTTAATCCAGTTGGGTTTTCCAGCTGCGTGTCTAGCGCACTTTTCTTTTTTAACTCCTTTGATTTTTTTGACTTCCGCTGAATGCGTTTGCGTTTTTTCTCCTTCGCAACGCGTGTGCGATTTGATTTGACAGGAAGTCGTGTCTTAACCGAATTTGAGTTTGGTTTCTTGACCGAATTCTCACCACTTAATTTCACTATCCGCGAGGGGAGTTTTTTCCCCGAACACTTTGCCTCGTAACTTTTCTTCAACAAATACAAATCCCTTTCGTATTGTTCCTTACTCACAAATATCGGAATACTTCCGCTAGTCGAAAGTTCCGATTTATTTGTATTTTCGCCAACCTCGGTAATTGCGTATACAATTCCAGTTGCAGGGTTCGTGAAAAATATCGGTAACGTAGTGTTGGGATTATGCATTTCAATCACTTCCGCCGCGACACTTTCACTCGAATGACTAATCATGTCATCTTGGGTGTATCCTTGGTGACTCATAGAACTCTGACTGTACTTTTTGTCAATCGGATCAACACCGGAAGCAACCGAAAACGGACTGTCTAAAACCGTTGCCGATCCGAGGGGTATTTCTTTTGGTTTATCTAAATTAAACTTTGGTGTGAATTTTTTCGTATCACGATCTTGCAAAAGGATATCGCGAGTCCACGATTTCTCACGTAACAAACCATCAAATTCTTCGGAACTCGGATGATAACCATATTCGTAGGATTCAACAACTGACAATAAATAGGGTGCAATCAAGAAGTAGGAACCAATTAAAAAATAAAAATTCAACATGTTTCTGTTTTATTTTCAAGTAAATTGCGTGAATCTTGATTTAAACCGCGACCGTTGAGCGCGACGTTTCAAATGCAAATAAAACCAGCTACATCGAGATTTAGCTTCTTTTGGATAGACAGACTAAGCCAAGCATTGCCAATTGATTGTGCGACTTGGTTCTTCTTCTTGTGTAGCTTTTACCTTTCTCCTCTTGGTGGTGTTCACATGGAAGAGCACAGAACATGTCATTTTCATGTGTGCAAGAGTTCAGGAAAATGTACGTATGATTTACCCTCCCTTTTGGTATGATCGTTTGGCTGACGAGGATCGGATGGTATCATTGTAATGACATCGTACATTTAAGCTTATCAAACACAGGAGCGGAGCTCTGCATGTTTGGCTTGAGGGCCTTTTACAGTTTTTACAGTTACAGTTTTTGTCAGTTTTTCATTCTTAAAAAAACTGATTCCATATACATCAATTGAGGTGACATTGGCGAGTAAGTATTAATACTATGATAGAATCCTGAGAATTGTTACATTACGTTATGAATTTCCTCTTCCGTCGAACTATGAGCATTTTTCAGCATATTTGAAGAAGAGTCACATTACGTAACATTACGTACGACACGTGAGGTCGAAGCGTCATTGTGATAGCATGCATTGAATTCCTACGGCTGAACTAAGGCTAGGCGAAGTCAAAGCTAAAGCATGTTTGTGTTTCAGCCATAAAATATAGAATCTGTGCGTTCTGTTAGTAACAAGAGTTGATTATTGTTGGTCTGTCAAAAATAAAAATCGTCATAGCCAGAATTCGTTGGAACTAGTTGAAATCATTTCTGAACGCATTTTGCGTTGATCCGTCAAACAAGAACAAAAGAATTCTTATCTCTTAAGCTATGTATACACGATTGGAAGATCTTCCAATATTGGCCGAAATGCCAAATGTCTTCCAACAGCAACCAATGAGCTTTCAATCGCCAATTTTCTATCAAATCAAAATTTTCTGTTTATACGGTTGGAAAATTTTATCCAAAAATTAATCAATTTATTGGAAGAAAATTGGCTGTTAGTTGTCGACAATTTTTTGTCATCCAATTAAATATTGCCTGTTTAGACGATTGGAAGGCTTAAGAGAACAAAAAATTGGTAGACTCATTGGAAGACAATTTTTTTTGACAAATGATAGAAAATATGAAACACAATTTGAGGGCAACGATATGCAAGGAACATTGAAATCATACTTTTTCGATTGAGTTGCAAAAAATAAAGATATTTAAATGAATAATGAAGATGAAATCTCTAAGTCCAGACCTAACTAATTGCTTTGGAATTGCAATTAACTCAGATGCAACATATCTACTCTTCAAAAATTCAGTCGGTGCATATTTTGTCCATCAATTCTACCGATATTTCTCTTATAACATGTTTTTCCTTCAATGAAGATTAAGGTGTTCAAAATGCAACACTTCTGGGTCATTTTCTCCCTTTGTTGAAAAACATGTTGTGTCTTGTCCGCCCAATTTTTTTAAGAAAAGACCGATCTTACACGACTTTAAAAATTAGTAAAAAGCCAAACAAACAAAGTTAACAGTTTGTTGATTCGGTCGACTGCAGAAGCTAGCTGTTTTTTCTAAGAACAACATAGGCTTGGAAAACTTGCAAGAGATCAAAACATTGTCGATTGTTCCGTGGCCCATTTGGCCTTACATTCGTTGATGACGTCCCCAACCTACGTCAAGCCAAACTGTGTTTTTATACTCTGCACAACCTGCATCTTAAAAACATCACTCAGTCTTGATCTCCCGAAAAAGCTGTAAAATAACTACATGCGCCCAATCCTTCTCATCTTCTTTCCTATTTTGAGCAATTCTTTACCATTTCATCCATTCTTGTTGTTAAAAAACTTAATACTTTTTTCAATTCCTCTGAAGAACAACTGAAAAATTGTCTTCCAATTAAAAATTGAACGAAGTTTTTGGATAGAATTTTATCCAATGCCCAATTAGTCGACAAACGTCCAATTTTTTGAAAATTCGCAAAATTGTTTGTTTACAAACGTTCACACGATTGGAAGAAGTGTGCCAATTTTTTGATAGAAAATTGGAAGAAAATTGGCTTTCAATTTTTTTTCTGTCAGTTTTGAGACAAAAAATTGGGTGTTTATATGATTGAAAGAAAATTGGTGAAAATTTGTTTTGAAAAATCTGCCAATATTGGAAGATCTTCCAATCGTGTATACTTAGCTTTAGATAGAATTTTTATTTTATTTTGAATATTATTGAAATGGATAAGGAAGAAGCACTTTTCGGTGCTCTGAATTCACTTCAAATATTCAAGAATGAATATATTCACTTTTGATGCTGCTCCCACAAGAGCTTTTAACTAAACACAAATCCTCGATTTCAAAATGTAAACAGAAAAATCACTTTCACAGATCAACTCTTACAACAAAAAATGTAAATTCTCAAAATGAAAAAATCTCTCTTGACATTTTTTACTACTGTGACCACAATTTTTCATTAATTTTTGATTTTATATTTTTATCAGAATCTTAAAACATATAGCATCCTTTCCTAGTTTCCAAAAATTCCAAATTTTCAGCAGTTTTTCCACGACAATTAATCAAAAAAGTTTTTTCCATAAATTTTTTTTTTTTTTTAGGTTCAGTTCACTTTCAGTCATCGTGGCTATAAAAAAATGTATGGACACTGCCATGGCGTCTTTTTTTAAAAAATTGGCACAGGTTATCAAGATTCTAAAATGGTATAACACTTTGGCTAAACTTGCCAGAAAAAGAAGTAATGCATATTTTTTCATAACAACAACCGATTTTTAAACAAAAAATTTGTTCAGAGAAATCACTTCACTTTATGGAAAATATTGGTTTTCTGATGCGCTTTCTTCAAAATTTAGTACAATCTGTTTCCAATGTTTTTTTTATTCCATTAATATGTTAATTTCAAGGGTGATTTTGAAAATGTGTACTAGTTTTTGAAAAATCCTTGAACTTTCATCACTTTTATCATGCCATTGCCGTATGCCCCCTTGGATACGTAAACATGCACATAGTGTACGGAGAATGCCGGTGTAATGCTAATTCTGCTACTCGAATATACCGAGAAAGGTTCAAAAATGCTGGAAGATATCCAGATTATCGGGTTTTTATAAATGTGCATCAGGAGTTTTTGGAAGGGCGTTTAGAAAGAAGAAGTGCTAGAAGACCAAGAGCAGATGGTATTGACAATTCACGGAAACTGAAAACAATTCAACAACATCGTTTATTGATGCAGGTGGCAAACAATTCGAACGTTTACTGTAAAAAATAAATAAAATATGTTTGTACTCCTAAATGGCACTTTTGCATTTTTTCTTATTTAGAATTTTTGTCTTTCAATTAAATGAACATTATGACGATTTAAAATAAACAAACAGAAAATATTTGGGCCCAAATAAAACGTGCTTCATTCTGAAGACTTATGGGGAAGTGATTTATTTGAATAGAAAATGTTTTTGAAAATCGGTTGTTGTTATGAAAAAGTATGCATTACTTCTTTTTCTGGCAAGTTTAGCCAAAGTGTTATTCCATTTTAGAATCTTGATAACCTGCGCCAATTTTTTAAAAAAGACGCCATGGCAGTGTCCATACATTTTTTTATAGCCACGATGACTGAAAGTGAACTGAACCTAAAAAAAATAAAAAAAATTATGGAAAAAACTTTTTGGATTAATTTTCGTGGAAAAACTGCTGAAAATTTGGAACTTTTGGAAACTAGGAAAGGATGCTATATGTTTTAAGATTCTGATAAAAATATAAAATCAAAAATTAATGAAAAATTGTGGTCACAGTAGTAAAAAATGTCAAGAGAGATTTTTTTCATTTTGAGAATTTACATTTTTTGTTGTAATTTGAAACAAAATGGCGTTTGATTTTTTTTATATTTTTTTCCATGCAGTCATGAATAGGGCCAACCCCTGGTTCCGGCTTATCGTTGAATTTTGGGACACCCTGTATAGTCGAAAATTGTTATCAATAGAACGCATTTCAGGCGTGGGATCGAATCCTACTGGTGTCTTGAATGATTTTTATTTCTTCTTTCATGGGTACTGCGAGCTACTGACAAAGTGAATACTTTGCGGAAAGGTGCTTCAAAGTGCAAGCCCCTTCCGCCTAGGTTCTCCGAAGCTACCGTCCCAGCCTATATCTAATTATTATGAAGGCCCATTTTATAACGTCAACTACAAATACAACCCTGTTCTTCTTTGCAATTTTGTTTAACAGCCAAAGAAAATGAAAATATGTTTATTTTTCTTCTGATTTGTTTGTTTGATTTTCATCAATTTCAATGTCTTAAGCGTATAATTACTTTGGGCAGCGGTGAAGCGTTTAACCGATATTAATGCACTCTTCCTTATCGGTATACGAAAAACTCTCTTTCTACAAACCAGACGTTCGACTTCTGTCACAGATCATCATTGTTATAATTATTGGAAACTAAGTAGGTATACATTTTTTTTTTTTTTTCTGTCCATGGGTATTGCGGATGGGATATGCTCTAAATATGAACTTGAACTTATTTCCGTTGCAAATAATTCCCCACAAAAAATGTTCGAAGACGAAAAAAGCGACAACTACTGTTAAACTTTAATGCAGGTTTTTAATTTAAAGAAAAGAAAAGACAAGCTATTACACGCTTGAGCAATATGGCAACAGGTCATCTGATGTTTGATATAGGTTTGTGTGTTGTTGCTACAAAAAAATGGAAATTCGGCAATTTGGATAGGTGAATCTGTGCTCAGAAGAAAGCAACATGTCAGGTCTGTGTAGAAAGTGAAAAGTTCTTCAGATAGCTGACTTACAACAATTATTATGATATTCAGATTTCTGGATGCGAATCCTCGTCCCTCCCATCAGGGTTATTAAAACTTTTACTTTAGATACATATTCTGTAAGCCATTGAAAATGGAAACACAAATAATTAACCTGTCCATAGATCACTCACTCAACAAAAAAGTTGATGAGTTAGATAAAAACTAGATACTACTTTTCAGCAGACTCTCATGAGAGAAAAAATATCACACAGCATTGGGAGTACAAGTGTGTGAAATTTAAAACTATTAATTGAAAGACAAATTGGTTACTTCATAGCTTAGATGTGAAAACAGTGGACGGATTTATGGTTTGACAATATAATTTGACAGAAAGCTGTTTTAATGAAAATATTTCCAACACCTGAATAGACTGATTATAAAAGATCAGCTTTAAATGCCGCTATTGAATGCTCCTCTCAACAGATGACAGTTCACATCGTCTTACAAAATGAGGTTAGTTTTGCTAAGTAAAATCTTAGCAAGTTTGAGGGTATGACTTCTTGTCCGTGATGCTGTTTACATGTGGTTGCAGCAGCACCAGTGGCGGATCCAGGATTTTGATAAGGGGGGGGGGGTCCAAAAAAATTTTAAGGGAGGGGTAGACATTTTTTCCTTGAGATATATGAATAATTACCACGTATATACAGGTCACCATAACGGCTGGACTACCGTGTTATAGAAAAGCCATTGGTTGGGAACTATCGGAGCAATTCAAGCATTTTTTCACTGACCCAAGAGACAAAGCATCTTGAAGAACGAAATTTCAAAAATGACAGAGAAAAGTGAGCGAAGAAAAGAAAAATTGAAGTCCATTTGTCCTACAAGATGGGCTCAGTCTCATGAAGTTGTATCAAGATACGTCGAACTTCAACCGGCTGTTATTGAAGCGTTGGAAGAAATAAAAACGTGAAAGGATCGACAAACTTCACGGGCAGCATCTCAACTTTTGACAGCGATTTTCACAATCGAGTTCCAAATTTCCTGTCATATTATGGAATCAATTAATTCCATCGTTTTGCCATTGAGTCGAGAATTGCAATTGAAAAATCAAGATCTGGGAGAGGCCACGAAATTGGCTGATGATGCTTTGAACGTTGAAGAGTATTACAAAATCGCATTTTACATCCCATTTCTCGACACCTACATTTCTCATCTTCAGAGTCGGTTCGAAAATCACATAACAGTTTTTCAAAGTTTTGGACAGCTATTCCTCAAACAAGAATTCGACGAGAAGAAATTTACAAGCCTCTACCAATTTTACGAAGAAATACTGGATTGTTCCGAGAGTAATTTCATTTCAGAAGTCAAAATGTGGAGACAACGAATCTGCAATCAAAACATCGAAAATGCACTTGATGCATTAGCAGTGAGTATCTCCCAAATTCAGATCATTTTTGGCTTAAAAATAATGCAAGGTTTCTCATATATTGTACCAAAAAATCTGATTGATTACAATACTAATAGACTATCATTTATTTTCTATTTAATTTCAAAACCAAATTTTTTA
Organism: Sphaerophoria taeniata; assembly: GCA_943590905.1. NCBI lineage: Eukaryota > Metazoa > Arthropoda > Insecta > Diptera > Syrphidae > Sphaerophoria > Sphaerophoria taeniata. Next base: position 26,518,545 of record OX016541.1, read on the forward strand.
ATTTAAAAGAATCAGAGAAAAATCACTAATAGACGACTTATTGACAATTAATTGAGTAAGAGATTTTTTTGGTGCAATTTGGAACAAAGTAAAATAAATAATATCCATTGAAAATCTAAATAGAAGGAATTTTTGCAGATCATAAATGGCAGAACTTTCAAAAACGTCAACAAAATCCTACGAGTTTTGGCGGTGATACCCGTGACCACAGCAACTCCAGAACGATCATTTTCGACTTTGAGGAGAATGAAAGATTATCTGAGAAACACGATGGGTCAAGAGCGTCTCAATGGTCTTGCATCTTTGAACGTTCATCATCGCATAACTTTGACTGAAGACGAAATTTTCAGAAAGTTTTTTGAAAAGCCTCGAAAATCTAAGAGTGACTAGAACCGTTTGTGGATCATATATTTTTTCTTGATCGGTCATATTGATTATCTTCGTTATTATCTTCTTCGTAATTATCTTCTATTGCATTTATTATTCGAAAATAAATTAAAATTTGTGTAAAACATTCAATAAATTACGAATTTTTATTAATAACTTTGTGTTTCAACTTCATCAACATGCCCAAAAAAAGCATAAAATTTGAAAGTATATGATCCCATGGGGGATCCCCCCCCCCCCCCGTGGATCCGCCACTGAGCAGCACAGAGGTACGAGAAGCATTCTCTGCACAGAAACCTAATGGTTATCCAGCAACTTTGTTGGAATGAATTTCGCTTTTCGGACCTGTAACCTGGGTGACTGGATTTTGTGACATCACACCTTTAGTCTTCTTTATTGGGGTTATGTGAAGTAAAAATTCTTCGGTATCTTCAATCCAGGATATGGAATGCAACATTGGTCGTAAATTTGGCTATAACCGGGGTCACGCTGCGCTGATAATTGAGCACGGACCACGTAGTCGCCTGCAATAGTTTAAAACACGAAAAGTAAGTGTCAGACACTTTCAAATTTGTGACATCCAAATATACCTAGTTTTGTTACAGGTTAAAAGTTTAATAAAAATATTCGTGTAAATCTTTTACTACAAAATTTATTTCTCACATTAAAAAAGTTTGAAGAAAAAAAAAATTCTTTCAAAATGACCGCCTTTAACTTTTACACAGGCTTTTTAACTTTGGCCATTATTCTATTGTGGCACGCGGTAAATGGACACGAAAATAGTTTGTTAACTGATGTTTACGATAAAAATTTTTTTTAACAAACCAAATGATAAAATGTATGCAACATCAACTTTAAAGTCCTGTAATGGTTTGGTGGGGGGTATCTCATCACGGTGTCACATCAGTGCATTTTTACGAAAAAGGCTTTCAAGCAGTAGCAAAGGTCTATCAAGAAAGTCGTCTCAAGGGTGTTCTTAAAGGTTTTACACATTCTCTATTCAACGGTGAAAGATTGGTCTTCTTCACACACCGGTACGTCTCCGGCACACAAGTCCAAAACGACACAAGAGTGGCTAAAATGCAATATTCTGGATTTTATAGGATTGGCCGCCGCCGGGAAGACCAGATCCAAATCCGCTGGATAACAGCTGTGGTCAGGGCTGGAGGGCATGGCCTGCAGGACTCTCAACCGAAATTTGGACAGCGTAAAGGTTGTCGTCCATGGGGTAAGCCTTGACGTGGTGGAGCGGCTTACGGTAACTACTACTGCGATGCTTAGAGCTATGCGGTCGCGAAACTTGTTTTCGCAGCAGGGCCTCCCATGGTCGACAGGTCGAAGCGGAGTAGGCTGTTACTACTAATTACCCCACAACGAAGGAGTGTTCCCACCAAGGCACTTCCCACGAGGGACGGCAGCGGATGAATTTCTTTTTGGAATGAACGGTGGCGTCCTCAGTTCCAGTTAGGTCGAACTACTTGGTGAACACCTTTACGGCCACTTCGACATATTTGAAGCTCAGGCCGTAAAAGGAGCGGTTTTCCGGCTTTTGTACTTGGAGTCACATCAAGTACCTGGTACTCCAGGTTGGGGGTTGTACGTCGGGGTGACTTCCCGACTACATAGAAAAAGATTTAGTTGCGAAGCAACAACAGGCCTCGGAAACGGACGGATACACTGATGACGACCCAAGCAAATGTATTAAGGACAACGAATTTCGTGCTGCCGAACAATTAGCAGAGACCCTCAACTGCTACAAAGCAGACAATACCGCTATCCAGGAAATGCGATTGGATGGACCGGGCGAAAAGAAGATGAATAACTGCGACATCTACTATGGGGATTGCTACCGGGAACAGCGACTCTTTGGATGCGGATTCGTCGTGGGAAGCAGACTCAGGCAAAAAGTCTTGAGCACGACGATCCGAATCAAGGCTAAATTCGGCAACATTAGCTTAATATGCGCGCATGCCCCCACAGAAGAGAAAAAGGACGACACCAAAGACGAATTCTACGAGCTCCTTGACAAAACATATGAGCAATGTCCTAGCTATGGCATGAAAATTGTCCTCGGCGATTTTAACGCAAAGCTGGGAAAAGAAGGCATCTTTGGAAGAACAGTCGGAAAGCACAGCCTGCACGACATCACTTCCGACAACGGATTCAGGCTGATCGATTTTGCTGCGGGGCGAAATGTTGTGGTAGCAAGCACCTGGTTCCTACATCTCAACATTCATAAAGGTACATGGAGGTCTCCTGATCAATCAACCGTCAACCAGATTGATCACATTGCGATCGACGGGAGGCACTTTTCCAGCATTCAAGATGTTCGAACTTTCCGAGGAGCCAACATCGACTCGGACCACTACCTCGTCGTAGCCAAGGTAGTGCTACGAATATCCCGACAACGGACAAAACAAAGAAATGCTGCAAGAAAATTCGACGTCGGACGGCTACAATCGCAAGAGATCGCCAGACCAAAGCGGCGCTGCAAAGAAGGACAAGAGCTGCTCGTGAGCTCTACGAGCAAAAGAGGAGAGAAGAACGCCGGCTTCTCAGGAGAAAAAAGAGAGAGCATGAGAAGCGTCAGATCGAAGATGTTGAGAGAGCTAACAGCAGGAATGAAGTTCGGAGGTTTTATCGGAAGGTAAAACAGCTGGCTCAAGGTCATCGAGCAAGAACCGAAGCCTGCAGAGATCAACAAGGGAACATCATAGTAGAACCGCAGTCAGTGCTGGGGATTTGGAAAGACCACTTCTGTAGACTGTATAACGGCGACGACGAACAAAACCCCGCCGTCAGACAGGAGCCTTTTATCATACACGATGACAGCCAACAATTCCGTGAACCCGACCTAGAAGAAGTGAAAACAGCAATATCCCGGCTGAAATCCAACAAAGCCGCAGGAGCAGATGGTCTAGCTGCCGAGCTGTTCAAAGCCGCAGGCGACGAGCTAGATAGGAGCATGCACCAAATCATCTGTAAGATATGGTCGGAGGAATGCATGCCCGATGAATGGAACCTCAGCATTGTTTGCCCGATCCTGAAAAAGGGAGATCCTCTAAACTGCGCCAACTACAGAGGAATCAGTCTGCTTAACATCGCCTACAAGATCCTCTCTGCCGTATTATGTGAACGTCTGAAGCCTTTCGTCAACAATCTGATTGGTCCTTATCAATGTGGCTTCAGGCCAGGAAAGTCTACCATCGACCAAATTTTCACGTTGCGGCAGATCCTGGAAAAAACCTATGAACTCCAAATCGATACCCACCACCTCTTCATTGATTTTAAGGCCGCGTATGACAGCATCTACAGAGACGAACTGTATAAAGCTATGTCTAGCTTTGGCATCCCTGCCAAGCTCGTTCGCTTGTGCAAAATGACGATGGAGAACTCACGCTGCTCTATCAAGGTTGGCAATGAGCTTACGGAATCATTCGACGTCAAAAAAGGATTCAGACAAGGCGATGCACTGTCGTGCGATTTCTTTAACATCGTTCTTGAGAAGATAGTCCAAAACTCCACCGTCAACACCAGAGGCACTATCTTCTATAAATCTGTTCAACTTCTCGCGTACGCCGACGATATTGATATAAAGGGAAGAACACAGCGTGATGTCAATGGCGCCTTTGAGAAGATTGAGACAGAAGCGGCAAAAATGGGTTTAGCGGTAAATGAGGGAAAAACGAAGTACATGCTGTCTTCGAGTAAGGACACCCAACATCGACGGCTCGGACAGAACGTCACAATAGATGCATACAACTTCGAGGTAGTTAAGGAGTTTGTCTACCTAGGCTCCGCTATCAACACGGACAATAACACCAGCGCTGAGATAAGACGAAGAATTACTCTTGCTAATCGCTGTTTCTTTGGGCTAAGAAAGCAACTGAGTGGAAAAGCCCTCTCTCGAGCAACTAAGGTTAAACTGTACAACACCCTCATCATCCCTGTCCTGCTGTATGGTGCAGAAGCATGGACCCTAACAAAATCGGATGAATGTGCCTTAGGCTGCCCCGTGTGCATTGATGGGGAATGGAGAAGGAGATACAACAGCGAACTTTGGTGCAGGGAAATTACTCCACGGGAATCTGCTCCACATGGGAATTTACTCCACTCAAAGTGGGAATTTGTTCCACTTTTTAAAGTGGAATAAATTCCCCCTGCAAGTGGGAATTAACTGCACAATTTTTTTGGTGGAATTATTTCCCAGCATGAAACTGACCTCTACACGTTTTTACGAGGAATGTTAGTAATTATAATGCCATCAATTTATGTGATAAAGTCAACCAATTTAACAATTTTTTTATTTTTCCGCACCGTCTAACTATGGTGGAACATAAGTGCCGAATTCTATTTTGGGACTACAAACCCAATATGGTGGGTCATTAGTCCTGAAATTAAATTCGGGGTTTTTTCGTGATAAGAGTTAAACATTTTGTAAATCAATAAATCGAGTGGACAGTTTGAACATATTTTCAAGGTTTACATACCACATGCTGTAAGTCTATGTGGCGTTAAGGAAACTCTTTCCCATGAAAACGTTCTTCTGAACTTCGGTGTTCATGAGAGTAGGACATTCTACAAGCACACTGTACTTGAACCCAGTTTCATCTTATTGCATCTTTTTGTCACCTAAAATAACTGAGTTGTTTCTATTACATCAACAGCTCCATCAGAAAGACATTTTTGTATTGATGGGATGTTCAGTTTTCTTGCATCATGTGGATGCAGAAGTAAGTACTATTTTTGCGATACTAAACCTTAACTCAGTCTCACATATTTGAAAATATTATTTCAATAAAGGATTTGGAGCTTGAACCAAAAAATGAAGCAGGTACAATTATTGCTAGCGAGCGATGCGAGCGGAAAAAATTTTGCCCAAAAGAGAATGAATTTGGGGTGTGAAAATAAAAGAATTCGCGCGAATTTTTTTATTTTCACACCCCAAATTCATTCTCTTTTGGGCAAAATTTTTTCCGCTCGCTTCGCTCCCAACCAAACTAAAACGGTTTTGAATTTTCCAGATCGTCGTAATTCTCAGACGAAAGTGAAAAAAAATGTTCAAAATGAATCATTGCAATGCAGCACCTGCTTTCCAGACACGAGCGTGGTGCGTGGTGGTTAGTTTTGAATTGCTCTGACAATTTTGTCCACAAATAGTAAAAACAATGTTCCTATTTATTTGGAAGACTTTTTTATAGTTCAAAGAAAAAAATCACATTTTGAAATTTTTTTTTAATAAGAAGTGCAATAATTTTTTCTCACACTTTTTACTTTTAGTGGACTACTTTCTCACACAATTATGCAGTTATTTCCCACTCGCAGTGGGAATTTATTCCACTTTTAAAAGTGGAGCAAATTCCCACTTTGAGTGGAGTAAATTCCCATGTGGAGCAGATTCCCGTGGAGTAATTTTCCTGCACCGCGAACTTTACGGGTTGTACAACGACGTGAACTTAGCCAGAAGGGTCAAGGTCCAGAGACTCAGATGGCTCGGTCATTTAGAGCGTATGGACACCAATGCTCCGGCCTGGAAAGTCTTCGACACTATTCCCGAGGGACGCAGAAGGAGAGGAAGACCGCGACTCAGGTGGCGCACACAAGTGGAGGACCTCAATCAACTTGGAGTGCAAAACTGGAGACAGCTAGCTAGGGACCGAGCTGGATGGCGGAGACTGTTGATTGAGGCCCAAGTCCACAACGGACTGTAGCGCCACCTTAAGTAAGTAAGTAAGTAAAGGTTGTCGTCCATTCCCATCAAAACTGTACGTGCCGCTAATGAACAATGGCCACAACTATTTAAAGCCTGTGTTAGAGCTAAAAGCGGTCATTTTGAATGAAACTTTTTTTTCTACAAACTTGAGAAATAAATTTTGTTGTGAATATTTTTTTATTGAACTTTTAACATGTAACAGAAGTTATGCCTAGACTAGGTATTGTACACATTGAATATTAATAAAAACAGGTACATATTAAGAATCACCCTTTTACACACGACACGTTGTGTATATCATCAATGAATAATTAATTATAATAAATTTAAAATGTCTTAACTTTGTTTTGTTTTTTGTATTGTTTATGGGTTTTTTCTGAGTAAATGCGACGAAAGAGAAATTAAAATTTCAAGCAAGGGAAACCGTCTACTTCAACAGCATTTCACACATCTAAATGATTGTGTTTCTAAAGCATCAAAGTGATTTAAGGTAATTATCATTACTGCCTATTTGCGTCTGTGTACGCTTATTGCTCATATTTTTAACTGTTCAATTAACCTGTTAAAATCTCAACGGAAACTACTTATTACTTACTATAGAGAAAATTAAAGTTTGTTCATCGAACACTGGCCTGATTTAATTGAGTGTTCTGATTTCTGAATCATGTGTTTATTAACAGAGAGTATTATTATGGGAGATGTTACTTGTGCCTCACTACTCTTGTTGTTGTCATTTGAACAACAAAAAAAACTGATAAAGGTTGTAATCCGTCAAAATCTTTGCGCTGATGAAATTTGACAGGTAAAGGCTCAATAGAGCGATTAGATTCGAATCTACATAGGTCGCCAGGTCGATCTGAATGTTACCGGATTACCACAAAATCTGTTCTAGAAAACGCTTATGAAATTTGACAACTAGCTAGATAACCTTTACAAAAAGTTAAATCAAAAACACTTTGGAAGAAGAAGCAAGTTTTTTTTTTGCAAATTGACTGCAGAGAAAAAACCTATGAATTCCAAATCGACACCCACAATCTTTTCATCGATTTGGAGGCCGCGTATGACAGCATCTACAGACGAACAGTATAAAGTGAGTCTAGTTTTGACATCCTTGCCAAGCTCGTTCGCTTATGAAAAACGGAGTATTCACGCTGCGCCATCAAGATTGGCAACGACTTAACGGAATCTTTTGATGTCAAAAAAAGATTCAGACAAGGCATAATGCAGTGCCATGCGATTTCTTTAACATCGTGGTTAGGTTACAGTGGCTGCGGATTCAGAATCCACACACTTAGGCCAAAAGAAAAAGGCCCATTGTGATACCACATGAATCTAGAGAATTACTTCTTACTAGTCGAACCATTTTTAGCTTTTTACAAAGCGAAGAAGATATTTGTATTCTTATTAGCTAGTTCACTGGGGTTTTCATAAAAGTACTCTCCCAGATGAAGTTTGCGTCTTAGTGAAAGAGCAGGGCAAGTGCAGAGAAGGTGAGAGATTGTTTCCTCTTCTTCCTCATCCATACAGCTCCTACAGAAGTCATTTGAGGCTACACCAAGTCGTATTGCGTGTCTGCCTATAAGACAGTGTCCCGTAAGGACACCTATCAGGGAGCTAATATGAAGTCTGCTTTGAGATAACAAGTCTTTAGAGCGCTTTAAGTCCAGTGAAGGCCATATGAGTTTCGTAGCTGCGCACGTTGGTAAATTGTGCCACCTATAGTTTGTTATCGTTAAAGCTGCTTCTTTTAGCAAAAGTTTACATGTAGCTATCGGTATACCTATCTTCTCCCTTTCAGGTGAAATAGGTATGACGGTTCCATTTTTAGCGAGTTCTTCGGCTCTACAATTTCCTTTGATGTCTCTGTGACCCGGCACCCAACAGAGGTGAATGTTAAATTGCTGCGCCATCTCCATCAGAGACGATCGGCAATCGAGGGCCGTTTGAGATTTGGTTGAGACACCATCGAGAGATTTAATAGCAGCCTGACTGTCAGAGAAGATGCAGATATCAGAAGTTGATATCACGTTTTCTCTTAGCCAGGAGAGAACCTCTTTGATCGCTAAAATTTCCGCTTGGAAGACGCTACAATGATTGGGAAGGCGGAATGAGATGCTTAGATTAAGCTTTTCTGAGTACACACCACTACCAACTCCATCACTTGTCTTGGATCCATCTGTATAAAAATGAATGCCTTTGTCATCCAGAAGTTTTTTGTCTTCCCATTCTTCTCTGGATGGAATGGATATCTGGAAGTTTTTACCAAATTGTGATTTTGGAATGGTGTAGTCTATGTACTTTGGTATAGAACCGAAAGAGAGTGGTTGAGAAGATGCAAAACTCCACTATTTCAACACCAGAGGCACTACCTTTTAAAAATCTGTTCCAACTGATATTGACATAATGGGAAGAATACAGTGTGATGTCAATGGCGCCTTTGTGAGACTTGAGACAGAAGCGGCAAAAAAGGGTTTAGCGGTAAATGAGGGCAAAACGAAGTTTATGCTGTCTTCGCGGAAGGACACCCAACACCGACGGCTCCGACAGAACATCACTAGATAGATAGATAGATAGATAAAGATTTTTATTATTCTTTCCATGAAAATTTACAAAAGTTTACAAAAAACAAAAAGCATGGCTTAGTTGCCGTCTGCCTAGTTGACAAAACATAAATCAAAAACTTAATTGGAAATAAAATTTACCGTCACAATAATTAATTAAACAAAAAAGGAACATAGTACAATAAGTTAATTTAATTAGCAAAAAATTTAAATTAGCCTCAGAAACTCTCATTAATAATTCTCTCCCTATAATTTAACGCCAGTTTACAGTACTTATACAATTTTTTAACGTCGACTTCGTTCAGCAATGATACAATTTCATTTTCCGTCAAAAAGCCAGTTCCAAAAACGTTTCTTCTGATGACCTTAAGAATTGGACATTTACCCATGAAATGAAAGACATCTTCTCTCTATTGTAGATTACATAAGGAGCATATTATAGGTAAATCGTCTCTGTGTGGTATGAAATTTAGAGGGATGAGTTCACCACGCAGCTTCAACATCAACGAAATCTCTTCAACGCTGTACACATCCCGAAAATAATTCTTCGCCTCTAGATTATGATTGAGTTGGCTGTACACTACTCTGTGCAACGATCCAGATGCTTCATTAAGGCATCTTTCCCTGAACATATTATCTACTTTTGCAATAAGCTGATAAAGTGGTTCCTCCCAGTGAATGTACTCAAGGTTATTTATGCTTAGGTTGAACTCACAATCCGTAGCAAGATCCATCCATTCCGCATACCAGCCTGACCTCTCTCGAATGGTTTGAAGCGCCACTATCTTCGGTAACCGGTGGTTTTCCATTTTCATGACTTTCAGCACATAATCAATCTGTATTCGAAGTGTTCGTACAAAGAGCGGCTGCAGTCCTGTTTCCAACATAACCATGTAGTTCGGCATATTAGGTGGCAATCGAAATACTCTTTTTACATAAAAGCGCAACAGTTTTTCAACCTCATCATATTGCTTCGCTCCCCAATCTTGAGCAGCATAGAACAAAATTGATTCCGATACTGCTTTAAAAACAATGTACTTACTGCTGTGTAAAATACTTTTGTTGGAAAAACACCTCCACCACGATGCGCTGATGGCAGCTTTTGCGCTTGTAAGCTTCTCTTTCAGATGCGTTTCCATTTTTAAGTTCTTTGTCAAATTAACTCCAAGGTATTTGAATTCTTTGACTATCTCTATATTCTCACCATTGAAGTTCCATTTTTCATTTGCGCAATTCCTACCTCCACCGTTCTTGAAAATCATGATCTTCGACTTTTCCATGTTAACTACCAAGTTCCATCTTCTACAATACTCAAAAAGCCGGTTGACTCAGGAGATGACGCGAGAATCACAATGTCATCTGCGAACAACAGTGCTTTTATTATTTGTCCAGCGTGTTCAATGCCAGCAGGTAAACAATCGACTATGTCGTCGATAAAGAGAGCAAAGAGACTTGGGCTCATCGTACAACCTTGTCTGACGCCTGATTCCGTTCTAAACCATTCCGACTGATACATTTGTATCCATATAAAGGTTTTGCAGGACTCTTCCAAACTTTATCGACATTCCCATCCCATAGAGCTTGTAGATAAGTGCTTGCCTATTCACTGTATCAAACGCGCCCTTAAAATCAACGAAAAACGCGTATAACTTCTTCTTTCTCATTATATATGGTCGATCGTTGAGTAACCTGCTCTAAAGCCTGCCTGATATTCCTTCAATAGCTTATTTTCTTCAATTCATTTATTGAGGCGTCTTTTCAGAGTAGCTGTAAATATCTTATAGCACGAATTAAGAAAGGATATTCCTCGATAGTTAGCCGCCTCCGTCCAGCTTCCTTTTTTGTGTATCGGAAAAATTATAGATTCGCTAAATTCTTGAGGAATCAAACCTGTTTCCAGCACCTCGTTGTACAACACAGTAAGCCTGCTTATTAACTCGAAGGTTCCATACTTAAAAAATTCTGCTGGTAACCCATTGGAGCCTGCCGCTTTTCCATCCTTCATTTTGTTCATCGCTAAATATACTTCTTCGTTGGTTATGTCCGCATCCAATACTTCATTGTAAATACCCGGAGGCGCGAAATGGAAGTTGTTAATTTCCTGAGCTGGGTTTAATAAATTTTTAAAATGGTCAGCCAAAAGAGTGGGGCTCAGCTTGGGATGGATTTTAAAGACATTACCATTCAGATTTTTTATCAAAATCCAAAATTCTTTTGCGCTCAGACAGTTAGATAACCGTCTAGCTTCTGCCTCAAAATAACAGTTTTTTTTCCGGGAACACAATTCCTTATAATACTTATTTGCTTGCAGATACTGTCTTTTAAAGTGCTCCTCACTTGAGCGTCGATAAGCTCTTAACCATCCAAATGACAACATCCTGGCCTTTCTACACTCCAAATCAAACCAGGGCGCCTTAAAGCTATCTTGGGCCTTCCTTGTGCTACCCGAAGAGCCCGGATAAGATGCTTTCATGATCTCCTCTAACTGAGTCAAGTTACATTGCTGATATCGTTGAAGAGAAGCGTCCAGATGTAACTGGTATTGAACTCTATTGTTTTGGTTCCACTTAAGTTTTGGTAGGAGTCTCATAGGTCTTGCTTCGTCGGTCACCATCGCAAGTCCAAAGGTAACGACTAAGGGGAAGTGGTCTGAAAACGGTACATTTTCAACTTTGAACTCGCTGATTTGGTCGTTCCATTTACCACCAATGAGACCATAGTCAATTACAGAACTGCCCTGATTGCCAACAAAAGTAAATTCACCTTCCTGATCGTCCCCGCTTGTTCCATTGATAATTCGAAGCCCATATGAGTTACAAACATCCAATAATTTAATTCCTCTTGCGTTACAGACTGTATCCTTAGATTTCCGTTCGATCCCTCTAATTCGGTTTTCGTTTCCAGCTTCATTACCAATTCTTGCGTTCAGATCGCCCACTACCATCAGATTCGATGATCGCTGTTGAGACACAAAACCCTCCAGTTTCTCAAAATCATTGTCCCAGTGGTTACAGTTGATGTACGCTGGCAGTAATCGGTAATTCTCTCCATTAAAATTCAGATTTAAATACGTAACGCCTTCAACAACCCGAAAATCACAACTTATATACCTACTGTATGTCTTTCTTATATCCGAAAAAACAACCCCCACTGGCTCTTCCTCTTGATTCAGAACATCACTATAGAAGCATATAATTTCGAGTTAGTAGAGTAGTTTGTCTACCAAGGCTCCGCTATATACACGGGCAAAAACAGCTGGGGCTAGATCAGACGAAGAATAACTCTTGCTAATCGCTGTTTCTTTGGGCTATAAGAAAGCAATGAACTAATGTAAAACTATATAACACCCTCATCATCCCAGTCCTGCTGTATAGTTCAGAAGCATGAACTGTGACAAAATCGGATTAATGCGCCTTAGGTTGTTTCGAGAGCAAAGTTCTACGGGTCATGTATGACATGTATGACACGTGTGAATTTTACAACGAAACGGATCTAGTCAAGGTCCAAAGACTCAGATGGCTGGGTCGTTTAGAGCAGATGGACATCAATGCTTTAGCCCGGAAAACCTTCGACACCGAGGGACGAAGAAGTTGAGGAAGACCGCAACTTAATCAACTTGGAGTGCAAAACTGGAGAGAGCTAGCTAGGGACCGAAGTGACTGGAGGAGACTATTAGTTGTGGCCCAAGTTCACAACGGAAACGGAATGCAGCGCCACCTTAAGTAAGATTGCGGAGTTGAAGCGAGTTAGCGAATCGAGTTGGTCCATAACTAGTTTTGTAATTCTTTTTATATCAAAGCTATACTTTGACAGCATTCCAAGAGATAAGAGAGAAGAAGACGGTTTGAAAGGTGGTGCATTTTATTTCTGAATTTTGAAATGACCGGGAAAGACAGAGTTGGGAAATCACATTCTTGTAGCGCGGCTAAAAAAACGAATCTTTTTGCGTGACATACCTACAGTCACGCTTGTCGAGTACCACGGAGTGGAGGAATTCAACTGGTGTTGAAAATAACGGTAAAAAAGGGTATGTGGTGAGATACGTTACGCTTGCTGCTTAGACGAAAAATGAGCTCTTCGTATTATATTTTGTCCTTAAACATCCAAATCCGAAAAGCATGGTTGTGGACCCAAAAACAGATGGGAAAAACTGGCGTCACAAGTAAATGGATAAGAAGATTCAGAGAGGAGATCTCTTATCAGATTGAGAAATAGTGTCGTAGACAATACGGAGCCCTGCGGTACACCATCGTTTATTATGCGGGGCTTAGACTTAAACACGTCCAACACGACTTGTACCAAGCGTAATCGTTTAACTTTCTCCAAGCGATTTTAAAAATAAAACATTTCAAACCATAAGTTTGTTTCCTTTGCTTTACAATGCTGTCTACAATTTATTCTGAGTTTATAAAGTCGCAAAAAGTGTTTCCAACACCACTTTTTATTTCGTCTCTTAACTCGGATACACCCAGTATATCGATGAATCTAAGATTTTTATACACTTAACTCAGCTTTGTTTATTCCTAGACCAATCACAAATATTTAATGACGAAATTTTAATGAACCAGCAATTTTTTTGGAGCTTACAGCTTAGGTGCCAGTTCAGTTTGTGAACAAGTTTCAAGCTAAAGTATACAGTGATGCTTAAAACTTATCTCTAATTTTATTTTGTGATAAAATAGGAATGTATAATGCAACAAACACAAGACACTTGTTATACCATAATAAATTATATAATATTAGATATCTGATGTCAGAGATTTCCCTCAGAATGAAAAGGTAAAAACAATGCATTCAATGTTTTAATATCAATTTAACTCAGAGACAATTTTGAGAACATTTCTATCAAGAAGTCGCACCCCGAAGAGAATCCAATATCCGAAGCCCACAAGTCGAAGCACTCCCAGTCAGTCATTCAATTCTCTGTACTAAGAAAAGAACTTCAAGAATTGTGCTGTCGGTCATTGGTTAAGTTGCAGCAACACGATGGCTGTGATGAGACGACGACTACACTACGAGACACCAGTCAAGTAATGCCTCTGCGAATCAATATCGAAATCAGTCAGTCTTATAGGTATCGCCAGGCGGTAAAGACACACATGGCGACAACTTAAGAAAAAAAATAAAAAAAACTTAAATAACTTCAAAAATAAATAAACATCCCAGGGCCGAGAGTCGTGTCTTGTGCGCCTGTTACTGAGAGTCCTATTCACCGTAATAGAATTAAAATTAAAAAATAAATAAATCAACGCGACACTTTTTTCGTCGCCGTACTCTAGATTAATTGTGTGAAAAAAATTTGTGATACAAAAAAAAGTAATAATAAATAAATTGAATTAAAACAGTTTATGGGAATTATTTGGTTTTCATTGAGTGCTGCTATATAAACATAATAATCTTAACAAAATAGTCAAACCAGTTCCTGAAGCATCAAGTGGATGACACGATTCGTAACATTTAGGCTTAATGTGAGTATTGTTGTTAGTTGGTTTCTTGAATGCACAAATGCACAGCACATGCACCCAAGAGCGAGTGGTTTTATTTTAAGTCTTTTGCCTGAGTATGTAAAAGAAGTGGAAAAGTACTGGCCAAATGTCTTCTTAAGATTTCTCTTTCTCCTGTTACTTGGCTTGTTTCATTCAACTTAAAAAAAAAGGAACCAGTTGGGGAAGAGGGATTGTCACGGCTCCCCTTTGCAAAGACCGAACTGTCTTGTCCTTCTCACATTTTGTGCGGCCCTCTTAAGTTATTTCTGTTTATATATTTTTTTTATTCTTAGATAAAATGGAATTTGGGCCAAATGCGGGGCTCTTATACCTCCAATATTATTTGGTCAGTAAATGTAATCGTTCTGCCCCTGCTATAACTCAAACTCATTGTAGGTACGCCCCAGTCTTCTCCACCGTGCAAACCAAAGGCGGTATGATGTTAACATTTTTAAAGCAGGTAGAAGACTTGTGATTTTCAGAACGTGGGCAGGGAAGACTTCAAATGCCTGTATCCAATGTGCCACGAAATATATTGACCATGTGTTTGGAGTGTGATCATTCATATGCAAATTTGATTTAAATGTTGGTCGTACTTACTGTCACTTTTTTTTTTCTTACTTTATTTACCTAACAACATCAAACAAAGTCTATCTAGAAACACTTTACAATGTTTGCATAATTAAACAATTATTGTCAGTTAATTGTTTTTATCAATCAATACAAATCGTTGGTGTAGTAGAAATTGGTGTTTGTAAAGCCATACTATTATTAACTTGTATAAACTAGTTTTCCCTCCCTTTTTGATGTTTTTTTTAAGCCGGTTTAACTATTAAGCCGAATGCAAGTACTCCATCCATTATTTGTTCACGTGATTCTTATAATTTATCGGAGTTTCCTTTTTCGTTATTTTATTGTTTTATTTTTGTTTAGTTGTAATGAAGGTTTCACTTATTGGCGTATAATTTAGCGTACAATAACGACTTTCAACCGGCAAAAATGAATAGTCCGTGTCACAAAGTTTAAAAAATTATTTTCTTAAAGCCGATTTTACATTTATCGAAAAAATCTCCAAACAACAAACTGGCAAAAAAACTTATTTGAGTATTCATCGGTCAAATAAATAAGAGCATTATTCGTCAGATAAAGTCTATCTGACGATTGAAAAATCGATAACATTTTGTTATCTGTCGATTAAACACTATCTGCTTGTTTATCTGACGATTGAAAAATCGGCTCTTA
This sequence comes from Sphaerophoria taeniata, assembly GCA_943590905.1. NCBI lineage: Eukaryota > Metazoa > Arthropoda > Insecta > Diptera > Syrphidae > Sphaerophoria > Sphaerophoria taeniata. The sequence goes on from OX016541.1 coordinate 26,533,934, forward strand.
ATCAAAATAATGTTAATTTTTCTAAATTTAATTTGCTATAACGAGACGGCACATTTTCCACTTGTGTTAACAATCTGTTTGAGGACTATGTGTAGTGTCTGTGCGTTGACTGCTAAGCACAACGTTGTGGGTTCGAATCCTACTTGTGCCCATAAAAGCTTTTATTTCATCTTTCACGGGAACTACCTCTTGCGAAGAACTGACTAAACTTCCAAGAGTATCAATCTGTCATGAAAAAGTTCTACTCAACTTTGCCGTTCGGAATCAGCGTTCAATTCTTCACACGCACTGAAAGAATTGTTGAGCAAGCCACTTAGACCTTGGTTCTTCAAAAGCTGTCGCGCCACTCTATTTATTTATTTGAATACTATGCATGTACATAACCTTTGTTGTTTTGACGGCCGGATTAACGGTGGTAGTGAGTTCTGTTAATAACAATCGTTGACCATAATTGGTTTGTCAAAAAAAAAATGATACTTCATAGTTGGAATTAATTGGAAATACAAAGATAAAATCATTTCAGATCGTGTTTTTACGTTTGTGTCAAACTTGGTTTTTATTTCAAAAGTACTGTACAAAATCGACAATATTTTTCAAATACTTACTTAAGGTGGCGCTCCAGTCCGGTGTGAACTTAGGCCTCAATCCACAGCCTTCGCCAGTCAGCTCGGTCCCTAGATATCTGTCTCCAGCTTTTCACTCGAAGTTGATTGAGGTCATCTTCTACTTGTGTGCGCCACCTGTTTCGCGGTCATTTTCTTCTTCTACGTCCATCGGGAAAAATGTCGAAGGCTTTCCGGACCGGAGCATTGGTGTCCATCCGGCTTAAATGACCAAGCCACCTGGGTCTCTGGACCTTGACCCTCCTGGCTAGGTCCATTTCGTTGCACAACCCGTAAAGTTCTCTGTTGTATCTTCTTCGCCATTCCCCATCAATGCACACGGGGCCAAAGATGACCTGAAGAACTCTCCTCTCAAAACAGCCTAAAGCACATTCATCCGATTTTGTCAAGGTCCATGCTTCTGCACCATACAGCAGGACTGGGATGATGAGCGTGTTGTACAGTCTTAACTTAGTTGCTTAGCAAGAGTTATTCTTCGTGTGATCTCTGCACTGGTGTTATTGCCCGTGTTAATAGCGGAGCATAGGTAGACAAACTCCTCCACTACCTCAAAGTTGTAAGCGTTATTGTATTTTTCAATTATCAAATTTAATTGAATGATATTCAAATTTTTGAGAAAAAGCTTTTTTTTAAGTGGTTAACAAAATATTTGTTGCTTTAAAAAAACTCAAAATTTTACTTATAAGCTTGTCTTGTTGCTTATGCCATCTACGTCTGAAGGTAATGTATCATTCCTCCTAGCACATCCCTGGTGCTGGTTGAAGTAATGCTTACAAACACACCAAACTTCACTGCGATGCTGTGGAGATTACCGGAAGTGCGTGCTGTTAATAACAGTTTTCAACTACGTATAGGTACTTAATTATTTGTGTTTACAACGATTTTTTTTTGACAACCAATGATAGTTAAAGCTTTTTATTAGCAGAACGAACCACGGCCCACACAACGTTCAAAGCTAATTCATCTCATCTTTATTCCTTCTTCTTGTTTTGATCATTGAAGAGAGGGGTTATCTTTAATCATCTATACTCTGTCCGATAAAAATTGGCAGTACAGGCCTTATGGGAGACCTTTTTAAAAATCAGTGGCGCGCTGTTCTCTACACCATACCCAATTGAAGGGAACTCCTTTAAAAAGTTTTATAAAACACCCATGAATTTTTGATGGCATCCGACGTAGAACCCACAACGACCTGCCTGGCACACACTTGAGCATGCACTGATAGTTCTCTGCTGCTTTTCAACCCTCATTAAATCACACATATTCAGAGTTGCCTTTTTCTATTTTGTAACTCACTTCGTATTTTTTTCTTACTTTTTCAATGGATTTCTGTTGAGAAGCTTTTGCTTTGAGAGCTTTCTTAACGATGAGTGTTATCGAGTTGTGTTTGACTTTTTCATTTCTTTTAAAGTTTTGCAAATCAGTTTAAATGCAGTTATAAAAATCAAAGCCATTTTATTTAAGGAAGAATATTATTTGCGTAGATTCTCGTACCGGGCGGTAGCTTTGTTGATTTTGCGAGTTATTTTTGTGCATTATTGTGATAATATTATTGTGCTGTTGTTGTTCTATTGTTGCGGGGTTTGTTTTTTCTTGTTGTGCTTTTGTTTTGTTTGTATATTATCTTTGTGATTTTGTTGTGTTGTTTGTGTTTTATTGCTGTTGCTTTTGCTTTTGTTGTGTTGTGCAAATTTAAAATGGTTTCAACATCAAAATGCTCAAAGGACTTGAGTGCCAAAAAAAAGAGATAGTTGAGGCGACAACAGCAATTTGTAAGAACCTGCAAAGTAAAACCCTTCAAAAACGCGCCTTTTATCTTGCCTCTTGGTGGTGTGGAAAAAGATAAATTTTATTTCATTTTCATATATAATAAAAAACGAAATGAAAATCAATGTAAAAAAGAAGAATGCCAACTCTGCAGTTATTTCATTTAGCTTTTTCGAATTCAAAATGCGCATTACGGCAACCCAGTAAGAGCTTTTTTGAGAAAAGTACTTATGGGTAGGAAAAGAGTGCGAACGAGATGCAGATATCCCTATCTTCCCTGTACTGCCAATTTTTATCGGACAGAGTATAATAACTTTTTGGCGGTTTCTCTTCATCATATGATATATTTAGAGCCGATTTTTCAATCGTCAGATAAACAAGCAGATAGTGTTTATTCGACAAACAACAAAATATTGGATTTTTCAATCGTCAGGTAGACTTTATCTGAAGAAAAACACTTTTATTTATTCGACCGATGAATACTCAGATAAGTTTATTTGCCAGTTTGTTATTTTTATTTTTGTTCGATGATTGAAAAATCGGCTCTTAAAGAAATAGCTTAAATTATTTAAATAAAATCAAAACGAAAGTGAGACAAATAATGTTCTATTCCCAACGACCAAAAAGGATATGTAAGCCTAACACCTTTATTTTTTTTCTTGTATTCTTAATTTTAACTGATTTGATTGACACATTAACCTGTTGAAACCTATGTCTATGTTTATTTAAATAGAACTGCATTTCAGTTCCAAATTGATGATAGTTTAGGTGTAATGTGAATGATACATCAGTAATTAATTTTAATTGACGTGCAATAAAAATTACATCAAATGTTACCGCCTTATAAATTACAACAACTTGTTCCGATAAATAGAAACGAATTGGTCTTTTAGTTGCATATAATTTAACTGTAGCCGAAAGATGTTATCAATGTAATTGTTAGCGCCAAACGTTGATAAAACAAGTTGTTGTTAAATTCAGCTTCATAAGCTTCTGAAACATGTGAAAAATGTGACAACTCTTGAAAGCTTACTGTTTAAATAATTTAATTCTATTTCAAGTACCTCTGTTTGTTTATTTACGACTAAATGTCCTCGTACATAAACAATGTTTGATCAGCGAATAAAAACAAAAGATATGGATTAATTTAAGCGTAATTTTAAATGGAATATTGTTCTGCGTGATATTATCAGAAAAAATATATTTTTTATAATTATCGTTGTGTAATAATTGTTGATACTAATTGTTCTAGTCTGCTTTTTGAAAGTTAAGTGGATACTCATCAAAGCTCGTCGTAATAATGCGATTTCTTTGAATAGGGTAAGTTCGGGCATTATGGCGCACCGGCATTATGGCGCACCACTCAAATGTCATAGTTCCAAAATTCTAATTTAAATAAAACCAATGCAAACATATCGGTCTTTCCTTAACACGTGTCCAGTGAACATCGGTCGTCGATACGACGAGATTCACAGAAGAAAAAAAAAACTTTTAAAAATTTTTTTGCGTTTTGGTGCGTTTTTTAATTTCGCTTTATTTTCAGATTCGTGTTTCTCGGTAAGTAGACAACGCAGGTGTTCGATGTATAGAGCAAAATACAGATCATAGTTTCAGTTTTATTGTGTAACGGGAAATATTTCAAACGAAGAGAGATCTTAGTTTTTTTTTGTTGACGTGTTTTGAATAAGTGCTTTCGGGTAGTATGGCGCATATGCTATGAGGGCATTATGGCGTGAGTGCGCCATAATGCCCTTATGAAGTTTTTATATAAAGTGTAGTTTCCTACCTTGATCTCTTCGTCTCTTCTAGTTTTTTTTTTATTTTTGTACGTGTTGCATAGCTATGTAAATGATAGATACAAAGTGCATGTTTCAACTTTAAGTAATAAATAATTATTTCAGAAATGTCAAATATCCGCCCAACAAATAAAGGGATTCGAGGCAAATGGGAAAAAGACCATTTACTTGCTGCTATTGAGGAAAAGGGACGATTGCATGCAGTGTGTCTTTCGTGGACACTTGTCCCACGACTCCTGCACTGGATTTAAGAACACATGTGATCAATGTGGGCGTTCAAATCAGAAATAAAATTTCTGCGCCATATTGCCCTTAAGGGTGCGCCATATTGCCCGCATGTAGGGCAATATGGTTTTTTTTAAGCTTTTTTTGAATTCATTTTAATTTTGTTTATTTCGTTGAATTACTATTTTAATTATATTCATTTATGTTCCTATTTTGTCTTATTAAATAAAAAAAAATTACTGAATTAAAAAATATTGTTCATTTTAAAGTTATTTCAGATTTCCGTTAGGTGCGCCATAATGCCCGAACTTACCCTAACTCTTTCCGATGTCAATAGCCATTTATTTAGATTAGGGATGGTCGGCTTAAGTGAATACAAAATGGAGGCCCAAAATTTTGAAAAAAATTCCCGCCCAAGGTGACTTCTCTCCTAAGCGAGGCGTATAAGCATACCTACATAATTATGTATTTTCATATCAATAAAAATCTTTTCAAAACAGTAACAATGTAAAGTCATACATAACTCTATACTGACATATTTTTTAGATATTGACTGTCAACCACTGTATTTCTAGTCTAGTTCAATCATCGCCGATCTAGACTAGAAAACACTTGGTTTTGTCTAACAATTCTCGAAATACTTCTGCCAAATATTTGTTTAAAGTCTGTGTACAATTTTTGAAATCATTGACTTATGACTTGTTTCATTTTCCAGCAAATAACACAAATGACCTTGATGCCGTTTCTATTAAGTAAACTGTTTTTGTTGATATACCTGCCACACGAGACACAAAAGCGTATCAGCCAGTGACTCTTTACCTACTCTAAATTTATTTTACAAGATCAGTTAAAATTTTTTATTCGAAAAGGGTGAATTTTTATCATAATTATCTCTTATTTGACCATTCAAAGCTTTAATCTTTATGGTTCATGTCTTATTCTATTCATTGACAACATATGTTGTAAACTTTTATCTGAAATTCTCCATTTATTTGATCGAATAAGTATTTAAAGACTCAAATAAAATTTTAATTTAATTTCAACGTTGGCGAAATGTTTTTTAACTTGTTGAACAATGAATTTCTTAAAATTGTGGATGGTGTCAAAATTGTTTTGTTTTTAAAACACTATTCAGCGGACTATACAATATACATGCTTCAGAAAACGAATGTTCCCTGTTTGACATTATGCTATGCATGCGGTTTACTCAGTGTTTTTCCGTTTCCTATTTCGGGATGGAGTTTTTTTTTATCGTATAACTACACTCCAAATTCAGATACAAAATTTGTTTAAAAATGACTTTGCTTACAGTGAAAAATCCCGCAAAATGTGATTAAATTTACATACATATGTATAGCAGAGGGTGCTGCGCATATTTGACAAGTCGTTATGTCATCGTTGTGCATGTTCCCGTTGGGTTAAGGAATTCACTGGGAACACAAAGAAGTACGAAAAAACTCAAAACCCAAACAAAAAAAATGTTTTAATCTTGCGTAGGTCTTCTTTAACGGTTAATAAATACTAAAGAAAAGTTTATAAATTCAAAAGAGAATAAAGGCATCCAAAATAAAAGCAATAATTTTGGTCGAATTAAAATAAAGTCAAAATGCTTATATTTGTAAAAGAAAAATGTTTAAAATTTTGTAATGTTTTTTTGTTCAACTTATCAAAATAAACTCTAGAAAAATTCACACGCTCATTTTTTGATTTTGTAGGCGGGTAATGATCTGGCCGCGTATCATAAAAGTGAAATGCACATGAGCGTTTAAGAAAATTATTTGATGAGGCCAATAGATTTTGTAGACTTGAAATGATAATTTCAAGGTTTGAATAGACAACAAATTATTATTCATGATTTAATAACTTAAGCTTTCAATTTAATTCTTGTCAGATAACGCTAAATGCTTTTTTTTATGTTCAGAGATCTGAACTGAAGTGTTCAGAATAATGTTGAAAACGTTTTGAAAGATTAATGACTACACATGGAATGCCAGTAGCCAACCTTCATGACTTTTCCACTTGTAACGGACAAAACACATGGCCTTGAAATAGAACGGAACTTACTTCCTAAAAGTTGAGTGTTTTCATATTCATTGTATGCGTTCGATACTATTCAGAACAGAATGCGTCGCCAGTCGCCCGGCGACTAAAATGACAGCTGTCAAAAATGTGAAATTTGTATGGAAGACGCCCATTAACAAGACAATAGGTCTGTTTAATGAATCTGTTCCGCAAGGAAAAGAACAGAAAAGATCCAAAAAGTACACGTTGGTGTGTTCCATGAGTAAAAACCTTGCCCCAAACTGTGCTACAATCTGTCATTTTGTGTTACATGAAGTTGTCCATCTCAGTTGAGTACACATTTTTCTGCACCTACTTTTTTGGTGACTATCAAATGTCAAAATTTCAAATGCTAAATTATAATTTTTATTTTTTTCCAATCAAACATTTTTTTGAAGTTATCTCGATTGACGAGTTTTCCGAGGAAGTAAAAATATTACTACAATACTCTCATATGGCTTTTCTTACAACCAAGATGAATTGCTACTAAAATTCGATGCTTTTTGGCGTGTAAGAAATGTGCAAAAACGAATCAATCCCTTTTTTGAATGTCTGTGTTGTCTAGTCAGCTGTAAAATCGTTTTGTACGTCATGATAATCACAACAATAAAAAACTCAGAAATGTCAAACTCGTAGCACATGTGTAAAATTCCTGTACAAGTATGTGTAAATCTGTCTCCAAAAACGGATTCAAGAGAAATCAATCCTTCGAGAAAAAAAATCAATTTCTTTGTGAAAGAAATGCGTTTAAGGGAAAAAAAATTGCCACTTTTACGTCACGGATCAATTCTCGGGTTGTAAGAAAAGCCACATCAAAGTCGCAAGTAAAAACTTGTCGCAAAAATCTGATGAGCTCTTCAGCGAAATGAAAATTTTATTCGGTTTGATTTGACTTGGAATTGGAATATTTATTCAGCTGACTTTATTGTGTCAAAAAGATTAAACAGGGATCAAACTTGCTCAGACTGCATTGTGATCACAAATTTCTCAGCGATTTGAGAAACGAATTTTTGACAGCTGTCATTTTTGTCACCGGGTGACTAGCAACTGCATTCCGTTCAGCTTCTTATGGTGCAGGTTCTCTTCAAATACAAAAAAGGAAAAACGTCATGTGCCAGGCAACACCCACAAGATCTGTTTAGTTACTTTTTTGAAAAATTACATTGAATTAATAATATACCGGCGTTTTCCTATTTACCTCTGAGCAGATTACAAAACTGTCACATAAAATTCTTGCACACAACATACTCATTCATGTGATAATTATCAATGAGTATCTATACTTATAAGTATTATAAAAAAAAGCACATGTTAAACGTAAGGCGCCTTTAAAAGCAATTTCCACCCTGTCGATTTTATGTTTCGCGTCTCAACTCACGATAAAATATTCTGAGATCCGACGTTCACAAATGTTGCTGCATCAGATTCTGATTCTGAAAAAGTATCGAGCAAACTATATTATGGGTCACACAATGCTCAACGTGTTGGGTGCGTTGAAACAAACTAAAACAAAAAACTCTGGTAACTTTCCACTCCACGAAATCAAATAAAGCAAAGTGCAATATTTCTGCATTTTGAGACGTGGTGTGCTTTCCACTTTGCCATCCGCTTTGTTACATCTCGAAAAATGAATGTAGGCATTATTATGTTTATGTTTATTTTACTGAAGCATTCATATTCAACATGAAGAGATTTTTCTCGCATCCAAGTACGAGTCTAAAATGTTTTATGTTTCTTTTGAAACATGTCACAATGCACACAAAAGTCCAAGCAAATTTGTGCGATCTGTCGGTACCTATATGGTTCAAACTGACAATGAGAAAAATGTGCGAGTGCATTCAGAGTTGTTTGAATTGATTCGGGGTTGATGAAGTTCACGCTCGTGATCAATGATGATGTTCCCTTGAATCTTGAAATGTGAATTTATTCAGAAGGGAATTTTATTGTGTTCCTTAATTGCCTTTGTCATATGTTTCTTTTATTTATTATTTGTATTGCTTACTTTATTTACCCCAATAAAAGAGATGTGAACATTGTAATTTATATTGAAATGCAATTTTAAGACTTATAAATGATTTTTTGTAGTGCATTCGTTCACACTTTTGGAGAATATGATATTCACAGAGAAGCTGTCATATCAAAATCTAAAATATTTCTATATCGAACGAGCTTTTAATAAACATTAACGGCGTTTTTGATTGGTAATCTAGAAGCTAAAAAAAATCATTTTGTTCGTAAAATCAGAAGAATTCTCTTCTTTTCAGAATCAGAACTGTCACTTTTCCTTAATTGAACGCTTTCAGAATGCTTTTTTTAACTCCTCTCATATCAGCTATTAGTTCTGTTGATACACTTATATCTCAAGGAAGAAGATACTGCGTACCAAAATAGTATAGGAAATAGGAAATAGCCTCGGTCTTTCGAATTAAACCACTCAATTTGTTAATCGTTTAATTCATTTTCACTTAGTTTGTTGCCAAAGACAATCTGATTTTACCTAAAATTAAGTTTTCGTCATTTGGCTTTCGATATAGGGTGAGTACAATGAATAGTCAAATCATGGACAGTTTTGAAAAAAAACTATCAACAATTATGGTGACCGTTCAATGGAACGGAACTTACTTGTTGAAAATTGGGTGTTTGCATATTCATTGGGCATGTTCACTTTGACTTGCATAGGTTGTTTAGGTTGTCTAAAGGCAGATCGGAACGGATACGGAGTCGTCCGTAACTGAGCAAGAATGGACGAAAGTTGCTCGAACCTGATCAGAACACCAATTTTGATGAGACATTTACCAGTATTGTTAAAAGCTTAATGGCTGAAACACGAACAGGATTTAGCTTTGTTTTCGTCTTCATTACAATGCATCCTCTTTGAGTTTACTTTACTCCATCATCATAGTCATACCTCCGAAAACAAAAGAATTTTGTTTATTGACTTTTTCTTACAGCGGTAGCGCTGTCAGACAAAGCAAATGTTCAGCATATTTGAACTAGAGCTTCCACATTTACGTAACACATTACGTAACATTACATTCTTTTCTTTACAATATTGTCAAACGAAACGTAAGCATGCATGAACTTCGCTGAACTCGTAAACGTCAGGCGAAGTCGTATTTCGAAATCGAACAAATCAACAAACAATTTATTTCAATAAAGATTTGTTGTTTTTTTTACAGTTTTCAAACAAAATGACCTCGACATTCTAGAGAGCTAAATGTTTTTGATTTTCCTATTGATGCATTTCTGCAATGTGAAATAAACCAAAATCAATGCCAAAGTAAATAGATATTTTGATTGAAAAAATTTCGAAAAAAACAACGTCCTTAGACAGAATCTAAAAAAAGCAAACGTCGACATTAACCGATGTTTATTGACTGCAGTTGTTCCTTCATTTTTATTTTGAACGCAATACTCCACCTTATGTTAAGCATGTCAGTCAAAGTTTCCTATCGCATGTGTAAACACACCCTAAGGCTATCTTAAAGGCCATGGTCAAAAGTATAGTTTTGAACGCGCCCAATTGTTCATTAGCGGACTATAATTTTGCACCCATGTATCAGCGGAAATTTTAGCGATCAAAGAGGTTCTCTCCTGGCTAAGAGAAAACGTGATATCAACTTCTGATATCCGCTTCTTCTCTGACAGTCAGGCTGCTATTAAATCTCTCGACGGTGTCTCAACCAAATCTTAAACGGCCCTCGATTGCCGATCGTCTCTGATGGAGATGACGCAGCAATTTAACATTCACCTCTGTTGGGTGCCGGGTCACAGAGACATCAAAGGAAATTGTAGAGCCGATGAACTCGCTAAAAATGGAACCGTCATACCTATTTCACCTGAAAGGGAGAACGGAGAAGATAGGTATACCGAAAGCTACATGTAAACTTTTGCTAAAAGAAGCAGCTTTAACGATAACAAACTATAGGTGGCACAATTTACCAACGTGCGCAGCTATGAAACTCATATGGCCTTCACTGGACTTAAAGCGCTCTAAAGACTTGTTATCTCAAAGCAGACTTCATATTAGCTCCCTGATAGGTGTCCTTACGGGACACTGTCTTATAGGCAGACACGCAATACGACTTGGTGTAGACTCAAATGAATTCTGCAGGAGCTGTATGGATGAGGAAGAAGAGGAAACAATCTCTCACCTTCTCTGCACTTGCCCTGCTCTTTCACTAAGACGCAAACTTCATCTGGGAGAGTACTTTTATGATAACCACAGTGAACTAGCTAATTATTCATGCTTTATTCATGCTTTATTCACTCTTAAAAGTATACAATTTTGTTTTTGTTTGTTTTGTTTTTTTTTTACATTTTTATTCAATAAGTTTGATGAGTATAAGCCTCCTCCTTCGTCTTCCACAATTGTCGGTCTAAAGCTTCTAATGTTGTATTTCGTCTCTCCACCTTTTGAGTTGTCTTCCTACATTTCTTTTCTTGTCTCGCGGGGTCCACTCTGTTGTTATTTTGGTCCATCGATCATCTGAGGTTCGGAATATGTGTCCAGCCCAATACCATTTAAGTCTTCTTGTTCTTTGAAGAACGTCTTCAAATTTCGTTTGGTTTCTTATGTTTTCGTGGTTAATCCGTTGGGATAACCTCACTTTAAGAATCGATCTTTCCATCCCTCTTTGGCAGGATTGGAGCTTATTTTCGAGGGCTCTCGTAGATTGCCATGTTTGGCAACCATATGTCAAGACTGGAAGAACCGTCGAGTCGAAAACACATTTTCTTGTTTGGGTTGAGATATTAAGATCCAGCAGATTCTTCACATTCCAAAATTGTCTCCAAGCGCTTGCTATTCTATGGTTTACATTTTTAACGTCTTTATCGATGAATGATATGGTTTGACCCAAATAATTGTAGTCTTCTACGTAGTCTAAAGCGATATCATCAATTTTTATTATGGAATGGGTGCCATTTGACATTATTTTGGTTTTTTGTCGATTAGTGGATAAACCGACTTTTTTGCATTCTATACAAAGCTCGTTTAGCATAGTTTGTAATTCATGTTTTGACGTGGCGATTAAAACAATATCATCTGCAAATCTAAGATTTGATAGAAATCTACCGTTTATATTCAATCCCTTGTTTTCCCATTCCAAGTTACGAAAAATCGCTTCCAAAGTTGCGGAAAAAAGTGCTGGTGAAAGTGGATCACCTTGCCGTGCTCCACGTGTCGTCTGAAATATTGGTCCAGTACTTTCCGGTTTAATGCACGCAACATTATCCTTATACATGTTTTGAAGAATACGAACAATTTTCGGTTCCACACCTTGTTTAATTAGCGCTTGCCAGATAAATACTTGCTCAACTGTATTGAAAGCTTTGGCGAAATCAATAAATGCAATATATAGCGTTATATTATATTCCTTGCTCTTTTCTATGATTTGGCTCATTGTTTGAAGATGGTCCATTGTTGAGAATCCAGATCTGAACCCAGCTTGCTCAAAAGGTTGATTGAATTCTAGGCTTGTTTTCATTCTATTGAAAAGGCATTTCGCAAATACTTTATAAACGCAAGATATTATACTAATGGGCCTATAGTTGTTTATGTCGTCCTTCTTGCCTTTTTTGTGGATGAGGATTATTTCGGATTTCTTCCATTGTTCTGGGATTTCCTCGGTGACCAAAACCTGATTGAAAATATCTTTCAACCAGTTGGCCAATGAACATTTTGCGTATTTTAAATACTCTGCAGCAATTCCATCACTTCCATTGCATTTCTCGTTTTTTAAGGTTTGAATCGCATTCTCGACTTCGCTTTTAAGTAAAATTGGAAACTGTTGCTCTTCTTGCCAATCAGTGCTTGTGTCAGCATTTAAAAGTGAATGAGAGTCAGAACTGTTTAGTTGGGTTTTGTATAAATTGCTGTAGAAATTTGTTGCTATGTTGTTGATATCTTTTCTGTTATGAGTCTTGCTAGCATTTTTGGATAAGGCAACGATCCATTCTTTATTAGTTTTTAATGAAGCATTTGCTTTTTTAATTGATTTTGTTTTTTCAATTATATTTTGTAAAAAGTTGTCGTTAAAAGTTTGGATGTCTTCTTGTGATTTTTTCTTAATTTTTTTCCTAAGATTTGCAAGATTATGTTTTTCGGATGGATTAAGACTGACCTTTAGGCGTAGATTCTCACGTTCTTCAATAAGCTTTAATGTTTCGTTTGAGAGTTTTTGCGGTTTCATTGCTGATGCTGTCAGAATGTGTCTTTCTGCAGATTGTTTGATTGTTCGTTCTAAGATGTTATATTGGTGTTGAAATGACTCATGTCTAGATGCAAGTATTTGGTATCTTTGTTGTAGATCAATATTGTAATTCCTGATTGCTTCATCAGTGAGGATCTTTGATATATTCTTCTTTGTTGTCTTGTGGAGTTGTCTGTTGTTGTGGCTAATTCTCAGTTTGGCTCGTACTAGTCGGTGATCCGAATCAAACTCGAAATTATTCAAAACGCTTACATCTTCTAAAACAGATCGTTTATTTGATAGGATATAATCGTATTGGTTTTTGTAGTTCCTGTCTGGCGATATCCAAGTCCACTGGTTTTGTGGTTTCTTTTTAAATAAGGAGTTGCCCAACACTAGCTTGTTTTGCCAAATATGCTGGATGAGGCGGCTTCCTCTAGCGTTTCTTTCTCCGTATCCAAATTCACCCATAATTTGTTCTTCTCCTCTCTCCCTTAATCCAATTTTTGCATTAAAGTCGCCAATTGTTAAGAGAATTTCAGATTTGAAATGGATTGTTGCTCTCTCAAGTGTATCATAAAAAGTATCTATTTCTTCTTCTGTTGCCTTCTTAGTTGGTGAATTTTGAATCTTACACCTATCACTCTGTCGCTAAAACCTTTTATTTCTAGAATGTTCGTTTTTAGTTTTTTGTTAATCATGATTCCAACGCCAAAGGATCCTTTTTTTGGTACCGAAGTATGCAAAAATGTTGCCGTTGTCTAGTTCTGTAATGCTTTCTCCATGTCTTCTTACTTCAGCTAGACCTATAACATCCATGTTTATCTTTAAGAGGGCATTTTCGAGTTATATAAATTTTTCTTCGGAAAGTAAAGTTCTAGTGTATAGCGTTGCAATATGTAATTGCTTGATTCTGTTTGAGTTTAAATTATTGTTTATATTATTTTTGATATAATGTTGTTGATTTTTGTATTCATTAGAAGGGGGGTTTTGGCCATGTACCTCCACGGTAGCCAACCGGATTGGAGGCATAATTTGAAAATTATACAATTCGTTTGTGTTATTATTCGTTTCGAACTAGCTAATAAGGATATCAAATATATTCTTCGCTTTATAAAAAGCTCAAAATGGTTCGACTAGTAAGCAGTAATTCTCTAGATTCATGTGGTATCACAATGGGCCTTTTCTTTTGGCCTAAGTGTGTGGATTCTGAATCCGCAGCCACTGTAACCTAACCTAACCTATCAAAAACAAGAAACATTTCGGGTTTCATTAAGATGCCTATCTGAGCAATTATTATGTTGAAAGTAAGTATAAATGTGTATGTGACGCGCACATACAACATCGTTGAATTTATTTTATTTAAGACCCCATTAACAGACTCAATTGCTTGATTGATTTCTTTTCGAGCGCCAACCAAATCAAACACTCTTGTTTCTGCTGTTGATGTGAATGATTTTAATTCTTAAATTAAAATAAACTTTGCAATTTTGCGAGGCGTGGTGTAGCGTTGTCGTATGTTGCTTGGCCCACTAAGCAATTGAATAGAAATTAATTAAAGCGAAATAGAACCACTTCTAAATTCTAATAGTTTTTTTTATTGTACTACTCCAGTGGTGGCCAACTTACTTGAACCCAAGATCTACTGTTTACTGGCGAAACCCTGTTTGATCTACCTTTATCATAACTCCTGAAATCTTAAATAAAAAACATATAATTCAATTTACAAAAAATGGAGTAATGTTATGTAAATAACAAAGAAAATAAAAACTAATGTCAACTATATATTTATAAAAAATGTGACTAGAGTGAGCATTGCGTCGGAGCATTTCCGCTAGGTTCGCCAAATCAGGTTTGTAGTTGGAAATTACAAACCGTAAAAAATCCAATGTATGGCCATCTGTCAACGGTGTTTATTTTGTAAGTATCTGTTTTAGATAGGAAAAAGCTCACTGACATAAATATGTTGAGCCGAAACACGAATGCAGCTGTTCAACAAATTTTGATATTTCTTGTTGCAAGCCAATGCCCAGAAATCAAGACTTGACCTTGCTTTTAAAAATATGTCACAGCGCAGAGTAATACTTTCGCTTTAAAGTGTTATTTGGTACATTTGAAATCTATCTGCAAATTTTGTAGCCAGTTCATTGATTTCACTATGAACTATGATCAAAGGAATTACTAAACGGATTACTGATGAATTCTACCAAGTACTCAATTTTTTTGAAATCACTAAAGCGAATTTCGAATTGCTTTAATTTCTGCTATGTACTTATCAGGAATGAAATTGTATTGTCCTTAATATTCATAAATTGTTGAATTTTTTTCTTTTCGATGTCAACCTATCATGGACGCTGTTTGAATTAGAAAGGCTGAACTCATCTTTTCTGTTATAATTTTATTCTTGCCTTGTATTTCCAGATTTAGTGAGCTCAGTTTACCAGTGAAATCTGCTAAGAACGCCAAATCCCATTGTCAGTCTAAATCACGCAATTGCTTATAATCATCACCCCTCTCTTCTAGTAGGAGAGTCGGCTGCTCGATCCCACTCTACATGACGTCCCGAAACAAAATGTTGAAAAACCATTTGTTGGTGTCTGGAGTTACTCCAATAGATCTCGAAATCTTTGCAAAAACTTGCTTGCTTTAAACTCAATTCTTGTTTTATATTTAAAAAAAGAAAATACGGGTTTGGTGGTTTAATCGTCACGATCGACTGGTCGATCGCGATCGACCGGTTGGCCACCCCTGTACTACTCGGTATCGTGAATCTGAATTATTCCGACACTTAAGAGTACAACCAAAGACCATAATAACAAGTAAAGATGTCACACGTAGAACAAAAATCTGTGCCTGCTTTTTTGTTATACTTGTTATATGGTCTTTGGTACAACTATTTCTGACTTTCTGTACCGTCATAGGTATCTGTTAGCGCTGCTGCACACAACGCACGCAACTTAAGGCTGAACTATAATGCAATGACTCAAACGTCATTTTAAGGCCGTGTGCGAATTGAGTTAAAAAGTGGTTAAAACTTGACGTTTGGTTAAATTTTGACATTTCGCATTGAATAAAATTTGACTAGCTGCGGAGCAGGTTAAAATATGACAGTAGTGGTTAAAAATTCATCAATTTTTAACCACAATTCATCCAATTCGCACACGGCCTAAGCTAGTATCACACAACTGTTCATTAGTCATACGTTCGTTAAATTTATGTTTAAGGCCGTGTGCGAATTGGATGAATTGTGGTTAAAAAATAAAAATGGATGAATTTTTAACCACTACTGTCATTTTTTAACCTGCTCAGCAGCTAGTCAAATTATGCGAAGTGTCAAAATTTAACCAAACGTCAAGTTTTAACCCATTTTTAACTGAATTCGCACACGGCCTAACACTTACTAGTGCGGTTTCATTTCATTCGCTCATTGCTTATTGATTGAGTGAATTTGACAGCGTAAAGAAGAGGAGGTCGAGGATACTTCTTTTGCTTAAGTTTACCTTAGCAATCATAGTTGGGTCTTAAGGCACGAGCTGTAAGAGCGCTAAGTGAACTACATTACTACATAATGTAAGTGTAAGTATGTTTAAGCTATTACTGGGGATAGTTTGTTTTTGTGTTATTTAACACTGCAGTTAGGCTGCGTCCGTCAATTCCATTTAATATGTTGTTTGAACAACGATAGCAACTTAGAGGTGCTTCCACCAATGGCTTTTTCCGTCAATTTCTTTGTTTGGCACCCGTGAAATAGCTATAACTCCAGCCAAACAAAGAAATTGAGTTTCCTATTTTCGAACACTGAAATCAAAAAGTGTCGTTAGTGGTTAGAAAACCATTTTAAAGCCAAAATTTTCTCTATTTTTGCATATTTTTCATTAAATAAAAATGTAAATAATTGAATGATTCATTGGCAAAAATAAAATAAATAAATATCGTATCGTATCTTAAAAATAAATATATGTACTATATAGTCAGTGCGATTTATAATTGAAAATCTTCAATAAATAGGAAGTAGTTGTCACATCAAGTTTCGAGACATTTTTTTTTTTTAATAATAGTTAGGGGCTTGAGGGCTTTTTTAAACAAACAACATTTTTCAAAAAATTTATTTTGTTAATTTAATAGTTTTTTAATGTTTATTTTTTTATACATCCTTAGCAGGAATTGATTTGAAATTTTTATGGATTTGACCAAGTTTGTTAAAACTGACTTATAAATTATAAGCCATTCTCTTCGCAGAGCTTCTTAAGCTCTCCTACAGATCCGTAGCTTCTTCCTTCTCCATAAATTCCTCTGCCTTTGACTACCCAAAGATTCTGTATCTATGAGTTAAGCTCCAACCAATGAGTTGTTTCCCGATTTTGGTATTTTCCCGCCTCCAGCTGAAAAACCATAGTGATTACCCAAACAGGTATTAAACTGATGCGCAGCACTGAAACATCATCCCAACTGTTGATTTTTGCTGACGTAAATCGAATTTCGAAGCACCCTACTGAAGAGAAAGCTCACCATCACCATATCATCAGTGAACCTCCACCAAAATTAGGCCATTGAAACATTTCGGTTCCTTTCGTAAACCACTCAAGTATCCATATGTAATCCTTCAGGATCATTTCAGTTCAATTTCTTCACATCAGAAAAAATGCTTTTAATAGAATCGAAGGCACATATTGAAAAAGCCTCTAATTCAAACTTACTGATTCCAATCCCGATCTTGAAAATGAAAGAAAAGGGTGTTCGAAAATAGGATTTTGTCTTTTTTCACTGTTTCCTATTTCCGAACACACTTGTTCGGAAATAGGCAACTCGGTAATATTTAGTTTCCTTTCTTCGAACAGTCAAAAATCATACCATTATTTTACTTTTTTTCATTAAACAATTTAAAATATCAATAATCTGGCATACTTAATTATTTTAAAATACTGGGAAAAGAATTTACTCAAATATTTTTCCTTCAAAACAACTTTCAGGAAGTCCTGATCTAGTTTTTTTTTTCTTGAAAAACGTTGATACGTACCGAGGGAAACCTACCACTGAACTGAATTTTTTGCTCTCTGAAGATATATTAGTTTAAATGAAACGTTTTACCTATTTGTAAAGAAAGAATGCCCACAGGTTTTTGTGAAGTTTTCATTACGAAAAACGTTAAAATAACGAAACTACAACCATATTTCTCAAAAGTGTTCGGGAACTGGGGACGTTCGGTAACAGGTGCCACCACCCTACATTTGACACTCTTGTTTTAAGTGCCCTTGGATTCCACTTCTTCCATTGATTTTCTGAAACAATACATTGATAGTAAAAGTAAATAATAGGTATGATATTGTTACGAATTTGCTTTATATAAGGAAAGGTCACTACGGTGTATACGCAACACAAATCGATGGGAAAGTAGATATAACCAAAGTAAACATTTGAGACACCCTATACGTTGTTATCGATGTATATTATATGCGTGTCCAAAAAGCGATAAGAATTCAAATATTGGCATAAAACATATATTTTTTTTTTATTCCAGAAAGGAGGTAGGGAACAAGAACCACGCCACCGGCGGCGCGGCGCACCTAGCTGCGCTTGTGCAAGCAGTGGCGTAACTATAGATATGGGGGCCCCAGTCGGAGTCTTAGCAGGGGCCCTCCGTAGGAAAACGTTTTTTTTTATTACCTTAGTGGTATTATTCTATCCGTACAAATAATGTTGAAAAAAAAAAAACAAGTACCTAGTGTTTATCACGTAAAACACTTTATATTTTTTACAACAAAATTTTACAAAATATTCAATTAACAAAAAAGAATTTTGAGCTAAGAAACCTAAAGTCTTCTATGTTCAGACTACACTCTGTTTTGAGTTCTTGGTAAGATTTCTCTTATTTGGTCTGCATAAGACCACAAATGAAAGATAGATAGGTTACTGATATTATTTTTTTCCGAGATTTTTGTATTTCAAGATTTTATATTCGAGAATTTTGTTATCGATATTGTATTCTTTCGAGATTTTTGTTTTCAAGATTTTACTTCCGATTATTTCTTTTCGAGATATTTACATTCGAGATTTCGTGGTAGACCCGAAACTTGACACTTGAATTCAAAATTTAATTCGACTTACTTTCAAAAGTAAACTTTTGAATAATGTTTCAATTTGTTTTTTCAAGGCACGAAACCAATTGTTCAGGAAATTTGTCAGCAATGTCTTGAGTATAAGTATTCGCAAGTATTAAAGCTTCTGTGTAGAGTTCTTGATCCGTCATATTTGTTTATTCTTTAGGTTGAAGTACTCGAAAAGTTTTGATAATATTCCTCAAACTCTCAAATCGATTTAATATTTGATTGCAAATAACATCAAGATCAAGGGGCACGGTAGTGCCCAGCCAAGTTCTCTAGCAACTTTGGCACTACACCCTTATTTACAGGAAACAACTCAGGGCATTTTCCACACCCCTCTAACTTCTATACCAAAGAAGCCAAAAGTTTCAAACTCACATCATTTGTTAAGCTAGTCAAGAAGAAGCACCTCAGTAAATTTCAGATATTTAGCATAAGTAGTTTCTAGGATACAATGTTCCAAAAATCACGAAAACCGTAACTGACTGACTCACTGACTCACTCACTGACAGATCATCAAAATTATGAAGCACTTCCCGTTGCCCTAGAAACTTGAAATTTGGCACAGTGGTAGGTCATGTGGTACATACAAAGGAAAAAATCGAAAATTTGAAAATTTTCAATCAGGGGGCGTGGTAGCCGCCTACTTTTACATTATTAATTTAAATTATATGAAGCACTTCCCGTTGCCCTAGAAACTTGAAATTTGGCACAGTGGTAGGTCATGTGGTACATACAAAGGAAAAAAATCGAAAATTTGAAAATTTTCAATCAGGGGGTGTGGTAGCCGCCTACTTTTACATTATTAATTTAAATTATATGGAGCACTTTGGAGTGCAGTAGAATCAAGAAATTTTGCACAGTGATAGGTCATGAAGTACATACAAAGGACAAATTGAAAATTTGAATTTTTTCAGTCAGGGGGCGTGGTAGCCGCCTACATTTAAATTATTAATTTAAATTATATGGAACACTTTGGAGTGCAGTAGAATCAAGAAATTTAGCACAGTGATAGGTAATGAAGTACATACAAAGGAAAAAATCGAAAATTTGAAATTTTTTAGTCAGGGGGCGTGGTGCCTGCCTTCTTTTAAATTATTAATTTAAATTATATGGAGCACTTTGGAGTGCAGTAAAATCAAGAAATTTGGCATACAAGTACATCGTGCAATAGAACAAATAAAATATGAAATTTATGATTTTCAACTGAGGGGGCGTGGTACCCACCCATTTAAAAAAAAAATTATAATGTATATGGGGCACCTCTGATCATCGTAGAATATTGTAATTTGGCAAACTAGCAATTCTGCCAGTCAATATAAAGAAATAAAATTAATTTTTAGATTTTTCTGCTTATCAAAAAAAAAAAAAAATCTCTGCAAAAAGTAATGATATCACACCAAAAACATAAATGTAAAAAAAGAGCCAAGTTCTCCCGTACAAAAATTCTGCCTAACAAATCAGCCACGAAAAGTAATGAGATCTAAAAGAACGCCAAGTTCTAAGATTCAGCAAGTACTCGTAGGTGCATTGCAAATGTTTTAAGTGGACTTACATCGAATCAACTATTAGTTTTGAAAGTAACTTGTAAACTAATGTAAATTAGTTAATTTTTTTTACTTGGCGGGTTTTCTCTTAGTAACCTACTATTAAAAAAGTTTGGAAAACTTGCTAAGTAAAAAAAATTAACTAATTTACATTAGTTTACAAGTTACTTTCAAAACTAATAGTTGATTCGATGTAAGTCCACTTAAAACATTTGCAATGCACCTACGAGTACTTGCTGAATCTTAGAACTTGGCGTTCTTTTAGATCTCATTACTTTTCGTGGCTGATTTGTTAGGCAGAATTTTTGTACGGGAGAACTTGGCTCTTTTTTTACATTTATGTTTTTGGTGTGATATCCATTGAAAATATTGACCCGCAATCTTGCTTCTCCATCAGAAAGTATTTCGTCTTCACACAATTTATTTCTCTCGGTTCTCGAATTACCGATTAGAATGAGTTTGAAGGCACTTCAAAAAATCACAATACCTGAAGAAAACAGCTTGTAGAGAATCGTTCCGGGATGACCATTGAGTTGGACAAAGTCGTTTCGATTTCAACGAAGAACTTTCTGAGAAAGTGTATAATAACACCCATATCTTAATATTGTTGGTAAAAAAAAACGTAAATTTGTTCAATTGTGTCCCTGAATTTTTGGATGTAAGGTAGTGCACCAATGTGTGTTTTTAGTTATGAATTATGATTGTAGTTTATCTCCAATTGTAATAACAATCTAGGCAAAAACTATTATTTACTGAAATAAAGCATGTATATATTATGTATGTACATATGTCTTTTATTTATTATTGTTTTTAATATTTGATGAACAAACATTGTTGTCAGCTTTGGGGGCCCCCTAAGTTCGGGGGCCCCGGTTTCTGAAACCGGTAAGACGGGTGGTAGTTACGCCACTGTGTGCAAGCATCCCCAGGCTGTTCCCAAATCACCGAATTAATGCCAATATTCGTAGCTATATGCTGAGGTGTTCATTGCTAGAATTAAGTTACGTGTAAAAAAAGTAAAGCAGTACCTTTTTGTGAATCAATTCCTTCCACAATCTCCAGGATTAAAGAGTCATCCATGTCTGTAATGATAAAAATTCAAATTATTA
The DNA here is from genome assembly GCA_943590905.1 of Sphaerophoria taeniata. Classification (NCBI taxonomy): domain Eukaryota; kingdom Metazoa; phylum Arthropoda; class Insecta; order Diptera; family Syrphidae; genus Sphaerophoria; species Sphaerophoria taeniata. The sequence goes on from OX016541.1 coordinate 26,555,357, forward strand.
TAAACAATAAAATTAATAAATATATAACTGTGTACTAGGGCCTGGTGCACTATCTTTGAACTGAACTTGACTATAATAGCATTTGCCGGGCGGGGTAGGTAGGTAGGTAGAAATGGCTGTCCTGCTTCGCGCAGGACACAATAAGCGCTGATTGCGCCGTTTTGATACCATACCTCGTGAGATTCTGAATGGATTTGAAAATGGGCTATGGATGGTGCACGTTCCGCACATGCAGTCCTATGTAAAATATGAAATGTAATTTTATTCTCCTACCCTACGGCCTATTATCTCATATTACCATTTAGTGAGGGAGAAATAAGGGGGAAGGGGGTTAGAGCCACTTTGTGCTATTTAGGTATGAGATCAAATCTTTGATCTTGAATTCTGAGAGTTCCTCAATACCGTTGAAGAATTCCTTACCCAAGTGGAGTGCTCTTTTCCTGGTCAGGGCCGGACAATGGCATAGAAAGTGTGGGACTGTTTCTTTTTCATCCCGGTTCTCACAGCTACGGCAGAAAGAGTTATGTGGTATACCCAATTTTGCCGCATGCTCCCCTACAGGCCAATGCCCTGTGCAGGTAGCGACAATCCTGGCTATGTCATGCCTTGGTTTGGAAATTAAATTGATTGATTTTGGTTTGTTATAGGCGGGCCAGATTTTTCTGGATATAACGCAACTCGTTAAACTACTCCACCTATGATTTGCTTCTGATGTGTATTTGGTCAGGATATTGCCCTTCACAACTCCAAGAGGAGCATATACTCTCACTGCCAGAGAGTTGTGAAGGGCTGATCCTTGCCTAGCTAGCTCATCAGCCTTCTCATTACCCTCATAGCCCCTATGGCCCGGTATCCAGATAAGAGTGACGCTCATATCCAGTTCCTTTAGGGCCTCTTTACATTGCTGGACCAGGACCATCAGGGACACCTGATATTTAATAAAGAGGTCAATCGGAAGAAGGTCCAGGATGACGTTGAGTGCATCCGTTGGACAGGACCTGATTGCCCCTGATATCCCTACGCAAGCATTTCTCTGCACCTTTGTAAGCTTGTTTACTATATAGGCTTTGGTGAGAGCGGGCCACCACACAATGGAACCATAGACCAGTATTGGTCTTACAACCGCTGTGTATGTCCATTTTATCATTTTTGACTGGAGGCCCCACTTTTTTGCCGGGCGGGGTACGTCAAATGATAATTACCTGGTACTTTGGCATTAGCTAACGTATCATCATCTTTTTCTCCTGGTTCTGCATATTCAGAGTTGAGACGGGATCTGGGCAGGTTTATCGGCTCCACATAGGTTGTCGGTACTGGAAAAAATTACACATTAGACTGATGTGCAACAAAATGAAACTAAAATTACCTATAATAGTGTCGCTGTCATATCTTGCTTCCAGCCCTGTGATATTTGAACAAATATCAAGCACCTTCTCTTCCACTTCGTTGAAGTCTGGAGCATTTGAGGGCCCCCACCAGTTTTATACATTTCCTGCCGTTGCAAAGAGGACTTCTTTTTTGCCATTTTTTTCAATCCTTCGTACTTTAATGTTAATGTTTTCCAAAAGCGGTTATTCGCCGATAAACCGCATGCGTTGAAAGTCAATTCAATTTTCTTCCAAGCTGCTTCCTTGTCTTTGGTAGTTACTGCGTCCGTCTTCTTGTTTTCAATTATTTTTCTGTGCTTGTCAACAAGACTGACAATCAATTGCACTTCTGCATTTTGGAAATAAGCAGCGCGTTCTCTTTTTTTTTACTCCATGGCACGAAATTTAAACAAAATCACACACAATTGAAAACAAACACGAAATTCAAATCACCAAATAATTATTTATTTTAACTGCCACTTGTAAGGAATTAAGGATGTCAATATATTTGCTGCGTCTTCTTTTAACAAACACAACAACGTATGCGTATTTCTCGATCTTACAATATAAGAGTGAACGAAGCAAATAAAAACAACAGATAGTTATATGCTCACTATCTTTCATTTTTTCATTTCTTTTCATTCATTCCATAAAACTTAACAAAGACACAGTAAGATTTAGATCTTTTAGAGCATCAGAAAAGCAAATATGTTAACTTAAAGTAATTAAATTTTAACAAAACAAAAAAGACAAAAAAAAATAATAAGAATTATAGGTTTATAAATGCAATATGCATGTACAAAAAAAATAAACTTATAAAATATAAAAGATAGAAAGAAAAGAAAAGAATAGGAAGTAAGAATAAGAAGAAAAACAAAGTGTGTATTATACAGAAAACTTCAATAATTATTCGATAGGTGCAAAAATAGTTCTCTCTTAAATGTAGCAGGTGAGGTGATGCTTTGCAACTCGTTAGGAATTGAATTCCATAAACGAATAGCAGTAACATAAAAAGAGCGTTCTGCAATGCTTCGCGAAAAAACGAGGAACAATGAGTTTTTAACCTCTTTGCGATTGCAAAAAGTTCAGAGCTTCAGATAGGTAGATAGGACTTCTACGATGGATGACACCATGAAGCTTCAAAAACAGCCTAAAATTAAGAAAACAATCCAGACTCAAACCAAACATATCGTTACGCAAATGTGAAACAGAAATGTATCTAGGGATAGAATAAACATATCGGACACAATCATTAAGAGCAACATTAACGGCCGATTTCTTCACAGAGTCCTAGCACTAGTACCGGTCCTAGTCCTAAAGTTAGTACTCAAATCGGTATCAACTCATTTCTTCACTCAGGTACTAAGCCTTAGAACTGTCAATATAGGACCGAGTACTAGTTAGGACTCGGTACTAGCTAGCTCCTCAAAATCAGCTAGGACCTGGTTATTATACCAATCGTTAGGACTCAAATCGGTACCAAATGATTTCTTCACACAAGTTCTAAGGCCTAGTACTGTCAAATTGGTACCGATTTTTGCTTAGGACGTCCTTAAAGTTAGAACCTAAAAATCGACAGTCTAGCGACGATAATATTTAATACAGTTTGATTTTATCCATTTTTTTAAAGATTTATCTAGCAATTTTAAGATTTGGTGTCTTTTCAAATAGATAAATTTTGATTAAATTGATTTTTCTTATGATTTTGGCATTTAGTTTTTTGTCAGATTTCTGCATTTTGTTACATATTTGAATTTCTTTTGTGAAAAAAAAAATGGATTTAATTTTTGATGGGGACAATTTGTTTCGCGACTTTGAAAACGATGAATTGCGTCAATCGGTACGTCGCATTTACCGTATGCCTCAACGCCATACTGTCGACAATTGGGATGATATTGATTTCATTCCGCGTTTTCGGGTGTCAAAAACAACATTTCTGTTTGTCCTACAATTGGTAGTACACGAATTGGAACATCCACAGACACGGTAAAAAATGTTTCAATATTACATTTTAGCATGAGATTTTTCATACCCTTTCTACTATCAGTTCTCGTTATATAACACCTGAACAACAATTTCTCATAACTTTACGGTTTATGGCAAGTGGTTCGATGCAAATTGCAGTGGCCGATTTTATGGGCGTTTCGGTTGCCAGCGTTTGTCGCATTTTACCAAAAGTATGTATGGCACTAATACGACATTTGGATGAATTTATCCAAATGCCAAGAACATTATTGGAACGCGAGGAAGCCGCTGCTGCATTTTACAGACTTGCCCAGTTTCCGCGAACCATCGGAGCAATCGATTGCACCCATGTGAAGATACAATCACCTGGTGGAGAATTAGTAAGATGAATTATATAATTATGTAGAATTCATTGTATTTTTGGAATCATATCGTTTTTAGATCGAAGGTTTTCGAAATCGTAAAGGATGGTTTTCACTGAATGTGCAAACAATATCATCGGCCGATTTGAAAATTTTGAACGTTGTTGCACGTTGGCGTTGTTGGACGGGATCTGTGCACGACCAAACAATATTCCGTCATTCTAATGTCCGAGCAAGATTTGAAGGTTTGTTTGCTGAGTTTTATTAAGCAACTTGTGCTAATAAAATAAAATATTTACAAGGTGGTGAATTCGGGAATCATATATTGATTGGGGACTCGGGATACGCAAATACCCGTTATTTGGCAACTCCGTTTACAGCAAGCAATCCGGATATTCGCCAAAATCAGCGTATGCAGATTTATCAAAGACGAATCATACGTACTCGTACTCGGAATGTTGTGGAGCGCCAATACGGTGTATGGAAACGAAGATTTCCTGTTTTGGCTTATGGAATGTGACTTAAGATCAGCACGGCACAAAAAATAATCACTGCCTGTGCAATACTGCATAATATATGCATCGATTCCAATGAGCCTGAGCCACCAGAAAATCCTGAAGATTTGGATCGTTTACGACGCATAATTATTGGTGGACAAATTGAAAACCATAATGAAAACGCATCCCTTGGCAGCCGCCGGAACCGCACTGCGAGAGATGATATTATTTTGCAATTGCAATAGATTTCAATAAAAAATAATAACATATATTTTTAATGTTTTATTACAAGAACAATAGCAATTCCAATATTTATTTAGAAAAAGTGTCATTACAATTGTCTTCATCAGTATCTTCTGTAGGTTTGTAGTAGTATTCTGTATTATTTATTTATTTTGTTGTATTTTGAAAAATCACAATTCATATTCTTTTTTCTTCATATTCAATTTGTATGAAATATCAAAATAAATTATTTGAAAAGTCAAAATATTGTCAAAATTAGGGTTAGACCAGTTTAGACGTATTAATTCTTAGTACTGCTTTGTGATTCTAGGTCGGGTCCTATAAATGTGAAGAAATGCTCAGGTACTAACTTTTCGTTAGGACCGAGTACTAGTGCTAGGACCTGGTCTAGCTAGACCGGGTACTAGGCTGACTTAGGACTTGTGTGAAGAAATTGGCCGTAAGTTTACTTCTACAAATACTATCCAGTGAAGGATAAACAGACAGGTTATACAAAAAGTAAGGCAGAATAAGTACTTTAACAAGTTGTTTCTTAATATTTGGTGACAGAAGAGCAGAGGAAGATCGCAAACAGCGTAACCCAGAATAAATTTTCTTAATGGTGTCAGATATTGCTGTACAACAACTTAAATGACAGTTTATCTTAAAACCCAAGTAAGTAACATCTTTAACATAGGCAATAACAACATTGTTTAACATAACCGAAGGAAAGAATTCCGAGTCAAGCTCATCTCGTGCACATAACATCGCAACCGACTTAGATGGGTTCAGCGTTAAACTATTATTGCATGACCAACCGAAGACGCAATTTAAGTCATCATTTAATCTGGCTATACAGTCTTCCATCAAGCCAATTGGACGAAATATATAAAGTGCAACATCATCAGCGTATAAATGAATTTGGCAGTTGGAAAAAACACCTGGAAGGTCATTGATGAATAATGAGAATAACAGCGGACCCAAAACCGAGCCTTGAGGAATTCCAAGATTGGTAACAAAAGAATTTGAGGTACCAATTTCTGTTTTAATACGCTGAACACGGTCAACCAAGTAACTGCATAAAAGTTTTATGGAGGAATTGGAGAAATTAAAATTATTTTTAAGTTTTGAAACAAGGATTGAGTGGTCAATACTGTCAAAGGCCTTAGAGAAGTCCAAGAGAACCATTACATCAAACTTATCCGAGTCAAGTGCAAATCGGAAATCATTAGTGACTTTAATTGCTGCAGATTCACAGCTATGGAGGTTACGAAAACCTGATTGCCACACCGAAAGTAAGTGTCTTTCATTCAGATAGACCTGGTTTTGGTCATGCATAATTTTTTCAAGTAATTTACCAAGAAAAGATAAGATACTAATAGGTCTGAATTCTGATGGCTTAGTTGGATTCGATTTTTTAGGAACTGGGATGATACATGATTTTTTCCATTCATTCGGAAACACACCACTATAGGTAAAACATGAAGTAGGGTAGAGACGGCACCCTTCGACAGTGGGGCACCTTCGACAGTCACTATTATCTCTGTGTGTAGACCTTTAAAAATTCTGTAAAAAATTGTGGATGTGCCTTTAATCATGCCAAACATATGTCAAAAATTTCAGCAGTCTGGCTTCAAATCCCGCCAAGTTAGGATGTAAAGCATTTATTTGGACCACGTGCTATAATTTTCAGGATAAGTTCTTAAGATTTTCGTAGTCGTGTTTTTAATTTTTTCTAGCAGTGAAGTTGTTTTTTATATACAATACTATGTGTTTATTTATATTTTTAAAGCTAATTTGATAAATCTTACTTTGGGAAATAATAAAAAGAAAAAAGTAAAATAACATCAAGTGGGGCACCTTCAACATTCTTGTCTGGGGCACCTACGACATACTGTCTCCTATGTTTATCCATCACAAAAATTAGTTAATCCTCAAAATATTTATTCGATTGTTAAAGAAAATGGTTCGAGTTTATAAAAAAAGGCTATGAAAAAGGCACTTACAGATGTCATCAATAAGGTGGAATCACACAGTTCAGCAGCGGCAAAATATTGCGTAAAAAGGACTACCCATATATCTACTTATTTATTTTTTGTTAAAACTATTTTTTAAATACAAATAATTTAAAAATTAACTGAATTCTTATAGCAAACTATATCATCACTTTTATTTAAAATAACTAACATTATGATGCATTAATTTTCAAGAATGTGCATTGCTGTCGAAGGTGCCCCACGCATTGTCGAAGGTGCCCCACCCTGGGGCACATTCGACAATTTTCTACTTTTTTTTTAAATAAAAAAAAATAGTAAACATTTTTCTAAAAATCTAAGGGTCCGCCAATATGTTGATAAAATAATAAATTTAATAAAAAAAAATTAGTTTTTGAAAAAAAAAAAAAACTATGATTTTGTGTATTTTCTGTTAAGGTGTCGAAGGGTGCCGACTCTACCCTAAATATTTCAAAACTAACGGACAAATAAGCTTAAGGTGAGACATCATCAGGGCCTATAGCATTCGATTTAACAGATTTGATAGAATTAATAACATCAGATACACCAATGCAGGTAAAAACAAACGAGTTTTCACTGTCAGGAAGATCGAAAATTCTTTGAGAAATTGCTAAACTTGAGTGACCTGGAATTAAAGCATTAATCATCACATCAGGGTTAAAATCACATTTACTTTTGTTTTTTATCGTCTTTAATACCGGCTTGTTTAAGGTTGTTCCAAAGCTCACGAGTGCTTATTGAAGGATTTATTTTCTCCATTAAGTATGTTCGTTTAGAGTTCCTAACTTTTGAATTAACCCTGTTCCTTGAGAATAAATATTGGCGTTTATTGAACTCAGAAGGATTGCTCTTGAATCGTCTGAAAAAGCGTTCCCTTTCTCTAACAAGATATTTTATTTCATCCGTAAACCAAGGACATTTATTATATTTTACTTGAGTTGTCACAATGGGAACATATAAATCATACAAATTCAATATCAAGTTATTGAAAAGAGAAACTTTAGCATTAATTTCAGGCATGTAAAATATCTCATCCCATTCTGATCCACATAAGTCATTCGCAACTGTCTCGAAACTAAAATTTCTATATGATCTGTAGCTGATTGTTTTCATTTGATTATCTCTGTTGACAGCAAGACGAAAAGAGCAGAAAATGAAATCATGAATGAATTCAGAAGTGGGTTTGATTTGGTCATTACCTAAAATTTTATGTTTGGAACTAGTCAAGAACATATCCAATAGAGAAGGATTCGTGAGTGATTTGAAACATGTCGGCCATTTATCATTCACCACCGTTAAACCCAGTTTCTCACAGAAATAAATAAACAGACGAGTAGGAATACTGTCCTTCAAAATATTCACATTGAAGTCACCACCAATCAAAATGTCATTATATTTAGGACCTAGTCGCATCAAAGTCTCCTCAAGCTCAGTAATGGAATCCTCCCTAAACATAAGAGGCGGACAATAAACAGAGACAAGCAATAGTTTATCTACCAAATTTTTAATTTCAATGCAAACAAAATTGATGTGGTTCCCACATGAGACATAAACAACAGATCCCAATAAATTTTCACGTAAATAAATACAAGCACCACCACCAACCCTATCTTTTCTGTCACATCTGCCTATTGAAAAATTCAATCTTATTTATTCGACCAATGAATACTCAGATAAGTTTATTTGCCAGTTTGTTATTTTTATTTTTGTTCGACGATTGAAAAATCGGCTCTAAGTTTATAAAATTTTGTGTTTCATACCATTTTTAAAATTGTTAAAATTTCACTTCAAAACTATCAGCACAGATAATAAATTTATACAGATGTCTCACCCTTATGGCGAGAAATGATATATGAAACTGAAAGCTACCAAAAAAAAAGCTTTTTCCAAAAGCTTTAACGCATTCACTTAAGGCATTAAAAATCTATTTTCGCTCGCCTCATTGCCCATAAATGAATATTTAGGCAAGGAAAAAAGCTTCAGAAAGCTCCTTGTCTGTTAAGGCTTTGTCTGTTAAGAGCAAAAAATGTTTCATTTTTTTCTGCAGGGATGAGACATCTGTATAAATTAATTACCTGTGCTATCAGTCTCGCTCAAAACTTCCTTGCTTGTTCTTATCAGATACTAACAGCCAAACCATTGCGCGGGTAAATTCAAACAATTATTTAAATCGATCACAAGCATTATTAACCGACACAAATATTGTTCGTATTCAAATTTCATAATCTTCCTTGTCTCCTTTCAGCTGCAGAAGAAACTACTAAAATAATCGCCATGGCGGACATGAGCCAGGTAGAAAAAAGTAAAGATGAGGCAAAACGCAAATCCGTCGATGGCCCTGATGAACATCCTTCTACTTCGTACGTGTTACAATTGAATATGTTTTTCAAAACAATTAAAATGTTCACTTTTTTTTCAACTTCAGATACTTGGAAACAATAATCCATCTGTTCAAGGGAAATGTTGGTCCAGGAATGTTTGCAATGGGTGACGCCTTCAAAAACGGTGGATTGGTGGTTTCATCGATACTCACCATTATTATAGCGATAACTACAGTACACTGCCAGCATATTTTGTTAAATTGCGCACGAAAAGTTCAAAAAGCAAGTCCGCAATATGTTGCACCCGATTATGCTGAAACAGCGGTTGCATGTTTCGAAATATTAGGACCACCGAAGACACGCAAATATGCAACGGCAATGGGGAAGGCTGTTAACTTATTCATTTGTGTTACGCAGCTAGGATTCTGTTGCATATACTTTGTTTTCATATCCACAAATATGAAACAGGTAGGGACACTTTATTAATCCTTTTTTTCTTGCATTAAAATTTAAAATTCCTTTTCAGATACTAAATAATCATGGGTTCTTCTGGAATTCGCATTTAATTATGCTACTTGCATTGGTGCCCATTCTATTATCAGCGTTAATCACGAATTTAAAGTATCTGACACCAGTTTCATTGGTGGCAAATTGTGGCATGGTAGGAGGCTTGGCCATAACGATGTATTTTGCATTTAAAGATGGTCTCCCATCCATTACTGAACGTGATTACTATACGAACGGTCCCAAATTGGCCTTGTATTTTGGCACATGTATATTTGCATTCGAGGGCATTGCTTTAGCGTTGCCGCTCAAAAACGCCATGGTGATGCCCAAAAATTTCGATAAACCATTAGGTGTGCTAAATGTCGGAATGGTACTTGTGACAATTGCATTCATGTTTGCTGGATTCTTTGGATATTTGAAATGGGGCCAGGCGGTTGGTGGCAGTTTGACCCTTAATTTGGGCGATACCATGTAAGAAATTGAAGTTTCCTCAAATTTTTTGTTACATTTTAAAATTTTCTTAAAATGTTAGACTTGCAGAAATTGTAAAAACGATTGTTTCAATAGGAGTTCTTTTCGGATATGCGTTGCAGTTCTTTGTGCCAATGCAAATTATGCTCCCGTCATTCTTTAGTTATTTCAATATCACTAAACACTTTTTATGTTATGAGCTTATGTACAGAACTATGTTTGTTTTTATAACACGTAAGTTTGAATTTCCTACATATTTCCATTATAATTGTTTGTTTGTTCCCTTTTCTAGTGGCCATTGCTGAATTAGTACCAAAGTTGAATCTATTCATATCGTTGGTTGGAGCACTTTGTTCGACATCACTGGCTTTGGTATTCCCGCCTATAATGGAACTTATCGTCAAGCAGGGAACCTCCGAAGGAGTTGGCATTTGTGTTTTTATCAAGAATATTTTAATTCTTGTGGTAGCCCTGTTGGGATTCTCAACTGGAACCTGGGAGAGCTTAACCAGTCTTATCCATGAATTCAATATAGACAAAAGTTGACCTTTAATTTAACGCAGGAAATCTTAATTATTTTCATTTTTCGTAGAAATTAAAAAACAAAAAAAACAATAATTAAACAAAGATTTTTTGTACCTTAAAACTTGTTAAGTGCCTTTTTAGAACAAGATTTGTATCTTGCAGTTTGATTTAAGTGACTACTTTAAGATAATAATAAAAAAAAAATTAACACTGTTTTAAATTATTAAGATATAATGCCTTGGCTTCCGAATAAAGAAAATTTATTATAACAATATGTTGTTTGAACAGAGTTTTGAATTAGAATGAAAAATAATATTAATGAAAAGGGATTACTGATAACAAGAAACAGATTGCTAGATTGCTTGATTTTCAACACCCTCTCTCAATCGTAAGTCTTCTTATAATGTTCACTCTTCTTTAAAATAAATTAAGTTTTGTCCTTAACTCCATAAACTTCATTGAATCTAAGGATTTTTTTAAAAATGTCAGCTAATTGTTCTTTAGTACCAATAGCTTGAACTTTTATAATTTCGTTTGCGATATTGTCTCTTATAAAATGATGCTTTATATCAATGTGCTTGGCTCGCTTTTTTTCTAAATTGTGAGCCATGCCAATGCATCCTCGGTTATCTTCAAATATACAAACTGGCTCGTTCTTCATTTCCCGTAAATCTTGCATTATGCCTCTTAGCCATATCGCTTCAGCTACAGCTGAACTTAAAGCTATATATTCGGCTTCACTAGACGAAGTGGCTACTATAGTTTGTTTCTTACTACACCAGGAAACATTATTACCATAAACTTGAAACAAGTATCCACTTACTGACTTTCTGTCAACTATATCAGAAGCCCAGTCAGCATCAGCATAGCCAATCAATTGTTGTTCACTTTTGGATTCAAAGTTAAGTTTTAAGCTTTTTGTTCCTTTTAAGTAGCGCATAATTCTTTTTAAATGTTGCCAGTGTATTTCACATGGATTTTGTTGGTATCTACCCATAAAACTTACAGCGTAACAAATGTCCGGTCTTGAACAAAGCATTAAGTACATAATACTGCCAAGAAGCGCTCGATAAGGTTGGTCAATTTCTTTCCCAGTGTTATTTCTTTCGAGTTGCAATCCCTTTTCCATTGGGCTCTCGACAGAATTACACTCTGACATACCAAATTTGTTGAGAATTTTATCTATACTTGCTTCTTGCAATATTTGTAAGTAATTTTCAGAAAAATCCATCTTCATCCCCAAAAAGAATTTCAGTGGTCCACAGTCAGACATTTCAAATTGAGACGACAGTTCATTTTTCAACTTCGTAATGGACTATAACTTGTTTCCAACAATTAAAAGGTCATCAACGTATATGACCAAAAACAAAATATCGTTTTCTTTCAAATTGAATTTTGTGTACAGACAATAATCATGGTTGGATCGATTAAATCCAATTTTGATTAAACATTCGTTAAGTTTATAGTTCCAACAACGAGGTGACTGCTTCAAACCATAAAGTGATTTTAGAAGTTTACATACCTTGCCCTCTCTTGCTTCTAAGCCCTCAGGTACAGTTATGTAAAGCGCTTCTTCCAAATCACCGTGAAGAAACGCAGTCTTAACGTCCAGTTGATGAAAGTAGTATTTCCGGTAAACACCTACAGCCAATAAAACTCGTATCGTGGTTAGTTTTGCTACCGGTGCGTATGTCTCTTTGTAGTCCATTCCATATTTTTGCAGAAACCCTTTCGCAACCAACCGTGCTTTATATTTTGTTTGGTTTCCATTTTCGTCTTCTTTGATTGTGAAAACCCATTTTGTCTTCAAAAGTTTCGCATTTGACGGCTTATCCACAACTGTCCAAACCTTATTTTTCTTCATTGATTCAAGTTCTGCATCAATAGCTTTCTGCCAGAGGTTCGAATTTGCTTTTGGACCTAAGTTATAATCGTGGAACTTACTTGGTAGCCAGCCCTTGCACTGTGCCTCACAGTCTCCGTTTGGGGATAGTTTTCTGATTGTGAAGGGAGCACATTGTTTCATAAAATTGGTTTTCTTCTTCTTCTTCTTCTTGTCCTGTATTAGTTGACTCATTTTCCTGTATAATTTCATCGTTACTAACTTCAGCAACATCGTTATGAGCTACAGCAATATCTTCATTTTCTCCCTCTTGCTCGTAGCTACACTGTATTTTTAATACATTCTTGTTTTCATTGTTATCTTGATCCATCAGATTTTTAAAAGGATAATTTGATTCTTCGAATTTTACGTCACGGCAGATCTTAACTTTTCTTGTTTGTATATCCCAGAGTCGGTATCCATTGGGATCATATCCGACCAAAATTGACTTCTTACTTTTGGGTTCGAGTTTCTTGCGGCATTGGTTTGGAATCCAGGTATAGGCTTTGCAACCAAATACCTTCAACTTGGTCAAACTTGGTTTAAATTAGTGATGGGATCATTCGAATGATATAATCGATTATAATCGATTATGGCAATCATTCGAGATCATTCGATTATTGAAATCATTCGAATGATTTCTCAAACCCTGCTACAACTACTACTCTTCAAAATTAAAATCTCAAAAATCGAATGACGATTATTAGTATTCGAATGACCATTATTATCATTCGAATGCAAATAATCGATTATTAGTATTCGAATGAAAAATCATTCGAATGAATAATCGATTATTAATAATCGAATGAAAATAGTACTCGAATGAAAATAGTAATTGAATGAAAATAGTAATCGAATGAAAATAGTACTCGAATGAAAATAGTAATGGAATGAAAATAGTAATCGAATGAAAATAGTACTCGAATGAAAATAGTAATTGAATGAAAATAGTAATAGAATGAAAATAGTACTCGAATGAAAATAGTAATTGAATGAAAATAGTAATCGAATGAAAATAGTACTCGAATGAAAATAGTAATTGAATGAAAATAGTAATCGAATGAAAATAGTACTCGAATGAAAATAGTAATGGAATGAAAATAGTAATCGAATGAAAATAGTACTCGAATGAAAATAGTAATTGAATGAAAATAGTAATAGAATGAAAATAGTACTCGAATGAAAATAGTAATTGAATTAAAATAGTACTCGAATGAAAATAGAACTCGAATGAAAATAGTACTCGAATGAAAATAGTAATTGAATGAAAGTAGTAATCGAATGAAAATAGTACTCGAATGAAAATAGTAATTGAATGAAAATAGTAATCGAATGAAAATAGTACTCGAATGAAAATAGTAATTGAATGAAAATAGTAATCGAATGAAAATAGTACTCGAATGAAAAGAATCGATCCGCATAAAAACAAATCGAATGAGAGTTTTAATTCGAATGACGATTTTATTTCTAGTTAAATTTGCAAATCTTTGCAATGGAATTTTGCTAATGATTTTTGGTTACTTTTTTAAAGGCAAACAAAAATTTGTATTTGGAGATTCTTTGCTTTTTATTTTATATATGCACATGATTGGTAGAAATTTTTGCGAATTAGTGTTTAAGAAATGAATACGGAACATTGTTTATAGCTAAGAAGAATAACAGGCTATTTTAAAAAATGTTTCTAAAATGAAATTGAACAATAAATCCAGGTCGGTACCTACCATCTGAGAGGGTATTTTCTAAGGCAGGTCTATTGACGAATGACCGTCAATATTATTATACCTGTAAAATAGCTCATTGTGCACTGTAAACTTTAAATTTTTCACCATTTTCATTGGATTTCGTAATTCGAATGATCATTCGAATGATCATTCGATTATTTAAATCATTCGAATACTATTTTCTCGATTATTGAAATCATTCGATTATGCCCATCACTAGTTTAAATCTATACCATAACTCGGCTGGTGTTATCATTTCATCTAAGCAACTGGTTGGACATCGATTAATTTAATTTAATTGTGCAATAACTTTTTCCCCACAGTGATTTGGGACTTCTTGACAAAGCAAAAGTTAAAGTACACAAAAAAACCTTTCAATTGATATACATCATGTCGTTATTGGTTGCACGGACAAGATGAAAACAAGAAATCACATATTACTTGTGAATGACTTAATTGTGCAATAACTCTTTCCACACAGCGATTTGGGACTTTCTGTCATAGTAAAAGTTAAAGTAGACAAAAAAACCTTTCCATTGATATATATCATGTCGTTATTGGTTCCTAGGCCAGCTTCCTTACATTTTTGCCGGTTCTCCTTTGTCGGGTAACGTCAAGAAAAGTTGTGTGAGTATATCACTTTTTTCTAAAGAAGCCCCTGTCATCTTGAGTTGGCGAATTAAATTCTCAAAAATTATTAAGTGAGAGGTCACAGAGTCTCCACTTTGCATTTTCAATTTTGTTAGTTGCTTTCGTAACAACAACTGATTTTCGATGGACTTGCCTGCGAAAGCTGACTCCAGATTGAGCCACATCTTCTTTGCAAATTCTTCATCTCTTACGTAGGTTAAATAGTCCGATTGGATAAAATTAACTAAATAGTTCTTAGCTATTCTATCCCTCTTGACAAATTCAGCGTTTGTTTCTTTTTCGCTTGGGGGATCGCTCGTTATAACGTCCCATAAACTCTTCGACTCCATAAAAATTTTCACACGGAATTGCAATTCGTCATAACCAGAACCGTTAAATTGTGGTATTCCTGGCATATTTTCTTTTAAGTCGCCCATAACCTATTAAGATATAATGCCTTGGCTTCCGAATAAAGAAAATTTATTATAACAATATGTTGTTTGAACAGAGTTTTGAATTAGAATGAAAAATAATATTAAGGAAAAGTGATTACTGATAAGAAACAGATTGCTAGATTGCTTGAACAGTCGACTTTAAAACAAATTCATTCCAGCAAGTGATGTAAAAAAAAGGGTACAGTGTGTATCACAGTTGCTTGTTTGTGAATTGAAAAATTATTAAGTCCTATGCTAGTAATTGACTTATGAATTAAAAATCATTTAATTCATAAACTAAATCTGGACAAGTGCGAGATAAACTAGCTTGAGAAGAGTTCCGTACTCGATTATCCGGACCTAATTTTTTTTCTACGACCTCCTGGATAGAAACTACGGAGCCTGCACAGCCTCCACGAAGTTACAACAGATAACGGCTTCCGACTAATCGACTTTGCTGCAGCTCGTAATACGGTGAAAAGTAGCACTAGGTTTCCAAGACGAAAGATCTACACAGCAACCTGGCGATCTCTGGATGGTCGAACCACCAACCAAATCGACCATGTGCTAATCGGCGCAAGGCACGCATCCAACATCTTGAACGTGCGCACTTTCCGAGGAGCGAATGTCGACTCTGACCACTTTCTGGTAGTGGCTAAGCTTAGAGCTCGAATATCAAACGACACAAAAACACGTGCGGCCCAAAGAAAGAAGTTCAACATCGGTTGCCTTAGCACCTCGGAGAATGCCAGAAACTACAGTGAGCGCCTGAGTGAGCGACTTTTCGCCGTCCTCCCAAATACCACAGACATCAACACCTTGTGGAACCAATATCGCGAAATAATAAAAAATGTAGCCGAGACCACCATAGGTTACCAGCCACCCCCGAAAAAGAACCCGTTGTCCTAAAGTCGCATGTTTGATCCTATCTCGAATGCGAATCAAATTTCGCACAATTGAACTGACAATTTTTTATTTTTATAAGCTATGAAACTCTGGAAGGCTTATATTAATCTTATACACTTTTCATTAAAAGCATTTCATAAAAGTTATTCACTTTATAATACCATAAAATATCTTTTAACCTTGACAATGGCCTTATTCCTTGACCAAATAAAACTCTGTATAAAAACTTATAATAATTGCAATTTTGTATTCTAAATGATGCGATTCTTCTCAAAATTTTTATTGCTTAAGAGAAAAGCATTTGAATTGCATTGGAAAATATAAAAAAAACACATACTACACTACATCCCAAAAAACAGGGTAAAAAAAATGTTGTTGCACGGAATAGTCGCCTTTTACGGAGGCCAAGTAAATAAAAACGATAATCATGCTGCCGTAAGTGGGCATTATACGACTATAGTGTACAGAAGAGCAAATCAATCATGGATGGAGTTCGATGACCTCAAAGAAAAATCGACATTCGTCAATGAGAAAAAAAAAATTGTACCTAGACTAATTGTGTGTATAAACGAACACCAATAAAATATGTGTTTGAGTTTTTCAAGAAGTAAACAATTGTTTATAATGATACTTTTTTATTCTACTAGTTGACCCGGTAAATGTTGTTTCCTCTTTGAAAATACGTTTCTAGATATTGAAATTAACGTTTTATGGGAAAGTTCACTGGGGCGTATACTTATTATTTTTCAGAAGAAGAAAGGTAATCGCACTTTTTTCCGAAAACTATTTGAGAAACAAAATTAATTCTTACAGCACAAATTAGCAACAAAATATACCGTTAGTTTCATATCGCTAGCTGCATTGGTTCTAATTTGGTTCTGCTAGCGACATAGATTTTTCCAAGACCTAGTGGAGATACAAAATCAATTCTTGCGGTACAAATAACCAATAAATTAGCAACAAAAACTGAATACTTTTCGGGGCCGCCTTATGGAATGATTCTGCTAGCGTAATAGACGTAACTGTAGCTCTATTTCCAATATGCTGAACATTTATGCTTTGTCTAACAGTTCAACATCTGATGTAAACAAAAGTCAACACACAAAACTCATTTCTTTGGAGAGATGATGAATTGATGATAATTTCCATTCAAAGCAAACGACGATTAAGCTAAGGCGTTCTTATGTTCCAGCCATAACTATTCCCAACTCATCTCTAGGACTCTAGGAGGTGAATTGAAAGTGTTGATCTGTCAAAGTGGCTTGTTTTTTTACATTTTGAGATCGAATATTTGTGTTCTATTCAAAGTTTTTGTGGCAGCAACATCAAAATGGAATATATTCCATCATGTTTATTCTTGAACTTAAGAAGTAAATTAAGAGCAACAAAAATTTAATCTAAAAAAATTTTTGTTTTTCTTGTTTGACAGATAAACACCAAAGGGGAGACCGGGGATAGAAGACTCAAAATTTACTTATCGTTTTTTTTTTTTTTAATAACTAAAAAAGACATCAACACGAATTAAATGCCTGTTTATTAACCATTTTTTGTGCTTTATAAAAAAAATATGTCTTCTGAAATAAGTTAATTTTAAGGCCTTTATTTCCTAAATTTATAAAACGATCCAGGTGGGTCAACTAACCCCGGGGTAAGTTGAATATGACTATGGGGTCAGTTGACTATATCATTTTTCCAGCTTTTTGATACTAAAACTATAGGAAAATTGCACTGAAATTAATTTTATTTGAAACAGAAAGAAATATTCAACAAACAGCTTCGCAATAGGGATTCAAGGATGCCCCAACTTCTTTTGCTTAAATTTTTGCCGTTTTGAGCATACCTTTGCATCGTTTTGTAGGGAACCCACAGTCATGAGCATCAGATCGTATGTTTTTTCCTTTTACAAGAATAATTTTTGGACATAAGCTACAAAACTGATTTTTCAGTCGCCTCCTTGTTGTTTTTCTACTGCAAATTACCAAAAACAAGTGAGTCGATTTACCCCCAACAAAAAAAGTCAAATTGCCCCGATCGGTCTTTCAACACTTAATGAATTTCTTTTGGTACTCAGAGATAAAATAATTATATGACTCCTAGGTGTTGTTAATAAAAACCCTCAATTGCTCTTATTCTTAAAAAAAAACTTACGTTAAGAGCAAACACCTTTACGAAAGAAAAAAAAAGAAAAAAAGCAAACAAATTACTCACGAAAGCAAAAAAGTGTTTTTTTTGCGATAACTCTTGAACGCCTCTAGACATATCAAAAGACAACATGTAACTAACCGGGCTGCTGTGCTCAATGTAATACTTACTTACTTACTTACTTACTTACTTACTTAACCGGCTCACAATCCATGAAGGATCTCAGCCTGAGATACTGCAGCCTTCCATCGTGACCGGTCCTCGCATATCGCATGCCCTCTCCAGTCGCCGAAACCAAGCGCTCTGACATCCGCAGTCACTTGGTCCTTGTACCGTAGGTTCGGTCTTCCTTGTCGTCTCAAACCGGGGGGCTGAGATGAGAAGACTTTCTTGGCTGGAGCGTTGTCGTCCATTCGCTCGATCTGGCCGAGCTAGTGTAGTCGTCTTTTCTTGGCCTTCTGGACTACATCCACATCTTGGTACAGCTCATACAGTTCTCGGTTGTACCTTCTTCTCCATTCGCCATCGTCGCATACGGGACCGAAAATCCGCCGAAGAATTTTGCTTTCGAAAGTTCCCAGTATCAATTCCCCTTTTTTACTTATCGTCCAGCACTCGGCGCCGTAGAGTATAGGACTGGTAAAATCAAAGTTTTGTATTGCAGACACTTTGTCTTTCGAGTGAGGATTTTTGAACCCAGTTGTTTGGCCAAACCGAAACAGCAGCAGTTCGCTAGGGTTGAAGACCAACGAGTTTTGCCTGTTCTTCAATTGCTGTGAAGGCCTCAAGCACAGCTCTCTTGGATCGACCGATGATGTCTATGTCGTCCGCATAGCCTAGGAGCTGGGTGGATTTGTTGAAGATAGTGTTTTCCGTGCTCACACCTGCCTTGCGCACTATCTGCTCCAGGACTATGTTGAAGAAGTCACATGACAACGCATATCCGTGCTAAACATTGTGCATTTTTGAAATAACTCGGATGAGCTGTTACCCATTTGCATACTGCACTGCGTATTGTTTAGCGTCATGCGGCACAGCTGGATCAGTTTGTTCGGGATCCCGAATTCAGACATCGCCATCATAAGCTCTTGGCGGTGGATGCTATCATAAGCAGCTTTAAAATCGATGAAGAGATGGCTGGTTTCGACTTGAAATTCATTGGTCTTTTCCAGGATCTGCCTCAATGTGAATATTTGGTCTATCGTTGTTCTACCTGGCCTAAAGCCACACTGGTACGTGCCGATTATTATGTTGCAGAAAGGTTTAAGACGCTCACACAGTGCGTTGGATATGATTTTGAATGCAATATTAAGTAGGGATATGCCACGGTGGTTTTTGCATGACATCGGATCGCTTTTTATGTAGATGGGGCTTATCGACCAGTCAGTGGGCATGCATTCTTTCGCCCACACTTTGGTGATGACCTGGTGATGAGACTCTTCTAGATCTTTGAGCTGAGAAACTGCGGATGCTCTTTTCTTCCTTCGCAGGGTCTTTTTCTCATTTCTCCTTTTTATACGGTACTCTTCTCTCGCTTCTCTTGTTTTCCGTTGCAGCATCTGCAAACGTGCATTTTCCGTCTCTTTTCAATATCGCGCAATCAGCACTTATACAAACTACGGCAAAAATGATCCAGTTTCCAGCTCCTGCATATTATTTAATTCAATTTGTGACATAATCGACCTACATTTAAGTAGATTTTTGTTCAAAAAAGCGTTAATGCTAGTGATATTTTAATAAAAAAAAAAAAAAACAATATAATTGTTGACAATGAATATCTTATTCTATTATTTTATTGTTGTAATGTATATATACTTGTTATATTCTAATAGAGTTTAAGCTCGTTAGTAAGAAATAAATAAAAATAAATATAGATAACAAAAAGATTAATATAAGCCTTCCAGAGTTTCATAGCTTATAAAAAAAAAAATTGTCAGTTCAATTGTGCGAAATTTGATTCACATTTGAGATAGGATCAAACATGCGGCTTTAGGACAACGGATATTTTTTCTAAAATATGAAAATAAAAAACATGAAAAAAGTCGACTAAACCCTAAGGACAGCGAGCTGTTCAGAGCAGCAGGCGACGATCTAGATAGGAGCAAGCACCAAATCATCTGTAAGATATGGTCGGAGGAATGTATGCCCGATGAATGGAACCTCAGCATTGTTTGCCCGATGCTGAAAAAGGGAGATCCTCTAAACTGTGCCATTTACAGAGGAATCAGTCTACTTAACATAACTTACAAGATGCTCTCTGCCGTAATATGTGAACGCCCGAAGCCTTTTGTCAACAATCTGATTGGTCCTTATCAATGTGGCTTTAGGCCAGGAAAGTCTAACATCGACCAAATTTTCACGTTGCGGCAGATCCTGGAAAGAAACTTATGACCTCCAAATCGATACCCACCACCTCTTCATCGACTTTAAGGCCGCGTATGACAGCATCTACAGAGACGAACTGTATAAAGCTATGTCTAGTTTTGACATCCCTGCCAAGCTCGTTCGCTTGTGCAAAATGGTAATGGAGAACTCACGCTGCCCCATCACGGTTGGCTTACGGAATCTTTCAACGTCAAAAAAGGATTCAGGCAAGGCGATGCGCTGTCGTGTGATTTCTTTAACATCGTTCTTGAGAAGATAGTGCAAAACTCCACCGTCAACACCAGAGGCACTATCTTCCAAAAATCTGTTCAACTTCTCGCATACACCGATGATATTGATATAATGGGAAGAACACAGCGTGATGTCAATGGCGCCTTAATGAGAATTGAGACTGGGTTTAGCGGTAAATGAGGGAAAAACGAAGTATATGCTGTCTTCGAGAAAGGACACCCAACACCGACGGCTCGGACAGAACGTCACAATAGACGCATGCAACTTCGAGGTAGCAGAGAAGTTTGTCTACCTTAGGCTCAGCTATTAACACGGGCAATAATACCAGCGCCGAGATAAAACGAAGAATTACTCTTGCTAATCGCTGTATCTTTGTCCCCGTGTGCATTGATGGGGAATGGAGAAGGAGATACAACAGCGAACTTCACGGGTTGTACAATGACGTGGACCTAGCCAGAAGGGTCAAGGTCCAGAGGCTCAGATGGCTCGGTCATTTAGAGCGCATGGACACCAATGCTCCGGCAGGGAAAGCCTTCGACACTATTCCCGAGCGACGCAGAAGGAGAGGAAGACCGCGACTCAGGTGGCGCACACAAGTGGAAGAGGACATCAATCAACTTGGAGTGCAAAAATGGTGGCAGCTAGCTAGGGACCGAGCTGGTTGGCGGAGGCTGTTGACTGAGGCCCGAGTCCACGCCGGACTGTAGCGCCACCTTAAGTAAGTAAGTAAGTTTACGCATAATAACAGTGCAGTCAATCAAGGTATATGAGTTGGTTATTTCAAAGCTCCTCTTGAAAGTCGAAAAAGTAAAGCAGAAACTGTTTGGCAAACTGACGATTTTTACTAATTATTAATAAACACAAAACAGCCCTTAACACAAGACTAACTCGTATCTCAAATCAGAATTCTTATTAATAAACGTTTGTTAGCCTTAAATGACAGTTGTTTACAAACGGATAACTTAATTTGGCCGATTTTTGCGTATGAAGATCTAACTATAATGAGCGGAAGCAAACGGAAGTTAGTGTCAGAATCGAACGAAACGCTCCCTTCCGAACTGCCATGTGAAAACTTTACCTATAATGAACGGATGTGTACGGAAGTATCTTTCAAAATAAAATAATGAACAAGTTTAGTGTGAAACTAGCTTAAAATGACGATTCAGACATGACTCAAACGTCATTTTAAGCTAGTATTACACTAAATTCACTTAAAGTTGTTCATTAGCGGACTTTAATTTTGCGCCTATGTTTTTAATTTAAAATAATTTGTGGATTAAAGTTGCCATACAACAAACAAGCAATTTCAAGAAATTAATTTCGCCCTCCCCTTCATGAGATTATCCACCCAATTACGCTTGGAGGCGTGGAACACATAATCATCATATTTGACTTGAAGGAATCACCAGCAATTGGATCGCCCAACTGGTACTTCTCGGCGAATTTCTGAATCTTGAAGCCTCCGCGTCTTTCGCCGCTGTTTGCTGGTAGCCTCTTCTCGTTAAAATTCATTTGCAGTGTTGTTTGGAAAACAAAACCTCACCTAGAATGCAATCCAGTAACTTTTGGTAGTCCATAACAAATATAAGCCGACAAAACTTAACCCTTGGATATGTATTCCCTTATCACCAAAGGAAAAAATATATTCATTATTCGTCAGATAAAGTCTATCTGACGATTGAAAAATCGGCTCTTAATAAACTTTTTTATCAAACGAATAATTTCACTATCCGTGTGCTAGCTATAACGCGTGTTATCCAGTGGATAAGGTATTTTTATTAATAGGGCTGAAGTTGAGCCTTAAGATATATCATATAAATGTTCTAATTTTTTAACTTGTAGTCAAATAAAAAAAGTCAATTGACTAAAGTTAATCAACTGCAGTCCGTTTAACTGGCTCTATGACCACCAGTAGCACCGAGATCTACGGCCTCGGTTAAATGGTTTTTTTTTGATGATTTTTTAACTGAACGAAAAAGTTTCACTGGCGTAAGTAAGATGTCAAAATTGTATATACTAGATTCAAAATTCAAACTTGATTGCCAAAGCTTATATTAAAGGGTGTTGATTTATATGTTCACCATAGCTGGGCACCGTTAATCAAAAAGTTAACTTCGCTAATCGCTAATTCGTTAATTAAAAATTTAACTTCGTTAACAGTTAAACCGTTAAATTTTAGAAAAAATAACGCAAGTTAACGTTAATCGTTAATCCGTTAACACGCCATAAAATTTGTATGTTCTAATAAAAATTGGAAGTTGGAATTTTTTTTTTAATATAGTAAATTATATTTTATAAGAGTTTAAGTGTTAAAACAACAAGTTATTCAGTCATGTCATGAATTTGATTGATCCCCTTCATCAGCATGTTGAAATTCTCGTCGGAAAGCGAGGCTCTTTTCGGCTGAAGTATATCCTTGCCTGTGGAGAAGAGACGTTCAACAGCAGCGCTTGAGGGTATGGCAGTAATGTATTGGATAAACAGAATTCCCAATACTTGTTCCCCGAGGAATGCCGCTTCATTTAACGAGTCTTTTGACTTCAAATCTAGCCACTCATTTGTCATTTGTTCTCATTTGTCGGACCCTTTTTGCCGAACTCTTGCTGGAGCTGGTGCTGGCGCTATCATCAGCTTGGTCGAAATTAGCAGTTCTCTTTTTCTGTTTACCGCGGTTCAACGCTGCCTTGGCACTTTGGCAGTCACTTCAAATTGTGTGTACTGGCACTCATGCATTCTTTTTACGGCTCGATATATGAGCCTTGATTATTTTTTTTTAGGCAAACATTGTTTACACTCAAAAATTATTTGATCTCCCGTTCTAGATATAAAGTTCATATAATCACGAATTTTGGTCTATTGCGGAACTCGAGTTCGATTCCATGATAATTTTACGATTTTATTTAGTACAGTTCACAGAATACTCTTTGCTTATTGTTTCTAAAAAAACACACAATGTACTGATTTAAAACTGAATCTATCACTGACTACGCACAATTGACAAAAAAAAAACACTCGTCACTCTCTGAGCACGCGCTAAGGAATAAAACAAACATTGTCGTATCGTCGTATTATATACGATTAGTATTTCAGTTTTCCCACTTTCAGCTGCTGGAAAAAAGTGGTATTTCAATAACGGCACCCGGAATAATAGTGACATTTTAAATTTTACTAGGGACCGAACCTCGCCGGCACGGCGCCGAAAATTTCGACTAGCTCATGATTCGTATAAGAATTGTTGTTTTTTCGCGAGCAGCCGCGGCGCGGCGGTGCGCACGGTGAACCTTTTCACAACAACCCAAACAAAAAAAAAAACTTACCCTGCATTTAGGTAGCGCAAACAAATTTTTCCATTGGCAGCAGTTTTTTTTTTGCTGGCAATAAAGAAGCCAGTAAAAAACGCTCGGTAATGAATTGAGTTTGCGATATTATATTCTGTATACCTATGGCTATAGCACCAAAAAAAAAAAAAAAACACAGACAGGACAGGCAGCGAAATAAACAAGTAGTGTGCCGTTGTGTTTCCTGAAGGGTGTTGACTAATTTTTTATAAGTTATAAAAATAATTACCAATAATCTAATTTGAATGTGTATCTGTATGGTATTTGTGTTCGATTAACGATTAACGGACTTTGGAAAATTTAACGATCGTTTACATTTTTTTGAAGTTAACTGAAAAGTTAATCCGTTAATGGGAATGTTAACTTCGTTAATTAACGATTAACGGATTAACGAAAAAATGCCCGTTAATGCCCAGCTATGATGTTCACATACATATACCGGAAATAAATACAAATGAAACTGAAACAAACAACCTTCAGTGCAATTGTGATTGTGAAAAATGGCCTCAGGGCCACAAGTGCTTTCGGGGAACCAATTTGATGTATTTAACCATCAATCTGATCCCCCATCAAAAAGAAAAAAAAAATTGATCTTCCTTCTAAGCTTAATACACCTAACCCTAAATTTATAGTGATTTCCCCAACCGATCCAGACAAACCCTTATCTTCCTTCAGTGTATTTTTAGTGAAAAAAGCCACCGATGGTATAAGTACCTCTTACGAATCTATTTCACAACTTCGCAATGGAAATCTATTGATCCTCGTAAAATCGACACGTGTTGCTAACCTATTCCTCTCTAAAACTTCACTTTCCAACATAGGTATGCCGTATGCCCCATCAAGGTTTCTCTCCATAATGAATTAAACTCATCGAAAGGCACAGTATATGCACCATGCTTAATCAACGTCCCAGAAAATGAAATTGTCGAGGAAATGAAAGATCAAGCTGTTACAGGAGTCTACAAATTTAAACGAACAGAGAATCAGGTAGAAAAGCCCACTGGTCTTATTCTATTTACGTTTGACGTCTTCTGCCCCCCAACCACTGCCAATGTCGGATGGTACAATTTCAAGGTTCAGGAATATTTTCCGAATCCAATGCGTTGCAAAAAGTGCCAGATTCTTGGACACACCGCCAAACGATGTAATCGCGAACTTCTTGTGACAACTGCAATCTCCCTCCTCACTCACCCGAAAAATGCACCCGCGCTTCATGTGCAAATTGCGCTGAAGAACACCCTGCTTCTTCAAAGCAATGCAAAAAATATATTCAAGCTAAGGAAGTTCTCAAAATTAAAACAATTAACAAATGTACTATGGCCGAAGCATCAAAAATTTACAGAGAACAAAACCTGCAACCTGCCATCTCTTTTCTCTTTTGTTACCAAAATTGCTGGTCTCTCCAGTTCATTTCTCTCAATACCTCCTACAATTTCATCCAATACAACAACGCAGGCACGAAACAATCAATATCCTTCTATTCCACCACGTTCCAAAAATATTGATTTACCTCCCAATCTAACCTGTCATTCCAGTTCAAAACACGAAAACGATATATCAAATCAACCAACATCATCAAATTCCAACACACTCTCTTTAAACTCTATTTCCACTCTTAAAACAGCACACACTTAAACTTCATCTCTCTCCAACTCAAGCGCACCATCCTCTTCCAAAAATAACAACAATCACTCTTCTAATCAAATTCAAAATAACAACTCACAAAAACAACAACACAATCAATACTACTTAACTACTCCCGAATCAAATTTGTCCCAAAACAAGAACATCTCTCCAAAATCAAATATAAATCACCCACCATTCCATGAAACTATATTAGATGATGAAAGCATCTAAACATTCCATTGGAACCCAATACACTGACTCCGTCGCCTCGGAACTGAAAGCTTCTAGCCCCACTAGGGGCTCGTTGGACTCAGCATCGGGACGACGGAGTCAATCCAATCAACCAATATCATTGCCAACATCGGATTTTCCGCATTATAGAGTCCCTTATACTGCACGTAAGTCTTGCACAAATAAAAACTCACTCCTTAAGATTCTACAATGGAATCTTAATGGATATATAAATAATTATCAAGAACTTGAACTTTTAATATACGATCAAAAGCCCGATATTATATGCCTACAAGAAACACATGTCCTAGACAACACCAATGCAAAAGCCCCCAAACAATACTCAAGCTACTTTCATAACTTAAGTACAATCACAACATCTAAGCAAGGCACTGGTATATTGGTTCACAAATCATTGCCGTAGAAATCCAACTTGTTCTTAAACTGACAATTATATCAACCCAACCCTTCTCCTCGTTGGATTTAGAAAATATTCTGAGAACCGTGAGTTCACCTGTAATTGTAACTGGAGATTTTAATTCATGGAGCCCCCTTTGGGGTTCTACTGTATTAAATACAAAAGGTAAAGAAGTAGAAACTTTTCTTACTAACACCGAACTCTCCCTTCTAAACGACGGCAGTCCAACTCACCTATCAACGCACAACACCTTAACTCACGTTGATTTAACTTTTATTTCACCTCAACTACTTCCCTCTACAGTCTGGAAAAGAGATGCATTTCTTCACGGAAGCGATCACTTTCCCATCACCACGAGTATTAATCTGAGTAATCAGATCAAACCATCAACACCAACTCCTAAATTTATAATCGATCGCGCAAATTGGACTCGTTATCAAGCAAATTTAACTCAATCTTTAAACAACTCTCCCCAGTCAAACAATTTAAATCAGGAAGCAGCAAAAATAAATAAAAGTCTTCGGCATGCGCAAACATTTCTATCCCCCAGACTAAACATATTGGCGCAAAATTATAGTCCGCTAATGAACAACTTTAGTGTGATACTAACTTAAAATGACGTTTCAGACATGACTCAAACGTCATTTTAAGCTAGTATCACACTAAAGTTGTTCATTAGCGGACTATAATTTTGCGCCATTGTAGTTAAGAAAGTCGTCCCTTGGTGGAATTCAGACATTGCCTTACTTAGGGATCAAAAGCAACGTCTTTGGAAAATTTTCAAAAAACACCCTAATAACTTAAATCTTATCATGTATCGCAAAGCCAACGCCCAATTTCGCCGACAAGCCAAAGAGTCAAAAAAACAAAGCTTTCAAAATTTTACAGCCAAGCTTAATCCCAATACTTCTTGTAAAAAAATCTGGTCCGATATCAAAACTCTCACAGGTAATTTTCACCCAATTCAATCAAACTGATAAACACTATGTCCGGCCCTATAGCAGAACCCCACTTAATTTCCGCTCATTTCGCTCAATGCTGGTCAACGTACTCTAACGACATTAACTTTACAGCCACATTCTCCAATTCCAAGTTATCCTGTTTAAATAACAATAACATTTCGTTTCAACCTTCAAGCTCAGCAAAAATAATTGAATTACCTATCAATTATATCGAATTCGAAAGTTGTTTGAGCTCAGTTAAGGGCAAATCACCTGGGTACGACAGAATTTCCTATCCACTCCCAAAAAATGCTCCATATGAAGCGAAAAAACGTATACTCAGCCTGTTTAATAACATATTTGACCAAGGCATAATCCCCCAAATGTGGAAAACCTCAACAATTGTTCCGATTCCCAAACCGAACAAAAATTTGTCAGAGACCGATGGATGGATACAGACCCATTTCATTGTCATTACCATGTATCTCCAAACTTTTGGAGAAAATAATCTACAAAAGACTGATATGGTACGTTGAAAAACACAATCTTATTTACATGAATCAAGTCGCCTTCAAACAGGGTCGAAGCACTAATGACTGTCTTCTCCATATCGACGAATTTGTTTTATATGCTCTTTCAAACAAAAATCATGTATCTATTGTCTCATTGGATTTTGAGAAGGCGTTCGAAAGGATTGGCATACATGTTATTTTAAATAAACTACTGAGATGGAAAATCGGCCCTAAAATATACAATTACATAAAGTCCTTCCTTTCTCATAGAAAATTTAGATCTAAGGTAAATAATACGCACTCAAGAACTTACAATTTACACAACGGCATACCTCAAGGATCACCGCTCTCGGCGATCCTTTTTATTATAGCCTTTGATGATTTAAGTGAAATCATATCAAAATTTAATAATATTGAACAATCGCTATATGCTGATGATCTTTATTTAATGTCGAGAAGTAACGATTTAGTATACTCACACAATCAATTTAAAGAAATACTCATTAAAATAAACGATTGGTGCGCCTTCTCAGGTGCTTTGCTTTCTTCTACCAAAAACAAACAC
This sequence comes from Sphaerophoria taeniata, assembly GCA_943590905.1. Classification (NCBI taxonomy): domain Eukaryota; kingdom Metazoa; phylum Arthropoda; class Insecta; order Diptera; family Syrphidae; genus Sphaerophoria; species Sphaerophoria taeniata. The sequence continues at coordinate 26,583,571 of OX016541.1, forward strand.
CTCCATATTTGTCGGAAGCTTAACTGTTCCACTTTCAGTTTCAATTTAAATAATATCAATGTTCAAAACGTAACTGACTTAAACATTCTAGGAATCATATTTGACAATAAGTTTACATTTGAGACACAATGTGTAGAGCTAAAAAAGAACTTAGTTTTAAGGCTAAACATTATAAGATATTTATCCTCTAAATACAGTTTTGTACATACAAATACTCTTATTCATATAACTAAACTAATATTACTATCGAAGATCGATTATGGTTTAATCATTTTTGGCAATTGCGCAAAAACCAACCTGCAACTTATTCAACCCACTTATAATGCAGCCATAAGAACATCCTTAAGAGCCTTGAGAACGACACCAATCAAAAACTTAATGACGGAAGGAGGTTTTTCAACCCTCGAAGACCGAAGAAGTATATTAATATCACTTCTAATACCAAAAATTTGCTGCTCATACTGCTCCCCCATCCATAAAGAAGCTACTAAAATACTAAGAAGTAAAAAAATCCCGAAAGTGCCTTCAACATTGTACAAAGCCCTATCATTTGCTGATGAGATAAATCTTCGCCTCGAAGTTAAGAGTTTGGACATCGAAAAATACCCCGCATGGCTCCTACTACCTGACGCCATAAATACCAATTTGTCAACGTACTCAAAAGAGAAAACTTCCAAAGAAATGTATACCCAACTATTCCAAGAACTTGTAAGTACATTTCCAACTAATACATGGAACTTTCTGTACACAGATGGTTCCAAGTACGACGACAATGCAGGAATGGCAATTGTAAACAACAACGGTGATCTTGTGCATGCAGAAAAAGTTGTACCCTATTTCAGCATTTTCAAAATAGAGTCTTTGGCCATCCTTAAAGCCACACAAATTGCCTTAAAATCTAAAAAGAATACTTAAATACTCACAGACAGTCTCTCCGTACTCAAAGCAATGTCAAACATCAAAAATCGCGAGCCTGTTATTAATAACATTCGGGACAACATAATTTCGTCCAGTTCTAAAACACAGCTAGCATGGGTTCCCTCACACATGGGTTTAAAAGGAAACGAAGCAGCTGATTTCCAAGCAAAGGCTATCTCTACAAATCCCCACCGTGTCTTAACACATCATCGACCTAGCAAAACCGACCTTAAAGCACTCATAAAAACCCATTGGATGAACAAAAAGCAAGAACCATGAGGAGTTCAAGTATCCTACCCAACAAAAACCAGCACAAAGATGAACCAATGCTTCTCAAGACTTCGACTCGGACACACAATAATAACTCATGGCCACTTAATCAATAAGCAACCACCACCGATATGCCACTTCTGCCAAACCACTTTACTCACTTTACGATTATATAACCAGAAACTGTCAGAACTCTTAATGGTTCCATCAGAGCTAAATATCATAAACGTGTACAAAATTTTAGAAATCTTAGATATTGTAAATAAAATTTAAAACAGTATACCTAATTTAAAATTTATTCACACACATGTATCAACTAAATAGATTCAATTTTTCGTCAAATTAAAAATTTTATTTACTGCATAGCAAAAAGTATAAATGTATTTGCCTACCTAACTTATATAAAATGTATTATAAAATTGTAAGATAGAATTAACCAAAGATGTAAAGAATCCCAGCTGAAAGCCTAAGTTGCTATAGCTGCAGTTTTGTATTTTTCTACACATTTATGTTAGGAAAATAAATAATAATAATAATAATAATAAATACAAATGCCAGGCACGTAGCCAGAGGGGGGGCTAGAGGGGCTCAAGCCCCTCCCGAAATGATTTAAAAAAAAATATTTGAAAAAAGTTTGTATATTCTCTTATTAGTTCCTCACTACTTATGTAACCACATCGTAACCAGTTCAAAAAATGCAACCTATATAAGCCCAGATATCCAAAACGAAATCTTGGATATATGCTCTGATATTGTCACCAGAAAAATATCTAACCGGGTTATAAGATCGAGTTGTTTTAGCATTCTGGCTGATGAAACAATGAATGTTTCTGGCACTGAGCAACTTTCAATATGTGTCCGATATGTTGACTGCTGTACAGAGCCCACGAAAAGTATGCTTCGGGAAGATTTTGTAGGTTTTATTCCTGTTGATGACCAAACTTCTGAAAACCTGACTAAAACCATATTGCAGCGATGTGAGGAACTACATCTAGATATGAACACTTGTGTTGGCCAAGGTTATGACGGATCGGCAAATATGTCAGGCCACTTAAGTGGAGTACAGAGTAGGATAAGGCAACAGTATCCAAATGTCAGATATGTTCACTGTGCAAGTCATCGCTTGAACCTGGCTCTGCCTAATGCCATGGCAACACCCTCGATTCGCAATTGTCTTGGTGTAGTAAGTGAAATAGCTAATTTCTTCCGAAACCATTCAAATGCAAATAAGACTTTCCAAATCTCCATCCAAAAATACGCACCAGAAAGCAGAAAAAAACGACTTTTGCGCCTTTGTGAAACAAGGTTTATTGAAAGGCATGACAGCATTCTTTCATTTGTAGAGCTCTTCAAATGTATTGCTATTAGTCTTGAAGAAATATCCACCAAGATTTGGGCAATGTCTTCAAAAGCATCAACTCTGTTAGCAGTTATTCAAAGAAGTGATTTTCTGGTAAGCCTCATGGTATGCGAAAAACTTTTTAGTTTAACGCTACCCTTATCAGTTTTCCTTCAAAATTAATCTTTAAATTTCGTGTCTGCAATAAATCACACGAAACAAGTCTTAAGTTCTCTAAAGAACATAAGAGAGTCTGCCAGAGACTTTTTCAGAGACGCTTTTCAATCCGCATCACAACTTGCCAAGGATTTATTTGAAGTCAGCATAACAATTCCAAGGCTTTCTTTGAAACAAACAACACGCTCTCATCCAGAAACATCATGTCCAGAAGACCATTTTAGAGTTTCTATACTTATTCCCTGTTTAGATTTTCTTATACAAAATCTTACTGACAGATTTATGGTCAACGAGGACGTTTTACTATCGTTTCAAGCTCTGCTTCCAGGTTTTGCTGCCGCCAATCGAGTAAATGAAATGGAAAATCTAACACTCTACTTCGATAACGCAATATCCTTGTCAGCTGTTAAAGCGAAAATATTTCATCGATGGATCCCTCTTCCGATGTTCTGAAACTGATAGATATATGTGACAAGACCTACTTCAGGAGCATAAGCTACTTGCTTACAATTTTGGCCACACTACCAGTTACAACAGCTATCGTTGAAAGAAACTTTTCAACGATGAAAAGGATCAAAACAGTATCCCGAAGCGTTATGGGCCATCCAAGACTAAGCGCACTTGCAATGTTGTCTGTTGACTTAGGTATTGATGTGGATCCAGATGAAGTGATCGACATTATGTCTAAAAAAAAGACAAGGCGTTTATTGCTGTAAAAATCCAAACTATTTGTTTAATTAAATAAAAAAAAATTACAAACAAAAATAAAACATTTACATTATGAAGTTTTTTTTTTAAATTTTTGTATAAAGAATTACTTCTTCGACATTGAACAAGCCCCCCCCCCCCCCCGAACCGAAATCCTGGCTTCGGGCCTGACAAATGCGTTCGCTTTTTAAAATATTCGATTTAGGCCGTGTGCGAATTGGATGAATTGTAGTTAAAAATGGATGAATTTTTAACCACTACTGTCATATTTTAACCTGCTCCGCAGCTAGTCAAATTTGAACACATTTTATTCAATGCGAAATGTCAAAATTTAACCAAACGTAATGTTTTAACACATTTTCAACTGAATTCGCACACGGCCTTAAATACAAATAATATATATGATAGTTAATAGATTCTGTGCCAATAGTCCTGGCTCGCTTCTTTCACAATCCAAACTATTCTGAACTCCAGAAGCACAGATTCTCCTTTTTATACCAATTTTACTTGACATTTCTAATAGAATTATTTTCCAACATAATTCGATCGAATTTTCACTAAACGTTCAAGTAAAATATTTCAAGCAGAAACACAATGACGCTTTGCCGTCGATTTTGACAACTGCGAAAAGTTCAGCTATAGGAAATCTGTGTAACCTCACACAATGACGCTTTTCCTACGTACGCTTTTTTTGACAAACGTAAGAAAACGTAAAGAAGCCACCATCTGTCAAAAAAAGTTCAACTTGGTTGAACTTTTGCTTTGTCTGACAGCTCAACAGCTGTTTGTTCATTTGTTGTTTGGAGCAGCGTTACCACTTTTTAAAAAAAATGGAAGCGAAGTAAATTTGGGAATAAAGCAAAGTAGATTGAGAAAAAGCGAAAAAGATTTTAAAATAGTGTATTTTATATTGACCATGAATACCTACATAGACAGATCTACAATTAGAGCCGTGTGTGAATTGTGTTAAAATGTGTATACAAACTTGACTTTCGATTTAATTTTGACACTACATGGCGGATATGATGTGTTAAAATTTAACTAGCAAGCTAAAATATGACACTAGTGCTTAAATTTAACCAACATTCCAACCCAAGTTGCGCACGGCGTAAAATATTAAACACTTTAATACAATCACGTAACTCATACTTTGCGTATATGTATGGGTTGACATTTCGTGTTTGTAAAGTGTGTCCGCTTATTGTTCGTGTATAAGGATATAAACTTAGGTATCGATTATATATTTTCCTGATGAAAATAAGAGAACTGTAGGCATAAAATTACTCAATGAGTTAATCGAAGCAGATTTTGGAAATATCAAGTAAAATCGAGTGAAGTAGATTTCAAAACATTCTTGATGGTGCGAAGTTGGAATAGATATTCAAAGTTTTTCAAAAATCGAAGTAGACTACTTCGAAAGGAGTAAAGTGGCAAATCTGTTTGATGATGATGGAGGGAGAACTGTCATTCAAAGCACACGTGAAGCGGGTGCATCGTAACGCAACGACGCGTCTGCCTAAAGCGCCATTGTGTTTCTGCTTTCAAAGTATTTTCGATCTCTAACATATATGTACAAGTACATGTGTTATTTGTACATTTATATTCGCTGACCTACTGCATATTCAACACAGAAACAAATTCTACTTATGTACTTGTGCAACCTGAAGATTTGGGAGATTGGCAAACTCCATGAACTCATTTCTGTTCAGTAACCTGTTCTCCAAAATGACACACAATAACAGCATTCGTTGAACTTTCTTCGTTATTTTAAGCAAAATTGAAAAATTTTGTTCGGGTGAGAAGAATATGTAAATGCACCGCAAAGCGACGCGTATTTTGAATAAATCATCTTCGCTGATTGGATTCAAATGGAATATGCCAACCGTTTTTGAGTGTTTAAGCCACTTAAAGACTTCTTTGGAGTTTATTGTGTTGTAAGGGTTGATAATATCTGTTTTAAGGGTTTTTTGAAACACTTTTCAGTGGAAGATGTAGGTTGGTGCAACCGATAAATGCAATTTTAAAAATTGACAAGGCCATAGGTACAAATTTCAAAGCAACTGGCCAATATATTTTTCCTTTATCTCAGGTGCACTTTATTCTTACACCACAGCTGGGCAAGCAGGAAATTTCCCTAACGCTATATTTCCATTTCCACTACTCTAATAAAGTAAATATCGATGAATGCAATAATTAATTTATTAAATTATGCCTACTTACATGCAAAATCAAATGAGTTATTCATTAAATTGACAACAGACAACACCTGCGATAAAAATCACACAAATCTCAATTAATAAATCAATTGACATGTCAATCGTTGCACTTCAATTCAAGCCTTTGCAAAAAGTTGGCCTGTCCATGCTATGTAACCAATTTACATAAAAGTAATTACAGAATGATCCCATTTTTCACGACCTGCTTAATAAAGTACAGCTTTGACTCTGTTACATACATAGTTCCAAGTTCGTCACCTAAATGCACCTTGCTCAACCCCCACTTAAAAAAGAAACAATCCTGATCAGTGGCGGATTAAACATTGAGGGCGCCAAAGGGAAGCATCCCATCGGCACCCCTATATTAAAAATATGTAAACTATAGTTTGACCGAAACTGCTGCAATGCGCCTAAGGAAAAGGCGTTGTACCCATTGAATAAGAAGTACAGGAAGGGGTCTTATGAAAAAGAAGTGAAGCATTTTTCTAGGTAGTGTGAGTTTCACAAAAACAAATGCATTATAACAGGGCTGGTCTGCAGTTGAATGGTTAATCTCAGGGGCGCCAAGCGAAATATGATTGAATCAAGATTATATCGATTGTGCATCAATTTTATTTTTCAATTTCAATTCTTTTTTTGGACCACATGGTGTTTTAACGTTCAAGGTGTAAATGCACGATTTTTATTATTATTTTTTTTTTACGTTACATTTTCTTCATTTTTCATCCTTAATTCATCATATTTAATGTCCTTTTTCAGGTCGTTTTAGAAAGCTCATTCTATGAACAACTTGATCAACTGTTAAAGAGCACAAGAAATTGTGTAGCGCCTGACGATCACCAACAAAAACAAATGCGCCCCTGAACTCGAGTTTTTGTTTTTTTGACAGATGAAACTACAAAACAACATTTGACCAATCACAGCTCAGCAAAATGGCAGCACATGCCCAGTTTGACAGATGAGATCCCAGTATTTTGACAGATGAGATCACAATATTTTACATCATCAGAAATTTTTGTTGCTTCACTCACGTACACTGTACGTGCAGCTTACACCGCTTCCTGTACTTCTTATTCAAGGGTTGTACCTAACGGTTGCCAAGGAAACATGTAAGATGAGATTGTTTAGTATTGTCCGAAAGATCTTACGAGTTCGGTTTGAAATATTTTAACTAGTGATGTGAGATGTGCCGAACCGTATATTTTATAAACCAAGTTAACTCGAGTTGGTTTTTATGCAAACCGAGTTGCAACTCAGTTCATTGCTCTGAAAATCAATCAAGATAATACTTAAAAAGCAGAAAAATGATGTTTTTTATCCGTCAAAACCTTTGCCATCCGCTGACGAATTTTGACCATTAGATTATTTGCCCCTACGCTATAAGTAAAATCGATATTCAAAAACACTTAGAAGGAAGTTTAGTCGATTGCAGAGTTGACAAACCGAGTTGACTCTGGTCTGGAAGTTGAATTGATTATGACCGATTTTATTTTAACAAAAGTGGGAAGTGCGGTTCGAGTTCATAAGTTTACTACTTTAACAACCATGTATGAACTCGCATTATTTGCCCATTGCAAAAATCACTGCACCCACGCGCCCCTTTGTTGCCTCACGCCCCTAGGCACGTGCCTAGTCTACCCTTAGGATAATACGCCACTGATCCTGATCTTATATGTATATGTACCTCCGTTGTCAAAAATCGGGGATCAGCCGGTTATTTTCCATTGACTTTATTTGCACAAATTCTTAACAGTCATCATGCAAAAGAACAACAAGCTGACTTACGTGTTTCATTAGTTAATTTTAAACTCACTAACAATCAATTTATCGTTTTATCTCTAAATAAACCAAAACGAGATGAGTTGATTGTTACCTATCTGTTGTCGAGAACATTCCTTTAATACCACATCTACACTACTTGAAACTCATTATTTTTATGTTTCAAATGTTTTTATCGCTCTATCTTTTTTCATATTCTATCAGACCGTTAAAGTTTGAACTTATCATAATTAGTGATCGGATCGCGCAAAAAGTACATTGTACTCAAAAATATCTACTACGGTAATCTACTTTTGGTTAATGTTCAAGTTCATACACATTGAACAAATACGTGTTTGGATTGAAATTAAACAGGTAAGACTTAATTTTTATTGATATCGAATAAAGTTTTGTTTCATGGGTCGAAGCGAACGGTTGTGTGGTAATTTTTCAACTGAACTGATTGAACCAATTAAATATTATTAATAAAGTGTCATTAGTGGTGCGGTTTAAAATAAACAAAAAATAAAAAACGTTAGAACTTTAGGAATCTGTGAATCACAATTTGTTATAGAAATTAACAATAACAATAAACGGTACAGACAGATTTATTTTGTCTGATGGTTTAATCGAAGGTCGACTCGTTTCAATGCAATTAGAGTCGTTGTTCCTACAGGCACTACAGTCGGAAAGTTTAAATTTGATTGCTATTGCCAGTTTGTTGTTGAACGTTTTACATATAAAATTAACAACAAAGAAATAAAAAAAAAACTGATTTAAGACTGGATAACCTTGTTTAAGTTTTTGGAGTACCTACATATTTTCAAGGTGGGTGCGTTTACAATTGCATTAATGATTTTGATGTAATTTGTGTATTGTGGTCTTAATTGTTAAAATCATGTGGTCACTGAAAAAAAGGAGGAGGATGAATAATATTTTGTGATTGAAGATGTTGTCAAAATTATTGTCTTGAAAGTAAAGTGCTTACGTTTTCTCAAATCGAGTTCTTGAGCTCGAATTTTGTAAGGAAATTAGAACTTTACCACTATACATGTCTATCAAGTTTGTAGACTACTTAACAACCTTGAAAAACTGCATGTTTCTAATTAATGACCCTGAACTTTGCAGACAATTAAACTGCTGGTCTTTGGACTTCTGCCACTGCCGTAAAACTCAACTGATTTTCAAAAACTTAACGGCAATCGCTTCGTCTCAATAAATACTCGATACGTCATTTTTTAGTTTTTTTTTATTTACCGTTTTTACGAAGTTTCGGCCAAAAGAGTCAGAAATGGTAAAAAAAATGTCGTCTAAAACTTCAGACCTCTGCCACTGCCGTAAAACTCAACTATTTTTCAAAAAAAATAACGGCAATTGCTTTGTCTCAATAAATACTCGATACACCATTTTTTAGTTTTTTTTTTTATGTACCGTTTTTACGAAGTTTCGGCCAAGAGAGTGTTTTTTTTTATCCCATTTAATTTTTTTTTATTTCCTGTATTTAATTATTTTCAAATAAATATCTCATTCTCTTGCAAGCTCTTTTGGAAGACATAAGGTGCGACATTGGCGACAAGTTGCAGTTACTTTTTAAACCAGAAAATCGAAAATATAGGGTGTCCCAATAAGAGTGCACTTTTTAGTTTTCAAATAAAACCAAGTATTTTATGACAGAGGTGTGATATTTTTATAGTTTTTTAAAGAAGACATGTTCCGATTAAGTATGGAATAAAATATCCGGCAAATGACCCACCCGGCCCGATGACAGGCCATTACTCTTTTCATGAAATTTTCCATGACTTTTGCACAGAGATGTGGCTGTATCTCACCGACAACAAGTTGGATTTCCGATTTGAGCTCAGGAATTGTTTCGGGTTTATTCGCATAAAGCCGAGATTTCACAAAACCCCAAAGAAAAAAATCTCACGGCCGGCGCGGCGTTAAGTCGCACGATCTTGGTGGCCAGCTCACATCAGCATTTCGTGAAATAATGTGTTCTGAAAATCGTTGCTGCAATAAGTCGATTGTTTCTTGCGCAGTATGGCAAGTTGCGCGCGCCGTTCTGCTGAAACCACATGTTGTCCAGATTCATGCCGTCCAGTTGAGGCCACAAAAAGTCCGTTATCACATTCCTGTAACGAATGCCGTTCACAGTCACTGTCGAATTGATGTTTTCGGGTTCTCGACAGTACTCTCGTTTACAGCAGCAATGTTTTCAAGAGACCAACCAGTACGTTGACGCAAAGGATTCTTATCATCCATAATTGACCCAGTTTCTTCAAATTTTTTGACCACTTTTTGAATGGTTGACATATTAGTACACTCTGTCGACTGAAAATTTGGTGAAGTTTGCGAAGCGTAACTTTCCCCATTTTTGTAATGAGTTTTTACCATTATAACGTGTTGTTCTTTCAAAAAGCGCTCCATTTTTAGTAATCGGAACAAACAGAGCTGACATCTGCCAAATTTCAGAGTTCCTACTTGCATGACAAAGAAATTATTACAATTTTAAAAAGTGCGCTCTTATTGGGACACCCTATACAAGAGATTTTCATTTGGCTTGGTAGAACCAATCTGATTTGGGTATGAAACAAATCTGAAGAAATTTTAGCATTTTCAGTAATGAGCCCTGATACAACATTGATCGATTTAATGAATTGATAAGTGTTCTCAAAAGAACTAATTTTATCAGCGTCATGCTTTTTAGGAGAGAAAAGTGATAAGTTCTCATGAGAACTGATTTTCCCAGTATCCTGGTTTTCAGATGAAAAAAAAGATACATTCTCCGTGTTACGGCTTTCAGAAAAAGAAAAGGGTGAGTTGGAGTTCTCAAAAGAACTGATTTTCTCAGTATCATGGTTTTCAGTCGAAAAAGCTGATACATTATCAAAAGAACTGATTTTATCAATGTAACGATTTTCAGATAAAGAACAAAGTGAGTTCTCAAAAGAACAGATTTTGTCAATATCATCGTTTTCAGGTGTAGAAAAAGATAAGTTCTCAGAAGAACTGATTTTATCAGCATCTTGATCTTTAGGCAAAGAAAAAGATGAGTTTTTAAAAGAACTGATGTTGTCAGCAAAACAATTTCTGTTTTTTTCTCAGCATAAAATCACACCAAGATCGAAATTTTTTGGCATCTTTCTTTTTAACTTACTTACTTACTTAAGGTGGCGCTACAGTCCGTTGTGGACTTGGGCCTCAATCAACAGTCTCCGCCAGTCAGCTCGGTCCCTAGCTAGCTGTCTCCAGTTTTGCACTCCAAGTTGATTGAGGTCCTCTTCCACTTGTGTGCGCCACCTGAGTCGCGGTCTTCCTCTCCTTCTGCGTCCCTCGGGAATAGTGTCGGAGACTTTCCGGGCCGGAGCATTAGTGTCCATGCGCTCTAAATGACCGAGCCATCTGAGTCTCTGGACCTTGACCCTTCTGGCTAAGTTCACGTCGTTGTACAACCCGTAAAGTTCGCTGTTGTATCTCCTTCTCCATTCCCCATCAATGCACACGGGGCCAAAGATGACCCGAAGAATTTTCCTCTCGAGACAGCCTAAGGCACATTCATCCGATTTTGTTAGGGTCCATGCTTCTGCACCATACAGCAGGACAGGGATGATGAGGGTGTTGTACAGTTTAACCTTAGTTGCTCGAGAGAGGGCTTTTCCACTCAGTTGCTTTCTTAGCCCAAAGAAACAGCGATTAGCAAGAGTAATTCTTCGTCTTATCTCAGCGCTGGCGCTGGTGTTATTGTCCGTGTTGATAGCGGAGCCTAGGTAGACAAACTCCTTAACTACCTCGAAGTTGTATGCGTCTATTGTGACGTTCTGTCCGAGCCGTCGATGTTGGGTGTCCTTACTCGAAGACAGCATGTACTTCGTTTTTCCCTCATTTACCGCTAAACCCATTTTTGCCGCTTCTGTCTCAATCCTAACAAAGGCGCCATTGACATCACGCTGTGTTCTTCCCATTATATCAATATCGTCGGCGTACGCGAGAAGTTGAACAGATTTATAGAAGATAGTGCCTCTGGTGTTGACGGTGGAGTTTTGGACTATCTTCTCAAGAACGATGTTAAAGAAATCGCACGACAGTGCATCGTCTTGTCTGAATCCTTTTTTGACGTCGAATGATTCCGTAAGCTCATTGCCAACCTTGATAGAGCAGCGTGAGTGTTCCGGCGCAGTGTCATAAGTCCGTAGGTCATAAGTCCGTAAAGGACTTTTGACCCACTTAGGTGGGTCAAAACTTCATAAATCGATTATGAATTTATAACCCACCTAAGTGAGTCAAAAGTCCGTCAAAATTTCCTACGAAATTCTGACCCAAAGCTTACGGTTTTTTGGAGTCATTCTCTCTGAGAATGCTTCCGAAAATTGTTATTTGTTGCGTTCTTTCACTTACCTACTAGCTGGTCTTTTTTTTACAACATATCTACCTTGATACAGTTTTTTTACTTCAAATTCACCCTTTTACAAATCAAATTCACCCTTTTACAAATCAAATTCACCCTGTACTTATAATGAAGATATTTGTAAAAAGGTGAATTTGATTTGTAAAAGGGTGAATTTGATTTGTAAAAGGGTGAATTTGATGTAAAAAAAACTGTAGCTCTGACTTGTAAGCGTCACTTCATTCTGGTTTTTCTGAAAGGGAGTGGTACGAAATCCCCAAAAGACAAAATCACCATGGGGACAAAATCTCCAAAAAAAAAAATCCAACTTGCCAAAATCTCCACGACAAAATCCCCACGGAAAAAATCCCCAAAGAAAAAATACTTTTTGCCAAAATCTCCTTGAAATCTCCAAATCTCCAATATTCAGGTACGTCTACTTACACTTATACCGTTCCTCTCACGACATGTGCATGACACTGTTATGACATGATAACAAATTATGAATGCACTTTCAGTTTGTCATTTAAAATGAATTACACGTTTATTTCTTAAACAACCTTAACTGAATACAATAATATCTCCAAAACAAATATGTTCAAGTAGTGAATCATGCGATTAAATCGCGCGATTTAATCGCATGATTCACTACTTGAACATGTTTGTTTTGGAGATTTTGGCATGGAGATTTTGTCCATGGGGATTCTCTCTTTGGAGATTTCGCTGCTGGAGATTTCAGTTTGGGGATTTTGGGTTTGGGGATTTTCGTTTGGGGATTTTGGCTTGGGGAAAACGTCACCAACCCTTCTGAAACTGGGTTTGTTTTTTTTATTTCATTCAATCTTAGTTTGTTTAAGACCTTATGGCTCTTTTTATTGCGGACTTTTGGCTCACTTACGTGGGTTATAAGTTCATAATCGATTTATGAACTTTTGACTCACTTTAGTGGGTCAAAAGTCCTTTACGGACTTATGACCTACGGACTTATGACACTGCGCCGAGTTCTCCATCGTCATTTTGCACAAGCGAACGAGCTTGGCAGGGATGCCAAAGCTAGACATAGCTTTATACAGTTCGTCTCTGTAGATGCTGTCATACGCGGCCTTAAAATAAAATAAATGAAGAGGTGGTGGGTATCGATTTGCATTTCATAGGTTTTTTCCAGGATCTGCCACAACGTGAAAATTTGGTCGATGGTAGACTTTCCTGGCCTAAAGCCACATTGATAAGGACCAATCAGATTGTTGACGAAAGGCTTCAGACGTTCACATAATACGGCAGAGAGGATCTTGAAGGCGATGTTAAGCAGACTGATTCCTCTGTAGTTGGCGCAGTTTAGAGTTTCTTTTTAACACCAAGATACAAACATAGTTTTTAAATCAAGGGCGCATGAAAAAAGCCTTCATTGAGCTCTCCAATGTCCTCAACACAATGAAATATTCCATCTAACACTTTCTCGATTTTAAACTTCATTTTAATTCTCCGCAGTAAGGGCACCTAATGTCTTCCAATAGAGCTTGCAAGAGAATGAGATATTTATTTGAAAATAATTAAATATAGGAAAAAAAAATTAAATGGGATCAAAAAAAAAAACACTCTCTTGGCCGAAACTTCGTAAAAACGGTACATAAAACAAAAAAACTAAAAAATGGCGTATCGAGTATTTATTGAGACGAAGCGATTGCTTTTAAAATTTTGAAAATCAGTTGAGTTTTACCTCAGTGGCAGTAGTCCAAAGACTAACAGTTAAATTGTCTGCAAAGTTCAGGGTCATTCTAATTATTGTAATAACAAACTTTAATGGCGTTTTTATTTGGCAATTTGGAATTGATCGTCAATTCTGAATCTAAATTGAACAGTTTTTTTTTGTTTGGTTCTAAAGAATATTATTTTTTTAAATTTTAATTTCAAGCAATCACTTTAAAGGTCCCGTCACACACTGAAAGGAAAGTACTTTCAGAAAGCAAAAAGCTTTCTGAAAGCAAACATTTCATAGTGTGACGACCCGAAAAGTACTTTCCTGAAAGCGTTTCTCAAAATGATTTGCTTTCTTGAAAACACTTTCAGAAAAAAAACTTTCACGGTGTGACTAGCTGTGAAATCGTTTTGAAGAAAGCAAATCACTTTCAGAAAACGCTTTCTACTTTCAGAAACTGTTTGTGAAAGTTTTTTGCTTTCTTGAAAGCGAACGTATGTTTTACATAGAACCTACTCTGGTGGGCCAAAAATAAAGGAAATAGGTGATAAGATCACAATTGTTTTTGTGGTAAGGGTGCAATTGTGGCAGTACATTCGCTAGGCAGATATCAAGGTCAACAGATTTCTTGGACAAGAGTATGGAAAGCCCGCTCCGCTTAGCTGTCTAAAAAGATTTTAACTCCTTCCAACCCACTTACAGCAAGCGCTTGTATAGAATCTTGTATATAGAATGTCATAGAAAAGTATATTTCATTCTGTTGTTTATTTAATCTGAAAACGTTGACATGAAAGAATTGTCAAATGCGCGAAAGCGCGCATACAACTAATTTTGGCAGATTTATTGACCGAATCAGCCAGACTTGATTTGGCGGAGAGTGAACTATTCTCCAGCACATCATCTTCTGAACCCGGTCCATTTTGGATAGCACGTGGACCAACAGTCCAAGCGGTGCTCTCACCGCAACATGAAGTGGATCAAGAGCCTCGGCAAATGGACCAGCAGGATGGCCAACAATCACAAGCACCACGTTCCAAAAATGGTCGCACCCAAATTGACCTACGATTCCTCGCCTTGTTCTCAGTAACGTGCTGTAAAATCCGTAGCATAATTTCCAATAGCTATAGTTAACTGCCTATATTCCAAAATTTCTTCAGCGGACTGCATTTTGTTGCTATTCTGGATAAACAATTAACGAAACTAGCTCAAATATCGCAACCAGTTACATAAAACACTTTCAGAAAACGTTTTCTGCTTTCAGAAACTGTTTGTGAAAGTTTTTTGCTTTCTTGAAAGCAACGCTTTCGTTTTTATAGTGTGACGACCCGAAAAATGTTTTCAGAAAATTTAGTTTCTTGAAATTGAAATGTTTTCAGAAAGCACTTTCCTTTCATAGTGTGACTGCTCTCTGAAAACACTTTCAGAAAAATAACAAACTCTAAAATTTGGAAACGCTTTCTGAAAGTATTTTCCTTTCAGTGTGTGACGGCTCCTTAAAGTTCGCATTATTCGTGACAAAAAATAATATGTATGTATTACGTTGATCAAGTGTGACATTTAAATATACCTACGAATGCATGAGTGGTTCTGGACTTTGGTTCGGTTTTTAAGTCCAGAAGAGAAATTTTCTTGAAAAATTCTTTTCAGAATCAGAACTCTCACTTTTGTGCAATTTACCGCATTCAGGATACTTTTTTAAGCTAAGATTGCTAATTGAAAATGCCATAAAAAGCAAACAAAAGGAAAATGTTATTGTTGCCCTGGGCGCCATGGGTTCGAACCCTAATCTTGCCTTAAATGTTTTTACCTTATCTTTCATGACAACTGACGAAAAGTGCATTCTGTTATAACAATATTCAACTATAGTTAACCATCGTTAACAATTTGTCGTTCTGAAACAAAAATCGTTACGATTCGTAACGAAAATTACATCGTCAAGTCGTTCTGAAACGCATTGTTAATGTGTCAAATAGTTACGATTCGTGAATATTCCCAACTCATCTCTAGGAGTTGAATTCGAATAATTTATCTGTCAAAGTGATTTGTTTGTTCACCTACATTTTGAAATCGAGAGTTTGTGCTTAGTTCAAAGTTTCTTATGGCAGCAATATCAAAATGTGTCAAATGAAAATGGAGATTATACTTTTTAAGAGTGGATTTGTTTTTTTTTTTTCTTTTTCTTGTTCGACATATCAATGAAAATGAACTCTAATATTATCTAACTATTTGCGACGAATTCAAACTCTGCCACTTTTTTGACAAACCAACGAAAGTCAACCAATGTTATTAACAGAACGCACGAAAAACTTCAAAGAAAGTCATTCGTCGCGGAAAAGTGCTTGTCATCACAGCCGGTTAGAATTGGCAATAAGGCCGTCTGCTAATTGAGTTAAAAATTGGTTAAAACTTGACGTTTGGTTAAATTTTGACACTTTGGACGCATTGAATAAAATGTGTTAAAAGTAGACTAGCTGCAGAGTAGGCTAAGATATTACAGTAAGTGAAATTTAACCAGTATTTTTAACACAATTCATCCGATTCACAAACGGCCTAAATTGAAGGTCTTTAAAAGTCAAAAACCTCTCATTCAATCAAATTATAAAATGTTGAAGAGTGTCAGCCTCTTGGACTTGGTTCTCCAAAGCTGTTTTAAGAACACAGGTACAATCTTTTTGTAAAAGATTTGCAAAATGTAAAGTCTGTTGGGATAAAAGCATCTTACTTGTACAAGCCGCTTGATGATTAATTGATTTAGAACCCTGCAAACTTGCGCAAGCTTTGCTTGCATAAGCAAAACGAAACGTATTTTTTGCTTGTACAAATAAATTATTAGTCTGGTACCGTGAATAAGCTCACCATATCATCATGTCGAGCAATTTGAAGAAGATCAATCGAGATTTTATTCCTGGCTATGAAAATCAGCCGTGTCTTTGGCGAATTAAATCTTCCGATTAGCATGATACGATGAAGAGGGATGCAGCGTACAAAATCTTACTTGATAAGTAGGTATACACTATTTGACATTTTTAGATATAATTTCTGGCATATGACTGCCACGGTTGGATCGGATGTAGTCCAATCTGGACGTCCATTTTTCGGTGACTTTTTCCAACATATGTGGCCGTATATCGGCAACAACACGGTGAATGTTGTCTTCGAAATGGTCAAGCGTTTGTGACTTATCCGCATAGACTAATGGTTTTACCCACAGAAAATAGTCTAGCCGTGTTAAATCACAAGATCTTTCAATGAATCGATTGTGGCACGAGCTGTGTGACATGTTGCGCCGAATTGTTGGAACCACTGCTCCTGGACATCATGTTTGTTCAATTCGGGAATGAAAAAGTTAGTAATCATGGCTCTATACCGATCACCATTGACTGTAACGACTGTAACATTAGGGTCTTCATCAACGCTACGCTCTACAGTTGCAGTAGCTTCTTCTGTACGCACCGTACGGCGGCGCACAGTGGCCCGTTTCGGCTTTTTTGGTTCCAAAAATCATAGCTCCTAAACGAGTTGAGATATTTCCACAATTTTTTTTTTATTTTGAAGGTTACACCCAACGCTATGAAATTGGTGAATTTCAAAATAAAAACATTACAGGGTGTTTCGGAAATAGCTGTCAAAAAGCTTAGTTATATTAAGTGAGATAAAAATTATTAAATGTGAATTAAACAAACAAGAAAATTCATTTTCTGGCGTAAAACAAAAGGAATTGACGTTTAACAGTAGCGCAAAAAAGTAAAACACCGATTTTAGAGGAACAGTGGCGAAAAAAGTTTTTTTAATTTTTTTTTTTTTTTGTAAATTGACATTAGAATAATAATAAATAACAAATTGAACAGCAAATTATACAATAAAAACAGTTGAAATGTACGTATAAACATTAGATTTCTTGAAAACTATCATCTTGGTCCGTGGTAATATTCAATAAACTCAACATTTCCGGAGAATAAAGTGCTTTCATATCGTTTTGGGTCCTTACGTGCCTCAGAGAAGAAATAAGCGGATCAGATGAGGCTGCAAGCATGTTGCATAAGTCTTCATTCTGCCTTATTCTCGAAACTTTGCAGGTATTTTGATATCTATACCTTTTGTAGTCCTTATTTTTGGATTCCTGGGCTTCTTCAGATAATTCTCCTAGGGGAAGTGATTGATACTCTATAATATCTTGACTGTGAGCCAAAATTTTGTGAAGAGTAGGTGTCAGTTGTTTTTCAGGATACTTTTGAGTCAACAGAGCTGCTGTTGCTTTAGTATACTCCCCAAATTTAACTGCGTTCACAACTTCCCTGCAGTTCAAAACATCAAGTAATATTTTCAGCCTGGAAATAACCTCTATGTTTACTCCAGTTATTTGAGCTGTTATCTCCGATTGCTCGAAAAATCTTCTCGAAGTGTTCCCATCATTAGTATTTCCGAATCCCTGCTTTGGTTTGTCTACATCGAGTCCAAGCTGATCACGGAAACACGTTTGTATCCTTTCCTTTCTTCTTTTTTGTGCTTCTTTGATCCCAATCGATTCACCGAAATCCTCTCCATCCTGTCGAAGTGTATATGCAAGTTTTAATATAAATTCCATGCATCTGATTCTACCATGCAGTGGAGATATTCCATATTGGTAGTTATGTTCGTCAATGTTTGCATTGGATTCATCTTGGCTATTGAAACTTTTTTGTGTCCTTTTGCATATTGGGCATGACCGCGTTGATTTTGTTTCTGTAAGTTCATTTAAAACTTTTCCGTCAATCTAAAATTTTATGACATCGAGCAATAAAAATAAACATTTAATCCGATTAAAAATTAATACCTACATAAATAATCACTGAACATTTAATCTCCTTAAGTCAAAAGTAACTGCTAATATTTTATTAAGGATATAATATAAACCCTTCAATTTAATTTTTTTATTGCCTCCGATTTATGTAATATTTATGACATATCGTATTTTAAAATATTTCCGTCATCAAAAACAAAATTGTGGTGAATTCATTCCCCATTTCAGATAATTTTTTGAATTTGAAAAAAAAAAATTTTTTGTTCGAAAATTCTGGAACACCCTGCAAATGTAATAAATTTAAAACTCATCATATTGTTAGCCGTGAACATTTTCTTCGAATTAAAAAAAAAATTGTGGTGATATCTCAACTAGTTCAAAAGTTACAGTATTAAACATTTTATTAATTTGCCATTGAAAACCCAGAAAATTGAAAAAAAGTGCCTGCCATCGATTAATAAAATCGCTCTAGCTCAGTTGGGCGCAAGTTGGCGCAAATTATTTCTTCAGGATTATATTAAGAAATACTTCAGCTTTCATTATGCGTTGAGTTTTGCTTAATGCTTTTTGAAGCTTTTTTTCCATGCAATGTAAAGTCAGAAAAAGGTACAAAAAGTGGTGTCCAAAAAAAAAAAAAAATATATATAGACATTTTTTTTTTTTTTTTGTAATATTTTTTCCAAACATATATTTTACCGTATTTGTTAATTTCAGAAAGAAAAAACAAAAATTCTTTCCCCACGTTCGTAATATAGCTTCTCAAAGTCAAGAAAAAGAAAAAAAAATTGTTTGTTATTAAAACTGAAAAAAAAGTTCAACTTTGACCCCCTCTCAAAACCAAACCGTTGGGAAAATTAAAAAAAAAACTTCGGTTTCAAGAACTTCAAATATTTGTTAATTCAGCGAAACAACAAATTTTGAATTCTGGAACAACGAAAAAAATGAATTTTGGAATGACTTTAGCCTAAACGGGCCACTGTGCGGCGTCTCTGGGGATGCGGATTATCAATTAGAGTGAACGTGGGGCGAAAACGTTCCACGGTCAGTCGAATTAACTGCTCTAATGGACGATTAGTAAACCAATGATGGCAATAGTAAACCAAACTGGGAATAAATCACTTGACAGTTGTTAAATCGGTTGCCGTCTTGAAAACTAGTGCCACCTCGAACAAAAAGACCCTTTACAAAGATTGTACAAGTTAACTTGTCAAGCATGTTGTTGTGTGTGTAACGACCTTTACCAGTGATCGGTGTACAAATTTGTTACCAAATTGACTTAAAGAACCCGATTAAGAAAAACACCGCTTAATTTTAACAAAATAACAATTTAATAATTCAAGTAGGTATATTAAGTAATAATGTAGGTATAAAGATTGGCAATTAATTATTAGGCAAGAAAACAATGTTTATAGTTCGGAAGTTGAAGTCAAACTCAAACTTACTTTAAAGAATTCAAGAATAAATAGAAATATAACTGTAATAAAAGCTTTAATTTTCAACATCCTCCGGCCCGCAATCTGGAATACGATCTGTTATTTCCAGAGGATAAAGCAATTGAATTGGTCTTCGAAATATTGTTCCATTAGAGACTCGCACCTCACATGCACGGACTTTTCCATCACGACCTGGAAAAGTATTTACAATTATACCCAAATTCCAAAGGGTTTTCGGCAAAGAACGGTCTTCCATTAGCACAACATCCCCAATTGCCAAATCGATTGATTTAGTGTGTTTGGACTCATGAAATGACTTTAATTGTAAAATATACTCAGTATACCACCTGCGTTTGAAGCTACTTATAAACTGCAGTCGTTCTTTCCATCTTTGACGTAAGGCTTCTGAGCAGTGGCTTTTGTCATCTTCGGTTGAAAGACTTTGGTGTTGCTTTGATGAATGTGGTCCAACTAAAAGCTGAGCGGGTGTAAGTGGCGATAAGTCAAGAGGATCATCTGCGACATAAGTAAGAGGTCTGTTGTTTACCACATTTTCAACTTCTGTCAGAAATGTGTAGAGCTCGTTGGTGTTCAGTGTTGCTCTGCCTACTGCTACTTTCAAGGCCGACTTAACAACACCCACAAGTCGTTCCCAGAACCCACCCCACCAAGGGGCACGTTCAACTATGAATCTCCAGCGTATACGATGATAAGATAGGAAACCCTGGAACCTCTCATCATTGAAATTCAATTTTTGCAAGTCCTTGGAAGATTTCTTGAAGGTGGCTGCATTGTCCGACCAAATCACACTTGGTGCTCCTCTACGAGCTATGAAGCGTCGTATACCCAGTAAACAGCTTTCCGTAGTTAGGTCTGATGTAAGTTCGAGATGAACCGCTCTTATCGACGCACAAGTAAAAAGCATAATATACGCCTTGCTTTTTTGTCCAGAGTCATATGTATGGAGGGGTCCAGCAAAATCGAGACCAGTGACATGAAACGGCGAAGAAAACGTGATTCGATCTCTTGGCAACGGCGCGAATGGTTGAGTGGCAGGCATAGCTCGGAGAACCTTGCAAATCGTGCAACCTTTGACCTCAGCCTTGACAAGTTGACGACCCTTGATAATCCAGTAAGTTGATCTTAAATGCGTTAGGACTGACGATATCCCAGCATGGAATAATTTTTTGTGTGCATCTCTCACTATCAGCTTCGAGACATGAGACGACTTTGGCAAAATTATTGGGTGAGCTTGGAATGCTGAGGATAGCAATTGCAACCTGCCGCCTACGCGAAGGTGACTACTAATTGGATCTAAAACGGGACTATATATTAATAGTTTGGAGTTCAAAGGTATACCTTTATTTTGCTTGAGTGCTAGAATTTCAGGACTGAAATGCTGCCGTTGTGCTTCGCTTATCCAATAATTTTCTGCCCGATTCATCTCAGTAGAGGACAGATTTGGAACGTCCTCATAGGAAGCAAAAGTTTCAAAACGTTGTTTTTTCTTGAAGCAATCAATTGCGCGAAAACAATACGCCGTTGTTCGTAAGAGACGTCTCCAAGTGCCAAACCTTTCGCATGTAATAAAGGAACTGTTCATTGATGTAGACTCCTCCTTCTCCTCCTCCTCCCCTACATGCATAGAAAGAACGGAAAGTGTCGTGGGCTGGTATTCGTTTACAGATGGCCAAGAGTTTGATTCGTTCTGAAGCCAATCGGGCCCATAGAGCCATTGTGGAGATTGAAGAAGAGACATTGCATTTACTCCCCTAGTAAGCAGATCTGCAGGATTTTCGGAGCCAGGGCAGTGTCGCCAACAACAAGATCTACTCAGCAATCGAATTTCTCGGACTCGGTTCTCTACAAACGGCTTCCATCGTTTCTCTTTTCCCAATATCCAAAATAAGGCGATTTTGGAGTCCGTCCACAAAAACTCTTCGTCAAGTTTAATCTGCAAATTCGCACGGAGGTACCCAAGCAATCTTGCAGCTACCAAAGCAGCAGTGAGCTCCAACTTTGGGACGGTTAACTCATCACACTCGGTGGTCTTGAGAGGAGCTATTCGGTTTTTGGCGCAAAGGAACCGTGTTGTTATGTTCCCATCATCATCTGTGGTTCTCAAGAACGCGACTGCTCCGAAAGCATGCTGGCTGGCGTCGGCAAATATGTGGATCTGTGTTGAACCCTCTTCGTTAAAAACGCAGCGTGGAATCATCAATTGTCCAAGCTTATTGACATCAGAATAGCAGTCAATCCAGATTTTATCGAGTTCTGGTGTTAGCCTTTCATCCCATTCAAGATTGTGACGCCAAATCGATTGGAAAAGAATCTTCAAACGGACTACCCATGGACCTAATAAACCAAAGGGATCAAATATTTTGGACATTACCTTTAGTACATTTCTTTTCGTTCCATCCAAACTGTTTGACTTCAGTAGAACCTCAACCGCATTCAAATCGACCGATAAGTCATCAGCGTCAACAAACCAACGAAGACCTAGGACTTTCTGCACTTCTGGTGGAGTTGTTTCTGAAAGGTGACTTTTTCGCACTAACTGACTGTTGGAGTTCCACTTACGAAGATGCATAGAACCCGTTTTCATGATTTCAACTGCCTCGTGACTTATATCCCTGGCTGTGTTCTCGTCATTCACACTAGCGACGAAATCGTCAACGTAAAAACATCTTCGAAGAATGTCGACTGTTCTAGGATACCGCTTTCCATCGTCTAAGATTTTGGAAATTACTTTTCCTAAAATGTTAGGACTGCTTGTCACACCAAATGTCACTCTTGTCATTCGATAAGCTTGTACTGAGAAGTCTGACCGCATTTCATTCGGATTAAACAGTTCTTTGAACCAGAAAAATCGGTGGCTTTCTCTATCAGGCTTGGCCAAGACAATTTGGAGAAATGCCTTTTCGATATCGGCAGTCAATCCTATTTTCCCGCAACGAAAATTAATCAAAACAGTCAAAATATCCGGCAAAAGGTTGTTGCCCACCTCTAGATGATCATTTAGCGAGATATGATTTGCTGCGTGTGCCGAAGCGTCAAAAACAATGCGTAGCTTGGTAGTGTCTTTGTCATCTCGATATACAGGTCTGTGAGGCATGTAATAAACACGATCTCCATGCTCGTCCTTCTCTACTCGTTCCACCAAACCACCATTAATCATCTCCAGCATTGACGCCTCATAATCTTTTAGTTTTCCTGATGTTCTTAATTTTCGCACCAATGAATGCATCCGATAAAGAGATCCCATGCGATTGTCATGAAGCGGCTCATCATTGTTCTTCCATGGGAGTGATGCCTCGTATCGATCACCAACCTTGCGGATAAGTGGCTCTGGACTGTTTACTGATTTGTCGGTGATGGTTATTCCAATGGTTTCGAGACGCCAGAATTGTTGGATATCCTCACAGACACAAACATGCAAAGCAGTGACACAAGAAAGGTTGACCATAGCATCTGAACTAAGTGAATTGAGAGGAGACCTACCTTGTAAAGTCCATCCGAGCACGGTGTCTATTGCTGTTAGTTCAGTTGTGATCCGTTTATGTGCTCCAGTTGCAACAAACCAATAATTATCAGCTCCTATTAATATGCTGATTCCACTTTCGGCATGTAAATTATTAAGACGCATATCTGCCAGCTTTAATTCTGTTAATTTTTCAAGATGTTCATCTGGCGATGACAACACATCAATGCAGATTTCAGGAACTTCCATCATCTCTAAGGCAACAACTCTGTTGTCAAACTGATTTTTAAGCACTACCTGTACCTTATTACACTGCATACTAGGTTTAGGCTCTTTGCTTCCGAATGGAATAATGTTTAGATTTTGAACTCCAATAATATCCAAATCAAGTTGTCTTGCCACACTAGACCTTATAAATGACATTTGGCTACCGCCATCCATCACCATTCGTACATACAACGATTTGCTGGAGTTTTTCTTCGAAGCAAATGCAAATCGTCGGCTAAAGATGCAAACCTCGTAAGTCCATTTTTGTAAATTGTTCAGGAGAGCGATTTCAAATATTAAATTGGCTACCAATTTTATACATTACACATATCTAATATTGTTTATTATACCATTTAATTATTTTTTTCTGTTCTTTAGACCTATTGTAATAAGACATTAGAAATTTGAGTACTTACCATCTTTTAGGTACTTACGAGGTTTTCGTCTTCAAAAAACGAAATATAAGAAGGATTTAAGAGGTTTTCTTACAAGTAAATGCTAATCAATTTTTTTAGGTAGTTTATTACTTGTCAAAATTTAGGGGATTTTTCATATCAAACTAGCCGACCCCGCGAACTTCGTCTCGCCACCCTTCAGAGCAACTCCAATAACAATTTTCCCTTTGAAAACCAATGAGTTTTCCGAGTTTTTCATCAAAAATTTTCTGTTTTCCATTCGAAAATCCATTTTGAAATTTTCCAGTTATACCTTTGAAAACCAATGAGTTTTCAGAAACGCGTTTTGCTTCATTTTTGTGTTGCAGAAAATAATACATTGAACTATTTCGCTTTCTTGTTTCCTGCAAATCAACACGCCTTCTTTTTACCGGCTCCCAAGTCTTTTTCCAAAAATAATTAAAAATATGTATGTTTTCTTTCGTCATCGCTAAGCTCGTGACATCTAATTAAAGAAGAGTTCTTTGCTTTACAGGTGCATATTTTTTTTATACTTTTGGGCCTTTTTTCCACCTTATATTCCCACTCCAAACCCGATTTTTTTTCCCAAAATATGACTGTCCCTTTTCCCTTGCAAGTTTTTGTTTCATAGAAAACCACTGTTTTTTATCGACTTTATTTTTTTCGATCCATTTTCATGGGAAAATCGTGTCCGAACTTTCAATATGCTCGTTTTCTTGAGTTCCAGGATCACTCTGAATAACGTTTTCTGAAAAAATTACGACCGTTGCTTCTTCAGATGAAATCGGTTCAATTTAAACAATGCTTTCAAAGTCAACAAGAGTGCTCAAGGTTGAGTTACTTTCAATATTTTGAAAAAAATCGGAAGACGTTATTTCACGCGAATCTTCTGGTATATCGATGACATTATTCTCTGCTTCATATTCGGTTTTGAAACTCAATGACATTATTTGGAAATTCTTCGGATAATACAATGTCATTTTGCAAGGAAAGCTCAAGCTTTTTCAATCCACGTGACATCATTATTCTTGACTTAGAAGTTGAAAGAAAGTAGGAAATTAAAAATAATAAAGGAACATCATACTATTGCCTCCTACATTATCCAAAACTATAGATTTGTTATGACCCATATTGGGGATAACAGATTTAACGTCATGAATTTGTGTCTTTTTATATATTTTGAAAGAATAAAATATAAAAATCGACCTGAAACATGTACTCATGATAATATAAATCATCAAATAGTGCATTATTGCAATACATAAGGATTTCAAATGTTGAACTCATTTACAATTTTCCTACTCTAGACAAGCTTAGCTTGCCACTTTCAGTTATCCTGATAACAAAAATTGTTGTATTTGTTTTCAACTACCATATTTTATCGACAACTTCATCGTCAGTGGTAGTTAAAGATTAAAAACATTAACAAAGTTAAGATTATTGTACATTAGATAAAATAAGAAAAACCTGTAAATCCATGTTTGATAATGAATTGCATAAAAAGGAAAACCAAGTATGTCCACGTACTTATAAAAAACTTCCCTAGTCTAAGAATAACTCTTTATTTTCAGAAATTTTAATGATTTCAAATAATTTCAGATATGTATTTAAACAAGCGATTTTCAATAAAAAGTGTTTTTTCCACAAATAAAATAGATTTTTGTTAGACACTTCTTATACACTCCACTCGTTCTGCTTAAATTGTGGATTTACGGGGTTTTCCTATTGTAAAATAGCAACGTGGATTTAAGAGGTTTTCTTTTTTGTGTTTTTTTGACACAAATTACAACACTAATGAACTTTTTCTTAAATTCAGACGTAGTTTTCAATGCCTATTTGATATTTTTACAAAAATCTCATTTTTGAAAAAAAAAGTGGATTTACGAGGTTTGCACCTTTAGCCGACGAAATGCCGTTTGTAAGTACCTACACAGTGTGATATTGCGGTGAAAGACTATGAGACTGTGTGGTGTATAAATTTGTAGATTGCTGTGGTTCAATTGATGACGTCAAAGTATTGTCTGACAATGCTGTACTTTTTTTTTCTGTAGATTGTGTATAATTTGGATCACACATACACGTTGCGTGTCGTCCGTTACAATTTTTGCACACAAGTTGATATCGTTTTCTGCAATTCTTGGAGTAGTGGCCTTTTTTACAACAACGGTAACATCTTCCATCCTCTCTTAGCATTCGTTTCTTATGAAGCAAAGTAAAAGAGCTTTTGCAATCAGGTGATAAATGATCAGAGGATTTACAAAAAAAACAATGACTGTCATTTATTTCGGCTGCAAATAATCCAACAGCTGTTTTCACCGGTTTCGACGTGGATGTTGCCTGCATTGTCTGCCCTCTGGTTGAACTTTGCTTCGCTTCGTGGGCCTTTTCAAGGGATTCAACTTCTCTTTTTATGAATTTTAATAAATATTTAACTTGCTTATCGCTAATGTCATTAGTGGACGAAAGCTCAGATTTTGAAGATGAAATGTCATTTGGTTTGTCTTCTAGATCTGGATCTGGAGAATTATCAGAAGAGTCATCGTAATAACGGTGAAAGTCTACTCTCAACTCATTGGGAATACATCGAAGTAACACACCTTTTAGCATAACATAATAATTTGATGGTGGAATTCCAAGGGCAGCGAGTGATCGAGTACATGCTAGAACGGTATTATAAAGATGTCTCAAACTTACATAATCGACTCTTGATTGCACTAGCTGAATAGATAACAAGCATTGCATGTTATGATCGATTATTTTGTCTGTATTTCCGTACTCTTCTTTGAGTATAGTTATTGCCGTCTCATAATTTAATTCGCTTGGTGTAAGACCTATCAAAGTATTTGCTGCCTTTCCAGTTAAAGCGACTTCCAAGTAATTGAACTTGTCAACGGTGGAGAGAGAGGGATTATCATGAACTAGGGATCTGTATTGTTCCCAAAACGGTATCCATTCTTTGTAGTCGCCAGAGAATTTTTTAGGCTGAAGCTTTTGAAGTTTAACTGCTTGCATTTTATTTTGAGACGAAAGGGAAAGGGTGGCGTTATGTATCGACCGGTTAGTGTCACCATCGTGTGCCGGATCATTAAAGAGAGGAAGTGATGGCGATAACAATTTCTTTTGATATTGCTTAACCTTGTTTAAACGTATTTGAAGGCGTGAGATTGTTGACACAGCCTTATCATTGTAATCGGCTATCGATTCTGCTTCTCGTTCGAAGTCATCCGTTTTAATGGAGGAACGAATATCAGCATTTACTTTACATAGACTTTGATGCGCCGACGTTAAACGATCTAAGAAAACGCTGAGTTCTTCTTCCACGCAATCTAAATCGTGTGAATTCGATTCGATTTTAACTTGCGCTTCATTCGATTTAAGGTATTCTACC
Organism: Sphaerophoria taeniata; assembly: GCA_943590905.1. Taxonomy (NCBI): domain Eukaryota; kingdom Metazoa; phylum Arthropoda; class Insecta; order Diptera; family Syrphidae; genus Sphaerophoria; species Sphaerophoria taeniata. The sequence continues at coordinate 26,610,802 of OX016541.1, forward strand.
GCACTGTTAACTATCTTAGTTACTTGCCCCCGATAGGTAGCCCGACTTGCCAACTCCATATCGATCGCGTCAGAATAAATCACGTGTTATTTTGGTCGTTCGTGTTTCTTCCCGGGTTTCGGCACCATGTACAAATTTGTTACCAAATTGACTTAAAGAACCCGATTAAGAAAAACACCGCTTAATTTTAACAAAATAACAATTTAATAATACAAGTAGGTATATTAAGTAATAATGTAGGTATAAAGATTGGCAATTAATTATTAGGCAAGAAAACAATGTTTATAGTTCGGAAGTTGAAGTCAAACTCAAACTTACTTTAAAGAATTCAAGAATAAATAGAAATATAACTGTAATAAAAGCTTTAATTTTCAACAATCGGTTATAACAAGATGTGAAAGCTTGCTGTCAAAATGACATTTTGCCTACGAACTAAAAAGCAGGTTAGCTGAAACAGTATGCCTGTAATACAAACTAAAAAAGCAGGTTAGCTGTAAGAGTATGCGTGAAAAAAAGTAAGTTTTGAGGTATTTGGAGGGTAAAACGTAGGTAGGCTTCCAATCTTGTTATAACTGATCAGTGACCTTTACCACCTTCAATTTTATTAATTCATTATAGCTTGGGATTCTGAATGACATCAATTGGAAGCAATTGTTGAATTACAACATAATACAACATATACATAACACCGTATTTCGGGTTATCGGATTCATTGCAGCACATTGAACTCAGTGAACGCAGCGGCCTCGCTATGTATCACAATTCACAACAACCCATTAATTGTTTACACTTCGGATTTTGGGAAGCACTTCTTCACTTTTGGTGGCTCTGTCACAAATCATGCGATAAAAAATAAGTAAAGTTTCCTCGAAAGGAAAAATGGTATTTAGGTACTTATTTTTTTGTAGATAATAAGTGAAAACGAGGCTATGAAAGTTTCACTTTAAAACAATCGATCATAAGATTTTCGAATGAAAATTTACATAATTAAACAATTATAGCTATTTACCAGTGGCGTAGCTACCACTGTATCAGCTGTATCCATGTAACAGGGCCCCCGAGATATAGGGGCCCCCAAAGATACAGAGCACAAGACGTGTGTAAAAAATGCACTTAAATATTTAAAAAGTTTTATTACAAAAAATGTTCCGATGATCATTTTTTACATGCGTCAAATTTTTTTTTTTCCTCTGTATCTTTTTTCTTTTGTTCATGTCCTACCAACCAACAATACTACAACTTCAACCTGCACTTTTTTATTCGAGCTTTCAAAATATATCGTCCTACCTGACACAGCCACCAACTCCAACATCACACAGAACCATTTTGTTTGGTTTTCTGTCTCCTTTTTGTGTTTAAATTGATTAAATTCAATTATAAAAAACTATATATTAGTTGAAAATAAAAATATGTTAAGTTTTAGTTTTAATTTTCTTTATTTCTAATAACTTTCACAAAAATGTAATTTTACTTTTGGGAGGCGACGCGTTTCGGACTCAGTCCATCATCGGGCGCAAACTTGCAACTTAATTTAATCAATCACACAGAAATACAAACCAGGGACCAGCGTTAGATTAAAAAAATACTAAGGTACTTGCATGAACTAACACCTGAAAAATTCGAATACTCCATTCCGAACCCTGTATGTATCTGCAACCAAAAAAAGTCCCGTTAATTGTCTGAGTGAAAACCTTACACCAAATCAATTATTGACCGCAATAAAAAAAGACGAACGAGACGAATGTAAAAATGTTATAAACATTTTAGAGACCTACGACTTTATTATGTTGATGTCATTGTTTTCTTCGCTGTTTGATATTATAAGTCCAGTTTCCAAAGCCCTTCAAGATGAGGAAAATTACTTACAAAACGCTAGTATTTTGCTTCAAAATCTTTTAGACGGTCTAGAAAAAGAAAGAAATCAAAAGAAATTCAGTGATTTACTTAAAAAGTCCAAGGATTAAGCCAACGATTGGGGAGTGACGCCTGTCTTCAAAAATAAAAGGAGGAAAATAACGCAGCGCTTTTTTGATGAGTTGGCAGAAGATCATAAAATTTCTGATCCGGAAATTTAGTTCAAAGTCAATATTTACTATTCCTGCTTGGACATTTTGATTGGACAAACTCAGCAAAGATTTCAAAGCCTTCATAGTCTTAGTAGTATGTTTGAAGTGTTGGAACGGGAGAAGCTTTTATATCGTTCTCAAATGATGAGATAAATCAAGGATCAAAAAAGCTAGTGGAAAAGTACAATACAGACATATCTGGTGAATTCTGCAATCAACTAATTGCTCTAAAAACATGCCTTAAATCCGAAATCCTCAAAATTCATTCCATAAAAGAACTTGCTAAATTATTAGTTATCGAATTTAATGGTCTTGCTTCTAGTTTTTTCTGAAGTAATAACAGCATGCTTTCTCTTTTCGACTCTTCCGGTAACCACAGCAACAGCTGAAAGATCTTTTTCCAAGCTGAAAATAATAAAAAATTATCTCAGAACGTCAATGGGACAGAAGAGGTTGTCAGATTTATCACTTTTATCAATAGAAGCAGATAATCTTGAAAAACTGAAATCTTCTTCAGGTATGGAAGATTTAATACATAAATAAATTTGCAGAAAAAGGAATACTTACTACTAGTAGCAAGGGAAGTAGTAATTTGAGAAGAAGTGCAAATATTATTTTTTTTAAGCTTTATAAAACATGTATCAATATATATGTAGTATGCATTTATGTTAAAGTTCCTATGGCGTAATACATTGAATTAAATTTATCTTTTTTATTGACGTTAGTATTTTAATTTAAAAAAAGAGTATAAGGTTATGGCCCAGTTTTGGTAAGAGGTGGTGGGGGCCCCAAACAAAAATTGGATACAGGGCCCCCTAAGGTCAAGCTACGCCACTGCTATTTACGATCACAATGGTGTTCATCATGATAAAATCCACAAGTCCTCAAGAAAACTCGTGTATTTTAACAGCGTAATTACACAAACAAATTATCAAAAGAATACACTAATGTTAATAGCAGTATCTACACACCTGAACAGGGGCGGACTAAGAGGCAGTGGAAACTGGGCGGTGAAGCAAGCTTACATCCCTGAAAAAATTAAATAACAAACACGAACAAATATCTCTTATAAATATAAATATGCTTTCGAGCTTTTATTGCACTGAATGTTTCGATTATATCATCAAAATCTATATTTTTCGTGTGCTCCTGTTCGATTGAAAGTAAAGCCAGACTAGTCAACCTATTTTGGCTAATTGTTGGTCTTAGATAATTCTTAATCAACTTTAATTTTATGAGCTTCGTTCACACGATTCCACTAAACGCACATTGATAAATTCTCATCGCCAATGATAGACTCTGTAATTAGTCTAAAAAGTCCCACTCAACGATGAAGTTTAAAAATTCAAAGGCTGTCCAAACGTCTGCTTCTTTTAAATTAATTTTTCCAGCTCATATGTGACGCCGTATATTCGCCAGATAGTGTTTCTGTTAGTTCTGTAAGTATTGAGGTAAGCATTGGAACAACATTAAGCAGTTTTCCTTCCCTTCCATGTTCCATACAACAATATTTTCGGTTGAAGAGAAGAGAAAACTGACGCAATGTCTTCCACGGCATTAGACTGATGAATAAGTGCAGTGTAAAATGTACCCTGACATTCTAGCATGGATCTTTGTGTTTCAATTTTAACTTCCAAAATCAAAGTGGCATCTTGAGCCCTTTCGCTAGGCGTGAATACAACTCTTCCTGGCCCCTGATTATGGGATTCGCAGCGGATCGTTTTGCTAGCGAGTTTTACATTTTTTCAATTATTGCTTTCGCTTTCGCTTTCGCCTTCTTCGATTTGAGTTCGACCAATTAACGAATTCGAAGGCGAATTTGAAATGTCATAATGTTTGCAGGCGAGTTGAAATCCGACAGCTTTTTTTTGGCGGATTCACAGGCGAAAGAGTGTTTATTCAAATCAGTAGAATTTTTGAAGAAATTGTCCAACCAAAAGTGTAAAATCACTGGAATATTGAAATAAATATTTTCGCTCCGCCGCGAATTCGTTAATAAGGAAAAACGAAGTGAGTCGAATTTGAAAGGTCAAATTGAAAACGATCCGCCGCGAATCCCATAATCAGGCCCCTGTGCATTTTTTGGTAAATTCGTGTCAGTTGCCATCCCTGAGAGTGCATTTTATTTTACCCTTGTGATAAACTATTCCCATTTAAAATGCGCTATGACATCTCCTTAAAATAAAATGCACCTTAAGAGATTTTCAGCTTTTAGGTAAAAGAGAGAACAACTCGTCGCGTCGTCGCGTCGGTCGCTGTTCTATTTTCTATTTCTGTGGGACTGTGTCTGATGTGCAAAATAGTTAATTTGCTTTTACTGATGACACCGCCTCTTAGTCTGCCACCCGGGGCGGACCCCTTATACCGCCCCTACCGCCCTACCCTCCCTTAGACCACCACTGCACCTGAAATACAACTATCTTTTTCTTTGTTTTAAATTAAGCGCCAAACTTAATTAAAAAAGATAAAGTTAAACATTTAAATCGAATCGAAATCAAATAAATACAATTTGTTAACATTGTACAAATCTTTATTCAAAAATAAGATATTGCTAATCCATATTTATTGAATCAGTGCTTGATTAGACACTTGTCTGACAAGATGAATTTTAAGTGTGTCCTTGATGAAATTTGCTAAATTTTGATTAACAACATTTTTAGATAAGATTTTATTAGAGGCTTATAAAATACGTAAATACAAGAAACTGGTTTTCTTTATCAAACTAGAACCATATAAAAATTGTTTGGGAAAAGTCTGCATGAGCTATAAATGTTGATAAGGTGTTTTTACACTCTCTTTTTTATTTTCAACTTTTAAATTTCAACGCACCGGTTTTATTCTTGTTTAAGGTTCGCAGCTTTTAGGTTAACCGTTCATTATCAAATTAAAATACAGTTTTCCTAAGGGGCCACAGGAAATAAAAACACAGTTCTGCTTTTACAGTCCTCTTTGCTGGCCCAAGCCCAAGTATGTATTAATACTAGTTCAATAGTGCTGCCTCAGTTAAATTTGTATTTCAAACTTCAATTTTCAACATCCTCGATAGTATAGTGGTCAGTATCCCCGCCTGTCACGCGGGAGACCGGGGTTCAATTCCCCGTCGGGGAGATCTGTGTGGTTTTTTTTTTTTTTTGTCAAATCTTTTGGTTATGTTTGATGAGTGCTTTTACACTGCTCTTAGAGGTGAACAGAATGCAGTCGCGAGTCGCCCGATGACGAATGACAGCTGACAGCTGAAATTTGTATGGAAATGTGAAACTCGTTGGAGGAGTCTTTGAGAAAATTGAAACTTTTGATTTAAAAAAACTACCCACGCGAACAGACATCGTAATGTCATAATATGTGATAAAAATCTCCTTTTTTTGTACGAATTCAATACTTGCCATATGTTCTATGTATGTCGCAAGTAAAAAGTTCAAATTCTTCGCGCGAATCCATACGAATTCGGCTGTCATTTTCATCGTCGGGTGACTCGCGACTGCATTCTGTTCAGCTTCTGAAGGCGAATAAATGACACAGGCACAGGCGGCAAGTATGTATATCAAAATAGATCTGATGAGAAATGTCTCTGTGAACTTCGTCTAATAGCTGTTGTTTAATAATTATCACTACTTAAGATTTGCATTTTTAAATGTAGAATTCGGGTTCTTTTCAAATGTAATTCGAACCGGAGACTTTTTCTTGACCCAAAAATGCATGGCGGACTTATTTCATAAGTGAAGGTTGCGAAACGAGAAACGCAGATGTCACATGATATTATTTGTTTTTCCGTGATTGCGACTTCAAATCCGGAATTGATTTTTTCTTTCTTTCAGAATAAGAACTGTCATTTTGTGCCAAAGAACGTATTCAGAATTCAGAACAACGCTTTTAAGGCTGAAACAGGAAACACAAACATGCTTTAGTTTCGGCTTCACCTGACGTCTACGAGTTCAGCCATAAGAACTCAATACAATTCAATAATTATTACTACTTAAGATTTGCATTAATGAAGCTTTGACCTCACGTTATGTTACGTAACGTGACTCCAAACGGAATATACTGAACATTTGCTTTGTCTGACAGCTCAACAGCTGTGGAAAAAGAATAAAAACAAAATTCATTTGTTATTGGAGGGATGATGATGATGGAGGGAGAACTGTCATTCAAAGCAAATTCGAAGCGGGTGCATTGTAACGCCAACAAAGCCGAAGCTGAAACGTGTTTGTGTTTTAGTCTTAACGCAGACGAAGACGAAGCTGAAGCGTGTTTGTGTTAGACCATGTGTGAATTGCGTTTAAATATGTATTAAAACTTGTCGTTTGGTTACAATTTGACGGTTGAAACAATTCTTGGGGCTTACAGGTACATCACAAAGAAGTGACTGCAGCAACCGCTTTTAACTCTTTAAAAGTTAACATATTCGGCACAATGAAAAGCTGAAAGTGTAGAAGAATTTGGACTTCTTTCAACTTTCCGCTGTTTGCCGCTACTCCAAACGGTTATTATGTGCGTTTTTCCCCCTCAAATAGATTGGTTAATTTTGTGAACTGTCATATTCTTATGTACCTATTACTTTTGCCTGATGAAAGTCAAAAGCTGTAGGTAATAATAAGCCGAACCCTAATCAATCATCAAAAGCTCTCATGCTGCTTAGGATATATGTTATCAGAGTACATAAAATAAAATAACGGCACCTATTTTGAATGAAGAACAACGGATTAACAAATAAATGAGTTAGCATAAATGCTATACGGTCACAATTTAATTTACACGAGTTCGAAATATTTAAAGACCCTTCATGAGTTAAATTATAAAAAAAAAAAAATTAACTAAAAAAACCTTTAAAATTTAATTTAAGCACTAAAATGAGTCTCGCAATGACGGAAAAAGTTGATCCCAACGAAAAAGGAACACAAGCCGAAAAACCCGAAAAACGAAAGGACGCTGAAGCCTCAGAAGAAGTGGAAGTACGAGAGCATACCACATCGTAAGTTATTTTTGATATGTGTCATGAAAACTGTTTAATAATATGATTTTTAAAGGTACTTTGAGACAGCCTCCCATCTTTTCAAGGGCAGCGTGGGAGCTGGCCTCTTCGCAATGGGTGATGCTTTCAAAAATGGCGGACTAATTGGAGCAACGGTGCTCTTGCCTATTATCGCCATAATATGTGTTCATTGCGAACATATGCTTATCAAAGCTTCTAAACGTGCGGTATTGGCTACAAAAGACTCAGCATTCTACGACTATCCCGAAACCGTGGAAAAAACTTTCGAGTTGGGTCCGAAGAGATTCCGTTTCGCTTCTCGATTTATGCGTTTCGTTGTTGAGATGTTTCTTTGTGTAACGCAATTCGGTTTTTGTTCGATTTATTTTGTGTTCATTGCTGAGAATCTTCTGCAAGTTTTCCAGCAGAATAATATCAATTTGAATTTTACCGTTGCAATGACAATTGCCCTTGCTGGCGTACTTATACCCTCTCTAATCACTAATCTCAAGTATTTGGCACCGATATCGATGGTGGGGAGTTTATCGTTAATTTTTGGCATCACGGCTACTCTAATATTTGCAATGATCGATGGACTGCCAGCGCCAGATGAACGTAACTTGGTGACAAGTGGTTCGAAGATGTCGCTGTTTTTCGGAACTGCTATATTTTCGTACGAAGGCGTTGCTCTTATTCTACCGCTGCGGAATGCCATGAAGAAACCGGACGGTTTTAACAGTCGATTTGGGGTTTTGAATGTTACTCTGGTTTTGATAACAGCGCTGTTTGTGTTCACCGGATTTGTGGGCTATTTGAAGTATGGTGAAGATGTTGCTGGTAGTTTGACTCTTAATTTGGACGTAACTGATTGGTAAGACGAAACAAAAATTAAGTGATAACCGATTTGTCAAATTCTTGTTTGTTTTGTTGCAGGAAATCACAAGTTGTTAAGATCGTTGCTGCTCTTGGAGTTTTTATCGGATATCCTTTACAATTTTACATTTTGATTCAAATTACATGGCCCGGAGTTAGGGATTCAATTGGTTGCACGAAGCGGCCATTGGTGGGGGAGTTGTTCTATAGAACTCTTATGATTTTGATGACGTGTAAGTTGATTCGACTGTCAAATTCGTTAACTGTTGTGTTGACGAAATTGTAATTCAATTTTTACTTCCAGATGTCGTTGCTCTAATTGTTCCCGAACTAGGACTGTTCATATCTCTAATTGGTGCCCTCTGTTCGACCTCATTATCACTGTTAATTCCTGTAATGGTCGATTTCATTGTTCGTTACGAAGATGAAAAATCAATCGGAGTTGGTGTGTACATTAAAAACATACTTATTTTGATTGTTGCTGCTCTGGGAATCGGAACCGGAAGTTATCAAAGTATTTCGGAAATCGTCCAGGAATTCAAACTGTAATTTCTATAGATTTTGTTTATGCATGAACTGCCTAAATTTTACCCACTGTTTACTCTGTATATTTATAACATTAATTATGTAAGAAGTTATTGTTAGTTTCGTTTTATTGTTAGATTAAATAATTAACCGTTGTTAATAATTTTTTGTAAATATTGTATTAGTATGCTTGTAGATTTTGATTCAATAATTATATTATAATTCTAAGCATTGGCTGTTCTTGATAATAAGCTCAATAAAATAAGATTTGTGACATTTGATATTCATAAATTACTGGTTTTCGTTGAATTGTCAAAATCCAAATCAAGTCTCTAATGTCGATTTCCAAACAACAACTTGCCGTGGACTGCAGTCGCTACTTAATTCACTTCTATTTAGCAGTCTGGTATTTAGGAAACTGAAAATGGAGCGTTTTTTTTTGTATTCCAAATGTCAAATTCAAAGTATGTGTGAAAATGCGTTTGAATGTCTAGAGCTGACTGCAGGCAATTCTTTGGTTGTTTTGGAAAATGACTTAAGAATCAACTGCTCAATCGTGGGAAGCTGTCAAAAATATGCTATCTGATGACGTTTTCCTTCACTTCTTGTTTTTTATAGTTTGCACCCACTCAAGGGGTTTTTATTCCCTTTTTATGCCAGAGACACAGTGAGTGCTTTAGGAAGGAGGGAAAGGGTTGGAAAGGAGGTGTCGGTGTACATTGGTCTTAAATTTCTGCACATTAAAATGATCGGGAAAGACAGAGTGTGGAAGGGAGTTCCATATTCGCGTAGTACGGCTAAAGAACGATTCTCTATACTTAAGAGTACGTCCAAAGTTGGTCTCAAGAGCAAACTGATGGGCATTCCTGGAAGCGCGGCACATTGGTCAATACATAGCTTTTATGCGGCCAAAAGTCGATTTTGCAAACTTACGATAAATAGAAAAAACCGCTTGTCGATCGTTAGGAGAATACTGCAAGTATTTAATTTTACTCTTTTTACCTCCCAAAAGCACACCGTTTGTAAATACGTGCAATTGTAAGTTGATCTCTAATCGAGTACACGTTTTTCTTACAGCAAAGTTTAGAAGAACACGAAAGTTTCAAATTGAATATTTCTATTTCTGTGTATGTTATTGGTAATAAGGTTATGGATTTCTATAATTCAGGTATGAATTTTAATTTGTATCATAATTTCCTCAGCTGAAATGCATGACTCTAAAAACTTAGTACCGTTAAACTCTGGGTATTTTTTTGGCCAGATTTTGAACATTTTTTAATTTTCAAAATTGAAATTGTTATATTTCTCCGTTAGATACCATGATAATTCTTTTTGAATTGTGAAGTATAACCTTTTCATCTACAAATGTGACAAAAATTGGCTGCAGAAGACTGCAGATGACAAAAATATTGACATTTTTAACAACACGGATTTGTTGGTCAAAAAAATTAAAATTCTCAATATTGAAAAAATTATATTGTTTTCTTGCTATAGGAAGTTTTCGAATAATTTAACAAAGTGGGCGGATACCACGCCCCTAAATGAAAATAGATTTTTTTCTCATTTTTTTCATGTTACTCAACCAAAACCTTACACGAATTCCAAATTTCAACATCCTACGACCGTTTTAAGATAGTGGGCGGAAACCACGCCCCTAAATGAAACCAAAATATTTTACAAATATTTTTCCTTATATTAAACCAAAACCCTATTAGACTTCCGAATTTCAAGATCCTACGACCAGTTTTAGAAAGTGGGCGGATACCACGCCCCCTGAATGAGCAAATTGAAATTTTCGATTTTTTCCTTTGTATACACCCGGAAACCTACCATTGTACCAAATTTCAAGATTCTGCTATTGTTAGAAGTGCTTCATAATTTTGATGATCAGTGAGTCAGTGAGTCAGTCAGTCAATTACGGTTTTTGAAATTTTTATTGTTCAATATCTCAGGAAGTAGTGGTTCTACAAAATAATGTTTTTCACAGGGCCTTTGTGCCTATGAAGTTAATACGTTATTCAAATTTAAAACTTCTAACTCTATGCGTTCAAAAGTTATGGGGGGTTAAAAATGTGCTTGAGTTCGATCCTGTAAGAAGGGAGTAGTGCTAGAACTTGGCTGGACACTACCATGCCCTTTGACATGTCCAAATTTACTTTAAAAATTATTTTTTTTATTAAAATGTATTTTGTTACGTCGTATTAAGCCCAATAGAAACAATATTAGTGAACAAAAGTTTTTGGCCGCATAAATGTGAAATATTGACCTATGTGCGCGGGTATTACGGTTGAATTGTTTGAGGGGAGTAATGCAACTGGCTATTTCACTAGAGCAATTACCGTAGAAGTAACGATAGAACGGGGAGTGACACGGAACGTTACGACGGTGGTCTAAAGGGGTGAATGAGTGAGTGATGTCTCTATCACCAATCATTCTTACAACTCTTTTTTGTATACCATCCAAGAGGCTTAAGAAAGTAGCTGGAGCACCAGCCCCGAGATGGGAATTGTACTCAAGCTTTGGACGGACATAAGTTTTATAGATAATAGCCAGATGACAGATGAGACTGGGAGAAACATTTCTTGCACCGTCTTAAGAAACCCAAACATCCTGCGACATTTTTGGGGAAATCGCGTATGTGTTCGTTCAACAAGAGGTGGTCAGTGATGTATACATATACCGAGAATCATTGATGCAAGTGTCACTCATTGGATAGTGACAAGGGGGTATATCTCGCTCCAACGATTCAAGACAGCATTGAGTTTTCGAAACATTAAACTCTACGCTGTTTTTAATTCCCCATTGTACAATGCTGTTTAAGTCAGACTTTAATCATATTTTGTGGTTCCAGTTCCACATCGGAAGAGGAGGGATGTGAGTCTGGAAACGGATAAGAAAAGCTAAGGGTGCTATCCTCAGCGAAACAATTAATTGGATTAGAAGTTACAGACAGCAGATCATTTATGAAAATGAGAAAGAGGGTCAGAGACAAAACGGAGCCCTGGGGCACACCAGCACTTATATTGTGAGTTTCAGACTTGAATCCGTCCAATACAACTTGTATTCAACAACGGTTCGAAAGAAATTTTCATATCCAACGAAGAAGGGACTCATCAATACCGAAAGCACGCATTTTCGATAAGACTTTATCAAATGCCTTTGAAATATCAAGTGCAACAATCTTACTTTCTCCGGAATGATGTAAAGATTTGTTCCACTGTTCGGTGAGATAAACCATCAAATCACCAGTGGACCTGTTGCTGCGAAAGCCGTTTTGCCGGCTATTATGAAACTTTAGGTCTTCGAGATATTTCTTGAGCTGATACTTAATCAGCGTTTCTAGCGAAGAAGATTACCCTTTTTGGGATTTGCTGGACAAATGCTGCTTTCCAACTGCCCGGAATGAGCCCAGAAGAATAGGATAGATGGAAAAGCATACACAAGGGTTTTGGCAGCGTGGAAGAACACCTCTTCAGAATAATAGCGGGGATACCATCCAGACCGGCGGATTTATGTATGTTGAAATCTTTAAGGACTCTCGCCACAGCACGAGTGCGGAAAAAGATTTGTCCCATGGATTAATTGACTCAAGAACTGGAGGAGTCATGGCACTCTCTGGCAGCGAAGAGTTGGAGGCGAACTGCCTAGTAACAAGGTTAGCTTTCGCGAGACAGCTAACAACTGGAGTGTCATTGTCAACGAGCGTAGGGACCGAGGAAGAAGAAGAATTCCTCAAATTTCTTACAATGGTCGTGCAAAAACTTGGTCCGTCGAATATGACCATTGCAGGCCCTCCTGGCTTGCCACTAATACGGATCAACGACAGAGGAGCTCGCAGATTTTGCTAGTTTGACATCAGTTTCTTATTTATATTCAAATAAAGAATGTATAGTATGACGAGTTCTGGGCTTTTTTCCTAAAACAAAAAAAAAAAAGACAAAAGAAGAACTGTCATTTGAAACCAAAAAAAAATAGTTTTCGAAACCTTCGGAGATATAGAAAATGATGGTTATAGCGTTTTTTTTTTGGTAATCCGGAATTGTACACAGAACTGTCCGATTCCGGATTCCAAACGAACAGGCAAACACATTTTTTTGCTTCTAAGGGTTGAATGGTTGTGTATTTGTGAAACCTCATATGCAGAATTGCAGATGACATGACATTGTTTTTAATTTCTTTATTTGTAAACATGGCAGCTAGTACGTATATGCGAGTGTGTGCATGTATGCGTGATTCTGTTTTTGATTCTGACTTCAAATTCGGAATCGTTTTTCTGTTCTATTCAGAACAAGAACTGTCATCTTGTGCCAAGTGAACGAGTACAGAACTGTTCGGAACAGTTCCGGACGACCAAAAAAAAACGCTATTACTTTTGAATTTATCACAAAACGTATTTTCCGACCTTATTAGTTTCGTTAATTTTCTCGAATTCAACGAAAATTATGAAACAAAAATTTATTAAAATAATTTTTATTTTCTCTCTTTCCTCTGCTCTTTCGCAGTTTTCTTTTATTTTCGTATTTATTTTTGCTTTTGAACGCCAAATCCTTGGATTACCATTGTCAAGATTTGAAGTAGGAACAAACCCTTAACAAATTTTACTTAAAAGCCACAGAAATTTTCTATCAAACTGTACGCCAACAGGTATGTATATGCATCTCTTTCTATCCAAATGCAGCTAGCTACTCGGTCACACGTGAAAATTCCTGTCAAAACAAAAAAGATCGAAATTTTGTATTTCTGTGTTATTTGAATTTATTTATAAATTTTCAGAAAAAATATGAAGAAAAGCAAATCTATTGGCCCACTGGCCCCAAATTTGATACAATCTGACGTCGAAGACGAAAATGTAACGACAGAAAATCAAAGTAATTCAGACGAAGATTCAAGCAACCAACATGAAGCTACAAATGAGAACGATGACGCTGGATCTCAAGAGGAACCATCCGACATCGAGATGGACCTGCCAGCCAAACCCAAGAAAAAGCGTAAAAAAGGAATCATCTATGTTTCGAATATACCTAAACACATGAATGTCACTCGCATCCGGGAAATTCTTGGGAATTATGGCAAAATTGGTCGAGTTTTCTTGCAACCTGAAAAAATGCCAGGTTGGTCTTTTCTTTTTCAAATCTTTCAAGATTTTGTAAGTTCATTTTTATTATTGTTCAATTTTCAGTAACCGAAAAACAAAAGAAACGGAAACGTTTGTCCCGTCACTTCACTGAAGGTTGGGTTGAGTTCGAGAGCAAACGAACAGCTAAACAGATTGTTGAATTTCTGAATAACAAGCAAATTTCAACGAGAAAGAAATCACAATTCTACGATTCACTGTGGAGCATGAAGTATCTACCGAGATTCAAGTGGGTGCATCTGACAGAGCGTATGAACTATGAACAAGCTGTCCACAAGCAGCGACTGATGACGGAAGTCTCACAAGCCAGGAAGGAGACTTCGTTCTTCCAGAATAATTTGGATAAGAGTGAATTTATCAAGAAGAAGAATAAGCAGGCTAATAAAAGTAAAAACTCGTAGTTGATTTTCATACAATTTTTAGTTCTTGATTCTTTTATGTACTGAAATCTGCTGGAAACTTTTTAATATTTTTTTGTCGAAGGAGTTCTAGGTGTCCTTAAAACTTGCATTCACAATTTTAGTTTCAAGTTAGGTGGTAACTTTCGGTCGGTGGTTAGATTCTTGTTTTGGAAATCGAGCAGCAAAATCAAAGAGCGTTTGAATATTGTGTACGGTGACTGTTCTTCTTCGATGGCGACAACAATTGCTGAAAACGTTGGCAATAGTAGAAGAACGTTCGAGAAAAAAGGAAGGTTCTGTAGACGCATAACAACGAGCTACATATATCAAATCTACCGCGAAGCACACTTGATAACAAAAATTAAGCTTGGAAGACTCCAATGGGCTGGACACCTAGCTCGTTTGAGCGATGAGGAACCGACCCGGAAAGTTCTTTGCGGTACAATTCATGGTAAGAGACAGCAAGGCAGACCAAATTTGCCCTAGAAGGATGGCGTGGAGCAGGGCGCCAAAGGCCTTAGAATGCGGAACTGGCCAAGAATAGGCATACGTGGAAGAACTTTCTGAAGGAGGCCCAGGCCGGATCACGGTTGTGGCGCAGATGAACGGAGAAACTTCATTGGCAAGACGGACAATGATGATGAGTTTTAAAGTAGTTGCGCGTCCAGGTTCCCTGAAAACGGCTACCTGGGAGGATGCAGTGTCAAAAATTCTGCCAAACCGCCGTTCTAATGTGAGTCATATCTTGCATGAATTTTTTGAGCACGAGAAAGCTGTTGGCGCGATGGGTGTAGCTCCCGTCAACAAGCGCAACCGTGAGACCATTTCAGAGCAGTGTTTGAAGCAGTCGATAAAACATGGATTCTCTAGTACAATCCGAAGACTTAGGAACAGTCGAAACAGTGGACTTCAGACGGCGAACGTGCTCCGAAGAAGGCGATGACTGTTCTTTCAGCCGGAAAGGTGGCGGCCATCTTTTTGGTATGACAATATACCGGCTCAAACCTCTGCACGTGCCACGATCAAAAATGTTGAATTAGGTTACGAACTTCGAAGTCAATCGCCGGACAGAAACTTCAGTCGAATAAGGAGGTCAATATCGCCACGGAGATCTACTTTGCAGTCCTTGAGATGACGTAGACGGGTTAAGGAATATGAAGCATCGCTGGGAAGTCTATATTCAAAGATTCTCTTTGTAGGCTAAGTACTTATCGGACTTCCCTCATACGCCTATGAGGACGAAATATCCACTAAATTTATTCAAAGACTAATTCTAAAATAATTTCTCTGTCATCATCATGACCTGTACAGTGTAGGGCGCCAACATATCTCCTCTATCTTTCACGTTCTGCCATTTGATACATAAGCTGTGGCCACGTTTTCCTCTGAACGTCTGCTTCTGCAAAGACTGTTGAACTCCACGTTGTCCTTCCCTGAGGATTCTATTCGAAGGACTCTTTAACTATGTTATCGTTAGGTTTCCTCAGTGTGACCAATCCATTGTCATTTTCATGTCTTTAAGTCAACATCCAATAGCTCCTGATTTGCGGCCAGCGAACGGAAGCTTTCAACTTATTCGGGAGGTTAGCTGAAACTTTCCAGGTTTCGAGGGATATAGTACCACGGATTTCACATTGGATTCGAAGAATTTCAGCTTAGTGCGAAAGGAAATTCGACTGGATTTCAAATAGGAAGGTAGGGTATCGGATTTTACCGTCCAGATCTGTACCGCCATCAGGTGATACTATACTTCCAAGGTAATTATTGGCGTCTCATGCAGAATACACCTCTGCTGGGTGCCTGGCCAAAGAGGCATTACAGGAAATTGTAGAGCCGATGAACTCGCTAAAAATGGAACCGTCATACATATCTCACCTGAAAGGGAAAAGAGAGGTATACCGATAGCTACATGCAAACTTTTGCTAAAAAAAAAAACAAAAAATACTGCAATGTCCCAAAGGCAGTAAGAATTTTTGGTCATTTGTAAAAAATATGAAGAATTCTTCTTCTTCCTCGGTCCCTACGCTCGTTGACAATGACACTCCTTTTTGCTAGGCAGTTCGCCTCCAACTCTTCGCTGCCAGAGAGTGTCAAGACTCCTCCAGCTCTTGAGCGCGTCAATAATTCCATGGGACAAATCTTCTTCCGCACTCGTGCTGTGGCGAGAGTCCTAAAGGATCTCAACATACATAAATCCGCTGGTCCGGATGGTATCCCCGCTATTATTCTAAAGAGGTGTTCTTCCACGCTGGCAAAACCCTTGCGTAAGCTTTTCATTGATCCTATTCTTCTGGGCTCGTTCCGAGCAGTTGGAAAACAGCATTTGTCCAGCCAATCCCAAAAAAAGGCGAATCTTCTTCTCCCACCAATTATCGACCGATTGCACTTACGTCCCTTCTTTCTAAGGTCATGGAAATGCTGATAAATTATCAGCTCAAGAAATATCTCGAAGACCGAAAGCTTCTTAATGACCGGCAGTACGGCTTTCGCAGCAACAGGTCCAGGTGATCTGATGGTTTATCTCACCGAACAGTGGAACAAATCTTTACATCGTTTTGGAGAAAGTAAGATTGTTGCACTTGATATTTCAAAGGCATTTGATAAAGTCTGGCATCTTGCTCTTTTATCGAAAATGCGTGCCTTCGGTATCGACGAATCCCTCCTCGTTGGATTAGAAATTTTCTTTCGAACCGTTCAATACAAGTTGTATTGGACGGATTCAAGTCTGAAACCCACAACATAAATGCTGGTGTGCCCCAGAGCTCCGTTTTGTCTCCAACCCTCTTCCTCATTTTCATAAATGATCTCTTGTCTGTAACTTCTAATCCAATAAACTGTTTCGCTGACGTTAGCACCCTTAGCTTTTCTTATTCGTTTCCAGACTCACATCCCTCCTCTTCGGATGTGGAACTGGAGCGGCAAAATATGATAAGCTCATTAAACTCTGACTTAAACAGCATTGTACAATGGGGAATTAAAAACCGCGTAGAGTTTAATGCTTCGAAAACTCAACGCTGTCTTGTATCGTCGAAGCGAGATATACCCCACTTGCCACTGTCCATGAGTGGTACTTGCATCAACGAGACCGAACATCTCAAGATTCTCGGTATGTGCATCACTGACCACCTTTTGTGGAACGAGCACATTTGCGATGTCGCCAAAAATGCCGCAAGATGTTTGGGTTTCTTAAGACGGTGCAAGAAATTCTTTTCCCCGTCCGATCTGGCTACTATCTATAAGACTTATATCCGTCCAAAGCTTGAGTACAACTCTCATCTCTGGGCTGGTGCTCCAGCTACATACTTAAGCCTCTTGGATGGTATTCAAAAAAGAGCCCTACGAATGATCGGTGACAGAGACATCACTGCGTCATTCCAATCATTAAATCACCGTCGTAACGTTTCATGTCTCTCTTTATTCTACCGTTACTTCTTCGGTAAGTGCTCTAGAGAAATAGCCAGTTGCATTCCTCCCCTTAAGCAATTCACCCGTAATACTCGCGCTTCTAGGAATGCCCATCAGTTCACCCTCGAGCCCAACTTCGGACGTACTGTCAAGTATAGAGAATCATTCTTTAGCCGTACTACGCGAATGTGGATTTCTCTTCCACACTCTGTCTTTCCCAGTCATTATAATGTTCAGGAATTCAAGACCAATGTACACCGACACCTCCTTTCTCACTCCTTCCCTTCTTCTTAATGCACTCACTGTGTCTCTGGGTATAACAAATCCCTTGAGGGGTGCAAACTATAAAAAAAAAGAAACAGCCTTAACGATAACAAGCTCTAAGTGGTACAAATTACCAATGTGCGCAGCCACAAAACTCATATGGCCGTCACTAAACCTAAAGCGCTCTAAGGACTTGTTATCTCAAAGCAGATTTCGTATTAGCTCCCTAATAGCGACACTGTCTTATAGGCAGACAAGCAATACGACCTGGTGTAGCCTCAAATGACTTCTGCAGGAGCTGTATGGAAGAGGAAGAAGAGGAAACAAATTCTCACCTTCTCTGCACTTGCCCTGCTCTTTCGCTAAGACGCAAACTTCATCTGGGAGAATATTTTTAGGATAATCCCAGTGAACTAGCTAACAAGGATATCAAAAATATCTTCTTGGCTTTATAAAAAGCTCAAAATGGTTCGACTAGTAAGCAGTAATTCTCTAGATTCATGCTCAATCACAATGGGCCTTTTCCTTTGGCCTAAATGTGCGGTAGTGTCCGACCAAAGGTCAATTTTCCGCCGAAGCCGAATATTAGGTTAACAGAAAACCTTCGGCGAAAAATTCTCATTTCTAATAAAATAAAAGTACAAACGATGTGACAAAATGTGTATGGGAGTTTAAAGAATTCAAAAATGGAAATTTTTTCCACGCCTACTACGATTTTACACTAAACTTGTGTGTTCATGTTCAACAGTTTCAAAAATTCAAAAATTGATTTTTTTAGGTGCCTACTACGATGCTCGATATTAAGAAACAAATTTTTCGGCTTCGGCCAAAAACTTCGGTCTATTTTATACCAAACCCGAAAGTTCGGCCGAATGTTGTTTTTTTTTGGCCAAATTCGACGGAAGCCGAAGCCTAAGCTTCGGTCGGACACTAGTGTGCGGATCCTGTATCCGCAGCCACTTTAACCTAACGCCTAACCTAACATGCAGAATAAAACGTTGATTTGTGGAACGACATTATCATTATCATTACTTTCGTCTTCTTTCCGTTTATCTTAAGACATTTTCTCGGTTACCCTCACTTGCCTTCCAAATGGAAAATGCATAACTCCATAGAAGCACTGATTGCCTGACTCTAAACCCTCGTAATTAAGATCTCCTGGAATTCCGCATAATCCCATTACAATTCAATTAATAATCCGTTAGCTGGATAAATTCAAATTTCATTTCAAACCCAACTAGAATTACTTCCCACACATGCGAACCGAACACCAGCCACACCCAGGACTACTGACAACAACAAATCTCTCAACCGGCAAAAAGCAAAACCAAACACCAACACACATTTGTTTTTGTTTTTTTTTTTTGTAATTTATTTATTTTGAATATTTCACAATTGACTGTTTATAACAATTAAATCGTTTAAGCAAATGTATATTCTTATGTGTGTATGGGGGGGGGGGGTGTCCTTTAATAAACAAACAAACAAAAGAAAAAAAATTGTTTTGCTTATTTTATGCTTAAAAAAGAATGTTTCACGTTTTTATGCTTAAATGTTGTGTGGTTTTTTGTTTAAGTTTATTTGTTGACAAGAGAACTAATTTGTTTACCGTTAAATATATTTAATATTTAGAAAATACAAAAAATTATATAATATTTTTATTTATTTATATAAATTGAATACGATTCTATAGATTTTGTTGTTTTTTTATTTATTTTTAGTTATTATAAAACATTGTCGAGATAGAGAGAGAGAGAGAGAGAGAGAGAGAAGACAAAAGAAAGAGTGAAAAGAAAAGGAAAATTGGTAAATCAAAGTACAGATGACGCGCACGCATTTAATTCTTACTTTTTTGTTTAAATCTATTCTAAAATGAAAATCTTAAGCGGGCTCCTGGAGATTATTCTCCACGGAATCAGAATGTGTCAGCCTGGTTGGAATGCCACCGCCACCTCCGTCGGGATGTTCGTAGAACTGATCGTTCTTCTTTCGATAAGTCATTGTGCCGGAATTGAAGTTGGCCGCTTCGCCATTCTCGCAAATGACCGTTTCCATGTTTCGACTTGCCAGCGAATTGTGATGGGCATTGCGTCCAATGGTGCGATCTTCGTAGCGTGTTTGACTCTGCGATGCCATTGGTCGATTGAGGGTGTTGTTAGCATTGTTTGGTGAATTTGGTGCAGCATTGCGTGCGGCAACTGTTTTTGTAACGAAGTCTTGCTCCTTCCAGCCTTGTTTTTTGTAGACTTCGCGCAAATCATTGTGCTGCCACATGGTGTAGAGTACCTGTGAGGCGAATTTCAAGACGCACGATGTGTACTTTTGTCGCTGGCGGACGATGTTCATGAGACGATCGACACCGTTGGCATCGAGCAGAGAGCGTGCGAATTCGGCATTGCGTTTGATGACTTCGTTTATGGTGGCCAGAACGGCGGTGATGGTGTCGTCGGAGGTGCCCTGATCGTGCTGGGCATTGCCCGAGGGTAGCTTTTGTACCAGATCTCGCATTGCATACTTTCCGATGAGTTCCTTGTTTCGTTGATCGAGAGCGAGATTTCTTAAGGCTGTGGCCACGGCACACACGACACGATCTACTTCCATGCGCAGCAATTCGACCAGTATGGGTAGGCCCTTTTCTTTGCGCACAGCGGCGCGGATGTCTATGCTCGGTTGCCAATAGCAAGCGGCCAAATTTTGTATGGCCCCGGCGGCTGCTTCGAGAGTCTCTGGGTTTGAGCAGCTCTGCAACAAGGCAAGATAATACTGAACCACATCGGGTTGCCACAACTGTTCGTAGCCTTTCCTGTGGGCACTGCCGCTGCTGCGTGGCAGATTTTGCAATGATGACGTGCCGCCATTCTCGGCCGATTTCATGCTATCGTTGGGTTCGGTGTTGTATTCGTATTCGCGCTTCTTCTTGCTTGCCCCGAAGCAGCCGAAATTCTCGGCTTTGACTTCAATCGATGAGGCTGTCTTGTTCATCAGAGTCGGATGTTTGTCGTAGTTGGGATCCTCGACCTCCTGACAGCGATACGACAAGTTTCGCAAAATGCAAACACAATTCTCGACGATCTTATTGCCGATGTTGTTCTTCTCGATGGATGTCTTGACCACAAAGAGCAGACACTCGACGAGGTTCTTGCATTCACGCAATTTTGTGCGGGCATACTCGCCGGCCGAGCTGACGTTGCGCAGTGCGCCCGATGCATTGCGGAACACGGTCGATGTGAACATCTCGCCAGTGTAGGCGGGATCGCATCCGGAATGCGGCATTATGATGCAGGATACAATGACATTCAAGCCATCATCGATGATGGACCGTTTGAGATCTTCGCACGACGACAAATTCCATATAACCCCGGTAATGAGTTCTTTGATCTCCGACTCCATCGTGCGACAGAGCAGATTGATGAGAGCAGTAATTCCTCCGGCATTTTTTATTGCACGTTTGTTTTCGTCATTCTGACGGCCATAGGACAAGTTTCGCAGGGCTCCGCATGCGTTCTTGTGTACTTCGAGATTCTCGTGATCGAGCAGCCGCACCAGTGCGGGTATGCCGCCAAGAGTTCGAGTCTTCTGCTTATTGGGATCGTCCATGTAGCAGAGATGCTGCAAATAGGCAGCCGCATTAGCCTTCACCGAACTATTCGGATTGTCCAGGAAACTAATGACCTCGGATAAATTCGGATCACGCCATCTGACGGCTTGACAATGTTCGCCATTGTTGTCGACATAACGATCGTCGATGGCGCCACGCGGAGATGTTGTCGCATCGTTGGTGGAGAGTTGCGACATATGCTTCAGCAGTTCCTGCTCGGTGCCGAACCTCTGTCGCGGATGCACTGCACTCGAAGAGGAACTTGTTAGATTATCACCGCCGCCGAACATGAGCGCTCTGGTTGGATATGCTGCTGGATTGGCATTCGATTCTAGATTGTTTGGTGGAATGCCGAAATTAGATGTCGATATATAGCCATAGAGGAGGGCCGACTCCTCGGCATAATGATTTTCGGCCTTGCTAACGGACAAGGGCGATGTGTGGTAGTCGGCTAGTTCGTCAAATTGTGACGTCTGTAAGTACGATTGGGCCAAACTGGGCGACATGCCAGCGGCTGTGTTCAACGGCAACGGAGACGTAGAGCTGCTGTGCTCGTTGGGTGTTTGTGGTGTGCCTATTCGTTCATTGGAACTGTATTCTGAGAGATAGGAGCCGGGATTGCCGACACCAACGGCTTGCATCACATTGAATGCCGACGAAGCCGGATAATGACCACTGCCCGGTGGAAAATTGTCATATTCCTGATAGTGGGTTTGGAATTGTTTGTTTTCTTGCATGTAGATGGGAGCACCGGTGTGCTGTTCGATTTGATTGTAGTTGATGTATTGAGATCGTGAGTGAACGCCCATCGGCATTGTTACATAGTCAATGGATACGCCTCGGGTTTCGCGATTATCTTCGAGGGGCATTTTTATGTAATCAGCGGCGCTAGCTGTTGCGGCGACAATTGCTTCTGGACGAATATGATTGACTTCGTGTATGACTTTGGTAACAGTGGTTACTCGACGTGTCGTCTTTTGTTTATGAGCTGCTTGAGCTTGAGCATGCAAAAGCGCTGCAGTGTCTTCACTTTTGTGCGAATGCTGCGAATAGGTGCTCGGCGATTGGCACCGCGGATCTTTGGAACTGTTTAGATTGTTGTATTCCAGGTTTACAGACGATGGATTTTTCTGACCTTCGTTGTTGGCCCAAAGCATCATATGTTTGTTGTGGCTGTCGCTGCGACGATGGTGCTGCACATCATCCACGCATGCAGGATGCACACTTGGACTTTTGGAGCCCCTCCAACTCCTCCTTCCTCTTCTACTTTACTTTTTTTCTGTGCTTCTCTTACTGTTAATAACTCTCGTTTTAATTATGTATAAATTCGGGTGTGAGGGGTGGTAATTTCTATTCTATGTCGTCGTCGTCTTTGCTAATGCTATGTAATGGCACCCCAATTCTCAATTCCAATAGTGAGAAAAACACATTTTCCTTCGTTTCCTTTGCTACAAATTTTCTTTTAATTGTTTTCTGCATAAATAACTAATTAATTTTCTTTCTTTTTATTTTTGTCAAACAAAAGAATTATCAATAAAAAAAGTGTTCGTTCTCTTTTATTTTTTTGTGAAGAGTGTGTGAATTACCTTTATTCCGAAAAGGTCGATAGCTTGATTTCTTTTTTTTTTTCTTTTCAAAATTTTCTTTCGATTAGATTCCGGGAGAGCCGAAGCAAAAAAAGGCGAAGACGAAGACGGAGTAAAAAAAAAAACGAAACACACAAAATCTACTCCACTTGTGATTTTTGTTTACCGAGAAGGGCGTTCTTTTTGGAAAGCTATGCAAAAATTAGTCTTGTTTTTTACGATTTTTCGATTGTTTTTCAAGTGGTTTTGCTTTTTGATTGGAATGAAATAATTTAACTGCATTTAAATTATGAAAATTTGATGAGGAAAATTCACTTTTTCTTTTAACACATCGATGTAGGAATCGTTCGTTTTCTTTTCCTTCTTTTCACTCATTTGACGTGCAAAATACATAGAATTTAATAAGTTATGTAGAAAATGTATGGTGTATACTTTTTTAGATGCAAGAAAAGTGATGCCAGATTTGAAGGAGGGGCACAGTGACATTCGTTTGACACCGATTTGACATAGAAGTGGGATATTTTCTTGGATAGTGTTGTATGTGGGGAGATTATTGTCTCTATTGCCATTTGTTTTTGTTTTTTATTTGAGTTCGAATTCAAGACTTGATTTTCAAGTAGAAAATCAATCTGTAGTTCTAAAGTCTTTGAGGTTGCTAAAAAAGTTCTCTACAAATACTATTTGATATCACCATGAACAATACAGAAGCAGAAAATACGGAGGATTTGTAAATATCCCTTAGCTATAAGCACTCTCAAAAGGAAAATTCGACTCAATTATAGGTAGCACTTTCTATGTTACTGGCGAAATCGTGTTTACACTTTACTACAAATGGAAATGGTTTACACCAGCTGACTACTTACAAATTTCTGGTACAAAAAATTTAACTGTTGGACTTTTTATTGTTTGTTATAAACAGCCTTGAAGCTTTTTTTTTACAATTTGGATACTAATTGAATGAGAACTAGTTGCTTATTCGGTACATACATTTATGTTCAGCATTAAGTTCTGTTTAGATGTAGGGATTTTATGCAGAACTTGAATTTTTGTTTCGAGTTCCGGAACGTCCTTTACAATGAAAAGTGTATGCAGAACATAAATTGATGGTCTTACCCTGCGGCCACACGAGCAAGTTCTGGCTTGCCAGTAGCCTACATATATTATTTGTCAAATCTCTATCGGTGTACTTGGTGTGACGTAGGTGGCAAAAAACTTGCTAGTCAACTTGCCAGCAAGTTCACTTATTTTTTACAAGCTTACCTGCTTTTAACATCCAATTTTGAATTTCCAAGATGTCGCCAGCCAAATAGAAATAAAAATCCTCGTTTATTTTCTAATTTAATTTTGTTCATTTTGATATATTTGGCAAAACCTGTCAAATTACTTGCCGATTTACTTGCTCGTTTTACTGGCTGGAAAATTTGCTAGCCAGTTGACCAGCCAGTACTAAAGCAAGTACTAAAAGTTTGAATGTGTGAGTAAAATATTTGATTGTATGCCAACTTGCTAGCCAGAACTTGCTCGTGTAGCCCGTAAAGGTGTTCACCAAGACCTTTACGGGCTACTTCGACATATTTGAAGCTCAGGTCGTAAAAGGAGCGGTTTTTCGGCTTTCGTACTTGGAGTCACATCAAGTACCTGGTACTCCAGGTTGAGGGTTGTACGTGCGTCAGGGTGACTTCCCAACTATGTAGAAAAAAGTTAGTTGGGAAGCGACAACAGGCCTCGGAAACGGACGAATACACTGATGACGACCCAAGCAAACGTATAAAGGACAACGAATTTCGGATATGCACGTGGAATGTTAGGTCCCTTAATGGACTGCGTGCTGCCGAACAACTAGCGGAGACCCTCAACTGCTACAAAGCAGATATTACCGCTATCCAGGAAATGCGATGGGATGGACCGGGCGAAAAGTAGGTGAAAAACTGCGACATCTACTATGGGGATTGCTACCTGGAGCAAAAACAGCGATTCTTTGGATGCAGATTCGTCGTGGGAAGCAGACTCAGGCAAAAAGTCTTGAGCTTCAAATGCGTAAGCGAACGCATCACGACGATCCGAATCAAGGCTAATTTCGGCAACATTAGCTCAATATGCGCGCATGCCCCCACAGAAGAGAAAAAGGACGACACCAAAAACGAATTCTACGAGCTCCTCGACAAAACATATGAGCAATGTCCTAGCTATGACATGAAAATTGTCCTCGGCGATTTTAACGCAAAGCTGGGAAAAGAAGGCATCTTTGGAAGAACAGTCGGAAAGCACAGCCTGCACGACACCACTTCCGACAACGGATTCAGGCTGATCGATTTTGCTGCGGGGCGAAATGTTGTGGTAGCAAGCACCAGGTTCCCACATCTCAACATCCATAAAGGTACATGGAGATCTCCTGATCAATCAACCGTCAACCGACAACCAGATTGATCACATTGCGATCGACGGGAGGCACTTTTCCAGCATTCAAGATGTTCGAACTTTCCGAGGAGCCAACAACAACTCGGACCACTACCTCGTCGTAGCCAAGGCAGTGCTACGAATATCCCGACAACGGCCAAAACAAAGAAATGCTGCAAGAAAATTCGACGTCGGACGGCTACAATCGCAAAAGATCGCCAGATCCTTCTCTGATCGAGTGACAAGTAACCTCTTAAGGAGTCCTATGCCGCCAACATCAAGTATCGAAGACCAGTGGCAACATTGCCAGAATGCAGTTAGAGATGCCGCCTCTAATGTGCTGGGTTTCACACAGCCACCAAAACGAAACCCCTGGTTTGACGAAGAATGCAGGCAGGCCCATGCAGCCAAGTAGGAGGCATACAAAGCGGCGCTGCAAAGAAGGACAAGAGCTGCTCGTGAGCTCTACGAGCAAAAGAGAAGAGAAGAACGCCGGCTTCTCAGGAGAAAAAAGAGAGAGCATGAGAAGCGTCAGATCGAAGATGTTGAGAGAGCTAACAGCAGGAATGAAGTTCGGAGGTTTTATCGGAAGGTAAAACAGCTGGCTCAAGGTCATCGAGCAAGAACCGAAGCCTGCAGAGATCATCAAGGGAACATCATAGTAGAGCCGCAGTCAGTGCTGGGGATTTGGAAAGACCACTTCTGTAGACTGTATAACGGCGACGACGACCAAAACCCCGCCGTCAGACAGGAGCCTTTTATCATACACGATGACAGCCAACAATTCCGTGAACCCGACCTAGAAGAAGTGAAAACAGCAATATCACGGCTGAAATCCAACAAAGCCGCTGGAGCAGATGGTCTAGCTGCCGAGCTGTTCAAAGCCGCAGGCGACGAGCTAGATAGGAGCATGCACCAACTCATCTGTAAGATATGGTCGGAGGAATGCATGCCCGATGAATGGAACCTCAGCATTGTTTGCCCGATCCTGAAAAAGGGAGATCCTCTAAACTGCGCCAACTACAGAGGAATCAGTCTGCTTAACATCGCCTACAAGATCCTCTCTGCCGTATTATGTGAACGTGTGAAGCCTTTCGTCAACAATCTGATGGTCCTTATCAATGTGGCTTCAGGCCAGGAAAGTCTACCATCGACCAAATTTTCACGTTGCGGCAGATCCTGGAAAAAACCTATGAACTCCAAATCGATACACACCACCTCTTTATCGATTTTAAGACCGCGTATGACAGCATCTACATAGACGAACTGTATAAAGCTATGTCTAGTTTTGGCATCCCTGCCAAGCTCGTTCGCTTGTGCAAAATGACGATGGAGAACTCACGCTGCTCTATCAAGGTTGGCAATGAGCTTACGGAATCATTCGACGTCAAAAAAGGATTCAGACAAGGCGATGCACTGTCGTGCGATTTCTTTAACATCGTTCTTGAGAAGATAGTCCAAAACTCCACCGTCAACACCAGAGGCACTATCTTCTATAAATCTGTTCAACTTCTCGCGTACGCCGACGATATTGATATAATGGGAAGAACACAGCGTGATGTCAATGGCGCCTTTGTGAGGATTGATATGGCAAAAATGGGTTTAGCGGTAAATGAGGGAAAAATGAAGTACATGCTGTCTTCGAGTAAGGACACCCAACATCGACGGCTCGGACAGAACGTCAAAATAGACGCATACAACTGCGAGGTAGTTAAGGAGTTTGTCTACCATAGGCTCCGCTATCAACACGGACAATAACACCAGCGCTGAGATAAGACGAAGAATTACTCTTGCTAATCGCTGTTTCTTTGGGCTAAGAAAGCAACTGAGTGGAAAAGCCCTCTCTCGAGCAACTAAGATTAAACTGTACAACACCCTCATCATCCCTGTCCTGCTGTATGGTGCAGAAGCATGGACCCTAACAAAATCGGATGAATGTGCCTTAGGCTGTTTGTTTCGAGAGGAAAATTTTTCGGGTCATCTTTGGCCCCGTGTGCATTGATGGGGAATGGAGAAGGAGATACAACAGCGAACTTTACGGGTTGTACAACGACGTGAACTTAGCCAGAAGGGTCAAGGTCCAGAGACTCAGATGGCTCGGTCATTTAGAGCGCATGGACACCAATGCTCCGGCCCGGAAAGTCTTCGACACTATTCCCGAGGGACGCAGAAGGAGAGGAAGACCTCAATCAACTTGGAGTGCAAAGCTGGAGACAGCTAGCTAGGAACCGAGCTGACTGGCGGAGACTGTTGATTGAGGTCCACAACGGACTGTAGCGCCACCTTAAGTAAGTATATATTCTATTGATCTATCAGTTACACGTCAAAGCTGACGGATTGACGGATTCAACAGTGGTGGGGTTGGGGTGGTGGGCCCACCCTGCTACAGACAGTAAACCTATCAGTAGAATCAAAAAGCAGAGACCATCTAAAAGCCATTTATAACGAAAGGCATCAGGCTGATAGAATCTTGAAAGCATCTGGTGAATCACTGGAGGCTGGAGGATTATCGAAGGTTGATGCCCGAATAAGATGGGATAAAAACGTACTTGTCAATCACAAAACGAGAACGATCTTTGGAGTGGACGACTTCGTCACCAAAACAGCCTTGTGTGCACAACACCAGCAATCTCCTAACGGGCTGCACACCGAGGACCCAGCTCATAAGAGTGAAGAGGAACTGGTCCAGCAAGTCTTTTGGGGTAGGAGAAAGCCGAAATTGCACTGGGAGGATGCGGTGTAGAACAACAAGCCGGAAGTCCTCTAGTGCGAAAATAATGTCCTTTTCCAAAACTACTTTTGGGAGTGTACTCCCTGTCAACGAATTTTGGAATTCATTTTGGGAAAGGGAGTGTTTTGACGTTTAGTTTCACGTATTGTTGATCACTCCTTCACTCCAAGAAAAAGTAGGGAGCAAAGATTAATTATGTATATGATCTCTGGTAGGGAGTGACGATTTCACTCCCTGAGGGAGTGAAAATAATGATGGGTATGCACTGCTTTTTTTATTTTGGAAAAGGCCATTAATGACATCGTCAAATGATCGGAATATATGAAAGAACTTATTGCAAGTGCCTATTGCATTAGTTAACGCTTTTAGTTGTTTATTATTTTTGCTGTTCCTTTTCTTTGTTTACTATTCAAATCTCCTATAAAACAATAATTTAACAGACAATAGTGCTGTGTTTTTGCCAGGCTAAGCAATATGTTACTAACATTTCCATGTTAAATACAACAACACAGTTAGGACGGATAAATAAGAGACCTATCGCTTAGGACTTTTAGGGTTTAGTGCTGCCAAAAATTTGCTGGCGTTGAATTCATTCAACTGTCAACAAATTTATCGAAAATTCATCGGCGCAAAATTATAGTCGCTAATGAACAACTTTAGTGTGATACTAAGCTTAAAATGACGTTTGAGTCATATCTGAAACGTCATTTTAAGCTAGTATCACACTAAAGTTGTTCATTAGCGGACTATAATTTTGCGCCATCGAATTTAATTGTGAAAGGCAACAAAAATCACAAATGGTGGACGAATATTTTACACATTTATGAACCTTAAATTAAGAAAAATTAAACAAATTGAAATGTATTGAGTTCAAAGTCAACAATCAATTTCTACTTAAAGATGTCGCAACTTATGTACTGTACTAATGTACTTATTTTGTTTATCCTATGAATATGCATCAATAACCTCTGCAAATTTTGAGACTTTTCTGTGGTTATTATTTGGTTAAGTTTGCGAATCTTCAGATGTTGGCCTAGAGTTGGAGCTTGAGGTCTTGGCATCGGCCTACAAAAATTAAAAATTTCTTCCATTCCTGTTTCATCATCGCTGCTGCTGTCTTTAGCAAATATTATCTAAAAACAATTTTGATTAAATAACTTAATCAAAAATATTTTCGTATTTAAATATTTGCCTGTGAGTTTTCAAAATGTTTCATCTAATTCAAATTAAAAACACCAAAAAATTCACACAATAAAATCAGCTGTTTGCAAAATGGCAGTCGAAAGTGCATGTGCTGCCAAACCATACGTTGGCCCGTTTTTTTTTGCACAAGTTCATTCTATCGCGCTAAGCATTTGCAAAAAAACACAACTAATGCTTTGAATGTATTTAAAACAAATATTAAGTTGCACAATCTGAACCCAAATCAACGGAAAAACAAGAACCTGACTTATATAACCTTAGCCGACAAACAGATAGGTAAAAATTGGATAGAACTTTGTTTTTATTAAACAGTTTTTGCCTTGGTCCGTGGAATAAATGAAAGCTCAATTGTACAACTGGCCCTTATTCCAGTTAGGCCCAAACGTGCTGAGCAGAGTTGATAAATAAAAGACCATTCAAGATAAGAGTTTTTTTTCCTCCTTTGTCCACCCACTTCGAAGTTATTTATTATCAGTTCAACTCGAAACATAAAGCGCACCACACACAGTTCAACTCAATCGTCAACTGAATCAAATCAAATGTAAATCAACCTGTGTGTGGCCTTGTCATTTCATCGATTTGACAGTTGAATGGTTGGTTGAAGAAAAATCAAAAAGTTTTGATTTTTTTGAAGTTGAAGTTGAAGTCCTTCAACTGAATTGAACTGCATGTGGGCAAGTTGGTTGATTTGCTGTCAAAACCACAGATGAGTTTAGAAGGGAGATGGGAAACCGAGCTGTCAAAATTACAATGCCTACAAGCTATGGACCATAGTTACTGCGATAGTATGCGTGTTTTACCAATATTATCACAGCAAATATGGTCGTATCACCTCATTTAGGTTGAACTACTCAGTGAACACCTTATACGGGCTACTTCGACATATTTGGAGCTCAGGCCGATAAGGAGCGGTTATCCGGCTCTTCGCCCTTGGAGTTTAAACAAGGACCTGGCCCTCCAGGTTGGGGGTCGTGCTTTGGGGTGACTTCCCAATCACATAAAGAAAAGCTAGTTGCGAAGCATCAACAAGCCTCGGATACGGACGGATTTACTGATGACGAACAATGCAAACGAAATAAGGACAACGAGATTCGGATCTGCACGTGGAATGAGGTCCCTTAACAGACCACGCGCAGCCGAGCAACTAGCGGAGGCCCTAGACCGTTATAAAGCGGATATAACCGCCATTCAGGAAATGCGATGGGATGGGCCGGGCAAAAGGAAGATGAAAAACTGTGATATCTACTATGGCAACTGCTACAAAGAACAACAACAGCGTCTGTTTGGATGTGGCTTTGT
Organism: Sphaerophoria taeniata; assembly: GCA_943590905.1. NCBI lineage: Eukaryota > Metazoa > Arthropoda > Insecta > Diptera > Syrphidae > Sphaerophoria > Sphaerophoria taeniata. Next base: position 26,641,253 of record OX016541.1, read on the forward strand.
CGTTGGAGGCAGGCTTAGGTCGCATGTCCTAAGCTTCAGAGCTGTCAACGAGCGCCTCACGACAATCCGGATAAAGGCTAGATTCGGCAACATAAGCCTAATATGCGCTCACGCCCCCACAGAAGAGAAAGATGACGACACCAAAGACAAGTTCTACGAGCTCCTTGACAAGACATACGAGCAATGCCCTAGCTTCGACGTAAAAATAGTCTTAGGAGATTTTAACGCCAAACTAGGAAGAGAGGACATCTTTGGTGGAACAGTCGGAAAACACAGCCTGCACGAAAAAACTTCCGATAACGGATTCAGCATAGCCGTAGCCATGGGGGCGCGAAGGGGCGCCCAGCGCCTCCAAAAATTCCAGAGCATCTCTTATGCAAGTGAACTACATATGTGTGAAAACACAACATTTCTCTTCCACAATTTGAATTGTTTTAAATATGTACATACATTTATAAAAATAATCAAGTAGGCCTTGGTCAATGCCAACTCAGAGGATCCGTGACCTATCGATCTTGGCTTTTGAAAAAAAAAAGGATTGATTCTCTTGTAAAGGATGACATAATTCGAAAATTCGCTCAGAAAAAAAGAAGTATTCAATTATTTTAACGGTTTCTTTTCAATAAAATACAAATAATGAAATTTCTTAACAAAGTAGTGAATTATTTTTTTATCTTTTTAAGAGATACTCTCTATGAAAAGCTCTAAAGCGGACAGAAATAACATGGTAACTTTTTTTTTTTTTTGCGCCTCCTCATTTTATGTTCGCGCCTCCATAGAATCTGGGCTGGCTACGGCACTGGGATTCAGGCTTATCGATTTTGCAGCGGGACGAAATATAGTAGTAGCAAGCACACGATTCCCACATCTCAACATCCACAAGGGAACCTGGAGGTCTCCAGACCAATCAACTGTCAACCAGATTGATCATATTGCGATCGACGCAAGACACTCTTCAAACATTATTGATGTCCGAACCTTCCGAGGGGCCAACATCGACTCGGACCACTACCTCGTTGTAGCCAAGGTAGTGCAGCGGATATCTCAACCAAAGCCAAAAACAGGAAGTGTTAGAAGAAAGTATAACGTCGGACGGCTACTATCGCAAGAGATCGCCAGATCCTTTTCCGACCGAGTGTCAAGTAACCTCAGAAGAAGTCCGCTACAGCCAGCATCGAATATTGAGAACCAGTGGCAGAATTGCCAGAAAGCCATTAGGGATGCTGCCTCTGATGTGCTGGGTTTCACACAGCCACCAAATTGAAACCCCTGGTTTGATGAAGAATGCAGGCAGGTGCATGCAGCTAAGCAAGAAGCATACAAAGCAGCGCTGCACAGGAAGACGAGATCAGCTCGGGAGCTCTACGAGCAGAAGAGGAGAGAAGAACACAAGCTTTTCAGAAGGAAAAAGAGAGAGCATGAAAAGCGATCTTTCGAGGATATTGAGAGACTAAAAAACAGGAATGAGGTTCGGAAGTTTTACCAAGAGGTAAAACGAAAGACTCAAGGTTACCGAGCACGAACTGAGGCCTGTAAAGACCAACAGGGTAATATCGTAGTAGAGTCACAGTCAATGCTGAGGATATGGAAGGACAACTTCTGCAGACTGTACAACGGCGATGACGAATCAAATTCCGCTGTCAGGCAGAATGAACCATTCAATGAAGACGACGCAAGCCAAGATTTCCGTCTACCCGACCTTGAAGAAGTGAAGATAGCAATATCTAAGCTTAAGAACAACAAAGCCGCGGGAGCTGACGGCATCACTGCCGAACTCTTCAAAGCAGCCGGCGATGACTTGGTTAGGAGCATGCACCAACTCATCTGCAGAATATGGTCGGAAGAAAGCATGCCCGATGAATGGAACCTCAGCATTGTTTGCCCGATCCTGAAAAAGGGAGACCCTCTAATCTGCACCAACTACAGAGGCATCAGCCTCCTAAACATCGCCTATAAGATCTTTTCTGCAGTACTATGTGAACGTCTGAAGCCGTTTGTCAACAATCTGATAGGTCCATATCAGTGTGGCTTTAGACCAGGAAAGTCCACCATCGATCAAATTTTCACATTACGGCAGATCCTGGAAAAAACTCAAGAACTCCAAATCGACACCTACCATCTTTTTATCGATTTCAAGGCCGCGTATGACAGCATCTATAGAGAAGAACTGTATAAAGCCATGTCCAGTTTTGGCATCCCTACAAAACTCATTCGCCTGAGCAGGATGACAATGGAGAACTCGCGCTGCTCCATCAAAGTCGGTAACGACCTCACCGACGCCTTCGATGTCAAAAAAGGCTTTAGACAAGGTGATGCACTGTCCTGTGATTTCTTCAACATCATATTGGAACGAATAGTGCAGAACTCCCACGTCAACACTAGAGGCACTATCTTCCAGAAGTCTGTGCAACTACTCGCGTACGCTGATGACATTGATATCATTGGGAGAACACAGCGTGATGTCAACAGTGCTTTTGCGAGTATACAGACAGAGGCTGAAAAAATGGGTTTAGCGGTCAATGAGGGCAAAACAAAGTATATGCTGTCATCTAGAAAGGACACCCAACACCGACGTCTTGGACAAAACTTCACGATAGACACATATAATTTCGAGGTAGTTAGGGACTTTGTATACCTTGGCTCCGCTATCAATACGGACAACGACATCAGCGCCGAGATCAGACGAAGAATAACTCTTGCTAATCGCTGTTTCTTTGGGCTAAGAAAGCAATTGAGTAGTAAAGCCCTCTCCCGAAAAACTAAGGTGACGCTCTATAAGACCCTCATCATCCCCGTCCTGCTATATGGTGCAGAAGCATGGACCTTGTCAAAAACGGATGAGAGCGCACTTGGCCGTTTTGAGAGAAAGATTCTACGTAAGATCTATGGTCCTGTCTGCATAAACGGCGAATGGAGGAGAAGATTTAACGACGAACTGTACGGGCTGTACAGCGACACTGACTTAGCTAAAAGAGTGAAGGTCCAAAGACTCAGATGGCTCGGTCCGTGGAGAGGATGGACACCAATACTCCGGCCCGTAAAGTCTTCGAATCCACCCCAGAGGGAAGACGCAGTAGAGGAAGACCAAGGCTCAGGTGGCGCGCGCAAGTTGAACACGACCTCAACCAACTCGGCGTGCGAAACTGGAGACAGCGAGCTAGGGACCGAGCTGGCTGGAGAGGTTTGTTGGTTGAGGCCCAAGTCCACCCCAGACTGTGGCGCCACCTTAAGTAAGTAAGTAATCACCTCATTTTTGTTGCTGTATTTTCTCATTTATTCACAGACACGAAGTAACAGTAAAATAAAATTTGCGCTATCCTATCCTCTCTCTGGTCAAAATAGCATCAGTCGAATTTTTCAATTTAAAGCAAGTTGATCTATTGCTAAAAATGACAAGAATTGCTTTTTTGACAGCTAAAAGCAATGCGTTTCAACTCAGTCTATGCAGTGTGTGCTCGAACACAAACCTAGTTGACAACTCAGTTTACAATCGAGTTGAAATGTGTATGGGGCACTTAATCATTTTTATTTCCCAAACCGAAATCTATCGATATTTAAAAATATGCCATCCCAGTTCAACTACCGTAACGTAAGAACTCAACGAAATAACAAGGTCGAATTAAAAAAAAACCCAACTTCTCCTCTGTCATTCAATACAACTTCCCCTTCAACGAAAGGTGGTTTTTCATTTGCTTGTGTGAGTGTTCGTGTGCGAGTTGGTTCGTTTTATATGAACAATTTCAATTTCAAATGTAAACGAGTTGTTGACGAGAACGCGTGTGTAATCAATCGGTGTGTTGCGCGTATATTACCTGTTCTTCTAAAAACTTATTTAACGATTAATTTATCTGATTATTGCACTCGAAAATGTCAATTATAAATCGATACGATTAACTTTGCTATTTATTTAGCCACTTTTGTGGAAAAAAAAGTGCAATAAAACGAATTTTAAATTGAAACTACGATCACGATCATTCTCCAACCATCCACCATTATCTCTACCTCTACCATCATCATCATCAGCACCTGAGGAATTTTTCAACAACACTTTTCGGAAGCAGCCAAAAGAACAAACATAAAAAAAACCAAAGCAAGTTAAAATATTTTTCTTGGTTTAGTGATTCACTTTGTGTCGGTTTTTTTGTTTGGATAAAAAGAACCAAATTGTGTTTAAATGTTTCTTCGGTAATTCATAAAAAAAAACGAACAACTAACAACGAGTGCATTTCTTTTGGTTTGTAAAAAACACTCGTCGCTGTTTTCTATGCTGCCATAACAACGGTCGTCCGGAACACAAGGTGCTGCATAAACAAAGGAATTTAATTGATCTTCTGCTCGCTCTGTTGGCTCGTTCAGTTCGAAAGGTTCCTGTTCCCCGTTTGCGTTTGGTTTTTCTATTCCTGTCGCGCACCCTATTTTGTAATATCCCAAAACGGACATCTGTCAAGTGTGCTGCCTGTTTTTTTTCCGTAATATTTATTTTATGATAACTTCTTGTACATGTGCGTGTGTGTTTTTCGTCCTCTATCAACATTGCGGTGCAATGTTCTTGAACAACCGATGTTTGGATATAAACATGTTGCTAGTGGCAAGTGAATTAGATTCATAAATCTGCAACAAGAAAAAATAGAATTAAAGTGCTATTTTGTCTACGATTGAAATCAGAATTTAAGTAAATTTATTCGTGTCGGTGGTTCCATTTTTTTTTTGTCAATTTACACACAACATGAAGGTTACTGTTTGTTTTGGTTCGGTGCGCATCGTCGTACCATGTGGAAGTGGTGATTTGCTGGTAAAGGATTTAATTCATGAGGCAACTCGACGTTATAAAAAAGCTGTTGGCAAGGTAAGTTTTGTTTTGGCAAACGTATATGTATTTGTTTTTTTAGTGTAAATAATGTTATGGTTTACGTAAGAATTTTGGTTGTATTTTGTTTCTGTGAACTCGAATAGGTGCCAGGTTTTTGAATTCTCTGGCAGTTATAAGCCTTCTTATCTATTTGCTAGAAGTTTAGGAAGATTTCGTTATTTGCTTGGTGCCTTTAGGGGAAGCGTTTGATAAAACGGCTTGCGGGGTTTTACTGAAATCCCAACGAAGTCCAAAGTAAGTAAGAAAGCACGTAAGTTGAAGTAAACACTTCGATTTTTCGACACACCACGGTCATTCCGTCTCCCGCATTTGAAGTTACATCAAGTGCCTGGTGATCCAGATTGGGGGTTGTACGTCAGGGTGACTTCCCGGCTACGTAGAATTTGGTTGCAAAGCAACAGCAGCACGTGGAATGTTAGGTCCCTTAATAGAAAATAGAACGCGTGCTGCCCAACAATTAGAGGAGAACCTCAAATGCAACAAAGCAGGCATTACCGCTATACAGGAAATGCGATGGGATGTACCGGGCAAAAGAAGGATGAAAAACTGCGACATTTGCTATGGTAATTGTTACCGATAGCAACAAAAGCGGCTTTTTGATTGGGGATTCGTCATTGGAAGCAATCCTAGGCAAAAGTCTTGGGCTTCAAAAGAGAAGAGAAAAATGACACATAAGACGAGTTCTACGAGTTCCATGACAAAGCGTATGAGCAGGACACTGCTATGACATTAAAGTTATCATCGGCGATTTTAACGCAAAGCTGGGAAAAAAGAACATCTTTGGTGGAACAGGCAGAAAGTCTGCACGACACCACTTCCGAAAACGGATTCAGGCTGATTGATTTTGCTGAGGGCCAAATGTGGTAACAAGCACGTGGTTCCCACATCTCAACATACACAAAGGAAAATGGAGATCTCCCGATCAAATGATCACCTGTCAACCAGTTTAATCCCATCGGAAGGCAATTTTGCAGCATTCTAGATGTTCGAACTTTCCGCGGAGCCAATATTGACATGGAACGCTTCTTAGTCGTAGCCAAGGTAGTGTTGCAAATATCTCGACAAACGACCAAAACAAGGAATACTGCAAGAAAACTCGATGTCGGACGGCTACAATCGCAAGAGGTCGCCAGATCCATCTCTGATCGAGTGTCAAGAAGCCTTTAAAGGAGTCATATGTCGCATCATAGTATCAAGGATCAGTGGCAACATTGCCAAAAAGCAGTTAGGCTAAAAACACACCAAATCAGACAAGACATCTTTTTGGCTTCCGACAAAAAATCGTGGACACAAGTCCATTGCACTTCCGAGGCCGAACGGACACGACACGATAAAAAGTCTTGTCCGCTCGTCGATTGCCGTAAATACATGGGGTTGTAAAGGAGCAACACACACCAAAGCAGACAAAGACAAGACATTTTGTCTTTGTCGTCCTCGGTGTGGGTTGGAATACGACACGATTTTTTGTCGAAAGACAAAAAGACGACTTGTCTTATTTGGTTTGTTTTTAGCCTTAGAGATGCCGCCTCTTAATGTGCTTGGTTTCATACAGCCACCAAAGCGAAAGCCTTAGTTTGATGAAGAATGTAGACGGGCGCATGAAGCCATGCACGAGGCATACAAAGTAGAAGGATAAGATTTACCCGTAAGCTCCACTAGCAAATGAGAAAAGAGGAAGCGTCCAGAGTGAGGATGTTGAGAGAGCCAGCAGAATGAAGGTCGGTTTTACCGGAAGGTAAATAAGCTGGCAAGGACCGATGCCTGCAGAGAAGACCAAGGGAACATCATAGTAGAATCGCAGTCGATACTGGGGATTTGGAAAGACCACTTCTGTAGAGGCAACGACGAACAGAATCCCCGACGAACAATAAATCAGGCAGGAACCATTCACGAGGATAGCCAACAATTCCGTGAACCCGACCTAAACGAAATTAAAGCCGCTGGTTGGAGTAAATGGCCTATGTTATTTTATATTTAAAACAACTGATTCCCACGAACAAATAAGGCAGACTCAAGGTAGGTCGTCGTTCTCTTCTTCGATGCGGGAGTTGTCTCTTTCCCACAGCATTCACTCTGGGAGCTTCGTCCGACAGAGTCTTTATCATAGGGCGTTTAACAATTTGGATTAGACGTTACCAACAACCACCGGAAAATCTATTCGATTTCTCTACTGTTATCTTCGTTCTTGACGCGGTCAGTGTCAAATAAATGTTGTTCGGCCTTCAGCTCTCGATAGGCCCCGATAAAGTTTGTGCCGTTGTCGCTTCTAGTTCTGACAGGAGTCTCCCTTCGATTGATGAAATTTCGTAGGTAAATTATTAAGGCGTCGGTGGACAAGTTTTCGACCAGATCGAGATGAACTGCGTGCACAGTCAAGCAGGTGAATATAACTACCCTTCCCCACCTTTTTTCTCTGCGGCGACCAATCGATACGTTTAAGGGGCCAAATAGGTCCATTCCTGTATACGTAAATGGGCGAACGTATCGGTCGGTTGGCGATTAACCCATGATTGGAGTTTTCGGCTCGGCTCTATCCATCTTGCACTGTGGGCAGTTTCATCTAACCAGCTTCAGTATCATCTTTGGATGCGGAATCCAAAATTTTTGTCTGACTTCATTCAATACGACGGCAGAGTTTTGATGGTGAAACCTTTCGTGATGATGTCCAATGATGAGCGTTGACATAGGGTGTTTTGGCGGTAAAAATATGGGATGTCTGGCTTGTAGTGGCAGATAAATTGCTTCGTCAAGGCGGTCGCCTTGATAGTTGTTGGTTTGAAGATCCTACGCTTTGTTCCAGAATTAATATCTGAACGTTGCGATTATGAACATTCGTGGTCTGATGCGACGCTTATAAAGCCAACGGTTTTAGACGTCCAAAAACAAACAGATAGGCAGATTGGTTGTTTCAAAAGAAGAATGTGATAAAATAAAAAAAATATTAATGGGCGTATTACAAACACGAATTTCGTCATAACGAATTTTTTCTCTTATCACCCTGATACCAAAGCGTCATAATCTTAACCACAAAACAATAAAAAAAAAGAAAAATTCAGGTCATTCATTCCAGTCGATAAGCAGGTGCATCATTTTTAGTGGGTGGATATACTTTCGTTATCGTTTGCTCTTATCTCCATACAGACCGACTTAAAGGGTGTTGATTGATTTGGGTAACTATTTTGCTTTCAAAAGTGTTTTCCTTTCATTTAACACGTAATTTCTTCCGACATTCCATGCATATCAAAATCCATAACAGACTTAAACTATCGAACGTGTTTAACTTGAAAACAAGTAGCATGTTTAATTGGTTTGCCATTTTTATGATTTCCACAACTTCACTTTTATGATTCAGCTTCCATAGCAGAAGCAAAGCCGAGACTCATAGGCTTTAAGTAAGTGAAATATGAAGAACTCTCATTGGAAGGTATTGTAGTTGTTGTTCAATTTTTATGCGGATTTACGGTATTCGAAACATGTTAATTGCGAAAAAAATGGTACGAGGATTTACGTGTGCTCAAGATGCACGGTAGATGAATTTTCAAGCGCAACTCTTTTTTTTTTTTGTTTATTTTGGTTGCTAAAACACGAATGTTGAAACGTTAATAAAAATTAATAGCTTTTTCATGATTTTTCATCTTTTTTGTTTTTAATGGATGATCGTATGACGTATCTTTAGACAAAACCACGTAAACATCAGCTGTTCATTCAACCCTCTCTTCGAGTTCTTTTTTGACAGTTATCAAACCTAATGTCACACTGTGAACATAAATAAAATCATGACAATGCTCTGCAAGTATGTCACTTCAGCATCAGATGCTTATAAACTTTCCAAAGATTTGCCAATTTGAATCTAGAACTCAGATTTAAAAAAAAGTGTGAAAAAGGAACATCCACAGCGTATTTTTTTTTCTTTTTTGTTTCGAAAAAAATCCCAACAATTTAAAGTCGTTACCATTTTAACTGGTTCCATGTGGTTTGCATGACTTTTTATAATAACTGGTTTTTGTTGTTTGTGTACGTTGTTGTTGTTTTGACATTATTTGCAGACATGAGCAATTGTTGGCATTGCCTTTAACTTCATTGCCTTACTCGAATATATGCAACTACCTTCGTTGGCGTGTCGTCATCGTGTGACGTTTGCCGTTTCATTCACAATTTTCTGTTCAACAAACAATGGACTTGTATGTAGCGGAGAAACAGCAAGAATTTCAAATTAAACTGCTAATTGAATTTACAAATAATAAAATTGAATTTAAGAACCTGCAACTTATTTTCGCAAACAGATCTAAATTACAGTTCAAAATTTCGAGGATAGAAGCCATCTTGCTTTTGTTTGACATTAAAAGCAGAAACACAATGGCGCTTTAGGCAGACGCGTCGTTGCGTTACGATGCACCCGCTTCACGTGTGCTTTGAATGACAGTTCTCCCTCCATCATCATCAAACAGATTTGCCACTTTACTCCTTTCGAAGTAGTCTACTTCGATTTTTGAAAAACTTTGAATATCTATTCCAACTTCGCACCATCAAGAATGTTTTGAAATCTACTTCACTCGATTTTACTTGATATTTCCAAAATCTGCTTCGATTAACTCATTGAGTAATTTTATGCCTACAGTTCTCTTATTTTCATCAGGAAAATATATAATCGATAAGTTTCTATCCTTATATACGAACAATAAGCGGACACACTTTACAAACACGAAATGTCAACCCATACATATACGCAAAGTATGAGTTACGTGATTGTATTAAAGTGTTTAATATTTTACGCCGTGCGCAACTTGGGTTGGAATGTTGGTTAAATTTAAGCACTAGTGTCATATTTTAGCTTGCTAGTTAAATTTTATCACATCATATCCGCCATGTAGTGTCAAAATTAAATCGAAAGTCAAGTTTGTAAACACATTTTAATACAATTCACACACGGCTCTAATTGTAGATCTGTCTATGTATTCATGGTCAATATAAAATACACTATTTTAAAATCTTTTTCGCTTTTTCTCAATCTACTTCGCTTTATTCCCAAATTTACTTCGCTTCCATTTTTTTTTTAAGTGGTAACGCTGCTCCAAACAACAAATGAACAAACAGCTGTTGAGCTGTCAGACAAAGCAAAAGTTCAACCAAGTTGAACTTTTTTTTGACAGATCGTGGCTTCTTTACGTTTTCTTACGTTTGTCAAAAAAAGCGTACGTAGGAAAAGCGTCATTGTGTGAGGTTACACAGATTTCCTATAGCTGAACTTTTCGCAGTTGTCAAAATCGACGGCAAAGCGTCATTGTGTTTCTGCTTTAATGGTGTTTTTAAAGGCGAGAACACAAACACGCTTTAACTTCAGCATCGCCTGACGTTTATAAGTTCAGTCATAGGAATTCAATACTTGCTCTCACAATGACGCTTCGACATCACGTTTCGTACGTAACGTAACTCCAAACGGAAGCTCTAGTTCAAATATGCTGAACATTTGCTTTGTCTGACAGCTCAACAGCTTTAAAAAAAAGTACACACACAAAATTCATTTGTTGTTGGAGGAATGATGATGATGGAGGGAGAACTGTCTTCCAAAGCGAAATCGAAGCGTTTGCATCGTAACGCAGGTGAAGCTAAAGCTGAAGCGTCTTTGTGATTCAGCCTTAATTCCCAATCTGTCAATGCGTTCAATTGACCAAAAATGACAGTTCTGATTCTGAAAGTATACAAACAAAAATAGAATGCTGTTTTAGCTTCCAGATTGCCAATTAAAAACGCCATACGTCAGTCAGTCAGTAGTGTTTGGGATCTGTCAAATTTTTAAAACGTTTTGTTGTCATTTCATATTTCACATCTAATCGATAACGCAACAAAACCGTTATTCTGCACTGAAATCAAATTGAACCGTTTTCGGAACACCTCAAATTTATCTGAATACTAAATCTGTTCCATGAGTTTTTCTTTATTGGAATTTGAACGTGGACTTAAAACTCAAAACTGTCAATGAAAAAAAAACGTCATGCTTCTAAATGTCTTATGTCAAAATTGTTTGATTGGATTTCGGATCGCAGAGTTGTTTTGAAAAAGCAATGAATCTTTTAATCCCACTTGGAAATATGATTTTTCCCACTGTCTAATGACTTGGTGTGATATTTGTACCGGAACTTTGTTGAGAACACAATTCTTTCGACTTGGCCGCATATCATGTTTTATTCCGCAAGAAAGTCTTTTTTATTGCTTTTGCGCTGAAGAATGATAACTAGTTTGAAAGTATTTGAGCTCTGTTTATGCAACGCTTGATATCTCAAGAAAAAGATTGAATTGGTTAACATCTCACGTTTAAGTGGAGAATTAAAGCCTTTTTTAGCTGTCAATAAAAAAAAAAAAACAGATGAATCGCGGCTTTGCTATGTGATGAGTTGCAAATCAAATATGCTTAAGTTAAAGTGAAGTGGAATTGCGTAAAGATAATTCTGACATTCATCTGTCATAAGTCAGCAATGATAATAACATAACCAAGCAAAAATCTGGATTGTCAAAAATTGGTAAAGGTCAATATATGCGTTGGCAGTTACACTGAAGGTATACGTTCGAAAGCGACTCGGATGTTATCAAAATTCCAAGAGTATCAATTTGACAGTTTAAAGCGTTTCTATATCAAACCGATCCAGCCGTTCAGAAACAAATGTTTTCACGTGCTATGACAAAGGGAAACTTTGTACAAAACATATGTTTGCTTAATGCATTTTGTATGATATGGATATCAAACCACGTTTCCGAGTTCGACTTCGACGCAAAGTCCAATTGACATCACACTTCACTTACAAATCATACAAATACATTAAAAAATATGCAAGGGCGACTTGTATTGCAACTAGATGTAATGTTATTGCATATTATTAAAACTCACATGCTGTCAGTTTGCCTTAAACTTGATGTCTCACAACTCACAATCAGGTTCTCAACAATAAACAGCATTCTAATGATTTTAATAAAATCAATCACTCTATCTCAACCCACTAATTTGTATTCAAGATTGTGTTGAGCAACAAGCAAATTAAAATATGCCTGGTAGCCAGGACATATACGCCCACGTAAAACCAACGCCACCGTCATTTAAAACTTATCTGTCGCAGCCAGTAAGTCATTTCAGTTACCTCTCGTAGGCCACCAGCCAGAGGCAAGGCAGGCAAAATCACCTCTGGAATGAGGTAACCAAATTACAATATGCGCAGTTTATTGTGCACTTTGTGTGCGCCGCTACAACTCGACAAAAATAAAAGTTATTCAACTGAATAGAAGGTTTAACATCCCAGTTTGTAAGGGGTATAGTGAGAGTTGGAATGCAAGTTGTTGTTTTCTCACATGAGTCACCGGTATTAGCTTTACGAGACTCAATGAAGTTTAAACTTAAATATTTAACATAAACAGATAATTCTGTTTAATAATGACAAAAAATGGGTGGAGTTTTGGTTATGGGAAACTGAAATCATTTCAGTACAATTAAATCAGATAATTTGACAGTTCAACTCGAAGAAGTCTCTTAACCTGAATTGTCATCGCTGATAACAGTTTTTTGGGCCGATGCATGTGTCATCCTATCAGTGATGACAATCAAAAAGTATTCAGTCCGTTATTTGTCACTTTGATTGAAAACCTCGCATCCAGCTGAAATGATGACGTTTCTTCGGTAAAAGTATTTGCCATACAAACCGAAAATATTGATTCAACAATCAACATACATAAATTATTTAAATTGTATCATCGGAATTCCAATGCGCTGCTATCGATAGAAAGTCAGTAAAAACTATTCGAGTGATGAATCATGTTTCGGTGGAAATAGTTAACAAACAAGAATGTTAAGCTTCTATTGGGTTATTGGGGATAAACATATTTATGAATAGCGATGATTAAAGAAAGCTTCTTTTTAAACCGGCTTTAATGATAAACCGTTCGTTCATTAAGCAAAGGAGACATGACAAATGAGATATGTGCGAATGCAGATCCGCTTTTTGTTACTTTTTTGTATTATTTCGCTGAATAGTTTTGAAAATTCCCAGAAAACTTTTGTTGTCAACCTCAGGTGGTTCATTCAGAAGTCCCAAATTAGGTGGCTCTTTCGAGCATTGGACTGGTTTCTCGCGAATTGCATGGGTAATGAGTTTCCAAAGCATTAATCGTAGTTGGCTTACTCGGTGAAACATGGGAATTCCTCTGTACAAGTTTTACCACACCCTAACTTTTTCAATGTCGGTTTAGAAATATTGTTGCATGTAAACAAGGCTACAAAAAAAGTCGAGTCTTGTTGATAAATATAAAATTATAGTCATCTAACCACCTCTGCTGCCTATGCGTAGCAGATGGACCCATCAAACATTTTGTGAAGAGTGTAGAATTTCGACCAAAAGGCTGCATTCTTCATTTGCAAATTTTTAAGTAAAATTCTCTTTCAACGTTCATATCATTCAATTGGTCCAAAACTTGATCTTCAGATAAAACATCGCTCCCAAGAACGCTTCTTCTGGTTTCTTTCAGAGTTGGGCATCTTCCCAAAATGTGAATGACGTCTTCTCTTTCCCTTATGTTGCAAATGCTGCATTCTGTGAGTTCAGATTGAGAAGCTCGCTGCGAAGTCTGACCATTGTAGCGATAACGTTAACTTTATTAGAATCACGAAAGTAGTTTTTTTTCTGCCAGATTGTGGTTTAACCTACTGTTAACTGTTCTGTAGATGGAACTGGAGGCTTCAGCTATATATTCAAATCTAAATTTCTCATCCACCTTCGAGATTACATTGTAGAAGAGAGCCTTGCAACTAAATTTAAATCAAAGATTAAATTGCATTCTTCAGCAAGTTTTGACCACTCTCTACTCTATAACAGCTGTTTTGTTCGTGTATGGCCCTGATAGCTACCTTTCTGTCTGATCTGAATTCTGGTAAATTGAAGATGTTCAGAAGAAAATCGGCAACTTCATGGTCTTTATGTATAAAGGTGATAGTCCGGTTTCGAGCATTACTACGTAATTTGGCGTGTTAACTGGTAAGCGAAATATCCGTGCGTCAAGAGCTTTTCCACCGTGTGAAACCTCATACATCCCACTACTTGATCGCCATATAAAAGTATGCTCTCCGACACTGCTTTAAATGCCTTGTGCTTACTGCTAAGCGCAATGTTTCTGTTCATGAAGCATCTTTTCCATGAAATATTTATGATTGTTTTCGCTTTGTCCAATTTTTCCGTTAAGTGCTTCTGCATGCTCAAATTTCTCGTAAAAATTACACCTAGGTATTTGTATTCGGTAACACATTCTAAGGCTTCTCAGTTGAATGTCCACTTCTCGTTGGAACCATTTCTTCCACCACCTTTTTTAAATATCATCACTTTAGACTTTTGCGTATTAACGATTAGGTTCCATAAGCAACAGTAATTATATAACCTGTTTATCATGAGCTGTAACGCTTCCGGAGAATACGCGAACATGACAATATCATCTGCAAATAATAAGGCCTTAATGTGGGTTCCTGCGAAATCCACGCCACCGGGAAGATAACCAATGAGGTCATTTATAAAAAGCGAAAACAAAGTGGGGCTCAATGTACAACCCTGCATTACTCCCGATGAGGTCTCAAACCAATCTGACAACTTTGCACCATTCCATACAGCCGCCTGAGTTCCTCTATAGAGATTCTCTAGCGCACGTCCAAATTTCATCGATAATCCCGCGTTATAAAGCTTGTAGAATAAGGCACCTCTATTTATTGTATCGAACGCAGCTTTGAAGTCGATAAAAAGTACATATAAATTCTTCTTTTTTGATAAAGTTCTCTGCAAGAGCCCGGAGTACAAATATAGTGTCAATTGTAGAGTAGCCTGCTCTAAATCCTGCTTGAAACTCTTTCAGTATGTTCTGTGATTTAACTGCTTCATCGTTGTAAGAATTTTATATGATGCATTCAGGAAGGAAATGCCCCGATAGTTCGAAGCATCTGAGTATGATCCTTTCTTATGTATTGGGAATATAACATACTTACTTACTTACTTAAGGTTGCGCTACAGTCCGTTGTGGACTTGGGCCTCCATCAACAGTCTCCGCCAGCCAGCTCGGTCCCTAGCTAGCTGTCTCCAGTTTTGCACTCCAAGTTGATTGAGGTCCTCTTCCACTTGTGTGCGCCACCTGAGTCGCGGTCTTCCTCTCCTTCTGCGTCCCTCAGGAATAGTGTCGAAGACTTTCCGGGCCGGAGCATTGGTGTCCATGCGCTCTAAATGACCGAGCCATCTGAGTCTCTGGACCTTGACCCTTCTGGCTAAGTTCACGTCGTTGTACAACCCGTAAAGTTCGCTGTTGTATCTCCTTCACCATTCCCCATCAATGCACACGGGGCCAAAGATGACCCGAAGAATTTTCCTCTCGAAACAGCCTTAGGGACTTTCATCCGATTTTGTTAGGGTCCATGCTTCTGCACCATACAGCAGGACAGGGATGATGAGGGTGTTGTACAGTTTAACCTTAGTTGCTCGAGAGAGGGCTTTTCCACTCAGTTGCTTTCTTAGCCCAAAGAAACAGCGATTAGCAAGAGTAATTCTTCGTCTTATCTCAGCGCTGGCTGGTGTTATTGTCCGTGTTGATAGCGGAGCCTAGGTAGACAAACTCCTACCTCGAAGTTGTATGCGTCTATTTTGACGTTCTGTCCGAGCCGTCGATGTTGGGTGACAGCATGTACTTCGTTTTTCCCTCATTTACCGCTAAACCCATTTTTGCCGCTTCTGTCTCAATCCTCACAAAGGCGCCATTGACATCACGCTGTGTTCTTCCCATTATATCAATATCGTCGGCGTACGCGAGAAGTTGAACAGATTTATAGAAGATAGTGCCTCTGCTGTTGACGGTGGAGTTTTGGACTATCTTCTCAAGAACGATGTTAAAGAAATCGCACGACAGTGCATCGCCTTGTCTGAATCCTTTTTTGACGTCGAATGATTCCGTAAGCTCATTGCCAACCTTGATAGAGCAGCGTGAGTTATCCATCGTCATTTTGCACAAGCGAACGAGCTTGGCAGGGATGCCAAAGCTAGACATAGCTTTATACAGTTCGTCTCTGTAGATGCTGTCATACGCGGCCTTAAAATCAATGACGAGGTGGTGGGTATCGATTTGGAGTTCATAGGTTTTTTCCAGGATCTGCCGCAACGTGAAAATTTGGTCGATGGTAGACTTTCCTGGCCTGAAGCCACATTGATAAGGACCAATCAGATTGTTGACGAAGGCTTCAGACGTTCACATATTATGACAGAGAGGATCTTGTAGGCGATGTTAAGCAGACTTATTCCTCTGTAGTTGGTGCAGTTAAGAGGATCTCCTTTTTTCAGGATCGGGCAAACAATTGGGAATATAACTGCTTCTCGAAATTCCTTCAATTCCATATTTCCCTCAATTACTCTATTGAACATCGTTAGAAGACGATCGTTTAGTGAAGAAATGCCATATTTGTAAAATTCAGCTGGTATACCGTTTGCGCCTGCAGCTTTCCCATCTTTCAGAGTACATAACGCTTGCTCCAATTCTTGTGCAATTTCAGTATAAAGTACATCTGGCATCACTATTTTCGTTCAAATAACCGATGTAATATAGAATTTGACAACTCACTTCAAACAATTCATTTAAATATGATTCATCATTTCGGCTTATTTGTTATCTCTCAGGCATTTTCAACCGGCGCACAGTGGCCCGTTTAGGCTAAAGTCATTCCGAAATTCATTTTTTTCGTTGTTCCAGAATTCAAAATTTGTTGTTTCGCTGAATTAACAAATAATTGAAGTTCTTGAAACCGAATTTTTTTTTTGAATTTTCCCAACGGTTTGGTTTTGAGACTTGAGAGGGGGTCAAAGTTGAACTTTTTTTCAGTTTTAATAACAAACAATTTTTTTTTCTTTTTCTTGACTTTGAGAAGCTATGTTACGAACGTGGGGAAAGAATTTTTGTTTTTTCTTTCTGAAATTAACAAATACGGTAAAATATATGTTTGGAAAAAATATTACAAAAAAAAAAAAAAATGTCTATATATATTTTTTTTTTTGGACACCACTTTTTGTACCTTTTTCTGACTTTACATTGCATGGAAAAAATAGCTTCAAAAAGCATTAAGCAAAACTCAACGCATAATAAAAGCTGAAGTATTTCTTAATATAATCCTGAAGAAATAATTTGCGCCAACTTGCGCCCAACTGAGCTAGAGCGATTTTATTAATCGATGGCAGGCACTTTTTTCAATTTTCTGGTTTTTCAATGGCAAATTAATAAAATGTTTAAAACTGTAACTTTTGAACTAGTTGAGATATCACCACAATTTTTTTATTATTTCGAAGAAAATGTTCACGGCTAACAATATGATGAGTTTTAAATTTATTACATTTGCAGGGTGTTCCAGAATTTTCGAACACAAATTTTTTTTTTCAAATTCAAAAAAATATCTGAAATGGGGAATGAATTCACCACAATTTAGTTTTTGATGACGGAAATATTTTAAAATACGATATGTCATAAATATTATATATTTATATTATATAAATCGGGGTTTATATTATATCCATAATAAAATATTAGCAGTTACTTTTGACTTAAGGAGATTAAATGTTCAGTGATTATATGTAGGTATTAATATTTAATCGGATTAAATGTTTATTTTTTATTGCTCGATATCATAAAATATTAGGTAAAAAAGGTTTTTTCGTGTTTTCGTGATCAGCTTGGACTCGATGTAGACAAACCAAAGCAGGGATTCGGAAATACTAATGATGGGAACACTTCGAGAAGATTTTTCGAGCAATCGGAGATAACAGCTCAAATAACTGGAGTAAACATAGAGGTTATTTCCAGGCTGAAAATAATACTTGATGTTTTGAACTGCAGGGAAGTTGTGAACGCAGTTAAATTTGGGGAGTATACTAAAGCAACAGCAGCTCTGTTGACTCAAAAGTATCCTGAAAAACAACTGACACCTACTCTTCACAAAATTTTGGCTCACAGTCAAGATATTATAGAGTATCAATCACTTCCCCTAGGAGAATTATCTGAAAAAGCCCAGGAGTCCAAAAATAAGGACTACAAAAGGTATAGATATCAAAATACCTGCAAAGTTTCGAGAATAAGGCAGAATGAAGACTTACACAACATTCTTGCAGCCTCATCTGATCCGCTTATTTCTTCTCTGACGCACGTAAGGATCCAAAAAGATATGAAAGCACTTTATTCTCCGGAAATGTTGAGTTTATTGAATATTTCCACGGACCAAGATGATAGTTTTCAAGAAATCTAATGTTTATACGTACATTTAAACTGTTTTTATTTTATAATTTGCTGTTCAATTTGTTATTTATTGTTATTCTAATGTCAATTTACAAAAAAAAAAAAAAATTAGAAAAACTTTTTTCGCCACTGTTCCTCTAAAATCGGTGTTTTACTTTTTGCGCTACTGTTAAACGTCAATTCCTTTTGTTTTACGCCAGAAAATGAGTTTTCTTGTCCGTTTAATTCACATTTAATCATTTTTATCTCACTTAATATAACTAAGCTTTTTGACAGCTATTTCCGAAAGACCCTGTAATGTTTTTATTTTGAAATTCACCAATTTCATAGCGTTGAATGTAACCTTCAAAATAAAAAAAAAAATGTGGAAATATCTCAACTCGCTTAGGAGCTATGATTTTTGGAACCAAAAAAGTCGAAACGGGCCACTGTGCGGCGTCTTACGGTTAGAATTTTACGTTTTACGATCTGGTGCGAACTAAGGTACACTTTTTACCCATTTCAAAATGCATTCTTTCAAAGTTCACAACGCCGCATAAGAAGTCTTCACTTCAAAAAACACACCCATCCTGACCCTTAACAATACAAATCCAACAGTCCATTTTCCACACACCATTAACCAACAGCCTTTTATTTTAGTTTCGTGGTTGATGGGATAACGCATGAATTCCGAACACCCTTTCCTCCTAAGCTGTACTTAAATTTTCTGTTACGAATCCAAATAAAAACATTCAAACAAAAATCCACCTGTGATTTCCCCTTTAACCCATCCCATCCATCCTTCAATTTATGAATTTTTTCTCGTAATCAAACCTTTTGTTTACGTGAAGAAGATAGTTTTTTCTTTGGTATTCAAATGGGGGAATTCGAATTATTTTCGGTTTTAATTGGACTACCAATTTACAATTTAACTACCGGTGTATGCAGCTTTGTCTACGAACATTAGTTATTTTATGGGAAATTTTTCATGTAATATGATTCATTTTTAGTTTGTACCTTGCCTTTGTTTACCCAGGTGCCTCGAATTGATTGGGTGGCTGTTGGTTGATAGCTGCACCGTGCACCCCATACAAAAAAAAAATTACGTTCAATAGGTTTTATCACATCATGTCTGAGGTTACCGTCTAGAGAATTGAGTTTGTATTTCGAAAATGCAATTTGAACTTTAGGTAAGGGAAATTAACCTTCAAATCATAAAATTGAAAAAAAGTAAACTCTTTGAATGTCAGTTATTTTGTTGACAGTTAAAAAATGTGTCTTCAAGGTGTGGCAACACCGAACAAACCGCCGAAAAAGCGTGCTGTGAATTCTAACGACCGTTTTAGTTCAGAAGCCAAATATGGCTGCCTCCAACTTCAAACGTGCATTATAACAAAATTTTATTTGAATGAGTAACTTAACTGCTACCAAAAAACATTGTTACACATTTTGAGTCATTGAACTACATATGTATGGTTTTCATGTGTTATCAAACGGCAGTAAAAAAGGATCAGATATGTTTATTAAATTGCTCATTCATAAACAGGAAGTGCGACCGAACATATTTGGAAGATCTGTTGCGAAATATTGAAACGTACAGTGCGTGTGACTCAGAGCTACGTTTTTTTTTAGAGACATAAATGGAAGGTAATGTTCTTTTTTGTTTTTTATTTGTTTTTTTTTTTTTTTTTATTGTTAGTGACAGGCACATTAAGTGTAGCCATGACAATAGGTAAACAACCAATGCCTTCGAAGTAGAACACGAGATAGAGATAAAAACTCAAGTATGGATGTGTGTTGTGGCGGCTGGCGGCCTGGCACTGCAAATTATTGCAATGTTCCATTTTCGAATTCACCCTCTATCTACTTTTTTTGTTCGTGTTCTGCAAACTGGTAACGCGACTCACGCGATTTTGGCTCAAATATAGAAAATAGTTTGCCGTTGCACATGAAACAGTGAATTTCGGGTGGAAAGAGGGTTGCACAAATTGGTTTATGGTGTCGTAACCAAAAGAGTGGTGCGATTAGAACTTAGTCTACTAAAGAAAAATCAAACATTTTTTGAAAACCTAAGTCACGATGCACTTGACGCAGGAATGCTCCAAGTAAAGCGTGTTTTTTTTATAGGTATAGAACTTTAAATTGCAGTAAAACAACGATGGAATATTCGATTGACATGAGTTTTTATTTATTCGAAAGATAATCTTGTGGCATTACATTTTAAATATGATTTCTGGCATATGACTTCCACGGCTGGCTCGGATGTAGTCCAATCTGGACGCATAGACCAATGACTTTACGTAACCCCACAGAAAATAGTCTAGCGGTGTTAAATCACACGATCTTGGAGGCTAATTCACAGGTCCAAAACGTGAAATTAGGCGGTCACCAAACGTGTCTTTCAATAAATCGATCGTCCACAGCTCTTGGACGTTGGACATCATGATTGTTCAATTCAGGAATGAAATAGTTAGTAATCATGGCTCTACACCGATCACCATTGACTGTAACGTTGTGGCCATCATCGTTTTTGAAGAAGTACGGACCAATGATTCCACCAAACCCATAAAGCGCACCAAACAGTCAGTTTTTCTGGATGTCACGGTGTTGCGACATACACTTAAGGATTAGCTTCACTCCAAATGCGGCAGTTGTTTGTTGACGTAGCCATTCAACCAGAAGTGCGCTTCATCGCTTAACAAACTTCGCTTATGAAAATCGGGAACAACGGCTATCTCGTTTTGGGTCCATTCGAGTAATCTACGCCTTGCTTGATGATCGTTTGGCTTCAATCTTGCACGAGTTTGATTTTGTAAGCTCGCAAACCAAGATCCTTCCGCAAAATCTTCCATAAAGTGGATGGACACAGATCCAATTCCTGTGCTCGATGGCGGATGAACTCATTCGGGTCTTCCTCAATGCTACGCTCTACAGGAGCAATAGCTTCTTCTGTACGCACCGTACGGCGGCGTCTCTGGGGATGCGAGTTATCAATTAGAGTAAACGTGGTGCAAAAACGTTCCATGGTTAATCGAATTAACTGCTCTCATGGACGATTTTGTGGACGATAAAATGGAGGTAGTGCGCGATACGTAATCCGCACAGAACCATTATTTTGCACAATTTGCAAGCGTTGTTCAGGCGTGAGTCTATTCATGATGAATTGCCAAACCAAACTGAGAATAAATCACTTGAAAGCTGTTAAATCGGTCGCCGTCTTGAAAAGTAATGCCAACTTAAAGTTCTATACCTGGAAAAAAAAACACCCGTTAGTAAGTTGGTCTCCCTTGCGGGACCTTCTAATTTGACTCAAATTTCTGCCCGGCGAGTGATTTTTTTTCAAAATTAGCAATAGTCGCACGGGCCAAATCTGGTAAATAGGAAAGCAGTTCGTAACCAAATTCGACCAATTTGGTAAAAGAGCCCTTTGTTCTTAGCCTTTTAGGACTTTTTTTTCTTCAATTCAACATCGAATCGGCCCAATAATTTGGCATAGTACAACCCTGTGGCAGTTTTGCCATTCAGAAAGTAGTCGACGAGCACAGAACTTCCTCAATTAGCCTGATTGCGGTCCAAATTGCACATTCTAATTCGATTTGAGAATTAACTCGAATTAATTCGACTCACAATATATTAAATTTATCTCATTTCGATAACAGCTTCGGCAGTGTTCTTCCCGCAGTCCAATTGCACATTCTACTTCGATTTTAAATTTAACTCGAATTAATTCGAGTCAAAATAATTCAAATAAACCTAATTTCGATAACACCTTCGGAAGTGTTCTTCTTTCTATACTTTTACTCTCATGTCTCATCCACAAACAATGTTTTTTCTTCAACCTTAACATAATTATGTATGTATGTATGATTGGTTCAACCACACCTTAAACAAAAACCTGCGCGATAATCTTGACATTTCAATTTTGTGAAGAACAAGGCGACTTAAGTAATCGTTTTCAAGTACGTCCAACCAAGTGAATCGAATATATCGATAAATGTTTACCAATACCATTTTTTCTTCTTTCCACCTTTGGATGCGTTCATATTTTTCCTCGTCGAAAGACCTTGAAAAACAAAATCAAACACTTGTTTTCATGTTGCCATTTGACATTTTTCAACTTTTTTTTCATACACACACTACACATGTGTGTACATTTAATAGTTCATTGAAAAAAAAAAAAATGTTAATCAGCCAACGATGACTGTTATTAACCACGCGCATACTTTGATCAAGATCACTCCCAGTTTTCCGTCTCGCAATTATTTAATACTCGTATTGCAAGCTTCATTGGGTTTTTTTGCAGGTAATTCAACCAAGCACCAATATCAGAGGCGCTCGTCAGTTAAGTTGGCGTGCGGCAATCGAAAGTTCTTTAAGAGCGAGATAGAATAGTGAAAAAAATAAAATAAAATTGCAGCAGGTGGCTGTGATTTTTGTACTTGTTTTTTCGTATGTTTATAGATAGCGCAAATATTTTTAGGATTACTATTTTTTTTTTTCATTATATCGTTGGCGTTGTTTTCTTGGTATAAAAAATAATAATAATTAGTCTCAAGGTTAACCACTGGAACACAGAGAAGTTGATTCAACAATTAAGATAAAGTAGAAAAAAGTGTGTTTGCTAATATATGGGATCGACTTAACAGTGTGTTGCAGAAGTAAGGACGGTTGTTGAGTTTTACCAGAGATTAAAGTTCAAGTATCATTACTTAGCCTTCAGTATCTAAATATTTGTGTAGTTTGGGGTTACGAGGTTTTGTACTTAAGCCGACAATATTGCATTAAGTGCAAAAACTCAAAAGTACTTAAGCAGCGTTTTCAAGTAGGTACTTACAAATTCTGTTCAAATGCTTGGAAGAACTGCAACTGATACTTGCAAGTAGGGCTGTGAAGAAACGGAAATAAATCTAACTAGTTCTAAACTAACTGGAAATGTTGAATTGAAGAAAAACAAAGCCGTTCCATTGGGAACAGTTCCTCGTATGCATTCTCAAGTCGTCAAAACCAAGCGCTCTGGCATCCGCATTTACCTGGTCCTTGTACAGGAGGTTTGGTTGTTTCGAACCTGGGGGCTGCGAACAGAAGACTGTCTTGGGCGGAGCTCTGAAGTCGTTTTAACTCGGCGTTTTGGATTACATTCACATTTTTGTACAGCTCGTACAGTTTGTGGTTGAAGCTTTTTCTTTGTTCGCCATCGTCGCATACAGGACCGAAAAACCTTCGAAAAATGTTGCTTTCGAAAGTGCCCAATATCATTTCCTCTTATTTACTTATCGTCCAGAACTCGGTGCCAGGGTAGTACTGGTAAAATCAAAGTCTTGTATACATAGTAGGCACTTTGTCTTTCGAGTAAAAAGTTTTGAACTCAGCTATTTAGCCAAATGAAAAGGGAGCGGTTTGCTAAGGTAATTCTTCGTCGTATCTCCACTAAGAAGTCGATTGTATGGGATAAATGCTTGTTCCAAGGTAGGTGAACTCGTTGATTATCTCGAATTTGCTCACACCTACCTTGTTGAAGAAGCTAGATGACAGCGCATCTCCTACCGAGTGATATTATAGCATCCATAAAGTAAGATCGGTCAAAATCAGCCTGAAATACTCCGACAATTTCATCATCGAAAAGTCCCCCAACCAGCAACAATGGGTTTCGAACTTGAAGTCATTTCGTCCGTTTTGATTGCCACCAGGGGCTTTGGTTCCTTCTGATCTACGGTTAGTGGTACGGCCGTTCGTAGTCGCTTACGGTATCGTCCTCACAACGCAGCTATTTTGTCCACGCACTTGTCAAAACATACCAACTTGAAATTCGTTGGTTTATTCCAGGATTTGCCTCACTGCGTTCATAAACGGAGAACAAAGACATAAGCTTTACTAAGCCCAAAGCAAATACGTAAGTCACCTTTCTCGCTTGACTTCTGAATTCTGATGTAAGTCCTAGAAACTACTTAACAAAACAATTAAATTACTATTCATACCTCATTCTTAGCAATTCGAGTGCATAAGGTCATAAAATCGATTTGTTCGTGCTAGAAATAAAAAAAAACGAATAACTTAAGGTACCTACATTCTCACCTACACCTTTCTTCTCTGTTTTTTTTGTTTGTTTGTCGTTTTTAACCCCTGCTTTAGTCAAATGGAAACTGGTCAGTTTTTTATCGGTTACATTTTTATATTTTTTATTCCCTACCGCACGCCAACGTTATTGAATTGAAGACTTTATATATTTATTTTATATAAGTAAGTATGTGTTCAATGTTTCCAACAATAACACTAATCTCGTGAGCAGTACGTTAACTGGGTTCAAGCTTCGGAAATGAATGAATGATTCAGAACTATAAAAATAATAAAAAAAAATACTCATTCCTTGAAGTAAAAACAAATTGGTAGAATAACCTCATTTGGAAGTGATGTTAAAAGGTTCCCCATGACGACGAGTTGTTGTTGTTCAGCACAGTTTTTATTTGCTTTTGGGTACTGTTGCTTGTTTATTTTTTATATTTTTAGGGCGATGATTATTTGAAGATCGATTAGTTTACTGGAAATATTACAAATTGATCTTTTGGCGGTTGGTTTTTGTGATTAAAATATTTTTCAACGGTCATCATTTAACAGACCGTGAAATTGATGTTTGTGTCAGGATGCAGTACTTTGCATTATTTGCTAAAAATTTGTAATTTAGAATCGATATATGATGATCAAGCGACACGTGACGTGAAATAACGCCCGACGAAATAAGGCCGCATAGGCCCTTATTTCTATTCTTTATGGAAATGAGACCATTAAGGCTAAAACACATACACGCTTCAGCTTCGGCTTCGTCTGCGTTACGACTTACGATGCACCCGCTTCACGTTTGCTTTGAATGACAGTTCTCCCTCCATCAAACAGATTTGCCACTTTACTCCTTTCGAAGTACATAGTCTACTTCGATTTTTGAAAAACTTTGAATATCTATTCTCACTTCGCACCATCAAGAATGTTTTGAAATCTACTTCACTCGATTTTACTTGATATTTCCAAAATCTGCTTCGATTAACTCATTGAGTAATTTTATGCCTACAGTTCTCTTATTTTCATCAGGAAAATAGATAATCGATAAGTTTTTTATCCTTATACATAGTGTGGCCATGTGTCTCTTTTTTACGGGACATGTCCCGTTTTAGTAAGCACTGTCCCGTGTCCTGGAGCGATGGTTCGGGACAATGGGACATCCTCAAAATGTCCCATTTTACGCGGTTGAGGTTTTATTTGTTTTAATACAAAAATTCAGTTCACAAGATTCGTTTGCGATAAAACTCTGAAGAATTCTTCTAGCTAGGTTGAAAAGGAAATATTTTTATTAAAATTTCAATGGCAAGTTCACACGACTAGTCTAATAGGACATGTATAATAATTCAATGACAAGATTGACTAAAAAAGACAAAAACAAAAGAAAAACGATATGTGCTTTGCTTGAGTGTAGTTTTGTACTTCGAGTTTACTAAAAACTCGTTTTAATTGCAAATAAAAGATATTGGCGCAAATTTTAAAACATTTAAAGTCTACTTTAAATCCACTTTAAAATAGGAGTCGACTCTAAAAACAAATTTTAGATTCAGGGTCGACTTTATCTCATTTTTGAACGACTTAAAGTCAGTGGCGATTCCTGGTCCTCATCCTTGGTTTACCTACGACCCTCGGAAAAGTTAAGACAATAATAAAAAAAAACTCAAAACTGTTGTTGTTCAAAAGTTTTTTTTTAATTTATGATAAAATTTTTAGTAAGGAAAAATGTTAATTTTATATATTTCAAAAAAAATAAAATAAAATAACAACACATAATGTCCGACAGTTATGATTTAAAACAAACATTAAAATACAAAAATCAAAATAATTAAGAAACTCGAAAAATATTTTTAGTGAAAATTTAAATGTAGGTAAAGTAAAAACTGCTTTCACAATTATTGAAATTACAATTTATGTTCAGTTTTAAATATTAAATTGAAGTTATAAAAAGAAAAAGATTTGTAAAATCCTTAGAGCTATTTTTTCGTAAAGAATTTTTTTCTTCTTCTAAATAAAATGTTTAAAAAATTCTTAAAAGAAGAAGTTAGTGTTTTTAGCGAATTCGTGACGGATGTTTTTTTTATTATTTTTTTTTAAGTCAAAATTAACCTTAGTAGCCATTCAATTTTGTTGAGCAAAAATCGACAATGTTTGTTTTTTGTTCTCTATGTTCTTCTTGATTGATCAACGAAAAAAAATTTTTTTTTTATTTCACAATATTAAAAATTTGTGTTTGCTTTTTTTTCAAAATTCCAGATTTCACATGTATCTTTTTAAGACCTAAAAACTGACATACCAAATTTATTTTTCAAGAATTTTCAAAAAATTTGATTAATACAAAATTATTAAAAAAAAAACAAAATCGCTCTAACGATTTTCAAAACAAAAATTTTTCATAAATTTAAATTTTATACTAGAAAACTCTTTTTCAATTGAAATTTTCAGTTTAAGAACAAAACCTTTTTTGAGTTTCTTAATATTTTATATTAATACCCCGCTGTTGAAGACATGGGCAAGTACGTGCGACCCGAATAAGAATATCTAATTAGAATGTACATAATCCGCCTTATTTATTATCAAATCTTAAAGGTATCTTTAATATTTGGTTTGTTTACCGCTTTGTTTTGACGGTAAGTTTTCATTTTATGACTCTTCTTAAGTATACTTAAAATACATATTTCAAGGTCTTAAAAATCTTAAACATAAAAAACGTCAAAAACTGAAAATTTGTCATCTAAATAAAGCCGTAAACAATCGGCTTTAATATATTACTTAAGATTTGAGTATAGGTACATAAATAAGAGGAATTATGTACTAAATACTCAAAATGAAGAAATTGATGTACCTAAATCAAAAAAGCGACTATGAGCATAATCGTTTCGTGTTGGCGAACACGTGCGTCATCGTACGTCGTCGTGCTAATTGATATAGAAACATTAGAAACACTACAACTACGACCACGAAAGTCGCTTAAGAGTTAAAAATGTGTATCTGTGTGCCTTCTCAGTCGAAGGGAATCGCTTTTTTTTGCGCTCAACCTTTTCTTTATTTTTACAGGCGTTTAGTGGAATGTATGCGTCTATCTCTCTCTGAAGATTGTATGCAAATAGTGACCGCAAATTTTTACGGTATCAGAGATTTTTTGTGTATGCCAAATTCTCATCAAAGGGAAGGGAATCGCTTTTTTTTGCGCTTAACCTTCTCTTTATTTTTACAGGCGTTTATTGGAATGTCTGTGTCTACTGTTTTTGAAGATTGTATGAAAATAGTAACCGCAATTGTTTACGGTAGCAAAGCGGTGTATCAAATAGATTTTCGGCACAAGTTATTTCTTGTGTATGCCACGTTCTGATTCAAAGGGAATCGCTTTTTTTTGCGCTAAACTTTTTTTTGTGTTCAGGCATTTATTAAAGTGTTTGAAACTATAAATTTTTGAACTGTTGATTTGCGGAAGAATATTAAATATCTGAAAATACATTTATTTTTTGAAATTCTTGGTTTACCGCCGATATACTTGGTTACTATGAGGAATCGCCCCTGCTTAAAGTATACTTTATCGTTAAAGTGGTCGTCTAACTTTAAAACGGAGAAATCGTTCGTTTAACTCTTTAATGTATAGTTTTGAACGAGAAGATTTTGAGATTTTCGAAGATTTTGAAGTTAAAAGATAGCTAAGAGTTTGTCAAATTCGTGCATCCTCTTATTTAAATTCAAATATTCATTTATCATTTTTGTAAAAAAAAAAAAAATATGAACCATGGGACTACCAAGCTGGATTTGCTGCTTGTTTTTTGACACTTCTTGCAGTTGTGTGTGTACGTTGTTTGTTTTTAATTTTATTACCTATTTGCCTTTTTTGAGAGTTCTAATAAACAACTTACACTTATAGGGAAATTTATTACTGTTCTAAAGGAATATTTTATACCCATTTCAGAGCACACTATTCCACCTTCACTATGACAAATAAAAACAAAACAATTTGGAACATCATTTGGATATTTTTTGAAACACATTTTCACAAAGAAAAACATAACATTTATTAGAACTAAATATACAAACACTAAATAATCGCATTTTTTCCTGTTTTGGGGAGATAAATGTAGTAAAAACCGATAAAAACTGCAAGCGTAAAATGACAGTTCACTTTTTCAATTCATTGATGTGTCACATTTAGGCGAGTTCACACAACGTTATGTTTAAAGTCCAATCTAGTTAGAAGACTCGTTTAAAGTGTTTAAAAATAAGAAAAGTTTGAAGTGCTTTAAGTAGAGTAGACTTTATTTCTTAAACGAGGGCTGACTTAAAATTTGCGCCATTATATTTTGCGCAGAAGTGTTGTGAGAGTAAGATTTTGTTATTGCTTCAATAAACGAAAATGTTCTTTTTCCCAAGCCATACAAAACATGTATCCATTCAGTTGAGTTTGATGTGTGCCTGTGCTCTGTGCAAGTGCAACACTCATTTCAATTTCAACAGACGATGGTAGAATTTCCATAGAAAATCACTTTAAAAAAGAAATACTCCTTAGGGCTGTACAGTCTGCTTCTTCGTCCAAAAAGCTTTCAACATTTTGAAAAATGGTGCCTTCACTGACAATCGGAATCTGTTGATTTCTTCGACCAGTTTGGCTGTTAATTGAATTTCTCGGTACCGAAAAAAAAACACAATGGAAAAGGGATAAAGTGCCAAGTGATACTGCACGATATAGTGCAGTACGTTTACTGTTTACCTGGAACATCTGCATCATCGGAACGTGTTTTTTCCATGATCAATCGCATTTGGACGAAAGAAAAAACACGCCTTGATATGACTACATTGGAAAGCATTATTTTCGTTAAATGCAACATGAAAAAAACTTGCATGTAATTTTTCGGCTTGCTTCGTAATGCTGCAGTTGCGCGTAGCTTAGTGGTTAGGTGCGTTGGCTGCTCAGCAGAACATCATGGGTTCGAGTCCTACTCGCACCCATAAAGTTTTTATTTCATCTTTCACGGATACTGCCTCTTGCGAAGACCTGACAAATCTTCCAAGAGTATCAATCTGTCATGAAAAAGTGCTTCTCAACTTCACCGTTCGGAACCAGCGTTAAATTGTAGGTCCCCCCAATTCTTCACACGCACTCAGAGAATTGTTGATGAGAGCAAGCCACTTAGGCCTTATTTTTATATTCGAAATTCTGCGTAGTTTCCGTGGCTTAATGGTAAGGTGCGTTGACTGCTAAGCAGAACGTCTTCGGTTCCAGTCCTACTCGTGCCCTTAGTTTTTATTTTCATCTTTCACGGGCTCTGCCTCTTGCGAAGAACTGGAAAAACTTCAAAGTGTATCATGTAATGAAAAAAAAGTGCTTCTCTACTTCTCCGTTCGGAATCGGCGTAAAATTGTAGGTCCTCCCAGTTCTTCACATGCACCCAGATGTTGATGAGAGTAAGCCACTCATTCCTTAGCTCTTCAAGAGCTGTCGCGCCACTCTATTTAGTTCGAAATTCTCCAGAATTGATCAGAAAAATTGCAAGCAATGAAAAGTAACACCAATGCACACCAGGTAGCGCAGAAGCAGGCCCTAGCAGCAAAGCCTAATTAAAAGAATTATTTTCAATTCTTTTAAGAGTATAGTTTTATTCATTTGTAGGTACAATATTTTGTAAATTTTAAACGTTTTTTATCTTTAAAAAATATCGGAACCGGAATGTCCCGTTTTTAATTTCTAAATGTCCCGGATTGCTCAAAACTGAGATGGTCACACTACTTATACACGAACAATAAGCGGACACACTTTACAAACACGAAATGTCAACCCGTACATATACGCAAAGTATAAGTTACGTGATTGTGTTAAAGTGTTTAATATTTTACGCTGTGTGCAACTTGGGTTAGAATTTTGGTTAAATTTAAGCACTAGTGTCATATTTTAGCTTGCTTGTTATATTTTAACACATCATATCCGCCATGTAGTGTCAAAATTAAACCGAAAGTCAAGTTTGTATACACATTTTTACACAATTCACACACGGCTCTAATTGTAGATCTGTCTATGTATTCATGGTCAGTATAAAATACACTATTTTAAAATCTTTTTCGCTTTTTCGCAATCTACTTCGCTTTATTCCAAAATTTACTTCGCTTCCTTTTTTTTCAAGTGGTAACGCTGCTCCAAACAACAAATGAACAAACAGCTGTTGAGCTGTCAGACAAAGCAAAAGTTCAACCAAGTTGAACTTTTTTTTTGACAGATGGTGGCTTCTTTACGTTTTCTTACGTTTGTCAAAAAAAGCGTACGTAGAAAAAACGTCATTGTGTGAGATTACACAGATTTCCTATAGTTGAACTTTTCGCAGTTGTCAAAACCGACGGCAAAGCGTGATTGTGTTTCTGCTTTTACAAGCCTTGCGGTCTCATATCAATTGCAACTTAGATTAATACCCGTGGGGCCTTTTTATGTGTTTCTGTTTTGTATAGAAACTTGGCGCAGGGAAACTCGTCCCAAGTCAGAAGTCTCTGAAATGGTTTTTGGAACTTCTGCCCATTATGGAGGGTCATAAGTGCCGAACTCGATTTAGGGATTATTAACCCACTATGGCGGGTCAGTAGTCCCAATTAAATTTTACTTTTTATGGGACAAAAGCCGCAAATGAAAAAAATAAAATGAAAACGAATTTTCATGGTAAAAAAATAAACAAAAAACTTAAATTCGTGTACGTCTACACATTGAATGCAGCTTCAAAAAAGTCTTATAAATCAATAGGACCACTTTTCTTTAGTAGCTGTCGACAAAATGGTCAGAGCAATTAATGTTTCAAAGCTGTTGAGGTTTCGTTTTATTTGGAAAAAGCAACCACTACACATCCTGTACTGCAAACAAGGATTTTTGCAAGAATATCAATGAATTTCGACTGAGGGTGAGGCCGATACGAAAAATGTAAGATCCATTTGATTGCAAGCGAAAGCGGAAAAACATTTTCACACCATTAATTGATTCTCTTTTGCGCAAAATTTTTTCCGCTTGTATCCTTCCATTTTTCCGATACAGCTTATAATGTAGTTGAAAC
Source organism: Sphaerophoria taeniata (assembly GCA_943590905.1). NCBI lineage: Eukaryota > Metazoa > Arthropoda > Insecta > Diptera > Syrphidae > Sphaerophoria > Sphaerophoria taeniata. Next base: position 26,672,471 of record OX016541.1, read on the forward strand.
AGCTCAGTTTTTTTAGGTGACTGATTAATGGGTGCAGGGAAATTACTCCACGGGAATCTGCTCCACATGGGAATTTACTCCACTCAAAGTGGGAATTTTCTCCACTTTTTAAAGTGGAATAAATTCCCCCTGCAAGTGGGAAATAACTGCACAATTTTTTTGGTGGAATTATTTCCCATCATGAAACTGAGCTCTACAGGTTTTTACGAGGAATGTTAGTTATTATAATGCAATCAATTTATGTGATAAATTCAACCAATTTATTGACTATGAACACAATTTTACAATTTTACAAATTAAACAATTATTTATTTTTGCACACAGTTTAACTATGGTGGAACATAAGTGCCGAATTCTATTTTGGGACTACAAACCCACTAGTCATTAGTCCTGAAATTAAATTCGGGGTTTCTTCGTGATAAGTTTTAAACATTTTATAAACCAATAAATTAAAAACATTCATCCCATGAAAACATTCTTCTGAACTTTGGTGTTCCGTGAGAGTAGGGCATTCTACAAGCAATACGGTACTTGAACCCAGCTTCATCTTATTGCATCTTTTTGTCACCTAAAATAACTGAGCTGTTTCTATTACATCAATAGCTCCATTAGAAAGACATTTTTGTATTGATATGATTTTCACTGTTCAGATTTCTTGCATCATGTGGATGCAGACGTAAGTAGGTACTATTTTTGCAATACTTAACCTTAACTCAGTCTCACATGTTTTAAAATATTATTTCAATAAAGGATTTGGAGCTTGAAACAAAAAATGAAGCAGGTAAAATAATTACAAGCGAGCGAAGCGAGCGGAAAAAATTTTGCCCAAAAGAGAATGAATTTGGGGTGTGAAAATAAAAAAATTCGCGCGAATTTTTCTATTTTCACACCCCAAATTCATTCTCTTTTGGGCAAAATTTTTTCCGCTCGTTTCGCTCCCAACCAAACCAAAATGATTTTGAATGTTGCAGATCGTCATAATCTCTAGGATTTGGAGCTTGAAACAAAAAATGAAGCAGGTACAATAATTGCAAGCGAGCGAAGCGAGCGTAAAAAATTTTGCCCAAAAGAGAATGAATTTGGGGTGTGAAAATAAAAAAATTCGCGCGAATTTTTTTTATTTTCACACCCCAAATTCATTCTCTTTTGGGCAAAATTTTTTACGTTTCGCTCCCAACCAAACCAAAACGATTTTGAATGTTCCAGATCGTCATAATCTCTAGAGTCAAGACGAAAGCGAAAAAAGATGTTCAAAATGAATCATTTCAATGCAGCACCTGCTTTCCAGACACAAGCGTGCATTACAAAGGTGCGTGGTGGTTTCTTTTATAAAGTAAAGAAAGCGGCAGCAGTTAGTTTTGAAAAATGAATTGCTCTGTCAATTTTGTCCACAAATATATAGTAAAAAAAATGGTCCTATCTATTGCTAAGACTTTTATAATTCAAAGAAAAAAATCATATTCTGAAATTTTTTTTAATAAGAAGTGCTATAATATTGTTTCTCACACTTTTTACTTTTAGTGGACTATTTTCTCACATAATTATGCAGTTATTTCCCACTCGTAGTGGGAATTTATTCCACTTTAAAAAGTGGAGAAAATTCCCACTTTGAGTGGAGTAAATTCCCATGTGGAGCAGATTCCCGTGGAGTAATTTCCCTGCACCTGATTAATGGGTGCAGGGAACTAACTTCACTGGGAATTAACTTCACATGGGAATTAACTTCACCTCAAGTGGGAAACATCTTCACTTTTTTCTGGTGAAGTTATTTCCCAACTATGGTGGGAAATGCCTTCATCAGAAATTTGTGTGAAGTTAATTCTCACCCGTTATTAATAGATTTTAAGAGAAACGACCAGCCGAATGAAAAAAAATTATGAATATATGAATTCAATAAAGCCATTTTTTTGATAATAAGCTACGAGAGTAGACAAAGGGCTTAAGTTCATAGTTTTAGCTTCAGCTTTTAATAAATCGAACGCTCTTTGTATGTTATTTAGACTAAACAATGGTAAAACCAGGAGCTCTTTGTACCATTTAGAAAGATTGGGATTGGTTTGCTTTAATATCGTGGAGTTTGCACATCCTTCTGCGGATTGCCCGTGTATAATAGAACCAACATCCTTTGAGGTCTTCTTCGGGAAATGCAATCTACAAAGCTAGCCGAAATTTTTTTTGCCAAACAAAGAAACAATTTGGGGTGTGAAAATAAAAAAATTCGCGCGAAAAAACAGAAAAAAACAGCCAGATGACTGTCGGGTAAATGAAAGACCACCATTTTCTGGACAAGAACATTTTTGCATATTACTTTCGCTTATTACCCTATTCTAGACACTCTGAGTGTACAATTAGCCAGGCGTAAAAATGCATATGAAAGAGAAAGAATTTAATTTTTTTTCGATGATTTATCTGAAATACATACAAGCGAGTTGAAAAATCTTGCCAATGAACTAGTCAGTAAGTATCCTGACGATTGGGAAGAGAAGTTAGGCAATGAATGTATTATTTTTCATTACCAACTCAAAGACTCCTTGGCAAAAATAGAAGATGTACGCTATGCACAAGGAATATGCCATTAATTGCATACACGGAGTCTTTGAGATGCTTATCCGAATTTGGAAATTGCTCTCCGAATTTTTTGGTTCAGGAGAAAGATCTTTTTCCTCCCTAAAAAGAATAAAAACATATTTGCGTACAAGCACTGTGATTTGACGTTTGCAATCGATTTTTGGTAAAGAACATTTAAATACTATTATTTCACTAAAGCCTTGCAAAGGTAACAGTATTGTTTCGGACTTCATTATTAGCTAGCTGTCAATGTTTATTTTTATTTATATCGTTTAAATCTTTATCAATAGGTCAGTCTTTGTTTTATGAGAATTTCAATTTCCATAAATCATTGACATCTTTCAAGAAAACAAATTTTTAATTTAATACAAATTCTCAACCGGTTTCTGTTGTTCGGCTAGGTTTGAAAAATAAAAAAACTTATTATGCAACTTTTAAAGAGACAAAACAAAAATGTTAAAGACAAGAACTAAAAAATTTGACCCCATTCCAAGAGCGGGTTAAAGTAGAACGCAGCACACACTACAACGAGAAAGTGATCAATATCATGAAAAATTGGTATTAATCGAGTTTTTTTATTCTCATTATTTTTGTTAATCAAACACCTGACTTCGGAAGTATTTTTTCCTCTTTTCTTTTATTTACTGCGTTGTAATTTTCTTTTTCAATTAAGTAATACAGGGAGGTTATGGGGCTGTTGTTGGGAAGTAGAGATCAATAACGCAATTATTATTGCGAGTTGATTGAAATTGCATTACTTGAAGAGAAGGGTTGTTTGACGTTAGAGAAAAAAGGGAATGTTTTGGGAATATCTTAATCTTCATTGAAGTGAAATCTCCTGCATTGATTTCAGCAATGAAAAATATTTTTTTCAAATTATGTTTTTGGTATGAACGACTAATCCGATTTCGATGAAACTCTACATGAAATAGATTTTGATCATTCATGGCTGAAATAATGGAAAACGTGAGGCAGACATATCAAACAGTTAGAAGACGAAGACCTGGTAAACAACTAATCGACATTGACAATTGTACGCTTGTACGAGCAGTCGCAACAAAATGAACAACGTACAAAAAAATTCACCAACGAACCGGATCCTAAATGCTAGAAAATTTGAATACCTTCACACAACCAAACCTAAGAAAAAGAGAGAGGAACAGAAACTGCATGCAATTAAGTGCTTCTTTGAAATTCTTCGAGTGTTCCTCTTCAACCAGCAGCAACAGCACATTGTTGCGGCCCGGTTTTGCGCTGAATTCGAATTGTCATCAATGAATGAATGGATTCCCAGAGCTGTGGCGGCAACGACGAGGTTATGTGATATTTCAATGCCTACGCACTCGAAATAATAAATGATCTTCCAAATGAGAATTGTTGCCATGATCATCATGATCATCTTTATTATGGCATGGTTCTTCTGTCATGTTGTGTTTTTTTTTTGCATGTGAAGAAGAAAACAAAAGTAGAAATGTAGGTACTAATTTAACGTTGGCACAGGGAAGATAGAATGGAAGCCTCCTTGAGAGAGAGGCAATCATAGTTTTTAACAAAAGGAACATCTTTGACAATGAATCCTTGAAAACCAGTATTTGGCTCTACTCTGCTGTTGTTGTACCTTGTTATGTGTGTTTTCTTCTTTTTTTTTGACAATGGTAATGCTATTTGTGCGCAATTCGTATTCAACTTGAATTCTTGGGGTTGTGGCTTAGTTTTCGAGAAATATTTCTATTTTCGTCGCCATGGATTTGTCGGTTATGTCTTTCATAGAATTTGTCCTTTTAATCTTTTTGTATTTTGCTTTTTTTTTAAGAAATGTCTTGACAGATTTAAGATTTTTGCTATGGCGTCACACGTGAGTTGGGTTGTTAAATGTTAAGTTCTGTCAACAAGGATTACATATGTTTGGTTGGAAGGAATTAGGTATGCGAATCTCTTACTGAAATGTTTTCTCTTTAGTTCTATTTCGACATGTTCAAATTTGGTTTGTTTGTTAAATAAAACCTTGTGCAACACATTCAATTGCTCAAGTCTTTAACAAATTGCTGATAGATAGAGTGGGTGTTTCATGAAAAATAAGAGGTTTTCTAAAAATTAATTAAAAAATAATTGGATGACATGTCAAAGCTAAATTGATTGTCCTACGCATACTCAAGCTTTATTCCAGTTTTCTTTATTTATTATGGTACCTAACTGCCAACCGGAGTTATTTTCTTTTAAATAAAGTTAAAATTAACAACAATCCATATAAGGGTGCATTAATCAATTGAATTGACAGCTTTAAACGTTAATGAATGACTTATCAGATAGTTTTTGTTTTTAATTGAGTAATTTCTGTTTTTGGCTTACCTACCACCAATTAGTGCATTTCTTAATGCACAAATTTAATAAAAATTTATTTCAGTACACTGATTCGAAATCAAAATCTTGAGAGTTCAAAAAGTAGAAATAAAAACCACTTTGTCAGAAAAATTGGTTCAAGTTTTGAATGCTACTAATGTTCTTGATTTAAGGGAAAAACTACCTTATTACGCATCTTCTGGTTACTCCTCCATACGAACCAAATCATTAAAAAAAAAATTCCTAACACTATTTTTTATGTGCAGTGACTAAATAAAAATTAAAAAAAAAATGAGGTTATGAAAACAAAATGCCAAATCACAGTGGTGTCAAACAGCTGTTGTGTACACCCTGCACCCTCTTCGCGAAGAAATGTGAGAAATGTCATTAATATATAAAATTAAGGTTGGGGAATAGATATCACTCTTGTCTCGGTACATCTTTCGAATAAAATATTAAATTGGAGAGATCAAAGGAGCACTCGTTCGTCGATCATAAATACATCCAATTCACCCTTGTCGAAGAATCCCCCAAACCAATCCAATAAGAGCGCTTATGCGCTCTTGAACTCGACCAAAAAGTCGATGAGCTTACAGCAGCCCTCAATAAAGCTATGGAAACTGCCTGCCCCCTTACTACAGTGCGGGGAAAGAGGAAATCATACTGGTGGGCTGCTGAACTAAAAACACTTCTCGACAAATCCAACCATTCTCAGTTGTCTTAAAAACTCCGATGGAACATGGACTAACTCTTGCGAAGAAACGCTAAACCTGCTACTGGACACGTACTTCCCTGATAGCTCCAAGTCCGTTGATATAACAAACCCTCCCAAGTCTGCAATTAACTTAACTTTCCCGCAAGGTCTTGTTATAAAAAAAAAAAAAATTGACATGAGCTCTGAATAGTTTCGAACCTTACAAATCTCCAGGTCCAGATCAAATCATACCAGCGGAGCTACAACATACCAGCGATATAACTTTGCCCATCATTGAGATAATTTTCAAAAGTTGTCTGGTCCATATACCTCAGCGATGGAGAGAAGTAAAGGTGATATACATCCGCAAGGCGGGCAAATGCTCACATGTCAACCCTAACGATCTTAGACCTATCAACCTATTATCATTCATTCTTAAAACTCTGGAACGATTGATCGATATCTATTTACGTAATAACATTGATAAGAGATCATCACCAGGGAAATTTCGTAGAAAAAGCTTTGCATACTCTGGTAGGAACTATCGAATACTCCCAAAAGGAATACACTATGGTTGCCTTCCTGGACATTTAGGACGCTTACAACAACGTTGACACATCTGCTATCACTTCTGCTATGACGACCCTGAACGTCTAATACTCACTCTGTGAGTTGATTAATCTTATGCTAAAAAGTAAAACCATCAACTCTAAAATGTGAGATTTTTGTATGAGAAGGTCTGTCAGCAGAGGCATCCCGCAAGGTTGTGTTCTGTCCCCTCTCCTGTGGAACGAACTGCTAATATCCCTTGAGAAGGAAGGCTACAGAATGATTGCGTATGCCAATGATGTTGCATTTTAGCTCCCTAATAGGTGTCCTTACGGGACACTGTCTTATAAGCAGACACTCGATACGACTTGTTGTAGCCTCAAATGACTTCTGCAGGAGCTGTATGGACGAAGAAGAAGAAGAAACAATCTCTCACCTTCTCTGCATATGCCCTGCTCTTTCCCTAAGACGCAAACTTCATCTGTTAGAATATTTTTACGATAATCCCAGTGAACTAGCCAACAAGGATATCAAATATCTTCTTCGCTTTATAAAAAGCTCAAAATAGTTCGACTAGTAAGAAGTAATTCTCTAGATTTATGTGGCATCACAATCGGCCTTTTCCTTTTGCCTAAGTGTGTGGATCCTGTATCCGCAGCAACTTTGACCACGACAGAAGTTGATAAACATGTTGTTGAATGTGAACCCCCCTTTAATGAGGAATCAACTGACTCGAATTGCGTAAGTTGGATCGACTAAGTAGTTTTACTTATTTAACAAAAAGAAAAACAAAATTCCCTCAGAAAATATCGTAAAAACTAATAATTCTCGGTTAAATTTTCAGAAGCACATTCTAGGTATTTTTTCGGTTTGGTTTGATCTCCATGACCTAATTGTTTGTTTATGCAAAATAATTGCTAATTTATACTTGATCATCGTTTTCCACGTATTTCAAAGGTTTAACGGCTTAAACAGCATCCATTCTTTAGCTAAGCTAAGCTGTTAACACAAATTTGCATAAACTTCATTTATGGTTGCTCGCCAAAGATACAGACGATTTGGATTGTGAAAAAAAATGGTTTTTAAATATGAAAAGAGAGAAGAACCTCCAAGCAACGAAAGAGACACCAAAATAAACCAAAAAAAAAACTCCATGCGAATTTTCGACCTTTCATGGCCTTCAGAAGTTTTGTTTTATTTTTTTTTTTTTTTTGGTTTTGTTTACTTTTCAATAAAAAAAAAACAACTTAGCTTGCAACATTCTGTAGGTACATTTGGTCGCATGGCTGCCTAAAGTTTTGTCCAAATAAATTGATATTCACAATGGTTGAGTTACATTGAAGCCCTTTTGTGAAATTATTTGACGATTCTAAATTTTGATGTTAAACATTATCATCTGGGCTATAAATTGGAAATTCGAGCTTTCTTCCACATTTGAGCCAAAATTTGAATTCCATTTGGTCCTATCTTTAACCTTAAAATCATTCTGTGATAGCTTGGAGCTGGAGCACCCATTTTTAAGTATTATATATCAGCTTGGTGGTCTCTGTGGTTAACTATTGTGTTTGTTTTGAGGTGTGTTCGTGCTGTCATTTGGAGCGAACAACATCGTCACGATGATGATGATGGCGACTACGACCACGACGACGAGGCGACCACGTTAGCCAGTAGCTGTATCTGCACGAGTCAGCAATACCAACAATGACAAGAAAGACAAAAAACAACGAAAATTGGTCTGCGATTTGAATCTTGATCGGTATTCTTCATGGGATCGTTTTGCCTGATGGATTTTTCCAAGAACGTGTCACTTATAATTTTTCGTGTCCATCCAATAATCCGTGAGACACTATTTAATATTTCAATCACAGAACTTTAATGGAAAAAAATTCTAATCGATTGTAATAAAAATTTAAAATGTACCTAGAGTCAATAGTCTTTGCGGTTACCTAGAATTTGGAGACCGATTAAAATGAGCTTGAAAATAGGAATTGAAATTCCATTCACGGCAATGTAGAATTTTTATTTCGGACTTTTAATTGTTAATATTTCTTTATTTAAACAAAATTGAAGCAACATTTCATTTATACATACAAAAAACCGGTTAGGAACCACCGATACTATATTCGACTTCTGAGATATCAAAACCTTATCACATCACTCCACTGTCGATCTTAAAATAACTCGCACGTCAAACGTGTGCAGAGAACAAAGTGCACATCAAAAAGTACGTTTTCGACTGTCTTCACATTATCTGCTTTTAAATTATGTAAAAAATGAAGCCACAACGCCATTGATTACAATTGTCGAGTGAGTGAAGCCAATGTGAGGCTAAATAAAGCCGTCATGACTGTTTATTACGAAACAAACGTGACAAACATTTAAGTTTATTTTTGATTAGGCCAAGATAACTTCGCACCCGTGAGATACAAGTTAATTTTAAGGCAAGAGGCGAGATAAGTATTTTATGATGAAATCAAAACTGATAGGAAGCTGTTTTTTGGAAGTTAAAAAAGTGATAAAAATGTTCTTTTGTTGAGAGATAAAAAATGTAAGGGAAACAACTTTTCTACTTCAATTTTGACTGTTTTTCTCGTTCATTCAAATTTTAGAATTTGTTTTGTCAATGTCGGACATTGGTCTCTTAAAAAGCCATTAGGCTAAAAACACACCAAAACAGACAAGACAAGACAACCCACACCGAGGCCGACAAAGACAAAATGTCTTGTCTTTTTTCGCTTCGGTGTGTGTTGCTCCTACAACCTATACACCTGACACGTTTTTTTTTTTGTCTATTTCTGTTTGTTTCTGTTGTTCACCGTGGTGTGTAATCTTTGTAACAAAGTGTTACATGCTCTTATACAGCAATTCGTATTTTCCTACAATAACTAAATAAGACGGTCAGTTTTGCATTTCGAATTCATATAATTCACACTCGCTTTAAAAATCACATATGCAGGCAAAACTAATTCGACCATATATATTTATACCTACATTTCATTTGGCCTTGAATCCATACAAAGCATAAGCAAAACATCTCGCATGACTCATTAACTCATGGCGTGTTTGCATTCATCATCGATATCAGTCTTGATACATGACATAAGCAATTAAACCGAAACACATGAAAGTTTAACTTTCGCATTCGTACAATTCACACTCGGTTTTAGTAGTAAAGTTCATATTAGGATCAGTACTTTCGTAGTAAAATCACCACTACCACCAACTTTCGTCACTACTATTAGTTGTCATTTCAACTTTGGGCTTCGATGTGAGTGCTTTTGGTCATTTCCGCCGCCGACCGCCATTTCGTTATTAAAGCTTCCCCCCACCAGTGGTAAGAGGTTTTAATATCGAAGGAAATTGTCCTGAATTCCGACCGTGCAGCAACCGCCATTTCAGTATTAAAGCATCCCCCCACCAGTGGTAAGGGGTTTTAAATATACCTGCTGATCCACCAGAGCTATTGCCTGCAGTGTACTGCCACCAGGGGCCTTAAATGTACCTGCTGATCCACGAGAACTATTGCCGTGTAGTGCGACCAGGGGTCTTAAATATACCTGCTGATCCACCAGAGCTATTGCCTGCCGTGCTGCGTGCCACCAAGGGCCGTAAACGTACCTGCTGATCCCCCGGAAATAAAACGGTCGAGTAAGAATTACCAAACCTTCTCCGGAAACAGGAACAATAAGCCCTTCCGCCAGTCAAGACAAAAAGTAACCGGACATCCGTCAAGCGGAAGCTTTAACTAAATCCGAACGCACACCGGGAGTGACACCAGAGAATACAAATTTTTAACAAATTTAAGAAGAATCAAGATAAAACTGAATTATTTCCTTTAATCCTAATTGTAGTTGTTAAGTGTTTCCAATAAAGAATTTGTTATTAGGTTCAGAAGACCTTTGGTGTTTCGTGTTTTCTTCAATAGACCTTGTCGAGACCGACGAGCAAACTTCGGCTGGGAAACAAAAAGCGCATCACATCTTATGAGTTGACATTTTGTCCCGGACTTTTTGTCTTCTTTGATGTGTTTTGCTCCTATACAACCCTATGTATTTACTGCAACCGACCGCGACTAGCGGACAAGACTTTTTATCGTGTCTTGTCTTTTTCGGTGTGTTTTGCCTCATAACAGCAATGGGCTTGTGTCCGGAGAACAAACGTTTTGTCTGATTTGGTGTGTATTAAGCCTTAAAAAGGTAATTTTGGGTTTGTTAAGAATTTTGCATGTGCCAAGTGCTCAATGTCACAAACCATACAGACGGACGTCTTCATTTGCACTTAAGTAGGTAAATGATTCATTGTTCATGGCTCAACTTAGACTTGAGTAACATTCGCAACTATCACACTGACCGGCATCTTTTACAAGATTATGTGTCCGAAGCAACCTACAATAGAAATCGTACGTAAGCTATTAAATGTTTATTTCTTACTCGAAAGTGAGTTAAAAAATAAACCGAAAGAAAGTCTATGTCTGTTTAGATTAAAATGAAATAAGATATTGTGATCCCAAGGTATTTGTGCCCGAGTGAAGAAGATCCGCTTCCAATTGATTTGCGTTTTATTTATTGCTTTTTGTTGATTTTGTGCGAATTCATCATCACGTCTCTGTACCCACATCAATGACCTTGAATGGATTTTTTGATTGAAAACAATATTTTTTTATTCGATAATTATTCTTATTTATTATTTCTGTCTGTGAGAGTGGGAGACCAATAAGATGTGCGAAATTTAGCGATACCTCATAGCTACCCAAACTATGATGTTAGGTGACTATGGGATTTATTTCGAAAGATTTTATTTTTATTGTTGCTGATGATGCCATATGAAAGGAACTAAAAAAAAACCTAAGACTGTCACAACCATTCTATTGAACAAATAAATAAAAAATAAGGTTTCATTCATCTGATTATCTGATCTGGTGCTTGTATTAGAATAGCTAGGTGATTTAAAGTTCTAGGCGAACATTTTTCAAATTAAATCAGAAAATTCTCGAGTTTTTTTTTCCATTTCGTACTTACTGTTGTTTTACACGAAAATACCGCTGACTTCCTATGCCACTATCCAGCAATCTGCAAAACTAGGAAAACTTTTTTAGGAAACTATTTCTTCAACGAACTAGAAGAGGTATCCAAATCAGGCAATCGCCTACTGAACTGTTACAAGTCATCTCGACCAATCATAGATTTCATAGGTAAAAAAACTTTTTCAGGAGTTACAATACTTCGGGGTATCACAAAGGATCATAATACTATATTTAAAATACTTACTACGCTACAGTCCAGGTGGGACCAGGGTCTCATCCAACAAGCGTCTCCAGCCAGCTCTGTCCCAGTTTCGCACCCCAAGTTCGTTCAGGTCCTCTACCACTTGTGTGCTCCACCTGAGTCGCGGTCTTCCTCTTCTGCGATGTCCTTCCGGGTTGGATTCGAAGACTCAACGACCCGGAGCATTGTTTTCCATTCGCTCTACGTGACCCAGCCATCTTAGTCGTTGGACCTTAACTTTTCTGGCTTAGTCAGTGTTGCTGAACAGCTCGTACAGTTCTTGATTGACCAAAAATCACTCGAAGAATTTTTCTCTCGAAGCAGCCCAAAACGTTTTCATCCGATGTTGTCATGGTCCATGTCTCTGCACCATATACAATAGGAACGGGACGATGAGGGTTTTGTAAAGACACTTTAGTTGCTCGAGAGAGGACTTTACTACTCAATTGCTTTTTCTAAGAAATGCGAATGGCAAGAGTGATCCTGCGTTTGATTTCAGCGGATCTTAGGTCGACGAAGTCCTTAACTACCTCGAAGTTAAATCTGTCTATGCTAACGTTTGATCCAAGACGTCAATGTTGGTTGTCCTTTCTTGTTGACAGCATTTGCTTGGTCTTGCCCTCATTAACGCTAGTCCCATCTTCTTGGCCTCCGTCTCAAGTATCATGAGCGCTCCACTGACATCACGCTCTGTTCTTTCAATTACTAACTGGACGGACTTTTGAAAGATTGTGCCTCTGGTGTTAACGTTGGAGTTTTGCACAATCTTTTCAAGAATCGCCTTGTCTTTTTTTTTAACATCAAAAAGCCTCCGTTAGGTTTTTTTCCGACCATGATGGAACAGCGTGAGTTTTCCAGTGTCATCTTACACGGACGGATCAGTTTTTCTGGGTTGCCAAAACTAGACATTGCTCTATATAGTTGGTAGCTATAGACGCTGTCATACGCGGCCTTGAAATCGATGAAAAGGTGGTAGGTTTCGTTTTGAAGTTTCTAGGTCTTTTCCTTGATCTGCCGTAGAGTGAATATTTATTTGATCGATAGTGGACTTTCCGGGTCTGAAGCCACACTGATAAGGATATTTAAAATACTATGTCTCAAAATTCTGGTTGGCCAAAATGCTTTTTTTCAAAATTTAAATACATAATATACGGTCTCTGTACATCTGGCAAGAATTTTGTATATTCACCTCCTACTAACCCCAAAAAAGGGACCAAACCAATAATTATGTTCCAATTCCGAGCTTGCAAGCATTTGCTCTTATACTTTCTTCTTTGAAATGAGCAAAGTGGTAACGCTGATAATCTGTCAAAAGAAATGTCAACTGTGAATAATTTTGTATTGCAATGATGCCAAATAGAGATATTAGTTAACTCTTTACTGAAAACTTGCTTTACTCGAATCTGTTACAGAAAAGCTGGTGCCTATAGTTGTAGGCCTAGAAAGTCTAGGTACTTAACATTTTCGAAAAAGAGTGATCCTAAGAACCATTTAAGCCCTAAGTAAACATGTTAAGTGAAATTGAAAAAAAGCTTCAAGTTCTTCGTCAAACTCTTTCGCACACATTTCGTAGTTCTTAATTTCTTTAAAGAACTAATCGACTTTCTAGCCAAAGGCTTTAAAGATACACACACATTTTTACTGCTGAAACGGTGTTTCAGCAACAAAATATATGTCAACATTGGTTTTCTTTAATATTTTCCGAATCATCAAAGCTATTTTCTCGTGAAATTAAAAGGAAAATAGCTAAAATAATTCCCATTCAAAAACCTGGTAAAAATCCGTCTTTAAGTTCTAGTTATAGACCCATTAGTTTACTTAGTTCTCTGAGTAAATTTCTTGAGAAAATAATTAAAAATAAAATTGTGATACATTTAAACACACATGATATTCTTCCACCTGAACAATTTGGTTTCAGAAGTTGTCATAGCACAGTCCACCAAGTTCACCGGATAACAAATGATATTAAGAGTGATCTTGCAGTAGGGAAAAGCACTGGTATGGTCTTATTAGATGTAGAAAAGGCTTTTGACACGGTATGGCACAAAGGCCTAATACACAAACTTTTAGTTCTTGATTTTCCAACCTTCATTATTAATATCATAAATTCCTTTCTTACTGAAAGATTCTTCAAAGTTTCAGTAAACAATTGCTTCTCTGATCTGTATGAAATACTTGCAGGTGTACCACAAGGATCAGTTCTTGGTCCTGTTTTGTATACCATATTTACTTATGATTTTCCGGCATTAACAAACTGCAAATCAGCTATTTTCGCAGACGATACGTGCTTGTATTCATCAGATTCAGTTGGTTTTAACATCGAAACCAACTTGCAATCTGCGCTGAATATTGTGCAAACGTATTTTTGCGATTGGAAAATCAAAATAAACGCTGGGAAAACTCAAGCCGTCTTTTTCACTAGAAAAAGAAAATCTTGTTTTTTGCCCATCAATATGCTTCAAATTAATGGTATTCCAACAGAATGGAAATCAAGTGCTAAATATTTAGGAGTACACTTAGACAAAACACTAACTTTTGGAATTCATATACAAGAAACAATCAACAAGGTCAATTTAACTATAAAAATGCTATATCCGTTTATTAACAGAAAATCAAAATTAAGTGTTGAAAATAAGCTCATCATTTTCAAGGTCATCTTTCAAAGTATTATGTTATATGGGTCACCTGTTTGGGGCAAATGTGCAAACAGCCATTTACTTCGATTGCAAAGAACCCAGAACAAATTACTCAAAATGATGCTAAATCTGCCATGGCACTATTCTACGGAAGAGCTCCACGCACTTACCAAAATTGAAAAAGTTTCATTCCGAATTACAAATTTATTTGAGCGATATAATGCATCTTGTAGACTATCAGATAACTACCTTATCTCAAATCTGGCTATTAAAACTCAAAAACAATATATTCCTACATACCTAATTATAATTGTTACTTATTTATTCATACATTATTTATTGTTATTTATTATTTATTTATTTATTTATTTATTTATTTATTTATTTATTTATTTATTTATCTTTTTATCTAATTATTTACTTATTTATTTACTTATTTATTTATTTATTTGTTAATTTATTTGTTTGTTTATTTATTTATTTATTTATTTATTTATTTATTTATTTATTTATTTATTTATTTATTTATGTATTTATTTATTCAGTTATCTATTTATTTATTTATCTATTTATTTATTTATTTATTTATTTAATAATAAAGTTAATTAATATATTAATTTGTATATATTTGTTTAAATATCTAAATGTGTATATTTTGTTCGTTGTTTATTTATTATATTTTGTATTTATTTAATTGTTTAAATCCTAAGCATTTGTAATGTATCTTGTTTGAGATAAGCGTTTATCTGTGCTTCGCAGCCTCCTATTCTCTCCAATCTTGGATAACCATTTTTCTCACAATTTGAAGAAGGTTTTTCTTGTAGCTTTTCCTTCGATTTTTCATTATGTTAAACTGTGATAATTTATATAAAATTTGTATTTTTTCAGAAGTAAAGTAGGGTTATACTAAATCTCTGTAAATTGTGCAATATAGATGTAAGAAAAAATGTAAATAATTTCTGCTACAATAAAAACAAATATGAATATGAAAAGGAAAATCCCAAAATATTGTCACCGTTAAAAAATGTTGAAAACCTGTTTTCAAAAAGAAGAAAAAGAGGTAAGAAAGTGTGTTTCTCCTTCATAGCTCACAGCTAAGTGTCTCTTCTTGACAAAGAAAAATTAATTAATTCATTTAGCTTTAATTGTTCTTCAACGAAAGTGAATAAATGCTAAAATTAAATAAACAAAAAAGGGCGAAAGTAGGCACTGAAAGTTGACACAGGCACATTTGTTGGTCTCCAACTTAAGCTAATTGTCGAAAAAAAGTTCATCTTTTTTATAGGCCCAAGAGGTCTTACAAGTAATTTAAATAAAGCTTATTTTTGCTCCGCATATACCTTCACTGATTCTTAAGTTGGTTTTAGATATGTGTAGATTCCAGCTAATGAGATTTGAAGTAAACGGCTTTAAACTTCTTTCGAAAAAAAAATCACAAAAAGGCTTCTCTTATTAACAAGACATTCTTTGGAGTTCAATTACTTTTCCGACTTAACGCTTTTGCCAAACAACTTTTGTTCCAACTTGTTAAATGAAATCGAAAACCTGACACTTGAACATCAGCCTACGCCTCCACCGCCGCCGCTATCCCATCGCGCCATCAACCCCACGCAGCTTAAATTACAAAAAGAACCCAACAGTGCGTGGCGTGCCTAACAAAGATTCTATCCAATTATTCTTTAAGAACATTCTCAGTTGGCTTAACCAAGAATTTAAGTAGGTACACTTGGTTTGGTCTGTGATTTCATATCATTGGTTTCATATTAGGATTTCCATATCATTCTTGTGTACAGGTGCTATTTGTAGTAAAAGAAGCCACAAAAGTGTCATTTAGATCAATCTAGCCCAATTGTAGTGTTAACTTACGAGTTTCCAAGTAAAAAGGTTAGACACACACAAAAAATCAACGTTTCAATAAGTACATTACCTACTTGAACGAGTAACTAAATCAGGTCGCCGAACTTACAAGCTCAGTCAAAGGCCATCTATTAGGAGTACAGTGGGCAACGCTTCGATGAAACTAGGAATAAATTCCAAAAACAAAAATTTACTTATTAAAGTTGGAAATTCTGGAGCATGTTAATGAATGTAATTCATGTCATTTTCATATTGAATTCCTTTGGAATTAAAATATCTTTCCTCCCATTGTTTGGTGTAATCTTAACGTGGGACACAATATCAATTCAAATAGGGTAAATTATTGCACTCAAAAAAACTATTGTACAGCAAAAGGACAATCTAGCTTTTCAGGGTAAGAGCAGTAGAAAAAACAAAACTATCTGTGAAGTTTTTGTTCATGTTTTCTTCTTGTGAATCGAAGATCTTCTACGGCTTCTTCTCCTAATCCATTGTCTTGCACACATCACTGGTTCATTTGGTTTACAATAATTTTGTTTCCCTTTATTCTCTGGTTTTTTGTGATGTTTCAAGAGAAAGGCGGAATGGAGGTTGGTTATTATACTCATATGCTTTTGTTTAAAACTTAATTTAATTATAGAAAAAATACTTGCATTTTTCCACATCAGATTGTTAATATTTTTGTTTCCTTTTTTCTCTCTTGCAGGTAAGATACCGGATATTATGGCAACGAATGTGTTTTCGTTAAACTCATCTGAACCCTAGACGGTAAATATTTGTTTGAGGTAACGATGAAGGAATTTATTATCTAAGAAGAAATGTAAATATTCAAAGCCGTTTCAAGATAGAATCTTGGTTTCAATTTCAAAAAAAAAAAAATTTGTTTACATGAAAGACAAACATTAGTATTTTTCGTTTCGTGATTTTTTCTTCAAAAATATATCAACTTGCTTTTTTTTAAATATGGGAAATGTCTACATAGATTGAAATCTTATCTATTGAGAGTTAGGTGTTTTTCGAATTCTGGAGTGTTAAAACAGTTCAAAAATGATTGTGTTCGGTGTTGAAAAGAAAACAAAATAAAGATATCAGAAAAGAAGATAAATGAACAATTTCCTTAACCTTAAAACTTGGATAGAGGTACATCCTTAACTTGTGAACATTTTCGTATCCATTAACTTAGTGTCGAGTTTGCCGAGTCTCCCGTTTCTTCTCCCCTTTCCCCCCTCGTTGATTTGGCATCCAAAGACGCTTATAACAAAAAAAAAAAAACTCTTGCATCCGGGAGTGCTGGTAGGAGTTAAAATGACAAAAAGTCGAAACACAAACGAACGAAGTCGAAACACCTCTTGTCACATTGACAGTTGACAAACTGTACGATGGCTGTATTATGTATACTAAGGCTAAGAGCTCAAATAAAATATATTTCGCTCACTTAAGATCACTTAAGTGAACCAGCGAATTCACACGAACCCTATGAGCAAACCATAATGCTCCTAATTAAGCTACGTTCGTTAAATTTTCGTTCAACCTTAAGAAGTGCGGTTTCATTCTCTCATTGCTTAAGTGAATTTGACAGCGTTAAGAAGAGAAGGCCAAGCTTAAGTTCACTTAAGCAATTATAGTTTGGCCTTAAGGCTTTGTTCACAAAGCAAAAATATGCCCTTATACCAAAATATCATTTCCTGTAAACAAAATAATAATTTTCTCCGCTCCTTAGAAAAGAATTTTGCAATTAATGACTGGTAATCAAACTATCTGTACAAGTTTTGCAATACGAAAAAAAAAAATGTTATCCCATTGCAAATCGCTGTTAACGAAAAATAAGCATCTTACCATCTCCGCCACACACATTACAATTCCCATGCGCAGAAGATGGACGCCTTCAAAAATTTTGTAAAGACCAAAATGCTATATTGAATTTTTCTTCATCTCCAAGTTTTCAAGCTTAATGCTCGCAACAAATTTGGCAAAAAATATAATTTATGTAAAATATTTATGCGCATTCAATTTTGACACCATTCACCATCTTCTTCAAACGATTTTGGTCAGAAACAATATTTATATGCTTTGTTCAAGCACAATCCTTAGAAATATGTCCATTTTGGTTGAAGCATTTCATTTCCAAACTGCAGTCCTTTCGAAGATGGGCAGTAGAACCACAATTGAAGCAATGATTCCTCTTGTCAAAACTTCTATTTTCATTCGAATTTCTTTTGACGACCGCTTGATGTTGGTTAACTTCTTGCTTCTTGTTAATGAGTTCAAAAATATCATATTTTCCTTTTAAATCCTTTGTTGATTTGCAATTGTACATATTGAACTTGGATTCGGGTTTAATATCTAACCGGTCAACCACGTACCGAATTATTGAATCATTTTCAACATTTCTGAGTTGACCAATTTTTTTCATCTGAAGAACGTACTCGTGGAAACTTTCATCCTTTCGCTTTTTTCTTTCACCCAACTGCCTATGAATTTCTGCACTACTAAAAGTGCGTTAGAATTCGCTTTCTATAATTGGGTACGTAATTCTTTATATTCACTTACAGCGATGGATTCTAAGAAAAGTTGTATGTGTCACCTTGCCTCTAGCTTGTACAAATGTACATACTTTTGTTTATCAGTAAGACCGTAAGCATCTACATTCTGCTAAAAAATTTCGAACCAATTCTTAACTGGAATGGTCTCACCATCGAAGTCTGGAATAATTTTGGAAAAATTTTCAACAGATACCCTCGGTTCATTTTACCTGATTTCATCAGCTTGAACCTTCAATGTAAGCAACTGAAGTTGTTGCAAGCTCACGTTGTTATTTTCCACAACTTCTGGTTCATTCCCATCGTTTTCTTCAGCCATTTTATTCTTTATAACCCTTATCGCTTTAGCAACAGAATCCTCAACTTTCGAAATATTTTTCTTCTTCACTTCTCTTCGGTTAGGATTGTATTGAATTAATTTCACCTTCTTCTGCAAGTTGTATGTATAAGAGTCATGTAATCAATTGAAAATAAGGTCCACATAGGTTGAGCCCCAAATGTAAAATATTTAATAAACTATTTAAAAGTTGTTTTTATTTCAAAAGTAAAATAAGTAATGAAAAATAATTCTTACAATCTTGACTTCAAAAGCAAACATAAATAAGGTTTTAGAATAAAATCAAAGTACTTGTAAGCAAAGTGGAACTCGATAATTAAGCTGAAGATCCACAAACCACAACATCACTACCAATCTACCATACTTTTACATCTATAATCCACAAAGATTTGAAATATCCCAAATCACTTAAAATCAAAATTAAATTTAAATTTGACAGACGAAAAATCAAACCATTGTTGCATGAACTCCTATTTTTGTTGATTAAAAAATCGATTAAACAGCCTTACAATATAAAGTATATCTGGCTTCACTATTTTCGTTAAAATAAACGCTATAATTTTTTTTCTTCATATGAATCATTATTTCGGTTCTGGATAAAAAGCCACACTTAAGGCACCCAATCACCAAAAAGAGCTTGTTGTCTCTTAAACTCAGCCTAATAGTCTACGCTTTTCGAACTGACGCTTGTCATGTCCTTAAAGCATGCATGGGAAGAGTTTTCGTCGTTTTGAATTGACAAAAAAATAAGTTCGATATTTTTTATAAAAATCGGTGTATTCCTTGTATTTGAGATTGTTGAAAACTTGCTATAAAAAGTAAACCTGCAACTCACCGTAGATCAGCGCAAGTAATCTCCGACTCGCTGTATGTTCTTTTTGTTTTACCTCCGATACCATATTGCCATATTGGCATCAAATACATGGTTGAGCTCAAATAGGTACAAATTGAATGAGTTTTTTTTATCCTGTATTAGATTTTACACTTTGTGCCGCATCTGTTTTTTTCTTAATTCAACGAATTCTCCGAGACATCCTAAAGAAGGCAATTGCGGACGCGCAATCCAATAGAATGGGTCTCCTAATTGGTTCAGACGCTAACGCCCATCACACGGTATGGGGTAGCTCTGATATAAATGAGAGAGGTGAGTCCTTATTTGATTATTTACTAAGCACTAACCTACTCATAAGTAACAGTGGTAATGAGCCCACGTTTGTAACCAAGAATAGGAAACAGGTACTTGATATTACACTTACCTCTGACTCGATCCATAACCTGATCTCAAATTGGCATGTATCAAAAGAGAATTCCTTCTCTGACCACAGATATATTCAGTTTGAGCTCAATGATGTGGCAAATATATCTACGGGTTTTCGCAACCATCGTAATACAAACTGGGAACGATATAGGGTGGTACTAGCACAACTGCTTGATCACAACCTTCTTAATAGCTCCTCCACTAAAGATGAATTAGACCTTTCTGTGAATCATCTCACCGAAGCCTTCAACGAATCAATGAGAGCTTCATGCCCTGTAACCATTTCAAAGGGTAAAAAGAAACCTCATTGGTGGCACAAAGAACTAGAACCATTCAGGAAAAGCTGCCGCAAGCTCTTCAATAGATCTAAGTACACTAGATCTCCTTCTGATTGGGAATTATACAAACAAGCTCTAAAGCAATATAAGAAAGAATTAAGGAAGACTAAGAGGTCTTCTTGGAGAAACTTCTGTGGAAAAGTAGAAAATACTTCAGAAGCCTCAAGACTCAGGAAAATTCTCTCAAAAAGTCCAACAGTACCCAGTGCTTTAAAGACAGATGCAGGTACGTGGACTACCACAGATGAAGAATCTCTTAATCTGTTATTAGACACCCACTTTCCAGGTAGCTCTAATATACTTAGCGACTTAACATCAGAGTCTCAAGCTTCTACAAGCGATTTAGTGGATCTAATAACGCGGGAAAAATTGCAATGGGCCGTAGATAGCTTTGATCCATATAAATCTCCAGGACCAGACGGAATCATTCCGGCCGAATTACAAAAATGCTCAGATATGATCATTCCACCATTGGAAATCATTCTGACAAGCTGTTTAAGGTTGAGATATATTCCAAAAGCCTGGAGAATGGCAAAAGTAGTCTTCATTCCTAAAGCAGGGAAACCCTCCCACGTTAACCCTAAAGATCTACGACCAATCAGCCTATCATCTTTCCTTCTTAAAACCTTGGAAAGATTGATTGAAATTCACGTCAGACATAACTTAAAACCATGTCTCATTTCCACAGCTCAACATGCGTACTCTAAGGGAAAATCAGTAGAAACAGCACTTCATTCGCTGGTACGTAGTATTGAATATTCCCTCAAATACAAAGAATATAACCTAGTAGCTTTCCTAGATATTGAAGGAGCCTTCAACAACGTCAGTTATCAGGCGATCACAACAGCAATGGACAAGCTGAAATTAGAGAAACCACTCATAGATCTTATAAGTCTCATGCTCAAAAGCAGGACAATAACTTCTAGCATGAGAAGTTTTACTACCACCAGATCGGTGAATAGGGGTACCCCCAAAGGTGGGTCCTTTCGCCTCTCTTATGGAACATGGTAGTAAACGACCTACTAACATCATTGGAAGCAGGGGGTTTCAGGGTGATTGCCTATGCTGACGATGTTGCAATATCTGTATCTGGGAAACATCCCCAAGTTCTCTCGGAACTCCTATAAAATGCCTTAAATAGGCTAACAAATTGGGCTAATCAATGTGGCTTGGACGTCAATCCACATAAAACAGAACTAGTACTTTTTTCGAGAAGGTACAATATTCCTCAGTTTAGCCCACCCAAGATTAGGAATACCATTAAGCTTTTCTGACCAAGCTAAATATTTAGGCCTCATTTAAGACAAAAAACTAAATTGGAAGGCAAATATTGATGAAAGAGTAAAAAAGGCTACCGTAGCGCTTTTTACTTGTAAAAAGGCCATAGGATCAAAATGGGGCTTCTCCCCGAAAATAACCCACTGGCTATACACTTCGGTAATAAGGCCGATACTCATTTATGGAGTTGTCGTATGGTGGACCGCACTGGACAAGATGGTAAATTTAAATAAGCTCATCAAAGTTCAGCGGTCAGCAGGTATGTGCATCACAGGAGCACTTTGCTCAACACCAACCGCAGCCTTGGAAGTGCTTTTAAACCTAACACCTCTCGACATCTTCTCCAAAATGGTGGCAGCCAACTCATGTGTGAGGCTTAGAGCCACCTCTCAATGGAACAGTAACAATACTGGTCATACTACTATTCTAGACAATTTCAGATCTATCCCAGATCGCTTAGACTATACCATCACAAAAATGGTATTCGGTAAAAGCTTCCATGTCTCCATCCCTTCAAGATCCTCCTGGGAAGAAGAGAGACCCCTGGAAGACAATGCGGTACACTTCTATACAGACGGTTCAAAGACCGATTACGGAGTTGGAAGTGGTATCTATTCAGAACAACTGAATCTCAGTCTATCATACAGACTTCCCAATCAATGTAGTGTATTCCAGGCAGAAGTAATGGCGATTAAAGAGGCACTATCCTGGCTCAAAGAAAACGTTATATGTTGCAAGGATATACGAATCTTCTCGGACAGCCAAGCCGCTCTCAAATCTCTCGCGTCTGTCTCCACAAACTCTCATATAGTCCACGATTGTCGATCATCTCTGAATGAGATGACGGAACAGTTTAATATTCACCTCATTTGGGTGCCGGGCCACAGGGACATTCCGGGAAATTGTAAAGCCGATGAGCTCGCCAAAAACGGAACACTTCTGCCTAATGTTAGACAAAAACATAACATAGGAATACCACTTGCTACATGCAAATATCTTCTCAAACAATATGCTCTTGAATCAACCAATGCTAGATGGTCACAGGGTACCACCTGCCTTGCAACCAAGCAAATATGGCCAAGCATAGACTTAAAACGGTCAAAAGGCTTGATATCCCTGAGCAGACAAAATATAAGCTCTACAATTGGAGTAATAACAGGACACTGCCTCATATGTAGACATGCTCTGAGGCTAGGGGTCTACACAAATGACTTCTGTAGAAGCTGCATGGACGAGGAGGAGGAGGAAACAGTCCAACACCTTCTATGTACATGTCCAGCACTCTCCATTAGAAGGAATAACTTTCTCGGTAATCCCTTCTTCGATAATACAAGCAAACTGGCAACGATCGACACAAAATGTCTCTCTAACTTCATTAAAAGCACGAATTGGTTTGTTTAAGTTCATTACTCTCCCATGAGTATTTTGTGGTATCACAACGGATCCTTGAGGTCTAAGGGTGTCAACAACAACTAGACAGCCACTACAACCTAACCTAACCTAACGAATTCTCTGACGAATTTTTGATGAAATAAAAAACAAATAAACTAAAAATCTACAGAACCCTTTTTTCCCAAAGGATGTTTTTTTTGTTGGTTCCATTAAAAACTCGTTAAAAATAAAACAAGCTCATTAAGTTTCAAATGCTTTTCAAATCAACGTTAGGATATGTTAATATGTAATCAAAGGAGAGACTCTTAAGATCCCAAGCCCAACCTCTAACAACCTCCCTGTTCTCACAGCCCAGCGCCCCAGCCGTATCTTATACTTATCACGCATACATATGTAGTGAGGTAATCACAATGACTGTCAACAGACGCAACCATGTAGAAACGTTATTATTAATAAGGACACCTGAGAATGTCGAATTTCAACTTCCCAAATCTCATGTTTGTAACGTATAATAATAAATCTCGATCTTTCTCCCCCTTTTCTGCTTTTATTATAGTAGTTAACTCATTCCTTATTCCTTAGAAAAACATGAATCCAGGTAAAGGAAAAACATAATCACAATGACAAAGGGTTTCTTCCATATAAAAAAGCACTATGTCTTTCTCTTTGTTGACAGCAAAAAAAGATGATCGAGTAAGAGAGATAGACAAAGTTTAAAATGGTTATCAAAATGATTGACGTTTCAATTCCGTTCCGACCTAGGTTACAAATAAAATTTTTGGGGCTCAAAAATCTCACGCAAACAGAAATTAATGCGCGTCTTATTTCGACCTTTTTTCAAAGCTATAAAGTGAAACAGAAATCGAAAAGGTATGACGATTCAAGATCACATCATTCCTTTAAGGCGATTTTAAAAAGAGATAAACAAAAAATGAAAAAAATTAAAACGCGGGGATCCCTCGACAACATTTAAAAATAAAATGACGACATCAATCTGACCACCGATTCGGTCAGTAGTTGCGGGATGTTATTCTTATTCTTATTAGATTAGGTTTTATAGAACTAGAAAGGGAATGCTTGATTGTTACTTTTATTCTTTGAAATAATAAATTAATGCATGATGGGAAGAAAAACATCTTAGGTTAGGTCATGATCTGAAAAGAAAAATGTAGCTAGAACTTGGAATAACTTGAACAGGTTAAGCAATTAATTTTAGACAGGAAATTAATTTTTACTCTCCCTAGTTTACCATTTAAATTTCAATACATTCTCATTGGTGTAACGTCAGATCAAAAGTCGTAAGATATCAGGCTGCCCGTGAAATGTAAGATGCTTATCGAAAATTTTTAAGGTTTGAGGTTGCAGCTGAGAGTAACAGCCTTTTTGGTTATAGGGTGGTTAAGTGAGGTCTCTTCTTCAGAGCCGAAATTCTAGAATCATATGAAAATGAATTTGTTTAAGTGAGCTGTCAAATTCTATATTACACCGGTTATTTGAACGCCAATAGTGATGTCACATATACTTTACTGACCGACACCCTGCGAACCTCGTCTCGCCACACGTCAGAGCAACTCCAGAATAATTATAATTAACACAGGTATTGTTAAAATGCAATGTGGTTTCCTTGAATCCAATTGAAATAGAGAACTTTCTACATATCTCAATATTTCCAAACTTTACAATTTACTTTCTACTTTCATTTAAGCATGCAGTAAAATGCCAATTTCGTTGAAAAAATCAACAACTTCTCGTTCTTGTGGTGTGTTCTGACTATAACACTAAAATCTATTTCGTTGGAAAAGTAATTTCTGAACAGTACCCTGAATGGCCAGAATACCATACAGCTTTTGATTGTCCCCTTTATTTGCTGCCTTTTCCGTGAGATTGTCCCAAAAAATTGTTTTTACTAAGGCTATATCTACAGCGAACATTTTTTTAAAATGAATTGCGGATTGAGCGTACTTTGTTTTTGTGTTATTTTAACACTGCAGTTAGCGTCCGTCAATTCCATTTATGTGTTCGAACAACGATAACTTCCACCAATGTATTTTTTCCGTCAATTCCTTTGTTTGGATGGAGTTATATAGCTATTTCACGGGTGCCAAGCCGATCATCAGACTCCTTTATTAGTGGTTCTGTCTTGTTATTTTTCATTTTAATCGAAAAACTTTTTGAGTTCACATTTTTGGGATTTGAACCTAGAACAGCTAGTTGGGAAGCCAATGCACTACGCACTGCTAACAACTCTACTGATTTTTTGTTTCCCATTGCAGACTTTTGATTGTTTATCAATTCCTATGAATAGACATGCATTTTTTACAAGCTCCTCAAAGTATTCCGCTTTCATTTTGAGCGGATTGAGAGTCCCTACCCGACATACAAACAAACCAATGCACCTTAAATGCCATGCAAAAACTTGATTTTAGGTCTTGAAGTTCTTCGTGCTGTCGCAGAGTTTTCCAAGTTTCCAATCACAAATTTTCTATTTTTCAATTTGAAAACCAATTCACCCAAGATAACATGCAATTTTTCCTTTGAAAACCATTGTGTTTTCCGAGGTTTTCATCAAGAACTTTCTATTTTTTCATTCGAAAATCCATTTTGAAACAAAAAATTCCAAGCAAAAAAAAATGAAATTTGCGACCTTTTTTGGTTTTTCCAGTTTTTCCACTCTTCCATGAGGTTTTTCCAATTTTTTTTTTTTTTTCATAGAAACCATCACTGAATACAACAGAATTAACCATGAAAATTCCACAAACATCTGTTGGGCCATTTCGGAGTCCATGAAGGACATACAAACAAACATACATCCATTTTTTTGATCGATTTTCTTTTTTGCATGAACTTTTATTTCTGTACATTAGAAAATCGATCAAATAGCCTTTTAATATAGAGTTGATCTGGCATGACTGTTTTCGTAACCGCTGCTGTATAGAATTTGACAGCTCACTGTAAACATTTTCCAAAATGTTTACAACGCCGCATAAGAAGTTTTCACCTTAAGGACGCCGCGCTCTTAAAAGGAAAAAAATATTCCTTCAGTCTTACGGTACGGGTTTTTTATATGAGCCAGTCATCTAAGACCTTGAAACCTGACAGCTCTCAACTCAGAAGGCGTGAGTTTTTGTTACGAATGGCTACGTTCAGTCACCTATCGCATAAGCTATCTGAGATACCCGTATCTGGGATATCTTTTTGGACGAGACAGATACCTGTATCCAGATAGCTGTCAAAACGTCTATATAAAAAAAAAAAAACAAATCAAACGCTTGAGAACAGGGAATTGTTTATGGCTGTGAATCCGTCGGCAAACATCTTTTTTTTTTTTTGTATTTTTTTTTTTATATCCCACGCCTCTTTCCCCCCAGATACCGCACGCGCTGGGGTCCATTTTCACCGAGTACGATTACAATTACGGTTGCAAGTCGTATCGGCACTTTATTTGAAATTATTTGAAATAAATAAAATAATAAAAAAAAAAGTGATGGCGACACGAATAGGTACCAGGAAGACAAGAGTTTGGGACTGCTTAATACAAGCAGGTACAACAAGAAAAACAAACTAAATTAAAATTTTAAATTAAAATATTACAAAAAGTAAAAAAAGAAAAAAATGCAAAATTTTAAAATCAAAAATTTAAAAAATTTTAAGTCAAAAATTTTAAAAAATATAAAAAACAAAGAAAAAAGTAAATACGCGTTTAGAAAACACTTCGTAATTGGTCCTATGTCTTGGGACTTTAATTAGATCGGTGCTACGAAGGTGATAACCTCCTCCCCGATAGTGAAAAAGTATAGCACTAAGAAGGTCTGGTGCATCTGTGACGCCTGTAATAAGTTGATGAAGGAAAACTATATCATTGTTGATCCTTCTTTGAGACAGCGTTTGCATTTGAAGAAGTGATACTCGATCCTCATAAGATGGAATATTTCGAGGATCATGCCATTGAATACCTTTTAATGCGAAACGAGTAAAATTACGTTGCACCAATTCTAACCTGTCAATATGAGCGTCATAATAAGGACTCCAAATCTGTGAAGCATATTCAAGGTGGGGACGAACAAGGCAATTATAAAGAGAAAGGGTGACATTAGGATCAAGAAATTCTTTTGACCAACGTTTCACGAACCCTAGCATAGAATTAGCTTTATTAACAATGTTGTTAATGTGCTCTGTAAAATCTAAATTCGGTGTAAAAAGAACCCCTAAGTCCCTTACTTTAAAAACACGAGAAAGATTTTGATGAGATATATAATACTCATAAGTCGAAGTTGCTCGTTTCTTTGAGAATGTCATTGTCTGACATTTCGACGGATTAAGATTTAAACTATTCTTATTACACCATACAGAAAACCTATTAATATCATTTTGCAGAAGAATGCGATCATTGTTAGATGTAATTTTCTTAACCCTAGACCCGTGTACTGGGCACTCAGTGCCCAATTCATTTTTCAAATCCAATTTGAACGTATTTCTTACACTTTTCTATTCCAATTAGATTTACACATAGTTAGTTTAGTATGTTTAGGTCTACAAAAATATACTATTTAATAGTTTCAGTGAGTATTGGGGACACAATAAGAATTAAAGAAAAATATGTCAAAACTGCGTACTTGGGCACTCAGTGCCCAGAGTTTTTTTGTATGGAAATCATGGTCTTGTATTGATTTATTTGCTGATCTTCAACGGTATTTTGATATGAATTTGATTTACAGTCGAATACCTCTTAGACTTTTTTGTTTCTACCCAAAAACTGAAAAATCATATGACGTTTTAGCCAAGTTGAGGATATATAATAAGTGTAGGTTTGGGAATCATTGTTAGAAAGAAAAACTGGGAGCCATTTGAAAAATTTCGAATAAGGGACAATTTATTTCTTTTACTTGTTACGGGACATCGACTGTTTTTACATTTTTCACCGTAGCAATCACTTCAGCAATCGATTTTTACAGTCAAAGTCCTCTAGTCACACTTTCAAAAATAAATACAAAATTGAAGAGATTGGTGCATGGATGCAAATAATATTATTTTGAAGAATGGTCACTTTCTTTCAGGAAAAGCATTACAAAGTTTAGAAAAAAAAAATTAGAGAGATTCTATTTACAAAGCTTTCGTATTAGAGAGTTTTTACTGTTTTGCTAGGTAATACAGTAATTTTTTTTTGATTTTACACCGGTTGAAATTTGTTTGCGTAAACAAGTGATTTTAGTGCAATTTCTTTGTGATCAAGTGCTTTTTTTCTGAAAAATATTTTTTTATCTACTAAAGTAAGTACCTAATTTTTTTAAATTTACGCCTATTATTTATGAGATCCTTTAATAATAGAGAATCATGGATGCTACAATGGATCGTGTTCTGTATCTCCTGAATGCATCTTCCAACCGGGATTTGACTGCGGCGGAGCAAGAGTTCTTTGATGAGAATTACTCCAGGTTCCTAGATGCAGAAGAGGAGGAAGTTCGACGCATTGACACTGAGGAGGATAGTGATACTGATAACGATGGAGATTTATCGGATGCCGATGATCCAAACTATGAACCAGATACTGCTTTGTTGGATACACGGGTTTCGCAGGCTGGTTTAGATATGGAAGAAGAAGAGGAGGCAGAAAGACAACAGCAAGGAAGCCGGAATGGACACGAAGATGAAGACCCTATTGCACCAAACAGAGGAATGCGGTATGTTGCAAGAAATGCCAAATTCGATGACATTTGGTCGTCAATGCCGGACGAAAGCGAAAGACAAAGAACAATAAGAAATCGAAATGAACGAATGAGACATGTTCCAAAATGCACCAACTTGTTTTCGAGAAAGGCTGAGGTTTTCAAGTCCTTAGTTACTCCAAATATTGTTGGAAATATTGTGCTGGAGACAAACAGAAAGACAAAGAGAACTTACGAGGAGAATCGTTTGTCTCTCAACCCAAAGAAAATGCGTAGATGGTATGACACATTTGAAGAGGAAATATATGCATATATTGCAATTTTGTTGTATGCTGGAGCTGAAAAAGCCTATGGGGTGGAAGCGAAGGATCTTTTTCATCCAACAAGTGTACCATTCTACCGCGCCGTTATGTCTCTGGAACGATTTGAACAAATACGACGCTTTATCCGTTTCAAACTGACAAATTAGCTGCATTTAGGTATAAAAGATAAAATGTTTGATTGATAGGCTTACAAATTTTTTTTTACCAATTTTCTAGGTACGTTTGGGATTTGTTTCAACAAAATCTTGTTGAGTTTTACCAACCGTCAAAGGAGCTGACAGTAGATGAACAGTTGGTCGGCTCAAGGGGAAGATGCCCGTTCAAAATGTTTATGCCAAACAAAGCCAGGAAAATATGGCATCAAAATTTTTTGGATAGTTGACGCCGTAAACAGTTATCCACTTCGAGGTGAAATTTATGTTGGCCAGCAACCATGCGATAATCGGTCCGATGGCATATCTCACCAGCTGGTAATGCGGTTAGCTAAGAGATATTTAGGCATGAATTACAACATAACGACAGATAATTATTTTACATCGGTACCATTAGCCTTGGAGCTTATGAGTAAAAGAACAACCACGTTTGGTACTATAAAGTCCAATAAGCCACAATTGCCAAAGCCATTTACACCATTTCAAGCAAACGAGGGACAAATTTTCAATAAAATTTTGCTATTCGAGATGCTTGCAGTTGTGTAGCTACGCAAGCAATACAAAAAAAAATGTGCTAATGCTGTCCACTGCTCATCATGAGGATAAAATTGATGAGGTCAAAAAAGTATTAAAACAGCAATGAGTTTGATCGGGTATGAAATTACATCTATAAGTACCTTACCGACAATCCAACAAAACAAAGCAAAGCAACGTTGTGATACCTGCAAGAAAGAAAAAAGGGACAACAAAACTACGGCGGTCTGCGATCTGTGCTATGTTGCAGCTTGCAGTAAGCATTACATAAGAGTGTGCGAGAAATGTTTTGTGACCAAAACTGCAATTGATACTACCGAAACCGAAGAAGATGAAAATTTTGACGGAGATTCACTTCCATCAACTTCAGCCGGTCCACCAGCAAAGCGCCAAAAAAATAGAAATACAAATTAATTTCAAAAAGTGGTGGTTGTAAATTACCTATTACTTTAAAAGCTTTTTTAAATTTTGTTTTCAAATAAATAATATCACAAAAAATAATAGTGTTTGTAAAATATTTTTTTTTTATTTCACTATTTTCAAGTAATTCATAGGAAAAACCTTCGTGGGCACACAGTGCCCAAGTACACGTAAACTAGAATTTTTTAAAAACACGGGTCTAGGGTTAAAGATCTTCATATCATCTGCAAAAATAAGAATTTCACTGTTTAGAACACATAACGGTGCATCATTTATTGATAAAATAAATAGAAGAGCTCCTAAATGACTACCCTGTGGAACACCAGATTTTGCAGTAAAAGTCTTCGAAAACATATCTCTGAATCTAACTTGATAAGTTCTATCCTCAAGGTAAGAAGAAATCCATGAAACATGCCCAGGGGGAAAACCTAATAACTGTAATTTCAACTTGATAACTGAGTGAGACAGTTGATCAAAAGCTTTTGAAAAGTCAGTGTATACACAATCAGTTTCCAGTCCATGTTCTAAACTGTTCAGACAATTATGCGTAAAGGCAAGAAGGTTTGTGACAGTTGATCTCCTTTGCATAAAGCCATGTTGCTCACTGCATATGATGGTATTACAGTAAAAGGATAAACTGTCACATACTATTTGTTCAAACAGTTTAGGAATACAAGAAAGTTTAGAAATAGGCCTATAATTAACAATATGCGACTTATCTCCCTTTTTAAAAACAGGCGTGATGTAAGCAATCTTCCAGGCGCAAGGAAATTTTCCAAGTCGCAAGGATAGTTGGAATATTTTACTAAGAGGTTAAGCTAAAACTGAATAGCATTTTTTCAATAATATGGGAGGAATACCGTCAGGACCAGAAGAATAGTCTTCTTTCAGAAGGGAAAAAAATCTTAGGACTTGATCAATCTCGATCGGGACATTATTAAACGTGACTTGTTTGCTATTTTTCAAGTAATTGAAAAAATCAACGGGAGTATCTATGAAAGATTGACTGAAATTATTGGCAAATGCATCGCAGATCTCAGAAGTAGAACTCAAAATTACATTGTTGTAGGTGAGCTTAACTGGGTAAACATCACATTTTCTCTTAGAGTTTACGAAATTCCAAAAAAGTTTAGGGCCTTGCTCCAAGGAATCACCCATAGTAGCGATATAATCATTGTAAAGATCATATGACAATCTTTTAAACTCTTCGAAAAGATATATACAGGGTGATTCACGAGCGTTGTGCCAAAAAGCTAGAGCGTGTAGGTTGAGTTGAGACAAGAAAAAAATCGTATGGGAGGGGGGGGTCTATTCCCCCCCGTTTAGCCGGGAGGGGCAATTTTCTGAAAAATTGACTTATTTTGTAAAAAAAAATATTAAAAATCAATGGCTTAGTTTACAACATCGTGCTATACCTTTCTGAAAAGCTAAGAACTTCTTCTTTCACTTTGTTTTTAAAATAAATTGTTTTTACGAATAGTTTTAAAAAAACAAATTTTCAAACTCAAAATTTTCAAAAAAAAATCCAAAAAAAAATTTTTGAACTAATTTTTTTCAAAATTTTATGTAATTAAGTACTAATTTTGTTTTAAAATTTCAATGTCTTT
The DNA here is from genome assembly GCA_943590905.1 of Sphaerophoria taeniata. Classification (NCBI taxonomy): domain Eukaryota; kingdom Metazoa; phylum Arthropoda; class Insecta; order Diptera; family Syrphidae; genus Sphaerophoria; species Sphaerophoria taeniata. The sequence goes on from OX016541.1 coordinate 26,704,221, forward strand.
GTTAGTTTTTAGTCGAAAACAGAAAACCGGATGCAAAAATGTCTTTTCGTTTTTGAGAAATTAAAAAAAAACCAAAACCACTTTTTTCTAAGAAAATCTTTTTTTTTATTTTTACCTATCTGGACTTTAAGTTTAATTTATTAGTTTAATTTACAAATTAAATTTTTTGTAATTGGAGTTTTATGAGGACTCAATAAAGTAGAAAAGTATTGGATTTTCAATGGATTAACCATTTTATTCATTGATAACGTCTGAAAACTGAAATGCAATTTTTTCTTACTATACCTGGGGCCGCGGCCACTCGCCGGCAAAGGTTTCTACCTGCTGGGGGCTTAAGATAATTAAACCGCAATTTTTCTTGAATGAAAAAAAACAATTAACAACCTAAAGGTTAATAAAAGGCATGGCTTATTTACTTAACAACCATTTACAATTAAAATATTAATTCATCAACACATAACAATAACAAACTCATATGTTCGAGAAGAGTTAGCGGACAGGAACTTCTGCTACGGTTTAACTTGTTGTCGAGATCGGGAAGCCGAAAGACTCTACGCTGAAAGATATCCCAATAGATGGCGCCCAAGTTGTAGCATGTTTTCAAGAATCCGCCGACGAGAGCACGGAGAGCTAGAAGTGAAAGGTCAATGGCAGACGTTTTCAATGGACAAAATGATTAATCCAGGGAAAATCCAATACTTTTCTACTTTATCGAGTCCTCATAAAACTCCAATTACAAAAAATTAAATTTACAAATTAAACTAGTAAATTAAACTAAAAGTCCAGATAGGTAAAAATAAAAATAAACATTTTTTTAGAAAAAAAGTGGTTTTGGTTTTTTTTTTAATTTCTCAAAAACTAAAAGACATTTTTGCATCCGGTTTTCTGTTTTCGACTAAAAATTAACAAAGACATTGAAATTTTAAAACAAAATCAGTACCTAATTACATAAAATTTTGAAAAAAATTAGTTCCAAAAATTTTTTTTGGCTTTTTTTTTTGAAAATTTTGAGTTTGAAAATTTATTTTTTTAAAACTATTCGTTAAAAAAATTTATTTTAAAAACAAAGTGAAAGAAGAAGTTTTTAGCTTTTCAGAAAGGTATAGCACGATGTTGTAAACTAAGCTATTGATTTTTAATATTTTTTTTTACAAAATAAGTCAATTTTTCAGAAAATTGCCCCTCCCGGCTAAACGGGGGGGAATAGACCCCCCCCTCCCATACGATTTTTTTCTTGTCTCAACTCAACCTACACGCTCTAGCTTTTTGGCACAACGCTCGTGAATCACCCTGTATAAACCACTTGGTTCTCTAAAGACATAGATCTTATATAATTTTTCCATGCCCTATTTCTCTTATTACGGAGGCTTTTTAACTCTTTTGTGTACCAAGGATGACAAGAGGTGTTGGTTTGACTGATTTTTTTCTTAGGTACAGTTTCGTTTATACATCTCATGAGTACAGCATAGAAATTCGAGACAGTTTCGTCAATGTTATTGGAAAATGGTAAGTTTTCAATACCACAATTTAATAAACTATCTGAAAGCTGTTGAAAATTGGCTCTGCGAAAGTCGTATTTGTATGAGCAGTCATGAGAATTACTATTTTCTAGTAAATGACTACTCAAGTCAAGAATAATATCTAAAGGAGGGTGATAATTATCAATATTAGTTATTGAAGAAGCGGATTCAACCACCACTGTACAGGCCGCATTAGATGAGAAAACCAAGTCAAGTGACCTATTCAACGAATTTAGAACAGAGTTTACTTGTTGTAAATCCGCTGAGATTATATTATCTCCAGGAGCTCCATTTGAGAAGAACTTGGGGAAGCTTCTAAATGAGAATCATCCTCAGAAGGAACCCAGTTAATGTTAGGTAGATTAAAATCACCCAAAAAGATTATCTCACTCTCAATGCCTGAGCAGCTAATGATATAGTCAAGAACTGATGATAATTCAATAAAGACAGAATTAGGACTTTTAGGTGGAATATAAACGTTAATAATAAAAACTTCCTTTGTTTGTAAATTTAATTGAATGCATATAAGTTCTAAATTTAGAACGAAAGGAATAATAACTAGGGACGAGTACAAGCTATTACGAACAGCAATAAGGACTCCACCACCAACTGAATTCAACTCATTTTCATGACGATCTTTTCGATAAACTATGAAATCTTTGTCAAAAAGCTTAGCGTCTAATATTGAGGCGTTAAGCCACGTTTCGGTAAAAGCAAAAAGATCATACGAAAATGTTTGAGAATTTTTAAAAACTGTAGTAGTCTTACTACGAAGTCCTCTTACGTTCTGGTAATAGAAGGAGAACCTGATAAGTTTTTTGGAGCAATGGAGTTGCGAACCAATTTCTTTCTACCAGAGGCGATGAATTCTTTAACAAGGGTATGCGGCGGCCAAGGACAATTGATAATCGGATCGAATCGGTCGCTTGAGACAGTAATCTTAAATGATGAAACGAAGCTGTCAGGCTTACTTACTTTAATGCATTTGGCTTGTGAAGTATTAGTTATAGCCTTATGGTCCAGAAGATGGTTTATTAATTCATCAGACACATTCCCAAGAAGTAACCGAGAAACAAATATTGACTTGGGCTTGGGTATTGACAAAAGGGTTTTTTTTAGAAGTTTCAACTGGAGAAATCACAGTTTCATCATCTAAATTATAATAAATATTGTTAAAAATAAAATCCATAGTAATTTTGTTTATATTTCTTTCAATTCTCTTCTCAATTGGAAGCTGATAAAATAGCGCGCCAAACAATACAAGACAAAAAATCATGTGTTAATCAGCTGATCACTCGGATACCCTAGGTATACCAAAAATTCTCAGTTACCTTTGGATTTTTTTTTTTGACAGAAAATGGTTCATGTATTTGCTATTTTTTACTATATGTAGATAATAATAACAAAAAGCTATCCGATACCTTTAGGTTACGTGATTGAACCCACCCAATGGGCCTGCACACACGGGATGAATAATTTTTGGACTGAAATGGGTTTTATTCTTTAGTCCAAGCACACACGAGATGATTTCAGACTGGGGGGAAAATGTATATGTGAACCTCTTTTAAATGTGTGAGTATATATTTCGTACCAAAACTGTCAGCTTTTGTTTATGTGTTAGTTTTAGTCTTCGTTCAGCCACCAAATTTCGGGTTGAAAATTTCAGTCCGGTTCATACTGCACACTTCGCTTCCCTTGCCCACTAAACTGATTTTAGTCCGGATGAATTAGTCTCGTGTGTGCAGGCCCAATGAGTGCATTACGAGAGCAAGTACGTCCGACGTAAAGTTGCCATTTTCCAACTGTTGACTCTACCTCAAAACCAAATAAACGTCAGAGGCTCATAAATTTGAAAGTGCCTAATTGAACCAAAACCAATCTAAATGTTGTTAACTGTAATTAAACGTTTGAGAATGAGAATTCTTTTTTCGAAAATTTAAAATTTAACAATTTTGTCCGTGAAAAAATGTTGAGAAATCATTGGTTGGTTAACGCATTGCTTTGACTTCCCTAAATAAAATTTTTACATTATCCAAGAAGATTTCTCTGGTTTTTGATAAACCTTGGGTTTTAAAAGAGTAAATTTAAAAATCATGTTTTTGTTTTCAATTCTGAAACAAAGAAAATTGCATTTCGACCAGAGACTTCATAAACTGAGCAACTTTACGACCCTGATGGTGGAACATTTTACAGTATAATTCTCTTTATATTCGGTGTCAAATGCTGGCTCTTATTTTTGATTTATTGATAAAAACGTCTTTCATATAATGCTTGACACATAAATACGATGTTTGCACAGCGTTGTTAGCGTTTAATTTAGGAGTACAACAACCTTACCCATAGAGCTTCACGGGTTGCATCTTCTGAAATTGCATTCTGGCTTATCAATTTATGGAACAAGAGTATACGGACCGTCGATACTTAACATAAACAATTTGAATTTTTAAACAAAAATTTAGTCACAAGAATTTCATATAACAACACTGTTCAAACGGTGCCGTGAACGAAGGCCATATGAACTAACGCCATAATGGCCTTAGTTCTCAATCAAATGTGAACTAACGCCATAATCCGATTATGGCCTTAATTCACAGTCGAATGAGAACTAAAGCCATCACATGAATGAGAACTTACGCCATATGGGGTAAGTTCACATTCAAAAGAGAACTGATGCCATAACATGCTTTGAGCTTTGAAGCAAAGTTAGCATAGCAAGTAATTACCTAACAAAATCTCATCGAGATCTCAGGGACCTCAGATATTTTTTAAATGGAACAAGAGATCTCACTCTCAGCGAGTGCTGATATTTTCTTTTAAAATTTCTGAAAGAAAAAAATGTGTTGATCCGTTTTCTTGGTCAGCCATTTGAACGTAATCATGAGTTAACAATATTAATTTCAAGGAATCTCACTGAAATTTGAAAATTGTGCTACACCTAATAATTAGGTGATCGTAGGTGCTTCGTTCGGAAAATAGTTTTCTAGACTCTGAAGTAATAAAAAAAATCGCGTTCTAAGAGCCGAAATTTTTTTTGGCAAACAGAGAAACAATTTGGGGTGTGAAAATAAAAAAATTCGCGCGAATTTTTTTATTTTCACACCCCAAATTGTTTCTCTGTTTGCCAAAAAAAATTTCGGCTCGCTCCGCTCGCTTTCTAGTAGTAGGTACTGCAGTACGCGATTTTTTGATTATTTTCAAATTGTGGAACTAATTTTCAGAATGAAGCATCTACGAAAATATTGAGAAACTTAGGTACTCATTCTGAAATTCAATACAAATATGAAAAATCATCATTTTTGTATTGATTTTTTTATTCGTTTAGAAAGCAACTTCATTCGATTACTTTGGAAAACATTATCAATAATTAAACGATTTCATTTGTTTTCCATCCTCGTAAATTTGTGCATAACTCCGCCGAAAAAACGAAGATTTAAAAAATATCATCGAAAACGGATTATTTTTGATTCTGGAGCCAAAAACTGAGGGGACCGCGAAAGTATAAATAACAAAGAAATTTTTCCAAAATTTTTAAGTTATGAGCGTGACGAAAAAAGTTAAGAATAAGGCAAATGTGGGACTATTGGTTCTTATATTTGATTTATAGTAACCCGTGTTTAAAATATTTGTGTTTACGCCCCCTTAACTAATAGAGCGTTCATCCTTTTTTCGTTAAACCATATATTTACCTACCTACATTATGTTCCAATATCATATTAAAATTATTTTGATTGCTGCGAGTGGCTTTAATTCACATTGAAATGAGTACTTGGGCCACTTCTTAAAATGAACTAACGCCATATTACTTTAGTTCTCATTCCAATGTGTATTTAGGTCATAATCGGATTATGGCGTTAATTCACATTTGAATGAGAATTAAAGCCATTATGGCGTTAGTTCATATGGCCTTCGTTCACGGCACCGTTCAAACTCCATACAATGGGGGATATATCTTATTAAAAAGTCAAAACTGAAAAGAGCGCGTGCAGTAGGGAAGGCACTGTAAAGAATTACGACAGGTGCACATTTGTATATGTCTATTTCTTTCTACTTGCGGTGCGTTCCATCCTTGCATATGTATATTGTTGGTAGATATGTACTTTGTATATGGCCGTGTCGCCGGCATTGTCATTATCATCATCCAGTAACGTTGGTCGCCCCGTGTCACCGTGGCGCGTCGTTTTCTTCATCGACCATAAAAACAGGCTCCGACTTTCTGGTTGTTATTATTGTTTTTCTCTTTTCTTTTTTTTTATTAATTTTTATTCTTTGTTTTGTTCCTGGGGTTTCATTGAGATAAGATAACTTGACCAAAACCAAAATCCGATATATTGAGGTTTAAGGTACAACATTCCGGTGCACCTGAGAACCACCGAGACAAAAGACTTGAGATTATTTTCACTCTTCTGTTCTTACGGATGCGATGATGATGATGATGATGACTGAGACGGGAACTCTATGCTCTAAAACTTGTTATTTTGCATTTTGTTTTGTTTTGTTTGGTTTGGATCTAAATGTTTCTTATCTCATGTTGCAAGTTGCAATCCTAGGTGTTGACTGCTGCTGCTGTGTCAGCTGGAAAAAAAGACAAAAAATAAACAGTCATATTCACATTCGTGGCAGAGGGAAGAATATGTTTTATGTGATGGCTTCTAACGGCTACTGTTTGATTCAATATGCATACATATATGGAAGCATCAAATTCCATTAGAAATAAAATACGAAGAAGTTCACCGACTGTAGACAGTCAACAGATATTTTAATCAGAAATTATTGTACTTAGAATTAAGTGTCAACAATTTATGGGAACTCCTTTAACTCAGGCGATGATGCATGTTCTTGGCATGTCGTAAACAAGACATTAAAAAACTTTCGGTCCGAATTAATTACAGGATGAGCGTGGATGCCCTTCGTACATGAGTATGGTGTTGCTTAAGCTTAGTTCAAAATATTCGAATCTTAACTAATGAAAATGAAACATTAATGTCACTCTCATATTGACGAGCGCAACTTTTTCTCATTAAAAATTATTAACAAGTTTCGCTACAAAATCAAAACCAAAAAAAGAGTTTATATCAGTTTATTTATTTAAAACGAAAATGAAAAACCTATTGTGAATCTGTGGTTTGTGTAAATAATATTACAATTGTTATACAAACAGTTCTAAAAGGTAAGTGGATGAGCTAAAAAATTAGACGACTACCGTGGGTATGTGTCTTCGATATAGTACGGTTTGTGTACTTAGTTATCAAACTTTTGAACCGTTGTTGTGGGTTTAGCACTTTGATGGAAATTTTAGTATATGAACTAAGTACTAAAAACTAGCATCTCTAGAATTTATCTTAACATAAGCCTCTTTGCAATTTGTTGTTCCTCACTTTTAAAGCGCCATGGGGCTTCCGAACTTTGACATTTGATATGTACCTAGCGTCATATTGGTTGTCATTTATTCAATCTGTTTTACCATGTTCACGCAGGCCTCTCTCAAATGGATTCAAAGTCACGTCTTATATGTTTTTCTCTTTCCCACTCATTTCCAAACAATGAATGGAACCTCTGCATTGTTTGTCCGATTCTCTAAACTGCGCCAACTACAGAGGAATCAGTCTACTTAACATCGCCTACAACATCCTCTCTGCCGTAATATGTGAACGTCTGAAGCCTTTCGTCAACAATCTGATTGGTCCCTATCAATGTGGCTTCAGACCAGAAAAGTCAACCATCGACCAAATTTTCACTTTGCGGCAGATCCTGGAAAAAACATATGAACTCCAAATCGATACCCACCACCTTTTCATCGATTTTAAGGCCGCATCATAAGGTCGAGCTAGACTTTCAGATTGACACAGGTGCCACGTGCTCTATGATAGGCTTGTGAGCATATAAACAGCTTGGAAATCCAGTTTGTATTAATTCTCATAAGGTGCTGAGGGCTTATGGAAATCATGCGGTTCCCGTGAAAGGTTATGTTCACGTACAGGTTGAGTTCAGAGGCAAAGAACATACACTTGAGTTGTTGGTAGCAGACACATATGAAGGTGGAAACATTTTGGGCATGGATTGGTTTGACGTGCTGGATTTTCAAGTGAGTTGTTGTGATACTATTTATTTTTCGAATGCTAGCAATGAAGATGAATTCGAATTAAAAGCATGTATAGAAAATATTTGTAGCCAGTTCACTGATGTGTTTGATAGTAGTCTAGGTTGTTGTAAGAACTACTCAGCTAAATTATATGTCAAAGACAATGCTATACCAAGATTTTTCAAAGCTCGCCCTACTCCATTTTCTTTAAAAGCTAAAGTAAAAGAGGAGTTAAGCAGATTAGAAGCAGCAGGAATCATACGCCCGATTGATTCAAGCCAGTGCAGTGGGCTGCTCCAATAGTTGTTGTTAAGAAGCCGTCTGGTAATGTAAGAATCTGTGGAGATTTTAAGATAAAAATAAATCCAGAGCTTGAAGTAGACAGCCATTATATTCCTCGTGTAGAAGAGATTTTCCACAAGCTAAAAGGAGGTATCTATTTTTCGAAGATTGACCTTAGCAATGCATACTTTCAAATACCCCTCGAGAAGGAATCCAGGAAGTACACTGTAATCAACACAGATTTTGGCTTATTTGAGCATCTCAGGTTACCGAATGGAGTGCTCCATGCATGTTTCAAAAATTAATTGATCAAATCATTGCTGGAATGGATCATTGTGCCGTTTTTATTGACGATTTTATAGTTACAGGCCGTAACAACAAAGAGCATGCAGAAAACGTCAAGGAACTTTTGGGACGGTTGAGATTATTTGGTCTACACTGTGAAGTTAAGAAGTGTGAGTTTGCTAAGCAAAGTTTCGAGTATCTTGGTCACAAGATTGATGCTAAAGGTATAAGGCCAACCGTCACTGGAATCGAAGCCGTCAGAAACATGGAACCGCCAAAAGACCTAAAGCAATTGCAGGCGTTTTTAGGAAAAGTCACGTATTATGGTAAATTTATTAATAATCTTTCACAACTTGCAGCTCCGCTCAACGAGTTAAGAAAAAACAACACGCGTTTTATTTGGACCGCACGCCAACAAGAAGCTTTCGATAAACTGAAGTGTGAGATTGTGGAAGCAACTCGTCTTGTGCATTTTTCAAACGAATTACCACTAATGCTGGCTACGGATGCATCGTTCCATGGCATTGGTGCTGTATTAATGCATCGATTTCCAGATGGCTCTGAACGCCCTATAGCCCACGCATCCAAAACCCTGAACGCACAACAAATCAAATATAGCCAAATCGAGAAGGAGTCGTTATCAATAATATTTGGGGTACAGAAATTTCACCAATACATATACGGTCGTAAATTCGAATTGGTTACTGACCACAAGCCGCTCTTGTCCATATTTAGCCCCAGTAAGCAGTTACCAACGATGACAGCACACAGACTACAAAGATGGGCCATTATATTGATGGCATATACTTATACCATCAAGTACAAGCCAACACGTCAACATGGCAATGCTGATGGTTTGTCGCGCATACCCGTAGGGTCCGATCTGAAGTTTGACAGGGAAGTAGAAACAATTTTTGAGATAACCGCCGAGCTGGACAACGAAATTGATTTTCCTGTAAATGCAAAGTTAGTAGCAAAAGAAACAAGCAAGGACCATATGTGCTTAGAAAGGTTAATCGACTGCTAGACGTTGGTTGGCCAGAAAGACTATCAAAAGATGAAGAAGAATTAAAGCCTTACTTCTTGCGGCGATTCGCTTTAACTCGCCAAAATGGAGTTTTACTTGAGCAAGGAAATGATATGTCCAGGGTCATCGTTCCTTTTAAGCTGAGAAAAAAAGTGTTATCCATGTTGCATGCTGGCCATTGGGGAATAGTGAGAACAAAGCAGTTAGCTCGTCGACATTGCTGGTGGCCTGGAATCGACCATGAAATTGAATTGTTGGTACAACGATGCGAAACCTGTCAACAGAATGCTGCTTACCCGCGACAGGAGTTTACAAGCTGGCCGACTCCATCCGAACCATGGCTAAGAGTACATGTGGATTTTGCTGGTCCATTTTTATCGGGCATGTATCTCATCTGCGTAGATGCTTACTCAAATTTCCCTTATATGGTCGAAATGTCAAATACGTCAGCCGAATCAACCATTAAAGCCTTGGATAGCATCTTCGGGATCGAAGGCCTACCCCAGTTGTTAGTTTCCGACAACGGCCCGCAGTTTACATCGGAACAGTTTCAAAAGTTTTGTGCAGAGCGCAACATAAAACATTTGCGATCAGCTCCTTTCCACCCCGCATCCAACGGAGAAGCTGAGCGAATGGTTAGGACTTTTAAGTCTGCTATGAGAAAGCTGTTTCAAGATGGTAATAATAAAAAAAAAGCTTTATTAGAATTTCTAGTTTCTTACAGATCTTTACCAAATGCAAGTGGAAAGTCGCCCGCAGAGCTTCTCCATGGTAGACAGCCCCATATACACTTTTGTCACAGTTAATACCACGTGAGGAAGTGTCACAGCAGCTCCCAATCAAGTCAAAGTTCACAAGGGGAGAAGAAGTTTATATCCGAAACTTTTCAAGAGGACCAAAGTGGATACCTGCCAAAATCACAAATAAAGTTGGCAACCGAATGTTTGAGGCCCAAACTAAGAAAGGCGTCACTAGAAGACATCAAAATCAAATTAGAAAAGCCATTGGAATACCTGAATTTGACGAAGCTCAACGTTTAGCTGCACTTAGTCACTGTGAGCAACATGCACCTCTGCCTACACCTGTCATTGAGGAAGGAAACCCAACACCGACGGCTCGGACAGAACGTCACAATAGACGCATATTAACTTAGAGTTAGTAGAGGAGTTTGTCTACCTAGGCTCCGCTATTAACACGGGCAATAACACCAGCGCTAATCGTTGTTTCTTTGGGCTAAAAAAGCAATTAAGTGGTAAAGCCCTCTCTTGAGCAACTAAGGTAAAACTGTACAACACCCTCATCATCCCTGTCCTGCTGTATGGTGCAGAAGCATGGACCTTCACAAAATCGGATGAATGTGCCTTAGGCTGTTTCGAGAGGAAAGTTCTTCGTGGCACCTTGCCAGAAGAGTCAAGGTCCAGAGACTCAGATGGCTCTGTCATTTAGAGCGGATGGACACTATTGCTTCGGCCCGGAAAGTCTTCGACACTATTCCCGTGGGACGTAGAAGGAGAGGAAGACCAGGTGGCGCGATGGGATAACATATATGACCAGGACTAACATGAAACGATATTTCAAAAGCCAACATTTAAAGAGCTAGGGTATGGCAAAACTAGTACCTTCGGTAAATACCTCAATTAGTTACTATTCATTAATTACACAATTCTCTACATACTTAGGAGTAAGGATAATTATAATAATTTGAAGACAGTTTTCCGGCTGTGTGAACAAAGCCTTAGCCATAATATACATTAAACAACCGCTGTACAGTTTATCAACTGTCAACACGACATGTCAAAATTTGGCCAATCGTGTGTTTCTGACTTTTCGTGTTCTAACTTCTACCTCTCCTAGAGTGCAGTGAGTTTCTTTATAATGAAAAACTTTTTACACACTTATCATCATCAACTTTTTATTAATTGCTTTTTTGAAAGCCACTAAATTCGAATGTCTAAATTGTCTAATTATTTCTGCTCTAAATTATATTTAGAGAGTTTCATTGTGATGCCAAAAATCTATTCAAACTGAACCATCACAGAACAGCACAGATATGCAACAAAAGAAATTGTTAATAATTGTGTATTTTTCGATTAAAAAACGAAAAAAAAAAACAAGTGGAAGGAAGAAAATGCTGTCTTTAAGCTCCATTAAGCAACAATGTTGTTAAGCTGATGACCGACAACTTTGAATTTGAAAAGATTCAGATTCGCATAATAGAATTGACCATAAAAGCTAGCCAGCCACAAAATGGGTTATCAGCGTGAATTCTTTTGCTTTAAAACATAACCGCAGTTATCTCCATTGCAAAAGAAAAAAAAATGTTGAAAAAGTGTAGAAGAAATGTTTTTTTTTTTCAAGTTCATTCACCACCTTTTAACCATTTCTTTGCGCGTGATGGCTCGAGCTTTAAATTATTTATTTTTGCGAATATTTTAAACAAAAGAGATCTTGCGATAAATCAGGGAGAGAAAGAACAAAATATAATTCATCACTTCAATTTGTCTTGGTACACTCGTGGATAAAAATAATGGCATCTGGTGTACAGATAATGATGGCGCAGACCGTTACCAGTGCGTTCGCGTTGCACAGCCATCAGCCGGCCGCACTCGCAGTTGGTCAACATGAAAAATCGTGGTAATAACAGTTGTTATGTGTGGACTGGACTCTCTTATTATTTGCAAACAAAATGACGTTGTGGAAAATGGAATTCTTTTAAGACATGCCCATTATCGAGCTTTCACTTTTTAAATGTAGTTATGATCTTTGGCGGGTACAATACTCGTTTCGGAATGCCTGTTGTTATTTTTTTGATCTCAGAATTAAGAGAGGTGCACGTCAATGTGTTTTACTTTTGGGTCTTGGCATTTTTATTATACCTGAACTTGGTAGTTCAACGTTTTAAAAATGTGTACCGATCATCGTGTCACATTCCTTTGATTTGGGACTTCCTGGAAACTATCAAAATCGGTTCGGTTGTTTCCGAGTCTATTTTTTTTTCAATTTTTATGAAGAAAGAAATTTTGCCTCTTAAGCATCTTACAAAAGACAGAAACACATTTAAAATTCAGGAATGCGAGTAACGAATATCCTTGATTGAAATCGTAACCCTCTGCAGAGCACTCCCATATTTCTGTCTCGTTCGTTGGAATTATTCCGCCTGCACACGCAGCGATTACGCCAAAAAGTTGTTTGCATGATTTATTACCAGATCGCTAGTAATTGACAAAGTGATCCACACACATTCGCATCCAGGGTGTGGAATTATCCCTGAAAGGAATTTTTTGAAGATTATGATATTCTGCGCATAAATAAAAGCCTCTCGAAAGGTAGACTCTTTCGAAGATGTTTTCAAGATGGTAATCTCGCTCCATATCAAATTTCTTTTCTCTTCTTTTTTGTTTGCTTTTGGGTTGTTTGAAAATACGTTAAGGAGGGAAATATATCTCGCACTCAATGTTCAAGAAAAGAAAGGGGGAAAAAACGAACAAACACAATGGTTGACGTTTGTTTACAACAAAATGATTGATCATGTTAAGTTCCGAGACTCGAACTCGATTTGCATAGATTCGAGATACTCGTTGGCATATCAAGAAGCTATGGAGTAATCATAGAAAGTTATTGTTAATGAAATTCAATGAGGCGCGTAGGTTATTTCAAACAATGTGCAGGAAATGCGTTGTTGTGGGTAGGAAGAAAATTCAGTTTTTTTGTCAATGATTGAAATTCAGAAGAAAAATTGCGTTTTATTTCTGGATTCCCAACGAAAATTCCGACCTGTTACTCTTTTCGTATTTTGCATTAACAACAATTGTCAAAGTAACCCAACTTGTCGTCGTCTTTCCCACAAAATAAGACAGAAATGTATCCCTCATATTCTTCGACTCATCAAACCATGACATCAACGTGTTTTGATATAGTCAGAACATCTCAGTCGCCCTTAGCAAAAAAAATGTAACAAAACAAAAACGCTCAGTTATGGTTGGCTACCGTTCAAGGCCGTCTTTGAACCTTTTCACGGCTAAGAAGCCAATCTTGACTTTTGTTGTTATATTGTATAATTTGAAAATGGCAAATGGAAAAGACAAATTGGATAATGTAATAGATTCAAGGACAAAAAAAAGTAACACAGTCGCGCAGTTCTCCGTGATGATGAGCATGCGATAAGATTGTAAAAATAAACTCTTATTGAAAAAAAAAAAAATGGGTTTGAAGAAGAGAAGGATTTCGCAGTGACCGACGCGCTTCCTCCAGACACTTTACGACCGGAAGAAGGTAATGCATAAATGCGTATAAGTTCCTTATTTTGTGAGCAACATGTTTTTACATTTTGTACAGAATGACAAACAGTCCGATAAAGGTTTAATGGATAGGTATCATATAATTGTGGTACACTTTACGCGGCCTATAACCCTTCGCCTTATAGTGTTCTCGAAAAAATTTCAGAAGTGTCATTAATAATTAAGGTGGATTCACATTACCCAAATCCGCTAACACGACAGAAGTTGATAAACATGTTGTTAAATATGAACAAATGAAGAATCAACGCACTCGAATTTCGAGAAAGTGTGCCTAAGCCATCATAGAAATTTTTTGTTCGATTCACAGTCTTATTTTTAAGTTGGGCTAGTTTTAAGTCTTGTACTGTGGATTTGCTTCACAACAGAATTTATGTATCACAAATAACGCTTTATATTTCTTATGATGCAATGATCAATACATGTACCATGTTTCAAACGGTTTGCTTGTTCGAATGATTAATCCGTTTTACCTATGTACAATTCTCGGTTAATCCCTGTTCTAAGACAATGATGTTAGCTCTAAGTTAGGCATTCAATAAAGATTTGGCAAAGCAAATAGTTGTTTCTTTTAGAAGTTATTGGAAAGTTCCTACAGTGTAGGATTTGGATCGAGAGTATATATTACATTTTTCTTTGATTCCAAATTTTCAATAAAAATTCTCGCAACAACCTTGACAAACATAAGCCACGTAAATTCGTTTCCATAAATAAATCCCCAATTATTTTAAATAAATCAAAACACTTAAAACTTAAATTAAATGCAAATTTGAGTGAGACGAAAAATCAAAAAAAAAAAAAATCATGAACTCCTATTTAAGTTTGTTATAAAATTTATGAAACAGCTTTACGATATAAAATATTTCTGGCAACACTATTTTCGTTCAAATAACCGCTGTATTATAGATTTTGACAGCTCACCTCAAAGATTTAATTTTTATATGATTCATCATTTCGGCTCAGAAGAAACCACACTAAAGACAAAGACACCCAATAACCAAAAAGACCTTGTTGTCTCTGACGGTGTGCCTGATATCTTACGCTTTTTGATCTGACGTGAACTTATATTATTTTTTACAGATCCCAATAAAAGTGCAGTTGCCCGTAGCTTAATGGTTAGGTGCGTTGGCTGCTAAGCAGAACGTCGTGGGTTCGAGTCCTACTTGCGTCCATAAAGTTTTTATTTCATCTTTCACGGGCACTGCCTCTTGCGAAGAACTGACAAATCTTCCAAGAGTATCAATCTGTCATGAAAAAGTGCTTCTCAACTCTGCCGTTCGGAATCGGCGTTAAATTGTAGGTCCCCTCAATTCTTCACACGCACTCAGAGAATTGTTGATGAGAGTAAGCCACTTAGGCCTTGGCTCTTCAAGAGCTGTCGCGCCACTCTTTTTATTTTTAATGAAAGTGCACAGCGCTGCATAAGAAATGTTTACTTCAGGACAGGATCCACGACAGGATCCCTTCGGTTTCTTTCCAAGTTGTATTGGAAAAAATATGTTGGGCTGCCCCACGGCTCCGTTTTATCTCCGACACTCTTCCTTATTTCCATTAATGATCCCATCCCCTACCTGAAACTTCTAATTGACCCACCTGTTACGCTGAGAAGGTTTTTCGTATTTTTTTTTTTTAATGATTCCTGCTCTTCGGTAGATGTGGATCTTCAACGGCAATTATGATTGTTTTTGTGTTATCTTTTGTTCATCAAAATATTAAAATATTTAAAGGAAAACGTGTTTTTTGTTTGTACTTAAAATCAAATGCTTTCAAAACCTCTAACTATTACTTTTCCTAAGTGACAGGTAGCGTTTTTATAATAATTTGGTTCCCCTCGCTTTCCATTGTCGGAATCTCAATTAACCTTCAACAACATGGAAGTTTGCTAATTAATTGGAATGCTTCAGCTCCAACGACTTGCAAATGTATGTACATAGTTATTGTTAATAGACACGGTCGAGTGAACACTATACTCTTTTCAAATTCATACATATGTACGAGTGTTATATTTTCCTATACTTTTTGTTTGTTTGCATCTTTGAAAAATTTCGCACTCCCGTTCGCGGTCGTGCCGCAACGCATCGTCATTTCCTTGAGTCTAAAACGCTCTCTTTTGTAAATAAAATATGAATTTTAGATTACCTCATTCATGTCAAAAAGAAAATGGCTGGATTAAAATTAAACTAAAAATGTCCGCGAATGTGAAGACTCAGACCAATCTAGTCAAGTAGGTGCCATTGCACTATATCGCCAGTCAAAGACACGTTCCACTGTACTAACTAGACGGTGGTTGTTGGTCGTAATCCTTCCTGTCGCCACTGCCGCCGTCCTGCATATCGCATAATATCATCGACTCCTTACCATTAAACTTGTTTATTTATCGAAAAATAATCAAGCTTATGCATTTTGTTAAATGCTTCCTTTTGGAGCAAATTATTATGATTTATTTACAATGTAATTAGTGACCTATACGAAGTACGCGTGTGTGTACACACGAGATTGGCACTCTTCGACAAAAAAAAAGAAAGAAAATGTGCAAATATTATCGTTACTTCGTTAATGTATCTCAAAGATACACACGGAACGATAGAGCATTGCTTAATAAATATTTGCATGCAAAATTTACTATTTGTAAAGTTTCTCGGCGTTTTTCCTAGATAACACAATACACAAAACAGTCACCGACAAAAGTTTTCTTACCCACACAATTTTTTTGTTCCTCTTAAAAACAAATTCATTTGCCAGTTTAATAGAAAATAAGTCATTGGCGACTTTTTTTCCAACAAAATTTAATGAAATTTGGTATCGTGGAAATGTTCTTTAAAACGCCACTGTAAAATGACGTTTCTATTTTGCTGGACTTCATTTCAACGTACACATAAACTTTTGTTATAGAAATGAAATATGTCGTTTACGTCGCCATCGTCATCGTCAAGAGAATGGTAAGCGAAAAGCGTATATTTACTCATGTGAGAGCTGTCTCGGATCGCCTTGCATTTTGAGTGTATACCGCGGGTGTGATCAACATCATGTTATTGTACTTGAATGTAAATGGGAACTCAATGGGCAGCGTAACATCACTAACCACTCTCTTTGGCAATCTTGCCCCTTTGCGGGCTTTGAAAGCCTGCCAATCATGACGTTCTTTTTTCTTTATTGTTGTTTCTGTTGTTTTCTATATTGGCCGTTCTTTTTGGTTTTGTTTTTCGATTTTCCTCGTTTTACATTTTTCGTCATGGGTGACAGAATCGAGAATGCACTTGTTGCGTTTGTATAGATTTTGTATTGTTATCGAATTTCAAGTATACTGGAATATCTTGATTGCTCTTTTTACTAAGTTTCTCTTAAGAACCTCCACTCTCTTTTGAAATTAACTAAAAACTAATACAAGCACTTTTCTTGTTTTAATTACAGGTAAGCACCAGGGAGTGAAAATGTTAAATACCTGATTTGTTCAATTTTGATCTCGAATCAAAGGTAAGGTAAGAGTTTGAATAAGGTTTGTATTTCAAAAAGAAGTTAAATGATTTTTTGTCACCTCAACTCATGGACGCATTTGATGTCAAAAAAGGTTTTAAACAATGTGATGCACTGTCATCGTTTATGAGCCTTTAGACGGAGGCAAAGAAGATGGGTCTAGCGGTTAATGAGGGTAATACCAAGTTAATGCTGTCAACAAGGTAGGACAAGGACACCCAACATCGACTTCTTGGAACCAATTTCAGTATGGACAGATTAATCTTCGAGGCAGTTAAGAAATTTGTGTGCTTAAGGTCCGCTACAAATGAGACACTGTCTTTAGCGCTGAAATCAAACGAAGAATCACTCTTGTATTCCTTGGACGTAGAAGGCCCCTTCTCAAGAAACTGAAGTGTCACTGGTCCAAATGTATGGTGCATAGATATGAACCATGACAACATCGGATGAAAACGCTTTGAGCTGCTTCGAGAGAAAAATTCTTCGAGTTATTTTTGGTCCCGTTTGCATAAATGGAGAATGGAGTCGAAGATTCTACCAAGAACGAGCTGTTCAGCGGCACTGACCTAGCCAGAAAAGTTAAGGTCCAACGGCACTGACCTAGCCAGAAAAGTTAAGGTCCAACGACTTAGATGATCTGGCCCGCAGAGTCTTCGTATATTAACCGGAAGGACGTCGCAGGAGAGGAAGACCGTGACTCAGGTGGCTCAATACCAAAATGAATTGTTTGAAGTGAGCTGTCAAATTCCATACTACAGCGGTTATTTGAACGAAAATAGTGATGCCAGATATACCTTACATTGAAAAGCTGTTTGGTCGATTTTCTAATGAGCAGAAATAGGAGTTCATGCAAAAATGGTTTTATCTTACGTCTCAGTCAAATTTGCATTTAATTTTAAGTGATTGGAGATATTTCAAATATTTGTGCATTACTTTATGGCAACGAATTTATTAATATCAATTGTATTTGGCAACTTTGTTGCTAGAATTTCTCTTGAAAATTCGAAGAAGAAAAATACAATGTAGCCTTTTGATCGAGACTCTACTCTCTCTACAAAATATTGATGACATCCATCTACTGCGCATGTTGATTGTAATGTGTGTGAAGGAGATGGTTGGATGATTATTTTTTGTTAACAGATGTGCGATGGGATAACATAATGAACGGGACTCGACTTTTTTCGTAGCCGAAACACCTTGTTTACATGTAACCATATTTCTTGTACAGATATTGAAAAAGTTAGGGTACCACAAAACTTGTACAGATAATTCCAAAAAAAATATACCTCAACTACTAGTAATTTTACAAAATTCTTTATTATAATAATTTTAAGGCTTTTCCAGCATAGGACATTCTCGTATATGAACATACTTTTGCTGTGTGAAGAAAGCCTCAGCCATTTTATACATTAAACAGCCGCTGTACAGTTTTGTCATTCGTTTGTTTTTTTTTTTTAACTTTTGTGTTTTCACTTCTAAATCTAAATCTTTTTCTACGTAGTAGAGAAGTCACCCCGACGTACAACCCCCAACCTGGAGTACCAGGCACTTGATGTGACTCCAAGTACAAGAGCCGGAAAAACCGCTCCTTTTACGGCCTGGGCTTCAAATAAGAAGAAGTAGCCCGTAGAGGTGTTCACCAAGTAGTTCGGCCTAACTGGAACTGAAGACGCCACCGTTGATTCCAAAACAAAAATTCATCCGCTGCCGTCCCTCGTTGGGAGTGCCTTGGTGGGAACACTCCTTCGTTGTGGGGTAATATCTAGTAACAGCCTACTCCGATTCGACCTGTCGACAATGGGAGGTCCTATGCTCTATGCTTCTTAGTAGTAGTTACCGTAAGCTGCTCCGCCACGTCAAGGCCTACCCAATGGAGCACTCCCGGATTATTACTCCAGCTAAACTACTATAAACCCTACAAGCTTTGATAGAAGCACCTTATATTTATTGCATCGTTCATAAATGTACTCAAAATGAAACTGACATAAAAAATGAACGTCTTAACTGAAGGTGTTAAAACGCGCTACAAAACCTATTCTACCTAAACCACCATAAAGTCAAGTCTTTTTTGTTATTATTTGAAATAAAACTGTTAATACCCCTAAGTCCCACACCTCACTAAAGAGAATATCCAATTTTAATCTGCTTAACTTAAGAGAACCACATAAACAAAACAATTCCTTTTCAATTTCTATCCGTTGACGTTGCCTCTTGGCTCTTGCCTTACCTTTTTAGATTCAATTCCAGTAAAAGAGCCACCACCACCACAACACAACCACAAAAAAGCCGATCGCTTCGAAATCTATTCACTTGACTTACCTATTTTATGTTAGTATACATTCGTCAGCGACGCGGCGCACCTGTATGAATTTCGAACTCGACTGCGAAACAATTTTTAATCGAATATCTTTCGTTGCATTTTTTCTTCCCCGATTATTTCCCCCGTTTCAAAATAAAATTTAAAAAACAAACTTATTTTCACTTGTCGGCAGAAAATAAAGTTTAAACAGCAACAAAAAAAAAAACCTTTTCGGCAGTTTTTGTGACAGTGATTTATGTGCCCCAAAATATCTAGATATCTATTTATCTAGATAAATTCATGAGTGGCTAGATTGCAAACCCCGTTCACGATTGTTGTAATGTGTGTAAAAATCGCAGGTGCAGAATTTTACCTGTATATTCAAATTTATTGTGCAATTTTTAAATACAAACAAAAAATCAAATGAAGTGAAGAAAAGAAAATGAGTTGAAGTTGAATTATTTTGGATTATATCTCCCAGGTCCCAACAGAAAAAATGGCGAATTCAAAACAAAATTGATTTGGTTTTTGTTGTTTTTCTTTTGAAACACAATGGGTTCTCCTTCTCATTTATTGATCCTAAATTACTTTTATCTGGTTTAATTGTGAGAGGAATTACTTTTTAATGTTTTGTTTACTGATATTGTTCTAAATTTATCTATCTATCTCTTCAATTCCATCCAAATAGTCATAGATTAAGCTTTTTTTATAGCAAAAAAAAAAATAGGTAGGCAAATAATAATACTTGACGTACTCGTGAGAGCGTTGAGTCAAGGTTCTTTTGGCTACAGGCAATAGCTTTTGACAAAATTGTTAGATTAGGTAATTAGTAGCAATGTAGGATGAAAATCTGAACAAAATTGTTTAAAAAGTGACTCAGAAGTGGGAAAAAAACAGTGTCGGATGATTTTTTTGAATTAGAGCAATTTCCGTTATCTAGATGAGTTCCATTTGGAAATGTCGCAAAAGCCTATAATTATTTTCATGTTGCTCATTTCCTGGGTGAACAAGATTAGTAGCTCTCAATTCCAAATTGCCAAAAATAATACTTTCGATTCTTGCCCCAATTGGTACTGAACAAAATTTTAGGAACACCCTGTTTGAAACGCTCATTAAACCCTGTCATTACATTTAGTCCTCTTTTTTTTATTGATGATGATGAAATTCCCAGGGACCACATTTAAAAACCCAAATATTTAACCAGATCATGACGACACTACTGACACTCTCAAGGAAATGTGAATCACTCATATCCTTTTCGTCCCACACAGATCATCTCTTCATCATAACCTGTCTATCTACCTGAATTAATGGCACAACAACTCAAATATTTCTCAGATCATTATTAGTTTCCTGGAAAAAGGACGAAGGAACGAAATTCCTGTGTGTCATGTCTCATGTGTACTTAGACGTTACGCACATTAAAACTCGTAATTGAAGGGGAGGATTTGGTATTTTTTTTCGACATTCCAAAAGGTTTTGGGAATTTTTTTTATTTTCAAGATTTATGATCACTTCAAGAAATCCGACACCATTCGTATTTCGTTGGGAATTTTGTTCCAATCAAAGCCAATGGATAGCGGATGTTTACGTTTTTTCGTGTTGTTTGTTTAAACAGGACACTTTGCTCTGATGAATTGTGTGGGAAGTTGTCAAGAAATGTTTATTATTTTACTCGTGTTTTAATTGTTTGTTTAATTTATTTTTATTGCGAAATGACTTGTCACTTAAAATGCTGCATTCAAATATTGACTTTTTTTTAATGATAAAAAACGTTTAAGAACGTCATTAAGTTCTTATCAAAAAAGTGACAGCGCAAAATGATTCACTGACGCTAAGATCATTTTATTATTTAACTTTTTTGTATCTCTATAATTGTTTTCTTGTTCAGAGGCTCAAGTCGATTTTTACTATTTTAATTAGTTAACCTAAGACCTAACAATGACAACTTGAAACTAAAAAGTTAAAAAGAGTTATTTTTTCAAATCACAATAACGTATGGAATGCTTCTTTATACATACAGGGTCTTTCTGTAGACACTTCCAGCCATATTAATAAAAACACCTTTTCCACCGTTATTCCATAGGTTACCTAACCCATAGAATAAAAGCTTATCTATAATTTCAAATTTCTCATTTATAAAAAGTTTGTTCCTGGAATTGTAAAGTGAAATCAGAACAAAAACATAAAATGTAAAAAAGAGCCAAGTTCTTTTATGTGCGAACAACACTGTGTAAAAAGTTAGCCACCAAAAGCAATGAGATCTAAAAGAACGCCAAGTTCTTACATGTAAAAGTGTTATATTGAATATTTTTAATCATAGAAGATAATACAACAATATTAAAAGAAAATAGAAAATAGTTTGGATGAAAATTTACAAGTTCACTGTTCAAGTTTTAAAATGTTATTAATTATGTTTCAAACGAAAAAATTGCCGAAACCCTATCAGAATTTCGAATTTAAACGTTTTCGACCATTTCAACAAAGTGGGCGGATACCACGCCCCTAAATGTAAACAGAATTTTTTTATCATTTTTTTCATGTTATTCAACCAAAACCTTACTAGAATTCCAAATTTCAACATCCTACGACCGATTTAAGATAGTAGGCGGAAAGCACGCCCCTAAATGAAACCAAAATATTTTATTTATATTATTTCTTATATTCAACCAAAACCCTATTAGAATTCCGAATTTCAAGATCCTACGACCAGTTTTAGAAAGTGGGCGGATACCACGCCCCCTGAATGAGCAAATTGAATTTTCGATTTTTTTCCTTTGTATACACCCGGAAACCTACCATTGTACCAAATTTCAAGATTCTGCTATTGTTAGAAATGCTTCATAATTTTGATGATCAGTGAGTCAGTCAGTGAGTCAATTACGGTTTTTGAAATTTTTATTGTTCAATATCTCAGGAAGTAGTGGTTCTACAAAATTATGTTTTTCACAGGACCTTTGTGCCCATGAAGTTCATACGTAATTCAAATTTAAAGCTTCTAACTCTATGGGTTCAAAAGTTATGGGGGGTTAAAAATGTGCTTGAGTTCGATCCTGTAAAAAGGGAGTAGTGCTAGAACTTGGCTGGGCACTACCGTGCCCTTTGATTTATAAAAAATCCCTTTGGGAAATTTTTTGTTGTTAATACTTGACAACCGATTTTTTGTTGTCTCGCCTACATAGATGGCAATCGATTATGGTGTCATCCAGAGTTGGGCAAAATTTATTCGAATAATCATTCGAATAATAAATAATCATTTTATTCGTTATTCACGAATAATGAATAATTTAATTTATTCGAAGAAAATGTATTCGAATGACGAATAAATAATTTTATTCGTTATTCGAATAACGAATAAAATAAACACAAGAAATTTGGTAGAACAATTAGTATTTTAATTTTTTTTTTATTAAAAAATATTTACAAGCTCCAACCTCCAACAACAGAACACAACTTTTATATGCAATATATAAGAATAAAATATAATTAGATTTTTTTAAATTTAATCACTAACGAGGACACTTCAGAGGATGTGTTAAAGGGGTTTTGCAATATTTAGAAATGGTGAATGAGTTTGATTACGATCCTAACTTGTGTACTATCATGTTGATAACAAAAAAGAACCAATTTTTATTACTCTCGCTAATTTCCAAGAATTTATCAACCGCGGATATGTATTTTGTTTTCTTTTTTCAATATATTTACCAAGAATTCGTTGAAAGAATTTTTGTCAGCAATAAAAAATGAATGAAGAGATTCGAGCGTTTAATTCCAAAGGAAACGTAAATAAAAAAAATTGAAGATAAACAGACAAATGAAAGAAGGTACATAGTCGATTTTATTCGTTATTCAGAATAACGAATGAAATCACGAATAAATAACGAATAACGAATAATATCACGAATAATTTATTCGTGAATTAGTGGCGAATAATTTTTTATTCGAATAATTATTCGAATAACAATTTATTCGAATATTGCCCAAATCTGGTGTCATCCAATAATAAAAAGGAAAAAAGTTTTTTTTACATTTTTTTTATTCCTTCACTTAACTATCCTCTGCGGAGGAATAAGTTAGTAAACCTCAGTTAAGAGAAATCCACAGAGTAAACTCGAGTAAACTAACCGAGCTGACCCAACACTACGCGTAACGTTGCCTCAACAGAATTACCATTTTGATTGAATAACTTTTCTTTTGCACGTGTTAATCAGCGTTATATTTTGTCCATGGTAATCTGACAAAACAGGTTGAATAAATGTCAGTCAATTTGACAGATAACGACTAGCAACTATCAAAGTTAGGATATACCTATGGAAAGATCCTAAAGGGTGTTTTTCTTAGGTGTATAGAACTTTTAATATCAATAAAACAACGATGGAATATTCGATTGACATGATTTTTTATTTATTCACATAAATGTAACGAACTACAGACACATAGCAGCACTGGTGACTGAGACCATCGGCTGGGACAGAACAAGACATACAACAGAGAGAGACAGATAGACACATAGAAAGAAAGCACACATAACAGAAACCTACGTGGCTCAGAGGAGGAGACTTAGATTTGTATTGTCTCATGTTATCGCACAGGTGGCCTCAGATAAGCTGGCGATTTTTGTAGAAAAAGAATGCTGCTGAAGCTGGGGTTTGAACCCGTAGCGTTCGGTTTAGCAATCCACTACTCTATCCTCTGAACCATGGCCACCTGCTATCTGTCTCTATCTGTTGTATTAATGTCTTGTTCTGTCCCAGCCGATGGCCTCAGTCGCCAGCGCTGCTATTTGTCTGTAGCTCGTCACATTTATGTGCGAAGTACTGTGAAGTCAATGTCAATGTCAATAGTCTATTTGTGTTAAATCACAAGATCTTGGAGGCCAATTCACAGGTCTAAAACGTGAAATTAGACGGCCACCAAACGTGTCTTTCAATAAATCGATTGTGGCAAGAGCTGTTTGACATGTTGCGCCGTCTTGTTGGAACCACAGCTCCTGGACATCATGGACTGATTATTCAATTCAGGAATGAAAAAGTTAGTAATCATGGCTCTATACCAATCATCATTGACTGTAACGTTGTGGCCTACATCGGTTTTGAAGAAGTACGAACTAATGATTCCACCAGCCCATTAAGCGCACCAAACAGTCAGTTTTTCTGGATGTAACGGTTTTTCGACATACAATTGAGGATTAGCTTCACTCCAAATGTGGCAGTTTTGTTTTTTGACGTAGCCATTCAGTGCGCTTCATCGCTAAACAAAATTTGCTTATGAAAATCGGGAACAACGGCCAACTCGTTTTGGGCCCATTCGACGAATCTACCCCTTGCTTGATGATCGTTTGGCTTCAATTCTTGCACGAGTTGGATTTTGTAAGCACGCAAACCAAGATCCTTCCACAAAATCTTCAATAAAGTGGATAGACACAGATCCAATTCCTGTGCTCGATGGCGGATGGACTCATTCGGGTCTTCCTCGATGCTACGCTCTACAGTAGCAATAGCTTCTTCTGTACGTACCGTACGGCGTCTCTGAGGATGCGAGCTATCAATTAGAGTTAACGTGTTGTGAAAACGTTCCATGGTTAATGGAATTAACTGCTCTGATTTTGTCGACGATAAAATGGACGTTGTGCGCGAAACGTATTCCGCACAGGACCATTATTTTCGAAATAAAATTCCGCAATTTGCAAGCGTTGTTCAGGCGTGAGTCTATTCATGATGAATTGCCAAACCAAACTGAGAATAAATCACGTGACAGCTGTTAAATCGGTCGCCGTTTTGAAAAGTAATGCCAACTTAAAATTCTATACCTACCTCGAAAAAAAACACTCGTTATATGCATTTATTTAAAATTCGAATTTTTTATACAAAATTCATTTGTTCGTTCTCGAAGAATCAAATTCCAAAATTAAAGTTAGAACAAAAAAAAACGAGTAGGTACTAGGTACTATAGTTTGAAGCTAGTCTTGAAAATAAATTGACAACTTCAGTGTCAGAAAAGCTAGTCAGTTATCGAACGATGGAATCTCAGTGCTGAAAGGACGAAGATTTTTCTGCAAATTGCAGCGCAGATTTTAATGCTGTACCTCAAGGTTCCGTTCTCGGTCCTCTTTTGTTTCTTTTTTATGTACTTCAACTTGCATCTTTTTCGGAAAATTGTTATTCTAACTCTAACGAAGCTTTTTGTGTCAATGAGGACTTGGAGAAAGTATTTAAAATATTAATAAATAAATTATTAGTAAAATAAAATTTAAGAAAAAGTGAGGTTATTAAACAAAGAACAATTGGAAATGTCAAATCAAAGTGCTGTCAAACAGCTGTTGTGTGAAGGCTGTGTTCACAAAAAAAAATGTCATTAGTATACATCTGTGGCAATAAGACAGAGTAGCTTATGTCGACATAAGCGATTTTTGAGTTTTTAATGGATTGTTCATAAGCACTTTGAAATCTACATTTCTGTCTTACCCCCATTTAAAAAGATCTCTCCGTTGCAAAGATATCGTACGTTTCATAAACGCTTATGTTTTAATGCCATGCATTGCATTCGACAGAAAAGCTTATGTTATTTAATTCTCTTATGTCTTCCAAATTTAGTTATTATGATTTAACAGAAACGCTTATGTCGTATGAAATTTTTTTTTTATTTTACTTTGAAAGCGATGTTAAAATCAATAAAATAAATAATAAATAAATTAACCAGCTTAATTCGAGTTTTTTGAGGAAACTTTTGTATACTTAAATTTCTTTGCTAAATTTTAATTGTATTTTAAAAGACATAAGCTCTTTTGTAAAAATTAATAAAATCACAAATCAGATATATTAGGTTTGATAGAACCCTTATGTCTACATAAGATATTCTATCGAATGCATTTTTTCAAACAACACTTTAGATAAAAATCCATTTTTCTCGAAATCAAGTTTTTTGACATAAGCTACTCTGTCATATTGCCACAGACATAATGAACAGTGGTGTTCACGTTACACAAATACGCCAACACGACAGAAATTGATAAACATGTTGTTGAATGTAAACCCCCTTATATAAAGAGTCAACGCAGTCGAATTTCGAAAGCTGGGTGGTTATTAGACATAACTGCTCCAAAGATAGTTTTATAATAATTGCCACTTATTTATCCTTTTTGTTTAAATAAAGAAACAAATAATTAACACACCAATAAAATCTTGTAAAGTCATTTAAAGTTGCCTGATCTTAAAGTGTGTCTAACCTACCAACCCCTACTGTACAACCAATTGACAGCCTCTCGCTAATTTATTATGTGGTAAAAGTTGTTTACTGATCGAATTTTTAGTATTAATAAAAAAGAAAACAAACTATCTTCTGGCATCTGATTTCCTTTCCTGTTGGAATGCATTACGTAGTGAGTGATTTTATGTCCAGATTGCCGACACGTCTGAATCATTCGGTTTCAGGTGGCTCTGGCTAGGGTAACGAAGTAAATGTTAACATACTTCTTTTCAATTGTGATGGGCCAAGTGCAAGTGAAGTTTCTATAAGAGTCACCTATGCTCCCATCTATTTCAAGTCTTTTAATTATTATCATTAGTTTAATTGTGGCATCAACCAAGTGAACTATAATGTTAAGTGAAAGTGATAGTGAACTTCTATGACCCAAAACAAAAACAACAAACACCAATGACGAAGACGAACGATAATCGCGCCCAGAGTTTGGCACTGGAACAAGAAATAATAAATAAAAACACTTTTCTCTCAGACTGTCACTTTGCTGTTGTCTTATAGTAGTTAGTCGTGTTTCTGGGATACCAATTGCGCCAAGAGTCTTTCAGAGATTCGAATCCGATGTGGTGTGCTTTGCTGATGGCTCGAATGTCTGTTGCTGGTGCTGTGTTGTGTTGTAATTTCTGGGAATTTATGTGAAGAAAAAGAAAAAAAACTAGTTGTCGACGACCTGTCTGCACTTGTAGTCTTGACTGCACCTTGCCCAGCAGCATTTTGGCATCCGAAACTGGTGTTTGTATTTTTTCTTTTTATTATAAAAAAAACAGAAGAGCAAAATTTGTTGTGCAACTTTATTAATGCTTGTCCAGTTAAGCCATTAAAAATGAAAGACTTAAACGAGTTGGACACCTAACTGAACTTCCGAGTTTTGGATAATTACGTTCATAAATTCAACGCATGTCAAAATTTTGTTTCAGCAACATGTTCTCTAGCGGAAATCAAAAAACAGCCCGTTTCATGTTTTTCAAAATCAAATATTGTAGGAACATTCTTTCTTTGATGAAAAGAATGAATAAATCTCACTACATTGTAGCGTTTGCAAAAAAAACACACTTATCCATAATTTATCTTGACTTGCTATTTGTTATCTTTCCATACATAGATATGACTTGAAGACTATCTAGGCACATCAACCCTCACATCTTCCATCAAAGCGACAAGAAGAACCCAAATAAGGAAATTTTCTATGAAGACTCTGCGGCCGCGAAACTGGCACGCTTGTAAATAGTCAATAACAAAAAAAAAAAAAACATTGCATTTTGCTTTTTGTTGTCACCAAAGTATCAATCCATATTTGCAACACCTGTTGACACACTGCACATCACTTGATTTGACACTTGTAAACAATATTGAGTTTGAGTTGTATGTATTCAGCAACACTACAATTTGGAGTTAGTTATTATTGGAAAATGAAATGATTTGAAGTCAATGTTGTCATTTTCGTAGAGACTATTTTGACAATTTCACATACAAATTTTGTGTTGATATCACGCTCTGTTCCTCGAGTGCCTATAGAAAGGAGACATTAAAAATTAGACCACCAAATTTCGAAATAAAATAAGAGTGCCCCTAAAATTCTTCGCCAACACACTCTGCACACAACAGCTGGATGAAATTTTGCTATGTTTAACCATTTCGCCTTATTCTTCATTTTGACACTTTCAACAACATGTTTATCAACTGCTATCGTGTTGGCGGATTTATATAATGTGAAAACCACTGTGAATCCACCTTAATGTCTTGGGTTGATTCTTAATGAATAATGACATTTTGACATTCCTTCTCGAACACACCCCGCAAACAACAGCTGTAGTTTCAAGTTAGTTAGACATTTAACACCTGACAAATTCAGCTGTCATTTGAACTGTCATAATATGACTTGAATGGTACCATTATTTTATAACAATCGAACAATGCTTTAAAATTGCAATTTTCAGTGCATTTCGCGATGACAAGGGTCGTCATAATCGTCCGTTTCTTATGTCGTAAGAAATATGCTCAGCCGGAAATATTGCTTCTGCAAGTGCAAGTGCTGCTAGTGCTTTGAATGTATCGGTTTCCCGCAAAGTATAAGTTAAGAACCTAACCGAGTTTTCGTTTGCCGCCAGGTGAAGATCATGACTTGATAAGTGGTTCAATCACGACCAATTATTCTAGTTATCTGCGGAACCCTAAATTTTGTTGACCCAAGTTGGTTTTTATGTAAACTGTGTTGCAACTTGGTTTGCCCAACTCGAGTTGAACGCGTCAACTTGGTTTGTCAACTCGGATCACCCCAAAAAACGATCTAGAAAAAGGAAAAAATGAAGTTTTCAATCCGTCAAAATCTTTACCATCCACTGATGAAAATTGGCAGTTAATGGCTCAATAGAGAAATAAGATAAGAATCTAGATCGCCAGAGGGATATTTCGTTCTAAGTGTTACCGAATTGCCCCAAAATCCGTTCTAGAAAACACTTATGAAATTTGACATTTAGATGACTGCCTTTACAAGAGTTATGACCCATCACTATTCGAAATGTCAAAAACCGACAATTTGAATGCATTTTTCTACCAAGCATATTGTATTAATCTTCTGAACTGCACTGTTGGATCAGCAAGCAATAAAGAAAATACTGCCATATGATATCCAGTAATAAGCTTTGGCAGCTTTAAGTCATTGATATTGATTTTCAAAAGAAACTGCTCTCTTTACGCTTAAAATAGAAACTTGAAGAAGTAGTTATAGTCATGTTGGAATGTGTCAGTGTTCAGTGTAAATAAAACTGAAGTAAAGATATCTAATTCAATTAATTTTCATGTGCAAAACGTAATTCAATATAATGTTCGTATTTTTGTTTTTGTTTTCTATCAAACTTCAAGTGTCCTGTTTCCAATATTGTTTTATTATTTATTATTATTGAACAAAACAATATACTCCCAGGTCTCTTATTTATCAGTCCTACTCAAGTGTCTTTCCAATTTTGGCATGTCCACAATCTTATAATAAATTCTTCTGTACTCTTAATGGAAGCGATTTGTTAAGTATGGCACCCAATTCAGGCCCTTTTCATAATAAGGTCAACAACCTTCGGTTTTTAAGTCTTACAGCTCCATAATTTCGCCACGAAAATTGCTTCCGTCTATCTTTTATTTAAGGTTTTTGGGTTCTGCTAAAAATGATAAACAAACAAAGAATTTAAAAAAAAATCACAACGAAGACAAGAAAATTGGGTGAAAGAAAGGACTCATTCGAAAACAAATCGCAATCACAATCAATTTCGATTTAATGATAATAGCTTTGAGTCAGCACAAACCAACAACCGACCATTTGCTTGGAGCAAAGACAAAACACATGATTATGAAAGAGTTTCAGTGGTGGATCGAAGTGGCAACATTCAGCACACTCAACTTAAAGCATACATATGTAGAGTACAAGAAGGTTGACCCTGCTTTCCCTGGCTTTTATTGTTTATCTTTCAAAATCACATTTTTTGTTGTACACTTTACGCGGCCTACAAAAACCGAAGTGCCATAAATTACATATCAAACGAAAGGATTTTTTGTGCAGATGTGTGGTATTGAATTTTGAATTTTGAATTTTGAATTTTTATTAAAGACTTAATTCAAGCCATACAAGAATATAAATAAATCTTAAAAACTAAAATACAATACAACAATATTATAAATAGCGGACAATAAAATAAAAAATGTAATATAAGGTCAGGAGAGTATTTGGGGGATTAATTTATTAATAGGTTCTTCAGGTTGATTTTGGACAAATTAAGGTCAAAGTGAGGTGAGTTATTGGCTTTAGTCATCATTCTAGTCAATGGTTCGTTACGACCATAGTCAGTTCTGTGGAAATGGGTTCGAAATAAATAAGGGGATAGACCTCAGTCTACGGGGATTTATGAAGAGAGAAATCCTAGAGAGCAAGTCTGGGCAGTCAAAAGAGCCAGTTAGAAGCTGGTGTATAAAAATAATGTCAGCGTTGTCCCTTCGCAAGTATAAAGGTTGCATGCCCAGTAATTTAAGACGATCCTCATAAGGAGGGAGGCCAAGAGGATCAACCCAACCTAAACCACGTAATGCAAATAAAATGAAACGGCGCTGAACGGCTTCAATACGCTTAATGTGTACTTGGTAATGAGGACACCAGACCTGAGAGGAGTATTCGAGAAGGGGTCGAACAAAGGTCATATACAAAGATTTTGTAACGTATGGATCATTAAATTCTTTAGACCATCACTTGATAAAACCCAAAGTAGAATTAGCCTTGTTGATGATTGAATCGATATGCGAAGTAAAATTGAGTTGAGTATCACAGAGCAGTCCTAGATCATTAATAGAATAAACTACAGTTATTGGTTGGGTGTCAAGAAAATAAGATCTTTGGGGTAATGGAGGCCGCTTTCTGGAGAAAGTTATAGCTTGACATTTGTTAATATTAAGCTCCAACAGATTTGCTTTACACCAGACAAAGAATTTGTTAAGATCGTTCTGAAGTAACTGTGCGTCCTCAAGGGAAGTTATCTTTTTATAGATTTTCATGTCATCAGCGTAAATTAATAGTTTTGAATATGAGAATATTTGATCAACGTCATTTATTGCTAAGGCAAAGAGAATTGGACCGTGGTGGCTACCTTGAGGAACACCAGAAGAAGCAATAATTGGGTTTGAGACATGATTTCTGAAGCAGACACTGTATTGTCTATTGGAGAGGTAGGATTTAATCCAGGACTTGAAAATATTTGGAAACTTAAGCTTGGCAAGTTTAAAAAGAATAAGGTTATGTGATATCTTGTCGAAAGCCTTACTGAAGTCTGTAGCGATAGAGTCAACTTCATAACCTTCTTCCAAAGCACAAAGAGAAAAAGAAGTAAAGTCAACTAGGTTAGTAGTTGTATATCTACCCTTAAGAAATCCATGCTGACTAGGAGAAAAGATTTGTCTGGAATGGAAGAACATGAATTCATAAATTATGCTTTCAAATAATTTTGGAATGCAAGAAAGTTTTGCAATTGGTCTATAATTGATAATGTCGTTTTTTGGGCCTTTTTTGTGGATTGGAATAATAAAAGATTCCTTCCATAACTTAGGGAAGATACCAGAAGATATTGATAGTTGGAAGAGAGTAGTAAGAGGAGCGGCAAGACTATCAGCACACTTTTTCAAAATTATAGGTGGAATGGAAAAAACTATGGCCTATGACGAAGTTATCACTGGAGAAGGCACTACTAAAATATTTGGCAAAAAGGTTAGAAACAGTAGAAGAATCGGCAGAAGTTATATTGTCAAACGTCAAGATTGAGGGGTAACCATCACATTTTTTTTTTACTATTTATGAATTGATAAAATAATTTTGGATTATGTATAAGGTCAGATTGCATCTTTAAGATATAGTCGGAATATAATGTATCACATAAAAAAGAAAAACTATAGTAAGCGGAAATATAATTGGAGAAGTCAGAATTTGATCTGGATTTAAGGAATGTTTGCCAAAGTTTATTACGTCGGTTACGAAGTGACTTTAGTTCTTTGGTGTACCACGGGGGAGATTGTGAAGTTAAGTTACGTATGGGAATAATCGGAACTGACTGTGCGATTAGATCAAAAATCACTTTAAAAAATTTAGTTAAAGTCAAGTCAACGTGGACGATAAGATAAGAAATCGAAGTTAGTTCTATTAATTAAGTCTTTGGCGCAAAATTATAGTCCGCTAATGAACAACTTTAGTGTGATACTAGCTTAAAATGACGTTTCAGATATGACTCAAACGTCATTTTAAGATTAGTATCACACTTAAGTTGTTCATTAGCGGACTATAATTTTGCGCCATTGAGTTTAGGAAAATTTGCTTTACGGAAGTTGAATTTGTGTTCGTTCAGAACTTCGGGATTAGTATTAATACTAACGTAAGCAAAGATTATACAAATTGGGGGGTGGTACGCATCAAGTTTCGTTAAAAGGGCTTGGCTAACAGAAACACTTGTGTTATCAGGGTCAGAACTGAAAACCAGATCTAGCTGCCTACCTAAGTTGTTTTTGATATTGCTCATCTGGAAAAGTCCGGAGGCTTGAAGGCGGTCGGTGAATAAGATTTCCTTTTCGGAAGTAGCGTTATTGGGGACAGAAGAAATTTCATCAGCAGAGACACACCACGACAGACGAGGAAGGTTGAAGTCCCCTAGAACAATAATATCATCCTCTGGATTACTCAGGTTATCTAAATAGTCAATTGCATCAGCAAAGTTAGAATACACTACGACAGGTTGGGTTGGGGGAATATAGCAACATAAAACAAACATACATCGTTTTGCAGATTTATTTTTATACATATAAGTTCGAGGTTTGAAGTGTTAGGTATAGATATGGCTGAAGAATCAAACTTGGAATCAATGGCCAAAAGAACGCCACGACCAATAGAAGCTGATTCATTACAAGGGTTCTTAGCTAGGATATCTTTGCGGTAAACAATAAAATTTGAAGTGAAAAGTTCACTGTTAACTATGTCGGGAGAGAGATTAGTTTCTGTCAACGCAAAAAGATCGTACGGCATTTTTTGAGAGTTAATAAATATTTTTGAGGTTTTAGTACGAAGCCCTCTAACATTCTGATAATAAATTGAAAGGCATTGTGTTTTATTGTAGTTACTAGAGGCGCACTTAGGCGAAGGATTTTTAGTAACGAAAAAACTGAGTAGTGGGGTTAAGTGAGAGAAGTTTAGAGTTTAAATACGTGGCATAGGTAGAGAGATCATTTACGACCTCGAGAGGACTAAGGTTGAAGAGAAAGTGGTATTGAATATATAATTTCTTAAGTTTTACAAAATTCGTAGGAAGGCCTTGACTAAGGATAAAGAATTCAGCGTTAGTTCTTGTCATACCTTCGATGCATGCGTTATGGGGTTTGTCATGTAAATAAGCTAAAAAAAGTTTTACATTCGCGTAAGTCTTTGGATTTCGTAAGCGTTCAAAAAGAGCTCGATCGTCATCGCAATAGTCCGAAGATACAGAGGTGGTTCCAGTCAAGGTAGGTTTATTTGGGTGAGGAGAATTAAACGAGGAAGGAACTGACGGACGTTGGATAGAAGAGGACGTTGAGGGGATTATAACGTTTGAAAATTTACAATATGGATTATTCTTATCATGGTTTCAATAGTTTGAGTTTAAAAGTACGTTTTTTTTGCCCCAAGGGACAAGTAACATGGAACTGTTTTTTAAAGAGAGAGGGTTAGATAAATTAAATAGCCATAAGTAAGATTGAGGGATTGCAACTTTGAACATTCCTTTACCGATGCGACTATATTTTGGAAGTTTAAAGCCGTAGTTATTATTAAAGTAGTTATTTATCCAGTAATTGTTGGAATGAGGTGGGGTGCCAATGATGATGAAATTCGAATATTTGGAGATGGACGATGGTGATGGAGATTCAGGTGAAAATGGATGACGTTGGTACTCTGCGTAAAAATGTTAAGATTCGGAGGAGTTTCGAGAGATGGCTGCATAAGTGATGTGTCATTGGTTGGTGTGCTGGTTCGAGGGCTTGAAATTCCATAAAGAGTGATTTGTCGCTTGTGCAGATGTAATCTTCGCTACGTAGGGCACGCCTTACTTCGTCAGAAATATCAGTCATTGTAGCTCGAGTTGCAACAGATTCCTTAATTAAAACATCAACAAGTGCCAGAGAGTCTTTTTTTAGCTTGACATGGGATGTAGAAAAGTCCATGTGAAAATTTTGTAGAGCCCTAGACTGTTCCTTGATGTTATGTTCTAATTTAGACAGACTTTCCTCGAAAGAATTCCTTGAACCGTGGTTGGTTGTTTGATTTAAGAGATTTTCGATAGATGTAAGTGAATTCACAATCTTATTAATTTTAGTGGTCAATATATCAGGTATTATTTTGTGATCATGTGGGCATTCGATATTCTTATTATATGCCTCTCTCGAAAGAGATTCCATTTTGGATAGCTGAGTCATAAAGCGATGATGGTTATTTTCAGTCATTCTGTACCGAAATATTAAAATCTAAACAAAATTAAAGTTCTAAAACAAACAAAACAGCTGTTATGTGCAGGGTGTGTGCGAAGAAATGTCAGAAATGTCATTAAGAATTAAGGTTCATAGTGGCGTTAGCATTACACAAAAATCTGCCAACACTTCAAAAGTATATATGTTGAATGAAGAATCAAATTTCGGGGCCTTGTAGAAAGAAATATATCCAAGTCCGCTCCTGAAAGAAGACATGTGTCTGACAAAAAGAAATCCAAATCGTTTATCTTAAATGCTTCTTGCAAAAGATGTAAGAAATGAAAAAAACAGCAAATATTTCGTGGTTTTCTTTTCTCTCGCGAAAAATTATCACTTTATTTGTATGTTGGCTATATTTTAACTTTTTAAGTAGATGTGTTCAATTTGTATTCGCTTTTTTTTACTTAAACCAACAATTATTTTGAGGGCTCGATTGTGCTGTTATTGTCATCATGACACTACCTTGACATTCAACGGATTAACAAAAAAAATCGTTAGTCGAGGAAGTAACTATGTCATAAGACAGCAAGGTACTTGTTTTTTTTTTTTGTAGGGAGAAGGTATTTCAGGGCTATTGCTGCAAGTTATCAGGAAGCCTTAGTAGTTGCGAATTAAGTAAGGGAAACCAAGAAAAACAGAAATTGTTAAGTTTCGGTTCTTTTTTTTTTAAGGTGCTTAATGGATTAAGTAAATGCTCTTAAAAATTCTTCTGGGGTCATATTTTTTTCTTGTATGCATTTTTCGATGGGGTGTGGTTCTTTATATTTTCAATTAAGCTGCTTTTGATACAGAGTCAAATGCCAAAGCTTCAATTCGGAGGGGTTTACCTTCGATTAGGCTTCTTACCACAATGCTGATGGTGGTTACTGAATTTGAAAAAAATCGGTTGTGTTGTAGCATGAGCTCTGTGTTGCATGAGAACCGGTGGATGTCAAAAATGATCTAATGTTGACACAACTCCACAATCTAAACTGTCTTTCTGTGTGGATCGTCTGAAAAATTATTTTTCACTGAAGATGTGCTTAGACGTTAAGGAGTTCAGAACCCAGCGGCACTCAAGCCGAGGTTTCATACTGACTCTGTCAAATTTTCGGGCAGAAAACAACTGCCAATGTAAAAATAAGAAAAGAAAAAGGAACCACTACCGGTATTCTCAACGAGTCCTTCATTTTACCGACCCGAGGTGTGAAAATCTATTTGACCGTCGTTCGTCGCATTGTTTGCATATCCGAATCGTCTTGAAATGGGGATCCTCCAAGTGCAAGTCCGTAAAACCTCGTACCGTAAAACCTCGCAGAGACACCTTATCTTTTTCTGAAATCACCATCCATTTTGTGATTGTGCTGTCAGACCGCTTTCTATTAATCGCTGCCTGCAGAACTGTCCTGCCCCGATGATTTTGAGTCTGCGTAAATTCGGATTTCGAAGGTTATGAAACAACAAACATATGGGTTATGTCCTTGCAACACTTGCCCTCAGTCTACTTGAATCTTGAATTCTTGACGTTTACAAAACTAAACCTATAAACGCCTTTGATAAGCTATGGGCTTTTGAGAAAGAGAGCGATATACAAGCTCTAGCATAAGCTATAAGTGATGGAATTCTAACAGGTTCATTGAAGTTTTCATTGTAAAACAAGAAAATTTGTTCACCTGAGTGCAATAACACTCAACAAAATTTTAGCAAAAGTGGCAGGTTTCGATAAACGGTTATCACCTTTTGCAAAGATATCAATGACATTTAAGAGCACTTCTCATTTGGTGAAACGTGACATTTATGTCGTTTTCCATTGGTCGTCCAGAAGCATATTCGGAAGAGTCCAGAATTCTTCTGAAACCATTCCATTGGACTGACTTTGACAGACGGAATGCTTCTGAGAAGAGCAGAACTCTTCTGTTTTGAAAACAGAATCGTCCAGAGAATGACAGATACATCATTACTCGTTCCATTGGACGCAGAAGAAGAAACGTCAAAAAAAGGCCAATGGAAAACGACATTAATAACCTCAAAAACACATTTAACTGACGTTTTTCAAGAGTAAGGGCATAAAAGAAAGATAAAATCTCGAAAAGTGTTCATGGATAATTTTTTAAAAACGCAATAGTCTCAGATCTTTGTCTTGAAATGTCATTTGGAACTGACTTTTCAAAAAGGAAAACTATAGAAACTATTTAAATTGTGACACCTCATTTATGACATTAATTGTCATTGTTTCTCTTCTTCGACACACATTCCATTCAAACAAGTATTCTTTGCAATGCCATAAATATGCCAAATTGGTAAACGCCTTGTCTCATACAAGACAGCATCACACTGTGGCTATCTAAATTGGACATAAACAAGAAACTCTATGCTGAGGCCACAGCTGCACTTGTCTTATTAAGGTAATTTCACACCACGACTAAACACTCAAAAACAAGAGAGAAAATATAGGCACGCAACGCAAATTGTTGTAAATTCAATCAAATAACTTTAAGAAAAAAAAACTCACAGCAGGCCTTGTACTCAGTTGAACTTTTCCCTAACCTTATTTTTTTTTTACTTAATGCCATCAGCTCGTGGAAAGCCATTATCTGCATTTTTTCATTCTTTTCTTTTAGTTTTGCATCTTAACCATTCCAATTTATACGTGGAGGCGTATACGCTATTCAAATCGGGGTCCGTCAAGACAACGGATGTTAATCCGAGATGTTCTCTGTTCTTACAGTAGACACAAGACGACATAAGATACTAGCGAACCATCATTCAAAGTGTTTTCTGTAATCATACACCGTTTGTTCTGAACTCGCTCTGGCACCGACGACTTCCATTGTTATTTTGCGAAGATAATATTAAAGATGTTATCCGATTCAGAAAGAAGCACTTACAATGTCCTCCAATGCATTACTTTAGCATTTTAGCATAAAATTAAATAAATAAGTTTGAGATAATAGTGAAGAGGAGGAAACTTTTCTTTTTTTTTAGTGTGTGTAATTCGACAATGGCTATCAATTTTCTTTGCCTGCGATTCTGGGACATTGAAAAACGGAAGCACATTCTTTGTTAGGAACGTTTTGGTATACTCATGTGCTGACGAGAGAATAAAAACTTGCTAGTTTAGGCGAAAAATGTATAATTCAGGAGCGGGTTTGTTTTGGGGTTCCAACGTTTTCTGACATTTAAGATTTCCTGTTTTCTCAACGATTTCTTAAGCCAAATGTACCTACTCAACTTGTCTACCCCTGTAAAAAAAAACTCACAATTTTCAATAAATTGACAGTTGATCATGTCAAACGATGTGTTACGATGACAGTTTTCCAATATGAAATGTACGGTTGGCAGTTAGTTATGCAGGGGCAACATGCATAACTTTAAAGTAGATACTCAAACAGGCCTAAAATTCATGAACGAAAATGAACGCCTGTGGTGTGGATAGGTTGACCTGAGTAAAAAGTAAACCAATGTAAAACGTTTCACCCACCTAACACACACATCTTTTTTATCTTCAAAGAATACATGCAATTAAACATGACTGGAGTACACTGAACAAAAGAAATCTATTTATTTTTAAACACATAGTTCAAATGATGCCAACGTTGTATTCCTTCGGAAATCACACTTGTATTTTTTGACATAACAACGGTTAAGCATAAACAACTAAGACACTAAACACTTTTTCTATATAAACAAAAAATAGCTAGGAATTTTGTCTTTCTCTCAGTGCATCCCCGCATTTTTGTATGAAGATCAAATTTCGTTTGCATTTTCAGACGTTGGTTGTTGGTTTCGCTTTTTTGTCTGATTCAAGCTGATTGTGTTTAGATTTTGAGCAATTCCTGGACTCATATTGTTTTAGTTTTGCAAAATTGTGTAAATTATACAGAAAACTGTTATGCGAGTTTCTTCAATTATCACTGAATACGAAGAAAAACAAATTGAAGTTTCCGGAAGATCATTTTACAGACAGAGTATACGTTTCTATGATTTCTTTGGAATTGGTTGAAATTGAATTCTAACAGTGACCTAAAATCGTACATACCATTTAATCTAAGCACAAAATGTGTGACTACGAAATATTTGACTTTTGAAATATTATGATTCACTTAATTCATTTGAAGCTGTTATCTTATCGTTATCGCCAAAGTGACGTCAAGAAAATACCAGTAAATGTCATCTGTCATCATCACTATTCTTCAGTTGACAGAGAGGTTTAATCTCCTCAAGAAATCTACTACAAAAGTTATACGTTAAAATGTCAATACCTAAAATTAAGTCTGTTCATTTATCTTTTCTGCGTAAAATGTGACACAATAACAAATAAATCAATAGTCCTGTTTTTTTCACTACTCAGTAGCCAGCACAGCAAAATTTCCTTGGATTGCAGTCGATAAAAAAGCCAGTAAAAAAAATTACAGTTGTACCGGCGATAGAACTTTCAATTATTGAAATAAAGACGGCGCTGATGGCGTTAAGAAGAATCATTTTGCTACACAAATCTAATGATCTGAGATTATCTGAGTTATGAACTCTCTTAGGTTGAAGTATTTCCTAACTTTTTTTAAAACCGAGGCGCAACCCTCAGGTCCATTTTGCGACGTTTTATATAACAATTGACATACAAATTGAATTTGACAGATAAAGTGAGTTGGAGCGTTTTATTCGCACTCGATTACTGTGCTGGCTACTGAGTAGTGAAAAAAACACGACTAATATTTCATTATAGTCCAGTCAATAAAGGTTTTCACCTCAAAAAAAATCCAACAGTTTAGAAACTTGGCACACTTACTAAGGAATGTCTGGTGATGACCCAAAAAAAAGTCCCCAAGAATCCGACGTGAGCTCTAGCGGCAGTTAAGAGAAACATGGAGTTTGTTTCAGTTTTTCACTTTTATCTCAAAAACTATTTGTCGTATCAGAAAATAATCTTCTACAAAATTAAAGCTTATTAAATTTCCGAAAAAAAAAAAATTAGGTTATAAATAACTCCACCCACATTGAAGGAAAACAAGTAATTTTTTCATGCTTATCTTGGAAATGGTTTCTCGTATTAGTCCAGACAATAAACAATAAAAATTCGCATAGAGCTGAAAATTGGTACAGAGCATTAGAACAACGATTAAAGTAAAATGTCAAAAGTCCCCAAAAATCCCATGTGTGCATAAGAAATTATTCAAGGTTAAATGTCGAATATGTTGTTTTTTTTATATTTAACTCTGCAGATTTAATACAATATTTTCTAAACGCTTGCTCGTAGGAAAAAAAGTGTCATAATTTTTTTTTTTTAGAGAATTACAAGGCGTACAAGCCTTTGATATACTTTTTTTTGATAGCTTCCCCCGTTTCAAAGATATGCATGAAAAACCAACATTTTCGACATTTGACCTTGAATAAATTCTTATGCACGCATGGGATTTTTGGGGACTTTTGACATTTTACTTAAATCGGTGTTCTAATGCTATGTACCAATTTTCAGCTCTATGCGAATGTTTATTGTTTATTGTCTGGACTAATACGAGAAACCATTTCCAAGATAAGCATGAAAAAATTACTTGTTTTCCGTCAATGTGGGTGGAGTTATTTATAACCTAATTTTTTTTCTTTCGGAAATTTAATAAGCTTTAATTTTGTAGAAGATTATTTTTTGATACGACAAATAGTTTTCAAGATAAACCCGAAAAACCGAAAAAACCGTATGTTTCTCTTCACTGCCGCTAGAGTTATTTTATAAACTATAAGAGATACGAAAAAGTTTATGAAAGCTTTTTTTTATAAAATTTAATGAGCTTTAATTTTGTAGAACAAAATTTTTTGATACGACAAATAGTTTTTGAGATAAACGTGAAAAACTGAAACAAACTCCATGTTTCACCTAACTGCCGCTAGAGCTCACGTCGGATTCTTGGGGACTTTTTTTTGGGTCATCACCAGACATCCCTTAGTAAGTGTGCCAAGATTCAAAACTGTTGGATTTTTTTTGAGGTGAAGGCAATTTTTTTTCGTTCATTGACTGGACTATTAGTTAGTTTAACAGAAAAACTGTTCGCATACAACTTCGAGGTAGTAGAGGAGTTTGTCTACCTAGGCTCCGCCATTAACACGGGCAATAACACCTGCAGCGCCGAGATAAGATGAAGAATTACTCTTGCTAATCGCTGTTTCTTTGGGCTAAGTAAGCAATTGGGTGGAAAAGCCCTCTCTCGAGCAACTAAGGTAAAACTGTACAACACCCTCATCATCCCTGTCCTGCTGTATGGTGCAGAAGCATGGACCCTGACAAAATCGGATGAATGTGCCTTAGGCTGTTTGGAGAGGAAAGTTCTTCGGGTCATCTTTGGCCCCGTGATGTGCATTGATGGAGAATGGAGAAGAAGATACAACAGCGAACTTTACGGGTTGTACAACAACGTGGACCTAGCCAGAAGGGTCAAGGTCCAGAGACTCAGATGGCTCGGTCATTTAGAGCGCATGGACACCAATGCTCCGGCCCGGAAAGCCTTCGACTCTATTCCCGAGGGACGCAGAAGGAGAGGAAGACCGCGACTCAGGTGGCGCACACAAGTGGAAGAGGACCTCAATCAACTTGGAGTGCAAAACTGGAGACAGCTAGCTAGGGACTGAGCTGGCTGGCGGAGACTGTTGATTCAGGCCCAAGTCCACACAGGACTGTAGCGCCACCTTAAGTTAGTAAGATGGAGATCGGAAACTTAGCTGCTGTCAAAAAGGATTTACCTACACGCTAAAAATGACGAACGGTGAAGGAGTATGCGTGTTTTTTACAAATTCCTTCTTATCATTCGTCAAAAATAATTTGACAGTACTTTACTCACATTTCTTCATGTACAAAAAAAGAAAAAAAAAGCGAAAAAAGAAAAATTGCGGGATTCAGGGTGTAAAACGTAAGTCAGTTGTGAATTTCCGATCTCCTTCTCTCTCTAATCTCAGGTTCTTATTCTTACCCACGAAAATCGCTTTCAATGGAGTCTGCAAAGGAAATTATTTGGTGATATCTTATAATAGTTCTACAAAAATGCTTAACATACAGGAAATTTTGAAAAATTTGCTACGAATATCTACATGTGTTGTACAATTTGACAGTTGAGAAACTGGCCTATTATTGTGTCATAAAACTTTTCTGTTATAACTTTTTGTTCACAAACATGACTTTTCGTTATCTAGATTTCTTGAATGTTTACCTTTTCCAATCTAAAGCTTGTGTCGTTAAAATTTGTCAATACTGTTTCTTTTTTTTTTTTAGTAAATAAGACCCGACATCTGTGTGTTAGACCACTGAAATGTCAACAGACAGCAAGTACACCACCTGAAGAAACATTAATTTTGTTGACACAACTTTCATTTTCGTTTTTAAATTCAATCGATAACGAGTACACGCATTCTAGAAAATGTAGGTTAGCCAACTCCTAAGATTCTCGAAGCCCACTGTTTTCCAAGCTGATTGCCTTGTTATTTTGAACTATTAACTTAGTTTTAATGCCACGTTATTCTAGACTAAATTCTACTACAATTATCGTTATTATATCTTGGACTTTGTTTATTTCATTGCCATTGTCTCTTATTTATTTAATTATTTTATTTGAATGGCAAACACGAACAGGCTAAAAGTAAATTGCTGAATCAACTTACTCGACCTGTTGTAATGGCAATGGTCAAATGCTGCACCACACTCTACGACTCAACTAAAAGTAAAGTCCAGTGCAATGTAAACGGTTTGTTCCACTTGTTCACTGCTTTTTTCCACACTCTCTGCAGTGATGATAGATTGAGATTGCAAGTTGCATGCTGCAATATCAGGAAACAATTAATGTTGCTATTCGGATGTTGCAATGATACATAGAACAAATAATAATCTATAATTAAGTTATTAAAAAAACAAATTCCTATACTGTTCTGCTTGCTCTACTAATTCAATATTTGATTTTTATGAGTAGCCACTGTAGTCACGTTCATGAGCTGTTTTAAGTGTCAAGAAAATGCTCGAGATCAAAATGAATGAACTAAATTCAGAAAATTTAAGTTGTTAAAGAGAACCTAACAAGCATCACGCCGATTCAATTTATTCGCCTAGAATTAAGTATAGCAACACAACATAAACAAGAATGAAACATACCCATGCAAAAATCTTAAGCTACTTCAGACAGGAATTTTTCGTTTGTTCAGAAACTAGAGTAGCTGTAGGCAACATCATATGATGATAACCTGTTGGCGCACCTGTATTCTGTATACCTACATGTTGATTTGAATTATCTCACGATGTATATTGAATAACAGTTACAAATTGGGTTAGATCCCAAGTGTGTTTTGGTCTAAGATTCTTTCTTACAACGTTGCGATGTCCAAATCAAGAAAGGTTAAATCTTTTGATTCGACAAAAAGTTAAAGACAAGATTGTATAG
This sequence comes from Sphaerophoria taeniata, assembly GCA_943590905.1. NCBI lineage: Eukaryota > Metazoa > Arthropoda > Insecta > Diptera > Syrphidae > Sphaerophoria > Sphaerophoria taeniata. The sequence continues at coordinate 26,747,142 of OX016541.1, forward strand.
CAAACTCAGAAACCAGGTTAACTGAATGATTCAAATCCTAATTATTACATAGTTCATTGCATCTCTGTACAAACATTTGGCTAGGTGAATGACATTCAGAATAATGCGATAAATAATTGTTTTTGTTCTCCCAGTTTCGAATTTTGTAGCAGATTTTCCACAACGTTTGGATTAGGTATTAGATTTTTCGCTATTCATAGGAAACTATCAATTAATAGGTATTTGTGATAGGGTTGATGGTTTATTGAAATTCTATATTTTTGACAGCTGAAGCTACATGTAACCTGTCACCTGTGCGATAACATGAGATGACAACTACTTATGCACTTATTTGTCTTGTATGAATGTTTGAAAAATCGCACTGATTTCGTTTGTCATAAGAAGAGATGAAATTGATTTTGTGACTCTTTCGTATTCTCCCCCAAAGTCACAACTTGTGAGAGTCACAAAAACAATCGAAATTGTGATCTCCTTCAGAGCAGGTCATAACTAGCAAATTATTTGAAATTTGACATTTTGATTTTTGAGTAGTGAAAAAATGGAAGTTGAAATGATTATGAAGCATATTTTTGACGAAGGTTCCTCAGTAAATGAAAAGTTAGAATTTTACAACAGCACGTCATCATTTGAATTTTGAAACAAACTAATAAAATTGATAAGATTGCAGCGAAGACGGCTTTTACGAACCCTGAGAGATACCAATGACCCAATGGCTATACCTTCATGGCATTCAACGCTTCTCCCAGCTGACCCCATAATTTTTTTTACCCCGGATCGGTTGGATCATTTTTGTTGGCCATGAGCTGCGGGTGGTCGGTCATGAATGCCACGAAGTATTCTAGTTGCTCCACCGAAGTCCTCTTACCATCGCAATAACTTCAATTACAAACATTTCTATAAAATTTATCATAGAGCTGAGTTGTTGATTGGCAAATTTGAAATCTTTTAAATTTTTTCAATGACATTGATGACATTTCCATATTCACTTTTTTGCGTTTCGTTGTGACTTTTCTTGCGAGGATTATGGGAGAATCCGACAAATGTTATCAAATCACAACAATCCTCACAAGAAATAGTCACAAGGGCTTATGACTTGTGATTCCTCACAAGGGGAAGAATCAGGCTGTTACAGCCCGATTCTCCTCATCATCACTGATACCTCACAAGTCGTAAGAAGAGGTGAAATTGATTTTGTGACATTTTGCTATTCTCCCCCAAAGTCACAACTTGTGAGAGTCACAAAAACAATCGAAATTGTGATCTACTTCAGAGCAGGTCATAACTAGCAAATTATTTGAGATTTGACATTTTGATTTTTGAGTAGTGAAAAAAATGGAAGTTGAAATGATTATGGCGCATATTGTCGACTAATGATTTTTTTTTTCGTTCGAAGCTTTATTAAAGAAATTGGTCTTACGCACAGTCAACATAGAAGTCGTTGGAACATGAGAACGATTTATATACTGTCTGGGTTGTCCTAGAAACATTTAATTTACCTTTTTGGAATCTTTGATTAATGCTGACAAGAGTCTCATCAAACCTTTCAACGATATATTACAAAAATTGATCTTAGACGTCAACATAACAAAAGTTGTTGGTGAACAAAACTGAAAAAGTATTTTAGTTCATGCAATTCAAACCAGCATCAGTGTAAGCATGATAAAATATTTGATACAAGTTTCTTAAAATTAACTTCAGTTTGTAGAGCTGAGTTGTTGATTGGCAAATTTGAAATCTTTTAAATTTTTCAATGAGAAGCTGATGACATTTCCATATTCACCTTAGCTGTGGTGAGTTTCGTTGTGACTTTAGTTGTGAGGATTATGGGAGAATCCGGCAAATGTTATCGAATTACAACAATCCTCACAAGAAATAGTCACAAGGGCTTATGACTTGTGATTTCTCACAAGGGCTTATGATTTGTGATTCCTCAAAAGAGGAAGTATCGGGCTGTTAAGCTCACTAGTCGACGCAGCTCTCGAAATTCGAGTGCGTTGAGTCTTCATTTAAGGGCTTTCACATTCAATAACATGTTAATCAACTTTTGTCGTTATGGTGGATTTGTGTAATGTGAACCCACCCTAATGTATTTGGTTGATTCTTAATGACATTGACATTTCTTCGCTAAAATGCTGTGTGTTGTTTTCTTGTTTTAATAACCTCACTTTTTTAAGTTATATTTTTTTTACGATTTCGGTTCAGATAAAACACAATCCCCCCCCCCCACCCCCTTCAGCTCATTTTCTTTTCTCCAAAATATGAAACTCCATGAAAAAGTAACCAACGATTCTTTTTCTTTGAAGTTCCGCAGTGATTTCAACCTTTCACCTTCAACATAGATCACAAAACTAATAAAAACTCAAAACAAAGATGAAAAAAGTCAATAAATAAATAAATAAATAAAAAGATGACTTGAGTACCTGCTCAAATGTCAAACGTGCATAGTGCTTTACCAAAGATTATGATTAAGTTCATTTGACTAAAATCGATAAATTCAAATTGGAACAAAAATTTACCATCGATATGTTTGATATTCCGCCAAAATGTCCGGCATTAGCAAATAAATTAACGGGAATGTTTGGCTGGCGGCATACATATAAAGTGTCCCAAAAACATGAGGGCATAACTCATAAGTATTTGCAGAAATCGTATTCGTTGACATTGCCACGGAGGCCGGAGTCACCATTTGCTTGTGAAAAGGTAAACAACTTTTTTTGTATGTTTTACAGGTGTATCAAATGAAAGGAGTCAACTGAAATTAACAATTATAAGAGAGAGAGAGAGAAAGAGAGATGTTCTTTTGAGAGGAAGGTCATAAACTGTGTTATGAGTCAAAAAAGTATTCTGACTGAATAGATCTTAAACTTACCTCAACTCTGGACTTAGAAACTTGGAAGAGAAAATGTAGTTAATTTCATTAAACCCCTCACAAAAAAAAAATCGGTCAAATATGTAAATTGGCGGTGCTTCCTTAAGATGTCACCAGTTTAGTTTTTAGTACAAACTATTCCATCACACCACCACACCACCCAGTTGCCAGTTTAAACGTCACTTGTTTTAATAACGGTAATTAAAACAAACATAAACTGAATTTCCACTTTATTCACCGGCACGGCAGCCAGCGGGCGCCTCTGGCATATAAAAAAAAACTACAAATTCTAGAAAAACTGGTCTCCCTAATGAAATTGTTTGCCATGCCTTTGATTGTCATCTAATAAAAAAAGTTTAACGCTTCTATAAAAAAAAGACAAAAAATTAACACTATAACCGTTGCGTTTGCCAAAAGAGTTCTCCTTCCTTGATTAAGTCTTCCATACTCATCCACGTAACATTACGTATGGAAATTGCATAGAGCTCGTATTATATTGAATATCGATAAAATTAATTATTTAATCGATTGATGATTGAAAGCGTTATAGCAGAATGTTTGCTATTTTTTTTCATCATCGTCGTCGTCACGTCTCCAAAACTTCAACAACACAACCCGATCAGTTGCGAGGCTAATAACCTTCAGTTTTATTCACATGGCACTGAACGTATAGAGAAGTTGATAGTGCCATCTCCCATCGGCCATTGTATGTATTCCGAAAAAATGTATTCAAACGAAAAAAAAAGCATTTCCTGTTGTGCAATGTTACACTAGATGACAAACAGGTTGTTTTTTTTTTTTCTTTATCTTCCTCTTGATTTGTGAAAGCCTGTGTATTTTTAAAGCTCTGTTCGATCGCTCAACCGGAATGACAAAAATAGTCGTAAACAAATAAAACTATTTGTGAAAACGATGACAATGATCATATTGAAGAAATGACAAATTCGGTTTGGCCTAGTTTGTGTGCACTTGAAAAATCAAAAAAGAAAAAAATTGAAATGAAAGATGAGTTGGACTTGGACATTGTTATCGATGAACATTATTATGGTTGCCAACTCAGTTAACAATTTGCAAAAAAACAAGTAAAAACCTTACGCAACTTGGTTTTGTTTTTTCGGAACGGACGATTCGGAGTTCTTTCATTTAGCACAAGGTGACAGTTATTGTTTTGTTTTGAAAGGAAGAAAAATGGATTCCGCGCTTGAAGTCGGAATCGAAATCGGAATCACGCTCACACACTTACGTCAAAATCGTGAACTGTCATTGTTTTTTCAAAAATAAGAAATTGTGACATCTGTATTTGACGTTTCAATATAGTAGACATGCAACCAATAGAAGCAAAAAGGTGTGTTTTCATGTTCGTTTGGTGTCCGGAATCAGAGCCCTCCAGTTCCGGATTAAAAACGAAAATGACATGAGTTCAGTACTCAGATAACAGTTCACTTGAGGTTGACACCAAATTAAGAATCAAAATGGATATCATTCAAATAGACATCATCATCATCATCATCAGGTCCTGTAACCCCGCTCGGGGCATAGGGCGTCAACAAAACATCTCCATCCTTCTCGATCTGCAGCTAGATACCTTAACTGTGGCCACGTCTTTCTCTGGGAATTAGCTTCTGATATCACTGTAGATTTCCATGTTGTTCTTGGTCTTCCAACCCGCCGTGACCCCTGAGGATTCCATTCAAAGGACTGCTTCGCAATATCATCGTTTGGTTTCCTCAGTGTGTGACCAATCCATTGCCATTTGCGCTTTCTGTTGTCGATGTCCAAGCGCCTCTGACCTGTCCTACGCCACAATTCCTGGTTGGATATTGTTTGTGGCCAGCGAATTTTCAGGATGTGACGCAGACAGCGGTTCACAAAAGCCTGTGATTTTCTCGAGATGGTGGCCGAGACTTTCCATGTTTCACAAGCATATAATAGCACGAATTTCACATTGGATTCGAAGAATCTCAGTTTAGTGCGTAAGGAGACTTGACTGGATTTCCAAATTTGGGACAGAGCACCAAAGGCAACGCGAGCTTTGTTTATTCTGCTTTTTACGTCCAGATCCGTACCACCGTTTGCTGATACAATACTTCCGAGGTAATTAAATTGTTCGACCTCTTCAACAAGCGTGTCATGCAGAATAATACCATGTTGTGTTGTGGGGCCTGTTAGCATTATTTTTGTCTTTTTGCTATTTATTTTAAGACCACACGATTCTCCTTTCACCCGTAAAGTTTGACACATCTCGTTCAGCCCACTGATGTTATTTGCCATGAGACATATATCGTCGGCATAGTCTAAATGGCTAAGCCTTTCAAACATTCTCCATTGAATACCCTGCCTCTCAGTTGTACCGACGCTGGCCGTCAAAACATCATAGCAGAAAAAGAATTGGCGATAAAACATCCCCTTGTCTCACACCCTGACGCACCTCGAAAGAATCGGATAGCTGCCCATTATGCAACACGAAACACCTTGCATTGTTGTAGGACTCCTTTATAATGGCAACGATTTTTGGCGGAATTCCTCTACCAAGAAGTGATCTTCATATACATTCTCGGTTAACTCGGTCAAAGGCCTTCTCAAAATCTACAAACATGAGATTTAGCGGTGTTTGAAATTCTGCAGACTACTCAAGAACAATGCGTAAGGTGTTGATATGGTCAACGCACGACCGACCGCTGCGGAAGCCAGCCTGATGCCTCTTGAGTGTAGTCTCAATTCTAGCCTTTATCCGTTCGAGGATTAGAGTTGCCATCAGCTTTGGAAAAACGGACAAAACGGTTATACCACGCCAGTTGTTGCAGTTCTTGAGATCACCTTTTTTTGGCAACTTAACAATCACTCCATCCTTCCAATCCCTGGGATAGGTTTCGTTTTCCCAAACAGTTTGTATAAGCGGATGCAAGATACTAGCTGCTATGGCGGGATCAGCTTTCAGGAATTCCGCTGGTACTCCGTCAAGTCCGGCTGCTTGGTTGTTTTTGAGGAGATTAATCGATGTTTCAATTTCCGCTACTGAAGGGGGTTCGATGTCAATACCCCTGCAGGATCTGCGCATCTCGTTGAGTTGGGGCACTTCAGCACTCTGTTCAACGGGATCATTTAACAGGGCACAAAAGTGATCCTTCCACCTGCGAAGCTGATCTTCAATTGATACCAATAGTGTCCCATCCACATCCATTACAGGATGATTGTTGTTGCTTTTTTTCCCGACAACTTCTTTGGCTATTTGGTACAATTCTCGGATATCTCCTCTTCTTGCAGCGTTTTCAGCATTTTAAGCTAGTCCATCTATCCTCACCCTCCTGTCACGTCTCACACAACGATAGACCATCTTGTGTGCAGTCCGATATTCGCTTCGCAATTCAGCCTTTCGTTGAGCGTCTGTCTCGGCGTTTATTTGAAGCTTCAACGATTTACGAAGCTCGATTTTTTTCCAGGTGTCTTGGGATATCCAAGAGTCACTAACTCTCGTACGCCTAGGTACAGTCTCGGATCCAGGCGCCATAAAAACACTTTTTATTTCACCCCACATCTCGTCAACATCTGAGTCAACACTCACATTTAATGACGAAGCTCTTTAGTTAAGGGTGTTGATATAGCTACGACTTATGTTGGGATCACTTAAAGCATTCGTATTGAATTTTGGATTTCTTGCTGCATTCTGCGATGTTCTTAATACAGCCGCGGTTCTTAATTTGAGACTCATGACAACCAAATGGTTGTCGCTTCCCACATCGGCATTTCTTATATTTCGGACATTACACATAGACTTCCTCCATCGCTGCTGAATCATGATGTGATCAATTTGATTTTCGGTTTGACCATCTGGGTGCACCCAGGTGACTTTGTTGCACGTCTTATGTTTAAATACAGTCCCACCAATTACAAGACGATTTGCGTTACAAAAGTCGACAAGCATGTCACCATTTTCATTTCGCGACCCAAATCCATTTTTTCCCATAACTCGTTCCAGACCGTAATTGTCTGCACCGACTTGAGCGTTGAGGTCTCCCATGACGATTATGACGTCGCCTCTCGGAACACTGCTGTAAACCGAGTTAAGATGAGATTAATACGCGTTTTTGTCTTCTTCGGTCGCTTCATTTGTGGGGGCGTAAAACTGAACGATTGTGATGTTGCGAATTTTTGAGCGGAACCTTGCAGTCATTATTCTTTCAGATATTGGCGCCCAGGAAATAAGACTGCGCCTAGCTACTTCGTTCAACATAATTCCAACACCATGCAGCCTTTGGCCACCCTCTCTTTCATCCTCTCCGGAATACAGCACTCTCGTTTGTCCAGTGTCAGATCTGTATTCAGCTCTTCCTCTCCACTTTGTTTCACTTATGCCCAGGATACTGATCTTAAGACGAAGCATTTCGCGCTCTAGCTGTTCGTATCTTCCTTCGCCATACAAGAATCGAACGTTCCATGCTCCGATTTTGTACGTATACCGTAGCCAAAAGTATCCATTGCATTTCTTGAAAGACTTCTACTATTTGTTGACGATTCATATTGACGCTGTTGCATGAAAGATGCCGCACCCCCGAATCCGATGTGCGGTTTACTGCAGCCAAAGCTGGGTTGGCTGCTTCTTCCGGCAGCTGTTCGGTCCCCTTGTGCGTTAGCGTTACCCGCTCTCTACCGCGAGGAAATGCACATAGGGATTTTCCTTTCATTGAGCCTAGGGCCACCGAAGTAGCGTTACCTAGAGCTCTCCAGTACTTTTAGAGAGCCAAATAGACATAGACGATATCAAAAGGAAGGTTTCTGCTAGTCAACTTCGTGGAGTTGAGAAGACTTTTATCCAAAATTTTGCAGGTTAGAAAGAATTTAAATCCTTCAATTTTTCAAAGGAAAAAATTTAACATTCGATTAGTACAGGAAAGAACAGATCTTTGTGGTAAATAATATTCCCGAAGTTGGGCTCGAGTGTCAACTGCTTCGCATAGCACAAGTATATCCTTGTGAAATAACCTTAAAAAAGGATGAAGTACAAAACGATCTTAAAGAGGTTTTATTAAGTCAAAGCTCCACTTATGGATAGGAGTTATATTCACGCTTATTTTGGTTTAACAAGCTGATGTCAGATTAGAAAGACAGATGTTTCTGACGTCTTAAGATACCCGAATGATCCACAAGTATGGTCGTTAGTGATGCACACGTACTGAAATCACTATCAATCACTACCTCTTGACGAAAATCGTATAAGAATGAAATTCTAAAAGATGAAAACAAACATTTGTCTATTTTATTAAGCTGTGAAAAATGCGTCGCGTGTCTCCATTTTAGACAAAAACCAAACGAAAACAATGAATATTTATATGGCTCCAACAGCCTTATCAGTGGGAGGCGTATTTCACTTCCTTTTTAGCAATTCCAAGACAATTCCATTGAATTTAAATTTAAAACAACAATTTCAAATGCACATCACGTGCATTAAATTTAATTGAAAAAAACGCAACTTGTCAGTATTCCTTTACTAACCTACCATATTTGTTTCTTTGTTTGTTCTCTGTTTATAGGAACCAGACTCATGGGTAGCTGTCCATCATTTACAGACACAATCGGGCATTCTTGACCCCGATGACTGTTTACGGGATGTGGCCGATGACCGCGAACAAATTTTGGCCAGTTTCGAAGACTCAGGCCCCGATCCTGGAGTGCCGCAGGGTGGCGGCGATGGTGCTAGCGGAAGTTCCTCCGTCGGCACAGGCAGTCCCGATATATTCCGCGATCCGACAAATACAGACGCTTCGACAGGCAGTCATTCAAATGCATCAGTACCTCACATTGAGGTAACCAGTACGACAGTTTGTCCGATGAACGGATTGGGCTTGCAAGTGCGTCGCAGTAGTGATCCGAATTTGTTGGCATCGCTGAAGAATCAATCAGAAGCGAATAAGCGTTGGTCGGCGGCAGCTCCGGCTTGTCGTGACGATTCACCCGATCGAATAATGGACAAAGTTGTGTATTTATCGCCGCAGTGGGAGGAAGAGGATGATTTGGCACATCAGTCGGCACAGCCTCAGCAGAATTTCGCTAGGTCGGGTAGGTTGTCAATGCAGTTTTTGGGCGATGGCAACGGATACAAATGGATGGAAGCAGCCGAGAAGCTTCAGACACAGTCGTACTCGACAAAGTCGCTGCCTCGAGAAACTGGCAAGCGAAAAGAACCCTTGGGTCAGGCTTACGAATCCATAAGAGAGAAAGACGGTGAAATGCTGTTAATCATTAACGAATATGGAGGTCCTCTGGGTCTCACCGCAATGCCAGACAGTGAGAATGGTGGTCTGATAGTGCAGCATGTTGAGCTCGGAAGTAGGGCCGAGCGGGGTCGGCTACGAAGAGGTGATCGAATATTGGAGATAAATGGAACGAAGCTCGTCGGTTTGAGTGAGGGCAAAGTCCAAGACCACCTTCGCAGATCCTTGGAATCGTCCGAATTACGAGTACGTGTAATTCGCGGCGATAAACTTGGCAAGCCAATCAGGCGAGACTCCAAAGTGGCCGAAATGATCGAAGCGGAGGAGAAGGCTTCTTCGGCAGGTACCAAAGTTGCAACAGTCTCGCCCACGCGGAAATCGCATACAGCTCCTGTAGGGACATCCTTTCAAACTGCCAACACACGTAAACTGGGTCGGAAGATTGAAATCATTCTCAAAAAGGGGCCGCACGGACTTGGTTTTAGTGTGACCACGCGGGACAATCCTGCTGGTGGGCACTGTCCCATTTACATAAAAAATATCTTACCCCGTGGAGCGGCCATTGAAGATGGAAGACTAAAACCTGGCGATAGACTTCTCGAAGTTGATGGACTTCCGATGACCGGAAAGACTCAAACTGATGTTGTTTCGATTTTGAGAGCCACTCAGCCGGGAGCATCGGTCAGGATTGTTGTATCTAGACAGCAGGAGCTGGTGGAAGTTGATGAACGAGAAATTGTAAGTTTGAATTTTAACCAATGATCATGTTTTTAATAAATGTCCGAACCCTCTTTAGAATTTCTCTGAGGAAAACGAATTGGCAGCTGGAACGCCGCCAAAACCTCCGGCACCTATTTTGCCTTCGTCTGGACATGAAGTAAAGAAATCAAACAGTTCGAGGTCCTTGTTTGAACAACACCAACTGCAACAACAGTCCAGTCTGAATGAATCTCAGCACTTTATCGACGGTGGAAGTGAATCGGCAGCTTCAAGCGTAAGTTCTCTTTTCCTTCTTGGAAATATAACACTTTTATCCTTTTCGAAATTTACAGGACAGCCTTCAAGCGGGCATCGCATGGAGAAGCCGAGAAGTGCTTACATTCCACATTCCAGTGCATGACACCGAGAAAGCCGGTCTTGGAGTGAGTGTGAAGGGAAAGACAACCTCATCGAATTCGTCCAGTGGCAGTAATGGTTCAATGAAACACGACGGAGATCTTGGAATCTTTGTGAAGAATGTCATTCATGGCGGAGCAGCATCGCGTGATGGCCGCTTGCGAATGAATGACCAGCTGTTGAGTGTAAATGGGGTATCCTTGTTGGGTCAGAGTAATGCCGAAGCAATGGAAACCTTGCGTCGTGCCATGGTCAATACACCCGGCAAGCATCCAGGTGTGATAACGCTCTCGGTTGCAAGAAAAATCACACGCTCCCACAGCTCGGGTGATATTCTCGAGAGCAGCAGCACCAATGACAGCTCGAATACTAGCGAGAATTCTGGAGCCACTGTGATCTACTTGAGTCCCGATAAAAAGGACAACCGAGATATGAATAGGTAAGAGTTCACGAGTTTGGTTTACTCGAAAGTTGGTTATAATATTCTTTTTCTTGTGATTAGATGGAGCAATCCCGTATTAGATCGTTTAACCGGAGGAGTTTGCTCGTCGAACTCAAATCAATCTGTGAATCGCCGTCCACCACCCCCACTCTCGAATACAGTCCCGCATGGACTGCGCAACGAAAGCTACTACATGGCAACAAATGATACATGGTCACCGTCGCTGCAGGCGCAGCAAATGCACGGCAACCATGTTAATAATTCGGTTTTGATCGAAGACGACCCAGAACCAATGTCACCGTAAGTCTGACTTTGATTCAATTCTTCGTCGAATCCTTAATCATTGATGTTCTCTCTTTAGATTACTTCCTAGTCGACCAAACGACTCGAATAGTACTCTCCAAAGTACCATATCGAACGGAGTTAATTTCGACGCAACCTATTCCTCACAACTAAGCCTCGAAACGAATAACTCTGGTGCTGAGCATTTCAGTCGTGATGCCATCGGCAGACGATCGATTTCAGAGAAACACCATGCCGCACTGGACGCTCGTGAAACCGGAACCTATCAGCGAAACAAGAAATTACGAGAGGATCGTGAAAGAGAACGTCGTCTCCAGCTGACAAAATCGGCAGTCTTTGGTGGATCAGCCGAATCGATATCTACTCGAATAGCCAATGCCAATCATCAAATGGCAAATGGAAAGAAGAATCAATCGAATGATTTGAGATCAGAGGCATTGGACCAACTCGGTGAGTTGGGTCCGTCGTTGGGGCTTAAGAAATCGTCGAGCTTGGAATCGCTACAAACCATGGTGCAGGAAATCCAAATGTCTGACGAGCCGAGGGGGCCGAGTGCGCTTCGAGCTCCACGTGGCCGTGGCAGGGAGGATAGCTTGAGAGCGGCTGTAGTCGGTGAACATGACACCAACAGTAAGTTTTATTTTGCTTTGATCCATCAAATTTTAATCGCATTTTTGTTTTTTCTTTGTAGAAGCCCGCAAGCACTGGCTGCTTGAAGAGGCCGACTCGGAAGGTGGCTTTCCCAATCGCAATGGCCCATTCCAAAGTTCCCTCAACGATGGCAAGCACAAAAGTCGTGCAAAGAAACCGAGTATTCTTCGTGGCATTGGCCATATGTTCCGTTTCGGAAAGAATCGCAAAGATGGTGTTGCACCAATGGAACAACCACAAAACGATTATACGATGTCAGTTAGTCAGATGCCTCCACAATTGCCACCACCGAATGGTTTGATACCAACGGCTGCTTTGAGCATAGATCGTGGTGGAAAGATCGCTCCGCCTATTTATCAGCCACCACCGCCGCCGCCGGCATCGGCGAGCAGTGGACAGAGTTCAGCATCTTCGAAATCGTCCTCATCGACCGCAATTCATCAAAATGATATTTTCAATCATCGTTATCAGCATTATGCAAATTATGAAGACCTGCAGCAGCATCAATTGAGGTGAATATTTTAAATTGTCTGTGTACACGTTCAACGTGAAAGTTAGGTTATAACAGAATTCACCTTCTGTGTTGACTTATTCAGGAATGGATTGGGATGTTATTGGGGCAAATTTAAAACTCTCCAAGTTCACTTGTATTTTGAAACTTCCAATCAACAACTGTTAACCTGTATCCTGTAGCACCACTCTATTTATCATTTAAGGCACCGTTTGAATATATTCTTTGTTTGACTTCCGGTGGTTGTTGTAGTCCATTAATGGTTAATGATAAAAATTTCTAATAATCTGAATATCTATTTTGTAACCGTGTTAATGTGATGTTGACGGACGTTTTCATTTCATTTGTCAATTGGTACCTTGAGGAACAGGCCAGATTTCTTCAAGAATTCTTGTTTTAGTGCAGGCAAGCTGTTCTTAACCCAAAGTGAAGAGAAACACGATTTCAAGGTGCTATTTTTTCCCAAATACTTGAAACTTCTTAGTCTACACAGCGCGGCGCTTCATGATAATAATTAAGGTGAAGTTCCATCTCTGAACATCCAAGATCTGAGAAGATTTTAAAGGGTTTTTCAATAAGAGCGCTACAAAAGTTTTTATTTAAATAAAACAAAAACGGTTTTGGATATCAATGAAATTCTTTATTCCTATGAAAGTACGTTTGATGCCATTATATATGGAGTTCGATTTCTTTTGCATTGCCACCACAGGCACGCTTGCAGAAGTCCAGACGCTGAACCCAATTTTCGACGGTTTTCATGCATAAATCGGCCGATACTGCTGCAATTTCACATTCGATATCCGTACAAAGTTCATCAATCATCGCTGGCTTGTTGGCATAGACTTGACGTAGCCCCACTGGACCATTTCGCGAGATAACACTTTCTCCAAACTTGGTTTCCAATAAGTTGATTGTGACATTCGCTGTGTGGCTTGTGGCGCCGTCCTGTTGGAACCACTGTCCTCCAAGTCCATATCATCCAATTGGGGCGAAAAATATTTGGTTATCATTGAACGGTAGCGATCCCCATTTACAGTTACGTGCCGGTTTGATCATCACGGAAGAAGTACGGCTAAATGATGCTGCGCGCCGCCGCGCCGGCCCATAAACCACACCAAACCGTAATTTTTTCGGGATGCAATGATGACTCATGGAGTACGTGTGGATTGCTGCCTGATCAATGCTGCATATTTTGTTTATTGACGAAGCCATTCACACAAAAATGAGCCACATTGCTGAAGATGATTTTTCGATGAAAATCCGAATCATTTTCAAATTGTTGCTTAGCCCAATTCACGAACAAACGACGGTGGTCAAGCGGCTTCAGGTCTTGCGTCAATTTAATCTTGTAAGGATGTATGCCAAGATCTTTTCGCAAAATTCGCCACAACGACGTCACAGAGATGCCCAACGCTTGAGAACAACGTGTGAGAGACACATTTGGGTCTTCTGTAACTGAAGCCTCAGCGGCAGCAATATTCTCGACACTTCTTTATTTTACTGGCACGGGAACATTTTATACTGTGCCTGTGGATTCAAATTTTTTTACTAGACGGTCAATTGTTGGTCTGCTAGAACGATTATGACGACCATAAATTGGACGTAGCGTTCTTAACTTTGAGGCCACTGACTCCGAATTTCGGTCGTAAATTTTAATAATTTCGACTCGTTGTTGGCTCGATTATCTTTCCATCATAAAATGGCAAACCTTACTGAATAGAAATGTCAAAAGAGCGGCAAGAAATATGGTGTCGTTTGGTGTCCCTGTCGTTCTACTTTTGTAGCGTCCGTGTTGAAAAACCCTTTACTTCTCAACAATTCCTGAGTACGTAATATGAAGAACTATCGGCCTTATTACCGTACCCGATCGGAGAAAAACTCTCCGATTCGTACAATTTCTACGAATTTACTAACACCGTATACATTCGGACAGGTCAATCGTAGTCATGTACGAAAAAAATTTGAAATCTGCGTCGGAATTTCAAATTGAGAACGAAGTTTCGCGATTTCATGCGATGCATCGCGATTTGTCACTTACTGTTTTCGTCCGATTGTCTCCGAAACAAAAAAGTGTCGGAACTAAAAATATCTTTTAACTCACAAAACAACAAAGAAGTGCGTCGGTACGCATCACTAATTTATGTACGAATCGGGTACGGTAAGTGAAGGAAATAAAACTTCCGATTTGACGTTTTCTCCGATCGGAGAATTCTCCGATCGGGTACGGTAATAAGGCTGTATATGCCGATTCCTCATTGCGACTTCAAACTCATCCTGTCTCCGTGTAAGACGTAACAGTTAATTTGTCTGCTTGTTGAAAAGCCTCCTCGAAATAAGTATAAAGTAAAAAAAAAAAAAAGTATAATGAAGCACAGTCGACAAAACTCAAATCCATCATCGGAGATTTTAAACTATTTCCTTCCTTCTTCAGCTTCCTTCCTTAAACTCTTGTCACATTATAATTAATTAATCATTTGCACTGTTTTTTTTTTCTTGTTACCCCTTTCAAAAAATATATACTTTTGATTAACATAGTGATGAACCAAGTCAGGATGTTTTATCAGAATCCACATTAGAATGCATGCGGCAGCAGGTTATACGACAGCGAAATAAAGTCGAAGCAGAGAGGTAAATAACCAAAAACTAGAAATCCAAACCCCAAATAAAATAATTCCTATGTTTCCTAGCTTTCTATATTTTTTTTTTTATTATTTTGCTTTCACTGTAGATGGTTTCTTTATTTTTCTATATTTTGTATAAAACAAAAAAGAACAAAAAATAAGTTAATCAAAATTTTGTGTATGCAAACGTTTGCATGGTAACAAGACTGCAGTATATTTTGTCTCTTTTTAGTGGTACTATTTTTTTTTTTTATTATCAATTTTACCTATAGCTTGTACAGTTTTCACTCAAAGTAATTATGTTTGCCTTTAATTTTTACATATTTTCATTTTATGCTATTATTTTTTTTTTTTTTTGATTAACCAACTCTACCCTAATTCGCTGCGTCTCATACTTTTAATTTAGTCTTTAGTTTATGATTCGAATAATTCGTTAGTATTACATTCTTGCGAAGGAAACTCTATTGTTTTCTTTTGATTAGAATTCGAAAGAAACCTCCTTAGTTTTTTCTTTGCTTTAAAGTAATGAGTTGACAACAACTATACTCTAGGGCTAGGGACGCGGCTAATGCTGATCCTAGAGTTAAAAGTATTTTTTCAGAGCATAAGTGCCAAGTTATAACAAACTGATAGATTTTCAACGTTACCACTTCTTGTCATTTAAAAATATGTCTTCGTTCTCCATTGAATATTGTGCGGGGAAAGAAGAACAAGCACACATTTTTTTTTTTATGGGAAGGATAGGCATAAGGCATAATTGAAAATGTCTAATTTTTTGTTCCTTTCGTTCATTTTATCCTAGTGCGTTCGGGAAAAAACGAAAAAAGCCGAAGACATGTTTTCTTTTCGTCCGATTGACTTGCTGAGGCTTTCGGCTCGATCTTTTAAAGAAGAGTAAATGGTATAAATGTTATAATTTAATTTTAAGTAGAGTAAGTTTTTTTTGAACGATTTTCAAATTGTCTAAGTTTATTGTTTTTAATATCTCGTAAATGTCGTTGTTAGTATTAGGTAGAAGGCGGTTGATGTGAAATAATACGTGATCGATATTGAATGTGACTAGGCAATCAGGACATAATGGCAGCTGGGCTGTTGTTGTTTAAATTTATGCATGCTTGAATAACGGATAGGCTGTCAGTGCATATGACCCAGGATCCTTTATTATTTTTGGTGTATTTTAGAGCTTCTAATATAGCTAGGGCTTCTGCAGAAAAAATTGAAGCAAACTCTGGGAGAAGACCTTGTTTAATTAGTTCACCGTTGTCAAAGGTGATAGCGAAGCTTGTGTGGTTATTAGATTTTGAACCGTCTGAGAATATGAATTTCCACTTCTTGCTTTTTTATTCGTTTTCAATTGATTTGAAGGTGGAGAGGAAGACATTTGTGGGTGTATTGTCCTTCCGGTATTCAGATAGCGACAATATAACTGAGTCGGGCTTGAACATCCATGGTGGATATATTGGTGACGGATAGTTGTTGATTTTGCTCGGGAGATTGAATTCCTTGATTTTATTCCAGCAGCGTGTGATAGCTGATGGAATTCTTTTTTGACGTGTGGAGCGAAAAGCAGCAGAAGAGTCTTTGTTTATGATGGATCTTGAGGGGAAAAGAAGTTTTGTTGAGAGTTTGAGTATTTTCTCCTCATATCTTTCATTAATCGATGGTAGTCCAGCTTCGGCTAAAATGTTATTGGTGTTGTTGGATATGCATTAATTGATCTTCGTACGGCTTGGTGATATGTTGGCTTGACAATGTTGAGTGTTGATTTTGGAGAGTTACCATAAATAGTGATTCCATAGTCTATTTTATTTAATACTAGCATTTTAGTAATATAGCAAAGTGTGTTGATATGAGTTTTACATTTTTTAGAAGAAAGAAATTTAATCAAATTGAACCTGACAGCTAGTGCTTTTTTAAGCTCTAGAACATGGTTTTTCCAATTAAATTTACAATTGAATGTTAGGCCTAGGATAGATAAATTATTTGGAGATTCAAGTTTTACATTGTTTATTTAAGTTCAAGTTTAGGGCATGATTTTTTCCTACATATATGCAGAGTTTTACATTTCGTTAACGAAAGGTTAGCACCAGAAAAGGAGGACCATTCCTCAAAATCTTTCAATAATCTTATAAAGGTCGTTTTTGTTAATTCTAAGTCATTGTTTTTACATAGTACATATACGTCATCAGCATATAAACAATGATCAAGAATTTTATATCTGTTAATGATATTAGTTATTTCATCAAACGCGATAGAAAATAGCATGACAGATAGTGGTGAACCCTGTGGTATACCATTATGAAGAGGGAAGTTGGGAGAGTATACATTATTTACTTTAACACAAAACTGGCGGTTTGTAAGGAACGCTTTTATAAATCCAAACATTTTTGGACCTAGTTGCCATTCCCTCAATTTAGTTAGAACAAGATGGATCCCTATTCTATCAGATGCTTTTTCAAAATCGAGTGATAAGATTGAAACATGATTTTTGGCAGAAAGTGCATTTGAGGTAAAACTGTCGATATGAAGGAGAGCATCTTGGCATCCCCTCCTCGGTTTGAAAGCCACTTGATTCGGACTGATTAATTTTTTTGTTTCTGTATACCAGAGAAGACGTTTGGCAATTATTTTCTCAAGTATTTTTGAGATACATGGCAACAATGAAATTGGTCTGTACCCGTCGACCTTGTTGATGTCTTTATTTGGCTTGGGTATGGGAATAATTGACGCTGTTTTCCAAAATTGCGGTATAACACTTGAATCAAGAATTTTATTATAAAGTTGTATAAGGACAATCTTTGTTTCCGGAGGAAGATTTTTAAACATTGGGTATGACAGTCTATCTCTACCTGGAGTTTTGCCCTTAAGCTTGCTGAGACAAGTTTCTAATTCCGAGAACGAGATGGGTTTTTCCAGATATTCACTTGTGGGGTTTGTGGGTAGAAGAGGGTTTGTGCGAAGGCTTTCCTCTTTTTTAATTTTGAAATTGTAATGGAAATTTGAGTCGCTCGAATATTCTGTCCAAGTAGAACCAAAATGATTGCTTATTTCAGAAGAGTTGACCAAGGTTCCAGAAACGGTTTCAATTGATCTAATATGGTGGGTTTTTGTTTTTTTCCCAGAGAGTCTGTTTATTTTACTCCATATTTCAGATACTGAAGAGTTCGGGTTAATTGAAGAAGTTAATTCGTTTAGGCTCGTATTTTTATTTATTTTAAGTGTTCTTCTGAAAATTGCATTGGCTTTTTTGTATGCAATGAGATTATCGTTTGATAAGTTTCTTTTGAAAGCTTTCCAAGCTTTAATTTTTGTATCTCTTTAAATTTGAAGTTCTTTGTTCCACCATGGAACAACATATTTATGTTTCTGCTGTTTTGGATTTGTTTGGGGTATTGCCTGGTTTGCAGCATTACGAATAAATTTTTGAAAGGTGGCAGCAGATTTGTTGATGTTAGTTTGCAAATCGATATTTAGTAAGGTTTTGGAAGTGTATTTTGTATATTTGAGCCAGTTGGCTTGATCGATTTTGAATTTTAATGTAGGGGGTGCAGGATTTTCTTTGTCACCTAAAGTAAGAGTGGCTAAAATAGGGAAATGATCACTATTGTGCAAATCATCAACCGTTTTCCAATACATTTTCGGATATAAGTCTGGGGAGCAACAAGTGCTGTCATCGTCGTCATGGTGCATATAGTATTCATTATTGTTTATGAGAGTTTGCGTAGCATGTGATATTGGGGATAGAATGGTTTCGATGCTTTGAATTTGTTGAGTGTTTGGTAAGTTAGAGTGAGAAGTAGGGTTTAGGTTATATGTTTTTTCATTTATATTTTGATTTTCTGTTTTAGAATTATTGTTGTGTTTTGTATTATTTTGTGTAGAGGTATTGGTTGGATTAGCTTTTTTAAGTGCAGCTGCAGCTGCTTGTGAAGATATGCCACTGGAGTGAGGAGGAGGTAAAAATGAAATAGATGAGTCGGAGGGTTAGATGTGTTTGTTTTTTTTTTGGTTTTGAGTGGAGTGATTATTACTATCACTTTGTTGGTTAACTGTTAGGTTAGATTTTTGATTGATTTTATTTTGAATGTTCTGATTAGCCGTTATGATAACAGGAGGGGTAGCTGTTGAGTTGGTTTGTATTGCCACGTGGGCGAAAGGTGTAATAATATTACTTGTCAACGAGGGAATTTGTTCACTGTAAATGCGTCTTGCTTCTAAGATGCTACATTTTTTCTGGGTTTTAATTTTTAATATTTCTTTCATTTGTAAGAATTTTGGACAGTCCTTTCCTTAGATGATGATGGGTGATTGTTTGAGCAATTAACACACATGATTCTAGTGCATTCAGAGTCTATATGTTGTGTATAATTGCATATTTCACAAGTGGAAGTTTCTTTACTGCATTTTTTGGTAGTATGACCCAATAACTGGCAGTTACGGCACCGCATGGGGTTTGGAATATATTCCGTAACTTTAGCATTGTACCAACCAATTTCTACGGTACTCGGTGGATTGAAAGTGTCAAAGGTTAGGAGCATAAGACCTGTTGGACGCCGATTGTTTTCAAATTGCTTAGTAAATTTAAACACTTCGGTCACTTTTTGTGATCTCATTTCCGAAACGATTTCATCTTCAGGGATTTCTATAAGCCAGGGGGCATATACAATTCCTTTTGACGAGTTGAGTTTATCATGTAGAGTGATTTTAACGGGACATAGATTGGAAAGATTTGTGGTGGAAATAAATCTATCTGCGATCGTTTGATTTTTTGTGAGGATTAAGATTTTTCCGTCTCTGAGTTGCGATATTTGCTCATATTCCTTGCTTATGGCATCAATCGCTTTTCTAAGCGCAAAAATGCTGATTTTTGAAAGAGGTTTGTTCGGGTCTTCAGAGGATATGATAATGAATCTTGGGTTTTGTTTGTTATTTATTTTAGGGAGTTCGGGGAAAGGGTCGTTTAGATAGGAAGTTTTATTTCTTTTGGCTTGAGGCTCGGAGGAAACAACGTCAACAGGAAGACCGTTGAACCTGTTTCCCCGATTATTTTTTGGCCCAGGGGCCATGAGTTGGGAGGGGAACACTACACTCACAGAGGTTAGGCGTACACTTAACGATAAGAGAGTAGGTGAGATGAAATATGTATGAATTAGAAAAGAGTAGGATAACGGGAGATTTGCACTCAATAGAAAATCACAAATGAGAAACGATGTGCACAGCACGAAAGCTAGTCGGTGACTGTCCGATTGACTTGTTTTGTGTTTTTGTATATACGGATACGGAAGTAAGACAATTGGGGTTATCGGGAACTTCTTTTCCCATGGATATTTTACCATATTCGAAAAATTGGTATCGGGAACTTTTCGAAATTGGGAAAAAAATTCCTATGGAAAAACTTTTTTTTCATGGGAATCTTTTGTTTTTTCTGCCTGAATATTTCCCTGTTATTTAGTTGTCGGAATTGAAAGCGCAGCAAGCAATGTAACCAAAAACCGAGATAGTGCTAATGGTTTCACAACAAATCGGTCTAAGGAAGATGTAGCAAACTTTTGGAGAGAAGTAGAAAAAGAACTTTATTGTCCAAATTCATCATCAGTCAGCCGTTCTGTTGAAGTGTTAAATGACAAATCTTTCTACGAGAATGTAATGTTTGCTTTGATCATGAACCGGAGGAGCAGATCGTTGAAACGAATGATTCCCAGATGAACATTGAAAACAGAACTTCAACTACTCGTCGGTCGCTATGGAACGAGAATTTGAAATCCAAAAAGAACTCTGCAATAAGGTTGAGAGGCAGTTAAGGCTATGAAGTGACACCTAAAAGAAATGGAATACCATTTCAAGAAAATATACAGGTCCATTGACAAAATTAGTGAGTTTCAGAAGAAGACGTTGGATGTAACCTCAAGGCACAACCTTGAAATGGAAGCAATGAGAAAGCACGAGTTCCAAAAGCGTTTACTTGAAATCGAGGAAGAAAAACTAGAAAAGTTATAATTTGAAAATTTCTCGTTGTATTTCATCGATTAATAATAAAAAGGATATTCTTTGGATTTTTAATTGAGGATTAGGACGAAAACAAACAATTTTTTTTCATTAAGAACCAACTGTCAAATCATTCCGAAATTATATTTGAAAATTCCCAAAAAAAGAATTCCGTGGGGAAATCCCGATAGTAGGAACTTTTTCCGGGAAGGGAAAAACTCCTAGGGCAAAATATTTCCCAAGGAATTCCCGATAAGGCTGAATGTTGAAAATGTCTAAAAACTGCTACTTGTAATTTATTTCAATTACCGACATATTACAAAATGATTTTGTAATTCAGTAATGGTTAGGTTAGTTATAATTTTTATATTGCCGATCCCTGCTTAATACATTAGGTAAGAAATTTTATTGGGCTAACCATGTGCTTGTTGAGGTGCATTTGCCTATAAAATAAATAAAGTCTTTCTGCCATCGATCCGTTTTATAAATTATTTTTAGGTAATGTTTTTTTTCTCATTTTCATCTTTAACACTTCAAATAAAAACCAGGTTTTAGATTTTGCTTTAAGATTTATAATTATCGTTAGCTGAAACTAACACGGCTTCACGTTTTTAGTTACTATCTATTTCTTCCACGACTTTTAAGAACAAGATAATAGAACTGATTTTTTTGTTGTCTACCCAATTTGAATGGTTGCCAGTCGTCTCTGCTTAAGGGTAGATTTTGAAAAAGAATGGCTAAATCATTATTCGAAGAGTTGGAACATTAACATAACATAACTTGAAAAGAACAGCAAATATTTGAGAAATGTCAGTGTTATCATCTTCAGAAATAGTGGTGTATCATTTACAACTGATATTTCTTGGTCAAATGAGCTATGCTTATGGAACTTAAGTCGGATGTTTTTCATTCAACAGCCGATTGCTGTTTAGATTTAGATTTGGAAACGATTTCAAAACGACCACCAAGGAGTCAGTCAGACAGTTCTTTGAGTCATTAACTTGAGTTGTGAACCTAGAAATTAACCCGACGCCTTTGTGGAGGCTTATGCCCAAATTTCGACAATATTGGCTGACAATCATTTTCATATTGTTGATTGGACACAAACTAAAACTCTACGGTAAGGGTTGTTTAAAATAAGAAGATAGCAAATGATACTAAAAATGTAAGGTTCTCAAACAAAAAAAAGCGTAAAAAATAAAAGTCTATAAAAAACACGTATACGCCCGAGTGTACACATTCATTGTATCCGTAGTAAAATTTTGACGTTGTCATGGTAGTACAGTTGTGAAAAAAAAAATTGTTAGTCATACGGAAGAGTGGACTGTTTTTGAAAGGTTTGCGAACAGACCTAGTATGTCCCTACTTTACGCTACTATACTTCAGATTGAACTTTGACTGACATCTGTCACGTAAATTTTTTCTCGAAAAATTTGAATTTTTTGTTTGAAAACAAAACGATAACTGAATCGCAAAGGAAGAGTCAAATTCAAATAAAATCTCCATACAAACAAACAAGAGAATAAGTCGCTGAGCAATTCCATATCAAACAATAGAAAACATTTCCACGTTAAGTTTATGTTACGGGCTTCTCGCAATAATATGTCAAATCGAAGGTTGAGAAACAAAGCTGATTTGTTTCTTAGGAATTCCTATGCTTCAACCTTATACACTCCGCTTCAACTGAATAAGCACACAATTTTTCTGAAGTTTGCTGTCCATTTTTTCCTAACTTTGAACGTTAATGCATCATTTAATGATGGTAACCGATAGCTTTTGATTTTGAGAAAACAAATCAAAAAGAATAATTTAAAAAGGACCACAATTTTTTCCCTGGCTCTCATGCAAAGCTTTCCAGATTGAAAAACTCAGTTTTTTTTTTGCGTCAACTGAATAAGCACAACTTTTAAAAATGCAAATAAAATCAAATGGAAAGAAATTAACAAGATTTTCTTTAAATATTTCTTTATTGGTTATTTCTAGTATTGGGTACTACCACCTTTATTCTTGATTCCTTCATAAATTCGGGCTGGCATGGAATCGTGTAAACTCTTTAAGTAGTCCAGCGAAATTTCTCTCCATGCTAACTTAACGGCTCCAACAAGCGATTCTCTGTCCTCAAACTGACGGCCTGACTCATAAACTTTACGTACCAACCATCGTCATTCATTTTCTATACGGTTGAGGTCAGGTAAATAGGGCGACCATTGAAGCAATTCAACATTCTGGTCCTGTTTCCCACTTTTGACAGTGCGCTACGTTTGGATAGGGTCGTTGTCCTTTTGGGAAATCCATTTATAGGGTCCACAAATATCCAAAAATGAAGGAAACTTTCTTTTCAATATTCTTTTGCAGGAAATTGCACTCCTTTTTGACGTTTAAAACTCAAGCTCAATAGTCCCATAGTAGCTAACTGCTCCCCATATGATAACTCCACCTTCTCGACTATGATGCCCCACTAAAAATCGTTCTTCTTTTATCAAATCGTGAAAGCAATAATTTAAACCATCAGGGCCATCAAAATTGAATCTCTTCTCATCCGAAAAAACCGCGTTGTGCCACACATTTTTCCAACTCACATCGAGTCTAGAAAATCTTAAACGAATATCTTTTCGTTGCTCGTTTAGTGGTGGTTTCTTTTGGAGTTGCAATCGTTTTAAATGATCTGCGCGGTTTGGTACTCTGTGGACTGTTGAAACACCTACAGTTACACCAACTTTTTGTTTAATTTTTACCGCGGAGGCACATGAACTGGAAGCACATCTCAAAATTGCTCGTCGATCAACTTCGAATGTTGCCTTTTTAAACTATTCTTTTTGATTTGTTTTCTCAAAATCATAAGCTATCGGTTAGCATCATTAAATGATGCATTAACGTTCAAAGTTAGGAAAAAAAGGACAACAAACTTCAGAAAATTGTGTGCTTATTCAGTTGAAGCGGAGTGTACGTCCTTCAACGCTAACACCAAAACAGCTTTGTATTCCGCTTTATTTATTTTCCCGATTTTAAATAATTAATTTCTTGTGATTGTTTTTCATTGTATGGCCACCAAAATTGAAAAAAAAAGATGTTTTACTGCCATACAGATCCATCCGTTACGGTTAACATGTTCACTTGAAGGTTCGGAAGGGAACGTTTCGTTATGTCGTTTTCCATTGGTCATCCAGAAGCATTCGGAAGATTCCAGAAGTCTTCTGAAACCATTTTAACTTTGTCAGACGGAATGCTTCTGAGAAGAGCAGAACTCTTCTGTTTTGAAAGCAGAATCGTCCGAAGAATGACACATACATCATTTCATAACCCATTGGAGATAGAAGCAGAAACGTCAAAAAAAGACCAATGGAAAACGACATTAGGTTCTGGCACAAGCTTCAGCCCTTTCATCTCAATATGGCTAGTTACAGATTTTGACGTTTTCAAAACATCACTTTCCATCCCAAAGCCATTCGAACCAACAAAACAAATGATAATCTTCATCTCGCTCGAATCTACAACGTGTGCTTGTAAGAAATGTAAGACATTAAAGTAGAAACACAATGGCGCTTTGCCGTCGATTTTGACAACTGCGAAAAGTTCAGCTATAGGAAATCTGTGTAACCTCACACAATGACGCTTTTCCTACGTACGCTTTTTTTGACAAACGTAAGAAAACGTAAAGAAGCCACCATCTGTCAAAAAAAAGTTCAACTTGGTTGAACTTTTGCTTTGTCTGACAGCTCAACAGCTGTTTGTTCATTTGTTGTTTGGAGCAGCGTTACCACTTTAAAAAAAAGGAAGCGAAGTAAATTTTGGAAAAAAGCGAAGTAGATTGCGAAAAAGCGAAAAAGATTTTAAAATAGTGTATTTTATACTGACCATGAATACATAGACAGATCTACAATTAGAGCCGTGTGTGAATTGTGTAAAAATGTGTATACAAACTTGACTTTCGATTTAATTTTGACACACATGGCGGATATGATGTGTTAAAATTTAACTAGCAAGCTAAAATATGACACTAGTGCTTAAATTTAACCAACATTCCAACCCAAGTTGCGCACGGCGTAAAATATTAAACACTTTAATACAATCACGTAACTCATACTTTGCGTATATGTATGGGTTGACATTTCGTGTTTGTAAAGTGTGTCCGCTTATTGTTCGTGTATAAGGATAGAAACTTATCGATTATATATTTTCCTGATGAAAATAAGAGAACTGTAGGCATAAAATTACTCAATGAGTTAATCGAAGCAGATTTTGGAAATATCAAGTAAAATCGAGTGAAGTAGATTTCAAAACATTCTTGATGGTGCGAAGTTGGAATAGATATTCAAAGTTTTTCAAAAATCGAAGTAGACTACTTCGAAAGGAGTAAAGTGGCAAATCTGTTTGATGATGATGGAGGGAGAACTGTCATTCAAAGCACACGTGAAGCGGGTGCATCGTAACGCAACGACGCGTCTGCCTAAAGCGCCATTGTGTTTCTGCTTTAAGGGTAATCACGTTTCAGTGTCAATGGTCTTGAATCATTGCAAAGGTTCAAAAGTGTAACATTTTCATCCACTAAAACAACAAAATACACAGACTACAATTTTGAAAACTTTTGCACTACATTGCAAGTTGCAACAAAAAAAAAACAATGTTTTAAAATTCGTCTGGTATAGTTGACAATTTCTCAGTTGTCATCTGTCACAAATGTTATTTGATTTTTGTTGTTATACATAGGATAGAAAAGGTATGTTCACGATTAACAAAAAAAGAAAAAAAAATTTGCGATTTTGCACCTGCACGGTAATTATTACCAGTATTGCGCTCTGTTAATAACAATATTTGGTTTGTCAAAAAAATCGTTGATCATGGTTGGAAGCCACTTCTTTAGATTGTCATCGTTGATAGTTTTGCTTGAGAAACTTACTATGTAGTTTGCCATTGTAGAATAGAATGTTACTTCCGTCTGAAAAGAAAACCCTCTTACCATCAAAATTATCATTTTTAAAAAGTTTAATGCAAATTTTGTCTTACTATATTTATTTGTTTGTTTATTATTTCAATATCAGATTTGTGTAATCGCAAAAATCTAAAAGCAGTTTCAACTCGCTTCCGCACTCAATTTTCTCAGACAACCGTTATAAAAGTAATGCAAAGTACACACCCAAAACATTTTACGTTAAAAAAGGTTGGTTTCAATTTGAATTTTGTATGAAATTGCAATCATTGAAAACTGCCCACCCACCTTACATCAGTGTTTCTTAATTTATGTTTGTTTGTTTGCTTATTTCAAAATATATATATTTTATTATTTATTCAAACCCTATTTATAGTAAAAGTAGTAAATCTGGCTATAAATGCAAATGCCGAACTAGCATGTGCACAAAAAGTATGTTCACCAAAAGAAGATCTTACAGTTTAATAAACATTAGAGAAGCAATTTACCTTGGCCAATGAATAATGCTTAACAAATTCCAACAAGGTACTTTTTTTTCCTACAGTAATTGCGACACAAAAGCTTCTTTCATTCTAATGCAACAACTAAACATTAAGTCAAAGACAGTACCTTCTATTTAGATCAACTGTAAATACATATGTACCCATACCCATTTTAATTTTAATTATTGCTTGTTTTCTCTTAAATTGCTTGCCATATTGCTTTCTCATTAAACTTGTACAGTATACACTCAGAATGTCCCATTTACACTGTCCTTCATGTTTGCTTACAGTCGCCGACATCAACATTATCACTCTCAACGGAGTACTCGAAGTCCTGAAGTGAATATGCTGCAATGTCAAATTGGCGGACCGGGTTCTCGACCATCTTCAAGTTATTACGAATACGAAACTGTTCAACACAATGTTTCTCGAAGCCATAATAATCCTCTAAAACAACAGCATGCAAATAATAACAATAACATACCGTCCATAGCTGAACACCAACAACAGCAACAACAGCAGCAACATCATCAACAACAACAGCGCCATTGGAAATCGGCAACTCTTAACGGTTACAATCCAGCGTCTTTAAACAGTAGCGGCCGCAGTAGAGGACCATTTGTCACACAAGTCACAATCCGTGATCAGTCACATTTAAATAATAATGTGTCTGCAGCTGGCGCCCAACAGCCGACATACCAACAGGTCCATAAGTCGTCATCGTCGTCGTCTCATCAGCAAAGTGCACAGCCACATGCTTCAAAAGTGTGACTATAGGGGTTTAGGGGCCTCGATCTTTTAATGGAGTGCCACCAATGTTCGCGAAGTGAATTAAACAAATCAAAGAATAACTAATTTTTGGAGACTGCTAACCACATAGTAAGGATAAGAAGGATCACCTTAAAGGTATTCAAAAACAATCATTCCTTAAAAATAAAGAGAAATATTAAATATTAATTTTAGAGGGTACATAAAATGTACATACACGAAATATGTATTCCTGCAAATTATTTCAGTATTGTTTGGTTAAAATTTAAAATTATTTCTGTTTAAAATTTAAGCAAAAATATAAACAAATATAATTATTCATAATTTCATTAATATTTGTGTAGATTAAAAATTCATTTTCCATATATCAATTCTTGTTTGTAATTTATATTAAATTAAAAAGAAATAAAACAAACTAATATTCCATGTTTATTTAGTTAAAAATAAAGAAAAAGACACTTAAAAAAACAAACTGTGATTTATTAGGTGTGAAAAATCATTAAACGAAACGATGCGGATTAATTTTACTAAAGAAATTAATTATTAAATAACCGTAAATATAAAAATTAATTCTTGACTAAGAAAACAAAATTCTTTTTCTCTTAAAAAGATAACCTTATTTACAGCTTAAATGCAGTTTCTTATTTTTTTTATGTTCATTATTGTTTTGTTTTAAGTTTTAGTGCAACGGACTACGATAGTATTGTTCATATTTTTATTTTGTTTTGTATATAATTTCGTTTGTTTTAGATTAAAAAATACGAAGAAGAAAAAAATGTGTAGCTTTTTGTGTATTGTATTTAAGACGAATAAATAATTGAAAATTTTCTTAAATTTATTGAATATAATCTACTTAAATACGAATTAATACGTGTATGATGGTTTTTGTAAAAATCTTAGTTTTATTTTGCATTAAAAATAATAAATATAAAATGTACTTAATAAAGTAATGTAGAAACAAATTTTAGTTTTGGTTTTATTTTCTTTGAGTTGTTATAATATTTTTGACAGTTGATGGGAATGTCAATTTTTTTTAAAACATGATCGGTATGACAGGTTATACGTGGAGAGAACATTTGGTATAGCAAAACGACCTCAATCAGGGATAAGAGGGAGAAAAGGGAAGTAGGAAACCAAGCTGTCAAAAATGGGTTGGGACGTTGGGTACGATTTGCCGATTTTTAAAATGTCGATTTAAAAATGTCGACTCTCAATCAACAAGTCACTCTCGGTTAACTGTTAATGTTTACATTCGCCGCATGCATGTGAAATCTCAGATTATTGTTAAAGTTTACATTCATCATTCGTCTTATCAACCTGCTGTATTCTTCAGTAAATATCAGTCATCGAATCAATATGGACCAAAACAAGTACATTCGACTCCGCTTAACTGAAACACCATTTTTGCAGACAATTTGTTTCAGTTAAGCGGAGTTTTCAGTTAACCGAACTTCAGATAACTGAAACTTTTTTTCAAATAAGCGGAGTTTTATCAAAATTAAATACTGCCATGTTAAAAAAAAATAAAATAAAAACAAACAAAAGATAAAGTATCTAAGTAAGTTAGAGCCATTCTCTTCACTATTGCTCAACTTGTAGGAAGCCTTCAAGTTTGCTAATTCTAGAGTTAAGAAAAACTTGAGAGTTAAGGGACATGTTGAAAATCGTTTTTCTTCACTTCTGTAAACCTCAACTCGAGAGTTAAAATTCAAAATTTGGGTTCTCTCATTTTTTTTTTAATTTCCCTGGAATATTTTGGAGTTCGTTTCAACTTAAGATTTGACTTTATGTGAAATAAAATTTTTACATACCGTCGGAAATAGTCATTTTGTAAACGTCCTTTTGGCTACGTGCATTTTTACTTGCGTCATATAGAATATATGGCAAGTATTGAATTCGTAAAAAAAAAATTTGAGGTAATGATGAGATATGACATTACGATGATAGTGAAGTCGAAAAAAGTGGGTCCGGCGATTCCGTCCGTCTGTCTGTCTGTCTGTAAACGCACCTACAGCCTTAACCACTGGTCCGATTGTCTTCAAACTTGAAAATTTAAGGTTTGAGCGAATTCGCGTGGGTCGTTTTTTTGATTTTTTTTTTAAGATCAAAATTTAGGGTAGCCACCATACGATTTTTTTGGCCAAAAACCAAAAGTTTCAATTTTCTCAAAAACGGCTCCTACGATTTTTTTTAAACTTCCTCGAAAATTTTTGTTTAAAACTAAACATATTTTTGTATTGCTCCAAAACGGTACCGCCCATAGAACCGTTTTTTCGTAATCAGATTTTCCCGAAAAATAAAAGTCCGATCAGGGTAATTTTTTTTTGGAAGTACGTTTATGTTGCTCAAATAATATTTTGTATTCGAAAAAAATTCAAAAAAATTTTTGGATTTTAAAAAAATATTTTTAAACTTTTTTTAAAAAATTCTGTATCTCAAAAACGGATCAATATTAAAAATTGAAATTTACTTGTAAAATGTATATTGCACATTCTTGAATACTGCATACCCAAATTAATTTTAAGACATTTTCGAAAAATTTTATATACAAAAAATTAATTTAAAAAAAAACCGCTCCGACGATTTAAAAAAAAAAAATTTAAAAATCAACAATTTTTTGAGAAATTATACGACATCAATTTTTTTCAGATAGAATCTTTTTTTGAGGTACATATTTCAATTTAAATTTTTATTTACGAATATTAATTTTTTTTATGAGTTATAATTTGGAATACAGGAGCAAGTTCGTACGACCGAGTCGTGCATATTTTTTCAATTGAAACGGTTCGGTCTGAATTCCATTTTCTGTAATCATTTTTAACCAAAACTTGACAGCATTCGACCAATCTGTCCGCATAAGCTCAAAAGGCCAAGAAATAACTAAATAATGTTGAAATAAGCATACCCCAAGGCATTGCTTCTCTTCGAGATTGTATCGAAAAACAACCTTACCCGAAAGCACAGACCGACACGACCATACAAAAGATCGACTATTTCTACGCCTTCAGAAATCTCTCACCAGACTTATTCCTCAATATACGGATTGTCATGGCCGAAAAAAAAGGAGTTGCCAAAAGTGAGACGAAGACTGGCTAGTGGGAAATGATACTAGTTTTCTCGAAATATTCATACTTAATTCATATGAAAATTTGAATTCGAGAGAAAACTGTCAAGTTTGTCTTTCAACTTCTCCTTTTTTTTCGGAAGTTGAGAAAATCGGAAGTTGAATTACTTGATAGCTGAGAATCAAAAATTGAAATTTTCAAATGTGATTGAGGAAAACCAAAATCACAAGTTGAGAATGGAAATCCTCAAGTTGATTTCAACTTGTTCAACAGCTCATGTTAAGTTAAAAAATTAAAAATTATTTAAGAAAAAAATAAATCAATCGTTGTGTGTTTGCTGTTTTGCAAATTATAAAAAGACATCTTACATTCAAGATCGGCTATTGTATCGGAAACTTGGCAGTTTTCAGCAAAGAATATTTTTAAAATGTGAAGAGAATCATACGCTTCCTTAAGCGGGCTTCTAGGGCTCTATGATCTATATTTCATCAGAGCACTTTTCAACAAACAATCGACTGACACATTACATCAAATTATAATAGGTACTCGCACAGTCAGATATTCTGTTCTGCCAATTGGCGTTTTTCTTTTCAACCTCCGAGCAGATTAGATCAGATCACGGATGTGTCAAAAAAAATCTGTATTTCTTTTTTACCTTCGATATATCGGAGCTAAGAATTTTCATGCTCTGAGCTAAATCTATTTGCTCAGGATAAATCAACCGAGCAAATAGAGCAGATTAGCTGACCGAAGACAACTTCACTTGTTTTTTCGGATTTTACAGACAAAAACAAACATAAAATTAAAAATGGATTCCCAAGACAGTCGCGCGTATATTGTTGGTGAAAAAAAAATACATTTCATTGCTCAGGTTTGTTTCTTTATTAAATTGGAGGACATTGAATATGATCTGCTCAGAGCTTCTCTTTGACACATCCGTGGTCTGATCTAATATGCTCAGATATAAAAAAGAAAAACGCCAATTGCTACGTAGATTTGAAAGTAACGGAGTTCAGTTAAGCGGAGTTGACTGTACATACAGTGTAACTTCAGTTAAATCAAATAAAAATAAAAACAAATTTATACTTGACAGGTTTATTTATCATTTAGAAAAAAAAAATATATCGGTGGCGATGTGAAGATAAAAAATAAATTATGTTGTAAGGGTCGCGTAAGCACAACTTTCGAGAACGAAAAACATAACGTTTGTAGAAGTCTTTGAATTAAAAATAAAATGGAGTTTCCACATTAAATAGTTTCTTGTTTTTTTCTTTACAACAGTCGACATTTTAACCGACAACTTTTCAGTTGACAATTTATATAGTCGGCATTTAAATTGGCAACTTTTTTTTTGTCGATCAAACTTCAGCCGAAATTTTAACTGTCTATAAAGTTTTCAGCTGGCCAGTCAGTACGCCACCCATAAGGTCAAATTGATGAACGATGCCTGTTTTTCACAAATACATTCGTATCATTCGTCGATTCACCAAAGGGAAATAATTCGGTGGTAACTCACATGTATTATCTGTAGGGCGATAGCTGAACCAATGACCAAAATAAGTAGGGGGATTCTCATAAACTCTCATATTATGAAACTTCGATTCCCTTCGTAGGTTTGCATTTATGTCAGAATTTCAACATTTCGATTTTTCCACCAACGATCGCAGCGCCATCTGATAGGAAATAGCTAAACCAACTCAATTTTTGGAATTGACATATTTTGATCATTAGTTCCGGTAACGGCCACTAGATGGCACTTCTATTAAGCCGAAGAAATTCAAAAGGCTGAAATTTTCATAAAATTGTGTGTTGTCTTTTTTTGACACCAGCTTCCACAAAAGGAAATCAACTTTAAAAAGAAACACTGAATTTAATTCAATAATTTTTAATGAGAAAATGACAAAAAGAATTAATAATAATTTAAAAGCAAAGGACTATGTTGTGAACGGTTGAACAATGGACATCAGAACATTGAGTGACAGTTTACACTTTTACGGTTTGGTTTTGTACAGTATGAACTAAAAACTTGTTCTAGAATGTTCTAGTTTAAATGTTGAATGCTGGTATTCGTTAATAGGGTGTCGCCACAAATGTGAAATTGCAGCGCCATCTGTTGGGCGAAAGCGGAACTAACGACCAAATTCTGCCATCACCGATTTCAAATTGCTAGGTCCTCAATTTTTCCAGGTAGCCCATATTAAATGATACACGCAAAACAAAGGGCAAGGGCTATTCGCATTCTATCAGCCACGTAAACCAAATCTATCTACGAGGTCTGGTTAAGGAGTAATGATCACAAAACTATTTTTCTTAAATCTTGTCCCTCAGCCTCATCCATGTAATAGCCTTTTCACATCAGACGCAAAACGCGATTTTGCAAAACTTTTCAAAATTATCAAGGAAATCACGTGTTTTCCCATACAAATTTCTTGAAAGCCCTGTTTTGCAAAACAACATGTTTTTGTTAAAAACCAGTCAAAGCCAAAAAAGTGAAAGCATTCAGCAGTATTTATATCATATATATTTCTCCCTCCCTCCAATAGCAAGAGTAGATTGACAGTCTGTTTGTAAAATTGGTTACGACAAAACGTGTCAGTTGATACATTTCAATAAAACAGTTCCATAAACACGTATTTTTTAATCAAGCAAAATTCACAATCATAAATCATCAAATAAAATTGACATCTTTTAACTTTCAATTTTTAATATCTTAAACAAACGGGAATCAAGCTTGCAACGAAAAAAAAACAGCGAATGTGAGTGAAAAAATGTGTCCATCTTCTAAAAGGAGAACATATGGCAACCCTTACTTGACATCAAAGATATTTAATGTCAAACAAAAACCTTACACAGCGTCTCCACTGAGCATACAGCTGCCCAACATCACAACCGCAATCCAATCCACAAACAGAACATTTTTTTCCCCTGGGCAAATTATGTCATGTCGTCTCATTTTATCTGAAAACGCGGTGTAAGAAAATACAAAATTAAACGTAACACAACAAACGAAACAGAACAAGCGAAAATACTCATACACAAACTCATCACTCGATTTACATCTACATTCAAATGAAAACCTTACACGTACACGAAACTACAAAATTCATGCCCATGTTTTGAACCACACTCATGCCATGTTCAAAAAACAAGATTCTTCGACAAGATGTCTGTGTGGGCATGGATTTTTCTGCCTCCATTGGATTTTCTCAAGACATGTTCATGAACAGGGCATCGTTCATGCCCAGTGGAGCCGGCCTGTTAAATTCAGGTGTGAACAGATTTCGAGTTTTTGAAAACTGACAGCTGAAAACTCCGTTTTGCGACTGGTGTGAAAAGGTTATAAGAATATCTTCTAATGCAAATGTCTCGGGCTCTAACCTGGGCTCAGAAAGGACACACTTTGGCTTTCAATGATAGCCTCAGGATAATGAGGACTATGAAATATGTAGAATCTAGCGAAATCAGTTTTTCTGATGATTTTCAAAAAATGTCATGGACTGCAAACATTTTCCCGCAATTTCAAATCGATATTCACAATTCTTCCAACAGCCGTTATATAAGTGTACATCATAATAAGGACCTCGCTCTTTGACCTGTAGGCCGTCTGCGAATTGGATGAATTGTATTAAAAGCACTGGTTAAATTTAACCACTACTGTCATATTTTAGCCTGCTCCGCAGCTGGTCTATTTTTAACACATTTTATTTAATGCGAAGTGCAAAAATTTAACCAAACGTCAAGTTTTAACCACTTTTTAACCCAATTCGCACACGGCCTTATGGAGTACTGGAAGAAAACGTCAAACGAGATGACGTCTTGTCGTCGTGGAGGGCAAACAACTTCACTTGGGTCTAAATTGATTAAACAAGAAATATAAAACATAAATTATCTTCTTTGTTTGTGTTAAAATGTACAAAAAAATGCTGTATTTTTGGTTTTCGGTGTACCTACGATTTCCTTCTTTTTGCATCCCATCCCTTGCGTACACTAAAATCTTCATTTCCTGAATAAAAATAAAATAAAAACGTTTTTAGATATATTAATTATTGAAATATATATTAAGAAAAATTACAAAAAATTTCTAATTGTATGTAAATCCCGCCTTTGTTTGCCCTCCACGACCGATAAATATGACAGTCGAAATTGGTTGAAATTTATGCGCTGTCAAAAGCTATAGAGCCCCATTGTCATAAAATTATTCAAAAAAGACACCCTGTTCTTTAATTTCGTTCAACAACTCCTCACTTACATCCCTGTTCAGGTTCTCAACAAGCACAACTGTCATTAAATTTGTTTATTTTTTTTCTGAATCGCTGAAAACCTAGAATTATTTTTCAGTTGAATTTATCATTCCTAGGACTCTTGTACCCTTTCATCCTTTAATCCTTGAAACCTATTCGACATGATCACCGATGATAAATTTGACATCAAAGGGGAATCGACCCTCAAACCCTCGCATTTATTCAACTACCTTGAAAACTCGCCCATTTCAAAAATGCTCAAACTAGATTTAACGGACGGGTGGTTAACAGATGATATCTCTTCAAAGGACATTAATCATGTAAGTTGTCAACAATATTTTCATAAATAAACAATAACCAAGACAAATCCATTAAGATATGCAAAAGTCTTGAAGAGTTGCTTCTTGGGGACCTAACATTTGAGCAATTAACTGCCCTCTTTGTTGCCAGCAGCATTACTTACCTGTTATCAAGGAGCTTCCATGATTTCGAATGTCGCACTGAACTTCTTCATAAAACATTTCGCTATACGAACACTCTAGATCCTGTTCATGTGAGTACTTCTCCTTTCCATAATATAGTACCTACAGTCAATTTTCTAATAGCTTCATGTGGCAGCAAAAAGTTTACACGAAAACATAAGTTCCAAGCCCAACCTGTTGTTGCTTTGCAAGAATCTTTGTTTTACTAGCGAGACCGGAAACGCTATAGCAATGTGTCTCATCTGGGCTGTATTCATGGACACACTTGGCAAAAAAATCAAAATGTATTGTTTTCATCCGGTAAGAGAAGCATACCAAGTTTATAGAACTCTGACTAACATCTCTTACAGTTGTCCTCAATCAAGGAACTTGCCGTCAATGCTGATATCAAACAAATGTTGAACAAGGAGGAAGATACCGTCAAAGTTCATTTGCTTTTTCAGTTGATATCGCTTCTAGTGATGACCATTATTTGTAGGCCCAATGAGGAGCTCAAGAAAGCTGGTTATGCTTCATATTTAAATTACGAACGTGACGATGTGCTTGCGCTCAAAGGATGGGCCGACGAAGTCAATCAAAGTATAGTTTTGTCATTTAAAGGAACAAATGTAAACTATGAACTGATAATGTCGGTAAGATAATTTGTGGCAATTGCTGGCATTCGGGAGATTAATGAACTCCCTATTTATAGATTAAGGAAACTATCACCTACAGTATTGTCGCCCTGCTGAATGAACAATTGGCCGTGTGATTGAATTTGAATTGCTCCTTCCTACTTTCGTAGCTGATTAGCTTTTAAGTTAAGTTTATGTGAAATTGTTTTGAAAACAAAATAAATGTTTATAAAAAGACTTCAATCTTTTTCTTATGCCACTTATAACCCTAATTCCTTTTCTATTTCATCATTCAAACTGAATGGAATTGATGGATAAGGATATGGCTCCCTGCAAGGAGTATGTATGCTATGCTTGTTTTCCTGGATATAGTGGACTCACAATAACTTCGAAGAATGGATAGCTTGAGTCTCAAACTAAGGATGCAGCAAGAATTACAATATTTTATACAAACACTAAACGATCCCAGCGTTTATCATAATTTCACTGCCACCCTCACCAACAGAGCTTCGTCACTAGACAATAATTCTGGCATTGAAGTGAAGTGGGAGGAAATTAAAAGTGTTTTCAAGAAAGACGGGTTCGAAATTGTACCCAAGCTGCAAAGAGTTAGAGACTCCTGGATATCCAAAGACAGCTGGGATAAAATCGAGTATCGAAAATCGTTAAAAGTGAGAATCAATGCCGAAAACGACTCCCAACGAAAGGGTGAATTGCGAATAGAGTACCGAAGCGCACACAAGATAGTTCAACGCTGCGTAAGACGAGACAGGGGAAAAGTGTTGGATGGCCTTGCTGAAAACGCGGAAAATGCTGCAAGAAAGGCAGATAAACGATACCGAAAATCAAAAGAAGTTATGGGATAAAAAGCACCACAAACCATCCGGTTCTGGATGTGAATTCCACACTTTTGGTATCAGTTGAGGATCAGTTATGTAGAGGAAGGAAAGAAGGCTGAAGTGGCCTCCGAAGCAAAGGAGATGCGCAGATCTTATAGAGGTATGTAGGTATTAACATCGAACCTCCAGCTGCAACTGAAATCCAAGCTGCGATTAAACATCAAACTCCTCAAAAACAACAAGTCAGCGGAACTCGATGGTATACTAGCTTAGTTCTTGAAAGTAGATCCCATCGCAACGGCTTGTTTTCTACTTCCGTTAATAACCTGTCACAGGCACTGGAAGGACGGAGTTATTAGGCCAGTTCCACCTAACAACATCTCACTGAGATCCCAGAGCTCTCAGAGATTTTTTAGGTGAAACAAAAAATCTCAGCTGAGAATAGAGATTTTTTTCTGAGATCTCTGAGATGAAAATATTTTGGATTCGAAATCTCACTCAGCTATTTTGACGTGACTGACATATGTACAACAACAATTTGTGAGGTAACCATTTTATCTCAATGAGAACTGAGAATTATGTTCCACCAAATGATTTTGCCTCAGTCAAAGTGACATTCAGATCTCAGTGAGATGTTGTTAGGTGGAACTGGCCTATTGTTAAGTTGCCAAAGAAAGGCGACCTAAAAAACTGCAATAACTGGCTTGTCTGTTTTTTTCGAAATTGGCTTCAATCATTCTCGAGCGGATAAAGGTAAGGATAGTCTACTCTCAAGAGGCATCGAGCGGGTTTTCGCAGTGGTCGATCATATCAACACCATGCGTATCATTCTAGAGCAGTCAGCTGAATTTCAATCACCACAAGGCCTTTGATCGGGTTAATCGCGAGGGTATATGAGGATCACTAATTGCTAGAGGAATTCCCCCCAAAACAGCGCACGGTGTTTTGTTTTGCACAATAGGTAGCCCTCCGACACTTTCGAAGTGCAGCAGGGAGTGAGAAAGGGGATGTTTTATCACCAATCCTTTTCCTACTGGCTAAAGATGATTTACTGACCGTCCGTCACCGTAGGCACAGATGAGGTAACCGTCGGAGCGGAATTTTCTCCGATTTCCTCCGAATCGGAGACATTTTCCTTGTCGGAGAACTACCACGAAGCAAATTTCGGAGGAAATCGGAGAAAATTCCGCCTCGATAGGGCCGAAAGTATTCAGTTTACACCTTTTCATAAGCTTAGCCATTTACACTATGCTGATGATATATGTTTCTTGGAAAGTAACATCAGTGGGCTCCAAATCCAAAGGATGTGCAATTACTAGAAGTGAAAGGAGACTCGACGCGGTCTAAAGATACAGAAAGAAGATGAAAGTAATGTCCACAGGTCGTTCCACACATTAAAGTAATGTATGAGACGCAAATCGAAAAGGTTGAACAATTATAATTGCTTTGGAATTATCATAGCAGTTGGAAATCCAGTAAAATTTTCTTACGCACGTGAAATCCGTGCTACTGAATGCCTGCGAAACCTGGAAAGTCTCGCTTAACATCTCGAGAATGTTGCAGGCTTTTTTGAATCGCTGGCCACAAATCATACCAAATCAGTAATTGTGGAGTAGGACCATTCAGGAGCTATTGGATTTTGACATGAAAAAACGAAAATGGAAATGGATTGGTCACACACCGAGGAAACGTAACGATAACATACCTTAGGGTGCACGGCTGGTTGAAAGACCAAGGACAACCTGGAGATCAACAGTCTAAGCAAAAGCAGACGCTCAGGGAAAACGTGGCCACAGCTTGAGTATCTAGCAGCAGATCGTAGAGGATGGAGGAGATTTGTAGGCGCCCTATGCTCCTACCCGGGTTACAAGACATGATGATGGTGATGATGTGTTGGCAAAGAAATAATTCCATATCTTATTTTGTTAGGATACAGGATTACACGAAACGTTCGGATAGTGCATAACTTCGCTCTTTGGTTTCCAAGATCGTACGATTAAAAACTACTATACTATTTTCTGCACGGGTTTTGACGATTTGGAACTGACGAAATCACATAATCAATACAATTTGTTGCATTTTATGACTTTGCTCTTTATTCAAGAGAAAAACGCCAATCATTGGTCCCCGGAGAGGTACAATTCATATAGCGTTGTAGAGCAATTAATACTTGAAAGGTGGCGTTGTCGGCAAGGATGGCGTAGGAGGCAAGGATGGCATGGTAGGCCAGGATGGCGTAGTAGGCAAGGATGGCGTAGGAGGCAAGGATGGCATAGTAGGCCAGGATGGCGTAGCAGGCAAGGATGGCGTAGGAGGCATGGATGGCGTAGTAGGTAAGGACGGCGTAGTAGGCAAGGATGGCGTAGTGGTTAAGGATGGTGTAGTAGGCAAGGATGGCGTAGTGTGCAAGGATGGCGTAGTAGGCAAAGATGGCGTAGTAGGCAAGTATGGCGTAGTAAGCAAGGATGGCGTAGTAGGAAAGGATGGCGTAGTAGGCAAGGACGCCCGCAGCCTTGGTGTGCGAAATTATATGGCGTCGTCATCGGCCAATGAATTTGATTCGGATAGATGGAAGGAAAGCCGGTTGTGGCGTAGATTAAACTTAGGTCAGGTCGACACGCTACAATGATCGGTAATAAAGGATTCAAATAGTCTCTTTAAGAATTTCCAAACAGTTTGCATGCGTTAAAAATTGCTCCTAACTCCTAAGAACCATGTTCAATATTTGTAGAGGTGTGGCAGCCTTACAAAAACGTATACATATGTCTGCACATAAGTGGAAGGATGGTGTAGTGGGCAAGGATGGCGTAGTAGGCAAGGATGGCGTAGTCGACAAGGATTGCGTAGTAGGGCACCGCAGCCTTGGTGGGCGAAATTATATGGCGTCGTCGTCGGCCAATGAATTGGATTTGGATAGATGGAAGGAAGAACCCGGTTGTAGCGTAGATGAAACTTTATAGATCAGGTTGACAATAATGAAAAGGATTCAAATAAGTCTCTTTCCTAACACGTTTGCATGCTTAAAAATTGCTCCTAAGAGCCGTTTAATATAGAGGTGTGGCAGCCTAACAAAAACCTATGCATACGTATACATAAGTGGAACCGGCTACGCAATCACTCCTGAAAAGAAAGAATTTGGGCTTTCCACAAAAACCCTAAAAGACTCGTCCCTTTTCAATCGAGCCCAAGGATAAAGTACCAACGCCCTATCACCACCATCAAAAAAACACAACCATCCACCAACTCACTCAAACCAAAAAAAAAAAAAACAAGAAAAGAAAACAACGAACAAATCAATCGATGTACGAATGTGACTTTGAATAAGAAAATGTTACACTCAGAGAATAAGAGTGGAGAACTAGTGGAGTGGAGGAAGACCATCTCACCCAGTTCCTTTTGTTAAAGAAATTGTAGAAAAAATAATTCAAATTGTTTTCTTTTCCGTTTTTTTTTTTTTTTTTTATTACAAGTTTATCATCAAAAAATGTCTTTTTTTGTTTTCATTCTGAACGTGTAAGTCTTTTCATTTATGGTTTTTAAGTATTTTAAGGTTTTTTTTGAAAAACAAAAAATCAAAGAAATGAAAAAAAAACAATTAATTGTACAAACATACATAAAAAAGGAATGCAAATCATCTTCACAATTAGTGTAAATAATTATTATATTATAATAAGACTATAAATAATGAAAAAGAATGTTTGTGGCGCGTGGTGTTTGCATGTGTGAATGGTAGTGTTTTGTTGTTTTTTTAGACTAAGAAGAGGAAATGCCTTTGTGTTTCTAGTTTAGTAAAAAAAAGAACATTTTTTGTTTATGCAAAATTTCTCTTCATTTCATTTCTTTTTTTTTTTTAGATCGAATTTTTTATAAATTTGACGGCGTTAGTTAGATGTAGTTTGCCGCTCTTTGCTGGCTGTTGTTGTTGGAGAGAAGCAAGGTGTTCTTTAAAGAGCAATTGTTGTTTGTCCATCACTCTATCTCTCTCTCTCTGTGGCTCGCTTTCTTTTGTTTTTCAGATATAATTATATAATAATAATAATTAAAAAATAAAAATTAGCAATACATAATACGGTTTTGCGAGAACTACGACTACGCTTAGAAGCACTTCCTGTGAACAATTGATGGGCCAGACTCGTCGTATTCCTGTTTTGAGATCCACATCTGTTGGAAAGTGGAGAGCGATGCCAAGATGGATCCACCGATCCATACGGAGTATTTCCTCTCTGGTGGTGCGATGATCTTGATTTTCATTGTGGATGGAGCCAATGCGGTAATTTCCTTCTGCATACGATCAGCAATACCTGGATACATGGTAGTACCGCCAGACAATACTGTATTGGCGTACAAGTCCTTACGGATATCGACATCGCACTTCATGATGGAATTGTATGTAGTTTCATGGATACCGCATGCTTCCATACCCAAGAATGAGGGCTGGAATAGAGCTTCGGGACAACGGAAACGTTCATTACCAATGGTAATAACTTGTCCATCGGGCAATTCATAGCTCTTCTCCAATGAACTGGATGATGCTGCGGTTGCCATTTCTTGTTCGAAATCAAGAGCAACATAGCATAGTTTCTCCTTGATGTCACGAACAATTTCACGCTCAGCTGTTGTGGTAAATGAGTAGCCACGTTCAGTCAAGATTTTCATCAAGTAATCTGTTAAATCACGTCCAGCCAAATCCAAACGTAAGATGGCATGGGGCAGGGCATAACCTTCATAGATTGGTACAGTGTGGGATACACCATCACCAGAATCAAGAACGATACCGGTTGTACGACCGGAGGCATACAGTGATAGTACAGCTTGAATGGCAACATACATAGCGGGGGTGTTGAATGTCTCAAACATAATTTGAGTCATTTTCTCGCGGTTAGCCTTTGGATTTAATGGAGCTTCAGTCAGGAGGACAGGGTGTTCCTCGGGTGCGACACGCAATTCATTGTAGAATGTGTGATGCCAGATTTTCTCCATATCGTCCCAGTTTGTGACAATACCGTGCTCAATTGGGTATTTCAGGGTGAGGATACCTAAAAATCAAAGAAAGTGTTTTGTTGTAGTTTTTGTTTCTTTTTCTTTTGCTCAGGAGAGTTCATCAAGAAATTTGGTGTCGAACAATAAAAGCTATGACAAAGAGAGACCATCTACAAATCGCAGATTCAGACGCACTTTTCTGCGTTTTTAGCAAATTGTAACGGCTTTTCTTTGCGTCAACGCAACGCTTGTTAATAAGGCAAATGTGTATACCAATGAGGTACCGAAAAGTATCTTATCTAGTTAGAACCTTGGGGCGTACATTTGTTATGATTGTGTCGTTTAGACTTCCAGTTTGAGTCCTTTCTTCAAAAAAGGACAGAAGTAAGAGCTGAAGGCTCTTCGTGTATAGTGAAAGACAACTTCTTTGTCTAGACACACCCAAATTTAGTAGTTTCTTGGAGAATAGAATTTAAACAAAAATAAATGGAAACTTACCTCTCTTGCTTTGAGCTTCATCACCAACATATGAGTCTTTCTGTCCCATACCGACCATGACACCTTGATGTCTTGGACGTCCAACAATGGATGGGAATACAGCTCGTGGAGCATCATCTCCAGCGAAACCGGCTTTGCACATACCGGATCCATTATCGACAACCAATGCAGCTACTTCTTCGTCGCACATGTTGATTTCTATTTTTAATAAAAAAAAAAGGAAAAACTTTAATTCTAGAATTTTCAATTTCCAAAATCTTCAAATTTCTAATAAGCCACACGATGCGAATTTCCAAAATGAACCGCAAAAATGGAAGAAAAAAAAATTTAACGAAACAATAAGTATACGGGACATTTCAAAAGGACAACGCCCTTGGTAGTGCAAACTTGCTCCTGCACAAGACAATGGGAGCTGCTGTGAAGCTAGAAGGTGGTTGATTTTCTTTTCATCCCGTTTGAAGAAAAAAGAAACACCACCATGTCTTTACAGCCCACACACAAACCAAAATCGACCCGAAAACCCGGTATGAGATTCATAAAGAATTGAAAAAAATTTATGTAGGTGCATATGAAACCCAATGATGAATTTACCTTTTCTTCTTGTTTTATTCAAAAACCGCACAAAATTTCAATGAAAATTTTCTTATATTTAAAAAATTTTTGACTTGAAAATCAATAAATTCTGTTCACTAAATTTTTCAAAAAGCAAATCTTTTATGCAGAAGGAGAGCACACAGCAAAGTTTTTTTGGAT
The DNA here is from genome assembly GCA_943590905.1 of Sphaerophoria taeniata. Classification (NCBI taxonomy): domain Eukaryota; kingdom Metazoa; phylum Arthropoda; class Insecta; order Diptera; family Syrphidae; genus Sphaerophoria; species Sphaerophoria taeniata. The sequence goes on from OX016541.1 coordinate 26,789,498, forward strand.
TTATAAAACTGATGATTTTTGTTTCGAGAGAAAATCTCAAAAGAACGACGCAACCACTTCGACAATTAAATGACAAGTGACGCTACGGTTAAAAAAATTCAATTTCAAAAAATCCACCATTCAGTTCCAACTGCTATTTTACCCCAGGCTATTTTATGGCCACGCTCAACACTCTTTTAACATAACCGTGTTTAGTCATCGTCAACTAATACTAGTACAGATTGTTAAGTAGGTGCGCGAGGGAAGGAGGGGAAGATTAAAATTTCTTCAATGCTATTGCGCAGAGACAGAGTCAGGGCTGTCGAATCAAACCTTACTCACTATTGATGTGGTTTTAGTTTCTGCGCAGTCACTTTAAAATATCAGAGTGACATCCCTGGCCAAAGCTGAGTCCCCGATAAGACTCACACACTACTGCTACCACCACACCCAAAGTACGAAAAAGAAAATGACGATAACTTATTTTGTTGTATCAAATATTCGTTAAAGTTAACTTGTGTGTGTTTTTAACACCCGGCCGGTGAATGCGAAGAGGGGAATCAACAAAACAACGACTCGAAAATCGTGAATCGAACGTTTCTCTGACCATATATGGTAATGTTTTGTGCTGTTTGAGAAAATATTCGTTTCCCCTTCAAAATGACGACTTCCCGTCGACTTTATCTGCCAAATACAACCAAGACCGAACTTGGTTTGGAAATAGCAATACAAATAAGAGAATTAAAAAAAAATAAGTCAAGTTCACGTGCCATTTCCTTCTTGGCGATTGCTAATGCTTATGGAACGTATAAAGCGAATTATGTATGTAGGTAGGTATTATTGGCAAGTAATGGTTGTTGGAGGGGTGTGGTGCAGAAAAGAGGAGCGAAGTGTATCTAATTTATAATTTTGCCGGCTTAAATTGGGCATTTACTAGAAAAATCTACTTTCTAGGTAAAAATTATTCAGGCGCTTTAGTTTTTGCTTTGAATTGTTGTTTCTTTTTTTGTATTTTCTCTTCTCAAAGTGGAAAGCTGAATGGAGAATGAAGACGAGTTAGATTAATTAGCAAATCGTAACAACATCTGTGCTTTTCTTGAAAGAATCTGGGTATGATGGCAAGATACCGTAAATGGGATAGTTACCGGTATCTTGTGATGAGCTAAATACATAATATATCGTATTGAATTAAGGCAATCTAGAGAAAGGTCATTGGAAACGTGGTGTAGAGAAATCTACGGAAACAAGTTTATAAGATCAGTTAGCTTTAGGGCGAAGGAAGATAGGGGTTAAACTTGACAGATCAAGATTCTGTCAACCATGACACTTTTCCAGCAAAAAAACTTGGCAGATTGCAGCGCTTCCATTTTAACAACAGGTTTACTGTTGTTAAAATGGAAGCGCTTTCTCGACCTTGAACAGAACCAGGCCAGATTATTCAAACGACCTTCCTCAAACGTCAAAGGAAGATGCGAGTTAACGGTACATTACCAACTGATGTAGATGTCAGAATTACTGCAACCAAAATCTGAAATTGTTTTTAAAGAAATAGAAGTACCTTACTTCCTTTTTCTACTGTCAGAAGATATTATAGGTGACAATGACAACTATCAGAAGTGACACATGATGACACCTGTTATCACCTTACCCTAACCAATTTATTCTTCAAAAGAAGAAAACCAACTGTGATTCTGGACCAAAAGTCCGAAAGAATCGAAATTTGTAAAAAGCCTAATGACTTCTTTGTATTGAGAATGACAGTACCAACTACTGCCCAAATTAAAGTTCTTTCAAGTTAACTCTTAAAAATGAGTCAAAGAAATGTAACCGTTATCTTCTTGATCTGGTTTTTTTACAGTCAATGGTTTAGGCCAATTTGGACTTAGAAGGCGTGGCACAAAAAATTTGACATTTATTCGGGGTGAAACCACGTTACTGTAACTCAGCATCTGCATGAGTAATTTCTAGTGCATTAAACCATGTAAATGAGATTTAACAGTAAACTACTTGCCAATACTTTTTTCCAACTAGAAACAAAAATTTCAGACACTCAGAACTTGGCATTGAAAAATGCCACTTTTTGTTTCTACAAAAAAGTAGTAAATACACGTCATTCAGAACGTATTGCATAACCAACGAAAATTTTCGAGAATGTCATTATGACTCGGCTGAGGTATTTGGTGTGAGGTGTTTGTTGATATCGTTATCTTTCGAGGGGCAATTGTTTTTTTCTGAGTTTGGGCTTGTTTCTAAGGCAATAAAAAGATTAACTGTCACTATCTAAAAAGTAGATTCACTACTTTTTTTCACACTTGGTCACATAAACACTTGTAAGTCCCATGATTTTTTTTAAATCCACATTCATAATTTTTTGTATCCATTTTCGGGTTCACTTTAAACTTATGCGTGTATATCCGGTATGCCGCAAAACCGTTAGAAATTTGAATTTGATTTTTTTCTTTGCCACCAAAATAAATGTTACTTACATTTGGTTTGTGTGTTTTTTTATTAAATAAAATAAATACTAAAATTTTAATCCTAATTTAAGGAATATGCTTTGATTGACTTATGTTGAAAACGTGACGTTCCTCACAGCACAACAACGTGAAATGTTATGATTTCAAACTGGTCGCGAATTCTGTTTATAAAGCCATCCCCTCTTATCAAATAATTTCGTTTCCATTTCTGACATTTTACCATATATGGGAATGGATGCAAAACTCAGCTATGTTGCCGCATTTGCCTTCGAATATTCGTTTCCCCTTTGGGATTGTATTGAAGAGAAATAAAACAACAAAAATGTAACCGTTGCCTTTTTCTTCTATACAAAACATTCCCATTTGATTGTGTGAGTTGGTTTTTTTTTCTATCTACTTTATTTTCATTCTAGTTATCGTCTTTTTTCATCGTCTGCCAACTGCCACTGCTGTTGGTTTCGTTGAGTCGTTGATTTCTGTTCAGCAGTTCGACTCAAACATGGAAACTTTTAACGGTTGTGGGGGAGGGGGGCGGAGAGGTGTTTTTTTCTTCTATAAAATCTGTGTACTGTTTGTTGATTGTGTAGTGAAAGAAACAGAGGAGTTTATGTTGCTGGTTGACACATACACAGTAGTAGGTTTCATGTTTTTGGCTAACTGTGAATGAGTCATTGCTGATTATGGAGAATCAGAACGCATACAGTTAAAAGACACCCATGTGACTAAAATGGTGTGGAATGTCAGTTTGTAAGTTTTTGGTAAGATTTTTTGAATTTTTTTCTAAAAATATTAATTGGATTGGTATGGGTAGGGCATGTAAAGACGGTTTTAAACGCTTTAGTATTAAAGACTAGGCTTGCAAATAATAGAAGTCTGGCTTTAATACGGCGTTGTTTTGATTTTGTTTATGCTATGCCATGGGGACATTTTTTTTGTTATTTTTGGGGACCTACCACCTACATACATAGCTACATGTGTACATATGAACATTTATGTAGGTACAAAAGAACTTACAAAAATAATGACAATAGGTATGAAGGCAGGTAGATGTTGAACAAATAAAACGGCTGTCAGTGCCAATGGGATTGGGATGGAGACGCTCCAAAGTCTAAACGTATTGTCAACGTGAGCTTCCCAAGTCGAGACGTAATTGAGCTTGATATTGTGTTAATTAAACCCCGGGTTCAAAAACTTTATTTCTGAATACCTTCCTATAATGGACCATGTTTGATGTGTATTGGGTTGGTACTAGACCCATAAACACAAGGAAATAGGAAATTCAATGAGAATGTTTTATGGTGTTCGGTTACAAGCGAAGAAGTTCGCCATTAATTTGTTAAGCGGTTCAATAAAGTCTGCGGAGAGTTGAGCCATTAGGACCACTGCTCACTGTATCGAATGTGGTGGGTTTTCCTTGATTAACACAACGAATCTCCAAATCTGTGGATAGGAGTGCCGGCAGGCAAACACATGCACACACATTCATGGAAACCTAAAGGGCTGTGGCAGCTATGTTGCAGCAAATGAAGTGTACAAACAAAAAATAACGAACGAATGAAAATAAAAATGTAGAGAAGCGGAAGGATGTACAAGGTTCAAACGGAAGCCTGCAGAAACGAATAAGGGAACATTGTGGTTGAATCGTATTCGATATGCAAACGCAAAGAACCATTTCGGATAATTTCAATTTCATAATGTAACACCTGTTTCTAGAAAAAAAAAGTTCTTCGTGTGATTTTTGTCCCTTCGAACGAATAATAGAGGATATTTATCAGGTTAAGGTCCAACTGTGAAAGCTAGGGAACTTCGAGCGAATGGAGAATAATGGCCTTGACTTCGTCTGACGTTTACGAGTTCAGCTATTGAAATTAAATGCAATGGAGCTTGTACCTTACGTTTCGTATACGTAATGTGACTCCAAACGGAAGCTCTAGTTCAAATATGCTGAACATTTGCTTTGTCTGACAGCTCAACAGGTGTTAAATAAATTCAACAAACAAAATTTCTTGGTTTTTGGAGGGATGATGAGAGAAATGTCATTCAAAGCAAACTCAAAGTGGGTGCATCGTATCGCAGACAAAGACGAAGCTTAAGGGTGTTTGTGTTTCAGCCATTAGCTCTGGGTTGCAAAATCTTCGACTTCAAACCGAAAGGACGTTAATCTCGGATAAGATGTCTCACATAAGTGGTATAGGAGCTCAGTGCACCTGGCTTACCATAAAGCCATTACGTTGACTGTAATGACAACGTAAAATAAGAATAAAGAAGGGTGTGGTCAAAGTACATTTTTTAAATGGATATCAAAGGAGTTGAGTAATGAAACTCTTAACCGAAGAAGAATTCCCACCGTTTGCTGTGGAGAGGCTGAGAGCTTGCGTGAAAATCATTTCGATTTAGAACCTTCCTTCTGCAGTCAATTCTAAGGAAGTAAATCCGCTACGTGACTAAACAAGTGACGGAAAATACATACATATTGTGGAAATTACTAACTCAAAACTACTAGCTATTAAAGTTGAATCCAGTAAATAAGCTATAAAAAGTAAATCTAAATTTATCCAATAAATTGACTTTTCAGTTTTCAAAGAATTGTTTTATTTGTTCTTTTGTTTTTAAAGCTGAAAAATTGATTGACTCAGCATAAATCATTATCTTGAATTCGTAGGTATCTCAAGCCACAAACACAAGCAAGAGTACATTTCCCTTATCATTCAAATTTCAATTTAACTTTATCTTTTCGCCAAACCACTAATGTAATGGTGTAGTGTCGAGCTATTAAATTTTCTGTATATACAGTAACAGTATTAACTTAGTCATGATTTACGTAACGTTATTACTTAACTAGTATTCGTTATAATTTGTAAGTTTATGTGTTTTATTCGGAAATCTTAAAACAAATCTTATCTTGGTTACAAAGCATGTGCAGGTACTTTTTTTATGCCGTAAGATAACAGTCATTTCATATTTATGAATATTTGACGTAATACCAAAAAAAATGACAATTCTCAATCCATCACATAATTTGTAGAATAATATGTACGAGAAATATACGTAAACCCTAAAGTCGATGTCACTGTGCGAATGCTGCCAACTTCAAGGCGAAGTTTTTCAGGTACATACATTAACCTCAAAAAATGACTTTTGATGTCAAAGTTTTCGTTGCTGTCAATGTTACTGTCGAAGGTGTTTTGTCAGTCTATTTCTCGCTTGAGTTAGGTTAGGTTAGGTGATAAAAGGTGTGCACAGCGTGAAACTGTTGTATACACGGGGGCCTACTGGTCCATTGTGATCCCCTATAAAAATAAAACTTAGCATCGATGCTCCTCAAAATTGCCGATTAACGTAGACTGTTAGTAACAATAATGAAAAGGAAACTCGGTATATTTTTGTTAGGCCATAAACTTCTAGAGATTACACAATCGTCCCTGGATTTCCAGGAGTTATTGATTTTCTCTTTTGATTTAAGGTCTATCTTCCTCTTGAGTACCCCAATTGGGTCGAGTGGTCCCCTATCTGAATGGTCCCTACTACTTGTATCTGATTCTGACCCTTTCCTTGCTAGTTCATCTACTATTTCGTTCCCTTTTATATTGCTATGTCCAGGAACCCAGCAGAGCTTAACCTGGTTAGTGTGGCACATTCTATTTAATTCCTTCCTACTGTTTAAAACTGCCTTTGATCCTATGGTCTCACTGGCTAAGGCTTTGATAGCAGCCTGGCTGTTCACGAAAAAAGTAATCTCAGAGGAGCTTAGCTTTTCATGATGTGCCAATTCAGCTGCTTTTTCAATGGCATAGATCTCGGCCTGAAAGACACTACAGTCAGCTGGGAGTTTATACGACTCTCTGATGTTGAGAGATTGGCAAAACACTCCAGCACCTGTTCCTGATTCCATTTTTGAACCGTCAGTGTAGAAAGGAATACCCTGTTTACTTAAGTGAATTAGGATCCCAACTCTGTCTTTCTGGTATGCAAATAGAAAATTTCCTATCGAAATCTAGTAAAGGGGGAATGTAATCGGTGGTCTCCATCAGTCCTAGAATCGTGTCGTATCTTTGTAAGATTGACCCGTGTCCATAAATGCTGTGCTTCCAAAAACTCAGTTCTTTTAAACGAATTGCAGTTTTGGCTTATGAACTCATCCAGAGCCGGGAGATCCAAGATCATTTCCAACCCAGCTTGTGGTGTGGATCTCTGAGCCCCTGTTAAATGTTAAAAATGACAGTTCATTATTTAAAATCTATATGGGTGAAAACACCTACTCAGCAAAGTCTAACCTAAATGTTTCAATCAAATTTCGTTCAATTCAAAACGTAAGCTTATCTGTCAAATAACTAAGAATACCATTCAAATTCAATTCATCAATTGATCTCCCATGTTCCAACAGCAAGCAAAAATAATTTTCAGCAAATTATTTCACATTAAGGTCTGTGTGACATAATTTGAGTTCATTTTCAACTTGTTTTACAGCTATTATAAAGCTGTTTGGTCTACATGTATATGTAGGTTTACCACAAAAAGTCTGTAGTATACGTTTGTTTTTTTCGTCTTGTCTAATGACGAAATTCCATGCAAAAAAAAACCATAAGCAAACTGTAAATAGAGCCATCCCTATACCTATAAACCTATCTGTTCATTAACATACAATTGAAAGAGCAGAAAAAAAGAGAAGGTGTACAATAAGTAAGCGAAAATAAAAATGCTAAGCTCTAGTGACGATGACAGTAGTGAACTAGCAAAGCAATAGAGACACAAAAAAATTTATAACACAAGCCAAAACCACAGCTTGTTGGAATGGAAATCTAGATATCCCACACTCTCACCATCATCGTGTTGATGTTATGCAGAAGCAAATATCTTCCATAATGAAAAAAAATGAGAAAAAAAAAGTTTGCTGAATTTATTGCTTATAGTGATGCTAGCAGAATTTCAAGCACAATGACATTGAGTAGGTGTCATCGCATTGAAAAACACTCAACTGAAAGTATTTTTTTTTGTTTTAACAGTAAACAAACAGGTGTTGGCAAAGTGTTAGTGTTTTTTTCTTTATTAGAAGAGAAAACGACTGCCAACAACCTTCATCGTCGCGGCGCACCAACATCAAGGCGCCTGTCATCGACATGCAAGCAGCATATGAATGCTACATTCATCAATATGCAAAAGTAAAAAGAATAAGTGATTTGGAATTAAAAATTCCGCAAAGAGGGGGCGGATAGCGACAAAAATGGAAGTACATACTGTGCCTACTTAAGATTCGAACCTTTTCTGCTGTAAGAGCAGAATGCGTACCAACTCATTGACATGTATGACAGAAAAACGCAACGTATGATTTTCTTCAAACTTTGCTATACTTTCCGCAAAGAAATCAAACCAGTCTAAAAGTCAAACTCAAAAATATTTCATGGATAGAGCCATCATCCATTTTTGTTTATTTAGTGAATATTTTTGGAAAATGTGACATTTAAAATATTTCAATGGCAGTGACCTACAACTACTTATTTTAGCAAGCCGAAAAACTGACTCGTTAACAAGTTGAGCTTCTGGGTAGACAGAATTTTAAAAGAACAACTCTGATCTAGTAAGCTGAAATCGGTAGAGGCGTTTTCGTTAAACTCACAACAACTACAAATTTTCGTGCATGTAATTGTCAGTGAAAGTTTTTTTGTTTGCCAGCTGATTGGGAGTAAACAAAAACATATCCAGATCACCAGCCCTTTTCTTCATTCATTATTTCAGTCTTTATTCAAAACTGGGCATTCACTCACGCTGAATTAACAGCCAAGGTCATGTTACCAGTTCACCCAACTAGCTGTTGATGTATTCAACGTCAAAATCATAATTATCTGTCATATAGCCAAAGCCATCGCTCTGTCAAACGAATGCCTTAGTGAGAAAAAAAATCCCGGTTGAATGAGATAACTTCATCATCATCAGCGGCAGATTGTTTGTTTGTATTTGTTTACTAAGTGCGCAGTCTGTGTTGGAAATTTGATATTGTTGTTATTGAAAGTGTTTACGAAGTAAAAACGTCAACACAGCACACGGGAGATAAGAATCAGCCATCAGAGTAGTCATATCATTATTTATGTTAATTAGACGTCAATGACCACCAGCGGCATCAGCCAGCTATCATTTCTTTTGTGAATTTGATTTTGACAACTTTCTTTTGTTCATGTATGCTGGGAGGGAAGAGACAGGCTTTATGATACTTGACCTTATGGCGACGAAGAAGAATAAGAATAGAAAAGTGATGTTAAGGAGTCGCAGGACTCAAATTCAATCAAGCTTTTATTGTATGAGGCTAACTGAGGTTCTGTTACACGTCTGAGTCTGACTGGACAATTTGAGTTTGACAGTACTTCCTGAAATTTGATTACGTGAGAATATGTCAATAATGATTCATCAATCATCAAGCATCATGTTTTTGTTTACTCAATTATTGTGTGTTTCAACAACTAAGCAGGGGGTGCTTAATGGATTTTTTAAAAATCTGTTTTGAATGATTCATTCATTTACAAAATCTAATTTTTTGTTTCATGAATGCGCAGCTAACCAATTGATTGTTAAGTCATTTACAAACTCTAGGAAAAATTCAAATTAGTCATCGTATGGACAATGAATATTTGATTTGAATAATGAAAACATGTAAGACGTTTAAGTTGGAAAAAGATGTTAGGTGAACGATGACTTTGACTGATAAAGCTGCATGACGAGTATATTTTTGTTGTGTTGTAGTGTTTGTTTCAAGTTCCAATACGGCCAAGACGATTATTTCTTGCATAGATGGTATAAGTGGCAATTGAAGTAAAGATGCATTCGTATCCCGTTTGGAATGCATCATGTGAAACTATTAAAATGAAGATTTAATAGGTAGCTATTTATTTAACAACTTTCTTTCGTGTTTTCTTTATTGATTGCCAGTTGGAGTTAAACAATCACATTTTTTTGTTTATGGAAAATGAAATGAAGTTTCTACTTAATTTGTGATAAAAAATTACTGTTAACACTTATGTATGCAAAGGAAAATCAAATCAAAAACCATTTAAATTATATAACGACTTAACATGGATTGTTTCCAAGTCGTTACACTTGCTTGCAAACAAAGGCGTTTTTTAATGACCAAAAGGCGTGCTTCTATGGTGTGCTATGTTTGTGTCAAATTTCAGATAACGTGTTCAGTTGAATGACATTGAGAAAACACCCCCCCCCCCCCCCCCCCCCCGAAATATTAGAATATGTGCAGTAAACAAATATCCATTATTGTTCAAAAGAAAAAAAAAAAAAAAACAGAAATTGTTGGAAAATATTTTCCAACTCAAATTCTCAAACTATGTTAAACGAAAATTTTTAATAAATTTGCTACGATTAGTATGGGTCCCAAATAACGGAAGCTGCGACGAAAATATACAAAAATTCACTTATCTGCTTGCAAATACATTGCATCGGTCGTTTCGAATCTAACGGGGGTTGCGAACAAAATCTACGAAAATAAAAGAAAAACCTTCACCAAATCACACATACTTTATTGAAGCCCTAAACGACGAACATGCTCGTGTTTGCCTTAAACTCGTCATAATAGGATGGTTCGCTGTTGCCAAAAATTGTCGATTTTCTCATTTTCGTCGGTTTCATTGTTCACATGTATTAGGGAGATGTTCGCGAGCAAATCTCATTTTTTTTTCTATGAAATAATCATTAGCACAATGGCCTGCTTCTCTTTTTGAATTACGAATTACGAAATTGTGTTCGCCATTTCTGTATTCGCCGTGTAGAGAATAATGCAAACGAGCACGTTGCGTCGTCGTTGCCCTGTAAGGCTGAATCACAGATAATAAACTTATACCGATGTCTCATCCCTGCAGAAAAAAATGAATCATTTTTTGTCCGTTAAGGGATAAAATCCTTAACGGACAAGGAGCTTTCGGAAGCTATATTCTTTACCTAAGACCAAATACACGCTTCCTGTCCAAAAGCAAAACAATAACAAACATGGCTTTTAAAATTTTGAGAAACGCGTTGGGTTGAGCAATTAGACTCCCTTAGTTAGTTTTATGATGTTATTTGAGAATATCTGCTGCTCCTGGATGAACAAGTGATGTAGTCAAACCTCACACTTTATTAATAGCAATACAAAATGCTCAGTTTATTGTTTCCTTAACAGTGATAAAGCCAATTTTTAGCATTTTGAAGAATCTTAGTGAGATTCTCAAAAAAAAAAGATTGCGATCTCAGCTGCTGCGAAGAATATGCCAAACATCTTTACGAAAAAATTGTTGAAATGCGACATAATTCCGAAACAAGATTTGGTAGCATATTTACTGCAGCTAAGGAAATGTCTGATAAAATAGATTTAAAATAATTGGTAATCCCACGAATTATTGCCAAAAGGACAAAACGAGACAATTATGCGGGTGGTCCGTAAGAATATTTTCGTCGGTCTGTCTATGTTCCTTTTTTGGTCCATATGTTGGTTCAGCAAAAAATCGGTTCCTCGACCATCGTGAATTAATTTCCAAAATTCAAAATGTTTTACCAGAAAAATGTTGCAAACTTGATGAAGAATACATAAAAAGAATTGTTGAGGTATTTGCTCATGAATGGCCAGATGATATACATAAGAGGATGTTTGGATGATTTTCTAGCTGAAATGAGAATGTGGCGCAGGTAAAAATTTAATTCTTATTTCTTATAGATTCTTTATAGCTGTCAATGTTAAACGAACTATTGTTGCAGACATTGCTTTAGTATGCCAAATGAAAAATGGGCCAAAATAATAATGCCAAAAAAAGACACTTGACATTATATTTATGTTATTCCACCTGATGTTAGTTCTCTTAATAGCATCTTGTTGTAGCAAAAGTTTACATGTAGCGATTGGTATACCAACATTAGCCATTTGTGGTTTAATGGGTAATGTTGTACCATGTTTGGCGAGTTCGTCGGCTTTGCAGTTTCCTGGAATATCTCTATGGCCCGGCACCCAGTGAAGGTGAATGTTAAACTGTTGTGCCATCTCCATTAGAGACGATCGACAGTTTTGGACCGTAATCGAGTTGGTAGAGACAGAGTCCAGGGATTTTATAGCTGCCTGACTGTCTGAGAAAATCCGGATATCAGATGTGGATACCACGTTTTCTCTGAGCCAGGACAGGACCTCCTTAATCGCCAAAAGTTCTGCCTGGAACACGCTACAAGGATTTGGAAGGCTGAATGAGAGACTTAGTTTTAGTCGTTCGGAGTAGGTACACACCTCCACCAACCCCATCATTAGTTTTCGATCCATCAGTATAGAAGTGGATAGCCTCGTCTTCCAGGAATGTTTTATTTTCCCAGAAGGAACGGGGAGGGATAGAAGTTTGAAAGTTTCTATCGAACTGTAGTTGAGGAATGGTGTAGTCTGTACGCTTTGGAATTGATTCTAAATAATTAAGAATAACAGAGTGGCCAATGTTGTTGTTAGTCCACTATGAAGAGGCATTCAGGCGAATAGCAGAGCTAGCAGCTATTTGTTTGCTGATTATGTCCAGAGGTGTTAGATAGAGTAGGGTGTCTAGTGCCGCAGATGGGGTCGTACGAAGTGATCCGCTTATACTTAGGCATGCTGAGCGTTGCACTTTACTAAGCTTATCGCAGTTCGTTTTTACGTCCAAGGCAGTCCACCATACTGACACACCATAAAGAAGAATCGGTCTGATTACCGATGTGTATAGCCAGTGAGTGATTCTGGGTTGCAAACCCCATTTGCTACCAATGGCCTTCTTGCAGGTGAAAAGAGCTACCGTAGATTTTCTTATTCTTTCAAGTATGTTGCTCTTCCAATTCAGTTTTCTAAATTTTATGTTAGTAAGTACTAATTTTGTTTTCAACTTTCAATGCGTTTTTAATTTTTAGTCGAACACAGTAAACCGGATTGAAAAATACCTTGCCATTGCCGAGAAATAAAGAAAAAAACAAAATCACTTTTTGCTTTAAAAAAAAAAAAACTTTTTTATTTTTACGTTACTGTTTTTTATATTCAAAATTATTAACAGTATTGAATGTTGAATGCAAAATAAGTTCTTAATCACATAAAATTTTGAAAAAAAAATAACTTAAAATTTAACAAATTTTTTTTTGCAAAATTTTGAGTTTGAAAATTATTTTTTCTAAAACTATTATTTAAAACAATTAAATTTAAATACAATGAAAGCCCAAGTTTTTGGCTTTGCAGAAAGGTATAACACGTTGTTGTAGATGAAGCCGTTGATTTTTAATATTTAAAAAAAAAAATAGCCAATTTTTCAGAAAACTGCCCCTCCTGGCTAAACGGGGGGAATAGGCCCCCCTCTCATGTACAATTTTTTTCTTGTCTCAAGCCTACTTACACATATGGCTATGTGGCACAACGTTTTATCTTTAACATCGTTCTTGAGAAGATAGTCCAAAACTCCACCGTCAACACCAGAGGCACTATCTTCTATAAATCTGTTCAACTTCTCGCGTACGCCGACGATATTGATATAATGGGAAGAACACAGCGTGATGTCAATGGCGCCTTTGTGAGGATTGAGACAGAAGCGGCAAAAATAGGTTTAGTGGTAAATGAGGGAAAAACGAAGTACATGCTGTCTTCGAGTAAGGACACTCAACATCGACGGCTCGGACAGAACGTCACAATAGACGCATAGGTACAACTTCGAGGTAGTTAAGGAGTTTGTCTACCTAGGCTCCGCTATCAACACGGACAATAACACCAGCGCTGAGATAAGACGAAGAATTACTCTTGCTAATCGCTGTTTCTTTGGGCTAAGAAAGCAACTGAGTGGAAAAGCCCTCTCTCGAGCAACTAAGGTTAAACTGTACAACACCCTCATCATCCCTGTCCTGCTGTATGGTGCAGAAGCATGGACCCTAACAAAATCGGATGAATGTGCCTTAGGCTGTTTCGAGAGGAAAATTCTTCGGGTCATCTTTGGCCCCGTGTGCATTGATGGGGAATGGAGAAGGAGATACAACAGCGAACTTTACGGGTTGTACAACGACGTGAACCTAGCCAGAAGGGTCAAGGTCCAGAGACTCAAATGGCTTGGTCATTTAGAGCGCATGGACACCAATGCTCCGGCCCGGAAAGCCTTCGACACTATTCCCGAGGGACGCAGAAGGAGAGGAAGACCGCGACTCAGGTGGCGCACACAAGTGGAAGAGGACCTCAATCAACTTGGAGTGCAAAACTGGAGACAGCTAGCTAGGGACCGAGCTGGCTGGCGGAGACTTTTGATTGAGGCCCAAGTCCACAGCGGACTGTAGCGCCACCTTAAGTAAGTAAGTAAGGGTGAAGGAGGAGTTAGTTGTTGATTAAAATAAAGTTAAATTTAATATAGCCTGGCACACTTTTCGTTAGGCAAGCTATCATATTCATATATGTTTTCAAACTAAATTTCATAAAAAAAAGTTTCAGCCGGTTAACAGTTCGGTGAAGGTCGGTCTTCAGCGGCTCTCCTACTATGACATACTAAATTATTTTAAAACGCTGGGAAAAGTACTTTCAAAAACACTTTTTTTTCAAAACAACTTTTCAGGGAGTTCTAATCTAGTTTTGTTTTTCTTGTAAAACGTATTAAAACCGTTTCGAATAAAACCTACCACTGATCTGAATTTTTGCTCTCTTAAGTTAATTTTTTTTGTCATGAGATGTTTTACCTGTTCGTAAAGAAAGAATGCCTACACATGTATGTGAAGTTTTCATTGGAAAAAATGGTAAAATAATTAAATTACATCTATTTTCCTCAAAAGCGTTCGGTAACAGGTGCCACTACCCTAACACATTTGTGATAATTTTTCTTAACTTATTCTGGTCCCAGACAAAATATGTAAATTATAAATGGGAAAGCATTATATGAATTTTTTTTAAACCAAAATCCTGTCCCAAGCCTAAAAATGTTACCTTCCGACATTTGAAGTACCACCACGTCATCCATCAGAAGACTTGTTTGCTTTTTACTTTCCACAAAATTGGGGATTATTTATTTGAAGCTTGTTTTAATGATAAATCGCCAGGCGTAGACAAAATTCTCATTTAAAATAATTCACATTCTTTTCATTTCTAAATTTGACCTATAAACATATTAGAGATACATTTTCACTGCTCCCGATAAATTTCATAAAAAAGAACCACTTATATTTTATTAGGTTATAATAATAAATTTCACAGCGGCAAGCTGAAAACTCAATCAAAATTTATACAATTAAATAAACTTATTTTTTTGCGTTGAGAAAATTCAGAATAAACATTCCAAACATATTTCTTATGGTGTCTCATATAACTAGTCGTGTGAAACTGTTAAGTTAATTAGTAAAATTGTTATTTTCACTTATAAATATGAATTTTGTATTTATTTTTAAATGATATTCGGTCTGGTTGGTTAGACTGTTTATTGTGTGTTTATTTAATTACAAACATTTAATCGCACTAAAAAAATCATCTCATGCTTCTACTATATCACAACACAAGCTGATAGTTTATCAACGGTCTAGTTAACAATCGTTGCAACTCATCACGTGACGAATATTTTCTTTGGAAACTAAAAGTGCTTCGGTTTCTGAAACGAACTTAAAAAATAAAACAAACAATTAAAAATATATATTTGCCATATTAACAAAAAAATATAAATGAAAGAAAAAAGAAGAACAAACTTCATAGTGATAGTCAAATTTTGTATGACAACTCCAGTGGCGGATTAAAGGTTGAGGGCGCCATAGGCAAGCATCTCACTGACGCCCCTATATGGAAATATCTCGTACTATAGTTTGACCGAAATCGCTGCATCGCGCCTAAAGAAAAGGCGTTGAAATAGGGGCCAAGGAAAAAGAGACTTAGTTAACATGAGATCTATTAGTATTTTCCGAAAGATCTTACGAATTTGGTTAATTAATGACCTGCCTCAACGTTAATTTTGTAAATCAAGTTAACTCGAGTTGGTTCTTATGCAAACCGAGTGGCAACTCGGTTCTCAAATCGGATTGCCCTCAAAATCAATGTAGAAAGAACTTAAAAAGCAGAAAAATTAGGTTTTACATCCGTCAAAATCTTTGCTATCCACTGATGAACTTCGACCATTTGGTTATTTGCCCCTACAATAAGTAAAATCAATACTTATTCAAAAACGCATACAAAAATAGAAGAAAGCTTAGAGCCATTTTCTTCACTATTTCTCAACTTGTATGAAACTCTCAAGTTGGCCAACTCTAGAGTTGAGAGAAACTTGAGAGTTGAGGGACAAGTTGAAAATCGTTTTTCTTCACTACTTTAAATCTCAACTCGAAAGTTTAAATTCAAAAGTTGGATTCTCTAATTTTTTCAAAATTTCCCTGGGATATTTTTGACAATTACGTTTGTTTCAACCAAAGATTAAATAAGTAACAAGATGGGAAACTGACTTACGTTTCACTCCCTAGATCCCGCAATTTTCATTTTCTGTCATTTTATTTTCTTTCCTTGTACATGAATAATATACAAACAAAAACAATATGGTAGGACCATATTTACTGTGTAAAAACACGCATACTTTCACAAAAACTATGGTCCAAACTGTGATAGTATTGGTAAAAACGCTTGTAGGCATCTGTCATTTTGACAGCATTGTTTCCCATCTCCTTACCTTATATCATCTCTGGTTTCAACTTTCGATTTGAGTTTATGTCAAAAAAAATTTACATATCGGGAGTAATTGTCATTAATTTATAATTTGTTTGTACGTGTATATGGAAGACGCAACATTTTTTACTGGGAAAGAAGCACATGCAAAGATGCGCTAGAATTCTATGCCTATGTCGCGGCCAGAATAAGCGTTCAAGAATATAATTGAAATGATTCTTTTTGATTGGTAGTTTGGTGGCGGAAAATTTGTTGTGTGCAGTAGAAGTGCTAGTGGTAAATACTAGTTTTCCCGAAAAATTCTAAGCTGCAAATAATTTCTATTCAGTATGAAATTTTGACAGGGAATTTGAGAGAAAACTCTCAAGTTTGCCTCTCAACTTCTACTTTTTTCGGAAGTTGAGTAACTTGAGAGTTGAGAATCAAAAGTTGAAATGTTCAACTTTGAGTAAAGAAATGTAAAATCAGGAGTTGAGAAAAAATATCGTCAAGTCGACTTCAACTTCGAGTGAAGAAAACGGCTCTAAGTCGATTTCCGAGTTGGCAAACCAAGTTGACTCTGTACCTACTGTAAGAGTAATTGCTCAGGACCGATTTTTATTTTAACAGAAGATGCAAGTGCAATTCGAGTTCACAAGTTTATTACTTTAACAACCACGTATGAACTCACATTATTTGCCACTTGTAAGAATTACTGCGCCCGAGCGCCCCTTTGTTGTCGCGCCAATAGGCACGTGCCTAGTTTGCCTTTAGGATAATATGCCACTGGACAACTCTAATCTTTTTTTTCCAATTTTGATAAAAATAAATTTTTAATCGCGATAAACGTAATCGTGGCCACCTGTCACGTTACGCAATGCTTAATGCTGGAGAAAACTCACATAAAAGCAAATGCTTAGTTAGGATTTTTAGGGAAAGAAAGCTCAAAAACCTTTAAACACGGCCTATATTGTGTGGAAGGAAATAACTGAAGAAATGAAAGCTGCCGGGTACAATAGAACACTACAGAAAATAAAGAATCAGTAGCATCGAATGAAGATGGCGGGCGGCTGGAAAAAGCAACGCTCTCCTAAAAAAAAACAACAACGGCCACTGGAACTGTGTTGATATTAAAGAACCATCTGAGGAAGATCTTATGATCCAAGAGATGATGAAGGAAGACTTCCAAGAGGATATGCAATAATGATCGACAGTGATACAGGCCGATGTAAAATTAAATACTCAGGGGAATGTGTGCCAATGCCAAGTAAAGATAACGAACTTACAGAACAACATACAGTTGCAGAACATGTAGTTTAAGATGCCGACGACACGCACGGTGAGACTCTAAACGACTCCGAAAACATATGTCCTTTGAAAAAATTAAGACAGTTGTCAAAACAAAACCCAAAAAGGCCAGAAGTAGATTTGATTCACCAATGTCCAGCCAATACATCTCCAACTATCTTCGAAGTGCACTTTGTCCTAACATTGTGTAAAATCGATGGTACCAAGGACACCAAGACCAGGAAATCCAGCAATTTGGAAAAAATCGTTTGTTGGAGTTCCTGACTTGTTGAAAGAAATTTCACAAAATGTATCAGTTGTAACGCGAGTCTTTTTTGCAGTGTCTGCAATAATTCTGCTTACGATTGGCTGGGAAGTTCCGTGTAGATCACCTAAAGAAGGATGGGCTTTGACGTTCATAAATCGTAACCAAAAAGAAATCATAGAAAGACGAAAAAATCGCAATGCCGTAAGAACTTGGAGACGTCCAGAAATTGGCATTCATCTCTTGTTACGACCTTCTTCAATGTTAAGCAAATCTATGATATAAGTCGCTGTTTCCTTGTCGAATCGATAACGTTCCTAGAATTATTGTTAATCACTTATTTTAAATGGATAACTATGAGGCTTGCAGTTGCCCGTAGCTTAGTGGTTAGGTGCGTTGGCTGCTAAGCAGAACGTCGTGGGTTCGAGTCCTACTCGTGCCCATAGTTTTTATTTCATCTTTCATGGGTACTGCCTCTTGCGAAGACCTGACAAAACTTCCAAGAGAGCCACTTAGGCCTTGGCTCTTCAAGAGCTGTCGCGCCACTCTATTTATTTTTATTTGTTTACTACGAGGTTTGTAAACTTTTCGTTGTCTTACCACATCAGTCAAAGTCCGAAAAGTATTTCCTAAGTTAATGTCTTCCAGAATATCACAATCTTCTTCAACATCACTCCACTTTTTTGTTTATAAGACTCAACGCCTCCTCTCAATTGACCAACAATAATGTGGGATATTCCATCATTTTGAACTTTTTCGATTCTATACTACACTATTCCAAAACCCTAATTTGGGAAAAACTTCCAGGTCTCCATTCAATCCAGAGAAGAATGGGAAGACAAAAAAAAATTTCTGGAAGACAAAAGCATTCATTTTTTATACAGATAGATCCAAGACAAATGATGGTGTTGGTAGTGGTGTGTTCTCAGAAAAGCTATTAATCTAAGGCTCTCATTCCGCCTCCCTAATCATTGTAGCGTCTTCCAAGCGGCAGCAATTTAATATTCACCTCTGTTGGGTGCCGGGCCACAGAGACATCACAGGAAATTGTAGGGCCGATGAACTCGCTAAAAATGGAACCATCATATCCATCTCAAATGAAAGGGAAAAGATAGGTATACCGATAGCTAGATGTAAACTTATGCTAAAAAAAACAGCCTCAACGATAACATACTCTAGGTGATATAATTTACCAACGTGCGCAGCCACAAAACTTGAACTAAAGCGCTCTAAAGACTTGTTATCTCAAAGCAGATTTCATATTAGCTCCCTAAAAGGTGTTCTTACGGGACACTGTCTTATAGGCAGACACGCAATACGACTTACTGTAGCCTCAAATGACTTCTGCAGGAGCTGTATGGATGAAGAAGAAGATGAAACAATCTCTCACCTTTTCTGCACATGCCCTGCTCTTTTCCTAAGACGCAAACTTCATCTAGGAGAATATTTTTACGATAATCCCATCAGTGAACTTATTAACAAGGATATCAAATATCTTCTTCGCTTTATAAAAAGCTGAAAATGGTTCGACTAATAAGCAGTAATTCTCTAGATTCATGTGGTATCACAATGGGCCTTATCCTTTGGCCTAAGTGTGTGGATCCTGTATCCGCAGAAACTTTAACCTAACCTAACCTATGCCCCATCTCACAACATTTTCTATATTTTTTGTTTGCTCCTCAGCTTGACAATACCTTCTTTGCGATAAAATAAAGCCCATATAATCCGTCTAAGAGTATGTTTGAATGAACCTATCTCCATATATAAAAATGAAATCCTGTTCGTGTATGACCGCATAACTCACAAACGGCTAAACGGATTTGGCTAGTTTTTTTTTATTTTTTTTCGCGTTAGTCTGTAGATGGTTCTTAGGAAAAAAATTTTAAAATTGCATATTGGTTTTCAAATGGAAGACTGGAAAATTTCAAAATGGGTTTTCAAATGGAAAATAGAAAGTTCTTGATGAAAAACTCGGAAAACTCATTGGTTTTCCAAGGGATAATTGTTATTGGAGTTGCTCTGAAGGGTGGCGAGACGAAGTTCGCGGGGTCAGCTAGTATTGTATACATTTGAAATATTTGAAATTGTTAAATTTTTTTGGATGTGATAAAAATATCACCAAATTCCAGTTTGTAAAAACCCACAACTTGTGCTTTTGTGAACTTCTGCAAAAATTTTCAACATCCCCATTGATAACATTTTTGTTCCTATCATTCAGTGTGCAACTCCACGAATATAATTTGTTAATTTTTTGATATTTGTTTTTTTAGTTTATTATCTCAAACACTTCAAATCAAAATTCTCTTGAACAGTTCTATGTTGTCATAATTATTTAAAAATAGTTTTTATTTTATGCTAAAATGTGGATAAATAAGTCCAATTTCATTTGCTGTATTTTTACCTTAGAAATCTGTAAATAGTTTAAAAGCTAAAATCTTAGCCCATAAACTTAACAAAACTAAATTTGTTCTGATTACGCATTGTATACAGTCACTCCCATCCCTATCGGTTTACATAAGACCAACGCCCATATTATGATGATTCCTAAAACGTAAATCTAATGAAGCGAAATTGTACCCATTTGATCGTTTGTCAGTCGTCGAATAATAAAATCATTGTGCTACCAGTTTAAATCTTTTAACGGTCATTATTCAAATATTATATCAAAACCAACACATGAGCAAATCGGTCGTCGAAACGTGGAACTCGATTAACCAAATTTGGTAGATCGTTTGACAGTAGAACATTCTTATCGATAATGTGAGAGAATGCAAAGTATTCGAATTTAAATCATAACATGACATCATTCACACTTTTTAGTAGGGGAACTGTTTCTGTTATTTGTTATTGTTCAATGGAAAAATAAATAAATAAACACCGCATGTTTGTTAATATTAAAATTTATAATAAAATCGATATCTTATTGCTGACTCCTGATTCATGATTTTGAATGACGCAGATAATATGAACGTGTCTGTGTTTTACCCAAAATTTCTGAAATTTAAGGGAAAGTTTTGAAAAAGAGTTCTTACTTTGACCCTGCAAAACGGATCATGAGATTCATAATCAATACTTGCACTTGCACCGGTGACGGTGCATAATGCCTGAAACACTAAAGGCTGAATCACAAACACACATTGAAGCTTGGACCTCACGTTTCGTACGTAATATTACGTAACATGACTCCAAACGGAAGCTCCAGTTAAAATATGCTGAACATTTGCTTTGTCTGACAGCTCAACAGCTCTTAAAAAAAGTACAACAACAAAATTCATTTGTTTTTGGAGGGATGAAGATGATGGAGGGAGAACTGTCATTTAAAGCAAACTCAAAGCATCGTAACGCAGACGAAGCCGAAGCTGAAGCGTGTTTGTGATTCCGCCTTAACACGTTTAAAGCAGAAATACAATCACGCTTTGCCGTCGATTTTGACAACTGCGAAAAGTTCAACTATAGGAAATCTGTGTAACCTCACACAATGACGCTTTACCTACGTACGCTTTTTTTTGACAAACGTAAGGAAACGTAAGAAAACGTAAAGAAGCCACCATCTGTCAAAAAAAGTTCAACTTGGTTGAACTTTTGCTTTGTCTGACAGCTCAACAGCTGTTTGTTCATTTGTTGTTTGGAGCAGCGTTACCACTTGAAAAAAAGGAAGAGAAGTAAATTTGGGAATAAAGCGAAGTAGATTGAGAAAAAGCGAAAAAGATTTTAAAATAGTGTATTTTATATTGACCATGAATACATAGACAGATCTACAATTAGAGCCGTGTGTGAATTGTGTTAAAATGTGTATACAAACTTGACTTTCGATTTAATTTTGACACTACATGGCGGATATGATGTGTTAAAATTTAACTAGCAAGCTAAAATATGACACTAGTGCTTAAATTTAACCAACATTCTAACCCAAGTTGCACACGGCGTAAAATTTTAAACACTTTAACACAATCACGTAACTCATACTTTGCGTAGGTATATGTATGGGTTGACATTTCGTGTTTGTAAAGTGTGTCCGCTTATTGTTCGTGTATAAGGATAGAAACTTATCGATTATATATTTTCCTGATGAAAATAAGAGAACTGTAGGCATAAAATTACTCAATGAGTTAACCGAAGCAGATTTTGGAAATATCAAGTAAAATCGAGTGAAGTAGATTTCAAAACATTCTTGATGGTGCGAAGTGGGAATAGATATTCAAAGTTTTTGAATTGAATGCATGCTATTGCAATGAAGCTTTAACCTCACGTTTCGTACGTAATGTAAAGTAATATGTCTCCAAACGGAAGCTCTAGTTCAAATATGCTGAATATTTGCTTCGCCTGACAGCTCAACAATTGTAAAAAAAGCCAACTAAAAATATTCATTTGTTTTTGCATAAATGATGATGATGGAGGGAGAAATGTCATTTTAAACAAACTTGAAGCGGGTGGATCGTTACGCAGACCAAGACGACAAGCTAAAGCGTGTTTATGTTTAAGCCATCACGAGTAACGCTTACTTTAACGTAACAGCCAAGCATTCATCTAATATTAGTTAATTCAAATGATAATTGTGTAGGTTTGGCAGGTGTCAAATGCCAGCATGACCAACTTGAAAACCCAAATTGAATGACCCTATATAACGTAGTGATGGAAAAGAAAAATAAAACAAACAATGAATTTTTGTTTTAAGTTCATCCAACTATAGACTTTCGCTTATGAAAGAAATCAAAGAAAGGTAAATAAAATATTCAAATGCAATGTTATCTCTGCCAAGACATTGTAATCTTGTTGATTGATGGATGTACTCGAAAAAAACCATATTGCATCTTGTAAATCATATGCTGCAAAAAATTAACTTGCTGTAAGAAACAGAGTAATGAAATGGTAATTAGACAGATCACTTGTTTTACGAAAAAAGGAAAAAAGCAATCTGTTCAGTGTTCAGTATGATTGAAATGTTTCTAACAGCTTACTCTGCATAAATAACACTCTAGAGTTGCGCAAAACAGTTCCATGACCGGAACGAACATGGAACGGTTCTTTTGGTAGTCGGAACTAGTTCCTGGAACTAGTTCCGCGGAACTGTTAAGGTTCTGTAAATGCATAAAAACTTGAACATGGTAACATGAACTAATAAGCGAAAGGCAGAGTTGTTTTCTTGGTTAGTTTCTTTCAATCCACAAACCACAAACAAAAACCAACAAAACAATAACAAACAATCAAAGATACATACATACACATGCTTAATTGCTAATACCAATACGAATAAAATGCACATCATTTTTCATTTTCATCTTTCATGAACGAAATAAACTAGAATCCAAACCAGTATTGTCTTTTAATGTTCATAGTTCCGACTCCGATCCAAAGGAACTATGTCATACGCGAAGAACTACGAACCTTCGGAACTATGAGTATTAACAGAGATATCAGACATCAGACCGATCAACGTTCATTTCGTTCTAGATCATATAAACAATACAAACACGCTTCAATCCATCTTCATCCTACCTACACATGCTAATACAATGGTGGTTGGTTTGGTATTTCACATTCATTCGTTCCATTTGTGTGTGAACTGTGAATAGTGTTAGTGTATACCTACAAGCATAAGAGCGCGATTCTTTCCACTTTCATATCATACATATCCATATCCAGTCGGAACTATGAACTGCTCAACAAACATGTATTTTGTTCTTTCTCTTTCCACTTTCATACCATACATATCCAGTCGGAACTATGAACGAACATGTTTAGTTCATGCTCTTTCCACTTTCATACCATATGCTGTCGGAACTATGAACGAACATGTTTAGTTCGTTCTCTTTCCATTTTCATACCATATCCAGTCGGAACTATGAACATGTTTAGTTCTTTCATGTCCATGTCCGGAACTATTTAGGTTCAGACTTCGGAACGAAAGGAAATGTCTCCGGGAGAGGACATAGTTCCTGGAACTATACATGTCCGGAACGACTCATGTCTATAACACTCACGAAAGCGAGTAAATAATAAGACCGCATTGTCTAGCCACCCACGTGAGAAAATTGTTGTTTCTGCGACTTGTACTTTTGCTAGTTCTATTCGCACGGTTGATGTCAGTTTTGAGCGTATTTTTAACGAGTCTGCGAAGTCTGCATGTGTGTATATGTAGTTGTCAGTTGAACAACCTTCGCAGTCGCATATTATTTGAAATGAAAACAAAAAAACTTGGATTCTACATAATATAGAATCTGAGTACTTCGATGCTTCTCATTCATCGCCCATGGTGGAAGTGGGTACTGTGTTATACAAGTTGGAAGTGGATATGGTCATTCCACTTTTAACACAGTCAGCAGTTCGCCCCAATAACAATTATCATAAGGCGGAGACATGAGGTTCACACTGACAGTGGAGGTTGAATTGCAAAAAGTATGAAGAGGTTAGGTAGAAAATAAGCATACACATAATTATTCTTTTTGTGACTTGTTATTCAGTACGAAGCGACTTGTATAGAAATGACTCATTATTTTATTTGTGTTAAGGACCCCATCGTACATATCATTTTATATAGGAAAAGAAGATTGCAAAATTTTATAATTGTGGCATGAAGGTTCCTCTGTTAAGATTGTAAGCAGTTTTTGGTAATTTGCAGAAATATTGATATTCCTTGGAATTGAACTAATAAAAATATGTATGTGGCATATACATATTTCTTTATTTACCACCCTGCACACATAATGTTGTTTACATGATGCATCATGAGGGTGGTGTCTTATTCACATAGTAACTTCAAAGACCCCAGCTGATTCATTTCATCCATCAAAATGACTCAAGTTTTGTTCAGTAAATTTTTTTGTTGTCATAGAATGAAAGAAAGAAAGAAAGAAAGAAAGAAAAAAAAATCGATAATTCTTAAAAGGGAAAGTGATTCCAAATGAATCACCTCCTTTTAACCCCGAATTCGAAATGTTGCAATGAGCGGATGAGGACAAAGATCGTTAGGCCGTGTGCGAATTGTGGTTAAAAAATAAAAATGGATGAATTTTTAACCACTACTGTCATATTTTAACCTGCTCAGCAGCTAGTCAAATAATGCGAAGTGTCAAAATTTAACCAAACGTCAAGTTTTAACCCATTTTTAACTGAATTCGCACACGGCCTTAAGCGGAAAACACAAAGCTGCTTTGCTGTTAGCGTTGACTCCGTTACGTTTCTTTACTTTGGATTGAACTTTGACTGACATCTGCCATTTTACTAATTTTATTTTATGTTTTTCAAAAAAAAAATTCTCAAAAATTTAATTTATTTTGATTTTTGAAAACAAACCGACAGCTGAAGCGAAAAGGAAGTAAAAATAAAATAAAATTTTCACACAAACAAACAAGAAAACATGTCGGTGAGCAAATACATATGAAAAAGTAGAAAATATTTCTACTTTTGCTACAGCTTTTGAGACGTTACGTTTATGTTACGGGGTTCTTACAGTATGTCAAATTAAAGTTTGAGCAACAAAGCTGCTTTGTGATAGGTTGTTAGCAATTCCTATGCTTGAACTTTTGGCGTTTTTCTTTTTTACCTCCGAGCAGATTAGATCAGATCACGGATGTGTCAAAAAAAAATCTGTGTTTCTTTTTTAGCTCCGATTAAATCGGAGCTAAAAAATTTCATGCTCTGAGCTAATTCTATTTGCTCAGGATAAAATGATCGAGCAAATAGAGCAGATAGCTAAGCGAAGACAACAACCGTAATCTGATCTAATCTGCTCGGAGGTAAAAAGAAAAACGCCATTTATACGTCACTCAACGCTAACAGCAAAGCAGCTTTGTGTTTTCCGCTTTAGTTGTTTTTGAATAAAACTGAATTTTCTTTGAACTTGCTAACTAGCCTTAAACCGTAACTATGTATTAAATTTTTATAAAAATTGCAGTGTGAAATTTTGCAGTGTGAAAAATTGCAGTGAAAAATTTGCTCCAAATGTCTAAATCCATTCACAATGGATGTACACATCTGAAATCTGATTCTTTTTGACGTCTGTCGTCTATTGAACATTTCCATTTCTTTCTGCCATGACAGAGCGATATGGAAGTATGCAATTGCATTTTCTATAAACAAAATATAAATAAATGATAAAACAGAACAAATTTTGGTTACATATAGGTATAAGAAATGTATGGATGGACCTGTCAAACGAATATACTTATCCTGCTGGATCCTACTATCCTGCTATCCATGAAGGATCACAGCCTGAGATACTGCAGCCTTCCATCGGGAACTGTCCCTCGCATGCAATCTCCAGTCGCCGAAACCAAGTGGTGTAGCATCCGCAGTTACTTGATCCTTGCACCGTAGTTTCGGTCTTCCCTGTCGTGTCAAACCTGGAACGAACGGCTTTGTAGACTACGCATCGACCTGGTACAGCTCTTACAGTTCTCGATTGAACCTTCTTCTCCATTCGCCATCGTCGCATACGGGACCGAAAATCCGTCGAAGAATTTTTATTTCGAAAGTGCCCGGTATCAATGCCCCTTTTTTACTTATAGTCCAGCACTCGGCGCCATAGAGTACGACTGGTAAAATCAAAGTTTTGTTTAGCAGACACTTTGTCTTTCGAATGAGGAGTTCTGAAGTTTTGTTTTGCCAAACCGAAGCTGCAGCAGTTCGCAAAGGTAATTCTTCTTTGAATCTCCACTAAGGTGTCGTTCGTGGAATTGATGTTTCTTTTCCAAGGTAGGTGAACTCTTTAACAACTTCGAAATGTCTGCTACCAACAGTGACGTTTTGTCCTAGGCGGTAGACAGATGTTGCTTTGTTTGTTGATATGTACTTTGCTTTGTCTTCATTCACTTCAAGAACAACGAGATTCGCCTGTTCTTCAATCGCTGTGAAGGCCTCAAGCACAGCTCTCTTGGATCAACTCATGATGTCTATGTTGCTCGAATAGCCTATAGGATTTGTTGAAGATAGTGTTTTCCGTGCTCACACCTGCCTTGCGCACTATCTGTTCCAGGGCTATGTTGAAGAAGTCACATGACAGCGCATCTCCTTGTCTAAACTTTGCGCACGTTTGAAACAACTCGGATGAGTTGCTGCACTGCGTTTTGTTAAGCGTCTTGCGGGACAGCTGGATCAGTTTGTTCGGGATCCCGAATTCAGCCATCGCTATCATAAGCTGTTGGCGGTGGATGATATCATAAGCAGCTTTGAAGTCGATGAAAAGATGATGGGTTTCGACTTGAAATTCGTTGGTCTTTTCCAGGATTTGCCTCAGTGTGAATATTTGGTCTATCGTTGTTCTGCCTGGCTAAAAGCCACACAGGTACGTGCCGATTATTGTGTTGCAGAACGGTTTGAGACGCTCACACGATAGGATTTTGTATGCAACATTCAAACGAATTTACAAACAACAAAATTCAGTGGACACGCCCTATTAAAATTTAAAGTGCGTCGAATGCGTAGATCCTTTTAATATCATGTAAAGACGGATGACAGTCATTTGAACCTTGGCCAAAACTTACACGCCAGAAACTTGGCATACGATCTTCCAGCTGCCTGCACTTTGCTTTTTCATAAATCACTTCTAGTTTTACCACTGACAAAGAACGTCAAAAAAATCGGAATATTTGGGTGATTGCATCCCCCATAACGGTCATAACCCTCTTTTAATGAAAACACATTCTAGATTCTACCAAAAGGGAGATTATCGAAAATCAAAGGTCGTTCCCCTATATCGACTCCAGAATATGCACCCACCCTTATTTTGATTCTCATTGAACCGGCCGGCCGGCATTCTCTATTGTCTGTCTATATTCCACACCAAAACAAGTAAGCGTAGGTATACTCGTATGTAGTTGCGAAAATTTCGCACAGGATTCGATTCCACAAAAACGGAAGAAAAAAACTGTAACAGTAGCACGTGCTCTGAGCATGACAACAAAATAAAGGAAAAAGGATAAAGGAAATTCACTAACACTGCAGCAATAAGGGTTGTCTGCCTGCAGTACTTTTTGTATACAAATTTTTTGTAGAACTTCAAGAACTGCATCAATTTTTCTTTAAAAAATGTTGAAATAGTTTCTTTTGGAGATATTTAATAGACACACAATTATGTGCCTCACACCCTCTTCATAAAACTCCTTAATAATTTCAAATTCAAGACAAGTTCTCATGTTATATGAGTAACGACTAATACATACTCCTTCATTATGAATTCAAGGGGCAGTTGCGGTGAGTCACTGATTTTATGCTTCACTTCCGACTCCGATAGTTCTTTTTTTTTGGGATATTTTTAGAAATGTGTTTTTTTTTCAATCCAACTTCCAGCAGTTTGTCATTGTCACTGCATTCTGAAAAATATTGTTTTGCATAAAAAATACAAAAACAATGCACCCTCGAAAAGTAGAAAATGATTCACAGAACCAGTGGCGTAGATAGGGAGGGGATCAGGGGGATATATCCCCCCCCATTGGGATCCATAATTGTTCAACATAACCAGTCATGCAAAAGAAGTTAAAGAAACGCACTCTGAAATTTAGTACCTACCTTCTATTTGAATCAAGTCTTATAAGTACTCCCAGGATTCTTAGATGCATTGTAAATTGTACATTCTATATCTATACCTACAGCCTACGGGGAAAACACAAAGTCAACTTCATCTGAAAGAAATTATTACTTCGGCAAATCACCTAATACATATTTTGAATTTCTTTTTTATATCGATTTTTAAAAAGTATTTTTTTAACGTCTCTCACCAATTGATAAAAAGTAAATGTGCAAGACTACTTAGCTTCCATCCAGCTTTCCACAAAAGCCCACACCGACACAACAATTGAAAGTTGCTTAGATTTCTTCTCAACGTGTGTCACATTGTTAATTTTGTGTAAGAAACCGCCCCAAACACGCAACACACTCATCGTTCGCACAACTGCAGTGAATTTAACGCGAATCCTAACGGTAACGATAACTCACACTAATTCAATTTAAAAAGAAAGCAAAATGCGCTATTACCCATTATATAAAGCATGCCTTACACAAGCGGTAGATTGACAATCATTCGTCGTAATTTTGCGAGTTATTTGGAGTGGCTTTTTTTAAATTAAATACAAAACTTTTCGAAAATTTCCAAAATTAATTTGGGTATGCAGAATTCAAGGATATGTAAATTTACATTTTATTAGTGAATTTCGATTTAAACTATTGATATTGATCCGATTTCGAGATATAGAATTTTGAAAAAAGTTTAAAAAGGTTTTTAAAAAATAAAAAAAAAAATTTAAAATTTAAAAAAATACAAAAAAAAATTTAAATTTGTTTGAAAACAAAATATTATTTGGGCAATTTATACGTACTTTCAGAAAAAAGTACGCTGATCGGGCTTGATCGGCTTCTATGAGAGATACCGTTTTGGAAGAAGTCTAAACAAAAAACGTTTTTGAGAAAATTAAAACTTTTGGTTTTTCGCCAAAAAAAAAAAATAAGAAATAAAAAAAAAGACCAACGCGAATTCGCTCAAATCTCTTATTTTCAAGTTTTAAGTCACTGGACCAGAAGTGGTTAAGGCTGCAGGTGCGTTTACAGAAAGGCAGACAAACATCCAATTCTTTTCATATATTCTATACTAACAGTTGCCCGCGACTTCGTCCGTCTCCGATTTGTGCATCATGCGCTTGAATTTGGTTGTGAAGTTATTTTACAATTCGTCGCCCGAGAATGATAATGTCGTAAGCGACATTTTTTTGATTTTGGGAAATCGCAATCAAAGTTTAAAAAATCATATCTCCGAAACGGCTACGAATAATTTTTCAAAACTTTAACCATAGTTGCAGAGCTGATGGAACTTCATTTTAGAATCAAAATTAAAACCCAGCTTCCATTTCTACAGATTTCAAAGCCAATAAACCATAGTATTATTTTGTCGTATGTTACATTTTGCTAACTAAAATTTTTATTCCATACACATACGACAAAAAATTTGCACATACGACAAACTTTTACCCAATTCAGTTACTTTTTATTCAAGCAAATAAATAAAACTACGAGTTATTCAATATTATTTTGAAACAAAAATAATTTAATTCACATAAAATAAAAATAAACAGTCTTCTTCTTTTTAAAAAAATAAACATTAAATCTAAAAAAAAACATAAACACATCCATGGTGATTTATCAACTTAACAAAACAATGAAACAAAAAAATAAAAATATTAACTTAAAACTTAAATACTCACGCTAAAAGTTCTGGCGGTAACTCCGGCGCAGGGGACCCGTCCGCACTCGACGACATTCTGAAGTCAACTGAAATTGTTCTTCTGCATACACATTCTTATGGCACATACGACAATAATTTACCGTAAGTTGGGTAAAAAATTGTTGTATGTGAAGGATTTCAAACACATACGACAATCATTTACGCAACCAACAAAAACCGCGATTTTACATAGAAAAAATGTCGTATGTGAAAAATTCTTACACATACGACAAAATTAATACCCAAAACGCATTTGACCTTGCACATACGACAAAATAATACAAAATATCTCCAAAACTAAAGGAGATATCAAAACGCGGATTGCACCATTCGAAAGATTATTTTTTTCTTATCAAAACTGCATTCAAACCTCAAAAAACCATTTTTGTGATATACGACATTCTTTTTCTCAGGCGACGAATTGTATATTAGTCGACTCTCTTCTTTACTCTAAGCCTTCAAATATGTTTTATTTTCCCCGTTTTAGTAAGACTTTTAACTGATGCTTTGCTCTTAGTGTTCGCAGCGTAACTTTGTAAAACTGAAAGCATTCCTCGATTAATGGACTATTCAACACAAAAAGAATTTTTCAATTTGATTCAGCAGTTCCTGAGATCAGCGCATTCAAACAAACAAAAATTAATACTTTCTTGCCGTTTTTTCCACATTTTCCACAGACTCTTCGCTCATATTGGTCGTAGCTTAATGTTATGTAGCCTAAAACCTTCCTCGATTAATGGATTATCCAGCTCAATTACAATTCGAACCAGTAGTTTCTAGGATAAGCGTTTGAACACACAAACAAACAAACTCTTCAGCTTTATATATTAGTATAGATGTCGGAAGTAAAAGTGAGCGAACTAGATCCATCCCCCCCCATAGCGAAAAGCTATCTACGCCACTGCACAGAACCAAGCCTCGTCATGAATGCAATGACATTACGGGCTACAAATATTTCCAAACTCGAAATATTTTACATTATGTACAAGATTAAAACTTGTTCAATGTGCAAGACCGGATTGATTTCTGTTTGTATTTTTAACATTTAAATTCATTATCACTTTTATGCCCGGCCATTGCAACCGACTACAAGTTCAAGTGTGCCTCCACTATATCGTAATCAGAATTAACTTTCGTTACAGAGAGGGGTTTAAAAATAAACTCTTTGTTCAACTGCTTGTACACATTTTTATGGCAAACACAAGATGAATGTAATAAAAAATAATAATAGTTCTCAATGCTCTTGGGTTAAATGTTGACACTTACACTTGCACAAGATTTTACGCTTAGATTGATTAACCGTGACATTATGTGAAGTTCGTTTGTATGGAAGATTTTTCATTGAGAAGTTGACAGTTCTTGAGGCGCTTAGGAATGACAAATGATCACACCATTAAAATTGCATTCTTTGGCGTTGTAGAAATTGTATAAATATAGGAACCTTTACCTTTCGAGTGTGTCTACAAAGTTTACATGGAGGTGGTTTGATTCTTCAAACAAACCAATTTAAGAATGAAACCAGAACCCTGGCCACTCAAACTATCTCTAAACAAAATTTCATACAAATCGGTTCAGCGGTTGCGGCGTGAAAAGAAAAAAAATGGACAGACTGACAGCGAAGAAAGCTTTTACAATGATTACATTTATGTCTCCTTCCGAAATTTCAACTTAATAGTTTCAGCGATTTATATTCCCAGAAAAGACACCCATATCTAATAATCTTTTGCCCTTTGTATAGACTCAAACTATCTGCTCCAAATTGCATCTAAACCGGTTCAGTGGTTTTAGCTTGAAGAGGTATCAGACAGACAAATAGAAAAAAGATACAGGCTGTAACACTTTCGCATTTAAGCCTTGTAAGCCTTGTAAGAGTAAAACTTGTGAATCATGCCGTGAATCCATGTGGAGACGAAGATTCATTCGTCATATCGTCGCCCGAGAATTGGTTTGTTCCATACGCCATTGGCACTTTTTCGAGAAAAACGCATTTAAAGGTTCGCGTGCTTAGTACTCCGAAACTGTGCGATAGGATTTTTTTTTTTTTAATTGAAGTTAGTCTTATTAAAACTTCACCTACCAATTTTCAAAGTGTTTTGCCTTACCGTTAACAAGATACCTTTATCAGCACAAAAGTCTACTTTTTTGGCTTGTGTCCCACCTCATACATTTTGAAAATGATTTGTTTTTCCATACACGTGGGACACACAAAAATGGATATGGCACAAACCAATTCTCATCAATGCATAATGTGAAAGGCAAGAATGCATGTAGCTGGATGCTAAAATTTTAAAAGAAAATCGATTATATCTTTTTTTTAAAACATTTTTCTTTAAAAAAAAAAAAAATTAAAGCAGTTCTACTGCGCTATCACAAAGTTTAGGCGTATAAATCGTACTTTTAACAAGCCGAATGCATTTTCAACTACCATTCTTGTAGCTGAATGCAGGTTGTTAAATGCTAGATGTTGGTCCGTAAGTTGGCCGTAGTCCTTGTAAGGTGGAACTATTTTGAAGCAAGGTAGGCTGAATCACCCAACAGAAATGTATTGTTGGACAACAATTGGGCAAAGTAAGAGTGAGCTCTTCTATACAAAGCCGATCTTCGCAAAACACGACTATCGTGTAAAGATCCTGGCTCGCCAACACAAATGTCAATGAATTTTTTTTTCAGCATCGACGCCCCCTTGCAAAACAATGGTAAAGTTTTGCTCACGATTGTAATAGCACTCTTTGTTAAATTTTGGTGCAGCAATCGTAATATGCGTGCAATCAATGGCACCGATTACACCTCGTAGTTTCTTATTTGCTTCGAACTGACGGCAGTTTTCAGAGATACGTTCTCCTTGTGGCCACTTTATATACACATCTGCTTTGGAAACAAGCCAGCTGCTTACTCGACCCACAACACCCCAGGCTGAAGATTTTGATACACCGAATAGATTCCCCAATTGCCTTAAAGTGATAGTGTTGCTTATGTACCATACATAGATTAGTACCTCTATTTTTTGCGCCAATACTAGGTTTTCCAGCATAAAACGAAGTTTATGGATTTGAGATGAATTCCGACTGTGAATATTCAACTAAAAAAACGCAGTTAAATAAAAATAGTAGGTACAGCAATTCTTAAGGAAGTAATGTACTTGTTAATTGATTTATAGTCAAGCGGTTCAGTCGCAGATGCGACTTGAAATCTTCTTCACCGTATGCATCTATAGTTTCAATGAAGTTTTCACTTTGATTGACCATCTTGCAAAACAAGGGCAGAGTCATTTGAACTTAACCTTCTTCGAAAAAAGTGTTCAAAATTGAAATCATTACCATCTTCATCGCTTGAAGAGTCAAGTAGTTGCCCAACCAAGCCAGGACTAAATGATTTCATACAATAATCTCAGGATATCTACACAATTGTAATGGATATGGCACAAACCAATACTAAAATTTTGTTTGCGATGATTGTCCCATAAACATAGCATTTCCTTAACACAAGTGCACGTAGGACAAACCAATTCTCAACATTCTTAGGATTTTTTCTATCCCTTGTCACCGTAATATGCACGTGGAACAAAACAATTCTGACAAAAAACTTGACAAATTTTATATGGAAAAAATGTCCCAAACGCCAAAAAATGGTTTATGGCACAAAACAATTCTAGAAAATGTTGATTTTGGTGGATATGGAACATAATTGATGTTGGATATCTCGGGATTGAAAAGACGTAGCACAAATCTGATCACAGATTTAGAAAGAGCATACAAAATTCCCATAGAATCCATTCCTAACTCGAAAACGACAAAAGTGGCGTATGGAACAAACCAATTCTCGGGCGACGATATGGAGACAAAAATTGGAGAGATTGTGTTCACGAGCGAATAACCAAGTTTTTTACAAAATGTAAACAACCTCTTTTAATAAACATGTGTAGTGTATGCAAAAGTCAAAAGTTCACAACGCAAAGCATTCATAAGTCTCAAATGACAAGTGTCAAAAATTCATTTTGTCTACTATTGAGTTCACTTCATACGAGGAAGTACATAATATGTAGGTCTGTTATTTTACTCCCGATTTTTGTAAGTTCTGTCACTTTTGAAGGAGAAAAATATTTCCCCTATCTCCCAATTTTAGCCACAAAAATTTGTAGCAGATTTTGCAAGTTCTGTCAAACCATAAGAAGTACATTGAATTTTGTTGACGTTTGAAATAATTTTGTGCATTTGGGAGATTTTGGCTGTCAAGGTCCGTTCTTCTTCTTTTTCGGCAGTTTTTGTAAAAACTGTCAAAAATCGAGGAGTGGGGATGAAATTTTGCGATTGCTCAAAAAGTAAAAGAACGCTTCACAGCGAAATTCTGCAATTACATCAAACGTCAACAAAATTCAATGCACTTCTTATGGTTTGACAGAACTTACAAAAACTGCCACAAGAAATGTTTGTGGCTAAAATCGGCAGATAGGGGAAATATTTTTCTCCTTCAAAAATGACAGAATTTACAAAAATCGGGAGTAAAAGAACGGAAAAGTGGGAGAATTTGGGAGTTTTCGGCAGTTTTAGGGAGTAAAAGAACAGACTAGGCTTTATAAGTTATGGAAATTGAACCTTTTAGATCTCGTTTTGATTCAAATTTGTTGTTTTCTTTCATCACCAAAGTCGGCAGCGACATCTGTCTTACGATAACATCTGTTAACTTTCTTACTTATTTGATTCTGATTGTACCTTAGAGGGCTTGAAAGAGAGATTTAGAACAGTCATCTTTAGCGATGAGACTACATATTGATAAGGTTCATCATATAACAGGTGATTCTCAAACCCAAGAAAGTTGCAAGATAAAATCAGTACCTAACGTTTAAGCGCCCGACGAAGTAAATTTAACGGTCAATCTTTTCTTTAACGAAATATTTCTATTTGACGTTTTGAATGCAACAGAGTAATTCCTTCCAATTAAAATCGCTACCATTTTCAAATTCCCAGGCGAATATAATAAAAAAAAACTAAACAATATTGTTTAACCACTCAAACATGAAGATGGCATGAAAACGTCATTGCGAATTCAAGTCGTTTCACTGCAATGCGTTTCCAAAAACAATAGACTAGCTTGTTAGTTAATTAGCATTACAATTTCGCTTGCATGTGCGTTTAGTAGAGCTATTCTCACATTTCTCCTGTTTTAAATTCAGATGTTTCTTGTAGCTTTGAGTGTTAAAAAAGCTACAATAAGATATTTTAAATTCCAGAAGCTCAAGTCGTCACGCTTTATTTTTTTGACCAGATCCTAATTTCCCTCAGTAATGTAACGTTAAAGTTTTGAAGGTCTAAAATCCTCTGATCTCATCGAGTAAATTGAATGTCAAAAAGTTCGTGCCAAAGCAACATACACAAATCTTAGCCTTTTGCAACATTAGCCTTCACCGAGATCAAAAAATCACATAGTCCATAATAATCGAAGTTCAAGTTCAATTCAACTTAATATGGATTTGTGAAACATTTGAATAAAGTTATCTGCACGACATGGGTTGCCTGACTTTGAAATAATGTATTTACGTTTAATTTTACTCTGGTTCGTCTTAAGCACTCTTCTAAGCTTCAAGCCGTGTGACAGAACGAAATTATGGATTTTTGTTGTTTTTTTTCGCTCTTTCTGATTAAGCAAAAATGGGTGTGTAGTGTTAAGCCTCGACAGATATTAAACATTAAAATGACGTTGCTGGTGAAGAACATCAAGATACGGAAAAGAGGAGAATTTTCAGATAGCAACACGCACACAAATACAACGACAGAGAGAATCTAATCGGAACGGAAATATGGCAACGTTTCATTTTTCAAATAAGGGATGTACGTTCATGCGCACATAACACCCTTCCTTATTTGGAAAATTTATAGCCGGTAAAATGTTTTCCTTAAAACAACAAAAAGTTAACGAAGATAAGCCCTAGGTCACGAGCTATAAAAGTGTCGGCTCGGTTGTATGCAGACAATCAAACTTATTGAGACATATGCATGTACAAGCATAAAACATAAATATACGTTTTTGAGAATAGGGGTTCTTTTCCTTTATTAGGCATTTACCTAAAAGGCAAAATAAAGTAGCTAAATGATTAGTATAGTAGGAAGAAACATTGAAGACACTTGACTATATTTGGAGCAGAGTTATTGTTTTAACAGATGAGTTGCGTGTTGTAAATTTTGTATGCTGGTTTTTCCATGGGTAGCTCTGGTAACAATAAAATTTTAATGTTTCAAGTTTCAACAGTAAATTTGAATTAAAATTCATGCTTTTACGATTAAAAATTGACTGTTAGAAAACGAATGTTCACATTAACAACTAATTGCCTGTTTTTTTAATGGTCCATTTTAATTTTACGGACTTGTTACTTTTTTTTCTTTTTTTTAATTTTTATGTTTGTATGCTTTTAATATTCAACTATAAAAAAGCAAAACTCTTATGCTCTGTTAGTCACAGTTTTATTGAAACTATGGACTTGTGGCTTCAAACGTCTAATAGGATTCGCTAGTGTAAACTTTACAAATAGCGGGGTGCGAACGCCCGGTGTTAGCTGTCACACGTCTCAACCACTTTTTTATGAAATTGTTTGTGTATATTCGATTGTCATGCGAATAGGTGCATAACATAGGTTAGGTTAGGTTTCGTGATAAGGTGTGGGTACAGCGTGAAACTGTTGCATACACGGGGGCCAACTGGCCCACTGTGATCCCCTATAAAAATAAAAGGTAGCATCGATGCTCTTCAAAATTGCCGAAAAACGTAGACTGGCTCGTTAACGAACCAGCCTGTGCTATCTATAAATTTCCTCATGTTTGCCATTGAGCCCTGTGCTAGGTCATCCAGTTCCCCAACAAACCTGTTCTCGAAATGACGGAGTCGGTAAGTTTGGAGGTTCGGACAGTCACAGAGCAGGTGTTTATCTAATGGTTTCTATTTCATCCTGATCCTGACAGCTCCTACAGAAGTCGGGTGCAAATGCCCCTCCCTATCTTGTTGGCCATTGTGCCAATGGTGCAATGACCCGTTAATAGATAGATAGATAGATAGATAGATAGATAGATATTTAATCAAATTTCAAAACGTATATACAGTTTCTTACAAAATAACATTATAGGCATGACATGGATAGTTGTCGTCTGCCAGATTGGCACCTTATATTTTATTAATTGTTGTTTTGTTAATATTTTTGTATTTAAATTTGACATTTTGCTTCATATTTCTTATTTAGATTTTGAATAAAAAAAATTTTTAATCTATATATATAAAAGACTAATTCGTTAAATTTATGTTATCTTTTCAAATTGACAGCCGGTTGACCGATTTTCTAAATTTTTGGTTTAAACTAAAGAGAAATAACTTAAGAAGGTTAATAACAAAAAAAAACTATGTTGTTCAAATCACAAATGGTTCAAATATTAAGAAATAATGCTTTTCTCACTTCAGTAAAATATATCAATATACGAACACTCAATTTTTTATGAAAATTATTTCAAATATTTTCGTCAAATATTTTTTTTTATCGAAAAAAAAATTATGATTGACATTTTTGTTATTCATTTGTACAAACAAAAAATTTATACTTGACATTTTTTTGTCATTCAATTGTACATGACAGGTTCGCTTTGCAATGCTAACGGGGATTTATACATAGGTAAGTACAGTGAACTCTCTCATAACCGGACACTGACTGTACCGAAAAATTTGTCCGGTTATGGAAGATGTCCGGTTAAGGGAACAAACAAATCTACATTCCTTAAGATGCATACAATAGAAGTGTTATTGGGATTTAATGTATTTCGTTACTTACTTAAATGAGAGTAGAAAGTTAGTTTTAAAGCTTGGAAAAACTCAGATATGTAATTTTCTATGTTAATTGGATTCAAGTAAATTGCATTTTTACAATACCTGTGTTAGTAACAATTATTTATGAGTTGCTCTGAAGGGTGGCGAGACGAAGTTCGCAGGGTCGGTTTTCGAATGGAAAATAGAAAGTTCTTGATGAAAAACTCGGAAAATTCACAGGTTTCCAAAGGGAAAATTGCATGTAACTGTAAGTGCATTGGTTATGAAATAGAAAATTGGAAAATTTGAAAATGGGTTTTCAAATGGGAAATAGAAGGTTCCTTATGAAAAGCTTGGAAAACTTATTGGTTTCCAAAGGGAAAATTGCATGTAATTGAAGGGGCATTGGTTTTCAAATGATAAACTTTAAAATTTCAAAATGGGTTTTTCGAATGGAAAGCAGAAAGTTTATTGATGAAAAACTCGGAAAACTCATTGGTTTTCAAACTGAAAATTTCACGTAATTGTAGGTGCATTTGATTTCAAATGGAAAACTGGAAAATTTCAAAATGGGATTTCGAATGGAAAATAGAAAGTTATTGATGCAAATCTTAGAAACTTCATTGGTGTTGAAAGGGAAAATTACATGTAATTGCAGGTCCATTGGTTTTAAATGGAAAACTGGAAAATCTTGGATAGGTAAGTCGGAAAACTCTACCAGAGCACAAAGAACTTCAACACCTAATATCAAGCATTTGCATAGAATTTAAAGTGCGTTGGTGTGTTTGTATGTCGGGTAGAGACTCTTAGTCCGCTCAATCCTCAATGCATTTATGTAAATTTTCGCTGTAGGTATAGGCTTGGTAAAAACAAATTTTTGGGACAAACTTACTGGAAATCACTAAATAAGGGGGGCAATCGAAAACTGCATTTAGTGTTGATTTTTGTGTTATAGTCAATGACACTCCAGTTGTTAGCTCTCTCGCGAAAGCTAACCTTTTTGCTAGGCAGTTCGCCGCCAACTCTTCGCTGCCAGAGAGTGCCATGACTCCACCAGTTCTTGAGCGCGTCAATGATTTCATGGGACAAATCTTCTTCCGCACTCGTGCTGTGGCGAGAGTCCTAAAGGATCTCAACATACATAAATCCGCTGGTCCGGATGGTATCCCCGCTATTATTCTGAAGAGGTGTTCTTCCACGCTGGCAAAACCCTTGCGTAAGCTTTTCCATCTATCCTATTCTTCTGGGCTCGTTCCGAGCAGTTGGAAAACAGCATTTGTCCAGCCAATACCAAAAAAAGGCGAATCTTCTTCTCCCTCAAATTATCGACCGATTGCACTTACATCCCTTCTTTCTAAGGTCATGGAAACGCTGATAAACTATCAGCTCAAGAAATATCTCGAAGACCGGAAGCTTCTTAATGACCGGCAATACGGCTTTCGCAGCAACAGGTCCATTGGTGATCTGATGGTTTATCTCACCGAACAGTGGAACAAATCTTTACATCGTTTTAGAGAAAGTAAGATTGTTGCACTTGATATTTCAAAGGCATTTGATAAAGTCTGGCATCTTGCTCTTTTATCGAAAATGCGTGCTTTCGGTGTCGATGAATCCCTTCTTCGTTGGATTAGAAACTTTCTTTCGAACCGTTCAATACAAGTCGTATTGGACGGTTTCAAGTCTGAAACCCACAATATAAATGCTGGTGTGCCCCAGGGCTCCGTTTTGTCTCCGACCCTCTTTCTCATTTTCATAAATGATCTCCTGTCTGTAACTTCTAATCCAATTAACTGTTTCGCTGACGATAGTACCCTTAGCTTTTCATATTCGTTTCCAGACTCACATCCCTCCTCTTCGGATGTGGAACTGCAACGGCAAAATATGATAAGCTCATTAAACTCTGACTTAAACAGAATTGTACAATGGGGAATACAAAATCGTGTAGAGTTTAATGCTTCGAAAACTCAATGCTGTCTTGTATCGTCGAAGCGAGATATACCCCCCTTGCCACTATCCATGAGTGGCACTTGCATCAATGAGACCGAACATCTCGAGATTCTCGGTATGTGCATTACAGACCACCTTTTGTGGAACGAGCACATATGCGATGTCGCCAAAAATGCCGCAAGATGTTTGGGTTTCTTAAGAAGGTGCAAGAAATTCTTCTCCCCGTCTGATCTGGCTATTATTTACAAGACTTATATCCGTCCAAAGCTTGAGTACAATTCCCATCTCTGGGCTGGTGCTCCAGTTACATACTTAAGCCTCTTGGATGGTATACAAAAAAGAGCTATAAGAATGATTGGTGTGAGAGACATCACTAATTCATTCACTTCATTGGAACACCGTCGTAACGTCTCATGTCTCTCTTTGTTCTACCGTTACTTCTACGGTAATTGCTCTAGTGAAATAGCCAGTTGCATTCCTCCCCTTAAACAATTTAACCGTAATACCCGCGCTTCCAGGAATGCCCATCAGTTTACCCTCGAGCCCAACTTCGGACGTACTGTTAAGTATAGAGAATCGTTCTTTAGCCGTACTACGCGAATGTGGAACTCCCTTCCACACACTGTCTTTCCCAGTCATTGCAATGTTGATGAAATCAAAACCAATGTACACCGACACTTACTTTCAAACCCCTTTCTTGATTCTTAATGCACTCACTGTGTCTCTGGCATAATAAGGGTATAAAAAGCCCCTTTAGTGTGTGCAAATTATAAAAAAAAAAATGAACTGTTAAAAATGTTTTTCCAATTAACGCAAATAGCTGCTTTTGCTTTTTCGAGCTTCGTATTTAAGTGATGCTCCATATTAAGATTATACGACAGATTTATTCCAAGATACTGAAATTGTTTGACAACATCCAGTCTTTCACTTCCAAAAGTCCATTTCTCATCCTGACTTAGAGCTCCAGAACCATTTTTAAAAACTAACACTTTTGATTTGTTTGTATTGACATGTAAGTTCCACTTTTGGCAATAGGGTTTCAGTTTATTGATCATAGACTGCAACATCTTAGGATCTTCGGCTAATAAGACAATGTCATCGGCGTAGAGGATGACTTTAGTTTTAATCCCCGCCAAGGATACTCCTCCCGGTAGTGCTTCTGTAATGTCGTCGATAAATAATGAAAACAATAAGGGACTCATACAACATCCTTGGCGAACTCCTATTTCCACGTCAAATTTTTGTGAAACATGATCACCATCACATACCATTGCAGTTGTAGATTCATAAAGTTTTTTTTATTGCTTTTATAAATTTGTAAGATATGCAACTTAGTTTGTAAAACAGACATTTTCTATCAACATCGACATTTTCTAAAGTCAACAAAGAAAGCGTACATTTTTTGTTTTCTATTCAATTTCATTTCTGCTAAATTGGCCAGTACAAAAACATTGTCTACAGTGCTATAGCCTTTTCTGAAGCCGGCTTGAAACTCGCTAAGTTTGTTGTTAGTTATGACCCAGCTCGTGAGGCGTTTTAGCAGAATCGTTGTATAGATTTTTAAGGCTGAGTTCAGTAGCGAAATGCCTCTGTAGTTACTTGGAATAGCAGGGTTTCCTTTTTTATAAATGGGTGTTAGAAGAGCGTCATAAAAGTAATCTGGAACAGTCCCAAACTGATATATTATATTCAAGGAAGTTGCCAAATGCTTCTTTAACTCATATGGACTGTTTTTGTTGAATTCAATCGATACTCCATTCGATCCGGGTGCTTTATTTGAAGATATATTTACTAGTGCATCACAGACTTCATCACACGTTATACATCCATCCAATATGATGTCTTCGTTTAATGGTTTAGCAAATGACCAGGTAGTATGAACGTCGTCTTGAGTTGCGCTTGCTATGAAAAAATTTCTTAATTCATTTATATCTACTTTCAAGGTGTTGGTTGTAGTTATACCGTTTATTTTCTTTGTAATCTTCCAAAATTCCGCAGAGTCTTTTACATTGCTCAGCCGTAGGGCCAATCTCTCGGTACATACCTATCAGGGGTTTAATGTTCCTTTTACTCAGCGATAGAATATGAATATACCGAGTTTCCTTTTCAGTTGTGTTAGGCCATAAACTTCTTCTAGAGATTACGCAATCGTCCCTGGATTTCCAAGAGTTATTGATTTTCTCTTTTGATTTAAAGGTCTATCTTCCTCTTGAGTACCCCAATCGGGACGAGTGGTCCCCTAACTGAATGGTCGCTACTACTTGTATCTACTTCTGACCATTTCCTGGCTAGTTCATCTACTTTTTCGTTCCCTTCTATATTACTATGTCCAGGAACCCAGCAGAGCTTAACCTGGTTAGTGTGGCAGATTCTATTTAATTCATTCTTATAGTTTAAAACTGCCTTAGATCTTATGGTCTCACTGGCTAAGGCTTTGATAGCAGCTTGGCTGTCCACGAAAAAAGTAATCTCCGAGGAGCTTAGCTTTTCATGATGTGCCAATTCAGCTGCTTTTTCAATGGCAAAGATCTCGTCCTGACAGACACTACAGTCAGCTGGGAGAGATTGTCAAAACTCTCCAGCACCTGTTCCTGATTCCATTTTTGAACCGTCAGTGTAGAAAGGGATACCCTGTTTACTTATAAGTGAATAAGGATCCCAACCCTGGTCTTTCTGGTATGCAAATAGAAAAGTTCCTATCGAAATCTAGTAAAGGGGGAATGAAATCGGTGGTCTCCATCAATCCTGGAATCGTGTCATATCTTTGTAAGATTAACCCGTATCCATAAGTGCTGTGCTTCCAAAACTCAGTTCTTTTAAACGAATTGCAGTTTTGGCTGCCGTGCA
The DNA here is from genome assembly GCA_943590905.1 of Sphaerophoria taeniata. Taxonomy (NCBI): domain Eukaryota; kingdom Metazoa; phylum Arthropoda; class Insecta; order Diptera; family Syrphidae; genus Sphaerophoria; species Sphaerophoria taeniata. The sequence goes on from OX016541.1 coordinate 26,831,899, forward strand.
CCTTATGAACTCATGCAGAGCCGGGAGATCCAAGACAAGATAATTTCCAACCAAGCTTGTGGTGTGGATCTCTGAGCCCCTGTTGTTCCTATACAGGCTAGTCTCTGTACCTTATTCATGTTCTTGAGATATCTTGATTTTTCCACCGCTTTCCACCATACAATAGAGCCATAGGTAAGAATGGCGCTGTATACATCCATTGGGTGACTTGCTGTCGCATTCCCCAACGTACACCGAAGGTCTTTTTGCATATGTAGAAAGCACATAGTGCTTTTTTCATTCTTTCTTCAGTATTACGCTTCCATGTAAGCTTGGAGTCAAGGATTACTCCTAGAAATTAAGCTTCATTAGAAAGTTTTAGAGGAATACCATTTGGTTGAAGCCTTCCAGTTTCCGTTTTTTCGTGAACAAAACTAGCTCTGTCTTGGTGGGGTTGACCCCGAGACCGTTCTTAGTTGCCCAAGAAGATAAATCCTTTAATGCGTTTTCCATAATGTTTCCGATGGTGTTAAGGAACGTGCCTGATACCAAAACAAAAGGTGTATTACATAGGTACACCTTTATTATTGGGGTGGTCCTTTAAAAAACATTCAAACATTTCTTTTATACTAAACACATTTAATAATGCGTCGTCGATCGTTTTTTTTTTTTTGGTTCGTTGAAGAATCCGTCAAAAATCAATAAGTTGTTATAATGAGTGCTAGAAAGAGACAACAAAGTCTTACTTTTGAATGACCTTATAAGTTCACAAAAGGTGTTAACAAAAATAAATCAACATAAAAGGATATAAGTCGGCTGTCGCACGCAATATCACTGCAACAACAATTTTCTCCTAAATCCTAAATCTAACCAAAATCCAGATGCTGTTTTTGCCTTAAGCTTTCAATTATTACAACAAGTCACTCCAAAACAAGTTGAGCTTGATAGTTTAGACTCTTGTTGTGACCATAGTTTATGTTTGAACAACAAATCAAATTTATAAGACGCTAGAGGACAGACACTAACTTTGTGTGCACATAAAACCACCAAAAAAAGTAATTTTATTATTTGAAATCTGAGACAACCTGACGCCATTTAAGTCAATAAATGCATGTTGATTTATTTAAGCCTTATAAGGTAATGGTAATGAAATAGTGAGGCAAAACTAAGTAAAGTGGAATTGACATAGACGAGGAAAATGTCTGTAGTTGGAGTTGCGTACAGAAACGAAAACTTCATTGTGCATTTGCTTTACACATTGAGGGGTTTGGATTTTGGGGAGCATCAATCAATAAAACACCATCACAAAAAAAAACGTACAAATGATTTGTTTGGTCGTAGGCTTTGCAACGAAAGTTAAAAGTGAAATTTAAGTTTTATATGGAGTTGGACTTTTTTCGAAGTAGACACAAGTAAATAAGAAAAATCTCTGTTGTAAGATGAGCATGTGACACGCCCACTTTTCTTCATTTTGGTCCACCATTTGGCATAGCATCTGTCAGCTAGCTGCATATAACTAGAAGGATTGAACATTTCAAGACAGCCACATATTGAGACACTCACTCTGTTATTAAAAGCCGATAATATAATTGGCCTTAGTGTTCTAAAGATTATTTTATCGATATCTAACATTTTTTCACCTGCCGAAGTAAAATTTGAACAAATTACGAGTTTCACTTAAAAACTACTTCGCTCGACTCAAGAGCGGAACAGAACGAGTCGCTCTTCACCCGGCGACGAAAATTACAGCTGATATTTGTATGGAATGTAGTGCTCGTGGTGGCATAGTGCTTATATGCGTTGGCTGTTACGCAGAAACCGTGGGTTTGGATCCTGCTCGCGTCCATAAAGTTTTAATTTCATCTTTCACGGGTTCTGCCTCTTGCGAAGAACTGACAACACTTCCAAGAGTATACATCTGTCATGAAAAAAGTGCTTCTCAATATTTGCCGTTCGGAATCGGAGTTTAATTGTAGGTCCCAATTCTCCACATGCACTCAGAGACAGAGTTGAAAAAAGATCCATACAAATTTTTGCTATCATTTTCATCGCTGGGCGACGAGCGACGCATTCTGTTCAGCTCTTTAATTGTAATGCCAAATCGCGCAGTAGTGCATTAAAATTAATTTAAAAATTAATCCAAAGAATCAGTGACAAATTTGCTTCGCTTAATCTTAGCTGACAGTAGTTAAGCGATGTAAATTGCGAACAAATCTCCTAATTCATATCGCCGCTTTTTCGTAGCACGTCTTAAGAAATAATCGTGAAAATGATCCTACAATGAAATCTTTCTTTTAACATCGATGTGTGTTTACCATTAAATGTCTTTATTGTGAATGAATCTTTTTTCACACATGTCAGACCTCAGACGTCAGATGCCAAAATTGACATTTCATTATTTTTCCTTAACCTATCAAGTTCTAAAATTGCGAAAAAATGTCCTACTCAAATTTAATATTAAAAAATAGTTTAAATTATTACTTAAAATCATCATGCCCATTATTATTAACATCACGGTATGGTCACACAATGCGAGGCAAACCACCAGGTGTTGCCAAAACTATTGAACAAAGATTAGAAGGTATAGAAAATAATTGTTGAAATGCAAGTGTTTTGTTCTTATAATTTTTCTTTTGAAGAAGAAAACCCAATTGATCCGGAAATTGCTGAAAAAATCAACATCGGTTTTCCTAAACTGCGCAAACCCCGTTCTCAAGAACTAAAAGAACGACTTGCTCATTTGAAAGCCCAAAGAAGTAGTCCACAGCTGGAGAAAATCGCTCGCAAGAATAGCCGTAGGTTTTCATTTCATATAAGAACAATTGTTTACATAATTCTGATATCAATTTCTCAGTGACAATTGATTTGGACAAGGTCTATGAAGAGTATAAGAACACAACCGGCCAGTACGATCTGCAGAGAATTGCAGACCATTACAATGTATTTAAGGATCTTTTTGGGGATGCCTATTTTGTACCAAGAGTTGCATTAGACATCAAGGTATGGTACTGATGAATATCGAGTTAGAACCCTTACAAATCTCCCTTTTTTCTATTTAGTATGAAATCGATAAGGAAACACTTGTCCCTGTTTACAATGGAAACGTCATCAAGCCATCGGAAGCAGCCAAAGCTCCACTCGTGAGTTTCGATGGTACATCTGATCCAATAACTGGAGAGGTTTGTATAAATTTTCAAAAAGATCAAATCAGAAATGACAGTAATCATTTCAGAAATCCAAAAAGGACTCTTACTGGACGTTGGTTGCAACCAATCCGGATGGTCACTTTACTAAGCCTGACTACGAATATGTTCACTGGTTTGTGTAAGTATCAACCTTTATGATCTTCAAAAGCGATTTTAAACTACTTTTTGTTCATAGTTCAAACATTCCAAATGGAGATGTATCTAAGGGTGAAACTTTGGTCGAATACATGCAACCAATTCCACCAAAAGGTATCGGATACCAACGATACATCTTCGTTTTGTACAAACAGAACTCCAAAATCGATTTCTCCGACTGCAAGGTAAACAAAACCAACGACCTCGAACAACGTACTTTCAAAACTTTAGATTTCTACAAGAAGCACCAAGACAATATAACCCCAGCGGGACTTGCTTTCTTCCAAAGTGACTGGGACACTGGCATTACGGATTTCTATCACAACGTTTTAAGTAAGCTTGAATTCAATCCATTTCAAAGTAATCTCTTATTGCTTTCCAATTAGATATAAAGGAACCAATTTTCGAATATGAATTCCCGAAACCATATCTTCAAGACCAAAAATGGTTCCCTCTGAAACAGCCTTTCAATTTGTACCTCGATAAGCATAGAGACATTAAAGAAGTAAGTTTTCTATTTAGTTTTGACCCTAAGCTGCTCTAACCTTTTTAAAATTCCTTCAAAGGTGAACAAGGAGTATTTAGAGAAGAAACTGGCTAAAACACATCCATTTGAGGGTCCGGAACCATCATTGAAGTACCCCAATGCGCATCCGATAAAAAATGTACCTTCGTGGTTGAAGACAGAAATCAGAAAAGAACGATTGAGTTTGGGTAGAATAAATGATTACAAATAATTTTGTTTACTTCGTTTTTAGAGAATTATAAGAAAACTGTTTTTACGAAATATCTCTTGAATGTTTTGTTTGCATTACGAAAATCATCTTTGCCTAGGAAAGAAGACGACATCAAAGACGAGTTCTATGAGCTCCTTGGCAAAACGTATGAGCAGTGTCCTACCTATGACATTAAAGTTGTTCTTGGCGATTTTAACGCAAAGAGGAGAGGAGGAGGAGAGAGGAAAAGAGGACTTCATTGGCATATCACAGCCTCCACGACACCACTTCCGGCAACATATTGAGGCTGATCGAATCTGCTACGGGGCGAAATGTTGTGGTAGCAAGCACGTGATTCTCATTCCCACTTCTCAACATACATAACGGAACATGGAAATCTCCCGAGCAATCAACTATGAACCAGATTTATCACAATGTGATCGGCGGAAGGCACTCGTCCATCATTCTAGTTATTCAAACTTTCCGAGAAGCCAACATCGATCGGACCACTGTCTCATCGGACGCAGTGTTTGTCTTTTAGGTAGTGCTACGAATATCCCGACGACCAAAAAAAGGAAATGCCGCAAGAAAATTCGACGTCGGACGCCTACAATCGCAAGAGATCGCCAGATCCTTCTTTTATCGAGTGTGAAGTAACCTCTTAAGGAGTCCTTTGCCGCCAACATCAAGTATCGAGGGCCAGTGGCAACATGGCCAGAAAGCAGTTAGAGATGCCGCTTCTTATGTTCTAGGTTTCACACAGCCACCAAAGCGAAACTCCTGGTTTGATGAAGAATGTAGACAGGCGCATGCAGCCAAGCAGGAGACATACAAAGCGGCGCTGCTTACGAGCACAAGGGCAGCTCGTGAGCTCTACGAGCAACAGAGGAGAGAGGAACGCGCGCCGTCTCCCAGGAGAAAAAAGAGATCACGAGAAGCGTCAGATCGAGGATGTTGAAAGAGCCAACAGCAAACGGAAGGTAAAACAGCTGGCATAAGGTCATCGAGAAAGAACCGATGCCTACAGAGATGAGAAAGGGAACATCATAGTAGAATCGAAGTCGATGCAGGGGATTTGGAAAGACCACTTCTGTAGACTGTATAACGGCGACGACGAAAAAAATCCCGCCGTCAGGCAGGAGCCATTCATGGGACACGATGATAGCCAAAAATTCCGTAAACCGGACCTAGACGAAGTGGAAACAGCAATATCACGGCTGAAATCCAACAAAGCCGCTGGAGCAGATGGTCTAGCTGCCGAGCTGTTCAATGCAGCAGGCGAAGATCTAGATAGAATATGCACTAAATCATCTGTAAGATATGGTTGGAAGAATGCATACCCAATGAATGGAACTTCAGCATTGTTTGTCCGATCCTGAAGAAGGGAGATCGTCTAAACTTTCCAACTTCAAAGGAATCAGCCTTCCAAACATCGCTTACAAGATCCACTCTGCCGTAGTATGTGCACGTCTAAAGCCTTCCGTCAACAATCAACTATCGGTCAATTTTATACTTTACGGCTGATCCTGGAAAAAACATTTGAACTATAAATCGACACCCACCACTATTTTATCGATGTTAAGGTCGCGTATGACAGCATCTGCAGTGACGAATTGTACAAAGCTATTTCTAGTTTTGGCATCCCTACCAAGCTCTTTCGTTTGTGCAAAATTACAATGGAGAACTCACACTGCTCAATCAAGGATTCAGACAAGGCGATCACTGTCATGTGAATTCTTTTACATCAAGCTTAAGAAGATAGTGCTAAACTCCACCGTCAAAACCAGAGGTACTATCTTTCAAAAGTCTGTTCAACTCTCGCGTACGCGGCCGATGATATTGACATAATGGGAAGAACACAGCGTGTCAATGTCGTCGTGAGAATTGAGACAGGAGGGGCAAAAATGGGTTAAGCGGTAAATGAGGGCAACACGAAGTATATGCTGTTTTCGAGGAAGGACACATAATAGCGAATGCTTGGACAGAACGTCACAATATGTGCCCTAGGCTGTTCCGAGAGGAAAGTTCTTCAGGTTATCTATGGCCCGTGTGCACTGATGGAGAATGGAGAAGAAGATTCAATGATTCAATAGCTTTACGGGTTAAATGGTCAAGATGGAGCGAATCAGATGATTCGGTCATATAGAGCGGATATGCTCCGGCCCGGAAAGCCTTCGACACCATTCCCGAGGGACGAAAAAGTATAGTAATACCGCGACTCAGATGGCGCACTTAAGTGGAAGAGACAGTTAGCTAGGGATCGAACTGGCTGGCGTAGACTGTTGCTTAAGGCCCAAGTCCACGACGGACTGTTTTTTTTTTTTTTTTAAATAAAACAATCTTGCACTATAAAAAATATAAACTATATATTTTTTGTGTATCATAAAATAAATGTAAATTTGCTTAACAGTAAATGGGTTTGACCTACAAGCTACACCTTCGATTACAATACAAAACAAAAAAACAGACAAAATCGTTCATAATAAGGAATAGGGGAATAGGAATACAGAGGAATGGTTGCGATAGAATAACATTTTACATTACATTTTTGTTGCTTACATTAATTATTGTTTCGTATTTTTGTTGTTTTCTAAAAAAGCAGTCCTTAAAGAACAAATTTGTTGTAAGTAATACTGCCGCTTCAAAAACAAGCGTTTCCAGTTGAATCTGCGCGATGCAATCCGCACATTCATTGTTTTTTTTTTGTCTTTTGACATTTTGTTTGCTTAAAAGCTAAAAACTTATAAAACTAAACATTTAAACATGTATAAAAAGGTTTATGTATAAATTAAGTTTGGAAAAGGAAAAGAATAATGAAAACTCAATGCTTTTTGGTCCCTTCAACATCGATATTGAGATCTGGCAGCGATCCCTTATTGTGTTGTAGAAGGCTTCGTTTTTCGGGATCTTTGGATTTCTTCGGCTTGGGTCGGTTTGTCTTCGAATAGCGATTGACGACGCCGTCGGGTTCGTCCATCATCCGTAGGATATGTGTTTGATCGGATGAGTCTATGGGCGCAATAGAGATATCACGAACAGCTCGAAATTTACCGCAATTGTTCAAGTGTTCGTTCTCCAATCGGAAAAAGTTCCATACGAAGCGTCTAGAAGAATTTTTATTGAACAAACTTGTGGCGCAGTTAAGAGAAATGTATGTTATACCGAAATACTTCGAGGACAGCGGTGATTGAAGTCATAACTTCACTTGATATGAGTTTCATCTGTGTTAAGTACAATGCCAGGGCCCAGCTGAACCGCAACAGTAAGTCTTCCACAATTGCGAAGTAATAGAAGTACTTGAAGACAAGGGAACTAACGTTAGAGTCGTCAAAGAGCAAAAGCAGAGTACTTACCGTTGATGAATAGACGATTTCTTCTCGTAAGAACTTATTTTCACCGGCATTCTTGTCGAACAAGCCCCAATCCATTTTTATGTCCCAAGTGTATGCGTAGAGCGATGAAACAATCGAGCTCATCATCCAAAACCACGTGTAAGGATTGTCAAATGTGTTCGGATAGTATTCTTCAACGAAACAAATTACAAAAAGTTCTTTTGAAGTTGCACATCACACTAACCTGCATTAAGGGAACGTAGAGTTGCAAATATCACAACCAAGAACGTTGTTGAATATTTGCCAGCGTTCACCAGATGGGGAAAGGCTTCTTTTGAATCACGATAACGCCGCAAACATTGGGCAAAACGAAACCATGCCGGCAGGCAGTTGAAGAACGGTCGAATGATGTAATCTTTTTCTAAACACACTGACGTGTTGTTGGCTTGAGTCCAATCCCCGTTGGTGATGTAGAAACAAACTAAGTACTCAAAATCAAGCAGGGCTGTTACGAGGGAATTCAGTTGATCACCCAGCCAGAAATCAGCAAAGCCAACGTGGAAAAACGGCGCTGCTATCATTCGACCCTGAAACAAACACACATTTAAGGTACACACCTATGGAAAATTGAAGAACACTTACAGAAATCCTCAAAAGCCAAAACCTTGCATCATGATGAAGGACATGGAATGGATTCAATAGGAAAACCAACATGACCACAGTCAGTGTTAGAGGATTTACATAAGCCGGTATGCTCAAACTCGACGCATACACAAAACTCAATATGCTCAAGGTCCAAATGACACCAAAAATCGCAGCTAGCTCCATCAAATGCTGCTCGGAGAGATGATTTCTAGGATCCAGTTCGAAGATAAGTACATGATTTACACCCGACGATCGCCAACCGTAAATGTTGACTCCGATGAGGAAAATAAATTCGATAATAAGTAACGGCGCCCGATACAGTCTGAAGGTGACTTTTAAGTTTTCTCCGCTTATGTCGTGGAAAATAACTGAAAAAATGGAAAATGAGCAACCGCATGATTGAAATTGGAGCTTAATTGTGTTACCTGATAGGAAAACCACAATCCCCAGGACAATAAAACTGCCCGAGAACAAGCCGACTTTAAACGTTACCCAAGGACTCTGCTGTTCACCCAATGGTGGCACACGCAGACGTTTCATGGCACGCTGACGATCACCGGACTCCAGTTCGCTTGTGACAAGCGTCTCTGTGTCATTGATGATGTTGTCAATGTCCTTGTTCGTGAAGAAATGTGACGCTTCGACATAGTCTTGTCGCCATTTAGCACCAGCATCAACACGAAGTAGCTGCAAATGCAAACACTTAGTGATTTTTTAAAGGAAGTGTCCGATGTCTTACTTTATCGTGTTTCTTGAGGATTTTCCGGAATCCAGTGTGATTCAAGTTCTGATAGTTTTGCAACAAAATCAAACTCAAATAGAACTCACTGAACGCCAGTTTCAGTTCTTGGGCTTTCCTGTGTGGCATTCCGGCTTTTTTGAGTGATTTGGATTTCTTCGCAAGTCGTTCGGCATCATCCATGCAGGTTTTGAGCTCAGCTTTGAGAGTGGCAAATTTTCTCGTCGCCTCGGCCAGCTTTTCCGAATAGAAAGTGTTGATTTTTTTAAGTTCTTTATCACAGTAATGAAAGAAGCTCTCGTCGAAATTGACAAAATGCCTTTGAAGTACATCATCTTCAACGCTGTCGGCGGCTGGGGCTTCTTCCACCGCCATATACAGCATTGCTTTCATTTCCTTAAAATAGAAGAAAATTAAATCGTTAACGTTTCACCAAAAATTCCAAGTTTCCAACTTACTTCATAGTTTATGTATTGTTTTCGCCATTCGGGTGTTATGTGAGCGGAGAGATGTTCCGCGAACTTCATGTTGACGGATTAGATTCTGTTGAAAAATAAAAATTTGGAAAATTTTATTTCAGTGGCAGACGCTAGGTTGTTTTTTTCTGTTTAGAGGGGGAGATACACTGATTTGATAGTAATTTTAGGTTCTTATCACTTGAGAGTTGACTGACTTATCATTAAGATGAATCATGCGGTGAGCAAACTCAATTACCCAATCTGACAGGGGATATGATAGCAATTTCAAATTTTGTCAACGTTTCGAGTGGGACGGACGGTTTTAAATGATGAGAATGAATTGCACTTCAATTCGAAGCGTTGTTTTGATGTCCTTGGTGTAGACATTTTCCAATACCGAGTGAAATAGATAAAACCTCACAAGTGGGTCATTTCCACTTCCGTCCATGCCACAAAGTCGAAGTTAAGAGGAAGGCTGTGAAAAGGGATGAACTCAATTTCTCTGAAGATTACATTAAGTGCGGAGACCCTTTAGTCTCTTGGTCTTCAAAGTTATCGTTTGCTATTGTCAGAATCGTCAATGTAGACCCAGTCCCAGCCCCCAGCACAGAAGAGCCATCCAAAAGCTGAAAAATAACAAGTCCGCCGGGTCGGATGGCATACCTGCGGAACTCTTTAAATATGGAGGAGGTGTTTTGATAAACCGCATGCACCAGGTCATCCCCAAAGTGTGGGAGGAAGAATGCATGCCCACTGACTGGTCGATAAGCTCCATATGCCCCATCTACAAAAAAGGCGATACTATTTCATGCAAAAACTACCGTAACATATCCCTGCTTAATGTTGCATACAAAATCCTATTCAACGTACTATGTGAGCGTCTTAAACCTTTCTGCAACAAAATAATCGGCACGGACCAGTGTGGCTTTGGGCCAGGCAGAACAACGATAGACCAAATATTCACACTGAGGCAAATCCTGGAAAAGACCAACGAATTTCAAGTCGAAACCCACCATCTTTTCATCGACTTTAAAGCTGCTTATGATAGTATCCACCGTCAAGAGCTTGAGATGGCGATGTCTGAATTCGGGATCCCGAACAAACTGATCCAGCTGTGCCGCATGACGCTAAACAATACGCAGTGCAGTATGCAAATGGGTAACAGCTCATCCGAGTTATTCCAAACATGCGCAGGGTTTAGACAAGGAGATGCGTTGTCATGTGACTTCTTCAACATAGTCCTGGAGCAGATAGTGCGCAAGGCAGGTGTGAGCACGGAAAACACTATTTTCAACAAGTCCACCCAGCTCCTAGGCTATGCGGACGAAATAGACATCATCGGTCGATCCAAGAGAGCTGTGCTTAAGGCCTTCACAGCGATTGAAGAACAGGCAACACTCGTTGATCTTGAAGTGAATGAGGACAAAACAAAGTACATGCTATCAACAAACAAAGCAACATCTGTCCACCGCCAAGGACAAAACTTCACTGTTGGTAGCAGCAATTTCTAGGTAGTTAAAGAGTTCACCTACCTTGGAACAAACATCAATCCCACAAACGACACCTTAGTGGAGATCTGAAGAAGAATTACCCTAGCGAACCGCTGCACCTTCGGTTTGGCCAAACAACTGGGTTCAAAACTCCTCACTCGAAAGACAAAGTGTCTGCTATACAAAACTTTGATTTTACCAGTCCTACTCTACCGCGCCGAGTGCTGGACGATAAGTAAAAAAGGGGAATTGGGCACTTTGGAAAGAAAAATTCTTCGACGGATTTTCGGTCCCGTATGTGACGAAGGCGAATGGAGAAGAAGGTTCAACCGAGAACTGTATGAGCTGTACCAAGATGTGGATGTAGTCCAGAAGGCCAAGAAAAGACGACTACATTGGCTCGGCCACATCGAGCGAATGGACGACAACGCTCCAGCCCAGAAAGTCTTTTCATCCCAGCTCCCAGGTTCGAGACGACAAGGAAGACCGAACCTACGGTACAAGGACCAAGTGACTGCGGATGCCAGAGCGCTTGGTTTCGGCGACTGGAGAGTTCATGCGAGGGACCGTTCACGATGAAAGGCTGGAGTATCTCAGGCTGAGATCCTTCATGGATTGTGAGCCGGATAAGTAAGTAAGTTGTCAGAATCGTACCTTTTGTAAATCAGTTCTTCTATGCTGTTTCCACCGACCCTAATCACGAGATTTAGCGAAGTAGATTAAGTATAAATTTTGACTTTTCTCGGATTGAGGGTAGATGAGATGAGATAGATATTGTACTAAACGAACTATCATTCTACGTTTTGATCTGCTAGGAAGAACCCTAAATCCCAAAAAAGTCAAGATTTGTTCTTAATCTACTTCGCTAAATCTCGTGATTAGAGTCAGTGGAAACAGCATAAAAGGCACCTTGAGATGTCCTTTGCAATTCATATTGATATCCTGCTCTCTCGGTAGCGTTCCACGAAATCGGTTTGAATATTTACACCCCTTTTCTAAATGTCGCTTCACAATCCGAATTGAAGTCGTTATCGAAATTGATTGAAAACTGTGTTCGAATTTCGGCAAGACCTTGCCTTTCCAACAGTCCAATTAGATTTTTGTTTAAATTCAGAATCAGTAAATATTTGAACAAGAAATTGTGGACACATTTTCGCGTGTGTGGAAAGAAGTTTACTTTGGTGTTGACATAATTGGATAATTTGAAGTTAATAAATTCAAATTTGCTTACTTTATATTTTTGTTTGTTTGCTTTTTTTTGTTTATTGCACAAATCGCAAGTATTAAACACGAAATTAAATTTAAAACACCTTTTCTTTAAAAACGAAAGAGCGGTTCAGTTTGTGTTTTTCGCTAACCGTTGAAATGGCCCTGAAAGGCAAAGTACGTCGTAATACGAAAATCGGTCATAACGCGTAGCAATGATTGAAAATCAGTTCGTGAAGTAACTAAAATTGTATAAAGAAACCATACAACAGTTGAAGACATTTTTTCGAGAGCTAGAAAATCCTACTCAGCAGGAAAGGACAACGGAAATCTGCTTGTTCGGCGAGTTTAAAAAATTAATTTCTTATCCTAGAAATCTCTGAAGGTTAAATAGGTTTCGTTCCCCGATGACCATTAGAGCACATTAAACTTGAAAGGCTCGGACAGACGAAGTTTTGACGAATTTTCTTAAAATATTTAATTTTTTTTTAATCTCTATATATCTCTATATCTCTTCTCTTATATATATATAAAAATTGATGTGTGTTTGTTTGTATGTCTCTTATAGACTCCGAAATGGCCCAACAGATATTTGTGAAATTTTCATGGTTCATACTGTTGCATTCAGTGATGATTTCTGTGAAAAAAAAAATTGGAAAAACCTCATGGAAGAGTGGAAAAACTGGAAAAACCAAACAAAGGTCGGACATTTGTTTTTTTTTGCTTGGAATTTTTTGTTTCAAAATGAGTTTTCGAATGGAAAAACAGAAAGTTCTTCATGAAAAACTCGGAAAACTCATTGGGAAAATTGCATATTGCAGGTGCATTGGTTTTCAAATGGAAAACTGGAAAATTTCAGAATGGGTTATTTAAAATGGCAAATAGAAATTGCACTGATTCTCAAATAGAAAAATGGAAATTTTTTGATTTGGAACTCGGAAAACTCTGCGAGAGCACGAAGAACTGCAACACCTTAAATCAAGTTTTTTTTATGGAATTTAAGGTGCATTGGTTTGTTTCTATGTCCGGCTTGGACTCTTAATCCGCTCATTTTCATAAAATTTTAATTGTAGATACCTATAAAAATAAATTTTTGGGACAATCTTACGGGAAAGTCAGCAAATAAGGGGGACAACCGTAAGCTGTTTGGAATTCTGATTTTTGTGAAATAGTCAATACAGAGAAGTTTTTGAATTTTTCAAAGAAATTTGCATTTTACTTCATACTTTAATGAAAGTATAGAATGTTAGTTGTAGAGCTTGGAAAAATTCAGATATGTGGTTCTCTATTTCTAGTGGATTCAAGCAAATCACATTGCATTTTAACAATGTCTGTGTTAATCATAATGATTATTCTGGAGTTTCTCTGAAGGGTGGAGAGACGAAGTTCGCGGGGTCGGCTAGTTTTCTAATAAGATCGACTGTAAAGCACGGCGGCGGCGTTGCTTTCTGGTGTCGGAAAAGTACACCTTGTAGAAGGTAAGATAGATCAAAAGCAAAATTTGGTACCAATTGTCAATAAGCTTGTAATAAAAGAGAATTTTATCTTTTACCAGGGCAACGACCCCAAGCACATCAACTTCATGCACATCAAGGTTGTGGCTGTTGTAAAACCGTCTCAAAGTGTTCAAAAACACCTGCACCGTCACCTGAACTTAATGCAGTCGAGCATATTTGGGATTAACTGGGGGAATCGTAATATTCAGGAGCTTAAGGCTAGCCTACAAGAATAAGGGCAACAAGTTCCGGCTGAAGTAAGTAATGTGGAAAACTCCTGTCTTCTATTCCTCGTTGCCTTGAGTCTGGTGTTCTATCAAAAGGATACGCCAAAAAGTACTTAAATCAATGTGTTCGAATATTATTTGTCGGGGATGAAATACAGTGCCTTGCATAAGTATAACCGCACCTGAAAAAAGTGCATTTTATAGAAAACCTACAATAGGAGTGACTCCTTACTATTTTTTTTTACTTGCATCACTGATCAAGCAAATTGAGAAGAAAATAAAGTACCGTTATTAACGTTATTATTACTGTTATTCGAGTACGCCATTTGGAATAACGAGATTTTAGTGTAGATTAATAGAAAGTCACTTACGGTTTTCCAATCCCGATTCATGTTTTGGCGGGCAAATTCCATTCTTTTTTGTTTGTGGGCTGCTGTTAGATTTGGAGCTGGCACCATTTTGCCCTGGTACTTTATTTTCTTCTCAATTTGCTTGATCAGTGATGCAACTCAATAAAAAATAGTAAAGAGTCACTCCTGTGACTAGCAGTTGCCCGTAGCTTAGTTGGTAAGTGCGTTGGCTGCTAAGCAGAACGTCGTTGGTTCGAGTCCTACTCAGGCCAAGTTTTTATTTCATCTTTCACGGGCACTGCCTCTTGCGAAGACCTGACAAATCTTCCAAGAGTATCAATCTGTCATGAAAAAGTGCTTCTCAACTCTGCCGTTCGGAATCGGCGTTAAATTGTAGGTCCTCTCAATTCTTCACACGCACTTAGAGAATTGTTGATGAGAGTAAGCCACTTAGGCCTTGGCTAAGTCACTCCTGTTGTAAATAATATAAAATGCACTTTTTTCAGGTGCGGTTATACTTATGCAAGGCACTGTATTTGGGTTGTTTAATTTTTTGTTCTGTTTTTGTTTTTATTTTATTTTTTCATTTAAATGAATATGAGTTTCCAAATAATAAAATTATTGTTTAACACATCCCATCCGCATTTTGCGCTGGCAGCAACTTACCTGTGTCCTATTATTCGTATAGGTATATTTTTGGCCAAAGACCATGATAGTTTGCATTTTTCAATCAATAATTAAAAAGGAAAGTTTACCACTCTGTATTTTCATGTTTACGTAATATACCTACATACATAGAAATGTATTTATTTGGCATTTGATTTATTGATGCATATTTGATTATGATAAAAAGTTATTGATTTAACCAACAACGTTAGCAAGGTTTAATATCGTTAGATATCGATATCACTATCAACATAACATAAATAATGTTCATAATATCCAGTTTATACATGCAAGTGTGGTTAAAAGGAATTACTGATAAATAAATGCGGAAGCGTATTAAGATTGATGAGTTTTCTGAACACCAATTCGAACTTATATTGCACGGAAAGAAATGAAAAATCAGTAATCACGAATTTCCATGTCGTTAATTATGAAAAATCTTTTTTTTTTTGTAAATCATCCCCCTTTTTTCGTAAAATGAGAGTCAAAATTGTAATTCAATCTTTATTCCGTCTAAATTTACAAAACTGTATAATTTGAGAATTACGAAAAAATGTCATGATTTTAGATTTCCATTGTAAGAGCAATTTACAAATTTTGTATACGTTATTTTAAACATTTGGAGCATGATATAAATTGTACGACTAAATAATTCTGATTTACAAAATTAAAGATCGAGATTTATGATCTCAATATTCTACAAACAAAACTCTTGAAGCTAAATGAACGAATTCATTTAGACAATCGTAGTTTACAAAAATATTTCCTGAATTAAAAAATAGGTGCTTATTAAATCATGAATTCTTATCGCATTTTACTACTTTTGAATCCAAACTGTTTCTTTTTGTTACGGTTCTTGAATCGTAAATTACGAAAATATTTCCTGAAAAAGAAAAACCTTTTGTGTTGTTTATTTATTCCCTAGTTTTCATGCGGTCGAAAATCAATTCCAATTTTTTAAAAATTTTCAAGTAGCTCAGTGGATTCGCCTGGGTTCGAATCCCAGCAGTGTGGAGTGAGAAGGAAGTACGGAGATTGATCGGTGAGGAGAGAGAGGAAGGGAGAATATAGAACCGGGGAAGGGCGAGGAAGGGAGAGAGAAAAAGAGGCGAGATCCCCCCGAAACGGGAATGGTGGGGGGGGGGGGAAACAAAACGGAATTTTTTTTTTCATTCCGTAGCAAAGTAAATTACAACAGGCTGATCGTTAATTACGCTTCTGAATCATAATTGCTTTTTTTTGTTGCGGTTAAAAAGTGTAGAATTACAACTATTGAGTCGTAATGTCTTCATTTTCTTCTTTTTCATAAACTACAAACACGAATTCGTAATATTTGATTCCCAATCCAAGGTCCATAACTAGATTCATTTTTCGTGATTTACCGCTTGTTTTTCTTGATTTGATCTTCGATTTCTTTCTGTGTGATCACCTCGCAAAGTCAATATAGTCTTATTATAATTAAGAACTTTAGTCAGTTAACGATTAAAGTAAATTTCGCATTTTTAGGTTCTCTCATTCACGCAAAAAATTGTTAAATATTGTAGCTGCGTTTTCTCAAATAAATACTTTCAACAACTTATAATACGAAATGAAGGGTCACTCCTGTGCTCAAATAGCGTATGTAACTGAAACTTATGCAGCCCTATTGTGAGTTTCACCCGAACAGCATTCCGACCGAAAAAAATCCCTTTTTTTGGTTCCCTAATTGTGAATTCCGGGTGAAAAAAATTCCATGTTCGAAAAATTCCCCTTATCGGCATCAATCATTCCGGGCGGAATGAAACGACATTTCACTTTAAAATGTTCACTTTTTTTTTGTTGGCGGAAAGATAAACAACCACAAGATTAGAGTTAAGAAACATTATCTTTCATAATCGTTTGTACTAAATATGAATCCAGTAAGATGAAATACCAGAAATCGGCTTCGAAATCTATTCAAAATGTGGGTTTCGTCAAGTTAATGCACTCAGTACAAACTAGCGGACAGACGACTGAATCTACAAAAATCACTTGGTCGAAACATTCTTTCGTTATCCGCTGGATCAAATTGTCGCTTTGATTTTTCAAGAGTGTATATTTTCCATTATTTCAACACTGCACTAAAAAAAAGAGAAAAATACCTAACACCAGTTTTCTATGTTATTTTTCAGCCCCCAATCCAAATAGAAACAAAAATATAAATCAAAATCAAAATTAATTTATTCAAACTGACATACACTTCACCTTGACGTCGACGTTTTCAATACAGTGATATCACACTGAGGAAACATTTCCTATATGTTTAAATTTTTGTTTTTGAAATGAAACGAAAAGAACTGATAATTTACAAACTGCGTGCCAATATCTCTTTAAAACTGTAAGTTATCATTTGAGAAAGAATATATCTTGAATGAACTAGCTATTTGGATTGTAAGTTAAGAAAAATATAAAACTGTTTACAAGTTTGAAAGGGAAATGTGAATGGGATATTTAGATTATTTGAAAACAGTGTTTTTCTGCAAGCATTCTATCACTGTTTATTTTATTCGAACTGGCAGTCCTTTTTCGAAGTGAAATTCTATTCGGGCGAAACTCACAATAGGTGTTTTAAATTACGGACGGACGAAAATATTCCGGGGGAATGACTTTCCGGGCGGAACTCACAATAGGGCTGATGATGTACCGAACGAACATGAAAATTTTGGAAAACAAGTTAATCGTATTGGTTTTTCGCACGAGTCAACTCGGCTTACCCGTGTCGAGTCAACTCAGTTCGCCAATTTGGATTTGAATTGACTCCACAATGAAGTTAAAAAAGGGCGTTTTCAGGTAGTCCTCCAGAAACAGCTTGGATTTGGAAAAAAAAATTTCCCAAATTTTTGGTTTTTATATTGTTTAAAATCTGAAACATTTCATTTGGGGGAAATAGTTGCTTATATTGTTTAAGCAATTTTTATATTGTTTATAAAGGGTGATCCACGAACAATGTTTTTGGTAATTGGAGTGTATAGGTTGTCTATTTTCCCCCGTTTAGCCGGGAGGGGCGATCTTATAACAAAAAAAGCCTATTTTTCAAAAACATTAAGAAAAATCCCAAAAAAAATCAGAAAATTTGGATGATATTTTTTTTTATTTATTCGAAAAAATAATATGTACTTACAAGTAATTTTGTGAATTTTTTTCTGAGGGTTTTTAGTTTTTTCTTAATTTCTCGAAAACAAGAAGACATTGAGGCATGCGGTTTTCTGGATCTCACTAAGAACTCGTAACCGCATTTAATTGTGAAAGAAGTTAGTACTTAATTGCACAAAATTTCGAAAAAAATTAGTTCGAAGTTGAAAAAAAAAAGTTAAAAATTTCAATATTTTCACTTTGAAGATGAATTTTTCGAAAACCATTCGTAAAAACAGTTTTATTTAAATGCAAAATGAAAGAAGCATTTTTTAACTTTGCGAGAAGGTGTAACACGGCATTATGGACAAAGCCGTTGATGTTTAATATTTTTTTGAAAAATAGGCTTTTTTTGTTGTAAGATCGCCCCTCCCGGCTAAACGGGGGAAAATAGACAACCTATACACTCCAATTACCAAAACATCGTTCGTGTATCACCCTTTATAAACAATATAAAAGTTGTTTAAACAATATAAGCAATTATTTCCCCCAAATGAAATGTTTCGGATTTTAAACAATATAACAAACAAAAAAATTGGAAAAAAAAATTCCAAATCTGAGCTGTTTCTGAGGACTTTCTGAAAAAAAGCTTCATTGACTCCACTAATTGCACTAAAAACCGTTCTAGAAAACACTTACGAAATTCGACAAATAGCCTATACAAAAAGAAAATCAAAAACACTTAAGAAATTAGAAGCAAGCTAACTCGTTCTTTTTTTTATCGATTGTCGAGTTGGCGAACCTATGCAACATAGATTTTTTCCAGCACAAAAAAAAACTGCTTGCCAAGTCATTTCCCATGTGTGAAATACAGGGTGTTTCCTTTCTAACTTCAAATTTAAATAAAACAAAGTATTTGTGGGACATAATAGGATGTTTTCTTATACATTTGATAATACTAGTCGAAGCGCGCGGTACGTTCCCTTAACAAAGTACCTGTTTTGATAAAGTAATATAATTTGTATGTGCCGTTGAAAACCATTTCCGTCCATGATAAATGGGAAAAGCACACTGATTAAATGACACCCAATTCGACAGATTGTAACGAACTATTCTTTCATTTAATTTGCGTTTTTATTACATTAATAATTTATTCCTTCTTTTCCGAAAAAAAACAAGTATACGCCCGAGTGAACTTTTTCATAGGAATAGTACTCTAAATCCAATCTGGATAAATCCTTATAAAGGTTTATCTAAAAAGAAACGCATGTTGCCATAACTGTATTCACTCGGGCATAGTTTCACCTTCACGCCCGACCTGTTTGGAGGAAAATCGCTACAGGTCGTTCAGACCACGACAGGACTGAAACGGCTTCCCTACAAGATGTACCTTAAACAAGAGATCAAGGTTCAAGCATGCATGTATCGTGTGGCGGCGAAAGGAAAATTAAGCATGCTTGTACAAAAAGATTGTTCATGCATGCTTGTCGAGCTTGCTATTGTGTGTGTTGCGATCTTAAATCAAAAAGCGAGTAGTTTTGTTTTGGACCATTATTTACGCAATACTAAGTATACAAATCGTGGAAAAAAAATTGAAATACTGAAAAAAATCGAACCAACGCGTTTGAATATTTTAAACATTAATGTGTGCAGAAAATATCTGTTACAGTGGAATCTCGCTAACTTGAACACATACGAAACGAGGCCTGTTCAAGTTACTGGACAAAATAAAAAAAAAATCTACGTTTATAAAAGAATTCAAGTTAATATTTTAAATTAATGTAAATGACACAAAACAAAATTATATTTAAACCAATTTCGGAGAAAAATTTGTAACTTTGCTTAGCTCTTTGCAAAACATTTTTGAGTGCACTTTTTCTGAGATTTTGGAGATCTTAAATTGTGAGGATGTTCTATCGATTTGACGTTAGACTAACGAGGTCTTTATAAATTGACTCGAAAACTTCGGTACCGGTTACAATGCTTTGTAACTTCATCCAGGCCAGATTCAATTTCTGAATCGATTTCTTCATCTTCAATACAATTCGGAACATCTTCATCTAAACCATTCGTTTACTTCTTCTTCGGTGTAATGGTATTGGTTTGAAATTTAAGCGTTTGGTCTTTGTTGCTTTTTGATTAAAGTCAAAAAAAGTTACCTAAAACCGCATTTATGTATCAATGGTGTTTCTTCCCCAGAAATCAAGTTTTCTCTCCAGCGTTGTCTAAAAGTAGACAATAGCACATCTTCGTCGCTAAAAAATTTATTCTCGACATCATTAAACAACGGATTCCAGTATTTTTCAAGAATTTAAGAAGAACCCAGCAGTAGAGTCACTCTTTGCTTAGGAATTTTTCCACAAAAAAAAAAAACTTTTTTCGGAACATTTCTTTTGTGTTGACTCAGAAACCATTTGCAAAGAACCTTTTCCATTCTTGGATGTGTAGCGCTTTAAAAAGTGCACACCCAGGCCAGAAAAAGTCCTCCATTTCCTTAATACTTCTCGATCATGTTACATATCGTAATTTTTGAAACATTGATTTCTTTTGAACAAATCGTAACTGGCTGACTTTTGTTTCAACATCCGTCCGTATCCGAGGCTTGTTGGTGTTTCAGAACCCCGGGCAGTCACCCCGACGCACGACCCCCAACCTAGAGGGCCAGGTCTTTAGTTTAACTCTAAGAAGAAGAGCCGGCCAAACCGCTCCTTATAGGCCTGGGGTGCGAATATGTCGTAGTAGCCCTATAAAGTGTTGTTTCAACGTCAGCTTTCTAATTTTTTGTCCTTTACCCTATTTTGAGTTTTGAACTCAAAACACGCACTTCAAACACTTTTACTTGCAAATAAATAAAACATCAGGCGCGGGCGCATACACGATCATAGATCCTGGGGATTCTCTTTCAATAAAAAACAGTTAAAAAACATTGTCACCTACAGAAAGAACTTCAAATATCTGTTGGTCTAATATTTTTTTGGTCAAGTTAGAGGTTAAATTATCTTAAATGAAGTTATAGAGTCAGCAATGAAAATGTTCAAGGTATTGAGTCTAAGAAAAATTGTATTCAAGCTACAGAATACACAATACGGAAAAAGCGTGTTCAAGTCACTGGATTGTTCAAGTTATCGTATGTTCAAGTTGGCGAGAGTCCACTGTATTTCACTTAGGTAAAAGATTTTAAAGAATACACTTACTCTTCCTATGCAAAGCCAAAATAGTCTTTAAACAACGGGTTGAAAAAAAAAATCCAAAAATTAATACTTGGAATGTCTTGTCAAATGTCTTTGTGACACTTCTAACAAGGGTAAGAGCGTTACGGCCTGGTCAGGACATTGCTTGATTAAACAATTTTATACATTTTTTTATTGATCAAACTATGTACACCGTAAGACATTCTTAGTGAAATTGGTGTTTGCTTTTAATTTGCATTTAATATTAATTGTCCGCGACACGGCAACAGTTAAGTGGCTCGCGACTGATTCATTTTTGACTCAAATTCACTTAAAAAAAATAAACATAGGTACATTTTTCTTATCAAACTTTACAATATTATGATGAACGACCATCCGATATTGAACGCACTTAATTTAATAAATATCAATCAGTGGTTTTAGATAAATATCTTTATACATACATTTAACGGATTGATTTACTAAATGCTTACGTCCCCAATATTTGAGTCTTCATCAATGTCATCGTTTAAAACTAATAAATCATTTATTTTTAAAATAACATTTCATTGCCAGCAATAATAAAAATAAATACTGCAAAGTTTCAAATAAACTGCAAGCATTAAGAGTTGCTATATTAAAAAATTGAATTTACTAAAACTAAAGGACAAAATTAAAATACGTTTGTTTAAAAATATCATGAGCTAAAAATAAAATGCAATTAAATTTTGATTTTATTGAATTTTAAATGCATCATTTTCAGTTTCCGATCATAAAGACGTGCGCGCAAAATTATAGTCCGCTAATGAACAATTTTAAGAGAATTTAGTGTGGTACTAGCTTGAAATGACGTTTGGGTAATGTCTGATTTTAATCTACTAAATTTGTTCATTAGCGGACTATAATTTTGCGCCATGGTGTTTTAAATAAATGTCTGATTAGAAAAAAAGAAAATGATACAAATGAGAGTGGCGCAAAATTATAGTCGGCCTGTGTTTAGCTCATTAACGTGATACTACTAAGCAAATTGTTAACTCAAAAATAGTTTTCTTATTTTTCTGTAATAAGAGACACTTTTTAGTGCGATGCTATCTAGTGTGAAGCTAGTGTTATTTTTAAAGAAAGTGTTAAGTGAACACGTCTCAAAATTGACAGTTCTCGAAAGAACAAAGTCAACATCAACACACCTAACATTTGACAGTGAGGGCATTCCGAAACCTAGTGACTACGTAGTCAATTCGTTCTGATTGGTCAATTAGTTGTTTTGAACCAATCATAACGAGTTGACTACGTAGTCACTAGGTTTCGGAATGCGCTCAGTTCCTTAAAATAAACAATGTTAACATTTCATTTTATTTTATTTTGAATTTTCTTTTCGTATGGGATGTGTACAAATTGGAAACGAATTTATTTTAATGGAAGAGTACGTTTTGGAAATGCCTGTCTGTCGAGTTTTTCTCTAATCATCATTTAGGTGCGGAGAAATAGAACTGTGGATCACGATGAACCACCAAAGACCAAAACATATTACGAATGCTTTAAGCCTTGCACTCAGAACTGTGTTTTTGCTTTCGAACCCATTTTGTGATAAGTAAAAAATCGTAGCGATCTAAAACAAAAAGTGTATTAAAACTAACAATATTTCAAAAATAAGTCTTGAATCACTTTGATTGAAAAAAAAAATTCATATTTTTCGATTTAGGAGATGAAGTAGTCAAGTGCGAAAATCCAACAGCAGAGAAGCAGAGCTAACGCTGCATTAAAAAGATAAAGTAGGGGTTTCATGACTTTATCTTTAATGCAAGTGTTTAGCGATAAAACTGTTCTTTTGCTGACTAAAATTGACTGAAACGTCAATTTAAGCTAGTATCACACTAAATTCTCTTAAAATTGTTCATTAGCGGACTATAATTTTGCGCCAGTGATTTTATTATCTGTTATGAAATGAAGGCTAAAACTTAAAAATGAAGATTAATTGATAGTAATATTAAGTGGCAACTCACTTCAGGGCAACCTTAACAAATTTTATTCATTTAAGTGATAAAAAAATGCTTTCGTTTCAAGTTTAATGCAAACAAAATATTCAAAGTAAGGCAGCACACGGTGAATGACAAAAAAATGAACTATTGTATGCGCCACCTGTTGTTTTTCTTTTCAAGTGTTTTTGGCGCCAGTTATTGTAGTTTCATTCAAGATTAGGTAGATTATAGTGGATTCTTCATATTGTAAAATCAAGCTCAGCCCGATTCCTTAAAATTTCTCAAGGATGGTTTTATTTAGGATCATAGGTAGGTTAGATTGTTAGAATGGCTGTTCCGGGCAGCCTCTGCCCAGGAACACAATTATTAGCGCTTCATTTACGCCATTTTGATACCATAAACTTGAAGTTACCTAAAAAGAATAAATTATAAAGAGATACGCACAATACAGTGCATATGCATAATAGAGATTTGGAGTGTTTAAATCCAATTGGTTTTGTTAAGATAGAGAATCAAATGGAGTGTTTCCGTTTGCGCCGTATCTCTACAGCTTCGACAAAATTCGTTGTGGGGAATACCAAGTTTCAAGGCATGTTGTCCGACTGGTGCCTGTGGCCTGTGCAAATGGCAACTATCCTGCCAATGTCTGACCTAGGTATATTCAGAAGTTCCTTGGTACGTTTCTGGTCGTAAGTGGGCCATATCTGTCTCGAGATATTGCAGTTGGTGAGATTTTTCCACCTTACGTTAGATTTTTTAAGAAAATGGTTTTGAATATCCGCTTTCATGACTCCTAAGGGAAGCCTAACTTCCTCAGCTAGGTATATTTGAAGGTTTGATCCCGTCCTAGCCAGTTCATCAGCGATTTCATTGCCTTGAATGTCACTGTGTCCTGGTACCCAGACTAGATTAATTTTTATATTGTCGCTGAAACTTGCGAGCTCTTGTTTGCAATCTCTAATGATTCTGGATTTAGTCGGGTTGCTGTTTATAGCCTTGATAGCAGTTTGGCTTTCAATAAAGATTGCGACCTTTTATATAATTTCGTCAGATTTGACTTCTTGGTTTAGAATCCTACATGCTTGTCTAATCGCTAGAACTTAGGCTTGAAATACGCTACATCTATCGGGCAGTCTAAAGGATTTTATAATACCCAGTTCTTCGTAGAAGACACCAGCCCCAACACCGAGTTTCATCTTGGAACCATCAGTGTAAACTGTGATGTCAAAATCCTTTGTAGGGCTATTAATTTTCCAATTTTGCCTAGTTGGAATTTCAACCTTAAATTGCTTACCAAAGCTTAAGGTTGGTAACGTGTAGTCAAAGGGTTCTAGTTTTATTTCTATGACCGAAAGACACATACCCGATTCTTTCAGTGTTAAAGCACTACAGGAGACTGTTTCGTGATTGTGAAGGTCAACGGGTAAAACATTCAGAATGACTGTGAGTGCATCCGTGGGGCAAGATCTAATTGCTCCC
Organism: Sphaerophoria taeniata; assembly: GCA_943590905.1. NCBI lineage: Eukaryota > Metazoa > Arthropoda > Insecta > Diptera > Syrphidae > Sphaerophoria > Sphaerophoria taeniata. The sequence continues at coordinate 26,856,262 of OX016541.1, forward strand.
GAAGTTCTGATGCAGGCAGTTCTTTGAAGTCTTTTTACCTTATCGATGTTATATTTTTTGTCTAGGGCAGGCCACCAAACAATTGCTCCGTAGAATGGGGCGAACTATCACCGTGTAAATCCAAAGGATCATATTAGGTCTTTGTCCCCATTTTTTACCAAAGGTTTTATTACAAGAGTAGAAGGCGGTACTAGTTTTCTTTACTCTTTCTTCTATGTTACTTTTTCAATTTAACTTGGAGTCTAGGATAACTCCCAAGTATTATAAGCTTCTTTGGATAAAGCAAGTGGTGGTCCATTTAATCTTGGTGGAAGAAAGGAGGGTATTTTATATCTGGTAGTGAATAACATCAGTTCAGTCTTTTTTGGTAAATCCAAGTCCACATTTAGTGGTCCATTTGCTAACTTTTTTAAGAGCTGTTTTCATTTTTTCATTTGGCTGTTACCCATCGATTCTTGAATGACTCTGGTTCAGAGCATAAAGACAATCCAGCTAGTAATACGCTCTTCTAAATCTAATTTGGATAGTGCTACCCTGGTAGCTTCTGCTAGCACATTATTGAACGCTCCTTCTCCGTCAATAAAGAAGCGAGGGTGTATTCTTTGTATTCTTTGAGATCTCTAGGATCATAGTCAAATAATATTTTCTATAACCAATTTCACTTCGGCTAAAAATTTGGTTTTCATTGAAAAAACAAAACAAAATTCTAATTGCTTGCGTGTGGATAAAACCACATGGTTTTTATCAACTTGAATATATTTAAATTTTAAGTGTTTCAAAAAACACTTTGCTGCCCATGTAGAATAAATTAACATTAATCTTATCTGTTACACTGAAAGTAGTTTATTTGTTTTGCTAAAAAACAGACAAATTAACTTGTCTATTTGCATATTGGTTTAACACTATATTTTTAGCTGCTTGTCTTATAAAAGGCGAACCAAATGTAAGAAGAACAAACAACCAACAGGTGAAAGAAAAGGTAAATTTAAGTTACAAACTTTTTTACGCTTTCAATTACTCAAAGTTTTTAGTTTATTTGCGACTAGCAGTTGCCCAAACTTCGTCCGCCTCTCCCCCGTCCACCGGCCAGATGTGCGTCTGAGTTGTGCATCATGCGCCCGTTGGAATTTTGTTTTGAGGTTATTTTAAAATTGTATTACAGTCGAGTCTTCCTAAGTCGAAATTTTCCATAACTCGAAGCCTACAAATGTATAATTTTCCACGTTTTAGCAACGCTTTTCACTCATCCTTTGCTCTTATTATTTGCACCGTAACGTTGTATACCTTAAAAATTGATATATTCCATATATGTATATATTTAACACAAAAAGAATTTTTAACTTCCCAGAGTTTTTGAATTTCTCCACGTTTTGAGGTAACTAGAATCCGAATCAAGCGTTTTTATGATGATGACTGTGTGTGTGTATGTGTGTTCGTATGTGCGTATGTGCGGACGTGTGTTAAGTTTTTTCGCCTCGATTATCTCGCGAACCACTCATCGTATTGTCATGAAATTGGTCTCATTCGACGCGGTATTGTGTTGTTAAGAGCTGATTAGGTTTTGAGCGAAATCCGCTTAGCGGTTTTTTAATGGCAATTCAAAATCTAAGACAACCCTAATATAATGAAAATTATGATAATTTCTTCAATAATTTCAACAATAGTGCAAAAAATCTTATAGTTAGTGTGAAAAAAATATCCAGGAGTATCATAGACTATATTTTATTATTAGCTGACCCACCAAACGCTGCTTTGCCATATAAATATAATGTTGTAATAAAATATCCGGGAATGTTGTTCAAAATTAATAAAAACTTAATTAAGTTGCTGTAAATACAGAGTTTATTTATTGTTCTTGTTTTTTAATTTACCTGTAAATACAGAAACGACATTTAAAGTTTTTATTTAATTTAACTATTAATATTCCCTCTCTAAAAGAACACGTTTTAGTTTTCTTTGACAACTCTTATTTGACTTTGTTTACATTTTAATAAATTTGACAGAAGAGAGTTTTGTTGCTTTAATTTCTTAACTAGGGTTTGGATTCGGATAAAATATTATATTAAAGATAATACATTTTCTTTACATCTCCCCTTCCAGGGTAGAAAATAATCATAAGATCAATTAATTTTATACAATTATATTATTAACTATTGTTTTTTTTTTTATTAGTTATTCTTCATGTTTCCTTTTATTTTTCGTATTAAATTCTAATTTTCTAACCTCGGAATAAGCTTTGTTATATGAAACAAGTTTGATTCAGATTTTTTATGTCCTGTATCTATTCTAAAAATTGAATTTGATATTTTTTCTATGATTTTGTATGGTCCAATTTTAAGTTCATCTATTTTCTTTCTATTTAATTTATTTCCATTTTCAACGTAAACCAGGTCTCCCACGTTGAACTTATAATCTTTTCTGTTTTTATCGAATTGCTTTTTGTTGTAATTATGAGACTTAATTGTTCTTTCCAGTGCAATTTTTCTATCATGGGGTAAATAATTATAGTTATGATGTGTTGTATTGACCAATTTTTGTTTTATATCGAGGGTGGAAAATTTAGTTTTCCGTCGGCTATTTGGTCACTTTGTTTTTAGTAAAGAAAACAAATTCTTTAACTTGTCCCGACGTTTCGGCAAGGATTGTTGCCTTCTTCAGGGGAACTTTATTATATGAAAACAGAAATAAATAAACATATAAGTATGCACAACAATTATAACAAACAGTAATTTGAACTTACATTTAAGTTTGAAGTTATGACATTAAACAAAAACTCTGATATGAATACAATTATTATAAAACGTAAGCAACTTCTTCGTATGAAGATTTGTCTTAATTTGCAAAAAAAAAAAAGATTTGTTCGTTAAGGTTTAGTGGAAATGAGATAACAATATATGGATGAAATATCTTGTGTGTCTTGTTTTCTATTCATGTTATTTTTGTTGTTAAGGATGTGTAAAGTTTCGAGCGTGTATCTCTTGGAGATGTGTTTTTCGGTTTGAAGAACCTCGGCACCTTCAAAATCTGGATGATGTCCATTTTCAATCGCGTGTAATGCAAGAGCTGTTTTGGCAGGGTTATTGCTTTTTATGTCCGATTTGTGATTTGAAAGGCGTTGTCGTAGAAGTTGTTTCGTAGTTCCAATGTAGCATAATCATAACTACATATGCATATCTATGCATATCTCGTAAAATGATCAACCAAAAGGTGTAAGTACTTTTTAGTGGACCGCAATCCGCCGAAACCACCTATTGTATCAATGGAAACTATTTCGAACGGTCTAGTCGCAGGTCCGAAGTGATGCATTAAACCGAATTTATCCTGTCCCCTTGACTTATTTTTGATGCAAATCTCACATTCTTTACATATTTTCCTTATATTCAATGTTAAATTCTTTGCTGTATAAAAAGGGTTTATTTTGTTCTGCATTTGTTGTATTCCTATATGACAGTAATGTTCATGTATTTTTTTTATAAGCTCAACACTTAAGTCTTCGGACAGTACAATTTTTTCTTTTTTTTTTTTAACTTTCTTGTAGTATACATTATTTTTCCGTATTAGTGTGTTTCTTTTGTTTCTTAAATCTTCATTTTTTTCTTGATCCATCAGAATATTTTCAAGGCTTACAAAATTTAGAATTTTCAATTGTTCCTCTTCATTTTCAGTTGAATCTAAGACTGGGTTTCTGCTAAGGCAGTCAGCTTCTAGGTTGTATTTTCCTGGAGCATATATAACTTCAAAATCGTATTGCGATAGATAGTAAGTTAAGTCGCCTAATTCTTCATCTGTTCTTGCCTTAATATTCATCTTTTCAAGCGGTTTATGATCAGAAAATACAGTAAATTTTCGACCAATGAGCCAGTGCTGCCAATACTTTACTGCTTCTTTAATTGCCAAACATTCTAAATATATTGCTTTTTTTCTTTTCTGGACTTCATTTAATTTTTTCGAAAAGTAAGCAACCGGGTTTTCTTCTGCATTTGGCTGTGTTTGTTTTAACACGGCACCTATGCCTTCTAAACTTGCATCTGTGTAGATAACTATTGGCAATTCTGGATCAAATATAGCTAAGACAGGTTGTGAACATAATAAATTCTTCATTTTTTCAAATGATTCTTGACATTTTTTCGTCCATGAGAAAGTTTGACCTTTTCTTAATAAATTATGTAATGGATCTAACGTAATTGCAATATTACGAACATATTTATTATAAAAATTTATTTTTCCCAAAAACTGTCGAACGTTTTTTTGTGTTTTGGGAACAGGAAAGTTTCTTATTGATATTAAATTATCTTTTACAGGACATATTGAATTATTTTTTAATATATGCCCTAAATATTTCACAGAATCAGATGCAAAAGTACATTTAGATAGTTTTAATCGGAATCCTTCTTTCATAATTGCATTCAATAATTGTGTTAAATGTAATTTATGTTCAGGAAAAGATTTAGAAAAAATAAGAATGTCATCAATATAGTTTACCGTAAAATCTGCAAGCTTATGTTTTCGTATTATATTACTCAGAATTCTTTTTTAAAATAGCTGGTGCTGTCTTCAATCCAAAAGGTAAACAGGTCCACTGAAAATGTCCTTCCTGTGTCACAAAAGCAGTCTTTCGTCTATCTTCAATGCGCAGAGGAATTGACCAAAATGCCGAATTTATGTCCAATGTTGAAAAAAATTTACAATTTCTTGTTTTCACCATCAAGTCCTCAATCAGAGGAAATGGTTGTGATTGCGGGATTACAATTTTGTTTAAGTCCCGAAAGCCTATACAGAGTCTTGATTTCTTATTTTCTTCTTTTTTATAGGCAAGTGTCACTGGAGCAGCAAACGGGCTATGTATATGACTCCTCGATCAAGTTTTGTTTTAACAGCTTTGAAATTTGTTCTTCTATCTCCTTCTTATCATCGATTGTGCATCTGTAAGGCCTCTTACAGCAAAATTTGTCAATTATTAAGTCAATACGAGCTTCATAATCTTTAACTTGCCCAACGTCATATTTATCTTTAGCGAAAATTGATTTGTATTTTTCGATTAATTCATATATTTCTGATTTCTGTTTATAATCTACATTATAAATTTCAAAATTAGGTGTATTCAAATGTTCATTAAAATTAACACTATTTATATTTTTGGTTTCAATATCAGCATGTTTGTTTTTTTCAAGTGACTCTTGTTTAATTTCTAATTTTTCATTTTGAGTTAGTTTAAATTTCTGTATCAGGTCTAGTCCAATAAGAAAATCGTATTTAAAATTTTCTTTGTTAATTACAAATACATCAACTTCTTTTGTGATTTCAAAAATTTTAATTTTAATATTCACCATTCCAATTGTTTTTTTAGCACCATTAATTGTTATCAAATCTGTACCTTTCGTAGTTTTAGTTTTTTTTTTGCGATTTCAATTTTATTAACCTTGAATTAATTAAGGAAACATTTGAACCGGAATCATATATTCCGAATGTCTCTAAAGTGTTATTTAAAACAAGTTTGACTTTAATTAATGGTGTAACTATTAGTTTTTTTTTGATCTGCATCATTCAACTCTAACTCTAATTCAGAATTATTAACACATTTTATATTATCGTTTTTATCATTTTGTTTTGTTTTGAACCAACATGAAGATTCAGCATGAAATCTAACACCTTTATTTAATTTTTCGCAAATCCTGCATGATTTCTTGTTTTCGTTTGTTTTAGTTATATAATCTGTTGGCTTTTTCTTATCGAAAGTTTTATTTTTTACCATATGTTCAAGACTTCTGATTTCATTAAAAATATCTTTGGTTTCATTTAAATTTTTTCTATCAATTTTATCGGATATATAACTTGGTAGCCCTACCGCAATGAGATCAATTAAAGTTCGTTTATCTATTGTCTTATTAATTTCTAATAATAATTTTTCTTTTTTTACAGCGTATTCTAACAACGAACCTACTTTGTATTTAAATTCCATTGCATATCTTATTGGAGTCCACCCTACGTCGGCATAAGTTTCACAAAACTCATCTTTCCATTGTTTCCATTACGACGACAGTGTATGCTTCAACACCATTGAACTGTACCAATCTATACAGGATTTTTCCAAATATAATCAATTTTTTCTTCATCTTTTTGTATATAGAAACGAATCCATTGAATTACATTCGAGTTTTTCCCAGAGAATTTTTCGATCATAAATTTTTCCGATATTTTTCTTAAATTGTTTTGCTTTGGTATCTCGATTAATCTTTCATTTGTTTCTTGAGGCTTTATTACAGACATTTTTTCCAAAATTTTTGTCAAGGATTCTTCTAATGTACTGATTCCCGATGAACTAGGTGGGATTTCATTTTGAAATTCCTCTAAGAAAACATTGTTAAATTGAATATTATCATCTTCATCAACATAAACTTCTTTTAATTCTTTTGTTAAAGAAATCCAGACTATTCTTTTTTGGTGTCTTCTTTGTAATGAATTTTTCACTTTTTTGTAAGTTTCAGTCTCTTTAAGTAGTGTGTGACATCCGACCGGCTGGAATTGTTCTGGGATCTTGAACATTCTTCCATCAGTCGTGGTTAAAGAATTTAATGCTATTACATTTGTTTTCTCATCTTCGGAACTTTTGACTATAAACTCAAATTTTAATTTTTCCATTTTGTAAAGGTTTGCCAATAACAAAAATGTCGTTTTATAATGTTGTAATAAAATATCCGGGAATGTTGTTCAAAATTAATAAAAACTTAATTAAGTTGCTGTAAATACAGAGTTTATTTATTGTTCTTGTTTTTTAATTTACAATTTTTAATTTACCTGTAAATACAGAAACGACATTTAAAGTTTTTATTTAATTTAACTATTAATATTCCCTCTCTAAAAGAACACGTTTTAGTTTTCTTTGACAACTCTTATTTGATTTTGTTTACATTTTAATAAATTTGACAGAAGAGAGTTTTGTTGCTTTAATTTCTTAACTAGGGTTTGGATTCGGATAAAATATTATATTAAAGATAATACATTTTCTTTACATAAATATTAATTTTCGGAAATACTAATCCGATTTGAAAAATTGCTTCACTAATAAAGTAGAGCAATATATCTAGGTTGTTTTTTTACTGTGCAAAGTAGTTGTGCATGAGTCCACGAGTTGGTCCGACTAACTTTTGACAGATGGCGCCACTATTATTCAATAAACTTAAATCATCAGTTTTATGGAATATGACTTTGAACCAACGTGCGTGTACAACTACAACGGAATGCATCGGCTGAAAATTTTGCAAAACAACAATTTTTCTACTCTGGGAAATTAGTCGTGTGGACTCCATGGGTCGCACTCATATATTTTTTTTTTTATTCGTGTTAGTCTGTAGAATGTAGATGGTTCTTAGGGAATTTTATTTAAATTATTTGCATGTAAGGTGTACTTACCAGGAGCATGGCAAATGGAAAACTGGAAAATTTCAAAATGGATTTTCGAATGGAAAATAGAAAGTTCTTAATGAAAAACTCGGACAACTCATTGGTTTTCCAAGGGAAAAATGTTATTGGAGTTGCTCTGAAGGGCGGCGAGACGAAGTTCGCGGTGTCAGCTAGTTTGTCAATAATTTGTTATAAACAATTGAAAATAAGTTTAAGCGGATATACAGGGTGTGCCATCCAAACGTGGTAGATGGAAATGTTGAATAACTTTGACAGATTTCAACCGATTGGTGTCGTCAAACAAATTTCGGAAAGGTTATTGCATTACAATTTTAACCAAGAGCCAGTTCAAGCCCACTGAACACGAGTAAATAGTCACAATGTTGTAAATGTAATCGTTTAGTTGTTGCATTGCAACAGCACGCGTAACGTCAAAAGTATCGCCGTCATTCTGAGCATCAAAGTGACACTATTCATTGCTTAGCTTTGATTTCGAGACGGACTATAGCGGCCCGTCCACATTCAAATCGACCAAATGCTCAAGTTTCCGGGACGCGTGGTATTGAAATGGGGGAAATTGACTGGACCGAAATCACCCGATTTGACGGCACCAGGCTTTTTCTTGTGGGGATTTTTAAAAAACCAAGTGTATCCTAACAAACCGAAGACTTAAGACGAACTTAAGGGCAATATTCGAGACGAAATCATTGCGATATCGCCCGAGATGCTGTGAAATTTCATAGAAAATGCCAAAAAAAAGCTGAACCTTGTATCCGGAATGATGAGGTGATTTGATCGATGAAACTGAATGGAAAAAATTGTAAACGTTCACATTTTTTTACTCTGGAAAGTTAGTCGTGTGGACCACAGGGGTCGCACTCATATATATTTTTTTTTTACAATTGAGGGCATTCTTTTTACAACGCTGTAGTTTGTCTTGTGGGATGTTGTTCCAGCAATTTTTTTAGAGTTTCTCAAAGAGCGGATTCCGATGTTAAGTGACGATTTCGGACATTTCTGTCTACCTCTTCCTATAAACGCTGTATTAAGTTTATATGTGGGGACTGCGGTGGCCTTTAGAATTGCCTCATCTTCTTGTTTCAAATTATATCGATAAAGTATTGAAGTGTGATTTGGGTTATTGTCTTGCTGACATACAAGGCCTTCACCGATTACTCTGCCAAAACGTTGTCCTCTAATATTGTTTTTAGAAGTCCTTTTGTATTCACTCGGGTCAGATCTTTTACTCCTATTTTGTTCATAGTTGCGTCAATACAGTACGGTTACCACTTACGCTCAGGGCTGCGTCTAACGTACAAGCTGCGTTTTGAGCCAAACACCTCTAACCTGAACTCATCCCTCAATAAGACTCTTGAAATCTTCAACTGCCCAATGCTGATGGGTTTTGGCCCATTCCAACCGTTTAATCCTGTTTTGGGCTCGTACGAATGCTTTCCGCACACTCTTCAACAGGTCCTGAGTGCGTGTGAAGAATTTTGGATGGGGTACCTTTAAATCTTTTCCAACACCGAACGACTAAGTTGAGAAGCACATTTTACGTGATTCACTGACATTCTTGGATAACGATTAAACCAAATGCTCAATTTTAATGAGATCCAAATCTTATTTTATTTTTAATGAAACATAACGAAGATAACATGAATCATTTTCATCAAACCGAAGAAGAAATGAAAGCTTTGCATTGATTGAGGGGAAATACCCAAACAAGACCACAAAAATTAACTTGATTGGAGCCCTATACCAAACCATTATGGAAATGACTGAGTCTTGATAACTATTAGGGAAATATGTCGATTTCGTGGAAATAAGTTAATTTTAAACTGACGTCGGTTTGGTTGTAAACAAAACACGATAATCTTCTGTATTTGTCTGTTAAGTATATTTTTCGAAAAATAAACAATTTGAAATGCAATTTGAAAAAACAAACAATTGTTTTATGCGCAAAGTAGGAACAATTACCATAAAAATGTGGCGTTACGTTAGCAACATTGATAAAACCGATTCATCGGCTCAATACACCGAAACTGTGTCAATAAACTCGAATCAGAACAGCAAGCAAATTAGAATATTCCATAAAACTGGGAAGAGATAAGGCAAGGGCAATGTCAAATCATTGCTAGACAGACTTCTGATAAAAACTATTAACGAGTCTTTCTTAACGAACATATGCTCAATGTTAGGCATTCTTTACAGATAGGTAGGTATCTAGCTACTTATTAGGCATTCACAAATGAAATACTGAAACAATTCTTATTGAATAAACAAAACAGAAACTGAAACAAATTGTATTCTTTGCCAAGGGATTACGGAGTTCGTGTGCACATTTTTTTTTTGTATTTGAACACTTTCAGCCTCACCAAACGTAAAGTAACAGCAAATAAGAACACAAATCTTTATCAGCACTATTTACAAATAAATTATTACAAAACGTCTTGCGTTTTAGAGCAGAAGTAGAACCAGATAACAGCCAAGGCTGATCTGGCTTCAAGTTCATTTTATTGTAAAATTAATTAAAGTGCTCGCTTACCTGACCCATCAATATACAGTTTTTTATTTATTAGAATCAACTGACTCCTTTTAATTGGAATGGAAACTCAATTATTGTCACGAGAAAACACTTAATTTTGGTGAGCATAAAAACAAAGAAACAACGGAGTTCAGCAGACACGAATTTCTATTTTTCTGTTTTGTAATCGTTTTTATTTTTGTGATGTTTTCTAGTTTCTACTAACCTTGCGGGTTTTTTGCAGAATATTTCATTTGCAGCCGGTTTGATTGATATTTGTTTTGTTGAACACTTGTTTGAGGGTGCGATTTTGAGAAAAGATAAATAAATATTTTGGTTTTAAAGAGTCTGAGAAAATTGAAACATGAACAAATAATTAAAAACAAAAAAACAAGACAAATTTAATAGGGCAGTCGAAAATGGCCCTCACCTTTGAAGATTTTTCACACAACTAAACAAAGAACAGCTGACAGAGGGATAGAAAACGTCAAACATCAGACAAATGTCAATTTTGAAATTTAACAGGGATGGTTGGAGTGAGAAATAAAAAAGCTTCTATTAAGACCCTGATTGCATTAAGCACAGTGAAATTTATGTAACTCAGCTCCTATCCTGAGCGGACGACATAGACATAGACATATTCGGTCGCTCCCAAAGAGATGTGCTTGAGGCCTTCACAGAGATTGAAGAACAGGCAAAGCTCGTTGGTCTTGAAGTGAGTGAAGGCAAAACAAAGTACATGCTATCAACAAACAGAATAACATCTGTCCACTGCGTGGCGCCTTGGAAAAAACGTCACTGTTGGTAGCATCGATTTCGAGGTAGTTAAAGAGTTCATCTACCTTGGAACAAACATCCATCCCACAAACGAGACCTCAGTGGAGATCCGACGAAGAATTAACCTAGCTAACCGCTGCTACTTCGGATTGGCCAAACAACTGGGTTCAAAACTCTTCACTCCAAAGGCAAAGTGTCTACTATACAAGACTTTGATTTTTCCAGTCCTACTCTTCAGCGCCGAGTGTTGGACGATAGGTAAAAAAGGGTAAATGATACTGGACACTCTCGAACGAAATATTCTTCGATTTTCGGTATGACGAATGTAGAAGAAGGTTCAATCGTGAACTCTACCAAGAAAGACGACTACATTGGCTCGGCCACATTAAGCGAATTGACGACAACGCTTTTGCCAAGAAATTCTTCTCTTAACAGCACCCAGGTTCGAGACGAGCAGGAAGAAGACCGAACCTTCGGTACAAGGATAAAGTAGCTATGGATGCCAGAGCGCTTGGTTTTTGGCGACTGAAGAGTGCATGCGAGGGACCGTTCTCCATGGAAGGCTGTAGTATCTCAGGCTGAGATGGATTGGGAGACGGATAAAGTAAGTAAGAAGGTTAGTCTTTTAGTGAATTTAAAAGGATTAATCCTTTGGGAAAAAGGTACTTTTATGTTTTTCTACTTTCATAGAACATTAATTAATTCTTTTATAAAAAATAAACTTTACAGTTTAACAGTAAAACATACGTACCGATCTAACCTCAAAACTCGAAACACTTACAGAATCTTAAATTGAATAAACCAAACACTAACAGAACTTATACACCAGACAACTGCTGATTTTCAATTAAACACGAATAGCGATATTGTCGCTTTGTAACCTGCGAAACAAGAAATTCATTAAGTCTGATAACGGTTTGTTGAAAATATGCAAGTACGTTATCAGAATCAATATTTGAATTTTTAACAAATAGTTCCGGAAGCAAGAAACGTAATTTTTGAATGGAAGATGCTGTGCTTTTGCTCATATAGCAAAACAAGTATTGCTATTGCATTGGCTTCGTTTTTGATAAATACATTCGGATATCAGATAAACCTTGAACACAAAGAGATAAAGGTATCGATAAGATGAAACTACAGCCTTGACACGCCTTTTAATTGGATGCATACTTAACCATTTTTTCCACAGATAAGGTCTATCGCTTAAATTTAAAAATTGTGGGAGACATGAAAAAGGGAGATCCTCTAAACTGTGCCAACTACAGAGGAATCAGTCTACTTAACATCGCCTACAAGATCCTCTCTGCCGTAATATGTGAACGTCTGAAGCCTTTCGTTCACAATCTGATTGGTCCTTATCAATGTGGCTTCAGGCCAGGAAAGTCAACCATTGACCAAATTTTCACGTTGCGGCAGATCCTGGAAAAAACCTATGAACTCCAAATCGATACCCACCACCTTTTCCTCGATTTTAAGGCCATATAAACCTATGTCTAGTTTTGGCATCCCTGCCAAGCTCGTTCGCTTGTGCAAAATGAAGATGGAGAACTCACGCTGCTCCATCATGGTTGGCAATGAGCTTACGGAATCTTTCGACGTCAAAAAGGGATTCAGACAAGGCTATGCGCTGTCGTGCGATTTCTTTAACATCGTTCTTGAGAAGATAGTGCAAAACTCCACCGTCAACACCAGAGGCACTATCTTCCAAAAATCTGTTCAACTTCTCGCGTGATGTCAGAATTGAGACAGAAGTGGCGAAAATGGGTTTAGCGGTAAATGAGGGAAAACGAAGTATATGCTGTCTTCGAGAAAGGACACCCAACACCGACGACGGCTCGGACAGAACGTCACAATAGACGCATACAACTTCGAGGTAGTAGAGGAGTTTGTCTACCTAGGCTCCGCTATTAACATGGGCAATAACACCAGCGCCGAGATAAGACGAAGAATTACTCTTGCTAATCGCTGTTATTTCTTTGGGCTAAACAAGCAATTGAGTGGAAAAGCCCTCTCTCGAGCAACTAAGGTAAAACTGTACAACACCCTCATCATCCCTGTCCTGCTGTATGGTGCAGAAGCATGGAACTTGACTAAATCGGATGAATGTGCCTTAGGCTGTTTCGAGAGGAAAGTTCTTCGGGTCATCTTTGGCTCCGTGTGCATTGATGGGAAATGGAGAAGAAGATACAACAGCGAACTTTACGGGTTGTACAACGACATGGAGTTAGCCAGAAGGGTCAAGGTTCAGAGACTCAGATGGCTCGGTCATTTAGAGCGCATGGACACCAATGCTCCGGCCCGGAAAGCCTTCGACACTATTCCCGAGGGACGCAGAAGGAGAGGAAGACCGCGACTCAGGTGGCGCATACAAGTGGAAGAGGACCTCAATCAACTTGGAGTGCAAAACTGGAGACAGCTAGCTAGGGACCGAGCTGGCTGGCGGAGACTGTTGTTTGAGGCCCAAGTCCACACCGGACTGTAGCACCACCTTAAGTAAGTAAGTAAGGAAGACATGAAACAAAACGCAAAATATGGCAATTCAATAGAAAGTTTCTATATACATAACAGCAATTTACATTTGAATTTACAGTTTAATAATTCAAAATTATTATGTCTAAATGAAATGAAGATTTCATGCGATCTTTCCTGAAGTCGTTCAATTTATGAAACGTCGTAGAACGATATGTTCCAACGTTAGCGACGTTTGATGATTTTGTAGATAAATTCATTCTTTTCTCTAGAAGTCATAGCAAACTTTCGTGCTTTGAAATAAGGTCACTTTTGGTTGACACCAAAATATCACTGCTTATAGCTTTATTCCTAAGATTGATGTCCTCCGTCAGAAGCAGTAAGTTATCAATGTTGTCCCTTACTTGCAGGCAGCAATTCAGAATGCTATCGTCTGGCGATTTCACTTTGATTAAATGTCTGTTCTCCTCGGAAGAACTTTGAGCTGAAATGATCCCAACTTAAAGGTTGTTCAAAAGTCATCATCTGGTGTTACCTTGAACATTTTGTGCTCTAATTTCCAGAGCTTTGTTGAGGAACTTTATTGCCCTTGCAGCTCGAAGTTTAATGCTTTCACTTGGGGAACGTATTTTTAGCTTGTCCAACTCTTGGAGTACAATGAAAGGAACATAAATAACAGTTCCTTTGGTATCTGGAAGAGCTCTTCTGAATAGAAAAACGCTATTCTTTGGTTAAAACCACATTAAACTTACCGGAGAGTTTCATTGCAGTCAATTCGTCGACAAATGTTATGTTTTCTAGGAAAACATTTGTGTCGACAATGAAATAAAAGTAATCCTTTCTCCATTGATTTGGTTTTTGCTTCTTCTCCGCTGCCAGTCGGAGTAGATTTTCATTGATAGTATCGAAATGTTGACTGGATGTTGACACATTCGATGGGCTAACACTCACAGTCGACAAAGACGATGAATTTGTCTAGATGATTGTTGAAATCAGAAAGGGCTCCTTCCAAGTACATATTTGAAAGAATTACCAAATTAACTGATGGAGTGTCCTCATCAACCGGCGACCAATCCATTGCTTCGACTTCTTGTGGTGATGTGCTCTGATTTGAGTTCAGGCTTGAAAAAAGAAATGAGTCGGAAGGCGATAATATTGGCGAGGTGTGATTCAAGGAAGATTGTTGTTCTTGTAGGGACTGTCTCAACCGGTGCAATCGGTCGTTAGCTTTAGAAAAAAAAGAATTCCATGATCAAAAACAACACAAAAGGCTATCGTTTCACCATTTCCAATTGACACTGGACTAGATAAAGCTGATTTGGCACTAAATGGAGTCAAACGTATCTGACTTTGATTCTGTTTTTCCTGCTGTGGTGTAGATTTCTTACTTTTGAAGGAAGTTCTCGAGTTGTTTGATATACTCGAAGACTTGTTTTTCTTGTCCGGAGCTTTGAACTTGTTAAATATGCTAGAACAGTAGCCTTTTATAGCCGACATGACGCTGGGTTTAGCCTCACCAGCAGAGTTGCCTTTAATATCACAATCAACCAGCCTTTGCTGCTGTTGGCTACTTGGCAAAGGATTACTCTCACAGCTTGGACCAGCAATTTCTTTTGAAATAGCCAAAGAAGCGTCAGTTTTGATTGGGAGAGTCGTAGAAGTCGCGATAAGTTTGTTTTTGCGTTTGCGTTTTTTTGATTTTTTCTTCACCTCAACACAGAGTTGAGGTTCGTCGTTAGTTTTTTTCTGTTTGTCATCTGCAATAGGCAACTGCACTTCACCTTTGTTAGAAGGTGACTTTGTTTCCACTCTTTGGATGGCAAGGCTTTTGGATAAGTCGACTTTATTGTCCTTTTCGACTTCGTCTTTTTTCCCTGCGAATTCCTTCTTATTTTCAGGCGTGGATTTCTTTGCTGTTGAAGCATTGTGGCTGGAGCATTCAACTTTTTGTCCATTGTTGTTTATTGAGGGAGAAATCGCAACACTTGCGTTGGGTATTTCAGGTTTTAGAGGTTCTTTCTTTGCTTGCTGTTTGTTCAAGTCCACCTGTTTCTTGAGTTTATTGTTGCTCTCTTTGGGCTTTGTCTTTTGGAGCTGGCTTTGTAGGCGCTTGAGGCGATCTTGTGCTGGGGTTTTTGATTTGTTAACACTAACTATAAATTCAAGATATGAAAGATAGTTACAGATTATGCTGCAAATCAAACCTGAGACATTTCTTTGAGCTTGGTTTTTTGATTCCGTACACCAACGTGTTTCGCCTGTGCTAGTGTTGAACATGTAATGTTGATTAGGATGGGTTTTGGACTGACATCGCACCCATTTATCGTTATTTTTGTTAACAGCATTCTTATCCATTGTTATTTTGATGAAAATAACAACAAATGGAAAAATATTTCAATAATTTAAACGACTTGTTTTTGTTTTGTTGTGCTTTTAAAATGGACATGGAAATTATGCTACGTCTTGTCAAAAAATGTAAACGTCAAAAGAAATGTTAGTTCGAGGTTTGTTCAATGATCTTGATTCATGGCACATCAAGTTTCAAGTTACGAAGCGTATATGTTCAGATAATTATTGATTTTTTTTAATGAATGAAGACAATTATCAGTCGTTTGTTTTCTAAAATTAATCATAAAGCACTCCATACACAGTTCAACTTGTCTTTCAATTTAATGTCAATTTCATCAAATCAACTCGTGTGTGGGCTCGAATTTGATTTTTTTGAAGGTTGACGATTGAGTTGGAAGAAAATCAAAAGATTTTGAATTTGTTCAGGTTGATGTGAATGTTTTCAACTTAGTTGAGGTGTGTATAGGCAAGTCATTTGATTTACTGTCAAACCAAACGCATTCCATCTCTTTCTTACCAAGAAATTAAAGTGAGATAAAAAAACAGAGACGTGAATAATCTCAACTTAGTTGAGGTGTGCGTAGGAAAGTCATTTGATTTACTGTCAAACCAAACGCATTCCATCTCTTTCTTACCAAGAAATTAAAGTGAGATAAAAAAACAGAGACGTGAATAATCTCAATAGTGTGTGGCGAAGCATCAATTTAGTTGACAACTAAATTGAAAATAAAATTGAATCGTGTATGGAGTGCTTAACGCATCGCTCTTATTCTCTATCATTTTATGTTTGTTCTCTGTTTTTTTGTTTTATTCCTGTATTAATAACACATGCACTCAAGTAGACAGGTCCGCATCTGCATTTGTCACTGAACAACGCTTTCATATCTCCTATGCAAAAGGTATTACCAGATAGTTGTTTTTTTTTATTATATATTTTTCACAGAATAGTGTTCGAAAATTTTACACGTATAAATTTCTAGAGGACTCGTGAAAGGTGACAAAATATTTGTAAATTCGGACGTATTAATTTCTTCATTTAGTGAAAAATCTCCTTAAAATATTCACAAGAACATATTTTTCTTACAAATAAGAGAAGCTTCAGATGTGTACATCTACATTTTGTTTTTAAGGCCGTGTGCGAATTGGATGAATTGTGGTTAAGGCCGTGTGCGAATTCAGTTAAAAATGGGTTAAAAATTGACGTTTGGTTAAATTTTGACACTTCGCATAATTTGACTAGCTGCTGAGCAGGTTAAAAAATGACAGTAGTGGTTAAAAATTCATCCATTTTTAATTTTTAACCACAATTCATCCAATTCGCACACGGCCTAAAAAATAAAAATGGATGAATTTTTAACCACTACTGTCATATTTTAACCTGCTCAGCAGCTAGTCAAATAATGCGAAGTGTCAAAATTTAACCAAACGTCAATTTTTAACCCATTTTTAACTGAATTCGCACACGGCCTAATTCTTACTTTTCATTGTGTTGGCAGCCTTAAGACACTGGACTACAAAATTCGTTTCAAATGTCAAACGCTTCAAATATCTTTTGTACGTGACTTTTGTGAATTGTGATAACACTCTTGGCCGGTTATAAAGCAACCATTTCGGTCTCCGTTAAATAACTTTATATTAATTTGGTTCCAGATTGGCAAACCGCTGCATCTTGTAAAAGCAAAGTCTTCCAATTACTTTTGTACTCGTATCATCCTTAAACTATTCATCATGATCAAGGTATGTACAGGACACAGGTCCAAATTCCTTAATCCAATTTTAGAGAATTTCCATTAATTTCGACAAAAATGTTCAAACTTTTCGCATAAAATCAGAATTAACAGTAAAATCCCATAACAATCATGTTATTGACTTCCAAATCATTAATTTCATTCAATTTTATTGCAACTTTCATAAAAAAATTCAGCCTTTGAACTGTTTTCAGTTTTGAGTCCAAAGTCCATCGAAGAATCTTAATTATAGATTGGCCCCATTTAAACTTGTTGCACTTTTCCTTCTATGTTCCATTTAGAATGCAGTGTCACTTGTTACTGGGGGAGCTTCTGGATTGGGTCGTGCCACAGTCGAGCGTTTAGCTCGCAATGGTGCCAAAGTAGTCATGGCCGATTTGTCAACCTCAAAAGGCAACGAAGTTGCCAAGGAATTGGGTGACAATGTCGTGTTTGTCCCGGTCGATGTAACTTCCGAAAAAGACGTCCAAAATGCCCTTCAAGTCGCCAAAGACAAATTCGGACGCCTCGATTTGGCTGTCAACTGTGCAGGAACTGCTGTTGCATTCAGGACATACAATTTCAACAAGACCCTGCCTCATAAGTTGGAAGACTTTGCCAGAGTGTTGACCGTCAACACCGTTGGTACATTCAATGTGATTCGTTTGTCTGCCGGTTTGATGGGAGCCAATGAACCAAATCAAGATGGACAACGTGGTGTTATTGTCAACACTGCCTCCGTTGCAGCTTATGATGGTCAAATTGGTCAGGCTGCCTATTCGGCCTCCAAGGCAGCCGTTGTTGGTATGACTCTGCCAATTGCACGTGACTTAAGCACCCAAGGTATTCGTGTGTGCACCATTGCTCCTGGTTTGTTCAACACTCCAATGTTGGCTGCGTTGCCCGAGAAGGTGCGTACGTTCTTGGCCAAGAGTATCCCATTCCCTCAGCGCTTGGGGGAACCATCTGAATATGCTCACTTGGTTCAGGCTATCTACGAAAATCCGCTTATGAACGGTGAAACTATCCGCATCGATGGCGCCCTCCGCATGCAACCCTAAGCTAAGTAAAAAAATGTTATAAAGAACCGAAAGTGCATTTAATTTGAAATAAAAGTTTCAGTTGTTTTATTTTTTATGAAATAAAGTGATGAACAAATTGTTTTTCCTAAATTTTATTGTTGGTTGTCGGATGTTGTTTTTTAAATTCTTATCGATAGACAGACATTGGACTGGAATGAACTTGAAAAAAGGAAAGAAAAATGTCTTATCACTACCATAATACTATTACGATATGCATGCAGATATTTCATTTGTTGTTGTGACTTTCTTAGGGCAAAGTTTAGCGTTTGGAAAGATAAGCTCACATAATTGTTTGATGTCTAATTTTGTTTAACTTAAGAAACATTCTCTAGCGCCTAGAATTTAATCGAATTCGAGGCTTTGAATTCGTTCCGTCTGTATGCGGCCTTTTTAGGAAGATCATGACACCAGTTTTTACTTCCGACCTTTAACCAGGCCCGTCGGACGGTGACTACGAGCCCAGCGGATAGAATTTACGGGCCCCTATATAATAACAAAAATGTTCAACTTAACGAACATCATGTTGGGTTTGTTAATGTTTAGATGCATATAATTATATCTAGCCGAGCCGATAAACGTTTTTTCATCTAACGTTATTGGGATCACAGCTGGGTAACCAGCCCTTACTGATAGGTTTTGACACTTTTCCTGAAATCCAGAAATCGAAAGAAGTTATTTTTTGATTAAAATTATATAGCCGAGTGCTGCAAAAAGGACCCTTATTTTGACCAACAATAATATAACGGTTGTCGAGAAATATTGTGAGTAAAATATCGATTTGAATTTTGAAAGTGCGGGGAAATGTTTGCGAATAATTTACATTTATTGGAGATATTCTTGATATGCCTGCCCTCAGATCAACTCCAGAAAAGTAAAATTAAACACAGATTTTGTCAAAATGCAATTGCAACGTGATTAGAATCCCATAAAAACTAATCATTTTCGACCGATTGTTCCCATTATTTGCTGACTTTGCGCTAAAGACGCAGCTTTACCTATCAACGGTGATTTTAAAAATTGCGGCTTACATATATTATGAATTTCCATAAGAAATAGAACACGTGTCGTTCAAATGTTGTACTCTTTTGAATCTTTTCCTCATTCCTGCAGTGGCATGAACGATAATTTTAAGGAAAGTCTTAATTCTTCTTCTTCTTATGAATAGTTGCACTTTTTCTCGACATTAATTGGAATTTTTTTGTTAGCGAATCACAACTCACCAATGCAAAATGATACAGGCAACCTCAAGGCCCACGAATATTAGACTTCAATAAAAAATGTTAAAAAAACAATGTGCGCGTGCACTAAAAACTATCGGGGATAATAGAGGCATCCAAAACGACCTTTTTTGTATAATTTGCACCCACTCAAGGGATTTTTTATACCCTTTTTATGCCAGAGACACAGTGAGTGCATTAGGAAGAAGGGAAGGGGTTGGAAAGGAGGTGTCGGTGTACATTGGTCTTGAATTCTTGAACATTGTAATGATTTGGAAAGACAGAGTGTGGAAGAGAGTTCCACATTCGCGTAGTACGGCTAAAAAATGATTCTCTATACTTGAGAGTACGTCCAAAGTTGGGCTCGAGGGTAAACTGATGGGCATTCCTAGAAGCGTGAGTATTACGGGCGAATTGTTATTGTTTTAGGGGAGGAATGCAACTGGCTATTTCACTAGACGACTAGTCAAATTTGTGTTTTTTAACACTCTTACAAGGTTCGATTGACTCAAACGCTGAAGCCGAGTGATCATTAAGAGTGTATTCAATTCGCCCAATGGTTGGTTAAACAGACAAAAATCATTTTCAGCAAAGAGGCACACTTTTCATCCTCCTCCAGGGCGGGTAAAAGAGAAATTACAAGTGGTTGTTGAAAAGCCGACGCGCACACAAAAATTACTGAAGCGGATTATGGGTTCGCACCGAAATTATTAAAGTATAAGGTTGGTAAAGCCATTTCCGTGAATGGTGTTCGCTATTGTGAGATTTTAACTGACTTGTTGAGGCCAGAATTTAAGAATACATAGCTGGCTTCAATAGGTTGGTAACGTAACGGGTAATTCATTTTGTGATTCCAAGTGCGCTGCTAGCAAATGATGTGTGTCAAACAAAACTGTCATCTGAAGTGTCGAATAACGCGTTATAATTAGGTCCGTTCCTTTACTTTTTTCAAGTAACTTCAAGCTGCCGAAAGTTACTAAAAACTACTAAATCCTGTTCCCTAACAGTGTTAGGGCACAGGATTTAGCAGTTTTTAGTAACTTTCGGCAGCTTGAAGTTACTTGAAAAAGTAAAGGAACGGACCTATTATTGAAACTTATGTCGTTTTCCATTGGTCGTCCAGAAGCATTCGGAAGAGTCCAGAAGTCTTCTGAAACCATTCCATTGGACTGACTTTGACAGACGGAATGCTTCTGAGAAGAGAAGAACTCTTCTGTTTTGAAAACAGAATCGTCCGAAGAATGACACATACATCATAACCCGTTCCATTGGAGGTAGAAGAAGAAACGTCAAAAAAAGACCAATGGAAAACGACATTACTACAAAAGTGGTAGTTCAACTATAGCCATTTTTTGCGCATAACGCGATGGTTATAGTCATTCTCATTATAGTCGACCGACTACAGAAGGAATGCATGAAATTGTAAAGAACTTAGAGAGATTGGATGCTTAACTGATGTCGCAGGGCCAGTGCATCATCGAAATGCACGTTCAGTGGAAAATATGTCTGCTGCAAGCACAAGTGTTGCTGATGATCCGAATATATCGATTTAACGGTGTTCTTAGCAATTGAACATGTACACCTTACTATGGCGTGTTTTGTATTCGGATCTATATCCATCTTTACAAAATTCAAATCACGCAACAAAAGAACCTGCTGAACATTCACAACACCGTAGATCGCTTTTTCAGTACAATAAATACCGAACAACATTTTCATTAGGGCTGAAGCACATTCCTAAGTCGTTGATGGATGAGGTGCCATTGCATCCAGAAAAATATACTATTTTGTCTATGGTCGAAAGGTGACGGTTGGAGCGGTATAGGATATATTAAGGATAACCAATTTGTTTTGGCCCGCGAGCCACACAACACGACCAATAATTATGGCTTTATTGTCTGATAAGTTTCCTGGTCGGGTAATTTCACATTTAATGATATTGGCGCAAAATTATAGTCCGCTAATCAACAATCGTCATTTTAAGCTAGTATCACACTAAAATTGTTCATTAGCGGACTATAATTTTGCGCCATTGTTTTTCACACTTAATGACAAGGTCTAAACTTTGTAACGAAAAAATATTTTCATTGAAAATGAAAATGCAAAATGAATAACCCTATACTAGTTGCTACATAGCCAACGAAACTACGTTCACGGCATTGTTTGATATTAATTGGCCACGATGAGCATGTAACTCGACATCGTTTGACTTCTACTTTCGGGGATATTTATATCTAAAATTGTAAGGTAATAAGCCAATTCAAGAGCTTAGTTATAAGCTGTTTAAAAAAAAAGGCCTTTTCGAGATCTATTTTAAACTGAGAAATCCATTTCCTCGTCTCTTGACAGAATTTTAACACAATTTCAAAATTGCTGACAGTATAAGAGCACCTGTTTTAGAAGAGGTGACTTGGGTCAATTTGTTGTTTGTTAATTATTTTTTAATGCAGAAATTGAAATCAATTTGCACCAAACATACATAATAGATCTTGAAAACATAAATTCCAATGATGCTATAATTAACTTAATTAATAAGCCGGTACGCCTGGACATTATGTTGATTTTTCTCCCAGCATTAAAGATGTATGTCATCTTTGAAATGCAATGCAAGTAACTTAACGCAGAACGAACAAATAAAATTGAATTTTGATGCACGCTCGTTCTTTAAAAAGTGATTATTCCAAATCTAATTTCATACAAAGAATCATTGATTTCAGATAACATATTATCGATAGTGGATACATCCTTCATATAGGTACATAACATACTAGTATCACTAATTATTGAAATATTGATCTAACATATGCTTTGTCTGTAAGGAATCAACATTTTGTATAGTTAGTTTCGGATGCTCTTCAAATATAGAAATGTTACTTTTTTAACTATGCGTTTTCTGTAGAAAATACCTCCTTTTTCGTTAACAGTATATGAATGTATTTGAATTCTATGAAGTTTAATACATTTCCATTAGGATTTTCTTATTAAACCACAAACCCCTAATGAATTTGAAATATTAACTTATTTCCCTATTTCCATTTCAATTGTCTTTTTGTAAAAGAACTTCTTTCGTTTTGTGAGAGCAACAACTATGTAGCAAGACTTTGTTATGATAACAACGTATATTTTCCATTGAAATGATATTCGATTTTGAAAATTGAAATTAATAGTTTTAAATATAAAGGAACTCAAGTACATTAAAATCAAAAGATTTCCCCAACATGAAGTCTAACAGAAACCTATGACCACATGAAATGAATTTTCAAAATAATTCCAGGACACGTGCAAATGGCTTCAAACCCTGAAATTCACGACAATCTACAACTTTTTTGTTCAAAGAGACCAAAGATTTGAAATACATACTTGAAACATATTCGTACATTCATGATGTTCTTGAATAAATAAACAGATCGATGTCATCTACAAACACTTTTTCGTCAATGTTGAAACAACAAATATGTAACGGGTGATTTTTTAGCTGGTTTGGTTTTGGCAACACTGGTTTTGACAGCTGACGTGTGTTTAGTACCTTGTGTCACTGTCAAACAGCTTCAGTTTGGTTTGCAATTTAACCATGGTCGGCATTCTCGACCTTCTGAGCAGTCTATTCGGAAGATTGTGACCAAATTTCGCACCAAATTTACTTTGTTGGATATTAAACCACCAACACGTTTACGTACTGTGCGTAGTGAAGAAAATATTGCGGCCGTATCAGCTAGTGTGACAGAAGACCGCGAAATGTCGATTCGGCGCTACCGAGCGATGATAACAAACTTTTTTTTGACCGAAATGAAAGTTCTTGACTTGCATGATATGTGGTTTCAACAAGACGGTGCCACATGCCACACAGCACGCGAAACAATGGCGCAATTGCGAGGCGAGTTTGGTGAACAGTTAATTTCACGTTTCGGGCCGGTCAATTGGCCGCCTAGATCGTGCGATTTGACACCATTAGACTATTTTTTGTGGGGGTACTGTCTATAGGGACAAGCCCGCTTCGATTGACGCACTGGAAGCCAACATCCATGCATTCATTCGTGAGATACCGGCCGATATGTGTGAAAGAGTATGCCAAAATTGGACTCAGCGGATGGGCTACCTTAGACGCAGCCGCGGTCAACATTTGCATGAAATTATCTTTAAACATTAAATTGCAAGGTTCAAACTATCGATTCAAATAAATATTTCATTCATTTTTTCGAATTTTTTGTGTGTTTTTTTTTAAAAAGTTCTAAACCTCTTAAAAAATCACCCGTTATATCAGAACATATCGAGCCCTTCCCGCAAAATCATCGTAAGCGACATTTTTAACAAAATTGTTTTTATTATACCATTCGAAAGCTTACATTATACCACACCTATCTACATCATTAATTAACATAAAAAGTTATCTACGAAAAGTAACGGAGAAAATCAATTTTATCGTAAGCGACATTTCAATTTTGTGGCAAATACGCAAGCGACATAGTTTTTCTTAAATCATGTATATCAAAGTTCATTCAAGTGGTTTTCGTTAATGTATACTCTGCATGTAAATAATAGTTAAAAGTAAAGCCATGAGGTGGTAGAAAATTTGTTGCGAAAGAGTACAGTTTGTCCCACTGTGCTTGCTGATACAGTGATTCACTGGAAACTGTTAATAAAGAAACTTAACGGTTTTCTTCCTTAATTCATTTACTAAAGGAAAAAATCAGAGAAATTAAAAAAATTTTGAAAGTTTTTAGTGCAACATTATTTAAACATTGCAAATAAAATAAACACGTTGACGAAATTTGCAAGAAATAGGTTGAGAAATTTATAAAAAAGTATAACAAGCGTAATAGGTATACAAAAAAAATGGATTTTCTTTTCGAATTTTTTGTGATTCAAGATTTTATTAATAGGTATATTGGAATGCAATATTACTGAGGATAAGCGTGCAAAATTTTAGCAAAATCGATCAAGCCGTAAAGGAGATATATGGAAATAATCCAAAAATCAGACTCAAAATCCCAAGTACTAGAATTTTATTTTGATACAGGGCCAATAAAGTATATAGATACAAATCTGAAATCATTAAGACTGACACACAAACACGCTTTAGCTTTGGCTTCGCCTGACGTTTTCGAGTTCAGCCATTGAAACTCAATGCATGCTGTCATAATGAAGCTTGGACCTCACGTTTTGTACGTAAAATTACGTAACGTGACTCTAAACATACACTCGAGTTCAAATTTGCTAAACGTTTTCTTTATCTGACAGCTCAACATTCAAGAGCTGTTAAAATAAAATACACAAATAAAATTCATTTGTTTTTGGAGGGATGATATTATGATGGAGAGAGAACTGTCATTCAAAGCTAACTCGAAGCGCGTTCATCGTAACACAGACGAAAACGAAGCTGAAACGTGTTTGTGTTTTAGCCATTAGAGTTTTTTTTATATGATTGTAGACGACTGAGCGAATGTCTTCATTAGATTTCGAAAAAAAGCAAATAAGGACCATCCTAATACACATGGTGTCCATTTTTGAAAATCTGATTTTTGTATAGCGCAGAATAATATGTTATTAAGTTATTTTAATATCTATAATTTAATTAATTTTAAATATAATTCCATCAAAATGCAGTAAAACCGAGAATTTCGTTTTTTTTTAATTTTATCTTACTTATCAATTTAATCGTAAGCACCAATAATATAACGACGTAGTAAGTAGGAATACATCGTAAGCGACAAAAACGTCAAAAACAGCCATTATTTGTTAGAGAAAGCGACAGGATTCTTATCAGCAGATTAAATTTACATATATGTTCATGACTCCTGACTTTGAGCCTTTTTGGTTTTAAGGATTTGCATCAAAACAAATAAAACGTCTTCCTGTAAAATTCTCTTTTTGTCGCTTACGATTAAATGGCGGGAAGGGCTCGATTATATGCTTATGAATGTATAATTTAATTGAAATGGTTGACAAATCTTTTAACACTTATTAGAGGCTTATATGTTGTTTTTATATCAACGAATGCATATGTTGATAGAACAATTATTAAATATCAAATTAAATTCATATTTACGATATTGATTGATGTTAAAATGTATGTTAAGTCAGACACGGTCCTGCTTCTCAAATTGGCAGCCACATTAAACTCCCTGTTGTAAATGTGCTCCAAATGAATGTGAACTGCCACCGAGTCCAATCCATGGTTAGTGGTGTTCTAGCAGCACTGTGGCGATTTTTGTATAACCCTGCAATTAGGATAAGCAAAACAAAAAATTAAGTGAAATATGATAAAACAAAAAATCAGCTATTAAT
The DNA here is from genome assembly GCA_943590905.1 of Sphaerophoria taeniata. Lineage (NCBI taxonomy): Eukaryota > Metazoa > Arthropoda > Insecta > Diptera > Syrphidae > Sphaerophoria > Sphaerophoria taeniata. The sequence goes on from OX016541.1 coordinate 26,882,096, forward strand.
TAAAATTATTCAACCGGTAGGTGTTGATACATAATATTTGTGTAGTGCTTGTTAAATAAAAAAACTCAAAGCTGTAATTCGAACACTCGAAAAGTATACGCGCTTTAGCCACTTTTTGTTTGCTGTTTTTATTGGTGAACCCTTAAAAAATAATAAATACCTATTTGTTCAACAATTTGGTTTTTCTGTTCAACAGTTAAAAATAAAATAAATTATAGAAATTAATCTGTGTTATATGCATTTGTGAAATTGAAGGAAGTTAAATTAAAATTGAATTCGTAATAAATTTGCAATTTATTTGTTATTTTTTCTCTTTTTTTATACAGGGTGATTCACGAGCGTTGTGCCAAAAAGCTAGAGCGTGTAGGTTGAGTTGAGACAAGAAAAAAATCGTATGGGAGGGGGGGGGGGGGGTCTATCCCCCCCCGTTTAGCCGGGAGGGGCAATTTTCTGAAAAATTGACTTATTTTGTAAAAAAAAAATATTAAAAATCAACGGCTTAGCTTACAACACCGTGCTATACCTTTCTGAAAAGCTTTTTCTTTCACTTTGTTTTTAAAATAAATTGTTTTAACGAATAGTTTTAAAAAAATAAATTTTCAAACTCAAAATTTTCAAAAAAAAAAGCCAAAAAAATTTTTTTTAACTAATTTTTTGCAAAATTTTATGTAATTAAGTACTAATTTTGTTTTAAAATTTCAATGTCCTTGTTAATTTTTAGTCGAAAACAGAAAACCGGATGCAAAAATGTCTTTTCGTTTTTGAGAAATTAAAAAAAACCAAAACCACTTTTTTCTAAGAAAATCTCTGTTTTTATTTTTACCTATCTGGACTTTTAGTATAATTTACTAGTTTAATTTATAAATTTAATTTTTTGTAATTGGAGTTTTATGAGGACTCAATAAAGTAGAAAAGTATTGGATTTTCCCTGGATTAATCATTTTGTTCATTGAAAACGTCTGCCATTGACCTTTCACTTCTAGCTCTCCGTGCTCTCGTCGGCGGATTCTTGAAAACATGCTACGACTTGGGCGCCATCTATTGGGATATCTTTCAGCGTAGAGTCTTTCGGCTTCCCGATCTCGACAACAAGTTAAACCGTAGCAGAAGTTCCTGTCCGCTAACTCTTCTCGAACATATGAGTTTGTTATTGTTATGTGTTGATGAATTAATATTTTAATTGTAAATGGTTGTTAAGTAAATATGCCATGCCTTTTATTAACCTTTGGGTTGTTAATTGTTTTTTCATTCAAGAAAAATTGCGGTTTAATTATCTTAAGCCCCCAGCAGGTAGAACCCTTCGCCGGCGAGTGGCCGCGGCCCCAGGTATAGTAAGAAAAAATTGCATTTCAGTTTTCAGACGTTATCAATGAATAAAATGGTTAATCCATTGAAAATCCAATACTTTTCTACTTTATTAAGTCGTCATAAAACTCCAATTACAAAAAATTAAGTTTGTAAATTAAACTAATAAATTAAACTAAAAGTCCAGATAGGTAAAAATAAAAACAAAGATTTTCTTAGAAAAAAGTGGTTTTGGTTTTTTTTTTAATTTCTCAAAAACGAAAAGACATTTTTGCATCCGGTTTTCTTTTTTCGACTAAAAACTAACAAAGACATTGAAATCTTAAAACAAAATTAGTACTTAATTACATAAAATTTTGAAAAAAATTAGTTCAACAATTTTTTTTTTGGCTTTTTTTTGAAAATTTTGAGTTTGAAAATTTATTTTCTTAAAACTATTCGTAAAAACAATTTATTTTAAAAACAAAGTGAAAGAAGTAGTTTTCAGCTTTTCAGAAAGGTATAGCACGATGTTGTAAACTAAGCCATTGATTTTTAGTATTTTTTTTTTTTACAAAATAAGTCAATTTTTCAGAAAATTGCCCCTCCCAGCTAAACGGGGGGGGGGGAATAGACCCCCCCTCCCATACGATTTTTTTCTTGTCTCAACTCAACCTACACGCTCTAGCTTTTTGGCACAACGCTCGTGAATCACCCTGTATACATGAAGAATTTTCAAACGAAATTTCCTGTCCGGCAGATGCATACATTTATTACTATTTTAATGTTTCGTTATCGATTGTGAAATTATAAATTATTTTATTTATAAAAGAAAAAATAAACAAAAATTTCTGACTAAATTCACAAAACTTGTTCCTCTATGCAAAGATGCATAAAAGTCCTTATGCATCATTGAAAAGAGAGCATGAGGATGATAAAACTGAAGTTAAGTGGACGTATATTGAAAGAACTCATTCATAATTGATGATTTATAGTTTCAAAATATTATTCTAGATGCAACATTAATACCGGAGCTGTGTGGACGAGGAAGAAGAGGAAACAATCTTTTACCTTCTTTGCACTTGCCCCGCTCTTTCACTAAGACGCAAACTTCATCTAAGAGAATACTTTTATGATAATCCCAGTGAACTAGCTAATAAGGATATCAAATATATCTTCTTTGCTCAAAATGGTTCGACTAGTAAGAAGTAATTCTCTAGATTCATGTGGTATCACAATGGGCCTTTTCTTTTGGCCTAAGTGTGTGAATGAGTCAGTGATGTCTTTATCAACAACCATTCTTACAGCTCTTTTTTGTATTCCATCCAAGAGGCTTTTAAGAAGTAGCTGGAGCACCAGCCCAGAGATGGGAATTGTACTCAAGCTTTGGACGGATATAAGTTTTATAGATAATAGGCAGATCAGACGGAGAGACAAATTTCTTGTACCGTCTTAAGCAGGGCCGGCCCAAGCCAAAATTGCGCCCTGTACAAGAATTTCAAAAAGCGCCCTTTATACATATATTTACGCAAATAAATACATATATACATACATACACACGCTGATACACTTATAATAAGCCCTTTTCACATTAGACTTTCAATGCGTTTTTTTTTATTGAGGTATCCCAAGTAGGCCTAAGTAGGCCACAAACACGTCACTTCAGATTTCACTTAAATGATCACTTGACTTAAGAGTTAAAACAATTTGCACCAGACCAGAGTATATCAAAAAGTGACAAATTCAATAATGCCAAAAACAGTCGTTATAACCCTCATTTCTTAGATAGAAGATGGGAATACTCATACACTAGACAATAGACAGTGTATAGTATAAGGCCCACACGCTCCTACGCATAACGATTTAAAGTGTAGGACGTTTTTCTTAGTTTTTTGTGACATATTTTTTCCATGTAATGGTCACGCGGTTCAAAGTTAAAAAATAAAACTTGGCAACGCAACGAAAGCCATACATACACAATATTGCTACATTCACCTACATAACATACCTACTGAGTACGTGTTCCAATCCAACAAATTATTTGTTGGCTTTTTTTTATGACAGTTTTTTTTTATGGACCGAGAAAATAGTGTGATAGTTGATAGAATAAAATTCGCACTGATGAGGTCGAGGTAGTGTGTCTCTGTGTGTGTATGCCTTCTGTATTCGATTAGTTTTTTTTTTTTCTTGTTTTTAGAAAGTGAGTTTTGGGACCCAGTGTGCAAGATGAAAAATTCGCACTGATGAGGTATTGATGTGGAGTGGATGTTTTCTGTGTTTGAGATTTGTTACGTTTTTTTTTCTCTTATACGATTACGATTTATGAACTTGCAAATGCCTCATAGGATATTTTATTATAAGCAATAATGGAAATTATATAAATAGGTGTACAAGAACAGCGCGCAGCTGCGATGCCGCCTCCAGATTTCTGCGCCCTGTGCATTTGCACATCCTGCACATATGGTTGGTCCGGCCCTGGTCTTAAGAAACCCAAACATCTTGCGGCGATAGCCAGGATAAAAAGGAGCCTTTGTCATTTTCTGACCCCTAAACTACCACTACCTATGGAAAAATTCACGTCGATCCTTTGCTGTATGTAGCCATCCATCCATCCATCCAAACATTCACATTTATAATTAGCTAGTGTGATTTTATACTCAACACAAAACTGTGGATTTAATTTTTAACTGAAACAACGATTTTCCCAGCAATATTAATTAAATTTACGTTAATTTGAGAAGTGAACTTGCAACGCATTGTTGGGTTAATGCAAACGTTTCCTGGTCCCTATTATCATTTGAAAGTGTGCTTTGATTCACGTTAGAAAGCAATATCACCCTATGCCCACTGGTCTAACGGCCATTTGAAAAGGATTACCTAACAATTGCTGCTGTTCAACATCAACTTTAAAATTACCAGAAAAAAAATAAAACGAAAATCTCAGCATTATTCTTAATCGTTTAAGTAGCATATCCAAGAGCTAACCTTAGCGTCATAAAAAAAACATGCAAATATATGTACATACACATATTTTAATGAGAGAAACGCCACTCTAAAAAGTATGTAAATAGATGAAAGAAAAAAAATACACTCGATTAACCATTTAATATTTTTGTAACGGCTTTTCTTAAGTCCTTCACGTACATAATACAGCCATTCAAAACTAAGAAGAAAAAAACCCAAACATTGGGATTATCTGACCACACAATACAAATTCGAGAAAAGATTTATTGTCCTCAAGAAAAATGTTAAAATCTTCTTCTCTTTGCTTTAATCTGTGTTAGGGTTACCTTTACGAAATTTTAAAGTTTCTCTCAAATCTACTTTTTATAAACATAAACATTTATTTCGTTTATTATAGGATTATTAACCCTGCAGTGCACACATGGGGCCTGACAGGCCCAAGTGAAAATTAAAATACGTATAAAATTGGAACCGTCTTTGGAAATAAAATAATCTTTCATCTATCTTCCTACAACGTCGATATGCATCCTCGAACACAAAAATAACTGTAATAAGTTCAGTAGATTTTCACTAAATAGAGCTTCGGGCCTAATAGGCCCAAGGTATACAGGCCACTAGAAACTCGGGGGAAACTTTCCCAGGCCAGCCCATTGAGGTTAGAATTTTGTTTTTTCTTTTCTTTTTTCTTTGATTTATCTGTCAAATGGTGAGGAAACAACTTCAGGTTGAATCATATTAGTGCTGACAGATGAGTAATATTTTACCCAATGTTAGAATTTGAATTGATGGCAAAAAATTTGGGTGATCAATTAACATTATTAATTTATCATGAGAAAATGTATTTTAAGATGAGTTTAAGTAGGTAGTAGTTTGAAATTTTGCGCGCAATTTAAAACTATTACTTAAACTCATGTAAAGATGCATTTTCTCATGATAAAGTAATAGTTAAAAACTTCGCTCGAAATTTTTAATTATTATTTTATCATGAGAAAATGCATTTTAACATGAGTATAAGTAATAGTAACAAATTTCATTATACTTTGTAGTGCACGGCGAACGGAGTTAAAAATGTCCTCAAAGGAAAATATTTAGGAAAATTCCCGACCCGAAAAAATCCCATAAATATACGCAGTCTGCCGGTACTAAAAATCACATTTAATCGTGAATTCTGTGCAAAAAGTGCAATTTTATTTCATTAATTTCTAATAGAAATATTTATTTGCGGACAAAAATAAAAGTTGATTTGTGCTTAAATAATCTATATCTATCGATTGAGACCATTTTTGTGTCCAAATTCGTGGGCAAAAATAAGAAAGTCAAGCCGAAACTCGTTCAAATGCGAGAAAATTTACTGGATTGCTGCCTGTTGAAGAAATAGCATTTTCCAATAGTGTAAGTACCAGAAAAGATTGTGCATTCTGTACAAAACGAAGGAAGAGTCGATACTTCTGCGACAAATGCAACAAATGCATTTGCCTCCAACATGCGCACTATTGATGCCCAACTTGCTCTATTTGATATTACTGTACAAAATATTTATGTTTTTATTAGTTTTAAGATTGATTTTGAATAAATATTATAAACGAATGTTAGTGGAGTCAATGAAGCTTTTTTTCAGAAAGTCCTCAGAAACAGCTCGGATTTTGAAAAAAAAATTCCAAATTTTTTGTTTTTTATATTCTTTAAAGTCTGAAACAAATCATTTGGGGGAAATAATTGCTTATATTGTTTAAACAATTTTTATATTGTTTATAAAGAGAGATCCAAAAACAATGTTTTTGATAATAATTGGAGTGTTTAGGTTGCATTAATACAAGAAAAAAATTATATGGAAGGGGGGGTCTATTGTACCCCGTTTAGCCGGGAGGGGCAATCTAATAACAAAAAAAGCCTATTTTTCAAAAAAATATTAAAAATCAACGGCTTTTCACCCAATGCCGTGTTATACCTTCTTGCAAAGCTTAAAAATGCTTCTTTCATTTTGCATTTAAATAAAGCTGTTTTCAGGAATAGTTTTCGAAAAAATCATCTTCAAAGTCAAAATATCGAATTTTTCAACTTATTTTTTTAACTTCGAACTAATTTTTTTCGAAATTGTATGTAGTTAAGTACTATTTTTTTCCCACAATTAAATGCGGTTACAAGTTCTCAGTGCGATCCAGAAACCGCATGCCTAAATGTCTTCTTGTTTTTGAGAAATTAAGAAAAAACTAAAAACACTCAGAAAAAAATTCACAAAATTACATGTAAGTATTATTTTTTCGAATAAATAGAACAAAATATCATCCAAATTTTCTGAGTTTTTTTGGGTTTTTCTTAATTTCTCGAAAACAAAAAGAAATTTAAGCATGCGGTTTTCTGGATCTCACTAAAAACTTGTAACCGCATTTAATTGTGAAAGAAGTTAGTACTTAATTACATAAAATTTTGAAAAAAAATTAGTTCGAAGTTGAAAAAAAAGTTTAAAATTTCAATATTTTCACTTTGAAGATGAATTTTTCGAGAAACATTCCTAAAAACAGTTTTATTTAAATGCAAAATGAAAGAAGCATTTTTAAGCTTTGCAAAAAGGTATAACACGGCATTAGGTGAAAAGCCGTTGATTTTTAATATTTTTTTGAAAAATAGGCTTTTTTTGTTATAAGATCGCCCCTCCTGGCTAAACGGGGGACAATAAACCCCCCTTCCATATGATTTTTTTCTTGTCTTAATGCAACCTAAACACTCCAATTATCAAAAATATTGTTTTTGGATCTCTCTTTATAAACAATATAAAAATTGTTTAAACAATATAAGCAATTATTTCCCCCAAATGATTTGTTTCAGACTTTAAAGAATATAAAAAACAAAAAAATTGGAAAAAAGAATTTTCAAAATCCGAGCTGTTTCTGAGGACTTTCTGAAAACCCCCTTTTTTGAGCTTCATTGACTCTACTATGTATAAAATTTCAGTTTCCTCAATTATTTCTACATTTGCTCATAAAATTGTGTTTACGGGCCTCTCAGGCCCCACGTGTGCAATGGTGTGATTTTTTTTGAGGTGTGCACTGAAGGGTTAATACACATTCCAAAATATATATTTTGAACAATACTTGTCCATAAATATTACTTTTTTTGTGACTGTAAAATGATGCATGATAGATTATAGGAATGAATTACAGTTACGCATTTACTCAGTAAACGTTCTGAATGAGATAAGTCACATTGGCAATCTTGTTGTTTGGTTTCTTCTTGCATGTTGAATATGGCATGAATTATGAAACCGTTTGTGATCTCACATTTTTAAAAATGTGCTTCTTTTGCTTTTGTCGTTATAAAAATATAAGATAGGAGCTTCGTATGCGTATCTTATGAATGATATTTATCACGATTTTGATTATCTCTATCTATAAAATAAAAATTGATGTTTGTTTGTTTGTTTGTTTGTTTGTATGTATCTCCGGTATGGACTTCTAATTTCCATGGTTCACACAGTTGTATTCAGAGATGGTTTCTTTGCATTGGAAAATTCACATGGAAGAGTCAGAGCACTAGGAATTTTTTTTTGTTCCAGAATGGCTCATCGAATGGAAAAATAGAAATTTCTTGATGGAAAATTTCAGAAAAGCGCGAACAAATATTGAAAAATCTTACGGAAAGTCGGAAGAATCGAAAAGAATTTTGGGAAATAATGCAATTTCAGGAATTGCTTTTCGAACAGAAAAATAGAAGTTTATCAGATGAAAATTCGAACAAAAATCATTTTTTTTTTCAATTTTCAAAGAAATTTTGCATTTTATCTCATGAATTTTTTGTTAGTAATGAAAATGATGCTTGGATATATTCTTAAGCTACCCTATTTCCATTGGATTCAATATAATCACCCTTCACATTGAAAAATCTGTTATTATTTAATAATTAATGTGAAGTTTACCTGAAGGTTTTAAATTTCGAACGAAACTGTGGGTAAGTTCATAAATGTCAACATGCAGCAGTACTGCAAGATTTGCGTTCATAAATGAAGATAAATTGTATTATGTTTGCAGTATAGCAGTCAGGCAGTGTGTTCATAAAAAAAAAAAACTGACAGCTAAACTGCGATCAAGTCTGCAGTCGTTTTATTTCTGTTGCCGCTCTGCAGAAAATTGTCGGAACAAAATGAATGAGCAAAATAATTAAATTTTTGGCAAAAATAAAATATTTTTGTTGTTGATAATTTAAGATATAATACTTTTACTTCATAGATATGACTGTGGTGGCCGAAAATTCTGGTCAGATGCAGACGTTAAGCTGATAACAGTTCGTCTGGCGATGGAATGCAATTTGCATCTGTTTTGTGGGGAAAATGTTTAACGGAAATAAAAACCGTTTTGCCCTTGTTTGCCCACAGTCAAGAGGATGTTCAAAAAAACAAACAAAGACCACATTCATAAGAATTAAAAATAAAGTTTGTCTTGGACGCTTCCAAAATTGATTCCATTGAAAACATTTAAAACTAGTCCTTTACAACATTTTTATTGGACATTTAAAAAAAAAAAAATGTTAAGACCCCAAAAAAAAAACTTCTATTTTTTTCATAGCCGTCTTCTTTATTTATGAACAGTTTTTTGATATTGTATAGCTGCCGCATTCTTGCAGCAGTTTTTCTGTTCATAAATGCATTGAACGAATTTTTTCGGCAGAGCATGAGCAACTAGGCTGCATTTATGAACTCACGGTGTGCTCGCGGGGTCTGCTAGGCTAACCCCATAAAGAACATTTTCAGATGCAAATATCTCGGCAGCCAGGGCTCGGAATTGAGTTTGGCATTCAGTGGTAGGGTCAGGATAATGAGGATGAGGACTATCAAATATGTGGAATCTAGCGAAATTCGATGAGTTTCGAAAAATAACCCCTTGGGGGCCGCCCATAAACTACGTCACGCTGAATTTAGCTGTTTTGACCCCCTCCCTCCCCCGGTGTCACGCTTTTTCACACTTTCTGTAACCCCCCTGAAATATTACGTCATAAAATAAAGACCCCCCCCCCCTTAACAAAAAAAAAATTTAATTGATAGAACACACATTTCTTGAAATGGCAATAAACTTATGTTTTTTAGTTTAACTTTGGCTAACGTCACGTTGACGTAGACCTCCCCTCCCCCCTTGTCACAACTTGTCACGCTCGGCATGACCCCTCCCTCCTCCCTAAGTGCGAACGTATTTTATGGACGGCCCTTGCTACATGATACATCAGAAGAAAGGTCTCCGCAATCTCTCTTCGTCAAAATGGGTCACAAGTTTTTTGAAAGCCTGTTAGCCGGGATATTGGCAAAAATGAAATTTATTCTCAAACAATTTCTCGCAATTTCGAATCGATTTTGCTCACAATTTTCCTCGACAACCGTTTTATAACTGTATATTGTACATCATAATAATGGCCTACAAGTATTCTATCAGCCATTGAAAGCGAATATTTTTTGTTGCACTCGGTTATAGAATATAGAGTTTTAATAAAAAAAAAAAACTTCTTTCGATTTCTGCCTGTAGAAAATTTCCCGCGATTTCAAATCGCCAGGTCTCTCAATTTTCGGAGATAGCCCATTTGCCCATATCAAGTGATATAAGGTCTATTCGCGTTCTATCAGTCACTAAAATCCATAACTATCTGCGATGTCTGGTTGGCGAGTTATGATCACAAACCCATTTTCCTTGGGTTTTGTCTTCGCTAATTGTAAAAAGAATTTTCTCTTCTAATGCAAATATCTCGGGAACCGGGGATTGGACTTGAGTTTGGCTTACAATGGTAGACTCAAAATAAACCTACCACTGAAAGCAAATGATCGCTATAACTGGCTTCTAACTTATAGCTCAACTGAAACTGATATGATTGTCTAAATGGGGTTTTTATGAATGTTAATTTTGCAAGTGAAATATTGGTTCAACTTTGAAATGTCGTATAAAATTCAATTTTACCAAACATTTTGTCATTCTCATTAAAAATAGGTCGACATTTTTGAACATATACACATGTGATTTGCAGTGTTTACTGTGAGTCTTTGAAGAACTAAGGAAAAGGTTTTATTAACACGTTGGGCGCCACCATACAAAATCAAAAGTATGTATTACTTAAATTTATACAGTAAATTATTGTTTCATATTAGTTGATATACTTGTTTTAAGAGTTCCGTTGTTATTTTCTCTTTTTTTATGTGATTTTGTATTATTTTTTTGGCCGTGGCTACAGTTGGCTCGCATTATTAATATGGTGCCATGTGTACCACCGCTCGTCACACAAATGTGTTTTCGTTATTTCATACTAATTTTATTCGGTTTTTAGGTTATTTCTATAAAAGTGTGTGTCTAAGTCAAACATTTCAATGGACAGCAAAGAAGCAATCTCGACTCAATTATTTTATGAAAATGAAGATTCTGATAGCGATGAGAGCAAGGAACTTGAAGAGTTTAATTCCATTGATTACTTGTCAACCGGCTCGGAATCTAGTGATTTCGAAATGTCATATGTTAAAAATTACAAGTCTTCAGAAAATGAAGAGGCTGCTATCAATACTTTGCCAAATACGTGGACTACAGTAAGCGGAAGGTCGATCAAGAAGTTTACTTTTAGTGACTGTTCTTCAACACCTGGTATACCCGATATGAAACCCAACAATACAAAACCAATTGATTTATTTAACTTGATGGTGACGGACGAAGTATATGAATTCATCGTCTTCCATACAAATCAGAATGCCAATCAATACTTAGCAAGATCGACAATAACGAAAAAGTCTCGTTTACAAAAATGGAAAGATACGAATGTATCGGAAATAAAGAAGTTCCTTGGTCTTGTTATTTACATGGGAATAGTAAAATATCCAGGCACTCAACTCTACTGGAATACAAGCCAATTTTATAAAAATAATTTCGTTCCAAAAGTAATGTCACGTAATCGGTTCGAAATGTTACTAAAATTTATCTACTTTGCCGACAACACAACAATCCAAGGTAACCGCTTGAGAAAAGTAAGCAATTTACTTGAAATCCTTGAACGAAATTTTGTCAGTGCCAAAACTCCTGGTGAGATCCTTGCAGTTGACGATAGGATGATACCCAAGCGAGGAAGGCAGTACAGCTCTGGGAAATTGCACACGGAAGGCGTTAAGGTGTACAAACTGTGTGATACTTATGGCTATACGTTTACGAGCTTAATATACGCTGGACAATGTACCGATAACAACCAGGAAGGAAGAATAGACCAAATTGTGCTAGACCTTGCTCATCGCTATTTGGACAACGGCAGAACAATCACGACAAACAAATTGTGTACGTCCATTCCACTGGCAGAACTATTGCTCCATCGAGAAACATATTTGGTTGGAACTCTGAGAAAAAATAGAGCTGTAAATCCCAAGGACGTAATGAATGCTAAATTAGAAAGAAACGAAGTTATTGGTCGTGAAAAATCTGGAGTGGTCGTTGCAAAGTGGAGGCATAACCGTGATGTGCTTATGCTAAGCACGAAGCACACTTTAGGAGTTGTTTCAACTGGGAAAAGAAATCAATTTGGAGAGGAAATAAAAAAGCTTAAAATGATAGTGGAGTACAACAAGGGAAAACAGGGAATAGATATATCTGACCAAATGGCATCCTACCTACCTACAAATTTACCCAAAACCATAAAATGGTATCACAGGATTGCATTTGAGTTTCTGCTAAGTACGTCCATTTTAAATGCATTAATTCTGTATAAACAGCTCCAAAATAAGAATGTGCTAATCCTCGAGTTTAGGCAATCGATTTGTGAATCTCTTTGTGACCTTGAGGTAGACGGAACGTCAACCTCTTCAAACGCGAATGTCAAACATTTCATAAAAGAATTTGAAATACGAGACAAGGCCAACAGAAAAGTTAGAAAAAGTTGCACCGGTTGCTATAAAGACATCAAGGAAAGGGAAGGCAGACTTGTAGCGCATGGGAAAGCAAGGAAGGTGAATACTTATTGTGACAGTTGCGAAGGTAAACCGGCTCTGTGCTTGGATTGTTTCGCCAAAAGACATTGATTTTTGTATGAATTTTAAATTTGTAGAAATAAGTTAAAAATAAAGACCAATAAAAGAAAATACAATTTTGAAAATGTATCAAATCTGAAATTACTTACTTACTTATCCGGCTCACAATCCATGAAGGATCTCAGCCTGAGATACTGCAGCCTTCCATGGTGAACGGTCCCTCGCATGCACTCTCCAGTCGCCGAAACCAAGCGTAGGTTCAGTCTTCCTTGTCGTCTCGAACCTGAAGGCTGGGATGAGAAGACTTTCTTGGCTGGAGCGTTGTCGTCCATTCGCTCGATGTGGGTGAGCCAATGAAGTCGTCTTTTCTTGGCCTTCTGGACTACATCCACATCTTGGTACAGCTCATACAGTTCTCGGTTGAACCTTCTTCTCCATTTGCCATCGTCGCATACGGGACCGAAAATCCGTCGAAGAATTTTTCTTTCGAATGTGCCCAGTATCAATTCCCCTTTTTTACTTATCGTCCAACACTCGGCGCCGTAGAGTAGGACTGGTAAAATCAAAGTTAAGTATAGCAGACACTTTGTCTTTCGAGTGAAGACTTTTGAACCCAGTTGTTTGGCCAAACCGAAGCAGCAGCGGTTCGCTAGGTTAATTCTTCTTCGGATCTCCACTAAGGTGTCGTTTGTGGGATTGATGTTTGTTCCAAGGTAGATGAACTCCTTAACTACCTCGAAATTGCTGCTACCAACAGTGACATTTTTTCCTCTTGGATCGACCGATGATGTCTATGTCATCCGCATAGCCTAGGAGCTGGGTGGATTTGTTGAAGATAGTTCCGTGCTCACACCTACCTTGCGCACTATCTGCTCCAGGACTATGTTGAAGAAGTCACATGACAACGCATCTCCTTGTCTAAACCCTGCGCATGTTTGAAATAACTCGGATGAGCTGTTACCCATTTGCACACTGCACTGCGTATTGTTTAGCGTCATGCGGCACAGCTGGATCAGTTTGTTCGGGATCTCGAATTCAGACATCGTCATCATAAGCTTTTGACGGTGGATGCTATCATAAGCAGCTTTAAAGTCGATGAAAAGATGGTGGGTTTCGACTTGAAATTCGTTGGTCTTTTCCAGGATCTGCCTCAGAGTGAATATTTGGTCTATCGTTGTTCTGCCTGGCCTAAAGCCACACTGGTACGTGCCGATTATTGTGTTGCAGAAAGGTTAAAGATGCTCACACAGTACGTTGGATAGGATTTTGTATGCAACATTAAGCAGGGATATGCCACGGTACTTTTTGCATGACATCGGATCGCCTATTTAGTAGATGGGGCATAATATGGAGCTTATCGAGCAGTCAGTGGGCATTCATTCTGAAATGTGCTATAAAATTCAATCTCACTCCGCACTCACATCGGTTTTCCTGATAAAAAAAAAAAATAAAGAACAACTATTTTGTTATTGAAAACTGAATACCAAATACACAAGCAACAGATTTGGAGGCGTGCTATGTCAATACCTCGTTAACCCTCCACAGGATTCCTCTTAAAAATCACCAGGTCAACGCGAGAGCAGGTTCACTGATCATTGCCTTCCCGTTCAACCCAGCTCTTTTCTACCTGCCGACTCTGAGCTGAGATTTGATTCTGATTCCACTTCCACCGAAAGTGTGTGCGAAAACAAAAATAAAAACAAACGAGAGGTTTGCCTGCTTAACATCCGAGGCTGGCCACAATAATTCTTTCCTTTAGTTTTACTTGAACCATTGACACGATAACACCCATTCCACTGTTGCGTCCCATTTTTATTTTATTTTTCCTTTGTATGAGTTTTTTGAAATAAAGTAACGGTCATTTCGAGAATCCGGTTATTTTTCTTCTTGTACCATGGAAGAGTCCATATTTCAAATGAAAACCCTGCAAGACTACGAAGTCATATCGGTTATTGGGAGTGGCGCTTTCGGTACATGTTTCAAAGTGCGCGACAAAGACAGTGGTGCAATCTACGCCTGGAAGGGCATGGACTACGACGAACTAAGCGAAACTAAAAAAGAATCCCTCATATCCGAAATAAACGTCCTCAGACAATTGAAACACCCAAACATCGTGCAATACCATCATCACATCGTCAATCATGAAACAAAATCCATCTTCATTGTTATGGAATGTTGCGAGGGTGGTGATCTGTCGCAACTTATCGACAAGTGTCGAACGGAGAAACTCCGTTTCGAGGAGAAATACATTTGGAGGATTTTATTTCAGATTTGCAAAGCCCTCCAGGTGTGTCATAATAAAATCAAAGATGGTACAATCCTCCATCGGGATATCAAACCTGCCAATATATTTCTCGACTCCGAGGGCAATGCTAAGTTGGGTGATTTCGGATTGGCTCGCGTCCTGCGGCGGAATGAGAATTTCGCACAGACTTTTGTCGGAACGCCGTACTACATGAGTCCAGAGATTGTCAAGGGCTCCAAATATGATCGAAAGTCTGACGTTTGGGCTGTGGGTTGTCTTATTTATGAAATGTGCTCGCTTCGTCCCCCATTTAAGGGACGACAATTTGAGCAATTGTCGAAAAATATTTCCGGTGGCAAGTTCAATTGTATTCCTGGTTGTTATTCCAGCGACATGCAAGAAATCATCTCGTTTATGCTTGAGGTGGAAAATGACAGTCGTCCGAGTATCGATATCATCACACGTCATCCAGTGTTGATAAGAAACGTCATCGAGATCCCAAATGAATTTCCCAAACTCATCGCAATCGAAGAACTCGCAGATGACTCCAAATGGAAGCTGACCTTCACTCCGAGAGAAGATCTCTCAAGCACGGCCTTAACTCATTTCACAGTCGACGGAGAGATGGACAAACATGTAACGGGAGTGTCAACGCCAGTTCTGCGTTCGGAACTGTTCAATTCGCCGTCGTTTAGGCGAAAAATCAAGCCTCGGACTCTCAATTGCTCCGATCCAGAGCTTTATGAGAGTATACGTGCCTTTGAAGCAGATGAAGCTGTTGAACCAACAATAAAACCCACAACCGCTGGATATAGTCCAACTGTCATCACACAGACAATTTTTGAAAAAACGTTACAAGATCGTTTGCAAGCAATTCGTGCCCATGAAAGTTTGCTGAAACATCGAGAAGCCAATTTGATGGTTCGTGAGAAGAATCTCAACGAGCGAGAGAAGCGCATACAAGAGATGGAGAGAAATCTGGAAGTCAAGCAGGCTGCCATGGAACTGATGTCGAAGCGAGTAAGAATTGACAGAAAACCAAAACCACCTCGTCGGACGTTATCCACACGTAATATCGCACCAATTAGGGATTCCAATGATACGTATTGCAGTATCGAACCAAACGACACAATTGTCGCTCCAACTGTTGCCAAACTGAACTTCGCCGCCATGCCACCTCCGAAACCTCTGCTGGCTCGTAAAGTAACCTTCAAATCACCGAAAAAGTTCACCAAGTACGACATTGAAAATATTCCACCAGTTGCCGGACGTGATTCCAAATGTACACTGCGTTCGAGTGTATCTTCAAAAACCTCCGAGGAGTCCGACGGAGGTCACAGTCATAAAAGAAAATCAATTCTTTCGATCTTCGGTCTGAGCAAAGCAAACAAGGACAATAAACCAACAACAACAATGCCAATTCCCAAACGAGAAGAGACGAAAAATTCTCCGGAAGTGATTGATAAATGCCAGCCTGAAGAACTGTCTTCGGTATGGACTTTGGAAAACAAAAGAGCTGCGTTTGATATGTTGGCTGCAATGAATGCCGCAGCAGAGAAGGTTGGCGATGGCGATTTAGAACAAATTAGTTCTAGGAAATGTCGCCAGTCAGTGCACGAGCGAGGAGCATCGTTGCGACGAAGTCAACTCATTCGAAGGTCAGTCATTGGGTTGTCGACTGGACTGATGACAAAGGTACCTGAGCACGGTTCCCGGATAATTGTTTGAAGGATTTGTTTTATTTCTGTAGAGGCAATAAAAATAATGTAATTTGGTTTTTGTGATAAAAGATTAAAATGTGATTAAGGGAAATTCCCTGAGATTTAAATAATTTAAGGTCACAGCAATAAAAGAACCAATGACTTGTACTTGAATTTTTGTAGCAAACAATTTGTATTTGTTTTTTGGGGCCAAATCCGGTTCCACTTCACTGCGATTTCTATTTTCGTACTGGGTACTTGGGTAATGTTGTGAAATGCATTTACGGCGAATAAATTAAAAGGCCAATCCATTGAAGACGCCTTCTCCGATCCTTAATGCAAAAAAACGACAAAATCCTGAACATGAAGAAAAGCAAAAAATATTACGCAATAATAACCAAAAAATTTTGTTAAGAATATTCCACTTTAATTACTCATTCTGTTGAATTTTTTCTACCCACAACAAACATAAATCAGTTACCAAGATGGAGCCTCGCCCGGCTTTAACTCTCGATGGTAGAGTGCGCTTTTGTCACGGAACATGGTCATCCTTTCGGTTTCTTTTCTATCCAACCATGATCCCAAGACACCACCAGCGATCGGCAGACCTGCCCATAGCCATTGCTTTGTTAAACCAAGAACCATGTTGCTGGAAGTTTTTTGTTTTTAATTTGCTAATAGTTCTTGTTGTTGAGGTTTCAGAGATGCCTTCCACTTGCGTGTGTGATTCCAATCGGCGTAGATTGTTGTAATTGCAAAAGTCGGGAAGAATATCACTGCACCGTATCTCCGCGCAAATGCTGATAGGAAACCTTTGGCCATCAAACTGAGAAAAGAAATTCACAAAATAGAAATAAAAATGCTTGGTTACGTAAGGCTACTTTAAACTAAACAAGGGGACAAAGAATGTAAACAGATGTTTGATTTGTTTAGACCAATTCTTTGTGACTTTGTTTATTTGTATTTTTATCAAATGTTTTTTATTTTGTATTTTCTTATTATTATTGCTTACCTTCCACTGAGACCACAAGAAAAATGTGGTAAAGCTAGAGAGTTTTCATTAAAATGAAAATTACAAAAAAGTGACTGACAGTTGGATTGTCAGTCGAGTGGATTCGGAATTGTGGATTGTGGATGGAAGAATACAGCGGTTGTTTTTGGGTTAGTTTGATTTAAAATTCTAAAATGATAAGAATCGTTGAGGCGTCGAGGGTCCAATTGTACCATCGGGGATCAGCTTTGAGCTACGCATCAGCGTATTTTTTTATGAAATTGTTATCTCGCTAGCCCATGGTTCGGAGTCGATCCTTGATTGAACAACTGGCTTTGGTGTCGTATAAAAATAAAGAAGAGAAGTGCGATTTATTTCATCAATTTTTTCATTGATAGCCAAGCAGCAATAAAAGTAATCTCTGCCACTCAAATCAAGTCCAAGCTTGTTTCTTGCTGTCGTTAAGAGCTAAAAGTTCTTGGTACACAGCATAACGTAAGACTCTGCTGGGTTCCTGGCCACAGTGATATGCTAGGCAAAGAATAAGCGGATGAGCTTGCAAGGGAAGGCTCAACACTCTCTCATAGACTTAAACATAAAAGGTCCGTTCTTTTACTTTTTCGGCAGTTTTTGTAAAATCTGTCAAAAATCGAGGAGTGGGGATGAAATTTCGTGATTCTCCCAAGAAGTAGGTAAAAGAACGCTTGAAAGCCAAAATCTCCCAAATGCACAAAATTATATCGAACGTCAACAAAATTGAATGTACTTCTTATGGTTTGACAGAACTTACAAAAACTGCCACAAGAAATTTTTGTGGCTAAAATCGGCAGATAGGGGAAATATTTTTCTCCTTCAAAAGTGACAGAGCTTACAAAAATCGGGAGTAAAAGAACAGAAAAGTGGAAGAATTTGGGAGTTTTCGGCAGTTTTATATGCTGATTCCACTGACGCTAATCGAGATTTAGCAAAGTAGATTAAGAATAAATCTCGACTTTTCTGGGATTTACGGTAGATAAAACGTAGTATTATAATAAATATTCTATTATTCTACGTTTTGACCAACGAATAAGTACCCTTAAGCACTATTCACATGAGCACGACCAACGAACGACGAATGAATGAAGAAAAGTGATTTTACATACGTTTGAAGCCTCATTTTCTTACAAATTCTCAACAAAACGATAAAAGTATAGTTTATGTTTGATATTTGATGCATAAATTAACTTTTTAATCTCAATTGTTAGTAAATTTGAGAAAACAAGTTTATTCGTCGCGAATAGAATTGTAGTTGATACGAATTGTCAAACTCTATTCGCGTTCCACACACCATCCACACTCCCAACGAACAAAATAT
Source organism: Sphaerophoria taeniata (assembly GCA_943590905.1). NCBI lineage: Eukaryota > Metazoa > Arthropoda > Insecta > Diptera > Syrphidae > Sphaerophoria > Sphaerophoria taeniata. The sequence continues at coordinate 26,900,603 of OX016541.1, forward strand.
TCGCGCGCGTATAACCTCAAAAACCATTCCTGCTTTGAGTTTTGGTTGTTCATTCGCGACGAATTAAAAACTCTCATGTGAAAGAAATGTCAAAATCGACGAATATTCGCTCATTCGTTGGTCGTCGTTCGTGCTCATGTGAATAGTGCTTTAATCCTATAAAAGCCGAGATTTGTTCTTAATCTACTTCGCGAAATCTCGTGATTATCGTCAGTGGAATCAGCATATTAGGTAGTTAAAAAAGAGACCTAATGTCAGTAACATCATCCTTCAAAAATCCAACAATAGATGGAATCTCCTAGAAACCTGTGTTAATACCAGGAAACTATGGCCTAGATACGACAAGAAAAGATCCGACAGGATTTTAACTCTTAATAAACCCTCTTTAAGATCCCTTATCGGCATAGTTACAGGACACAACTTACTTGGCTACCATAAGAAGAAGATGGGGCTTAGTACCGATGACCTTTGTAGAGGCTGTGGTGATGAAGACGAGTATGCAGATACTGCTCTTTTTCTCTGCCACTGTCCTTCACTCTGGCTTAATAGGAAGAAAACTCTAGGCAACTTCTTCTTCAATGAACTAAAGAAACTATCCGAACTGCCAGGCAAAAGCTTGCTAGCTTTGTCAAGACCTCTTCATATGTTATTTACTTTTCAGGAAGTTACAATACTTCAGGGTACCACAATGGATCTACACTGATCTAAGTGTGACGGTAAGAACATCAACTGTCAGCGAGCTTAACCAATCCTAACCTAAGCGAAACAAATTTGCATTTTCGTAGCGACAACATCATACGACACCTTGGGACCTAATTGAAATTTGATCCTGAAACATCAGGTTCCCTTCACCGTAAAGTAAAATTCCAATTTATTTTAAGAAAAAAAAAAAACAACCGCTTTTAATTTTAAATATATTTTAAATTAAATAATTTATTTAAATCTTTAATTATCCTTCGTTTTGCGAAGAGCCTTGCTCCTCGTTGCTTTCAGTTGCTTGAAAACCATATTTTGTGCAAAGTCCCTGCCCAACACACACGACACCGTATCAATGACCAATCCCATAACAGCATGTGGCCAATATCCAGTTGTTTGACCTGTTATTCCAACAGTTTTCAAGGCTGAGTTTACAAAACAGTCCGGTGATGGAATCATAGCACTTGTTTTTCGCATTTTCGACATATTGGTTGCCACAAAACCTGGTCGAATACTTTGAATAATAACTCCTTGATCCTTGTACTCTTGGTGAAGATCTTCACTGAATTTATCCACAAAAGCCTATGAAAAAAGGTCAAAATAAGTTACCACACTTTTTTGTTTTTTAGTAAAAAGAAATACCTTTGTTCCACTGTAGAGCGAAAGAAGTGGATTTGGTATGACAGCTGCAAGTGATGAAACATTCACAATAACACCTTGCTTCTTGGCAACCAATCTTGGTAAAATCAGTTTGGTCATGTAAGTAACCGAATGAATATTAGCTGCAACAATGTCCCGAAGGAATTCTTTGTTTTCGTCAACGTAGGTAAGGAAAAATTGAGGATGTTGATAACTCATTCCAACATTGTTGATCAGAACACCAATATCAAGTCCTTCTAGGCTAGTTTGAATTTTTTCGTAAATTTCAGGACCTCCAGTGAAGTCGACATCGATTGTTTTAACTTGTACTTTGGTTTCATCAGCTGAGAGAAGGAATATAAGAAATATAAGTGCAATTAAATGTCTGCCTACAGAGTTACCTTATTGTTGGCACTTACCGATTTCTTTTGCAACTGTTTCTAATTTGCTTGGAGATCGGCTGATTAGAACAACATTGAGTCCTTTCTTTGCAAGCTAAAAAAAAAATGAAAAGTATTAAATTTGTCTCAAAACTTGCACGACGCTACAGTAAAATTGTGTTTTTAGTCAAAAGTTCTTAGGAAGTGCTCGGATATTGACCAATAACTGTGTAGCGAATTTCATCTGGCAATGCTGTACCAAAAGTTTAGCATACAGACGATCATTGCAGTTCGAAAATATTAAGCTAGTCAGTCGCATTTTTAATCTGGACGTACTCACTACACTTTACTTATTAAATTAAAATTATCTATGTTCTTATAATTAAAAGTTAAATTAATTATATAGTTGATTAAAGTTATTTGTTTAAATTAAAACAGCTTCGTTTTCATTAATGATTTACTCCACGCTTCCACAACTGTATTGAAGAATAACTCTCAAAATTGGAGCTATTTTTGGTAATATCCGGTTCAACTATTTCTAGTTTTATATGAAATCATATCTAGGCATGATTAGAAAAAACAAACCTTTTCCAAGCATTGCTATCTAACGTCAGCAAAAAAGGAGGCGTGGTAGTGGGTGGTTGAACTTGAATCTTAAATTTTTAATGTGTAATAATAATATGTACCTTTCATTATGACATGTTACTCATACGTCATACAGCAAGTTTCTACACATCAATATTATTTCTACAAAAACGGATCTGGAGACATCAATGACATCACAAAATACTTACAAAGGCATGATAGTGGGAGGTTGTTACCAGCACTATTTTTTAAATTTTTAAATTGGAAATCCAAACATTGCTGAAAATGTTATCCAAATAATCCAAACTGACATTTCTCTCCGCTCCTAGCGGAACTGACAGCCGTCTTTCTGTAAATTCGAACTTTTTTTGATTATGAACAACCTTTGCTGATCCGCTATAATTGCTTAAGTGAACTTAAGCTAATGTCAAAAAACCGGACGAAAATGTCCTTAAAACAAGGAAAATTCCCTAGCATATGGAAAACTGCTTACATAACACCTGTTTTCAAGAAAGGAGACAAGTCCGATATTACGAATTATAGGCCTATATCTAAACTGTCTTGTATTCCAAAGCTTTTTGAGCAAGTGTTTGTGAAAATTTAGTCCTCTACACCAAAAGTAACCTACAAAGTAACCTCTTAAGGAGTCCTATGCCGCCAACATCAAGTATCGAAGACCAGTGGCAACATTGCCAGAATGCAGTTAGAGATGCCGCCTTTAATGTGCTGGGTTTCACACAGCCACCAAAACGAAACCCCTGGTTTGACGAAGAATGCAGGCAGGCCCATGCAGCCAAGCAGGAGGCATACAAAGCGGCGCTGCAAAGAAAGACAAGAGCTGCTCGTGAGCTCTACGAGCAAAAGAGGAGAGAAGAACCCCGGCTTCTCAGGAGAAAAAAGAGAGCATGAGAAGCGTCAGATCGAAGATGTTGAGAGAGCTAACAGCAGGAATGAAGTTCGGAGGTTTTATCGGAAGGTAAAACAGCTGGCTCAAGGTCATCGAGCAAGAACCGAAGCCTGCAGAGATCATCAAGGGAACATCATAGTAGAGCCGCAGTCAGTGCTGGGGATTTGGAAAGACCACTTCTGTAGACTGTATAACGGCGACGACGAACAAAACCCCGCCGTCAGACAGGAGCCTTTTATCATACACGATGACAGCCAACAATTCCGTGAACCCGACCTAGAAGAAGTGAAAACAGCAATATCACGGCTGAAATCCAACAAAGCCGCTGGAGCAGATGGTCTAGCTGCCGAGCTGTTCAAAGCCGCAGGCGACGAGCTAGATAGGAGCATGCACCAAATCATCTGTAAGATATGGTCGGAGGAATGCATGCCCGATGAATGGAACCTCAGCATTGTTTGCCCGATCCTGAAAAAGGGAGATCCTCTAAACTGCGCCAACTACAGAGGAATCAGTCTGCTTAACATCGCCTACAAGATCCTCTCTGCCGTTTTATGTGAACGTCTGAAGCCTTTCGTCAACAATCTGATTGGTCCTTATCAATGTGGCTTCAGGCCAGGAAAGTCTACCATCGACCAAATTTTCACGTTGCGGCAGATCCTGGAAAAAACCTATGAACTCCAAATCGATACCCACCACCTCTTCATTGATTTTAAGGCCGCGTATGAAAGCATCTACAGAGACGAACTGTATAAAGCTATGTCTAGCTTTGGCATCCCTGCCAAGCTCGTTCGCTTGTGCAAAATGACGATGGAGAACTCACGCTGCTCTATCAAGGTTGGCAATGAGCTTACGGAATCGTTCGACGTCAAAAAAGTATTCAGACAAGGCGATGCACTGTCGTGCGATTTCTTTAACATCGTTCTTGAGAAGATAATCCAAAACTCCACCGTCAACACCAGAGGCACTATCTTCTATAAATCTGTTCAACTTCTCGCGTACGCCGACGATATTGATATAATGGGAAGAACACAGCGTGATGTCAATGGCGCCTTTGTGAGGATTGAGACAGAAGCGGCAAAAATGGGTTTAGCGGTAAGTGAGGGAAAAACGAAGTACATGCTGTCTTCGAGTAAGGACACCCAACATTGACGGCTCGGACAGAACGTCACAATAGACGCATACAACTTCGAGGTAGTTAAGGAGTTTGTCTACCTAGGCTCCGCTATCAACACGGACAATAACACCAGCGCTGAGATAAGACGAAGAATTACTCTTGCTAATCGCTGTTTCTTTGGGCTAAGGAAGCAACTGAGTGGAAAAGCCCTCTCTCGAGCAACTAAGGTTAAACTGTACAACACCCTCATCATCCCTGTCCTGCTGTATGGTGCAGAAGCATGGACCCTAACAAAATCGGATGAATGTGCCTTAGGCTGTTTCGAGAGGAAAATTCTTCGGGTCATCTTTGGCCCCGTGTGCATTGATGGGGAATGGAGAAGGAGATACAACAGCGAACTTTACGAGTTGTACAACGACGTGAACTTAGCCAGAAGGGTCAAGGTCCAGAGACTCAGATGGCTCGGTCATTTAGAGCGCATGGACACCAATGCTCCGGCCCGGAAAGTCTTCGACACTATTCCCGAGGGACGCAGAAGGAGAGGAAGACCGCGCGACTCAGGTGGCGCACACAAGTGGAAGAGGACCTCAATCAACTTGGAGTGCAAAACTGGAGACAGCTAGCTAGGGACCGAGCTGACTGGCGGAGACTGTTGATTGAGGCCCAAGTCCACAACGGACTGTAGCGCCACCTTAGTAACACCAAAAATAATATCGTATGCTTTGAACAACATGGCTTTATGCAGAAACGTTCAACGGTGACAAACCTTCTTGAATTTTTGCATAAATGTTTGAATTCTCTAGAAAGTGGAAAGGAAGTTGATTGTGTTTACACTGATTTTTCCAAAGCGTTTGATCAATTTTCTCATACTATTATCAATCCCCCAGGATTTGTTAAATGGATTTCTTCTTATCTTGATACCAGATCTTACTAAGTAAAGTTCAGAAACTCTTACTCAAAACCTTTCATCGCCAAGTCGGGTGTACAACAAGGTAGTCATCTAGGACCCCTTTTATTTATTTTAGCTATTAACGATGCACCGTTAAGTGTTCGAAATAGTAAAATTCTTATCTTTGTAGATGATATGAAGATCTTCAAAAAATTTTCATGCAATGAAGATCGCGTTCAATTGCAAGATGATATTAATAAGTTTGTTGTATGGTGTGAAAAGAATTTATATCTTAACTCACGAAAATGTTAGATAATGACAATTTCAAAAAAGCGTAATCCTACATCATATGATTATGTACCTCCCCAACACATCTTATCCCGTTTCTTTAAGGTTATGGACTTAGGAGTTCTTTTCACATCTAAATTAGATTTTTCAGAACACATTAATAACATCGTCAACAAAGCTAACTTAATTTTAGGATTTATTAAGCGTTGGTCCAAAGAATTTCTTGACCCTAACGTTACCTATATAGCTTGTACAACAGTTTAGTTCGACCTTCGACCCTATCTCGAATATACATCACATGTTTGGTTTCCTCACTATGAGATACATATTGAGAAACTAGAATCGGTTCAACGCAATTTTACATGTTTCGCCTTTAAAGGGCTCCAATGGATTGACCACAATAATATCCTTATGAGGATCAACTTGCACTTTTCCAGATGCAAACACTTTGTCAAAGAAGAACAAATAATGATATTGTTTTCCTTCATCGAATTATTACTGGTGTCTCTGATGCTCCACCTCCCTACAGAGGTGGAGATTATATGTTGCGTTTTCATAATTTGATAAAAGTCAACCAACATAGAACTAACGACGGAATGCCTTAGCCACTAACAAGAATGAGTAAGCTTTTTAATGCGAATGAAAACTTATCTGATTTTCATATCAATAAAAACAATTAACAACTAACACTGCACTAAGTTATTAAAAATTTGTCGTAAGAAATAGCTTGCTTTAAGCTGTCTTTGGCATTATCTGTTAGTGTAAAAAAAATAACGGTACTTTCCCAGCCACTCATACAATAGGCGGGGAGCCCCCATACAAGAAATTCCCGTCATCGCGCCCACTAAAATTTTTAATGAGGAATAAAAGATAAAGCCAAGACGAATAAGATTCGCTTCGTCTTTCGGCGTGAATTTAGTTAGCCGGAAAGGCCGCATACCTATTGCAATTTGGTGAATGACGGTGAAATGTCTCCATCATCACGGATTCTATTTCTGTTTCTTTCATTACACGCGTCCTAGTGTTAGATGTAGAAATACCTTGGTTTGCTTGCTTTCAAGCTGCCGAAAGTATCGCACAAACCAGGTTTTATTATGACCTAAAGGACTGTATCAAGGGGCACGGTAGTGCCCAGCCAAGTTCTCTAGCAACTTTGGCACTACACCCTTATTTACAGGAAACAACTCAGGGCATTTTCCACCCCCCTCTAACTTCTATACCAAAGAAGCCAAAAGTTTCAAACTCACATCATTTGTTAAGCTAGTCAAGAAGAAGCACCTCAGTAAATTTCAGATATTTAGCATAAGTAGTTTCTAAGATACAATGTTCCAAAAATCACGAAAACCGTAACTGACTGACTCACTCACTCACTGACTCACTCACTGACAGATCATCAAAATTATCAAGCACTTCCCGTTGCCCTAGAAACTTGAAATTTGGCACAGTGGTAGGTCATGTGGTACATACAAAGGAAAAAATCGAAAATTTGAAAATTTTCAATCAGGGGGCGTGGTAGCCGCCTACTTTTACATAATTAATTTAAATTATATGAAGCACTTTCCGTTGCCCTAGAAACTTGAAATTTGGCACAGTGGTAGGTCATGTGGTACATACAAAGGAAAAAATCGAAAATTTGAAAATTTTCAATCAGGGGGCGTGGTAGCCGCCTACTTTTACATAATTAATTTAAATTATATGAAGCACTTTCCGTTGCCCTAGAAACTTGAAATTTGGCACAGTGGTAGGTCATGTGGTACATACAAAGGAAAAAATCGAAAATTTGAAAATTTTCATTCAGGGGGCGTGGTAGCCGCCTACTTTTAAATTATTAATTTAAATTATATGAAGCACTTTCCGTTGCCCTAGAAACTTGAAATTTGGCACAGTGGTAGGTCATGTGGTACATACAAAGGAAATAATCGAAAATTTGAAAATTTTCAATCAGGGGGCGTGGTAGCCGCCTACTTTTACATTATTAATTTAAATTATATGGAGCACTTTGGAGTGCAGTAGAATCAAGAAATTTGGCATACAAGTACATCGTGCAATAAAACAAATAATATATGAAATTTATGATTTTCAACTGAGGGGGCGTGGTACCCACCAATTTAAAAATAAATTTTATAAAATATATGGGGCAGCTCTGATCATCGTAGAATATTGTAATTTGGCAAACTAGCAATTCTGCCAGTCAATATAAAGAAATAAAATTATTTTTTTAGATTTTTCTGCTTATCAAAAAAAAAAAAAAAATCTTTGCAAAAAGTAATGATATCACACCAAAAACATAAATGTAAAAAAAGAGCCAAGTTCTCCCGTACAAAAATTCTGCCTAACAAATCAGCCACGAAAAGTAATGAGATCTAAAAGAACGCCAAGTTCTAAGATTCAGCAAGTACTCGTAGGTGCATTGCAAATGTTTTAAGTGGACTTACACCGAATCAACTATTAGTTTTGAAAGTAACTTGTAAACTAATGTAAATTAGTTAATTTTTTTTACTTGGCGGGTTTTCTCTTAGTAACCTACTATTAAAAAAGTTTGGAAAACTTGCTAAGTAAAAAAATTAACTAATTTACATTAGTTTACAAGTTACTTTCAAAACTAATAGTTGATTCGGTGTAAGTCCACTTAAAACATTTGCAATGCACCTACGAGTACTTGCTGAATCTTAGAACTTGGCGTTCTTTTAGATCTCATTACTTTTCGTGGCTGATTTGTTAGGCAGAATTTTTGTACGGGAGAACTTGGCTCTTTTTTTACATTTATGTTTTTGGTGTGATTTTTATTACAAACTACAGTAGTTTCGTTTATAATAAATCTGGTTTGCGCAATACTTTCGGCAGCTTGAAAGCAAGCAAACCAAGGTATTTATACATCTAACACAAGGACGCGTGCAATGAAAGAAACAAAAATACAATCCGTGATGATGGAGACAATTCACCACATTGCAACAGGTATGTGCGGCCCTTCCGGCTAACTCAATTAACGCTGACCAAGCGAATCTTATTCGTCTTGGCTTTATCTTTTAATCCTCATTAAAAAATTTAGTGGGCGCGATGACGGGAATTTCTTGTATAAGGGCTCCTGGGCTACAATGGGCGCGTTCAGTTTGATCTTGGAAATCCTATCCAACTCGTTTTTCATGAACGAGTTCGATAGATAAATTTGGATAGCTGTGAAAGCAAGATTACAAAAATTAGCTGTTTATTAATTTCAATGGCTGTTCTGTCAGATAGCGAAATCATAAATGATCAATGACTTTGAAAAAACATTTCATATGCAATGACAGTATTCACAACCTTTAATTTAAGACTTTGCACCTCTATGCACAATCTACATACCTTAAGAAAATAATAACCCCGCTACAAAAATCGAAAGATATTAGATTGTGTCCTTCTTTTATCAGTTAAGCAAAATTCAATACATGAAGATAGAACACGAAAATCTTATCGGACTCAATTGAGAACAAAAATTCAAATACAGCCCTATCGTCGTATCCGTTAGGAGAAACTTACGATCGTGTTAGAGTTCCTATCGTAACATTTATTTTGTTCATGTTCACGTAATAACGCATGTGGTACCGCAAATGTTCCTACACAATCTAGCTGTCGGAACAATCGGAGACGCATAAAACAAACTATAATTGGGATTTGTAATTTGGGAGCGAATTTGTTTCATTTCTATGAAGTGAGTGTTAAGGCTAAATCACAAAGGCGCTTCAGCGTCGGCTTCGTCTGACGTTTACGAGTTCAGCTATAGGAATTCAATGCTTGCTATCACAATGACGCTTCGACCTCACGTTTCGTACGTAACGTGACTCCAAACGGAAGCTCTAGTTCAAAATATGCTGAACTTTTGCTTTGTCTGACAGCTCAACAGCTGTTTGTTCATTTGTTTTTTGGAGCAGCGTTACCACTCGAAAAAAAAGGATTCGAAGTAGATTTGGGAATAAAGCGAAGTAAATTGAGAAAAAGTGAAGTGGATTTCAAAATAGCGTATTTTATATTGTCCATGGATACATTGATGCAAAGAGGGACATACAGTTATTATCAAAAGTTCATATAGACAGAATTACAATTATAGGGCCGTGTGCGAATTGTGTTAATATGTGTATAAAAACTTGACGTTCGATTTACTTTTGACACTACATGGTCGATAAAATGTGTTAAAATTTAACTAGCAGACGAAAATATGACACAAGTGGTTAAATTTAACCAACATTTTAACGCAAGTCGCACACATGGCCTAAAATATTAAACACTTCAATACAATCACGTAACTCATACTTTGCGTATATGTATGGGTTGACATTTCGTGTTTGTAAAGTGTGTCCGCTTATTGTGCGTGTATAAGGATAGAAACTGCAGATGCAGATGTCGATTATCTATTTTCTTGATGAAAATAAGAGAACTGTAGGCATAAATTACTCAATGAGTTAATCGAAGCAGATTTTGGAAATATCAAATAAAATCGATGTAATTTTTTTCTGAGTGAAGTAGATTTCAAAACATTCTTGATGGTGCGAAGTGGGAATAGATTTTCAAAGTTTTTCAAAAATCGAAGTATAGACTACTTCGAAAGGAGTAAAGTGGCAAATCTGTTTGATGATGATGGAGGGAGAACTGTCATTCAAAGCAAACGTGAAGCGGGTGCATCGTAACGCAGACGAAGCCGAAGCTGAAGCGTGTTTGTGGTTTAGCCTTTAAGCAGCCAGCTCTGGTTAAAAAAAAAGCTCTCCCATAAGGCCTTCACTGACATTTTTTCTTGAACGAACTATAAACGCTGTGCATCGCATAACAGTTGATTTTTTTCTTTTCGCCGCATGAAATCGTGAGTTTGACATTTCAACGCAAATTTGAATATTTTTCTGAGGTATGTACGATTTAACAATCGGAACCCTTAGGACGATACCATTTTCGTATATTTCGTACAAATCGGATAGAATTTTCTTACGATCGGATACGATGAGATGATAGGGCTGATATTCTTAAATATTTTAACGTTACAGTTTACAGACGATCAGAATGGCGTACATGCTTTCCATATTTTTAATTCAATATCTATCTATGAATTCTATTTAAACAAAATTTTCTTAATTTCAATAGGTCAGTATACTTTACAAAAGAGACATGACATCTATTTCAAAATTCCAATTGCTTATCCGTATGCTTTAATCGATTGCCAACCGATCAGCTGAACTTTTTGACATGACTAGAATAATAAATTTATTTCGTTTTTTACATTTACATTTCTATCCCACAGGTATTAGAAGTCTTATTTTCTTTTTTTTTCATAAAGCTGGTCTGCGAATACTAAAGTCAATCAAAGTTCATTGAATTCGATTGTCATTACAATTGTTTTAGAATTTTAAATTCAACCTCCGCCGTCCGTCACGTTGTCATCGATTGGATTAAGTTTAGTTTAATTTCAATTTATTTTTAGATCTTAGCCCAATCAAACTCAAACTTAAGGGCACTTCGTTTTTCATTTTATATCTAGCTGGAAATGTTTCTACAATTTTTTTTGTCCAAAACTTATTTGAGGTTTATAAACCACAAGCACTTGAACATCGCCTGAAAAATTGCTTAGTAATGGCATTTATTTGCACCTTGCACATTCAAGTTAAAATCATTTTTTGTTTTGCGAACAAACATTTTAAAGTAAACAAAAGGTATGAGGCAACATCGACAGTTGATACTTTTTGTATTTATTCAATGGATTTTTTTGTTTTACTTGTTCTTTGCGGAAGTGCTAGAACTTTGAATATGCCATATGCGCAAACAGAATTTCTTGAATGTTTAGTACGGTACTGTTAGTGACAACTGCATGTCATTAGTATGTCATTAATTTTAATGTTTAATTAAGTAGATGGCAAATACTTTGAAACGTTAATGAATCTCGTAATGACATTGCAGTGCTTAAAACCGTTAGGGCTTCAAAATAAAGTTTACATTGGGTTGTAATAATAATTTTAACACAAAAAATATGTCTTATCTTTGTCGTTGATATTTAGGTCTTTTGGCTTAGGAAATAGAAAAGACTTCTTTAAGCTTTAAGGCTGAACTATAATGCAATTTTGCTCACGCATGCATGTTTAAGTGAACCAGCGAATACACACAAACCCTATTAGCAAACCATAATGTACTTAAGCAGCATTCGTTAACTTTTCGTTCAAATTTTACTAGTGCGCTTTCATTCGCTCATTGCTTAAGTGAATTTGACAATTTGAAGAAGGCTAAGCCTTCTTTTTTTGGTTACTTAACGACTATTCAAAAATATTACGTAGAGGCAAGGCCAAAACCGTCCTACATTTTTTTAAAACAACGGGTGGAATACCACCGGGACCAAAAGAATAGTCTTCCTTAAGAAGGCACATACAATTAACAATTTTATCGGAGTCGATAAGAATATTGTTGAAAGTTCCAGTCAGAATCCACAGATATGGGAGTATCGATGAAAGACTGACTAAAATAACTTGCAAAAGCATCACAGATTTCAGAATTACAGTTCAAGAAATAATAGCTTAGGACAATAGGGGCATTCGCGATCCTGTGCAACAAAGAAAAAGTAAAAGTAAAATTGCGTTTTTCTTACTGTCAACTACACCAACCCAATTTTACACCATTGTATCTTTTTGTTGCAATAGGCTTAGGACGTAGAATAAGTGTAAAAGTGTAACAAAATCGTAGTCTGTATATTTTGTTGTTTTAGTGCCAGAACATGTTACACTTTTGCACCTATAGAACGATACAAGACCATTTGCATTGAATCGTAAATACCCCTACATTTTTTGGCTATAGAATAATTGAAACGTCATCCATTATCATCATATTTTTTTAAGTGTGTGTTGGTAGACGAGTCAAATTTATGTAGGTATCGAATTTTTAATTCTGCCAGGACACGTCACGTTATTGACAACGTCCATTAATGGCTCTTTATCCATTCACAACAATATTTTATGGAAGCCTTATATAGATATACCTACTTGTGCACTCAAAAACGATTAAAATTCGAGCTTTTCCCAAATGAAGGTTTTGTTGCAATAAAATATGTTTACTGAAATATTTGTTTTACATTCTTATTTATGAATGTAATATGTAAAATAAGTATAATGTAAAAAACAAATTCTATGAATAAAAAAATAAAAAATAAAAAATAACGTAAAATAATAATAATAAATAAATACATAAACAAACACTAAAAGTACTTTTAGCAAAAATCTTTTTAAATTTTATCAGACCCTTCAAACTTTTGAGTTTCACCAACTTAAAATGGGAAATTTCAGGGAAATTTTTGTCAAAATTGACATCCTCATGAAAATTATGTGAGCAAAAATGAGAAAGCGTTATATTCACTTTTTAAAATATTCAATGACACTTATTTAACGAGTCAAAAATTGGCATTTAGTTTTAAAAAGTGTAAGCGCTTGGTGAAACCAAAAAGTCTCACTTTACGGTTTAAAAGCCTGTTTAGTGTTTAAAAGTTTTTTATGAAATCGGGCATTAATGGCGCAAAATTATAGTTTAAAATGACATTTCAATCATTTCTGAAACGTGATTTTAAATCAGTACCACACTAAAATAAATTGTTCATTAGCGGTTTATAATTTTGCGCCAATGACATTTATATCATCTTTCTACCTAACGTTACTTGAGTGGGATTTTGATATATGAATCTCACGTTTGTGTACATCTTAAATTCTTAAGTTGAAATTCGGTATCATTTAAAATTGGTTCAGCTTTAAAAGGTTTCAGATTCTTTTTTTTTCAATAAAAATTTAATGTTTGAACAGATGCAAATCATTTTGCAATTTTTTTGGAATAAATTATAAAGGCCAGGCTAGTAGGTAAATTATTTTCTAGAATTCAAATAAAATTGTCAAAAAAACGAATTGGTAATTCAATTTTAGAAAATACTAAATATGTTCATTCTTCAAGGTTGCATTTAACAAAGGGTGGCAGACTAAAAGGAAAGCAAAATAACTATTTTGCACATCAGACACAGCCCCACAGAAATAGAAAATAGGACAGCGACCGACGGGTTGTTCTCTCTTTTTGCCTACAAGTAGTCCAAGATCCCAGAGCAATCAGACATAACTTATTTTCACACGGATGAAACCTGAAGTTTCCAGTAGCGTCTCGTGTGCCTTGAATACCTACCCGCTTTGTGGAACTTGCCGAGTGACACCTGGGCAGGTACCAGGTGGGTGAGAAGGGTAGCTAAAAATAAGTTTTATTTTACTTATTTTCACATGGCTGATTTTTATATATGTCATGAAGAATACTATTTTAAAGTAATATCCTAAGTGTCAGACACTTTTGATGGACCAAGCTTTTGTCAGACGCTTTAAAGTTACCCAAATAGTGGAGTCAATGAAGCTCATAAAAGGGCGTTTTCAGAAAGTCCTCAGAAACAGCTCGGATTTGGAAAAAAAATGCCTAAATTTTTTGTTTTTTATATTGTTTAAAATCAGGAACATTTCATTTGGGGGAAATAATTGAAAATTTCGATATTTTGACTTTGAAGATGAATTTTTCGAAAACTATTCTTACTCTAAGGCCATGATACAACTAAAACAGATAGCGCATTCACGTTTCTATTTTTGTTTCGTTCTGCGCATCTACGTCACGAGTACTCAACGAGTTTGACGTTTATTATTTAGTATGTGAAATCAAACCAAAACAATGGCACTTATTTGTTAAGATATTTTGTTTATTTAGTAAAATGTTGATATTTCTAATGTTTTTCATTTAGGTAAATGGTTTTCAATAGTTGATATTTGTGTTTATCCTTAAGTTAAAGAAAATTTGTGTGTTTGAGTGAAGGAAATTAATAAAAAATCGAAGTGAATGAAGAATATGGTGCATTTTTTTTTCATTTTCATTCGGATGCATTTGCTCTATAGAATTTCCTGGCTGATTGTTTTATCAGTAATAAATGGTTAAATAAAAGAAATGACGGTCTTTTGAAAACAGTGATTTATCAACTTTTTATTTAATTTATTATTTTTTTGTATTTTCTTTTCCTTGTTAGCTTTTTTTCTGTGATTTGTCTGTTCAGTTTACGCATTCGGAAGAACATACGACAACGAAAGAAAAGCTTCATTACCTTCTCATCGCATTCGATCTTTGCTTTCTCGGCAACTTCAACTAAATGCTGGGTGTAGTTTGCACTTATGTAAATGCCTTCACCTTCTCCATTTACTGCATTAAAAAACATTTTCTAATGCAGCGAAGTGAGCCATCATTGTGGGATTTGCTTTAGACAAGCCTCCTTCGTCCAAATGATTGACCCAAGAGCTTTCGTCTGGTTCAATTTGTTCCAGATTTGGTATCGTGTTTTTAAAACGATGGCAAATGTAGCCAGCCAAGTTTTCCAAACCGTCGTAAGCAAATGGGAGATTTTCTTCTGGCTCAGGGGCAATAGGCATGCTATTGTCCACTTTGACAACGACAAATATCCTTCCTGAAAAAGCGGATATTTATTAAGATGAATCGATTATTAGATTGTGAGATCAAACCTGTCAAAGAAGTTTCTTCCGAACATAAGTCAGGTGTACTATCCACACCAACATTTCCGTTGTCAGAAATTGCACCTTCATTGTGCCCAAGAATGTATGACCTCATCCTGTACTTAAATTCTTGGCGATCTGGGTGATCATGAAGACCGCCTTTAGCTCTTATGACACCGAAGAAGTTTTCAAGGACGTCTTGGTTCTTGGTGAACAAGGTCCACTGCTTAGAGAGATTTAAATTTCCTTTAGGAAATGTATGAAAGCTGGAATCTCTCGTGATCTTCTTTCTTTGGCTGTTATTACAGTCAAAAACTGAACAAACAACCATGTTTATTAACAAATGTTTATTTTTATTTAGTTTTAATTTCAAATAATACCACTTTTAATATTTTTATTGCTTAACACTTTCAAATTTCACTTCCTTTCCAATTCACAACAGAAAATAAAGTGAAATTGCGCCAAAAATACTTATTCTCCTCAGTTGATTGAGTACTCGTGACGTCACGATAGTTTGACAACCAAAACCTAACATGCGCAATGCGCTATCTTTATTATAGCGTTTTTTTTTGGTTATCCGGAATTGTACACAGAACTGTCCGATTCCGGATTCCAAACGAACAGGCAAACACATTTTTTTGCTTCTAAGGGTTGAATGGTTGTGTATTTGTGAAACCTCATATGCAAAATTGCAGATGACATGACATTGTTTTTAATTTCTTTATTTGTAAACATGGCAGCGAGTACGTATATGCGAGTGCGTGCATGTATGCGTGATTCTGTTTTTGATTCTGACTTCAAATTCGGAATCATTTTTCTGTTCTATTCAGAACAAGAACTGTCATCTTGTGCCAAGTGAACGAGTACAGAACTGTTCGGAACAGTTCCGGACTACCAAAAAAAAAACGCTATTAGTTGTATCATGCTCTAAGGCCGTGTGTGAATTGCGTTAAAATGTGTATTAAAACTTGACGTTTGGTTAAAACTTGACACTAGCGTGGTGAATAAAATGGGTTAAAATTTATCCTGCTGTGGAGCAGGTTAAATGGGTTAAAATTTTGACGTGTCTTTTTTTCAAATGAATGATAGAGAAGTTTTCTTCTGTTCTGTTGATTTGTTCCATTTTTCTCCGTTTTATTTAGTTCTATGTAATAAAGAATTAATAATTGCATTGATATTTCAAGAGATTGAAATGAAATACTTTTGTTTCATCATATTTTAAAGCCAAAAAACGAAATAATTTTTCTTTCTTTTGAGAATGATAACAGATGTCAGCTGGGAGAACATGTTTTGCAGTGTTACCACACGGAAAAAAACAATCATCCAAAAAGGGAAATTTTTGTTTGAAGATTTTCTTACTATTGCTTCAAAATATCATATTACCACTGTAAAATCTAGAAAAATAAATAAAACAAAGTGTGATTGTTATTTTTAGTGACTTTTCATGAAATTCGTTGCTTAAAGTTTGGTTTTCAAGACAAATTTATTTTACCTAGAAGAACAAAAACATCTTTCGTTGAGGGGAATTTCGTAAATAATGAGGGAAATTTCTTAGAACTACGCAGAAATGTTGGTTAAAAAAATCCCTTTTAACGCAATTCACACAGAAAATGGCTAAATTTGTTCCCTTTTTTCACTAAACGTCAAATTTTAACCAAACGTCAAGTTTTAATACACATTTTAACGCAATTCACACACGGCCTAAAGCTGAAAATCTCTTAAGGTGCCTTTTATTTTAAGGAGGTATGTCACTGGGCATTTTAAATGGGAATAGTTCATCACAAGGGTAAAATAAAATGCACTCCCAGGGATGGCAACTGACACGAATTTACCACAAAACGTACAGGCAGAGTTGCATTGGTATTCACATGTATTCACGGACACGAAAAAATAATTTGTGGGTGTTTCAGGCAAGGGGGATACCGGTCGCTGATGTTTTCTAATTCCGTGCACTAGATGGAGTGCTCATCGCGAGGCCGTTAAGTCATTGAAGGAAAATTACGTGAAGATAATTTCAACTCTTGAACTCCTTTGTGATCCTCAAAAGGAAAATTTGGATATCAGAGGTGCGGCAACCATACTCTTATCTGCTGTATGCGACTTTACGTGTTTGTGTTATCTTTCCTTCCGGTGTGATATTTTGGAAGAAGTTGATGCAGCACAGAAATATTTGCACAAATCCGGGCTAACTCTAGAAAAAAGTTTTATAAAACTTAAGACACTCGCGAGTTTTCTTCATGAAAATCGTGATGAAACCGTGAACAAGGCCATAATTTACGCAAAAGAACAATGCACCGAGCTGGAAATTTCAATTGAAAGGCGGGGAAGAAAAAAAAAGAAGAAAATTATGCCTGGCGAAAGGGCTCAAGATGCTGGTTTGACGTTGGAAGTTGAAACACAAAGATCCATGCTAGAATATCAGGATACATTTTACAATGAACTTATTCATCGGTCTAATGCCATGGAAGACATTGCGTCAGTTTTCTCTGCTCTTCAACCGAAAATATTGTTGTATGGAACGGAAGAAGAACTGCGTGCTGTTGTTCCAATGCTAACCTCAATATTTACAGAACTAACAGATAACAGTATCATATTGGAAATCTGGCGAATACGGCGTCACATGGGAGCTGCAAAAATAAATTTAAAAGAAGCAGAAGTTTGGACAGCCTTCGAATTTTTAAGCTTCATTGTTGAGTGGGACTTTTTAGACTCATTACAGAGTCTATCATTGGCGATGAGAATTTATTTAACATTTTGCGTCTCAGTGGCATCGTGTGAACGAAGCTTTTCAAAATTAAAGTTGATTAAGAATTATCTAAGATCAACAATGAGCCAAAATAGGTTGACTAGTCTGTCTTTACTTTCAATCGAAAAGGAGCACACAAAAATATAGATTTTGAAGATAAAATCGGAACATTCAGTGCAATAAAAGCTCGAAAGCATATTTAAAAGAGATCTTTGTTCGTGTTTTTTATTAATTTTTTTCAGGGGTGTAAGCTTGCTTCACCGCCCGGGTTCCACTGCTTTTTAGTCCGCCCCTACCCACGCGCTCCTTTGTTGCCTTGTGCCCCTAGGCCTAGTTTGCCATTAGGATAATACGCCACGGACATAATACTATTTCAATTTCATAACCCCAATGTGTTTCTTATCTTCATACATTATAAATTTTCGGTTCAGCTGTTACAAAATCAATAAAGCCGCAAACCTTCTCAGGTGACCGGCAAAAGAGACCCACTTATCTACTTCATGCAAAAGCAAAAAAATTTAAGTGCGTCACCAGTTTTTGAGTACCTATACCTATTTGGAAATTGCATAGCTACGAACAATACACATTTGTACCTATGTACATAGTTTTAAATCCTTATCCAATTTTAATAACTTTAAAAACGAATTGATGATTTAACCATTTTCTTATTATAGAACCGGCAAACAAACGCTCTCATACACAAGCATCAGCCATCAGCAAGCTGTGTAGTGTACATACAATAATTAAAGTAAAACCATAACCCGAGCAATATCAGATTCCAAGGGCAGGCATACTAATACCTACAAAACAAGAAACCACCCAACCCCTAAAATTTGTGCAAAATGACGTAACATAATATGTTCACAGTGGCATGATTTTATTATGTCTAGGTATGTATTGGAAACAAAACATGAAAAATATCCTTACCGCTTTAGCGTAGGCTTTTCCGATACCGTCTGTGGCGCCGGTTATTACTAAAAATCAAAAACAAAAGCAATCATTTATAACTTCACAAAATTTCAAACAAAATGTCATTTAGGTAAAACTTTTCATTATCCAAAAACATACCAGCCCATTCACCCAGCCGCTTGAAATCAACCCTTGGACCCAAAAACTTCGGTCCCAGAATATTCGAATACAACCAGGGCAAAACTTTTCTGACAATCTGATAGGAAACAATTAAAAGGGCTAGACTCGCAGTAATGCCCATCGATGAGGGGGTAACAGCACTACAATTTCCGTCAGTCATCTTCTTAAAATAGACAAAATTGTCTGCCGAACTCGAAAATAAAATTAATTGAACTCAAACGATTCCCGTCGAGACGTACAATGTCCACCGCGTTATCACAAACAAATAAATGCGAATCAGAATTCGATCGACTTGAAAAAAAAAACCGCTTGCTTAGGTGTTCTTTGCTTTTGAAACTTCCCTTCCGGAATAAGTGCTTCGAATATCGTTAGCCCATAATTCATGGGCTTTCTCTGCTTCCAATCGAAAACACATTCTTATCGCAACTAAAATTTGTACTTGTATTGAATTAAATTTCAATTGGAATTCATGAGGATAGTGCTGAGTTGATTGCTGAATACTAAATACAAAAAAATATACAAAAATAAAAAGCAGCGGAAAATTGAATCTTTTTCCATTTGGTTGGGGGTATTGGTGTGTTTTCGACGTGACAAATGTGCGCAGAACTTCGGGTATATGAATAAAATGTGCTGTGCGCAGTTCTCAATTTGTATGCTTTCATATTCCATTCCAGCAGAAGTTTATTGATGTTTCCCCTTAAATTCTAAACACATTTCAAATAAGGGAGCAATACATTCATACAGAGTCGTATGCCTATGCACGCGTGATATTGAGATTTGGGAACTTTTTTTTTATTCGCCCAGCACCACCAGCTATTTTTGTTGAAAGCAGCTATACGCGATAATGGAGTTGGAGATACATTTTGAACTTTAGCGTTTTGTACTGAGACCTTCATATACATACTTGCCTAAATGGAAGATAAGACATTTTTTCCAATAAAACGGTCTGGTTGCATAGATTAACTGTAAGTGAAGAAAGGAGTGTATTTCCTCGTTTTGAATTCTAGGCGCTAACAACGATGTGCGACGATAGTAAGAGCGTCTAAGAACAAATTAATAAGAGCATAATTATATATCTTTATTTCGTACAACGGTAATTCCACAATCGCGGTTTTTCAAAAAATAAATAAGGCCGTGTGCGAATTCAGCTAAAAATGGGTTAAAACTTGACGTTTGGTTAAATTTTGACATTTCGCATTGAATAAAATGTGTTAAAATTTGACTAGCTGCGGAGCAAGTTAAAATATGACAGTAGTGGTTAAAAATTCATACATTTTTAACCACAATTTATCCAATTCGCACACGGCCTAAGCAATAAAAAGAAGAGGTGGAGGTATTGGTATTTTTGGAATTCGTTTTTTGTCGGCTAGGCTGCCGGTTTCCATTTTTTGTTTATTTTTTATGAATAATACGTAACTTTCTATGGGTCGAGTGTTTAATAGCTGGAAAAAAAACAAGCTTTAGCATCGTCTTCGTTTACGTTACTATTTCTCCCTCAATCATAATCATCCCTCCAGAAACAACAGAATTGTGTTTGTTGTTGTTTTTTTTTTTTACTGCTGTTGAACTATCAGACATAGAAAATGTTCAGCAAATTTGAACTAGAGCTTCCGTTCGGATACACATTACGTATCATTAGGTTCATTCGATGCAACCAGCT
The DNA here is from genome assembly GCA_943590905.1 of Sphaerophoria taeniata. Taxonomy (NCBI): domain Eukaryota; kingdom Metazoa; phylum Arthropoda; class Insecta; order Diptera; family Syrphidae; genus Sphaerophoria; species Sphaerophoria taeniata. Next base: position 26,921,108 of record OX016541.1, read on the forward strand.
CGGGGCGCTCCGGTGCTTGTCACGACCCTTAACGGAGCTGTCAAAAAACTGAAAAAATTCTCTGTGTTTGGTTTCATATCGAACGCATTAGTAGTGCCCTGTGCTTTTTTTTCTCTTTGTTGTATAGAAACAGCTGATTAGAATAGCTCCGAAATTCTCACCCGAATAAAACTTGGGGCGATTCATAGCGCCCCCGGTGAGAGCACTGAATACGCATCGAACACATTGGAAATGCACCAAGGCGAAAAAGAGCGAAATCGAACAGCTCAGTGCGAAATCAGAGCGCACATCGAACAAACCTGTTATGTTCGAAACGTGAGGTCGAAGATTCACTGTGATGGCATGCGTTGATTCCCTATGGCTGAAATCGTAAACGTCAGGCGAAGCCAAAGTGTGTTTTTTGCTTCAGTCATAATTCCTTGCTTTTTTCAGATCTTACATGTACTTTTATGACAAAATGCGGTAATGTTATACTCATTGGAATCTTAAAATTTTTTAATGATCACGAACTAAAGGGATTTTGTATACCCTTAAGGGGCCCACCCACAGAATCCGTCAATCCGTCAGCGTCAATGTATACGTTGCTGCCAACGTAATGCCGGATGAAACCGTCCCATAGAATACTTTGTATAGACTTTGACAGTCTCATTTGCTTGGTGTAAAAATAATTCACAAAACCGCAAATCTGAACAAAAAATTTTAAATTTAAATATCAAAATCGTTTCAAAATTATTCTTTTGCACTAAATTTTGATCATCCATTGTTTTTCCTTGTTGTTGCGGAATACATTGAATTGATTGCTCGTCAAATTCAGTTGTCAACGGATCAACGGACGCAAAAGGTAGAAAGCTAACCAACTCTATCCATCGTATCCGTAACATGCGTTGCTTATGGGACAAGTTTCATAAGAACATGTATATTCTATTGTGCTGTCAGTTGAAAACGTCAACGCTGACGCACTGACGGATTCTATGGGTCGGCCCCTTTATCATGTGAACACAATGCCGGAGTACATTGGCCATTGCTCTGGCATTTCGGAATATTGTAATAGCTGGAAGAGATAAAGTTTGCTGAACAGTTCCACATTCGTGTAGCGTGGTCAAAAAACGAATCTCTGTTTAACCAAAATTGGGCTCGAGAGTATACTGATGGACATTCCTATAGGCGCTAGTATTACGGTGGAATATCTTAAGAGGAGGTATGGAACTGGCTATTTCATTGTTTATAGCATAGTCCGTTGAAATTTAAGATGTAGAAAAGGGTAGGGCAACAAAACGTTCTTGTGTCACCAGAGAAGTTTATCTAGAAAATGTAATAAAAAATGTTTAAGCTCTTATTTGAGTTGTGTGCAATTTTTATTAAAAGAGTAGGGCTTGGAAAATTCTTGAAAAATTCATTTATACAATTTTTCGTTATGTCGGAAGTCGGATCCGGATGTATCATCTTATAGTTCTCTTTAATTTTCAAATTTTCAAAAGTTAAAATATCATTGTGACCTACGCGAATTTGCCGGTGCTCAATTCTCATTGTGAATATAACACAAGATTGTCATCTGTCACTTGCGGCAAACAGATGACAACAAAAAATGACATTTCACTGATAAGAAAAGTGTTGAACAATTTTGTTCTAAAATTATTATATTTTTGAAATAAACTTTAGTGAAATAAAAGTAAATATATAAACGATGTTGAATATTTAACAACAAATACAAACTCTAAATCTATCCCGCCAAAATGATAAACAAAAACAATACATAATAATTCAACCTAAAACAATTAACAATGAACAAGTTAAGCAGTAAGTTTAGCACCTTTTTCTGAGCTTAATTCCACCAATTAACAAGTTGCCAATCTTTCTAGCTTTTCTACTGATAGTTTCTCTAGCTATTAATTTGCAAACTGCTAGCCCACAATCTAACTCATGTCGACTGGACGATATCCTTAAAAATCCGGCGCCACAACAATGTAGCATTACGAATCGCAATCTAGCTAAAACCATTTACATCCTCTATGACATCAATCCATCTGAGGGATTTAATCTCCGTCGAGATGTCTACATCCGGTTGGCAGTCTTTGTGCGAAATCTACAAGCTCAGCCCGGCTTTGAGTTTGTAAAATTAGTTTTGCCACCATTTAGACGTCTCTACCATTGGAAATCCAGTCATGTCTATCAAGACAACGTTCTATGGTCTCGATTTTTTGATATTCCCAGCATGAAAGCCTTCGTCCCTGTTCTTGACTACGATGAGTTTCTAGAAGAGATTCGAGAAACTCTCGTGGATCCAAACCATATTACGGTTAATATTGCCTATCAGTTGAAACACTTTGAAGACATGTTCGAAAATGGTGTTTTCCACGACAAATACGAGCTTGAGAATTGTAAGAGAGAAGAACATCTTCGAGGGTATGTTCTTCACCAACCTCAATTGTTCGAGGACAAGTTTACCTGTTTGAAGTTCCAAGGAGGTGCCAGTCTGTTGACTGATATTCTGAAGAGTTCCATTCAGAGGCTTAAAAACTCACCAAAGATTTTTGCATTTCTCAATGCAGAAATAGTCTTGCACGATCAGTGGGGAAGAGATGAATTCTGGATGGCGCGGCGTTCGATGAGATTCAATCAGGAATTGGTTAACATAGCAACAAAGTTCCGATTGGAACATTTCAATTCGACCAATGAGTCTGATCGTGTCCAACGTCCACGAAACTGGCAAGACGAGAAGGTAATTGAATTCAATAACAAGTTTATTTGTTTACTTATGAAATCTGTATGTTTTGATGAATAGCCCTATGGCGGTGCCATCGGAGGTGAATACTTGTGTGTGCATTTACGTCGTGGAGACTTTGTTCATGGTCGCGAGAAAACTACACCGACTCTCAAGTCTGCCGGCACTCAGATCAGAAACAAAATGCGAGAATTGGGCTTGGATAAGGTGTTCATTTCCAGTGATTGTTCACAATTCGGTGAGTGCTTTCACATGAGTGAAATTCTTAACTAAATGGCTTTCTGGTTTTAATTTTAGAATTCAAGAATCTGAAATCGTACCTGCAGAGGGGAAAAGTATATCGTTTTATGGCGGAGTCACTGCATCAGAAGACTTTGATCAAAGACGGTGGCATTGCTATTATTGATCAAATCATCTGTTCCCATTCGAGGTAAGAACACATTTAATTTAGATTTGTAAGCGGTTTGTAAGTTTGTTGATACTGTAACGAAGTTACAAATTCATAACGAAAGCGAAACAACAACACATAACATAGCGCCAAAATAAAACAACAGCCATCAATAGAAGCATAGAACTAAAATATTAAAACAACAACAAACACACAGCCAAAGTACACAACAACAACCGCCGTCAATAGCAGAGAACAAAATGAGACAACAACAAACACACGAACAATAAAACAGACAAGCAGCAACACAGAAGTTACATGGTCGCATGTGCACCTGCATGATTGGGACTTTTCTGTCTTCTTTCAATTCACTCCTAATTGTTACTCGAAATATATCAAGTAGGAGTGACTATGAAAAACAGAATTCAGTCGGTCGTCGACCGTCAAGTTGCTCTGTACAAATATTTTTATTCAGAGTATTCCTGAAGCATCTTTTGGTTAACGGCATAAGAAGCCTCGAATAAAGTTTTGCTTCGGCCTTATATCGCCTTGACTAGGGATTAAATCTCAATTTTTCGGCAAGGCTAGGGAAATTATCTCATTGCTTTCGTTATCTTCTCGACTAGGGATTAAATCCGATATACCGTCGAGACTAGGGAAATTATCCCACTGTAGGTAACGCTTCGACTAGGGATTGAATCCCATATACTGTTAAGGCTAGGGGAATATCCCACCGTAGGCTCGTCTCGACTAGGGATCAAATCCCATGAACCGTCGAAACTAGGGACATTATTCCACTGTAGGCAACGCTTCGACTAGGGGAAAACCCCACCGTAGGCTCGCCTAGACTAGGGATTGAATCCCATCTTTCCGTCAAGGCTAGGGAAGTTATCCCATTGTAGTATTAGTATTGTTCCGACAGAAGTGTGAGTAGTTTTACGTCGGCACCTAGCAATTAAGCCTTATCCGACGTGTGACCATTCACATTGGTATCTGTTTTTGAGTGTTGATATTCATTCCGACAAGGGAATGAATCCCATACACTGTCGGAACTAGGGAAATTATCCCACCGTTAAATTCCTAGAACTAGTGTTTTAATCCCATCCGCCGGCCGCCGCCGTTTGTTCTGGGAATCCGCCGTTTATAATCTGTCTTACTTCAATAAATAAATTTGAATCGAATCTTTCTTTAAAGACCTAGTTTTATTTTGTTCTTTCCTCGGAGAAACCTGGACTCGCTGACCTATCTCAGCTGAGAAATACAAAAGAACATCACAATACTTTTTTGATGAATACAATGTTTGCCCCTTAAAGAAAGTTCACAAAAACGAAGTAAAACAAACATTTCTCGAATAGCAACGGTTCCTGTTGAACTTTCCATTCAGAAAGCTATTTTTGGTTCCCTCACTTCGAGGATATGCAAATCATTTTTTATTCGAATAACCTTCTTGCAAGTTCCTGTGAACAATTGCTTCTTAAATTGTGTGTTTTGAAGTTGGTAGAAGCGAGTGGTATGCAATACAATTTGTAGGCCAGTATCCATTTTCACTCAATGAATATTCGTAAACGAAATTGAATCCTTATATCATTGTCATTCGCCTATTTAGCTATTCCAAAAATTTATTCTGTTTTTCAGATACTTCATTGGAACATTTGAGAGCACATTTACCTACCGCATTTACGAAGAACGTGAAATTCTCGGATTTCCAACGCAAGCGACATTCAATACATTCTGCAAAACCGAAGACTTGGAAAATTGTTCAAAGAATTCCATATGGCCGATAGATTATTAATTTTAATTTTTGTAAACCGTTTTTATAAGTTCAAATGCTCTCATGTGCTTTTTAACCAATGCTTTGCTTTAGTTTTAGGAACAAATAAAAACTGAAACCAAAAATAGTTGTTGATGTCATTGTGCGATGAATTTCAAAACAAGGACACATCACATTAGAAGCGGCGTAACCTTCCAGCCGCCCACCGCCATAGCAGTCCGTTTTAATTCAATAAATCTCTTTGAGGCAGAATTCCATATGAAACCCACAGTACAAGCGCCACTTGACTTGGCCGTATATCAGATTTATTGATATTAAGTTCAAAAACAACTGGACTACTTATTCACACATAATTGTGTCCTTTTTTGCATATTCTCATTAAAACAAAGGCATTGTGCATGTTGTAGTTACAAATTGAAAGTCAGTTATTCGTTGAAAATTGCGGTGGACGTTGCGAATTTCGGTTTGATTGGAATAAAAAGAAAACATTGTTTTGAAACTAGTGCGGTTTTAAAGTTCGAATATTAAAATGAAGGCTTCGTCGTTTTCGTTGCGTGTTATGCGTCGTGTAAGTAAGCTAGAGATTTATGTAATGAAATAAGCGATGGATTTGAAAATAAAGTCGGCTCAAGCAGGTAAGTTGAGTGGTCTATGGAGACCACTTAGGATTATCGGAGAACTGTTTAAAGGAAAGTCAATTACAAGGTACGTGCATTCTCATTTGACATCGTATTTCGGTTTGATTTGTAAATAAAATTTTAAAATTATATATTTAACGGTTTTGAACGTCTTCGGAAAATGTTTCATTCGTAGAAATTTTGTTAATCATCTAATTGGTGTTGCTGGAGTACAAAAGATATACAGGGTGGCAGTGGCGTAGCAAGCGTAGACAAATAGGGCGTGGGCAAAGTCTCATCCACGAGGCCCTTTTCATGCACATAAATGTTACTTACCTTGAGCTATATTAACATAATTCTCGAAATTCTTCTCAATGAAGATTTTATTCTGCATTAGGGTATAATACTAAAAAAAAAATGAAAGCGGGATCTATGGGGGAAAGAAAGAAAACACACAGATATGCATGAAGAAAAATATGTTTATTTATTTGCAATTTCACTGACCCACTGTGTTTTAGGAGCAACTGCTCACTCAAAAACATGGGGATAGCGGTGTTTATAATGTCAGTCTCTAAATTGTTATATTTCCAAATAAAATTATTATATTCAGTTATTTTTTTATAAAGGCAGCTTTAGATAGATAGATACATATATTTATTTGTTTATAAGCTTTGCTTTTACACATTGATTGGCAATATTTTCGATAATTACAAAAATTCAGTTATAGTACGGGAGGCAGCGTGAGTTTTTTTTAGGAATTTGCTCAAGGCTGAAATTAATATATATTGTTGTTTTCGACTCATCTTTGACAAAAGTGAGCGGCAGTCGCCTAGCTAGTGGTGGAATCAGAAATGGCAGCTCGTCAAAGTGGCAAAAAAATCCCAAAAACAAAGTCATTTGCTCAATGCCCAAAATTTGTGTGACGGTTATTTGGATCAATACAAACACAAAAACGACCGTCAGCCGCTTGGACAGTGGTGGATTGACCGTCAGTCGGGCCCATGAACATGCCAAAAAAAAAATGTTTACAAAGTCATTTGCTCAAGTATGAAATCCATACAGTCGAATATTTATTCTATTTAAGTAATAAAAGTGACCGCTAGTCGCTAGTTTAGTGGTGGAAAGACCGTCAGTCGGCGTCATGAAAATTTTGCCTTTTTAGTGAATCTGTACAAAAAACTTAGTTTTTTGCTGGGAAGACGTTATGAGGAAAGGTTTGGATCCAAAAATTAAAAAGCTATCAAACGAGAAGCAAAACCACCATTTTGCAAACCCGAAACCTTATAACCCTGGCCGCCATTTTGTTTTTAACGCTTTTTTTTTATTTTTGCTTGTAACTCCGTCACACGGATATAAAGTGGTAAGATATTTCTTGTTCTTGTAAGATACAAAGTGAACAAAATGTTTTCCGGTCGTTAAAATATGGTATATAATTTAAAGCAAGTAGATCTATCTTAATGCGGAAAATGTTAGAGATTTCAAACACGCTAAAATTGTCAGAAAAATAATTAAGTAGGTAGGTAGGTAGGTAGAAATGGCTGTCCTGCTTCGCGCAGGACACAATTAGCGCTGAGTGCGCCGTTTTGATACCATACCTCGTGAGATTCTAAATGGCTTTGAAAATGGGTTATGGATTATGTATGTTCCGCACGTACAATCCTATATAATAGTGTTGTATTATTTTCCTACCCTACAGCCTATTATCTCATAGTGCCATTTAATGAGGGAGAAATAAAGGGGGGGGGGCGTTAAAGCCACTTTGTGCTATTGAGGTATGAGATCAAATCTTTGATCTTGAAATCTGCGAGTTCCTCAATACCGTTGAAGAATTCTTTACCTAAATGGAGTGCTCTTTTCCTAGCCAGGGCCGGACAATGGCATAGAAAGTGTGGGACTGTTTCTTTTTCATCCCGGTTCTCACAGCTACGGCAGAAAGAGTTATGTGGTATACCCAATTTGCCGCATGCTCCCCTACAGGCCAATGCCCTGTGCAGGTAGCGACAATCCTGGCTATGTCATGCCTTGGTTTGGAAATTAAATTGATTGATTTTGGTTTGTTATAGGCGGGCCAGATTTTCCTAGATATAACGCAACTCGTTAAACTACTCCACCTATGATTTGCTTCTGATGTGTATTTGGTCAATGGTCAGGATATTGCCCTTCACAACTCCAAGAGGAGCAAATACTCTCACTGCCAATGAGTTGTGAAGGGCTGATCCTTGCCTAGCTAGCTCATCTGCCATCTCATTTCCCTCATAGCCCCTATGGCCCGGTATCCAGATTAGAGTGACGCTCATATCAAGTTCCTTGAGAGCCTCTTTGCATTGCTGGACCAGTTTAGAGGATGATAAAGCAGAATCTATGGCTTTGATAGCTGCCTGACTGTCTGTTAGTATAGCTACATTTTGGTTCTGTCGGATGTTTTTAAGGGCTTTACAAGCTTCCCTTATCGCTAACAATTCTGCCAGGAATACGCTGGCAAAATCGGGAAGTCTATAGGATTTTGAAATCTCAAGAGATTCACAGAAGACACCTGCACCAACACCGCATTCCATCTTTGAACCATCCGTGAAGATAGTTGTGTCGAAGTCTTTCGTCACATCACCTTCCTCCCAGTCGGTTCTTGACGGGAGCAAGACTCTAAACTTCTTTGAGGTGTCTAGGGTAGGGATGCAGTAATCGGTGGTTGTGGATAGGATGTCTGATGGTATAAGGCTTGTTTGGTTGCAGTGCCCATAGGATCTAGATTTCCAGCAGCCTATTTCTTTGAGTCTCAAGATACTGCAGGACACCTGATATTTAATAAACAGGTCGATCGGAAGAAGGTCCAGGATGACGTTAAGTGCATCTGTTGGGCAGGACCTGATTGCCCCTGATATCCCTACGCAAGCATTTCTCTGCACCTTTGTTAGGTTGTTTACTATGTAAGCTTTGCTGAGAGCAGGCCACCATACAACGGAACCATAAACAAGTATCGGTCTTACAACCGCTGTGTATGTCCATTTTATCATTTTTGACTGGAGGCCCCACTTTTTGCCGAATGTTTTGTTGCAGGCGTAGAAGGCAACACACGCCTTCTTCACCCGTTCTTCAATGTTAAGCTTCCAGTTCAATTTGGTGTCTAGTATTACGCCCAGATATTAAGCACTGGAGGACAATGATAGTGTTTGTCCGTTTAAACGAGGTAGAGTGAAGGGTGGTACCTTGGTTTTGGTGGTGAAAAGCATCAACTCTGTTTTGTTACTGTTAACACCTAGTCCGCAGCTCGCAGCCCAGGTGCTTACTTTCTTCAAAGCCATATTAGTGATTTCACTGATCACGCTTGGAAATTTTCCTGAAACTAGAATGACCAAATCATCGGCGTACGTAACCGCTTTCACTCCACTACTCTCGAATTTCACAAGAATGCTGTTCATGACCAAGAGCCATAAAAGAGGAGACAGTACACCTCCTTGGGGTGTTCCTCTGCTGGCATATTTGGTGCACGTTGAATATCCTAACTTTGATTGAATCCTCCTATTACTTAGCATGGATATTATCCACCTTCTGATGTAGTTCTCTACACCGAAGTCTGCAAGTGATTCTGCGATGGATTCAGTTAGGACATTGTTGAAAGCTCCTTCTACGTCTAAGAAGGTAGCTAGGGTATATTCCTTGAAATGAATCGTGTTTTCTATCGTTCTCACTACCTCATGAAGAGCAGTCTCTGTAGATCTACCCCTCATGTAGGCATGTTGCGAGTTAGATAGGGGACATTTAAGTAAGTTCATTTAAATTATATTCAAGTTTTGGATACAGTGATCGACGCGATGAGCCTTTGGCTTCTTCTATAAGATCTACTCTTATCCGTCCATCCATTGATTCAAGGATGTTTGTTAATGTTTCCCTTAGAGATGCATCCTGGATATCTACAGAGTGCAATGTAGCCCCACACAGCTAATATTTTTGTATATCTACGCTGTGTTTTGCTAGTATTTTCGGAAGTCGATTATCATCATAGGCTAGTGCTTTTATGATGTATTCAAAATGCATTCTTAAAGTGAAAAGATATGTAGGTGAAAGGACAGTTTCAAGAAGAAGCATGTAATTTGGAGTTGACTGTGGTAAGCCAAAGGTTTATAAATATAAATGATTTTTTTTCGAATTTCAAGAAGTTTTTTGCACTTTTCCTTGGCACTTAAAGTAAATAAATGAAGCGGTTCATTTCTTTTAAAACAAAAAACACAAAAAGCCTTCATCTGGGCAGACATCTTAAGCACTTCGTTTTGGCAGAACATTAAAACACAAATACTTCATTTAGACAAACCGCGCTTTTATAAAGCATGTAATTAAATAGTTATTTTTTCATTTAACGTAACACCTTTAAAACTTATTCGATAGTTATGGGATACCGACCACTTTAGAAACTTAATTGCGGCTTGCTCTTGCATTTAGCTCACAAACCATTGGAGAAGTGCATTGTGTTAAAAGAATATAAATAGGAAATAGTTCCTTTATTTTTGTTATTAAAAATATGGCCGGTTAAAGAAAATAGGGCACTAAAATCAAAAAATCAGCTGTAGCTCCTAAACAGTAAGGTTAATAGAAAAAAGTTGCTTAATATTTTTTTTAGGAAATTAAATTTCCTATAACTTTGTTACAGGGCATTTTTCTCTGAAGTGAAAACTGACGGAGTTACAAGCAAAAAAAAAAAAAGCGTTAAAAACAAAATGGCGGCCAAGGTTATAAGGTTTCGGGTTTGCAAAATGATGGTGGTTTTGCTTCTTGTTTGATAGCTTTTTAATTTTTGGATCCAAACCTTTCCTCATAACGTCTTCCCAGCAAAAAACTAAGTTTTTTGTACAGATTCACTAAAAAGGCAAAATTTTCATGACGCCGACTGACGGTCTTTCCACCACTAAACTAGCGACTAGCGGTCACTTTTATTACTTAAATAGAATAAATATTTGACTGTATGGATTTCATACTTGAGCAAATGACTTTGTAAACATTTTTTTTTTGGCATGTTCATGGGCCCGACTGACGGTCAATCCACCACTGTCCAAGCGGCTGACGGTCGTTTTTGTGTTTGTATTGATCCAAATAACCGTCACACAAATTTTGGGCATTGAGCAAATGACTTTTTTTTTGGGATTTTTTTGCCACTTTGACGAGCTGCCATTTCTGATTCCACCACTAGCTAGGCGACTGACGCTCACTTTTGTCAAAGATTGGTCCAAAACAACAATATATATTAATTTCAGCCTTGAGCAAATGACTTTAAAAATTAAGTGCTGCCCCCGTACTATTAGGTTTTGTTTTAGGCCGTGTCCGAATTGGATGAATTGTGGTTAAAAAATAAAAATGGATGAATTTTTAACCACTACTGTCATATTTTAACCTGCTCAGCAGCTAGTCAAATAATGCGAAGTGTCAAAATTTAACCAAACGTCAAATTCAATTTTTAACTGAATTCGGACACGGCCTTAATTTAAATTAATTTCATAGTAAATTTACAAAGTATATTTTAATGTAAAAACGCCATATAGAATTAAAGTTTAGTTTTCTTAAATTCATTTTAAAATTTATATCACAAGATTAAATTGAGTACTTCCGATGAAACCTGGATTTAGCACGTTTTTTTAAATATGGGAAAGCGAACAACAATTGAACAACGTGAAATTGTCCTGTTTCATCACAGAAATGGAATTTCTCGGAGGAAAATAGCTTAAATTGTCAATATTCCAGACGGTCAAGGCTATAATCCACCGTTTTGTTTTTGAAAACTGTGTCGAAAATAAGGAAGAAATGCTCCAAACAAAATATTTACTGCCTCTCAGATGAAAGATACATTGTGCGCAAAGTGAAGCTTAACCCCAAGTTATCGGCACCAAAACTGGCTAGTGAGGTGGAAAACGAGCTCGGATAGTCTTGTTCTCCTGAACGTATTTTGAGGAATAATGAATTTAATACAGGAGTTGCACGAAAAAAGCCTTTCATTAACAAGAAAAGCCGAGATAATCGTTTAAGGTTTGCAGAAGAACACATTAGAAAGGATGCTAGTTTTTGGCAGTTATATTTGCGGACGAGTCAAAATTTAACATTTTCGTATCCGACGGGCGATCTTATGTCTAGAGCAAGCCAAATACAGAGCTCCAAGACAAAAATCTCAGAGCAACTGTGAAGCATGGAGGTGGTCATGTCATATGGATTGGGCCTGCATGTTAGCAGCCGGAGTTGGGAAGCTGGAGTTCATTGAGAGTACAATGGATAAAATGGTGTACCTCAATATCCTCAAAAAAAAAAAAAAATGGCTCCAAAGTGCAGAACAATGGGGAAATAAGACACTCGTTTCGGTTTTATCAAGATAACGACCCGAAACATACTTCAGGAATTGTTAAAACACGGCTGATTTATAACAGTACGTACATAAAACCTGTGGTCCATTTTGTACCACATTTCAAACAAAAATGACCTCAAGACTGCGTTAACTGAAGAATTGACAAGAATCCCTCCAGAAACAACAACAAAATTATTGGATTCTTATCAAAATCGGCTTAAGGCAGTATTAGAAGAAAAGGGTGGACTTACTAAATATTAAAATTAACATTATTTTGCGTAATCTTTTTTTTATTAAGTATTTATTTTAAATGGGTCAAATAAGCTGTGACACTGAATAATTTTGTTTGTGTTTCTGATTCTCCAGAATTACTAAGGATTCAAAATGAAGCACTTCGAATTTCTATTAAATTATACAACTATTCACATAAGCACAATGATAAACAGGTGGAGATTGCCAAAATCAAGCGTAAATAATTATGTATTTAAATATTAAATGCGGTAGTTTGCACTAATAGTCACTTCAACTTCATATAATCAAATATTTCAATCAAGTTTGCAAAGTATAAACTTTTGTTTTCAAAAAACCGAACGCTATCGTGATTTACAAACGAAAAGTAAATGTGATGTGAAGTTAGAACCGAGCAGTTTTTTTTTTAAACTAGAGGTTGTTAGTTGGGTCAAATTAAAACAAAATCGTACGAACGAGAGGGAGGGGGGGGGGCATTATATTTTGCCGAGAGGGCCAACTTTATAAAAGATAGAATTTTGTAGGGATTTTTGAAATAGTAGCGTATGTTTCATTGGAAGTGTTTCAATGCGTTAGTTAATATTTGATGACCATTCATTTTATTCCAATAGGGTGACGGTTTTGCGCGAGGCCGTGGGCGGTTGCCCCACTCGCCCACGCCTAGCTACGCTACTGCAGGGTGGCTGATGAATATTGCTACATTAAGAAACTCAAATAACTATTTTTTCAGTGTATGGAATTCATTTTAATTTTTTTCATATTAAAGTTCATTAAATTTTAATAAATAAAGCTTAGTTAGTTTTAAAAATAATGGATTTTAAATGTCCCCCCCGCTCGTTGATTCATGTGCGACATCTAACCAAAAAGTTGTTCATTACTGCTTGGAGAGTTGACACTGAAATAGCCGCAATTGTTTCTTGAATGGCTTGCTTTAATTCATTCAAATTTGTTGGTTTTGACTTGTAGACTTCCTGTTTGCAATAACCCCACACAAAAAAAAAAATCAGGCGCATTAAGGTCAGGTGACCTGGGAGGGGGGGTGGTGGGGTAACGGAATGAGGAGTTCCTGGATATCAGCTTGTTCGGAATTTTTCTTCGCAATTCTGTCATATCAGGCCTGGCTATGTGAGGAGCTGCACCATCTTGTTGAAACCAAACAGTTTTGAAAGGAATTTTCTTTCGGCGTGATTCTGGATAGAAAAACTCTCTCAACACGGTCAAGTAACGTTCTCCAGTAACCGTAACGGTGTGACTGTTTTCTTCGAAGAAATAGGGCCCGACAATGCATCGTGACGAAACTGTGCACACCATACTGTGACACGAAGTTGATGCAATTCTGTCTCATGGAGTATCTGTGGGTTGGAAGCACTCCATATTCGACAATTTTGTTTGTTGATGTTGCCGTTTAAATCAAAATGAGCTTCGTCAGATATAAAAAGATATTTCAACATGTTTCCGTCCTCTTCCGTCATTTGGAGCATCTTCTGGCAAAATTCCAAGCGAATCGGCAAGTCTGCTGCATTCAGTTTGTTGACCATTTGGATTTTATAGGGGAATAAGTCCAAGTCATTGTGCATAATTGACTGCAATGACCCATTTGAGCAGATAAGTTTCTTGTCGAAACTCTTGGATTATTTTTTATGGCAGCAGCTACAGCAGCTATTGTTTCCTCCGTCCGAACTGAAGGATTTCGATGGTAAGGTCCTTTTCGACCGTTCCATGCTCGGCAAAATTGTTGACAAACCTCATTATAGTCCATCTGCTTGGAGGAGTGCCGCCAAACGTGCGCCTATATTCTCTTTGAACCAAAATTACGGACTCCAGTGCATAATAACGGCGGACAATCCAAATTCTTGCTTCAGTGCCCCAGTTATCCAATTTTATTAAATCTAAGAATCAATCTGCAAAATAAAAAAAAAAAATTACTAGATTCATTAAATTCAAAAAAAAAAAACTAATTACGTTTTTTTTGTAGTCTGCCACCCTGTATTACGGATTTTTATCCCTGAAACAAATGCTTTTTAAAGATGTCTGTCCCCTTGTATATGAATTTACCAAGTACTATCAAGAATGGTTTTCTGCTTGGTTTGACAGTAGCAAGCAGAGAACACACATTACAAACTTATGTAAAAAACTGTCAAACCAAGCAGAAAACCATTCTTGATATTACCTGGTAAATCCATATACAAAGGTCTGTCCCAGTAATTTTTTGGAAATTTATTATTAAGTGTCAAGAGTTATGAGTATGATTCATCATAACGCCATAAAAAGTAATCCAGGCAAGTGAATTTTCACGAACTAGAGGCGAATTAACAGGGTCGACTTCTTCAACTGTCCTGTGGAAGAAATTTTAGTTTGGGATTATTTCAGATTTTTCATATTTTGCTGAATTCAAATTGTATTGCAGTCGTTGTAAAGGGTGTTTTTTTTTTTAGAGGTATAGAACTTTAATTTGGAATTACTTTTCAAGACGGCGCACAGTGCGTCGATTGTATGGAGATGGTGGACAAAATTCAATTTTACAAAACTTTGTTAAATTTCGCCAAAATAATTGTTGCGAATTAATTAAATATTAAGTTTTACGAAATTTCAGGTAATATTTACGCCCCCTGACACGCCCATTTTTGAATATCATTTTATATCTTGAGAACGACTGGCAGGAATTAAATGAAATTTAAGGACTTTAATTTTCTAGATGAGGTTATTAATACAAATAAATATGGTCTCAATCCGCCCACTGCCACGCCCACTTTTAAAATTGTTTATTTCTTATGAATAGGGCAACCAAAAATATGCTCGAGCATGTTTTTTTTGGAACGTCAAATTTGACAATTGACAAGATAGGAATACGTTTCATGAAAAAACAAACGTTTTGGACCCTATTCGTTAGAGCATACTTTAGCATATTTTGTTATAAATGCATATTTTTGCATATTTTGCTTTAAAATGCATATTTTGGCATATTTCATCATTATTTGTAATTTTTGTTGCAAATCTTAGAGTAAATATTTTTTTTTTAACTTTTTTTTCGAAAAATTCGCGATGCTATTCAAGTATTTTATCCAAAGGTAACGCATATCACTTGTGAGGCCCACAGGCTCCATAGAACTTGTGAAACACTTCGAGGTCAATTTCCAAAAGTTGATATTTTCATCGCAACGTTAAAGAAGTGTTTAAAAGCTCCGTCAAGAATAAAAGTATTCAAGGATATTGTACCAGAAACACCACTTCCTTCGCAAACGATTCCGACTAATTGGGTGTCTTGGAGGGAAGCAGTTTACTGTGTAGAAATGTTTTAAAAAAAGTGGAAAGCCTTTTTGAAACACTACATGAAGAGGAATCAGCTGCAATACGAGTTATTAAAAAATTGTTTTAATGAAGTGGCATTAAACGTGACTTGATATTTCTATGATCCAATTAAACATTTTTATTGAAATATATTGCACAACTGCAAACAATCGGCCTTCAGCTAACATAAAATTATTGATGGATGCCCAAGTTAAAATTAATACCGTCGACTCCAATAACAAAGAAAAAAAATTATCAATATTTCGGAAAAACTATAGGGCTAAAATTGTTTATTATGGCAGCATTTATTAGTAGAAAAAAAACTGCATCTGAAATAATGGCATTAAATTTTGCACGTATAACTGGCGGATGATGTTCCTATACAAAAATGTTTTCAGAGAAAAACTTTTAAGTTAAACTGTTTTCCTTTATTGCAAAAAAAATTTTAACAAATATTTTTTTTTAATTATTCTGGTTCATATTTTCATTTTTGATTTTTGGTATTTATTTAGCTTTTCATGTTTTTGTTTTTTTTCTTTTATTTGTCTCTAAAGATATTTTGACGTCTGTTTTTTTTTTGTTGACAAGTCAATAAACTATAAAAAAAACACGAAATTTAAGATTTTTTGCTATTTCAACATTTTTTAGAGCATATTTTTAGAGCATGTAATAGGCTTTTTAGAGCATATTTAAAGCGCTATAAATGGTTTTTATAGAGCATATTTTTGGTTGCCCTACTTATGAACATCCAAGCGATGTTAATATGAATATTTTGGAAACAGGGATATGGGATACAAACAGATTTGAGATATTTTTGGTAACATCTTTAAAAAACAAAAAAAATTGACGCCAAAAATGAAAAAGGAAACCTCATTTCTTCAGTTTGGAGTTGAAAGTTCGCAACTCTACTTGTTCCGTCTTTTTTCGCGGGTCTAAAAATTAAGTTTCTGGTCCGTAAAAAGGCGGTACAGTAAGAAAATTATGTTAAATGCTATCGGGAAGTGTAAAATTATTTTTAAGTCAAGCCTCGTAGGGCTTATCTGAGAGACTATGGGTCTTTGAACATTGCATCCATTGTCGTTCTAGGCTTGGGTCAAATATTTAATTTTCGATTCAAAATCACTTTTTATTTTAAATGAACATTGATTTATATTTAAATAAGTTATAACAAAAATTAAGACATCCTTAATTATCGATTTTTTATCGAAAGAAACCATTTTTCATAAATAACTTCATTTTTTATGACTTGCACTTGTCCTACAAAAAACGAAATATTTCGAAAGTTTGCAAAAATTAGCAATGGAACTCTTTGTTTTTAAATAAAATAATAGCAGGGGATAACAAAAAAACTTAAAATTCAGATATACTTTGATATATTTTTTTTAACACTCAACTTATTTAAATTTATGAGCCTCAAAAAATAGCACTTTTAATTAAATTAATTTTAAAAGTAATTTCACATAAAAATAAACCAAAAAACGTTGGTATCACCTCTTAATGTATCCATAATTAATATTCAAGAGAAAAAAAATGTATAACTAGAAACACTTTCTTGAACGAGATCAATAGTTGCATGCGAAAATCGAAATCAAAACTAAGAAAAAAAAATAAAAGTTCTCATTTTGAATATAAAAATCCCGCTAATCAATGCAGAAGAAAAAACCAACAGTTGAAAATAATAAGTTACAGTTACTAAACTTGTTTTTGATAGACTCCACAGCATTGTAGATCTCAAACGCATATTTATAGTTTTTTGATTTTTGTCCACTGGTCGACGCACTGTGCGGCGACCGATTTAACAGCTGTCAAGTGATTTATTCTCAGTTTGGTTTGGTAATTTATCATGATAAGACTCACGCCTGAACAACGCTTGCAAATTGTGCAATTTTATTTCGAAAACAAGGTTCTGTGCGGAATACGTATCGCGCACTACGTCCACTTTATCATCGACAAAATCGTCTATCAGAGCAGTTTATTCGATTAACCATGAAACATTTTCGCACCACGTTTACTCTAATTGATAACTCAGAGACGCCGTACGGTGCGTACAGAAGAAGCTATTGCTACTGTAGAGCGTAGCATTGAGGAAGACCCGAATGAGTCCATCCGCCATGGGGCACAGTAATTGGATCTGTGTCCATCTACTTTAAGGAAGATTTTGCGGAAGGATCTTGGTTTGCGTGCTTACAAAATCCAACTCGTGCAAGAATTGAAGCCAAGCGGTCATCAAGCAAGGCGTTGATTCGTCGAATGGGCCCAAAACGAGATGGCCGTTGTTCCTGATTTTCATAAGCGAATTTTGTTTAGCGATGAAGCGCACTTCTGGTTGAATGGCTACGTTAACAAACAAAACTGCCGCATTTGGAGTGAAGCTAATCCGTGACATCCAGAAAAATTGACTGTTTGGTACGCTTAATGGGCTGGTGGAATCATTGGTCCGTACTTCTTCAAAAACGATGATGGCCACAACGTCACAGTAAATTGTGATCGGTATAGAGCCATGTTTACTAACTTTTTCATTCCTGAATTGAACAAGCATGATGTCCAGGAGCTGTGGTTCCAAAAAGACGGCACAACATGTCACACAGCTCGATTTATTGAAAGACACGTTTGGTGACCGCCTAATTTCACGTTTTGGACCTGTGAATTGGCCTCCAAAATTTTGTGATTTAACACCGCTAGACAATTTTCTGTGGGGTTATGTAAAGTCATTGGTCTATGCGGATAAGCCACAAACGCTTGACCATTTGGAAGACAACATTCGCCGTGTTATTCCCGATATACGGCCACAAATGTTGGAAAAAGTCATCGAAAATTGGACGTCCATATTGGACTACATCCGAGCCAGCCGAGGCAGTCATATGTCAGAAATCATATTTAAAATGTAATGCCACAAGATTATCTTTCGAATAAATAAAAAAATCATGTCAATCGAATATTCCATCGTTGTTTTTAAAGTTCTATACCTCTAAAAAACACCCTTTATTATTATTAAGTGTCAAGACTCAAGAGTTATAAAAAGTAATCCAGAGAAGTGAATTTTCAAGAACTAGGGGCAAATTAAGAGGGTCACTTCTGTCCTGAAATTTTGTTTTCTAATTATATCAGGTATCGAAACTGAACTTTGACTGTATAAATGGCCACCTTAAGCAGTTTCTTTATTTAATGCTCTGTATCGCTATTAAGCGGAATTCAAATTCAGTCGTTGCATTTTTTTAGTTTTCTTTTAAGAACTTCCATAGGGCACCATCTGTTGGATCGTAAAGGAAGGTCAAATTTGAATCTTAACCATTCTCGATTGCATTTGGGCACATCACAATATTTCGTCGAATTTAGATATTTCAGCCGTTTAAGAGGTTAGGTTAGGTTACAGTGGCTGCGGATTCAGAATCCACACACTTAGGCCAAAAGGAAAGGCCCATTGTGATACCATGAATCTAGAGAATTACTTCTTACTAGTCGAACCATTTTGAGCTTTTTATAAAGCGAAGAAGATATTTGATATCCTTATTAGCTAGTTCACTGGGGTTATCATAAAAGTATTCTCCCAGATGAAGTTTGCGTCTTAGTGAAAGAGCAGGGCAAGTGCAGAGAAGGTGAGAGATTGTTTCCTCTTCTTCCTCATCCATACAGCTCCTGCAGAAGTCATTTGAGGCTACACCAAGTCGTATTGCGTGTCTGCCTATAAGACAGTGTCCCGTAAGGACACCTATCAGGGAGCTAATATGAAGTCTGCTTTGAGATAACAAGTCTTTAGAGCGCTTTAAGTCCAGTGAAGGCCATATGAGTTTCGTAGCTGCGCACGTTGGTAAATTGTGCCACCTGTAGTTTGTTCTCGTTAAAGCTGCTTCTTTTAGCAAAAGTTTACATGTAGCTATCGGTATACCTATCTTCTCCCTTTCAGGTGAAATAGGTATGACGGTTCCATTTTTAGCGAGTTCATCAGCTCTACAATTTCCTTCGATGTCTCTGTGACCCGGCACCCAACAGAGGTGAATGTTAAATTGCTGCGCCATCTCCATCAGAGACGATCGGCAATCGAGGGCCGTTTGAGATTTGGTTGAGACACCTTCGAGAGATTTAATAGCAGCCTGACTGTCAGAGAAGATGCGGATATCAGAAGTTGATATCACGTTTTCTCTTAGCCAGGAGAGAACCTCTTTGATCGCTAAAATTTCCGCTTGGAAGACGCTACAATGATTGGGAAGGCGGAATGAGATGCTTAGATTAAGCTTTTCTGAGTACACACCACTACCAACTCCATCACTTGTCTTGGATCCATCTGTATAAAAATGAATGCCTTTGTCATCCAGAAGTTTTTTGTCTTCCCATTCTTCTCTGGATGGAATAGATATCTGGAAGTTTTTACCAAATTGTGGTTTTGGAATGGTGTAGTCTATGTACTTTGGTATAGAACCGAAAGAGTTCAAAATGATGGAGTGTCCCACATTATTGTTGGTCCATTGAGATGAGGCGTTGAGTCTTATAGCTGTACTCGCTGCCACTTGTTTGCTAAAAATGTCGAGGGGTGCCAGATGGAGGAGAGTGTCTAACGCTGCTGAGGGTGTGGTTCTCAAGGCCCCGGTTATGCAGAGACAAGCAGTGCGTTGGACTCTGCTGAGTTTGTCGCAGTAAGTGACTTTCTCCAGTGCAGTCCACCATACTGCAACCCCGTACATGAGAATTGGTCGAATGACCGATGTGTATAGCCAATAGGTTATGCGAGGTTGAAAACCCCATTTGCTTCCTATGGCTTTCTTGCAAGAGAAAAGAGCTACTGTGGCTTTCTTAACTCTTTCCTGAATATTAGGTTTCCAACTTAATTTTTTGTCTAATATCAGACCAAGATATTTGGCTTCATTGGTGAAAATTAGTGGTACACCTTTTATTGAAGGGGGTACAATTACTGGGATCTTGTATTTCCGTGTAAAAAGGACAAGGTCCGTTTTTTGAGGATTAATACTAAGTCCACAACGATCAGCCCATCTAGTGAGCATATTAAGTGCGTTTTGGAGGAGGTCTCTCAGTGTATTTGGATGTTTTCCTGTGACGGCGATAGCAACATCATCGGCATACGCAATCACTCTGTAGCCTTCCCTCTCGAGGGATATTAGCAATTCGTTAACTACTATGTTCCACAGGAGAGGGGGCAGAACACCACCTTGCGGAGTGCCTCTACTGACAGACCTTTTCGTACAAAAATCCCCCATCTCAGAGTTGATGATCCTGCTATTAAGCATTAGATTGATCAGCTCACAGAGTGAGTATTCGACGTTTAGGGTCGTCATAGCAGAAGTGATAGCAGATGTGTCAACGTTGTTGAAAGCACCTTCAATATCCAGGAAGGCAACCATAGTATACTCCTTTTGCTCTAGGGAGTATTCGATAGTTCTTACCAGAGTATGCAAGGCTGTTTCCACCGATTTCCCTTTGCAGTAAGCATGCTGAGACATCGATAGTCCCCTATCAATGCTATTACGTATATGGATATCAATCAATCGTTCCAGCGTTTTGAGAATGAAAGATGATAGACTAATAGGTCTTAGATCTTTAGGGTTGACATGCGAGCATTTGCCCGCCTTGGGAATGAATACTACTTTTACCTCTCTCCATCGCTGAGGTATATAGGCCAGATCTAGACAACTTTTGAACATCATCTCAATGATGGGCAGAGTTATATCGATGGTGTGTTGTAGCTCAGCTGGTATGATTTGATCTGGACCTGGAGATTTATAAGGTTTGAAGCTATTCAGAGCCCATGTCAATTTTTCTTTTGTGACAAGACCTTGAGGAAAAGTTAAGTTAATACCCGATCCAGGACGGTTTATTGTATTAACGGATTTGGAGCTATCCGTTTAAGAGGAGGTCAGTGAAAAAGACTTCTACAAGTGATCTGTATTAGGTACATATATGTATGTAAAGGGTTTTATTAATGCGATTACCCTTAAACTGATTGATATTTAGTTTGAAAAAAGGATCACGGTTAGGATAGACAGCTGGACACAATTGCATGGCTTAAAGTGTCACTATACAAAATCGACAAAATCGGAAGGAAGTCGCAGAACAAAAAGACCACGACTCAGATGAAGCACAAAGGTGATAGAGTGCGAAACTAGAAACAGCTAGCTAGGGATCGAACACGCTGGAGAGACTGGAGCGCCACCTTAAGTAAGTAAGTAAGAATGTTAGCGCTTTGGAAAACAACAAAGAATTGCTACGGTTCTGATACCTGGTGACCTAAGAGCCTTACTTGGCATGCTTGCATACGCACGGCTAGGTGACGTCGGATTGGGGAGTAGTTCTTGCTCTAGGTAGCCAGTCGCACCAAAGGAAAATCTTACTTCATGCCAAGATTTAAGGAAAAAAACAACTTCGTGACTTCGGACGGATATCTTCTCTTACCTTACCAATTTCACAGGCGACAGGTGTTGAAGTCGCTCAAGGTCTCTGTTTCCCACCCTACCTGCTCTCGCACACGCCTTGACAGTTCATGCACCTTGGTGAAATTCTATTGAACTGTCCCTAAATTCACTTTCTAGATAGCTCTACACAACATTCAATTTGGCATCACAACTTCGCCCACTCACCCCCATAATCTCTTCAATTTAAAACATTACGATTTTAAATGCACCAATTTTATTAAATAATGGTTGATTTTGGTTTCATAATTTTTAGCAATTGAATTCAGTGCATGTAAATGTATAGTAGATAGGCCTTAATGTCAATTTTGTCGTAGTTCAATTTTAACTTAGATGTATATAGCATAATTCTCAATTGTAAGTAGGTAGTTCAAGTTTTTAATTAGTTAAATTAGGAAAATTTTTAATTTTAAATAGACAAATAAATTTATGTAAACAATGAAATAATGGCTAAAGAAAATACGTCAAAAACTAGTGGTAGTTTGGCCTGTGAAAGAAATACAAATGTAACTGTTTAATCGGTAGGAGACTTACCACTTACGGGGATCCTGTGCACAGATTCCAATGGGTTCCAATTGAGAGAATTTTCTGATTTTGTATACAGCACACCGCCAAACCAACACTATATCACTATGAATTTTTACTTTTTTTTTCTTAAGAATGAATATAAAGCAATTAAACTTAAATTTGATTTAAATCTATACTTTGCATGCAACCACTATTATTAGGCTTACTCTTTCAATTTCAATTTTTTGTTACACACTATGTATTCTTTCTAATTTCTTTTTTTTTTATGCTTACTTTAAACTTATTCTCTTTTTTTTCTTATTTTATATTTTACTGATTTTTTTTTTAAGCTTTTTGTTTTGCTGGCACCTGATGCGTGTATGTAGGTTACATTAACGTCCCAAGCGACGACGCTTTGCCACGGAACCAAGGTGACTTGCAACCCCCTTTCTTACACCGCACTTTACAGCACCGCACGTGGCTCGATCGGGGCTTAGCGTGCCGATTGGTTTCGCGATCTTTGATTGACTGAGTTGAGTTCTAGGTTTCCTATGCTGGCACTTTTGACTCAGTGTTACGCTCAGGGAAGGATGCCGTTACTCAACTGGAAGATAAAACGAAAGCGCTCCAGTTCTAAATTTTGAAGCGAAGAACTTGGCCTTGGCCTTGAACTTGTAATTTTTGTTTGCTTTCTCTTCTTCGTCGCTCTTCTCCACACTTGACAAGGAAAGACCAGGGAACAGGTGCACGTGGTGCAAGTGTCAAAAAGCTGCTAATTGTGTGCTCCGCACAGAAGCGTCTAGATTATTGAGACATATGTAAATTTGGGTTTAGCTTTTTACTGTCGCAGCGAGTATGTTAGGTTTGGTTTTAAGGAATTTATGGTAATTACCTCGTGAGACGCGCAGGCTTGCTTGGATTTCCTTTAATATCGGGCAAGTTAAAACTTCTTGCTTCTTAATTTTATATTTTCTTGACCACTTATTTATTTTATTTTTGTATTATTTGTTTGAGGGCTCCAGAAGAAATTGTTATATTGAACTTTATTCTAAAATAAAACTTCTCTATAAAAACAACTTATATGTTTCTTGCATCACAAATTGAAATAAATACCTGAGGAGAAGATCCTACTTGCTTGGTGGTCAAAAGAAAAAGACCTACCAAACATTCTTTGGAGGAAAGCTACTCCTACGATGTAGTTGGCACACACTGTTTCCTGAGTCAATTCAGTGACTTAAACGAATTGGTTCGAACTTCGAATTCCATACGCGTATTGCGTACTCAAGAAACAGGGTGCAACAAAATATTTTTTTTTGTGTTCGGATGCGATGATTTAGATTCGTAACAGAATCCTACCTATTCATCCCTTTAATTTTTAAATCGAGGTTTTGTTAAAAGTAAAAATTATTTCACTTTCTTTTCATTGAATTTAAGATTGAAAACAATTATTTTTTGTTTTCCTAAATATAAGAAAAAACCCGATTTTAGAACAGAATTATATCAATTATAAAATTGAAATTACGGTGCTTGTCGGGTCAGCTAGTATTTAACATTTAAAACAACAAGATGAAAATTTATTTAGTACTAGCATTAATTTTGCCTATTCTTATTACTGCTTGTATTCATATGATCGTTCACTATGGCGTATGTGTGCTATTCTCAAAGGCTGCTATTTGAATGATTTGGCTCTGCCTCTGAATAAGCAAATTGTTTTATGAACTTCCTTCAAAGAATATCGTTTATGTTTAGCAGAGCACCTTTGCAAATATCCTTCTGTAAACCTAATACAAAATTTGCCCCAGTTTACCCTTGTTTTCATGAACCATGAACTCCAGTTATCACCCCTTCAATCCAGTACTTGCTCAGAGTATACTCACTCACACACACTTGTCTCTAACAAAAACAAACTTTCAACATAACCAACACACCAACAGCCTGTTTATTTGATGACTTTGACAAAATACCTGTTGGTTACACATTACACTTCCTGTTTCCTTCCTCATGCAATTATACGAGCAGTGCACGTCTATTAATCGGCATGGTAGCAAAAGTTCAGTATCTCTGACAAAATAAAGCTTTCATCCTTGTAAAGTGAGGAATGGACTTTTTTTTTACTGTTTAATCGTTTAATACTGAGCTTTTATCAAAATAAAATAAAAAATCAGCACCAACTTGTTACTTGCGCTCTTAAAATTTGAATGTCAATACCTACAAAAAAGCACAGACCTTCAGTCCTTAGCTGAGCCATACAGTCATACATTAGGGTAAGGGTTGTACAACAGAACTTCACCTCAATAAGTTAGCAGTAGGTATACGAAATTACGGGTTTGTCAGTATGTCGATGTCGACATTGTGCGAAGATTTTGCACGCACCTCCTTTTAAAATAATAAACTCTCTTCTTCTTGTCTGTTACATCTCTCTATTTCAACATAGATGGACTTTTTGCTCTCTCTCTGATGGACAGGACGTGAAGTGAAGTAATAAAACCAGAGATGGCTAGAAATACTAGAAACGACTCTGCGAGGCGAAATGTTCTTGAACACGATAAGAATTTAAGCAGTTAAATGAAAAATTAAAGTAGTGTCTTGTGGGGACATGCTTCCTCTCCAATCGACTACTTTTCTGTCACGTTGACGTATTTTTGACAAAAAAAATATTGACATATTAAAAACAAAACTGCCAAAAATATGTAAATGTGACAGACTGGCAAAAATATGTCAATGTGACAGAGGAGTACTCAAGTTTCTCCACTCGACACTACTTTTGTGTTACTTTCACCAGCCCTGATTGTCACACTTGTTGTTGAAAGTAGTGTTCCCCATATAAGTCAGATGTTTCAGAACTTTCCACCGCCGCCGCCGTAGCACATAGTAGTTAAATTAAACTTCTAACAACAACAACAAAAATATACCATCATCGTACAAAAGCGCTGGTAAAGGTCAGAAACAGAAGGACATAGGTACTCGGAACAACGAACATCAGCAGAGATAGCACGGTATAGAATTCGAACAAAAAATACGTATAGAATCCACAAATTAAGATCCTCGAGAATATTTTCTACCAGTACTCTTCAGTGTTCCAGTAACCGCCCTCATTTCGCAACGGTCGAACAGTCGAAGCGGATGTCTCTTCTCTTAAGAGTTTTTTATTTGTTTTTCAATATTTTCTAAGAAGTGGAATCCTCTGAATGCAATTGTTGCATCTTTTGCCAGAGATAAATTAATTTGTTTTTCCTAACGAAAATAGTTGGAAATCTGAATATGAGATTTAAGACAAATTCTTAAAAAAGAAAAAAAAATTAGCAATCCCTGTGTAGTGAATGAGTGATGAACCTGGTGATTAATCTTTAGATACACATCAAGTTGAAAACGACAACGAAGAAAAAAAAACAAAATTAAATAAGATACGGGGCCACATACAGAGCTACTGTCGCGGAATTGTATTTCAAAACCACCTGTTGTGAGATTTATTTTTTCCCATTTTAATGTGTGACCAAGTACGAGCCTAGTTGAGGGAATATTTCATTTACAAAGTCACCGCTTGTCCCTCAACCAACAAGGCTAACAAAAAAAAAATCCCTACAACCTCAAGAAGGACAGGACACATTAAAATGAAGTCGTCATCATTTTCCATACGCGTTATGCGAAGGGTATGTATCAAATGACAGTAAATTTAAAGCTTTCCCTGCTTGTGCATTACAATGTATTCCCAATAGTGCAGGATTAGGAATCTAAATTTTTTCATCATTAATCTCAATAATATAAAATCACCTGTCAAGTTTAAGTATACCCACCTTTCGCGAGGAAGCTCTTAATTTTATTTGCTTGCTTTGGACTTTAGTTTTATTCGGACATTAATTCTTAATCGCCAAATAATCCTCTCAAGAAGACAAAAGGAAATCAAATAGCACAGGATGAAGCAGGGATACAGTACAGCTGAATAAATACAGAAAAAAATGATTTCTTTTCTTGAAGTCTTTTGGTTGAAAAACGTTTTTAAATACAATTACAATCAGATTGTGAGTTGGATTCATGCATATACGTTATGTCCTGTGTTGTGTACCTACTTTCGCCATTTTTCTGATATTTTTTCTACAGGAGCTTTTTTTGTATTATTTTGCACACATGATGCATACACAATTCATTTGGGTTAACACCTCGCTGTATGACTGTAGATAGCTGATGTGGTAAAAGTCCTTAAGGAAATGTGAACGAAGGTGGACAAAAGCAATATTTCAAAATTTGAATACATACACTCGAATGCACGGACTGAGGGGATTTATGCATTTTGTGAGTTCATTTGCACTAAGGTTATTGAAATGGAGTTTTTGACTCTGTTAAACTGTTTTATTTTACTTTTTCAAGTACTTGGGGCCAAATATGAATGGGAAGACTTTGACAGAAAAAGCATTATAACTTTTAAGAGTTTTGGGGATTTAGTTTTCGTGAAACACTTAAGAAATATTTTTCAACACATTTAAAATTCAATTACTCTATGTATGTTTTTATAAAGTATCTTTTCCATTTATCACTTTTATTTTGCAAATACTTTTAACATCTTCAACTTCCAAGCTTGTTTCAATAGAACTTTAAAAAAAAAAAAACTGGTGCGTACACTATGGCGTATACGTATTTTTTTGTTTTTCATTGATTAAAAGCAATATCGCATTGAAAACAAGTACTCAATATCACCGCAGTCTCCAAAAAATGTGAAAGAAATCCACCTTGCAAAGTTAAAAAAAAAATCTTGAAAGCTGTTTTCGAGGTGCAATTTGCAATGGAAGCCCCGAAAAATTCATTTTTCACTATCCTCTCCATAAATTTGTTGGAAAAAAAGAAAAAAAAAAACAGTTCTTACACGCATCTTGGGGATCATTAAGTCGAAATCGTTAAAGTAGTTTTTGAAAATTAATAACACAGTTGCATGAAATTTTCTCAAACAAATTGAAATATTGCTCCAAAGATCTTAGGTTAGGTTAGGTTGAGGGGCTGACAGTTGATCTCGTTACTGTCACACATCAATGCAGATCCGTTGTGATACCCGTAAGTATTGCTAGTCAAGCTAAAAATAAAAACCTATGTGTTCAATTAATCAAGCCATTAAGAGGCATTGATGAAGTTCAAAATGTTAGTAACTGGAGTACTAGAGAGTTCTTCTAAGTCCCCGAAGAAATAATTGCCGAGCAATTTCTTCCTCTGATGGGAAAGTGCGGGGCAGTGATATAGAAAGTGTGAAGTGCCTTCATGCTCCTTTTCATCACCGCATCCTCTGCATAGATCATCTGAACTGATTCTCATCTTTTTCATATGATAACCTAACAGATTAAGTCTGGTAATTATGCTTACAACAGATTGAAGTGATCCCTTGTGCACTGAAAAATTTTCATGCATAAATAGTACGAAAATATGAGTGCATCGTACGATTTTTTTCGTAGTTTTCAGCCACGAATAAATTCGTACAATGTACTCATATTCGTATATTTAAAAAGAGCTTTGTACATTGTACGAATGGAATGACAATATTTACGTTTCCTTTCGTACATTTACAAAGAGCGTTAGTACATTCTACTAATATTTCGTACTATTTACCCTCAATTTGTAAATTAACGGAGAGCATTAGTACATTCTACTAATACTTCGTACTATTTATTCCCCATTTGTAAATCTACAAAGAGCATTAGTTCATCCTACTAATACTTCGTACTATCTACTCTCGATTTGTAGATTTACCAAAAGCATTAGTTCATTGTACTAATACTTCGTACTATTTACTCACCATTCGTAAGTTTTCCAAAAGCATTAGTTCATTCTACTAATACTTCGTACTATTTACTTGCCATTCGTAAGTTAACCAAAATCATTAGTTCATTGTACTAATACTTCGTACTATTTACTTACCATTCGTAAGTTTACCAAAAGCATTAGTTCATTCTACTAATACTTCGTACTATTCACTCTCCATTAGCAAATTAACGAAAAACATTAGTTCATTGTACTAATACTTCGTACTATTTGCTTGCCATTCGTAAGTTAACCAAAAGCATTAGTTCATTGTACTAATACTTTGTACTATTTACTTACCATTCGTAAGTTAACCAAAAGCATTAGTTCATTGTACTTATACTTCGTACTATTTACTTACCATTCGTAAATTTACCAAAAGCATTAGTTCATTCTACTAATACTTCGTACTATTTACTTGCCATTCGTAAGTTAACCAAAAGCATTAGTTCATTGTACTAATACTTCGTACTATTTACTTGCCATTCGTAAATTTACCAAAAGCATTAGTTCATTCTACTAATACTTCGTACTATTTACTTGCCATTCGTAAGTTAACCAATAGCATTAGTTCATTCTACTAATACTTCGTACTATTTACTTGCCTCTGGAAACGCCTGACAAATTTGTTGCGAAAGAGCATCGCAGTCGATTGTTGTGAGATCGTGGTTTTTTATAATACAGAATTGTAAGATAGCCTCGACCAAAACTTTCCGCAAGTTGTCTGTTAATTTGGGTGTCCTATTAAATTTCTTCAAATATAACTTACCTACTCGTTCTTTCTGTCATCAAATACTTAGCACTCTTAGCACGCTTTTTATGTTATTTTAATTTTATTTAAAAAAAAACTCACAAACCAAACCAAACACTATCAAAATCACAACCAAAATGAGCCATTGCCATGATTTAAAAACAATGACGCAATCCGATTCGAGTAGCGGCAATGTACTAATGCTCCTGGTAGAAGTACGAAGTATTAGTAGAATCTACAAAAGCTATTGGTAAATGTACGAATTGAGTGTAAATATTACTTAATAATAGTACAATGTACTAATGCTCTTGATAAATGTACGTATGGAGTGTAAATAATACGACGTATTAGTAAAATATACTAATACTCTCGGTAAATATACGAATGAAGGAAAAATATTACGAAGTCATTAGTAAAATTTACTAATGTTTCGCTTAGTGTTAGAATGGAGGAAAAATAGTACGATGTATTAGTAAAATTTACTAATGCGTTTGGTAAATATACGAATGGAGGTTATGATATACGAAGTATTAGTAGAATATACAGATAAAGAAGTTGCATTCTACTTATAATGAGTAAATCCTACGAATTATTCGTAAGGTCAATTTTCGAGACTAAATTTTTTACGAATATTAGTTTTGCTTCGTACATTTAACAAATGCATGAGTAAATCTTACGAATGAATTTAGAAAAATTACGAAAATATTCGTACACGATGATTTACGAATGATTTAGTTCAATACACGAATAAATTCGTACAATGTACTCATAATTTTGATTTACGAATAATATTAGTACATAGAACGAAAAAATTCGTGTATTTTACCAAAAATTTAATCAAAATTTACTAATACATTCGTAATTTTCTTATTACAGAAAAGTTTCGTACAATCTACGAATATTCGTTCAATGTACGAATTTTTCTCGTACGAATGCTATTCGTAGCAATTTTACTAATAAAATTTTTCAGTGTGTAGTTGCATAATTTTGTCCGTTCTTTGTTTGTTAAAACAGGGCCAGATCTTTCTTTTAGTTCCGCAGGTGTCAAGAAGGTTCCACCTTTCATCGGCCTTAATAGTTATTCTTTTTGAGATTTCCTGTTTTAAATAACAGGTAGGGATGCTGACTAGCTGAGCTTGGCTTACGTCAAGCGTTGACCCTAATCTTGCTAATTCATCGGCTTTCTCGTTGCCTGGTATATCGCTGTGGACTGGGACCTAGCAGAGTCTAATGTTGTGCTGTGCGCCAAGAACCTTAAGCTCTTCGCGGCAGCATGAAGGATCTTGCAAGCAAATTTTCTGTTCAATTTCATGTGAATTTATAGAGTAGCGCAGACAAAAGCCGATATCAGCCACAAAGGCTACTCAATGCAAGATAAATGAATTCAAAACCACGAAGTTAATCTTCTTTCTATTAACTTACGGAACCAAACCGGGTGCTCTAAAAAATTCCTGATTTACATAAAACTAATGCATTCCGGCCTATATTTTTTTTATTTTTTATTTTATATTTATTTCTTTTTGCAAAATTGAACAAAACTTACACATTTTTTTAATATCGTGTTCAATATTTCTGATAAGCTGAAGTAATGTGTAATGTTTAATCAGAAATGAGGTTTGTTTAGTAAACCTGATCAGATCAGGACAGAGCAGCACAACTATGTGAAAACTCTCAGAACAAGTTAGAACAGAAAAGGAGCGTTCTGTTAATAACAATATTCAACTATAATTGATCATCGCCGTCCGTCGTCACCCATATGTCCTTTGGAAACATTAATAGTTACAATTCTTAGCGAAAACTACGCCATCAAATCGTTCTGATGCATTTCAGGTTAATGTGTCAAATAGTAACGATTCATAACTATGTCCAACTCATCTCTAGGAGTTGTTGAGTTGAAAGCATTGATCTGTCAAAGCGATTCATTTGTTTACATTTTGAAATCGAGAATTCGTGTTTAGTTCAAAGTTTTAGTGGCAGCAACGTAAAAATGGAATATATTCCCGTATTAAATGAAAATGGAGATTATACTTTTAAAGGAAGTTTCATTTTATGCATAGAAAGTGCATTTTTTGTTTTTTCCTGTTTGACAGATCAACGGAAGCGCGTTCTGGAATGAATTTCAACTATTTCCAACGAATTGCAACCAGAGGCACTTCAACGACTTTCTCTGTTTTTATCTTTTTGACAGTTTCCAATAAGCTGGTCAATAATCAATTCAAATTGAATACAATTTTTATTTGTTGGAAACAAGTTAATAAATACTTTTCACTTTCGCTGAAAACTTATGTCAACAGGAAATGATGATGATGAGTTTGAACAATTGTCGATGTTGCTTGTAGGGCAAGAGCACAGATGACTGAAATTTAAGTTTTGACATTAATTTGACAGTTTTCATAAAGCTGTTAGACCAAAAAAGAACTGGACAAATTATGGAACACAAAATGACCGATTGTGGAACAGTTTAGCGTTTAGGGTAAGATTTTTATCATGTTTTTGTTCTGTTCTGTTCTTTCTGTGCGCAAAAGATTTATTAAACAGATCAATTTTAATTTTCTTTTTAAATTTACCTTGAGCATGATAAAAAAAACAAAAAAAAATCCTTTCGTGAGTTGGAATCACACATCCTGTTTAAAATTGTTTGACAATAATACAACATCGGGTGGTTTGTTGGCGCTAACATCTTAGTTTTGACTGATTTCACTGATTGCAGGACCATTGTTGAATGCATTTATGAACAGGAACACATATTTAAACATTTCAAGATCAAAATCAGGCAAATAAATTCAGCCATTCTCCAAGTTTAGGCAATTTTGAAATAAAAAATATCGAGATCTATAGTTACGATCAAACCATCCTATAGTTTAAGATTTAAGTTGAACCTAATTCCAAATATTTTTTAAGTTAAATTAATTAATAAGAGGTTCTGCTGTTGATGCAATGTCTGACCAGTGACGTATCATCCTAAGGGCAAACTAGGCATGTGCCAAGGGACGCGAGGCAACAAAAGGGAGAGCGGGCGCAGTGATTTGTGGTGGAAAATAATGCGAGTTCATACGTGGTTGTTAAAGTAGCAAACTTATGAACTCGAACCGCACTTGCCACTTTTATTAAAATAAAAATCGGTCCTGAGTAATTCCACTTACATTAAAGAGTCAATTCGGTTTGCCTTTTCGGTTTGCCAACTCGGAAATCGACTTAGATTCCTTCTAATTTTGAAAGTGTTTTTGAGTTTTGATCTTACTTATTGTAAGGGCAAATAACCTTATGGTCGAATTTTATCAGCGGATAGCAAAGATTTTGACGAATAAAACACATAATTTTACTGCGTTTTAAGTACACTGAAAAATTTTATTAGTAAAATTGCTACGAATAGCATTCGTACGAGAAAAATTCGTACATTGAACGAATATTCGTAGATTGTACGAAGCTTTTCTGTAATAAGAAAATTACGAAAGTATTAGTAAATTTTGATTAAATTTTTGGTAAAATACACGAATTTTTTCGTTCTATATACTAATATTATTCGTAAATCAAAATTATGAGTACATTGTACGAATTTATTCGTGTATTGAACTAAATCATTCGTAAATCATCGTGTACGAATATTTTCGTAATTTTTCTAAATTCATTCGTAAGATTTACTCATGCATTTGTTAAATGTACGAAGCAAAACTAATATTCGTAAAAAATTTAGTCTCGAAAATTGACCTTACGAATAATTCGTAGGATTTACTCATTATAAGTAGAATGCAACTTCTTTATCTGTATATTCTACTAATACTTCGTATATCATAACCTCCATTCGTATATTTACCAAACGCATTAGTATATTTTACTAATACATCGTAATATTTTTCCTCCATTCTAACACTAAGCGAAACATTAGTAAATTTTACTAATGACTTCGTAATATTTTTCCTTCATTCGTATATTTACCGAGAGTATTAGTATATTTTACTAATACGTCGTATTATTTACACTCCATACGTACATTTATCAAGAGCATTAGTACATTGTACTATTATTAAGTAATATTTAAACTCAATTCGTACATTTACCAATAGCTTTTGTAGATTCTACTAATACTTCGTACTTCTACCAGGAGCATTAGTACATTGTACTAATACTTCGTAATATTTACCCTCCATTCGTACATTTTACAAGAGCATTAGTACATTGTACTAATAATTCGTATTATTTACACTCCATTCGTACATTTACCAATAGCTTTTGTAGATTCTACTAATACTTCGTACTTCTACCAGGAGCATTAGTACATTGCCGCTACTCGAATCGGATTGCGTCATTGTTTTTAAATCATGGCAATGGCTCATTTTGGTTGTGATTTTGATAGTGTTTGGTTTGGTTTGTGAGTTTTTTTTTAAATAAAATTAAAATAACATAAAAAGCGTGCTAAGAGTGCTAAGTATTTGATGACAGAAAGAACGAGTTGGTAAGATGTATTTGAAGAAATTTAATAGGACACCCAAATTAACAGACAACTTGCGGAAAGTTTTGGTCGAGGCTGTTTTACAATTCTGTATTATAAAAACCACGATCTCAAAACAAACGACTGCGATGCTCTTACGAATGGTAAGTATATAGTACGAAGTATTAGTACAATGAACTAATGCTTTTGGTTAACTAACGAATGGCAAGTAAATAGTACGAAGTATTAGTAGAATGTACTAATGCGCTCTGTTAATTTACAAATAGAGGGTAAATAGTACGAAATATTAGTAGAATGTACGAACGCTCTTTGTAAATGTACGAAAGGAAACGTAAATATTGTCATTCCATTCGTACAATGTACAAAGCTCTTTTTAAATATACGAATATGAGTACATTGTACAAATTTATTCGTGGCTGAAAACTACGAAAAAAATTCGTACGATGCACTCATATTTTCGTACTATTTATGCATGAAAATTTTTCAGTGTATTTTATTTCAACGCGTTTTCTTTAGGCGCGTTACAGCGGTTTCGGTCAAAATAGTTTATGTTTTATATAGGGGCGCCGATGAGATGCTTGCATATAGCGTCCTCAAAGTTTAATCCGCCCCTGGACTTTGCACTCCATAAGCAGTGCAGTGTGCGAAAAACACCCTGTTACGTGCTTTTCAACATAGTCCTGGACAATCTGTCAGAAGACAGGTATATCAACACGGAAAACACTATCTTCATCAAACCAACCCAACTCTTAAGGACAAACTTGTCATAATCGCCAAATGTCAAAAAGCTGTGATTGAGGCCTTTAAGGCAATTGAAGAGTTTGCACCGTCGCTCTTAGAAGCTACAATTGTTTGGTCCTTATTGAGAAGAATTTTGAACTCTTACACACATATAAGTTGACCCAGACAATAGAGTTCAAACTCCTCATTCGAAAGACAAAGTGCACAGGCACACTGTATTAAGACATTGATTTTACCAGTCCTATCCTACTTAACAACGCAGTTGAGCAATCATAAGAAAAAGCACTCGATTCTTGCAACTACAGACAAATTCATATCCGGGCGTTTGACCTCGTACGTCATATGCCGGGAAGCAAATCGAGAGAAGATTGAATCAGGAACTATACTAGCTTCGCCAGGATATATTTTTATGTGAAGTTTTAAATGCTATAAGCTGATGACAAAAATCGCTCCCACTTGAACCTGCTCTATAAAAACCAAGAAACTAAAGTGATAACCTTTTTTCACCTCCTCTATTCCATTCCCTTCAAATTTCATCAAAATCTCACGTTCAAGTTAAAATTTAAGAACTTATTTTGGACAAAAAAAAAAAAAAACTATAATTTCTAAATCAACACTTTCTATGTGCATTTAAATGGGATTTCTGCTTTCATATGTCTGTATTTTTGTTTTTCCATTCAATTTTTCTTTCTCGCTCTTAAAATTCCAATACAAAAAGAAAATAAGGAAAGTGTTCGAAAATCATCTTTTTTCCTAGAAAGTCAATTTCATTTGCCACCTGAACTGGTTTATACAATTTTTTCATCTCACAAGCTACTTATCGATGTTCAAAGCAAATAAATGAATTTTGTATTTCTTGCACTCTGACTCTAGTGTCCGTTCGTTTCTCTTCAGATTGAAGCCACTTGGTTATGAACTGATTGAGTTTTTCGAGGAGATGATAGAAAATTGCTTTGTCGGATTCTCTTACATCCAAAACATAAAAATAAATTTATTTATGAGCAAATTGTATTTGAAATCAGAAGAAAGAAACCAATTGACAAGTTGATGATTTTATCGTTTTGAAAAGGCAAGACTGGAAGGATTTAATGATAGTTATGCCAAAAATAAAGTATTCAAAATGTTAAGTTCTTCTATGTCAGCAAATTGTTGGCCGACGACATTCAGTTTATCACAGCAAGGATTAAGGCGTCCTCGTCTACACGAATTTGGTCAGGTATGCTGCTTCCTACCACGAATTGTAACGCAAATGACTTACCGGGTTGGATCCTCTTCGCTAATACGAGCTAGCTGTTCAGCCCACCGGAATCTAACAAGCTTAAAATTGGGATCTAGATCTTGAAGTAATTTCGTCCGTTTGATTGCTACATTGTACCTACCGATGTGTGCTACCAAGGGCATTATACCTGCCGATCCGTGCCACCATGGGCATTGCACTTGTCAATCCGTGCCATCAGTGTCATTTTGCATGCTGATTGTAAATTGCGTTTTTTAATGTCTCAGTGTCTTGCGCCTGCGGCGGCGCGGAATTGTCTTCTTGAAAAGGTGAAGCCGTCATTCCTTTGTTAAGCTTTGACCGTGCATTGAACAATTCATTAAGGTGCGCCACCCATTGGTCCAGAATGCCTCTGGTATGGGTGATCAGATTGCCCTCTCTGTCCGTACAAAAGGTATGTTTTTTTTTTGGTTGCACTCTCCTACTCATAAATCCTGTTGAAAAGGAAATAAAACCTTCTTTTTTCATTCTACATACATTTATCCCAGAAGAAGGAAGAATGTAGGATTGTGTTTCACTGCAAACAATCCACAAATTCAATAGCCATTGGATTTTTATGATGATGCTCAGGGTGGCCAATGCGGGCAAATGGATTTAACAAGTCAAACAATGGCAAACCACTGCAATAATGGGGAGGGCCTCATTCATTATAAAAAGCTATCAAAAACGTTTCTTCCCTTTTGCGAGTGTCCATGTTGATTAATGATGTCTTAAATCGACTCTTTAAGTGTTTGTTTTTAAGTTATCGAGTCTTAAGAACACATCTTTTTTGTTGCCTGAAAGAAAAACACATGACACAAAATCTTGCTTCTCTCGTGAAAACCAAAAAAGTCTTCAATACCTAACCTATCAAAGAAAGTGGACACTCTTCAAATTTATTGCTGTATTGAAGTGTGTTTTCCCTAAAGTTTTGCCAAAACAAAAAAGAGAAAAAAAAATTTTTACGATTGTTGTGTAAATTCCAAAAACGTGCGAAAGTCCAATCAATAGAGAAATAAATTTTCTGCTTTGATTTAATATTTAATCAGACAAACTGTTTGTATTTGTAAAGATTAGTAAATGTAAATATTTTGTCGGCTCTGAGACGTTTCTCGTAATATTTGAGTACAACAATTGATATTGATTCAAGAAGTGCGTAGATCAATTCTAAACGAAAACAAGGGTGGCCCGAAAATCGTGAACATTTAAACCAAATAAATGGAATAATAACGACTTCTTCTTCGAAATTCTCCAAAGAAAAAAGGCTAAATTTCGATTTTTCGCCCTTTTTCGCATTGAAAACAAGTTCTTTTACTTGCTTTTATTTTCAGTCAAGACACATTTTTTTGACAATTCGCTCAAGAAGGCAAATGACAAATTCATTTCCCTGAACAAAACTAAAGTTTACTCATCTGTTTTCTTCTTCCTCGACTCTTTTTCTTTATTCATAAAAGCAACTGACTGCAAGTATAAAAAGATTGCAAGCTTCAACGAATCTTTCTGACGGAAATCATGAATTCTAGAACAGGACAAACGAGAAAATACCGGAAACTGTTTTTTATTTGTTTTCTTTTCGGACAAGGCTACCCCTTTATTTTGTTTGTTAAGCCAAAGAGAACAGAGAACAACACAGTTCTTTTAAATAAATGATAGTTTTTCATTCACAGAGTTTATATGCTCTGTTACTTTTGTTGCATAAATTTCATGCTTCCAATTGGAAAGGATTTGTATGGTTTAAGAGAACATTTTTATTTAAAATCCCTTCAAGCAATGTTGCAATGTAGACAAAGCCGGATCAGAGAGTGAAACTTTTTGTATTCAATTAAATAATTGACTATACAGCCGTCCAATTAGTTTTAATTATTTTTTCACAAATTTGGATTTACGGAGGAAGTGGAAAATATGTCAGTAATTTTTAAAATATGTAAATGTCCTCAGGCTGTCTAACAAAAAATCGGGAAAAATTCAAATACAAAAATGTATACAGGGTGATTCACGAGCGTTGTGCCAAAAAGCCAGAGCGTGTAGGTTGAGTTGAGACAAGAAAAAAATCGTATGGGAGGGGGGGGGTCTATTCCCCCTCGTTTAGCCGGGAGGGGCAATTTTCTGAAAAATTGACTTATTTTGTTTAAAAAAATATTTAAAATCAACGGCTTCGTTTACAACACCGTGCTATACCTTTCTGAAAAGCCAAAAACTTCTTCTTTCACTTTGTTTTTAAATTAAATAGTTTTAACGAATAGTTTAAAAAAAAATAAATTTTCAAACTCAAAATTAAAAAAAAAGCAAAAAAAAACATTTTTGAACTAATTTTTTTCAAAATTTAATGTAATTAAGTACTAATTTTGTTTTAAAATTCAATGTGTTTGTTAATTTTTAGTCGCAAACAGAAAACTGGATGCAAAAACGTCTTTTCGTTTTTGAGAAATTAAGAAAAAACCGAAACCACTTTTTTCTAAAAAAATCTTTGTTTTTATTTTTACCTATCTGGATTTTTAGTTTAATTTATTAGTTTAATTTATAAATTTAATTTTTTGTAACTCGAGTCTTATGAGGACTCAATAAAGTAGAAAAGTATTACATTATCCCTGGATTAACCATTTTGTTCATTGATAACGTCTGAAAACTGACCTGTAATTTTTTCTTACTATACCTGGGGCCGCGGCCACTCACTGGCGAAGAGTTCTACCTGCTAGGGGCTTAAGATAATTAAACTGCCTTTTTTCTTGAATGAAAAAACAATTAACAACCTATAGGTAAATAAAAGGCATCGCATATTTACTAAACAACCATTTACAATTAAAATATTAACTCATCAACACATAACAATAACAAACGCATACGCTCGAGAAGAGTTAGCGGACAGGAACTTCTGCTACGGTTTAACTTATTGTCGAGATCAGGAAGCTGAAAGACTCTACGCTGAAAGATATCCCAATAGATGGCGCCCAAGTCGTAGCATGTTTTCAAGAATCCGCGGACGAGAGCACTGAGAGCTAGAAGTGAAAGGTCAATGGCAGACGTTATCAATGAAAAAATGAGTAATCCAGGGAAAATCCAATA
Source organism: Sphaerophoria taeniata (assembly GCA_943590905.1). Lineage (NCBI taxonomy): Eukaryota > Metazoa > Arthropoda > Insecta > Diptera > Syrphidae > Sphaerophoria > Sphaerophoria taeniata. The sequence goes on from OX016541.1 coordinate 26,959,429, forward strand.
CTTTTCTACTTTATTGAGTCCTCATAAAACTCCAATCACAAAAAATTAAATTTATAAATTAAACTAATAAATTAAACTAAAAGTCCAGATAGGTAAAAATTAAAACAAAGATTTTTTTAGAAAAAAGTGGTTTTGATTTTTTCTTAATTTCTCAAAAACGAAAAGACATTTTTGCATCCGGTTTTCTGTTTTCGACTAAAAATTATTAAAGACGTTGAATTTTTAAAACAAAATTAGTACTTAATTACATAAAATTTTGAAAAAAATTAGTTCAAAAATGTTTTTTTTGCTTTTTTTTTGAAAATTTTTGGTTTGAATTTTTTTTTTCAAACTATTCGTTAAAACAATTTAATTTAAAAATAAAGTGAAAGAAAAAGTTTTTGGCTTTTTAGAAAGGTATAACACGGTGTTGTTAACGAAGCCGTTGATTTTTAATATTTTTTTAAACAAAATAAGTCAATTTTTCAGAAAATTGCCCCTCCCGGCTAAACGGGGGGGAATAGACCCCCCCCCTTCAGTACGATTTTTTTCTTGTCTCAACTCAACCTACACGCTCTAGCTTTTTGGCACAACGCTCGTGAATCACCCTGTATACGATTTGTTAAAAATATGAAAAAACACAAATATTACGTATACGTCCGAGTGAACTTCTTTAATATTCATTTTTTATGGTATAGACTTAGTAAAGTGCCTTAGTATTAATTGATTTGTTGATTGGAACTTAAATTTGAGTTCTTTATGTGTAGATATGTGTAAAAATTCTCTGAAACTACTGAACCGATTTTAATGATAGATGTAATCGGTGGGTGGAACAGATGATGTATCTTGATTTGAACTTTGTTGGGGTTGAAACAATCTCTGACTAATTTGCCTGCAGGAAGTTTTAAGAAGCTCTCAGGGCACGCTCGGTTGAATTTTGTTTGCAAAGCCTGTGTAAAGGTTTGAAACCAAAAAATCTCTTTACATCTTTTGTACAACCTTCGGGTGTTCTTGTAAGCACGGGAATCCTAGAAAAACTCTTTTCTTTCTCGCTGGGTCATTTTTGGCATACACTTTTCCTCCTTTTTCTTCATTCTGGTTTTCCCGGCTACTGTGCTTATTTCCTTTTTCTCATTGAATAATGGTACCCTGCCAGCAGAGTTGGGCATTATTCGAATAAATTGTTATTCGAATAATTATTCGAATAAAAAGTTATTCGCCACTAATTTATTCACGAATAATTTATTCGCGAATAAATTATTCGTGATTTTATTCGTTATTCGTTATTTATTCGTCATTTCATTCGTTATTCTGAATAACGAATAAAATTGACTATGTACCTTCTTTCATTTGTCTGTTGATCTTCAATTTTTTTTATTTACGTTTCCTTTAGAATTAGACGCTCGAATCCCTTTATTCATTCTTTGTTGCTGACAAAAATTCTTTTAACGAATTCTTGGTAAATATATTGAAAAAAGGAAACGAAATACACTTTCGCGGTTGATAAATTATTGGAAATTATTAGAGAGAGTAATAAAAATTGGTTCTTTTTTGTTATCAACATGATAGTACCTACACAGGTAACGTAATAAAATTCATTCACCAATTCTACCTATTGCAAAACCCCTTTAACCCATCCCCTGAAGTATCCTCGAAAGTGATTAAATTTAAGAAATCTAATAATACTATTTTATTCTTATATATAAAAGTTGTGCTTTGTTGTTGGAGCTTGAACTAATGCAAATAACTTTAAATACAAAAAAAAATTAAAATACCAACTAATTGTTCTACCAAACTTTTCGTGATTACCTTATTCGTTATTCGTTTATTCGTTATTCGAATAATGAATAAAATTATTTATTCGTCATTCGAATAAATTTTCTTCGAATAAATGAAATTATTCATTATTCGTAAATAACGAATAAAATGATTATTTATTATTCGAATGATTATTCGAATAAATTTTGCCCAACTCTGCCTGCCAGGTACCAGGAAATGGAGAGAATCGGAAAGTGTGGAAGTCTAGGATCTGCACTTGGTCCTATCTTTTAACGACAGATTAAAGTTTTTGGGTAGTAACTAGAGAGTCATGTGACAGTGCAATAAGTGTATGAGTCTGTCTGTTGTTGGAGGACTTATTTTTCCGGGAGAACTTGTGTCTCCCTCTTTACTGTGAAAGGGTCGATCGTTTCGGTAGCTCCTTGTTTTGTACCCAATCTCCAAATTGCTTATGGGTACAGAATTAATAGTTGCAATGAACGTAATCCGCGTTACCACACTCTCATGAATATATTGTAATGTGCATACACTTTATCTCTCTCTATCTCTATATGTCTATCTATATGTAATGTGTGTATACTGTAATGTGTATACACTTTATATATCTCTATCACTATCTCTATCTCTCTGTATCTCTGTCTATATGTAATGTATATGCATACACTCTTTATCTCTACCACTCTAATATCGTGTTATAGTGAAATAAGTATGTAGCAATAAGTTTATTTGTAGTAGTAAACACTTGTGTAGGACAGTTAAAATGAGGGGCAACATCTAGTGTTTAAGAGGAGAACTCCTTTCGTTAAGTATCGAGAACATTCAGCTCCTACAAGAACCTAGTAGTTTCTGGAACCTATTTGAGTTATATAAATAGCCCAGTTGGCAGCGAAGAAAATTCAATTGATTGTGAACTGCGATAAGGTAAAGACACTGTGTTTGCAAAGTTATAATTGAAAGTGTTGAATAAATAAGTTTGTGAGTGATTTGAATAAAGTGAATTTGTGTTTTATTTACAACGTGTGAATAAGTTTTAATTGTCAGACCAAGCCGAATATTACAATATCTTCCCACAGCACAACATTTCAATCTTTCTTTAGACTACGGCCACGCAATAACCGACGAACGAAAGAGTGATAGAGTGACGAGTGATATTGGGAATCGATTGTGTTATTTAAAGAGTCCAATCAATTTCATTTCCCTAATACTTATTCCTGATGAAAAGTGAAATTAAAACTCAAAACGCATAATAAATCGAAATATAGAACTTTATTTTATTAAAAACTCCTCCCTAAACATACTGAAGACTGAAACCCGTATTGTTCATGCAAACTCCACAATACACGTTTGAATCCTCTCGCTTTCTATTACCATTCAAACCGAACGGCGAAGATCCGTGAACTTCCAAAAAGTAGTTTCCTTTCAAATCGCTAGGAGCAGCAAATCCCATCGGAACTGCTTTGCCACCGCACTTGCCTTGCTTAAGATTCATCAAGGAATTACATCGTACTGCCATGAAATTATTCTCATTGCCTGGATACACTGTCTCGACGAAATACAACCAAGATCGTTCATGGGCACAAACCACAGACAAACATCCAGTTGGCAAAGGAACCACACCATCGGGATAGAAGTCAACATCACCGGTCGGTTCTCGTTTACCCAACACACCAGGGTTCGTGTGAATGACATCGATGAAATCAGCATCGCCACGCATCAGTCCGGATAGAGCTTCGCCTTCGTTGAAACAGGGTTTTGCCGGATCCAGGCCAGTAATACGTGGTACTCTAAGGCCCGTTTGTAAGGTGAATGTTCTTGCGGCAGCGCCACAAATATGAGCACCCAAACTATGACCTTGACAAAAAATTAAAATTCTGTCGAAAAAGTAAGAAAAAAAAAATCTTACCAATAAGATGAATATTTTCCAAAGGAATCACACCAGCCAATTGAACCAAACCATCGGCAAGGTACTCTCCAATTTTCTCAGTGTTCAGGGCTGCCCACGAGAACAATGTGTCAACGAAGGAGTCAGCATCAATTGCAATAAAATTGTAGCCACCTCGGCAATTGTAGGCCTTTGACATTTCATCAATAGTTTCGGACGAGTTTATTGTTGTCCTCCATCCAGTTACAAGGATCACAGTTTTCTTAGTTAAGTCGAATGCTTTAACATTCAAAAGTTCTGAAGGTTTTTGAATCGGAATGTTGTATTTTGAACACGTGGTAATGAGCTGTAAGTGCATTTTTGCGATATCGGGCATGACCCTTGAGTTAATCGATCCTGATTGCTTCAGTGTTGAACCTAAAAATGTGTATCTTAGAAATTTCTACTTTTTATGGAATTTACATTTTCGAACTTACAAACGGAATTTATAGCACTTGTTACATATTCAAGCGGATATCCGGCAATAGCATTTTTGTACATGCCAAAAAGTTCGGAAAATGTTGGGAAAAATTTCCATGCATTGCTGATGACTCCAAAAATTGTGTCCTTGGATCCTTGTAAATAGTCTTTGAGTACGAACGGTTGTGCTACATTTTGAAGTAGGAGCAACGAGCAGACGGTAAAAATAATTGTGAACTTCATGTTGAAAACGGGGCGTGTGCTGACGGTTTGCGATGAGTTAACTAACTGATGTGTCTAAGACTAACTAACTTAGAAATCGACTCTAGATTTGTATCATTTATACCAAAAATATTCTATTTGCTCTGTTCAACACTAGAATTTGATTCTAAGAAATTGAATTGTATTTGGGCACATGTTTTTGTTTGGATGAAATATTTAAACAGATTAAACATGATTTCGCGTTTTTAGATTCAAATAATTTTTTTTACAGACAGTTAAGTAAACAGAATATTTAACAAATACAATTTTTTTTTTCAAAATATTTTATTATGTAATTTCTATGAATTGAGTTTTGGGAAAAACTAATGAATGAAGTTTGGTTTGAATTCTGATATTTTTAAGAGATATTTCGGTAAAGATCTATGTTCACCTAAAGAAATCGTTTTCGGTGAACATAGATCTTTAGTATACCGGGCCATTCTTTCTAACTAGTACACATCCAAACTAGTCGACGCAGTTTCCGAAATTCGAGTGCTTTGATTTTTCGCAAGGCGACTGAAATTGCACATGTTTTACCACTTCTGTCGTTTTGGCGGATTTGTGTAATGTGAACACTACTGCAAAATTTTGTCGGAGGAAAGCATACCCGACGAATGGAACCTCAGCATAGCATGCCCGATCCTCAAGAAAGGAGATCCCCTGAACTGCACCAACTACAGAGGTATAAGTCTCCTTAACATCGCCTATAAGATCTTGTCTGCCGTGCTGTGTGAACGTTTAAAGCCCTTCGTCAACAACCTGATAAGTCCTTATCAGTTCGTCTTCAGACCCGGGAAGTCCACCATCGATCAAATATTCACCCTACGGCAGATCTTGGAGAAGACCCAGGAACTTCAAATCGATACCTAAAACCTTTTCATCGATTTCAAGGCCGCGTATGACAGCGTCTATACTATAGAGACCAATTATATAGAGCAATGTCTAGTTTTGGCATTCCAGAAAAACTCCTTCGTCGGTGTAAGATGACAATGGAAAACTCACGCTGTTCCATCATGTTCGGAAAAATCCTAACGGACGCATTTGATATCAAAAAAGGTTTTAGACAAGGCAATGCGTTGCCATGCGATTTCTTCAACATCATTCTTGAAAATATTGTGCAAAGCTCCAACGTCAACACCAGAGGCACAATCTTTCAAAAGTCCGTCCAGCTACTAGGATACGCAGACGACATTGACATAATTGGAAGGACACAGCGTGATGTCAGTGGAGCGTTTGTGAGTCTTGAGACGGAGGACAGGAAGATGGGTCTAGCGGTTAACGAGGGCAAGGCCAAGTTAATGCTGTCAACAAGAAAGGACAATCAACATCGACGTCTTGGCCTATTGGGGCAAACGTCAACATAGACAGATTTAACTTCGAGGTAGTAAAGGACTTCGTCTACCTACCTAGGATCCGCTATCAACTCAGACAACAACACCAGCGCTGAACTCAAAAGAAAAATCATATCTTGGTTCTTCTCCTTTTAACTCCATACACTCCAGACTCCACTCACTTAACCCATCTTAAAGTACGCCTCATCATCAGTTGTACTTACGCACGTTGGCGATGCCCTCCTTATTCCACTGAAATTTTGCCCGGTGACTGACGTTGGATGACAGTAGTTCGTAGCCCTAGCCCAATTCGACCAATTCGGACATGGCGGAGGTGTGAGCCGGTACCTTATCATGGTGGAAACTTTTTTCAGACAAGTTAGGGCTTTTTTTTCTTCTATTCGACGTCGAGTCAGCTGAGTAATTCCTTAAAGCCCTGTGACCGTTTTTTCCTTCCCTAGTATTCGATGTAGTTCACACCATGTGAATGCCAAAAAACACTAACCATCCATTACCTTTATAGCCAATATGTCTTCTTCGGCTTTTTGGAGCATGTTCGCCGGCTGAAGTTCATTCTTCCTTGGTGTCTGATGTGTACCAGTGGATCTCTATGTATCGTCACGAAACGACACAGAAAATCTTTGGGATTGTCCTTAAACAGACGTTAAACTGAGCAAACGTGGCACCCTTTGTACCTACACAACTTTGTCATGCCCAAAATTTCAAGCAGATATTATAAAATTCCTACTGTTTAAAATATGTATTTCGTGCATTTCAGTCTTACGGTGGTTTGCCAATCCGAAATCGTGGATTTTTGTCACATTATCCTCCGTGGTGATCGTTGTCATGTATTTATATTATATTATTAGTAACTATACATACATACTACATGAAGTCTATTACACAATAATAAAGTCAGTCTATTATTCTCTCTCTAACCAACCGGTCGTATCATTTCATAAGAACATCACATGGTGTCAGAAGTGGCTCTCTAAAAAAAATTAAAAAAAAAAAAGAAATATATAGACTAGTTTCATCTATTTTTTTTTCTCAATTAAATTACGATGCCGGACCCACCAAATAATAGCTCATCATCGTTCGTTAAACCACCAAAAGCATTAGTTATATCAAATAACAACATGGCTTTAACTTGGAAACATTGGATCCAACAATACACATGGTTTTCAGTAAGTAGCCGCCGACATGGGTAGTAAGTCTCCAGAGATTCAAGTGGCAACTTTCATGTCATCGATTGGAGCGGACGCTGCTAACATCTATAATTCGTTTTCTTTGTCTGATGCAGACAGCAAAAGATTATCTGTAGTTCAAAACAAATTCGAAGAATTTTTTGCTCCAAAGGTGAACGTTACATTTGAGCGTTATACGTTCAACATGATGATGCAAGTCAAAGGTGAGTCCTTTGACGAATTTCTCACAAAAATAATAAATCAAAGCAAAAAGTGCGAATTTGGATCTTTAGAAGATAGCCTCATAAAAGACAAAATTGTTGTTGGTGTGTTAAGTGATGCAATTCGCGAAAAATTGTTGTCAGAGGAGGACCTCTTGTTGGACAAAACCATCAAATTATGTAGAGCAAGTGAGGCCGCAACACTACAGTTAAAAGAACTACATAAAGCCGATGAAGTTAATGCAATAACGAAGTACAGACAGCTTGCTCAATCAACATCATCCGATAAAACTTACCAAAAAGAACCGACACATTTTAGAACAGATAGACAAAACTACAAAAATACGAAGAAACCACAAATCGATTGCGATCGATGCGGAAAAAGACATACAAAAAATTCTTGCCCAGCATATCGTCATAAATGCTCAAAATGTCACAAAAAAGGGCATTACTCAGAGCTGTGTTATAAAAAAAAAACAAGTGCATGCCTTAAATGATAATTATTATACAGATGATGATGATCATAACTGTACAGAAAGTGACACAGACTCTGATGGTCTATTAGTGCTAGCGGTAGAGACAAATAAAGACACAAAAAACAATTGGTATGAAGAAATAGAAATAGGTGGCAAAACAGTCAAATTGAAATTAGACACTGGGGCACAGTGTAATGTTCTGCCAAAATCAATTATCAAAAACATCAACGGTACCCTCGAAAGCCCCGCTACTAAGAAATTAATAGCCTTTGGTGATAATCAAATAGACGTGTGCGGTGAAATTAACGCGAAATGTGTAGTTCGTAATAAAAACGCATGCATAAATTTTAAAATCGTTGACTATCCAGTGGCCCCTATTCTAGGAAAAACGGCGTGTGAAAAGTTAAAACTCGTAATTCGTGTCGAAGAATTAAAAATTGATGAAACATTTTCTCCGGACTAGGATGTGTTCAAGACTACGAGTATGACATCGATTTAGTCGACAATCCGCGCTTTGAAATATATGCGGCGCGTAAAGTACCTCATTCCATTCGTGACAAAGTGAAGCTAGAGATCGATAAAATGCTTAAGATGGGTGTTTTAGAAAAAACATCAGGCATCACTCCAGCAGTGTCTCCTATGGTAGTGGTTAATAAAAATAACAAAATAAGAATTTGTATTGATCCTTCCGACGTGAACAAGAACATTATTAGGCGATACCATCCACTCAAAACAGTCGAAGAGATCGTAGCTAACATCAAAGGGTCGCAATATTTTACCTTACTTGACTGCAAAAAAGGATTTTGGCAGATAAAAGTCACACCACGCACATCGAAAATCCTAACTATGGCAACTCCTTGGGGTCGAGTTTCATACAAGCGACTACCCTTTGCTATAGCCTCGGCTTCGGAGGTGTACCAAAGCTATATGTCCAATCTTTTGGATGGCATTGAAAACACTGAAGTCTCGATAGACGACATCTTAATTCACGGTAAACAATAAAGCAACTAGAAAATGTTACACAACAAGTACTAAATAAAATTCAAAAGAGTGGCCTAAAACTAAATAAAGACAAATGTATTTTTAATACAACAAGTGTGAAATTTCTCGGACATATACTCACAAGTAAAGGTGTACAAGCAGATCCCAACAAGGTGAGTGCAATTTTGTCCTTAAAACCTCCAACAAATAAGGTTGAACTACAGAGACTTCTTGGAATGGCCACGTATCTGAGTAAGTTCATACATAACTTTTCTGAATTAACAAACAGCCTCAGACTATTGCTCAAGAAAGATGCCGCCTGGGTATGGACAGAAGACCAGAACAGCGCCTTTGAGCGTCTAAAAGAAGTTTTTTCGACTACTCCTGTTCTCAAATTTTTTGATCCCAATGAAGACGTAAAGCTCCAAGTGGACGCCAGCAACTCAAGCATTGGAGCTGTGCTACTACAAGGTGATCAACCGGTTGCTTACGCATCCAAAGCACTCTCACAATCGCAAATCGCATTTCCACAAATACAAAAAGAAGCAACAGCCATACAATTCGGCTGTGAAAAGTTTCGTGAGTACATAATTGGAAAGCGTTTAACTATAGAAACGGATCACAAACCACTCGAAATTATTTTCAAAAAGCCTATACAGTCGGCTCCAAATAGACTACAAAAAATCTTATTTCAACTAACTCAGTATAATCCACAGGTTATATACAGAAAAGGCAAAGAAATCGCATTGGCTGACATACTTAGCAGGGACTGCTTGAATCCACCTTGTGACAACGAAACTGATCGAACTGAAATATATTCTCTACATGAAGTCTCAACTGATTCAATGAAACGTTTTGCAGATAAAACAGCATCTGATCACGAGCTTCAACAACTTGTAAAAGTTTCTCAACATGGTTGGCCTGACTCTCTTCACAAAGTACCATCTGAGCTTCGTAAATATTGGACATTTCGCGAAGAAATAATTTATGAAAATATGGTGCTATTCAAAGGCACGAAGTTGATTGTACCTGCAGCTTTACAGCGTGAAATGCTAGCGAAAATTCACGAAGGGCGTTTTGGAATCCAGAGATGTTTGAATCGAGCACGAGAGTTGATGTTCTGGGTTGGAATGACAGGAGACATAACAGACTTTATTAAGTCTTGCGGTATTTGCCAGAGTTATCAAGTATCCAAATCTAAGGAACCCCTAATTTTAAAAAATATTCCATCACTTCCATTTGAAATCGTAGCTGTAGATTTGTTTAATTTTAATAATAGCGTATATCTTCTTATCGTCGACAGCTATTCAGGATTTTTCGATTTCGTTTCTCTATCCAACTTGTCTTCAAACAAAGTCATCAATCATTTAAAGCGATTTTTTGCAACTCATGGAATACCAGTCGTTCTTGAGAGCGACAACGGCCCGCAATTCTCTTCCATCGAATTTCGGAAATTCGTCAACAGTTGGAACATAATTCATCAAACCTCAGGTCCTAAGTACGCTCAATCTAACGGTCTCGCTGAACGTTATGTTCAAATAGCAAAAGGAATGCTCAAAAAATGTGCCAAAGACGAGTCAGATATCTACATCGCACTGCTTAACCATCGGAATACAGCAAAAAACAGCGAGCTTATGTCTCCAAATCAACGTTTAATGAGTCGTTCAACTAGGACACTTCTGCCTACTCACCAAGATCACCTTAAACCTAAAATTGTAAACAACGTTCACGAAAATCTACAACGATCCAGAACAAACTATAAAAAATTTGCTGACCGAGGAGCAAAACCATCACCCGAAATGTCACCAGGAGATAAAGTTCGTATGCAGATAAGAAACAGAGAAATCACCACGCTCATTCCTCGTTCAAACAGATGACGGAAGAACCTTTCGACGATACTCAATTCACATTCATCCAACAACAGCAAATATAAAAACATCGAAAGAAGTCGTTGCTATTCCATCATCTAGTGCGCCAATCAACACAGAAAAAAGAATCGAACCAAAGAGCTCAACATCAGCATTAATGAATCCATCGACTAATACAGTCATCACCCGCTATGGAAGAACAGTCAAGCCAGTGAACCGTTATATACCAACATAATTTTCATTAAATTTTTGTTTTCTATTGTTAGAACTTAAAAAAAAAAAAATTTGAATTTAACTAATTGAATTTAACAAACTGAATTTAACAAACTGAATTTAAGCTTAATTAATAATACAAAATTAATATTTTTGTAAATTTGATAAAAAGGGAAGATGTCATGTATTTATATTATATTATTAGTAACTATACATACATACTACATGAAGTCTATTACACAATAATAAAGTCAGTCTATTATTCTCTCTCTAACCAACCGGTCGTATCATTTCATAAGAACATCACAATCGTTTTTGGGGCACCTTGACTTAGCTCGTCAAAAACCGACGTTCGGCCCAGATTAACAAGTAAACTATTTTGGTAGGATCAGCCTTAAAAATTGCAAACAAAAATTTTGTTTGAAACTTGAACATCGCTGCACAGTGGGGCAAGATACTCCAATAACCGGAATTAATTCTGTAGATGGGCCTGCTTTATTGAAAACATTTTTTTTTGAGTTGAAGTACCAAAACAAGTAATAGGAAAACCATAATTGAGATTTTAAATTTAGTTTTAATGCTTATTTTACAAATTTTACAAATACTAGTCAAAACAATTAAAGGAACACTTGAAAAAACTCAAAAATTTAGTGGTTTTTCATAAGGCTGTATCTCAGTAGAAAAAAGTCGGATTGAAGTGAAATAAAAAGATTTTTAAAGGCTATATATATATTTTTCTTTTCAAATTATTTTGAGTTAAGAAAATACCGTTAGTCGTTTTCGCTTGAGCGTAATAAATGTTCACTTAATTTCAAAATTAAAAAACAAAAAATAAAGTTTGGTTTGTCATAAAGTAAGCTGAAATTTTGTTTCAATATAACCGATCTAAGATTCAATTTGAAAATTTTGTTGGCATTAATTCCCTATTTGTTTTAGATCGCTACGATTTTTTTCTAATCAAAAAATGGGTTTACATGCAAAAACACAATATTGACTTTGGACCCTAATATCTCTGCAAAATATTCTTACAAAAAAAATAAAGGCAGATTTGAAAAATATATAAAATTTTCTACACAAAAACATTTAAAAAAAATAAAAATATTGTTTTTTTTTTCAATCTTTTCTATCAATTTAAAAAAAGGTCCAAAATATGCATTTTTCAACTTTTTCATAAAAACTACCGTTATTTTGTGGTTTTCAGTGATACAACTAATCTGAGGCTAAATTATTAAAGCTCATAAAACTTCCTTGATTTTGGTGAAAATTTCGCATCAATACGATTAACTGTTTCTCTGTATCGATCAATCAAACTTACAAAACACTTTTTTTCAATTTTAAGGAAAGTGTTCTTTTAATTGTTTTGACTAGTATATCATGAAAACCACTTTTATTTACATTTTAAGCTTATTTTCTTAGTCAAGTCAGATTCATCGGACTCAATTTTATCGCCGCTGATACTAGTGTTTGAGTTTTTAACACTGGAAACATTTGGGGCAATGATTAGATCAAGGACTTCTTTAGGGAATGTTCTAGTTTTTTTTTTTTTTTGGTATTTGCCTTATACTGGCTATTAAGGGGTCTCAAGTTACAAGCAATAATGGTGTTGCTGAATCAAGAAGTTTAAAACTAATTGGTGTAAGCAACTAAGATTCATTAGCTTTCAAAAATCGGAATTCGTTTCTATTACATTCAAACTGCTTTTAAGTGAATCTAGCTTCAAAAATCGATAACGAATGGCGGAGCTCTTAAGCATTCCCATTGTGGCTGGTGATCTGCCAAAAATTTGAATTTATTTTTCAGTGTTTTGATTCCTGAATATTTCATGAGATCAAACAACTCCATTCGAGTATAAAATATACTGTTAGAATGTGAACTTACACGAAAAAAACCTTTTTTTGTGCATAAACATTCAGAATTTTCTAGGGTACTCTATTACAAAAACTTTAATAAAAAAAAAGGTGTAAATATGAGCAAGAAATTCTTTTTACGCACAATACACAAGATATTGAACTATATTGTCACATAAAAATCTCAATGTAGAAACGTGTAGAAACCTACTTTTTCTCTAGCTATACATAAAAATACCCTTAATTATAAGGTGCACATTATTTATAATTAACTTATATTGAAAAACAAAAAATAGAAACTTAAAATATATTTAGCAATAAAGTACATAAGTACATACTTGAAACTATTGATTGCGTGTTGATTTTAAGTTTTCACTTTTTTAAAATATTTAAACAAAGCCACACTGATAACACTACCTATTTAGCACATGCCTTGAGAGTAAATGGAATGTGATTTCGATTGGACCGTATGGAGTGAGAAAAAAACATAAAAATATAATTGATTCAGCAAATGATAGCTTAGAATATGTGCTAACGGGAAAACCAGTTTTCATATTCATCGCTTAGAATTTTATTTTTAGTTTATTCCGACTCCTAAATATGAGTGGGCCCACTGTGCGCTGGTTCTCCAAGATATTAGCTTTTTATTTGATCGAATTTTCAGATTTCTCTGTATTTTTGCTTGAAGATTAAAACTAGTAGACTTTGTTTGATCTTTTACATTTTGTTGTTGTTGTTGAAAAATCGATATACAAGAATTTCAAACATACTTTTTCTTCCAAAACTAGCAGTCAATATTTGCATACAAATAGACAGAACAAAAAAAGCGTTCAAACTATTTAGACAGCTTTAACAGTATATCAAAGTCCAAATTTGTTTAATTAAATTTGGAGTTTTTGCGAATCAGTTGTCTAGACTGAAATGTAAAACAATAAAAAAAATAGTATTACACGATTCTCAGCATTTGGTAGGTATATCCTAAAAATTCTGTTTTTGGAAAAAAGTTGGGCCTAATTCAAGGCTGTAAGAAAAAACAGGTTTCGATCTCCTTAATTCTCATTACTTCGAGTCACGAAAAGGAGTGAATTCTCATGAAAACCGGTATAGGATTTTTTGCAGTCAAATGATATTATTCGGGCAAAAGTACTGCGGGAAAGTATTTTGCTGTTATATGGCTTGCGGTCCCGACCGCGGCCCTTGTAATAGTATGTATATGGAAAGAAAGAGTGTTGTAAAAATCAATACATTCATGTAGTAGTCTAAGGAAGATAATACCCATGATAATGGGATACCATATCAAGGTACGGTAAGGTAACAACGCATTGATGGATTGTTTTTGCTAATATCGAGGTAACACAAATACTCAAGTTCAAATCAGGGTAGAACAGTTCAATGAAAATACAAACACAAAGTAAGAGCTACATAAGTTAAGTACAGTCATGTGCTGCAATACGTCTTTCTAGAGCTAGATGAAGAAGTGAGTTTAAGTCCCCAATCCAAAGAAGAAGAGAAGTGAAAACGCCTCAAAAGTACAGATCAACCGGTAAAGCGTTCAGGCTTTGTAAGATTGTTGAATACCAAGTAACACAGCACTTTCAAATGAAAACTTATAAATGATCAAACTAATCGAATCCTTACTTAGATCCTCAAACCTTATATTTCCGTGAGGGCTTCCACAACGCCAGCTCGCCATCGTGTTCGATTGCTGGATATGAGTCGCAACTCCGTCCTCTTGATTAGTTGGGCTGATTCCTCCTCGACGACTGTCCATCTCCATCTCTGATCCACTGCCACTTTTGATGTTGTTTTATAGAGTCAACAAGTTCCTGAACCGTTCTCCTGAAGAGCACTTCGTTAGAAAATCCTAAGGATTTTAAGTAGACATTTACGTAGAACGTTTGCAGCTCCATAGTGACATTTACTGTTACTTTCTAGGTGTTGCATCCGTAAAGTAAAACGGATTTGACGTTGGATCGGAATAGGTTGGTTGGTAGGTTGGTTCTTAAGTTTTTCCTCCTCTACAACTGTTGTTGTTAACTGAAGATCGATGATCCTTTGAGAGGGTAAGCATACGTCGTTCTCATAATCAAGATGTTTCAGGGTTTCAGGTGAGACGTCAGAGTCCATCGAATCCAGTATAAACCGAAAGCTGCATCTGCTGAAAGGATGAAGAGAGTGAGAGGAATCGACAGGTAATCCTAAATTTCTTTCTGAGGCATTAATAAGTGGTTGAAGTGTTAGCTTGCCAAGCAAATTTCACGAAAACAATCTCATATGCCACAGCAAGTGAGTAAAAGAAGGTGAAAAGGCTGTAAGCCGGCTGAAGGACGACAAAAAGCCTCAAATAATTTTATTGAGGACAAGCGATGGCTTTTTTGGCGAAAAGGATAAACGTCAAAAGTTAATGAAGTTTGAGGCTGTTAATACTTGAACGAGTCAGAAATTCGTAATATAGACGCGCTTTGTCTTTCTGATAACCGATAAATAATTAAATATTTATCTGACAGTGGAGGAGGCGTATATTCGAGCGTGTCAGAAGGTATTCAAAGAACTTAAAATCTGTCCTGTTTAAATCTTGGACGTTTTAAACAGGAAAAAGCGGCGTGAGGCATAACATGACTGATTTTTGAAAATGTAAAAAAGTCGTGATCTTAGGAAACTCGAGCACGTCAGATTTTTATACAGAGGGTTCAACTCGATTTTTAAGTCGTCCAAAATGATTACCGGACAATTATATGGGGGCGTACTGATAATCTGACAATTTGAAAAAAGGATGTCCGCAGAACACCTGTTTTCTTTGAATAAACGTTACTGCAGCATGCAACATAAGCTATTTAGTCTATATCTAAGGTGACTAGGCAGTTGCATTTGGTAGTATCACACGATTTCGAAGTTCATTAAAAAAAGACACCTGAATACAGTTCAAGGTGGACGGTGAGGGCTTTAAGTTAATATTCGTCTGCGTCAGTTTGCGCCTATCTTTATGTACCCACTGGTTTTGTAAACGTATTTTTACGGATACCGTTGAAGATATTATTCTCTCATGCAACGGATAGATTTTTTATTTTTTTTTTAAGTTTTAAGGCAGTGTTAACAGAACATTAAAGAAGTAAATCTCCAAAATCAAACTGTTTTGATTTTTCCCCACCTTGCACTGAATTACCCCGACTCTGTACATCATGGTGGCAGATGGTGGGGACGCGACGGTGCGAGAGAGTGAAAGATATAGAAGATTTGAGAATAAAATAGAGGCCTGAAGTGGGCAATGCACAGACTTCGAAACCTGTGCACTTCATCCTATATCGATGGCTTAAGCTACACCCAAGTATTTCCGAGGATCAATTTTTTTTACTGATCTAACGGGCTACCCTTATTGAAGGCCCCTGGGTTCTTATATGGTAGGGTACATAACTCGGTGTTTCTCCCCATATGATTATCTGATGGGTTCGAGTATCGCGAAAAATGCCTTTTTGGGCTCATCCCTTAAGACCTACAGGGTCTTAACTTCAACTATGGGCTTCAAGTCGGTAGATTTGTCAGCTATCAAACTTATCAGTAATTTGAAGTAAGTAATTGAAGAAATCTGAATAAAATCGAAATAACACTGACGTCGTCACAAGGCCTGTGCGTGTGCAGTGTGCATGAGCTTTCTATTAACGCAATATTGTTTTGAATCAATAAAAACCATTGAACAAGCAAACGGACAGAATCCATTGATTATGTTTTCAGCTGCGGAAAATTTTGCAAATTACATTTACAGAATAAACAAATGTTCACGTCAAACCCTACAGGAACTCAATTAAACTCTTTCTTTAAAACTCATTTCTCCAAATCCAACCTTCATCCGTTCGAACAATATTTGCCAATTAATTGGAATAATATATTTTTATTCTTCGTCAGTAAATGTAAATTAACTCGTACAAAGTTCGTTTAAAGTTTACCCCGCTTCTATATTATTAACTGCCTTAATTCCGCTTGCCCTTGTCCTGCCCCTGGCTCGGGCACAGTCCGCAATTTTGTAAACCTTCATCTCTTGCCTTGTTGCCATCCCTGCCGAATGGCGCCGCATCATTCACTTCAAGGAAATAATTTCCCTTCAGTTGCTTCGTCACAGCATATCCCATAGGAAGCGACCGACCCGGACACTTATTGTTTTTTAATCTTGTTAATGAGCTACAACGCACCGCCATAAAATTGTTCTCGTTGCCAGGATAAACCGATTCCGTGTAATACAACCAAGCACGCTCGTGAGCGCACACAACCGACACACATCCGCTTGGCAACGGATCCAGGCCACCTGGATAGAAATCCACATCCCCCATGGGATCACGTTTGCCCAGTACCCCCGGATTACTGTGAATGACGTCTATGAATTCGGCATCGCCACGCAACAATCCAGATAGATTTTCGCCCTCATTGAAACATGGTTTGGCCGGATCCAGACCTGTAATGCGTGGTATTCTTTTACCGGTGAGGTAATTGAATGTACGTCCGGCCGAGCCGACAATGTGAGCGCCCAAACTATGGCCTGTTGGAGAACGGTTCTTCAAATATACAAATTTTTGAAATTAAAAATGCACACATACCAATCAAATGAATGTTTTCGAGTGGTATTATTTCACTCAATTGGACCAGGCCTTTGCCAATGTTTTCACCGATTTCCTCTGTGTTCAATGCCGACCATGTGTACAAAGTGTCCACGTAGGATGCCACATCAACTGCCTGGGAATTGGTTAGGTACATACATATATCAATTTACTAAGCAAACATTCTGTATTGCTTACAATAAAGTTAACATCGCCCCGACAATGGTATGCCTTGGCCATTTGGGAAATCGTGTCCGTTTCGTTGACAGTTGTCGTCCAGCCAGTTGCTAAGATCACTGTTTTCTTTGTCGTATCGAATTCGGGACTCTTCCACATCTCGTTGGCATGCAGCAGGGGGAAACTGAGATTTTTGCATGGCGTCCTCAGTTGGAATTGCATTTTATTGATGTTGGGTGTTATTTTGGGAACAACCGAACTGGTGGACACTGCTGCTGAGCCTGTTGCAAAGAAAAACGAAACAAACAACGATGACGATGAGTTTCAAACATTTGCACATTGTTATGATTGTTTTGATTTTTGTTTAACTTACAAATTGCGTTTATGGAAGTCGATACGAACTCGAAGGGGTAGCCGGCTATGAGATTCTTGCCGGATTCGAAGAGTCCTTTGGGGGTTGGAAGAAAATTGCCTGCGTTGCTTATGATTCCAACGCCGATGTCTCGCGATGTGGACAAGACATTTCCAACTGAACCGAAATTTATTGGAGCTGGATGTGGTGTGGCTTCGATCAGGGT
This sequence comes from Sphaerophoria taeniata, assembly GCA_943590905.1. Lineage (NCBI taxonomy): Eukaryota > Metazoa > Arthropoda > Insecta > Diptera > Syrphidae > Sphaerophoria > Sphaerophoria taeniata. Next base: position 26,977,254 of record OX016541.1, read on the forward strand.
TAGGACACAAAGTAATAAAACCAACTTCATTGTGATTTTAGTCTGGAAAATATTATTATTTGTTTATTTTACTTTTATTTGATTATAAAATTAAATAACTTCTATAAGAAATTATATTATTTTTATATTAATGTACAACTTTTTTCTTAATGCATTTTCTTAAGTTCGAGTAAAAGTCGTTTTAACTCTTGTGATTTTCTAATCTAACTGTATTAATGTTTATTATTCTCTTTTGAATTTTTGGAGAATGTAGGAAGAGACAAACAAATTTGTTTCTAGGAAATACACTGCACATCACTTGATTGAGGCTAATCGATGTTTTTCTGTTTCTTAATCCAATTTTTTTTTTGTATAGGTAATGAACCGATTGAGGTTTATTTCCTATATTTTATCGTCATATTAATATAGTATTTTTAAGTTCTGTAACATTATCAATTCCGTCTTAAACGTTCTGGTGGTGCAGCTTCTACTCTTGATAAAACTTTATTCGTCTTTAAAAATTAAAACAAAGAATGAAAATGATAAAGCCATAAATGCCTTCTATCAGTCACTGTAGAACCAAAAATATTTAAGAGATCTGTTAGGTTAGGTTAGGTTGAGGTGCTGACAGTTGATCTCGTTACTGTCACACTTAGATCAATGCAGATCCGTTGTGATACCCGTAAGTATTGCTAGTCAAGCTAAAAATAAAACCTATGTGTTCAATTAAGGCTAGGTTTCCCATTGAAAATTTCGTTGGTCTTTTGCGTAAAACTGTGTAGCTCCCAAAATATTCCGAATACATATTTAAATGAAATCAACGGGTATAGATTATACATTTAATAAGCTAAGAAATTATTTAGCTAAAAAAAATATTAAAAACATATTTCATCCCAAAATGGTCATGCGTAACGAAAAATTATGAAATTTTTGGAGACGTTTGCAGGGGAAAAGTTTTGTTGCCCTAAAAATTTATTTTTTATTCTTTTTATATTTTTTATCTATTCTTAAAATGTCTCACGTTTCATTAACGTGGCCTTTTTTTTTAATATTTTGTCCAGTTTCGTCAAAAAAAATTAACAAAATCACGAAAAATGGGTGAAATTTAGCAAAGTAGGCAAAAGTAGATAAAAAATTGAAAATATTTTTTTTATATTGTATAATATACATAATATCACAATAATTTTTTAATTTTTTTATAAAATATTTTACTAGATTTTTTTGAAGTGCAAAGTAAAAAAATGCATGTTTTTCTTAGAATATTCTACGGCGAACAAGATTCCAGCCCCATTTAGTTTGACTCAACAACAAAAGTATTTTTTTATGAAAATTGAACATCTCTGCGACTCAGTAACGTTTTTAGAAAAAAAAGAAAAAAATGAAAACATATTTAAAAATGCATTTAAAAAAGTCAATATTTGTGTATCAATTATGAGGAGAATGCAGCAAACAATATTTTCAAAAATACTTTTTTAATTTTTTTTCATATTTTTTATATAGAAATCAGAAATTAAAATAATTTTACGATATCCCGTTTATTTTATATTAATATTCGAAAATGGGTATTTTTTTAGATTTTTACAAGAAAAATCGCGTTTGCTCACACACACTAAGGTACTCAGTTCAAACGAATTGAACTAGGTGGCGTTGTTTTATATTTCATTCTCTTCTCCTTCGTTTTATTTTTATAGGATAGAGAAAAAAATGTTCATACCAAACGTTCTCATAGAATTCGTTTGAGAATGAAAATTAATTTTTTTATACTTCTGGAATGTTTATGATATGCAGACATATAAATGTAGATAGGCAATTGTGATCACTACTATGTACTTTGTAGGTATTCGATGAAAAAGTTGTTTTGAATACCTCCCTACATTTGTCATATTTGCATGCATTCATTTCGAATATGTGAATGCGCGTATTTTTTGAAAATAAGTCAAGTGCAATGGCTTGAGAAGTAAAATACCTGTTACGCAATGAGGAAACGATCTTTTTTTTCGGGGTGGTTTGTGCCATTTCTTATTATTATGTAAAGGGTTTTGTTTCTTTTTTGTTTTTTTGTTTTGCTTCTGTTTTTTTGTAGCAAAGACATTTTTTCCTCTCGTTTCTCTATGCCGGTGGTGGGATCGTAATATCCTTTTAGAAGAAGAACAAACCTGTTACGCAATGAGGAAACGATTGTTTTTCGTGGTGGTGTGTGCCATTTCTTAGGATTATGTAAAGGGTTTTGTTTTTGCCGATGATTTGAATTATGGTTCTTTCTTTGAGATCTTTGTTTTAGAATTATAAGAATTATAAAATTCAATCTAAAGTCTAATCTTGACCTAATCTTGTTTTGTTTTTGTATAAAAAAGATTGATTTTATTTTGCTTTAGTACATAAAGGTAAAGGTACAAAAAAATAATTTTTGATTTTGGAATCATTTTTCTTCATAATATTATTACTTTCGTAGGTAGGTTTTGAAAAATAAATTTTGTTATATTATATTATATTCCTTGAAACCTTGAAGAAATAAACCCCAATGCATTTGGGAATAATTAAAAAAAAAATGTTATAGTTTGAGTAATTTTTTGCCTATTTAAAAAAAAAGCCAAATAATCTCCCAACCGTGACCCAAATCGGCTAAAGAACAAACGTAGTTGAAGACAATCGGGTAACTTTTGCCTAAATTCCCAAGGAGAGACAGAATTGAGGCAATCACTTTTTTGATTTTTCTATCATTGTAAAATCATTTTTGATCAAAATGTCGTCTTAAACTTTTTTTAATTTTTCATAGCTTGTCAAAAAGTACCTACGTCTCTTTATAGATAAATATAAAGATGAAACCAAAGAAAATTAAAATCGTTCGTCAGGAACCCAAAAAAAGAAACAATTCGAACACAAATGTCATCAAATCTCAAAACCATCATAATCCCAAATAACAAAATTTGCGAAGAAAAAAGAAAAACAAGAATTCATGAATGCTACACCTACTCTAAGTGCACATAACATAATACGTATGTAGAATGTAGATGCATTTTTGTGTATGTCCACACCACTGTTAACAATTCCACATAGTAAATAGATACATGCGAAAATACCTCTTTTTTCATCCCTATTTTGTGCCTTTGTGGACCTTCGTAAGCGAATCTCATTTCTTACATATCGCTAACTGAACTCTGAGTGAGCAGAGAAAAAAACAAGAACTAGAAAACTAGAAATTTCAATTCAAGTGGCTATGTGAGACGGAAATAAAAAAAAAAGAAAGGGAAATATTCACTAACACTCTTGCATGCTTTTACACGAGCTCGGAGTTCAAGAAAAAAGGAAACCCAGTCTTAATCAAGCCATTTAGAGGCATTGATGAAGTTCAAAATGTTAGTAACTGGAGTACTATAGAGAGTTCTTCTAAGTCCCCGAAGAAATAATTGCCGATCAATTTCTTCCTTTGATGGGAAAATGCATAGAAAGTGTGAAGTGTCTTCATGCTCCTCTTCGTCACCGCATCCTCTGCATAGATTATCTGATCTGATTCTCATCTTTTTCATATGATAACCTAACAGATTATGTCCGGTAATTATGCTTACAAGAGATCGAAGTGATCCCTTGTGTAGTTGCATAATTTTTTCCGTTCTTTGTTTGTTAAAACAGGGCCAGATCTTTCTTTTAGTTCCGCAGGTGTCAAGAAGGTTCCACCTTTCATCGGCCTTAATAGTTATTCTTTTTGAGATTTCCTGTTTTAAATAACAGGTAGGGATGCTGACTAGCTGAGCTTGGCTTACGTCAAGCGTTGACCCTAATCTTGCTAATTCATCGGCTTTCTCGTTGCCTGGTAAATCGCTGTGGACTGGGACCTAGCAGAGTCTAATGTTGTGCTGTGCCCCAAGAACCTTAAGCTCTTCGCGGCAGCATGAAACAAGCTTTGATTTTACCTCTGAGAGATCTGTTAACCGAGTTATGATTTCACAACCATATTTCCTTGGTTTTTATTCTCAATGCAAATGTCTTGGAAATCAGAGCTTGGAACTAACTGAACAATTTCAAAAAAGTTTCATTGACCAATCGATATTATTCACAATTCTCCGAGACATTGCATATTTTATCAACACAAGGCTTGTATTCTCCTCCCGGGTTATGTTAAGTTGTGTAAGGTACAGTGGCGAAGGCACCATATAAGTCTATTCCTATCGACTTACCTTTTGTAAATCTCAATATCAACAAACAAACTTCATGCAACATGTATATAAGCAAATCATACAACAGCAACGCTTGCGACATTACTTTATAATTCAATCAACATGTATTTTCTTCTAAAAGTAAGCCGGGTTATTATTTTTACGCTGAATAGAACAAATTTGTTTTCTTTCCCGTTTCCGCTTCTACTTCTCGCTACGCGTGTGCCTCTTTATTCAACCAACGCTTTCTTAAGCATAGAAGTAATCCGATGTTCATCGACTTTCATCGATGAATCTGTATGTATCTGAAAATTCACTTGCCTGTGCAAAAAACAAACAAGTGTGTTGGAAATGGAGAAATACGTATTGCGCTTTGCGCATGTCAGGTCGACGTTGAGTCTAAGCAAAGCAAAGCAGTACGTTCACGCACTACACTTGTTATTCATTTTGTAAACAAAAATTCATTCATTCTGTATAGGAAAAAAGCCAAACGTAACCCGTGTCTTATGGACTTATTGGACATTTTCCTTCATTCTCTGAGGATGAAGGTTAAGAAGTAGGGGTTGCCACTTAGAAAATTTCGTAGTGGAATATTTTTTGTCACAAAGTTACTGTAATTGCAGTTTAGTGGCACAACTAGCCAAAATGAACTAGGCAAATGAGATTTTCATTTTGTTCTAAAAACAGTTTACAAGCAGATTGCAGTGCAAAGTGTATAAATAAAAGTGTGAACAAAAAAATTATTAATTGAAGATAAAAAGTGTTTTTATTCATTTTTATTTATTCAAAACATTGCATTTTGCATTTGCATCATCCAGAAAGGTTTCTTTTCAAGTTAAGGTCATTGAAACTTAAATATGAAATGACTTGAGGTATAACAAAATGGGCTTGAATGTTCAAACTTCTAAGGCGTTATTACCAAAAATGCACTTTATCTTGTTGTTTTTTTTCTCAGCTACTTGTAAAAAGAATATTACTTAAAAAAACACTTTGTCCGTAAAAAAAATTAAGTAAATTTCTGATATTCTTTTATTTATCTTATTCCAGTCAGTTAAGGTTTCATCTGCAGAATAGAAAAAAACAATAGACCAAATGTGAGTGCGTTCTAGTCCCTCTACTCCGAAAACGGTTAATTTTAGAGAAATATGACTCAGGCATAGACGAACAATTTATCCTTGACTTTTATCGCCCTCCGGGAAATAGGTTGCGAAATATTCATGAAAAACTGAACTTCGCGACTTTTTGAACACCATAACGGCACGATATCAATGTCGATTTTTCACATCTTCATAATAGCGCCGTAATAAAGGTGTATACAAAAATCTAGTCCACTAGGAATTTTTCCGCAGATTAGGGTTTTATATTACTAAAATGACTGGATTTTTTCTAGTCGCTCATTTTTCTCCGACTTACCTTTAGAAATTAGTCACGCCTCGCCACTGTAAGGTACTGTTAGAATTTCGCCCACGTGCCTTAGACGAAAATCCGTCGGTTTTCCTCAAAACGAAAACTATTTCCAAAAACAAGGTAGAGTCAACACTTTGTTAACAACTTTTGTTTTGTTCGGAAACAACATAATCTCATCATTGACATTTTCGTAAATTTCCTATATTGCATGCCACATTTCATCGATGGTAATTTTTTTTAAAGCACGAATCTTGATCTTCGCAAAAAAAATGGATATATTTTTGAATTGAACAATTGTAAGATTAAATATGCTGGGATATAGGAAACTAGGCAGGGAGATAGGAAACTAGAATGACAAAAAGGATTTGATGAACTTTTTTTACAATATGTAGCTTAAATAGACACTACTACTTTTTACTACGTCAAATGCTGTAGTCGGATTAGAACTTTCGTCAAATGGTGAGCGATTAACCATTTCAAAACTAGCAGTCTTATAAAATCTTAGACATCCTCTTAACCTCTTTTAGATCATATAAAATAAATCTACATGAAGGCAAACTTGCAATGAAATCTGCCTAGAAGTTCGTATCAACAACAAAACTTTAAGAAAAGCTTTGGGACAGTCACAGAGGGATTCCGTGTTCCAAAGACATCAACTAAACGAATTGAACTTATCGAGCAAGATCAAAAAAGGGTTTGACCCATATTCAGAAAAGTCAAAGCCTTTTTTAAGTTTTATTTCAATAATAGAATCGTTATGAAGTTGAAAGAAATAGAACTAGCAATTTTGACTTGTGAGACTATATGACTAAATGTCTAGTGTGTAGTGTCTTATCCATTGACATAAAATGGTACAAGATGGTGATCCGGTCCACCATGGTCGCGAAGTTATAGATTGGCTGGATGAAAATACGGTGATCGATGGATAGACAGAAATGAACAATTCTTGTTGGAAATATTGTGACTTTACTTGAAAATCTGATAAATGAATTTGTTTTTCAATTCGTCTATACCACTTATTTAGTTAATTCACCCATTAAACATTTAAACCCCAAATTTAACTTTGCCTGAGAAGAGGTAGAGGTAGTTAGTGTTTTGACAGCAAGTCAACCCTCCTCATGATTGCCCAGTGTTAAAAATTAGGTAAAACAGGTAAAAAACCCAGAATTCGATTTTTACCTGTTTAACATTTGCCCAAATATCATAAAATGTATGGGTTGCAGTCAGTTTTTTTTATCATTGTTTTTTTCATCATATTTAAATATGAAAAATTCATATTTATTGCGCATATTTTGAAAAAAAATTACTTCAAAGTTAAAATCTTGCTCGGGCATGTAAAATTGAACACCATTGAATATCTGGCAACCCTAAAACGTATCAGCTCAATTTAAAAGTAAACCTAAAGGTTAGTATTTCTGCTAAAAAATTACTTAACACTATAGTACTGTTGCTCTACAACACATCTAACATTTCACTTGCTACTCATGTTAAGGGTATAGATATAGAATATATCGAGCAAAAGATTTTAATGATATAGATATGAGGTTACAACGTTAGAAAATTCGAAGAAATTGGGTCCTGCGATTTAAATTTTAGAGATTTGAGAATTCCACTATAATGAGTCAGTTAAGCTTTTTGACAGAAAGTACTAAGTAATAAACTTGGGTCAAGATTGTAAAGAGTCCGCCATTTAACGTTTTTTTTCAACTAAAATAAATAAATAGAGTGGCGCGACAGCTCTTGAAGAGCCAAGGCCTAAGTGGCTTTCTCTCATAAACAATTCTTTGAGTGCGTGTGAAGAATTAAGGGGACCTACAATTTAACGCCGATTCCGAACGGCAGAGTTGAGAAGCACTTTTTCATGACAGATTGATACTCTTGGGAGATTTCTCAAGTCTTCGCAAGAGGCAGTGCCCGTGAAAGATGAAATAAAAACTTGGCCTGAGTAGGGCTCGAACCAACGACGTTCTGCTTAGCAGCCAACGCACTTACCAACTAAGCTACGGGCAACTGCTTTTTTTTCAACTAGTGCTTGTTTTGTTAATGGTAACACTTAGCTCATGTCTGATTTGACAGATAATTTGTTTTATCCTTCCGCTGAACGAATATGGTTGTGTATACGCTTGAACAATGCTGGGAGATATTGCCTGCGATCGACTTAGAGAAGATGCCGATCTTGCCAAAAAAATCATGTTTTCAGATGAAGCTCATTTTGATCTTGGTGGGTATATAAACAAGCAAAATTGTCCCATTTAGGGCACAGAAAACCCGCACGCATACATTGAAAAGCCGATAAACCCGTGCGAATTTTGGTCGAGAGGCATAATTCGGCCTTTTTTCTTCGAAAATGAGCAAGGAGTGGCCCGATAACGATCGCCATTGACTGTATGGCGATCGTTATCGGGCCATGTTGAACGAATTTTTGTTCACAAAAATTTAAAACGAGGATATTGGCAACATTTTGTTTCAACAGGACGCCCGGCGGCGCTACGTGATACACAGCCGCCCTGTTTGAGAAGATCACATTATCAGCCGCAGAGCTGATGTCGTTTGGCCACTTCGGAGCTGTGGTTTGACACCGTTGGACTATTATTTGTGGGGTGCCTTAAAAGATAAGTGGTACGCCGACAAGCCAGAGACAATTGACGCTTTAAAGGACAATATTTGTGAAGCCATTGGTCAAATACAGCTGCACACAATCGATAATGTGCTTAAAAATTGGACCGATCGTGTAGGCTACTGCATGGCCAGCCGAGGCAGCCCTTTGAATGAAATTATTTTTCATTATTAACCGGAAGGATTGTACTTTCAAATAAAAAAAATTTGAGAAAATATTCAGTAGTGTTGCCCGATCTACATCTTGTTCTTCGCCTACTCGGGAAGGCGCCCTTCCTGGCCAGATGCACAAAGAGAACTGAACTCTATATGCCTGCCACATCCACCGAGCTGCGATATGCAGTCCTGCACTACTACTAACACAATTAAAGAACAGGAGGGATTTCCCTGTTCACGAACATTTGATGCTTGCTATTTTTGTCGGTTAACAGTAGTTTTTTTTTTATAGCATTTAAAAAAAAAAGTTATTTGGCGGACCCTTTATAAAAAAAGTTCTACTCGAACTCTATTCATCAACTCTAGCAACTTCTGTTTTGTTCGGAAACAACATACAATTTTTTAAATTGCCTATTTCATGCTGCATTTCATCGATAGGTAATTTTTTTTAAGAACTAATTTTTAACTTTGCTCAAGAGAATTGACATATTTTTGAATTGAACGATTGTTAGAATAAATATGCATGGATTTGCTTACAAGCTCAAATTGACGAACTTTGTTTACAATAGCTGAATTAGACACAATACTACTTTTGAACTTTCCTCAAATGGTGAGCGATTTACCATTCAGAAATTGACATTTAAAAAGTCTGAGACAGCTTTGCATTGACTCTAGCTTCTCATAAGATCATAGAATATAAATCAACAAGCAGGCAAACTTACAATGAAATCAGCCTAGAAGTTCCTATCAGCAACACAACTTTAAGAAAAGCCTTGGGACAGTCACAGATGGATTCCATGTTACAAAAACAAAAATCAAACGAATAGAACTTGCGGTTGCGGAGACCCATATTCAGGAGTCAGAGAATCTGAATAAATTAGTTTAAGAATTTGATCAAAATAGTTTGTAGAATTAAATCCATTTTTTGTTCAAAAAGGTAAAAAAACCCTCTTTTGCCATTTTAGCTATTTTTTAAAACTTGAAATACCAACAAAATGGGTAACTACCCACGATCTGGCATCACTGCCCACACCTTCAATTTACGTATTTGAACTCCGGTTCCTTCCGGAAGAATATTTAAGTTATTAAAAGCCTTTTCAAGTTTTATTTAAATAATTAAGTTGAAAAAAAGAGAACTATCGATTTTGACTTGTGTTTCTGTCTCTCCTTATGTGTAATCCAATTGACGTTCTTACTTCAAGTTCTATTAATTACGCTTCCAGAAAATTCCCTTCACTTCTAACTTTTTAATAGTCTTATGTTAAGGTTTTAGGGTATAGAATAATTCAAACAGGAGATTTTTATCATACATTAGCTGACACGACAGACTTTGTCCGGTCTCAGTTATTGACAGCGATCTTCATGCTTTTCATCACATTGATCAATTATAATTAAGATTTTGATAAAAAAGAATTGAATTTTCAAAACTGTTAAAATTGAAACATCATCGATGAAATTTTGTACGAACTGTGTATACCTCCTAAAAAAAATAGGGATAAATAAGTCGTGACGTGTCCGACTTGAGGACAACTTCTTATGATATTTTTTTTGACGAAAATATCTGTTTTTCATCAAACAAACTATGCTAATAACACAGGAAAAAAATCGTTTTGTTGTTTGCGAATCTTTTTATTTTCACTCTGCAGGAAAGATACGTCTTTTACTTTATCACTATCTCACTAATTTCATTTTTAAGCATGCAACGTACCTACTTTAGTTTATTAAAACTAAAAAAAAAAATGGTAACATTGAAAATACGAAAAAATACCTTAAAAGAGATGTTCTCGAATCATAAAGAAGAAACTACTGTCAGGGCAGCTAGTTAGTTTTTAATTTTTGTAAATCACAAATTCATTTTTTTTTAAGTTTTTGAATATTATTTGAATAAAAGCAAACACATTTCTATGTTTTTTACAGTTCAAAAAGTATTTTTATTTTTTGATTATGTATTCTCAATTTTGTTTTCGCGCAACAGCTCCGGCTCCGGTTTGGATGATTTTTTTTTTTAATATGTGTCGTCTTTCCGATAACGCTTAAAATTAGAAACATTTCAGCGGAAGGAATTGATTATTTATATTGTTTAAACAATAGTATATTATTTACAAAGGGTGTTTCATGAGCAGTATGCTAGAATTTAAAGGGTGTAGATTGGGTTAGGACAAAAAAAAAATCATATGAGAGGGGCACTTTTCTAAAAAAAAAAAAAATGACTTGTTTAAAAAAATATATTAAAAACCAACGGCTACATCCACAATATTGTGCCACACCTTTTTATAAACCAAAAAAGTACTCCTTTTTTTGTATTAAAATAAAATACTCAAAACTTTATGCATGAAGTACGCTGTTCCTGTCCTCGAAAAAGTGTGTTAACTTATTTTAAGTTTTTCAGAATTTGAATACTATTTTTTGTTTCTGAAAAAAGCCTTACATTTTATCAAACCGGTTGTTTTAAGTTCAACAAATTTTTCTTCTTCAATTTTGACGTTATAAAAATTAGGTCAAGATTGTATACTCAATCCTAACACCTGGAATTTGAGCACTTTTAGTTATAGCTGCACTAGTTATTAAAATTACAATAATTAATATTTCTTTGTCATTTATTATATACTCTAAATAAAATACATAATTTCATCTTCCATAATGTAAAACTATCTTTAATCTATATATATAAAAGAACAGCTCATTTTTGTGTTCGTTCGCTAACCGGGCAAACCGCTTGACCGATTTCCTTGATATTTTTCCAAACTTGAGAGGAATACGGGTAGAAGGTTTAGAAAACACAAAACTTATACTTTTTAAATCACAAATGGTGCCAATGTTAAAAAATATTATATTTCTCACTACACCAAAACATAAGCTTAGCTGATCAATTTCACATGAAAATATTTTTTTGGTTTCTTAATCGCAAAAATAAATGATGTCAGAAAAAGTTATTTACATATTTCAAAATATCCGCTTTAATGACAGCAACCAGTATTTAGTCTTGGACCCAATCAATTGGACATGCATTGCCGAATGAATACAAAAACGCTTATACAAAATTAAGGGTATTCATTAGGGTTTGTCGCTCTGTGGTGCTCTGATTTCACACTGAGCTATTCAATGTCCCTCTTATTTCGCCCCGGTACATTACCACCGTGTTCGATGTGTATTCTGTGCTCGCACCGGTAGCGCACTGAACCGACTCAAGTTTTTTTTTCGGGGATAAAATTTCGGAGCTGTTCATATCAGCTGTTTCTATACAACAATAGAGAAAAAAACAGAGCACTACTAATGCGTTCGATATGAAAGCAAACCCAGAGCAAATTTTAAGGTTTTTGGCAGATCTGTTCAGGGGCATGACAAGCACCGGAAAGCCCTCTGATAACATCGAACGAACTTATTAAAAAATAAATAAATAAATAAGAGTGGCGAGACGCCGACAGCGGCTTACTCTCATCAACAATTCTCTCGGTGCGTTCAGGGAAACTACAATTTAACACCGATTCCGAACGGCTAAGTTGAGAAGAACTTTTTCATGACAGATTGATACTCTTGGATGTTTTGTCAGTTCTTCGCCAGAGGCAGTGATATGGGCAGCTGCTGCGGAACGAATTTATAATTATTATCGGCAAAAAAGTTGATTTGAAGTTTTAAACAGAAGATCAATGACTAAAACGAGAAAGAAGAATGTGAGGGAGAAAACGGAGCCATGGGGAAAACCGGAATGTATTTTATGGCTATCAGCCTTGATATGACTACAACTTGTATACTGTTTGAAAGTCTATAGCCAAATCCTACCAATAGCCTTAGAAATACAGGTCGGTGTAAAGATTACTATAAATTACACTGTTCGGGGAGATAGCACATCAAAATCAAATTACCAGTGGATCTTTTTCTGCGAAAACCGTATCGGTCAAAAAGCTTCCGTTCCTAGGGATAATTCTTGAGCTAAAAATTTATCAAGACATTTATCATAAGCGACAAAATTGCAATCGGTTCGTAGATAGCGATATTTTTTGGGTAAGGGTTGGTCTAATGAAGTTTTCTACCAGCTCGATACGAGCTTACGCTGTTGCTTTGCCAGTGATAAAGAACACATTTTTTAACAATTTTGGAGCTAGCATCAGCATCATCCTTAGGACTCGGACCATGGAACGAATGCGCAAGAAAACGAGTTCGGAAGACTCGGAAGGCTTTATTGAGAAAAAAAAATATTTTTTAGTGAGTTATGTACATATCAGAACTAAATTTGAGGAACTTTGGAAAATTTTCACTTAGATAACGAACTAGCTTTTCCTCCAAAAATATTCTAAACTGTCTCTTATTCAATTTATGTACATAAATGAACAAATATGTGAAAACAGGAAACTAATTTTTGTTTTTACGCCCTACAAAGCGGGCGGCGTAAATAAAAAAAAAAAAAAAAACATTTCTGAAATCTTCTTGCGACACATATTAGCATGGACACAAGTTTGTGTGATCCAGACTTATATTTCAACAACTTCTTTACACACTTTTCCTTGTTGTACGGTCAATTTAAGAAAAATCATTGAAACATTTAATTTTACCTGTAGAAATTATAAACTACAGATTTTCCGAAAACGTCATTAATTTTCACTTCAATATAATTACCCACATTTCTGAGCATTAAAATTAACTTATAATTACGAACCTTAAAATGTGGATTTAGGGATCTTATTAAAGTGGATGCACAACCAAGACCTTTACAAATTTTTTAAAAAGTAGTTTCCGATTTAAAAATTAATAAACATCATTAATTCAGATGTTTATCATTAAGTTAAATACTTCAATTAATTGGTTACGTTTTTTCAAAACTTGAATTAAATTATGTGTTATTTGCATTTCTCAAACCAAGTACTTTTTAACATTCGGTCACGAAGCGGTACTGCTTATTAAAATAAAGTTTTGCGATGCAATAAATCTAATATTTTATGTTTTGTTTCTCATCGTTCAATTGTGTTCATACTCTGTTGAACATTTTTAACCTTCAAAAGATAAAAAGTTGTCATGTGCAGGTATAGGAAATTGTAAGGTACGATGGAGCCCCCGTTCAAAAGTTAAACAGAAAACACACCTTGCAGAACATTAAAAAAATTAACACAAATTCTCATTCAAATATTATTCTCATTGCATTTTGTAATTTTTTCAAAAAAAATTCATGCACCATTTTTTTTTCACTGGTTAACTTAAAACGAACATAAAACTACAAAGTAGCGGTTCACTTCACTTAGACCTTAATGTAATAATCGTACCGTTTAAACTCCGATAACTTTTCTCAATTAATTCACTCTGATCACTGGATGCGGTCTCAGCTAGCAGCTTGAATAAAAAGTGAATATTTTCCAAGCCGGCTTTAATGGTCAAGACTAGAATATCTGATTTTAATTAACCAACGTCACTGGATGCTAAGTTTGGAATTGCAATGAGATCGATTAATTTTTGTTTTGTTTTTTTGTTTCAATTGTAATGCTGTAAGCTGATTTTATCAATCGTCTGTCATTTTAAATTGATTTCATTGTTAAGAAGTGCGGACGTTTTGACGTAAAGAATGAGGAATAAAATTGTTGTTTTATGATTTTCCTTTTTAAGACAGTCAGCGCTTGTAGTTGCGGTTTCGGAGTGTCACGTTTCAGAAGCTTGCTTCTGTGTTGTTGTTGAAGTTGTTAATAGGTTTTGTTTTGTTTTAAGATTTTAAGGAGGTATACCTTAAGTCGATTAAACTAGCAAAAAATTGAACCTTGTGATCCATATCCGTTGTTGAGACACATCAACTTTCAAGTTTCAACCGAAGAAATATAAAGACAAAAGTAATGAAGTTCAAGTTGTCCTCGTTCGAAAGGGAAAGTATTTAATTACCAAAAAAACAAGCCAAACGTCTTTTGTAAAACAAAAAAGAGGAAGAAAATGAAAATGATATCTGAATTTTGTTGACATTGTAAGCCTTTGCTACTCTGTATATGTTAAAGCAATATAAGTGGCTCTTCAAAATAAAGGTCTTAAAACCTTTTATCAATAACTGGCTAACATTTTAAAACCTCTCTTACAAAAATCGGTGAACATAATTTTCCAAATAATAATAATAATAATAATAGGGTGGCTTCATAGCACCGACGGCCTAAGCGGCTTACACTCTTCACCAATAATTCCTTGAGTGGGTCTAAGGAATTGAGGCGACCTACGATTTTGTGCCGAATCCAAACGGCTGGAGTTGAGAAGCACTTTTCGATGACAAGTGATACTCTTGGAAGCTTTGTTAGTATGTAGAGGCTGTACCCATGAAAGATAAAATAAAATAAATTAAGGCACAATGAGGATATGAAACCTTTTTCCAAATTTCAAGTATCTTATTTGATTGCTCCAAAACGGGTAGAGTCTTAGGTCAAACACCTGCTGTTAGAAGAACCCAACATTTTAAGTCTTCGAACACAAAAGCAATGTTCTTCTGTTTTTCTTTTTACTTAGGTAGGTAGGTAGGTATTGGGAAGACAACTGGCACACATCAATTATACTCGCACCAAAACTAATTTCCGATTTCTCAGAATACTCAATTTTCCTATTTCTTTCGATGATTTTTTTTTCTTCCAACGAAAGATATCAGTACCATAATACATAAGGAGACAATTACGAAAACAAAACAACACTAAACAGTAGAATTGCAAAATGCTTTGTTTCTATGAATGCGAAGTCAATTTTCCCATAACGGTCATTAAATATCTGAAACGAAATTACTTGTGAGATTTGAATTTCCCAGTAATAAATTTGAATATATTATCTAGACTGGCATTGTTATATTTACATAACAATAATAATTTTCACAGAAAAAAAATAACGAAAAAATTATTAAAGCCATTTTCAAGTTACCAGAACCAAAAACACGAAACGAGTTTGACAAAAAGATCCTTTTAACCCTTTGATCTTTACAAAATCGTGTTGATATACCAAGCATGTCCCAAGTAACAAAAAACCTCTGTTTCTGTTATAAATAATAATTTAATGCAGAATTTAAAGACAAAAAACTAGCCCGTGTCGATGATGAATAGGTACCAGTCTTGATGTTACGAAAGTATGAAAACAAATAGGAAACTACAGCGTCCACGTGCATGTTGCAGAGAATTGAATCAAATCAAATCCACTAGGATTAAAAACCAACGTGACCATAATGTTGTTCGGATGCTCACAACTCGTGTTTCGTGTGTCTACTATTTCATTCAACTTCAGTGATGGTGTCTCTGAACCTATACTTTGTTTTGTGGAGTGCGGACCCGATGGATTTACTTTTATTCATCTCATCTGGGTGATGGAGATGTCAGAAAATGTCCGGTTGTTTTTTTTTTTTTTTCAATACAACCACATCACCGTACTACCTACAACAGAATACATCAGGTTTGGTTTATTTGTTGGTGGCGCCACCGCATAGCAGCCCCGTAGCAACCCAGGGGCTAGGAGGGGCTTTGCCCCCCACGCATTTCTCCATTTTATTGCATATAAGATCAATACTAGAAAATAAAACAAAAACGGTATAATAAATGTCATTTTAAATTTTTTTTTCAATTTTTAAAATAATTGGATTTTGCGGTTTTTCTGCCTATTAAACCGCAAAAGAACCGTATCTAGGTTAAGTTCATCGAACCTTTTTTTCTCGAAAGCGAGAGAAGATAAATAGTTTAGTCTGTTAGTAGACATATTGGGCAGGTTCAGCTGCGTAAGGCACTTGAAGTTAAGTCAAAATTCACGTACCTGATTGGTCAGGTGTCAAAAAAAATCTTTCTATTTTAGTCAATTTCATTGAAAAGTAGACTGGAAAATAAGGCAAATATATTTGCCTTAAAATCAAGTAACAGCTGTTTGTTTGCTGTCAATTGCTTGTGAAATAAAAAAAATTCATATTGCACGTGAACTTTATTCGGTAAATACGGTTTGATTTTAATTAATTTAAAGTTTTATAAAAACGAAATTTAAAGTTTGGCAAAATGACCGAACGTATAAGTTTGAAGACTCCGAAGAGGTTTTCAAATGCATTTACATATTTATTTTCTTAGGCTTGGCACATTTCGTTTTTTATTTACAATAAAATTTTGAAGTGAATTTTAAAATTTGAAACTAAAGACATTTGAATAAAATAGACTTGCCTTAAGTTAAACAGGCGTTCAGGGAAAGTAACTTGCCTAAACTTCAAGTGCCTTACGCAGCTGAACCTGCCCATTGACACGCCCGGCCGGCGGCGACGCCACCGCATGACTTGCGTTAATATTGAAAAAAACGATTCACATACATCTGTAACCTATAGGTGGAAACGTTTCTATGGCTGCGATAAGATTGTAAACGTTTTCCATGCCGTGTCGCACTTTATAAAATTCTGCTAAAATGTCGGTTTTATTTTTTGTATGTTCTTTTCCTTGTCTTGCTCTTAAAATATTTAGCTTTTCCTGGTCGGCGCGAGTTTTATTTAAATATTTCTTACGTTACCGATCTCGAGTTCAATTTTACTTGGCATTGTGATGCCTAACTCAGTCAATGGATGCAATGAAACGGTTTGACATTTCCGTTATAACTATGTCGATTGTTTCAAAATACGCTGATTTAAGATTGACTTCTGGCTTCTGGTTCAGATTGATTTCCAAGTGTGGAGTACACACTCGAAGCGTTGAGCATTTTCGACTGTCGTCAATGTCGATTTGGGCGGCTTGAAGCAAAATCTCCGTCAATCATAATCAGAACGTATTTTTTTAAAAGGTTTTTTGTCTCAAATTCATATTTTTCAAAATTGTTCTGTGATCTTAAATTTTGTATTGTTTGGTAAACCGCTTTTACAAGTGCTATCGAATCTTTTTACCCAATTTCACGGCTTTGTAATATTTTTGTGACCGGAACAATGGAATAATACTGCACCTAATGCAACGTCATCCTCATCAGTCATCATCATCACCGTCGAATCCTGCTGCACCAGTGATTTGAGGCAAAGTCTCCATGAAATGTTCATAGTTGCAAAGAATAGATTTAGACGCACGTAAGTGGCCAACCCAGCGAGTCTCTATAAGATTTAATATGGAATGGCCTGCGTAATGTTGCTTAATTTTGTGCCGACGACGGAAAAATTTAGCAATGTGTTTAACCTTAAAATATTTAAATAAATGTGAAGCACAGTGGATATCCAAAATAATCAAACCTGATCAAAAAATTGTTTCACTAGTTGGACACTTTCAATTGCTTTGATTATTTCCAAATGAAATTGATGGTTCAGACAGTAAAAATAGGGTTGGGGTTCGTTACGATACAAAAAATCGAAAAAAAACAAACCATAGGTGTTTTGAAAGGTCATCTCGAGTTTAACAATAGATAGTCACTCTTACTCACTTGTATCTTTTTGTTGACATAAATGTTGTGTTTCTAAGGCATGATTTGATTTCAAAAAAAAAAAAAGTTATCGCTAAAAATATTTTTGCCCCCCCCCCCACGCAAAACAGGGTTGCTACGGCACTGCCGCATAGCCATGTCAAGGCGAACTAAATAAAAATTTGTTGTTTTCAGAGAAAATATAACTCACTCATTTACATTGGAGTTGTTGATAACAGAATCTGGCAATAACAGAATTGATAGGGAACCATTTTCTTAAATCTGAACAGAAAACTGACAATCCAAAAGGTTGGTACAATCCGTACAAGAAACAGTGTCATCAATATAAACACGATGTACCAAAGGATGATAGCATTTGCTTACAAACTTACTTCAAACGCCTCAATCAACAGTCTCCGCCAGCCAGCTCGGTCCCTAGATAGCTGTCTCCAGTTTTGCACTCCAAGTTGATTGAGGTCCTCTTCCACTTGTCTGCCTCCCTCGGGAATAGTGTCGAAAGCTTTCCGGGACGGAGCATTGTTGTCCATCCGCTCTAAATGACCGGAACATCTGAAGTCTCTGGGCCTTGACCATTCTGGCTAGGTCCACGTCGTCGTTGTACAACCCGTAATTTTCGCTGTTGTATCTTCTTCTCCATTCCCTATCGATGCACACGGGGCCAAAGATGACCCGAAGAACTTTCCTCTCGAAACAGCCTAAGACACATTCATCCAATTTTGTCAAGGTCCATCCTTCTGCACCATACAGCAGGACTGGGATGATGAGGGTGTTGTACAGTTTTACCTTAGTTGCCCGATAGAGGGCTTTTCCATACAATTGCTTTCTTAGCCCAACAGCGCCAGCGATTAACGAGAGTTTTTCTTCGTCTGATCTCGGCGCTAATGTTATTGCCCGTGTTAATAGCGGAGCCTAGGTAGACAAACTCCTCTCCTACCTCGAAGTTGTATGCATCTTTTGTGACGTTCTGTCCAAGCCGTCGGTGTTGGGTGTCCTTCCTCGAAGACAGCAGATACTTCGTTTTTCTCTCATTGACCGCTAAACCCATTTTTGCCGCTTCTGTCTCAAATCTCACAAAGACACAAAGGCGCCATTGACATCACGCTGTGTTCTTCCCATTACACAATATCATCGGCGGATGATGGCGTTTGAGAGATTTAATAAGGGAATTTGTAGAAAACTAGTCTTCCAGCCGGAGGAAAAGAGAGCGCATTTAGGCTGAAAGAAGGGACTGCGAAGGACCGGACGTGTCGGTGTACCTGTACGTGTTCTTTGATTCTTTGATTCCTGAAAATTGCAATGATTGGCAAAGACAGTGTGATTTAGAGTTTCATATTCGCGTAATATGGCTTAAAAACAAATCTCTGTTATAAACAGTACGATCGACGCTCGTTGGGCTCATATTTTTACCAAACCTCTTAAATTTTTCTTTTATTTTTCGAGATATTACCTTTGTATATGGAATTTATAGTATTTTCAGCCTTGGAGAGTCGTCCCGTCTTGGCGCTGTCAGTTTTTCTATATACAAGATTTTAGTTCTGTATCGCGTTCCGGACGTCGCTGTCGTCGATTCACGAGGCTGCAACTACTATAAATTCCATATACAAAGATATTACTTATTTTTAATTTACGCCCAAAATATTTGTAAGTGGGTTACCGTAAAATCTCTAAAGTCAAAATTGCAACTCGAACTGCAACGAAGGGATACCTACACACAATCGGATGGAATTGTCGGACCCACTTTTTTCGAACTTTCTGTCATCAAAACGTCAAAATCAGATCATTGCCTGTATGCTCAATGCTCATATATCAAAATATCCTATATGAATATGGTGGAAAAATTTTGTAATTAATGACTTGTTATTGTAGCATTTATCGAATTATCTCTACATTTTTTTCTCTAACTTTTTAAATGTTTTGGCATAAAGAACATCGTTGCTTGTAAAAAACAAAAAAGGTATTGCGGCTACGAAAAGATCGAGTCGCATCCAATTTACCATTTTAGCATGAACTCTTCTTTTCGTTCATTGGAAAATCGACCAAACAGCATCACTATTTTCATTCAAATAACCGCTGTAATAAGGAATTTGACAGCTCGCTTCAAACAATCCAATTTTGTAGGATTCATCATTTCGGCTCTGAAAAAAGAAAAAGAAGGACATTTTAAGACACCCAATAACCAAAAAAAGCTTGTTGTCTCTTGCGCTCAGCCTGATATTCAACACATTTTCGATCTAATACCTTACGAATTTTTGATCAGCACCTTACGGTCAGCATCTTACGCTTTTCAATCAGACACGAACTTAAATTTTCTCACCCAAAATACAATTTTTTAAAGGTCCCATCCCGCATAAGAAATGTTACTGGCTGACCGCACAATCTTCGTCATATCGGAAGCCTACTTACATTTCTTATCATTTATTCTTTGTCAAATTTCCCACTATAACTTTCCACTTTAATAAGAACGGGAGTCTCCAAAAACAAGCGCTTTCGAATTGTATTTCAAAATTGTTCTGATGTGTCTATTTAATTTTCTTGATTTTTAAATCTTCTTCGTGCATATTATATTATGTATATGTTTTACCGTCTTCCAATCGATTTTATTGAAGAGCGTGTCGATGCTCGCAATTTAATCAAACAAATATTTCATGGCATGACGACAGACTCCATCATCATGTGGCGAGGTTGAATTTAATAATGTTCCTAGCCAGGAAAGGAAAGGCGACGCGTCGGGCGATGCAATAACGGTGGCGCTCCCGAGGTAAAAAGACTTGTTCCGAACAGAATGTTGTCACCCATTTGAGTGACAATCGATTAATATATTCAAATGCTTTTGTTCGATGTTTTATTAAGATTTATGTTCCACTACCTGGAAGGTAGGAAACATGGAGGAGCCATGGAGAAACTTTGATGGTGCGCTTTTGTGGTAAGGTGGGTTGAAGAAACGAGGCTTCAAGTCAATCTTTCTTTTCGAATAAATAAGAAACTATTCTTTTCTTTTTAAATTTTATTCAAGACCGATCGAAGGATGCAAGAGCTCTTCTAAGAGCAGATGTGACATTTTGTAAAATATTAGTTACACTTCCGCCATCACTACGCTGACCATCCGCCCCGGTTTTCCCGGGACTGTCCCGTATTTCAATAGCCCGTCCCGGATTTTTTTTAAGGAAACCCGGGACCTACAAGTGTCCCGGGTTAAGTTATTAGTCCCGTATTTGAACATACAAATATTATAAGTATTAGTAACCGTTATAATAAAAGTAACATAAATTGAAGACTATGAAATTCTTTACCATGTGCGAAAATTTCACAGTTCTAGGTTGAAATCTTTGTGCGATCTGTTGTTGTTGCTGTTTATAAAATAGCGACGACATCGCACAAAAACTTTCATCCTCTATTTTCACCCCCTTCATCGTAAAATTTTCTAAAACTTTGAATGTCGTATTTATTTATGTCTAATCAAAATCCATTAACATAACTTTCAAACTTCTAGGCTTACCAAGAATTATACAAATTTTGACCTAGTATTTCAACTCCTTGCAACCCTCTCAACCCCTTTTACTGCGTTAAAAAATAACCTTTCTAAGCCTCCAGACTATCTTTTTAAAAATTAAAAATTAAATTATAAAGAGTTAAAATATGTCTAACCCCTCACATTTTTGGTAACGTTTTTTCTCAACATTTTATTTTACTACCATAGGTAAATTTTTCATACCGGGGTCTAGTTCTATATATGAATCGATCCTAAAGGAGTTAACTCCAAAAATACATTTTTTTTCTACGTTTTCAATTTGTTTATTTTTTGTCCCGGGTTTTGCTCCCAGAAATATGGTCACCGTAGCCATCACTGAGTTTGATTTTGCTCATTTTCATACTTGTCGTCTTAGATAAGTCTTGCGTTCCTTATAGCAAAAAACGTCCGCACACACACTGTGCATTTGTGTCAATGGAAGACGATAAAACCTCAACTAGATCCTCCTCCCTTTCTACTGAGAGATAAAAAAAATTCCTGCTTTGTGTTCCGATGCGACTCCGTTGATGATATCATGTCGATGTCATTGGAAAGTAATGTATTCAGATGGTTGGCGACAATATTCAAAGGATTCCAATTCCAATCAAGATTAAATGCTGCACCGAGGGAATGCGAATTAAAAATGGGTGAAACGCTTTTCTCCACTACGTTGTGGCTTGACATTTCGCAACGAGACGTGCAGGTTAACCGGAGATAACAAAAGGAAGAAAAAGGAAAACCAAGATGTGTAAAAATGACTTGGCACACTGGGTGGCTGTGAACGTTGAATATATTCAAATACTTTGGATCAATAAACTAAATGAATAATAATTACAAACTCAAGGACACGCCAATTTTTGTTTGCAAACAAAAATCAATAGTGTGTGAATTTTCATGGAAAATATTATTAAAGGAGTTTTGGTCATAAAATTTTATAGATGACTATCAAATGACTAGCCGGAAGACAGTTGGTCTCCAGTTATGTTTGCTTTTGATTTTGTTTTGAAACCAATTTCATTTATATGGACATGGAGTGTATATTTCTTAAATTAATTTCATTCGGTGTGTACCTACCTATTTGAAAATTGGGAGACATGAAAAACTTTAAACTACATTATGTTTATGTAATGCTCGTCAGTTTACCCTTGAACGTTGAACCCGACTTCGGAAGGACTAATAAGTACAGGGATTAGTTTTGAAGCCATTTTACACGAATGTCTTCTTCAAGCAGAAATTTAAGACCAATGTACATCGACACCACTAGGATTAAGGACGGTTGGGTGTGGGAATTTCACGCAAGAACGAGATAGCACTATCTGGAAGTGAGAGAGATGATGAGAAGATGTTAACTGACACTTCTTATTAAACCCTTTTTTCTCTTTCTGATGCTCGTTTAATGCTCTTGGCATATAAAGGGTATAGAAAAAAGAAAAAAAATCAATTGATAATTTATGTATGTGGCAGCCAGCGTATCGCAAAATCCCTTTCGTCTCCTAACTTTAAATGAAGTGCTAACAATGGTCATTACACATTACATGCCGTTAAAAAAGTAATAAGTGGTCTTATGGTCGCATTACAACAAATTGCACCAAACAACTACAATCGCGATTGCAACAGTATAATTGATGACAAATTAAAATATACAACAGAACCCTACATTCATTTCAACACCACAACACCATAAGTGTAATGTGATTAAACGTCAACTCTCTATTTTAACACAACTCCGCTCCACCTCCACCGCCAACCTTCTCGTACTCGATCTCGATTCTCCATAAAATGAAAGCGCAATAATAAATACTCCACTACCGGCTATCAATTAAAATGTGCTATCCTCTCAAATGCCATTTGTCGATGTGTGACACCGGAAATAGTTTCACAGTCGCGCTCCCCACCTTCCATTCCAATCGAACTAACACTCCAATCAAACACGTTGCGAAGGTTTTATATTGATAACATGCACTTAATTCCTCGAGACAGGAAGAAGCCAACACTCAATCCACCAAAGTGGTGGACGGAAAAAAACCCTAGGAATGGTGCAAAAATCCAAAAAGCCAATGGCCTAGAAAAATAACCAACCAGGCAATGAATTGAAGGTACGTGTGGTAAAGCCCACTAACCAACCTGACACCCACATTTGAAAAAAAGCGAGAAAATAAAAGGAGAACATTTTTTCTTTACGGACGGTGTAAAGGCTTGTTAATTGCATTCGGTCCGTTGGTTCTTATGTCCAATAGCTTTGTCAGTTGTTCTAGTTTTTCTCTTTTTTTTATACCACCCGCCCATAGGGTCCTTTTCTAAAGTGTCAGAAGTTGCAATTGTATTGGGGAAGAAGCTACGCAAGGGGAAGCAATGATTCCATCTGCACTTACTGAATAGTTGCAATAAGGGATTTATGAGAAAGTCCTTGAGAAAGTGGAGAGTCGTATGTCCTGAAGGCTGACAGAAGAGATTCGAGACATGAGATCTTGTTAAGCAGTCGTAATGTTCATCGTGCACAAAATGTAATTGGGTTAACACTTACATATAGAGTTGGGTATATTCGTATATTGAAGGACTGGAGTGTTCGACAGCGACGATGAAAAGTTTCATTGATGGTTTACTTTAGTAAGACCGCTGGCTAAATTACTCTAAAGAAACACTTTTTTTTTCAATTTTGTGAATTTCAAACAAAAAAAATTGCAGAAATGAAAACAAAATAAATGGAGAGAAAAGTTCTCGATTAAAAATCAAATCCATTTTTAGAAAGAAGACTAAATTGTTGAAATTTGGTGTCGGGGCTAGACATTACATTTTTTGTCTAATTCAATCAACAAGTTGATTGAGGTCCTCTTTCACTTGTGTGCGCCACCTGAGTCACGGTCTTCCTCTCCTTCTACGTCCCTCGGGAATAGTGTGGAAGGCTTTCCGGGCCGTAGCATTGGTGTCCATCCGCTCTAAATGACCAAGCCATCTGAGTCTCTGGACCTTGACCCTTCTGGCTAATTCTAAGTCGTTGTACAACTCGTAAAGTTCGCTGTTGTATCTTCTTCTCCATTCCCCACCAATACACACGGGGCCAAAGATGACCTGAAGAGCTTTCCTCTCGAAACAGCCTAAGGCACATTCATCCGATTTTGTCAAGGTCCATGCTTCTGCACCATACAGCAGGACAGGGATGATGAGGGTGTTGTACAGTTTTACCTTAGTTGGTCGAGAGAGGGCTTTTCCACTCAGTTGCTTTCTTAGCCCAAAGAAACAGCGATTAGCAAGAGTAATTCTTCGTCTTATCTCGGCACTAGTGTTATTGCTCGTGACAAACTCCTCTACTACCTCGAAGTTCTGTTCTATGCGTTTATTGTGACGTTCTTTCCGAGTCGTCGGTGTTGGGTGTCCTTCTTCGAAGACAGCATACACTTCGTTTTTCCCTCATTTACCGCTAAACCCAATTTTGCCGCTTCTGTCTCAATTCTCAATTCCACGCTGTGTTCTTTCAATTATATCAATATCATCGGCGGCGTACGCGAGAAGTTGAACAGATTTTTGTAAGATAGTGCCTCTGGTGTTGACGGTTGAGTTTTGCACTATCGCTTGACAGTGCATAACCTTGGCTGAATCTTTTTGACATCGAAAGATTCCGTAAGTTCGTTGCCAACCATGATGGCGCAGCGTGAGTTCTCCATCGTCATTTTGTACAAGCGATCGAGCTTGGCAGGGATGCCAAAACTAGACATAGCTTTATACAGTTCGTCTCTGTAGATGCTGGCAAACGTGGCCTTAAAATCGATGAAAAGTGGTGGGTATCGATTTGGAGTAAAAATTTGGTGGATAGTTGACTTTCCTGGTCTGAAGCCACATTGATAAGGACCAATCAGATTGTTGACGAAAAGCTTCAGACTTTCACATATTACGGCAGAGAGGATGTTGTAGGCGATCTTAAGTAGTCTGATTCATTTGTAGTTGTAACAGTTAAGAGGATCTCCATTTTTCAGGATCCGGCAAACAATGCTGTTGTTCCATTCATCGGGCATGCATTCTTCTGACCTTATCTTACAGATGATTTGGTGCATGCTCCTATCTAGATCGTCGCCTGCTGCTTTGAACAGCTCGGCAGCTAGACCATCTGCTCCAGCGGCTTTGTTAGATTTCAGCCGTGATATTGCCGTTTTAACTTCCTGAAAAGAACAATACTGTCGATCCTATTATAAATCCGACATTTGGAACATAAGTTTTACTAGGCACAGAAAGTCCATGCAATGGTCCATTTACAGTTTGGCGTCGTAACGAGACGTTAGCACAACGTTCTAATCATCGCGAAGAATCTAGGCAGTTCTATATAGTTACAATGGCAATTGACGTTTGAACAAAACGTTAAGAAAAAATTGAAAACGTCCTATTTTGGGCCATAGAACAGTTTGAATTTGACAACGAAAATGAACTAGAGTTCGAAAATTGTTAGTAAAATCTCATCGACTCAATCGTGTTAAGTCACAATAAACATTTTAAACATTTCCCCAAAGTTTCCGGATTGCAAATGCTACGATAAACGTTCTTAAGTACCCTGTCCATCTGCCATAAGCCCCCAAGGCAAAAATAACACTTTCAATGAACACTCTGTAAAATATGCTCGTTATCCTCTTTTTTCTCTATTTACCCTGGAAGGCCAAAGTATCATAATAGTCTCCAAGCCCAAGCGCAACAGGTGGCTTTTGGTATTTTGTATATTTTGGTTTCATGTTCACGTTCTTGACACGTTACATTTTTAATTCAAAGCAAAATTTATGTTAGAACATCGAGGCAAAATACAAAAAAAAACATGTGCGACAAAATATTTCCTGTGAAACTATGATACCAAACAGTTATAAATATTTAAGTTTAATATAGCCTTTGGGGACAAATTGTGCAAACGATTTTGGTTAAGCGAAACGTTGTTCGTTGTCGTTGTGTCTTTGTAGGTATGGAAAACTCTTTGCGTTGGTCTTTATAATTATGTTCTAAAAGTTAATAGAATGTTGGAAGTATGTTGCGAGAACGTGTTGGACGCATTTTACTCAAATGTCCCTGGGGCCGGATAAAATTTTGAGAAGTCTTTTTAAGTTTCATTATTAAAGTAGATTTGGCTGACCAGATTACGTCGCACGGTCGTGTCGTAAGAAATACGGTTTTATGAACTTTTAATTTTTCAAGAAGGAATATAAAATTCACTGAGCAAAAATGTGGAAAAGGCTAACTAAATGACAAACGTAATTGAGTTGCATATTCTTGATCCTCTGATAATCGTATCACAAATGCTGCCGCCTGTCTGTGTCTGTACCTGCTTTGTCATTTTATGGGCGAAACATGAGTACCTAAGAAAATTGTTAATTTTTTAAGGGCATGCAATTCAGAAATACGAACAAATTTTAATATTTCAGCAGAAAAATTTGAAACCTTCAAAATTGTATCAAATGCCAGTTGCAAATTGTATGTGAATTTTTGAAAGACTTCGATCTAAATTTTGAAATTTCGTCGGATGTTTTAACTTCTCAAAAGAGTTCCTTCAATTAATTTACTTATATTTTTATTGTCTTACCCAAGACATCACACCTCTACTTATGTAAATTTGAGATCAAAAATTTTCTTTTCATCTAAATCGAACGAAAAGAAAAACACTCACATAACAAGACAGGTAAAATTTCCTTATCTAGAGCGTCTATTTCATATTTGAGACGAGACGTGAATTCATAATACATTTATGGGGCGTGCCATCACAACACAATTGAAGTTAAATTGAATTTGGAATTGATATTCCGTGCGTTGTTGACTAAAATTTCCCTATAGACTTGTTTGCTATACCATGATGGAATATATTAACGTATTTGTCAGCGCACGAAATTTTGTTGATTTAATCAAATAATCTTCGATGTGATTCCGATTTGTCATCGAATTAAGCTTGTTGATTGGAATTGTAATTGCATTTGCAGGAGATATTGATGGTGCAAGTGGCAAGTGGCAAGTTTAATATCAGCGGGTTTCACCTTTCACACCTCAAGTATCAAGATACATATTGTAGGCATAATTAGTTTTCAAAGTGTATGCACAGATGTTTTGAAAATCATTTGAAAAATTCTGATGAACTTGTTAATAAATAAATAAAACCCATAAAAGTAGTTTATGGTAGGTAGAAATGGCTGTCCTACTTCCATGTAGGACACAATAAGCACTGAGTGCGCCGTTTTGATACCATACCTAATGAGATTCTAAAATGATTTAAGGATTTGTTAGGAAGGATGGTTGTTTCACACGTACATAATGTAGTTTTATTCTCCTACACTACGGCCTATCGTCTCATAGTGCCATTTAGTTAAGGAGACATAAGGGGTTATTGGGGTATGAGATCATGTCTTTGATCTTGAATTCTGAGAGTTCCTCAATACCGTTGAAGAATTCTTTACCTAAGTGGAGTGCTCTTTTCCTAGCCAAGGCCGGACAATGGCAGAGAAAGTGTGGGACCGTTTCTTTTTCATCCTGGTCCTCACAGCTACGGCAGAAAGTGTTATATGGTATACCCAACTTTGACGCATGCTCCCCTATAGACCAGTGCCCTGTGCAAGTTGCAACAATCCTGGCGATGTCATGCGTTGGAAGTTAAATTTATTGATTTGGGTTTGTTATTGTAGGGCCAGATTTTCCTAGATATAACGCAACTGGTTAAGCTATTCCACTTATATGGTTTGCTCCTTATGTGTATTTTGTCAGGATATACAACTCCAAAAAGAGCATATGCTCTCATCGCCAATGAGTTGTGAAGGGCTGATCCTTGTCTTGCTAGCTCGGCTGCCTTCTCATTTCCCTCATAGCCCCTATGGCCTCGTATCCAGATTAGAGAAACACTCAGGTCTAGTTCCTCTTTGCATTGCTGGACCAATTTAGAGGATGATAAAGCTGAATCAATGGCTTTAATGGTTGCCTGACACATTTTGGTTGTTCTAGATATTTTTTAAGGGCTATACAGGCTTCCTTTATCGTTTATAAATAGTTGCATCCTTAACTGCCCTCAAAAATTCGAAAAAAGAAGAAATAATAAAAGAAAAACCGATGCAGTTGGTAACTATCGTTAAGTGTCATTATTTTTTCCAATTTGAAAAGGATTTTGCAGAGCTTTCAAAAATTAGTTTTATTTCACATTTTGCTTTTTTAAACTTAAAACAAACTTTGGGGCTGATGAAAAAGAACGACAAAAACAAAATATTTGCTTTACAAAGTTTTCAATTTCGAAATAAAAAGCTTTTACAATTCGAACTCAAGACATAGGATTTTCCCATTGTACTTAATCATATCTTGTCGCTATATTGCATAACGTGCTTAAAGTTTGTTTCGAATCCTTGGAGCTTTTCTTCAATATTATAAAACACTAAATAGCTTAAGCTTTCAGTTGCTATCTAAGTATCGCAGAAAAACATTAAGTTAGAATAGAGCTTACATAAATGGTTTGAATCTACGAAAAATGTGTATGAAGTGTTTATTTTTCGAAAATTTCAAATTAACAATAATTTTTTATTTATGCAATTTTATTTGACTGAAATAAGAATAACAAAGTGTTTTTATAGAAATCATATTCTTATAAAATAAAAAAATTAAATTAAAAATTTAAATTTAATATTTTCCCTTTTAGGTAAGTAAAATTCTACCAACAGCACTGGTTAGTACATCATCTTTATTTTATCATCATCAATAAGTTGTAAGTAATTTTTATAATCATTTTTATTTTTTTATTTTATCTTAATTAAACAATTATATATATTTTATATCTTTAAGTCTGTATATCTTTTTCTTGCGGAATAAATTCATTCTGATGGATAAAAAAAGTAAGCAAAAAAGTCAGCTTTGTTATTATTCGAGAAATATCTGAGTTTTTGGTTATCTTTTTTTCTAAACGGGGAATTCTAGTTTAGGCATACTTGACTGTGGTTTCGTATTTATTTACGTTAGCCGTGTTGATTTGGCATTATCTAAATGAATTTTTTGTAAAAAAATATCGCAAAAAGTACCAACGTTCATGTCTTTAAGGATAAAGTAGATGTAATTGAAAAATTTAAAGGAAGATCAAGCGTAACTTGCTAAGAAAACAGTACAATGTTGCAAAATATGCATTTTGCGCTCTCATTAAAAAACAGAAAATTTTAAAATTTTTACATGTTCTAGACCTGGAATGCGGATGACTATAAATAGAGTTGTGAACTTCCTAAAATTTAATATGTTACAGCGACAAAAGAATTAGGTATTGAGTTTATTTGGAAATTTAATAGAACTACCACTTCGTCAACGGTCAACATACACTACCGCTCATCTGAATAGTTGTATTTGAAAATTTTTCACCTTATTGACCTCAAAAATCGTAATAAAAAGAAACAATAAAATAACAACTGTGTTTAATTTAAAAAAATTCTTTTTATTCAACACGAATGCATTTCGGTTCTCAGCTGCGGAACCATCATCAGCGAACGACGATTAAACAAACCAAAGAAATTACAAATATTACTTGCATTTAAGGTTAAACAGAGAGATTACAAACATTACTTCCAAAATAAAAAAGAAAACAAAAAACAAAAACAAAAAAACAGAGTTTCTATTTATTCTCTTTTGAGTGCGTTGAAAATTTGAGAGTCAATAATTGGTCCAGGTTCCAAGTTCATCAAATTGTTGTTTATGTGTATATGTATGGATTCATAGGCGTCAAGTTTATTTGGTTTGTTTACTTTTTTTATAAGCTTAAAATTGTTGTCAAATGAAGTTATTGTGTGTTGATTGTCATTATTTGGATCAAAGATGTGGGCTGCTATTGCTTTGTCTATCTCTTTCTTTTTTACGGATCGAAGATGTTCGTTGAATCTAACCTCAGCAGCTCTTCTTGTTTGTCCAATATATTTTTTGTCACAGTTAGAACAAGAGATTTGATAAATGCCGCTGCATCGGTTAGTTGGTGTGTTGTCTTTTGTGGATCCTAGGAGAGTCTTTAATTTGTTGTTGTTGGTATGTACAATGCTCATTTCTGATTTCGCAAAGACATGTATCAGCTTGTTGGTAATATTCGGGGCGAAGGGTAGAGTGATACGTTGTTTTTGTGCATTTGTGTTTTGTTCGAACAACGTACTAACGTTGTTTCGCTTTAACTTTTTCGAGTGCTTTTTGATCAGTTGGTCTATGATTGATTTCTCGTACCCGTTCACATTAGCTATATGAAGTATTTGTTGGTATTCTCTCATATAGTTTTCAACAGATAGAGGAAGACGGCATAATCTGTAAACCATGGAATGAAAAGCTGCAATTTTTTGACTATATGCACAATATGAATCCTTTGTTATATACCGATCTGTCGATGTGGATTTTCTGTAAACACTGAACTCAACTCTTTTCTCTTTTCGTTTGATTTCAACGTCGAGGAAGGGTAATGTGTGAAGTTTGTCGTCCTCCTTCTCAAAAGTAAATTTGATGCTGGGAAATCTATTATTGATTGTTGTGAGAACCTGGTCAACTTCTGATTTTTTCACCACAGCAAAAGTGTCACCAACATATCTATACCAGATTTACACATGAATGCCTCTGCGACATATGGTGAGAGGCCATTTCCCATACTGCATCCGAAGTTGTTTGAATAAAATAAGTTCCGGAATTGAAAACAATTATGCTTCATGCAAATGTTGATGCAATCAATGTAAGCTTTTTCTTGTTCTGGTGGTAAGTCGAATTTATGTAAATGTTGTTTGATTGCTTCGACTGCTTCATTGACGGGAATGGATGGAAAAAGGGCAGTTACATCGAATGAGATCATAATCTCGTCGTCTTCAATTTCAATGTCTCTTATTTTGTCAACAAAATCGAATGTGTTCTTGACTGAAAAACCATCAAAGCTTCCGAATTTTCTCAAGTCATTAACAAGCCATTTTGTTATGTATGTAAGTGGAGAGCTTACATTCGAAACAATTTTCCTCATTTTATCTCCATTTTTGTGCACTTTGGGTAAACCATACATTAAAGGAACCGATGGGTTAGACCCACGTAATTTATATTTGTTGATGTTGAAAGCCTTATGTATGGTGTCAACTGCAATCTTGGCATTCAAAGGTGATTTTTTGGTTACTTTAAAATTGTCTTCTTCTATAGATTTTAACATTTTATTGTCGTAGTCCGTTTTGCTCATAATAACTACTTTATTACCTTTGTCAGATTTCATAAAATATGTGTTGTGTTTTTTAAGTTTGTCAATCTGACCACAAACCTGGCTATTTTTTTACAAATTAATTGTGAACTTAACTCATCTGAATAGGTTCACCTATTTTGTAGGATGCCGAAAAATAATAAGAGAGATGTTTTCTGCACAATAATTTATTCCAAACTAAAAAACATTCTTCGCTTAACAACTAATGATACCATAGTCAAAACGATAAGTATGCATTTTTACATATGAAAGCTTAGAGGGCATACTGTATTATGATTCAATAATACTGTTGAGTATATAATAATTATTATATAAATTAAAACATATTATTTTAAAAAGTACAAGGTGTTTCATGCAATACTATTATTACGAAAATAATACAAAATTATTAAAACTTTAATCTTAAAAGATAAGCTTCCTATAATTTTATGTACATATCACCGTTAGCGTAAGCCTCTCTCTATATCAGTAACCAAGACTGATCATTGGAAAATATGTTATGAAAGAGAATTTGAATATGCTTACTTAAAAAAATTATTTAAAATAGTCTCACTCAACTTAAAAATAATTCAATTTAAACATATTTTTGAGAGAAGACAAAAATCGTTTGGGAGAATGGGTCTTTTCTCACTTTTTAGCGGAGAAGGGAAATTTTCTGGAGAATTGACAATTATTAAGAAAAAAATTTAAAATCAACGGCCTTGTCCACAAGGCCGTTCTGTACATTTTTGTAAAGCCAATCACTTTTCCTCACTTCTTTTCTTAAAATTAAAATGTTTTAAGGAATTGTTTTTGAAAAATCAATTTTCCAACTCAAAATTTTGAGAAAAAAAAATGAAAAAAAAATATGTAAACTAATTTTTTTTTTCAAAATTTTATGCAATTGAGTACTAATTTCGTTCTCAAAATTCAATTTTCTTATTGACTCTTTGTCGAAAACAGAAAACCGGATACAAAAATATTTTGTCGATTTCGAAAAATATACTCAAAAAACTGAAACCTTTGTGCTAAAAAAAAACTTTTTCTTTTTTTTTTAGACGTGGCTGAAACGGTTACATAACTTATTTGTGGCACATTAAATTTTTTTTTTATTATTTTTTTTTTATTATTTTTTTTTTAATCGGAATTTTATGAGGACATAACTGTCAATGTCTTAAAACTTACCTGTCATTTTTTTCATTATGTCTGGGGCCATGGCGTTGTGAACAAAGCCGTTGATTTAATTTTCTTTTTAATCGGTTTTTCAGGAAATTGCCCTTCCCATACGAATTTTTTCACTAGCTCTAGCTCTTTTACACAACGTTCGTGAGGTTTGGGGTGAAAATTCTGCCGGGGTAAAATTTATTTTTGTCAAAATTTTGCTTTTCAAAATTCGGCTTACCAACCTTTCTTTTCTATATTATTCGCAGAATACGTTTTTTCAAACATACATATTATGTAGTTACATATTACGTATAATTATCGTGATTCACTCTGTATATTTGTTAAATTTAGAAGTGTTTAAGGTATATGAAAGAAACTTACTGTAGAGAACAATGGGTCGTAGCAAATGTAAAATCTTTCAACTTTACTTTACTTTCGAGAGTTTGGTAACCTTGGTCGTGTACTAGTCATTTGTCAACTGAGGAAATTTAAAGAAGAAAATTTTATAATAACCAGCTATTTGTTAAAAGTGAAAGTGGTATCAATCAAAAGTGTAAACAAAATTAAATCCCAGCAACTCGAGTGCATATTATTCAGATGATATTTTGTTTGTTTGTACGAACACCGACTAATACTAAAAATATGCACCGAACACCGACTAATACGCCGACAAAAACAGTAGCGGCCACTACTAGCACTACTTCTAAAAATGTACAGACACCTAAAAGAAAATGTACAGATTTGTCGCCTGATTCACTTCCACCAAATATGGTTGCGAACCTCTCCGTCGATGATTTAATGAACAGAATGCAAACAGTTTTTTCGACCATGCTTGATGAAAAACTCAAAAAGTTGCCAACAAAAGATGATTTGGAAGGGGTCAACATTCAAATAAGTACTCTTTCTTCCCAAATCAACCAACTGGCAGAGGAGAATCAGACGCTGAAATATCAGATTCAAAACCTATCAGCAGAAATGGATAAAGATCGCCATACAATATCTTGGTTGGAGGATCAAATAAAAAACAAAAATATAATATTTAAGGGAATTCAAGCTCAAACCTATGCGCCCGAAGAAATTAAGAGAGTGTGTGAAGAAATAATTAAAATGCCTTCGGAGGTAAAAGTACGCTCAACTAAAAAAATTAACGAGAGAGATGGAAAGATGACAGTAGTCGCGGAATTTGAAAATGCCGATTTTGTAAATGAAGTCTTTAAGCGATCAAAAAACCTAGCTGGCACTGCTATATTTCTCGAAAGGGATCTTAACTCAAAGAAACAAACACATAAGAAGGCAATGTTGATTTTGAGAAAAAAAAATTTAGAAAGAAGCCGAAAACATAAAGTAAGCGTGCTCAATGAGAAGATGCGTATCGGCGTTAAATGGTTCAAGTGGGATAGCCAAAATGAACTTGCATGTGGAGCACTTAAAGGTGAATGCGTGCTCAAAGAGCTGTTTAATGGAGAAATTGATAGCTTAAACTGTAATTTCAATGCATTAATCGAGAACCCACAACAAAAAAAACTAAAA
This sequence comes from Sphaerophoria taeniata, assembly GCA_943590905.1. Taxonomy (NCBI): domain Eukaryota; kingdom Metazoa; phylum Arthropoda; class Insecta; order Diptera; family Syrphidae; genus Sphaerophoria; species Sphaerophoria taeniata. The sequence goes on from OX016541.1 coordinate 27,011,281, forward strand.
ATTGTCTGTCGTCGTAACCTTAATAAGTCCGACTTTATGTCAAATCTAGAAAATAATGATATTGTAAACATTAAAGAACTAAAACAAACTATTAGAATCATGTCATATAACGTACACGGTTTAGAGAACAAAATTTTACTCACTCACTTTTTCAGTTATGTAACATCACACGAGATATTTGTACTTATAGAAACACATTTACAAGACGATAAAATAAATCAATTAAATAAATACTTCAAAGACTTCTACACATATTGGAGACCAGCAACGCGAAGTAGCCGTTTTGGAAGAGCAAGTGGGGGAATGGTTTATGGAATCAAAAAGAGCCTGATCAAAGATGATATACGTCATGAATTTATAAGCGGCGAAAGCGTTGGCATAATTAATATAAAAATTGATGGCAAAGTTTTAACTCTTTTACCAATGTACCTAAGAACGGCAAACTGGCAAAATGATCTCGAGGCAGTTAAATCCTTTCTCAATGAAAATACCTTTGAAAATCTCATAGTTATGGGTGATATGAATGTAAGAATGGGTAATTTACAGCAAGATATCGAGGATATTTATAAATCAAGATTTGCTGCTGGACTCGAAATACGCCGTTCTAAAGATATAACTATTAATACAAAAGGGAAGGAGTTTATGGAGTTTTGCAATGACAACGGGCTAATTATTCTGAATGGCAGAACAAAAGGAGACGAAGAAGGGAATCTAACTTACGTTAGTAATATAGGAGAATCGGTGAATGATATTTGTGCGGTTTCACAGGATATGCTGATGTTTGTCGAACGGTTTAATGTAGAAAATGATATATGGTCGGATCACTTACCAATAAAATTGAGCTTTCAGAAAATCAACACTGATAGCGGAACCTGCCCCAACAATCTTTTGCCGAAACTCAAATGGAATGAGACCAAAAAAGCAGACTACCAAACAAAGCTAAATTTAAATCTTCAGCAAGCCAAGATCGAAAAACAAACAATCGATTTAGCAGACTTAACCAACATAATAAAGTTGTCTGCACCCCTTCAAAACAACAATTCAAAAACGTTCAACCCGAAAAACAAGTGGTACAATTCCGAATGTGAAAACGCACGAAGAAAAGCTTTCAAATCCCTCAATGCATTTCGCAAATCAAAAAGTCAAGAGACTAAACTATGCTATTTGAAATCTCAACAAGACTATAAAAATGTTTGTAAAAAAAGCAAAAAATTATACCAACAACAAATAGAATTAAAAATGAATACAGTTCGAGACAGCAGAGACTGGTGGCGCCTAGCCAAGGAGATAAAAAACCAAGACCAACATGTGATGGCGGACATAACTGCCTTGGAATTTCAAGCATATTTCAGAGACCTTTTAAATCCAAGGCAAGAAATGAGTAGCATACTTTATGCAGCAAACTACGTCGAGGACTCAACATTAGATATGCCATTTTGTGTTGGTGAATTAAGGAATATGCTGAGAAACGTTAAGCTCAATAAGGCGCCAGGAGAAGATAGGATTCCATATGAGTTCATAATAAATGCTACAGATACTTTTTTGGAACAACTCGCAACGACATACAGCAAAATATTAGAAGAATGCAGGGTAGAAGAAACTTTCACTAAATCTGTGATTTTTCCAATTTTCAAAAAGGGCGACACATATGATCCAAGCAATTACAGGGGGATTTCGTTCATGAATTGTATAGCAAAAATCATGATGGGAGTCCTTAATGAAAGGTTGTATAATTGGGTGGAACAAAATAATATATTGAAAAAAAGAAAGTTTATGCTTTCTTCGTGGACTTAAAGGCGGCTTTTGATAAAATCTCCAGACAACTATTAATGCTCAAGTTACGTGAAATGGGAGTCTCAACTAAATTTGTAAACCTGCTTGAGTGCATATACTCTGATACTCAATCAGCAGTGTGGACAGGAAGGGAGTTATCGGAGTACTTCGAAACACTATATGGGTTGAAACAAGGATGCCTTTTATCACCTTTACTTTTTGCTTTATATATAAATGATCTACATGCATTTATTGAAGGAGGTCTTAATATCGACAGTTTAAATATAAGGGTGTTGCTGTATGCTGACGACATGGTGATCTTAGCAGAGGATGTGGAGGTTTTGCAACGCATGATAGAACGCTTTGAAGAGTACTGCACCAATTGGAATCTCGAAGTGAATCTCTCAAAATCGGAAATTATGGTCTTCCGAAATGGTGGCAGGCTATCAAATAGGGAAAAGTGGATTTTCAACGGAGAAGAAATTCGGATAGTACCTCCGTACACATATCTTGGTGTTCTGCTCACTCCTAAGATGAACTTTTTTAAGCATGTAGAGAAAAGAAATGCAGCAGCAAAGAACAGCATTAACGCGACATGGCATTGTTTTTTGAGTAAGCAGAATATCAACCTCAGTTTAAAATGGAAACTCTTTTTGGCAGTATGCAGAGCTATTCAAACTTATAGTGCACAAGTCTGGGGTTTTGGAACTTTTGATGAAGTGGATAAGCTACAACGATACTTTCTGAAAAGAGTTTTAAAGTTACCATCATACACCCCAAACTATGCATTACCGATTGAAACCGCAGCTGAAGACGGGCACTATTACACACTGGACTTACACCTTAGATATGTACAAAAGACTATATTTGAATACAGTGACGCGAGACTACCTAAGCAACTTACCAAAATCCTCTTAACAAAACAACGTTTTCGGGTTAAGGAGATTAATAGGATCGGAAACAGGTTCGGCTTGCACTGGGATGAGAACATGACAAATGAAAGAGATTGGATTTTCAATTACTCACAAATTCTTGATCAACTGAAATCGCATGCAAATCAAGAAGCAGAGCAGAGAGCCAGGGGAAGCAGCACAAGAATTTTTAAGATGTTGGATTATTCAATAGGACCGCACAGTGGCGAGGCGTGACTAATTTCTAAAGGTAAGTCGGAGAAAAATGAGCGACTAGAAAAAATCCAGTCATTTTAGTAATATAAAACCCTAATCTGCGGAAAAATTCCTAGTGGACTAGATTTTTGTATACACCTTTATTACGGCGCTATTATGAAGATGTGAAAAATCGACATTGATATCGTGCCGTTATGGTGTTCAAAAAGTCGCGAAGTTCAGTTTTTCGTGAATATTTCGCAACCTATTTCCCGGAGGGCGATAAAAGTCAAGGATAAATTGTTCGTCTATGCCTGAGTCATATTTCTCTAAAATTAACCGTTTTCGGAGTAGAGGGACTAGAACGCACTCACATTTGGTCTATTGTTTTTTTCTATTCTGCAGATGAAACCTTAACTGACTGGAATAAGATAAATAAAAGAATATCAGAAATTTACTTAATTTTTTTTACGGACAAAGTGTTTTTTTAAGTAATATTCTTTTTACAAGTAGCTGAGAAAAAAAAACAACAAGATAAAGTGCATTTTTGGTAATAACGCCTTAGAAGTTTGAACATTCAAGCCCATTTTGTTATACCTCAAGTCATTTCATATTTAAGTTTCAATGACCTTAACTTGAAAAGAAACCTTTCTGGATGATGCAAATGCAAAATGCAATGTTTTGAATAAATAAAAATGAATAAAAACACTTTTTATCTTCAATTAATAATTTTTTTGTTCACACTTTTATTTATACACTTTGCACTGCAATCTGCTTGTAAACTGTTTTTAGAACAAAATGAAAATCTCATTTGCCTAGTTCATTTTGGCTAGTTGTGCCACTAAACTGCAATTACAGTAACTTTGTGACAAAAAATATTCCACTACGAAATTTTCTAAGTGGCAACCCCTACTTCTTAACCTTCATCCTCAGAGAATGAAGGAAAATGTCCAATAAGTCCATAAGACACGGGTAACGGGTTACGTTTGGCTTTTTTCCTATACAGAATGAATGAATTTTTGTTTACAAAATGAATAACAAGTGTAGTGCGTGAACGTACTGCTTTGCTTTGCTTAGACTCAACGTCGACCTGACATGCGCAAAGCGCAATACGTATTTCTCCATTTCCAACACACTTGTTTGTTTTTTGCACAGGCAAGTGAATTTTCAGATACATACAGATTCATCGATGAAAGTCGATGAACATCGGGTTACTTCTATGCTTAAGAAAGCGTTGGTTGAATAAAGAGGCACACGCGTAGCGAGAAGTAGAAGCGGAAACGGGAAAGAAAACAAATTTGTTCTATTCAGCGTAAAAATAATAACCCGGCTTACTTTTAGAAGAAAATACATGTTGATTGAATTATAAAGTAATGTCGCAAGCGTTGCTGTTGTATGATTTGCTTATATACATGTTGCATGAAGTTTGTTTGTTGATATTGAGATTTACAAAAGGTAAGTCGATAGGAATAGACTTATATGGTGCCTTCGCCACTGGGACCGCAATACATAACAGATGACTTGGAGCCTTACAAAATATCATGGATTTTCAAAGCTAGATGCGATCTTATCTCACTCAACGGAAATAGGCGTGGAGGCAACGCATCAACATTATGTAGCCTGTGCAACATGAGAGAAGAAGAAGATATTCAACATTTCCTAGGCAGGTGTCCCGTACTAAGAGAATTCAGGATAAGACATTTTGAAAAGGCAACTCTAAATGAAGCTGAAATTATTGCTGTCCTTAACGGAAATTGCAGGGCTGATTGGAACAGACTATCGAGTTATATTAACGTGGCTATAAAGTATAGAAAACAAATCTTAACAGAGTTTATTTGATTTGAAATAGTGTGAACTATGAACGTGTACACATCACTTTAAAACTTTAAAATTTAGGATTTCTCTTTAAATTTATTTAAAATCAAAAATTGTATCTTTTTTATAAATGTAATTAAATGTAAAATTAATTGTATCTCTTCAATTACCCGACAGACGACTCTTTATGTCATTGTCGTATGTTTTTTAAATCTGTCAACATAACTTTCTTTCAAGTTAAACTCAAAAATGTATAAAAATATTGAGTTGGAAATAAAAAAACACTTTACTACTACTACTTTACTTTCGGGATCCCACAAGAATCAATACTTGGACCACTATTTTTCTCTATCTACATTAATGACTTACCATTCACTTGAATGCCATCGATGTGCAACTTTTGATTAGCCGATCCTTATCTACTGAGGACGAGGAAATGTCGGTGATGAACGAAGATTTGCAAATTATATCTCGTTGGTCTGTGCTGAATAAACTTTTCGACAATCCTACTAAGTCAAAGATATTACTAATCAATAGTAAGATTTTCGAAAAAAAATTGTACCAAAGCCTTTGCAGATAGAGAATCAAAAGATCACCTTTGTTTACTCTGCCCGTAATCTAGGTATGGTTTTTAATCGTACTCTAATATGCAATGGCCCGTAATTAAGGTATCGTACTCTCACAAGGAATGACCATCTTAACAATTCTTTAAGGAAGGTTTATGGTAGCCTTACAGGAATAGGAAGCACAAGTATAGTCACAAACAGCACAAAATGGTATAGTATCGGTTGTAAATTTCTTAATTTGTTCTCATTCCGTTCTTAAATGGGTTTCACCGCAAAATTTCTTTAAATTGATCCGTGCTGCTTGTTTCTTCTTAAAGAATTCTAAAAAATTTCGTAAATCGATATTTCCTATATCGGTTTGTTTGCGAGCCCTTGAAAACTTTCTTTAAAATAACTATTTCCAGTGCTTAATCATTCTCGTTTTCGAAAAATCACAGATTGTTTTTCGTTACTGTGCTTCAATTTCATCAGTTTCAGTTAAACATTTCAGTTTTACTTTTAGCATTTACACATCAGTTTTACTGAAAACTAAACTGATTGCTCAACTGAAAGTGATCACAAAATACTTTCGTCCGTCAATTGATGTTAACAAATGACTTTACAATAACGACTTCTGAAAACGATGAATTCCCCCTCAATCTGCTTTATTACTTCCACCAAAACTTACAGAACTAAATTGATAAATTGATAACTTCACAAACAACCCAGTCATGCATTATAAACTCATTAAAGGCAAAAATCCATCTTAATTTCTCTTCGTAAGCCACACACAGAAATAACCCTCTGTAGTTTATAAACGCCAAAAACTTTATGCACAATCATGAATATTCACAGACTTAAATTGAATATTTTTCTTAATTTTCTACCGACCTTCTAATACGTTGAATGAATTGGCATTTAGATTTTATTTATTTTTGGCATTTTCATTCGTTCAAGACAAGAAAAGGTTGAACAGAAAAATTGTCTCCAGGATTACATTAACCTGGCCAGAGAAAGATAAGACCTATCTTGCCCACACCACAAGGCGGTAGGGAAGCATCATGAACAACTAGTTTATGTTTGGTAAAAATCATGCCTCATGGCTCCGATTCAAGGCTTTGTGACCAAACAAAATAAATACAAGATTTTCTTAAGTGGATTATAGCGCACAAACAGGAAAATCCTTCTTACTCCTTGTTGTTCTATAATTTGGATAAAATGCAAAGAAGCCCTTCTCAGTTGATAACTATAGTCCCTACGCTCCGTCTCTGTCTATATCTCTCCCCAATGCACTTAATCCTAAAACGAAAAGGACTTTTCCTGATACATAAACATGACAGTAAACAAAAGCTTTTTAAATCCTTTGATTCCCTTAGTCTCGATCGAAAGGATTTAATACCAAATATTGTCCTTTTCATTTACGTCATTCGGAAGTCCATCAATATGTACGATGCATTTATTTGTCTAAAAAGGCAAACATATACCATAGGGCGATAATCTAACTCGAATAACCTACAAACGATGGCATCGATTCAACTGGCAATGGCAAACATACAAAAAAGGATATGAGTTCGGGATTATTTTTCATAATATCGTGCTAATCGTTTATTCAGCGACTGAACGACTCCATTTGCTGGGGATATGGCCGGTTTTAGAATCAGCAATTCGGTTCTGGCTACATTTTATATTAGAAATTGAAATGAAGTTCTGGCGCTAAAGAAGCACACTGGGATATTACTCGTCCTGCCATTGGGATTTATGACAGTGTAAAACCAATGTCAAACACATAAATGAAATGAAGTATGGATTCTGTGTATTTATTTAGAGAGTGTCCCTATATTCAGCCTTGCTCCTCTGCTGCTCTCTATTCGAGAGTTCAAACAGCAATGATGGTGATGATGAAGGTGATGATGATGAGGCGAAAGGATATGTTATTTGGTTGATTGAGTGGTAGGGCTCTTTATTGCTGCTCCTTTAAATAATTCCACAAGGTCTGGATAGTTTGACAAGCGATTTGTTGTCTATGAAAAAAGGCACTCCATATCCTTGTTCGGAGGAACGAAAGGCTGTGGAACATATGGTTACGGATTTCACTCATTCAATCGCTTTGTAATGTTGGATGTTGGGATTTTTTGTGTATTTTCCGTTTTACATTTTTTGTTCTCTTTCCTTTTGAATATCCTTATATGAAGAGAAATATGTCAATGAAAATGTTTGGATGGATGATTCCATTTGTGGGATTTTTATTAGACATTTGTTGATTGGTGAGATTAGAGATAATGTTACGAGAGCTTATTGTCATCTTTATTCTTGTGATGAGAGCTTTTTTTTTAGTTCTTTTCAAAAAAAATAATTGATTGTATTTGAGGGGAGGAAGACACAGAGTTTAGTTCCTTTTTTCAGGGTAAAACTAAAGGGTGTTCTTTTTTTAGCTGCATGAAAAAATTCGATGGTTATTTTCTATTGTTTGATTGCTGAGATGTCAAAGTGTGTTGACATTTCTGCTCAGTAGGGATTGGCAATTCATCATGAATGGTTGAACGTCAGAACTATGTGTCCATTTAGAAATAAACTCTGACAAAAATAATTCTGTTTCTTGATTAATGTCTTGTACTTAAAATTCTTAAACTGTAAAACAAACACCCTGCACAAAATATAACCTCATCAAATAATTCAAAAGTTAGCTTCAAATTCATCTCTGCTGTTTCTTTTGGTTTTTGCTTTCTATAAATTGAGTTTCCTTAATTTATTTCATTAGATGTGTTTCCCAAAAAGTTGATAAGAGTTGATAATATTAAGAAAACCCAATAAGCAATGGGAAGCAACCACTTAGTTGAAGACAACCATTTCATTTAGACAATCCTGATTTCAAATAAGAAAGAATTTATGAGATGCACCAAAAATAAATTAGAAATTCTTCCCATTGCAATGAAGCCACGAATAAATTTATTTTAAATATGCAGAAAGCGGGTTCTAATTTCGGTTCATTGTTTTCGAAAACTCAAACTGAGACATTTGAAATGAGCACTTTTCTTTTTATTTCAATAAACTTCGTGTTAACTATCGAACTCATAGTTTTAATTTGATTGCATGAGAAAACGAGAGTGTTTGTGAACTCTTTTCTTTCTATTTCTACTGCAAAATTTGTTTAAGGACTTTCAACGTGATGGCACGTCGGTTTTCGATGACCCACGTGTATGTACCCCGTAAACGGTCACCACGGAGGATAACGTGACAAAAGGCCACGATCTCGTTGTTGACACGATTTGGTGACTGCAATTTATGGGAAGGAATTATAAAATCCTTTGACAACATTTTTGCTCATTTGGCATCATTTGTCTGGTCCAAAAAAAACTTAAAACTAGACCTTTTACCAGTGGAAACGCAATTTTATAATACTAGTCGACCCAGCTCATGAAATTCGGGTTTGTTGATTCTTCAATCTTCATTTACGTGGGTTCAAATTCTGCAACATGTATATCAACTTCTGTCGTGTTGGTGGATTTGTGTAATGTGAACATCACTGTGAACCCACCTTAATTCTAAATGACATTTCTTTGCGAACACAACCTGCACGCAACAGCTGTTTGAGACCACCTTTGTATATGGAACTACCAGGTACTATCAAGATTGGTTTTCTGCTTGGTTTGACAGTTCTTTGACAGGAGCAAGCAGAGAACACACAATAAACACTTATGTAAAAAAAAATGGCTTTCTCGGTTTGTAACCAGTTGGCGCTACAGTCGAATACCATTTCGATCATACCTGTTAAATTTATATACAAACGACCACCACTGTGATTTGATATTGCCCATTGTTTTTGTTTTAATAACCTCACTTTTTTTAAATTTAATTTATTGTTTTGAACAATTTCGTTTGATGTAATTCATGCCCCTTCAATTTTGTAGGCCACCTAAAGTGTGCCACAAAAATAATGTTAGTAATTTAATGTGAACGATGAATCTGCTGATTTTTGACAATTTTGTTGATATGATGTTCGATCTTACTCAAGAACAGCAGTAAATCACTCATGGAGATAATATAATAGAGCACGGGAGCGGTAGCACTTCGTACAAGTGGAGTGGACTCCAAAAATTATGAGAAAGAAGCTATTAGGGAGTTCCCTCTCTCTGAGCTCCTATGTAAGACAACAACAATTTTGATTTTGACGTTTCTTATTTCACCTTACAGCCAATCAGTGACAAGATCAGAGAGAGAGACAGAATTTCCTAATGTCTTCTTTCTCATAATTTGAGGAAACACGTTTTAGACTAGCTTCCGTGGTCTATCATATTATCTCTATGAAATCACTACGTTCGGTTTGGTGATATGCAAACGGTTTCTCGTTTTAGTTTGCAACGTTGACATAGCATCAAATCAAAAATCGTTTGACGATTAACCATAAACCAGGCACAGTTGCGGGATCGCATTGAACTTGATTTTCAGTTCCTCGTTGTCAATTCTATTTCTAAATAATACATATATGTCCTTCTTCGAGCTGTGATGATATTGCTCAGTTGATATCCGAAAAACGATTCAAAACCCAGTCCAATTCTTGAACATCTTAGAATCGTTTTATAAAATTACTGCGAAGCTTGTCCAAATATTGGCACTACGTCCCCAAGTCCTCATTGATACACGTAAAGAAAAAATCCTGTGGAATATCAAGTCTGCCAATATCATTCTCGTGTAAGAGCTGTTGGGATACAAAAGCTGCAACGACATTTTCTGTTTTGACTAAATCACTTTGAAGTTTGGGATTCATAGTTATGATTATACAGGGTGATTCACGAGCGTTGTGCCAAAAAGCTAGAGCGCGTAGGTTGAGTTGAGACAAGAAAAAAATCGTATGGGAGGGGGGGGGGGGGTCTATTCGCCCTCGTTTAGCCGGGAGGGGCGATTTTCTGAAAAATTGACTTATTTTGTAAAAAAAAATTATTAAAAATCAACGGCTTCGTTTACAACACCGTGCTATACCTTTCTGAAAAGCCAAAAACTTTTTCTTTCTTTTTGTTTTCAAATTAAATTGTTTTAACTAATAGTTTAAAAAAAAAAAATTTTCAAACTCAAAATTTTCAAAAAAAAGCAAAAAAAAACATTTTTGAACTAATTTTTTTTCAAAATTTTATGTAATTAAGTACTAATTTTGTTTTAAAAATTCAATGTCTTTGTTAATTTTTAGTCGAAAACAGAAAACTGGATGCAAAAATGTCTTGTCGTTTTTGAGAAATTAAGAAAAAACCAAAACCACTTTTTTCTAAAAAAATCTTTGTTTTTATTTTTACCTATCTGGACTTTTAGTTTAATTTATTAGTTTAATTTATAAATTTAATTTTTTGTGATTGGAGTTTAATGAGGACTCAATAAAGTAGAAAAGTATTGGATTTTCCCTGGATTAATCATTTTGTTCATTGATAACGTCTGCCATTGACCTTTAACTTCTAGCTCTCAGTGCTCTCGTTGGCGGATTCTTGAAAACATGCTACGACTTGGGCGCCATCTATTGGGATACCTTTAAGCGTAGAGTATTTCGGCTTCCCGATCTCGACAACAAGTTAAACCGTAGCAGAAGTTCTTGTCCGCTTACTCTTCTCGAGCGTATGAGTTTGTTATTGTTATGTGTTGATGAGTTAATATTTTAATTGTAAATGGTTGTTTAGTAAATATGCGATGCCTTTTATTTACCTTTAGGTTGTTAATTGTTTTTTTCATTCAAGAAAAAATGCAGTTTAATTATCTTAAGCCCCTAGCAGGTAGAACTCTTCTCCGGCGAGTGGCCACGGCCCCAGGTATAGTAAGAAAAAATTACAGGTCAGTTTTCAGACGTTATCAATGAACAAAATGGTTAATCCAGGGATAATGTAATACTTTTCTACTTAATTGAGTCTTCATAAAACTCCAATTACAAAAAATTAAATTTATAAAATAAACTAATAAATTAAACTAAAAGTCCAGATAGGTAAAAATAAAAACAAAGATTTTTTTAGAAAAAAGTGGTTTTGGTTTTTTCTTAATTTCTCAAAAACGACAAGACATTTTTGCATCCGGTTTTCTGTTTTCGACTAAAAATTAACAGAGACATTGAATTTTTAAAACAAAATAAGTACTTAATTACATAAAATTTTGAAAAAAATTAGTTCAAAAATGTTTTTTTTTTGCTTTTTTTTTGAAAATTTTGAGTTTGAATTTTTTTTTTTAAACTATTAGTTAAAACAATTTAATTTGAAAACAAAAAGAAAGAAAAAGTTTTTGGCTTTTCAGAAAGGTATAGCACGGTGTTGTAAACGAAGCCGTTGATTTTTAATAATTTTTTTTTACAAAATAAGTCAATTTTTCAGAAAATCGCCCCTCCCGGCTAAACGAGGGCGAATAGACCCCCCCTCCCATACGATTTTTTTCTTGTCTCAACTCAACCTACACGCTCTAGCTTTTTGGCACAACGCTCGTGAATCACCCTGTATATACAGTTCTTAAAAGTACGCGATATTATTTTTTTTTTGTGATGACTGATGAAGTTGTCGCGCAATTCTGTGTCTTTATCCTTCAAGAACTCCATTGATTGATTGAAAATCGTGCCAGACAATATTTCCTCTTGATAGTTGACACACTTATGTGCGAAACACCAGTTGTTCAATTTCTTCATCATGAGAAACACGAAGCTGATAAAAAAGTCGAAATTTAAAGATCTATTTCGGGTCTTATTTGAATACTTTCATGACACAACAACCAAGTTTTGTCAATGAATAACGCAATTTCGTTTAAAGACAATAAAATAAAATACACAGATATAGTTAAAAAAATTTGCCCGAATTTTATTTTTATTTTATTAAAAAAAGGGACCCACATCGAGTGTACATGAAGCATAGCATAAACAATCATGTATCTGGTATTGACTGATTTCACAAAAAAGCATTGCTTCCTTCTCTATGATTCTCAACATTTCGTGTACCCCAAAATTTCTGTTTTTGAGAAAGGGTACGGCCAAATTCAGGGCTGTAAGAAACATAGAATACATCGAAAAGGTACCAGATTTTGATTTCCCTTATTCTTTAAATTTGATCTTTTGGTTTGCGAGATTTTTGTATTACGATCGATAACGAAATAATAAATGGCAACGCACCGGCACATATCTCCGTCAAAGCAACGGATAAATTGGTTAAATTGGGCTACGAACGGCTTCCCTAACTTACTACTTAAATGGCTGTCTCATATTGATACTTTTACTGTTTCTTTCTCGACTTAAGGAACTTCACACAGCTTCCACTGAAACTGCTGACAACATATGACAACTCCGCTATAGTTTAGTACTGTATAATAGTAGGGAGATGTACTTCTGCCTGGAACCTGGCTTTTATGATCATCTCTCGAAAGAGCTAAGTTGAAATTACAGTCCTAGTTCCTCACTTAAATAGAAACTAGATTAGCTTAATTCTTTCTGCCTTTCTGAAGTTTGATCATCTTACATCGTGTTCACCTGTATTAATACTGTCTCACACTTAGTGAACATTGATCCGAGGTAGCGTTTCGAAGAGTACCAGCCTCTGTAATCCATCCTGAAATTTGCTGAACTTTAGGAATATGGTCTCTAGAAGATAAAGCAAGCACCTTGACATATAGTTAGAAAATTACATAGCTCAAATTGTAACGAAGCGTTATAAATACTCCTCCTCCGAAACTCGGCTGCATATTAACCAACCGTTGAGAAATTCAAATTTGAATTTTCAATCATTTCAAATTTATTTCGTTTGCTTACTTTCAATTCCCATTATGTCATTACATAAAAAAGCATAAGCGGAAGTGAACTTCTCAGGTTAAATCAGTTTCTAGAAGTAAAAAACTCCAGGAAGCAAAGTGTTCTACTTAGCTAGCAGCTTCAAACTTCAAAGCAGGGGCCGAATTACGGCATCCGTTATCGAATAATACGTTACTGAATTGTGAGTGTTTGTGTGCTTTTGGCATTACCTCTCACGTTATCGAGTTCTGTATCGAGCTTCTAGTACAAAATTTTTAAATTCTCTTCTCAGCTATCGAGCTTAATTTCATTCGACACACAAACAGCTCACTGATGGGAGGAAATTTCTAAGAAGAAAATTAAATTTTACTTATTTTGAGAACTTGAGTTATTTTATTATAAAATTCTTTGCCAATAATCTATTTAGGTCAAGTTATTCTGCTCCAAACCATCATCAACCTCGTCTTTTTTAACAGTCAAACAATGTTTTTTTTCATAAAATAAAAAAAATAATATTTCTGCCTTCACTATTTCACTCAAGTTTTATTTTTTTTTTATTTGTCAAACCTCTCAAAATTCCTTCAAAATAATTCGAGACTCGACAAAACTAGAACAATTTTTAAATCCCAAACGATATGTGACCTAACGTATGTCATAATCCCAATGAGGTTACTCGTTCGTTCGATCACGGATGAGACTCACTCACTCGATTGCGGAAGCGGTAATTCGGCCCCAGGTTTCTTTTGGGGGTAATCCGTGTATTTTGAGATCCAAAATAGACTTCTTGTAAGCATATTTCCGGGCAGGCAAAAGTTCTCCTTGACCTTGATGATCGCCGGACCGCTTCCGAAATTTGATTCGGTGGTTATTCTTCTTCGAAGCATTCACATTCTACGGACAGGAACCTGTCACCCGGAAAAACTATTAACAATTCATTCTCTTTTCTTTTGCTAGGGACAATAAGAAGCATGTAGACTTGTGCTTGTTTCTTTCTTCGATCTACTTCTTCTAAGTGTATCTATAGTGGACGAAGGCCGTTCTCTCCTGAGACTCTCTTCCGATCATTTTCTGGTCTTCTGCTAGTGACAGAACTGAAATGCATTAGTTGGTAAGATAACTTATATGTAAAACCTTATGTTACTATAAAGCGTAAGAAGCACATTAATAGAGAGAGACGTTAAAAAGATGGTAATTTTTCGGCATCGACCTAGGATACCCATGAACCACGAGCCTACCTCAGCCTTGAAAAAAAAAACACATCACAAACTGAAAGAAGTTTAAGGCAGTTAAGAACTACAAGATAAGAATTAGGCATGGATTCATTTATTTAAATTCTAATCCGTAAAAGTCTCAATTAAACTAAAAACTAACGAGTTCCAAAAACACAAAAAAAAGGTAAAGTCAATTCAGACTGTTTTATTGCTTCATGCCAAAGCAGGTTAACCCTCAAAAGTAACAAAAATTTATTCTTCAGTAAAATGAACACAAAATTCATTGAAAACCCAAAGAATGAAAGCGAAAGCTCGCCGCAAGCTTATTTTGATTCATTTTTATTCTATAAGCAGACAAAACACAAATACTACTACACATCTAAGTCTTCCTCCGTCCATACGGATGTACACACTATTTTTAGAATGTCCACAGAAATGTTTCATTTTTCAATGGAAACTGCTCCTTCGAATTCGCAAGAACTATGGCATAGACAGATAGTTCTGATGTTATATTTGAATTTTGCTTGCGCCACCACCACCACCATCAACATCAGTGTTGTGTGCGTGTTAAAAGTAATTTCTCCACCATGATGAAGAGGATATTCCGTCGCCGCCGAGATTCATTCTTCGACACAGAAATTGCCATGCCGGTGTTGCGTATTGGATGAAAAACGAATTCCTAGGATATTCACTCTCGCATTGAGTCGGTCTAGCTCTAGGTTAACAAAACGCAAATTCCGTCTGTTTATGAGAAAGAACTTGGAGCAAGTCCTGTCAGTTTCCTGTTATACCTAGCTCTGACTGGTAGTTCTGGCTGCTTAACCGTAAACAGATAAACTCCTTCTTCTATCCGATTCTGTGTTGTATTGTATTGCAAAGGTTTTTCTCTCATTTGTCAGTTTTTTCTGTTTTGAAATTTTTGTACTTCGGTATTTCGGGCAATAATCTCTCTCGTGTCGCAACTCTCTCGTTTTCGGCAACTCTCTGAGAGTTCTATTTCTCTATTCAAAAAATTATTTTATTCCGCACGACAGAGGACATTCGTAAAGACCTTTTTGAGAGAAGCACAAAACATTGTTGAACAACAGCAAAAAGCAAAAAAAATAATCGAGGGTGCACATTTCGCTACTGCTCCACTCCTTGCACTTGTCTCAATTGGAGCGCGAGTGAAGCACCATTCGACAAACCCGCTGCCTCGCGCCATCTTACCGTCGCGTCATCGTCAGCCAGCACACACATTCTGGTACTCGTTTGCTTAACCTCCCGTCAGCAGTGTTGTGTCCTTAAACAGTAAAGCACCACACACGGCAAAAAGGATATTTAATTTTCTCCGCTTTCTGAACTGAGATTTTTCTTTTCCTGTGCTTTGAAGTGCTGTGTACTGTTTGGCCTGACTTGGTGTCTCGGTTCGCCTCCACTCTTTCCCTCCATCAACGAGCACCGAAATTAAGAAATTAAACGAGAAATCCTCAGCCGGAAAAAAAGGCGCAGCCACATCAAAAAAACAAAAAAAAGGTTGTACACAAAAAAAAAATCAGAAGGGTGTGTTTAGGCTGATTGTGAGTGCCAACAATAACGACAGCGACCACGAAAGCAAAGTCCCTTTACCAGCAGGTGTTATGCAAGAAGCTCCTGTCTATTACAACAAACTATGTGCCAGTAGCTGAAAAAAGGATATCTGAATAAAATCGGGAAACAGTCGTTTAAGAACATTATTTTCGTGTGCGAGTTATGCGCGCTGTTAGTTCGGTATTTTCCCTCAAATGTTTACATAACAACATTAATGGTGTAAAGTGTTTTTTCGGTCCGCGTTCAATTTTGTCGAACAACTCCTATTATCCTTGAAGGAGCTGAGAGAGAGAATTGTCATCTATTACAAACAGGAGGTAAGTTTTGTTTTTAGTACAAATAAAAGTAAATTAATGTGTTTACACCCCGTCGTCGTCGTCGTCGTCGTTGCTTTGTTGTCGCGCCGTCGAGTATACCATTTGTGTGACAAACCTTCATACCAGCCGACCGCCCCTCAACTATACCACTTTATCCTGTCGCTACTGTCTTGTACAAAAAAAAGGCGAAGGCGTTGTGTTGTTGTGCTTTCCCTCATCAAATTATGAATTGTGTTGTGGTATATATAATAACCGTAAACCTGGTCGTTAAAAATTAAGTACTCCTTCATGTGGCAGCAGTGGAGCACACCACGGTCTTTCCTGTCCTACAAATTCAACTCTCTTCGCGTGCATAGAAATAGCCAGCAAAAAAAAATGAATATAATGAAAATGATAAATGAATGGTAAATGGACATGATGCGGTTATGAAATAAAAATCCAATTCACCGGAATTTCACATACTGACATTTTGTTGCATAATTTGAGACTTTTCGTTACCCTTAACCCACACTCGACTCCAGGCTGTAGACACACACAGCATATTTGCAGCGACGAGATGCCCCAGTTAGAGTCGAATAAGTGTTTCCATTCATTTCGTTATTTTGGAATTTTTCGGGGGGCTTGTAACTTTTGCAGGGAATTCGAAATAGCTCTTGAGTGGGTGCTTGTCGTTAAAGTGACCCAATTTTTGTTTCGTTTTTTGGAACTACTATTTTTGTATTTTTGATTTTATATACATATATCAAGGGCTTTATTGAGCCAGCCTTTTTTTGCTTTTATTTGCGATAACATCTGCAGAATAATTTATGAGAGAGTCGATAACAAGGTGGAAATTCATTCGATGTACACTGTGGCGTATACGTAACATTTTGTTGGACTTTCTGGAGGAAATTCGAGATATATTTTGGCAGATGTTGGAAAGGTAGAAATAGTTTTTTATTTGAGTTAAGAAGGTGGGAACTGAAAGGTTTTGAATAGACTGCTGTATTGAGTGTTCAAAATCGATTTTGTAGTAAGAAACTTAGGCAAAAGGACGGCCAAAATAAGTATCGGGAAATGAGTTTGTTTTGTAATTATTTTTACCAAATTTATATCACTACTTTTGTTGTCAAAAACGCGAACGAAAAGTTATCTGTCTGCGCTCTGATGTAATTGGTTCCGAATGTAGGCTAAGCCATAACCACCCTTTTCATGTAAGGAAAAATCACAATTTTTTCATTGATCAGAAAATTTATCGATGTTAGAAAAATATGTAAGACATAAAGGCATTGACCCTACAAGATCAGACCCATTTTCAGGACTTTTGACTTCGGGACGAATTTCCCTGCACTCTAATCGTATATAGCCAAATAAGCGGGAAGCATAAATCGGCAAATATATTTGCAGACCAGGGACCAGGCAAAGCGGCAATTGATCAAATATTCACCAAAAGGCTGGCTATGAAAAATGTCAAGAATTTAACATCCCAACATACCATCTATTTATATAAGTTTTAAGGCCACCTTCGACAGCATATAAAGGTTAGAATCGTACAAAGTCATAGAGACTATTGTAACCATGGCTTATACTGGCGATATATTGACTTCTTTGGAAGGAACCAACAAGCTATACAAACCTCATTTATCCCGTTCGAGCAGGCCCCATGAACGTAGGGCTGCACATAAGTAAGAGAAAAACCAAGTACATACATATGGTGGTTCCGTCTACAGAAAACGTTGATAGAAGAACCATTATAAAGGTAGCCAAGAAAAAATACTCTGACGGCTGCTCAGAGCCAACAGAACCTACTTTAGTCTTTCATAGCTCTTTAAATCCAAAAACCTTACAATAACTTCGAAACTGCCGTCTTACCAGCTCTCACTTACAGATTCGAGACCTGTGTATACTTGGCCAAAGTCACACTAAGCTTTAAGCCGTTTTCGAGAGAAAATTCTTACGGAGATCTTCTAGTCTTCTTAATTCCCAAAGAAATAATTGCTGAGCAATTTCTTCCTTTGTTCACAAGGTGCGGGGCAGTGATATAGAAAGTGTGAGGTGCCTTCATGTGCCTCCTCGTCTCTGCATCCTCTCCATAGATCATCTGAACATATGTGCGGTTATTACCACATGAACAGAACGGAGTGATATCTTGTGTAATAGCAAGACATTTTGAGTTCCTTGTTTGTGAAAACAGGGCAAGATTTTTCTTGTAGTGCTAAGAAGGTGCCATCTTACGTTGGCCTTAATTGTTATTCTTTTTGAAACCTCATACTTCAAGTTATAGAGCGGGACGCTGACAAGCGTCTTGATGCTTGGCGTATATCTATTCTTACTTTCTTTTCTAGTTGCCTTATATACCGTTGGGACCTGGGACCCAACAGCGTGTCCAGAACCATAAGCTCTTCGCGGCAGCAAGTAACAAGCTTTGATTTTACCTTAGTTACAGTAATTGCTTTTATTGCCGCTTGGCTAACAATGTAAAAGTGATATCAGCTTGTGGTATTGCCATCGTTAATACCTATTTAACAGCTGTTGTCTCTGCCAGGACATCCACTTGGAAGACACTACTTTATTTTGGAAGACCAAGAGAGTTTGTTAACTTGAGAGATACAGAACAGAAGCCCAGAACCCTCACCATTGTCAGTTTTGGAGCCATTGGTATAGATAACTTTTGACGATTCACTAGCGTATGATACGTTACTCATCCATTCCTTC
Source organism: Sphaerophoria taeniata (assembly GCA_943590905.1). Lineage (NCBI taxonomy): Eukaryota > Metazoa > Arthropoda > Insecta > Diptera > Syrphidae > Sphaerophoria > Sphaerophoria taeniata. Next base: position 27,030,043 of record OX016541.1, read on the forward strand.
CTGCCCTGAATAGCAGACTGGGATGGTTTGTGAAAATCAAGTTTGAGTGTTTTATGGGCTTTCGTGGCACTAACCCAAAACTTTATGAAGGACCTGAGCATGTCCTATTGAACTGTTTTTCCAGACTTAAGTCTGGTCTCAAGGCGCTTTAACTGCTGATTCTTGGACAAAGGTTTCAAATTGAGTTTAACTTCCAGTCCCGGAGTTGGGGTGGATCTCATTACCCCTGTAATACCTTATTATGCACGGAAGCCTTTATACTTTTGTCAAGGTCTTAACTCTTAAGAAGTGTGCTTTTTCTGATAGCGTCACGCACCAAACTATATTAACTTATTTTAGAACTGGTCTAATTGTTGCAAAATACATCCAGCTGATAATTTAAAGGTTTGATCTTCAGGTTTTCCCCAAAATTTTGTTGCAGGATGAGAAGGCCTTTTTATGCCTTTCTTTGGTGTACGGATTCCTTCACTTGATGTTGTTTTCAGGTATTTGCCTTTTGTTAGTAAATAGCACTAGCTCTGTCTTAGGCGGATTGAATGCCAATCCACATTTTCTTTCTACCTACCAACGAAAAGGTGTATTCGATCTGTTCACTTACATGCAAGATCGTCAGTGTTTTTTACTCCACTAGATTTCAGTTAAGAGAGAATGTAGTGGCACCTGTGGGTCTCGGTTGCTTGGTTACTTCAGATGTTGATGCTCTCATCCTTTCCTCTGCTAGTTCCGAGTTGATTTGTCTCTTTCTAATAATGCACATGATCCACTCCATTATCGCTTTGTTGACCTTATGGTCGGTCAAAGCTTGAGCTAGTTACAAGTGCATCGGAACATTTTAACAGATGCAGATTATCTCCGTAACAGTTCGCAGAATTATGATTTGTTTATGAAAACAGTTTTTCAATTGGCGCCCGTGGCGGCCATTTTGTTTTGGTGAAATCTATTAAATCTTTTGTTTATTATTCAGATGTTTATGCCAAATCATCATGGAAAGTTACACGATTGAACAGCACGTTCAAATGATTAAACTTTATTATCAAAATGAGTGTTCGTTAATACAAACGTTGCGCGCATTTCGCGTGGTGGCCCTTCACAGTCAACTCTTCAACGTTTGGTGGCCAGAACGGTTCAGTAAACAATCAGCCAACACCCGTACGTTCAAGGAACTCAAGATCGGCAGTGAACATCGCCGCGGTTCGTGAAAGCAGAACCCGAGGCAGTCTATTCCTCGGCTTTTCGCAAACTTCAACTTGGCGAATTTTGCGACGGGACTTGGGCCAACTGACCCAGGAGTTCATGTCCATAGACAACGCCGTTTTTTCGCTAATTTGGCTTTGAATCACATCTACCCGCCCTTTTTAAAAAACCCTTTAGTACAAGAATAATATTTTCTAAGTTTTTTTCCATTCGTCTGAATACTGTCAAGTTAAGGAAATTTCTGAGCTGTCTACCCAATATTAATTAAGACATTTGTTTTATCGTACTTGCACTATTTTTTTTTATTTAATAAACTTAAATAAAGTCAATGTCTTTCTACCCACAAGTAAAAATAAACATCCCCTTAAGAATGATGATCCAGAGTAATTTTCAATAGTGCTTCGATTTTTTCCTTGTAAAATAAACCATCATGACAAGGATTTATTTAACACAACCACAAAAAATGTCTCACCATACATAAGTAGCAAGAAAAGTTTCATACTCCATCATAATGTCAGAAAAAAAAATAATAAAAATCAACCAATTTCAGAAAGGAAGTCAACTTGTTGCGAGCAAAAGAAAAAACGAGCACACGCAAAACCGACAAAATTATTAATAAATTTATCCGAACAACTCTGTCGACGTTAATTGTTTCAATTATCACATTAATTACCAAAAATTGTACAGCAAAATTATTAAAATTGATAAAAAAGTTTTAACATAATTTGCATCTGTCAAGGAAACCACATGATTGCTTATTTATGAACTACGGCTGGGTTTATTTATAACGTTCCTTTCTTATATTTTTAGCCATTTAGCTATAAAAAAAACACAAATTTAATAAGCATTACGTCATAAGGTCAAAACCATAACTTTGTAAAACTTTTAGTCCCGCAATCATAAATTAAATTAACCTCTTTTGTTTCAATTCCAATAAAAAACAACAATTAAATTCTTATCCTGAATTTCAGAACATAAAATCCCGATAAAAAATTCCAAATTAGACCAAATCACCAAAGATGAAAAAAAGTGTATTACATAACTAACTCCAGCACATCATGCAAACCAGCTAGCCTGGCCTGTCACACCGCTATATATCTTCCAGTTATGCCCTTTCTGTAATTAACTATTTTTCCTTCAATTTATTTTTGTTGCGAAAAAACACCCGCCACAAAACAAAGACATCCGGTTCTATATCTATGTGTGACACGAACCTTCGTGTGCTGCTTGTGGAACCGACGACGACGACAAACGCGTCATCGTTTTTCACTTTCTTTCCAAACACACTGGAACGTTCCTTTGGATTAGGATCGAGCGAGTAACATTGTAGTAAGCTTAACAAGTCCGAGTTCTTGGTTGAGTTATCAATTTCTATAAACAAAGTCATGGTAATGTGCATAAGGATAAGGAATCGTCAGTCAATTATTTATCACTTTATCATCGAAATTGGAATTTATTTAAAAAACTTTCATGGCAAGTCACAATAAACTATGTTCTTTATACTATGTGGCTTACACTGGGAGAAAATCATGCAAATTTTTCAACTTAACCTAAAATGAAAGATGATTAATGATGTTTGAGAACCTTGAAAGCAGGACTTATAGTTGTCAAGTTTCATAAAGTTTATTGTAATATGGTAGGATAGTGATTAACCTGCTTTCCGTCCTTAAACACTCGGTGGAATAAATGGACTGCACCGCATTGGCAGTTATAAGTTTTCACTTCACTTTTGGTTCTTTTTCAATTTGTTTCAAATTTTACAATCCTTTAGAATTGTGAAAATATTGTACATATTTTTTCAAGCATAGAGTGATTAAGTTTTTGATAATGCACTTATCAAAAAATAAAGGACTCAATCCGAGACTTCCTCCTTCAAATATTCACTTTAAGGTTTTCATGTGTTAGCTTTGAAGAAAGGCGAAAGCTTTATTTCATTGAAATCCAATGCTGTTGGTTTTGATAATCTCCATCCCATCTTTCTAAAAGCCATGTTCCCAATAATCTTGACACATCTCACTTACGTCTATAACGTACTATTCTTACAAACTGAATCTTTTCCTTAAAGTGGAAAGACTCTAAAATTGTACCCATCCCCAAAAATAGTGCCAACACGGAGTTTAGGCCCATTGCAGTCCTTCCTTTCCTATCCAAAGTCTTGGAAAAAATAATGCAGAAACAACTTTCTGGACTTCTCTTACAGAACGGTCTTCTTGCTTCAAAACAATAAGGGTTTCGCCCTTGGCACAGCAGTACATCAGCGTTGGATGCCAACAAAGTTTCAAAGTTTCTTAGATTACTCCAAGGCATTTGACACTATCAACTACCACATTTTGGGTCAAAAACTTTTAAAAATTTACAATTTTTCTTCTGATGCAGTAAAACTTATTTCCTCTTATCGTCGACGTCAAGCGGTTCTACTGGTAAATAAAACTTCCAATTTTATGCCTATAATATCTAGCGGAGTTCCACAGGGTTCAATTTTGGGTCCATCACTTTTCTCGATTTACGTGAACGAAGTACCAAAACTTTTACGCCATTCTGATGAATACCTCTTTGCTGATGACCTTCAGCTAATGAAAAGTTACCCAGTTGGCATGTTGAAAGATTGTGTTGATGCAATAAACGAGGATCTGTTATCGATTTTAAATTGGTCAGTAAAATGTGGACTTACTTTAAATTCACTCAAAAGCAAGTGCCTCGTTATTTCTAAAAAGCCCGTGGATTTGGCTGGTTTTCCAGACATTTTTCTTGGAGACTCAAAAATAGAATTCGTGGATATCGCTAAAAAGCTTGGTATTTGCTTAAATAGAACCTTAAGCTGGAACGACCATTATAAATCAAATTTTTGGAAAAGCTTATGGAGCTCTTCGATTATTGTGGACAACAAGAAAGTTCATCCCATTGGACACTCGAAAAATGCTTGCAAAAACACTTGTAGTAACCATTCTAGCATATGGCTGTGAAATTTTTTGTAAGCTTGATAGTGTCAGTCAAAGAAAGATGAATATACATATTGTGGTCAATAACGTATATAAGATGCTACGATCATATATCTCAGTTCTCCAAAAGTATCTATTGCATCTCCTTTGACAACTTACTTAGGCTCCGAACTCTTATTACGCTCTTCTACATCATCCGTACGCGTCAACCTCCATACTGTTATGATATGTTCCAGTTCTCGCTTTCAAGACGATCAAACCAAATCATTATTCTCCGGTTTTCATGTTTAACGTCCGAGCTACGATTTCTTATTAATGCTTCTCGTAGGAATTCCCTACCACAACATGTTAGGGGTGCGGACTCAGTAGGGAAATTTACTTGTCTTAGTTGGTTTTCTTGTGCCTGATTGATGTTGGTTTGGCTTCTTTCTGTTCACTTGTTTTATTTAGTTTTGTTCACTCCTTAATTTGTCTTCTTTTCTTATCATTTTAATGTTTATTATTGACTATATTAACTTATATGAATGTATTTTTTATTTTCTTACTCATAATTATTTAATGAATGACCTTGTCTTTTGAACACGCACATCCTTAATTTAAACTTAATTTTATATAAGATGTAAATCTTAATATTAAGTGGCCATTAAATAAATACAAATACAAAGGTAGGTGTTAAAAAAAGTCTAAGATATAACTTCTCAACGTACCATCTCCTTATAGTTATTATGCTCGCCTTCAACAGCGTAGTCGGGGTAGAACTTTTTAAAGCCATTAGACAATAGCAGAGTCCTTACTAAACTGATAAAACTAAGTAGTCCGACCCTGACCAATATTTTAAGCCAATAAAGGGTATACGGCTGCTCAGGTCTAAAAGAACCTTGCGTAGTCTTTTTGAAATTGTGAGCAGGTACTTCTTCCAAATGCACTTTTAGTCGCGTTCGACAGAAAAGTCTTTTGGAAGAAGTAAATCCTGTTTGTAAAGAAGGACGGTGTAGCCAGAGCAGTCGATACAGACAAAATTTGAGCTCTTTGGGTGCGATATTGGACCTTGTCTTGCAACAAAGAAGAAAGATTGAAGATGTAGTTTACATCTGGCTTATAACGAGGCGGTTCATGTTGGAAGCCTCCAAACTAAAAACCCAGATAACAAAATCTCGGAAAATTTTTCATTGCGGGATTTACTACTTTTTGGAAAAGGAAATGAAATGATTTTGTTGCGGGATTTGCGAAATATTTTTTACGTATTGGAAAGTATAGTATGCAATATTGTTGTTTTTTAATTTAATTTTATTTTTTTGACAGTTTTTTTTTTGACGTTTGACATTGACATTGACATTTCACAGTACTTCGCACATGAATGTAGAACACAACAAAACAGAACAAGACATTAATACAACAGAGAAAGACAGATAGACAAGACACATAGAAAAAAAGCACACATAAAAGAAACCTACGTGGCTCAGAAGAGGAGAAAAAAGATTTGTATTATCTCATGTTATAGCAAAGGTGGCCTCAGATAAGCTGGCGATTTTTGTAGTAAAAGAATGCTGCCGAAGCTGGGGCTTCAACCCGTAGCGTTCGACTTAGCAATCAATTATTATACTCTATCCTCTGAGCCATGGCCACCTGCTTTTCTAATTTTTTTTTTGTCGTTTTGTGTAATGAAAGAAACAGAAATAGAATCCGTGATGATGGAGACATTTCACCGTCATTCACCAAATTTCAACATGTATGCGCGGCCTTTCCGGCTAAATCAATTCACGCCGACCAAGCTAATCTTATTCGTCTTGTCTAATCTTTTATTTCTCATTAAAAATTTTAGTGGGCGCGATGACGGGAATTTCTTGTATGGGGGCTCCTGGGCTATAAAATTCGAGCGAATTTCAAACTATAACTTCGTAGGATGAACATTCTGGAACTGACTGATTTGATTTCGCAAAAAGCAATTTGCTTATGTGGAGTTATTTGAAGAACGAAGAATTATTTTACCTCGTTCTCCATGATTGTCAGAATTTCGTGTCCCCTAAAATTTCTCTTTTTTAAAAAAGGCTGTGGCCTGATTCAGGACTGTTAGAAAAATCGAAAAAGGTAGCAAATATCGATTTCCTTAATTCTTAAGTTATTCAGTGATGAAACCATAATTTTTTGCGTTTTTTTCTTTTTTTTCCAGAATGGAAAACTCTGGAATACCATGAAGAATTTCAACAACTAATATCAATTGTTTGCATAGATATCTAGATACAATTGTTCAGAAATTAATTTTCGAACGGAACAAATTTCTTACTGAAATATTCGGAGAAATGCGAAAAAACGAGAATTTTTTGAATTCTTTTCAACGAGCTTTTGCATTTGATCGCGCGGATAGTCCGTGCTCGAAAAAATTCATAACGTTCTCTATTTCAATTAGATTCAAGTACCTAGTAATTATTGGAGTTCATCTGAACGTTTGCTAGACAAGGTTCGCGGGGTCGGCTAGTCCCATATACAGAATATCTGCTAATGCAAATATTTTGGGCAACCAGGGATCGGAATACAGTTTGACTCTCTCTCAGTAATAAGCTCAGGATAATGCGAACCATAAAGTATGTTGAATTCGGAGAAATCGATTTCTTGATGACTTTCAAGAAACATCATGGGCTGTGTTAAACAAAAATTTTGGAAAGAAAAAACGTTATTTCAAAACCCATTTTCGCATTTCTCATAATTTTCCTCAGTAACCGTTACATAATTGTTCATCAAAATAAGGACCTACAAGTATTTTATTAGCTTTTGTGAGCGAATACTTTTTGTAGTACTTTTCTTTTTCTGCCTTCAGAAAAATTATCAAAAATTTTCTGCAATACCTGGTAACCGAGCTGTGACCCCAATAACGTAAGATGAAAAATAGTTTATCGCTTGCGTCGGCTAGTCTCCTACCTACGACTTTATTATGTAGAGTGTTTGCTTATGTCCCTCTATGCGTCAACGTGTCGAAGGTCAATATAAAATACACTATTTTGAGATTTACTTCCCTTTTTCTCAATCAACTTCGCTTCTCTCTCAAATCCACTTCGGTTTCTTTTTTCAAGTGGTAGGTAACGCTCAATTTTTTTATAATAAGAATTCAGAAGGATATAAACAAGCTATCAGCTATTCTTAAACTTTTTGAAGCAATCACTTTTAAAAAAATTTCTTTTTGGACAAAATCTGTGACTGTCTCAAATCAACACGGTTTTTTGAAAGGACGATCCAAGTTAACTCTTTTGACTGCATTGGCAGAGCATTTGTATTGACGATTTTTACAATAAAAGACACACTGAATGAACTATTCCTGACTTTAGCAAATCTTTCGATAAGCTTTCTCACAGAGTCTTTGGTTTATACTCAAGTAACAGACCAAATGCAGTGTTTTTGCAAAGTTTGAAGTCTCAACATTTTATTGTAAATTCTGGGGTTCCTAAAGACAGCCTTATGGGTCCTCTTCTTTTTACGTTTTTTATAAACGGTCTCCGATCTGTATTTCATAAGTTGTCAGATTTGAATGTTAGTATTTGTATATCTCACAATCAAAAAGAATTTCATTGACTGATGCTGCATTTTTTTTTCTCTGGGTGTATTAACTCTTCTCTCTGTTTTGCTATGCCCTCACGAGTATATACACCATTCTACACGATGTATTAGCTCAAATGTTCTTGGACTTCTTTTGCAAATAGAGAAGAAAAAAAAAACTACCAAGTTCCTCGTATAATTCATAATTGCTATCCATTTATAATTTAAATGCCAAACCCCCCTGGTGATGGAGTGAGTCGCGATGGTGTGTAGTTAGCTTGCTAGCGAATGCAAACGCCTACCTCCCTTCATTGAAAGCTGTCATCCAGGCTAATCGAAAGTTTGCCGCCTTCCCCCCTTTTCTAACTAAACGGAAAAAAAATGAAAAATAAATAAAAAAACACACAAAAATTCTTATCAGACTAAGCGCTGAACGCTTTGTATGTTTGTATTTGTTAAGAAGGACAGCTTGAGTTGGTGTCCTTCGGAGCTAACTAGAACACGCACAAAAACCATATTTCCCAACAATAAGCCAGTCAAGTCCCGTCAGCCATCAGACCTTTTCATTATGCGCTCCATGGCGGAGCCCATTTAGAGAGTGAAAATAATCAAAAAAGAAAAACACAGTTCCATAGAATAAAAGGAAGCTTTTCTTCCGGTTAGATCCTTCTAGCAAGCAAATAAGCTAAGGGTGGACGTTGAATTCGAGGTGTTTAAGGGGTGTTCCTCTGTGTGTTTTTTATGTTTCATTCTCGGGCATAAGAGAGAAAGACGGTATAAAGAAAAGCTCAACAAGGGTTGGGGCTGGTGAAGCAGCAGCGCTTAGAGAAGAAGACCATATTGAAATTTTAACATTTTGCGTTTTTTCTTTTTAAGTTTTGCTTTCAATTTCGGGGTCATTCAGGCAGAAAATAGTATGCGGTGGCGATGGGTGACGTTTGAGTTAGTGACTTGGTCTTTGAGGGTCGGGGAATGAATTGAAGTAAAATTCCAACAGAGAGATAACTTGGACGGATGAAATGAGCTGAGAGTGTTTGTGCCAATGGCAATTATGTATCATCATCATCGTCTTCAACGTCGATGGTTGCCTGCTCTGGTGTCCTTATGTCCCGAGGCCATTAGTATTTTCTTAGGCAATTTCAGGAAAAAAACTTTTGCCTCTTTGATTGAGTTGATCCAACACGTCCTCGCACAAAAGACGAACGGTTTTTTTCGACTTCTTTTTCTCGAGTTTCGTTTGATTTTGTTTCTCTTCTTCTTTCTTCTTGATTTACTTTTTTAACGAAATGCCTTTTTTCATAAATGTTGCTGGATTGTTGCCTGCAGGGTAGGTCAGTAATAGTGCTGGGCGCTTAGGAGCTATTAAAAAAGAGGGTGTGGAATAGAACTGGTGTTTTTTTTCTTCCCTTCCTAGGGAAACATGAGTGTAGGTGGTGTTGTGAAATTCCAAGATAGTCACTGGCTTTCAAAGGAAAAAATCAATGTTGTTACAAAATTTGAATAGGGAACACAAAATGTATTCTTAAGAGCTTGAATAGGTTTCTAAAATTAACTGGTCATTCAGAAGAATGTGTTTTGGGAATATTTAAAATACAAAATAAAGCTGTTACTGACACCATTCGATAAAAGTTTCATAGACCATTTGAACAAGTTTAAATATTTTCAATTGGCAGGGAAAAGACGGAACCAGTTGGTTTTTATTGCGTCGAGAGTTTTGGGATCATTCGTGTAGGCACAATCTTCTGTGTAACCCGAGGGAAAAACATAAAACGGTGTCGAATAGTAACAAGGAAATTATTTCAAACAATTGGTCCTTGATGGAACCACTTTTCGTACAAGTCATGACCTTCAGTTCCTGGTCATCATATCAATTGCGTTATCATGGTTGAAGAGCACATTTTCTTCGCCAAGAAGTGGAGGTAATTTTTTACCTAAAACGTAAAGCGTACCGTTATTTGGGAAAATGCACTTTGTGAAAATTTTGACATTTCGATTTTTCGCCACCGATTGCAGCAGTGAAATCGTGACAATCCAATTTTGCAACAGATACATTTGAGTCATTAGTTCCGCTATCGCCCAATAGATGACGCTGCGATTGTTGGCGAAAAATCGCAATGCTGAAATGTTCACAAATGTGCTATTTTCCAGCCAACAAAATAACCTACGAGGAAAAATTGAGATGCCAAATGAAAGCTTGTGAAAATCCTTGCACATTTCAGTCATACGTTCTACTATCGCATAATAGATGGCTCTGCGATAGGTGAAATTTAGGAAACTCCCTTTACAAAAAGTAAAATCGATTGCCAAGTTGGCAAACTGAGTTGATTTGTTCAAAGACTGCTCTAATGAAGTTTCACGGTTGCTCTTGTTGTCAGAACCCGAAGTTAGCAAAGGCAAACGTTACAGCTTTCTCACTTTAAATTTTATGCAGGCTATGATCAGCTTACTGAAGGTCGTAACGTGCAAGTAGCTCATCAAAATCAAACGTCCGACTACGTTGAAACTCATTGAACCAATTTTCGATAGTCACAATCGCAGGAAATGACAAATGAGTTGACGTACGCAACATACAAACGCGCGCTTTTTGTTTTTGCTGCGCAATATCCCTTCCAAAAACAAGAATCAAATCAGCGGCCGATATTGTTCTTTTTCCATTTTTCTAGAATCCGCGGTAACTTGATAATAGCTATCTATGAGAATGAACTCAAAGTGTGATGTGCTTTTTCCTTTCCAGCCGATACTTCACTCACCACACTGGTCTTGTGACTTGTCAATGTCTATTGAAGAAATCACGCCCTGGTGGCACTCGGGACAAACCCCTTTCCTTAGTCCTTACCGTTACCATTGTTAGGAAAAAATTCAATAATGAAATTGCGATTGCTACATGATAGGTGGCGGAAGTGATCAAATACACTTAAATCGTTCTAGAAGTAGAAATAACATCTAAGAGTATTAGAGAAAGGTAGTGGTAGTGATGGTTTTAGTACAAAATTTTCCCGCGAACACTGAGTGTGAATTATAGGAATGCGAATGTTAATTTTTCCTATGATTTATTTCAATTTGCATGCAAATTAGTGAAGATGATGAATTATATTTAGGAAAAATTCATAAACTAACCTGTTCATGTTTCGTTCAATAGAAATTTGGAATTTTTGTAGGGCTCATATGGAAGCCTATAAGCTATTACGCTTTTTTACAAACGATAGACCTAAATATTTGATGGACAAAACCAAAGAGTAAATTGATCAACGATTTCTAGAAGAATCTTGTCACTCAAGTTTTGACGTTGACAGTAAATAAGAAAAGTGTGTCCGTCCGTCAGTTACATACCAGACACAGACCAGAGTCAACGTTTACGCCCGTGTGCGGATTTTCGACTCTAACAATTTTCGAATTTAGGCAACCAAATTGTTGATTTTATTTGTTCCTTCTACTTTTGTAGGTTGGGTACATTTTCCAGAAATCCGGCAATACTGGTCAGCTTGGTAAAACCAACCACAACATATTTATCTTCAACTCAAATTAATGGTGAACCCTAGTACTAACAAATGTTCAAATCTGTAGCCTCATTAATTAACAAGAACCCAATTTAAACCATGAGCAAGTGCCTTGAAATTAAAGAAACCCAAAACAGAAATAAAAAACTTGAAACACATTTTAAAACGACAAATAAACAAATGTTCTTTAATTTGACATTGCTGAAGATTCCCAATTCATGCCCATTGTTCCTGCTTTCATGTGTCCAATGGCAACAAGCCTAATCAAATATTATTAGGCCAAGCGTGTTGAAAATTTCTTTCGACATTCAACTCGAAAACTCCAATTAACCCTTTTCTTTCCATTTCAATTCATTAGAGCCTTAATAGACCTTTCAACCTTTAAAAAAAAATTGTCTGCAAAACTTGACCTTCCGCCCCACTCGCACTCTTCCTTGTTATTTGTCAAAGGAAAATAAAAATCCTTCACCATTCTATGCTCTATTCGTTTTTCCGTATATAAAGCCGTTAAAACAGCCTTAAGATACAAACGAAAAAAAAAACAAACAAGATAAAGAGGAATATAAATTTAATGCTCAACACGAGTCCTATAGGCCTAGTAGCTCCTTTTTTGCCTATTTGAAGTCCTTTTAATATTCATGCCTCCTTTTTTTGTGTTGTGTGTTGCTTGTCGTTTTTCATTTTTCATTTGTTTTGAATTTCGTTTTTGAGCCCATTCAAGGAGAATGAAAAAAAAAACGAAAAACTACAAAAGGACATTAACAATGTCAAAAGGCGGGAAATATAGCTACATAAGTCACGACATCGATTCTAGGACTGTCTGTGTGTTTTTGGTTCTTTTTTGGAATATGCCACGAAATAGAAAAAAGCACAGACCGTCGCTTTTCCATCCATGACTGGTCCGGGGCGCGTTTTTCATTTGTCTCTCCAGTCTCCAACAACTAAGCAAACATCCTTTTTGAATGGCACAGAAAATTATTAAACGAGCAAAATATCGAAAGCATCTGTTTGCTCTCTGAAATATTGTTCAATTTTCGTTTCTTTTCGACTCAAAAAAAAAATAAAAATCTGAAAACTGAAACGAAAACTTTTTCTCTTCTGCAGCTGATGTGTCCTTTGTGCAAACTAAATACTAGTCGCACAGTGGCCCGTTTCGGCTTTTTTGGTTCCAAAAATCATAGCTCCTAAACGAGTTGAGATATTTCCACAATTTTTTTTTATTTTGAAGGTTACACCCAATGCTATGAAATTGGTGAATTTCAAAATAAAAACATTACAGGGTGTTTCGGAAATAGCTGTCAAAAAGCTTAGTTATATTAAGTGAGATAAAAATGATTAAATGTGAATTAAACAAACAAGAAAATTCATTTTCTGGCGTAAAACAAAAGGAATTGACGTTTAACAGTAGCGCAAAAAGTAAAACACCGATTTTAGAGGAACAGTGGCGAAAAAAGTTTTTTTAATTTTTTTTTTTTTTTGTAAATTGACATTAGAATAATAATAAATAACAAATTGAACAGCAAATTATACAATAAAAACAGTTGAAATGTACGTATAAACATTAGATTTCTTGAAAACTATCATCTTGGTCCGTGGTAATATTCAATAAACTCAACATTTCCGGAGAATAAAGTGCTTTCATATCGTTTTGGGTCCTTACGTGCCTCAGAGAAGAAATAAGCGGATCAGATGAGGCTGCAAGCATGTTGTATAAGTCTTCATTCTGCCTTATTCTCGAAACTTTGCAGGTATTTTGATATCTATACCTTTTGTAGTCCTTATTTTTGGACTCCTGGGCTTCTTCAGATAATTCTCCTAGGGGAAGTGATTGATACTCTATAATATCTTGACTGTGAGCCAAAATTTTGTGAAGAGTAGGTGTCAGTTGTTTTTCAGGATACTTTTGAGTCAACAGAGCTGCTGTTGCTTTAGTATACTCCCCAAATTTAACTGCGTTCACAACTTCCCTGCAGTTCAAAACATCAAGTATTATTTTCAGCCTGGAAATAACCTCTATGTTTACTCCAGTTATTTGAGCTGTTATCTCCGATTGCTCGAAAAATCTTCTCGAAGTGTTCCCATCATTAGTATTTCCGAATCCCTGCTTTGGTTTGTCTACATCGAGTCCAAGCTGATCACGGAAACACGTTTGTATCCTTTCCTTTCTTCTTTTTTGTGCTTCTTTGATCCCAATCGATTCACCGAAATCCTCTCCATCCTGTCGAAGTGTATATGCAAGTTTTAATATAAATTCCATGCATCTGATTCTACCATGCAGTGGAGATATTCCATATTGGTAGTTATGTTCGTCAATGTTTGCATTGGATTCATCTTGGCTATTGAAACTCTTTTGTGTCCTTTTGCATATTGGGCATGACCGCGTTGATTTTGTTTCTGTAAGTTCATTTAAAACTTTTCCGTCAATCATAGTTAAAAAAAAACTCGTGATTCACAATCAAAGTTATTTCTTCATTAACTTTGTAAATGGTTGGTTGAATTTCAGAAATTTGTTTTTTGATGTCGCTGACAGTAGAAGAAATAAGGTCCCCAGTTTCCTTAGCATATTGGAACATTATCGGTCGGCAAAAATGAACAGATGATGGGCGAGGATTCCTCCAATGTTCTTCACTTGAACTTCTTAACCTGAGTGGAACAACAGATGCCATGAACATATTTGCATCTGTTTCACCATATACAGAGTTTATTTTTTGCTTGTATGCGCTTTGTACAGATGATCCGTCACAGCCCCATTTGCTCTGTAACGTCAGATATATTGGTAGTGCTGCCATTTGTTCCCGCGTTTTAGCTTCAAGTAACCTTCTTGCAGTGTGGTCCATTACATCCTGAAGTTTCACTCTAGCTGATACTTCCGTTATTTCGCAGTTTTGTGGAACGGCTTCTTTTTTTGCAATTGTTATCATATTGTAGGATGGAAGAATGTCAACATTATGCTTCCTCAACGAGCCCCTCAGAATTTTATATTTTTCCTTTGATAGTCCCAGGTCCATAAACAAAGCTAATGCACTGTCATTGGTATATTTTATAGGATCCTGTTGTGGAGTTGGAAAGCTTTCTCTGACTCTTTTGATCCGAACTGGGCTTGCATTTGATAATGCCTTGACTATTTCTCCTTTCTTCTTTTCGTGGTCACTATTTAATCTAATGACTAGCGCTTCAGTTAGGTTTTCAGTGCTTAAGCCCTCAGTCATATGGCAATTTTTTTTTTTTGTAGATGTTGCGCACTCTTCTAATGTTTTTTTTGGCCTCCCTCTTGATGAACTAGATGTAGATGGCAGATCAATAATTTCTTCCGTTTCTATGGTATTTAAATGAAGGGACAAGGAAAGCCAATCCTCATGTTTGCTCACGAATTTCACTCTCGACCTACCCATTGCATTCCATTTTGCCTTAGCGTTTATGAAAGAGGTACTCAATTTTCTTTCAAAATCAAGAAACCTTTCATCGGATATTTCGTATTCAGTCATAACCGCGGATATAAACTTATTGACATCTTTCAGATTGGCACTAAAAATGTCGAACAAACTGCTATATGGTATATCCATTTTCTATAACGTTTCCTTATTACTGTTTCTATGCTCAGTCAAACTAGAAATGATAACTTCATTGTGCTAAGTTATCCTTTTATACCTTATATTATTACCTCTACCATTAATTATAAATTCTACCTGTCTACCTAGTCTTTGAAATTGGAATTGTTTTATCCTTAAAAAAAAAACCTTTTTTTAACTAAAATTTTATGACATCGAGCAATAAAAAATAAACATTTAATCCGATTAAAAATTAATACCTACATAAATAATCACTGAACATTTAATCTCCTTAAGTCAAAAGTAACTGCTAATATTTTATTATGGATATAATATAAACCCTTCAATTTAATTTTTTTATTGCCTCCGATTTATGTAATATTTATGACATATCGTATTTTAAAATATTTCCGTCATCAAAAACAAAATTGTGGTGAATTCATTCCCCATTTCAGATAATTTTTTGAATTTGAAAAAAAAAATTTTTGTTCGAAAATTCTGGAACACCCTGCAAATGTAATAAATTTAAAACTCATCATATTGTTAGCCGTGAACATTTTCTTCGAAATAAAAAAAAAATTGTGGTGATATCTCAACTAGTTCAAAAGTTACAGAATTAAACATTTTATTAATTTGCCATTGAAAAACCAGAAAATTGAAAAAAAGTACCTGCCATCGATTAATAAAATTGCTCTAGCTCAGTTGGGCGCAAGTTGGCGCAAATTATTTCTTCAGGATTATATTAAGAAATACTTCAGCTTTCATTATGCGTTGAGTTTTGCTTAATGCTTTTTGAAGCTTTTTTTTCCATGTAAAGTCAGAAAAAGGTAAAAAAAGTGGTGTCCAAAAAAAAAAATATATATATATAGACATTTTTTTTTTTTTTGTAATATTTTTTCCAAACATATATTTTACCGTATTTGTTAATTTCAGAAAGAAAAAACAAAAATTCTTTCCCACGTTCGTAATATAGCTTCTCAAAGTCAAGAAAAAGAAAAAAAAATTGTTTGTTATTAAAACTGAAAAAAAAGTTCAACTTTGACCCCCTCTCAAAACCAAACCGTTGGGAAAATTCAAAAAAAACTTCGGTTTCAAGAACTTCAAATATTTGTTAATTCAGCGAAACAACAAATTTTGAATTCTGGAACAACGAAAAAAAATGAATTTTGGAATGACTTTAGCCTAAACGGGCCACTGTGAGTCGGCTGTCGTAATTATAATTATTAATTATTTCAACCTTAAGTTGACATTTCTTTGGTTTCTCTGGTAGGTACTCTCAAAAGGATCGGATTAAAAATTATGTAGTTTTTTATTTTATTTTATTCCAAAGGAAACTGGGTTTTTAAAGGGATGATGTTGGGTTGGTCTGATAGCTTGTCTATAATAGCGGAGGTCTTTTTTGACTTGCAGGTTGGTTTCGGCAAGGTTATGGTGAAGGTGATGGTTTTTAGAGAAATTTTGTAAATGTACCACAAGGAAAATAAATGGATTATGCGGAACATATTGTCTTAAATCTTTTTTACTTCTCCTTTCAAAAAAGTCGACTTTGTCAAAGGACAATCCAGTAATTAATGAAATCTTCGAGTATACATTTATCCTCCTGTATCCTGTTTGATATTCTTGACCATCAAAGAGATTTTTTGGGTCTTTACATTTCAAAGGAATTAAAAAAAAAGAGGAAAAGAAATTTCATGAGGTCGAAGGCAGAAGGTAGATTTTTAGTGTAACAGTTAAAAATTTATAAATAATAGTAAAATTCTACTTCCAGTCAGTTGAGGTAGAAGACTTCGCGTGGTAAACGACACGACCGATAATTTGAATGTAATCATGACCTTAGTATTACAGCTTTGAGAAATATTATTTTATTGTACAAGTTAGACTTTTAAATAATAATTGAGGGCAACTAATTTTTGCAGTCAACGATTGTTAGCAAAAAAAAAAATTCTTAAATCATTATAGCTAAATATTTCGGGAACGAACTCTTAGGCTAAAAACACACCAAATAAGACAAGACGTCTTTTTGTCTTTCGACAAAAAACCGTGTAGGATTCCAACTAGACATCTGCAACGAGTAGCTTGAAACTACGTCCAAGCCGTTCTGTATTTTTTCAAATACACTATTCGCTGTACTCACTGCTTGAAATTTAAATCAAATGAATCATTTCCTGATATCAAAACAATAGAATAGTGTATTTGTTCGAAACGAATACACCACTTGATTTTTTTCTCAAATGCATCGAATACAGCGAGTTTATATCGAACACACCGAATGCACCGAATACACCGAATCAAATTCAAAACACGCCAAGCAAACTAAGAATTGCTAAAGAATGAAAAGGTGAATAAAATAAAAATGAAACAAAAAAGCAGTTGTACATCACAAACTGAGGGAAATTTTTGGTGTGGTTAAGAAAAGTTAAGAGTTCGAGATGTCTTAACCCTTAAACAAGGTACTCGACCATCAAGGTCAAGGTCAATAAAGAAAGTAGAAATGTCAGGCTCCAGGTCAGACTCCATTTAAACTACAAAACGAACAAAGAACATTATTAATTCATATTTATGCAAGTCCTTGCACTCAGTGTGTTAATATCTGTGCTGTTTGTATATTTTGTATTTTTCCCAATTCGTTCAATAAGTCAAACTAAGGCCGTGTGCGAATTCAGTTAAAAATGGGTTAAAACTTGACGTTTGGTTAAATTTTGACACTTCGCATTGAATAAAATTATTAGACAAGCTGCGTAGCAGGTTAAAATATGACAGTAGTGGTTAAAAATTCATCCATTTTTATTTTTTAACCACAAATCATCCGATTCACACACGGCCTAAAAAGCGACACAAAACAGTGCGTATTTGATTCTATAAATACTCGGATTATTCGCTGTATTCGGTGTTTTTTTAACTGTTAGGCTTGTTCTGTTCTATTTGATTCAAGCATTCAAGCTTTGGAGAGAAACCAAGCAGTGTATTCGTTCTATTATAAAGGGATCGAATGGTGTGCAGTGTTTGTTTTTAAGAATAGTGTATTCATTTTTAGTGTACACTACTATCTATGCATGCAACAAACAGAATACACTGCAGTACTGTACTTGGTCAGTGACGGCAAATGAATGCATTCATGCAGACCTCTAATTCCAACCCACACCGAGGACGACAAAGACCAAATGTCTTGTCTTTGTCCGCTTCGGTGTCTATTGCTTCTATACAACTGACACTTTTTTGTCGATTTCTGTTTGTTTGTCTTGTTCACTTTGGTGTGTGTTACTTCATAAGACAATGTGTAATTTTAGGCGTTGACATTTTGTCCCTGTCTTCTTTGGTATGTCTTGCTCCTATACAACCCCATGTATTTACTACAACCGACGAGCGGACAAGATTTTTTATCGTGTCGTGTCTTTTTCGGTGTGTGTTGACTTGTAAGAGCAATGAAATTGTGCCCACAATTTTTTGTCGAACGACTAAAAGACGTCTGATTTGGTGTGTTCAAAAACAATTGAATTTGCTTGTTGACTTTTCGTTTACAGTTGTTGAGTTATCAGACAAAGCAGCATATTTCAACTATTACGCAACATCATGTTCTTTACATTACATTACATTTCACAGTACTTCGCACATAAATGTAACGAACTACAGACACATAGCAGCACTGGTGACTGAGACCATCGGCTGGGACAGAACAATACAATACAACAGAGAGAGACAGATAGACACATAGAAAGAAAGCACACATAACAGAAACCTACGTGGCTCAGAGGAGGAGACTTAGATTTGTATTGTCTCATGTTATCGCACAGGTGGCCTCAGATAAGCTGGCGATTTTTGTAGAAAAAGAATGCTGCTGAAGCTGGGGTTTGAACCCGTAGCGTTCGGCTTAGCAATCCACTACTCTATCCTCTGAACCATGGCCACCTGCATCATGTTCTTTTTTTACGATTGTCAAACGTAACGTGAGGAGGTACTGTCTACTGAAGTAGAAGCTTCGTTGTGATAGCATGCATGGAATTCCTATGGCTGAACTCGTAAACGACAGGTGAAGACAAAGTTAAAATTTGTTTGTGTCGTATTCGTGAGAATTGTAGCCACATTGTTATTCATTTCGTGGTTTCAAGTTGGTAGCGCTGACATTTGACACATGTCAAACTCGGCAAGCTATCATTTGAATTGTTATAAGTTGAGTTAAGTTGTAAACTTGCCATATACGATAGTGAACACTTACACTAAGCAATCGAAGACGCACAAGAGTGGTTACTCAAACGTTATTGTGTGAGAAGAAGACGTTGTACATGCTTATTATTCCCGTATTCCAGACGCATTCAAAAGTGGAGCGACAGCTTTTGAAGAGCCAAGGCCTAAGTGGCTTACACTCGTCATCAATTCTCTGAGTGCGTATGAAGAATTGAGAGGACCTACAATTTAACGCCGATTCCGAACGGCAAAGTTGATAAGCACTTTATCATGACAGATTGATACTCTTGGAAGTGTTGTCAGTCCTTCACAAGAGGCAGTACACGCAAAAGATGAATAAAATCTTTGTGGGCACGAGCATGCGTTCTGTGTAGCAACCAACGCACATAACACTACGCCATGGCTAGCTGGCTGAGATACCACTGGGAAAAAATAACCCTAAACAAAATTCATGTAATGTGTATCTTCCTGATGCTGCCAATTGAACAATATTGTTTTTCGCAATTAAAATGAATTGTTATGTGTTTAAAATAGATTAACCTTCCTTCTTTTGAAACCGAAAAATGATTGACCCTGTATTGTACTTTTTTTAAAGTAATTTTCTCTTTCTCGCTTTCACGTGAATTACAAAAAAGAGCAAATGCAATCGATAATCCACACTGCAGCATTATAAATCTGCATCTCACTGATTTCACAAAAAGCAATTGCTAACCTATATATAGAATGATTTGAACGAAGAATTATTTTCCTTCGTTCTCCATGATTCTCAGCATTTCGTGTCTCCTTAAATTTCTGTTTTTGAAAAACGGTGTGGCCTAAGTCAGGGCTGTTAGAAAAATCGAAGAAGGTACCGGTTTTTGATTTTCTTAATCCTGTCGAAAAAGAGCAGGTTGTCATGAAAAAGGTAGATTTTTTTTTCGGGCAAAAAAGTTACTTTACAGGATTTCGTTATTTGAGATTTTTATTTCCAGTCTTTCGAGCCCAACTCCGTCCAGGAGTCTCCTCCAGCAAATCCATCTTTGTGTTGATGATGAGAAGAATGAACAGATTCTTTTTGAACCCCTCCATGGAAACCTGATATTGAGCTCTGAATAACTAGAACAAACCAAAGAATGTTTGTAGAGGGAAATTATTGCATGTTAATTTATTGTTAAGAAGAAGGTAGTCTATTAACAATGGAAAACAATATCAGCCAAACTGCATGCGTTTTCTGCAGCATTCCTTTTCGTACATTTGTCCATGATGATTTCACATAGTTGCGGCCAATAACTTTTCAATTCGATCTTAAAGGTCTTGTTCGACTAATTAGTTTTTTCATAGAACTTCTAGTGTCGAATGAATTTGAAATGCATTAAGACCCCCCGACAAATCATGTTTTTCGTCAACACAACTCTAAATATAAATAAAAAATAAACTTGTGAGTACATTTGGACCACAGGAACAAATATGTATATGGACTGGAGTTATAGCTATTTTACGGGTTCCAATGACGGTCGTGATACTTCTTTTTCGTTTATAGCTGAATTGTTTTATAAAGACCAGCTGGCAACTGTTAAAGTCTATAAAATGAAATTGAGGAAAGTCCCTCGTTCAATAATCTCCCACTGTGTGGTGCACAAAACGCAGCAAACCGTTGTGATTGTGACAAACAAGAGAAGACTTAATACAAATACTTCAAAGAGCTTTAAAAAAACATCGTCTATATCCAATGCAATCGATATGTCATAAAATTCACCAATGCGATTGGGAGAACTAATTTTATGGACTCGGTTGCACGATGCATAGTGCCTTGGTTTCTGACTCCGATGTTCTTAGCTCCATATCTAACGGTGTCGACAAAAAAGTTTTGTGCCACTTAAAATAAAGAATCCTTACGATTAACTAACCGGCAATAAAAATGATAAAATGCTTAAGAGACCTGCATGCACCTCCTAGTTCTTGTCGTTGTTTTTTTTCCAAATTGTGATCCTCCAAAGTGTTTTGTTTCTGTCATAAAACATTTCTCTCTAGCAGATGCGAACAACTGAATCAAAATCCAAGCAAATCGGCAAAGCAATTCCCAGGATTTATGTTGCTTTTTCGTTTCCTTTGGTAAATTTTTCGAGTCACAACAAGGCTCAATTGTCAAATTATGTCGAATTCCTTTCACCTATTCTAAATAATAGAATAATAAAAATAGATAAATACAGTGGCGCGACAGCTCTTGAAAAGCCAAGGCCTTAGTGACTTACTCTCATCAACAATTTTCTGGTTGCGTGTGAAGAATTGAGGGGACCTACAATTTAACGCCGATTCCGAACGGCAAAGTTGAGAAGCATGACAGATTGATACTCTTGGAAGTGTTGTCAGCTCTTCGCAATAGGCAGTGCCCGTGAAAGATGAAATAAAAACTTTATGGGCACGAGTAGGACTCGAACCCATGACTTTCTGCTTAGCAGCCAACGCACATAACCACTTAGCCACGGGCAGCTGCAACCATTCAAACATTCAAACTGGCGGAATTCCGGTACAATTTTGTCAATGTTTTTATTGTAGCATGTGATGCCAAGTTTGTTCAAAATCTCAAGCTCGAAATTTCTATGAGTTCAACATTTTGAACTTTTGTGTCGCATGTAAAAGTTTGTCCAAAATTCCAGCCCTATAAAACTTTTCTTCCTGATGACTTAACAATTTTTGTCAAACTTTTTTACAAATTACCGAATGGAATTTTCCTCCCTCACTAGACCATGCCTGCTAACTTTTTACCAATTACCACACAAATCTAAAAAGTAATCTTTGTCTTTATGACAATTAAAATAAAATTACAGTTTACCTCTAAAATTTATCCCCCTGTCGACTCATTTAAATAATGACCTCTTTAAGCAATTCATTATGACGACGTCCTTAAAAATAAAATTCGCCCATAAATACTGATTTACATAGAACACTGATGTAACTCATCAAAACTACAACTGCAGAACGGGCCAGCCTCAAACTAATCTTAAAAGTGCATACAATAAAGCTTTTGTTAAAGATGAAGGTACACTCTGAATCACTTAATTTAAGCTTGAAGTAAATTCTAAAAAATATAATTTTGCTTAAAAATGAGGTTTTGAATCATAATTGGGATTTAGAGACTCAGAGTGTAGCAGGCCAAAACATTGAAAAAGTTATTTGCGAAATTTTCAAATTTACAAAAATAAAAAAAACTGAATTAAATTGAAATGGAGTTTACTTTTGCCTTTTCCCCTTATAACCTTAACATCCTATTCATAGACACATTTTGAAAAATGCAAACTAGCTCGGCATAAAAGAAAATGCAAAAAAGGGGGGTTTAGTGGCCTCGTCTCTGCCAAGAAGAGTATTCCTTTTGGTTGGGGGAATCTCCAGAGCATGACAGACAAACGACAATGGTTACGGAGATGAAAGCAAACAAAAACGAAAGCAAGACAATATCAAGGACAAGACTATGCGCGCGATAAAATATATAAAGTTACATTAAGCACCACTACTGAATTCATGAATAATATTGGACTAGAAACGCCTCAGCTTTAGAACATTTAATGAAGTTTTTCGCACAAGCCGCAAAGGTGCCCGAAGGATGAGAGGCAATGGCCCACAATGAATGAGGAATCCTTTTCGCGAATTGAGGATTTTTGTGGAAAAAGAACAAACTAAAAAAAAAGTTGTAAGAATTAAAGTTTTCCCTTTGTTCCAGTGCGACAAGCGAAATTGGTGCACTTGTGTTCAAAAAAAGTTTAACTAATTGACTTATCCTCTTGTAGCTTCCTCTTTTTGGAATTTGGAACAATTTTGGGTATTTCGTATAAAAGTTGACGCGTTTTTGTCGCATTTTATTCGGTGGTTGTGTGGCGGAAGCTGTATTTTCACCCAGCTTAAGGAGGAGATGATTTCTATTTCATGATTGTTTTTTTTTTGCTGTATTTTGCTATGCTTGTAGCCATGGGCGCCACAGCAAATGCAAACTTGTTTTCATGAATAAAAAAATGAGAGAATGATTGTCATTAGCCATTTTGAGTCATAGCACAAAGTGATGATGCTTTTCCAACATGGCAAATGGAAAATAAATCAATTCAGCAAAAACAACAGGATGTCAGCTTATTTGTTGATGTTTTTTTTTATTGTTTTGTGGTGCGGAGAGAGAACAAATTTAATGCATATGAATGCAGAAGAGTACACATGAATCATGAGTCATGACCTTGGCATGGGGGTTTGTTTGCTCTTTTTTGGAGTTCAGAAATGTGTTTGGTTTGGCTTTTGATTTTGTTTAAAGCTTGTGAAGGTTATCGTTCTTTAATACACTTGATTTGCATAATAAAGCTCAAAGAAACGTTCATATCTTGTTTATGCGTTTCAACTAAACATTTTAAAGGCTAAAATACAATCACGCTTTAGCTTCATCTGCGTTACGTTTCACCCTCTTCGAGTTTGCTCCCTCTCTACATCACCATCATCCCTCCAAAAAAAAAATAATTTTGTTTGTTAACTTTTTATCAGCATATTTGAACTAGGGCTTCCGTTTGGAGTCACATTACGTAACCAGGCCCGTAGCCAGAGTTGAATTCAACGTAGGGCAACAGTTATACCAGGTAGGGCATTGGTAAATTTTCTATTGGATCTCATGTCCGTTAGGTTCACAATGGTAAAATAAAAAAAAAAAAAAACGTTTTCAGGTTAACATATTTCATTATTATTTCTCCAAATATAGACCGGGCGCTGGATGGAGTTGAGTGTGCAAAATATGTGAGTGATTCTGAATTTTTCTTAATTCATTCTGTGAGTGATTTTGAATTTAGAAAAGCTTGCAGATTTTGATTACGGATGTTGTCAGAAGCATTTCATTTTCAAAACTGTTGCAGCTTCCTTCAATTTGGAAAGGCATCCGCATCCACACATCTTGTTATGCATTAAACGGCTTTGAAAGCAGAAGCTGCATTTCAATGATTCATTTTGAGCTCCTTTTTGATAATTCGGAACATTCAAGATCAATCAGTTTAGATACTAACGAGCGAAGCGAGCGGAAAAAATTTTGCCCAAAAGAGAATCAATTTGGCGTGTGAAAATAAAAAAATTCGCGCGAGTTGATTCTCTTTTGGGCAAAATTTTTTCCGCTCGCTTCGCTCCCTGGCATTTTTACTTGTCTAGTTATACTTAGTTTTTGTTTCAAGTTCCAGATTCTTAATCATTTTTAGTTTTCATTTGATCAAATTCTCAAAAATATAGTGTTAACTGAAATGTAAAATTTAATAGTAATATTCTTCCCGGTCCATGCGGCAAAAACAACATTCATTTTCAAAATCTAATTCATTGTGGTAATTAAATTGAAAGAAAATGAAATATTTAGTTTTTAACCTTGATGTTGTAGAGGTCCCTGCGTAGTTATTATTTGAATTGTTTTTAATTTCCATCAATACTGAAATTTTCACTTCATGTGACTTCTCTTAACTTAACTGAGCTTAAGACCAAGTATTTTTAAAATACCTACTTATGAAGCATTACGTATTTATTAATAATTTTTCGATAAAATAATTTTTGTGAAAAGCAAAATTTTGTTTGGCGAATTTATATCAAAACATAAGAAGGCAACCTTTAAAACACTGTTTTTTTTATTATAAAGTATAGAAAATGCCATTGACACCTGATGAAATCTTAAAAAAATTAAAACTGACAAAGTGAAATAACGCCGAATCGGCATTATTTCACTTTGCCATAGTGAAATAAGGCCGAGTGCGAAAATTCGGCGTTATTTCACTTTATATATAAGGCCGAATTTCAGAATTCGGCGTTATTTCGCTTGACGTTATTGCACGGCACCCTAAAAGCAGATAATAAATTTATACAGATGTCCTTATGGCGAGAAATGATATATGAAACTGAAAGCTTTTTCCAAAAGCTTAAACACATTCACTAAATGCATTCAAGGCAGTGTTCCCAGGTTGAGGGGAAAATCACCATTCTTGCCGATTTTTTTCAGCTAAAGGGGAAAAAAAGGGGACGGGGATAAGTAAGGGGAAAAATCCAAAAAAGGGGAAAACAGCTTAAAACTTTAATGAAATCAAAACATTTTTTTTTTAAATGCACAATATTCCATTTGAAAAAAATTTAGTAGCATTTGCTTCGAACGTGCCAGTGATATGGTGGGAAAACAAAATTCTGTCTCGAAACTTTTCAAAGATGTCATTCCAAATTTGTTTATCATGCGGTGTGTGTGCCATTCGTTCCATCTCGTGGCAAACAACGCCTTGAAATTCCTGCCTGACGAAATAGAAATTTGCTGTCGCGAAATCTTCTCGCATTTCAATTGCAGTGTCAAAAGACAACATGGTTTTTAGAAATTTCAAGCCTTTTGCAACGTTAAGCTATATCGCAAACACAATTGTTGTCCCTGCATATGGTTATCAAAAGACTTATTGAGTAATACCAAGCTTTCGTATTGTATTTTTTGGAAAGTTATCTGGAAGATTCTATTAACAAAATTCAATGTAAAAAAATATACAGGGTTCTTGGAAAACCAACAACGGTTTTATATTTAGAATCTTTAGATTTCTTCTTACCGTTTTTTACGAAACTGAACCTTGAAATGCAATCGGAAGACGTTAAAATTCATATTTTATTTGACCGAGTTGAACTGTCACTTAAGAAACTTGCTGATTGTTTATTTAAAAGCGAATATTTAAATAGCATTCCAAATATTTTTGAAATTGATTTTGTATTTCTTTAAGTTATTATCTATTCAACTCTATTGTGATGGAACTCATAAAAACTAATGTTTTTTTTCGTACTGAAGTCCCCTTTTTGAATTGTTTTTCTTTTTGTATGAATATGTATGAAAAAATAAACACTAAAATTTTATAAAAATTACATGAAAATCCTAATAACTTTTTTCGGGGAAAATTAGGGATTTTTTTTTCGTTCAAGGGGAAAAAAAAGTGTTTTGGTGTCAGAAAAGGGGGATTTTGTTTTTGAAAACCTGGGAACACTGATTCAAGGTCTATTTTCGCTCACCTCATTGCCTATAAATGAATACTTAGGCAAAGAAAAAAGCTTCCAAAAGCTCCTTGTCTGTTAAGGCTTTGTCTGTTAAGAGCAAAAAATGATTAATTTTTTTCTGCAGGGATGAGACATCTGTATAAGCTTATTATCTGAATTAATGAAATATAAACGTCAAAATTCGTCTTAAAACTGTCATAATTAAATCGAACAGTTTGAAGAGAAGCAACTAAATACCCTATAGTAACTTTATCTATAGTATTTTTAAGACTTTCAATGGAATTTACGAGACCATTTCTTAAAAAGGATAAGCACGACACGAAGATTATCTTGAATTTTGAATACCTTAAATTTTCAAAAAGTTCACTTTTATAGAACCTAATTCCTAAACACACATGATATATTTGAAGGTAGGGCATTTAAAAGGCAACCTGGAAAAATGTGGTAATGTGGACATTTTCATCAGAAATGAATTTTTTCAGGTAGGGCATTTTTAGGCAGGGTATATAAAGCTGGATAATTTTTGAATGTATACGGCTGTTTTGTAAGCAGGACATTTTTGTAAGAAGAGCAATTTTGAAGGTAGGGCTGTTCTCAATTTCTGAAGGTAGGGCATTTAAAATTTAAGGTAGGGCATTGCCCTACTTTGCCCCCCCCCCCCCCCTTGGCTACGGCCACGTACGTAACATTACGTTTTTTTTTTTCGAAATTCATTTTTTTTTATTCGTTCTTTTCTTTACGATTGTCAAACGAAACGTGAGTTCGAAGCTTCATTGTGATAGCATGTACTGAAATCCAATGGCTGAACTCGTAAACCTCAGGTGAAGCTAAACCTTTAAAAACTAAATAGAAAGCGACATAAATGACAGCTGAAATTTGTATAGAAATGTCAAATTTGTAGATATAATCCCATTTTTAACCAAACGTCAAATTTTAACCAAACGTAAGGTCTAAGACCTATTAGCCTATCATCATTCATTCTCAAAACTCTGGAACGATTGATTGATATCCATGTACGTAATAGCATTGATAAGAGACTATTGATGTCTCAGCATGCTTACTGCAAAGGGAAATCGGTAGAAACAGCCTTGCATACTCTGGTAAGAAATATCTAATACTCCCTAGAGCAAAAGGAATATACTATGGTTGCCTTCCTGGATATTGAGGGAGCTTTCAACAACGTCAACACTACTGCTATCACTTCTGCTATGACGACCCTAAACGTCGAATACTCACTCTGTGAGTTGATTAATCTAATGCTAAAAAGCAGGATCATCAACTCTAAGATGGGGGATTTTTGTACGAAAAGGTCTGTCAGTAGAGGCACTCCGCAAGGTGGTGTTCTGTCCCCTCTCCTGTGGAACATAGTAGTTAACGAACTGCTAATATCCCTCGAGAGGGAAGGCTACAGAGTGATTGCGTATGCCGATGATGTTGATATCACCGTCACAGGAAAACATCCTAATACACTGAGAGACCTCCTCCAAAACGCACTTAATATGCTCACTAGATGGGCTGATCACTGTGGACTTAGTATTAATCCCCAAAAAACAGACCTCGTCCTTTTTACACGGAAATACAAGATCCCAGTAATTGTACCTCCTTCAATAAAAGGTGTACCACTAATTTTTACCAATGAAGCCAAGTATCTTGGTCTGATATTAGACAAAAAATTAAGTTGGAAACCTAATATTCAGGAAAGAGTTAAGAAAGCTACAGTAGCTCTTTTCTCTTGCAAGAAAGCCATAGGGAACAAATGGGGTATTCAACCTCGTATAACCCATTGGCTATATACATCGGTCATTCGACCAATACTCATGTACGGGGTTGCAGTATGGTGGACTGCACTGGAAAAAGTCACATACTATGACAAACTCAGCAGAGTCCAACGCACTGCATGTCTCTGCATAAGCGGGGCATTGAGAACCACACCCTCAGCAGCGTTAGACACTCTTCTCCATCTGACACCCCTCGACATCTTCAGCAAACAAGTGGCAACGAGTACGGCTATAAGACTCAACGCCTCATCTCAATGGACCAACAATAATGTGGGACACCTAACCTAAGGTGTTAATAATTCACACACGGCCTAAAAAACACATAAAATTCATATTTTATACCATTTTTGATCCATAAAAATCGAAGTCATCCGCTTACAGATTCTGAAAGTTGATGACTTGAGTACTTGACGGAAAGATCAGAAATCAACCTTTGCTGCAAAGATGATATTACAAACCATATGTCAGCAGACTTCCCAAGAACAAGGCTATCCAGAAATATTAAACCGAAGAATTCATTTTTCAATTCTCTACAGACCCTTGATACAAGTGCAATAGGATCTCTCCTGCTGTTTATTTTATTTTTAAGTTGGAAGACTTATCTAGCTGTCGGATAATAAAACAAAAACAAAGTTTAAACCTAATTTTATTCAAGATTACTTTTGAGTTGTTTTTACGTATAATTAATATACTTATAACCAAAGTAAATTGCTAAAAATGGAAGAATCACCTTTTTTCCCGATTTTCCATTTGTACATCCATCTGCATTTGTTCAAAGTTTGATTTGTTATTTTGGTTTTGCTTTCGGATAAGTTTTTGACATTTTGGGGTATGTTCGTAGATTTGGTCAGTCGTCGTTCAATATACAAATAAATAAAACAATAACAAATGTTCAGACAAATGTCAAACAGAGAAGTGTGTTTGAAAGTGCGTGTGCTTTTACCTATGTGAGAATTTTGATAAATATCGAGATTCAGATCTTTGAATCTCGAATCAATTTTTTTAATCTTAAGTCTCAAATAGATCATGAAATCTGAGATTTTTCCTCACTTCACCACCTTTTTTAACTGTCAGATTTACAAATTTGACTCGACTCTAAAGGTATGACTGCAACGAGCACTTCTTGCAAAAGTCAAACTCATTTTGTGACAGTTTTTCCACCCCAAAATTAAAAGTAATGATGCAGAAAGCTTATTTTTTGATGTCAAAAACAATTTTTGTATTTTTTTTTCAAATTCAAATGGCGTCACAAAGAAAAAAAAATTACTTTTGTTAATTTCCCACTTTTTGCAAAAAGTGGCCGTTGTATAGTTATACCTTAAATCTCGCAAATAGAAAACGACATTACAGAAGAAAAATGTTAAACCGTATAGGGGAGTTCTGCTCAAGATGACATACTTTTTCTATAAAGCAGAAAATAAAAAAATCTAGAACACATAGCAATGAATTCCAAAATTATTTATTTTATTTATTTATTAAGAAACAACAAAAACATAGATATATAGAATTTAAACAATATTTAGTACTTAAAAAAAATTATTTTAAAATTGCCCAAAGCCCTGTCTAAGACGACATACCTTCGGGTAAGAAGACATATTGTCTTCGGGTAAGGTGACATACCCCTTTTTACTATTCATTATTGCAAAGTTCGCAAATAAATTGTTTTATTTTGTGGTGAACACCGGCACACAATGAGTGGCACCATTTATTGCATGCTTGGCAACATAGCCAATGCTCTCCTGGACGTGAAATGTTAAATAGCTCATTGCAGTAGGTAAATGCAAGTCACATCGCCATCATTGTCTGATAAGTCCTGCTGCTGACCATCATTGTCCTGTAGTATGGAAAGTTTTATTGCTTTTTGAGCTCTAAGATTTCTTTGATTTTCTTTTTTTAATTTTTCATATGATGACATGTGTCAACTTGGACAGACGAGCACTATGTCATCTTACCCGTTACGATCAAAATTGGTTTAAATGTGTAAGGCATCAAAATTACACCATCTGGCACTTATATCACACAAAAACTTAATAAAACAAAAATTACTGTATTCATAAAACACTTTAGGCATAACATTCTACTTACCTTAATTGAAATATATTTAATAACATTTTTTCGTAAAAAAAAAATTTGTGCAGCAAATTTCGTTCGTTCGCTTTTCATAAAATACTATTTCCAACTGAGGAAAGAGACAATAACTGAGGAACTAACAATCTAAAACTGAACATTCGGGCATATTTAAAAAAACCATTAAACCTATGGTTGCTGAGAAAATGCGACTATGTCATCTTGTCGACTATATCATCTTAAGCAGATCTCCCCTAGAGCAACTATGTGTGACTCGTTCCTTGTTTTGTGTGTTCCAATATTAATTCAAAATAAACTTAAATAAAAGAACGCACCTAAAGTACGTTGCACTTTGCGAACAAAGCCTTCGAGACTCTTTGAGTTATCCGATTATCCGAGTTACCAACCTAAGAAGTTCAATTTTTCTCCGATCGAGTATCGATACTCGAAAAAATTTCAATTTTTTATCCGCAGCCAGATTTAAGTTTAAGTTTTATCCGCAGCTGCGTATTGTATTTGTAATACATGGAAGCTTCCACTGCAGATACGGATAGCTGTGCCAAAAAAACACGCCTATAGTCTCTAAAGGTTCTATCTTGTGAAACAACATACCTACAACCCATGCAAGGCCACCCATTGACTAGTAATACTAATCGTAGTAAACAAAGACGTTCACAAATTTCTGCACGCATAATCGAATGCGTTCAAAAATCGTTTACCCTTACAAAATCGATATTTGTGAACGAAAAGCTTTCGAAAGTAAACATCTGGTACTGTTACTTTTCATGTTTTACAAAGTTTACATCCGATATTGTCCCGGGAATATGACTCACACTTCGATGAATCATTTTTTTTTTCATAACGCAAAAGTTTTAATTAAGAGAGTAGTCGAAGACAAATAAAAACTATCAGCTACACGCGTTACTTAGTTGTTTCTCCAAAGTTGCAATAACAAAACAAAAAAAACATGTCAACTCTCAACTTTTATATCTTTCCATTAGTTCTTTTCGAGTAATCTCTGCGTTTACACTTCATCTCACAACAAAATACCTGCAAAGTTAAAAAAAAAAAAAACATTAATTTCCAAATGGAACGCGAAAGTAATTGCATACGTTGAGAATGCGTTTTTTGATATGTCAACTCGTTGCCCCAGATTTGTCTTTCTTTGTTTCACAAAATAAAAACATTCGCATGCATTAAACTCTCGCATAAATGATATTGCCAAAGAAAATACACTTCTTTATTTAGAATAATAAAAATCAAACCGTTTGCAGACGCCCATTTTGACAGGTCTAGTATCAAGGTTGTCAACGAAATGTCATCTTTTGGAGAACAAAAATGACAGCATGTTGAAAACGGAAAAAAAGCATCCGGAATGTCATTTCGCAATCATGGTGTGGAAGGAACGAACACATCCGTTTGTGTTTTTTTTTCTCTTTCTCCTCCTCTTCTGTTTTACTGAAAGAAACCAGAAGGTACACTATACAGTATACACTCTGACTCTGATGTACTTTTGTTTAAATAACTTTTTTTGGTATTCTTTTGGGAAAAGTCAACCTTGTGTTTCAGAATGACAATTGGCACTTTGGCAACGGAAGATGTAGAGGTGTGACTCTGGTACTGTTTATTGCTTGAAGAGAGGATGGACGTTAAATGAGTGTTTTTTTTGTCTTATTAAACGAGTTTGGCGCCAATTTTTTTCAAAAGTAATGCTTTGAGATTAGATATAAGTTGAAAACAGAGTAGGTACTAAAAATATTTAGATTGTATACTTGTTTCCTGCACTGATGCAGGTGACAGCATTTGTCTCGATTTCGTTTGACACAAACTTTCAATACAGGAGAGAACACAGAAGTCCAGGGGACCAGATGGACAGAAGGACAGAGAAAAACAGGAAACTATGTGAGTTAAATTGTTCGCGGTTGCGGTTAGAATGGAAAATACGACTTACGACCTGTTTTAATGGTCAAGAAATTCTTCATCAAACCATGATTAAAACCACAAACATTGCTTTAGAATGGGGTGCATGGAATGACAATTATACTCGCTGTAGCTTACACATACATACATGCCCTTAGAAATGATAATAATTAAACATAAGACTTCCTAATATAAATAATCGATATAGGCCTTGTCTTCTCAGAGTTTCATTTCGACAACATATGGTCTATCATTACTAAACGCCTCTTTCTGTCCAAAAACTGCCTAACCTCATACATTTATTCATTAGAATAAACTCAACAACATATCATCAGTAGATACATGTGTAATTAAAGAAATATTTGGTTGAAAATTGTTTCCATTCAGATTGATTGCTTTAGATAAACCAACCCTCGCCCATTATATAACCACTCCAAACTTCAAAGCTGACCTAACAAAAGTTTTTTTTCCTACCAACATTGTCTGTTTTGTTATTGGCAAATCGATACAATATTCTACTTATTTGTCGATTAAAGTGGGATGCGTTTGGATCAATATTTAAAGAAAATATAGGTTGAATCGCTGATTCGTTATTGCAATCAACCACGTGGGGCTAATTTTATACTTCTTATTACGTGGGCATTAGTAATCGTATATAAGATGACGTTAGGTATTGCAATTTTTCTATCAAATTATTTTGATTGTTTGAAACTTGAGTTATCGATTTTTTTGGTGTTTTAGGAAATGGGTACATTTCAAATGGAGAGACTGTTTTATCAAGATTATAAGGATGAAATGTCAAGGGGTAGAAAACAACTTGGAGCATTTTCCTAACTAGCACACACATACGAAGGGTTGAGATCGAAAGAGTGAAAACCAAAATCTCGCAAACCGAACGGCCGCAAGCCATTTGACTAAAAACCACTTTACCGCAGTACGCAAATGAAATTCGTGAAAATCTACTCTTTTTCGTCAATCAAAGTTATGAGAACTAAGGAGGTTGAAATCTGGTGCCGTTTTCGATGGCCCTGAATAAGGCCACACCCTTTTTCAGAAAACAGAAATTTTGGGAGACACCAAATGCTGAGAATCATGGAGAATGAAGCAAAATAATTCTTCGTTCAAATAGTGCTCGCCCTTATTTGCATGTATTCACTTATTCAGTACATTTTGACGTGTGAGATTTAAAGTTACAGCAATTTTAGATCGGACCAAGTAATTTTTTGCTCAGAACTCACTTACCATATTTTGAAAAAAATGCAGGAGTTTCTTCAACAATCGTTTGTTTTACCCAATTGTTACTAAGTAAGTAACAATCCATGAAGCCTTACATTGTGAACGTTCCCTCGCATGCACTCTCCAGTCGTCGAAACCAAGCGCTCTGGCAATCTGGCATCCGCAGTCAGTTCCTTGTACCGTAGGTTCGGTCTTCCTTGTCGTCTCGAACCTGGACTAGAGCGTTGTCGTCCATTCGCCGTCGTCGTATTTTCTTGGCCTTCTGGATTACATCCGCATGTTGGTACAGCTCGTACAGTTCTCGGTTGAACCTTCTTCTCCATCCGCCATCGTCGCGTACGGCACCAAATATCCGTCGAAGAATTTTCTTTCGAAAGTGCCCAGTATCAATTCCTATTTTTTACTTATCGTCAGCATACGGTGCCATAGTGTAGACTGGTAAAATTAAAGTTTTGTATAGCAGACACTTTGTCTTTCGAGTGAGGAGTTTTGAACCCAGTTTTTTCGCCAAATCAAAGCAGCAGCGATTCGCTAGGTAATTCTTCTTCGGATCTCCACTAAGTTGTCGTTTGTGGGATTGATGTTTGTTCCTTAACTATTTCGAAATTGCTGCTACCAACAGTGACGTTTTGTCCTAGGCGGTGGACAGATGTTGCTTTGTTTGTTGATAGCATGTACTTTGTTTTGTCCTCATTCACTTCAAGACCAACGAGTTTCGCTGTGAAGGCCTCAAGCACAGCTCTCTTGGATCGACCGATGATGTCTATGTCGTCCGCATATAGCCAAGGAGATGGGTGGATTTGTTGAAGATAGTGTTTTCCGTGCTCACACCTGCCTTGCACACTATCTGCTCCAGGACTATGTTGAAGAAGTCACATGACAGCGCATCTTCTTGTCTAAACCCTGCGCATGTTTGAAATAACTCGGATGAGCTGTTACCCATTTGCACACTGCACTGCGTATTGTTTAGCGTCATGCGGCACAGCTGGATCAGTTTGTTCGGGATCTCGAATTCAGACATCGTCATCATAAGCTCTTGGCGGTGGATGCTATAATAAGCAGCTTTAAAGTCGATGAAAAGATGGTGGGTTTCGACTTGAAATTCGTTGGTCTTTTCCAGGATCTGCCTCAGAGTGAATATTTGGTCCATCGTTGTTCTGCCTGGCCTAAAGCCACACTGGTACTTGCCGATTATTGTGTTGCAGAACGGTTTAAGACGCTCACAAAATATGTCGGATAGGATTTTGTATGCAACATTAAGCAGGGATATGCCACGGAAGTGTTTGCATGACATAGGATCGCTTTTTTTGTAGATAGGGCATATGGAGCTTATCGACCAGTCAGTGGGCATGCATTCTTCCTCCCACACTTTGTTGATGACCTGGTGCACACGTTCATCAAAACACCTCCTCCATATTTAAAGAGTTCCGCAGGTATGGACCCGGCGGACTTGTTATTTTTTAGCTTTTGGATGGCTTTTTCTAACTCTTCTGTGCTGGGGGCTGGGACTGGGTCTTCATTCACTGGTCTTACTTCTCTTTCGTCATCATTAGCTCGCTCGACATTTGCGCATTCAGCAGCTGCTGGAAGTGGTGCTTGAAAACATCTACAATTCCATGTGCTTCGGTGACTAGGTTGCCTTCACTGTTTCGAAGAGCCTGTGTCACGGTTCTGAAACCAGAAGCTAATTACTTCGACCTTTTAAAGAAACTCCGGAT
Source organism: Sphaerophoria taeniata (assembly GCA_943590905.1). Classification (NCBI taxonomy): domain Eukaryota; kingdom Metazoa; phylum Arthropoda; class Insecta; order Diptera; family Syrphidae; genus Sphaerophoria; species Sphaerophoria taeniata. The sequence continues at coordinate 27,064,640 of OX016541.1, forward strand.
GTTGTTCTTGGCCCGAGACTCTTCTACAGCTCTTTTGAGCTGATCCGATTGTTTATGAGTAAAAAAAACTTATAAAAGTTTAAACAACAATCCTTAGGTTTTCAAATCATCATTTCAACCCAGGAATGTTCAAGGATTGAAACAATTCCAACTCAAAAACTATTATTTCAAGTTCACAGAAAAAAAAAACAGAAGTATCGAATTAATTTGGCAAATTGACAATTCCCAAGTGAAACCTAAATAATGAAGCTGTAAGGTTTTATTAAATTTTAATATTTATAGCTGGCGCTAAAGGCTTGAAGTCAAATAAGAAAGGAGAAAAATTATGTTAACGAAAGCGATTGTCTTCCATATTGAGATAAAAAGAGGAGGAATTCATTTTTGTTTGAGATAAAATGCACGTTTCTTGCCAAAACAAAATTCTAAAGTTTATTTGCAACAGAAAAACTCAAACTCAAAAAAAAATAAGAAACAAATAATAAAAAGGAATTTGAAACGTTCTTCTTGGAATTCATTAATGTCACCAGCAGAAAAGTAACGAACGACAAAGTAGCTGCTGTTGTTGTAATACTTTGAATTTGAATCCTTTCGCGAATTTATTCATGAAACAGAATCCTTTTCGTCTTTTTTAGTGGTGGTTGCGTCATCAATACACGTTAGATAATAAACGTGTAGCTTATGCTGGATTAAAGTGTTGACAGACGAAACAGAAAATTGGGTTTCGTTTCCTTTCGTTCGTGTGCTGGCGGTATTCTGTTTTTTCGCTCAATTTTCTTTTGCTGTAATGAGCTGAACATTAATGTGCGCTCGAACTCGAATCTTTCGATACAAACAAGTGCTCTGTGTGTTGGTAAGCAACAACAACAACAGCTAATGCTATTGAGGCTGTGTTAAAGCTTCGAAGGAAATTGAGCAATCATTCAAGAAATTAAGGAACAAAATTTTGAAATGGGTTTTGGCAGTATACCTAAGAGTTTATAATTTTCGATAAGGCTGGGGAATAGAGGTTTACTTTTTAATAGCTCTTAAATATTTGCTGATACAAATCTGTTCGTCTTTGCGAGAGTGAGGCGTTGGCGTTGTTGTTGAGGAAATGGTTTTGTTAATTGAAAGGGAAAGTTGAAGTTTTCTTTTCACAGGAATTCCAGATGTGAGGGTTTTGTTTGCTTTTCTTCTTTTTTTGTCAACTCGTGAAATGTTGAAACCTGTGTGACAGTTTAACAGCATTCTGTTTGCTAAGCTGATTTAGGTTTTAAGTGATCTTTAGACTTTGGAAAGTCGGAGTTTCATTACTTTTTAATGCCAAATTGAAAGCAAAAACAAAGTGTTCCCTCATCGATTATACTTCTGGCGGATGTTCGGATTTATTTTCTGTTTTTTTTTTGGAATTTTGTACTCCGACATTTAGAATAATATAGTCACGGTACCGAGAATAGAAATTTCCTGAATTTTAAAATCAAATGAAAATTACCAAATTTAATCCCAGCAACTTAAAACCTCCTCTGCTGAGAATTCGTCAAAATCAAAGTCAGTTTTCTTCGTATTGCGAAAATGATTGCGTTAAATATCAAAGAGTTAACCCTTATGCATGCTAGCTGTCATTTTTGAATTTAATTAAGATTCACACAGAGTGCACAGGCACGAAATGCGATTGCGGCTTGAAAACACAAAAATTGCATTTCAATTAGATTAACAAAAAGAATGCGCCTTTTCGACTTTCACTCATGAGGAATAAACTCGAGTTGTGAGGTTGTGACGTGACCCATAACCAGGAGTTTTTTGCCTTTTTCTTTACGTATAGTCACATATCAAGCCATTTCACGAGCTCAACTTTTGACAGTTAAAACCCTTAAGTATTATTTACATTCGTGGAGAGTTTATTTGACAGTGGCACGTCGAGTGTTGAATGTGGCCTTGCCTTAAAACATATTCATGAAAAAAAGAAAAGCAAAAAACCCTAGATCTTTATGACATGAAAGCTGAATGCAGCAAAGGTATATTTACATATGTGTTCTGTTGCAGTTGCGGCATTCATTTTTTAGAGACAGAGAGAAAGGGAGCAATATTACACCTGAGATAACCAAAAACAAAAGGAAAAGATGCATATATTCTGCTTTTTATGCAAATTAAATGCAAATTCTGAAAGTTGCAAAAAAAATGGATTGAAAACAAAAAAGGCAAAACGTAAATTTGATGTGAACACACTTAACACTTTTCACACGAAAGATTTTGGCTTATATTTCTGTTTCTTTTGTTCTTCGAAAAAAAAATCTTTGTTCACTTTTTTGTTAATATCGAAATTTTTAACTAGCAACAAGAAGGTATTGTGCTGGAAGGAGGTTTTACCTTCGTTAAATTTTTCGAAACCAAGATTTTAAGCCGATTTTAAGTCAGATTGTTTATCAAGGCATGAATATATGTTAGGTCGTGTTTGCAGTTTTGCACACTTCAACAAAGATAAAAAACTGACTCGACGCTGTCAGTCAATTTCATTTTTTCATGTGAACTCCAGCAAAAATAAAGTTCTGAGCACAGATCAGTGAAAACTGTTTTTCTGTCAGTTTATTAGATGGGACCACAATCGATTGCCATATTTATAGCAAATCAACAACTAATTGGTTGACAAGTATCAAGAACAAAAATAATCGCAAAGGGATTTTTGGATAACCGTCACTTAACTTTTCCGGGAACTAATTTTTTTTATTAATTAGCCTTATTGTGAGTTTCGCCCGGAAAATCATTCCCCAGGAATATTTTTGTTCTCCCGGAGCTGTAAGCTTTTAGTTTGTGCCGAGTGCATTAACTTGACAAAACCCACATTTTAAATAGATTGCTTAGCCGTTTTCTGGGTGGTTTATCAAACCTTTTTTAGTAAAAGTCACTGTGGCGTATACATACTTTTTTCTAAGAGTTCTTCTGTCCGCCTCCAAAAAAAAAGTGAAAATTTTAGCCCTGAATGACATTTAATTCCGCCGAACTAAGTACTGGCAATAAGGGAAATCTTTCGAATATGAACTTTTTTCGACCGAAACTCACAATAAGCGAAACGAAAAAAGGGTTTTTTTTCGGGTGGAATGTTGTTCACGTGAAACTCGCAATAGGCGTGAATGAGAAATTGCAATCTATGGATTAACTCTTATTCTATGGGTTAGTTAACCTGCGGAATAAGAGTTAATAAAAAAATAAAATTACGCCAAAGTGTCCCTCACTTCGCAGACTCCATCTTGCAAATGAGAAGGAAAGAAAAAAATTAAAAACGTCAATTTGAGTCCGGTTGAAGCGCGCACGTTAAAAGTAGAAAGTTAACCAACTCTATCCGTGGCTAAGTGGTTAGGTGAGTTAGCTGCTAAGCAGATCGTTGTGCGTTCGAATCCTGCCTATAAAAATTATATTTCATCTTTCACGTGTGCTGCCTCTTGCGAAGAACTGACAAAACTTCCAAGAGTATCAATCTGTCATGAAAAAATGCTTCTCAACTTTGCCGTTCGGAATCGGCGTCAAATTGTAAGTCCCCTCAATTCTTCACACTCACCCAGAGAATTGTTGATGAGAGTAGGCCTTAGCTCTTCAAGAGCTGTGACGCCATTCTATTTTTATATCCGTCTCATCAGACGCTAGCTGCTTATGGGATGCGTTCCATATGAACGTATGTGTATTCCTTTGTATATATATTCTTGGCTAGTAGCCGCGAGATGGAAATCGATTGTAGCGTCATCTTGAGACCTGGCACAGAAGCACTTTTTTTGCAAAGTTGGTATTGTAAGAAAAAAAGGTTTTTGCCTTGACGGATAGCCGTATTCTACACCAAACTGTAAAAATCGATTTTGCCCAAAGCTGAAAACCAAGGAATGTTGATGAGAATGGTATTGACATATTTCCGCCCGATGCGACGATCTTCTTCGGAGCATGTTTGCCGGCTGATATCTACTATTTCTACTGTTTCTTGGTCTCTGGTATGTACCATTCGCATGGACAGCTTTCTCATGCCCAAAATGTCATGCTGGATCCTGGCTGGTAGCCGCTTTTGGGATACCTGGACATGGCTAGTCAAAAATCGATATGCGGCCATGATGAAACTCGTTATACTAATTTCAAGCGCAGCAATAAAATGGTCTTTGATTTAACTCCTTCTTTGCTTCTTTCTTTTTTTCTTGATATAATTCACGCAAATTTTAATCTAAAACTTTGTATTTTATTGAAAAAAAGTACAACGACGTGTCCAGCTTATAAGGAATAATTTGAGCGAAGAATTATTTTGCATCGTTCTCCATGATTCTCAGCATTTTGTGTCTCATAAAATTTTTGTTTTTGAAAAAGGGTGTGGCCTAGTTCAGGGCTGTAAAAAATCTAAAAAGGTATCAGATTTTGATCTCCTTAATCCTCGACAAAAAGGAGTATATTGTCATGAAAAAAGCTAGATTTTTTTGCGGGCAAATGATATTCGGGCAAAAGTACTGCGGGAAAGTTCTTAGCGGGCAAATGAATTCCAAGATTTTGATTTCCAGCGAATTGACTTCTTATTCCTGAAAAAAAGACTCAGTAGATATGATCATTCCCCAAAAACAAGAAATATCAAACTGAAAAACAAAACAAAACAAGAAAAGACAATTTTTTAATTGTTGTCGATGCAAACACATATGCTTCAATTGCACTATCCTTGCGTAAAGCACTCAAAATAATCTCATCTCAAATCAAACCAACAAAATATTATCATGCTCTGATTGTCAAAAAATTCATCTTTTGGAATGAGAATTATGGCATAATCTCATTTATTGCTCATGAATGCAACGACAAACATCCTTTGAAAAGTCCTTATCTGTAAATCATCATTTGGTTCTTCTTGCAATCCATCCTCTGCTTTTTAATCCTTGGCTAATTGGTCTCTTAACGAATATAATCATCAACGGAAACGAAAAAAACCCACACACAATGGTATGCTCTCTGATGATAGTGACACACTGACAAAGCAACGACGATGACGGGCGATGGGGCAGTTTTGAGTAAAAGGATGGAGAATATAATCGGTATATCTCCATCTCTCCACTCATTCAAATTGAAGGTTTTTTATGTTCATAAGCATTTGCAATTTTCTTCTTTTATTCTAGCGCAATGGCAATATTGAATTGTTAGATTCCAGCAAAGTCCAAAGAATCACAAGAAAAAAAGGACACTCTTGATGGGAAACAGTGCATATATTTTCTGAAACAACAATGATATGAAAATAAAGCAAACATATACATTTCAGAGCCAAAGCAACCCAGCCAACTTTCAGCAACAAAAGAAAAAGGATTTCAATCCTGTGTAAGCAAAACTATAGCAAAATTTCTTTGCAATAAGAACTTGAGAATGAAATCTTTTCAAAACATTTTACATCCAAAACGGAACTGTGTCCTACTTCAATTTAAATGAGAAAGAAAATGCAACAGCGACAGCAAGACAATACGAAATAGTTCAACAAGGATTTAAAAAGTAGCAGTGCTGAGATTGGAATTGGAGAATTGAAGTAGGTATTGCGCAGAAAACATAAAAGAGACCGAGATAGAAAGGTTAAATTGCACACCCAAGGACCGCCATCAGAAGATGACTGCAGAGGAAGCACATAAAAGTGGCGTCTATCTGTCGGCAGGAATTTATATGCATTCAAAAGCCACTCATCCAATTGCATCAGAATCAGTAACTTTGACTTCTGGCACATCGAAACCGAATCACCTCGGCTGCATGTTGGCGAGTCACAATCAAAACAATTCTTCGCGTTGTCCTCTTTCGAATGCAAATAGTTTCAAACAATACGCAAAGTTCCCTGCGATTTTGACAACTACCATCGGTCGATGTTAACTTCCACCATCTCCACCTCACCCGCAAATTTCAACGCTCAACTACGCAAAATTGAAAACCAAATCATTTACGTTTATATACTTATACCAATACACTCTCTCGTCAATTCAAAGGATACCACAGTTCTGGTGGGTACCTTCGACTAAATGTGGGCAAAACATATTTACAGGATCCGATAAATGTGATTCTATAGAATGTGTCATTAGCACAATAAGGACACACATATCCTTCAGATCCTTACGATTTCCAGCAGATACGCGCGTTCTTCTTTGAAAGCGGAAAATCTCTTCCGCAAACACTACCGCCACCGCAGCGCCGCCATCGTTAAGCTTGTTAACAAACTCCTCAACTCGTCGTGTCGTCGATGTAAAAATCTATGAACGAAACGAATGTTTTCTGTACGTACGCGATAGATATACTTCGGGATCCTATTTAAGTAGGAGTATCTGATGCGAATATAGTCGCATTATTTCCGTAAAGCTGGTTACACATGGGAATTCGATAAAACTACTTGAAGCTTGAAGCACTACCTTCCCTTCGCTTCTCTTTCACTCTTTCATTGCTTTGCCAGAACCAGCTATCGAACTACCCGAACTGAGCTGAGCACGTTTGAAGTTTTAAAACCCTATACCCTCTTTCATCTCTGCTCGACAGTCTCGTACTCATCCACACAAGTTTAGTCCTTCGTCCTTGTTAAAACAAAAAAAGAAATTGTGAAATAAAAAAAAATTGTCATTGAAGTGTGTGTGCATTTGGTGCGAGTGCGAGACCACACACATTCCAGTGAGTGTCGGGTTCCCATTTTTCCTTAGAACCTAAATCGCAGTAGCTATAGCCAACAATTATACTGTCGTATGTGTATAGATGAATTTTATCCTCATTTAATGTGTCTCCCTTTCTTTGTTTTTGTTTAAAATTGTGTGGTGTAAACATAAGACCCATTAAACTCTATCTATACATTCGAAAAGTGCTATTAAAAGCTTCATCGCAATATTGGCACCTATATTTAAGTACTTGTATATGGAACGAAGGCGCCCTCTGGTGAACAATTAATTTGATATTCTACTCTTGCAAAACTTAAATCTAAACTCAAACTCAAACCTATAATTAAAAACAAAAAGAAGCACTTTTAATTGATATTTTGTAATTAAATTAAAAGAAAAAAACAAAATGGCATTCGCAGCTGCTCGCATGATATTGAAAGACAAACGACGGAAATCAAAGGAGGAGTTCTCAACACCGCAGAGAACGCGAAGCAAGGTATAGCCTTTTTTTTAACCCTTACAATTCATAGTATATCAATAAAATACATTGGTTGTACAAAATTTTATACATATGAACTTAAGATTACCACATAAACTATTTAAGTTTGATAAAGGAGGTTTTAAAAAAAAGCAATGTAAGTATAAAACGGTATTTTTAAATAAAAGGGGAAAAATTTCTGAATAACTTCACGACCTGTACTTCTTTGAAGTTTCTCAATCGGCAGATTCCATTGTGGCGGGTGCAACATTAAAACAAATTAACTCTATCTCTATGGGCCAGTTGTACAAACGTGGTTCATCCTCGGATCAACGTTTGAACTCGGTTCAACTCAAAATGACTGTTGTACAATCGAGGTTCAGGTCTTAACCCACTGTTGAACCATGATCAGTTACCCACCGATTTTGGGGGGTTAGCTGTGGTTCAGCCATGGATCAGGTAATTTTTAGTGCGAAAAATGTTGCTATCTCACTTTAATCTGAAAATTTTTGACAGTTCAGCTAAAAGCTGCTGGAAATACAATCTATGAGAATTTTCTTTACTTTTTAAGGTTTTGACTGCAAGTTCAACAGACTTTCTAGAGAAACCCATTTCCATGATCTGTGATACTAATGGACATGGTGCTGTTTTGTTTCTATTTGCTGCAGCTATTGAAGATGCTCCCTGTGCATCAGCAGCAGGTGTGCTACTGCTAATATCATCATTAGAACCATCATTGTATATTGGCACATGAATTCTGAGTGTGCTTGACTTGACAACATTTGTGAAACATTCAAAGCAGCAGTTGCAAGTTCTGCATTATGTAGGTATATGTAGCTTTCAGGGGAGAAGGCTTTGTCGCTCGAATGAGAATAATTTTTATAAGAAGTTCGTTTTCTGACAACGAAGATGGGAGTTCATATCCAGCAGGTGACATTCAATTCGTTCAAATTAAGCTTGGCGGCCTGTTGTTGCTGCGCTTTTTCCGAAATACTTTCTTCTGATGAATATGTACTCATTCCTGACGACCGTTGCCCTAATATCTTTCTTTATGAAGCTTGATTCCGGTAGAGAACGCAATTGGAATTGAGAACACAGATTTGAATCAAGAATTTAGTAGTATTTCATTCAATGGAAGGCCAGACAAACTGAAAATGAGAACTGAATAGTCTGCTTCCTTTGGACGCGATGTTCAGTGAAGACGGTGCTGAGAAGACACTTGTTTTTGTTGACTTTGGATTGACAACTGACGGTGACATTAGGTATATATATACTTAAATTTTCATGTAAATAGACCTGAACTGACTCTCTTTTGATCCACAACTGAACAACCCATTCAAAGTTGAACCTGGTTTAAGAGTTAACTCAAGTTCAGCTGATCCGTGGGTTAACCCTCAATTTGTACAGCTGGCCCTATGTGTATTTCCAAGAAGTAAGGTTAGTTAAGATTTATGAATTATGTGGATATCAGAAAGGATTCTGGCAGACTTAAGAGGCGTCCCGATAGAAATTCGTTGAAAACGTAGAATAAGCAAGAAAGTCCATAAAGTCGCCTACTGTTTGGCTTCGTTTTTATTTAATTTCAAGCTTTCGAGGGAAAAGTTACGAAATCTTTTTTAGACAAGTCTTTGAAGTGTATTATATAGCAAACAATAGTTTAATTGTTTCAATTTTCAAAAAAAGAAAATAATTCAGTTCGAATTTTTCGCTAAAAAAAGGAGGTGTTTTTAACCACTTATTCACATGAACGAACGCCGAATGAAATAAAAAAAGGGATTTTAGATACGTTTGAAGTCCTATACCCTCACAAACTCTCAATAAAACCATGGATGTATAGCTTATATTTGATTTATTATGAAAAAAAAAATTAATTGTGGCGAAAAGAATTATAATTGATAGGAGCTATTCGCGTTCCACAAAATCCACACTTCTAACGAACAAAAAATTCGCGCGTATTTAAGCTCAAAAGTGATTCTAGTTTTAGTTTTTGGTGGTGATTAATTCATGACGAATCAAAAACCCTCATTTTAAAGAAATGTCCACAAATATTCGTTCATTCGTTGATCTTTGTTCGTGCTCATGTGCATAGTCCGTAAGAGGTAACGGAAAATCATGCTTGTGATTTGACGTTTCTGAGGAAATGCATTCCAATTCAAAGTTGGAAAGTGATGCGTTCCAAGTTAATGCTTTTGTGTCACTACAACGTGTTGGTTAATGATATGCATATCATTTTGAAGGTCATGATCATTCCTTCAAATTGATATTAAAAAATGATAAAGGATATGGCAAACGCCACATAATTTTTCTTGTACTTGAAATTCAATAAACAGTTTTTTTCCGATTTTTGTGAGTTCATCTTTGCAGCTTTTCGGTTACCGCATATGTCATACTACGATATTTGGGTGAATGTTTGAAACGTTGCAGAGTTTATTTAATCCGGGTTAAGCTGTTTGAGAGCAGCGTGGTTGATTGAAAGATACGTATGTATATGAATAAAGGTACACATGTTGATGACAGTTGATCATGTCGTTTAACCCCGATAGTGCCCCTACCAGCGCCAACAAATCTTGTCCATCCTTCACGGACTGCTGCTAGATATTTCAGCTGTGTCCACGTTTTCTGAGCGTCTGCTTCTTTTATGACTGTTGATCTGTACGTTGTCCTTAGTCTTACAACCCGCGCTGTGCGCCCAAAGGTCCATTCGAAAGACTGTTAGCGATGTTATCGTAAGGTTTCCTCTATCGCCATTTTTGCTTCTGTATGTCAACATTCAGGGCAGGGCCTCCCATGGTCGACAGGTCGAAGCGGAGTAGGCTGTTACTACTAATTACCCCACAACGAAGGAGTGTTCCCACCAAGGCACTTCCCACACGGGACGGCAGCGGATGAATTTCTTTTTGGAATGAACGGTGGCGTCCTCAGTTCCAGTTAGGTCGAACTACTTGATGAACACCTTTACGGGCTACTTCGACATATTTGAAGCTCAGGTCGTAAAAGGAGCGGTTTCCCGGCTTTTGTACTTGGAGTCACATCAAGTACCTGGTACTCCAGGTTGGGGGTTGTACGTCGGGGTGACTTCCCGGCTACATAGAAAAAATCTAGTTACGAAGCATCAACAGGCCTCGGAAACGGACGGATACACTGATGACGACCCAAGCAAACGTATAAAGGACATCGAATTTCGGATATGCACGTGGAATGTTTGGTCCCTTAATGGACTGCGTGCTGCCGAACAACTAGCGGAGACCCTCAACTGCTACAAAGCAGATATTACCGCTATCCAGAAAATGCGATTGGATGGACCGGGCGAAAAGAAGATTAATAACTGCGACATCTACTATGGGGATTGCTACCGGGAACAGCGACTCTTTGGATGCGGATTCGTCGTGGGAAGCAGACTCAGGCAAAAAGTCTTGAGCTTCAAATGCGTAAGCGAACGCATCACGACGATCCGAATCAAGGCTAAATTCGGCAACATTAGCTTAATATGCGCGCATGCCCCCACAGAAGAGAAAAAGGACGACACCAAAGACGAATTCTACGAGCTCCTCGACAAAACATATGAGCAATGTCCTAGCTATGACATGAAAATTGTCCTCGGCGATTTTAACGCAAAGCTGGGAAAAGAAGGCATCTTTGGAAGAACAGTCGGAGAGCACAGCCTGCACGACACCACTTCCGACAACGGATTCAGGCTGATCGATTTTGCTGCGGGGCGAAATGTTGTGGTAGCAAGCACCTGGTTCCCACATCTCAACATCCATAAAGGTACATGGAGATCTCCTGATCAATCAACCGTCAACCAGATTGATCACATTGCGATCGACGGGAGGCACTTTTCCAGCATTCAAGATGTTCGAACTTTCCGAGGAGCCAACATCGACTCGGACCACTACCTCGTCGTAGCCAAGGCAGTGCTACGAATATCCCGACAACGGCCAAAACAAAGAAATGCTGCAAGAAAATTCGACGTCGGACGGCTACAATCGCAAGAGATCGCCAGATCCTTCTCTGATCGAGTGACAAGTAACCTCTTAAGGAGTCCTATGCCGCCAACATCAAGTATCGAAGACCAGTGGCAACATTGCCAGAATGCAGTTAGAGATGCCGCCTCTAATGTGCTGGGTTTCACACAGCCACCAAAACGAAACCCCTGGTTTGACGAAGAATGCAGGCAGGCCCATGCAGCCAAGCAGGAGGCATACAAAGCGGCGCTGCAAAGAAGGACAAGAGCTGCTCGTGAGCTCTACGAGCAAAAGAGGAGAGAAGAACGCCGGCTTCTCAGGAGAAAAAAGAGAGAGAATGAGAAGCGTCAGATCGAAGATGTTGAGAGAGCTAACAGCAGGAATGAAGTTCGGAGGTTTTATCGGAAGGTCAAACAGCTGGCTCAAGGTCATCGAGCAAGAACCGAAGCCTGCAGAGATCATCAAGGGAACATCATAGTAGAGCCGCAGTCAGTGCTGGGGATTTGGAAAGACCACTTCTGTAGACTGTATAACGGCGACGACGAACAAAACCCCGCCGTCAGACAGGAGCCTTTTATCATACACGATGACAGCCAACAATTCCGTGAACCCGACCTAGAAGAAGTGAAAACAGCAATATCACGGCTGAAATCCAACAAAGCCGCTGGAGCAGATGGTCTAGCTGCCGAGCTGTTCAAAGCCGCAGGCGACGAGCTAGATAGGAGCATGCACCAAATCATCTGTAAGATATGGTCAGAGGAATGCATGCCCGATGAATGGAACCTCAGCATTGTTTGCCCGATCCTGAAAAAAGGAGATCCTCTAAACTGCACCAACTACAGAGGAATAAGTCTGCTTAACATCGCCTACAAGATCCTCTCTGCCATAATATGTGAACGTCTGAAGCCTTTCGTCAACAATCTGATTGGTCCTTATCAATGTGGCTTCAGGCCAGGAAAGTCTACCATCGACCAAATTTTCACGTTGCGGCAGATCCTGGAAAAAACCTATGAACTCCAAATCAATACCCACCACCTCTTCATTGATTTTAAGGCCGCGTATGACAGCATCTACAGAGACGAACTGTATAAAGCTATGTCTAGCTTTGGCATCCCTGCCAAGCTCGTTCGCTTGTGCAAAATGACGATGGAGAACTCACGCTGCTCTATCAAGGTTGGCAATGAGCTTACGGAATCATTCGACGTCAAAAAAGGATTCAGACAAGGCGATGCACTGTCGTGCGATTTCTTTAACATCGTTCTTGAGAAGATAGTCCAAAACTCCACCGTCAACACCAGAGGCACTATCTTCTATAAATCTGTTCAACTTCTCGCGTACGCCGACGATATTGATATAATGGGAAGAACACAGCGTGATGTCAATGGCGCCTTTGTGAGGATTGAGACAGAAGCGGCAAAAATGGGTTTAGCGGTAAATGAGGGAAAAACGAAGTACATGCTGTCTTCGAGTAAGGACACCCAACATCGACGGCTCGGACAGAACGTCACAATAGACGCATACAACTTCGAGGTAGTTAAGGAGTTTGTCTACCTAGGCTCCGCTATCAACACGGACAATAACACCAGCGCTGAGATAAGACGAAGAATTACTCTTGCTAATCGCTGTTTCTTTGGGCTAAGAAAGCAACTGAGTGGAAAAGCCCTCTCTCGAGCAACTAAGGTTAAACTGTACAACACCCTCATCATTCCTGTCCTGCTGTATGGTGCAGAAGCATGGACCCTAACAAAATCGGATGAATGTGCCTTAGGCTGTTTCGAGAGGAAAATTCTTCGGGTCATCTTTGGCCCCGTGTGCATTGATGGGGAATGGAGAAGGTGATACAACAGCGAACTTTACGGGTTGTACAACGACGTGAACTTAGCCAGAAGGGTCAAGGTCCAGAGACTCAGATGGCTCGGTCATTTAGAGCGCATGGACACCAATGCTCCGGCCCGGAAAGTCTTCGACACTATTCCCGAGGGACGCAGAAGGAGAGGAAGACCGCGACTCAGGTGGCGCACACAAGTGGAAGAGGACCTCAATCAACTTGGAGTGCAAAACTAGAGACAGCTAGCTAGGGACCGAGCTGGCTGGCGGAGACTGTTGATTGAGGCCCAAGTCCACAACGGACTGTAGCGCCACCTTAAGTAAGTAAGTAATGTCAACATTCAATAGCTTCCGACTCGTCTTACGGCACAATTCCTTAGTTGATATGAATTGTTGCCAGCGAATCTTTAGGATGTTACGCAGACTGCAATTTACAAAAGCCTACAAATTTTTCTCCAGATGTTAGCTACGACTATTTAGATTTCGCAGGCAAACGGTAGCACGGATTTCACATTGGATTCGAAGAATTTCACAAGCAGTGGGTTTTCCGAAATTGCCACGAGCTTTATTGATTCTAGCTGATGGCTGATACTAAACTTCCAAGGTAATCGAACTGTTCGAACTCTTCAGCTGGCATCTCTTGCAGAATAATACATTGTTGTGTGGAACGACCGACGTTTGAACATTACTCTCGTCTTTTTGCAGTTTATCTTTAGATCGATCGATACTCCTTTACTTGTAGTGATTGGCACATTCCATTGAGCCTGCACTTCTAATGAGTCATAGTTGATAGCAAATAATGATTGGACTGTAGTGTAGCTGATATTTTGAATGCCAGGACTCATTTATCATACGGAAGTCATGGTTTGAAATTTTGACTATGAAATATCGGAATTTTTTCCCTCATTTTGACTGGCATATTGTGAAGAATGAAGAAGTGGTTTTACCGAAGACATGTTGGGCTATCGTATAGCTTATGTGTTTTTGAACTGCGTTTCTATCGAATTGAAGTTATGAGGTAGAAATCTATTCTGATTATTGTATTTGGCTTTGTTTGCGCACTTCTAAATATTCTAAAACCCCAAAGATAGTATGTTCTGTTTATTGCTTTGTATAGCCTTTTAAAGACTCAGAATTTGTTCGTGTTTTCTCGGTATAGCGATGTTAACATATGTTTTTACTTCAAACCTTTCACGAATAAATGCTTCAATGTTGACTTGTCGGCTTGTCGCTTTACACAAAAGCCTAAGCATAGCTCCAAAAAAAATAGTCTAGAGGCGTTAAATCACACGATCTAAGCGGTTAAACCGGCCACAAACGTGAAATAAACTGTTCATCGAACTCGCCTCTCAATTTCTCCGTAGTTCCGCGTTCTTTATAGCATGTGGCACCGTTTTGTTGAAAGCACATTTCGTGCAAGTCAATCTTAAATTTTGCACGAAAAAAAGTTTGTTATATCATCGCACGGCAACGCTCATCATTCAAAGTAATATTGTTATTTGCATCACCATTGAAGAAATATGGCCCATAATCCGCACGACACGATGACTTTTTCTTAGCATTTGTACCTCTTACAATGCTTCTGGCTGCTCTCCACTCAAAATTCGTCAGTTTTGCATTTAACCAGAAATGAGATTCGTAACTCAAAACAATTTTTCGATGAAAAAGTGGATCGGTCAACTTTTCAAGATCCCATTAATCAAAAGCTCGGCATTGTGGAATTGTAGTAGGTCGTTCGGCTTCTGTTATTGCACCAGCTGTCTTTTGAAAGGCTTCACACTTATTTTCCGTAAAATTTAACATTAACAGATGCCTATCGGCTCCGAATCGATAATTCATGGTCATCACTAACACTGGCCGATGCAGTTATTGTGCGTTGGTTAGACGATTCATGGTTAAATATTAAATTATAGACCCAACAGATAAGCTGTTTGACAGTGACGCAGAAACACAAAACGTTAGTGAGCGTGAGCTGTCAAAACCAGTGCTGCCAAAAAGATAACAGCAAGACAAAAAATAAGAATAGCACTCTAAATACGCAAAACTATTTTAACTAGCAGCCATTTTGTTAGGTGCTCTATACCTCTTAAAAAAAAAACACCCTAAAACTAGAAATTTACAAATATACACTTTTCTTGATATAAATGCAAAATTCCTGGATTTTGAATATACATAGTTGTGCAGTTAACCTACTTGTTTCATTTAATACTTTCAAATTATACTGATTTAGTAATTTCCCATCCTTAATTCATATTGCACCTTTTAGTAACTCCTCGTCCTCATGTCTTCCAGATAAATACCCTTCATTAATCCTGCAGAAGTAGTGTTATTTATCTGAAGCTCCATTTTAACTGTTCATATTGTAATATTCGGCTTGGTCCGACAATTAAAACTTATTCACTTTTTAAATAAAACACAAATTCACTTTATTCAAATCACTCACAAACTTATTTATTCAACACTTTCAATTATAACTTTGCAAACACAGAGTACTTTTCTTTATCGCAGTTCACAATTAATTAATTCGCCTCGCCACCAAACGGCTATTTATATCAAAAATGATGGGTTCTAGAAACTACTATTGGTTTCTATTGGTTCTTGGGGAAGCTGAAAGTTCGAGAAGCTCTCTATTTACAAATAAAAAAATACTGGGATTTTCTGTAGGGGCTAACGTTCTTAATGCTAAACAAAAAGTTTCTCTTAGTCACTAGATATTGCCCCTCACAAGCGTTTACTACTACAATTAACGATAGGCGGGTTTTATTGGGAACTTAGCTCAGCTTAGCAATAGAAATTATATGTCAAACAACAACAACCGAAAGCTAAGTAAAAATAAGTTAGGAATTTTAGTTAGGAATTTCCTGAAGATAAGGTTTCAGCAATCCGACACTTGAGTTTTTCGTTGTGTTTTTCGTTTATCAAATGTCAAAACCTTTTGAAGAAAATAGTTTTCCACCATAGCAACTCAATGTAAAAAAAATTGTTTCAAATTTGAAAATAGTTTTTCACCATAGCAAACTCAATGTAAAAAAAATTGTTTCAGGTAGGTGTAAAGATGGCGTTTGGAATATTTCGATTTTTGACATTCTGGTGAACGAAACTTAATTCAAAGCTGACTATAGCGTTTTATTGGAATTCCTATTGCTAAGCTAAGCTAAGTTCCCAATAAAACACAGCTGATATTAAGTAAAGAGAGTATGTACATTAAATAAACAAGAGATACAGAGTAAGTAAAGAGAGTAATGAAAAGTGTGTACATTAAATACAGAAAAGAGGTACAGAGCGTAAGAGATAATAACGTATACACATTAGTATTAGACATTACAATAGAAGGAGATACAGAGCGTATGAGATAAATAAAGTGTATACACATTACATTGCCCCCTCCTTAGGATTGATCGTCCCGAACAAATCCATCATCTTCATCACCACTGTAGCGATGTAGTCGGTCGCGATGTACGACTTTAAGTTTACCTCTGACTCCTTTTTGTATCCGGTACACGACGTCGTTGATTTTGCTAATCACTGTATATGGACCTTCCCAGTCCCGTTGAAGTTTCGGTGACAACCCTTTTTGTCGATGGGGATTGTAAAGCCACACTCGATCTCCTGCTTGGAACTCTGTTGTTGTCGCTCGTATATCGTAGCGTGTCTTCATTCGGTCACTGAACATCTTTATTTTTGACCTGGTATCGTCGTGGATCTGAAGGAGTCTTTCTCTGAGGTCATCCAAGTAGTCATCCTCGGCTTGCGGTTCCGACGTGGGACATCCAAATTTTATTTCGCTCGGCAATCTGATGTTCCTTCTCATCAAAATCTCGGACGGTGTATGGCCAGTTGAGCTATGTCTTGCACTTCGATACGCCATCAAAAACAGTGGAATGTGTCGGTCCCAATCTCGCTGGTTGTCGTCCACAACTTTGCAAAGATGTTCCTTAAGGGTTCGGTTGAACCGTTCGACCATGCCATCAGATTGTGGGTGGAGTGGTGTTGTTCTTGTCTTCTTGATGTGAAGAAGCCCACAAACTGCCTGGAATATGTTTGATTCAAAATTCCTTCCCTGGTCGGAATGCAGTTCTAATTGAACACCGAATCTGCTCACCCAGTTGAACACAATTTGGTCTGCGACTGTTTTGGCTTCTTGATTCGGTATGGCGTATGCTTCAGGCCACTTGCTGAAGTAATCCATGACGACCAGAATATAATGATTTCCATTATTTGTTTCCGGAAATGGACCCGCCACGTCTTATACTGCTGCATTTGGCTGTGGTTCTTTTTGTTCGGGCCTTTGGTGGCAGCACAGGTATCACATTTTCGGCACCACTTCTCGACATCCTCCCTTGCATGTAGCCAATAGAATCGTTGTCGAACCTTTTCTAGCGTCTTGTTTACTCCTAGATGGCCTCCCGAAACTCCATCATGCATCTCTCGCAGAACGTCCATAATCTTCGATCTCGGTAAGACTAGCTGCATTACATAGGACTTTCCATCTGCTGATTCCCACTTACGTCGAAGGACACCTTCTTGGACATGCAACGAGTCCCACTGTGCCCAATAGGCCTTCAGAGCCGGACTTCTGTCGGAGATATCAGCCCATTCTGGTTTTTCCTGGTGTTCCTTGCATGCGAGGATGGGTTCAATATCTGGGTCCTCTTGTTGAGCCTTCCTCATCTCGTCGTTGCTCCAGCCATAAATGGGATCGGTTCTGGTTCGTTGGACAGTAACCACTTCATTTTCTTCTTGGCGTCTGCAATGCTTACAGTCTTGCATACATGGTCTCCGAGACAGTGCATCAGCATTTGAGTGAAGCTTCCCCTTCCGATGTTGAATTTCATAATCGTACGTCTGCAGCCTCTCAATCCATCTCGCCACTTGACCCTCTGGATTCTTGAAATTCAAAAGCCAGTTTAGTGCTCCATGGTCGGTTCGGAGAAGAAACTTCTGTCCATAGAGATACTTATGGAAGTGCTTTGTTGCCAAAATCAGTGCAAGAAGTTCTCTTCTGGTCACACAATAGTTTCTTTCCGACTTCGAGAGTACCTTGCTGTAATAGGCAACCACCTTTTCTTCGCCATCATGTACCTGTGACAATACAGCACCAATCCCGACATTGCTGGCATCAGCATCAATGATGAACGGTTTTCCTGGAGTCGGGTAGGTCAGCACTGGTGCATTACACAAGCGTTGCTTGAGCTCTTGAAAGCTGCGCTCGCACTCACCTGACCATTTAAACTGCTTTCCCTTTTCCGTTAGCTGATGTAGACTCTTGGCGATCTCAGCAAAATTCTTGACGAAGCGCCTATAGTAGGTGGCTAGACCCAGAAAGCTTCGGAGTTGATGTTTGTCCTGTGGTGTTGGCCAATTCTTCACGGTGTCAACCTTATCAGGATCCGTCTTAACTCCTTGGGATGAGATGATATGTCCCAGGTATTTCACTTCGGTTTTGAAGAGTGAACACTTTTCTGGATTGAGCTTGAGGTGGGCTTCTCGAAGTCTTTGAAACACGGCTCTCAGATTTGTACAATGTTCGTCAAATGTTTTCCCGTATACGATGACGTCATCCAAATAGACCAGGCAAGATTTCCAAGTGAGTCCTTGCAGGACGCATTCCATAAGGCGCTCAAAAGTCGCTGGAGCATTGCACAGTCCAAAAGGCATCACTTTGAACTGCCACAATCCGTTTCCTGTCGAGAACGCTGTCTTCTCTTTGTCTTCAGGATGGATTTCTACTCGCCAGTATCCACTTTTCAGGTCCAAAGTTGAGAACCATTGTGCTCCTTCCATTGCGTCCAGAGTATCGCTGATCCTAGGCAGAGGGTAGCTATCTTTCTTGGTCACATCGTTCAACCTTCGATAGTCCACGCAAAAGCGGGTTGATCTGTCTTTCTTCTTTACCAGGACCACTGGAGACGCCCAAGGGCTTTTAGAGTTTTCGATCAGACCCTCTTCTTTCATGGTGGTTATCAGTTCTTCAACCTCACCTTGTTTGGCTAGTGGAAGGCGTCTTGCAGGTTGACGAATCGGCTTTGCATCTCCGGTGTTGATTCGATGTTGAACCAGTTGTGTTCTGCCATATTTCCCTTGCGATGACGAAAAGATGTCTGCAAATTCTTCGAGGAGACCTTCTGAAGTTTTTCGTTGTTGGTGACCAAGATAAGATGACTTGAGAATGTTGGTCTTTATGGAGTTCAGCTCCTCAGATTTTGAGGTTTGCCTTGACTCTTCTTCGTTGATCCTTGTTATCGCTGATACAGATTCGCATTGTCCGACAATCTCACCTTTTCTAAGCTTAACTTCGTACGGCTTGATGTTCAGTATTCGTACGGGAACCATGTTCTTTACAGGTCTAACAAGAGTCTTCCCAATGGTAACGTTTTGGGAGTACTTTACAGATGCTGGTTCGACCATGAGGTATCGATGGCTGCCAGGCTTACCCTTCAATTTCGTCCACACGAATACTTCTGAAGAAGCAGGCAAAGTGAGATCTTCTTTGATGACGGTTTTCACAGATAACGAGGTCTCATGCGAGTGGATCCCATAGATCATCGGAATCTCGATGTTTCGATATTTCAGGACTTGGTTCCCGATGTCCAATATCACTCCGTGATCTTTCATGAAATCGACGCCGACAATGCACTCGTCGCATATATCTGCTACCAGAAACAGGTGAGAGAATTCCAACTCTGCCATCGGGATCTTAAGACGTACCTCACCATAGACTTTTGCGGCTTCTCCAGTTGCAGTCCTTAGACGATAGCTATTGGTGTTGTGGAGCCATGTCTTCTTAACGAGGTCCTGCCGTACAATGGACGCCGTGGCACCGGTGTCGATGGTAGCCACACATTTGTTGCCGTTTATACTTGCTTCCACGGTCAGGCTCTTGTTGTCACGTTTCGTTTGAGAAACCTGGATGGTGTTTCTGTAGCTATCGGTACTAGAAGCCAGCTTCTGTCCCTCGAAGTTGGTGGGGTGGGTAACAACTTGGGAAGCAACATTATTGTAGGTGTAACTTTGACCAGTTGACATATTTCTGTGTTCACAGTGTTGGCATGCGGTTCCTCTTCGCGGTAATCTGCACTGTCGTTGAAGATGCCCGGTCTTGTTGCAGTTCCAGCATCGTGCTGGTCCGTCTCGCTGACTCCTTTCTAGAGTAGCCTTCTGACAAGAGCATTCTTGGACTTCCAATTCTCTCACGCGATGCACGTTTTGGGAAGCTTGTTCTGCGGCTTCCATTGTTAGAGCGAAAGCCAATGCTTCTGGTAGTGTTTGCTTTCCGGCAGTGCGAATAGCCCTTTGGAGATTTATATCGCCCACAGCTCTCACAAAGGCTTTAACAGCAAGTTGATTTATTATCTCATTGCCAGCTGTTGGATATGCTAGGTGAACCAATCGCTCGATATCTGCCTGAAGCTGCTGCAGAGTTTCACCTCTTTTCTGTGCCCTGTTGTTTAGTTGAACTCGGAAGACTTCTGTCATGTGGCTATCCCCAAACCGCTGTTCGATTGCGTTTACCAGAACTTTGAAGTCACCGTTCTTCTCTGCTGGGATGGTTTGTAGCAGTTCAGCAGCTGCTCCTCTTAAGGCAAGCGTTAGAGCAATGTATTTTTCGTCATCGTCCCAGCCGTTCGTTAACGCTGCTGCTTCAAATTGTTTCTTGTAAATTGACCACGGTATCTGACCATCAAAGCTTGGAGGATTCACTTCTCTCTTCCTTGAGCACTCGCCAGAAGATTCTCGAGCTTTCATCTTTCGCACTTTTTCTAGTTCATTGGTGATGGTTTCGATTTGTTCGTCCATTTTCTCTAAACGTGCATTAGTCGTTGAATTTTGTTTTTCGACACGCTCATCGAGAGTATTGATTCTGTCTTCGAAGTCCGCAAACCTGCCTTCTAGCAGATTTTTCTGTTCATCAAACCGATCTCGAACGTCGTTTCCAGTTGTTTGAGAACATTCTTGTTTTGAGTTTCTAGTTGCTCCCGAACGTTATCTTGTTCTTTCTTCTGTGCGTCAAACCGCTCTAGCACATTCTTTTGATTCTCTTCAAATTTGGCTAGAAGAAGTGTCATCATGGTAGATAAGTCGGCAGTTGCATTTACCTCTTCCGATTTTGCTTCCACTTCGAAAGCAAATGTATCTGGGTTTTCATTTTGTTGTTCAAGATATTCCTGTAGCCGTTTTACGAGTTCGATTTTAATTCCTGCCCCACTTAAGCCACGTTTGCTTAATTCGGCCTTTAGCTCAGCGACAGTTAGGTCTTTCAAAACTTTACTCATTTTTTTTTCTTCACTATTTCACACAAAATAGTTTAATCACTGTTCACTGTTTTACTCTCAATAAGTTTTAATCCCACTTCTGACACCAATGTAATATTCGGCTTGGTCCGACAATTAGAACTTATTCACTTTTTAAATAAAACACAAATTCACTATATTCAAATCACTCACAAACTTATTTATTCAACACTTTCAATTATAACTTTGCAAACACAGAGTACTTTTCTTTATCGCAGTTCACAATTAATTAATTCGCCTCGCCACCAAACGGCTATTTATATCAAAAATGATGGGTTCTAGAAACTACTATTGGTTCCTATTGGTTCTTGGGGAAGCTGAAAGTTCGAGAAGCTCTCTATTTACAAATAAAAAAATACTGGGATTTTCTGTAGGGGCTAACGTTCTTAATGCTAAACAAAAAGTTTCTCTTAGTCACTAGATATTGCCCCTCACAAGCGTTTACTACTACAATTAACGATATTAAGTAAAGAGAGTATATACATTAAATAAACAAGAGATACAGAGTAAGTAAAGAGAGTAATGAAAAGTGTGTACATTAAATATAGAAAAGAGGTACAGAGCGTAAGAGATAATAACGTATACACATTAGTATTAGACATTACAATAGAAGGAGATACAGAGCGTATGAGATAAATAAAGTGTATACACATTACAATATGTAAGAACCCAAACTAGGTTTTTGTAAAGGATTTCCTATACATACTTATATAATATCTATTGTCTAAATTTTAATTTGTGGTAATCTTAATTTTCCCTTTTAGAACAATTTGAATCTCGAAAATTGTAACTATTATTATTGTAGAGTTGTATACAAACTTATGAACTTCTATTTCAAAAAATTACCTATCTTTATACATTTTTCTATATAATATACGTTCGTACTGATTTGCTTTCTATATATATTTATGCATTTGTTATCCCCAATGCACAAGCTTTCGTTGTCTAAATTAAAGTATATCCGAACCCTAAATAAAAATCCCTTCAAGTGAACCAGTTGAAAAAAAAACTATTTTAGCAATAAAATTTGAATTTTCCTTTTATTTTGTTTGTATATATTCTTTTTCCCATCTACTTGTTATTTTAATTTTCAACTCATCATCTATACCTTACCTATACTCTATACTTAGCTCTATTACTAAATCACTCTACTACTACTACTATGACTCTAATATTTCATTTCTTTCAGGCAAGAAGTGTCAGCACAAGTAGCTTTAGGAGTCTCAGTCAGGTACTGAATTCTAGAAAAAAAGCAAAAAAAAGAAAAAAACTTAAAACACCGAACAGTGAAAATAAATTCAATTCAACATTTCAAGTAGAATTTAATTTAAACTTAAAAGAAAAAAAAATTAATTGGAACACATTTTTCTAGAAACAAAAACACGTTTTTTTTTAACAGTTCATTGCTGCTGATTGTGCTACGTTCACATCTTTGTCTTGAATACAAATTTTTTAAAAAAAATTTTTATTTTTTTTTTTATATTTTGTTCATTCAACTTGAGCTTTCTCATACATTTTCTCACGTCCAGTTAAATGCATTTTTACTATCGATTTTGATTTGTAGAAAAAATTTATTTGCTTGTCTTACAAGTTACCATTCTCAATGACTTTTAGAATTTTTCTTAGAATAGGATTAGATGTAGTTTTCCTTGTTTTTTTCTTAATTCAGCATGATTGTTTTTTTTCTATTTTCCTAGAAATTAGTATTTTTACTAGAATGGCTTAGAAGAATCTAGACAGTTCTCGCATGTTTCACATTAAAAAAAAAAAATTACTTAAACTTTTTATTAAAAATAAACTTAAGCTGTGAAAAAATTTTGAAAATTTGATTTCCAAACTTTTATAATAAACAATACAATATTCTAATGTACTCTCAATCTTAAATCCAAATTATTGGTGTGGTTTTGTTCAAAAAAGGGATTCTGATGGGAATTTTACTCTATATTTTACAGGAACATTCTTTTCTTATAAAAAAAAAAAAAAAACTAACGAAAGCCATAGTGATTTACAACAAATTGTTTCTATTGTCTCTCGCGTCGAAAAAAAATTGGTCACTCATGAAAATCTTGGAAAAGGTTTTTTTTGATTTTTTTTTTTGAATTTTTGATAAACGTCGCTTAACTATTCCGGGAACAAATTAGTTGTTGATAAGAAATTTTAACCCATGAATTAACTCTTATTCTAAGGGCTAGTTAACCCGTAGAATAAGAGTAGAATAGGTGTTTTGAATTAATATGGCTGATGATGTTTGTTTTTACAATTTTGGTGATAGTAAAATATTATATCATAGCGTAGCTTCCGTCTGCCAGATTGAAGGTTTCGTTTTTAAAATTATTTTTTTTTAATAAGTGGTTATAAGTACATATTTTCATAATTTTCGTTTTACATAAAACTATTCCAATAATTAAGGGCATTTCTGCAGTAATTTGCAAGCTTTTTCCAACCGTATAGACGAAAAGTATATTCGTCGAAATTCGCGAAAATATGTTCCTCCTAAAAATGTTAAAGCTAAATATTGTGTCTATTCGAAGCACTCTCTACCCTTTTTCAGCATTAATGCCTCAGCTTCAAGCTGCTTACAAAAAAAAAAATTGAAATTGATTTGAAAATTTACATTAAATAGAAACGGGTGCACTCATCAAAATTCCTTTGAGCGCGTCTGAAAAATTGTGGGGACCTGCAATTTCATGCCAACTACGAACGGTTGAGTTGAGATGTACTCTTTCGTGTCAAATTATACTTTTCGAACCTTTGTCAGTACCATAAAGGTGAGATATATTGGGCTTAATTGGCTGAATTTCTTCAAACTTGGGTCAACTGGGCGATATCTAGTCTATGTTGGCCAGTTCACTGATGTCATTATACTAAAGTGAGTTTTCCATCTTACGTAGAGCGCAATGCATGTAGATAGCGGACGAGGAATTGTTTCCTCTTCCTCTTTCTCTTTTTCCATGCAGTTTGGGCAGAAATCATTTGAGAAGACGCCTAGTAGTAAAACATAACGACCGATAAGGCATTGTCTAGTTATGACACCTAGTAAAAAGACATGCAGTCTTTTCGGAGATATTAGATCCTTTGTCCTTTAATGATTTATGTTGGGCCATATCTGTTTAGTGAACATACAAGTTTGAATTTTATCCCATTTGATGGCTTCCTGCTTTATAGCATGAGTTTACACGTAGTGATAGATCTATGCCAACCCTTTCCACTGACGGCACCAACAACATCATCCGCATAGGCAATAACTTTGTACCCGTCCCTCTCCAGTGAAATTTTGCAGTTCAATGACCATCAGATAACACAGAAGCGGAGATAGGATTCCACCCTAATGGGTTACCCTTTTGACAAATCTTCTTTCTATCTTCCACATGAAGACAGCTTAAAGCGTATATAATTGCTGATATGTCGAAACTGTAAAAAACGCCTTTTCTGTATAGGACACCTACTATTGTTCACTTTTTTGTTTGAGGGAATATTCGATGCTTCTAACGATAGTGTGAGGAGACGTTTCCATACCGATTTCCCTTTGCAGTTTGCATGTAGCGATGTGTATAGAAACTTTGAATCAATGCAGCTTCTAATATGGATATCAATCAGGCGTTCTTAAAGTTTTTAGAATGAAAGAAGATAGACTAATAGGTCCTAGATCATGGAAAGAATTGCCTGCTTTGAGAATGAAGACAACTTTACTTAATGTTGCCTGGCCCTGCAGATTTGTAGGATTCACAGTTGTTCAGGCCCCAGCGAAATTTTTCCCTTGTTAAAAGACCTTGTAGAAGTGAGTATCCATTAGCAGATTAAGCGATCTTCACAAAAATTCCATGAAAGATGCAATAAAAACAATTTCGACACAAGTAGGAGTCGAACCCGTACGTCTTCTATGCTTTTGACAAACGCACATTAAAATTACGCCAAGCGCACTACCTTTTGAAGAATTGCTGTTGCAATAATACTAACTTTTATTCTTAAATTATTCTTTCAAAGAACTTAACTAACAAAGTTTGCATCATACTCACAACTTGCAAAAGAGTAATTTGTGTCAAAATAGTTTTTCTAATCTAAGCTTTTTTAACTCCCATACTATTCCATGTACCCTCAATTTTGCATACCCACACACGAATTTTAAGACCTTTACTCTTCGGAGCTGTAATGCTGCCCCTAAAACATCTTCATAACTTTGTTGAAATAATGTCAATTTCTTAGCGGAATGCGACATTAACCACCCTAAAAGGATAAGTTCTTAAAATTTTTAGAGATATCATAAAGCGTAACAGTTAGATACTTTTGTGCACATATTAGTGCAAAACTACTTTGAGATACTGGTACGTGTCAAAACCAAGAAAGTACTTTGCAAGTATGTTGGTACTATAAAAGTATTAAACTACTCAAATGATTAACAATAATACAAGAACTTGTGTCTTGTATGTATCAATAAACGAAGATTTACCCTTAAACAGGACATAATTAAAACTAAAGATAAAAAATGTTGATTCTTTTGAAACCATTCGAGAGCACTTACATCTCTCCAACCTAAACTCTGCACATTGAGTTTTTTCACTTCTCAAAACAATAATAATAAATCACAATGGCGACATCAGCTAAATTCCCCTCCTCCACAAAATCCCCAAACATAAAATTCCTTGCTCAGCAATTAAACTCTAAATGAATCCGTATCGCAATTAATTTCCACTTGTTCATTTTATTAATCAACTGTTTCTGGCATTAACTTTTTTTCTGTCTAGGGAATGTTGTGCTGTGGTTGTCACAACATCCGTTTCTATACTTTCCCCACATCCTTCCGACCACATTGAATAAGCGCATTCTAAATGCACTTTTCTTCAAGTGCTTCCACATTCTCCATCAAAAGGCTTTTCAAATTTCCTCCGAATAACTTTGGCAATAAAACTCGAAACAACAATTAAACAAGTACATTTATTAGATTCACTTTAAGATCCTTGTTCATCGCATAAAACAATTTACGAAACAAAACTACAAACTCTCGACACTAAATATTGCATTTAACATTAATTCTATTAATGTTTAGTCGCCAGTCATCATTTCCATGAATTCTACAAAAAAAATGTAAAGAACAAAAGTTTTAAGGACCTTAAAAAAATCAATAGACGTGTTTGACGTCATGCTTACGTTACGTACCTTCAAAATCAACTGTTCCCGAGCCGTCAGTATCAATTTCGGCAATCATCTCGTTGAGTTGGTCATTGTTTAATTGATCGTCTAATGCCATGAGAATTTCTTTCAACGACGATGTTGGAATGTAACCATTGCCAGCCTTGTCATACAATCTGAAGGCCTCTTTCAGCTCCTGTTGGATAGCCTCATCGTCCTCTTCTTGGAAATGATTTGCCACACGCTCGAATGCATCAAAATCGATAGTTCCATCACCTGCAAAATACAATCGAAATTTTTGAAATCGAAATTCACACGTGTGTGTTTCAGTGATTTTCATTTGGGAATTTGCTGTCAAGGCTGTCATGTTTACGAGTTTCATCCTTACCTAACCTTATCTGTGCCTATTTTGGAAATATTCTCTTCGAATTTTCGAGAGTTTTTTACTGCAAGCAACATCTCGAGCAGAAATAATTTCTGTCTCTTCAGGCGAATGCACATGCAATTGAACACGTTTCATCGATTGTCATCTTAAATGCAACTGTCATTTCTGACGTTCATTTTCACGTGATGTGTGCATGTAATATTGAATATCCTTCAAGGAACTGATTACTTAATAGATTTTTTCTAATTCGATTTTTTTCCTCCTGCTAAGGGCTTATGCTGTGATGCTCGTGTGGGCCAGCAGTCGCATTCTAACCAGTTTCGAACGTGTGTACGCAGGAGGAAAAATTCAATTTTTTTCATTAATCTCATAAGAACCTGTGTAAATCTGTGCAAAATTTAAAACATTGCAAATTAAAAATACGCAGCAAAACGAAAAAAAAGAAATGTGCTTGAGGGAACCAAAGGTAAACCCAAAGCCTTTGCCTTACACATTTTTTGTGTTGAGTTTTGAACCAAGTGAAAACAGTTGTTTTGTGGCGGCACTAAGAGTATATATTTTCTCAAATCGAAACACACCGAGACCGACAGAGTTATATGTGTTTTGTCAAAGGAAACATTAAAGTTGGTGGAGACTTATGCAAATGTGAATTTTTGTAAACTCACCCTTAGCCACATGAAACAAAGACGGTGCGGTTGGTTGATGTTTTAATTAAATGGAAATTAATGCAGAGCCTTATGAATTTGTTCAGACAATTTGCCAGACTTTGGTGTAAACTCGTTTTGTCATATTGAGACATTTGCCTTTGAGACATTAGAATTCAAATCAAAGGAAAATTTTGTTGTTTGAAATATTTAAATTTCTTTGTGAAAGTAGAGTAGATCTTGGAGGACTTTGAAAACGTCTGAATAAAAAAGTGTAATTTAGGTTGCAAGGCAAGTGAAACTAATTAAGGCTTGTGGAGAGTCCTGGTCATGGCCATACATTTTTGTCGCTTGTCGTCTGTCTACTAGGAAAGCCTTCACAAACTATACATTCGTTACGATCAAACTTAAAGTTTAATTTCAAATACTTCAACTATCAACTTAAACTTTTCCAATGTATTGACTTTGACATTCATTTGAACTCAAAAACGCTTTCATTAGACCAATAATTTTTTTCTCAAAGCCAATATATTGCTTTGGCCTTACAGTTAATTGAACCGAAGCAATGCCTGTCGGAATCACAAACTGGTACTTGCTTACTGAAAAAAAAGCTCAACAAAGCTTTACAAAGTATATTTGACTTTGAAGAGCTGCACCATCAGCTATAACGAAAAAGTTTGAGGATTTTGCAAGCATTGTTCTCAAGGGAAGCACTTCAAGAGTACTTGAGACTTTTTTGCTGAGAAATGTAATTTCATCATTTACATACGTAAATGCTGTAATTAGTGTGTAATAGTTGTAGCTTGTATTTCTGTGTTTCAGAGTGAATGGGAGCTTAGTCCTTACGTAGGTTTCCTGATTGCAAAGTAAATAGTCATTCCGGTAAGTGTTATAAGTTTTTTTCTGTTTTTTCTTAATATGAAGGGTGGATGAGTAGGTTTAAAGGTTGACACGTTTCTTTAGATTTCTGCTATGACGTAAGAGTAAATTTTTGAAGATGATGTTTTAATCTGATGCGGTAATTATGTGGCAAAAAATTAAACCGATTGTATTGGAAACTGTGTGGTATGTGGAACCATCCTGTTGAAACCACATGTCGTCCACGTCCAAAGCATCCGATTTGGGCCAAAATCGCTTATCATATCGCGATAACGCTGGCCATTCACATTAACGTGTCGATCGTTATCGCCGGCGGTATGGATTTGGGTGAAGTGGTGAAGCAAATGTGGATTTTCACCCGACCAATAACGCATATTTGGCTTATTGGCGAACCAATTGCGTCAAATATGACTTTCGTCACTAAACAGGATCAGAGAACGTCCGTCGTCGCTTCCATCAGCTTCATGACTGAAAAACAAACACGCTCTGGCTTGGTCTTCGTCCGCGCTACGATGCGCCAACTTCTAGTTTGCTTTGAATAACATGTCTCCCTCTATCATAATCATCCCTCCAAAAACGAATGAGTTCTATTTGTTGACTTTTGTTCAGCTGTTGAGCTGTCGTACGATGTAAGTATGCAGCATTTTGAACTAGAGCTTCCGTTTTGAGTCTCATTACGTAACATAACGATCGTCAAACGAAACGTTAGGTCAAAGTCGTAAACGTCAGGCGAAGCCAAAGCTAAAGCGTGTTTGTGTTTCAGCCATTAATTCTTGTTACGCCAAATACGCTACGGACGCCTGAACGGCAGCGCTATTTTCGACACTTCGGTCAACTCGATGTCGGTAACTGACACTCATCATTCATTACACAATAAATATGTGTACTTTTGCGAGAGGGTGCGTTCACAAATTAAATTTAAGGTTGTCAAGTCCCTATTGGAAACCCGATATCACATCGGTCCTTCACAGTTTTCCCCGCTCAAAATCCTAATTGACATATCGCCAAGACAGATATCGTCCAAATCCATGTCTTTACTCTCAATAAAAACCAAATTGACATAAAAATTTGTCCTCTTTCCGAAAACAACTGATCCAATGATGACCATTACTACTCCAAAACCGAAGCAAATTATTTCGAATTGGAACGTATTGGCTTTTTAAAAGTATATCGTGTGGGTTTCTGAGTCCCATGTGAGGAAATTTTGAAATTGGACAGGTCTACGTAAGCAAATTATAACAAATCCTTACCCAGAATTCTCTTCTCTTACGCCAGCATGATTTTGAAAGATGAACTTGGGAATGGCCCGTCAGTCTTGAATTCTTCTATCTATCTATCTATCTATCTATCTGTGGTTGCTGTTTTGCTTTTTAGTTTCTAGTCATCTCAAAGTCACTTAATCTTAACCAGAGTCAGAAGTTGCATTTCCACTTTTGCCCGCGTTACATTGCAATAATAATTAACTTTTGGTAAGCTTAAGATCAAAACTCTCTTTGTCTGGAATTATTGTATTGTTCGCAGCCTACCCAGGCAGAGCGTTGTTAATACTTATTTGATGGCTGATACTCGGAAGAATTCCACGGCTGGTCAGTTGACTAATTAGAGGTATTCTTTTCCTTTTATGGGAGATGGTGTATCCCTTGCACTCGATTGGATTTGTGAGCGCTTAACCTAAAAAATTGCTTTCATAAAAAGTTCTTAAAAAATATCAAATAAATTCGCAAGATATAATTTGCTAGGCCGGCTAATTTTGCATAGTTATTACCATGGCCCACTTTTTTTATAAGACTTGCATTTAGGGAAAAAATGTATCAAAAGCACAAGCTGCTACAATTACAAGAAGCTACTTTGTGCTCCTAAGTGGTGCATTGAATTTCTTATAAAAATCACCATTGACAAGCACTTATGCAATACTTCGAGAACAAAGAGTACCTTAAGTATTTTTCAATAACAGTACCTACTTAACTAATGGCAAACCCTAAAATCTGTAACCTCGATCGAGTGTAAATTTTCAAAACCACTTCAGCCTCGCTTTCATAATTTCAATAAAAACTTTTCTCTCTAATCCAAAAAATGCCTTTCAACTCCCTCCTCCGTTCACAAATTTTTTTTCCTTCCAAATGATAAGTATACGCCCAAGTGTACATGGATTACAAAATCTTTGAACTTCTGCTTCCTTTTCGATTAAGTTTTCGTTTATTTTTTTCAAACACAACCTTTTTCTCATTAACTCTGAAAAGTTAAGCTCTTTAGCAATTTATTATTATGAAACTTCTCGATGATTTAGAAATCATAAACTCAAATAGAGAACAACAACAAATTAAGATGCAAGAGAAGCAATAATTCCCCCAACCATTTTCCAATATTTGTGGCTTACGAGAGAGAAATATTAATTTCTTTTTTTTTTGCAACTTACAACCGATCTATAACTATATAGGAACGCCCACCCAAGCCCTCTCACACATTCTTATGGTATAGTTTATTCATACTTAAATCGTTTTTCATGTGAATAGAGGGACGATTCGCTTCGAACTGTGAACTGTTGTATTTTTTTCTGTTCGTGTGTTACCAAGTATAAGCACTTGAGTTTGAGCTTCATGGAACGGAAAAGTTTACCTCTTCTTCCTTTCAATGGAGTTATTCTTTTTTCGACTAAAAGTTTCAAAACTTATCCGTAAGGTCAAAGATGACGTGATCTACTCATACATACATTTTTTTTCTTCAAATTTCAAAATAATTTGAACGAAAGTTGAAATACAAGAAGAAATCAGTTTTAAAACACTCATGGGAGTCTTTTTTTCATTTTTTTTTGGTGAAAACATTTGGATCAAAAATGATGAAAGTTCAAATGCTGTCACGTCAAAATATCATGCAAGATTTATTACACTTATGCTGAATGTGTTTTAAAAATCAATTTTTACTGCAGGTTAAGTTATTTTTGGGGAAGTGGATAGTTACAAAGAATAGTGAAAAAAAAGGATTCACCTCTGTTTATCTCTCACGTGCCCCAAAAACCTGTATAAGACGTGAAATGGTTACCCGCGGGGTTTGGCACGTTTTTGTACTTGGCATGCGATTTAAAATAAAATGTTCCTAGTTTAAGAGTTAGTAACCACTCTTAAAGTGGGGGTAAAATGAATACAAAATTGGCAATATGTCAACAACCAAATTACACCCAAAACAAAGTTTTCCTCCAATGAATTGAACTCGCAAATACCTTTTGTTTGATGTCTCATTTGACAGTTCTTTCAATTGAATACCTATTGCTAAGTCATCTTAACTGATGTACGCCGCTGTTATAAACAAAAATCAAGGCATAACTTTCTTTTGAAAATCCTAACTCTTATTACGACGTTTTGCTAAACTTACATAAGCAATAGGGATTT
Organism: Sphaerophoria taeniata; assembly: GCA_943590905.1. Lineage (NCBI taxonomy): Eukaryota > Metazoa > Arthropoda > Insecta > Diptera > Syrphidae > Sphaerophoria > Sphaerophoria taeniata. Next base: position 27,096,221 of record OX016541.1, read on the forward strand.
GACAGCTTGGATATTGATTTGTGAACGCATCCTTTTATTAACCATTGAACTGTCATGGGATGGACGGATAGGGTTTAGAATAGGGTTTAGATAGGGTAAATTCTTGAACACTGCAATGACTGGGGAAGACAGAGTGTGGAAGAGAGTTCCACATCTGCTTAGTACAGCTAATGAACGATTCTCTGAACATGACCGTACGACCGAAGTTGGACTCGAGAGTGAACGGATGGGCATTCCTGGAGGTGCAGGTATTACGGTTGAATATCTTAAGGGGAGGAATGCAACTGGCTGTTTCTCTAGAGGCATGAAACATTTTGTCGGCGTTCAAGTGACGTAAATGTCTCAACGATGATATGGTCACTAATCATTTTAAATGCTCTGCTCTGGATACTGTCCAAAAGACTTAAGTACTTTACTGGAGCACCAGCCCAAACGTGGGAGTTGTACTCAAGCTTTGGACGTATATATGTTTTATAGATGGTAGCCAGATCACAAGGGGGACAAAATTCTTGCATCGTCTTAAAAAACCTAAACATCTTGCGGCATTTTTGGTGACATCGCATATGTGATCATTCCATAAAAGGTGGTCGGTGATGCACATACCGAGAATTTTGAGATGATCCGTTTCACTGATGGAAGTGCCACTTATGGACAGTGGCAAGGGGGGTATATCTCGCTTCAACGATACAAGACAGCATTGAGTTTTCGAAGCATTAAACTCTACGCGGTTTTGTATATTTGTATAGAGTTTAATGAGCTTATCATATTTTGCCGTTGCAATTTCACATCCTAAGAGGAGGTATGTGAGTCTGGAAACGAATAAGAAAAGCTAAGGGTACTATCGTCAGCGAAACAATGTATTGGATTAGAAGTTACAGGCAAAAGATCAATAATAAAAAGGAAAAAGAGGGTCGGAGACAAAACGGAGCCTTGGGGCACACCAGCTTTTATATTGCGGTTTTCAGACTTTAAGATCCAATACAACTTGCATTGAACGGTTCGAAAGAAAGTTTTAAATCCAACGAATAAGGATATTTATTGATACCGTAAGCATGCATTTTCGATAAAAGAGCAAGATGTCAAACTTTATCAAATGCCTTTGAAATATCAAGTGCAACAATCTTACTTTCTCCAAAACGATGATGTAAAGATTTGTTCCACTGTTCGATGGGATAAACCATCAGATAACCAGTGGACCTGTTGCTGCGAAAGCCGTACTGCCCGTAATTAAGAAGCTTTAGGTCTTCAAGATATTTCTTAAGCTGACAAATAATCAGCGTTTTCATGACCTTAAAAAGAAGGGACGTGCAGTCGGACGATAATCGAAGGGAGAGGAGGATTCGCCTTTTTTGGGTATAGACTGGACAAATGCTGTTTTCCAACAACTCGGAACGAGCCCAGAAGAAAAGGATAGATGGAAAAGCTTACGTAAGGGTTTTGCCTCTTCAGAACAATAGCGGTGATACCATCCGGGCCAGCGGATTTGTGTATGTTGATATCTTTAAGGACCCTCGCTACAGGACGAGTGCGAAAGAAGATTTGTCCCATGGAATCATTGACACGCTCAAAAACTGGGGGAGTCATGACACTCTGGCAGCGAAGAGTTGGAGGCGAACTGCCTAGCAAAAAGATTAGCTTGCGCAAGAGAGCTTACGACTGGAGTGCTGTCATCAACGAGTGTTGGGACCCAGGAAGAAGAAGAATTCTTTATGTTTTTTCACAAATGACCAAACATTTTTACTGCCTTTGGGACATTGCATTATATTTTTCCATATTTTTTGGTCATGTAAAAATTTGGTTCGTCGAATATGGACATTGCAGGCTTGTTAAAACTTATTCCGGTTTTCCTCAGTAGGGTTGGCTTTGTAACAAGGGAAACTTATTACCTCTTTAAACTTTAAATATTTCCAGATCAACACTAAGAACAAAAGCCAATTGTCTTACTTTAATTTCTTCATGAAACTAATGAAGTAAGCAGCAGTTGGCGTATCCACGAAGTTTGAAATTGTCATGCCTTTAAAAATCAGATAACGCCATTGTCCAACATTAATTACGAATGATTTCTTCAACAAAAGCCTCGAATAAAACTTTTAACCATTACTCATTACCATGAACACCGTGCCAACTACTTCATCTTTTGTTTCAATTCCCTCGAAAAGTTATGATTACTCAATCATAAAACAAAAACAAAAAAAAACTTTCAGCTGAAGAACCTTGCGAACAATAAATTCACTTAAATCTTTAACTTTGCAGTTAGTCTGACAGAAATACTGTCAACCGAGTTGAAAAGAAAAAACAATTCAGCAAAAAGTTTAAAACATTGTTATGCAATTAATATTGAAACAATCCGCACACAAACACTCGGGCGTATACGTAACATTTTTTTTTTTAAGCGAAATGCATTTCACGTAATTTGACTCCGTTTATCTAGATGTGTACACACAACGTAATAAATAGGATTAAGATTTCCGATTTTCTTTGTGAAAATGTTCAACATTTGGCAGTTTTCCATTTAAATGACCATTGGATACACATTTGATCGTGATGTTGTGTGAGTGATTGTGACTCACAATGACTTTGCCGTTTTGTTTATCTATTTGGGGTACTTCTCATTGAACTGGCCTAAAAGGCAAATAAATCAAAGTCACCAGCTTGCGAGGTTTGTTTCCTTTGAATTTGAAAATTTGTGTTTTTGTGTGCATTCGAAATTCAGTTTGAAAGTTTAATTTTTGCTATTTTTCAAGAATAAAGGGTGTCCTTGCATCGGTGGTTGGAGTCTCTTTGCCTTGGCGAATAAAAAGATATAATTTATTTTCGTCTGTTTTGTTTTAGTTTGATGGGGAAAAAAGAGAAACACCAAAAACACTTAAAATAGTCCATCACACTCACTTAAGTAACATATTGCACCGGAAGAGATTTAATGCAAATTATTTGCTTTTTATCGTTTCCTTTAGCAAATGTCATGTTCTCATGATGGAGGGTTGGACTAACATATTATAGTACTTGAGTTGATTTTTTTTCAGCTAACGAAAAGTGACTGTAATAGAAATAGGGGAGGTATTCAGATGTTCTCTTTACTTACTTTGAGTAAGAAATGGAATTTTGTATGTATTTTTTGTTTGTTCTTTTTTATTTATTTTTGTCTTTTGAATCCTTTGAAAGATTTCGTTTAAATGTGAACAACAAGTGAACTGTGACATTAAATATTATACTTATGATGAATAGCGGTTTTGTGGGTTTGGTTTTTGAATATTGCTTTGCAGAGATTTCCTATTCAAGTTTTAATAGGTATTATTTGCTTCGGAAAATAAGAATTTGAATACGATGATGATGTCATTGTTCGCCTGGCCGATGAAGTTTTTGCTTTAATCTGCGCCTCCTCCAGCAAATTCTTCCATGTATCCAAATTGTTGTTCAACGCCATCCAGTTTCGCACCGCAAGGTTTCGAACGTCCTAGTCTACACCATCCGTAATTGTTGTTTATACGTTGGTGTCAGTTCGAAAAGCGTAAATTCTGATCGAAATTCGAAAATCCGTATGGTATCGGCTGACCGAGAGACACAACAAGCTCTTTTTGGTTATTCGGTGTCTTAAATTTGGTCTCTTTCTTCAGAGCCAAGACAATGAATCATTAGGTTTGTTCGATGTGCGCTCTGGGTCGCTTTGTGGCGATCTGATGTTGCACTGAGTGGTCGCACTTTTTTGCCGGGTGCATTTCCACCGTGTTCGTTCGATGTGAAACCCTGAGATTTTTTTTAGTTTTTTGACAGTTCCGTTCAGGGCAGTGACAAGCATCGGAGCGTGGTTACTCGAACGAACCTATTAAGGGCTAACTATAATGAACGGAACTGAGCAGACGAAGCCATCCGTAACTGAGCGAATACAAAGAATTCGTATATTGTGCCCTAAATAGCGAATTACTCCGTTTCGTCAATTTTCGTTTAGTTTTGCTTACGGACGTAAACTACGCTTCCCTTCGCTTGTTACGGACGAAAATTTGACTGCTGACTGGTTTTATTGATTTTTCTGAAGAGGAATTCGATTTGTTGTTGATTTCAGGAAATTAATTTCTTGAAACTGCTTGTTTGTTGCAAATCAACCGAAATTCATAAATGATTGGAAATAAAAAACATAATCACCCCTGTTCTGATTTTCGTTTACGAAAACAATACTTTCGTTTTTAAAGCTGAGGTTTTCTCAATTTTTCGTTTTGATTTCGTTTCGATTTTGCTGACGGAATTTGAAATCGTAAATTTAAGAATTTAAGTAATTTCAGAGAAAAATTTGTCAAAAATTGAAGTCAAATTCGTACGAATTTAGGAACCCAGTTTTTTAGCTTTGCGAAAATCAATTTCGAAAACGAATTGAATTCGTAACAAAAATCAGAACAGGGGTGAATGTATCACCCCTATCACAGTCCCCGACGTAATAGATTCGTACTACGAATCCCGAAAATAAATATCATAGATCCCGTCGTAATAAAATTATTTGCTACGAAATTCGGAGTTCGTGAAATTGATATCACAAGCCCCGAACGAGTAGGAAGTTTGATAGTTTTTTCTACGAACAGTTTTTTTGATCGGAGCTACATAAATTCAGATTCAAATGGACGTAACAATTCAACCTTTTGATTCGATTGCATAAAAAATGAACACCTATGTTATTTTTAAATCCAAGGTTATCGTGAAAAACTAACAAGACCCAATACGAAAGGTTAATAGAGGTATCCGGCATCATCTATAATGCAATGTTTTGTAAGCATATACCTGCATATATAATAATGCAACCCAGTGTTTCTTTTACCTTCCCGATATCTTTTCGAGGAATAGCAAGTTAAGTGTCCGACATTCTGGTCCCTATTAAGCTTCATTTTTATCATTTTATCTGGTTCGTGGCAGTACCCTACGAAGAAATTGAAAAACTTAGCCTTAATTCGAAAAAAAACACCACCAATGTAATAAGCCTAAGCGTTCAACCTCAAAAACGGGCAACAGTTATTATCAATGTGGCGTTTTTCGTCAAGACGGCTTCGAAGCTGAAGTACCTTGACTAAACACCAATGTCAGCCTCACATTCCAATACAGCCATCCCCCATCCCCATCACATTTTCGTTTGTACGACCACAGGGACAAAGATTTTTTTTATCTCTTCACAGGGAGGGACCTTGAACACTAGCTACACAGTCTCACGAATTTCTAAGCTGTATCAGCAGAAAAGCAGCATCAATTAGGACAACACTTCTTTTAAAAATAGCGGTCGATTCATTGGACATAATTTTCGATGACTCGAGCAGTCATACATATCTCTTTGGCTCTGAGCTCTTCCAAAGTGTCGTCAGTTTGTTGGAAGAATCATTTGACCTAACATAGCTTCAAAGACAAATGGTCTGATCAAATGGCCCATTTCTCTCTTTAAGTTATCGATTGTAATTATTGTCGGTGAGCTCTGTGGCTTGTGGCGAAATTCTGTTCTGTTGAAACCACATGTAGTCCAATAGCAATTGTTGTTGAGTCCATATTTAAAAAAAATTACAACTTTCATATTTCACATTCACAACGTAGAAATTTAATTTATGTTTTGAATTTCATATTTTGAAGTACGTCAGATGATTCCGAAATTCGGAATATTGATTTGTGTGTGGCAATGCCTATATTATTATTTCGTTCGGGCCTTATGATTATTATTTGTTCGTATTCGTAGCGGAGCTTTTCGTTCGGAACTTTGCTACGAGGAACTCTGTGATAGGGGTGTATATTTTATTTTGAAAGATACTTCCGTACACATCCGTTCATTATGGGTAAAGTGTATGGCAGTTCGGAAGGGAGCGTTTCGTTCGGTTCTGACACTAGCTTCCGCTTGCTTCCGCTCATTATAGTTAGCCCTTTAGCCCTTTTATGAAAATAAATTGTTTGAAGTGAGCTGTCAAATACTATATTACAGCGGTTTTTTGAACGAAAAGAGTGATGCTAAATATACTTCATATTGTGAGCAGGGATGGGACTTTACTGCAATTGCAGTAGATCTACTGCAATTGTTTCGCAAATAAAATCTACTGCCACCAAATTGAAATCTACTGCGCTTTGCGTTCGAAAAATATTTTTTTACTTAGCAAGGAATTAGCGCAATAAGAAACTATCCAAGATTTTTGTAAAATTGGCGAAATATTTGTATTGTCTAAAAAAAATGTTTGACTTGAAAAATAAAAAAAAGTCGAATCCAAATGCACTTAAAATGTTTAATACTAGGGGAATTCACGATTCGGTGCAAATAGTCTTGTATCGTTGCAAAAGTGTAAAAGTGCAACATTTTTTGCACTAAAACAACAGACTACAATTTTGCTACACTTTTGCAATTTGGACCAAAAATAATCGGTTAACATGGCGCATGCAACTGACTGATTTAGATCGTTCGTTACGGATGCCTGAATGGCAGCGATATTTTCGACATTTTGATTTAACCGTTGTCGCAGTGTCTCAGTGACACGGCAACATCACACAGCGAATACATACAAATTTTTGAACTTAACACTTTTTATTGGCTGTCTTCAAGAGCGAGAATTACGGCCAAAAACAGGTGTGTTATAACAATTATTAAAAACTTCTGTCATCGAAAAATTTGCCTGGTTAAAATTTAGCCAGAAATTTTACCTGGCATTATGCCAGAAAATTTGGAACTGTACAATTTATTTTCAACCGGATAATAGAAAAACACATTCTTTTGAAAAATAAGTGAGCTTTTTTTTGTCAAACACAAATTCTTGGAGTGATTTCCGATCGATTGGTATATAAATTTCGGTAGAAAATTTTTATAATTCGCAGTTACTCTTTAACTTGTTACTCGTTAACAAGTTGTCAAGTCAAAGGGTTGAAAAACCCTTTACAGGTTTTATAAAAAAAGAACATTATTTGGCTTCATACGCCTACAAGATCAACCTAGTCAACCTTTATTGAAAATTTGTTGTAGAATTTTTGCAAAATCTTACTTAATTATAAAAAAGGGAGGATTGGCATTCCAAGTTGAGTCTGCTTTACTACACTTTTATCATTTCAACTACTGAAAAAACTTACATTTGGAAAAAAAATGTTCAAAATCAGAGACGTTTCAAAGATTTTTCAGTTATGGCCTTTTTTGACTCTAGATATACCAATAATAATAACTTACTTAGATGAGAACATTTGTTTTAGTTGGAATTTGAAATCTTTTAGTTTGTTAAGTTTCATATTTATTTGTTTGTGTTCGTTATGTTTCAAGGAATTTTGTAAAATTTTGTTACAAATGAACTCATATGCATATATATATGTATGCATTTTCATAACCTATAAACGAAAAAAAAATCTACTGCGAAAAAATGAATTCTACTGCGTTTTTTGTTCAAAACTACTTCGTACAATTTCTAAAAAAGTCACATCCCTGATTGTGAGGCTGTTTGATCGATATTCTTATGAACAGAAATAGGAGTTCATGCAAAAATTGTCTGATTTTTCATCTCAGTCAAATTTGCATTTAAATTTAATTTTAAGCGTCTGTTTCACAATGTAAAAGTAAAGTTCTGATAAGTTACCCAGCACTTAAATTACCTGCCAGCTAAATCCTCCGGTTAGTGAGTTTTACGTTTCACATACATCCTTCTGATAAATGTATGTCTTGGGTAAGTTATTGTCAGTTATTCCAATTTTCCAAATTTTGACAAATGGAAAAAACTGTAAAATCGTGTTTTTGCTTTTAATTCTGTTAACTGCCAGTTATCTACCAGTTACTCCTTTATTGTGAAACGCTATTGTGAATTTTAACTGCAGATTATCTTCCAAGTAGCTAACTGGACTTAACTTTTATATTGTGAAACAGACGCTAAGTGTTTTGAGATATTTCAAATATTTGTTGGAAGGATTTTTCTTGAAAATTTTGAGTTGAAGGTAAATTCAATGATGCCTTTTGGTCGAAAGTCTACACTCTCTACAAAATATTGATGGCGTTCACCGGCTGCGCATGGGAATTATTATGTGTGTGAAGGAGAAGGTTAGATAACTAATTTTCGTTTACAGCGAGAGCAGTCTAGCTCGGTGACCAAATTAGCGCTGGGTTGCGCCGTTTTGATACCATAAAAACTCGTTTGATATAAATTAAAAGAGGGATTATATAAAAGTCTGAGCTCTTGTTTTGAGTTCGCAAGCTGGCGATCTCAGGTTAGAAAAAGAACTGTAACAATCAGTTTAAAATACGCCTCAAATCCACTTTGTTGCGCTTAGAAAAGAGATCAAATCTTTGATCCTCAGTTAGGAAAGCTCATTTAGGTCACTAAAGAAGGACTTTCCCAATGATTTGGCTCTCGTTTTGGCCAGCGCAGAACACTTACACAAGAAGTGAAGAACAGTTTCCCTTTCTCGCTGGTTCCCACAATTACGACAGAAAGAATTGTGGGGAATGCCCAGCTTAGATGCGTGTTCCCCAACAGGCCAGTGTTCGGTCCATGTTGCAACGACCCTGGCTTTGTATTTGCCTGGGTCTGCAAATAAGGTTATTAGTACGGGATTTGTGGTTTGAGAGAAAAATTGAGATTGATCTTGCCCTTCATAGAACCAAGAGGAATGTTGACTCTTTCCGCGAGTGAGCTATGAAGGGCTGATCCTTGCCTAGCCAGCTCGCCAGCCCGTTCATTGCCCTTAAAGCCACTGTGACCCGGAACCCAGACAAGAGTGACTCTGAGACCATTGTTCATGCCCGCGAGCTCACTTCGGCATTGTTGAACTAATTTGGAGGATAATGTGGACGAGCCAATCGCTTGAATAGCTGCCTGACTGCCCGAAAAGATAGCTGTATTGCGGTTTTGATTTGAATCTAGTTTTAGATCCGCCTGAAAGACACTAGCAAAGTCAGGAAGCCGAAAAGACCTGAAGACATTTAAAGACTCAGAATACTTTGTTAACATAGAACGATATTTCTTTTGTCGACATTAAATCAGTAAGGATATATCAAAACTACAGATGCCCGTGGCTTAGCGGTTGGGTGCGTTGGCTGCTAAGCAGAATGTCGTGGGTTCGTGCTCATAAAGTTTTTATTTCATCTTTCACGGGTACTGCCTCTTGCGAAGAACTGACAAAATTTCCAAGAGTATCAATTTGTCATGAAAAAGTGCTTCTCAACTTTGCCATTCGGAATCGCCGTTAAATTGTAGGTCCCCTCGAAGTTCAGCGTTTTGGTTCTTAAATAAATATTAATTTCATTAAACCATCTAATGGTCTCTAAGTTCACGAGTCATAATGCCCATCGAAAGAATATATCATAAAGATTAAAGCTTTTAACCTTTCAAATTCACGTGTCTCTTTTTTCGACATCATAAATTTCAAAACGTGCGTTTTTTTAACATTCATTTTGTTTATTTAAGCCATAAATATGCGACCTAAAAAACTTTTCAAATAAATTTGTGTTAAACCAAAATTAATGCTTTAACCAACCTCTAATACTATTGTCTCTCGCTTTAAAAAAACAAAAAAAAAACTTAAAAATAAACACCATTCACTGGTTTTTATAATTCAAAGTGACTTGAAAAATTCAATGCGAACATAATAAAGAAAGGTCGCGTTTAAATTTTTTTAATTTTGTTGTTGTTTCTTGATGAAAAATAATGAATTTCTCAGTCATGAACAAAAACGTGTTAGCTTGCAGACAAGAAAGAATTATTATGTCAGAATTAAAAGGAAAAGGAAATGTCGTATGAAAAGAAATGTGTGTTCCACTAATCATGGTGAATAACAATTGATTAGAGATATTAATTTTCATTGTTGGAAAAAACACGATAAAATGAAAATATTCTGGCAACATCATCGTCGCATCGCCAAGGATTCTCACTTTGAACTTTTGAAAAATTGTTCCTGTTTGTTTGTTTTACGTTTTTTTTTTTATTATTTTTATTTATTTAATGAATGCGAAATGTGAATATATTGTTTCACGTAGAAACAAAAAAGAAATAACACAGACAACATAAATTTATGACTCGTTCTCATGCTCAAATAATTTCTCATCGTGTTAAAAGTTTTTTTGTTTTTTGTAATTTTTTTGTCTACTCAAAGTGAATTGTTTTGTTTGATAAAAACATGAATGGGAAAAGTTGTCCCCACCTACAACACACGTGATTCTAAATCGAAAACACAAAAATGCCTTTGGCATTAAAATAAAAATGTCAATGGTAAAAAATATGTACCACAAGTTCGTTAGCGGCTTGATTTCCAGTTGAACGCGGATACGGATTTACGTGTTTTTTATTCAAACATGAATGCATTTCAATTCATGAATTGAATTGGTGGTTTTTATTTTAAATCCCAATGTTTTTGAGTACAAAGCAAAAAATTCTTGTTAAAGTAATTAAAATTAATTTTCTTACCGGTATCTTCAGCATCAATGAGTTCGTCCAGTTCTTCGTCGGTGAAACGCAGACCAAGTGTGCTCAAGATTGTTCGTACCCTTTCGTTTTCAATTCGTCCGGTTTTTTTGGAATCGAACATTTGAAACGCCTTGAGGAAAACTATGTGGAGAATTTGGGATGTTGTTAAATGAATTCATATTTATTTCATTCAAAAATTCATGAGAACTTGAGTTACCTGCCGTTGTGTCAGACTAGAAAGAAAAATAAAGAGCTTTTAAGATTTTCAAAAAATTTTAAACATGAATTTATCACGATTGGATTATAAAAAATAAACGAAACTAGTGAAATAGAAACATAATTAAGTAAAACTCACTGTTTTGTCATACTAAGTTTGAATACATCCAAGTCTCTATTAATCTCTATTATTAGTGCCAGAACCTAAGTAAGGTACAGAGACTAGCCTGTATAGGAATAACAGGGGCTCAGAGATCCACACTACAACCTGTGGATTGGAAATGATCTTGGATCTCCCGGCTCTGGATGAGTTCATAAGGTGCACGGCAACGGCAGCCAAAACTGCAATTCGTTTAAAAGAACTGAGTTTTTGGAAGCACAGCACTTATGGACACGGGTCAATCTTACAAAGATAAGACACAATTCCAGGACTGATGGAGACCGACGATTACATTTCCCCTTTACTAGATTTCGATAGGAACTTTTCTATTTGCATACCAGAAAGACAGGGTTGGGATCCTAATTCACTTATAAGTAAACAGGGTATCCCTTTTTACATTGACGGTTCAAAAATGGAATCAGGAACAGGTGCTGGAGTGTTTTGCCAATCTCTCTTAGAGAGTCGTATAAACTCCCAGCTGACTGTAGTGTCTTTCAGGCCGAGATCTATGCCATTGAAAAAGCAGCTGAATTGGCAAATCATGAAAAGCTAAGCTCCTCGGAGATTACTTTTTTCGTGGACAGCCAGGCTGCTATCAAATCCTCAGCCACTGAGACCATAAGATCAAAGGCAGTTTTAAACTGTAGGAAGGAATTAAATAGAATCTGTCACACTAACTAGGTTAAGCTCTGCTGGGTTCCTGGAAATAGTAATATAGAAGGGAACGAAATAGTAAATCAACTAGCCAGGAAAAGGGTCAGAATAAGCAGATACAAGTAGTAGCGACCATTCATATAGGGAACCACTCGTCCCGATTGGGGTACTCAAGAGGAAGATAGACCTTAAATCAAAAGAGAAAATAAATAACTCCTGGAAATCCAGGGACGATTGTGTAATCTCTAGAAATTTATGGCCTTACACTAATGAAAAGGAAACTTGGTATATTCTATCGCTGAGTAAAAGGAACATTAATATCTTAATAGGTTTACTAACGGCCGGTCATTGAGCCATTGGCACACTGGCCAACAAGATAGGGGCATTTGCACCCGATTTCTGTAGGAGCTGTCAGGATGAGGAGGAAATAGAAACCATTAAACACCTGCTCTGTAACTGTCCGAACCTCCAAACTAACTGACTCCGTCATTTCGGGAACAGGTTTGTTGGGGAACTGGATGATCTACCAGAGATCTCAATGGCAAACATGAGGAAATTTATAGATTTCACAGGCTGGTTCGTTAACGAGCCAGTCTACGTTAATCGGCAATTTTGAAGAGCATCGATGCTACCTTTTATTTTTATAGGGGATCACAATGGACCAGTAGGCCCCCGTGTATGCAAAAGTTTCACGCTGTGCACACCCCTCATCACCTAACCAACCTAACCTAGTGCCAGAAAATTTCATTATTGATTAATGAATTATACATATGTATGTACTTCAAAAAAGATGAGAAAAATTAAATATGTAACTCCTCCGATTGAGAATGAGAAATAATTCTATTCCTTTTTACTACGTTTAACAAGTCGCGTCGAGTTATTTTCAATGTTGAAATTTACTACTTCTAAAACTTCTACTATCCTGAGTAGCTAACCTGACCAACTTGGTTCCGTTCAATTTTTTTTCGAAAAGAGAATAAAATTCAAACGTAAAATGTTTTTTTTTATGCTGTTTGAACAACGATAGCAACTTAGAGGTGCTTCCACCAATGGCTTTTTCCGTCAATTCCTTTGTTTGGCTGGAGTTATAGCTATTTCACGAGGAGGAGCTTGTAAAAATGCGCCTATATTCATTGCAAATGATAAACAATAAAAGTCTGCAATGGGAAACCAAAAATCAGTGGAGTTGTTAGCGCAGTGCGTAGGGTCAAATACAACTATCATCTGAAGTGTCATAATATAAGTTGAATGTTTGCCATTTACGATAATGGATCGCTTAGCAATCGAATAACGGGTGTTGGAATAACAGATAATAAACACCGATTTTTCGAACATTTCCTTTAGCGATGAGGCACATTTTTCACTTGGTGGGTATGTTAACAAACAATATTGCCCAATATCGAGCTCAGAAAATCCACAAGTGATCGAGAAGCTGCCATTGCATACAGTTAAAGTGTCTGGTTGATGTGCTCTGAGGTCGAAAAGTTTCATTGGTCCGGCAGACGGTTACAGTCAATATGGTTATGACTTGGACGATATGTGGTGCCAATAAGGCGGCGAAACAGGCCACACAACACGAGCAATTATTATGGCTTTTTTTCTCACGCAGTTTCGTGGTCGCGTAAATTCACGTTTTGGCGACGCAAGTTGGGCACCCGTACTCTAGACTCAAGACGCATTAAAAACCAAAATATAATTGGACGAAATACCAACCGATATGTGCGTAAAAGTTGCCAAAAATTGCCTCAAATGAATCGCCTGCTGCGAAAACTCCCGAGGCAGCAATTTGAATGATATTGTTTTTCACACTTAAAGGCTAAGTCCAAACCTTATAATGAAATGAAATTTTCATGTATCGTCGTGTGTTTTTTAGCTTTACTTTCGAATCCAAAAAATGGATGTCCCTATATTTTTATTTGATTCGGGAGAAATAAAATGAACAATAAAGCTTCGACCTCACGTTTCTTTTGTCAATCTTAAAGAAAAGAACGTTATGTTACGTCATGTAACTCCAAACGGAAGCTCTAGCTTTGTATATATATGACAGGTTTAATCGACCTGGCATTCAGCTCTAGCGCCACCTAGTTACAAGCCAAAAATTTCATGAAGCCGAAAAAATTGAAAACACCAATCTTGATAATACTATTTGTTAAATTAGCTTAACATTTGCTTTGTTTGACAGCTCAACAGCTGTCATAACCAAAATTCGTTGGATTTTGAGGGATTCATCATTTGAGGGAGAAATGTCATTCAAAGTAAACTCGAAGCGGGTGCGGGTGTCAGCCAACAGTCAAATAAAAGACATGTGACAATTATACATTCAAAATCGAAGTAAAGTAATAAGCACATTTCTTGCTCCAAATCGTTAAAGCCGTTTTCAAGAAAACAAAACTTCGAGATTTGAAGAAAAAATCAAAGCAGGAGCCGAGTGTAAATGCGCAAAGACTAGCAGACACAAAGACCGTCAAACGTCTTTACGGAAACCACTTTTTGGTATAACTTTTTTCAGGAACGCAAGGCCTACGTCACGTATGTAAAGACAAAGAAGCTGAGAAAACGCTGACAGTCGGAAACGTGGAAAAAAACGTAAGATTAGGGTTGAAGATTGTCAAATTTGTTTATAAAGGAATAGTAGCAGTATACGACGCTAACTGTTGAGAAAAGTCTGTTTTTTTTTGACAATACGTTAACTTTTCAATTTTGAACAAACAGGTGATAGGTGATATCTTTTTTGTCAACGAAGAATTGACGTGTTAGAAAAGATATTTCATAAAATAGCCATGTTCAAGGTTCTGGTCAAGCCAGGCAACACAAAAAATGGGACAATGCACAAACTGTTGAAGAATGATTGTTTTTTTCAAGTTCAAGGCGATATATTCGCATTATTTCTATCACTTTTATGGATAACTTCTTACGCAACGCTAAGTAAAAAATATGTAGGGACAATTATATATTTAATTTAAAAATGCCTTAAGACGGATTATAATTTGAATTGAATCATCCAATCGAAATCCGGACATCTTATGTAATTAAAAAAAAAAACGTCATCAGAATTTCATACCAAATTCAAGAATATCAAATTTGTTGGAAACGATCGAGTCAAGTAACTTAAAATTTGGTCAAATATCTTGAAAAAAAGTTGAAAGCAGTCTTGTCAATTTTGTGATTGCATAAAATCCACAAAAATGTTTTTTCGATCCGATTCGTGGTAACCTTAACGACTTCCATTTGAATTTGAAAAAGTCTTTTATTATTTTAACTGTTCTGAATGTATTGGGACCTTTCATCCAGGTCTCCACTCTCCAATTTCCATCTTTTTTTGAATCGAACAACACAAAATTTTTTTTTTAACCATCAAATAAAAAAACAAAACCAAAACATCAATTTCGAAAACCATAAAATTTAAACAAAAACTCAATAAAACCGCCATCAAAAATAATTAATGGATCTTTTAACCCGTTCGTATTTTTTATCCGTACTAACCATTTTTACCGCACTCTATGGATTAACCTTTACACCGGAAAAGACAAAATGGAACTACTTGGATTTGGTATAGTCAGCGACCAATTTTCAAATAATAAAATCTCTCGGAAATTCCATTCGGTTCTAATGGATGCTTCAAAAACCAAACCAAACTAACAACAACAACTAAATTAATCACATACACATTCAGAAAAACAAAAAATGTTGTCTATCTTTCTCTGCCCGTGAAAAAAAAAATATTGAAAATCTAGACATAATAACCGACTACATGAATTTCATTGCTGGGATGGTTTTTTGTTTTTTGAATTTGTGTTTTTTTCTGGTTTTCATCTTCCTCTCCGAAAACTATTTCAAACATTTTCCAGTGCATTTCAAACAAGAAAAAAAAATTCCCACAATTTGAACGGGGGATAGTTTTAATAGTTTTCGGGGGAAGTGATATGCTTGAGTTCACATGTTTCTCGTTTGTTTTTCAATTTCGAACTAGGGGAAAGTTTTTGAATTGATCAATTCGAATGCATTACAATCGTTGAATGGAACTTATATTGAAATTGAACTTGTAAAAGTAAAAAGTTTATGAATATTCTATTGTTGTTTTGTTACTTTTGTTTTGTAGAAAAATTGCTAGAACAATGAGGAAAAAGAAAATAATTGAATTGATATGAAGAGTAAAATCATTTTCAATAGATCACTCGGAAATGTAAATATTAATCGAAATCGGCTTCCTAACATACAAAAAAAATTGTTTATCATCTGCTTTTAGATAAAAGACTGTAAATAAAATATAAGCCTGGTCTACCCTGCATCTGCATTCTGCAAACATCTTGGCACAACTTGGTCTAAGGTACTGCTCTTTAGGTCTTTTGGTTGTAGGATTTGCCAATAAACACTTGAAAGCTTTCTTTTTAAATAAAACGTTAGCCAATTGAGAGATTTGGTGTTCACCGCGGGCACGTTTGCAGCAGTTGATCCGTTGGAACCGATTTTCGATATCTCGGTCACACATTTCGGACGAAACAGCCGATATTTCGAGTTCAATGTTGGCTCTGAGCTCTTCAAACATCATTGGCTTGTAAGCCGACCAATGACTTAACGATTATAAGATGTGCTGTGTGGCTTGTGGCACCATCCTTTTGAAACCACTGGTCGTCCAAGTCCATATCTTTCAATTCACTCTAAAAATTATCGATAATCATGCCGCGATAATGCCGGCCATTTACAGTAACGTATCGATTGTTATTATTATCTGCAACGAAAAAAAAAGTAACGACGCCGGCATGCAAATCACACCAAACACTTATGTTTTTGTGGATGAAGTGGTGACATGTGGATTTAAGCCCGACTAAGAACTCCTATTTTACTAATTGACGAACCCATTCAGCCAAAAATGAGCTCCGTCACTGAAAATGATTTTGCAATGAAATTCATTACATAGCGCATCTTCCACAAAGCCCAATCGGAGAATGTACCTCGCTTCGAATGGTCCATCGGCTTCAATTCTAGAGTGAGCTTTTTCTTGTTTGGGTGTAAACCAAGATCCTTACGCAAAATACCTCATAATGTTGTTCAAGCGATGTTCAAATCTTGAAAACGCCACAACGCCGTGGAATTGACTGATTTGGATCATTTGATACGGTTGACGACAGAACGGCAGTGATATTTTGGACACTTCGACATGTTGTCTCACCTACACGGCAACATCACACAACGAATACGTAGGCTCAACTTTTGTACACTTAACTTGTTATATTGGTTGTCTACTAGGCAAGAATTATGGCCAAAATTGGAGCTAACAGAACGTTCTTAAGGTTGCGGTTACCGTCTCCTTGACAATTTTTATAGTTTGCAGACGTTGCTCGTTCGTGTGCTTTACTATCATGAAAATGTTAAGTTTATTGAATGAATTGACAATGACAGTTCGGTTATTAGTTAAAGGATGTGTTCACAATAGAAATAAAAAGTTGTAAAGTCTCTATTGGAAAAGTAGTTACTATCCATCGAGCCATCGATGTTTAGTCTGAAAATATCGCAGTCGATATTGAAGATATGGTGAGCATGCTCACCATCATAAACAAACATCGAAATTAAGCTTCGTATACAGAACCATTCGATTAGAATAAGGAAGCCAATTTCACCGACTCCATAATAATATTTGAAATTAAATTCAGGAAATCTTTTAAAGCAAGTTTATCTGCTGCAATTTTCAAAGCAAAACTATAAAATATTAAACCGTTACCCCGTTTGAAATGGAAAGAGAACAATGTTATTGTATATCAGCAAAATTTAGATGAATTCAACTTGAACTTGAATGTGATGACTGAAACAGTAGAAAATGATGCACACAAACTTATTTCTTGTATAAGGAGTTCTGCAAGCAACATGATTGCAAAAAGAGTTCACAACTTTAAACGCAAATGGTTCGATAACGAATGTATGCTTGCCCGGAAAAAATCATTTACTCTATTGAAAGCACTTCGAAACTCAAATTGCCAAAATATTAAAAAGTGGTATTGTGCTGCAAATGCAAGTTATAAAAATCTGTGTATAAGAAAAAAAAACGGATTATGAAAACAATCAAGCTTTCAAACTTGGCCATATTAAAAATTCAAAAGAATTTTGGAATACGGCTAGAGAGATAAATGGCACAAATCAAACCATTGGAACAAGCATATCCGCTGATGTCCTGTCTTTATACTTCCAAAGTCTGTTATGTAACAAATCAGAAACAAAATTTTCGTATGCTGAACCGATGATTATAGATAAGATTTTGCACACTGAAATCACTTTTGCAGAGGTAAATGCTGTAATTATAAATGCAAAAAAAGGAAAAGCTCCGGGCGAAGATGGGATTCCATATGAATTCTTCAAGAACGCTACTGTATCTTTTTTTCGCAGCTCCAAATATTTTTTAATAAAGTGTTCATAGCAGAAAATATCCTATTATCATTCAAGAGGTCAGTCATCTTTCCCATTCACAAAAAAGGAGATTCGAACCAGGTTGAAAACTATCGCGGAATCTCTTTCATGAATGTTCTAGCAAATCTATTTTGCGGCATACTTTTGCAAAGACTCCAAACATGGACTAACTCATACCATATCATCTCAGACTTCCAAGCGGGATTTAGAAAAAACTATTCGACAGTTGACCACATCTTACACTAACATCTATTGCTAAAGCATTTCAAGCCAGAAATAGGAAAGAATATGCCTTTTTTGTTGATTTCAAAGCTGCCTTCGATCTTATAAATCGAAATGCTCTGTTTTACAAACTATCCCAGCTTGGCATTTCTATGAAGTTTATTCATGTCATAAAGGAATTGTATACTGAGACAAATGCAGCTGTTTGGGATGGCACTTCGTATTCTGATTGGTTCAGGACTTTTTGGTTTGCACTTTTTATAAACGATGTCGTAGCCTGCCTTCCTGGAGGAATCCGAATAGCAGATTCGAACATCAATTTGTTATTGTATGCTGATGACTTAGTGCTACTTGCAGAATCACCAGAAAGCCTGCAACTAATTATTAATAGTCTAGCCGATTATTGTCACAAATGGGACCTAGTTATCAACACAGACAAATCAAAAGTCATGGTTTTCTCTAGATCAACAAGAAGCAGGGACGCATACAATTGGAATTTCAATGGTGCAAGAAGTTGTTAGTGAATACAAATACCTTGGAATAAAACTAAACAGAACACTTGCTTTCAGCAACCATCTCACTGAAAAATCAAATACTTCACAAAGCCTGATCAATCTCACGTGGCAAAGTATCTTTGTAAATAACCGGATCATACTTTCGACGAAATATAAAATATTTGATGCTGTGGTTAAATCAACTCTGTGTTACGCTTCGCAAGTGTGGGGAGGTGAAGAATTCGAGGTCATCGAACAGGTTGAACGAAATTTTCTTTAAAAAATCTTTAACTTACCGCTCAAAACGCCAAATTACGCGATCTACCTAGAAACAGGACTATCTAAGCTACTTACTTATACTTTGAAGTCACAAGCGGATTACATTTCAAAGGTACTTTCTTCTCAAGATCAACGACTTTCCAAGAAAATGGTTCTGTATGAGTTGAGGAACGAGGATTGGTGGATGTCAAAGTGGAAAAGTATAGGCAATGCCTGTGGAGAAGACTTCTCGATAGACACAGAAAACATTAACTTAGTTAAAGAAAATTTCTACCGTATAATATTATACCGTATTATTTATGGTATCAAAACGGCGCAACTCAGCGCTAATTGGGTCACCGAGCTAGATTGCTCGTGGCCACCATTTCAACTACTATTATTCAGAAGCATGATAACTCTGTGCGAGACGTCTTTGTAATGAAAGCTAGAGAATCGGAGAGTAGAATTATATACGCACAGCTAAATACCAACTTAACTGAAAAAAAACTACTTTCATGACCAATATACATACCGAGAAATTTCTCTCATTTTTAAAACTAGGTGTGAACTTCTTGATCTCAATGGGACTCCTTACAATGGAAGCTTTAATCAATTTTGTTCTTTGTGCAACCTCAAATCTAAAGAAGACTGTTTTCATTTTTTAAGCATATGCCCAATATTTTCACCGCAACGACTTACTTACTTCGGAAAAAAACATTAACGATGCAAGAAACAATACGAATTTTAAACGAGTACAACTGGAAGCGCCTCTTCAACTTTTTAAATGAAATCTATAATTATAGAATGCTACTAATAACAGAATTTATGTAATACATTTCCAAAATTTTTTGTTTGTTTATTAAATTTGCTAACCGAGCTGACGGCAAAGCCATAGCTTATAAATTCTTTTTTGTCAAACAATGTATTAACAACTAGAAAATAAATTAATTACTTACTTACTTACTATAAAATTTAATAACAAGCGCATACAAGTTTCTTCAGTTGGAAATCATTACGAATGAATAACCCCAATAACCAATAACATCGCCTTTAAGATCTTGTATACTGTACTATCTGAAAGACTGACGTCTTTTGTCGACGACAGGTTGGGGTTGAAAGATCGAAAATTAAAATTAAAACCAAAACACCCGGACGCATTTGACCGCAAACCACTTTCCCGCACTACTTTTGCACGAATGCCATTTGACCGCAAAAGTCCTATCTTTTTTCATAACAATTTACTCCTTTTGGTTACTCAAAATTTTGAGAATTAAGGAGATCGAAATCTGATACCTTTTTCGATATTTCTTATAGCCCTGAGTTAGGCCAAACCCTTTTTCAAAAACAGAAATTTAAGGAGACACCAAATGCTGAGAATCATGGAGAAGGAAGCAAAATAATTCTTCGTTCAAATAATTCTATATTATTATGTCTTCTCTTCTGGTAGCTTTTCTTTTTCCAAAAGGTTGTCAAACTCGCAAGGAAAAAAATTGCGGTCATATGCGTGCTTTCAGGTGACACCTTATCAGTAAAATTAATGAAATGTCACCATTTATCACAACTTGGTTATGATAATCCCTCTTGTAGACGTTGGAAAGTCACGTAATGCTTTCTCCAGTGCCAGGTAGAAGATTAGATAGTCCAGTCCTTCACCTTTGTTACGAATTTGCTTTATAAAAGGAAAGGTCACTACGGCGGATACGCAACACAAATCAATGGGGAAGGATTTGATTTCTTCAACTTCGCTTCACCGCGGCTCAAATCAGCGCCATGATTGTGTTAGCAGAGAACAGTAAAACCAAAGTAATAAATTTTCTTAGTCAAAACGTATTTGAGACACCCTATACATCGTAAACGGAGTTTATCGAATGGTCGAATTTTCCGAATTTCGAACTTGGCTGGTTCCGGACAGGAAACAGCGTTGACAACGTTCTCGTCTGAGAAAATATTCACTAGGTGAGATCAACATTGTACATTTTCGTCTGGACCGCCAAAAAGATAAGCTCGCTTAGAGCGATAATTGAGGAGTCCTTTTTTTTCCTTGTAAAAGAAACGAATCAAATCCAATCGGTAAATAGCTTTTCCATCAAACTTATATAAATATTAAAGAAAAAATAAAAGGTGGTTAAATCGTCACTTTTAGAGTAAAGTACTTGCCCGATTTTTCACAAATTTACCGTGTGGGAGAGGAGATCTGACGACACCAAGCTTTTACCTGATCATACCTGGTAAATTGTGCCAAAATTTAAATAGTGAGGATTTTAAAAAGATGAACGGGTGTCACTGTGAGTTAGGGAATCAGCCGTATTTGACGTTTCGCACCACGTGCACGCAGCAAGTTCCGAAAGAGGACACCTTAAGAGCCAGGAGGTCTGCAGCGAATTCCCCTTTAAAAGAACTGACTCCAGTGGATTTCTCGCTTTCAGGGATCATGGAGTGAAAGGGCACAGTAACGGCAATTAAAAAAAGGGGGAATTAAACGTACTCGATGTAACCATCCACCTGTCACCCACGAAACCGGAGTTGAGGTTCGTAGTCTGTCCGTTGTCCAAAAAGCGATAAGAATACAAATCTTGGCATGAAATAGATTTTTTTTTTTTGATAAGTGAGACGTGAGAGGAGGTAAGTGAACAAGAACCACCCCACCGGTGACGCGCCTAGCCGCGCTTGTGCAAGCATGCCAAGTCCGTTCCTGAATCACCGAATTGAATCCAACATTCTTAGCACCTTTTTGGAACCAAAATATGATTGAACATGATAAAAGCACTCCCGCATTCTAAATTTTGGCTTCAAACGCCAGTGAATTATCCGTTAAAAATTCATCAAGCGAAGAATCGCTGTTAAAATTGGCTGCTGGTTTCAACTTTCAATTTATCATCTCTGTCCTACTGATAGCAGAGGATCTGGACAACACGGAATGCCAACGGTTTTGGTCGATTCGAGCGAAATTTGTTTCTAAAAATCTCGATAGCGTCTACATACATAATTACAGAATAGAGACAAGAACTTAAACAAACAAAAATTGTACAATATACGCAATATTGGAGAGCGAAGGTCCAAGGACTTCATAGATGCCAAAAGACAACGCAATCCTGACTCAGGTGGCACAAACAGGTGGTGAAGGACTACTGTCAGCTTTTATGAGACAAAGACCTACATAATATAAATATCGTGCTACACACATGTTCTAAGATTTATGAACTCCTTGAGATCAAAAGGTATTTTTAAAATATTTCTCAAAGTTCATTTCAAAGATATAAAGGCCAGATTAAAATTATATTAAGCAAAACGGAAACGTCGTCGTCAGAGCGGTTGCCCCCACAAGTGAAAATTCCAATTTCACACAACATTAACCAGAATTTATTTCCATCTCATTGGATTAATTCTGAAAATAGATTCACACCTTAAGAATTTCAAGTTATTCATCAGCTGGCATCAAATTTGTGTCTTAATTCAAAAAATCTCCAAATGCGATGATGCACACCTTCTCTAATTGCCGACACTGCTTGTCATCCATCCTTCATTTCAAAATAGCACTCGTTTTCCAAAAACCAACAAAACTGCGGTTGAGACCGACACGGCCGGAGGCGGCGGCGCCAACATACTCACTCTCTGAACATTCAATATCAAATTGCACAATCGAGCCTTGGCAAGCCGACGATGTGTGCCCCTGGATAGAGATAGAGATGTTATGAATTTCGAACTAATATCATCATCTGACAAATCAGTGGCACTCGGAACTAGTGATGTCGAGCAGAATTATAGTGATCTTAACCAGGCATACATATACTATCAAAATGAAAATCCACTCATTCCGCATGATCATCGCACTCCATGTGGAGAAGAATCACGAGGAAGTGGTAGCCATTTCCACTGCTGCGGTGTGTGATAATTTTTAATGTTGAGATTTATATCACTTTTTGTATTTTTAGAAAAATCTTTTCCCTGTCATCCATTTTTTTTTGTGTTTATAATTTAAATATTGTGTTGTTTTTATAAACGTGTTCAAAAACATCGTTTCCTTGTTTTTCTTTAATCTCATTGGAGCGAGATTATTTTGATGTTGATTTTTTTGTGATTGATTACCCAAGGTGGGGAATAAATACCGAATGTGTTGAAATAATGCAAATATTTTAGTTCTTTGTTGTGGGGGGAAATGTCTACATTTTTGAGTTTTAAGATGTTCGAATGAATTTTGCACTCATTATTAGGTAAACCTGACTCTGCCTACACACTTTTGTGATATTCCGGGGAGATATTTATCTGAATTCATTTTTAACCACGAACATGTGAGATGGGAGCTGTCAAATAGGACAACACTTAATAATGTTACGTTCGGTAATCAAGACAAATTGCCAGGTTTAAGGAAAAACATCAAAATTAATGTACCTCTACCTACATTTTCTTTTTTGGAGAGATTAATGACTTAAAGTTCATTATTTTAAATGGAGGATTTTCCTAGAACAGATGTTCAGTTTTGATGGTGTTTTGAAAATTGAAGAAAAATTTAACAAACACCTGTAAATTAACGTTAGCCAGAAATACACTTTAATTTCAAAACACTTTAGTTTTTAAACGGTCACAACTCACAAATCAATCATCAACTGCCTGGGCAAGTGACAACCCCGGAAATAAAAGGTGAGAGGAAACCAAGTCTACAAACAGGTCCAGTGGAATTTTTGTAAAAGTAGATATTGGTATTTTACTAAACTTTCTCAACATTCCGCTGGACCTCAAAGTCAGTTTCCGATCTCCCTTTATCTAATCTGGGGATAAACCAGTCTATGAATTTTTCGTCGAATATCAAATGTCAGTCAAGTGTTAACTTCTTCGATTCTTTTTCTGCGTTAATTTCAAGCTGAACTGCAGGCACCTCTCCTCGATGTCAAGCACTTTCGCACAACAAGTTTGTTGAGGTCCTCTACCACCTGTGTGCTCCATCTGAGTTGCGGTCTTCCTCTTCTGCGATGTCCTTCCGATTGGATTGGAAAACTCTACCTGCCAGAGCATTGTTTTCCATTCGCTCTACGTGATCCAGCCATCTAAGTCGTTGGACCCAGGCCCGTAGCCAGGATTTCGGTTCGGGGGGGGGGGGCTTGTTCAATTTCGAAGAAGTAATTCTTTATACAAAAATTTAAAAAAAAACTACATAATGTAAATGTTTTATTTTTGTTTGTATTTTTTTTTTTATTTAATTAAATAAATAGTTTGGATTTTTACAGCAATAAACGCCTTGTCTTTTTTTTAGACATAATGTCGATCACTTCATCTGGATCCACATCAATACCTGAGTGAACAGACAGCATTGCAAGTGCGCTTAGTCTTGGATGGCCCATAACGCTTCGGGATACTGTTTTGATCCTTTTCATCGTTGAAAAGGTTCTTTTAACGATAGCTGTTGTAACTGGTAGTGATGCCAAAATTGTAAGCAAGTAGCTTATGCTCCTGAAGTAGGTCTTGTCACATATATCTAGCAGTTTCAGAACATCGGAAGAGGGATCCTTACTTACTTTACTTACTTACTTAAGGTGGCGCTACAGTCCGGGGTGGACTTGGGCCTCAACCAACAAACCTCTCCTGCCAGCTCGGTCCCTAGCTCGCTGTCTCCAGTTTCGCAAGCCGAGTTGGTTGAGGTCGTGTTCAACTTGCGCGCGCCACCTGAGCCTTGGTCTTCCTCTACTGCGTCTTCCCTATGGGGTGGATTCGAAGACTTTACGGGCCGGAGTATTGGTGTCCATCCTCTCCACGTGACCGAGCCATCTGAGTCTTTGGACCTTCACTCTTTTAGCTAAGTCAGTGTCGCTGTACAGCCCGTACAGTTCGTCGTTAAATCTTCTCCTCCATTCACCGTTTATGCAGACAGGACCATAGATCTTACGTAGAATCTTTCTCTCAAAACGGCCAAGTGCGTTCTCATCCGTTTTTGACAAGGTCCATGCACCATATAGCAGGACGGGGATGATGAGGGTCTTATAGAGCGTCACCTTAGTTTTTCGGGAGAGGGCTTTACTACTCAATTGCTTTCTTAGCCCGAAGAAACAGCGATTAGCAAGAGTTATTCTTCGTCTGATCTCGGCGCTGATGTCGTTGTCCGTATTGGTAGCGGAGCCAAGGTATACAAAGTCCCCAACTACCTCGAAATTATATGCGTCTATCGTGACGTTTTGTCCAACCCAAGTAACAATTTATCTTGTATAAGGTCCAATTCCTGAATATTTAGAAGCAATAGCTTCCATAGTGTTATTTTAAGGCTTATTTAAGGATGATTGTTTTTATTTTGCTTGAATAAGACCTTTTGTAATTTACTTATAACAGCCTGCAATTTGATAACCCAGATAAGGCCTCCTTATGCAAATTATAACAAACTGCTTGCTCGAGATTGATTTACCGAAATTATATAAGGCCTCGCTTTGCTTCCTCGTGAAAGCGCAGTTAAAATAACTCGTATAAGGCCTTATTTTTGTTTCCTAATAACAGTCTGCATTTTGATAACCCAGATAAGGCCTCCTTGTGCAAATTATAACAAACTGCTTGCTCGAGATTGATTTACCGAAATTATATAAGGCCTCGCTTTGCTTCCTCGTGAAAGCGCAGTTAAAATAACTCGTATAAGGCCTTATTTTTGTTTCCTAATAACAGTCTGCAATTTGATAACCCAGATAAGGCCTCCTTGTGCAAATTATAACAAACGAAATGTAACTTCGCGTATGTATGTGTGATTGTTTTTTGATTGTTCATTTCAATACATGCGTACTGTGGTTTCCTTATGATAGTTATTGCTCACTTAAGAAAGCGGACACTCTTAGGAATGACAAGTTATCCGAGTTCAAATCTCATGGCATGTTCTTTTTTTTTTTTGTTATTGAATGGAAAGGCTATTATTCTCATGATGTCTCAAGTAAAAAATGTGGTATCGTATGTAAGGTTATCACCTGAATGATGGTAATTGATCAATTTTGTTTTCAAAAAAATAAATTCAAATTATAGGTATATAATTTTACTACTTTTTGAATCAACTTTAAAGAATAGTAGATATTTTATGCATTTTATGTGTTCAAGTCAGTTTCCAATAAAGCTATCTGTATCTTATCTGGATGGATGGACACCCTTTAATCCACAACTTTTTTTAATTCAATTTTAATGTTTCACTCTTCACGAATTTAGTAATATTATACATTTTGTCCCATAAAGTTTGAGAGAAATGAGTTGCAACAACTATTTTCAAGTTTGCTACTCATAACATAGAAGTCGCAATAGCGCAGTGGATGAATGCTCGACTGATAAGCGGAGGGTCCCGAGTTCAAATCCCATAGGTAAACTCTAATATTTATTCTCAGTGTACAAACAAATATAATTAATGAGAAAAATAACCGAATGTCCATGTTATGTCAGAAATAAAAGCAGCAAACAACAGAAAAATCGCAAAAGAAAAACAATTTCATGTTGAAAATAAATTTTTCTCTACTTTTGCAATAACTTGCATAAGGCCTTATCTTTACCGTTTTAAAGAAACTGTTGCTTTCTGTATCAAGCTGTTGTAAGGCCTTATTCGCAATTCTTGAAAGAAGCTATTGCTTCTTTAAATTAACTGTTATAAGACCTTGTAGAGATTTCTTCCGAGAAGCTATTACTTCTTTAAATCAATTGATATAAGGCCTTGTCATAATTGATTTAAAGAATCAATGGCTTGCATAACTTACGCCAAACGTATTTGTATAAGGTTTCATACAAGCAAGATACAAATCAAGAAATAGCTTCGCTTAAGCCTTATAGAAGTTAAATTGTTACTTGGGAAGACGTCGGTGTCGGAATAAAACCTAAAAAATTTTCCCGAAGCATACTTTTCGTGGGCTCTGTACAGCAGTCAACATATCGGACACATATTGAAAGTTGCTCAGTGCCAGAAACATCCATTGTTTCATCAGCCAGAATGCTAAAACAACTCGATCTTATAACCCGGTTAGATATTTTTCTGGTGACAATATCAGAGCATAAATCCAAGATTTCGTTTTGGATATCTGGGCTTATATAGGTTGCATTTTTTGAACTGGTTACGATGTGGTTACATAAGTAGTGAGGAACTAATAAGAGAATATACAAACTTTTGTTCAAATATTTTTTTTTTAAATCATTTCGGGAGGAGCTTGAGCCCCTCTAGCCCCCCCTCTGGCTACGTGCCTGTTGGACCCTAACTTTTCTGGCTAGGTTAGTGTCGCTGAACAGCTCGTACGGTTCTTGATTGAATCTTCGTCTCCATTCTCCATTTATGCTGACTGGACCAAAAATCACTGGAAGAATCCTTCTCTTGAAGCAAAAGCGTTTTCATCCGATGTTGTCATGGTCCATGTCTCTGCACCCTACATTAGGACCGGGATGATGAGGTCTTTATACAGTGACACTTTAGTTACTCGAGAGAGGACTTTACTACTCAATTGCCTTCTAAGTCCAAAGAAGCAACGATTGGCAGGAGTGATCCTTCGTTTGATTTCAGCGCTGGTGTTGTTGTCTGAGCTTATAGCGGACCCTAGGTAGACGAAGTCCTTTACTACCTCGAATTTAAATATGTCTGTACTGATGTTGGATCAAAGACGTCGATGTTGGTTGTCCTTTCTTGTTGACAGCATTAACTTGGTCTTTCCCTTGTTAACGCTACACCCATCTTCCTGGCCTCCGTCTGAAGACTCACGAACGCACCACTGACATCACACTGTGTTACTTCCAATTATGTCAATATCGTCTGCGTATCCTAGTAGCTGGACGGACTTTTATAAGATTGTGCCTCTGATGTTGACCTTGGAGTTTCGCACAATCTTTTCAAGAACGATATTGAAGAAATCGCATGACAGCGCATCGCCTTGTCAAAAATCTTTTTTGACATCAATAGCGTCCGTTAGTTTTTTTTTCCGACAATGATGGAACAGCGTGAGTCATTGTCATCTTACACAGACGGACGAGTTTTTCTGGGATGCCAAAACTAGACATTGCTCTATATAATTGGTCTCTATAGACGCTGTCATACGCGGACTTGAAATCGTTGAAAAGGTTTTAGGTATCGATTTGAAGTTCGTGGATCTTCTCCAAGATCTGCCGTAGAGTGAATATTTGATCGATGGTTCAGGGCATCTCTGATGGCTGCTTGGCAGTGTTGCCGCTGGTCCTCTGCATTTCGTGCTGACAGCAAAGGACTTCTGAGGAGGTTTTCGGACACACGATCGGAAAAGATCTAGCAAACTCTGTAACTGTTTGACGTCGAATTTTCTCCTTGCATTTGCATGTGTTGGCTACAACAAGGTCCGAGTCGATGTTGGTACCTCGGAATGTGCGGTAATCTTGCATGCTAGAGAAGTGTCATGCGTCTATCGCAATCTGATCAATCTGGTTGACGGTTGATTGATCGGGAGATTGCCATGTCATCTTGTGGATGTCGAGATGTGGGAATCGCGTGCTTGCTACCATTACGTCTCACCCTGTAGCGAAGCCGATTAGCCTAAATCCGTTATCGGAGGTGGTCTCGTGTAGGCTATGTCGTCCGATTATTCCACCAAAGATTGCTTCTCCTCCCAGCTAAGCATTAACATCTCCAAGGACAATTTTAATGTCATAACTAGGGCATTGCACGTAGGTCTTGTCGAGGAGCTCGTAGAACTTGTCTTTGGTGTCTTCATCCTTTTCCTTAGTGGGGTCGTGAGCGCAAATGAGGCTTATGTTGTTGAATTTTGCCTTGATGCGGATTGTTGTAATGCGCTTATTCACTGAGTTGAAACTCAAGACCTTCCTCCTGAGTCGAGTCCCAACTACAAATCCACATCCATATAGACGCTGATTTTGTTCCCATAGTAGAAATCAAAGTTGTTCATTTTACGTAGGCTCGGACCATCCCATCGCATTTCTTGGATGGCTGTTATATCTGCTTTATAGCAGTCAAGGGCTTCTGCTAGTTGTTCGGCTGCACGTTGTATGTTAAGGGACCTAACATTCCAAGTGCAAAACCAAAATTCGTTGTCCTTAAATTGTTTGCGTGGGTCGACATCATTAATTCCGTCCGTATCCGAGGCTTGTTGGTGTTTCGAAACTATAATTTCTTTATATGGCCGGGCAGTCACCCCGACGCACGACCCCCAACCTGGAGGGCCAGGTCTTTAGTTTAACTCTAAGACGAGGAGCCGGCCAAACCGCTCCTTATAGGCTGCTAATATGTCGTAGTAGCCCTATAAGGTTTAAAACAATAAATTAACAGTTAAAAAAGTGAGGTAATTAAAACAAAAACAATTGGAAATTTCAAATCACAGGTATTTCAGAAATGTGATTAATATTTAACGAGGGTTCTCAGTGGTGTTCATATTACCAGAGATAAAAGGAGAGAGGAAACTAAGCTGTCAAAAGGGATGAAAGAAAATAAAAATTTCGGGATTAAGGGGTAAGAAGTATGTTAGTTTCCGATTTCCTTCTTTCAATAATCTCTTATAATCCAAAAATTCGCCAACATGACAGAAGTTGATAAACTGATATTGTTGAATGTGAACAAATGAAGAATCAACTAACCCAAATTTCAAGAGCTGGGTCGACTAGTTTTAATAATTGAACACTACTCAAAGGATATAATGCCGATCGGTATCGTTTTCACTGTTAATGTCTGACACAAAAATATCCAAAGTAAACATCTTTTTATAAACTTGTCAAACCTCTAACCAAATCCTAAGACCATCAAAAACATCACTTTAATATTTATCCTCTTTTAGTCTTAACCGTATTCAAATTTTGAATTTAAAATTTTTTCTTATTCAATTATGTTCGACTTGTGTCAATTAACTCAATGTACTGTGCATAATCTATACGCATTGAATATCTGAGTAAAGAGTAACTCTTACCCATTCTACGAATGCTTAAATTCTATTATTCACTTTGACACAAAATTTATTTTAAATGAGATATTAATGGGATAGAATTCTGAACCCAAGGAGAAATGTGAATTTCATAAATCCTTTTATAATGGCGTGTGACAATTTTTAACTGACTCCATTATCCTTGATGTCGATTATAATCAGATCTCAACCATGGCATGATAATATTTAGGCCAAAATGAGTCTTTTTTAAGTTTTCAAAGATTATGCCTGATGTGTTTTTAATTTGATGAAAGGGGTCTTTACCAAAGATAATGATTAAGGGGGATGGATTAATCTTAGTGTTCCAAAGATGACGTAATAAGGTAACGTTATACATAACTGGTGATTTTTTAAATATCATCAACTACCGCGGACAGTTTTCGAATGAAGAAACGAAATTAACAAAGCCTTATTATGACATCGAAACCTTTTCTCTTTTCTGAAATTGAATATGAAACGAAAACGACCCTAACTTGACATCGATTAATCTTTAAAACAAGTTCAAGCAACACTCTTGTTGGGTATACCATTCGTCCCCCTTTAAATTAGCACACTTTTTGGTATCTGTCATTTTAATTTTGAATTCTCTTGTTTCTGTCTAGTGCGAGATAATAAATAATAATGCCAAACGTTCCAAATTAAATATTTAAGTCAGGCGGAGTCGACCTTTGGTTGTTTTATTAATTTTTTGGTCTGCCAAAAATTTAAGAAAATGCTTTTAAGATGTTTGTTTGTTTTTTTTTCATTTTGTTTTAAAATATTTTAGAATGTTGACGCTGACAACTTATGAACGAGCATAAATTATTTAATGGGCGGTTATATTAATTTACACGCTTTGATTTTTTTTTCTTCTTGGGTGTGTGCACGAGCAGATACCTGGCGACTTTTTTTTGTGTTGCTTGTGTTTCCGCCTTCGCAAAAATATTTACGTTTTTATTTTAATGTGACCATCATAAAATGAAACTCAACGTATGTAATTGGTTTAGTGAACAAATTAAACATTTAAAATGTTATAAAGTTGTTTAATGTTCGGAATATAAATAAACAAAATGTATTTTAACGAATATTTATGAGTTGCTATTTGTTGGGTGCAATTGCTCATTTTTATCTTTAAAAATTCAGTGGTATTTTTAAAGTATACTGCATTGTCAACAGTACGTGATTGCTGGACGCACACCACTATGAAATGTCTTCCATTCAGCTCAAAATTAAACGTCTACGTTACGATGCACCCGATTCGAATTTGCTTTGAATGACATAAGCTGTTGAGCTGTCAGACTTCAGACAGAACAAATTCTCAGCATATTTGAGCTAGAGCTTCCGTTTGGAGTCACATTACGTTACATTACGTACAAAACGTGAGGTCAAAGCTTCATTGCGATAGCATGCATCGAGTTCACATGGCTGAACTCGTATAAACTTCAGGCGACACCAAATGTAAAGCGTATTTCTGTTTTAACAATTAATTTCACTTCTCGAAATTTGACGGATTTTCGCAAAAAAGAGCAAGATATAGATCAGATAAAGGGAGATAGGAAACCAGGCTTTTTTTTTTATTATTCCCACGCCTCTTTCCCCCCCAGATACCGCACGCGCTGGGGTCCATTTTCACCGAATACGATTACAATTACGGTTGCTAGTCGTATCGGCACTCAATTTGAAATTATTTGAAATAAATAAAATAAAAAAAGTGATGGCGACACGAATAGGTACTAGGGAGACAAGAGTTTGGGACTGCTTAATACAAGCAGGTACAACAGTAAAAACAAAATAAATTAAAATTTTAAATTAAAATATTACAAAAAGTAAAAAAAAGAAAAAATGCAAAAGTCAAAAATTTTAAAAACATCTATAAAAAAAACAAAGAAAAATTAAATTAAAATAAAAATTAAATTAAAAAATACAGTAAAAAAAATAAAAAAGAGTCAGTTTCTTATTTTTTTTTTAACAAATAATAAAAAAAAATACATGAATAGACAACAAACAAAATTTAAGAGCGTGCCACACTGGTTTTAGCATAATCTTTAATTTATTCTTATTAATATGAAAGTCAATAAGATCCGTATTATAATTCAAAAGCCTACTCATCCTTGTCAAGGGCTCATGCATTCCGTAATTGGTAGGCTCAGCGAGCTCATTTGACACCCATACTCATGCATACGTAGGGCTTACTGTAAAAATTATCAATTTATCGTAACGTCAGCCATATTGGGTTTAAAATGCTGGCAAAATTAATGAATCTTGCATTGTCATCGGAAACAAATATGAAGCCATATTTCAGCTCGATAGCTTTAAAAGAAGTGGGTGACATATCGAGTTTTCCAGTGGGGACTTGAAAACTTTGAATTTAATTTGTGAACGCACCCTTTCACTTATTTTGGAACTGTCGTTTTCAATTTATTAATGGCGTTTTTAATTGGCAATCTGGAAGTTAAAAAAAGCATTCTGAATGCGTTCAATTGGGCAGAAAAGACAGTTCCGATTCTGAAAAGAAGAGAATTCCCTTCTGATTTTAAAACCAGAATGCTTTTTTTCAGATTCCAGATTGCCAATTAAAAACGCCATAAGTAAACTCAATATTTTCATCGTGGTAAAGTACATGAAAGAGCAACGTCTGCGAATTATAAAAAACACGTCTACCGAAATTCGGATTTCGAATTCGATGATCACAACCTTACTTACTTCTTACTTACTTAAGGTGGCGCTACAGTCCGTTGTGGACTTGGGCCTCAATCAACAGTCTCCGCCAGCCAGCTCGGTCCCTCGCAAGCTGTCTCCAGTTTTGCAGTCACGGTCTTTCCCTCCTTCTACGTCCCTCGGGAATAGTGTCGAAGGAATTTCGGACCGGAGCATTGGTGTCCAAGTCCATCCACTCTAAATGAGCGAGCCATCTGAGTCTCTGGACCTTGACCCTTCTGGCTAGGTCCATGTCGTTGTACAACCCATAAAGTTCGCTGTTGTATATTCTTCGCCATTTCCCATAAATACACATGGGGTCAAAGATGACCCGAAGAACTTTCCCCTCGAAACAGCCTAAGGCACATTCATCCAATTTTGTCAAGGTTCATGCTTCTGCACCATACAGCAGGACTGGGATGATAGGGTGTTGTACAGTTTTAACTTAGTTAGTTTCCACTCAATTGCTTTCTTAGCCAAAAGAAACATCGATTAGCAAGAGTTATTCTTCGTCTGATCTCGGCGCAGGTGTTGTTGCCCGTGTTAATAGCGGAGCCTAGGTAGACAAACTCCTCTATACTACCTCGAAGTTGTATGCGTCTATTGTGTCCTTCCTCGAAGACAGCATATATGTACTTCTTATATACCTATACTGATCACAACCTTATACATGTAAAACTGTCAAACTTCCACCTAGATTCATCTTGATGATTGTGCATTACAAACGATTTTATGTCGTGGTTTAGGGTTCCGCTCTCGTCTCGTTTTTACATCGCGCTGCCGCCGCCCAGTGGGACGAATATATGGGGAAAACGGCGAAATTAATATCTCGTGTTTAAATGAATGAAACATAGTTATTTTGCATGTTTTCACTTTTTATATTGAATATCTACGCTATTAACTTAAAATAGCGTACAAAACCTCTCAGTTAGTGGCCCTCCCATCAAATTTCAGAAGAAAAGAGCTGAGCAGCAAACTCTTTTTTGGAATTTATCTTTTAAAGTTGTGAGTAATTTTTTTTTTTTTTAATAATTGCTACGACGGAGTTGATGTGACTATTATGAGGACCTTGCTTGGCATGCTCGCAGAAGCGCGGCTAGGTACGCCGGAATGGGGTGGTCCTTGTCCTCATACAGCCAGTCGTATAAAGCAAAAGAAAAATATACTTCATGTCAAGACTTGAGGGCAAACTAACGACGGACGGACTAAATACTTCACCCTACCAAAGCTACGGGTGACGGATGGATGTCACCCTGAGTGCCTTTCTTCCCTCCCAATATTGCCTTTCGACAACGCCTTGACACCTCACGCACTCTTGGTCTTAAGGAGATGTCCCTGGTCCAGTATTTTTGCTTAATCACACTAAAACAAGAGAATCGGCACTTACATCTTGCACACTTACACCCATATGGTTATCTTACTTAAAAATTCATATTCAGTTCCTTGACATGCTCTTTATTAAAATTTAATAGAAAGATTAATCATTACTGAATTTATCATTATCTTATTTTTTAATTCATGTGCATATGCATTATGTTTTCTTAAAAGAAATTATCTGAAAGATTTGTTTAATATATGGCTACTTCTTGTAATCTTATAACAGAATATCTATAATATAGTATATTTATTTGAATTTTAAGTCTAATTTATAAGTGCATGCATAGGCAATTTCAATTACTCTAATTATTCGTTTGTTTACTTTTTTTTCCTTTTTCTTTTGTTTAGTTTAATTCACCAATGTATAAAAAGAGCAAAGCTATAAGTATTAATAGTTTGGCCTGTTATTAAAAAAAATAACTGTTATGATACTTTTGGAGACTTACCGCTTTGTTGAGTTTGTGCACAAATCCAACGGGGTTCCTTTTATGTTATTTGATTTTTGATGACGTATGCAACTCGCAGCCAAACTATTACACAATCACTTATAATACTTTAATTGAGCTCTTTCTCTCTTTTCTTTTTTTTTTGTTAGCAACTAATGTCTTTTTACCTTTTTTTCATTTACCTTGCACTTTACTCTAATTTTTTTTTTGTTGTATACTAATTTCTTTCTTTTATTCAAATTTTAACTATCTTCTCTATTTTTCTTTTGACTAACTTAATTCTTTACTTTACTTTAGCTTTAAATATTTTTCTTTTTCTTCTTTTACATATGTTTTTTTTTTTTGTAATTTTCACTTTTCACTTTTGTAAGCCCCCTCCCTTGTACACGTCCCGATGCCCCCAGAGCTTCCGTTTAAGATTGGTTACCCTCTTAACGCTGATACACTATGGTTTTTTCCTTTTTTGTTCTTTTTATGTATACTTGAGCGAACCGACGCAATTCCCGAGCTCGAATAGACTGAGCCTGAATAATGATTTTTCTGCCAATCAGCAAGTTATTGGAAGGCTCTGCTCGACTTCAGGCTTTGGAATAGTGCCGTTATTGAGGAGTTTAACGTGGATATCTCTAGGCTTGGTTGAGAGCATCACTGTAAGATGATTTTTATTTGCCTCGGAGCGCTTATCTTCCTTTATGGGCTTCTTTATTGGAAAAAGAAAGACGCTCACCCTCGTGCACGTGGGTGAGACGTCAAAATGAATAATTCTTTTATAGCAGGAACAGAAAAGCCTATTTAATTACCCTGGTTAGAAACTGTCACATTTGATTGTTTTAGAGCCGATTTTTCAATCTTCAGATAAACAAGCAGATAGTGTTTATTCGACAAATAACAGAATATTGGATTTTTGAATCGTCAGATAGACTTTATCTGACGAAAAACGTTCTAATTTATTCGACCGATGAATACTCAGATAAGTTTATTTGCCAGTTTGTTATTTTTATTTTTGTTCGATGATTGAAAAATCGGCTCTTAAAGGGATTTACCTGATTTTTTTTTTGGAGAATACTTCTTATAAAATCATTAATATAAAGCTCGCTTGCTTTAGGTTTCCTCTGGATAACCCATTAACCTCTCTCTTTTTGTTTTTCTTTTCTATGGTACTGCTTGTATGGGAATGCAATAACTACATAGATTATGATAAAAAAGTTACTAATATTTCATAGCAATCTAAGAATTCAATCGATCAACAAAACGATGGAAGAAACTTACTCAAATTCTAGATCTAATTGTGGCCTCAGAAAATTTCCCTTTTTGAGGAGAGGTCTTCTTAAGTTGGTGGTCCAAAAGGAAAAGACCGACTTAGAGAAAATGGTGATAAGCCAAGCTTTCACGAATGCAATCAAGTTGCTAGCCCTGCTTCCTGCTCGAAAGCAATTGAACGAAGCCACACTTGAGAATTCCAAACCATGAATTTCGAATACCCTTTGCATGACAGGGTGCCTCATCGTATTAGAGTGTTTATAATTCTTTGTTTGTATGCTGTAGCTATCAGTTGTCTTTTGAGGATATTTACATTTAGAAAATGTTAAGATTCAGAAAATAATGCTAAATTGGTCACCAGGGCGTATACGTACTTTTTTTTTCTTTTTTTTTCTTTTTGATTCGTAACATAATATCTAATAATAAGAGTAATAATAATTTTTATTTTCAACAACAAATATTATATTTCAGCTTAATTCTCTAAATAATTATTATTGTTGTTAAATATAACAAAACAAGAAAAATAGCAATTGATTAATCTTCATCACATTCTGTTGATCAGACCTATGATGGTAGCCGATCGGAAAAATATCCGATCGGAGAAAAGTTCCGATCGGAAGATTTTTGTATTCACGGTACCCGAGTTTGGACGTCAAACAATGCACTTTATTCTACTTCTTTTGGTTTTATATTTTTCGGATAATCTTTCACGTTTAATTTTCTATCGGGAAGAATCGGAAAGAAAAAAAAAGCGCAAAGTACAACGCGTCGCAAATATTTTGACAGTTCACTGCATAGCATTGCATGCATTTTAAATTTTCAACGCACCTAAGATTTTTGTTCGTAGATCTGTCCGATTTTACTGTCGGAAGGGTTAAAATCATATGAAAATTGAAAAATTCGTACAAATCGGATAAAATTTTCTTCCGATCGGCTACCATCAATGGGCTGGATGTCTCAACAAAATCGTCAATATCAATAGGTAATGT
Source organism: Sphaerophoria taeniata (assembly GCA_943590905.1). Taxonomy (NCBI): domain Eukaryota; kingdom Metazoa; phylum Arthropoda; class Insecta; order Diptera; family Syrphidae; genus Sphaerophoria; species Sphaerophoria taeniata. The sequence continues at coordinate 27,132,634 of OX016541.1, forward strand.
TGACACATTTAGATTATTTTTGACTAGATATTGATCAATATCCGGGTCTTCCTTAGACGAATGTGAGCTCTTGGAACGAATACTTGAAATGAACTGATCTGAAGAAATGAATAAATGATTAATTAAATCAATCATTGAACTTGTTCTGGAGCACTTTCGTCTATGTTCTAATCTGGTCTTTCTGATTTCTTTATGTCGAGCTTCCAACACTTCTTCTGAAAGCACTCCAATAGGCAAAGGCAAATGGAAAAAAGATGTTATATCTTTTGAATGAACCAGAAGCTTATGAACCAACTATATTGGGAAAGATACATGATTTTCGTTTCGAATATCAAGGTCAACTTCTTCAGTTGACTCTTCCATGTGTAGCAGCTCACGAAGTTTTTCACATACCGCTTGAATTTTCTCTGATTTTTCAGTTTCAACCCATGCTTGCAGTAGGTCGCCATTTTTTTATTGATGGAGATGAGCCAACAAAAATGCCAATAATTAAAAAAGCGCAAATTTGCGCAAAATTTCTTTCATAATTTAGTTAGTAGACACGCAAATCATCATAAAACAGGAAATATCTCAAAGGTGTTTTTTGGGGTATTTTAGAAAACCTTACTTAAACCCGAAATTTACACTTTTTTCAAGAATTCTAATTAGACTTCTTCTATTCACTTCGTATTAAAAAAATTAAGAAAAAAACACACTTTTGTATAGCAATTTATGATTTTACATACCTTGATCATAATTATTAGCCATGGTTTAATTAAAATGTAAGCGCAAAATTAAATAAGAACACAAACTTGAAATTGGATATGAAAACCACGTTTTTAAACTTTCTACGGAAATATTTGCACTAGTCACTGTTAGCGGTCCTGTAACTAATAAACTTGTTCACGTTTGCAAATAATTTTAATGCGTTTAGAACATTTAAATATTTAGGATGACTTGCCAATAACCCAAAAGTACCGCTAAAATAGTTGCATTTTTGATTTATTGCTATGGGTCGTCCCACTGTGCCGGCCGGTTTTAATTTTTCCGAATCATGGCGATGCGTTGTGACGAGGCTCGCTTCATTGTGTATTGCTTGATATAACTTCATGGCTTTGAAATTATCTTGACAATTTGAACGAGGTTCGTTCCGCCATTGTCTCATAATGACGCCATATTGTAAATGGGCCATTAACTAACTCTAATTTTTGGTCGTAATTCTCGCCCTAGTAGACAGACAATAACAAGTTTAGTGTAAAAACTTGAGTCTATGTTCATATTCGTTCTTTGATGTTGCCGTGTCACTTATAGACAACGGGTGGGTTGAAGTTTCGAAAATTTGGTTGCTGTTGAGGCGTCCGTAGCAAATGACCGAAATCAGAAGATTCCACGGCGTTCTCAAGATTTAAGCATGGATTACCGATTATTTTTGGACCAATTAGTAGATATGGATTTGGTTTCATAAGGATGGTGCCACAAGCACAATCGATTTATTGAAGAGTAAGTTTGACTAGTGTGTCATCCATGGCCGTAGCCAAGGGGGGGCAAAGTAGGGCAATGCCCTACATTAAATTTTAAATGCCCTACCTTAAAAAACACCCTTCCTATAAGAATTCCGTTCCCTCCAAAATGTAACCAGCATTAAAAATGCCCTGATTTTTAAATGCCCCACTTTCAATAATGCCCTACTTATAAAAATATCCGACCTTCTCGAATGCCCTACCTTCAAAATACATTTTGCTTTGGGGAATGAGGTTCTTCGTAGTCAACATAAATTTAACTCGTCGTTTTTTGCTGTTTAAAATAACTAATTAAATAGAGTGGAGCGACAGCACTTGAAAAGCCAAGCCTAAGTGACTTACTCTCATCAACAATTCTCTGGGTGCGTGTGAAGAATTGAGGGGACCTACAATTTAACAACGTCGATTCCGAACGGCAAAGTTGAGAACCACTTTTTCATGACAGATCGATACTATTGGAAGTTTTGTCAGTTCTTCGCAAGAGGCAGTGCCCGTGAAAGATGAAATAAAAACTATGGGTACGAGAAGGACTCGAACCCACGCCGCGACGTTCTGCTTAGCAGCCAACGCACCTAACTACTAAGTTAGTTAGCGTTTTAGTAGTACTAACCACGGTTTTTGCTGTTTACTGTATACTAACTCAGTTAAGCTGACAGATCTCTCAAATAAAGTAACTAAGATTGGGTTGGTCTAAGGAAACGTAGTGAGATTTTGTTGTTTGTGCCTACCCCACATAAGTTAAGGAATTTATGCAAGCACCAAGCAAACAAAATATTGAGATCGTTTTGTAAAATTGAGGAATCTGTTGGATTTGAGACAATTTTAAAAATGTTGTCACCCGCGAACATTAGTGTAGGTATCCAAATTTTCAAAAATAAGACAGACATCGTTAAAAGATAAGAAAAAGAGCACGTGGCCAAGGTGACTTCCTTGTGGGACACCAGAATCATTTATTGGATTGAAGACTGAGATACGGAAAAAACTCTTTAAACTCTATTATCAATGTAAAGGCTTATCAAATTTATATAAATTTATGGTAAACCTTAGTAGAGCTTCGATGTAATCAGTTTATATTAATATATTGACCAGTGCTGACAAAACTTTTGATACAAATTAAGTTAAGTTAGTGGTAGTGGATTAAGAAAACCATAATAAGCGAATGAGAATAAAAATAAATAAATAAACTGAATCATAAAATAAGCTTTCAAAAAGTTTTGCGTGCAACCATTTTTAACAAATGGTCTGTAGGTATTAATTTCAGTTTTATTCCCTTGCTTATGGATAAAAATGAATCCTTCCATATACCTATCCATGGAGAACACATTTTGAAAAAGAGAGAGAGAGAGACTTTCGATTTTGACAAGTACCATTTCGTCTCTTGCTGTAAAGGATGAAAGAAAGGTTTCAGTGCAAAAATCTAAATAACTTTAATTACGAGGACCATGGTGATGGCGAGGTCCAGTATAATATGATTTGGTAAAAAAGGTAGCAAATAGATTTCTTATTGTTGTTGGATGCGGAGTAGTTATATTTCGGAATCTCAGATTTTCGTTGGGTTTAATGAATTTGAAGAAACTCCTGGCATCACAAGAAAATTTATTTTCATTTGGTTAAAGTATATGTAAGTTATAAAGACATTCGCTTAATTTGGAGAAAGAATTATGAACAAGAAGATAAGTGATTATAGTCGTGTCAGATTTGGACTATCAAGACATCTTCCAAAGCTTATTATTTCTACGTTTATTTTTTGAGCTTCGGAGCTCTCTGTTGTACCAAGGAGTAAAAAGGGAGAAAAGGTGAAATTTTTCTTTTGCGTGAGAACAAACGTTTCTGCTTATGTTTGTGGTGGGGTGGCGAAAACTTAAACCAAAATCAAAATGCCGATATTGCACAGGTGTCTAAAAATACGTATACATTCGTACACTCTGCGTCTCTATCAACTTGAGGATGTAGCACAGCTGTATGTGAATCAACATTTGCAACTTTAAGTGCCACCAATAGGCCTCCGAGGATATCAATATAGGACATGAAGGAATTGCGGGCCTTGTATTTCTTCCATGAAAGAAGATATAAGTCAGTACCTATATCTTAAATTGAGGTCCTAAGAGTTTTTGATAAAATGAGCAATCAAAAAATTAATTTTTTCTCAGGAATATTAACAATATTTTATCACTTCTCGTGTAAAATATTTTTGTACTTTGTTAATAAAATTTATTTAGACAAAACAATTAAATATATAAACCTAGATAGATGGATTAATGTTTGGCGCTATGCGCAAGACTGAATAGCACGAATTCGCCATTGTATTCTAAAACGTAACTCACAAAAAACATTAAATAATACAACCACGTAATTTAGGTTCATAAATATAAAGCTAAATTGAAATATTTACCTCAAAACACATGCATATGCACTCCTCTAGAAAAAGGACGCTGATCGTTATTTTTCGAGAACATTTTATAACAAAAAACCGGTACCTACTATGAGCGAGAAGTATCGTTTCGGAGCAATACAAAATTATTTTTGTTTATATGTATTTAAAACGCCAGTGTTTCGAAAAAAAAATTACAAGGATCTTTAAAAAAAACCTAGGAGCCGTTTTTGAGAAAATTTAATGGTTTGGTTTTTGGTCGAATAATAGTATGGTGGCACACTAAATTTTGATCTTAGTATAAAATCAATAAAACGACCCACCCAAATTCGCTCAAACCACTAACTTCCAAAGTTGAAGTCAGTCGAAGCAATGGCTAAGGCTGTAGGTGTATTTACAGGTTTACAGATAGACAGACAGACGGACGAAGTGTCGTAATGTCAAATTTGATCAAAATCTCAAGTTTTTTTACGAATACAATACGTTCCATATATTCTATATGTCGCAAATTAAAAATTAACAACGCCCTACCTGATATGACTGTTGCCCTACCTTAAATTCAACTCTGGCTACGGGCCTGGTGTCATCTCAAGAAATGGGCCAGTCGATTGGCCGAATTGGAAGATTTTTAAAAAATGCGCTAATTCCTTTTAACCAACATTCTTTTTCAAAGTTTAACGCAGTTGCCGGGCTTAACTTTAACGACTTCTTAAACATAATTATTACATATTTTCACTAAATCAAAAATCTTGCTTGAAAATTTTAATTTCCGGCTGAATTCGCTTAATTTATGTGTAGATGTAGGCCTACATATCAAAATCTGACGATGGATTCTTTAAGAAAATAAATTTTAATCGCACCATTTAATATGCAATTCTAAATAACAAGGCTTTTTCAAAATGAAAATTTTCTGCACAAGCATGAATTCTTGAAATATTTCAAAAAGTTCTTAGTTTCGGACTTTTTAGGTAGCAACTAAAAATAGCCGTAGGTATTCGTGAGTATTGAAAATAAACCAATTCGTTTGTATACTCCCACAATATTGTGAGTATACATTTTACCAATTTACACCTTTCTAAAAATTAAATATGAACAAAATTAAGAAAATCAATGTTTCTACAAGATTTTATTCCTTTTTCTTCTTAGGCACGAAATAAACCAGCTGATGGATCTAGTCATAATGCCAAATCCGGACAGCGTGACAAAACACCTGGGCCGGGTCAGAAAGGTGGTGCACCAGCCAAAGCAACCGCCCATTCAGCTAAACAGCCAGCACCGGCCAAACAATCGTCTTGCTCCAGCAGCAAGGGCTCCCTGACACCAAAACATTCACTGAGTGGCGGCGGCGCTCCCAAAACTGGAGCCGCATTGGCAAAGTCACAGAAAAAAGGCAAAAAGAAGCATCAGACCTACGATTTGGTCGTCAAAATTGACTTGGTTTGTTAAATCATCTTAAATTCAATTTCACCCCCATAACAATGTCTTGTTTTCTTTGCTGGCTTTTTAGACAGAACACGGACTCTCCGAGGATCAAGTTGCAGGTTGTTTCCAAATAAAATTCTATCACTTGTTAAGTTTTCTTATATTTGAATAATTTGTTTTTAGAATTCAAAGAGGCTTTTATGCTCTTTGACAAAGATGAAGACGGCACAATCTCCATGTCTGAATTGGGAGTTGTTATGCGTTCTTTAGGTCAACGTCCAAGTGGTATGAATATGACTATCCTGCTCCAAAGATTTGTTTGTGATTTTCTTCTTTCTTTCAAAAGAAACCGAATTACGAAATATGGTAGACGCTTTTGACCAAAACGGAAATGGAACCATAGAATTCAATGAGTTCTTGCAAATGATGTCCAAGAAAATGAAGATTCCAGATGGCGAAGATGAACTTAAAGAAGCCTTTAAGTGCGTTTTTCTTCACTTTTTTTTTCTTTTAACCATTTAAACTGCATTTTTGTATTTTGTACAGAGTATTTGATAAAAATAATGATGGACTGATATCAGCGTCTGAGTTGCGTCACGTTATGACGAATTTAGGTGAAAAGCTATCAGAAGCTGAAGTCGATGATATGATGAAGGAAGCTGATATGGATGGCGATGGCATGGTCAACTACACCGGTATGTTAAAATATTTAATGGCTGGAACACAAACACACTTTAGCTTGGTCTTCGTCTACGTTACATTTACTTTGAATGACATTTCTCCCTCCATCATCATCATCCCACCAAAAAGAAATGAATTTGTTTGTTGACTTTTGTTTTACAGCTTTTGAGCTGTCAAACGAAGCAAATGTTCAGCATATTTGAAGCGGAAAACCCAAAGCTGCTTTGGTGTTAGCGTTGAGTGACGTATAAAGATAAAGCATAGGAATTGCTAACAACTTTAAATAAAGCAGCTTTGTTGCTCAACCTTCAATATGACATAATGCGAATCAAAGTTGTATCCCAAGTATAGTAGCGTAACTGCTGGGGATTTGGAAAGACCACTTCTGTAGACTGTATAACGGTGACGACGAACAAAATTCCGCCGTCAGGCAGGAGCCTTTCATCGGACACGATGATAGCCAACAATTCCGTGAGCCCGACCTAGAAGAACTGAAAACGGCCATATCACGGCTGAAATCCAACAAAGCCGCTGGAGCAGATGGTCTAGCTGCCGAGCTATTCAAAGAAGCAGGCGACAATCTAGATAGGAGCATGCACCAAATCATCTGTAAGATATATGGTCGGAAGAATGCATGTCCGATGAATGGAACTTCAGCATTGTTTGCCTGATCCTGAAAAGGGAGATCCTCTGAACTGCACCAACGACAGAGGAAACCGCCTACTTAACATGGCCTACAACTACAAGATCCTCTCTGCCGTAATATGTGAACGTCTGAAGCCTTTCGTCAAAAAACTGATTGGTCCTTATCATTGATTCAACATTTAAATTACAGTACTTCGCACATAAATGTGACGAACTATAGACAAATAGCAGCACTGGCAACTGGGACAGAACAACACATTAATACAATAGAGAGGCAGATAGATACATAGAAGGAAAACACGTAACAGAAACCTACGTGGCTCAGAGGAGGAGACATAGATGTTATATTGTCTCATGTTATCGCACAGGTGGCCTCAGATATGCTGGCGATTTTCGTAGAAAAAGAATGCTGTCGAAACTGGGGCTTGAACCCGTAGCGTTCGGCTTAGCAATCGACTACTCTATCCTCTGAGCCATGGCCACCTGCCTGGTGGTCCTTATCAATGTGGCTTCAGACCAGGAAAGTCAACCATCGCCCAAATTTTCACTTTGCGGCTATGAACCAAATCGATACCCACCACCTCTTCATCGATTTTAAGGCCGCGAATGAGAGCATCTACAGAGATGAACTGTATAAAGCTGTGGCTTGTTTTGGCGTCCCTGCCAAGCTCGTTCGCTTGTGCAAAATGCCGATGGAGAACTCACGCTGCTCCCTCAAGGTTGTCAACGAAATTACGGAATCTTTCGATGTCAAGAAGGATTCAGACAAGGCGATTCACTGTCGTGCGATTTCTTTAACATCGTTTTTGAGAAGATTATGTAAAACTTCACCGTCAACACCAGAGGCACTATCTTCCAAAAGTCTGTTCAACTTCTCGTGTTCGCCGATGATATTGATATAATGGGAAGAACACAGCGGGATATCTATGGCACCTTTGTGAGAATTGAGACAGAAGCGGCAAAAATGGGTTTAGCGGTAAAGGAGGGAAAAACAAAGTATCTGCTGTCTTCGTCCTTCGAGGAAGGAAACCCAACACCGACGGCATGGACAGAACTTCACAATAGACGCATACAACTTCTAGGTAGTAGAGGAGTTTGTCTACCTAGGCTCCCCTATTAACACGGGCAATAACACCTGCGCCGAAATCAGACGAAGAATAACTCTTGCTAATCGCTGTTTCTGTTGGCTAAGAAAGCAATTTAGTGGAAAAGCCCTCTCTCGAGCAACTAAGTTAAAACTGTACAGCACCCTATTATGCAGAAGCATAGACCTTGACAAAATAGGATGAATGTGCCTTAGGCTGTTTCGAGAGGAAAGTTCTTCGGGTCATCTTTGGCCCCATGTGTATTGATCTGGAATGGCGAAGAAGATACAACAGCGAACTTTACGGGTTGTACAACGACATGGACCTAGCCAGAAGGGTCACGGTCCAGAGACTCAGATGGCTCGCTCATTTAGAGTAGATGGACACCAATGCTCCGGTCCGGAAAGCCTTCAACACTGTTTCCGAGGGACGTAGAAGGAGAGGAAGACCGCGACTCAGGTGTCGTAGAATAGGACCTCAATCAACTTGGAGTGCAAAACTAGAAACAGCTAGCTAGGGACCGAGCTGGCTGGCGGAGACTGTTGATTGAGACCCAAGTACACTGTAGCGCCACCTTAAGAAAATAATAGCGTTTTTTTTTTTTGGTCGTCCGGAACTGTTCCGAACAGTTCTGTACTCGTTCACTTGGCACAAGATGACAGTTCTTGTTCTGAATAGAACAGAAAAACGATTCCGGATTTGAAGTCAGAATCAAAAACAGAATCACGCATACATGCATACACTCGCACATACGTACTCGCTGCCATGTTTACAAATAAAGAAAATAAAAACAATGTCATGTCATCTGCAATTCTGCATAATATGAGGCTTCACAAATACACAAACATTCAACCCTTAGAAGCAAAAAAATGTGTTTGCCTGTTCGTTTGGAATCCGGAATCGGACAGTTCTGTGTACAATTCCGGATTACCAAAAAAAACGCTATAAGTAAGTATAGTAGCGTAACGGAATCAGCGCTAACAGAAAAGCAGCTTTGTATTTTCCGCTAAAAAATAGAACTTCCGTTTTGAGTCACATTACGTTACATTACGTACGAAACGTGAGGTCGGAGCTTCATTGTGATAGGCTGAACTCGTAAATGGTCAAGCGACAAAGCTAAAGCGTGTTTGTGTTTCAGCCTTAAATTATTCGAAGTCTTAATAAATATTTTTTTTTTTTCAGAGTTCGTGATGATCCTGACTAAACGAAACTAGTGCAAACTTTGTAATCGTCGAGGTAGAAAGAAATCATAAAAGAAATTGCTTGAAGGATATTTTTCACTAATATTAATTCTTTGATATGTATTTACTCTAATTTTGCATAACAGTACAGAATTGCAAAATTTAAGCAGACACATTCTTTGAATTAAATAAAAAGAAAATATACACAAGAAACATAGAAAGTTGGCAAAAATAAGGAATGAGCATATATTCATTTATGAAGAGAAAAATTGCAAACGAAAACACTGGACCAGTTAAATTATATTGTATTTTTAAATATAATATAAGAAAACGTAAAATTGTTTCGTACAAAACCTCGACGATTATTTATAAGTAGGTGCTTATAAAACCCGATTAAAAATTAAAACAAAACCAAACACTGACAGATGGACCACATAACACAGTCCATCCAGAAAAAAAAATATAACAATTATAGAAAAATGAATTTTATTAAAAATATATAAAGAAGAACAACAACATTGTTGAGAACAAAAATTCCAATTTAAACATTTTAATAACTAACCTAACGGAACGCTATACAAGATACTGCACTCATAAGGTATGTTTGTACATAAAGGTTGAACAAAAAAGTGTGTTTGATTAAAATTGCTCTCAAAGCGCCCGAAAAAGAAAAAAAATATAATAGCTCAAAGTATTCTAGACCTATTCTAACCAACTTTAACCATTTTCTAAAACAAAGCTATGGCAATAAACTTGGATGAAACAACATACTTTCAATCTACACATACACCACATACAACATAATTTTAAAAAGTTTTAAATAAATAGAAGTAAAAATTCCAATAGCTACTCATTCTGCTTGAATTACAAAAAATCAAATAAAACCATCAATAATGCGCTAAATAAGAAAATTATCAGAAGTAGTTTACCAAACAAAGGCGAATATACACTATCGTATTACGTAACGGTACGATACGTTAAAATAATTATATCGATGTAGCTTGATGTTTAACATTTACTCAAAACAAAACAAAAAATTGATGGAAGCTTAAATTTAATGTTTAAAAAAAAAACAATGATATCAGAATGAATGTGTTATTGTTAAATTTAAAAAAACACAACATAACATTACTTTAAACCACTATCGTGGAAATTGAAAGACGTCAACATTGAAGACAACGAAAGTAGTGAAAGGTTTAAAATGTTGAATGATGACATCTTTCGACATTCATGATAGCAAGAAATTATGAAACAAATCAAAAGTAGTATAATCAATAAATGTATAAATGTGTTTATAATTATGTAGATCTTAAAATAGCATTCAAAATATTGAAGTAATTTTATTTTTATTTAAGGATTTATTTTAGAAATTTAACAATTTATTTATATGTCATTAGTTGTTGTTATAAAGGGTGTTTTTTTTTAGAGGTATAGAACTTTAAATTGCAGTAAAACAACGATGGAATATTCGATTGACATGATTTTTTATTTATTCGAAAGATAATCTTGTGGCATTAAATTTTAAATATGATTTCTGGCGTATGACTGCCACGGCTGGCTCGGATGTAGTCCAATCTGGACGTCCAATTTTCGATGACTCTTTCCAACATTTGTGGCCGTATATCAGCAATAACACGGCGAATGTTGTCTTCCAAATGGTCAAGCATTTATGGCTTATCCGCATAGACCAATGATTTTACATAACCCCACAGAAAATAGTCTAGCGGAGTTAAATCACAAGATACTGGAGGCCAATTCACAGGTTCTAAACGTGAAATAAGGCGGTCACCAAACGTGTCTTTCATTAAATCGATTGTGTCACGAGCTGTGTGACATGTTGCGACGTCTTGTTGGAACCACAGCTCCTGGACATCATGATTGTTCAATTTAGGAATGAAAAAGTTAGTAATCATGGCTCTATACCGATCACCATTGACTGCAACGTTGTGGCCATCATCGTTTTTGAAGAAGTACGGACCAATGATTCCACCAGCCTATTAAGCGTACCAAACAGTCAATTTTTCTGGATGTCACGGTGTTTCGACATACACTTGAGGATTAGCTTCACTCCAAATGCGGCAATTTTGTTTGTTAACGTAGCCATTCAACCAGAAGTGCGCTTCATCTCTAAACAAAATTCGCTTATGAAAATCGGGGACAACGGCCATCTCGTTTTGGGCTCATTCGATGAATCAACGCCTTGCTTGATGATCGTTTGGCTTCAATTCTTGCACGAGTTGGATTTTGTAAGCAAGCAAACCAAGATCCCTCCGCTAAATCTTCCATAAAGTGGATGGACACAGATCCAATTCCTGTGCTCGATGGCGGATGGACTCATTCGGGTCTTCTTCATATGCTACGCTTTACAGTAGCAATAGCTTCTTCTGTACGCACCGTACGGCGGCGGAGGCGTCTCTGGGGATGCGAGTTATCAATTAGAGTAAACGTGGTGCGAAAACGTTCCATGGTTAATCGAATTAACTGCTCTGATGGACGATTTTGTCGACGATAAAATGGATGTAGTGTGCGATACGTATTCCGCACAGAACCATTATTTTCGAAATAAAAGTGCACAATTTGCAAGCGTTGTTCAGGCGTGAGTCTATTCATGATGAATTGCCAAACCAAACTGAGAATAAATCACTTGACAGCTGTTAAATCGGTTGTCGTCTTGAAAAGTAATGCCAACTTAAATTTCAATACCTCGAAAAAAACACCCGTTAATTGTTTTTCATTTAAAGCAAATTATTTAAATTTAAATTCTTTTTAGTTACAAATTTTAACTTTGATATAAAGTTAATGTAAAAGTTAACAAAAATCAGAATGTATATTTTATCCGTAGATAAGTTTATATAATCAAATAAACATTTACGTTTAATAGTTGTTAAGTTGTCCAAGATATTACTATACCGAATGTTATTAATAGAATTACATAAATAAAAGAAATGCTTACAAGATGTTGCAGTATAAAACAAATAGGAAAAATAAATAAATATTAAATTATTAGCAGGAAGATATTCAAACTTATTATTAACAAAAAAAATCAAAAACAGTAATATTACGGTTGAACGAACAAATCTGTCTTTTTATTAATAAACATATTTAAATATAAGTTAACAATATTGAAGAAAAACAAAAACACATTCCGTAACGAAGTAAAAAACTAGTTAATTCAATTTTTTAAAGTACTTAAAATAAATAGTTCAAAGTACTAAACAGGGTAATTCTAATTATTTTTTATTTAATTTTTCTTAAAAATGATTGTGTTTGAGTTTGGTTGTTTTTTAGCATTAAATAAATGGTTTTCAAATACAACACATTTTATTTCATTGTATAAAAAATACATAAATATTCATAGTTAAATAAATAAGAAAATATATATTTTAATTTTTAGTCTTCCCACAAATTGTTTATTTGTTAAGAGTTTTTTGAAAAAATAAATATATTATTAATAGTTAACAAACAAATATTTTCTGTACATATTTTACTCTTTTCGAATCTTCTTCAATTTTAAACAAAATAAAAGAAAACTCAATATATTATATACTTAAACAAAATTGAATATTTATTAATTTATTTTCATAAAATCTACCACTGTTCTTATGGTACAACAATAACGCAACATATTTTCGATATATAAAAAAAAAGTTGTAATTATTTATCAAATGAATAATTGTTATTTTTTTTATAAATTATATAAATTCCACCAGAACAAATAATATTTTAAAGAAAAATAAATTTTGTACCTACAGTATATATTTTGGTATAGTTTTATTCATACATAAAATATTTATATATTGAAATCCTTTAAGTCCTAACACCAGACAATTACACACACCAACACTAAATGTATTTAAAAATATTAAATATTATTCTAAACCAAAGTTTTACAAATCCATTAAATATCACAATCAATATTTAATAAATTTTATTAAAAGAGAGTGTTCCATGAGCAAATTTTTCTTTTGTTTTTAACCCCCCTAAATCTTAAATATTTTAATTTTAATTCACACTTTTTGATTTTTAACTACCAAGAGGAACACTCTTATAAGCAAATTAACAATCTAAATTCCAATAAAAATTATTTGAACAAAATATATTTACAAAATCATTTGCAAGTCCAAAACTTTTCTTTTTTATAAATGCTTACAACAAAAAAAGAAAAATTATGCAGAAATTTGTCATTAACATATATTTAGGTATATGTATAAAGATGGTAAGCAAACAAACAGAAAAAAAAATACAAAAAGTGCTATAGAAGTGATTATGTATATTTATTGTTATAACCGCTATATTCAAATATTATATCCAATCTATATTTAAAAATATATATATTCATTGTATAGACATAATTATGTTGTTCTAAAAAAAAAAAAAACAATGATGCATGGATATTTATATATAAACAAAATAAATAAATACAAACAAACATTATGTATGTAAGTGTATATAAACTGTAGAAATGTTGCAAATTTACTTATATTACATGAAATTCCTTGCCATACATAAATAAAATAAAAATGAATAAAATTATTATCTTTATAATGAGAATTATAAAGTTAGATAAATTGCGTATACGTGTTTTCATTTAAATAGACCGTTATTGGATGTCTCCCACAAACACTGTCCAATCGCGTTGTACGGCTGACAAATGAATCTCTGTAGTGTGTACATAACTATACGTCCGAACTTAAGCTCGAAGGAAAACTGTTGAGCATTCCTGGAAGAACGAGTATTAAGCCTTAACAGCCTTATTTATTAGATTTCACTAATACTCGTTTGATACCCGGAATAGTTATAACGAGTTTAAGCACGTACATCAACCTATTCCTATTCCTTATTTATAAAATATTTTATTACTCGTTTTAGTTATGCCTGGCTTATGTCAAATTTTGCTATTAAAAATTTACCAATCTAAAACTCCTGTAAATAAATTTGACACCTTTGTATATTTATTCGTCAAATGAATATACAAACCTGACACTGCCTTTCATTTTTTCAGAAAATAATTAATTGAAGAGCAAAATATTGATTTTTAGGACTGCAAAAGTACCAGCAAAAGTAAGTAGAAGAAGAGGAACGGTTCCAAATAATTTTAAGAACCATGTACGGTCCGAAGATTTAAATTAATTAGCCTTTTTGGACGCAAATTCTCCTGCAAAAATTTGACAAAACAATTGTTTGACACATTTTGATATTTATACCGATTTATTCCAGCTTTAAACCTACTATAAATCAGTTTAGCTTACTCCGACTCTAAAACTTGTTTATTTTTTTTATAAATAAGCTTTTCATTATTAAAGGAGTATTAAGGTCGGAATAACTTTATTCTGCTTCTAAGGGTCAGGGCATAGCTTTCATTGGTTTTCGTCATTGATAATTTACATTCAGGTTTTAAAAGCAATAAAACAATAAATAATTGTTAAGTTTGGTACCAAAATGAAGGATAAGAGGTCAAGAATTTTCTTATCAATTAAAACATCAAATTAAACCCAAACATTTTGTTGCAAATTCATTTTAATTTTTTCAATGATGAAATCGTTTTCAGTGATCAGCTGATTTGTCATTCCATGTTTCACAGTACCAACGGACCAATGAGCATGTTCGAATCTCTTTTCGTTCCAGACTGTCAGTGGTTTTCCCAATGATCTAGTTTAACCTCAATTCTCTTTAAAAAATAAATAAACAAAAATGAATCGACAACAAAAAGAAAATAAAAATCATCAAAAATTATAAATTAGAGAATTTGAGACCAAATTAATACTAGAGGTAAAAAATTTCCAATATCTAGTGTGTTGTTTGACGAACAAGGCACAAACAAGTATTTTGCATTTCACTGACATTTTTGTTCAATGACATAACATTTCAATGAGAGCTATGCCTGACATGTCAAAAAAATTCAAAAATATTCCACTGATTTGTTCCAATGATTGAAACCAATGAAAGCTATGCCCTGACCCTAATACTCGTTTAGTGGGAGGTATGGAACTGGAGACTGCACACACGAGCACAAAGCTTAAAAGTAACGATAGAAAAGAGATGTAGGCAAGAAACGTTACCAATACTGCCATATTTTTATTCTAATGGCTGAAACACAAACACACTTTAGCTTCGTCTTCGTCTTCGTTGCGATGCACCCGCTTCGAGCTTTGAATGAAATTTCTCCCTCCATCATCATCATCCCTCCACAAACAAATTTTGTTTTGACTTTTTTTTTATAGCTGTTGTCAAACAAAGCAAATGTTCAGCATATTTGAACTGGAAGCTTCCATTTGGAGTCACATTATGTAACATTAGGTACGTACGAAATGCGTGGGCAAAGCTTCTTTGTGCTAGCATACACTGAATTCATTTGGTTGAACTCGTAAACGTCAGGTGAAGCCAAAGCTGAAGCGTGTTTGTGTTTCGTTTCCATAATGGTCCATGTATTTGTGAAACGACAAATGCAGATATCAAATGAGATTTGAACAAAATAAACCGAAGTAGATTTTCGAGAAAAGCGAAGTAGATTGAGAAAAAGGGAAGTAGACTTTAAAATAGTGCATTTTATATTGACCCTCGATACATTGACGCACAGCAGGACAAAGACAAATACCCAATGAAATTAAAAAAAAAATCGTTATTATAAAGGGTCCGCCATCTAACGTTTTTTTTTATCTCAACTAGTGCTTATTTCGTGAATGGTAACAGTTAGCTCATGTCTGATCTGACATATAATTAGTTTCCGCTGAACGAATATGGTTGTCTATACGCTTGGACAACAACGCTGGGAAATATTGCGACATTACTTTGAAATTCATAATAATGTTGCAGAATGTGTGCGAAAATTGCGTACGGATATTGGAAGAAGAGAAGCACCGTCAGCTCCGTATGTTCATTATCTTGTGAAAAAAGTGAAAGAAACTAGCATCATCGATAAACGCACACATACATTGAAAAGCCGATACACAACGAGTCACTGTTTGGTGCGGATTATGGCCCAGAGGCATAATTGGGCCAATTTTCTTGGAAAATGAGCAAGGAGTTGCCGTTACAGTCAATGGCGATTGTTATCGGGCCATGTTGAAAGAAAATTTTTGAGGATATTGGCAACATTTGGTTTCAACAGGACGGCTCTACGGGTCACACAGCCGAAGCTACACTCGATGTTTTGCGCCCTGTTTTTGAAGATCGCATTATTAGTCGATCACCTCAGAGCTATGATTTGACACCATCGGACTATTATTTGTGGGATGCTGTAAAAGATAAGTGTTACGCCGACAAACCAGAGACAATTGACGCTTTAAAGGACAATATTCGTGAAGCCATTGGTGAAATACAGCTGCACACAATCGACAATGTGCTTAAAAATAGGAAAAATCGTGTAGGCTACTGCATGGCCAGTCGAGGCAGCCATTTGACTGAAAGTATTTTCCATGATTAACCGGAAGGATTGTACTTTCAAATAAAAAAAAGAAATTTGAGAAAATATTCAGTCCTTTTTTTTATCGCATTTTCAAAAAAAAAAAAGAAGTTATTTGGCAGACCCTTTATTAGGAAACTAGCCGACCCAATAAACGTCATCTAACGTTATTGGGTACACAATTTGGAAAGCAGACCTAACAGATAGTTTTTGATATTTTTTTTTTTGTTTTTGAAGGCAGAAATCGAAAAAGTTATTTTTTGATAAGAACGCTATAAACGAGTGTTTCAAAAAATATAAGCTTCCAATAACTGACAAAATATTTGTAGTCCCATATTTTGACGTGAAATTATGTAACGGTTGTCGAGGAAAATTGTGAGAAACATCGATTTAAAATTGACGGAAAATGTTTGCAGATAATTTACCCTTTTGCCAATATTTCAGCTACCAGCCCGTCAAAAGACTTGTCACCCACTTTGATGAATAGAGTTCGAGCAGACCTTTCATTTGATTTATCATTCGATGGGTTTTGGAAGAAATTTTGTCTGTCAAAAATGTTGGTAAGGGCTAAGGGATCGATTTCGCGTATTTCTACATAGTATTGTTGATAGTCTAATTATCCTAAGCTTACTACTGAAAGCCCAATTCAATTCCAAGCCCTAGTTGCCAAGACATTTGCATTGATATTCTTTATATGGGACCCCACGAACCTTGTCTCGTCAGCCCTTAGGGCAATGCCAAAATAATAAATTAAACACATGTTTTTGTCCAAATGCAATGTGATTAACTTGAATCCAATTGAAATAGAAGAAGATATGAATTTTTCTAAGCTCCACAACTAACATTCCATTTTACCGTAACACACATCCATTTTTATGTATAGAGAGAAATCGAAGTGAGTTTTTTTCTGAGTGAAGAAGATTCCAAGATATTAGGGATGGTGCCTGTCATAAGGCCATAGGTCATAAGGCCATATTCGAGCATAATGGCCTTATGACGCTTTCCAAAGCCATATTTACTTGCGACTTGATGCCATATGGTCAAATGAGACTTTTAAAAGCTTCAAATTGCCATATGATGGCAATAAGGAACATTGTGAAAGTCATTGGGCCATATTTACTTACGACTTTTTTGAATAAATGGTCACTATAGAAAACATTTTGAATTTACAAGAATAGACTTTAATTTATTTAGGTACTTGATATAAAATTTAGATTGAGAAAAAAATAATCCTGAGTCGCGCAAGGCGTAGCGAGCGAAAAAAAAATGTTTTGCCTCAGAGGGAATCAATTTGGGGTGTGAAAATACAAAATCTCGCGATTTTTTTTTATTTTCACACTCCACATACCAATTTGATTCTCTCTGGGCCAAAAAAAAATTTCCGCTCGCGCGAATGACGATTTATTTTTCTCTTAATTTAAATTGTATATCAAGTAAATTAATTAAAATCGATCCTTTGAAATTCATAACTTTTTTCAATATATATGAACTCATGTAAGAATAACAACGCAATTCTCTGCACATAAGAGTTACAAGACCTTTAAATACCTACGTATTGTGAAATGATTGCAAATGATTGGTATAAAACAAAATTTGCAAAGGAATTCTATAAAACATCAAAACTGTTTAGAGTTGAAATGCACGTTAATGTATGCATATCCCCTTTAATAATAATGGTCATTATATGAATATTTTATTTTATTGGAATAAACATTTTACGTTATTTTGATATGTTTTTTTCTTGAACTTTAGAATTTCAGGAAAAAATTTATTTAAAAGAATATGGCCTTATGACGCTTTTAAAAGTGTCATAGGTCATTATGCTCAATATATGGCCTTATGTATGACTTACCTATGGCCTTATGACACGGCCACATTAGGGATGGTGCAAAGTAGAAAGTAAATTTTCAAAAAAATTTAAAAATCGAGGTACATAGATCTACTTCGAATGGAATGAAGTGGTTACGCTGGCTGGAATCGATTATCTGTCTTTTCAGAACAAGAACTGTCATCTATTGCCAAGTGAACGAATTCAGAATCGTCCGAAATGGTTCCGAACGATTCCGAATGACCCAAATAAGAGATCATTTACAAATATTGAAAATAGGGTAATGGACATAACATAGCCCTGGCAGTCTTATATAAAAAAAAAAAATGGAACGCTGAATATGTTACTAAGCGCAAAACTCGAGAACGGTTGATCCGTTTGGAATATTTGGGTAGAAGTGTAGATGGGTTTTAAGGCGTTTTTACAAAATCGACTAAGCCGTTCATGAGATATGGTAAAAAATGTGGAAACCTCATTTTCCCTATAGAACGTTAACTTTGCATATGAGATATGACCATGTGACGGTTAACAGACTTGTTGTGCATGAGCCAGTGAAGGTTTCGGAGCTGTCACAACCTTACTAGCTGACTCAGCGAACGTTGTTTTCTTATATGTGTAAAAATGTTATGCAAATCCATTGAGGACTCACTACTTTTATACCAGTGGAGTGTTTGGCACCAAATTTTTAGGGAATGTTCGGTTAGTGGCGTAGATGGGTTTTAATTTAATTTTGTTCAATCGACCAAGCCGGGAAAAAGGTTGTGGGGTAGCGGATAGCGGGGTGATGGGTACCGGGTAGCGGATAGCGGGTAGTAAGTAGCGGGTAGCATGGTAACGGGGTAGTGGGATAGCGGGTAGCAATTAGCGGGTTACAAAAGGTTAGGTCTTTTATTTATCGATTGAGGCAGTACGAAGTCTGCCGGGTCAGCTAGTTCTAGTTACTTCCCAGGCCGGAAGTAAAATATAACGACATAATACTTACTGTAAAACAAGCATTTAGGAGACGCTCCAAATGAAAATCATTTTCTCTTAATTCGTGAATAATTTAATATTGTAAACAGACTTAAGCTTTATTTAAAATCAATGCACTTTTTTTAATAAAAAAAAAACAAAAACAAAAAAAAGTACTTTTCTTACTTTAAGCATATCTACGTTTCATATCTCTAATTCTTGTGCTCCTTTACTGCAACCTAACCTTAAGCCTCATCGAGTCCAACCAATGACCTCTTAAATCCGAAATGAAAGCCTAAAACATTCCATCATACCGTCCAATTGGTATCAAAACAACGAAGAACAATATAAAATTTCGTGTCACCAGTTTCCAGTCATTGGGAACAGCATATGGCAGTAGTATTTGTGTAATTCTATGAACCTCATGCGAAGCACAAACAAATATAAAACTCGTTATGATCATATTGAGTGTTGGAAATCCCGGCAGAAGCACCAGCACACCATGTCTATCTGCCGCCAACCAAATGTGATATTGGCAAATGAACAATTCCAACGAAATTCGTCCGAACCAAGCAAAGAATGTCGAATATCTTGTCCGTAAGATGCCCGATATGTTTCGCAGAATAATGTAGCCCACAATTGGGATGAACACAATGTACGAGTGAATTTCTTCGCAATTTTGCTCGTTGCGACACAAAAAGCTGAATGTCTCGTAAAATCCAACACCGATAATGGCCAAGAGAGTGACAGTTATGGACGTTCGTCGGGCGAATAGATTCCCATGGTTGTTGTCATCGAAAATGCTATACTTTTGGGCGATGTGGAAGCACGCAGCGAAGATCATTCCGAAGGTCACAGTGTATCGATCGATCTTCCATTGATACCACCAATCGTGGATGTCATCGTCTGTGGTGACAAACAAAGCCTTCCATGGCCGGGTAACGAATATTCGTTCGAAGAACACTTCCGACAGGAAGAGCACCGTTATGACACTCAAACAGCCGACAAACTTGCCCACCAAATAGAGATAGTGCAATGCATTGCTGTCCACACTCTGCGACGTGATGCGAGGTGGCAGGGAGAGCAGGAAGTAGATAATGCACACCCAAAAGGACAGCAACGGGACGAAATAATAGAACTGGTATGGACGATTCATGCAAAAGCACAGGACAATGGTAAGGAAATTCATGCGGAACATCACTTGAAAGAACCGCACTAGGCCGGACTTTCCGGTGTGCCACATGTAAGTGAATTGACTGTAGCCGGTGAGAAACAAGTAAGCACTAATTAGAACTCGGATGTTCATGTGAATGGGCAGGACTCGATGGGCACCGGTCATGTAGTATATGAGAACGACGCAAAGAATCCAGCCTTTCAGCTCGTCTGTCTGGTCGCGATTGAGGACTTTGGTAAAGCGCGAGTCTTCGGTGAAGAAGAGACCCAAGGCAACCACATAGCCAACTGGGATCCAGAAGCTAAACTCCGAGTAGTACTTGTTTTCCTTCATGAAGAAATTGGTGCGATCGCAGATGTAGAAGTAGGCCAAAATAATTCCGAGGGTTGCTAATGCGACTATGGGGGTTGAGTAGTCTGCCGGCAGGGATACTGACGCTCCCGAGTTGCCATTCAGTTGGCTAAGCGGCATGTAGAGCGTTTTGCCTCTCAGATGCATGATCCACCGACGCGCGTACATTGCCAGAACCAGGGAAAAGCTGTTCGAGAAAAAAAAATATTGTTCGAGTGAACATTTTTGAACAAAATTCAAACCAACAAACCAAACTCCAAAGACAGCATAGGAGATAATCTGAATGACAGTGTAGGGCTCGGCACTACTACAGCATGTCCCATCGTTGTAGTTCATATAGTCGTTGCAATACATGTTCAAAATTATTTGAATATCATGCCGCAAGCCCAGAGGACTCAATTGATACCCATCTCCAGCGTTGTCAAGAAGCCCATTTGCAATGTTCGATGAGGATTCCCATACATTTGCCGACGAGTATCGGAATACTTCGCGAGCTACTCTATTGAATTTGTCGATATCCTCATTTTGCACTGCTTTCCAAGCGTCAACGAGTTTCTCTTCGTTGACTCTGTCCTGGAGTTTCCACAGAACTTTAGATTTCTTGGCAACCAACTTGTCGAACGGAACAACAAGTTTTGTCAGATTGTAGTTATACGCTTTGAGTAGTTCAGCGGTGACATTGCCATTGAGGAAACCTTGATGAGTAAAGCCGACAATTACAACCGAAGGCGATGGTGTATTAGCTTCAAACTTTGCCAGCAGCTGCAAGACATTGCTATGCATTTCATCAGCGTAAACATAGATGGCTTTCATTTTGAGTTTTGGATCTTCGAATGAGGTGTCAGACTTTTGATCGACAAGCGGCAATGAAGACCCATTGTCGTCGTCGTTCGGATGCAGGTGATTTATGAACGTTTGATAGAGCATTCGAACCCGGGAATCGCCGATGAACACGAATTGATTTTTGTTACCCCAAAAGGCCAAATATCGAAAACAGCGCCTAGTATCACTGGAAGATAATAGATTTTGTTTAGTTTTTGTGATAAGTCAATGGTGGGTATGAATCATCTATTTACGTCTGGGAATACTTGTGCATCATACAGCCGTAGGGCTGCCATTCTTTATCGCCCTTAAATCGACCTTTTGAGAGTAGCCAATTGCATGAATCACTCCCTAGGATTAGAAGGACATTCAAGAAGGTTAGTTTCATGTAAAATTGAAAAATTTTCTGCTTACCATATCGATAGTTTAGGATTCCATGATAAGCTACAAAACCGATAACAAGAAGCAAGGCGACTTTCTTTGCATTGGATGCATTGAGTTGTTGAATAAAATGTTCGGCTTTTGACTGACTTACTTCTGAAGTCATGTTTTATGTAATTAATTATTTATTTAGAAGAATTTCATATTTTCCGCAAAATGTTTTTATTTTTTTTTTTCAATAAATATCACGATTTTAATGGAATGAAGGCGAAAAGTCTTTTTTTAAGGTGTTGTTTATAAAAATTATTTGACTGACGTTTAATCAGCTGAACTGGTGTAGAGTTGTGTTTTGAATATTTGGAGAAAATGCAGGGATGGCATAAAGGCAGCTCGTTCACACGATGTTTTTTTGGTAGGTATAAATTGCAAGCACTCGTGAGGGGTGGGTTTAAAAGCAACTTTATTCTTGCTTCATGATTGATTTTGATATGATTAAAAAAAAATTTAATTCAATTGCCATTGAAAATGTCCCTCATGCCCTGTCTCTGTCAATTTTAAAAGTGGCTCCATAGTTTACTTCATAGCTGAAACACAAATACACTTTAGCTTTGGCTTCGCCTGACGTTTACGAGCTCAATCATAGCATTTCAATGCATGCTATCACAATGAAGCTTCGGGCTCACGTTTCGTACGTAATGTTACGTAATGTGACTCCAAACGGAAGCGCTAGTTCAAATATACTGAGTATTTGCTTTGTCTGATTGCTCAAAAGCTGTAAAAAGAAGTGAACAAACAAAATTCTTTTGTCTTTTAGAGGGATGATGATGGTGGAGGCAGGTGTGTCATTCAAAGCAAACTCGAAGTGGGTGCATCGCACCGCAAACGAGGACGAAGCTAAATCGTGTTTGTGTTGCAGCCATTACGAGTACAGCCTTTCGCATAAATACTAGCTTGCCAAAGAAAGACCTTCACTGCTCCTGCTCGTGTGCTCGTACATTTTATTTCTATTTAGCTAGTACCCGCGAGATGACAATCGATTGTAGTGCCATCTTGAGATCTGGCGCAAAGCTATTTTTTTCCCAAAACCAAACTTACTTATGTAAAAAAAAATAGCACTGTGCCAGATCTCAAGATGGTACTACAATCGATTGTCATCTCGCGGGTACTACCTAAATAGAAATACAATGTGCTCGTACCATCAAACTTCAACTCTCCATCAAATTCTACTAACAACGCTGCTTCTTTCTGACAAAAGTCATTTAACTCGAATGTCAAAAATGTTCACTTCTCTTTCTCTGTCTTTCATTCAGAGCTTTTCAACTTCTTCGCTTATTTGGCCAAAATAACTTCAATAGCTTCAATTTTTCCCAGCGAAACATTTTCATTTTCATTCAATTCTCAGTTGGAAAAATTAAGCTCAACCTGTTGCTGGTATCGTTCCGTTTGGCTCGTGTCGTTGTCGCGGGCCGATTTCACCCTTGATATTTCGATTGTTTTTTTGCTTTTGTCTACAATAAATTGTGTTTGCTATTTCTTATCACGAATAAACATTCTTCTGTTTTTGGTATTTATTTGTTATCATCTGAGAGAAGATTTTCGGAATCCAACGAAAATATCCCAAAATAGAATCATTTCGTTCTGCTCTTTTAATTACGCCTACGATGCAGGCAATTATGCACAAATAAACTTGTTTAGGTTTTGGTTTCTTATCATATAAGCAAAACAAAAAGAAATCACTGCGAAAAAATGTGGCTCCAAGTCAAGGTGGGTATAATTGAATCTTTACGTTGTTTATCATACGTTAATTGGATGATTCCTTCCCTGTGCAGTGCCATTGACTCAGCCCCGTAGCAACCCAGGGGCTAGGGGGGGGCTTTGCCCCCCCCCACGCATTTCTCCATTTTATTGCATATAAGATCAATATTATAGAAAATAAAACAAAAACAGTATAATAAATATCATTTCTATTTTTGTTTTTTTATTTTTAAAATAATTGGACTTTGCAATTTTTTTATTAAACCGCTTGTAGCCAAAAGCTTAATTATTTCATTTTGAATATCGGGTGATCGATATGTGTAATGATGTGGCATATGTGACTCCCATTTGCAAAGATCTTTGTTGTTGATTTTTGTGAATGAGAATAATTTTTCGAACAAACCTTCATCCATATGATTTTCGATAGGTGTAGGGAAATAATTCCACGGGAACTTACTCCACTGAGGGAGAACTTACTCCACTTTTGCAAAGTGGATCTAGTTCCCATGTATGGTGAGAACTTAGTTCACTTTCTCATGGGAACTAAGTTCACACGTGAAGTTATAACTTGCGCAGGTAACTGGTCCGGAAGTCAGAAGTCCCGAAAATGGGTTTCAGGACTAATGACCTTCTATGGTGGGTCATAAGTGCCAAATTTGATTTTTAGGCTACTAACCCATTTTGCGGTTCAGTTGCCCCAAATTTATTTTATCTTCTATTGGACAAAAGTCCCAAATGAAAAAAAAATGTGTTTTATGAGAATCACAAAATTTATTTGTACTCGTCAATATTATGTGGAAACAAACAATTTTAATCGTAAAAATAAAGCAAAAAAAAACTATAATTCGTGTAAACACTGCCCATAACTACAACCACAAAATGTCTTACAAAAAAATAAGATCATTTTTATTTACTATTTGTCGACAAAACGGACAGAGCAATTCATTTTTCAAAGCTGTTGTCGTTTCGTTTAATTTAGAAAAGCAACCACCATACATCCAATAATGCATACTAGTGTCTGGAAAGCAGGTGCTGCATCTTTTTTCACTTTCGTTTGAGGATGATGACGATCTGTAATATTCAAAATCAATTTGATTTGATTGGGAGCGAAGCGAGCGGACAAAATTTTGCCCAATTGCCTAATTTTTTCCGCTCGCTTCGCTCGCTTGCAATTAAGCTCCAAGTCCAAATCCTTAATAAAACAATTTTTTAAACCATTTGAGACGGATTGTAGAGTTAAGGTTTAGTATTGAAAAAGAAGTACTTACTGAACATCCAATCAATAAATAATGTCTTTCTGGTGGAACTTTTAATGTAATTGAAACAGCTCAGTTATTTAAGGGGACAAAAAGATGCACCAAGATGAAACTGGGTTCAAGAACAGTGTGCTTGTAGAATGCCCTACTCTCACCGAACACCAAACTTCAGAAGAACGTTTGCATTGGAAAATGTTTTCCTTACGTCACATAAACTTAGAGCATGCGGTATATTTCAACCGTTATGCACTGAAAAAAGATGGATAGTATAAAGAAACTGTCCACTCAATTTATTCTTTTACAAAATGTTTAAAATTAATAGCAAAGGTCAGAAACCCCGAATTTGATTTCTGGACTAATGACCCACCATAGTGGGTCAGATTCTTAAAAATAGGTTTCCGAATGACTAAGTTTCTCAATATTTTTGTACATGCGATTTTTTTTAATTATTTTCAGTCTTAAAAACTCAATTTCGGAATGACTTCGTTTCTAAAAGACATTTAATATAATTTCACAAAAAAAATTTCTTAGTATACTTGAATTCGTATTTTAATTTTTTTTCTCAATTAAAGTGGCAAATTATTTCAAATTCGAAGGGAACTAGATCCACTAATTTTTTGAGGAATTTAATTCCCACTGTACATGGGAACTAACAACACTTTACAAAAGTGGAGTAAGTTCTCACTTGGTGGGAAACAAATCCCTCAGTGGAGTTAGTTCCCGTGGAGTTATTTCCCTGCACCTTTTCGATATCGTATGAGCCTCGAAAAGACAGCTGGTTTTTAATCAAAAAAAACAATAACCTGAGAACATTTTTGCTAATTAGGTTTTGAATTTCATGCACAAAATAATTTATATGTCACAATTCACTGTACCGTATACTTGTTATTTTACCAAGCGGTAACAATTTCAAAATATTAGTCTATCTGCGATTTCAAGCCTTAAATTTTTGCATACATGGTTATGTATTAGATATATTTTAAATGATAAATGCACTCTAAAACCAGGTTTTCTCAAAGTCGAAAAGTCTTAATGGCATTCGGTTTTTAAGGAAAGAATTTATTTATTTTAAAAATGTCTGTGTGAGTATAGAATTTTGTGAAAAAATTTAAAAATCAAAAAAAATGTTTAACACGCAATCCTCTTAAAATTGCATCATAGCATCTATATAAAAAAAATTGAACTGAATCTTTCAGTCACTTTTCGAGAAATCGAAAAACAAAGACAAATCGTTATGTTTGAGTAGATTTTTCTTGTTGCGTTCGGGTTCATTACGATGCAAGAAATCGAAAAAAAAGAAACAAACTATATGAAAGGTCATCTGGAGTTTAACAATAGATATTCACTATTACTCATTTGTATCTTTTTGTTGACATAAATGTAGTGTTTCTAACGCATGATTTGATTTCTAAAAAAAGGTTATCGCTAAAAATATGAGTGCCCCCCACGCAAAACAGGGTTGCTACGGCACTGCATTGACTGTATCCCGTGTTTATTTTTAGAACTTTGTTTGTTTACAAAGAAGCATGTAGGAAGCTTCTTTCGGTGCAAATCCACTTGTTGAGTCTGTAAGCCTGTTGAATTTACTCATCCAAAGGAAAACATAGAAAAGTGTCTCGATTGTTTTATGGTTTCAATCTTCCAACGAAAAAATAAGGATGGAGATGCCTGTTGCTTTTAAGTTTGTTCATTAATTTTTCTAATTGAAACTTGTTGGAGTACGAAAACTTAAGCGTTAGAAACTGATCTTTCAATCCAAAAATGTGACTATTACCTCAAAACAGGACTATAGTCCAACAAAACCCGTGAATCGGAAATTTGGATGCTTCCTTACTGTAAGCAGTGTTCAAGAGAAAAGTCTACGGACAAAAGTAGGTGCCATACACACCTACCTCGTATAGGCTATCAGGAACTCGGCAAATTTGCAATGGAAGAAGAGCGTAGACCAGGACTCCCGAGTCCCGCAGTCTTGTTATACCCCTTGGGGATTCAGGGTCATCATCATCATCATATATCGACTATGGTGATGATATCAGAATCTAAACATCCGAAACCCATTCACCTAACTCAGATTTATAAATTCCTAACTCAAAGCTCAACTCTGTTCTGTTGGCAAACAAATTCAAAACAAAAATCAATATTTCCTTATTCAACCCCATGTGAGGTGAGGAATTCCTTTCAAGTTTCTAATTTACTCAAACCAAAAAAAAAATAATCATTTTGACTAGAAACCACCAAAAGTAAACACACCTTTTTTCTATCTATCCGCAACACATCTATCCGCAACACCATCTGTTTGCGGCAAGTCAATATTTGCCATCGGAATTATCCCACTCACAAAAATGTTTACCCAAATTAGCGACTGTAAAAAATGTCACTTCCATGAGTCGCTGTTCAATAACCCATTTAATGGCTCTTAAATTAGATCAATTATTATTATTATCAGTTTGACATGTGGGTGGTCTACTGCCGGCGAGGTGTCTGGGTTGGGATTCATGTCGTTTGTTTGCCAACGGAATTGATAAAATCTATTTCTCTTTCAGTTACTCGATTGGAGGCTTATTTTGTGGCTTTGCATATGCTGCACCATCATCAAAAACGTATCACCCGATGAAGACACCAAACCCGAACAACAACCCGACCAGCAGCAACAATCCGATCAATCGCCGCAATCTACCTCCTCATCAACCCAAAACCCCATCGAAAAGGCTGACGACTGGAAGAAACCCTGCTTCTATGCCGAACCGGAACTCTGCCATCAATTGGACAACGAAACAAAAACCGACCTCTGTCCGTGTCGTCTGCATCCCGAAATACCCGATTCCTGGGTCTGCTGCAACGTCACCGATTTCTATTCGTTTTCATCGAATTGCAGCAAAAGCAATGGATGGGTCAACTTGCATATGCGCAATTCAACACTGCGCTGGCTGGATATATCCCATTCGACATTCCAGAAACTCCAATCGCTAGCCGTCACCGATGGTAACATACCCAAGATCACCAACGCTATGTCGCGTGCGTCTTATGTGAAATGCCTTAATGTTTCCAATAACAATTTATCGGAAATAAATTCACGTGCCTTTATAAGTTTGCAGAACTTCCAAGTGCTCGATATATCGAGTAACAATTTGTCACTGATACCGAAGCTGAATTCGCATCAGAATCTTACTGTGGATATAAGGTTTGCTTTTCATTTCTCGCCTTGCTACTTTCTAACGTTTTTATTTTAGTAACAACAAACGATTATTGTGCAATTCTTTGCTGGACTCGATTGTTCGTGGATCGTTTAAGTTCATCGGACCTGATACGACTTATTGTTTGTGGAATCAAACGTACAATTGGTTTAATTCGACTGATTATATGCCAATTCGACAGCTTGAACGTTGGAAAAGACTGCATTCGGAGTGTCCTAAGATACCTGGCTATGGTAATTGTACATGTGATGCCGAGCAGATGGCCTTTTCGGTAGGTTGTTTTAATTTATCTTACAATGCCTGGGTTTTTAATTGAGCTGTAAATTTATTTATTTAATGAGAGAACTGTTTTCCGTTCATACCCGAAGAACAAAAACTGCTTAATGAGTAGCAGGTCGGCTTAGGTTAACCAAACAGTTGTCTCTTACAAATATGCGTACTTTTGGCGGTTTCTTTCTATTATCAATGCCACAACCTATATCCAGTCTGTGCCTCCTGTAACAAGCTCTTTAAGCTGTCCCGATCTGTGTGCTGTCTCCGTAAATTGTACCACATAACGGATTTCTAGCTCCGTATCCCTACGCTCACTTGAGTCTATCAAGTTTTATTTTGCCGCAATACCTATTTCGCGCGATGGTTTTCAGGATCTCTTGATCAAGGCTAAAATTTTAGAGTCCTTTTGGCTAAACAGCAAGATCTCGAATCCTCGTACTGTTAAGATGACTTACTTACTCTACCAGCTCCCAATCCATGTAGAACCTCAACCTGAGACCCAGTAGCCTTCCATTGGGAACTGTCCTTCGCATGTACTCTCCGCAGGTACCGCAGGTTCGGTCTTGCTGGTCGTCTCGAACCTGGGGGCTGCGAAGAGAAGACATTGTCAGCTGGAGCGTTGTCGTCCTGAGCTGTTACCCATTTCCACACTGCACTGCGTATTGTTAAGCGTCATGCGGCACAGCTGGATCAGTTTGTTCGGAATCCCGAATTGAGATATCGCTATCATAAGCTCTTAGCGGTGGATAGCAGCTTTGAAGTCGCAGAAAAGATGGTGGGTTTCGACTTGAAATTCTTTGGTTTTCTCCAGGATTCAGTTTGAATATTGGATCTATCGTTGTTCTGCTTGTCCTAAAGACATACTGGTATGTGCCGATTATAGTGTTGCAGAAAGGATTAAGACACTCACACAGTACGTTGGATAGGATTTTGTATGGGAGATCTCCACGTACCTTTATGGATGTTGAGATGTGGGAACCAGGTGCTTGCTACCACAACATTTCGCCCCGCAGCAAAATCGATCAGCCTGAATCCGTTGTCGGAAGTGGTGTCGTGCAGGCTGTGCTTTCCGACTGTTCTGCCAAAGATGCCTTCTTTTCCCAGCTTTGCGTTAAAATCGCCGCGGACAATTTTCATGTCATAGCTAGGACATTGCTCATATGTTTTGTCGAGGAGCTCGTAGAATTCGTCTTTGGTGTCGTCCTTTTTCTCTTCTGTGGGGGCATGCGCGCATATTAGGCTAATGTTGCCGAATTAAGCCTTGATTCGGATCGTCGTGATGCGTTTGCTTACACATTTGAAGCTCAAGACTTTTTGCCTGATTCTGCTTCCCACGACATCCGCATCCAAAGAGTCGTTGTTGTTGCTCCCGGTAACAATCACCATAGTAGATGTCGCAGTTTTTCATCCTCCTTTATCCCGGTCCATCCCATCGCATTTCCTGGATAGCGGTAATGTCTGCTTTGTAGCAGTTGAGGGTCTCCGCTAATTGTTCGGCAGCACGTGGTCTATTAAGGGACCTAACATTCCAAGTGTATATCCGAAATTCGTTGTCCTTAATACATTTTTGCTTGGGTCGTCATCAGTGTATCCGTCCGTTTCCGAAGCCTGTTGTTGCTTCGCAACTAAACCTTTTTCTACGTAGTCGGGAAGTCACCCCGACGTACAACCCTCAACTTGGAGTACCAGGTGCTTGATGTTACTCCAAGTACAAGAGCCGGAAAAACCGCTCCTTTTATGGCCTGGGCTTCAAATAAGTCGAAGTAGACCGTAAAGGTCTTCACCTAACTGGAACTGAAGATTCCAAAAAAGAAATTCATCCACTGCCGTCCCTCGTTGGGAGTGCCTTGGTGGGAACACTCCTTCGTTGTGGGGTAATTATGAGTAACAGCCTACTCCGCTTTGACCTGTCGACCATGGGAGGCCCTTCTGCGAAAAAAGTTTCGCGATCACATAGCTCTAAGCTTCTTAGTAGTAGTTACCGTAAGCCGCTCCGCCACGTCAAGGCTTACCCCGTGAGATTAGAGTCAGATATTTGGCAGAGAACCACGAAATAGGTTCAAGTATTCCTGTAGCACTAATGATGAAACCATTTCTTTCCTCAGACCAAAAACGATGAGCCGCACCTTTTATTTACCGCCAAAGTAGACTGTTCCAACTTGGGCTTAATAGAACTTCCTCCAATATTGCCTGACAACACAATATCACTGAATGTTTCGAATAACAACGTAAGTTCAGCATTCAAAATACCTTTTCCCTCAGTTAATTTGTGTTTTCCTTTCAGATTACCAGCATTGGTCATCATTTCCACTCGAATCCAACTTACAGGAACATCAACAAGTTCGACGCGGACCAAAATCAAATATCATCCATGTACGAGCTGGAAGGGACCAAATTCATGGAAGTTTTCCAAAAGTTTTACTTGAGAAAAAACGCAATCAATAAGGTTGAGATTCTACCCTTCTCTGCTGTTTGATAATTTATAAGAATTCTTTCCAGATTCCCGAATACCTGCTGACCAACGCACTGGAGAACAATCCAAATGGTCGGGCGATATACCTCGGAGGCAACGAAATACATTGCGATTGTAATTCAGCAAAAGTCCTAAAGCTGTGGCTCTTGGCTCGCCATGCCAACATCCCCGACTACAACAACATCCTTTGTCGCAATATGAAACAAAGAGTTATTGACTTGCAGGAAATCAAACTTTGCCAGTCGCCCCACGACTGGACAGACTACATTATCTATCTTATAACTCTGGAAATTATCCTCCTCGTTGCTCTCATCATGAAAGTCTCCTACGACTATTGGGTCTTCAAAACGGCTGGCTATTTGCCCTGGCCGGCTAGCAAAATGCCAAAACTTCCATGTGATTGGCTCTGTGAATCGTGAATTCATATCAGAACAAATTTAACTGTGTGTGTGTGCATTGATGTATGTCTCCAAAATGTGATCGTTATTTTATCAACAGACAACAAGTGCCTTTTGAGATCTCTTTAAGAGTCTCCCGAGTCAATGAATTCTTAGACTGTCTAACCATTTAAGTGTCAACAATTTGTTAAAAAATGTATTTTACTTGTGTGTGTAAATGTAAATGTACAAAATAAGTTACCTCTTTGTTTTATTTTTATTCTTTTTGCTTGGTTTTGTTTTTGTTTTGGACGAAAACTCTCCACTGTCACCCAAAACATCTTTCACGAGCTTGGCTTTCTTTTTGTTGGACAGTTTCTTGCTTGATTTCTCATTGGAGTTCGCATCCGAATGCATTCTTACAAACTGTCCCACTTTCTTGAGTTTCCTTTTCCGACGCTCTTCGAATTTCGGATCGGTCGATATTACATCTCGGTGTGGAGCACTGCTGGCAAGTTGTTTCTTATCCGACTTCTTGGGTTTCTTTAGTTTGAGCATGTAGTCGGGAACGTTTCCGCCAGAGTTCTTGATTATTTGAGCAATTCTGTAAAGATTCATTGAATTTTGTTTTCGTTTGAAATGTAGCTTTTCTTTACCCTCTCAAATTTGTAGTGTCGTTTTGTGTGAAAAAAGTTATCGCACGCCCCGGACGTCCGGCTCTGCCTGTTCGACCGATTCGATGGATATAGGAAATCGTAGTTGGCGGAAAATCATAGTTTATAACCAAATTGACGCCTTTAAAATCAATACCGCGACCCATGAGTTCTGTACAAATGAGAACCCATATGTGTCCCTCGCGGAAAGCTCGCACAACATTGTCTCGCTGCTGTTGGGTTCGATCAGCGTGTATCACATCGACATTGATTCCGTCATAGAGAAGTTCTTCGAATAACTGCTTTGCTCGGTCCTTCAAATGGAATTCCAGTTAAAGCTTGAGAGCTATTGGTTAAAGTACCATACATACCTTACTCTGGACAAATACCAGTACTGGTGGCTTCAAACCCTGCCGCACGAGATCTCTCACAGCAATCAATTTGCCCGATTCCGATCCGACAAAAAGCAATTCTTGCTTAACCGTTTCTGTGGCGGCATTTTGAACGCCAATTGTAACTCGGACCAATCCTTTAAGATTCTTAAGAGCCCATTTTGAAACCGGGACCGTATAAGTTGCACTGAAAAGTGCCAGTTTCTTGGTCTTGCTCGTACAAGCATCAAGAATATCATCGAATTGTTCCTTGAAACTGTTCTGGCCTTCTTCCAACATTTTGTCAGCTTCATCTATGACAAACCATTCAATGCTGAGAAACAATGATTAGAAACATTTGTGGATCAACTCTGACAAACTCACTTTTTCAAATCCAGAACCGGTGGTTCTTGTTGCAACAAGTAACGCACCCTATTCGGAGTGGATATTAGAATGTCATATTTTTTGCTGCTATTCGGGCCGAATTTCTGTTCGGCTTGGCTGACTTTGCTAATGACGTGGATTTTGAGTGCTGTTCCTTCTGAGAGTCTCAGACACTCGCGATAGATTTGCTGGGAGAGCTCACGAGTTGGTGCCAGAATCAGAGCTCGGAAGCCGTCTTTTTTGGGCGATTTAAGATCGTTAATAATTGGTGTGAGGAAAGCGATCGTTTTACCAGATCCAGTTGGGGCGCATGCCATTAAGGGTCGACCCTAAATAGAAACAAAAGATTCGTGTTTGAGGAAAACAGTTTTCTTTGTTGACGGAAACTCTTACCTTTAACATGATCGGAATAGACTGCATTTGAATTGGCGTTGGAGTTGGGTATTTGCAAGATGACAAGTTTTTAATGAGTTTGGGGGAAACTTTGTACAGAGTTTGAAGCTCCTCGAAGGTTGTCACTGGCGGTGGAATGTTTTTGCCGATAACGGAGATCTTATGGGCCTTACGTAGGTTGGTAATCTATATTTCCAAAACAAAATCATAGTAAATCAACTCGCTATGATTGCAATTGGTTGGAAATACCTGCTCTTCCTCTTTGATGCGCTTCTTTTCGTCTGGCGTTAGAGATGACTTCTTCTTCTTCGGAAGTGGAAACGAGCCTCCTTTAATTAGTTCGAGTGAATCTTCCTCGGCACTTGATTCCTGCTCATCGCTGTTAAAGTTTACTTCTTCCTTTTTGATATCCAAATCAAGTTCGCGCTTCAAATTCAAAGTCTGGAAATGTTGAGATTTTTTTTAGAATAAGTTGTTGGCTTTATATACAGACACTCACTTGTTCCTTTGCTTCTTTTTTCTTTGTAAAATGAGCACCTTTTGTTAATTGTCGGAATAAATCAAAAGCATCCATGGTTTTCTTTTTTTTAAATAGAAAATTTGTTAAATTTATTTGGGATTTCAGGTGAATTTATTTTGGAAAGGAATATCGCACGTGTAAAACGGGAACCAAACCGAAGACAACAAATAAACATAGAACGTCAATTTGGCTGTCAAAAACTTAAAATGCCGTAAGGCTTGTTCAATGAAGCTGTCTCATTGCGAACTCTTCCAATTTTTTTTTAATAAGGCCGAGTGCGAATTCAGTTAAAAAGTGGTTAAAACTTGACGTGTGGTTAAAT
Organism: Sphaerophoria taeniata; assembly: GCA_943590905.1. Lineage (NCBI taxonomy): Eukaryota > Metazoa > Arthropoda > Insecta > Diptera > Syrphidae > Sphaerophoria > Sphaerophoria taeniata. The sequence continues at coordinate 27,166,398 of OX016541.1, forward strand.
TTAATTTGACACTTCGCATTGAATGAAATGTGTTAAAATTAGACTAGCTGCTGAGCAGGTTAAAATATGGCAGTGGTGGTTAAAAATTCATCCATTTTTAACCAAAATTCATCCAATTCGCACACGGCATAACTCATTTTTTTCGGCTTTTTGTAATCGATGATGGCTGAAACAGAAACAAGCTTTAGCTTTGGCTTCACTTGACGTTTACGAGTTCAGCCTTAGGAATTCAATGCGTGCTATCACAATGAAGCTGCGACTTCACTTTTCGTATGTAGTGTGACTCCAAACAGAAGCCCTAGTTCAAATATGCTGACCATTTGTTTTGTCTGACAACTCAACAGCTGTTAAAAAGAACACAAACTAAATTCATTTGTTTTGGATGTATAATGATGATGGAGGGAGAAATGTCATTCAAAGAAAACTCGGGTGCATCGTAACGCAGACGAAGATGAAGCTAAGCCGTGTTTGTGTTTCAGCAATGATGTACGGGACTCTGTTCACACTGGACGCAAGACATCGGAAATTGTAAGTCTTCTCACTGTTTTTTGTTACAGTTTAGTAGGCGTCTAAGAACTTATGACATGAGGTTAGCGTCAAGTTTGAACAGGGTGAAAGTCAAAGAGCGGCTCCTCAAATGTAAATATAGTTGATTTGAGATTAAAAATTGTATCGGTTCTTTATTTTTTTGGCGATCACTCCTTCACAAAAAAGTAGTTAATAATAATAATACTCCATCGATTTCCTGTGAACGAAGCCTTACCTTCTTCGTTATTCTATGTTTTACTTTTGTATGTAAACGCAGTATTTTCAATTTTGTGACTTTTTGAAAAAAAAAGAAACGCAAATTTCATTTTGTGCTGTTGCTCTCGTTGTCATTTCGTGAAAACAAATCATTTGTTGTTAAATTTAAAAAAACGACGAATTTCAATGCAAATAATTTAAAATTTATCGAACTGCTATTTTGTACCTTCCTCACGATATGCAGAATTCCTCTCCACTTCTTTGATTTTCTTTACTTTAGATTGATACCTTTTCTTAAACTGTCCTTTTTGCGACTTTCATTTACTGTTACAAAGTGTCCTCAAATCTAGGGAACCCAAAAATAAACGAATGGAATATTGTCTTTACTTGATTTGAATTAAACTTAAACCAGCAACTATGGAAACCTTCAAATTAAAAACAAATCTCAGAACGGATTTCAAGAATAAATTAAAAACCAGAGTAAGTTCAAAACACTCCCATGTCCAAGAAAATGTACTAAAACTTTATCTTATTTTAAACAAGGTGAATGGCTCTTCTATGGCGAATGGCGAGATCAAAGTGAAACAAGAACCAATAACAGCACACATAAAAAAAGAACCCAACACCGAATCCATTTCCAATTTAACTGAACACAAACGCATCAAAACAGAAAAAACGACTGATCCTGTCATTCCCATGGGCTGGTCAACGGCATCTAGTTTCGATCCACAGCCAAAGCATGAAATCATTCCACAAGTAAAGATCAAGGAGAGTACAAATTCCCGCCGACCATCACCAAAAACTTGTCCCACCAAATCGAGTAAGAAACCAAATCCGCCTAAGAATCATCAACGACCCAGAAACAGGCCCCCACTTACTATCACTGCTCAAAGAGTTCTCGGATACCTATCATCACGAGATCCAAATACTCTTACACAAAAGCAACTTGATTCTCTCACATGGGCCGAATCGGTTCTACTGAATAAACCTATCCGACGACAATCAAGACCGGCTACAGCTGTCGAAGTTCCAGATGAAGGCAACAACGACCAGTTGAATGAGGCATTTATAACCAATGAAACAGTTCTCGAAATTCCGGATACATTACAACTGGCCGTGATAGATTCAACAGCTCCCGGTGGCCGATACAATTTGATACAGGCACGTTTAATCGAGAAGAATCTGAGCAAGGCCGTTATTGATTGTATTCTCCAGAACCCCAATGAACCGCAGCCATTATTTGGGAAGTCAGTTTACTTTGACGGTGTACTTGTGTTGGATTGCAAAGACCAGAAAACCTACGAGTTTGCCAAATTGATATTGAGTGATATGAAACTTTGGCCGGGCAGTAGGCTCAAACTGATAGAACCTGAGAGATCGCCATTCGATTCGATTGGTTGCTTGCACATTCCAGATGTGGGTATTGACAAGAAATTGGTATTGAATGTTTTAAAAGCTCAAAATCCTTCAATCAATATGAGCAAGTGGAAGATCCTGGGAGAAACGACGTACAATAAGGAAGGCTACAAGGAATATTCAATACTGATGGCCAATCCACCGGTCTACTATCAGAGGCACAAGCAGTTGCGATTGTATTTTGGAGGGAGTGAAGTTATTTTGAAACATTTTGGCTGTCAATGGCTTTGGCATTGCAAAGTCTAGTACTCGAGGTACTACAATTTTTATTTTCCCTTTTTATTCAGTTTTTGTTTTTCCTTGTAAAGTTTAAGTAGATTAGAATTGAATTTTTACTTGTCAACCTGCATTAAAGTTTTGAATTTTCACAAACAATTGAATTTTTATTTTAAATTTGTATCGACTAGGATCGCAAGATATTCTACCTGACCGTCGAACTTGTCGAATTGTAGATGCTAAGTAAGGTCAGTGATTCTCGGGAAATATTTCTCCAGAAGAGTCCTGAAACCAAGGGTCGCTCGTCCCATCCCTTTCCAATCCCTATCCCCTCCTCCGACGGCTTGTGCTGTTATGGTGGCTGATGTCTTCTAATCCATTGATTGAATAGTGTAACACTCTGTCGATACCCAGTTTCCTTTCCTATGGCCATTATGCCTTAATTGCTGTTCGTCACTCTATTTCAAAGCATATCCCTCTCCCCAAACTTTCCAAGAAGGAAGACTCGCGGTTGTTGCTAAGGAAGACATTGGTTGCAGGCCCCGAGCTCGCGCATGGATTCCAATGGAACCCTCGTGTATAGAAGACATCCTTAGCAACCCGGACCTCGTGTCACGGCTGGAAGATCGTGAAACTGGTGTGGCCTTAAATGACTTCTGCAGGAGCTGTATGGACGAATAAGAGGAGCAAACAATCTCTCATCTTCTCTGTACATGCCCTGCTCTTTCGCTAATAAGCAAACTTCATATGGGAGAATATTTCTACGATAATCGCAATGAAATCCAATCCTTCCAGGTTGGATTCGAAGATTCTACGAGCCGGAGCATTATTTTCCATTCGCTCTACATGACCCAACCATCTAAGTCGTTGGACCTTAACTTTTCTGGCTAGGTCAGTGTCGCTCAACAGTTCGTACAGTTCTTGAATGAATCTTCGATTCCATTCTCCATTTATGCAGACAGGACCAAAAATCACTCGAAGAATTTTTCTCTCGAAGCAGCGTTTTCATCGGATGTTGTCATGGTCCATGTCTCTGCACCATTCATTAGGACCGGGATGATGAGGGTTTTGTAGAGTGTCACTTTAGTTGCTCGGGAGAGGACTTTACTACTCAATTGGCTTTTAAGTCCAAAGAAGCAGCCATTGGCAAAAATGATTCTTCGTTTGATTTCAGCGCTGGTGTTTTTGTCTGAGTTGATAGCGGATCCTAGGTAGACGAAGTCCTTAACTACCTCGAAGTTAAATCTGTCTATGTTGACGTTTGCTCCAAGACGTCGATGTCGGTTGTCCTTCTTGTTGACAGCATTAACTTGGTTTTGCCCTCTTTTGGCTAGACCCATCTTAATGGCCTCCGCCTCAAGACTCACAAACGCTCCACTCACATCACGCTGTGTTCTTCCAATTATTATGTCAATGTCGTCTGCGTATCCTAGTAGGTGGACAGACTTTTGTAAGATTGTGCCTCTGGTGTTGACGTTGGAGTTTTGCACAATCTTTTCAAGAACGATGTTGAAGAAATCGCATGACAGTGCAAAAGCGTCCGTTAAGTTTTTTTCCGACCATGATGGAACAGCCAGCGTGAGTTTTCCATTGTCATCTTACACAGACGGTCGAGTTTTTCTGGGATGCCAAAACTAGACATTGCTCTATATAATTGGTCTCTATAGAAGATGTCATACGCGGCCTTGAAATCGTTGAAAAGGTGTTAGGTATCGATTTGAAGTTCCTGGGTCTTCTCCAAGATCTGCCATAGAGTGAATATTTGATCGATGGTGGACTTTACGGGTCTGAAGCCACACTGATAAGGAAGTTGGTGCAGTTCAGGGGATCTCCTTTCTTGAAGATCCGGCATACGATGTTGAGGTTCCATTCGTCGGGCATGCTTTCCTCCGACTAAATTTTGCAGATGAGCTGGTACATGCTCCTAACCAAATCTTCTCCAGCTGCTTTGTACAGTTCGCCGGCTAGCCCGTCTGCTCCAGCGGCTTTGTTCGACAGTTTAGATATCGCTATCTTCACTAACTTCGTCAAGTAGGGTGGGTGGAATTGTTCGACTAGTAAGAAGTAATTCCCTAGATTCATGTGGTATCAGATATCAGAATGGGCCTCTTCTTCTGGCCTAACCTAGGATCGCAAGAAATCGCTAAGGCCTTCTCTTATCGAGTCCCTTCGGAGTGTAACAAGTTATATCAGCTTCATGGTGGTTTGGGTTTAAGCAGCCGTCCGCAATCCAGTCCTTGACGTGGCTTGAAAGGATAACACGCTTTAATTTCATTAAGCTACTGCTGAATCAGTAAATTTAATCTTTTATTACGTGAGTTGGTTTACACAATCAATTAATCGAACATAATGGATGCAATTTCCTGCATGTCAGTATAAATAAAAAAAGGTTAATTATAAGTAAAACTATAACTATTTGCTTTTAAGGAAGAAAATAGCGAACTGCTGCTGTTCTCTACTTAATGAAATATTTTTAAACAAAGACGTCCAACTGCAAAACATAATTTAGTTAAATTGGAAGTTGGAAATCAACGATAGACTTAGAATCTCAAAAATATGTAAAGTAGTGGTGGATCACATCCACGCATTCATCCATTCCCTCATTCTTCCTGAGGTTGGCATACGAAATTCGTGCCAAAAAGACTGTTACAAACAGCAATTGCAACATTCTTCCGAGCCACCTTCTTAGACCGACCAACACCAACGAATTCACGATCATCGACAATAACTTTGACAGTCTGGACTGGATTGGTAGAATCTCCGGTCTTTCCGCAATCTGTGTAAGTCAGACGAGGGCGCATCTAAAAAGAAAAAAAATCATTCAAAGTCTTCTCGTTTTGTTCTGAAGAGTGTCCTTACAATGCACAATAGTGTTGCTGGATGCATAATCACCCAATTGGGTGGCAATTCATTGCGACCAACCGACTTCTTTGTCACAGTTGATTCATTTGAATTCTGTTGCTGATTCTGTGTTGGATTGGGATGAAATTCTGGCACATGGAAGCCTTCATTCTCCCAAGCGCTAAACAATTTATAAAGAGCAAAGGAAGCTAGGTTGACCATTGGAACATCATCGGCTTCCTCAGCCGATCCATTGCCATCATCACCACCATTTGAAGCAGCTTAAAAAAAATGAAAGAGTAAGTATGTTGCTCGTTGATTTGAAACAAAGTAATACAAACCATCGTTCATTTTGGAGGCATCAATTGATTCAGTTTCCATCCGTTCCGATTTCGTGTTGTCTCGAGTCTTCTGAATCATCATCTTCTTGATGACAAAATCACGCAACGCCTTCTCGCAAGCATTTGTCTTGGCGTTGTTCTTTGAATTCCCAACAGCTTCATATTGACAACCATTAACCGTAACCATGGCTGTGAATCCGCCTTCGATATTGCTATTGATAATAAAGTCGCCAATTTGAATGCCTTTGATTTCGTACAGTGCCATCAGAGCGTTCTTGGGCAAGATAACCTTCCGCAAATGACGATTTTGGCGAATTTTCCTCTCTTTGGCACGAACTGCTGATAGAAAAATTTCATGTAACTTTTAAACAGATGAATGCAAGCAAACAAACCTGAGGGCTTCTTACGAACTCCACCAAAGATCTTCTTAAAGAAGGGCTTACGTGGAATTGAACCATTTTCGTCAGACTTCTCGAAAGTTTCAGTATTGTCAACAGATGCGTCACCTGCGTCCATAACTTCGACTTCTACTTCACTTTTGGGTTCCACAATGTGCAATGGTACTTCTGGAACTTTAACAACAGGTTTCGGGGTTTCAGCTACGACGGCAGCCGGAGCCGGCTTCGCAACAACTTCCTTCTTGAGAATAGGCTTAAGAATTGGTTTCACGGGTGTTGAGTTGGGTGTAGCAGCAGCTGCTGCCGCTTGCTTGCTTGCTGGGCCTGGCCGCGGAGTACCAGGATGTTGAACAGCATTTTGATCCTATTTTTTTTGTTTTGCACAAAATACACAGACTTAATTTTGAGAGAGTCACAGAGTAATAAACATAACAGGTAAAACATTGCATTCAGTTCAATTTGAAGAGATGGCAACATTTTGACGCAACAAAGAGGTTATGTTTATCGAACTTTTGTTACTTTCATCGATACAAAAAATAATATAGAAGCATTTGACTAACATAAAATAAATAAATAAACTAAGTATTTGCTCTTTTTTCTACAAACCCCATTTGTGGTTCCATGAGAGAGAGGAGAATGGAATCGGTCTAAAGCTTGATCGAATTGGAGGTAGGATGCTAATTAATGCACACACACACAGATGTTGCTGAATGTCGGAGTATCGGAGAGGCAGCAAGTCAAGGCGCGTTTTGTTCGAATCTGTAGATCACTCCAGTTTGCTTGTTTTCCATTGTTTAGGAATAGCTATGGACATTTCTACGGCCAGGACCCAAACGATGTATTTTTTGTTTTTGTTTTTTTTTTTGTCGTTTGCCCTTGGACTTATATAATTGTTACAAACTATTTACCCATTAAAATTGACTTGCTGTTGAGGGGTTTTTACTCATTTAACGCTCAGTGAGTTTATTTGCTTTTCGATGGAAGCAGCACAAATTCATTGAGATTTCAATGAGAAAAGCCAAGAAGAAGAAGCGATGGTGTTCGATTGAAGACGACGACGACGCTGACGGTGTCGTACAGACACGAAATCTTTTTTGTTTCAAAGAATTTTAACGGATAAATAACTGGTTAAAATTATATAATTCTACATGGAGTGCGATGTTTTTTTGTTTGGAAACATTAATACACAATTTCGTTTGAGGTTTGAGCAAAGTAAATGAACATAACTACAAGAAAAAATGTTATTTGCAATTCTGCCAGATATCTGGACCAAGGCGAGATATTTGTTGCTAAAAATTATATAAATAAATTGAAAAAAAAAATTAATAAGGTTTTGACAATGGTGGCTAAATGCATACATTTACAGTTACAATTTTTGATTTAAATTAATGTTTAGATACAATTTATTATTAGGATGTAATCAAAGTGATTCACGAGCATGCTAAGTTAAGCGTACGTAATACTATTTGTGAATGCTGGTTTTTCTTTACCCATTGGCCATTAGAGCCAAAACCGTATTGGCCAAGTTCAAAACTACATGTTTAATCTTTGCTTATTTTTTTTTGCGTCTGCAACATCCGCAGCTTCTCAGTTCAAAGATCTCGACGAGCCACGTGCCAAGAACGTCCGACGTTTCTTTAAAAGATCGAAGCAATTAGCCTCGTTTGAGAATCGGGACACAGGCTCTTCGAAATAGTCATGGAAACCTAGTCACCAAAGCACAGGGAATTGTAGATGTTTTCAAGCAGCACTTACAAAAGCTACCGAATGCGCATAATGTCTAGCGAGCCAATGGCGAAAGAGGGGCGAGACTAGTCAATGAAGCCGCAGTCCCAGCTCGAGCACAAAAGATATAGAAAGAGCAATCCAAAAGCTAAAAATGCGGATATCTTTAAACTTGGAGGATGTGTTTTGATGAACCGCATGCACCTGGTCATCAACAGAGTGTGGGAGTAAGATAAGAATGCATGCCCGTTGACTGGTCTATAAGCCCCATATGCCACATCTACCAAAAAGGCTATCCTATGTCATGCAAAAACTACCGAGGCATATCCCTGCTAAATTTTCCATACACAATCCTATCCAACGTACTGTGTGATTAAACCTTTCTGCAACACAATAATCGGCACGTATGTAAAAGACCAACGAATTTCAAGTTGAAACCCACCAGCTTTTCATAAAATTGGGCCAGCTCCACCTAACAACAGGTCCGTTCTTTTACTTTTTGGGCAGTTTGTGTAAAAACTGTCAAAAATCATCCCCACTCCTGAAAATTTTGTGATTCACCCAAAAAGTAAAAGAACGCTTCACACCAAAAATCTGCCAAATGCACAAAATTATGTCAAACGTCAACAAAATTCAATGTACTTCTTATGGTTTGACAGAACCTACACAAACTGCCACAAGAAATTTTTGTGGCTAAAATCGGCAGATAGGGGAAATATTTTTTTTCCTTCAAAAGTGACAGATCTTACAAAAATTGGGAGTGAAAGAACGAAAAAGTGGGAGAATATGGCAGATTTGGTCAGTTTTAGGGAGTAAACGAATGGACCTAACATCTCACTGAGATTCAATGTCACTTTGACTGAGGCAAAATCATTTGGTGGAACATAATTCTCAGTTTCCATTGAGGTATAATGGTTACCTCGCAAATTGTTGTTACACATTATGTCAGTCACCTCAAAATAGCTGAGTGAGAAATCGAATCCAAAATATTTTCATCTCAGAGATCTCAGAAAAAAATTTCAATTCTCAGCTGAGATGTTTTGTTCCACTTAAAAATCTCTGAGATCTCAGTGAGATGTTGTTAGGTGGAACTGGCCTATTGAAAGCTGCTTATGATAGGATCCAACGCCAAGAGCTTATGATGGCGATGTCTGAATTGGGGATCCCGAATAAACTGATCCAGCTGTGCCGCATGAAGCTAAACAATACGCAGTGCAGTGTTTGTTGTTGTTTCAAAAATGCGCAGGGATTAGAAAAGGAAATGCACTGTCATGTGACTTCTTCAACATAGATGTGGAGGAGGTAGTGCGCAAGGCAGGTGTGAGCACGGAAACACTATCTTCAACATCTTCGTTGGTCTTGAAGTGATTAAGGATAAACAAAGTACTTGCTAGCAACAAACAAAAGAATATCTATCTACCTCCTAGGACAAAACGTCACTGTTGGTAGCAGCAATTTCGCGGTAGTTAAGGAGTTCACCTACATCGGAACAAACATCAATCGCCTAAACCACACCTTAGTGAAGATCCAAGTCCGACGAAGAATTACCCGGTTTGGCCAAACAACTGGGTTAAAATAAAAACTCTTCACTCGAAAGACAAAGTCCCCTTTATACAACACTGATTTTACCACTCCTACCTTACGGCGGCTGCGCCGAGTGCTGGACGTTAAGTAAAAAAGGGGAAATGCTACTGGGCACTTTCGAAAGAAAAATTGTCCGAGAGATTTTCGGTCCTGTATGCGTCGATGGCGAAAGTAGACCGCTAACTGTACGAGCTGTACTTAGATGTAGATGTAGCCCAGAAGCTTAAAGAAGACGACTGCATTGGCTCGGCCACATCGAGTGAATAGACGAAAACGCTCCAGCAAAGAAAGCCTTCTCTTCGCAGCCCCCAGGTTCGAGACGACCAGGAAAAACGAACCTAAGGTGCAAAGATCAGTTAACTGTGGATGCTAGAGCACTTAGTTTTGACAACTGGAGAATGCATGCGAGGGACCGTTCCCCATGGAAAACTGCTGTGTCTCAGGCTGACATCCTGCATAGGTTGGGAGCCGTAAGTAAATAATATGAACTTGTCAAAAACAGAACAATTCTGACAAACCATATAAACAAACATAAAAAAATAAACTTTTATTCAAACAACATGCTCTGGAATCAACAAATGTTAGACAAATGCGGCCATGTTGAGAACTGAAGCGGCCGAAATGTTTTATGTATTTCCTTGAGCAGACAAACATAAGCTCCACAATTGGCCATCAAATTACTTCTTTTAAAAAAGGAATGGACGAGAAGGAAACAATGCAGTACCAGTCTGGCCCTCTCCAACTGAAGGAATACTTATCTCGTTAACTTCCTCTTCGACAATACCAGTGATCCGGCAACGATTGATATAAGATACCTCTTCCGCTTTTAAATAACAAAAAATAGTTTCTCTAATGTCTTTCATCATCAAAGTCAAATTGGCACAGATGACATAACTTATCTTAATGGCTATCCTAGAAGAACTACAGACTTAGCTTATGATGAACTCATGGTCCAGGTTCAACATGAAACTGATCGGGAATCTTCAAGTCTTAACGATTAAAATGACTGATTCCAGCGAACAACAATGCCCAGCCCCAAAATCTAAACGAAGAAAAAAAAATAACTACTCCAAAGCCAAAGGACGTCGAATGAAGAAAAGGGGACACTTGCAATGCAACATAACAAATCACGCTCTTTCGATATGGAAAATAAATCGCACAAACTCATCTTTTAAACACACGACATATTTTTACGAGCAAACCAACGACGAAGGAGATCTTCAATTTTACGCTGACACGGGGTCAGCTTTTAACCGCGGCTAAGAGCCTCACCAATGGACAACCAGGACTGAACATCCCGAGATTTTGTATTTCATGTATTTTTTATCTTTTACTCATTCATATTTTTGTTAATCTTAAATTTAGAAAACAAACATTGTATATAGTTAGGCCCCTTCTGTGCCAACAAGTTTAAAATCAAATACTACCTTAAGTAATTATTCAATAAATTGTAAATATGTATATAAATATTAGTTCAAATAAAGATAAAATGTAAAAATGACATATTTTTACTTTTTAATATAATTAATTGGAAGGAAGCAAGGAAATAATGAAGTAAGAAGTAGATCTGAAACGGCACCAATACGACTTGTGTTGTTAGAAGGCATTGAAGGTAAATAGGGTAGGTAGTAATGGCTGTTCCAGGCAGTCACTGCCTGTAGAACACAATTAGTGCTTGTTTGCGCCGTTTTGATAAAGGCATTACGTAGGAAAAAAGAAGTTGTTCAACACTTTGTTGTTGGTTTCAAAGTCAGAAGCTTAATGAAACAATGATCACTTTTGCCTAATATAACGTTTTTGAGAGTAATCCCCCAATGAATCAACATCTTCCAAAATAATGGAGGAAACATTTTTAGATCAGGCAAGATAGGCTGTAGCTTGTTGCGAATTGAAAAACGTTTTGAGCAACCTAACCTATTATTTTTGTATGACGTTAAATCAATAATTTAGAATTTACAATTATTGTTAAAATCTACTTGCATCAATTTTATTTCAATCGATTTTGTTTTTCCATTTTACATAATCAAAGATGAATGAGTACATAAATGTACATGGCCGACCTCATTGAAAATATAATGGATTTTTGTGATATGTGGAAATTTCCACATATCACAATAATCACACAAATTGGTCAAAAAATCAACTCAATTATAATGGATTTATTGATTTTTTTATCTTCATCTGGTTTATATCTATTGAAACGTTTACTTTGGCACGTTTTTGACTTTTTACTAGAATTTAACAAGCATTGCTTGAGATTTCAATAGTTTCAAAAGGCCTCCATTATTGATTTTTCACCGGCTATGCTGTTTTTCAATCAAATGTATGACGTGTATGTCCATAGAATACATTTTTGCCCGAGAAAAACGAGCATTCACAACAGAATTAACTTAATTTTTTATTTCTAAATTATTGTTTTACTTACATTGTTTCCTGGGTTGGTTCTTCTTGCACGATTCATTTTCAATTTTTCTTCAATAATTTAATCAATATTAACAAACTGGTGACGCTGACGAACAAAAACCTCTTCTTCCAGACGAAGATCAAAATGTGAATGAAAAATTGTGAATTTGTGAAAAACGTGTGAAGAAGAATTTTCAAAATGAATACGTCAAACTACATGCTTGTCCTCTTCTATCCTACGAAGATGGGAACTTCAATTTTATTTTGTCCTTATCTAAGTGAATAGAAAATGGACGAAACAATTTGAACGAAAAGATCTGTTTGTGTCATTATATTGTTAATGGTCAGTTGACACGTTAGACGCAAACCCAAAATCTGTTCAATTTGCACGTTTCAGGTTTTTATTTCATTATAACTTTTTAAATTCAATTAAGAATACCAGATATTCTTTTCCAGGAGTAATGTCTCCATTTTTCATACTAAAATACTGTTTGTCTCCCGTTGGTTACATTAATGTGGTTTTTCTTACAACCTAAGAATTGATCCGAGTTGCTGTTGCCCGTAGCTTAGTGGTTAAGTGCGTTGGCTGCTAAGCAGAATGTCGTGTGTTCGAGTCCTACTCGTGCCCATAAAGTTCTTATTTCATCTTTCACGGGTACTGCCTCTTGCGAAGAACTGACAAAACTTTCAAGAGTATCAATCTGTCATGAAAAAGTGCTTCTCAACTTTGCCGTTCGGAATCGGCGTTAAATTGTAGGTCCCCTCAATTCTCCACACGCACTCAGAGAATTGTTGAAGAGAGTAAGCCACTTAGGCCTTGGCTCTTCAAAAACTGTCGCGCCACTCTATTTATTTATTTTTTAAGAATTGATCCGTGACGTAAAAGTGGCAAATTTTTTCCCCTAAACACATTTCTTTCACAAAGAAATTTATATTTTTTTCTCGAAGGATTGATTTCTCACGAATCTATTTTTGGTGACGGATTTACACATATTTTCTGAGTTTTCTATTGGTGTGAAGTGTGAATATCATGTACAAAACGATTTTACAGCTGCCAGACAACACAGACATTCAAAAAAGGGATTCGTACGTTTTTGCAAATTTCTTACACGCCAAAAACATTAGCGCAAAATTAAATTCCGTTAATGAAAAATTATGAAAGAATTTACTGTGAAACTAGCTTAAAATGACGTTTGAGATTTGAGACATAAGTGAAATGTCATTTTATGCTAACATCACACGAAATTCTCTTAAAATTGTTCATTAGTGGACTATAATATTGCGCCATTGAACTTTAGTAGCAATTCTTCTTGGTTGTAAGAAAACCCACATAAAAACTTGTGTTTTGTGTAAAAAAAAGTTGTCATCTTGGTTTAAAATGAAGAGACACCCTGTCTTAATAGATTCTTTTTTATCTACAATTCTCCCTCAATTTTGATTTTTGAGTTGTTTACGAAAACCCCAAAAAGATAACGCAAAATAATCGATATTCCTTTTTACATAAAAAAAAACACTATAGTCAAACCGTATTCAATTTCCTGCAAATATTTAAAATAATACTTTTAAAAATGGAAGAAAAAGCCCTGATTATGAACATAGCAACTATTCTGGCCAAAGATATTGGATTTGATCAAAAGAACAACTTTAAACGCGCTGTACCAGTGTATCCTCCCGACAAGCTACCACCTTTGCTACAAGACGACGATGAGGCTTTCGACTTTTTCCTACACCATCATCTGCAGAAATCTTGTTCCGATGCCGCCGCATCGTCCAATTCAAAGAGAAAATTTCCATCCGAGACTAAACCAACTAATAATGCAAAAGTCTCAAAACCCAGAGAAGATACCACACCTGCTCGAATAAATCTGTTACAAGATCTCACCCATGATGTTTTTGAGAGTAATCTTCATCTAAGCAAAAACACTTTTCAGGTAAACCATCTACTAATTGAAAATCATCCTTAATCGATATAAAAACTCAAACCTTTGCAGAATCTTTACAATTCAGTTAAGGACCTCATTAAACCTGTGCATACCAACAACACAGTAATCTCCAATCAAACAATTTTCTCTCTCGGCCTGTGGAAGCTGGCAACCGATGAACATTTCGAAGAAATTTCAAGACGCTTTAAAATACCTCTACTAGCATGCCACTTGATAATACGCAGTTTTTGGGGAGTCATTGCAGACAACAGCAAATCCTTCATCAAATGGCCAACCACCGAAAGCGCTCGATCTCTGCACATGAAGTCTTTTGATGCCAACGAGCATCTGCGCAGATTTAAAAATCTTTTCGGTTTGATTTCCATAAAACGTCTTGATATCTTTCTTGAAAGTGAAGATGAAGAAACGTCAGTTATCGTGCAAATCATTTGCGATGGTGAACAACGTATTTTGGATAGTTTTGTTGATTTTGCTTCAAACTATAGTTTTGTGGGTAGCCCGATTGGCCAGACTTTGGAACGGGAAGCTGGTAGAGTTCTTCCATTGGGGGGCTATTTGATTGGCGGCAGTAATTTTCCACTTAAACCCTACCTGATTCGTCCTTTTGAAGTGCAATGCTTCGGAGACGAGAGGCGGTTTAATGAATTGCTTCTTGAGGCGCAGGCCATTTCGGATTGTGCGCTGAATAAGATGATGAGACGTTTTAATACACTGTATGCCCTCGAAGCCAAGGATATGAGCGAGGTGCGGAAGGTGCTGGAGACTATTTGTTCACTGCACAATATGTGCCAGGAATTTGGTGACGAATGCATCCCGAACGACTGGGAAAGGATTGAAAAATGTACTTTGGCAGCCAAGGTTGATGAAAACAATCAAAATGGTAGAAGGAAGAGGTTGGAATTGATGGAGGAAATAGTAAATGTGTTGTGAATAAGAATCAATAAATTCTAATGTTTGAATTTTAATTTTTTACTAAATTTCTACAAAACTTGAATTTACAACGCAATCATCGCACGAAGGCCTAGGCTTCCTTCTTGGATTCTTTTTCCTTAACCATCTTCTCGAATCTCTGGAATTCCCTGTCTACTATCTTGTCAACTTCATCGAAAACTTGCTGAACCTCCGTGACCTCAGGTATATAGAACTGAAGCATATTCTCTACGCCATTTTTCAGAGTTACAATCGAACTGGGGCATGATGAACAAGAGCCCTTAGGATTCAAGAAAATTAGAGAGGCCATATCATACTTCTACGAGTTCACTTACCTGCATCTTGAGTTTCACCACACCGTTATCGTAGCCCATGAAAATAATATCACCCCCATCTTCTTGGACAGTGGGTCGAATTTTACTATCAAGCAATTCCTTAATCATCATGACAATTTCATCATCTTCTTCATTTATTTGAGTGTCTGCATTAGGTTTAGATTCGGTTAGGATAGGCAAGGAGCTCGCATAGAAGTCCATGATGACAGCAAACACTTCCGGCTTGATGACATGCCATTCAGCATCTTCGTGTTTGGAGATTGTTATGAAATCACCTCCGAAGAAAACTGAACGCACACCCTCGATTCGGAATAGCAATTTAGCTGGAATTAATTTGTGTTATCTGATTACATTCAAACATTTTAATTTTGTCTACCGAGAGGACTGCAGTAAGCTGCCTGTGATGTTGGAAAATCCATGGTATTCCCTTGACCCAAAACAGCTTCACCAGGTAAAAATTTCAAACTATCAGGATTGGGGGTGTCTTGAGTCTGAACAAACATTGACCGGGCATTGTTTAATGAGATTTTATGGGGTGTAAGGAGTTGCGTTTGATTGTTTGATAGGACGTTTGCTGCATAAGGTAAAGCATTTGCCTGCGATAAACTTAAGGGAAATTCTTGTCATCTCCTTATTTTTGCAAATTTTGAATGTGTTGAACTTACTTAAGGGAGAATGGCCGGCTTAATGAATAAAGCATTCGTGGATTTCGAAGGGTTTTCACAAAAATATTGGACATCTTTAGGAGCAAATTTTTTTAACCTTTTTCACGGTTGGTTAAACGCAGTTCCCAAAATTCAGAATGACGTTCTATGAATTTTCTATGTTTCTAGATGTCAAAAATTTAAAAGGTTTGTTTGGTCACTAATCTCGATCTGAGCTTTTTGTCTATTTCAAAAGTGAAAATGATTGATTTCCTTTGTCTTTTTCAAAAATCGAAGCCATTTCAAAAACTGAAGGACATTGACATATTATGTCAATATTGTCAATGCTGAAGGAGCTAAAATCAATACAAAATGACATACATAATTGTATGTTTTTTGAAATTAAATAGGCCTGAAATTTTCCTTGATTTGGTTTAAATAAATAACATCTCAAGAGTTTGAACTCATCCAATTGACAGTTCTGTTCTGAAGGCGGTAAAACGGTTGCATGAAGCTAGTTCGTGCTTTTTGTTGGATATTTGTTTATAACTTTTTGTTTATTTGCTTGTTTTTGTTTGGTATTTCAATTTTATTCATACGACCTTGAAGTTTTGAATGTTTTTTTTTAGATTTTAATTTAATCTTGGTCTGTATCGAAATAGTGCTTGGAAATGAGTACATTCCCGGGAATACTTGAGGAAGTTCCCGGCATTGGTGTTGACCGATTTGATGCAAATTGCTTGGAATCAAAATATCTATTCCTCTCACATTGCCATGCAGATCATATGGTTGGTTTATTGGAAACGAATCTTAAGTGTCCACTAATAGCTAGTGAAATATCTGCCGTTTTCCTAAAACACCAATTTCCAAAACTATCCAGTGCCATCGAAACTATAGAAATTGAATGTAAGTACCAGCGGCTTTTCTTGAAAAACCAACTAATCCATTTTTGTGTCTACTAGGTCCTCTGGAGCTCTCATATGATTTCAATGGGAAGCATATTCAAGTGATTGTAACAGCATTTCCCGCAAAGCACTGTCCGGGTTCTGTCATGTTCCTCTTTGAAACAGCCACTCAGACTGTTTTATACACTGGAGATTTCAGGTTTGAATTATAAATGTTAACTTACACAAAACACTTATAGTCACTTCCTCTAGAATCCTCAAGTGCCACTTTCATCAATATGATTTGTTAAAGAATAAAACAATCGACTCGATGCACTTGGACTCAACCTTCCTCTCCGAGAGATACAATGAGTTTCCCACCCAGTTCGAGAGTATATCGGAAATTTGTTCGCTCATCCATGATTGGCTGGAGATGCACTTTGAAAACAAGATACTCATTGAAATGCCCGCTCAATATGGTGTGGAATTCCTATTTATTGCCATTGAACAAAAATTAAAACAAAAAATCTATGTGTCCGAGATGCAATGGCAAAAGTACGTTTATCTTCCTGCAATGGACAATTGTATATCTCCAGATGCGAACAAGTGTAGAATTTTTACAAAGTTTAAGGGTTCTTCTGGAAGCAAGGGCGATTCAACCAATAGATTGAGAGTAATAAAACCATCAGCAATGTTCTGGAAAAATTGGAAACGAGGTGAACCCATTGTCTTACAAGTGGGGGAGAGAAATGAGTATCGGGTAGCATATTCAAATCATTGCAGTTGTTTGGAACTCAAAGAATTTCTTCACTTCCTTAAGCCGAAACGAGTTAGCTTAAATGTTGTTCAGGACAGCAGACTAAGCTATGAAAATTGTTTGAAGAAGATTTATGAACCAATCAAGGAAACGGACGAAGTGCCTACGGATAAACCAGATCCAATAAGTTTTAATAACATTCACTTTTTACCAAGTCCAAGCAATGGTGGAAAACGAAGCAATTCGGAAGCCAGGCTTCTACCAAAAAGACTGAAATCATGACGAAGTCGAAACATTTTAATTTTTAAATGTATTTTTGTTAGCTAATTAATAAAGTGATTAGTGATTAGATTATATTGATTTTAAAGACAAAATTAACGTTAAAAATAATAAGCCCGCACTAAAGGTCTTTTTTCAATACCATATAAAAAAAAAAATAGAGTGGCGCGACAGCCACAAGGCCCAAGTGACTTACTCTTAGCAGCCAACGCACCTGACCACTAAGCCACGGACACTAGGGTGATGTCTTGTGAGGTCGGCCCTCTCTAGTAGTCGGCCACTTCGTTTTAAAAAGGAGAATAATAGTAACGGTTAAGGAT
The DNA here is from genome assembly GCA_943590905.1 of Sphaerophoria taeniata. Taxonomy (NCBI): domain Eukaryota; kingdom Metazoa; phylum Arthropoda; class Insecta; order Diptera; family Syrphidae; genus Sphaerophoria; species Sphaerophoria taeniata. The sequence goes on from OX016541.1 coordinate 27,184,158, forward strand.
AAACCTCAGCAACCAATTTTTTTTTTGAAAGGCCTAACTGTTTTTTTTTCTGTGTGCAAACTTCGAAGCCAATGCAAGTGCACGTTTTCTCTTAAAAAATGCTTGCTTCAAGTTTTCGTAAAATTCGGATGTGTCGTTTTTAGTAATACAAAAATTAGTGTTGCAAACTAAGCTATAACTTCGAAAATATTTAAGTTAAGTGGGTTTCGTGATTGTTTTTATGTCATACATAGATTATTTTTGTCGTTTGTTTAAAAAAAAAGTAAAAAACATGTCTGATAAAAACTTACAAGGGGGGCCGACCTTAGAAGACAAAATTTTGTCAATTCTTCAAAGGTCGGCCTCCCCCCGGCCGACTACTGAAACCAACTTTTTTGAACAGTTTCAGTAGTCGGCCGCCTTTAAAGTCAAAGGCGCTGACTTTAAAAGACACGTATTCTTATGTCAGCCTTTTATGATAAGTGTGTTTAAATGATGAATTCATTAGTAAATTATTTGTTTCTTTAATAACTTTAATAGGTAGAGTAGGCAAATTAAAAGTATTGTTTCAAAAATTATTATTTTAAGCGTTCTGAAAACTCCATAAATACCCCGAAAATGCACTTAAAAACACGTGTAAGTTCACAAACGCCTCATTTCTGTGCAGTGATTCCGCATCACTGCTTTTTTGCGATGCTGATGCTTATGCAGCTGATGCTGATGCGATGCTGATCGATTTATTTATTTGACGTTGAAAAACACATTTTTTCTTTTATTTATTAATGATGGAAAAAACAAAAGAATATTCAATAAATATTAAGTTTCCATATAATTGCTATTAAATTATACTCAATTTTCCTTTTCCGTCTCCATATTTGCAAGAAAATATATGGAATCAAAAACTAATCAGTCTGTAGCAGTGATGCTTTTTTGTTTACTTTTTGCGCATCAGTTTGCAATAGTGAACAGTTGACGAGAAAAATGATGCACAAATTTGCGTTTGTGAACGTTTGACTTTGAATGATTGTGCATCATGACTGCAGTGATGCGTTTGTGAACTTACACCACATTGGAAAAAATTATTATTATATTATATTATTAACTAGCTGACCCCACAGACTTCGTGTTGCCTCAATCGATATAAAAAAGACCTAGACTTTTCTAGCCCGCTACCATACCACCCGCTACCCTCTACCCGCTTTTCCACTACCGTCTACCCGTTTACCCGTTACCCTGTTACCCGCTACCCAATACTTACACCGATATAACCAGTAATCGCTTCCTATTACCCGCTACCCCACTACCCTCTACACGCTATCCCGTTATACCCTGTTACCCACTATCCCACTTTCCGTTACCCAATACTTCTAAACGCTACCCGCTACACCAGTAATTGCTACCCACTACCCGCTACCGACTACCCCGATTCCCCACTACCCGGTAACCTGGCCCTAAGCATTTGGTGCCACTGGTACAAAAGTAGTGAGTTCTTAACGAATTTGCATAAGGTTGAAAAATAAAATGCTATCAAAACATAGGGGTCGGTTACAGCTAATACGATTCATGGCCCATGCGGTAATTTCAATTGCCTTATTCACCCCTACTAAGCAAAACATTCCAAGCTCATATTAATGTATTGTTTTGTAGTTCAGTGAAGAGCATCAAATATATTTGCAAGTATGTGAATGAAGGCAGTGATATGGCATTGTTTGCTGTTTTAATGATGACAAACAGTATAGTATGAACATATTTATTTATCCTACTTCACAATAATAAGCTTTAATGTCACTATCACTACTGCGATCAATGTAAGACATAGGGATCGGACTTTCGCATGCGTTTTCCAGCGATGTTCGTGGTCGTATCGAACCCGGGGGCTGCGAAGCGAAGACTTTTTTAGCTGGAGCTTTGTCGTCCATTTGCTCAATGTGGCCGCTTTTCTTGGCTTTCTGGACTAGATCCACATCTTGGTACAGCTCTTACAGTTCGTGGTTGAACCAGTCGCCATCGGCGCATACAGGACCGATAATCCGTCGAACAATTTTTCTTTCGAAAGTGAACAGTATCATTTCTTCTTTTTGACTTATCGTCCAGCACTCTGCGCCGTAAACTTTGGAATAGAGCGAGGAGTTTTGAACCCAGTTGTTTGGTCAAACCGAAGTATCAACGTTTCGCTAGGGCAATTCTTGGTCGAATCTCCACTTAGGTGTCGTTTGTGGGATTGATGTTTGTTTGCTGAACTCCTGAACTACATCTGACCAACAGTGACGTTTTGTCCTAGGTGGATAGATGTTCATTTGTTTGTTGACAGCATGTACTTTGTTCTATTCTCATTTACTTCGAGACCAACGAGTTTCGCCACTTCTTCAATCGCTGTGAAGGCCTCAAGCACAGCTCTTTGGGAGCGACAGATGTTCTCATAGCCTAGGACCTAGGAGCCAGTTGGATTTGTTGAAGATAATGTGCCCACACCAGCCTTGCACACTATCTGCTCCAGGACTATGTTGAAGAAATTACATGACAGCGCATCTCCTTGCCTATGTTAAATACTTTGTATGAAAAATACGTTGAATAATTTAATGAAACTTAGATGTATATGAGTCAGGAAATAATTATGTTTTGAAAAATCAAAATTATATTTTTCAGTTGTTTGTTAAGCTTTCAATCAATAAGTTCTTTAATAAATTCCTAAATTGAAAATACAAAAACTTATTTATTCTGAGCCTAAACCCTGTGTTCGAAACAACTCAGATGAGCTGTTACCCATTTGCACACTGCACTGCGTATTGTTAAGCGTTAGGGGAGAGTGGGTATATTTGGGACACTTTTCGAATACATTAAATTTGCCGAGATCTTATACATAGATCGTATCTGAGCAAAATTGATTTCTAAAGGCAAAATAACATTTTGGCAACCTATTTTCAGTTATAAAGAAGGCGAAAGTCCGACAGAAGAAAAGCAAAAAATCATTTCATGAACCACTTCACTTTGTTTTTTTTTCATAATTCATTTTATTCAATTCACTTATGACTACTTAATACTAGACAATGAATTCAAACTAGCTTATTATATAAAATCTTATATTTAACTTACTGGCCCCAGCCGGGCGCTCTAAGAAATTCATGATTTACTTAAGATTAATGCCTTTCGGCCTATGAACTATTTTGTGTAACTATATTTTTTGTTTCACGTTAGAAAAATTAAAAAAACTAACACCATATCATTTTAATTTTTTTTCCTTACATGCTACTTAAAATTAGGTCCTTAAAAATAAAACTTAAAATTAGCTAAAACTACCTATTCTACCTAACAACTACTTACAAACTAGAACAGCCACAGCAGCAAATTTATCAATTTATTTTATTTCACTTTTTTCCATTTTTTTTTTTTTAATACTCGTTTTATTTCTTTTATTTTTATTTTTGTATTTTTATTTTATATTTGTTGTCCTTGTTCATGAACGTGCCACCATGCCTACTCTACTTAAACCTAAACCCAAAACCCTTAGACTAAAACAAGTATGCAAGCCGGCCAAGGCTCAAAACCCCACCCCGACTACCCATTATCAAGTGCTGATTGAAGCCACCAGAACTGGTGCTCCTGCTTCACCCTATCGATTCGGTCCCGTTCGGACACAGCCCTACTGAACCGAAGGAGCTCTGCTCCGCCCTGTGCGAGGACGTCTCGTTGGTAAAGGAGCCGCCGATCGACGGTTCTCCGCCTGACGTGGTAAATTAGCGGGATCGCCAATCTGTCCTGTATCAGACCGCATTTATCTAAATGGAGGAATGCCTCTGGTGGAATGAAGCCGCTCGAGCGTGCACTATCAAAATATTCGTCGTTCGGATAGAACGCCCTAAAGATCAAATTATTCGTCGAAGTCATAGCTCTCGCAATGTGACCCCGAACAAGTTTTATCACGAAATTGTCAATTCTGTTGATCCGAGCCTCGTTGTACAGAACCTCATTAGAATAGTAATGTACATAAGAAGATTCCGGTGTCCGATACAAACCGAGACAGCGCCGAAGACACTGCCTCTCGAACACCCGAATCTTCTCCATTTGAGATGGTGCAACGTTGAACCACACTGGACAGCCATAAACGATCATCGGCCACTTCACTTTGTCCCATTCCTCCTGCGATCAATAGGATTGGGACAACTATGGGGTGGAATAGTGATTCACTTCAAAAATGGTGTTGCTATCTAATTATAACACTCTTTTGCACAGTAAGTTCACACAAATTAAAAAAAAGTCACTCAAAGTTTACGCAGATATTTTACTTTTTATGCACAAATTACCTTTTTTTAATCTCCACTCCGTGATTTTTTTCCTAGACACAATTTGTTTTGTTGAGGGATGGGGACGACAGACTGGAGACAGAATCTGTCATACAAGGAAAGAGAAAAAAAATTGTAGGAATTGAGAAAATGCCTGTGTCCCAAAAATACCCACTCTCCCCTATGTGGCACAGCTGAATCAGTTTTGTTCAGGATCCCGAATTCAGACATCGCCATCAAAAGTTCTTGGCGGGGGATGCTATCATAAGCAGCTTTGAAGTCGATGAAAAGATGGTGGGCTACGACTTGAAATTCGTTGGTCTTTTCAAGGATTTGCCTCAGTGTGAATAGTTGGTCTTTCGTTGTTCTGCCGGAGCTAACGGCACACACACTGGTACGTGCCGATTATAGTGTTGCAGAAAGGTTTAAGGCGGTCACACAATACGTTGGATAGGAAAGTCTTAAAAGCTTTCGGTCTTCGAGATATTGTTTTAGCTCATAAATCATCAGTCAATCGGGCCAATCGAGGTAACCTTTGGAGCGAAATTTTCTCCTATTTCCTCCGAATCGGAGACATTTTGCTTTTCGGATTCAGAGGGAATCTAAGGAAATTCTGCTCCGAAGGTTACCTCGATTGGGCCAAATAATTGGAGGGATATGAAAATTCGCCTTTTTATGGAATTGGCTGGCCAATTACGCAGATTGAGCTCAGAAATACAAACGAAGTTCCGGAACCACTTTGTGTCTTGAGATCGGCTTATTGGACAAATTCATTTCGAAAATTTAAAATAAAACACCAAAATTATTTTTCTTATTTTATTTCTTTTTTTTTTTTGTTCATTTTAACTCTAAAATCATTTTAAGATTAAGAATGACAGTTATTTTTCTCATGTTTCTTTTAATGTTTTTTTTTTCTTTTCATGTTTTTGTTTATTTTAAAATTCTATTACATAATTCTTAATTATTTTTATTTTTCCTTCATTCATAGTTTAATATTTTCTTCCATCGTTATTTTATAATTATTTCCTAAATTGTTTAATTAATGGGAATTTCATTTCATTGATTTAATCTTTATCTGCTTTGTTTGCATTTTATTTAAATAAGAGCGCGTAGTTGTTTATTTATTTTTTGTTTTTGTTTATATACGTTTTATACATATAAAAAAAAGTGTAACGATTGTATGAAGAAATTTAAATATATTTAGAACTAAAAGGCTTAAGGGAACTAAATTTTTACATTTAATTTGTTTATTCACTGTCTGCGGACTTTTCTTTTAATCTCTTGTAACTTTTTTTTTAACTAACAAAAATCAGTTTGAGAAAATTGTATCGCATTCGGGGTGTTTTTTTCCTTTATGATAATAATTATGCATGCAAACTAAACTAGGCATGTTATGTGAAGGTTTTGCATTGACAGTTCGGGACTCCTCTCCTATTTATCTGAACTTTTGTAAGTTTAAAAAATCTGTTCTTAAATTAAAATTCAAGCTAAAAAAATACTGTTCTTATTCTTTGTTTTTTGTTTCTTGAGATTAATTGTTTTTTTTTTAATTATTTTAGTGTTTCTGTAGTTCCCCCTGAATAATTTGTATAATTTTTGTTTTCATATCGTTTTTTAAGGAACAGACAAAGACGACTGTTTGTTTGTTTGTTTATCGAGATGTGGCAGTTGATAAATCTTTTGTTTGTCTTCTATTGTTTTGTCATGTTTTTTGTTTAAAGTCAAAAAGCTTTCCTTATGTTTTATATAAATAGGAATCTTTCGAGCCTGAAATTGTTTCTTTTGTATTTTTGTTTTCTTGATTGCTGCTAAAAAAAAAAGAATCTGACGTTTTGTTTGACATTTTTCAATTTAAATTGCACATTTTGCTAACAACTACAATCACAAGATTTATTTAAATAATTTTCGTTTGTTTAAAAACATTTTGTTAAAAATTTGATTTAAGTTTTATTTAAACTGAAAAATATGAACAAATATAAAACTGCGAAATATTGTCGTTCTCGTAGTTCAGATTTAAACGGACTAATCGGAATAATTGGCCGATAACGGACAATTTGTAACTGACATTAAGTCCTATCGTCGTATCCGTTTGGAGAAACCTAGGATCGTAGAAAAGTTCCGATCGTAACATTTATTTTGTTCATGGTATCCGTTTCGTAAAGAGAATATTGACGTGTAATAACGCAAGCTGTTCGGCAAATGTTCCGACACAATTTAGCTGCTGCTTATGTCAGCACATCACATACTGACATCAGAACGTAACTTTGTCCAGAGAGAGAGAGAGTCAGGGAGAAAGTTGCAAGGCAAAAATATGTAAATGCTTCTACATCTAACCTATAAATGAGTTCAAACTCGTCAAGAAAGTTTGTCCAATAATCCTTAATAGCTGCCATTTGGAATAAATAGGTAAACACTCTCGGTATTTAGACGTCTTGTGACACGGGAATTCAAATAGTCGTCTCTCTGCAAAATTGATGTAATTTAGAGGCGATTTTTTAATCGTCAAATAAACAAGCAGATAGTGTTTATTCGATAGATAACAAAATATTGGATTTTTCCATCTTCAGCCCTATTCTGGAGCCTGATTATGAGATTCGCGGCGGATCGTTTTGCTAGCGAGTTTGACATTTTTTTAATTACTGCTTTCGTTTTCGTCTTCTTCGATTTGAATTCGACCAATTAACGAAATCGAAGGCGAATTTGAAATTTCATAATGTTTACTGGCGAGTTGAAATCCGACAGCTTTTTTTGCGGATTCACAGACGAAGGAGTGTTTATTCAAATCAGTGGAATATTGGAAGAAATAGTCAAACCAAAAGTACAGGAATATTGGAATTCGAATTCGCTAATACGGAAATACGAAGCGAATCGAATTTGAAAGGTCGAATTGAAAACGATCCACCGCGAATCCCATACTCAGGCCCCTGCTATTCAGCGGGGGGACTTTTTCTTCAATTTTCACTTCACACTATTCTACTATCCATTCGAATCGAATCTGGATTCACCTCGTGAACGTCGGTAATACTTCGCGGTATTGTTATTCATGCGAACTCGTTCATTCTATACAATTCAAATCCGCATTTTAAGGCCGTGTGCGAATTGGATGAATTGTGGGTAAAAATTGATGAATTTTTAACCACTACTATCATATTTTAACCTGCTCCGCAGCTAGTCTAATTTTAACACATTTTATTCAATGCGAAGTGTCAAAATTTAACCAAACGTCAAGTTTTAACCCATTTTTAACTGAATTCGCACATGGCCTGAATGTTGCGAATTTTTCATTCAATGGATTTTCTATCTGGTTGGTGGCCAATAAAATGTAATTTATTAATTGATTATTTGTATAAATAAAGATTATTAACATTTTCAAGGGCAGAACAACGAATAGAGACCTATTTATGGCAACAATTTGCGCCAATGAAATAATAAATCCAAACATTACTAAAAGCAATGCTAAAAACCAACCCGAGGGCCTTAAAGGTTTTAGGAATAATGTTATAATAATAATAATGCTCCTGGGTCTACCATTGAAAGATGTGACTGTGTGGAAAATTTGTTAGTGATTTTTACATGAACAGATGTTAGCTTGTAGTGTCAAATTGGTTTGGATAATGTAGTTCACCCGATGGATAGCAGAATGTAAAGGCAGTGTGAAAGGGAATCGAATCTACGATTCACGTGGATAGCAGAATAGCGCTGTTAATCTGACGAATAACGCTCTTATGTATTCGACCGGTGAATACTCAGATAAGTTTATTTGCCAGTTTGTTATTCGTTGAGTTTATCGATTAATGAAAAATCGGCTATTAAACGAATTAGACGAAGTTGACGTCAAAGAAGCCAACATCTTTGATTTACTATTAGGGATGAAATCTGAGAATGTGACAATATTTTGAGTTCATTTAGTGTTAAATAGACAAAAGAACATTTTTAATTCAACTAAACGATGGCTTTACCACATGAGATTTATTTGATGTTTGAACTAAGAATTCCAACTTAAACGACACTAAAATCAGCTTTGAATTTTGACAAAAATTGTAACTGCCATCACTGCAAATGAAAATCTGTTGAGATTGCTGATGGGACTAAGGGGTTTCTTTCCTCACTTGTATCTTCCTTCCTTGTTTGTGTTTAATTTTAATGTTTAATAGTTTGCATATCCCTAACTCGAACATCTTACTTAAATTCAGTTAATATTACATATTGTATATTTTTTTGTTTTACAATTTTTTGTTTTACGTACAAAAAGACCACAACATTCACTGCTTGTCATCATACTTCACATATCATGTACATCATTATCTCACTTTATATTAAATACAATTTTTAGTTTTAATATTTATTATTTTTGTTTGCGAAAAGATTTTTGTTTTTTTTTTTTTAGTTGAGAAGTCGCCAGTATAATGTTTGACTATTCTTTATTTATATTTTGGTTAACTATGTACAAGTACTCAGAATTATGTAAGACATTATTTTTTTCTCATCTTAAATCATTTTGTTTATTAAAATGTTCATTTTTCTTATTTATTTTATTTACATATTTTCCATGCTTTTTTTGTTTATTGGGTCTTTTTGAAATTATATACGAATGCGGTCGGCGGCGGTGGTGTGCAGAGGAAAAATGGAATATGCGACGAATTTAATGTGCCAATCAATGAACGGTAAACAAAGTCAATGGGCGCGTTCACTTTGACTTGGATTTTGGATTTGACTTGGAGGCTATCCAGTTTTGTTTTCCATGTAAAAAAAAGCAGAGGCTCAAACCAAACAAATCCAAAGCTATCCAACAATTTGTGGTATAGGTGGCTATCTGACAGAACAGCCATTGAAATTTGTAAACAGCTGATTTTTGTAAACGTATTTTCACCATAGAGATAATATAATAGAGCACAGGAGCGGTGGAGTGGAGTTGACCCCGAAAATTGTGAGAGAGAAGCTATTAGGGAGTTCCTTTCCCTCTCTGAGTTCCTATGTAAGACAACAACAATTTTGATTTTGACGTTTTCCATTCCACCTTACAGCCAATCAGCGACAAGCTCAGAGAGAATTTGAGGAAACACATTTTAGGCTAGCTTCCGTGCTCTATATTATTATCTCTATGGTTTTCACAGCTATCCGAATTACTGGCTGAATACAATGAGATGTAGCTGTAGCCAAACGTCATTGAAATCGCTTATCGTGTAGCAACAGTGGAATACAATGCGTAGCGCCACAAAATAGCTGTAAAAATTAAACAAAAAAATTAAATTCAAAACTGAAAATTTAACTGTGCTGTGAAACTATTTAGCTTGTGTTTGCTTGAAAAAACTTAAAAAATGATGGCGGGAATGGATTGCGTTCAGTAGATCTAATGAACTGTCAAATTTGTAGCCCAAAAAGTTGAAGTTCGCTCAACTTGTACTACACATCAAGTTACACGCTACGGGCTCAGCTGCACATTGTATCGCACTACATTTATTTTGTATCTTTCAACTTTGACAGCGCTACAAACTACGACCACAGCTACACCATTGTATTCAGCCAGTTAAGCTATCGAACTTGTTGATGAAAAACGAGTTGGATAGGCTATCCAACACCAAACTGAACGCGCCCAATGAATAAAAAAAACATTTGATTTATTGTTTCACTTTTTTTTTGTTTATTTTGTTTTCATTTTTGTTTATTGTTTATTATCATCGGAGAAAGAGGATGTCAGTATTTGTTTTCTTATATTTTTTGTTTTAAATATAAAAAAAAAAACTTAAATATCCAATTAAAAAGGTATAAAAAAGGAAAAAAATAAAAATAATTCTTTAAACATAGGTTTTTTTGTTTTTGTTTGTTTTAGAAAAAAAAAATAAACTTATACAAAATTCTTGTCGCTGAATAAACTTACAAACATATTATCGTACATTAGCATTTTGTTTTTTTTTACTCTTTTATTTTTACCTTTATATAACTCCTAAATTATATATAAATTTAATTTATTTTTATGTAATTTTTTTTTCATTTAACCAGCGTTGTTATATTTTACAAAAAAATATTGTTTGTTGGTTTTTTTTTCTATTTTCTTTGTTCATTTTTTTTTTAGTTTTTAATATTTTTTTATTTGTTTATTCTTATTATTGGTAATTACTTTTGTTGTTGTTGTTGTTTTGTTGTGTTTGTTAAATTACGAACTTAAAGTCTACTGATTTTCATCGTCATCTCCGTCACCGTCATCATCATCATGATCGTCATGATGTTGTTGCTGCTGCTGTTGTTGTTGCTGTACGGCAGCAGCAAGTAACGCGGCTTTTTGCGCTGCCTGCGCTTGAGCGATCATTGACGGCGCCGATAATGGAATTTTCCCACTTTGTTTGTAATCTGTCATTTCCTATAGACAAACACACGAGATTTAAAAAAATGCACTTCGCCAGTAGATCAGATGAAACTTACCCTTTCATAACGCGCTTTATCTTTTTCAGCCATTAATTCATATTTCTGTTTTGTCTCTGGCTCAACATCGGACCACTTTCTGCCTAATTCTTTGGCAATATCGCCCACTCCGTATTCGGGATTTAGAGCTTTAACCTTGTTACGTTCATCATTGCAAAACCAAAAGAATGCTGATCTGTAATTTTTTTTATAAGGAAAAACCATTAGTTAGTAAAAATAAATATAAATGTTTGGGAGATTGAAAAAAGTGAGTAATATACAAATTTGTTCTACGAACTCACAATGATCTTTTGGGTGCATTTGGATCCTTGATTTGTTTCCGTTTTTTGCCTCGTCCAACAACAACGCCCTTAGGAGGAACATAATTTTGCATTTCGAGGTCATATCTCTGTTTGTCTTTTTCGGCCATTTCATGGAATCGTTTTTTCTCTTTATCCACCATTGTCTGAAAATAAGGAAGTTTATATAAGTTATTTGTTGCTTTGGTTTATTTGTAATTGACTATTGTCAGAAAACAAAAATCTTCTATAATGAATAATCCTTGCTTAATATTGCATACAAAATCGTATCCAACATAATGTGGATACGGTGTAAGGTACTTTTGTCAAAGGGTAAGGTAAGCTCGCCGGTCTTCCCAGGGTTTGGATTAAAGTGTACCAGAACTTTAATTTTGGTCAATTCTTTATTTATTTCTTTATGTGATTAACAATCGTTTGTTTTTGCAGCGTCAGAGGTTCCCTTCGGTATATGAATGGTGCTTCACTTTTGGAGTAGAATTAGGGTCGTGCGGGCGGATGTGGGTCACTAACGACTAGGTTCACTGGTGCAGGAATGTTATGAACGGCAGGATTTCGTAACACTATTGGAAGGGGTGAATCTACGCTTGGTCAATACAAAATCACGGACGAATCCGGTAAATCACGGACGAATCCGGTAAATCACGGGCGGTTCCGGTAAATCGCAGACGAATCTGGTAAATCGCGGACGAATCCGGTAAAACACGGACGAATCCGGTAAATCACGGGCTGACCCGGTAAATCGCAGACGAATCTGGTGAATCACGGGCAGACCCGGTAAATCACAGACGAATCCGGTAAATCACGGGCGGACCCGGTAAATCACAGACGAATCCGGAAAATCACGGACGAATCCGGTAAATCATAGACGAATCTGGAAAATCACGGACGAATCCGGTAAATCACGGGCGGACCCGGTAAATCACAGACGAATCTGGAAAATCACGGACGAATCCGGTAAATCACGGGCGGACCCGGTAAATCACAGACGAATCTGGAAAATCACGGACGAATCCGGTAAATCACCTCTCTGCAACACAATAATCGGGGCTTGATGCCATCTGGCAGAACAACGATAATACTGAGGGAAATCCTTGAAAAGACCATCATCGACTTCAAAGCTGCAAGCTGTAAGGGCATTCATCGCCAAGAGCAAACTTAACCAGCGGTACCGCATGACGCTAAACAATACGCAGTGCAGTGTGCAAATGGGTAACAGCTCATCTGAGTTGTTTCAAACATGCGCAGGATTTAGACAAGGAGTTGTGCTAGCATGTGACATTTTCAACCTGGAGTAGATCACGGAAAACACTTTCTTCAAAAATTCACCCAGCTCCTTGGCTATGCGAATGACATAGACGATAGACATCATCGGTCGCTACCAAAGAGCTATGCTTGAGGCCTTCATAGCGATTGAAGAACAAGTGAAGCTCGTTGGTCTTGAATTGATCGAGGACAAAACAAAGTACTTGCTATCAACAACCAAAAGAACATCTGTCCAGTACCTAGGTCACTGTTGGTATCAGCAGTTTCGAGGTATCTAAGGAGTTTACCTACTATGTGTATGTCCATTACTGTGTACTTTTACAATTTATTCATTTTAGGTAACACGAGTTTCATGGTATTAAAACGGCGCGATAAAGCGCTAATTGTGTTCCTCGGCAGAGGCTGCCCAGAACAGCCATTCTAACCTACCTTACCTACCGCTGAGTGCTGGACGACGATAACTAAAAAGGGGGAATGATACTGGGCCCACTTTGGGAAGAAAAATTCTTCGACGGATTTTCGGTCACGTATGCGACGATGGCGAATGGAAAAGAAGGTTCAACCGCGAACAATCTGGAACAAATGTAGTCCAGAAAGCTAAGAAAAGACGACTACATTGCCTCGGCAACATCGACACACTCCAGCCAAGCCAAGGGAAGACCGAACCTCCGGAACAAACACAAAGTAACTGCGGATACCAGAGCGCTTGGTTTTCGACGAATGGAAAACGCATACGAGGGACCCATCCCGATGGAAAACTGCTATGTTTCAGGCCGAGATCCTACATGGATTGGGAGAGTCGTTATACTAGTAATTTTCTTTTTTTTTTTGCGAATGATGCCGATCGGCCAGTGCCGCGCAGCACAACATTCAGGTCGAATTGACGTCTTCATTAAAGTTGTAGTGTGGACGGTGCCGAACAAAATTATTTGACGTTTTGTCACATTGTTTATGTGTAGTCGGTTATTATCTTTTAGAAATTGAATACTTTTTTTCAAATAAGTGTGGGCCAAATCGATATCCTTCCATAAAAATTCAATACTTGCAATATACTATATGTCGCAAGTGAAAATATGATTGACGAGGAAAATTCTGTTTAAGCAGCAGCTGCTGGAATCCTGGCTGGAATGGGCCGCCTTCGGAGATTTTGGATTCGATCCAGTCTGCTTAATGGCAGAAGGGAGTAAAGAACTGAAGAATTTATTAAGGAGTTGTTACTTGATGAAGCAGATGAATTGAACGGTTAATATTAACGTCAAAACAAAACATACACGAGCTGTCACGAACTGTTTCGCGTCATCGGATCCATTTGATTCGGTTCAATTCGGGCTCGCTTTCTGCACGAACCTACATTTCGCGAGTAATTTATCAGGACCTTCTGTCAAACTCTTAACTTTCAATTCTCTTAACAAGCTTGGCAGGGCAGGTAAATCATTACGGGAACCAAAATAAAATTGTTGAAATGACTGTTACTTTGATACTTATAGATTTTGTGAGCCCGACAACTTTATTTGTCATCTAACGCCAAAGTGTTCAAAGAATTTGCCGATAACTTTATATAAACTGTCAGAAGATGTTGTGCCTTGTTAAAATTAATTAACGTTAATTTTATAACAAACATAAATATACCTAATACTAATTCCTTTATATGTATGAGTACTTTTACTCATTTCTATGTGCAAATAAAAATACAAATCCACATGACAAACAAACAAAGCCTGTCCCAAATATATTTGCATTTTATTTTGTTTACATAACCACTCGTATAACCTTTACTTCACTTTACCAATTACAACAACCCAGTGACTTCAGAAAGCAAATAACATGATGTAATTAATTAAATATTGTTTGTGTCCAATACAAAGCCGGGCAGGTGCCGGCTTCCCAGTACCCCTCATCTTCCTTTCTTTCTGAATAAAACATACTTCAAAGAAAAAAAGCTTAAATACAATTTGTATTGTTTGGAAATGCGTGGTTTAATCTCTGCAAATATGGAGGCAGGTAAAGCCAAGTTCATGGTCCCACCAAAAACCTCAAAAGGATGTTAGTGTAGCGCTAATCAAAAACGAAAGTAAGTCAAATTTCCCGAAAAGGAAACTTCTGCAAAAAATTGCAAGGTGAGCAAACAAAGAATAACTTTTATGCCGTTTGAGGGGGCGGTGGATGGGAAATAGACACGCAGATTAGGTATATGATGAAAATTGAAAGGTGACTGTAGTAACGAGTACAAACCTCATGGTTTTAAATTCAAAAAGCGCCAAAAAATATATCCAATTTACAATATCCAAAGTGTGGGGCTTGCAAAGGGACATTGAATAATTTGAGTGTATGCAGTTTCATTTTTTTCCTGTTTTCTGTTCGAATGGAGCAAACGGAAGAGAAAGACGACGATGACGGACGAAGGGAAAATGGCAATGTCTAGGGGGATATTTTTTGTGCCACCACACAGTGTACCTATATACGATGAAGAGGCAGCTGAAATTATTTCAACCCCCCCATTATTCCCCTTCTTCACATCGAAAGCACATACATAGCTAGCTAGCTAGTTAAATGAAAAGGGGTACAATCGGAAACGAAGGAGGAAGAAGAATTCAACCAACCGAGGCACAAAATAACGACACGACGACGATGGTAACGATGGCCCAAGCTCTGCACAGCCAGCGCACAGCAACAAAAACGAGTTTTTGGTTCTGCTCTTGGGCTTCACAGCAGTTCGTTCGTCTTTCGTTTCTGGTCCCTCGTCAAGCGTCGTCGTCGTCCGTCCACACTCATCAGAGCTCGAAAAAGTGATGGTCGATTTTGCCGAGGGGAAGACAGTTGTTGTGTGCCGATGCCGATGCCGACGAACGTTGATGTTGGCAAGGGGTAATTGCGAGTAGACCGGTTTAATTCCATACATCTTGCATTACACATCATCATCATCATATAAAGTGCTCGTTTGTGTGTATGTGCATGAATATTTCAGCCACACTAACATACATTTATGTACACCTTATGTATATGCATATGTATCTATGTATATATTGATTTCTGTTGACAACAACTGACAACGGCCAAAGCTACCACCAGGGCCTGGAAGTGCGGTTCGTTTTGAAATTCTTCAATTTTTTTTTGCCAGCTGAAATTGAAAAGTGACTCAAAACTCAAGCCCGCAAATGAATTTATGTTTGCCTTTGCCCCTTTGTTTTAGGTTTTCAATTTAATGTGTGAATTTCGTTTCTATTATGAGTTAGATTGAGTTTCATAATCGGCCACGCCAGAGGGTGTCCCGTCGCTTCTCATTCGCGCCGTCATTTAACACGAATAGGTGGGTTTCTAGAGGCTTTGGGCGATCCGATCGGTGGGAAAGTTATGAACTTTTTTTTTCTTTTATCGCGACAAGGTCGAACGTTTATTCAGTTGTCGTTGTTGTGAATGGAAATAATTATTGGTGGACTTGGGCTGACAACAACCTCAGGTGTTGTGTTCGAGTTGTTAACAACGAAAAGTTGTGTTAGACTCTTAAAAAGCATCAAGGTCTTTGTTTATTTTTCTGTGGTTCTCGCTTGGAAGAAGCAATAACCAGACAACAAGAACATGTTACTATGCCCTTTCAAAAGCTTTAAAAAGGTGTGTGGACATTTTGTCGACCACATACCAAGGCTTAACCTCGTCCGGGTCAAAAATTGACTGAAAAGTTTTTCATGGAACATTGGTTAGGATACATTCGGTTGATGACTTATGAAGCTATTAAAAGATTTCATAGATCAGAATAAAAAGCAAACCGAACATGACGAATATTTTGATCATTTTCGATGTTGTTGTTGTTCCTATTGCCCGACTCGAGTTTCGAAACTCTTTTGCCAATAGTTTCACACCCAAATCTATCTTCTATTAGAGCCCCCGTCCAGCTGGTCCCACTGGCATCCATATTAATTTCCCAACAGCCAGAACCAGTAAAAAACTAGTCGTATATTCGTTCTTGCTCACAACATACACATACAAAACTACACAAACACCTTCATAAATGAACAAAAAGAAAGACTAAAAAACAACAACACATACTGAAACTTAACCCTGGGGCACGACGATGCACCGCACCATCCTCATATTCCTCTCCAACAAACTCCCACTCAACATCGTTCGTCCCTCTTCCCTCGTCATCTAGTTTCTGGAACCAACATTACCATCACCACCCAAAATTTTTAGCCCGCTTTTAATAAGTTTAGCTCGTTCTATCACTTTGTTTGTCCCGTTCCCTTCTAGACCCCGGCCGTAACCACTGGTTCTTCCTTCCATCTCGTCGTTCGTCGTCGTCATCGTAGTCGTTTGTCGTTTCACTCTGCTCTTTTTCCCTGTGCCTCTTGTTCCAATCGACCGACGTCATCCATGTTGGATAAATTGCTCGTTTCATTCGCCCCCCTCCTCAATGCCCACTCTCAGCCTTCATGGGTATAAACAATTTCCCATCAAGCAACCATCTTCTGTGCCGTTATACTGCACCTACGTTCTACCCTTCCCTTATTCTCTTTTCCATTTTCAATTTTCTTCTCGTACATCCCCCCCTGCTTTACCTCTTTTCCCACAACGTAAAAACTCTTCTCCCTTTTCACCACGCAGCACGGGGGTTTTCAACTTATTTCACAACCAAGGCAAAGGATGGAAAATAATGTATTTTAAAGCTCGCGCGCCGCGCAAAGCAAATGCTTTCCATTGATTTTTTTTTCTTTTTTCTTTTTTAAAGGGAAGCTCGAGCAGAGCAGAACCTCTTGCACTTCCCATCCCTCACGAAGCTCTATGGCACCCCAGCACCAACAACGACTAGCACACAATCATAAGGGAGTGGAGGGTTTAGGATTAGGAGGTTGATAGGGGTGCTGATGCGCTGCTGGTACTGGTATTGGGGCTTAGGAGGGTTGCTTTGGTTGGTTAGTTTCATATTGTTAGCTGGTGGTTGAACGAAGCACATTAAAGTCGCGATGTTGTTGGACCACTTCGGTAGGTCCGAGGAAGAGGGTGCGACAAGGGACGGTGACTGTATGACGCCGTGCGTACATGGTGATTCTTTTACTTGCCACCTCCTATTGAGCGCTCCCCAACACTCCCCACTCAAACCACTAAACGTTGGTTTTCCCTTTGCTCTTTGATGGTTAATTCTCCTCTGGTATACGTGAGCCAAGTGCACTGAATTTCAGCCCCGAGTAAACTCTTCACACCCTTCCTCTAACTGTGGACGAATTTTTTTTCTCTCGTTGATCGTTGTCTTTCTCTCCACTCTACACAATTCAATGACATTAATTTATTTTCCCTTCTCAGGTTATTTTTCTTTCTTTTTTTAGATTCACACTTTTTGTGGCCAATTTCTATTAAACACTCTAAGCATTTTGTTAATAAGAGTTGGAGCAGAAAAAAAAAGAAACAATGTCCTGGAATTTCGCTTTTTATTCGTGTTGAAACTTTCATTCATAATTTTTCAGAGCACAATTCAAGTTTGACGAGACATCCAGAGAATAAGGCACAAGGACACGTATACATGGTCTTTATAGTGGGAAAAACACGGAAACTGTTTAGATTTTTTATGCGACTCGTGCAATTCGCATAGCTACGTAATATTGTATGAAAAGTTTTGTTTATGAGAGAAAGTAAAAACAATTGTTTCCGAGGGACGGATTCCACATTTCAGGGAATCGGACACAAAACATTCTTGCTAGGTTCTAGGTTAGGTAAAATGGGCTGACAGTTGGTTTTGTTACCGTCACACTTAGATCAATGTAGGTCCCTTGTGATACCCTGAAGTATTAGGCGTGTTTTTTTGGCATCGCTATCTGCAGCCCAATTCGATTTCCCAAAAAAACGTATCCGCAGTTGCCCAACCGAAGCTGTTTTATTTTATTTTTAAGTTGGTAGACTTGTCTAGCTGTCAGATAATTTGTATTTTGGTTTTGCTTTCGGATAAGTTTTTGACATATTGGGGTATGTTCGTAGAGTGTGAATTTTGATAAAAATCGAGATTCAGATTTTTGAATCTCGAATCTATTTTTTTGAATCTCAAGTCTCAAATAGATCATGAAAGCTGAGATTTTTCTACTTTTTCCTCACTTCACCAACTCGACTCTAAAGATATGACTACAACGAGCACTTCTTGTAAAAAGCCAAAAAGTGAAAATTTTCAAACTCATTTTGTGACAGTTTGACAAAATTTAAAGTAAAGGGGCCGACCCATAGAATCCGTCAATCCGGTAGCGTCGACGTATACGTTGTTGCCAACGTATTTGCCGGAGGGAACCGTCCCATAGAATACGTTGTATACTTTGACAGTTTCAATTGCTTGGTGTAAAACAATACTTTTGCACAGTTTTGATCATTCATTGCTTTTCCTTGCTGCTGTGGAAACATATTGAATTGACTGTTCGTTAAATTTATTTGTCAACGGATCAACGGACGCAAAAAGTAGAAAGTTAACCAACTCTATCCGTCGTATCCGTCACATGCGTTGCTTATGGGACGAGTTCCATAAGAACATGTATATTCTATTGTGCTGTCAGTTGAAAACGTCAACGCTAACGGACACACGACATTACAGAAGAAAAATATTAAACACCATAGAGCAACTATGTGTGATTCGTTCCTTGATTTGTGCGTTCCAATTTTAATTCAAAATAAACTGAAATAAATGAACGCACTTAAAGTGCGTTGCACTCTGCGAACACAGCCTTCGAGACTCTTTGAGTTATCCGATTATCCGAGTTACCAACCGAAGAAATTCAATTTTTCTCCGATCGAGTATCGATACTCGAAAAAATGTCAATTTTTATCCGCAGCCAGATTTTAGTTTAAGTTTAATCCGCAGCTGCGTGTTGTATTTGTAATACATACATGGAAGCTCCCACTGCAGATACGGATATCTATGCCAAAAAAACACGCCTATTGTACCTTCTGAAGTGTTTTAACCTATGAATTCTATGGTTGGTAAAGAAGCTCAAAAAAGCAATTATTTCCCCCAAATGATTTGTTTCAGACTTTAAAGAATATAAAAAAAACAAAAAATTTGTAAACAAAAATTTTCAAAATCTGAGCTGTTTCTGAGGACTTTCTGAAAAAAAGTTTCATTGACTCCACTATGGTGGATTTGACAAAGTTCAGTAGGCGATTGGCTGGGAGTTCAGATTAGTGTCCGACCGAAGGTCGATTTTCTGCCGAAGACGAATATTAGGCTAACAGAAAACTTTCGGCCGAAGGTTTAATAAAGCGAAGAATTTTCATTTCGAATAAAATAAAAGTACAAACGATGTGACAAAATGTGTATGGCAATTTAAAGAATTCAAAAATGGAATTTTTTTCCGCGTCTATAACGATTTTACACTAACAAACACAAACTTGTGTGTCCAAAAATGTCAAAAATGTCAAAAATTGATTTTTTTCGGCGCCTACTACGATGCTCGATATTAAGAAACAAAATTTGGCCAATTTTATACCGAAGCCGAAAGTTTGGCCGAATGTTGTTTTTTGGCCGAATTCGACCGAAGCCGAAGCCTAAGCTTCGGTCGGACACTAGTTCAGATAGTTCTTCTAGTTCATTAAAGAAAAAGTTGCCTAAAAATTTATATCTAGTACGGCAGAGTGCTGGACACTGGACAGTGGCATAGGAAGTGAGCCGTGTTCTCGTGCTCTTCCTCTACATTTATGTCGTCTGTACTAAACCCCATTTTCTTTTTGTGGTAGCCAAGTAGGTTATGTCTCGTTATCACGCTTATGAGGGATCTGAGGGACGGTTTTTTAAGAAGTAGAATCCTATCGGATTTTTTCTTGCCGTAATAAGGCCAGAGTTTCCTGGTGTTATCACAGGTTTCTTGTTGGTTCCATTTATCATTAGCTTTTTGAATGATATTTTTACTAATGTATGGTTTTAATTCGCATTGAGGGATTCTGATGTTATGGTCTATGAGAGAGGGATGAAGTACTGAGCTCATCCGCTTTTTCGTTTCCCGGCACACCGCTGCGACCAGGAACCCAGCAGAGTCTTACGTTATGCTGCATACCAAGAACTCTTAGCTCTTCGCGACAGCAAGAAACAAACTTTGACTTCATGGATATATGATTAGCAGCGTTTTTCACTGCCAAGATCTCGGCTTGGAAGACACTGCTATGGTCGGGAAGTCTGAATGAATTGGCAAGGTTAAGATTTTCCGAATAGAAACCTGCCCCTACTCCAGTAATCATTTTCGAACCATCAGTAAAGATGGTAAAGTTCGATTCATTAGTGTGGTTCTAACTGAATAATTTAGTTATTTGAGCCAAAAAAAAAATAAAAAGAGATCATCGGACTTGCCAACCACTTAGAAAAAAAACTAACCTAAAAAAATAATAAAAATAAAAATGGTAACATTAAATGTTAACCATTAACAAGAAAATGACTCACCTTCCACCTTTCGGCGCACTTTCTTGAAAACTCGGCAAATATAACTGTCTCATCGGGATGTTTCTTCTTGTGTTCTTCTCTGCATGTTTGTACAAAATACGCGTACGCTGTCATTCGGCCTCTGGGCTTCGCGTCCGCTTTGCCACGAATCATTGTGCTGTGTTGTTTCTGTAATAATTGAATTTGATTTTGTTGTTGCTGTTGATTTTGAGGATTTGTTTCGGCTTGATTACTAATAATATTGTTTTCAATTTTTATTTGTTCTTGTAGTTTTATTATTGTCGACGGAGGATTCGACGAAGATGTCGTGGTTGTTGTTGTTGCAGTTGTTGGTTGCTGATTCTGTGTGTTTTATTTTTTTTCCAATCAATAAGCAAAACAAAAAAAGAGTTAGACATTGATATCATCATTACATTTGTTTTTGGCTTTTGGCGTTGGAACAATAACAAACAGTAAATTTGTGCTTGGGTATGATTGTTTAAATCAAATAAACACAAATACAGTATTAAAGACGACTTATCTTTGTTAACCAACCAACCCATGAGACGGATGTGGACGAGATTATGTTTCATGAAGCGCAAGGCAAAGTGGTCGTTTTTGATGAAATGTAAAATGTGATTTTGCCAGCACAGGCTTGATGGAAGAACAGTGTAACAACAACATAGAAGAAGATGCAAACGAATGTAAAACAGATGTAATGTCGAACTCTTATTTTGATATTTTTGCTATATTGATTAGATTCACAAAACAACGCACAACACAAAGACGACAAAAACATATAAAAATATACTTTTTATTTAAAAATGTGATTTATAATAAAAAGTGTAAGAAACAACAAAAAAATACAAACATGTTTACAGAAATAAAGCTTGGTTTGATTCATCTTTTCATTGGTAAGCAGGTTTTTATACATATTCTGGGAAGAGGTTACGGTTTTGATGTAAAAAATACTGTTTTATCTGATCCAAGCACCTGTCATTTTCACTCATTAAATATCATTGGAAGGACAGGTTTTTCTTATTATCTTCAAAATGATGAAAAAAAAGTTGATAAAAGTCAATCTGGTAACCCTTCAACAACGGTCACCTTCTCTTTTGTTGACTTTTTTGCTGGTTTTTACAAAAACTCGTGTTTTCGAAAACTAATTGTTATAATGTCTGATGGGGAAAACTCATATTAGGTCCGTTCCACACTCAGTTTGAAACTGCCGAATTTAGTAATATTTGGTTATTTTTGGTCAGAGTCTGTTACCAACTTCAAAAATTGTGTAGAAGAGAGCGCTCACGAGAGAGTAAAAAATTTCCCCACCCTGACAAATTTAGCCTAAAGAATTTCTTCCGGCAGAAATATGAGTTCTGTCAAATGAGAATTTGACATACGTCAAACAGAAAAAAAAACAATCCAGTTTTGTAAATTTTTTCTTGAATTTGTAAATTTCTCTCTGAGAGTTTTCTCCCCACTCCTCAGAATTTGACAGATTGCCTAGTTTAGTGCACAAAAAGTCTGGAACAGACCTATTGAGTCATTTACAGCGCTGGCATTTGAAACGTGTCAAACATAACTCATCTGAAGTGTCATAATAGGTCCGTTCCTTTACTTTTTCAAGTAACGTCAAGCTGCCGAAAGTTACTAAAAACTGCTTAATCAATTTCCCTTAACACACAAATTTCGTAAAAAGAGAGACGATGAGAGAGTAAAACATTTCCCCTCAAATGAGAGAGTTACTTAAATCTGCCCAAGAAAATTATTCGGGCACTTCTTAGCAGCTAAAATTTAGCTGTCAAAAACAGCCGTCATCAGCTTTTTGAATTCAATTTCAAATCATCAAATCAAATTGAAAAATTGAAATCACTTTTTTCTTATTCTGATGAATCAGCCAATAACATTTTCATTTAACATCGTTATTGGCTGATTCACCAGAATTAGAAGAATTCGTGTTGATTTATTTTTACAAATGGCGTTTTTCTTTTTTACCTCCGAGCAGATTAGATCAGATCACCGATGTGGCAAAAAAAAAATCTGTGTTTCTTTTTTACCTCCGATATATCGGAGCTAAGAATTTTCATGCTCTGAGCTAAATCTATTTGCTCAGGATAAATTGACCGAGCAAATAGCTGAGCGAAGACAACTTCTTGTTTTTTCGGATTTTACAGAAAAAAAACAAACATAAAATTACAAATGGATTCCCAAGACAGTCACGCGTCTATTGTAAGTGAAAACAAAAATTGTTAGAATAATAATAAGTAAAAATTACATTTCAGTGCTCAGGTTTGTTTCTTTATTAAATCGGAGGACATTGAATATGATCTGCTCGGAGCTTCGCTTTGACACATCCGTGATCTAATCTAATCTGCTCAGAGGTAAAAAAGAAAAACGCCAAATGACTTATTCTGGTTTTGCGTTTGACGTTTCTGTCATGTAGCTATTTTACTACAACTTACCACGAAAGCGTTCCTTTACTTTTTCGTAACTTTAATTTTTTGTGAGAGAATTCATCCCCACTCCTTCAAATTTGAAAGTTTACTTGAAAAAGTAAAGGAAGGGACCTAATATTAGTTGAATGTTTGCCATCTACGATAATGGATCGCTTAACAATCGAACAGGTGTTGGACAACAGGGGGAATAGTCCTCGAGCTCTAGACGCATTAGAAATCAACATTACTCAAGTTTTTGCCGAGATACCGCCCGATATGTGCGGTAAAATGGATTAAAATTACATCAAAAGGATCGCTTCGAAAACTCCCGAAGCTGTCATTGGAATGCTACGCTTAATGGCAAAGTCCAAACTTTATAATGAAATAAAATGTTCATTGAAAATGTATCGTTGCGTTGGTTTTTTGTTTTCTTTTTTTAACTTTAATTTCAAAACCGAAAAATGAATGACCCTATATCTTTCAAAATAATGGTAAATTGATCTGTCAAAATCAAAACGAAAGTAAAAAGATCTGTTCGTTTACAATGTTTTTTTATGATTTTCCTTGCTTTTCTAGCTGGACTCTATTGAAATTAATGTCGTTTTCGATTGGTTTCACTCAAGAATTCACCTATTCTGAAATCGAATGGAACAGGTCAAATCGCTTCCACTGAGTTCTGTTTTTTTTTGTGTTTGTGTGAAATTTTAAAAGTCAAATATCTGATTTTTCTTTCAAAAATCCTCATTAAAAACAAAAACAAAACTGATTGAGTATTATTTTTGACTTTTTATTATTCATGTATTAGTGCTTCTTGAGTGGATTCTGATTTGAAATCAAGAAGAGAATTTCTCTTCTAAGAAGCGTTCTGTCTGCCAGTTTCGTGCGAATAAAACGCTTTCAGAAGGCTTCGGAATGATTCCGGACGCTTCCGTAGAGCCAATCGAAAACGACATAAGTTTCGGTACATACAAAATATGTTGGAACTAATATCAAAACAATAGTCAGGGGATGTGTTCGCAAATGTAAGTTAGACAGCGTTTTTTATAAGAAATTAATTTGCGTTTTTCTTATAAAAAATGCTTTCGAAAATGGTTTTTGTCGCTTTTTTCGCGTTAGTTTGGTTTCTCAGTAGAAAAAATATATTCCGAGACTAGAGCAAACGTCAAAATTCTATTTGGATCCTACTTCTACTTTTATCCACAATGAAGAAGTTGTAGATGCCATTTTTTTTACATAAAGTTGGCATTGTGATAAAATGGCCTCCTTATGTAAAACAAAATGGCTTTTTCGGCTTCGAACTAGATCGCGACACTTCTTAATACATAATTGGCGTTTTTCTTTTTTACCTCTGAGCACATCACAGAGCTGTCAAAAAAAAAATGTTTTTTTTTTAGCTCAGATATATCGGATCTAAAAAATTTCATGCTCTGAGCTAAATCTATTTGCTCAGGATAAAATGACCCAGCAAATAGAGCAGATAGCAGTTGCCCGTAGCTTAATTGGTAGGTGCGTTGGCTGCTAAGCAGAACGTCGTGGATTCGAGTCCTACTCAGGCCCATAAAGTTTTTATTTCATCTTTCACGGGTACTGCCTCTTGCGAAGACCTGACAAATCTTCCAAGAGTATCAATCTGTCATGAAAAAGTGCTTCTCAACTTTTCCGTTCGGAGTCGGCGTTAAATTGTAGGTCCCCTCAATTCTTTACACGCACTCAGAGAATTGTTGATGAGAGTAAGCCACTTAGGCCTTGGCTCTTCAAGAGCTGTCGCGACACTCTATTTATTTATTTTATTCATTTTCGTCGCCGGGCGACTGGCGACTGCATTCTGTTCAGCTCTTTATTCGTTTGAAATTTGAATATCGATACTCGAATAAATTTCAAAAAATTGTACCGGTTCATTTATTGGTAGCGCCAAATGATAAATTACTATATGAACACAAAAAAGCCACCTGTCAAAAAGGCTCGATTTCTATTTATGTTTACATTAATTTATAAGACTCCACCTCTTGTCATTCTTCGTTTCTTAAAGCAATAGGTTTAGGTAGGTATGTACTAAACTAATCTAAACCAAACGCCAAGAAAACAAAAAACATCAAAAGTCTCGTTCAGCATTGTTTACTAGTACATTATCTAACACACTCAGCCAACCCAAACAAACTTAAAAAGTTATAAATTTAAATTGCATACGGAACACCTATCAATTATTGTAAATAATAAAACGAAGGAAGGCGCCACATCGTCTTGGCGTTCGTTTACCTACACTTAAAATTCCATTCTCCAAACTCTTTCCTATCTAGCTCTACCTGACTACCTATCTATAGACATACCTCGCTCATTGTACTCTGAATAAAACATTCATGATGCAACAGTTTTCCCGCCAAAATCAAAGACGCTACACTTTTACATTTTTTGTTGTTGTTTCTTTTAGTCCGTTCGTATTCATGTTCGTTCGCGTGTTCGATTTGTATATAATAATAATTTTTATTTCATCTTCTATACTGTATCGTGTGTGGTGAATACATTTTATGTATCTCCATGTATACACAATCCAAATCCAAACACACCCGTCATTCATTCATCCGTTCATTCAGAATGAATGCCATCGGTGGTGGCCGTAACTAAAGCAACCAGCAGCAAAAGTTATAGAGATACAATATTATATGATTTCAATATTTACAAAATACACTTCTCACCCATGCATGGCCAGGCGACCGACCGACCGGTCGGCCCCCAAAAAAAAACAAAAATCATCAAAACACACTTAGGGTAGAGTATTATAATTATGTCATGAGCTCTGAGTAGAGCATGGGTCTTCTATCCTCTCATATAAAAATGATGATAACAAGAAAAAAAGAACAGACAGAAAAATATAACGAACAAAACACAAAAACATACAAAAAAAAAAACCTTAAGTCGCACCGGCATAGTGTCACTGAATACCTAAAACTTATTAATCAGTCCAAAAAGTTGTAGTCGTTGGGTTTATCTGCGAGTCGGAGCTGCTGAACAGCCATTCTCTCTCAGAAACAACACGACGACTATGACGGCGACGATAGCAACGATTGCATTCCCTGCTGCCGCCGCCCGCCACCGCAAATGCCTTCCATACCAGTCCCATCATCTCAGTTCACATGGACAAGGTGCTAGTGACGTGAAATGTATGTTCTTGGGAAAATATAGACAGACACATGAAAAAAACATACAAGCCCCAAGTGAATGTATCCATAACTCGCACCTGTTTGAGATATACATACTTCGTTACGAGAGAAGGTGCAATTATATGCGACAACAAAAACGATGGCACACACGTGACTTTTTGCTTTAATAATTCACATTAGGAACAAAAAAAAAAAACAAGATTTTGTTTTGTTAATCATGTGTTGGAAGAGGATTTTTAGCGATAAATCAAGAATGAGATCTCGGAATTCTAATTTATGACATTCGGAATTGAATTTATAGACAGGAAAAGCCATGAATTGAAAGGCAGGTTTCTGAAAAAAGTTGTCAGTTTCTAGATTTGATCTTGTGAGGATTATCGAAATTTATTTTAAGCAAATATGATGTCTGTCACAACCGCACAATTGGAGTTATGACGACTTCCAAACCATAACGATCTACTCATTTCACAAGAATGAGACATCGATTGAAGTGGTCGGATCTGACGTTTTGATGCTGAATGATAATCTTTATCTTTACAAGCAAAATCAAAGTCCTTGACTTGTTTTGACGTCATAAAGTGCTACGTAAAAGGCAAAGGTTTGGCAAAGCTTTTCAAAATTTTATAAAAGCACAAATTTTTGTCAAAATCAGCCAAAACAGAATAAGGCCGTGTGCGAATTGGATGAATTGTGTTTAAAAATGGATGAATTTTTAACCACTACTGTCGTATTTTAGCCTGCTCCGCAGACCGCAGCTAGTCTAATTTTAACACAATATTTCATTCAATGCGAAGTGTCAAAATTTAACCAAACGTCAAGTTTTAACCACTTTTTAACTGAATTCGTGCACGACCTAAGTGAAAGAATTCATCGATCGATCATTCAAGAATCTACACAGTTCTTTCTCTCTAAGGGGCCAGTTATAGCGATCATTGAAATCCATCAGGAAAAATGTTTGAATGGATATTTAACTAAGTTTTCTTTTGATTACATTGAATGCAATTTATATACCAATCGACCGGAAAATACTTAAAGATTTTTTTTGAGAAAAAAATATAAGATCGCAAACTTATTTTTCGTTAAAAATGTATTTTTCTATTTTCCGTACGGAAATTCGTTTTCCTGAACAGCTGATGGATTTTTGTCAAAAAAATGAAACAAATCGTTCCAATGATTTGCGTTTCAATTTTGTACAAGTTTCATCTTCTCACAGTAGTTCCAATGATAGAATTACGGCAGGAAAAAAATTCCTGACAGAAATTTTCAATGATTGCTATAACCGACCTATCAGAAAAATTCCAATGATGCGTTTCAATGATGAAAACCAATGATAGCTATAACTGGCCGCTTAAGCTCCAAGACAAGATCTTTGTTCAGCGAGAAAAAAAAACAGCACATTACATGAGAAATTTCAGAACAGTTTGGAACAAGTTAGAATTGGAACGCTCAACTTTTTGACAGATGACATTTGTGTCACTTGATCTTTTCTGTCCTACATTAAAAGGTGGAACAGAATACGCTGTTCTAGATAGAGTCAATGAACACCACACCAGAACGGTTTGGAACAGAAAATAACTCAATGAACACCAAAAAGCTGTACTTTTCTGTTCCAAACCGTTCTGGTGTGGTATTCATTGAGCCTGTAACTAAACATACCTAAAAGCTAAAAGCATACTGATATGATAGTTTGTTTGTTAAATTAGCTCAAGGCAAATTGTGACAGTTGGCAGTAGGGTTGTCAGATGGAAAATTCAGAAAAAGGGAAACGCAACGTTTTTCAACATTTTCCAGTACCATTCAAGATTCAAATGGCCGGCCTCCTCGGGAGTTTTCGCAGTATGCGATTCGTTTGAGGTAATTTTTAACCAATTGTTGGAACATATACGGCGGTATGTTGGCCAAAACTTGAATAATGTTGGTTTTTAAAGAAGTTCGGGGACTATTCGCGTAAACACGGTCTTTTGCGTAGCCCCACAGATAAAAACTAACGGTTTCAAATCAGATGATCTTGGTGGTCAATTGACGTCGTCAAAACGTGTAATTACGCGAACAGGAAACTTTTCATGCAATAAGGCCATAATTGGTCGTGTGGTGTGGCTTGTTGCTCCATATTGTTGGAACCACATAACGTCAAAGTCATGATCTTCAATCGTCAGCCAAATAAATCGGGTATCATTTGACCATATCGCTCCGAATTGACTGTAGCCGTCCGCTAACTGGCATCTTCGAAGAAGTACGATCATAGAGCACACCAGTCACAGTCACTTTTTCTGGATGCAATGGCATCTTTTTGATCACTTCTGGGTTTTCTGAGCCCCATATACCTCAATTTTGTTTGTTTACATACACACCGAGTGAGAAATGTGCCTTAGGCTAAAAACACACCAAATCGGACAAGACGTCTTTTTGTCTTTCGACAAAAAATCGTGGACACAAGTCCATTCTCCATTGCTCTTACGAGGCAACACACACCGAAAAAGACACGACACGATAAAAAGTCATGTCCGCTCATTGATCGCAGTAAATACATCGGGTTGTATAGGAGCAAAACACACCAATGAAGACAAAAAGTCCGGGACAAAATGTCAACGCCTAAAATTACACACCGTCTTATGAAGTAACACACACCAAAGTGAACAAGACAAACAAACAGAAATCGACAAAAATACGTGTCAGTTGTATAGGAGCAACACACACCGAAGCGGACAAAGACAAGACATTTTGTCGTTGTCGTCCCCAGTGTGGGTTGGAATCCGACACGATTTGTTGTCGAAAGACAAAAAGACGTCTGTCTGATTTGGGGTGTTCTTAGCCTTATCGCTAAAAAAATGTTGTTCGAAAAATCAGTGTTTATTGTTTGTAGTTCCAAAACCCAAGACATACACTTCAGATGACAGTTAAGAAGTTTGACACGTATCAAATGCCAACGCTACCAACTTGACGCCACGAAACGAATGATCCTGTTGTCGTTTTTCATTGGACGTCCAGAAGCATTCGAAAGAGTCCAGAAGTCTTCTGAAACTGTTGGACTGATTTTGACAGACGGAATGCTTCTGAGAAGAGCAGAACTCTTCCGTTTTGAAAACAGAATCGTCCGAAGAATGACATATACATCATAACCCGTTCCATTGAGGGTAGAAGAAGAAACATCAAAAAACGACCAATGGGAAATGTTTTTTCGGACGCCACAGTCTGAACAAAAATATAAAATTGGGAAATAAACAAGTTCATTAAAGAAAAAAAAATGCCAGCTAATTTGCCACCTGCATAATAATCATACAAGCAATCAAATTAATCAAATCAAATGTGAGAAAATCGACAATCTAATAAAATTATACAATCTCAACTGGAATTTATTGCTCTACTCCTTTTCATGTGCCCTCATTTATTCACCTTTATCCTACAACTTGATTCCTATGAAAAACAAGCCACATAAAAAAAAGTCAAAGGCAAAAAGTCAACTCGTGATATCATCTTAATGCATTCAGTTGGACGACACAAGAACGAACGAAGAGGGTGGGAACGAGGTGCATCAGCAAAAAAAAAAAATTGAACTAAAACTAAACTAAACCTGTTTTCGCTTTTCGAAAATCGTGCTTCATGTGCTGGGATTTTGTTTGTCCCCTCTCCGCCTCCCAACACATACCAAACTCCATCGATATCCATCCATGGCCGTTTTGTTTCTTTCTTTTTTTTCAAACCTGTGTTGTCGAGCATCAATTTTTCCTTTGCATTTTATTTGACTTTGGTAAGTTGAAACTCTAAATGCAACATCGTGCAGCCAAGGAAAAACTGGCTTACCTATATGAGAATGTAAGTTGAAGAAACAATCGACGACGACGAGGACCGGACGAGGCCGACGACTACGAAGACATTAAGAACATATCGACAAAGCCGACGCGACGATGAACGAGAACGACATTTAAAGGAGCTCCTTCAGAAGTAGTATTTGCTATTTCTTCAACATAACCACCAAACATTCATACACACACACAGGAAATAAACAGCTCCACTCGATTGCTCCCCAGGAAAGCAGCCGAATGAAGATTATCATAGAAACAGAAAGGGAAGCACATAAAAGTCTGCCTTGTCTTGTACCAACCACCGACTTTGTGCAGAGAAGATACAATATAAAATTGAAAAGAAAGGGCTCAGACTTTTGTGGTTTGGCTACCTACATTCTCTACTATATCCAATTTGAACGTCTGTCTTCAATAAAAATCGGTGTTTTTCCTTCAGCTGTGGAGAACTCAGAGAAAACAAATTTATGTAGGTGAAATTAAATGTGTTAATGAGATTTTCTTTTTTTTTGTTGTGTCTTGCTTTTTGTATAAGCATCCGCGAGATCTGGCGCCTTCCAACAACACAACCAATCACGCCAATGCCGCCACCCGCTGCTTGGGGAGCTATTTTTGTGCTGGTTCTCTTGCATGTTCTGAATGATTTTTATTAGATTTACAGGTGGTTATCGTGAGAGACGCAGGCGATATAAAGAAAATAAACACGAGTTTCTTCTTCTTCCTTGAAACAGCTGTTTCGGATGTAGTTTTTATAGATTCACTCAAAACTGCATATAATTTGTAATTCGAGTGTGAGTGGGCTTTATAGGAAGAATAACAGGACCATTGAGCTTGAGCATGTTGTTAAAATGTCATATAATGCTACCAAACGGGTTGAGGGTAATTCAAACCGTGTTGCCTGCCGGTACATTTTTCTGTTTAATTTTGTAGGGAAAATATGGAAGGAGAGGAGACAAAAAAAAAAACAAATTGCACGACAAACACGACACGGACTGCGAGTACCTAATGTCGTACGTTCATCGTCCGTCCAACAACGTGGTGCATTTCATGGTTTCACAACCAAATGCGCTGGGTGTTGGCCTTTTATGGCACGAAGGAAGCAAAAAAAAAAGGAGCCTTGTGCGTTTTGCTTCCATAGAAAGGTTTTGTTTGTAAATTTATTGGACAAGAGTACAGAGACGATAGACAGAAATTCAAGTTGTGGCATTTTATTAACTTGATAAATAATTGGTGGTGTATTCTTTAGTTGGGAACTAATTTGTGAAACTTGTCCTATTCGCGTGTTTTTTTGTTTGTATACATAAGTTGGCCTACCCAATTATCACAAAATGCACGTGGAAACAATATTTTGTAACGGGTGTTTTTTTTTTCCGCGGTATAGAACTTTAAGTTGGCATTACTTTTCAAGACGGCGCGCGGCGACCGATTTAACAGCTGTCAAGTGATTTATTCTCAGTTTGGTTTGGCAATTCATCATGAATAGACTCACGCCTGAACAACGCTTGCAAATTTCGCAATTTTATTTCGAAAATAATGGTTCTGTGCGGAATACGTATCGCGCACTACGTCCATTTTTGGTCGACAAAATCGTCCATCAGAGCATTTAATTCGATTAAACATGGAACGTTTTCGCACCACGTTTACTCTAATTGACAACTCGCATCCCCAGAGACGCAGCCCGTACGGTGCGTACAGAAGAAGCGTAGAATTAAGGAAGACCCGAATGAGTCCATCTGCCATCGAGCACAGGAATTGGATCTGTGTCCATCCACTTTATGGAAGATTTAGCGGAAGTATCTTGGTTTGCGTGCTTACAAAATCCAACTCGTGCAAGAATTGAAGCCAAACGATCATCAAGCAAGGCGTTGATTCATCGAATGAGCCCAAAACGAGATGGCCGTTGTCCCCGATTTTCATAAGCGAATTTTGTTTAGCGATGAAACGCACTTCTGGTTGAATGGCTACGTCAACAAACAAAACTGCCGCATTTGGAGTGAAGCTAATCCTCAAGTGTATGTCGAAACACCGTTACATCCAGAAAAAAACTGACTGTTTGTTGTGCTTAATGGGCTGGTGGAATCATTGGTCCGTACTTCTTCAAAAACGATGATGGCCACAACGTTGCAGTTAATGGTGATCGGTATAGACAGAGCCATGATTACTAACTTTTTCATTCCTGAATTGAACAATCATGATTAGTGATGGGTCAACTCGGTTCGCTAACTCGAGTCAACTCGGTTTATTTTTTTTTTCAACTCCAGTTAGCTAACTCGGTTTGCCAACTCGAGTTGAACGGTCCAACTCGGTTTACCGATTCGGTTCGCCAACTCAGTTTGCAAGTCGGTTTTCCAACTCGGTTCTCCAACTCGGCAACCGATAAGAAAAACGAGTAAACTTGTTTCTAATTTTGTAAGGGTTTTTTTATTTTTCCATTTTTTATGAGTTTTCTAGACCGATTTTCGGGGCGATCCGGTAACATTTAGAACGAAATATCCCTCTATTGAGCCATTAACATTCAAATTTCATCAGCGGATGGCAGAGATTTTGACGGATTGAAAACCTCATTTTTTCCGCTTTTTAAGTGTTTTCTAGATCGATTTTCAGGGCAATCCGAGTTGGAAAACCGAGTTGGCGAACCGAGTTGGCAAACCGAGTTGACTCGTTCAAATCGAGTTGGGCAAACCGAGCTGCAACAATCGATTTATTGAAAGACACGTTTGGTGATCGCCTAATTTCACGTTTTGGACCTGTGAATTGGCCTCCAAGATCTTGTGATTTAACACCGCTAGACTATTTTCTGTGGGGCTATGTAAAGTCATTGGTCTATGCGGATAAGCCACAAACGCTTGACCATTTGGAAGACGCCGTGTTATTGCCGATATTCGGCCACAAATGTTGGAAAAAGTCATCGAAAATTGGACGTCCAGATTGGACTACATCCGAGCCAGCCGTGGCAGTCATATGCCAGAAATCATATTTAATGTAATGCCACAACCCACAAGATTATCTTCATGTCAATCGAATTGCAATTTTAAGTTCTATATCTCTAAAAAAAAACACCCTTTATAATGATTGGCGTCGTCTTCGAAGTATGTTAGTGGGGCACCAATTATTGCTTGTCTGTTACAAGTTTCTCTTTACGAAAACTGACAAGATAAATCAAATAATGATTATGAAAATAAGATAAATCAATATTTCGTTGCTAATCAATCATTTTTGTGAAGAAATAAACAAGTTTTCAGAAATAGACATTTAATTTCTAATACAAAAAGTAATGACAAAATTGTTTGTCCGCAGTTCAGTGACTTTGGGTTTTAACTCAGTACTCCATTGATGTAATCAGAAAACATACAAATGTTCACATGGAAATAAAATAACTTTTTTCTCGAAGAGTTCACTGTCCTCATCAAAAATCAATTTGATGAATGATGACAAACAGCAAAACAAATACCAAAAAATGACAAAAGCAATTTGCATAGTAAAGAAATAAAAAGAACGTTTGCCTCTAACTTTTGAATGAATTTGATTATTGAAGCTTGACGCGCGGGTGACGTGATGTTATGAATTTTGAATATACAATTAATATAACGGTAATTTTCAAGTGCCGAAGCTATGCGATGAAGATGGAATTTGATTTCCTCGAAGAGAAAATGAAATTGAAGAATTTCTTTAAAACCGAAAAAAGTTCGGTCTGGCGGTTCTGTCGGTCAATCTGTTTGATGGTTCATCTTGAATCACATAAAAAGAGCTGAACAGAATGCAGTCGCCAGTCGCCCGGCAACGAAAGAGACAGCTGTCAAAAATTCGCTTCTCAAATCGCTGAGAAATTTGTGAACACAATAGTCGCGCGACGGGCTCAGCGTTGCCGAAGTTGTCCGATCGGGCCATTTTGGCCCTATTTTGTTGAAATTTCCCGGTGGCCCCAACTGACATTTTTTCTGGGATCTCCGAATTGAAAAGATTTAAGATTCGATTTCTCACTCAGCCTGGCGATGCATTCCTTTCAGCTCTTAAGCCTTTCGATTGATTGATTTCAAGTATGAGAGTAACATGAGAGTAAACAAAACAAGATCGATTTTTGAGGTTAAATACGCGCGTGGATGGTGATCGATTTTGAAAGTTCCTATCAACAAGATTTTGTTTGCTGGACGGATTGGTAGAACTTCCGCGCCTGGTGCAGAGCTCCGATCTCACCCCTTTAATTACTCAGTTGTGAAATGTTTCCTTTTCTAAATTTTAAATCTGGCAACGCTACATAAGCTGTCACTTTTTTCATAAAGAATAAAGAGCTGAATAGAATGCAATCGCCAGTCGCCTGACGACGAAAATGACAGCTGAAATTTGTATGGAAATGTCAAACTCATCGCGCGACAAAAGGTCTGTTCTTTTACTCCCTTAAACTCCTAAATTCTCACACTTTTCTGTTCTTTTACTCAAGATTTTTGTAAGTTCTGTAACTTTTGTAGGACAAAAATATTTCCCTTATCTCCCGATTTAACACGCAAAAATTGTTTGCGGGTGATTTTGTGAATTCTGTCAAACAAGAAATACATTGAATTTTTCGACGTTTGATATAATTTAATTTTGTGCATTTGTGAGATATAGGCTGTCAAGTGTTCTTTTACTTTTTTTTGGAGAATCACAAAACTTCATCCCCCCTCCTCGTAATTTGACAGTTTTTTTTTTTTACAAAACTCTCGAAAAAGTAAAAGAACGGTCTTAAAGTTGAAAAAAGTTCAACTTCATCGCGTCCACACAAATTCAGATAATTTTCGTCGTCGGGCGATTGGCGACTGCATTCTGTTCAGCACTGAAAGAATTTCGCCTTGTTGACGACCAGAAACTAGAGTTACCACGTCTGAGTCAAAAGGGACTAATTTTTGATAAGTTGACTCAAGGATTTGAAGTACCTACATATTCTGCACTTAGCTTTAAGTCTACGAAAAAAAAGTGTTTTTTCTTCATAAACTTTCATTTCTGCCTGTTTATTGACATATTCCTTCTGAGTCAGTTCATTATATGAAAACAATTCTCTTTTGCAAAACAGACTGTAGGAATTATAACCAATTCCAATTTAAAAGACTTATCTGTCTGAAAGAAGACTGCTATCAACTGTCAAAGTTCAGAAGTCACTATTTGAAGACCCTTTGTTTAAAAGAATAGGCCAGTTCCACCTAACAACATCTCACAGAAATTTCAGAGTAAAAAAAAAAACAGTAAATTTTGACTTGTCAAACGTCAAGCTTTTAAATTGACATTTCCCAAATACTGGGATGACAAGTGTATGATGACCGTGAAGATCTTGATCTTCGTCGACGATCCGAACGGGTGTCGATTGATTGTGTACTGAACCAGTAGACTCGAATTTATCTACCACATGGTGAAAAAGCGTGTTGATAGGGCGATTTAGCAACGGTAGAATAGGAGAAGCTCTTAGAATGTTGGCTTAACAGAAAATCTAAATGACAGGCAATTTGACAGCTCTATCTTCCTTGAGTGAACTTACTTAACTTTAAATGCTGGGTGGCGTCTTGATTCTTTTAGATTTTTAAGATAAAAATGGAAGTGAATCGATGATCTCATTTTAATATTAAATTAAATTCATTTTATTGAGTTCAAAATCGGGATTTCCATTCGGTTTGAGGCTAGCCCAATATGACAAAACAAAAACACTTCTTTCTGGAGTTTTTCTTCTTTCTTGTAGTTCATTGTGTATATGGCAATTTGAAAAGAGAAAGCACCTAAATTAGGAACACGTCTTGTTGGAGAAACAATTCTAAGGCTTAACCACCACTTACACACTATCGCGTTAGTTGACATATTAATGGAAGAATTTGCTTAATATCGGCAGAATGACAAGAAGGCACTCATTATTAATGTTAACAACTTACACAATGCACATGGTGCCAATGCTAAGTGCCTCGTGTTCTATTCAGGCACTTACAACACTTTATGGACATAGGTTTACCTACTTTATTATTATTTGTTTATCAGTGTTATCGATTGTCAGAACTGTTGAACTTATCAGAGAAGCTTGAACTCCCCCTAGAGCTAGACACTCAATTATTATAAACATACGTACATTCATTTCAAACCGACTGCTGTCAGTCATTTCATCTCCTCCCCCTCGTAAAAAAAAATTATGTACTTTTATTATCACAGTTCCTTCCTCTATTCAGCTCTACATTGATTTGAATTGGTATGTAGGTCTAGGTATGTATCTGCTAATTTTGATTCCCAATAGGAAGGAAGGCAATGAAAAATTTGGAGAGCGCCAAATGAATTATGACAAAAAAAAAAGAAGAATAACACACAAAAAATGAAAGAGAATCACCAATATTCTCTTGCATGTCGCCCTGTCTGCTACTGCTTGTTGCCATTTGATTCACTAAAAAGGAAATCAGCACCCGAGCCCCCAGCGCACAGCACCGCTACCGACGGGTCGAATTAAGCCATTCAATGTATAGATAGGTATTTTGCTTAGAGAAATCCAAATCAGAGTGAACAAAAAAATGTGTAGGTATAAGTGTTGCACAAAAAAATGTATTTTTTTTTTACTTATGACAATTTTTGTTGTTGTCGGTCGATTAGCGGGCGGGTGACTATATTATATATGTAGATAATGTAGTGTGTACATATTTTTTGTTATTTTGATAATAATCGACCAAAACATCATTATCGCCATCGACCACGTGGTCAATGTGAAGTTTTTGGATTCGGATTTGGAGCATTGGAGTACATAGGCCAGCTTTAACTTATTGATAATTATTAAATTGATAACTAAATGACGGAGGGAATAAAGAAAAAGTAAAAATAACGAAACAACAACAAAAAAACATACAACATGTAGGAATTTGGTGAATGGAAAAAAGATAGCGCTTGGGAAGTCGGTCAAGGGTTTATCTTGTAGCCTTGGGCTTTGCTCGAACGAGAGGCTGTGTTCTCGAAGCGAAGCAGCGATTGTAATTTATTTTAATCTTGTCGTGATGCAAGCAACAGCAAATACATACACAGTGTTCCAGATGTGTCAATTAAGTGCGTTTTAAGTGCGCATTTAGTTGGCTAACGTACATATGTTCATCATAGATGTGATTATTTTGGATAGAATGACTGTTTGTCGTTGAATGAAAGTAGTTTCTTGATTTTTGTTTGCTTTTTCTGTTTTGTGTTGAGTCATAAGGTCAAAAGTCAAAACACTTACTTCGCCTATCAACTACTTCCTGGTTTTTCAAGAGCTTTTTGACAGAATTTTATTGGTTGTGATGAAACAGTTCCTGAGTAAGTAGAAAAGGCTTTTGGATACGTGTTCAAACTGTCATCCAGTAAAACCAACAACTATTGGCGTGTCACTGTCAGTAGGGGCTGATGGAAAAAGAGACGCTATCAGACAATCTAGAACATGCGACAAACGTCAAATGTGACCCTTTTAGGTTTAGTAGGTTTTTGTTGGTTGCAATTCTATCTAACCTATCTAGTTCTATGAAGTGACTGTTTTGGATGACCCGACTTGGAAGACTCGGGTCCGGCGAAGTCCGCCATCTAACGTTTTTTTTCAACTAGTGCTTATTTCGTGAATGGTAACACTTAGCTCATGTCTGATTTGACAGATAATTAGTTTTAGCCTTCCGCTGAACGAATATGGTTGGTGTATGCGTTTGAACAACGCTGGGAAATATTGCGACATTACTTTGAAAATCATGGTAATGTTGCAGAATGTGTGCAAAAATTGCGTACGGATTTTGGAAGAAGAGAAGCACCGTCAGCTCCGCATGTTCGTTATCTTGTGAAAAAAGTGAAAGAAACTGGCATCCTCTCATCGATAAACCAAAGCGTGCAAAGCCAAAAACAGTGCGTACACCCGAGAATATTGCTGTTGTGGCAGAAAGTGTGCGTGAAGCGCCATCAACATCAATTCACCGTCGTTCTCAACAATTGAACATTTCGGAGACATCATTGAGACAAAGTTGAAACCAACTGACCATCTAATGCGTTTTCGCTTCGCTAAGTGGGCCAGCGATCGACTTAGAGAAGATGCCGATTTTGCCAAAAAAAATCATCTTTTCAGATGAAGCTCATTTTGATCTTGGCGGGTATGTAAACAACCAAAATTGTCGCATTTGGGGCACAGAAAACCCGCACGCATGCATTGAAAAGCTGATACACCCAAAACGAGTCACTGTTTGGTGCGGATTTTGGTCCAGAGGTATAATTAGGCCATTTTTCTTCGGAAATGAGCAAGGAGTGGCCGTTGCAGTCAATGGCGATCGTTATCGGGCCATGTTGAACGAATTTTCGTTCACAAAAATTTAAGAGGAGGATATTGACAACATTTGGTTTCAACAGGACGGCGGCGCTACGTGCCACACTCGATGTTTTGCGCCCTGTTTTTGAAGATCGCATTATCAGCCGCAGAGCTGATGTAGTTTGGCCTACTCGGAGCTGCGATTTGACACCGTTGCACTATTATTTGTGGGGTGCCGTAAAGATAAGTGTTACGCCGACAAGCCAGAAACAATTGACGCTTTAAAGGTCAATATTCGTGAAGACATTGGTGAAATACTGCTGCACACAATCGATAATGTGCTTAAAAATTGAACCGATCGTATAGGCAACTGCATGGCCAGCCGAGGCAGCCATTTGAATGAAATTATTTTCCATTATTAACCAGAAGGATTGTTAATTATTTGGCGGAGCCTTTACAATATTTCCGGGTTGGCACACCTAAAGGTAGTGATAGCCAGGCTAACTTAAAAAAATTATACCAACAGTTTGGCACCATAAGCAAAATGTTCTCGCCTCAGGACCCAATTTATTGAAAACGACAGTTTCTCCACTTCTGGTATGGCTGCTAGCTGAACTGATAATTACCAACCCTATGAAATCCGTAAATTTAAATTAAAGAAAACAACGTTGATCCGTGGTTCTTTGTTGACCTTTGATAGTGCAACTTGTCCTTATTGATATCGAAACTCGGGTTTAGAGGGTCGAGTTTTAGTGATTCCTTAAGACAGAAAGGAAGATGAATCAAACCAAGACTTTTGGTGTCAATCTTATAAACATAAAATGGAAATTCGATGTTTTAAAACAACAAACAGTTTTAAACTATTGATAAAGTGGAAATAAAAACTTACCGTTGCCGCTTGAGCCATATTTATTTGTTGTTGCTGCTGCTGCTGTTGTTGTTGCTGCTGCTGAGCCTGCTGTTGGGCTTGCTGCTGCTGAGCCTGCTGTTGTTGGGCTTGCTGCTGTTGTTGCTGTTGCTGCTGCTGTTGCTGTTGATTTTGTTGATGTTGCTGCAAGGCATTCGCATCGATTTGACCTTGATTAGCTGCTGAATACCACCATTGTGAGCCGGGTACAGCAGCCGCGGCAGCTGCCATATTTAAACGATAATCATACCCGGTATTGCCGGAATTTGATGTGGCAACAACTTGGGCCATTGTTGTTGCAGGATTTTGAAAACTACTTGCCATTTTATAAGAGAACAACTGTTGGGTCGCTACACCCGATGTTGTGCAATTATTACGTGACGCATCGTTGTGCGCCTGCTGCTGATTTTGCTGCTGCTGTACAACAACTTGATGTTGCAATTGTTGTTGCTGCTGCTGTTGTTGTTGTTGCTGCTGTTGCTGCTGCTGCTGTGCAGCTAATTGCTGTTGATGATGTTGTTGATTAATTAAATGTTGATGATGTAAAGTTTGTTGATCTTGTGTGGCAAGCGTTGCGGCAGCTGGCCACCATACAGCGTCGCCGGCAGCTTGACGATTTTCCCAAGC
This sequence comes from Sphaerophoria taeniata, assembly GCA_943590905.1. NCBI lineage: Eukaryota > Metazoa > Arthropoda > Insecta > Diptera > Syrphidae > Sphaerophoria > Sphaerophoria taeniata. The sequence goes on from OX016541.1 coordinate 27,223,945, forward strand.
ACCACGATGGTGCTCCGACATATTTAATAATTCACTTTTTTTTATTAACAGTTGTTTGTTTCTTTTTTATTATTTAATGCACTTTTCTTTTTTTATTAAAACAATGGATGCTCTCTTTGGAAGAATTTGTTTAACAGGATTATCCTTTGAGTTTGATAAAAACAAAAATTATAGAAGAATGTAAAAATGGTCGTAGGCAATTCAACGGGATGCACTTTTTCACTTCAAAACGAACGGGTTTTAACGGGGGTTGCCAGACAATAATTTCAAAAATTCAATTTAATGAAACGAAAAAAATTAAACACGCCTCAAACTACTCAGCTCGACGATGAAATTAATTTATCTACCACCATCATCACTGGCGTTACTGCTGCTACTTTCCCTCCTCTTTCTTCGTCCCTCTTTTTGGTTTTCTACACTTTTTGTTTCCTTCCCTTCGCTATACACTTTTCATTGCACAAAATTGCCCAAAATTCACTCTCAAAAAATTCTATACATTCAAAATTTTTTAAATTAATTCAAAATCGATTTTTTTTTTTTTTTTTTAACTAATTTTTAAAAACACAATTAGCTACAAAATTTAATTTATTTTTCGTCACATTAGCTTCAAAATAAAATTAAGGTAATTTAAAAAATATATAAAAGTCGATTTAAATTTTTCTTTTTTTACAGCAAATTATCCCTTTTGAAACAAAATGTCGTTGGACATGCTTTCTTCTTCTTTGTGGAATTTTTTAAAACAAAAGAGACGCTATAGTGCTAGCCCTTGGCCACTAATACACTCTGCCTGTCATAAAATATATACACACACTTTCTGCATATATAACCTTTCGCTACATAGAGATGTTGTGTAAAAAGAAGAAACAAGAAAACGGAACGATGAAGGAACAAAAAAACATGCAATATCCAACCGGAGTGGTGTGCTGAACAGGGTATACCCTTCGTCGTTGTTGCCTCTTCGCCTATCCTTCCTTTCCACAGTCTTTATATGGTGGTTCTATATACATTTATATATACATCCCTATATAAGACTATATATATATGCTATATAGAGAACCACCACTGTGAACCGTCGACGTCGGTCGTGTCGTTTTGCCCAGTAATTGAACACACTCACAACTCACACTCTGCCAGACTATCTCCTCTCTGGTACCAGAGTTACGTACGCCACTACCAACCAACCGAAGATAACGAACGAGATAAAAATTTAACTGAATTCCAAAAAAAAAAAAATTGCGAATTTGGGAAAAATCCATTAATTAATTATCTCCATGAAACTAAGTATGCATTTTTAATTCCACAGCAGGCCAAGCTAATTCTTGACAATTAACAAAAACTAAGAGCTGCAAATTTAGTGAACACATCCCTGTTCCGTTGCTCGCTTCACCATTTTTTTTCGTACCCCAAAAAGGTTGCATTCAACGCACAAAAGGGCCACATAGAACAGAAAAAAAGAGAAAAGAAAGATCACAGCACTACACACAAAAATCAATACACTTCGACACGACAAAATGTCATTCGATTTGCGGAAATCATTTTCGGCATTCGTTTTTCTATTTTTAAAAATGTAAACAAGAATAAATGCGTTTTGTTTTGATTTGAACAAGATTACCCCGATGATGTTGCGGCAACACGATAAATATATGTAAAAAAAAATTAGGTATAATGCGAGCGAACGAAAGGAAAAATATACCAAAAAACCAACGGAACAAAAAAAGAAAACACGTACGACATCAAATACACTTTGAAGTAATTAAATTCATTATAGTAAACATCGTGTTGTCGTGAAATAAAAACGGGCTGCTTTTGCTCTCTAACACGCGGTCTCTGATTATAATGGAGCCGTTTTATTCCTTTGGCTGAATTGTATTCACAATATTTGTAGGTAGGGTAGAGCTAGAGGTCTATATGGTGCTCTCGTTTGCTATTGCTGACTTGACTGACAACGAATAACCATAATATAATATAAAAATAGTAGTGCGACGCGGTGGCAGATAAATTATTTTTTTTCTTTTCGTTTATTTAATTCTTCCTTCGAGTGGGGAAGAAGGAAAGAAAGTCAAACTTGAGTAACTGCTTTTGGCCAAAGCTATTCATCTCTTTCTATTGAGTTTTTTTTTTGGTGCACCTTTTCACTCGTCTTTCGATTTTGTTTGTGCTCTAAGCAAATTAGTGCTCTAGCAAATTCACATGAATTTAAATAAATTCAGCAATATGGATTCCATAGGTTTTTGAGATCAACTCACTGAAAATAAAAATGTGCTCAAAATGTACTGCTCACTCAGTTGAGAATCTCATTTTTTTTTTCTAAATTAAATGAAATTTGGCAACATAGATTTTATGTGCATGCCATCCATTCGAAGGGGAGCCAGAAAGAGAAAATCGACAAAAAGAATGTTTTTCTGTGTAGTCTTATATGCTCGCTCATTCATACACATATAATTTATTTAATTTTCGACTAACCGGTTTTGAAGGCTTGGGACGCGCTAGCTATACATTCAAATACAATACTCAACCAGACGGCAAGAGACGAAAGAGGAATGGTAAGAAAAAAAAGGTGGTAGGTAGAGATAGATAGACATGAGATTGTGTGTTTGCATGCAGCCAAGTGAAAAATATACTGCGCTGGCAAAAAACACCAATACTCTCACTCCCTATATATAGAATTTATGGTGTCGTGTTTGATCATTTTATTTTCGTTGTTGTTGGTATTTGTTGTTGTTTTTGCTTTATTGAATATTTTCCTTCCTTTTTTTGCTTTTGAAAGCTGCGCAATTGAACGAAATATCTTTGTCTTTTGCTTTCCGCTTCGATTTTTTCAGAAAGCGAGGTGAACGAATTTTGGTTGCATATAATTTTGAAATATACAGATGTTTGCATATATATAAAATGGTATGGAAATGTAGTTGTGCAGCAGCCAAAGAATATAAAAGTGTTGCAGTTTGAATTTTAATTTTGATATTTTCAGTACTTCTTAGTACTGCCAGGTGGACGAGTTCGGTTAGTTGCACCGAAAGAATCAAGTTAAGAAACCACGAAGCTACTTTAACGAATTTGAATATAAATTTTAGAAAAAGGTTTGTTTGCTTACATTAACGTCAAACAGCTCACCAAAAGAAGGAAATATTAGATAGTAAAAAGTATTGTGGACGACTGCCTTTCGATTAAATTTTTTGTCCAACCTTTTTGGCGATTTTTTTCTGTCGGGACAATTCTAAGTACCTACCTAGTTCACTATGTGGCAGCTTCATTGCATACAAGGCTTTTTCTTGCGGAGTTATAGGGCCCATACACTACACATGCATGCATGCACAAACAAAAATTAGCACAGTCACGTTTCAACCATACACTACTCATGCAAACTGCACATTCTTCAGTCGTGTGTACATCGCTGAGTAGAGAACATCTTCAAAATGTCAGATTCAAAGTCCACTGCTAAAGCTATTTTGATTGCATTGGCAATACAAAAAATAATAATAATAATAATGTTGATAAAGTTCCAAGAATTAAGTCGAAAATTTTTTATTTCTCGCTGATATTTTCAAAATTAGATTTCTCTTGATGTTTACTTATTGAAATCCACCGCTTGAATGAGCAAATTAGCCCACACACTACACATGCATGCATGTACAAACAAGAAAATATCAAAATTTTTTGAAATCACTCATGCCGCATGCACAACCACACATGCTTCACCATACACTCGCAGTTTGCATGCACAGTCACTGGAATGTGCATGCATGCATGTGTAGTGTATGGGCCCTATTACACCTACAGCAACATTTACAACTTTTAGCTACAGTTAAAAAGGGAGGCCGGAGTTAGCAAAATAGGAAAAAACATTTTAACTTGCAAATCAAACAGAGCTAAAGAACGCTAATTTTACAGATGTGGAACATCTGACAGTTCTGGAAATAATTCAGTGGAACAAAAATGAAGATCGGATTCTGAAAAGCAGAAAATTAAGCAATGAAATTTAGGAAAACTGTTTTTAAACATAATTTAAAAATGTAGTAACCATGACCTTTTTGGGAACTAAAACTTCAGGGGAAGAATTGACGCTTTTATGACAGTTTAACATTTAAGCAGAAAAATAGCATAAGCCCTTATTACTTAGCAGAAACACATTCACACACATTTTTACTGTGTCGACATGATTTCACAAAAAAAGAATATTTCCAAACAAAGTTAAAGATGCGAGTCAATTCACGCAAGCGATTAAATCTTTTGAACATTTGCAATGGTCGAACAACTATAGGTTCGTTCGATGTAACCAGCCCCAGGGCGCACCGGTGCTTGTTACTACCCTGAACAGAGCTGTTAAAAAACTGGGGTCTGGTTTCACATCGAACGCATTATTACAACCTATTTGTTTTTCTTTGTTGTACAGCAACGGCTAATTCGATCAGCTTCGAAAGTCTCACCTCAAAAGCGATTCAAAGCGCTCCCGGTGAGAGCACTAAATACACATCGAACGTTGGGTATGCACCGGGATGAAAGAAGAGCGACATCGAACTGCTCAGTTCGAGATCAAAGACCTTCTTGTTAACTAACACATTTTATTGAAAAATGTGGCAAAGTATGAAAAAAGAATTTTTCTCAGGACATAAAAGTAGGAAATCCGTGCTACATACTACAAAACCTAAAATTTTGAAGTTTTCCACACAAAATAGATCCGTTCGTTTACTATGTAAGGGCCAGGCACATTCGGAACATAAATTTATGTTCTACATAAAATTCATCAATCAGAAAAATTCCAATGATGTGTTTCAACAATGATGAAAACCAATGATAGCTATAACTGGCCTCTTAGTACGTCCCATATAAAAATGAAAAATGAACATAAATTAAGGTTCCGAATGAGCAAACGGGTCTAAAACTCCCAAATTGGCAAACTTTTCTGTTCTTTAATAAAATAAATAAATAGAGTGGCGCGACAGCTCTTGAAGAGCCAAGGCCAAAGTGACTTACTCTCATCAACAATTCTCTGGGTGCGTGTGAAGAACTGAGGGGACCTACAATTTAACGCCGATTCCGAATGGCAAAGTTGAGAAGCACTCTTTCATGACAGATTGATACTCTTGGAAGTTTTATCAGTTCTTCGGAAGAGGCAGTACCCGTGAAAGATGAAATCAAAACGACGTTCTGCTTACCTAACCACTAAGCCACGGGATACTACTGTTCTTTAACTCAAGTTTTTTGTAAGTTCTGTTAGTTTTGAAAGAGAAAATATTTCCCATTTCTCACAACAATTTGACACCAAAAAATTGCTTTCGGGAAATTGGAGTCCTGTCAAAACTGAATTTTAGAATTGAATTAAATTTGTATGGAGTCTTTGAGGTTACAGTTGCTGTCTTATACTACGTTTTCACCTACACCTAAATCACCTTTTTCGAGATTAAGAGCTAAATCTTCTTCTAAATCTCGAGATTTACCATACAAATTTTAAATCTCCTTACGAGAAGATTTTAAATAAATCTTCTATAAATCTCCTCGATGATTCCAGGCTGAATGATTCCATGCTGTAATAACGAATCAAACATACCTAATTTCGGGAACTTATTCAGTCGAATGTCTTTTTTCTTGACAATCGAAATTCAATTAAAAAAAATTAATGGGTCCATCCGGTGGTTCCCCGTCAGAGTGGATTTTTTCTTACAAGAATACATGCCATTCTAGGAAGCCTTCCTATCCATAACGTTTCAGATTTGGTGGAAGAAAGCGTTGGAGGTAGGCAAAACAATTGTTTTATTTTATTGTTGTTTCATTGAATTTTGAAATTTCAAAATTGAAATTTGCAAAAAATTGAAAAAAAAAACGTTTTTATTTTATTAAAATCCTTTTTTCCTTTTGTGAATTGTGAAATGTCATAAATATAACGGGAAAATAAATCTTGCAAGACAAGCTAAATCTTATTGGGCCAGTGAAAACACTTCGAGATTTATTTTAAATCTTCTTCGCTAAATCTCGGATTTAAGGTAGGTGAAAACGTAGTATTATTCTAAAACTAAAACTAGAATTCAAGTGAAAGTATAAATGAGATACTGGCGGCTATAATGTATATTGTCTACTCTTTCTGTGAAACGTTTTTACATCCCCACTCCTCGAAATTTGACAGTTTTAACAAAACTCCCGAAAAAAAGTAAAGAAACGGACCTAGAACGTTGCCAATGGGACCTAGTTCAAACTTTATTCAATACTCAAATAAGTTTTTCTTCATTCAAACCTAGTTTCTGGTTTTCTGCTTTTCCTACAACAATTCTATTACCTGGTAACACCGTTTTTTTCTTTTTTTTATTTACGGAAATTGAAAAACAATCTCCCATTCAAAATAAAGAAAAAAAGTATACAAAGTTGCAAATAGCTATTGTGAGATGGTGACTGTCTACATTTTAAAAAGGAATAAAGCACCTATACCCTCCTAGTTTTCTATATGTAGTTACCTCTGTAAGCTAAAATTAAGTCATCTAGACATGCCCACCCACTTATGTACCTACCAAAAACCTATTGGATAACACTATAACAAAATACATACATAACATAGGGTGGTATGGTTAGGCTGTCAAAACAAAATTGCTGTTTTCATCAATAACAATTGTAGACAACAACTCATAATTCAATCACCTTTTCAAATTACGTATTTTGTACAAGCTTCTCAGAAAAAAAAAAAACACCGAAACCAAAACATTCCGTTCTCCTCTCTTTTGAATAATAAGAAAAAATGTCTAGGAAAAAATTGGCGCGAAATTTAATTCCAACATAAAACCAAATAACTTACGCTGTCAATAACAAAAAAAAAAAGTAAACTGAAATTTACAAAGAAGCAGTGTGAAGTTCTGAAGTAGCCTACTGTACCTTTTCAATGGCTGCAAAGAACAGACAAAACATTCGACTTTTAAAAGAGAACACGACGAAATTTAAGAGAACTTTATATGAGAAAACTGAAAGCAGATGAGAGAACCAATGAGGAGAACACGTCTGCAAATGTACCTGAGATAATACATACATATAAAATATTATTTATTTAAATTTAGCTACATTTATCCACTCTAACCTTTATGTAGTTTTTGGGCCTATGTTAAATCTTTTCCTTCTTCAAATAAATGACAATTTATTTTGAGTCATAAAAATTCCGCTTCCATTTGCAAATATGAAAATATTTGAGAAGTGTTCGCTCTCACTCTCTCATTTACAAACGACGCATACGGCATACATAATTCTCGCTCGCTATTATTTCTCTTGTATACGTTGCATAAATCACTAACACAAATTTAAAGAAAATAAAAACAAAAATAAACATCGAAAATTTCTATGATTCGTTTTTTTTTTTTTAATTCAACGAATGGTTCGAAGTAACCGAAAAATAAACTTTTCTACCATCAATTTAATAATTAACATTTTTGTTCAAAAATTGTTTAAACAAAAATCCACCCCGCCATGAATTTGGAGGACAAACACAAACGTTGCCGCAACCATGCGATGTTTACATTTTTTCATAGCATCCGCCGCCATTACTTTTGTGTAGTTTTCCGATGAGAGCATTTTCGTTGGTATCCATTGTTTTAGTTTTTTTTCGATTTTTTCACTTGTTTTTTTCTAAATTCGCAATTGATTTTATAAATTTTTTAAAACATGTCGGAGCACAATTTAATGGTTGTCGTTGTCATTTTTACCGCTCGGCTTGCACACATTTTCAACAAACTTTTCTTTTTAGAAGGTAAATATGTATGTAACGCAGATACATAATGTAATTAAAACTATAATGTATACATACGAATGCCAATTGCATCACGAATTAAAAAAAAAAAACTATAAAATTAATTCGTTCTTAATCCAATTACTTTACTTTGCAAAAACACATAAGAATCGAAAGAAAAAAATCGTGTTACCTATTCCGTCGGCCGCCAAACCCCCTTATCATACACAATATAGGCGTGGCGGCGTGCGGGGCTCCACAATCACATTTTTTTCAAATTTATTTTTTATTTTCTTCGTCATAATTGTTAAGAATGTATTTTTTTTAAGTTCGTTTCCCACGAAATTTGCAAAGTAAATCACAATCTCAAATAAAGTCGCGACGAAGTAGTAAAAAATATAAAAACAAATAATAGCGCAAAAAATATACAGAAAAGAAAAAGAAGGAAAAACTTACCTGAATCTGATGAAAATGCTCCATGTAGATAACCAAATAATGTATACGGTCAACGATGAGAAGAAAAAATTACGGCGACTTGTGCTTGCACCAACCAAGTTGTATGAGAAGAACTCCACACACTACTCTTTTGTGCCGTCGTCGTCTCGTTTCGTTTGTCCCGTGGCTTGTATGTATTTTTCTTTTCTTTCTTTTCTTCAGACTCAACGAACAAAAACAGGGGATACACAAACACACACACAACTAACGCGTGACCACACAGAAAAAAATTCTTCTCACAAGAAAAATTACAACGAACAAAAAATACAACGCTTCGTTTCGTGTCTACCTGCGTCTCTGCTAAAAGAGAGAGTAAAAAGCAAAGAGACAAACTTCAAAACCGCACAACGATTTTCTTTTTTCCTTTTAGATTTAGTTAGGTATTTCTTGTTATTTTATTTATTTCTTTATATATAGAAAAAAAAATCAAGGGATTTTCTGATTATTTGGTTCTGTTTTTTCGCTTCTTGGTCTGTTTGGGTCGATCGAAAATTTTTAAGAGAAAATCAACTGAACTGAAGCTTGGTCGGTCAGCAAAATTTTACACAAACAACTTTCTGCTGCTGGAGCTTGTTGTAGTAGTTAGTTGGAGCACTCTGGGTGCAAAATTTCAAATAAAAGGTAAACTGAACGCACTGTGAACGAGAGGATATTAATAGAGGACAACTGAGTTCGACGAAGTTTCTTCCACAATGCCAGAGTGGATATCAACCAAATGGTGTATACGTGTTTGGTTTTGCTTGCTTGCTGGCCGTTTTTCGAGTTGAGCAGAAAAACGAACGACAAACGTTCGTTCGTTTGTTGGTTGGTTGGCGCGGCGGTGCGGTGGCGGTGGGCCCAAACTATACACAACACTATGTTTTGTTGTTGGTAGGTTCAAGTGCTGCAATAGAGTACACATACATAATGTAGTGTTCGAGTTCCTGGTGCGGTGCGGTGCGTTTGTTTTGTGACGGAGAAGCGGCGGCGTTAGGTGTTCTTTTGTTTGTAGTAGTGTGGGTTTTGGGGATGTTTTCTTTTTTTTTGTTTTTCGTTGATTTTCGAATTGGAATATTTTCTAGATTGTATATTCCTTTTCGTCTGGATATTTACACAAAAGCCGTTCGATTCCTATACACCTTCAAATCAGTAGGTGTCCATATACAAAATATACTTATACGTTTGATCTCTAGTCTGGTTCATTCGAATGATGCAAAGCAAAAGCCCGGGGAACCTAATTTGCTGTATATTGGATATTGATGGAGAATGGAGTGTCTATTTTGTTGGATTTGCGTTCTCCGCAAATTAGTGCGATTTTAAATCGCCCGCCTTTCTCTTTTACAGATTATTTATTTATTTACCATTAAGTGTGTGTATGTATAATAAAACAGTTTAACGCCCACAACACAATAGTCTTATTGAAATGTCAACAGTCAATGGTTTGAAAATGTTTTTGTTTTTAAAATTTCAATTGGAAGGAAGGCGAAAATTCTATGATGCGCAAATTTATTTCTCTTTCAGAAATTCAAAACAAAAATTTTATACAATTCCTAATTGAAATTGAAGATAAAAAAGAATGCTGACGAGGATTTATATAAAATTGAGGGAGATAGATATATTGCATGCGGCGATGTGTTAAATGCGCAGTACCTTACGTTCAGGTTAAAAATGTAAACCAGGGCTGCCACTTTGTAATGTTTCAGAAATTTGTCCCAAAAGCCGTTGAATTAAACTAGTTTCTACCTTAAAAAAAACTTAAATACAAAAATACCTGAGGTGCGTTTTTGCGCTGACTATAATCAACCATTGTTGACTATTTCTCGTTTTTGCACGCCAATAGTTACGATTCGTAATCACAATTGTCGTTTTTGCGGTCTGTGTTGATGTGTAAAATCGTAACTATCTCTAACTATTTCCAATCCATCTCAGGAGGTGAGTTGAAAGTGGTTGGTGTGTCAAAGTGTTTTTTTTTTTTTGTAAAATGGCGTCTTTAATAATTGTCAATCTGGAATCTATGAAAAAACATTCTGGTTGTATATTTTTTACAACCGCGTAGCCGCGAATTTAATTACAATCAAAGGATTTCTGTTCGTTTTCAATTATTTAATTACAAAATAAAGAAAACAAGGTTACCCTTACAAATTTTAAATTGTCGGAAAAAAATAACTTTATTTCGCCGGATATTTTGCAAAATCAATCAAATCATAAGGAAATTTCTCTCGTGCACTTTTCAGGTAAGTCTTTTAAAGTAAGAGCATAAACCACATAATTTACAATTGCTTGAAATTCCTTAGTTTGATGAGTTGGATCAAAATATAACAATTCAAGAACATTATCGATTTCCCCGTGAGGAACGTCCAAATTCAGAATTGGCAGAAGATGAAGACAAGAAACAAAACTTTAACGAAAATAAGACACAAAAAGATGAGATCGAAGACATGGACCAAACTATCCCCGAATTTAAGGCACATCGATGTGAATACTGCATGGACATAGTTAGTTTCGATGATCCTGATCAGTTAAATTATCATTGCAATGCCCTCCACTGCACCGATTTTCCATATTTATGTCCCAAATCCAAATGTGACAAAAGTGAATGTGTGACCTGCGGCAAGATATTTCCTAGATCTAATCTCAAATCGTTCACCTATCACATGACTTGAAGTCAAGGAAATAATCAAACTAAAGAGACATAGTCTTACTGTACCTGGGAAGTCGTTTGAGTGCAGCAAATGCTCCGAATCGTTCTTGCTGCATACCCAACTCGTGATGCACTTGAAAAAACACGACGAAAATAGACCTTTCAAGTGTCCGACATGTCCAAAGAGGTTTAAACTCGAGAAATACCTCAAAGTTCATGTAGATACGGTGCATTTGAAGAAGAAAGACCATCAGTGCGTGACATGTGGATCGATGTTCAGGTCCAGGCCAGCGCTAGACGAGCACATTGCCTCAAGACATAAAGGTGACTTATATTCCTTACTATGAACTTTACTGAAATCACTTTTTGATTCAACAGACACTAAATACAAATGTGAAGTGTGTGACAAGAGATTCGCTTTCGATAGAATGCTGAAAAATCATATGCTGCGTCATAAGGAAGTAAAGCCGTTTGAGTGCACGCTGTGCAACAAAAGGTTCAGACAATCGTTCGTTTTAAAAGGTAATTGTTTTGGATATGGATATAGAATTTTTGTTCAACGTATTTTCCACTCTGCAGCTCACTTCAAGGGACATCAAAAGAGGCAAGCCAAGTTATTTTCGAAGCTAACTTTGGTGGCGGAGAGTGAGAAGTAAAATGCTTTTGTTGTTGCAACTGATAAACAATCAGGACACCAGGAAGTGCCTAGTTTGGATGCGGTTAAGGCGTTCAAGGAAAATTTTAATGTCTCAATGGAGACTATCGGCGTAATCGAGATAACCGTCGGAGCGGAATTTTCTCTGATGTCTCCCGGGAGTTTTGGGATTTGTGACAACCTCAATTCATGCATTTCATGTATTTGCAGACATGTCTGTATTTAGTAGTAGTACATAAGTAGTTTAGTTTTGAATTTAATTCATTGCTTTTATGTATTCTGTCGGAAATAAAAAAAATGTTTAACTAGTTTCAGAACATAAAGACTTTTTCGTTTATTTATATAAAAGCACGAACTAGATATTGTTCACCGAATCTGGAAGCAGCAATTAGAACAATGTCAGGAGCTGCCTTACTTGGAAATGCTTGAAGATTTCTTTATGAATCCTTCTTCGGTCAGGTTTGTGTTCGTTCCCAGCCGCTACCACTAAATCGTCGTCAGAATCAGATGACGAGTTATTTTACAACAAAAAATTGTTTGTTAAATCCTCCATTTGCCTTTCTTGCTGTGGGATGTTCAAAGATAAATAAATATTTTCTTATTTTAATTTTCTTCAACAACTTACCATATCAAGATCGTTCTTGAATTTTTGCAATAAATTTAAAGCAACGAAAATTGTTGTCTCTTTATCCATTTTAATAATATTGGCGCAAAATTATAGTCCGCTAATGAACAACTTTAAGAGAATTTAGTGTGAAACTAGCTTAAAATGACGTTTCAGACATGACTCAAACGTCATTTTAAGCTAGTATCACACTAAATTCCCTTAAAGTTGTTCATTAGCGGACTATAATTTTGCGCCATTATGGTCAAAAGAAAAGAAAAATGTAACCTCAAAAGATTTGTTTTTGTTTTTCTTGTTTGACAGCTCAACCAAACCTAACTAAAAAGCGTTTTTGGATTATTTCAACTATTTCTAACTATTTCAACTATGACACATCAACCATTTTTTTTTGACACAAAAACTATAGTCAACTATCGTCGGCGCAAAAACGCACCTCTGGAATTGCATTGAATGAGCAAAACACTGATTTTGCAAGGTTGACAAATGATAAAACTTTTATCCTGTCAAAAAGACAACGCTAACCTTGGGTTTAGGTTTGATTTTCCAGCAGTAAAATTTTACTGGACGTAGACAGCCAATTCCACTCTTATTTCATAGATTAACTAACCCATGTGCCCGGCAGAAATGATACTTGACAATCGATCGAAGCATCATCTTATGAACCGTCAGAGGGGTCTTATATTTTTTTTATTCATTCACTAAACTACCCTCCTACTTAACTTACTTATCCGGCGCCCAACACATGAAGGATCTCAGCCAGAGACACAACAGTTTTTCATCGGGATCGGACACTCGCATGCGTTTTCCAGCCGTCGAAAACCAAGCACTTTGGTCAACCGAAGTAGCAGCGGTTCTCTTGGGTAATTCTTCGTCGGATCTCCACTAAGGTGTCGTTTGTGGGATTGATGTTTGTTGCAAGGTAGGTGAACTCCTTAACAACTTTGAAATTGCTGCTACCAACAGTGACGGATGTTCTTTTGTTTGTTGATAGCATGTACTTTATTTTTCCTCATTCACTTCAAAACCAACGAGCTTCGCCTGTTCGTCAAGCACAGCGTTTTTTTTTGGAGCGACCGATGATGTCAATGTGCCTAGAAGCTGGTTGGATATGTTGAGGATAGTGTTTTCCGTGCTCACGCCTGCCTTGCGCACTATCTGCTCCACGACACCGTGTTGAAGAAATCACATGACAGTGCATCTCATTGTGACATTGTCTAAATCCTGCGCATGTTTGAAACAACTCAGATAAGCTGCTACCAATTTGCACACTGCACTACATGTTGTATAGCGTCATGCGGGACAGCTGAATCAATTTGTTCAGGATTCCGAATTCAGACATCGCCACCATGAGCTCTTGGCGGTAAATACTAGGTTCGTTCGAATTTACCAGCCCCGGGGCGCTCCGGTGCTCGTCACTACCCTGAACGGAGCTGTCAAAAACCTGAAAAATTTCTCTGGGTTTGGTTTCACATCGAACGCATTAGTAGTGCTCTGTTTTTCTTTTCTCATTGTTGTATAGCACAGCTAATTCGAACAGCTCCGAAATTCTTGCCCCGAAAAAAACTTGGGGCGATTCAGAGTGCTCTCGGTGCGAGCACTGAATACTCATCGAACACGATGGAAATGCACCGGGGCGAAAATAGAGCGACATCGAACAGCTCAGTGCGAAATCAGAGCGACCAAGAGCGTACATCGAACAAACCTACTATCATAAGCAGTTTTGCAGTCGATGAAGAGTTATGGTGGATTTACATGTAATCTTCGACGTCTGCATCTGCAAATTCGCAGAAAAGTAAAGCGGGGGAGCTATACGACATAACACGAAAGAGTGAAATAATACACATATACCTACCAATTTTTACTTGCTATAATTTTTAAAGATCGGTGACAACAACAACAGCCAACAACAAAAAGTTATGGTGCAGATGAAAAAATTATGGTGCAGATGAAAACGCTATAAAAAAGATGAACATGTTCGTCTTCACCATAATTTTCTTCTGCATGAGTTGAACTTCCTATAATCTTCATCCGTGCAGACGTCTGCATTTTGGTCTTACCTCTCTCTTACACTAGTATGAGTTTTGTATCTTGCATCCTCTATTTTTGCAGATGATGGCATGCAGATCAATGTAAATCCACCATTAGTGGGTTTCGACTTGAAATTTGTTGATCTTCTCCAGGATTTGCCCCAGTGTGTATTTGGTCTATCGTTGTTCTGCCTGGCCTAAGGCCACACTGGTACGTACCGATTAAAGTGTTGCAAAAAGGCTTAAGACGGTCACACAGTACGTTGGATAGGATTTTATATGCAATATTAGGAAGGGTATTGTTATTTTTGGCATGACATGAGATCGCCTCTTTTGAAGATGGGGCATAGGGAACTTATGGCCTTTTCCAAAATAGAAAAGGAGTGCTTACCCATCACTCCCTCAGGGAGTGAAATCGTCACTCCCTACTTTTTCTTGGAGTGAAGGAGTGATCAACAATACATGAAACTAAACGTCAAAACACTCCCTTTCCCAAAATGAATTCCAAAATTCGTTGACAGGGAGTACACTCCCAAAAGTAATTTTGGAAAAGGACATTATGGACAACGCTTTGCATGCGGTTAAGAGAAATTTTATTTTATTGAGAGCATTTTTCACTTAGTCCACAGAATATGGGTTAATCCTTCGCTATTCTGTGTTAATTGATGAAAAAATAACAAAATCGCCATAAATAAATAAATGAATAAAGGAACGTTTTTGCTTTTTTTTCAATTTTTGCAGAAGAAGGAATTCACTGTAGTAGCTAGGAAACTAGTAAAATAGACGTTCGATGAAACTGTTAACAAACATACCTAGTTTCACACAAAAGTATTGCATCTCTGAAAATATACTTTATGGTTAATTTTGACAGTTGTTGCATGCATTTAAAAAAATCAAATAATCCATCTGTACTGTAGGAAAAAAGTAAACATTTCAATTTAATTTTGAGAAATATGAACATTCACTGGAGAAAATATATTCTTTGGTTCGCCCAGGAGCATGTTGATTTTCGGACTGCTGTAAAACAACCCCTTGTCATTCAGAAACTCATTTACGACCATTTCCTTATTTTAGGAAATCTATTCCATTGCAAAGTTATTCGACCTCAAGTTCAATAAACTATGCGACGATTCTCTGGTAAGATGGCAGATGGCACATTTCAACTATTCGATTCTAACCAAACCCAACCATGTCATTATTTTCCCAGAAACCCTTTTGGATAGTCGAATTTCCAAATGAAGAAACTGCCGTTCAGCTCGCCTCCCGATCCATTTTATTGCGTTGCGTGTTAGAACTTTGGTCTCATGCAACATCCTCGTCCGAATTTCACGCCAATGTTCGTCAATATGTATCACAAAAGGAAAACAACACCGAAAGATATTTCCACGATGACTGTACATTCAAGATCAACATTGAAACGTACAATAAACATTTTAGCCAAAAAGAGAAGATCGACAAAATCGAAACATTCGATTATCTTCCACTGAAGGGGCAAGTGGATTTGAAAAATCCAAATGTCGAATGGTGGAATATTGAATTCTATGGCTTAAATCCACAGGATGTTCCTGAAAATCCTGAAGATTTCATATTCGGAAGATTGGTGAGATCTAGTCCTAGAATTTGGTTAAAAGCTCATCACCCTTTTTTGTTTGTTGTGCTCTCAAGGTAGCCAATGGACAACGGCATTTGATCAAAGAATTCTCATTGAAGAAACGTAAATTCATTGGCAACACAAGTATGGATGCTCAATTGAGCCTGCTCATGGCCAATCAGGCTCTAGTGAAGCGTGGCGACTTGGTATTTGACCCGTTTGTTGGAACTGGATCGTTACTAGTTAGTGCAGCGAAGTTTGGAGGTAAGTTGCCCTTAATGGAGGTTGTTTTCGCTTACCATTTTTTTGATCAAAGGATACGTGATGGGAGCAGATATTGATTTTATGATGCTTCACGCTAGGGCTCGTCCCAGTCGAATAAGTCAGAAAGTTCGAGAGAAGGACGAAAGTATTTGGGCTAATCTCAAGCAATATGGTTGTGAGAGGTTCTACATTGACGTCGTGGTGTCGGACTTTTCAAATCCAATATGGAGGGATGAAATCAAGTTCGATAGCATAATTACAGATCGTAGGTTGAATTGTCAAAGCTATTGACTCGTACAATTATTTTCTCTCTCTCGAGTAGCACCATACGGCATCCGAGAAGCGATTGAAAAAATTGAAACAAAATCCTCGAATAAACCACAACCACGCAACGAAGATGTCCCGCACTACCCCTCGACATCGCAGTATGCCATGCAAGATCTATTTTCAGATCTGCTTGCTTTTGCTGCGAAGCACCTCAGAATGGGCGGAAGACTGGTTTGCTGGGTTCCATTCCATCGAGAGGACTACTCCAAAGACCTTTTACCGAAATCTAAGCACTTGGATCTTGTAGCGAATTCCGAACAACCTCTAACAGGACAAACAAGTCGAAGGCTCCTCACGTACGAAAAGTCATCTGAACCTTTAGACAATTGTTCCAGCTCAAATCCAGAAACTGACTTGGTTGAATTTCGGGAGCGATATTTTGACAGTGGATTAGAATCTAGAACCGAACGGAGAACACGCAGAGCAGAGCTTCGAGAAATCGGTCGACAAGAAGCTCTTAAAAGAGGCAAAGTCCTTAAAGAAGACGGACGAATCTACAAAACAGAATTGAATAAAAGCCGAAGGGCCAATTTATAGGGCAACCTTAGTTTCTTTTATTAGGCCTTCATTTTCCCACTCAAACTTGCAGTCGAAATGACGACCAAACGAATCTAACAGGTATGGTATCACTTCATCGATGGAAATATCCCGATTTAATTCTTTGGAAACTGATGTCACACCTTTATTTTTGATTCCACATGGTACTATATGGTCGAACCATGTGAGATCCGTATTACAGTTGAGACCAATTCCATGTGTTGTTTTGAAGTTGGAACAATGAACTCCAATGGCACAGATTTTATTGTTCCCAACCCAAATTCCAGTGTCCGGGGTAGTTTGAGCGTTCGTAATGCCAATCGACTTGCACAAGTCAATTACAGTGTTCTCTAGTTGGGCAACGTACCATCGCAATTTTGATGGTTTGAATTGTTTTAAATTAATTATCGGGTAGGCTACAAGTTGTCCTGGTCCATGAAACGTTATCAGACCTCCTCGATTGGTTTTATAGAAGTCGGCGCCCAGCGATCTGAGATGGGATTCGTCCTCGTCGGTGTATTGTTTGGTTCGAATTCCAATGGTATAGACAGGATGATGCTCCAAAAGCAAGAGATAGTTTTGGAAGGGGGTCTGTTTGAAGAGTTTTTCTTGAAGATTTAATCCACTTTTATAATCCAAAATGCCGGGAGGTCGTAACACTTTTATTATGCGACTCATTTCGCGTTTTCAAGGCAAAACTTTATTCGCATATCAGCTGGATGTGACAGCAGTGACAGGCCACTGATCAGTTATAACAAGATGGGAAAGCTTGCTGTCAAAATGACATTTGCCTATGAACCTTTGTATATGGATTTACCAGGTAATATCAAGAATGGTTTTCTGCTTGGTTTGAGTTTTTTGACAGTTTTTTACATTAGTTTGTAATGTGTGTTCTCTGCTTGCTTGCTCGAAAACCATTCTTGATAGTACTAGGTAAATCTACATATATACAAAGCTATGAACTAAAAAGCAGGTTAGCTGCAAAAGTATGCGTGTAATACAAACTAAAAAAGCAGGTTAGCTGCAAGGGTATGCGTGTAATTGTAATAATAGGCCTTTTTCTTTTTTAGCTCTGAGCAGGGTACGGAGCTGTAAAAAAAACCGTATTTCTTTTTTAGCTCAGACATATCTGAGCACTCAACTTTTGTTTATTTTTTCGATCAGACCGTGGTCAGAGCGCGATCTACGAGCTACGTATAGATTTATTTGAAGCTGGCCGTGCATAACTTTTTACTCCATCTACTCCATCAATCTATACCTAGCTCGTAGATCGTGCTCTGACCACGGTCTGATCGAAAAAATAAACAAAAGTTGAGTGCTAACATATGTCTGAGCTAAAAAAGAAATACGGTTTTTTTACAGCTCCGTACCCTGCTCAGAGCTAAAAAAGAAAAAGGCCATATAATAAAAAGAAAGTTTGCTGCAAGAGATGTGCAAGAGGATGAGTGTATAAAAAAAATAAAATTTGAGGTATTTGGAGGGTAAAACGTAGGAAGGAAGGTAGGTTTCCAATCTTGAAATGACCTTGATCCTTTTGGCGAACACAAAAGTTTCTTTGAAATGCTCAAACGAAGAAGACTACAAGAAATTTGAGCAACTGATGACTCCGTTTGAATTGTGACGAAGATTTGAAGACTCAATTTAGTCTCCATTTGCAAAATGAAGATTTCAAGGAATCTGAACTAAAACAGCCGGCGGTTCGCTTAGCTATTTTGAATGCCACTCAAGCTGTTCCGAGCCGATCGACAGTTTCAAAGTTCTACCATACACAAGAATGCTTGTTGTTTCGGTCAACGCTTCAATGTGCTTTAAGCGTTTTTGTATTATTTTACCATTTTTTATTCATTTAAACAAAACAAACAAACAAAATGAATTAAATGAAGATAAGATACAAATTATTATTGACTGTTCTGCGTGAACTGAGCCTCAAAAATCTCCTTCAACAAGTCCGGATGCGACATTAAGGTCTCCCACCAACCCTTTGTTTTCATAACAGCCATTCCGTGAAAATTGATGTATTTGATCGTCTCCCTCTTCAAAACTTTCCCATTATGACGACTGGCCAAGATCAATGTCTCAATTGCGGTCTCACCAGACAATTTGCGTAACAATGCTAATTCTGCCATTGCATGCAGGTTTTTTAAAGCATATTTATCAGCTACGACCAAGAGTTCATCAGCCATTTTGTCCATATTCGGGGATTTTCCAGTGTAGATGAAGGTGAGCATTTCTTCCAAAATTTCAGGTGTGAAGTCGTTTAGCAAAACTTGTCCGGAAATGGCCTCTTCCATTTTATGTTGGAACATTGCAGCAAAGACCTCACTGCGCGTTGCCAAAACAATCTTATGCGCTGGAAATTCTTGCTCTCCGACAACCAATTTAACATCGCTAAACGTCTGACTACGAAGTAGATCAGTAAAATTACCTGCCAAATTGCAATCAATGTTCTTTAACTGCTCGATATCATTTTGTTCGCATTGTTCAGCTTCGCCAGCGATAAAAAGCATCTCGCAAACAATCGTGAGTTTGTCATCCAATATGAGACTTTGGAGATCGTTGAATTTTATGGTTGTTAAGTACTCCCCAGACGTGCCTCCTTTACCTTTTGCATATTTACAATACTTCCAAACTTTAGGTTCAGTATTTAATATGATCACATTATATTTACAAAGAATCTCTCGATAATGAGTACAGCTTTGATCCAAACGCAACTCTATGTCGATGATGTCTTTTTTTGATAGGGAAAGGCTCAGGTACCATTTGATATCATTTGATTTTGAACTGTCGGCAAATGAAGGCGACAAAAATTTGAAATCGGGATAGAACATTAACTTTTGAATAACCCAGGTGAAATTGACTTTGCGGAGATCAAATTCGGTGGATCCCCAAATATTAAAAGTTGGAACTTTCATTTCCGACGAAAGAGGCAAATCTAATGCCATGCTTCTTTTCAATGATGGAACGTTTTTGTTTTGTTATCTTTAAATCAAAAAGAATATACATAGATATTTTAAAATAATTGGAAAAAAGTGTCTTGGAAGAAACCACTGGTCACGTTTGTTCAACAGCACAGAAAAACCAAACTAGCTTGAGCAAGTTTTTGTTTCTTGATGAGTGCTAAATTTTAAAGCAGAAACACAATGACGCTTTGCCGTCGATTTTGACAACTGCGAAAAGTTCAGCTATAGGAAATCTGTGTAAAGCGAGAAACAGATTGAACCAGCAACAGCAACAGCACCAGCAACAGCGGCGGCCATTGTTTTAGAACCCATGTATTTTAATCGTCCGACACAGAATAAACCAGCACCAGCAACGTCAACAGCAACGTTTGGTCAAAGTCCTAAATTTGCTGTTGCTGGTCCATTGCTGACAACTTTCAATGTACAAAATTCAGAGGCACCAAACACCAAAAAAATAAAACAAACATGAAAACAAGGAGAACGAAATGTCAAAACAGATGAAATGACGTTGCTGGTGCTGGTGGCAATGTGTTTGGAAAATATTTGCTGGCCAGCGTGCTGTTTGCTGTTGAAGGCGCTGGTGCTGTTGCTGGTTTAATCTGTTTCACGCATAACCTCACACAATGACGCTTTTCCTACGTACGCTTTTTTTTGACAAAAGTAAGAAAACGTAAAGAAGCCACCATCTGTCAAAAAAAAGTTCAACTTGGTTGAACTTTTGCTTTGTCTGACAGCTCAACAGCTGTTTGTTCATTTGTTGTTTGGAGCAGCGTTACCACTTTAAAAAAAATGGAAGCGAAGTAAATTTGGGAATAAAGCGAAGTAGATTGAGAAAAAGCGAGGAAGGTTTTAAAATAGTGTATTTTATATTCGACCATGAATTCATAGACAGATCTACAATTAGAGCCGTGTGTGAATTGTGTTAAAATGTGTATACAAACTTGACTTTCGATTTAATTTTGACACTACATGGTGGATATGATGTGTTAAAATTTAACTAGCAAGCTAAAATATGACACTAGTGCTTAAATTTAACCAACATTATAACCCAAGTTGCGCACGGCGTAAAATATTAAACACTTTAATACAATCACGTAACTCATACTTTGCGTATATGTATGGGTTGACATTTCGTGTTTGTAAAGTGTGTCCGCTTATTGTTCGTGAATAAGGATAGAAACTTATCGATTATATATTTTCCTGATGAAAATAAGAGAACTGTAGGCATAAAATTACTCAATGAGTTAATCGAAGCAGATTTTGGAAATATCAAGTAAAATCGAGTGAAGTAGATTTCAAAACATTCTTGATGGTGCGAAGTTGGAATAGATATTCAAAGTTTTTCAAAAATCGAAGTAGACTACTTCGAAAGGAGTAAAGTGGCAAATCTGTTTGATGATGATGGAGGGAGAACTGTCATTCAAAGCACACGTGAAGCGGGTGCATCGTGACGCAACGACGCGTCTGCCTTAAAGCGCCATTGTGTTTTTGCTTTTATTTTTCCGTTACTTCGTGCGTGTATGTGAATCCCATTGGCGTAGCTAGAGATTTTGTCTAGGGTGGGCCAGTTGATATCATACGTTCTTTACCCTGAATGAGTCCCAAAAGCACTCTCCCAAATACGCAAATATGTTTAAAAAAAAATATTTTCCATATACTACGCAAATCGCATATTGTATTGTGAAGATAAGCAATCTACAGTTTTGCAGAGTTAGGCCGTGTGTGAATTCAGTTAAAAATGGGTTGAAACTTGACGTTTGGTTAAATTTTGACATTTCGCATTGAATAAAATTTGACTAGCTGCGGAGCAAGTTAAAATATGACAGTAGTGGTTAAAAATTCATCCATTTTTAACCACAGTTCATCCAATTCGCACAGGCCCTTATTTATCCGTCCTAACTATGTTGTTGTATTTAACATGGAAATGTTATGTCGATTTCCATTGAACCACATGAAATGGACGGCCCGTCGCTACGAAAAATCAATATTTTTTGGTTTCAATGGAAAGGAAAAATGTAGCAATATCTTTTTGTAAGTGTATTAGTGTTCCAGCTGTTAGCATAAACAAACAAGAGAAACAATTATTCATTCTTCGTCCTATAATTTTCTACAACATTTTCGAAATTTTAAATTGAATGCCTTTCTTTCTTGTATAGCAATGCATTATTGCTTCAACAATCGTCGAATTCATCCAATGATCCAATTGAAAATTTTCAGCATATCTTCGTCCTCGGATGAAGAATGCTTGTAATGATGTCCATCTTATATGTACCTATTCTAAAGAACACAACGATAAACCTTATTTATTTTCATTATTATTCTTTATTTTCACTATTATTATTTACAATATTCACTATTCTATTATTTATAGTAATTAAAAAAGAACAAAAACGCACTCTCTTCTATTTTCTTTTTCCACACGTAATTATTCCATTTGCAAAAACTGTGAAGTTTTTAGTATGTGTTAAAATCAGTGTGAGAATCTGTGTAGATTCGTCTCAAAAGACGAATTCAAAACGAATCAATTCGTCGGGAATAAACATCAATACTTTTCCCATTGGAAAACGTTTAAGAAAAAAATATTGCCGGCCCGTCGACGGCACATCAATGTTTTGGTTCAATGGAAAACTACATTAGTAACATTTTGCTTAGCTTGATAAAAAAACAGCACTACTGTTATATTTTAACCTGCTCCGCAGAAGTGCGATTTCACACTGACGATAGTTGACTATAGTTTTTATGTCAAAAAAAAAATGGTTGATGTGTCATAGCTGAAATAGTTAGAAATATAGAATAGAAAAACGCTTTTTAGCTAGGTTTGGTTGATCTGTCAAACAAGAAAAAAAAACATCTTTTGAGGTTAAATTTTTCTTTTCTTCTGATCATAATAACTGAAATGGATAGAGACAACAATTTTCGTTGCTCTAAATTTATTGCCAAAATTTTAGAATGATCTTGATATGGTAAGTTCTTAAAGACAATTGAAATAAGATCATATTTATTTATTTTTGAACAACCCACAGCAAGAAAGGCAAATTGAATATTCGAATTGAAGACCACCCTCCATGAAAAAATCCTCAAGCTGTTCCAAGTAAGCCAGCTCCTGATATTCTCCCAATTGCTGCTTCCAGATTCGCTGAAAAACTATCCATTCAATATCTAGTTCGTGCTTTTATATAAATAAACGGAGAAAGTCTTTATTTTCTGATACCAATGAAAACAAATTTTATTGCCGACAGAATACATAAAAGCAATAATAACAATAAGGTCTTAGAATTTTTCTTCTTCAAATGAAATAGGGTGTTTTCATAAATGCATGGTTGCTTTGTTTACGTGCGATCAATTGCGATCATATTAACGTCACACAAAATACTTGCGCATGTGTTTTACGCTGCATTTATGAACACTTTCTTATGATTTGCGTCATATGTCAAAACACACCCTGGAAAATCGTTTTTTCTATATACCTGTCTCTTTTATTGAGAAAGAAATTCAGATTGCATGTGAGTTTTTATAGTTGCACATTTGCGCTGCAAATATTTGCCTTTTGCTTTTATGAACATCTGACATTTATCATATGCATTTATGAAAAATATGCATTCGTCAGACTTTCGCAACCATACATTTATGAAAGCACCCATACTTTTCTTTTTAATTCTCCGAATATAATCTAAAATAACTTCCATATTTCAATATCCTTCGGCGCCGAGTTTGTTCGCATGTTTCTTGTTGATTGTCTTCCTCACCTTACTGATGGCTTCGTCCTTCTCCCGGACACTCTTGCACAACGCATCGATCATCTCCTGCGACGATTGATAACGCTTCTGTTCGGCTTCCAGCGTTGCCTCGACTTCGGTCAGCTGGTTGTCGGTGATGTTGCATGCATACTTGAGTCGTTCATATTTGTCTTCGAGGTTTTTGAGCTTGATTTCGATAGCTGAAGCCGCATCGATGGTGTTTGAGGACTTTTCCTGCTCTTCATTGAGTTCACGAAGGAGTTTCTTGTTATCCAAACGATGAGCATGTGAAATTTGTTCGACGACCTAAACAATACAATAATCGTTAAATATTTGGAGATGAAAAACCTTACCTCAGATTTCTCCTTCATCCTCTCCTGCTCGGCCTCTTCCCACATTTTGTGCTTCTTCTGGTGTGACTCTCCTCGCAGTGACTGAGAATTTTCACGGAATGGTGTGACTTCGCAGATGAGTTCATAGTCTTGATACCCATGGACCAGAAGTCACAGCTGACCTTTAATTAGTTTTTATCTTCAATGTTTAAAAATCAAGGTTTGAAAGAACTTACGCTATTCTGGGGTTTGTTTGAGCAATGTATTCAGGAGTTCCAACTAGCGAGGAACTGTACACATGGCCGTCACGATTCAAGGCAGCGGGATTTCCAAAATCTTTCAGTTTGATAAGGCCAAGGCCATGTAATGGAGAGCATGAATGGCAAGAGTCACCTCAGTCAGATAGACCGAGCCAAGTCTTCGTTGAAAGGTCCATAGCGATTCATCAAACTAAACAAATCTCCTCCAGGGAAGTAAACTCCATAAACAAGTAGGGGTCTATTCATTGTCCTGATTGAATTTTAAGCAATTGTAAATGATGCGGTTTATGCTCTTACTTCAAAAGACTTATTTGAAAAGCGTATTGAAGATTTGTGATTTATGTCGAGCTCCGTTCATACAACGTTCGCAGATGTTTTTTTTTTCCAATTTGGTGTGGTCATATTGATACAGTTTGAGTTGGTAAATGTAGGGAATGATTTTGGACATTACTTGGTTACTTGGTTGAGATTGATTGATTGATTTCACACATTAACACTGACAGCAAAAAAGACAATTGTGGTTACGAATCGTCACTATTGGCGTGCTAAAACGACAAATAGTCAACCATAGTTGATTATAGTCAACTATCGTCAGCACAAAAACGCAATTAATATCGTTTTTTTTTGGTAATCCGGAATTGTACACAGAACTGTCCGATTCCGGATTCCAAACGAACAGGCAAACACATTTTTTTGCTTCTAAGGGTTGAATGGTTGTGTATTTGTGAAACCTCATTATGAAGAATTGCAGATGACATGACATTGTTTTTAATTTCTTTATTTGTAAACATGGCAGCGAGTACGTATATGCGAGTGTGTGCATGTATGCGTGATTCTGTTTTTGATTCTGACTTCAAATTCGGAATCGTTTTTCTGTTCTATTTAGAACAAGAACTGTCATCTTGTGCCAAGTGAACGAGTACAGAACTGTTCGGAACAGTTCCGGACGACCAAAAAAAAACGCTATAAGCTAGTCAAATTCTAACACATTTTATTCAATGAAATGTCAAAATTTAACCAAACGTCAACCCGTTTTGACCCATTTTAAGCTGAATTCGTACACGGCCTGATATAAAAAATAATCTTCTACTTTCTTCTATCTTACCCTGCGGCCACACGAGCAAGTTCTGGCCAGCAAATCTCTATCGGTGTACTTGGTGTGACGTAGGTGGTAAAAAACTTGCAAGTCAACTTGCCAGCAAGTTCACATATTTTTTTCCACTTCAACGATTTTTTACAAGCTTACCTGCTTTTAACATCCAATTTTAATTTTCCAAGATGTCGCCAGCAAAAATAGAAATAAAAATCCTCGTTTCAACTAATTTTCTAATTTAATTTTGTTCATTTTGATACCTTTTGCAAAGCCTGTCAAATTACTTGCCGATTTACTTGCTCGTTTTACTGGCTGGAAAATTTGCTAGCCAGTTGACCAGCCAGTACTTAAGCAAGTACTAAAAGTTTGAATGTGTGAGTAAAATATTTGATTGTATGCCAACTTGCTAGCCAGAACTTGCTCGTGTGGCCGCCGGGTTATACTCACTTTTACTCACCTTTTCGTTAAAACGACAACTTTTCAAATTTACCAGTTAATTAAGTCCACAGATGGTAGAAGCCATTGACATAATATTATATGGACTGCTAGCCACTTGTCATTTCCATACATTTCATGAGAAGAAAAAAGGTACAAGCTACAGCAGCGCCATTGGTTCGAAGCGGCCAAATTAGTCCCAAAAAATATGTTTGAATTCACAGCGACAGTGTTACCACATGGACTCTATAGATTGAAAATGGACTCGTTGTTTCTTCCTTGGCTCGGGGACTCGTTTTTATAACGTTTTTTGTTTGCAGAACACAAATAAGTATGTTAAAAATTTAAAACAAAATGATTTCTGAAAGTATTTAATTTTTTTTTACGTGGACTCGTTTTTCAAGCATCTTGGACTCGAAAATATTTTTCCCTGCGGTAACACTGCACAGCGACCTCGTTGTTTATGTTTTTGTTTTTGTTCATTTTTGACAGCTGGAATCGTTCTTTTTTTGGCCACCCTGAACCAATGGCGCTCTTTACGCTGAACACGCGTGAAGTTGGCAATTAGCAGTCCATATTATAATATGTCAATGGTAGAAGCAAGTTTAATGTGACAGTATTGGTAAAAAACACGCATACTTTTGCAGTAAGTTTGCTTCTCAGTTTTTAGGAGATTTATTTTGACAGTTTGGTTTCCTATCTCCTTTTATCTCTGATTAAATCCACCATGTGATCAGTACCTTAAGTTTTTCTCTCATGTGTTTGCACCCTAACAAAATGAACTCCAAACGAGTTCATTCTAATAAGAAATTTTGTTTTGTTTTGACAAGTTTTTCACTGTTTGAGAAAATTCACACCCCAAAGTAGAAGTGTTATTCGTCCAATCTAATAGTTTTTCTTTCGCGATGATTATTTCTTAATTTATTTCAATTTTTCCTGTGTTTTTATCTAAAAATAAAAATCAAAACAAACAATTTAAAATAATCCAACAATTTATGCTCCCAAGCTATCAATTCTTAACCTAAGAAGACGAGGAAAATCAAACCAGACCAAAACTTTTTTTTTCTTTCAAGTTTCGTGTCTTTCGTAAGTATTGTTGTATAGCACAAAAAAAAAAAAATTCTAAGGGAAGCAAAAATTATGTCTACTAAAACCTCCTCAGCCACAACATTAGTTAGTGCACCGAACCAGAACTCACAAACCATTTACAACACAGCCAGCGTTGTTTCTGCATCGAAAATCGGCAACCTGGATTTTGACGACTTTAGCAATAGCTCCATACTGGAGTTTCTCAATAAAGAACAAGAGTGTTTCTATGGTTCCAGTCGTGATACCAGCGAAATAAACGATGAAATCATATTCGAGGAAGTCAATCGATTGGCTGACAACACTGATACTCGCAGTGTTGACGAAATTCTACGCGAAGCTGAACTCTTGATAAATAATCAGCTTGTTGGTGGTGGTGTTTCGTCGTCGGCTAAAGCTAATGTTTCGCCTCGGTTGAATGGTAGTTTTGAAACGCGTGAAAAATCTTTGAATCGTGGTCATTCGGTTGAAGAATCATCATCTTCGGTTGTTGTCGAAAAAAGTAATTGCTCCCCTAATCTTGTGAATAATTTTGAAAAAGTGGTCGATAATGTGAATTTGGATTCGGTTATTTCGGATGAATCAACGCCAAAGGATATGAGGAACTATACGGCAAACAATGCAGACACAGATGACATCGATGAGGACATTACGGACACGGTGAGTCGTTTTGTTTGGCATTAAGGACGTTCTTCTGAATTAAAGATTTCCTCCTCCTCAGCATATGCAATTCTTTTTTAATCGATCTAGTTTGAAATTAACACATACTTTCAGGCGTTTACATCTTATAGAAAAAATCAAGGTTTCGTTTCATGGAATTTTATTCATTTGTCAGTTAAAAAAATCTCGTTATCGAATCAATGATTGCCCATCCTTCTCTCGCTGTGGCTTTTATTTGTGATTTAGGCAATACAAACCCATAGTGGCCTGTATCCCTCAGTTCAACTGTGTACACATATTTTGCTCCCAGAGCATCCCTACTCCAATCGTCCGAACCACCTCCAGCAACTCCCAGAAGTTCATATGTCGGCGCGGCTCTATAAGCTCCTCCTGTCACCTTTTTAATGCTCTACAAATAAAAATTACCGTTAAAATCAAAAGATCTCCAACAAAACGAACAAAACTTACACTTAACGCTAACTGAGCAGCTGCTTGAAGTTCCTTATGATCGCTTACTTTAGCCGACTTATACGCCCACGGATATACAATCATTTCACCGTAGCTATGGAAGGTCAAATAAGCTCCGAGATTTTTCGTGCGTCGACTTAAAAATTGTACAACAGCCTGAGTTTCCAATTCTGAAGCGGGCGAACTACCTCGATATACGTCCGAACAGGGATTTCTCGAAGAGCCGGGGCCCTTCCAATTGATATCGAAATTTCGATTCAAATCGACTCCACGACATCCTGGACGATTGGTTTTCGCTCGATTCTTTCGCCATAGGCGTGATTGTTTGCGACTGTACATGTAGCCGTCTGGATTCATAACCGGCATAATGTACCAGGATTTTGATGTCAAATATTTAGGCAGTGTTGACCAATTGGAGAGCAAATTGTCCATGATGGAGGTGACGACAGCGGGACTGATCCATTCGCGGGCGTGGATACCGCCGTCGATCCAGATTTTTGTGTTGCCTTTTGGGTTCTCGGAAATTCTGTAAACGACAAAGATTATTTAATTTCAAATGGCTGTAGATATGAAACAATAAAGAATTTATGTCATCTAACTGCTAATATCCCTCGAGAAGGAAGGCTACAGAGTGATTGCATATGCCGATGATGTTGCTATCGCCGTCACAGGAAAACACCTAATACCCTTAGAGACCTCCTCCAAAACGCACTACAAAACAGAAATACAAATTCCCAGTAATTGTACCTCCTTCAATAAAAGGTGTACCACTAGTTTTTACCAATGAAGCCAAATATCTTGGTCTGATATTAGACAAAAAATTAAGTTGGAAACCTGGGGTGGAATCGGCTAAGCTGATAGTCGATAGTTGATAGTCAAAATAATTGCGTTTGCTTCATGTAAGGTGATTATCAAAACGATAATCACTTTTTTCCATACAATTCAAAGCGACAGCTATTTTGGTGTCGTTTTCATATACATAGTTTTGTAAGCAAAACAAAAATGAAAAAGAAAAAAAATATATGAAAACGACATGGAAATAGCTGTCACTTCCAAATGTATGGAAAAAAGTGATTATCGTTTTGATAATCACCTTACGTTGAGCAAAACGACATAGCTTACTGTAGGTGTTGCCAGAAATTCAAATTGTTTTATTGATCATTTTACACAGAGCAAAATAAAGTTGATAATCAAAAACGACTATCAACAAAGTGATAGTCAACAATCGCCTTAGCCGATTCCACCCCTGATATTTAGGAAAGTGTTAAGAAAGCTAAAGTAGTTCTTCTCTCCTGCAAGAAAGCCATAGGAAGCAAATGGGGTTTTCAACCTCGCATAACCGTCGGTCATCCGACCAATACTCATGTACGGGGTTGCAGTATGGTGGACTGCACTGGAGAAAGTCACTTACTGCGAAAAAGTCAGCAGAGTCCAACGCACTGCATGTCTCTGCATACTCTCCTCCATCTGACACTCCTCGACATCTTCAGCAAACATATGGCTGCGAGTAGAGCTATAAGACTCGACGCCATGTGGGACATTCCATCATTTTGAACTTCTTCGGTTCTATACCAAAGTACATAGACTACACCATTCCAAAACCCCAATTTGGGAAAAACTTCAGATGGATCCAAGACAAATGATGGAGTTGGTAGTGGTGTATTCTCAGAAAAGCTTAATCTAAGCCTCTCATTTCGCTTCCCTTATCATTGTAGCGTCTTCTAAGCGGAAATTTTGGCGATCAAAGCGGTTTTATCGTGGCTGAGAGAAAACGTGATATCAACTTCTGATATCCGCATCTTCTCTGACAGTCAGGCTGGTATTGAATCTCTCGACGGTGTCTCAACCAACTCTCAAACGGCCCTCGAATGTCGATCATCTCTTATGGAGATGGCGCAGCCATTTAACATTCATCTCTGCTGAGTGCCGGGCCACAACACCACGGGAACTTGTAGAGCCGATGAACTCGCTAAAAATGGAACCGTCATACCTAATTCATCTGAAAGGGAAAAGATAGGTAAACTTTTGCTAAAAGAAACAACCTTAACGATAACAAACTCTAGGTGATACAATTTACCAACGTGCGCAGCCACAAAACTCATATGGCCGTAAAAGCGCTCTAAAGATTTGTTGTCTCAAACCAGATTTCATATTAGCTCCCTAATAGGTGTCCTTACGGGACACTGTCTTATAGGCAGACACGCAAAAGGACTTCTGCAGAGTTGTATGGACAAGAAAGAAGAGGAAACAATCTCTCACCTTCTCTGCAGATTCCCTGCTATTTCCCTAAGACGCAAACTTCATCTGGGAGAATATTTATATGATAATCCCAGTGAACTAGGTAACAAGGATATCAAATATCTTCTTCGCTTTATAAAAAGGTCAAAATGGTTCGACTAGTAATAAGTAATTCTCTAGATTCATGTGGTATCACAATGGGCCTTTTCCTTTGCCTTATTAACCTAACCTAACCTAACCTAACCTATTAAATCTCAATTTAAAGCAGCTTCAAATCTTTAAAGCCTCACACTTTATTTTGCTATTAAATCATACGTCCCCTGTCCTCCTGTCTATTTGAACAACTCGTAGATCATAAACTCAGTAGCAAATGATAATAATTGTAATTAGTGTACACGAAACACTTTCCTCGTTTGAATGTTCAAACAATTTGAATTGAATGAGATTCAATGGCAAAAGTCACAAAGTGCTGCCATACATGAATTTTGAGTGCGTTGTGAGAAACGGAAGCAGATGCAGTCGCAAAATGCATACAGTTTATCTTAAAGCGATTTATTGTGTTTGCTTTCGGAATTTCTTCACAAAAATGTTAAGAAAATAAAGGTCCAATGAATCAAAATGAAAATCTTGCATGCAAACTTTTGAATATTCAGAAAATCGAATTCTCGTGTTTCCTTTTTTTTTTTTTAATAACTTCGATATTCGAAGTACTTTTGGTGGAGTAGCCTTGACCGCCATCAGAGATGTTGCAAAAAGTGGAATACTAAATTGAATGTGTCCCAAATGGTTTGCCTTTGCCTGCAGTTGAAAAAAACTCAGTAAACGAAACGTTTTCAATCAGTTAAATGTGCAAATGATGTTTGATCATGTTTGCCAAAAGAAATTCGTTTGCAGGAAAAGGGCTTAATGGGTAGGAAAATCAATATTTATAATTAAAAGACTTATTTTGTTTCAATCTGAATGCATATTTTTAATTTTGCTCTCACAAAGTGAACATTTAATTCAATACATGTAATTGAAACCATGACACATAGCAGTTAAGGACAACGAACTTCGGTTTTGTACCTGGAATGTTAGGTGCCTTAACATACCACTTGTAGCCGAACAACTAGCGGAAGCCCTTGACTGCTATAAAGCTGATATAACAGCCATCCCAGAAATGCGATGGGGTGGTCCGGGCCTACGTAAAATGGACAACTGTGATATCTACTTGCTACCGGGAACAAAATCAGCGTCTATTTGGATGTGGATTTTTAGTTGGGAGTTTGAACTCAGTGAATGAGCGCATCACGACAATCCGCATCAAGGCTAAATTCACCAACATAGGCCTCATCTGCGCTCACTGAGGAAAAAGATGAAGACACCAAAGACAGGTTCTACGTGCTCCTCGACAAGAGCTACGAGCAGAGCAATGCCCTAGCTATGACATTAAAATTGTCCTTGAAGATTTTAATGCTAAGCTGGGCAGAGAAAAAATCTTTGGTGGAATATCGGACGGCAAAGCCTTCACGACACCACCTCCGATAACGGATTTAGGCTAATCGACTTCTCTGCGATTCCCACATCTCGATATCCACGAGGGGACATGGAAATCCCCTGATGATGAATCAACCGTCAACCAGCTTGATCACATTGCGATCGACGCACGACACATCTCTAGCATGCAAGATGTCCGCACATTCCGAGGTGCCAACATCAACTCGGACCACTTCATGGTTGTAGCCAAGGTACGAATTCGGATATCCCGATCAAGGCCAACACGTGAAAATGCTAGGAGAAAATTCGACGTCAAACGGCTACAATCGCAAGAGATTGCTAGATTCTTTTCCGATCGTGTCTCCGAAAATCTCCTCAGAAGTCTTTTGCTGCCAGCACAAAATGTAGAGAACTCACTAATCTCCCAAATTTGCACACTTTTCTGCTCTTTTACTCAAGTTTTTTCTTAGTTCTGTCAGTTATGAAGGAGAATAATATTTCCTCTATCTCCCCATTTTACACCAACAAATTTCTTGTGGGCGATTTGTGAGTTCTGTTAAAACCGAAAAACTACATGAATTTTCTTGACGTTTAAACAAAATTGGTGATTTTTGGCGTGGAGCGTTCTTCAACTTTTTTAGAGAATTACTCCTTACTCCTCGAGTTTTCACAAAACTTCCAAAAAACTAAAAGAACGGTCCTTATTTCCAAATCTGAATTCAAAAAGCTGATGAAAAGTGTTACACAAGACAGCTTATTTTAAGCTGCTTCCAATGCTCGAAGAACTGAGGTAAAATCAAAGCTTTTCTCATGCTGCCGCGAAGAGCTTAAGGTTCTTGGCGCACAGCACAACATTAGACTCTGCTGGGTCCCAGGCCACAGCGATATACTAGGTAAGGAGAAAGCCGATGAATTAGCAAGATTAGGGTCAATGCTTGACGTAAGCCAAGCTCAGCTAGTTAGCACCCCTACATGTTATTTAAAACAGGAAATCTCAAAGGTAATAACTGTCAAGGCCGATGAAAGGTGGAACCTTCTTGACACCTGCGGCACTACAAGAAAAATCTGGCCCTGTTTTAACAAACAGAGAACGGAAAGAATTATGCAGCTACACAAGGGATCACTTCGATCTCTTGTAGGCATAATCACCGGACACAATCTGTTAGGCTATCATATGAAAAAGATGAAAATCAGCCTAGATGATCTATGCAGGGGATGCGGTGACGAGGAGGTGCATGAGGACACTTCGCACTTCCTGTGTCACTGTCCCACACTCTCCCATCAAAGGAAGAAACTGCTTGGCAACTATTTCTTCGGGGATCTAGAAGAACTTTCAAGTACGTCAGGTACTAGCATTCTGAACTTCGTCAAAGCCTCTAAATGGCTTGACTGACTGAGCACATAGGTTTTTCTGATTAGCTTGAGTAGCAATACTCGCGGGTATCACAATGGATCTCTATTGATCTAAGTGTGACAGTAACGACATCAACTGTCAGCCCCTTAAACTAACCTAACCTAATGCTCGAAAAAATTTCTTTGGCAAATTTAAGTTTTACTCTCTCATCGTCTCCCTTTTATACGAAACTAGCTGTATCCTGCGCGCGTTGCTACGTGACTAACTATAGTAAATTTGAAGCATATACTTCACAACTATTCAATTCGTTTTTTGGCCAGGCCTACGATGATGATGATTCAATTAATTTTGATTCATTTTTATTAATATGGCGGAACAGCGTTTGCTTGGTCAGCTAGTAAGGTCGTGTCAACTCAGAAATCTTTGTGGGCTCATGCACAACATCTTTACTAAAGATCATCAGATGGTAAAATGCAAAGTTTACGATTCTGTAGGGAAAATAGGGTGTCCACATTTTTGGTGATTTCTCATGAACGACTTGGTCGCTTTTGTACAAACTAGGTTTTTATAACCCATCTACACCACTACCCGAAGAAACTCTTCAAAATTTGGTGCCAATGCCAAACTCCCTGTTGGTAAGGACTTAGATTTAGTAGTAGTAGTAGAATATTTAGGAGGCCAAAAAAATGTAATCGTCATTTTTTTTATTTTTTATAATAAGCACGCACTCAAGGGGTTTTTGTTCCCTTTTAATGCCAAAGCACAGTGCTAGCGTTAGGGAAAGTGGGATAGATGGAGAGGGTTAAGGATGAGGTGTCGGTTAACATTGGTCTTGAATTCCTGAATACTGCAGTGACTGGGGAAGACAGAGTGTGGAAGAGAGTTCCACATTCGCGTAGTACGGCTAAAGAACGATTCTCTGAACATAACCGTACGTCCGAAGTTGGACTCGAGGGTAAACTAATGGGCATTCCTGGAGGCGCGGGTATTACGGTTGAATATCTTAAGGGGAGGAATGCAACTGGCTATTTCACTAGAGCATAAACCATTGAAGTAACCGTAAAAGAGGGTGAGGCATGAGACATTACGTCGATGTTCAAGTGACGTAAATGTCTCAACGATGGTATGGTCACCAATCATCTTAAATGCTCTTCTCTGGATACTGTCCAAAAGACTTAAGTACGTTACTGGAGCACCAGCCCAAACGTGGGAGTTGTACTCAAGCTTGTACATTGTTGTTGTCATGATTGTTTCTAAAGGCAAAAAAAAGCCCGTTCAATAATACTCAATAGTAAATAATTTCTATCAAACATGGCCTTTAGAAACGATTTGACGATTATATATTTTTGGCCGCCTTAATATTCAAAATCGATGACAGGGCGCAAAACATCGAGTGTAGCTTCGGCTGTGTGGCACGTAGCGCCGTCCTGTTGAAACCAAATGTTGCCAATTATCCTCCTCTTCAATTTTTGTGAACAAAAATTCGTTCAACATGGCCCGATAACGATTGCCATTGACTGTAAAGCCCTTGCTCGCTTTCGAAGAAAAATGACCCAATTATGCCACTGGACCAAAATCCGCACCAAACAGTGACTCGTTTTGGGTGTATCAGCTTTTCAATGCATGCGTGCGGGTTTTCTGTGACCCAAATGCGACAATTTTGCTTGTTTACATACCCGCTAAGATCAAAATGAGCTTCATCTGAAAAGATGATTTTTTTGGCAAAATCGGCATCTTCTCTAAGTCGATCGCAGGCCCACTTACCGAAGCGAAAACGCATTGGATGGTCAGTTGGCTTCAACTCCTGAACCAATTGGACTTTGTATGGCGTCATACCAAGGTCTTTATGCAAAATTCGTCTCAATGACGTCTCCGAAATGTTCAATTGTTGAGAACGACGCGACGCACGGTGAATTGATGACAGCAGCAATATTCTCGGGTGTACGCACTGTTTTTGGCTTTTCACGCTTTGGTTTATCGATGAGAATGCCAGTTTCTTTCACTTTTTTCACAAGATAACGAACATACGGAGCTAACGGTGCTTCTCTTCTTCTAAAATCCGTACGCAATTTTTGCACACATTCTGCAACATTACCATGATTTTCAAAGTAATGTCGCAATATTTCCCAGCGTTGTTCAAGCGTATAGACAATCATATACGTTCAGCGGACTAATTATCTGTCAAATCAGACATGAGCTAAGTGTTACCATTCACGAAATAAGCACTAGTTGAAAAAAAAAAACCTTAGATGGCGGACCCTTTATTTCTTCCTATTCATTTCAATGGTAGCTAAACAGGAAAGTTTTGGAATAAGCAGATAACAATTCCTAAAGCATAGTGCAAAATGTATCCATACTTCTCGCAATGCTTATTATATTTTGCACTACTCGTCAACATATCTGTAACACATGCAAATAGCAAATTTTTACTGAATGAAAAATAAATACCTGATGTATACATTTTTATGAACCACTTTCAACTGGTCGCGAATCGTGATCTTGACTCGTATGCGAAACTCTAAACGAAAGTGACTGTGAATATGATTTGAAAGAGTAAAAAAAAATAAAAACAAACAACTTTGTTTTCACTTTCAAATATTTCTTGTTCTATTGCCGCAGATGTGCTTTATTTGCTTGTGGGAACGTAAACATGCTGAATGTAAACAAAGTGTAGACTGTAGATTATGCAAAACTTTACTTTTTGGTTTACTGGTTAAGATTGTCAATAACTTTCTAATAACGAACAAAATTTGACTGTTTAGTAAATTTTTAGTAACGGGTGTTTTTTTTTCGAGGTATAGAACTTTAAGTTGGCATTACTTTTCAAGACGGCGACCGATTTAGCACAGTGCTGTCGTTTCAAAAATGTAATGGGGAGTATTTTTGAATTAATTTGAGGAGTATTTTCTATATTTGGGTAGTATACATTTTTTACTATAGAAACGTAGCCCGATAAATCGCCTACAGAAAAAAATATCACCTATAATGGGTTTTGCAGATCGTTTTGAAGTTTCAAAAATGATATGGTTGAAGTTTATTAGCAAACTGTAGTTTCTTATAAATTCTTGGGAGTTATAAAACTCAAATTGTGTGCTTGTCGGATAGTAGGAGCCTTTTATTCACTTGAAGTTGATATCAACTTGAGGATTTTATCCCTTAATTTCGATTTAAGTTGTCTTCATTAGAGGCTGTCATTCTCAAATTAATAAGTTTAGTTTTTCTCAGCTGCCAAAAAACTTTATTAGACCATTAAAAATACCTACAATTTTCTATCAGATCTTGTGTGTTTTCTGCATTTAGTAAAACACTTTTTTTAATTAAACAAATATTAAAGTTATCATCATGAAGCGAAGAGAAAATTATGAAGACTTGGGCTTTGAAAGTATGAATAGAGTAGGGAAAGAAAAAGTTTGAAAATCTAACTGACTAGTGACTATGCACTATCTTTATTTTTAAGCGTTTATTTTATAGTCTTTCCCAAGAGATTCCTTTGATTGGAGGGTCTTCGAACACAAAAGTAGTTTCCTGTATCGTCATTTTGACCTGGGGTGCCAGCACGTAACTTGATACAATCGAGCATTGTTCATCGTCTATAAACTCGAAACAAATATTTCTAGGCAGCACGTAACTTGAAACGAGTTTGATTGTAACTTATGCTTAAAAATTTCATTGTGAATCATAATTTGAAGTGTCAACTGCTGTTTTTTGAAATAAAATTTGAAAGTAATTTTTCAAATTCATATAAAAATGATATTTTTTGAATCCGAAACTGAGGATGAAGAAGGATGTAAATCAAAAATAAGGAGAAGATACTTAAGAGATAACAGCAATCCATTAGAATTGAGTAATAAGGTGTGAGCATACAAAAAACATTAAATTCCTGCATACATATATGTAGGTTCATAATGGCAAACATTTTCTTTTCAGATTTGTGCAGCAGTTTAGAGTCAACAAGGAATGTTTTTTGATGATTTTAAACGTATTAAATGTTCCTAAGAACATGAGGAGCACATCGATTCCACCAGTGTTACAGCTTTATGCGTCATTGAATCTTTTGGCAAGTGGATATTACCAAGTTAATGTCAGTACAAACGTTTTACTGAACATGGCACAGACAATAGTTCAATGCAAAAATTAAGAGAAGATATTTTAGCGACAAAAGCAATTTCTTAGAAATGATTGATAATGGGAAATGCAGCAGAAAGAAGTGCAAAAACACGGTTTAACAATAAACGTATACTCATAAAATGAGTCAAAATACATTTTGTTCTTTGTTTTTGGCCCGATTTAGTTTGGGTTCCATACTTTTTCCAAAAATAAATGCTTGTTCGACAACTATTTTCTATCGAGAATATTTTTCTGTTTCAAACGTCTATTTCAAAATTGTATGCTACGAAATATGACGATACAATCGAGTTCATTCGATTGATACAAATAACGTGCTGCCACTGCTCGATTGTATCGAGTAAACTCGATTGTATCAAGTTACGTGCTGGCACCCCTGGTACCTCTTAGAGAACTTTTTTCCGGAGGTGACTATTATGACATTATGAAGAGGTTTTTGTCGTTTTCTTTCTTCTTGATTCAGAATTTCATCGTGCAGCTGCTTTCACCGTCTCAAAACAAAAAAAAAGATCAAGCTCCCATCAACAAAAAAATCATGTTTTTAACATAACTACTCCAAATTGTTATGAGTTTCCCAGGGGATACTACTTTCAAATTCAAAACTCTAAACTAAAAGTTACGCAAATAAAGAAAAACAATCCTCAGCTTGACTTTACAATTGAACTCTTGAGTTTGTCAACTGCAAAGGTTCACAAGTTGAAATAAGTGAAGAAAACAGCTCCAAATCAATTATTTTTGCCCATAATTCTTTTTCGCTACTTTCCCACTTTTCTGACGAATTTATATTCAAAAGTTCCCCAAGTTGTCCCTTAATTATAAATTTAACAACGTAACTGCACAGAAAATATCACGTCAGATTTGAATAAGTTGAATGCTGTCATGCGACGAAGGTTTATTAAAAACGTTAGGTTTTCTTACAGTTCTGTTTATAGTAATTCTACCAGTTGAATTTTATTTATTTCATTACAAAATGTATAATCTAGTTTTCAACTTTTTAGATAGATTTTGTTCACTTCGTTTGGGGAGTATATTTCGTCTAAGGGTAGTAGAGTAGCATTTGACTATCGAAAGGAGCAAAATACTACTATAGTAGCAAAAACGACAGCAGTGATTTAGCAGCTGTCAAGTGATTTATTCTCAGTTTGGTTTGGCAATTCATCATGAATAAACTCACGCCTGAACAACGCTTGCAAATTGTGCAATTTTATTCCGAAACTAATGGTTCTGTGCGGAATACGTATCGCGCACTACGTCCATTTTATCGTCGAAAAAATCGTCCATCAGAGCAGTTAATTCGATTTTATCCATGGAAAGTTTTCGCACCGCGTTTACTTTAATTGATAACTCGCATCCCCAGAGACGCCGCCGTACGGTGCGTACAGAAGAAACTATTGCTACTGTAGAGCTTAGCATTGAGGAAGACCCGTCGAGCACAGGAATTGGATCTGTGTCCATCCACTTTATGGAAGATTTTGCGGAAGGATCTTGGTTTGATGATGTCCAGGAGCTGTGGTTCCAACAAGACGGCGCAACATGTCACACAGCCTCAATGCCTCAATCGATTTATTGAAAGACACGTTTGGTGACCGCCTAATTTCACGTTTTGGATATGTGAATTGGCCTCCAAGATCTTGTGATTCAACACCGCTAGACTATTTTCTCTGGGGTTATGTAAAGTCATTGGGCTATTCGGATAAGCCACCAACGCTTGACCATTTGGAAGACAACATTCGCCGTGTTATTGCCGATATACGGCCAAAAATGTTGGAAAAAGTCATCGAAGATTGGATGTCCAGATTGGACTACATCCGAGCCAGCCGTGGCAGTCATATGCCAGAAATCATATTTTAAATGTATTGCCACAAGATAATCATCATTGTTTTATTGCAATTTGAAGTTCTATACCTCTAAAAAAACACCCTTTACTTCATTGTTAGAATTGTTTAATTCCGTTCAATCGGGGACAAATTAAAAAACAAATTGACTGACCTACTAAGTTCATGTTTTGTTTAAAGAAACAGATTGACACTTAAATTTAGAAATAGGTTATCTTCAGTTAGGTCTATTTTCTAGTCTTTTTTTTTTGTTCCCTGCACAGCTAAAACAAAATCATTTTAAGTCACAGCATGAGTCAATTACAAACGAAATCAAATGTTCTATAAAAAGTTCATAAAAGTGTGCATGTTTACCCATTTATGTTTTTCTTTGTTTTGACAATTAGAAGTCGTATTGGAAGCCTTTCCGTTCTATTTAATGAACTTTAATTACTCAAAGATCTTGAAATGTCTATCAATAGATAAACCTAGACTAAAACTGGTACTCGGGGTTATACAGTTCGACGACCGAAACTTGGCAGACAAAACTGGATAACTTTAATATGCCTGCTTGTACA
Source organism: Sphaerophoria taeniata (assembly GCA_943590905.1). NCBI lineage: Eukaryota > Metazoa > Arthropoda > Insecta > Diptera > Syrphidae > Sphaerophoria > Sphaerophoria taeniata. The sequence continues at coordinate 27,263,398 of OX016541.1, forward strand.
TATATTTTTTAGTGCTGATACTTAAAAATCTACCTCATAATCTCTAGTGTTGAGTTTGAGTAAGAGAGAACCAGTTTTGATTTATAGCACTTGTAGTTTTTGTTTTGTTATTCGATGCTGTGTTTGTCTATTCTATGGCTATGCAATTAGGATTATTGTTATTCAAGTACAAAGCTACATTTTTGCTTGAGGTTTTCGGGTTTTTTCCTTGAGATAAATAAACATTTAGATAAGAAATGTTCAAAATAAATTAAAATTAAAGGGAACAAATTAAGAGCTCAGCTTTATGTTTTTACATCAACTTTCATGGGTACTGTACCTCTTGCGAAGAACTGACAAAGCTTCCAAGAGTATCAATTGTAACGGAGAACGAAAAGTGATTCTCAACTCAGACGTTCGGAATCGGCTTAAAATTGTAGGTCCGCTCATGTCCGTACATGCACTCAAGCAATTGTTGAAGAGTGCAGTCCACTAAGGCCTTGGCTCTTTGGAACTGTCGTGCTACCATCGCCATAATATTATTTTTATTATTATCAAACAAAATTTTTAGAATTTTAAATTATAACTTAAAAAAAAATAACCTTTTACGATTTAGGCCGTGTGTAGATTGCCTACAAATTTCTACCGGTTAAAATATGACGTTTGGGTAGAAATAGTATCAAAGTTAGCCATTTGCTGTGTGAATTGCGTTAAAAAGCATTTTTCAACCAACTTTTCTGCGAAGATTTAAGAAATTTCCCTCAAAACCCAACTTAAAGGAAATAAAGCTAATAAAGAGTCACTAAATACAAACATTTCTTATTTCTCGATTTTGCAGTGATAATTTGATTTTTCGAAACAACATGTATAAATCCTTCAACGTTTTTGACAGTTGGTTTATTTAGTGTGGTAACACTGAAACTAGTTTTCACAGCTGATATCTGTTATCATTCACTGAAGAAAAAAAATAATAACTGCGTTTTCAAGAAAAAATAAAACAAAATTCAAAATGTTAAATTGTGTAAGGTGATTAGTGATTATGACATTTGTGACTATCAAATGTGATCACATTTTATTTTCTTTCTGTGCAAAGTGATCACCAAAAATATTTCGAAGCTTGGCATCATTTTCCCAAAAAACAAACATATGACCTTTCAGTTTTGACATTAGAATTTCTGCTATCTTTGTATACATATTTGGGTGGTAGTCTCAAGATGGCAAACAATGGTGGCGCCATCTTGAGACCTTTCATATCCCGTTTTTCTTTTTTACCTCTGAGCAGATTAGATCAGATCACGGATGTGTCAAAGCGAAGCTCTGAGCAGATCATATTCAATGTCCTGCGATTTAATAAAGAAACAAACCTGAGCACAATTTTTTTTTTCACCTACAATAGACGCGCGACTGTCTTGGGAATCCATTTTTAATTTTATGTTTGTTTTTTTTCTATAGAATCCGAAAAAACAAATGAAGGAAGGAGCTAATTATAAAAAAATCGAAATTTTGAGTTTTGACCAAATTATGTTTTTTTTTCTGACAGCTTAAAAAAAAAAAAGTGTTTATATAGAAAACCACATAATCTACAAGTTTTTCATAGAAATTTTTTCAATCGGACTCACCGTTTAAGAGTAATACGCAAAAAACCATTATTTTCGACATTTGACACATTTTAAAATCGCAATATTTTCTAAACGCTTGCTCGTAGGAAAAAAAAATGTCATAATATTTTTTTTAGAGAATTACAAGGCGTACAAGCCTTTCATGTACTTTTTTTGATAGCTTCCCCCGTTTCAAAGATATGCATGAAAAACCAACATTTTCGACATTTGACCTTGAATAATTTTTTATGCACACATGGGATTTTTGGGAACTTTTGACATTTTTTTTCTAATGCTCTGTACCAATTTTCAGCTCTATGCGAATTATTTCTGGGTTTGGGCTTTTTTATGTCTAATTTGACTGGACTATATTTGCTCGGTCGATTTATCCTGAGCAAATTGATTTAGCTCAGAGCATGAAAATTCTTAGCTCCAATATATCGGAGGTAAAAAAGAAACAGATTTTTTTTTTGACACATCCGTGATCTGATCTAATCTGCTCGGAGGTAAAAAAGAAAAACGCCAATAGAAGCAGTTTTTTTTTTTTTTACATAAGTTTGTATTGTGGCTAAGGATATCGAGCCCTTACCGCCCAATTATCGTAAGCGACAAAACCCATTTTTTTATCAAATCTATTTTAAAACAAAGATTTGTTAATAAATAAGAATTTTATATACTTCATCCACTTTTAAACATTCAGATTTTATTATTTTAAAGAGAAAAAACACAAATATAAACAATAAATGTAATTTATTGCGCTTAGAGTGCTGGAAAAACGCATTTTCGAAGTGTCGCTTACGATAATTTGGCGGTAAGGGCTCGATATGAATGTGATAACAAAATAGCTGTCACAAGAAAAAGTTGCAAATTGGTGATTAACACTTGTGAATATCACTTTACGCAGACAAAATTTGTGATCACAAATCACCTTACCCGATTCCAACCCTGCTCCACAGCTGGATACATTTTTAACTTTGAATTTAACCCATTTTAATCACCGCACTAGTGTCAAGTTTTAACTAAACTTCAAGTTAATACACGTTTTAACGCAATTCACACACGGTCTAACTTCGAGCAGCCGAAAGTGACTAACAACTCACAGATCAAATAAAGGGAGATCGGAAACTGACTTACGTTTTATTCCCCCGGAAATTTTTTTTCCCGTTAGTTGGTGTGCCCATGAAATTTCTTTATGCATTTAAAATTGGAAGAGTGTTTTCTTACGTGTTGAATGGATAAGATTTTTATTAATTTTTCCCGATTTACAATACATGCCTTGTTGCGAGGCAAGCGGAGGGGAGCCTTGGGAGAATCTGATAAGTCAGATTTGGAAGAGGAAGGAAACTAGGAAGGGGATACTAGGCTCGGAAAAGGAAAGAATGCTAAGTTCCGGGGACGCGGCCTGCTTGCGATGCACGGCGTCAGCTCGTCGGACGGGGGGGATCTTGCCCCCGAAACCTAACTTCACCTGCAAACAAATACATACATAGATCAGGCCTGAACACATAGGCAAAAAATAGGACTAAAAATTGAAGGACGGACGACCTTCACGTCAGAGGCACTGCTGGTGTTAGTGCCAAACATGGTAGATGGTCGGCTTAAACACACCACCTCCTCACTTGTCAAAAACTTCGGCCACTTTGGGCACCCCCAGGAAAAATTCCTATTCCATGTTGCTTCATAACCGAAACAGCAGAAAAACACACGAAAATTCAAATTGATTTCCAATTTAATTTACAAAAATAAGACGTTGAGAATAACAAAGGATCAGTTTTCCCAGAAAAAATTAACTTAAAAATCTAAATCTGTGGCTTGGGCACAGGCACCCTGTTCGGAGCTTTCACCCAGAAAAAGAGGAAACAAAATAATTCCAAAAAAAATGAACGCGTTAAAAAAAATAATCCTATCTATCCGTTCCTCTATGGCTGAAACACAAACACGCTTCAGCTTTGCCTTAGTCTGCGTTATGATGCACCCGCTTTGAATGACATTTCTCACTCCATCTTTGCCATCGCTCTAAGAACAAATGAATTTTGTTGTTTTTGATGACTTTTTTGCAGCTGTTGAGCTGTCAGATATTACGTAATATTACGAACGGAACGTAAGGTCGAAGTTTCATTGTGATAGCATGCATTAAAGTCCTATGACTGAACTCGTAAACGTCGGGCAAAGCCAAAGCTAACCCGTGTTTGTGTTTCAGTCATTACTTTTGTAGTTTTAGCTTTCTGTGAGAGAATTAATCCCCACTCCTTCAAATTTGAGTTGAGGGGCCAATTATAGCTATCATTGAAATGGATCCGGAAAAATGTTTTCTTTTGAATAGAAGTGCAAATTATTTACCAATCGATCGGAAATCACTCCAAGATTTTTTTTTTTGGCATAAAAAGTTCAATTGCACACTTATTTTTTCATTAAAATGTGTTTTTTTTTAATTTTCCGGTTGTTCCATTTGTTCAGGATTTACAACCGGAAAATGGAAAAACTGTACCAACTGTACCAATTCTATTCAAAGCTTGATTAACGTACAAAATGAAACACATGCATGACGACGAAAATTACAACTTTTTTTTCAATGAATAGAAAAAGAAACTCTAATTCGAATTAAAATCCATTGAAACAAAAGTCACGTTCAATAAAAACAAACATTTCTAGACTTGAACACAATCAACTTCCGATGAAATTAAAATTCTATTCAAAGTTTCTAGAATAAAAAAAAAATCACTTGCACGCTTACCTCATAACCTTCAATTCACGTCCTTCAGCTGTCTTCCCGATCGTATACAGTCGACACAAGTCGGGATACGCCAACCGAATTTCCTTCATAAATTCATAAATCACATCAATATCCTGATAATCCTCCCAGTTCATTCGCCGATAATCACTCGATTTCTCTTTGCAAAAGTGAAAACTTTTAATTTATAATTTTCTTCGTTTTCGTAATTTTCTTAACGTTGAAAAAGAAACGTCACTTACTTGTGCGAATCGATTTGAAATCCTCTCCGCCAGCTTCCTGGTCGAGCAAACTTTGAATGTTTTTTATGAGAACCTCCGAGGAGACATTCAATTGCTGCAGAAAACTTCGGGCTTTCTTGATGTTTTCCCTTGCAAACGATACATCGACGAAATTTGAATTCTCTTTCCATATATTGCCACCTATAGGAAAATTAAACACAATATCCAGTCAATCATGCAGGAAGGCCAAAAGCTGTTTTTGTTTCAATCCTACCAAAGTGGCTCTCTAAGATCTCTGGGATTTGTGATGGACTCTTGAAGGTGGAAATATTGTATATCCTCCATAGTTGAGCGTCGTCATAACGCACTGGCACCTCGTTAGCTGCCTCAAATTCATTGTCAACAAGGATGGTTTCCGTATCGATGTTTCCTGCTGCGAGAATTTCATTTCCTCTTGTGACATTTTCATTTGCCGCTAGAGACGAGTAGTGTCTACTGTTTTCGGGGAAATTCAAATGAAGTGCCAAAACGTCAGGACACACAACACAAACTATCACACACACTAAAGTCGCGGTCGTCGAAAAAGGATGACTGTTCAGCAACGTCATTTTTTTTTTGTTAATTGAGTTCAAGACGAGCAAATGCAACTGCAAATTATTAACCGTTTAAGAGATATAGTCTACGCGCGCCGCCACTGACTGGCTGATGCCTTAGAGAGTTATTTTTGTCGACTTTTGCTATTTTTAAATTTTCTTAGTTGACAACGATGCCGTCGCGACGACACAACAACGTACGAACGCGACTAAGCATCAAAAATGATTTGTTTTCAATTTTATACAATCCAAGCACGTCTGGTCTGGTGCTGGTGACTCTATTAGTGCTATACCTACAGTGCCCCAACAGTTTCCATCCACTTTGAAGCCAGAACCAAGAAGCCGAGCTTTGATGACGAACGATCGCGTTCTTCTAGTGAATCTTATGAAATGTGACGTGCATTTTTGATTAACAAAAGATTAAGAACTTTTTTTTTGTTTGTGTAGATATGTCAGTTTTTGTTTCGAATTTGATTTGGGGGAAAAAAATGAGAAAGTTATTTCTTATTGTTTTCTTTCAAATAAAATTGAATAATTGCTTTGAAAGAGTGGGAATGGAAATTCTTGAATTGAATACATTTTAAGCTTTGGCAAGTTTTATTGTCTCTGCGGAAGAGAACAAGAAGTATCGCCAAGATATTTGTGTTGTGGCTTAGAAATAGTCTAGAGGCCTAAGTTGTTTGTTGTGATAGGTATTGTTACTTATAGCCGATTTTTCATTCATCTAAAAACTCTACAAATAACAAACTGGCAAATAAACTTATCTGAATATTCATTGGTCGAATAAATAAGAGCGTTATTCGTCAGATAAAGTCTATCTGACGATTGAAAAATCCAATATTTTGTTATCTGTCGAATAAACACTATCTGCTTGTTTATCTGACGATTGAAAAATCGGCTCTTAGTCGAAATGTTCGATAGGTACTCTTACCCATACAATAAGAGTTTATCCATGGATTAACATCATTCATCGAAAAAATTTACAAATAACAAACATGCAAATAATCTTATCTTAGTATTCATCGGTCGAATAAATAAGAGCGTTATTCGTCAGATAAAGTCTCTCTGACGATTAAAAAATCCAATATTTTGTTATCTGTCGAATAAACACTATCTGATTGTTTGTCTGACGATTAAAAAATCGACTCTAATACAAATAATTTATTTGCAGAATAGTAAAGTGAAGTTTACCAAAAATTCCCTCTGGTATTTGTTGCTGATACTTAACAACCGATTTATTGTTCTCTTTGCTGCATACATGAAAATCGATTTTGGCGCCATCTAATGAGCTGAAAGAGAATCAGTTATTTTTTACTATTTTCTTATTCCTTCGCTAAACCAACCTCCGCGGTGGAATAAGTTAGTAAACGTGAGCTAAGAGAAACAAACACTTTACAAAGATTTCGAACTCGCCAAATTCGGAGACATTTTGAAACCGTAATTCTCTGACTATTATTTGATTTTAAACTCACTTTCCTACTATTTTTGTTATCTGTTGGTTTTTTTTTTGTTATTGTTTTTAACCATGTGCATTGTGCAGGGCCGGACTGTTGTTGTAGCAGCAAAGGCGACACAGCAACAACTATAAACATTTATATTTGGTGTTTGGTGTACCTATGTATTTCTTTTCCAGCTTTCAGCAGATCAAGGAACTGTCAAAATAAAATCTATGTTTTTTAAGCTCAGTTAAATCGAACTTAGCTCAGTGTTTCATCAATTTGCTGGAGATGAAATGGCCGAGTAGATCTAGAATTTCTGAGCGAAGTGTTTTTAGTGATTTGACAGAAATGACAGTTCTTTGCGTCAGTGTGTTTTATTATTGAATCAAATGCTCGGAAAATAATCTGCCTATGGGTTTGTTCTGATCGTTCAAATATTTCCTCATAGCCAAAACAGAAAAATGATCATACGCGTAAGCACTATGTTGTCGAATCGCATTATCTTGGTGGCAAATCGACGACATCGCACCGTGAAATTACTCGATCAAGAAACTTTTCACGCAACAAAAAACCCTCAATTTGTCGTTTTCTTGTTGCTTGGTCTTGTTGGAAACGTAAGTAGGTAATGACCTTCAATCTCCGATTTTCATTCGACCATATTGATCCGAAGATGGGTTTTTGATCCCAATACCTTGATAACATCCCTGGAATTTTGCATCATCATCATATTGTAAAACGACTAACACTATTTTTGTTGGTACACTTAAAGCGGCATTTTTTGTGCAGATGTGTAGTATTTGCATATTATTTAAACATTTTGTACCGAAATTCTTTAAAACAATAAATTTAAATATAAAGAAAAGTGAGGTTATTAAAACAAAAACAATGATTGGAAATGTCAAATCATAGTGGTGTCAAACCATTGAATAAGAAGTACAGGAAGCGGTGTAAGCTACACGTACAGTGTACGTGAGTGAAGCAACAAAAATGTCTGATGATGTCAAATTTTGGGACCTCAGCTGTCAAACTGGGCCTGTGCTGTCATTTTGCTGAGCTGTAATTGGTCAAATGTTGTTTTGTAGTTTCATCTGTCAAAAAAAAAACAAAAATTCGGGTTCAGGGGCGCATTTATTTTTGTTGGTGATCGTTAGGCGCTACACAATTTCTTGTGCTTTTTAACACTTGATCAAATTGTTCATAGAATACGCTTTCGAATACGACCCCAAAAAGGACAATAAATATGATGAATTAAGGATGAAAAATGAAGAAAATGTAACGAAAAATAAAAAAAAAATAAAAATCGTGCATGTACACCTTGAACGTTAAAACACCATGTAGTCCAAAAAAAAGAATTGAAATTGAAAAATAAAATTGATGCACAATCGATATAATCTTGATTCAATCATATTTCGCTTGGCGCCCCTGAGATTAACCATTCAACTGCAGACCAGCCCTGTTGTAATGCGTTCGTGTTTCTGAAACTCACACTACTTAGAAAAATGCTTCACTTCTTTTTCATAAGACCCCTTCCTGTACTACTTCTAATTGAATGTGTCAAACAGCTGTTTTGTGGGTGTGTTCACCAAGAAATTTCATTGAGTATCAACCCAAAAAATTAAGGTGGATTCACAGTTGTGTACACATTACACGCCAACAGGATGGAAGTTAGTAAAAATTTTGTTGAATGTGAACCCCCATAAATGAAGAATCAACGCACTAGCATTTCGAGAGCTGGATCAACAATTATAAGCGTAAATTAATAGATTTGAAATAAAGTGTGTTTGTTTCTTCAAAGAGAAGTAAGTGGTTGAAATAAATAAGTTTTATTTCGATTTTATCTGATTGTGACAAATTATTTCAAGTGAATGACCATGTTGTTAAAACTGACCAAATATGTTGTTGATGAAAACATGAAAAACACTTTTAAACATGGTGCATTTTACTCTTGAATTCGCTCCTGCTTGACACACATTTCATTTATTATACTACCTGCTTGCCTTGTTTAAAAAAAACGTGCTCACAATTTCTATGACTTGACTTTTTTTTAAATGTAATCGAAATTAGATCTCATCTCTTTAGTTCGTTATTACCGTAAATTAACAATGATTTATTTTTTTGCTGTTAAAAAGCAAGATTAGCACTAAAAGAAATAACTTTTGCTTAAAGAAAGTGAAAACTATTGAGAATGGTGTTAACCATGCTAATTCCCATTACACACCCATTTAAATGTCATAATTTCCTAGTTACCATAATTTGTGACAGATAACTGTCATCACACAGAAATAAAGAAAACAAAACTTTCGGAAAAGTTTAATAAATAATAATAATTCCCTTAATTCTCATTCATATCTGACTTTCTACGATATTAACATCGCATGGCTTTGGGTTACCTATTTCTCAGAGGCTTTACGTTTTGTTTAGGTTGTCATGATTAGTAGTAGATCCAGTTGTAGCTAGGCATGTGTATACCCCCACCTGCATTCAATTTATGTGAGAATTTTATTTTTTATCTCTGCTCAATGGATACATAATGTTGATACATTTCTATGAAGAGAAAGTTTGTTGTTGTCTTGTCTACAAGTTGCTTGTTTCAAATGTATGTATACATGTGATACAAAAGATAATAAATCTTTTGAGGCATCTTCATATACACATGCTAACAGATTTTGATTAAAAGCGAATTAAAGATTAAGTGTTGATGTAAATTTGATTGTATTCTGGGGAAAAAAGGAAACGATTTCAATTTGATTTCTTGCGGAGATTGAAAAAAATGACACATAAGCCAGCAAACAATTTTTGAATGTGGTTCCTTCTGAACGAGAGTAACCTGAAATGTAATACTTTACGAAGTTGTGCAAGTGATACATTTTGCTTAGTTGTGAAGTTTGACGGTATAAACGCGTTTTTCGTTTGTCATCTTTATGGCTGAAACACAATCATGCTTTAGCTTCGTTTTCGTCTACGTTACGATGCACGCGCTTCGAGTTTGCTTTGAATGACATTTTTTAATCATCATTATCCCTCCGTTTGGGGTCACATCACGTAATATTACGTATGAAACGTGAGGTATAGGCTTCATTGCGTTAGCATGCATTGAATTCCTTATGGCTGAACTCGTAAACGTCAGGCGAAGCTAAAACTTAAGCGTGTTTGTGTTTTAGAAATGTCGTTGTCTTAGTCGCGGTTGGACTAGAGCCTCCCTCAGCTCGGTCTCAGCTAGCTGTCTCTAGTTTCTTAGCGAAGAAACTACGCCTGCGTATTCCTTTTGAGTCGCAGTCTTCTTCTTCTGCAACTACCTCCCGTCTTTGTTTCGAAGACTTTACAGGCCCCATCACTATCGTACTAATTCGTAAGGCCTTAACTTTTCTAGCTAGCTCATAATGTTTGGAACAAAAAATTATTAATTAATGTATGGTGGCCAAATTCGAGTCCACCGGCACAGTGAAAAATCAGCCAATACCCTTACGTCAACGAAACGCCAGATTTGACGAGATATTGCCGCTGTTTGGGCCTGCACCCATACAAAATCCAGCTGACCCAGGAGCTGAAATCAAACGACCATACGCAGCGTCGCGTCTTCGCTAATTAGACTTTCGAGCTGTTGGAAGTTCATCCAATTTTTGGTCGAAAAATCATCTTTAGCGATAAGGCCCATTTTTGTATGAATGGGTACTTGAATAAGCAAATTGCCAGATTTGGGACGACACCAATTCACGCGAGATTCACGAAGTGCCAATAAATCCAAAGAAAGTTACCTACTGTTTGGTGTAGATTTTATGCTGGAGGCGTCATCGGGCCGTACTTCTTCGAAAATGATGCTGGCTAAGCCATCACCGTCAACGGTGATCGCTATAGGTCTAGGACCACCAACTTCTTGTCGCCTGAATTGGATGATATACGGACACCAAAGAAATATGATTTCAACAGGATGGCGCTACGTGATGTTACACTGCTCAAGACAAAATCGATATTCTGCACAAGCGGTTTCTCGTGCCGAGGCGACTTAAACTGGCCACCAAGATCATGTGATTTGACCATTTCAGACTTTTTCTTGTGGGACTTTCTAAAGTTACAGACCTAAGCGAATAAGGTCTATCACCTCAGTTAGGGGACCTCTCGTCCCGATTGGGGTACTCAAGAGGAAGATAGACCTTAAATCAAAAGAGAAAATCAATAACTCCTGGAAATCCAGGGACGATTGCGTAATCTCTAGAAGTTTATGGCCTAACATTAATGAAAAGGAAATTCGGTATATTCTATCGCTGAGTAAAAGGAACATTAAAATCCTGATAGGTGTACTAACACCTGCTCTGTGACTGTCCGAACCTCCAAACTAACCGACTCCGTCATTTCGGGAACAGGTTTGTTGGGGAACTGGATGATCTAGCACAGGTCTCAATGGCAAACATGAGGAAATTTATAGATAGCACAGGCTGGTTCGTTAACGAGCCAGTCTACGTTAATCGGCAATTTTGAGGAGCATCGATGCTAACTATTATTTTTATAGGGGATCACAATGGACCAGTAGGCCCCCGTGTATGCAACAGTTTCATGCTGTGCACACCCCTTATCACCTAACCTAACCTAACCTATCACCTCGATTGCCAGCTTCTCGTGCTCCGTTGTAGAGCTTGTTCAGCTGCATGTGTTCACCAGCACTCCTCGATGGCCAATTGAGACTTAAACTTCAACGCACAAAAATTCCAAATCGTGTTTTCAGCCGGAGTTGCGATTTGAGCAATAGTAACCAAGCAAACAGTGAACTTCAGTCCGAAAACATAATGTCAATTTCTTGGAAAATTAGAGTGACAGAATGGGTTACTGCGAGTGAGCCACTTGAACGACACGTTTTGTTCCACTTTAAATTTTAATGTTTATTACAAAAAATTATATACACATTGCTTCAAATAAATAAGTTAATAAATTAATTAAATATACATTCAAACAATCACATCTCAATACATAAAAACAAAAAGAAAATATTTAAATACTGCGATTGTTGGTCACAGTTCTTGCCACTGTCTCAATGAACACATAACCATCCTTAGCGTTCTTCTCAATCAAACGAGCTGGCAAAACGAATCCATACCTTCCAGTGTCGCCCATTTCAATTGTATACGAATATTTAATGCCGGCAACACCCTTGGCCCAATCATCAGAACCTCCAGCCGCCGGATACAAAGTTCTGGCAGATGATCCAACAGTGTATTTAGTACTACTAGACCGGGAGATTTGCTATAAAAGAAAACCATTGAAAAGGAACAAAATAAAAACCCCATATCAAACTAACCGTAGCTGCTTCACGTGCCACACGATCCAAGTCACTTGAATCTGTTGTCAAAATTGAATCATGACCCCATGGGTACAGAATATACTGTCCATAACTGTGGAACGTTAAATAGGCCTTGAAAAATCCCTTTGGCATTTTGGTAATGTAACCCGCAATAGCCATAGATTCCGGTTCCGAGAAAGACTTCATGCCGCGGAAAATTTCCGAACAAGGAGACGCCGAAGTACCCTTGCCACCCCAAGCATAGCCAAAATTACGATTCAAATCCACTCCGGGGCACTGTCTCCCCGATGTGCGTAGATTCTTTCGCCACATTCTGTCGGTTGTGTGGGTGTACTCGTAACCATCGGGATTTGCCATTACAAAGAAATACCTGAAGCAAATCAAAATTGATTTTTTTCTCCCAAAACTAATTATTATTATTTTTCGCATTACCAATCGATTTTTTTCATGTAATCGGGTAAGTCATCCCATCCTTCGACAATGTTGTTGAGAGCATAAGTCACTACAGCGGGTCCAATCCATTCTCTGGCATGAATGCCGGCATCAATCCAGATTGCAGAATTTTCTGGTTTTCCATTTGATACCCTTTAGGAGAATTGGAATCAGAAAACCATTCATACAGCAAAGAAATAAATTCATACATACCTGAGAAGCTTGAGGGGACGTTTCTGAAGTGAATAGCCAATTGTCTCGACTGTGCACAAGTCTGGATAGGTTTTTGCCAAGTAGTCAACGAAACCGTAAATATCGTCTAACCGATGGTATGCATTCCACGTCAAGCGATGTCCTTAAAAAAACACAAAAACAAACAAAAAAATGAATTTGCGTGTTGGGTTAAAATAATAATAGTGAACAATGGGGGAGCATTGTTGTGAATATGAATGCAATCCTAATGGTTGAGGGGGCCCCACAAGAAAATGTGGTTATTCAAGCGTTGGAAAAGGTTTCTTAAGACCCATTGTTGGGTGTTTAATTGAACAATTCCGAAAAACACTTTTCCAATTGTTCGAATGTGATATCCGATATGACGGCATCCGTGATTGGGGGGAAAATATCGACTTAACAGTCTTATTTTTTTGTTTCTGTACACAGTTTCGCATGAGCAATGATTTTCTTGTATGCAATTATCAATTTTTGTATGTATCTGTTTGCTAACCATGACCTGACTTAAACTTTGTTTTTGAGCTCTTCGTAGGGTTAAACTTAAGAGTGATTTCTTAAAGTTTTAACTTAAGTTTGAAGCCATGGCTAAAGTTTAACAAAATAAGGGAGTGTTCATTTTATGTTGGACATGCTTTTGCTACGAAAAAAGTTCGATCAATTGATGGAATTAATTAGTAATGCAAATGTAGGGAGCTAACTTGTTTGTGCGAAAAAGTTGCTGATGTATCAGTTTGTTTTATATACAAGCAAACGATGAATTACTTTGTTTTCTAACTTGTATTTGCACATTCCATTACCAACTTTTTGAAAACAAGAAAACAAAATGTCAATGAGAAGGAGGACTCACGAAATGTCGAAATCGATAATAGTGGAGTTCTCGAGGAACATACAAATGAAATTCTTGCATTTCAGTAAAAGTGAAATTGTAGACGCAGTCGTGTTTACATTGTAACAACTCGATACATTCCACAACAGAATTGACACTCTCAAACTAATCATTGGTCATATTAACACAAGCAGACCAACCAGAAAACGATTGATTGAAAAGTCCAATAAATCTCGTTATATCTTTGGGGAAGTCTTGAATCAAGATATAAGCTAGCACAAAAATGTATTAACATTTGGTTGTTAAAAATAACAAGATAACAATTGATACAAAAAAATTTAGGTTTCACAAACAAAAAGTAAAAACAAGCGTATAAAATAAAAAAGAATCTATGAAAAAAACACGTATACGCCCTAGTGCACATTTTCATTGCATCTGTAGTAAAATACGAAATATAGTGTCCAGTAATTCGTCTGCCATACTTTGGGATCTGATTCTTGATTATAATCTTAGAAAAAATTGTTCTACAGTGAAGTCTAATTTTGAACATTGACATAAGACATAACTTTTTGACGATTTAAATAAAGGCTAACTTTGGTGTGTTCTGGCCCATGTTACGCTTTTTCTTTAGTATTAATATTAATCTTTAAAGCAACGCCTTAATTGAGCTGATATATTTTTAGGGTTGCCAGATATTCAATTTAAATGGTGTCCAATTTTTCTTGCCCGAGCAAAATTTTGACTTTGTACCAAAAATATATACATTTTATGGTACTTGGAAAAATCTAAAACAGGTAAAAAATCGAATTTTGTTTTAGGTACCTATTTTAATTGCAGGACTTGGTAGTTTTCCAAGAATAGTTTTTGGGTAATTTTTAACACTGTGCAATCATGAAAAGGGGTAAAAGTGTACTTATAACCTACCTCACTTGCTGTCAAATCCCTAATTTACCTTAGCTCCTCTCAGGGAGAGTTAAATTTTGAGTATAAATGTTTAATGGGTAAATTAATAGTCCGGTCAAATTAAACAAAAAAATAAGGGTAAGGTTACATAAATTCCCACCAAGCTGAAAATCGGTAAGATTGTTTAAAATATCATTGAAAACAAAATTTGAAAGTTCCCCATCTTTCCCCTGTGAGGAAAAATTTTTATTCAAGGTCAAAGGTAAGAAAAAAGAGTTTTTCGCGATTTTCAGCAAAACGGTAAGTTTTATCATAAAAGTATTTCAACAAAAATTGTAGATCATAAAATTATCTACAAAAACTTAGATAATACTTTTTCTCTGCGAGCCACCGTTTTCGAGATATAACGATTCAAAAAGCTGTAAAAGTTGTAATCTTCATAATATGCACACGTTTCCTCGCCACCTTTGAGGTAGTGTACTCAGCGCGTTTTTTTTTGTGGTTTCCCCAGTAGGCCTATTATACGGGTCAGTTTCGATCCTGTTTAATTTGAAACTATGTATTGTAAAATAATGGATATTAGCAGAGATTGAAAAGATAAAAGCAATTTAAGTTAAAAGTACCTACCTAGTGAAATTTAATCGTCCGAGTCGTAACTTTCAAAATCTTCTTCTTGTTCTACTTCTTGATCTTGTTCTTGTTGGTCTTCTTGTTCTTGTTCTTCTTCATCTTCATCCTGAGTGCATGTAAACTGCGTTAATAGCGATGTATCGCATGTTGCCTCGTTGCAATCAAACGGATTCTCTACTGTTGGTGATTCAATATTAGAGCGCAACCGGCCTTGACAATGCGTACATGCCGGAGAACAGAACAGTCCGACTTTTTTGCAACCACATTTAGCACTGCATGCCTTTTTGCAGTTGCAAAAAATCGAGTTCAGCAGTTTTTCCGGCGCAGGTGGAAATAAAGTGTGCACTGGTTCTAATAAATTGTTGACCAACTTCCAACCCCAGTCTGTAGGGTCAAGCTGATAACCAGGCCACACTTGAACTTGGTAATATACCCTAAAAAGATGTTGATGAGCAGCAACTGAGGTTGGAGGAAGACAAGCTAATTGTACTTGTTTTTTACTTTTGGTGTTTTTAACGAAACATGCATATCTATATTTATCGTCGAATAGGCCTACTGGTGAAACCACAAAAAAAAACTCGCTAAGTACACCACCTCATAGGTGGCGAGGAAACGTGTGCATATTATGAAGATTACAACTTTTACAACTTTTTGAATCGTTATATCTCGAAAACGGTGGCTCGCAGAGAAAAAGTATTTTCTAAGTTTTTGAAGATAATTTTATGATCTACAATTTTTTTTGAAATACTTTTATGATAAAACTTACCGTTTTGCTGAAAATCGCGAAAAACTCTTTTTTCTCACCTTTGACCTTGAATAAAATTTTTTCCTCACAGGGGAAAGATGGGGAACTTTCAAATTTTGTTTTTAATGATATTTTAAACAATCTTACCGATTTTCAGCTTGGTGGGAATTTATGTAACTTCGAATGTTTTAATTGACCGGACTATAACTAAATAAGTGATATATATAACACTAGCCGACCTGCAGGACGTTGTACCCGCTCTAAAGAAATGTTCAATGGTAATTTAAAGGTTGAGTGTGCCGTTTTCCCGTCACTCTTCCGTAAGGATTGTCTTTCTTTTGCCAACATAAAATTTGCGCTGAATGTTTTCCCAGTTCATATTACGTCTGTTAAACCAAACTGTCAATTAATATTGCATCATAAGCGTTTTTCTGATCTGTGACTTATATTGGTAGATTGTTATTGACAAATACAAACAACAAACAACTCAGTAATGTTCTACGAATAAGCAAACCGATAACTTTGATATTTTTTGTTCAAAGTTTTTTTCCATTTTTGATTGTTCGAAGGACTCAGAAATGCTTCTGTTTTTCGTTGTTGTACTGAATTCAAGATATAGATACCTCTGATAGCTAATTAATATCATGCCATGTAGATATCAGTAAAGTACCTATTTTTTTATTGACACAATAGTATCACGAAAGAAATGAAAATAACAAAGATTTAAATATTGTACCCGTTCTTTAAATATTTTTGTTAATTGTTTTCAATATAAGGTAAGAGTTTATTCAATAGCATTTGTGCATTTTCGTTTGTAAAAATTTAACTCTAATCGTCCACTGAAAGTTGTAGGGTGTAAGAAAAACGTTAGAACTTCTCATTGAAGAGAAAGCAGGGATCATTTTTAGATTAGAATCTGCCATGGAATATTCCGTTTCACGCTCCACCATAGCAACGATTTTAAAGGAAAAAGCAAAAACCCAATTTGAAGAATCAAAACCGTCGGCTAGGTAAGGTTAGGTTGGAGTGGCTGTCTAGATGTTATTGACTCACTTAGACCTCAAGGGTTACTCATGAGAGAGTAATGAACTTAAACAAACCATTTTGTACTTTTAATGAAGTTAGAGAGACATTTTGTGTCGATCGTTGCCAGTTCAGCAGTTCGCTGGTATTATCGAAGAAGGGATTACCGAGATAGTTATTCCTTCTATTGGAGAGTGCCGGACATGTACACAGAAGGTGTTGGACTGTTTCCTCCTCCTCCTCGTCCATGCAGCTTCTACAGAAGTCGTTTGCGTAGACCCCTAGCCTCAAAGCATGTCTACCGAAAAAAAAAACCGTCGGCTAAAAAAGTAAAAAGTTCACTGCACCCTGACGTTGAAGAGGCTCTGCTTCTATGGTTTAATGCAAAGAGAAATTGCAGTATACCCATCAGTGGGTGCAGCGTTTCCGTCAACGTCAAGAAATTGTCCAATAATAGGAGAACCTAAAAGCGCTACTCAAGGTGCAGTGTAAAATTGGTTACAGGTTGCTTGGTCTGAAACTCGGATTAACTATTCAGATGAAAACATCGATGAAACCGGTCAATTTTTTAAAATGAAACTCACAAAAAAAAAATCTCATCTCTTAAAACAGATTAACTTTTGTTCATACTTTCATATGGGTTATGTACATTGTACATATGTATGACCTATCGCTTATAACGACCACATTATACGGTCCCCTGGAGGTCATTATTACCAATTTTGACTGTCCATATACCTACATACAATGTATGCATCTTCGACTTATTTCAGCCAAATATGTACATACATACATACCTACGCACATATGTACATTGGTCGGTTGTTCCAAGCAATCGAACACATATGTACTGTACATACATACATATATTGGCCAGGAATCGAGAAATATGTACGTCCCTTGTTCTTGAGTTTTGGAAGTGTTCAAACGTGTCATAAAGCCTCTATGTTCTATGACAAAAAAAAAATATTTGTCAAAAAATTAATATGTATGTATTTCTATAATGTCAAGTATAAGTTTTTGTTTTTTTCGATAAAAAAACCATATTTGACGAAAATATTTGAAATAATTTTGATACAAAATTGAGTATTCGTGTATTGATATATTTTGCTGAAGTGGAAAAAGCATTATTTTTTAACATTTGCACCATCTGTGATCTGAAAAATATACATTTTTTTTGTTATAAACCTTCTACACTTATTTCCCTTTGGTTAAGAAAAAAATTTTAGAAAATCGGTAAACGGGTTGTCAACTGAAAAGATAACAGGAATTTAACGAATTAGTCTTTTATATATATAGATTGAAGAACAAATTTATTCATCAGATTATCTAAACGATGATGTTCTTCGCGTCAGAACAGCAAGAGTAAGTGAAAACTGCCGGAACAAGCTAAAACGGAATAACAACAGCTATATCTGTTTAATCTCTTTGACAGTTTTGACAGCAGTATAATAATAGTGCAAATTAAACCAAATTGAAAATTGAAAATTTTAATTTGTTGGAAACAAAATAATGAATACCTCTCCAGATTTTTTCGAGACATTTTTTACTTGGGGGTAACTTTCCTTATAGGAAATCCGCACCAAAGGATTTTTATTAATTATGCTAAAAAGCGATGTTTCGTATGAATTAAGAAATAGCAATACCGGCCGGCCTTATGAACATGTGCGTTGACCAGCCACATTGATGAATTGGGTTAGAAACATGACTCGTGCCTAAACTGTCATAAGAGAAGTTCTTTAAAAAATTCGGTTAAAAATGTAATTCATAAGCATCCAAGAATTATTAGAGAATGTACCTAAGCCAGCTAGCTTTTTGGAAGTGGCGCATCACCCTGTTATTATTATAACAAGTGTTTTACCATCTAATAAATTCGCCAAATATTTTATTTAGCGTCTGTTTCACAATATACAAGTAAAGTTTCAGTTAAGCTACATGGAGGATAATTAGCAGTTAAAATTCAAAATAGCGTTTCACAATATCTGAGTAGAGCTAACTAGTAGTTAAAGTGTCAAGTAACTTAAAGGGACGATGAAGTGCCCTATAAAGTAGTTAACTGGCAGTTAACAGGATTAAAAGTCTGAAAAAGCACAGATTTGTAATTTTTTCCAATAAAATGGATATTCTTCTCGACACAAATTATGAGTTTGATGAGTTTTTTTTCGCGTTATGGAGCCACCACGAAACCGTGTCTTCCGAGTTAGAACAGATTTAATGGAATCCTTGGACGAGGTTGATTTTCGGGCGTGTTTTCGATTAAAGAAAGAAACGGTGTGTTTGAAGTTCCCAAGACATACATAATAACAAATATGATTCGACTGATAAGCTCTCAAAATTTAATAATGGTTCTGAGCTGTATTAAGTTGAGAGCAAAACCTATAGGAAATTATCTGAAGTAATTTCCGAAACAACAACAAATATCCTTTTGATTTGTTCAATATTATTTCCCATATTCGATTTAGCAAAGCCATGAACCTACAGTTTTTTTCAATTTGTCAAAATCTTTCCAAGTGGGAAGTTGGAATAACTTGCAATTAGTTACCCCCGAACATAAATTTATCAGAAGGATGAATGTGAAACGTAAAACTCACTAACAGGAGGATTTAACTGGCAGGTAATTTAAGTGCTGGTTAACTAATCAGAACTTTACTTTTATATTTTGAAACAGACGCTAAAAAGCTGACTGTACTCGTATTTATTTAAAATTTTATTAGAGTGATTGTCAATATAAATTTTTGAGTACAAAAAACGTTTTTGGTAAAACTATTGATAAAATACGGAACTTTTTTCATGACAACCGAACCAATTAGGAATTTGTTTTTCACAGATGTTTGTTCTTTATTGAGTAGAAGTTTAATGGTCTAAATAATAAAAGATTTTTCATAGTTTGTTTTTTGTGTTATTTAACACTCGCAGTCAGGCTGCTTTGGTTTTTGTTTTATGTTTGTTTGAACAACGATAGCAACTTAGAGGTGCTTCCACTAATGGCTTTTTCCGTCAATTTCTTTGGCTGGAGTTATAGCTATTTCACGGGTGCCAAGCCGATCATCAGACTCCTTTATTAGTGGTGCTGCCTGGTTTTTATTTTTCATATTAATGAAAAACTTTCTGAGTTTACTTTGGGATTTGAACCTAGGACCAGCTAGTTGGGAAGCCAATGCACTACGCACTGCGCTAACCACTCCACTGATTTTTGGTTTCCCATGCAGACTTTTTTGTTTGTTTATCATTGCTATGAACCAAGTGCATTTTTACAAGCTCCTTAAAGTATGCTATCTTGTTCCGCTTTCATTTTTTCTAATTTCCTATCTTTGTGTCACAACAATTCGTTTGTGTACACAGAGGGTTAGATTTTTGAAAGTTTTGACTTATAGTCAGTTTTTTATTTGTTATAGTTTGTTTTTTGTGTTATTTAACACTCGCAGTCAGGCTGCTTTGGTTTTTATTTTATGTTTGTTTGAACAACGATAGCAACTTAGATTTAAGATTTTTCTCATAGAAGGTGTAAGACGAAAGCAAAACCGTCAATCAAAAAAATCAACCATCAAAGAAATACAGGTATCATTGCCCCAAAGCAAAAAAAAGTAACACAAAGTCTTCGCACTAAATACCCAACAAAAACAATCAGAGGTTATGTTGTTTTGTTTTTGAGAAAAGTTTAATTTCAAAAAGTCGAATTGAAATAAATAAGGGATGAAAACTTGTACAAAACGATGTGAACATGAAATGAAATGAAATCAAATGAGCTTATAAGAGTTAAGTGGTTTGTTAGCTACGCAAACCGCAAAACGGTTGGAAAAGTAGCCTTTGTATCGTATTTTACATTCACAAACAATTTCAAAACAGTAGGGATATTTATTTTAAGCTCGAGCATGTTGCAATTTAACCACAAAACTATTTTAGTATCGAAGTAATGACGCAATTTGAATCCTACATCTTTAACGTCATCAATTTGTGATCCGTTTGTTAAACTCTAAAATGTAGCGATAAGATAAATTTAAAAAAGTGTAACCCAAGAACGAATGAACTTTAACTAATTATTAAAAAAAAAAAACACACAAAATCTTTTTTGTGATTGGGTCAAATGTTGCATTCAACTGAAACCATGTTCAACAACAAGAGCAAATCCTGAAAATTGCAGAAATATATGCACATAAATCCCATCCTTTCAACAGTTGTTCCTTATTCGTTTTAGCTTTTTTTCCGAGTTCTCGTGCAAACGGAACTTTTGTGTGCATGGCTAAAGAGTTTTGTGGTTTTGGATTTTGAAGAGGATAATAACATGAGTAGTTTTTTTTTCCGAAAAAAATAAAACAAAAGGAAAGAAAATTCCTTCAACCAACAAAAGGATGCAATTTAATCCTAAAGTTTCTGTTGATTTGTTTGTTTTTTTTCTTGTGCTATTGGATTGGAACCCTGTTTGTTCAATTGCAGGCTTAAGAACCATGTTTTCTTGATTCGATATTTTAAATGAAATGTTGAATGTCATGTTGCAGTCACAAAACGAATTTTCAATTCGTGCATTGAAGTGCAAACAGACTTGTGATGAGAATATTCCCAAGGCTAAACATTTTTTTTTAACTTTCAAGTGAATGCAATTTCGTAATGTGAAGATTTTTGTGTTCAAATAAGAAGAAGGAGAAAACCCGTTGAGTGGGGGAAAGTAATTATTCTGATCAAAGAGCGCCAAAAGCTGACTATTTTACTTTTCAAAGAAATAAAGGATGATAACAGTTTTTACAATTCTGGATTTGAATTAATCGTTATGATCAAACGGCTAACACTATTTTTTTGGTGCACTTTACGCGGCCTACAAAAACCAGAGGGGCATAAATTACGTATCAAACGAAAACATTTTGTGTGCAGATGGACAGTGACTGTGTAGTATAATGTAAATTTGCTTAAGACAGTAAATTAACATAAAAGTGACGGTATTTCACCCTCCAATTGTTCAAAAATGTCAAATCACGGTGGTGTTGTGTGCAAGTACTCGAAGAAAATAACAAGTGTCAACCGAAATCATTAACGTGGGTTCACAGCAGTGGCGTAGCTAGACCTTTGGGGGCCCTGTATCCAATTTTTTTGGGGGCCCCCCACCTCTTTCTAAAACTGGGCCATAACCTTATAACCTTTTTTTAAATTAAAACACTAAGGTCAATTAATAAGATAAATTTAATTCAATGTATAACGACTAGGAACTTTAACATAAATGCTTACTACATACACTCCGCTTCAACTGAATAAGCACACAATTTTCTGAAGTTTGTTGTCCTTTTTTTCCTAACTTTGAACGTTAATGCATCATTTGATGATGCTAACCGATAGCTTATGATGTTGAGAAAACAAATCAAAAAAAATAATTTAAAAAGGACCTATTTTTTCCCTGGCTCTCATGCAAAGCTTTCCAGATTGAAAAACTCAGTTTTTTTTTGCGTCAACTGAATAAGCACACGATCTTTCACTCTCATTATCTTCATTGGTTCTTAGAGTTTTAAGTTAATTGGTATACCAAATCAAAAATTGAAGTGTTCTAAGTGACATTTAACCGTTTATTTAAAATTTAAGAAAAGATGGTTAGATCAGAAGCTTTAATAGTGTCGGACGAGTAAAGATTGTTTCGTTAAAAGAATAAAGACTGACCGTGCGTGCTATAGCTACCAACATTGATCGGAGTCTTAGTGTTGTCTATTCGTACCTCAGAAACAAAAGTTTGTACGAGAAAAACATGAAAGGTGGTAAAAAAACGGCAAACTTTCGAAGTTGATCGACGAGCAATTTTGAGATGTGCTTCCAGTTCATGTGCCTCCGCGGTAAAAATTAAACAAAAAGTTGGTGTAACTGCAGGTGTTTCAACAGTCCACAGAGTACCAAACCGCGCAGATCATTTAAAACGATTGTAACTCCAAAAGAAACCACCACTAAACGAGCAACAAAAAGATATTCGTTTAAGATTTTCTAGATTCGATGTGAGTTGGAAAAATGTGTGGCACAACGCGGTTTTTTCGGATGAGAAGAGATTCAATTTTGATAGCCCTGATGGTTTTAATTATTGCTTTCACGATTTGAGAAAAGAAGAACGATTTTTAGCGCGGCATCATAGTCGAGAAGGTGGAGTTATCATAATGGGGAGCAGTTAGCTACTATGGGACTATTGAGCTTGAGTTTTGAACGTCAAAAAGGAGTGCGATTTCATGCAAAAGAATATTGAAAAGAAAGTTTCCTTCATTTTTGGATATTTGTGGACCCTATAAATGGATTTTCCAATAGGACATTGACCCTATCCAAACGTAGCGCACTGTCAAAAGTGGGAAACAGGACCAGAATGTTGAATTGCTTCAATGGTCGCCCTATTAACCTGACCTCAACCGTATAGAAAATGAATGAGGATGGTTGGTACGTAAAGTTTATGAGTCAGGCCGTCAGTTTGAGGACAGAGAATCGCTTATTGCAGCCGTTAATTTAGCATGGAGAGAAATTTCGCTGGAAATTTCGCCAGCCCGAATTTATGAAGGTATCAAGAATAAAGGTGGTAGTACCCAATACTAGAAATAACCAATAAAAAAAATATTTAAAGAAAATCTTGTTAATTTCTTTCCATTTGATTTTATTTGCATTTTTAAAAGTTGTGCTTATTCAGTTGACGCAAAAAAAAAAACTGAGTTTTTCAATCTGGAAAGCTTTGCATGAGAGCCAGGGAAAAAATAGTGGTCCTTTTTAAATTATTCTTTTTGATTTGTTTTCTCAACATCATAAGCTATCGATTAGCATCATCAAATGATGCATTAACGTTCAAAGTTAGGAAAAAATGGACAACAAACTTCAGAAAAATTGTGTGCTTATTCAGTTGAAGCGGAGTGTATATATAGATATATGTTTTATAAAGCTTAAAAAAAATAATATTTGCACTTCTTCTCAAAGTACTACTTTCCTTGCCTTTTTTTCTGCAAATTTATTTATTAAATCTTCCATACCTGAAGAAGATTTCAGTTTTTCAAGATTATCTGCTTTTATTGATAAAAGTGATAAATCTGACAACCTCTTCTGTCCCATTGAAGATCTAAGATAATTTTTCATTATTTTGAATTTTGAGGATTTCGGATTTAAGGCATGTTTTTAGAGCAATTAGTTGATTGCAGAAATCACCAGATATGTCTGTATTGTACTTTTCCACTAGCTTTTTTGATCCTTGATTTATCTCATCATTTGAGAACGATAAAAGCTCATCCGGTTCCAGCACTTCAAACATACTACTAGGACCCATACTACTAGGACAAATCAAAGTGTCCAAGCCGGAATTGTAAATATTTACTTTGAAATAAATTTCCGGATCAGTAATTCTATGATCTTCTGCCAACTCATCAAAAAAGCGCATCGTTATTTTCCTCCTTTTATTTTTGAAGACAGGCGTCACTCCCCAATCGTTGGCTTAATCCTTGGACTTTTTAAGTAATCACTGAATTTCTTTTGATTTCTTTTTTTTTCTAGACCGTCTAAAAGATTTTGAAGCAAAATACTTGCTTTTTGTAAGTCATTTTCCTCATCTTGAAGGGCTTCGGAAACTGGACTTATAATATCAAACAGCGAAGAAAAAAATGACATCAACACAATAAAGTCGTAGGTCTCTAAAACGTTTATAACATTTTTACATTCGTCTCTTTTGTCTTTTTTTGTTGCGGTCAAATTGATTAGGTGTAAGGTTTTCACTCAGACAGATACATACAGGGTTCGGAATGGAGTATTCGAATTTCTTAGGTGTTAGTTCATGCAAGTACCTTAGTATTTTTTAATCTACCACTGGTCCCTGGTTTGTATTTCTGTGTGATGTTGGAGTTGGTGGCTGTGTCAGGCAGGACGATATATTTTGAAAGCTCGAATAAAAAAGTGTTTGCAGGTTGAAGTTGTAGTAGGTACCTATTGTTGGTTGGTAGGACATGGAAAAAAGAAAAAAAGATACACAGAAAAAAAAATATTTGACGCATGTAAAAATGATCATCGGAACATTATTTTGCAATAAAACTTTATTAAATATTTAAGTGATTTTTTTTACACACGTCTTGTGCTCTGTATTTTTGGGGCCCCCATATCTCGGGGGCCCTGTTACATGGATACAGCTGATACAGCGGTAGCTACGCCACTGGTTCACAGTGGTATTACATTACACAAATCTGCCAACACAATGGAAGTTGATAAAAGTCTTGTTGAATATGAAACCCCTTAACTAAAGAATGAACGCACTCGAATTTCGAGAGCTGGACTCGGAATGGCATTCCAACAAATTCCTTTATTACTATCAAAATTTTGAAACGTTATAAGTCTTAAGTCCTTTTACTAATTTCCACCTTTATCGTCCATTTTTTTTCATCTCGAGAAGTCAAACTATCTTCATACCAAATTTCATCATCATTGGTTTCGTCCTCTCAATGTTTCATATAACTTAAAGAGAATAGAAACTCCTTCCGTCGAACTTTGTTTCTCTTTCACCTCGGCAAAATACCACTGCCCGCCCTGGCCGTTGTTAAATTTAATGCAAATCATGTTGATACATCGTTTTAAAAGAAAAGAATAGCGATCGTACTATCATAGATAAAGCACTTCTCTCTCGTAGTGCAATTCACCCTAAGAATGACTATAAATGACACTTATTATTATCAATCAATCAGTCTTTTACTATGCTATAAAATATCTCACTGTAATCGAAAAACAAACGTGTTCCCTCGCTCTTTCAAAGAAGCATAAGTGAAATAAATAGTCTGAGGGGTAAAAGCATTTCACAATTTGGTTTGACAATACTCTTTCAATACACTGTACTTATGCTTAACCTTGAAAAGTGTTTGCCCTGGATTAAAATTTTCCTTCATCTCTTGCCAAAGATGACAATCAGTATTCTCAATTTTACATCCTAATTTATTCATAAATCGATCGATATCCTTTTTGTTGAAATAAAACATCAAATCCTTGCCTATAAAGCCCTTTGTTTTATTCATCACATGCACTATAGAGCCAACGACGTCATAACCTCAAAACTATCAGAATACTTTGTTGTTTCTTAAGGTGTTTGTTTTCACGGTTCTTGAATTTCCCCCTCACCCAAAAATTTAAATGGAAACCAAAGTTTACCTATATAGAACTTTTATTATGGCCATTATCATGCAAATGCCGTTTTGGTCGGTTGGAAAATTGGCAGCAAAATTACATAAAACAAATTTTGATTATTCAACTTGCACCCCAACATTAAGCCGTGGCTGATTGTGTTTCACGAACACTAAATTGAAGAAAAAAGTTTCGTGCTATGAAAACGATCGAATTTCGTTCGCTCCCCACACAAGGGGAACCTCCAACGACACCATTTCAAGGGACATGCACCACAAATCACAATACAACAAAAAAAAAACTTACCCTTTCGGTTTTGTAGATTCTCGATTTCTTCTTTTGGAGGATTTTCGGTTTCAATGACATTTTGTAAATTGTCAATTAAAACGATGCGAGACAGATTTGCTGTTTGCAAGTATTGTTCAGCTTCAGCAAGGACACTTGGCTTCAACAAGTAATCCACTTCAGCTTTCACTTCTTTCCACACTTGTCCATCTGGTTAGAAAAAAAAAAGAATTTATTTAGTACAAGAATTAAAATTGATTAACCTAAATATAAATTTTGCATTTATGAGTGAGTTCTGTTGGAATTTGTGTTGTTCTGATGTTTAACCTGGTTATTTCTTCCTCTTGACATAATGACCTAGATGAGAGGGTCGATGATAGACAGTGAGTGGCAGCACTAGAGCATTGAAGCACAACATAATGTACGAATACCAAACTGTACTGCCTATGACGGAGAAGGCTTCATTGGATGCTGGCATGGTGGCAGCTGCTATACTGTTGCTTGTGCCATGAGAAATAATATGTTCGTTTGAGCTTCATGGATGGAAATATAAATTTTAAATGAAAACTTTTTGAAGTTGTTTTTTTTTTCTGTTGCAATTCTTTGAAATTAATTTTGAATTCATTCTTTATTCGGGTTAACTTGAAAGGCAGAACAGTTTAGAGCCTTTTGATTCACTATTTGGAATTTTTTTATTGAAATTTGAAAACTGTTTGAAGGATGTTAACAGTCCTTGAGAGGTATTGATTTTCACAGTTTTCTCTTTCACATGAAAGGATTTACAAGTACAGGATTTGTTGTTTTGAAGTGAGATTGAAGATTTATGAATGTTTAGAAATTTATGATTAAAACTCTAGTTTCCATTGTACGGAGAGTACAGTTTTACTTTCAACATACAATTTCTCGCTATTCTTACGAAAAGTAAGAACGAACAATGGTGTAGGGAGCGGGAGGTAAATAAAAGTCTTTCAACAAAGATTGCGTTATTATCTTTCTACTAGATATTTATTTCCAAATTTGGTGAAGGGATGGCTGAGCTTTTGATGAATTAAAAATATCCCAAAAACAGGATTTTTAGTCACCACTAGCTGTTCTTAATCCTTAATTACTGACTGTTGCAGTAATTTCCCTTCAAATATTTCGTATCGTATCGTATTTCTTCCTCAGCAGCAATCAATGCGTCAAACAAACAAAATTATACAAACGTGGTTCAAAAATATAGTCAACCAGCGAAGAAAAGTGCTCTGACGTCTTGAGACGAAGAATAATGCACCCAAATTAGTCTCAGTGTTAAACCGAGTTGCCACATCGCCCAACTCGAGTTGAACGAGTCGAATTGCCCTGAAAATCGATCTAATCATTTAAAAATCGGAAAAATCTAGTTTTTGACCTGTCAAAATTTTTGCCATCCGCTGATGAAATTTGACAGTTAATGGCTCAATAGAGAGATGAGATAAGAATCTATTTTTTCGTTCTACATATTACCGGTATGCCTCAAAAACCGTTCCAGAAAACACGTGAAATTTGACAATTTGATAACTGCCTTTACAAAAAGTAAAATCAAAAATACTCAAAAACTTAGAAGCAAGCTAGGGCCTCGGCCATGGGGTAAGCTGCTGAGCAGCATTAAAAAATACAAACAGGAGTAGCTCAGCTTTGGATGTGGACTCCGAGTTTTTAAAGTTGGTAAAGGAATAGCTGACGATGTCAATTTAAAGTGAAGAAGGAGGAAGACTGCTACGAACTTTAATTCTTTAAAAGTTTATAACATATGAACAAATTTCCATTGTTAGACAAACTGCAAGTAAGGCGAGACATCAAAAAAATTATTTTGGAAAATAAATTGTGTGGCCACACGTGTCGCTAAGAATTGCCGCTCACCGCTTAACCGCTCAGCAGCTCAGCTGCTTACTGCGTGGCCGAGGCTTCGCTTACCTCAGTTTTTTCTTAAATCGATTGCCGAATTCGCAAACCGAATTGATAAATCGAGTTGGCGAAACGAGGAGACAAACCGAGTTTACCCATCACTAGTCTCTACTGGTTGGCAAACTAGGTTTGCAACACGGGTTACCCTTTTATTATCTCGAACTAATTCGGTTTAAAATATTTTCGGTTTAATTCACGTCTATGGATGACATGGAGGAAAATTCCAATCGGCATTTGACGTTTTTCAGGCTCAACTGTCATAGTATCTACGCAAGAATTCTGGAAAATACGAACAAAAATTTAAAGAGAGATGAAGCGTTACTATTTTTTTTATACACCCACTCAAAGCGTTTTTATACCCTTATAATTCCAGAGAGTGAGTGTTTAAGACAGGAGGGAAGGGTTTGGAAAGGAGGTCCCGGTGTACATTGGTCTTGAATTCCTGAACAATACAATGATTATGGGAAAGACAGAATGTGGAAGAGAGGTCCATATTAGCGCCGCCGCCGTACCACGCGAACGATTCTCTATACTTGAAAGAACGCCCGAAGTTGGGCTCAAAGGTAAGTTGATGGGCATTCCTAGAAGCGCAAGGAATGCAACTGGCCATTTCACTACAGCACTTACCTTATAAGGAATGATGGAACTGAGAGAGAGAGACGAAGTGCTGCTTTTTCAAGTGCAAGTGTTGATAATGATGCAATTCCTGGACATTGCAACAATTCAAAGTGTCCTTCAATTTTCTTTATCATATTTCGGAATGGATTGAAGTCTGCTTTCCCTTCACAAAGCCCAAGATAGAATTGGAACAACGGACAATAAAACCCGATTTTTCGAACCGCATTATCTAAAACGATGAGGCATATTCTTTTGTGTATGTAAACAAACGAAAATGCAGCATAAAAAAACCTTCAAGTGATCGAAGAGGTTCCATTTCATCCACACAAAGTGACTATTTGGTGTGCTCTATGTTCCAAAAGTATTAGATGTTAACGTCTATTTGGAGCAATTTATTGCAACAGAAGCTAAGGCCACGTCACGAAGATCATGCGATTGACCGCGGACACACGAATAATTCAATTGCCTTGGTAGACTCATAGGAGTGGAACCAGCCCGGAAAGTGCTTTGCGGAACAATTCATGGTAGGAGCCAGTGCTGCCTGATGTATCTATTGCAGGGCTAACTAATTTAATTTACGATAACAAGGACAAAACAGCAAATATTTTAGTTAAAAATACTGAAAAAGTGCATCCGTCAGTTTTTTTTCTTATGTGTAAAAGGTGTTTTTTTTTTTAGAGGTAATAGAACTTTCGATAGGGTTAGCTGTTAAACCAACTATCATTCCAGGCAGCTATCTTAAATTTTTTGTTCAGTATACTTTGGCAAATGACAATGAACAAACTTACGCCTGAACGACGTTTACAAAAAGTGGAAATTCACTTCCAAAATTCACGCTCTGTTCGCCAAACTAACAGAGCGCTTCGGCCATATTACGCTGGGCATAATTGTATATCCGAGATCTGAGCAGCTCATACGCAATACTATGGATCCATAGATGACTACATTTGCTCTTTTGGATAATATTTAAATATTTATCCAACACGTGCCCATTCCGTTAGTTCTAAGCAAGCCATCGTCGCTGTAGACGAGAATGTGAAGGAAGACCCAAATTTATCGATTCGGCCAACATCACCGTCAATGGAGAGCGTTATCGGCTTATAATTCGCGATTTTTTGGTGCCGCTTCAATGCCAATAATCTAAAAGGCAAATGGTCTCCCAGGATAATGCAACATCATTCATACATCGCGCGAAACATTCAATTTATTGCGTCCAGAGTATGGTAAAATTGTCCTGTGAACTGGCCGCCTTGGTCGTGTGATTTGTCTCCATTGAATTATTTTTTGTGGGGATAATATGTCAATTCATTGGTCTACGTGGATGAGCCAGTAACCGTTGAAGACTTGGAAAGATAACATTCGGCTTGTAAAAAGCAAGATTCGACCAGCCAAGTGGCAAAAATTGGACTGATCGGATGTCCTATGTAAGATGCAGGCGTGGTGATCACATGCCCGAAATTGTATTCAAACACGAAATGCCATCCAATTTTTTAGTAAATAAAGCCAAAATTGTGGTAATTTAATTGATTTTTTTTTTAAGAGTTCTGTACCTATAAAATAAAACACCCGATACATTAAGCAATTAATATGAGCACAATTATTCTAATTATTAAGTTTAACACCTTTTTAGTTACCTAGTCTTTTTGTATTGGCACCGACAATCAAGCATTTCTAACTTTTCCACTTTTCGCCTAAACGTACAATACACAGAAATAGGCCAAATATAACTGCTAAAATTCCTCACGCACTATCCTCTTAAGGTTTTCAATATTCAATTCAAATGCGATGACAGACTTGAATACAAATTACTCGCATTATTTAACAAAATTGTCCTTTAAATTCGTCAATTCATTTGAATAACAAAACAACAACAGCACGACTTTCTCACGCAGCATAAATTCCAACAATTTCGTTACACAATCTACCAAACAATTAATTTTTTTTTTGTTCAAATATTATTATTTAATCCAAAAAACAGTTTCACTTTCTTTTGTCAAACTAATTTGCAATTCAAAGCACGAATCAAGTCACTTGAGAAAAAAAAAATACCAAAAAACAACGCAAAACAAAATTCACTCTCACACATCATTTATCATATCGGAACTTGCTTACCATATTTTTCAAGAATTTCTTCGGCCAATTGCTTCTCCTGGTCGTTCTCAACCAAAATTCTCCAAACTTGAGCGCCATCGTATCGTCTGAGTTTCGGTACGAAATCCTCGTTGCTATCCTCGAACTCAACATTGCGACTCTCAAGGCTGATGTCGATGTTTTTGTCTGTGGCGGCGTATCCACTTTCGCCTAATGTACGATCAATTGGTATACCCGCAGTCACAACTGTGGCTAAACAGAAAATGAAAACAAGCGATCGCGACTGTAAAAAACGCGATGCAGCGCTAGCGACTACTTTGGAGCTGTTCATCTTTGCGAGAATCCAGCTGGCAACCTAATGAGACACGGTGACAAAATAGGCTGCGACTTTTATACTTAATTTTATAAACAATCAATTTGTGTACCGATGGACGCAGACGACAGACGTCGGACACGTGACGTCAACGGAACGTTTGAGTGATAAATTTGCATGTGGTGTGGGGAACTAGTCTATGGAGTCTTTAAGACATACCTGGCGCGGGCTGCATCATTGTGTATTGTATTTTTTGTTTTTGAGGGGCGGATCATTGTGGTAAGTCACCTTTCTTTTCTTTCTCTCAATAGTGTCGTTGAAGCTTAGTGGAGCTTAGATTAAATCTATGAATGGCAAGTGTTGTTCGGTCGGCTTATTTGTCTTCTTGTAATGCTAATGCTATATCAATAAGAGGTTTTTAAATTTCTAAAATAAGCTCGTTATGTAGACAAAAGTCTTAATTAAGAGAGGCTAATAGAATGCATGTTGATTTTAATTGATTTTTGAAAACAAGAAAATAGTAAGTATACGCCATGGTGTCCAAGGTTTAGAAACTGCTAAGTTCTCATTTACCAGAACTGTTAACAAGGCCTCTTTGCATTCCACTTTCCATTTTGCTGTAGACAGATGATGCTCTTTGTTTGTTGATTCACGCAACGATTTTCGCATGTCTATCAATCACTTTGAAGGTGAATTTTAGGCAAACACGATTCCTTGAAAGTAACATATGATGTGAATGTCGTCAACTTAGCAAGGAGTTGGGTGGATTACGTTGGACAGAATGTTGAAGAAATCAAGTAACAAACATAGGGAGGTTCAGAATTGAACATTGGATCATTTTTTCCACAAACAAAAGTCACAACAATTTTTTTAAGACTTTGAAGATATAAAAAAACACTCGACACAATGAAGACTCTGCGGTGTGACTTTTGTTTTTCAAAATAAAATCAATTAACTTTTTACTTCTAGAGCCAAATAAATTTCAATGAAAGTTCTAGTTTTTGTTCCATAAGCCACACGTAACCTTGCCAACGGCATCATCTGTTGCCAACAAATTTCAATTTCTTCTTCCATAAATTATTTGGCTCCAAGAAGGTGCAAATCTTTTCACAGCAAAGAAATCGTACATCAAGTCTTTGGTTTGTTTTTAATATCGAACAAGATTTTAATCAATTAAAAACTGTTCGCTTCACTTGTTTTCAATAAAAAAAAGAGATATTAGAAATTTATCCGCCTTAGGCAAACTTGAGAAAGCAAAACCCACAGACACTAAGTACACATACACTCCACTTTCAAAAACCTATGAAAACAATCTTACGTGGGATAATCCGAAAGGAACCTCTTACTCTGGGATAGTCTCAGCATGAATGGCGCTCTCAAGAAATAATGAGATGCAAATAACTTGAACAATTCCTACAAAAAAAAAAAAAACAAGACGTAAAACCACGATGGTCTAAAGAAAAAGATGTAAACCTTGTTTTCAGACATCAAGCAGTGATGATGGCGATGATAAAGGAGTCGTTGACTACAGCACTTCTGAAAGCAAGTTTATGTTCGCTCCATTGCAAGGTATTTACGAGTGGGTCGGGCTGGTTAATTAAAACTCACAAAAGACTTGCTGGAAAATCCGGTGGAGGATGGTTTGCAAGTCCTTATGTCGTTTTTTGTATACAATGGACATCGATTAAAGGCTAGTGGCTTTTTGTGTGGGTCTCCTCCCTCGCTATCTTAATTTCAAGTGCAAAGGAAAGTGAAACATTAAATCGTGATGGTGAGAGTTGCTTTTGAGGTTTGTCGATGTCAATGCTTGAGGGTATGTCGTGAAACAGAATCTTGAAAATATTTCTTAACAGAAAAGCTTGGATAGTTAAAAAAATGAATGGGTAAGTAACTGTGACCTTTTTGATTTCATTGTGAGAAATGCAATACCTACTGAAAGGTGCACTACTTAACAATTAAGTCCTGTGCTAAATTCGAAGGAAAAACCAAGTAGGTGGAATTTGGACTATACAACAAGGTGTATAATTAAACCAAGGATCTTAAGTTAATTTTTTTGGATTTTTATTTTGAGTTCCATGTTTCATATGCCGACCCATTCGAGTGCGTCGATTCTTCATTTAAAGGAGTTGACATTCAATAACAAGTTCATCAACTTCCGTCGTGTTGGCGGATTAGTGTAATGTGAACACCAATGTGAATCTACCTCAATGTTTTTGGTTGATTCTTGATGACATTACCTCGCGTACACACCCTGCACACAACAGCTGTTTGACACCACTGTGATTTGACATTTCCAATTGTTTTTGTTTTTATAACCTCACTTTTTTAAACCATAAAAAAAAAACACAAAAAATGATTTCGTTTGATATATAAACTAGTTCCAGTCTAGTTGAATCACAAATGGTACAAAAGAACTACGGCCGCGCTGGCTAAAAAAAAACGGTTATCATTCACCAATATCAGTCCGAATCGACTATTATGTCCGCATTCTGGAATAACGATCAAAATACGCCACAGTGAAGTTTGGAAAATCGATAAATTTGAATCATTTCCACTGCGATGCGCTCAGTTTATTTGACATCATTTACGATTCCATTCTCTTCAAATTATTTGCTTGCGCAATCGCTCGATTATGGCGACTATATTCATTGCGTTTTGCGAAAAAAGGAATCATCATCAGCATCAATCATTCGATCCTTTGTATTATCATCGTTCATCATTTGTATTATCAAGATTGGTGATTTCAATTTTCTCTGCTTCATCAAAAACTTTTACTCTGCTTATAACTAGGTGGCGCTAGAGTCGAATGCCAGGTCCATTATACCTGTCAAATATATGTATATACAAAGATTCCAACTTTAAGCGATCCAGTGTCGTAAATATGAAATATCAACTAATAAGATGACATTTCAATGACAGCTGTGGTGTGTTCAGTTATTAACAATCGTTGACTATGGGGTGTCAAAAATCGTTGAAGTGTCAGTTATGGAATTTGTATTAAAATTATAATCTGCATTTTCAATTTATACAAGAATATATTCCATTTTGATGTTGCTGCCACAAAAACTTTGAACCAAAAATAAATTCTTGATTTCAGAAAGCAGCCAAACAAATCACTCTGACAGATCAACACTTTCTGGCTGAAATACAAACACGCTTATACGTTATGATGGACCCGCTTTGAGTTTGCTTTGAATGACAATTCTCCCTCCACCGTCATACCTCCAAAAACAATCAATTTTGTTTGTTGACTTTTTTACAGCTGTTGACATGTCAAACAAAGTAGACAGCATATTTGAATTAGACCTTCCGTTTGCAATTACATTACGTACGAAACGTTGACTCGAAGCTACATTGTAAAGTTCAGGCGAAGCCAAAGCCAAAGCGTGTTTGTGTTTCAGCCATTTAACTCACGAATCGTAACTATTTGACTGATTAACAATGCGTTTCAGAACGACTTGATGTAGTTTTTGTTACGAGTCTTAACTATTTGTGTTTCAGAACGACTTACAGTTAACGATAATAACGTAACTTTTGTTGAATATTGTTAACAACAACGTATTTCTGACATCCTTCATCAAATGCTAGCGCTACTAACTCAACACCAAGAAATAAATGACCCTGTGTATGAATCTTGTTGCTTTTGACTACCCACTACACAACAGTCGTCTTCATGTTTATGCATACATCGTAATTATTTTTACTTCGGACAACGTTTGTCGGTTCCGCTAGTTAAGGCTTATAATTTTCTGTATTTGCGAGTTACTCTTACTTAACTTTTTTCTAATGGATTAACCGATTTTGATGATAATTGAACACGCAATTGAACTTGAAGTTGGTATCATATTATCCTGCAGTACTAGCGGACCTATAAAACGTTGTACCGTTAATTAAAAACTTATTTGAATAAGCAACGTCTTTGAAAATTGAAAACATTGCCACATGCATCAAACAAAGATATTATTGAGATTCATCCAAACCTGTAAAGTACATTTTTTGGACGCTTTGGGGAAAACATTTTGGCAACTCTTTATTTAGAGCATTTTTTTTTTCAAAATTTAACACGTCTTTCTTTGATTGCAGATTGAAGAAATAACTGAAGGCATTGAAACCATTGATTTGCTGATCAACGAAGATCCAACATGTGGCATGAACTACGACCCTCATTGTCCCAACCAACCACTAACCAATACCAACACATCCTTCGTCTCTCCCCAGCAATCAAATCAATTACACCCAAAACCCTCGAGACAAAATTCCCAAGATCACATTTCACCATCGTCATCACATAACAAAGCGTGTACTCCTTCATCGCCAACCATCGACACCGTCGACAGTGGGGCAAGTTCGAACTCGGAATTCTACGATGACGACGACGGCGGTGTAGCCCTTCTCCCGCATCCTCAAATCACACGTTCTCATCAACACTACACTCAAACCGAATTCGCTTACGATCAACGTCGACGCCTTAGCCAGCAGCGAATTGTCACAAATCTATCGCCAGCAAAAACTTATGCCGACAAATCTACCAATTCTTCGCCAAAACATCTGGTTTCAAAGGTCACTTCGCCAATTGAGTCGCTATCCATCACAAGAGAGCATCTGCTTAAGCATGAGATCGAACAATTGCAAGAGAAACTCAAAGACACCGAGGAACGTCTGCAGAGTCTTCGCATCCAGCATGACTCACTGTCACAACTGCATCGTGATTTGAGGGAGAACAATGCGCACTTGCAGGAGGAGTCGGAGGTCTTGAAACTCGATGTTCAACACTTGAATGAGTGTGCCAATATTCTGCGATCTGAACTCCAAGCAGCTCGCAATGACCGAAATGAGGCTTTGGATCTGCAAAGAGCGCTGCAAACCGAATTGGAAGACAGTCGGTGTGAGCGTAAGAAGGCTCAGGACCAAAAGGAGAAGGACACGAAGACCATATTGGATCTACAGCGACAGTGCAGGGAAATGGAAAGGATACTCATGCGAAAGCATCCGGATTCTGTGTCAGCTTTAATTGGTGCGTCTGTTTTTGATAAATTTTCTTCCATCTCAGTGATTCCGTGTCGTTTATCACCCAAAACAAATTACATTTTTTTATTTTCAGTTGCCTCGAAAAATCCAAATAAATCATCGGCAAATGACGACAGTCACAGTCGTAGGCTCTTGGAACAGCGCATTGCCCAACTAGAAGCCGATGCCAAAGAGCAAGACATCAAAGCACAAAAAATCTTGGCCAATGTTCAAGCACGATTTAATTCTGTACAATCAAAATACGAAACTCACATTGCCGATTTGGAAACGCAAGTTTTGAGGTAGGTTATACATTGTTGTGCTCGCACCACATTGTGTGCGTTTTATTGTTTTTTGTTGGTCCTTCGCACAGCTTGCAAGAAATCAATACAAAGTTGAATGAGAAAATTGAATCACAAGTCAGGACACTCGATTACTTTGTCTCCAAAAAGTCTGAACGCTATCACAATGGATGTACTCAAACCGAAGAAATTCCAGAGCGACAACGCAGAACAGTCACGTCATCCACTCAAACTGAATGTGCCGTCAACAACAACAACCACACGTCATTACCGTCAACAGTAACAATGTCAACTGTAGCAACAAATACCTCTAGTGCTAACACCAGTGCCAGTTCCACTCCTTCAAATAGCAGACCAAGTTCAAAGCAGTCGGGATTAAAGAAACCCACAGCGACTAGTAAACTACCATTTTCACAGTCAGATACGACTATCTCGTCGGTCTATCATGCTGCGGCAAAGGAGGATGCTCATTTGCTGGCAACAATTCGTGGTATGAGGGTCGACCTGGCGATTAAGGATAAGGCTATGCAACGGCTTACTCGGGAGTTAGATGAGTGCAAGAAAACTATTCGGAAGTTGCAAAAAGAGAAGGAGGGTAAGTCATATCGGTTATTTGTTTTTGTTTTTCTCCATTAGTTCATTTTTGCATTTTTTTGGGGGAAAGGTCGGTTGGGTTCATGAGTTTGTTTTTTCTGCTTAAAATTTCATCAAAATATTTTTTTTTCCTCCTCATGTTTTTAATAAAAGGGATGAAAGAAATCGATCATCGCAACAGCTTGAGTTTTTCAATTCATTTTCGGTTTGGTATTTATTTGAAAAGAAGGCCCTGACCTACATTGATTCAGAGGCTCTCAGAAGAGTGAGGAATGCAGATGCTAGGTACTTAATTTGTGTTAATGATCCACATAAAAGCGGATACTAAGAACATCTTATCTTAACTACTTCAACAAGCATTAAAACTCGTGTCCTGCAATTAAATAAAACTTTTTCCTTTCAGAAGACATTTAAGGTTTATAAATGGTGTGATTACCTTTTATGCTGGATAATCTTGAGAAATTAACTTTCTTACTTAAGATGACCTCTGACCAGCTCTGTTCTTAGCCGACTGTCTAAAGTTGCCCTATCCGACTTTTAATAATATCCCTTTCTACGACGCCATCTTAGTTGTTAAACTATAACTTCTAGGATCTGCTCGGTTTGCCAACCTTAGAGATAATATAAGGTATGTTCAGCAACACTGTCCTGCACACTTTGGAACAGTTTGGAACAGAAAAGTACAGCTTTTTGGTATTCATTGACACATTTGATCTTCCAAACTGTTCTGATTTGGTGTTCATTGAGTCTGTCTAGAACAGTTTGGAACAGTTTAGGACAGGATTTTCTGTTCCACCTTTTTAGGTAGAACCATTGAATAAAAAGTACAGGAAGGGGTCTTATGAAAAAAAAGTGAAGCATTTTTCTAAGTAGTGTGAGTGTAACGAGGCAAAAGGGGGTGAGGTATGGGAATGGGAAATAGGAAAGAGGGAGTAAGGGGGAGTAAGAGGGAGTAGTCCGGCCTACAACACCATCAGTAGGCCCTTCGATGGGGACAACAGAGCGTTTGGTGTGATTGTGCGTGTGTCGTTTGTTTTTGGTGTTCTTTTTTTTGGATCATAGAGATGGCATGAGATTGTTTTTGTTTCGAGGTGAGGCTTAGCAAAGTGGCAAGATCCCCCCCTCATTCCGGCGAGCTTAGCCGCACTATGCCAGCATGTCAATGCCTCCTTAGCTAAGTATTCGAGCTCCTGGGTGGTCCCTTGTCAACTCCTGGAGTTGAAGGTGCTCAATCCCCCTTACTCCCTCTTCCCTATTTCCCATTCCCATACCTCACCCCCTTTTGCCTCGTTACATGAGTTTCACAAATACAAACGCATTACAACAGGGCTGGTCGGCAGTTGAATGGTTAATCTCAGGGGCGCCAAGCGAAATATGATTGAATCAAGATTATATCGATTGTGCATCAATTTTATTTTTCAATTTCAATTCTTTTTTTGGACTACATGGTGTTTTAACGTTCACGATTTTTATAATTTTTTTTTTATTTTTACATTTTTTTCATTTTTCATCCTTAATTCGTCATATTTATTGTCCTTCTTCAGGTCGTTTTAGAGAGCGCATTCTATGAACAAACTGATCAAGTGTTAAAAAGCACAAGAAATTGTGTAGCGCCTAACGATCACCAACAAAAATAAATTCTCCCCTGAACTCGAGTTTTTGTTTTTTTGACAGATGAAAATACAAAACAACATTTGACCAATTACAGGACAGCTCAGCAAAATGACAGCACATACCCAGTTTGACAGATGAGTTCCCCGTAGACATTTTTGTTGCTTCACTCACGTACACTGTGCGTGTAGCTTACACCGCTTCCTGTACTTATTCAATGGGTAGAACACATTTTGTGTTCTAAACTGTTCCAAGCTGTTCTGACATTTCTCATCCAGCTGTGCTGTGCTGTACTGTGCTGTCTTTTTTCTCGCTGAACAAAGCTATAATAGAGCACAGAAAGTAGTGAAAAGAAAAGTGAAACATCAGACGAGAGAGAAACAAAATCGAAGGAATCTCTCGTTCTCTCTCTGAGCTCCTAAGTAAGACAACAACAGTTTTGATTTTTACTTTTCCTTATTTTTTTACTCCCCTGTCAATTCCACCTTACAGCCAATCAGCGAAGGTCAGAGAAAAAACGAGAGAACTCTTCGATTTTCTTTCTCTCTCGTACGGTGTATCAATTCCACTTGTATGAAGTGCTACCTCTCCCGTGTTGCCAACACGGTTCACCAACTTGGCTCGACAAAATTAGGTTTTTTATCCGTCAAAATCTTTGCCATCTGCTGATGAAATTTGACAGTTTAATGGCTCAATAGAGAAAAAAGATAAGAATATAGGTCACCTGAGGTTTATTTCGTTCTAAATGTTACCGGATTACCCCGAAAGTCGATCTAGAAATCACATGAACAAATTAGGTTTTTATTCCGTCAAAATCTTTGCCATCCGCTGATGAAATTTGACAATTAATAGTTCAATAGAGAGATAAGATACGAATCTAGATCGCCATAGGGATATTTCGTTCCTAATGTTACCAGGTTACCTCTAAAACCGTTCTAGAAAACATTTATGAAATTTGACTGCCTTTACAAAATGTAAAATGAGAAACACTTAACAAAATTAGAAAATTAGATACTAGGAAAAGATGTAAATCGTATTGTATCAAGTTAATATCAAATACAAATACAAATACAAATACAAATTTCTTAACCGAAAAACGAAGTTATTAGCGCAAAATTATAGTCCGCTAATAAACAATTTTAAGAGAATTTAGTATGATACTAGCTAAAAATGACGTTTGAGTCATGTTTGAAACGTCATTTTAAGCTAGTATCACACTAAAACTGTTTATTAGCGGACTATAATTTTGCGCCATTGTTTTTTCTTTTGAGAATTATAACAGATGTCAGCTGTGAAAACTAGTTTTCAGTGTAATCACACTAAATAAACCAACTGTCAAAAATGGGATTTTTTGTGTGAAGATTTTATACTAGCCGTGTTTTTTTTCACTACTTAGTATTAGTAGCCAGCAGTTGCCCGTAGCTTAGTGGTTAGGTGCGTTGGCTGCTAAGCAGAACGTCGTGGGTTCAAGTCCTACTCGTGCCCATAAAAGTTTTTATTTCATCTCTCACGGGTACTGCCTCTTTGCGAAGAACTGACAAAACTTCCAAGAGTATCAATCTGTCATGAAAAAGTGCTTCTCAAATTTGCCGTTCGGAATCGACGTTAAATTGTAGGTCTCCTCAATTCTTCACACGCACTCAGAGAATTGTTGATGAGAGTAAGCCCCTTCGGCCCTGGCTCTTCACGAGCTGTCGCGCCACTCTATTTATTTTATTTATAGTAACCAGCACACTAGTCGATAAAAAGGCTAGTGAGAAAATTACATCTGTACTGGTGATAGAAGTTTTAATTATTGAAATGAAGACAGCGCTGATGGGGTTAATGTGCGAATCTAATGATCTGAGTTATGAATTCTCTTAGGTTAAAGTATTTGCTACTTTTTTTTTATCCGAGGCGTAACCCTCAGGTCCATTTTTTGACGTTTTATGTAACAATTGCCTGCCATACCAATTGAATTTGACAGACAGAGTGAGTTGGAGCATTTCATTCGGACTGTACTGGCTACTAATGATGATGAGTAGTGAAAAAAACACGGCTTCCGTTGATTCAAAAAATGAAATTATGTATCACTGCAAAATCGAGATTTTTTTTTTATTTTTAATGACTTTTTAATTTCTTTGTTATTTAAAATGTGGTTTTGTACGTGAATTTTTTTTACTTGGAAACAACATTTTTTGTTGAGGGAAATTTCTTAGTTCTACGCATAAATATTGGTTAAAAAATCATTTTTAACACAATTTTCACAGCAAATGGGTACATTTGATCACATTTTTAAACAAACATTAAATTTTAACCAAATTTTAACATTATTCACTTACGGCATAAGGGTGCTTGTTAAATTTGAAAGTCACCATAATTTTTTTCCTTCATAATTTTTTGTGTAACAAAACTATTTTTTATTTACTGTCGGTGTCTATAACAATTTTATTATTAGCCGCGTTTTATTATCCTCACTAACCCATATGGGTTAATTTTTTGTACACAAAACAACAATTGGCGTTTTTCTTTTTTTGCCTCCGAGCAGATTAGATCAGATCACGGATGTGTCAAAAAAAAATCTGTGTTTCTTTTTTACCTCCGATATATCGGAGCTAAGAATTTTCATGCTCTGAGCTAAATCTATTTGCTCAGGATAAATCGACCGAGCAAATAGAGCAGATAGCTGAGCGAAGACAACTTCACTTGTTTTTTTCGGATTTTACAGAAAAAAACAAACATAAAATTAAAAATGGATTCCCAAAATTGTTAAAATAATAATAAGTAAAAAATTACATTTCAGTGCTCAGGTTTGTTTCTTTATTAAATCGGAGGACATTGAATATGATCTGCTTAGAGCTTCGCTTTGACACATACGTGATCTGATCTAATCTGCTCAGAGGTAAAAAAGAAAAACGCCAAATAGCTATCGGGGTTTATTTTGTAACTCAAAAATTAGTTCTAATTTTGGCGGATAGATGGCGAGTGTGAGACAAAAAAGAAGTTATTATATGGCGTTTTTCTTTTTTACCTCCGAGCAGATTAGATCAGATTACGGTTGTTGTCTTCGCTTAGCAATCTGCTCTATTTGCTCAGGATAAAATGATCGAGCAAATAGAGCAGATAGCTAAGCGAAGACAACAAGCTCAGAGCATGAAAATTTTTGGCTCCGATTTAATCGGAGCTAAAAAAGAAACACAGATTTTTTTTTTGACACATCCATGATCTGATCTAATCTGCTCGGAGGTAAAAAAGAAAAACGCCAATAGAAAGATTTATTAATATCAGAAATATTCATAAAAAATAACGCGTATTCCACTCTCAGCTACAGTTTTATAAAGCCATAGGATAAGAGTCAATCCAATTTATTAATAAAAACAAGTTGTTTGTGGAAAAGCAAAATAAAATTTAACTGAGGGTTGCATCTCGGATAAAAACATTGCTTAAATTTCAACCTTTTTAACCCACCCCATATGAGTTTGTGAGGATAATAAAACGCAGCTATTATTATTTTAAATTTAAGCTCATTAATGTTCAGTTTCCACATTCACATTTTTTTAAATAATTTAATTCACATTTTGCGAAATTTTAATTTGCAGCTTTAAAATCCGACAAGCTACAGCACAATGCTTCAAGCAGCTCATCCTCACGTAAAATCCATCATCACGATTCAAGTCAATTTAATACAGACCAATCTAATGATAGTCAAGCTCTTAAAGAAGCTCTTAATAAAATCAAACTTTTGGAATTTGATTACAAAGCACTGCACGATAAACGCCTGCAGGATGTAAGTTTAAAAAATGAAATTTCTTTTAGTTTCCTTTCGATGAGCTGTTTTTCTTTGTTTGTGCTCTTTTAAAGTTGAAGACACTCCAAACTGCCCATGAACGTGAATTAAGCTCCTGCCATGAAACAGTTCGCATACTCCAACAACGTCTAACTGAACGCGATGAAGCTTATGCCATGCAGAAACGGCGAAAAGTTCCCGTTGATTATTATGCCCTCAAGGCAAAGGTGAGTACAGTATTTTCGATGTATCGATGTGTGTTTGGTTTTTCAGTGATTATTATAAGTGTTGCCATATTTTTGTGTTTATATACAAAATGTCATGACTAACATTTTATCATTTTTATTCCTGATTTTATCTTAAAATCAACAACACATAAAAACGAAACTGAATCCAATTAATAAACGAAATAAAATCATCACACACACTCACAAACCAACTCAACTGCACTATCGCTAACACCATCTTTATCACCTTTTTAATACTTATCATTAAACTTTCGCTTAGATTGTGAATAAGCAATTAAAATACTTTACTAAATCACGTTACTTTAGATCCTTAAACATAAAATACATTAAAAATGTTTATGTCTATCCTAAAAAACTTTTTGAGTAGAATATTATTTATTTGTAGTAACAGAAGAGTAGATAGTTTGAATTGTAGCTTAAAAATAAAGATCTCTGAACTTATGTCATTTTTGTCGTGGTCGTATTTGAAATTTAAACTAAAATACTTTAAAGTGCGTTTACACAATATTATTTTAATGTTAATTGGCCCATTAAAGCCATTAAAAGGAAGAAATTGAAGGCATTCGAAAATGACGTAGGTTCGGCAGGTCTTGTAGTTAATACTAAACAAAATATTACTCTTTTAAATGTTATCGATAAAAATGCATGGGTATTTTGAATAACGTAAATTTCTATTACTTTTTTAATTTTTATTTTTTTTCCATATTGCGGCAACAATTCCAGAAAGAATTAAAATGTAAGACAATAAAAGAGAGACTATCGGTTAGGTAGGATAATGAGAGAAGAAAGAAAATAAAGCATGCATTCGATTGTATACTTCAGAACAGATCGGACGTCTTTTTATTTCTGTGATTTATTTCGAACATTTTTGTTGCTCAAAAAAAAAAAAAACAATTAATATCGAATACACCTTGATGGGTATTAAACAAAAACTTAAATATGTACGTAGGAGGTTTTGCATTCGTAAAATATCGGTCATGAGATTTTGATCAAATACGACTGTACATGATAGAGAAGTAAAAAAAAAATGCATCCGTCTCCTTGTCTTTCTGTCTCTGCACCTACATCCTGAACTACTGGATGATTTCATTTCAAATTCAGACACTAGCAGTTTGAGAGAAGAGATCATCCAAATTTTTTTCGCATAAACATTGTGATTCCTGGAAAAACGGCTCTGATTTTTTTTTGGATTGTGGGTAGAACGAACTTAATAAAAATCGTCACGTTACGAAATGCGGTATGCTGTGAATGCGAGCGTTGTGTGTTCTACAAACCATTTGAGATATTTCAAGAACTTTAGTATCGGATTGAAACTCAAAAACTTGACGGGTACGTTTACAGCGGTCGATTCGTTGGACCCAATTTTCGATGACATTTCGGTTGAAACGGTCGCTATTTTGCGTTCAATGTTGACCCTCAGCTCTTCCAACTTCGTCAACTACTTGGCA
Source organism: Sphaerophoria taeniata (assembly GCA_943590905.1). NCBI lineage: Eukaryota > Metazoa > Arthropoda > Insecta > Diptera > Syrphidae > Sphaerophoria > Sphaerophoria taeniata. The sequence goes on from OX016541.1 coordinate 27,307,341, forward strand.
TAAATCAATGACTTACCGTAACCCCAACTAAAATAGTCTAGAGGCGTTAAATCGTTCATTAAACCAACTCTTCAATTTAACAATTGTAAGGTGTGCTGTGTAGCTTGTAGCACCATCCTGTTGATGTCAATGATGACCTGTCGTTCAAGTCCATATCTCTCTATTCGGGCCAAGAATAATCGGTAATCGGTCAGATTCATGAAAAACCCCGTGGAATGGACTGATTTGGATGGTTTGCCCCGGACGCCTGAACGCCAGCGATATTTTTGACATGTCGACCAACCCGTTGTCTCACTGATACGAAAACATCACGCAACGAATATGTATACCCAATCAAATTTTTGCACTAAACTAATAGACAGTAAAATAGGAGTAAACGCTCCCACAATTGTCGTCACCAAATCCGAATTTCGGTAGAAAATTTCTATAATTTGAAAACTGCTCATTCGTATACTTTACCACAATGAAAATGTTGAGTTTACTGAATAAATTAACAATAGCTGTGTTTTTTTTTTGTCAAACCCATCCAATGTAAAGTAAGATTTTACACTTATTACAAAAACAAAACTTCTTACTCTGATTTAAAAGAGAAGTAGGATCCTACTCTGGATAGAATTTCTATTTTTGCTCGACTCTCGAACATTAGGCGTGTTTTTTTGGCATCGCTATCTGCAGCCAAATTCGATTTCCCAAAAAAACGTATCCGCAGTTGCCCATCCGCAGCTGTTTTATTTGGTTGGTAGACTTTTCTAACTGTCGGATAATAAAACAAAATCAAAGAAAAACTAAATTTCATTCAAGATTATTTTTGAGTTGTTTTTACGTATAATTAATTTGTAAACCAAAGTAAATTGCTAAAAATGGAAGGTTCACCTTTTTTCCTGATTTTCCATTTGTATATCCATCTGCATTTGTTCAAAGTTTGATTTGTTATTTTTGTTTTGCTTTCGGATAAGTTTTTGACATGTTGGGGTATTTGGTCAGTCGTCGTTCAATAAACAAATAAATAAAACAGTAACAAATGTTCAGACAAATGTCAAACAGAGAAGTGTGTTTGGAAGTGCGTGTGCTTGATTTTAATAAAAATCGAGATTCAGATTTTTGAATCTCGACTTAATTTTTTGAATCTCAAATCTCAAATAGATCATGAAATCTGATATTTTTCCACTTTTTTCCTCACTTCGCCACCTCTTTTAGCTGTCAGATTCACAAATTTGACCCTACTCTAAAGTCTCTCCTGCAAAAACTTTCAAACTCATTTTGTGACAGTTTTTCCACCCCAAAATTAAAAGTAATGCTGAAGAAAGTTTATTTTTTGATGTCAAAAACAATTTTTGTAGTTTTTTTTCCAAATTCAAATGGCGCTACAAAAGAAAAAAAATTTACTTTTGTAAATTTCCCACTTTTTGCAAAACGTGGTCGTTGTAGTTATACCTTAAATCTCGCAAATAGAAAACGACATTACAGAAGGAAAATATTAATCACCATAGAGCAACTATGTGTGACTCGTTCCTTGATTTGTGCTTTCTAATATTAATGCAAATTCAAAATAAACTTAAATAAAAGAACGCACTTAAAGTGCGATGCACTCTGCGAACACAGCCTTCGAGAATCTTTGACTTATCCGATTATCCGAGTTACCAACCTAAGAAATTCAATTTTTCTCCGATCGAGTATCGATACTCGAAGAAATTTCAATTTTTTATCCGCAGCCAGATTTAAGTTTAAGTTTTATCCGCAGCTGCGTGTTGTATTTGTAATACATGGAAGCTCCCACTGCAGATACGGATAGCTGTGCCAAAAAAAACACGCCTATTATGTTGGTACAATTGAAAGGTCTTATCTCTTATGTATCTCGATCCTTGAACACAAATAAGAGAAAGAGAGATGGGAAATATTATTTTTTCAGATTTTAGATAGTGACGTAGACTCCAGCGCAGATATGATTACTAATATGATTATCTTGGGAATGAAAACTTTTATCCCGAATAGGGTTAAAAGCATCAAACCTAAGGAAAAGTTATGGTTTGATTCAAGCTGTAAAGAGGTTATCAGGGAAAAAGAAGTAAAGTTCCGGTGTTTTAGAGCCAACCCAACTGAGGAAAACCGGTTCAAGTTTAAACAAGCCAGGAAGGCCTGCAATGCCCATATTCGACAGACTAAGTTTTTGCATGACCAAAAATTAAGGCAAAAAATACTGCAATGTCCCAAAGGCAGTAAGAATTTTTGGTCATTTGTTAAAAATATGAAGAATTCTTCTTCTTCCTCGGTCCCAACGCTCGTTGACTATGACACTCCAGTTGTTAGCTCGCTCGCGAAAGCTAACCTTTTTGCTAGGCAGTTCGCCGCCAACTCTTCGCTGCCAGAGAGTGCCATGACTCCGCCTGTTCTTGAGCGCGTCAATGATTCCATGGGACAGATCTTCTTCCGCACTCGTGCTGTGGCGAGAGTCCTAAAGGATCTCAACATACATAAATCCGCGGGTCCGGATGGTATCCCCGCTATTATTCTGAAGAGGTGTTCTTCCACGCTGGCAAAACCCTTGCGTAAGCTTTTCCATCTATCCTATTCTTCTGGGCTTGTTCCGAGCAGTTGGAAAACAGCATTTGTCCAGCCAATCCCAAAAAAAAGGCGATTCTTCTTCTCCCTCCAATTATCGACCGATTGCACTTACGTCCCTGCTTTCTAAGGTCATGGAAACGCTGATAAACTATCAGCTCAAGAAATATCTCGAAGACCGAAAGCTTCTTAATGACCGGCAGTACGGCTTTCGCTGCAACAGGTCCACTGGTGATCTGATGGTTTATCTCACCGAACAGTGGATCAAATCTTTACATCGTTTTGGATAAAGTAAGATTGTTGCACTTGATATTTCAAAGGCATTTGATAAAGTCTGGCATCTTGCTCTTTTATCGAAAATGCGTGCTTTCGGTTTCGACGAATCCCTCCTTCATTGGATTAGAAATTTTCTTTCGAACCGTTCAATACAAGTTGTATTGGACGGATTCAAGTCTGAAACCCACAATATAAATGCTGGTGTGCCCCAGGGCTCCGTTTTGTCTCCGACCCTCTTCCTCATTTTCATCAATGATCTCTTGTCTGTAACTTCTAATCCAATAAATTGTTTCGCTGACGATAGTACCCTCAGCTTTTCTTATTCGTTTCCAGACTCACATCCCTCCTCTTCGGATGTGGAACTGCAACGGCAAAATATGATAAGCTCATTAAACTCTGACCTAAACAGCATTGTACAATGGGAAACACAAAATTGCGTAGAGTTTAATGCTTCGAAAACACAATGCTGTCTTGTATCGTCAAAGCGTGACATACCCCCCTTGCCATTGTCCACGAGTGGCACTTACATCAATGAGACCGAACATCTCGAAATTCTCGGTATGTGCATCACAGACCACCTCTTGTGGAACGAGCACATATGCGATGTCGCCAAAAATTCCGCAAGATGTTTAGGTTTCTTAAGGCGATGCAAGAAATTTTTTCCCCTTCTGATCTGGCTACCATCTACAAAACCTACATACGTCCTAAGCTTGAGTACAATTCTCACGTCTGGGCTGGTGCTCCAGTGACGTACTTAAGTCTTCTGGACAGTATTCAAAGAAGAGCATTCAAAATGATTGGTGACAATACCATCATTGAGTCATTAACGTCTCTAGAACATCGGCGCAATGTTTCATGCCTCACCCTATTTTACCGATACTTCAACGGTTTATGCTCTAGTGAAATAGCCAGTTGCATTCCTCCCCTTAAACAATTCGCCCGTAATACTCGCGCTTCTAGGAATGCTCATCAGTTTACCCTCGAGCCCAACTTTGGTCGTACCCTCAAGTATAGAGAATCATTCTTTAGCCGTACTACGCGAATGTGGAACTCCCTTTCACACTCTGTCTTTCCAAATCATTGCAATGTCCAGGAATTTAAGACCAATGTACACCGGCACCTCCTTTCCAACCCCTTTCCTCCTTCCTAAAGCACGCACTGTGTCTCTGGCATAATAAGGGCATAAAATACCCCTTGAGTGTGTGTTAATTATAAAAAAAAAAGATTCCTCAACTCAACTCTCAATTGCAGCTTTGCAGCAAACGGTAAAAGGTGTAAACTCTAAGTGAAAAATGAAAAATACTAAACACAAGGGTAAGCAATTGTACCAACATGTATACTCGAGCAAACGTCAAAATTCTATACGCAGTTGAATCTTACTTCTACGAGTACTTTTATGGTGGATACACATTACACCATGTATCTGCAACATCTTGATTCCCAAATTCAAATCATACAAAAGAATGAAAGAGTACATTATACCTACCCCTTTTTAGTTGCCATATTTTTTTATAGCCTGGTGAGAGATGTAAGACTCTTTTTTGTATTTGATGTAGGTTAGGTTAGGTAAGTGATGAGGGGTGTGAACAGCGTAAAGCTGTTGCATACACGGGGGCCTACTGGTGCATTATGATCCCCTATAAAAATAAAAGGTAGCATCGATGCTCCTCAAAATTGCCGATTAAAGTAGACTGGCTCGTTAACGAACCAGCCTGTGCTATCTATAAATTTCCTCATATTTGCGATTGAGACCTGTGCTAGATCATCCAGTTCCCCAACAAACGTGTTCCCGAAATGACGGAGTCGGTTAGTTTGGAGGTTCGGATAGTCACAGAGCAGGTGTTTAATGGTTTCTATTTCCTCCTCATCCTGACAGCTCCTACAGAAATCGGGTGCAAATGCCCCTATCTTGTTGGCCTTTGTACCAATGGCGCAATGAGCCGTTAGTACACCTGTCAAGATTTTAATGTTCCTTTTACTCAGCGATAGAATATACCGAGTTTCCTTTTCATAAGTGTTAGGCCATAAACTTCTAAAGATTACATTATTGTTCCTGGATTTCCAGGAGTTATTGATTTTCTCTTTTGATTTAAGGTCTATCTTCTATCTTCTATCTATCTATCTATCTATCTATATTTAAAGTCAGTCCAATGGAATGGTTTCAGGAGACTTCTGGACTCTTCCGAATGCTTCTGGACGTTCAATGGAAAACGACATAAGGATTCCTCCATTTTTTCTGCGCTAGTTTTCTGTACGAAATAATTTTTATTAAGTTCCCTAGTTAATTTTTGCACTTTTTTATCAGTTCGGCAAAAGTGATAGTTTTTGTTGATTTATTTGCGTTAAGGTGAGGAAAACAAATTCCCTGCTGACCGTTCTAAATGCAGAAGAATATGCTATAATCAAGATGAACATGTTCGTTTTTATTATAATCTTGATCTTGGTTTCTCTTATTTCGAAAAATCTTGATTTATTAAGATCAGAGACAAAAGGAGATCGAAAACTGACTTACGTTTTACCCTCCGGATACCGCAAATTTTATTTTACTGTTACTTCGTGTCTGTGAAGAAATGAGAAAAAACAGCAACAAAAATCTGGTGGTATGCTAAAGTTTACTGAGATAGTAATGGTAAAAACACGCATACTCTTGCAGTAAACTTGAACCATAGCTTGTAGGCATTGTCATTTTGACAGCTTGGTTTCCCATCTCCCTTTTTAAACTCATCTGTGATCAAGATGTTCTGCATTTTGATTTTCCCTCTCTATCGAACGAACATATTTTTTTTTATTTTTTATTTTGATGTTTTATTATTTGAATACACTAGAAACCAAAGTACCCATGCAATTATTTTAACAACAGGTACACACTTTCATATTTTTATACAACTTGGCATGCCTTGAAAATATTTATTAAATTTGTGTGCTTATGTTTATATCTGTTTTAAAAATTAACAAATGGCTGGAGAAAAAATTAACATTTCAACCAACAACAAAAATATTGTTGCAAATTTAGGTTTCATCTCTAGAACGACGACATTCAGAGCGTGAAGAGCGTTTGCACATGTTAGTTGAAGCTTTAAGCAAAGGACGTTTAAACGGTGCCCTTGAGGACTTGATAAGTGATAATAATAATTAAACAATAATTTTAAAAATTGTGTTTTCAGTATTTTATATAGTTAAAATAATATTTATTTATATCAATGAAAAAAACAAATCGTTAATTTTCTATGAAACTTAAAAATAAAAATTTAATTACAATGACATTTACTTGTAACAAGATTCAGAGAAAATAAAATGTTTAAGTGGCGCGTGCTAAATAAAAAAAAAAAGAAAATGTTTTTAAAACAAATACAAATAAAAATAATATCCGTGGCAATTGTGTCCGTCCGGCACTTTACCTTAAAAAAAGATAATTTTAAATAAAATTAAAAATACAAAATAAAGTTTGTCGATAAATAAAGAGAAAAATTAAACGTTTCCTTCCAGATATAAAATTTAATAAAAAAAATTGATACAGGTAAAAAACGCAGCCAAAATAATAAAAAGACGGTGTTTTGTAGCTCAAATTTAAATTAAATTAGCTTGAGGAGGAGCAGAATTTATTTTAAAATTGTAATTGTAACGTTCATTGTTTGCTTCTCCTCCGTATGGAGCCAATGAGTGGGTCTAAAGTGTCGTATGTTGTATGTAGAATAAATAAGACTTAGTTTTTTTGCAGCCAGTTTCGGAAATATCCTTCAAGTTGAGAGACTAAATGAAACCTAGCTTCTTAACAGCATAAAAACTTAATTGAAAAATGTTAAGGTCAGCCTTTTTTGTATTGTCCAAGAATTATGAAATGCTGCCTTATCTGCACGAATAAAATAAATATTTGCAGACAAAAATATCAGGAACAATTGAAATAAAAACTTAAAGAAAAGGTCTTTCCGGACAGGGCTCATTTTAATGCGTAGTGTATGTATTTATTCGTCCACAGGGTGTCCAGTCGAGGATGTGTGGAATTTTTAAATGTTTTTAAATCTATTAACAACAACATTAATTTTAAATTCATTTTCACACTGATGTGGGTTCTTAAAAAATGTTGTCGTATTCCTTTAGTTTGTGTATTCTTGTCGTAAATTCTATAAATTAATATTTAATTATTTCCGCTTTAAAGATCTTGCTTAATTTTGGTTTAGAAAAAAAAAAAAAAAAGAAATTGGAAAAGTAAGACTGAAAATGCACTCCAACCGTCTTCGCTGTTGACACCCTATAAAATAGTAGTTATTTGAATTCTTTAAGTATTGAAGTGTTTTAGATGTAGCCTAAGCTTCTATGATGATATAATTAGTCTTAAAATTTCTATTTAAGTTGCACTTTTCTTTGAGGAAAACAAAAAATAATATTAAAATAGATATGTTGGTTCTAAGTGTGTTGCACCTTATTCGAATTTGTTTTTTCTCTTTTTACTGTTTAAACAAAATCAGTTACGTTTTATGTATACCAAATAAGTCTTTTTATGTGTTTTTTAAATGGAAAAAAAATATTTATTTAATATGTAACCTTAAGTGAAAATAATTATTGTAACAATACAAAATATGAAAGGACTTTTGAAATACAAGATTAAAATAAATAAAGTGTTTTTCTCTTTATTTGGATAATTGAACCGTTTGGCATAGTCTGTCTTGAAAAATGAACAGACAATGGAGAGTGCCCCCTTTTTTTGTCAAATTAAATTCAGCCTACACATCAATCAGAAAGATTTTAAAGAATTGGGTTAAAATCAATAAATATAGATAAAATTCTTACAGTGTAAAAAAAAATAAGAAAACAGGAACAAAAAGGTTCCCATAAATTTGAATTAAATAATATTTTAGAGGTAGATACAGGTAATTGGATATGGAAAACGAAGTACTTAAGTATTTTTTTCTACAGTGACCCGTTTACGAAATATTTGAATTTTTTAATGCTTTTCTATTAAATTTTAACACTAAAGTTTGCTTATTGAAAAATGTTTTTCTTAAAAGTCAATAAAGTAAAATAAAATGGCTACGTTCAATCACGTATCGGATAGGCTATCTGAGATACCCGTATCTGGGATATCTTTTTGGACGAGACAGATACCCTGTATCCAGATAGCTGTCAAAACGTCTATAAAAAAAAACACAATAAAACGCTTGAGAATAGGGAATTGTTTATGGCTTTGAATTCGTCGGCAAACATCTTCCGAGTCATCTGAATTATAAAGATAAAAATAACATCGATAGTCATTTTGTTTATATTTCTATCAATTTTCTTCTAAATTGGAAGCTGATAAAATAGCGTGCCAAACAATACAAGAAAAAAAAATCATGTGTTGATCAGCTGATCACTCGGATACCCGAGGTATACCAAAAATTCTCAGATACCTTTGGATTTTTTTTTTGACAGAAAATGGTTCATGTATTTGCTATTTTTTACTATGGATTACAATAACAAAAAGCTATCCGATACCTTTTGGTTACGTGATTGAACGACACGTAGCCAATGTCTTCGATGCCATGGCATTCTTTGACAGGTGGTAGCGGTCATCTTGTTTAAGCTACACTGTCTCCCATTGGGTGTATTCACAAATGTAGTTACTCTCAATACGTAGTAGAAATGCGTTGACGTTTTCAACTGACGGTTCAATAGAATGCACTTGTTCTTATGGAACGCGTCCCATAAGCATAGTACGTGAAGAATGCGACGGATAGAGCTGGTCAACTTTCTACTTTTTGCGTCCGTCGAAAACTGCAACATGGAAAACCAATGGATGATCGAAATTTTGTGCAAATAATAATGTTGACACAATTTTGATGCTTAAATAACTTTTTGTTTGCATATTTGCAAGTTTTGTGGAATTTTCACACCAAGCAAAGAAACTGTCAAAGTATAGGTACAATGTATTCTATGGGACGGTCGGTGCCATTCGAGAAATATGTCGATAGCAACGTATACCTTGGCGCTACGCTGACGGATTGATAGTGTCAAATACAAAGCAAACGCCAAGTTTTAATACACATTGGGCCTTACTAATAATCCATCGTTAAATTCGAATTTAGTTAGATGCCTGCTAAAATTATAAAGTCGTGTTTAAATGTGTAGTTATCAGAGTTGCAAAAGCTTAAATCATTTATTAGCTTAACTCTCACTTTAATTCCCAAGTCAGTTATTGACTTATGAATTAGAATTCATTTAATTCACAAGCTAAAAAGTGAATTATGAATTAAAGTTTCTTTAATTCACAAGCTAAAAAGCGAATTATGAATTAAAGTTTCTTCAATTCACAAGCTGAAAAGTGAATTATGAGTTAGAATTCATTTAATTCACAAGCCAAAAAGTGAATTATGAATTAAAAGCCATTTAATTTACAAGCTAAAAAGCGAATTGTTAATTAGAATTCATTTAATTCACAAGCTTAAAACTGAATTTTTGGATTTTTTCGTTTATTTCTCTTGACCAAGGCTCATATTTCATGCAAATGCTTTCTTCAGGCGAAAAACTACACACAAAAATGATATTTTTTTCACACACTATCATTTCATTTCATTATTTCAGTCATACAGACAAAAACTTTTGATATTCATCATTTTCCTCATCATTTATCATTTACAGAGCTACACACTGTCTTTTTTCCTTCATTTTTTCATAAATGATGAAAAAAATGATAGTGTACATTTTTAAATGATATTATTCATTTACAGCTTTCCTGACACCTGATAATTCGCTAATTCACCTTATGAATTCAAATTTGTGAAATTTTAATTTCACCTTGTTTCTGCATTGCCTTTTTTTTATTCATAAATCATAAGTCACTTGTTTTTAATTCATAATTCACTTTTTAGCTTGTTTTTAATTCATAATTCAATTTTTAGCTTGTGAATTGAAGAAACTTTAATTCATAATTCACTTTTTAGCTTGTGAATTATGGAAACTTTAACTCATAATTCACTTTTTAGCTTGTGAATTAAATGAATTCTAATTCATAATTCAATTTTAAGCTTATGAATTAAATGGTTTTTAATTCATAAGTCAATTACTAGCTTAGGACTTAATGATTTTTTAATTCACAAACATGCAACTGTGGTAGTTATTAATAACAAAATTAAACACGTCTTTTACTAACTACCGCTCTATTACTTTATCTACTAGGGATCGTTAAACATCGATAGTCTATCGATAGTATCGATAGTAAAAAACTATCGAATGTATTGATAGTCTTGAAAATACTATCGATAGTTTGAATTTCCAATAAAAAAAGTATTGTTTCTCTAGAACAACAAGCAAATAGATACTTCACTATACATGAGCAATATCTTGTATTTGTATTTCCTTTTCTATAGTATTCTTACCGTGACAAGCAACAAGTAGCGCTGCAGCTATCAAAACCAACAAACGTTTTGTTATAAATACAATGGTAATATCTACCAGAGATTTAAAAAACTGCAGTACTTTGGTAATGCAGTCAGTAAAGTCGCAGTTAATTAACTTAAAAAAAGACTTAAACTTAATTAACTTACGTACGTCCAACTTTCAGAGGCCAGGGCCGTATACCAGGAATCCTGAGTATGGATTCTACGATACGGCCTCTGAAAAATGGACAGCATATGCGTACGTTCATATCCCACACTGGGGTAAATTATTGAACGAATCCATACACAGGATTCTTAACAATGTGAATTCAAACGTAAAAATCCCTGATGTGTAATTCAGTACTTCAATAGTATTGACTCAATAGTATTGACTCAATATTATTGACTCAAACTCAATTTATTACTATTTTGTCAAAAAGACTAAAAAAAAGTCAATTGACTGCAGTCAAAAGACTTATTATCTAAAACCAAACTCGCTTAAGTTAAAAGACTTTTTAGTGACTTAACTGACTATAGCCAGTTAAAAAGTACTGCACTTAATTAACTTTTAGTTAATTGATTTTATTCAATTGACTGCAAGTTAAAAAATAAGTACTGACTGGAGACTGCTCCTTTCCAGTTAAAGTACTTTTGTAAGTTAAAAGACTATAAAAAACAGTCTTATTCGTGACTTAACTAAAGTACCGAAATGACTGCAGTCTTTAAAACTCTGATATCTACCATTATTTTAAGTTTGCGCCCTCTGTCTTTCGGCGCTAAAACTGCCAAAGAATCTTTTCTGAAGCTCGAAATCTGAAAATTGTTGTCTTTTTTTATACTTGTACCTATTTTATAAGTTTTATCTGCAATACAAATGCAAGTTTGTGCGCCAGATCGTGCATTTCCCCATTTTTAGTGATCTTGAAGACCCATATAATTTTTTAACCTTTTTTATGGTTCCAATGGCTAAAAGTTGTTTCGAAGGAAACTATCGATAGTCTATCGATAGTTTTTTCTTAAACTATCGATACTATCGAAGTCCCTGACTATCGATGTTTAACGATCACTATATCTACTACATTTGGCTTCAAATAGACAGCTGAACAAACGACATTTGCTTCTATTGAGATATATGGATGGAAAAACATACTCTTTTGCTGTTTGTAAACAAAAATTAATACAGACAATTTTATTTTGCTAAGATTTACACAACTATGTCAAAAAAGCATCTTTTCTTCTCAATTCACGCTTGAAATGTTGAAACCCAATTCTGATTAAATTTTCGTTCAGAGCTTTTTGCAGATTTTTAGCATTCCCAAACTCTCTAGTTTCTTGCCTGGCTCCTTCTTCACATTTATCATACGTTTAGATTATCTTGAAATTGACCAAATTCAATTTCACTGTTCGCAGAATTTCGGCCATTCGGGATTAGGTATTTTTAGCTAAATTTTCAACCAGGGTGGCTGTCTTCTTTGATGAGCTTTTCAAATACATCGGACAAACAAGGTCTTCTTTTCAAAAAAAAAATTAAAACACTAAAATACTATTGTCAGAATGACAGCAATAACGTGACTTGTATATCTTATGAGTTTAAACATGAGTTTCACAACTTTAAAATTTAAACTGAAGTTTAACGCTAAGTTGAGTATTAAACTGGTTATTGGTATAGTTCACAAAATAAGAGTCGACTTTAATATTTAAGTAATCTTTAAATTTGTTTATTAGTAAGGCCCATTCTATCGCAATTCGCAATACATACGGCCTTACTCAGGTAAGGCAAGGGGCATTCCGTAAGTCGAGTATCGCCAAACCATATAGTTACGACACGTTAAAATTGCTTCACGTTACATCAATTTTGACCATAGTACCTATATTCTTATCAACCAATTATCATCAACCGAAAAAATGAAGGCGAAATCTACACTATGAGATTGTTCTTCATAGCTGTTTTCCAAATGCTTAAGCGGGAACAAACACAAATTAATAGCAGACAATAATACTGGTTGAGTTCGATGACATTTTGTGAGATTATGAAGCTGCCAAAATAGGTAGAGCAAATTTGTGATGATCTGCGACGCCGACGTCGACATAAATATCGTTTTGACGTTTATGGGTATTAGCCAATGAGATCGTGTGGTTTGACGTTGACCCCAAAATGTCCGAAAATTAATTTGGGTGCGCAGTATTCAAGAATATGTATTTATACATTTTATTAGTGAATTTCGATTATATCTATTGATCCGTTTTCGAGATACAGAATTTTGAAAAATAAAGAATTTTTTTTGGAAATAAAATATTATTTGGGCAATATAGGTAGATATACGTGCTTTCAGAAAAAAGTACGCTGATCAGACTTTTGTTTTTCGGGAAAATCTTATAACAAACAAAACGGTTCTATGAGAGGTACCGTTTTGGAGGAAGTTCAAATGAAATCGTAGGAACCGTTTTTGAGAAAATTGAAACAGTTTCCAGTACATTATGCACTTTGTAGAGTCGATGCGCCCCTCACACACGAACATTTCCACCAGTCCTAAGGAACTCATGCATCCCCAAATCATAAGGCTGCCACCGCCCATACTTAACTCTGGAGACCACACACTCCGGACTAAATTTTTCACCGACTCGTCGCCGAACAAAAGTCACGCCAGGGGTACGAAAAATCTTAACGTAGAACAAAAATTAGCGGTTTTTAAGTGTTTTTTTTTTTACGAAGTGAATGATGTTAATCGTTAGATTATCACCCAAACTAATTTAAATCGAAGTTCGATTCGTCTGACCAAACAATATTTGACCAATCTTCCTCTGTCCAATTTTGGTACTTTTTTTGCCCATTCAAGTCTGGCTTTTTGGTTTTTTGGTCAGAGCAATGGTTTTTTTCCTGGCCTTGCAACCTTTTAAACTTTCTTCAAAAAGTCTTCGTCTAGTTGTTCGAGCAGAAATAGACTTCCTTAACGCCACTGAAAACTCACTAGCCAGCTTTGATGAGTTTTCCCTCCGATTTTTTAATGAGTTTCGTATCAAATTTCTATCCTCGCGCTTTGTTGTCAGTTGTTAATCGTTTTCGACCCGATCTTAGCCTATTCTTATGGGAACCAGTTTCAACAAAACGTCTGATACAATATTGCACTGAGCGGCGGCAACCGTAAAATGTTTTTGAAACGGGCAAGCCCATTTTTTTTTAGTTTGCCTAGACCTGTTGTTGTAGGTTTTCCATAAAAATAAAAATGAGCGAACAAGGAAACTTAATCTGCCTCCTAAACTGATTTGGAAGGAAAACAAGTCCACTGTGTATCGGCAGAACTTAAATCGAAATCTTCACGAGCAAGCAGAGCTTAAAGTAGAGGATATTGAACACTTAATTAAATCTTCATATCCGATTTGTAGACAATCACACACTTCAAGGCAGAAAACGAAGAATGAGTGGTATGATATGGAATGTGAAAAGGCTAAAAAAAAATCATTCGGGTGGCTAAGAGTATTCCGAAAGTTTAACCATCCAGATCTGAAAAAATACTATATCGAAGCAAACAATTTCTACAAAAAAATGTGCACGAAAAAAAAAGGAGATACTATGAAACCACGGCCCTAAAATTGACTTGCTGTAGAGACACTAAAGAATTTTGGAAAGAGATAAAAAAAATTAAACGGTAAAATTCTAAAAATCAGCAATAATCTTTTGGTACCCTTATTGCAAGAACACTTCAAGAAGCTTTTAAATCCTAAGTTGTTTGCACCAACCTTTTTATATGCAAAACCTTCTCTATCTGACGCTATTCTGGATGGAGTCATTAATGATGAAGAGCTACGTTTGGCAATGAGCAAACTCAAAGATGGAAAAGCGCCAGGATCTGACAGAATCACGGTAGAGTTCCTGAAAAACGGAACGATAAACCTTGGCAAAAAACTCACAGAACCCTTCAATAAAATCTTAGAAACTGGAAACATACCACAGCAGTTCAAAGAGTCAATTATCAAAATTACCGTGGAATATCCTTTCTCAATTCCACATACAAAGTTTTTGTCTCAGTTTTGAATAATCGCCTGTGTAGTTGGATGAAGAGTAACTCGAAGCTTAAAGAATTTCAGTCAGGTTTTCGAAGCAGTTATTCTGCAAGTGATAACATCTTATTTATCTTAAGAAGCATTGCAGGAACTTTTCTAGAGCAAAATAAAAAGTTATACGTATTCTTCGTTGACTTCGCAGCAGCCTTTGACACAATTGATAGAAGAGCGTTGTTTCTTAAACTCTATAACGCCGGAATGACATCAAAGTTTGGCAGAGTCTTGGAAAACCTTTATGACGGAAATCAGGCAGCAGTATGGAACGGAGAGGAAATGTCTGAATGGTTCGAAACGGCAATGGGAGTAAAGCAAGGATGTCCCCTAAGTCCCAACTTATTTGCTCTGTTTATCGACGACCTTATTGATAGTTTACCAGGTGGAATAGAGTTTGCTGCAACGGTGATCAAAGCCCTATTGTTTGCTGATGACGTTGTGCTTTTCGCATATTCACCTGAAACATTGCAATTAATGATTAATCGGCTTGGTGAATACTGCACCTTGTGGAATTTGACGGTCAATTTGAGTAAATCCAAAGTGATGATTTTTAGAAAGGGGTCTGGCAGAATGGCAAGGAATGAGCAGTGGCACTTAAATAGAGAACCGATCGAAGTTGTGAGATCTTACAAATATCTTGGTGTCATTATAACTAGCAATCTTAACATGGAAGACCATTTAAAAACTAAGCTTATACAAGCTAAAAGCGCTATTAGCGCGACATGGAAGAAATGCTTCGAGAACAACCTAATTTCCCACACTGTAAAGTACAAGGTTTTCAGCGCAGTTGCGGAATCTGTGATGATGTATGCGGCGCAAACTTGGGGTTTTGAACAATACGAAACTGTTGAGAAATTGTTGAGATTTTATGTAAAAAGATGTTTCCAGCTACCAAGTAACAAACCGAACTACATGATAAACATCGAAACTGGACTGTCACCTCTGTTTACCAAGACACTGAAGCTACATGTTGACTATTTATTGAAAGTGCTTAAGATGCCAAACGGAAGATTGCCAAAAGTAATAGCCTTGTATACTATAAGAAGAAAAGGACTTTGGTATAAACTCAAGGAGCTTGCAGACTATTGTGACGTTAACCTGAATCTTTGCCATGAGATAACTGACAGAAAGATTGTAGAAGATTCCCTCTATCACCTAGTGTCTAAAGTTGATGAAAAATATAGGATAAACTGTATCGACAAGGCAACTTCTTCGGTGCACAGAGCAACCTACAACATATTGAACCATAACCTGTGCGAAAAAAATTATTTCCGGGCTGAAAACAGTCAAAAACTTATATCAGCAATGTTTAAAATGGGAAGGGGGAATTGGTTAGACTGAACTTCATGCCACATCGCGCAGATTTGCCAGTTATTTGCAGTCTGTGTAACCTGGCAGTAAGAGAAGATGTCATACACTTCATCGGAATATGTCCTATCCTGAAGGAAGTACGAAGAAATTTGTTTGGCAGTGACATGAAAACGAAAACGGAAGTGCTAGCGATGCTGAACTGCGAAGAAGATGTTACCAAACTCTACAACTACTATATAAAAGCAATGTTATATAGAAATCAAATTTTGAACGAGGAATTCTAAGAAACAAAAAATAATAAACACATACATATATTTCTTTATACAAAAAAATCATATTTATATACATTATAAGATATTTTTATTTTTGAAATATTTTCACTTACTTATCAAAAAAAAAAAATCCATTTTAAAACGTACATTAATTAATAATTGTCAATCGGGCAGACGGCAAAGCCATGCTTTAAAGATTTTTGTAAAAAATTTATGTAAATTGTACTTTTGGAAAAAGATAATAAATCAAATTCTAATTCTAAAATATTCTAATATTTTGCTAAAATTATTTCTTACCGTTAACTATTAGCAGATCAATATTTTAACGGACATAATTATTGTGTCTACTAATTTTGACTTTTCAACAGCTACAATAACAGCTTGCTATTCGTTGATTCGTTTTAAAAGTTGTTCAGAATCCGGTGTTGAATAATGTTTCCGTTGAATTTTAATATGTAGACTGCAGACTTGGTTGTTACCATCATTGTCCTACACCGCTTATTGCTTACTAACTGTTTTGTGTCTTCAAAGTCACAAAATAAGCTTCATCCGGCTTTCATTTCCTTTAATGGAGCTCTTTTCAGATCCTTCAATGAGATTTAAATTAAATTTAAGACTCATTTTCTTATCGCACATGTGCACTGTTTTGCGGGTGAACAAAACATTCCTTAGAAAAGGAATACTTTTCAAGAGCAACCCACACATTCAATTTGCTATAAATTAAATGTTATTGGGGCGATCGCAAGAATTTTTCAGGATAACCTAAAAATAGATTTATTCTCTGTTGCGTAACTATTATTAAGAAGTACAGGGAGGAGTCGCAACATCCTGCTCTATTCTCGTGAATTAATTTCGATTTCATGCATCTGCCATAGGAACTCCAAAACAGCTGGACTGAAATTGATACATTTACAAGACGTTTTCATATTGAATTCACACTTTTAAACCATGATAACAAATGGTTTAAGCAGAGCATTTTAGCTGCTTTAAAATTTAGTAAAATATAAAAGGGGATACAAATTTCTCCAATACTGACCTTGCAATGACGTCAGTAGGAATCACTCAATTGAGTTTTCCAATCATTGAACAACACCAATTCCAGATGATAGGTACATCCCAAATACCATCATGAATGAAATTCATTCATGGTTCTTTTCTTAACTCGAAGGATATACCATACACAACGACGACGACACACGACGGAAGTAACACCCAAGTCTCTAACGAGAATGTAATTGAAAATAGATAGACAAAGTGCCATCTTGAGGCAAGCCATAATGATGACAGAATTGCGTGCACAGATGCGATAAGAAAATTGAATCAATCAAAGCCTTTGCAAAATGCAATAGGGTGTGAAATTCGTGTTCCATACGCAAAAGGATTGTTTCAGTTGGTATAAAAGAGCAACTCGATGCTTTGGACAGCACAGTTCATCTCTACTTCCACAGAGGAAGCATCTAACTTCAAAGTGTACAGAAGAACAGTGAAACAAAAAGTGAGACTCCTTATTTCAAAAACGTCTAGTAAGAGGTCAATTCGGGAACTAAACATGGTATTCGGCTCTTCGAAACTTAAGGCGCTTGTGGCTATATTGCTTATTGGGACTAGTTTTAGTGTAACGCAAGGGAAGAACAATTCTTTCGGAAATGGACATAACCCTTTGACAGAACGAGGTGAAAATAATTGGCGGCTAACTGGTAGAGAAGACGTAACGCAGGATAGACTTTTGAGGGCGGAATGGCATTCGGAGAAGAGAATTTCTGAAGTGGCAGGATCTCATGTTGACGGATTTGGCGCCGAAACTATGGACTCACGCAGAATAAACATTGGAAGAGACGACCGTAAAGAACGAGAAGACGAGCGAATTCTGAGACGTGAACGCGTTGACCGAGAAGATTCCCGACAAAATCGACGAGATGAACGGGCTTTGAGTCGTGAACGTCTTGACCGTGAAGACTTCCGAGAACAACGAGATGAAAGAGCATTAAGCCGTGAACTTGTTGACCGAGAAGACTTGCGAGAAAATCGACGAGATGAAAGGGCACTCAGCCGTGAACGTGTTGACCGAGAAGACTCCCGAGAAAATCGACGAGATGAACGAGCACTCAACCATGAACGTGTTGACCGAGAAGACTTGCGAGAAAATCGACGAGATGAAAGGGCACTCAGCCGTGAACGTGTTGACCGAGAAAATCGGCGAGATGAACGAGCACTGAGCCGTAATCGTGTTGAACGAGAAGACTCCCAAGAAAATCGACGAGATGAACGAGCACTCAACCATGAACGTGTTGACCGAGAAGACTCCCGTGGAAATCGACGAGATGAACGAGCACTCAACCGTGAAGGTGTTGACCGAGAAGACTTGCGAGAAAATCGACGAGATGAAAGGGCACTCAGCCGTGAACGTGTTGAACGAGAAGACTCCCAAGAAAATCGACGAGATGAACGAGCACTCAACCATGAACGTGTTGACCGAGAAGACTCCCGTGGAAATCGACGAGATGAACGAGCACTCAACCGTGAAGGTGTTGACCGAGAAGACTTGCGAGAAAATCGACGAGATGAAAGGGCACTCAGCCGTGAACGTGTTGACCGAGAAGACTCACGAGATGAACGAGCATTGAGCCGTGAACGTATTGACCGAGAAGACTCTCGAGAAAATCGACGAGATGAACGAGCACTCAACCGTGAACGTCTTGATCGAGAAGACTCCCGTGGAAATCGACGAGATGAACGAACACTAAACCGTGAACGTGTTGACCGAGAAGAATACCAAGAAGATCGACGAGATGAACGAGGACCCAACCGTGAACGCGTTGACCGAGAAGACTCCCACGAAAATCGGCGAGAAGAACGAGCACTGAGCCGTGATCGTGTTGAACGAGAAGACTCCCAAGGAACTCGACGAGATGAACGAACACTGAACCGTGAACGTGTTGACCGAGAAGAATCCCGAAAAAATCGACGAGATGAAAGAGCACTCAACCGTGAACGCGTTGACCGAGAAGACTCACGAGAAAATCGACGAGATGAACGAGCACTCAACCGTGATCGAGTTGATCGAGTTGACTCCCACGAAAATCGGCGAGAAGAACGAGCACTGAACCGTGAACGTGTTGAACGAGAAGACTCCCACGAAAATCGGCGAGAAGAACGAGCACTGAGCCGTGATCGTGTTGAACGAGAAGACTCCCAAGGAACTCGACGAGATAAACGAACACTGAACCGTGAACGTGTTGACCGAGAAGACTCCCGAGAAAATCGACGAGATGAACGAGCACTCAACCGTGAACGTGTTGACCGGAAAGACTCCCACGAAAATCGGCGAGAAGAACGAGCACTGAGCCGTGATCGTGTTGAACGAGAAGACTCCCAAGGAACTCGACGAGATGAACGAACACTGAACCGTGAACGTGTTGACCGAGAAGAATCCCGAAAAAATCGACGAGATGAAAGAGCACTCAACCGTGAACGCGTTGACCGAGAAGACTCACGAGAAAATCGACGAGATGAACGAGCACTCAACCGTGATCGGGTTGATCGAGTTGACTCCCACGAAAATCGGCGAGAAGAACGAGCACTGAACCGTGAACGTGTTGAACGAGAAGACTCCCACGAAAATCGGCGAGAAGAACGAGCACTGAGCCGTGATCGTGTTGAACGAGAAGACTCCCAAGGAACTCGACGAGATGAACGAACACTGAACCGTGAACGTGTTGACCGAGAAGACTCCCGAGAAAATCGACGAGATGAACGAGCACTCAACCGTGAACGTGTTGACCGGGAAGACTCCCACGAAAATCGGCGAGAAGAACGAGCACTGAGCCGTGATCGTGTTGAACGAGAAGACTCGCAAGGAACTCGACGAGATGAACGAACACTGAACCGTGAACGTGTTGACCGAGAAGAATCCCGAAAAAATCGACGAGATGAAAGAGCACTCAACCGTGAACGCGTTGACCGAGAAGACTCCCGAGAAAATCGACGAGATGATCGAGCACTCAACCGTGATCGTGTTGACCGAGAAGACTCCCGAGACCATCGACGAGATGAACGAACACTAAGCCGTGAACTTGTAGACCGAGAAGACTCCCTTCGTCGAGATGAACCAGCACTGAACCGTGAACGCCTTGACCGAGAAGACTTCCGAGAAAATCGACGAGATGAACGAGCACTGAATCGTGAACGTTTTGGCCGAGAAGACTCACGAGATGAACGAGCATTGAGCCGTGAACGTGTTGACCAAGAAGACTTCCGAGCAAATCGACGAGATGAACAAGCATTCAGCCGAGAAGACTCCCGAGAAAATCGACGAGATGAACGAGCACTGAGCCGTGAACGCGTTGACCGAGAAGATTCCCGAGAAAATCGACGAGATCAACGAGCCCTCAGCCGTGAACGTCTTGACCTAGAAGCCTCCCGACAAAATCAACGAGATGAAAGAGCTCTCAGCCGTGACCGGGTTGATCGAGAAGACTCCCGAGAAAATCGACGAGATGAACGAGCCCTCAGCCGTGAACGTCTTGACCGAGAAGACTCCCGAGAAAATCGACGAAATGATCGAACACTCAGCCCTGAACGGGTTGAACGAGAAGACTCACGAGATGAACGAGCATTGAGCCGTGAACGTGTTGACCGAGAAGACTTCCGAGCAAATCGACGAGATGAACGAGCACTCAGCCGAGAAAATCGACAAGATGAACGAGCACTGAGCCGTGAACGCGTTGACCGAGAAGATTCCCGAGAAAATCGACGAGATCAACGAGCCCTCAGCCGTGAACGTCTTGACCTAGAAGCCTCCCGAGAAAATCGACAAGATGAAAGAGCACTCAGCCGTGAACGGGTTGACCGAGAAGACTCACGAGAAAATCGTCGAGATGAACGAACTCTGAGCCGTGAACGTCTTGACCGAGAAGACTCACGAGATGAACGAACACTGAGCCGTGATCGTGTTGACCGAGAAGACTCCCGAGCAAATCGACGAGATGAGCGATCACTGAGCGGTGAGCGAGAAGAAAGACGTGATAACAGGCAGATTAATTCTTTCAAAATGGCATCTTTTGGTGAAGACGTCGCTCATCCCTTGAATGAGAAATTATATTCAGTTAATTTAGCTCAGCATGTTAAAACAGTTCTCGTCACCCTTATACAAGGAGGACTTTTGGCACTCGTCGCCATGAAAACTTTGAATTTGGAGAACTCAAAATTTGGGTATGGACATTTAAAAGCTTGTGGAAGATATTTGTTTTAAATTGTTTCTTATTTTCCAGAATTGAACACTTTTCCAAGGCCAGAGATTTGACTGGGACCATTGTGTCTTAAATGTGATGTGAATTTTAACCAAGTACCTAATCAAGCTTGTCAACTTTAGCCAAAAATACTCTAAACAAAATTATATCTGTTTAAAACAGTGAAAAGGTGGAAATTATAAGAAAAATTGAACCTTGTGCAAATGCATTGTTACATTACATAAATATAGCTATCTACATTTTAAAACAAAAATAAATCGTTAAATATACTTGATTGAAGTTCTCTTAATTTTTGAGAAAGACCGGAATATTATGAGCGCCTTTTAGTCATTACCGGATAGTCTCATGTCGTTTTCAATTGGCAATCTGGAATTGTTCCTCGATTCGGAATCCCAATTGAATGAATAAAGAAACATTACGTTATCCTGAAAACAATTGAACGAAGCCATGAATTCTTTGCCGATCAAGGGCACTTTAATTTTTTAGTTTTAGACTTTTTTATTACATACAAATGATTAAAGATTATTTAACTGATTACATCGCCATTCCGATTCGCTCCTTCACTTCATCTTTTGATTTTGGTTCAGCGGAGGTGGCTATACTTTCCACGGATTTACTTGTCCCTGGCTCTTGATATTGTTTGGGTTTCTCAGCAGCTAAACGCTCCGCTCTAATTTGTTCATATTCTTTGAGTTCCGTAAGCTTCAAAGTTATACTTTGTAGTTCTCGTCTACGCATCCTAAAATAAGTAAATAGTTTCATATTTGTAAGTTTTATAATTCCTTACAATTTACCTGATATTTTTTTGTAAATTGCCGGCATTTGTTTTGCAAACAAAAACAATGGATTGTCTAAAGTCAAATTGACAGGTGACATATTCGCAACCATAAAAATATAGGACGATAATGTAGTTCGAGTTAAGTTCAAAGCACAAGGAATGTCTTCTGTTTATTCGATTTCAAAATTCATTCAACAGAGTTATTGAGTCCTCTCTTTATTCTTTCTTTGATTTAAATAATTAAATAAATAAATAAATAAATAGAGTGGCGCGACAGCTCTTGAAGTGCCAAGGCCTAAGTGGCTTCCTACAATTTAACGCCGATTCCGAACGGCCAAGTTGAGAAGCACTTTTTCATGACAGATTGATACTCTTGGAAGATTTGTCAGGTCTTCGCAAGATGCAGTACCCGTGAAAGATGAAATAAAAACTTGGCCTGAGTAGGACTCGAACCAACGACGTTCTGCTTAGCAGCCAACGCACTTACCAACTAAGCTACGGGCAACTGCCAAATTTAAATAATTAAGCAAATAAATAATAAACAAACATAAAACTTTGAAACAGGAGAGATTCCATAAACAACAGCTGGGAATCGAAAGTAGAGAATCCTCCAGTGTAAATAGAACTCAGCACTGCCCAACCGACACACAATCACAAAAAACAATTTTTATAGCATGTCAATTTTGTTTCCAACTTAACACTCCGCTGTCAAACATCACAGTCGAAAAACTGTCACCAAGAAATAAAGTTGTTTTATTGCAAGTAACATCGTACTGAAATATAAATATTCACATATTTCGCTTTATTTCAATAAAATTAACTGAAATTTCACACTCCGGAGGCATAAAACAAACCTTCAATCATGCTTTACCTCGAGGATTACTTGGAGAGTAAGTAAAACATTGATTTTGTGCCAAAAACATCAAAACAAAATTTGAGACTTCAATGGACATATCGGGGCTCTGCTACACCGTTTTGTTTACACCCACTCTACTTTTGTTTATTCTAGTGATTGAACATCTGCCACAAGAGTTGAGGGATCGCTTCACAGAAATGCGTGAACTCGATCTTACTGTTCAAAGTAAGTAAAAATCTTCACAAACAAAAATATCACTGCTTTAATGACTAACAAATTACAGATAGTATGGATTCTCTGGAAAAGAAAACTCGCACATTCTTTCTGCAATGCAAACGAGGCGAATTACAAAGCACCGCTGCCGAAATCGAGTTTCAAAATCTGCGCAAAGAATACTACAAAGTTCTGGAAGATGCTGATGAAAAAGTCACCATCGCCACACAGATACACGAATTGGTCGAAAGATACTTACGTCGCTTGGACAGTGAATTGTTCAAATTCAAATGCGAACTGGAAGCTGACAACAATGGTATCACAGAAATCCTCGAAAAACGATCTCTAGAACTGGACGGCTCAAGTTCGATGGGCAGTTCGATTGGCAATCAGAAGGAGAATCGATTCTTTGGTTCTTTAGCCACAAACAATCACACAACAAGCAGCTCGTCCATTGCTAGCAGTCAGCAGCAACAACAACTGCAGCAGCCTAAAGATAACCGCTTTCGACAGAAACCCGAAAAACGACGCGACAGTACACCGATTCCCATTGTTGAGAAACGACCCAATTTGGGCGGGAATTCTTTGCCATCTCCAGCAGTGCCAGTTGCACCGGTTGTTGTTCAGCAGCAAGTGACGCCGAG
Organism: Sphaerophoria taeniata; assembly: GCA_943590905.1. Classification (NCBI taxonomy): domain Eukaryota; kingdom Metazoa; phylum Arthropoda; class Insecta; order Diptera; family Syrphidae; genus Sphaerophoria; species Sphaerophoria taeniata. Next base: position 27,330,907 of record OX016541.1, read on the forward strand.
TGTGACACATCATGCTGTAATTCCGCCGCCGGCGGTTGCGGGTCCTTCTGTTTCATATAATCTGCAACACATGGGTGGCGCGGGTAACGCCATTGCTGCGGCAGCTAGCCAGGCGATTGTTGCTACCCAGCAGATGCAGCAGGGTCGACGAACAGCCAGCCTCAAGGCATCCTATGAGGCAATCCATGGAGCTGCCGGTGGAGCCACTCCGCACGAGTTCTGGATCAATAGGGACATAAATACGCCCAGTGGTCAGGCCGCTCTGCAGACTATTGATCGGGAATCCAGCGCCAGAAAGCACAAAAAGTATGTACAACTCATCTATTTAGTTGCATGCTTAATTCTCATTTGATTTACAGAAAAATCTCATCTCATATACCCCAACATACACCCACTACACCAACTCCAATTCCATCCTCATCGTCGTCAATAAGTTCTCATGCCGAGTCGTCAACTTCCAGCATTGCAGAGGTCATTCCCACTCCAGCTGCTGTCCATGTCATAGCCGCATCTGCTGTCGCGGGTGCAGTTCAGCGGAATAGTTCGACTGTCGAGAGCACTAACAACTTGGTTGTGGAACAGACACCCGAAGGAGAATGGTCCTACGATCCGAATGAGCCCCGTTACTGTATTTGCAACCAGGTGTCCTATGGGGATATGGTTGCTTGCGATAATGATGCTGTAAGTTCGTCTCTGGTGCTTATGAAGAATTTATTTCAATGTCTTCATTTTAGTGTCCATTCGAGTGGTTCCATTATCCATGTGTTGGCATAACACAACCACCCAAAGGCAAGTGGTACTGTCCAAAGTGTACAGCGTCTATGCGTCGAAGAGGCAATCGCAAGAACTAAGTGAAAAGTGTTTTTCGACTTCGCTTGAAAATAAATTCAATTGAGTCGGTTTTATGGCCTCGGAATCAAGCGTTTTCTTTATTGGAAAATCTTGAAGAAAAAAAAACACAAATTTGCAAAATTCCACATTTATTTGGAAGCACTCTGATCTGCTCGCACTCCATACAGCTCTTAACATACAAAAATATACATAGAGGTAGGTTGTACCACAACATTCAGCTAAACCTGTCGTCATTCGTCAACGCCAGCGCCAACGCTCTCCACTCATCATCGATCCAAGACTCCTTGGGAGTGATCATTTATCACTTGGGAAGAATACACATCATAGCCCAAGCTAATAATGTTATCATAAAACACCCGATACTTGGTCGGCAGCCAATAAAAATTGACAAATTGGGCTACCGGCCAGATGGCCCATTCAGCCGCATACAACTTCCACGCCTTCAGCTTCATCTCTTGCCAGACTTCTTGATGGCTCCTCTGCTCCAATATTCCGAGCGTAACAAAAAACGCCGATATATAAACCGGCGAACAAATTAATTGATCCAAAGCGATTTTTATCATCACAGTGCGGAGTCCTCTTCCGGGCATTCGTCGATCAAGATATTTATACCAATAGTGGCATATCACTCCGACGCTCACGCCCGACAAGGCCATATTCATGGTTCGTCGACGGTCCCATTTTTCCAATTCACCCGTATACTTTTCGTATTGTTGTTCGATATAGTCGCCTGTTGATGATAGACTCAGCGATATCGTTACATTCGTGACAAGTAGATATTTGTCACTGAAGGCAGTACGCTGGAAAGCTTTGACTTTTTTAATGGCTTTCGTTTGGGCTATGGTTCTCAAGGCTGATCTTATCGCGATCATTATTTTATATATAGATTTTATTTTGTAATTTGGTGACTAGGTGGACGATTGAAAAGACACTTGGTGAGGAAATAACACTGAGGATAAGGCAACTTTAGATGTTCGTCATCGCGATTTTGATTGTTATAAAACGACGTCGTAATATTTGTTTGTATAAGGAAATGTAAAATTGATGAAATTTGTTAAGAACGAAAACGACGATTATTTTTGTGTACTTTCTTTGGTCACGGTTCGCCCTCGTTCGGCTCGTGTGTTTTTTTTGTCTGCACATGCTGCTAGAAATGTCAAAAATTTGACGTAAGAAATGAAAGAAATCTTAAGACAGGGATGTTACATGCAAATTCTACATGGTGCTCTAAAAAATAATTTATGACAAATATAAAAACAATTCTATTTTATCATCTGCAACTAATCTGGGTTAACTTGAAACCCCGATACCTATAGGTTTGACACTTTGTAATAAGAATTTTGCTACTTTTTTATGCTAGTGGACATGCTCTTCGAAGTTCAGTCAGTTTAGAAGACCCAATCCCAGCTCCCAGCACAGAAGAGGTAGAAAGGGCCATACAAAGGAAATATTCTTCGACGGTTTTTCGGTCCTATATGCGACGATGGCGCATGGAATAGAAGGTTAAAACGCGACATGTACCAGCTGTAGCTGTACTAAGATTGGCTTGGCCACATCGAGCGAATGGACGACAACTCTACAGTCAAGAAAGTTTTCTCTTCACAGCCCCAGGTTAGAGAAGACCCAGTATTTCCGGGTACCTGCGGTACAAAGACCAAGTAATTGAGGATTCCAGAACGCTTGGTTGCGATGACTGGAAAACACATGGAAAGTGTCTCAGGCTGAGATACTTCATGGATTGGGCACCGGACATGTTTTAGTTTTGATATCGCAGACATTTTACAGTTTGGGATTTATGGGTTATTGCTTTAATTTTAAGATTTTTACTGAAATATTCTGCAAAACGACAACCTTTTCTACTGCTCACTAGATATTGTTAGCAAACACTGTTATAGAATCCTTCATTTTTATCCTGGGGTCTCCATTGAACATTTCCGATGTCAGGACTATCGGCCTGTCATCAGATAACCCAATAGAGACCAACAATCCAACATCCAGTCCATGATCCGGTCATCCAATTTGACATTTGTGTTGTATGTAGTGGTGAGCGTCGATTTTCCACAGACTTTTTGACATTCGAATTTCATTTCGTTTAATTTGTCGTCGAGTGGGGTCATAATATGTACCTACATATTTGTGACAAATGTGAAATGTGACAATTTGAGGTTGCTGATGACAAGACACAATATGCCCAGTCAAAGAGAGCACTGGATTGCGGAAGAGAAGTTGGATTGGATTTGACTCTACTTTAGGTTATGATTACGAATAAAAACGATATCAGTATGAGGGGACCCTTATAACCACTACGACTCAAACTGTAGCATCCAAACTATCGATATCGATGTTATCGATAAAGAGTGAAATTTGCAAACAAATTGACATTTCTAGAAATTTGTCAGTATTCGTCGTCGGTGCAAAAAATATGATTTGTTTTCTTTTGTGAACAAAACAAAATACTAATCTTTTTCCTAAAAACTAATTATCCTTCCTTAATCGCTTTAAACTATTTCAATACAACATCAAAATGGACATATCAAAAAGTATAAAATTCTTCGATCTTTGCCAGCAATTCGAAAAAATCAAAAACACTAGAGAAATTTCATTGAAAGAGAAAAAGCTGCTCCAGACACTCAATTCCTTCCTCGATTATTCGAAAGAATTTCGCAAAAATCACGGCGATGTGAGTTTAATTTCACCAGAAACCAAAGAAATTTTAAATTTATTTAAATTCCTAGGAGGGAAAATCAAGTTTCTATTGTCTCCTGAGGTGTCTACTTCCTGATTCAGATAATTCCAGAGAGAGTTATGGCATTCAAATAACAACTTTGGGGAAAATTTACATAAAAATTCTTCAACTACCAGCTGGAGGTGATATTTGTTCTTTTTTCTTTCTTCTCGAGAAACTATTAAACCACCTAAATCTATAGGAAACTTCGCCTGCAAACTACTCCACCGAAGTCACGCCAATGGCCCTCAGCCACAGCATCAGGACTACGCCGATATTGTTTACAGTGTTCTGAGAACCCGCGCAACAGACGAACCGAGTGAAATAACTTTGTTTGAAATCCACACAATGCTGGACAGAATTTCATCCGAAGATCGTAGATGTAAGTGTAGCGTCTGTCTTTTCTTCATACAAAAATTCTCATTCAAAATGCTTGCAGGTGTTGAGAATGTCCTAACTGAGCTTTCGGAAAAAGCATCTGCCTTCGAACAAAAATGGTTCATTCGGTTGCTTCTCAAGCGAATGAATTTGGGCATCGGCGAAACACGCATTTTTAACATTCTGCATCCACGAGCCAAAGATTACTACTCCAGATGCTCAGATCTGGAAAAAGTGTGTCTAGCCATTGAACGTGGCGATGAATTGTGCTTAGATAAGTCTGTAGTTCCCTTCAGTCATGTCCGACCCATGTTGTGTGAGCGCTTAAAAACCGAATGCTTGTACCAAATGATGGGCAACGATACGGTCTACGCGGAGACCAAAATGGACGGCGAACGATTCCAGCTGCACAAAGTGGACGACACATTCAAATATATTTCACGAAATGGTGTCGACTACACAAAACATTTTGGAAGCAACCCGAACGAAGGAAATCTAACGCCACTGATTATGGGACTGTTGGACACTTCTGTGAAGAGTATCATTCTGGATGGGGAGATGATGGTCTGGGACAAGGAATTAGAGGCTTTTCGCGTCAAGGGGGAGAACTTTGATGTGAAACATCTTCGTCCAGGCGGCAATCTGCGACCGTGTTTCGTAGCTTACGATTTGATTTACTTAAATGGAAAGTGTTTGACCAAGAAAGCGTATGGCGATCGGGTGGCCAAGCTGCAGACCTGTTTCAAGGAGCAAGACGGTGTCTTGAAACTAGGAAAACGCATCAAATTGTGTACGTTGCAACATTTTATGGACATTTTCAATGAAGCTTTGGATGCCAATGAGGAGGGAGTTGTCATAAAACTAAATGGATCCAAGTATGCACCGGGTTCTCGGACTGGGGGATGGTATAAAGTCAAAGCGGATGTAAGTATAACCAGACTTTCAAGGTAGTGTGTAATATTTGATGATTTCCTTTCAGTACATTAAAGACCTTGTGGCTGATATGGACATGCTCATAATGGGCGGCTACTACAACCGAACCAAGACATACATCAACAGCTATTTGGTTGGAGTCATCGAAGGCGATGAGAGTAAGTTGGATTGAAGGTTTTCCTAACACTTCTATAGTTGATTCCTGATCATTCTAGACGATGCAAAATTGCACTGCGTTGGTAAAGTGGCACTCGGACTATCAACCGGTGAAAGAACGACTCTAAATGCAAGTCTGGCATCGAAATGGAAGCGAGGATTCATGCCCAAACATCTATGCTTTGGACACTTAAGTCCGGACGTCTGGATCGAGCCAAAAGACTCGATTGTCCTGAAACTGAAAGCCAGCGAACTGGGACAAGCGTCCTCCTTTGCCACACCGTATTCCTTGAGATTTCCTCGCATCGAGGAAATTCGAAGTGATAAACCGTGGTTCGAATGCATGACACTGAAAGAATATGAAGATTTTTATGAGGTAAGCAAATGGCGTCATAGAAAAACTTTGTTAATCTTTGATTTTCAATTGATAGGGCGATCATGGAGTCAAAAAAATCAACAAGCGTGGGCTCAATGAAGACGACATGGTCTCTAGCAAAAGGCCCAAAAATAGCGCTGCCAAAAGCAGGACTTCGACAACAGTCTATTCGAATGCTTTCAATCCTAGAGAGGTAACTGTCTCTTAGTCGTTCGATTCGAATTTATCAAGTGTTTTTTTCTCCTTAAAGATTTCAGCAGAATCAACGATTTTGGAAGATTTCAACTTCTGTATTCTAAGTTCCCTGCGAGGTGGTCACTCGGTTAATCAACTGAAAGAGCTTGTAGTCAAAAATGGCGGCACCCTTGTAGAGAATCCCTCCCCAACAGACCACAAATGTATTTGCATAGCAGGCGACATAACGTATCGTGTTGACACTCTCAGCCAAACTGGCTACTACAATGTGGTGTCTTGCAAGTGGCTGATTGACACCGCCGAGCGAAAACGAATGCAATTGAAACCCAGAGACATGATCAGTTCAACTCCAGAACTGCGAGAACAGCTACAGGAGGTTTTTGACACGTACGGGGATTCATACACTGATCACGTGGATGAGGAAGAATTGCAGAGTCTACTGGGAGATTTGAAATCGAATGTGAGTCTTCACCAAAAATGTGACAAATCCATTAATTATGCTTTTTGCTTTCCACAGGAAACACCATCGCTACTGGAGCATGAAATGACTTCACTTGAAGCCGCCATTTATGGAGACAATAATTCTCCCAACTTTTTCCGTAATTCCAAAGCTCTTTTCTACACTCTAGACGAAGCCAATAAGACTCTCTCCCATGCCGCGACTATGGCGAAATTAACATTTCAATGGCGTGGCGGCACCTGTCCCGATGATCTGCAACAACAATTCCCAAGTGGAGAAAAGAAAGTTGAATTTGTATTTGCCGATTTGAACGAAATCGATATGAATACATTCGAAATGTGGTTCCTTTCGACGTTTACAAAGCGTCTACTCAAAGTTCAGGTTGTATCCATTGAATGGATAGCTGATAGTGATAAAGAGGGCAAGAGATTGCCACTTGATAATTATTTAATAAAATTCTAATTAAGCTTTTGAATACGAACAAACAAATAAAAATGTTTTTTCTGTTTTGTTGAGTAACTCTTGTTAAAGGATAGCCTGTGACCTATAAATCAGAGGTCTCATGCAATCCACAAGGCATGATAAGCAGATTACATGAGAGTATGTATGTAAATACTGAGTTGAAGTTGTCCTCTCATAATGAAGAGTGAATTCTCGGATGCGGATTTGATGAGGAATATGATTGAGGGAGGTGCGGGAGTGTGCAGGACAGGAAAATAGGATTACATTTGAGATTGTGCATCATGATGTTTGGTCGGGTATGCATTAGCAGGTGAGGTGTGTAATGCGGTTGTGAAGATGTTTTAATTCTTGATGACGACACGCCACTGGCACACGTGTTAAGTTCGAGTGGACGAAGAGTTTTGAAATGTTCCGGAGGGTTTGTGTTATTTATGGGTTGGTTAATATGCATTCTGGCGTGGACTTGTGTAATTGAAGATCTATTCGAATTTAAATTTAATTGACGCAACAATGCAATCTGAATTGACTGACATTTATTCATATTTGCGGAAGTTTATGGTCGAAATTTGATTTAACATGTAATTCTTTAAAAGTCAAAATGTGATAATCTTGGTATCGGTTAAATAACAACACTCAAACTTATTAGAGAACGTGATATGTATAGCATATAGACGATGGAAAATGTTTAAGCTTGATGAACTGCAAACTGTTTATAAAAGATTAAGAAATAGAGTGGTATGTGCTGTACGAGATTCAAAAAAGCAGTTCTATGCTCTTAAACTTGATCCTAGTCTAGCGAAAGATAAACTTTGGAAGAATCTGAAAAATATTAGCGTAGGTAGTAAGAATAACAGTAACTTATCTAACGTTGACTGTGAAGTTCTGAACAAAAATTTTACTCAATTAAATAATTAAGATTGCAGTTATCTACTATATGAGAGTGAACTGAATTTTGTCTCGGTAGACAATGAAATGTTAAAATTCAATTTCTCGGCCGTTGAGGAAACAGATGTGCTTGAAAGTTTCTTAGCAATAAAATCTAACTCTATAGGGATTGATGGCATGCATCCGACCTTTCTTAAAGCAGTTCTACCTTATATCACAGATAATAAATTTATGCAGATGTCTCATCCCTGCAGAAAAAAAATAAACATATTTTGCTCTTAAGTGACAAGGAGCTTTTTTAAGCTTTTTTCCTTGCCTAAGTATGGGCACGCAAATAGATTTTTAATGCATTAAGTGAATGCGTTAAAGCTTTTGGAAAAAAACTTTTTTTTTTTGGTAGCTTTCAGTTTCATATATCATTTCTCGCCATAAGGTGAGACATCTGTATGGGCTTATATACGAAATAAATCACTCATTTTTTAAATAACATTCTCATGACAAGCACGTTTCCACATGCTTGGAAACAAGCAAAGGTCATTCCAATCCCGAAAAATCGCAGTTGTGATGAATTTCGACCTATTGCTATTTTGACTTTCCTCTCAAAAGTCCTGCAAAGAATTATGAACAAACAAATTCGCTGTTTTTTATCCGAACATAAACTAATTTGTTCTTGCCAGTCCGGCTTTAGGGCTAAACACAGCAGTACAACTGCTTTAATTGACGTTACAGAAGGAATAAGAAACGCAATTGATGATGACAAAGTAACAATCCTTACTCTTCTAGATTTTTAAAAAGCTTTTGATACGGTCAATAAAAACATACTTTGTAGAAAGCTCTTAAGCAAATTTAATTTTTCATCGTTATCAGCTAAACTAATTTACTCCTACCTATCTAGACGATCGCAAGCTGTTTTTGCGAACAATACTTTGTCGTCTCCTCTTCCACTGCATAGAGGAGTGTTCCACAGGGTTCTTTTCTTGGCCCTTTGCTCTTCTCTATGTATATTAATGACCTCTCCTTCTGTTCCCTTAAGTCCTCCTAACATATGTATGCAGACGATGTACAATTATATAACAGCTTTCTTATTGGAATGCTTGAGAATGGTGTTTATGAAATTAACGAAGATCTGCATAAGATTGCACTATGGTCTCAGCAAAATGATCTTTGCCTGAACGCCAAAAAATCAAAATGCATTGTGATAGCGAGAACTATCTTAGATACATCATATTTTCCTATAGTTCACATTAACAACACCCCTATTGAATTTGTTGACTCTGTTAAAAACCTAGGACTTACTTTTAATCGTACCCCGACATGGAATAATCAAAGGTTATGGTGGTGATGATGGTGGTGAAGTGGTGATGCAGGCCCGTAGCCAGAGTTGGTTTCAACGTAGGGCAAGAGTCATATCAGGTAGGGCATTGGTAAATTTTCTATTTGATCTCATGTCCGTTAGGTTCACATAAAAAAAAATGAAAAACATTAACGTTTTTAGGTTAACATATTTCCTTATTATTTCTCCAAATATATACCGGACGCTGGAATAGTGTTGAAGGCTTTCCGAGCTGGAGCATTGATGTCCTTCCGCGCTCTACATGATCGAGCCATCTGAGTCTCTGGACCTTGACCCTTCTGGCTAGGTCCGTGTCGTTGTACAACCCGAAAAATTCGCTGTTGAATCTTCTTCTCCACATCAATGCACACGGGCACACAGCCTTAAGCACTATTCACATGAGCACGAACAACGACCAACGAATGAACGAAAATTCGTCGATTTTGACATTTCTTTCACATGAGAGTTTTTAATTCGTCGCGAATGAACAACCAAAACACAAGGCAAGAATGATTTTTGAGGTTATACGCGCGCGAAAATTTTGTTCGTTGGGAGTGTGGACGATGTGGAACGCGAATAGAGTTTGACAGTTCGTATCAACTAGATTTGTTTTCGCGACGAATAAATTTGTTTTCTCAAATTTATTAACATTTGAGATTTAAAAGTAGATTAATGCTTCATAAATCAAACGTTAACTACACTTCTATCGTTTTGTTGAGAATTTGTAAAGAAATACGGCTCCAAACTTATTTAAAATCACTTTTCTTCATTCATTCGTCGTTCGTTGGTCGTGCTCATGTGAATAGTGCTTTAGGCATATTCATCCGATTTTGTCAAGATCCATGCTTCTGCACCATACAGTAGGACTAGGATACTGAAGGTGTCATATAGTTTTACCTAACGATGATCGAGAGATGGTTTTCTACTCAATTACTTTCCTAAGCCAAAGAAGCAGCGATTATAGCAAGAGTTATTTTTCGTCAGATCTCGGCGCTGGTGTTATTGCCCGTGTTAATAGCCTAGATAGAAAAACTCCTCTACTGCCTCGAAGTTGTATGCGTATATTGTGACGTTCTGTCCGAGCCGTCACGTCGTCGGTGATGGATGTCCTTCCTCGAAGAGAACATATACTTCGTTTTACCCTCATTTAACACTAAACCCATTTTTCCGCTTGTACCTCAATTCTCAGAAAGGCGCCATTGACATCACGCCGTGTTCTTTATATTATATCAATATCATCGGCGTACGCAAGAAGTTGAACAGACTTTTGGAAGATAGTGCCTCTGGTGTTGACCGTAGAATTTTGCATTCTCTCACTCTCAATCACGATGTTTAAGAAATCTCATGATAGTTCATTGCTTTGGCTGAATCCTTTTTTGACATGGAATGATTCAGTAATGTTAGGTTAGGTTACAGTGGCTGCGGATTCAGAATCCACACACTTAGGCCAAAAGGAAAGGCCCATTGTGATACCATGAATCTAGAGAATTACTTCTTACTAGTCGAACCATTTTGAGCTTTTTATAAAGCGAAGAAGATATTTGATACCCTTGTTAGCTAGTTCACTGGGATTATCATAAAAATATTCTCCTAGATGAAATTTGCGTCTTAGTGAAAGAGCAGGGCAAGTGCAGAGAAGGTGAGAGATTGTTTCCTCTTCTTCCTCATCCATACAGCTTCTGCAGAAGTCATTTGAGGCTACACCAAGTCGTATTGCGTGTCTGCCTATAAGACAGTGTCCCGTAAGGACACCTATCAGGGAGCTAATATGAAGTCTGCTTTGAGATAACAAGTCTTTAGAGCGCTTTAAGTCCAGTGAAGGCCATATGAGTTTCGTAGCTGCGCACGTTGGTAAATTGTGCCACCTGTAGTTTGTTCTCGTTAAAGCTGCTTCTTTTAGCAAAAGTTTACATGTAGCTATCGGTATACCTATCTTCTCCCTTTCAGGTGAAATAGGTATGACGGTTCCATTTTTAGCGAGTTCATCAGCTCTACAATTTCCTTCGATGTCTCTGTGACCCGGCACCCAACAGAGGTGAATGTTAAATTGCTGCGCCATCTCCATCAGAGACGATCGGCAATCGAGGGCCGTTTGAGATTTGGTTGAGACACCTTCGAGAGATTTAATAGCAGCCTGACTGTCAGAGAAGATGCGGATATCAGAAGTTGATATCACGTTTTCTCTTAGCCAGGAGAGAACCTCTTTGATCGCTAAAATTTCCGCTTGGAAGACGCTACAATGATTGGGAAGGCGGAATGAGATGCTTAGATTAAGCTTTTCTGAGTACACACCACTACCAACTCCATCACTTGTCTTGGATCCATCTGTATAAAAATGAATGCCTTTGTCATCCAGAAGTTTTTTGTCTTCCCATTCTTCTCTGGATGGAATAGATATCTGGAAGTTTTTACCAAATTGTGGTTTTGGAATGGTGTAGTCTATGTACTTTGGTATAGAACCGAAAGAGTTCAAAATGATGGAGTGTCCCACATTATTGTTGGTCCATTGAGATGAGGCGTTGAGTCTTATAGCTGTACTCGCTGCCACTTGTTTGCTAAAAATGTCGAGGGGTGTTAGATGGAGGAGAGTGTCTAACGCTGCTGAGGGTGTGGTTCTCAAAGCCCCGCTTATGCAGAGACAAGCAGTGCGTTGGACTCTGCTGAGTTTGTAGCAGTAAGTGACTTCCTCCAGTGCAGTCCATTATACTGCAACCCCGTACATGAGAACAGGTCGAATGACCGATGTGTATAGCCAATAGGTTATGCGAGGTTGAAAACCCCATTTGCTTCCTATGGCTTTCTTGCAAGAGAAAAGACCTACTGTGGCTTTCTTAACTCTTTCCTGAATATAAGGTTTCCAACTTAATTTGTTGTCTAATATCAGACCAAGATATTTGGCTTCATTGGTAAAAATTAGTGGTACACCTTTTATTGAAGGGGGTACAATTACTGGGATCTTGTATTTCCGTGTAAAAAGGACAAGGTCCGTTTTTTGAGGATTAATACTAAGTCCACAACGATCAGCCCATCTAGTGAGCATATTAAGTGCGTTTTGGAGAATGTCTTTCAGTGTATTAGGATGTTTTCCTGTGACGGCGATAGCAACATCATCGGCATACGCAATCACTCTGTAGCCTTCCCTCTCGAGGGATATTAGCAATTCTTTAACTACTATGTTCCACAGGAGAGGGGACAGAACACCAACTTGCGGAGTGCCTCTACTGACAGACCTTTTCGTACAAAAATCCCCCATCTCAGAGTTGATGATCCTGCTTTTAAGCATTAGATTGATCAGCTTACAGAGTGAGTATTCGACGTTTAGGGTCGTCATAGCAGAAGTGATAGCAGATGTGTCAACGTTGTTGAAAGCACCTTCAATATCCAGGAAGGCAACCATAGTATACTCCTTTTGCTCTAGGGAGTATTCGATAGTTCTTACCAGAGTATGCAAGGCTGTTTCTACCGATTTCCCTTTGCAGTAAGCATGCTGAGACATCGATAGTCCCTTATCAATGCTATTACGTATATGGATATCAATCAATCGTTCCAGCGTTTTGAGAATGAAAGATGATAGACTAATAGGTCTTAGATCTTTAGGGTTGACATGCGAGCATTTGCCCGCCTTGGGAATGAATACTACTTTTACCTCTCTCCATCGCTGAGGAATATAGGCCAGATCTAGACAACTTTTGAACATCATCTCAATGATGGGCAGAGTTATATCGATGGTGTGTTGTAGCTCAGCTGGTATGATTTGATCTGGGCCTGGAGATTTATAAGGTTTGAAGCTATTCAGATCCCATGTCAATTTTTCTTTTGTGACAAGACCTTGAGGAAAAGTTAAGTTAATACCCGATCCAGGACGGCTTATTGTATTAACGGATTTGGAGCTATCTGGGAAGTGGGTATCTAATAGCAGGTTTAGCGTTTCTTCGAAAGAGTTAGTCCATGTACCATCTGAGTTTTTGAGACAACTAGGCATGGTTGGATTTGTCGAGAGAATCTTCCTTAGCCGCGATGCCTCCGAGGACTCTTCTATTGAGCTACAGAAGGATCTCCATGAGGATCTTTTGGCTGTTCTCAATTCTTGTTTATACTTTTTGAGGGATTCCTTATAGGACTCCCAATCTTGGAGGTGTCTAGACTTTTTTGCACGGTTAAAAAGCCTTCTACAACCTTTCCTGAGTATTTCTAGTTCAGCAGCCCACCAATGTGGTTTTCTCTTTCCTCGCACTGTAGTGAGGGGACAGGCAGTTTCCATAGCTTTATTGAGGGCTGCTGTAAGCTCATCAACTTTTTTATCGAGTTCAAGAGCGCATAAGGGAGGATCATTAAGTTCTGGTTTAATCAGACTTTTCAGAGTTGTCCTATATTTTGGCCAATCTATTTTCCTATAATTCCGGAAAGGGATCGGTTTTGGGGACTCTTCACTAAGAGAGAATTGGATGTACCTATGATCGGAGAACGAGTGCTCCTTTGATACTCTCCAATTCAATACTTTATTCGAGAGATGCAACGAGACAAGAGTGATATCTAAAACTTCTTGTCGATTTTTAGTAACAAAGGTTGGTTCATTACCAACGTTACTTACTACCAGATTAGTTGTTAAGATGTAATCAAAAAGAGACTCACCTCTGTCATTTATATCGGTACTACCCCACGTAGTATGGTGCGCATTGGCGTCACAACCGATAATTATGTTGGTTTTGAGTCTTGTTGATTCAGCGACCGTCTTCTCCAGAGTGGTACCAGGCAGTGGGCCCTGGTGGTCGTGGCCCAAATACGCTGATACCAGCCAGTAGGTATGGTTGTCTATTACCATACTGGCTGTGGTGACGTCTTCATCACTGAAATTAGGGAGTAAAAATACATTTAGACTACGTTTTACTAGTATGCAGGATCTTGGGTTACCTTTTCCCGTTACATATAAGACGCAGTAGCCAGAAGTTCCCAATCCTCGAACCAGGGATTTCCCAATCCAGGGCTCTTGGATGAGAACGACATCTTCCCCAGTTTTTGACAGGCGGAGAAGAAGGGAGGCCGAAGCCTTAATAGAGTGTTGGAGATTAATCTGTACTATTTGCAGCATTTTGGCTACAACTAGGCAGATCAACCTCCACCACTGTTAAATCCAGTTCATCCAGATCGGACGAAGAGGAACCTAGCAGTTCATCTTTTTCCTCCCCGGAGAGAACTTTGCTAGATGAGTCATCAGTCTCCATTAGGGATAAACTTTTGACGTTTTCGGAAGAAGACTGTGCCGCGACAGAAGAGGGCCCTGGTACAACATCATCCCCATCCAAGGATGGGGAAGTGATGATAGCACTGGGACCCCCCACGTCTGGCGACACAGCTTCTGAGTGTAGGGAAGAAGACTGCGCCGTGACAGAAGAGGGCCCAGGTACACCATCGTCCACATCCATGGATGGAAAGGTGATAGTAGCACCAAGACCCCCTACGTCTTGCGACACAGCTTCTAAAGTGGGTTGTGGAGGCTCGCATAAAGCGTCTACCTCATCTTTTTTGTATATACGGAGAGTAATCGTCTCGAACCCGTATCTTATCACTCCCTTAGTTCGCACCAGAGAGGCCGCAGAGTCCTTATTGATGACGATAATCGCACTTCGATAAAGACCCTTCGGCTCCTCCAGTTTTGCGATCTTCCAGTCGTGACAGGAGAGGTCCGGGTTGCTAAGCCTGATCATCTCATGGATGTCTTCAGGACATGCAGGCTCAATCGGGATCCAAGCACGAGCTCTCGGCCTGCAAGGAATGTCTTCCCTTGCAACAACCTCGAGTTTTGCGCCTGGCCAAACTTCGCCCAGCATGCCGACAGCAAGCGTATATAAATCGCGCGACCTCTGATCGTTACAAACGATGAGTTTGACATGACCTTGATGCCAACCCCCATCGCTTGTTACAGGTGGTGGACCCGGATGCTCTCGCATGACTTTGAGAAAGCCAGCCGAGAGCTTCAGTTTCACCATCTGCCAACGGTCAGAGGTAATCGCGCCATCAATATTGCTTCTATCAATGACCGCAACCACGATTTTGTTTTGTTCCTTAAGCACATCACTAAAAGGCTTAGTGAGAGGTACTTTAGGAATTTTGGGAGTGCTGGTGTTCTGCACTTTGGGTTTTTTAGGGATGGGAGTGGACTCCTCCAGAGACCTTTGTCGCTTTGACGTGGAGTCGTAGCTGGTCTTAGATTTGGCTAAAATGGACTTAGCCCACTCAATCTTCTTGCTATGGATGGGATTACTACCATCCCCCAATGTTGCACCAGGAGATTTTAGCAATCTCATCGCATAGCGACGTTGCTTATATAGGACCCTAGGTTGGGTGGCTGTCTTCGTAGTGGAGGCAGGGTCGTTATTCCCGACGCTGCTAACACCACGGAGACTACCACTAGGACCATCCTGGAGAGGTTTACTCTCTTTGGTAGTGGAACTACCGACATGAGGAGGCGCTTTCGCCAGGGATACCTCCTGTACCTCACTAGAAGCTGGGCAATGACTTGGCACAGACCCCTCTCCTATGTTTGGCACAGGATTTACGACAGCCGACATTATCGCCGAACTGCCGCCCGGTGTAGATACAACCTGTACCACACTCGAAGTTGGGCAGTGACATGTCACAATCCCTTCTCCTGTGTACGGCACAGGTGTAACGACAGCCGACGTTGCCGCCGAACTGCCGCCCGGTGTAGCTGTAGTACCGGTACCGGTTTGATTTTTTTGTTTTTGTTTTTGTTTTTGTTTGTTTTGTTTGTTTTTTTTTTATTTGGGTTCCCACGAGTAGGCGAAGTAAAAGGGGGGGTCCGTCTGTGCAGAGATTCGCTTACACAGATAAGGCTAGCTAATCCGGAGGTCGCCTGGTATCCGGATACTCCGTTAGTGACTGAGCTATTTTTAGAAATTGGGCCCTCAGCCTGGCTGATCATCGGCACGGGTCGTATAACACCTTGAATCCAGCCCAATTTGGGAAGTTGAAGGGGAGGATATGATTTGGAAGAGGAGAGACGAACAGCAATTGAGCCATAAGCGTCCCAGGAAGGAAACAAGGTACTGACAGAAGTGATACACTATACAGTCAGGGGATAAGGAGACATCAGCCAGTGTAATGCACAAAGCCGATGGAGGAGGGGATAAGGATCGGGAAGGGGAGGGACGAGCGACCTTTGGTTTCAGGACTCTTCTGGAGAAATAATTCCCGAGAATCATTGACCTTACTCAGCTTCTACAACTCGACAAGTTCGACGCTCAGGTAGAAGATGATTCAGTAAGCTCGTTGCCAAATTTTATGGAACAGCGTGAGTTCTCCATAGTCATTATGGACAAGAAAACGACCTTAGCAGGGATGCCAAAACTAGACATAGCTTTATACAGTTCGTCTCTATATATGAAATAAAAAAAATAATTTAAAAGCGGCAATGTTGGAGTCTGTACAAAAAGCTCTAAGAAATTTAGGAAATCCACACCAAAGCGTTGAACAGTTAAGAGAATTAGATCCGCTAGCGTCTTTCTGTTCTCGAAGATTATAAGAAAGCATCAGATATTGCAACTAAATAAAACATTGGAATAATCTGTTCTGTACATCTACTTGATATCTAAAAAAACAAAAACTGGATTAACAAATCTTTCGGCAACATACGGAATCAAAATCTGCAAGCTTTTCTGAGTTCAAAACCATTCACAGAATACGGTCCTTATATTTTGCACACTCAACTCCCCATAGCGCCTGCACTAATAAAATAATAAAATAAAAACAAGTTCATACGAAAAGTGATAAAATATTATTAGAATTTCTTAAAATACATAATTTAATTTTCCGATTGTTAATTTTATTAAACACTCGAAGGACTTTTATGAGATCAAACGCAAGAAATACAAGGTTAGACATTCTCTCATGTCCTATTGACATCCTTTGAGGCCTATTGATGGCAGTTAGAATTGAAAATTTGGATTCACATACTGCTCTGCTACATCCTTAAGTCGCTACAGACGCCTGTACAAGATCTGCATTTGGTTTTCGGATTTATCTTCGAGTTTACTCAAATAATTTTTGACCACAGTAGCCTCTTCCCTTATTGGAATTGTGAGACCTGAAAAGTTAGTTGATATTTTGCATTTTTTCGATATGAACGAACTAAAATCCCTGTATTGAAGCGAAACTAAAAGAATAATGTGTTTATGTTAAGTTAAGTTTATAAGACGAAAAATTGGATCGTATAACTTGAAAATAATATGATTCATTTATAATTCGTTCAATTTGATGAATGAGTTGCATTTGCAAAATGTAGGTACATCATCGGTTTAGATTTTTTGTTGAATACTAATAGAAGATCAATCTAAAAGTATATGCGCTGAAATCATTAGCTTTTAATGAAATGTAAACGTCAAAATTCGTCTTAAAAATTTCATAACCAAATCGAAGAGTTTGAAGAGAAGCAACTAAATACTCTATAGTAACTTTATCGATAGTATTTTTAAGACTTTCAATGAAATTTACATGACTATTTCTTAGAAAGGATAAGCACGACACGAAGATTATTTTGAAATTTAAATACCTTAAATTTTCAAAAAGTTCACTTTTATAGAACCTAACCTCATTCCTAAACACACATGATATTTTTGAAGGTAGGGCATTTACAAGGCAAGCTGGAAAAATGTTGGAAGGTAGGACATTTTCATGAGAAGTGAATTTTTAAAAGTAGGGCATTTTTAGGCAGGGTATATAAAGCTGGATAGTTTTTGAATGTATACGGCTGTTTTGTAAGCAGGACATTTTTGTAAGAAGAGCATTTTTGAAGGTAGGGCTGTTCTCAATTTCTGAAGGTAGGGCATTTTAAATTTAAGGTAGGGCATTGCCCTACTTTGCCCCCCCTGGCTACGGCCATGTGGTGATGTGTATCATTTTTTTTCTTAATAATCTTGAAATTTTGAAATTTTACTTTTTTTTCATAATCTTTGTTTTTGAAATCCTTTCTTAGCTTAATATCCATATTTTCTTACTTACATTTTGAATTATTTTATTATTTTATTATTTACCTTAAATTAAATGAAATGTCAATTTTTGCAACATTATACTATATTTAAAAGAAAAGTACTACGTTCTGATATTTGCTCTAACTTAAAAGATATTGTATCTTACTGAGTAATTATAACAATAAAATAAACTAAACTAAACTAATCTGGTTTATTGGTTGATGTTTCCTCAAAAACATGAAAAAGGTAACAGTTATCGCGCCATGTTAAGGGGCTATATTATTCTTGAAATTCAAGCCCATTAACTCGGTAAGTTCAACAAGACGGCGTCGTTGGCGCTACGAGCCATACAGCATGTGGAACAATGGATTTACACTTAATTTCACGTTTGCTACAGTAATTTGGCCGTCTACATCGATTCTCCCGTCTTTTACATACTTTTGGTCTAAGAAACCAATTAATTTTTGGCGTTATAACTAGCTTTAGTGTTCGTGGACGTGGTTTCTGTAAGTCAAAATATTTTGTTGCACGGCGATCATCTCCTTGTGTAACATGTAAGTTTTAAAGTGAACGAATTTGTAGTCCATTTAATGAAAAAAAGATAAGTATACGTCCGAGTGTCCGAAAAAAACTAAATGCTTTTAATTTGGCTGTAATAAAGAGAAGGTATCTCTTAAGTTGGGCAATTTTCCTGAACAACGAAAAACATATAAATCAAAATCAAACCCGCTCAACCCGGGTTTCTTAAAGGAAGATCTACCACAACAAATTTAATTACGTTCGAATACAAAGTCTTATCAGCCCTCGAAAATGGCAACGAAGTTGATGTAATCTAGACTGACTATACCAAAGCCTTCGAAAACATTTCTCATGAAATAATTTATTTCAAACTTATTGCTCTTGGTTTTCCACCAAGTCTCATTAAATGAATAAGACGAGGTAGGAGGACAGAACGTACAGAACGTACACAGTTTCTGATCCTATTCATGCCACGGCCGGTGTACAACAAGGCAGTCATCTTGGCCCACTTCTTTTTATGTTGTTGGTTAATGATGTCAGTCTTATACTAAGGAAGTCTTATGCTTGCGGATGACAAGAAAATCTGTAAAATTATCTCCTCTCAAACATGATTCCTCCCCAGCGTTACCACTTGAAAAAAAAGGAACCGAAGTAGATTTGTGAGAAAAGCGAAGTAGATTGAGAAAAAAAGGAAGTGGATCTTACTCTTAATTTCTTATCAGTGTTCTAAATTCCATTTAAAACTCGATCTTGTGAATCTCGGTCTAACTTAGTTTTTAGAATATTTGAAACTCGGGCATTTCTTCATCTTCACTTCTCTATAACTCGATCTAAAATCATCATTGAGCTTTAAGCGCTTAGAACTTGCTATTTTTAGACCAAAGTTCTAGCATATTTTGTTTGGTTGTGTTAATAGTAGCACGTATTGCCGTTCGATAAATAAGCCGTTCTTCCAGGACAACGTTCGCATCGTACTCAATGTCATCGTCCATAAAAAATAGGAAATCATAAAAAATTAGATCCATTTTCTTATATCTTGACCTATTATTCTCTTTTATTGGATTTTCCGAAAATGATTACAAATTGAAATCATTTCGCTCGTTGAAAAAACGAAATTATAAATAAACCGAGTTTTAAGGAACTAGAACTCCGAATTCGATTTCTAAAATTTGACTAAAACGGAAATTTAAGGGCTAGAACTTTGTCAAGAAATTAGGCGTTAAAATTGTATATTTTATACTGACCCTCGATACTTAGAGGCATGGAGGCATTCTTCTTTATCTTAGGATATTATAGCCGACCCGATAAATGTTTTTTTTCGAGGTTTCCTTCCATGTACATAGGATTAGGGTGGTGCGGTGCGAACGTGGGTAACTAACGGCTAGGTATACTGGTGCAGGATTATAATAAACGGATGGGCCCTTTCACACTGGTGGGGGAAAGTCTATACTTGGTTAATTCAAAATCACAGACGAATCCGGTAAATCACGGACGGATCCGGTAAATAGCAGACGAATCTGGTAAATCACGGACGGATCCGGTAAATCACGGACAAATCCGGTAAATCACAGACGAATCTGATAGTTATAAATGACAAGACGCCTTTCCGCTGGTGGGGGAAAGTCTATGTCCGGTTAGTAACACGGACGAATCTGGTAAATCAGAGACATACCTCGTAAATCACGGACGAATCCGGTAAATCACGGACGGGTTGTATAAATGACAAAACCCCTTACCACAGGTGAGAGGAAGTCTATGTCTGGTTAGTTTGGATTTAGATTTATACTTACCACTGCGGGAGCACCGTCTGCTCGCTTCGAATGCGTGGCTTCAACTGACTTCACCAGACCTGGCAGCTGGCTATTTATAGGCTGACTGCCTGTGCTGTGTACCGTTTGGCGGTCGGTTAGCAACTGCTTTGGTGTTTGCAACAGGTACTTGCCTTCTGGTTTGTACTGGACTGTGGTGTGTATTGGACGTTGATGTGTACTGGTACTGATATTTAGCTTACTGAGGTCGGTCGGCATCTGATGATTATTGCTAATTTGGGGGTCTATTTATACCCCGAACGAGAGGCACATGGTGTGAATCATATTTTGTAAGGAATAAAAAGAGATATAAGGCGTGAATTTGTAATGAGTAATAACAACATATCACATCGTGTTGGTTCTTATGTAAATGGATATCAAAGTTCGTCGTCGTCGTTGAAATCGTAGTTTTAAGGATTTCATTGGTTTGAAATATAACGGCTAAACATCAACAACAACAACATGTTTTGATTTATTTTGGTTGCTGTTAATTTGGGTTTGAGTAGACAACGTCTAACATGTCTTAAGGACGCACCGTCGCGTCGCTGTTTGCAATAAATATGATTGCACACAAAAAAGACCCCAAAGTAAAAGAACAAAAAATATGTACTGCCTTAATTAAGGACCAATAACGTGAAATTCCAATGTCTAGTAATTTCTTTGGTTTTAATTACCTCTCAATTTTCATAACCTCATTAATTAAAAACAAAAAATACTGAAAACCCACAAAATACTTAAGTAGACCCTTTAAACAAAAAAATAAATGCGGATTTTAAATTAATTGACATACTTCAGTTGGGGCCTTGAAATCCTCGGCCGTTGTCCCCAAATAACCATAAATCCCCCCTCCTTCCTTAAACTCCAAAAGAAGAAAAAAAAACCCGAAGTAAATTAGAAGCAATAAGGGACAATTTATATTCCCGCCCTCCTCGCGCAGCCTGAAACCGAAAAGGAACTTAACAAAAAATATATTCTACGTAACCATAATTTACGACATCTTCGGCAAGAATTTTATGCGCGCCATTTAATTGAATTGAAAAATACATTCCTCTAAACCTACTGCTATGCTTGGGCAGCTCCATATAACATATACACGAGTAAAGCGCGGGAATATGTAGACGAATTTATTCATTCTATTTTTTATGGCCGTTAATCTTTGTGTCGAATCCCCCATCACACCTCTTGTCGTGAATAAAGGAACCAATATCGTCCTTAATATACATCCAATAACGATCAAAAGACCAAAAAAAAAGTCCGAACTATGCCAACACCCAGCGAATAGTTACAAAATTGAAAACGTTTTTTTTTCGTTCTTTTTCTAAATCTCTTTTTTTTTGTCTTGTCAATTTTAGATACACATATGAAATTCCCCAAAAGGATTCATGGCCTTACATAACTCTCTAACTCTGCGAAACACTAACATCGATTTCCATTTTTGATTTCGAGAATTGTTGAATTTTTTTGTCTTCTCTTGTTGCCTTTTTAAGGACTTATTTCACACACGACATGGTCCGGTAACGGGCGGCGGCGCGGGCGGTTTTCAGGGTTTAACATGAAAAACTAGAAAAAAGGAGATAAAATTATGGAAGATATTGCAATATAAATGGCTTTCCAGTTGCAATCGTAAATTATAATGCAGCAACGATTTTTCGCACACTCTTGTCGTCCATCATATCGCCTGGATATACGTTTGTGTCGTCATGGGTGCAGCCTCGGACTCGAAGTGAAAAATGTCTTCTAGTCGTTCTCAGTTCAAATGAAATGCATCAATGGATAGTCTCTTGATGTATTCTAAAATTGAAGAGATGTGTCCTTGTTCGCCTTTCGATTTGTTCATTTAGGTAAGGGTGCAAGTCCTGTAGGCAAAAAAAAAAAAGATGATGCTGGATTTTCGTCAATTAACACAAACACAAAGGCTAAAACTGACATAGTGACTGAGGAACAGAAGGACAGAAGGACTTTGAAATAGAGGGACATAAAGAAAGAGAAGTAGATGGATCTTGTCAGTTGAGGTTTAATCATAATTAATGGCTGAACCACAGCCATAGGAATTCGTTTGACAATCGTAAAGAAAAGAACGTCAAGTTCCGTACTGTGATTCCTAACGGAAGTTCTAGTTCAAATATGCTGAACATGCAAAATTATGATGGAGAGAGAAATTTCATTCAAACCAAATCCAAACTCGAAGCGGGATTATCGTAAAGTAGACGAAGACGAATACATTTGCTTGGGTCGTCATCAGTGCATCCGTCCGTTTTCCAGGACTGTTGTTGCTTGGCAACTAAATCTTTTTCTACGTAGTCGGGAAGTCACCCCTTCGCGACGTACAACCCCCAACCTGGAGTACCAGGCACTTGATGTGACTCCAAGTACAAGAGCCGGAAAAACCGCTCCTTTTACGGCATGGGCTTCAAATAAGTCGAAGTAGCCCGTAAAGGTGTTCACCAAGTAGTTCGGACTAACTGGAGCTGAAGACGCCACCGTTGATTCCAAAAAAGAAATTCATCCGCTGCCGTCCTTCGTTGGGAGTGCCTTGGTGGGAACACTCCTTCGATCCTGAAAAAGGGAGATCCTCTAAACTGCGCCAACTACAGAGGAATCAGTCAACTTGGAGTACAAAACTGGAGATAGCTAGCTAGGGACCGAGCTGGCTGGCGGAGACTGTTGGTTGAGGCCCAAGTCCACACCGGACTGTAGCGCCACCTTAAGTAAGTAAGTAAGACGAAGACGAAGCTAAAGCTTTTTTGTGTTTTAGAATATATAGAATCCGTCATTCCGGCAGCGTCAATGTTTACAATGCCGTTAGCGTATACGTTGCTGTAAAGGTATTTGCCGGATAGAACCGTTCCATAGAATACGTTGAATACTTTGTCAGTTTCATTTGCTTGGTGTGAAAATCAATCACAAAATTGCCTTGTTGCAGCGGTAACACATTGAATTCACTGCTCGTCAATTTCAGTTGTCGACAGACCAAGGGACGCAAAAAGTAGAAAGGTGACGGGTCCCATAAGAGCATATTAGGCGTTTTACTTTTTTAGTTCAGAGCTCTGAACTCCCAGTCTTCAGAGCATGCTGAACAGACTCTGAACAAAGTTAGCTCTGAACATTCTTATTTAATCTTGAAATGTAATTGTAATTGAAATATTCAGGAATTGTATATTTGTGCATTTGTATCAATAAATAATACACTAGACAATTTTTTATCACGAAATTATTATTCTCTGCCATATCAACTTGCTTCTTTCGCCATTTGAATTATTATAACATTTCTTTTCATTTTCCCCCATCTCACATGTTTGACATTTGTTTGTTCAGGCATTTTGCTCACAACGCTCGCTCCCTTTGTTCCGAGTGCGTCGGTTGAAGTCTGAACACTCAGGATCAGTACTCTGAACGAAAAAAGTAACACAATTTTGAGTTTAACAGTTCAAGTTCTTCAAGTTCGGATTCTTTCGGTCGCCGCGTAAAGGTGGATTCACAGTGGTGTTCACCAGACCCCTCTTTACCACTGGGCCCACTGGGCCCAGGCCCAGGGCCCCGCAATAACCAGGGGCCCCCAAATTGCTGAAACATCACTTAACCTCTATTGGTCTATTTTCAAGAAAAAAAAATATTTCGATACAATTTTAGATGAATAAAGAATGATCAGAATTCGTACTTTCCTTACTGAACAATTTAAATCACATTGCCTGCGAAATTATATTCAAATTAAAACAGAAATATGAATAACTAACTGAGTCGCAATGAAGTTTGCTTTCTGACAGAAACAAAAAAAAAATACTTACATTTTGAATATCACTGTATCTGTATGAAAAAATAAAGATAATGGGGTTTCTATATTTGCAACGCGCCTACAAGTTTGCATCAACGCAGTAACTCATACATAGGCGATTTAACTATCCGTCATATGAACGGCACTCAATTTTTTAAGATTTCACTGCAAAGAGGTAAATAGTTTTTGTTTTTGGTCATTCAATGAGATAGATGAAAGATTACACTTCTCACTAGGACAGGCACGAGAGGCCAGAGAGGAAGCATTTAGTCTTTGCAAAAAAATGTCCAAGCTTGAATTTACCATACTTACAGAACTTTAGAACTCTGTATTGCAAAGAATTAATAAAACAAGTACTTTACTTCAAAACAAAATATTACCCTGGATGTTGCAATAAATTTGCTGAGTGCAATAGATGAATTTATAATTAGGCTCAGGGACAATTTTGATAACTTTGATTCATCAGCCAGACAAAAAAACCCGGATTCCGAATATAAGGACCTTTCTGAAAGGATGAGGTCTAGAAGCTCACGCCAGACTTTTTTTGGGAGCACTACTTTTGACCGCAGATCTAAATCACTTTTAACGAAATCTCGCAAATTTGAAAAAATCTCGCATTACAAAATCCCACATTCTTAAAATATCTTCTTTCTAAATCACGCATTTTCAAAATCTCGAAACACGAAATCACTCATTTTTTTAAGAAAATCTCGCTTGTTAAAAAAAATCTTTCATTATCGAAATCTTGCATTACAAAATCCCGCACTACAAAATCTCGCACTTTAAAAAAAGTCAACCATTTAATAGGGGTGCGGGGAAATAACTCCACGGGAACTAACTCCACTCTCCACTGAGGGATTTACTTCCCACCAAGTGAGAACTTACTCCACTTTTGTAAAGTGTAGTTAGTTCCCATGTACAGTGGGAATTAAATTCCTCAAATAATTAGTGGATCTAGTTCCCTTCGAATTTGAAATAATTTGCCACGTTAATTGAGAAAAAATTAAAATAAGAATTCAAGTATACTGAGCAATTTTGTTTGTGAAATTAAAATAAATGTCTTTTAGAAACGAAGTCATTCCGAAATTCAGTTTTTAAGACTAAACAAAATTTTAAACATTTTCTAAAACGGTATATAACAATTGAAATATACCGCATGCTGTAAGTTTATGTGACATAAGAAAACTTTTTCCTATGCAAACGTTCTTCTAAAGTTTGGTGACGTTCTTCTAAAGTTTGGTGTTCGATGAGAGTAGGGCATTCTACAAGCACACTGTACTTGAACCCAGTTTCATCTTGTTGCATCTTTTGGTCCCTTTAAATAACTGAGCTATTTAAATAACATTAAAAGTTACATCAAAAAGACATTTTTTTATTTACTCTATTAACTCTACAATCTCTCTCAAATTATTAAAAAATTGTACTATTAAGGATTTGGAGCTTGAACCAAAAATTGCAAGCGGAAAAAATTTTGCCCAAAAGATGTTTTGGGCAAAATTTTCTCCGCTCGCTTCACTCCCAATCAAACCAAATTGATTTTGAGTGTTACAGATAGTCATCATCCACTAAGGTGAAAAAAGATGCTCAAAATGAATCATTGCAGTGCAGCACCTGCTATCCAGCATGCTTTTCCAAATAAAAGGAAACGACAACAGCTTTGAAAATGAATTGCTCTATCCATTTTGTCGACAAATAGGTAGTAAATAAAAATGATCTTATTTATTTTGGGGTTGTTGTTATGACCCACCATAGTGGGTCATTAGCCCCGAAACCCATTTTCGGACGGACTTCCGGACCAGTTTCCCTGCGCCATGTATAAATGTGTGAACTTAGTTTCCATTACAAAGTGAACTAAGTTCTCACCGTACATGGGAACTAACAACACAGTGGCGTAGATAGCTTTTCGCTATGGGAGGGGATGGATCTACTTCGCTCATTTTTACTTCAGACATCTATCCTAATATATAAAGTTTGTTTGTTTTGTTTGAACGCGCTTATCTCAGAAACTACTGGTTCGAATTATAATTGAGTTGGATAGTCCATTCTCCAAAATTCGAGGAATCTTAGGCTTCATAACAAATTAGTCTACGGCCAATAGGAACGAAGAATCAGTGGAAAATGTGGAAAAAACGGAAAGATCTCAGAAACTGCTAAATCAAATTGAAAAACTCTTTTTTTTGTGGAGAATAGTCCATTTATCGAGGAAGGCTTTAAGCTTTACAAAGTTACGCTGCGAATAATAAGAGCAAAGCTTCAGTGAAAAGTCTTACTAAAGCGGGGAAAATAATACATATTTAAAGGCTTCGAGTTAAGAAGAATTTTGACTTAGGGAGAGTCGACTAATATACAATTTTAAAATAACTTTGCAACCAAATTCATGCGCATCATGCACAAGTCAAGACGCACCTCTGGCCGAAGCACGAAGGAGAGACGGACGAAGTCACGGGCAACTACTACAGGGTGCGGCACGAAAACTTGCTGATTTGTTTTTGGCGCCAAGCGGGGGGGAGTGGTCGGACGTTGGTGGAGAGTGTCTCATTTTTTAGGGGACTTCCTGAAGTTTCATCTGCACCGCAGTCAGTCGACATCATGCATTGGACGAAAGAGCAACGCGCATTTGCCTGCGAGGCTTACTTTTCCAACAGTTTTGGATGTTTGTCTGACTTTCTGTAAAAGTGTAAACGCACCCAGCCTTAACCACTGGTCCGATTGACTTAAAACTTGAAAATTGAGGTCTCAGCGAATTCGCGTTGGTCTTCTTTTTATTTTATTATTATTTTTTTTTTAAGATCAAAATTTAGGGAAGCCACCAAACAATTTTTTTTTGCCAAAAACCAAAAGTATCAATTTTCTCAACTTTTTTTTAACTTCGTCCAAAACGCTAATGAGTAATAGCGCATTTTGCTTTCTGGTTTAAATGAATTAGTGTGAGTTATCGTTACCGTTAGGATTCGAGTTAACTTCACCGCAGTTATGCAAACATTTGTGTTCGTGTGGATGAGTTGCGTGTTTCGGGCGGTTTCTTACACCAAATTAACAATGTGACATACGGTGAGAAGAAATCTAAATAACTTTAAATTTTTGTGTCGGTGTGGGATTTTGATGTGGAAAGCTGGATTTAAGCTCTTTTTCTTGCACGTTTACCTATTATCAATTGGTGAGAGACGTTAAAATATACTTTTTAAAAATCGATATAAAAAAGAAATTCAAAAAAATAGGTGATTTGCAGAAGTAATAATTTCTTTCAGATGAAGTAGACTTTGTGTTTTCCCCGTACACCGTAGGTATAGAATGTACAATGCGTTTCTTTAACTTATTTGGCATGACTGGTTATGTTGAACAATTATGAATCCCAATGGGGGGGATATATCCCCCTGACCCCCCCCCCCCCCTATCTACGCCACTGTAACAACACTTTACAAAAGTGGAGTAAGTTCTCACTTGGTGGGAAGTAAATCCCTCAGTGGAGTTAGTTCCCGTGGAGTTATTCCCCCGCACCTTAAATAGGTATTTAAAAACAGTGCATTTTTTAATAAGAAAATTTAAAGATAATTTTTTTCATTACAAACAACCAATGCATTTCAATCAAATTTAACAAAATATTTACTGTACTGTACAAATAGCTAAATATATATATTCTTAAACCTAGGAAAGAGATATATTTCAAGCTATATCCTTAAAATATTCAACTCTGGACATTCTTTTTCTTTTTTTAAAGATGGATCTTAAGACCTTACTGCGAATAACTGTTCGACTGCATTGTTTCGTAGTTCTGTTGCTTTTCGACTGTCCCAGTTTTTACCTTTCCATTATTAGTTAATCCCGTTTTCCTTTTGGTTCATGCTGAAATATGTCTGAGAAAATAAAATACTAAAACTTGAAATCTCGCATTTAAAATAAAACATTTATTTATTCGCTCGCGAGATTTCCAATTAGAGGATTTAAATCTGCGAGATTTTAAAATTGCGGGATTTGAGGAAGCAATTTTTGTGACTGCGGGATTCTAAGAAACAAGATTTTAGTTTGCGAGATTTAAGTTTGCGAGATTTTGTGAACAAGATTTTAATCTGCGGTCTTTCGTAGCCAACCCACTTTTTTTGACGGCTCTGGACCCTCAGTAATTCTGACTGCGAAAGAAATATTTAAAATTGAAACCTTTCTTCCCATTGTTGACACACTAAGCGTTCATTTGAAACAGCGACTAGGTTCGTATACGAAGATTGGCCAACGTTTTGACTTTTTTTCGATTAAAAAATCTGAATTCAGAAGACTTAAAAGAGAACTGCAAATCTTTTGCTAAATTTTACACCGAAGATGTGAACGGAGATGAACTACATGCTGAATGCCTGAATTTAAAAGACTACTTGAAAATTAGTCGACACGAAAATGAAAAAACTGACAACATTCTAGAGCTTTATATTATATTTTTTTAAAAACTAATAAAATTGAAGATGAATTTCCAAATGTTGAAATTGCACTAAGAATTTTCTTTAGTATGATGGTGACCAATTGCAGTGGGGAACGTTCCTTTTCTGAGTTGAAAAGAATCAAAAACGAACTCAGAACTACAATGATTTAAGAAAGATTGACATGTTTGTCTTTGTCGCTGATGTCAATCGAAAGCGACATCCTCAGAGGCATCGATTTTGAAGATGTGATCAATGGTTTTGCTAATCTCAAATCAAGAAAAAGACCCCTTCAATAAATATTCCTTTCTTTTACCTGAAAAAATATAGTCTGAGTCACTATATTGTTCTTTAAATTACTATGTCAATAACTTATTCAATTGTTAATTGTCAATTTAAATAACAAATTTTTTTTTTTTTTGAATTTTTATATGAAATATTTATTTTTTGTTTTCATTTTTACTATGTTTATGTTTATGTTTTAAATGCTGCAATAACTATTTATCTTTTTAATGAATTAAAAAAAAATATTTATTTAAAAAATTTAAAGAAGAAATATCAATTCAAAGTTATGTGATTTTTATCTGTTTACCTTTATTGCACAACATAACATTTTTATATAATCATACAGGGGCCCCATTTTCGAAAAGTGCCCAGGGCCCCCAAAAGGGTAAAGATGGCCCTGGTGTTCACATTACACAAATCTGCAAACACGACTTGGTTGTGAATACTCTGAAATGAAGAATCAACGCACTCGGATTGCGAAAGCTGAGTCGACAAGTAGAAACAAATCTACGCGACCACAGGGTAACTTTATTTTCTCACTTCTTCCCTAAGCCCGAAAAAAGTAACAAACAATGCGTTTGTGCTGTGTAACATGCATGAAAAACCAACTGTCTTTTCGTCAGTCGTCATTGATCATCATGCCCATCATGATACGAAAAAGCTTAATAATGTTGATGAAAATTTAGAGTGACTAAACAAAAAAATACAGCAAAGGAATAAAAATCACACCCAATGGGTGACCAAACAAAAAAAATTGGGCCAAACCGTTATTTATGGAGGAATTCAAATTTTATGCGTTATTTTGTGGTTTGGTGAGGATGAACATGACTGCGTGGTAGGACATTAAATTGATGAATAAATGGATGAAGCAGATTGGAGACATTATTGCTAATCGTTTATATAGACAAAGTGGTTAGAATTTTAACGATACGTCTGTGTATGTGTTACTAAACGTTTGTTTGTACGTATTTCTATTTTCTAATTAATCACTCGAGAGCAATTTGGATAAATGAATGGGGTGTTTTTTTTTCTTTTTGGCGATTTATTTGGTGTGCAATAAATTTTTAACTAGCCAGAAGGTAGATTTTTGATCGTAAAAACTGTAATCACCATCAAGGACAGTGACGTGACCTTTAAGGACCTTTTGAGGGGCTGTCTAAGTAGAAGCCAGGGATTTTTGTTTGGCTTCTAATTAATTTAGTCAAACCATTTTGAAAGTGATTTGAAATTCGTTTTCCGACAGACGTTTCTTTGAAATAATTAATTTTGAATTCAAATATGAAAAGGAGGAGAGTCAAGGAAAGTGGTAAAATGTTCTTGAATCGGTTATGACAGCCACTTATCCTCCATATGGATGACCTTGTCGACACACGATGTTCAGGTCGAGAATGTTCTTATCCTCTTTAAATCACAATGAATGTCTGAAACACTGCTGATGACGCTGCCAGGTAGCTAAGCTACTTCCACTCTAGTTCTAGAATTGTATACTAGCACATAATGAATACAACACCACAGAATCATAAAACAACAAAGTTAGTGCCAGAATATAGCTCTGGTGAGGACTTTCGTACTATTCCTCCAAATTGCTTTGCTCGTTATCTCTCGGCCTCTCATCCGTTTCAGAGCAGCGTAGGATCTCTTTTTTTTCTCGCTTCCTTTTGTGTTTGATTATTTTTGTCTGGTTAAATTCTTAATTTCAATTACGTGCAGTGTGGCTTTTTGTGTATGTGAAACCGGGTGCACAGGGAGCAGACGTGGGAGAAAAGTGAAAAAAAATTATCCCGCGTCCATTTTTTGCACTTACCTACTTTGCTTTCTATTCTCGTCCAGGAACAAAGGTTTTACGTTACAGTTGCAGCAGTTTGTTATTTTTTTTTTTTTTAATCTCCGTTCTCTAATTTTTGCAGAACAGCTATGTGCAGCGGAAAAAGAGGATAATTGCACGGGTTTTTGAGAGGAGATCGCACTGGCATACACTTTATTTCAACCTACAATAATTTTAATTACAGACTCCAACATAAGGCTAGAATTTTTAATTTTATGGAAATTAGCAAAAGGCGATGAGAGTTTGTATACAATTCCGATTGCAGTTGAGTTTCGCTTTCCGTCACTGTCTGTCGGTAGTGTGGATTTGTGTGGCAGAGCTAATCATTGTGATAGAGATGGGACCATAAACTTTTGGAATCGGAGCTTTGTAGATCCTTTGTGGAGGTGTTGCACACGGGACCGGAAGTCTAATCAAGGATTAAATTTGCCCTGGTACGCTGGAAAATTGGACGCTTAGAGATAGCATAATACATTATACATTAATATAGAGACAGCAATGAGGTAAATTATCGATCAAATATATTCACTCTACATTCAATTTTTGGCAGATGTTGTAAAAGACGCCATGAACTTGAAATCGATACCTACCACCTTTTCATCGAATTCAAGGCCGCGTATGACAGCGCATCTATTGAGACCAACTATGTAGAGCAATATCTAGTCTTGGCATCCTAGAAAAATTCGTCCGTGTAAGATGACGATGGAAAACTCACGCTGCATCTTATGTCAAAACAGGTTTAAGACAAGGCGATGCGACTTCTTCAACATCGTTATTGAAAAGATTGTGCAAAGCTCCAACGTCAGCACCAGAGGCACAATTTGTCAATAGTCCTTCCAGCTACTTGGATACGAAGGCGACATTAACATAATTGGAAGAACACAGCCTTGAGGCGGAGGCCAAGAAGATGAGTCTAGCGGTTAATAAGGGCAAGGCCAAGTTAGTGCTGTAACCCAACATCGACTTCTTGGGCTAAACTATAAATTTCGACAACGATACCAACGCTGAAAACAAACGAAGATTCGCTCTTGTCAACCGCTGCTTCTTTGAATGCTGTAAACGACTCTCTCGAGCACCTAACGTGTCACTATACGAAATCCTAACCATCCCCGTCCTCATGCATGGACATCGGATGAAAACGTTTTGGGCTGCTTCGAGAGAAAAATTCCTCAGTAATTTTTGGTCCCGTCTACATAAACGGACAAGGAGACGAAGAAAATTGAACGAGTTGTTCAGGGACAATCTCCTATCCGAAAAGTTAAGGTCCAACGACTTAGAACATTTATTTAGTTTTTTCGGACACTCTGGCGTATACTTACTATTTTTTTTTTTTTTTAAATTAAACTGATATCAATTTCGTTCACATTAAAGCGTATATTTTTTTACCGCACTACCTGCCAAACGGGTTTTGTATTAACTTATAAGCTTGCCAGTAGAAAGAATAAACTTTGTTACCCTTTTTGCACTTTTATTCGCAAATCCTTTCTCTTCCAACTGATAAGTTTTCGTTTTTTTAAAGCAAAAAGAATAATCTGTCTCAGACTAAACAAGTTTAGCCAACGAACTCCTTTATAATTTAAAATCGACCACATGTCAACCCGAGATGCATTTTTCCGTTCCTCCCTGAACCCTGAATAATATGCAGAAAACCCCAGCAAGCATTTCTGATTTGTTCTTGTTTTTCTCGAAAGTTGTTGCACTGCACTACCTACAAAGTTCATGTAAAACTTTGTCCTTGTGCTCTCCGTTCAGTGACAGTATGGCAGTCGTTTACCAACCAAAATCTAAGAACCCCAAAACGAGCATCAAATGTCCAAAGAGCATGTTAGATAATTACATATTATCCTGCTCTATGTTTATACGGTTCGGTTTAATGTTGTGCAAAAGCAGCAAGAGCAAAAGCATATAAGAGCTAAATTACCAAAAACCCCACATTTTAAGCTTCTGCTTTTGCCGCCAACTGGTTTCTCGCTTAAAAATTAATTAAAATAAAATTAAGAAGAACGTCTCATGAAGACGCCAACAAAAAAAATGCACTTAAGTTCTGAGATTATGGTTGGATTAGGATTATAAAGTGTGTAGCATGACAGACATACATGACAGGAAAACGGGAAGAACGGACTTCAAAAGAAGCTTTGAGGTTCTCCATGATCCGTTAGTCATTTAATATTTTTGTTTTCTTTTTTTTCTTTTTTCAGTTTTTTTGTTCAGGTGTATAAATCCTCGTTTTCTGGGAAGTTTCCGTTTTTCTGGTTGTTGGTAGTGTAGGTGCCCGTTAAAATGGAGGAAATTTTGTTTGCTTTTTTTTTCTCCACCCCCTTTTTTTTGTGAACAGAACGTGCCAGTCCTGAGTATATTAGGGTGCTGGTGCTGGTGAAGTCCTTATCAGAGGTTCTTTCAGTTGACTGGGAGTTGCAAATTCAAAAAAAAGTTCACACACAAAAATTAAAAGGAACAGGAAAAGGATGCTTCATGCTCCTGGTAGCGCAATGGATAAAAAAGAGAGCGACTTTATAATGCTTATATAACACAGTTTGGCGCTCCTTTTCTAGCATCACCTGTGGCACCACCACCACCGCCACCGCCGCGACGTTTCATTGAAGGATAAAGGATGTAGAAAAAAGATATGCGCTCATCTTGGAAATATGCTGCTAAATGAGGTGTTATACTTGCATATATGCGATTTCAGTTTAATTTTTGTTTTCTCTTTTGCATGCAACTTATGTACATGTTAAGTCACTGTCATAGTCAACACTGAGGGTGCAATAATGGATGTTAAAGAACTTGCCATAAGGAGCGTATTAAAGAAACTTGGAACATAAGCTCCAGTCATTTTCAACATCGTCGTCGTCGTAGATTGTGGAAGTAAGTTGATCAGAAAGGGGCTGCGTTTGCAAGATATTTTCATTTTTGACACCTCGTGGAAAAACTTTTTAGAACTGTTTATGAAATGTTTTGAGCATTAATAGCGCCTGATTAAACACTTCCTCAGATCTTTTCGAAATCCGTGGAATCTAGAGTTATAAGAGGCTGTGATGCTGTTTTTTCTTTTTTTAGTCTGGCTAAGCCTGAGATAAGCTCGCCGGATCGCAGTGTTTTTCCGAAGAAAGCAAAGTAAAACTCGGATAAAGCAGAACAGCAAAGGAATTTCCAATTCGGAAGAAGTATGAGTGAGAGGTAGCCCAAGACTCATTAGTTAGTTCGGAAGAAGCAGGGAAGGGACAAGGAATTACTTTTAGTGCCAGCTTTCCGGACTTACTACGATCTGGTCCATGAAATGTTCCTCGTTTCCTTGAAATTTCATTCCGTTGACTGGCAAAAAGACAACGATATTTCGCCACCGATCCTAGCGCCATCTCTCAGGAATTAGTGGAACGAAATCAATTTTGTAACAGACAAATTTTGGTCACTAGTTTCACTACTACCCAAAAGATGGCACTGTGATCGGTGGCGAAATCTAAACAAATCTTGCTGAATGATCTAAAAACTGCCAGTAGCCAACTTTATGATCATTCAACTTGTTATGAAGAAAACACTTGAGCGAGCTTGCGTCGAGTAGATGAACTAACTCGTTAAAAGTATGCGTTCTTTTTCGTTCTCTCGTTTGTATTTTCGCTGGCCTCGTTCGATTTCAGATTGAAGTATGCGCCTTGAATAGGGAAATCATGCTTTTACGATGTGAACGCGCCCAACCATAAATAGAGGTCGGTGAAACAAAATGACCCACGCGAATTCGCTCAAACCTCTAATTTTCATGTTTGAAGTCAATCGAACCAGTGGTTAAGGCTGCAGGTGCTTTTTCAGACAAACGAACGTAGTCGCCGGACCCACTTTTTTTCTACTTCTCTATCATCGTAATGCCATATGTGATCAAAATCTCATTTTTTTTTTAATATGTCGCAAGTAAAAATGAATTTTGTTGTTAGGGATTCTACTCTCCGCTTGCAGTTTCAAGGGCTAGGATCGGTATTTTGTATGGGATTTTCGAACGACTGGTAGTCCATGTAGGTTTAGAAAATCGATGGGTCCAAAGTTTAATAAAGAAAAAAAGGAAAGATCAGTGACATCCCCAATTAAATATAACATAAATTGAAGCTTTGAAGCATGATATTAAAAATCAACTCTTTTCATAGAAAATACATTTCTTCAAAGTCGTTACACACTTCCATACTTATCTGTCTCCGTTTTCCAACGCAGTTTTCTATTAGCTTTTTTGTAGTTTTCCTTTTCAACTCCTTACAAGTTAACTCTGTTGGCAGCAAAAATTAACTGCATCCCTAAAAAAAAACTCCTTCAGGAATTTTTGATGAAAACACCAAATTCATTCAAATTACATATTCCAAACTTATCTTCCAACAGCACTCAATTCAATCATTCTCAAGTGACAGTAGCATTACTATACTACAAACTTTCTTTTTTCTCTTTCAACACAGTGAAGAAAATGAAGCCTCAAGGACGCATAGAGTGTATAGTGTGCATACATGTGTAGTGACAATCCAAGTTTGTACCTTTTTCAGTTATATGCGTTAGCAATAATAGAAAGAAACAAACTTTTTCTCTCTTGGTAAAAAGGATCAGAAAGTTTTTAAGTATGTTATTTGACACATAGGGAGAAAAAATATTTAAATTTGTAAACTTTTCTCACTTGCTTTTTCTTCACTTTTCTTATAGTTTAATAAGAGACAAGCACTGAGATTCTTGCTTTAAGGTAACAATGCGAATGATTTACTTTGGCTTTTATAGTCAATCTGGTATTTACGAATTCAAGTTCAATATGGCAACGGCACCACTTCAAATAATTATGAACGCACCTTTTTAACATGTCACCTCTTTGACAGGTTTTCCGTTAATTAAGGACCAAAAACTATTCAAAAGAGCCAAAAACATTATGTGTAGAATAGAATTTTTGACAAGTTTTTTATTCGTAAAATATTCGAACTCGAGAATCGAGATCACACTAATCGACCAAGCTCTCGAAATTTGAATGCGTTGAAGAACAACAACATGTCTACCAACTTCTGTGGTGTTGGTTTGTAGTGTGAACACTGCTGTGAACCCACCTTAATGTTTTGGGTTGATTCTTGATGTGATTACTTTGCGAACACACCCCGCACCCAATATAGCTGTTTGACACCACTATTATTTGACATTTCCCATTGTTCTTGTTTTAATAACCTCACTTTTTTTTAAAACTGTAATCAATTGTTTTATACTATTTTTGTAAAGAATATTTAAAAATATACAGTCACTGTACATCCGCACAAATTCTTTCGTTTGATATAAAATGTATGCCCCTTGGGATTTTGGGGGCAGCGTAAAGTGTACGCTTTAGTTTTTGCTTCGCTTGACGTTACTCGTATTACAAAGAAGCTTCGACCTCACGCTTCGTACGTAATGTTACGTAATGGAACTCCAAATGGAAGCTCTATTTCAAATATGTTGAACATTCCCTTTGTCTGCAAACAAAGTTCTTTTTTTGGAGGCATGATAATTCAAAGCAAATTGGAACGGGTGCATCGTAACGTAGATGAAAACGAAGCCAAAGTGTGTTTGTGTTTCAGCCACTAAATATTGAATCGATTGAATTCATATTGATCATTAGGAGCTGAATAGAATGCGCCTACCGTCCGTCGCGTCGGTTGCTCGACGACGAAAATGATAGGGCCAGCTCAAATTTTAATGGAAATGTCAAACTCGGTCCCTACAA
Source organism: Sphaerophoria taeniata (assembly GCA_943590905.1). Classification (NCBI taxonomy): domain Eukaryota; kingdom Metazoa; phylum Arthropoda; class Insecta; order Diptera; family Syrphidae; genus Sphaerophoria; species Sphaerophoria taeniata. The sequence continues at coordinate 27,366,971 of OX016541.1, forward strand.
ATATCAGCTGTCATTTTTGACGTCAGGCGAATCAATCTGTTTAACTCTTAAGGCGCGTCCATATTATGCCGATTGATGACGATCGGCCTATGCCGATCGGTCAAGCCAAATGAGTCTGGACGTCCCGATCGGCATTTGCTTCTTGCCGAAAGCCAGCCCGAACCGAACCAAATTCAAACCGAATCAAATGGATCCGTTGACGGAAACCCGAACCGAATTATAAAGAGTGGACGTGCCGATACCGAACCGACCTCGATGACAGCTCGTGTGTGTTTATTTTTTATCATAAATATCTACCCTTAAATTTTATTTTTGTCTGAAGCGAATATTTAGTGATTTCAAAAAAAAATTGGTTCGTGTTGTTCGTTGCGTTCTCATTATAAGAATTATTTACTAACAATATATTTCTACTGTTTTCAAAGTTGTGCAACAATGGACTCGACTGACGATATTGTCGGACAATATTAACAAGGAACATAAAAACAGGTATCGAAGACATGATCTTCTAAGTCAAATTGCCGATTCCTTTGGAATAGAAAAAAATGAAGTGGAAAGAAAACTAAAAAATTTGCAAAGCCCATTTGCAAGGGAGAGAAAAAAAAAACTCGACAGTAGGAAGACTGGAAGTAGGGCGGACGCACCATTTGTCAGCTGTTGGTTTGCATACCAAGCACTTATGTTTATGTGAACCCAAATTAATTCCTGTACTCCAAATTCAGTTCATTAACTTCATCAAGTAACACATCCTTTATAAATTTTCCAGCTCTATACTTCCTTATGCCATTTAGTAGACTGGGTCGAATCCAAGATCTCCGGGGACGGTGACAGCGTCGTTGATGTATTACTCCAACTAGGATTCCAGAAGCTGCTGCTAAAAGAGTATCTTTCTCGTCATTCATGTTTTCAATTCAAGAATATTGGCACCCACTTATTTGACAAGAAATTAATAGCAAAAAATAATAGCTGACTTATATGTGACTACAAATAAACAATGACACAAAACGTCAACATATTTGGTTCGGCACGATCCAGACTGCAAATAAATGTAGACGTCATGCCAAACCGAATGTCCCGACCAGAATGTGCCGCGCGGCCCAGGCCGATCGACATCATTCGGCATAATATGGACGCGCCTTTAAGTAGTCCTTAAGATCAAAACTAAGGGTAGGAATTTTTACTGGTTAAAATGATACCCGTCATAGACTCGTGTTTGAATATTCAAGTTTTAAGAATTTTTTTTTAATGTTTTCGGGTTTTTCGTTTTTAAGGTTTTCGTTTTTTCATGTTGTTTGGGTTAAGGGTTTCAAGGTTTTTGGATTTCCAAGTTATTGGGGTCTTAGGACTTTTATGTTTTCTAGGGTTTTGGGTTTTATGTGTTTGATTTTCCATGTTTACGAGTTTTTGGTTTAGGTTTTTTGGGTTCCTGGTTTAAGGGTATTTGTTTTCTAAAGTTTTTGGTTTTGGCTTTTCGCATTTTCAGGTTTCCGGATTTTTGGGTTTTCGAGTTTTTGAGTTTTTAAGGATTAGGGTTTTAAGGTTTTTGGACTGTTAAGTTATTGAGTTTTCGATTTTTCGGGTTTTTAAGTTTTTTAGGTTCTGAGTTGTCGGATTTTTATGTTTTGGGTTCTTGTATCTTTGGGCTTATGGCTATTGGGTTTTTCGATTTTTGGGTTTCGGGTTTTTGGGCTGTCGGGTTTTCTGCTTTTTGGCTTACAAGTTTTGAGTTTTATAGTTTTCAAAACTTATGGTTTTCGGCTTCTACGGATTTTGGTTATTCGGGTTATTTGGCTTTTAAAGTTATCTGATTTTTGGGTTTTTGCAATTTCGATGTTTTTGAGTGTGATTGTTGTTTTGGTTTAAGTTTTGAAGTTTTCAGGTTTTTGGGTTTTTGGAAATTTAAGAAAAAAGTGGCAACAGAACTAATATACCCTTGAAACAACTAGCAAATAAGAGCAACGTTGCTGCCAGAAATTAAGAGCGAAGGATCAACTACATATATAGTTAAAACTAGGACGCTACCGAAGGCAAACAGTTTAAAAACTTTAATATTACGTAAATGGATCTGCTCAAGCATTTTCTGTACTCCAGATTGTAACCCCACTGCAGGGAAGACGAGTTTTACTTTTCAACACCTTTGCTTATAATTTTAACAAACGTAACGTCAAACGTAAAGACTAAATTAAAAAAAATTTGCTTATGTTAACTAGAAACAAAAAATGAAATATTACTGACTCTGATTGAATCATTGCTAGCTGATTCAACCCCTTGTCTCATCTTATTATGAGGACTCTAAGAAGCCACCATGTGTCAGATGGCAAACTCCATTTCAACTACCCTTAGTTCAGCAGAAGCACTAGTGAAAATGCCACTCTCCTTTTTTTTCGTGCAATCAAATAAATAATTTAAAACACTTTCAAGCTAAATAAATGGGTTAGCTTTTGCATTAAATATTTTCTTGCAGCTCTTCTAAAATTAAAAGTCTTGCCCTCAACTTTACCAACTACAAAACATACCACACATGCATACGATCCCTCTTTTCATATTACCAAAGAACAATCCGTTAAAAGAAAATCCTCAAATAAAGTTTTAAATTTTTGATTTGATATTCTCATTCGATGCTAAAAATGAAGTACAAAGTTAAGCCAACAAAAAGTACAACAAAATGCAAAAAACTTAAATAAATAAAACCAAAAAAGAAACTTCTTACAAATCATAGCTAGGACAGAGAGAACAACAACAACGAAACAGAAACAAAAAAAAGGAAAATGAAAAAATGCAACTAAAAGCAACAGCATCCCTAGACTTCATATTCCACATCTTTCATCTAAATATGTGAAAACAAAGATCCGGAATGTGGGATAAGGAAATTCTGTTATTCCTTTGGGTGCGAAAGGATTTCACACCGAATTGAATAAATTTTCGTTCGTCTATCTTTTTGGCATGTGATGTGTTGAAATATAACCGCAAGTATGTATATTTTATGATTATGGTGAATAAATATCGAAAAGGGGTGAACCCTGCCTGCGGCTAAGGTATGTATAAAAAGAAGAATAAGACGAGGTGGTGCGTTTACTAGACTATAGAGGTACCTATTTTTGATGAAGTGTGGTGTAGAGTGTTTTCGGTTTTCCCTTCAAGGGATACACGAGACTCTCAGAATATGTATATTTATACAAATGCTATTTTAACTACAGCAAGACTATTCTATGGAGGGATTATTCTCGGAAGGAGAAAATTATTTTTTGAAATGTCATGGGTGCAATTTGGTTTTTTTTCTTCCGCTCTGTCATTTCATGATCCGATAACGTTGGAGTTTTGAAGCTTTTTTTTCATTTTGCTTTTATTTGGAATGCAAATTTGTTGTCATTCGAGAGATTTTAAGGAATTCAGACTGCGGAAATGCGACTGGTAAAGTTGAATGTGTATCTACTGCTTCTTTGTTCGATGTAGACAGGCATACAGTAGGAATCCTTTCAACGGGGATTCGACGTTGCTGCCGACCGAATGGTCTCACATATACTTGTGGTCGTGTATTGAGAAAGCAATTTTAAGATTAACCCACGGAATCAGCGAGAAAAACCTTCTTAACAAGGGTATTTTTTGACATAATCATGATGTGAATTGAAAAAAAAAACAAAGTCTAAGTTCCTATCGATAAAATGTTGTGATAAAAACGGTAGAAAACAACGACAGATGTTACCTTGCTAATGCTAAAGAAAAGTGGAAGGAAAAGAGCAAAAAGAGTACAGTGTGTCAGTCGTGGCCACCATTTCAACTACTACTACTACTAAAGTGTGTCAGAGTTTTTTCATAGGAAAGTACAGTGATTTACAGATTGATTTATATCCCATTTTTTAAGAGAGTTGAAGGACGCAGATCGACAACAAGGCGCAAGAAAAGTATCATGTAGGAATATTTAAACAATTTTGTTCATAACACAACTCGGTTGATAAAGTAAAACAATAATTGTAATTAATCCTTACTGAATAAACATATTTAAACTTTAAAACACAAAACGTTTTAAGTAATAATCGTAACTTTGTTGAAAGTTTAACTGGACACAATTTATCAGGACTCTCTGGTTTCAACTGTAGCCAACATTAAATTATTATATTAGTAGCAGTCAGATCTGAGCACAGAGCAACATTATTTGCTTCCTTTTCAATTGAAACTCCGTTTTCTATTTCATTCTTTTGTTTCTTTTTTCTATGTTGATTATACTGAGGTCGTTGGAATTTTTGGTGTTTTGTTGCTCGTTTTTTCATGCTGGCTTCAGTGGACTCTAGAATTTGAATAGCACCACAGAGAGTTGTGTAGTAGCTGCAAGTATCCATAGTATTTAAAGTTGCTGCAATTTGTTTCGTCGGAAGACCTTGCTGCAAAACTTTTTCCATATACCTACTCCTACTCACTCCCGTCGCCATCATCACCATCATCATCATCGCATCACAATCGTACTGCGCGCCATCAAACCGGAGGCCCACTCCTCCACGATTTTTCAATTGTATCAGAGTAAAGGAATCTTTTTTTTCTTCTTGTTGTTGTTAAAATTTTAATTCTGCCAGTGTATAGTCTACTCAACCCTTTTGCGCTCATTTGTATACAGTTTGTTTTAGTTTCAAGAGTTAGAAAGTTAATTTGAATGGAAAAATACACCAGGAGGACCTCTACTTTGCTAAATATTGGTATAGTTGTTGAAAGGAAACCCGTCTACATTCAACATTTAATTTTGTCTCAAACTGCATACATACATATTTATGTAAGTTAGTTAATCCTTAAATGCATTTTGTGTTTAAAGCATCAAAATTATGCACAATGCATAAAGTATTATCGGAAATGTTTAGCTTTTGAGCAGTGAACTTTGAATAACTTCCGATAAGCAAGAAAACTTGAAGCACCGAAAACGTTCTACCTGGTGCAAAAAAAGAGGAAATTTCAGAGAACAATGTGCAAATACTTTTGGAGCCAAATTACTGTTTGTTATTTATAAGGACCATTGAAAATCAACTATAGCAATGAACTGAACAATAATTGTGAAATTTGAGAAAAGGGAAATTCGTAAATCGGTTGTTCCTTTGTTTGCTGTACTTGTTGAACTGAACTTTGATTATAAAAAGAACCTCTGATTTGGAATATCTTGAAATGTTCAGAGTAGGTACCTGAAATTGAAACTGAAGTCTTAAACAAGTGCTTCAGAGAAAGGGAAATCAGATTTTGATGAATTGACGATTTTTCCCGGTTCTGGGTAACGGAAAAAAAAACCAAAGGAGCAACATAAAGAAAAAACTCCAAATTATCTCGCAACCATTTTGACAAATAAAATCTTTGATAAATAAAATCGTTTCCATGAATTAATCCAAAAAGATTTGAAATATCGCAAATAACTTAAAATTAATTTTAAATGCAAATTTGACTGAGACGAAAAATCATACCATTTGTGCATGAACTCCTTTTTCCGTTCATTAGAAAATCGATCAAACAGCTTACAATATAAAGTATAAATATATGGCATCACTATTTTCTTTCAAATAACCGCTGTAATATAGAATTTGACAGCTCACTTCAAACAATTCATTTTTCATATGATTCATCTTTTCGGCTCTGAAGAAAGAGACCTCACTTAAGACACCCAATGACCCAATAACAAAAAAGAGCTTGTTGTCGCCTAGGTTCTGATATCTTATAGAGCTTCTTATGCTCTGTTTATTGACCTTCAAGCCATTTGAAGCAGTATAGTCATGAGAGCAGTCGGCATCAGAAATAAACTGATAAAACTATGGTGTCTCACTATGAACTGTAGCGTACAGGGGGGTACGACAAAATGTAATTTTGTCTAAGGTATGTTTTCCCTTGAGAAGCAGCAGAGATTTGGCACGCTTGCAAATGCTCAGGCAGTAAGCTCGTCGTCGGGGGGGGGGGGGGGATGGATTCTTGCTGCTTTCTATACCCTGCGCTATCAAATATTTTTCGTGCCAATTAAAGAATTTTTAAGAGAAGAAATTATTGGAAATGTATCACCAATTTACATGCAAAATTTAATGAAAGATAAAACAGTATTGGAGACGCTTAGAGGAAATGAAAAATGAAAAAAACATGTAACTCGCTTGACATCAAATGTTGTAGCATGAGATCTTTGGTGTTCTGATCCCAATTAAACCCTCCCAAGTATAAACAAATCATTGTTGTTTTCACCTTGACCACTCTCATTGATTTCTTAATTCGAGCGGTCCCTGTGCCACTTTTATCTCACTCTCAATCACATCAATTCATCTCAACGATAAAACAAAGGGTGTTTTACTCCATATTGCTTATTTTTATTCACTTAGCTAATATACATCTAAAGTAATCGTTTAACATTTTACATAAGTATTATGTTATTGAATTACGAATCGATTAGGTGTATATGACATTTCTGGTTTTTTTATAATTTAATAATAAAGTTTATATTGAATTTCAAAGAAATAACTATTCACATTCAATAAAAAAAATGGAAAATATATATAAAAAAAAAGATATATATGATTGAAATTTTTGTTGTACTCACTTTGTCCGGATAGATGAAGATTGTGCACAATATTCCTCTCACGTCTGCCACTCTTATTTTTACCTTTATATGATTGTATATATATTTTCTTATTTTCCTTTTTCTTTGCTAGACTTTATGACTCAAACTAACTTTAATATACTTTTTTTTTCTTGTTTCTTAGTTTTCAAAATTTATATTTAATATTTCACTTGATTCCTGTAATTTCTTATTTTTGTTTGTTTTTGTTAAATTATTTGCTTTTCGGTTTGCTTTTGAGGGTTATGTTTCCTTCTGTTATAGGTTATGTTTTTTTGCTGCTAAAACTTAAGCCGGTGCTCTCGTTATTTGCTTTCTTAACACTTTGTGTCCCGAATATGTTATTTGTGATTTTGATATGATTTTAACAATGATTTTTTTTTCTGTTTCTTTTATGTTTTAGTATGTTTGTATGCTGGGCGACGATCTTCGTCTCGAGGGTTCGACCTGGTGGTTTTTGTGGCTCTTTTGCACGATTTGATGTGAACGCCAATGGGATCTGTTTGATCGGAGATCTACAGACAAAATTCACCCAGAATTGGACGTCCCACCTCGGTTTTAGCTGGTTAATAAAAACAAAATTTAGAAATCATCGATTACCTTCAAGTTTCCTTTTATTTTCATTTTATTAAGTACCTTGTTTAAAAAGTTTATATTTCGTGCAAACGTGTGTCGAACACAAAAATAATCCAAGCGTTGCTTAAATTTTTATGAGAATTTACTATTCTTTAATACAATTTATGTATTTGGTGTAGGATTCCTATGAAAATTTGGGATTATTTTATGAAGCAAAAACTACACGTACTTAAACGAATAAATCACGATTTGATCTTTAAACTTACTTTGGTAGACCGTGCGCCCAGCTCGAGAGATAAAATGAAAAGAACGAAAAATGCATCACTCTCAACTTCCTTTACTTGACATTTCCTACTCAGACATTTTCGAATTTCGATCGCTCAGCTGTGCATCATTTATTTCGAGTTCGAGTACTAAATTTCATACACTGTCTTTTTCGAATTTTAAGGCACCGTTTACGTTTCATACAACACAATTTTAATTGGAGCTTACAACAGAAATATCGCTTTCGTTTTTTTTTCTTTTTCTAATTCTTTATATTTTTATTTTTGTTGGATCATATAAAAAAATAGTACGCATACGCCGTAGTGACTTTATATTGAAGGGACACGCTACAGAACAACGTTGAAGCCAAATACAGAGCCGTTAACATTTTCAATTGACTTCGACAAGGCGATAGACTGACCTGTTTCTGCTTCAAATTGGCATTGGAGAAAGTTATCCGTGACTCTTGATCATCAGGAAGAGAAGATATCGTCAGACGACATTGACGTCATTGGTAAAAAATCCACAAGCTTTTCAAATCTTAAATATATGATGGCTGCGTTTATAGAAAAAACGTTGGAAGAAGAAGAACATTAAAGTAGATGAGTACGAGTTCGAAGAGATCTTTCGAAAACCTTGGGTGGGTAAGAGGGCGGCTGATGAAAGCAAACAGAACCTACTTAAGTCTTTCAATAGTTTTTAAATCCAAGTATCTTACCGTTACTTCGAAACTGCTGTTGGAATAACAAACTCAGTCGAACAAATCAATAATCTGTTTTTTTCTGTTACTTTCTGACAAACATTATTTAATTTTATTCTCTGTACAAATCTTACTTGTATCCTGTTTGTTGTGTTCAAAAGACGTACATGTTTTTTCTTTCATTTGTTTTTTCTCTTACATAATAAAATATTCATATTAATTGTTATTAATAAAAGTCTTTATTATTGGTTTATAATCACGAACAAAGAGGCTACTTTGCAACAACTGCTGTACCTTTGGGGAAAACTCATGGTAGGAGACAGCGCGGAATACCAAACTTGCGCTTAAGCCTAGCTTCTAAGCCTTGTGGTGCAGACTTGAATGGCATCGGCCAACGATTGTGAATAAGTTGTAGATGATTTCATCAATCAGGCCGACGATAATGATGATGAGGATGACCATGAATAATGAATTGTTATTTTATATTTGCTCTTAAATCAGCAATAAATAGTACACATACGCCACAGTGACCATTTAAGCATATTAACAGTTCTGCTTCAAAGAAGTTCTTTAAAGTGGTCAATGTTAAAATATTCTGATTTCCTTTGATATTGTCTGTCAATATTTATTATATAATTTGTCGGCCGGTGTAACAGTAACAATAAAGTTCTCCTACCTCTCAATTAGTTACTTGTAAATGTAATGTCAATGTCTTGATTCTAAAAAAATACAATAAATGTTGCAGACATTGATTTTAAATCTATAACACCATTCTTCAATGCTTATGAAAATTGTCGACAAAACATGTGTCGCTCAGCCAGGAAGTTAACTTTGTCAAGTCGCAGCCATTGACATCGGAAGTAAAAACTACAAAACAGCAAACAATGAAAACAACCATTGTAAATGCTCACCAGTCGCCACAAAATTGTGTTTATTTCTTGCATTTTATCACACCGGTCGAGACGGGGCGCACATGAAAGGACATACCATTCTAGGACTACAAAAAAAAGGTTGACTATTAATTCAGGTTCACTCGAATGTTCTGTTCTATTATGTGAAAATATGTCCGCGTTGCCGCAAGTTTTTCCTTTTTTTTATGTAAACTGACTCCCAGGATTAACAAACAGGATGCAGGATTTTCCATTGAATCGAATATATGTTTGCACACTTATTTAAAAACAAAATACACAGTAACACTCTTATGATATGATGATCATGATTATCGTCTCCATGATGATGATGATGATGATGCTTGCAAACACTGGATGATTGTGTTTGTGTACGCATTTCCGTTTTAACAAAATAAATTCACTTGTATTACCTGGCCGGACACGGATATCCTTTTTTTTGTTAGGGTTGATATTTGTTTTGTCGTTGTCCACCAGTGTGCACACAATTGTGTACATAAGGTATTTTTGTAAATATATTTAAGTTTTTGTTTGGTTTTTATATTTTGAATCACCCTTTTGCCAGTTGGTTCACAGAATAAACATTAAAATTTAGTGTTGGAATTTACCGCAAGGATTATCGCTAGCACACCCATATATGATGGTGCTAAATGATGGGATATACAGAGCAGACAAGGCACTCGCACACAAATACATTTTTGTGTGCACGAAGCCATTGTGTGTGAAGTGTTTGTCCTGCATTCTGGGTTCCGGGATAATTGCTGGATTTTTTCTGCGGTCGTTCTTGTTTGGGCTACCCGGAGCGAGTCATTATTTGATTTAAGCCCTCAATTAACTGCGAAAAATGTGGATTAGTTTTAACGCTTTTCGTTATTATGTTTTTATGCTTTTATATTTACTTTTAATATTTTTTAAATTTTTGTAATAGTCTTGCTTTATGATTTCTTTAATGAAAATAATAAAACAGTAGCCGTTTATTTCATATTGCACTTGGTTATTTAACTTAAGAAAACGTAAACAAAATCAAATTTTAAATACAAGAAGTAAAGTTCCGGTGTTTTAGAGCCAACCCAACTGAGGAAAACTGGAACAAGTTTTAACAAGCCAGGAAGGCCCGCAATGCCCATATTCGTCGGAACAAATTTTTACATGACCAAAAATTAAGGCAAAAAATACTGCAATGTCGCAAAGGCAGTAAGAATTTTTGGCAATTTGTAAAAAATATGAAGAATTCTTCTTCTTCCTCAGTCTCTACGCTCGTTGACAATGACACTCCAGTTGTAAGCTAGCTCGCGAAAGCTAACCTTTTTGCTAGGCAGTTCGCCGCCAACTATTCGCTGCCAGAGAGTGTCATGACTCTGCCTGTTCTTGAGCGCGTCAATGATTCCATGGGACAAATCTTCTTCCGCACTCATGCTAAGGCGAGAGTCCAAAAGGATCTCAACAAACATAAATCCGCTGGTCCAGGTGGTATCCCCGCTATTATTCTGAAGAGGTGTTCTTCCACGTTGGCAAAACCCTTGCGTAAGCTTTTCCATCTATCCTATTCTTCTGGGCTCGTTCCAAGCAGTTGGAAAACAGCATTTGGATTTGTCTAGCCAATCCCAAAAAAAGGCGAATCTTCTTCTCCCTCCAATTATCGTCCAATTGCACTTACGTCCCTTCTTTCTAAGGTCATGGAAACGTTGATAAACTATCGACTCAAGAAATATCTCGAAGACCGAAAGCTTCTTAATGACCGGCAGTACGGCTTCCGCAGCAACAGGTCCACTGGTGATGTAATGGTTTACCTCTCCGAACAGTGGAACAGATTTTTACATCGTTTTGGAGAAAGCAAGATTATGGCACTTGATATTTCAAAGGCATTTGATAAAGTCTTGCATCTTGATCGTTTATCGAAAATGCGTGCTTTCGGTATCGATGAATCCCTTCTTCGTTGGATTAGAAACTTTCTTTCGAACCGTTCAATACAAGTTGTATTGGACGGTTTCAAGTCTGAAATCCACAATATAAATGCTGGTGAGAGCAGGTGACCATGGTTCAGAGGATAGAGTAGTGGATTTTGATGAATCTTTGCAGTGTTGAATATGGTGTCGACCTGCTGGCTACTGAAAGGCCATCGTTCCCAAGGAGCGGTTCCTTCCTGGACCTTTTGCTGTACGATACCAGACTGACAATAACGGACAAAGTGGGTAATCACCCTCGAAACTGCTTACAGACAGTCGAGTACGACAGTGACCACTGCGGGCTCGCTGCTGTAATTCAGATTCCGAACGAGCTTGTGGAATTGGATGAATTCGTTCCAACGCATTCTTACAATTACAGTAAGATGCGATGGCCGCGTTTCACCCAAGTCCTTGCAAGAGAACTTCGTTCGAGTGACATAGCCCCACCAAACAACAGAAACTTGACAAATACGGAAATCGACCATCACCTTGAACAGATGGACAACATAATAAAACGAACAATGGAACGGACAATACCGAAGTACAAGGAACGCGACCAAAACAACGTCTACAGTAACGCGACTATAGACGCACTGCACAGACAGAAAAGCGGACTACTGACAAGACTAAAAAACTTGTACAGACGATTTACAGACCCGAACGACCTGGAGATTAGGACACTGAAGTCGTCAATTAAAAACGTCAACACCCTGATCAAGGAAAACTACAGGTTATCTATTAACTTGTATTGGGACAAGAAAATTCGGGCCGTTAATTCTAGCGACCCGAGTATGTTCCCTAAGATTAATAAGATATTTAGGTCCAAGAATCAGAACGACCTTCCGTGTCTTAAGCTCCAGAGAACAGTAGAGAACAGAGACGTACTCCTGACAGCGCAAATTGATCCTGAGGAAGCCGTCTTGGACGATGACTTCTTTGAGATTGAAGATCCGCAGGAGAAAGTGGAGACAGTTGGTGCTGCTTTCCAGCAAGTGTATAAGGTGAATGCTTGCACTCGCCCGAACCACGACCTGGAGAACAGAGCCTTACTTCATCACTTCTACCTGAGGAATGATATTTCGCAGTGGCGATCCGAGAACCGTGGTTTTACCCGGTTTGATGACGACTTCCTAGCAAACGCTATAATCGCCGAGCGAACGGGCCCAAGTCCCTTGCTCATCACGAAGGTAGAACTCCAGCTCATCTTCGATTCAATAAAGAATAAGAAGTCAGCAGGTGTCGACGGTATATCCAACATTGTACTAAGACACTTACCGATTGAAGCCATCGACATTTATACCACACTCTTCAATAACGCGCTGAATAATGCATATTATCCAGTGCGTTGGAAGACAGCTGTGGTTCATCCTCTCCCGAAAAAGGGAAAGGACAACTCCAATCCTTCAAATCTCAGGTCAATAAGTCTCCTTCCAAGCATCAGCAAGGTATTCGAAAAGGTAATCAATAGGGCTCTGGCTGAGTGGGCTGCGGACAACAATATAATTCCGGGTAACCAGTTCGGGTTCAAGGCGGGACATGACACCATTCATGCCGCGTCTAAGCTCGTTTCTGATATCCAATGGAACAAGTCCAAGAAACAATGCACGGGTGCTGTTCTGGTTGATTTAGAGAAGGCCTTCGACACCGTATGGTTAGAAGGTTTGTATCTAAAACTCACCAGACTAGGCATCAGTAAACCATTATTGTATATGCTTTATGACATGCTCAACGGTAGAAAGTTTGTTGTCAAAAGTGGCAATGTAACTTCTACCACCACCTTTGAAATTAAAAACGGTCTTCAACAGGGAGCGGTGAACTCGCCGATCCTCTTCAGCATTTACACCAGCGATCTGATAGGTAGCTTAACTAACGCAATTGCGTATGCCGACGACCTGATTGCGTACAGAACGGCTCGAAAGGTTGAAGTTATTAGAATTCTCTTGCAGCGTGACTTCGAGAAGATTCAGCGATACTGCGACAATTGGAAACTGAAAATAAATGTCCAAAAGTCGGAGACAATTTTGTTCCGGACTCCGTTGGCTAAAGCCTCGCGAGGTACGTGTAAGAATTGGCGCAAGATGATCATTGTTGATCCTCACGGACAGGCATTGACGAGCAAAAGTGTAGTGAAGTACCTCGGTATCTGGTTGGACCAGTATCTGTATTTCGACAGACATATAGATGCTGCTCTGACTAAGGCCATAGGAGCCTTCGCTCTGACGAAACGGCTGTTTTACAGCAGTCGGCTTGACCCCAGAGTGAAGGTAATTTGCTACATGGCCCTCATACGGCCAATGATTGTTTATGGTTGTCCAGTGTGGTTCAGCATTGCCCCTTCCCAAATGGAGAAGTTTCGGGTGTTCGAGAGGCAGTGTCTTCGGCGCTGTCTCGGTTGGTATCGGACACCGGAATCATCTTATCTGCATTATTATTCAAACGAGGTTCTATACAACGGGGCTCGAATCAATAGAATTGACAATTTCGTGATAAAACTTGTTCGGGGCCACATTGCGAGAGCTATGACTTCGACCAACAATTTGATTTTGGGGCCGTTCTATCCGAACGACAATTAGTTCGACAATGCACGCTTGAGCGGCTTCATCCCACCAGAGGCATTCCTCTATTTAGACCAGTGCGGCATGATACAGGATAGATTGGCAGTACCCCTTATCTACCACGTCAGGCGAAGAACCGTAGACCGGCGGCTTCTGTATGAACGAGGCATCCTCGCTCGTGATGGAGCGGAGCTGCTTCGGTTCAGTAGGGCTGTGTCCGAAAAGGACCGCATTGATAGGGTGAAGCAGGAGAACCAGTTCTGGTGGCTTCAAACTGTATCTGACAATGGGTAATCCGGGGTGGGGTATTTTTGCCTTGGCCGGCTTACATACTTGTTTTAGTCTTAGGTTTTAGGTTTAAGTAGAGTAGGTGGTATGCGGTGGCACTAAAGAATATATATATAAAAAAAAAAATGCTAACAAAAAAACGAAAAAAGTGAAAAAACAATATGAGAATGTGAAAAAAAGCAAAAAAAAAGATAGACACAACATCAACATCAACGAACACAACATCAATGGACATAGTTTTTGCCGCTGTGGTTGTTCTAGTTTTAAGTAGTTTGTAGGTAGATTAGGTAATTTTAAGTTTTATTTTAAGGACACATAGAAAGAAAGCAAACATAACAGAAACCTACGTGGCTCAGAGGAGGAGACTTAGATTTGTATTGTCTCATGTTATCGCACAGGTGGCCTCAGATAAGCTGGCGATTTTTGTAGAAAAAGAATGCTGCTGACCTGGGGTTTGAACCCGTAGCGTTCGGCTTAGCAATCCACTACTCTATCCTCTGAACCTAACCTAACCCTCGAACCCAACTTCAGACGTACTCTCAAGTATAGAGAATCATTTTTTAGCCGTACTACGCGAATGTGGAACTCTCTTCCACTCTCTGTCTTTCCTGATCATTACAATGTTCAAGAATTAAAGACCAATGCAAACCGACACCTCCTTTCCAACCCCTTCCCTTCTTCCTAACGCACTCACTGTGTCTCTGGCATAAAAAGGGTATAAAAAATCCCTTGAGTGGGTGCAAATTATATAAAAAAACATAGGCAATTAAAAAAAACACAAGGTGAAAAAATTACTACGTGATTTTTGTCATGCCGGCTATATGTCTGCATCTCTTTAATTCTTCATCGCCTTTCTTTATTGCTTATTGCCTTGACCAACTTACCTTTATCGTCATCATAATCCTTGCAGCAATTTTAACTTGGAATGATAGAAAGACTCATTTGGCAACCATATTCCTTAATGATTTCGGACGATTAAAATCGATATTTCTCTTTTCACTTTTAAATCGACAAGCCTTCTGGCGGCATGATGTATTAAAGTCAAATCTACCTTCGTTCTTTGAACTTCTCACGCTTTGAACTTGTATCTCTCCACTTTTGAGGATGATGAGCATCCCCGCATCCAAATAGCCACATGGTAAGATTAACTCAACGAGAACAAAAGCAAAATTTAATTGTTATGAAACCAAAATAAAGTTGTTCTAAAATTAATTCAAACCGCAAGCCCGTGAGTCAAAATGATTCTTTTATTGGGTATCTCGATAAAAAACGTGTTTATGATGTTGTTCTTAACTGCCATATATTTAGAACTGGTTTTATTATTTTGGAAAAAAGAACCAATTTAGTAAGTTTCCCTCAATAAATTTAAATAAAACCACAACATATGAGCATATACGTAGGCAAAAACCGATCTTCCTTATTTGCTCAGAAAGTTTTCCGACAACACTGACAGAAGCAAAAAACCCGAAACCCTTAAGCTTGTGGCGGGGCACAATTAATTAGTGTTGTTTACCGTTTAATTAGCCAACCCATAAACATGTTTGCCCATCATCGTACTTTCAGTTTTCAATGTTGCTGTTCCCCCTCCTCAAAGAACATCACACATCATCGACAGCTGATTCAAAAGTTGAGCGATAAATATCATCATTAGTGATAATAATGGGCCACTCTATTGGTCTCTAGATGGGGTTTAACCTTCAGAATTCTCATTCCGGACGGTTCTACAGTCACATACAAAAAACAAACCAATGAAAATCAAATTCTCCTCATCGGCGCACGTCGCGGTCGGTCGTATCGCCTAGAAGAAGCTATAAAAGCTTTGAACATCGTTCATTGAGAGTTTATTTGAATCGTTGTCCGGTTTCGGTTTAGTTGTGCCTCATAATTATTAAATTAGAATAAAAATTTACAGAAAAATGTCGAAATTCGCTTTGTTCTCTGTTCTTGTCGTTCTGATGTCGATGTACCAACCGATTCACTCGTTCGGAGTCGTTCGCGTGGATGTTCAGCAAGGTGAACTGCCCTTTTCCCTTATCCCAAGATTTGTTTGTTTGTTTTTAAAAACTAATTTTCTTTGTAACTTAGACCCTGCGGTCTTGAATGCAATTGGCAGAGCGATCAGTTCGAAAATTCAAAGCCTCAACAGCATTGTCAGCAGTCTCCTGACACTCAAGAGCTCCTTCAAAACTGTGAATATCAATTCGTCCTATGGCGGCAGCAGTAGTGGCAGCAGCAGTAGTGACAACAGCAGCAGTGATACCAGCAGCAGTAGTGGAAGTAGCAGTGGCAGTTCAGTTTCATACAACGCCATTCCCTTGTACAGGAAGACCATAAATGTCAATTACGCACCATCAGCTTCGATCTCATCCAATACAATCGAAGACTCAAGCGATGATGCACCGACTGCATCGACATCGACCAGCTCTGTTGGAGCTGCTGGCACGACATTCTTCACAGCAGCCAAATTGATTGGAGGTGTTCCAGCTGCATCGGCCTCGGGATCAGTGACAACTTCGACGGACACCTCTGATTCTACGTCGTCGTCATCGTCATCACCAAGTGGCTATTCATATCAAAAGACCGTTGTTGGTTGAACAAAAATTTAAATTTAATTAGCATATTTGGAAGAATAAATAAAATAAAACTTTAGTGATAGAAGAATTATTGTTTGTGTAAATTAATGTTTGTCTTTTTGGTTACAAGCATTCGAGCATTGTTTGCTCAAATAGTTTTGGTGTGGCCGCGGTCAGTCTATTTGGTCAGTTAGTTTGTTCGAACTCAATGAAAAGTTTCATGTTAACGATTGATGCATATCAACCCTGAAACACTGAAAGGTAAACTTTGAATAAATTAAATATTTATCAAACGTGAGCTTCAAGTGGGCACACTAGACTTTTTGATGTTTTGAAAAATAAAAGCAAATATTCGAAGTTTGGATCCAGCTTATTAAATGAACTTGTACTTGAGGAATTGCTTATTTGATGATGTTCGGTTTGCTTAAGATACGTTAACGTATGACAGCATCTTAGTTATAAAACTGAAGTTTGATAACGTTAACTTTTTTGAATAAAATTTAAGATGTCAAGAACATTACAGTCGCTTTCATCACGTTAGTGTTTTTGAGGAGGCCTCATTAAACGAAGAGCACTACTCAGGAGAAGGAGGAGAAACTCAGAAAGAATTTCATTTCACGCTATCGAAATTCGCTGAGGAGAGTTTAAAAGATTGTTCTGCTGAGTTGTATCAAGGGCTCAGGCATTCAATATTTTGTTCGATGCATCGTTATTAACTAATATTAAGATAATAGGTCCGAAATGGTTGCCTTGAGGGATACCTGATTCGACAAGAAATGCTTTTGGGACGTAGTATCTGAACTCTACTTGATAACAAACCTTTTATCAAGACAAGAAAAGAGGTCAAAGCCATATGCATTTTCTAAGAAAAGAGTTTTAAGTTTTTGTTAGAAATATTACCCCCTGGTACCATTTAAAAGGAGTTTTCTACTTCCATTGAAATGAGTAATGGCGATTGTTTTTAATTTTGTAGGACTTACCGTACTTCTTCCGCAATAACCTCCAGCTCACTGTAGTCAAAATATTGACTTCGTAATTCACGAATCGCATGCTGGAGATGTTTCGTCAACAAAAATCACAAGACCGAGGTACGAAATATTGGAACCCCGTTTTACCCACAGTTTGCTTACAATTTTAAGTAAAAAAAAAATAAAATAGAGTGGCGCGACAGCTCTTGAAGAGCCAAGGCCTAAGTGATTAACTCTCATCAACAATTCTTTGAGTGCGTGTGAAGAATTGAGGGGACCTACAATTTAACGCCGATTCCGAACGGCAAAGTTGAGAAGCATTTTTTCATGACAGATTAATACTCTTGGAAGTTTTGTCAGTTCTTCGCAAGAGGCAGTGCCAGTGAAAGATGAAATAAATGCTTTATGGGCACGAGTAGGACTTGAACGCACGACGTTCTGCTTGGCAGCCAACGCACCTTACTACTGAGCTCCGGGCAGCTGCAATCTTAAGTACGAACATTAATAACGAAAATCCGCTTCGACTTGAAAAAATTTACACTTATTTAAGCTAGACTCACTTTCACAGATTCTTTATTAGCTTACCGTTGGTCACAAGCTTACTCTGTTTAACTAAGTGAGTTTCACTGACCACAAGGTTCAACTCATAGTTTTGTCTTCAGACTTCTATCTTGAAATTTTTTTTCAGTTGCTTTCTTCGATCATAAGGCTGATAAAGCTGGGCTCACCTAAGATACAAGTGTTTAATATGATGTATTACAGCCAAATTAATAAACACAGAATAATGAAGGATTAACCCTTATTCTATGGACTAAGTAGGAAATGCTTAACTGACGTTTACTAACTTATTCAGTCGTATAGAGTAGAATAGAGAAGAAATAAAAAAATACTTATCTGTCTGTTTATTAGATGGCGCCATAACAGATTGCCATGTATATAGCAAAGGTAACAACAAATCGGTACTCAAGTTCAAGTGTCAAATAAAAAAAAACTCTCAAAGGGAATTTTTGGTCAACGCCACTTTACTTTTTCAGAAACAATTTATTAAAGAGAAATTTTAGCCTATAGATCAACTCTTATTCTATGGGTAAGTTTACCTGTGGAATAAGTGTGGAATAGGCGATTTTTATTAATAAGGCTGTTACAGTATAATAATTCATGCATATGCATAATAAGTAATAAGTAAGTTCCTCCATGGCTCTAGCGCATAAATCCAGGACTGAATGAATTAATGACAGGTGAGCCAATTTGACAGATGTTGCTTCATCTAAACGACCGCTAACAAAGTTCAAAAGACCCATGCTTAAAAAGTTTTGTTTTTTAATATTATTTGCAAAAATGTTAACTACTAATTATGCACTTATTGACAAACACGTCCTAACAGCATCATCAGTTAATTAAAAGAGAATTCATCTTTTAAAATCAGTCAATCGTAAAATATGACTCCAATTCATCTTCTAACTCCTTTTAACGTGTTAACGAAGTTGTAATTTCTAGTATGCATTTGAACCCTTTGACAATAACTTCAAAACTCATTTTCATGTATATTACAAAGTTCAAACACTGGGGTTTTAAATCGAAGTAAACGGTATCTACAGATACAGCTGTGAACTTCATTAATCATGACATACAGATGACTTGATTCTTCTTGCCTCAGAAACAAAGTCAAATGGATGGACTCGAAAATTGAATGCTGCCTGTGCGGAAACGTACATACTGTCACATCATCAGGTATCAAAGAGGGTTACTAACTTTTTGATAGTCTCGTATGTCATAGAACTGACGATGCCCTGTCGAAAGTATTTTAAAGAACGTCAGTCAGTAGCAGGGTTAATATTTTAAATACGCGTTAAAGTAGTTTTTTTTTCTTTTTAATAAACTAATTTTTCTTCGCGAAAATCTGCAAAAAATTCTTCCACAGTATTTTTAACATCGTAATGTTTTTCGGACGGAAGTAACGTTTGTAACTTACAGCAAAGGAGATAGAACTAACTCTTTAAGCGCTTACCTATAAGTAAAACTTGATGGTTAAACAAATTTTGGTAAAAATGCAAATGTTGGTTTAAGATCGAAATTTGCAAAAACAATCCGACAAAATCGAGATTTCCAAAAAACGCTCTAATTTTTACGCACACATAAGCCCATTCTTCATCACAAAATTTACCCACGTATCAAATTGTTTTACACAGACACACACACGCGCCGTAGAATAAAATCAGACATTCAAATAACAGCATCACATATTATGAAACTTAATATATGTTTGTCCATTCAAAATGTATTCCCGTATTTACATAATTTTGTTCAAATAAAAATTGCCCCAAACCGAGGCCACAAAATGCCCCAAAAAACAAAATGCTCCCATAGCATTTAAAAGACAAAAAAATAAATAAAAAATCGTAAAAAAGAAAATGATGTCTTATGGGAACAAGGCAACCCTGAAGACTCTATTGACTTGTCGACACCACAGCACCCGGTTCGTAATCTCGATTGTTAGGCAATGATTACAAATAGAATCGGCTTTCAGTTCTCCTCCAGTCGACACAGACATCAGCAAAAATTGAAACGGTCTCGGAACCGGAAAACATATGTAAATGTTTATGGATATCGAATTTGAAATGACTGTATGTATGTCGACTGTAGATCCTTCTGGTGCCGGCAGAATTCGTTCTACGTGACTTAAACTTCAAATCAAAAAAAAGACCCAGTCCTTCAAACTCTGGCTGGAAGTGCCCAATTCGAACGGGAAACACAAAGTCTCACTTTGATCTGAATCTGATGAAGGCATTTGCATCATGATTCTGAATGAAAATGCCTATCTTACCCTCTGGCTGGGGATGACGAGGATGATGCTGAAAGTGAACAGTCTGCGAATAGGTGGGTAATATTATTGCTAGCATCCCATTCCTGAGCATTATCCGCATGGAAAGAGCTTAAACGGAAACGAGCATAGTCCGTCCGTTGCTGCACCTCGTCGTCGTCATCAGTTGTTGACCAATTATGCTACCCCAGGAATGGCGGCGGCGGCGGGGCTTGGCATAGCACATGACTTCTTTATCGATGGCGAGGAAAGTTTGCCACGAAAGCAGATTCCATAAGTGAATTAAGTTAAATTTTATTTATGAAATTGTTTATGACAATTAAGGAGGTCGCAATTAATTGCTGCACATTTTCGTGCAGGGGCAGCAAACGACTCATCAGGCAGTGATGGTGGATGGAAGGCCGTGCCGCCATCGCCGCCGCCAACGGATGGTGCAACTGCAATGGGGGCCATAAATTGCTTAATGGCTATGACTCTGGTGGAACCGGCTGAAACGAATTGCTGTGCGTGGCACATGGCGCGTATATTTGACGTTTGTTTTTTTTCACTTCTGCTTTATTTCGCTTTCAAAACTAGCAGGAAACTGTTTTTTCCACTGCTTTGTTTTTTATAAATGAATATATACGGGATGACGTGTGGCAGGCAGCACGAGCACACAAAAACCAAAGGGAATACAAAATTTATTAAGAGATGCTGGCCTGGATATAAATTCATGCAATTAGCTTTGCTCTTTGAGAATATGAGGCATTTTCAGTCACGAAGGATATATTTTTTTGTTTTCTGAAATTCATCAAATGTGCAGTTACATGAAAGAGTTTGCAATATTGCAAGGTACTAACTGTAATTGATGGTTCGATAGGCCGGAAGTAGAACAGGTGAATTACAAAATGGCATTGGTAATTTTGAATTGCACTAATGTGTGCGTAATTAAGGCTCTGGCTAGCATGGAACGGTTTTTTCTGCTTTTCCGTACCGCCTATTCTTAACGGCACACAACGCGCGATGGTTTCTTTGAATTGAGTTACGTATACTATGTAGTAGCCAGTGTCCTATATAAGGCCTAGTTTTTGGTCTGTTCGAATATGATTAATTTTTGTTTTTGCTTTCATAATTTATAAATATTTTGTTGAATTTTTGCATTTATATTGATTTATTGCAAACGAACATCAGTTTTGGAAGCATTGTGCAATAAATTCAATGCGAGTTATATTTAAATAAATGCGCTCAAGTGTAGCTTTTAATGAATGACTTTTAATCATCTCAGACTAAATGTTTGTTATCAACAAGGTTTTAATTGGAAAACGATCCTGGAAAATATTAGCCCACAAACTCTTGTTGAACGAAATAGGCTCATATTTGAGTTGGATTTCGGTTTCAAGATAAACTACAAGAAAACAAGAAAAGATGATTTATCCGCCCTACTTCAGAAAAGAGATTTGAAGTAAAAGGACGGTTTTTCTATGGTGAAAAAAAATCTTTTTACAATATTTCAGTCTTTTGTAAATTTATTTGACTTCAAATCTTTTACCTTGCACGGGATTTGGAGCCAACTTCTTACACTTCTTATCAAAACAAGGCACTCCGAATGATGAGAATCAAGGAGAACAAAGTTTATTATAATTCTTCGAACAATTGTTCTTGTTGTTACTTGAGTTTTTGTTTATGAGACTAGAGTTGTTCTTATGCGTTTTACAAATGGAAAAAAAAGAAATTGTTTTCTGTAAAAAAAAAAAAAACAACAACAAATAGATAAAAATGAACGGTGTTAGTTAGATAAATTGGAATTTCGGGTTCGATTAATTTTTTTTACACAGTTTATGCTTTATACAAAGAATTCACCTTTAAATAAAAAAAATCACGCTTTTGCAATTCGAATTCACTTGATATTCAATTTCACGTGCTAACGGTTTTCTACTTGCGCTTTGGGTGAAATTCAAATTCAGTGAATTCAAATTGCAAAGAGTGAATTTTATCTGTAAAAATTCGGGTGAGCTATAAAGTAACCAATACGGCATAAAAGCACTGTGAAAAATTGTTAAAACTTGGTTCTCCTCGATTCTCACGTATTTGAGTGACCAACAAAATATTAATCATACTAATATATGCTTTTATACAAGCGGATGCAATGACCTAAGGCTTAAGATTTTGACACATTTTAAAATACGAAGGAAAGTAGTAAGGTTACTAAAGGGTTTTCCAATAAGGACGTGGCAACTTTTAATTTTGTTCTCCACATATAAAAATGTACAGTTTCTGATATGTATGTATGTCCGGTATTCTAAAAGGCCCAATAGGAATTTATCTACTGTTCATAGTTCATACAATTAAATTCGGAGAATTCGGTTCCTGTGCAAAAAAAAAAAATTGGAAAAACCAAACGGAAGAGTCGGAAACCTGGAAAAACCGACCACAGACCGAAAACTTGACTTTTTGTATATTTTTTGTTCCAGAATGGCTTAGTGAATAGAAAAATAGAAAGGTCTTGATGGAAAACTCGGAAACCGCATTGATTTTCAAACGGAAAATTGCACGGAATTATAGGTGCATTGGTTTTCAAATGGAAAAATGGAAACTCTGAATTTCTAGATAAGCACGTAGAATTTCAATAATTGTTTGCATGGAATTTATGGCGCAATTTTCCACAGTAGTTTTTACAGCGAAATACATGGAAATACAGAAAGTTCTTAGAGGAAAATCCTGCAAATAACGAAAAAGAGTAGATTTCTTACGATATTTTTGTTTGTCAACTCTCCTTACGAAATTTAGAATTTTTGACTATGTATGTGTATAAAGATGAAAAATTCGTTGTTAATTTAAAAAAATTTCATATCACTGAAAAAAATTTGTGTTTAAAAATCATTCTGAAATTTATTTTATAAAATTTTATTTCAAATACATAGTTCTCAGTTAAATTAAGTATGTAGTATGAAAATGAAAACAAATTTTTGGAAAATCGGCAAGTGGGAAGAATCGAAAATTTATTGAAAATAAGTTTTTTGTACTGAATTTTGGGAAATAATGTAATTAATGTATGCACGAAAAATAGAAGTTTCCTGTATTAAAATTTGAAAAAAAATCCGAATCTTTTCAAAGAAATTTTGCATTTTATCTCATGATTTAATGGTTTGTCACGAAGCTTGGATTAATTCCCATTGGTTTCATGATAATCACACTTCATATTGATATATCTGTGAGTGTGCGGGGTCTGCTAAGTCCCATAATAAAGAATTCTTCTAATGCTTATATCTTGGTATAGACCTGAAACGGTCAAAAGGCTTGATTTCCTTGAGCGGACAAAATAAAGGGTCCGCAAATAACTGTTTTTTTTTTTGAAAATGCTATAAAAAAAAACAACTGAATATTTTCTCAAATTTCTTTTTTTATTTGAAAGTACAATTCTTCCGGCTAATAATGCACTTATAAGCACTCCTTGCTCATTTTTGAAGAAAAATTTCCCAATTATGCCTCATGGACCAAAATCCGCACCAAACAGTGACTCGTTTTGGGTGTATCGGTTTTTCAATGCATGCGTGCGGGTTTTCTGTGCCCCAAATGCGACAATTTTGCTTATTTACATACCCGCCAAGATCAAAGTGAGCTTCATCTGAAAAGATGATTTTTTTGGCAAAATCGGCATCTTCTCTAAGTCGATCGCAGGCCCACTTAGCGAAGCGAAAACGCATTGAATGGTCAGTTGGCTTCAACTCCTCAAGCGTATACACAACCATATTCGTTCAGCGGAAGGATAAAACCAATTATCCGTCTACTCAGACATGAGCTAGGTGTTACCATTCACGAAATAAGCACTTGTTGGAAAAAAAAAACGTTAGATAGCGGACCCTTTATAAGCTCCACAATTGGAGTCATAATAGGACACTGCCTCATAGGTAGACATGCTTTGAGGCTAGGGGTCTACGCAAACGACTTCTGTAGAAGCTGCATGGACGAGGAGGAAGAGGCAACGGTCCAAAACCTTCTGTGTACATGTCCGGCACTCTTCAATAGAAGGAATAACTATCTAGGTAATCCCTTCTTCGATAATACCAGTGAACTGGCAACAATCGACACAAAATGTCTCTCTTACTTTATTAAAAGTAAAAAATGGTTTGTTTAAGTTCATTACTCTCCCATAAGTAACTTCTTTAGTGGTATCACAATGGACCCTTGAGGTCTAAGTGAGTCAATAACATCTAGACAGCCACTCCAACTTTACCTAACCTATATCTCTCTAACCAGGACATGGCATTAAGCTTGGCTTTCTGAAGACTAAAAAATATGAAGAATCTAGTGAAATCTGTTTCTTGATGATTTTTGAAAATATGTAATCATGTCAAAATATTGGACGAACACAAATTCTTCCAAAACCTATCAAAAGAAAGGTTTACGGGATCTCTATTCGTCAAAATGGGTTATAAGTTTCTTGAAAGCCCGGTAGTCGGGATACTAGCAAAAACGTAAATTATTCGCAAACATTTACCCGCAATTTCAAATCGATATTTCTCACAATTTTCCTCGACAGCCGAAATATTTTTGTACCTACATCCAAATAAGGGACTACAAGTATTCCATCAGCCATTGAAAGCGAATATTTTTTATAGCAGTCGGTTATAGAGTTTTAATGAAAAATAACTTTTTCCGATTTTTGCCTTCAGAAAAATGTTAGATAGAAAAACGTTTATCATATCATGCATTTGAGATATTTCAAAAACTTTATTATTATACCTACAGGGTGATTCACGAGCGTTGTGCCAAAAAGCTAGAGCGTGTAGGTTGAGTTGAGACAAGAAAAAAAAAGTATGGGAGGGGGGGGGGTCTATTGCCCCCTGTTTAGCCGGGAGGGGCAATTTTGTGAAAAATTGACTTATTTTGTAAAAAACAATATTAAAAATCAACGGCTCGTTTACAACACCGAGTTATACCTTTCTGAAAAGCCAAAAACTTCTTCTTTCACTTCGTTTTTAAATTAAATTGTTTTAACGAATAGTTAAAAAAAAATAAATTTTCAAACTCAAAATTTAAAAAAAAGCAAAAAAAATATTTTTGAACTAAATTTTTTCAAAATTTTATGTAATTAAGTACAAATTTTGTTTTCAAAATTCAATGCCTTTGTTAATTTTTAGTCGAAAACAGAAAACCGGATGCAAAAATGTCTTTTCGTTTTTGAGAAATTAAAAAAAAAACCAAAACCACTTTTTCTAAGAAAATCTTTGTTTTTATTTTTACCTATCTGGACTTTTAGTTTAATTTATTAGTTTAATGTATAAATTCAATTTTTTTGTAATTGGAGTTTTATGAGGACTCAATATAGTAGAAAAGTTACATCATCCCTGGATTAACCATTTTGTTCACTGATAACGTCTGAAAACTGACCTGCAATTTGTTCTTACTATCCTCGGGCCGCGACCACTCGCCGGCGAAGGGTTCTACCTGCTAGGGGCTTAAGATAATTAAACCGAAATTTTTCTTGAATAAATAAATAAAACAATTAACAACCTAAAGGTAAATAAAAGGCATCGCATATTTACTAAACAACCATTTACAATTAAAATATTAACTCATCAACACAAGACAAGACAAGACAAGACCACAACAAGAGTTAGCGGACAGGAACTTCTGCTATACGGTTTAACTTGTTGTCGAGATCGGGAAGCCAAAAGACTCTACGCTGAAAGGTATCTCAAAAGATGGCGCCCAAGTCGTAGCATGTTTTCAAGAATCCGCCAACGAGAGCACGGAGAGCTAGAAGTGAAAGGCCAATGGTAGACGTTATCAATGAACAAAATGAATAATCCAAGGAAAATCCAATACTTTTCTACTTTATTGAGTCCTCATAAAACTCCAATTACAAAAAAATTAAATTTATAAATTAAACTAATAAATTAAACTAAAAGTCCAGATAGGTAAAAATAAAAACAAAGATTTTCTTAGAAAAAAGTGGTTTTGGTTTTTTTTTAATTTCTCAAAAACGAAAAGACATTTTTGCATCCGGTTTTCTGTTTTCGACTAAAAATTAACAAAGGCATTGAATTTTGAAAACAAAATTTGTACTTAAATACATAAAATTTTGAAAAAATTTAGTTCAAAAATATTTATTTTGCTTTTTTTTTTAATTTTGAGTTTGAATTTTTTTTTTAAACTATTCGTTAAAACAATTTAATTTAAAAACAAAGTGAAAGAAGAAATTTTTGGCTTTTCAGAAAGGTATAGCTCGGTGTTGTAAACGAAGCCGTTGATTTTTAATATTTTTTTTTACAAAATAAGTCAATTTTTCAGAAAATTGCCCCTCCCGGCTAAACGGGGGGGAATAGACCCCCCCTCCCATACGATTTTTTTCTTGTCTCAACTCAACCTACACGCTCTAGCTTTTTGGCACAACGCAGGTGAATCAACCTCTATATTGAAGAAATATCAAAACATTTACGAATGGAAATCCACTTCATTCTAAGGTTTGATGACTCGGCCACACTCACACATTTCGGCAAAATGGCCGCTTTGTCGCTCTTAGGCTCTGAGTTCTTCCAACCTCGGCGGCTTGTTGGGTTAAACCAATGACTTAACTAAGCCCCAAAGAAGATAGTTCCAAGGTGTAAAGTTGTACAAACGACGCTGCCAATCGACTGGTCCATTTCTTTAGTTGAGATTATACGTTCATCAAACCTTAAATAAATCGATTTTATGGTGCGCAACAATAGTTGAGGAAGGTTGTTTTAATTTTGTTAAATGTGTTTCTCACAGTGTAAGCCTTTCCTGAATTTCCACAAAAAATTGAAAGTTCAAACTATCCATATCACTACAGTCATTCTTGAGTTTTAGTGAGACCAACGAACTGTAATTGATTTGTGCACATACCTATAGAAGATTCTTAATAAATAAATAGAGTGGCGCAACAGCTCTTGAAGAGCTAAGGCCTAAGGGACTTACTCTCATCAACGATTCTCTGAGTGAGTAAGAAGAATTGAGGTGACCTACAATTTAACGCCGATTCCGAACGGCAAAGTTGAGAAGCACTTTTTCATGACAATGACAGATTGATACTCTTGGAAGTTTTGTCAATCCTTCGCAAGAGGCAGTTCCCGTGAAAGATGAAATAAAAACTTTATGGTCGCGAGTAGGACTCGAACCCACGACGTTCTGCCTAGCAGCCAACGCACCTTACCACTAAGCCACGGTCAGCTGCAGATTTTCTCGAAGTCGACCCTAAATTCGATAATTTTCACTTGCTATATACGCAATACGCACTACGCAATATCCTTGTTAGAAATTGTAAAAATCGTTTAATGTATTATATTCTATTATCTGTTATATTCTATCATTTGTTATATTACCTATTATCTATGAACACATCCCTTGTTTGAGCGTATAAACCCAGAAATGTCAACCAGGACAGAGCGATATACAGTCCACTAGGATCCACGATCCACAAGCCATATTGTATTATATTCCATTCAAAATAAAAACCGACACTTGCAATGCGGCAGTCAAAGAGCAAACTTGTGTTTTTTTTGATTCTGGTTGAACATTTTGTTGGTCCGATCGAGACGGATTTTTCTTGATGTGATTAAAATATAGCAAATATTTCTCTTGTGCAAAGTTGTTTTTAAAGTAAAAATATTAAATTAAAATCGAGTGCGAGTGAGAATAAGTGGAGCGTTTTGTTTGACAATGGAGTCAGATCAAAAATTAAATCCTAATGTGCGCAGGATTTTTGTGAATGCTATTCACCGATCGGAGCGTTTTACATTGTCGGAGCGATTCAGGGCGTCGTCGATGGAGGAGCTGCAACAGAGGATGCAGTACCTCGATTCATCCTATAACAAATTTGTGCTGGAACATGAGAAGCTGGTTTCGGAGCACCAGGACAAAGAGCGTTTCATGGCTGAAGATAGTTTCTTCAGTCAAATCGAGGAAATATTTCAAAGTGCGATGGCCAGATATAGGAGCCAAATGAATGAGCGCAGAAGGAGGGATATGCTTCAGGGCATAGGCGAGAAGACTCCTAAGGGCGACGAGGAGGAAAAAGGAAAAAGCCTCACGAGGAGTAAGTCGGCGTCGACATCGCCATCCTCGAAGGAGAGTTCTCCAGGTGCAAGACAGAAATTTCGTAAGCATCGGGAGAATGAGCGAAAGCCGTTATCCGAAAATACGGAAAAGAGCGTTGTGAACAACACACACCAGCGTACAACGACGCAGGCGAGCGAGAGACGGGGCGAGAAAGTGAAGTGCCATTGCTGTGGTGGCACACACAAGATCTTTGAGTGCGAAGAGTTGCGGCGATGCTCACTGTCGGTGAGATGGCGGCTAGTAAACGATTTGAATTTGTGTGCGAACTGTTTGATGAAAAGGAGAAGGGGTGGAAGGCATGACTGTCGATACGGCGTCTGTCGTCGTTGTGGTATAGGGCAATACCACAACAGTATGCTCTGCCCGCAGCTGCATTAATGGCAGTTATTTTACCGATTGAATTGTGCGTGCGATGGAAATCATGTTTTTGTTTGTTTGTTTTTTTTTGAGCGTACAGTCAGCAAGACTATTAGAGCGTTTATCTTGGAAATCAATGGCAGTTTTTTTTACCGATGGAATTGTGCGTGCGATGGAAATCATGTTTTTGTTTGTTTGTTTTTTTTTTGAGCGTACAGTCAGCAAGACTATTAGAGCGTTTATCTTGGAAATCATTTTTTGGTTTTTGGTTATTCTTGTGCGAACCGTCGTTGAGGAAACATCAACAAGAGCGAATAATAAATTACATTTGTTAGAGAAAGAAATATTTTATTTGAATAAAATTATAAATTTTCTGAGTTTTATTTTGGAAGATGGAACTAAACCGGTGCGAATTACTGAAGAATAATATTGCTAGAGCGTTAGCATTTGCGAAGAGCGAGGAATTTGGGCAAATTGGGATAATACAGATCCGAGAGCGCTTGAGAATGCTGAAGCAACGACGTATCAGCATCAGGGAGCGACACAATCGACTTCAAATCAGCAGGATTTTTAGAGATGCAGAATGACCAGGCACGGGCGGTGCTCGCAACTGGTTATGTCCGGCTGCAGAATGAGCGTGGCGAGGAGCGTTTGACCAGAGCATTTTTTGACACCGGATCAGAGGTTAACTTAGTAACCGAGAAGGTGGTGAGAGCGTTAAGATTAAAAAGAACGAATTTTTCCATCCAAGTCAAAGGGATTGCTGGAGAAAATTGGTGCGACGGAGGTTTAGTATTAGCTAATATTAAACCATGGTTTTCAGTTGAAAATGAGCGTGTGAATGACATGATTATACACTTCATAGTCATAAAAAGTATACCACAGCCAAGGTATTTTGAAAAAGAGCGTAGAAGAGAAGAATTTGATAATTTGGTTCTGGCGGATCCAAATTATAATAAAGCTAATCCAGTTGATATACTTCTGGGAGTTACTGTTTGGGCGAGGATAATTGAAGAACGAATCTTACGTGTTAGTGATGGATTGATAGCGCAATCCTCAACATTTGGATTCATCATTTATGGTTCAATGTTAGAGCGTAATGTTGATCAGAAAAGTTTAGTTAACTTTACCATGTCGAGCGAAGATAGGATGGAAGCAATCCATCAGTTGATGCAACGTTTCTGGGAATTGAGAGATTATTCAGCAAAAGAACTCTCTTTACTAGAAAAAAGAGCGGAAGATCAATTTGCGAGATCTGTGGAGCGTAATGAAAATGGACGCTTTATTGTACGTATTCCTTGGTACGATGAAAGCCGGGATCTAGGTGATTCCAAGTCAACAGCCTTAAACAGACTAAGGCAGCTTGAGCGAAGATTAGCGTTGGATTCCGATCTACGTAAGAAATATAATGACTATGATTGAATACATCAATCTAGGTCATATGCGTTTAGCGAAAGAAGATGAGATTGCAGGTGGTTATTTTATCCCACACCACGCTGTAATAAAGAAATTTCGTGTTGTGTTTGATGCTAGCTGCACAACAACCAATGGCAAGTCATTGAATGACATTCAATTGGCAGGAGCAAATCTCCAAGAGCATTTAGATGTGATAATTATGCGTTTTCGGTTTCACCGATTTGTATTAGCGACAGATGTGCGAAAGATGTTCAGACAAATTCTCATTCATCCAGATGATTTGAGATATCAGAAGATTTTATGGCGTTTCGAGGAGCGAGAGATACCGAAGATCTATGTTTTGCTAACTGTAACATATGGTCAGAAATCTAGTCCGTTTCTAGCTATTCGAACTATGATTGAATTAGCGACAAGATATGAAAAGGAGTATCCGTTAGCTTCTAGAGCAACTTTACTCGAGCGTTATATGGATGATTTCTTTTCGGGCACAGATTCCATCCAGGAACTCAAGAAGTTATACAAAGAATTGTGCGTTATGATGAACCATGGCGGGTTTGAGTTAAGTAAATGGCGTTCGAATTGCGAAGAATTGCTACAATTCATAAGACAGGACATTGCAGAGATTGATCCTGTAATGGACTTGAGCGACGAATACACGGCGGTATTAGGTCTTAAATGGGAATCAAGAGCAGATTCATTCCTATTTTGTATGGAGACCGAGTGGAGCGAAGAGGTAAAAGTCACAAAGCGCGTAGTGGCAAGTGAAGTAGCCAAACTCTATGATCCAAATGGTTACTTGGCACCTGTCATTGTGACAGCTAAATGCTTTATACAAAAGCTTTGGCAGCAGAAAATGGAATGGGATGATGAGTTATCCTCGGAACTACGAGAGGAATGGAAGGACTTCTTCATACAATTAGAAGCCTTGAATAATATACGAATACCACGTTGGCTACTGACTTCTGGTGGTAGAGCGTTTGAGCTGATAGGTTTTGCTGATGCATCTCAGAAAGCCTATGGAGCGGTAATCTATGTGCGAGTGTATGATGGTGAGAAATATCACTGTAATCTTCTGACGTCACGTTCAAGAGTGGCACCAGTGAAGACGATATCGATTCCGCGATTGGAATTGTGTGCGGCAGAAACGTTAGCAACGTTAATGGAGCAAGTGCGTAGAGATTGTCATATTGAATATGCAAATTATCATTGTTTCACGGATTCAATGATAACGTTAAATTGGTTAAGGAACGAATCAGCTATGTTCAAAACCTTTGTTTCGAATCGAGTAGCGTCAGTTCAGCGCAGTACTGATGTTAAATGTTGGCGACATGTTTCAACAAAAAATAACCCCGCAGATATGCTTTCTAGAGGGTTAAGAGCGAAAGAATTACCTGAAAATGAACTTTGGTGGCAAGGACCGAGTTTTTTAAGGCAATTATACCAGTATTGGCCTCATACAGAGGGTGATTTGGTAGAAGAGCAATTGGTAGAAATCCAAGGGGAATTCAAACCAAAAGTGTGTGCGCGTGCGACTTTCAAGAGTCTTGATTGTCTTCAAATCAATGGACTGTGCTTAATAGAAAGATATTCATCATTGAATAAGCTAGTGCGTATCACAGCATGTGTTTTATCATGGTTTCGTCACCGGGCGACGAAACCTGAACCAAAATCGATTGGTTATTCGAACGAATTGTTGAATGAAGCGTTAGAGTATTGGATCAGGTTTACTCAACTGAAAGTTTTTACGGGCGAAATCAATTTGATAAAGGAAGGAAAGGCACTCTGCAAGAGTAGCGCTTTATTCAGATTGAATCCTTTTCTGGATGAGCGTTCTATACTTCGTCTTCGAGGAAGATTGGAGAATGCAAATGTGAGCTACGATGAGCAACATCCTATTATTATACCAGCTCATACTCGTTTTGTGCGACTATTAATGCAGGAAGCGCATGAGAGGACACAGCATGGTCACATTCAAATCATGCTGCATTACATTCGGGCGAAATATTGGGTAATTCAATCAAGGCGAGCGGCTTTGAGAGAGATAAAGTCATGCGTGGTATGTATCCGACATGCACATCACGATCATGCCCAATTGATGGGAAGTTTACCAAAGGAGCGACTGACGATTGCACCAGCATTTACCTATTGCGGTGTAGATCACTTTGGTCCCATATCATTGCAGAAATGGGAAGGGCGTTGTAATACTACGATAGCTGGCTATGTGGCTATATTTGTCTGCATGACAACAAAGATTGTGCATATGGAATGCTGTACCGATTTGACAGCAGAGCGTTTTATCTGGGCATTATCAAGAATGTCAGCAATCTACCGAGCACCGGTTAAGATGTTTAGTGACAACGGGCGAACCTTTGTTGGAGCGAACAACGAATTGAAACGGATTTCTCAATCATGGGATTCAGAAGAAGTAAGGAATTACTTATCGATAAACCATATACAATGGGTATTTATCACACCGCGTGCGCCTTTCCAAGGAGGATTATGGGAGGCCGCAGTCAAGTCGGCCAAGTACCATTTGAGGAGAATCATTGGTACGCAAAGACTTACCTTTGAGCGTTATCAAACTATTCTTATGCGTGTTTCCGGAACACTGAATAGTAGGCCATTGACCCGAGTGACCGATGAGCCAATGGATTTGAATTACCTTACTCCGGCAGGTATTCATCATGGCGGCCGAGCCGTACAACCCTTAACGAGGGATATGAGCGACAGATCCTTGAAGCAACTCCAATATAACAAGAGGATGGAGTTGATGCATCAAGATTTCTGGAATGGATTCAGAAAAGACTATTTGAGTTCTCTTCAAACGAGATACAAATGGAACTCAATAGAAGAAAACCTAAAGGTGGGCGACCTTGTCATTATAAAGGAGGATGGCCTTCCTCCTAATGTTTGGTGCGTTGGGCGAATCATTGAAGTTTATCCAGGCGCGGATAACCTTGTGCGTTCAGTCAAGTTGAAAACAGCAACTACAGAGTTGGTGCGTCCAGTTCGAAAATTAGTGCGACTACCAATCCAGGACCAGGACTTGGAAGGAGAGGAATGAAACTACTACGGTCAAGAGCAGGACCATAAAGTAGAAGGAGCAGTGGTGCCAGTCCAGCCTAGCAGCCTAGTCATCAATCAACAAGTATCTTAAGTGCAATAACTCACTCCGTTAGGGGGGGTGGATGTTAGAAATTGTAAAAATCGTTTAATGTATTATATTCTATTATCTGTTATATTCTATCATTTGTTATATTACCTATTATCTATGAACGCTTCCCTTGTTTGAGCGTATAAACCCAGAAATGTCAACCAGGACAGAGCGATATACAGTCCACTAGGATCCACGATCCACAAGCCATATTGTATTATATTCCATTCAAAATAAAAACCGACACTTGCAATGCGGCAGTCAAAGAGCAAACTTGTGTTTTTTTTGATTCTGGTTGAACAATCCTAGCTTGATTTTAAAAAAGCTGCATCTTTAGTTTCCTTTTAAAGTTCTGTACCACAAAAAAGGCTTTGTTATTTTTATACGTAGGTATACCAAACAGTCACCAGAAAAAAAGTCGTACAATCATTTTACGAGCGACGAGCAGTGTATTCATTTCAAAAAGTAATATATTTTTACTTCATTTTGACGATGATTACAAAAAACAAACCAATAATTGGAATGGAATGTCCAATATGTTGCCTGTGTTTTTTTAAAGGTTCATGTGACAAAAAAATTTAAATGAATAGGTGTTCTGATATTTTTCATAATTGAATTAATATTTAAAAAGGAAAATAATCGTTTGTTTTCATGAGTCATATTTTATCTTTTTTATGTGATTGAATCAATTGATTGATGTTTCACTGATGGATGCATCATGCGTCTGTCTGTTGCAAAAATTCAATAGTTTTGTTTGTAAAATTATTTTTTGCTTTAATTTTTTTTTCTTTATTAATGAAGCACGTATTCGTGTACATTTCATTAAAACAAACAAAAGTATTGATTGTTTGCTTTGATTGTTTGCTTGCGTTAATTGCTGTTTTTTTAAATAAGTTGAATAACCTTTAGCAAATTTAATAGAGTCTAGTTAAAAATTCCAAAAAAGCTGCCATCTGTCACTTAAATAATGACAAGGACTACACGTTCAACATTTCATGTCTTAAAGTATTGAAATTTCATTTCTCACACAAGCAATCATTATGCTCACGTAACTGAAAGAATAATTTATCTAGAAGTATTATTGGAAACAACAGAAAAAATAAATAAAATGACAAGGATGTACCCGGAGAGTCAGAACAAAAATTGAAAAAACATTTCTACGTGAAGGAAATCGCCAAAAAACTAAAAACACAATAATTCTTTGTTCATCCTACGGGCATTCTTAATTATGCAGCCTGTTTCTGCCTTCCGAAATGCACTTCAACCCAAATTCAGAAGATCCGTGCATTCCTTAAAAAAAAAAAACAACAACAACGAAAATCGAAGCTCGAAAGTCAGGATGCCCGCCTCCAAATACAAGAACAAAAAAATTCCGAGAAAAATAATTACAGCATTCAGATTGTCGAAAATTCCATGAAACTGTTATTCGCCTTCGGGCCTCAGTATTTCAAATTTATGTTTTCTTTTTTTCTCAATTTTTTTTTGCTCTATCCAGACTGTGTTTCCTTTAGTTTGAAGGCTGCAACTGCAACCTGCAAAGAATTTTTTGCAATTTTTTGGGCAAGTTGTTGAAAGATGCAGAGGCAAAAAATTAACGGCAGCTTTTGGTTTTTTTTTTTTTATCTTGTCACGTAATATTTCAAACTCGCGATTTGCTTTTCAAATTATGCAAGGATAATGATGACAATGAAGTAATAATAATAATTGACAGGATAAAGACGATTTTCGTGGTGCAAATATTTGATCTGGAATGCAAAGAATGTCAATACTGTTTGTCTAATGCTTGTTTCAGTCAAATTAGCTTTCCATTCATTTAATTAAAAAATAAAAATTACAACGAACGAAAAACTACAGTGTCGATATAGGCTACAGCTATACAATTTAAAGGTTCTCCGTTCTCCCAACCAAACAAACTTCGGTGTGAAAACTGACCAAAGGCCAGTAATCAAAGTGAATGTAGTTCAAGTAATGAACGGCCATTATTTATCGAGTTTATTCTATCGCCCGAAACAACCGTTCCCACCTGCTTACCCAACAGACGTGAACTCATCTATTCGATACACAACTTTTGGTTCTCATTCTAACCACTTCCGGCCGTTAGCCGCAACATTTATTTTCAATACGCAAATCGGTTGAATTCACACATTGATTTGGTAAAATTTAAACAGATATCCAACCGCATTACACTACACCTGGGCTTATATGCATTTCTATTCACAAAATGGTTGGGGGCATGCAATTTCATGTTCCAATGTTCAAGAGCTGAAACCAAGAGAGAGACAGAGGCGTGCGAACGCAGCCGGCAAAAACAACAAGTTACATTTAGGCGAACAAAATAATTGTGGTTTTGTTAATTGCAAAATGTCACACTAATTGCATTTTGCGAATAAGTTACCTCGTCGAAACCTTTCCTGAATGCGAAGAGACAAGGGGAATGGAATGATATTTCCGGTTTTGAATTTGAAATTACATTTTTCGGGAAATGATTTTGTTTTGTTCACCTGCTCTTAAAATTAACATTTTTCACAATAATCTAGGCCACGGAAGGTTGCGATTTGTGCGTACATTTTGGTCCGGCCATATGGACCCGAACCTTGAGCAGATTTTCTGCACTAGCCGTCCACGGGAGTCAACAGGAATGTACTTCGCATCAGGCTGTGAGGCTTAGCGTTTTCGGACCCCCCCTCGTCTGGTCTTAAATATTAAGACAATTTTTAAATAAAAAATTAACAAATTTCCAAAACAATGTCCCATCATTGATATCACATGGTGCCTTGTCATAAACTATTTGTTTTACTTCAATTGGGCCTGCCGGTTGCGATTGCGTCCAATAAAATATAAAAAAACCTCTCTCAATCCTAACCCTTTCGAACCCTCTCCGAATGAGTAGATCTAGTAGTTTCAATTGCCTTTCATGACCCCACAGCCTATGGAATATGTATGTAGAGTCCTATAAACATAAAGAATAAACGAAGGCAATTGTCCCACAATAATGTGATACTTTATAGCCTGATGAAACTTAATAGAGACGTGACGTGTGGAACACATTGTTGCGATATCTTTCCTTGTGTAAACCTATAGTCCTGAACCATTGTCTGAGTCCTGCGTTGGAATTTTTATCCTACACTTCACAACAGGCGGCGGGTGGAACGCACATGAATCTAATATTCGCCTTATGCCGAAGAAAATCCTTTTCGTTGTCGTCCTTTTTCCTTTTCTATTTTCTACTATTATTTCGCATTCAACGTCCTAGGTCGTCGTCGTCGCAAAAGTCAACATATATACAAATGTGTTTTCTATACATTATTTGCGTGGGTGTGCCTTTGTGAGTCCAGTGATAAAAAAGCAGCATATACGTTAGAGGGTATTGTTTCACAGCATCCTAAGCACTTGCATGCTGTTGAAAACACTATGCAACAAGACAGGAACAAAACAAAACATTATCGTGTCTCAAAGCAAAGGTAGACTTGCCATGGCTTTGGCCCCCAATAAGGCTACATTACATTATGGTACAAATTTAGAGTGACAAATGTTTAAAAATGATCAAAGGATAAGGATTTGTGTGTTCTTTTGACTGGAAAGTGAGCCAAAAGGAAACAAAACTCAAGGTATGAAACTTTGAACTCTTGAACTTTTGCTTAGTCATGATGATCATGTTTAAGGATTTTTAAGTGAAAAGTCTAACGACAGGATTTCATATTTTGCTGATGTAACTTGTTAATGAACTTTGTGTTGGCGCAACTTTGAAAATGTTTGCAAGTGAATTTGTGTTCTTTCACTTAGGTTCCCCTAGTTCAAGGACTTTTGGAAGGCCAGACACAAAATGAGAAAGAAAATTGAGTCCTCTTACATTTTTAACCTTTTTACGAGGCTTTTAAATGCAAATGAAATAAAGCAAATGCAGACGGCGCTATTTGATAGAGCTTAGATACTTTGACCTTGAGTTTATAATAAATTGGAAGGAAATGGATGTGGAGAGTGTAGAATTAAATTGTTTGCACTTGTCATAGATGATGGATGAACCTGGGAAATGGAAAATTACGTAACAATGTGGACTTCTCTACTACCCGCTAAAAAAGCCAAGCGAGAATTATAATTTTGAGGGTTTTCTCAATTTCCTGTTGTGTCTTGTGTTTAATATTCTTTTGTCTTTTTTTTTGGTGAAATGATTGATCGGATGATGGCCTGTTCGTTTAGGCTTACTGGAGAGAAAGAAAGTGGTAGTTTAGTTAGACAAATTCAAATTCAAACTGTCAGAAAAACATTTTTTAATAAAATTAAAACGAGAAGCATTTTTTTCCAAAACAATAAATCAAATAGTTTGATAAATGGTGTTACCGTATTTATGTTTTCTTAAGAATGTGTAGTGGTAGTTTCGTTGGACCCAATTTTCTAGGACTCGAACCAAACGGTGTTTGCGCTCAATGTTGACTTTGAATTCTTCCAACGTCAATTCAATTTAATTCAATTCTAGAGGAATTCAACCTCAAGAACGAGGCGGCCAATCGACTGGCCCATTTATTGAGATAAGAAGCTCAACAAAATTACTCGTTAAGAACTCGATTGTAAGGTGTGCTGTGTAGCTTGTGGCACCATATCTTCAAATTTGGGCCAAAAATAATCTTGGATTTTTTCGACACGTCCGTCGTTGACCAACCCGTTATATAACTGACATGGCAACATCAAGCAAATTTTTGCAATAAAATTGCTATTGCCTGTCTACTAGGGCGTGAATTAAGA
This sequence comes from Sphaerophoria taeniata, assembly GCA_943590905.1. Taxonomy (NCBI): domain Eukaryota; kingdom Metazoa; phylum Arthropoda; class Insecta; order Diptera; family Syrphidae; genus Sphaerophoria; species Sphaerophoria taeniata. The sequence continues at coordinate 27,404,860 of OX016541.1, forward strand.
CCTAAGAATGGAGTTAACGCTCTTAAACTGGCATTTAGCGACTTCGAATTTCAGTAAAAAATTTGTATAATTTGCAGACGATCGATGCTCGTTCGTGTATTTTAGCGTGATGAAAGAGTTTGTTCACAAATTAAATTGAAAGCTGTCAAGTCACTATTGGAAAACCCTGTATAAAACCATTATTACTGACATTTTCATTCATCAATTGAACAACCATGATATGTAGGTTTCAACAAAATGGCGCAACATATCACACAACTTTTTACTTGTTGAAGGTAACGTTTGGTAACCGTATAGTTTCACGTTACGGACCCGAGAATTGGCCTCCAAGACGTGCGATTTATTGACGCTTGACTATTTCTGTGTGGAAATGTGGAGTCTACACCGATAAGCCTGAAATGATTAACAACTTGAAAGACAGTATTCGCGGTTGGAGCAAGTCACCGAAAATTAAAGGATTAGAGGATTAGAGGGTTAGATAACGTCCGCTGGCTCGGACGTGGCGTTCATATGCAAGAATCAAATGCTAATTATAATGCCAGGAAATTATCTTTCGAATAAAAAAAAATCTTTGTATAATTCCTTTTCAAAGTTCTTTACGTTTAAAAACAGACCTTACGAAAGTACTTTTAAAAATAGTACGTATACGCCACAGTGACTTTGCTTGAACTAAGGACTGCTCCTGAAGCACTTGAGAACGACGCTCTACTTGTTCATCTCACTTAGAATACATATATATTTTTTTTCAAGAGCGATACTTGTGTATAGGTAGGGCTAGATAAAATAAGAACTCATCTTGAACTTCCCGTGGCTCGCTTATTGTTTGTATCCATAATACATTTAATTTATTAATATATCAATCAGTTCATCGAAATCCCCATTTCGAATTGTTAATGATTCAAATATTTACATTCTATCGATTTCACCTCTTCCGATGCTTATTTAATTAGTTGAAATATTACAAGGCACGCTGCCTGGTATATTGTATTGAATTTATGTTTGACTATCATGAACATTTGATTTGACCGGAATATTAGGTTGGACATTCATGTGCAGTGCATCTATTCATGTTATGATATTGTATTGATTCAATGAATATTACCTTCTCTTCTCTTTCTATAAATGTTATAGAACCTACTTGACATAGTTAATAAATAAAAATAGGCCAGTCCAATTGGGGACTTAACGAGTAAGTCGAGAGCGTCATGAAACCATACTGTGAGAAATCTTGCACCCTGTATTGTACTCTAATGAAGTATTAATCGATCTCAAGAAAAACTCAACTGCGTCAGCTTAAGATAAGGTGAGTTTAATTTAATTCTAATAAGGTGTTTATGAAAAGAAAAAAGTTGTGAAAAACACATGATCTGACAGATCTCATACGGCGGCGATAGTGATGCAGTTAAAACCATCAATTAACGAGGATGCGTTCAGATGCTATGCCTAGAAACATGAATTCCTCGTTCAACACTTTGCTTCTGTCTCGATATTTTAATAGTTCTAACTCGGTTACACCAAACCCACATTTACGTCTGTCACTACAACGTCATCACACCATTTCAGCTGATTACAAAAGCAATAAGCATGCTTGTTCTTAAAGTGCTCAAAGTTTGACTTTTTTGTTGGGTTTTAAATAAGTGACTGTTTTGTAGTATCGTAGAGTGAAGCCTGTTATGAAAAAATCGAGTAATCGAGATTTCGGATGAAATGTCACTAACAATTGGCGTGTTCTCGTAACTGCAAAGAAAAATAAAGTAAACGAAAACTTGTTAGTTACACTCATTTAACATGGATTTAATAACTATAAGCATAGATATTGATCAAAACTTATTGTCAGGCGTAAGGAAATAAATTGTATTTTTAAGACCTTCTGATTGAATCAAATATTATTTTTCTTCAAAATGTATAAAAAAAAACTTTACTTATAGTAGAGTCAATGAAGCTCAAAAAAGGGGGTTTTCAGAAAGTCCTCAGAAACAGCTCGTATTTTGAAAATTCTTTTTTCCAATTTTTTTGTTTTTTATATTCTTTAAAGTCTGAAACAAATCATTTGGGGGAAATAATTGCTTATATTGTTTAAACAATTTTTATATTGTTTATAAAGAGAGATCCAAAAACAATATTTTTGATAATTGGAGTATTTAGGTTGTGTTAATACAAGAAAAAAATTATATGGAAGGGGGGTCTATTGTACCCCGTTTAACCAGGAGGGGCGATCTTATAACAAAAAAAGCCTATTTTTCAAAAAAATATTAAAAATCAACGGCTTTTTACCTAATGCCGTGTTATACCTTTTTGCAAAGTTAAAAAATGCTTCTTTCAATAAAATTTTTCAACTTATTTTTTTAACTTCGAACTAATTTTTTTTCAAAATTTTATGTAATTAAGTACTAACTTCTTTCACAATTACATGCGGTTACAAGTTCTTAGTGAGATCCAGAAAACCGCATGCTTAAATTTCTTTTTGTTTTCGAGAAATTAAGAAAAACCCAAAAAAACTCAGAAAATTTGGTTGGTATTTTGTTCTATTTATTCGAAAAAGTAGTACTTACAAGTAATTTTGTGAATTTTTTTCTGAGTGTTTTTAGTTTTTTCTTAATTTCTCAAAAACAAGAAGACATTAAGGCATGTGGTTTCTGGATCGCACTGAGAACTTGTAACCGCATTTAATTGTGAAAGAAGTTAGTACTTAATTACATAAAATTTTGAAAAAAATTAGTTCGAAGTTAAAAAAATAAGTTGAAAAATTCGATATTTTGACTTTGAAGATGATTTTTTCGAAAACTATTCCTGAAAACAGCTTTATTTAAATGCAAAATGAAAGAAGCATTTTTAAGCTTTGCAAGAAGGTATAACACGGCATTAGGTAAAAAGCCGTTGATTTTTAATATTTTTTTGAAAAATAGGCTTTTTTTGTTATAAGATTGCCCCTCCTGGCTAAACGGGGTACAATAGACCATATAATTTTTTTCTTGTATTAATGCAACCTAAACACTCCAATTATCAAAAACATTGTTTTTGGATCTCTCTTTATAAACACTATAAAAATTGTTTAAACAATATAAGCAATTATTTCCCCCAAATGATTTGTTTCAGACTTTAAAGAATATAAAAAAACAAAAAATTTGGATTTTTTTTTTTTCAAAATCCGAGCTGTTTCTGAGGACTTTCTGGAAAAAAGCTTCATTGACTCCACTATTAATGTTTTTCAAATGTTATTATTAAAATCTGGAATATATTATTACATTGCAAATTCTCAAAACAATCCAGATTCAAACTCGATTTAGCTGTCAATGTTGATTCAAATTCAATTGTTTTCATAAAAGCCCTTTTACCATAGAGATAATAAAATAGAGCAGATAGAGCAGCAGAAGGTAGCCTGAAAAGTGTCACATCGGACTGTGAGAAAGAAGATCTAAATATTCTCTGGGTCTCTCTCTGAGGTCCTAATAACAATTTTGATTTTGACTTTTAATGTGGCAATTCCACTTGTACGAAGTGCTACCTCTCCCGTGCTCTTTTATATGTATTATCTCTATGCCTATTACAAGCTCATTTCAGTTTCAATATGAGTTGAGCTATCAGTTAAGCTTTCAGCATACAATATGGTTCTACGAAAACTGAAATGAGAAAGAAACACCGGACTGACGTCTAAATGCACAGTGTTTGTTTTTAACTCAATTGAAAACTGAAGTGATGACAACATAACGAGTTAGGCACGAAAGACCAAAATATCGGAAACTAAAAGACTGCAAATTACAAACTACTTTTCCGCACTTCTTTAGCCCGAAGGTCATTTGACCGCAAAAAAACCTTCCCTTTTTTCATAACAATTTATACTTTATACGTCACTTAATTATTATAAAGGAGAATTAAGGGGAACGAAATCCGGTAAAATTTTCCCTTTTTCTAACATTATTGAATTAGGCCACACCCTTTTTGAAAAACAGCAATTTTATGAGATACAAAATGCTGAAAATCATGGAGAACGAAGCAATATAATTCTTCGTTCAAATAACTCCATACCAGATTGTTCATGTTAAAGAGAAGACACTCGACTGCGTTTTTAAAAATAAAACACAAAGTTAGGTGTAGTTTAAAATTCGGGTGAATTTGTTTTGCGTGCTTTGGAGATGCACGAAACTTAACATTTTCATAAAGTAAAATTTCGCTTAAATTACTGCTTCCCTACTATTAAACATGGCAGATAAATGGTATAAAACAACGTAATTCCAATTTTTCTTTCATTAAAATAGTGTAGTCCCATTTCAAGTCTTCACTTATGTTGTCTAGACATTTCAGTTTTTTTCTTCAAAACATTTAAGCATTTGATATACCTACATATTTATCTATGTTTATCTATGTTTTTCTATTTATTGTTTTTTTTTTTTATGAAGAACAAAATTTATCAACTAACCCAACTTTGTCTTAAATTCGTTCAGGGTCTAACAAAATTTATACCTATATTCTATTTTTGTCATTTTACACAAAAGATAATTAACTAATCCGAGCCCTGAGTCCCAGACTAGTATATTCAATAAATCAAACCCTTGAAAATATTTAAAATAACTACAATAAATCATAATCAAATACAAAGCAAGTTTCTTATTCTATTAAAGGTGGCAACCATAAACGAGAAGACAGATAAGATCTCATTATAGAGTCAGTCAGGGTGATAAACCAATAAATTTGCAAATTCGTGTTTAATATAATTCGCGGTTTATACAGATTGAATTATATAATTTGCCTTCTGACAGTCGAAATATCAACTTTCTAATCTAAAACGAAACTAATTGATATAATTCAGTGCATTTGGCATAAGTCTTCAAGAACGTGTTAAACAAATTGATTTCCTGGATGGCTTCAACTTTTGTCATCTTGCATCTTAACTGGAGGTTGTTTTTATAAGAAAACACTTAGGGTAACAATTGAAAGGGCGAATTTAAAGAACCTTTCCGCCGAATGTCTTTAATCTATTCAGTAATCAGAAGTGTGTTAGCATTCCACTAAAACAAATTGCCTAAAAATTCTCATGTGGCTTCAACGGAAACCTAAGCCATATTTACCCTAACAAAAGAAAAAAAAATATGTTAATCCAAAATGCAAATTTATGACAGCTCTACAATCCATAAGCATGCCACAACTCGTTTATTTTGTTTTGCCATTTCTTTTGATGCTATAAAATCTGATGAAGAAGAGCAGAAATACCTGATATGACATCTTCCACTAGATTCACATACATAAAGCACACCACGCCTATGAAAGTTTTATATTAATTTCAAGGTCAGAGTAGTGTTTTGTTTTATTTTTTCTGTTAGAAGTCCCCTTCGTGTGGCACGTTCAACTAACACGACAAGAGTTACGAAAGTGTTGCTCTTGAAATGAAAATAAACAAAAACTAGCATACCAGCATGTTAGGTAATAGAACGATGGCTTTATGTGCGCATAAGGAATCCCCTTTAGGCGTTTTTCACGCAAAATTATGTTGCGGGTTCAAGTTCAGTGTCGCAGAGTTGAATAAGAAATGATAATAATAATTGCACGTTTATGCACGACACTGTTTTGTTTTTGCTCGCAGAGTGTTGGTAGGTTGGTTTATAGGTCGTTAACTTAAGTGTCTTGCCGCTTGCGTGGTGGTGCTGGTGGTAGATGATATGACACGAGAGCGGGCATGATTTAAATCCAACGAGTGACACGGGACATAGCGAGCTGAGCTGCGCTGGAGCTGACTGAATGGTGGTGCGTTCATTTAAAATTATGAATAATTTGTTTTTATTATAATTTGTTATGTTTTATAGGTGGGAAAGCGCACGTTCGGAGGATCTCATTCAGAATGGTTGTGTGTATTTTATATGACGTGGCGGTGATAAGGGATTATATGCCTGCTTGTGTGCTCTAGGCGTAAAACAACATGCCGAATACGGTTTTTCGGCTATTTCAGTTTTATGAAGATTTCTAGGGAACAAAATGGTGATTTGTGCATTTCGCTTTGAACATAAGTCATTCAAAAATTAAAAATACAAAAGTGTGTGAGTAAGAAATTTAATTATTTTTATGGCTTGAATTTAAAAGAGTACCAGGCTGGAGGCTTAAGTGTCGAAAGTCATTGCATCACGTCGGCACTTTGGCAACAAAATGAATTGCTCATGCTCAGTGCTAAAAATTTTCCTTAGATGCACTTAAAGAAATTGTTTTTTTAAGAGCATCTTTTTAAAGGAATGGGAGGCATTCAATTCAACAAAATAATTTAAGAACAAAAATAGTTAAAAACAGGGAACGATATCGGGACTCAAATTTGTAGTTGTGGTTTACTCGTTTCAATTGGTCGATAATAGGCACTGTAAGAACATCGAATTGCTCAAAACATATTCCTCATTGAAGTCTGATTTTCGTAATACAGTTGAACAATTTGAAGACACTAGTGTGGTGTGGTGTGAGTCTTTCATTTATGGCTTGCACAACTAGTTTTTAACATAGCTGGGCATTAACGGCCATTTTTTCGTTAATCCGTTAATCGTTAATTAACGAAGTTAACATTCCCATTAACGGATTAACTTTTCAGTTAACTTCAAAAAAATGATAACGATCGTTACATTTTCCAAAGTCCGTTAATCGTTAATCGAACACAAATACCATACAGATAAACATTCAAATTAGATTATTGTAGTCGGGGATGCGACCGTAAGATTACCTACCTCATCAGCAGAGTGGAAAATCTAGCCACGATCTAATGGTAAATGACATGAAATTTTCAAAACCAGTGGTCGGACAGACTTTTCCTGGGCCTTTTGGTGGCTAAATTGCACTTCCGGTTGCGTTTTTTGGTGTCAGCTTATACCACGGAGAAATTGGAAAAAGTTAGTAGAAGTCAATAGACATTTCGTCGAAGATACCAAATCATATGGTCGGACAGAAATAACCCGGGCCTTTCCCTTTGTCCGCCCATCTTAAAAACGGTATTTTTGGTGTCGTCCTACCTCATCGGGTGAGTGGGCAACTTGACAGTACGTCCGAAGTTGGGCTCAAGGGTGAACTGATGGGCATTCCTGGAGGCGCGGGTATTACGGTTGAATGTCTTAAGGGGAGGAATGCAACTGGCTATTTAACTAGAGCGAAAACCGTTGAAGTATCGGTAAAACAGGGTGAGACATGAGACATTACGCCGATGTTCTAGAGATGTAAATGACTCAACGATGGTATTGTCACCAATCATTTTGAATGCTCTTTTTTGGATACTGTCCAGAAGATTTAAGTACGTCACTGGAGCACCAGCCCAGACGTGAGAATTGTACTCAAGCTTAGGACGTATGTAGGTTTTGTAGATGGTAGCCAGATCAGAAGGGGAAAAAAATTTCTTGCATCGCCTTAAGAAACCTAAACATTTTGCGGCATTTTTGGCGACATTGCATATGTGCTCGTTCCACAAGAGGTGGTCAGTGATGCACATACCGAGAATCTCGAGATGTTCGGTCTCATTGATGCAAGTGCCACTCATGGATAGTGGCAAGGGGGGTATATCTCGCTTCGACGATACAAGACAGCATTGAGTTTTCGAAGCATTAAACTCTACGCGATTTTGTATTCCCCATTGTACAATGCTGTTTAAGTCAGAGTTTAATGAGCTTATCATATTTTGCCGTTGCAGTTCCACATCCGAAGAGGAATGATGTGAGTCTGGAAACGAATATGAAAAGCTAAGGGTACTATCGTCAGCGAAACAATTTATTGGATTAGACGTAACAGACAAGAGATCATTAATGAAAATGAGGAAGAGGGTCGGAGACAAAACGGAGCCCTGGGGCACACCAGCATTTATGTTGGGGGTTTCAGACTTGAATCCGTCCAGTACAACTTGTATTGAACGGTTCGAAAGAAAATTTCGAATCCAACGAAGGAGGGATTCATCGATACCGAAAGCACGCATTTTCTATAAACGAGCAAGATGCCAGACTTTATCAAATGCCTTTGAAATATCAAGTGCAACAATCTTACTTTCTCCAAAACGATGAAAAGATTTGTTCCACTGTTCGGTGAGATAAACCATCAGATCACCAGTGGACCTGTTGCTGCGAAAGCCGTACTGCCGGTCATTAAGAATCTTTCGGTCTTCGAGATATTTCTTGAGCTGATAGTTTATCAGCGTTTCCATGATCTTAGAAAGAAGGGACGTAAGTGCAATCGGACGATAATTGGAGGGAGAAGAAGATTCGCCTTTTTTTGGGATTGGCTGGACAAATGTTGTTTTCCAACTGCTCGGAACGAGCCCAGAAGAATAGGATAGATGGAAAAGCTTACGCAAGGGTTTTGCCAGCGTGGAAGAACACCTCTTCAGAATAATAGCGGGGATACCATCCGGACCAGCGGATTTATGTATGTTGAGATCTTTTAAGACTCTCGCCACAGCACGAGTGCGGAAGAAGATTTGTCCCATGGAATCATTGACGTGCTCATTAACTGGAGGAGTCATGACACTCTCTGGCAGCGTAGAATTGGAGTCGAACTGCCTAGCGAAAAGGTTAGCTATCTCGAGAGAGCCAACAACAGGAGTGTCACTGTCAACGAGCGTAGGGACCGAGGAAGAAGAAGAATTCTTCATATTTTTTACAAATTAAAAACAAAAAACTATATTAAAAACAAAAATTTACTTGTCTTTTCTAGTTTCTAACTTCCAATTTTTATTAGAAAATAAAATTTCTATGGCGTGTTAACGGATTAACGATTAACGTTAACTTGCGTTAATTTTTCTTAAATTTAACGTTTTAACTGTTAACGAAGTTAAATTTTTAATTAACGGATGCGATTAACGAAGCTTACTTTTTGATTAACGGTGCCAAGCTATGGTTTTTAAAAAAGTTGTCAGAGGAGTTTGATAGGAGTCAAGTGTGATCTATCAAAAAAAGTATTGAAAATTAAACCCAACGATAAATACTCATTATTCTTACACCTTCCACAACGCTTGTGTTAAAAAGGTAATAAAAAAAACTATCGACTTTTATTCTGGTAAAAAAAATCTAAAAACCAAATTTCAATCAAAGTACTCCAAACAAGAAGAGGAGTCAAAAATGTGAAAAAGGCTACCAAATGGCAATTGCCTTAGGCTTGACCTATTTTCTTGGAATTTGGTTTCGACTGTTTTTACTTTTTGGGATATTTGTTGATATCACTCTTTTTGGGTAGCCAAACAAATAAACCCAAAATTTTAAAGGTGTTGCTTTTGATGAAAAATCCCTTTTTTTCCAGGAACGTGCCTAGTGCAGAAATACGTATATAAGCTCGCAGAAAATGTTTTTTTTTTGTTTAATTTTGTAATTTCAAAATAAACAATACCATTCTTTGAAGGCCTACAAGACATATTATATGCGTGAGACTGACTTGTAAACTATCATATTTTCAACATTCATGTTTTTGAATTGAAAACTCGTATGCGGCGTAAGATAGGGTAACTGCACCAGTTTCCGGACAGGCACCAGTGACCGGACGATTTTGCCTTCCTTGGAACAAAAGACAAACTAAATACAGACTTGGCAAAAAACAACAAAATACAGAATCAGTAACATTTTCCACATATACATACGAAGTTTGAAGCCGATCAAATGTATAACGGAAAAGTTATAGGTAGTTTAAGCAGCAGCCACTGCTGTTCTGCTGTTTTCTTAGCAAAAAAATAGTGGCAGACCTTGGAAAAATATACTGGGTATAGTTGATCTTGTGAAGTCTTGCAATCAAATGGGGTTTGTTTCAAAGAAAATATAATGAACTTCCAATAACTAAAGAAAAAAATGTGCACGACTCGGTCGTACGAACTTGCTCCTGTATTCCAAATTATAACTCATAAAAAAATTTAATTCGTAAATAAAAATTTAAATTGAAATATCAACCTAAAAAAAAGATTTAATCTGAAAAAAAATTATGTCATATGATTTATTAAAAAATTATTGATTTTCCAAATTTTTGTTTTAAAAATTGTCGGAGCGGTTTTTTTTTAAATTAATTTTTTGTATATAAAATTTTTCGAAAATGTCTTAAAATTAATTTGGGTATGCAGTATTCAAGAATGTGTAACTATACATTTTATAAGTAAATTTCAATTTTTAATATTGATCCGTTTTTGAGATACAGAATTTTGAAAAAAAAGTTTAAAAATATTTTTTAAAAATTCAAAAATTTTTTTGAAATTTTTTTTAATACAAAATATTACTTGGGCAATATACACGTACCTTCAAAAAAAAAATTACTCTGATCGGACCTTTATTTTCCGAGAAAATCTGATAACAAAAAAACGGTTCTATGGGCGGTACCGTTTTGGAGCAATACAAACATTTTTTTCTTACATAAAATACATCAGAATTTTAAATAAAAATTTTCAAGGAAGTTTAAAAAAAATCGTAGGAACCGTTTTTGAGAAAATTGAAACTTTTGGTTTTTGGCCAAAAAAATCGTATGGTGGCTACCCTAAAATTTGATCTTAAAAAAAAATCAAAAAAACGACCCACGCGAATTCGCTCAAACCATTAATTTTCAAGTTTCTAGTCAATCGGACCAGAGGTTAAGGCTGTAGATGCGTTTACAGACAGACAGACAGACAGACAGACAGACGGACGGAATCGCCGGACCCACTTTTTTCGACTTCTCTATCATCGTAATGTCATATCTCATCATTACCTAAATTTTTTTTTTTACGAATTCAATACTTGCCATATATTCTATATGTCGCAAGTAAAAATTGAGTTTTGCTTTTTTTTAAATCGATTTGTTTAAGTGTCCGGTACTGGTACAAAAAATAACGAAAATCTAGTTTCCGGACAGCTCCAAGGTTTTATTTAATTATTTTTTTATGTTCAAATTCTTTTTGCAACCCTTAATTTAATTGTTAAAAGTACTTGTTTATATCCAGAATAAAATTTGTTTACTATCATCCCTCTGATGGATTAAAAATGACAAATAAAAAACTCTAAAAATTGTATTTCAATATCATTTTTTATTTTCTGCCACACAAACACAATATTTTGAAATCAAAATGGTGTAAATCGATCGTGCGATATCTATTTTCCTTTTTACCGAAACCTGAACATGAGAATAATAAAACCAGTTTCTTCCCTCCTACTTCACTTCTCTATTTATTTGAGAATAACATTTTTCTTCACTGATGCATACCATATACATACAAAAAACACAAAAAAAAAACCAACCAAAACCAAAACCACCCCTATCGAAGGTATAATATTTGAATGCGATGTGCACAGAAAACAGTGCATCAGTTTAGTGTTGAAGGATTCCAAGTGCCTGGAAACGGGTTCGGAAAAAAGAAACAACAACTATTTAACCTTGAAACAAGTAAATAAGTATTTCAGATGCATAAAATTTCCATGGTTTAGTTGGATAGTGAGGATATGAACAGTCTTAACTTTTTTTTTATTGAAGATGAATGCAAACAACTTAAAAGTAAGCCTTGCACGACATTTGATCGAACAAATAGGTATCAGTCAAGCAGCAATAAAGTATGACGAAGTAGGTTCAAAGTCGTCCGGAGACTCTGTTTTGATCGTCCGGTAACTGGTACCGATTTTGGTTTCTTTATATTTCGTCTTAAATAACAATAACTAGGTAATATTTTTTAAATTAATTAGATGTCAAACAGTCAGGAAGTAATTACCAATACAGAAAATGAATTGCTCTATAGTCAACACTTAAGAGAAAAAAGATATTGAGTTTTTAAGTGGAACTGTCCGGAAACTCCATTTAAGATCGTCCGGAGACTAGAACAATCGTCCGGAGACTCCGGAAAATCGCCTTTATTTAGAATTCATCTTTTTAAATCAATGTTTAAAGTTACTTTCAATTCATTCATACACCAAACTACTGAGAAATATCTGTAGTCTTAGCAAAATATTAAGATTTGAATGAAATACTAACATAAATAAAGATATTTGCATTGAAAGTCAAAAAAGAAGTTATCTGACTGGGTACTGGTGCTTTTACCCTACAACAAGCTCTCTTTGGTTATTTCGTGTCATAATTATTGTGGTCTCTTTACTTCGGAACCGAAATGATGAATAATGTGAATCATGTTGTTGTCGAATTCTATATTACAGCGCCAGCGGTTATTTGAGCGAAAATGGTTTTGCCAGATATACTTTATATTGTAAGGCTGTTTGATCCCTTTTCTAATGAACAGAAAACAAAGTTTATGCCATAAATGGTTGGAATTTGCATTCAATTTTTTTTAAAGTGATTTGACATATTTTGTGGGTTAGTTGATGGAAACGAATTTGTTTACAATTACAGATTATATTTGTCAAATTTGTTGCGAGAATTTACTTGAAAATTCGGAGTTGAAGAAAAATTAAATGTAGGTAGCCTTTTGGTCTAAACCCACACTTTCTACAAAATTTTTGATCGCGTCCATCTGCTGCACATGATGATGTAATGTGTGTGACGGAGATGGTAAGACGATAATTTTTCGTTTACAGCGATGTGCGTTGGGATTGTAAAGTATAGATGGAAGAGTGGTATTTAACCGGCACTTTTTTCGCATGAAAAAGGTGTGTTTTAAATTTATTGTAATTTTTTGACTAGACTAATTTCTTGGAGCTAAATTAATTATGACATGACATAAGGATATTTTACAAAACAAATGAGAATTTAGAGCCGTTATAAAAGTGATTTAATTTGATGATCCGTGAAAAAAGTCAACGAACAGTCGACCAAATGTGTATTTTGAAGTAAACGTATATAACATCCTTTATTGTATATTTTTACAAACAATGATTTTTCGCAGTTGGATAGAATCTAAAAATGATGTATAACGGAACTCCAACAGAAAACGCAACAATATTTCTTATGCCAACATTTTGAAAGTTAAGATATTACAAAACAAATAATTTCATAATACTTAAATTACTAGTAATCAGTTACAAAATTTTGAGTTTAGGAGCGAGGAAAATTATAATTTCAAGACAGCTCATAATTTCGTCTATTGTGTGAACAAAGCCTTAGCCAGCCGCTGTACAGTTGATTGATCAACTGTCAACATGAATAGAGGTCTTAATTTTGTCCAAATTTGGTCTTGTCTTTTGTGTTTCTGTTTTTTGTAGATGCTTTAAAGTTTAAACCCTCTACATACACTAGCGGTCAAAAGTTTGAGACCACCTCTGAAATTTTAGAAAAATAAAATTTTAGCACTTAAAGTGTGGTTTAAGGAAAAAAAGTAAGTTTGTATGTGATTAATGTGAAGGACATGTCTCATTGTGAATTAAAGAAAAATTAAAACTAGTGTTGTATTAAAAATTAATTTGTAAGGATCTTAAGACATTCATCATTCATTCAAAATGTACTCCCATGTGTGCTCGTTTATGTAAAATACATTTTTTTTTAAATCAAATTCACCCTTTTACAAATCAAATTCACCCTGTACTTATAATGAAGATAGTATGTATTTGTAAAAATAAAATTACAAAAGATCGTTTTTATTTAAGACAAAAAATACCAATTTTATTGAATCCATTTTTATTCAAACATTATGGTTAATAATATTACAAATCTTCTCCTGCAGCTGCAGCGGGTAACTTTGCATGCATATTCATGTAATAATTGTGACAATTTTCGGAAGTTGCCGTCTCGACAGAAGTGTCTATTATGTCAACCAAACTTTGGTTATTTGTTGGATCGGCTAATAAGTTTCTTGCATGAAGCTTAATTTTCGAGAAAACTTCTTCTATTGGATTTAGCATTGGGGATTACGGTGGTTAGTGTCCGACCGAAGGTCGATTTTCTGCCGAAGCCGAAGCCGATGCCGAATGTTCGGCTAAATAAAAAGATTCGGCCGAAGCCGAAGCCGAAGCCGAAGGTTGAATGAAGTGAAGAATTCTCATATCGAATAAGAAAAAAATATTTTATCTTATTCAAAAATTGTTTTTTTTTCGTCGCCTACTACGATTTTCGATATCAACAAAAAGTGCCAGGCAATTTTCGACGCCTACTATGATTTAACATTAATAAACACAAGCTTCTGTGTCCAACAATTTCAAAAATTCAAAAATTGAATTTATTCGGCGCCTACTACGATTCTCGATATTAATAAAAAAAATTCTTCGGCTTCGGCCAAAACTTCGGCCTATTTTATACCGAAGCCGAAGGTTTGGCCGAAGCCGAAGGTTCGGTCGGACACTAACGGTGGTAAAAATGAAGCGTATGAGTTGTTTGATCAACAAGGTTTTGAACTTCTTCCGTTTTGTGAATACTTGCATTATCATTAACCACACTATCTTCATTATAAGTACTGGGTGAATTTGAAGTAAAAAACTGTACCAAATAACTCGACAAGAAATTAATAACGCACGTCATCGATCGTACGATGCGACATTGTATGTATAATATGTTTCGTATTTTTATGTATCTACCTTCTAAGGAACTAATTGTCTAGTTTTAAGTTCTATTGCATTAAATCATCGATCGGTCAACACAAGAACTACCTTGAGTTTTCTTACAAATTATTTATTTAAAAACTAAATAAAAGACCTAAATTGGATTTTCGTCAAAAAAGCCTTCTTTACATTCAATCATTTGTTTTTTCCAATTTTGGGTATTTTTCTTATATTTTTTTGTATTGCGTATCGTGGGATATTTTTCCAGCAATTTTTCCTCTTTGTCTTCGCATGAAATCTCTTGTAGTGGAGGCCACTTCTACTACTTTTAGGATTTCCTCAACCACCTTTTTGTGTCAGATAATCCCGGCAAAGTTTTGAAGTAGGTACATGTGTTTTCGTGTTGGAATACAAAGCAGTTCACCAACTAATCTGAGCCACGACAGCAAAAACTGGTCCTCTAATATCGTGTTACAGACCTCCTTGTCCGTTCTAACAATCACTCGTATCAGATCTCCTACTTCATTAAAAGACTCATCGCTCTATTCGGAGACTATAAGCAAACCACCTTCATGCTTCACAATTTGGACCATTCAGTCAGCACTGAGTTTGACGTAAACTTGACTTGACTTGGACTCCTTACTCTATAAGACTCTTTCAAAATTTTGTTTAAGGGTTGTAGGTAAAATTTCCGCACTACAACGCCCAGAAAGTCCAGCATGTTTTGATCTCCGTTGTATCGTTGTTTTGGGCCAAAAAATATTTTACCTTTGAAAATTCAATTATTTGTTCTCTTTTTTTTCTCAAGCAATAAAATTTTGTTTTCGCGACCCAATTGCGCATTTCGATGATAAGCAATCACCTCCGTTTTTTTTTTTTTTAATCAAAAACAACACCAAAAATATCCCCAATTTCAATAAATTTCCCCCTATAGCTGTGCAATCTCACTATCAATAATTATTTTCGATCTAATTTCGATTCCATTTCACGGTACGACCATCGCATCGTCAACCGAAATCAGAATCGTTTTGCACTTCATTAAAAACCAATTGACCAACACCCATTAACCAGTTAGCATTAAGCATCAAGCATTTAGCATTTGAGTTATGCCAACCAAACTTATACAAAGTTGGAACATCTACAACAACTTGCGGCAAAATGTTTCTATTTAATTTAACAAACGTTTATGCCACGCACCAAAATGACTCAAATTCTAATCTCAGCATAATAGGCACAACTTCAAGCTCCCATTAAGATGGCATCAGGACCAACCACACACAAAATGGAGGCTATGATGAACAAAAAAAAAATATTAACGTACAGAAATCCGACAAGAAATTGAATACCAAGTGTTAACCTCACTTCATTCCCCGATGCTTCAATGGAAATAATGCCAAGTCCTTTATCACTCGGATAACTTTTTCCCCAGCAAAAAAAAAAAAAAATTACAGAAAAATATAAAATAAAAACAGAAAAAAAGTTTAACATATAAAAATGCGTTGCCAGTGTTGTCGCTAGCGGAAGAAGAGAAAGCCATAAACATGCGATAAAATGTGTGTCGAATGTCGTCGTCATCTTCGTCGTTCTGGTCGTCTTGAAAATGTGCGTCTTTACCGCCGCCGCCGCTGATGACGACGACGACGTATGGCATTAATCACCCAGAATGACTTAAGTTGACGTTTTTATGTGCGTTCATGTATTGTGTCAAGACCTTACACTTACACACGCCACCATTCGTACTCGAAATGATACTCATACGCAGTGTCCTTGCGCCTCATCCTTACTTTTCGGCTGGTTGACTGGATTCGTGCGGTGCTGGTGGTTCGTCTTTGTCGTTCTTGGAGTCATCATCGTAAGCACCGCACCGGCCTGAGTGCTCTTCGGAGAGAGAGAATACGAAATAAAAATAAATTTTACTACGCTACATGTAAAATAACTTAACACACAAACACATTCAAAGGGTGAGTAGAAACTGGGGCAAGGAGGATAAAGGTCATACCGATGGGACACATACAGTCAATCTGCAGTAATTCACAAAGGCCTCGGCTCTCCTTCTCGCGCACAACATACGAAAACAAACGGCTATACGACAACAGAAAGGATATCAAACGCAAATGGCCCATTACTAAAGTTAATTTGATTTTATGAACTCCCTGGCATTTATTTTATTTACTAAGTGGATGCCGGATGTGGTGTGTATGGTGTTCCGGATGTATGGGTATTAGATAGTAGGAGCTATTTTGACGCTTGATTGTCACTATTTTGAAAGACATTCTTGGACTTGGGGGAGGTGGCAAATGCTCAATGGTTATATTCGCCATTTGCATGATCTTTAATTGGCAACCGGAGACCGCATTGTTAAATGGTATTTAAAGAAGGCATTCAAGGTGGAAGAGGTTGATCAAGAAATAAGAGAATCAGATTTCTGACGAAGACTTGTCGTTCAAATTCATTCAAATCCATGGATATACTTAAAATTAGATATGATGAAAAAAAGTACTCATACGCCACAGTGAACAGTAAGCAAGTAAGGAATTAAATTCCTTGAGATCTAACGACTGTCGTCCGGCGGCGCGGCAGGGGAGTTAAAGTAGACGAGGGATAAAAATGATGCTCTGTCGAAGAACAACAGCAAATTGAATTGAAACTTTAAGAACAATACGCCTTCAGGCGCTTTAAATCGAGCGGGATCGTTTGGTGTAGCTAAAACCGGTCAATTCTGACAATGCAAGGAAAAAGGAGTACAAGATCAAAACCGACGAATTATATTCATAGTCCTCCTTCTCTATATCCTCATAGGTGGAATCATCTGATCTCGAACTCCACTGATGGAAAACAATCTGGTTCCAACCTCCAAAAATGGTTATGATTTTGTGAAAAAAGTTTCTATCAGGCATCGAAGACAAATGTATGTTTTTGTCGACCGGACCAAATTGCAAGCAAGAAGGCCAAGGAGAAAACCCATCAAGAGAATTCAGCTGGATCCGAGGGTGCTGAGTGTTAATTTCCAATTCAATGATATTTAATTAGAGAACCAGAGGCGCAAATTGCAATTTACTGAGACTACTTGGCTCATACCCAAGTAAAAGCATGAACACCTCCAGCAGAGGCAGAGTGTGTATGGGATGTATGATGTGTATGTCGTGCAGCGGATGTATGATGTGTATGATTTGTGTGTCGTGTATACCGTGTATGGAATGTATGGATAGAATATATGACATGTATAGGATGTATAATGTGTGTGGAAGGTATGGTGTGTATGAAATGTATGATGTGTATGGATTGTATGCAGTGTATTGGGTGTATGGAATGTATGGCGTGAAAGTGAATTTGCTAAATTTAAAGTTGAATTCATCGACAACTCAATGCCGGCTTGAGCCCAACTTCTATAATATTGTACAGTAGAGAGACGCGTTCTTATGCCGAGCTACTAGAATGTGAAACCGTTTACAATGCTCTTCTTTTCCCATTCATACTGGTACCTTTTTTCAAACCCAAAACTTTCCCTTGAGCTATGATTTCATGGAGATTGATTGATATTATGAGCAACTTGTTGTATTCCAGTTATGCATAAGTTTTGCTTTATCATTCCATTCAAAGTTTCTTCGGTCCGATTAACCATAACGTTCTAAAACTGAAAAATAATTTTAGTTTTAAAAGCCCTTGAAAATTCTGCTACTCACTTCAACGCACAAATTTCAAACCGAACCGAGCTCTCTTATAATATTTTTAGATGGTGAACAAATGTTTACTCCTTTTTCCTTCGTTTTAATTTGGACTTGGAGTACAAATCAATTTTAATAAAAAAATAATCACCGAAACTCTTCGAACGAATTATTTAATTTCAACAGCAAACATGCACTAACTTTTCCAATTAAAGTTCTTAAGATGATGTTGACTTCATTGAAAGTAATTGTTTGCTTCCAAGTCGTCGACTCCATGCATTCTGAATTACAACGATGTTGAAAGTAAGAAAAATATAAACTTTAAAAAATGCTTGGTAAGCACATAAACTCCAATTGGGTAGCACAATAAAAGTCACTGTTCAATAAATCCTCTGATCCACATAAGTCCATTAGTTTGTTCTATTTCGAACAAGATTCCTCCGTGGCGAATCACTGTCCAAGAACCCGGCACCGGGACAGGGTGTCTTTCAATCTAAATTAACCGATAACACTCTTATATTGGAATTCAACTCTGAGCAGTGCGAACACGCTTAAATGACGACAACACAACACACACAACAATTTTTTTTGCACAAGCCGCTTACACCCAGCAAGTTGTTATTTTTCTCCTTCAAACTCATCGTCGCGTCGTCGTCTTCATCCTTTTTTCTCAGTAAAGTGCCACCTCTCTGCTCACATTCTTTTGCTCGGTATATGGACTTCTTTTATTTAGTCCTGGCGTACATCAATTATTGTCAGTCAGTTAGATTGTTAATTCTAAGTCAAACTACCAGTCCATGGAACAATTGAACCTGATTCCACTGCCAGTACTCTGCCCAAAGGTAAACGGTTGAATTAAACTGGAATCAAACTGCAATCAATCCAAGTTCGTGGGATGCCCGGATGGTGGAAGTAGCGTGCGAACTGGTTTGATGTTCGTGATGCTATGTTGGTGGTTCTGGTTGGCCTTATTCTTTTTGTCTCGTTTTTTTGTACTTTTTTGCCGCATGTCAGTATCTCTTGACACTGATTGATGGTTCCAACCAACATAGCGAGCACTGTGAACAAAACAAATTATTTTAGACTGCAGTTGCATAAATAAGAAAATTAAGGGTTTTGTGGGATGTTTTATGATAATTTAATTATTATTTAAGTGAGACAGATTCGTTCTTTAGACATCAGGGCCCTCATCACGTAATTTCACTGTCGACTGTCGCCGATGCGATTGTATTGTGCGATGTCGAAAAAAATTTGCTTCATGGAAAACACCTACTCTCGTATCGTGTATCGCTATCGCAGCCTCAAGTTTGAAAGGCACTGAACAAAACATCAAAACATAAAGTGTCACAAAACTAGCAGAGAAAATCTATTTTGAACAAAAGGATATCTTTGGATTGGCTTGAGTGAATAGTTTTCGGATCAAAAACCCGCCGCCCATCTGTTCAACGAGTATGAAGAGTTGCATGGACTGATTGGAAGGCGGTTAGTATTGGGGTCTTCTTATTTGTATCTTTTGCAAATGTGATATATTTTGTTTTATATTTCATAGCCCCTTCATTGTGCTCTTCATTTCTGAGACAGAAAAACGTTGATGCTGTGCATCGTTTAATAGAACTATTTTTGCAACAAACAATCTTTGGCCAACAAGTTCCAATACAAATTTCAAAGTACCTTAACTAGAAAACTAATGATTTCTTGCTTGATCTATAATTGTAGTTGTTGTTTGTTAATGTGAAATACGTATTCACTGTTATGTATGTACTAGGTTTACATTTCAACGCACCGTGTATTAAATTTAAACTGATGCATCCCTAAACTCTCTTCTTGCAATTGTTTTTCTTTTTTTAATTTATTTTGTATCCGCTACGGTAGCAGCTGCCCGTAGCTTAGTAGTTAGGTGCGTGGCTGCTTAGCAGAACGTTGTGGGTTCGAGTCCTACTCGTGCCCATAAAAGTTTTTATTTCATCTTTCAGGGTACTGCCTCTTACGAAGAATGGACAAAACTTGCAAAGAGTATCAATCTGTCATGAAAAAGTGCTTCTCAACTTTGCAGTTCGGAATCGGCGTTAAATTGTAAGCTACTTAGGCCTTGTCTCTTCAAGAGCTGTCGCGCCACTCTATTTTTATACGCTACAACAATTAAAAAATTCCGGCGAAACATTTTTCTTCCAAGAAAATTATATTTTTTTGCAACAAATTGGTATTTTAAATGAGCAGCGATAGACAAATAGCTATCGTGCTATCGATATCGATAAAACGATATCGCTTGACGTTATTTGAAGCAATAATCAAACTGTGAAGTCGATATCGTTTGATCGATAGACATTTTTACTGCTTACATGAAGCACAGCTATCGAAGGCGATATCGAAAACGATATCGTCTAGCTTACGTGATGAGAGCCCAGGCTCGAATTGCAGGGTTTAGTTTGAGTCCCTTTGCGCTTTTAATAGGTATAGCACTGCAATCCTTATTTGGAGGAAGGACAATAGAATCCTGATACCAAAATTCTATTTAGATGGATCTAAACTCCACATACCTATTCTAATACTTGAGCTACATGTCTTGGGCCACAAGTACACCAAGACCTCCTGGGGATATTTGAGATTTGAAACATCACAATCATGGACGTTCTCCCCCCTCAAGTAAGCCAAAAGACTAGATTTTTCCGCGTTAAATAAAAATCGATTTTGAATTAACTCGAAACAGAAAAAGTAGTATTAAGTTACATAAGTGCCATTTTAAGTGTTAAAGTGTCGAAAATCAGTTTAGAAGCTGTGTCCAACCTTAAGGACATAATTTATTGCGCACTTATTGTCACGGAACACTGTCCCGGTGTTCGTACATTTCTGTATCTCTGTCATTCAAACACTTTGCCCTTTCGTCCTCTTGTCACTCCTTTTTAAAGCTTATTTTTAAGGAGCGCAGTTCCCAATTTGTTGCATTCTTAAATAGAACGAAATGCAAATGGCCAAAAATTACCATAAAGAACTGTTCCAATGACCAGATTAAGAGGTTTCCTATAGCCCATTGACTTTGGCCATTTTAATACGCTCGCATCACAATATTGCCACAAAGACTCTCTTAGTCTAGTTTACGCATATACAAACGATTTTTCCATGCAGTGTCCTGCTGCACACAGGGATAACATTATCGCAAATGACAGTGCATGGATTGTCCCCGTCCGTCACTATCGGATGCAAAGTAAATTAGACAATGTTGCTTTTTTGGATGATGACTACGATGATGACGATGATGGTAGTGGAGGTCAGCACTAAGGTCGGCGACATTGTGCGTCGTCGGTCGCTCGCTCGGTCAGTCGGTCCGTTGCGGTTTTGGTTGTTTTTTTATTGGTCCAACTATAAAATGGGGGAAGTGTCAGTGGCAATGGCTTGATATTTGGCATTTTCCACTTGCAGGATATTGTTAAAGTACTAAACGATAACTCGGGAGTATATGGACCAACGGACATGTGGTGGGAAATGCAATTTATACTTTATCTATTGCATTCCAGTCGAGACACCAATAACAATTGGCCCATCTGCTGTGCTATCGTTCAGCTACATACAAGCTGCAGCAGCAAATGTGGTCTGGCCAGAGACAGTGACAAGGACAACAATGTGGATGACTGGGACAGTTACTATAGAATGACGACGACGAGGAAACGACAACATCGACAATGACGACGACTACGACTACTCCGACGACGTAACGCATTGAGAGCTCATCGGTTCGTTGGTTCGTTCACATTCAATTATGCGAGAGCCTGACGCACATCACGAGGACACAAAAACCACCATATCTGGGACATTGTAAATCCCATTGAAGATACCACTTGAATTCAGTTTGGATATAGCTTGATGTGCTTGTGCAGGCCACTGCTGCCATAGGAATAACAGCAAAAGCAGTTAAAGCAGAAGCTCTCTTAGCTAGCCTCGTGCTCCTGATATCATGTTCGATGAGGATGACAGGGTACGTGTTCGTATTTAGGATGAGGACTCTGCTAATTATCTGGTTTCGGCATTTTAATAGGAACATTTAGTAGATGGATGCGTGTATGTGTGTGTGAATACAATTATTCAATAATAATCAGTCCAGAAAATATGCAATGGGCTTGTGCAAGTCATGCATGTGCCTTGGAGTCATTCGACCACAATTTTGCCATCAATGCAATTGACCTGCCTTGCTTCTCTATCTGCGCAAACAACAGCCCCTATTGCTCAGCCTGGCTCTGGCAATGTGTTAATTTTGTGTGGGTCGCATTGTTATCGCTGCTCCTCAAATTTATGTCAAAGAGCTTATAAAACTAGTAGCGACGTATAACGTTCAGCTTTTGATTGTGTATAAGCTATAAGAACAGAAATTAAAGCATTGGACGATATTTTGATAAACACTGAAAATAGTACGTATACGCCCCGTTGTTCAGCTAGAATGGATTGATCTGTGATATCGTTTGACTGCTGGTAAACATAAAGAACAGCCCCTTTGCTATATTCAATTGTTTCTGTGATCCAGTTCTTATTTTGCATTCCTAAAAAATATCGAACAGAAGATTTCGATCAAATATGACATTATGATGAAAGAGAAGTCGAAAAAAAGGATCCAGCGATTCCGCCCGCCTGTATGTCTCTATTTAATCGAATCTACAGCCTTAACCACCATTTGTTCCATAGACTTCAAATTTGGGAAATTGTATCAGGTTGTCCAAAAGGGACTTGACAACTATGAATTTAATCTGTGAACCCACCCTCTCACACTGTCATTGTCATTTTATTCAGTAAAGTCAACATTTTCATCATAGTAAAGTACACGAACGAGCAATGTCTGCTAATATAAACTTTTTTTTACCGAAATTCGGAATCGGTGACCGCAACTCCAATTTTCATCTTCAGTGACGTTTTTAGCTCAATGGGTTCGTCGACAAAAAATGTGAAAACCCACATTTACTTAACGTCATCCACAAAAAAATAATAATAAAATGCGATTGCATGACGGCGGTTTTTTTGAGACATATTTTTTCGTCGACTATAACAATCGATTTTTGGCCCGAATTGGAGGATATGAACCTTGGTGCAGGAAACTGACTTCACTGGGAATTAACTTCACCTCAAGTGGGAAATATCTTCACTTTTTTCTGGTGAAATTATATCCCAACTATGGTGGGAAATTACTTCATCACAAATTTGTGTGAAGTTATTACCCACCCGTTATTGATAGATGGTAAGAGAAGCAACCAGCCGAATTAAAAAAAAAATATGAACATATGAATTCATAAATACAATGTTTTTTATAATAAGCAGCCAGAGAAGACAATGGGCTTAAGTTCATAGTTTGAGCTTCAGTTTTCAATAAATCAAACGCTTTTTGTATATTATTTAGAATAAACAATGGTAAAACCAGGAGCTTTTTATTGGGATTGGGATTTGTCCTCAGATTTGGTATAGTATCATGGATCAAAAATCAACATGAAAAGATTCTTGACCTAGTTTACTTTTCTGATGATAATTATTCTGATGGCACAGTACTTGCATCCGACACCATACTTGTAAATGAAGATCGACACCATCCTGCACTTTCTATCGCTTTAAGTCTTAATTTTACTAGCTCTTTTAGTCATTGTAAGAATATGCATTAATTCAATTTTAAGAAATGTAATTTTGCTGATCTCTTTCGAATGCTTAGTGGTATTGATTGGAATTGTTTATTGAATAACGCTACTTTTGATGAAATGATTTTTCATTTTTATAAAACTCTTTTTGAATGTTTCTTAGAAACTATTCCTATACGTAGAAAAAGACACTTAAATTCTGTTCCACCGTGGTTTGACCCGCATGTTAAAACACTTAAAAATAGAAGAAACAAGTCATGGATCAAAATGAATAGGACTTGGAGCTACGAAGCTCAGAATGACTATATTACTCACAGAGACGAATTCATTAATTACACGAATCTTCTATACTCTGACTACATATCTCAAATTGAAAATAATCTCAAGACTTATCCGCGAAAATTTTGGAAGTACGTTAATTGTAAGAGAAAATCTGACGGGTATCCTACTAATTTGAACTATCTTAATTCGGTCAGCCATATACCAGGTGAAATTGCAAGCATGTTTGCCAACTATTTTCAAAATTCATTTGATAATGACTCCTCGCATGACACTTACAATAATTTTGACATTAATGGTTTCTCACATTTAAATTCAATTGATTTTTCAATTTATGAGGCGACTATACTCAAGTACATTCAAAATGTAGATGATTGCTTAAGTTCCGGGTCCTGATGGTTTGCCTTATTTTATGTTAAAAATATGTGCAATATATATATGTCTTGTCCCTTATTTATTCTTTTTAACCAGTCTCTTAACTGTTCCGTATTCCCAACTCTTTGGAAGAATTCTTTTTTAATACCTATTCATAAGAAAGGTATGAAAAATCAAGTGTCAAACTATAGGCCAATTGATAAACTCTCAACTATACCAAAACTTTTTGAATCAATTATCTGTGATACGCTGACTTTTCACTGTTCGTCAATTTTATGTGAAAATCAACATGGTTTTACTAAAAAAAAGTCTACTGTGACGAATCTACTTCAGTTTACGACATATTGTACTGACGCATTCGAAAAAAAAGAACAAGTTGACTGTATATTTACCGACTTTACTAAAGCATTTGACAAACTAAACCATAAAGTTCTGTTGAGAAAATTAAGTGTAATTGGTCTGAATGAGAGATTTATCAAATGGCTTTCTTCCTACCTTCATGATAGATTGTATAGTGTAGTCTTAAAAAATGAACGCTCAAAATATTTCAAAGTAAACTCTTGTGTACCTCAAGGTAGCCATCTTGGTCCTCTATTCTTTGTATTGTTTATTAATGACTTAACTTCTGTCTTAGTTAACTCTATGTCTCTAATTTATGCTGATGACGTGAAAATTTTTCGAAAAATCGACTCAATAAATGACTCTGATCTTCTTCAAGAAGATCTCAATAGATTTTGTAATTGGTGCAATAATAATGGTCTTGTCCTTAATATTGATAAATGTAAAATTATGTGTCTTACACGTAAGAAAAATACTCTTGACTATTCTTATTTATTAAATTCGTCTGCTCTTTGTAAAGTCTCTAGTATTACTGACCTGGGTGTAGTGTTAGACTCAAAACTTTCTTTTACTAACCACATTGACTTCATAATTAATAAAGCTAATATGACCCTCGGTTTTATTAAAAGATTTGCACGTGAATTTCATGACCCATATGTTCTCAAATCCCTTTATGTCTCGTTTGTAAGATCTATTTTAGAATACGGATGTGTTGTTTGGGCGCAGTTCACATTAATAGATTGGAGTCAGTTCAAAGAAGATTCTTAAGCTTTTGTCTTCGGTTTTTCAACTGGCCGGATAGGTTTAATTTACCACCTTACATTGATCGTCTCAAACTAATATACCTTCCAACTTTATCATGTCATAGAGCGTATTTACAATTTTGCTTTATTGTCAATATTTTAAATGGAACGATTTCATCTCCAACGATTCTTTGTCGTTTTAATTATAATGTCAGTAATTATGCACTAAGAAGACAGTTACCACTTAGCAATAATTTCAGCAGGTCAAACTACGGTACGAACAGTCCTTTAAATCTTTTAATTAATATTTTTAATAAGAATTATGATTTAATCAATTCAGTAAATGAAAATTTAAATTCCTTTCATTTTAGATTCATTTTTTGTATTCAAAATCAATAACTAATTATAATTACATTCTTCAACTTAAATTATTATTGTTATGTATTTTTAGTTTTTAAGCTTAGCTGTAAGTTTTGTAATCGTTAGTATTTAACGAAATTTAATAAATAATCTTGCAACCCGCAGCAAGATCTACGATACGTATAATCATAATGGAACCAACATCCATTGAGGTATACTTCAGGAGATACAATGTACAAAGCGAGTCGCTTCGCTCGCTTTGCAGTGCTACAGTATGCATTAATTTCTCTTGCACAATTTTTTTGGAGGATGATAATTTAAAAAATATTTGAAAAAAATTTCAAACAAAATTGGTTATTTGTATTTGAATTGATCAGCTTAGTTCATATTTTGTATTAGTAAGAAATGCATCATTCTTTAACATTTGCACCATTTGCGATTTGAAAAGTACCTATACATTTTGTTTATCCTAAACCTTCTAAATTATTCCTCTATAGTTAAAAAAAATTAGAAAAATCGGTCAACCGGTTTGGTTGGCTAGCAAACGTACAGAAAAAAAGCTACTCATTTATATAGATTCAAAGAATAAGGTACTCTTAAAACATCATAACCAACTTCCAATGCTAAGTAGATTTTTCAATGCGAACATTAAAATAGAAAAGCATAAGGGATCCTACAAAACTTTGTTTCACCCCTCAACTGGAAATAAATTTGTCATTGATTTTGATGCGAAAGTAAACTACAAAACATGATAATAATGTGTAACTCTTGTAAACATAAGTGAAATCAATTTCCACCTTCTGTGGGAAATAGCATCACATAAAAGTTAAGTTGTTACCCACAGAAAAGTGAAGTAATATTCCACCATAGTTGGGGTATAACTCCACCAGAAAAAAGTGAAGATATTTCCCACTGGAGGTGAAGTTAATTCCCAGTGAAGTTAGTTCCCTGCACCTGAACCTTACCGATATGTGGTTTCGAGAATTCGGGCCAAAGCTACACAGCACACCTTACAATCGATTAATTAAAGAGCATGTTTCAAAAGCGTGTAATCATAATAATGAAACGGCAAGCATAAATAACATATCAAACGAAAGCATTTTCTGTGCAGGTGTGCATTGACCGCATATTATTTAAATCTTTGGTGCCGAAATTGTTTAAACCAATAAATTATTATTTTGAAAAAAGTGAGGTTATTAAAACAAAAACAATTGGAAATGTCAAACCGCAGTGGTGTCAAATAGCTATTGCATGTAGGTGGTCAAAAATGTGGGTCTTCAGTGGTGTTCACATTACACGTGTGCCACCAACACGGCAGGCAGAAGTTGTTGAATGTGAACCCGCTTAAATATATTTGCGTTTTTTATTGTCAAAACTCATTTTAACGTTGCTGTTATTTTTTTTGTAAAATCTTGTTTTTTTTTAATAAAATTATATCTATCTATCTATTGTTCCCATTTTCCACTCATATGGAAATATGCATTTCTCAAACCAACTCATAAAAAGAGTCCTAAGCATCTTATATGAAGCTATCGTCCTATAGCTAAGCTGTCTGTTATACCAAAATTGTTTGAATTCATTGTTTGTGATGTTCTTTCTTTTAACTGTTCTTCTGTTTTCTGTGACAATCGACATGGTTTTGTGAAAAAAAATCGACCGTTACAAATCTACTCGAATTTACAACATATTGTATTGATACTTTTGAAAATAAACAACAAGTTCACTGTGTATTTACAGACTTTAGCAAAGTATTTGACATACTAAGCCATAAAGTACTTTTAGGAAAATTAGAAAAAATTGGACTAAATGATAAATTAATAACATATATATATTCTTACCTTACAAACAGATAGGTATTATTGTGTTGTAATAAAAAATTACTATTCCAATCCGTTTATTGTCAATTCTGGTGAACCTCAGGGTAGCCATCTTGGTCCATTGTTATTTGTTCTATTTATAAATGATCTCCCATCTGTCTTAAGAAATTCTATGACTTTGATATACGCTGATGATGTGAAATATTTCTTAAAATTAATTCCCTAACGGACTGCGATTTGTTACAAGATGACTTACTTCGTCTATGGGAATGGTGCAATACTAATCGTTTATTGTTAAACATTGACAAGTGTAAAACTATGAGTTTTAAATGAAAACACAATATTCCTGACTATAACTACACGTAAAACTGTTCAAACCTGGAAAAATTGACTCACTTCTCAGACTTAGGTATCATTTTGGACTCAAAATTATCTTTTACTGACCATTTTAATCACATTGTAAAAAAAGCTAATAAGACAATTGGCTTTATAAAAAGATTTGGTAGGGATTTCCGAGATCCTTGTGCACTTAAACTCTATTTGTATCGTTTGTCAGATCAGTCCATGAATACGGTTGTATAGTTTGGGCCCCTTACTACTCGAATCATATTCATAGATTTGAAGGTGTCCAAAGAAGATTCCTTAGATTTATTCTACGTTTTGTCCCATGGTCTCATGAATCAGCTTTGTCTTCCTATTCCGTTAGGCAACAACTTATAGGTCTTCCATAACTAACTAGTCACCGAAAGTATTTGCAACTTTCCATTTCGTCTCCATCAGTTTTGTGTTGATTCCACTTTAATATAAGCCGAAATTACTTCAGAAATCGAGTGCCAATTCGAGCAAATCTTAGCCGATCAAACTATGGTGTCAACAGTCCAATTACCCAGTTAATAAAAATATATAATTAAAATAATTTTCTTTTAAATTCTGTTAATCAAAATATCATCAACGGATTTGCATGAGACTTTTATATTGAAAAAATTGAGTGGCGCGGCAGCTCTTGAAGAGCCAAGGCCTAAGTGGCTTACACTCATCAACAATTCTATGAGTGTGTGTGAAAAATTTAGGGAACCTATACAATTTAACGCCGATTCCGAACGGCAAAGTTAAGAAACACTTTTTTTATGACATATTGATACTCTTGGAAGTGTTGTTAGTTCTTCGCAAGAGGCAGTACCAGTGAAAGATGAAATAAAAACTTTATGGGCACGAGCAGGATTTGAATCTATGGGTTCCGCGCAGCGGCCAAAGCACATACCACTATGCCACGGGTACTACAGCAGAAAGGTCGTATGATCTTGCTATTTTATCCAAAATTTTTATTAATAAATCAGACTAACATTAATATGGCAAAAGAAAATTTGCTGGGTCAGCTAGTAAGGTCAGCGATGAAACCTCTTTGTGCTCATGCACCACAACTTTGTTTAAGATCATAACATAGTCCAATGCAGAGTTAACGATGGCCATATCTCATGAAAGGCTTGGTCAATTTTGTACAGAAAACTTAAAAGCCCCTAACGGATTTGCATGCAATTGTGCGTCACTTTAAAGGTGGTCTCGAACAGCTGTTGTGTGTAGGGTGTGTTCGAGAAGAAATGCCATTAAGAATTAAGGTGGGTTCACATTATTCAGATCCGCCAACAAAACATGTTCTTGAATATGAACCCCCTTAAATGAAGAATCAACGCTCTCGAATTTCGAGAGCTGGGTCGACTAGTCTCAAGAAATGGACAAGTCGATTGGCCGCCTATACCTATACTATCGTGCGACTTAACGTCTCTAGAATATTTTCTTCGTTAAGTCATTTGTTAATTCCAACAAGCCGACGAGGCTGGAAGAGCTCTGAGCCAAGAAGAGAAGAACTAGAACCAATTTGTAACTTCTTAAGTTTTTTTCTCAGAAAGTGAAATGATAAAAAAGGTTTTTTTCCAAATTCCAAGAAAAAAACTCAATTTCTGAACTATGTATGATAAGCACACATTTTTCTGAGAGCATCTTGTCCAAGCACTTTTGAGTCTCAAAACAAATTTTACAGGAACTGTCTCAAAAGCTTGTGTGTAACTTTTCATATTACTTATTAAATTTTATCTGAAAAATATTTTCGCTGTATGTAAAGGAAAATATTTTATTACATTTTTGTGTGTAAAATTCGCCTTTATACCAAAGAAAAATTACTTAAATACGATTTTCCTTTTTTTTCACATGAAATGAAAAGGTATGGACATTTTCTATAGATTGTTTGGGAGCGAACAAAATTAACAAGAAAACGTTTGTTTGGAAGGAAATTCACTTTAAAATAATTATTTCAAGCCATTTCAGGTGTTTCTATGACAAATTTCTGACAGTAGTTGGTCTGATTCGTTGGTCCAACCAATCTCAAGCCAATTTGTCTATTTATCATTTTTCAACTTAATTAAACCTCTTTTTTGAGATCAGCACAAAAATAAACTTTTTTCATTAGCATAAATTAAGACAAATTAAAATAACAAGGAAGTCATTTTCTCGATTTTTTTCATTTTTTTTTTGTTAACAATTTATTTCACCTTGACATTTCATTCAAATCAAATAGAGTTAAGCGTTTGGCCATTCAGTGCTTCTCAATGTTAGTCACCTCAAAAAATTTGAATGAAGCCGCTTATCCATAATTTATATGCGTTAAAGAAAATTCCCATCTCAGTCTTTCGTTTTAGTTTTTTGTGGTTTTTTTTTCTTTAAAAACTAGTAGTAATTTGAATAGAAGGTTATTCGTGGTCGTTCTTCGACATCTGTTTTTATATTGGTGTTAACTGCTTCTGGTATATTGTAGTTTTGTTCGACAGTTGCTCCATTGGCCTTTGTACCAATTAGAGATATGCTCTCAAAGGGTCTTGCTCTGGGTGAGACTTCGTTGAGTAAGATTTCATCAACTGATATTGCTGGGCGGACATAGAGGTATGATTCTGGAGGCTTGTTGGGGTTGACATTGCCTCCATTGTTGATGACATCAATTGGTGTTTCTTTCCAGGGGGGATTTTCTGTTGTTGTTGTCGAGGTTGTGGGAACGTAAGCGGGCTTGTAGGTAGTCGGTTTGATGGTTGCCACTTCTTCAGTTGACGGAACGTATTCTTCGGTCCAGAATCCAACTTCATCAGTGGTGGAAGTTGGTCTTCCGGTTGTCGGTTTGATCGTTGCCACTTCTTCCTTATCGCTGCCCGAGGGTAGGTACTCGACACTTGGTTTTGTTACTTCCGTTGACGGAACGTATTCTTCGGTCCAAAATCCAACTTCATCAGTGGTGGAAGTTGGTCTTCCGGTTGTTGTTGAAGTTGAGGAACTCTCGATTTCTGTGAAAGGCTTGTATGTTGTCGAACTCGTCGAAGAATATTCGGCTTCGGTTACTATGGCTGGTGCTTGTGTTGTCCATTTTGCTGTTGAAGTTTGAGCTGGAACCTTGATGGTTGTTGTAGTACTTGGTTCAGTTTCCTCAAATGGAAGCGGAGTCGTCGTTGTTGTGGTCTTGCTTTCAGTGAAAGGCTCAATTTCTTCGAACGGCAATGCGGTCGTCGTGGTTGTTGTTGTCCTTTTTGTAGTTGTAGTTGTAGTTGAAGCTTTAGTCGTTGAGGTTTTTTCTACTTGAATAGTTGATGCCGTCGATGAGTACTCATCAATTCCACTTTCACTTGTGCTCGATGAAGACTCATACGAACTATCGGTGACTTCGGCTGGTGCACTACTCGTCGATTGATCTTCCTTATCCAATTCGGAAGGTACAAAAACTGTCGTCACTTCAATGACCGGCCGCTGTGATGGCTTTGGCCTTGGCGTACCAATGCGTTTGTTGATGATTATTCCAGGGAACCATTTCGAAATGATACCACCTAGTCCAAACGTTGTACCGGGCGACACAACAGGCTGTCTACCTGAGGTGGGAAATATTTTACTTGATTTTGTTTTGTTAAAGAAAACTTAAGGACTCTTACGTATTTGGGTATTTTGGTTATTTTGAGGAAATGTAATTGATCTTTGGACATTAAAAAAGAAAGGACTTGCATCGGTGCAGAGGACCCAACCGGCAATGAGACAAAACGATAGGAGGAAAAGCTTCATTATTTCTTTTTGACGGAAGCAAAGTCACTAGTGAACGAATAAACCAGAAATGACCACAATCGCAGACTTTTATAGATTTTGTTCCACCTATTGAGGCGAGATCTTGTGTGAAATATTCAAATGGCACTTTGTGATTTGGCCATTGAAATAGTGGACTATTTGTCAATTTTTAAAGACATTTTTTTATGGTCATTAACATTGGTTTGGTTATCGCTTAGGGTCAATTTTTAATAGATGTCGATCCACTGTCGTTGTTGACATCTCCGGTGTTAACTGGAAGGGAAGCACACGTCAAAATGTTGAACCTTGATGTAGCTCAGTTTGTGCGGAACCAAAAAATATTGATAGAAATTTATCGACAACTATTGAGCGGTTATTTGGTATTATAATTTTTCTGATATTTGAATTTTTACAAGTTCTCTTTTTTATCGAATATTTATGGCAAGTTGAGACAAGATGACGCGCACGTTTACCAGCAAGAGAGATAGGGCTAAAAAAAGAGGTTAACATAAAAATAAGATTCAAGAAAACAAGATTCTAGAACTTGGCTGCGCTGAGTCGAAATTTTTAAAAGCTGCATTATGGAAAGTTCTTAAAGATTGCTAAATTTAACTCTCAAAGATCGACAGATTGCGAGCAAGTAATGAGGAAGTGAATTCCAACCCCTCTAAATGCTTTTATTTCGCAAATTCTTGATCACGATTATTTAATTGATTGACATTCAAAACAAGTCTTTCGGTGTTGGTATTCTAAATCTTAAAAAAAAAAAACAATTTATTTTGTTATGGTGTTTTGATCGTTTTGTCACTCTAAAATTTTTGGAGCATGTTTTATTTGAATTCATTGTTTGCTTATACCTGATTGTGCCTTATGAATATTCGTGAAGAAAATGTGACATCAATACATTAATCGTCAAATATTATGAATGATTTGATTTTGATGGCGTTTTGGACCTTAATAAGATAAAAATAATATTTTTAACAGACACAAGTTTGAATAGAAGCGTATAAATTGTTTTGAATAGCGTCTGAGATTTTAGTTTGTGATTTGTTTGTTTGATAAACAAGAAAACACTAGTGGGTCAGAGCAACTTGCTTCTATTAAGTTTAAGACGGGTTAATGCATAAAGACTTGAGATTTTTTTTTTTTAATGTTTAAGGCACGCATCATTGAACTACAGGGTGTACCAAAAATACGTTAACCTTTGTAATTGGTAGACCTAAAAAGTTTAAGTACTGGAAATGGTTTTAAGAGATTTACTTCCTCATATGTCAACTGATATTTTGATGTTGGCCAACTGTCAGACAAACCCAACTGTGTGCATGCAGATCCATATTAGCCGACTTTTTGAAGTGATCACTTCTTATGCGGCATTTTTCAATTTCATGGGATCAGTCAAAAGATCGAAAAGCGTAAGATGCTGATAGAAAATTCTTAGAGCATCATCGTGAGCGTAAGAGACAACAAGCTCTTTTTGGTTATTGGGTATGTCAAATTTGGTCTCTTTCTTCTGAGCCGAAATGATGAATCAAATGAAAATGAACTGTTTGAGCTGTTTGAACGAAAATAGTGATGTCAGATAAACTTTATATTGTAAGGCTGTTTGATCACAGAAATAGGAATTCATGCTAGAAAGTTTTGATATTCCATCTCAGTCAAATTTGCATTTCATTTGAATTTTAAGTGATTTAAAATCTTTGTGGATTAATTTATGGAAACGAATTTATTAACTATGGATTAAAAATTTGGATTTGAAGAAAAATTTAATGTGGCCTTTTGGTCGAAACTCTAAGCCCGTCTATCTGTTGTGTGCCTAGGGATTGTAATGTTTGTGACGGAGATGGATAGATGATTATTTTTGAATTACCGTGATGAATGATGGGTAGATGGTATAACATATAAATGGTTCCCGACTTATGATTTTTCGGTATAAGGGCATACTTTTGATGTACGAATAAAAGCTAAGCCAGAAGCTTTCATCATCATCATCAGGTCCTGTAACCCCGCTCGGGGCATAGGGCGTCAACAAAACGTCTCCATCCTTCTCGATCTGCAGCTAGATACCTTAACTGTGGCCACGTCTTTCTCTGGGAATTAGCTTCTGATATCACTATAGATTTCCATGTTGTTCTTGGTCTTCCAACCCGCCGTGACCCCTGAGGATTCCATTCAAACGACTGCTTCGCAATATCATCGTTTGGTTTCCTCAGTGTGTGACCAATCCATTGCCATTTGCGCTTTCTGATGTCGATGTCCAAGCGCCTCTGACCTGTCCTACGCCACAATTCCTGGTTGGATATTGTTTGTGGCCAGCGAATTTTCAGGATGTGACGCAGACAGCGGTTCACAAAAGCCTGTGATTTTCTCGAGATGGTGGCCGCGACTTTCCATGTTTCACAAGCATATAATAGCACGGATTTCACATTGGATTCGAAGAATCTCAGTTTAGTGCGTAAGGAGACTTGACTTGATTTCCAAATTTGGGACAGAGCACAAAAGGCAACGCGAGCTTTGTTTATTCTGCTTTTTACGTCCAGATCCGTACCACCGTTTGCTGATACAATACTTCCAAGGTAATTAAATTGTTCGACCTCTTCAACGATGTTGTGTTGTGGGGCCTGTTAACATTATTTTTGTCTTTTTGCTATTTATTTTAAGACCGCACGATTCTCCTTTCACCCGTAAAGTTTGACACATCTCGTTCAGCCCACTGATGTTATTTGCCATAAGACATATATCGTCGGCATAGTCTAAATGGCTAAGCCTTTCAAACGTTCTCCATTGAATACCCTGCCTCTCAGTAGTATCGACGCTGGCAGTCAAAACATCATCTATCGCCAGCAGAAAAAGAATTGGCGATAAAACATCCCCTTGTCTCACACCCTGACGCACCTCGAAAGAGTCGGATAGCTGCCCATTATGCAACACGAAACACCTTGCATTGTTGTAGGACTCCTTTATAATGGCAACGATTTTTGGCGGAATTCCTCTACCAAGAAGTGATCTCCATATACATTCTCGGTTAACTCGGTCAAAGGCCTTCTCAAAATCTACAAACATGAGATTTAGCGGTGTTTGAAATTCTGCAGACTGCTCAAGAACAATGCGTAAGGTGTTGATATGGTCAACGCACGACTGACCGCTGCGGAAGCCAGCCTGATGCCTCTTGAGTGTAGTCTCAATTCTAGCCTTTATCCGTTCGAGGATTAGAGTCAGAAGCTTTACAGACAACATATCAATGTCATATTTGATTGAAATCTCCTAATTTTTTTTATTTTTACGAATACAGTACTTGCCATATATTTAAAAAGCCGTTAGCCATGGTGTCCGTGGCTTAGTGGTTAGGTGCTTTGGCTGCTAAGCAGAACGTCGTACTAGAATCCATAGTTTTTATTTCATCTTCCACGGGCACTACCTCTTGTGAAGAACTGACAAAACTTCCAAGAGTATCAATCTGTCATGAACAATAGTGCTTCTCAACTTTGACATTCGGAACCAGCGTTAAATTGTAGGCCACTTAGGCCTTGGCTCTTCAAGAGCTGTCGTGCCACTATTTTGTTATTTAGCCGTGCAATATTCATCTAAGAAATTGATTCTCCATCAAGAAATTGCTTTCGTTATTGCTTGTTCTCGTTTGGCTCAAATGAATTTCGCAATGAATTGAAGAATATATCCACAAAGTTGCTTACACAGAACTCCAAATGGGAATCGGATCAATGATTGGTAGAACTATGGCTGAATAAGTTTGTTCGAATCCTGATCATTGTTTGTACTGTGTTGAACTGTCAAATCGGTTTTGCCAACTTGGCAACAAACTCAATAAACGAATTACGCTTTAAATCCATCAAAATCTTCGCTATCCGTTTATGAAATTTGACAGTTAATAGCTCATTAAAGAGATAAGATAAGAATCTAGTTCACCAGAAGAATATTTTGTTCTAAATGTTACCGGATTGCCCTAAAAATCGATCTTAAAGGATGGACAAAATGAAGTTTCGTCTTTGCCCGTCAAAAAATCTGTTTTAAAAAGTTTGCAGCTTGTGTTTCGCTGTACATTTTCTCTTTAACTTAATTAATATGTATATTGTTAAATGGTTTAATAGAAAGAAAGCAACCTTGAAATGAATATCAGAACAAAAACATAAAATGTAAAAAAGAGCCAAGTTCTTTTATGTGCGAACAACACCATGTAAAAAGTTAGCCACCAAAAGTAATGAGATCTAAAAGAACGCCAAGTTCTTACATGTAAAAGTGTTATATTGAATATTTCAAATCATAGAAGATAATACAACAGTATTTAAAGAAAATTGAAAATAGTTTGGATGAAAATTTACAAGTTCACTGTTCAAGTTTTAAAATGTTATTAATTACGCTTCAAACGAAAACTTGCCAAGTGAACTTGTAAATTTTCATCCAAACTATTTTCAATTTTCTTTAAATACTGTTGTATTATCTTCTATGATTTGAAATATTCAATATAACACTTTTACATGTAAGAACTTGGCGTTCTTTTAGATCTCATTACTTTTGGTGGCTAACTTTTTACATGGTGTTGTTCGCACATAAAAGAACTTGGCTCTTTTTTACATTTTATGTTTTTGTTCTGATTTCACATCTTTTTGCAAAGTTTTTTTTTATGGAAGCATGCACCTCGAAATAAATTTATAAGCTAGCCATTTGCAAACTTTAACAATATAATTGCTCTGCCAATTTATAAATAAATAATAGGTAGGTTAGGTTGGAGTGGCTGTCTATATGTCACATTTAGACATCAAGGGTCCATTGTGAAACCACTAAGGAAAGTTACTCATGTAGTTTTATGAAGTTTAACAAACCAGAATTCTAGATTTCAACATTGTATGAACATTCTAAGAAAGTGGGTGGCAGCCACGCCCTTTTAATGAAACTGCTATTTTGTACTTATATTTTCTCTTATACTCCGAAACCCTGTCAGAATTTCGAATTTAAACGTTTTCGACCATTTTAACAAAGTGGGCGGATACCACGCCCCTAAATGGAAACTGAATTTTTTTCTCATTTTTTTATGTTATTCAACCAAAATCTTACTAGAATTCCAAATTTCAACATCCTACGACCGATTTAAGATAGTAGGCGGAAACCACGCCCCTAAATGAAACCAAAATATTTTATTTATATTTTTCCTTATATTCAACCAAAACCCTATTAGAATTCCGAATTTCAAGATCCTACGACCAGTTTTAGAAAGTGGGCGGATACCACGCCCCCTGAATGAGCAAATTGAAATTTTCGATTTTTTCCTTTGTATACACCCGGAAACCTACCATTGTACCAAATTTCAAGATTCTGCTATTGTTAGAAGTGCTTCATAATTTTGATGATCAGTGAGTCAGTGAGTCAGTGAGTCAGTCAGTGAGTCAGTCAGTGAGTCAATTACGGTTTTTGAAATTTTTATTGTTCAATATCTCAGGAAGTAGTGGTTCTACAAAATTATGTTTTTCACAGGACCTTTGTGTCCATGAAGTTAATACGTAATTCAAATTTAAAGCTTCTAACTCTATGGGTTCAAAAGTTATGGGGGGTTAAAAATGTGCTTGAGTTCGATCCTGTAAAAAGGGAGTAGTGCTAGAACTTGGCTGGGCACTACCGTGCCCTTTGATCAACATTTTAATTGCTTTTTTGATAAATTAACAATTTTAATTCAGATTTTAAAATTGAAGTGCCTTATTGTTCCCAAACCAGATCTCATCAAACTTAACCAACTCTAAAAATGCTTAGTGCAGTCAGTTCTTGAGAAAGTCGAGTAAAAGAATAAATTTTCCCTTCCAAAAACAATTTTTTTCATATTAATGTTCATGACTTAAAATGCAATATTCACAGAGGGCTTTTCACAAAGTCAAAAGGTGTCGAATGGGAAAATTGTCAAATCCCGGCCCCTTTTCTTTTATAAAGGAAATCTGGCACATACACAACACATGTAGGAATAAACTCTTACTGTCACCAAATTTCAAAAAGGATTGTCCACAAAAAAGTTGACATTTATCTTCCATGACTAATGAATAGCAGCACTTACAGCTCTTTCTTTCGTAGCTCCCCTTCCCTCCCCCTGATTCCCCTCCTCACTCCTCAAAATATAATCTCTAGAACTGAAAGTCAACCTTTTCAATCTGATCTCTTCAAGTCTTTCTTTCTTATTTTTCCTTTTTCGATGGAAAAAAAGGAATAATAAAAATAAGAAACGAAATACGGAGCAGGAGAATATTATAACAACTTGCAGCCATCAGCTATCCCCATCCGTATAATATGAAATTCATTACAAGGCCAAGAATAAATATT
Source organism: Sphaerophoria taeniata (assembly GCA_943590905.1). Taxonomy (NCBI): domain Eukaryota; kingdom Metazoa; phylum Arthropoda; class Insecta; order Diptera; family Syrphidae; genus Sphaerophoria; species Sphaerophoria taeniata. Next base: position 27,442,811 of record OX016541.1, read on the forward strand.
TCCTTGGAGGAAATTGAATTCTTATGTGAGTTTTATTATGGGTTTCTGTAACAAATGATTTATATTCGTCCTTTTTCTCCATCAAATTCAAGTATTAAGAGGTATAAAGCTAAAAAGGAGCAAACCCACACACATAATGTATGAACACTTTTGTATAGGAACACTGTACAGTTGTATACCTGGAATCTGGAATTGTATTTTTGAGCCTTGTATGATGTTGAAAGCAAAAGGACAATAGAATTATTGTATGGAGTTATATTTTGAGACGAAATTCAATCGGTTGTTAGTAAATATAAAAATGTATAAAATTGGTTCTTTTGTTGCAATTGAAAAGTCAATTGTAATGTTTATTCTGACGAAAATAATAAACGATTTGCTTGGATTTTGACGACGTTTCCATCAAGTAGGTGGGGAGTCGATTCAACATCCTAACCAAATGTTAAATAAAAAGAAAAAAAAACAGGTGGTTATGCTGCTAATATAGCCAAAATGTGTGTCATGTCATTAAAGCAGCAAGAAACGAAAAGTAAAACAAAAAAAGTTTCCGGAATTCAAACGAAAATAGTATAAATCATTGATCACTCTCAAAAGATTGCCGAATCTTATTTTTAGAGGACAAGAATGACAATGCTGCTACTGCTAGTGAACAAGGTTAATTAAATCGGAATTGCATTAGAATGTCAATATATTCATACGTGCTGATCTGATTGACCGCAAGAGTGTTTTTATTTTTCTGTTTTTGTTACTTTTTCTTGTCTTAGTCATACTTTGAAAGGTAAGTACGTACAATTTAATGCAAATAATTTCCGCAATTACTTCTCATCGTGTGCCGAAATTTTAAACTAGAATTGTGCAGAAAAAAAAGCTCCATGAAATTTTTAAATTGAATTAAATATGGCGTGTTTTGCAGTCTCAAAGATGCTGGACAAGTTATATTTATTTAACTTGATTAATGAAGAAATGTCCGACGTTTACTGACTTAAATGACATTCTCAATTAATGAATTTTGTAAATTCCAAAATCTTTAGCTTCTAAATTTGTTAAAAGCCATCAATGAGGCTCAGTTGTGCAGTCAAGAGTCAACTTTGAACCACGAATCAACGAAAGAACAATATGTATAAGAAAAACAATGATTTCTTCAATTCTACAGTACAACTAGCGAACACAACGAACTTCGTCTTGTCCTTTATTAAAATCAGAAATAAGAAGTTTGAATTTCTATGTGATTTATTTGAATGGAATAAAAATCAAGAAAAGGCAATAAAATAAACAATGATTTGGGTTTTTTATTTTTCGGCTCAAAAATAGACATTGATGAGAGTTTACCACAATACACGAACAGGTGAGATATGTTATGATCATGCGAAAAACAGGAAATCCGAGATTAATCCTGAAAATCGAGATTAATCGGCCCAGGTGTTTCCGATCGATGTAAATAATTTAAATTTTAAGACACAACAGGTGTTCCAAGGAGACTTAATGTCATACAAATCATATTATTTAGTTCCAACTTCAAGCGATGGCTGTTGGTGGCTTTGGTTTAAGCACACATGTTTTCCACTCGGACAATTATACGTCTTTGTTTTTGCTATTATTTTCTCTATTTATAATTCCCTAGAAAATAGTTTCTATGGTAGAACAACGATTGCTGGGTCAGCTAGCCGAGGTATACAAAACAGGTAACGGCTATTCTACAGACATGCAAAACATGCGTATAAGATCTCAACACGTACACCTGTTTCCGAGGAGTATAACACGACTAATTTATACGCATGTACTAGTTGACTTGACCCGGAAAACTCTGTCTTGCAATGTGATTTATTTCTAAGGTATGCGCATGTGGCACATGATTGAAAGACGCATGTAGCCTTATAGAATATAGATATTGAAGTAAAGTGAAAATAATAATCATCATTAAAATTGGTCCAGTCCTTTCGAAAGAGAAGATATGTATATTCTAATCAAAATTTGAAGTAAGAAAAGCAAAGTTTTCGGAAAAAATAAAAAATCTCAAGAAAGATCGAAAAATTTATAACTTTTTGGTTAAATATAAGTCTTCGTTTATACATATCAGTTTTTTTATTCAGAAAAAATCATAGTTAAAAAAAAAGTGGACAAGTGCGAGATAAACTCGCTCGAGGAGGGTTCCGTACTTGATTATCCGACCCTACTTTCTTTCAGTTTTGAATGATTTTTTATACAAGGATTAAGATTTGAAACCAAACATTTTCTTGGAAAATAATTTGAATAGTCTTTCTGCCTATTTCCTTCAATCACTTCGAAACTGTGTATCTTAAAAATCTGGTAGCAGCATTTTCGGATCACTTCTATCTATACTTTGTCCGATAAAAATTGGCAGTACAGGGAAGATAGGGATATCTGCATCTCGATCGCAGTCTTTTCCTACCCATAAGTACTTTTCTCAAAAAAGCTCTTACAGAGTTGCCGTAATGCGCATTTTGAATTCGAAAAAGCTAAATGAAATAACTGCAGGGTTGCCATTCTTCCGCTGACGACTGGCAAATTTAAAGCTAGATTTTTTGTCAAAATCGTATGCAAGTAAGACCTGCTGATTTTGTTGATGTTCACATTGAGTTTTACCTCATTCAGTATTTTATCCAGCGTCGGTAATTCATCATTTGAAAAAAAACTGATGAAAAATTTGTCTGATTGCACATTTATCAAAATCATCAATTTTAATTCTACGACCAGATTGGTTTTTTTTTTTTTGGTGGTGAGTTGTGGCCTTTGGTGCTATTTTCCATTAGAAGTCTGTACACTGTTCATTCAGATACAGAAAATATATCAACAACCTGCTTTACAGCCTCGGTTTTACTTTGCAGGTTCTTACAAATTGCTTTTCTCGCCTCAGCTATCTCTTTTTTTTTGGGACTCAAGTCCTTTGAGCATTTTGATGTTGAAGCCATTTTTTTAAATTTGCACTAAACCACAAAAGCACAACAAGAAAAAACAAACCACACAACAATAGAACAACAACAGCACAATTATGCACAAAAATACATCGCAAAATCAACAAAGCTACCGCCCGGTACGAGAATCTACGCCGCAAATAATATTCTTCCTCAAATAAAATGGCTTTGATTTTTATAACTGCATTTTAACTCATTTGCAAAACTTTAAAAGAAATGCAAAAGTCAAACACAACTCGATAACACTCATCGTTAAGAAAGCTCTCAAAGCAAAAGCTCCTCAACAGAAATCCATTGAAAAAGTAAGAAAAAAATACGAAGTGAGTTACGAAATAGAAGAAGGCAACTCTGAATATGTGTGATTTAATGAGGGTTGAAAAACAGCAGAGAACGATCAGTTCAGTGCTCAAGTGTGTGCCAGGCAGGTCGTTGTGGGTTCTACGTCGGATGCCATCAAAAATTCATGGGTGTTTTATAAAGCTTTTTAAAGGAGTTCCCTTCAATTGGGTATGGTGTAGAGAACAGCGCGCCGCTGATTTTTAAAAAGCTCTCCCATAAGGCCTGTACTGCCAATTTTTATCGGACAATTTTTATCTTACACAGTAAGAACCCTAAAAAGAAACAAAAATTTTGGCCATCGGCGTTCAAAAAAATGGTTTTTAAATTTAATGAAATTGGAAATTAGTATATTGAAAAATTTTGCATGTTACATAAATAACTGTGACTTCTTTATTTAAAGAATTTTAGGTCCAGTAGTTTCGGAGATTAGGGGGGGGGGAATGGCCTGTTTTTGACATTTTTGCCTATTTTTCCATATTTTCTTATATAACTACAAAACTATTTCTCTTAAAAATATACAAAAAATATGATTGTATTTCTACTTAACACGTTGATATATTGGCCAACTTTTAACACAATGGGTCTTACTAATAATCAAATTTAGTGTTAAGGTTAAAAGAAAATCTCCAGACTTTAGAAAATTGACATACCAATAACGAATTTAATCTCCAGTTTAGTCGTTAGCAAAACGTCAAAATTTAATACACGGAAATCCATGTTTAAATTCGAGCATTAAAAAAAGTGTTGCCTAAGTGCTGTTTTATGGTACGTAAATTTGTTTTTAATACTTAAATCTAATCTCAAGTTATCTGGTCGATTGCCATTGGCAAAGGTATATTTGAGGCTGTGAGTGCAAAAGTGGGGTATCCCACTTTTAGTAATTGGGTTTGAATCGACTAAAACAAGCACATAAGCTTTGAAAATAGTAAAGTTATATTTATTTTTTTGCAAAAATTAGATATTCAAGAATGTAAAACTATGTTTAAAATAATGTATTTCCCGAAGACAAAAATATGAGAGACAAAATAAGCCAATTTTTCAAAATAAGGTTATGCCACTTTCAGATTTTTGTTCTAAAGCCTAGTACGCAGATCACGCTAAATTATAGCTTTCATACAAAATTATCTCAAAAATGTAGGTCAAGAATTTTGTATGGGAGCTAAAATTTAGCACGATCTGCGTTCTAGGCTTAAAGTAAAAATGAAGTACTTAATTTAGAAGTAATTTATTTATTAGGGGTATTCACGATTCGATGCAATTAATCTAGTATCATTGCAAACGTGTAACGTTGAAACATTTTCTTCCAAACTGACAACGAAACCAGACAAATTTTATACTCCATCTTGCGAATCGAAAAGAAGCTCTCGGGACAGTCAAAAGGAGAAGTTACCCATGTTGTATACTCTTTTTTTCATTCCTACTGAAACTGAACAAAAAAGCAACGAAACGCAATTATAAACGCATCATTTTACTTAATTGTATTCGCTTATTTTCGTATTTGGGGCTTTACACTGCAGTATGTAATTTATATAATTTCAAATGATCGAATATGATACTAAAAAAGGGCTATGGAGAGATTATTTAATATATAAATATTAAGTGCGTTATAAAATTACGTTCGTTGATTTTACTTTAAATACGTGGTTAATTTGTTGATTCCGTTTTACATATTTAAGAAATATATTTCCTTGTGAAAAAGATGGTGTTATAAATTAAAATTCAATTTAAAAGTCTCTCCGGCACTTCAAATCAACTGTCATACTAGAATATAATACCTACAAGTACTAAAATACTTGATGTTAAAAAGAACACGGCAATACTTAACTTTGACAGTTTCTATTTTTTTTGTTTTGTATTTTGTGCGTGTAGTAAGCAATTTTTGTTCTTATTTGTAGTAGATTTTGTAATAGATTCCAGGAAAATCTTGAGACTAGTTAGTGAGAGGGTTAAATTGTTTATTGGTAGCATTTTATTAAAACTCAGCACTTTGTTTTAACCTTCCAGTTAACTAATAGTCGACATTAGCGTTTGATTATTAGTAAGGCCCAATCGGTATAACGGTTTTGGAGGAAATAAATTGTAAAGTTGAGTCAAAAATTAAAAAGTTACTCCAAATATTGAGTCATATCTGTGTTATATGTAACAGTACAGACTTCTTATTTGCTTTTTTGTAATCTACAGGTTGAGACCTATTCTCAGTATCTTTTTCATAATTTTAGGCCCAGTAGTTTTGGAGATCAGGGGGGAGAATGGTCATTTTTGTATTTTTTTATCTTTTCTCTTTATAGTCTAAGAGCCGCTGAAGGCCGACCTTCACCGAACTGTTAACCGGCTGAAACTTTTTTTTATGAAATTTAGTTTGAAAACATATATGAATATGATAGCTTGCCTAACGAAAAGTGTGCCAGGCTATATTAAATTTAACTTTATTTTAATCAATAACTAACTCCTCCTTCACCCATATGTTAAAATAAAACGTTGTGCCACATAGCCATATGTGTAAGTAGGCTTGAGACAAGAAAAAAATTGTATGGGAGAGGGGGGCCTATTCCCCCCGTTTAGTCAGGAGGGGCAGTTTTCTGAAAAATTGGCTTATTTTTTTTTAAAAATATTAAAAATCAACGGCTTCATCTACAACAACGTGTTATACCTTTCTGCAAAGCCAAAAACTTAGGCTTTCATTTTGTATTTAAATTTGATTGTTCTAAATAATTATTTTAGAAAAATTAATTTTCAAACTTAAAATTTTGAAAAAAAATTTTTTTTCTTAAATTTCGAACTAATTTTTTCAAAATTTTATGTTAGTAAGTACTAATTTTGTTTTCAATATTTAATGCTGTTTTTAATTTTTAGTCGAACACAGTAAACCGGATTGAAAAATACCTTGCCATTGTCGAGAAATAAAAAAAAAACCAAAATCACTTTTTGCTTTAAAAAAAAACTTTTTTATTTTTACGTTACTGTTTTTTATATTCAAAATTATTAACAGAATTGAATGTTGAAAGCAAAATAAGTTCTTAATCACATAAAATTTTGAAAAAAATTAACTAAAAATTTAACAAATTTTTTTTTTGCAAAATTTTGAGTTTGAAAATTATTTTTTCTAAAACTGTTATTTAAAACAACTAAATTTAAATACAAAATGAAAGCCTAAGTTTTTGGCTTTGCAGAAAGGTATAACACGTTGTTGTAGATGAAGCCGTTGATTTTTAATATTTTTTTTTTAAAAATAAGCCAATTTTTCAGAAAACTGCCCCTCCTGGCTAAACGGGGGGAATAGGCCCCCCTCTCCCATACAATTTTTTCTTGTCTCAAGCTTACTTACACATATGGCTATGTGGCACAACGTTTTATTTTAACATATGGGTGAAGGAGGAGTTAGTTATTGATTAAAATAAAGTTAAATTTAATATAGCCTGGCACACTTTTCGTTAGGCAAGCTATCATATTCATATATGTTTTCAAACCAAATTTCATAAAAAAAAGTTTCAGCCGGTTAACAGTTCGGTGAAGGTCGGTCTTCAGCGGCTCTCCTACTATTAATAACTTCGAGACTATTTATCTAAAAAACATGAAAACAACATTTTTAGATTACTACTGAATACTGAATGAACAGAAAACGAAGTGATGTTATAAGGGTTTCGTTTACACTCTGTGTACGGAACCCTAAAAAAAAACAAATTAGAAACTCTCAAGAAAACTGGAATTTTACGGAGAAAATATAAATTTTCGGTTAAGATCTAAGCTTTCGAAAAAAAAAACAAATATATGTATCTGTAGCCGTGTTTTATTGGGAACTTAGCTTAGCTCAGTAATAGGAATTCCAATAAAACGCTATAATCAGTTATAAACTGAGTTTCGTTCACCAGAATATCAAACATCGAAAGCTTTCAAACGCCATCTTGAGACATATCTGAAAGTAATTTTTTTTTACATGAGTTTCTATGGTGAAAAACTATTTTCTTCCAAAAGGTTTTGATATTTGACTAACGAAAAACACAACGAAAGACTCAAGTGTCGAATTGCTGGAACCTTATCTTCAGGAAATTCCTAACTTAAATTCCTAACTTATTTTTACTCAGTTTTCGGTTGTTGTTGTTTGACATGTAATTCCTATTACTGAGCTGAGCTAAGTGCCCAATAAAAAACGGCTTGTAAAATATAATTGGAAATTTTCTAAATAAAAAAATAAGATTCTGTAAAAAGACAAAATTTCGAAAAAAAAATCTTTATTTCCGGAAGTCATGATTGTAGTTGTTTGTTTGGGGTGCCTCCTTAAAACATAGCTGCGGCATTCAAACATTTAAAATTTCTTCAATATTCGATTAATAAATAGTTTAGAATTCAAATGCTTGCATCTTACGGACAAATGGGCAAAAGATTGCTATAACGGTTTCGATTTTGCATTTTGGCTAAGCACCCCTCAAACTAAATATCATTTGACATTTGGAGCCCTACCTTAAGAACTATAGTAGAACTAATTGGACAGTAAAAATCAAATACCTGATTTTATAGATCGAGACAAAGATCACGTTATTCATTGCCGAAAATAACTGTTTGGTTTCTATGCTCTTTTTTGAGATGTTTCGCCAAAACGAAATTCCATTTTCTTTTTTAAATAACAAAAATCCTCAGCTATTATGGAAATACTTTAACCAAATAACCTCAAATGTACAAAGACATAATACTGTGTGTGTATGTCCCGAAAGAAGCAATTAATGTGACCCGCACTCTGTAGTGGTCGATGACGATAGGCATGGGGGCCCTTTAATTTGTTCTTATTTTATTTTTCGCTGACCTCATTAATTTGATTTTTTTGTTGTTGCTAAATTCGTTAACAATTTCCATCCCTGCGGTATCTGGAGCGTAAAATCAGGTTCTCTTGTCGACTCGTTGGTAAATACCCATACAGTTGGTGGAAGACAAAAAAAAGGACAAACGTCTACAGTACACACACAGGCCCCCCTTATAAAATCAGAGTCCTCTTAATCTCCAGTTGGGAACAATGAAAAGCAATGAATTTTCTCCTCAGGTTAACGGCTTATTCTATGCCAATGTCAACGCAATGGATGGCCAGTCGGTCGTTTGGTGCGGTGACCCAATTGACTGGAGATTGCGTTCGGGTAGGCAGTGACGGAATATGTGTGAAATCTAAAAGTCGGAAGTAAAATCACAAAAAATATGTAGAAGAATATCTGAACACACGAAATTTTCCACAATTATCCCACTAAAAAACAAGATGAAAGCTTAAGGTTTCAAAAACTACATTAAATACTTTAACTCTGTGCATCCCAAAATACTGGCCCCTTCAAAAGGGGTTGCTTGTTAAACGTAAATCCAGCACTGTGTTTGCTTTGTAGCTCAAGACCTCACAAGAAAAGGGACAACAAGTCGTTTAATTTGCAAGCGGATAATCTTTCAGTTTTAACGCAGTGTGTTTCGTGTGCGTTTGGCCGCGAAACAGGTGGACAGTACAACGCCAGCCTTCCATCACAGTACGACTACCAATAACAATGTTTAATTGAGCGCAGGACAAGAAAACAAATTGAATCCTTTTTTCGAATTTCACATTTACTTTCATGTCGCATTCCAATTTGCATGATCAGGGATCTGATTTTTAATTTATTTTATTTTTGTTGACGAAGAGTGAATTTGGACATTTTTTTTTTCGTGATTTTTGTTTCTTTTTTTTCGAACCAAGGTAAGAAAAAAGTGAACCTACAAGGTGGTTTGGTTCGAAAAGGTAAATAAAGCAAATTAGTCCTTTCAAAGGGTAACTATGCAATTTATTGGGAAAGGGGGACAAATTGTATTAGCTTAGGCGGATTCTTCGTTTTTTCTGATTTTCTGTTTTCTTGTTGTTTGATATGTTGCTGTGGACATGTTTAGGGTTCATTTAACTTAAGAACTGTGGAGGTGCGTATCTGCCGTAAAAAAGAATGGACTATCATGGGGGTGGTATTGTTGTTGATGTTTGTTTTCTATCCCCATTAAAGAGATAGCCAAGGATTGGGATGGATGGACTGAGTGATATCTATAAATGTATATTGCAAAAGACAAAAGGCCACTTACTTAACAAGGTAAAGAGTAAGCCTGGCAAATCTCTTCAAGAAAAACAAAAGAAAATAAATAACAATGGAATAAGCCTTCATTAGCTTTGTGTATTTTTCTTATTTCTTTTTTTTTTTGCATTGTCATTGTCATGACGACATCGGGGACGGCGATGGAATGGTTTGACAATACAGCTTAATAAGTCATGAATCAGTTGATTTTCGTACAGGAAGGAAGTGAACCTTTTTTATCAATATTTCAAAAAGTTTGTATAAACTGCTGCTGAAATAGGTTAGGGGAAAGACTTGATTGTGATGTTGCCTTTAAATTTCATCAAGTAAAGATGAAGTTGACATTTAACATTTTGACAGTTTTTCATTTAAAAAAGGAGTTTACATACATAATTGCTACAAAAAATCAAATTTAAATGGGCTTCTTACACAATTGGCAGTTGCATCTGAAAGCAAGAAAAAAATATCAAAAACGCGCCTAAAATTATGCCATGCAAACTTCGTCATCCTAAAGTATGCAACGAAGATCTCCGGTTTTCGCATTGAATTTTATTCAAAGATCAGGGACACTTTTGGTTCAACACTTGAGAACAAGCGTGAACACCAGAAACCTATTGCCTTGTTTCATGGTACTTTGGTCTTGTTATTCAACAGAATACTTAAGAAGTTGATTAAAAACCAAAACATCCAACTTCATTGCAACTTTTGAAGCAAAATCTAAACTGTCTTTTTAAGTTTCAATCAATATCGTTCTATTTTTTATTACTTATTCCACAAAATCTCATTTATTAGAGAAAAACACAAAAGCCAAAACAAAATTTTACTCTAAGTAATTTTCGAAGCCCTCCATTTGCATTATTACAAAAACAATTTTCCAATTTACATTATTCCTGTCGTAGCGAGTTTCAATTTACGAAACAAAAATATTATTTTGCCTGCAAACAGTGTCCTTCCAGCCTGCGGAATATTTATTCAAAATTCAAATCATACCCGCAACATTCATTTACTGAACCTCTCACCTCTTAACCAAAACAAATATCAACTTTCTGACACAAAAAAAATAACAGAAAATAGTGAAACTACCGTTAAAACTACACTTTCGGAATACCCAGCAACAAGGAGATGCGTCGAAAGCATTAGAGACGACAACGACGACGATACCGACATGGTGTTTTTGTTTCTGTTAAGTTTCCTATTTACTAGGTAACTAAATGCAATTCGCGAGCAACGAGCTGCTGTAGAAGTTGTTATTTAATATGACAACCACAGTCAAGGACCCAAGGTCGTTTGTTGCAGAGTGTGCATACTTACAGTCACGTTTGTGCACGTCTAGGTGGCTTGCCTAGGTTTAAAGAATATTACTGACAATAGCATTTAGTTGGTGCATCTAACATTTGTATAGGTAATTATTTATGGAAAGTAACTTAAGACACTGCCTGTCGGTCTATGGATGGTTTTTGTTATTATGTTACTTGTGATTTTGTGCCTGTTTGAGGCGAAATACAAGCTCACATGTACTTTTGTAACTTGAAGAAGCACGAGAACGAGGGCGATTTTCTTACAACTTTATTGAACATTACTTTGTTTAAGTGCGTGGAACACTGGCCTTAAGTAGTGATTTTAATTGATTTTTTACTATAATTAAAATCAAATAGGTTTGAATTTGTTGTTTTATATATCTTCGGAAGCCAGACAAATGTATTTGTTCAACGTATATTTTATTAATAATCGATATAAATTTTTCAATACAAACATAAACAAACATACATACATAGATTATTAAAACTAGAGTGTATTGGAGTGATATTACTTAAGTGTATTCTAATAACACCCCCTCTCAATCCAATAACCTCAACTCTTTACGGAGTAATTGAAAACGTAAAGTTCCAAGTGACTTAGTAAAAATATCTGCAAGCTGTTTTTCTGTGCTCACATGTTGTATTTCTAAAAGTCCATTTGCAACGTTATCTCTTATAAAATGATGTTTAACATCAATATGCTTCGATCTTTTACATTCGGAATTTCTTGACATAAAAATACATCCTTGATTGTCCTCATAAATAGGGATACTGTAAGTTGAATCTATTATTTTCATATCAATAAGTATTCCTCGTATCCATATTGCTTCCGATGTCGCAAAGCTTAGCGCTATGTATTCTGCTTCACTGGACGATGTTGCAACCGTAGCTTGCTTCTTGCTTGACCACGATACACAATTATTGAAAACCTTGAAAACATAACCACTAACGGATTTTTGATCAATAGTGTCTGTTGAATTTTGTTGAAAACGCCCCATGTATCCAATGTAATAACAGATATCTGGTCTTACACATAACATCAGATACATCAGACTTCCAAGCAGTTCTCGATATGGCTGAGTTGTTATTTGTCTGTCTTCAGGAATTTGGAATCCTTTTTCCATTGGCGTTCTTACTGGGTTACATTCTGCCATGTTAAATTTGTTTCTTGTGATAAATACATGATCCCATCAGATTTGTCGTATTCAATTTTGACTCCAAGAAAGTATTTAAGTTCACCACAATCCGACATCTCAAAATTTTCTGACAATTTCTTCTTCAATTTAGTTATTCCAGATAATGATTTGCCAGCTATGAGTATATCATCTACATAAAGAACTATATATAAAGGGGTCTTCTTTGTCTAATTTGGTGTAGAGACAATAATCATATCTTGATCTTGTATATCCAAGTTGAATTAGTACAATGTTGATCTTTTCATTCCAACACCGAGGACTTTGCTTAAGACCATATAAAGATTTATTTAATTTACATACCATGCTAGTATTTGCTATCAGACCTTCTGGTATGTCCATATAAATATCTTCTTTTAGATGTCCGTGAAGAAAGGCAGTTTTTACGTCCATTTGATGAAAAAATAAATTGTTTTGGACTCCAACAGCAAGAACCAGTCGAATAGTTGTTAACTTTGCTACAGGTGCAAAAGTTTCTTCGTAGTTAACACCATACTTTTGAAGAAACCCCTTAACAACCAGGCGCGCTTTAAATTTAACGGGTTTTCCATCTTCGTTTGGATTTATTTTAAATACCCATTTCGATTTTAAAGGCTTTACCCCACCTGGTTTCTTCACTAATTGCCAAACATTGTTTTTCTTTATAGAGTCCAGTTCTTCGTTAACAGCTTTGAACCATTCTTCTCGATGGACACTTCTTTCAATATCGCTGTAATTTTGAGGAACATCATCAATATTCATCTCATCCGTTAATGCACTGTAGCAAATGTAGTCATCCATAAACTTTTTAGGAACGTGACCTCGACTACTTCGTCTCAATTGTGTCGTCTGATTATTATTTGGTATTGGTTCTATGAATTCTTGATGACATTCTTCAAATTCTTCTTCACTTGGCTCTTCATTGGTATTTAATGTTTGTCCTTCCATGTTTTGATTTTGACTTATTGTATCTTCTTCGTTATCTAACTCATTTTCACGATTTTTATTTTCTTCTGTATTTGTATTACTTTCAAAAACCGTATCTACAGGAATTTCATTTATTAAATTTTCTAATTCGTACCAATTACTGCATATTGAAACATCTTGGTTTTTTTCTGTTTGTTCTGTTTCATCACAAATAACATAGGCATAACACATCTCGTTAAATTTGACATCTCGAGCTATTATAACTTTCCTTTCATTAATATTCCAGAGGCGATATCCATTTGGTGCGAAACCTACCATCATACACTCTATGCTCTTTGCATAAAGCTTGCTCCTCTTTTGGTTTGGTATCCAAGCGTAAGCCTTACAACCGAACAATCGAACTTTTTCAAGATCCGGCTTATTTCCAAACCAAAGTTCAGCAGGTGTTTTCTTTTCTTTTAAGGCTTTAGTGGGACTTCGATTGATAATGTAGGTGGAAAACAATGCAGCTTCTCCCCACATGTTCTTTGGAACTTTCGATTCAACGAGTAAAGAACGAATCTTTTCAACTAAACTTCTGTTGAACCGTTCTGCTATACCGTTTTGTTGAGGTGAGTATGCAATTGTATGTTCCAACTGAATTTCCTTTCGCACATAGTATGTTCTTTGCTCCGATGAACAATATTCCGTACCTTGGTCACATCTGAGTGTTGAAATCTTCAAATTGAATTTTGCTGTCACGAGTGCTTCATATTCTTTGAATTTTTCAAATACCTCGGACTTCTTTTTGAGTAAGTAAATGTAGGTGAAGTGTGTATACTCATCTATAAAAGACACGAAATATCTGTAGCCATCATAAGTTGGAGGTGTAACCGGTCCGTGAACATCACTATGGATTCTTTCTAGTGGTCTTTTGCATCTTTCTCTTATATGATTGAAGGGTTTCCGGCACTGTTTTGCCTTGACGCATACTTCGCAAAAACCAAAGTTTTTGATATGACCTAATCCAGTTACAGCCCCACTTCGTTCCATTTCAATCAATGACTGTTGGTTTATGTGTCCGAGTCTTCTATGCCATATTTTACTATTGTCTTCAATACATAGATTGGCTGCTGCTTGACCTTTCCTTAGTTTAAGTTCATACAGACTACCTCTAGCCTCTGCAATAATTCTTTCTTGTTTCGTGTAAATAGTTGCCTTGTAATTATTGAATTTAACTTCTATTCCCGCATTGGTAAGACGGCTGACTGAAATTAAAATTGTCCGTAGATTCGGAACATACAGCACATTCTTTAAAGTGACTAATGTTCCTCCTCTAGTGTAGCCACAAATCTCACCAACTTCGGATGCAGTCAAATCCTCTTCATCCTTCGCAGCATTTATTTTTAAAGGTGTTCTTAATTTTTCGATTTTTGCAAATAAACTTCTTTCATTTGCAAGATGATCACTTGATCCTGAATCAAGCATGAAAGACATATAATTATTTACCTGATTTTCGCTTCGGTTCACCATGAAGCAAACACTGTTGTCATCGCAGTTATCTTCGCTTTGTTCCTTTTGAGCACTTGCAAAGTTAGCTTCTTTCTTGATCCTGCAGTTCGCCTTCATGTGCCCACGTCTTCCACAGTTGTGACATTTTCCATTGAATTTCCCATTGAAATTTCTATTTCTCTTCATGGCAAATGCACTCGGTTGTCTTGTTTCTTCTATTGTTTCGGATCTATCCATTCTTTTTCGCTCCTCCGCTAGCAATCTTTGCTTCGCAACTTGAATGGTGAGTTCCTCTTCCTTCATATTCTCGAGAGCAGTTACAAGAGGATCATAGCTCTCTGGTAATGTCAGGAACAGTTGTGAAACTAGGTCACTTTCAGCAAGGGTAGCACCGGCTGACTTCAGTTCCCTGACCAGACCATCAAACACAAGAAAATGATCTTTAAAGTTTGTCCCTTCGGATAGCTTGAGTCTTGCTAGCTGCTTTCGAATAATTGTTTGGCTTGATGTCGATTTCATTGCGAATACATTTTCTAACGCCTTCCACATATCCTTGGCAGTTTCTTTGTCCTTGACGTAATCCAAATAATCGTCCGAGATGCAACTGACGATTATTAATTTTGCCTTCTTATTCTTTTCCTTGAATTTTTCCATATTCACCGCATTCTGAGCACTATCAGCAATGGGTATTGGAGCTGAACCAGTCACAGCTTCCAACACACCAACCATGTCCAGGTACATTTTAACCCGAAAACTCCAGTTGTCGTACCCTTTTCCATTGAATTGCACGATTCCATTCGGAACTTCCTTTCTGTGGTCGCCCATAACCTGTTGTTTTATATATCTTCCGAAGCCAGACAAATGTATTTGTTCAACGTATATTTTATTAATAATCGATATAAATTTTTCAATACAAACATAAACAAACATACATACATAGGTTATTAAAACTAGAGTGTATTGGAGTGATATTACTTAAGTGTATTCTAATAACAGAATTGCAGTTTGGAGGTCTGCACATTTGTGGCAAGGGCTCATGCATTCCGTATACTTCTTTAGGTTCTTTAATCATGTCCCGACCACCAATAATCTGATGGAAAAATACAATGTCATTGTTGGTTTTTCTTTGTGACAACGCTTTCATCTGAAGAATTGACAAACGATATTTATAATGAGGATCACTCCATTGAATGCCCTTGAAGCCAAACCGGCTAAAATTCCGTTGAACGGATCCTAGGCTCTCAATATGAACTTCGTAAGGGGGTGTCCAAACCTGAGAAGCGTATCCAAGGTGAGGATGAACAAAACAATTATATAGATAACGAGCTATGTCCGGATCACGTAATTCCTTACATTGAATTGGATTTATTGACGATGCTATTAATATGCTCAGATCTTAGTGTTATATTTACATCTAGCTTCGACAGATGTAAATAAAACACTAAGATCCTTAAAAGTGACAGGACGAGACAAAATGTGCTGTGAGATTGTATAGTCATAAGAAGTCGGTACTCGCTTCTTAGGAAAAGTGATTGTTTAGCATTCTATGGGATTCAATTTAAAACTATTTGTCTCACACCATAGTGAAAAACTGTTTATATCGTTCCGCAAGAATTCTGCAAAGATGAGAATTTCGCTGATTTTGAACACATAGCTGGGCATTGTTAATAGCCAAACTAAAAAGCGGGGGTCCTAAGTGACTACCTTGAGGGACATCGGATAAATAATAATGATTTAGAAACATGATGTCTCAATTTGACACAACCTACTTCCTGATCACAATCCAAAAACTTTAGCATTTATTGCCAAAGACAAGAAGATTTGTGACTGTTGAACGTTTCGTTTCCGGCAAAAATCTGTGTTGTTGGCTACAGATAATATTTTTACAAAAATTTGGAAAATTGAAGGAAAAAATGTTTGGTACCTAATTGGCTTTTTGTTTGGAACTTACCGAAAGCCAAAATCAAGAATGTCGTTATACTTAGACCTTTCCAAAAAATATATTCCCTGATATTAACGCCCATTCCCGTGTCACTTTATTAGACACACCTTAAAACAAGGCACTCAAAATGATGAGAATCAAAGAGTAACAAGGTTAACATAATTCTTCATCCAATATTTTAAAGATAAAGTAGGTTGACTTTTTCAAAGACTTCCGATTCTATGAAGAAGCCCATCCTATTATTTTCATCTCAAAAGAAACATCTCTAGACCATCACACATTCAGTTCATGGCCAATTGTTAGATTCATTCAGGGCTCAATTTTTCGTTGAGATCTTTACGTGCAAATTAATGAATTTTCTCTTTTCCAACATGTAGCTTCAAATTTCATTCATCGTAAGAGACAATATTGTTCCCCATATTCTGAGCTTCAATAAGATGCTTCTAAGCCCCTATTCTTTGCAATATTTCACTCACTATTTTCCGGATTTAGAAAAAAAATAAGCATTAAAAAATGTAACTTGGGTAGATCTGTGAATTCAGTGATCTGATGGTGTATGTACAATGTACATTCTACGGATTAAGCTGACTTTGATGAAAATAAATTCACATATCTCCACAAAAAGAAACACGCTCGTTAAATAAATCAGTTTTACTTAAATTTCTACAGTTTCGTTGTTCAATGAGCTGATATGAAACAAAATTAAAATGAGTGTCTTGAGCAGCATTTAACTTCTTTAACTTTACTTAAGACATAGCATTCTCATATTTAAAACTAGAAGAAGAAAAAAAAAAACCTCTTGGATATATGCTTTAGATCCACAAGTTATTACGAACTTCATATAGGATAGAAATAAAACTTAAACTCCTGTCCTGAACTGAATCAAGTCAAGAGATAAGTATTTACATATAGTTACCTGCCTTCGTGTCGTGAGTATACTTTAAGAGCGAGTTCCTACAAAGTTCCTGTACTCGCTTCGTTGAACATCAACGCTATTAGCAAAAATAGCAAAACTCGACTTTGTGTGTGTGCTTGCAGCAAAACGTGCTCTTATTTATTTTTGCTAGAAAGTTGGCTCTGACTATAGGGTCCTTTTTGCTGCAAGGATATGGGGCGGCAAAAACTTTGCCATCAAACAAAAGTAAAATAGAGATAAAGTGCAATAAGTTTCGTAATACCTGTCCGCTTCAATGCGTTCGGTTATCAGCCAGTGCAGTTAATGTTTTTTTTTCTCCTGTCTCTTTCTCTCTCTCCCTTTTAAATAGGCGTTCTATTATAGTTTCTTGCTATTTACTTTTTTTTTAAGAGGTTTAACCTTAACAAGGGTATTGTTAGTTCAACTTTGATGTCCAACTTCTTAACATAAAATAATCACAGTGGTGACTAGAGAAATAAGGTTTGCGACGCGGTTGAGGTCACTTTCTTTGTAAAAATAAGCTGGCATTTAATTGGTTTTTGTTCGTTTTTTAGTGTCAAAGACAAAGTGATTGCATTGTTTGAAAGGATAAGGAGAGAGAGAAAGCGTTGTAAAGCGCCTATAGAACAAATCTTTGTACTTAGTACCCACCTAATGCAACTGAAGTTGGGCTCAAGAGATTAAGGTAGGAATTCCACAGCGCAAGAATCTTTAAAGTTGAATCGTGTAGCTATCAACGGGCATAGGAACTTCCTTACTTGTTCACACCTTTTTTGGTTTTCATCATTCTTTAAGCAAACTGTTCTCTCTCAGTCTGTTGCTTTTAACTCTTTTCGAGAGAAAAGTTTTCATTTCCGGAAGCATTGGAGGTCTGGTTATAATAAGCGTATAGTTTTAGTCACTATCGAGCAAGGAATGATTAGTTAAAAATCGCAAAATAATTGATGGAAACGTTTTTGTTGGCTTCCTCGCATGTTCCTGAAAAAAAAAACATTTAACACCTTATTTACTATACCTTTCGACATGTAGAACATTTGTAAAGCCTTGCTCTATGCTGTCAAGTTGTATAGTGTCATTGAAAAGGTAATTAAACACATCTGGTTTGGTCACTCAAATGCATGAGAATCAAGGAGAACGAAGTGTTTTTTTTTTGCTATCGTACTTAAAGTCAAAGTAAATTTTGACTTGAATTTGATTATCAAGGACTAATATAGGAAGCCAGTCTTAGAGATTAACTTCGTGTCTTGTAAAAGGTTCCAATGAAGCTTCAACTACTTTATCAAATGTCGGTCACTGTGACATCCACATCCACATAATAGTCATATTAATTTAGAAAAAGGATAACAAAATTTCTACGAAAATAATAGCAAATAATATCTCTGCTGGTCTTTAACATTGAGTCCTTTTTGTTGTTAAATTTTAAGTTCTTAAATATTTCCCTCTAATTTCTTAATGAAAAGGTAAGCTAAGTGATGATAGCTCTACTGACAAATTAGCTATTTAAGCTTCTCGTCCATTAAAACTTATCAACCACACCCTTAATAATACCTTTTGCAAAATTTATTTGTAATCTTTTTAACCTTTTTGAAGAAGCTTCTATTAATAAATACACACACTCCTTCCAGCAATACAAGTATACTCGTAGTGGCACAGCAAACTAAGACCAATTGTTAACACATCATATCCTTGCAAAGACACATTTTCACTGTCGAAAAAACCTTTTCCTTTCTTCCGTGAATACTCTAAAACAAATTTTGTTTAAGGCTCTTAGATAAGGCACATCCTTAACGTATTATAATACGAAAAACCTTGACGTACGTTTACATACGAATATGTAAAATGGCCTTAAGTCCAAGAGTGTCCTTTTCATATCAAGCAAAAGCACAGAAACATTTTCTATCTTGTATCTTTTCTTAAAGGACATCACAAAATGGGAGTTCCTGTTGTTGTTGTTTCATTCTTTACATGTGTTTTATTTTGTCCGAAAATATTGCCGACATGGAATTTTAGACAAGAAATTGTAAACAGGGAATGGGAGAGATTTTGTGTCTCCATTTCCATTTTGTTGGCTGAGTTAAGGAGGACTGACAAGAGGACCTTCTGTTTTTATGCATGAACGATTGTCAAAAAACTTTTGAAGGAAGGTACCTTTTTTGGTTCTTAAGTATTGTTTAAGAACATATGTTTTTTGGTGAAATATACAAATTGGAGAGTCTTTGTAGTCGATGTAGGTACTTACTTGAGTTCAGAATAAAATGAACAAGTGACGAAAGATTATTTTGGTCAGTTGAGTTTTATTTGAACGATTTCCATTTGTGTATAATAGAGTGGCAATGTTTGGTTATATTGTGAGAGTCTATTTGAGCTTTTTTGTACCTCTTTGTAAGCTAGTTAAGGGAGTTTTTTGTTTTGTTCTTAAGAAGTTTTTTGGATTGTTTCCGGTTCAATTACATCTTGAATGTAAGAAAAGGAAATGCAAGTCAGTGTTGGACAATTAACTGTTCGTTGTGAAGTTCTATAAGTAGGATTTTTTTTTTGCAGTGCAAAAGAAGTGCTTTTTGATTTGTACTTCGAAACATACCTTTTTTCATGACAATTTACTACTTTTCAGTCACTCAAAGTTATGAGAATTAAGGAGACCGACTTCTCGCTTCATTCTTTTTCAAAATCAGAAAAATTTCTCAAAATTAAAATTTCTTAAATTCTAAAAATAAAACTTTTAGTTCAAAATATAAAGTTGAGTTGATTAAATAATAGCCAACGCACCGCAGCACTACCTGCTACACGAAACCTTACTTCCTATATTCCTACACGACACAAACGATACGGATATATGTGCGTAAAAATATATAGACTTCGAGAAACTTTAATTAAGTGACAATTACGAATGAAAGCAAACCACCACAAAGACAAGCAAAATAATAGAAAAAGAAATACCTCCGGCCAGTCCCAAAAATACCATAAATTCAAAGGATTTCTGATAACGAAAATGTCATTTAAAAGTTATTTTTCGGTTCTGTTTGTTCTAACAATTCTTTGAACAGACGAACATAAAAAAATTCCAAAAACCAAACTTTTGTTCTTTCGTGTCTCCCAATCTCTCCTAAATTGTTCGCCACCCCGCACCCAGCAGGAGTTGGAAATGGAAAATAATTTTGTGGCAGACAAAAAAAATCAAAATTATTCTCTCAAGAAAACATTCCCAAAACCATTCTTCCAGTTTCCACGTCTCTGATGATGGTGCTTGTGATTGTTCGTACACTTTTGGGTGTTTGGGTGCTTGGTGCTCGGTGCTCGGTGTCGTCTCGTCGGGCGCTTGGTAACGCATTCATTTATCAAATAATCTTAAGACCCTCGTTCATTAACAACAAAGATATCACATGTCGGAGTTTTGAAAGTCTTCTGAATTCACCAGAAAAAAGGTTAAGATTGCCACGATAAAGAGATGTAGGTGTGACAATTTAGAAAATGTGATCAGATTAAGGAATTTTTGTTTAATAGAACTGAATGGGGTTTTTAGAATAGAATAAAGCGGGTGTGGTGTATTATTGTTTGAATCGGATCGAGGGGTGATTCTCACCCTTCTTATGTGTTTAAGTTGGGACTTAGAGACCTGTAAGGTTTGGAACAGGGATATATGTTGGGATTTGGTACAAAACAGGTTTTTCGAGATAACAGATTTGGGGAATGATTTTTTTCCTTTAAAAAAATTTAAAACGATGTTGAAACGAGAAATTAATACAATTAAAGTAAGTAATGGAAAAAGGAATTACAGAAGTTCACATAAATGAGGAAATTTAATTTCATAAGAATATACGAGTATGAGTAAAAGTACACAGGACTTTAAGTTTTATCAATAAAAAATGTTATTTTAATATTAATCGTCTCGATTATGGTATTTATATTCTTCTTTTCGAATTTCTGTTGCACTGAAAAGATTCTAAGCTGCTCTGGTAATCATTTGCAATCTTTATATATAACATTTATTTGTAGCTGTAATTGACTCTGAACTTCTTTTTACCACCACAGTGAGCGTTATTAAAACTACTATCCCGACTAGTGTCTACAATCAGCTTTGCCCTAAGCTTGCGGTCTAAGTTTCATAATCGAAACAGCATGATGCTTTCTGCAAACTTTTCGACTTAAGGCACTGTAGTCCATTCCACCATTTCCACTCAATCACCTGTCGGAGTGCAAATCGCTGAACCATAAATAAGGAAAAAAGGATGATAAATGTCTGAGTTCAACAACAACTTCGAGACAAATCCGAGGTCCAGTCCGAGTTCCAGTCCATGTAAGAGTACGAGTCCGATTCAGACTCCAAATCCGATTCCGACTCCAAGTCCGATTCCGACCCCTAGCTCGAGTCAAAGTCTGATTTCAAGTCTTATTGCACGAACGAGTCCGAGTCCTAGTGCAAGTTCGAGTCCATGTACGAGAAAGTATCCAATTCCAAGTGAATCCGAATCCCAGTTCGTGTACGAGTCCAACCCGCATTCCGAGTCCGAGTTCGAGTCTCCATTCCAGTACGAGTCTGAGTCCGGTTCCGAGTCCGAGATCGAGTCCCAGTTCGAGTCTGAGTTCGAGTCCCACTCCGAGTACGAGTCCCTGTCAAAGTGCATCTCAGAGTCCAAGTCGGAATCCAAGTTCGGGTCCATGTACGAGACCGAGTCCAATTCCGAGTTCGATTCCCCGTCATAGTCCGAGTCCGATTCTGAGTCCGAGTCTGAGTTGCAGTCCATGTACGACACCGAGTACCAGTTCGAGTCCAAGTCCGAGTTCAAGTATCAGTCCGAGTACGAGTCCTTGTCTGAGTCCGATACCCAGCTCAAGTTCCAGTTCCAGTTATACTCCGAATCAAGTCCGATTCCGAGTTTGAGCTCCAAACCGGGTTCGAGTCCAAGTAAGAGCCCGAGTTCGAATTTAATTCCGAGTCTGCATCCGAGTTCAAGTCCATCCTGTCCGAGTTGTACTCCGAATCTGAGTCCGAGTACTAGTCAGAGTCTGAATCAGTGTACGAGTCCGAGCCCTAATCCGAGTCTGCATTCGAGTTCGAATCTAAGTATGAGTCCGACCCAAAGTCTGAGGTCCAGTTCGAGTCGTACTTCAAGTCAGAGCTCGAGTATCAGTTCGGGTACGATTCTGAGTCCGAGCCCCAATCAGAACCCGAGTACAAGTTCAAGTCCGAGCCCGAATCCGAGATCGAGTACCAGTCCGAGTCCCAGTCCGATTCCGAATCCTTATCCAAGTCAACTCAGAGTCCAATTACAAGATCTGGTCCGAATTCGAGTCTTAGTCCAATTCCGAGTCCGAGTTCGATTCAAAGCCCGAATCCGGGCCTAATTCCGACTCCGAGTCCAAATTTGAATACGATTCCAAGTCCCATTCCCTGAAAAAAGTTCCAATCGGATTGTTGAACTTCCACATATAGTTCTGCATGCAGGACCGTATTGCACATGACTCACGCCTCTTTTCATCGAACCAGAACAGACAAAATTCAAGTCGAGAGATAACATGCATAAAAAGGTTTAAAATTTTATTGGAATCACAGGGTTCTTGGAAGCCCTTAGTCTAAAAATCTAAAAATATTGTTCCGTCAGAAAAAATTGCAAACTAAAACTTTTGCTAAGAACAAAAACCGAAACAATAAACACAAAATGATCAAGCCTCAAACCAATTGAATGTTTATAGTAGGAAAAAACTTCTGTTTCTTTAGAAAACAATTTAATGTTCTCGACGTATTCTACTCGCCTTTTGAGTTTTTCACAATTGTTTCATTGGGATTTTAGTCTGGGAATTCAAATTGATGTCCGGAGGCCACACCACAAAGTTCTTCCTCAACAACTACCCTCATGTCATCAGCGGTGGTGCGCGGGCGGATGGCAGCACCATCTGATCCAAAGCGAAGCTAAAGTCTCTACAATTTAGTTAAATCCATTATGCAAATTGGCTTAAAGCAGTGCTAGTCGTTTATTTATTTTTTGCCATATAAAAGCACGGCACGACACACAAATCGGAAATCGGCTGCAACACTGATTGCTTTCGAATTTTCCACAAAGCCTTAACGGTCCCTTGAAGAGCAGCTATCGGAAAACGAGGACAGCGAAAATATACTGCGGCAAACATGAGCAACGAAAATAAACGACAGATTGGATGAATTAAAGGAATTTTAATTGTCATCGGGAATCCATTATCTCTTCTTGTGAATCTGCTCTGATTGTAAGGATAAGGGTATTTTTTTTTGTTTTGCTTCAAAGAAGTTTTCAGGATGATTGTCAGTTATTTTTTCTTGTCTGCGAGTTGAAAGCAAAACAAAGACTCAAAACACATTGAAGCAACATTTTCTTTATTCTCAAAAGGCAATCAGCATAATTGATTAATTCCAAGTCCGGCCGCATTGCCGAAGGATCGAAGGATGTTATTGTTTTTTTGTTGCGATTTTTCAATACAAGTTTTTCTTCAGCAAAGCCCAAAGGCAGACAATTATTTCCAGTTTGTTTGGCCTGGTGGACTGTGGAGACTTCTGCCATCAATGGAGAAGGGAGATTTAGAGAAATCTAAAACCACTCAAATGCCAAATAATTTTATAACGAACCACATAAATAGTACAAAAGACAACAGAGTGTGGGGGCGGAGGCTACTGATGCTGCTGACTGTGGCCAGTAGTATTATTGCTGCGGCTTTGCTGGAGCGGTCATCATATTTAAGGCTGGGTGAATGTTGAATTTATTTCCTCACAGATTTCTAGTCGTCCTCGTAATGTAATTTGATTTGTTACATGGAATTCGATTATCGTTTTATTTGATTTAGTGTGGAATCGTTTTCGGGGGAATTGGAATCCAACAGAGCGATCGACCGAACGCAACGTCAAGTCCGAGACACAGAGACTGAGGGAAAGAGAGATATTGTTGGTTATAACTTATTGGTTTCACAACGAGTCTCGATTTGTTACAGAAACTTTGACCGATCTGATTTTTTTTTGGTGACATAAATATAATTACACATAAACCTACTTCTATAGTTTGTTTTATTTTGTTTCCAGGAATATTGGAGAACATTTCAAACACACGTGAGTAAATACTTATGTTGCATCGAAAGTTCGTGTGACAAAATGTTTTGTGTTAATTTTCGTTCAATCAAATTGAATCGATGTGACAGTGATGAGCCTTTGGTCATGATTCAATTGAAACAAACATCCCTGCACACTAGGAGCATTTAAATGGAATGCCTATTCGACTTCTACAGTCAGAGTATAGTTGATTTGGCATTCGGACATAATAGGAAATGGAAGCCTATTGGATTTTCATCATTTAAATATAAATTGAAATAAAGCAGTAAAATGTTTCATTTCACAAGCAACAATATTTCAATAAAATAATATTCTGCCACAATGCATTAAGGTCAATCTCCGAACAGAGCAGAGTAATTCGATGATACAATATCAAATAATGAAGTGTGACAGAATGAATGGAAGTGTCATTTTGTGAGTAATTAGGTTAATCAAAATTTGACTATAAATTAAGTTTTAGTTTAAAGTGATGCTTTTAAGTCATAATTATGGAAATGTTATTATAATTATTTATTTATTTTTTTAATGAACGCAATTTTGTGATTTCTAACTATTGATACTTCTCTTGAGTCTACTGTATCAATATTTTGCTCGTTAATAAATAAAATAACTTATGGAATGGAAGTAAAGCCTCAATAGAATTGGAACTGAATTGCAGCAAATCAATGTGCTTTACAATGATTTTCAATTTCAGCATGATTGACCGCAAAAGTCTTCCTTTTTATTCATAAAAATCTACATCAAGTACCCTTTTTTGATTCTTTCTAGCAGCCCTGTATTAGGCAACACTCTTCTCCCAAAAAAAAAAACAAATTTTACTTCACTCGAAATGATGAGAATCATGGAGAACAAAGCTATTTAATTCTTCGTTCAAATTTTTCTATTTAATCAAATGTGGTTCTGTTGCTAGGAACGTTTGTTGTTTTCTCCAAGACACAGATGGGTTTTTCATTACCTTAAATGTGAAACAGTGAAGACCCTAAACTGCTACAAAGCAGACATAACCGCTTTTCAGAAAACGCGATTGGATAAACCGGGCAAAAGGCGGATGACAAACTGCGACATTTACAGCAGCGTTTTGGATGCGGATTCATCATGGGAAGCAGATTCAGGCAAAAAGCGAACGCATCACGATGGTCCGAAGTCGGAAAGCGCAATCTGCACGACACTAGTTCCGACAACGGATTAAGACTTGTGGTAGCAAGCACCTGGTTCCCACATCTCAACATCGATAGTGGAACACGGATCGACGGAAGGCACTTGTCCAGCATTCTAAATGTTCGAACATTTCGAGGAGTCAACAACGACTTCGACCACTACCTCGTTCGTAGTGCTACAAATATCGCGACAACGACCAAAACAAGGAAATGTTGTAAGAAAATTCGACGTCGGACGAATACAATCACAAGATCGCCAGATCCTTCTCTGACCGAGTATCAAGTAACCTATTGGAGTTACAACATCCAATATCGAGGATCAGTGGCAACATTGCCAGAAAGCAGTTAGAGAGATGCCGCCTCTAATGTACTGGGTTTTATGCAGCCACCAAAGTGAAACCCCTGGTTTGGTGAAGAATGTAGGCAGTTGCATGCAGACCAGCAGAAATCATACAAAGTGGCGCTGCATAGATGGACAAGAACTACGAGCAAAAGAGGAGAGAGGAACCGGCTTCTCAGGAGAAAAAAAGGGAGCATGAAAAGCGTCAGATCGAGGATGTTGAGAGAGCCAACAGCAGGCTTGAAGTTCGGAGGTTTTATCGGAAAGTAAAACAGCTGGTTCAAGGCCACCGAGCAAGAACCGATGCCTTCAGGGATGAACAAGGGAACATCATAGTAGAATCGAAGTCAATGCTGGAGATTTGGGAAGACCACGTCTGTAGACTGTATAACGGCGACGACGAACAAAATCCCGCAGTCCAGGGAACACGATGATAGCCAACAATTCAGTGAACCCGAAGAAGTAAAACGGCAATATTACGGCTGAAATCTAACAAAACTGCTGTAAGATTTGGTCGGAAGAAAGCCCGATAAATGGAACCTTAGCATTGTTTGTCCGATCCTGACGAAGGAGGATCCTCTTAACTGTGTCAACTACAGAGGAATCAGCCTACTTAACATCTCTTATAAGATCCTCTATGCCGTATGTATGCGAACAACTGAAGCCTTTCATCTACAACCTGATTGGTCCCTTATCAATGTGGGTTCAGACCAGGAAGGTTAAAAACAGAATTTAGACAAGGCGATGCACTATCTGTCTGTTAAATTTCTTCCGACGAAGCATGGACTTTGACAAAATCGGATGAATTTGCCTTAGGCTTTTTCGAGAGGTTACTCGGGTTATTTATGGCCGCGTGTTCATTGATGGGAAATGGAGAAGAAGATTCAACAACAAACTTTACGGGTTGATCAACGATATGGACCTAGCCAGAAGGGTCAAGGTCCAGGGACTCAGATGGCTCGGTCATTTAGAGCTGATGGACAGCAATGTTCCGGCCCGGTAGGCCTTACAAACCATTCCCGAGGGACGAAGAAATAGAGGAAGGCCGTGACTCAGGTGGCGCAAGTTCACAACGGACTGTGGCACCATAAGTAAGTTAGCAGATATGAAACAGTTCTAAGACTATTAAAACTAGAAATCTTTTTGTTTTTATTAAAATTCAAGTTTTAAGTAAAATCCCACAGAAAATCTTTGAAGAAAAAACTTTTAGGATCTAAAAATCAATTAAAAATGAGACCGTTACCTTGAATGTTAGTCGGAATTCAGAGTTAAAAGCTCAAGACTACCTAATGACACTTTTTAAATTTGCCCTCTTTTTCCATGACAAGCTTCGTGTTTACCCTTCTTCAAGACAATATTAAATTGACATTATAAATAAATTAATTTACAAAGTTCCTCGAAGAAACAATGTATTTTGTTTTTAAATTTCTTTTTAAAATTAATTCATGAACATTTTTACCCCTGCTCATTAGGAGCGAATCTCAATTTAAATGCAAATGTGCATCAAGCAATACCCCACCTTTCGGCATCATGCAAAATAATTTAATTAAGATGTTACTTTCTTTTCCAGAAAATGTAAAACAAAAAATAACAACATCCAAAAGCTTTTGAAGAGATTGTCTGTTTGGTGCAGCGGAGGCACGATGTGATAGAGACAGCGCGCGGCGTGTCAGCTGTTTCTGTCGAGACTGTTGCGGCAACGTTGACACTTTCTTGCCTGATTATATTAATGATCCTAATGAGACTTGTATACAGTAATTAGTTCTGATAATAATTTTTTTTTTCATCCTATTTCCGCTTCCGTCTAACCCTCAAGCACAGCGAGGCGCGGTCGATGGATGTCGACAAGCGACTCCGAAGGCAAAGAAAGGAATCACCAAGGCAAATGAAAATATTAAGCAAAAATGAAATTTAATTTGGCCCCGAAAACAGAATCTCCATTTTCAGCTCTTGAGAAAGAACGACTTTTATCGTTACTTCCGTCTTAACCTTGTCGCATAGCTTGTTTATTAAGAGACTTAGTTAGGAGCCGACTGGTTTCAGTGCCGCTTATGGTGCTGGTATTTTCTGAAGTTAACCTCATTAATTTGTATCACGAATTCAATTGTGCACGTGACTTCAAGGTTAATTAATGAACCTCTTAAAATAATTACGGCCAGCTGGCTTTTGGGATATCTGAGAACTCGACTCCTATGATTCGATTCCAAGTCCAACTGCATTGTTGAGAGAAAGTTTCATTGTACCTACACGATGACAATTAGAAATGGCGATGATGATGATAAAGGCGTCCTTGATGAGGAACATTATCAAATCCCAATTTAACAAAACAATATCAAGTGCAAATTGGTCTCTGTGCAAGGACGGACGACTGAGAGCAGCCGTGCGTCGTCGTTTTGTCTGTTCAGGTCTACCTATGCTACGTGGGCCATTAATACTTGCTTGGCTGATGTCTTTATAAGCTGTTCTTGAATGCCTGTAGACATTTGTGGAAATTGAGGGTGGAATTTCGCCGACGACGATGACGACGACGGAGAAAGCATAACATTTGGCCTTTTGTCATTTTATTTGTCATATAACTACGAAAATCAATTAGCTCGTATAACTTCCTGAATACAAACTAACCAGCTCTGTGTTCATTTCGTGCTCCTCTGGCCTGGTCAGACTGGAATGGCCTTGTGATAATTTGCGATGACAGCAGCAGCGGCATGCCAGGTGGATTTCAGAGGATTTTGGATGTCCGGATGGATTATTGTGCAAAGGTAAGGTACGGATATAATTTATTTTTGGGAAAATATTCAGGTCGGGAGTAGGCATTTGGGTTTGTGTAGATCTATTGTGTTAATCGTGCTGGATTGCATTATGAGATACATATAAGAAGAGTTCATCTTTTTACGAATTAAGTGAATTCAAATTTCATTATCCTGGAAATTAGTTGATTGAAATTTAGAGAATAAAATGACATCGATATTGAATTGAGGGAAGGCAGAATGAAGCAATTCATTCATTTAGTACTTTTTCTCTTTTTTTTAATCTGTATTTGCATTTTGATGACTGATATTCGCTTTTCGGAAACGGCGCGCGTTCGCAACAAAATTGCATGCGTTCGCAGCGTACGCTACAAAATTCGCAGTGTACGCAACAAAATTGCATGCGTACGCATCGCAATCGCAGTTCCGCGCTTTTAAGAATGCCAATGAGTTAACCCTTGAGCCCTACTTCGTTTGCACTGTTAAATACTCAGATTCATTCTTTAGCCGAATGACACGTAGTTAGAAACATTTAGACACGAGTATAGTTTCCGAGCCCACGCCTTCTATGTAACTGGTCAACGCTCTTAACCGTATTATGTGCTTTGCACTTTAAGAACAAATAAAATAAATTATAGAGTCATCAATACTGGGGCGTATACTTAACATTTATATATGCAATGCACTGAATTTAGCTTTTTTTCATTAAAATAGAAATAAGTATCATAATTATTGACAAATAAAATAGGAATAAAAAGAGTTATATCCCGCTTTTACTGCTGCAATCGTAGACGTTAAATTTTCAAAAATATGGACATTAAAAACTTCCAAACAAATTTATGGCAATGATGAAAAACAAAAAAAATGTTTACAATGCATTGAAACACTAACAACTCATAAATTTTAGACTGAACACACAATTACACATTTTAAATGCCTCCCTTTCGAAAATGATGAAAAACAATGTCTTTCAGCCAAATTCTTCAATATTCTCTGGACTTATCCTCTCAAAAATAACATCATTGCCAATCAAAGATAACATTTTATGGTCGTTCAATAAAACGAACTGAAAATCGAAAAATTGCAATCCCCATAAAAGCACAATCTCTTCGCTCAACAACATTACTCCAATGATGGAGGGTACACCAGCAAACAAACAAAAAAATAAAGAAAGCGTTTTGAACGTCTTTAAAAAATCAAATAAAATAAAAATAGCGTTTATCTCCTTGGGCCAAGTTTACACTTTTGTGTCCCTCATCCTGGTATGCCGAAGAATTCGCAGAAGTTATGATATAAAAAATATAATTTGCTATTAAAGATGTAGAGATGGTTTTTCGGTTATCTTGTAATAAAAATGAGATTATTCCTGTGGCTCTTCGGCGAATCTGAATCTCAGCCATGAAAATGAGGAGATACCCAAACTTCATGTTTATATGAGCAAAGCAAGCATCATCTTAAGCGATTTGCATAATTTTGTATTCACTTTGTGAAGCGAATTTGCACGCAAATACAAATCATAACATTTAATCTGCTTTTGCGATAACCAATTTGGAAAATACAAAATTTAACTTTGTTGAAAAATGATTTTTGACAAACGAATAGAACTGGCGGACCGGGATTGTTTTGGTTACTCAATAGTTGATTTGAATTTCCGTTTAATTAACGAAAACTAATTTTATACTCCTCAAACCTGCCTTCAACAGCAAGTACAGCAAAAAGAAATCGACGGCTTCTTTTTCTTCCTTGAAACACCATCGATTTAATTAAGCCATATTCTTTTATAGTCCGAGGAAATCCAATAAAAGCAAACACCGGAAGTCACTCACCGTTCTCAAGACAGGTAAATGTCATCGTAATTAAAACCATTCAATACAAGTCGACGCCACTAAAAGAAATTGCTTCCTGTGCTTTGACATAAAGCAGGACACAGCCATTGGCGTTCAAATACGCGCTTGGGGCTTCGAGAGGGTATACGTAAGTAAGTGGTAGGTTAGTCAACAAGCCAGCAAATTAGTTGTCGTCCAAGAGTCCAAGAATGACCAAGAAGAAACAAATTAATTGCAGGCCGATGTAATTTTCTAGCTTCTCTTCATCTCGGTTTTATTTTGTTCTCCGTCACTTTTCTTTTGCAGTTTTTTTAAATGGGGAGAATGAAATTGTTTATTTGTCGTTTCTAGTGTCAGTGTCAGGTAAGTCGAAGTAGTGTTTTTAGAGAGAGGGCTTTATGGAGCGGAAATTAATTGACTTGAGTTGGGGATGATTTCGGGACTACTTAAATGTAGTTTTGTTTGTTATTGTGGTAATTAAGTTCTGGTTTTAAAAATTTGTTTAATTAACTCAGCAGCAATTTTTGCTCTTATTTCTTCACAAATTTTCTGATTAAAAAAATGGAAGTTTCTAAGCCAAAATTCATCAATAAGCGATGGGAAATATCCGTCCTTGGTTTTTTATATTCAGTCTTATGTCTAATCCCTAATAAATAAATAATCAAAATTATCCAGTATGACCACAAAAAAGACCCATAACACAACTTTGTTGAAATTTTCCTTTCTACGCTTCTTTTTGTTTGCTAAAAATCGGAGCTTTGTTCTTTTTTGCAGTTAAATTGAGTCATGTCCTCCTTTATAATTTATCAAACCTTAGGTTCAGAGTCCTTCGGAAAATTTACAATTCTAATTAGTTTTCCTCGTTATCCTTCTCCGTTTGATTCCGAATAATGATAATCTTCTCTCTTTGCCCTGATTAAAATGCAATTCGAATTTTGCTTGAAATAACCTCAATACACATGCTGCTAATTCACAAAAAAAAATACACACACACAAAATCAAGTACAAAAAAATCGACAGAAAGAGTTTGTATCTTTTTATAAATTAATGCATTTATTCCACTGGTTACTCAAAACTCATCCCAAATCCTTGTCCTTGTCCGAAACCAAAACCAGATGGACCAACAAGGACGTGCTCATTATGTACAATTAGATTCTCTTCTTTGAGTTGTCTCTCTATCCGAGTTTTCTTATCACAATGCACAACAACACTTTTGTATTTAGATTGCAAACAGCAAACAAAAAAACTCCTTGAAGCTTCTGTTTCTGCTTTTGTATAAGAGCAGCACCAAAGAGGACTCTTAATGAAAATGATATTATGCGGGAAGTTTTTCTTTAAACAAATTTTAAATTATCTACACGCCCGCGAACCAAACTTATCCTAGTCTTGGTCATTTTTATTTATAAACATATCAAAAAATTCTTTGTGTCCTTTTTTTGTGTTCTCTTTTTTTGTTCTTTTAAAAAAAAACAAAAAAACTGAAAAGGAACATCTTGTGCAGAGCAACAGCGCAAGGAACACGAAAGAAAAACTTGAGATAAGCTGCGTATAGAAAAGAAAAATTACGAAATCTTAAGAAAGGAAAATCTACGAGGTAAGGAGAATATGCAAAAAAAAGTTCCTTTAATTTTAAAATGCAAAACTAATTAAAAATCTTTGTTTGAAAGGGTGTTGTACACAAGAACAATGTTTTAGCGAAACAGGATCCGTTGTCTTTGAAAATTCTCAGAGAAATGCATATTTTGTGTTAGTTTTCAAAGGACTTTTGTCTTTCTATTTTTTTTATAAATTTGCTTTAGAAATAAGGAGCATTTAGAAACAGATAGTCTCCGCAATTATAAATTGTTAGTGAAAGGAGAAAACTGTTTATATCATGAGATGGATATTTTGATGGTTAATTTAATAAAGTATTCGGTTTTCGGTATCAAAGTTTCAATCTTGTTCAAATAATTCCGCTATATCTGTTGAGGGATTATGGAGCAACCGAAAAACATTTCGTTCTTGCTTTCATTAAAGGGTTTTCCATTTAAGCCTGCGTTTCAACCCTGTTCAATATGAAAGTTTTTATTTCCGGAAGCATTGAACTTATGGTCATATAAGCGTGTGTGAAGCGAGCGGAAAAAATTTTGCCCAAAAGAGAATTATTGAAAATCAAGCAATCGTTTTTTGTTATGTTATTGAAAATAATATTTTCACTCAGAAAATATTTTCATTCTGATTTTAACTGCGACTTTGGAAACATCGTTCTTTTAAATAAATTTTCTTTATAGCTATTTCATTTTGGAATCCTAAGCGTTTAATTACAATAGGTTATGGGCGACTCGAAAGATTTTACGCATGGCATTTTCCAGTTTAACGGCTGCGGATTTGACGATTGGCAATTCCGAATGAAAATTCTTCTGGATTCCAAGAATCTATTGGACGTTCTAACAGATGAACCTCCAGAAGATGAAGAGAAAATATTAGAATTTCTCAAGAGGGATAAAATGGCTAAGAATTGCTTAGTGAATTTAATCCATTCAGACTTTATCAGCTATGTAAGAGACAAGAACACTTCGAAAGAAATGTGGGCAAGTCTGAATTCAGCGTTTGCGAAGGTTTCTATTGTATACCAATTGCTAGTACGAAAGCAGTTAACAAAATTGCGAATGAAGGACGGGGATTCAGTGGTGTCCCATCTTTTGGCCTTCGAAAATTTGGTTCGTCAGCTGAAACTATCAGGAGCAAAATTAGAAGAGAGTGATATGCTCGCTCAATTATTTCTTTCTTTGCCCGAAAAGTTTGATCCATTAATTACCGCACTTCAAAACTTCGATGAAGACAAACTAACATTTTCAATGGCAAAAGAAAGGCTTAAAGCCGAAGAAACGAAACTTAATGACCGACATGAAGAAGACGTCCAGGAAGTAATAGCTTTTTCAAGTAAAAAGAAACATTTTAAAAAGAAAAAGTTTAACGGAAAGTGTTTCAAATGCAACAAAATTGGCCACCTTGCAAAAGACTGCCACTCAGGAAAAGATGCTCAAATAGTCAAAACAAAAAGTTTTTGTTTTATGTCTGACAGAGACAACACCAAGAGCAACAAAAACGAGAAGATTATTTTCAAATTGGACTCAGGGGCCAGCGATCACCTTGCTAACGAGAAATGGTACTTTTCAAAGTTGGAACAGTTGAACAATCCAATTGAAATTAATGTCGCTAAGGACAATGAGTCTTTGTTGGCCAGACACATGGGTTTTATTTACGGTGTGAGCAACACTGGAACCGATCTTACCATACAAGATGTACTGTATGTTCCTGATTTGCGAGACAATTTGATTTCCGTAAGTAAACTGACGAATGCTGGAGCTGAAGTTAAATTCTGTGGAAGAGAGGCTTTAATTTTGAAGAACGAGGAATCAATAGCAACAGCTCGTTTAAATGGAAATCTGTATGAACTCGAAGTTGTCGTTAAGAAGAAGTTTACAGCGGACACATGTGAAAAAGATCAAGTCATGCTGTGGCATCGACGTCTCGGACATATTGGTCATCAGAGAATGGTAATTCTACTTAAGAGCAATATGATTCCAAACTTCAACCCAAAATTCAAAGTTGATTTTTGCGGCGTGTGTGCTGAGGGAAAACAAGTACGAAATCCGTTTAATGGAACACGCAGTAGAGCTAAACGAGCCCTAGAAAGGATACATTCGGATGTGTGTGGTCCTTTCAATACTATTGCGATTGACGGTTCAAGATACTTTGTTTCCTTCATCGATGACTTCAGTCATTTTACGATGATTTTCCCAATCAAGAAGAAGTCTGATGTATTTTCGAAATTGAAGGAGTATGAAGCTTTGACCACCGCTATGTTTGGAAGCTCGATTTCAAAACTGACAGTAGACCAAGGACGCGAATACCTATCAAAAGAACAAATTTGTTGGTGCAAACAAAAAGGTATTCAGATTGAACCAACAATTGCTTATTCTCCTCAACAGAATGGTGTCGCTGAGAGGTTCAATAGAACACTCATGGAAAAAGTCAGAGTTATGCTAATCGAATCCGGAGCTCCAAGGAATATGTGGAACGAAGCTGCACTTGCTGCTGTATATACCATTAATCGCAGTCCAACAAGCTCTTTGGAGATCTCAACAACACCAGCAGAATTGTGGTTTGGGTCTAAGCCAGACCTAAGCAAGTTAAGGTTATTTGGTTGCAAGGCATACGCGTGGATTCCAAATCAGTGCCGAAAGAAGCTAGATCCAAAAAGTCGAAAATCTGTCATGGTGGGGTATGCTTTAAATGGATACCGAATATGGGATATCGAATCGCGAAAAATAAGAACAACTCGTGACGTTTTCCATTTAAGTGTCTGGCAGTGGCAGAACGAAAACCTTCAAGGGACAATAAGAGAGAAGTAACTTTGTGGAGCCATGAGCTAGAGGGGGAAGCTGAACATGTTCATTTTGAAGCTGAACCTGTTGATATTGCTATGGCTGATAATACTATCAGTGGTGCACAAAGTGAAGATGAAGAACCAACTTTAACGAATGACTTAATAGAAGCCGATCTTATGTCAGGAGATGAACAAACTGCGCTCCCTTTGCAATCAAATAACAGGCTCCAAACAGAGACTGTGAGGCGCAGCAAAAGGGAGCGCCAGTTACCAAGTAAGTTCTTAGATTATGATATGGGGTCAAGAGCAAATTCTGCCGTTTTAAATTTTTCTACAGATGTACCTGAAACGTATAATGAAATATTCGGACTAAGCGATTGTGAGTTATGGAAGAAAGCAGTAGATGAAGAACTGAATTCAATGAGTAAAAACAACGTATGGAAGATTGTAGATGTACCTTCTCACACTAAACAACTTAAAACTAAATGGGTTTTTCGAAGAAAAGAGGACGAATATGGCAATCCAACAAAATACAAAGCTAGACTTGTAGCAAAAGGTTTTCTGCAACGGTTTGGGGTGGACTATTATGGTGAAACGTATGCACCAGTGGCAAAGTTGACCACAATTCGTGTTGTATTAGCGGTCGGTATGTATCGAAAATACCACTTTCACCAACTCGACATCAAAACCGCTTTTCTTCATGGCGACTTAAAAGAAGACATTTATCTGGCAATACCAGAAGGAGTAAAAGACAGAGAGGGTACAGCCTGTAAACTTTTAAAATCTATTTATGGATTGAAGCAATCGCCTCGTTGCTGGAACCAAAAATTGAACGAGTTTTTGATACAACTAGGATTCAACAGATCAAACCATGACTATTGCCTCTATACTAAAGAAGACGAAGTTCTTATTTTAGTAATTTATGTTGACGATATTTTAAATTCTGGATGAATTCAATTTCGAAATTAAAAAGGGAACTCTCTGACCGCATTGTATTTCTGTTACCTAGTACCCGCGAAATGAAAATCGATCCTAGTGCCATCTTGAGATCTGGCGCAAGAGCTATTTTTTTTACATAGTTTGATATTGGGAAAAAAATAGCTTTTGCGCCAGATCTCAAGATGGCACCACAATCGATTGTCATCTCGCGGGTACTAGCTAGATAGAAATACAATGTCTGACCGTTTTGAAATGTCAGATTGTGGAACGCTGAAGTTCTTCTTGGGAATGAAACTAGAGTTATCTGATGGGTGTTTAAATATTTCACAAGAAACAAGTATCGACAAGATTCTTCAAAAATTTGGAATGATGGATTGCAATGCAGTCAAAACACCTATGGAAAAAGGATTGCAACTCGAAGCAAATAATACAGATTTGACATTACAGAAACCTTACAGAGAACTTCTCGGAAGTATTATGTACATAATGCTATGTTCAAGACCAGACATATGTTACGCAGTTGGTTTTATGGGAAGATACCAACAGAATCCATCGGATATACATTGGCAACATTTCAAAAGAATCGTTCGGTACCTAAAGGGAACAAAGTCTCTAAAATTGAAATTTAAAAACTGTCAAGATGTGCCTCTTCTTGGATATGCCGATGCTGATTGGGCAACTGACTTAATAGACAGAAAGTCAGTTAGCGGGTATGTGTTTCAGGTATATGGAAGTACTGTATCTTGGTGTAGCAAGAAGCAACCAACTGTAGCCACGTCTTCAAGTGAAGCTGAGTACATAGCTTTAAGTTCAGCTATACTGCTGAAGCTTTGTGGTTGCGAGGTATAATGCAGGACATAAGGGAGCTTAAAGAAGAACCAATAACCATATATGAAGACAACAGTATGGCTCATAATTTAGAGAACAAGCGTGCAAAACATATCGATATAGAACACCATTTCATACGCGACAGTGTTTCTAAAGAACTTATAAAAATTGAAGCCATTGGCACAAAAGACCAACTCGCAGATGTATTAACGAAGTCGACGGATCCAACGCACTTCTTGAAGTTGACAACAAATCTTGGATTGAATGATTAAACAATATTCTAAGAATACGATTGAGAGAGGGTATTGAAAATCAAGCAATCGTTTTTTGTTATGTTATTGAAAATAATATTTTCACTCAGAAAATATTTTCATTCTGATTTTAACTGCGACTTTGGAAACATCGTTCTTTTAAATAAATTTTCTTTATATTTCATTTTGGAATCCTAAGCGTTTAACTACAATAAGAATCAATTTGGGGTGTGAAAATAAAAATTCGCGCGAATTTTTTTATTTTCACACCCTAAATTGATTCTCTTTTGGGCAAAATTTTTTCCTCTCGCTCCGCTCGCTAGCAATTGTACCTGCTACATTTGTTGGTTCAAGCTCCAAATTCGTAATACAATTTTCTAAAACTTTTAAGAGTGATTGTAGAGTTAAGGTTTAGTATTGAAGAACTCAATAATGAATACGTTTTCTTGATAGGAATTGCCGACTGATAGCATT
This sequence comes from Sphaerophoria taeniata, assembly GCA_943590905.1. Lineage (NCBI taxonomy): Eukaryota > Metazoa > Arthropoda > Insecta > Diptera > Syrphidae > Sphaerophoria > Sphaerophoria taeniata. Next base: position 27,479,891 of record OX016541.1, read on the forward strand.
GAAAAATATTGCTTCCGTCTGCATTCACATGATGCAAGGAAACTGAACATCTCATCAATAAAAAATGTCTTTCCGAAGGAGTTGTTAATGTCATTGCAACAGCTCAGTAAGTTTAGATGATAAAAAGGTGCAATAAGATGAAACTGAATTCAAGTACAGTTTGCTTGCCTTACTCTCACCTTACCGAATATTAAAGTTCAGAAGATCGTTTGCATTGGAAAAAATTTTCTTTACGTCACATAGACTTAGAGCATGCGGTATATTTCAACCGTTATGCACTGAAAAAACACCCACCAAAGTGGGTCATTAGTCCCGAAAATCATTTTCGGGACTTCTGAATTGGGGACCACATTCTCTGCGCCGTGGAATGACTAAATAGGTGAGAAATAATTTCACCCAAATTTCAGGTGAAATTATTGCTCACCTAAGGTGGGAAACAATTGCACCCGAAAAAAGTGAAATTATAACCCACTAGAGGTGACCCATGTGAAGTTATGACCTGTGAAGTTATGCACCCGCACCGATTAGTTAATGATCCAGGACTAATAATTGTAAAGAACATCCTAATTGGCTTGATATGTTCCTGAAAAAATTAACAACAACAAATCATGTAAAGTCTTTTCACATCAAAAACATAAAATGTTGAAAAAGTACCAAGTTCTCTTATATGCGAACAACACTCTGTCAAAAGTCAGCCACAAAAAGTTAGTGAGATCTAAAAGAACGCCAAGTTACTCCAAGGGTTACTCTTGGCCGGTAAGTTGTATGTTGTCACTGAAAAAGTAATTTGCCAACAGAGTACACATTTTGTTTTGTCACTTAATGCATGAGAATCAAGGAGAACAAATTTTTTTTTTATTTGTTACTGATCATACTGATGTAAAGGGTATTCACAAGTTGTGAATGAGATATCAATACGGTTTTTCTTCATTTGAAAGGCTTTTCAAGGATTTTATGTGTGTAATATAACATCGTTCAAATTGCCGACGCGTCTTTGCTGGATGGAACGCATTCGAAAAGTCCAGTTTTCGATGACTTTGGCGCATAAATCAGCCTGAATTCAACGGCATCGATTAAGTTGTCGCGGTGATTTGCGGATTATTTCCATAGACCTGCGACTAAAGAAGAAGAGGTCAAATCGAAAGATCTTGATGACCAATTCACGTCGCCTCGGGGAGATAAACCATGCCATGAAACCGTGCAGAATATCGATTGTGTCTGGAGCTGTGTGGCACGTAGCACCATCCTGTTAAAACCATATCTCTTCGGTGTCCATATCATCCAATTCAAACCACAAGAAGCTGGCGATCATCGACCTATAGCCATCGCCGTTCACCCGGATGGTCTGGCCAGTATCATTTTCGGATGAGTACGGACCGATAACGCCTCCAGCCCAAAATCCACATCGAACAGTAACTTTATTTGCATCCATTGGCACCTCAATCTCATAAGTTTCACGTGAATTGGTCTCGTCCCAAATCCGGCAATTTTACTTATTCGCGTACCAATTCATCCTCAAATGGGCTTCATGGACAAAGATGATTGTTCGACCAAAATTGGGATCAACTTCAAACAACTGCTTCAAAATCCAATTAGCGAGCTTTTACATTAAACCCAGAGATTCTGTACCTTCTTAAAGCTGTCTGAAAAATACGTTTTCTCAAGTTCTGAAAAGTAGCCTTCTTTGTAACTATGACGTAGCCACTTGATTGAAATTTTTGCACGGTAAGTATTTTTTTAAGGATTTTGAAATTGCCGAGCTATAAATCTGGAGAATTTGGAACTGGAGCAGCAGTTTGTCTTTGTAGTCTAATTCAACGATTCGACCCGTTTGGCAGTGCAATGGGAGAGGTGTGAGACGGTACTTTATCATTATCTTATATCCCTCAAATTCGTCCGATTTTCCTTATGCATTCTGCATAGCACAACCAAGTTACCGGTTTGTTTCAAAAAGTAGTCGATGTGGATAACAATATGTGAATTCAAGGAAATCTATCATCGACTGCAGTGGATGAGACAGTATTCGGATCACCTTCGCCAGCAGAAATCTACTGTTTTGATTGTCCATCGGTCTATGGTGTGTATCAGTGGATCTTTGTTTTGTCAATTCACTCTGCTGCGAACTGCGCTTAAAGAGAGGCAAACACTGCATTGAAGTGCTTAGCGTACTGTCCGAAGTTATGAAACTCGGTCGCCTTCGAAGCTTCCACAGCATCAATAGCTCCCATAGCTCTTTGATTTTGCTGAGTGATTTCCCTTTCGATATCCACGGACACTCCTGCTTCTACACGCGGTCAAAACAAAACCACTAGACCGATTCGCCTGATATTTCGACAATAGACGTCTACAGAAATGTATAACTTGATAGTAAATTGCTATTGCGATACTATCGCCATTAGACCACCTTATCATATAAGGTATACCATTTTAAACACTCAGGCAGTTTAACCTCTTACTAAGGTACAAAATTGGTAAGAAATACCTTATTGGAGGGTAAACATTTTGTAGATTACTTTAAATACTCAGGCAGCTTACCACATTGCTAGGGTAATAAAAGGAGTACGTCATATTCTCGGGTAGTTTATGCTGTGATTAGGTAAATGGACTAGGTAAAATCACACTAGTTTAAGGTAAAAATTACCCTTGGTGGATTTTCGCAAAAAAAAAGGTTAATTTACCAAAGATAAGTAGATTCAAACGGGCGCTCGCGAAAAAGTAAGCTACGACCTGATTTAGGTTAGTTTTACACAGGTTTTTCTCTGGGCGAAGCCACCCTCGTATAGTTTTTTCATGCTTAAGATTTTCATTTCATTTTCCTTTTTCAATTTTATTTCCTTGAATATCAAAGGAAAAATTCCTTTTGGAAATACGAATATTGCATGCCAGACCTTAACCTTAATTGAAAAGATAGAAAATGCATTTAACAGAAAGCCAACCAACAACAGTTTGTTAAACAAAATATTTTAAGACTTATTCCAACCATCTTCCCAGAAACACAAATTAAAACATTCACAGGAATTGGTCTTATATCTGATAGATTTCCAGGAGCAGGTAAACCTGGTACCGGGCCTAAGAAATCACATATTTTAAGGTTTTTAACTTTAAAATTTGGCAGACATATTTTCATCCCATTTAAAGGTATGCAGCACACACATTTAGTTTTAGTTGAAAACAATAAGATACGGAAGTCAATTAGTCAAAAGATACACGACACCCCGGAAACACAGAACTTTCTCACAAACTCAATGAATTACTTACTCATATGCCAAACACAAACACATACAAAAACAAAGGAGCCACATTATGAAATTTAACCACTTCTTTGGTTAAATTTTATCAGTTGAACCAAATCAATGCCCATTGCTTTGGACAAGATTGTTTTTGCTTACAAATTTATTCACTTGAAATCTGACAAAACATAAAGTTTATGTTCCTTTCCTGAATATGAATACCAACGTTTATGCATTGCATATATTGAGGTGTCCTACCTGCCCGATACTCGATGTTTTATCTTTTCAAAAATCTGTTATAATGAATAAACCGACACACATACCCCAACTGGCCCAAGGTATATTTCAATAACAAAAGCACAAGATTCACTATGTCAGCCGGCCGGTTGTACGGCTGGCCGACCGGAAGCTCCTCACTGACCAAGCGACACACTCGACGTCGGACATTGTACAAAGAAAACATCCTTCAGATTGCATTGAAAATTAAATGTAAAACTTTTCCCTTAATTTGAGTTTTAGCCCGAGTATTATCTCCGAATATCCGAGCTACATTAAGCCCGAGTCTGTATATGGTGTCTGTCGCCTGTATGTATACATCTTTAATAAGTCATCTAGGACACACACTCGGATAAAATATTCTTGGCCAAGGATCAAATTGTGGAAAATCTTGTTTTGAGCCCCGGAATGCAAAATAACTATGCAAAATTCGGAAATTGCATTGCCCACATGTGTGGACTGTTTAAAATTTCCATCACTACCACCAACGAGCCGAGCATGTACAGCTACGGCGACCGAGAGAACGAAACAACTTTGTTTAGTGGTCAGAAAGTGCATTTCCGTCTGCGTGTGTGTGTGTGTGTTTTTGTGAAAACAAACAATAACTTCAGACCTCACGTGGGAAAGTATATTTCTTGACTTGACTAACAAAAGCCAAAAGCCTCAAGGGGCAAGTGCACGTCCTTGCTTATAAATTGACATCCTTGACACTCTCCACTGCCCCCAACGCTTAATCATTTGGAGTCAAGTTATATAAAACTTCAGATATACCTTGCTACCGAGGATCAACCAACAGATCGACCGGTAGGCGACAAGCAGCAGCAGCAGCAGTCGCCTGCCCAGCCGCCAATGGCCAAAAGTGCCTGGCCAAATGTTATTGCAACCCGGATGTATCTTGACATTTTGGATATCCTTCTATTAGCATATAAATAGGCTGCTGGTGGTGGTGGTGGTGCAGGGAAATATTATTCAAGTCCGCATCCACCATTGAGTGTATACACAGAGACACACAGAACCGAAAAATGATGAGATGGCCAGGAGCACCCGCCCGCCCCACAAGTGGGTGCCATTGACGATGTCATAAGATAGATTCGTAAACGGGATTTCATTTTGAGTGGCTGTGAGGTAAGAGTGTGAGCCAGAGCTTTGGACAGCTCTGATGATGAGGATGATGATGTTGATGTCCTACGTTGTCATTTCGTGTGCCATTCGACACAAGAAAATGATAATGTGAACCTATCCAGCGAACTTAAAAAAAAACATAACCGAAAACTCGAAATAAACTCAACAAAATGTGTTGCATAGTTTTGCCCAAACCGTAGTAGGTGAAAAAACTTTTTCATGGCTCGGCCACGTTGTACAATTTATTTGAAAAACTTTTAAATGAAATGGAATTGGGATGAACCTTCCTCGAAGCACAGTAGGTTGCCATACTACTCGGAAATAACTGGAACGATTTTTATGAAACTAAAAATAACAAAGCAGACAGGCAAAAACAACGATCAATTGCAGACCGCCCGCTGCCGCCCGGCTTGTTAACAGCAAATGTAGCTTGGCTATAAATAGCCAGATACCAACCTTAGTATTTCAGTTGGAGTGAGTCAATGAAGACGAGCAGACGTGTGCTCCGGAGCTGTAAGTATAAAAAAACATACATACTTATACGTTTAACAGTCTCCTCCCCACCAGTTCTAACCTTGTAGCCGGATTCATTCCGTTGAATGCAAAGATTCGTGCGTTGATTGTCTGGATCCGTTCGTTGATTAACCAGATTCGTCCGTGATAGCTCGGATATGGCCGTTTATTGCTCGGCGTCCATTGATTGCCCATTATCGTTCGTTGATTGTCCGAATTCGTCCATTGGTTGCCCGGATTCGTCCGTTGATTTCCCGTATTCGTCCTTTGATTGCCCAGTTTCGTCCGTTTATTGCCCGAATTCGTCCATTAATTGCCCGTATTCGTCCGTTGATTTCCCGGATTCGTCTGTTGATTTCTTGAATTCGTCAGTTGATTTCCTGGATTCGTCCGTTGGTTGCTCGGATTCTTCCTTTTCGACAGGAAAAGGATAAATGACCGAGGTTCAAATTTGTCTCCAATATCTGAACTTTACTTCCCGCGTTCTTTATCATCTTAAAAACCAATACAAGATCCTTATTGTTATTTTGTTCAGCACTGCCATAGAAGACACGCCTGCCCCATGGACTCTTCTATGTTAATTTGTGTTTATCTCAGAAAATAGGCCAGATATCTCCACAATGCCATCAACATTCGAGTTTGTAGCAGAGGTGTTTTCCAACTTAGACATTCATAGAGCTTCCTGAATGCTGAACCTGATGTATTTGGCAAAAAGTGCGTTCGTTCTCCCTCCTAGGCATATCTACGTAATAATTGAAGGCTCTATCACCACACCATTTTGCTCCTGCTATAGTTTTCCCCAACACGTGTACTCGCACGTTTTATTCAGAACGAACAGAGAGCAGAAAAAAAGCATACAACTGCCAGTGGCGGTAAGCTATCAGAAATTAGAATCTGTCGGATGATGGCCCAAGAGTTGTCTGTGAAGCATGAAATTGCTAAAGCATCACATCAATGAAGGCAATGGCAAGATGAGAAAAACCCTTGCTGCTGCGATACCCTGGCTTGTTATGTTCATGTTGAAGAGATCATTCATCCTGATGTGCTGCTGGTGTGGGACTCATTTTTCGGTCCTTCAGAGTATACGACTCAAATATCCTTAAAATTAGAACATTTAATCATGACCGACAGGACACTGTGTTTTCTCTATGACAATTTTGTGTTTGTTGATGGCCGAAAAAGGACACGTTGACGATGCTGACTACCAACTACAACACTAAGACTGTGTCAATTATGCGTTTCTATATCAATTCCTGAAGAGAGCGGCACAGCCAAGAGCAAAGCTATACTTTTAGTGTTTCTTAATTGCAACCTTGGTCAGTTTTCTCTCTAGAATGACTGAGGGGTTAAAGCAATTTTAAAAGTAAATTAAGTCTCGTTGACGACACGACCGACATACAGGCCCAAACCGATGCGGTTGGTATATGATTAAGATGTTAATTAGAGGAAAACCCACAAAAAAGGAAAATTCCTGATTTAGAAAATTTCATTTACATTTTTGGTAGAATTTATGAGGCACGAATTGGATTGAGAGATGGCTTCGTCTTGACAAAATAATTGGACCTTTGAAGGACGGATGGACCATTTGGTCGATGACAGTGACGGAATACACTTTAGCATTAATTAATGAAGGTTTCGTTTGTCGTTTGGTATTAGGTATTATGTTTTAATGTCAACGTTGGTCGGGTGGATATGGGCTTATTAATTAATATTTGATGAAAAGCTTGTTACCTTATATAGGGCAAGTGCAAAAATTGAGACAATGAAAATTAATCGCTCTGATTTTATTGCATATTTCGTAAGGACACTTTTTGGGTAGGTCTAGGTATCCAATTTCCTTTCAAAATAATTTGGATTAGGACAATGAATTTCAGGTATGTGAACAGGCTACGTGAAGACGAACAATAAGTCAAGGTCGAAGTTGTTAAACAGATATACACTGCCAGCCATTCCGAAAATAGGATTTGATGTACTTTTGTAGGTCAAGCAAAAATTTATAAATCAGTATCAATGATAAACTCACCGAGTTTCACAAGCAAAGCTTGGGAAGGAATATATCTTTGGTAAAATTAGCGGCGAAACATTCCGGACGATACTACACCGGATTTGTGGGATATCGAGGAGAGCCAATGTCAAAATTGCTGCATGTCTCTATCAATTTTTTAAAAAAGTCCTTTGTCGTCGTTAGTTGCGTGTCCTTATAATAATGCTAGTGTTTTAAAAGACGTGAGAAGCAATATATTTCAAGGCAGCGAAATTCTGAATGGCAATGGAAAGCCTTAGCTTTCCAACCCCACTGATACATTCGATGTCAACTCACTATCATGCGACTTCTTCGCAAAAAATGCAAAACTTATACATCAACACCAGAGGCACAATCTGTAAATAGTCCATCTATTCGGATAGCAAACAACAGTTAAATAAAAATAGAACAAATTGGGTAAGGAATCATTTTGCTTCGTTCTCCATGATTCTCATCGTTTTGAGTCTCCAATATTTTCATAGCATTCAAATATAATTAAGCTATTTGTAGCGCTGGTAAGTGCCCAGTACGTTAGTATGACTGCATAACTCTCTTTGAGCACTCTTTCCTCACAAACGGCTCTAATTAAGACTCTTCTCTCAAACGCAGCTAAGAGTTTCAGATTGCCTTTATCGAAAGTCTCGGATCAAAAGTGAGTACTGGTTAAACTATCGTGATCGCTTTATAGAAACAGCAGCAGTTTCGAAAATTAAATTTCGAAATTAAAAGAATAAAGAAGTTTTGTTAGATTTGAGCGGCCGCTCGCATATTCAACTTCCAAATTGTGGTCGGCTTATATTACTGACCTAAGGTTGGAAGGCTTGCATTACATACTTCAAACTCTTCTTCTGCCAACTATTTCATCTACGGGGCACTTTAAGGTATTGCACTATTTTGGTAATTTTCGGGGATCTCCTTATTTATACTGAAACTTCGTAACGCTTATCCTCTCCAACCTCTTATATCCAAACTTGAAGTTAATCGATGATTTTTTTTTTTTTATAATTAGCACACACTCAAGGGTTTTTTTATGCCCTTATTATGCCAGAGACACAGTGAGTGCTTTAGGAAGGTGGAAAGGGGTGGGAGAGGAGGTGCCGGTGTACATTGGTCTTAAATTCCTGAACACTGCAATGATTTGGAAAGACAGAGTGTGGAAGGGAGTTCCACATTCGCGTAGTACGGCTAAAGAACGATTCTCTATATTTAACAGTACGTCCAAAGTTGGGCTCGAGGGTAAACTGATGGGCATTCCTGGAGGCGCGGGTATTACGGTTGAATATCTTTAGGGGAGGAATGCAACTGGCTATTTCACTAGAGCAAATACCGTTGAAGTAACGGTAAAATAGGGTGAGGCATGAGATATTACGGCGATGTTCGAGAGATGTAAATGACTCAACGATGGTACGATCACCAATCATCTTGAATGCTCTTTTTTGGATACAGTCCAGAAGACTTAAGTACGTCACTGGAGCACCAGCCCAGACATGGGAGTTATACTCAAGCTTTGGATGGATGTAGGTTTTGTAGATGGTAGCCAGATCAGAAGGGGAAAACAATTTCTTGCACCGCCTTAAGAAACCTAAACATCTTGCGGCATTTTTGGCGACATCGCATATGTGCTCGTTCCACAAGAGGTGGTCAGTGATGCACATACCGAGAATCTCGAGATGTTCGGTCTCATTGATGCAAGTGCCACTCATGGACAGTGGCAAGGGGGGTATGTCTCGCTTCGACGATACAAGACAGCATTGAGTTTTCGAAGCATTAAACTCTACGCGGTTTCTTATTCCCCATTGTACAATGCTGTTTAGGTCAGAGTTTAATGAGCTTATCATATTTTGCCGTTGCAGTTCCACATCCGAAGAGGAAGGATGTGAGTCTGGAAACGAATAAGAAAAGCTAAGGGTACTATCGTCAGCGAAACAATTTATTGGATTAGAAGTAACAGACAAGAGATCATTAATGAAAATGAGGAAGAGGGTCGGAGACAAAGCCCTGGGGCACACCAGCATTTATGTTGTGGGTTTCAGACTTGAATCCGTCCAATACAACTTGTATTGAACGGTTCGAGAGAAAATTTCTAATCCAACGAAGGAGGGATTCGTCGATACCGAAAGCACGCATTTTCGATAAAAGAGCAAGATGCCAGACTTTATCAAATGCCTTTGAAATATCAAGTGCAACAATCTTACTTTCTCCAAAACGATGTAAAGATTTGTTCCACTGTTCGGTGAGATAAACCATCAGATCACCAGTGGACCTGTTGCTGCGAAAGCCGTACTGCCGGTCATTAAGAAGCTTTCGGTCTTCGAGATATTTCTTGAGCTGATAGTTTATCAGCGTTTCCATGACCTTAGAAAGAAGGGACGTAAGTGCAATCGGTCGATAATTGGAGGGAGAAGAAGAGTCGCCTTTTTTTGGGATTGGCTGGACAAATGCTGTTTTCCAACTGCTCGGAACGAGTCCAGAAAAATACGATAGATGGAAAAGCTTACGCAAGGGTTTTGCCAGCGTGGAAGAACACCTCTTCAGAATAATAGCGGGGATACCATCCGGACCAGCGGATTTATGTATGTTGAGATCCTTTAGGACTCTCGCCACAGCACGAGTGCGGAAGAAGATTTGTCCCATGGAATCATTGACGCGCTCAAGAATAGGCGGAGTCATGGCACTCTCTGGCAGCGAAGAGTTGGCGGCGAACTGCCTAGCAAAAAGGTTAGCTTTCGCGAGAGAGAAGATTAAGAAGATTAAGATAGATAGATTTTGAAGTAAGCTAGAGCTGAAAACCTTGGATGTTAATTTACTATTAAGCCTACCTCTCTACAAAATTCATAAAATACGATATGTGTGCTACTACTTTATGATACTTAAACTAAGATCGTAAAAGGTTGTCTTAGAACTCCTCTTACTTTTTCCGGGTTTTCAAAATATGGATTTTTGGTAAAAAATCTAACATTAAAACATCTTCCAAGTTAAAAGACCTAGACTGAAACGCCAGCTTAAGTTGTTCAATCATAAGCCTTTAAATTATTGCTTCTGAATAGTGTAACAATAAAATAATAAAGAAAGGAAGACTACAATAGTTTCAAATTTGTAACAACGATTTTAGTCCATTTTACAAAAATGAATGTTAAAATACCGTATTAAATTTTGTATGCAAACAGAGAGCTCCACCAGCTTTAATCGTAATAAGAGTGTTTGCATAATGTTACCATCAATTCGTGCCTATCGGACTCTTCCTATCATTAAAATTGTATCCGCCTCATTAGAAAGCAGCACACTGGTTAAACTGAAACACTCATTACAATAATAAGCTTTAGGAATCATAGAGTGCATAAGCTCGAGCACATAATTGCTATGGGTTTTAGGCTACTCAATAATTGATGTCGTTCATATGGTGCATTTAAACTGACTGTAAAACGATTTTGGGAACAATTAGTGACATTCGAATTTCATAAGAGTTAATCCAAATTTCCCCTGACTCTATTTTTAATTGGTTGAGGTATTTCTGTGTCAAGCAATCATCGAAAAAAAAAACATGACAGAAGAACAGGAGTCACAATGAATGATAATGAAGACCTTTGACCTATGAAGTTTAAAAATGCCCGCAATGAAATAAAAGTTGATTAAAATCACTTCTAAGAATAAAAGCGAAAAACTCTGTAAGCATCAGGAACACAAAAGCCACAGACAATTACTCACCCCCGCTCAACGCAAAATCACTAATAAATCAAAATCTCCGTATCGTCTTTCAAAACCTACTCGCAAATCCCCACGTCGGATTAATTTTTCAAGCGCATTACTTAAGTTCAATGGCAAATCAAAACACGTAAACAAATGAAACTCGAAGGTGGGCGACACCGAGACCCAGACCGCCCATCTACTTGCATTTATTTGGTTGAACAAATTCACCCACATCTGCCAATAAAGTCCCCGTCAGCGTCACAAGTAAATCCCCCCCATTCTCCATTAGAGTGATAAATGTGTCAGTGACAATGATAAACGCCACCACAAAACCAACATTAAATTTTCATACAATAAGTCCTTAAAGGCGTCCAATACTATGACGACAAAGACGCCGCAACGGCGAAGTGACGCGACGGGCGTATAAACTGTAACTTAGTACGAAAGAGGCCTTTGACAGTTGCTGTTGTTGGCCCCGGCCATTCCCAGTACTGTATAGTATAGGCCGCCACATTGCCACCTAACCTAGCATGGCACATGCTAATCAAGATAAAGTAAAATTGCTCGATAATTATCTTAAGTGCCATTAAAGTTTATTTTATTTTTTTATTTTCTGCCGCTGCTGTATCCTGTGTTGGACTTGGTTTTGATAAAACCGTTGTATCAACGTTTTGCCTCTGACACTAATGACCGCATTAAAAATACATTTATTTGTATACATCCTCTTTTCGGCACGTCTCTACTCGACTAGCATTTTGATGGCCAGCCGCCTTTAGTCCTGATAACCGGGCACTAGTTCAAAGGGGCGACCCCATACACAAACAAATGGAATGTGTGACATTCAAATATGAAATTATTTCGTTGGCACCTGCTGCATTAAACTATCCAATATGCAGAGAGCCTTCAGTTTAAAAAAAGGCTTTGTGTCTATAATAAAAATATTCGATTTAATATATGAAAGGATCTCCGCTTTGAACAGGACAAACACAGGCAGCAGCACATTTTTAGAAATAACAAAATTGAATAAACAAATTGACACATCTAGGATAGCACTGGAGAGTGGCATATTGCTGCATCAGTTATTATAATAAAAATGGCGGCGTATACACGATACAGCATTACGTCAGGTGCAATATTCATTTATTTTTATTTTTATGTTCCAAGATTAATGTCATTGGAAATGTGTGCTCTGGGGCCGACATGTGCTTTTGATATGCCTTTTTTGTCAGTGTCTTTTGGAAATTTCTGTTTTCGACAAAAATTGTCGCAGTTATATTATTACTTTTGTTGTGAACTGACGCGATGAACAGTATGACTTGTTTATCAAATTAAGTGAAGCATATTTGTTTAATCATGCAGGCAGACGGTTGGGTCGGGAGTAAGATTAAGCATTTTTCATATTTTTTGCAGTCCCGTCAGTCGGGGATAATGAAGAGATTATGTGTGACGAGTTTGTTTTTCTCACAGGAGTCTGTTACTTAGAACTTTTTATTCAATTTGGCGAAATGATGAACCGAAGAAAAGTCAATTATTTGAATTGAGTTGTCAAATTTTATATTACAGCGGTTATTTGAACGAAAATAGTGTTGCAAGAATCCTTGTGGGTTAAAGGACTAACTATAGCGAAAGCAAGCGGAAGCTAGTGTCAGAACCGAAATGCTCCCTTCCGAACTGTCAAGTAAGCAAGTTACCCATAATTTACGGATGTGTACGGCAGTATCTTTCAAAATAAAACTTTTATTTTTCGTTTTCAATATTTTGTGAATGTTGTCGGCCATACAACGCATCTGGGCAAACACTGCCGTACCATCCTTTACAGGAACCATTTCCCCGCATTTTCAGGCCCCTATTTGAGAACCTTTGGATAAGACCAGAACGCTGAAATTTTCTCCATCCAGTAAGCCTGTTCTGATTTTCGTTTACGAAAACAATTCTTTCGTTTTTAAAGCTGAGGTGTTCTCAATTTCTCGTTTTGATTTCGTTTCGATTTTGCTGCCCGAATTTGAAATCGTAAATTTAAGAATATATGTAAGTAATTTCAGAGAAATGTTTGTCAAAAATTGAAGGCAAATTCGTACGAATTTGGGAACACAGTTATTTTAGCTTTGCGAAAATAAATTTCGAAAACGAATTGAATTCGTAACGAAAATCAGAACAGGGGTGAATATTTTTATTTCAAGTCAGTAGGTCATTTATGTCCGAAGCTAAGCGAAAGCAAAATTTCGCAATTTAGAAACTCACTTATGATCATCAAAATAGAACTAGTACTTCCCATAAACTTAGAGTGCTGAAGTTTGGTACAGAGTTAGGGTTTAATGGCCAAATAAAGGGAAAACTATAAGAACTAGGATAATCGGAGATCTGGAGTACCTGGTCTTATGACACTCACTCACTCACTCACTCACTCACTCACTCACTCACTCACTCACTCACTCACTCACTCACTCACTCACTCACTCACTCATGATCAATAATAAATAATAAATCAATATGCCCACGTTTCTACAAAAGAAGTGAAATGTGAAATCCCACCAAAAAAGTTCTGTAAAAAACTAGCCAAGTCTCGATGGAGCTGCTTGTTTATCTCTAAAAGGTAATGAAATCTAGACAAAGTCGTGCGAAGTTTAAGGTTCTTTACTGCTATTTCTTTATTATTGTAGCCTTAACGTTGTGTGACTTGGCCGTTGAAGGGTACACAAGGGTACAAAACCAGGTGCTCCATGATACCATTGCACTAATCTGTCGCCAGAACTGCTACCCATTGACGATGAAAAACTGCTTGTAGGGTTGATAAAGCTGCGTATTTTAATAATACTGAACGAAAATTGACGTAAAGGCGAGCCTCAAACAAACAGTATAAAAAACTATTTCCAGTACAGACGGACTTCTAATCGGCCAACTCACACAACGTTAACTATAATAATAAAGACATCGCAGTAAGGAACCTTAAACTTGGCACGACTTTGTCTAAATTTCATTACTTTTTTGAGGTAAACAAGCAGCTCCATCGAGACTTAGCTAGTTTTTCACAGAATGTTTTTGGTGGGATAAACACTTACAAGAAATAATTACTTAAAAATCGACAACAAATCGACTTTCTCTTCAGAAAAATAAATAAATCCAGTAAGCTCGTCGCCCGAGAATTGGTTTGTTCCATACGCCATTGGCACTTTTTCGAGAAAAACGCATTTAAAGGTTCGCGTGCTTAGTACTCCGAAACTGTGCGATAGGATTTTTTTTTTATTTTTTTAAATTGAAGTTAGTCTTATTAAAACTTCACCTACCAATTTTCAAAGTGTTTTGCCTTACCGTTAACAAGATACCTTTATCAGCACAAATGTCTACTTTTTTGGCTTGTGTCCCACCTCATACATTTTGAAAATGATTTGTTTTTCCATACACGTGGGACACACAAAAATGGATATGGCACAAACCAATTCTCATCAATGCATAATGTGAAAGGCAAGAATGCATGTAGCTGGATGCTAAAATTTTAAAAGAAAATCGATTATATCTTTTTTTTTAAACATTTTTCTTTATAAATAAAAAAAATAAAAAATTAGAGCGGTTCTACTGCGCTATCACAAAGTTTAGGCGTATAAATCGTACTTTTAACAAGCCGAATGCATTTTCAACTACCATTCTTGTAGCTGAATGCAGGTTGTTAAATGCTAGATGTTGGTCCGTAAGTTGGCCGTAGTCTTTGTAAGGTGGAACTATTTTGAAGCAAGGTAGGCTGAATCACCCAACAGAAATGTATTGTTGGACAACAATTGGGCAAAGTAAGAGTGAGCTCTTCTATACAAAGCTGATCTTCGCAAAACACGACTATCGTGTAAAGATCCTGGCTCGCCAACACAAATGTCAATGAATTTTTTTTTCAGCATCGACGCCCCCTTGCAAAACAATGGTAAAGTTTTGCTTACGATTGTAATAGCACTCTTTGTTTAATTTTGGTGCAGCAATCGTAATATGCGTGCAATCAATGGCACCGATTACACCTCGTAGTTTCTTTTTTGCTTCGAACTGACGGCAGTTTTCACAGATACGTTCTCCTTGTGGCCACTTTATATACACATCTGCTTCGGAAACAAGCCAGCTGCTTACTCGACCCACAACACCCCAGGCTGAAGATTTTGATACACCGAATAGATTCCCCAATTGCCTTAAAGTGATGGTGTTGCTTATGTACCATACATAGATTAGTACCTCTATTTTTTGCGCCAATACTAGGTTTTCCAGCATAAAACGAAGTTTATGGATTTGAGATGAATTCCGACTGTGAATATTCAACTAAAAAAAACGCAGTTAAATAAAAATAGTAGGTACAGCAATTCTTAAGGAAGTAATGTACTTGTTAATTGATTTATAGTCAAGCGGTTCAGCCGCAGATGTGACTTGAAATCTTCTTCACCGTATGCATCTATAGTTTCAATGAAGTTTTCACTTTGATTGACCATCTTGCAAAACAAGGACAGAGTCATTTGAACTTAACCTTCTTCGAAAAAACCATCTTCATCGCTTGAAGAGTCAAGTAGTTGCCAAGCCAAGCCAGGACTAAATGATTTCATACAATAATCTCAGGATATCTACACAATTGTAATGGATATGGCACAAACCAATACTAAAATTTTGTTTGCGATGATTGTCCCATAAACATAGCATTTCTTTAACACAAGTGCACGTAGGACAAACCAATTCTCAACATTCTTAGGATTTTTTCTATCCCTTGTCACCGTAATATGCACGTGGAACAAAACAATTCTGACAAAAAACTGACAAATTTTATATGGAAAAAATGTCCCAAACGCCAAAAAATGGTTTATGGCACAAAACAATTCTAGAAAATGTTGATTTTGGTGGATATGGAACAAAATTGATGTTGGATATCTCGGGATTGAAAAGACGTAGCACAAATCTGATTTAGAAAGAGCATACAAAATTCCCATAGAATCCATTCCTAACTCGAAAACGACAAAAGTGGCGTATGGAACAAACCAATTCTCGGGCGACGAGCTGTCAAAGTTTCGTCCGTAAAAAGCGAAAGGGTTCGAAGTTTACGTATGTACATACGTATGCATAACTGAACGAAAGTTGTCGAAACGGAGCAATCCGCAGTTTGGGACCCTTCGGCGCCATTCCGTTCATTATTGTGCTGGCTTAAAATTTAAAAAAAATTTGATTTGTATATCTAATAACCTTCAGTAAAATTGAAAATTGAAATTTAATGCTAAGCAGAATGTTGTGGGTTAGAGTCTTCCTCGTGCCCACAGTTTTTATTTCATCTTTCACAGGCACTGCCTCTTTCAAAGCACTGACAAAACTTCCAAGAGTATCAATCTGTCATGAAAAAAGTGCTTCTCAACTTTGCCGTTCAGCATCAGCGTTAAATTGAAGGTCCCCTCAATTCTTCACACGCACCCAGAGAATTGTTGATGAGAGTAAGCCATGTAGGACTTTGGCTCTTTAAGAGCTGTCGCGCCACTCTATCTCTCTATCTTAATTTTATGGAATTTATTTATTTACTATGGAGAATTCTTCTTTTTGAGTTGCAGAAAAGTTCAATGTAGCCTTTTGGTTAAAACTCTACACTCTCTACAAATTTTTTAATGCGTCCATCTGCTGTGCATGGGGATTATAATGCCGCTGAACAGTTTATCAACTGTCAACATAACAAGGAGTTTTCGTTTTGTCAAAATCTGGTAATTCGACTGTGTTTTTGACTTTAATGGCTGAAACATAAACTCGCTTTAGCTTCGTTTTCGTCAGTGTTACGATGCGCCCGATTCGAGTTTGCTTCGAATGACATTTCTGACTCAATCAACTATCTTAGAGGAAGAATGAATTTTGCTTGCTAATTTTCTTTTTTAAATCTGTTGAGCTATCAGACAAAAAATGTTCAGCATATTTGAACAAGAGCTTCCATTTGGAAGCGGAAAATACAAAGGTGCTTTTCTGATGTTAGCGCTAACTCCGTTACGCTACTATACTTCGGATTGAACTTCGACTGACATCTATCATTTAACTAAATTTATTCATCGTTCTTTGAACGACATTTTTTCTCGAATTTTTGTTTTTGTTTTTAAACAAAACCGTTTTTACATATTTAATTGTTTTTATTTAAAAATGATTTTTAGTCCAATGCGTTTCGCCCAGGTACGACAGTTGGGCTCATCAGCTAGATGCTGTCGTACCTTTCTAAGACGCAACGCTCAGTCGATGACTACCGACACAAACAAAACCGACAACTGAACCGCAAAGGAAGTCAAATTCAAGTGAAATCTCCATACAAACAAACAGGAAAGCATGTCGGTGAGCACATCCATATCAAAGAGTAGAAAACATTTCAAATTTTGCTACAGCTTGTGCCACGTTACGTTTATGTTACGGGGTTCTCACAATAAATGAAATTGAAGGTTGAGCAACAAAGCTGCTTTGTGTGAGGTTGTTAGCAATTCATATGCTTCAACTTTATACGGCACTCAACTCTAACACCAAAGCAGCTTTGTGTTTTGCACTGGAGTCACAAAACCTAATATTACGTACGAAATGTGAGGTCGAACTTCATTGTGACAGTATTCAATGAATTCCTATGGCTGCACTCGTAAACGTGAGGCGAAGCAAAAGCTAAAGCGTGTTTGTGTTTCAGCCATTGGTGGTTCCACTTCTGCCTGCACTCTCAGGCCAGAGTGCAGTGAGCTTTTTTGTCTAAGACTTCCGTCGATATTGAATGTCCTTCCTTGTTGATAGCATTAAAGTGGTCTTGGTTCATTACTTCTTTCTACTTACTAAGAATTTATTAATTTGGTGCTCTAAAAAATCTTTTATATTGTTTAAAACAATCAAATTGATTTGAAAAAGATAAAGTTCTCACAATATTAAAAACCTTTCAATTTTTGCTTACTGAAATCGAATATCAAAAAAGTAACTAACAGGTTACAGATAGTAAAGAACAACCTGTCCACTGTCCGAAACAAATTTTTCCTTTTTCAGGAGTACAAAAGGATGAAAACAAACAAAAATACGATCAAAAGAAAATTAACTTTGCTGTAACTGGATAACATTGACGCAGACAGGAAGTCGAAAACTTTTGCAATAATTACGTTGGACATGGTTTTATTTTTCATCTCATTATTTTCTGTTCTCTGCCAGTATCATCGTTATCTCGTTTCCCTCCTCTATTCTCTGAGTCTAGCTTTTTCTAAAGCTTAATTGTTATGACTTCAACTAGATCTTAAGAAAAACATTATACATGCAAAAACCTTTTTAAAAAAAAGTCCAAGCAATGGAGAGGAATGTCTATAAAACTTCAAGTTGACATTTTCGGTCGTTGTCCTCCTTCTTCCTTAGATGTTTTGTGTTCATGAATGAATTCGCACGACAAGTTGCATTGTCCAAACTTTCAATGAGATCAAAACATAAAAAAGACAATTTTAATTAACGCATCTTAACGAAAATGTGCATTTTCTTTTTTCATGATTTTTTCATGACTAAACGAATTAGTGAAAAAATAACGAACAAATAAAACTTTTTTTAAGAGAAAACTATTTGAATGTTCCTCTACTCTCATATCGTCGAATAGATTATAAAAAATCACTTGGGACTTGGGACCCTTAAAAAAATAAAAATAAAAACTAATTCCACAAGTAGGAAGTATAAATTAAGCATTTCAATAAAATTTTTCGTTTATTTTCTTTTTAATCTGAGAACGCATTCTATTAATATTTTCCTCTCAAAGCCGATATAACTGATGCATTACCCGGCAACGCGGCAAAGGCTTTCGTACAATGATTAAACAAAGTGCTCATGCATTGCACACATATGGGATATTTCCCATAGGCAATAATTGCAGTTCGCATTGGCATCAGTCTCATGTACCATCATCAGCATCAGTATCGGCATCCTCAATTCTCAACTCTCATCCTTTTCCATTGAAATCCCAGAACAGCTCTCATATTATTTATACAAAACGGAATGACGACGACGACGGAGGAAGAATATTATAAATTGAAGTTGTTTCTGTTGATTAAATGTAAACATTTTGAGAAAGTCATTTTGAAAAACAAAAAATAAAAATTAAAAAGAGTTTTAAAGTCGATTTGTGGAAAAGAAATAGCCTAGGTACTTGAGTTTTCGTAGAATTTGCTTTTGATGGCTCGGTGTGTTTCGGAAGAATTTTTAATTTCTACAAAAATATTGGCAATATTAATCGTATTGATTAATTTGGTTTATAATGTTGTTTTTTGTAAAAGTATAGAAGTTTAAGTTGGCAACACTATTATATCTGGCAGCCATTCTGTCCGCTGTCACGTGATTTATTTCTGTATTTTCGATGTCTAGATATCTCGTGCCACAAATGTATGAATATAAGGAAGTTAACGTTTCCACGTACTTTTACGTTACGGACCCAAAATTGTGCGATTTAACGCTACTTGAATATTTTCTGTTGCTAGTCTAAGCTGGAAAGCCTGAAACGATTGACGACTTGGAGGACAGCATTTGCCGCATTATTGCCGAAATATTGCAACAAAACTCATCGAAATTTTGAGCTCTAAATTAGTCTGCTTTCGAGCGATGGCTGTCATATGCCATCATAATTAAATTAAAGTCCCCTTAGACTAACAGCCCTATTCTCCCCATCATCACTGATACCTCATAAGTCATAAGTAGGGTATATTCGTAACTCCCACTCCAAATCGGCACCAACCTTGGCATCGGCACGGCACGGCGGTGCCATCCCAATTGGGATTTCTACCAAGTTTCAATTTTGATGCTAATTGGGATTAATTGTCTCTGGTTGGATTTCTGTATTTTCATTGGAATATTGGTTGTGGGATTGGAAATCGAGTGATAAATTGGTTGTGAGATACACTTTTCTAGTTGGATATGGTTGGGTTGTGCTTGGTACTGTTCGTATTGCTAGTTCAAAAATTAAATTGTTGTTGGAATCGTGCTGATTTGGTTGGGTAGCTCCTACTCCATCCAACTCAAAATCCATGTCGCTCCCAGGACAGCGGCACTTCCCAATTGGAATGCATACCAAGTTTCCAGTTTAATTTAATAAAAATTAAATTCTTGTTGGAATTGTGCTGATTTGGTTGGGTAGCTCCTACTCCATCCAACTCAAAATCCATGTCACTCCCAGGACACCGGCAACATATTTAGTTGGGTAATTTCTGGCACAACATTCGCACCTGTATGGCATGCAATATAAAATTGATTTCTAAACGAAACTCGCATTCCAAAATACTTACTTCTGTGGGTTGTGCTGGTTAGAATTGTGTACAATGCAAGAGAATGTCAGAAAACAAAGAACATATTAAGTAAAAACAAATACAAGTTTTTCTTCTTTCTTTTTTTTTTATTAAAAACATATTTTCATTGCTTACATCAGGTTTACAATTATTTTCTTATCGTTATGTGTAAATATTATTTAATTTTATTCTCAAACTATTCTGGTTACAACTTGTTCAAGTGGATTATAGTCAATAATTCTATCATGAAGCATAAGGCAGTAAGCTGAAGTATTTGCTGGAATTTGTTTTGATGTTCTCATTTCCAAACGTATATCTATAGGTCCTGTTTTCATAGTTTCATTTTGATGTCTGCAGTCCACCACGAAAACTGGAGCATGTGATTTAAATAATTCCCAGGAAAGAAGAGGTTCAGTGATGGTTTTATTATAGTAGGTTTTTTGAAAGTCGGTGTACATTTTGTAAAACAGACTATATCTATTTTTTTCAAAAGAAACATTGAAATCTTCATGTGGATAAACATCAGAGTTTAAATAAACTTTTAAGTCTGTGAGACTGCAGTGATCAAACTTTGTAGGATCAGCAGTCAGGTTTTTATTTTTCCCAGTTTGTAGAGCAAGAACAATGTATCGAGGTTTTTCTATTTGTGTTGTTGTCTTGACATTCCAGATATGATGATCAGAACTTGGCAGCATGGGATATTCATATAGATCCCAGTTTCGGAAAGCAATTTTCATAGAGCTGCTTTTATTTATAGATTTATATAAGTTTAATTTCATGGAATCTGATAAGGTTACGTGGGGTACTTTCCATTGTATTTTTTGAATGTTAATTTGTACTTTTTCATCGGTCGAAGAGATCAATGCGTTTTCATCCACTCTTGCACGAGTGATAATAAGATCATGTCGAGCATTTGGAATGATTTTTTTATAATCTTCAGCGAATCCTAAAAGTTTGTTCAACGGGATACAATAGTTAAAATGAAATGGTTTCAAATTAATAGGTGAGTCAGGAGACCAGGATGCGTTTAATAGCATAGCACTCTCATTTTTAGTCAAAGATAAATAGTTTTTGATCGTTGATGTTATTCCGACATTTCGATTGTAGTCGATTTCCTTGCCATTCAGTTCATAGCGAATTTCATCAAAGAGAAAAGCCATAGCATTGTTTACAAGTTTTGTATTGACTATATCTTTTACATCAGTTGTCGATAATGATCCTTCAACGTATAAAAAACTTTCCGAAGGTAGAACATTAAGATTTTGATGTTGTATACAAATCTGAATGATGTCATTTCGTTCAAAATTGTTTTGATATGGTGAATAAGTATGATACTCATATTTAGAAATGCTTTCATTTATCTCGGGATCTTGAAAAATGTTTAACATTATTTACGATTTCTTTTTTAATTTAAGACCTATTGACAACAAAAAGTCCTGATTATGTTTGGTTAGGCAATGTGTTACCGCAGCTGCGTTCGAAGCTTGATTGACGATTGATTTATTATTAACAATGTTTTTATAAGATATTGAGTTGTCAATGGTTTCATACACAATCATTTTTCTGGTTGTAAATGTAAGCGGACCGTTATGTTTTCACCTCTAAAATTAATATCGTTACCGTCTTGATCGCAGAGCTTAAGACACAATGATGTTATTCGTTTGACGTTCACAGGTAAATAAATAACATTGCTTGGAACTTCTATGATTTTATAGCCAGGGCTTACTTTAACAGAGAATTCATGTAAAATATGCGCCGGTTGGTTATTAATGTACGTTCCATCTATGATATTACATTCAATGCGTATTGTATTAACTCTATTTATATTAACATAGAGATCTGATTCATGAAGCAAGTTTGAAGTCAACAACTTCTTACTAAACCCTAAAAGCGAACCAATAGAATTTGGTTTTGAAAAGTCAATATCTTCTGAACAGATAATTTCACATTTCAGAGTGTTGTTGTTTGCTTTGATTTTAATTTCAGTTTTCCTTATTTGGTTTTTCTTTTTTTTATTTATTTCATTAATTCTCTTTTGTATAAAATTGTTAATATCTTCAATTTCATATGAACCAATAGGAAAAGAAATAACACTATCACCGATACATAACATATTATTACTCTCATCCACATTTGGAATTGAATTATATGTTTGGAAATCTATAAGTCCACATACATAATTAGATTTAAGCACTATTGGTGGAAAATACTGAGCGTTAAGAGTTGACTCATTCCCACTTAAAGCAAGTGTTAACGACATGTTGATTAAAAGACAAATGACACATTTTTCATTTTTACACATCATTTTATTACAATATACATTACATTATATACATTACATTATATTGCGTTATTATTTGTAGTATAATATAAAACATTCTTTTTTTTTCAAATTTATTTTAATCTAATTTATATTTCTGTTTTTATACATATATAAATATATCATTACATGTATGTATATGTTTTATTACAACGGTAAGGGTTCATTGTCATTGGGTATATTTTTATGTCCCCAGGCAAGCGTGCTGATGTTATCTGCACATATGAATCTTTTTGTGTCCTTAAAACTAAGAGCCAACTTGTTTAAATTTTGGGTGTAAATTGTATGTAATTTACTCCTAAAAGTTAACATATTTTCATATCTTTCAATTTTATCAAATAGACATCTTTTATAATCATCTATTCTCAATCGTTTGGTGACAGATCTTTTGACTCCTTTCGCCTTCTGGACAGATTTTGCATTTTGTACAGTGAACGAGTACATTTTAGCTCTCAAACCAACAAATTCCAACATTTTATTCCCACAGGTTTCGTCTTTAAACATACCTAAGACTTTGTTATTTAACCTAGGAATATTATGTTGGTTATTGGGATCAAAGTCATATGTATCAAACCTTGATGGTATATCATCCAAAATATCAGAATAAAAGTCTTCTGTTTTGACATTGTAAATAAAGGAGTCAGTATCCATATAATTAAGAAGAACATTTTCATGATATTTTGGTTTGATGTAGTCATAGTGGAATTCATACATAAGAATTTTTGAGAGCTCAAGTACTATGAAACCTAGATAGATCGGTTTGTTCAATGTAATGTTGCATTTACTCATTTGTATAGCCAACAGTGGGATAGATCCTTCATCATCCTCATGGGCAAATTGTAAGGAACTATGGAAGTTTGGTCTCGCAATCCAACCTCTAGCACCCAATGATTGTCTTTTATTTTCCCATCGTGTAACAATTTTAACATCAGTACGTTTCTCAATATTTTCCATTGTTTTACCATAAATAGAAAGATTCATTAACTTGAAAAACCTTTTCTGGAAATCAGTTTTAGCTTTCTTTCTAAGTTCAGTATTAAGGGAAATATATTCTTCCAGCCATTTTGATTGTTTAAATTTAATCACACGATGGACTTTTTTTAAAATCAAACCATGTTTCAGAGCTTGCTTTAAACTCTCAAGGTGAATAACATAGTTCCGTTTTGGTAAGAAACTTGCTACTAGTTTCTTGAATTTAGAACCCGGCGTTGCAATATTTTCTGGGCAAAAAGGCAAATCGTTATGAATATCATGCAGATGATCGGGATATTCTAGATCAACTTCTAAAACATATCCAACATTAATATCATTCAGACTTTCTATGTATGCCAGAGAAAAATTAAGTGGGTTCTGCCATTCAAAATCTCCACAAGGAAGATTCTGAGACATTGCCCAGCCATATAAATTATTTGCATCTAAATAAACCAAGTACGATGATGGTTTTTCAGAGTCATAGGACTCAATAAATTTATTATTGGCTCGGGAATATCTATGACTGCATTGGGTAAGGCCGCCTCTTATCCCTTTTTGAAAGAAATTATACATTTCAATGTCAGTCAATAATTCCAGTTCCACTTTTGTCACTTTTAACATAGCATCCCAAGATAAACCAGGAGCTGTATAGTAGTGACAAGGATCTAAACTGTATCTATGCCTACAAACTTTTCTGAAATTTTCAAAAATATCAGCTAGCAACAAAACATCACTTTTTAGGTATATTTCCATATAACTCTTGAGATCTTGGCAGTTAAAATGATTCCATATGCTTATGGCTAACTGATAATCTTCAGTTGAACATTCCTCATTCGTGAGTTTGTTGAAAAACTTCGCTCTTTCAGGAAGACATTGTTCAGACATTTTTTGCCAAGAATCCAAAAAATCATATGGAAATACACCTTTTCTCTTTACTAATTCCAAACTTTGCTCTGTTTTAAAGCATTTTCTGGATAAAATAAAGTCTGAATGAACTAAATTTCTAGCTAAACTATCTATGCTATCACCCAAAAAGCGAAAAGAGTCTAAAAATCTAAGTTCTATAGAACGTTTTTCATCAATATAGATTTTCTTTGAAAAAGAAATATATTTTTCTTTGTTCAAAGGAATCACTTTGATTTCACCATCGATTTCTCTAAGCGATTTGAAGAAAAGATGTGCATCATAACCAGATAAATTATGAAACAAAATTGGAAAAAAAGTTGGCATCTTATATTTAATGTTGCAAAGATTATGGGCTGCCCCCCTATATTCACCTGTTAAGTGACAATGATCCCTTACCTTCATCTCTCCAATATCGAATTTGTTGGCGCATATTGTGCACATTGTTGACTTCTCAAAACAAAGCGCCTGCATTTCTGTGAGAGGTTTCATCGGTGTCACGCTTCTAATGTGCTTGTTGTATTTGTCCATCGTGTCTTCAACTAAACTATGAATGAATTCACTAGCACAGTTTTCTCCTATAAAGAAAAGAAAAAAAAAAAAAAAAAAAAAAAAAAATTTATAAGAATTTTGTTTGACAGAAAATAAGTTATTAAATAATACCTATGAAAGTCCGCATTACATCTTCGGTTTCATCGAAAGAACATTTCATGTAGTATGAGAATGCACATGGAACGTGTTCTTGAAGGATTGTTGTTGAAGACGTTGATGGGTCCGGTAAACAGGTTTGAACTGGTTTGAGAATGCATTCAAAATCTGCATATGTAACAAATGGAACCATCATTTGTTTATCATAATTTGCAAATTTTATAATCTTTTTATCCTCGGCTGGCATTTTTGTTACCATTTTTTTACACTCGCCCTTGTGTTTATCAAATGAGGGGTCATTGTAAAAATGCTGCAAACAAGTATTGCAGAACAGTAATTTTCTCCTTGAACTTTCCACAACATCACTTGTTATCAAACGACTTATATGCTTTATCCACATAAAGTGCGTAGCTTCGCCTTTCATTTGGAGTAGAAGATTAACATGAATGCGTTTTTCTTGCATTGTCATGTAATAAGGACCTTCAATTTGAGGTTTTTCTCCCTCAGAAAATCCAAAAACATTGATGCTTATATTATTTTTAGATTCAAATGTTTTGATTTCCGGTAATTCAAGGGGAAACGAGAGCCCAGTGAAATCCAGTATGATATTTTCCAGGGCAATTATATCTCTGGATATATCTGACACTTGGTAGTAGGAAGATGTTCTCTCTGCATGTGTCTCAATCCTTGGATGAACAGCAGAAATAACTGCCCATTTAAAACAATATTCATCTTTGTTTTCAATATTGAGAATGGCTCTCTTGTCCACAATTTTTTTTGGCAAAGATAAATAACTTGAACCACTCAATGGCTGGTATTTGTTGACGTTGATTTCCACTGATTTTATTCTTATCAGTGCCCATCCACTATCCTTTTCTTGGAATTCATCCATTTTCTTGAGGATAGTCTCAAACATTTCCTCGAGAATGGGATTTATTTCTACTTCCAGGAAAACTGCTTTCATTTCCGCAGCCATTGATTTTAATTCGATCACCATTTCCTCACCACTTATTTTTACATACTCCGCAAAAAGTTCCAAGTTGAATTTTACGGAGTTGTGCTCATTTATTTTTTGGTGAAGAATTTCATGAATCATTGCTTTGTTGTCATTCAAAAATACTTTTGGATCTAGTTCATGTTCATTTTTATTTTGAACGGAAAGGGAAATTACGCGATTTTTAAATGAATTCCTTATTTCCATCACGTTTTCCTTATAAAGTGTTTGAACTTTGGCTTTGTGAGCATTTTTCCGGACATGTTGCGCCCATTTGTTTTTGGGCATTTGTTCCTTGCAAAATGTACAAGTCACCAAACTTTCGTTATTTATCTTTGTAACAATTGCTGCTGCAGAAGTTGATGGTTGATCGTCTATTTTTGAAGCTGCTGATGTAATTGATGGACGTTTTTGTTGCTGTTCCTTATGTTGTTGAAGTTCGCGTATTTGTAATTGAAGTTTTTCAATTAATTTCTGTTGTTGTTGTATTTGTATTTCATGTTGACGTTGTCCTGGTATTTGTTGATGTTGATGATGATGTTGTGGTTGTTGTTCTTGTTGTAGTTGTTGTTTTTGGTTCAATGGATGTTCTTGTCCATTTTGATGATTCTTTGCGCATTGAATCAAATGCGCCTTTTGAATTGTTTGGGACTCAAACGTCTCCCCACAGAGACGACAAGATCCCGACAAGTTTAAATGCACCGTTTTTATGTGACGATTTAACACACCGACACTCGAAAACATTTTATTGCAAAAAGCACAAGATTTTGTGTTATTCATGATTATAATTTTATTTTCTTAACTGTGTACAAAAAATTATAATTATAATTTGTAAATAGGATTTAGTTTTTAGTTAGTTTTTGAAACTTTTTTTTTTCACACTTTAAATGTCACAAGACCTCCTTTTGAATTGAAAACAAAATTCAAACTGAGTTTAAAAGAAACATAGTCTTACGTATTTATCTTTTTTTGGGGAACGTCACTTTATGTTCTTAACCTCGTTCACAACGTGGTTTGGGTTTTTGTATTATGTTCTTAACATCGTTCACAACGTGGTTTGGGTTTTTAATTATGTTCTTAACATCGTTCACAACGTGGTTTGGGTTTTTAATTATGTTCTAAGCCTCGCTCATAACATGTATTGGGTCTATGTAAATATTATAGGTTCCCACATTGTAGGTATTTGATTAAGTATCATTTGTAAGGATAAACATGATTCAATTTTTTAAAATTATCAAACCTTTCAAGGGTAAAAAAAAACAAACAAAAAAAGGTACACTGAACAATTACGTATATGATAAAAATGTATCTACGCGCCTCCTTAACATATTAATTCGTATGAATAAGAAATAAAACACTCAGAAAATTCGTTTTGAATTTTTCTCGTAGGATCAACACGTAAGGATCCCAGATTGTATGTATTTGATAGGATCAACACGTAGGGATCACACATTGTAGGTATTTGATTACGTATCATTTGTAAGGATAAACATGATTCAATTTTTTAAAATTATCAAACCTTTCAAGGGTAATAAAAAAACAATCCAAGAAAGGTAAACTGAACAATTACGTTTATGATTAAAAAAAAAAAAAGCAATATATCTATGATCCTCCTTAACATATTAATTTATAGGAATAAGAAATAAAACACTCAGAAAATTCGTTTCGAATTTTTCTCGTAGGATCAACACGTAAGGATCCCAGATTGTATGTATTTGATAGGATCAACACGTAGGGATCCCACATTGAAGGTATTTGATTAAGTATCATTTGTAAGGATAAACATGATTCAATTTTTTTTTTTAATTATCAACTTCCTTTCAACTTCAAGGGTAATAAAAAAACAAACAAAAAAAAAAGGTACACTGAACATTTACGCTTATGATAAAAAAAAATGTGTGTATGCGCTTCCTTAACATGTTAATTCGTATGAATAACAAATAAAACACTCAGAAATTTTGTTTTGACTTAATAATATTTTTCCTGAATGAACATGAAAAATATTCGAAAAAGAAAAAAAACAGAAAAAATTTGTTTCTTCAGGTTTTAGGTATATATATTTTGTGTGGGGATCTGGGATACTTCTACTAGGACTTCTATAAAAGGAAATTTCGTTGTTACCAACGAGCACAGTCGATTACGAGCACTAGCAACATAACATCATGTATTTTGAAGAGGAGGAGTATTCCATTTTTACAGTAGATGATTTCGCTGCAAGAGAAGCAAACTCGCTTAACTCCCTTAACGAAATTAATTATAAACCATCAAAAAAAATATCTGACCTTAATACAGATATTAAGTACAATATTTTTGCTCTACGAAAAGTTAAAACGCCTTGGGGGGATCGCATTGTCGCAGATCTTGGAGAGTTCACAGTAAGTAAAAGAAAAAAAAACATCAATTTCATTGTTCTTTATTTAAAGTGACTTTTAATTTCTTTATTCCTACAGACTTTTCTACCTCAGAGATATTCCAAACTCTCAGTAAGCAGCATTGCATCAATTGGAGGAGGTGGCTATGTCTTAGAGATTGTAAGACAAATCGGTTCCACCTATGAATTAAAATTTATGAAAATGAAGTAAAAAAAAAATTATATTTGTAAATAAACACACAATAAATACATAGTTAAAAAAAACGAATTCTTTCTTTTATTCGTTTTAACCGTCTGTGTTTTTTCGGACTTCTTTATTTGATTCAGTATCATTTGTAAGGATACACATGATTCTTTTTTTAAATTTATGACCTTCCTTCCAAGGGTAATAAAAAACCAACATCAAAGAAGATTCTTCAAGGGATCAATATATTTTCGTTTTTTCAACTTTATCACCTTCCTTTCAAGGGCAATAAAAAAACAATCAAACAAAAAAATTTTCTCGTAGGATCAATAGGTAAGGATCGACAGGTAAGGATCAACATGCAAGGATCCTACATTGTAGGTATTTGATTGAGTATCATTTGTAAGGATAAACATGATTCAATTTTTTAAAACTATCAAACCTTTCAAGGGTAATAAAAAACCAACATCAAAGAAGATTCTTCAAAGGATCAATATATTTTCGTTTTTTCAACTTTATCACCTTCCTTTCAAGGGTAATAAAAAACAATCAAACAATGAATACTTCATCACTCTGTTATGAGCAAAGGAATGTGAATCCTGTAAAATCTCAGCTCAACTGAGTAAAGTTGGTGGTTGAGTATCCTTTTTTTCCTAACTGAGTGAAGTTGGTGGTTGATTAACTGAGTGAAATTGGTAGCTGAATAGAAATTGATTCAGTTCCACATCAACAGTGACGGGCACTAGATCGATTTTGCAATATTCTATAGTAACAATAAAAAACAAAACCAAAAGAGTTAAAATGGAAAAAAACGAAGGACAAGAAAACGAAAGAATTTTGAACGGTATTGAGGAGCCAGAATCTTTCCGTCCAAATCCTAACCAGGAAAGATTGGACTGCGGACCATCGCAGAGATACCGGGAAGAACTTTTCGAGCCAGATTTTTTCCGCCCAAATCCTAACCAGGAAAGATTGCACTGCGGACCATCGCAGAGATACCGGGAAGCGATTTTCCAACCATTCCATGGAGCTGCTATAATAAATGAATTAGAACAGGAATACGGACCAAACTATTGTGATTTGGAGGAGGTGTTTGAGGATGACGAAGAATACAAGTCAAGTACGCTCCTACGAAAAGTCATTGAGGCAAGGTTTCGTCCAAAAAGGAAAAGAATAGCAGATCCTTTATTGGATGCAAAACGACTGCCAGGTGGAAAATTTTTTAAAGGAGAAAAAAAAAATCCTAGAATATAACAAATAAATTTAAAAGAAAAAAAAAAAAATAATAATAAGCAAATAAAAAATAAAATTGAATTTTTACATCTTATATTTTATATTTCTTTTATTTTAATTCGTTTTTTTTAATCCAGGAGTTATGTTCTGATGGAAATCCCAACCACTTGACGAAAACCTTATTTCCTCTGCTCTGTAAAACCTTTTCCACAAGAAAAATATCTGCACATTTAGTTTTCATCAGTTCTGGTTCATAGAAACTACCTTGAACAGGTTTTCCTTGATAGTCTTCAAGAAGATATGTATTTGGTTTTGTAACTTTGGTTTTTCTTATTTTAAAAACCTCTGTTGTCCAGTTAGGTGTATAGCCCTTTTCAAATGCATGTTTATACTTGCTGATTCTTACTTTGTCACCGATCTTAAATTTTTGTTTACTTGCTCCTTCTTTATCAGTTTTAAAAAGCGGTAACAATGACTTGGAATTTTTCTTCGTTACATCTGCAGGAAAACATTTAATGGTTCTGTGAAAAGAGTGATTGTAATCATTTAGTAGTTTCTTATAAATATTGATCCACTTATAGTTTCCATTGAAACTAAATTCTTTCCACATTTTTTCTTTAAAAGTTCTATTAAATCTTTCGACAATGGAAGCCTTTAATGAACTGAATGTTGAGTAATGATTAATTTTGTACTTTTCCATTAAGAGTTTAAAGTTCTTATTGAAAAATTCTTTTCCATCATCTGTTTGTATATTCTTTGGAATTCTAGAAGAACATCTAAATATTTGTTCCATTCCTTTCGTAATGGTAATACCCTTTTTGTTTTTCATTGGGATGACCCATGCAAATTTCGAAAACGTATCGATTACTGTCATTAAATAATTAAATCCTCTGTTTTGTTCACTATATGGGATCATTTCAACCAGGTCAGCTTGCCATAAGTCATCGTAACCTTTGATGATAACATGACGACGTTTGAAGTTTCTACGTGCAGCTTTATGCAACTCCTCAACAACCTCACGCTTACTCATATTTACAAAGAGTGAATCCAACAAAATCAAAGAAAAGACTTTTATATATATTTTTTTTCTTTTATTGCAATCTATTATACAGTAACATAAGTTTCTTAATTTTAATTAACCTTTTTTCTATATGGTAACAGCCGCAAGTATCTGGACCTTCTTCACATAGGTTGGATGACCAACAACAGTTGGAGTAATGATATCCATGCGATGATTCCATGTATGTAGTATTTTTAAATTTACTAACCATTGAAATACAGTTAGTAAATTCTCCATAGTGTTCATCCAATATTGATTCGCCATTTGTTTTTAAAAAATCAAAAATATCTTTTATTATTTTATCAGTGTCCATTTTGAAAGTTCCTTGTGGTTCGAGTGTTGAATGCTAACTATCAAATTTTATTTTATTTTATGAAAATTGAAAACCTTTTTTATCTTCACTTATTTGTATATAAAATACAGTTACATAAGATTAATACATGTATACCATTTTAATCTATCGGTGTAAAGGGTACATTAGGAAACAACGTTTTCATTATAAATTCAACTTTTTTTTTTATTTTCTCGTCAACATACTTTTCTTCTTTGGAGTCTTTAAGTTTTTGAGAAATTAATTGTGATTCTTTATTTTCTTGTTCCATACTTTTTATTGTTTCCTTTATCGTAGAGTCTATGTGGTTTTTTAGAATACGAATTTCCTTATTAAAAGTGGATAAAACTTCCATTAAAGAAGAATTGATGTGGTTTATAATGCTTGATTCTTTAAGACTTATTTGATCATCAACATATCCTTTGCATACGGCTTGGTGGGGATATTCAGGATTACTTCCAACATTGTTTAAATATTTACTTTCTATATCAAAATCACCAGACGATAGAAGTTTAAAACCTATTCCTGGAGGCCCTACAAGACCTTTATTATTTGGAAGAGGCTTGAAGTTCCTACCGAACTTGTCGACGTTCATTGTTTATATGTAAAATTAATTGATTGAAACGAAGCTAATATATAATATTTGATTCTTTTAGCTCTTCAATTAACGAATTTATTTCATTCTGATGGCTATTATTACCAGCATTTTTGGATGCTATCAAAAGTCTTAGCCTATTAACAAGTTCATTAGGATCGTTCCAATACACATATTCAATATTTTTATTTGTATACTCCATATCAGATATGACAGAATAAGACTTTCCAGTTTTTTCTGTTTCACTTTTAAATCTTGCAGCAAGTTGTTTAACTATTTTTGTATATTTTGCACCTCTATTTGCCTTGATTCGACCGGAACTATCATGATTAGTTTTATATGCATTAGTTTTATATAAGATTTTTCCATATTCTTCTAGGTCATTACTAGTATATATTTGCTGGCGTGGATTTTTCTTTAGAATTAATTCAATGAGACCAGGAGTTCGAGTGAAAGTTTCATCATCAATAACAATTTCATGTTCATTCATTACAAAACGACATTTTCCTATTTTAATAGAATTTGTATTTGCATCAAAATATGGACCATATGTTGTATCGCGGTTCGAATCTGACAATATTTTTTTAATGTGTGAAGATGTTTTGTTCAGAGTTGAATTACTTTTTGGTGTACTGAATAACATGGAATCATCTGTAGTATCCATTTCTTGAATGTAACTTGATTTGTTATGTTCTTCTTCCTTCACATTTTCATCAAAAGATTTGAAATGTAGCTTACGAGGTTTGATTGTTTTTATGACGTCATTCTCCTGTTTGGTTTCTTTTGTAACATTTCCAACCAATTTGTTCAATGGTTCCACAATTGGTTTAAAAGTCTCTTCTAAATCAGTTTCTCTAGTCATTTTGCCAGTTTTTAGTTGAAAATATTTATTTCTTAGCACATTTTTTGTTTTTATTAAATCTCTCAACACGTTCTCATCCATTTCTATGGTTCGGATAAATATATTTCTTTTATTAATTTTTTTTGTTTAGAATTAAAATGAAGGACTAGTTTTCCCAAACAGTATTGTTGTCAGAATGTTTTGATTTTAAATGAAATATTTATATTTATAGTAAAGCAATTTTATTGAAACTGTTTTTGTAGCGACCTTTTTCAATACTGTTCTCCTTGTCTATTACTAGGAATCCAAAATTGTCAGTCCAACAATGTGAGCATAACTCTTTGAATTGATTAAATGTCATATCAGAGTTAATATGATCCTTGTAAACATGCTTCAAGTTCAATTCGTCTTGTTTAAAAAGAATAATGAAATTAGCGTTGTCTCTTATTAGATGTTTTGGTATATGAGTATAGGACTGGCATAAGTAAAAACTATCAACTCCATTGTGACGACCCATACAAAAATAGTCTCTTATATTATTTTGTTTCTGGCAAGCGACATCATCGAATAAAAATATTGAATTGTTTTTAGCGTCTGAAGGAGGCATTATTTCACAATTGTTTGAAAATTCGTTGTATTCCATTCCTTTGATAGATGAAATAATTTTTTTAAGATATTGATATTTTGGTTGGTGTAAGGATTTGGAATAAATATAAATATTTTCAAACTTTAAACCGTTGGCGTCAAGAAGAATGCTTAACATTACATTTGTTTTTCCGCAGTTTGATGGTCCAACGATAATTCCTCGAATACTATTGGGAAATAAGTTTCCATGTTTTTTCTTAATTTTTACATTGGAATCAAAATTCCTTACGTTTATGACTTCTGACTGCTTTACAAAACGCATAATGACGACTAAGGTCTTTTTTAATAAAACATTTTGTTTTTATACACTTGTTATCATAAATGTTTCAACCTTCAACTAAGAAGGTGTGTTAATCATACTATGATTGAATACAACACTCAAAATCAGTGCAATAGAAAAAGAAAATCAATTAAAGGAGAAGGGCTTTTGAATAAAGTTATAGACAAACTACCATTTGAATTACATATTCCTTCATATAATTATTGTGGACCTGGAACGAAATTGGAGGAACGCCTACGTAGAGGAGATAAAGGAATCAATCAACTGGATGAGGCTTGTCGTCTTCATGACATTGCATACTCAAAAAGTAGCTCTCTATCAGACCGACATATTGCTGATAAAATTCTAACCGAACAAGCGTGGAAAAGATTTAAAGCAAACGACTCATCAACCTCTGAAAAGTTAAGTGGACTCCTAGTTACCAACATGATGAAAGCTAAATCTAAATTTGGAATGGGTAACTGCAAGACCAAAAAAAGCGCAATTAAAAGACCTAAGAAGACAAAATCAAAAAAGGTTTGCAAACAGAATATGTTTAAAAAGGCTATAAGCGAAGCAAGAAATGCTATTAAAAACAATATAAATTGTTGTGGAACAACATCTATTGCTAATATTGCTGTGAAGGCTGCAAAAAATGTTATTAAAAATAAGAAAAAACAAATTCAAACACCGAGAGTAATTCCACTTCCGAAAAGTGGTGGTTTCCTACCACTTCTAGCTCCTATTCTAGCTGGTTTATCTGCTGTGGGATCACTAACAGGTGGAGCAGCTGGCGTTGTAAAAGCGATCAATGATGTACGATCTGCTAAAAGACAGTTTGAAGAAAATAAGCGTCATAATAAGGCTATGGAGTCAGTTGCTATTCAAGGAAATGGACTGTTCTTAAAACCATATAAAAATGGTCTTGGA
The DNA here is from genome assembly GCA_943590905.1 of Sphaerophoria taeniata. Classification (NCBI taxonomy): domain Eukaryota; kingdom Metazoa; phylum Arthropoda; class Insecta; order Diptera; family Syrphidae; genus Sphaerophoria; species Sphaerophoria taeniata. The sequence continues at coordinate 27,514,282 of OX016541.1, forward strand.
CTTTTTTTAAACTCAACAAATACAAAAAACTAATTGAATTGCTACCTAACAATCCTTTAAGCAATTTTGATATCCACCAGTTTGGAAAGAAACACTTGAAGCATTTTAGAGGAGTTTTTATGCGAAACTCTTTACCAAAAGTACCAACATTAAAAGAGTGTGGTGTTATAAATCTGGACAATGAAAGCGGCTTGGGTACTCATTGGGTAGCATACATAAGAAATAAAAACAAAAATATTGTTAAGTATTTTGATAGTTTTGGAAATTTAAGACCACCCTCAGAAGTAATAAACTATCTTGGTACAAAAATAAACTATAATTATATACAAGAACAAGATTTTGATACATTTATTTGTGGTCATTTGTGTTTAAGGTTTTTATTAGAACAATGTAATAAAGTTTTCAAAATCTAAAACAAAATATAAATAAATATCGTAAAAAAAAAAAAAACAAATGTGTCTTTTTATCAAACTCTTCTGGCATTATCTTGCATTGTTCACAATTCTAGCCAGCACAACCAACAGAAGTAAGTATTTTGGAATGCTAGTTTCTATTTGATCCTAAGCATATGAACATCCTAATAAGAATATGTTTAGCCAATGCACTATGCACATATCAATTTTATATTGAATGCAATGCAGGTGCGAATGTTGTGCCGGAAATTACCCAACTAAATATGTATTGGGTGCCGTGCCAAGTTAGAAATCCAACCAGTGACAATTATTCCCAGTTAGAATCAAAATGGAAACTTGGCATTCATCCCAATTGGGACGTGCGGTACGTGCCGGTGGCTTGGGAGTGACATGGATTTTGAATTGGATGGAGTAGGAGCTACCCAACCAAATCATTCCGATTCCAACAAGAATTAAATTTTTGAACTAGAAATACGAACAGTACCAAGCACAACCCAACCATATCCAACTAGAAAAGTGTATCTCACAACCAATTTATCACTCGATTTCCAATCCCACAACCAATATTCCAATGAAAATACAGAAATCCAACCAGAGACAATTAATCCCAATTAGCATCAAAATTGAAACTTGGTAGAAATCCCAATTGGGATGGCACCGCCGTGCCGTGCCGATGCCAAGGTTGGTGCCGATTTGGAGTGGGAGTTACGAATATACCCTACTGTCATAAGAAGAGGTGAAATTGATTTTGTGACTTTTTCGTATCCTCCCCCAAAGTCACAACTTGTGAGAGTCACAAAAACAATCAAAACTGTGATTTCCTTCAGAGCAGGTCATAACTAGAAAATTGTTTGAGATTTGACATTATGATTTATGAGTATCAATGAATATAGTGAAAAAAAGGAAGGAAAGAGAAAAGACATACGCTCTTTTTCTTTTTTCTTTATTCTATTTCTTTGTTCACAACTGATAACGATCATTGTTCATCGCCTTTGAAATTACACTACAATAACAAAAGCAACCCCCAATCCCCATACGCAATCTCTGTTTACGTTGCCAATATTGACGAAATCGCATCATATGTTGCGTTGAAACACATATTGCAGTTTCAAAGAATCCATTCTGGCAACGCATTTCCATATTCACATTGGCTTTGGTGAGTTTCGTTGTGACTTTTCTTGTGAGGTTTATGGGAGAATCCGACAATTGTTATCGAATCACAACAATCCTCACAAGAAATAATCACGAGGGCTTGTGATTCCTCACAAGGGGGAGAATCAGGGGCTAAGATTATCTTTCGAATAAAGCCAATTAGAAACGGATGTACAGATTTTGACAAAATCAACAACTCTTATCTATCATGTTGACTGTTGATAAACTGTACAGCGGCTGGCTAAGGCTTAGTTCATACAGTAAAAGTAACAGGTGTTTTTTTCGAGGTATAGAACCGTAAGTTCGCATTACTTTTCAAGACGGTGACCGCTTTAACAGCTGTCAAGTGATTTATTCTCAGTTTGGTTTTGCAATTCATCATGAATAGACTCACGCCTGAACAACGCTTGCAAATTGTGCAATTTTATTTCGAAAATAATGGTTCTGTGCGTACAGAGAAGCTATTACTACTGTAGAGCGTAGCATTGAGGAACACCTGAATGAGTCCATCCGCCATCGAGCACAGGAATTGAATCTGTGTCCATCCACTTTACGGAAGATTTTGCGGAAGCATTTTGCTTACAAAATCCAGCTCATGCAAGAATTGAAGCCAAACGATCATCAAGCAAGGCGTAGATTCGTCGAATAGGCCCAAAACGAGATGGCCGTTGTTCCCGATTTTCATAAGCGAATTTTATTTAGCGATGAAACGTATGTATTTCCGATTGAATGGCTACGTCAACAAACAAAACTGTCGCATTTGGAGTGAAGCTAATCCTCAAATGTATGTCGAAACACCGTAACTTCCAGAAAAACTGACTGTTTGGTGCGCTTTATGTACTGGTCGAATCATTGGTCTGTACCTCATCAAAAACGATTATGGCCACAACGTTACGGTCAATGGTGATCTGATCGGTATAGAGCCATGATTACTAACTTTTTCATTCCTGAATTGAACAATCATGATGTCCAGGAGCGGTGGTTTCAACAAGACGGCGCAACATTTCACAGCTCGTGCCACAATCAATTTATTGAAAGACACGTTTGGTGACCACCTAATTTCAAGTTTTGGACCTGTGAATTGGCCTCAAAGATCTTATAATTTAACACCGCTAGACTATTTTCTGTGGGGTTATGTATGTATGGTCTATGCGGATAAGTTACAAATGCTTTACCATTTGGTAGACAACATTTGCCATGTTATTGCCGACATACGGCCACAAATGTTGGAAAAAGTCATCGAAAAGTGGAATACATCCGAGCCAGCCATGGCAGTCAAATGCCAGAAATCATATTTAAAATGTAATGCCACAAGATTATCTTTCGAAAAAATAAAAAAATCATGTCAATCGAATAATCCATCGTTATTTTATTGCAATTTCAAGTTCTATACCTCTAAAAAAAAAACACCCTTTATGCATGATCATATCGTCTGCTGTCTTAATATTATAATTTTCATCGCTCCTCAATAAAGAATTTTGTTATCAATGACTAGTAACAATTAAGGTATTTATCGAAATATCTGTACAAGTTTTGCCATAACCTAAGTTTTTAAATGTCTATTTATTTATTCAAATACGTTAAATACTAACGTTAAGTTTACAATGATTACTTAAAACTAAACTTAAAACTAACATTATTTAACTACTTATAACAAAAAAATTAAATTTAAAGCTTGCAGATCTGATATTGTCATTAGTAGAGTCAATAAGAAAAGAAAATTTATTAAAAATACTGATTAATTGATTAAGAGGACTGTTAACGCCATAGTTAGATCTACTAAAAATAGTTCGAATAGGTAAATTTCTTCTTAAGGTGGCCTGACTCAAGTTGAAATTCAATCTATAAAGAATAGATGGACATGAAATAGTTCCATTCATTACTCCTGTTATAAAGCAGAACTGCAAATACTCTCTGTGACCAGAAAGAGACGGGAGATTTATTAAGGGAAGCCTTTGAGTATATGGGGGTAAATGAAGTCTATCAGGCCAGGGGAAAAAACGAAGACAAAATCTTAAAAATCTACGTTGAATACTTTCAATTCTATTTATATGTATAGAGTAGTAAGGCGCCCATACAACGCAAGCGTATTCGAGAATTGGCCTGACAAAAGAAACGTATAGAATTTTGATGACATATGGATCACGGAACTCACGCGAAAATCTTTTGACGAAACCAAGTACTTTGTTAGCTTTTTTTATTATAAAATTATAGTGATCAGTAAACGTTAATTTTGAGTCAAGTACAACACCAAGGTCAGAAAAATTAGATAATCTACACAAGGAGGTCGAATTCAACACATAGTCATAGTTTATTACATTGCGTTTGCGTGAAAAACACATTGTTTTACATTTGTCAATATTTAAAATCAAGCGATTATTCTTGCACCATTCCCAAAACTTATTCAGGTCCTCTTGTAGATCTTCACAGTCATTGATCGAGTTAATAATTCGAAATATTTTTACATCATCTGCATAAATAAGTGATAAAGAATTGTTTAAAACAGAAGGCAAATCATTAATAAATAAAACAAACAGCAACGGGCCAAGGTGACTACCTTGGGGTACACCAGAATTGACTTTAAATTGACATGAAGGGTTACATCTGAACATGACACTATAATATCTATCTTTAAGGTATGACGAAATCCACATAACAAAACGGTCGTTGAGTCCAATTTTACTCAATTTACTAAGAAGAATATCGTGATTTAATTTGTCAAAAGCTTTGCTGAAGTCTGTAAAAATGCAATCGACTTGAGAATGTTTTTCAAATGCATCCAAACAAAAAGTAGAGAATTGTAACAAATTAGTTATTGTAGATTTGTGTTTAACAAATCCATGTTGATTTTCACATATAACAGATGAACAATTAAAAGAAACTATATCACAAACAAGGGATTCAAACAATTTAGGAATAGCGGACAATTTTGCTATAGGACGATAGTTAGTAACTAAATTTTTGGAACCTTTTTTATGGACCGGCGTTAAGTATGAATATTTCCAAAGATCTGGGAACTTAGAACATTTCAGAGATTCATTGAAAAGAAGAAACAACGGATAAGAAATATAGGACACACATTTTTTCAACATAAAAGATGGAATTCCATCAGGACCAGGACTAAAACATTCATTTAGCTTTAAGATATTGTCACGTATAGTAGTCTCAGAAATTGAAAAATTTATTGAAGAAAGATGACTGTATTCTTGAGTGTTAGGAGTGATAAAAGAACAAGTAGTGTTTGCAGAAGAGAAATCTTCAAAGGCAGTCTTAAAATAATCTGCAAACATGTTAGAAATTGTCTCTGGAAGATGGCTTGAAGAATTCTGAAAGGTCATACATGCTGGATAGCCGTCAAATTTACGTTTACTATTAACATATCGCCAAAATATATGGGGGTTCGTTTTTAGGTCACATTCAGTGTTCGAAATAAAATCAGAATATAAACAGTTAGAATAGGTCACAAAGTCGGATTGCAGCTCTTGGTAGTCTCGAAACGTTTCATCATTCATCGAAAGATTGAATTTCAACCAGGCCTTATTTCTTTTATTTTTTAATGTTCTTAAATGCGAATCAAACCATGGCGGATTACTGTTTAATGATTTCAATTTACGAAGTGGGATAGTATCTAGAAAACAGTCAAATAAGATTTCATAAAATCGTAATATCATTTCGTCTAAACACAATTTTGAAAATATTGAATCCCAGTTAATTTCAAGAAGTAAGTCAAATAGTTGAGAAAAGTTACATTTTTTAAAGTCAAACTCGATTTGATGTTTACATAAATTTAAAACGTTGCATACACTTAAGTTTAAAGAAATAGTAAGGGCAGGATGGTGACGATCTTCGTGAACGAGCTTTGAATCACATGGGATAACGGCAGCATCAGTATTCATAACGTCTGAGAAGTATACGAGATCCAATATTCTTCCATTTTCATTTTTAACACCATTCAGCTGATTAAGGCCAAAAGATTCCATTCCATCTATTAAGTAGAATTCGTTTGTATTCGAAGCATTAGTAGGCAAGTATACGTCGTCGTTAGTTGAACTGGACCACACCAAGTTAGGAAGATTAAAGTCACCAATAATAATAATCTCATCAGTTGGCTCAATTATTTCAAAAATCGTTTCTAGCGAATTAATTAAATTTTCATAAATTCCGTTAGTAGAACCAGGTGGAATATAGCATGCAACCACATAGACGAAACCAGAAGGCATTTGTATTTTTACGCAAAGTATTTCAAGCGATGATTGCAAAAAGTCATCCACAAGTGAACATATAAGAGATGTTCTTACTGCAATCAATAAACCACCACCAACATTAGCTGAATCATTGAGCTGGTGGCGATCACGTCGAAAAACTTGATAAGTGTTGTCAAATAACTCAGTGTCACTAAAAGATGAGTTCAACCACGATTCAGTTAGAACGATGACGTCGTGAGGGATTATATTTATATTTTTATAAACCTCGCTGGTTTTTGTCCTTAGTCCGTTGACATTTTGGTAATATATTAGTATTTGTTGTAGCCGCTGCGACGAGAGTTTTGCATTGTCAGTAGTTGTGGAAAATTTGAGCGCTGTGACTTTGTGGATCTGTTTACAAATTCATGCATGATAATACCATTTGGCCAAAATGACGAAGAATTAAGAATATAAAATATCGAGTCAGGTACTTTTATTTTAAATGAAGCGTATTTAGAAAAGTTACGTTGGATCATTTTTTCCACGTTTAAGAATCGAATTGTGCCAAGCTTATTTTGTATATAATTTTTTATGTCCAACGCATTTGTTTTAGGGTCCAATTTGGAAACAAAGATAGTTTTTTGTCCTTCAACAATTTTTAATCCGGACTCAATCGGAGACACAGACTTATTTTGATTTGTGATGGATAACGAAAATGCTGGATCAAGTGTAGAAGGTGGAATAGCAAGTGTTCGCAGTCCTTGTGGTGGTTGAGAACTCGATGACGAATGAATTAACGTAGTTTGGTTGGAATGTGACTGTTCAGTTGTAGGCTGTATGGGTAACGATGATGGTGGATCAAGTGTTAAATGTAGTTCAGTTGATGTTAGAAGTCCTTGAGGTGGTTGAACACTCGGTGTCGGATGAATAGGTAACAATTGCTCAGTTGTAGTCTGCTGTATAATAGATAAAGGAGGAGATCCTGATACACTACTGATAGAGGCAAGTTTTTTAGTCAATGGATTTTCATCGGAATCGATATCGTCTATCTTGCGCTTCAAACATGCAGGATCATTTGTAATATTGGACATCTGGACTTCATTATTACTTGCGTCATAACATGTAATAAAATTATCTACTTTTTCAGAAAGTTTCATCAAGTGCGTGTGTATTTTATCCAAATTCAATTTATTTTGTTGTACATCACGAGCAATATTCAAATGTGCGAACGGGTCGCAGTCATCGCAGAAAAAATAAAATGATTTCCGTTCTTTGAAAAGCTTCACTGTGCTATAAGGAGCGTCAATACATGCCATATGGAACAATTTCCTACAATTTCCATGGCACATTATAGAGTCAATCAAGTAGTCGGCAATTTTATCGCAGATTGAGCACAAGGCCATCATAAATTCAGAAAGTAAATAGTATGAATAGATCCGTAAGCGAGTTCGTTGTCTTTTTCTTTTGTTAATTTATTATTTTTTTTTTTTAGTTTTTTTATTTTTTTTTATTTTTTTTAGTTAAACTTGATCAGTTCTTGTACCACTGTACAATTTGTTCTAGGTTCTTGTATCAGATGTGGTGAGTTATTCAAGGTTGTTGTATTTGATAAAACAGAGCTTTAACTAATTATGATTCGACTCGAAAGTGTGAGTGAATTCGAATTTAAATGGTCGAATATGTGTATACTTGCATGTAGGTAGAAAGAGAGACGTTGCTGAAGGTTGCGCTTGTGATGATAATAAAATGTTGAAGCTCAGATTCAGTTGAGTAGCGACGACGTAGCGAGTTGAATAAATTTATGGTCAAATCCAGGTAACAATGACTATGACGGTGATCTTTTATATAAATAGGTGAGAAGCGGGTAAGAGTGGTGATTTAGAAACCAAACACCCAGATGATATAAATATAGTATTGTTGAGTGATGATTCCAAAATACAGCTCATAGGGAGTGACAGCGATTGCAACTTGTTGCGGCATGTAACGAGAGATACACAATTTATGTAGCACCAAAATTTTGCTTCTCAGGCAGAACACACACTAAAAAGTGTCACTCACCCAGTAAAACAAAGAAAAATGATTAAACGTCAGTGATGAGAGTTGAGAGTTGAGAAATATCAAAAACAATGAAAATCACTCAAATCATTAAACAATTGATGATCAGAATGAAATTATTTTGTTAAAATTATTAATAATAACAACAAGTCACTTTGATGTTATGATATAATATTAAAGTTCAATAAAAAATTCACAAAATGATACACAGTTTGTATTATAAAACAAAGGTACAACTAGTTTAAACAGTAAAAAACTAGGGAGCTCGATGAAAATACAGTCACTACCAAAAGGCTCAAAACTCTCATGTCGGCATTAGAAATATCGTTGCATGAATAAACAAGTATTTCGGCTACGAAAAAAGTAGGACCTGTTTACATGTTATCCCATGCAAAATCGCTGTAAACGAAAAATAAAAAATAGTCAGCTAATCATCCCCGTAACACACATTATAATACTCATGTGCAGCAGTTGGACGCCATCAACAGTTTTGTAGTGCGTGTAGAGTTTCGGCCACAAGGCTACTTTGAATTCTTCTTCAACTCCAAGTTTTCAAGAATTGACAAATATAATCGATGGTAAATTAATTTCTTTCCATAAATTATTCCACAAAGATTTAAAATATCAAATCACTTAAAACTACAATTTACAATTTAACGCAAATTCATCATCTCGGTTCCAAAGAAAGAGGTCACACTTAAGACACCCAACAATCTAAAAGAGTTTGTTGCCTTCTTACGCTTTTCTATCTGACGCAAAGTTTTCACTTCAAAAATCATATTTTTGTCTTATTCCATTTCAAAGTCTGGAAAAAGACCCACCCATACCTCCGAGGAAACAATCAAAACCATTGTCTCATCAGAAAATTTTTAAAATATTACATCTTTATCAGCAGCGGAAATGAACAACAAATATTTTTTATCAACCTCCGTGCTCCTTTTTTCAAAAACTAATTTTAACCCGAAAAATGCTAAAAACTGTCCTAAAAAATGTCTAATGTTTGATAATAATTATGTGTTCTTCTTGCCCTTTTCATGGTTCGTTAACAACTCTCAAATCCATTGCCTCAAGGCCCCACATACGTACAAATGTGTGCCAGGGGTATGTTAGGGTACACAGGACTTGCATCAGTGTTACTTTTAGTTTCTATGTCTCCCGTTGAGGACGCCTTCATGTTGTTCCATTTCATGTTCTAAAAGCCCCGCTGCTGCCATAGCTACCACCACCGCCGCCACCGCAAAGAAGCTCTACCATGGAAACAGGCTTTAGGTTTGCTTAAAATCTGCTTCCACATACATAATGCACAGCCGACATAATTTATTTGAAAAGTTTCGCTTTGATTGTAATTTATTTTGTGTAATAAAATAAAATGTCCATCCCGCTGCGTGTCCGTGGTTGAATGGATTCCGGTTCCTTATACCCTGGCCCATGGCCATTCTTACAAAAAAAAGAGAAACGCAACACCGCAGACTCTGGCCCAAAAAAAAAGACTGCCGTTCCACCGCTACACGCTGCTCCTGCCAGCTAGCTATTTGGAGACTAATTTCATAAGATTAAAAGATAAAATTTAATGTTCTTGTTCGAAGCGAACAAGACGATAAATTCTAATTGTTTCGGACGGACAGGACGGACGCGACGGACGGTCCGGTGTCGGTCGGTAAGAAGAAGTACGAATAACCATATATACAGCATGAAGAATTTCTATGGCTTGTTGGCCTTAGGTTTGCGTTTGGTCATAATAATCCAGGGTTCGGGTCAAATTCCCACGTTGCAAATTAATGTTTGCTTTTTGTGGATCCATGTACCAGTCAGAATCTAGAACCTAAAGTGTATATTTATTTTGGTAAGAAGAAGGCTGTCGAAATTTCCTTTAATAGAGGTGGGCGGTCTCTAGATGCCTCTTCCTTTCCTATTTAATTTAATTTCTTCCTGCCGAGAGTCTTTCTTTTTTGCGTGGAGGTGGCGATGGCGTGTACCTTTTCATAATTGAAGAAATACGTTAAGTTTGGTAAATGACCTGGTCCGTGACATGAAAATGAATTTTCGAGTTTCCTGATACCAAAACTAAAATTGCTATACGTGGGGATATCGTGGTACCTCATAGAATTGTAGATTTTTCATAGGGAAACAAAAATACTTTTAATTTATTTTTGAAAGCCAATGAATAATGAATATTTTGGATTTACAGGAAGAGACTAGGTTGATTATTTTTATACCTCAATCTGTAGTTAAAAAAATAAAAATAAAAAGGGATGTGAGTAGAATATATTAAAGTGCTTACTTGGTATTGATTCAAAAAAAAATCAAAAATAGTGATTCTGACGTTTACAAACATGGAAATTGGACAGATAGGTTCAAGTTGTTTTGGTCTTATATTTCGCGTGGTGTGCAAGCAGAACACATTTTATTTCACGAGAAATCACAGTCACCTATAATAGTTTTGCCTTTAACTGCTTCTACCACGACTATTGTTTTTAAATTTCATTTCAATTAAATTCTCAAGGTTTGCTCTTTCAAGTGGAAAAGTTGTCAGTAAACAGCTTTACCAGCTATTTTCCTCGGACAAGTTCGTTCTTTGAAGATGGTGTTTTGCTGGTGACAGTTATTCATTTTTAGACTTACAACTCTGCTCTTTGAACGTGGATATCCCACGGCAAAATATGATAGGTCATAAAAATTCTGATCTGGGGACTGAAACAGTCTTAGTTATTTAATGCTTGGGAAAAGCAGTGCTGTCTCCTTTCAATAAAGCGTAGTATACCACTTTTGCCACTGTCCATGTTTAACTCTTCCAAAATGGTGGAAGAATTTGTGTCCTCCTCTTTTCTGGCTACAATAAAGATGAAATGTCTCTTGCCTCATTCTTCTTTAGGGTAAGGTCGGTATTTTTTGACACGTTAACAAACTTTCAAAATATCTCAAAATCCAAATACAGTTTCATGTCTTAGAAATTTGCATTTTTTAAAATATCATTTTTGCAATATAAAAACATCATTTAAGTATCGATTTAAATATTTTTATCGGAGTTAAAGACTTTTTTATGAACCCTTCCAAATTGTCAATTGCTTCTTCGGGTAAGAATGATTTGACACTGACATAAGGAGGTTTTGACAGAGAGAGAGAGAGAGAGGAGCATTTTAAAATCCCTTTTCCGCAATTATCTGTAGAAATTATGAAAGTTTGTGTAAGGTTTCTTAGAGACATAAGAGTGTTGTCCTTCCTTTGAAGCATGTCGTTAAATCTTCTGAGAGTTTGAAAAAAAAGTTGCACTATTGCTTTTTTTTTAAGCCATAAAACGTGCAACACTCGTATTTTCTGGATAGTTTAAGCTTAGGCAGATGTTTCGTCTCAAAAAACTCGCAAGCCAAGCTTTTCCAGCTAGTTTGTTTACATTCCATGATTTTGGATATGTCAATTGTTCCTACAAAAGTATTGTCAAAACCTCCTTTCAATCTACTCTTGTACAAAATTCTAAAAGACACTTATAAAAGCGCGCAGAAAAATAGTTTTCCTACCTTTACGTCTTAGTCAAATGCACATGCACCCAAATATTGCAATTGAAGTATCGAAAGCTTAGAAGTAAGGAAATTGCACTAAGATTACTTACCATAATAAAAAAATAAAAACACTCTTACTTTTCACAGCTTCAAAGACACGCTGATCAGTTATTTATTACTTATACCCATCATAACTTACTTCATTTGTTCATCACTTTGCTGCAAAAAGAATAGTTTTCAAGAAAAGGGCTAATGTCAATCCTAACCTTACCCTACCGCTGTCTGTCTGGTCTTATGAAATAATTGTTGCATTCTTTCATTCAACCGCAATACTTTCGCCTTCAGGAATGCCCACCAGTATATTTTCTAGCCCAACTGGCAGCACAATCAGAGATACTAGTTTTCTAGCCGCACTACCTGAATGTGAAACTGTTTAACATTCCCTGTCTTTCCCGGTCATGCAAAATATTGCAAAGAAAGGAGTTTGAAACAAATTACACTTAGCATCCTCTTTATTTTTCAAATAAATTCACATAACTCTCATCACTAAGGACCAAAACAATCTTCTCTGTGAGTGAAATCTTCGATTTCCATTTCCAAGAAAAATGAACACAAAAATTTCAATTTTTCAATATAAGTTTTCTTTTTATTTATTTAATTTCTTCATCACTTCAGTTTTTGATTTTATTCTTGCTTTTTTTTTTAATTTATTTATTTCCATACGTCTTACCATTAGTTGTAACCATTTAAAAATTTTATTTTTTATATTGAAGTATATACCGTTTTCTTATTCATTTTTTTTTTTGTTGAATAACACTTGAAGTGCTGTTTACATTTTTATTTATTTAATTTTATATTATTTTTTCCTAATAATAATTTTTATATTTAAATTTCACTTTAATATGTATGTAAATAAAAATCTATTCACTATGTACCTAGTTTTTCATCAATACCCCATATAAAATTGTTAAGATATTTTTTTTCTTTTCTTTTTTTTTGTTTAATATAATGTTTAATTTATTTATATATATTTCTTGTTTTTAATTTTACAATAATGTATTTAAAGATTTTATTTTAACCCACGCTTACATTCTTATCATACCATTTTTTCTAAATTTAAAAAAAGGACAAAAAAATTATTTATATTATTTACTAGTATAATTATTTATATCCATTGCATTTTTGCACTTTAATAGTAATTTTTTATGCAACAAAACAAAAGAAACTAAAATCGTAACAACTTTTGCTTTCACTAAAAAAACCTTTTTTGTTTTAATTTACAAATACATTTATTTTTATGAATTATCTTAACTTTAATTCGAATTTCATTAAGGATTTAGGTGTCTTTCTTAACAAGAATATCTACAAAATATTTATAAGTCATTTTCGGTTTTATTTCTTTTTTTTGTAGTTTTATTTTCTATAAAAAGTGATATAGACTCTTTTGTTGTAATAATTTGTTTATTTTTCTTGGTCTTTTATATATTTTTTTACGGTTTTCAAAGACGAATTAGTGATACCTTTTCAGTAGAATATATTCAACCTGTATGCATTATTTAGAATATTTCATATTGATTTAGTATTCTTCTTTATTTTTAATTGGGACTTCAGTTTGTTGAAAAAAAAATAAACAACACAAAATTAAAAAGGTACATTTCATATTTTAATTCCACTGCTTATTTATTAACATCAAGGGAAATATTATGTTTTTATTTGAGTTTGAATTAATTACTTACACGTACGCTTTTGCTTATATATTTTCATTTGATTTTTTTTCTTTTAATTTTAAAAATTTATTTTTCAGTGGACCATTGGGATTATACGTAGAAAAATAATATGCAAATGTGCTAAAGGAAAACAAACATTTAACTGAATAAAATTACATTGTATTATAATTATTATTAATTACCCTATCTACACTGATGTTGTTTTTTTTTTGTTTTCCTTTTTTTCAATTTATTTCTTAATTTGTGTTTATTGTGTATTTTTTTTGGAATGTACATGTGTGATGTATTTATATTTAAATACGAAAAATATATACAGTTTTTATTTATTTGATTAGTTGTTGCTTAGAGCGCTTTCATTTGTGATGTTAGTTTCAGTTTATTTGTTTTTAGTAATTTTAGTCGGTAAACGAATTTTCTATTATGGTTTCCGGGAACAAAACAAATTTTTATTGAATAAAAAAAGAAAATAGAACAAAGCAAAATTCTGCTGTAGAAATGGGAAATAAATATTTTGAAAGCATGTTCGGTTTCTGAGTTGTCTGCCTATAAAAGCAAACTAACACAAATTTCCGTTCGAAACAGGAGAAAATGGCTGGAAATAATAATTATGTCGGTTTGGAAAACTATATAAAATTTCTCTTCCTGGTTATTGAAGAGGGCTAGTGCCACTTCTGTTTTCCGGGAAAATTGAAAAAGAACAACTGATTCAAAGTTCAAAGTTAGGAATTTTTATATTTTGTTTAGTTGTTTAAATAAAATTAATAAAAATAAAAACTTAAATTAAGTACATACAAATATAATATATAATAATATCAATTTTTGTTATTTAATATTTTTAAAAGGAAAAGTGTTTTTTTTTTTAAATTAATTTACAAACAAAATTTACAAGAAAAATTAAAAATTCAATTTTACAATAAAATATCTTTACAAAAAAATCAAGTTTTAAAAATTTGCAATTCATTTTCTTCTGTTAATTTCTATGTTCTCGGATTAAATGTCAATTCGTCAACATCCGTTTTTCTAAAACTAACTTCTTCACTATCTTCTTCTTTTAGTTTTTCATCTTTGAGATTGAAATTTCTATTTTCTCTTTTAGAGTTATTTCTTTTGGTTCCCAGCCTTGAGGTGCCTTTTGTTCGATTTGCATTTGATTTGAGTTTTGTTAAGGGTACGCGTTCTAAAATTGGTTGTTCCTCTTCGGATGTATATTGATGTTGTTGTTTCGATAAGAATTTTTTACTTTTTTGCAAACTTTGTTTAGATTGGCTGTTTGTTGTTGTGTCCTCATCATCATCATCTTCTTCTTCGTCATCGTCATTGTGGCATGTTGTTAGTTGATCGTGTTCGTCAATGTTGTCCTCTTCTTCGTAGTCTTCATCTTCATCATCATTGTTATCATCTTCGAAGTCTTCGTCGCCATCTTCATCATCTGCGTCCATTTTGAGGAACGTTGAGGAAGAAGTTCGCCGAGATCGCTTCTTTTTCAAAGGCAATTTGTTATATCGTACGCCGTTGTGGTTTTTCTTGAAGGAGTTGTTGCTCGAACGCTAGAAATACAAAGAGTTTTGATCGATGACCAAATATGTTGTAAATTGGACATTCAAAAACCAATCAACATTTAAAAATTGCTTTTCATGTGAAAACAGAAAACTCCGCTCTTCTAAGATCTATCTTTGTTCTACACCTTAAGAGACATAAGGATGAAGGAATACCACTAAGACCTTGCAATTATCCAAACAGCTGGCCTAATTTCTATTAAATGATAAAACTCAAACTACACGAAATTATCAGGAGTTTATCTCATGTTCACTGTGTCGTATACGTAACTTTTCTGAGCATCACTTCCAACATGAGGTTTTAACTCGGTAAGTTCTTGTTGGATTGGGATGTCCTGTTATTTATTGAACGCAGAACAGAATACACTTTAAGATTTAAGGTTTCTTCTTTTATAATGATACCCAAATAAGGGTGTGTTTACACCCTTATTATACAAGAGACAAAGTGACCGTATTAGCAAAGAAGGGAAGGGTGGAAATGAGGTATCGAAGTACATTTGTCTTAAGTTCCTGACAAAGAAAAAAGGAAGACATTATGTGCAAAAGAGTTCCACATTCGTGTAGTACGGTTAAAAAACGAATCTCTGCACTTGACAGGACGTCCTAAGTTGGGTTCGAATGTAAGCTGATGAGCATTCCTGTAAACGCGAGTTTTACGGATAAATTCTCTAAGGGTAAGAATGCAACAAGCCATTTCAACAGTAAAAGAGTAACGAACAGGAAATATTAGTTTAAAAACACCTCCACTGAAGTGCTGAACTTTTTTATAGGAAAAAAAACTAACCATACATTTTTTGACATGAATCCAAAAAGCCAAAAAAAAAAATGTATCCCTGTCCTTTTTGACCGCGAAGATCCTGTCTAAACAAGCCCCACTTCAAACTCAATTGCAGTGTTCGGAAGCTAATTAACCTTAACCCCCTCACACGCACGTAATATCTTTCAGCTACCAATTTAGGCGATAAACATGTCCTGAATAGGCTAAGTTCATTTTAATTCATCGCTGCCGCTGCTGCTAACCACCATTGCACTTACACACACGAGAAACGAAAAAGCTAAACGACAAAATCTGATAAATTTACCAGGTGGTTGGCCAATTTGAGCATAGCGGCTGCTTACTAGCGAATATCGCGAAGCCAACGAACGAACAAGGTCTCCTCTTATTTTTTTTATTTTTCATTTAAAATAGAGGACGCTCCTGTTATTCGTTTATTTAATTCGCTACTTGACTGCCGAACCGGATAATTGGGCCAACCCATAGAGTACACTATTTCGTCGGACTTAAAATGCCCTTCCGGTCGTACAATTGTGTACACTATGCACTTTGCTAGTTATGCCACCGACGACCGAGCAAGCCGTCGAACCAACGTCAAATTATTTATGGTTAGGTCATTTCATAAGCAAAGTTGCACAGCGCGTCCCAGTCCCATATGGTGCGGCGGCGGTACGAGGAATTGGGGACCTATATATTTCAGAGTCATGTTAGTGATAAGGTGGATTGGTATGGTCGCTAAGCTCACCATCAGCGGAACTTAATGTCATTTTGATGTTTCATCGATTTGGATGCACAGTTTGCATTTAAGCAGGATGGTTGCCTTGTTTCCAGTTGAGTGCTTCTGTGACGAGCGCGACAGGGCTCTAATTCTAACCGCACGATTTTCAACACGACTGACAGACAAATATATGTACCTACAGAAGGATAAAGGACAGCAGCCAAATTAAAAAAAAAAAACCGACTCTTTGGGGCCTATTTCAAAGTCACGTAATTTGTTTGACGTATTTGATATCAATTGTCGTGATATATTGCGTTCGAGAGAGTTCTCTGCGAGAATAGCACACAACAGAGCTGGTGAGACAAATCACTCTGAAATGGAATGAGTGGAGAGGGGCATCCCACATGATTTATTAATTCAGATTCAGGGACTTTTGATGAACAATGGCTCAACAAGATCCGCTCTTCCGAATTTCCTGTGATGGGTGACAGCCAGCCAACGTTTGTGATGGTCGTGGGCGTATTATATTTTGCAGAAAGCTTCTTTTAATTGGAATATATGGCAGAGAAGCTAGATGAACAAAGGATGTCAGAAAAGAACAGCCTGATAAATAATGTCCCAGCGGAAATAACAAAGTGAGCTTTTTATTTAGGCTTCATCTTCATCTCTAGCACTCCATTGTTCTTGATATAACTTAGAAAAATGAGCAGTACCTACTTACAGATTAAGGCGGCACGCGGCGGCATTATGTAGCGACGACGACGATGTGACGGACTAGTGTTTGAGTGTAAAGGCAGAGAGAGGTAGACAGAGTACCCTCTGTATAGCAAAGGATACCTACAGCCGGAGGCAATGTTGGCTATGGTTTGGCTTTATTTTTTTCGTTGGTCCTTTTGGCAGGATTCTAGATTCCTACATTTTGTTGATAACGTGTGCCTTTGTTGACTGTTTGGTTTGCTTTGGAAGGAAGTTGTTTTTTCTGCTGTTTTTGTTTTGGTATTTTAAGTTGAAGAATGAAAAGCCTGTGAGGCGTTTTTGCTGTTTTTTTTTGCTTGTGTTTGAATAGTCAAACAAAATCTCTTTTTGAGGACATAGAAAGAATGTTTGTTGCTCTTTTTTTTGTCGAGAGATTTGTGACTATTTTCATATTAAAATATTTATAGGTTAAGAATTTAAGGAATTTTCGGTCTTAAAAGTTGAGAAGGAACAAAATATATCAAAGGCTCATCCGGAAATAGAATTTGTTTTGTTCATGTTCAACAGACAGGTGCGTGTTGATATTTTTGAGGTTGGTTTGTGGGTGACTAGTGAACCATTAAATGTCAAATTTCATCAGCGGATGACAAAGATTTCGACGGATTAAATACCTTATTTTTCTACATCGATATTCGGGGCAGTACGGTAACATTTACAACGAAATATCCCTCTGGTGATTTAGATTCGTATTTTAGCTCTCTATTGAGCCATTAATTGTCAAATTTCATCAGCGGATGGCAATGATTTTGACAGATTAGAAACCTCATTTTTTTCGTTGTTAAGTTTTTTCTAGATCGATTTTCGGGGCAATCCGAGTTGGTAAACGTTGTCTCGCCTTATTAACGGACTAAGTCCTTCTTGAAATTGAAGCCCTTTGTCTCGGTTAGCTCTGGTTTCCATTAAGCGGCCGGCGCTACGACCCATAGAGTGCATGAAACTATGGACTTGGTTGGATATTGTTTTCGTGGGAACTTAATATCACATTTTGTTACCCTAGATCCTCACCAATTTATATTAAAGGACACAGAGGTGCTTGAGTCATACTATTTCACCCCCCTGAATAAAGTGGTATGAAATGTCAGTGTCAACAAAAAAAAAGCCAACCAACTCACGGACTAGATGGACATACACCTTCAATAAGAAATTCCATGTGAAGGACCAAACAGTATCAAAGCGGCACTCAAACGTAATTCACTCAACTAATTGCCGGAATATGGAATTTCCACTTCAGCCATCTGCCATTTCCTCCGACAAATTAATGGTAGTTTTGATGCATCTGAGTGCTGCCGTCAGATGCCACTTTAAATAGTTAATTGGTTTCTAGTGTAAGCTTGTTATAAAAGGGAGACGACTTTCTTCTTCAGTTTGCTTCTCAAACATGACAAGAACGAGGACCGACAATATCGACTCGACAACGACGAAAAACAACCACCAGACACTAGCAGTAGTCATTTGAGTAGTGAAAATCTCCAAAGCCCTCTCCGAGGACGAAAACGAAAACACAAATTCACACTTGAACATTCAAACATATCCTTGAATCAACACATAATGCAGCTTACCTGTAAGATGGCAAAGATGACAGCAAACACAGTGACAATGAGCAGACATCCAGCAACCGCAATTGCCGTAATTGTTGTAAGAGGTGAACCGACACGTGACAGTACACTATTCGAAGAACCATCATCGAAGTTGTTATACGGGTTACCGAATTGTTGCTCCGCTCCGGCGGCAATCCTTCGCTTACCAGCTGGTGAAGCATTAATACATCCACCTACAATCGGAGGAGAAGGAAAGAAGTCGAGAGTTGAAGTTTGAAACAAACAAAATCAAATAACCGGAAACTTTCAACTTACCACTTTCCTTGTCACAATGACAGCAGGATTGATCCTCGGGCGTTGAATCGGTTGGACAGCAAGGCACACATTGATTATTGAGACGATCCAGATGTTGAGGGAATGCACATGTTTGACATGAATACTGGCCAGGACCGCTGCACGAACGACACGATTCGTGGCATGTTTTGCAGGTTTGAGTTGGTGAATCGTAGAACTGTGATCCTAGACATTCCATGCATAGGCCTCCGTCTAACATGAAATGAAGTGGACATGCTGTGCATGCTAATGGACCGGCTCCTATTGGGCGAAAATATACGGTTACATTATTAAGAGAGATGTGGACAATTTTCTACAGTGATGTATATTTTTTTAGTATAAAGTTAAACCCCACTGTCGTATTGATTGGATAAGGCTTTATGAAATCATTTTTTAAATCGTGAGTTACATTTTCAGAAGTGGGATGTTCCAAATTTATAAACTAGTAACGTTCAATATTGGGAGCTGCTCAAAATGACAATATTTAGCAAATTTAATAAATAATTTAGGAGCGCTATTCTCCGAATTTTGAAGTGAGGTTAATTATTTTATTTAAGAGGCTTTTAAAAACTAAGCCCAAGCATGCTTCTGCTGAAGCATTCCGAAAATTCAAATCATTCTTTTTCTTCTTAAATAAATAAACCTCCTGCTCTTTTTTCTTGAAGTCGGAGAAGAACTTTGAGTATGGCAAACAAAAACTAAAATAAAATAAAATAATTTGTTTGTTGGCCACGAACTTAACCAACACAGCGCTCAAATCATTTTGGGTTTTCAGCAGTTAAAAGAAGTCATAAAGACTTTAATAATGATGTTAAATTTGCAATGAGTTGCTTTTAGACGAGAAAAGTTATTTTTCATACTTGAAAATTGGTCTGTGTAAAGTAGGTTTATAGGTAACACCTATTTAGGTGTTGTATCGTATTGGAACGAGGCGTTACCGATAATTTATTTTGTTTGACAAAATTCAGGAGCGGAGCCATGATAAAAAGAGAAAAAGCACAAGGCTATTAACTGCCTCCTCGATAAATACTCTACGACGATCTGCGATAAGAGGAAGTGTATAGACAGTTGGAAATCAGTCTCTGCTTCGCTTCGGTCATGCATAGATGGAACGCCTGAGAGGTTTGTATTTTCATATCACAATATTTTTGAAGGAAAACACTTTTTATAGAGCTTGCCCTTTATTTTTGCCCTGGGAATAAATTTCTTCAAAACAGGATCAATTGTTCAACTGCTTATTTCACTCCTGTTCACGGAGTCTGATTTTAAATAGACTCAGTTTATTCTTTGATCCACTCACTCCCTCTGAGGGTATCTAAAACAGGGTGAAAGTCAACCTTAATTCAGTGCAGTATTACCGCTCGCTGACAGGAGCTCGCAGCTCGATCGTTTATTTCACAACCGTGCTCAGTTTATTCTTTGATCCATTGGGTGGGTCAACTCGAAGTTAGGTGCATAGTCACCTTGAACAGACTGAGCATACCTCAGCATTAGAAAACAAGCTTCACAGTGTGAACAGTTATCTGCTGTATCGAAGCCTTACAAATACGCCTCCTCTATTAGCCGAAATCCGTTTTCTGCTTCACCATTGTCGAATACTAATCTAGTGGTACTAGAAGTAAGAAACGCATCTGCCGCCGCGCGCCGCCGGGAGGCTAAGTGATGAACTTAGTGTACGCGCTAGTAGCTTCAGAAATTGATTTTTTTTTGGGGTAACCCTTGCTCACCGTTGATTCTCTACCCTTTTGCCAGAGACAGGACTGCTACCGAACCACTTTTTCCGTGGCCTTCTTCTAAGACCCACGAAACGTAGATGGACAGAAGCTTGTTACACGGAGAGCGCTCATCGTTAATTCTCTAGTTTTTGCTATAGCTAGGACAGTTTCCAAACGATTACTCTTTGGCCGACGCGTCGGTCTAAATTTTGTTAGAGACCAAAAGTAAACCGCATATAGCTGTAACTTGTTTCTATTCTCTATCGTCTATCCACTTCATCTAATTTTTTCGTGGACAGCAACCGCTCTTTCCTGAGATCCGCTCCCTTTGATTTTCTAACCTTAAGTTCTTTGCTGTATGCAATTCATGAAATGAGACAGAGTGGCAGACCAAACTATGCAGTGAAGCCTTGTGTGCAAAATTGCATGACGTCGGCCAACAATCGAGATACGCTGAAGAGGAAAAATTTGTTGAAGGAAGAACTGGAGTCTAAGTGACCTACACTCTTCAAAAATTCCTGAGTGCATGTCAAAACTGGAGAAGACTTACAATTTTATGTAAATTCTTAACGGCTATGCAAATTAAGAGCCACTTGATAGCCACACTTTGACGTTATTCGATGTTTTGTAAGATTTTCCTCAAGCTCAACACACACTTTCAGTGTTACTGGCCTAAGCTTATAACCATTAAGTACTCTTGCTTGCTTAAGTTGACATTCTTTCACGAATGCACCAAGCCCAGAATTACGTTCTCTTGACTTTACAGTTTGAAGGGTTCATTAAAAAGAAACATAAAACTGGATTTCAAGGGCTCTTAAACAGTATCACATCTCTGTAGGTTCAATCCTCTTGATTGGGCTGTTACTAGAGAAAGTCTATACACCTTCTAAGGAAATTATTACTTTTTCTTCCTGCTTATGACTTCAAGTACCCACTTATGTATTCTCTCAAGACTAATGTTAGGCTTTCACCGTTAACATAGCTCAACTGAAGTAATTATCATCTGCTGTTCGATCACCAAATCATACTTTACTTTCCACTTCATCAAGCTGTACGCAGTAAAGTATTATCTCTGTCATTGAATCCAACAGGACTGAAGTGAAAAAATATTCTGTCTGCCATGCATAATTAATTAGGGACTCAATACAAATTTTCCTGGAATGCATAAGTGACTGCAGGAATCCAAATCAGTCCTCTATCTCTCAAATTAAATCAGGAACCATAACAACCCTCTCAAGATCTCAATACTTCCTTAAACATAACGTCACTTATCATGTCTCTTAAAATTAATGGGACATTGATGGATATTGATACTCGAACCAACGAACACATAAACCTCCTCGAATATCATTTCCTTCACGTATGAAAGTTCAAAACAAACTTTGTCATCGTTTTTCTCTGAAAAAAACTTCCAAACAATTTTCTCAATCTTATGTCTTCTCGCCACAATAATGGGGAGGAATACATTATACCATTCGCGTTTATCAGCAAAAACTAAATATACTTACCGTTGCACGTTTTGCAATAGTGATGACATTTCTGACAGCCGAATTCTGATTTATAAAAACCCTCCGGACATTCGGGATGACATTCGCCACTAGCCAATTGCCAACCAGCCGGACATTGTACACACTGGTCACGTCTCGGTCCACTGCAAGTGTGACAGCTAAGGTAGCATTTGGCACAGGTGCCTCGGTCGCTGTAATATCTGCAAACAGAAAAAAGACAAACAAAAAACGTTAAGGCTGGGTTTCCCATTGAAAATTTCGTTGGTGTTTTGCGCAAAACTGTGTAGCTCCCAAAATATTCCGAATATTTAAATGAAATCAACGACTATAGATTATACATTTAATAAGCTAAGAAGTTAATAAGCTAAAAAAAATATGAAAAATGTATTTCATCCCAAAAGGGTCATGCATAACGAAAAATTATGAAATTTTTGGAGACGTTTGCGGTGGAACAGTTTTGTTGCCTTAAAAATTAATTTTTTATTCTTTTTATATTTTTTATCTATTCTTTAAATGTCTCACGATTCAGTGACGTGGCTTTTTTTTTAATATTTTGTCCAGTTTCGTCAAAAAAAAAATTAACGAAAACACGAAAAATGGGCAAAATTTAGCAAAAGTAGGTGTGATTTATTTGGAATAATTTCTAAAGTAATAAAGAGAAAAAATTGAAAATATGTTTTTTATACTGTCGAAATGTACATAATATCACATTAATTTTTTAATTTTTTTATAAATTATTTTACTAAATTTTTTTGAAGTGCAAAGTAAAAAATTGCATGTTTTTCTTAGAATATTCTGTGGTGAACAAAATTCCAGCCCCATTTATTTTTACTCAACAACAAAAGTATTTTTTTATGAAAATTGAATATCTCTTCGACTCAGTAACGTTTTTAGAAAAAAAAGAAAAAAATTAAAACATATTTAAAAATGCATTTAAAAATGTCAGTATTTGTGTATCAATTATGAGGAGAATGCAGCAAACAATATTTTCAAATATATTTTTTTAATTTTTTTTCATATTTTTTATATAGAAATCAGAAACTAAAATAATTTTACGATTACCCGTTTATTTTATATTAATATTCGAAAATGGGTAATTTTTTTACATTTTTACAAGGAATATCGCGTTTGC
Organism: Sphaerophoria taeniata; assembly: GCA_943590905.1. Classification (NCBI taxonomy): domain Eukaryota; kingdom Metazoa; phylum Arthropoda; class Insecta; order Diptera; family Syrphidae; genus Sphaerophoria; species Sphaerophoria taeniata. Next base: position 27,537,341 of record OX016541.1, read on the forward strand.
TCACACACACTAAGGTACTCAGTTCAAACGAATTGAACTAGGTGGCGTTCTTTTATATTTCATTCTCTTCTTCTTCGTTTTTTTTTGTTTTTTTTTTTCATAGGATAGAGAAAAAATTCCTCATACCAAACGTTCTCATAGAACTCGTTTGAGAATGAAAATTCATTTTTTATACTTCTGGAATGTTTATGATATGCAGACATATAGATAGGCAATAATTATTGTGATCACTTACTATGTACTTTGTAGGTATTTGATGAAAACGTTGTTTTGAGTACCTCTCTATATTTGTCATATTTGTATGCATTCATTTCGAATATGTGAATGCGCGTATTTTTTGTAAATGAGTCAAGTGCAATGGCTTGAGAAGTAAAATACCTGTTACGCAATGAGGAAACGATCTTTTTTTTCGGGGTGGTTTGTGCCATTTCTTATTATTATGACGTAAAGGGTTTTGTTTCTTTTTTGTTTTTTGTTTTGCTTCTGTTTTTTTGTAGCAATGACATTTTTTCCTCTCGTTTCTCTATGCTGGTGGGATCGTAATATCCTTTTAGAAGAAGAACAAACCTGTTACCTGCGCAATGAAGAAACGATTGTTTTTCGTGGTGGTGTGTGCCTTTTCTTAGGATTATGTAAAGGGTTTTGTTTTTGCCGATGGTTTGAATTATGGTTCTTTCTTTGAGATCTTTGTTTTAGAATTATAAGAATTATAAAATTCAATCTAATGTCTAATCTTGACCTAGTCTTGTTTTGTTTTTGTATAACAAAAGATTGATTTTATTTTGCTTTAGTACATAAAGGTAAAGGTACAAAAAAATAATTTTTGATTTTGGAATCATTTTTCTTCATAATATTATTACTTTCGTAGGTAGGTTTTGAAAAATAAATTTTATTATATTATATTATATTATATTCCTTGAAACCTTGAAGAAATAAACCCCAATGCATTTGGGAATAATAAAAAAAAAATGTTATAGTTTGAGTAATTTTTTGCCTATTTAAAAAAAAGCCAAATAATCTCCCAACCGTCCGTAACCCAAATCGGCTAAAGAAACAAACTCAGTTGAAGACAATCGGGTAACTTTTGCCTAAATTCCCAAGGAAAGGCAGATTTGAGGCAATTACTTTTTTGATTTTTCTATCATCGTATAATCATGTTTGATCAAAATGTCGTCTTAAACTTTTTTAATTTTTCATAGCTTGTCAAAAAGTACCTACGTCTCTTTATAGATAAATATAAAGATGAAACCAAAGAAAAATTAAAATCGTTCGTCAGGAACCCAAAAAAAGAAACAATTCGAACACAAATGTCATCAAACCTCAAAACCATCATAATCCCAAATTACAGAATTTGCGAAGAAAAAAGAAAAACAAGAATTCATGAATGCTACTCCTACTCTAAGTGCACATAACATAATACGTATGTAGAATGTAGATGCATTTTTGTGTATGTCCACACCACTGTTTACAATTTCACATAGTAAATAGATACATGCGAAAATACCTCTTTTTTCATCCCTATTTTGTGGACCTTCGTAAGCGAATCTCATTTATTACACATCGCTAACTGAATTCTGAGTGAGCAGAGAAAAATACAAAAACTAGAAATAGAAAACTAGAAATTTCAATTCAAGTGGCTATATGAGACGGAAATAAAAAAAAAAAGAAAGGTAAATATTCACTAACACCAGTGCATGCTTTTACACGAGCTCGGAGTTCAAGAAAAAAGGAAACCCAGTCTTAAGCACTCTCTGTTTTGGTTCAGCTTTTTGTCTCGTTATCGTCATGGGTCACTATCAGCTTTTTCAACAACAACTGTGCACTCAACTGTGGTCCATAAGAGCTGTCGAAATAATTACAATGAACTTTTATAGTCATTCGTCAAGTGTCAAGAGATGGCAATATGATGGACGACTGAATTAAATTTCAAACACGAAAAAAGGGATACTCAAAATCTCCCGGACAACTGCGAGAAATCTAAATTCTCCAGAAAACACATTCACACTTCTTTGGTGTCTCCTGTTTGAAAATTTATCCCTTACTGGCTGGATGAAAATGAGTCTGCAGGGCACACGATTTTTGATTAAATACTCCCTCAGAAGAAGTAGTCGTCGGAAATTGGTCATATTCGCACGAAAGGGAAAATCCTTCAAGGATAATAGAAAAACCCCTGTGCATGAGTTCGTTCCGGTTTGGTGTAAAAGTGCACAGACAAAAGAAGTTATGATGATGATGATGACGACAAAGGTGACACATGAAAACAAAAGGATTTTAATTACCCGTCCGCACAAGTTGTCCTGCATTCTCCACTTTGTAATTGCAATCCTTTGGCACATGTTGTACAATTCATACGTGAGACACATTGTGTGCATGTATGGAGGCATTTGGCACAAAGGCCAGCCTCCATGTAGAATCCCTCGTCGCAGGTGCTAACGCATCGATTTGTCTGCAACAGCAGACTTTGCGGGCAACTCAGGCAATTTCGTTCCGTTGGACCGTCACAGGATTCGCAAGTTGAGTGGCATGGATGGCAATGGCCGTTGTCGTAGTATTCAGCTGGAAAGATGAAGAACAAATAAGAAATATTAATATTTTGTCTGTGTTCGTTCTTATTACTGTGGGTAATTAAGGTTAACAAAAAAGAAATGAAATGTTTTTTTTTTTTGCATTTTTGGTGCCATAAGGACCTCTGGCATGCATTTTTCTGAATAATATATATGACAGTGTATGGTTCTCAGAGGATAATAAATTATTAACTCGACTCAACGCCCTCCAAAAAGGATCAGCCAATATGGAACCACAGGACGAAATGAGTGTTAATAAGAGCGAACCCATCTTTTCGCCCAAAATGGATGTGAAAAAGCAAGTTCGTTGATTTATTTTTATTTTTTCGAACAGCGATAAATATACAAGAAGGAAATAAATACACATTTAAGTACAAGTATATGTACACAAGTGCATTAATAATTTTTGAAAAAGAGCGGCTATTAATACTTTCACTGCCGACTCGGTTAAAAGCTTCTGATGGTTTGGGTTAAAAATTTTAATTTCCGGTTAATATGGCAACAGTCAAATTAAAAAAAAAAAAATACATCCAGACATGTCTGTGTATGTGTGTGTGTAGTAGCTCCTCATGTCAAGAATGACCTCGAAAGGGCTTATTATGATGAAATACAATGAAGTTGGATTTCCGTTTGTTTTTTTGTTTACACCATTTAACTTGGCGAATTAATTTTTCAATATGAAATTCTTTTCAGTTTTAATTGTCGTACATGGTTGTGGGTTTGTCTCTTAAATTGAATAATAATTAAATAATTATTTTGGTTTGCTAAAGAAAAAAACGGTTTCGTTCGATGATTATTTATTGAAACTGTCTGAATTCTCAACAGTTTATTTTTATATCCAGGCTTAAATGGCTCTTATAAAAGTCCCAAGAGAGGCTCTAGATCGAACTTCCTTTTTATTTTGCAGTAAGGTTATTTTTAGGTATACGAATATTTTAACGGCATTCCGTGAAATAAATAAAATGGTTTATGTAAAATTTCATACACCAACGAATATTTTTACATCGTCTTATGAAATAAATTCGTTGATTCAATGAAAGTTTTATCATGACTTTTGGGGATATTTGTCCCGCTTTTATATGTGTATGACGTTAGATTATACAAAAACTTTATAAGATACTAGCGAACCTCATCTCGCCACCCTTCAGATCAACTGATTCTTGAATCTCAACTTCCAGGACGCCACCTGAACGCTTCCAAAAAAAAAAAAATCATTCGAATCTGTCCAGCCATTTAGGAGGCATTCAGTGACATTCACACATATAGTAGAATTTTTTGTATAAAGATATAAGAAATGAAAAAAATTATTCAATCTTCAGTTTTGAATTCAGGTTTTATTGTTTGAAATTTTCACATAAAATGTCTTTTTCTCTTTTTTGTTAATAGGATGACGCGTTTTGGACTTATGTTTGCTTTGCTGTTTGTTGTTTTTATCGTTTTTGTTGGTTTTGGTGTGTTTACAGCTTTTTTTGTTTTTTTTGTTGTTTTGTTTCTTAGGTTTTTTCCATTTTTCCTTGTTTTTTTTTTTTAAAGCTGTGTCAAATAAAAACAACAAAATAAATATAAAGAAAACGCCATAAACCTGAAACATATCACAGAACACTTAAGCAAAAAAAATGCAATAATTACAAAAGCCTTACAAAGGAAATACTGTCGTTATTATAGTATACAGTAATAAACACATCGAAACAACGAAAAAAAAAATTATTAAATTTTGATTAAATATTTAGTATAATGCACGCTTAGCCGGGAGACTTGATCATACCTAAATTTTTCGAGCAAAACAAAACAAAAGATAATAAATAAATAAAAAATCTTGTTAAATCTCGATTTCATTATATTTGGTTTTTTTTTTGTATGGACACAAAATCTGTATTAAACGTGTTTTATAAAAATAAAATAAATAACTTGATTCCTTATTAAAATCACAACATGTTAATGATTTTTCGATTTTTTCTTTGCAAAACACTACTTTGCACTGCTCCTTCTTTTCTTTAATAATGCTAATGGTATGTTAATATCTAAAAAAGAATGAAATTCGATCATTTTCAACACATCTGATCATAGATTACCACAAAAGCTTATGGTCAAGTCTCCCCATCAAAAATGGCTCAAGTCTCCCGCTCACGTTTTTTCGCAATTAACGATCAATAAATTTTGTAAAATTGAAAATAGCTTGATTTTCTTTTAATGTTTAGAAAGTCGATTAAATGTTTTTTGAGTACATGTCAACGTCTTTTACCTACCACGTTAAATAAAATTTTTATCTTGAAAAACAGAAACAAAAAAAAAAGTTACTATTTTCGACAAAAAACAAATTTTCGCATTCACCAGCCAGAGTAAATTAAGGATCTAGAATAATTTTTGTTTGCAAGTAGAACATCGAAGGATGAAAAAATTTGGTATACTCATGAGTCATTTGAGTGATATTTGAGTGAATTATTTAGAGTGGTTCATGTCTCCCATATGGTCAAGTCTCCCGGACTCCCCCTATTCTTTGTATGTACTCATATTATTCGTAAAATAAAGGTATGAGTACATTGTACGAATTTATTCGTGTATTGAACTAAATTATTCGTAAGCCAACGTCAACGAATGGTTTCGTAGTTTTTCCAAATTCATTAGTTAGTAGTTTTACGAAAGGGCAATATATAGAACAAAGTATTTGTAGAATATAAGAATGCTTTGGTAAATTTACGAACGGAGAGTAAATAGAACGAAATACTAGTAGAATGTACTAATGCTCTTTGTAAAGGTTCGAATGGAAATGTAAGTCTTGTCATTTTATTCATGCAACGCGACGTACAAAACTCTTTTTAAATATACTAAAACAATACGAGTATGAGTTCATTGTACGAATTTATTCGTGTCCGAAAACTACGATGTACTCATATTTTCGAGCTAATTATGCATGGACGTTTTTCTGAGATGAATTCAAAAAACACTACATACAAAACAAACAACAATATTTAAAAAATACTCAAACCTAGACAAAGAAAAGAAATCGAAAAATTTTCAGGAGCATACAAAATGACATGGACAAACTGGAAGAACATTCATATAAAGGTAAAAAAAGCATAAACCAAAAATAACAAACAAACAACAACATAACTACACAAACATCCAAATAAGTAAGAATCACTTAAACATATGCAGAAAAGGAAAACTAGTCGATGCTACAGAGGAATACGAAATATACAAACCGAACAAATGAGAACAAGATATTAAACGCAAAATTAATTCTAAAAGCAAACCCACTATTTGACATTGCTATCAAAAATACAAACCAAAAAAGAAGACAACAATAGACAACAAAGTCTGAAGCACCTCGCCCTATTAAAGAAAAACAAATTTTTTGTGAAAATAAAAAAAAATTAAAAACTAAACTGAGAACTGAAGTAAGTCTTATCATCAACGAATTCATACTTTTATGAAGCTTTTCATAAACATATGAACAAGTTTTGTTGAGGCAATGAAACCTTCGATGAGCCAACGAAACTTTCCTTGGGCTAACGAAATCGCTGCAGCGATTTATAGAAAAGAGTTTTTCCGAAGACCTGATGAATGCGTAAGAGTTTTGGTTGGAAAAAGTAGTCTTTATTGAAGTAAGAATTTATATGAGCTGTGAATTGTAGAATCACCATTATTGAAAAAAGTCCTATTTCAACGGTATGTGTTGGGATTGGCCAGAAAAGTGATGAATGCGACCGACGCACGATATCGCAAGAGCAGTTTGGAAATTTCATTCGGAACGGACTGGTATGTGGAAGAGGGAGTGCTCGTTTGGATTGTAGAAAAATAGAAAACGAGATCGGTTTCTTCGAGAATTCTTCATTTTCGAAGGGAAATAACAGACCTACATTAGAGCAGGGTTCGACACTGTTTAAGCACAATCCAAAGGAGTTTCTGCGTGCGTCATTACGTGGCAATCGAAGAAAGATGGATACAATGGTACACACCAAAGACAAAGGAACAGTCAAAACAGTGGATTTCAGTCAGAGAACGTGCTCCAAAAAAAAAAAAACGAAGACTATTCAATAGGCGAGAAAGGCTATGAACACACAAGGTATGATCCATATCATATACTTGGAGAAAGATAAAATGGTCTCAGGAGGTCCTGCATAGCTTTAAGTCTTTTTGTCGCCAAAATACTATCGTCTCATTCTACTCAGAGTAATTCATAAATTTTTAAACAGACCACTTTGACTTGTTTATAGAAAAACCAACATTTTGTTGAAAACAATGTCAGCAGGTTGCTAAAATTGTGTCGTTTTGTTGCCAAGTATTCAGACAAAAGCATCAACAAACGAAAAAAAACAGGTGAAATAAAAATAAATCACAAACAATACTCTCGCACTTTCTTGCCTCGTCCTTCCGGTCCGTTTGAGGGACTTAAAAAAGAAAGAGGCCATATCTGGGATATTGAAGCACTTACGCCCATTACCAAGCCCACATAAATATACGTAGGTTGTGTCGCCCAATAAAGGTATACAACGTATTTATGGCAGTGGTCGCCGACCAAATGGATCTGGAATCATCATCACAAAGAGCAACTATGTTGTCGGTTGGATGAAATCGAAAAACAAAAAACAAGAAATAAAAGAACAGAAAAAAACACAGAAACCTTTTATGATCACGAGGATATAACTTTGCTTTCTTCTTTTCTAAAAACTCTCATCGTCATGACTATCGCCATCACCATCATTGTCCTTGTTGTCCTAGTTGTCGTCACCATTACCATCATCATCATCGTCATCGTGAAAAGAAGGCGGCTTAGTCAGAGTGTGGACCGTGTGTTGTGGAGCTCTTTGAAGTGTGGAAAGAGACAAAAGAGGCTATAAAAAGCTGTGCGTTTATGGTATAAAGTGACCATTTCCAGGTTCTCTATCGACAGACAGTCTCGCACAGATATTTCTTTTTATGTTTTTGTTTTTTGTCGAAGTTGCCTCAGTCTGCGGCTAATGTAAAACGTGCGAATGAATAATTTTCTTGGAACAGGGTGTTTTGCTTTGGTTCCTTAACCCCTCAATGATATTTGAAGATTGTTGGTCTTTAAGAACCTTGAGAGCTAAGAGCATTTTAGTGTCCTAATCTTCGCACTGTGTCTCAGACACATTAAAGAGAGATCTTTTAATTCACAGAACTTTAAAAACACCCTGTCAAAGCTAGACCCAAGAAACGGTCAGCAACGATTTCCGGTAATTTTTTCTCCCACACATAAAGTGAGACATACCCAAGATGGCCCAACCATAATGGCAAAGCGAATACGTGTACGTATGAAATATTGTGCGACTATCCGCACTTTTATTATATCGGACTGCCCACCGTCTTGCCTTTCTACCACTACCGCCCTATAACGATGAGAATGTTCTTCATCTTTTTGTCGGTGATTTTTGTAATTTACTACTCAGCTCTAGCAGACATGGAGGCTCACCAACAGCTTGATAATTCGTTCATAACGTCTTCCTCCTTCGTCGTCATTGTCGTTGTACTTGCTTGTGTCACGGTTGGTTGGTTAGGTCATCGTTGCGTCCTTTTGCTTTAAGGACTTCGAGCCGCCTGCAGAAAATTGCATGAAATATAGCTAGCCAAGGATAAACCTGAAAGGGAATAAACTCGTAAAGGATATCCTGTCCGATTTTCCATAAACGTCTTTATGGCTATATATCCAGGCGTAAGGACAAATGAACAACACGAATTGTAGGTTACTGGTGACTTTGTGTGCGAGAAACTATGAAAACTGAGAAAGTAGAAAATGTTGGATGGACGTTAATTACATTGCCTTCTTGAAATCCTCGCAACTTAATAAGGATTTATTACCAGTGTTTAAATGTCAAGGCTGTGTTGTGTGGCTGTGTAGTACATAAATGTGTGCAGTGTGGGTCTTGAGAATTTAACGAAGTGGCTGTGTCAAAAGAAATGGAGTTGGTTTTTAATTTGAAAGGACAGTCGGCAGGAGTGACACATAAATAAATAAAGAAATGCTGACCGATGAAGACGATGTTATAAGTCACCAGGACGGCACAAGTTAATAGAAAGATTCGATGACAGTTTCCAATGAATTGGTCAAATAGTCATTTGAAGTTGTTTGGTAAATCAGAGAAAAGGTTTCTTGAGAAGCAACAATTATTTTGGAGTAAATGAAAACAACGACAGTACATGGACGATATAAGTAATAAACATTGCTTTTGACACACTAGCTTTTTATTGTTCCCAGAGTTGTCAAGAGATATGAGGTGTCCGTCAAGGAAAACGTGAGCACAGCGAAATAGTCGTTTACTTAAAGTTTTTCGAAAGAATCTGACGCCGAAGAGGGTCATCAGACCCAACGTTAACTTGCGTAAGCTCTTCAGTCTAACATCCTTCTGGGCGGGATCATTCCAAATAGTTGGAAAAAACCAAGTTCTTAAAAAGACGAATCTTCTTCAACCTCCAGTTATCGCCCGAGTGCACGCTGAAGACCGAAAGTTCCTTAATGACCGGAAGTACGGCTTATGCAGCAATAGGTCCACTGTTGAACAAGTCTTATCATCGGTTTGTAGGAAGTCAAATTGTTACACGTGATAATTCAAAGGCCTTTGATAAAGTTAGGCATCTTGCTCTCTTATCGAAAATGAGTACTCTTGGAACTAGCGAATCCCTCCTTTGTTCGATTAGAAACCTTCTTTCAAACCATTAAATACAAGGTGTATTGGACCGGATTCAATTCTGGAACTCTGGTGTACCGGGCTCTGTTTTGCTTCCAACCTTTTCTCTTGTTTTTATAAATGATCTCTGGTCTGCTACTTCTACTCTAATAAATTGTTTCGCTGCTAGTGGTACCCTTAGCTTTTCATAGTTCATATTCCTATTCTTCCTATGATAAGCTCATTAAACTCTGACATAAATAGCATTGTATCATGTAATGTAATGCTTCATAAACCCGAGTAGCACTTGCATCGATGAGACCGAACATTTCAATATTCTCGATATGTGCATCACTGACGACCTCATTTGGATTGATCACATATGCGATTTTGCCAAAAATGCCGTAAGATATTTTCTCGCCTTTCTAGTCTGGCTACTATCTATGACACTTATATCTGTGCAAGCCTTAAGTACAATTTCCATTTCCGCGCAAAATTATTGGTGATAAAAGCATAATAAAACATCTTTGGAACACCGCCGTAGTGTTGTGTCTCTCTCTTATTTATTATTACTGCTAAGGCTCTTGTGAAATAGCCAGCTGGATTCCACCCCTTAAACAGCTTTAATACTCACGCTTCTAGGAATGTTCGTCAGTTTACCCCCAAGCCCTACTTCGGTCGTAAAGAGATCAATTTTTTAGCCGCACTACGCGAATGTGGAAAAAAGTGAAATAGCCAGCTTAAACAGCCATAATACTCGCGCTTCTAGGAATATTCGTCATATTTCCCCTAAGTCCTACGTCGGTCGTACTCTTAAGAAATTAATTTCTTAACCGCACTACGCGAATGTGGAGAAAAGTGAAATAGCCAGCTGTATTCCTGCCCTTAAACAGCCGTGATATTCCACCCCTTAACCAGTCGTAATACTCGTGCTTCTAGGATTGTTCGTCAGTTTACCCTTAAGCCCTTCTTCGGTCTTATGAGAATTTTTTTTTAGCTGCACTACGCGAATTTCCGCCCCGGTCAATGGAACATTCAGAAATTTAAGACCAATTTACACTAACAACTATTAAATCCTCTTCTCATTTCCTGATGCCTGCTCTGTCACATAAAAGGTACAAGAAAACCTTTATTATAGAAAAGAGCCTATTATAATAACAACTTCAACAAAGATACAAATCTACTTGCAAAACTTTTTAAAACTTCATTCAACAACTTTTAAATGGAATCGCCCAGTAACAGTTATTAAAGTCGTTATTTTCTTCGGATAACGTCAATATTGTCTGCGTCCTTAAAACGTAACTAGATAATAGTCGGTAGGGACAAGGTTGCCCCCATAAATTAAAAAAAAACTCAATATGCACAAAGAATAAAACCAACTTTCTCTCCAGTTCTTTTTCTTCCTCCAATGCTCTCAAGTCTCAACAAAAGTAAAAAAAAGAGAAAACTTTTCTTTTGAGCAATTAAACTAAGTACATTTTTAACGTATTGCCTGCATCATTAGAGAACAACTCCAATTGCAAATTTCCACCATATGAACATTCCAATTCGCCCGAATCGAGAAAAAAAAATGTAAAAACGATTTGAGAAGACAAAAAAACCTATTCACAAATTAGACATTCCGTTCACGGTTAAGCTCACAAAAAACGATCTTAAAAAGAAGAGAATAGCCATTGTCCTTCCCATGGCCAGAACGAGCAGTGTGCACGTCGTTCTACATGAACAATCGCCGCCAATGCAATGATAATCTGCACAATGTGCATGGAAATTCCATTTGACCAAGGACAACACACTCACATTACCATAACCATTGTAATCATGCAAAAACTTACAAAAAAAACCTGCAAATACCATTGAAAACGACCATAACATTCCTTCCTACTCTTCCCAATTCGTGCTTAAAGGAATGATGATGATAGTAACAAAACAAAAATACGAAAAAACAAAATGATTTTAAAAATAGAAAGAAGTAGGAATACGAGTATAAAACATGAAATCCACTTACATTCATCGCAATTTTCACTTCCGTTTACGATGCATTTTGCCTTTTTATTCTTCATCCAGTTATCCTTGCAGCTCAGGCAAAATCCATTACTGGTACATGTTGCACAGCCCGTAGGACAGGCCACACACTCTTGCCGCTTTTTGTCCGAATAGTAACCATCCGGGCAGCTATTTAAACATTTGCCATCCAACGCATACCGCCCCGAACGACATGTTATACACTGGGACTCCGATGAGCCATTGCATGTGGCACAAGACGAATGGCAGGATGCACAACTGAAACGAGAAAAAAAGACGAAAATTTTATAAAAGAACTTAGGGGAAAAAAACCGGAAACAACAGTTGAACAAAATTGCAATCATTATACACTCGACAAAAAAAGAAAAGAAGAAAAAATCACCCAGCTTGAGAAGAAGAAATTAGGGATTTTTCGAGAAGTATAGTTTCCTGTTTGGATTTTTTTTTGCTTCTGCGGTGCTGATGACATATCTTTGAAGCGACAATCGTTCGTCCTTAAATAACAAATTAGCAAAAATGGAAATAGCTCAACTAGTTGCTAGGAAAATGTATAAATAGAAAGATAAGATTGTAACCATTTTCGAGTTTTTTTTTCCTTTCGACAAGATTTTCTCACAACATCTGGGTATTTTCCCTTTTTTTGTAGACTGGAATAAGTGCGGTATTAGAATTTTTACTAGAATGAAATTTCCTCTTTTTGTTTCTATTTTCTTACCATAAAAATCAAATTCATTTGAAAAGAGAGAATAAACGAGTTTTGAAGTCTCAAACTTATGAGGTTTCATGAACATTTCGGAACAGCTTTCTCCTTAACTTTTCTTTCACTTTTCAGATTTTTTTTGTCGAATTATCTTAAACCAGTTTCAGAGAGTTTTAAGAAACGTCAAAAATTGTCAGACGTTTCACAAATGTAGTAACTCATAACAGATTCCCTCCCTACACCAAGTTTATAAGTCACACAATGTGCTTCCCAAATCCCAATCGTAGTATAAACAGAACTACGAAAGCGCAATCATCACCACCGAACATAAAATATCAGTTGCTGACCGACCAGTAAACATTAGTTGCCGATCGACAACGCAGCAGTAAACATCAGTTTCCGATCGCTCACCGACCAGTAAAGATCAGTTGCTATTTTGATAACCGAACGCCGACCTGTTAACATCTTAGTCAGCGCCAGTCCTGAAAATCAGTTGGTTTCAGCAACTCAAGACGAGCAGATGTGAGCTCCGGAGCTGTAAGTATAAACTTACACACTTATCAGGTACAGATTTCCTCCCCCCAGTGGTAACGGGCCTTGTCAAACAAAAAAAACTTTTTAGCCGGATTCAAGCTGTTGATTGCCCGTATTCCTCTGTAGATTCGTTCCGGTAGAGCATCACAGTGAATATAACTTGACTCTGATGCTCATTAATTTCAAACCCTGGAAAGACCGGCAAGCTTGCTTCAGCCTCAGACCAAAAGTACCTCATACAACAAACATGAATAATTTACAAATCACTTTAAATTGCATTTTCATATTCGTCCTTTTTTTCTCCCATGCTCAAGCATCAAAACTGATGTTCCAACAGCAAACATTCAAACTCAATGAGAAGTATATTTCGATTGTTGACCAATCTTTCAATTCGAAATGTTTTTGTAATGATGTTTGAGTACCATCTCTCCCAATATTAAGCATATTGACCGACCGAATAACAACCAATACTAAGACCCTTTTAGTCAGAGTAGTGTTGACATGGGTTTGGCACATTATACGAAGTCCGTTTTGGTCTGTGATCCTTCTTCAATATAAAATTGCTGCTTGTGAGGGTCTTAAGATGATATTTCCAAGAAGAAGAAGAAAACTGGACTCTTGATTCACACAAAAGACCTTACCTTCAATGGCATAAAGTTGAAGCAAAACTTTGAAGGCTTAAGTGCGTATCCTCATCGACTCTGAGAGGAATTTATTCTTATCGATATCCTGTTTATGACATGTAAAGCTTTTCACAATCTCGTCCAGTCTTGAAATGAATAGCCTTTACAAAAAAGTGTAATAAAAATATTAAAAAACTTGTAAACACTGATTGGAAATCCAATATCGTGTCCTTTCTAAAGGACATTCTATAAAACATGTAAAATGGAACTTTATCGCTCCTTTAATTTGTGTTCAATGCAAAAAGAAAAAAATATCAACAGCAATATCGATAGCAAAAAATAATTCCGTGGAGAGAAATATTTCAAAACGATGAGCACTTGCAAAAAAAGAAGAAAAAAAAATGAATATTGAAAACGAATTTCCGTGTCATCAGAGTCCGAAGAAGCAATATCGTCTCCTCATCGTCATCCTTTTTGACTTCATTTTAATATGAACAAAGTGCCACCGACCGACCAACTACGGTCCCCAACGACAGTGGACACGGCCCTGCAAGGTATGCCAGTCCATCGAGAGCTGTCTCACAACCGAACAGTAATAAAATCGCGCTGATGGTGAAGCTGGTAGAGAGGCTTTATAAATGCCATTCAATGAAAAAGTATGTCCTGTTCTGTCTGCCGGGCCGGTCCTCTTCATCAATAGACAAGCATAGAGAAGAGAGAGGAAGTTCGTTCTCCCACAACACGAATAGTGCCAGATAGATGGAGTCTTAAATTAATGAAATATCATAAAAATAATAAATAGGCTGCTATCAACGTTATTGCAGGACACACAGCAAAAGTGGATGGTTTTTATAACAGTTTTTTTTTTCTCGCATTTTTTTTGTGTTTGTGTTTTTAGTTCGTACATTGTTGCATTCAATAGTCGGGCGTGATGAAAAAAAAGAAGAACAAAAAATACCATTTTAATGGGAAATATAAAATTGGTGTGGGTGACCACCTTTTAAGCAATTTTAATGAAGAGAAAAATTTGATAGATTGAGTTCTTTATTAATATCTGCGTCGAGTTATGTTAGATTTATTGTATGAACAGAATTTTGATTTTTGATGATTCTTAAAATTTAACTTTTTGTATTTATTTTGTTAATGTATGTTTGTATAGTAGGGGAGTCATTGAAGCATTTTAGGTCCGATTTTTTTTACTGTGAACCGATTTGCATGAAATTTTGGAATTGGGCTCGTCTTACCCTTAACTTCAAAAGTTTAAATGATTTGAACTCCGCCACCACCCTGGGGGTGGTTGCCACCCCTTCTCGGGGGTGAATTTTTTTTTCTCAAAATAACCTCGGACATCGATAGAAAGCCTAATTTTAAACAAAAAATCATCTATAAAGTTTTTCAAAAAATCCAATACTTTTCAAGTTATTGGCAATTGAAAATTCGAAATTTGTTCACGTTTTTCATCGGTTTTTTGCAAATATCTCCAAAAATATACGTTTTATCGAAAACTTTATTGAAAACAAAACTGTAACAGGTAAGACAATGAACAATTTGGTTTTTTATAAAGTATTCTAAGTGCAATATTAAGCTAGATATTAAAGATCAAAGCCGTTTTTTACTTTGTCTGAAATTTAATCGATGTGGTCAATGCCATCTAGCGGCGAGCAGATGCATTTTATGCATTCTAATACAAAAGGGTTTTATAGTGCTTGAAATAAGCTTTAAGATGAGCACTATTAAAAGCTGTATTGCAAATAAGGGGAGCATCTAATGTTTTTTTCTTTTAAATCAATGGGTTTCTTAAGTGCCATTTCCACCAAAATTAAAGTTAATTGTATTCCGCCTAGAATTAACTTTATTATGAAGAGTTTGATTGATCAGTATCAGTTTGGCTGCTTCAGGATACATATTTTTTTAAAAACTCACTTTTAAAAAACAAGCAAAATTTCAAATTTTTACAAAATTTTTTTTTCATAATATCTCAAAAATGACGACAGATACGTATAAAAGTGTTAGGGTTAAAAATTAAGGTATTTTTTGACAAACAATTTGGTTTTTTTGTTTTTTCTGTCAAAAAAAAATTGACGGAGTAATGATTGTTTAAAGAGCACGTGGCAGCGCAATCACAGCCTCTCTTAAGTCCTTAACCCTTCACCGTTTTGAAAAAAAGTTTTTTACTATACAGGGTGATTCACGAGCGTTGTGCCAAAAAGCTAGAGCGTGCAGGTTGAGTTGAGACAAGAAAAAAATCGTATGGGAGGGGGGGGGTCTATTCCCCCCCGTTTAGCCGGGAGGGGCAATTTTCTGAAAAATTGACTTATTTTGTAAAAAAAAATATTAAAAATCAACGGCTTAGTTTACAACACCGTGCTATACCTTTCTGAAAAGCTAAAAACTTCTTCTTTAACTTTGTTTTTAAAATAAATTGTTTTAACGAATAGTTTTAAAAAAATAAATTTTCAAACTCAAAATTTTCAAAAAAAAAGCCAAAAAAAAATTTTTGAACTAATTTTTTTCAAAATTTTATGTAATTAAGTACTAATTTTGTTTTTAAATTTCAATGTATTTGTTAATTTTTAGTCGAAAACAGAAGACCGGATGCAAAAATGTCTTTTCGTTTTTGAGAAATTAAAAAAAAACCAAAACCACTTTTTTCTAAGAAAATCTCTGTTTTTATTTTTACCTATCTGGACTTTTAGTATAATTTACTAGTTTAATTTATAAATTTAATTTTTTGTAATTGGAGTTTTATGAGGACTCAATAAAGTAGAAAAGTATTGGATTTTCCCTGGATTAATCATTTTGTTCATTGAAAACGTCTGCCATTGACCTTTCACTTCTAGCTCTCCGTGCTCTCGTCGGCGGATTCTTGAAAACATGCTACGACTTGGGCGCCATCTATTGGGATATCTTTCAGCGTAGAGTCTTTCGGCTTCCCGATCTCCACAACAAGTTAAACCGTAGCAGAAGTTCCTGTCTGCTAACTCTTCTCGAACATATGAGTTTGTTATTGTTATGTGTTGATGAATTAATATTGTAATTGTAAATGGTTGTGAAGTAAATATGCGATGCCTTTTATTAACATATAGGTTGTTTATTGTTTTTTCATTCAAGAAAAATTGAGGTTTAATTATCTTAAGCCCCCAACAGGTAGAACCCTTCGCCGGCGAGTGGCCGCGGCCCCAGGTATAGTAAGAAAAAATTGCAGGTCAGTTTTCAGACGTTATCAATGAATAAAATGGTTAATCCATTGAAAATCCAATACTTTTCTACTTTATTAAGTCACCATAAAACTCCAATCACAAAAAATTAAATTTGTAAATTAAACTAATAAATTAAACTAAAAGTCCAGATAGGTAAAAATAAAAACAAAGATTTTCTTAGAAAAAAGTGGTTTTGGTTTTTTTTTTAATTTCTCAAAAACGAAAAGACATTTTTGCATCCGGTCTTCTGTTTTCGACTAAAAATTAACAAATACATTGAAATTTAAAAACAAAATTAGTACTTAATTACATAAAATTTTGAAAAAAATTAGTTCAAAAATTTTTTTTTGGCTTCTTTTTTGAAAATTTTGAGTTTGAAAATTTATTTTTTTAAAACTATTCGTTAAAACAATTTATTTTAAAAACAAAGTGAAAGAAGAAGTTTTAAGCTTTTCAGAAAGGTATAGCACGGTGTTGTAAACTAAGCCGTTGATTTTTAATATTTTTTTTTACAAAATAAGTCAATTTTTCAGAAAATTGCCCCTCCCGGCTAAACGGGGGGGAATAGACCCCCCCCTCCCATACGATTTTTTTCTTGTCTCAACTCAACCTACACGCTCTAGCTTTTTGGCACAACGCTCGTGAATCACCCTGTATATTGAAATGAAGGATGTTGTAGCTCTCTTAAATACCTTTACAATGTTTTTTTATAAATTGTGATAGCCTGAAAATTGAAGCAGTTATGGTCCAAAAACTTATATTTTTTTCTACTTAGTAACTGAAAATTTCGGAGTGTTATTATTGCGAATTTTCAATTGCCAATAACTTGAAAAGTATTGGATTTTTTGAAAAACTTGATAGATGATTTTGTGTTTAAAATTAGGCCTTCTATCGATGTCTGAGGTTATTTTGAGAAAAAAAATTCACCCCCAAGAAGGGGTGGCAACCACCCCCAGGGTGGTGGCGGAGTTCAAATCATTTTCACTTTTAAAGTTAAGGGTAAGATAAGCCTAATTCCAAAATTTCATGCAAATCGGTTCACAGTAAAAAAATTTGGAGGTCAGGCCGTATTTTTCGCTTCATTGACTCCCCTATAGTGGTGTCCCGGAATATTGTGAGCAAAATCGGTTTTTAATTCCGGGAAAAAGTTTGCATGTAAGAAACATGTTTGACAATATATCGGCTTCTTGAGGTATCACATGATGATTTGCGGTAGAATTTTATTTTTTGTCAAAAATTTGTTCAATTTCGATAAATCCTTTCATATTTGGTCTGAATTTAACCTGAAAGTATAAAAAACTAAACTGGGGTCTGAACACCTAAGGTATGCGATCGATGGTGAAAAGCTTTAGAAAAGAGCACGAACCTGAAAACTTTGACAAAAGTTCAAAGACTTGCGTGCACAGGCATTATGGGAGCAAAGAGATCCACTCCAACTGCGGGACTGGAAGTTATATTCAATCTAATACCCCTAGACCTCTTTGTTTAAGAATCTGCGGCCAAAAGTGCCCTGAGACTTAGTCAAACTAAAGTCTGGAAAAACAGTTCCATAGGACACTCTCAGATCCTTCATAAAGTTATGGGTCATAGTACTACAACAGACTATAAAATACCCGAACTTGATTTTCATAAACCATTCCAGGCTGCCATCCCAAGCAGAGAGGAATGGATAGATAACATACCATACTCCAGTGAGTCATCAATAGCTATCTATACTGATGGCTCTAAAATGGACACTGGTGTAGGAGCAGGCTTCTTTTCCGAATCTCTCAATTTAGCCGCCTCGCTTAGGCTTCCAGACTACAGTAGCGTCTTCCAAGCGGAGGTCCTGGCAGTGACAACAGCTGCTAAAAAGGTATCAATGATGGCGATACCACGAGCTGATATCACCTTTTACATTGATAGCCAAGCGGCAATAAAAGCGATTACTGCAACTGAGGTAAAATCAAAGCTTGTTTCATGCTGCCGCGAAGAGCTTAAGGTTCTTGGCGCACAGCACAACATTAGATTCTGCTGGGTCCCAGGCCACAGCGTTATACTAGGCAATGAGAAGGCCGATGAATTAGCATGATTAGGGTCAATGCTTGACGTAAGCCAAGCTCAGCTAGTTAGCACCCCTACCTGTTATTTAAAACAGGAAATCTCAAAAAGAATAACTATCAAGGCCGATGAAAGGTGGAACCTTCTTGACACCTGCGGTAGTACAAGAAAGATCTGGCCCTGTTTTAACAAACAAAGAACGGAAAGAATTATGCAACTACACAAGGGATCACTTCGATCTCTGTAAGCATAATTACCGGACATAATCTGTTAGGTTATCTTATGAAAAAGATGAGAATCAGTTCAGATGATCTATGCAAAGGATGCGGTGACGAGGAGGTGCATGAAGACACTTCGCACTTTCTGTGTCACTGTCCTGCACTCTCCCACCAAAGGAAGAAATTGATCGGTAACTATTTCTTCGGGGATTTAGAAGAACTCTCTAGTACACCAGGTACTAACATCCTGACCTTAGTCAATGCCTCTAAATGGCTTGATTAACTGAACACATACGTTTTTTCTTATCAGCTTGGATAAGCTGTATTGATCTAAGTGTGACGGTAACAGCATCAACTGTCAGCCCCTTAACCTAACCTAACCTGAAAGTATCACTAGGCATAGCTCAACTCTGAGCTCTAGTTGCGGAGATACATATTTGCTTCAGATGAAATTCTTTATGCTCGATTAAAAAAAATTTAAGATAAGAAACCAAGAAAAATGCTTTTGGTATCAGAACTCGGTTACCAGACATCGAATATAAATTTGCGTTTCATTGAATCAAAGAAGGAGTTCATGCCTTTTTGTGTGTTAGATGTTATAGGTTTCCGGGAAAAATTAATTATTTTATTTAAAATTTCTCATGATGCAAATTCTTCAAGCGAGACAATATTTTTGAAGTAGGTAGTAAAGCTCCTCTAGAGCGTTGTTAGGGTTCAGGGGAAAATAAAGTCACTTCAAATCCAAGTTTCAAAAAAATGTTGCCAAGAATTTGACGTCAGCGTTTGCGGCAATTAAGAGAAACATTATTTTTTAGAATTTCATATTTATTTTGAAATCGCTTACAAATTAACATAATATAAAATAATGTAATGTGACTGAATTCCTCCTTTACCACTTGAAACTTTTTCTTTGATTTAGTAGATTCGAGAATAAAGATTAACAATTGAGATTACTAGCCGATCCGTAAAATGTTGTTCTATGGAAAATTCTTGAAGAAAAGCTGAGAAATGGAACGACTTTTTTAAATTTCAAATTTAGTTTGACAGGGTGATGTCTGTTTGGTCATCTAGTCTTATACGGGTGTTTTTTTAAGAGGTATAGAACTTTAAATTGGCAACGCTGTCAGCCCTCAACTGATTTCTTTTAAGTTTGTTTTGACAATCCAATAAAAGTAGACTGACGTCTTAACAACCAACGAAAACGATCCAAATTTATTTTGAAAATCATGTTTTTTTTTTGCAATACGAAATATGCGAATTTTGGTTAGCGATGAAACTCAGTTTTGGTTGAATGAATACAAAAATAAACAAAACTGCCATATTCACAGTTTTGGTAATTCTCAAGTGAGTGTCGAAACACCGTTACATCCGCAGGAACTGACCGTGTTGTGTGGTTCATGGGTTGCTGGAATAATTGGTCTGTACAGAACGTTACAGGCAATAGTGACCGCTATAATAGAGCCCCAATCACTGACGTTTTTTTTTTCATCAATTGAACACTGTCCAACAGCTGTGATTTCAACAAGACGGTGCATCATGTGACAAAACTCGTGCCACAATTGTTTTATTGAAGGTTACGTTTGATAGCCGCATAGTGTAACGTTATACGGACTCATGAATTAGCCTCCAAAATCATGCGATTCATCGCCGCTTGAAGTTGCCGTATACTTGATTTTAGGGATATGGGATATTTGAAGTCACTAGTCTATGCTGTTTTACACTCCGATAGATACCATAAAGGAGATATCATATTGGAATCACATTTAATGCTGGAGATATAGAAAGACCAATTTTCCAAGCTGTAAACGGGGATGATGATCAAAATTCCGCCTTATACAGAACCATTCAATTAACACGACCCAGCCCAAAAATTCCACCCACCCGACATTGACGAAGTGAATATAGCGATCTCTTATTGCTGGAACAAACGGCTTAACCGCCGAGCAGGATTTGGTTGAAGAAAGCATTCCCGACAAATGGAACCTCAGCATTGTATGCTCGAGAAAAGAGATACCCTCAACTACACGAACTACAGAGGTATAAGTCTCCTAAACATCTGAAGTACTGTGTGAACATTTAATGCCTTTTGTCAATAACTTAAAAAGTCCTTATTAGAGTGGGTTCAGACTCAGAAAGTCCGCCATCGATCAAATAGAAAAGATCCATGAACTTCAAATCGATACCTATCACCTTTTTTTCGATTTCAAGGCCGTCTATAGAGACCAACAAAGTCTAGTCCTGGTATCCCAGAAAAAACATTCGTCTGTGTAGAATGACGATGGAAAACTCACGCTGTTCTATCACATCACAAAAAATTTCACGGAAGGTTTAGACAAGGCGTTGCGCTGTCATGCAATTTCTTTAACATCATTCTTGAAAAAGCTGTGAAAAACTCCAATGTCAGAGGCACCATCTTTCAAAAGCCCGTCCAACTACTAGGATACGCAAACGACATTGACATAATTGGAAAAACCCAGTTTAATGTCAGGGAAGACTTTTGTGAGCCTTGCGACGAGGGCTAAGAAGATAGATCTAGCGGACCAAGACAAACGTGTCAACAAGAAAGGACACCAACGTCTTGAAGCCAAACTTGTCAACGTCAGTATAGAGAGATTTAACTTCGAAGTATTTAAGGATTTTTCATACCTGCGATTCTCTATATGCTCAGACAACGACACCAGCCATATTTGTACTTAGAAGGCAATTTTGAAGTATAGTCCTCTCTCGAGCAACTTAAGTGTCACTACACAAAACTTTAATCAGTCCGATCCTCATGTATGGTTCAGAGACAGACACAGAAAACGCGTTGGGCTGCTTCCTGAGAAAAATTCTTGAAGTGATTTTTAATCCCGTCTGCATGAATGGAGAATGGACAGTCAGAAACTGTACGAGCTGTTCAGTGACACTGACGTAGCCGGAAAAGTTGAGGTCCAACGATTAAGATATTTGGCTCACGTAGAGCATGGCCCGGACCTGGACTCTAGGGCTACCTTAAGTAAGAAACTAATTTTATGTCCGAAACGATTGACTTCAGCCATAATCTTTGTTTTACTCATTTCAACCTTTCATGCAAAGATTTATCTACTAAATTTTCAAACTTTTCAAGTCTTTAAAATTCAATGGTTTCCCGATAACAAATTGTTACGCATTTCTCTTTATAAAGCCAAAACTCTTTTCACTTCCAGGCAAAAAAAAGGTCCATTAAATATTTCCACACAATGAACAAAACGTACAAATCACTTAATATTTTTCTGCAAAGAAGGGAGAGAGAGGGAGAATTCATCGCCATATCCAAAATTTCAATTATTTCTGCGCGAATCGGTTGAACGCGTCCGCGTTCAATTCAAAACCAGAGTATGAAAAAACCGCGTTAAAAAGTACAAATGCGTTGTAAAAGCAAGCCATAGCCTGGAAAAGAATTTCACATTCACCACACATTGATCACCTTAATTTAGGGATATACAGTTCAAAAGGGTTTATTCTCCTTTTTTGCCTGTTGGCTCCTTCCACACCTCCACCTCTCCAACAAGGATATGTGTTCAGCTGGTTGTGAAACAGCCAAAAGAAAATCTTACTAATACGATTCGATATTGTATTTGGCATCATGCATGATTTTGTGTGTGCTGTGGGGTTTTGCAAATGGAAAAAGCTTTTGTGAGAAAACGCAACAAAAAAAATAAAACCAACTTTAGCACACTATAAAATGATAAAATTATGCCCATTATTGTTCAATGGCTTGGAAGCTTATTCATTGGGAAATACCATCAATGGATAAAGATGCTATAGAAGTCGAAATTTATTGAACAGACGTCCTGGCTATCGATACAGTTGAATGTATACATTTTGCCGAGAAAAGAGAACAAAAATGTGTTGATACTTGGGGTTTGTACTTAAAATATTCAAAAATTTCGTTTTAATATTTCCGGTTAGGTAATGCAATAAATTGTTGGTGTAGGTAGTACCTGACTACTTGCGAATTTGGAATTGGACTCAATTTCGAATTTATTTTCATGCGGTGAACATAAAATGGAAATAATTGGACTTCGACTTAGTCGTGTTTATGGTTTTTTGTTGGATATTTTGTTGCAGAAATATGAATGCTCTCGGACTTGTATAGTAAAATTGAAAGTTGCGAAATATTATTTCAGGAAATTTTCTACTTGGTCAGAATGCTTTCATGTGCTAACAAGGCTTGTATGAAGTTCTCCCTCGTTCAATAAGCTGAAACACATTTTTAGTTTTCTTTCATTTGCATGCGAGGTTATATATTCTCAAATATAGAGTTCAAGCTATTTTCATAAGTAACATGTCTTCAAATTACTTGCAAAATAACAAAAAAAAACTACTGAATATTTTCTCAAAAATTTCTTTTTTTAATTTGAAAGTATAATCCTTCCGGTAATGGAAAATAATTTCATTCAAATGGCTGCCTCGGCTGGCCATGCAGTAGCCTACACGATCGGTCCAATTTTTAAGCACACTATCGATTGTGTGCCGCTGTATTTCACCAATGGCTTCACGAATATTGTTCTTTAAAGCGTCAATTGTCTCTGGCTTGTCGGCGTGTCAAATCACAGCTTCGAGGTGGCCAAACGACATCAGCTCAAAAGCAGGGCGCAAGACATCGAGTGTAGCTTCGGCTGTGTGGCACGTAGCGCGGTCCTGTTGAAACCAAATGTTGCGAATATCCTCCTCTTCAATTTTTGTGAACAAAAATTCGTTCAACATGACCCGATAACGATTGCCATTGACTGCAACGGCCACTCCTTGCTCATTTTCGAAGAAAAATGGCCCAATTATGCCTCTGGACTAAAATCCGCACCAAACAGTGACTCGATTTGGGAGTATCGGTTTTTCAATGTATGCGTGCGGGTTTTCTGTCCCCCAAATGTGACAATTTTGCTTGTTTACATCCCCGCCAAGATCAAAATGAGCTTCATCTGAAAATATGATTTTTTTTGGCAAAATCGGCATTTTCTCTAAGTCGATCGCAGGCCCACTTAGCGAAGCGACAACGCATTGGATGGTCAGTTGGCTTCAACTTCGAACCAATTGGACTTTGTATGGCGTTATGCAAAATTCGTCTCAATGATGTCTCCGAAATGTTCAATTGTTGAGAACGACGGTGAATTGATGTTGGTTTCGCTTCGGGCACACTTTCTGCCACAGCAACAATATTTTCGGGTGTACGCACTGTTTTTGGCTTTTCACGCTTTGGTTTATCGATGAGGATGCTAGTTTCTTTCATCTTTTTCATAAGATAATGAACATACGGAACATACGTACACAATTTTCGCACACATTCTGCAACATTACCATGATTTCCAAAGTAATGTCGCAATATTTTACAGCGTTGTTCAAGCGTAGTCGTTCAGCGGAAGGATAAAACTAATTATCTGTCAAATCAGACATGAGCTAAGTGTTACCATTCACGAAATAAGCACTAGTTGAAAAAAAACGTTAGATGGCGAACGCTTTAAATTCTCATATAGAGTTCAAGCTATTTTCATAAGTAACATGACTTTAAATTACTTGCTTATACAATAAGGTGTTCCACAGAGATCAATTTAGGGTCCCCTTTTGATTTCACTTTTTACTAACGATCTACCTACTTGCACAAAGTATACATTAAAAGACCAGTCAACGTATGTTTAAGGCCGAAACACAACGAGCAAAACGTAGCTCATGGAGGGCCTTTTGCGACGAAATAGAAGGCACAAATGAATCGGCAAGACTCAGGAAAATTCTGACCAAGGATTCAGTCACTCTCGGTTCTCTTAAAAAACCTACAGGCAGCTGGACTGAATCCGGTCGCGAAACACTTGAACTCCTTGTGAATACTCATTTTCCTGGCTGCGTAGCTGATATCCGCAGTCCAGAATCAGAATCTCATGCACCAACTCTAGTACCATCGGATATTATAACGGAAGAAAGGATAAAATGGGCCATTCACTCCTTTTCCCCGTACAAATCCCCTGGTCTAGACGGAATCTTCCCTATGATGCTTCAGAAGAGCATAAACCTTATCATCCCACACCTAGCTAGCATTTTCAATAATATTTTAGTGTTTTGGAAAAATTAAGCTTAATTTTTCCAAAACACACGTAAATATTTATTGGTCAATAAATTATCTTTCATTTTCAATAATAGCCTTAAATGGGGGTATGTTCCCTTATCGTGGCGTGAGGTAAAGGTAGTTTTCATCCCTAAGGCTGGTAAACCTAGCCATACGGAGGCCAAAGACTTTAGACCCATTAGTCTAACATCGTTTATTTTGAAAACGTTTGAAAGGCTAATTGATATACACATCCGAAGCACCCTGAAACCGGACTGTATATCGGAATTTCAACATGCATACATTAAAGGAAAAAGCGTTGAAACGGCATTGCACAGTGTTGTCAGCGTCATAGAAAAATCACTGAATGACAAGGAATACACCCTTGCAACGTTCTTGGATATTGAGGGAGCCTTCAATAACGTGAAGAACGAAACAGTGAAGCAAGCCTTGGACGACCATAAAGTCGAAAAGGCAATAACGCAGTGGATAATGTGTATGCTCAGAAAGAGACAGATTAACTCTGAACTAGCGGAGGAAAGGGTGAGAGTAACCACATCCAGGGGCACCCCTCAGGGTGGAGTTCTCTCACCGCTACTCTGGGTTCTTGTGATGAACGGCATACTCTCTAAATTGAAATCAAGTGGAGTAAGGATAGTAGCCTACGCTGATGATCTTGCATTACTAGCGACTGGCAGGTTCCTACCCACTATCAGTGAACAAACAGAATACGCCCTCTCGTTGGTTAGCAAATGGACTAAGAACTGTGGGCTGACGGTCAATCCAGCTAAAACAGAACTAGTGCTATTTACTAACAAACGTAAAATACCTGATTTTAAAATGCCTTCAATTGAAGGCTGCCCTCTTAAGATCTCCGATCACGCAAAGTATCTCGGTGTGATCCTGGATAAAAAACTAAACTGGGGCTTGAACACCAAAGATAGATTCAAAAAGGCATCGACAGCCTTTTACTCCTGCAATAGAATTTTCGGGAAAACCTGGTGACCAAACCCAAAAATTATCAGATGGATGTATTCGGCAATAATTAGACCAATACTAACCTACGGTAATTTGGTATGGTGGAAAGCTTTAGAAAAGAGCACGAACCTGAAAACTTTGACAAATAAGTTCAAAGACTGGCGTGCACTTGCATTACGGGGGCAATGAAATCCACTCCAACTGCGGGATTGGAAGTTATACTCGACCTTATTCCCCTAGACCTCTTTGTTCAAGAATCTGCGGCCAAAAGTGCCCTGAGACTTAGTCAAACTAAAATCTGGAAAAATAGTTCCATAGGACATGCCCAGATCCTTCATAAAGTTATGGGTCATAGTACTACAACAGACTATAAAACACCCGAACTTGTTTTTCACAAACCATTCCAGACTGCCTTCCCAAGCAGAGAGGAATGGATAGATAATATACCGTACTCCAGTGAGTCGTCAATAGCTATCTATACTGATGGCTCTAAAATAGACACTGGTGTAGGAGCAGGCTTCTATTCCGAATCTCTCAAGTTAGCCGCCTCGCTTAGGCTTCCAGACTACAGTAGCGTCTTCCAAGCGGAGGTCCTGGCAGTGACAACAGCTGCTAAAAAGGTATCAATGATGGCGATACCACGAGCTGATATCACCTTTTACATTGATAGCCAAGTGGAAATAAAAGCGATTACTGCAACTGAGGTAAAATCAAAGCTTGCCGCGAAGAGCTTAAGGTTCTTGGCGCACAGCACAACATTAGACTCTGCTGGGCCCCAGGCCACAGCGATATACTAGGCAATGAGAAGGCCGATGAATTAGCAAGATTAGGGTCAATGCTTGACGTAAGCCAAGCTCAGCTAGTTAGCACCCCTACCTGTTATTTAAAACAGGAAATCTCAAAAAGAATAACTATCAAGGCCGATGAAAGGTGGAATCTTCTTGACAACTGCGGCACAACAGGAAAGATCTGGCCCTGTTTTAACAAACAAAGAACGGAAAAAATTATGCAGCTACACAAGGGATCACTTCGAACTCTTGTAAGTATAATCACCGGACATAATCTGTTAGGTTATCATATGAAGAAGATGAGAATCAGTTCAGATGATCTATGCAGAGGATGCGGAGACGAGGAGGTGCATGAAGATACTTCGCACTTTCTGTGTCACTGTCCCGCACTTTCCCATCAAAGGAAGAAAATGTGGCAACTTTTTCTTTGAGGATTTAGAGGAACTCTCTAGTACGCCAGGTACTAGCATCCTGAACTTCGTCAAGGCCTCTAAATGGCTTGACTAACTGAACACATAGGTTTTTCTTATTAGCTTGAGTAGCAATACTCGCGGGTATCACAATGGATCTGTATTGATCTAAGTGTGACGGTAATGCCATCAACTGTCAGCCCCTAAACCTTACCTAACCTACTTGCACAAATAATTAGATAAACTACGTTAAAAGAATTCGACAATCGATGGCTGGCACCATTCAATTTCACTATCGAAGGCCGCAAACCAGGACGTCTATACTTTATAAACATAAATAAAAATGAATAAACCTATCCTTGATCTTTCAAATTGTCATTGACACTCAACCAAAACCACCACTGTACCTTTCTTTCTAAATTTTAATCCAAAATTCAAAAATAAGAAAAGAAATACTTTCCACTTACATAAATTGAAAAGCAATAATTTTCTAAACTTCCAATTCAAGTTTAATTGATTTCATCAAAACCCTTAAATCGCCATTTGTTATCCGTAAAAAAGACCCTTTCAAGGGTGTGCGACCCAAAGGCAAAATAAAAAAGAAATTCGTTTTCTAATTTAATAAGACTCTTAAAAAACTCTACAAAGTTCCCCTTTTTTTTTTGTCCTTGACTCCTTGTTTTCTTTCCTTTTTTTTGTCATACCAATATATCCTATCCAACAAATCATCTAAATCTATAATCAATTGCAAGAAAAAAAAAACCGAAACAAAGATGAAAGCAGACAAAATTTACTACATATTCCATCCCCGGAAGGACCAAAAAACATTTTACAGACATTTCGTTGCTTAGAGAATCTATCATCAACTCTCTTACATACGGTTTTCATTCTTTTTTTTTTATTGTGAGTGTTCATCATCGTTTTTGTATTTTATTTCCACAATGACAACAATTTTAAAGCGTTATTCTTTTAGTTTCATTTTTTTCTGCTTTTTCATCATCCTGATGTTGTTGTTGTTTGAAGAAAAAAGGAAGTTTCAAATTGTCATTGGGCATGGTTCTGTAGAGCTTTCGTCCCAAAACAATTATTTATTCCTCGAACAAAAAATGTCCTTCAAATAAAAAAGTAGGAAATTTCATCCCCTTGTGACTGACTGGTGAAAATATAGGAAGAAAATATCACATTTTATTCCCTAACAAAGAAGCAACGATGATGACAAAGAAAAACGTTCGAAAAATTGGCGTTTAGTTGTGGGAATGTTCGTATTAAACCCTCATGACTTGGTGCGACATTGAAACCTTTAAATTTGTTGCGGTCTGATTGTTTATTTGAAAATAGAAAAGAGGTTTTTTTTTTAGAGTTTTCATCTTTAGGGCCTACAATCCTTTATTGTTCTGAAAATTAAAAATTTACATGTGACTTTTCATGCGATTTTTCATCAGCTCTAGTGATTTCAAAGCAGTGGAGAGTTGAGCTTTCAAGCGGTCTCTTCTCTTGCCCCTTAGGGCCTACAAATCTGTTTTGTTCGGATAATTCAAAATTTTTATGTGACGTTTCATGTGACTTTTCATCAGTTTGTTTGTTTGGACTCTATTTTTTATGCTTTCAAGCAGTTTCTTTTCTTGTCCTTAAGGTTGAAAGAAGATTTATCGAAAATTGATTAAAAATCAAGTTCTCAAACATAGATTAGATCCTTTATTTTTTAAATTCATAAAAAAAATCCTTTTTTGACTTTGTTTCATATCACTACAAAGGTCTTCCTTAAAAAGACATAATTCTGAAGGGACAAAGTCTACAATGTCCAAGAGGGACAAGATTCCTTTGGTGAAATGTAAAACGTTGAAAACTCTGTAAATCGATTTCTTGTTCTTGTTTCAATTTTTTTTTCAAATCTTGGAATGGATTTAACCCGTTTCCTGTTACATCGTTCATATTTGCGAAAATGTCTCAAACAGATCATCTTAAAGGCCTCTTTTATTGGAAATTGAAAATTCTTTTCATATCTCGTGCAGATGGACGAAAAACCTCCTGTCGACACATATACAATCCTAATCCTGAATTCAGGTCCTGCTCAAACATCCTCACCTCACCCATAATACACGATGCAATGATCTCAAATTAAATTGAAAATTGATTGTATCGAAGGATATCGGTATCCTTTCTCATTAATCTCATCGTCTAACCTTTTCAAGGCCTATTAAATGACAATAAAAAGGACAAAATGAACGAAAGGCAAAAATTCGAAAGTACAGGAAAAAAGGAAAAAAAAGCAACAAAGTGAATAAATCGTGCGAGAGAGAGAGAAAGAATGGAAGACGAATGTGAGTGTGGAAAAAATGTGCAAATGTAGGACAACAAAGAGTTCGCAAAAGTTAAATGTGATGCTGTCTGAATGGGAACGAGACAAGGTGAAATTTATCGACGTCACAATAGCAAGGATAATTGAATTTTTGATTAAGTGTTGGTGTGTATCGTATCAATGCTATACATTTTTTTTCTTACTTCTGCTTGTAAGCTAAAGGGGTGGAGAGGGTTGATATGTTGTGACAAAAAGGGTTGAACCAGTTCACAATATCAATTCAATGGTGCTAAATTATTACGAGTCGAATTCGAGTTGTTTTCGCTTCTTTTTTGTAAACTTACAAAAAAATGTTACGTATACGCCGTAGTGGACGATTTATGGAGTCAAAGTCAAGCCAAAAGTATGTTTCGGTTGGATTGCGGATGAAATTATCGCAACATAATGAGACTTGGTGTATGCGGTGTGAGAAGATTGCTGCTTGCAAAAGAAGTTAATGAATCGGAAAATGAATGTTTAAAGTCTTGTTGGTGGCGATACACTTACACATTCATTTTTGTTTTGTGGACAAATTAATTTTATTTTAATGGATGTTGCACATTTAAAGCATTTTACACGATTAAAACATTTTAATTCATTGCAATAGCAGAGAATGTAGATAGGTCTGGGATAGGTAGAGGAAATTTCGTCTATTCGCTTACCATTATCTGATTATGATTTCGTTGTGTTCGTCTTAAGAACCGCAGTCTGAATTTTTCGCGTCTATTTACAAATCGGAAATTAATTAAATTAACACATGTCAGTCCTTCCCTCTTTGACTGCAGAAAAATTCAATGGGAAACCAAAATTACTTTTTAATACAACTTCAAGTAAGAAACATTTCAAAATCAAGTTCCATTCTTTTGACACGAAGGGAACAAAAACGCGACAGACATTAATTTTCTTGAAATTCTAAACCTCACAAAAAAATACATCTCAGTGCATGTGCAATAGATAAAAGCAACAAAAAAAACTAGCTCTTATTTTAATCAAATTATACATCCGGATCCTTTGTCCTGATCGTGCAAAGTAAAGTAACTAGATTCTAGGAAAATGTCTTATCTTCTCTTCAAATGGCAAATAAAAAAGAAATAAGCTTCGTTGAAATGTTGGGTTTTCTTTGGAACTCTGAGAGGGAAAATTCCAAAGTGCGAGACTTGCATGTTCCAAGGCGCGAAACTATTCAGGACGAAGGAAATGAGGTTATGATATGCAGAATCCTGAATTAAATCCGTGCATGCGATTTGCTGCTTCGTTCTACATTTTATACAGACTCTTGTACATACCTTAAGTACAGACATCTATTCAAATGCAATTCTATTGCTAAGCTTGCACACACAAGGGTTGTGAGCATTGAACCAAAGCAGCCAAAGGATATGCATATGTTAGAGGTTTTTTTCTTACATTGAAAGCATGCAAAGAAAAAAAAACTGTCTGCGTTTTACGGTGATAAAAAATTATATCATTTCAAATAGAATGCGAGAAAATCCTTTCAGAGTGCAAATAGAAAAAGAAAGAAAGAAAAAGAAACGAGTGCGGCTAAAGATTTTCACAGGAATTGAACTTCCCGAACAAAGTGGAGTATCAACAAGAATCCTTCTGTTAATGCAACCAATATTCACTCTGTGATTTTATCGTGTCGTCGTCGGTCGTTGTGTCAGTCGGTTGGGATTTTGTCGAAACATCTTTGCATCATGGACAATAAAGCCAATCACATTGCCTGAAGCATGCAAGAAAAGTGTAAGGGACATACAAAAAATTACACTTTTTATGCTTCGGGTTACGTGATTTTGTTTCGAGTTTCGAGATAGCATAGAATTTATTAAGGGCAAATTATTGTCCTGATGCGAGTAAAACCTTTCAACATTAATTCGAAGGACATTCGTGTTGTTTTGTGTGACGCAAAGTCCCATTCGTGTTTTGCTTGGAAAAATGCGTTAGTAAGAAAATGATATGCAATTTTGAAGTTATGGTAATTTGAATCAACACGCAAGTTGTATTTTAAAGAAACGTAACGAGGTCGTGCTCCTTTACAAAAGCGAGTATAAAGCTTTTTCAAGGAATTTTACAATTGCCTTCAATTAACCTTCCTCGAATTCTTTTCCTTCAAATGAATTTAATCGTCTTCATTAAGTTTGAAAACTTAAACCAACATCACTTAAGTCGGTGAATGATGCGACAAATTTTGCCTCCAAGTTCAAATTTATCTAACAAAATCCACAAAATTTATGCAGTTTAATATTGCCAGTTAATTACAATTCCTTGAGTACTGTGGGTAGCTGCATATATTCGTCTCGAGTAACATTTTGACGCATTTTGTCATTATACAATTCCTTTGAGGGGCGCACTTTAGGCACTCAAGGACTATTTGACCTATATTATTAGATTCATCAGCAGGAGGCAGAATACAGCAGCTGTGCTTGAAAATTGTGCTCAGTTTGTGCTGCAGCGCCAGCCAACAGAGAGAATATAATTTAAATTAATTCTCACTGTAAGCAACAAGACCACTGACTGTAAGTGCACACACGAACCGCACACACACGTACACACAGAGGATTGTATCTAGAATTCGGTAAAATACCTTGTGAACATCGATCATCAAAATTAAATTTGCTTCACTCATGCATGCGCCCACCCCATAATTTATATAGGACATGAGAGTGTATATAGAGGGTGTAGAGTGTAGACAGGTTCTCAGTTTTCTGCAAGAACTTTATAACCAGTTAAAATTAAAATCATGAGACCTAGATTCCTAAACTCATGTTAGGGTGACCTGCCATCTATTTTTCATGAAACTTTCTCTCACTTATTTCTTTATAATTTAAGAAAGGGGCGTGGCAAATATCTATTTTAAACGATTTTCCTATCATTATTGAAAAAAAGTAAAAGTTTATTAGTTTTATCGATAAAAAATACATTTCTCGACTTCTCGGAATTTTTTTTCGGACCACCCTCATGTGTGACGATTAATTTTTGAATTTCAGTCACATTTGCAGTTGCACGAATATGTTCCTTCATATGATCATCAATCATCATTTCTGGCGTGGCAAATTTGCTATTTAAACAGTTTTCTTAACAGTTGTCTAACATAAAGAATAGTAATTAACTTTTTTCGAACCACCCTAGTGTTCAAAAATTAATACTTTAGTGTAGGTCAAATGCAGGTTCTTTAAGAATTTCAACCTCCGAGTCTTACATGCTAATCAATTAGTATCTTTTCACTACCAGTACATACGTCTATGGCTGAAAGGGGCGTGGCAAATTAGTTATTTAAGCCGTTTCTTTAAAAAAGAAAAAATAAGCAGTTTATTAGTTTCATTAAGCCATCATATTTTAACCGACAATTCAGAATAATTTTATTTCTTTTTCGGACCACCCTAATGTACAAAAATGAAATTTCGAATCCATTTCACATGTGTAGATTCACAAGAATGTTCCAAACTAATTTTCATCATCAAATTCGACATGGTGTCAAACGCATGCCTGTCGAAAATTTAACACATTCACTCCAACAACAACACTTGACACTACTTGAAATCCATCAAGGTCCTTGGAAATTTTGCCCTCAAAAACCAAATAATTCGCGTACATATATTATTTGTCAATAAATATTGAATGTTCTTCACTCACTTGTAATCCTCAGTCTCATAGGTGTGAAGTGGACAGGCTGAATAGCATTTGTGTTCGTGCATAACCAAATGATGGTCGCAACTGGTACAGTAATCGGGTCGATCTTGACAGGAGGCGCAATTAGCTTCGCATGGTACACAAGTTTTGTTGTCGTAATCTGGAAGTGTTTTCAAATTGTATTTGTGTGAGTGATGTTAAGGTGCCATAGCTATTGAAATGTTAAACACAGAAACTTACTCTCGTAATAACCATCGGGACAGAGTTGCAGACAGACAGCTAAATCGGTGACATGTAAATGGGCTGGAGCACATGTCAGACAGCTGTCTTGGCCAGCGCCAGCGCATGTTTCGCAAGACTCGTGACAAGGCCAGCAAACACCTCCTTGATTAGGGAAACTTCGTGGGGGACAGCGGCTGACACAGGTGCTGGAATTGGGAGAAATTAAAATTTATTTTTATTTAAAATGAAAAATTTTGAGTTATGAAGGTCAGTGAATTTTCACTTAGCTAACGAATATTTAAAAAAAAGGGAATACATTTTTTTCGCAGGAAAAGATTCCTCACAGATTTTTGGGAATCAATGAAACTTTGTTTAACGTGCATTTTTATTTTTTTTTCACCACTTTGGTGAATAATTCACATCAGATGTGTTTCAAATTTCACTCGTTTTGGGTTGTTTCTTTTCACGTGAATTTTCATTAAATACTTGCTTGTAATAAACAAGAAAATTGTTATGAAAAAAATTCACTCCACAACAAGTAGAACGAAAACTTGCAATAATTGATGATAATATTTCCATACTTCGAAGTTTCGCGTGAACTGATAAAGTGATTTAAAGATTTTAATTTGAGTTATCAGAATTTTCATGGGTATGTGTGTTTCATGTTTCACGCAAAATAAGTTCACAATTTTAGACAAGTTTTGCACGCAAAAACAATTCACCGTAAAAAAAGTGATGCGAAATGTTACATTACAAGTGAAACCTGTTCTAGGCGGAGTTAGTTAAGCATAGGTTTGATGGATTTTCATTTTACTTTGTGCAAGTTTTCATAATTTCATTAATTTCGGGGGAAAAATTTCATAATTTAATTAATTTCGGGGTAAAAATTTCACAATTTCACGCGAAATTTTTACGGAAATTCAAAAATTAGGTTTACTCACTTATCAAGCCGATAGTGTTTACAAGCAACACACTGAGTTGGGCCACGGCCATAGCACCCCTGCGAGTCACACTCCGGATCGCAATCGTGTAGCACCAATTTATTATTCGAATCGGCCATAACATTTTGTCGCTGTGGCGTCGGAATATTATGACCATCGACCGTTGCCACCGCCTTCTCCGGATTACTGCCTGCCCCAGTAAACAAATTCTGATAATTCAAATACCCAGCATATTGGTCCGTGTTGAAAAATCCTCCAGTCGGTTGTCCAAGATCCGAGTCAGTTGGATAGACATACGGACTCAGACCCTGTCCTCTGCGTGACGGATCTTGCAGATCACCCTTTAGTCGAACCGGCTTGACAGCAGTTCCATAGAATATCAATTGCCATTTGGACAGAATTCCCGGTTGATTCACCCGCCTACGTCCACCATTTATGACTTGCAAATTCCATCGACCTTCAGCCTTCTCACCCCAGAAGTGCACACTCAAGAATGGCCAATCATCAAAGTTCGACTTGACAATATCCCGTGGTCGTTCGAACAGCAGTGTACTAGTTGTGCCCATTGGTGAAGTAAGGAGAATTCGCAAATTACCCCGCGGGAAGAACCGCAGTGTGATTTTACACTGAACATGCTCCAAATAGCGGACTTCATTGATGGTTCCGGCACATCCGTTCACATCCATATGTGTCTGCAGCGTGTAGCCGTAACTACCTTCAATCTTTCGGTCTTCGTTGTTTTCGCGCGACTTGCAAATATGCTGCGGTGGCACTGATGACCACTGTTCAGCCAAACTGACCATACCGCCGGCATCCATTAGACCGTAGCCAAATTTGTGACTGTATTTTCGCTTGACTCCGTTGATTATCCAACCGCTTTCTTTTTCCAATGGTTCGGGTCGTGACGTCATCACAACCAAATACTGCATATCTCTCCACGTCAGGTTAGGATTCGCTTCCAGAGCTAGTGCGCAGATGCCAGCTGCTAGTGGTGCTGATGCTGAGGTACCAGTGTGTTCGACGGTGCAAATGTGATCGGGTCGCAGCCGGCCGTCCATGTCGACAGTAGCAACACTCTTGTCGTGGCCAGGAGTGCCGGAACTGTAGGTTGTGGCCAGGGTCGAGGAGCATTCTTCCAGGTACCAGGGTTTGAATCTGAAAGTAAATCGGTTTTTAGTTATTAAGAAAAGCAAATTATACATTTTTTACTTTAAAGAGAAAATATTTGAATTTAAAAATTGCAATTTGTCTGTTTTAAACAAGCAGGCTGGTTGTGTTTTATTTTTGATTAAATTACAAAAATAAACACTTCCGTTCGTATTCGAATATAACTCTTTGTAAAACTTTTCAGGAATAAACAAAAATTATTTATTCCAAAAATTATTTATTTAATTTTAAATAATATTCCCATAGACTCAGAATAAAATTTTGAAATAAAGAATTACATCGCCCCCGCCGATTCAAGTTTCAGATACATCCTGTAGGTATGCAGCTGTAGCATGCATGTAAACTGCACATTTTGTGTTTAAGGCTTAAAGCTAATGCAGTCAATTAAATTTTGAAAATGTAGCTTATTTGATATTGCCAATAAAAGGTATTTCTAATTAGCATTTTATTTATTTTATTCTATCAACGTGCATTGTTTATTTTTTTATCACAAGTTTTGAATTGTTGTTGATGGGCTAAAACTATTAATTAATGAAAATATTAAAAGGAAGGCATTTTATTGGATATTAGAATATTTGAACGGTTTTCGTGGAATCCATTTAAAATCTAATAAGCTGTTTAACAAATTCTAATACAAATGGCATACTAATGGCCAAAAATTAATTTATATTAAATTTAATATTTTTTTAAGTCTCTAAATCAAGCTCTTTGTTAAAATAAAGTATTTAGTTTTTAATAATTGGAAGAACTGTTATTTGAATATTTGCCGAAGAGAAAACAAAAAGTAATTTTTGACTAATTGTTCCCCGTGATTACCTAGAACTTTAAAATTTTGATAATTTTTATCTATATAGAATTATTATACGCTTTATATGCCAAGAGCATTTTGCGAGGTCATAATATGTTAATATGTTCCACATTCGCAGGTGGCCATGGTTCAGAGGATAGAGTTGTGGATTGCTAAGCCGAACGCTACGGGTTCAAACCCCAGCTTCAGCAGCATTCTTTTTCTACAAAAATCGCCAGCTTATCTGAGGCCACCTGTGCGATAACATGAGACAATACAAAACTAAGTCTCCTCCTCTGAGCCACGTAGGTTTCTGTTATGTGTGCTTTCTTTCTATGTGTCTATCTGTCTCTCTCTGTTGTATGTCTTGTTCTGTCCCAGCCGATGGTCTCAGTCACCAGTGCTGCTATGTGTCTGTAGTTCGTTACATTTATGTGCGAAGTACTGTGAAATGTAATGTAATGTAATGTTCCACATTCGCGTAATACGCTTAACAGTCCAATCGAAGGTGGGCTCGAGAGTGAACTGATTCCTGGAAGCCGGTGTTACGGTTGAATATCTTAAGGGGAGATATGGAATGCAACTAGCTTTTTTAATAGAGCATATTCCGTTGAGGGTGAGGCATGAAGCATTACGACGCAGGGTTAGGGCTTCACGATACGATACGATACCGATATGTTTATATCGATATCGGCGATACTTTTAAGAGAAAGATATCGATCGTATCATTATCGACTTCGATACGATACCGATACGATACTCGATAAAATATCAAAAGAAAATGATTTTTTTTCATCATTATACAGGGAGGGAAAAAATGAAACAAGCTATTCAATATTAATTTAATTTAATTATAGACTAGTGTACCTCGCAAACCTCGTCTCGCCCGCAATTTAAAATCGACATTTTTTGAAAGAAACACAAGCCCATAGGCCATAACCGTTGTGAGGGCAAAATATAGAACGTGGTCTAGGCTTGATGCTGCGACCCCGTACAGACTTTCACATTCATATAAATATATGATTATAGATGAAGACAACCTTTCAACCACTTATTAATTTAAAATAATAATCGACCGGCTACTAACAAGTCTCAGAAGCGAATGACGCGTTTGGTTCCAGTGATTTCCATCGGGTTTTTACAAAAGACAATCGGCGATTAAAGCACGAAAGAACGCGTAAAAAACAAGAAAACTATTATTAGTAAATGCTATTGAAAGAAAATTCGAACTTTGCGCATTCAGTGTCAAAAATAGAATTCTTTCAGTCGATATCGATATATCCGATAATTATCGGTCAGTGTTTATCGGCGATACGATAGTATCGACAAATATTATAAACCCGTGTATCGTATCGATATCAGAGGTACTGAATATCGTATCGACATTCAATACGATACGATACGATACCAATATTTTTATCGAGTACCGTGAAGCCCTGCGTAGGGTGTTGAAGCGATACAATACCTCAATGATGGTATGATCACCAATGATCTTCAACGGTCTATGGTGAATCCTGTTTAGGAGGTTTAAGCACGTTACATCACCAGTGAAGAGGTGGGAGTTGTAGTCGCACTTTGGATGCATTAACTTTTTTTTTTAGAAAGAAGCCAGATCAAAAGATGATATCTCGCATCTTCTTAGAAAGCCAACGCATCTTGCGTCAGTTTTGGCAACACCGCTTATGTGATCGTTTCAAAAGAAGTGGTTGGATTTGGAGATGGTCAGTTTTTACTATCAAAATGCCACTAAAATTGATAGTGGCAAAGGTTGCACATTAGTTTTTAACGATAGACGACGAATTACTTTTTTGAGGAATTAAATTTGTCGCAGTCTCTAAGTCCCCATTTTCTGATTCTTCTAAGACCTAAATGATGTCCTTAAAGGATAGATGTGCGCATTCAAGTGGACACATACATTACCCCGCAATTTTGAAGTCTAGGCAGTACGTTGGGGTGACTTCCCGGCTACGTTGAAAAACATTTAGTTGCGAAGCAATAACAGGCCTCAGAAACAGACTGATATACTGATGACGACCCCTGCAAATGTTATAAGGACAACGCACTTCGGGTATGCGCTACACGCGCAGAAAGGTCTCTTAATAGTACTGCCGAAAAATTAACGGAGACCTTAAACTGCTGCAAAGGAGACATTACCGCTATCCAGGAAATGCGATGGGAAGGACCGGGAAAAAGGAGGATGAAAAACTGCGACATAAACTATGGTAATTGTTACCGAGAGCCGCTGTTGTTGGCTTTTTGGATGCGGGTTCGTCGTTAGAAGCAGACTTAATAAATAAAATCTTGCAGCCATATTTATAATCAAATCTAAAATTAACTTTAAGCAACCTTTAAGTATGATTTAACTAGAAAATCTATATTTAAATCAATTTGAAGATTTAAGCAACGTTACTTAAAGCTCTCTTAAGTTAAACGCAAAATTTGTTATTTAAAGGTTGCTTAAATGTTGATGTTTCTATGACATTGTGAAATTATCTTCTCTCCGTTGGTTATTTTTGTGTTTTTATGTAAAAATATGTAAATAGGTTTTGCGTGGGATGGGAAAGAAAGATTCCACGAGGGATTCTACGTCTACGTCCACGGCCATGAAAGAAACTGTGTGCACTGTCGCCTATTTTTTATTGTATTTTATGGCGTTTAAGACGTTCAATTTGTCTTTTAACAAATTAAATTTGAAAGTTTTCTGTAATAGATTCGTCGTTTCTATTACTTTTTTGATAAAGACGTTGCTTAACTGAGAAACAGTCGATATTCGATTATAAATAAGAATTTAAGTAACGTTACTTAAAGGCAACTTAAATATTTAAGCATGCTTAGCTAATTAACGTCTTCCCAGCCGATGGTCTCAGTCACCAGTGCTGCTATGTGTCTGTAGTTCGTTACATTTATGTGCGAAGTACTGCGAAATGTAATGTAATGTAATTAACGTCTTAAAGCGCTCTTAAGGAGTCTTTAAAAATACGGCTGTTGATCTTCAAATGTGTAAGCGAAAGCATCACGAATCGGAATCAAGGATAAATTCGCCAAATTTAGACTAATATGCGCACACGCCACACAGAAGACAAAAAAGCAATAGAAAAGCGAGTTCTACGAGCTCCTTGACAGAACGTATAAGCAATGTCCTTCATATCACATTAAAATTGTCCTCGACGATTTTAACGCATTTTCAATGCAACAGTCAGAATGTACAGCTTGCACAACACCACTTCCGGATCACAGGGTTGTAAGTCTTAGAATTAAAATGAATAGCTAAGGGTACTGTCGCCAGCAAAACAGAAAGGTCGATCAAGGCCTAAGGCCTGTATTACACTCTTTAACATCTTCTTAAGCGTGTAAGGAATGGATGGGACCTACAATTTTATGCCGATTCCGAACGAATTTTCAGTCCATCAATTTTTCCTTGAAGTTACGTGGATTTCCTCAAAAAAAATTAATTCCCTAAAATTCCTGTTTATATTGCCATATCACTTCTCTCCATCAATAACGCAATACATAGGTGTCTAAACATTATTTTACATATTACAAATTTAAACCATTAACTCTCAATTGTCATGCCCAAAATAGCTTCTAAATACCATTAAATTCTTTCATGTGGATAGGTGTCCCCCCTCTTTCACTCTCCAATCCAAAATTGACAAAAAAAAAAAATCTAAATATAAAGTAAAAGGCCAACTTTTCATACTAAAATACAATTCAAACAAATAATAATATTTCCATTTTATGTCCGCAATATTATTTCTTATTATCGCTCATAAAAATAAACATAACCAGAATTCTCCGATACACGCACATGGCATGTCCTTTTAGAAATAAGTATCCATAGATGTACCTATCGATAAAAATGAAAGAAACAAAATTCTGTTTCTAAGAAAACCACACAAGGACATCTCGCAAGCCACAGCACACACACACTCTTCCTCCTTTAAAAAAAAGCAATAAGATAAAATCATTCAGATGGAAAAAATTCGACATTTTTATTTTAACACTTTTCTCTATACCTTGTGAAAAAATGATTTGGATTGTTTGGGCTTATTTTTTTTTATATGTTTTAGAAATACGAAAAAGCATGTTTCTTTTTCTTAATTTTTGTAGCTTTATAAATATTTCCGAGAAATTCAATAGGAAATCGTTTTGAGTGAAATAAGAATTAAGAATCATGAAATAAAAGCATTTTTTGCTTATAAACAAATTCTCAACAAAATTTTCATTAAATTTTTGTAATTCAAACGTGCAATTTTTTAAAAACGAAATTCAACTATCAATTTTTCCCGGGAGTTCAATTCACATTTGCAGAAAAGAAACAAACAACCGATTTAACGTGAAACTTTTTTCCAACATGACAGATTTTTCACTGCGAAAATGTCTTGGCATAAGGGTTTATAAAAGGTTTAACCAATCTTCTCTTAAAGAAAAATTTCACGGGAAACTTTCGCTAGCCAAACTTTGTTTGCTATTCCCTATTCAAAATTTTGAACAAAAAAGAAATCACTTACAAAGCCTTAAAGGATTTGATGTTTCACCAACATCGAAATTTTCGCGGGAAAAATTCACTTTTTAGAAAATTCGCTTGAAGAAATGAAAGTTAAAAAAATAGAGTGGCGCGACAGCTCTTGAAGAGCCAAGGCCTAAGTGGCTTACTCTCATCAACAATTCTCTGAGTGCGTATGAAGAATTGAGGGGACCTACAATTTAACGCCGATTCCGAACGGCAAAGTTGAGAAGCACTTTTTCATGACAGATTGATACTCTTGGAAGATTTGTCAGGTCTTCGCAAGAGGCAGTACCCGTGAAAAATGAAATAAAAACTTGGCCTGAGTAGGACTCGAACCAACGAATGTTACTGTTTTCCAAAATTTTGCGTGAAAAAGAAATCACTTACAAAGCTTTAAACGATTTAAAAGCACTTTCCTGTGAGTTCTCTTAGATTTCACCTTAGTTTTCGCAGTGAAAAATTCTCTTCAAGAAATGTTATGCGAGAAATCTTAGATAAAAGTTGTTGATCAGGGTTTTCAGGGTTTTAACTTGATGAAGTAGAAAAGCAAGATAGTTGAGTTGTTAAAAAAAGTCAGAAAAAACGGTTCCCACTTAAACTTATTTCATTCGCTCTATAAACTTGGGTTCATCTTAAAAACGTCAAAAGATGAGACAGCCTTCATGCCAAAGTGATTGGCTGTTTATTTTTTTTTCCATATTTAACAGAAAGTGATACTAAAAATTTTATTACGGTGTCAATTCATTTTATCTGCATTTAATACATTAACTAAGGGGTC
Organism: Sphaerophoria taeniata; assembly: GCA_943590905.1. Lineage (NCBI taxonomy): Eukaryota > Metazoa > Arthropoda > Insecta > Diptera > Syrphidae > Sphaerophoria > Sphaerophoria taeniata. The sequence goes on from OX016541.1 coordinate 27,578,469, forward strand.
TTACTCATAAAAAAGATCATGTCCCCACAAGCATACTCAAAATAGTATAAAAATTACCCCCAAAAAATTCATCCCCCAAGGATGGCCATAAAATAACACCAATAAAACTTCAGTCCAGTAGAAGCAACAGCAGCTTAAATTGGAAACCATCTTTAAATACCCAAATTGCTCGTAAAAATAAAAACACATCAACCTAATGAAAACAATTGCATCTCCCTAGCTGCGCACTCAAACACACAAACAAAAATATACACTTCAGTATTCAGTATAGAAGATATAAAAACAAATAGACATTAGTATGATTAATTTAATTTAACTCACCCGCCTTGTGTGGCACTCGATATTGACAGAGTGAAAATTGAATTTGTATATCCATCGCAATTGCACGAATCCGTATAGCGTCCGCCATTTCCAGATGCCCAAACAAATATTGAACCTTTGCCTTGACGACCGCTAGTTACACCATAGATAAATGCACGTCTTGCCAATGGGCCAGGACCATCTACTGTTGAGCCATCATCTTCGGGTCCCCATGAGGCACTATAAATATCGATATGTTGGGGATTCAAGCTAAGTGCTTTTGCTTCGACGGCATCATTAACGCTGCCATCTAACATCCGTACGCCTAATGAAAAAAGATATTTACAAAATGAGTTTTGTTAGAGCACTGAGTTGGTTGAATGGAGATACACGATAAGGGGATTCAGTGAGGAAAAAATACTCGACAAAGTTAAACTTCAACACGCAAACAAATTCTGATTTTCTCATTCAAACACAAATACATTGTGAAATAATCCTTGCGATGGTATCGATTACAGATAAAAAGTAATATGCGGGTAGATCTTTGTCCTCACAATAGTTGGCAGAGAGTATGAGTGCGAGATAATAAGCTTGTTCTATGCAAACAAATACGAAAACGAGAATTGTTTGATATTAATTATTTGGACGTCATAATTGGCTTATTATCACCCCAAATGCTAATTAACTGCACTGAGGGCATGAAGTAACGAGAGAACACAAAAGTCTCATGTAAATTTAGGTATTGACAGCTGCCTTTGGCTGAATACTGAATATTCAGGATGATTAAATAGCGAGGTATTACATTGGATCGTAGGGCGTTTGGCATATGATTGGAAACAAAAGGCGCAATAATTATTTAATCACTACGTAGATGGTTATGACTTTATAAGGAGTCAATGAAAGAAATTGAATTACAGTTTTTGATGGTCTGTAATGATATATTTGAGTTGTAATGACAGTTGATAAGGCTCATATCAGCGGTTATTTTGCGGTCATGTCGTGTATACTATAAACACGATTGTTTAGTTTCAAAAGGCTTTAAAATATTTAAGCAGATTTCTTCAATAATACAGAGGTTAAATCCGTCATTAGGTTTGCTTAATGTTCGCATAACAGTGAACATATTAAATGGGTTCCCATTCACACACTACAAGTAGGGGGTTTTTACCCTTGCCTCATGGATCCTTTCGGTCAACGAAATTCTCACAAATTCAAGATTTCAGGGCATCAAAATTGTAACCTTTGATGATGGGAAAGTTTTTTTTTGACACAATTGAAAACAGTATGGACTATGCATTCAAAGAAATATCTTCTTGGGCAACTAAGAACGGTTGGGTTCAACCCCACTAAGACATAGCTAGTTTTTTCACGAATAAATGGAAGTTAGAGGACTTTAACCCCCTTTAACTAAGCGGTATTTATCTGAAACTTTCCAAAGAAGCTAAATAATCTAGGAGTCATCCTTTTGTTTCCAAACTAACTCGGCAAAGGAATATGGAGAAAAAAGCATTATGTACTTTCTACACATGCATAAAAAATTTCGGTGTACGGGTGGGCATGTGAACGAAAGTCATTCAGATCCAATGGATGTCCCATACTTAGGTTCTATCGTATTCGTAGACAGCTGTTGAAAAACAAGCTATCTCAAGAACCTCAACAAGGAACAGAGATAAGACTGTATACGGACAACATGAGTACAGAGATCTACGCCATAAGCAGGGTTAGAAATGACTTTAGACTTCGGTTTAAAGAACTGGGCTTTTGGAAGTACAGCCCCTATTGACATGGGTCCATCATGCAAAGATACGACACAGTTACAAGCCTGAAAGAGATTACTGATTATATTCCAGACCTACAATATTTCATTAGAAACTCTTTAGTTTTTTACACCCGGAAGACGGGGATGGGACCCTTTCTCGTTTATCAGTGAAAAAGGTATTCCTTTCTTCACCGATGGTTCAAACATGGAATAAGGAACAGGAGTTGAGGAGTTCATTCCAATATCTCAATATTAGAGACTCAAATAGACTCCCAGAAGACTCTAGACTAGAGTCTTTAAGGCCGAGAATGATGCTACTGAAAAAGCAGTGTATCACACACCAAGAAAAACTAAACTTCTCGGAGTTAACATTTTTCGTGGACAGCCAGGCTGCTATTAAAGCCGCAGCCAGGGAAACTATAAGATTAAAGAGGATTTTCAATTGCAGGAAAAAACTGAATTGAATTGCCACACTAACCACGTTAAACACTGCTAGGTTCCTGGTTCCTGGACATAGTATTATAGAAGGGAATGAAGCAGTAGATGAACTATCGATGATAGGGACAGACTCAAATAGGAGTAGTAACAGGCAATCAGTTATAGGACCTTAAGTCTAAAAATAATGAAAAGCAAACTAGGTATACCTTATTGCTGATTAAAAAGAACATCAAAATCTTGATAGGTTAGTACACAGGTCATTGCGCTATTGGACAATAGAATAGCATCCGATTTCTGTAGGAGCTGTAGGAGGAAAGAAAAACTATTTAATACCTGCCCCCTGCACAAAACTTTCAATCTAATCGGAAACAGGTTTATTGCAGAATTGGACGATCTAGCACAGGTCCTAATGCGAAACATGAACAAATTTCTTAATAGCACAGACTACTTTGTTAATGAACCATTCTATAATATTCTGTTAGCTTAGGAGCAACGATGCTACCTTTAGGCATAACAATGGACCAAGAGGTTTCCGTGTACGCAACACCCCTTTTATCCTAACTTAATCTAATGGGTTCCGAAATTTTTTGTTCCGAAGTGGTAAAAATCACAGCTCCAACGCTGAAATCAAGTAGTGTGTGAGTATAAGTCGCCGCCCTACATGATCCATATATGGTACGAATTATTGTCTTCAAACTAAAAAAAAGGCGGTTAACATGTTCTCGTAACACGCTATAGACAACGGGAACCGTTTGTGCTGTCCAGATGTTCACTATCATACCAGTCTTCCGCACTTTATGCACAAACTTGAGTACAGTAGGGTAGTATGTGTTTCATTTCAGCCAAAATGTAGTGGAGTAATTTAGTATCATGTAACGACGAAGAATATCAAGCACGAAGGTAACGAAAGATGGTCTCCGGACGACAGGCTCCTGAACGTGGTGATTATGCGCTCAGAAGAAGATAACCACAAAATAAACATTTCGGTAGCGATACTGTCTCTAGCAAAAGACTAGAGAATTAAGGATGAGCGATCTCCGGGTGATGGGCTCCTGTCCGGGGTTTTCTTTGAAGAAGAATAACCACGTAAATATCTTTCAGAAATGGTCCAGCAATCAAATAAAGGTCAAGAGAAGTCTTTTGCCTGGTCGGATGAACACTTAGAAGAAGGGGATTTCGGACATGCAAACTTACAATATCCCAAAAGGTTCCGGTTAAGAAGCTGCTAGCTGTACACTTAGGCCCTCCGCACACGAAGCAACTGTTTTGCAACTGTTTTGCGACTAGAATCGCAAATCAGTTGCTCAAGCAACTTTGTATATGAAGCTCTATAGGAGAGCTCACACGCTCGACTGAAATGAAACCGGTTTGCAACCGGTTTGCAATCGGTTTCCAACTAGTCGCACGCAACTGATTTTGTAGGTCGAATTTGAGTTGCTTAAGCAACTTTTTTTGTTTTTGTTATTAAAATTATATTATTATATATAAAAACAGATGTGTTTGTTTGTTTCTATGTCTGGTATGGACTTCTAAACGGCCCAACAGATATTTATGGATTTTGCATGTTGTATTTTTGGAATTTTTTTGGCATTGGAAAAACCATACCGAAGAGTCGGAAAACTGGAAATATGAAATATGATATGATACATAGACGTAAATTTGGTTTCTTGCATGTTCTTTTTGTTAAAGAATCGCTTATCGAATAGAAAAATAGAAAGTTCTTGATGGAAAACTCATTAGAGTTGTAGGTGCTTTGGTTTTCAAATGAAATATTGTTGATATAAGACCGCGAATTTTAGGTGCATTCGTTTTCAAATAGAAAAATAGAAAATTGTTGGTGGAAAACTCGGAAAATTAAAAAAAAGAGTGAATCATTTGATGGTTGGGTTGATAACATTTAGGATTTTGATTACGTAAAGGTAAACGATATTGGTAAGATACGTGGTGTTTAATCATTCAAGGAGTTTATCTGAAGAAGTGTAATTGGGATGAAAAGGGCTTGGTTTGTTTGTATGTCTGGTATAGAGACCATGCCATAAAGTCTGCATTTCAAATTTTTCTGTATGTATGGATGGGTCCAATGTTCTCTTCGTACAAGTTTTCTTTGTCTTCAGCACTGGTAATAGTCAATTAAATCGTCTTCATCAGTACAACTGTTTGACATGTTGAATAGTTTCTTATAAAAATTGTGAACAAAAAATTAAAAAATCAAAATTCGGTCGTACTCGTGTGCGGAGAGAAGTCACAAATCGATCGCAAACTGGTTGTAAAACAGTTGCTTGAGCAACTGATTTGCGACTCTAATTGCAAAACAGTTGCTTCGTGTGCGGAGGGCCTTAGTTTTTTAATTCTTGTAAACTGGATTGGTAAACCCGATTTTAGCTCGAAATTTAAATTCTTCATATGATATTTTTTGAATGATACAATGTGAATTGTAGGGGAGCGAATGAAATAATGGAATGAATTTCTCAACGGTCGGTCGGATGGTTCGGGTGATACAATATTTCTAGGTTTCGGCAAATGGCGTAAAAGTATTTGAAACGCTTTGTTACAACAATTCCAGATGGGATGTAGTACTTGGTGAACCTACAACCTAAACTCAAAATATATTTCGCAATAAGGTCTTTAAAGTGCTGTTTCTTTAACCATGAAAGCAGAGAAATAAGAGGATCTGGCTTTCCAGTCTAGGTATTCTTGTCGTCGGATTAAGCCTTCAGCCAAGAAATACTCTTAACTGCTGCTGGCCTGCCTACACTCAATTAAGGATCCGAACCCAGGATGCTTAGCTTAAGGTGCTTGGAACGAACAGACGTCGTCGTGCATCTTACACCTTGCTTCTGCCTTAACGAGCTTATTGCTTTTTTTGGAATTTGATGGGATACCCATCGCACCGACAGCTTTCATACACTTAAAATTTCATGCTGGATATGACTTAAGTGATCATTTGAAAAAATTCAACAAGTTTACTGCTTTTGTTTTGGTGAAAGAACAACAGTTTATTTTTTCAATGTAACCTTTAATCAGCTTTTCAAGTAATCAGCTTATGTGGCCAATTTGCCTTGTTTTCTTCGAACTACATCATTGCCAATCAAATCAGATTAACATCAAAACTGTCCAACTTCCGCCCCTCATCCTCAATCGATGAAAAGGATTCATTGTTCACTTGACGCACTCGTTCGTAAATGAATAAACAAATTTCTTGAAAACATTCCTGCCTTTACATTCAAACCTTCTAATAACCATGTTAAACCAACAAATAATGTCACCATTACGTCCGGAAAGTCTCTTCCTTCCCCCAATCACAAAAAAAAAAAAACCAAAACAATGTCCAAGACACTTGACAAGTACCCTCGCCGTCCGTCGTCGTCGTCACCGTATTGTTCAAAGAAAACGGCCAAAAGTTCTTACATCAAAACAACAAACTACAAAGTACAGTTCCATAAACGGCAAAATATTAATTTTTAAAGCTATTCCTCTAACAAAGTTCGAACTTCAAACTTTCCAAAATTTTGTTGTGCGGAAAATTTTGTTTGCAAAAACTTTTCCAACGAGAAGATTTATTCAAAAATTCTCCACTCAACGAATAAAACAAAAAAATGCATTAAATATTCTATTAATGATTGAATTAACGAGAACTTGCAACAAGAATTGTTAACTATTTATAATCTTGTAGAACGAAGTTAGCGTAATTCTTGTTTCGAAATAAAATGACATCCTGACAGCGTTAAAGGACTAAATCCTGCCTGAAAGTAAACACAAGACAAACAGCCAAGAAACTGTTGCTGTGGAGACTATGGAGAGCAACATGTAGCCAACCGTTGCACATAGGAGTATTCTGATCGAAAACCTGGCCAAAAGTCAATTTTTTTTAAAATAAAATTTTGAAGTAAATTAAATGCAAAGTGGTTGGGATGCACTTCTTTTTTGTATCGTAAATTATGTGACGTGAAAAATCAAGTTCGAAGTCAACTGTTTGTTTGCTTGCATTTTTACGTAATTTGTGGATATTTGGTTTAGAAATTGATTGTGAGTGTATGTTCTTTTAAACATAAAATTTTTTAATGGAAAAGTCAATTGCAGGTATAAAGTAATATTTGAAGAGCAGTTACGGAAATACTTAATTTATTTTTGTTTGTTTAAATCAAAGTTGGAAAATACTCTTCCACATGTGGATATTTTTTTCAAACTCTAAGGGTTTTGTTATAGTATACCCTGCCATTCTTCGTTCAAATAAAGATTTATGGTAATTTTGACTATTCTTCTAATCTAATTCTAAAAATTTGCGTGCGATTTTTTGCGATTTACAAAATTATTAGTGAATGAAATTTTCACTATTAGAAAAAAAACACGCATACGCCATACGTTGTGTTCTTATATACCATTTGTTTTATGTTATTGACATGTTTTAAGTGAATTATTTTTATGTGATTTTGAAAGAAATTTAATTGTTACTGTCGAAATACACTGATTAATTTAATTTTTTTCCAAAATGTCAAAAAGAGACGTTGGAAACCAACATTTTTTTTTCAATTAAAATATAATCAGGTTTAACAGTTGTGAATAAAACTACCTGTTTCATATTATGGAAGAAAATTTAAGTGGAAATATAAATGAAAGAGTTAAAAGCTTTTTACTATCCGGTCGTTTTTCGCAAACAAAAAAACTTTGAAATTATAAGCCTCAGTTTCTCAGCTTTTATACTATTTCAAGCAAAAATGGGTTTAATCAAGTCGCAGAAGCGCTAAATTTTAAGAAATCGTGGCTTGAAAGTGAATTCACAATTTCCATCTTTTGAAGAAGTTATTCAGATGAAAAACTCAACAAATAAGGGAAACTCAAGAGATTTTTTGAAAACCCTAAAGTTGCTTCTGAAATAACGAGAATTGATTTTATTTGATATTCCGTTCTTTAATTACTTTGGAATGTATTTCAAAGTTGATACAAAATTAAAGTATTAAAGTTTGAGTTATTTGCAATGGTATTCAATGACTCTCACATTTCATAAAATATTAGTTCATGCATCTGTTCTGTTGAAAACGCTCTGCTTCCAATAGGAAGAAGCGGCAGAAGCGAGAAATAAATATTTTAAGTTTGTTTATTCACTTTCCCATTTTCAGTCTTAAAAAGTTATGATTTTTTCAAATATATTAACACAAACTTTGCAAGGAAGTTTTCTTGAGGGACTGCAAGCTTGATATACGCAATATGTAGCTTTTGACTTCTGATCCACTTTTATGTTGCCTTAGAAAATCCACTTCTTAGCCTAAAAATAATGCTCAAAGGAGACTATAGAAATGCTTCTTTCAAGGAACACAAATGCCTCTGATGATAGATTTTCGTATTACCATAATGACTTTCTTAGTAGTGAAGAAAGTGAAGACCATGAAGATGAAGTGATGAAAAGACAAAAAATAGCGTTTTAATACATTTATTTCATAATAAATAATCATTTCTAACAAAAATGAAATGTTTTACTTAAAAAAATAATTTTGTCCAGGTTTTTAATCGAAATACTCCTATGTGCGTTGGTCGTTCTCGTTGTTATGATTCACATCAAGGATCGCACACAGACAGGCACATGTTGTTTGTTAAATGATATCGAACACGGCTGAAGGATAAAAGTGGCGGTGATGGAGTTATAGGAGCATCAAAAAATATCATATCCCTTTCTTATGTGAGTGGAATGTGAAAAGTCCTTGGAGGGTTTTTTTGGAAAGAACAAAGTCATCAATGGCCCTCAGATGAAAAAACATCAACCAAACGAAGCACAAGATTTAAAAGAACATTTTTGCAGGACCAGGGTTTCGAGAATGGCAAAGATGTGTGTGCTAAGGATGGTATGGTAATTTTCTGCTTTCTTCGTAGACAAGATATGTGGCCCGCAAGGCTCTTTGGGATGAAAATGGCAACAGGATAACGATGACGACAATGGCGACCTGCTCCATCTATATTGCCAAAATGGCTCTCCTTCGATATGCAATGCGCGTAAAGCTAAAAGCATGCCAATATCATCATATCCATATCCACTTCTCTACCATTTTTAGGGTGGCGATGCGATGGCGTTTGGGGGTTCTATTTTTTTTCTCCAAAAAAAAGTTGTGTGTTCGTGTTCGTAAAGAATAAAGGTTCCGAGAATTATTTGCCCTAGGACGATCTCAGATGGTCGAGTAGAAGAACAAGACTTCTCATATCTACATACAAGGGCACCAAGGAATGTCGAACGTCAAGAATACGCTGAAAAACTGACACCATTAAGGACCTAAAGAATGGCAACGAGGAGAGTAGCTAGTCTGAAGCAACACTGAACACTCTCTTCTACAAAAATGGCCAAATATGGCTTCGCAATAGATGGGAACTAGGAATATTTACATAAAAAATACACTCATACTCGCACACATATGACACTTGTTCCATATTCAGAAAATTGTCATTTTTTTGTGTTTGCGTATAAGGAAGAAGAGCAAGGATAAAATACGAAATGGCACATTCGATTGCTCTTATCAATAAACTTGACAAGTTATGTGCAATGGTGCAAATTTTATAGTTTCATTTTTTTGGAAGAAAATGTTAGCGAAGGTACTTTTTCCCGTCCCTGAACTAAGGTCACAGTATGACGACGAAGATATGTAGATTCTAGGAGAAGCATGTGAGGGCGTTGTTTACTCTCTGACGTTGCTATAAGAAAGAAAAGAAACTTAAAGACATCAAGCAGTTAGGTTTTATTGAAGTCTTATTTTTCGATGAGGGTTATAATGGAGAAAAGAAGCTTTTATTCGAACAATAATGATAATGTGGGTTCGAAACGTTGAATAGCAACATTTCATTTTTGACTAGACTCGTGGACTATTATATTGATCGGTTAAGAAACCGTTGATCGGGGGGAGATGAATGACAATGAAAATAGAGGGTGGACCATCTTGGTGGTTTCTATGTCAAGTCATCAGTTATTATGAAATTGACAGCTGTTTTCCCTTCGAAATTTCGTCACAAAGAGAATAGTGAATTCTCCCTTTTATTGCAGACTTATTTTTCATCTGAAATGAAGCACCATCACCTGCTGTATGGAAATGTTTGTAAAAACCTCGTCAGATTAGTATTTGTGAGGTCCCGAGGGTTTTCAACTTGGACTTTGGTTACAGTGAGAATATATTCTTAGTCTACACACATTTTTCATATTTAGTATGTTTTAGGAACAATTTATAAAATAATTTCGCCCTCTGCCACGCCCACTTTTTGTATAGAACCGATAGCTCAATAATTTTATTAGGTAGTCCGATAAATTAACTGAGTCTATGTTTTTAAGATTGAATAATACTTCAAAAACACCTTTTTTCGGTGTAGGTATGTGCAAAGTCCTTTCAAACGGCTGAACCGATTTTGATGAATGATTTAAAATTTCAATCGCGATAACTAGCTGATTGATACGTCGAACTTTATTTTGAGAAATGTAAATTTTGTTTTAATATTGAAATAAAAAAAAATGTTAAAAAAAATAATAGCGGACCCGAAAGACGTTGTTTTAGTAAAAGACATTGACGTTGAAATTTCACAGTACTTCGCACATAAATGTAACGAACTACAGACACATAGCAGCACTGGCGACTGAGACCATCGGCTGGGACAGAACGAGACATTAATACAACAGAGAGAGAGACAAATAGACACATAGAAAGAAAGCAAACATCACAGAAACCTACGTGGCTCAGAGGAGGAGACGTAGATTTGTATTGTCTCATGTTATCGCATAGGTGCCCTCAGATAAGCTGGCGATTTTTGTAGAAATGCTATGGCACTATTGTTGCTAAATGACTTGTTTAATGATGAAAATATCGTCATGACGTTCAACATCATTAAAGAACAACATAACGATTGAGCTTACTAGCGGACTCGGTAATCGTTTATTCATGAAAAATTCTTAAACAAATTTCAATTCTGGGGCAAAGAATAACTTTCTTATTGCGTTTCAAAGGAAGATGTCTGTCGGTTCGGTTAGTTTATGTGAAGTATTTATATATATATTTTTTTACTAAAACTTTAATCAGCAATAATCCGAAAGTGTTGAATCTGACTTGCAATTTGGAAACAAAACCTTCCACTGCGATTCGATAACCTCTTCTAAACACTACTCCACTCCCTTTTCACATTTTCCACACAAAATTCACTCTATACATGGCAAATCCAAAATATATAGGTACAACAACGAATATGGACCGTTGCAGCAGATCCTTTTGTAAAACAGCATAGTTTCCAACGGTTATCCGCGCCTAAAAAATGCATCGCTCTTCTTTGTCCAAATGATGGTCAGCAAATTGGTCCTGAACAGACTCGTTTGCATATCGACACGAAAACACTGAATAGAATACCAAACTACATATGTATAATAAAGCCCATCAGCCAGATGTGCCCTTTTTATGCACCAACACATGCATGCACAATTATAATCCACCTACACGTAATGATTAACATCGCGTAGTCGTCGACATCGTGTATGTCGGTCGGTCGATGGCTGTTCTCCATTCACAGGATACACAAAGGAAACACAAAATGGAATATCCTGGAGCAGGATATTCGCGATGCGCCTTGCAATGCCATAGAACGCCGAATGCTCGAGCGGTCCTTAATAGTCGTCGAGTTTCACGATATCGTAATAAATGGTGTTTCCCTAAAAAGGGAAAAGAGAGTCATCTAACACACAACCCCAGCACCAGCCGGAATAGTGGATGGCCCTCAATGGAGTCATAATATTATGACAATACTGACGCAAGGATCGGGTGGATAACATAAATTTCAGTCTAGCCATCAGATTTTGGAACCAGTGTTGTTCGCTTTTACTGTTAAGCAGGACGATGGCAATTTTCGCGCGTAAATATTATTCTCTATCTACTGGAGATATGCTGCCCTTTGTTGGAATTTTGCTGGACGCGGACGGCTGGCAAAGAAGTTTGTTTCGATATCAAATTTCGGAACACGAATTTATAGAGTTGTGATATCCTTTTTCGGGTGCCAGCAAAAACAGGGATCAAAGAGGTGAATTATAAAAATGCAAATAACTAAAAACCCTCTTTGGAAAAGCGTGTTTTTAAAGTCATTTAGGCTCAAATTACCGTTTACAAGATGAGTATGCCCTGAACAATGTATAATTATTAAATTTAAGAACTTTCAGATAATTACAGGTCCATTCATTCGTTCGTTCATATACTCACACAATTTTCGAAACAGAGGGGGAAAACAAAATAAATGTAAAAACTTACCACCAATACTGGCATTGTATGCCACACCCACTCCACAATAATTATTAAATGCTACAGCGGCTACTTCACCCGCACACCTGGTGCCATGTTTGTTGTCGCCATTATCCTGGGGCGTTGGATCCGAGTCGTTACCATTTATGTCATAAGAAGCATCCGGATCCTGTTTTATAAATGCAAGTGAAACAAAAACAGTGAATTAGTGATTACAAAATAACAACAACAAAAACAATGTACATATACATTTTTATAAATTATACATGAGCACAATATTTTGGCGAGGATTTGTACGAGAACGAGCTTCATAATAAAACCAACGTTGAGTTTTTAACAGGCTCTCGACTCTCGAGATAGGAAGGTGTGCTATGGTTTAAGTGGTTATCATTATCACACAGAAAAAAGTGAATTTGCGGACAGGAACTGAATGAGGTACTTTCATTTGGATCTCGAACCTTCAGAAAAAGAAAAAGTTTTCAACAGCGCAGTTTTGGGGGAGTTTTTGTTGTTATGTCTTTGCTTTTTTAAAGGACATGACCATTAGCAGTTATATATCTTAATTTTGTGAAGTTTTTAAGAGCGCAATGGATTGAAAAAATAAGTGCTGAAAATTACTAAAATTATCATTTAAGTGTAGGTGGGGGAGATAATTTCGCTAAGGAGACAAGTTATGGCTAAATTAGGGTCACGTTTTCGAAGAAGGATATTTTTATACTTTGTTGAGTGAATACCTGGAATTGAACTAAATATGATTTATGGTTTTTTTCACTGTCAAGTGGAATTTTGATATGAAATATATCCAATCTCAGAAATCAAGTAGGAAGTAGGTTCGGAATTTTTCGAAGGATCTTGTTAAAGTCCTTCGAATTGATTAGTTCTACAGAATCATAATAATAAGAATCTAATTTTCTTCTTATGAAAATAAATAATACGTACATAAAAAAAAGAGAAAAAAGAAATAGTTCTTTCTTGGAAGGGCTCTTTAATTATAACATCCTTCGTATGAAACGTTTTTAAGACAAGCCTTTGACAATTCACATCTGAATTTGTTGAAGAAAGCCCCTTACTTCGTTGCATGTTTAAAGTGAAGTTTATCGTCGCCTTAATCGAGCGATTACGCAAGCAATCGGTAAAATTGTGAAGCAATTTGAAAACTGCTGGAGCATTATCATAAAACACGAGGCATCGTCATAAACGTCCCGTCGAAAATTTTGCTGCTTACAATGCAAGTGCTTTTAATGATCCAAATCTATCGCTTTCTAGGCATTCGGATTAATAAGTGATTTTTGAAGGCCGAACTGCGATTGAATAGGACTTGCTATGACTTAAATGTATGAGAAGTTTCCTGATCGCGCAATTTTCGTTTTTTGCTTTGACCAATATCACCAATAATAAACCAATATTAAGACTTTACTGAATTCCTTAGGTACTTAAACAAGTTTTATGTGACAGTTAGGCATTTTATTGCAAGAAATTATCTGTCAGCAATAGCATGATTTCATGCAGCAATGTTCAACTGTCACATTGAATAAAAATATTAATCAGTGTCATTTTTAACTCTTTAGCATTATTTGCTAATTCTGGAGTTCTTCAGGGTAGCCATCTAGGACCTGTTCTTTTTATTTCAGCTATAAACATTCGAATACTCTTCAAGTAATGGTCACATTCTTCTGCAAGATCACATAAATAGTTTTGTATTGTGGTGTGAGCAAAATAGTATTAATCTAAATCCAATCAAATTTCAAACAGTGACTCTTCAAGGAAGTGTGCACCATTTTTATGTCAATAAGCTTTCTCACAGCACATTTTAATTTTAACCTGTGTGCCTTCAGTAAGAGGTCTTGGATACATTAACAACATCGTTAATGAAGCGAATGGCGTTGGTCAAAGGAATTCGACGATCCTAATATCACATCCTTACTTAGAATACGCTTCCCAAGTTTGGTCACCTCATTACGATATTCATATTGAGGGGCTAAAATCAGTTCAACTCAAATTTACTCGTTATGTCCTCAAAGGAATTCTATGGAGCGATTCTTTCAATGTGCCCTCATAAAAAAACTCGTTTATTAACTCTTTAGATGGAAATTCTGTCACTAAAACTTAGTAACGACAGCTGATACACCGGACTTACTTGGCTATACACATGAAAGAAGTGGCCGTTATAACCTTCGTATGTTTTGTATTATGTATTTTATGAGCCCTTGACTCGTATGAGTGAACATTTAATTCATTAGACTGGCGAAAAAGAAGATCGTCCAAGCAGTTACCAGGAATATTATTCGCTATAGCGAGATGATAACATATCCAGAAATTGAGGATGTGGCCGTCACGATCAGAACAATTCAAGAGCTTAAGGACGAAATAATTTGACACATAAACGACATTGAACCCCAGTTATATCTCAGAGTAATTGAAAACATCGACCATCAGATGAAAGAATGCCACCGAAGTTGAGGCGATGGCCGATACTTTCAAAGAAAAAATTGCCTCATAGCTTCTTGCTAAAGAAAAGCATGAATTTGGGTTAATTTTGAAATGCCGAAATCAACTTGAGACAGATTAAAAATTCGTTTGTTATCCTTGCTTAAATATGACACTGCGTGTCAGTGATTCAAGACAATACCAATAAACATAGTTTTTAATTAATTAAATTATACACTCTGCTTAATCATCTGTCAACGTAGTTCATGTTACATTTGTTGACTGCAAGTCAAGTAAGTCAATGTACATATATAGCTGTTGATGTCAAAATCAGGATGAGCACTCGAGATTTGTTCAATAATTACTTTGCACATTTCCGAGTTACGACTGTCAACTTTTCAATTCTCAAAGTAAAAAAAAATTAAAAAACAAACGCAGAATAAACTCTTTTTTGTGTAATGTTGCAAAAAATTAAAATTCATTTATTGAAATATGTGGCAGATGGATTGTTTTTGTAACCAACTTTGTGTGCTGCTGTCGTTACAGTCTTTCTGTCTCTATATGTCATTTTTTTTAATAAAAAAAAGTCAAAAGGAACTCGAGCTGAACCGAACTGACTGAGCTGAACCAAACTGACTTGAAACAAAAATGAACAAATGAAATGATTTTTTGTTTTTTGAGTATGCCACATAGAAAATCTGACAGACGAACATTTTAATAAAATAAAATTCAGAAAAAAATAAAATCGGATAACTTGAAAAGTCTGCGCTTGACTTCGACATGATGTGTTCAGTCTCGATTCGGTAGGTATAGCTACTTGTAGGGATACGATTTTTTCTACCTTTTACAACTGCAGGTTCCTCTTTCACTATTCCTTGTAGCATGCATGCAGCCTTGTTGCTTTATGGCACATCGATTTGTTATTTTAACTTTTCAATTTTCTTTTTGTTTTGTTTTAAAGCTTCATTAAAAGTTAGCACAATGCACATGGAATTAAGGATATACCAAATAAGTTATATGGGAGTACTGGGGATTAAGCCGAGATCATAGAGCTCGGCAGTTTTTTATTTCAGTAGCCTTATAAGGCAAACTTTGCGGACAGTTTCATTAACAAGAAGACTTTTTCGATGTGTTTCGAGTGGAAAAAGTACACACAGCACACCACACCCAGTTTTAAAAAACTTTATTGTACATTGAATGCATCGAAATCGAGTCTTTTCTTAAATAAAAGGAATTATTCGACATAGCTCCAGCGTATCAATCAAAGAAACGGGATGTAAGTAATTTAATTTTCCAAAAAGCAATTCTATTGTGTCAAAAAACACCTTCCATTTTTTAAAGCAACTTTAATATCATTTTTCTCTTTTTTTCTTGAAAATTACAAAAAATAAAAAAGTCGTTTCTTCAGCTCAAAGAAAAAAAATCCAATTGTTTCGTGGAATGTTTTAAGGCTCGGCGTTATTGTTTCTCGAGGGACATTACTGCCAAATGGTGCGTACATCAAACGAAAAGATGTTGGTGCCCGTGTTGTTTGAAGCTTTAAACAAAAAATTCACAACAAAGATAAAACGACTGATTGACGGTATAAATGTAGATACACAAAATGACCAAAAAAACAACAAAAAAACAAAACAAAAGTCAGACCAATAAAGAAGACAAACCAACAGTGGGTCGGTTATGGCCCTGGGTAGATTTTTCAATTGCAACGCTTATGCGCCATCATCATCATTTTCGGCGGAATACTTTCGTCATGGCATAAAAAGAAAAGAAAAGAATATATAAGAAAATAAATTCGCTCTTTTTACTCCTTGGAATAATGTTATGGCGGCAAAATCATCAAAAGATAATACTTTAGACAAAGACAAACAAAAACGCTTATCGCACTGGTCGACTGCCCTTTCAAAGGCCAAAATTCTTCGACTTTAAGGTTTTATTTTCTCTTATTGTTTTTTTATTACTTTTAAACAAATTAAATTAAATATTTAAAAACCGTCTTTCGGTGGTTTTCTTCAGGAGTAAATAAAATACTGAAAATACGACTAAAGTCATGAATTTCTCGGAAGGACGAATAAATGCGATAAGACGAAATATTGATACCAGAAAGAAAAGGCAGTATCGGCTACTCTAGCCACCTAAAACAAAATGAGAAATGAGGAGGAATGAACGGAGAAACAAAAAAAATGCAATTTGAATATTTTTTCAAACAACACAAATTTTGTTCGCAAGAGAATTCTATTTATCCCATTTAAATTTGTATGGGTTTTAAATCGTGATTTAAATTCCAGACCTTTGGGAAGAAGGGTGTGTCTGTGAAAGGGAATGAGAAAGGGAAAAAATATTTTATGTAAATAAACCCTTTTTGCCCTAAAGAGGAATATATTTATTGAAGAGCTTCGATTTGTTGTTTTTTTTTTTGTTATTTTGTTAATAAATTAACATAATGAAGAAGTGCGTTATTTGTTTTAACTGTTTATTTGTTGATTGAAGTAAATTACCTAAGTCAATTAAAAGTTTTAAATTGAAATTTTGTTAAAGGTTAATTTTTTTTCAATTGTAAAATGATTTTAATTAAAATTTTTTAACAGAGGAAAACATTTTTTATTCGATTACAAACATAAAAAAAAAATGTGGTTAAACTCTTTGGAATATGGTGAGAAAGAAGATTGTGTCAACACTGACTTTTTGAAAGCTTTCGACTAGTTGTCCCACATAATTTTAACGTTCAAATTGAACCGTTATGGCTTCCTACATGTTTTCATTAATTAGTTATCCACATATCTTGAAAACAGGTCTTAGAAGGTGAAATTTAGACCATTACGTCTCTTAATTGTTTCTTGCACCGGCGTTCTTCAAGGTAGCCATTTAGGACCCCTTCTTTTTATATTAGCTATTAACGATACTCCGCTATGTGTTCAAAACAGTAAAACTCTTTTCTTTGCAGATTAATGATAAAATTCTTCTGAAGATCGGAATAAAATAGCTTAATTGTGAATCCGATGAAATGTCAAACAATGATTTTTCAAAGAAGCTTACCGAATTCTTGACTATACAACCTCACAGCACATTTTAACTTGTCCTATCAAGACTTATTGAAATCTAGCTTAGACTTTTCTTAGCCAATTAACAGCATCGTCAATAAAACCAATAGAATGTTGGGTTATAAAACGTTGGTCAAAGGTAATACGTGATCCGGATTACTGGATCACTATGCACTATATAGGTATGTTATTGTTTAATCATTGGACATGGATAGGACACCCCTTAGAGATATTCATATAGACGTTAAACGGAATGTTACCCGGTTTTAATTCCAAGGAATTCAAGAGAGTATCCTTAAAAAATTCCTGCTTATGGATATAATTTGTCAACTCCTCAATGACTGACAGTGAAATTTCCCTGGAACGAACGTTTGTCAAGTCAGATAGTTTGAAATATTGTGTATGAAACTAGAAAGATTTCATTTATCGTGTTTTTAACGCCTGATTTCTTGACAAAGTTCTAGCCCTTAAAACTCGGTTTAGTGAAATTTTAGAACTCATTTGGGTTCTAACGCCCAATTTCTTCACAAAGTTCTAAAGTTCCCTTAAAACTCGATCTAGTAAATTTCGGTTTAACGTTAGAACTTAGTTTTTAGAAAATTTGGAACTCGGGCATTTCTTCACTTCTCTAGAACTCGATCTAAAATCATAACTGAGTTCTAAGCGCTTAGAACTTGTCATTTTTAGAACCTAGTTCTAGCATGTTTTTAAAATTTTTGAGTCACCCGGCAGTAATTTTTGACACATATTTCCTTCATTTCAAAACAAAATAAATATAATTTTTGAAGTTGCGCTAATTTTTTGTTTGTGTTTGTACATATGTGTGTACGGTGTAGCTATATGTATGTTTATTTTGGTGATGTCCGTGGCGTGTTATGGCGTTTTTAATTGTTAATCTGTAAGTGAAAAAAAAGCATTCTGAATGCGGTCAATTTGCAAAAGTGACAGTTGTGATTTTAAAGCCAGAATGCTTTTTTCAGATTCCAGATTGCCAATTGAAAACGCCATTAGTTTGTGTGTTGGCTGTTAGCTGTTACGCAAAATCGAATCCTACTCGTGCCCATATCCCATAAACTGTCAAGAAAAAAGTGCTTCGCCGTTCAGGATCGGCCTTTAGGTTAGATAATGTTAGGTGACAAGGGGTGTTCACAGCATTAAGCTATCCCCTATAGAAGAAATAAAAGTTAACATCGATGCTCCTCAATTCTGCCGATTAACGTAGACTGGCTCGTTAACGAACTAGCCTGTGCTATCTATAAATTTCCTCATGTTTGCCATTGAGACCTGTGCTAGATCATCCAGACGGAGTCGGCTAGTTTGAAGGTTCGGACAGTCACAGAGCAAGTGTTTAATGGTTTCTATTTCCTTCTCATCCTGACAGCTCCTGCAGAAATCAGGTGCAAATGCCCCTATCTTGTTGGCCATTGTGCAAATGGATTGCGCAATGACCCGTTAGTACACCTATCAGGATTTTAATGTTCCTTTTACTCAGCGATAGAAAATACCGAGTATCCTTTTCATTTGTGTTAGGCCATAAACTTCTAGAGGTTGCGCAATCGTCCCTGGATTTCCACGAGTTATTGATTTTCTCTTTTAATTTAAGGTCTATCTTCCTCTTGAGTACCCCAATCGGGACGAGTGGTCCCCTAACTGAATATAGGATCGGCCTTTAATTGTGCATCACATGCACTCAGAGAATTGTTAATGATAATTGGCTTACACTTAGGCTTTGGCTTTCGTTAAGCTGTCGCCATCGCTGAAGTATACTTCACTGACCATTTGCCAACAAGATTAGCATCATTTGATTCTGATGCAATGCCACCAGATTTCGACGTCTTAAATATGACTCCTGCAGACGATTCCCATATCCCATGCTCTCTGGTTGAAAAAAAGCTACAACCCTAATGACGCCATCTCAAACCGTCAATTTTCCACCGACAGCTCAGGTGTCTACAGCTTTGTCCACCGAAACAACGGTGCCGCGGTCGTCTGACAACACCAACAATAATTCATTACCAACAAATGCTACAAAGTAAATACCAATTTTTCCCAACGAACGCTCGACGCCGTTGTCCAATATGAAATCAGCAAATTCGTTGAAAAAACGAAATTCTAATAAATCGAAGTTCTAAGGCACTAAACCCCCGAATTCGAGGGTCTAATTTTTTCGAAGTTCTAACTATAACAAAGTTCTAAGTCGAAGTTCTAACGCACTAGAACTTGGTGAAGAAATGACTTAGAACTCAAATGAGTTCTAAAATTTCACTAAACCGAGTTTTAAGGGCTAGAACTTTGTCAAGAAATCGGGCGTAGTCAATTCTTCACCAAGTTCTAACGCTTTAGAACTCCGATTTAGAACTTTGTTATAGTTAGAACTTCTATAAATTTGGACCCTCAAATTCGGGGGTCTAGTGCCTTAGAACTTAATTAAAATAGAATTTCGTTTTTTCAACGAGCGAAATGAATTTGCTGTTTTCATATCGGACCGCTCGTTGGGAAAAAATTTATATTTACTTTGTAGTATTTGTCGGCAATGAATTATTGTTGGTGTTGTCAGATGACCGTGGCACCGTTGTTTCGGTTGACAAAGCTGTAGACACATGAGCTGTCGGTGGAAAATCGACGGTTGAAATGGGGTCATTTGATTTGTTGTAATTTTTTGTTCAACCAGAGACCATGAGAATCGTCTGAAGGAGGTTTTATAGACGTTAGAATCATTGCATCATAATCAAATGATGCTAATCTTGTTAGCAAACGGTATCTGAAGTATACAAAGCCAAAGCTTTAGTGTAAGCCACAATTCTCTGAGTGCATGTGAAGGACAATTTAACGCCGATTCTGAACGGAGGAGCACATTCTTTCTTGACAGTTTATGGGCACGCTAAGGATGCGAACACCACGCTCTGCGTAACAGCAAACACACAAAACTAACACGCCACTACGCACGGGCATCGCAAAATAAACATACATAGGTACACCGTTCACACATACACAAAAAAGTAAGCGCAAATTCAAAAATTATATGTATTTTGTTTTGAATTGAAAGAAATATCTGTAAAAAATTACTGCCGGGTGACTCAAAAATTTTAAAAACATGCTAGAACTAGGTTCTAAAAATGACAAGTTCTATAAGCGCTTAGACCTCATTATGATTTAAGATCGAGTTCTAGAGAAGTGAAAAAAGCCCGAGTTACAACAATTCTAAAAAATAAGTTCTAAAGTTAGACCGAGATTCACTAGATCGAGTTTTAAAGGGAACTTAGAACTTTGTGAAGAAATTGGGCGTCAGTGTATACTGTTTTGTTTAAAATGAATGCCCGGTGCATTTCTAAGCTTTCCTTCAAAGAAACGTCAGTTTGGCCTGCTAGTATTTACAGTGTTTTTGTTATTGGTCAGTGATATCCTTCATTCGAATAAAGGCATGCATTTTTAAGCTCTGCTCTAAGAGTTTTTTTCAAAGAACAACGATTGTCGGGTCTGCTAGTAATCTCAATTGAGAATCTAAAAAGTTTTAAATGCATTTGAACCACTTATTAGCACAGTTGTGAATCTGAACCGTGTTCGTATCCACTTTAACACAAACCAAAAATTTCACCAAAATTGGTTCACTCGTTTAGGAGGAGTATAGTCTAGTCACCCACTGAAAAACGATGCATCTTATACTGTAAGAAAGTGAAGGGTCTTTTTGTTTGAACACGCTTATTTCAGAAACTACTGGTTTGATTTGAAATATTCTTTTTGTGCTTGATATTCTCATCATCAAGGAAGGTCTATACTAGTTGACAGTGCAAACGCTGTATTACCATATAAATAAAATTACTCAAAATAAATTGAATAGTTGTGTAATATATTGTAAATTTTACGGTTTCAAATCACATGAACTATGGGCAAAGTGATTTGCCAAAACGGGAAAATGTTAAATTTCAATGTCGTGTGTTCGGGTGGCTTGCTGTTCGATCTTGTTGTTGTTGGGTCCACATATCTTCAAAATCATGATCTCCAATCGTCAGCTTAATAACAAAGCCAGTGATCATTACAACACTCAATAAAGTTTTCATCTGCATCAACAATATTTTCGACTGAGGGTGCTTTACGGAAGAACACAGGCCTAATGAGACCAGTATTGCTTCCATTTTCTTCGAACTCATTCAAAATTTCATGGATTGCTTTCTTAATCGATTGTCTATGACGATGGTGTTACCAATTTGTCTACAAAAAACTATTTCTGGAAGTTATTTCTATCCGATTCTTTGAAGTTTCAGAAAAGGACAAAAAGCTTTCAATTTTCGTTTAGAAATACACTTTCTCAAAAAAGCCTTTTTACTCATCAATTAATTTCCAATAATTTCCTTCATCAAAGATTTTCATTTCTTCCGCATTGTTAAATTGTTTTTCAACAGTTAAAAAAATAATTATGAACTAAAACAGAAACCCTACGCTATTCTAACTACGGTTCTTCAATGCTTTCCAGTCTTAACAAAGATAAAAAAGTAAAATCAGTTAGATTTCCCCTGATGCCGCCCACATATCACATTCATTCCGTTAGAGTGTAGCAATAATGTACTTTTATACACCTTCAAATCATAACCAGTCCAGATCCTGAGGGATTGATGGAAATCATAACTTTATTGGTAACTTATCAACAGTGAAGGACTTTTTTGTTCCTCTCGATTCAGGGATGTGAGCACCAGAGTTCTGCTCTGGGTCGCCTGCTTCTGTTGTAGTGATCAATTCTACCGCATTACGATAGTTACTATGAAAACGCTACAGAACTGACGACGACAACGACGACGACGAGTTTGTTTCGTTGCGGTACTCTATAAAATGCTGTTTTGTTCATTGTTATGAAATATTACCGACGATTTCAATCCTGATATAGGGACATACAACATGGGTAGGTATATATTCAATATTCATATCACTCTGGGGAATTTTTAAGTGAAAGATATACTTTCTCGTCGTAACAATAGATGGAGTTGGAATGTTAGAAAATAATATTTTTCTTTTCATATTTCCACTTTAGATGATGAAAAAAAGAAAAAAAAAAAACAAGAGACCGGAAAAAGAAGTAAACAAGAAACGATGTGGTAGTTCAATAAACTTTGGATTGCTTTTTGTATTTGTTGAGTCAGTGCATATGGTTAACCATTGGGGATTACAGAGGGAGGAGGATGAGCTCTGATGATGGAAATGTTCAATTTGAAATGAAACATTAAAATTGTATACAATTTGGATTCTCCATGCTAGTCTTGGGAGATCAGGTCGTTTTTATTTTTTGGAATTTAAATGAATTTAAGATTTTGGTTACAACTAACACGAGGGTGGCGGCGATTTATTTTTCAGAAAAGTCTTCTTTTTACCGAGAATTGTCTAAAAAAAAAGAACGTTTTTTCGAAGTTGGCAAAGGAATTTCTGCTCGAAGAGTGACATTTCCAACTTTGGAATAATAAAGAAGTCGCGAGGGGCAAATTCAGGAGAATATGGTTGACGGGACAGCCGGCAATCCGAAGTCTAATTTGACAAATTTACCATGGTAATTACAGAGGCGTAACCGGTGTGTTTTCATGGTGGGAGAGTACGTCTTGTTTCTTCGCCAACTGGACCACTCCACTCGGCCAAAAAAGTTGGTATATTATAGCCCTGCGACCATTTAACACACCTTGTGAATCCCGAAAAATGGGTGATCATCACCCCTTCGAGCGTTGGGACAGTCTTCGCCATCTTCGGAGTACGTTTGTCAGCTGAAGTCCAATGTTCTGACTGTTCCTTGGACTCTGCGGTGTGTACCGTTGGATTCATGTTTTGTCGACTGTGTCTTATTTTCCGGAGTGATAGCCATAGCACTCACAGCACTACAGCTTCTTCATGCCTAACACTTCTTGACCATAAGGCGGTCTTCTCAAATGCCTACTGCATCAAACGTATCTCGCAGACTTTCCATCTTTGCGGAGTTCTGACAATATGAGATCGTGGATTTTTGTCATGTTATATTCCGTGGAAGCCGTTTTCGAGCCACGTGAATCATAAATTCATAATAAACCAAGGTGTGACCACGTAAGTCGTTGGTTGATTTTCGACACGTTTTGTCAGGTCCATGGACAGGATAGGCACGGTGCTGATTGATAGGTAGGTCCAATGCCTTTAGTGGCACTGATCGGCTGGTATTATGCCTCGGGTGACACGGATCGGCATGTACAATGCCTCTGGTGGCACAGGTCGGCAAGTATAATGTCCCTGATGGCACGGATCAGCATGGATAATGGATAATGCCCTTTGTGGCACTAATTGGCAGGTACAATGGCCATGGTGGTAGGGATCATTACATACCAAAGTCCCTAGTCGCGGTAAACGGTCGGCCAAAGCGCCTCCATGGATCAGCAGGTACCAAAGCCCCTGGTAGCAATCAAAACGCATGGAAAATTTTCAAGATCGGAACCTCTTACCGCTGCTGGTGGGAGGTCCGATGATGAAGTGGTCGGACTATTTCAGGCTGACTTTGACCAATATTATTGAATAAATACTATTGAATCATCCGGTAGCAGTAGTAAAGACGTTTTTAGTGTGATAGTACTAGTCTGCTTACAATATTTTCGGAAGGGAGTGCGTGTGAATTTTATAAATAAACTTCAATTTCGTATGGAAAAATATTATTTATTGTAAAAGCGTGTGACTTCGTTACAAAATCAAGAATTGAATCACATTTTTCTCAAATCCACTTTCACAATCCATACACGCGTTCAAAACAAAACAAGCTCGATCCGGCTGAAATTTCGACAGTATACAGCCATCTGGCGGTCTGGGGAATAAACTACGCTATAAGAAATGTCTCTTGTGATACTGATGCCATCAGGTGGTGTGGCCAAGTATTAATCGAACCAACCTTGTAGAAAGCGAAAAAGTGTTAAGTAACAAAATGAGATAGTTAAGCAAGGAGCGGGCTTTGTCCTTAAGCCCTTTGTAAGGACACTTTTCAACAAATCAGACATGAACATTATTTTTAAGTTGCATTAATACTACTTAACACGGTTTTCAATATAAAAAATTAACAGACATGGGCACGAACATACCAACAAACGTTATCTGAGTTTAGTCTCTAAAAGCATTTGTGCTAGTGGCATATCATTTTTGTAATCGGAACAAAAACCTTAGAGCTGTTTTCCCATCGAAATATTTCAATTTTCAAAATTAACAGGGAATTGCCATTTGTGATAACGATCTCGCATTTTCGTGTTTTAACTTTTTTAAAAAGGAATATCATAGATTAATACTAAAATTTTAAGCGAGGGATTTTCTATTAAAAAAATAGAAAAAATCCAGACACAAAATACAATATCGCCTGAGTGCGTTTAAATACTTGTTCTGTTCTAAAATCGACAGACGAAACTTGACAAACAAAAAACTTTTCAAAAAAGTGTGCACATATTTTCTGCTATTTTTCGAATGCATTTCGACAAACATAGATAATCTCGGACTGATGCTAAAATATCCAATTTAATTTATTTTTCATTTTTGTTTTCTATCGAATGAACATTCGACCGTCCTGTTTTTTTCTATTTTTGACTTAAAAAACATTTTTTTTATTTCTATTAAATGACAGTCTTTGGAGTTAAAAAAAAACTGTCAAATAGAGAGAGCGAAAACGGAGCAAAAAAAATCTGGATCAATAAAACAAAATGAAACAAAAACAAAGTTATTCAACTGATTTCCCAAATGGAACAAAATTTTCCAATAAACATCCTAAGCGCGAACACTTTAATGAAACGTTTGGTATTTTATTTTCTCTCGCTCCCTTTTTTTGTCTTTTGGTTTAGCGTTTTTATTTTACTCCTAGATTTGTTTTATTTTTTGTTTCTCAGCTCACTAGGGTAGGTCTCGTTGTTGTTTATTTCTACAGAGAAATATTTCTGTAATGAAAAATGAAAAAAAGCAATTCTGCGTACAACTGGTAAACATACCTTGATTGAAGCCAAGAACAAATAAATTGCTTTGAGATTTAATAAAATAGTTCCAGAGTAGGGGGAGAAAATGTAAAAAAAAACGGAAAAAAGAGTACGTATTGAAAATCATCAAAAGGTAAGCATCAACAACGCTCGAAGCGAAACTTAGGAGAAAATAACTTTTTCGAAGTATTTTTGAATTATTATTATTTTTTTTTGCTTTCATCAAACTTTAACTGTTTTATGTACTTTAAAGTTGTAAGAGCCATTGGGGGAGCCAAAATCATGTTTTTCAACTATTTTCAAAACAAATTTAATTTTGAAAGATGAATTATTTTGATATATATGTAGCTATGCCTTTGAGATGTGTTGGTAGAGAGTGCTGGTCAGGTTATTGGCAATGATTGAGTTAAATTTGTAAGTTTGTATAACCTGGGGGCATTGACATTGCCATTAAAAATTGATAAATCGAAATGGACAAAGTTTGAGTTGAACGAAAATCAAGGATTTGAAATCGTCTTGAGGCGGTTAATCAGAGATTGATGTAGAAATAATTTCAAAGGTAGGTCGAGAAGCTTTAGGCGAAAATCTGTATTACAGAAGTCATCCGAAGTGATTAGTTGACTAGTAGATCGATGGAAAATGTAATGTTTAACCGAACATACAACAAAGTGTGCCATTTGATGCGAAATTCTTCATGGAGTAAAACTAATAACTCAAAATTTGAAGTGGAACGAAAAACCATTGGATGTTGCCGAAGGCAAATGGAGTCTATGACTTTTAATCTCGGCTATACTACTGTGCTACTAGTCTATTTTTACTACTACCACTAACACCGGAGTTATAATTTAGTTTTTGTTCTATAATGTTACTTGATTGCCCCGAAAAACGTTCTAGAAAACGAAAAAAATTATGTTTTTAATTCGTAAAAATCATTGCCATCTGCTGATGAAAATTGACAGTTAATGGTTCAATAAAGAGATAAGATACGAGAGGAATATTTCGTGCTAAATGTTACCGGATTGTCTCAATAACAATTCTACAAAACACTTAAGCAACTTAAAAATTATATAACTGCCTCAAGTTAAGGGATCAAACTTCGAGAACTTTATTTTCCGTTCTCGTAAACATCTTTTTGAAAAACACGATATTTAAAATTCATATCAAAGCTTTCAAAAATGACTGCATTGCCGTTTTAATTGGCTTGGTTTTATCCAAGCTACAGGGTAGAGGTTGCTCGTAGCTTAGTTGGTAAGTGCGTTGGGCTGCTAAGCTGAACGTCGTTGGTTCGAGTCCTACTCAGGCCAAGTTTTTATTTCATCTTTCACGGGCACTGCCTCTTGCGAAGACCTGACAAATCTTCCAAGAGTATCAATCTGTCATGAAAAAAGTGCTTCTCAACTCTGCCGTTCGGAATTGGCGTTAAATTGTAGGTCCCCTCAATTCTTCACACGCACTCAGAGAATTGTTGATGAGAGTAAGCCACTTAGGCCTTGGCTCTTCAAGAGCTGTCGCGCCACTCTATTTATTTATTTATTTATTTATTTATTTATTTATTTTACAGGGTAGAGGTAGAATGATAAAAATTATAAGCTTTGATGAATCCCTGGGTGAAGAAAAACCGGTTTTGAAAGCATTTGCAATACAATACAGACTAAATGTGATTTTGAAGGATGGTTAAGACCAGGAGCCTTGGGGTGCAAAATTAGATGGTGTGAACCAGAGTTGTAGGTAAGTGCCAAAACTTACAGAACCCTTAGACCGGATCCCGATTTTGGTTTAGATGGAGTCAATATTGAAGATCATGGAAACTCAATAAAATTTACTTTTTTTATACCCTGGCTATTTATCTTTTAAAGTAGGTACAGATCCTTTGAAAATAAAATTCAACAATTCAGAACTAAACCGAAAAAAACTATAGAACCCTCTTCCGAAAATTCCACATCCGAATGAAAAAGCCATATCCTAATTGCCTGAAATCCTAAACCACCATACCACAATAATAACAATAACAGACCTTTTCCCCTATATCGTTTATCCTAAAGCCATGCTCATACATTACAAATTGAGAGAATAAGTGCTATCCTCATTTGCACCCCTATCGTGTGTGTCGATTCATCAGCATCAGGAAGGTCATCTTGACCAACCCATTTCCGTTCCATATTTATGCATATCCTTGTGAGAATGTAACAGTAGGATCTCAATCTCCCAAAAAAATAAGAAGTAAACGTGACATCCCTGCTTTTAGACACTACAAACATCCAATTATTTCCGGGAGTAAGCGCCCCCAATATTCAAATCGTATGTAAATTACATTGCTTATAGCACACAATCAGGCGGAAGTGAATCAATGCCAAGCAAATGGCCCACCCCAATTACGTATGCATTGCTAACCCACATTTTCTTAAGCGAATGGATCCCAAGGACATCGATTGGCCATTACCAAACACGAATATTTTAAGTTTCTAGAGGCAAGAGGGCCTGTGAATTTGTTTGTGGGCGCAACCTTGAATGACTTCCTTCTGTTCGCTTTCCTAAATGTAAGGTTTTAAGGAAGGTACAATTCTCGTCCATTGTGCTAGCGAAAACTTACTTATGCGGGTTTGAAAAAGGGCAAAAACAAATATTTGTATACTTACATAGTTTTGTGCAAGGTCGGGATGATTTGTTTGGATGCCATCATCCAGTATGGATACGACGACGCCTTTTCCGGTGTATCCTTTCTGCCAAGCTGGTCCTATATTCATATCCAGACCATCTTTGGCGCCACCATTCTAATTCCATTGTTGTAGTTTTGTTACCATGAAGACGACGAATGAAGGATTTTCCACAAATCCGCAAAACGGAAAGACATTAAAAGATGGATGGAAGAGAAAGACAAGAAAAAAAGAAAATAAATTAATGAGCGAACAAATGAATGACTACAGCTAAATGGATAAATCTTTTTATTTATTTTGTTTTTGGTTTTATTTTCATACAACAGAAGAAGAAAAAAGTGCAAATAGCTGAAATATACAAAATAATCTGTTACACAAGAATATTAAAAGATACATAGATACATATCTATCTAATGTACATATTTATCTAAATTGGCAATGAAATGAAGCGTGCTTTTTAAGCTATCGGATTAAGACTGTTATTTTATTGAGATGGGTTGGGCTGATGAGGGGAGGGACATAACAAAATATGTGTATATCTATAAATAAACATAACTGTGTAATCCATGTTTTATGTCATATTAAAAAAATGTCTACAAAAAATTGGCCCGAAACGAAATCTTTGCCGAGGGGCATATTCGGTTATGCAAAAACGTTGATACTATCATCATCGAGGAGGTTGAATGAGTTATTGGAGGTGCTTTGTTGCCTTAAGGAGGGGTAAGAGTTTTTTTTATTTATGGCAATTTTTAGCCTGGTTTTGGAGTGTTTAATTAAATTGACGTTATGAAAACGGATTAGGCTTAAATCCTCCCTTAGGCAGTAACAGACGAACAATGGGGTAGGTATTATAAACATCGAATTCCGAATTTTAACAAAGGGATGGTCTAAGGAGGATTGTTAATTAGAGAGATGTTTCGTTCTTGACGTGAGCCGGATTATCCCTTGTATGTTTCTTTCTTTCGATCGATAAAAAATGTATTTTACGAAACGATCGGTAGGCCTCTGACTCCTTCTTATACTCGGCACGTTTGTGAGACTTAAGCGATTTTTTGTTTTAATAGCTATCATTGTCTTCTTTAGATACTTACTGGCGACATAAAGAACATATGGCAAGTAGGCATTGTATTCGTAAAAGGAACTTGAGATTTTGATCATTACGATGAGAGAGAAGTCGAAAAACCGTTTAATTGGAAGAACATCGATTTGGGGAATGGGTGTACTCAAAAGTCAAAACGTCTTTATTAGGAAAGATTTCCCAAATGTTCGAAACGGAAATATAATAATGCAGCCATTTCTACTAAAGTGTGCATTTCCTTATATCATTTTTTCTACTCGATAGAATTGAGGAACAAAAAACAAAGTTTCTTATATGCCAAGGATTTTTTTCATTACCCTTTATATGCCAAGAGCACAGTGCGAGCATTAGGGAAAGGATAGGGGATGTAAAAGAAGATGCCGGTGAACATTGGTTTTGAATTCTCGAACATTACAATGACTTGGGAAGACAGAGTGTGGAAGAGAGTTCCACATTCTCGTAGTACGGCTAAAGAATGATTCTCTGTACTTCACAGTACGTTCGAAATTGGGCTCAAGGGTGAACTGATGGGCATTCCTGGAGGCGCGGGTATTACGGTTGAATGTCTTAAGGGGAGGAATGCAACTGGCTATTTCACTAGAGCATATACCGTTGAAGTATCGGTAAAACAGGGTGAGACATGAGACATTACGACGATGTTCTAGAGATGTAAATGACTCAACGATGATATTGTCACCAATCATTTTGAATGCTCTTTTTTGGATACTGTCCAGAAGACTTAAGTACGTCACTGGAGCACCAGCCCAGACGTGAGAATTGTACTCAAGCTTAGGACGTATGTAGGTTTTGTAGATAGTAGCCAGATCAGAAGGGGAAAAAAAAATTCTTGCATCGCCTTAAGAAACCTAAACATTTTGCGGCATTTTTGGTAACATCGCATATGTGCTCGTTCCACAAGAGGTGGTCTGTGATGCACATACCGAGAATC
The DNA here is from genome assembly GCA_943590905.1 of Sphaerophoria taeniata. NCBI lineage: Eukaryota > Metazoa > Arthropoda > Insecta > Diptera > Syrphidae > Sphaerophoria > Sphaerophoria taeniata. The sequence goes on from OX016541.1 coordinate 27,608,294, forward strand.
TCGAGATGTTCGATCTCATTGATGCAAGTGCCACTCAGGGATAGTGGCAAGGGGGGTATATCTCGCTTCGACGGTACAAGACAGCATTGAGTTTTCGAAGCATTAAACTCTACGCGATTTTGTATTCCCCATTGTACAATGCTGTTTAAGTCAGAGTTTAATGAGCTTATCATATTTTGCCGTTGCAGTTCCACATCCGAAGAGGAAGGATGTGAGTCTGGAAACGAATATGAAAAGCTAAGGGTACTATCGTCAGCGAAACAATTTATTGGATTAGACGTAACAGACAAGAGATCATTAATGAAAATGAGGAAGAGGGTCGGAGACAGGAGCCCTGGGGCACACCAGCATTTATGTTGTGGGTTTCAGACTTGAATCCGTCCATTACAACTTGTATTGAACGGTTCGAAAGAAAATTTCTAATTCAACGAAGGAGGGATTCATCGATACCGAAAGCACGCATTTTCGATAAAAGAGCAAGATACCAGACTTTATCAAATGCCTTTGAAATATCAAGTGCAACAATCTTACTTTCTCCAAAACGATGTAAAGATTTGTTCCACTGTTCGGTGAGATAAACCATCAGATCACCAGTGGACCTGTTGCTGCGAAAGCCGTACTGCCGGTCATTAGGAAGCTTTCGGTTTCGAGATATTTCTTGAGCTAATAGTTTATCAGCGTTTCCATGACCTTAGAAAGAAGGGACGTAAGTGCAATCGGACGATAATTGGAGGGAGAAGAGGATTCGCCTTTTTTTTGGGATTGGCTGGACAAATGCTATTTTTCAACTGCTCAGAACGAGCCCAGAAGAATAGGATAGATGGAAAAGCTTACGCAAGGGTTTTGCCAGCGTGGAAGAACACCTCTTCAGAATAATAGCGGGGATACCATCCGGACAAGCGGATTTATGTATGTTGAGATCTTTTAAGACTCTCGCCACAGCACGAGTGCGGAAGAAGATTTGTCCCATGGAATCATTGACGCGCTCAAGAGCTGGAGGAGTCATGACACTCTCTGGCAGCGTAGAATTGGAGGCGAACTGCCTAGCGAAAATGTTAGCTTTCTCGAGAGAGCTTACAACAGGAGTGTCACTGTCAACGAGCGTAGGGACCGAGGAAGAAGAAGAATTCTTCATATTTTTTACAAATGACCAAAAATTTTTACTGCCTTTGGGACATTGCAGAATTTTTTGCCTTAATTTTTGGTCATGCAAAAACTTGGTCCGTCGAATATGGGCATTGCAGGCCTTCCTGGCTTGTTTAAACGTGTCCCGGTTTTCCTCAGTTGGGTTGGCTCTAAAACACCGGAACTTTACTTCTTTTTCCCTGATAACCTCTTTACAGCTTGAATCAAACCATGACTTTTCTTTGGGTTTGATGCTTTTAACCCTATTCGGGATAAAAGTTTTCATTCCCAAAATAATCATATTAGTAATCATATCAGCGCTGGAATCTATGTCACTATCGAGGAAGCATAGTGACTAGTTAAAGATCCGGAAAAAATTATTGAGACCGTCCCAGTTGGCTTTCTCATATTGCCATACGGTTCTCTTCAGAGCTCTTTCTCTAACTGGATTAGTTTGACACGAGAAATTTGCAGATATAATACTATGGTCTGATCTGCCTAGAGGCGTTAATACACAGATAGCGTATTTATCAGGAACGGGCGTAAGGAACAAGTCAAGAGCATTTTCCGCTTGGCCATCAATTTCCGATATTCGAGTAGGCTCAGTGACAAGCTGAGTCAGGTGGCTAAACTCAGCAAAGATCTCGGCACACATTCCTTCGGGTGTTGTCGGGCCCGAATGGAGAAGCCAAGAAGAATTGTGTATATTGAAATCGCCCGTAATAACGATTTCAGTGTGAGGATACAAGGATACAATTCTTTGTATGGAGTCAGACAGAGCGTCAAATTCACGAGAAGTTGAAGCTCTGTCCAGGTTTGGACTTCGATAGAGAAAACAGTAGTGAATGATGTGCTTATTGACGGAGAATTTAAACCATATAAAATTAAAAAAAGAATTGGAGCAACGTCCATATTGAGGCAAGAACTGGTAAGCTGCATCACTTCTAATGTAAACGGCCGGCGAGACCATGGTAGGGAAAGAATAATGGCACTAAGCTATACCCATGAATGAGAAATTCAGTAGGATCGGAATTCTCACCTACTTGGGTTTCACTTAGCGCCAAAACAGCTGGCCTGTTGGATACAGTGTGGATGTATGCAGCCAGAAAATTTATTCGAAGCCCGCGAATATTACAATAATCGACTCTGAAGTCTTCAGTCATTGCAATTTAAAAAAAAATAAAAACCAAAACAGATGAAAATCTAAGAAAAATTACCCTATGAACAAAAGGTATCTTTTCGAAACAGCGCCCCCGTTAGTGTTATGCCTTAACGGCGACGTGAGTCGATCCGACCCTGGAATTCAAATTGTAATTTCTCTATTCATCCGGTATTGCCGACTCACCATATTCATACATTGCGTGAGCAAAAAAAACTCATTGCAATGCGATGCATATGGGAAGTCAAGCAACTGTTAAGATCAAGAGGAAGAAAGAAGAAAGGAAGGTACTCACTTGTGCTGTGTTTGGCTATTTTTGTTTTTGTTTTTTATGTAATTTAGAATTGAGTGCTGCGTTGTTTTTTTTTTATTATTTTTTTTGTATTGCAATTTTTCTTTTTCTATTGTTGTTTGTGGGTGATTTATTTTATGGATTAATCCATAAAACAAACATATCCCCCTTATTACACGGTGGCCCTGGTTGAAATTACTCAAAACCATGGGAATCAATCAAACAACGTTTATCAGCTTTTTTGATTACGTTACCAAATCTGAACCAGCCAATACCCTTTCCTTAAAATGTTGGAGACTCGAAACGATGAGAATCATGGAGATCGAAGCAAAGTAATTCTTTATTTAATTTGTTCCATTTTAAATGGATTATTTTTTGGGCTGGACTTGAAATGTCCACACATAAAGGCTACAAAAAAAAAACTAAGCAACTTATTACCCAGTTGGTAAGTGCGTTGGTTGCTAAGCAGAACGTCGTTGGTTCGAGTCCTACTCAGGCCAAGTTTTTATTTCATCTTTCACGGGCACTGCCTCTTGCGAAGACCTGAAAAATCTTCCAAGAGTATCAATTTGTCATGAAAAAGTGCTTCTCAACTCTGCCGTTCGGGATCGGCGTTAAATTGTAGGTCCCCTCAATTCTTTTCAGAGAATTGTTGATGAGAGTTAGCCACTTAGGCCTTGGCTCTTCAAGAGCTGTCGCACCACTATATCTATCTATCTATTACCTAAATGTGTTTGCAAAAAAGTGAAATAAGTGATTTTAAACTATCATCTAGCTTGGGCTTTTTTTTCCTAAAAACAAAGTAACTTTAAAGTTGAGTTAGTTATTCAATGTAGAGAAATATTTATTGACGAAAAGCGTTCAGCATTCAACCATCTTTATGAATCCGACATCAACATTGTGCAAAGTGCTTTTTCGAAATCTACATCCGTACAACCCCAACTCTTCATTTGCCGATTGTTTTGCTTTATACTACATTCCATTACTGCAAGCCTTTTTCATTCACAACACAAAAGATGATTTCTACCACAACATTTCATAGCGTATCATAAAACTTATGCTTTTATTGACTCCTCTCTTGCCATCACCTCATCGATTGTCCTCCATCATAGGCCAAAGCAAACAGAAACATTTTACTTACGGGTTAAATGAGTAACCATTATCTCAGATATAGCAAAATTATATACAAATTTTCGTTTCAAACTCATAATGCCATCGAAGCGGCAAGGAAGAAGGAACCCTCTTGAAATAAAATTTATAAATTTGTTAGGTCTCGAAATCAACTTCTACACCTACACCACCGTCTATAAACAAAAAATAAGCCCCAAAACCCCAAAACGAACTTGAAGTGCGGTAAATAAAATTAAAATAAAATATGCAAAAAGGAGCAAACGGCAAATAAAAATAAGATACAATATCTCAACTGTCTATTTTTACCTTTTCCCTAAGAAAAAACAAACAAACAAACTATACTCGACCCGGACTCGAATCGACTTGACTCACAAAATCATCTTCAGCCTTGATGGCAGGCTTATAATACGAAACCTAAGTAGAAAATTCTCTCTCCCTAACACAGTCGTTAAGAAGGATCTAATCTTGTTCTTATCGTAATGCTATGATATGATTGCGGGTCGGTCTTGCTAGTATACCATAGGTAAAAATTGAGAAACTCGAAAAAGGACGGCAAACGAGAACTCTTTATGCCCATCAACATCAAGAAGGACTCCTCTGGCTAGCTGAGCTGGCAGGCAAGAACACAAAACATGGACCGTGTCGAAGTCGAAAACGAAGCTTAAGAAGTGGATAGTTTGCCTTCCGGCATCTTATCGCCAGGACCATGATAATCAGCATTAACAAAATGAGATGCTGTCAAGAAGGTACCTTGTGTACGTACCTACCTGCCTTTTGAGAGGGAATGGATGCAAAGTTATTGTTAGTTGTGAATTGTTGAGAAGCGATCTGGAGATAAGCCATGTGATGGCATGAGGATTGTATCCTTTTTCATTCCTTCCGTCACCTTGAAGATGAACGAGAATTTCAGTTTATATTTTGGGGTTTCATTTGGGTTGTCTATTTTTGTTTGATATTGTGCATGCAGGTGAGTGGCTTAGAAATAAATATACCAGTTTCAGGGGTTTGAATTTGGATCCATTTCTGTTTGCAGAGAAGATAGACGATAGCACAACGATAAGATAATAATATTCCAATTGGACTGGATTTTCTGTTTTTTCTTTTTCTTTTTTTGGTGTTAACTTTTCTGTTCTAAGTGGATTTGAAAACAAATTTGCATCTACAGTGTCTCCTTTTTTCAAATTGAAGTTTTTGAGAATATTGGTAAACCGAAATGAATAAATTTTACCTTGAAACGAAGCATCTCTAAATTTTGTCTATTTATATGCATTTTTGTGTTGTAGTTAATCTTAAAACGAAACTTGTATTCGACGTTGGAAGTTGTATAAGTCTAAATGAAGTTGTTTTAAACAATTCAAATAGTGATAGTTATTTGGACAGTTTCTAAGGAAATAAATAGTTTCTTTCATATCTGAGGAACGCGAAATTCACCAGAGAAAACGTTATGGTCAAAGGAACGCTTTAGAAGTGGATCAGTTGATGCATTTGCATAAGCACAAAAAATTCACATGACTTCTTCTTCTTTGTGAAATCAGATTTGATTGAAAATACTTTGCTACAGTTTCATTTCAAGTAAAGCTGTACCATGTTAAGGTTTCTAATGTAAATTGGGGTAATACCTGACTCAACGTGGATAGCATGTGTTGGGGTGGAATTCGGTAATCGAAATAAACGTTTGAAGAAGAACCTTTGAATCAATTCGAAATCCTCGAAATACTTTTATAACCAAAAGCTTGGACTCCATAACACAAACAAGCATTGACAGTAGCTTCAAACACACGGTATTTGGACCCTAAGTCTATATTTTGGTTTGCAAAGAGGTTTGGCCACATCACGTTAAGTGCAATTTTGGCTTCCTTACACTTTTCCTGTACATGTTTTGCAAAGCTCATGTTTGAAGAGATTAGCACACCCAAATACTTGAATTCTTGTACTACTCTATGCGTTCACCATTCAAAAGCCAGTTCTTCTCTTGACCTCTTACATTTCCAAGCTTCAAACACCATAATTTTTGTTTTCATAGCGTTAATTTTCAAGTTCCAGGTGTTGCAGTACCTCTGAAGCTTATTTATTTGGAGTTGAAGAGAGGAAGGGTTATCTGCCAACATCACCAGATCATCTGCATAGTAAAAACTTTTGTATGAGTGTTGGAAATGCTGACTCTCCCAGGCAAGCATTCAATAATGTCGTCGATAAAAAGAGAGAAGAAAATTGGGCTCAGAATACATCCCTGAGGAACACCAGCAGAAAGTTTCGAACCAATTCGATGTCTCAAAGCCATCCCACACTGCCGCACTAGTTCCAATCAATAAAGACTGATACATTGTCAAAAATTTCCAAGAAATACCAACAGAAGCCATTTTGTAGATGAGAGCATGCCGATTGACAGTGTCAAAGGCTGCTTTAAAATCAACGAAGCAGGCATATAACTTTTTTTTTCCTTGGGTAAATTTATCAGCTATGCTAGACAATGCAAAGATGTGGTCAAACGTTGAGAATCCAGCGCGAAAACCAGCTTGGAATATACTCAAACGTTGGTTTGATTCTATCCAGCTTGAGAGTCTCCTATACAAAATTGTATAAAAAAACCTTTCGAATGGAGTTAAGTATTGAAATACGCCTATAATTTTCTGGCAAGTTTGCATCTTCCTTTTTAAAAGTTGAAATGATAAAAGCTTGATTAAAGCTTTGCGGAACGCATGCATTTTCAAACAAATGATTGTAAAACAATAGAAGATGATGCTTAAATTCTGACGTTGAGTACTTAAAAAACTCGAGAGGGATACCATCGTTACCAGGTGACTTATTGTTTTTCATTGAAGACAAAGCAAAATTCAATTCATCTACAACTATTGGCAAATCAAGCTCCTCAACAATTGGGTTGGGCAAGGCGTAGTGGAACGATTGCCGTTCGCAACTAGCTGTCAACAAGGATTGAAAGTGGGTGGCAAGAATGTCGGCTTGTATTGCACTACCCGCTAAACGATTGTTACCACGAAGTTCTCTCACGCTACTCCAGAAGGTTTTTGAGTCTTTACATTTTTCCAAGTTTCTAGCTAGGTTTCTCGTGTAGTTTAACTGTTTATTTTGACAAACTTGCTTATATATTTTATTAGCTTGTAAATAAGCGGATTTGAAACATTCAGTATTTGACTTCCTAAACAAGTTAAGGTTAGAAAATACTTTTTTACAGAGCAAGTTACACTCGTAGTCAAACCATTTGCAGTGGGATACTAATTGCTTATTGCAGCGGTTTTGAGAAGAGGAAGACCTAATAGCCTTCAAAAAGTTCTCTACAACAAGTTCAAGGGGAGCTGAACTTGGCGAAAGAAGTGAACCTATGTTTCTGTTTAAACCAAGTTGATATAAATCTGCCTTATGAGGTAGCCATCTGAGCTTAGTCAGATTACTAGTCCCCGGAATAGGGCCCTCTTGAACAAAAGTTGCACTAGTGACGATTGGAAAATGGGTCGAAAAATTTGCTTCCACTACTTCAAAATCTTCAACTACCTGAATCCAATCAGAGACTGCGCAAATGTCAATAACTGAACTTCCTTGGCTACTTACAAAAGTCATTTCACCATTGACGTCTGAGTTTTACGAACCATTCAATACACAGTAACCAAAACTTTTAAAGAGATCAATTAAAAGCTAGTTCAAATTAAAAAAAAATTGTTTATGTTTATCGAGAAAGGCTTTCGGCTGTACTAGTTGACCCAGCAAATGTTGCTTTGAGTTTGTATTTTTCAACTACTGATTTGAATTGAAAAATTCTTTTTGTGTTGGATATATATTCGACCGAGACCGAGAGACATGTGGAGAAGGACAGTCGACGAAGAAAATCTGGTACCTTCTTCAGAAATGAACACGTTGGGGTCCGTCAGTGAGTTTCCTTTAATCTTCAAAAGTCTGAGTAAAGTTTGTATCATCCCATTGCGGCTTAAAACTAAAGAACAAACAGTTTTAACGGCTTTTTCTGGAGTGAAACAAACCCCAGTCAAAGAAATAAATCTTTTATGACCTACAAACGCAGACAAAACTTCTTCGCTGGTGTCTGTTTGCTTTTCTTTCAAAAGCCCAAAGCTTATCAAGCAATTGTTTTAACATGCATCAACTCTTCCATCACTGTGATTAAGAAAAACAAGAAAATATATTAAAAGTCTTGCAGTTCAAAGCAAACCATCATCTGTTCTTGTGTATTCACTTAATAAATAAATAGAAGTTTTCCTACTTTAGTTTTCGAACATATATTCCATCTTCTGAGAACAAGGAAACACAATTTCTTTTGTTATATTTTCGCCTAGGGTTTAATATTTTCATCTGAAAATGCACACAGGTTGGTGCTGGTGCCTTGTGTTGGTTTGTGATGCATTTTGCTTTTGAAACGTCCGCCTGCCACAACAATACGAATTCAGTACTATAAATAAATCATAAAGCAACCAACCCGTCTTTTGTGTGTACCTACTTTAAGATTCAAACCCTAAGCTCATTTCCAAGTTTCTACATCGTCGTCGGTCGCCATGTTGTCGCGGTTTGTACATCACAGACGAACGTCTCTGTGACTGTGCATCCTCTTAAATCACCAATAAGACTCACCTCTTAAGTCCTTATGTTGGTGCTTCAGGCTTAAGACAAAAGAAACGACTTAAGTCATATTATGATGCTTTGAACTTAACCTTGTTTTTTCGTTTCGTATTTTCCTTGGTTGCGGGTTTGCTGACGTCTACACCGCTTTACCTGGATTGTGGAGCATTGCACTTAGTCTGCAAAGGAAACCAAAAACTGTTCCTTGCCATTTTCTCAAGAGTCCTTTTGAGTTGTGTGTCAAGAGTGTTAGATGGGATATGTTAGTATCGTTACAACCATTACAACTACAACCAAAACACCAACAAACAATATTTATAAGGCAGGGCTAATGCCCCCTACCGTTTTTCTTCCGTTTCCAAACCGCAAAAGCTTTATAGAACCTACGAACGGAACGTATGCATTTCTACGAAACGACCACAAAACCGCACCCTCTGAAGAGCCTCGCTGAAGAGGCTTGGTAAAAACAAAACAATAAATGTACACATATTTTACTCACCAAGTACCACTGCTCCTTGAATAGAGGATCTGGAAATATATTGTGCGGCCCAGCGTCTCGGTACTGAATTCTTGGATGGCGCAGTTCAACTGTCGGTCGATGTACTGCCGATGGGCCACTTGCTGATGGCTGGTAGACCACACGGTCGTATCCGGTTGCGGAGGGTCTTAACACTTCGTATGGGTTGTATTCGACAGGTATTCCATATTCGGGCTTGTAGTCGCGTTTGGGACGCAGTTTTTCGTGTTGCTGTTGCATCCATCGGACCTATTGAGAGGGGTGTGAACGGCGATAAGAAGTATAATTATTATTTTTATGAAGTGCTGAAGGGGCTTTTTGGAGAGGAATTGCACTTAAAGAGGCCTCTTAAATTAAAAAAAAAGGGAAAACCATAAATGGTGGTGTTGATGGCTTCCTGATCTTGAAGTTGTTACTGAATTATAATTTAAGACTTTCTTTAAAGCTTGTTAAGCCAACAAGGGGACTTATACCTTCTCTATCCTGCACAGAAGTTGTGAAGGGGCATCGTAGTTGTCCAATGCTCTGGTAGACTCCAAAAAAGCAGTCCGAAAAGCCAACATGTCAACTTAATTTAATTAATTTTTTGTGTTAACACAAAAATCTTGAAGCCGTACATAAAAACCAATATACTGGTAGCCTAATTGTATTCGAAAAAATCAACAGAAAAAGACAAAAAAAAAGAATAACTCAACTATTCTCGAATTCAATCATTAACAAGGACTTGAAGTCAAAAAAAAAAAAATCAAAACAAAGTCCTGTGAATTTTTATATTTGAAAGGAAAAAAACTACACTCCTTGAAAGCCACGTTAATAGCCAAATGGATTGACAAGTTGCCTTGTTGTCACGTTGTCTTGGATATTATTTCCTGTCGCACTATGGCTATACAATGTTTATACAGTTCCATAATGCCTTTTCAACTCTTTGAGTATTCTAGTGATTGTTAATAATGTACAATGTGCCTGTGTCTCAGCTTAAGTGCTATTTTCAGTTTCTTCTTTCGCTCTCTTCTCGTGAGTAAAAATGTCCGTTTACATCACAGCACCTACAGCGCAATAGAGGACCCTCGGTCTGGGCGCGCGAACGAATGACAATAACATTTTACCATCGCATCACAAAAAAATGTAGAGTGGAAAAAAGAGGATTCTCGATGCACAATGATAGACTCAGAGGCAGAATGGAGGACTTAAAAGGCATATGGCTGAGACAGACGACGACCATCAAAACAACGACATCTTAATATCAAGGATTGAAATTTTTATTGTGGTTTAAGGAGTTCTTGACGTTTGATTCTTTCAACGTGAAACTAAAATTGAATTCCTCAAAAAAAAAAAATGCATTTGATGTATCAACTCGGTGCATTAGGTGTTAGAATAGTGAGTGGCCAGGTTAAGAATGAAAAGGGGATAAGAAAGATTAAAAGGTGTAATCGTTAGCTCTTTTTGGACTTACCTCGGGTTCGGAATTTAAGGCGCTATGGTGTGAATCACTTGTGCTTAGGGAACGCTTGGAAACGTGTCTATGGTGAAATAGGTAGTAGTTCTTTAAGCTGCCGATCTGAAAATAAAACAAAAAGATTGTTAAATAATATAATTATATATTTGGACATTCATACACTATGCTTGAAGCTAAAAGTAGAAAAAATGTTTTCAGGAAGTTTTTCAGATTTGAATCTTATAAAATTTTGAGGAATACCCGATTTATCAAGAATCCAACTAGATTCTGCATGAAATTTCGAAAAAAAGAATAGGAGAATAGAAAATTGGGCATCCACATTTGCGTAGTACGGTTGAAAAACGAATCTCTGTGCTTAGAAATACATTCAATTTGATGAGCGTTCCTGAAAGCGCGTGAATTGTTTAAGGGGAGGTAAAAAAGGGTTGGGCAAAATAAGATGTTAATTTAATCCTGGAATGCAATCAGATTATAGGAATATCCCCAATAGAAAAATGTCTACAATCTAACATCCCAATCTTACATCTGCTTATAGATTTTGATGTCGCTTACGACAGCATAGCCAATTAAAACCTTTACAAAGCCTTGAAAGAATTTGACGTTCCAAATAAACTGAGAAAAAGGTTGACCATGACCCACATTTCAAGCAAAATTAAGGTATCCACGTTGCTACCTATCAACATTTTCAACTGGCCTCCCTCCTCTTAAAACATGGTATTGAAAATGAAAAAAACAATCTGTGACTCTGGACCATCTACAAGCGGCAGTTCCATAAATCCAACAGAACCTCGTTAAGTCTCACAAGGCTCTCTTAATCCACAAATCTTACTGATATATCTTAGAACTCAATCAACTTACTTTATATTTTCCAATCACTTCTTGAATAAATTAATATAGTTATAGTAAGCAAGTCTCGTCTTTTCATTTGAAAATATTTTCATCAAAACTATAACATATTGGCGACGAGTAATTTGTTGTAAAACAAAGAACCCATGGACGAAGATTTAGTCAAAGAGCTGCTAGACCAGCAAAGACAATGGATGGAAACACTACTCAAATCTAATACGGAACGTATGGAGATGATTCTGAAGTGTTCATCGTCATCCTCTTCCATGACGAAGATCTCCAATTCGCACATTCTCCGCAGAGAAAGAAACTTGGGACAATTACTTTTTCCAACTCAATCAACATTTTAAGGCAAACGCAGTCGAAGATGACAACCTTAAAAAAGCAAGTTTCTTGTCCACGTGTGGAAATTTTATCAACGAGTTACTTCAAAAACTTTTTGAGACAACTGATGTGAGTATTCACTCCTTTAAAGATTTAACATCAAAATTAACACATCACTTCCAAACGAAACTTCACATTCTCGCATCGAGATGCAAATTTTTGCAACTAAAAATGAATCCCGGTCAGACTTACGCGGAATGGATCGCCGATTTAAGAGGACTTGCCAAAGACTGTTGTTTTACATGCGCAAAAGAAGGTTGTGGCACGTCATACGCCGACTACATGATCAGAGACATGATCGTCTACTATACCCCTCACGCCCCGTCCATATGGCAGCAACACAGAAAAAGAACCCAACTCTAGCTGAAATCGAAGAGTTAGTCACAGCGTTCGAGTCAACACAAGTAGCCGCCCAGATTTTAAAGGGAAATATAACCTCATCAGCACCTTCAACAACTGAAGTCAACCAAATTACACAAAAACGTGAGCATCATTACCCAAGTAAGTCAAATGAAAATTTTTATGTTAGAAAATCTTGCCCTGGTTGTTCAATACACCACGAAAGAGAGCAGTGCAAACACATGAATTCGGTTTGTAATAACTGTCATCGAAGAGGGCACATTAGTACAGTGTGTTTATCAGGCAACAAGTCGCAAACCAGTTTTCAAGGAAAGTTGAGGCAGAGATCAAAGACTCGCAGACGAAGATCATCGTCACAATCTTTTTCAAAGAATCATAACGTGAACGAAAATGATAACCGTGTTAGAACAAATCCGCACTCCAAGTATACGGAATATAATCACTCTATAAACGAGATTATTGAAGATAATGTTGATCAATCAGAAGATCAGGTTTCGTCTGCACAGTTAGATGTTGAGAGAAATGGTCGTCAAATTTTTGTGTCGCTTCACGTTAATCAGCAACCAATGCGTTTCCAGTTAGACACTGGAGCAACCTGCTCACTGGTAGGTCTTGAAGGGTACCGAGCCTTAGGGGAGCCGCATTGTAAAACTACTAATCGTTCTTTGAAAGCTTACGGAGGGGCAAACATCCCTATTAAAGATGTTGTTGAGGCAACGATTCGCTGGAGAGATAAAGTTCGCAACCTGTCATTTTTAGTTAGCGAGAGTTCGAATGGCACTAATATCATGGGGTTTGATTGGTTCGATGCATTTGATTTTTCAATACATTTTCAAGAAGACGGGTCAGTTCTGCAATTAGAAAATAGTTTGACATACGAGGCAAAGGCTATATGTGAAAAGCACAAAGCAGTATTTAGTCCAGAACTTGGATGCAGCAAGCTGTTTGTAGCTCATTTGAGGTTAAAGCCGAACTGGCAGCCAAAATATTTCAAGCATCGACCTGTTCCTTTTGGTTTGAAAGAAAGTGTACATGCTGAGATAAAGCGTTTAGAGCAGTTTGGCGTTTTACGACCTGTTGAAACTAGCCAATGGGCAGCACCCATTGTGGTTGTGAAAAAATCAAATGTAAGTCTACGAATTTGTGGCGATTTTCGCATAACAATTAACACAGTTAGACGTCGTCGATCGGCACCCTATCCCCAGAATACAAGAACTTTTTCATAAACTACAAGGTGGTCAATATTTTACTAAGGTAGACTTGTCCGATGCTTACCTCCAAGTCCCTTTAGATGAAGAGTCGAAGAAACTTTGCGTTATAAGCACCGAATTTGGTCTTTTTGAATACCAACGTTTACCTTTTGGAACCTCAAGCTCCACCGGAATTTTTCAAAGGTATATTGAGCAACTGACGTCTGACATAGACTTCTGCACGTCATATTTAGATGACATTATCGTTTCGGGGCGAACAAATGCTGAACATTTAAGAAACCTTCAAACTCTTCTAGAGCGTTTGGAACGACATGGTTTAAGATGCCGGTTGGAGAAATGTCAATTCGCAAAAAGTGAAATTGACTACTTGGGTCATGTCATCGATGCCGCTGGAATAAGACCATCGGAAGTGCGGGTTGCAGCTATTCAGAATTTGCCTGAGCCAAAAGACTTAAAAGACCTTGAGGCGTTTATCGGCAAACTGAACTATTACAATCAGTTCATCGAAAATTTTGCCCAGGTTGCAGCCCCACTTAACAAACTACGTTCATTAGATCAACCTTTTATTTGGGGGAATGAACAACAGAGAGCTTTCGATCAATTCAAGGCTGACATTCTTAAAGTAACCCGACTTGTTCATTTTCGTGACGATTATCCAATAACGCTTGCAACAGATGCATCATCCCATGGAATTGGCGCCGTTATTTCGCACGTATATCCAGATAAGACAGAAAGACCCATCGCATTCGCTTCAAAGACCCTAAATAGTTCGCAAGTGAAATACAGCCAGATTGAGAAGGAGGCTCTGTCCATTATCTACGGAGTAAAGAAATTTCATCAGTATCTGTATGGACGCCAATTTGAACTGATCACTGACCACCAGCCGCTCGTAACTATTTTTAACCCTTCGAAAAAGTTGCCCCATATGACTATACAACGTCTTCAACGGTGGGCACTCATTCTTATGGGATACACCTACACCATCCGTTATCGTCCCACCAAACAACATGGGAACGCGGATTGCCTTTCGCGGTTACCTGAGGGACCCGATAAAGTTTTTCACCAAACCGAGGAAGCTGCACATCATATCAACGACATCGCTTTTACACTCGTTGAAGATTTTCCCATTGATTCTCACGCTATAGCTAAAGCTTCTAAGATTGATCCAGTACTCAGTAAAGTCATTCAATTTATAGAGAAAGGATGGCCAAATAAAATCATGGAATCTAAAGATTTATTACCTTATTTTCGTAGAAAGTTATCTCTTGAAATAATTAATGACGTTCTTATCTTCCACAGTGAAAGCCCGAGAGTAGTCATACCAGAACAGCTACAACCTAAGGTACTTTCACTTCTTCATCAAGACCATTGGGGTCTTACCCGAGGCCAAGGCAACGCTAACAATTCTCCAAGGGAATATAGCAGCTGGCCAACGACTGAAAACGTGTGGGAACGAATACACGTTGATTTTGCCGGTCCTTTTCAGAACCAGATGTGGCTAATCGTGGTGGATTCCAAATCGAAATTCCGTTTCGTCATCCGTATGACATCTACAACTTCAGAAGCAACGATTCAAGCACTGCGTTCAATTTTCACCCTAGAAGGACTACCTAAGACACTGGTATCTGACAACGGTACACAGTTCACGTCCAGGCAATTCCAGAATTTTTGTCGAAGCAACTCAATTCACCATGTGACATCAGCGCCTTTCAATCCTGAATCGAATGGGGCTGCTGAGAGAATGGTCCGCACATTTAAGACATCACTAAAAAAAAATTTAGTTGATACACCCAACTGGGACGAGGCTCTTCATGTTTTTCTCTCTACCTATCGATCTACACCAGATGACTCTGGATCATCACCTGCAGAAAATCTGCATGGCAGACAGCATCGCACAGTTCTTTCGGCAATTGTCCCCGAAGCCAAGAAACTTAGCAACAAGGAGAAAACTAAGTTTATCATTGGTCAACCAGTTTTCATACGACAATATCAACGAAAAACAAAGTGGATTGCTGCTGTTGTAGTCAAGAACTTAGGCAGAAGAATGTATCTGGTTGAATCTAGCAAAGGTTTATCCCGACGCCATCAAAACCAGATGAGGTTTCGCTCTACAACTGAAAATGAAGACAACAATCGATTTGCCCAGTTTCCTACTATAGAAGTTCGCACAGAAGCAACTCAACCTGTTCCAGAAGATGACAAACACAATGACTCTGATGTTTCGCTAAATCCTGATTCATCCCCAGCTACGATAAGTTTGGACTCGTCACCGAAGTAACCACAAATGATACCAATTGAAGATCCTACAGAGTATCATCCCACACCGAATAAAACATCAGAGCCAAGACGATCTGAACGGCCTCGTAAGCAGGTCAGATTTTTCCCAAATTAAGTGCAAGGGAGTCTGATATATCTTAGAACTTATAATCAACTTACTTTATATTTTCCAATCACTTCTTGAATAAATTAATATAGTTATAGTAAGCAAGTCTCGTCTTTTCATTTGAAAATATTTTCATCAAAACTATAACACTTACCATTGCTTTGAAATTGCTACTAATTCTAAGCCACGTTCGAATGAAAAGTTTTAAAGAGCGTAGTTGGACCCGTTTGTGAGAAAGGACGATTATGGAGACGAAATGTTCACGAGGGGTATAAAATCTTCCGCCAAAAAATAATGTAAGTAATAACTAAATTGTATCTGCTGCAAGAATCAGGAAGTTCCGTTGTTTTCCAATAGATGGCGCTGTGGTTGGTGGCCAAAAATGTTAATAAAAGTTGATTTTGCAGGCAAACAGAATCACCTACGAAGGAAATTGAGAAGTCATGTGAAAGCTTAACCCAGTATTGAAAACGGACTATCATGAAAAGTATCATGAATATCTCCACAAAATCATTTTTACCTTATTTGAACTGAAAATTATTGAATTATGATCTGTTAAAAAAGGAACGATTCTATTGGATAGCAAAACGACTTTTTGTGAAAATTTTCGCCACCGAACGCAGCGCCATCTATTGGGAAATGGTGCAACTAACTCAGTTTTGCAAAATAAAAATACCAAAACTAATTTCCGTTCGCGAGGCGTACCTCCTTTGCGAGACCTGAACATTGGGCAATTGGATGCGAATGTACAAATGCAATACTCTCTCTTTATTTGGAAAAATTTGACTTAAGTCTGCCCTTACTTATGCAACAACAAAACTGTAGAAGTAACAGCTGAGCTAGTAACCTAAACACCATTTTTAGATTAAAATTGTTCCGCCTCATTTAGCTGCCCAACGAAGAAAAATATGTTTGAATGTTATTTTAAATATTTATTGGCCAGTTAACAACATGCCGACAAATTCATTTTAAATAAATAAAAAAATATTTTATTATTGAATTTTTAAAATGTGAAAAATGTACTCATGGAAGTAGTAACTATATTCTTTTCTGTAAACAACAAACAAAAAACGCATTTAATAAATAATAAACACATTTTCATTTCAATATTCCACAATTCACTCTTCGCGCCTATCCCAAGCGGTCTATTGACAAACAAAATAACCATAAAAAAATCCACCCAAATCGAAAAAAAATTACTTCACTAAATAATAATAAATCAATGTCCTGCGAGCAATGTAAAAACCCCTTAAAAAGTAATGAAAAATATGGAAGTCCAATATCCTATTCCCTATCCCCCCGTTTCCGGTTTTCAATTACTGATATACAAAATGAAAAAAAACTGTGTGTGCAAAATTAAAAGCCATTTCATAAACGCGCTCAAATGAACTCAAATCCAGAAACTAAACTCGAATACTCATTAAACAGGACATGCTCTAGTCGGCGGCGATATAAAAACCCTATCCGGATATACAAAGCGCAGCACGTCCATTCTAGTAATCATTAATATCCTTCAGATTTTATTTATGAGCTGGAGCAAGCTACGCTTGAGTGCGAAGTATTTAGTCTTGATAGTGTTTTATTATTGCCAAGAGACGACGATCGTTGTCCTTCGTACAGTACCTACTCTCTACAACAAATGGCATAGCCTTGTTCATCATATTTGTTTTTCTTCAAATGCAACCAACTCCCATCTCAACACTTGACTCAAAATTGCGAAAATTCAAAAACTCAAAGTCACGAGCGCTAGCCCAACCCAACACCAACTCCAAGGATGATTATTTTTTCTGTTGTCCTGTGTTCATTGTTTCTCGTTTGTGTTCATCTTTCATCATTTCGCTGGCAGTGTGCGAAATTAACAAATGACGGAGTGTCCCTTCGGAGGATAATAATAATGATTTTTGGCTCCTGACAAATTAGTGTTCTCCTTTTTAATTAAAATTAAATCGCAGCAAATACTTTTGTGCCAAAAATTTCTGTTTCCATCGCCACCAAGTAAAGCAAAAAAAATAAAATCATCTCCAATTTTCCTTTGGCAATAGCAATGGCAATGGCAACAAAGCTAGATCAACTTGAAATAAGGGACGAAAGACGAAGCGAAGCGTATCCTGTTTCGGTGTGTCTTGAGCTAAAGCAAAATGATAAATGAGAGACCACCGACAAGACAACAACAACAACAAACAAGCGGGCGAGTAGAGTGCTGGTTCGGGCTTAGGTTAAATGAAAATCCAAAAAACTGACGAAAGAACCATCCCATAGTGTTTGTCGTTGATTCGGTTTTCTTCATAACTCATTCTTTAGTTAAATCCTTTGTAGAAAGAAAAAGGATCTACAAACAAAAGGGTAGAATAAAAATAGAAAATAGAAAGGTATCGAATGTCGTTGCCATTTTTTGCCGCCACCCAGGGAGAGACCATGGCTTTTGACAACAACTACTATCCAGTCATGCTTGAATCAACCAGCAGCTGTGTGGGATCCTCATCCACACCCCGAGTGAATTCTTAAACTCAAAAGAAGAGCAAGGGATAACGTTCTTCGCTTCTTTATGAAAATTATCTTGCTGGAATTCCGTTTGTTTGACCGAGAATCGGAAAGGACACTGTCTGACTTGTGCGAGTATGGACTGTGTGTGTGCGAGCCCGAGCACCGAAGGCTTCAACTCGCTTCACTTGAACTGAACTTTAGAAAGGACGAGGAGAATTTCAAACAACCAAGTCCTCTTTACCTTCTCTTATTTTAGGCTAAACGTGTTTTTGTTTGCTTAAGTGAACGATTAAGCCGATATCTTAAAAAGTCTTCCAATGTTCAGTTGGAGAGTTGTTTTTCCACCCACACCGTGGCCCATATTTCAAACAAAAGGACGAAAGAGGCGGAGGAGGGAGGCGAAAAAAGCGTTGGAGAGTGAATACCAAAGGACTGTTGGAAGAAAGTTTATTTTATTAATTTTTCAGAAGCAGATATTAATGGATTTTCATCCTCGAAATGATTTTTTGGGGATTCCGCGCGCGCTTTTTGATGGAAGTTTTAAAGGAAATAAAGTTTTTATTTCTTTTTTTTTTTTGCCTCGCTGGTGTGCTTGATTTTATTTTGGAATTTTGATGAATGATTGATGAGTTCTGACTGGAGGGATAAGAGGAAACTTTCGAAATGAATATTTTCACTGAGAGATGGAGTTACTCCTCTATATTAGTCGAGTTCGGTTACTTCCTTATGGACTCGCCGTCCGACGTCGTCGTCGTCGTCGTCGTCCGTCGGCCTGAAGCACAACGAAGTAAAAGAAGAAGAATGGATTATATTTTTTTTTTGTGTTTTGGGTTATTTGCGTTACGCATGGCAAATTAATATAAATTATGTAAGGCAATCTTTTAAGGCTCTTTTGACTCTTTGGATTCCGTTCGAACAAACAAAAAAACTTGTAGTTTTAAGGCTTAGGTACATTTAAAGGGGTCTGGTGTATATTTTTTTAAAAGAGACCAAATTATTCAAATCAATGGAAAAGGGTACGGAAGACATTTATAAAATTTGATTAGCTATTAAATGGTTTGAGTGGATTAGGGTTGTCTTTGGCCATTTCGATTGTTTGAAAAAGAGAATTAAAATTCTGCGTCTACTTTAAAATTAGGCTCGATTTTAGGTTTTCCATTAGGAACTTTTGGGAAAGTGTCCTTTTTTATTTTCTCAGAAGATCGGTTGCCAATTATTTGCTAATGCAATTTTTGGAGTTAGTTAAACAAAAAATTGAAAATCCTAAAAAAATATTCATATCTTCTTGGTTTGAAATTCGTGTATTTACCAGTTGATCAATCTATATGCTAATGCTAAGGTTTCTTGGAAAAGTTAATTCTTGAATTCGTTGTAATAAGTCCAACAAGTGCGAGAAGATTCATATTCTAGTATAATGTAAGAACTTATTAAGATCCTAAGAATGAATTTAGGTCCATAACTCTTTGCGAATTCGACTAAGGCGTCTGAGAACGTAAGGGTTTACCCTTTTTGAACTGGCAGTAGCAGAAACGTTGCGTCTTCTGTTCCATTACGGAACACCTCGAAAGGCGCATCTAAGACATAATCGACCTGTCTTTCTCAAGAACAGAAAAAAGATGTGGTCCAAGTTTTGATCCTTGTGGGACCCCCTGGGAAACATTGATAAAGGTGGAAGACACAATATCCCCTACTAAAAACTTTGGATAGGAACGGTTAAATATGGAACGAAAATATTTAACTGAACTTGAACTTTTCTTTGAAATTTGAATAATTTTTGCTTTCTTCCAATATGATGGGAAGTCGGATGTTACCAAAATATTGTTTTGAGGTGGTTGAAGAAATTTTTTTAATAAATTTGGGGTTAACTAAGTCAAGACCAATAGCATTTGATCTGGCAGGTGGCCATGGCTCAGAGGATAGAGTATAGTCGATTGCTTAGCCGAACGCTACGGGTTCAAGCCCCAGCTTCGATAGCATTCGTTTTCTACGAAATTCGCTAGCTTATCTGAGGCCACCTGTGCGATAACATGAGACAATATAACATCTATGTCTCCTCCTCTGAGCCACGTAGGTTTCTGTTATGTGTGCTTTCTTTCTATGTGTCCATCTGTCTCTCTCTGTTAGTTTTAATTTTAATTTTAATTTTTAATTATTTTAATTTAATTATAAATGTCTTCTTCTGTCCCAGCCGATGGTTTCAGTCGCCAGTGCTGCTATGTGTCTGTAGTTCGTCACATTCATGTTCGAAGTACTGTAAAAAGAAAAAAAAAATTGGCCTGATCGAAAACATCTTCCTTGGATCGCCTGTCAAAGCTAAAAAAACCGTCTGAAATAGATCGTTTGAAGCGATTTGGTTCACTGTAAGAAACATTGTAAGGTAAACATAATGAAAAAAAAAATGTGTTCAAGTCAAGCTATCAATGTTCTCAGCGAGAGCCTCTGGTTGTTTTCCGAAACTCATCTCGCGAAGGCGCTTCTAAGTGTCCTTATTATGAATTTGATGTGCCATGCTTTTGCTCATACAAATTTAGCTAGCCCAGCTAGCAGTCTACGATAGTTTAGATGTAGATTTAATATCCGCTACCTTCTCCCCTGACCTTAAGCGGCACCGCGGTCCAACAGAAACGATGTCGGCATTCACATAGGGAGAAGTTGGAGTTGGCTATAAAGAAGAACACTATCATTATCAGTTGTTAAGTAGAGGTCAACTAATGAATTCGAAGTTTCAGTAAAATGGATAAGGAGTGAACGATTTATTGAGTTCAGATCAAAAGCTTCAAAAGTATTGAGAATTGAGTCCGAAATTCGCAAGTCTGGCAAGCTACAATTAAAATCGCCACATAATATTGCGTTCGCAAAATAGCAAGAAAATATCTCAAGCACTTAACAGCACTAAAATTATGTTACAGGGTCTGTTCATCGAGCCAATCAAAAAGTCTTCTGAAGAAAATTTAATACTAACAATAACTTCTCTTCTAATTGTGCGCTCCACTTTAGGTGCGGTCCTCCTCTGCAAGGACGCGATTTGTACCCCAAGCTTTTATTAACTGGAACATTATTTTTCACTGCTTAAGAAGAACCACCCACCCACCTTAGTCATCCGACTTTAGGTTTTGGAGCCAGGCGTTTGTTTTTGTGTACTCGTAAAGTTAAGGTATTTAAGCTATGTTCTTATTCTCTCTAGTCGCATCACGCAACCAAAACTTAAAACCTGCCCTTCAAATGCTGTGCATATACAGGGTGATTCACGAGCGTTGTGCCAAAAAGCTAGAGCGTGTAGGTTGAGTTGAGATAAGAAAAAAATCGTATGGGAGGGGGGGGGGTCTATTCCCCCCCGTTTAGCCGGGAGGGGCAATTTTCTGAAAAATTGACTTATTTTGTTTAAAAAAATATTAAAAATCAACGGATCCGTTAACAACACCGTGCTATACCTTTCTGAAAAGCCAAAAACTTCTTCTTTCACTTTGTTTTTAAATTAAATTGTTTTAACGAATAGTTTAGAAAAAATAAATTTTCAAACTCAAAATTTTCAAGAAAAAAGCAAAAAAAACATTTTTGAACTAATTTTTTTCAAAATTTTATGTAATTAAGTACTAATTTTGTTTTTAAAATTCAATGTAATTGTTAATTTTTAGTCGAAAACAGAAAACCGGATGCAAAAATGTCTTTTCGTTTTTGAGAAATTAAGAAAAAACCGAAACCACTTCGTTCTAAAAAAATCTTTGCTTTTATTTTTACCTATCTGGACTTTTAGTTTAATTTATTTGTTTAATTTATAAATTTAATTTTTTGTGATTGGAGTTTTATGAGGACTCAATAAAGTAGAAAACTATTGGATTTTCCCTGGATTAATCATTTTTTTCATTGATAACGTCTGCCATTGACCTTTCACTTCTAGCTCTCAGTGCTCTCGTCGGCGGATTCTTGAAAACATGCTACGACTTGGGCGCCATCTACTGGGATATCTTTCAGCGTAGAGTCTTTCAGCTTCCCGATCTCGACAATAAGTTAAACCGTAGCAGAAGTTCCTGTCCGCTAACTTTTCTCGAGCGTATGAGTTTGTTATTGTTATGTGTTGATGAGTTAATATTTTCATTGTAAATGGTTGTTTAGTAAATATGCGATGCCTTTTATTTACCTATAGGTTGTTAATTGTTTTTTCAATCTAGAAAAAATGCGGTTTAATTATCTTAAGCCCCTAGCAGTTAGAACTCTTCGCCAGTGAGTGGCCGCGGCCCCAGGTATAGTAAGAAAAAATTACAGGTCAATTTTCAGACGTTATCAATGAACAAAATGGTTAATCCAGGGATAATTTAATACTTTTCTACTTTATTGAGTCCTCATAAAACTCCAATTACAAAAAATTAAATTTATAAAATAAACTAATAAATTAAACTACAAGTCCAGATAGGTAAAAATAAAAGCAAAGATTTTTTTAGAAAAAAGTGGTTTCGGTTTTTTCTTAATTTCTGAAAAACGAAAAGACATTTTTGCATCCGGTTTTCTGTTTTCGACTAAAAATTAACAAACACATTGAATTTTAAAAACAAAATTAGTACTTAATTACATAAAATTTTGAAAAAAATTAGTTCAAAAATGTTTTTTTTTGCTTTTTTTTGAAAATTTTGAGTTTGAAAATTTATTTTTTTTAAACTATTTGTTAAAACAATTTAATTTAAAAACAAAGTGAAAGAAGAAGTTTTTGGCTTTTCAGAAAGGTATAGCACGGTGTTGTTAACGAAGCCGTTGATTTTTAATATTTTTTTAAACAAAATAAGTCAATTTTTCAGAAAATTGCCCCTCCCGGCTAAACGGAGGGGAATAGACCCCCCCCCTCCCATACGATTTTTTTCTTGTCTCAACTCAACCTACACGCTCTAGCTTTTTGGCACAACGCTCGTGAATCACCCTGTATATTATATTATATCATATATTGACTAAGGATTTTAGAAAAGTATATTTACACAGTATGATTTTTCTATACCGTCAACATCCACAATCATCGTTCGTCCCTCTTTAATCCTTAGCATGTCATACTCGGTCTTGAAAACGATGAAAAACTGATGGATACCTGTTTGGTATTCCTAGCTACCTATTAAAATTTTACGAATTAATTTAGAGAATGTTTTGCCTCAAACACTTTGCTTCTTATCAACAAATTATACTTTAGAATCGCTTCAAAACACATGCAAGCAATTATTAAAACAAATTTATAAAAAAAAACACGCATACGCCACAGTGAACCAAATGTATTAAAGACTTCAGTCCACACAAATATTATGAGAAAAAGAAACTCTCTTCCGTTTGACTCACTTACTGCAAACATAAATACAAGTTTTATTAAAGTTTGCTTAAGAAAAACACAAACAAGCTCACCACACACAAAAAGCTAGCTGCAACGTCCTGCTCTCTAAAAAGCCTTTGCAATCAAATGTGAACATAAATTATAACAAAACCAAAACTATATACGTTCCCTTATTTATTATCCACAAGATTAAAACAAGTTTCCATACAAAAATATCTTAATTTTGATCACGTCTCTCACAAAAGTTCAACTTTAACCCAAACACTGGCTTCCCGTTCCCATCCTCCGTAGACCAACATGAAGTAAGCAAAAACTAAAACCCAAAGAAACATTATATCGAAAGAAAACACTCACAGGTCCTTGTTTGAGCCAACATCTCTATGAAGATTCATATCGTTTAACTATTTCATTTTCCGATTTATGGACTCGAATTTGTGAAGTAAACAAAAAAGAAAAAAAACCCATGGAGCATGCAGAAAACTTTTTGCACAAGATTTACCTTTATTTCATTTGATTCTTGGTATTTCCAAGAATTTGAATTATACGGCCGTGCGTCGTAGTTTTCTTTTTTTTTGCAAGTTGATTCTTATCGCTCTTCGATAGAGTCGATCTTGCATCAATATTCCTGTCGATTCTCTCCAAGGAACCGAACGAATTGAATGTGCATTACGTCTGTATTCATTCATATCTCCTTAGGATGAAATTTTGCAATTTCTTGGTCACTCTGAGGACCTGTGAGCAGCAACTGGAAATTTTATTGTTATCCCAAACAATCATTTTGGAAGAATTTCATTGAAACCAAACACCAAACCACCCGCTGCTGTCCGCTGCTACGTGAGCTTCAATTGAATAATATCTAATCTCGATGCAAAAGCGCATCCTTCGTCCTCATTCAATAACACACAACTGCTCCTGCGGATCGGGTTGCATTTTCAATAATGAACATTTATTTTATTTTTTTTTTGTGGAGAGAATGGGCATCAGGAAGTCCTTACTTATGATTTTATGTCCGTAGTCCATCTCAAGGGACTCTCTCTCTGGCTGTGCACTAAAAGGACTAACTTTTAGGCAAACATATGGCCAACGTCCTATAAGTACCATAACAATCTTTCCATTGCTGATTTCTGATTGCAACGTGATCTTTTGGGATGTGATTTTCTGATTTCTTCGGTCAACATCCGAACAAACAAAAAGTCGAAGAGATGTGCATTCCGATTGCTTTACCATCCAGCGATATGGTGGCTCCGAGAATTGAAATTCCAGCTTGAGCTTGAGAGTGTTTGTGTTTGTGTTTGTGTTTTATTGTGCACCATCAGGATGTTTATCCAAACCGATGTCTGATGGTTATGGGGAGAGGGCGCTGATGTTGAACAATTGTATCTGAAAGTAAGCGTCTTCATTTCATTTGGGTGTTTTTTGCTTTGCCACATCCTTGCACACTTTTTTGGGGATGAAAAATCTTGAGAAGAATACAAAGTTCCATCACTATCGAACCAAGTAGAAGATTGGTGAACAAAAGAAATCCTTATCCTTACACAAGATATCGTTTATCCCTTTCAAGGGATACCATGCCGGACACGAACATGGCCACTGACAAGAGCTTTCTTCTTTGTTCGCTTAAATTCGAGACGAGACGACGACAACGATGATATTGGAATATGAAGGAAAAGTTTACTTTTTTTGCACCGCATGTCCTTGCGGGGACAATTCTTGGTTGTTGTCAAAAAAAACCTTGATTCCCGAAGATGCACAATAAAGTGGTGTTGGTGGCCAAAGAGCTATGTTTATCTATTTGTTGTTGATGTTTTTTTTTTTTTTGAGGACATATCTCATCGAAATCGATAGAAATGGCAAGGAATCGAAATCGAAATCAAATCAACGCCATTGGTATATTGGTCGATAAAGTGGAGATTCACTGGCCGGGCGAATAACTCCAAAGTGAAGTATGTACGCGAGGGAGGAAGGGTTGAGTTGGTTTTTCATTAAGACACTCGATACGGATCAATTGCGGTGTGCATTGGATACACACGGACAGTGCACGTTTCGCTGGAATTTGATTCGCTTCAATCAGAAAAATCATTAAAACGCTGAGTCGTTTTTTTTTTTGTTTTGTTT
This sequence comes from Sphaerophoria taeniata, assembly GCA_943590905.1. NCBI lineage: Eukaryota > Metazoa > Arthropoda > Insecta > Diptera > Syrphidae > Sphaerophoria > Sphaerophoria taeniata. The sequence goes on from OX016541.1 coordinate 27,633,646, forward strand.
TTGTTGTTGTTGTTCTTTGATATGGATACTGTGTCGTTTGTGACACGGTGCGGTGGTGTCGGATGCAATGGACTAGCTAGTTTATATACACTCAAGTGTTTATTTGTTATTTTTGGATTTTTTTTTGGAGGAGGGAGGGGTTTTGTTCTATTTTATCTGAATGAGTTTTCGAGGAATCGAGTTGCAACGGCGACTACGTGCCACTGAACAAAATAAACGGTTTTTGTGATCGGAGAAGTTAAACAAAAAATTTTAAGGACAAAAACACGAAATTTGGCTCAGCTTTTGTCAAGTGTTTTTTAGGTTTAAGTTTAAAGCAAATGAAACAGGATGATTTTGTTTGATATTTTGATACAGTGGAGTGTTTTCGGAAGCTGAGAATGGAATGTTGTCTTAGTGCTTGTTTTGGTTTTGTCGAAGTGAACAACATTTTTTCGAGTAAAAGAAACTCTTGTTTTTAATTTGAATCTTTTAAAGTGTTTCCGCTATAAAAAGATTTGAAGTAAAAAAGGTTGGGGTAATTCAAGAAGATCCTTAATACAAAACAGAGCTAGAAAAATAAAACTCTCTTCGCTCGACAAATCTGAAAAAAATCTCATCATCGTCATTGTCGTCGATGAAACGAAGGTATGGTTTGGGAAGAAAGTGTTGGTGTACATTGGTCCTGAATTCCTGAACATTACAATGATCGCGAAAGACAGAGTATGGAAGAGAGTTCCACATTCTCGTAGAACGGTTAAAGAATGCTTCTCTATACTTGAGAGAACGTCCGAAGTTTCGCTTGAGTGTAGAGTGATGGGCATTCCTAGAAGAGCGAGTATTATGGGTGAATTGTTTAAGGGAAGGAATGCAACTGGCTATTTCAATAGAAGACTTACCGTAGAAGTTGCTACGGTTGCTACGAGTGACCCAAGGTAATTGAAGGACCGCACTCTTTTGAGCTCGTGCTTCTCTACTTGAAAACTTCTTCTTCTGCCAACGTTTTCTGCAGACACAGCCAAGTAGTAAAATAAAATATTTTCAAATAGTCACTTTGATTATTTGCACTACTTTGAACCTTTCAAGCAATTAGTTTTCCTTCAACAGTTTTCCAGCTTAGAAATACAGAGCACTACCCTTCTATTTGTGGTTTATAAGAAAACAAACAATTCTTCGAGAACATAACCTCCTGAAGAGTATTGTTACTGCAACTCCATCATAACCAAAGACTTCTTTCCATCACACAAACACACAAGCCACCCCTTTCCTCGTTTATAAAGATTTCGTCAAACATAATATTTCTCAAGTAAAACAATAAACAACAAGTTGCAGAATTATAAATATCCCCCTTCCTCTCAGAATAAGTGCCAGTCACTGGCATCAAGGTCCTCTTGAATTACATATCCCCTCCCCAGCCCCACAATCAACATCCACACACTCATAAATTCAGTATACAGTTGTTTGGTTTGGTTGATAGTGTCCGACCAAAATGTAAAGTGTAATTAGAATGTCCAAATATTCACATACTGACGGCGGCGGTGGGTGGGCGGATATTGTAATGGGCATGTTGTTGGTGTCCCCTGTGAATTATGTGACACACGGAGTGATTCATTTAAATTTATACAGCAGTAAACTTAATATGACAAAATATTCTCGCCACATATACATATGTTTGTCGATAGAAATGGCTGTGTGTAAATTCAAGGATATATAGAGGTCCTTGGCGTTAGTGTCAAAGCATATGGAAGTTCTCCGTTTACTTAAGCCCTTAACCACTTTTAAGGATGTGCACACACCAAGATTCTCAACTTACAAATTATACACAACCTTTCACATGTGTGACTCTGGTGTGTCCTTGGTGCACACTTTCCTCTCGGTCCATTCCTTCATTATATCTCTAACATGAAGATGACACTAAATTTCTTCACACATACTTTCTCTCTGACTCTTGTGTGTGTGTGATCATAAAACGATGCTGGATTGGACTTGATGATTCCCTTTTGTAATTAACTTACGTCCTTTTTTTTCTTGCAGGATATCACGTAGAGCTTTGGGGTTTTGTCGGACTGTAGTGTGGTGTTGTTGAAGCAGAAATAAGAGAATAGAGTGTTTGCACTCCCTCTTCACGCTCAAGATGTGTAGGTATGTGTTGTGAGGGTAAAGTACATCAAAAGTCCTGGAATGCCTCAAGGATCAAACAAAAGAATGAAAATAGATATAAATTATATGATGAGGTCGTCCGAGAAGCTAATAAACTTATATTCTTTCTTTTTTTTGTCGATCTACTTTGTTGACCACAGGATACACACAACACACACACACACCTACACACTTATTCTTGTATTAATTATTTATTATAAAAGTAGGGCGGAAGATTTCGCATTTTTATTGATGGCAAATAAACTCGATAGAGCACCATCTTCTGAGTCAAACATATAAATCATGTAAAACACCACACATCGAGTCCTGTGTCTTGTGTTGCGATACAAATTAAGTTGACACAAAGAAGACGTGTACATGTACATACACATTTAGGCAACATCTCTGTGATAAAAATGAGTAGTTTGACTTGGAACAAAGCTCGTCAAAACTTCAACCACAAACGAACGGTTAGCAATCTTTAGAGATGCGTAAATTGCTTTAATTGGGTAAAGATTGAGAACGAAGCGGAAGTGTTTGTTTAGGTTATTGGTCGGAACTCGGATTTTGGCAATATTATTTCGGGAAATAATGTAATTGATGGTTTTGAGTGAGTTCGTTCGCATTGACCAAACCATCATTGCCCACTACCACAAGGACACGCAAAGCCCTTTGACTACGATATGCGGTAAATTGTAATATTTGTTGTGCCTCAAGAGATAAGTAATTAATTTGATTTCGATTGATATTTGCAGAACAATTGATTGCACTTTATTTGGAGAATAAATGGGGTTTTCTTGTATCAACCAATATCGTAGGTAGGTAGAAGACGTTTTCACTTAATTGTGTGGATTTGAGTTTGGAATTCGTTTCGATGGATATTACACACTTTTGATTGATTAATTAAGAAGTTATGAATTCATTTGTGAAATGGTTATTGGCTTAGACAAAAATAAGACTGTTGGGTTGTAACAATATTTTATGCTTGAATACGAATTGCTATTTGTATTGAGTTGGTTTTGTAGGTAGACCAGAGACATGAATGAATGCTGATGCACCAAGTTCAAATTTGTGTGTCAAACACTAGTCCACGTTAAAATAAAAAGGTGCACAAAGCTGCACATTGGTGTTACTTGTTCAAAATGACCATGTAAATGTTGGCAGTGCGACTTTATCTTAAGTGGTCCATTTGGATGGTCCTTTTTAGGGCGACTCTTGCGAGCATAGTGACTGGTATTCTCGGGAATAACTCGAGTGTCGAGTACGGTGAACTTCATAACAACCAATCGTAGCTTCAGACATACTTCTAGAGACCCCATGGAAAGTAGTCAACTAAACGTGAGAGTGATTTTTCAAATTTGAAAACAAAATGAAATCGCTCGATCTCGATTGCAAATCTGGTGAAAACGGTAGCTTATTTAGACTAATTTGGCCGCAAAGATAGTCGAAGTCTGGAGTTTTGGTGCGTTATTTTTATGGAATAGCAATTTTTTCTTCGTCAAGTGGAGCCAATTTGTCTTCAATTTAGAGTCAATTTCCGCGGCCGGGGCGGCGCGCGTAACCGTGAAATTCTTACTTCATTTTAAAGTTTGGACTTTTTAGTTAAGTGTGAAAAACAATGTCATTCAAATGGCCGCCTCGGGATTTTTCGCTGCATGCGATGCTTTTGAATGTTTAACCACTTTTTCGCACATATTGGGCGGTGGGTGTCTCGGCAAAGATTGGAGTAATGCGTCCAGGGTCTTTTGGGTAGCCCCACAGACAAAACTTTAACGGTGTCAAATCGCATGATCTTGACAGCCTATTGACATTGGCAAAACGTAAAACTACACGACCAGAAATCTTCTCACCCAATAAAGGTCGTGCGGTGTGCCTTGGTGTAACTAGTCAATATCTGTTGTGAAGATATTGTGTTAAGGAAGGGAATAAAAGTCGTATGTAGGGTTTGAGATGAAAGTTCGAATTATTTCTCTTTTTTCAATTAAGTATTCAATAAACAATTTAGGAAATAGTAAGCAATGCTTAAAAGAAAATAAGTAACAAGTAAGTAAGTAACAAGTAACAATATATTTAGGTGACATGATTTGTTCTTTTTTATAATTGACTCTGTCAATTAGCGTAGTCATCAAGCCATTTTGGTGGTCTTCGTATGCGAGTTGAATGTTCGCCTTCTCGGGGTATTATCTCTGAGGTGGTTTCATTAAATTGATCCTGAGTTGATTCTGAGTTTTCTTCTTGACATTCGTTGTTTTGTGTGGCAGTGTCAGTCAAGAGCTGGTCATAGTTTTCATTTCGTTTTCTGAATTTTTTTATTTGTCCTGTATGGACTGTTTTAAAAATTTCCTGTCCAGTTCCATCAATTTTTCGGACCCTGATAACGTTGTCGCCCAGGATATTAATAATTTCATATGGATTTGGTTCGTATGATGGACAAAGTTTGTTCCTTTTTGTTGGGTTCAATACCAGCACTGAGTCTCCTATTTTCATGTCGACGACGTTCCTGTACTCATCGATTCGCATTTTATCTTGTGTCTGTGATTTGATGAGATTTGTGATTCCTTGATCGCGTTCCAGATGCAGTTGATTGATTTGCTGATTTCTATCAATGTTGTGTTCTACTGTTCCAAGAAGAATTTCGTCTCGAATTCTTGGTTCAAACCCATGTAAAAGATAGTGTGGCGATTGTTGGAGTGAAGAATGTTTACTAGAATTCATTGCTAATACAATTTCAGGAATGTAAGATGACCAATGATTAATATCCCTCTCCGATATATATTTATGAAGGATTGAGGAAACTGTCTGGACTTCGCGCTCTACCAACTCGTTGGATTCGGGCCAGTAGGGTGGGGTTGTAAGGTTCTTGATACCATGTCTGTTCAAAAATTCCGTAAACTCGTTTGAGGTAAAGCTTGTGGCATTATCACTGATGATGGCTATTGGAGGTCCGTGCGTTGATGTCATTGTGTCTTCAATTTCTTTTTGGAGGCTAGTTGGAATATTTAGTTGTTTTTTGAAAATACAAGAGTTGATATTTGGTTTAGTGTTGTCTGTTGTCGATTCTTTAAAGATCTGGATGTCGCCGTTTGATTCAACAACTATAGTAAGGTTGTTGGCCTTTCTCCAATCACTGCCCAGTATAAGCGGAATTGGAGTGTTGTTTACGACTGCTACGGGGCCAAATGTACATGATATGTCTCCTATAGATATAAATAAATCTATCTGACCAATTGGCTTACATTCGTTGTCTATGGAGGTGATAGACGGTCCGTCATATTTCTGAATGCAGTAATTTCGTGGGATTGAACGACGATCAATAACTGACTGCTCTGCTCCGCTGTCAATGAGTGTTGAAATAAGACTTCCTTCGAATACAGTGGCATCCACTATTGGCAAACCACGATCGCCACTTTTTGATTTAAGTGCACAATTTGCTTGTTTTGAAAGGAGTTTATTTGGACAGTTATTGATTGAATGGCCTGTTCTATTGCAGTTGCTGCATGGTATGTGGCATTGTGAGACTGGATGCGAAAATGTCTTACAGCGTGGACAAATATAACTATTTGCTTTGAAGTTGTCATTGTAGGGTGTGGATTTTTGGAAATGCTGGTTGGATGGGAATGGGTAATTGCTATGCTGTTGAGAAATGCTATTAATATATGGTTGCGGTTTATTGAATGTTTTGTCGTTTGAAAGGTATTTTTTACTGTGTTTTGTATCGTTGTCCAGAGTTTGGCCTATTTCAAAGAGTTTATCTATGGTCGTGGGGGCGCTAATTCGCATGAGGCGGCGGTCTGTATTATCAGTAATGCCTTCTATTAAATAAGATATTTGGTCTTCTATTGGAATCTTAATTTCACTTGGAGTCTTCGCAATAATTTCTAACTTACCGCTCAGATATTGTGTGATGGACTCATTTGGGCGTTGAGTTCTTGCATTTACTCGTTCAATCCATTCTCGCAGTGTTGGTTGCTTGATGAATCTTTGCTTAAATGCCTCAATCCACGTGAGCCAGTTACTTTTGCTTTCGCCCTCGAAGTTTTGCCAGTTTCTTGCTATTCCGGTTAATTTACTGGTGCTGAAAGCAAGCATCACTTCATCTGACCATCCATTAATTTTTGCAGCTTTTTCGATAGATTTGATGGAGTTTTCGCTTGCATAACTCTCCTCGCCATTGCAGTTAGCTATCGCTTGAGTCATGTCAGGATTTAAAACAACGTGTTGAACTTGGTTTAGACTGTTTAATGTACATGCATTTGCATTAGGTTGTCCAGCTTGAAGACTCAAAAGGATGGTGTTGTTTTTTATAATTTCCTCGCTTGCTTCATCCTTTGTTGTAGATTTGGACTCTAATCCTCTTTTTCTTATCTCATTTTTCAAAAATTCAAAAGTGAATTGGTTGAGAATGGAAGCGTCTGTCGTTGTCTCCATTAATTTGTCGAGAAGAGACATTTTGATGCGTTTTATTGGTTTTTTTTTTTTTGATTTGTTGTTTATATAGAATTAATTTTAGGTATTGTTCGAATTACCGACTGCGCCATGTAACTAGTCAATATCTGTTGTGAAGATATTGTGTTAAGGAAGGGAATAAAAGTCGTATGTAGGGTTTGAGATGAAAGTTCGAATTATTTCTCTTTTTTCAATTAAGTATTCAATAAACAATTTAGGAAATAGTAAGCAATGCTTAAAAGAAAATAAGTAACAAGTAAGTAAGTAACAAGTAACAATATATTTAGGTGACACTTGGTGTCTCCTCTTGTTAGAACCACATATCGTCCAAGTCAATATCTTTAATCGCCGGCCAAAAAAAAAAAATCGATTACATTCGACCATATCACTTCAAATTGACTGAAACCGTCCGCCGGGCCAATTGACACATTTTGACCATATTGCACACCAAACACCAAACAGTTCTTTTTTCTGGATGCAATGGCACATCTTCAATCACTTGTGGGTTTTCTGATCCACATATGCTGCAATTTTGTTTATTTACATACCCACAACCCACAGAATGAGAAATGCCCCTCATCGCTGAAGGAAATACTTCGAAAAATTGGTGTTTACTGTCTGTTGTTAAATTACCCGTTTTTCGATTTTTAAGCGATCGATTATCGGAATGATAAACATTCATCTAATATTATGATACTTCAGATGACAGCTAAGTTTGAAACGTATCAAATGCCAGCGCTACCAACTGGAAACCATGAAATGAATGACCCTGTCTTATGGAATATTCCGACAAGTTGATATTTGAAAAAAAAGTATTTAATGAATTTCAGGTCAACGGAATGGTCGATGTTTTAAGTAGGTAAGCGAAATTGTTTAATGAAATAATTTCACGGGAAATAAGACTTATCTGCTTCACCAGAACTGGGATCTGGGAATTTGTTTCACTTTTTTCAGTGCAATGATTTGTACATAATTTTGAAGAAAAGCCTATTTAATTATAATTAAGGTTCGAAAGTGACAAAAATTATCGCGAATTTAATTTAAAGAACTTAAAATGTTTTACTGCCAACCCCTACCTGAATAAACACCTCAGAATCAATTTGAAAATTCCTGGAAATGTATTTATTAATATTCCACATGAAATCCACAATTAACGGAAGGAGAATATTTATGGGTAGCTGTAATTCGTTTTTGCCAACAGTGCTTCCCAAGTTACCTTGAAAGAATTTGTTTTATTGACCCAAAATCATTCCATTTAAATCACTTCTTTTTTGTGCCCTGCCCCAACCAAACATTGATTTGAATAACAATGAGAAACCAACCTCCCAACCTCCTTCCGAAAACCGAGCAACACAAAGCCATTTTCAAACAATTACGTATAATATCCGAAACGAAACTTCGCCAATCATTTTCAGAAATTAAGTCCAGGTGCTAACCACCACCCACCTATCTACTTGTTTTTTTTTTATTCTAATGTTAATACAGAATTCTATTATCCTGCTGCCTCGCCTTGGAAAAAGGCTTCATTCAATTTCTTTTTGCTTAACGCAATTTGTCGCTTTCAATGTTTTTTACTCGAATATAATTTGAAAATAACAGAAAAACAAAACAATACAAGAAAAAAAAGTACAAGATTGATGTTGGAAGCATTCATTCCATTTCTCTATTCCCCAAGGATAAATTCCATAGAAAATGAAAAAAACAAGAATCCGACAAACCCCCAGATATTTTTTCATTCAAAAACTTAAATCTAAATAATTTGTTTTCACTTAAATATTCCTGGAACTGTTGATGGAATTTTGTTGCCGTCTTCTTTTTTTTTTGTCCAAACTCCGTGTAAATTAGAGGCAACGAGAAATGGGACACATCGCAGCAGCGTCAAAGTACTTTTTTTTATTTTTCTTCATTTTGAGTTAAGGTTAGGCGCACAATCTAGAGGGAAAATCGTTGCCAATGCCAAACGATGTGAAATGGGGCGCATCCGTTCAGGCGTTCACAATGCTGTTGGATAATTTGATTTTTTTCAATTCAGATTCAGATTTAGCTTCAGAGCAAAATGTAGGGCTTAGAATTTCTCGTTATCCTTGTGTCCGCGCTGACATATCATTATGTATAGTAAAGGGACGATTGTGGCAAGACTGTCAGCGAGCAACCGACGACGCGACGAGGATGTTGTCGAGGACAATTGAGGCGATTGGGAGGGCTTTAATCGAATTTTAAGCGCGGCCAACAAGTTGACTGACTTCACTGCTGCGCGAGGAACAGAATCTGCCACACGACACGATGGCGATAGCTGAGTTTTTGTGCACTTTTTTCTGCTGCTCTCCATGATTTCAATTCAGATAATTTTTCGATTAAGGTTGCTTTATATAAATATATTTCTTTTTTTTCCTTTTATTATTGGTTTTGGGGGTTGAGTGTTCCATGTGGATTCTGGAGAAGGAATTTGCTTGTGTATTGAGCTTAAGGAGGTCAAAAAGTTTGCTTCTTCCTTGAAAATGCTCTGAGCAGTGGCCTTGGTATGAATATAATCTCGTATTTTGATGGGAGAATGCCTAAATGCTTTATCATGTTTGGCATACTAATCGTCAATCAAATGTTTCATATCTTCTGACAAATTAATGGATTTATTTGAATTGAATTGGAAATTCGACAGAGGTTCAATAAACTTTCATTCCGTCAGGATGTTGAAGTGGAAAGGATGAGCGGAATAGTGTGTTTGTTTTCTTTTCTTTTTCTTTGGAAGTAGCAGGAACACTGCCAATGGCACTTTGCCATCAATGAACAAATGAATGGTTCTTTTTTGTTCTTCTTTTCTCCGGAAAATAAAGAAAAGAAAACGATCAAACGTATATTTCATGGAAAAATTGCTTGGAAATTAAAAAATCATTGTCGTTTTGTCAATTTTGACATTTTTTCTAAACACTTTTATTCGAAAAGCTCTTTTTTCTTGAAGACATTCTCGGAATTCATTATTTTTTGAAGCAGTGTACAAGATTAACCTATTTTTAGACATAAATAAGAAAATATTTTAAAATTTTGCCTTTTTAAAATGTCTCGAATGGTTTTGAGGATATAAATGAGTAAATAGTCTTTTCGTCCTAAGAAAAAGACAGGCAAAATGTTTTTTCTACTATTTCACTTATTTCCAAACTTTAAGTCAATTGACGTATTACTTAGTGCGGTGGAAGGTGCTTGGTCCTGTTGGATGGAAGAGGCAAGAAGTGAAAGCGTGACTGCTTGATGTATCTAAGCAGAGAAAGAAATCGAGTTGCGAAAGCGAGGAAAAGTCAAATACTTATGACAAAAAGAAGACGATTGATGAAAAGGATTAAGGCATTTTCTCTGCGTTATTGCAGTTTTGCGTAGTTCACATCCTGGCTAAAATGTTGGGCATCCAAAAATTTTCGGCACAATATGAGTGCAGCGTTTGCTCACTCAGGACTACACGCGCAACCGTTAGACTACTTCAGAGCAGGATTTGAAGCTGTTTCATGATATTCACCCGCCGGGCATAAATTGCTGTCGAAAAAATGTAATCACCGCTGCTGCGGTCTTTTTTCCAAACTACGAGATAATAAAGAAGTTGGAATATCCCTGCGTCAAATGTATTAATTTAAGAGGAGATAAGATATACTTATTTGAAAATAAATAGCCCTTTTTCTTAAAAAAATAAATAAATAGTGTGGCGCGATAGCTCTTGAAGAGCCAAGGCCTAAGTGGCTTACTCTCATCAACAATTCTCTGAGTGCGTGTGAAGAATTGAGGGGACCTACAATTTAACGCCGATTCCGCACGGCAGAGTTGAGAAGCACTTTTTCATGACAGATTGATACCCTTGGAAGATTTGTCAGGTCTTCGCAAGAGGCAGTGCCCGTGGAAGATGAAATAAAAACTTGGCCTGAGTAGGACTCGAACCAACGACGTTCTGCAGCCAACGCACTTACCAACTAAGATACGGGCAACTGCAGCCCTTTTTCTTAAATGTTTATTTTTCTCTAGGACCTCACTTTTTTCCAGCCATGTATTCATGTAACAAAATTTACAAGATAGGTATAACGATTCCATGATTAAAATTGTTTTGTCATCAACTGTCTAGCTCTGACTTACGTACCTGAATCCTTGAGAAGGGTTGAGGTGTTCTTCATTTATCAAGCATGGCAGAAGTGCCCACTAAGCCCTCAAAGATTTCAGACCTATAAGTCTTGCATTCTTTGTGATCAAAATAAAAAAACGACTTTGGGCCGAAAACAATCCTCTATCTAAATCTCAACATGCCTATCTTAAAGGAAACTCCACTGATATTGCGCTGCACGAAGTAGTATCTACGTAAGATCTCTAAAGTTTAAAGAATATTATGCTATAGAAGCTATTAAGGAATTGCTATCGAAGTTAGCAATTGAAGATCATGATCTGGTACTGATGACCTCAGGTTCTTGTCCAAGGGTACTCCGTGAGAAAATGGAAACAGCTTTTTAAAAAAATTGGCAAATGGGCCACTATACATGTGGAATAGGAGTTAACCAGAACAAAAGTGAACTTAACACTACTAGAACAAAAACAACCTCCTTTCCTCTTCGAAGATTATATGGGCAATAGTTGTAATAGCGTCATTTGAGCCTGGGAATTTCACGTAAGGAAGAGATAGCAATATGTGGAAGTGAGAGAGGTGGTAAGAAGATATTACTATATATATATATATATGTATTGAATTGCGAACATGCTAGCTCTTTCCCCTACTCACCAACTCTTTATACATACAGCCAGGCTTATTAAAGAGGAGTCATTCTAGATCCCAAGCTGAATACGAAAGTAACAAAAAAGAAAGAGTATGAATAGCAAGTATTGCATTTGACTCCTGTGTCCTGTAGTAAAACCTTCGGCAAAAAAGGGGAATAAGGTATGTTCTTGGGCAGCGGTTGCCCAGAACAGCAATTTAACCTATACCCTTCTAAGACGTCCTTAAACACTATGGCGCAAAAACTATGATAATTTGGATTCACGAAAGACATTGATGGTCACAAAATCTCGCGTGAACAGCGGTGCAGCTGACTGCATTTCAACATGAAATTCTTGTTTCAAAGAAATAAACCGAGTCATTTGCACGACAATCTCAATATTATGCTTTAGTTGGGTTCTTTCAAGTTCTTGCAATGTATTGCAAGTCAATGAGTTAAGTTAATACAAACAAGATAATTAGAAGAAAACAATGCTCACCTGTCCCATATTTGTGAATCCGTATTTGGAAGCAATGGCATCGGCGACCTCCCAGCCAGCCGGTACATGCACAGCGAATTCGTTCAAATAAACCGGCATCTGCGGCAGTTTGCGCTTACTTAAGCTATCCGTATTTAAATCACTATAACTATCATCACTTGTTGGTTGTTGTAAGTTAAGGCCCTGAAATGCGTCACTAAATTCACTGAAAATCGCATTCATGGCGTCTTCGTTTTCGGTCAAGCTGATTCGACCATTCTCATCATATTCACTGCCACTAGTCGAACTCGAGTTTCTCCATTTTTTGCCGATCAATTCGTTGTCAATCGATAAAATGCTGCCATTGTTGTTTTCATTTAAATTATTAGTATTTACACTTTTACTGCTATTTGAACTATTATTAGAATTATTTAAAAATGTTATGGAATTATGAGACGCCGCTGTCGAATTTTTCGCTAGACAATTTACATTAGATATTTGAAAACCACATAAAAACACTACAATAACAATCACATATGTACAAAAATGTTTTTCGAAATTTTTACAATTTGTCCGAAAACGCGTTGACACTGCACTCGATTGGATCGACGACAACGGCAACACTTTTACACTTTTTCTTACACTGCCTGGTAACAATGTTGACGATTTTGACAGTGTTGCAGAGGAGGCGTTTGTCGGCTCCACTTCAGTCCAACTTGTCAGCAATGATGCTGGTGAAGAAAAGGACTCCATCGAAGATGATGATTTTTTATCTTGACTCTGGACAGAGGCTTTTGGCTGGGTCCGCCGCTGCCGGCTGTTGGCAGGCGGGCATTGTTTGGCATTTGCCGATAGCAACGTCGAATTGTTGACATCCTTTTGATTTATTGTTTTGAACAAATACATTATTTTTTATTGATTTTAATTTTGATTTATTTTTCTGCCGCTACTGCTGTTCTTCTGTTCTGTTTTGGTGCTCCACCAATGGTAAGGCTTTTGTTTTAATTTTGATTTATGAACGGAGGCGTTCTCAATTTGTGCGAACATGCGGAAGTATTTTATATAAAATATTTTCGTTTTCGGTTAGTTTTTTTTTCTCGTCCTGATAGGGGTGGAGGGTGAAGGAGGAAATTGTGTGTGTGAATCTCTGGGTTTGTCTGTTGGATTAAAAAATAAACAGTGGAATTGACAGAAAACAAAACAGAAGTGGGTTTTTGTTTTTCGTTTTTTTGAAATAACGGAATTGGAAATATCCAAAACTCAATAATGAACTGGAAGGGTAAAAGTTTTGGAAATTAAAAAGAAAATAAAAATTAAATATCAGTGCGTCCTCATTGTTTTCATTGGGATGTGGTTTTGTGATGAGTTGGTTTTCTGAAAAGAGAAAAAAAAATATTTTTATTAAATTTCATTTTATCGCATTTAATTTGAATTTTTGAAATGTTTATTTTATTCTAATGAAATGGTATTTGCTTTGGTGAACATTTGATAGCAGAGAAATTGACAAAAAATGTAATACCTGCGGAAAAAATAGATTTTAGAAGAAGTTAAGCAATCTTGATAATAAAACGGTTGTAGGCTTGTTTCTAATTCTACTCAAGTAACAACTGCCATAGGAGTAGTATCAGTTCAGCATAGCAACAATTTTCAGAATAATTAACAATGTGACACTTGAAGTGAAGGAAGCGCAAATAAAAGTATTTCTTCAAAGAAGTTCACATATCACAAGGTGCACTGAAGAAATCTTGCAAGGAAATATTGCGTTTAGAGCTCATTATAAAGCCAAATGTAAATATTAATCGATGATTTGCAGGAAACTTATCTAATTTTAGCAAATGAATACAGTCTGAAGAGGTGAAAATGTAGGTATTCATGAATATTGAACATCCTTACCGGACTTTATCAAACACCGGAAGTTGGGCTAGGAAACTCTTATTGAATGAACCTAAAATGAAAATTTTGGGACAAGATTTGCTTGAATAGTTGAGAACACGTTGCATTCTTAAAAACACAATCTAAATCCTCATTTGACGGAAGTGAAATCACAATAGTCTACGCACATCTATATATATAAAAATGTTATGTTGGTTTGTGTACGCTCGAAAAACTCAAAAAGTTCTGCACCGATTGAGCTGAAATTTTAACATGGTATAAAATCCGCATCAAGGATTGTTTTTATCTATCCTTTGAATCAGTCACTAATCACAAACAGTGCCAATGTTAAAAAATAATGCTTTTCCCACTACAACAAAATTAAAACAAAACTGATCAATTTACAAATACTCAATTTCAATTGAAAATTGTCAAACATATTTTTTTCATTGTGAGAACAAATATGTACGAGTGTCAAATAACAAGACAATACTTGTCTACATACATATATTTTTAGATTTACATATACATATACGGGTAGCAGGGTTACCCGTTCGTTGTTTTGAGGTTCTTTGACATCGAAGCTGTCGGTGTAGTCGTTACCGACTTTGATGGAGCAGCGTGAGTTCTCCATTGTCATTCTGCTCAGAGGAATGAGTTTTGTGGGGATGCCAAATCTGGACATGGCATTATGCAGTTCTTCTGTATAGATGCGGCCTTTAAATCGATAAAATGATGGTAGGTGTAGATTCGTTTTTCCAGGACCTGCCGTATTGTGAATATTTGATTGATAGTGGACTTTCCTGGTATAAAGCCACACTGATATAGACCTATTAGTTTGTTGACAAACGGCTTCAGGCGTTCACATGGCACTGCAGAAAAGATCTTATAGGCGGTGTTAAGGAGGCCTCTATAGTTGGTGCAATTTAGAGGGTCTCCTTTCTTCAGGATCAGGAAAACAGTCTTGAAGTTCCATTCATCGGGCATGCTCTCTTCCGAACATATTCTGCAGATGAGTTGGTGCATGCTCCTTTCCAAGTCATCGGCATCGCCGGCTGCTTTGAAGACTTTGGCAGTGATGTCGTCAGCTGCCGCTGTTTTGGGTTCGGTACATCATTACTTAAAATATTTCAATCCGATGTCATAAAATCTGTTGGACACTATTAATTGATCTCATGTTAACTTAGTCTCTTTTTCCTTGGCCCTCATTACAACGCGTTTTCGTAAGGCGCGGTACAGGAATTTCAATCGAACTATAATTCGAGATATTTTTAATACTATAGGAGTGCGATGCACATGTATAAAAACGACTCACTACTTTTGTATCAGTGAAGTTTTTGGCACCGAATTTTGAGGGAATGTTCGGGTAGTGGCGTACATGGGTTTTAAAGTATTTTGAACAAGCCGTTTATGTTATATAGCCTGGGTAGCGGGTAGTGGAGGAGCGGGGAAGTGAATAGCGGGGAAGTGGATAGCGGGGAAGTGGATAGCGGGTAAGGGGTATTTGGTGTGGGGTAGCAGGAGTGAGAAGCGAGTAGCGGAGTAACAGAGCAGCTGGGACACGGGGTGCTGGGGTAGCGGGTAGCATGTAGAAGTAGCGGATAGTGGATAGCAGGTAGAGGGTAGAGGGTAGTGGGGTAGTGGATAGAGGGTAGCGGGGAGTGTGGTTGCGGTGTATACAGAAGTTTATGGATTTTATTTATCGATTGAGGCATTTGCAATCACAATCAATAAAACTCAAGGGCGCAAATTTTGAAACATTTAAAGTCTACTTTAAATCCATTTTAAAATAGGAGTCGACTCTAAAAACAAATTTTAGATTCAGGGTCGACTTTATCTCATTTTTGAACGACTTAAAGTATACTTTATCGTTAAAGTGGTCGTCTAACTTTAAAAGGGAGCAATCATTCGTTTAACTCTTTAAAGTGTAGTTTTGATGAAGCAGATTTTGAGATTTTCGAAGATTTTGAATATATAAGAAAGCAAAGACTTTATCAAATTCGTGCATGCTCTTATTTAAATTCAAATATTCATTTATAATTTTTGAAAAAAAAAAAAATATGAACCACGGGACTACCAAGCTGGATTTGCTGCTTGTTTTTTTGACACTTCTTGCAGTCGTGTGTGTACGTTGTTTGCTTTTAATTTTATTACCTATGTGCCTTTTTTGAGAGTTCTTATAAACAAATTACACTTGTAGGGAAATTTATTCCTGTTTTAAAGGAATATTTTATACCCATTTCAGAGCACACTATTGCACCTTCACTATGACAAATAAAAACAAAACAATTTGGAACATCATTTGGATATTTATTGAAACACATTTTCACAAAGAAAAACATAACATTTATTAGAACTAAATATACAAACACTAAATAATCACATTTTTTCCTGTTTTGGGGAGATAAATTTAGTAAAAACTGTTAAAAACTGTAAGCGTAAAATGACAGTTCACAAATTCAATTTATCGATGTGTCACATTTAGGCGAGTTCACACAACGTTATGTTTAAAGTCCAATCTAATTAGAAGACTCGTTTAAAGTGTTTAAAAAAGAGACAAAGTTAGAAGTGCTTTAAGTAGAGTAGGCTTTATTGCCGAGGGCTGACTTAAAATTTGCGCCATGGTGCTTAAGACTTAGATGTGGATTGCTTTTTCCGAATAAGCAAACCAGATAGTCTTTATACCTACGCATGCAAAAAATATTAAATATCCACAAGTATTGCAAAATTAAATTTATATGAAATGTTTTCTTTGTTTTATTTCTCATTTCTCAACCATTCAATCACAATGTGCCACTGCGAAGCGTGGCACGGTACAGCGAGTACATAAATATGTAACCATTACGCCGCCACCACCGCAAGAAAATTTTTGCTCGCATATCATTTAGCCACAAAACTAGGCCACACCCTTTTTCAGATACAGAAATTTTAGGAGACACCAAATACTGAGAATCATGTAGAACGAAGCAAATTAATTCTTCACCAAAATAATTCCAAATAATCAAAAAAGCAATTGCGTTTTTGTGATATTAGTCAGTTCCAGATTTTTATGCTACAAAAAGGACACGTCTATTTCGTTTTTTATGCTTTTTGTTTAGTTTAAATATATTTAAATGATTATAAAGGATGGGGCCAAGTTTTCCACCAAGAATTTTGTATTTTTCCGTTTGTAAAACCAATGAATCTACAATTTTCTATTCCAAAACCAATGAGTTTTCCGAGTTTTTCATCAAGATCTTTTTATTTTAAATTCGAAAACCCATTTTGAAACAGAAAATTCCAAGCAAACAAAAAATCTAATTTCCTACCTTGGTTTAGTTTTCCAGTTTTCCTACTCTGTTCCAATAACCAATAACCAATAACTTTTCTTAGTCGCTGCTATGAGGTGCAGAAGCATGGATACTGACGAAATTGAATGAAAATGCCTTTGACATTTGGGCCCCGTGTGCATTGATGGGGAACGAAGAAAAAGATTCAACAGCGAACTTTACGCGTTGTACAACGACACGTACCTAGCTAGAAACGTCCAGTGACTCAGATGGCTCGGTCATTTAGAGAGGATGGATACTTATGCTCCGGCCTGGAAAGCCGTCGATACCTTTCCCCAGGAAGTGGAAGACCGGGACTCAGGAGGCGGGCGCATTGTTGTGGAAGAGGACCTCAATCAGCTTGGAGTGCGAAAGCCGAGCCGGGTAGCGGAGACTTTTGTTTGGACAACGGACTGTAAGTAAGTAAGTTCAACGGATTTTAGAAATCATCCATCATCTCCTCGACTTTCGACAATCAAATACGCAACTGTTCTCAGAGTTTCTGGTTGTGCAGTGAAATGAGAGTCGCGTGAACTTAGCCGCGGTTTTTCTACAAAACTAATTTTTGTTGTGAGTTCTGGGCGTATTTCTAATAGTTCTGGAGTTCCTTATACCAAATTTCAATAGTTCTGGCAAAAATCCATCCAAATTTGGACTTTGAAAATTTTGCACCCAAAAAAATGTTAACAACCCTCAAGAGTTCTGATGCAATAAATATGTTCATAACCAATGTTCCAGGAGTTCCTCATACCAATTTTTCTGATTTTTGCCTTTCATAGCCAAAAAAATGCATTTTAAATTTGTATGCACAAAAGTGCATTCCTAATTGTTTAAAATATTTGATGGCTACAATGTCTCTAGCGGCAATAGTTCTGAGGTTCTTCATACCAATATTATCATATTTTCCTAAAACGCTCCGAAAAATCCCAATTAAAATTTTCAACCTAACCTACAAAAAAGTAGCCGCACTTTTGTCACGCCCAGGAGTTCTGATGCAATAAATATATTCATAACCAATATTCCAGGAGTTCCTCATACCATTTTCGAAAATTATTCCTTGTATCACGAAAAAATGCATTTAATGTTTGTATGCAGAAAGTGCATTCGCCCTTTTTCAACAGTTCTGATGCTGAAAATGAGTTAAAAACCATTTCGTTTTTAAAAGTGGGACTAATTTCGTGGGAGTTATTTCATAGACCCATAGGTACATCAATACACCTTCTCAAAAATGTGGTGCAAGAATTTTTGAACTTTTGCACTTTTGCAACGATAAAATATAAGTTGCAACAGATCGTGAATACCCCTAATATTACTTTAAAAGTAAAAACCACATTAGGTGCAGCTGCAATTAGCAGCAACTGAACTGCAGTTAAAATTCACTTTCTTTGTATGAAACTGCGTATAAACTAAACTGCATTTCAACTGACAGGCTGACAGTAATGCCTATCATTTCGCATTGTCTTGTCCTCTGTATTGTCCTTTGTCAACTCAAATAATTCTAAATTGTCAATATATTCCCAATGCCATTTTAGATTTAAGTAATACACATTTTTGAGAAGGTATATTGTTGTACCTATATTTATATTTATATACATGTACCTACTACCTACATACTGATAGGGTTGAGGCTACTAAAAAATGCATTTTTGTCTGAGTAATAAAAATCTAGTCTGTGGGCTAGTTAATGCCGGAACTATTTAATATAAGTATTATGAGGTTCAGAACTCTTGGTTTTTTACATTTTTATCATCAGAATTGCTAAAAAATAGTAAATGCACTTTTGTGCATACGAATAAAAATGCATTTTTTAGACGTTTTCGGGCATCAATTTCAAAAATTGGTATGAGGAACTCCTAGAATATTGGTAATGAATATATTTATTGCATCAGAACTCCTCGACGTGACAAAAGTGCGGCTACTAAAAATGCACTTTTGCATTGAAAAATACAAAATCTGGTTTGTTGGCTCGTTATGCCGGAACTATTTAGTTTAAATATGAGAACCTGCAGAACTCTTGGTTTTTAACTAATTTTCAGCATCAGAACTGTTGAAAAAGGGCGAATGCACTTTCTGCATACAAACGTAAAATGCATTTCTTTCGTGATACAAGGAATAATTTTCAAAAATTGGTATGAGGAACTCCTGGAATATTGGTTACGAACATATTTATTGCATCAGAACTCTTGAGGGTTGCAAAGTCTGGGCTTCTTTTTTTTGTAGGTTAGGTTGAAAATTTTAATTGGGATTTTTCGGAGCTTTTAGGAAAATATGATAATATTGGTATGAGGAACCTCAGAACTATTGCCGCTAGAGACATTGTAGCCATCAAATATTTTAAACAATTAGGAATGCACTTTTGTGCATACAAATTTAAAATGCATTTTTTTGGCTATGAAAGGCAAAAATCAGAAAAATTGGTATGAGGAACTCCTGGAACATTGGTTATGAACATATTTATTGCATCAGAACTCTTGAGAGTTGTTAACATTTTTTTGGGTGCAAAATTTTCAAAGTCCAAATTTTGATGGATTTTTGCCAGAACTATTGAAATTTGGTATAAGGAACTCCAGAACTATTGGAAATACACCCAGAATTCACAACAAAAATAAGTTTTGGAGAAAAACCGCGGCTAAGTTCACGCGACTGTGAAATGAGTTCTGAATTAAGAAATAGAATTACAAACTTGGTGCTTGCCAGCAGTTGACAGAACGCAACTTTGTTTCTCATCGGATGTCGTGTGAAGAGCATTGGTTTAGTGAACTTAAATTCCCACGAACTTGATGAGGTGCCAATTCACTATGAACGTGTTACTAACTTAAGAGCATTGATGAAAGTTGCGATAATTGAACCTTATTTTTTCAAGGAAGATGAACAGACTGTTACTGTTAAGCTCGTTTATTCTCCCAAACATTTAAAAAATGAGTCTTTGGGACTTATGGTTTCAGTAGAACGGAACCACGGCCCATATGACGACAATTTCAATGAAGCAATTGAGGCAACACTTTCACGAGCGCCTCATCTTCTTAAGAGCTCACGTTCCGTGACTGGCATGTACGACCGATTTGATAACGTGCGATTTTTTTTTGTTCGATATCTGAAAACCCCCATCTACACTGACAAGCCCAGGGACCTGGGAACACCTTAAGAATAATATCTGTCAAGCCATCGCCGAACTATCAACCGATGTTGTCGAAATAGGTGAAAGAAACTTTAAGCTTGATCAGCCGCCATTTGGCTGGTGAAATTTTCAAACCCTGGTGAATAAACAATTTGTTTTAATATTCAAGGTTAAAAAAAAAATAGTATGGTTTTTTGACCTTTCAAATCAGGAAGTTTCCCTGCTCCACCCTATACAAGCATTTTACTGTTCCTCGACGCTGCTTAGCTTTGTGCATGCAAAACAGTTAATGTATAAAAGAAACCTTCGAAAGCATAGCATAATACTTATTGTCTCAAACATGTCCTCTACCATTCAAAGTAACTCTGAGGAGCAATAAACTCTTATTCTCTTTAAACTTCAACTTGCTTTTCGAAAGCATAGTTCTGCTTTTTCTTCTACAACACCAAGGCTATAACTTTTTCATTCAAAGATCTTTCGTATATCCTTTACAACACACTGTGTTTTTACTTTTTTACTCAAATTTAAAAGAAAATTTTATTATCTTTTGGAATTCTCCAAAGACAAAGACACATTTTCAGCGAAACCCCAAAGACGAAATAACGGAAAAAGCTAAACAATAAAATGGTTATGTGTACATTTTGAAAATAAAAACACAAAAAAGAAATAGACATACACTCAGAAATACAACCACCCATATTAAAACATAAAAAGAAACATTGTTGCAGTAATGGAGGAAGAGATATCAAAAAAACACAAAACCATTGAAATCCTCGGGAAAACACTATAATGGAATACCCATGTTGTGTTTTACTCTCGAGATAATTACTCTGAGTGTTGCTTCTGCTTCTACCAGTAACTCAGATAGTTGTGTTGTTTAGAGACGACTATGACGACGACGCGACGATCGCAACTATAATACCACGACGATGATGACGTTGACGATGTTGAAGAAAGGCTGGATTTTCCTGCAGCATTCTTTAGTTCTTTCTGTTATTTTTCTAAGTCGCAATAGGTTCACAACTTAAAGCACTTCCTTCAAGACCGACACTATGACGATGATGATGATAACGTGTTACACGTACTACCTCCCCCGCACTGTCTCACTAAAAACTGAGTGCTTCATGCCTGAATATAAAGATTGTACCTACAACAGCATAGAATTTATTTTGTACTACTTTAGCATCTCCTTATGACGTTCTACATAGTTTGTGCATAAGTACTTGAGGATGCATCCAACAAAAGCCCCCAACATTATAGTACCCAACTATTCTACTTGAAATGTATTTTACGCGAATTATGCTGATTACAATATACCAGCCAGTATTCGGTATACCTGTAGCGAATAGCGAATAGAAAACTAAATCTAGCTACATTTTTGCACTGTTTGAAGGGACTGATGATGACAGACGATGGGAGAGCGACAAGAAGAAGGTGGAAGACTTAGAAGGCGCACTTATTAGATGCAATTTTTCACAAGAGGATAACCGCACACTCTCTTGCAATTTTTACCTCTAAGTGAGGAAGAAAGTTTTACAGTGTTTTTTTTCTTTTCTTTCATTTCTTCATGCATTTTTTCATTTGTCGAGTTGCATGGCTGTTGTGTTTCTTATGTTTTACCGTGTTCGCTTCCTTTTCCGCTTTTATTGTATAGGCAAGCTCTTTCATGGAAATTTGTGTACTTTTGTTGTAGGATTGTTATTTTTTTTTCGTTACAATTTTCAAGAGAGAAAAAGTGCAATGAATTTTGAATGAAATCTTACCGTAGCTTTTGTTGAAAAGGGTGATTAAATATTTACTGAGAGGAGGAGGATTTTCTTAGAATTTCTAGTTTCTTTTTTGTTCAACTTGCTCTTGACCATTTGGTTTCTCAAAAGAGTTTACTGCGGTAGTCAAGAGGAAGTTTATCTGAAGACCTTAGAGAGGAAAAAGGATTAATAGCTGTGAGGAATAACAATTAAAAATTAAAATCTTCTAGGTCAAGATGCTGAGATTATAAGAAAATAGCAACAATGAAAATAGCGTTGATATCGGGGAGAACAGCCCTTAAAATATGGGTATTCCAAGTTTATTACAAAACTAAGGTGCGGCACGCAACACTTTAGTTTAATGTTCATCAATATCCACTTGAAGATTTACGAGTTAAATGCATTTGACAAACGGACATGACGAGAGTATGTAAGGATACCTTTTTGCCATTTTGGCAACGGAACCCAAAATTGTACCAAGGTCTAATTTTACAAGAACACCTTACCATGAAACATGGAGTTTATCGTAGACATAAAAATTGATGGACAAAGAAATTCCTGTCCAGTATGCGAGATTTAGTTGGGCTTCAAGGCTACTCGTACCTAGAATGCACGGGTACTGCCTCTGGCGTAGATCTGGCAAGTCTTCAAAGAGTATCATTTGTCGCGGAAAACTGGCTCCAAACACAGCCGTTAAGAATTAGGATGAGATTGAAGATCCCCTCTCTTCTTAACACAGAGTCAACCAATTTTGAAGAGTGTTAGCCAATAAGGCCTTCGTTCTTCGGTTGCTGTGGAGCTTTCACATTTACGAGCTGTTCCATTGAACGGAACTAGTTTAAAATACAAGAATGTTATGAGGGTTGACAACCCTAAACATCTTCGTCTCTTTCAATCCCCAGGATGTAGACATCAAGAAAGTCCGAGCTTAATCTACAAAAACCATTTCACTGTCTGGGAGAAGACTGCAGAGGACCAGGCTAAGATTTTACAGAGTCTGATAGGATTGGGACCCGTATAAATTACTACATAACTCATCCAACAAACGTATTAGCCAGCTCGGTTGCACATGACGTACGAAATTAAAGGCACTTAGCTGGCCTTTAATTCCACACGTCAAGTAGGTTATGCTCCAAATGAGTCGCGACCCAGCGATGTTCTTCCGGGTTGGATTCGAAGACTCTGCTGGCTGAAGCGTTGGTTTCCATGACCTACATGACCCAACCATCTAATCTAAGTCCTTGGACCTTTGGCTTCTGTTACTGTACAGCTCGTACTAATTTTTATTTTAATCTTAGTCTCCATTCTCCATTTATGTAGCCCATCACCCAAAATCACCCGAAGAATTTTCCCCAAATAAGCCCAAAGTGTTGTTATCTGATGGTGTCAAGGTCTATGTATCAGCACCTTACATGAGGACCTTTGTATATGGATTTACCTAGTACTATCAAGAATGGTTTTCAAGCAAGCAAGCAGAGAACACACATTACAAACTAATGTAAAAAACTGTCAAAAAACTGTCAAACCAAGCAGAAAACCATTCTTGATATTACCTGGTAAATCCATATACAAAGATGAGGACCAGGATGATTAGGGTTTTGTATAGTGACACTCGAGTGAGAAATTTCCTTTCAGGAACGATGTCAAATACGGCTTGAGTTATCGATCTACATCTTACGCAAACGTACAAATTTTTGTGCGATGTCAAGACTAGAAATGGTAAGACCAGCCGGATAAATCCGTAAGACCAGCTGGAGTAATCCGTAAGACAAGCTGGCAAAAACCGCAAGACAAGCCGGAGTATTCCGTAAGACCAGCTGGAACAGGCCGTGAACCAGCCGGCAAAAGCAGTAAAACTATCCGCAGTAATTGATGAACCAGCTAGCGAAAACTGTAAGACCAGCTGCCGAAAGCCGTAAGACCAGCCGCTGAAAGTCGTAAGATCAGCCGGAGTAATTCATGAACCACCCACCGAAAGCCGTAAGACCAGCCCTAGTAATCCTTGAACCAGTCGCGAAATCCGTAAGGCCAGCCGGAGAAAGACGTAAGACCAGCTGGTAAATTTGATGAAGTTCCTGGGTCTTTTCTAATATCTGCCTTAGTGAGAGTGTTTTTGATCGATGGTGGATTTTCCGGGTCTGAAGACAAACTGGTAAGGACCTACTAGGTTGTTGACGAACGGCTTCAAAAATTCAAAAAGTACTGCAGACAAGATCTTGTAGGTGATATTAAGAGTTGGTGCTGTTCAGGGGATCTCTTGTCATGAAGATTGGGCGTATTATTCTGAAGTTTTTCTGCGACCTAAATGTCGTCTACGCTGTTATAAGGCTTGAGAAAGTCTTGGTCTTTCAATATTTTCAGCACTTACTAGTTGCTACTGTGATAATCATCTTAAAAAGCTTCGGTTCGCAGCTTAAACCTTTTCTGGATTGTCTCTTTTTCTCATGTTCTTCTTTGGAGCGCCGCCGCGCCGCCGCCGCCGCTGTATTCTTCGGCGAACAGAAGAAAATAGTTCTTTTACCCATTGTCCGCTGTTGAGAGCAATGGCTCATGTAAGTTCTTCCAGCTTCAGAAACACTCAAAGCGCTTAGCAGGCTCTTATTTACAAATCCCAATCATTAATAAGAGCTGCTGTGTAGCAGAATCAATACCTGCTATGTTCAACTCTGTTATTACCTCTTCGTGCAGTGCAGTCATGCAAGCAAATGCTTGTCCCTTAATATTTGTCTGCACTGATGTGCTATGTAATTCGAGAACAAAGCCAAATTAACACTACAAGTCATGCAGCGAGTTTACTTAATGCCCCTTGGGCACTTTTAATTCACAACCCAGAGAATATTGTATATGAAAATGATTAATCTCTTGTTTCATGGAATTCAATAATCCAAATCGTAAAACTCTCACAGAGATACCATTCCAACTTTGCAAAAAAAGAATTATACATTCTCTCTCTACACATTCTACAGTCATATAGTAGTGCTTTACTCCCAGTGCAGAAACACCAAAGCAAGGATAAAACCATTGCTCACAACATTCCTCTATCGCTTTTGAATTTCCATACAGGAATTTCGCCATTGAAATTTTCTTTTCATATAGTTTTGCCAGTCGCTCCCCTTCTACGAAATCAGCACAAAAACAAACTCAACTATAACTGCTTGCCAGGTTAAGCAAAACCATATACCAAGGACCTTCATATTCAAGCCAATCTAAAGCACAACTTCAAATTGGATTTTTATTGGCTTAATTGCATTTCTTAGTTCGTATCGTATCCACATCTGAGTTCTTTTTTCTACTTGTTCTTCGCCTAACCCACTCCCTCAACTTGCTTTTTTTTAATGATATCAAATGCAGACAAATTCTCGGCTGAGTGCACATAGCCCAGGACATTGCAAAGAGAACGTTTACACACAGGATAAGAAAATGGCAGAAACTAAAAAAATTAGATGAATGATAAGAGAAAAGCTTGATCATATTTTTTTTTGCGTCCTTTCTTTAGTCATTTAACGTTGCTATTCCTTCCAAGGTCCTTGCTGTCGGAATATGAGAATTTATTGATGCTTCACTTCAGCCTAGCCATTGCCACGAAGCCACTCGAGTAAACTTCATTATATCGGAATTAATTAGAAAATAAATTCACTTGCAGCAGAAAATGAAGTATTTGTTCTCATGATTTTATTATTATCGGAAGCTTCCAGTCTGTAAAAAAAATTACATTAAATTTTGTGGTGTACTGAGACGGATATTCTGGTATGGCAACAATGTCACAAATATAATTGAGGTGAATGTGGTTTTTTTTTTTAGACAAAAACACAGGATCCTTAATCACAGATAAGGATATGAAGCCGCAAAGACAAAACAAAACAAGTTCTTGGAAATTTGATTATTCAAGAAAAAGAAGAAAAATAAAAAAAATCCTTTCCAACAAACTGGAGAAAATTCATGGAAACTCATGAAAACCGTAATACCAACTAGGCAAGGTTAATTACTACTCACTCTTAATTCTCATTTCAGTTTTGAGCTCCAGTTTTGTTTTTTTCATTCTCCGACAGTTGTTGTTTTTTCTTGTTGAGTGAATACCTACTTATCGTTTTGCTTTAAAGATCTTAAATACAGTCCTTGACGTTGTGAATTATATTCACTCAAAATGACCTGTAATTTGCATAATGACAAAAATTGTTTTTGCAAAATAAATGCTTGGCAAGAGTACCTACTTATATTTGTTCAACGAAAAAAAAAATTAAATACGAATGTACTTGAGCCTAATAAGCACTGGAATGAGAAGTTTTTTCCAGACTGGAGTTTCATTAAAATTTTTAAAGAAATAAATGAAATGAATGTTGAACGAGAACAAAAATTGTTGAAAACGAACAAAAGTTAGTCTTGAAATTGTGCAAGTTTATTTATTTTTCTGGGCTTTGGGAATCAAATTTTAAGTGTTTATTTTTTCTTAAATTAAATAAAAAATGATTAAAAGGTTGGAAGAATTAAGTCTGTGTGGAATGAAATGTTGGAGACTCAAAACGATGAGAATCATGGAGAACGAAGCAAAATAATTCTTTATTCAATTTGTTCTGTTTTTAATGGATTGTTTTTTGGGCTGTGAGTCGCTAGGGGTTGGATTGTCATCCCGAAGTCATACGTATACTCAAATACCTAACAAAAAAAATCTTCCTTTGACTTCAGAGACAAAAACATGAAAATGACTCGAATGACGTTTCATCGCTTTGAAAAAATATTTGCTTGCATTTTGGGAAACAGAGTGCTCAGGAGTGTTTTTGAAGTGTAGTATGACATAAAGTTATAAAAAACAAAAAATAAAAAATGGATGCACAAATGTTGAAATAAAAACGAATAAAATGATTTTTATTCACATCAACAGTCAGCAGTAAAATAGCAAAGATAAAAACACCATGTTGGAAAAAATCAATTCGAATTGAATTAAAACGAATGTGCGACTGGTGCAACGGTGCACCTGTGACGCCAAAAGCACTAAAGCAGCATATACTTCAGCAAACGCAAACGCAATGTGGCATTTTTTCGTCAATGCAGAAAAAAAAGAAGTGATGATGCATAACAACGACAAAAATGGAAATCTCATTCCAAATAGTGTAAGTATAGTATACATGACACACGTCTTATTTTAAACAATCAGAAAAAAGGATAACAGCTGGATATGGCAGTTTTTGGAATCTGATGAATGAATTTTAAGCATTGTCAAATTTAACGTAAAAAAATGCAATACAGCTCACAATAGAAATCGTCAACGAATCTCTGTGGTATTGAAGATTGAGATGATTTAAATGTTATAGATTGTATGATTTAATGGCATATTGACGTACTTTTAACGAACGAAATGCAGATAGGATGGAGCGTTGATTTGATGAAATGATGACGTTGATGTTTGTGGTTTGGGGAGCTTCAAAAACAAAATATAACTAAATTTTAGTATTAAGAAAGTAATAGAAGACGACATTAGTTAAATCAGTTTGAAGTTTCAATTAACGAGTCCTTTTGGGTTCAAGAGCAAACCGTTTACGAGTGACCAATATTTCGATACATTTAAGCCTTTATTAATGTTAGCTACATGTTGCTTAATGCCTTAAGAGCAGATAAATAGAGTTGGATGTCATCAGTATTCACAAGTATTGAACAACATTTTACAATAATTGTAGAAAGCTCATTAACATTCATATTCAAAACAGAATAGGGCCAAGACGTGAACGCCACTAACGACATACAAAATCAGATATCGTGTTATTGTTTGCATTGGTGGAAGGGGTATGGGAGACTTTTGTGCATAAATCAGGCTGAATTTGACAGATTCGCATAGATCTGCGACTTTAGAAAGCCCTACAAGAAAAAGTCAAATCAAACGATCTTGGTGGCCAATTCACGTTGCCTCTCGGTGCAAGATAACCATGCCATGAATCCGCTCGTGCAGAAAATATCGGTTGTGTCTTGAGCTGTGTGGCACGTAACGCCATCCTGTTTCAGTTTCAGTTTCAGTTTCATAATGTCTTTATTTTTAAGATACTTAGTTTTACAATAATTTACCCGCAAAGCAAAGTGCTTATCTGCAGGCGGTTAAATACAGTAATGTTATAACAAGTGATTCAAAAGTTCAGTTTGAGTTTTTGTTGAAATTAATTTTGAATTTGATAAAACAATAAAAATAGCAAAACAGAAAAGATTATAATAATCATCGCACAAAATACAATTCTAGCAGATGTTTTTCAATCTCTTTTTTTCTTTTTTTAAAGTCGGTGTCATTTGCCTGGCCATCAGCATCATTTTCGAAGAAGTACGGGCCGATGACACCATCAGCCCAAAATCCACAGCAAACAATTACTTTATTTGGGTGCATTGGCACCTCATGAATCTCGCGTTGATTGGTGTCGTCCCAGATCCGACAATTTTGTTTATTCACATACCCGCATTCATCCAAAACTGGGCCTCATCGCTAAAGATGACTTTTCGATTGGGATTGATTGGGATCTTACTTCCAACTGCTCCAAAACCCAACCAGGCAAACACACGGTTCTGCGTATGTATTTGTATTTGTATTTGTATTTATTGATCTAAAACACTTATGCCCAATTTCATAAACAACTTTTAAACTTTTATCAGGCATTTAAACCGTAAAATGAGATTTTTCCATTTCACCGAGCGTTTTTTGAGTAAACAAGCTTTTAAAACTAAATGCCCATTTATGACTCCTTAAATTTTAAAAGTGTCATTGAATATTTTAAAAAGTGAGTATAAAGCTTTCTCATTTTTTCTCACATATTTTCATGAGAATGTCAATTTTGACAAAAAATTCCCTGAAATTTCCCATTTTAAGTTGGTGAAACTCAAAAATTTTAAGGGTCTGATAAAATTTAAAAAGATTTTTGATAAAAGTAATTTTAGTGTTTGTTTATGAAATTGGGCATTACAAAGTAAGATTTACATCTTTTAAAATATTGCAAGTCTTGAATATAATGTTAGATTACACATAAATCATAAAAAAAAGAAAGATATTACATAAAATTAAAGTGAAGATATCTTTTTCTTTTTAATAAGATTATTATTACATATTCATTTAAAATTTACAAATTTCAACGAGTGGCCAAATAATTAAAGAGCGTTGTTGAGAATGTTCTTGTGCTTCTTATTCCTCTAATGGAGATTGGTAGAGTGTTCCAAAGGCTAATGGCATGAATAAAAAATTGACGCTGAGAATTCAAATATTTATATCGCGGCGTAACAAGAATGAGAGACCTATTAGAATGAGGAAAGTTCAGTCTGCGATGTAGATAGTCGGGTTCTTCTGTATGAATAACTTGATGTAGGTAGTTAAGTGTCCGAAATTTTAACAGGTTATTAAGGCTACAGCCACAAAGTTGTTGTGAAAAGCCAGAAACGTGATCGTATGGGCGAAGATTATAAACGAAACGGGCAATGTTGTTAAAGGCAACGTTAAGTTTCCTAGACGTCGCGTAGTCCAAATCGCCGAAGACTTCACAAGAGTATAACAGTACTGGGAGCAAAAGGGTTTTTGCTAACAGAAGCCTTGTTTTAAATGGAATGAAATCTTGGGCGATACGAAGTGCTCTGAGACTGCGATAAACCTTCCCTATAGAACTATTTAGGTGATCATTCCATGTTAAGGTACGATTAAAAACAATATCAAAATTACGGGCGGAGTCAACATAAGTGATGTTTTGATTCTCTATCTGCAAAGGGTTTAGAACAGCTTTATCGAAAACCTTACGATAGATTGGTAAAGTTTTTGATTTAGAAGGATTAAGGTGAAGGTTGTTAAGTTTGGACCAATGAGAAATAGTTTGCAGGTCCTCGTTCATTAGAGACACTGCCTCGTCCTTAGCAGATAAAGGTCGGCTGATCAAAAGCTGCACGTCGTCGGCATACAAATGAATAAAACAATTTTTTACTATTTGGGGTAGGTCGTTAATATAAATACAGAAAAAAAGTGGTCCAAGTAAAGATCCTTGTGGGACCCCGTTAGGTACATTAGTAAAGATGGAAGATTTTCCGTTCGCAACGTAATGTAGTAGTAGGATTTTGTGCATTAACAATTTGATGCAGTCCAAAATCTGGTCCGCGACAGGCCAAGTTCTTGTGAGCGACGGGCAATTTACTGCCTTGGATTGTGTTGTTTACGGTGGCGATGTTTTCGGCAGATCTTACGTTTTGTAACGAACGGGTGTTGGCTGATTGTGTACTCGAATTTGGCCCCAAAACGTTGCGAAGTTGACTTGGAAGAACGACCATGTACCCCATAACAAAGACGGAACGCGCTCGTTGTTGCTACTAGAAAACACCCATTTTGATTATTTAAGTTTTATCATTTGCACTGCGTCAACCTATACGCTATGACTCGCCATGATGACTTCTTTTAGTGACGGATTAAAAGGCTATGTTTAAACCCTTTAATAACGAAATCAAAGAAGTGTTGAAGAAAAAGATTGTCATTTGGATCAAAATGACCTAAATTCAGAGTAAATTCACTTCTTAAAAACCTGGCCAAAGTATGTAAAATACATAAAATGCAAGTTTCGTCCTAACGTGAAATTAGGGTCAAACTGAGAGCGATGGAAATTGCTTTAAAGTAGATCATTTATTTTTGTGGACTATTTGGTTTAAGTTCACGTTCCTAGGCTCCTACAGTATTATTTTTCAAGAGAAAATTAAACATGATTTAGCATAAGAACAAAGAAACATAAATCGAAAATTCCTGGAAAGGGTTAAAAAAAAAATTGAAGACCCAAGGATTTTCGTTAACAAACTCTTTGAGTTCTTTTTTTGTCTCCATTAACTACCCTCTAGCGGCACTTTAAAGGACTTGTAAATCAAATTAAATTTGACAAAAAAATCATCCGTCACAATCAAACACGTTCTATCGAAACTTTGAAGAACATCACTTGAATCGATTTATATCAAAAAGAAAGAAAAATAAAAGCGAAAGAGGATATAACGACATTAAAAAACAAAACTGAAGGGGTGCTCTTTAATCCCGTGAAAAAGTCAAATTAAGAAGATTTTCAGTCCGTTCTTGAGAAAAATACACTGCACGTGAGTTCAAGTGATGTCTGTCAGAAATCGAAATAAGCAAGAGGGTAATAATTCCAAAAAAGAAATGTCACCCGAATAATATAATCTCCTCTTTTTGTTTGAGTCTGATTGCTATTATCAAAGTGAATTTCAAATTCTCGGAGCTGGCTCTGCTATCAAAAGGAAAATAATCACTATCGTAGGCCGGATAGGATATAAAAAGAAAAATCAATTGTATGATAAATACTAAAAACGAGCGTTCTACCGAGTCCAGCGAAATGCACAGAAAGTCTCACGGGAACGTTTTTTTGTTCATGGGGCTCCTTTTTTTTTGGGTGTGCAGAAAATATGATTTCCTAAATAAATTCAGGTTAAATTTTTTTCCTCATTTTATGCAATCTCCTTAGTCCTTGATTTTGTTAATAGAGAGTCGAAAGGCTTCCTCCAATTCTCATTCTCTGTTTTTTGTCAGAGAAAAGAGGAATATCAGATTGTTCATTCCCAAGGACCAAGCAAGGTATTATAAATCATCTTCCTTAACAAAAAATTCATCTTCATATTTATTAAGAATTCGGATTTTAAACAACGTTTATTTGAGTCGTAATAAGATAGATATGCCATCAAAGTTGATTGTTTACGAAACACAAAACAACAAAACTGACAAATTTCTATGAATTCAAATAATGCTCATCAGTCAGGGTAAAGCTCATGGCTATAGGTTTAAGGTATGCCCACGGAATTGAAAATGGCATAATATAAATTCCCATGCCCTCTCGTTGGGAATTTTCATTTTTCGACTGTTCCTCTCTGTGCGGTCTTGCTAACAAAAAGAAATTTAAAATTCCATTTTCGAAAAATTCTTCCGTCAGGTATACAGAACAGAGGGTTTGTATAACATGAAGCGTAACTGAGACGATGTCATGGTTCTAGAGAGATGATGATGAAGGTTATACCTATTCGTGAAATAGATACAAAGCAGTAAAGGTAAATCATATTTTCTATGAATGTGTAAAGATAAAAAGATTAAATTTCGCTACTTTATGGAATAAAACATTAGCCAAGAAGGACCAAAGGATGTGATGGAATGGGAATAGGGGGTGAAAATATGATCGTTTTTGTTTGAAATGAAAACCGAAATAAATAACCCTTATTAGTGTCGGGATAACTGAGGATAATCCAAGGACATCTATGTATTCAGTGTCAGCATGCAAATAAACGTGGTTGTAATGACAGCAAAATTAATAAGTTAATTAGCATAAATATTTGAAAAGGATTGTGTATTTCCAAAAAAAAACAAATATTTTGAAGGTTTTAATTAGAAAAACAAATTATGTTAGGCTTGAAACGTGACACAATTAATGGGCTATTGTTTGTGCTCGTTGGAAAATGTTTTGGGGTTTTCGCGCAGAGAAAAATTTGTTGTTCAATTGAAATTTTGTAATTAGCTTGAAATTATCCAATCTGAATAGTAAATAGGATTTTATGTTGAATTTTTTGGGTCAATGGAGCAATTCATCTATGGAAATTGGCGCGGGGAAAAGTCTGGTTCATACAAGTAGCTAATTTGTGTTAATTGTTCTCATAATAAAATGTAAACAAAAATGTTTAAGCAGAAGTACGTAGGATTCAAAAAACAAACATTTGTGAGAGGCGATTTATTTTAACTCTCTTTTAACGTTACGTTTTCTCGCAAAGTGGAATTCGGTGACGATGGTGACCTCTTCATTTGGCTCAAATTTCTAACCGGAGAGTTACTTTTTCAAGTTTGGAATCAAAACGATTTTGCACGTGGCCAAACGTAGGGAAAACGATAAGTGGGACAGCAATTTGTAAACCTGTTATACCAATTTGGGGATTTCGATATCGGAGGCGTCAGTCGGTTCATTGTCATGGTGGAAGAGCCCTTTTTCTGCGCCAAATGGAGCTATCTTTTCATCAATGTGGCGTCGAATCGTCCCCTTTGAACGTTTAGCCCTTCTCCAAGTAGTCGATATGGATCATACCTTCTATGAATCCCAGAAAACGGTAGCAACCAACTTTTCGGTTGATGAGACTTCTTCGGAACACGTTCTCCGGCCTTAGTCCACTATTTCGACTGTTGCTGGGTGTTTAGTGCTTCGTCAACTGTCCTGAAATGACCCAGAATCTGTTTCGGATTGTACTTAAACAGCGTCAAACTGCTTTGAAGTGGTCTCACGGTTTTTCTTGCTGTCCGAAGTGAGCAAACGCAGCATTCATCGTGCCGACAGCTTTTTTATGCCTGAAAGTACATGCAGGATACGATTCACGCAATATTTCGACATTCCTACTTTGTCAGCTCTTTCGCATGCCTTCAATCACCAAAACGAGATCGTGGATTTTGTCAAATCATCTTTCGTGGTAGCCATTTTAGGGGATCAAAGATTTCAAATAGCAGATTTTCGGCTGCCAACTATTGACTTCCCCAAGATCGCTGCAAGTTTGGAATAAGATGCTCAAAAAGTCGATTAGAGCTCTCTATGCAGTATGAACCCGGCGTCTTTAAATTCTATTTAATCTATTTTCAAAGGAAAAAGTCGTTTGACTTTAATGCCAAACCGATTGAGAAAAAAGATTATAGTATACGCCCGAGTATCCTGAAAATTTAGTTGAACTACTATGGACGGAAAAGCCAACTCCAAGACTCTTGTCTGTTTTTCTAATTTTAAGTTCAGCATAAAAGAAAATTGATGCCAATCAGTCGTGCATTTCATTTTTCCACTCAACAAGAAATTAAAACACACAGAAAAAAATAAAAAATTTGCTTGTGATGGAAATAACAAGAGACATCAGCACCCATATAACTTCTTAAAAGTCTTTTCCTGTTCACAAAAAGGTTTTTAAAATAAAAATAAAAAATAAAAACTCCAAAGAGATATAAACTATAATCCAAAACATACAACTTTTAAACTTCATTTTACGTTTTATTTATCTCCATTCATCCCCCACTCTGTTCTGCTACGACGACAATGGCCCGTTCGTCTTTCAGGACTCCTTGAAGAACTTTAGATTTGTAGAAATATTTTCTCAAAAAGACATTTCCTGGTGCAAATAAAAATGAAATAATAAAACAACTGATAAAAACCTTCACGACTTACCAAAAAATTTACCTTTTAACACACATATACACACAATGCAGTCAAAACTTGTGTAGTGGCTGTCTGAGAGAAACTTTGTCGAAGAGTGCGCCGCGCCCCCTCCCTGTTTTTTTTTTGTTTACCCTAAGCCAACCTATAAAAATGAGAACACATAAAAAACAGAACCTCTAGATCTCCAACTTGCCAACGAATTCCCCCACCACACTCTTACTCCCTCACTTGTCGTCAGCCATAGTTGTCGGGAGCTGCAGCACTCAAGCAAAATAATCGACTTTGAAACACTTTTTCGTTATTTTGATGTTATTTTATATTTCAATGCAAATACAAGACAATGAAAAAAAAAACTAAACTAAAAGAAAACGCAGCACTTATAAATAAAACACATAAAGAGTTCCCGCCCACCACTTTATACATTTTTAGTTTTCTTGTTTGGTTTTTTTTTTGCATTATTCAAAATGGTGGTTCTAAAAAGTTCGTTTTTTTGCACTTTTCGCTCAGTGTATGCAAAATGCTTTCATTGTGATGGAGAAAATTTGTATGCTGGCGTGTGTTTTATTTTTCTTTTGTACTTTTTAGAAGCGCGTTTTTGTCAAAGGACTATGCGATATGAGAGATAAAAAGAAATTTTATTAAAGATTTTTTTTTGAAGAGCACCATCTATATCTGTTATTAAGCCCGCGGTGTGGAGTGTGATGTTGGAACAAAAAACCATTTGACTTCTTTCTTTTTGGTTTTTCCAGAGGGGGTGGCGTTTAGTAGATATGTATTATTAAATAGAGAGGTGGTGGTAGGGGACCGCGACTTCTGAGACAACCACTGCACTTTCATTACTTAACAATGTTGGATTTTTCTTGTGCTTTCACTAGATTCAAATTGTGTTTAGTTTAAGTTCGCTTTGCTTTTGTGTGAAATTCTACCGCAAGCGTTTTTTTCATTGCTTTCTTCGGGGATTTAAAAAAAAAAAAAAACAAAGAAAAAAACAATGGAAAATTTTCAAAGGAAAAATGATAATGTCAACGTTAATCAATTGAAAGTGATAAAGATGGTCGTTTGACAATGAACCTTGATGAGTCTTGTGCATTGTTCTGGTTTCTCTTTGCATGAACCGCACTTTAATGGCAAGAAAAAAGTTTTCCCCTGAAAGTTCTTAGGAAAATTACTTACTTTCGATTTATCACTTTTTTTTTAATGCAATTAACTTTGGTTTAATTTTTTACTATAAAACTTTAGGAAAAAAATTAGTGGTTGAAAAAAAAAATGAGAAAAACTTATGACGGATAGACAAATGAATGCAAGCAATTAAGAAAATTTTACCGATGTTAGAGAGGAACGGTCGCTTTGTTGCAATTTTTCTTTAAATGAAAGAAACAATAAGTTTACAAGGAATAGCAAAAACGTACCGGATAGTGAATTATGTATTGTTTTTTGGCTTCAAGAAAGAATGTTGCAAATAAAGGGTTTTCCCATGGGAATGGGTTGATTTTGGCAGCTCGTGGCGGTCATATTTTTTCTTTTACTTTATGTCAAAATATCGTATCTTATGCAGTCACTAAAGCAGACCATCATGGCAAGTTGAAACGTCAAGCGAATTCGCGCGTTGCGCTCTTATAATGGGCTAAACGGTCGTCTTTCAAATTCGACTATTCAAAGTTTGGTGGCCAAATTTGAGTCCACCGGCTCAGCGAACAATTAGCCATCACCCGTACTTCAACGAAACGCAAGATCTGCCGAAAACATCGTCGCTCTTCGTCAATGTGTATATGTATAATCAGAATCCAAGGCATTCTATTCCGCGTCGCTCACAAGAACTTGCAGACCACATCATGGCGAGTTTAGCGGCGTAATTAGGCCGGCACCCTTACAAAGTCCAACTGGCCCCTGAACCTGAAACCAAACGGTGATACGCATCGTCGTGTGCTCGCTAATTGGGTTTTGGAGTTATTGGTAGTTGTTTTACACAGCCACCAAAACGATACCCCTGGTTTGACGAAGAATGCAGGCAGGCCCATGCAGCCAAGCAAGAGGCATACAAAGCGGCGGCGCTTCAAAGAAGGACAGGAGCTGCTCGTGAACTCTAGGAGCAAAAGCAAAAGAGGAGAGAGGAACGCCGCGCCGGCTTCTCAGGAGAATTAAGAGAGAGCATGAGAAGCGTCAGATCGAAGATGTTGAGAGAGCTAACAGTAGTAATGAAGTTCGGAGATTTTATCGGAAGGTAAAACAGCTGGCTCAAGGTCATCGAGCAAAAACCGATGCCTGCAGAACTTTAATCGCAGTCAATGCTGGGGATTTGGAAAGACCACTTCTGTAGACTGTATAACGGCGACGACGAACAAAACCCCGCCGTCAGACAGGAGCCTTCTATCATAAACGATGACAGCCAACAATTCCGTGAACCCGACCTAGAAGAAGTGAAAACGGCAATATCACGGCTGAAATCCAACAAAGCCGCTGGAGCAGATGGTTTAGCTGCCGAGCTGTTCAAATCCGCAGGCGACGATCTAGATAGGAGCATGCACCAAATCATCTGTAAGATATGGTCGGAGGAATGCATGCCCGATGAATGGAACCTCAGCATTGTTTGCCCGATCCTGAAAAAGGGAAATCCTCTAAACTGCGCCAACAACAGAGGAATCAGTCTGCTTAACATCGTCTACAAGATCCTCTCTGCCGTAATATGTGAACGTCTGAAGCCTTTCGTCAACAATCTGATTGGTCCTTATCAATGTGGCTTCAGACCAGGAAAGTCTACCATCGACCACATTTTCACGTTGCGGCAGATTCTGGAAAAACCCTATGAACTCCAAATCGATACCCACCACCCCTTCATCGATTTAAGGGCCGCGTATGACAGCATCTACAGAGACGAACTGTATACAGCTATGTCTAGTTTTGGCATCCCTGCCAAGCTCGTTTGCTTGTGCAAAATGACGATGGAGGACTCACGCTGCTCTATCAAGGTTGGCAATGAGCTTACGAAATCTTTCGACGTCAAAAAAGGATTCAGACAAGGCGATGCACTGCCGTGCGATTTCCTTAACATTGTTCTTGAGAAGATAGTCCAAAACTCCACCGTCAACACTAGAGGCACTATCTTCCATAAATCTGTTCAACTTCTCGCGTACGCCGACGATATTGATATAATGGGAAGAAAAAAGCGTGATGTCAATGGCGCCTTTTTGAGAATTGAGACAGAAGTGGCAAAAATGGGTTTAGCGGTAAATGAGGGAAAAACGAAGTAGATGCTGTCTTCGAGAAAGGACACCCAACAACGACGGCTTGGACAGAACGTCACAATAGACGCATACAACTTCGAGGTTGTAGAGGAGTTTGTCTACCTAGGCTCCGCTATTAACACGGGCAATAACACCAGCGCCGAGATAAGACGAAGAATTACTCTTGCTAATCGCTGTTTCTTTGGGCTAAGAATGCAATTGAGGGGAAAAGCCCTTTCTCGAGCAACTAAGGTAAAACTGTACAACACCCTCATCATCCCTGTTCTGCTATATGGTGCAGAAGCATGGACCCTGACAAAATCGGATGAATGTGCCTTAGGCTGTTTCGAGAGGAAAGTCATCTTTGGCCTCGTGTGCATTGATGGTGATGGGGAATGGAGAAGGAGATACAACAGCGAACTTTACGGGTTGGTCGAAGCGATGAATCTTATTTTTGGATGTATGGGGTACGTGATTAAGCAATTGAAGGATCTATGCGAGATTAGCGAGGTGCCAATGCATCAAAATAAAGTTTCTGTCTAAAGTTGATTTTGGACTAGAGGCATATCCTGCCCATAGTTCCTCGAAAATTTTGCTGTCCAGGTCATCACCGTCAACGGCTTTCTCAATAGGTCGATGATCACCAACTTTTGGCCTGAATTGGATTGGATGGATGGATACGGACCCCAAAAACATATGTTTTTAATGGGATGGCGCTACGTGCTGAACTGCTAAAGACACAACCGATAGTCTGCACGATCGGTGTCATGGCATGGGTATCTCTCGCCAAGGCGAAGTGAATTGGCCACCATAATCGTGTGTCTTGATCCTGTACATATTTTCTTGTGGGGCTATTTTGCGTCGCAGGTCAATGCGAATAAGCCGCAAACGACCCCAGCCATCAAAGACAACATAATCGATGCCATCGGTCAAATTCAGTGTGATATATGCTAGCTAAGCCATTTAAGTAAGGAAGGATGATTTTGGGCGGAGGGGCACGGGGACGGCGACGGCATAATCACGAGCTATGTCAAGTCTATCACAAAGCAGATGTGATGACAAAAATTAAACTTGGTAGAAAAGCCCAAAATTTTTCAATTCTCCTTACGCAAAATCTGTGAATTTTAAATTTCCTTGTGTCTATCTATTAAAATCCATAAATGGAATCATTTCCGTTTTCCAAAACAAACATGTTCATTCTACAAAATTTATGGACCTCGAACTCCAAACAAGCAATGTACCTACAGACTGATATTTTGTAGGTAATTTTTTCCCCAAAATATATTTAAAAACTTTTCCTGTCCTCCATTAACCCCCCCCCCCCCCCCACAAAAAAATAAACAAACAAAAAACACACAAGCTCGTATCTCCTGTTGGTCTATTATCTGAAACTTCTGGCATGGCAGAAAATCATTTTTCTTTCAACTGAAACAGCACAAACGAAAAAAAGCAAAAACAAATATTTTATCTTAATTTCGAAGAAAACAAAAAAGTTGAAAAATCGTTCTCACAATATGCAGATGACATGGACAGAAAAAATGCAAAAAAAACAACAGAACTCTCACTGCAATAAAGGAATGCAACAAGCCGCATCGAATGTCATGTCCGACCACGATATTGCATTCATCCGTCCAACCATCCATCTGCCTGTCTTATTCGTTTTGTATAAATTGCCGCAGAAGGCTGAAAGGCAGGCATCGCGCACAAACACTGTCTCTTTGATGTCAGCCGCCGTCCCGTCACCAGAATCAGCGCCTCACTTTGGTCTTTTTGTGCTTTGAAGAGGAGGCCACAATATCACAAAAAATAAAAAACTCGAAAAAAAAAAGTTCAAAATGCATGAACAGCCGTCAGAGCATTTGTTTTAACGGCCATATCGTAGCATATTATTCAAGTTTGTTTTTTGTCTGCAGGGATTCAAAGAGCCCACTATCTTTTGTCCGCTGAAGCCATCACTCTCAATCCAATGAAAAGGCAAAACTTTTAACCAAAAACTCTCTCTGCCTCTCCTAAACCATCCTTTTCATCTATGTCATCGTTTCAGGGCGGGGATGGAGACCTAGTACAATGGGCTCGAGCTCGATTGAAAAAAAAAATAAGCAAATTGTAACGTGTGGGCATTTTCATTCAGTCATTTCGGTCGACATTACGAATGTAGAACTGCATTGTGCAAACACTATAAATTCCATTTATTTCCATAGATTCTACCCCCCGCACCCACACGCAAAAATCCATTACACACACTGCCTGCACAAAGCCAAACAGAGATACACCAATCAAATTCGCGAAGGAGCGAAGGCGAACAAAGCTGAATAGAAAATGTGCGGGCTCAAAAAGTCCTCTCTGTCCTGTTTTCTGTTTTGAACAGGCGTCAGTCGTCGGTTACTGTGCTTTTGTGCCAGGAAGCGGGACTTTAATATGGGCATCTAGCTACCTCTACAATGGCGTAACTTTTCCCTTTTTCGAAATGGGAAAAGTTTTTTAGGGGGAGGCGGACAGTAACAAAAAAAAACCGAAAAAAGTTTGTCTACACTTTAACCTACTTTTGTTGAGTTAAACGATGACGACGACAAACACCGAGTTATATTGCACCAAAGATGTCGGCAGCGAGCTATTGCTGGGTGCTTTGGATTCTGCTGCTGGCATTTTGCTGCTTCGCTGCAATATTGATGAATACAAATTTCATTTAGTCGCCATCATCGCCACAAGGAGCACACCGAACTACGTCGACCAAGGAATCCTTTTTGAGATAAAATTTAGATTGATAGTCACCGTTGGGAAACAAACAGATGCATTGAAAGAAGAAGTCTCTTTTATTACAGTTCGCTTTTTGTTGCTGTTGTTTGCGTGTTTCTGCTGGACAGGGATGACATTTGGAAACTCTTATTGATTCTATTTTCAGAATAAGGAATTTTCAAAATGATATGAAATATGGTTTACAACGATTTTCGTGTTCTTCTAGTTTTTTAATGGAAGCAGGGTTAAGGTCGCTTGAGCGTGGGAGTTCGGATGATAAACAGGATACCACTATGTTTGAGAGAAAGAGGTGATAAGAAAATGCAAGTTTTAGGCTCATCAATTTTCGAGATTTTATATAAAAGCTCGTACTGGCTTTAAAGAAATCACTGAACTATCAAGCGAATCACCTAAAGTCTTCTTGACTTTTAAGAACCTAAGTTTATTTGAGGCTTATTTTGAGTGCTTCAGCGCGTTTTTAATTGTAAAAGGGAGGTCCTGCACAATCAAGGCCCGGTGTTTCGCAGAGGACTTCATCTACAGTGATGTCATTCTCGATCATGACTTTGCAGTCTACTCTCTGATTCTGCAGAACCTTAATCTTGTCACTTCTGAAGCCAAACCGACGTTTATAGTCAGCCTTCTCCGGGACCCTATAAGCTCTAGTCGCTAATGGGGGGCAACCAAGTAGGGGCCTGTGGTTGTCTAAGGATGTCTCTATCTCTAGCCGGAATAAGCCTTCTCAGTCATTTCTAATAATTCCAGGAAAAATTGCCATCGCATTTGATTACCCTGGGTCCCCTGATCATCTAGTCAGTGTCACAACTCGGGTACTGACCTTCGCTTGCTTGAGATTGAGAAAACATAATCTTCGAGAGCTTGGCCCCAATGGAGTTCCACACAGCTACAAGACTGCTATTTGTAAAGAGCTCATCCACAACTTATACCTGGAGGCCATCTGCCCTTGGAGAGGATGGTATTGGGCTTCGTTTTTTTCGGAGGTTTGACGGCATCTGCACGACAATTATTCCATTTGCTTACGTTCTCTTTTTTAACTAGAAGACTGTTGTACACCTCAAAGTCAAAAGTTCATCCTTGAAGTCAGCGGAAGGTCCTACGTTCATCATGTCAGTATCGTCGGGAAAAGATTTTGAGAGTCAATGTTGACCCTAGGAGAGGTACGGGAAGGTAAAGGTCCATCCCGGCAGAGCTGATATGCCGGGGTAAGGTAAACTATTGAGGTTTAAACTAAACTGAGCTGAACCCCTTCCTAACATCGCTGAAGAAAAACTGAGCTAATCATTTCCACCCTACACCCACTAGGAGAGTTTGATACGAGAATATTTGTTTCATTCAAATATAGTGCTATCTCTTTCTTGCTCAGAATTCCCATGCCCAAACAGCGACCATATTGCTATGGTCGATCGATGGTTTCTGGTAGTATACGGAAGACCCTTGTTTTACTTCAAATAGCGTCAACTTGCCACTGTTCATTTCCTTAAAATATTTTTTACTAAGAAAGCTCCTCAGCGAAAACTTGTAAGTCGATTTAATCTTGATTAAACACTTCCAAAAAAAAACAACCCTTTCAAACGCTTCCGTTATACAAACCTTAACATCGTCATCATCCTTCACCTTATCAACTGACGTTCCCGTCAAGAAAATAACGAAAACCACATTTTCCGGAATCAAATTGTGCACATCCTCATATAGACATAGTTTCCGGATGCGCACGAAATTTTGCAAACAATTTTTTTTTTGTCAACCACACAGGGAACTTGCAGCATTTTTTAAAAGATGAGCCTCGATTTTCCCTTAGCAAATTCTACTTCTTTTTCAAAAAAAAAAAAAAAACAAAAAAATTCATATGACATAAAAGACGACGAACGATGGTTCCAAGACATTTTTCATCTTTGCTCAAGGTGTACTAGTTTTTTCCGCTCTACTGCACTGTAAGTAATTTTTCAATGTTTCCTGGATGTTTTCACAGCAATATAGTACCGTAAGGCACCGCACCGTATACGAAAGATTGTCTGAGAGTGGGAGATATTGTGCCGGTAGCCGATTGTAAATTTTACAAGAAATCTAAAAAAAAGAAGAAAAACTGGATTATAAGGCATTTTGGTTATTTTGTTGACAAAGTTTGTTCCTTCTTGACTGTGAAAAAAATAAGCCACTTCAACTTGCAGCGTTTTGGCTCTCACAAAAGATTTGTGTGCGCTTCGTAGCTTAGTAGTTGTATGAAATAAGTCAACGGGAGGGTTGATTGGGTTGACTGGTAGTAGTAGCCTCATTTTCAAAGAAAAAAAAACACATATCAGGGATATAAAGGAATAGGTAGGTACTGGCTTTGGAGCTGTTCTCTTGGCATGTGTTTGGATGTGTGCATAGCCCTCGCCCTCCCACGCCTCTTCCTAAGCCGTGAATCAATTGAAAGTAATTTGAATAAATTACGCAAAATTATGGCGCGTCGATGTGGCGGCTCTGAATTGACGCGGCAACGCCAATGGCGTCAAAAAGTTTTGCTGCCGATACAGCAGTAGCAGTATTCAGGCTTCAGCAATATAGTTCTACAGTGATTGAGGTGGAATGTGGTCTTTCAATGCATGACATTACGCTGCGTATAATAATGCCTGATAACGAAGTAGTTGAAACATGCGATTATATTGAACGATGTATGGCGTTGGGGAGTGTGTTCAAAGGCAATTGGCAGATTTAATGAACTTCAATTTCGAAGTAAGCTTGGGGCAAAGTCGAAGTATTGCAGGTTCATCGAAAACAGCAAATTTTGTGAAATTTATGTTCCACGAGTGAAGCGTTAAATTAGATGTCAAAA
Source organism: Sphaerophoria taeniata (assembly GCA_943590905.1). NCBI lineage: Eukaryota > Metazoa > Arthropoda > Insecta > Diptera > Syrphidae > Sphaerophoria > Sphaerophoria taeniata. The sequence continues at coordinate 27,676,406 of OX016541.1, forward strand.
TTATGAAGTATGCGATGCGGCTTGTAAATTTATTTTTGTTCAAAAAAAGTTTCACACTTTACTTAACACGGTGTAATAATAATAAGGCGGCACGGTATCTCCGAAGAATCAAGGCCTAAGTATTTTTCAGGAGGTTTTTACTCCAAAGCTAATTAACAATGCTTTAGGCTGATCTAATGACCTTGGTGCATAAATCAGGTGGCATCGATTGAGGGCCGCGGCGACAAAAAATTGGGATCAACTTCCAACTGCTCCGAAACCCATTTAGCGAACACACGACGCGACGCTGCGTATTGTCGTTAGGTGGAATGGGCAGAATTCATGTCATTATAGACTCCCGTTGTTCTGCTGGTGCACCGATATTAGCTTCCTATTTCGTGGAGTTTCTTCTTCTGCTTAGATGTTACCTACATTATCACCTTTATGACGTGCAAACAATGAAATATTTCCACAGAACTTGTTAGGCACGACCTTACAACTTTTATGACGTCATGGTGTGCCATTTAAGAAAATAGAAAAGGAGTCAACTTTTTAAGCATTTTTTTCCATTTTCCGTTTGAAAGGAAAATACCTATGACATAATATTTTTTTATTAAAAACCAAAAAAAGGCTGCGGTAACCTCTTTTGCTGCTCCATAAATAGGAAAATTATTATTCCGCTTCTTAAATTCAGAAGCAAAAAAATTTCAAATTTGCACTTTTGCACCTTGCATCCTTATTGCTGGCTGGCTCCTTTCTGTTGTTCGGCTTTTGTGAAATAGTTACCTTTTTGAAGGAGAAAAAAAAACGAGGTGCACAGCACAGCACATAGGGTGTGATAGCATTATGCAACAGCAGAAGAATGCAACAGCCAAGACGACACGAGGACGTAACAGTTGCAATTTTATTTTTCGTTTAAGTTATACAATGGAAACCAGGAGAGAAAATTCAGAACGAATTGGGTGAAGGTACGTTTTAAGGTCAAAGGCTGATTTGGAGGCAAGCCAAGTCTCAACATCCCTTTTCTTATTTTGAAGAGTTAGAAACGAAATTATTTAAAAAAAGTATGGTTTGCTGTTTGACATTTTCCTGATTGAAATTTATTCAACAAGTCCATCTGCCGGTTGCTCTCAAATCTTACTTTGGCTATAAAATGAATGGACATTTTGTGAATGCACCCCATCTTCCAACAGCATAAGCTTGACGTTATAAACGATCTAAAGGACATCTTTTAAAGAAAACGTGCACTGCTGATAATTTCACTAGAGCCAGTGCACAACATGTTCATATGATCACCTTCACGTCATGTATACACACAAGAAAAAAAGCAAAAACACAATAAAGGAGATTGTAAGTCACAGTGGAATGTGAAAATTCATAAAATAGCAACTAAAATTTTCTCCCCCAACATAAAGGAAGTCACAGTCCTTTATTTCCATTTCCACGTCTTGAAGCTTCTTCATCTCATAAAAGAGCGCGCTCCTTCTTATGAAAAAGAATCTTGCAGGTGATAATAGCGATAGGGATACATATGTGTTTACTGTTGTTTTTTTTTCTCGTGTGTGGTGCACGTATTCTGTTTCAAAAGAAAACTTTATGTGAATGGAAATTAATTGCTTTTTAGAATAAACCACCAAAGAAACAGGTGGTGGAAAATTTGTGTTTTATGTGAGAAAGAAAAAGAGCGACTTTTTTCCCTTAGGGATGCAATGAATCTGTGTGTGGTTTGAGGTAATGTGGGTGAGGGAAAACGTAAAGGAACATGGGTCACAATTAAAGAGTGTATAATGAGGTAGGTGTCTTTGGCTTTTAGAGGTTAAGATTGTTGATTTTAAGTTTTGTTTGTGTTCTGTTCATTTTTCAATGTTTTGGTTTTGAGGAAGTTATGTTTTTTTCTTAAACCATAATATGATGTTTCTTAATAAAGCATGAGAATAGGTAGGTTAGGTAGTTAACTTACATTTTAATTTCAGCAAATCCAAGTTATAAATCCTTTTTTAAAGTAAGATCATTCGGAAACTGTAAAGAAACAAAACATAATAACAATGTCAGCGAGTAATATTAAACGTTATTAAAGGGATAAGTTCCTCAACTTTATTTTTAAAATTCAGTTTCTTAAATAAAAATAAGTAAAATACAAAACTTTTTATTTCTTAGAAAACGGAAATATCGAAGGACCTTTTAAACATTTTTTTTTCATAATTAGATATCTCGTGTAAGAGTTGGTGATTTTCGTTCAAATTCAATTTTTTATAAAATGTATCATGGTGCATGAATATAAAAATGCAATGAATCATATTTGATTCATGGAATCCTTTATTTTACGTAAATGATGAATTATGATTGCTCAGCTATCATCTTTTCGTTGTCAGTGATGCACATACCGAGAATCTCGAGATGTTCGGTTTCATTGATGCAAGTGCCACTCATTAACAGTGGCAAGGTGGTATATCTATGGCTTCAAAGATAGATACAAGACAGCATTGAGTTTTCGAAGCATTAAACTCTACGTGGTTTTTAATCATTGTACAATGCTGTTTTAGTCAGATTTGTCATATTTTGCCGTTGAGGTTCCACATCCGAAGAGGAAGAATGTGAGTCTGGGAACGAATAAGAAAAGCTAAGGGTACTATCGTCAGTGAAACAATTTGTTGGATCAGAAGTAATAGACGATCATTTATAAATATGGGAAAGAGGGTCGGAGACAAAACGGAGCCCTGGGCCGCACCAGCATTTATTTAGTGGGTTCCAGACTTGAATCCGTCCAGTACTAAATGTATTGAACGGTTCGAAAGAGAATTTCTAATCCAACAAAGAAGGGATTTGTCGATACCTTCATCAAATGCCTTTGAAATATCTAGTGCAACAATCTTACTTTCTCCAAAACGATGTAAAGATTTGTTCCACTGTTCGGTGAGATAAATCATCAGATCACCAGTACACCTGTTGCTGCGAAAGCCATACTGCCGCTCATTAAAAAACTTTTGGTTTTTATCAGCGTTTCAATGACCTTAGAGAGAATGAACGTAAGTGCAATATGACGATATCTAATTGGAGGGAGAAAAAGATTCGTTTTTTTTTTTTTAATTGGCTTTACAAATGCTGTTTTCCAATTGTTCGGTACGAGAATAGGATAGATGGAAAAGCTAACACAAGGGTTTTGCCAGCGTGGAAAACATCTCTTTCATGTATGTGGAGATCTTTTAGGACTCTACCACAGCACTAGTTCCCAAGGAAGATTTATCCCATGGAATCATTGAACTGGCGCAGGCATAAAATTCTCTGGCAGCAAAGATTTGAAAGTGAACTGGCTAGCATAAAGGTTAGCTTTAGCGAGAGAGCTTACAACTGGAGTATCATTGTTACGATCGTAAGGACCGAGGAAGACAAATTCTTACTGCCTTTGGAACACTGCAGTATTTATTGCCCTAATTTTCGGACATGCAAGAACTTGGTCCGCCAAATATGGAAATTGTTTAAGTTTATTCCGGTTTTCCTCGGTTGGATTGGATCTTAAACATCGGGAACTTACTTCTTTTTCCCCGATAACCTGTTTACAACTAGAAAAAAACCATGATTTTTCTTCGGATTTGATACTTAAAACCCTATTCGGGATAAAAGTTTTCATTCCCAAAACAATCATGTTTTTTTCATTAGTTTTGAACGAAAACTTAACATTGCCATTTTTTTAGGATTCCGGCCATGCATATGGAGAAAATGGGTTGTCAACATTTTTGGCCATATCTCATGAACGAACAGCTTTGCCGATTTTGTAAATTTTTTTTTTAAACCATCTACAGCACTACTCAAAAATTTGGTGCCAAACAATCCTCCTAATACAAAAGGAGGGAGTCCTGAACGGATTTACATTAGAGATTTGATTTTAAAACATGTAGATAAGTATTGATATGGAAGAAATACACTTGAGAACTTCAGTTATCACTTCACTACAAAGTTGCTTTGGAAGATAATTTAACTGAAAAACTGGGTCTAGGAGAACCTTCTTTACAACAACATAGACAAATTTTCAGGAAATAAATTATAGAAATGAGTTCCAAGACTGTACACCAGAGTAAAACAAAAACAAAAATAAGTAGAAACTACTTATATTTCAAAGTTATTTTTTTCAAGAATTTAACCTTTTCCAAATCAGCTAGTAATGAAAATACTTAATAAATGTTTCCAATGAAATTTCATGAGTTCATGAAAAACATAACTAACTTTGAATGACAGTTCTCTTGAACCAAGGTCTATCTTCACCTGTCTTTAAATAAAACTCTCTGCAAGACTTATTAGTTGATGCTTTCATACTTCTACATTTTTCCAATGAAATAAAATGAAATTGCTATTAAGCTTAACTAAAAAAAAATCCAGAAAATATATATTTTCATTGGAAAATGATTTATGATGATGACCATTTCAAGAGAATTATGTGAGTCATACAACTTCACCACTTTCATAAATGCTGCAGTCCTTGCGATAAAATTTTTCTACTCCCTTATTACAACAATGCAACCGCATAGTTTAAGGTTATGCAGTTTTCTTCCTATTTTTCGTAGAATTTGACAATTTTTGTTTGTTTTGGGGGAATTACAATGCAAAAAGAAAGTCCTTGGAGATGATTGAATGTTTCCGGTTAAGAATGTTTAATGGTAAGTAAATATTAACTTGAAGTTGAGAGTTCGAGGATATTTATTTTATGTGAACATTTGTTTAAAAGTTTAACACCGTATAAAGATTTCCAGCTTCCGGTTTCCCGTTATCTTCTCAGCAAAGAACCCAACATTAATCCAGGGCCACTAAATTCAGCTGAAAACTGTATTAAACTTTCTTTTTTATTAGAATTCATTTTATTTTTAATTAGTCCACAAGCTGGCGCACCTGCTACAACTAAATATATTTTAAGAGTTACAAAGAAAACGTATCCATGCGAACCCTTTTTAATCCTATTAAAACGCGGTTGCCTCGAACAAGATGTTTCGGTAATTTAATCTCAGATCTAAGCCACATTAACAACCTTACAAAGAAAAAAAAACAAAATAAACAGTTAACTAGAAATAGAGTAGAAGCCATAAGCAAATAAACAAATTGAATGCTACCTTGGATATTATTTTAATCCTATTCAAAATCCCTGCATCAGTTGCGAAGAAAATTATTATAGATAATGTTAAGTATAGCATTAGGAGTAGGTATCACAAAAGGAATTCATCTGAATTATAAGGTGGCGATAAGTTCCTGACAATAGTAAAATTATTCTATGCATGTTGGTCAATACCCATATTAAGGGAAAATCACAAAGAATAAGAGGAAGTCCTGTCGATGTCAATATTGAAGATGGTTAGAAGCGTTGCGATGAGAAATGTTTGTAGGGTGCCATTTCTCCCTATGAGCAATGTGAAATTCCTGATCTATTTAAAATGTCAATTGCAGACTAGTGCTTTTTTATTTTAATGAAAGTTGTCTATCTCCGGTTCTTCTGTCTGGAACTGGCAGATAATTTGAAGACGACTTGTTTTTATATGCGTTGGCTGTAAAATTAATCGAAACAGGATGAGGTTTTGAAGGTATTTCATGTATAAGATTGGAAAAGGAGATTATCAAGAGAGTAATAAAAATCAATAGCCAAAACAAGCTGGCTGATGACAATCGAAGTTTAAAGATAGAAGAAAGAATGCACGAGTGAGTTGGAATTTTTGGCTGTTTTTTGGCGCATAAACAAACATTGAAGACAGTAAGATAAAGCTAGATTATAAGATAAGATTAGAACATGCCCTTGAGAGGGCAAATTATTATCATTCACAGCATTCCAAGCCGCTATTGCTTTTATACCATGTCGTCACATACTTTCTATGCAGAGTTAGGTATTAGCCATTACCCTAGTGATGATTGAAGTGACAAAAAAACGTTTGTCGGGTTGCCTAGTAGGAATATAGAAAATAGGTTATAACCAATTCTCCGACCTACCAAATTTATATTCTCTCATAAAAATCGGTCCATCCGTTTTCGAGGAATATAGAAACTAAAACTGTGACATAAAATGTCAAGTTTTTGAGGGCTATAACACAAAAAAAAATACATATTTGTACCTACTTTAAAAAAACTTACGAGCACGCAAAGCAAAATAGCTGCTTGAATTATTTTGTTTTTCGAAGACATAAGAAAAGAATTTGACTGAAATTGTTAGCAGTTTATCGAAAACCGTTGATAAGGTAAACCAATTAATTCTCTGTCGATAGGATCTGTACTAAATTCTTTTTTCTTGCTCTAAAGTTAAACTTTAATACTCATATTTAACAAGCCGACTGAAAAAAAAACTATTTTCTGCTAGTTACAACTGGTGTGCCACAAGGCTCGATATTTGGCCCTTTATTTTTTTCAATGTACGTATGTTAAAATGTGCAAAGGATGCGTGATGAAGTTTTGATATTCTCTTTGTTGATAAGCACCCAAAAGCTGCGAATATCTTTTTTCTGTTTTATGAGTTTTTAATGTTCTTACAAAATGCCAAAAATACGTTTTCGTAAAAACGTAAGCACGGAGTATCAAAACGAATATAAAAACCCAACTCAATATTAATTTTGAAACAATCAAGAGTAATCATGTAATCATCAGACTCAATGTTTTCATTTACTTTCATACAATTCAGCCCCGTTCAGCTAAGCTGGTTATTCTATTGACACCTAATGCATCCAAAAATAATCACACTGGATTAGCTATGCCACATGGCAAAACAGAATTAATTTGTTATGACTGCGGCAATTGTATCAACACACATTCCCAATCGTAAACACGAATTCAAACAACTAGCCGAGACCTGCCTAGCGGCCAACACGGAAGTGAATTTGGTCTCTAAATGTCTTTTATTGATATTAGCGTTGGGTTTGTTTGTGTGTGGATACTTGGCGGTTAATCAAAGGATAAAAGGTTTTGTTAAAACAAATGGGCGGTAACACGTCGTCTCGAAGTCATTGTTTTGACATGCAAATGTTTAATGTCTTTTGTTGGCGATTAGCAGGGTCATACATAAATAACCAATGAAAATCAATCAACCGGAAGATGAAAGGATTATAAATATGTAGAGTCGTAATAAATGTCGGAAAATTCCTTAAAGTTTCTAAATCTTAACGGGAACTTTAATTTCATTATCAAATTTCATTTTCAAATGGAGCAAACAGACAGCTTGTCTGACACCCCTTAAAATATTGTATAGCCCCTAGGCTTTTTGTAATAACAGCTTAACACTTCCATCTAAATAAATTTTCAAGCCAGATAAAATATTATGGGCTCGAAATTATCAGCAATTTTTTTTCTTTTTCTTCTTCACCAAAACTTTCCCTTGGAAGCAAAAATAACGCGCAGAAAGCAAAGAACAAAAAAAAAAACAAAAGTGATGGAAAGTTCGAAAACAAAAATAAAATATTTTTAAATACTGTTCATCCGTTCAAAGTTTTCAGCTCCACGCACGGTTAGTGATTTTTTATTCCATCGCACAGTTTTTCCCCTTCGAGGGTTGTTGTAACATGGACGGGTGAATTATTTTCACGTAAAATCATTCCCAGCCCGAACGAATTTTTGAAACGATGAAAATGGAGCAAAGGACAAGGACGAAGACAACTAAGAAGAAGCAGAAGAAGAAGACACCAACTAACCCAAATATTGAAACTTTCCAACCATCATCTTTATACACACATAAAACCCATTTATATACCCTTTAATATGTACATATAGACACACATTGAAATTCCATCTAAACACTTGCAGCTCCTTTCTTCGGCTATACTACTCAGAAGCCAAAAATGAAAAAGAGAAGAAAAAAATCAAAACTAGGACAAGTTTATATCGAAAAAGTTTATAATCCTTAAACTAAGACGAAGCTTTCTCCCTACTTACCCTCTACTCGGAGCAGTCTCCTTGTCGTCCTTGGAAGCAAATCCTTTTATCTTAAATATTTCTTGTGTTGTTTTTTTTCTTTTGAGTTCTATTTTTTCTTTAACTTGTTTTCATGGATGAGAAATAATAAGGAGAAAAAGGATGAAAGTAATAAGGGAAACATTGGGTCTGCTAGTCAAAGTTTTTTTTTTTCTTATTTGGCTCTGAAGTGTGGTGTATGTGTGTGTGTGTATTTTGAGGGAAAGGAAATTAAGATGAACAAACTTGTGTTGCTCACTTTAGGGTGTGATTTTTGGAAGTTATTTTATGTTGGCTTTTCAGTTTTACTTTTTGGCGAACAAAATCAATGCAAGGAGTTTTTTTTTCTATTTTTATGTAACATTTGGAAGATGGAAGAAAGTAGGGTTAAACAGAACAAAAAAAAAAAATAACTATCGTGATGGATCAACCTGTTTCGAAGTTTCCTTCTTTAACCCCGATTTGTATTTGGATCTGGAGAGGAAGGAGGGGGAAAGAAAGGAATTTTGTAATTACAAACGAATGAACAGCAGTTAAGTCAAGAATTGGATACGTTTTAATATTGGGGCATCAGCTGATATGTTTTTTTCTCGAAACATTGCGTGTTTGAGGGAAGTTAATTTGGAAAAGATTTCAAATTCTTATTTAAAGATTGAAACAGAGAGTAAAGTGTTTCAATCGGAAAAGCTTGGAAGTGAAAATATAACACAAGAGTCAAAAATAGAGTGGCGCGACAGCTCTTGAAGAGCCAAGGCCTAAGTGGCTTACTCTCATCAACATTTCTCTGAGTGCGTGTGAAGAATTGAGAGGACCTACAATTTAGCTCCGATTCCGAACGGCAAAGTTGAGAAGTACATTTTCATGATAGATTGGTAATCTTGGAAGTTTTGTCAATTCTTCGCAAGAGGCAGAGCCAACGAAAGATGAAATAAAAACTATCGGCACGAGTAGGACTCGAACCCACGACGTTCTGCTTAGCAGCCAACGCACCTTACCACTAAGCTACGGGCAACTGCAAAAACGCAAGAGTCAGGAGGTGTAAAATCAGTACTTTTGACAAAAGATTGCTCTTGCATAGTTTTTAAATCCTGGGTTTTGAATTCCTTAATATTGCAGTGGAGAGGAAATCAGAGAAGCTGGAAAACCAATTGTGTTAGAGAGTTCCACATTTACGTAGTACGGCTGAAAAACGAATCTCTGTACTTAATAGTTGAGTTGGAGCGAAAGCTGAAGAAAAAAGTGTGTTAGAGAGTTTCACATTCGCGTAGTACGATTGGAAAACGAATCTCTGTACTTAATATTAAGTCCGAAGTTGGGTTTTAGCGTAAGGTGAAAAATAGAGTGTATTTAAGAGTCCCATATTCGCGTTGTACGGTTGGAAAACGTCCGAAGTTGAGCGTTAGCGTAAGCTAAATGCATTTGGAGCAATTTGTTTGCAATCGTAGTCACCGATATGAAAATACGTCTCGTCCAAAAAAACGAAGTGGACAGACGAACGATGGGTGCTTCGTTTCGTAAAAAAAAAGGAAAATATATCGAAAGCATAGTTTATGCCTAAGAATAAACAAACATTATTATCCTTAGCATAAAACCCTTGTACTCTGTAAACATCACGTCTATGAAAACAGCGGAAAGTCTTTTCATTTTTGATGTAAGCCAAAATATCCATTAAAAACACTCATAAACCATTAAAGTGGCTAGCGCATTATCAAATATTTGGTTTAACCATTAAATGGAAAACAAGAAATCTCAGTTTAACCATTTTTCCAAAACATCAAACCACGAAAATAAAGTGTTTAAAAAAAAAAACACCAACACCACACCCAAAAACAATTAATGTGTGTGCGGTTTTTGCGTTTTTTTTTTTTTGGTTCGTCCCCAAAGCACCCAGCTACACTCAAAAAGCTGCTCACCCTATCCCCAGCGCCAGCGCGTATTTTTATGTGCATTCATAACATCGAGCTTAAGTCGGGACCTTCATAAAGATTCGTAAAACATTCAGCTCATAAAGTTTATGCATATTTCATTGTATATGGAATTTTCTAAGGGAGAGCAGAAACCTTCCGTGCATTTAACTGATTCTACCCAATTTCCCTCCCATATTCCTGCTCATCATCCTTCTCGTCTCGTTCCCTTGACTAAAGCATTTTACCATTCCTAAATCCTGGGTTATTAGTCGTAAACATGCTCTTGTGCGCCTCTAGTCTGCTTACACAAGTTCATACGATAGTCTCGAATGAACATTAACACTCTTTCAAAAAGTTGTAATATTCCTTCCTTGGCTTTGTATTTGGTTTTCGGTTTTTCTTTTCTTTTTTTGGGGTGAGGCGTCGCGTCGTCGGTCGTCGTCCATTAAAAGCGATTGCCTTTCTCATTTAGTCCAACACTCGCAAAGGATTAATCTTTAATACCAAGCTTTTTATTCAATAGCTACGAGCATAAACAGCCTACACTACGTATTGAATGTGTTGTGTCTTGGAAGGGGAGAAACTTGACGCCACCCACGCTCGCTTCTCAGATTTTACCAAATAATAAAGTTAGTAAATATAAAAGTCCCAACGCAGTGTTTATGTTTATTACATCGCTTGGTGGTTTATAGCTTAATTTATGTTAGTATTTAATGCCGACTATAAGAAATGAGTTATTCTTTCTTAAAAAATTTAAAGGGGTCGCTTGGTCTTGTTTGTTGTAACAATCTTGATGGTCTAGTTTTTCAAAAGTATAACTTTTAGTAGAAACATGAATTTATGGCTAACATTTTGATGTTATGGCATAATTTTAAAGAGGTTATCAAATACCAGTTGGAATTGATGAAGAATGTTGCCTAGATTTAATTTTATTTTGATCATTAAGCTGAAAGAGCAAATATTATTTTAATCATTTTTATTAGACTCTATTTTTAGTCTCCATAAATTTAGATATTCTCAAATGAATTTCAATTGCTGCTTGAACTGTTAATAGATACAAACTTGGAAGCTATTTTGGTTAGCATTTGAAAAGAAAACATTTGTCCGCATGGAATTTTGGTCGGAGGAAAACATGCCTCACGAATAAAACTGTCATATGCCCAATCCACAAGAAAGGAGGCCCCTTGAACTTGTCTGAAGTGCTTTGTGACCGTTTGACAGCTTCTTACAAGAGTGGCTTCAGACCCGGGAATTCCGACATCGAAATATTCACTCTACGGCAGATTTGGGAAAGAACCCAGGAACTTCAATTCGATACCAGATACCTTTCAAATTTTAAATAATTTCGAAACTGCATCTATAGATACAACTATGTCGAGTTTTAGAATTCTAAAAAAGCCGTCCGACGATAGACAACTCACGCAGTTTCATCATTGTCGGAAAAAACCTCACGGATGCTTTTGATGTCAAATAGGTGTTAGACAAGGTGATGCGCTGTCGCTTTGGAAGGAACCCACAAGCTGTACAATCCTCATTTCTCTAGATCGAGCAGGTGAGGTGGCAAGAAACATGGGGTGGCATATAAATGAGGCAAAGACTGGTGGTGGACCCATCTGCTGAAAACGTTGGCAATGGTAGAAGTATACCTATTAAGGGGAATAGCACGAATTCAAAGTGGTGCGATGCTTCAATTACCTTGTGTCAGTAGAAGCAGCCGATAACATTATGAAAGAAGAACCTACTTTAGTCTTTCAAGGCTCTTTAAATCCAAAAATCTTAATATAACTTCGAAACTCTTGGTATATAAGACGATTTAACAGTACTCACTTACGGATCCGAGACCTGGATGCTTAGCCAACTGAACCGCATTGGAGAGAAAAGTCTTACGGGGAATAGTGGGCCTCCTTTGGAAGTAAGATTCCGAAGACGATATAACCACGAAGATGTATCAAATCTACTGCCAAGCAAACTTGTTCATAAAAATTAAGCTTGCTGCAATTTCATTGCAGGAGACTTCGTGGCAGATCAAATTTGCTCTGGAAGGATGGCGGAGACCCAAGTAATTGGAGTGCGGAACTGGATGGCGTCGGCCAACAATCGGGAAACATGGAAGAAGTTGCTAAAGGAGGCCCGGACCAGATCCCGGTTGTGGCGCAGATGACGGTAGAACCTTCACTATGCATTGTCCTGTGACCATATTGTTATTTTTGTTTATTGTATTGCATATTGTTCAAATAGCAAGTGGTGTTCTTATGTTATAATGAGTTATGCAGGCAGAAATGTTCCGTTTTTGGCGAGCTTTTATTCCCGGAATTTCTGCGTAGCCCGGCACCCATATGAGGTGAATATTCAACTGTTCTGACATTTCCTTGTGGATGCAGACGCGATAAATTTGAGGGCGGTTTGGCTGTCCGAGGAAATACGTAAATTCTCTCAAGATTTTTCCTTGAGCCACACCTTCAATCGGTGAACTGCACATTATGAGATCTAGGATTATTGTCACGACACCTTCCGTTTTCAAGGCTCCTGAAGGTGGTACATTAAAAACCGTCGTGCGACCACATTCAAGGTCGTTGAACCAATTCCTGACAGCCACCCATCATTATACTGAAATGACATCACCATTATCATTATCTTACAACAGAAAACCCGCAGTGATTTTACCTCTCCTCTCATTTTCCTCCATTTAAACGTTAACTACAAAAACCATCATAATTCGACATGCGCCCGTTGAACCTGTAAAGATCAATGTCGATGTCACTCGCATTTAAAAATCAATAAATTCAAAAAAAAAAAAAAACTTTACTCCACCACTACCATCATTTCCATCCATTCAACCAGCATATAAAATTTGTCACAGACACTGGCATAACCAACCATATCTGCTGATTCTTATCGTCTCAATATCAATTCTCAGCTTAAAAGCTTTGCGCTCCGTTGTTAATGTTATTTCTAACAAGAATTTTTACCCCTGTCAAAGTGTTTCGCAGTAAATCTTCTATCGAAATCCCTTTTGAATCCAACAAAACACCCTGCACAAATGCTACCAATCTTCCACAGAAAAAAAAAGAAACAGAAAACACTTAGACACTTTACCACTAACGCCAACTCCTCCACGCCGCGCCAGATTGCTCTCTTCGCAATATCTTGCGAAATCCTTGAACAATAGCTCCTGTCAAATATACAGAAGGCAAAAATTAAATGTTACACTGGCACACTCGTATAAATGGTTGCGCCCGCGAGTTTCTGTCTACGAGTTAGTATTTATATCGACTGGTAACTGTTTAAAGCGTTGAGATATAGAGCGTAACACGCTTCGCGTTGCAAAACGAATTGAAATTCCCATTTTGCAATTCCCAGTCAATATCGAAAAAAAAGTGTTTGTGTTTGCCAAATCGGTCCGGATGCTGGTTTTTATTGTTCGATAATAGTTCACACCATCATCGCGCACCAAAAAAGGATAACGGCGGCGGCGGAACGGGTTACAATACAAATTTATTTCATTTTATTGTTCGTAACTCTTCTGTTGTGCTTGTGGTTGGTTTAAATGTTGTTTTGTTGGCTTTGGCGTTAGTTAAATCCTGGCTCAATGTTGAACACGTGATGGGGTTTTTGTATATATCCTTTTTTTGTTGCCACGTTGTTAACGCTTTTGAGGAAGGCAAAAAATGTCTATATCCATTATGTTGTGGATGGGTGGCGTTGGTGCAGGTGCATTGGCTTTGTTATCACACAATTAAACAATGCTCCTTTAGGTAAGGAAGCCTCTGTCTAACCATGCATGCATCGGTCAGTTGGGTGGGTATGGTTGGCCGAAAACTGATTGCGGTTTTCGGTTTGGGAATAAAAATTGGATGTGTTTAAACTGGCCAGCAACGCAGCAAAGCGGTTGAGTCGAGTAGGTAATGGTTGAAGTGGTTACATTTCTGGTCCTTTTTGGCTTCAAATATTTTAGATCCTATGAATCACTTCACCCCTTTTAGCATATCGGGATGAACTTTTTTGCAGACAACTAACGCCAACTGATTTCAGAGTATTTTCAAAATGTCAGACTTTGCCTTAATCGCAACCAAAGTGCTTGAAAGTTTTTAAATTTAAATGAAAATCCGAGAGGATATACAAAAAAGCGAAAAAAGACAATAGTTAGAGAGCCCAATATGCAAAAAGCTTGTTTGATATCCGCTGGAAGTACTTTTACGAGTTAAGGGAATGGTCTCCAATTTTTGGTGTCCTATTTTGTTCCCAGAATCGGATTCTAGTGGAAGAGTGGTGTCGGACGACAAACTTGGGAACACTATTTTATGTTGTAGATTCCAAGTTTTACTTCTGTAAAATGTTTAAAGGGAAAACGGAAGGAAAAAGTTCACTAGTGATTGTCAGCTGCAACAAGATATGGTATGTAGAGGGCATAATAGGAGATCGCAATTAAATTCTTGTTGTACATATATCCTTTTAAAGACAAGCTTTCTAGAGAGTGGTTGAGAAACAGATGTTTAGCTTACTGTTAACTTGCGAAATGGACTGGAGATCATTATGTATTTTCATGTTTGATAGTTAAAGTTTATGATGTTAGCTTTTTTCATATTGTCAACAATGGAACATTTCTGACTTCTACTCAATCGGTTTATGTAGAAGTTAAGCCCTCTTTATTCATGAGTAAACCTTTATTTCTTTCACTTTTCAAATGATGAAAACAAAGCATACTTTTGTCATGAAATATTTTATAGCCTACTTTTTGGATAGTTGATTATTTGAAAATACACCTTCAGTCTCTGCAGGAAATGTAACAAGATGACCATAATTTTTAAATAAGATCAGTTGCCTGTAGCTTAGTTGGTAAGTGCGTTGGCTGCTAAACAGAACGTCGTTGGTTCGAGTCCTACTCAGGCCAAGTTTTTATTTCATCTTTCACGGGTACTGCCTCTTGCGAAGACCTGACAAATCTTCCAAGAGTATCAATCTGTCATGAAAAAAAGTGCTTCTCAACTTTGCCGTTCGGAATCGGCGTTAAATTGTAGGTCCCCTCAATTCTTCACACGCACTCAGAGAATTGTTGATGAGAGTAAGCCATTTAGGCCTTGGCTCTTCAAGAGTTGTCGCGCCACTCTATTTATTTTTATTAAGTTTTAATGAAACTGTTTTGATTTCTTTTCATTCTTGTTTACTAAATTTTGGATACTTTGACAGGATAAAGTTTGTGTACGGTTCCTGGAGGTAATACAAGTACTACATAATGAATTATTGCAATAAATTCGATCGTCCCTCTGCTGAACTCATTCACTATAAGTATCATATCAATATCCGTCCCTCCAAGCCTTCAATTCTGCAAAAAAAAAAACACACTTTTAATGACACCAATTCTTCATTTCTAGCCACCAAAGTTTTCACCGTATTCGTGTCAGATTCTCATCTATGAAATTTAATTACCAGATATGAGTTTACTTCACCAGGATAAACACACAATCAAACTCGATTCGAAAATCCTTCATAAACCATATTTCCCCCCTTCTGCCCACCAATCGATTCATCTAAAAAATCGTTTGTCATTTTTCAAAGCTCACAATCGCAAAACGTAATCGCAAAACTGACATTCTGGCCATTAGTTAGAACAAGTTTCGTGTTCGACAAGCAAAACACTCACATGTCAACCAATTCCCCCCAAAAATTCGACTATGGATTTGGTTTAGCCACGAACGGTAATGTACCACGACTGAATTCTCTGCGTCGCAGCTTCCAAAAATCCACAAACGGAAAACAAAAAAAAAAACTCTTCGATTTGTAAATCCACATGAATATGGTTTTTGCTCTCGCTCAAACGGTTGGCGGGGCAATAACCAAAGAATTCGCATCCAGTCGAGTATACATAACACCGCCGTTCTGCCACTCTATCTTCAAAATACAAAACGACTGTGGGCCAATTGTTATGATTTACAAATAAACTATGCATGTTCTGAGCTGAGAACAAGAGTGAAGTTGTGTGAGGATGGTAATAGTCGAAGGGGGAGGAAGGAGGAAAAACGCAGAAATAATGATAACATCCACGAAATTCGATGTCGGAATCATCCTTTTTGTGCGGTTCGTGTCGCTCCATAATCTTGAGTGTATGATCGGAAAAGGGCCACACAAACAGGAAAACGAATAGGTATCATTCCATTAAACAAGCAGAAGCAGCAGCAGGAGCTGAGGCACCACCGCCACAATAAACCCGCTCGCATGTGCCTTGTACCATCACGCATCTCCGCAGCTGAATTATTCATGTATCTTGAAGCTTCTTATACCACAAGCTTTCCAATTCATGTTGTTAGATGTGTTTATTCCATAAGCATATATTGACGGCGGCGGCGGTCATGTGTGTTTGAGCATTAGGGTGGCCACGAAAAAATTCGAATATATTGGGAAAACAGTGTCAAACTTGAGCAAACATTATTTTTAAGATTTAGGAACCTGTGGAAAAGTGGAATTGACCTTTTTGTACTAAAGCTCCTAAAAAACTACAAAAAACTATTTTCTCTTTCGGACGGAAGTAACGCTTTTTAATATATGGGTTTCTTAAAGTGTGCGACATCAGACTTCAAAACTGAAGCTTGAAACCCGATAACTAGAAAAAAGAGAGAAAACCTTAAATAGGAAATTGGTAACAAGAAACCGGAAACTGGAAACAGGAACCTGAAAACTTTAAACTGGAAACTTGATAGAAATCCTATAAGCTGGAAACAAGAAATTGATATCAGGACACCGGAAACTGTAAACCGGAAACCGTAAACAGGAAACCGGAAATTGAAAAATAAAACAACCTAAAATACGAAAGTGAAAGATAAAATCTCAAAGCTACTAGAATTCGGTGAGTTTCTAAAGGAAAACGAATGTTTTAACAAAAATTAGTAACAAAAAGCAAGTTTATGGCTCCACGCACTTATTAAGAGGGTCACCCTATTCAATATATTTGTAAATTGGCAGTTTGATGGGATTAAGTAAGCCCGCAGTCGAATTGTGTGTGCCGGAGGAGGTAGGAACGAAGACGAAGAAGGAGAACAAGAAGCGAAAAAAAAAACATATCGAGACGAGATGGATCTGTTAAGCCCCAATATCGATTTAGAAACGAAACGAAAATGTAAATAGGTATTGGTTTAGAAATAATATCAGCAAAAACCATGATAATGATGTGCTGCTATTTATGTTATCAGATCCTGTTATTTCGTATCTCATTTGCGATGCAATTAGATTATGAATTTTATTCCTCAGCTCGGTTGTTTTTGGTTGGGGCCCGGGGGATGTTTGGGGAATTCATACCCTTTTTTTTGTGTACTCGGATTTATGATGATTACTTTTATGGTGGGTGTTTGTTTTATGGACAGTTAATTAGGATATGGGTTTTATTATTGGGCAAAAAAGGGTCTTATGGGTTCTGTTTGCAACAGAGTGCACACGTGAGGAAAATGAGGGTCGTAAATTTTACTACTCTTTAAAGGACACAACCATTTAGTTGGAATTTTTGATTCAGAGTATTCCCACTTAGTGTCAATTTTGTAATTTTAAATTTGTCAATTCATATTTCATTTTTAGAAAGCTCCTGGCCTTGACCACACACCAGAGTGTAATAATTGTCAACCAGCACCAATATGGTGCGACAAATATGAATTGTCGAAATTTCATATTTCAATATTTGCAAACAATTCAGAGAGAATAAAATTTGCACATCGATGAGCACGCAAAATTAAATTGCACATCAAATAGTAGCGCAAAAAATGATCCCCTTTCTGAAATTGTCATCAAATGTATCGCATATCGCTGTTTACTCACAAAATGAATGAAGGATGAATGTTATGCAAATTTTAGCAACAACCCCAAACAAATTTCACCCTGACAGACTTTTTTCTCATTTTCTTTTTTGTAACAAAAAAGTTAATTTTATTTAATTAATTTTAAGTGACCCTTAACATGACGTGTGTGCTTATTCAAGGTAAAAATTTAATAAAATACGCTCCCTTGGGCTAACTAAAATTCCCAGCAAACACAAACAGACACACAAAAAAAAAGCAAAATTCAAAAATAAAGAAACAATTTCTGACTAAACAGAAACCAACGACAGAAAAAAATGTCCCCCCTCATTCCTCAGCAGAAAGGTGGCCAAACGAACTGACAATGACAAACAACGTTTTGATATCAATTGAAATGGCAAGCACGTACTGCTCTCGGTAGCCCACCGGCTCTTCCCATGATCCATCCAAGCACCGACCATTTCCATGCCCGGAACTATTGCGGAACCCCAAAAACAATAACTCTAAGCGGGGAAAGGAGCAGCTAAAGCAAATCTTTTAATGTAATATGTCCTTTGCCGTTGTCTCGTAATTTAGCCCCAGAGTGAAGATGTGCTCGTGTGCGGACAGTAAAGTAGGTTTTTCTTCTTCTTCCATTTTTTTGTGTGTCCATGTCCACCCTTGTCAGAGAGGACGGCACACATAGCCATACGTGGTTGGGTGTAACTATCGGTGAAAGCTCTACGTCAAGCCGAATGTCACTCAGTGCTCTTGCTGGAGGTGGAATCACATCTAACAGAAAAAAAAGAAAGCATTTAAGCGTGACAAGCATTTATACATATTTCCAGAACGTCGCCGTGTCGTCCGGCACATCCATCAACGAGTCTATAAATATATGAAACTCCGGAGAGTTGGAAATTAGATTGAAATTGATACCTGGTATGCCGGGCATGGATTGGCGTCTTGTCGTCATTTTCACTGATTGTGTCCCTGTCAACGAAGAAGTCGACAACGACGCGGCGATGGAACGTTTGCCAACGAAATATTCAAGGAAAATCGACGGATCCTGGAAAGATTCATGGCATTTTGAGAACTGTAGTAAATAACTTAAGTGTGACATGGCCAGAGAGAGTCGGTTCTTTGCCGGAAGTCAGTATCCTGACATGAGAAGAGGCTCTAACATTTATAAGCCACTTACTCCCCAAACCAATCAAGCAAACATTTGAAAGCTTCCCTTCACCACATACTACTCGTACAACCAACCTCAGAGAAGCTGCAAATCCTAACATTTTTCTTTACCCTCCCTACCTACCCAGCTCGATTTTGATGGTGAAATGCGGTGATGGAGTCCCTAGTGGCCTGGTGCTGTTCTAATGCTTTATTAAAATTTATAGCCCCGCACTGCCTTCATGAATACATAATGGACCAAGGTTTTTTGGCGGACTATACTTATTTTCATATATAGGCAGCACCACCACACCATCCCACCGATACCAACTACAACTCGTAGGACGAAAAGGTAGTCTCTACTTTTTTAGATATGCATAAAGCAAAACAAAGGTGGGTAGATTAACGAAAATAAATAGAGCAAGGGCGTGTGAGATATAAACCTTAATTTTTGTTCTACCTCATTCCAACCAAACCCTATAACGCACCGTCAAACCAAGACGGGGCACCACAGCAAAAGCCAACGTCAGTACATTTTAATTTTAGCAATTTCCGGATTAGGTGCTATCTTTTATACTCTATTGAATGGGAACCTTCCATTTTCATTGATGTAGTTCATATCTTCGCTTAAGCCAGCACAGGAAAAAAAATTAACAGCTTACAGTAGAGATGAAAAAGATCGGGAATATTTTTTACCATACACTGTCCATTTCGGAGATAATGGAAATGAAGCGAACAAAAAATGTTTATGCAAGAGTAAAATGTACAAGTCGCGGGTACTTGCTGACTTGCAGAAAATACGATTTGTGCTCTGAGATAGTATATGCAGACATAGAGATGTCGGATTCAAATCAAAGCTATTTTCCACAGTGAAAAATTGTTTATATCGTCGTGCAGAAGAATAATTCTAATTCCTACATTAAATCTATTCTTTTGAAAATTTTCATAACACATGAAAAGATAAGAATTTCTCTGTTTTAAACACATAGCGTGGCATCATTGAAAGTCATTATAAAAATAAGAGGTCCTAGATGACTACCTTGAGGGACACCGAATTAAGCAATAAACGATTCAGAGACTTGCCCTAAACTGGGCACCGCAATTTTCTTGTCCTATCAATGTTGTTTTTTAACTTCCGCGTAGAAGCAATCGATGAGGAAATTAGTGCCTGGAAGTTGAGATTGAATGTTTCGCAGAATGGCAATTTTGGTTCGAGCATGGGCTAAGTGAAAAACTATAGCAGGTTCGGGTAAATTTTAGTCACTAACGTTCTATTCTCGAACTCATCATGGAGCTGCTGCTTCGAACTGATACTTTTGAATGAAACGTTCACAGACGCATTTTCTAAGAAAAAATGGTTTATTGATGTCACCAATCTGGACCAAAATATCACATTGGTTTCAATGAAAAAAATAACCGTCATCATATTGACGATTAACAACTGATCATCATCATTATAATTTTATTCATCAAGTTGATGAATTATTTTTCAAGAAGGTGATAAATATTGTTCATCAAATTGAAGAGAATTGTAGTCATATTGATGAATGCGTGCATCAAGATGACGAATTTAGTTATCATATTGATGAAATGTTGTCTCATGTTGATGAATTTTCATAAAGTTGAGAATTCTTCATCACATTTATGAATGAATTCATCACTTTTTTAAGAAAATTTTTCAAAAAAAATTATCGTATTTATGAAGGCTATATTCAATATGAAGAACCAATTCATCACTTGATGAAAAATTTAACAGGCAATTTTTTTCATCATACTGACGAAACAATGGTGATTTTTGAATGATTTTGAGGAATTGTATTTCATCTTTTACATGAAAAAGTTTACTTTACTAAAATTGATGGATTGTTTATCATGTTGACGACGTTTTTCATCATATCACTCACCGATTTGGTTTAGTGTTCTCTTCAATAACCATTGGATTTTCTAAGACCCAGATGTGGAAATTTCGTTTGCTAACGTAAAGATTAAAATGCGCCCGCTATTAGCTTCACGAAAATTGTGCCGAAACTTGCACACAGCAGGGGCGGGGGCGTTTAATCAACCAAGATTCTCTTCAAACGTGTAGGTACTATTTGGAGTGCCGAGCTTTAACTTTGGAAATAAGTTTTCAATGTTTCCGCGTGTTGTTCAACCGTAAAGCGGCTTTTTTTATATCGCAAAGTTGGTATCATGACCAAGTGCCTGTCAAGGGTGAACGAGAAACAGCTGTCAGTGCCAAGATAACTAACAATAATTGTGCAATAACTTTTTCCTCACAGTGATTTGGGACTTCTTGCCGTAACAAAAGTTAAAGTAGACAAAAAAACCTTCCCATTGATATAATATGATGTCGTTATTGGTTTAAAGGCCAAAATGCCGGTTCTCCTTTGAAGACGTTAATAACTATAAGATCGACCGATGGACTGAACAGACTGCTGTGAAATAAGTAGCACTGTTGGAGCTCTTGAATTCAAAATTTTGCATTTTTGGTTTATACTAGTCCTAAGACTTTGATCCACTCCAAGTCCCGATCCTACTTGCTCTCCCTATGGATTGCAATGTTCGATTAAAAAAGCCTTAGCTTTGACTGAAAGTCAATCGCAAACAAAAACCAACTATCTTTAATGAAGCCAATACCCCAACCCTAAACTAGTTGAGATGGCGAAAAATCGATCGTGTTCAAATAATGCCCAGAAAAACTTTTTCCCTCTGTGAATGCCAAACTAAAAAAAAGAAGAGACACGAATGGTGGAAGACAAGTCAAATAATAATAACTGTCAGCGAGGGTTGTTATACACAAATTGTTGCCAACCTACTCGTGTACCCTGTCATAGTTCCTATTTCACCTGTGAACGTTATGCGGGGTATTTTTTTTCTTTCTAATTTGTATCTTTTAAAAGAGAATAGAGAGAGCAAGAAAAAAAATATTGGCAAAGTTTAGGATTCAATTTGTTTTAAAGGTACTTTTGATACAGTAGCAAACAAGGTGGTGAGCGAAAAATATGGAAACGTCAGCGTTGGCAGCGACGACCGCGACGGCGTTAGCTTTGGCGTTTGTGGGTATTTTTTTCGTCATAGACGGTTGACTTTGCACTCAGCCATGATGGCGACGGCACTTTTGTTCATCATCGTCAAAACTCACCCACACATATCCTTGTATCCAACATTCATATGAACATTGAACAACAAGGACACGAGCTTAGGTATGGATCTGGATGTCATTTTGTATAGCCCAGCCAAAATATGAGTTGAACAACAGTTTGTTAGAGGAAACGAAAAGCCTTACAGTATATAAGTTGAATTTGAACTTTTTTTTATTTCAAGGACGGTTGAAATATTTTTGAGTCCGTTTATTATTTTCTTTTTCTTTTATTATTTTTAAAGGAAAGTTGGCCGGATGGGGAATGTTTTTTTTCTGCTTTTTTTTTGGCAAACTTATTGGGTTTCCTTTTTATTGGGTTACCTACCTGTTGGATGATAATCTTAAGAACTGTGAGTAGGTAGGAATTTTCTCCTTCCAGATGGTGATGTTGTTTTGTTGTTAGCTTTCTACCTTTCAGTGTGTTGTTTTTTGCCTTTTTTGTTTGTGTATTCGAATATCCGGGTTCAATTTACGAGAGAATAAGTATAAAAACGACTATGATGAGGATATTTGAGGACCTGCCTACTTTTCTTTTGTTATTTTTGCTTTTAGTTATTTTTTAGGAGCTTAGAAATATTTTTTTAAATTCTTTAGCTTTGGGAGGGAGTAAGTGGTTTATCAGCATAAAAATGAGAGAAAAATTCAGAAGAATTTGTAATTTATAAATTATTGAGGATGGTGGCTAAAAGCAGTTTAAGAGTTCTCTTTAGTACTTTTCTTATTTTTTGTTCATGTTTCCATTTTGATGATGATAAATGTGCTCTAGAAAGTAATTTTTAAACAAACATGATGAGACTTATTTCTTGCTATGCAGATGACAGTACCCTCAGTACGCTAAACATACAGCATGATGCTTAAGTTTTCTAAGACGATACCAAACATTTTCCTAGCCGTAATACCCTCATCTCCAGGAATGCCCATCAGGTCCCCTCAAAACTCAAATTTTGTCGTAGTTAGAGAGATTTGTTCTTCAGCAGCACAACACGAATGCGGAATTGTTTAGCTCACTATCTTTCCAAGTCGTTGCAATATGCGGGAAGTCAAGAACAATGTTCATCGAATCTTCTTCTTAAACCCTCTCCGTCTATCCCATCTTTTCTAATGCCAGCACTGTGTTTTAGCATAAGAATGGTATCATAACCCTCTTGAATGCGGGACTATTGAAAGAAAGGCTTTTGAAAAGAGAGTTTTTCGACTTTGAATAGATGTTACATAAGGGTTCACTTAGGTAGACAAAATCGACTATTGGAAGAAGTGTTGGATTGCAATGGTCAATTCTATGCAATGGGCATCAAAGCGATATATGTATGTACCTACTCTGTTTTGGTTGCTAAACAATAATCATTGTTGAATATTGAAATGTTGTATACTTACATTTAAAGAGGTTTATCTGAAAAAAAAGAAAGACAACATATTGTTAATTTTTTATTCAAAATAAGACAAACATTTAAACTAAATTAATCTTTTCTGAAACAACTTTTTTTTATACCTAGAGAGGGGGTGCAATATTTTGTACCCAGAACAAAAGAACATTTAAATACAAAACTATTTGGACGACATCTCTATCATCGAAGGCAAAATCGAATTCGGTCTCGGTCTCAGAACCGGAGCGGAAACTCGGACACGAACTCGAATTTTTTGGGCCAGATTTGGACTGGGAATCGGATTCGGACTCAAATTCGGTCTTGGTCCCAGATCTGGACCAACACTCGGACTTGAACTCAAACTTCAAAGTGGATTCGAACTTGGACCCCGAGTCAGACTCGAACTAGGACTCGGACTCGAACTCCGAATCGGACTAGAATTTGGACGCGGCCTGAGATTTGGACTCGAACTTAAAGTCAGACTCAAATTGGACTCGAAAAGGGACTCGAACTAGGTGTAAGGTTTTAGAGATCATGTAAAAAGTATCTTCTTAGCTACAAGAGCCGGTTATATGTCCGAGCATTAAAATGCACGATTTGGAACGAGTATAATCTAAGCTCTCCAGCCGATAATAAATAAGAAGATGAGTCTTGTTCTATGTGGAAAACTAGACTGATTTTATTTTCCAAAATCTTTCCTATTTATACTTAAAACTAGTTATTCACACTCTTGGAATTTGAACTGACATTTCGCATTTCCTCAAAGGCATTCCAATTGCTCAGACAATGTGGAGTACGTAAGTGCAGTCATAAACAAAAATCAATATAAACAACGTAATGCACTTGGTGCATAGCGACCCACTTATGAAATGTGTAACATGATCAGGTCAACACCCGATGGTATCGCTTGGTGACGGCTGACCATTCTCAACATATGTAGGTTGATATGCATTGAGCTCATTAATGTTTATTATTGGTTTGGGTTTTATCACAACTCGCACTCTGAATCGGAATCGAACTTGGACCCGGACTTGAACTAGGACTCGAACTAGGACTCAAATTAGTACTTGAACTCGAATTTGGACGCGGATTCGGACTAAAACTTGGATTCGGACCCAAATTTAGACTTGGACTCGGACTCTGAGTCATACCGAAATTCAGTCTCAATCAGACTGGGCCTTGTTCTCGAACTTGGAATTGAGCTTGAACTCGAACTAGGACGCGAACTAGGACGCGAACTCGGACTTGGTCTCGAACTTGGATTCGGACTCGGACTCGAACTAGGACTCGAACTTGGACTCGAATTCGATAACAGACTCGAATTGTACTCGGAGTCGGAGTCGAAATAAGACTCGGACTCCAACTTGCATTTGGACTCGAACTATAGGGCTCGGACTCGAACTAGGACTCGATCTCGAACTTGGACTTGTAAGAAATGAAATGTACAAAATTTCATTCTTCATTCACACTTAACAAACGCAAATTTCTTCTTTTCCAACATAAATTTTTTTTCGTTTTTCTTTTAATTGGCGATAAAAACGTCTTATAAATTCTATGTTTTTGTTATCAAGGACAATGAAAAGTTTACTTTAACAACTATAAACATAAAAACATACTTTACCACTCCTACGAGTACAAAATGTACAATTCTATTAAGGTTTGCTCTTTTCCATCTTTTACTTGTTTATTTCTTTCATTTTCATTATAATCTCTTTACTTTAGTACTCCTTGACAAAGCAACAAATAGAATCCAACCAAATACGAGTAATCAAGTCCTTGACTTGGTGTTTACAATGAGCTTAAAGTATATACCTACTCAAAGCCATGCGGCAATGGTAGCGGCGGCGGCGATGACGGAAGCGACAGTGGTGCGGCTGTGTGACGAAGCGGAAGTACAATGTACACAACAAAGCCCGCATTAAAGTCATTACTTTATTGCCTTATGACTTTATGATGTTGAAGAATAAAAAACAAGCAAAACAAACCAACGAACCTAGTTGAATAATTCTACGATAACTACTATAATACAAAGTCACACGCAGCTATTGTCTCTATACTCTTATGAACGAGAGTACAAGTTGAAGTTGTCAAGATTTTTCTCTTTATAAGGAGAGCAGATGAGGATATAGAGGCTCTGGATAACCTTTAACTTATTTATGCACTCTGAATTTCATTAAGTTTGTGCTGAATGTAAAGGAACAAGGAAGATAGAGAACTTCTTTTTAGTTCCGATTCTTTGAGTGTTAAATAAAAAAGTTTATTCATAGACAGTGGTGGGGATATCTCACTGCAGGTGGATGGACGGATATATATTAGGGTGGCTGTAATTTGCCACCTTTGGATTTATTTTATGAATAATCTTGAAGGGACGGTGTTATACTTACAAACTGGGAACAATTCAAGCCAATATCGTACAGGAAATTTGTGAGCTACAGATCGAAACCATCAATGAGGTATCGGAGTTACGGAATGCTCTGCGAAGACCATTAAAGACTTTCAAAATTGACTTGGACTCGGATTCGGACTCGAACTTGAACGCGGGCTCGGTCTTGGACTCGAACTCGAACTCGAACTCGGACTTGGCGTCGAGTTCGGACTTGAACTAGGACTCGGATTTGAACTGGAATCAGAGTCCGGCTAGAACAAGGAATTGGACTCGAATTCGAACTTGCATGCACTTGGACTCGGAATCGAACTCGAACTCGGAAACGGACTCTTTCTTGGCCGCGAACTCGGGCTCGGAGTTGAACTTGGAATCGGAGTTGGACTCCAACTAGGATTTGGACTCGAACTTAGCCTTGGCGTCGAGTTCGGACTTGAACTAGGACTTGTGTTTGAACTGGAATTCGAGTCCGACTCGAACTAGAACTTGGACTCGGAATCAAACTTGAACACGTACCCGAAGTTGGATGTACCCAGACTCGGACTTGACCTTGAAATTGGACGCGACTCGTGCTTGGACTCGAACTCAGGCTCCGACTCGAACTCGGACTCGATCTAAGACTCGGGCTCCAATTTGGACGCGAACTCGGACTTTGACTCGAACTCAGACCCGGACTTAGACGTGGACTTGGACTTGGTGTCGATCTCGGACTAGGAACTGGAATCTGAGCCCGACTCGAAGTAGGACTCAAAATAGGTCTTGAACTCGGACTCGTACTTAGACGCATGCTTGAACATTGATTGGAACTCGAACTCAGACTCCGACTCGAACTTAGGCTCGAACTCAAATTTACACCCGGAATCAAGCTCGAATTCGATCTTGGTCTAAAACTGAATTTTGTTCATCGCACTTAATGTGATCCACCTTAATAACAAAGTGACATTACACTGAACAGCGAAAATCTCAACACATTATCGCACATGAAACTGCATTCCATCCAGGATGTGAACTTTTCTTTCTTTGTGACTTAAACTTTCAGTCCTTTTCGATGAATATGCATCTTGCACACCAATCTTCATTCATTTTATTACATCTACACACACACACAAACGTCTACTGACTGATATGGCTGACTTTGACTAGAGTTGGAGCCTCAAGTGAAGTCGCATTTTCAAGTAGGTACAGCAAAGTAAGTTAAGAACTAGGTCATGCGTTATGTTTAATAGTACGAATGTATGTACGAATGAACGCTGTTGAATCGAAGAAGTCGCCTTTTGATTCACACATTCGCATCCAGAAATTCTCTACTGTAATTACACATCATTGCGATGACATAGTGAAGATGACGAGACGCAACGAACGGCTCGGGCGACGGAGGAGCAAGAGACTTCTTATTTAACTTTCGCATATTTTTTCTTAAAATTGAATGATGATGGCAACTAAACGTAAAGCAAAGGCATCCACACTAACGATCATCAGCTGAAAGAGTTCTGCAACTTAATTCCATAGGTTTGAACGTTGACAGGGTGTATCTCTTTAATTTGCATTTCAGTCTTCTCTGATGTCAGTTCGGTTTAAGTGTGTATGAGTTTTGAGTATAAACTTAAAATTCTGATTTTTTTCTGTGTGTTCAAGAATTACAGAAGAAGACGAAAATGAAGCTTTTAATTGTGTGTGACTTTCGCAAGTTGTAAAGAAAGAAAAACTTCTGAGATGAAAATAAATTCTAAGAAAATTGAAACAAGGCCAACAATTTACTTTTCATATTTTACGTGATTTCTTGTAAGGGGTTTTAAGCTCAAGGAAAGAAAATATATTTATGTTTATTTTGAGTACCAATTGTTGTTTCTTTCTTCAATGAACTTTGCTATCAAAATCAAATTCCTTACACGAGCTATTTCCAGCAACAACTTATTTGACTCTTTTTTGGATTCATCCACGAATTGTAAATCCTTGCTCAAACTCAAATTTGAACGAACAAAAAAAAAATCTTTTAAGGCACACCTCTTTGAATTTGAGTAAGAACAAGTTGATTGAAATCGAAAACCCAGAATAAAACTCGTTCACCTTTCTTCCTACGCTAAAACAGCAATGCAGAGAGGTTATAGAAAAAACTTAAGAATTTTCCTTTAAATCTTGAAGCTTTAAATGCTTCCCACGCACTGGATGTTGCTATGTTGAAGGATGAGTAGATACTTTTAAGTATTTTTTTTTGCTTGTTGTTCATGCTATTGAAATTGGTTCGAGTTTATATTCGATTTCGTGTATTCGAAATATTTCTGTAAGCACATGCCACCCGCGATTGCCGCTCGCCGCCGCCGTTTGCCGTTCCATACCGCCACACCGGTATTGGCTTTGGCATTTTATTTTATTTTGAACGACACACTTTTGCCAAATATCCGTGATTTGAATGAAATGGAGCAGTAAAATGGAAAAAAAGAATCCCCAATATAACGAGCAAAATACCTGAATCAAGGCGTAGACGATGGAAAAAAAGAGTATGCTATTGCCTTTAAGGAGGTTCACGGTTGTATACACGTCTATACTGCAAAGCAATTTATAGCAAAGTGGGTATGCAAAAAAAAATCATACCTTCATAATATCAGCAGAATAACCGAACCGATATGTAATTATAATAGAGTATCGAAATCGAAAGCTAGACACTGAGAAAAAAATTGGCAGAAACCTTATTTATGCATGCTAGTATTTTAGTAGACTGGAGCCATTTTCAAAATTCTGGAAAATCACAACTATTTGCAATATTTGTTATAAGCTTTCACCTCGCAACGCGAAAAATAAAATTTGAGTGAAACACAAGAGAACCTGAAATTCAAACTTATTCACAAACAGATGATAACGTATCAAAAGACTTAAAATAAGAAGATTAGTGCCTACTCGCCTAGGCAGGTTCATAAGTACCTTACCCAATTTGCAGTTCTTTGGTTCAATGTTCTGTAAGGAAATATTCATTACAAATAATAAGTATCCCACTCCACAATTAACAATCGCGACTCGGCAACCAGCAGCAGCTCACAGACAAATACCCACCACCGGTCGACAAATAACAGCTGCACACGCACAACCAAACCCAAGTACACTCAGTTGGTTCTTACAACCAGCCAACAGCAAATTGAGATAGAAAATATATGGAATTATTTGGTTTGCCAAGGTATAATTCACATTCATGTTTTGGAACGAAATCGACTTATAGAGGTGGAATTTGAAGACAGAAAGAGAGACTCTTGTTGTACAAAAGGACTTGTTGTTGACTTGTTGTACAAAAGGAGTTTCTCTCATAAATTTTGACATACTGTGAATTCATTCAATAGTAGAGCCTGTTTATTCAGGCTGTAATTAGTAGTTGCCTCTAGTGTACCGATCGGAGATCCTTGAACTCAGAGACATCAGCAAGACCTTTCCTTTTTAAAGTGTTCCATATGTTATCGACATATACATATATAAGGTAACAAGACATGTCACATGTGTATTTCAAAGCCGGTTTCAAGTTCAAGCCAAAACTGCGCAATGTTTCATCAATCTTTTTATACCTCTGTCACCCTGCTTGCTAAAGACCCCGCCTCCTTAAACCGACACACGTTTATGTCTTTATTGAACTTCTGAAGCATTTGATTCGCTTTTTTTGTCTTCAATTTTTTGGCCATTTTACTGCCTGTTGAAAGTATTTGGGAGGTATCCTCCTCCTTTAAATATGCCGACACGAGATACATCTAGCAAACTTCTAAATTTTCAAAACAGCTAATACCATATGGAGTCTAACAAATTCAAGACGAGCTACGGGTGCAAATGTTTCTTCAAAGTCAATTCCACGACGCAGATAAAAGCTCCTGGCAACAACACGAGCTCTTCGATGTTCTTAATTTCCGATCTAAATTTCTTTCTTAGGAAAGTTTTGCTAGTCATAACAAATCTGTCTGGTGCACGCTCGATAGATCAATAGAAATCCTAATCTCGTCTTTAATCGCCATTCCAACCATTCCCTTGCTTCATTTATAGTCATCGATTTTTTTTCAATTTGTTTATTTCAAGCTAACTGATATTAGCCATTTTGACACCTGCAAGTCTATCCAGTGACTCAAAGTAAACATCTTCATCTGCCTTTTTTCTGTTGTCTTCTTTTTGTTTTTCAGGAATCCACACTCGATAGCCATTTAATGTTTCTAAATATCCAACAAACATTTCCTCATTAGAACGAGCCTCAAACTTGTCTTTCTTGATTTTTTTTCCACCAGAAATGCTTTTGCTCCAAAAACCTTGAGATGGATCAGATAAAGAAGTACTCTGTTCCAAAGTTCAAAAGGAGTATGGCCGTCTAAACTACCCGTAGGACATCTATTTCGCAAATAATTTGAAGTTAGAAGAACTTCTGCTCAAAAATGGTTTCCTAGTCCTAGCTGAATAAGCATGTACTTTTCATTTCCACGATTGTATGATTTTTACCAGATATTGAAAGCGAATTTCAGTTATAAATTTACAATAAAAAAATAATTTCTTTCAATTTCTGCCTTCAGTCAATTTCCAGCGATTTCTAATCGCCAGATGGCTTAATTTTTCCAAGAAGCGTATGTCAAATGATACATAACAAATAACAAAATAACTGAAAACCAAAACTGTCTACGAGGTCTGGTTACCGAGTAAGACCAAAACTCTCTTCATCAAAATCGGTTACAAGTTTTCAAAGGCCTGGTAGCGGACACATTAGCAAAAATGTTAATTATTCGCAAATATTTTCCCGCAATTTCAAATGGACATTAATTACAAATTTCCCCGACAACAGTGATGAAATTGTACATCAAAATAAGGGCTTTCAACTTTCAAGTTTAGTGGAGAATCGTAAGTCTTCGTTTTTTGTTTTTTTTTGTTCCCCAATTCTTCTTATTGACGCGGCCGGCCGTTTGACCCAGAATTGATTTCTCCCTTGCAAATTTAAGTTGACTGTTCAGTAGACAAAGTTCGCGAAGTGATTTAGTGATTCTTGTGCTGAACGATTAAAAAAAAATTGACATTCCCGAAAACATAGTGGGGAATATTCATAGACATTTTTAAACTGCTGTTAAGATGTTACTAACTAAAACTGGAGTTTAAGCTATTCATAGTCACATTTAGTCCTAGGATTAAGCATTAAACTGGAGTCTAGCTTTAAACATGGGTGATGCTATGTTTAAGTTGCTACTTTTCTATTAAATGTCAAAATATCATTCACTGCTTTAAATAAATAACTGTTTTTGAAGAGGATATGCACATATGTATGTTCCTACAATTCGTAAGGGAATAAAATAATTTGGAGATTTTAGTATAGTTGGCGGATTTTGTCGGGTGGCGTAAATATTGATAAATGATGTGTTTCAACAAGATTGGTACAAATGCTTCAGAAACGCATTTTCTATATGGCAAAAAAAAAACACTACATTTCCTTGAGTTGAATTTTCTGAAACTGTCTTTTCTTTTGGTTTCAACAAACGTTGCGTTGCTTTGAATTATGTATAAAGATTTTCACAAGAGTTGAGTAAACAAGTTTTAATTCCCCTTCACGGTGGTCATTATCAAATATTGCATTTGCTTTATTAAAAACTACGAACATGCACTTGCATGGTTCGCCTTCGTTGCCTTGTTCGCCATGTAGGGACAACTCGAGCAAATCTCACTTTTTCTAAGCACAGCGAATTGCGCTTCTTTTACACACGTCCTCAGCTCCTCACATTTCAAACAATCAAAACGAAACGATTTTTGCCAACTGTGTTCGCCGTGTAGGGAATAACGCAAACGCACATTTTCGACAAGCATATTCGTGGTTTAGCGCTACCTTTGACGGTAGTGAAATTTGATGAATGAGAAACTGGTGATGAGAAGCTGCATTTAAACATCTGTTGGTGTGGGTGGGCTTCCTATGTACCTACCGTTCAATGGTTGAATCTTGTTTTTTAATAACTTTTACGTGTATAAATGCCATCGAATCTTCAACAACCTGACAGCTGATGCCATTAGTTTTGCATGCCAACAAGAATTTTGCAAAAAACAAATTCATAACAACAACAAACAATGCAGTTACAACATCTGTACCGTCCTAAACTCCAACACAAACACAACGGTCCAATCTACGATCGAGAGGAAACAGAAAATAACATCCACCCACAAGCCATTGTTCAACCAGTGACCACGATTGGTGTAACCTAATAGAAACCTCGGGAAATAAACATCAAATACAAAATTCGATTTAATTAATTTATCGTGGTATGTCCGATAAGTTTTTCAACATTCACAATGTCATAAAAATTAAGGTAAACAGCTGTAAATTATTTTAATTTTCTATTTTATTTTGACATTACTGAAGTTTAATGTCTTTATTTGAAGCAAAGTTGTAGTAGATTTCTTCAATAAACTCTAGTTTAACTAAACACAGCCAGAAAATCGTCTATGAATAGAAGCTGTGTTTTCTAAGGACTTCAAACACGAAGTACTAAACAGAAACGTGGCTCATTTGAGAGGAAAAGGGGCGATCTGAAATGTACCCATTAAGCTAAGAAAATGAGCCGTATGCATAAAACCTAGTAGGGTGACGTGGTCATCAATGCACCAGTGGTGCAGAATGCACCACGGCTATACACGCTAAACCGGACGCTGGATTGGTGTATACCTCTTTCAAATGTAACCGTTACTTTCAGAAACTCCGATAGACTTAAGTTTGAAAGTGTTTCTCTTTCGTGGCTCACTTGTGCGGAGTGTTTTATAAATTTACAGTGATAAAGTGAAAAAATAAGGTTAGCTTATTTTTTTAATATCTGAGTGAAATTAAAGAGTTTCTTTACAACAAATCAATTAAACAGTTTTTTGAACATTTCCTAACATTTTAAAATAAGGAGTGAATATTTTTGTTGCTTTTGTTATAAACTATTTCAATTTGTTTAAAAAATGTCAGGGTGGTGCATAATGCACCACATAAGCATGGTGCTAAATGCACCGTAGTTTACTGTGTAAAAAGACAAAGATGAAATTAAGGAACGACTGCAGCAGCTAAAATTTATCTGATCAAGAAGATACTGCAAATTCATCAGTTGCTTTGAATTCTAAACTTCTTAACCGTCCATTTGATGAACTTAAATCCTATAATAACTTTGCTTTAGTGGAGTTCCTCTATTTGTTTTTATTTTCAAGTTCCCTTAAGTGATATGGTCTTTTGATCGATTTTTTTTATATTTAAGTTCTAGTATATTTTTGAAAAAATAAATCTGTCTATGACGTTAAAAAGTTGTTTTAATTCTTTAAATAAATTTGTGGTGCATCGTGTACATACGACTGGTGCATTCAGTACATACCATGGTGCACCATGCACCATTTGGTTTTTTGGGAAAAAGTATTTTTTACACAAAGAATTCGGATCATATCGAAAATATAAGCTCGTACGTATTTTCATAACATAGCTAAAGAATGAAATACAAAAATACATAGCAAAAAGAGTTCATTGGAAAAAATTATGGTCATTTGAAAATAAGGTGGTGCATTGATGACCACGTCACCCTAAATACTTTTACTGAAATTTTTTTAAGTATTTACTTATTTTGATATGCATAAAAACAAAGTAAAAGCCGAAAATATAGTAAATACTTTTTTTCATAGCAAATACTTTTTTTGGATGAATTTTTTTCAGTAAATTCTTTATTCCGTATGCATAATAACAAGCAAATACTTTTTTTCTTCAGCATTTACTCAATTTTTTCAAAGTTACAAAATAGCAACTTGAAAATATTTCAGTAAATACTTTTTTCCCTCAATCCTACATTTTTAATTGAAGTGTTAAGAACATTGACATCAGGTTCAAGTTATTAATATTTCCTTTGTTGTGGTGTTTTTCATTTTTGTTGAAATGGCAGAATTTATGCGTGTTAATTCACAAAAAGTTTATAAAGTCAGAAGATCGAATTCGGAGTCTAATTTTAAGCATCTGTCAGTGTTGCCATAAAATATTTTTTGAAATCTGGAAATTCCACATCAAAAATCTGGAAAAATCTGGGCATCAGGTGAAAGAAAAAAACGTGTGTGTGTAAACAGTACATGCGATTGAAGTTATACTTCCCAGCTTCAAACTCACATAAATTCGGAAAAGAAGCATAACCCCTTGTCTGAATTGCGTTTAAATTTTGACACTTGCGTGGTTAATAAAGTAGGTTCAAATATATTCTGCTGTAGAGTAGGTTATAAAATGGTGAAAACATTTGGAAGTTTTTACTTACAACTATCGTTCTCCTGTGAATTTAAATATTGGTTTAGCCCAGCACGCAATATTTTAGCTGACATAAAAAATGAACTAAAATATGATTTTTTTGATCAAGCGCGCGCCGCACGACCCGGTTGAGTTTTAAGAAAAAGAACTTTATTATTTCATAATATATTTATTGCAATCATTAATGTTTCTTTTACATAGATATAATATATGTATGTATATATGCATGTATCTTAAAAACAAAAAAAAATATCAAAAAATAAATACTTTTTTCTAACAGCCTTTGAAAATAATATCAAAAATACTTCTTCATTCGAAAAATAAAAATTGTTTTCATTTGAATTCAAATTTTTAAGTAGGTATGCAATGTCATAGTTGTCAAAAAATGGAAGCAAATACTTTTTCCTTCAACTGATAATAATCATATACATAAATGTTAAGATAAGATAAAAGTCATCTTAATTTTAGACTCCATTAAGTATACATTTGCCTATTAATTTTTTTGAACAATTCATTATTTACTTTTAGGTTGAAACAGTTACATTCCTTCATCTTTACAAAGTCTTTAGCAAGTAAGATTCACTCCAAGGTATCAACATCAAGACGATTTCTGACTTTTGTTTTATTGAGATTAATTTGAGAAAAAGTTCGTTCAACATTGGCCGAAGAATTGGGCAGAGTTAAAACAGAAAAAACATGTGTTTACTATTTACTATTTAAAATGTTTAGTAAACTAAAGCACTTATAACAAAAAGCACAATTTATTGGAGAACAAGATTTAAAACGAAGCTAAATGTTTATTTAATTGTAAAAACTGCAGAGGGCAGACACAACACAACTGAGATAATTAAAACCAGTGTTACCACTGTATCCTTAGCTAGAATTGAAGAGATAAGAGAATGTTTGATTTGCAATTGATTTGCTGATGTCTAATATTTAAGTTTGTTACTCACGTATTTTTTTTAAATATCTTTCCATTTTATCTTTCCATTTTAACTTGTTCACTGTGCACAAAAATAAACATAACTGTTTTTGTTAAACGGGCAATAGTGAATGAAACAGATAGATTTTAATCAACAACTGTTAAAAGAAGAAAACAAATTCCACGAAAGGATATTTCATTGTATATGAAATCACCAATTATAATCGAGAATGGGTTTTTCGATTTTTTGTGCCAGATCAAAACCACAAAAAAAAAATTACAATACCAAACTTATGTAAACAAAATTAGCACTGTGCCAGAACTCAAGATGGCACTACAATCGATTGCCAGGTCGCGGATACTAGCTAGATAGAAATACAATGGAATATTTTAAAAGGGAAATTTAAGTGAAGTGCTGCCAGCCTGTAAATTAAATTTTAAATTTTTCTATGAAAAAAGTGACGATGTTAAGGTAAAGGTATGCACATACTTTGCTGAGTTGAAAATCTGGAAAAAACCCAATTTTGAAACACAAAATCTGGCAATCGTAAATAGCTCTAAAAATCTGGAGAAATACGATAAATCTGGGTGTCTGGCAACGCTGGCATCTGTACCGTTTTGAGAAGGAAAATGTGGATTGGTTAAGTGAATACTTTATTGGTGAGGATTTTAAGTGGCAGTTGCCAGTAGCTTAGTGGTTAGGTGCGTTGGCTGCTAAGCAGAACGTCGGTCGTTGGTTCGAGTCCTACTCGTGCCCATAAAAGTTTTAATTTCATCTTTCATTTTTTAGGTATGTTGGAGATCCTGGCTTCCAAATTCGTGTTGGTGAAGACATTGGTGTCCATCAAAGTACTGTTTGTAGAACAGTGAATTCTGTTGCGAAATCAATTGGAAACAAAGCTTTAAACTGGATAAAATTTCCGTTAAATTATGAGCAACAATACAGATTTCCATACTAAAAACAAAATTGCATCCAGAAGAATATCTCAACCGCTCCTGGGATTAGCCAGATGTCCTGTCGATTGAACACATGCACCCAGATATTAGTTGATAGCCTGCTGAATGTTGATAGCCCTGGTGAGCTACTGTAGCAGTGTTACAAGTGGGATATGTAACTTGACCAAATAGTGTTTAATGCTAAC
Source organism: Sphaerophoria taeniata (assembly GCA_943590905.1). NCBI lineage: Eukaryota > Metazoa > Arthropoda > Insecta > Diptera > Syrphidae > Sphaerophoria > Sphaerophoria taeniata. The sequence continues at coordinate 27,712,313 of OX016541.1, forward strand.
TGTTAAACCATACTGAGTTAGTAATTTAATCTGTCATTTATGAAACTGTCTTTTGCTTAAAACAAATGTAAAACACGAAAATTTGATGCACTGAGTGTTCACCGCACTACGTTTCACAATTTAGGAATGGGTGCAAAACTCAAAGTAATCAAATATCAGTTGCTTCAGTTGGCTCCAAGTATAAAAACTTCATTATGATTGAATAAAATTTAAAAAAAGTATTTACTATGAATTTAAGATGAATTACAGCATTTACTTGGATGAATTCAGTAAATACTTAAAGTTTTTACTCTTTAGTATCTACTTTTTTTATGCATACGAAACGAAGTAAATACTGAAATAATTGAAAACAAAGTATTTACTTTTATCATTTACTTTAAGTAAATACTTTGTTTTTATGCATATCACTCAATGTTTTGATGTGTGTTATGATTTTAGTCTGAAGCTCAAGAGCTGTAGAAGACGACAAAAAACAGTTTTTTTCTATTTATTTTATGTATATTTGATTCAAATTTCTACAAATATTTTTTTCCTGTGTATTTAACCTTTTTGCCAACCACAGGAACTCAATATGAACGAGTAAAAAAAAAGCACAAACTGTATTTTTCCTAAAAGCACAATTATTCTTATGGGGAGTAATAAATTTATAGAAGAACAAATTTATGAACTGTAAACATTATCCCCAGGATTGGCTAGCATTTTGCGTGTGGGTTAAGGGAAAATGGTTATCAATGAGCTATTTTAATATAACAGCCGCAGGTATTTGGAAACAGAAATAGAAGCAATTTAATGTTCAAGTGTGTTATTCGGCGCATTTAAATAAGCTTTCATAAATTCTTTATATGGTTTCTAACCAATTAAGTTAATATTTTTTTCTCTCCATTTTTGTACTAATCAGCATTCACATTGTTTCTTTTTTTTGTGTTCATAAATTATAAGTTGTGTTCAAAATTAAATTATTAAATCATCCATTTAAAAAATATGAAATAAATGTACAACAAAGAAAACAAATGCAAATTTAATCTCTTAATTTCATCAATCACTATTACTCTCGTAACAAAATAAAAACAATAATTTTCATAACACCATTATTTTTATCCCTGACATAATCAAATGGCAAATAATATATTTATGTATAAATTTGTGTTTGTTTTATTGAAAGGCCTCATGCATTTGGAGGATTAATCCAAGCTTCCAAGCTAATTCACCGGTCTACAACATTTTTGCTGCAAGGATGAGACACATCATTTCTAGTAGATTTTTGGATGCTGAAACTAAATCCGGACACAGAAATGTTCTAGCACGTCAGGTTTTCAAGATATGCTTATCTCAATGTGCTCAAAACACGGTTTTTGGCGATGTTTGAAGTAATTTTTTGAGGACAAAAATTTTTTATAGACATTTGTAACTACTGCATTCTTTAGAAGGACTCTTTATCTTTCAAACCCATTTTAGTTTGTTTCGGTACGATTTTTTTTTCTCAAGATATACCATTTTGTTTTCATAACACCGTTGGCTAGTACAAAATTGCAAAATATAACATAGGTAAAATCGAAGTACCGTAGCTAAAATTTAATTTCTTTAGGAAAAAGTGTCGTAGCGAAACAAACTAAAATGGGTTTGAAAGATAAAGAGTAGTTCTAAAGAATGAAGTAGTTACAAATGTCTATAAAAAAATTTTGTCCTCAAAAAATTACTTCAAACATCGCCAAAAACCGTGTTTTGAACACATTGAGATAAGCATATCTCGAAAACCTGACGTGCTAGAACATTTCCGTGTCCGGATTTAGTTTCAGCATCCAAAAATCTACTAGAAATGATGTGTCTCATCCTTGCCGCAATCAGAAAATGAAATTTTGTAAACCTGTGTTATGCACGCACATTAGGCAGCTATTTATTCTTTTTTTGGTTGTCCCTTTAGCCATAATTACAGCACGCATACCACTTACACTCAGTCTATGGCCCACAACTCATTGATATACAGGAACAACCAAAAAAAAAAGGAAATAAATTCGAAAAAACAATCACAGAAAACACGCAAAGCATAATCGTTGAAGCCATTTCATTTATTTGTGATTAATCACGATCAAAATGATAAATAGGCAGTACTTTGCTGATATTTTATTGGCCCGAATAATGACCATCAATTGACAATAATGTTAACAAATGATACATTAAATTAATATTTTATTGAATATTGATGGTTTTTTGTTCCTATTGTTGTTGAGATGCAGTTAGCTGATTAACGAATTAAATTCGTAATCATTGGACGACTTTGAGGCCTTTTTGCCAGATTGGTTTTTGAACATAAATCAACGCACTGTGTAATGACCACAACCGAAATTCCTTTTTTTTGTCCAATTTATTAAAGTTCAAATTTAATTTTAAGTTAATCGTTTAACATTAGAGTTAAAGTTTTATTTTAGTCGCTTTGAAGGTTTCAAACATAGCTCTTTGGGAGCGATTGATGATGTCTATGTCGTCCGTATAGCCTAGAAGCTGGTGGATTTGACAAGCCGTCATGTCATTTCTTCAACACACACTATAAGCAGATTATGTTCAAGGCAGGTAGAATCTAGGCCTAGAGTGTTGACGCGGTAAACAAAATTTTTTTCTCTTAAATGACACCGATATCACGGGTCGCTCCTTAGAATTGTACTTGAGGGCTGGACTGGACATCGATTAAAGAGGCACAATCTTGCAAAAGTCCGTCCAGCTACTAGGCAACGCAGACATTGACATTATTGGAAGAACACAGCGTGATGTCAGTGGAGCGTTTGTGAGTCTTGAGACGGAGGCCAGGAAGATGGGTCAGACCAAGGCAAGACCAAGTTAATGCTGTCAACAAGAAAGGACAACCAACATCGACGTCTTGTAGCCAACGTCAACATAGACAGATTTAACTTCGAGGTAGTTAAGGACTTTGTCTATACCTAGGATCCGCTATCAACTCAGACAACAACACCAGCGCTGAAATCAAACGAAGAATCACTCTTGCCAATCGCTGATTCTTTAACAATTGAGTAGTAAAGTCCTCTCCCAAGCAACTACAGTGACACTCTACAAAACCCTCATCATCCCGGTCCTCATGTATGGTACAGGACATGGACCATGACAACATCCGATGAAAACGCTTTGGACTGCTTTGAGAGAAAAATTTTTCGACAGATTTTTGGTCCTGTCTGCATTAATGGAGAATGGAGACGAAGATTCAACCAAGAACTGTACGAGCTGTACAGCGACACTGACCTAGCCAGAAAAGTAAAGGTCCAACGACTTAGATGGTTGGGACATGTAGAGCGAATGGAAAATAATGCTCCGGCTCGTAGAGTCTTCGAATCCAACCCAGAAGGACGTCGCAGAAGAGGAAGACCGCGACTCAGGTGGAGCACGCAGGTGGTAGAGGACCTGAACCAACTTGGCGTGTGAAACTGGAGACCGCTAGGCACCGAGCTGGGTGGAGACGTTTGTTGGATGAGGCCCTGGTCAGACCTGGACTGGAGCGCCACCATAAGTAAGCAAGTAAGCAAGAATTTTTCATGCGAAAAAATTTGGACTACAAGGAAGATTGAAACTCTGCCTCAAAGATCAAGCAACAGCCGATATCAGGATATTTAATTTCGATGACTCAATGACGCCACTCGTGCGTCAAAGGCGCTTGAAGCAGTGGCTTAAACTGAGTTTCTACACTTAACACGGGGTTGAGAACGAAAAAAAGCTTTCAAAATAAAAAAATCTGTAAAATAAAATCGATTTTACTTATTTTTACTCAAACACCTTTTATGCAAGTTAATGAGCATCTCTTCACATGAAAATTCTTGAATAGACTTCATCATCACTCGGCAAAAAGCAAAAATTCTGTCACATCTAATCCTTCTTGACCAATTTAATATTCTTTATACCAAATGAAAACTGAAGTGTGAATTACTTTCACATTCACATGACCGATGACCTAATTCACTAATACCCCAACCATTCCTCATATCGAATAAAATCATGCTACAGGCTTAGGCTAGAGATAGAGACTCTTTTAGCGCATTATAGAGTAGAAGGTTCATCGCCAAATATTTACACCATTTTGCATACAAACAAGAACCAATCTGTTAACCATCACAGAGCAGCACGAATGAGTGGTTTTGGCTCCATCATCATTCTAACCTTTAATTTTTGTATCAGTTTGTTAGGGTGGTCCGAAAATAAAATTAAAATTTATATTCGTCTTTAGAAGTGAAATCCATCGAGATAAAAAAATTATATCGAATTTTATGGGCCACCCCAATAACCATACATTATGAAAATCAACTATGTAGGTACTTTTTAAATATTCTTCACTCTTGATAAATGGATTTCGCTTCACATTTCCCTTTCAAAACTCATGTTAACCCATAAAACGCCCTCCAGTAGCTCAATAACAAAAAGGAGGGCAGATAATTTTATTTTTATAAAACATCAGTTTAAGTTGGATGAGATAGATTGTCCAAGATGATGGCGTGTAAGCGTGCAGGTCGTCCTTGTCGTCATATTATCATCGTTGAGCTGGTCTGGTCGGTTAGTTGGTTAGTCGGTCGACAGGATATGCTTTTGAATGCATTTATGATAGCTTTATCATCGTTGCCACGCAATGTTAAATAATGTCATTTAAAGCTTGATTATATGCAGAACATACCATGGACGCATTAGCAGTACTTTCCCGAGGACGATGCATGGTAAATAGATTCATTATGAAATTGGCCGTTACGTCTATTAAGCCAGAGAGACTTTAATCTCTGCTTCCAGTACAAATATATGCAAAATCCTTCAGAATTGTCTGAATCTATATGCAAACACTCATGCACTCGCGTGGGTAAATTGGTAAAATATTAAAAAGAATTAAGCCATTTGCTTGGGCTCCTGTGTTGTTGAATTGGCCAGACAAGCCCGCTGGCTATCCTTTTGCTTGGCTCGTTTGGGTCCTTGGGCAGGAGTACAATTGGCGAGGTAAGCATATTAACATTCTCTCTGTTAATTACGAATTCTACACTTATTTAACATAAGTGAGGTAAATTATAAATGTCAACAAACATGTGTACGTAGTGAACAAGGAACAAGTGTTATACGAACAAACTGCAAGCGGCCCACCCGGTGTTGCCGCTTACGCTACTCACCTTGGGGCGGGTCATGGTCGGTCTCGAAGAGGAATGTATGAGAACACAACACAGACCAAGCAAGTTCAATACAATAAATTGATGGAAATTGAAAAAGGGTTGCCGTGTGATGATTTATTTAGTTAAAATTGCATGAGAAAATGTATCAATTTTTACAACAATATTCTTTTTTCATGTAAAATTAAAGTTTATTCATACAATTCACACTCTGTTTTTTTAGAAAAAGAAAATTGTACAAAAAGAAACTGGAATATTAAAGCTTGCTTGGTGGCTTTTAGCGATTTATGGCTGGTGTAACACTGGATTAACTGGGTTAATTATAGCTTCCCAACAGTAGTGCTCATAGTGGACTTTCCTAGTCTAAGGCCCTAAGCTTATAGAATGGAAGATTTGTATGACACAGGCTTGAGAAAATTACGAGGCTTATAATATAATTTTGGCAACTCTGAAAACACTATTGCCATGACTCGCTCAACCCCGTCCTTGTGCTCAAATCGTCGCTTGTGTATTTTCAATATAATGGGAGTTCACTATACAAATCGGGGACAACAAAATGCAAATCCACTTACGATTGCAGCAAAACTAATGAACACAAGCACAGCCAGCGTTCTGTGATTGTCATTGTTTTCGCCGCCGTTCGTTGTCGCATCATAATATGATAACCCTAAACTGCCAACCCGTTAGCTCCCACTTCTATATGTTTTACAATAGAGAAGTGGCAGAGCAGAAAACAAATTGGCAGGATGGAAAAAGGGGTTGATTGTTCGAGTGTTCATATTTCACCTTCGTTCATTAATCCAACAATCCTGTTTCATCCCCGATACGTGGCTGAGCTCACGATAATAAGCTTCCATTGCTCAACCAAACGGTAGTGGCAGGAGGCCTAGGAATATATTATGGAAGATCAGAAACCCACTTAGGGCGGTGGTGGCGTGTGGCGGCGGATAGAGTCTCTGCAGAAGGTTCGCTGTTTGAGTTTTGGCATGCTTTGAGGCGGGTTTGTTTGCTAAAGGATTTAAGCCCATGGATGAGCTGAATAAAACAACCAGGAGAATTTCGAATGTTTTTATTTTATTTTTATTTTCTCATTTTGTTTCTGCTGCCGCTCTGCTTTTATCACGATAATAATGAACATCCTCCTCATCGCTCCATATCATTGTGCGATTAAATGTTATCACTTTATAGATGAAAGAAGGAGTCCTTTTGCGTTGCTTTCGTTCGGGTGAGACGTGAAAAGCGTTTCAGGTTTTTATTTGCTTTGTTTAAAAGGCGCGCACGACACGAGACGCGACGATGGAGTTCTTTCTTATTCAAGATGCCGCCGCCGCCAGTGTTTATATAAAGCAACATATTTTTTTTCTGTCTTCTATGGATCATTTCATTTGCTCTAATCCAGCCTGAAATTAGGTTGAGGAATTTTTCTTGCTTAATATTTTTCTTCCATATTGAAGCAGAGGTAAAAAGAAAAATTAAGAATTTCCTTTTTTGTGCGGAATTTATTCTGTTTTTTGTGCGTGTCTTTTGTTTTCAAATGGATTTTTTTTCGTTCTTTAATTATTATGTTTTAATAAGGATGTTTGAAGGGCTTAAGAAAAATCTCGAGAAATTTGAAAATTCTTTAGCGAATTCTTAATCTCATTGTTGTGCATGTATTCTGTTTTCTTTCCCTTCCTTTAATTGTTTTTCTTATTTTGTATTCAATGACAAGGACAGACAATATGGCAGCCTGGACGAAATTTGTTGCAGATGAAAATTGGACCGCTTTGGATTTATGAAAAAAAGCTTCTTGGAATGTTAAACGTACCTATATATGAATGCAAATCCAAGCCCAAAACCAAGCGATTAATCAATCGGTCAATTTTGATAAGGAATAATTTTGCTTCGTTCTCCATGATTCTCATCGTTTCGAGCCTCCAACATTTCATTAAATTCAAAGATTTAAAATGCAGGTATTTGTAATACTGGCAAGTAAATAGGTAGTCAAGCAAACGTGAGCATCTTTCAAAATAATATTTTTAACAGAATTCTGGGCAATCAAAGTGCAATGCCATAGTTCTTCATAATCGCTTTACAGTTGGGCCTTAGAGCTGCTCGATTCTCGTTTAAGTATTTGTCGAAACAAGAAGGCACATTTCTTTTGGTTCAGTGGGGTTGGAATTAAATACAAAAAAAAACACGTTAAACACAATTATGAAGCAAATAAAAATCGCCAAAAGAAATTAAAATTTGATTTGAAAAAATTCCCTATGGAAGTGAAAAAAATACCACACAAAACGATGCCCGGACCACTTTATGCCATCATTATCAAACGAAAACGCAAACCAAATAATTCAGTCACCGTGTATTCCATTTGATGATTTGCTATACAAAAAAAATTCTTTGAACTGCTCTGATGCCAACCTTAACTCAAATGAATTTTTAACTCTCCAAAAAGTCCGTATAATGACGTGCACTATTGCATGTATCGCACTGCAACGCAAATTGTATTGAAAGCCAAAAGGATCATAAGTGCAATGATATTTGAGTCAAACACAACCCACACACATCAATAATGCTGAGGGCATCAGCTAAATAAAATGGTAATCCACTTATTCAAATTTTACACTCTTTAGCTGCTTATTCGACCGAAGGCTATGCCATAGCGCGAATTTTCATTTCATTTTTTTTTGTGTGACTACTAGAGAGGCCAGCAATTCTAACGAGGCTACTTAATTAGACATAATTCTCGGTACGAGTGATAAGTCAATAATATCAGCCAAATATTTATTTTCACCATTTCAGGAGCAAGTACTTTTTTCATCAAACGTAAAGCAAACCAAGAGCGATGGGCAAAATTAGCAAAGGGTTGATGTTTATGTAACTCATATTTATATGAGTTATGCAAGCACTGCACAGTGCTCAAACACTATTTGAAATTACTTTGAACATTTTAATTGGCACTCGAAAAGGTTGGCTTTCAGGAGCGTATAAAATAGGTTTAGATGCTTAGAAGATGCATAATGAACACACAGAGGATTAATTAATCAGCATGCATGGTGGGAACTACTTTTGCGTGAAATCAGAACAAATATTTACTTTTGATTGATTTAACGGATTAGGATGCAGGGAAAAAATCTGTATTGTTTCTTAATTACTTCGTTGCGATTGATTTCGTGAGAAAAGTGAGCTAGAAGTGAGCTAGAAACAGCGTTTGCTGGGGCTGCTAGTGTATTAGGTTGGGTCGGTATTTTTTATGTTGGAACTTTTTTTTGTTCAATTAAAAAATTATCATGGCCATTTTTATATTCTGGGCATTTAAACATACATTTATGAGGAAAATGGGGTGTCCATATTTTTGGCCAAATCTCGTGAACGGCTTGGCTAATTTTGTACAAACTTCTTAAAAACTATCAACATCACTATTTCTAATACAAAAAAAGTAATTCCTCAACGGTTTTGCATTAGATTTTTATATACATACAAGCTAACCCGTCAGACTTCACACTGCCTCAATCAATAAATAAAAGATCTAAACATTTGTAACCTGCTACCACACTAACCACTGCCTTCTACACGCTAGCCGCTTCCCGCTGAGCTCTACGCCAGCCGATTCCAAAAGTATAAGAGCAGTGAGTCATCAACGAATTTGCATAGGATTTTTGTTTATATACCTATAAACGAAAACAAAGTTTGCTGGTTCAGCTATACAACTCAAAAACCTTCGCGGGCTCATGCACAACAACTTTGTAAAGGACCATCACATGGTCAAATGCATAGCTTACGATCTATAGAGAAAATGGAGTTTCTACAATTTTGGCGATAGGTATCTCATGAACGGTTGGCCGATTTTGTACAAAATACTTAAAACCCGTCTGCACCACTAACTGAATAATCCCTCAATTAGATGCCAAACACTCAACTTGTACAAAAGTAGTGAGCCCTCAACCGATTTGCATGAGATTTATGGAGTTACGTCACAGCAGCTCTAACGTAAGCTATCCCTCAAACTCATTTCAGTTTTTGGGTCACAGTTCGAGAGGTTTGAGCAGCAATACTTATAGAAAGTAACCAAATTCTTGCTAAAACCATGAAGCGGCACTGTGCGGCAGGAATTGCGAAGGTAACGCAACCAAATACTAGCAAACTCTAAGAGAATCCACCAAAATTTTCAAAAAAAAAAAACAACTACACCAAGGATCTTGTCAGCAGATAACAGAAAGAACAGTTTTGAAGCTTTCTTCATCCGTACCAAACAGCAAATGAGCAGTATCACCAACTAAAATTGAAATAGGGAAACAACTCTTAACTCTACAAAAATTCAGACGTTGAATTTGCCTTGACATTACTTGAAAGTTACCTAAAAGCAACAAGAAAACTGCTAATGTGGCTCAACGTAACGCATTATTGAAGTACTCTTCTACTCAAGCTTTTTGAATTGTAACCAAAGAAGAGCATCAAAAATGGTTGGCGACAGAACAACCCTAAAATTATTTAAAACCTAGGAACACATTCGTAAAGCTGCTTTCCTGTCACACTTGTACGCCTGTACGGTCAATGCTAAAATGAAAAAGCCAGTTGCTTACCTTAACTTTAATATGATATTCACTCTAGAAGAAGTGCTCTTAAGTTTACCCTCGTACTGTAAAGTAAAGTGATTTGTTCTTAAGCCGTACAACTCAAATGTGGAACTCTCTTTCACTCTATGTTTTTCCCAATCATTGCAATTTGAAGGAATTCAAGACCAAAGTTGACGAACACCTCCTGCGAAACCCCCTTCCCCTTTCCTGATGCCCACACTGTGCCCCTCGCTCCAGTAGGTCTTTGGGATCAGTGAGCAGGCTTTCCACCAAAAATACCAACCAACCCTTTTCCCCACTTCTTAGGGGAAGATACCCTAATGTTGTAGCACCAAATGCACCTGTTAGCTTTTTTCACTTCCCAGTTCAAATATTAAATACGAGATTTTTATCAAACGTACACAACTGCCGGCGTTTCAAAAACTCGATTGAAATTAAATTCAATTTGCAAAAGTTTCACCGAGTTTAAAATTTCGGAAAAGGATTAAGTTTCAAAAAAAAAAAGAAAAGAATTAATGAAACAAAAACTAATCATTAGGAAGAAAAGTTCTTAAGCTTCTGGCCACAAAGTCTGTCTGCTGTCAAAAGTTTTTTGCATGTGTAGAAGCAGAAACTAGGTTTAGCATAATTTTACTCGTTTTATTTTGATTTTGACATATTTACCCCCCTCCCACTAACCTCCTTCCACTCCTGGTCCCTAGGGGATCGAATTCATACAACCTTCGTTTTCATTTTGCAAAGTGACAAAACAATTAAGAAGTTTCGCCTGATTGAACACCATTGATTTCTCAAGCAGAAAATTCATTTTCGTTTTGGTTTTGTATTTCTATACAGATTTTCTCACTGTGCTAAGACTCATCGTCTCATCGTCTTCAATACCTTCTACGTACGAATTTATCTTAATCCAGTATCTACGTCGTTGTCGTCGTTGGCTAAGACCGAATTTATATGCATTCGATTTTCTTTTTTTCTTGTTCATTTGTTCTTAATATAGACTCACTCTCTTCCTGTCCTCATTCCCTCATTCTCAGTGCCACCAGCCATTGGTTTTCCATGGTGTTCTGAATATAATCAGCATATTACAATAATCTCGTTTGCACAATTTTGTTTCGAAAGTTTAATTGAAAATTTTATAGCTGAACGATTTGAGACTTTTTCAAACGACCGACCGACCCCAAAAAAACAACACTTACCACTGTTGTCCCAAACCTTCTGCATTCCGCCTAATTTCTATAAATGTTTCAGAAATTCTACGAACACTGGGCAGAAACAGACAGAAGAAAAAGGTAATTAAATTTCAAAAAGCAAGCAAGTTCCAAACCATTGAGCAGTGGCATGTCAAATTCCAAAATATATATAGGACACTCTGAAACGATATCGAAACTCATTCCGTAGAAATGCGAAGTTATTATCCTAATTTTTTTGTTTGTTTCACTGGATATTGTTTTTTTTCGTTTCGTTGTTTTTAATTGAAATGGTTGAAGAGAGAAAAAAAAGTGGAAAATATCGTAACTTCAAGGTTTTATGGAGTTACAAATGTTATTTTACTCTCGTTTCATCAGTTCTAAAGGTTATTGCAGATTTACGGGCGTGAAAGTAAAAGCGCATATTTACGAGTTAAGAATAAACGACTGAAGGACAGTGAAAAAAAAACAACAAGCGAACGTAAAAAAGGCCATAAGCATCTGATACACTTGTCATACTTGTCATTCAAAAAGTTACTTCGACCGGGAAGAAGTTTAACTGTCAATAAAAAGTACGTGATAAGATTTTAAAAAGAAGAAGAAAAAATGTAAAGAGACAACAATTTGTATTCATTCGAATGTTTTTTGTTTGTTAAGCTTGGCAAGATGCATGGACGCCTATATGCAAGAAATACAAATATTTCTTGAAAACAATAAATATTTACATACAAAAGTTAAGTATACACCGTAGTGAATTTATTTATTTTTTATGTATTTTGAGAGGTTTACCAAAAACTTAGAGTAAGATAAGACTGGAAAGGGGCGAATCCTGTCTGCTCAAAATAACCGCTGCATTTTGGCTTCACAAGACCGAAATTGATGGTAAGCTTGGCAATTTTTGTAACTCAAACAATAGTAAAAAGCGATTTAGGGCGGGTCGATTTAAAAATTGAATAAAACAAGTTGGTTATGAGATATCAACAAGGTTTTACCCATATTTGTGGGATCTTTCATTGGCGTTGTTCGTGAAGTATAAAATCGTTCAACCGCCCACCGCCGCAATTTGCTGGGTGGCATGCATTAGAAAAGTCCAGTTTTCGATGACTTTGGCGCATAAATCAGGCTGGATTATTTGACTCATGGCGTAAATTATGTTGTCTCTGAGGGCTGCGGTGGTTTATTTGCATAGACATACGAATTTAGAAATATATACAGAGTGGCGTGACAGCTCTTGAAGAGCCAAGGCCTAAGTGGCTAACTCTCATCAACAATTCTCTGGGTGCGTGTGAAGAATTGAGTGGACCTACAATTTAACGCCGATTCCGAACGGCACTTGAGAAAGTTGAGAAGCACTTTTTCATGACTGATACTCTTCGAAGTTTTGTCAGTTCTTCGCAAGAGGCAGTGCCCGTTAAAGATAAAATAAAAACTATGGGCACGAGCAGGACTCGAACCCACGACGTTCTGCTTAGCAGCCAACGCACTTAACCACTAAGCTTACCACAGACACTACACGAATTCAGAAACCCCAACAAAAAAAGTCAAATTTCGTTAAATCAGACGATCTTGGTGGGCAATTCACATCGCCTTGGCGCGGTATAACCATCCATGGAACCGCTCGTGCAGAGTATCGATTGTGTCTTGAGCTGAGTGGCACGTAGTCATTCTTTTGAAACCATGTGTAGTCGCTGTCCATTTCATTCAATTCAGGCCACAAGAAGTCGATGATCATCGACCTATAGCGAACGCCATTGACGGTGATGGCCTGATGGCGTCATTTTCGAAAAAGTACGAACCTCCAGCCCAAAATCCACACCAATAGATGCATTGACACCTCGTGAATTTCGCTTGGATTGGTGTCAACCCAAATCCGGCAATTGCGCTTATTCACGTACCCATTCATCATTAACTTTCAGGATCAACTTATAACTGCTCTAAGACCCTATAAGCGCTGCGTATGGTCGCAGGCCCAATTCACGATCCAAAATTCGGCATGTGGCATGTTGTTGTCAGCGACAGGCCAAAGAACTTATAAACGACATGAAATTGACTATCTTGGAACTTTGCTTCACACTTTCCCGAACAGCGGTGATGTTTCCTTGACGCTTGGGTGTTGGATTATTGTTCCCTGAGCCGATAGACTCAAATTTGGCCACCAAACGCTGATTAGCCGAATTTTTGCATTGTTCGACACACCATAGTCTTATAGTTTCTAAAGGTGCCTCAATGATGACTCGGAAGGTGGCATTTTTAAAGTCCCTGACATTCTTCCAACATCTACAGCAGAGTTGAAGGCTAATCATAATCAACCGAAGACTTTCTTAATCTCTACCACAGTCTTAGGGGGTATCAGACTGTTGAAAATATGAAGAAAAAAAAACTGTAAGCATTCTTGAAGGCGTTATTGATTTCAGCAAATCGCCCTGCTTACATGAAATTTACATTTTTAAACTTCACTTCCCTGTTCCAATTCATCAAACAACATTTTTTAGTCATATAAAACTTTTTAAAGCATCAACCCTTTTTTCTTTTCTTAATTGTCCTTCATCACTTTAACAAACGCAAATATTTTTCTCTTTCAAATGCTCCCAAAATAGCTAACTCTAAAAACAAAAAAACAAAACAATTCCCCTCTCTATGTGAAAAACATTGACATCGCAAAATATTTCACATAATTCAAAGAAATTGGTATTGTTTTGCGGATAGCTCAAGAGTAAAACCTTAACCTACTTATAAACTCCCATCAGATTTAAAGCTTTGACAAACTCAAGCTGTGCACTGGGACGACTCTCGGCCTCTTAATTCAACAGAAATAACACTGAAAAAGAAACTTTCCAAACAGCCATCAGCTTCAGCCTATAAATTTAAATCTTCGAAAATCTACTTTTGAACTTTAAGCTGTTAAGACATTGAAAAAGATTTTTGAAAAAAAGAAAGAAAAAGAATCAAATAAACAAACATTCCGACAGCTCAATGAAGTGGAGGTGACGTAGCACCTTACACCCCCGGACGCGGCCCTTCTCCGTCCTCCTAAGGTAAGTAAAGTGATTCAATCACTTTGCACGTTCGTGCGTGACATTGACATTTGAATGCCTTGAAAAGAATTTTGTGTGTTTTGTGGCCAAACACCTGGAATGACACCACAAAATGTATACTTTCCAATAATTCGAGACCGTGAAGAGGTCAGTCAGTGTTTTAAATCACTGCTGCGACTGACACTCTCAAGTAAAATTTAAACAAATTCTTCGACTGTCGGAGTTGTTTGGTGAATATCAATTCGACTTCGACGGTATGAAAATATTTTCGTCAATAAACTGAAACTGAAAACACGAAAACAAACCCAAAAATGGAGATGTTGTGGTGGCGGTTTAATCTTGTAATTGATATACCAATACAAAAACAACTGGTGGGCATGGTGGGACAGTTTTGTGTCTTATCGAATCTGATTCAGGATAATGGTTGTTTGGTGAATCATTTTGTGGCCAGAAATTGGGTCGCCACAATAACACAAATATTTTTTGTGGGTCAGTGAAATTGATGGCAACTGCTTGAAATCGAGAAGATGAAAGTAAGAATGTTGTTGTTTTAAGAGACACACATGAAGTGATATTCGAAAATCCGACAAATTCCACTTAGAGGACCTTTATAAAGCACCAGGAGATGATTTGGATAGGAAAAATTATCAGACAGTTCCAAAAATTCATTAAACAACTCCAGCCAGAAAGACGTTTCACTTATCCAAGAAGAGTAATCAACACATTCACTTTCCCGTTCTCCATACAACAAACCAAGCTTACGAGGAATTTCAAACTCTCAAAGAACAGTGAAGTGAAAGTGACCAATCAACTTTTTGCCATACACCTAGTCGAACTCATGTCCAATTTTGATTCCGCGACTAGACATCACACTCCAGCCTTAAGCATTACGTCGTGGTGGCGCGGCAGTAGCAACACACGTCACGTTTGTTAAGTATACATTTTTTGAATGATTCCGCTACTTTGATACTAGAAAACAATACACCTTTCACTTCCCTCTCCGCCAACCCTCCTTCTTCACACCATAACGACCAACCGACCGACGCACGCGACGGACGGTACGATGCCAATTTGGCTTTGTTTGCGTATTAGTTACCAGATTGGAGCTATCATTCCATCAGCTGTGGTTGCAGTCAATTTGGATTGCACCCTCGTTTTATCGCGTGCATCGATCGTCTATCGTCGAGCATTCCGGTTTCGAAAGAATTGCGATGACGACAACAAAGTGAATGTCCGATTGCAACGACCAACACTGGTGACGACGAACATGTGGAGCATTATTGGTGTTTGGATACATTTTTTGTAGGTGGGTCTCAAGTCGCAATGGTCAGAGTAGAAGTAGCAGTAGCTCGATGAAAGATTGCAGTTTTTTTGTAACACACACCCTCATCACCGCCCGCTGGCGCCACGGTTGTTGTTGAAAACAAATTCATCGCCATTTCTATTATCGTCCAGCTGAGCGAGCATGCCATGACTTCCGCGCTCTATACCATATTCGCGTTTTATTTTTTTGCTAAACGTCCAAGTCATGCCTCTGGCTGACTTGGTGGCGAAAAATGTATATGCATGTTGCATAGCCCCATGGCGGTAGTAGTCGCCCCTTAAGTAATGGTTTTTTAATTTCACTGCATCCTTTTGTTTATCGTTTTTTTCGTCTTTGCACATTGGCTGTTTTTATTTTCGCCACGTTTTTGTTTTGTTCAATATTTTTTTGTAGTCTGTTCTATAGCTCCCAGAGGATAGAGAGCTTCAATCAAAGTCTTGTTAAGAACTTCAATCGTAGGGCTCCAAGGTACCCTCTATGACCTGCATGCCTGCCTATCATCAATATTGTGGAATGGCAAAACGAAACAAAAAACAGCAACGAATTGCTTCTTTGAGTAGTTTTTGACATTTTGCAGTTTACAAAAAGAAGAAAAAAAAAACATTTTGCTGTGCTTATTTGTTGACGAAATAGTGTGACGGCAAGGCCGGCAGCCGCTGGGGAGGAAATAGAAAACAGCAGGTGCTGATGTTTGGCGCGTGACAAAAGATTGATAGTTTTTTGATTGCAAGCAATTTGTGATTTTTCTTTTTTTTTGCCGTTTTGTTTTCTGCCACTGCCGCGCCTTGCATGCAATTTAATGAACGAAAATTACAAAAAAGGAAACCCTTATGAATTCAGTTTTGTTTTTTGGCTTTTTGACATTTTATACTTATTAGCTATGCACGAACTTTTGATACGGTTAAATAGCATTTTCAACGATAGTTTGTTGGTTAACTTTGACCTTATCTGGGGCAAACTTACAAAAATAGTATTTTAACAACGTCTTGCCACCCTAATTTAGACACGGACTTGTCGTCAAGAAGTTCTTATGAGGGAGTTATTTTAAAAGTTCAATTTTTCATCATCTTCGACTAAAACACTTTCTTCAATTTTTCATGACAGTTTCAACAAAATGGGAAGCAAGCAGAGTTTTTATCTTGATCCCATCATTCAACCTTTCTTTTAGAATTGGTGACAAGACGACGAAATTGAAGACGAAAGGATGTATGGTGTGTCCTTGCTAAATGAACAAAACCAAGAACAAGGACCGATAGATGGATGGAAAGCACTCCCAACCATCCCTTCACCAAAACACAAACGAAATGGCATCCATCTAAAAAAAGAAAAGAAAAGATATAATGTCTAAATTGTTCAGAGTCTTCTCCATCGTCCTGCGTTGTCGCGTCGTTTTACTTTCTTCTTTCGGTATTCTTTGTTACGGGAAGGAAGTAGAACATATTTTTTATGGTTATCATTCGTTGATAAGGGTTATGATCGTTAACCTTAGCACAAAATTGCACAAAATATAATAATGTCTAAGAAGAAGAAGAAGAAGAAGAAGGAGAAAAAAATCTTTTTTATCGGATTTTAAGAGTTATGTTTTTATGGTTTTCATTTTCTTTATGTTTTCGAAAGCGACCGCGAGCACGGTCGCAGGTCTCTCTCAATATCAAGAGAAAGGTATAAATTTTCGTTTGGGGGCCATTTTGTTTTGTTTTTTGTTATAATTATGACTTGAGGTTGTTCATAATTGCATTTGGGGGTGGTTTTAAATGTTGTGGATGGCTTTTTATAGCTTCTTTTAGATGAGAATCTTATCGGAATGCAATTAAGATGGGCCTTTTTGTTGCAGAAACGAGGGCCGTTTGCTGACAGAGCTAATACATAAAATTAAGTACACATAAACAAAAATTGATAAGAAATCAATTAACAAAAAAATACTAAATTCTTCTCTTCATTTTTGAACGGCAGTACGAACTTGATCTTTAACTTAAGGATTTTCCAATAGGGACGAGTTGTTTTTAAAAGCTCGTGGGGGCCATAAGCATTATTTCTATAACTTTCTTACAAAACAGCATTGACCAACACGTGCAAATGATAAAACTTTATTATCAAAATGCATTGCGACCTTTTTATGGGCGTCCTTCCAAGTCAACTATTCAAAGTTTTGTCGCCAAATTCAAGTCCCACGGTTCAGTGAAAAATTAAACATACCTAGACCTTACCTACCCTTTTCGCCAACGAAACCCAAGACCTGCCGATAGCATCGCCGCCATTTATGAAAATGTGCAACAGAATGCGAAGCCGTCAATACTCAATACTCTCGAACTTGGCCTATCGTAGACTACAATAGCCGCGTTTTATTATCAACATGATCTGATCCGGATCAGATCATGATAATAAAACAGCTTTGGATCATCAATTTACTTATTACGTCACGTTTGGCAGCAGTTTGAAATTTATTCATTCTGTCAATTCAACGGAGTTGCCCTACGATAATTTTGTTGAATCTCATTCCCGGATAATAAATGTGTGAAAGTGGCAGCACAGTTTTTATTGAAAATATACGCCAACGTTTCAACTTGTGTGCGGAAGAAGAACTAATATTTGGATCACAAAAATTCATCCAAGTAAAAAGTAGGATTTCGATTTTTTGTTGTTTCACATATAAATCAATGATCTGATCTGGATCATTGTGATAATAAAACGCAGCTAATAGCCGCGTTTTATTATCACCATGATCTGATCCGGATCAGATCATGATAATAAAACAGCTTTGGATCACAATTTACTTATTACGTCACGTTTGGTAGCAGTTTGAAATTTATTCATTCTGTCAATTACATCGGAGTTGCCCTACGACAATTTTGTTGAACGATTATTCTGTTGTATTTTAAGTGAAAAATCATTTTGCTATGTAATTGAAAAATATCTCATTCCCGGATAATAAATGTGTGAAAGTGGTAGCACCGTTTTTATTGAAAATATACGCCAACATTTCAACTTGTGTGCGGAAGAAGAACTAATATTTGGATCACAAAAATTCATCCAAGTAAAAAGTAGGATTTCGATTTTTTGTTGTTTCACATATAAATCAATGATCTGATCTGGATCATTGTGATAATAAAACGCAGCTAGTATTGCGAATTTTGCGGCGTATTTGGGCCTGGCTTGCGCCCATACAAATTCTACTCTGACTAATAGAATGGTCGAACTATTTCAGGCAGACTTTGACCAATATTATTAAATTGTCTCATTCGGTAGTAGTAGGAGAGGCGATATTAATACGATATCACTGGTCTACTTGAAATATTTTCTATAGGGAATGAGTGTGAATTGTGTAAATAAACTTCAATTCCGTATGGGAAAATTATGTGACTTCGTTAGGTAGGGTTAAGTTGATTGTTGGATGAGGATCTGATTCGACACGTATCTAATACAGTGACATTTGCAATAAGGCATTAGATTCAGTATTTATTATTGTTTGACAATTATTCATCTGCCTATAGACTATGCGTTGGGAGTCATTTTGCACTTTTGGACAGGCACGTAGCCAGAGGAGGGGCTAGAGGGGCCCAAGGTCCTCCCGAAATGATTTTAAAAAAAAATATTTGAACAAAAGTTTGTATATTCTCTTATTAGTTCCTCACTACTTATGTAACCACATCGTAACCAGTTCAAAAAATGCAACCTATATAAGCCCAGATATCCAAAACGAAATCTTGGATATATGCTCTGATATTGTCACCAGAAAAATATCTAACCGGGTTATAAGATCGAGTTGTTTTAGCATTCTGGCTGATGAAACAATGGATGTTTCTGGCACTGAGCAACTTTCAATATGTGTCCGATATGTTGACTGCTGTACAGAGCCCACGAAAAGTATGCTTCGGGAAAATTTTGTAGGTTTTATTCCGACACCGACGTCTTGGACAAAACGTCACGATAGACGCATATAATTTCGAGGTAGTTAGGGACTTTGCATACCTTGGCTCCGCTATCAATACGGACAACGACATCAGCGCCGAGATCAGACGAAGAATAACTCTTGCTAATCGCTGTTTCTTCGGGCTAAGAAAGCAATTGAGTAGTAAAGCCCTCTCCCGAAAAACTAAGGTGACGCTCTATAAGACCCTCATCATCCCCGTCCTGCTATATGGTGCATGGACCTTTTCAAAAACGGATGAGAACGCACTTGGCCGTTTTGAGAGAAAGATTCAACGTAAGATCTATGGTCCTGTCTGCATAAACGGTGAATGGAGGAGAAGATTTAACGACGAACTGTACGGGCTGTACAGCGACACTGACTTAGCTAAAAGAGTGAAGGTCCAAAGACTCAGATGGCTCGGTCACGTGGAGAGGATGGACACCAATACTCCGTCCCGTAAAGTCTTCGAATCCATCTCAGAGGGAAGACGCAGTAGAGGAAGACCAAGGCTCAGGTGGCGCGCGCAAGTTGAACACGACCTCAACCAACTAGGCGTGCGAAACTGGAGACAGCGAGCTAGGGACCGAGCTGGCTGGAGAGGTTTGTTGGTTGAGGCCCAAGTCTACCCCGGACTGTAGTGCCACCTTAAGTAAGTAAGTAAAGTAAGCAAGGATCCCTCTTCCGATGTTCTGAAACTGCTAGATATATGTGACAAGACCTACTTCAGGAGCATAAGCTACTTGCTTACAATTTTGGCCACACTACCAGTTACAACAGCTATCGTTGAAAGAACCTTTTCAACGATGAAAAGGATCAAAACAGTATCCCGAAGCGTTATGGGCCATCCAAGACTAAGCGCACTTGCACTGCTGTCTGTTCACTCAGGTATTGATGTGGATCCAGATGAAGTGATCGACATTATGTCTAAAAAAAAGACAAGGCGTTTATTGCTGTAAAAATCCAAACTATTTAATTAATTAAATAAAAAAAAATACAAACAAAAATAAAACATTTACATTATGTAGTTTTTTTTTTTTAATTTTTGTATAAAGAATTAATTCTTCGAAATTGAACAAGCCCCCCCGAACCGAAATCCTGGCTACGGGCCTGCTTTTGGAGTTCCTTAAAATTTGGCTGCACAGAAAATAACAGTCAATTGCGGTTGGTCTTAACTTCACAGACATTACCCTTTAAGTAATGGCATTGATATTGACATTAACACTGACAATGACATTATAGTACTTCCAACATGAACGTACCGAACTTCAGAAGGCACATGCGAGCACATGAGGGCATCGGCTGGGATAGAACAAGACATATAGACAAGTAGAAAGAAAAGCATACACATAACAGAAACCTACGTGGCATATTCACCCCTCTTCTGATTTTCGTTCCGAATTCAATTCGTTTTCGAAATTGATTTTCGCAAAGGTAAAAAAGCTGTGTTCTTAAATTCGTAAGAATTTGCCTTCAATTTTTGACAAATATTTCTCTGAAATTACTTACATTTTTAAATTTACGATTTCAAATTCGGCCAGCAAAATCGAAACGAATTAAAAACAAAAAAAATTAGAACACCTCTGATTTAAAAACAAAAGTTTTTCTTTCATAAACGAAAATCAGAACAAGGGTGATTGTCTCAAATCATCGGACAGGTGGGCTCAGATATGCTGGCAATTTTTATAGAAAAAGAAAAGAAAAAAGTGTTTTTAGAGAATTCGAGTAATGTGAAAAGGCATACCTATTACAAGTTTCACGTGAACAGCATTCCACACGAAAAAAATCCCTTTTTTAGTTTCGCCTATTGTGAGTTTCGGGCAAAAAAAGTTGATGTTCAAAAGATTTCTCTTATTGCCAGCACTCAGTTAAGGCGGAATTAAATGTCATTTAGGGCTAAAATGTTCACTTTTATTTAGGAGGCCAACGGATGAACACTTAGAAAATAGTAAGCTATCCAATCCACTGAAGGCAAATCGTCTCTTCAAATATGCCGAGAACTTCTGACAGCGCCAGACTAAAAGTGCTTTGCGATAAGCCAATTTCATCCTTCCCACTCCTTTCTGATACCCACCCTCGGCAAAAAGTTGCAAACAAGCGGCAAGCTTAACAATGGGTGGTATAGCAAATGTTTGTTTCCTTGGAGGCAAGGCAGAATCAGAATATCGAGCAGAAGCTTAAAAGCTGCTTTATTGAGTCTTTTATGCTATTAAAATCTGAAAATAATACTCGCATCTCCAAATGATAAGAATGATCCCTTAAATGGTTTCGTTTTTCAGTCCTTTCTTCTTCCTCCACGATCCACCACATTTGTAGTGCAATGCGTCAATCATTTTAATTTATTTCATTTTAATTAAAAACTAAACAAAATTATTTGTTACACTCGATGGTGTCAAAATATATATCTCCTCAAATCAAAAAATCAATAGCGCAAAATATTAAACGTTTTAGTATGATACTAAATCAAATTTAGCATGATACTACGCTAAAGTGACGTTCCCGTAAGTTTTAAACGGTTTTAGTGTAACACTAGGCATTAAGTATGATGCTAAAGTTAAAATCACAAAATGGCGTTATTAAATTTTTAGTATCATTCTTGTCTTTGGATTTGTTTCGTTTTCAAATAAATAAAATAACAAATAAATGAATAAAAACTGTTTCCTGAGACGATTTAGAGACTGTTGGGGATTCTGATGTCTGCAGAAATATACATATGTAAATATCTCGTTTTAAAGTGAGACCAAATCCGTTCGAAGACCTTGACGGTGGACTCTGAGTTTTATTCTAGGATAAAATAACAACAAAATTCCTCATCGAAACTTTCTATTAATGAAGAACTGCAAGTTCTAATAACTTAACATTTCTTTGGAAGAAACGTTTCGTCAAACGTTGTTAATTCAGTTTTTCTTATGAACAGATTTTTGACATAAATTTATATACAACATACATATACATATGTAGATCACTACATAGAATACCTCAATCCGCTCTGGGCGTAATCGTAAAAGACATCTAAACGCATTGCTTCTCTGCTACCAAATTTTATCCCAGTTTCCGTCTTCCGCTGAGGAGTTCAACGATATTAAGGAAGGCAAGAATTTATCGCAAAACACATTTTTACTGCTTGAATACTCAATTTTTCTTTCTCTGATATACCTACATATTCTGAATATGACATATGGAAAATGAGAATCATTGTATTTCTATTTAGCTAGTACTCGCGAAACGGCAATCGATTGTAGTGCCATCTTGAGTTCTAGCACAGTGCCATTTTTTCCCCAATACCAAACTTATGTGGAAAAAAATAGCACTGTGCTAGAACTCAAGATGGCACTACAATCGATTGCCAGGTCGCGAGTACTAGCTAAATAGATTGATGAGAACTAATTTTTTTCTTGAAAGGTGTGTTTGTTTAGTTTTTTTGAACGAACTGTAACTTTTTAGCTGCGTTTATTTAACATTTTTTAATAAAATGGTTTTAGTGTGATACTAGTTATAAGTTCATTAAAAATGTTAAATATGCTGGTAAAAATTTAGCACCATACTAAAGTTAACACGATGCTAACTAGTATCGCATTAAATCCCTAATAGAAGGCGGACTAAAATTTTGCGCTAAGAAGACTTCAACTTGACGTGCGTCGACGTTTTCAATACATTGACACTGTTTTTTTATTTTGGAAATGAAATGAAAAGAACTATGATATCTTACAAATTGCTCTTCTTTAGCCCTGAAAAAAATGTAAGCTATGAGTTGAAAAAGAATATTTCTTGAATCAACTAGCCATTTGGATTGTAGGTTAAGAAAAATATAAAAATGTTTAATTATTTGAATGGGAAATATAAATAGATCTTTTCATTCCCTGAAAACTGTATTTTTCTGCAAGCATTCTATCACTGTTTGTTTTCTTCGAACTGTCAGTCCTGATTCGAAGTGAAATTTTATTCGGGCGAAACTCACAAAAGCTTTTAAAATTCTGGGTGAACAAAATATGATAGATTGATGAATGATTTTCCGGGTGATATTCACAATCAAGCTAAGGGTTTTCGATATTCCGTTTCCAAATTTTCTTAGCAAAATGTAAACCGTATCAAAAACGGCTAATGCGATTTTTATGAAAACGTTAGTATACATTAGGAGTACATAGCCAAGATGGAAAAAATGAACACTTATTGTCCGCCTAACCGACAGGTAACGAAGATAGGATAAGAAATGTGTGTGTGGAAAGCCGCTACTCAGTTTTGTAGTAAAATTTTAAAAACAAATTAGTAGAGGACACCTTCACAGAAGCATAATTTAAATAACCCTTTTCCGTCCTTTAATCAGCCTTATCATTCTATTTTTTTTTTTTTTGAAATGTACAACAAGAGTTCATTTTCCCACCAATGAAATCGGACAAAACAAAACCGAAAAACAGGACAGCAGGACAACATAAGACAAAAAACAAATGAATACAACAAGCTCATAGTAGTTGCACAATGGTGTCATGAAAAAGCACAAAAAGGACGAAAACTGTCATCGTCATCAGCTCTAAAATGACCATCGTACCTACACCGCAACCCTAAAAAGGATTTACATGTTTCCTTTCATCTTTTCATCCTCGTCATGACGGCAAATGACCTGAGGCTTCTCGAAATTAGGAAACAAATACATTTCTTTTTTGGTCTTTGTTTCGTTCAAAACACAGATGGGCAATTCATTAAAAAATAAAATGTCGAGAGTCCTAAATCATAAAAAAAAAAATGCCATTATAATTCTTCACAGTCATATACACACTTTGTGATAAAAAAAAACAAAAATGCATATTAAATTTTTTGTGTTTTTAATTTATTTAAAATAGTGAGTTCATTGCTTAAAAAATTATAAAATCACACTTTATCGAATTAAAAAGTGTGAAATTTAATTAAGCTTACGGGGGTGCAAAAAAAATCGATAACACTTGAACTCACCCTTTGATCCTTTTATTACGGATAATCAGTTGATCCTGAAATCAAAATTAACGTTTCAACAATTAATAAATTATTTTTGTTTGTAGCCAAAAGCTATGTAAGTACAAAAAAGTGAAATTTAATTAAATAAATATTTGACATTCGTGTTAAGTGCTTAAAACTAGAAATAAAATTCATACAGCTTTAAAAAAAAGTTCCTTGCACCCTCCTAGTCATTTTTAACCAAGAGGATAAAGTCAATAAACTTATGTCCCCAACGACACCCTTCACATTTTTTTTGCTTTCCATCAACAGAAACGTCATAAAATTGTTTAAGCTTCAAGTAAGCGGTGACCCAATAAAATTACAAACTCAAAATATGCTCAGGTTTTCGTCATTACATTTTTTTATGCTTTTCCGAAATTTGTTTGAGTAGAAAAACAAATATAAACTGATAACTTTTTTTTTTTACTTCCTAGCCTTAAATCCGGCACTGAAAAAGTTGGTACACACATATCCATTACCATACTCCAACAATTTTTATACGGCACAGTAAAACAAACAGACTCGAGTTCTTAGTTTATGGAAACCCTAAAAAAAACCAAAAGAAGAGTAAACAAATAAAATAAAAACAAAAACAAGAGCAGTCAGAACTTTTCGGTTTCTCGACTACACAGTTGATGGCAATGGCATCCCCAAATGAGTAATTTATTTATATTTTCATGTTTAAGTATGCATTTTGTGATTATGCTCGTGAGTGTTTGGTTTTCCTATATATAAGTTGCCTACCTATTTGTTAGCATACCAAAAATGTTATCCCTCTCTCTTGCTCGCTCTGTAATACTAGTGGGTACTAATTTTGTGTGTTTGAAAGGACTTTTTACTTTCGAATGCGGTTTTTGTGGCCTTCCGACTGAATGGAAGCCTCTTTTTTGGTTCCAAAATACTTGTCTGGGTTCCGTTATTCGTTTGAATGTGTGTTTGGATGTTTTTGTTTTTGTCGGTTAAATTGGAGTGTACATGCGAGTGCGGAATGTAGTTTGAACAAAATTGGAAATTATTGCTATGTGGTATATTTTGGAATAAGAAATTTGTTGAGCTAATTATAATATCGTACTTGGGGAGGTTTTCTGGTTAATTTTGTATTATGTTGGAACAAAAAAAGGCTGCAGCGAAGGGAGCATAATTTTTGGTGCAAAAAGGTCGAGTGTTGCTTAATAAATTAGAAACAACTCAATTTTGATTAAAACTTATGATGATAGTAATTATTGGATTTATTTACTTTTTTGTTTGATTCTGTAGGGAAATTTCACAATTTGAAACAGTGAATTACTCAGAATTGCTGAGGAAGAAGCGGTATGTCGAGTTTAATAAATTTGACTTCTTGAATTTTGATGTTTTTTAGAGAACTCCGGATATTTTCTGATAGCCATATCGGTCATTAAAAAAAGACCTAAATGAGATCTATCAGGGAAATAAGCTTATTTTGGGTATTAAGTTGAATTTTGACGGGATACCATGAGATACGCTCGAGAAAGAATGATGAGGTGAGCTTCGATTGAAAAGCCATCGACTACTGACAATATGAAAGCAAAACCAAGAATCAACAAAATTAACAAAACGAATTTTGGTACACCTCCACAATCGTTTCCGGTCCACTTAACCTAATTCGGTTTCCTCTAACTATAAGTTTCAGCAATCAATTTCCTTTTTTGATAAATGTTTAACGGTTTTAATGGCACTGTTGAGTTCTTTTCCGGAAGGAGATCAATGTTGCGCAATATGAATTGGCTTACTTCCTTTTTGATCCGCATACAAAAAATGTGAGTATTTACATATAGCCAAAGCATTAATGAAAATTTGAAGAATTTTACTCCATCAGAATTGTTTGGTTTTTATGTTGATTAGGGAAACCCGGTGCGCGTTGTGAAGCATAGAAAGAGGGGGACTTCGACATAGCTGGGTTAAACAAAAGTGTTTCGTTTTGCATAGTTGTGCTTAAGGGTTATAAATTACTTTAATAAATTACTTTTTCAAAATTGGATTGCTATAGGTCTTCTATTATAGTGATGGATAGATAGGCGCGAATACCTTTGTGTGCGGTGTGAGGGCCCCATGATAAATGAATTAAATTAAATGAGAAGTGAGATGAGTATTGAATGTATTATATTACTCGGAAGCCTCCTCCAATAAGTGCTCTTTGCCGTGTTCAATTATTCATTTGATGTATAGGTAGACAACAGGCTGTATAATATTTGAACAATGACTGACGATGCCTAGGTTGAATTTGAGGAGATATACTGGAGACAAAAGCTTGTAGAAAGTGATGAAATGTTCTAATGAAAACATGGACGACAAAGGATTCGAAGTGACTTGCTCACAGCAAGTGGGTGTTGTCTTTGTTTTGTTTATCAAGTTCAGATTTGTGTTGATGAGAAAGCCATGTTTTCAGTTTCATCAGAAGTAAAACAAATATTGCTTAGAAATGTTGAAGCAATACAATTCTGTGCCATTGTTCGAAAATTCTTAAATTTAAAACAAAAAGCAAAGCTGCTGGTGTTGTAAACCTTGTTTGTGTGCACAAATCAGTAATTTTTCATGAAATTGCACTTAAAACGAAATTACTCTCAAAAATAATATCAAAATTAAGATCTTTTAAGCTTTTTTGACTTGCATTTTCATTTTCGCGTTAAATATTTTTTTTATCAATTGCTCATTCTTAAAAAAAATATTTAGTAAAATTGACTGTTATATATTGTATTCTAAACTTGTAACACATACTGTATTGCATACTTGTAACACATACTGTATTTATTAGTTCCCTCTCTTTATAATAATTCATAATTGAAGCTGTATGATTATGTTACGCATATAAGTTAAGCACTTGATGAATAAAGCTCTTACTGAAAAGACTGTCGTGTCGTGGTCTATTTTCTAAACATAACATTTGGCGACGAGCGGAGTTAAATTAAAAGTCAAAGTCAAAGTCAAAGTAAAAGTCAAAGTCGAAGTCAAAGTCAAAGTCAGTCAGTTATATAGTTATTTTGCGGTAATTAGCTTACGGTAAAATCATACCATAGTCTTTGGTCGATACTTAGTAATGGCACTGATTGGAAATATTGAACCGTTTGATCAATCAAAAAATGATTTTAATACGTATTGTGAACGATTAGAACAATTATTCGTGGTCAATAACGTTTCTGCTGAAACAAAAATGCCGTTGCTCATCACATTAATTGGTGGTGAAACTTATAGCGTCCTTAAGAATTTGTGCATGCCTAGTTCTCCTACAGAAAAGACTTATGATGAATGCAAGACTTTATTGCAAAATTATTTTAATCCTAAGCATACAGTTATATTAGAAAGATTTAAATTCAATAAAAGAGACCAAAAGTCATCGGAAACCATAAATGAATACATTAATCAATTAAAACAGTTAGCTAGACCATGTGAGTTTGGGGCCTTTTTGTCGGAAGCTCTTCGCGATCGGTTAATTTGTGGACTACATAACGAAAATATACAAAAAAGATTGCTTTCCGAGGAAAATATTACGTTCGAAACGTCTTGTGCAAAAGCTACTAGTATGGAATTGGCCATGCTTGGAACGAAAGCAATGCATAGTGATGATGCCGTCTCTGCTGTCAGAAAATCACAAGCTAAGTATCACTCAAATAAATATTACGAAAAATCATCTTCAAAACCTAATTTAACCAAGAAAAATCAAGATTCTTTGTCTGCATGCTATAGATGTGGCCGTCACCACAATCCATCAACATGCTCTGCGCAGCACTGGACTTGCTTTACATGTAACCAAAAAGGGCACACGTCAAAATTGTGCAAGAAAAGATTGGTAAGGACGTCAAAACCCATACATAGAGTCGATATGGACACGATAGATTCGGAGTCGTCAGAGGAGTACACAGAGGATGCTCTCAATTATGTTAACACAATTGAATGTCAAACTGGTAAGCATGTTTCATGTCAAACTGGTAAGCAATTTTCGAATTCAACTGAGAAAAGTATCGCATGTCATGAAAATTTGAAGATCAGCAAAATCAGTCCATTACTGTTGACTATTAGTATAGATGGTCGTCCAATAGACGTTGAAATAGATACGGGAGCTTGTGCTACGGTCATGTCCAGAAAAATTTTTGAGAAAAATTTTCCCAAATCTGAATTAAAATGTTACAATGGCAAACTTAATTCGGTCACGGGCGAAAATCTGAAAGTTGTCGGAGTCAAGTCAGTCAGAGTATTATGGGGAGAATATTCGAAAGTTTTGGAATTAGTCATTGTCTGTTGTATACGCATCTTGGCAACTCTGTTGCTTTCCTTAAATCCTATTTTCTAAAGTATATAATGTAAATAATCTACTTGAGCTTACTTAGTAAACTAAATAACAGACGAGATCATTCGATTATTGTCCAGTTGTATAACTACTTAGTAGTTTTTCAATCATATTATTTTCCTTGCTGTTTTTGTCAACTGTAGACTGAAGAAAATTTAAATATAATTGACTGAATTTGAAGCAAAAGTTTATTATTTAAATTCGGACCCAAATACACAACATTGTCGATACCCAAAGGTCGTTTATCACATTAGTTGGTAGAAAATGGTTAGACGTTTTTTTTTTCTAAATGGAGAGAATTTTTTTGTCAGTCATCCTCAAATGTAGACAAAATTCAAGAGCCGCAAGTCATAGTCGATAAATTGTTGGATAATTTACGAAATACCTACCTATTCATCAGTTTTTTCCAAGGAGCCCACGTCTATAATTGGATACACAGCGTCAGTAGCTTTGAAGGCAGATGCATTGCCAATATTTTACAAAGCATACCCTGTTGCTTATTCTCTTCGAGAAAAGGTTGAATGCGAACTTCATCGTCTTCAAAAGAATGGTATTCTTAGTCCAGTAAAATTCAGTAGGTGGGCTAGTCCCCTTGTTGTCGTAGTCAAAAAGAGCGGTGACATAAGGCTTTGCGCAGATTTTAAGGTTTCACTTAACAAAGTAACTGATATGGAGCACTATCCTATACCAAACGTGGATGACATGTTAGCTTCTTTGGAAGGAGGCGCCGTGTTTTGCGTTCTTGACCTCACTGGAGCCTTCCAGCAGTTGGAAATATCACCTGAGTCACAGGAACTTTTCACAGTTAATACACATCTTGGACTAATGCGCTACAAAAGGCTTACCTATGGGCTGAAAAGTGCACCATGTATATTTCAGAAAACCATGGACGAAATTTTGCGTGGTACTAATGCCTTATGTTATATAGATGATGTTTTTATCAAGGGAAAGTCATTTGAGGATTGTGCCGAAAATTTGCAACGTGTTTTAGCAGCATTCGAGAAGCATAATGTGAAAGTCAATATTGAAAAATGTCAATTTTTTAAAACTGAAGTAGAGTACCTAGGGCACATCATAACGAGTACTGGTATAAAGCCTAGTCCAGGCAAAATAGACGCCATAAAAAACGCACCTATCCCTGAAAATGTAACTCAGGTAAAGTCATACCTAGGTCTTCTCAATTACTATAGAAAGTTCGTCCCAATGCAGTCATCTTTATTAGCGCCATTGTATAAGCTAACTTGTAGTAAAAAAAAACTTTTTTCTGGGACTCTTCTTGTCAACATGCTTTCACTCGAAGTAAGGAAGCATTAAGTAAGGAAACGCTTTTACAACATTACAATTCGTCAGAACCCTTGATACTATCTTGCGATGCAAGTAAGGAAGGTGTAGGAGCGGTTTTAAGTCAGATTAAAGATTCCAAAGAATGCCCAGTTATTTTTGCTTCTGCAACCTTAAATTCAGCGGAGAGAAACTATTCGCAAGTA
The DNA here is from genome assembly GCA_943590905.1 of Sphaerophoria taeniata. Lineage (NCBI taxonomy): Eukaryota > Metazoa > Arthropoda > Insecta > Diptera > Syrphidae > Sphaerophoria > Sphaerophoria taeniata. Next base: position 27,742,224 of record OX016541.1, read on the forward strand.
GAAAAAGAGGCACTTGCCATAATTTTTGGCGTACGTAAATTCTACAAATATTTGTTATATACGGAATACGAGTACTTGTTCCCACATCTCTTCGTTCAGACGTCCTCCAGCCCTTACATGAAGAGCATCCTGGAATCGTTAAGATGAAACTTCTAGCGCGATCAATTTGCTGGTGGCCCAAAATAGACCAAGATATAGAAGAAATATGTGCAGAGTGTGTTCCTTGTCAAAAAGTAAAAGGAGACAACAGCCAAGAGAAGTCGTTTTTGGGATGGCCAAAACTAGAGAAACCCTGGATACGGCTACACATAGATTTCTTTTCATTCATCGGAAAAACGTTCTTGTTAGTTGTTGATGCTACTTCTAAGTGGATAGACGTATCTTACATGATCTCTACTACAGCAGATGCAGTAATTCTTAAACTGAAACGATTGTTTTCTACTTTTGGATTGCCCGAACAAATAGTTTCAGATAATGGTCCTCCATTCACCTCGGATCGTTTTTGTAAATTTTTAAACAGCAAAGGTGTTGAAGTTTTGAAAAGCCCCCCTTATTTTCCTCAAGCAAACGGCATAGCCGAAAGATTTGTTCAAGTTGTCAAAAAGTTTTTTAAGAAAAAAATCGTTGAGGAAAAACAGTATTCACAGTATGAAATAGAATCTAATATTTCTGAATTTTTATTTTTATACAGAAACTCACCATGTCCTTCAACCGGAGTGTGTCCAGCAGAGTTTATGTTAAAATTTTCACCACGAACTGTCTTACGTCTAATTCAGCCAACATTCGGACAAAATAGTAATCCTGCAACTTTAAATTTGGACAGAAGACCAGAACAAAAATATATTTATTCCGTTGGAGAGAAAATTTGGTTGCGACTTATGAAAACCTGGGACAAAGCAACAGTACTTCAAAGCATCAGCGGAAACAGATACCTGGTAAAACATGAAAACAACATCAGAATGGCTCATCAACATCAAATGCGACCTTGCTTGGAAAAACTAATATCGTCATCTCAATCACCCACCACATCAAACAGTTTGTTATCGCATCCTAGACCACCACCCGAAGGAAACACAATTGAACCTGCCAAAAGTACTCCAGATCCAGCAACTGATGCACAACCACACACATCACAGCCAGTTACGGAAAATAATGAAACAATAGAAATCGTACATCGTAGATCAGAAAGAGTTCGCCGTCCCCCAAACAGATTAACATATACATAATTAAATATAATTTCTTATTTTAAAAGGGGATGTAATGTTATATATTGTATTCTATACTTGTAACACATACTGTATTGCATACTTGTAACACATACTGTATTTATTAGTTCCCTCTCTTTATAATAATTCATTATTGAAGCTGTATGATTATGTTACGCATATAAGTTAAGCACTTGATGAATAAAGCTCTTACTGAAAAGACGTGTCGTGTCGTGGTCTATTTTCTAAACATAACATTGACCTTACTTCTTAATCCAACTATTAGAAAGGACGCTAACATGGTTCTAGTCTTGTAACGAAGCGTTACAAATTCCCGGTTTTGTTCGACAAAATACCCCTCCTTGTCTACGTACCTGAAATGAACCTAATCCCTGCATAATCCCACCCGAGTACCGCCCTGTATACCATTTACAGGCCACCTACCATACAACAAACACCACTGCCGATGAAAATTTTTTTGTCGATGGTATTTACCTATACCACTCTCATAATTCACACTCAGTCACAGCCGGAAAAACATATGAAGCGAAATTAGAACTGAGGAAAGTAGTTAAGTTTTGCCGTTTACCAGTCTTGATTCAAAAAAACTGCGGTTAGAAGCAGCAGTATTACTGCACCCGCAATTTTCAAAAAGTAGCTTAAATTTTACTATCCAAGCAACTTGATTACTCAATTGAATCAACTTCTGAGAATTATTCAAAACATTAATGTCGCTTAGCGGCCGCAGGATTACTCTTAAGTTTAGGTACAACTAAACACAATACAATAATTTATTATTTCGGAGTCTAGAAGTTTTCTACCCAGGTCTACGTTGCTTCTTGGGAACGACCCTGGATCATCTTTTGTTTTTGAATGTCTGAATAATGCAATGACCTGGAAAGACAGAGGACAGAGCCTGGGAGGTCGTTCCACATTCACGTAGTGCTGTTAAGAAATATATCTCTTTACTTGACATTACCACAAAAGTTGAGTTCGAGAGTATACTGATGAGGAGCGAGTATCACGGATGAATATATTAAGTGGGAGGGCACATACAACTAGCTATTTCACTAGAGCATGGTCCGTTGGAAAAGTTTTAACAAAGATTGAGTCATGAGAAAGTTCGTCAGCCATGCCTAGCTCTCTTAAAAAATCAGATGGTTATAATCTTATACTCAAAAACAGGATCATCAACTCTAAAATGGGTGATTTCTCTAGGAGAAGGTCTGTCAGCAGTGGCATTCCGCAAGGTGTTGTTTTGTCCCCTTTTCTGTTACTGCAAACATCCCTGGAGAAAGGAGGCCACAGAGTTATTGCTTATCCTGATGATGTTGCTATCGCCGTCAAAGAAAAGGATCCTAGCATACCCTTAGGCCCTCGTCCAAAAAGCACTTAGAATACGCTCAAGATGGGCTCATCACAGTGGACTTGGTATTAGCCCTCAAAAACAAATCTCGTCCTCTTCACACGGAAACACAAAATTCCAGAAATCGTACGTCCTTCAATAACAGGTTTACCTTTAATTTTAAGGACAACATCCAAGGCAACATTCAAGAAAGAGCTAAAAAAGATAATCATACATTGCGTCAAAGGATTCAAAGAAAACTGTTAGAGACGCGACACACTTTCTTTTATTGGCTTAGATCTGAATACCTGCCGCTACAAATTCGATCAGCCTGCCTCCGTTATTGAATGCACATCAATACAAATTGATTGAACTTGAAAGTCTCCACTACAACTCTAGTAGTCCAAAAATCTATTCTCTTAATATGGTTTCATCGATACAATATTATTTTAATTAATAAGAAAAGACAGTAACTCGAATTAAGCCATAACCGGAAGAGACAACCAGGCCAACTACAGCCCCATTGTAAGAAAAAATGTCTATTAGTTGTATAATACATTATCCTTCCACCTCAGCGCTCCCTTATTCATTAAATAAACAAGGATTATCTAGTACTCCACGGTTGAATGGCGCTAAAGCCTCAGGGTGTTTCATAATTTTGCTTCGGCTATAACGCGACCGACCCTACGACGGTGACGATGCGATTCGCGACGGACGCAACCATAAAACATCTACTACAAGAATTGGCTTGTTGATTGAAAATGACGTACGAACAAGAGAAAGAGGAGTTTTTGGATATTACATTATCCAGGCACCTATGTATGTGTACATGTTACGCAAGTGAGAAAATTGCAAGAGAAAAAGAGAAAATTGTATAGATTCAGCTTCCGGCTGAAAGCAATAAATTTTAAGCATCATCGACGTGAATAATTAGCGTAATTATGTGATGGTATCTATTAATTGCGTAGATATATATAGCTGCATGGATTTTACGCGGAACATCCTCCCACATCTGTTATCCTTGTTCAAAAGCATATCTGCTACGCGCTTAGTCTTGTTGGCAGCAAGGAGGGGCGAGCGCGACGTGATGATAATGTGCGGTATAGCGGCGTCAGAGGTTATAAAGGCAAGCCGCGTGACTTGCGTTCAATACAGCATGATTTAACTTTGCATAACCGAAGGCGGGCTTGCGATATAAAAAAATGAGAGTACTTGCCTTAGTAGTGCTCTCGCATAGTAGCTGATGATGAAAATTGATTTCGATGGAGTGGGCGAACATTTGCATATCTCTGCCATAGCATCTAATTAACTTTAAGACATTATATAAACCCCCTGCTTCTAGAACTTCCTTTTGTTTTGCGATAAGGATCGATTTTCGTAATCCCCCCACTTGACGTCATTATTGAATTATATTCAAATAATGATTGTGAGTTCATAGAAGTTCACTTTCTCACCACATTTTACTCTGGCCCCAAAGTTTTATTACATGGCGCAAGGTTGGGATAGATTAATTTGGCGTAATTGATAAGACATTTGAGGTGTATGTTGGTTGAGATAATTCGCTCGGGGATGAGGTTAACTAACCGGGAATGGGGTTCGGTTCGACTTGAAGGAAAGAGAAAAAGTATCAAGTGCCAATAACACTATTGAACTAGTTTTATAAAATATTAATTCAGTATTAAAGCTGAAAACGTAATAAATAATTGAGCCCCGCCACACAAGTCGACCGACCATAAATATGTCGCCCCCAACCGAGTTATTAGAATTAAAAGATTCTTTTCCAAACAACTAAATCTTTTCTTCTCCTCAACTTAATACACGAGCAGGTACATAAACTTTCTCAAGACATTTCTAATTCCTCATTCTATTTTCCATCAACGCCACTCCTCCTCTAGCTTTGACTATGGCCCTGAACTCTTTGGTTTTTCATTCCATGGAAGAATCAAGTAAATTCCCAACTGTTTTCCCTTGATAGAAAAAGAGAACCAGAGGGCAAGAAAAGACACCATGAAAGTCTACATTCATCACTGTTGACGTCGTCATGTGCCAGACATACATAATTATCCCTTTCTGAGTTTTGCCTTACTTTGGAATCCCAAACCGAACCGAGTATATAGTTTGAGAAGAAGGCAAAACTTTTATATCTCATTTGAGGGTATCTGTGTGTGTTGGCGTGGGAGTGTTTCTTTTTGTTTTCTTATCCCATTATCCCAAGAAATAAAGTGTAAGCAGTAGGAATGAAAGGACCCATCCAAACGAAACGGAATGAAGAGCACAAAAAAGTTATAATGAAAATGTGCAAAATTTTTCAAACAATAGTTTACTGTCGTACAGCATGACTTTGGTTGGCATAGTCAAGTCATAGTCACATACTTGTTTTGCCACCATGCAGTTCAGTGGTGTGGAATAAATCTGTTCCCTTCATTTTTCTTCTTAAATTATTTTATGGTATGTGCCAAAATTTTTTGTCGTTTTTCCTTATATCAACCAGGCCACGTCATTATCGCTGCCTCCGTCTACTTGGTGTCGTTGGTTGGGACTGGGAGCCGGATTCATTCCTTTGCGAAGATAGAATGAGTTAATAGATTCCAGATTGGAATTATTATCACATAGCGTGTCGTGGATCGATTGAAAATCGATAGGTATTTTTTTCTGTGGCGCCGTAGAAGAGCTAGGAAGCAAAACAGACATAAAAGTGTAGAATCAAATTGATCATCTTGATAATAAGGTACTTTACACTATAAACTTTGCATAAATCTATGTTGTGATGCGAAAATGGGTTTTCTATAACGAATTTTAAGGTTTAGTAAAAATGTTCATTTTTTTCACACGTAAGTAACAATATCTAGTTTAAAATACCTCTTTTCAATGTTTCTTATAAACTGTTCTTCTTTGTCATGATCTTTTTGTGGGGGGATAGTGTAAGAATGGAAGTCCGATTTTGATAACAGGAAACATCAGTTCTAATATTTTTAGCTGAAACAGGAAATCACCTTACTGGAGGTCAAAAAATACAAAGAAGTTATTTAAAATACGAAGTTTAAGGACTATTTAAAATAGAGGTATGGTCTCTGAACTTGACAAAATGCTTACATAAGATTCGGGGTTTGCCTTTACCTTTACAATTTCCTACTTTTAAATGGAAATATACAAAATATATACAGGGTGATTCACGAGCGTTGTGCTAAAAAGCTAGAGCGTGTAGGATGAGTTGAGACAAGAAAAAAATCGTATGTAAGCGGGAGGTCTATTCCCCCTCGTTTAGCCGGGAGGGGCAATATTCTGAAAAATTGACTTATTTTGTAAAAAAAAATATTGGATTCGTTTAAAACAGCGTACTATACCTTTCTGGAAAGCCAAAAGCTTCTTCTTTTATTTTGTTTTTAAATTAAATTGTTTTAAAGAACAGTTTAAAAAATATAAATGTTCAAACTCAAAATTTAAAAAAAAAACACAAAAAAAAACATTTCTGAACTAATTTTTTTTCAAAATTTTATGTAATTAAGTACTAATTTTGTTTTAAAAATTCAATGCCGTTGTTAAGTTTTAGTCGAAAACAGAAAACCGGATGCAAAAATGTCTTTTCGTTTTTGAGAAATTATAAAAAAACCAAAACCTCTTTTTTCTAAGAAAATCTTTGTTAATTTATTTTTACCTATCTGGACTTTTTGTTAAATTTATTTATGAAAAATTAACCTTTCTTTTACTATTTGTTTTATAATTGGAGTTTAACGAGGACTTAATAAAGTAGAAAAGTATTGGATTTTCTCTGAATTAATCATTTTGTTCATTGATAACGTCTGCCACTGACCTTTCACATCTAGCTCTCCGTGCTCTCTTAGCCGTCAGCGGATTCTTGAAAACATGCTACGACTCACCGCCTTCTATTGGGATATCTTTAAGCGTAGAGTATTTCGGCTTCCCGATCTCGACAACCAGCTAAACCGTAGCAGAAGTGCATGTCCGCTAACTCTTCTCGAGAGTATGAGTTTCTTATTGTTATGTCAGTAGCGTAGCGTGGCGGGGGCAGAGGGGGCAAATGCCCCGGGCGGCACTTGTTTGAGGGGCGGCAAAAAAAAGGTTACCAAAACAAAAAACCTTGCACTTGTTTGAGGGGCGGCAAAAAAAAGGTAACCAAAACAAAAGAACAGTGAAATAATTTTCGGTAAACAGAATTTCGTATGGGGTGGCATCCAATCGACCTGTACCTGTATCAAACTGAGGAAAAACTCTTGGCGAATAAATCAAAAAAATGGCAAGAAATTCTTGTTAGAATGGTTGCCTTCATTAAATTCCTAGCAAAACAAGCTTTAGATTTTCGTGGCCATAGAGAAGACCCTCCAAGCTCTAACAGAGGCAACTTCTTAGAGCTAGTACATCTCATCTCAAAGTATGACCCAGTCCTTCGTGAGCATCTTGTAAGAATAAAAATGAATGAAAAAATATCAACAAGTTATATGTCGCCACAAATTCAAAATGAATTTATAAACATTTTAGGAGAAGAAGTGCGACATCAAATTATTTCTGAGGTGAAAAAAGCGAAATACTATTCAATAATTTTTGATAGCACTCCTGATATTTCGCACAAAGACCAGACCAGTCAAGTGTTGCAGTATATAAAAATTGAAGATCATGATATAAAAGTGGTGGAATCCTTTGTTGATTTCATTGAAACGAAAGATAAAACTGCTGAGGGCATTGCCGAGATGATCCTTTGTAAACTAAAAACAGACGGCCTCGATATAATGGATTGTAGGGGTCAAGCTTACGACAATGCCGCTGTTATGGCCGGAAAAAACACAGGAGTCCAAAAAAGAATTCAAGACATAAACCCGAAAGGCCAGTTCGTTCCATGCTCAAATCACTCTTTAAATCTTGTGTAAGCCGTATGCTTCAATAATTCCAAGCCGTATGCTTGTTAAACTACTTTAAATTATCAAAAAAAATAATCTCATGCAAAAAAATCAAAACTCGCAAGCCACGTCTGGTATTAACAAATTCTTTATTACAAGTGATCTTAAAATACATAACATAAATGCCTTACGAGAAAAAGTTAACAGTTAACAAAAAGCTTTTGGAGACTTTTAAAGTTAAAAAGAGATTAACATTCGACATACAAAATCATACGATAATACAGTATGAGAGAATTACCGCATAATAGACTTTCTTATTTGTTACATGCATACATATTTACATACTTCGATAGTTAAAATAAAATACAGGGTGTTTTATTATTATCATTCAAAAAGTCTCTTACACTTGTTTGCCTGCACGCTGCTGCAACTGAGTCCGACTCAGTTACTTTTTTCGGAACATTAGAACGATGTTATGTGTTTTTTGCAATGTCAACTCATCATTGGGACGTCCTGATTGCGACTACTAGTAAATCGTTGAAAAGGACTCAAGAAACAAGTTGGAGTGCAAGAGCGGATTCTGTGGAGACCACATACTCTTACTACAGGCGAAAGCTTAAATCCGAGAACAGATGCAGCAACTTTGCTTATAGCAATGCAATCCTTTTCTTTTCTCTGCTTTTTGGGCTTTTGGAAACCTGTTCTGTTCTCCATGAAATAAATGATTGTCAAATTAACTTATAAACCGAAGGTCTTGACCTTTATCAGTGTGCAGCTAAAATCAGTGCTCTACTGAGTTTTCTTAAGGATACAAGAGAAAAATTAGTCAATGATGCTCTTGTTTACGCAAAGAATTTGTGTGAGAGCTTAGGCATTTCCTTGGATCCTCCCAGAAGGAAAAAAAGGAAGCACATCTTTGGTGATAAAAGCACAGATGTTGGTCTGTCTCATGACGAAGAGTTGAGAAGAAAATTGTTTTCTTCCTTAGATAAAATCATCGTCGAAATCAAGGAGAGATTTAACCAATTGCAAAGTTTGGCAAAAAAATTCGACTTTCTTTCAGCTTCCAAGCTACTGACTGAAAATTGGTCGATTAAGAGCCTTTGCATCTTCCTTGGAAAGACTTAACGATCTTGATGCAACAAACCCGCTTGAAATATTAAATTTCATAGTACAGTCGAAGCTAGAAACAAGTTTGCCAAAACCTTCATTATGCTTCGTATTTTTTTAACAATAACAATAAGCAATGCCGGGTGTGAGAGGAGTTTTTCAAAACTAAAACTAATAAAAAACTATCTCAGGTCAACAATGAGTACTGTAATGTTAAGTAACCTAGGAATTCTAGCCATAGAAATGCAAAAAAACTGATGCGATTGACACCGAAACTATAATAAAAGAATTTGTGTGTAAAAAACAAAGAAGACGAATAATTTAAACATTTTCTACCTTTAATAAATTGTTAAATATGGGTAACGTAGGGGGAGTCCGGGACACTTGAGCCACTTTTTGTTAAATCGTTCATAAAAATGTCCATATTCATTTCAGCCAGATGTTGCATACATCTTTGTAAAGGTACATTTATCTACTTCAAAATTAGCCTCATAAGCTTTATATACAACTAAGTGATTTTTGCCAAATGCAAAATAAGTGAGAACAGATTTTTGGCTCAAGTCTCCCGCTTAGCCGGGAGACTTGACCACCGTCTTAGGGAGACTTGATCATACTTAAATTTTTCGAGTAAAACAAAACAAAAGATAATAAAATCCGTTCATATCTTGTTAAATCTCATTTTCATTATATTTGAGGTGATTTTTATGAACACAAAATCTGTATTAAACGTGTTTTCTAAAAAATTAAGGTATTTATAATTCCTTATTAAAATCACAACATGTTAATTACTTTTCAATAGTTACTTTGCAAAAAAACTACTTTGCGCTGCTCCTTCTTTTCTAAATATGCTCATGGCATGTTTATATCAAAAAAAGAATGAAAATCGTGCATTTTCAACACATTTTACAACAGAGGCAAGACTTCAGTCTATGGTCAAGTCTCCCCTAAGAAAATGGCTCAAGTCTCCCACGCACGTTTTTTCGCAATTAATGATCAATAAATTTTGTTAAATAGAAGATAGCTTGATTTACTTTTAATGTTTACAAAGTCGATTAAATTTTTTATGAGTACATGTCAACCTTTTTTACCTTCCATGTTAAATAAATTTTTTATCTTGAAAAACAAAAACAAAAACAAAGTTACTATTTTCGACAAAAAACAAATTTTTGCATTCACCAGATTAAATTGAGGATTTAGAATAATTTTTGTTTGCAAGTAGAACATCGAAGGATGAAAAAATTTGGTATACTCATGAGTCATTTGAGTGAATTATTTAGAGTGGCTCATGTCTCCCATATGGTCAAGTCTCCCGCACTCCCCCTACATAAGTCAATGTCAGTTGAGTTGCTTGCCACAATGTAATTAAAAAAATCAAATTTGCTTAATTTAAAAATCGAAACAAATATTCATTAAAAATAAAAATATACGAAACTTTCCTTATTAAAATGAAAACAATAATTAAATTTTTGCTTTATATGTACTAGTAATAACCAAAATGAAGTGATTTAAAAAATTAAATATAATTTCTTAATCTTAATTTATTTTTTGAGCTTTATTTTATAGTGAGTATGCAATTTAAAACATTAACCAAATTTGAATGTTAGGTTCCTTAAAATGTTGTTACTTTCAATATGGTTATAATCGATATACATCACCTACAAATAAATGGATACTCTGTAAGTATGGTTCATTATGGAAGAAATGGTAGTGTTCACCAACTTTGACAAAAAAAAATTTAGGGCGGCAAAATTTGATCTGCCCCGGGTGGCAAAAACCCACGCTACGCCACTGTGTTATGTGTTGATGAGTTAATATTTTAATTTGAAATGGTTGTTTAGTAAATATGCGATGCCGTTTATTTACCTTTAGGTTGCTTATTGTTTTTTCATTGAAGAAAAATTGCGTTTTAATTATCTTAAGCCCTTCGCGGCCCCAGGTATATGTAATAACAATAAGAAAAAATTGCAGGTCAGTTTTCAGACGTTATCAATGAACAAAATGATTAATCCACTGAAAATCTAATACTTTTCAACTTTATTGAGTCCCCATAAAACTCCAATTACAAAACAAATAGTAAAAGAAAGGTTAATGTTTCATAAATAAATTTAACAAAAAGTCCAGATAGGTAAAAATAAATTAACAAAGATTTTCTTAGAAAAAGTGGTTTTGGATTTTTATAATTTCTCAAAAACGAAAAGACATTTTTGAATCCGGTTTTCTGTTTTCGACTAAAACTTAACAACGGCATTGAATTTTTAAAACAAACTAGTACTTAATTACATAAAATTTGAAAAAAATTAGTTCAAAAATGTTTTTTAATATTTTTTTTTTTTACAAAATAAGTCAATTTTTCAGAAAATTGCCCCTCCCGGCTAAACGAGGTGGTATAGACCCCCCTCACATACGATTTTTTTTCTTGTCTCAACTCAACCTACACGCTCTAGCTTTTTGGCACAACGCTCGTGAATCACCCTGTATAATGGAGAGAAGAGTCCAGTGCATCCGTATCCGTATAAATATTCCAAGGAACATCCCATCGAAACATGACAATTACCGCTTTTAGCAGGCGATATTCATCTGAATATTGAAGAATTGAAGAATAAGTCCAGAGGTTTAATTTTTATTGTGAAATTTGGGGTTTTATGGTGACACTTCTAAGGATAACAGATAGGCATTGGACAAAATTTGCCATGTTCGATATAAATTCGCAGAATTCGTTGAAAACTGAAAAACTTATTAACACTCTGTCTGGTTAGGTTGCTAAGAAATTGTTATTCGGCTCCAAAATTCAAGCTCTTATGTTTGAAAATTATGTTTTCAGAAGGTCTGCAGAGTAGACCATCATATTTTTCACTTTGCTACCTTGCACACCTTCAATCGGCGTGGCGGTCTGCCAATAAGAGATTAAAGATTTTTGTTACGTTATCCTTGGTGGTAGCCTTTTTCAGGGCACCTGGACTCGGTTCGTTAAACCAATTTACGATGGTTGCCATCTAACGAGATATGTATAAAACATCCAAACGCTATTTAACTACTGTACCCTGCCCGATTTCGCTTCCAAAAACAAGAATAGAATCACGTCTAACGGAATCACAATTTATAATTATTTCTTGCAGTGATATTTTTACTTGCGACATATAAAGTACATGGCAAGTATTGTATTCGTAAAAAAAACTTGAGATTTTGATCAAATATGACATTACGATGATAGAGAAGTCGAAGTCGGGAGAATAACTCTTGCTAATCGCGCGCTGTTTCTTAGAGCTAAGAAAGCAAAAGCCCTCTCTCGATCAACTAAGCTAAAACTGTATAACACCCTCATCATCATAGTCCTGCTGTATGGCGCAGAAGCATGGACTTTGGCAAAAACGGATGAATGTCCCTTAGGCTGCTTCGAGAGGAAAGTTCTTCGGGTAATTTTTGGCCTCGTGTGCATGGATGGCGAATGCAGAAGAAAAAACAGCGAACTTTACGGGTTGTATAACGACATGGACCTAGCCAGAAGGGTCAAGGTCCAGAGACTCAGACGGATCGGTCATTTAGAGCTTTTGAGGCAAATATTTCAATTTTGATTATTTTTATGAATATTAATTTCATGTTTTCATTTCTTAGTTTTGTGAGTTAGGTATGTATGTGAGTATTGTTTTGGATTAAACGTGGCACAGAGGAGGAGACATACGATTTATATTGTCTCATATTATCGCACAGGTGGCCTCAGATAAGCTAACGATTTTTGTAGATGCCGAAGCTGCGGCTTGAACCCGCAGCGTTTGGCTGAGCAATCAACTCTAAGAAAATATAGGCAAACGTATTGTAGTAGAATTTTCTTGTTCCGTTTTTGAACAAAAGTTTCAAGACATAAAAAAAGTAATAGGTATATTTTCTACATTAAAAACAAAACGTCATTTAATTTAATAATAACAATAATGAGAGAATTTAAAAACAAATGGAGTAGTTTTTTTGAGAAAAACAAATTTTTAGTTTTTGGTTAAAAAAAACCAATGCTTTTTCTTGTTTAATCAGGGACCATGTAAACATTCATCTGTGTGCCCCACCAACAAATTGATAAATTAAAAGACAAACAAAAATTATGTAATGAAATATAAATCCAATCGGCCCAGTCCTCCAGGCAAGAGCGAATAAATATAAACAACATAATGTTAAAAATTGAAAACAAACTATGTTGAAACAACATTTTTACACAAAAAATGATTTCTGGTTGATTTAATGTCAACGGTATGTAAGTAAATAAGGCTTCAAAGTAAACTTTTTTATAATTATTTTCCAAGGTAGCATTTTTGTAAGACCACCCAAAACTGAACATTTTTTAAAATGAGGCTTGTATAAACATAATGTTAAAAATTATTCCATAAAAAAAAAACAACAACTCTTTGTGTTTTTGATGTTGTGTGTGCTGTATTCTCCCAGAGAGAAGCAAAAATGTGGACGAATGTAATTATTATTAAATTTACATATAAAATAACTCCACAAAAGTATACTCTGGGTCCTTGATCCGTGCAATTGGTTCAGTTGATTACCTTTTTACCATTCATTACAACAGGCTCAAAACATTAAATGAAAATGTAATATCGCATTCATCACAAACCAACCATTTTAACTTGGTCATACCTTTTAAGGACAACTGATGCATTCGTGAGAATAAAAATTATGATGGAAGCTCTGATTGAACTTCGAGAATCAAGAACGTGCGACATGGTCCGGCATTTCCGAAACAAAAATCTTAATTATGATACGATCCCATTTTGTCCTGTAATTTTTGCTTGCATTCCCTGTTTATTTTTTGTTTAAAAAAGTTATTTAAATAAATTAAACAGAAATTAATATCCTTTCTGCGTTATGACTGGACAGTGAAAGGAAAAACATCAACACCATGTTCCTCTCTTAAAGCTCTGACACACTGGTAAGACCCCGTCTTAATGGCCTTGTTCCATGTAATTACATTTCGAGTAATAATGCTTGCAATGATATTTATTTTATTTCTGTGGGCAGGACAGAAAAATTGAGACTGTTAAGACAATCACATCAGTGGATGTGTTTTACCAGCTGCCGTTGACCGGGTGACTGAACTGGGCGTGCTGCCGCAGACGTCCGTGTCGTTGCCAAAGTGTTCGGGGTCGGAGAGTGATGTTACAGGGAATTTTCATGATAGTCAACTGAATAAAAATTCAACCGTAAAATTAAGCGGAAAAACCAACGAAAGATTATCAGGCTTAAAGAACATCAACTACCTTCCTCGAAAGTTCGTGAAATGATTTCAAAAACGTTAAAAATATACAGAAAACTTTGATCAATTTTTTCTTCAAATATCAAAAATTAGGTATTTCAAAAAATTCATTTTCATAACAATTGTGTAAAATAAGTCCAAGGTTCAAAAGTTGGTATAAAATGTACCACAACACACCAGTGACGTATAAAAGTGAAGTCAAAAACTGCATGACAATGCAGTAGAGTACCCAGCAACAGCAATTTGACATTTTCATTTACGAGATGTATACATTTTATGAATAAATAAATTCTGGTGAAAAACAAAACCACTATACTGCAGGGAACAATCATCAAGAGCTCTCACCCATTTACACAGACAGACAGACATTCACATAAAAATCGGTTAGGTGTCCGAGATAGTGACCGTCCAACAACTGCTGTTACAAACATCAACTTGGATTTATGGGCGGACATGGACATTTCTCCATACTTATGATGATGTCCCCGTTTTGGTCCTTTTCTGTGCCTAACCAGAGATACATGGGAATCGTTTATTGTATTTTAAATAAAAATGCTGCCCTTTATTTTTTGCCATTTGTTACATGTCAATTTGTTTCTACACGCTTAAATAAATACCATACGAAGCACTTTTTTCGCTACTTTTGGAACATGACACGATTCAACACTGATTGTGTGAATATTTTTTTGCAAAATTTTTCTGACTTCTGGGTTAATGTAAGAAGGGCTTGAACAGGACATTCTTGTTTGACAAAAGAGTAATCAAAGCCAAATTAATTTCTGTAACTTTTTTTAAATTAATTTTAAATACATGAAGGGGGGATTCTCGATTCTATCTGTTCTTGCCTTTGGATATTGCAAATGAATTCTGCAACAACTGACATGACATTATATAGAAACCCTATAAAACCTAACCAAAACCAATAGAACCAATCTAATCCATTTGCTCCGACACATCCTTTCTCGATTGTGGCGAAAACCTTTAGCCACAGACATTTAAGGTTTCTGCAGGCATGAACACTCTCGTATTTCGATTTCAGAAAAACCAAATCAAAATACTTTTTTGTTCATGCACTTCTGCACATCAACCCAGAGGTGGTGTTTTTTTTGAAAACTATTTGGCTAGATGAGAGACCAAAAAAAAAAAAAATACCCTTAGTCTAGAAAAGTTGGTGACTGTGATAAAATCTCCATGTTCTGTCAAGTTGAGTTTTTGGAATTTCTGCTCAAAGCTGCAACACACATAGGAATAGGAACTCTTTAAAAAGAGAGCACACGACCGACAACAAATGAGGGTAGGTGGTTCGCATAGTCAACATAAAAGAAGTTGGCAAACAAGAGAATCGATTTGGCCCAGTTCAAATGCTCAGGAAAGCCAGAAACAATGACCCAACAACTCCCACATTACTGACCTGAAGCTTTGACACAAGGACACGTTTTCTGCGGGACTTTTTTTTTATTGTATCTTTTGTTTTGTTTTTGGTTTTGTTTACCTGATGTTCGATTGTACAGTGTCACAGTCACACAATGATAAAGATGGAAGGAGGAGGTCGTTAACGTGCTCTGAATGAGACGGAAGAAGATCTTACTACGGATGGGAGGGTTTCAAAGTATAATTACCTGCAGTCAGTTAGACTATTTTCTCTGAAAAAAACAAGATTACTTTTTCTCATTCTTAGATTTAGTAGACGGTAGTTTTCTGAAATGCGGCTATGTGATTCCATGGAATCGAAGATTTAGAGAATTTAAAAAAAAGAAGAAAAGAATAGGTACAAGTACCAACGTAGAAAAAGACAATAACAATTATTTATTTATTAAATGAAAGCAAGTGAACTTGATGATGATGTTTGCATTTCCATTCAATGGACATTTTTTGCTTTATTTGATGATAAATAGTTGCTAATGTCAGCGTTATTCAGCTAAAGAATCTTCTGCAGTATTTTGTTCTCTTTTTTAGCGCTTTAATTGTATCGTTGTTTATGATTTGCAGACAATTGTTGTCATTCTCAAGAAAATCTTCTTTTGAACACTGAAATAATTTTTTCTTTTCAGTTCGAATAACAGTCCCTGAGATTGTTTAACCAACTTAACAAACAGGATATTGGAGTGCCTCTGAACTTGGCACCAATTAAGATCTTATTTCTTTTGTCATAAATGTCAACACCAGAAATGTATCACCAATTATTGATTTTGAAAAACCTACTAGTTGACCTCACCAACCTCGTCTCGCTCGCAGTTTAAAGCCTTCAGATGAACTCCAGGCTATAAAACACGGATTTTGATAACATTCAATGATTAGATTTAGATTAGACTAGCTGTACCCTGCCACGCTTCGCAGTGCCTGGTCCTAGATCTTTTCAGCAATTAAAAACAGTTGACGGCGTCACACAATCCACTTTCCGCGGTGCGTGTCAAGCCCTGAACTTATTAGAAAATGACCAACAGTGGAACATATGCATCAATGACGCCTGAAACACTGCAGTCTTCTACCCTCCTACCCTACAGAGCTACCTACTACCCGCTAAAACTGTACCCCGTTACCCTCTACTTACTTCCCCACTACCCGCTTCCCGCTACCTTCTACTTCAACACACTAACCGCTATCCCTTTACCACGCTAACCGCTACTCACTCCCACTACCCGTCACCACGCTATGCGCTACCCGCTACCTAATTTTCCGCTACTGCAGTACCCGCTTCCCACGCCATATCCCAAAAGCAACAAATCAACAAACAAAAAAGGAAGAAATATCGACGGGAAGTGTACGTTTTTTTTTATGGGAAAACAATATTTGACAAATATACATTTGTATATTTTCTTCACTGACATTTTTTTTTATTTTGTATTTTTAGATGAATATAAAAATATTTGACGAAATATTCAAAAGTCGTTTTGATATATTTTGCTGTTGTGATTTGAAAACTATAAATTTTGTTTGTCGGTTATGACCGCTACCGTGGATAAGTATTCATTGTTTTTAAGATGTATTCTGCTATTCGGGGCGGAGACAAATCCAACGAATCTTAAACCATGAAAATTGGTCCAGCAGATCTCGAGTTATAAGTGTTGTAACAAACACGACTTTCTTATATATATATAGATTAGATTAGATTTTATTTTCATTATTTCAAAACATTATTTATAAATTACAAAATCTAAATTAGCATGGCAATGCCGTCTGCTAGACGGATTCAATTGATTTACTGGAATTCAATCCATATAAAGAGCGATATGAATTTCCAAAATATGCAAACTTTATAAAATAAAAAATTAAATACATTAATTACTTCAGTTTTTCTGGAATTTCCTGCAACAATTTCAAAAAAAAAAACCCTTACGAAAAATCAGTTTTCGATTCAATAATCTTACTCACTTTTCTGGAATTTACCACTCATTAAAAATTTAATACGAAACTCAAATTTTCGTTTTTTTCAATATATTGACTTTTCCATAGAGTTTTCAAATTTTCTTTTTCACAGAAACCCTGCCTGCCTTAACCCTTGGGTTAAACATTATTTACACTGAAAATTCATAAATATCCGTTGGGCGGTGTAAGAGCTTATATGCAGCACATAACAAAAACAAACATTTCAATCAGTTTCTATTTGTGTAAGGAACTCAAATATTCTCGGAGTTTCGAATAAAACAAGTTTTAAGCTTAAATTTTTGTTTAACATTACTTTTTTTACAGTAAATATTGTTTAAGCCGAAGAAGAATTTTCTCAAGAATATGTGAACTTGCTCAAATAAATAAAACCGATGATGATTATTTTTTCAATTTTCGAAAACGACAAGCCGTTTTGAGTTTAAAAATTTACAGCCAAATTAATAAGCATAGACTACCGAAGGACTAACTCTTAGTCTGCGGACTAGTGGAAAATGCTATTAATAAAATAAAATTTCTCTTAAGTGACGTTTACTTACTTTGTCCACCTTGAGAGGTGGATTAGCAAACGACTAAGCAAGAAATATGACAATCGTGAAAGAAAAAAAAATAATAATTATAAATGTCAGTGTGACAATAAATTTTTGATTTCTGTTTTATTTAAATGAATTTTTAAATCGAAAGGAATTTAATTAACAACCAGCCTTCGAAAATTATGGCCAGTTGCGCCAAACGCTTTTAAATATTTATCGCTTCGTTAAATTTTAAAATGGCTTTTATCGGTTGCTCCAACCAATTTTAGTTTTAAAAGGCCGATAAACAAGCCGATAAACTAAAATGCCATTTTCCTCCAAATAAATTTTAAAACCGAGTTTTAATGAAAATAACTACAAAAAAAAAAATATTTCACTTTTGACAGGACATTAGAAAGTTACAAATTACAATTCAAAAACATATTTGAATTATGTAAATAGATCGCTGGATATGAACAGCCGGAGTCACTCCATCCGTGGCTCGGTTTTCAATAATTCGGCGAAATTTTATACAATGTCGATAGGTGCATTTTTCTCCTCTTCCACATAATAGGTCCGTTCTTTTACTTTTCGGCAGTTTTTATAAAATACTGTCAAAAATCGAGGAGTGGGGATGAAATTTTGTGATTCTCCCAAAAAGTAAAAGAACGCTTAACAGCAAAATTCTGCCAAATGCACAAAATTACATCAAACGTCAACAAAATTCAATGTACTTCTTATGGTTTGACAGAACTAACAAAAACTACCACAAGAAATTTTTGTGGCTTAAATCGGCAGATAGGGTAAATATTTTTCTCCTTCAAAAGTGACAGAACTTACAAAAATCGGGAGTAAAAGAACGGAAAAGTGGGAGAATTTGGGAGTTTTCGGCAGTTTAAGGGAGTAAAAGAACAGACCTAATTTTTGCCTCTTTCCCTTTTTTCTTGGCATCCATTATTTCTTTTTTTTATTGCTGGGCGAAACACGAATCTTTGTATATACACCTTATAGTAATTGCAGGATCGAGAATCGACGACAGCGACGCGTGTATTACCAACCAGAACTATTTATGTCGGTACTATAGTTCCCATGAATAACTGCCAGCGCCAACGACGGGTAAAGTTTCCAACTTAAAATTCTCGATGCTGAAAATACTATAAGGTGTATATACAAAGCACGAATTCAAAAATAGGAACGTAAAGGCCCAACTATAATAGTCGGAAGGGTGCGTACGTTGACGTACGAAAATTCCCGAATACATGCAAATCAGATGTCACAGCCATAATAGCGGATTGCTCGGTTTCGTTCAGTTTTGTTTTCGGACGTAAACTCACTTTTCTTTCTCAATTTACGGACGGAAATTTGACATTTCTCTAAAAACACAGAATAATGACAGAAAGCCTTCCGTTCAATTATGGGTAAGCGGATGTAATTGACGGTCGGAAAGAAACGGTTCGTTCAGTTTTGACGCTAGCTTCCGTTCCCGTCCGTCTATTATAGTTGGGCCTTAACAAACAAAATAAAATGACGGTTCTGACATCTCTTTTTCGTTCAGTTTAAAAAAAAGCAGGGATGTTTCGCAAACAGCATTTTAGTTAGAAAATCAGTGAAAAACATTGGTGCAACCCAGTAAATTTATCAGGCCGATAAATTTTATAAGCATTTTAACAAAAACTGGTTTTTGTGGATTTTGGTGCAACTGGCCATTAGAATAATAAAAGAAAGAAAACGAGGTACAATCGAATGGATGTGTTAAATATGCGAGGAGGATTAAAAAAAAATATACACCGGTCGAATTTACGGCAGACGCATAACCGGGCTGTGCAATGCAAAGCAGGAACAAGTCGAAAAAGCAACTACATACTTAAGCACAGAACTGGGCTATGATGCCCCTTCTACCACAAAGACATTGACTTCGTATGACGATCCGAAACTATTCGCCCCCGAAAGACCGGTCGGACACCAAAAATACTAGAAGCTCTTAAGCCAGATGAATAATATATTTAATAACAGACGAAATGTAGTTTTGGTTAATTCATGTGTACTCAATCATGTCCGGCGGGATACCCAGACGTGCTATCAATTCTTCTGTTTCCATTTTCGGTTTGATCTTAGTTGATAATTCTTCCAGAGAAGCTTTAAAAACTTCCACCCCATCTTCAACTCTTGTGCCTTCTGCTCGTGTTTGTGATGGCGTTCGAGGTGTTTTTCCTTGTCATCTTCTTCTTTATGTAGCTCTGGAGGGTCTTCCAGGTTCAATGTTTTTGAACAGTGGAAAACTCAAGTTTTTTTTTCTTTTTATTTTTTTAATTTTCAAATTTGCTGTGATATATACACTCCGCTTCAACTGAATAAGCACAAATTTTTTCAAAAGTTTGTTGTCCATTTTTTCCTAACTTTGAACGTTAATGCATCGTTTGATGATGCTAACCGATAGCTTATGATGTTGAGAAAACAAATCAAAAAGAATAATTTAAAAAGGACCACTATTTTTTCCCTGGCTCGCATGCAAAGCTTTCCAGATCGAAAAACTCAGTTTTTTTTTTGCGTCAACTGAATAAGCACAACTTTTAAAAATGCAAATAAAATCAAACGAAAGGAAATGCACAAGATTATCTTTAAATATTTTTTTTTATTGGTTATTTCTAGTATTGGGTACCACCACCTTTATTCTTGATTACTTCATAAATTCGGGCTGGCATGGAATCGTACAAACTCTTTAAGAAGTTTAGCGAAATTTCTCTCCATTGTAACTTAGTGGCTGCAATAAGCGATTCTCTGCCCTCAAACTGACGGCCTGACTCATAAACTTTACGTACCAACCATCCCCATTCATTTTCTATACGGTTCAGGTCAGGTAAATAGGGCGACCGTTGAAGCAATTCAAAATTCTGGTCCTGTGTCCCACTTTTGACAGTGCGTGACGTTTGGATGGGTTCGTTTTCCTATTGGAAAATCCATTTGTAGGGTCCAACAATATCCGAAAATGAAGGAAACTTTCTTTTCAATATTCTTTTGCAGGTAATTGCAGTCGTTTTTGACGTTTGAAACTCAAGCTCAATAGTCCCATAGTAGCTAACTGCTCCCCATATCATAACTCCACCTTCTCCACCATGAAGCCGCGCTAAAAATCGTTCTTCTTTTCTCAAATCGTGAAAGTAATAATTAAAATCATCAGGGACATCAAAATTGAAACTCTTCTCATCCGAAAAAACCGTGTTGTGCCACACATTTTTCCAACTCACATCAAGTCTAGAAAATCTTAAACGAATATCTTTTCGTTGCTCGTTTAGTGGTGGTTGAAATTATCTGCGCTGTTTGGTACTCTTTGGACTATTGAAACACCTGCAGTTACACCAACTTTTTGTTTAATTTTTACCACGGAGGCACATGAACTGGAAGCACATCTCAAAATTGCTCGTCGATCAACTTCGAATGTTGCCGATTTTTTACCACCTTTCATGTTTTTCTCGTACAAACTTTTGTTCCTGAGGTACGAATAGACAACACTAAGACTCCGATCAATGTTGGTAGCTATAGCACGCACGGTCAGTCTTTATTCTTTTAACGAATCAATCTTAACTCGTCCGACACTATTAAGGCTTCTGATCTAACCATCTTTTCTTAAATTTTAAATAAACGGTTAAATGTCACTTAGAACACTTCAACTTTTGATTTGGTATACCAATTAACTTAAAACTCCAAGAACCAAGGAAGATAATGAGAGTGAAAGATCGTGTGCTTATTCAGTTGACGCAAAAAAAACAGAGTTTTTCAATCTGGAAAGCTTTGCATGAGAGCCAGCGAAAAAATAGTGGTCCTTTTTAAATTATTCTTTTTGTTTTGTTTTCTCAACATCATAAGCTATCGGTTAGCATCATCAAATGATGCATTAATGTTCAAAGTTAGGAAAAAATGGACAACAAACTTCAGAAAATTGTGTGCTTATTCAGTTGAAGCGGAGTGTATGAACAAAAACGAAAATTCCCGAAGGGGAAGTTTTGGTAAACATCACTTTACTATTCCGGGATCAAATTATTTTTATTAATGAGAAATGTTAGGCCATGGACTAACGCTTAGTCTATGGACCAATTTGACTGTGGATTAAGAGTGGACTAGGTTTTTTTTTATTAATATGGCTGTTAGTATTTTTAATTTTAAATTATAAAATTGGTAAACAAAAAGCATAAAAACAAAATAATGGGACAACCAGACCGGGCCAGAATCTCCATTATTGGTATTTTAACGTAAAAACCCAAAAACTTTGAACTGCTGCTAATAAGTAATAGGCGGCTAATTTTTCTTAGTACACAAATTTGAGAAAAAAAAACATGTTAATCGGGTCTTCCATTTTTGAGTTAATCTAGTAACAAAAATAAATAAAACAAAATAAGCTATTTAAAGAAAATTTTAAATTTTATTTTTATCCAAAAATATATAAAATTTGCTTTCATTACAAAAAAATCATAACGCGAATTCCCTTAAACGTGTCAAAATGCAATATCCAAGACTCAATTGATATAGAGTAAGGCTGTACAGATAAACAGACTACTACTTTCTTCAGCTTCCTATCATCGATATGTCGTATTTGATAAATACAGATCAGTCCATTTGATGCTGAGAAAATTTTGTTGGGGCATTTTTATGAGAAAAATGGGGTTTCCCTATCCATGTTGTTGGCCATATCTCATGAATGGCTTAACTGATTCTGTATAAACTTCCCGAAAACCATTTATACCACTACCATAAAAGTATTTGATACAGAAATTTGAGGGACTGTTAACCTCAAATTTCTGTATCAAATTCTTTTCTGGTGTGTCCTAAACGGATTTGCATTAGGTTTATATATATTCACTAGCTGATCCGGCAAACGTTGTATTGCCATTGAATTTATTTCTAATTATTCCCTTCCCCGCTGTTCCATTACCTCATTACCCTTCTTCCTCGCTACCCCGCAACCCCCCATTGCTCGCTATTGAAATGATGAAAAATACTATAGAAATCATCTAAAATGTCACTATCAAAACTACGATCAATGTTGAAACAATAATAAAAAACCGATGAAATTTTTCACGATAACTGAGTCAGAAGTGAGATACTGCTATTAAAATGGATCTTCACAGTGCAGCGTTAAGCGGTGGCAACTATGTTATCATCGTTTGCTCTAAGCTTTTTTTTTTGGGTAATGGCTAGCCCGGTATTAATGAAAAAAGAACTACGAATTTTATAAACTTAAAAACATAAGTCCACGTAAAATTATTTCTTTCAAAGTGATACCCCTTCCCCCTTTTGTGGAACTGGTTTTTGTTTTTTCAATGCTTTTAAAAGTATAGAAATTGGTCATATATTATTGATTTTTTTAAATGAGTCACCTTAATATTTATTTTTATTCAAAAAATTAAAATTTAACAAAGTTTTATTAAATGTTTGAAAACACTTCTTTCAGATTTAAAATTCGAAATACGAAAACAGACAGTAATATTAAAACTTATATTTATGATTATGGTCTTGAGAATATAATGTATTTTTTTTTTATTAATTTAAAAAAAAATCATCGTAAAGCTAAAAATTATTACAATTATTAAAATTAAATGGCATTTTTTGAGGTAAATATTATGTTTTTCTTAGGCATTTATCTCGACCCGATCTTTCTCATTTTGTTTATATTATTTTACTTAATGACATTTGCAGCAAAGTAGGTACACACATAAATACCAAGAATTTATAAAAAAAAAGCATCTTTGATTTGCTATAAAATAAAGAAGAAAAAGGTTTAATTTAATTTGTTAAAATACCAGATATAATTTACTTCATTTTCCAACTCATAAAATGTAATAAAAAAAAGGGTTAAGACAATTTTTTGTTTCTTTAAAGAATAAATAAAAAAAAAAAAAAAAAAAAATTGACCTCCTTAACAGCGTCAGTGCGCTCTTCCTCCAAAATTCTATACAAACGAAATAAGTCTCATTAAAAGTAAAAGTGCCTAGTTAATTAAACCAAACATCTATCTTCGCCCTTATTTTTTGTTAGCTTTTAATTTTGCTTTGTTTTTTTGTTTCATTTTATTCTAACCCTAGCAGCCCAGACCTTGACATATTGTCGCTTTGACGACTTTATTTAATTTAAAAAGAACTTTGTGAGTCCTTGTTGAACTAAAATATTTCAAAGTGGTGAAAAATTTAATTCAATTTTATTCCAATTCTAAAGAAAAACATACAGTCAAAGAATCTCTTTCGCAAGAGGACTTATCTCCAACTCTAAACAGATTTTAGGTTTTCGAGATTGGACGACCTTTATAGAAATGACATTGCTTTAAATTGCTGCTTCAAAAGAAACTGTCGAGCTATGAATGAATTTTCTGTTTAATTGAATTCCCTTAAAGCATTTCTGACTTAAAAGTTGTATAGTTTTGTATGGAATATCTTTTTTAAGAGCTTCATTTCAGGTATGTATTTTGAAAACGATGTCAATCGATTTTCAGGTAGTTCCGAGAAGGATGAATAGAAATAGAAATCTTGATGGATCAGCTTCAATGGTGTTGAGTGGAAACAAAATTCATGGAAGGGAGGGTTTCCAGACTACGATATTCATCATACATCAATCTATTGAAAGTTTTAACTATCCTTATTCATTTGATTTTAATTTCTCTCTTTCTAAAAATATGTAATTCCAAATCTTAAAAACAGGAAAACAACTTAAAATCCAGGTTATTGTAAGGATTCTGTTACGAAAAGAAATATGAGACTTTTCCAACTATCCTTAGTCAAAGCAAAAGTTTCAAGATATCCTACCTTCAAGTAATCTCCATAAAATCAACTTTTCAGAATCCCTTCAGGTACAACGTCCATGGAAAGCCCACAACACTTTGCACGACCAGTACAACCTCTAATTGAAAGCGTTTACCGACATCTTCACAATTTTAATTAATCAGTTTAAAATCAAAAACTTTCAAGACCGAACATTTTCCGTCTTATCTTAATACCCACATTAACACTAAATTTCTCACTTCGGTTTATAATTTAACATACGTTGGTGCTGTTGAGCATTTAAATGCTCATTACACTCTAAACCAACAGAACCGCATTATTCATGGAAGCGATGAAAGCCGTTGCAAAATTTACACAAGTCCATCTATCCAGCACACCCGAAGTGTATACTTACACCAAAGCAAAGTTCTAGAATCTAGATGAGTCCTTGCAACTTCCATGTAACTAAATAGTGCAACAGAGCGGTTTATGATTTTTGTGGTAACTTTTTATGGTTGCGTCTCACGCGATTATAAGATTGCTGCTCTGTTACTCTCTTATTATTATGTATGTGGAGAATTGTGTTTGTAATTTTCTTTTCACACACACTCATGACCAGACCATAAACTGTGCGGCCTCTCTTATTATACGACCATTCATAGCTTTATGAGAAGCCTTTAATTAATTTTTAAGAAGTTGGTGGTCGGGTCGAGTGTAAAAAAAGGCACCAGTTTTTTTTAATGTTAATGTTTTCCTTGGAAATAGTAATTTTTGCTTAATTAAAACATTTTTGTTTTAATGTGTTCAACAACCATATGTTTGCGACTTTTCATATGAGTTTATTTTGCATTTCCTTTTTCCTCAAGGATTTAATAAAAAAATGAAGACTTTTGCGATCTAGAGTTCCGTTTCTGGCTTTTTTTGTAACAATTTCTGGGAAAAATGTCATGCAATGGAGAGCGAACGGTTGGAAATGGACAGTGTTTCTAGTTTATTTACTCAAAATGAAGTTACTCGGAAATCAATTGAAGTTTTAATGAGATCCTTGTAAGTTGGAAATTTAATGCTTCTAAGGGTTTTAAGTGATTTTCCGCAAAACCTATTCTCTAATCTAATGGACATAAGCAAGATAGAGCATTTATTTTGTCAGCTTTGAGTTAAATATTGTTAACAATTTACTTGCCTAAAGGTCTGCAAAAACCATTATTGTTTTTATGTTAAGCTTACCTGAAAATACAAAAAAAAAATTGGTTTATTAGTTTAGAAATGTATAACAGAGATAATATGTACCTAAAGGATACAAATATGTAATTGGGTTTTATTCAATACTCGAACCACAAAAAAT
This sequence comes from Sphaerophoria taeniata, assembly GCA_943590905.1. Taxonomy (NCBI): domain Eukaryota; kingdom Metazoa; phylum Arthropoda; class Insecta; order Diptera; family Syrphidae; genus Sphaerophoria; species Sphaerophoria taeniata. The sequence goes on from OX016541.1 coordinate 27,767,969, forward strand.
ATCTAACGTAAGGGACTTGGTACCAAAAATATCTTAGTTACATTTCTGATCATAAAAGGTTTTTCATTTTAATTAAGTCTCGAATTTTTCCAAAGGGGTCACTATGGCGTATACTTGTTATCTTGAATTTTGTTTGGATTTCTAAATTTCTCATACGACAATCATGAAGGCTTTTCTGGTCAATTGTTGGGAAGGTACAAGTAAAACAGTTGTTACATCATATTTGTCGACGTTTTGTCGATATTCTACGACTTATTCAGGGATTGTAAAGGGTTTTTCACTAAGGGTGGGTCGATTTTAAAATTGAATAAACCAAGATGTGTATATATGATATCAATAAGGTTTCTGTCTTTATTAGGGAGCCCAATCGATGACTTCTGTGTGAAATATATCATCATCATCATCAGGTCCTGTAACCCCGCTCGGGGCATAGGGCGTCAACAAAACGTCTCCATCCTTCTCGATCTGCAGCTAGATACCTTAACTGTGGCCACGTCTTTCTCTGGGAATTAGCTTCTGATATCACTGTAGATTTCCATATTGTTCTTGGTCTTCCAACCCGCCGTGACCCCTGAGGATTCCATTCAAAGGACTGCTTCGCAATATCATCGTTTGGTTTCCTCAGTGTGTGACCAATCCATTGCCATTTGCGTTTTCTGATGTCGATGTCCAAGCGCCTCTGACCTGTCCTACGCCACAATTCCTGGTTGGATATTGTTTGTGGCCAGCGAATTTTCAGGATGTGACGCAGGCAGCGGTTCACAAAAGCCTGTGATTTTCTCGAGATGGTGGCCGAGACTTTCCATGTTTCACAAGCATATAATAGCACGGATTTCACATTGGATTCGAAGAATCTCAGTTAAGTGCGTAAGGAGACTTGACTGGATTTCCAAATATGGGACAGAGCACCAAAGGCAACGCGAGCTTTGTTTATTCTGCTTTTTACGTCCAGATCCGTACCACCGTTTGCTGATACCATACTTCCGAGGTAATTAAATTTTTCGACCTCTTCAACAGGCGTGTCGTGCAGAATAATACGATGTTGTGTTGTGGGGCCTGTTAGCATTATTTTTGTCTTTTTGCTATTTATTTTAAGACCGCACGATTCTCTTTTCACCCGTTAAGTTTGACACATCTCGTTCAGCCCACTGATGTTATTTGCCATGAGATATATATCGTCGGCATAGTCTAAATGGCTGAGCCTTTCAAACGTTCTCCATTGAATACCCTGCCTCTCAGTTGTACCGACGCTGGCCGTCAAAACATCATCTGTCGCCAGCAGAAAAAGAGTTGGCGATAAAACATCCCCTTGTCTCACACCCTGACGCACCTCGAAAGAGTCGGATAGCTGCCCATTATGCAACACGAAACACCTTGCATTGTTGTAGGACTCTTTTATAATGGCAACGATTTTTGGCGGAATTCCTCTACCAAGAAGTGATCTCCATATACATTCTCGGTTAACTCGGTCAAAGGCCTTCTCAAAATTTACAAACATGAGATTTAGCGGTGTTTGAAATTCTGCAGACTGCTCAAGAACAATGCGTAAGCTGTTGATATGGTCAACGCACGACCGACCGCGGCGGAAGCCAGCCTGATGCCTCTTGAGTGTAGTCTCAATTCTAGCCTTTATCCGTTCGAGGATTAGAGTTGCCATTAGCTTTGGAAAAACGGACAAAACGGTTATACCACGCCAGTTGTTGCAGTTCTTGAGATCACCTTTTTTTGGCAACTTAACAATCACTCCATCCTTCCAATCCCTGGGATAGGTTTCGTTTTCCCAAACAGTTTGTATAAGCGGATGCAAGATACTAGCTGCTATGGCGGGATCAGCTTTCAGGAATTCCGCTGGTACTCCGTCAAGTCCGGCTGCTTTGTTGTTTTTGAGGGGATTAATCGATGTTTCAATTTCCGCTACAATACCCCTGCAGGATCTGCGCATCTCGTTGAGTTGGGGCACTTCAGCACTCTGTTCAACGGGATCATTTAACAGGGCACAAAAGTGATCCTTCCACCTGCGAAGCTGATCTTCAATTGATACCAATAGTGTCCCATCCACATCCATTACAGGATGATTGTTGTTGCTTTTTTTCCCGACAACTTCTTTAGCTATTTGGTACAATTCTCGGATATCTCCTCTTCTTGCAGCGTTTTCAGCATTTTCAGCTAGTGAAATATAACACCATTGAAATGGCCTACGCGACTTTGCGGAGCCCAACTCATTTGAAAGTTCCAGTTTTTAATTACTTTGGCACATAAATCAGGCTAAGTTTGAAAGATAGCATAGATTATGATATCTTTGAGGACGCGGTGGCTTGCAACTTTATTTATATAGAACTTCCACTTAAGAAAGCCTCACAAGAAAAAGTCTAAAGGGGTCAAATCACACGGTCTTTGAGGCACGTCACCATGCAACCGCTCGTGCAGAAGATCGACTGTTGTTTGAGCTGTGTGGCATTTAGCGCAATCCTATAGAAAGAATAAGTCTTCGGGATAATTCAGGCCACAAGAATTCGTTGACAGTGATGGCCTGGCCAGCATCATTTTCGAAGAAATACGGACGCGATGACACCTAGCAATAACTTTATTTGGCACCTTGTGAATCTAGCGTGGATTGGTCGTCCCAAAAAGATTTTTGCTTTTTAGAAAGAATTTTTGATCGAAATAAGGCATCAATCAATTTTACTGTAAGGAATTTTGTGCAAAAAGTTCGTCAGCCGTTGTTTTGACAAGAAATTGACTATACTGTAGTTGAGAGTGCGAGTTTTTGAGAAACTCAATCCACAAATAACTGGCCATCGAATTATTGATTTTATTTCCAGTTCGAATAATCAAAAGTCTTCACTATCCAGACCATTATCAGCCAAACTACTAGCCTTTCATATTTTTCAATCAATTCATAAAAAAGCTTCAAAGCAAGTAAATATGAAAAAAAAGGAAAATAAAATCCAATAGCCCGGGCTAAATGTTCAATGTACGGCAATCTACACTCATCAATCAAATTTCTGTTAATCTCCATCGCCCTTTCCCCATCAAACAAAAAAACCATCAACGTAAAAAGCCCCATAGAGTTTAAACGACTACCACATACCATCTGATAGATGCAAAACTCAATTTCCTTTTATTACAGCCAACCCCAGCGACCACTGGCTACTGGCGCTGTTGGGACATTTAATTAAAAGCTTACAATTTAAAATTTAACAAATGCATGTAACCATTTTACAGCAGACCAGAGAGACAGAGACAGAATGCAAGCACGAAACTTGATGTTGTCTCTGTCTGCGGGCTTTAATCAAGCTATCTCGCACTAAACTGGTTACATTGCGTTGTTCAATTTGATGATGTTTGTGGAATTGCGGTGCACACACCAGCCAGCGCCTTCGGTTATTCATGTGCGAAAACAATTGACGACACGAGAGTTCGGCGTCCGTGTGTAAATTTTAACAGCGCACTCACAACAAATAAAGTATCAGGTGGAATGCAATATCGAAAATCAGGATTATGGTTATGGTCGAGTCAACCTGTTTTTAGTGGATTTAGGTAAAAGGTTCGTTGGGCGCCACTTTGTCCTTTGACACATAAGCGGTTTTTGTGGTGTATTTTCATAACCACACAGTCAACTAAATACACGAGTATTTATTTTTGCTCGTAAAGCTTCGTCGTCGTATTCGCAACTCTCGGGACTCGCTGTGGTATAATTAAGAATTCGGCGAAAATTACAATCGAAAATTTTGTTTATTCGAGCATTTTTGTTGATACAAATCACTAGAGTAATTGATAATAATTTGCCGTTTAATTGAGAGACAATGGAAACCTAATTGTTTCGAATTGGAATAAAGGGCGGCTGTGAAATATTCTTAGCTAAGTAGATGCATGTTTTTAATGTTTTTAATGATATGGTAGTCCGATTAGTTTCATGTCATTATTGTCTCTAAAACGGAAAAGAGCATGTTAATGAGATTTGGCTTGTGTGAAAATAATTGGCAATCAGGTTTCAATCACATGTGCGGAAGCAATGTTAGAAATAATATAGTATTTGGGTGGGCACTAATTTATTGAAGCTTTGGGTATATTTATTCGAAAGGTGAGTATAGCTTTGTTTGTGTTGAGGTGGTTTTAGTCAAATAAATTGCAATCCTTTAGCAGTATATTGGTTGAAATTGTTTTGAAAGGACACTTTTTTATTATTAGTATTTTATTCAAACTGTAAGCTCAGTAAACCTTTCAGTTCAAAGAAGATGATAAGAGAAAGTATTGACTTCATGGTCACAATGCCCCTGTAATTAAATTTGTTACATCACTACTTTGTTAGATATTGGACAGTATGTACCTATTTCAAAAACCCTAATAATTGACTCACTGACTTACTGATTGACTCAATGTCTGATCATCAAGATTATTACGCACCACTTCTTATAATAGCAGAATCTTGAAATTTGGTACAATGGTAGATTTTTGGGTGCATACAAAGGAAAAGATTAAACATTTTAATATTCTTTCAGGGGGTGTGGTAAAATGGTCGTAGGATATTTAAATTCAGAATTCTAGTTCGGTTTCGGGTAAGTGGAAAGAAAAACAACAAGAAAAAAATCTATTTTCATTTGGGGAGTGGTTTCCGCCCACTTTCTTAAATGATCGGAGAATGTTAAAATTCCGATTTTTTTTTAAAGTGACTGAAAATTTACAAGTTCATGCGTGATAACTGACATTGGCAAACTTCAGTCAATTTAAATTTGTGCTCAGTACACTTTTACATTTTAAGAACTTGGCGTTGTTTTAGATCTCATTATTTTTGGTGGCTGACTTTTTACGCAGTGATGTTCGTAGTTAAGAAAGTGTTTTTTTTTTAATTTTATATTTTTGTTGCGATTAAACTCTATCTATTGTACTCACAGTACACAGAATACAAGTTATTATATTCCCGATTTACTTCTTCTCAAGTTTGCGCATATTATGTCAAATTTCAGATCCAAAATATCATAATAAAAGAAAAGTAAAAAGAAAAGAACAAAACTTTAGATTTCTGTTTCTGTCTGTCTCATTTACTAAAAATATCAGCCATTTTTTCCCCCTTGACGAATTTGACATTGGATCGCATTTCTTTTTGTGCCTTTTCTCACTTCTGCCATTTTGGTTTCTGACAGATGCGCAATATATAATACCTTGTATTCTGTGTACTATGATTGTACTATGCTGTCTAGTTCAGAGTTTTATCAGCTTTTCATAGTTTGCCGTTGCTGGACCCAAAAGGGGAGGGATGACAGTCTAGGGACGAATATGTAAAGCATGACAACCTTTCGTCAGCGAAACAATTCATTCGATTAAATGTTGCAGACAAGAGATCATTTATGAATCTGAACAAGTTCGGGGATAAAACAGAGCCCTGAGGCATACTATTATGTTGTGGGTTTCAGGCTTGAATCCTTCTAGTACAACTTTTATAGAACGGTTCAAAAGAAATTATCTAGTCTAACAAAGAAGCGAGTCGTCGATGCCGAAAGCACGCATTTTTGAAATATCAAGTTCAACAATCTAACTTTCTTCAAAGTGATATGTAAAGACTTGTTCCACTGTATGGGGGATAATCCCATCAAATCATCAGTGGCCCTGTAGCTGTGAAAACCATGCTGCCGTTCATTAAAAAGCTTTCGGTCCTAGAGATATTTCTTAATCTGAAAACGATTAACAATTGCAGTATATGTATACCTGTAGGAAACGACCCAAGGTGTTGTTTAACAACATTCATGAGTTGTAAGGAATCCAAAAAAATAAACCCTATAAGAAGCGTTGAGTTTAACCTCGACACCAGTGTCCATCACCATCTTCAACTTATCGATATATCGAAGTGGTTTATTAAAAAGTTAGTTTATATTCGCATAAGAAAAAAAAAACTTGTTCTTGAAGACATAACACACGAATATTCAATGCAATCGGACACGCACCCTTGTGCATGCAGCTTAAAGCAAACACTTGCACATTCACCCTAAAATGGTTAGCGAGTCTCGATCAAAGCGAGAGGTATGATCGTGGCCATAATCTTTCGAGCCGTCCCGTACCGATTGACATTTCCTATTCTCTTCATTCCATGCGTTTCGTAAAAAACTAAATTGGTATCCTCGTGGCGCAGTTTTCAACTCTCCATCTTTTCTTTTTTATCGGTCGACCAAGAAAGTCCTTGGATCAGCAAAGTGTTCTTTCAAAAAATAAAAGAGTTTAGTTTGAAGTGAAAGCCAAAAAAATCTTACAGGTTACACAGATCGGACCATTTCGGTAAAGATATCGGCAACATTGTACAATTGAAGGAAAGAATACTGTTCTTGGGGTATTTTTTCTACGAGAGAAAAAAAAATCTATTGGTAAGAACACAAGTACCTCGTCCAATTAGTTCTCTCACGCAATAAATTTTACTTAAATAAGGAATCCGTAGTGCAGGTACGCAAGAACCATTGGAATTCCCAACACCCTGATTAGAGGGGATCGGGTCGGTCCATTCCCAAATCGCCCACCAAAATTTTCAATCTTCCTGGAAATTATTTCATAGGAAAAGAAAGTGGTGCGACATAAAACGTCACAGTCAATGACCTGTAGCTCGACCACATTATTTCGACCAATCCAGGCTCGGTACGGCACACAAAAGGGAATCGGTGGGTCGCGATCTTGAAGAACCAACTACATATGTGCATTATAGGTAAGAGATAGGTGAGTGCCAGTCACTAGGCAGGTTGTTGAAATAAGTTTTCTTGCATATAGGAATCAGTTCGAGTATTCGACAATCTACACCACGATCAAGTCCGAGGAGTGAATCAGGTACTCATCAGAGTCAAAAGCTTTTCTGGCCATCAACGAAAACACCGGCCAAGAGCAAGGAGACTAGCTTCCCACGAAGTGAAATACTCCGTTGGCGGAATCCGACTCCAAAAAAATCAAAATCCTTGCAGGAGGAAGCTGCGAACGAAAACAAAAGTGATTAGTGATTTAAATAAAAGAGAAAAAAAAACAAGGTTATGAAAAGAAAAGATATGTAGATGATAAAAGAAAGTGCTGATTCCCCCCAATAAGTTAAGCTGAAAAGAAAAGTTAGATAAGATTACACATAAAGAAAAAGAAAGAAGAAATTAGGATTAGAAAGAAAGTGAAAGCAAGAATAAGAATAAGAATATTTGTTTTTGTAGGTAAGATCAAGAAAGTCAGATTAATTACATATGAAAATCGATTACCTGGAAGAAAAGTATAGAGTTATATGTAGACATAGGTTAGAAGTGAACAAACGTTTTTTGATGAAGATTTACCAAAGTTGTTTGTGGGAAGAATACATACGTACCTATATGTACCTAGGTACATGCTATTTTTTTGTTTTCAAATAACAATTTGCTTTTTTTTGACAGCAGAACAAAATTGGTTTTCGATTCAATTGATTTTTTTTTTGACATGATAATTAACTCGATAATTATTTTTGACGTAGTCAACAAATGAAAAATTGTTTTTTTTTGAAAGTCAAAGCAAATCATCTTAGAATAAAAAGTAGAAAGTAGGAATAGAACAGGTAATCGACAGTGTTCAGACAGAAAAGAATTCGATGAAATAGTTGATGTAAAGTTAGATTAAAACACATAGTTAGGTGAGAATAGATAGATGATAAGATATAATTAAGTGCTATATATAAAGTGTAACATCCCATCCATTGCGATTTTTTTTTTTTTATCGGGAATACACACTAGAAATAGAAAAAAAAGAAAGTGGAATTGAATCTGATTCAGTGTCGCACCCTTCATCTTCGACCCTTTTCAACCACACTATATATTGTATGAAAAATTTAAAGATAAATTTCAACAAACATCAAACAGATTCACCAGGTCTTCAAGCTGTTGTGCACACCACCTTGGGAGAACCGGTAAGTGAGTTTTGATTATTCTATTTTGTATTGTATTATCTTATATAATTATATTCTTTATTTGGTAAATTATAAGAGACCAAATTACGGTTGAGAGTGAAGTTAATACAAACTAAACAAAACATTTTTTTTGTTTACAACTCCATACAACTTAAATAAAGCTACGGTTTGAAAGCTTTTGATTGAGTAGGGATGTAAAAGAATATATCGTATAGTAAAAGAATTAGACATAAATGTAAGAGTTAATATGAAAGGATAATGCGAAGATAGTTACATTCAAATTCATTTCTTTGTTTTGAGAAACGTCATATATAATAAATAACTTTAAATGATAAAAGAAAAAATAGTCTGGCGGATTATGTTGATTACGATGAATGGTGATGAATTTAAGAAATTAATTCTAAAAGATAATTAGATAGTTTTAAGTTATAATCGTAAAAAAAAGAAGAAAAAAATTTAAATTGAAAATAAAAAAAAAAACAAAAAAATTATTTTTGTTATGCGAAAAGAAAACAAGTCGGTTGATTTTTTCTGGTTTTTGACTTAGCATTCCTGAGAAGAGAATTTCCGTACATTTTTGAATTTTCATGTTCTCGGGTTTGATTTTCGCGATGACATTGGCGGCGATTAACAAGATTATTTTTTCTTGATTTACAACTAGTATGAAAAATTTTCTCATGGAAGTTTAAGGGATGATTTTGGGGAGGTGAATTGCTAGGGGTGAATATGTGACGGAGTCCTTAAGGAGGTAATAAGGGAAAGTTAATCACTTTCCCCTTTTTGAATGAGGGCTATTACACACACTCAGGAGCACCAGTAATAGCAAAGGAGTATTTGCTGTCGGATTTTTCTTTGATGGCAATACTAAAGGGTGGGTAGAGAAAGCTCAGGGGACACGACCACCTATGTCCCCCCTAAGTACGTAGAGCGGTTAAAATGAGACAGATAGATATCGGGAATTGAAGTTCGGGCCCTGCCTCTTTAAATGATGGAAATATTTCGGTCAAATTCCAACTTTGACCTAGGCCTGGAAAGGTGACACAGTCCTTCGCGGGTAGCAAGAACCCCACCCATCGACGAGCTGAGCATGGCAACGAGCAGGCCTACAGCTACTATCGCGGTTGGACACCCCTTTCGATTCCTGCCTGGATGGGCCGATGGGTCTGTAGACATCGGTCCTAAAGGTGGGAAGAGTCGTGAGGGGGAACATTTTGGGAAGAAAAGGGAGTCTTTAAGGATCACTCTGAGTTTTTTTTTTAGGTCTTTTCTGATCCTAAGCTGATGTTAAATTCGGTTAGATACGTAATTATTAGACGGAGTGGTTCGGAAAGACATCTCCTTTATTTGGAAGCAGATAGACAGGACGGGAAAACTTAAAAGTTTTTTTTTAAATCATTATTATTGTTACTCCTACTGGTGTATACAAGTCTTAGGAACATATAAGATAGAATGGACATGCCTGCCTTCCCAAAAATTTGTTGTTGTAACGTTACATACCCCAAAAACACCATTAAGGACTTGGAAAAATTAAAACACAGCACTTCTACGAAGCCAGCCAAAGCAGCGACTTGAAAAGAGCCGTATTTCATTATTGACAACCCCTAACATGCCCAGCATTTATTTTGCAATATGTTATACCTATAAAAAAGATGTTAAAACTAACTTTGCAATGCAAATTTGAAAAAGTTCGTGAATCTTCTCGGTATCTAGATATATTTATGACCTCGACCACACACACGTCAGTCGTGCCTATTGTTCACATCACGATTTTCTATTCCAAGCACCAGACGGTGACTTTTCATTCTTCTTTTTTATCTTCTTAACCATTCTATTTGTATTGTATGCAAAGCTAAGCTCATCAGACTGACCAAACAATACGGGTACTTGACCGCTTTAATATTTTTTATTAAACACAAACAGAATAATCAAGCTTCGAGGTCAAGTTCAATGTGAATCCCAAATTCAAGGAGAATCATTTCAAGCAACACAAAAAAAATGCAAATAATTACAAACCGTCTTGAACGAACGAATGAAATAGAAAGATGACACTTCGACAAAAAAAAAAAGAAATACAAAATTTAAATCTTCTTAACGACAGAGAGCTACCTACTCGAGACAAAATTGAATGTCAATTGTAAATTGAATTGAAAGTCAATTCAGCTTGAGAGTTTTCTTTTTTCTTATTTTTTGTTGCTATCTTATCACGTTTGTATTTTTTTTTTGTCGATTTAAAATTTGTTTAATATATCACAGAGTACACGTAAGGTAAGATGTCAATTGCATGAGGAAGAGCCCCTCAATTCAAATTCACGTCAAGAAGAAAATCGATTATGCAGATAAGAAGAAGAAGGAAAGACCGATTATTATCGATATCGAATCTCTAGATTTTTGGGCACATTGCCAGAGGTATGAAATGTGACCTTATGGCTGTGAAGAAAATATGAAAATAAGTAGGTACATTGATATGATAATTTTGACTAGATGACAGTGAGTTCACTCTAATCCGAATGTTTTGCTACGTGAACTTTCGATATTCGATATTTTGCCATTCGAAAAGAAAAAGAACAAGATGAAGCAAAAATTTCCAAGTTATCGTGTCGAACCCGATTTGTAATTTTTTTGTTTTTCTCTCTCCTATTATTTTGTGAGACTCGTTAATCATAGTCATCATCATTGAGTTCCGGAACTGAAACTACAAATAAACAAACAGAAGTATGCATGAAAGCAAAAGATGACAGCGAATCACGAACTAAGCAAAACGTGCCCTTTGACAGGGAATCGTAAATATAGTATCAGGAAGCTTTCTATGCCTTAATAATGAACGAGTATCGAATAACGAGTAGCTTTGTATATTTCTTTTGATGATTTATTGTTTGTTTGTTTTTGTGTATATGGAAATCGGTTGTTTTATTGGACCGTCCCCTCAGTGACCAATCGACCAGCCTTCGACTAAACACAACAAAATGAAACGTTGATTATTTTATGAATACTTGTTTAGATAATAAGAGTGTAGAATAAGGCATCAATTACTGCTGCATTACGTCGATTCAAGTGTTATGAGAAAATGTGTCCGAAAATGACTGCAAGCAACGTGGATTTGTTATTGAGACAAGGCTCAAGGCGGATGTCTTGGTTCTATGACTTATGAACCAAGCCTTAGTTACGACATTAAATTTAGTATTTTGGTATTTCCATGCCAAGCTCAAGTACAACTCCCAACTCTGAGCTAGTGCTCCAGCAACATACAAAATTGCTCTAAGGATGATTGAGACAATACTGACTCATTCACTTCCTTGGAACACTGTCTTAACTTTATTCGTGTTTCTCTTAGTTTTATCGTTTTTTCTACGGTAAGTCCTTTAGTGAAATAGCCAGTAACATTCCTCTCCTTAAACAATTCACCCGTAATATTCACGCTTCCAGGAATTCTCATCAGTCTACCCACGAGCCCAAATTCTGTGGTTCTGAGAAAATCGTTTGTAAGCCATACTACGCGAATATGGAAAACCTTAAAAACATTCTGTCTTCTCCAGTCATTGCAATTTTCATTAATAAAAAAATCTGATACTAAAGTACCATATGATAGCAGAAGTATTAGTCTGCTCATAACGTTTTCCGAAGGGTGTGAGTGTGAATCAAGGAAAACATTTGCCTTCGTCACAGGATGGTAGCAAAAACTCGGTTATAAACTCAAAATTGCAATATATTTCATCGGGATATCCCAGAAAAAGTTTACTTAGGGTCGTACGTAGCCTGAATCGATTAACAAGAAGACAAAGTTCTTGGCAACGTTTATTTTACTAAAAACGGTTAATTTTTGCTTGTTTATCATTTTATTAAAAACGAAACTTTCCAGACAAATTTCTCATAACTCAAAAAACTAAAAACACTTTTGCAATTGAGTTTTCATTTTAATTGTTTCTCAGAGATCTCAAGAACCCGAAATCTCTGCTGAACCTGCAGAATCAGTAAAATCCTCAAAACACCGCCACCCTCATCAAAACATCCCTCAAACAGAAACAAAACTTATTCAGTATCTGCGAGCATTCCTCAACTCAAAGTGGATACTTAAAGGAAACAAGTTAATATTGTATAATATTCGAAAATGTTGCCCAAAGCGTTTTTCAACAAAAACTATTATTTGTTTTACTTCGAAACCCCAGCACAAAACTTTAAAATTTTATTATTTATGGAAAATCTTTGTTCATCGTTCAGCACAAGCGCAGCATATGGATGCAATTTGTATCAGTTTCCGTTTCTCATAGACACAAAAATATCTATATCCAAATGAATGCAAATACAAACACTTAAAAGATTCAACTTTCTTGCTGACTTTTTGACTGTTGCTTACTCAAAGGAATTTCTAGTGTACCTATGAACATTATAAAGGAGAGGGAGTAGCATGAGTGTTAACGAAAACCTTAATTGTTGCTTATATGCAAACTAAAAGAAAAGTCTGTGCGGTAAATGGTCTTCAACACTTCCTTTTGGTATTTCGCCTTCCTACTTACTGCCTTCTCGTTTTGTTGCAGGATAAAAGTTTCATTTCCTCAACACAAAACAACCACACCGCCTTCAACTATTTTTTGAAAAGAAGAAACTACTTTCAAGCCAAAAACACTCTTGAAACCCAAGGAAACGAACCAAAATGAAAGTAACGAAAAAAACAGGAGAAACAAGAGTTAAATAAAATTTTTGGAAAATAATGTAACTTTTACTTTGTGTAAACACAACACCCAACATGGTTATACACATCATATACCGAAAGCACGGAAGGCAACACAAAACTCCAAGCAACCAAACATCCAAAAAATGGTTGACTTGGGTATTTTTTCTCGTTTTTTTTTGGTTTGTTTAGTTTCGTTGGAATATATCCTTTTTGTTAAATTACACTTAGTTTTGTGTTATTTTAATGGCATTAAGGTCCTTTTTACAACAACGATTGACTTTATTTTATACAATTAAAGTTCAAGTTCTCAGAACGAGCGAGGTTGAAATAGAGGGAGAAAGAGAAAATTTGAATTGTTTCAAAAGAAAAGAAAAGAACATGTCAGAGGAACCTTTCCACACTTTATGTTGCTGTTTTTGGGTGTTTGTGAAGGACCCAAACCAAACGACTGCGAGAGGGAATCGAAAGTAAAATGAAACCCCAAAAATAGTCCCAAATGAAGTATAAATCTTTATTCTTATTCGAATTACCTTTATTTAATGAAACTTTATGAAAGTAATTAGCTGTTATTAGTAACGTAAGTAAGGCGGTTTGCTTGAGTGTTGGCATGGTCGTTGTTAGGGCTACGGAAACACATGGAGTTGTTGGTTGGGAATCCATTTTGAAACAAAAATCCCACAAAATAAGTTGAAATTAGAAGATCCCCAAAAGATAATGTGATGCGTCTCTTGAGTGGGCTTAATTCTTATTTTTCAGAGTCGTAATCATTTACAATTAGGTAATAATGTTACGCAATCATTTAGGTAGGAATACTGATGTTACCAAATTTTTTCGAATTTATTTAATAATAACACATCCCAACACATCTCATAATAGACCAAAATACCGCCAAATGTCGATTCCTTATTGTAAGATACTTTTCTCCCAATCTTGTCTATTGGGAAAGCTGGAAGTGAAGGATTTTTCAAAATAAGGAGTCACAATTTGTGCAGACGTTGTTGATAACCTATCTCATTTGAATCCAAAAACCATATTAATAAAAAAAAACTCCTATTCCGCTCCTATTCCACTCTTATTCCCCAGGTTAACTAACCCATAGAATAAGAGTTAATCAATGGATTAAAATTTTTAATTGTTATTAAAATAATTTGTTCCGGAATAGTAAAGTGACATTGTTGATTCTTGACAACAGATTTGTTGTTCTTTGCATTAAATAAGGCAATCGATTGTGGTACCATCTAATTGACAGAAAAGTAGTTTTCCCACAATTTTCTTATTACTTCGCTAAATCACCCTCCACGGCGGAATAGCATTTTCCACTTAGTCCACAGAATAAGGTTTAATCCTTCGATATTCTGTGTTTATTAATTTGGCTTCGAAATTTCCTTCGAAAATTTGTTTTTCAACGTGGTTTTTGAAGGTATTCAAAAGTCTGTCCAACCGGGAGAACACGAAATGTAATTTCATGAGATTGTCACCATTGGCTGCAAGAACTTTGAGGTAGAAACTTTGATTGAAAGGTATTTGAAATATCTAATATTTTTGGCCAAGATTAAGCTTTGTTTTCTAATGTGATCAACAATTAACGAAACGTGCTGTCTGTTTCATTAATTTGATTTCTAAGAACCACTAATCAAACTGATTGAATTCCTCCAAACCTCATAAAAAATAAAATCCAATCAATTTTCCCCCACAAAAAAAAAATAAAACAAAACAAAAAAATCAGACCCATATCGAATCAGATAAAAAAACAACAAACTTAATGGATAAGAAAAATAGTGAAGGTCAAAAAATTAATCACTTTTGTGTAGCTGCTACCTTCTCCTGAAAAACAAAACAGAAAATTAAATATTCATGAAATACCTGAAGAATGATTGATTTGCTTTCGTCATACAAAATTAAGAACTGTACAAGGGCACACATAGAAACACCATATCGTGCTAATACATTTACACTTTCATAAGCGCAGCACGCACTTCATGTGGCATTTCGATAACGGTGTCAGGTGTCGTGTTCTAATTAACAACATTTCTATCGCTTTAATCATTGTTTTCTGTGGCACGCAACCTCATTCAAAAGTCTCAATAACACACTGAAACTACTTATTATACTCAATCCGCCAACAAGAACCTTACCACCAGTAGCGGAGCGTTTTAATCTTGTTTTTTGTGTGCTTCTTTTGATTTGTGCAGTTAATTTATTATTTTTTGTACAAAAGCAATTAGATATACAGAAACCAGTGTAGTGTGTATTGTTGCAAATTTTAAAATTGCTTTTGCTCACAAAAAATTAATCATGATAAATGCAGAAATCAATATTTAGACAAGACTTGTTTTTATTTTTATACAATTTTAATTTTCTAGAGAAAATACCTTTTTCACCATCGGCTGAATTTGTTTACGTAAGGCATTGGAGCTTGCAACAAAAACCACAACATTCATTTTAACAGCGAATTTTAATGATTTCGAATGTAAATTCACCACCCCCGGGTTCTGTTATTTTTTTTTCTGTTCATCATAATTCATAAAGGCCAAATGAGACAACAAAATTGGTGTAAAATAAATTAACCGCATAAATATACCCCCTCCCATGCAGCAATGTAAATAATACAAGTTGCTATCCCGTTCGCTTCCTGCCATTTTGGATGGCCCATCAGCCATCATCATGCCAGAGCGTCATATCGCACAAAGCATACCTACTCGCAGAACTACATGGCCAAAAGCCGAAATGGCCCATTAAGAATGGTTTCTCATTTTCGTTTAATTTGTGTGTGAACATTGTAGATTTAATGTATACAATTTTTTTTTATTTTATGATGCCGGTGTGTTTCATTTTGTTGTTGTTGTTGTTTTATTCGAATGGCTTTATTATGAACGCGGTGTGTATCCTTTTTATGCGAGTGAGCTATGTCTCTCTGCCCATCCTTACAATATTTTTGTGTTTTACATTTTTATCTCATGACATAACTTTTGCTTCCCAGTAAAAAAAGAACGAGCGCGCAGAAGGTAGCTATAGCTACCGCAGAATTTGGCGGCTTGGTGTTTTCTCATTCAGCTCGTTGGTTTTCATTATTTTTTTTTGTGCGGTTGGCAACCTACATTCCATCCGCAAATTGTAAGAATGTCCAATTAAAAGGATAATGTCAATTATGTCCTTTCTCTTGAGGAATGTTTGTTGTTATCTTTTCTCTTTACCTTGATGGGATGAGTTGTTTTGTTTTTGTCATTCTTTTGTTTTCTCGTCCATCGTTGATCAAGGCAGAAAATTGATTTCAAGAATTGTTTTTTTGTTATGAGGAGCAATTTTCTTTTTTTTTTTTTTGGTGATGTTGATAATGTGTGTGTATACCTACTTGACCAGATATTTTTTTCCACTGACCAATTCAATATATTGTTAAGTTTCCCACATGTATCTCGTAAGGAAAAGGAATCATGATTGTCATTTTTAAAGGTACATAACTGGCAGACTTTCCGAACTTCGTCTCGGATAGTTTAAAATCCACAAATTAAAAGTTTGACTTTTAATGTGATTCATTTGCTCTTCGCGACAGCACGTCTTCGATTTTCACTAAGGCTGGCATTTACAATGGCTATCAATAAGTTCCAAGACCAAAAAAATGTTATTTTGTTCCTTAAATGTGAGGTGACATGATCGGAAGTTGGCAAATGATTTAGTTTGTTGTGTGTTTTATATCTTTCGCAACACTCACTGCCTCCATCACTTTTATTTCCCGCCATCACACAATAGCAATGAGTTAGTTATTATTTTCAAACCCAGAAATTCCACAGAAATTATTTGTAAGACAAAAGAACGATTGCCGGGTCGGCTAGTAGGGGTAATTTTATCAAAAAAAATCAGATTGGTTCAAAAGAAACAACTTAAAATGGTCTCTTTCTGAGAAGATTTCAATGCAGTAAGTCGTGGGGGTGGAATCATGGATCTTGGCGATTTAGAAAGGAAACACGGTTTCCAAGTAAATATTGTGGGAATTTGAAGTGAACGTGCTGATCTACACCTTCTCGTTGGGCCTCCGAGAGGTTCTTGTCAATTTATTGGCTTGAACTTGCGAACGTAGACAGCTTTAGTCTAATGGAATTGGCGAATTGAAGCAGGAAGTATAATGAAGATGAATACGATCCTTAACAGATACTATGTTAACACACGTAGTAAAGGAAGAAAATACGATTAATGAATACCGAATGTGGATAAACGCCAAGGAAGTTAGACAAAATGTTGGGTGTGTCCCTTGATTGGCTGGTCCATTCCTCCGATCAATGTGGATATACTTGACAGAGGGTGAGCAGTGTCCCTCGTCCGCCAGTAGGACAAAAGCAGCAAAAACAAAAAAGGATGTCACGAAAACAAAATATGTATAACTAATTGTTATACAAAAATATATGTGACCACCCTCCCCCAAGGGGCAATTGGGTACCGCGGGTAGTGAGCTTTAGCAACTCACTAGTGGGATGGACCTTCGCGGGGGTTGTGGTTGTCTGAGTTTGGCCTCAGCTACTGTTCGCAAAGCACGGTTAACGGCTCTTCCTATGTAACGGGGGGTTGAGCAGTTTTTCCGTGTCCGGACAACGGCTCTTCTTTCGCGTGACTGAAGGTTGAGTGCAGTTCCGTGTGTTGCCTGAATAGTAGTCTAGAATCAAACCAAGATGTATAAGAGCTGGCACTAATTCAATTGGTACTGGTGTGGATCTAGATGCAGGGTACCCGCTTCTTTCTTTTGAAAGTTGAGGTGTTCTTTTGTATTCTGGTGGATCATCAGGAAGAGGTTTAGTGCCCTCTCAAAAGAAGCATAGTGACAATGCCAACTTCGGTTGGAAATTGCACGACGATAGTGTGGATAGTTCCACCGTCAGGGAAGACTTAGTTGTCAGGTACTGACGTTAAGCTCATTCATACTTCTGCAGTAAGTCGTCTAACACTGACCGAACCGTTGTTGTTCAAAGCCTCATGGTTCTAGAATGCTACTACGTAGCACTATGTACCCTGGCCAACTTTGCTTAAATATTAAAATAATAACATTTTTTCTCCAAAATATATGTAACTAGCTGACCCTGCAGACTTCGTACTGCCTCAATCGATAATCGATAACCCTCTTCCTCTATCGTTTGCATTGTTTTTTTCTTAATTCGTATGTATGGGTCCGTCTTTAAAAAAATAAGCGATATCAAAAAAACAAAACAAAATGGTTAGTATACGCCCCGTTGCCTGCGGTGCACGGATTTGTAAAACGCGAATCATTTCGGTTTCACTTCGCTCCTCATGTTGCTGTTGTGAAGGTAAACATTTCGAGTTCTTCGACCCTAATTGTTGCGTTTAAACACATTGACCATGATATTGAATGAAAAAAGGAATGATTGCTCTGAGAGTTACCGTTATGGAGCAATACAGCAAAATAATTTTTTTACATTAAAAATATCAGTGTTTCAAAAAAAAAATTACCAAAATCACGAATTCTCTATTTTCCTATTGTTTAAAATCCATTCAAAATTTGACTTGGGGTTTTCTTGCTCTTCTGTAGTTTTCCATTTTGTCATTCATTTTACCACAACTAATGCATTTCATATGAAAGAGTGTTTTTGAGATTTTTGTTTAGCCAATTTTTTTTTTTTTTGTATTTCATATTTTCCATTTTTCCAATTTTTTGTTTACTTTTTCTTGCTTTCCAGTTCCCCATCAAAAATTTTCCAGTTTCCCTTTGTAAACCAATGAGTTTTCCGGGTTCCTTTCGAAAACCCATTTTGAATTTTTCCAGTTTTCCATTTGAAATTTTCAAGTTTTCCATTTGAAAATCAATGCATCCACATTTTCATGTAATTTTCCATTTGAAAACCAATGAGTTTTCCGAGTTTTTCATCAAGAACTTTCTATTTTTCCATTCGAAAACCCATTTTGAACCAAAAAATTCCAAGCAAAAAATGTCTAATTTCCGACCTTTGTTTGGTTTTTCCAGTTTTCCACTCTTCCATGAGGTTTTTTCAATTTTTTTATTCACCGAAATCATCACTGAATGTAACAGTATGAACCATGAAAATTTCACAAACATCTGTTGGGCCATTTCGGAGTCTATAAGGGACATACAAACAAACAAACACACTTCCATTTTTATATATATATAGAGATAGAGATTACTTTATTCAAGCTGCTTGCAAGTTATAAAGTGCTTTGTTAGTTGTATCTTACAATCCAATTCATTTGGAGCAGAATTAGAATTAAGCTCAATCTATTGCGGAAAATATTCAGCTGTTGAGAAGGATGATGAGTTTGTGTTCAAAGATTGTGTCCAACACTCTGAGCTAAAGTAAGCACATCCTCGTATATGTTCTTAGTACCGTACGACGAGATGTAAATGTATATAACCCATACCCAAGTCCAGATCTAGAGGTCTGGAGGCCTCGAGGCATCAAAGGAGTGGAGTCCTACTGGCCCCAAATAAGCTTACCATTTTTTACAGTCGAGTTTTTTAAATAAATAATTTATTCGTAATGATTTCGTTGAAGTCCAGTTCTCGAAGTTATGGACCACTTTCTATACTCAGGAGAAAGCTTTGATAGTCGGTTTTGTCCCATCTTGGTACCAATATATTTAAACACGTTTAAACTCCACTCACTTAGTGAACCATTGAGATACTCTTTCAAGATGGGTGGTGAATTGCAAGTACTTATTAGGGCCATTTGGGAGTGAACAGATCTATGATTTTTGTTGATAAATCTGAAAATAATTTTTAACGTGTCCAGCTCTTTTAACATCAGAAGCCTGTTGACGATGATCAGGGCCTCTAAAGGGCTACACCAACCATTGGGCTCATGGATGTAACCCTTTTTTTTAGGAAGTTACAATACTTCACGGTATCAAAATAGCTCTACAATGGTGTAAGTGTTTCGGTTACAAGATCAATCGTCAGCCCAGTTCACGTAACCTAGCCCAATCTAGGGTCTTAGCTGTAAACATGAGGGCCATTAGACTGAAATAAATAAGCATGAAGTCAAGTGCCACACTTAATCAAAATGTAATTTAATTCCTAGAATTACAGTACTATTTTAAGGTCCCTATACGACCACGAACAACGCATGATTGCATGAAAATCTGCATGGATTACCGAAATTCCCATAAAATTTCAAGCATTTTAGTTCAAAGCTACTTAACTCAAAACTCACCCACATGACATTCCCATTTAGATGGTTTTTTCTTTCAATCGAACTCAAATCAGCTTAAAGTTTAAAATTTCATGCCACTTAAAATATTTGATTCCATCCATCCAACCAATCTAATTCGGATTCCAAAATTATTGTAATTACAATTATGATCCCCATCACAGGAATAACTCAATATTGATTAGATAAGTGTATGTTTGTTTGTATTTCGTGTGTGCAGCTCTCTCTCTCTATAGCGACTGAAATATTGGATTTATGATTTGTCGGTGCAGGTATGTCGTTTCCACTTCAATGACAATGTTTGATATGGCATTAAGGGGGTTGCGTCATTCTACCGTATACCACATTCCCATATTTTGAGCGCACCAAAATTATTTTGGCTTCAGTAAACGTTCTGAACACTTTTCCCATTGGCATATAGGACGAGGACTCATGCCGGACATGGATGGTCGATCCAAAGATTGTCAAGTACAGCTAAGTTGATGTTATAGGGCTCCCGGCGAGTCTAATCAATTTCACACACTCTCCTATCAGAGTTGGTGGAGGTTTAACTGGAAAAGCTACTGCGTGACTGCGTAAGGATGATGGAGATTGGGCGAAAGTAATATTCGCCTACAACTAAATCAATTATTATAAATCACAAGTGTAATTAATTTATCATTCAATCAAATGCGACACGCACTTGTGTCCTGTTAGATGCGATTATTTCCACATTCGAGTCTCGCATATGGAGTCATTTGATTGATGATGCCGCCCGCCGCAACCGGAGAGATACAAATTGAGTGAATCCAACAAAAATTACTGCACACTCAGATAGTTTGCCTACGATGAGGATGACGACACGGACGACGTCAAACGAACCGAACGCAAATGACACTCCAGTGATTTCCGTCACAAATTTGGTTTAATTTTTGTTTGAGTTTTTATGAGACACTGCTGACAAGATGACACTCAAAAGCCCAAAGTTTTGTCGTATTCTTACCAACACCACCACCACCGCTGTCATTCGAAAGCGCACTTTTCTTCTCGGGTGGTGTTATTTGTTGGGATGGAGCGGGGCGGACTGTCATTTTGAGGTGAATTCCAGGCAGGTTTACGTCTGTCTGGCGTTTGTAGCAAGTTTATTGCAAGGGGCGGCAAGGTTGTTAATTTTAACCCTCAAGTGCCATTTTGATATACCTTATAACGACTTAAAATTGTCAAGGGTTTCATCCATTAGGAAGTGGTTTAGTGGATAAATTCAAGTGTTTAATGAGAAATTTAGTTTCGTGTTTCAGTCGTACCTACTCATAGTGTCGTCTGGATCGATAGGAATATTTTTTGGGGGGAGAATGAGATGTGACAGCTTTGCCAAATATTTTCTTAAACAAAAGCACTGGGTAGGCATTTAATCGTTTTAATATTTAATTACTTTACTTGGGCGCAGTTGTAGATTTTCTTTATATACTTTCAAGAAGAGGTAAAAAGGATATTTGCATAAAGTTTTATGAGCTCAACACTGCAGAAGTCTATGAAGGTAGTCGAGGGTTTATGATAATAATTTCTGCCATTTTGGGGTTTCGGATTTGGAGAAACCCGAAAATATTGGAATATATTGGAAGCAGCAAAACAAACTAGACCTTTTGCGTTGGGTTAAACCGAGAAAGGGAAAAAGTTTCGACAGGAGTTTGTGTGTTTCCAAAAAAAGCGATTAATAAAGTTTATTAATTGTGGTGTGGTATTCTCGGAAGGGTTATTATATTGTGTTTAAACAAAAACTTATGAGCTTCCTGGAGAGTTCTTGAAAAAAAGGATCTTACGTTTTCTCGGGTGAGGGATTAGGATGAATGATATCAAGTTCTCCTTATGTAAATCTGATGTCTTTTTTTTTCTACCGCCAAAAAACGTTACTTAAGGACTGTCAACCAAAAAAATTAACCAACATAAGTCACCTAAAAGAACAACTATAGGACAATGTGACAACTTGTCAATTGTCATCGATTTTGACACACAGTAAAAGTGGTCAAACTACAGTCAGGGCAGCACTATCGATCTCCTTCGACGACGAGCCATTGTCAACGCCTAGAATGTCAAATCAAATTTTGTGCTCATATCAATGGATTTTCGAAAAAAACTAAAAACTACTGGGTCATGACGAGATGGACTATTGTTATGTGAGTAGAGACAAATCCTAGCAACCCACACTTCAACCCATTCAATATTTGAGTGGAGGACAAAAATATCCTTTTAGAATGTAAATTGACAAGGCGCCATCAGCAGCTTTTGGTCAACAGCTGAGTATTGTGTTTGTCTATGCATGGGATGACCATTTCGACTATGCTGAATGTGGTCAGAGATCGATATTTTAAAATTATTTAAAAATTGATGATTTTGCATTTTTTTTTCTCTTTTTGTGCGGTTGGCGCTTTCGTGAGACTATCATACTATTGCATTTGGTTACAGAAGAGAAGGTTTTTTTGGCACCAAAGAGAAAAACTGTCCAGGTTGCATTGCAGCTTGTGAGAATCACTGGGTTATGTTATGCGATGCAAAATTTTCATATCGTCAGCCAATACAAGATGTTAGCGACATCATTAATTGTTAAAATGAAAAGTATAGGGCCTAAATGACTACCTTGAGGGACACCGGATGACGCCGAAAAAGGGAAGGAGAAGGACGATCTGAAACGGACAGTGAAATTTCTTTTGGTCAAATAGGAGTCAATCCATGAAATAAAAAGAGGGGGAAAGCCGAGGGTTTCGAGAAAATCTTTAAAAAAAACTCCTCCTATGAGAGTTACCGTTTTGGAGCAATACAGAAATATTTGTTTACATAAAATAATCAATGTTTCGAAAAAAATGTTCGAGGAAGTTTTAAAAAATCGTTTTTTGAGAAAATTGAAACTTTTGGTTTTTGGAAAAAAAAAATTGTATGGTGGCTACCCAAAATTGTGATCTTGAAAAAAATAAAAAAAAACTGACCCAAGCGAATTTGCTCAAACCCCTAATTTTCAAGTTTGAAGTCAATCGGATCAGTGGTTAAGGATGTAGGTGCGTCTACAGGCAGACAGACGGACGGACCGAATCGGCGCACCCCCTTTTTTCGACTAATCTATCATTGCATTGTCATATTTCATCAAAATCACATGTCTTTTTTTACAGATTCAATACTTGCCATATACGCTATATGTCGCAACTAAAAATTATGACAGATGGTCACATAATGCTTCGGTTTGCGTTCCCGGATAAATGAAAATTGTTCTTTTTGGAATTCTGATTTTTTTCGAATTTATGTAGATTCTGAATAGTTTTTCCAGAATTCCAGACAAAAGGCGAATGAGGTTCTATTTGCATCGAAAATGGTATTCAAATTCAAAAGAAAAAGAAACAAAAGAAACTGGTCAACTGTTAAATGTTTTTGATGAATTGATGTGTAAAAAGGGTCAGTATTTTATGTCTAGTCTATACCAAAAATTTCCATATTTATGAAGAACTAGCTGACCCGGCAGACTTCGTACTGCCTTAATGGATAAATAAAAGACCTAAACTTTTCTATAAAATAAACTTAAAACAAACAAAAGTAATACGCAATTAATAAAAAAATGCTCGGTATGAATGAAGTTTTATAATTATTATTATTTTCGATTAATTGCACATTTATAAGCTTTCAAACTGATATTGACAGACACACACAGTAACATATTATACACTCCGTTAATCAATTCAAAGCTTTCTGATACCTATACTATATTTTTTGTTTTGTTTTGTTGTGGTAAGTCCGTTGGAATGTGATGAATCCGGTAGAGGGGTCCAATGCGATTTTATTATTCCCCATGTCTAACAATTGCTTCGCAAACACATTTGCACTTCTATCTTGTTGTAAAAATACTCGCATGTTGGTTGTTAATTGGAGTGTCTTTACATACCGTCACAAAAAAGATGATTAAAGGCATGCGTTAAGTTCATCAGCAACAGTTGATCGGAGAATAACTGGAAGAGTCTGACGAAAATCACCTGACGACAACAGAATCATAGCCATACCAAAAATATTTTGGATGTCTCGAAGATCTTTCAACGTTCTTTCGAGAGCCTCCAGTGACGTCTTATGGGCCATCCCAAACAATCAATTTGTATACCTGTAAGATCTTGGCCATTGCACTGTTTTTGGCGATGTTGCAAATAGGCGTTTCATTGATTTGAATGTTTAATGGCAGTTTCAAGGCAGAATGTGTAGTTCGCCCGCCTTCTAGCAGAGATTTAGCTATTCCAGATGAAGTCAACGCTAGAGCTACATCATTTCGCTATCTAATCCTCGCATCGTGCATATGACGATTTGGTCCCTAGTTTTCGACGCTGAAAGGATTTCGATTCCATGTGGGATAGCGTGGTATGTCAGCATACAATAAAGTGCGAGCAAAATCATCAGTTTGACAGACTGTGAAGAAACTTGTTAATGTTGTCGACGGTGGACGTGCCGCTCTGATTGCCGCGTTGGATTCATTAAAATAAATTCCGTTGACCATTTTCTAAATGGACTGCCAAATGGACTACAGTAGGGTGTCTCTCATGGATCTCAAATGAAAAGATACGCCAAATTGCTTCGCTGCTACTTACATAGCGTCCCATCTGGTACCTACTGTGATACTTCGTCATTTGCATTGGTTACAGAGAAAACGGTCATATCGCTACCTTTGTTAACATATTTACATATGTACCTTATCGACTTCACAGAGTTACAATATTCCACATTGATGTGGATCTCGAAGGCTTTGGACAATATTAGCGAGTATTGCACAATCCAACGATTTTTTACAACTCTACATCAACATTTTGTCCACTTAGCTTCACAACTACCAATCGCCCATTGTCTGCAACTTATCGCCGACGATACAATGGGTATCCATCATATCCCGTTATCGTTTCAGCAATCAGGTATCTTGGGTTTCGCTTAGAACACTTGCCGTTGACCATCAATTTTCAATTTCTTAAAATTCAATTTGAATTTGAATTTGAAGATTATTTATACAAAGTATATGGGAAAATGATTTTTTTCTTTGCAAAGTATGGGAAAATGAATTTTGCTTATAACGTGTGTGTTTGTGCATTTTTTGAAAATTTCTAACGGTTTACACCTTCTTTGAACTTCCACCATTAATTCAAGACCACAATTAACCAAGTCGGTTGAGCCGTTGTCGAATTTAAGCGAGAGGCGAGACTAACGAACAGCTATTCATTTTTAGATATATACATAGATGTGTTGTCCTAAGCGGAGGAATGAGCATAGACAACGCCACATTTATACCAAATGGACAAATATGAACATACAAAAGCGTAGGAGAAAATAGTTATGTCAAAATTAGAACAAAATGGGTGCTTTTTTTTCAATAGTATGGAGCTTCAAGTTGGCAGCACTATTTTAACGGGCGGCCATTTTCATCAGCTGTCAAAGTTAAATGATTTATTTTTTCGGTTGTAATCGATGCCTCTAGCAAAAGACTAGAGATTTAATGGTGAAAGGTCTCCGGGTGACAGACTCTTGTTTGTGGTATATGCTTTGAAGAAGAATAACCACGATCAGCGCTGCCGGAACTACTACCATGGGAGTATTTGTACTCCCTTTGCGACCTCGATGTTGGATTAAGATATAAATTTAGGTGCAATAGTTTAAATTTGCGTTCAGTGTACTCCCATACTCCGCTATACTCGAAAATACTCCCGTTAGAAACCTTAACTATTAACTACCGGATTTACGGTGCCGTGCAATACCAAAGTGAAATAACGCCGAATTATAGCATTCGGCTTTATTTCACTTCGACAATGTGCAATAACGCCGAATGCCAACTGAGAAATAAAGCCGAGAAAGAGAAAACAAGGAAGCCGGTTTTATTTAACTTTTGGAAAGAGCATTTTAGCTGGACTTAACGCAAAATCAACTGTAGAACAAAATTTACCGAGTATGGATTCACCCTTTTACAAATCAAATTCGCCCTTTTACAAATCAAATTCACCCTTTTACAAATCAAATTCACCCTGTACTTATAATGTACCGCTGCTCGAGTCACAGTGCCAACGGTACGAGGCCGTAATGTGTCATTGATTATGGCTATCAATATTAGAGGAAAAGTCCACCACAAAATAGTCGAACACTCTGCGGTGAATACCTATGTATTTTGTAATTTTTTGTGTGGATTATTTGAAGAGCTACAGAGACAACACTTAAGCCAAGTGTGGTTAATTCTTGATAATGCAAGTATTCACAAAACGGAAGAAGTTCAAAACCTTGTTGATCAAACAACTCATACGCTTCATTTTTAACCACCGTACTCCCCAATGCTAAATCCAATAGAAGAAGTTTTCTCGAAAATTAAGCTTCATGCAAGAAACTTATTAGCCGATCCAACAAATAACCAAGGTTTGGTTGACATAATAGACACTTCTGTCGAGACGGTAACTTCCGAAGATTGTCACAATTATTACATGAATATGTACGCCAAATCGGCATTATTTCACTTTGCTATAGTGAAATAAGGCCGAATGAAAAAATTCGGCGTTATTTCACTTTAGTAAGTGAAATAAGGCCGAATTTCAGAATTCGGCGTTATTGCACGGCACCCGGATTTACATATTTTTGTTTACCATTATTTGAGCGAACACAACTAGTCTAGTGGTGTTAAATCGCACGAACGAGGCGGGCAATAGACTCCCATTTCTTGAGATAACTTGCTCATCAAACCTAGGGTGCTTTCATAAATGCATGGTTGCGAAAGTCTGACGAATGCATATTTTTCATAAATGCAAGTGATAAATGTCAGATGTTCATAAAAGCAAAAGGCAAATATTTGCAGCGCAAATGTGCAACTATAAAAACTCACATGCAATCTGA
Organism: Sphaerophoria taeniata; assembly: GCA_943590905.1. NCBI lineage: Eukaryota > Metazoa > Arthropoda > Insecta > Diptera > Syrphidae > Sphaerophoria > Sphaerophoria taeniata. The sequence goes on from OX016541.1 coordinate 27,794,556, forward strand.
ATTTCTTTCTCAATAAAAGAGACAGGTATATAGTAAAAACGATTTCCCAGCGTGTCTTTTGACATATGATGCAAATCATAAAAAACTTGTTCATAAATGCAGCGTAAAACACATGCGCAAGTATTTTGTGTGACGTTAATATGATTGCAATTGATCGCATGTAAACAAAGCGACCATGCATTTATGAAAGCACCCCTACTCTTAAATAATGGGATTGTGAGGTGTGCTTTGTGGCTTGTAGCACCATCCTGTTGAAACTACTTTTGGCCAAAGTCTATATAAATTCAAATGCGAGCCAAAAATAATCGGTAATCATGATGCGATAACGCTGGCCATTCAGAACGCCATGGAATTGACTGATTTGGATCATTTGCTACGGACCGGACGCCTGAACGGTAGCGATTTTTTCGGCAGTTCCGGGTTGGAATAGTGTAAGCTGATAGGATAGTTGATAGTTGACACTCAATTATCTCTTCTTCTTTGAATTTGACTGCCCCCGGTCTACTAGGGTGAGAAATACGAATGAATTTGTGGTCATCGACTCCGCATTTTGGTAAAAGTCGTTGGCGAACTTTCATGATGAAAATGGTATCAAGGCTGACAAAACTCGATTTTTTTTCTTCTACCTAATCAAAAAGTGTCGCTGTTAAAAAATGTTTATTTGTGTACTCCCCTCAATAGCAAAATACTCCCCTCTAGAACTTGAAAAACTCCTCTGTGAAAATTTGAAACGGCAGCCCTGACCACGATATCTTCTTTCAGAAGCAGTCCAGCAATCAAATATAAAGATCGATCGGATCGGATTAAGATGTGGATTTCGACAGGTAAATTTACTAGGGTTTCCCCAAAAAGTTCCGGCTAGAAGGTGCTCCCTGCTTGCCGTACTCTTAGAACAGCAGTTTAGTTTAAGTACGGCAATATAGCCGTTTAAAACTGATTTAAGCTCGAATTTCACTTCCCCATATGAATGTTTTGGTAATGACACATTGCGAATTGTAAGGAGGGAAATGAAATAAATTTGAATTTATTGAAAATTTAAATTTGAATTTCTCAACGGTCGGTTAGTTGAGAATCTAGTTTCAAATACACTGACGGGTTTCAGCCAATGGAGGAGGAGTACTACTTAAGGGTACACGTCGGTTAATTAAACTGTCGTATTTAAAGTGATATTGAGACACCATTACATCGACAAACACTGACTTGTTGGTGTGATTTATGGGCTGGTCTGTATTATTTAAAAACGATGCTGGATGCCGCTGCATCCGTTTATCAATTGAATAACTATGATAAGTAGGAGCTGTGGTATTAATAAGATGGCGAAACATGTAACACAACTCATGCCACAGTTGATTTCTTGAAGAAAACGTTTGGCTACCGCATAGTTTCAGATTACGGGGCCGTGAATTGGCCTATGTTAAGTCGTTAGTCTTCGCCGAAAAGACCAAAAATATTGACCACTTTGGAGGACAGACAATATTCAGCGCGCTATTGTTCGAATACGGCAAAAATTGGACCACTAGTCTGAGCCAGCCTTAGCGGTATTATCCCAGAATTCAAATTTAAATTATAATGCCATGTCAATTGAAAAATATCATCTTTGTCTTATTCAATTTAAAAATGCTATAAGGTTTGATTTTAATAAATTGAGTGCCTTTAAGAAAAATGGTAGTTGGGAACTCATTTTGTGTGAGCTTGGTTTTAGGTTCGGTTCGGCCATGTTGTTGAAAGAAATTGCCAAGTTTCAGTTTTACTAAAGTGATTGGCCGAATAAAGGAAACAACCACTTTTCCAACCCATTTCTAAAAATGATAAAAATAACATGACATGATGCAAATCATTGATCATTAAGTCATTTCAAAGGAATTGATAATTTTAATGATGGCGATTGCAAATTGTGGTTTTTGCGGTTACGGTCGTGGGTTTTGCGGTTGTGAATATTTTCACATAAAGTTTGATTTCTTTAATTTTTCTTTTTTGTTAAAAGAGAGCAATAATTACTCAATTGACAAAATTATTTAATAATCCTAATAAGGGGGCTCCAGCTATGATGCACGATGTTAATGTTAATTGTGAATCACAACTTAACGTCTAAGTTGCTCAACTTAATTTGACTTTTTTTTTGTGTCAGTTTTTGCATGGAGGTTAAGCCTTTACGAACATAGTCGTATGATGGACTTCGTGATTTTTTTGGTCGGCATAATCGATGAAATGACATGGGACAATTTGTCGGAAAAATGCTCACAAAATTCAAAAAACCGAGTCTATAGAGAATTATGCTCGTTCTGCGGAAAACATTGTTGTTGTTTGCCGCAATTATTTAGCAGAAGAGCCGCCAACTTCAACTTGTCGTCTTCCCACCCGATAATTGAACATCTCACGAAGAAACCTGTGTTCAAGAAGTAGAATTAGAAGAAGATATTTTTTTAAGGAGCAGATTTTCTGGTATTGGCTTTTTGAAAGCTTTCGACCGGTTGTATAACACGGTTAATCGTTTGAATTGAATGCATGATAATATTATGGCTTTCTAATTTTGTTCAGCAATTGGTTATCGACACATCTTATCAGGTGAAATTCAGACATCATGTCTCAAAATCGTATAGGTAGATACCGTGACCCTCGGGGTAATGTTAAATTGGATTTGAACGATGCAGCTGTCCGTGGCTAAGTAGTGCGTTGGCTGCTAAGCAGAATGTCTTGGTTTCGAGCCGTACTCGTGCCCTTAAAGTTTTTATTTCATCTTTTACGGGTACTGCCTCTTGCGAAGAACTGACAAAACTTCCAAGAGTATCAATCTGTCATGAAAAAGCACTTCTCAACTTGGCCGTTCGGAATCGGTGTTAAATTGTAGGTCCCCTCAATTCTTCACACGCACTCAGAGAATTATTGATGAGAGTAAGACACTTAATCCTTGGCTTTTCAAGAGTTGTCGCGCCACTCTATTTTATTTATTTATTAACGACGCCCTGGCATGTGTTTAAAATGGCGAAATTTTCATCTTTGCAGATGATTTATGAAGATTTTCAAAAATATATCTTCAAGGAATTATAGAATTCTTCTGCAGGACGGCATAAACAGTTTTTCTTTGTCGTGTCAAAAAGATAGCTTACATTTGAATCCCATAAATGGTCAAACAATGACTTCTTTTTACACAATTTCACAGCATATTTTGACTCGTCGCGTCGTATTCAATGTAAAAGATCTTGGAGCTTTATTCACATTCAGTTTAGACTTTTCTGAGCATATAAACAGCATCGTCGATAAAACCAATTGAATGTTGGGATTTATAAAGCGTTGTTTAAGGGAATCCCGTGATTCGGATATCACTCTTTCTCTATATTCATAATTGTTTTGTTCATCCTCACCTTGAATACGCTCTACAGGTTTGGACACCCATTTACAATATTCATATTGATAATTTAGAATCCGTTCAAAGGAATTTTACCCAGTTTGCCTACAAAAGAATTCAATGGAGTGATCTCTTAAACATTCCTGCTTATGAACATCATTTGCCAACTCTTCAGATAGAAACATTGTCACAAAGAAGAACTAACTATGACATTGTATTTTTCCATCTGGTTATTCAGACTGTAACTGACGCTCCGAACTAGGCCTTCCCTTTTTTCCCTTAACATCAGGGAAGAGGTTACAGTTTTTGTGATTAAAGAAAGTATAAGCATCAACAAACGGTGGAGTCCATGAGCCCTTGACACGAATGAGCAGACTTTCAAACAGCATATTCAAATTATTGATTTTAATATTTGTAAAAATATTTAAAATTACTACTTAAATCCAGTGTTCCACGCACTTTAAGGTTTCATGTTGTGTTTTCATAGATTTCCAGTTCCTGTGTTTTATTTAAGGGATTGTTTGTTTTATTGTTTGCCTTCTAACAACTAACACCGCACTGAGCGATGAGCCGGTGGTAAAACACAGATTCTGTGTTATTGCAATCCATTGATCGCTCGACAGAGTTTGCTTTAAGCTCATTTCGACCAATCGAAATTGTAAGAAAAAACATCACTAATGCTAATTTTGAATGAAGATTTAAATTTACACGTTTACAATGTTCAAGAACTGAGGCCTACTGACCATTTCGAACGTCGCCGTCGTCAATATTCTGAGTTGGTTGGTTGAATAGACGAAGTGAATGGTGACTTTATACAAAGAAAACCATCTCGGCGACGGATCACACTTCCACCTCAGTTCATTTGTTAACAAGTTGACTTTCCGTAAATTATATTCTACGCCTGATCGTTAGAGTCAATAATTCCACAAAGAATGACAGTTGCGGGTTGTTCGACTGCTTCAGGGTCATTAAAAATATGAACTTTTAAGTAGAAGTATGCCAGTGGCAAGAATTTTTCAAGGAAATTCTCTGAAAACTGCGTTTTGTTTGGACCACACAAAAGGAAAACCCCAACAAAATGATAAATTCTTTTTGATGAAATAAAAAGCCCAAAAGAGTGTTAGAGGTTTAAAATTTAAAAAAATTGAAAGTAAGGCCGTGTGCGAATTGGATGAATTGTGGTTAAAAAATAAAAATGTATGAATTTTTATCCACTACTGTCATATTTTAACCTGCTCAGCAGCTAGTCAAATAATGCGAATTGTCAAAATTTAACCAAACGTCAAGTTTTAACCCATTTTTAACTGAATTCGCACACGGCCTAACATCAAAAATAAATTAAATCATTAATTGTCAAGCTCAACTAACAACCCACAAGTACTGCAGGGTAATAAAACTAAAGTCTAGAACGAAATAAATTTTTCCCCATCACGACCATGAAGCAGAGCACATTCTGTTTTCTGACATAAACAGACAAATAACAAACAAACAAATTGCTTCGAGTTGCAAAAATTCAATCAAAATATACACCACTGCCCTCCCCCCTCTTCTCCCTCCATTTTCTTGTAAACGTGTGTCTGCATCTGATAGTACGAACAAGAAGAAGAGAGACCTTACATCCTTTTTGGCGGGCGAAATACTAAAACCAACTTTGAATACAAACAGCTACCAGTCGAGTAGTCGGCAGGACGCCAGCATAGAGTCGTCTTTGCCTAACCCAAACCCCTACTATACTTCGAGTAGTATCAGCTCGACAGCTCGTTACTCGTTGCTCGTGTCGTACTAAAAGAACTAACTATTCAACACTAGAACAAATGAGAGTACGTACCTTTGTTGCATATAAAATGCGAATCCAAAATAAGAATGCAAATTTTATTCCAAGAGCCAACAGCCAACAGCACGAAGAGCAATCCAAAAAAAAGTAGATATACAAATTTTGTTTTGTGGAGCGTAGAGCGTATTATTCTGTCTTCTTTGCTTTGTGTTTTGTTTGTATCTGAAAAGATAGAAAATAAAAATTCAGAAAATTAATTAGTTTAATGAAGCAACAGAGTCTACGAGGAGTATAAAAGAGGGATATGATCAGCAGAGCCCCAACAAAGTCGAGACTCGAGACATATAGAACAAATTGAAAATGAAAGCTGCAGGCAAACGAGCGACAACGACGCACGATGACGACGACACACGGTCGTGTGGGTGGGACTTAGGGATGTTAGTAAGTAAATAATCAGGATATCACTTGAGAATGTAAATTTTCTCAAGACACGAAGATATGATGTTTGCAAATTGCATTCTTAAGAAGATTGTCAAGTGGAATACGTTGTTTGCTCTGTTTGCTATTTTATTATTTCGTTATATTCTCTCGTGTATGTCCTTCGTATTTGCGAAGAGGGTAGGACTATAGACGGGATAGGGGATGATGACGTCGTTGGGTAGTTTTTTGTGTGTAAGTATTTATGCAATCAGAGTTAGTTTACTCATCTGAATTAAAGATGGAAGAGTTATTTCGTATTGTTCTTGTGGGTAAACCGTAAACGTAGAAAAAGGTTTGGATAGCGAAAGCGACAGACATTCAAGGGACCTACTTTGGGTTGACTGACTAAATAATTAGCTGTTCAAATATACGAGACACATTTTTAAAACATTCTTTTTGACGTTTCCAAATGAAGGTAAAGAGAAAGTCAAGTCGAAAAAAAGGAGCGAGTTTGTTTAAATAGGTACAACTCGAGTTTTGGATTTTTTTTTTTTGCCCAGACACAGGTCTTTGTCAATTTAATTCGAAAGAAGGTACAAACTTAATTTTAAAATTTGTTTTATTTGGAAGTAGGTCAAAAGTTTAATGTGATCCTATGGAATTGCAGAAGGAACTGGAAGAGAGCTAAAAATAAGAATTCAACAAAGTTGATTCTTCAATTGAAGTTGCGACAAAAAATTAGAACACAGTGCTTGGGTGGAGACAGAGACAAAAATTGATGCTTAAGGTGGAAAATTTCTTGTCTTCACTTCAAACTGCATTTATGAGGACCACAAATACATTGAATTGAATTTCAAAAAATATGGTCTTTCAGTTACGAGTTTGATGTGGTTCTCGGCTTTCCAGACTATGTTTTCCTCGTCGGTCTCGCCATGGTCTTTATCAAGAAAACACAAAACTAAAATGACAGTTGTTATCTACCTTTTGACAACCATTATTATTTACACTAACTGTTTACAATGACAATTGTGAATAAATATTTTTCCTGCCGGATAGCCCGTGGCTACTCAAATCGGGATGTATTGTAACAAAGCGTTACAAATACCCAGTTTTGTTCGACAAAACACCCTTCCCTATCGACGCACCTGAAATACACCTGCCTACTGCCGGCAGTTTACATTAAAACACAATACCAACAAATATTTTTTTTTTCGATACAAACAAAGAACAAACTATTAGTAGTAAGCAACTACTTCAGAGTTTATTCATGACATAAAGGTTGTCTACAGTCCCTCGCTTATTCTTTAAGCTTAATGCTAAAAACAGTGGTCTAACTAGACTCTCCAGAGACCACTTTTTACTGCTAACGCAACGGCTGAAATGAGAAGCACTTTTTAGCGACAAAGATACCCTTAGTAGCTTTGAAAGTACATTAAGAGAGACAGAACCCATGAAAGGTGAAAAGACTCGACCCAACATACACCATTTTATGTTACTAGTCAACACACATACGCTACGTTTATTGCTACAAAAGTATTGCGAACGTCGATTTGACGCTTTGAAAGGATGATTTAACCCCTTTTACACCTTAAAAGGTGAAAAGACTCAAACCTACACCTTGCATGTTGCTGATACTACATTCTTTATTTATTTATTTAAGTCGTTAATAACTAACGTTTACAAACTTATGAACTATATATATCTATAACTAAACAATTATTACGAAGTACAAAATTGCCATGAATACAATTAATTAATAAAAGCCTGCATTTATGCTAAGGCATTATAAAATAAAGTTTTGAACGATTCGCTTTTGCAATTATCATTTACCGAAACTATAAGAAAATAATACTTATTAAAGATTAAAACCATTTGATTTATTGGGTTATTGGCACCATAGTTTGATCTACTGAAAGGTAGTTGTAGAGGTTGTCGCAGCCTTATGCTTGTACGACTGAAACTAAAGTTAAATCTACTTAGAACTGATGGAGATAGTATAGAGCCATTCATCACATTAGTTATAAAGCAAAACTGAAGGTATTGCCTATGATGGGTGATAGAGGGAAGTTTAACTAACGCAAGTCTTTGAGAGTAAGGAGGACGAATATTATTTGGAGACCAAGAAAAGAAACGTAGGAAGAAACGCATAAACCTTCTTTGAACTGCTTCAAGTCTATTTATGTGAATTGAGTAATACGGTGACCATACTACACATACGTATTCTAGTATTGGCCTTACGAACGATACAAACAAAAGTTTTAAAACATAAGGGTTCTGAAAATCGCGACTAAATCTCTTTATGAATCCTAGCATTCTATTGGCTTTTTTAGTTATATAGTCCAAGTGAAAGTTGAAAGTTAGTTTTGAGTCAAGGATTGTACCAAGGTCAGAGAATACAGAGACATTGTTAAACGGTGACAGATCAAACATATAACTAAATATAAAGGGATTTTGTTTGCGTGTAAAAGTCATACTTTAACACTTGTCGTTATTTAAGACAAGACGGTTTAGATTGCACCACTCCCGAAAAAGAACAAGGTCTTCCTGTAATAACAAGCAGTCTGATTGTGATTTAATACTTTTAAAAATTTTTACGTCGTCTGCATATATTAATATTGAAGAGTTTTTAATGGTCAAAGCTAAGTCGTTAACCCTCCAGTGGGCGCGTGGTTAAAAGAGACACGAGTGGTCGCGTGGTCTACGACTGTAGACCATTTTGTTTTGCCAAAAAATATATATACTATAGCGTTTTAAGAATTCAAATCGCGGTCATATCATAGAGGAACATATTTTGTTTCATATTCATCACTCAAAGATAAAAAGTTATTGATACACTGAAAGAAAAAATCGGAATAAAAAACAATCCCAATTTTACGATTTTTCGTAATCATTTTTTATAAAAAATAAATTAATACTTTAAAAAAGTTAATAACAAAAAAAAGATATTTTTTTCAATAAATGATTAACCAAATAAAGTAATGAATAAGAAAAAAGGAAAATTGTACACAAAACAAAAGAAATATAAGACTTGAAAAATTCAGTTTTTCGTGTTCACGTTTTTGTCTTTTTTCATAAAAAATCAAACAAAACAGTACAGCAAACATAAAAAAAACTATTCAAAAAACATAGAACACAAATTCATTAATAAGTTAAAAAAAAAAAAAAAATTAAAATGTGCACTACAAATCACAATAAACGCATATACATTTCAAGTGGTACCCACAAGCAAATTTAACACTTTTTTCGAACCTCACCCTAGAGGTCAGCTCACGGACCCAAAAATAGGTCCCTGAGATAGTAGAAGCAATTTTCTTCACTAACCAATTAATTTTTTAATAAAAGTAGTTAAAAATGTACAATCCCTTACCTATAATAATACAATTGAAGACAACTTTTTTTGTTACACGAGTGGTCGCGTGGTCTACGATGGTAGACCAAGAGACTTTGAATACCTTTTAAGCTTTCGTATGCCCCCTCCGAAGAAAAATAGCATATTAATTAGGTAGAGCAACTAATTATCTACATCTATTGTGAACGATGGCGGAAAAAAATTGTTTTTCTGCGAACGGCGGCGTTTTAAAAAAGACTGGTCTACGACCGTAGACCACGCGCCCACTGGAGGGTTAATAAATAATATAAATAAAATTGGTCCTAAGTGACTACCCTGAGGGACACCGGAGTTGACTACAAAATTAGTTGAAAGTTCATTTAAGAAGACTACATTGTAATGTCTGTTACTTAAATATGAGGATATCCATTTTAGAAACTTAGAGCTAAATCCAAGTTTGTCCATTTTCTTGATTAGCGTTGTATGGCATAAGTTGTCAAAGGCTTTGCTAAAGTCAGTAAACACACAATCTACTTGTCCATGGTCTTCAAATACATCTAAGCAAAACGAGGTTAAATTTAACAAGTTTGTAACAGTCGACTTCTTTTTCATAAAACCATGTTGACTTTCACAAACAATTGAACTACAATAAAAGGAAAGAGTGTTACATATAATGGACTCAAACAGTTTAGGTATCACGGATAACTTTGCAATAGGACGGTAGTTTTTAATTTCATTTTTTTGATCTTTTTTATGAGTTGGCGTGATGTATGCACTTTTCCAGATAGAGGGAAAGATGGATTTACAAAGAGATTCATTGAATAAAACATATAAAGGATAAGATAAATGGTCAACACAATTCTTTAAAATAGATGAAGGTACTCCGTCAGGTCCTGGACTAAAACATTCGTCAAGTTTTAAAATATTAAGCTTTATAGTTTCTTAGTCAATATCAAAGTTTATAGATTCAAGATGAGAGAAAGAAGTAGTAGGAGAAAAAGAATTACAAGTGGTGTCACCATAGTCAGTTGTCTCAAAAGCAATTTTGAAATAGTTAGCAAACATGTTAGCAATTACTAAAGGATTAGTGCTAGTTGAAGAAGAGTCAGACATAGTATTAGGGTAGCTACTGGTTTTTTTCTTTTTATTCACAAAGTTCCAAAAATTATTTGGGTTCGACTTTAAATCATTTTCTAATTTAAGAATATAGCTATCATAGGCAATATTCGAGTATTCAGTGAATAGTCGACTAATGATTAAAAAGGTTGTATAATCTCCATCAGTTCTTGTGTTGACATATTTTGTCCACGCTTTGTTCCTTTTGTTTTTTTAAGAATTTGAGATGACTATCAAACCATGGTGGTGAACTAGAAATATTCCGAGGTTTTTTAAATGGTACAGTATCACAGAAGCAGTTGAACAGAGTTGTATAGAATATGTTACACATTTCGTTAATGTTACAATTATAAAATAAATTATCCCAATCGATCATACTTAACATATTACATAATAAGACATAATTACATTTTGAATAGTTGAACTCAAATTTGGTATTATATTGGTTGTAAGAAGAGCCCATGCTGAGGTTTAAGGCGATGTCCAAGGCTGGATGATGACGATCCTCAACAGTCAAAATATTTGCAGATCGTGTTACGGCAGCAGCAGTGTTTACATTAAGGGAGAAGAAAATTAAATCAAGAGTCTTTCCTGAGTCGTTGGTCACTCCATTTAGTTGGCGTAGGCAATAAGAGGACATATTGTCAGTAAAAAATATCTCATTTACACTTGAAGCATTGTCAGTAGTGTAGTAGTCATCGTTGTCTTGTCTTATCCAGTTAAGATTTGGTAGGTTGAAGTCTCCAATAATCAAAATTTCATCTTCAGGCTCCAGCAATTCATAGATTCCCTCGATGCAGTCATTTAAATTTTCAAATATGTTTCTATTAGAGTTCGGAGTAATGTAAGTAGTGACTAAGAATAAATGTCCTGTTTCCATTTGAATCTTAATACACAGTACTTCAATTTGGGCAGATCGGAAGTCATCAACCAGGTGGCACACGAAAGAATTTTTGACCGCCACTAAAATGCCACCTCCCACGGTAGCGTCCTCTATTAAATGCCGATCACGTCTAAATATTTGGTAGGATGCATCAAAAAACTCAGAATCCAGAAACGAGCTGTTCAGCCATGTTTCCGTCAGAATAATTAAATCATGAGGAAGATTATTAACATTTTTGTAGATCAAGTTGGTCTTTGTCCGAAGTCCGTTTACGTTTTGATAGTAAATTAATATCTGTTTGAGCTGCTTTGTCTTTGAGAATGCATTGTCTGGTTCTGATGAAAAGGATTTATATTTTTGTTCATCTTATTCATAAATTCGTGAACTATGGCTCCAGTTGGCCAAAAAGATGTCGAATTAATTAAATGGAATAATGAGTCTGTGGTTCTTATTTTGAATGAAGAGTATTTCGAGAAGTTACGGTGAATAATTTTTTCAACATTGAAATTTAGGGCGGCGTCAATTTTATCTTTCAAATAGTTCTTAATGTCAAGTGCATTCGTTGAAGGGGCCAATTTAGAAATGAAGACAATCTTTTGGCCTTCAACAACCTTCAGACCATTTGAGATAGGAGATTCTTTAATTGCATTAATTTGGTCGCTTTGAAGATTATTTGATGACTGTTGACTGAGTATTAATCCGTTGGAAGAAGTTAGAATAGATGAGGTAGATTGCGTCATTGAGGTAGTAGGTGCAGTAATGCCAGTGGGAACTGATGTAGGTATTGGTGCTGTTGACGAGGTCGATGGTATAGATATTTGAAGAGAGTTAGGAGTTTGCGGGTCTTTGTTATAAATCAGCAAAGGTCGTGATAAAGATAAATTACTAAATATAGATGTAGCCATTTTTTTTTATTGGATCGTCGTCTTGGGCTTCATTATTCAGTTCAATATTTTTCCGTTTTACCGGCGGCGGCGGCGTGTTGTTAGATTCAAGTGGTGATGCTATTTTGTCATTCTTAGCTTTACTTCTCGTTGTTCTCATTTGTTGTTGAGGTTGAGAGGAAATATTGTCAATTTTTTCGGACAAAAACTTCGGACAAAAACTTCAGTTCTACTACAAAAGTATTGACAATGTAAATTTGCCGCTTTGAAGCGACGACGACTCCATTCTACTACAAAAGGATTTCCAGTGTTAATTTGCCACTTTGAAGCGACTTTACTCCTTTTCAAATTCAAAACTAGAATTTAAATTTTTAGTTATAAGCAATGGGCTGAATTATTAAGTTCTCTTCATACGCATATTCACAAACCCTTACAATGTGTGTAAAGTAAGTAAGTTATGCTCTCTTAACATTCCCTTACATGTTTTTCAACTAACAGGTGTGTGCTTTGTTATGGTCATCGATTAATAGCATTCCTGAAGCACTCAAAAGGATGAGTTATAACAAATGGCCATTAGGCCCAGCCATTAGATAAAAGCTAAAAACAGCTTTTTCAACCGGAAATGTATTTATGCTACACCTATTCCCTTTTGGGCACAACGAATAAAATTACTTTTTTCTAGAAATTTGTTCATAACGATTTTGCTTTCAAAATGAAAATTCTTCATGAGCAAACATTCCAGTTTCAAGTACATAGATCCTTCTTAAGGATTGTTTTCAATATTTACAGCAAATTAAAACACTTTCAAATTGAGGAAATTTTGAATTGGGTTGTTTTTTTTCCTCAGTGTACGCATTCAAAATTTCTATTCTCTATTGCCCCATGGTTAAAGGAGTGCACTTGAAACCAAAAAAGCACTCGCCTAAGCCGATCCTGTGTTGGTATTTCCTCTTTTGTGGGTTCTATATTTTATCCTCTACATTTATGGATATAGAGTCTTGTATTAAGAAGCTCCATCAGGTACTGGACTTAATCCCTTATGAGATATTTATATCCTAAGTCCTTAATCTGATCTGAGTCCCTGTGTCCTATTTCGAACACACAATATTATACCAACGTACATTTGTATGTGGTGGTCCGGAGGCCTTTTCAGCTTCCGTTTTGTCTTCAAATATTTTCTTAAACGATCTCTAAAGTTGACATCCTGCAGCAGCAAAGCGACGACGCACGACACCAAGCGGCATTTTGGGGAATTGGAAGTAAAATGAATCCTTGGAATTGTAATCATTTGAATTCCATAGAGAGAGATTTTCTAAGATGACAGTGTATTAGGAGAGGTTTTTAGATAGGTTTCTTGTTCTTTTTTTGTTACTGAACGATACGTAGCAGTATGTCAAAATTTAAGAACATTTCAATTTCAGGTTTGAAGAGGTAAGGCCAGTTATAATGCCAAAGCCACCCGAGAACAGTATACATTTTTTCCCCTGATGGAATTATTTTCCATTTTTTGTTCCTGTCAAGAGACTTTGGATTATGTCAGAGGAGGAAATGTGTGTATTTTCACATTTGAAAAAAAAATCGAAAAAAAATCATTTTTCGGCTTCATTTCATCTAACTTCTTTAACAAACTCCTCGTTTACGGTAGTAAATGCTTGAGGCATTATTTATGCAATATTATGAAAGGTAGTTTTTTCTTTTTTGGGAAATTTGTTTCTTCCTTGATTTTATTGAAAAAGACAAGGACTTTGCTCATGAATTTCAGATGAAATGATTTTTTTTTTTTTGTTCATAAGAATCAAATATAAATAAAACATTTAAGTTACGTTTTTTGTTTTTACTTTTGTTTTTGGTTGACCTTGCACGGCAGATACACGTGTTTTCAACTGGAACCATCAAAAAATCACATCAGTCGTATTTCAACAGAATTTAAAATGAGAATGTTTACCTGGATATTTGAGCAGAAAAAAAAGAAACTTGCTTTCTTTATTGATATTAAATATTTCGAAGTTTTAAGGTTGACATTAGTAAATTTTTTCAGTTTTTTTTCACATGGATTTGTGCCTTCTGCTTAAAGCTTAAGGGTGCGTGTCCCTAAAATAATATTTTTTGAGATGGTTTCAGATGAAACATTGAAAATGAAATCTCAGGGCAAGGAGACTGCAATCGAAGGATTGGCTTTAAGTGTTTGATTCTTCTCAAAATTCTTCAAACAAAAAAACACGAAAGGGGTCAAATCGCAGTTATGAGGCTGTCTAATGCCAAGAAGGTTGAAAATACAATTTGGGAATTTGATTGGTAAACGATTGTGGCTTGGTTAAAGGTACATCAGCCTGAATAACATATCGTCATCATTATCATCGTCGTCCTAGCGAATAAAGGTGTTGCCTTCATCCACGCCACACTCGATAACCGGCCTTGGCCAATGCTATCCAGTTTTAACTTAGCGTTACATTTCCAAATAGGTACCAATTTTCTACCAACACTTTAACAAATGTACCTAACTGATATACCCGTAGTGTACCGACGCGCTTTCCTGAGCATTTGTTAAAAAAACCATCACACAATTTCGCATAGCAAGGCTTCGGGCCTTCCTTCCAGCGCATATGTGGTCTGCTTCACTGTCTCCTAACATGAATTGGACTGCAAATGACTTTCCGGTAGGTTCCTCTGCGCTCATTGGAGCCAGGTGTCAGCCCGCCGGAGTATACCAAGCTTAATTTTTGTCATCTCGTCGGATTGGCTGTAGATTTGATACAGGTCGTGCTTATATCTTCTCGAGAATCGAGAATTCGTCACAAATGTTTAATTTGGGATGCTACGAATTGTATTTCGTTTTCATACAATTCACACCCACTTCATTAAAAAAAACTTTATAAGTAAAAATCGTAGAATACGTTAGTATCTATCAGATTTAGTATTATTGGTAATTTTGGATATATCCCGTCCTAATTGGACCAGTAGCTTTGTTGATCCATGATGGACATTTTTTTGCCCCCATGGGATAACCAATGTGCTAGCAGCGTAAATGTTGTTCTACAGACCTGTTTTCAGCATCAATGTAAGGAGTAAGCGGGCGGACGCTAAGTGGAGTCTTATCGAAAATTGGGCGTAGTAATATTCTTACAACCACTGATAAAGGTTAGGTTTTTTTTTCAGCTGTGACTGAGTGTGAATTAAGAGGTAGTGAAGTAAAACACCATCGACAAAGGAATTTGCATTGGCTGTGGTTGTATAGTTGGTGGCCTTTGCATGAAATTCACAAACATTACAGCCGTTACACAGGTGGGATAATGCAGGTGCGTAGCTCGGAGGGGAGAGGGGGATAAAAAGTTCACTTTCAACATTTTTGTTGGTATTTTAACGTGAACTGGTTTGGACATATTCCGATAGTAGGGAGGTGTTGCTCAGGTGCGTATTCAAGACGGGAGGGGGGTTTTTGTCGAACAAATTCGTGAATTTATTCCGCTTTGTTACAAAGTCTCAAATCCGCTATAGCAGCCACACCTTCTCGTCTGTGCACAGTGTATGAATGACGACACAAGTTATTTCTATTTTGGTTCGTCTTCTGTCAAAAATTTTAACTGACGAAACCACTATGTTCACTTCTTGTAACTTTGAGTTAACAAGTACTAACGTGGTACTTTTTCTCGAATCACCTTTTTATCTAAACTTTTCAAGCATTGCTGTGAACAAACAAGTCTTCTCGAGAGTGAATCATATCGGTCTAAAACAAAAGATGATGAGTGTTTAAAGGAAGCCTTACTTGGCTGCGAGAAAACTCATTCCTTTGAAAGCCAGCTTAAGTGCTTAAGTAATCAGCTCATCATTCTTCTTCCCAAATCTGCATACGAAGGAGGTTAGACAACTTCGTCATAATTACGCCAGCTTTATAGTTGAAGAAAATAAATTGCCTGCATACTTGTTGGTGTTGCCTTAATCGTTTTAATGCCACATCAGAGAGCACAAGTTTTATAGGTTTCTTTTTCTTTCTCGACTTTTCGTATGTTTTTATTTAAGTACACACGGCGTTTGTGCACATAAGAGATAAAACTAATCCCCGAGGTTAAAGATATCAACACTTGTGCCGGTGTTCTTAGCTTGTGTCTGTAGTTTTATTTTTTGCCTTGATGCACCAAACTCACCTACTTACCTTCCTGTCTCTTAAAGATTATGTGTATTTTCCTTGTGTGACAGCCGCACATATAAATCCAGGGTCCTTAGCTGATAAATCCTCAAATAATGGTGCACCGTTAATAAAGCAACCGTCTTCATGAAGATGACACTGCATCGTCGTCTTCTGAATGAAGAAAAGCACCGTTCAAGTGTGACACCGGAAAGCAATTGCTTTTAAAATCTCTCATAAATAGGTCCCCCATGGTGTGAATGAAAAGGATTAACCGCGCCGTCAACACCACTATCGTCATAATCACCGTCAGCGACGCCATAATCAGCGAGTCGCTTCTCATAGAGAGAGATTGAACGTGTCAAAGTCGAAAAGCTCATAAATTGACAAAAGAAACTTTTCCATTTGCCTCAAACTTACCTTTTTTTCAAACTGAGGTCGCTAGGTACTTGGCGGAAAAATATCTATCATCGAACAGAGCCAAAGCCGAAACACTTGCCTCGATGATGTATAGCAAGACTCTCGTTCACCCCTGTTCACATTCACCACATTCACAACCCAATGAGTGATGCATTAAAACGAGGACTTTTGCGCCCACAACCAGAAACGCAATCGATCTCTCATTCAATTATGAGCGAAGCCTTCAATATACCACAAGAATTTCGTTCGTTTTCAACTTCCTATCATCCTCACTCACACACACATATACACACGTATGTGCTCTTTGGTATATAACGAAGCGCGTTTCCGAGTCCGTAAACCCACTAAAAACTCGCATCAATAACCAAGATGAATCGATTCAACGCCGCCGCTCGGGTAGCGTATTGGTTTTGTACACTCAACAAGCTTTATCCAAAGCCAGAGCAGAGCTGGTTGTGTAACACAAGCTGACTTCTAAAAGGTGAAAAAAAAACTCATCCATTTGACCGCATTTGGGGTTGAGTGCGCTTCGCCGCGTCGCGCCCCACGTTTGTGGCTATGTTTCGGAGTCAAGTTTCACTCGTGGCGTTCGTAAAATAATTTGCCGCCATCTTTATTATGGACATTGACTCAGGAACGGGTCAGGCTTAGAGATAGACATAAATACATGCGATATGTTCGATGCGCGAATGTAAATGTTTTTGCAAATTTAACCCGCAATCGATTGTTAACCGCGTTGACCAAAAAGGACTTAGAGACATTATAACCAGCCATAAGAGATGAAAGTCGCGAATTGTATTCACACAAGATAGATACAAATTCGAACGACTGACCCATTCGAACGTGGTGACAAAATCACAGTGGGGTACCTAGTTATAAAAGTTCGAGGTACAAACATTGTTGAATGTCGGACGACTCGGATGACACTATATGGGTTTAATCCTGCTATCTGCCGGTACGACATTTCCGTTATCATTGTTTCCCAAATTTCTTGCAAACCCAATGCGTGTCCTTTAAACATTGTTGGTGTGTTAAGACGGTGTAGGAGTCGCTAGAGCCGTAAAAATCGCAAAGATTATCCATTAGGTTGGAACTAATGTCCAGATTTATAGGCACTGTCTTACACAAACACACACACACTCAAATCTCGTAAGGCGAAAGGGACGCGTGGTCAAAGCGGTTAACACATTTCCGTCAGTTAGATGCTCATAAAAACTTCCCGCCCCCATTTGTCTTTATAGCCTATCGACTTTTGACGTTGTATTATGACGTCCAGGAATGGGGAGAGCGCGATGACATTGACATCGTTTGACTTGCTTGAGTTTTATAGCGGTGAATCAATTTTTTTATTTGATTTTGTTTTATTTATCGGTCAATCTAATATTTCCTTATTTGTGCCATTCGGAGATGAAAATTAAGTTATTCAAGTTTCTGACACAATGAAGATGCTTGACCGTGGACCGTTAAAGCAAGTTGGTGTTTAATGGTATAATTGTGGGTTTGTGGCTAGCCACATGTATGGTGTGATTAGATTAGCATGTGTGAAGTTTTTGAAATAATTGGATAAGAAGAATTTGGTAGTTAATTGTAGTATCATTGTTTGATGGGAAGGAAGGAACATATCGTGTTTCCTCTGCTTTTTCTGCAAAAACTACAAAAGACTGCGAATTTTATGCTGGTGTACATCAATCGTGTACTGACGTTGTCGTCAGTCGCCATACAGAGTGGCCAGGAGTGTCAGACTCAATTCATGAACAACATCTCGCAATTAATCTCAACAGCTCAGCATTTCACACTGTAGGCTAATTCGAATTCTGCACCAAAGTATCGAATTATTCGTTTGCAAAGCCCAAAAGCAGACTCATGGAGCACAACCATTCGATTCGTTGCTTTCCTCTTAGATCTAATTGAACAAGAAAGCGATCTTAATGTCCTTAAAAAAATAATTAAAAAAATAAAATATAGTGGTGCGACAGCTCTTAAAGAGCCAAGGCCTAAGTGGCTTACTCTCATCAACAATTCTCTGAGTTCGTGTGAAGAATTGAGGGGACCTACAATTTAACGCCGATTCCGAACGGCAAAGTTGAGAAGCACTTTTTCATGACAGATGATACTCTTGGAAGTTTTGTCAATTCTTCGCAAGAGGCAGTAACCGTGAAAGATGAAATCAAATTTTGTATGGGCCCGAGTGGGACTCGAACCCACGACGTTCTGCTTAGCAGCCAACGCACCTAACCACTTAGCTACGGGCAACTGAAAAAAAAAATTAGGATGGGAAAAAATGAGGGGTATACAGAGATTCAAGACGAGATGAAGCCTAACAAATACATAATTATGTGTATGTCCAGCGCGTGCGACATAACTTTGCTGTAAAAAGTAGCAAATTCCAAGGGATAGAGGAGACAACCTCTATTAGAAGCAATTAGCCTCTGGTTCTAGAACCAGGACATAGGTTCTTCGAAAAAGTGTGGGAAACTTAGTTACCGAGACATAATATCGAGCAAGCTAATGACGAAAAAGAAGTGAGACCGTCAATAAAGACCAAGTCTCAGCACCGAGCACAGAAAAGGTAGAACGATTCATCCAAAAGCTAAAAAATAATAATCTTAGTCGTATGGTACACCTGTGGAACTCCATGCACCAGGTCATCAAAAAAGTGTGGGATGAAGACTGACGAGCGCTGACTTGTCTATAAGCTCCATAAGAGGCAATCCTGTCTCATGCCACCGAGGTATCTCATTCGTAATTCGTACCAGTGTGGCCTTAGGCCAGGGAGAGCAACGATAGACCAAATTTTCACACTTAGGGAAATTCTTCTTTTAATCGACTTCAAAACTGTTCTTGATAGCATCCACCGCTATGAGCTTTTGATGTCTGAATTTAGGATCCCGAACAAACTGATCCTGCTATGCCGCATGATGCTTAGCAATACGCAGTGCAATGTGCAAATGGGGATCATCTCGACTGTATGGTTTCAAACATGAGACTTCTTTAACATATAGTCCTGGTGAAGATAGGAAAACACTATCTTCACCAAATACACCCAGCTTCTAGGCTATGCGGCGACGCGACGGATGCCATCCATAGACATAATCGATCACTCTCGAAGAGCTGTGCTTGAGGCCTTCACAATGATTGAAGCAGAGGAGGAGCTCGTTGGTCTTGGAGTGAATGAGGACAATACAAAGTATATGTGCTATCAACAAACAAAAGTACATCCGTCCAAGGCCTCGGACTAAATACGGAAGCATCAATTTCGGTGTATTTAAGGAGTTCACATACCTTAAAACAAACATCAAACCCACAAACGACACCTTAGTGGAAAACCGACGAAGAATTACCCTAGCGAACTACGGTTTTGACCAGTCAGATGGGTTCAAAACTCCTAACTCTACAATACAAAATTTTCATGTGGCCAGCTCTACTCTAAGGCGCCGAGTGAAATGGAAGAAATCATATTGCAGACTTTCGAAAGAAAAATTTCTTCGACAGATTTACGGTCCTGTATGCGACGATGACGAATGGAGAAGAAGGTTCAACCACGACATGGAAGAGCTATATCAAGATATGAATGTTGTCCAGAAAGCCAGGAAATGACGACATTGGCCACATCGAGAAAGTGGATGACAACGTTCCAGCCGAGTTCGAGACGACCAGGACGACCGAACCTCAGGTACAAAGACCACGTTACTACGGATGCCAGAGTGCTTGACTTTGATTACTGGAGAATGCAGGTAAGGTACCGCTAAATATGGAAGAATGCCGAGTCCCAAGCTGAGATCCTTCATTGATAGGGAGCTGGTTAATTAAGTTAGAAAGTAAGTAGATGAGTTAACCTACCTCCGAGTATAAATGTATATCCACCAAGCGAATCTTTGGTAAAAATCCGGCAAAGCATTTTACAAGCTTAAAACTGTTTGATCGATGGCTTTGAAAACACTCCACACCCAAGACTCTACGGATCCGAGGGCTGACGAAAAAAAAATATCGAGTATTTGTTAGAAAAATTTTGTACTCTTAAACACATATTAACTGTGAGAAATTGTTCTTTTCCCTTAAATTTACACATCTTTAAATTTTCAATCGATAACTGGAAGTGTACCAAAATTTAACTCCAACGTCTCAGCCCAAAACATTTCCCTTTTATACAAAAAGCAATTGAAAATATGTATTTACTCTCTAACCTTATTTTTTCATTCTCAAACCTTTTTTATATGAAAAAAAAGAGAATGGAAAGCAGAAAAGGTTGCTCCAACGCCTTCAATGTAAAATCGCAACTCAAAGCAGAACTACAAACACAAGAAACTCGAACAAATTTTATCTCCCTAATTATTTTCAATTATATCATACGTAAACAAAATTATGCCCAAGTAGAACAATGCTCAAGTATAATAATGCCCATCTCAATTCATCCATCTGCCGCACCAACGCTCTTTTATTTTTTGTTTTCCTTGCTACAAGTACGAGAGTAGGCTTAATATTATTTTTATCTTTTTTCCTTGTGTTGTTGTTGCGGTTCCATGGTACAATGTAAAACCCTCTTAACAAGACAAGGACATTTCACATCATTCCCTTTTTGAGATAGCAATCTTCCTTCATTAAAAATACATACATAAGCATATTTCTGCACCAGAAACCCCAACACCAAGAATGAGTTTTTTCGTCCTTCGGTTCGGACAAAGACCTTTGGCAAACAAACGAAACCAAGAGAAGCGACCATGGCGTATAAAATGTGCAAATTGTCCGCATAATTCGTTATCAACGAAAAGGACCATCACGAAATTTTAAGTTTTTCGCACAGCAGCCGAGCCGCAGTCAAACATCAAATTGTATACTTTCTTATCCTTCGCCACTTTCCTACCGCGAGTGTTAAAATAGATTCGAATTTTTGCAGTTGAAATTCGCCCAACGCCTACTTGGTGGCGTTTCCGTTGCTGGCGCTGCTGTGGTGGTTCGGCCAAACCCACAAAATCCCTTATTAGCATAATTTGCTTTAAATATTTTATGACAAGTGTCTGGGAAGAAAGCAGCACAAAACTACGCAATCCGTAACAAAACGTGTGTATAGGTTGTATAGGTACAGACAGCAACACGACAGCCGAGGTTTGAGAGTTTCGGTTATTTTCGGTATTCGCTTCCGCCAGACATTCAAATTAGCTGCAAAGTTTCCTTTTCCTGGCAAAATTTGCAAAAGAAAAATTCCTCCAGCTATTACAAAGTTAAAAGTGTAAATGCCTGAGTAATTAAATTAAATATTCTTTTGAGTGTTTTTTTTTCTTCGATATTTTGTTTTTTGTTTCACCTAGTTTATTTCTTACTCATTTTCGAAGACTGTACCCTTTTAATGGTTTTTGAGTTTTTTTATATTTTTGTCAATGAATTGAACTTTTTCAAGGATTCTATTTAAGTGGTTACCTACTTTCAAGGATTTCGAAACTTAATAGATTCACAGTGAGACAATTAATTCAATTATTAACAGAACCGATTGACGCGTGTCACAGCAATTTAAATTCCAGATTAAAATTATTATTCTGTCGTGCAAGAAATGAGACGATTAGGTTTTTAGATTTTTGTAACGTAGATAACGCATGCGTGTATTTGAATGGTACCATACGAATTTTAATTAGCTGGGAAAACTCTTAATACAAAAGAAGACGTTCTTTGAATTCTAAATTGTGGCTTGGAAGTGATTTTCTATAAAAGCAAGATTTAAACTTAAGAAGCCTTGGAAAATCCAATTAATTTAACCACAAAATTAATGCTCTCGAGCAGGAGACAGGACTTTAGTGTCGTTATTTGAGCAAATAATAGTTTGTTTGTATTGGGAATTGAATTCCTGAACATTGCAAATATTGGGGAAGACAGAGTGTTGAAGAGAGGTCCACATTCGCGTAGTACGGCTTATATACGAATTACTTAACATCCCGAGGTTGGGCGAGGTTGGAAGCGCGACTATTGTTGCGGCTGAATTGTTCAGGGAAAAAAATGTAACTATCCATTTCACGGGGGTATTAACTGTAAAAGTAACGATAAAAGAGCCACAAACAAGAAAAATAACGACGTTGCTCTAAATGTCGTTTTTCAAGACCACCACTGGGAAATGGCACAGATTACGTACCTTTCTCAGTTCTGATTTGTCTTCTAATTTTTTTTTTTGCGGTTGTTACTGAGTATGAATTATGAAGATAAAATGAAATAAATAGAGTGGCGCGACAGCTCTTGAAGAGCCAATGCCTAAGTGGCTTACTCTCATCAACAATTCTATGGGTGCGTGTGAAGAATTGAGGGGACCTACAATTTAACGCCGATTGCGAACGTCAAACTTGAGAAGCACTTTTTTCATGACAGATTGATATTCTTGGAAGTTTTATCAGTTCTTCGCAAGAGGCAGTAGATACCCGTGAAAGATGAAAAAAAAACTATGGGCACGAGTAGAACTCAAACCCACGACCGACGTTCTGCTTAGCAGCCAACACACCTCACCACTTAGCCACGGACAGCTGCGAATTATGAAGATGGTGAAGTGAAATACCATCGACAAAGGAATTTACATTGGCGGTGGTATTTGTCGTATGATGGGTTTGCATTGCATATACAAATATACATGATGCAGGTGCGTAGCTGGGAAGAAGGTTATTTTTACACATATCCGTTAGTATTTTATCGCGAACTGGTTTTGACATAAGTCCGGATGTGTATTCAGGTTCGTAATCAAGAAAGAGTGGTTTGTCGAGCAAAGCTAGGAAATTGCAACTCTTCGTTACAAAGTGAAATATTTCAATATGCCGAAAAACTTCGAGTCGATGATATATTGAAAAGTTTTCTTAGTACTGTAAATTAATTGCAATTAATGGCATAATTTTAAAGCACCCTATTTAAATGATGAAAATATTTTAAAGCATACTTTTGTCATAAAATATTTCAAAGCCTACTTTTTGGTAAAATGATCAACGCATAGCATACTTTCACATGAATTGATTATTTGTTATTTTATAATTCACATAAAGTCTCTACAAGAAATCAAGAAATGTAACAAGAACACCTCTTTTGAATAAAATCGGAGTTTAAGTGAAACAATTTTGATTTTTTTTTCATTATTCTTAACTAATTTTTGGATACATTAAACTTTGTGTACGGTTCGCAGAAACCAAACTTTTCATTGTTTTTTACTATGTAGTACTCGAAAGCAATACCAGTACTACAGTCCTACCTTAACGTTAAAGTGAGAGATTTTGTCTTGTGAGAACACCACACTTTGCCTGTAATTTTTTTAAGGCCATAGCTATCAGGAGAATATAAAACTCACACAATTTTCTTAACGGAAGTGAATTATTTAGGGAGACAAGTTATTTTTCAAATATTTAAGCTTTTAATGGTTCATGTAGATTCTTTTAACTGGATATTGAACAAAATTTATTATTTAATTTTTTCCTTCCATATTTATTGCGTAAACATTTACTTTTCAACATTCAATTTCTATAAAAATGCACAAATATAAAGCACAAGTAGAGTAGGTACAGCAATGGCATGATTTTAATCTCTACAATTTAACATTCAATACTTGAACAAAAAAAATATATTATTTGCTTTGAATGGCACTCTAAAAAGTTTTCCTGTCATCACCAATTACATTCACATAAGCATATCAGCTTTGTCAACTCATTCCAATCGTTTTGCTTTATCGTTGTAGAAGAAAATATGAAAAAACATAAAAAAGTAAAATAAACTCGGAAAATTTGATATACACAAATAAACGATATGTATGTATGACTCTAAAAATGAGAACAATTTTATCTCTGAGGTCGTCGTATGTGGTCGGTCTGTTGGTAGCTTTAGAAAGCTTTCAAGCCGATACTCATTCATTTGCAGACCATATTGCTATTATCGTGTAGGTACTTAGCAAATTCCGTCTGAAAATTATTTTTATCAATAAGCTTGAGTTCTGCACGCCAAAATAATCTCAAAGCCCTGATCACACAAGGGCGTGCCGATAAAAAAATCACATTGTTTTATTTAGACTTTTGGCTGAGGCTTTGAAGTAGGTAGTATTTGTGGTGTAATTGTGCGATGACCAGTAACATGGAAAGTGCGGAGGTTCGAATCCTTTTCAAGTCTTAGAACATTTCATATTTTATGGGTATTTTTTTGTAGTATTGCCGAAGCTTCCAAGAGTATAATTTTCGCGGAAAAAGGCTTCTTAACTAAGCCGTTCTGAATCGTCATAAAAGTGTAGTTCCACACAATTCCTTAGACGAACTTAAAGAACTGTTGAAGAGTATATAAGTCACTTAGACCTAGTCCTCCGGAGCTGTGGTGCTGTACTACTATTTTAAAAAACACCTTGCAAAATCAAATTTCGAATGCCGACCGGTAGAACTTCGAAAAGAAGGAACTCGATAAAACACTGTTGCCAATCGCGTTCTCTTTCTTCACTTAACTTCTCTCCTCCACCTTTGCCCATGAGTCATCTACACGAGTCTTGTAACAGGAAGTACTTTGCCAGAAATTCAGAAATGTTCTACGAATAGTGAGGTTTGGCTTGAACCAGTAGATGAATAGCAATAGCAAGAGTACTTCCACTAACAAATTCCTAGTTTTGCTCACGATACCTTTTTTGCTTAAAAGATCTAAATGTTTAACTTATTTCGTGTCTTAAAAAGTCACTTTAAGCTCCTCGAATGAAGCTGCGTACATGGCTAGCCAAGTGGAATAAGATTCCTCGTGTCACAAAACCTGATTGAAACCGTAAATATATCCCACACTTGCTCGTAATTTAACTGAGAACCAACGAAAGCGAAAAAAACCATTCATTACTTAAAATTCCTACGTAAAATTGTGGTTCCTAAGGGCGAAGAGACCTCCATTGAAAATGCTCCTGAATGGAATGTTAATTGATTTGCTCGCACATGTATGTGCCTCTTAGTCTCTTCCCAAATATCGTAGATAAAATCCCACTTCTGAAAACATAATTTTCTATATAGGAAATGAGCAAAATCTACAAAAATACACAAAAATAAAGTACCTCGTAGAGAGACAGCAAGAGAGAGAGAGACTGAATGCAAAAAAAGAAGAAAACATACACACAACAAAGGATTAGACTTCTTGATTTAAGGCTCCCTTGTTCCTCAGCATCTCAGCACATAGGAAATTTATAAACGAATAAATGTGTATAAACATTTTATACGTGCTGTTGGCAAAGCTCGAGATTTACGCCTTGAGCAAGCCAAGCGAAAACTAGAGAGAAAAAGCAATGCAAGGGCGTGAAATACTGGATATATGCTGCATAACAGCAACAGCGAGCGCCCTACCAGCAATGATATCCTAGGGTATAATTTTAATTAAAACAAACACAAATAAACATAATCCTGCTTGCTCTAGCCGAGCAACATACATGCTGGGAAATATATGGCAAATAATATTTGCACGAAGGGTGCCGGTGCATGTGGCGGCGCGTTGCGGTGGCGGGCGGCGAACTGTGATATGCGGTTTGTATAATAATAATTCCATCAAAACCGAACGAGGGGTTTCGAAATTAATCGGCATTAGCTGCGGATGAGAGTGTAAAATGAACTTATGTCTCGAATATGTTTCTTGAGCTATAAATGCATGTTGTTGATGCTCGGTATTATGTCTTCATTTCCGGCCTGGAAAAATGCCACCGCCATGGGCATGCTACGGAAAGAAGGGAAAATAGAGTAAGCTCGTGAATTTTAAACAAGGCGAGAGAGTAATACTGTCGCCAGTGGCAAGGTTTACAAAAAAAAAATCTCACAAATTTTGCTTTATTGATTCAGTCATGTTATTCTTTTTTTCTTATTTGAACTTCAATTTGTTTGTTTTTGTTGAGAGCCTTATGAAAGGGATTATTAATGATACAGTTGTTGTTATATTTTTGTTCATTTCGAAAAAATGGAAAAAAAAAATGGAAAGATTTGTGGAAATGTTCAAATAAATGCGATATAAATAATGCATGTCATTCCTTTGAAATTTCTGTTTTTTAAGGGCATGGATTAAGGCTTTAACATTTTTTCCACTCATTTTACATTTATTTATTTTTTTGAGTACGTATTTTGGGATAATACTATCTAATGAAGCAAACGACAAGAGCAATGTTTTATGCTTATGGCAACCTTGAGCTCACAAGTCTAATTAACTTTATTTTTCCCTCCCGGGCTTATTCGGCCTCAACGGAAATATTAATCGTCTATTAATTTTTATTTGTGTATAACGAGGTCATGTTTATTAGTTTGCTGTAGTACACTTAATCGATTAACAACAGAAAGAAAAAATCCAATTATATTGAAAAGACGAAAAAAACAAACAATTAGAAGCCAAAATAGTACTCTGGTAACTGTGGCGTATGTGGAACTTAATTGATTTTTCTTGAGTTATTGTTTTTTTTTCAATTATGCATGCACGTGGAAGTTTGCTGAAGGTAGTTAGTATTGATTCATGATTCAGGTTAAGTTCAAAGGTTGATTAAAATCAATTTGTTCTTAAGTATTATATCAACCGTTGTTTTGTTCTTTTTTTACGGAAAATACAGTCAATCAATTTTAGGACTAATAACGGTAATTGCAACAAATGTTATATGTTCACGCATACCTAGACGTATACATACCAGTTATCCGTCGCGTCGTTTACACAACTAGCGGATAAAACACAAAAAAATCAAAGAAATGTATTCTTTGTCTTTTTGAAAACAAGCATTTAGCTGCATAAATGAATAAACTTAAGGCATAGTGCACTCGAATCCATGATTTTTTATTTAACTCAGTCGTGAGTTGAAATAAAAATGAGAAATTAGACTTTTAACATGTTTTTCCACACGACTTTGGATTTTTTATTCGAAACATGTATTATTTGTTTTTGTATAAATAACTATTCCCATAAACCTTTTTATTCATTGTTTATCTTAAAAATAAAATGAGATTAAATGAACAACTAGATCATTATTTTCTACCTGCAACAAGTTTCAGTTTTTCAACGTCAATCTAAAGTCACTTGCTTTAACTCGATTAGCCTTGCCATTCACAATACTCCTAATGTTTTGAAAAAAATTGTGTAAAGTAACAACACAAACGTTCTCCACTTTTTACACGTATCAAACAGGTTCCTTTCCTTCAAACTTAAGCACTTGTTTGTATCCAGGTCACAACCTCGCGTAATATCGAAGCTAACTCGCTGTCGTCTTGTTTCAAAAGTTTACAAGCTGACTGAAATTACTTAGCAAACACTCATTCGTAACGTCATCGTCATAACAAATGAAAGCAGACATTGTTCACGGGAATACAATGAACCAATACCCCAATTCACTCTGTTTCACATGGTTGCGTTCGAATAACGAAAAAAAAAACGCACAAAAAACAAGTTAAAAGCAAATAAATTCCAATGATGGGTCAATAATATGTTTCCTCTTCTTGTTGATTTCGCAGTCTCGAGAGTTTCTTTCAAACCAAGACAAGGCTGTTGGTAAAGATGATGGGCGATCGTTAGCAACGGCAGCCAGCTCGTCGCGCGCACTGCAGTGACTTGAAATAAATTTGTACTACTCAAACACTTCAAACATTTTCATGGTCATATTTTGCTTCTTTCAGTTTCCTTCACTTAAAACGAAAAACAAACACAAAATATTTTTTTTTCGTTCGTTCGGACGTAAGTGAAGTTGATGTGTATTCTGCAGCTCAACAAGATATCTCGAAAATTTATATTTCTCATTGGGAAACTCTTGAAAACACTACCATTGACTATGTCTAGCAGACCGAAGAGCTTCTTTGAAATTATTATTATTTTTCTTTTTTTCTTCTAAGAGGACCTTCTTTGGAAATGATTTTTCCATTTGATTTTTTTTATTCTCGCATCGGAACACATTTTGAAAAACCTAAAGGGAATAAAACCCATTAGTGTAATAGGAAAGTCTCTTTGAATATTAATTTTATTAAATAAAATAAAAATATGAATTTTATTTTCCAAATAAGACATTGTCCTTCAAAATTCAACAGCCGACTTCCAATGTCATTTACTCATTGCCATTGCTTGGCATCACGAGGAAAGCAACAGTCAGAAGTCTACACCGAATTTGACAATGCATGTGATATTGCTGTCTGTGCATACACTTCACACTTAGTCATTACGCCAAAAAGCTGCATAAAACAAGTTCGGCCAAACCACAACACAGAACAGGTTTATGTGGCATTGCAATAAGTATAGCAGGAGTCAGGAAAAGCAGACACAAGTGTAAGTACAATGTTTGGGTTCAGTAGTTTACGAGTAACCAAGCAGAGCAGATCGTCGAAGGAGGTAAATTTAAATAAACTCGATGCCTGACAATTTCTAACTATAGCTAGGTACCTATTGACTTCTTGAAGCCATTGCATTGATAAGTTGCTTGGATCGTACTAGTACCTGTTGATCAACCAGTGCTATTGCTTGCGGCTTTTCGTGCCACCTTTAAAATATCTGCTGATCGACCAGTGCTACTGCCTGCTGTTTTTCATGCCACAAATGGCTTTTAAAATGTCTTCTGATTCAAACAACCTTAACGATGCAAAAAGCATAACCTCGGCAAAAAGAACATCACACTGTTTTTTCGTATTACAAGAAGTCTTAAAAATACCTGCTGATTAGCCAAAGCTACTGCCGTTTTTCGTGCCACAAATGGCTTTTAAAATGTCTACTGATTCCAACAACCTTGACATTGCAAAAAGCATAACCTCGGCAAAAAGAACATCATATTATTAAAAGAAGTTAGTCACTCTTGTTATTTTAACCAACTTTGAAAGTAAAACATTGAAAATAGACAGGCGACAGTTTTTATTGCGAAATTTTGCCAATTTTGCATTAGTCTGATTTGTATCGCAAATTTAAAACAATTTCCAGCCAACCGAAACGCCATTAATTTTTCTAAAAATTGCTTAAAACTAATTACAGTCGATTTTTCAAGCAAAAACCATGAGATAAAACTAAATGGCATTTGGAAACATTTAATTTGATACATTTCAGTTCTGATTTATGGCTTTGGCTCCACGTCTTGAGTAGGTCTATTTCTCTTGGTAATTGCTATGCCTTAAAACTTTTATTTCTCTCATATCAAAACTCGAAACCAATAACTAAGCTCTTTTATTTTTTCTAAAACTTTAACTAAAACAACATGATATATGCTCCAATAACAATAACTCAACCAACTTATAGCTCTATTCAAAATGATAAATCGTTTTGCTTTGCCTTTGTCGTTCCGTTATATACGGATTAGACGAAATTTCAAGGATTAGACTTGAGAAACAAAAACAAACGATTACTAGGCCAAAATCGAATCTCTCTTTCTCTCACTCTTTGGCACATTAACTCAGAAGAAAAAAAGCTAATTGCAGCAACTTCCAGTTATGGTGCTCGTTCTACTCTCTCTTCTCTACTTTGTTGCGTAAAATATGCCAAATCATTTCGTAAGATTAACCAGAGCGTGTATCTTCAATGTAAATCTTAATTATTTTATTGCCTGGGTTTTTCGCAGACGGCAATGAATATGAGAAAAAAAAATAGGAGGAAGGAAGTTAATAGCTGATGTTTCAGCTTGAAGGAAGGAGTAAAAAGGGTTCTTCGGTTTTCTTGAGAAAAAAAAGTTTCATGCAAAGTCATGGGAACAACAAAGTCGAAATTTATAAGATGAAGACCAAAGGATGACTTGTGTTATTTTGTGTTGTGTGTTAACTGATTGTGGTTAAGTCAAAAGGAATGTATGTTGCCACAGATTGACTATCATGGAACTTGCTGTCTCATCAAAGGGTAAATTGAAAATTGAGTTCGTGCACGTGTTTGATTTATTCGAATGATGTGGTGGGTAAATGTAATCTAGCGATTAAGAGAAGGAAGAAAGAAGATGGGTGTAAAGTGTTTCCTTAAATTGGTAGTGGAAGAAACCATGCATGAGAAACTGTTCCATTTTTTTTAAATCAAGGAATGCATTGTCAAGTGCTGACTGAAGTCACAAGAACTGCCTTACGTGCTTCGCCCTAACAATTCGGTCCCATCGGGATACAGCCCTACTGAAACGAAAGAGCTCCGTCTTTTGCGAGGGTATGCCCATTGTAAAGGAACGATCGATCCACAGTTCCGGATTCATATTTTTGGCCGCGACACACTTCCGCAGATTCTAAAAACCTTACTGATGCTCGGTAGAAGACTTAACGACAGTCAAAGACCTATTCCTTTGTGCTCAGCCACCTGGGATTATAAAAGACACATAGACATTCAGTTCTCTTTTATTAACCCTGAAAATGCACTCACTTGTGGCATTCGATTTAATTTAATTCGTGTGCCTTAGAGTCAGAACAATTCATGTCATCTACTAGATTCGTATCTAATCGCTCTGGTGTTCAATTCTTTCTGTCGCATCTTATACGGTTGAACGGTGTCCCTCAAGGTAATCATTTAGTACCCTACTCATTTTATATTGCCCATCTCTTCAAAACAACGAAATTCTCATCTTTGCAAATGTTATGAAGATGTTCAAATATATATCTTCAAGGAATGACGCCACGTATACGGTTGAACAGTGTCCCTCAAGGTAGTCAATTAGGACCCCTTCCTTTTTATATTGGCTATGTCTTCAAAACACCGAAATTTTCATCTTGCGGATGTATATGGGTCGTAGGGTCCAATAACTTTTCTTACTTTAAGTTAAATTTTAAATGTTTTTAATTAAAGGACCAGCAAACCCAGCAATCTCTTCTGACCATTGTTATAACTCAAGAAGCAAAGACACGAGCAGGTAAGATAAGGCTGACCGTGGGAAACTCGAGTGTAATCCCAAAAAATTCCAACTAATGAATTGATAAACTAAGTTTAATTGATCGTAATGCTTGTCAGCTTGTGGATTTTATGTCCGAAACACGAAAAAAATCAATTTTTCGAGAAAATCGGATACAACGATTCTTGTCAGATGACTTGGCGTAATACAAATAAATTGATACAGTTCGCAATATGACCGAAGTTTACTATCCAAAAGAGTTCTGTGAATGCCCTTGAAAATAGTAGTTTTCTGCTAGTGAATGACTTTTAATAATCGGATTAGTATTTCCGAAAATGAACACCTTCGATTAAATATATTATTGAAAACTTTACCCACTTTTAATATTTCTACTGATAAATTTTTTTTTAATTTGAAATCTTGGAAGGTGACTCCGAAATTTGTGACATTTTATTTGTCATTCCCTAAGCCTTTAAACAAGAATTTAATGCTGAAGGACATTTTCTCGTGTTTTGTCTGTTCATTCTTGAATCACTAACCCAAAAATCTCCCTTAGCAAGAAATATGCCCAGACTATCAAATGATATTTACTTTCACATAACAACACCCTCAACGTTATCATATTCGAAAAATATTTGTTTTCATTTCAAGTTGAAATACAAGCATCACGTTCAAGTGCTGAGACTGAAACTCTATAAAAAGCAATACAATAACAGGAAGGAAGAAGAACAAAACACAAGAGTAATTATTTACTCACATTTACAAATAACAATACACTCGCAAGTTAATGGGAAACCCTGGAAACTGAAATTGAAATTTCCAAGGAACCCCCTACGGCTATAGGGGATCTCTGATGAAATACAAGAAACATTGTAATCTAAGTCTCACATGTCTCAGTCTCAGCTCACACCCGACCAAATGAAAAACAAATGAAAAACAAATTGAAATAAATTGCAATTCAATTTAGTGTTTTGTAAATTACAATTACATGTGATTTCTGAGGAAATTTTCTGTTTTTCACAAAAATGAATTGACAGTATTTCATTTACCTTTCAATCAGATTGCTTTTTGAAATTTGTTGTCGAACTGATTTTGAATCCCAAAGACCTCAAGACTTAATTTTCTCATTTGTCTTGCATAATGTTTAGAAATCGAATTTTTTTCTAGGTGAGTTGTTCTAAGAATCGTTTTAAAACGATGATTCAGTTTTAATTTGTTTAAAATTATTTTGAGAATTGGGTCAGTGTCTGTGTTATGCTTGCGGGTGAGTGACACGACATGCTGCTGATGAGGTTATGTGTGATGAATGAATTGCGCTGAAAAATGCCAAAAGGAAAGTGTAAATTACTCCTGAAAACGGGGTCAGGTCGTTGATTAAAAAAATAAAAATCAACAGAAACATTTTTTCAACAACCTACAACTCCCCACATTTGGTCTTCATTATACATCCTTCCATAATTATGCACAAAAAGAGTCGCAGCAAAGTTTGCGAACTCTCAAACTTTACCTACGGTTTAAGCGTATTAAGAACAATTTTTTCTCATTTTTTTAACTAAAAAAATGTGAAAAGTTCTGTCGACAGAATATTTTATTCAACATTTCTATATAGAAAGAGTGGGGAAACATTTCTCAGTTTAAAATTGTTTTCAAATTTATTTTTAGACGAATTAAACATAGTTGAGAATTTAAAGTGTTTGTTTTTTTTTTGCATTGATATTTTTAATTAAAGTTGGAAACATGGTTTAAGGGCCGTAAAAAATTAAAATCTGACAAAAAAAATTCTTATGTTCAGTTATTTTGAATGGAAAACTCAATAAAATGTTTTGAAATTTATTTCGGTGAGTTTGAAATAGATTGTTGTTGGATGGTTGTACAAAGTTCTCTTTTGTAAAGCTAGGCATACACGATGAACATGTTGGTGTGATTTGTTGGGGTTGGGCTGAAAATTATTCGTGTATGGGCATGTTGGCCAACAAATCCACGGTTTATGAAATATTTTGTAAACCGTGAACTTACGGCTAACATGTTGGCTGTGTATGGGCAAGTTTACAACAAATTTTGAAGTTTATCAACATGTTCGTCGTGTATGGCGTTGTGTGACAACAATTCGTCATTTGTGTAGTTATTTTCATAGAGTTAACATGTCGCAAAACAAAGCAAAACGCACTTGTATCGCACATCTTGCCTTCACGACAGTCACACAAATAATGAAGTTTATAAACATGTTGGGCCGTGTATGGCGAACCGCTGCCCAACAAATCACACCAACATGTTCACCGTGTATGCCTAGCTTAATGTTGCTCTTTATTGAAGTATGAGTTATGACTCAACGGATCCAGGGTAGTCAGCCCTCGAATTGACAATTTCTGGGTGTAAAAAAAAATGTGTAAGAAGCGTAACGGGGGAGACGCTAAGCGTCCTTAATATCTTGAATATACTCTGAAGTAGTTGATTCAAGAGTAAATAAGTTGCGTGGATAATTAAATCTTAGCTAATTATCGAAAATAGAGCGCAGTAATATTCTAACTAATAGCAGTTTTTTTTTGTGTCGAGAGCACCACTGGTAAACTGCAAAAACTACCTACCTTCCTCAGTTATGATGTCTCTTCTTATGTTGTTTTTTTCCGGCTGTGACTGAGTGTGAATCATGAATTAGTGAAGTGAAATACCATCGACAAAGGAATTTACAATGGCGGGCGGTCGTGTTTACCGTATGGTAGGTGGCCTGTGCATAGTATATATATCCTAAAAATATACAGGACGGTACTCGGGTGGGATGCTTTAGAGAAGGTATGTACAAGTTTTTAAGTCTTGTCAGAAGTCCGCTTTTTTGTCTGTGCAGTGCGTCTATAGTCACGTTACTGTAGACGTTGGTCGCTTTCCTTGTACTTTGATATTGTCTGTTCCATTGTCTGTTATATTATGTTGTCTATCTGTTCAAGGTGTTGGTCGATTTCTGTGTTTGTCAAGTTTCTGTTGTGTGGTAAGGTTATGTCTCTCGAACGAAGTTCTCTTGCTAGGACTTGGGTGAAACGCGGCCAGCGCATCTTACTATAATTGTAAGAATGCGCTGGAACGAATTCATCCAACTCCACAAGCTCGTTCGGAATCTGGATTACAGCAGCCAAGCCACAGTGGTCACTGTCGTACTCGACTGTCTGTAAGCAGTTTCGAGGGTGATTATCCACTTTGTCTGTTATTGTCAGTCTGTTATCGTACAGCAAAAGTTCCAGGAAGGAACCGCTCCTTGGGAACGATGGCTTTTCAGTACAGCAGATCGACACCATATTCAACACTGCAAAGATTCATCAAATTAAAAAGATGATTACCTCTTGGATTATTAGTTTGATTTCCCCAATCTTCGCGCTCAAACCTCCGGCCATAACGAAGTAGTTTTCTTCCAAGCTCAGTTTTAGTACCCTTAAAAGAATCTCGAGCTCTGAAATAAAGGTAGTAGGCTGCGGAGCTTTAGCCGCATAAGCCGCAATCATATACATCCGCTTCCCTTGAGAGTTTTGACATATATCTGGCGGTAGGGAGATGTATTTCAGATGCGTAGTCGAGGAGGGTTGTTTTGTCGAACAAAACCGGGAATTTGTAACGCTTCGTAACACTTTGATCTTGTGCCTTAAATTTTAGACTATTAAAATCAATGGGAAGTTCATAGATTGAGTCTCATACTCTCATCTATAGCAGCCTAATTCTGTCTGCAATATCAGTACGAACCAAAATTTTATTGCAAGGAATCCCTTACACGCTCAAGTCATGACATTCGGCGAAGTGAAAGTTCCTTTGAACTCTTAAATAAAACCTTTTAAAATTTAAATTCAATGCATTTCGTAAACAACGCTTTTAAATGTACTTAAATTTCATCAAAAATTGGTAATGTAATTTACGAACCAATTACAGAGCTTACTAATAAAAGTTTTGTACTGGCTTCTCTTTGCTTTTAATTTTTGTTTAAACAGTTTTTTCCCTCCAATTCAATATTACACAAAACCTCAACTCTTCTTCCGATTATAAATTCAAAAGGCGAGTAACATGCTATCGATTTTAGTTCAGAAAAAAAAAACAAGGCTGCCATGTGGTTGTTGCATTATTATAGTAATTTACGTGGTGAGGCATTCGACGGTGGCGAGCGTGGTAACAAAAAAAAAAAAAAAACCGACTGCTCGTTTACTTCCTGTACAATTTTTTTTTTCATTGAAACCACTCCAAAAATACCAAATATCCAAACCAAACCAATAACTTGTACTATCACAATAAATTATTTAATTATTATTTTCGCAAGAACTGCAAACGTAACACAACACTGTACAGACCAACAAAAAAGACCGAAAAAGGAGAAAAAAAATTATAATTAATTACTCACAACAAATTAATAGGCTTAATAATAAAACGATAGTTATTATGTATTATTATTTTTATTATTATAAGCCGTAACAAAGCCGAAGCGAATTGCAACACAAATTTTAATAATTAATAATGCATGCTTGATGCGACGCGGTGCGATGCGGTCGATGGGCCTTTGTTAGTCAAAAAAAAAAAAAAATTAATAATAATGCAAACAAAACATAAATGTAAACATGAAAAAAGGATGTGTGTTTAACTGAACAATAAATCATGTAATGACGATGGGTTTTTCTGAATATTTATTAATTTAATTTTCTTAGTTAATATTGAGTAAAGGTTGTGTATATCTCTTTCGTGGAAATTTTAATGAATTTTAATGTTTGTAATTATTACTCTGGAATCTTGATGTATGCTTTTAAGGTCCAATCTAAAGGGTATGCCATTACATTGTGGATTCATGACAATTAAAGATATTTGAATGGATGGGTATTTTGTATAAAAGCTTCTTTTACACTAGCAGAATTGGTCGAAGAGGGCTTATGGGCAACTCTGTCTAGCAACCAATGGTTAAAAGAAATACGGCCTAGGTAATAAGTGCGGATCGTCAATAACACCTGTAGTAATCTAATTGGAAAATACAATTTCAATGTTGGTTCTTCTTTGTGACAATGTTTCCATTTGACGTGTTGACAAACGATATTCAAAAGGAAAAAACAATGAAAAACTGTTTATATCGTCCTAAATTCTATCAATCTTGAAGATATATTTTTAAACATCTTGATATCATCTGAAAAGTTGAGAATTTCACTGTTTAGAAGATATAATAGTCAATATAAAAAAGAAGGGGTGTAAAGAAACTATCTTTCCCATATTCGACGGACCAAGTTTTTGCATGACCGAAAATTGAGGCAAACAATTCTGCAATGTCCCAAAGGCTGTAAGAATTTCGGTCATTTGTAGAAAAATATGAAGAATTCTGCTTCTTCCTCGGTACCTAAGCTCATTGACAATGACAGTTTTTAGCTCTCTCGTGAAAGCTAACTTTTTTGCTAGGCAGTTTGCCTGCATTAACGCGTCAATGATTCCGCACTCCTGCTGTGGTAACAGTCCTTAAAGATCTCAACATACGTAAATCTGCTGGTCCGGACCCGCTATTATTCTAGAGAGGTGTTCTTCCACGCTCTGGCAAAACCCTTGCGTAAGCTTTACAATCTACCATATTTTTCTGGGCTCGTTCCGAGCAGTTCAAACACAGCATTTGTCCAGCCAATTCCAAAGAAAAGGCAAATATTCTTCTTCCTCCAATTATCTTCAGATTGCACCTTTCTTTCTAAGGTCATGGTATCGCTGATAAACTGTCACCTCAAGAAATATCTCGACGACCGAAAACTTCTTAATGACCGGCAGTACGGCTTTCGCAGCAACAGGTCCCCTTGTGATCTGATGGTTTATCTCACCGAACAGTGGAACAAATCTTTACATCGTTTTGGAGAAAGTAAGATTGTTGCACTTGATATTTCAAAGGCATTTGATAAAGTCTGGCATCTTGCTCTCTTATCGAAAATGCGTGCCTTCGGTATCGATGAAACTCTCTTTCGTTGGATTAGAAACTTTCTTTCGAACCGTTCAATACAAGCTGTATTGGACGGCTACAAGTCTGAAACCCACAATATAAATGCTGGTGTGCCCCAGGGCTCCGTTTTGTCTCCGACCCTCTTTCTCATTTTCATAAATGATCTCCTGTCTGTAACTTCTAATCCAATCAATTGTTTCGCTGACGATAGTACCCTTAGCTTTTGTTTTTCTTTTCTTGACTCACATCCCTACTCTTCGGATGTGGATTTGCAACGGCAAAATATGATAAGCTCATTAAACTCTGACCTAACAGCATTGTACAATGGGGAATGCAAAGAGTTTAATACTTCGAAAACTCAATGCTCTCTTGTAACGTTAAAGCAAGATATACCTCCCCAACCGCTGTCCATGAGTGGCAATTGCATCAATGAGACCAAACATCTCGAGATTCTCGGTATGTGCATCACTCACCACCTATTGTAGAACGAGCACATATGCGATGTTGCCAAAAATGCCGCAAGATGTTTAGGTTTCTTAAGATGGTGCAAGAAATTTTTCTAATCTGGCTATTATCTACAAGACTTTTATGCGTCCAAAGCTGGATTACAATTCCCATCTCTAGGCTGGTGCTCCAGCTACATACTTAAGCCTCTTGGACTGTATACAATACAGAGACCTAAGAATGAATGGTGACAGAGACATAATCAACTCGTTAGATCACCGTTGCAACGTTTGGTGTCTCTCTCTGTTCGATCGTAACTTTTACGGTAAGTGATCTAGTGAAATAGCCAGTTGCATTCCTTCCCTCAAACAATTCACCCGTAATATTCACGCTTTTAGGAATGCCCATCAGTTTATCTGGAGCCCAACTTCGAATCGTTTTTAAGCCGTACTACAAGAATGTGGAACTCTCTTCCACACTCTGTATTTTCAAATCATTGCAATGTTCAGGACTTTAAGACCAATGTACACCGGCACCTCCTTTCCAACCTCTTTCCAGCTTCCTAAAGCACTCATTGTGTCTCTAGCATAATAAGGGTATAAAAACCCCTGAGTGTGTGCTGATTATAAAAAAAAAAAAACGAAGAGGTGTTATAAGGATTTCGTTTACACTCTGTGTCCGGAACCCTAAAAAAGATCGTAAGAATGCTTGCTGGGAGCTAAATTTCGGATGCAAATGGAAAGGCAAGAACTGAGAAATTTCAACACCTTTATAGAGAGAGCTTACCTCATTGAATATCGAAATTCGTTGATGAAAAAAATGAACTTAAAAGCGATTGTTCATCATCTCAATTGAACCTTAAAACTTCTTGCTTAGAGTTTACCAAGTATATTTTTCCCCCAGAACCAGTTGTGCATTTTATTTTAACCAAAATTTATGCAAAGTGAATGCATATTTTTGTTTAAATAATTCAATCTGAAATTTCTATGTAATGCAAAACGAATTACACATACAGCACCACCTGGGATCTGAGAGTAGCATTGTACAACTGTACATCGAGATGTATAATCAAACTTTATTTCCTATGCTTCCTCAACGATTTCCACTTTGAATATCCAATTTTCAATTATTGAAACATACATGCCGGTAGAAGTAAATTATTGACAACAATTGAAACGACTTATCCAAACGTGGTTGAATGTGCAATTGGGTTGCTTCTTAAACAAACCAACCGATACCTTCCTTGCAAATCTACTTAAAATTTGGGTCATGCAATGTTCATCAGTAGATTCGTCATACCTTCGTCCGAATTGTGTAATTTTAAGACTTTCGAAAGGAATTCTATATGTAGAATAACAAATCCAACAATATGAAAAATTTATTATTTTCGAATTCATCGGTTTTTTGGCTGTGGATTTCGATTACCACACATCATACATTCAATTTTAACTTGTTTCTTTGCATACAAACATCTCCAGCCCCATCTCCTCAACTATCTCGGAAGTATTTAAATTTGTAAAATTTAAGATTGCAAGAGGAAGCAGAATATTCAATCGATAATAAGTTAGGTCTAGGAGCCTGGAGTCTCCCCTAGGTATGCATCAAACATGCCACATGCCACAACACTGCAAATGCGTATTTATGGCAACAACATGGTCGATAGTAAAATGTCTTCAAATATCGATTACAAATGTTTAACCGAATCCCTATACACGATATGGTATGCCAATGGCTATCCCACAATATTTCAATTCGATTATCAGCTGTCAATCGTATGACAAGGATCTAACCATCCAACCAAGAAAGGAGAGGCAAAACAGTAGACAGTAAAAAAAAGAGAATAAAAGGTTGAGGTCCCCAAAGGTTTCTCAGTTTTCTTCTGTTTGTGAGTTTTAAATAAACCCCAGAGAGACGATGAAGAGTGAATAAGAATATGTTCGATTTATAGGTGGACTTAAAAGGCGATAAAGCTTCAATTACCTTTGCAAGGACTCGAAGAATGTAGGACCTATCAATTGGATATCAATAGGAATTTTATCTTCGAGGATAATGGTCTTGATAGGTATTGAATTTTTCAAAAATCCTGGTTCAAGCCGTTCAACAAATCAGATCCAAAATTAATGATGAAGTTTAACATCGTGCTGTCCTTCTCATTGTGCAATTAGACGAAATGTCCTTATTTGTGCAATCAAGATAAATTACCTGCTCTCTTGCCATTCTGTTTAACTCATGGACAATCAGAAAATTAAAACGAACTGTTTTCTCAACGGTTTTCATGTTATTTCACTCAAAGCACAACAGCAGACATGAGAATTGAAATAAAAATGAGTGCGACAATTTACTGCAACCACGGCAGCTTAATTAGCTAATGAGAGCCTGAGAATTAAAAAAAAAAAACACGAAAATGAAAAAAAAAAACTGACTTGTTTTCGTTCCTGTGGCCATGGCACGTTCTTGCAACTTGGTAACGTCACCACATCACCAACCTCGTCTTCGCCATCACCATTTGACTCGTATAATTTTTTTTTCTGTTTGTCTGTCCTTGTCCGAATGCTGCTGATGTTACATACAACAATTTATCGTTTATTTTTCTACTTTTCCGAGCTTTCTGATTTCACGGTTTTGTTTTCTCTTCTAGAAATTGCTTTATGGTTCTCTCTCCTCGTTGGTCGTCTCTCGTCATCGTCCAACAATTATAGTCTATCTCTGGTTATATTTTGAAAATATACATTCCGATGTTTGTCCTGTGTACAATAAAAAGGACTTTATGTATTGAATGTATATGCTTTCGGGCAAAATGAAAAGCGAGACTTTTGTTGTACAGTCTTGATGATGGACATGCTTTTGGTGACAAAATAAATAAACCAAAAACCGAAAAAAAAAATTATAACCAAGAAGAAAACACTTTCTGTGACGATGGATGTGTTAGTGTTAGTGCGGATAATACATGGTACTGACTACGGGGTCCACAATTGGATAGAAAGCTAAAATTAGGACACAAATCTGGACATGACAGCTATGCCACAGAATTAAGCATCGATACACACAACATACTATACACCGAACACTGAGAATAAACGTGAAGCAATTCAACCTAATGGTCATCTCTCTCTCTTTCTCTTTCTGTGTCCTTCTTATTCGTTTATAATACTCGTGAAGCGATGACATTTTTTGAAAGGAATGCCATTGTTGAGTTTCTTGGCTTGAATTAAATCTTAGGTTTGAAATTAACTCATCATTGAGAAGAGGGTATTTCTCCAGTTTCCTTGGTAAAAATCATCATTATTTGTCAAAATGTCTGCTGGCCTATATTCATTTTTAATATCCACTCGTATCCTCAGGTCTGAATTGAATTAAGCAATCAAGCTTCTTCTTGAAGCATTTTAAACATTGAAAAAAAGCAAATTGGGTCGAAATTCAAATTGACATACATACCTTTAATTAATTTAGCAGGCACATCTGAAAAGAGAAGAAGAAATAAATATTAAAATTTGAATATTTTTTGACGGTACAAAAGAAATAAATAAATATGGTACCTAAATAGCATACTATTTTTCGTACTGTGGAAAAACGGGAACGTTAAAAATCAAATTTGTCATTTGTGTCAAATTTCAATTTTGTACTTACTTTTTACAATTTAAAACCCAAGCAGTTGAGTACTCAAGCAATTATTTCAATACTTGAAACATTCTTACAAGTTCCATTACTTACAAAAAATCAAGTACTAACATTTTTCTTAAAACACTTAAGTATTTTCTCAAAACCATAATAGAATTATCCTAGTTCCAACATTTTGCAAAAAGCAGTCAAGAACGTTCAACTAGGTACTTCTAAGTAGTATGAGTATCAGAACCTAATAGCACTTATGAGTACCTACAAGTATTTTTTTCGTTCTAGAACTAGTACCTTTAAGCAAGTACTTAAATATTTGCATTAATACTCTTACTTTGGTGCTTGAAAGTACTACTTCTCCTAATCGTGAGTTGATTCTATTTAAGTACCAACACCTTGCAAGCAGCAGTCTAAAATTATTTAGTACTTCCAAGTATTACAAGTACTTACTTACTTACTTAAGGTGGCGCTACAGTCCGTTGTGGACTTGGGCCTCAATCAACAGTCTCCGCCAGCCAGCTCGGTCCCTAGCTAGCTGTCTCCAGTTTTGCACTCCCTTCTGGCTAAGTTCACATCGTTGTACAACCCGTAAAGTTCGCTGTTGTATCTCCTTCTCCATTCCCCATCAATGCACACGGGGCCAAAGATGACCCGAAGAATTTTCCTCTCGAAACAGCCTAAGGCACATTCATCCGATTTTGTTAGGGTCCATGCTTCTGCACCATACAGCAGGACAGGGATGATGAGGGTGTTGTACAGTTTAACCTTAGTTGCTCGAGAGAGGGCTTTTCCACTCAGTTGCTTTCTTAGCCCAAAGAAACAGCGATTAGCAAGAGTAATTCTTCG
This sequence comes from Sphaerophoria taeniata, assembly GCA_943590905.1. Classification (NCBI taxonomy): domain Eukaryota; kingdom Metazoa; phylum Arthropoda; class Insecta; order Diptera; family Syrphidae; genus Sphaerophoria; species Sphaerophoria taeniata. The sequence continues at coordinate 27,836,424 of OX016541.1, forward strand.
TCTTATCTCAGCGCTGGTGTCCGTGTTGATAGCGGAGCCTAGGTAGACAAACTCCTTAACTACCTCGAGGTTGTATGCGTCTATTGTGACGTTCTGTCCGAGCCGTCGATGTTGGGTGTCCTTACTCGTAGACAGCATGTACTTCGTTTTTCCCTCATTTACCGCTAAACCCATTTTTGCCGCTTCTGTCTCAATCCTCACAAAGGCGCCATTGACATCACGCTGTGTTCTTCCCATTATATCAATATCGTCGGCGTACGCGAGAAGTTGAACAGATTTATAGAAGATAGTGCCTCTGGTGTTGACGGTGGAGTTTTGGACTATCTTCTCAAGAACGATGTTAAAGAAATCGCACGACAGTGCATCGCCTTGTCTGAATCCTTTTTTGACGTCGAATGATTCCGTAAGCTCATTGCCAACCTTGATAGAGCAGCGTGAGTTCTCCATCGTCATTTTGCACAAGCGAACGAGCTTGGCAGGGATGCCAAAGCTAGACATAGCTTTATACAGTTCGTCTCTGTAGATGCTGTCATACGCGGCCTTAAAATCAATGAAGAGGTGGTGGGTATCGATTTGGAGTTCATAGGTTTTTTCCAGGATCTGCCGCAATGTGAAAATTTGGTCGATGGTAGACTTTCCTGGCCTGAAGCCACATTGATAAGGACCAATCAGATTGTTGACGAAAGGCTTCAGACGTTCACATATTATGGCAGAGAGGATCTTGTAGGCGATGTTAAGCAGACTTATTCCTCTGTAGTTGGTGCAGTTTAGAGGATCTCCTTTTTTCAGGATCGGGCAAACAATGCTGAGGTTCCATTCATCGGGCATGCATTCCTCCGACCATATCTTACAGATGATTTGGTGCATGCTCCTATCTAGCTCGTCGCCTGCGGCTTTGAACAGCTCGGCAGCTAGACCATCTGCTCCTGCGGCTTTGTTGGATTTCAGCCGTGATATTGCTGTTTTCACTTCTTCTAGGTCGGGTTCACGGAATTGTTGGCTGTCATCGTGTATGATAAAAGGCTCCTGTCTGACGGCGGGGTTTTGTTCGTCGTCGCCGTTATACAGTCTACAGAAGTGGTCTTTCCAAATCCCCAGCACTGACTGTGGTTCTACTATGATGTTCCCTTGTTGATCTCTGCAGGCTTCGGTTCTTGCTCGATGACCTTGAGCCAGCTGTTTTACCTTCCGATAAAACCTCCGAACTTCATTCCTGCTGTTAGCTCTCTCAACATCTTCGATCTGACGCTTCTCATGCTCTCTCTTTTTTCTCCTGAGAAGCCGGCGTTCTTCTCTCCTCTTTTGCTCGTAGAGCTCACGAGCAGCTCTTGTCCTTCTTTGCAGCGCCGCTTTGTATGCCTCCTGCTTGGCTGCATGGGCCTACCTGCATTCTTCGTCAAACCAGGGGTTTCGTTTTGGTGGCTGTGTGAAACCCAGCACATTAGAGGCGGCATCTCTAACTGCATTCTGACAATGTTGCCACTGGTCTTCGATACTTGATGTTGGCGGCATAGGACTCCTTAAGAGGTTACTTGTCACTCGATCAGAGAAGGATCTGGCGATCTCTTGCGATTGTAGCCGTCCGACGTCGAATTTTCTTGCAGCATTTCTTTGTTTTGGCCGTTGTCGGGATATTCGTAACACTGCCTTGGCTACGACTAGGTAGTGGTCCGAGTCGATGTTGGCTCCTCGGAAAGTTCGAACATCTTGAATGCTGGAAAAGTGCCTCCCGTCGATCGCAATGTGATCAATCTGGTTGACGGTTGATTGATCAGGAGATCTCCATGTACCTTTATGGATGTTGGATGTGGGAACCAGGTGCTTGCTACCACAACATTTCGCCCCGCAGCAAAATCGATCAGCCTGAATCCGTTGTCGGAAGTGGTGTCGTGCAGGCTGTGCTTTCCGACTGTTCTTCCAAAGATGCCTTCTTTTCCCAGCTTTGCGTTAAAATCGCCGAGGACAATTTTCATGTCATAGCTAGGACATTGCTCATATGTTTTGTCGAGGAGCTCGTAGAATTCGTCTTTGGTGTCGTCCTTTTTCTCTTCTGTGGGGGCATGCGCGCATATTAAGCTAATGTTGCCGAATTTAGCCTTGATTCGGATCGTCGTGATGCGTTCGCTTACGCATTTGAAACTCAAGACTTTTTGCCTGAGTCTGCTTCCCACGACGAATCCGCATCCAAAGAGTCGCTGTTCCCGGTAGCAATCCCCATAGTAGATGTCGCAGTTATTCATCTTCTTTTCGCCCGGTCCATCCAATCGCATTTCCTGGATAGCGGTAATATCTGCTTTGTAGCAGTTGAGGGTCTCCGCTAGTTGTTCGGCAGCACGCAGTCTATTAAGGGACCTAACATTCCACGTGCATATCCGAAATTCGTTGTCCTTTATACGTTTGCTTGGGTCGTCATCAGTGTATCCGTCCGTTTCCGAGGCCTGTTGATGCTTCGTAACTAGATTTTTTCTATGTAGCCGGGAAGTCACCCCGACGTACAACCCCCAACCTGGAGTACCAGGTACTTGATGTGACTCCAAGTACAAAAGCCGGAAAACCGCTCCTTTTACGACCTGAGCTTCAAATATGTCGAAGTAGCCCGTAAAGGTGTTCACCAAGTAGTTCGACCTAACTGGAACTGAGGACGCCACCGGTCATTCCAAAAAGAAATTCATCCGCTGCCGTCCCTCGTGGGAAGTGCCTTGGTGGGAACACTCCTTCGTTGTGGGGTAATTAGTAGTAACAGCCTACTCCGCTTCGACCTGTCGACCATGGGAGGCCCTGCTGCGAAAACAAGTTTCGCGATCGCATAGCTCTAAGCATAGCAGTAGTAGTTACCGTAAGCCGCTCCGCCACGTCAAGGCTTACCCCATGGAGTATTACAAGTACCAGAATCTAATAGTTCTTTAGAGTACAAGTACCGATGTTAGTACTAGTTCTTTGGTACATAAAAGTACTAATCCTCGTACTATTTTGTGCACTATACATGGACCAATATTTAACAAGCAGAACTCAAGTACTTTCAACTACTTCTTACATGTACCAGAATCTGGAAATGCTTTAGAGAACAAGTATTTTGGAGTTCCAGCACTAGTATCTATAAGTATTGCATTTACACTCGTTCTTTGTTATCGAAAGTACTAGTTCTCGTACTTGTGAGTTTATTCTATGCAAGTACCATCATTTAAAAAACAGTAGTCAAGTACTTTCAACCATTTTTAAGTACGGCAAGTGCTAGAATCGAACAGTACTTTATAGTACAAGTATTTTTGAGTCCCAGTTCTTAAAATCTTCGTTAATATTCGTTCTTTGGTACTTGGAAGTATAAGTGAATTTATAAAAACACTTAAAGCTGATTCATCTTTCGAAATACTAACAGGAAATGAGTATCATTATCATCATTAAACATGAGTAAGTACCCTGTAGTACAAACTCAGCGTTTTTTTAAAAGAAGGGCCATTGCACCTGCTATATGTGTTCAAAACAGCGAACACCGTTCAGAGCCAATATAAAAGAACAAGTTCTAAATTATTACCTTGAGGGTAACTGTGAAGCAATGATGATATGCCTACAATTCGAAAACGTTTCATGGCTAGAGCCCGAAACTATTTACGATAGGTTAGGTACTCAAATTTAACTCAACAAGAATTAAACTCCTCTCAAAAAGTTGATTATTTTTGAGCACACACATTTCTTGTTGACACCCAAAATATCTGGTTTTTATAAACTGCATTCTACTTCTACACTTCCCATCAAACACTCAGTGTTCGTATTACGTTGCCCTTACAATAAACAGTTAAAATAAAGTTGTTTAAAACAGGGACAACAATGTACATTTCTTGTTTGCATTCAGTCCTTTTCGCAGCATGTTGGTCGTTTTAAGGAAAAATAAGACTCATCACAAAAACTCATCGCAGAGGGAAACTGCCATCCAAAGTGATTAATTAGTGTAAATATCTTAATTTGTTTATTGACTTTCTCTGGGTTTTTTTTTTTGGAATTAGAAGAACTTCAAAGCATTTCTTATCCCATAAAACTTTTCGTCCTTTTTTTTCCTCCATACACTCAGCAATGTACTTATCAAGGATAAGACGATGATCGTCATTCAAACAAAAAAGAAAAACAAAAACAAAAAAAAGAAATTTTCCACAAAACGAATCCTCAAAAATGTCATCGGTTCCTACAAATTCATCTCCAAACTTTTTATTCTCTATTTAATACATAATGTACCCATTTGTATATTTGTATGTAAGACCATAAATTCTTTTTATTTCAATCTCTCTTTCTCTGAAACGAAAAAGAAAAACAGAATGAAAGCAAAGTTTTGTCATCTTTTAACTTTTCTTTATGTCTGAATGTGCGTATAAAAATTTTTGGGACTGAATTTTGGGAGAGTTGAGAAAAAAGGGAGGACCCATCAGGATTATTCTGGTACATACTCCTTTTTTTTGTCTTTTGTGACTGTTTGATGGAAGTTTTATTTTTCATCGCACGACAACCCTTTTTCATGAATTCGGTTTTGGCATTTCCGTTCAGGGTTTCGTTTTTTTTTTTGTAATTTTGAATGTCGTCGTCATGTTGTAAAAGCATGGCGGTGACGTAGACTGTTATCAATCATAAAACCTTTTCATGCTTAAATTAAATGTAATTTTTTTTTCTTGGTCTGAACGTTACCATTTTATATCCAAAAAAGTAACCGAAAAACTATAGCAATATGGAAATATGTTGCTTTTGTTGAAGGATCGGATCTTGAATGTATTAATTGCTTTAAAATTTCAGCTGTGTTTTGGATAATAGGTCAATCAATCCTTGTTCGGGAAATCTTCCAAACAATCTCTTTCAAAACTTGGATTAAATTTACCTTTTTCTCAAGGTCATTGAAGTGCTGATTGATCGTTGGCGGCAGACAAAGCCGTCAGAACACTGCAAGCTACATTAAGGCAGCTCTTTCCTTGACACAAAACTACCAAACTTCCTAGAAAACAACACAACAATTCCAGACTATAACGCATCAGCCATTAGACAAGATTATCTACTTGAAACAAAAACATGATATATATTAAAATTTAGAGTAAAATTGTTTTTAGTATAAGATTTACACTAAGAAAATTATAATTCACATGTTGTTTTTCCACAAAAAATCATAAGACAACGACTCGGCCACCGAAGAAACCAGAGCTCACTGACCACTTGCTTTGATGTTTTGCCTGAGATTGAGGGGCATAGTTTAACACCGCTCCCAGTGAACTTGAGCTGATCCCCGTGAGTTTAAGAGCAGCGATTTTGAGGGCAGAATTGTTCTTCCCCGCTTTAAGAGCGTTTGAGGGCATACTTTTATCCCGCTTCCAGTTAAATGAAGGTACCGGACCGAAATACCGCGTTCCCCGTGAGTTCAGGGTAACCGATTAACCCCGCTCCTTCTGAGTTGAGGTTAAGTTTTATGGTAGGTATAAATATTTTATACCTAACGCTTTTTTTCATTTCAGTATCTCGAAAACGGATCGAGATTTTACTACGAAAATTTAACACTCAGATTTATTTTGACAAGCACTTCTTACAAGTGCTTCAAGATGACAATCTGACCAGCTTAGAAGCCAGTTACCCTAAAGATACCGAGAGTGCACATCACCCGTCTTCAATCTGTCCGATATCCCATTCTTTCTCGGAACTGACGAACTGAAATAAGAGTTTGTCGTCTTTTCAAACGATAAAAGCGATATAGTACGTCAGCAGTTGCTGTGCCAATTGAAATTTGTTAATAAAGTAAGGAAAAACTGTGCATTTCTCCTTTCTATTTGGAGAATTAACCTTAAAATATGAAAATCTTTCGACCAAAAAACAAACATAACCTTAATTCACTTCTTGACGTGCTTTAATAAGAGTTCAAGAAAAGAAGCTCAGTTAGTTATTTACGTTTTTCCTAACAATAATTAGGAAATTTTCCGTTTACTTTTTCATTTTTGTCGTCAAGAGTAACGACTAAGTCACTCTTCGATTAACACATTAATTACTATTACCATGGAACCCCAATCTCCCATATGAACGTACTCAACCTCTGCACAAAGTATTTGAACATAAACAGCTTCAAAGAAACACAGAATATTGAAAAAGCAATTAAATTCATGTAAGTAAGCATAGAAACAACATTGAATCATATTTTTTTTCTATCGCAAAACGTTAAAATTCATTTAGACCGAAACCAAGTCCGTTGCTTGAGAGGAAGTAAGGGAGCATGAAAAATATTTTTACTTACAAAAGTGAAGCTTTGAAAGCAGAGCGTCAAAAATGCAATTTGGAAATATTTTAAGGTCATCCCCTCTTTAACAGACTGCCTTGTTCTTATCGAACGATATACACAAAAATCCGCAATTTTTTTCTATCGCAAACGATGTTGATTAATCGCAATTATTTGTTACAACGAAACCCAACAAAATATTTGTACATTCCCTATTGCTTCTTCTAATATTTTTTATTTATGCCCTGTTTTTGTTTCGTCGATAAAAATATACAAACAAAAAATTACATTTTTTATTTATTATCATTTTTCATCATCAAGAACGCTTTTCTACGATGGATAGTTCATCGCAATGATTAATATCACAAAATCCGTTGGGTTTCTCTTTCAAATCGTCCGCGTCGTAAGAGAGGAGGCAGACAGACAGTGAGAGGTTCCAGTTCAGAGAGTATACATTGTTGGAATCCAATGGACCGAATCATCATCATCATGAGCCATAGTTCCTTTGATTCTACCTTGTTTCGGCTTTGTTCGAATTTGAATCGAATCTGTTACTATATTGTCTGGCTTTGTGTGTATGTGTGTCTATTTGTTTTGAAGATAGACAATTCAGACAAGGACTCTCCCTCTTAAAAGATAAGCAGCGAGGTTGAGGCGAGTATTTATTGTGCTTAAATTAATCTTCAAATTTCATTGTTTGACCAATGAATGGGATTTCGATTGTGAAGAATGGAATTTGTGTTTTGATTTTGGATCCGTTTTCGATCATCGTATTGTCAGCGTAGGTTGGTTCGTTGTCTTCAATATACAGAGTTGGAGTAACAGATGAATTACATGAGTGGGATAGTAGATAGATAGACAGAATGAGTGGGATAACAATGTTTCGGAAGTGATTCTTGATAATTTGGCTAATTAAATGCATAAATGGTTGTCGGCGATTATCTTGCAAAGTAAGAATTATTGTTGGTGTTGATTTGGGTTAAATTTTCAAGATTGAATAAAATTTTACAAATAAACTAATCTACTTACAATCATATTGATAATTCACACAATCTAACTGCTTGACTTTCTTTCCATTATGAACATAACAAAACATCAAGAGGGACAGAAGTTTTAAGACAAATCCAATGGGAGTGTAAGTATAATAAGAACCAAGTGCAGTGATAAGTCTTACAAAGTTGACCTTAAAGTAGATTCTTTGTTATTTTGTTGGATATTTGGAGAGATGCAGTTGTTTCCTTTTAAGGAACTTTATAGTCAGTTCATACATATATCAGCAGAACAAAATGAGAACAGGAAGAAATACCGGAACACCTGCTAAAAGTCGTTATACGTCCCATATACAATGTATGCGGTGTTGAGTACAACCCATATAAGATATTTTTCTTTGTCCTTCAAGATAGGATAGCTCCTGATTCGGGAACCATAATTTCCAAACATAAAAAAATTAAAACTTGGAATGTATCTAAAATCACTTTTTTTCATTCATTCGTCGTTCTTATATAATAATAGTTCTTTGAGGCCTTGGCAATATTCAAAGCTTAAAGTGGGCCAAAAAAAGTTTCCTTGAAACACAATAAAAAATAAATTGTTTACTGGTTGTGGTGTGCCACAGGGATCGATATAAGGTCCACTTTTGTACTTTGTTCAACAATGACTTTCATTTAGATGACATTCATTAACTGTTCTTTAATAAGTGGGCTATTTTCTTGCGAAAAAAATCTGCTTCAGTTTTCGAAATCAATTGCCTTTATCAAATTTTTATAAAAAACTTTGTGTAAAGTAGACATTATTTGAGAAAAGTATTTTCGATTCAATGATGATCTTACGTTAATTTTTCTCGGTTGTAGAATTTGATTCCGAGCTCTTTTCCATGAACAAATCAAGAAATAAATAGTTATTGAAAAAAGAAGATCAACGTAAAATGGAAACCTTGTGGAACCCCACCACAAGCTGACAATTTAAACAGATGACGTCCATTAAAACCATTTAAATGCAAAATAAGTGTAAGTTGCTATCGTTGTTCAAATACATAAATGGAATTGACGGACGCAGCCTAACTGCAGTGTTAAAATAACACAAAAACAAATTAAAACAAATAAATTGACTAGTGTCAAAACTTTCAATAATCTAACCCTTTGTGTACACAACGAACTGATGTGACACAAAGATAGGAAATTAGAAAAAAATGAAAGCGGAACAAGATAGCATACATTGAGAAGCTTATAAAAATGCATAGTTGTAAGCGCAATGCGTAGTGCATGGGCTTCCCAACTAGCTGGTCTAGGTCCAAATCCCAAAGTGAACTCAAAAAAGTTTTTCGATTGAAATGAAAAATAACTAGACAGCACCAATAATAAAGAAGTATGATTATCGGCTTGGCACCCGTGAAATAGCTATAACTCCAGCCAAACAAAGGAATTGACGGAAAAAAGACATTGATGGAAGCACCTCTAAGTTGCTATCGTTGTTCAAATACATAAAAGTAAAATAAGGAATTCTATAAGAAGTTCCTCTTTTTCCCTCAAGATCGGTTAGCTCCTGATGCGGGAACCATAGTCCGCTAACATAAAAAAATGAAACAAACTGCATTTTTCATAAAAATAAAATTGAAAAAAACAAAAAGTGTTTTAAGTTTGATTGGTCAAAACAGAGACACGGTAAATCGTATTGATGCCAATTTTTAATTGCATTTACGAACATTTTATAAGTTGCATTATCAAAAACCGCAAAATAACGCATTTTCACCTCTTTTTATAAATCGATAGAAAAGACGGTAAAAAGCAATATTTTACTATTTTTTTTTTGTGTAGAAAACTGAATCAACTTTTCAAATCTACTCTTACTTTTTGTGAGTTAATTTTTAGCTGAAATAGTGGAGTCCAAAGTTTTTGCATACGAGACCATTTTGTGATAAGAAAAAACATCGCATCGTAGCAATCTTAAACAAAAAGTGAACTGAAAACAATAATATTTTCAAATCAAACCTTGGATCAATTTGATTGAGAAAAATTTTCAACTACTTAACTTTATTTCGAATCAAACTTTTTCATACTTTTTTTTGGAGATGAGTGGACATTTCTTACGCTCAAGCAAAAACAATAAAAGGTATTATTTTTGTCTCAAAATGATTTGAAAAGAAAAAATAATCTGTGTACTGAGCTGAAATACAGCAAACAGCTTCATAAAAAATCACTCAATTGTTGAGCTTATTCAAGCGTTCCTTTATTTTCTTTTTTACTAGTCATTATGTTTAGAATATCAACGAAACGTCGACAAAGATGATATAACAACTGTTTAATTTGTCCCTTCTTAATTACACATAATTTTCACATGAGAAAAATGAATTCAAAATAACAAGTATACGCCATAGTGACCCCTTGAAAAAAATTGGACAATAACAAACTCAGCAATTTCTGGATTGCTTCTTTGTCAGTTTTGAAAACGCCAAATAAAACTATTTTTACATTTTCTAAAAAACATTTGTGCTTAAATGAAAAAATGAACGCCTCTGTCCAAGATGTCTTTTTGTCACAAACAAAAGCAAACAATTTATTGGGCTTTAGGGTCTTACAAAGAAAAATATCCTTATTCCCAAGTCCATTCCCATCCATTAATGTAGCTTTTTAGACAGAATTGTAGGCACTAGGCACACAGATCATAATAGACAAAACAAAAAAGCAAATATATTATTCCATCCAGCTGCACGCATCTATCTCTTGTGTTTGCTTTTGTATTGTGTTGTTTTTCACTTTTCTCCTTCATTTTGTTTGGCTTTGTTATCCATCCCATCAGATCATCCTTGGCTTTTTTCATTGTTTTTAGGTTTGTGTTCAGTCTTCTTCTTTTTTAAGGTCATTGTGCGGTCTAACCAAGGAAGGAGACGACGACGCGAGTTGTAGTCTTTTGTTCCCAGGCGCGTGCTACAAAGTCTTTCACAAAAACCAAACTAAAACGACCAAATAAGCGTCTAACCAGAAGAAGACAGGGCTCAGGAAAGCCTGCTTTTTTATCTCATTTAAGCTCTCAAGAAAACACAGAGACACAACTTTTGCCAGAGCTGCCAGATAAAAAGTCAGATACTTATTCATATATGAAATGAAATAAGACAAACAATGGATGTGGGAAAGGTGTAAGTGTAGGTATTTTGTTCTCATTATGCCACGAACGATTTTCCGTTACTACTGTGTTTAGTGTTGTCGGTAGTGTTGCTCCTTGAAATAGGACAAACACCCAGCTCCTGGTTGTGATGTTGATATGATTGCGAAAGTTGACTGACTTCATTGTGGCTATGAATGAAAGGAACTTTTTGGTTCATAATCATCCCACTTTCTTCTTCGTCGTTATGACGACTCGGAGACGATAACAACGTCGAACGGTGGTTGTGTGGCGGTATAGGCAAAATGGCGACGTTCGTTTTTCGTTCTGATTGTAATGTCAATTAATTTTTTGAAATGTTGTGCATGTCTGGTGAATAGATATGACTGACTCAAGGCGGATATGACTTTGCAGCCTCCAAGGGATTGTTGTCTTGCCATCTGCTATTTCTGATAAACAGCATACCGGATTTCTCGAAAAAGCAACAGTCACGTTCTATCTGACTTGTTTGTTTTTTTCTATTATTTTTATTTTCCACTTTTTGTTGTTGTTGTTGTGTTATCTAAGGCCAGAGGCAGTAACGCGCTGCTGGCTGACTGTGTTGAGAATTGTTACGAGAGTGTCTGAAGGGACTTTCTAATTTTGCTGCTTTAATCGAAGAACAGTTGTTCGTCCTATCTATCTGTGAGAATGAGTATACACCTAGATATCTCTTTTTGCTTTTTTGACTTTTTGGCATTTGGCATGTGAATCGTGACTATTGATTAGGGACGCTATTTTGAGAAAGTTTCTTCCTACATTTCCAGCGTTTTGGCCTTTTTTCTGTTCCCTTAAAATTTGTTTTTTCTTTTTTTTTAAGAGACTAGGGATTATGTTGTTTCTGACCCTTGAAGTTGATGGTTCAAAGCTCCTTTTGGTGTTTTTTTTTGTGTGTTCTTCTTTTTCTTTTTTAATCACATTTTATGTATTTCTGATGTGAATTCTCAGGGGTGTAAGAAGATTGATTGATAAATTAAAGGTCCGTCCGGGCTGAGGTCATTTTATGGCAGTTTTTCTTTTTTCATTGTTAATGGAAAATGAGTCAGCGATTCCATAGTTACGTTGCTTGAGTAAGAAAAAGATTCGAGGCCATACAAGATTCTTGATAACAAAATTTGTTCACTTTAATCTGATTTAATTAATTTAAGTCCTTTTTTTATTGCTCCAAAATGGTATTCCCAGATCACACTGAAACAAAAAATGAAACAGCAATTTGACAGCACTAACACGTGATCTGTTCGAAAAAAGTCTACGAAAGTTAAGAAATTGCGACTGAGAAGGTGAACTTTGTTGAAATTTTAAAATCAATCAATCCTCCTCAAAACCTCTTTCCAGGAACAGGTGGATTGACTGACGTATGTTTCCCTGTGACTCATCAACAAAAAACTATAACAACATTATTGTTGTTGAAAATCACTCTTAACGAGGCTGCAAACATTCCTCGCTCCAAATAAATGGTAAATCATTAAAAATTAAATACTGTTGGTACCTACGAACATTCGAAAATGTTTAATTTCCTGTTGCTACCTTGTGCAAGTATTTGTTTTTATAGCTGAAGCAGTTACGTATTATATTTTATGCCTCATTTGTGAAAACCGAAAACACGCATTCACTTTCCATTTAACCTCTACTAGCAGGTCTGGCATCGTTTACAACCTCCTTGCTTGTTCGCATCGCATCACAAAACGGTCTTTCCTCTAATCACGATCCATTACAATAGCCGCAAGCAAGGCAACTCGTTATGCCAGCTACCGCCCGCTCGCCCTGGATGCACTCTTAGTTTTCCATTGCCATATGTTGCTGCTGCCGCTAACTCGTCTATACCGTTGTTGCTGGCGAAACCAAGCGCCACACCAAATCACATCGCAACTTGGTTGCATTGTTGCGCTGAGGGAAAGTTTTCTGAATCACAAACATAGAACACCACCAGCAGCTTCAAACTGCAGTAAAATTCCATTTGAATACGGCAAAGAACGCAACACAGAACCCGAAACAGAAGTTTGAATTCTCACGTAGGAATACGTGCTCTAATCTTCTTTTTTGGGCAAAATCGTTTTGTGACGCTACTGCTCCGTTGTACATTTTTCCATCGTCAACAACTGCTTGCAACGAGGATTCTGGAATTCAACCGTAAGGCGGCATGTTACTCGCGTTTGTATGCTCAATTCTGCATTATGGTCATGTTCCATCAATATTTGGATATGCTGGGTGTGACCTGTGAGGCTGTGAGCATCGAACCTTGATCATTATATGAACACACCCACGCACACTTTCAAAATTACTTCGATTATGTTTACTCTTTTGCTGTGCATACGGCATATCCCTGTCGAAGGCGGATGCAATTCAAATATTTTCAAAAATAAATCTTTCACCCACATTAATAATGCTTAATGAAAAAACAACACAACGTCGCCGACCGACACAGCCAATTCGATAAAGTTATAAATCAAAAATGTTTGTGTATTTTATTTCAGTTTATACAACAACCCTCGCAAATTCAGAGTTGATATGGTGATGTCCTGAGCAGACACAAGCGCCATCATGCCACAGCTGAGAAGACAGGGGAGTGGCGGTGGCGGTGAGTGTGAAAAATATGTGTTTGCTTGCAATGCGATATCACACGCCAAATTATACGTATAATAGCCGAGAGTTGGTATGACAAGAGGGCAGAAAATTTGCATTGCTCCTGAAATAGCTGGCGCTTTAATCCGCCACGTTCTTAGGTGCACGGGTAAAATATTTATTAATACAATTTGTGCTGTTTGTGTGCGGTGGCAATTTGCAGCTCTCCTTAATGTTGTATCGAATGCCATAATGACAAAAACGAGGGTGAGACTTCGTACGGGGTATGGGGGATGCGTTAGTGTTTTGATTAATGTGTGAATAATTATTCTCGTCAATTTGGTGCAACTGGGGATGGGAGTTATCCTTAATTTTTCAATTGCTTTTGCCGAATATTCCTTTGAATCCTGAATTGGTATCAGACTCACAATGGTATCAATTTCGTTTTTTAATGGTTTAATTAATTTCGTCAGAATGGTGGTAAAACTTGATTGTTATATACTAATGTCGGTTGGTATACTTTTGCCAGTACTTTTCTACTATTTGCAGCGTTTGGTTCCAGTTGACATTTGTCTATGATAATAGACCGGTTAGACCAAATCTAGCACGCAGCTGTTGCTAAGAATTAACGAGAAGACCGTGACAAATCGATTCGCCGTCGTTGTCAGCAGTTTGGCTTGTCGTATTCATCAAATGTCAAAATTATCACCTTCAATGAATAAATGCCATGAATCTTTCTTTCAACCGATAGCAAAAATTGTACGTTAACCTTCAAAAACGAAACTATTTGTGGTGTGCCACAAGGATCAATATTAGGTCCACTTTTGTTTACATTGTACATTGCACAGTCACTGTCCATTCTCAAAAAAGTGAAGTTTTCCTTGCGAAAAACAAATCTACTGAAGCATCACTTAACCTCAAGGGTCCGTTGTGATACCACTAAAGAAGTTACTCATGGGAGAGTAATGAACTTAAACAAACCATTTCGTACTTTTAATGAAGTTAGAGAGACATTTTGTGTCGATCGTTGCCAGTTCACTGGTATTATCGAAGAAGGGATTACCGAGATAGTTATTCCTTCTATTGGAGAGTGCCGGACATGTACATAGAAGGTGTTGGACTGTTTCCTCTTCCTCCTCGGTCATGCAGCTTCTGCAAAAGTCTACAGAAGTAGACTCCTAGCCTCAAAGCATGTCTACCTATCAGGCAGTGTCCTATTATGACTCCAATTGTAGACCTTATATTTTATCTGCTCAAGGAGAGCAAGCCTTTTGACCGTTTCAGGTCTATGCTTGGCCATATTTGTTTGGTTGCTAGGCAGGTGGTACCCTGTGATCACTAGCATTTGTTAATTCTAGAGCATACTGTTTGAGAAGATATTTGCATGTAGCAAGTGGTGTTCCTATTTTATGTCTTTGTCTAACAGTAGGCAGAAGTATATTCCCACATACTGTGGAAGAAATCCAAAAGTGCAAAGGTTATGGAGCAGGAAGTACGAGTTTCCTTATGCTATTGGTGCTCTAGATTGCACTCATGTCCGAATAAGGAAACCTTTGACCTATCATAAGGAGTACATTAATCGAAAAGGATACTACTCCATTAATGTTCAAGCTTCATGCAATGCGGAAGAATAGTTTACAAGTGTTGAAGTTTGCTGGCCAGGATCTTTACACGACTCCCGTATTTGAAAAATTCTTTCCTGTATAGTCACATGAATAATAATAACTTCCTATCTTGCATAATTTTCACTTTCAGACGACATTTTTATTTCAAGTGCTTCGCATAAAGAATAATCATAACTAAGCCACGAAAAGAGCTTTGAGATCGATCTCAATTTCAACGAGTAATAGCTGCTGAGCATGAACTCGTTTTTTTGCATACAAAACTGAGTCTGAGTTCCGCCCTGCTCAATCGATCTCACAGGTGAGTTCAAGCTCGTCAGCTCAGACTCTGAGCTCTTGCTTATCTTTTAGAATATGACCCTTTGTGTGCAGCAGAGATTGTCTGCGTTTCGATTATACCGGACTGAATTGTTTGAGGTTGATTTTTCTCGGTATTATTTTATCCTTTATAGAACAGGATTCCGAGTTTATTTCCATGAAAACTCAACACTTCACGAAATAATTAATTTCTGAAAAAGAGAATCGGCGTAAAGTGGTAACGTTGTGGGACCCCATCACAAGCTGATAACCTCTTGAATTTGTTACTTTTACAATTAGCTGGAAATATATTGACAAATAATCCTGATAAAATAAAAAATAAAATAGAGTGGCGTGACAGCTCTTGAAGAGCCAAGGCCTAGGTGGCTTACTCTCATCAACAATTCTCTGAGTGCGTGTGAAGAATAAAGGGGACCTTCAATTTAACGCCGATTCCAAACGGCAAAGTTGAGAAGCACTTTTTCATAACATATTGATACTCTTGGAAGTTTTGTCAATTCTTCGCAAGAAGCAGTACCCGTGAAAGATGAAATAAAAACTTTTATGGACACGAGTAGGACTCGTACCCACGACGTTCTGCTTAGCAGCCAATGCACCTAACCACTAAGCTACGGGTACCAGGTAAAGAATCCTCATAAATTTACAAAATATTGAATAATACATCTTAAATCAGATTCGCTTATAAAATTCCATTAATCAAAATTTAAATTTTTGCAAATATTTCAAGACAAAAACCAAAAAACTGTTATCCAATCAAGTCACGTTAAAATTAATTTTTTGCCATTCTCTTGAATTAAATGTTTGAAATGTTGCCCATACATTTGCCAGAAACATTTTAATCAAATTTAAGAGATTCATTTGCCATTCAAAACACTTTTCAACCACAATCATCCCATATTTATTCTATCATCTATCGTAACCGTTGCGTTGGTCCATTAATTTGCATATTTATTATTTCTAATAAAAATAAACACACAACAAAATTTTCGTTTAACAAAAAAAAAAAACAGAGGGAATTTATAAACAATATAAAATAGAATAATAATAACGGCTGGATGAATTTTAGAGGTAAAAAAAAATTCGAGTCAAAATTCTCCTAACAACAAAAAAGTGAGTTACATAAAAAGCGATTTTTCATGAAATGATGCAGTAAACCAGCGAAATGTGGTGCAATTTATGGTTTTCAGCTTTGGCAACTGGCTGCTTTGTACAACAAAGTGTCTGGGCAAAAAATAAAAAAATACATCAGTTTGTGTAAGCAGGCTTAGACTGTTGTACCTATACAGTAGATCGGTAATGGAGGTTTACCCAATCAACAAGCCAAGCAGTTTTCAATGGATTACAAGCGTTTTAGTTTTTTTTTTTTGCTAGCAACTGACAAGTGGCGGCGTTTGTTAATTTTATTTTTCAATAGATTCAGACTTTCTGCATGTGTCACTTGTGTTTGCTTGCATGTTTTGTAAATGAATTGTTAGAACAGTCAAATAAAGCTAGGCTGTTTAAAGAGTGGAAACTATCAAGTTTATCCAAGCTATCTTTTTTGCAGGCAAACAAATGTGCAATTTAATGAGGTTGAAATTGCTGACAGCAGTGTACCTGATTTAAACGATCATACCCGCTTTAAGCTTCAACAAAATTACGTTATTCATAAAACGAACGCTGTGAAGCACAAAAAGTGCGTGTAAAAAAAAAGTCTAAGCCAAAACGAAACACCTGTTGGAAGCATGTTTTGACAAAATATTTGCCTCACTGTCATGCTATCCGGACAACACTCACGGTCATTGCCGTCGTACGGTGCGTCAAGGCTGTTATTTCAGTTGTAGCCGAGAGTGCGAGCCGCAATCAACTCGCCAACTATCTCAACAGTTCACGATGAGTTATGACTTTCAAGCCGCTGATCAACCGCTTCGTTATCGGTTCACAGTCTAGGCTTAAGAAAAATTTGAATTGGAAAAGGGTTTGGGGCGAAAAATAATATTTTCAGAAGAAGTGCATTTTTATCTTAATGGCTAAATTGACAAGCAGAATTACATTCACAGAGAGAGATTGTGGATAGTAATATCGTTGGAAAATGTTTTCAATAGACGTTATACGATTTCAGATAAGGATTTCAAATTCAAATTGTCAATATATTTCCAGTGAATTGAAACAAAGACTTCAAGAGGTTAAATTGTATGCTTATGATGGAGTCCCTCAAGGTTGCCAGTTTAGGCCGATTCTCTTTTTCAAATACTATTAATTTCTTGAAGCGTTCAATTTCCTCAGAAAAAACCTCAAGTCTTCCAAAGAATAAAAAAATATTACCGAGAAAAATCGACCTTATAAGACTGAATCGAAAATTGTTCTACTGCACACAAAGTCTTTTTCGTCGATTGATAGAAATTTGATAGAGGCAACTGATTTTGAAGCTTCAAGCAGACTTTTTCGTAGGAAAAAAGCCCATTTATTTAAGAACAAGTAAAGTGCAAAAAACAACACTTCCAGGAGTATCAATCCGTCATAAAAAAGTGTTTTTCAGCCTTGTTTGGTGGTCCCTTCAATACTTCACACTCACTAACTTCTAGAGCTGTCGCGCCACTCCATTTTATTTACTTTATTTTAGTGATTGTGCAGAACATCTAAATAAAAGTCATTACTGAACAATTTGAGCAAAGGTGGACCTTATCCTTGTAGCACACCACAACGAGATATATGTAATTTATATCGTTTCTAAAAAGAAACATGTATTTGGTCTTACCTAAACTTTGAACGTTGTCAAGCCTTTTAGTAATAGTTTTGGCTCATAGACAGGCTATTTTAAGAATTAAAAAAATTTATTTGGTCTCTCAGTTGAATAAGAATCATGGAGAACTATGTTCTTTCACCGGGAGAGACAGTTCGGTGTGGTCTGTGGATAGTTTCCTCCTCCACCATGGTCTCGCCGTTTACATTAGAAATGATGTCGCGTATCAATTTCTTCCACAATATGGGAACTGCTCCGACCCTTTTTTCAACTCAATGTGGTTCAAGTTCACAGCAAATAAGCGCATCATTCACTATTGTTTCCTTTACCGAAGCCCAAATTTGGACAGAGCTTCAACTTCTCGCGAATTTGACGCTCTGTCTGACTCCATCCAAAGAATTGTATCCTTATACCCTCACACTGAAATCGCTATTACGGGCGATTTCAATGTACACAATTCTTCTTGGCTTCTCCATTCGGGCCCGACAACACCCGAAGGAATGTGTGCTGAGATTTTTGCTGAGTTTAACCACCTTACTCAGCTTGTCACCGAGCCCACTCGAATATCGGATATTGATGGCCAAGCGGAAAATACTCTTGACTTGTATTAACGCCTCTAGGCAGATCTGACCATAGTATCATATCTTCAAATTTCTCGTGTCAAACTAATCCAGTTAAAGAAAGAGCTCCGAAGAGAACCGTATGGCAATACGAGAAAGCCAATTGGGACGGTCTCAATAACTTCTTCCGGATCTTTAACTGGTCACTATGCTTCCTCGATAGTGACGTAGACTCCAGCGCAGATATGATTACTAATATTATTATTTTGGGAATGAAAACTTTTATTCCGAATAGGGTTAAAAGCATCAAACCTAAGGAAAAGTCATGGTTTGATTCAAGCTGTAAAGAGGCTATCAGGGAAAAAGAAGTAAAGTTCCGGTGTTTTAGAGCCAACCCAACTGAGGAAAACCGGAACAAGTTTAAATAAGCCAGGAAGGCATGCAATGCCCAGATTCGACGGACAAAGTTTTTGCATGACCAAAAATTAAGGCAAAAAATACTGCAATGTCCCAAAGGCAGTAAACATTTTTGGTCATTTGTGAAAAATATGAAGAATTCTTTTTCTTCCTCGGTCCCAACGCTCGTTGACAATGACACTCCAGTTGTAAGCTCTCTCGCGAAAGCTAACCTTTTTGCTAGGCAGTTCGCCTCGAACTCTTCGCTGCCAGAGAGTGCCATGACTCCGCCTGTTCTTGAGCGCGTCAATGATTCCATGGGACAAATCTTCTTCCGCACTCGTGCTGTGGCGAGAGTCCTAAAGGATCTCAACATTCATAAATCCGCTGGTCCGGATGGTATCCCCGCTATTATTCTGAAGAGGTATTCTTCCACGCTGGCAAAACCCTTGCGTAAGCTTTTCCATTTATCCTATTCTTCCGGGCTCGTTCCGAGCAGTTGGAAAACAGCATTTGTCCAGCCAATCCCAAAAAAGGCGACTCTTCTTCTCCCTCCAATTATCGACCGATTGCACTTGCGTCCCTTCTTTCTAAGGTCATGGAAACGCTGATAAACTACCAGCTCAAGAAATATCTCGAAGACCGAAAGCTTCTTAATGACCGGCAGTACGGCTTTTGTAGCAACAGGTCCACTGGTGATCTGATGGTTTATCTCACCGAACAGTGGAACAAATCCTTACATCGTTTTGGAGAAAGTAAGATTGTTGCACTTGATATTTCAAAGGCATTTGATAAAGTCTGGCATCTTGCTCTTTTATCGAAAATGCGTGCTTTCGGTATCGACGAATCCCTCCTTCGTTGGATTAGAAATTTTCTCTCGAACCGTTCAATACAAGTTGTATTGGACGGATTCAAGTCTGAAACCCACAACATAAATGCTGGTGTGCCCCAGGGCTCCGTTTTGTCTCCGACCCTCTTCCTCATTTTCATTAATGATCTCTTGTCTGTTACTTCTAATGCAATAAATTGTTTCGCTGACGATAGTACCCTTAGCTTTTCTTATTCGTTTCCAGACTCACATCCTTCCTCTTCGGATGTGGAACTGCAACGGCAAAATATGATAAGCTCATTAAACTCTGACCTAAACAGCATTGTACAATGGGGAACACAAAATCGCGTAGAGTTTAATGCTTCGAAAACACAATGCTGTCTTGTATCGTCAAAGCGAGACATACCCCCCTTGCCACTGTCCATGAGTGGCACTTGCATCAATGAGACCGAACATCTCGAGATTCTCGGTATGTGCATCACTGACCACCTCTTGTGGAACGAGCACATATGCGATGTCGCCAAAAATGCCGCAAGATGTTTAGGTTTCTTAAGGCGGTGCAAGAAATTTTTTTCCCCTTCTGATCTGGCTACCATCTACAAAACCTACATACGTCTAAAGCTTGAGTATAACTCCCATGTCTGGGCTGGTGCTCCAGTGACATACTTAAGTGTTCTGGACAGTATCCAAAAAAGAGCATTCAAGATGATTGGTGATCGTACCATCGTTGAGTCATTTACATCTCCCGAACATCGCCGTAATGTCTCATGCCTTACCCTATTTTACCGTTACTTCAACGGTATTTGCTCTAGTGAAATAGCCAGTTGCATTCCTCCCCTAAAGATATTCAACCGTAATACCCGCGCCTCCAGGAATGCCCATCAGTTTACCCTCGAGCCCAACTTCGGACGTACTGTTAAGTATAGAGAATCGTTCTTTAGCCGTACTACGCGAATGTGGAACTCCCTTCCACACTCTGTCTTTCCAAATCATTGCAGTGTTCAGGAATTTAAGACCAATGTACACCGGCACCTCCTCTCCCACCCCTTTCCACCTTCCTAAAGCACTCACTGTGTCTCTGGCATAATAAGGGCATAAAAAAAACCCTTGAGTGTGTGCTAATTATAAAAAAAAAAAAGTAGGATCGATGGACAACGCTCGATCAACCTTTTTTGAATCTCCCTCCCTTCCTCTAGTTCATGCAGAATGCCGCATCATCGGCCATTTTGACACCTGTCTGGCACCTGCGATTTGACCGTAACAGAACGTTGTTATGCCTAAAATACGGAAGCAATTTGAAGTCTGAAAGCAAACATCATCCGACCGACGAATCTGCGAACAATTATAGCCCAGAACAAAGTCTTTGATAAATTAAGGCATACAGATTGACAACAGAGCAACTGCTATGAAAATCTTCGTCACCGTCCATGATGACGTCCATAAAAAAAACTACCGTATTTCTAGTGTTGAATACTCTCAAGTGCATGTTGAGACACCGTTACATCCACAAAAACTGAATGTTTCGTGTGCTTAATGGTCGTTACATAACGTTACAGTCAATCGAGACCGCTTAAAAATCATTTTGCTGACTTTTTCGTTTATCAATTTTACAACCATATGCTAAGCAGGAGCTTTATTTTCAGCAAGACGGCGCGCGTAGCAGCGATTTAACGCCGCTTGACTATTTTCCTTGGGGGACTTGTAGGACAACATTTGCCATGTTATTGCCGCTTTCGGCTGCAAATTTTGGAAATGTTTGACTATCGAAAGTTGAACATCCAGATTAAACTACGTTCAAGTCAGATGTGGCGCTTATAAGCCAGAAATCACTTGTAAATTAGAATTCCAGAGGAATAATGTAAATTTTAAAAAATCAGCTTTGTTTAATTCTACTTTTCAAGCATAACTTCCATGAATAATTTTACTTTGAGCAACAAAAATATCTGAAATAAATCACAGGAATAAAAAGACGTCTGATCTGTTCTAAAGTTTACAATCGAATGAATGCTTTATTTTCTCTCATCTCTCATATTGTCCTACGTAGCCGGTACTTTCTCTTTTTTTTTTCTTCCATTAAATTCTTTCATTTTATTCTGGAAGTGATGCCAACATTTCTAAATCAAAACACCCTTTATGTTTTCTTTCAAAAACAACTCATAATTTTTGAGTGACTTCTAATCAATAGTCTCGTATGTATGGCATAGACGTGTCTTCCCCCAAAACAAAAAATACTCATGAATTTTTAAAATTCCTCGAGGTGTTCCAATACACATAACGATATCAAATTACACGAGACTTATTTAAGCCACACATTAATAACATCATCATCGTAACAAAATTTACTTTCTTCACATCAAATTAAAATATTAATTATTAAACAACACTCAATTGCCACATCACCATCATCTCAGATAGAGACAGAAACATTCATAATTCTCTTGTACAAATTTATTCACCCCCATAGTAAAAAAAACTTCATCTTTTGCTTACAAAAAAATTTGAAAAAAGAAAATGGAAAATAGAATTCTCTGGTTTTTTGTGCTTCTGTCAACTTTTTGTTTTTGTCATCTTCTTAATCTCATTCTGCACAAAATGTGACCTTGTTATACACGACCCTATCGTATTATCACATTGCAAGCTCTCTAACCTTTTCATGTTAACAAGAAACCAGTGACAGAAAACAGAGAGTCGTTTCGAACCCAGCAAACGGAAAAAAATGAAGAAAAATGAAAATTACAAAAGAAATTATCGCACAGCATGACATTTTATCTTGAACCGTATTCTTTTCTGGCTCCTACTGGGGGTACACCCCTCCTCTAACCGCCCATCTCTAAAAACTGAGCGAATACAAATTCAAAAAAAAAATCTATTCTCAATTTTTTTTTGTCTTTATTATTTATTTCCCGAGCGAAACCCACAAATCTATCTCCCTTGTGAATAATGTGCTCCTGGCGATAAAAATCGTTTTGCCTCTTGAGCCACCAAACCGACTGATAAAAAACACAATTTTTTCGGTTTTTTTTCGAGAGCTTAAGTCGCATGCAAGAACGACATCGCAAAAAAATAAATCTAACCCCTCTCGAGTTTTAGCAGCATACCTGACTCCATCACATACCAAATCAAAACCGAGCCGAACCCCTGACTCCGACCCACGACAGCCGAATAACAATAACGGAAACAAAATATGTAAGTACGTACATTTGCCATGTTTGCAAGGGTATGAAATTTGAACATAATTACTCATACCGACAGTGCGGCGCGCGAGGCTATGATAAAACAAAATTATGGCCACAAAATTTCGTGTTCGTGTCCTAAAGGTTTAAATTGGTTTTTGGAATGTAATAATCGCTTACCACCCTCTGATGCGAATTTTCCCAAATCATAATCACTCTATATGGGAAAAAATGAGTGTACCAAAAAAATATATTAATTTTTACATACCCACTGTGCCACCCGCGCGCTGCCAGCCGTGTCGCAAATTCCCGGCCACAGAATAAGAGTTAAATCGATTCTGCTCAGCTCGGCTGGGTGTTGAAAATATTGTTCTCTCGATAATGAGGTTGGTTTTTTGCGTAGTTTTGTACACTGCTATCAAAGCAGGAGATACGAGCTTTATTTCGATTCACTTTTCACTTCTAATTTTTTTTATCTCTGATTAAAAATCAGTAAATTTCACGAACGTTGACCCACAGATGAGCTGAAAAAAAAATTAGACACATTTTTTTAAAATTCAAAAATTAAATAACTGGATTTTGTTGGAAATTATTTCAAAAGAACAAAAAACTCGCAACACCGCTTAAGACCTCTTTATCAAAGGTCAATGTAGTGAGTTGTGAGCTCATTCACTCTGGTTTTTAATTGAAAACAAGTCAAATCAATAATATAAAACGCACTGTGCATAATAATAATAAAAAAGAAACATGTTCTTGCACTGGTACTAGTATTGGTAGGTACTGTGAAGCTGGTTGATACTGTTGTGTCAGATTGTTTTGTTTTTTGTTTACTGAGATAAAGTCAGACTTTGAGCGTATGTGCTAATTTGTGGTTCAATGATTTTGATTTTTTTCTTCAATTTGTTGATTTATTTGTTTTGAAATTTACTAGCGAAATTACAGCAGCATTGATTTTGTAAACAATTATTGCTGCTAGAGATTTCAGATTAAAAAAAAAATATGATGGTGAAGAAGTAGAAAAAGGAGGTCGGGAAATTTAATTTACAAATTCCAAAATAGCATGAATTATACAAACCAAATATACATTACATTACATTTCACAGTACTTCGCACATAAATGTTACGAACTACAGACACATAGCAGCACTGGTGACTGAGACCATCGGCTGAAACCAAATATAATATTTCATATCTCCTAAGAACACAGAAAGTAATAGAAAGAGTTTTTGTATGCCTTTTTGCAACTCGACCAAATATAATTCGCAACCAGTTTTTGTAAGAAATGTGCATAAGGGAGCGATCCGTCGACGACAAAATCCGGTTGCAGAGTCTCTTAAAATACGTAAGGCGATCATTCGGTCAAAGGTCAAAGTCAATTGTCGATGAAATCCTGAGGACTCTCCTTTGATAAACCGGTGCAAGGCCGTTGATAAGCCAAGGGAAACCTTCTTGATATCCGATCGAAGGATCGTTGATAGGAGGAAGAAACTCCTTTGATACACTAGGGGAAACCTTAAAAGACACCCGGATGCGTCGTGCTCATCTATACCTCATCACCAATCTCATCAGAAATCCGAGAAACAACCGAAGATTCGAGTCGTGAAGGATGGAAGCCGTCGTCGCCAGGAAGAGCTTCAGTCAACCTAACCTAAATATAGCACAAGTAAAACATGAATCTAGAGGCTTTCACCCAAGCTCAGTGAAAGCAATTAGAGGTCCTAGGACTGATATTACATGCTAACTTATGAGTCATGACTCTTTTCGAACTACGTTGGTGCGAAAGGGATACAAAATTCTAAAATATGAAAGGGAAAACAAATTGCCCGGTGGGTCGCGGGCAGGTTGCTTAGACAAATCAGGCACCTAGATCGCTATAAACCTAGGGTAAGCCAAATGTTTTTCGTCGTCTGACAGGTTATTCGACCTGATGTTGTTACTCTTTTTAGCTTCTGTTTTTTAGCAAAAGTTTACAAGTAGCGATTTGTATACCAGCATCAGCCATACGTGGTAGAATGGACAATATTGTACTTATCATATTTTTGTCGACTTATTCTGCTTTGCAATTTCCTCAAACGTCTCTATGGCCCGGCTGACTTTTGAAAAGATTAAAGACATAGTCCAGGGATTTGATAGCTACCTAAATATCTTAGAAAATCCGGTTATCAATGATGGTATCACGTTTTTTTTTTTTTTAAGTTTCGTTAAGAGTGGACAACACTTCTGTAATCGCCAAAAGTTCTGCCTGGAAAACTCTCCTATTATTAGGATGCCGGAATGAGAGACCTAGATTAAGTCCCTCAGAGGACACATCTTCTTCAACCTCATCATTAGCTTTTGAACCATCCCTGTATAAATGGACTGCTTCGTCCTTCAGGAATGTCCTATCCTCTTAGAAATATCTGGGAGGCAAAGGAAGCTAGAAGTTTATATCGAATTGTTGGTTGATAGTGTATTGATTCTAAATGACTAAGAATTACAAAGTGGACTAAGTACATTATTGTGATGAAGTTTTGAGGTGAAATGCAAAACTTGGAGCTATTTTTTTTGCCAAGATAGAGTAGGGTGTCTAATGATTCGCTTATACTTATTCAAGCTGATCGTTGGAGTTTGCTTGGTATTTTCGAGACTTATTCTTATGGAAAAATCAGTCTACCGTGTTCTTACATCGCATTCTAGAGCAGAGGAATACAACTGGCTATTTAACAAGAACACTGACCGTAGAAGAAACGATAAAATAAAAGAAGGTGTTACAATGAAGATAATGTTTAAATGATGCTTACTGATTCACACTATATTTATTTGTATAACTATAGGGAGGGGGGGAGATAAATAAAACACAATAGAAATCACATATATTCAATGTAAACGTCACTATTTCGCGAAAATAATTTCAAACAATGGATTTTTTGTATTTTGAAGAGCGATTATAACATAATATTGTTCACACTTCTATCCATAACATTCATTCTTTGTGATATAAGAAAAGAACTCACTGTTTTGGTAAATCGGCGGAAAGTTATTATGTACAATGGCATTTATTCATCGAGAATATGTATTCTTATCTTATCTTAGGTAATAGAAAACAGATACCAAATAAACTTTATTTATTTTACTAAAAGATAAAGACAAACGCTGTGACAGATAGCGACTTCTAAAAATTAGAAGAACTTGTCAATCATAGTAAAATCTACTGTTCACTTTTTTTCAATTACACATTATCATATTTAAGTATCGTTTTAATTTACTTATTTATCTCTGGACAGTAAGATAATACAGGTTCAGTTTTTATAAAGTGATAATAAATAAACATCCAACCTTTTTTCTTGAACGAATAAGGGCTGAGTGCTGATTGGAATATATTTGGTCTACAATGAATTGAGTAACAGTTGATTTTGACCAATCATTTGCCCGATCCTGAAAAAGGGAGATCCTTTAAACTGCGCCAACTACAGAGGAATCAGTCTACTTAACATCGCCTACAAGATCCTCTCTACCGTAATATGTGAACGAATGACCTACCGTCAACAATCTGATTGGTCCTTATCAATGTGGCTTCAGGCCAGAAAAGTTAACCATCGACCAAATTTTCACGTTCCGGCAGATCATGGAAAAAACCTATGAACTCCAAATCGATACCCACCAACCCACCACCTCTTCATAGATTTTAAGGCCGCGTATGTCAGCATCTACAGAGACGAACTGTATAAAGCTATGTCTAATTTTGGCATCCCTACCAAGCTCGTTCGCTTGTGCAAAATGTGTACAACATCCTCATCATCCCTTTCCTGCTGTATGGTGCGAACGTTACGGGTTGTACAACGAAGTGGACCTAGCCAGAAGGGTCAAGAGACTCAGATGGCTCGGTCATTTAGAGCGCATGGACACCAATGCTCCGGCCTGGAAAGCCTTCGACACTATTCCCGCGGGAAGCAGAAGGAGAGGAAGACCGTGACTCAGGTGGCGCACACAAGTGGAAGAGGACCTCAATCAACTTGGAGTGCAAAACTGAAGACAGCTAGCTAAGAACCGAGCTGGCTGGCGGAGACTGTTGATTGAGGTCCACACCGGCCTGTAGCGCCACCTTAAATAAGTAAGTAATCATGGACCGAAAATAGGTCTTCGCTTATTTTGTCAGCGGTGTCTTCGATAAATCCTATTTTGAAACTGTAATAAGGCTTAACGTCGTCAGTCTGCGTATATAATATGATGTCGATAATGTTTAAGTTTATTAGGGAGATCATTTATAAAAAGAGAAAAGAGCAAAGGACCAAGTATTGAACCCTGTGGTACACCTCTGTTTAGATCAAGAAACTTCGAGAACTTTTTCTTATGGAAGACAGTCTGCACTCTACTATTGAGATTAAAGCTTGTCGAGTTTGTAGACAAATTGAATTGCGAACTAAGTTTGTTATATAAGATTGTAGGTTAAACGGATTCAAATGCTTTGGAAGTTCAAAAGAGTCAATAGTCTGATTTTGGATTCCTCTGAAGATGCTTTTCTAAGGGCTGAACTGCGGCTGTGATTTGTCCTAAAACCGAATTATAAAATGTTAAATAGGTGTTAGTGGTCAAGATGACATTTCCTTTGAATAATTTGAAAAATATATATAGGTACGTGTTCATATGCAATATGCACCCAATAATCTTTTGGAAATATTTAATTTTTTTGTTTGTTTCATTTATCAATAAGTTGTTACTGGTCCTTGCACTAGCGAATTACCACAACATTCGCAAGTGTGCGAAAATATTTAAGCCTCAGGATAAAGAGAAGGAAAGCACAATGGTCGCTTATATCAGTCCTATAGCTCAATTTAAAATAGCATTGATTGCTGTGTATGCAGATTTTGTTGCTGGAACAAATTGTTTCGCTGTTTTAACTTACTCAAACATTGAATTCCCAAAAATAACTTTGAAGACAAAGACAAAGACAGCAGACAATATAACATTTTTGTCCTTTTTTTAAATCCGGCATTCCAAGTCAAATCCTGTTTATACAGGGTGATTCACGAGCGTTGTGCCAAAAAGCTAGAGCGTGTAGGTTGAGTTGAGACAAGAAAAAAATCGTATGGGAGGGTGGGGTCTATTCCCCCCCGTTTAGCCGGGAGGGGCAATTTTCTGAAAAATTGACTTATTTTGCAAAAAAAAATATTAAAAATCAACGGCTTAGTTTAAAACACCGTGCTATACCTTTCTGAAAAGCTAAAAACTTCTTCTTTCACTTTCTTTTTAAAATAAATTGTTTTAACGAATAGTTTAAAAAAAATAAATTTTCAAACTCAAAATTTTCAAAAAAAAGCCAAAAAAAATTTTTTGAACTAATTTTTTTCAAAATTTTATGTAATTAAGTACTAATTTTGTTTTAAAATTTCAATGTTTTTGTTAATTTTTAGTCGAAAACAGAAAACCGGAGGCAAAAATGTCTTTTCGTTTTTGAGAAATTGAAAAAAAAACCAAAACCACTTTTTTTCAAAAAAAATCTTTATTTTTATTTTTACCTATCTGGACTTTTAGTATAATTTACTAGTTTAATTTATAAATTTAATTTTTTGTAATTGGAGTTTTATGAGGACTCAATAAAGTAGAAAAGTATTGGATTTTCCCTGGATTAATCATTTTGTTCATTGATAACGTCTGCCATTGACCTTTCACTTCTAGCTCTCCGTGCTCTCGTCGGCGGATTCTTGAAAACATGCTACGACTTGGGCGCCATCTATTGGGATATCTTTCAGCGTAGAATCTTTCGGCTTCCCGATCTCGACAACAAGTTAAACCGTAGCAGAAGTTCCTGTCCGCTAACTCTTCTCGAACATATGAGTTTGTTATTGTTATGTGTTGATGAATTAATATTTTAATTGTAAATGGTTGTTAAGTAAATATGCGATGCCTTTTATTAACCTTTAGGTTGTTAATTGTTTTTTCATTGAAGAAAAATTGCGGTTTGATTATCTTAAGCCCCCATCAGGTAGAACACTTCGCCGGCGAGTGGCCGCGGCCCCAGGTATAGTAAGAAAAAATTGCAGGTCAGTTTTCAGACGTTATCAATGAATAAAATGGTTAATCCATTGAAAATCCAATATTTTTCTACTTTATTGAGTCGTCATAAAACTCCAATTACAAAAAATTAAATTTGTAAATTAAACTAATAAATTAAACTAAAAGTCCAGATGGGTAAAAATAAAAACAAAGATTTTCTTAGAAAAAAGTGGTTTTGGTTTTTTTTTATTTCTCAAAAACGAAAAGATATTTTTGCACCCGGTTTTCTGTTTTCGACTAAAAATTATCAAAGACATTGAAATTTTAAAACAAAATTAGTACTTAATTACATAAAATTTTGAAAAAAATTAGTTCAAAAAAATTTTGTTGGCTTTTTTTTTGAAAATTTTGAGTTTGAAAATTTATTTTTTAAAAACTATTCGTTAAAAATATTTATTTTAAAAAGAAAGTGAAAGAAGAAGTTTTTAGCTTTTCAGAAAGGTATAGCACGGTGTTGTAAACTAAGCCGTTGATTTTTAATATTTTTTTTTACAAAATAAGTCAATTTTTCAGAAAATTGCCCCTCCCGGCTAAACGGGGGGGAATAGACCCCCCCTCCGATACGATTTTTTTCTTGTCTCAACTCAACCTACACGCTCTAGCTTTTTGGCACAACGCTCGTGAATCACCCTGTATATGCAAAACAATAAAGTTCAGTTATATTTGTCTTTCAAAATAAACATTTTTCATAATTTCAAGTTTTATTTTTTATTTATTTATGAAAGAACAACAAAAAATCGCATTTTCGCAGCAATTAAGTTATGTAAATTTAAATTTCAAAAAAAAAAAAGAAAAATGAAAGTTCAACAAGACTAGACACCTTGACAAGTCGTTTGTTTAAATTTTTGTCTCATTCGCTGGACAGTTTAATTGCACCCCTAAACACTTAACCATTAGATACTAATGATGACAACAATAAACACGCAACTCCAGAACAAACCAACAAAATTGTTATAAATGACATGTATTCTGTGAAGGATTACTTTCGTTCGTTAATTATTTATTTTTCATAACACCAACAAACAGAAACAAACAGAAATGGAATGAAACATGTTGTGCTATCAAGAGGGCAGTTTGGGTTCTGAGAATTAACAACAATCGTATGACAGAAATATTTAAATACAAATGAGTATGAGAAAATCTGTTTGGCCTTAAATGAATGTCTGTCCGTTTGTGTTTTTTGCCTTGACACTGAAAGATAATAACAGATTTGTTGTCATTTGTGATTTACAGGTCATAAATCATTTTTAAGCCGCCTTGGACTTCAGGGGAATTTCAAAAAAAAAATGTAAATTGCAGGTAAACGAAAAATCGACAGTGGAATTGAATTGAATTACCTCTGTTGTGTTTATTGACTGTTTGCTATATAAAATTTATCCCCCGCTAATTAACACGGAAAAAAGGAATTAATGCCAGTTGAGTTTGATGTTAAGAGGCAAAAATGTAATTTAAAATTTCTTTGAAAGAATTCGTGGCTTTATTAATTCGTCGAATCAAAATGAAATCCAACCTACAAACAAGGAACAGCTTTAAAACACAAACGGTTGATTGAAATTGAAACTTCCGAGAAATAGTCTCAATTTCAAATTGCTCGCATTGAGTAAAGTTGTTTGCAGTTGGCTTTTCTTTACTTATAAGATTCAATACTGACTTACGTTAACTGGCAAGACAAATATAACCTGTGGACCTATTTATCGGTGTTGTGAAAAAATGTGGGTTTGACAATCTTCATCTTCCGCAGATGAAACTGGATTAATTATGAGGAAATCAATTTAAGGAAATTGAAAATACCTCTACTTTCATTTCCCAAAAATAAAGCCGTACAAACGAGTTGAAATAACCGAAACCTTTAAGGATTTATTTTTTTTTTAACTGGATTGTTTTTCAGTCAATTCGGTTTGTGACATGGTGTAACATAAATCAGTTTGGAATCTGGAATTTCATATTTTTTTCTCTTTGGTAATGAAATGAAAACCAGAAATTCATAACTTGTCTTTGGATAGTTTGTATTTGGAAACCAAAAGATACCTGTTTTAATTCAATTTAACAGTGCTTTGAGTCTGTGTGTGTGTCTAATCACAGCTGATTGATTATTATAAAATATAATGCTGAGGTTTGAACTTTGAAGAATTTCTATATTTTTTCCGAAATTTTCAAAGAATGTGTCTAAACTCTAGAGTCTAGAGCATTATTTCACGGGAATTAAGTTCATATGGGAAATAATTTCACCTGAAATACCTGACAAACTGAAGCCTTTGCTCACTTAGAGGTAAGGTGTCATGCCAATATATTTATTTATTTACTTACAGTTCTAAAAAAGTCAAATAATTTCCCAATTCTCGTGAATTTATTTTTCATGTGAAGTTAAGTCCCGAGAATTTATTCACCTGCATAGTTAAAGATCTCCAAAATGTCTACACATAAAAATTGATGTATGTTTTTTGTCTGGTAAAAATGATCAGGGTAGATATAGATATTATGGCTCAATACAGTAGTGGTTACTATGAAAACGAATTTGGGGAATCTTACGGGAAAGTCGACAAATGAAAAAAAACGAAAACAAGTGGGTTGATTTGTGTAATTTTTCAGGAATTACTTTTCAAATGGAAAATTTAAGAGGAAAATTCCGGAAAAACGAGAAGAATTTGAATTCTCGTAACTTTGCATTCTATCGTATGATTAAATGATTTCGAGCAAAAAAGTTGAAAGTTAGTTGAAAGCTTGGAAGAATTGACTATCGTTCTCTATCTATAAAGTATGGTTAAGGCTATAGACGCGAACCATTTAAATCCTTGAATACGTTTGCTTATTTTATTCGGAAATGAAAATTTTCATACAGAATGATTTCAACATTTAGTAAAATCCATTATTTTTGCTTATAGCTCTTTTAGCTTGTTTCAGACGAAAATATTCTTCTATCTTGCATCATTGCTTGAGCCTGCTCATGTCATTATGATTTTTGCATTCTGTTTAGGTTAGTCTTAACGAGAAAAGATTTTCTTGCTATCAAAAAATCGTTCCTTCCAAAAACTTGAGTACAATGACCATGAGAAAAGAAATGCAACAAAATTGCAACTTGCCTGAAATTTTTGTCGGCCTTTTGGTTTTCAAAACAACTATTAAACATCTGGAAGTAAATCATATCAAAAGTTTGAAATCTTAACTTTCCAGGCGTACTCCTTTTAAATATCTGCACTAGTTTCGAGAGTTTGGATACTTCTGGACACTGTGGCGAATACGTATTCTTTTTTTAAGTTACACACAAATTTCTCTCACTTTAAGAACAATGTTTTGAAAAGTGATAGCTATATTATTGCCTTATAGTAAAGGTACTAAGGAATGTCATTATTAAAGAGAAGAAGTTCGAAAAAACTGTCAAATAATTAAATAAATTCAATTTAGTTCGGTACTTCAGCTTCAAATGTAATTTTGGGGAAACTTTTTTTTTAATGAGGCACTTTCTGCAGTGTGCATAATAATTAATAATTAACCTAAATTTAGAAAAGCACATTATTTGATCTTCGTGTACGTTAGAGTTTGCGGAAAAAAGATAAATAACGACCAATTTAATGGCATCGTGTAAATATTTACGCCAGCTTTCATGAGTACGTTGCATGCTGGAAACTTTGAAGACAGCTACAGAATATTTTTGTTTCATGTCAAGAGGCTTGGTGAAAATTGCTATGATGTTGTTGATAGTAACAGCTATTCCAGATATTTAAGCTGACAACGCTGAATATGTATTGCATTCCACAGATTTTGAATAGCTGCCCAAAATCGGGAGATTGGATTGGCCAGTCCAAAACATCAAATTTTTCTGTCCAAAACCATTCTTTTGCTCTTCGATTAGTATGTATTGCGTCATTATCTTTTTGAAGAACCCACTTCAAAGGCATTTATTTTTGGGAGTAAGACAAAATAACATTTTCCAAGACCACAACACACACATTTTGGTCCATTATGCCATTAATTTTGTGTACTACTCCGTAGTAGGAAAAGAATGCCCATGCCATAATACAGAATCCACGATGTTTAACTGTTTTAAAGTGTATTGGGATCTGTATTCAGTATTCAGGGGGCGCCTCACATGTTCTCGGGTTACAGACCCGCCATACAAGATAATTCTGGAGTTGTCAGTCCACCAAATATTTTGCCATATTTCGGTAGGTAAGTGTGAATATTGTCGAGCAAATTCGAAGCACCTTTGCCGATATTTTTTGGTGAGTAAAGGCACTTTTCTGGGACTGCAGGCATTCAAATCAACTTCGATCAGATTCCTTCGCACACAGAGTAGGGCTCTTGATTCTACCCGTGTAATTCCCGTTTCAACAAAAACCTGGGTATCCGGGTACCTGAATAAGCGGGTGATACTCGAACATGCGGGTACCCGGGTATTTTAACTGACAGGTACCCGAAAAATAGAGAAAATTCCCGAAGTCGCTTATTAGAAAAATTCGCTTTCAAGAAATATAAACATGTAAGAAATATTCTACAAAAAACTGTTGAAGTTTTAAAATGTTATGTTGTTACGCATCAAACGAAAACTTGCCAAGTGAACTTGTAAATTTTCATCCAAACTATTTTCTTTTTTCTTTTAATATTGTTGTATTATCTTCTATGATTCAAAATATTCAATAGAATACTCTTACATGTAAGAACTTTCGTTCTTTTAGATCTCATTGCTTTTTGTGGCTGACTTTTTACACAGTGTTGTTCGCACGTACCTAAGGGAACTTGGCTCATTTTTTACATTTTATGTTTTTGTTCTGATTTCACATCTTTATGCAAAGCTTTTTTTATGGAAGCATGAACCTTGAAAAACACTAAATAGGCTAGCAATTTGCAAACCTTAACAATATAATTGTTCTGCCAATATATTAAAAAAAAATAATAGGCAGGTTAGGTTAAAGTGGCTCTCTAGATGTTGATAACTCATTTAGACCTCGAGGCTCTATTGTGAA
Source organism: Sphaerophoria taeniata (assembly GCA_943590905.1). Classification (NCBI taxonomy): domain Eukaryota; kingdom Metazoa; phylum Arthropoda; class Insecta; order Diptera; family Syrphidae; genus Sphaerophoria; species Sphaerophoria taeniata. Next base: position 27,869,969 of record OX016541.1, read on the forward strand.
ACCAATAAAGAAAGTTATTCATGGGAGTGTAATGAACTTAAGCAAACCAGAATTCTAAATTGCAACATCCTACGACCATTTTAAGAAAGTGAGAATATACCACGCCCCTAGATGGAAATAGATTTTTTTCTAATTTTTTTGAAGTCATTCAACCAAAGCCATACAAAAATTCCGAATTTCATCATCCTATGACCGTTTTAAGATAGTGGGCGGAAATCGCGCCCCTAAACGAAACTAAAATATTTTACTTATAGTCAACCAAAACCCTATTAGAATTCCGAATTTCAACATCTTACGATCATTTTAAGAATGTGGGTGGATACCACGCCCCCTGAATGAGCAAATTGAAATTTTCGATTTTTTTAATTTGTATATACCTGAAAGCCTACCATTGTACCAAATTTCAAGATTCTCCTATTGTTAGAAGTGCTTCGTAATTTTGATGATCAGTCAGTCAGTCAGTCAGTGAGTCAATTACGGTTTTTGAATTTATTACTGTTCAATATCTCAGGAAGTAGTGGTTCAACAAAATTGTTTATTTTAGAGGGCTTTTGTCTCCAGGAAGGTAATACGTAGTTCAAATTTGAAGCTTCTAACACTATGGGTTCAAAAGTTATGGGGGGTTAAAAATGTGCTTGAGTTCGATCCTGTAAAAAGGGGGGTAGTGGTAAAACTTGGCTGGGCACTACCGTACCCTTTGATTTAAACCTAATTATTAACCTGGCCAATGGGCAAAAACTTGTTGATTGAATAAAAAATTGTAACATTTTATTTATATGTATATGTAGGGCCTGTTTTACTTGAAAATTCGACGTGGAAGCTGTGACTACGTAGGCCCTGTCCTTAAAGTAAGTTGTTACCGCCCTTGTTGCTACAATGATATGCATGCTCCTTGCTTATGAAAAATCATTGTCAAAGCTCTTATAAGATAACCGATGGTTTTTATACTTGAACTGTATTAAATTACATATTAAGAAAGTGTGTTGCGTATTGAAGTAAATGCCTAGAATACAAGAATATTGCGGGTACACGAATTTAGCCGGGAACCCGAATTTATGGCTCCCGGGTATTACCCGGAAATACGGGTACCCGGGTATGTAGGTATGAGACTCACGTTTAGATTAAGCTCGTTTCTGACCCTTGCAGCATGTTTCTTTTTTTTTTTTTTTGGCAAGCCTTACAATACTTCTTTCGTCTTAGGCTGTTGTTTTCTTTTACAAATTTAAAGGCATTTGATATCATTTTAGCCATCAGGAACAGATAAGCAGAATTTCTGAATAAGTTTTACCGTCAGTTCTCAACGATATAAACTTTAATTTCTCTTCTATGAAATGTTTACCACGAACCACTTTTATTACATTCTTAAAGCACGCTGCTATTACAATGTGCATTTCAAAAAAGATTCTTAACTGAAAAACAAAAAACAAAAAACTGTATTCGTACGATCGTTGAATATTTCCTCTAGTTGTCTCATTCTATGACTTTTTTGGATTCTTTTATTTTGACTAAACGAATTCAGAATTTAAAGTTATCGCATATTAATTTTTTGTACCTATGGCACTGCTATTTTCACGTTCAATGCTGAAGTTCCTCATTTAGGTCTGGAAGAAGGAAAAATTATGTTTAATTTCCGTTTTCACTTAATCGAGAAAAAACAAGCAAACATTGGTAACTGCATAATCGACGATGCAAAAACTAGAAAAATTAGTTTCCTCAACTTAGGCAATGCAACAGTCATCTTTTAAACTGATATGCAAGCGTGCTGTAATGACGCCATACCTACTCACATACAATCCATTGGATACAAGGGAAAAAATTGAAATCTAGTTTTGAATCTACCTTCAATTCTTGATTTTAAACGCTTAGAAGAATTGATACTAACCTCATTACTCATTTATTTCCATTTTAGATTACTGCCAAAGAAACAAATTAAGTAAATTAATTTTTGCTCAACGTTTTTTGCTTGTATAATCAGTTTTCTTCACTTTCACTTACCTAACTCGTTAGCTTAAACTGATAAAGGAGGGTTAACATCTAACTACCTTTCTATCTTCTTCAATAAAAACAAAAAAAAATTGTCAGCATAAGAGACCACTTTTGGGTATACCTACCAAGTAGGTCTGATGAAAGCCCAACAAATTCTGCTAAGCCTTTCTATAAAACTGAAACATCAAAGCAAAACCATGATAGGTACAGGTATAGAATCGTATTGCCATAAGCTTTGACGCCAGAAAAAAAACACCATTATTCAACGACATAAAAATAGCGGGTGACTTTTTCAAGCCATTTCGCTTTCTACCTTCTTGTTTAGGCTTCAGTAGTCTGGTTTTTTATTCTGCAGGTAAGTCATAAACATTTCGCTCTCCGGTATTTTGTCCCACACAAAATTGCCAAATTGCCCTCAAGTCGCAAATAAGCGATTCTAGCGTCAAATCAACTTTCAACATCAATCAATCACAAAACACAAACCGAACAACGGTCGATAACCTCAAGGAAAAATAATAATTGTATACCTTCCTTCACTATTATTTGCTACCTACCTGAATACACACTCTACTCAATCATGACAGTCCAATAAAAAAAAAGTCATAAAAGACCCTTTGTACCCACAGTTAAACAGGCTTCAACAATAATTACTATGACCTAACCTAACAAACACTAAATTAGACGGAAAATTTACCTACCACCAATCAATCACAGTGGTTTCGTATTCGGCAAAGCTCTCCAAGGCTATAGAGACCTAGATAACGGATGCAAACAAATAAAAGGTTGGTACAAAAGTCAAAGCTCAACCATTTCAATTTCTCAGTTCTCAACAAAACTCAACTCACTATTAAATTTTGCAACTTCTTACAAACATAAAAATTCTGCAACCATAATTCTCCACTTAAAACCGTTAAACTGAAATTTTTACACAATTCGAACAATGTAGCGAGCATTAGAAATCTCAAAATCTGCAGCAACTTGAAGTATTGAGAAAAAAAAATTAAGACATGAAATGGAAAGGAAATCCGAAACTCGATTTCGAGCGCGCACAACCTAGCTACACCGATATCGTCCCGTTCCTCACAGCAAATACTGTCATCATAATCAGCAACAAAAACAACTTAAACATGAAACACGATCGTCCATCGAAATCGAAGTAAAGAGTTGACTCTTAACACAGAGTCAAACAAGTAAGCCCCCCGCCCCGCCCCTAGTTGGAGACTGCAGCACCAAATGAAAACGAAATTGAAACAAAAGAAAAAGACGAGTACATGCACAAAACTCGATTTTAAAGGCGAACTCCCCAAGACTCGCCGCAAAAACTACGGTTTTAAAGCTATACCGTTTTTTTTTAATCTCAATATTTTTTTTTTCACTTTGTATTTTTTTCTGGTACTCGTTTACACTTGGATTTATCTTTATCACACGACGACGGCGTTTCTCTTCCTTTTCCCCCTTTTGTGTATTACTCGTTTCTCTACCATCCAGTACCAGTTCATTTTAATGTTTCACTGTTAAGCCAGAGCTCTGAGCTGAGCACAAGTCCGCTCTTCAGCTCCACCGGTACCTTGACGGCATTGCACATTGTGACGTGACGGTGGAGATGGAGATGGAGACAAGAGACAGCATAAAACCGACCAAACAACTCCATCACACATTATATCTTGTTGCATAAAAGAAACCTTATCTCATTCCTCCGCCCTGCCCTTTTCACTGCCTCAAAAACTATGCAACACCAACAGCAGCACCGCCCCTGATCGCCCAGATACCATCAAAGGCATAAGTTGCAAGCTGCACAGTGCACAGCTCATAGGTCTTTGAGATAAAGAACAAAACAAACGGTGCTGGAGTACAGCGATAGTATATGTCAGTCGGTCGGTTGGTTTTATGTTCGTTGGCCCGTAATGTTAGTACAAAGAAAATAGCTGTATGTATGTATATGACTCCCAAAAGGGTTACCTACATAATCGCAAAGTTGAAAATATTCGCTGGACCAAGATGGACTCCAAAAATGTAGAATACAAACAAAAAATATAGCAGTTTTGCCAAAACTGACACACAATGACACACTCAACACACACGAAAAACCGTACCGAACCACCAAAACCGATGCTGGTGGTGACGATGACGACAAACGAACGATACGGACGAAACAAGACACAAGACTCGTTATGTCGTCACAACTCACAAAAGCGACAGTGGAGAGTTCAACAACAGAAGAAGAAGAAGAAAAAACGACAAACTTAATTTCAATTCGCGTAAACGTCCGCAAAACTCTTTGAAATCAACGAGGAGGATGGATGACAAAGGGGGGATTTGCTTCTTAAAACGACTTTCGAATTTTTTTCGGATTGAAATTTCAATCTGCAGAGATTTTCTGTAGATACTATTTTCTTGTTTTCTAAACACAAGCACGACCAACAAAATTATTCAAGAGATAATAATGGGTCACTCAATACACAATGGAGGCACAGATAAAAACTGTATTCCGCGATTAATCATGGATTTGAAGCTCAGTGAAAATGTTTGAAAATAGCTGGAGAACGCGTGTAAGACCGACCGTTTCTGAACACGCTCCAACTTCAACTAAATATCTGTTACGACTTCAAGTCTAGTTTGGAGGTTTTATTTTTGTTGTAGTCTCTTTGTGTGTGTGTTGTGTTTTGTATCACATAAAAAAGTTGAGCAGAGCTTTTTCCTATTGAATAGAGAAGATAGCAGGACAAGACACAAGAATGTCAATTCTGCTAAACAACATAGGTACTTGTTTAATAAGAAGAGAGTGACAGCTAGGCTTGAATCTCTCAGTCTCCAATGATAATTATTGATGTTGTTTTCTATTTGTCATAGTCGCACAGAGGTTATTCAAATTTTAATTGAATTCAATGATTGTAATTGTGTTTATTATATCATCAAACTTACTCAGCACAGCTGTGCAACAAGCCCCAAGCTCCACTTAAGAGAATCTACCTCTCTCCCACATTAAACAGAGCTTAAAAGTTATCTCAGAAATAGGGTAAGCTAACAGATGTTTGGCCTCTCACGAAACATGCGCATTTGATTGTGTGTATTTCAGTTTTTAAGTCTCTGTCAAGGATACGCATTGTGATAACACATTTGCGAGATGGTGGTGAGAAAATAGAGAATAAAATAAGACAACATCATAAAAGTTCCGCAAATGTGAGGTTAAGGAGCAGCACCACTCGCAGGCACATCTTTTGTGCTGTCATTAACCACCCACAATGATGGGATGATGTCCTGAGTGACACTTGATATCCCTATGATTATGTAAAACAGTAAACAGAGAATATGAGAGCAAGAGAGATTCGTTTCTCTAAAAAAACAACTGAGAACTGGAAATGTGATATTAACTCGTTTGTTGGAGAGTTATTTTTCCGAAAGTGAAAAAAATACCGAGGTTTTTAAGTTCTCAGTTTTGAGCAACTTATGCTCTAAACTCTGACTCTGACTGTGCGATAAGGGTGGGAATTAAGTGTCAAAAATAGAGCATTTGTGTAGATGTGTAGACTTTAGAGGATGAAAAGGATGCATTTTGTTTGACGATAAGAAAAATGATATGATATGAAGTACTGACCTAGTTTTTGTTTATTTTTTTGTGTATGCTCGTTTTTCTCTCTTTTGTGAATTTAAAGGGAATAGAGTGTGATTATGCATGGGAGAGGAAAGTGTTTGAGGAAAATTCGTTTTGCATTAAAATTAAAGTTTTTGTATTCATTTACTTTAGTAAAATCTTTTTTTTTTCAGAAGTTTAGGTTGTGAGAATTTGGAAGAAAGAATGCAATTGAAGTGTGGTGAGACGGGGACAGGATGGGAGATCTGTCCTTTTTTTCTAAACTAACTAAAATAGAGAAAGAGGTTAGTGTTTTAACTTGGCAGTAAGTTTGTCGTTTTCTTAGTTCGCTTGCTGAAATTCAAATGGTTGAATAATGTATGAAAAATTCCATGAGATTTGATTTAAATTTCACGTGTCTGAGTTCATTCTCATCTCATGTGTATGCAATACTACATATTAATGAATTAAATTCTAATGTAGACGCTAGAGAATGATGAGTACCTGAGGAATTAAAACTGTAACCTGGTTGTAATACTTGAGATTTCCAACAATGGCACAATAGGTATACCTTTAACACTACCGCCTGCCCGCATTCATTTGTTGACTTGAAAGATGTGTGAAGAGGGAGCACCGTGTTAGAGCAACACCCACAAATATGTTTATTGTAAAGAACCATTTTTATTTTTTAAGCGAAAAGATTGATTAAAATAGAATCAGACGTCTTATCAACAAAAGATAATGGAGAATAATATGATGCTGTTTCCATTGACCCAGAAAAGTCGGGACTCGTTCTGAATCTACTTAGCTAAATCTCGTATAAAGGGCCCGTGGAAACATTTTACCAAAATAAAAATGCCAAACCCATTGCTTAAGACTGAAGGTATAAGGACAATTGAGACGGGAATTTTCGACTTAATCCCTCATAAACACCCGAGCATGGAGAAGGGAGATTCTCTAAACTGCGCCAACTTAACATCGCTTGTAAGATCATCTCTGCCGTAATATGTCAACGTCTGAAGCTTTTCTTCAACAATCTGGTTGGTTCTCATCAACGTGGCTTCACACCAGGAAAGTCAAACGTCTACGAAATTTTCATTTTACGGTAGATTCTGGAAAAAACCAATGAATTCCCAATCGACACCCACCACCTTTTTATCGATTTTAAGGCCGCGTATATCAGCACCTACAGAGACGAACTGTTTAAATCTAAGCTACTTTTGGCATCCCTGACAAGCTCGTTCGCTTGTGCAAAATGACGACGGAGAACTCTCGCTGCGCCATAAAGATTGGCAACGCGCTTACGGAAGCTTTTGATGTCAAAAAAGGATTCAGACAAGGCGATGCACTGTCATGCGATTTATTTAACATTGTGCTTGAGTGCAAAACTCCAACGTCAACACCAGAGGCAAATATTTTTTCAATTTCTGGCGTACGCTGATGATATTGATATTATGGAAAGAACACAGCGTGATGTCAATGGCGCCTTTGGGAGAATTGAGACAGAAGCGGCAAAAATGCGGTTATAGCAGTAAATGAGGGAAAAACGAAGGATATGCTGTCTCCGAGGAAGCACACCTAACACCAACAGCTGGGATAAAACGTCACAATAGACGCATATAATTTTTAGGTTGTAAAATAGTTTGTATAACTAAGCTCAGCTATTAATACAAGCAATAACACCAGCGCTGAGATCAGACGAAGAATAACTCTTGCTAATATCGCTGTTTCTTTTAGGAGAGTTCGACAGGGGAGTTCTTCGGGTTATCTTTTATGGAATGAAGAAGATTCAACAGCAAACTTTATGGGTTGTACAACGACACAGACCTAGCCATATGGGTCAAGGTCCAGCGACTCGTTCATATAGAGTGAACCCTTTCCCGAGGGACGAAGTAGTAAAGGAAGACCGCGACTCAGGTGGCGCATACAGGTAGAAGAGGACCTCAATTAGCTTGAAGTGTAAAACTGGAGGCAGCTAACTAGGGATCGAGCTGGTTGGTAGAGACTGTTGGTTGAGGCCAAAATGCACAACGCCACCTTCAGTAAGTAAGTAAGTAATTAAGAAACTATACTTAATCGTTTAATTGATTATTTGTATTAAAAATGATATTGGCAGCTCTTTCACGCTCTATTCACTCCTAAATTTGATGACAAAAAAGAGAAAAACATTAAAATAAACACAAAGTCTCCAATTCTCATTTCTCTTAATATGTCATTCACTCATTCTGTATTGGCCTTGTTTTTCTCTTAAGAGTGCAAAAGCTCCCCTTTGCGCATTGTTGCAGTTTGCAGATTATACTCATGCCAAATGCAAAGAGCTCCAACAAGCTCCATCGAAACTAAGACAGAAGCAGACAGACAAAACTAAGGGACACCCACATTTCACCTATCTGTTGTTCGAAGTTGACATTTCACAGACGACCGGAAGGCAAACAAAACACTAAATGCGTGCAGCAGTCACTCTCGTTGGCATTCAAATTCACAATAAAATAATTGTTGAGTCAACTCAGCACCACTTGAAGATTCAACGATATTTTGAATTGCAAAACATTTTTGAATGACTCAGAATAGAGGACTCGACAATTTTACGCAAAATGCGAAGAATTTGAATAATTCTTCCTACCCTCCCAAGAACAATTTGGATACACTGACTAAGCGGACACCCTCATACTTTTCCTGTATTTTGTTGTGCGTTGAACTTTGCGCTCTAGTGACGATTATTGCTACAATGCAAATGAGTAATTCATTCTCCCCCATCACCCATTCTAGTGGTTTTTCATGCAACTTTTCAGTGAGGGAGATTTAATGTAGCATATTTGCCGGCAAAAGTAATTATCCATGGCGTCGTCGTCGATGTAAACAGCCCAGTCTCGGTCATATCGCTGCACACCGGTTGCAGCTAGATGGTAGCGGCATGCAGTTGGGTATGCAGGCAGACCGTTGGGTTGGAGAGGATTTAGTTTTAATATCCAGTTTTGTTATCTGGCTGATCTTTTTGAATAAACTAAAGAGACGACCGAGGACGACATTACTGCAGCCAAAAGTAGTTTTCCTTTCGTTGTCTCTCCACGTTCGTTGCCGCTTTCATTTATATGGTCTATAACGCTGAAAACGAAAAATTTTCAACTGGAAAGAATATTTATATCTTAACGTGATTAACGGTGGGTGGCCATTACCAGCACCGCTTAGTTGTTATTATCTACCAGACTTCATGTTTAATTTGGCAATTTGTGAAATCAGCAGATTTCCGGAAATCGGAAGACCAGATGGGATTTTTTTTTTGGCTGTAAATTGAACTTGGAAGGAGAAGATGGGTAAATACTGAATAGTGATTTTTCCGGAAAGACTGTGTTCAAGCGACCATGAAAATTTAAAGATGAGTGCATATGACTATTAACACGATGATGACGACTTTGGAAGGGGGAGGATCAGTCATGCATGACTGAATCAAACTAACAATATGCAACTCATGACACTGTGCCGGTGCCCCCACTTAGGATCATCCTAGACCAATGGCTTGGTTGTCTTCAATCTTGATAGCAAGACAAGTAGAAAAGACTAGCAAATCTTTTTTTTTCCTGTTTTTAAAATAGGCAAAGAGAGAAGCTCCAATACCATGTTGACTTAGTTAAAAATTGAACAAAAACACCATAAATGATAGTTTATAGAAAAAAAATTAAACAGTTTTTCACCAAATTTTAAACAACTAAAATCTACATTGGCTTGCTTGCTATCCTAAAGTCTTTCTTCTTTCTGTTACTTTCACACATTTTATTTGAATTTAGTACCTACTGCATTATTGTGTCATACCTGTGGGCTGTGGGGCTTCGTCACTTCCACCACTACAAATGTTTTTATTCGAATATTAAAGTATATCTGCAGACATTTTGGCACCGCGGCATTCAACTATTTGTTGTGCTGCATACTTTTTGGCATTTTTTAGCAAATCATAACTTTAATTTTGTTTTTGAGGAATTTAGGCTTTTCATTGCTATTTTTCATTAAATTTATTGAAAAAATGTTGCTTGTTTATTTTGATTTTACTTTCAACAGCCTCACACAGAAGTGAAAGTCATTTTTAAAGACCAAAAACTGACTCACTTAAAAGGACAATTTTGAGACTTTTCTTTTGAGTAATACTTTGCTATATAAAACACTTGTTTATATAGAATTTGATCACTTTACAGTCTTTATTAAAAAGTATTCTTTGATTTTGTTGAAAATATTTATTCCGACATCGCGATTCACAGCTGGTTTCTGTAATAATTATGACTTGTTCAATGTTTTGATGTCATCCTTAAATGTCAAATTTGACATTTTAGATTTTCTGCAGAGATTCTGCGCAGTAGAAGGTTTCATTTGACATTTCGCCATTCATAAGTTTTTCACATGCATATCTGTTTGAGTGGAATTATTGAGTGAAAGTAACTCAATACTGGCAATATGAGTATAATAATACTTAGTAGTTAGTACTAGAAGGCTGATACTACCTAGGTAAGAGTAGGACATAATCATTAAAGATTCGATTTCTGAATGGAAGTTTCGGTAGAATTGCATATGTAAATTCTTGTTTCTTTTTTGTTCTATACTTTATTAAGGACTGCCAACATCGACGTCTCGGAGTTAACGTCAACATAGACAGATTTAACTTAGAGGTAGTTAAGGACTTTGTCTACCTGGAATCCGCTATCAACTCAGACAAAAACACCAGCGCTGAAATCAAACGGAGAATCACTCTTGTCAATCGCTGCTTCTTTGGACCTAGAAGGCAATTGAGTAGTAAAGTCCTCTCCCGAACAACTAAAGTGACACTCTACAAAACCCTTATCATCCCGGTCCTCATGTATGGTGCAGAGACATGGACCATGACAACAGCTGATGAAAACGCTTTGGGCTGCTTTGAGAGAAGAATTCTTCGAGTGATTTTTGGTCCTGTCTATGCATTAATGGAGAATGGAGACGAAGATTCAACCAAGAACTGTACGAGCTGTACAGCGACACTGACCTAGCCAGAAAAGTTAAGGTCCAACGACTTAGATGGTTGGTTCATGTTGAGCGAATGGAAAATAATGCTCCGGCTCGTAGAGTCTTCTAATCCAACCCGGAAGGACGTCGCAGAAGAGGAAGACCGCGACTCAGGTGGAGCACACACCACCTTCGTCCGACCTGGACTGTAGCGCCACCATAAGTAAGTAAGTAAGTTAGTAAGTAACTTTATTATTTACGATTTTTGGAAATACCAATAGGATCTCGCATGTCGAAGGGAGAAGGTCTGGTTATCACGCCTCCTTGGCCATTCAGCTGATTTGTAGTCGTCTCTTAAGCATAAGTGGTTTCTTTTGAAATTGAGTAGTTAGAAGAAGTTAAGGATTATGAATAAATAAACAATTCAAACAAATTCCTTCTTGTTTATGTATTTTGAACAACAATAGCAACTTAGAGGTGCTTCCACCAATGGCTTTTTCCGTCAATTCCTTTGTTTGGCTGGAGTTATAGCTATTTCACGGGTGCCAAGCCGATCATCAGACTCCTTTATAAGTGGTGATGTCTAGTTATTTTTCATATTAATCGAAAAACTTTTTGAGTTAACTTTGGGATTTGAAATTAGACCAGCTAGTTGGGAAGCCAATGCACTACGCATTGCGCTAACAACTCCACTGATTTTTGGTTTCCCATTGTAGACTTTGTATTGTTTATCATTTGCAATGAATAGACATGCATTTTTACAAGCTCCTCAAAGTATGCTATCTTGTTCCGCTTTCATTTTTTCTAATTTCCTATCTTTGTGTCACAACAATTCGTTGTGTACACCAAGGGTTAGATTATTGAAAGTTTTGACACTAGTCAGTTTATTTGTTATAGTTTGTTTTTGTGTTATTTTTAACACTGCAGTTAGGCTGCGTCCGTCAATTCCATTTATGTATTTTGAACAACGATAGCTTCCTTCCTTCTTCCATCACGTCACTTTTCTTTTGGGTAGGTAGGCAGGTAATGTAAGGGTTAATGAGTTATTCACTGGCAGTCAAACATGCATTTTATATGGATAGCTTTGACTACCCAACACCTTTGACAACATGCAACCCAAAAGTAGTGCATGTCACACTCACACGCATGTACCAACAATGTGGAAGAAGGGATGGAAAAAATTCGTTCGATTCCACTAAATTTACATTTAGTTGTAAGACAAAGAGGGTTTGAAAGGAGGGTTCAGTGTACACTGGTCTTGAATTTCTTACTGTTGTTGCAATTACTGGGGAAGACAGAGTTTGAAAAGGTATTCCACATCTGCTTCCAAAGTACTACGAATGCAATTATGAATGTAGTGTTAGAATCAGGCAACCACCCTAGGTATTTGTATAAGGTAACTGTTTTTGTCCATAAGAAAGCTGAACTTTGTTTAAAAATAAACGCAGCATCATAAAATAGCTTAGTTTTAGAAGGAGGGACCACAAAGAAATAACAGAATAGGTAAATTAATCTATATCTATATCTTCTATATTAGACTAGTGCCGATAGCTTCAAAAATGGAAAAAAAAACCAAAAAGATCGCAGTAGAATAAAATAAATAAGAAATGGTGGGGGATGCGATAAAAATGAAAGGAAAAATAAATTACGGGCCATCCGAGTTCGGGAAGTGGGCGGGGGGAGGGTTTTAAGGGGAAAAAATGGTTTATCTTGATTTCCGGCAAAACTAGAGGTCCTATGGAAAAATGTTAAATGGCAAAGTTGTAGGTAACAAAAAGATCTATTACTTTTGTTTTGACAAATTTTTCACATAACCTCAAAATATATATGAAAAATTCAAAAAACCAACTTTTTGGTTTTTTATTTTTATCTTTTTCAAAAAAAAAGATTTTTCTACGAAATTTGGTGAAAACTTCCCTTATTATATCCCAGATACACTGTAATTTATTTGGTTAAAAATATTTATTTTTTCCTCTTATATTGAAATAATATCAAAAAAATACCCTAATTTTGAATCGAAAATTCACGTGTCAAAATTTCGCCTTTTCTTAAAAAGTCAGCATGCTATTTATTTGTTCAAACGTCTACTTTCTGATGGTGTAAAAAAATATACATTACCATAGTAAATATTCTCAGAAAATGCAAAAAATTGAAAAAACTCGAATTCGATTTTTTTTTTTAATCATGATTTTTTTTTTCTATACAGTATATACATATAAGTAGGATGACTACATTTAACAAACACAAAAACAATCTTAGTTAAAGCCAAACATACACTTTTTGAATTCAATTCAAAATCATTGCATTTTTATGAAAAGACTTAAGGTTAGACTTAGACTAAAAAAATGTAAAGTAACTAATTTTTATTCGGTCACAGAATTACGTTATGAAAAGTAAAGTGTGCGACAAGAAAAGTCAAGCTAAGAAAAGTAAAAGTCTAGTGAAAATCAAATCGAAGATCCAATTTAAATTACCTATTTTTCTATATTTTTTTATATTTAACATTAATTAATTACAATCAAAACATTATTTAAAATCTTTATAATTGAACAAAAACTTTATTAAAACTAAAATCTATCTATAAATGTTCTTGCTTAAATCCTTTCCTTTCCTCTAGGTACATATATACATATAAGTTAAAAAGCTGATTCTGATTGCATTTCTTCATCGTAAGATGTGACAGACCTTTCCAACTGCAGTTAATCTTCGAAATCTTCAAGACCACCACCTTCCTCGTCTCCAATGATATTTTCGGACTGCATTGGTTCTTCATCCAAAATTTCCTCATTTACTTCCTCGTAAGTTTTTTCTTCCATATTTGAGCAATTTTCGGAACCATGACAATTCGTGCATAGATTTGAACATTTTAAACCATTTTTTCGACAGCCACATTTTAAACTGTTACATCCACTTTCACAGCTGCAGCAAATAGTTTTAAGCAAAACTTCCGGAATATATGATAATGGAAAGAACACTGCGGCAAGGGGTCGATATATCTCTGTTAGTGATTGGTCAACTCAGTTCGCTAACTCGACTTAACTCTGTTAATTTTCTTCAACTCGAGTTAGGTAGCTCGGTTTGCCAACTCGAATTGAACGGGTCAACTCGGTTCGCCAACTCGGTTTGACCCATCACTAACAGAGATATATGATAATGGATAGAACACTACGGTTACATCGATTGTTGAAAAAAAAAATCGAATTCGAGTTTTTTCAATTTTTTGCATTTTCTGAGAATATTTACTATGGTAATGTATATTTTTTTTACACCATCAGAAAGTAGACGTTTGAACAAATAAATAGCATGCTGACTTTTTAAGAAAAGGCGAAATTTTGACACGTGAATTTTCGATTCAAAATTAGGGTATTTTTTTGATATTATTTCAATATAAGAGGAAAAAATAAATATTTTTAACCAAATAAATTACAGTGTATCTGGGATATAATAAGGGAAGTTTTCACCAAATTTCGTAGAAAAATCTTTTTTTTTGAAAAAGATAAAAATAAAAAACCAAAAAGTTGGTTTTTTGAATTTTTCATATATATTTTGAGGTTATGTGAAAAATTTGTCAAAACAAAAGTTATAGATCTTTTTGTTACCTACAACTTTGCCATTTAACATTTTTCCATAGGACCTCTAGTTTTGCCGGAAATCAAGATAAACCATTTTTTCCCCTTAAAACCCTCCCCCCGCCCACTTCCCGAACTCGGATGGCCCGTAATTTATTTTTCCTTTCATTTTTATCGCATCCCCCACCATTTCTCATTTATTTTATTCTACTGCGATTTTTTTCGTTTTCAAAAATTATCTACCCTGGTCTATATACATTATTATAAAAATCTAGCGCGCGCCGTTCGTTTGCGGCATATAGGCATAAAAACCAGTTGGCCGATTTTCTTAATTTTTGTCTTAAACTAAAGAGGATTAAGGGTAGAAGGTTTAAGACAAACAAAATTTATACTTTTCAAATCACAAACGGTGAAAATGTTAAATAGTAATGCTTTTCGCACTACAACAAAATATATCAATATACTTCGTTTTTAATTTCGTCAAATATAATTATTTTCTTCAAAAAAGAAGAAAAATGTCAGTGAAGAAAATATAAGTTCGTCAAAAATTGTTTTTCATAGAAAAAGAAAACATACACTTGACAATTTTTTGTTGTCGATATTTTTCCTTTTTTAGATTTGTTGCTTTTGATATATGGACTTGGAAGCGAGGTAGTGGGGTAGCGACGAGCGGGTATAAGGAGGAAGTGGATAGCAAGTAGCTATGGAGGGTAGGAGGGTAGTGGGTAGGGTGCTAGCAGGGTTCATAAGTTAATGTCTTTTTTTATCAGATTTTTTTTTATGCAAAACTCGGAAAACTCATTCGTTTTCGAAGGGAAAATTGCATGTAATTGCAGGTGCATTGGTTTTCAAATAGAAAATTTCAAAGTGGGTTTTCCAATAGAAAATAGAAATTTCTTGATAAAGAACTCGGAAAACTCCTTAATTTTCAAAGGGAAAATTGCATGTAATTGTAGTAAAGTGGTTTACAAATGGAAAAATGAAAAATTTCAAAATGGGTTTTCGAAAGCAACTCGGAAAACTCATTGCTTTTCAAAGGGAAAATTGTATGTTTCAGTAGGTGCAGTGGTTTTCAAATGGAAAACTGGAAAATTTGTGATGGGGAACTAGAATGCAAGAAAAAGTAAAAAAAAAATGGAAAATTTGAAATGCAAACAAATTTTTATTAAACAAAAATCTCAAAAAACACTTTTGAAATGGTAAAATGGAAAGTTCGTGCTGGGAACTGGGAGAAGTCCTGAAAAGCAAGCAAGCAAAAATGCATTGCAAAAATATAACAAACTCGCAATGGGAAACTCCTGAAGCGCAAGAAAACCCCAAGTCATATTTTGCATGGATTTTAAAAAAATGGGAATATAGAGAATTCGTGATGGGACAATCTCTTTAAGAGATTAGACCATAGTCCTCGCGGCTCCAGGAATGCTTACAAACCCAGGCGACATCAATTTTTTGAAATGTCTCAATATTTTCATTCCATTTCATTTAATTTCCTTTTCATTCTTCCTTATGATAATTAAGGCTGAACTCCTTCTTAAGCTTTTGGACCAAGAAAATGTTTACATGCGAATTCTTGGGCACGATTTTCTGAGCAAAAGAAAATTTTAACAACGACATTTTAAAAAGGCATGGATTTAAGTTTACACAATCTACGTGCATGAAAATTTCGAATTATGAATATTGGTTTTCAAAGGGAAAATTGCATGTAATTGCATTGATTTTCAAATGCAAAATTTCAAATGGGTTTTCGAATGGAGATGGAGAGTAGAAAGTTCTTGATGAAAAACTCGGAAAACTCATTGGTTTTCAAAATGAAAATTGCATGTAAGTGTAGGTGCATTGGTTTCCAAATGGAAAACTTGAAAATTTTAGAATGGAAAATAGAAACTTCTTCATGAAAAACTCAGAAAACTCATTGGTTTTCAAAGGGAAAACTGCATGTAATTGTAGGTGCATTGCTTTTCAAATGAAAAACTGGAAAATTTCAAAATGAGTTTTTGAATGGAAAACAGAAAGTTCTTGATGAAAAACTCGGAAAACTCATTACTTTTCAAAGAGAAAATCGCATATAATTGTAAGTGCATTGATTTTCAAATGGAAAATGGAAAATTTGTGATTGGGATTGATTAATTGGCAGTTGCCCGTAGCTAAATGGTTAAGTGCGTTGGCTGCTAAGCAGAAAGTCGTGAGTTCGAATCCTACTCGGGCCATAGTTTTTATTTCATCTTTCACGGGCACTGCCTCTTGCGAAGAATTGACAAATCTGTCGAAGAGAGTATCAATCTGTCATATCATATCAGCAATATGTTTGGAGTGTTGAGCATAATATTAAATCTAATTCAAAGGCTTTTTGGTCTTTTCTTCACAGTAAAAAAAAATCTTTTGGATTTCCAGCTAATATGTCTCTTAACGACAGGCATGCGTCTAATGAGCAAGAGGTTTGTGATTTGTTTGCTGATTTTTTTCAGTCAAATTTTGTTCTTAATTCTTCGGGTCGTTTTGTCAATAATAACCCTCAACATTCATTTGCTGACGTTGGAGAATTATTTATTTCTGAAGAAGAAGTAGCTTCTCAACTTTTGCTTCTTGAGCCATCTTGTAAAACAGACTATGACAACTTGGCACCTGTATTTCTGAAAAATTGTAAAGACAGTTTGACCAAACCTCTTACCAAGCTTTTCAACTTGTCTCTTCGGAATGGTGAATTTTTGGATGTATGGAAAGTGTCACAAATAATACCAATCCATAAATCTGGGTCGAAACAATTAGTTTCTAACTACCGACCTATTTCAAAACTTCAGGTTATTCCTAAAATTTTTGAAGCCATTGTAAAAGACAAACTGTATGATTTATTCAAAAATGGTTTATCTGCTGTACAACACGGTTTCATTCGAGGTAGGTCAACTGTTACTAATCTTGCCATCTTCTCTAATTACTGCTTAAGCAATATGGAAAACGGGTATCAAGTCGATACTATATATACGGATTTTTCCAAAGCCTTCGACAGAGTTGATCATTGTGTTCTTCTTCATAAACTCGAAATATTTGGAATTCATTCGGTTTTACTAAGATGGATAAAATGTTATCTTACGGAACGTAAACAATCTGTTGCTATTGATTCTAAGGTTTCTAAAACTATTTTCAATTATTCTGGTGTACCTCAAGGTAGCCATCTTGGTCCACTTCTTTTTCTTAACGATCTTCCTAATGTTTTTGTGTCTTCTTCGTGTTTACTTTTTGCTGACGACTTAAAATTATATCGTTCAATCAAATCTGTGTCTGATTGTGAACTCTTACAGTCTGATCTGGAACGGCTTTATGGTTGGTGTACTAACAATAACCTTCAACTAAACATCAGCAAATGTCTTTTCATTTCGTATACAAGATCTCACAGCCCTATTTTATTTACTAATAAGATCGAAGTATCAGATTTAAGAAGAGTTTTCTTTCATAAAGACCTTGGGGTTATTCTTGACAATAAGATGAGTTTTAATAAGCACTATGAATACATTATGTATATCTAAATCTAATAGCTTGTTAGGCTTTTTAAAAAGGAATTCGAATGATTTTTCTGACCCGTATACGCTAAAATCGATATACGTTTCGTTGATAAGATCTGTTTTGGAATACGCGTGCTGTATTTGGTGCCCTTCATACGATTGCAGCATTAAACGCATTGAATCTGTCCAAAGAAAATTCACTAGATACCTACGCGATCAGGAAACTCAATTGGTCAAATGGAGTAATACCATCTTATGAAGTGAGATGTCAACTAATTGATTTATGTTCGCTCCATTCCAGACATCAGTTATTTAGTTATGTTTGCTAGAGATGTGATTTGTTACCACTTTGACTGTGCTCCCTTGCTCGAGTTGTTTTCTATTCGTATTTCTGTTAAATCTTTACGTGTTTATAACTTTTTTTATGTTCCTTTTCATCCGACAAACTATGGAAAATTTGAACCAATTTCTCATTCCTCTTCAGTGTTCAATTCTATATATAATAATATTGATCTGCAATCTAGGAGAGTATCGTTTAAGACCACAGTTTCAGAGCTCCTAAGATGTACGAACTAAGTTATTATTTATTTATTATATTCATGTGTTAATTTGTTTAAATTTTTTATTTATTTTTATAATGTTGTTAAATGAACTGTAAAAACATATATTTCTCGTTATTATTGTAATCTTATAAGTAATGTACTAAAGATTGAATAAACTAAACTTAAACTTAAAAAAAAAAAGTGCTTCTCAACTCTACCATTCGGAATCGGCGTTAAATTGTAGGTCCCCTCAATTCTTCAAAAGCAGTCAGAGAATTGTTGAAGAGAGTAAGCCACTTAGGCCCTGGCTCTTCAAGAGCTGTCTCGCCACTCTATTTTTTTTTTTAACTCAGAAAACTCTGCGAGAGCACGAAGAATTCAAGACCTTAATTCAAGTTTTTGCATATAGTTTGAGCTGTATTGTTAAGTTTGTAAGTCCGGTAGAGACTCTATATCCGCTCAATCCTCAATGCATTTTTATAGAATTTTTACTTTAGATATAGCCTGAGTAAAATCAAATTTTTGGGCCAGTCTAACGTGAAAATCAGCAAATAAGGGGGACAATCATAGCGGTTACTAGGGTAGCGCAAAGCGGGTAGCGAGTAGAGGGTATTGGGTTAATGGGTAGAGGGAAGCGGGTAGAGTAGTAGCGGGATACCAAAGCCTAGAGCTTTTTTTATCGATTGAGGCAGTACGAAGTCTGCAGGGTCAGCTTGTTCAATATAATTTACTTGGCCAACTGCGCATCGCACCACCATATAAACCTAAGCCAAGGCAAAGATTTTTGTAAAATACCATAAGGAAGCAAAAATCAACGATACCCAAAAGGATGAAATTCAAAATAGAAAGAAGAGTTAAGTGAATTTCAAATCCTTTTCACATTCAAGAATTTGCCAAAGTATCAAATTTCCACCGACTAAGGATACAAATTAGAACGCATTTCCTTTAATCTTGACACGAAACAAACAACATTTAACGCAAACCCAAAACAATTGCACAACACTCTAAGATTTCAAGGTTGCACACAGCAATAAGAACGAAGACGAAATAGGATCTGTTGCTCCTTTTGTTTGCTCCTTTTTTCGTCTTTCACCTCAGAACCAATAAAAACTCTTAGGAGTCGCAAATACTCGTATCCGTCCTGATAAATTGTGCCACTTTAAAACGCTTGCCTTTTCCGATTTGTACAAACACTCTGAGTTTACATACAGTTTTCGGGGGGGCATACCAACCGATTTGTAACGAAGGGTACATTTACCATAGACACAACCCGGAACCGTTTCCATATAATATTACCACACTGCTCTTATATTGTATTGTACATCTACCTATCTAGCTTCGTTTGTTTGTTTGTAACGTACCGAGGAATCCTTAAGGTTTGAAATAACTTTCAACCGGATTATCTGTTAAAATACCCATAAAAACAGGTGGCAAAGCGTAAAGGAATCCTGAAATATTGATGGAAATTCGTTTCTGTTTTTTTTTTTTTTTTTAACTAAGAATCTGGGTTCTATATTTGTGTGAGGACGTTGATTGTGCTTAAAAGAAAGGTATAAAGGCTGCTCGAAGCTCAAACACACAGAAAAACAGGTGGTGCTCCATTACAATTTCTGCAAAGAGCCAACTGTTTACCAATGACAAGCAAATTAATGGCAGAAGATACCAAAAAACAGAGTTTTTGGAATGGTCTTTTGTGTTTTGTTGTTTGACTCACTAAAGTTTTAAAATAAAATTAGAGAAATTTTCATAGACCTTTTCTGGCGAGAAGGATGATTTTCTTGTAAACAAAGTGATGTGGATGTTATAAATTATGTTTGATCATTTTTTATCGCTGAGGTTAATTCAATAACAATCAATATCAATATGTGCCTTGATTTCTTATTAAAGGTGTCTATAAATCTTTTGGTAGAACAGAGAGTCTTACCTCCGAAGACAAAAAAATCACTTTAAATAAGACAAATACGAATATTGCACAATGCAGACTTAAGGCTGAACTATTTTCATATCATTTCATTTCATTTATTGACTGGAAACTGTACACAAGATTCTTAATCCTAAATAAGGAAAAAATTTAAAAAAAATATTTTCTAAAATCCGCCCACTGACACGCCCACTTTTCTTAAATCTTTGTTTCTCAGAAACGGCTCCAACGACTTGAATGAAATTTTCAGGGTTTGTTCCTATAAGCCAAAAAAATGTTTTAAAAATGCTTTTTGTAAAATCCGCCTACTGCCACGCCCACTTTTTTAAATCTTGGTTACTACTCAGCAATGGCTCTAACGATTTGAATGAAATGTTAAGAGTCTGTTCCTTTAAGCGAGAAAAATATGAAAAAAGTGCTTTTAGTTATATTCGCCCACTGCCACGCCCACTTTTCTTAAATCTTTGTTTCTCACAAACGGCTACAACGATTTTAATGAAATTCTCAGGGTTTGTTCTTTTAAGCGAGGAAAATTAAAAAAAATTCTTTTAGTATCCGCCTTCTGTCACGCCCATTTTCGCTATATATTTGCTTCTCAGAAACAGCTCTTACTATTAAGGCGAAATTTTCGCAGTTTTATTTTGTTAGCAAGAAACAAATTTAAGAAGGCCTTTTAAGTAAAATGTGCCTAGTGCCACGCCCATTTATATGTTATATATGTTATAAAAGTATATTGCATTTTTTTTTTTTTGAAAAATTCATTTTTATTCATTTTCACTTATTACTCCTTATTACTAGACAAAGAATTCAAAACTAGCTTATCATCTAAAATCTTATATTTAACTTACTGGCCCCAACCGGGCACTCTAAGAAATTCAGGGTTTACTTAAAACTAATGCCTTTCGGCCTATTAACTATTTTTTTTTGTTTTTTTTTTTTTTTAATTAACTTTATTGTATAAGATATCCGTTTAATTTTGTTACATGTAATCTTCATTTTAATGTTCATATTGTTAATATAAGTCATTCAAATCTTTATTAATTCAAAATTACTACTTTGTGTATAAACACTCTAAAATACTTTACATTTGGCAACATAGACTTCGATGATTTAAAAATAAACAAATTATTTCTAAAAAATCATATAAAAGGCAGAATCAAATTCAAATCAAATCACTCTTGTTTAGTATTTCATTGAGCAAAGGTTGCCTAGCGCTAACGTTCTCAAAAAAATATTACACCAGAGGCCCTGATATTGAGACAACTTCGATTCGTTTAACTAATTTTTTTTATTTACGACGTTTTCTTCAAAGCGCCTAAATAATTTCATAAAATTATTTCAACGACGTTTATGGTTGCTATTCATTTAATTTTCATTAACTTTCATTTAATTTTTTCCTTGTTAATTTTCTCTTTCTTATTGTTAAATAAAATTGTTTCATTCTTTGTTAAAATACAACAACGTTTCGTTTTTTTCCTTTTTTTCTCTTGTTCTTATTGTTGTTGTTTTCTTTTTTTTGTTTAATACCTTTGTTCGTTTATTCTGTTCAACGTTTACTACGGTCTTCGGACAGTATAAGCGCCTCAGTATAAATAAACAAAGCTGCGATTGTCAACATTGTGACATAATTTTGAAGACTGATACTGCACAATAGTGTGTAGTCACACCTACAAGAACCAAGGACGAAAATCTGGTCCTACAATTGTTTTTTTATGTTAGGTCTTAAAAATAAAACTTAAAATTAACTAAAACTACCTATTCTACCTAACAACTACTTACAAACTAGAGCTGCTGTGGCAAATCTATATTTTTGTTATCACTTTTTGTATATTTTGTTATACGTTTTTTGTATTTTTTTTTTCTTTTTGTTTCTCTGTTTTTTTTTTGTATTTTTTTTTGCTATTTTTTTTTTGTCCATATCAATGTTTGTGCCACCATGCCTACTCTACTTAAACCTAAACCCAAAACCCTTAGACTAAAACAAGTATACAAGCCGGCCAAGGCTTAAAACCCCACCCCGACTACCCATTATCAAGTGCTGACTGAAGCCACCAGAACTGGTGCTCCTGCTTCACCCTATCAGTTCGGTCCCGTTTGGACACAGCCCTACTGAACCGGAGGAGCTCTGCTCCGTCCTGTGCGAGGACGTCTCGATGGTAAAGGAGCCGCTGATCGACGGTTCTCCGCCTGACGTGTAGATTAGCGGAATCGCCAATCTGTCCTGTATCAGACCGCATTTATCAAAGTTTTATCACGAAATTGTCAATTCTGTTGATCCGAGCCTCGTTGTACAGAACCTCGTTAGAATAGTAATGTACATAAGAAGATTCCGGTGTCCGATACAAACCGAGACAGCGCCGAAGACACTGCCTCTCGAACACCCGAATCTTCTCCATTTGAGATGGTGCAACGTTGAACCACACTGGACAGCCATAAACGATCATCGGCCGTATGAGGGCCATGTAGCAAAATACCTTCACTCTGGGGTCAAGCCGACTGCTGTAAAACAGCCGTTTCGCCAGAGCGAAGGCTCCTCTGGCCTTAGTTAGAGCAGCATCTATTTGTCTGTCGAAATACAGATACTGGTGCAACCAGATACCGAGGTACTTCACTTCACTTTTGCTCGTTAATCGCTGTCCGTGAGGCATACAAAGTATGCAAAGTATATTGTATTTGACTTCTTTCATGGCACACGATTTTTTTTCAATTTCGTTCTCTCAAAATATTAAAAATTTGGCGTCATTTGGTATTTGCTTTTTATATCAGAAGGTTTATTAAATAGGAGTACCTACTAAAAAAAATGAAAAGTGATGCTGTGCCTGTGACTGAGAATGAACTACCAGGTCCTTCTCAAAAACGAAAAAAACAATAAAAATATGAATAAGATATGTGGATTAGGCCTATAGGGAAGACCACTTAAAAAAAAAACGCGCCGGGAACTCTACCTCCAGGGTGGTTTGGAAACGAGTGATGTGCTTAATCAACACGCTCGGGTTTCCCGCTTCCTTTTGTACACTGATGTATTATATAAAAAGTCTTAAATCTTTTCTCACTCGTAAAAACAAAATCTGAAAATTTTACTCAAATAAAAAGAGATGTCTCTTAGAAAAGATGTACAAAATTAGGGGTGGCAGTGGGCGGATATATCCAAAAACACTTTTTTCATATTTTTCTCGCTTAAAGGAACAGACTCTTAACATTTCATTCAAATCGTTAGAGCCATTGCTGAGTAGTTACTAAGATTTAAAAAAAGTGGGCGTGGCAGTAGGTGGATTTTACAGAAAGCATTTTTAAAACATTTTTTTGGCTTAAAGGAACAAACCCTGAAAATTTCATTCAAGTCGTTGGAGCCGTTTCTGAGAAACAAAGATTTAAGAAAAGTGGGCTTATAAGAATGAATAC
Source organism: Sphaerophoria taeniata (assembly GCA_943590905.1). Classification (NCBI taxonomy): domain Eukaryota; kingdom Metazoa; phylum Arthropoda; class Insecta; order Diptera; family Syrphidae; genus Sphaerophoria; species Sphaerophoria taeniata. Next base: position 27,893,422 of record OX016541.1, read on the forward strand.
AGAAAAGTTCATCCAAATCGTTCAAGCCGTTTCCAAGAAACGCAAATAGAGCAAAAGTGGGCGTGACAGTGTAAATCCATCCCTAACTACGCTGCTGCAAGGGGTAGGTGGTCGCCATTTTGGATTTAAGTTCACTACATATACCGGAAACGACCTGCAAAATTTCAGCTTGGCTCTATTTTTTTCCATTTGATCACTAGAAAAATTGCTCTATTTACTGGACTAAATGTAAATGTGGAGTAATCATAAGAGGCAATAGACGTAATGATTAATTAAAGAATTTATATAAAGCAAATTGATAACTAAATAAGATGAGAATAATCACAAATTAAACATAAATATTATTTATTACATTTATATAATACATGCATGAAGAAATAAAGAAAACAAAAAATAGATAAATAAGTTAGATAAATAAATCGATCCAAATATAGCATGAGAAAAAAAAAGGTCAAAAGATTACGAAGTCAAATGAGACCAGATACGAGTCTTAAACAATGGGATGGTGGGTGACAGTTGAACTTGTGGTGGAAGCGCATTCCACATTCTTATAATTTGGACAGAAAAGGAATTCTCCATAACAGATTTATTGAAACGGGGCAGCAAAAAATGTTGGTTTCTAGATGACGTTGTACATTGAAAGAAATTGCAAAGGTAAGGGGGTTCACCAGCTGTTAGAAGCTTGTAGAGAAATAGAAGTAATCTATATTTGACATATGATTCCAATGAGCACCCGATCAGGCGGTATTTAAACTGTGAAACATGACTAAATCTAGGTAAGTCAAACACATAACGAACACAATCATTAAATGTAACAGTCATCCTATGTTCACAGTCATAATCGAGCCTAGGGTAGATTAAACGGACCATAGTAAAATACGGCAGAATTAGACTTTTAAACAGCCTAAGCCTTAAGTCACAGGGGATAAGGTAAGCAGTTAAACGAAGAGTTCGTAAACCAGCATATATTTTGCTTATCATAAGTTTGACATGATCACAACATTTAAGGTGCGAGTTAATAACTATACCAAGACTTGTGGCTTTATTAACACAAGGAAGAGGAGAACCGTCTAAAAGAATTGGGGGGATATTACAAAGGGCAGGGTTCTTGGAGAATAACATATATTTAGACTTCTGAGGATTTAGTAACAGTTTGTTGTTATGAGCCCATTCGTTAATAAGTACCAAGTCTTCGTTCATTCTTGTAATTAAATCCTCAGATAAGCCAATAGGCCGACTCAGGTAGAGTTGTACATCATCGGCGTAAAGGTGAATCTGAGCATTAAGGTTGATACCAGTCAAGTCATTAATAAAAATAGTAAATAACAATTGACCTAAGATAGAACCCTGAGGAACACCTTTGGTGAGAGATAGTACATTAGAGACAGAATCTTTTATACGGACTCGCTGAACACGACCAGACAGAAATTCTCTTACTAAAGTTACAGATGAACTGCTAAATCCGAAGAGTGAACTCAGTTTACTTTCTAAAATTGTATAATTAACACAATCAAATGCCTTAAAAAAATCTAAGAGGGCAAGAATTGCCAAATTATCTCTGTCGACCTGAACTCTTAAATCTGATGTTATTTTGAGCATAGCAGAATCACAACTATGATTTTTGCGAAAACCAGATTGCCATTGAGTGAGAAGATTGTGCGTTTCAATAAATACACACTATAATATAAAATATAATATAATATATAACTATAATGCGAATACACACAACCCAAAGCCTATGAGCAAACCATAATGTACTAAAGCAAAGTTCGTTAACTTTTCGTTAAAATTTTACTAGTGGGGTTTCATTCGCTCATTACTTAAGTGATTTTAAAGAAGAGAAGGCCATGTCTTCTTGTTTTGCTTATTTAAGGAAATTTTCGTCCAGTTTTTTTACATAAGTTTAATTTCACTTAAGCAATTATAAGTCTGTTTAAGGAATCTGTTCCGCTCAGAAAAGATCCAATAAGTACACGTTCGTGTGTTCCATTACACAGAATCTTTACATTACATTACATTTCACAGTACTTCGCACATAAATGTAACGAACTACAGACACATAGCAGCACTGGTGACTGAGACCATCGGCTGGGACAGAACAATACAATACAACAGAGAGAGACAGATAGACACATAGAAAGAAAGCACACATAACAGAAACCTACGTGGCTCAGAGGAGGAGACTTAGATTTGTATTGTCTCATGTTATCGCACAGGTGGCCTCAGATAAGCTGGCGATTTTTGTAGAAAAAGAATGCTGCTGAAGCTGGGGTTTGAACCCGTAGCGTTCGGCTTAGCAATCCACTACTCTATCCTCTGAACCATGGCCACCTGCAACATATGAAAATTTTATTAAATTTGATTTGATTTGGAAAATTTATTTAACAGTTGATCTTATTCTGTCAAAGAGATTAAACAGGGAGCTTTTCATTTCTGTTCCAACAGTTTTCATTTACTTGTGCATGTGCTGTTCTGATCTGTTTTTTGTCAATTAAACATTAGAAAAGAGGAGCATTGTTGAGAACAAATTTTCGAAGTATCGAATCTTTGCAGTTGAAACAAGGCCAACCGCAGATACTCAAAATCAAAATGTTCACTTATTTTCCCCAGCGGCAATCAAAAGCCTTCCGGAGCGATGGGATTTGCACTTTAATGAATCGACCGCCCACCAAGCATTTGAGAATTTCAAAAAGCTATCTACCGGTTGATGGCAAGGGACAACAGAACCGTAGAACGTAAATGCTATTGGCATAGGCACAATCAGGTTTAAAACCTTCTTTAGCCCTGCTTAAATAATCACCATTCACCACCGCCGCCCGTTGGCAAATGTGTTGGTGAAGGCTTAATGCTTAATCCGCTCCTGCACTCGAGACAGTAGAAGGAAAAGCACGTTATTTCTTATGTGTTTCGATTTTTACTTTATAATTTTTGCACCAATAGACGGTGTGAATCGAGAGGCAAACACTAAAACTCCACGTATTAAGTATTAACACTGCTTCTGCGTTCACATAAATGTATGTATCCACTGCTCGCAGCACTGGCAGCAATCGCGCTACGTTGTTGTTTGTTGGTTTTGTTTTTTTTTTCGTTTTCATTTTCTCTTTTTCTTTTTCTGCATTCGATTTTGATGTCTATTTGATGGGTAGATGAATCGTTGGCGGCGCGGAGCGGAAGTAAAATTTGTAACTTTGTTACAAAGGGTGACATCAAAAGCAATCATTTATTTTCGTCAAAAAAAAAATGACAAATTTCAAAAACCCATCGCCGCTTCATACTAGATTTATGTATTTTTAATCCGAGGCAATTGATGAAGAAAAGAATGACAAATAAGTTGTCTGATTTTTCTGTACTGCCTCCTTAATAGTTCGTTCAGAATAAATCACACATGGAAATAGTATTTGGCTCCAACGAATAAAGTAACAGCAATCTATCATTGCGATTTGCGAATTGAGATACATTAATTTGTCTAGTAACACAAACAAAGTCATATTGTAAGCATCCAGGATTCACCATCAGCATTCAAATACAGGATGCCATTAATATCCTTTCTACATACAAATATCTGCAAAAACACATATAGACTTTATTCTCAAATTTATTACGAAATAGTGTCAGTGTGTGACAAGTTCCCCAAGTGTGTCAATTATTGTCCACCGAATATTTGTTTTGCTTTAAATAAATCATTCGTATTTACTGCTTTGACTGCAAAGACAGACAGGCGTCGGGTAAGCGAACTGTTTTCAGTTCTTTAATGTTCGTTCTATGTTCGTCTCTCTCGGTTCTGTTCCATTTGTTTGATCTGAAAACATGCAAGTATTACATAATACGGAATTTACTGTTATAAATTATTGTAACTGTCAAATTCAATTGATATCTTCATTGGGCATCTAGCAGATGTATTCCATGAGTGTCAAATCGAAGTATAAAGAGAGAAAGAGAGAGGAAGACTACATTATAACATAAATTTGAAGTTATTTGTGTTTGATGCTGGAAAACAATCTAACAAATGGTTCAAACAGTAACTTCTTATTTCGACAATTCTATGCCCCACTTCCGACATGAAAAGCGAAGCTGTGTTTAGATTCTGCTCTCCTGTTCTGATGCCTGATGGAGATCTTATATACATAGTATGTGTGGGTTCCACTGAATGGTATTAAATCAATCGAAAGGATAATAACGCTCAGGATATTGTCAAACCTACTAGACACTATGGAATTATATTCTCTATATCCTTGGATACTGGAGAGATATCTGTTCTATTTACATAAGCAAGTAGAATAAGGGCGGGTTACTATTATGATTCAAGGACAGGGACACATGGGGTGAAGGATGATTATTATTGAGAACTTCAAGTTCGAAACGTTTATTTGATTGAAACAAACGAGTGAGGGTTTGGTCAATAAATGGAATAAATTACTCTTGTCTCTCGTGCTATATCAACAAATTTGTTTGACAGACGAAAACGAAGTTAGAAGAAACTTTCTTTTTCTAGAATTTAAGAATATGTATTGTTCTTTCTTTCAATGTACATTATCTACATAATCGTATGATGTTTGCTTTTTAGCAGGGTTCGTAAAATATCGATCGCAATCCGAAAAAATACCGATACTTCTCACTTTTTTCCGATCTTCTCACGATCCGAAAAAAACAAAATTCTCATACAGATACTTTTCTCGGGATCCGAAAATTTCCGATCTCTCTCGGCACGAATTGAAAATTTTTGTTCTCTTTTTATCATTCAGGAGAAATCGGAAAAATAAAATTCCCCTCAAATTTTGTTCTCTCACGAAGAGAAATTAAAAAGGATCCGAAAAGATCGAAAAAAAAATATTCTTTGAATGTCTATGGTTGTTTCTTGTTTATTGTTTTGTTTGATCTCGGTTGTTTAAAATGGGACGAAAAAAAGAATTCGAAGTGAATAATTATGTTTTTTATGAACAAGAAAATAATATGGCATCATGTTTAAGATGTGATAAGAAATTAAAAGGACTAGTGACTGGCAATATAAAAAGACATTTTATAAAAGTACCTGCCTGCATGGCTCTACATGATACACAACATGCTATGTCGCGACATGCGTTGTCGTCACAACAATGGTAAAATATTGTTCGCGATCTGAAAAATATCGATACTTCTCTTTTTCCGATCTTCTCGCGATCCGAAAAAAATAAAATTCTCATTTCTCATGCAAATATTTTTCGCGTACCTGAATGCATGGCTCTACACTACATGATGCACATTGCCCATCGCACATGCTCACGTCGCGACACGCGTCGCCGTCGGTCGTCGGTCGTCGCCACAACAAGTCAAACTAAACAGCGAACTAATTGAGTAGTTAAAAATATAAAAACATTAAACTTTTCATATTGTATGTTAATTATGTTAATTTGAGTATATTTCAATTAAATACATATGCACACAAACAACAACCGATTTTTTTTTATATTTTATTTAACGATCGGTTCGTGAATGGATCTTTTTTGGATCTTCTGTGATAAATTCGTGATCGAATTTAATTTTTCAGTTCCCGAAAAATTTAATTCGATTGTGAACACAAATTTTATTCTAATTGAATAATTGAATTTATCGATCGCGATCGAATTAAATTTTATCGCTCTACGAACCCTGCTTTTTAGTGTTACAACTGCCAATTGTGGCACAACAAGATACGTCCTGCCTAAAACTCTGGTTGTAGTACCAAGACCAAAGATTAACTATGTAACAAGATGGGAAACTGACTTACGTTTCACTCCCTAGATCCCGCAATTTTCATATTCTTTCATTTTATTTTCTTTCCTTGTACATAAATAATACAAAAACAAAGAGATGAGGTGGGATTCTTATATTTTTGCAGTTCTCTTTTGTTTGTTTTCGGATTTTCAAATTTAACGTAGATAACTCACTGATCTCTATTATAACTGGATAGTGGATAGGAACAAAAAGTTTGACTCCCATAGAAGACTGTTATAAGTGTAAAGGTACCATCCAGGTATAACAGTTATACCAAAATATAACACTTCTCCACTGACAGCTGAAAAAAAAAAACATAAATACGGCTGTGCTGCGAAACAAAGGAAACTTCTCAAATGATAAATAATAGGTAAGTCCTTCCTGCTTTAATATTTAATTGTTATTTATTTTAATTAGTGGTTTTTGTAGTTTCGTCCATGTTTAGTTAAGGGATATCTTCCAATACAACACACAACACAAAGTTGGTAAGTTGAAAATCTTTTGACAAAGAGTTATCAGGAAGTGTATTTGAGGTTATAACTCCTTCAACGCATTTTCTATAAATTAATCTTTTATTAACATGTTCATTCTATTTTTCAATTTCTAGCTGATATTAGCTTGGCTGAATGGAGTCGCAAGGCCATTATCAACATCGCATTCAAGCAATATACCGCCAACTTGGACAAAGAATTCACAAACATTGATTTGACTGTGAACATCCTAACAATGGGCTATTGGCCAACTAATCCACTAACTGAAGTTACCATGCCACCACAGCTAGTTAAACCACAACAGGTATTCAATAAATTCTATCTGGCCAAACATAGTGGTAGGAAGTTACAGTGGCAGCCAACTCTCGGCCATTGTGTTCTTAAAGTTCGATCATGTAAGTTTGTCAAAACAAAAAGACCTCAAATTTGACTTGTGAAATTTTCAGGGGCCCAAAGATTGCTGTTCAACGACAAGAACCTCCTTAGTTTTGAGGAAGTTAAAGCGGCGTGTAACATTGAAGTATGTCTAACAGGAACATATGAGTATTTTTGTTTAATAATACACATGTTCAATTAAAGAGAAATCCGGCTGTGAAAAAACCACCGGAAAACAAAAATGCATCCAATGATTCGCGCCCAATTTCGAAGACCGTCCTTAAACTGAGAACTCTTGAGAAACCAAAAATTCAGCTAAATCTCGATGAATTGCAACAAAAATTTCAAAATTCTTTGATTTCTTCTCAAAATGCTTGCTATTCAACGCCAGCTCCAAAATCAATTTCAACATTGGCCTCCTCGGATATATTGATTCCGGGAAAACAACTCTTGCTCGAGCCCTCAGCACAGTTGCCAGTACAGCAGCATTCGATAAGAATCCCCAATCCAAAGAACGTGGAATAACTCTGGATTTAGGTTTCAGTGCATTGCTCGTCGAGGCACCGGATCATCTTAAATCCCAAGCTCAGCATATTCAGTTCACATTCGTTGATTGTCCTGGCCATGCTAGTCTCATACGTACCATAATTGGTGGTGCTCAGATAATAGATCTAATGATTCTGGTTATCGATGCACAGAAAGGCATTCAAACTCAAACTGCCGAGTGCATTGTTATTGGGCAGATTCTCAAGAAGAAGCTGATAGTGCTCATCAACAAAATCGATATGATTGAAGAACCCAAAAGGTATGATTATTTAGAAAAGATGAAAGTAAAGATTAAGAAGGTTCTTTCTAAAACAATGTTCAAAGACGTTCCAATACTTTGCATTTCCGCTATGAATGGTACAAATTTAGAGGCGTTCCTTGAGGGATTGAAGACAATGGTATACATCCCTGAAAGAGATTACAACCAACCCCTGGTTGTTTCCGTTGACCACTGTTTCGCCATTAAGGGACAGGGCACTGTGTGTACGGGCACAATAATTCAGGGCACAAATGGAAAGGGGAATCATCTGTCTTCCGGGCTATTTGTCGTTCACTCATGCAGCTGTGATAAAACTGAACAAAATTGAGTACTACAGATTTCCGCTTAAATCAAAGAGCAAACTGCACGTGACTGTTGGTCATGAAACAGTTATGGCCAAAGTCACATTGTTTGAAGCCAAGTCAAGCGACCAACCATTGGATGTCACTCAAGAGTATGAGTGGATTGAGGAGTTGCCAGCGGATGAAAATCCAGCCAAGCATCACTTTGTCATTCTCGAATTCGAGACTCCAATCTTGGCTAACGAGAGCAGCATTTTGATAGCATCCAAATTGGACTTGGATGCACATGCGGCAAATACTTGTCGTCTGGCGTTTTGGGGCTCCATCGAATGGCTCACCCACTCGGCGAATTACTCGAGTGAAATTCTTCCGAAATTCAAAATCTATCGAAACAAACAGAAACAAGGTTCGATACAGCGAGTAGCGAATGACCATCAAATCATCGTCCAGAATCTCTTCAAGAAAGACGGCAATCGAGATGCGTACGTTGGCAAGAAAATCGAACTCTCAACTGGTGAATGCGGTGTGATTGAAAGCACTTTCGGATAGGCATCCAAAGTGAAAATAAATTTTCCCGAAGGATTGCGAGCGGACACTTTGGATTTGCTGAAGACAAAGATGAATACGGTTCAGGTTGTCTTGAGATTTGAGAAATATGTATTTAATAAAAAACTGGGAATACTTCAACGAACACTTTACTTTTTCTTTGTATACACCTTTCCGCCATAGCGAGCCACAAACGCTGGAACATCAAACTTCCGCTTGCATCCCTGATAGTTCATGCAGCGGATTTTGCCGAAAATCGGTCTCTCACCCCAACCCTGATCGTGAATGCCACCAATCGACCACATACAACCTGAAAAGCAAGCAAAAGGCTCCCTCAATTTGTGTCTTATCCAATCCAACGTTTTCCACTTACCAACAAAACCATTCGGATCACAACCATCCAAACTGTATTTATCGTTGAACAGTAGGGCAAAGCTTCGAGCCTCTTCGGGAGACTTTGTCCATTCGAGGATCTTTTTGGCCCAATACATACGGAGAAACCCGTGCATTTTGCCCTCCTTAACTAGTTGCAACTGTGCCGAATTCCAAAGGTCATCGTGGGTCTTGGAATTTTCCAAATCCTCCTGTGTGTAGAGCCATTCACGCTTGTCCTTACGGTGATCGTCGAGCGTCTTCAAAGACCAGGAAGCGATTCCTTGAATGCTGTCATATTTTTCGTTGTAAAAGCAAAAGTTGTCCGATAGTTCACTTCGCACTATAGACTCTTCACAGTAGGCTTCAACCGACCCTTTGTACTTGGATTTAAAAGGACTAACCTTGACAAAACAAAACAAAACAAATAACTTGTTCAATATTTGCGAGGAAAAATTTGAAAATATTTAGAAAACACAAACGTCACTTTTTTTGTCATCAAAACATCAATTAACTCTGTCTCACTTTTTAGGTTTATAAAGAAAGAGATGCACAAGTGTAAAGGTACCCTGTCAAATTCAATAGGAGTCAAAAAAACTGTTATAATTTGTATGGAATCCACTATCCAGTGTATTATAGAGATCAGTGAGATAACTAGATTGAATTTTCAAATTGTCAAACACGTTTTTCTTAAACCCACCACGAAAATACTTGAAGGATGCGTTCCGAAGCTTTAGGCTGAAAACTTCCTTGAGCCTTACATTAAGATATGTTTAAAGGCAGAAGCACACTCAAATATTTAAATCTACACTAATATATAAAGCTGAAGAGTTTGTTTGTTTGAACGCGGTAATCTCAGGAACTACTGGTTCGAATGGTATAATTCTTTTTGTGTTGGATGGTGCCTTAATCGACTTAGACATTAGGCTACATAACATTAAGCTGTGACCAATAGCAGCGAAGAATCTGTGGAAAATGTGGAAAAAACGGCAAAAAATATACATTTTTCTGCATATCTCAGGAACTGCTTTATGAAATTGAACAATTTTTTTAATGTTGAATGGTCCATTTATCAAGGAAGGCTTGAAGCTATATAAAATTTAGCTGCGACCAATAGGAGCGAAGAATTTGTGTAAAATGTGGAAAAAACGGCAAACAATACAATAAAATACAATATAAAGTTCGTTTGAACGCGGTAATCTCAGGAACTACAATTTCGAATTGTAAAATTCTTTTTGTGTTGGATAGGCCATTAATCGAGGAAGGCTTTATTCTACTTAAAATTAAGCTGCGACCAATAGCAGCGAAGAATCTGTGGAAATGTGAGAACTGAGATTTTTTTCTGAGATGAAATTATTTTGGATTCGATTTCTCACTCAGCTATTTGACGTGGCTGACATATGTGCAGCAACAATTAGTAAGGTAACCATTAAATCTCAATGATAACTGAGAATTATGTTCCACCAAATGATTTTGCCTTAGTCAAGGTGACATTGAGATCTCAGTGAGATGTTGTTAGGTGGAACTGGCCTAATAACTGCTCAAATTAGAATTTTGAGAGTTCAATTGATTTGTGAATGTGATTGATTGCACTATTTGTGCAGATTATTGTGTTTGAACAATATCATTTTATGTATTTCTTAACTAAAAAATATGCTCAGTTTAAAGAAAAAAAAAATTACTTAACGAAGAGATATTAGAATTATTAGGGAGAGTTCACCGACCCAAGGGAATGCTTTAAGTATGAACAACTGAAGGGAATCATAAAAAATGCTCAAATTTTTCAAGTTCAAGAGAATTACGACCTAGGGAGAGTTGACTGCAATGCAATTTTACAATAACTTCCGAACAAAATTCCCACGCGCGCATGATGCACAAGTCGAGACGATACTCTGGCCGGTGGACGAGGGAGAGGCGGACGAAGTCGCGGGCAACTGCTAGTACATAATATACTGAATTTAGGAAATATCAGGCAATTTTCATGGTCAATTTGATTCTTGTTCTCGAAAAATAGGAAAAAAGGGCATAACGGCGAACAGGGTTGCTGTTTTTGTTTTAACTTCAACAAAAAATTAAAATATGTATTTGTCATTTTTTATTGCATTCAATAAACAAATTCTTGTCTCACAACTCAAAAAGTGAAAAAACTTTACATTTGTAATTTGCAGCCAAAACAAACAAAAATGAACCGAAAAATTATTCCGTGTTTTCATACTTCATTTTCCATCGTTTAATCTTTAGAACGTGTCATAAGTGGCCGAGAGACCGTTTCCAAAAACGAATACAACAAAATTATTTCTTGTTATTAGTTTTTTTTTGCAAGCATCTCTGTGTTAATAAAATATGTACTTAGCTTCATACAAAAAGTAAAATAAGGATATTTTAAAAGCCCTTCATCTTGATGCATCAGTGTTGGAAAATAAAAATACTAAAACATTTTGATTGTTTGTATGAATGAAAACAAGAAAAATATTTCTCTTACTTTACCAAAAAATACAGAATTTTTTTTGTTCTGTTCACAATTTCTATTACCGTCACTCTTTGAAAATGAAATTTCACGAACAATTTCTACGCCTGTTTATTTAATAGCTTTTACTTACCTAATAATTTTACTCTATTTGTGAACATATCCATTAACTCACCTCTTTTTTCAAAGAAATTCAAATTTAACTGCCAAAATTATTCCCCTTTGGTGAATAGACGGATTGAAAGAATGTGTTAGTGAAAACACGCACACATCTTAGCAATCCGTAAATTTTAGCTTGTAGGCAACTGTCATTTTGACAGCTTTGTTTCCCATCTCCTTACCTTATATAATCTCTGTACCAAGACCAAACAGGTAGGTAGTGCGAAAAGCACTAGACGTTGCAACTAAGTTACGACAGCTGCGCCCCGCCACCAACGAATTCTATACCCAGAAGATAGACATAGAATATAGAGCAAAGAGAAAACGAAAAAACTAAAACAAACAAACAACAACACAGCGGCTCAGTACTATCAGTGAGCAACGGATACACACCTTTGTGTGATCGCCAAAGAAGTGTTAATATGTGGATTTTGTGTTTGCCTCTCGATTCACACCGTCTATTGGTGCAAAAATTAAGAAGTAGAGGTGGAAATCGAGAGAAAAATCTTGGTTTTTCTTTTACTGTGCATGTGCCTCAAGGCAGGAGCGGACTAAGGATACACGAACGCATTTGCCAGTGACGTGGACGCTTTGATGATTTCTTTGTCAAGGCCCAAAAACCTGATGAAGTACCGTATCTGGCCGGGATATCCATCCCAACCTTATTGTGCTTGTGTTGTTACTGGCCGGGGAATCAATCCTCACCTGATTGTGCCTTAACTGGCCTGGTATTCTGTTCTGTCCCACTAAGTTCTGTGAAATACTATATCTTTTTCTACCGTACGTTTTTTTCGCCATACTTGTTCTCCGAGTTTTAATATTTCTTCAGACCACCCTGGACACCCTTAGTTCTCCCTCGGCTAGATCATTGAAAGGATCACAACGCAAACCAACTTAAATAGCAGAGAAAATTCGATTTGGAAACAGCTTTGCTCTCGACCATCTCAAGCCAAAGGGAATCGATATGGAGGGTTTGACCTAGTTTCCTCAAATCGGCTAATGGAATCCTGTTTCGTAGTTTAAGAAACACAAGCGAGCAAGCGAAGTTGTTACTATCCACCGTCGCTAGAGCCATCGCTAAAGCTTAACCAGTTTCATCGAGTTTATATTTTTGTTTGCCATGAGGATGAGACTATATCCTCGAATTTCTTCCTATCATCGGCGTGTTCTTGTTTGCCTATTCCACTTACTCTCAAACCCAATCACGACCGAACGTATTCAAAATCTACAACACACCCCTAACCTTCTATCTGGTATACAAATATCGAAGGTCATGTCCGGATCGTGTTCAAATCAAGTCCTTGTGTTCACTTTGACAATTTAAACACGAATTCCTTACAATTAAGATTTTTTTTTTTTAATTTATTTATTTCCGAGGCAAAAAAAGAATTGAAAACAACAAAACAAAAAAAATCACATTCTACGGTTTAAAAATTCAAACTCCATTTAAAATTCTATCAACAAATTTACGAGTCACGAAATCGTATTCATCCCCACAGGCAAATTAAAAATTTCCCACTTAATTTATGAAACAAAGTTGTCAGCCGGGGATGGGGAGTGAGCCGTGGTAGCAAGAGAAACGACGACGAAAAAAAAATTAAAATAAGCCACCACCACCTAACGAGTATACGCACGATTCCCTTAATCCCATTTACTTTTCCTTCACGCACGACAACGACAATACGACAAGAAAGACTATACGAAGTGCTTTTCAGCTTTCTCAGAAAAAAAAAGAGCGAGCAAGAGCAAGCAGACAAAATAATCAGGAAAACCAAAAAAAAATAAGTCAAGCCACCCAACACACAAGTATAAATATCCCAAAGCCTAATTTGAATAAGCTTCAGAAGCTACCTTCCTTGACTTCCGTCTTCGTTGGTTTTTTTTTTTTATTAATTTGCGATATACACAATTTCCCGGTAAGGATATAAGAAAAGTGAAATCCTTTTGAAAATCGCATATTAATGTGTATTTTTGTCAGTTCTCATTCCCGAAAGTCCCAGAGGCACTCACATTCGCAATGAAATCTTTCATTGCGGTGTAGGTATGGAAGGTACAAGCTGGCTACATGGAGAAAGCGTTCTAATACCACGTTAACATTACCCAACGATAGCGATAGGCACCTTCTGGCGTATGGAGTAACATTTATCCAATTTAAGCCACACGGTGAAAAGAATCCAATCCAATCTCTAGGTAAACATTATTACACAGCGAACAGGTTCACTCCAAGTTGGTGAAGTCGCTTCTTCTCACTGTTAACGTCGTTCCTTAAGCCCGGCAAAGTTTTCCCTTCTAGGATGTTTGATGATAGAGGTCTAAAGTGCCTTTTGTCATGGTTTTGTTCGACACCTTAGGCCACATCACACTACTTGAGAGTTCATAATTTTTGTATGCCTACTATCTAAGTTGGGTTGCATTTGGGTTTCCTTGAGTTAGTTTTTCTTTAAAAGAGGATCACAGCGAGGCGGTGCATGGACGAAATTTCAACACGTTCTTGCACTTATTTGAATAATTTTCATTCATCGTTGTTTAAACAATTTTTTGCAATGTGGACAGTAGGAGTGTTTTGCCTGAGGAAATAAAATGCTCCTCTATTCAGAAGTCAAAAGCTCGCAGGAGAAATATGAGTGGAATAAAAACACTGACATGCTCTGGGAACCGCATAAAATTTAGTTTCTTGCAAATATGAAGGTTAATTTTTTTTTTTCAAATGAGGACACGTCCTGCCGGAAGAAATTTGGCCCATAAACTGGTTAATGTCTGTTTACGGGCATTGTCAATATAAATATTTGGTGGGCAGTGTTAATAAAATAAAGAGTTTCTTAAATATTTTAATAATTTATGCACATGAAAAAAAAGACAAGTGCCTTTTAGTATGCAATGACAATGCATTTGAGTATGAGTAATGTTTTTATATGAAGTGAAAGTATGCCCTAATTTCCATGACTTAAAAATAATGATACAAACCTAATCAACGCTACCTTTAATTAATTCATAAATTCTTGAATAACATTATACTTGCCGTTGTTGATAATAAAAATTGTGTAACAGAGATGTGCTTAGACAGATTCAATCTATAAACGCGTGATGTTGTGATACTATCACTTAAAAATTAAAATGATAAGATATGCGTAAAGGTATCTTAATGAATAATAATTATTACACTGTGTCGTTATCAGTAATTAAATATCTACCGACTCGTATGACATCTTATGCGTGAGTTATATTGGCTGGTTTTATAAAACCAAGGTTGATTTATATTTAAGATAAAATAGTGAATTTGAATTTGAACTGTTTTCACTGTCAACCAATTCAATTATACTGTGTATGTCATATTGAATTTCAAACAGTGTGATTAAGGGTGAATATCAACACTCATAAACAGATATCAGTGTGAATGGTCACATGTCGGATAAGGCTTAATTGCTAGGTGCTGACGTAAAACTGCTCACACATCTGTGTATGTCATATTAAAAACAAAAAAATCGCAAGCTTACTAATACTAAAAATCACATAACCGATCGTTCTGAGTAGTTGGAAAAAAGATTTTTCCAGCCAATTTCATAAAAATGCGAATCTTCTTTTCCTCCGATAATTGTTTTTTTTTTTTTTTTATTTCATTAACATCATTTTTTTAAGATCGTCTCTGCAAGAGTATTTGCTGCAGGACCACATCTGTGAAGAAAAGGTATACACTGGATAGGACCGAATTTTGTGAAATTTAATCTCTAAGTAATTCATGAATCTTAAAATTAATGGCTTTTGGCCTACGAACTAAGTTTCTTTCTTTTTGTTTAATTTTTTGGTTTTATTAGAGAATTAAAAAAAAAACAATTCCATTAACGTTTTTTGTGTTAACTTACATACTAAAGTCCTTAAAATAAAACTTAAAATTACCTATTCTACCTACACACTAATTAAAACTAGAACAACCACAGCGACAAAAACTATGTCCTTCTATTTGACTACATATATGTATTCCATCTAGGATTTTTATAATTGTCTATGCTATTTATTTCATTGTTTGTTTGATTTTTTTTTCAATTTTTCTTAAATTTTTTTGGATTTAGGGTGCCACTATACCTACTCTTCTTAAACCTTAAACCTAAGACTAAAACAAATATGTCAACCGGCCAAGGCAAAAATACCCCACCCCGGACTACTCGTTATCAGATGTCGTTTGAAGCAACCAAAACTGGTTCTTCTGTTTCACCCTATCAATGCGGTCCTGTTCGGACACACCCCTACTGAACCGAAGCAGCTCCGCTCCATCACGAGCGAGTATGCCTCGTTCATACAGAAGTCACCTTTTTTTTTCATGACTGATTGATACTCTTGGAAAATTTGTCAGGTCTTCGCAAGAGGCAGTACCCGCGAAAGATGAAATAAAAACTTGGCCTGAGTGGGACTCGAACCAACGACGTTCGGCTTAGCAGTCAACGCACTTACCAACTAAGCTACGGGCGACTGCAAAAAGTGCTTCTCAACTTTTCCGTTCGGAATCGGCGTTAAATTGTAGGTCCCCTCAATTCTTCACACGCACTCAGAGAATTGTTGATGAGAGTAAGTCGCTTAGGCCTTGGCTCTTCAAGAGCTGTCGCGCCACTCTATTTTTTTATTTTTTTTATACAGAAGTCACCGGTCTACAGCTTTTCGCCTGACGTGGTAGATAATCGGTACTGCCAATCTATCCTGTATCATGCCGCACTGGTCTAAATAGAGGAATGCCTCTGGTGGGATGAAGCCGCCCAAGCGTGCATTCTCGAAGTAGTTGTCGTTTGGATAGAACGGCCCGAAAATTCAAATTGTTGGTCAAAGTCATAGTTGTATAGAACTTCGTTTGAATAATAATGCAGATAAGAAGATTCCGAAGACGCTGGCTGGGGCAATGTTGAACGTGAACCACACTAGACATCCATATATACATATACAATCATAGGACGTATGAGGGCCATGTAGCAAATTACCTTCAATCTAGTCCTCTGGCCTAAGTCAGTGCAGCAATTATATGTCTGTCGAAATACAAATACTGGTCCAACCAGATACCGAGGTACTTAACTACACTTTTGTTCGTCAAGATCAACAATGACCATCTTGCGCCAATTCTTACACGTATCTCGCTAAGCCTCAGCCAACGGAGTCCGAACAAAATTTGTCTCCGATTTTTGCACATTTATTTTCAGTTTCCAGTCGTCGCAGTATCGCTGAGTCTTCTTGAAGTCACGCTGCAAGAGAATTCTAATAAGTTCAACCTTTCGAGCCGTTCTGTACGCAATCAGGTCGTCGGCATACGCAATTGCGCTAAGCTAAGCTACCTTTCGCTATCAGATCACTGGAATTCATCAATTGTTTTACTCCTAACGATAGTCGCAATAGTGGGAAGCATCAGATAACTCCATATTAGTTACGTATATTATGAATACGATAGGGTATGAGCTTCGCTTTGATTTAATGCCGAAATTTCAGTTTTACTTAACGGTTTTTGCACAAAACCACGATGTGAATTATATGGTCGCCACAAAATCGTCTGGCGAGTCAAACTGTTATTTTTTTTAACTTATATTCCGAGGGGCAGGGTTAAACTAGTACTGGTTCGTTACAAAGTTCTTACATCGTCTTGGAGAAAGTAAGATTATGGTACTAAATATTCCTTAAGTAGGCCAGATTGCTTTCGGTATCGACAAGTCGCATCTTCGTTGGATTAAAAACTTCTTTTCGAAGTGTTCTTAAACAATTTGTAGTGAGTGGAAATCCATTTTTGTTCTGGAGTGCCTCAGGGCTCATTTTAGTTCTTGCCTTTCTTCTTGTTTTTTTTTTTTTAATTTGTTTTTATTCCTTCGCTAAACCATCCTCCACGGTGAAACTATTTATTAAACGTCAGGTAAGATATATTTTATTTTATTCCACCGAATAAGAACAATCCTTTGCTTTTTTGTGTTTATTAGTTTGACTGATAGATTTAATTTTTTTAACCGTACTACCCGAATGTGGAACACTCTACCGCACTCTTTCTGCCCCAGTAATTGCAACATTTAGAAATTCGAGGCTAATGAACACTTGACAAATTCTATTAAACCCTCAGTTCCTTTCCTGATTCCCGCACTGTGCTTTTTGCATGTCAAGGTTATACAAAAAAAAATATCTTGAGTGGAGTGCATTTCATTTAATTAAGATTACAAAAATACTAATTTCAGTCACAATATTAAATACTTACCTCGAATATCTTAAGCCTCCATTGAATCCAGAAATAAATCAATAATAAAATTATTAATCCGAAGGTCACGATTAACATTCATAACAATAGACAATACATCGTTAAGAGAGGTTTGACATACATTCAAAAAAAAAAAAATTACAACCAGTCTTTCGGCGTTAAAAGAGTAAATTTATTAAAACAAAATAAACATAAAACCATGCGTTCACTCGTAAGCATAACTCAGCCAGTAGTTCCTTAGGCGCGGTGCCTGTATCGGATGCGCTTAACTGTTTTGTAGTGGTATCCGTCATCGTGACTTTCATAACTGGAGCCGGCATCAGCTGAGGCATGGTGGTGCTGTGATGGAGCCGAGTATTGTGGGGCGGGAGCTGGGGCAGAGTACTGTGGAGCTGGGGCTGAATACTGGGGAGCTGCTGGTGGCAAGTACTCTGGTTCAGGCTGAGAGTAATGTTGAACTGGGGCAGAGTACTGTGGGGCGGGGGCAGAGTACTGAGGAGCCGAGTACTGTGGGGCGGGTGCAGAGTACTGAGGAGCTGAGTACTGTGGGGCAGGGGCTGAGTATTGTGGTGCCGAGTATTGAGGAGCTGGGACGGAAAAGTGAGGAGCTGGAGCTGGAGCTGAGTATTGGGGTTGGGGAGCTGGAGCGGAATACTGTGGAGCTGGGGCGGCATATACTGGTGCTGGAGCAGGTGCTAAGTATTGGGGAGCTGGGGCTGAATATTGTGGAGCTGCGACTGGTGCGGAATATTGGGGCACTGGTGGCAAATATTCATTACTAGGAGCTTGAACACCACTGAAAGAGGAACCACCGAAGGACTGCTGGGCAGGTGGTCCATACTCAAGCTGTGGGGATGGTGGTGCGTATTCCGAGGAGTAGTCAGTTGCTCCAAGCAAGTGGGACACATCAGCGGCCACAACTGCGATCAAACTCAATGCTACGATGAACTTCTACAAATCAAAAAAAAAAAACAACAACAATGAGAAAATCATAAAAATCCATTTTTCAAGCGTCCAACTTACCATGATTGTATATCTATCTATCCTAACTTGAAAAGAAGTAGATGGATAATGATCTTCAACTTCCAAAAAAACAATATTTATATGATTTCTTTGTGGTTCGTGGTTGACCCGCCTTGCTCCAAAAAGGTGTCTAGACTCTTCACATCATGAAAGAGAGATGATGCCCCTCTGGCTGCCATCACCAATGACCAAGCCAAAGATATTCATCAAGGTAGTTTTGGTTGTTTAATTTACAAGCCGGTCTTCTGCTTACCGCTATTAGCATACAAACCGAAAAAATGCAAATCAGCCGAGACCCCAAATTAACAGAAAATTACATAATAGGTGTGTGTGCCAGCGTTACCATATCATTTTTATTCCACTTGCCCTTTTACGCCAATGCATTTGATTATGTTGCGGAGGTTTTTGCTGTTTTTGGTGTGAGGGCTTGTTTTCCCATTTAAATAATTAATCTTAATTCTATTTTATTATTTTATTCAAAAGTTGAAAATATGTGTGGAACGGTCATGAATTTATTAAACAACGAGAAAAATATTTTATAATTGAACTAGAGCTGCCGAATGACTTTTCACAATGAACCGTGCAAAATTATGATTAAATAATATTTGTTTGATTATTGGTGTAATTATTATTCGTCGATATGCTAATTGCGGTTAAACATTGAACTGGGTCACGGGTAGCTAGCTGACATGCTTTTGTATATCACCCTTTGAGCTCGCTTGCTGGTTGCTGGTGCGAAGAGGACCTTTGAATTTAGATTTTTTGGTTTGTGCATTTTGGGTTTAATTCAATATAATAATTTTGAAATATTTGCCTTTTTGTTTTTTTGACAGATTCGTCAAAAATTTGCAAATAAAAGAAGAAAGATCAAAATGAAGTGATGATTAACGCGCGTCAGCGATATTCGGAATTGACTTTGAATCAATGGAAAGCAAATTTGATTAATTTTTTCAAGTCAATAATCAGATCGGTAATAATTAGAGGCTTTGTGTTTTGTTCAGCGGTTTTTGGAAGCGTTTGACCTAGAGTCAAGGCGAAAAAGGGGAAGAGGAAATTCAATACATCGAGTGATTTATTGTTGGAAGCTGGAGGAGAATTGGCAAATTGGATATGCGCATATTTTTGAAGTTTAATTTATGGACAGTAATTTAATCAGACATTTTACAATATTGGCAGGTTAACGAAGGTCTTGAAAAGACGGACTTTGTCTAATTTGAGAAGTGTTTTGCTTGGTCAAAAGGAAGTAGCATTTGATGCCTCGGGTAGTGCTTCTTCGAATTTATTTTCAAGTAAAATCAACGCCTTCCCTATCTCGGACTGATGGGAATGGATCCGGGTGATCTGGCTACGGTAGGCCCAAAGCTGGTAGCCTTTTTATTACCCGATGAAGTCACTCGTACCCAAATAAACTATACGTGAGGTTTGATTGCTCCCACTCCTCGATTCTGATCGCTATACGCTATTCTGCATACGGATGCTAACCTCTCAACGAAGCCGTATGCAAAAAAGGAAGAAGAAGGGAAAATATTAAGGCAGAGTTCGAAGTAGTGCGACCGTTTAAATTACCTTGGGTCAGTACTAGCAGTTGAGAAATATATGGAAGAAGAAATGCGCGAGTGGTCAACAGAACCTAATTTAGTCTTTCAAGCCTCCAAAACTCTTACCAATATTTACTTATGGATACAGGACTTGAGTGCTTAGCCAAAGGTACTTCGAGAACGAAGTCAAGAGAATAGTTTGTGATGTGCTTCTTGGTTTCTTTAGCTCGTCGGTCTCGCCAAGGTCTTATTGAACAGAACACGAAACTTCAGTTCTAGGCAGGCACGTAGCCAGAGGGGGGGCTAGAGGGGCTCAAGCCCCTCCCGAAATGATTTAAAAAAAAATATTTGAACAAAAGTTTGTATATTCTCTTATTAGTTCCTCACTACTTATGCAACCACATCGTAACCAGTTCAAGAAATGCAACCTATATAAGCCCAGATATCCAAAACGAAATCTTGGATTTATGCTCTGATATAATCACCAGAAAAATATCTAACCGGGATATAAGATCGAGTTGTTTTAGCATTCTGGCTGATGAAACAATGGATGTTTCTGGCACTGAGCAACTTTCAATATGTGTCCGATATGTTGACTGCAGTACAGAGCCCACGAAAAGTATGCTTCGGGAAAATTTTTTAGGATTTATTCCGACACCGATGTCTTGGACAAAACGTCACGATAGACGCATATAATTTCGAGGTAGTTGGGGACTTTGTATACCTTGGCTCCGCTATCAATACGGACAACGACATCAGCGCCGAGATCAGACGAAGAATAACTCTTGCTAATCGCTGTTTCTTCTGGCTAAGAAAGCAATTGAGTAGTAAGACCCTCTCCCGAAAAACTAAGGTGATGCTCTATAAGACCCTCATCATCCCCGTCCTGCTATATGGTGCATGGACCTTGTCAAAAACGGATGAGAACGCACTTGGCTGTTTTGAGAGAAAGATTCTACGTAAGATCTATGGTCCTGTCTGCATAAACGGTGAATGGAAGAGAAGATTTAACGACGAACTGTACGGGCTGTACAGCGACACTGACTTAGCTAAAAGAGTGAAGGTCCAAAGACTCAGATGGCTCGGTCACGTGGAGAGGATGGACACCAATACTCCGGCCCGTTAAGTCTTCGAATCCACCCCAGAGGGAAGACGCAGTAGAGGAAGACCAAGGCTCAGGTGGCGCGCGCAAGTTGAACACGATCTCAACCAACTCGGCTTGCGAAACTGGAGACAGCGAGCTAGGGACCGAGCTGGCAGGAGAGGTTTGTTGGTTGAGGCCCAAGTCCACCCCGGACTGTAGCGCCACCTTAAGTAAGTAAGTAAAGTAAGTAGGGATCCCTCTTCCGATGTTCTGAAACTGCTAGATATATGTGACAAGACCTACTTCAGGAGGAGGCATCACTACCAGTTACAACGGCTATCGTTGAAAGAACCTTTTCAACGAAGAAAAGGATCAAAACAGTATCCCGAAGCGTTATGGGCCATCCAAGACTAAGCGCACTTGCAATGCTGTCTGTTCACTCAGGTATTGATGTGGATCCAGATGAAGTGATCGACATTATGTCTAAAAAAAGACAAGGCGTTTATTGCTGTAAAAATCCAAACTATTTATTTAATTAAATAAAAAAAAAATACAAACAAAAATAAAACATTTACAGTACCTATATGTAGTTTTTTTTAAATTTTTGTACGTAAAGAATTACTTCTTCGAAATTGAACAAGCCCCCCCCCCCCGAACCGAAATCCTGGCTACGGGCCTGGTTCTAGGTCTTCTAAACGGTTTGACAATTAAGAATACACCTTACCATAGGGTCTAAGCTATCACTGGAGGACGACCGCTCGCTGGTTGCTCTTCCGGTGTGGTTGACAGGTCCTTGTACAAAATTGGTACGATCGATGCGGTGATCAGGGAAGACACCTCCACCACCTGCGGATCGGTAGGTACGATGCCCCTGGTGGCACAGATTAGCAGGCCCAATGCCCTTGGTGTCACTGGTCGGCAGGTAACAAAGCCTCTGGTGGAAATTAATACGAACGGTCATTTTTGGTAAGTGCATTAAAATAACAAAATAGTTTCGGACACTTCAGTCTCAAAAAGAAAGTAAACACAAAAAAGAAAATCCAAATAAAATATCTTTGCACTTAACCTCCCAAAACTTAAGCAACATTTTCTTTGGGTGTCCTTTCTCAATCGCTTATGTTGGCTGCATTTTGCTTGATATATCTCTTGGTAAAAATATGTGACACTCGTCGTATGAAATAATCATTGAAAAAGAAGAAGAACAAATGCCACAGAAAATATCCTTAGAAGACATTTCCCCTATCAGCTGAGAGAGATGAAAACGTGGCTATAACGGAAGTGAGGCAAGCGCTCAAGCTCAAGCCAGAGCAAACGCAGCGCCATACGGCATGCACAAGAGATTTCTTCTAATGCGCCAGGAATAAAAATCATTTGTCAAGTTGTCAGGTTTTGTGGCAAAAGCATTCCTAATGTATGTGAATGTTAGCTGCCAACCATTGCTACCAGAACTATGAGTAGAAATAATACCACAGTTACCAGCCCACCATAAAATGTATATAAACCCTATTATATTTCCGCACCACCCGCTATTCGGAATCCAAGAAAAAACTACTACAAGGACACCATCGCATCCATCACGATTCTATTGTTAGTTTTGCATGTGATATTTTTCTCTTCATATCACAACACATATGAGGAAACGTTCCTCTTATCCTTTTTCCTTTGCAACAGGAAGAACTGAATGGAAAAATATAAATGTTTCCCCATTCTTATCGGATATTGTTCCGGAAGAGAAAGTACGAGGTTTTGATTTTTTTTTTGCCTTCTTATTTTAGATGTAAGCTTCTTGTCCGAGAAAAGAATATAGAACAAATGGAATGGTGTGGGATTGAGAGAGAGACGGGGGAGTGTGAGCGCCAATACAAAAATTCAAAACCGAATGCCATGTCTGGCGTTGGGTGATGCATGTAGAGTTGTACATAGTAATTGATGTGTTTTTTTTCTTTCAAACAGAGAAATGTTTCTAAGGATAACGGCGCCACCGAAATATCGTTTTTGTATTTTCCTTAACATTTTGTTTGACGGACAAGAAGATGGAGCTCTTACATGATGCTGTTGTGCATTATTTCTTAAAGGATGCAATCATAAATATAATCTTGAAGTGCTTCCACGTTATTAAACTTTTTGTACTGAGTCGAAGACGTTTGACCTTATGTTTGAAAAATTAGGTTAGAGTGAATACTGCTGTGTTAAAAGAGCTTTAGTTAATCTTTATTTTTTGGTATGATGAAAAAAGTAGTTTGAACTAGATTTTTTGCAGCCAAAATAATAAACACAGAATAGCGAAGGATTAAACTTTATTCTGTGGACTAAGTACAAAAACTACCTAATTGAAAAAATAAAATTTCTCTCAACTGACTTTAACTAAGTTAGCTTAAATACTTTTTTTTCATAACTTCGTTCGGATTAAAAGTTTATGAAATATAGAACGACGATAGTCGGTTCAGCTAATTACGCATTAAATTTTATATTTTCGCACACAACAACTACGTCAGAGTTGGTCTGTTCATACGGTTCAATTTTGATAGACTCGTTCGAGCACAGCAATACATCTCGAGAAAAACACGAGTCATTGGTGTCAGTTGTAATTGGCTTATTCTTGAAGAATTGAGACTTAACGCAGTCGAAAGTTACGATATCGCAACATCTAGTAGACCAGTTTACCCTGGCAAAACGGATAATTAAGTGCTCGTCAAAATTATTTCTCAACTAGTTGATTGTTACACAGTGCTATATGGCTCACAGCGTCGTCTTTTTGCAACTAGACCTCACGGAGACCAGGAGCTTGAACTTCAGCTAATTGAAAATCAAATCCAAGCCATATAATATCACCCAAGCCTTAAATCCGAAAATCTTAAATTTTTTTGAGAAAGCACAACGAATATCGGATCTCCTAGTTTGAAATTTTCATAAACAACTCAACGGATTAGCATAATAGTTTATACGACAGAACAACGTTTGGCGGGTCAGCTAGTCTGTATGAATGAAATGCTAAAACTGCAAACATAAAACAGTTATAAGAACCTCAAATATCGTATTTCATCCGTAGTAGACAGCAATAACTGTACAATTATTTTCCGAACTAAGGATGATTCGACCAAACAATGTGTAAGGTGTACCTCCTATTTGATGTTGTTTTCGTTCTGTCGTACGCTATGCGTTTTCAGCCTAAAACATCAGAAACATGGGAAAGAAATTGCAATTTACACGTCAATTAAAGCTCGTAGGTCATTTCAAAGGTTATCGTTGTGTTCCGTGTTTGTTAGAATAGGCGTCTTCACGAGAATAATTCTCATCAAAACTTTGCAGTCGGGATAATTAAGTTTGATTGTTTTCTTAGTTGTTGCTACAATTCCCGAATTCTCCAATCTCTCCAACACAAAATTATGAATCCCTCGAGCGTCGCGTCGAGCCTGGAACCCACCACCCATCGCAATAACATTCACACACGCACACACTAACACAAAACAAAGTGTTCAACTACTTGGCAAATAATAAATTGGCATCTGAATTGTGTAACAAGTGCTTGAGCATGTCGACAAGAGCTTATGGCGAATTTCAGCGGAAACGTAAACGAGCTCGCTGTCGCTGTCTGTTCTGCCGACAACGCGCCGCCATTGCAACACATGTTTCAACGCGTTCATCGCGCTGTACACTCATACCACCATCCACCACTGACACGAATGAATTATCAATTTGAGCCAAAGGTAATGGAACGGATCCGGATAGTATACGCAGATAAATGCATTGAGATTGAACAGTGTGCATACACAGCATCATTGCGTCCTCAGTCAAGTTGTCATACACAGTGGGGTCTATGATAATTTTCGGGGACCAAGGATATTTTTATTCATTTATGTGCCTATAGAACGTCGTCACAAGAGAAAAAACTCGGAGAGCCCCCCACTGTGTGACGGCAGTTGTCATTTCCGCTGTGCGTTTGGTGCATTATACCCTATATCTGTTCTCCCTAACTATACAGTTCTCAAAATCCTCTTGGCGCTACTGTAGTTAAAGTAAACATAGAACGAGAGGTAACGTATCTCCGCGGCACTATAAGAAGTATCTTATTACGCTCTGAAATGGAACTTTAATGATATGGTAACGAAATCATTGCCTCGCCGAATAGTGAACTTACCAGATAGTTAAGAGTTCATTGCTTGTGCCATCATTGTGGGTGAGTAGATGAGGTACGAATTCGAAATTTCAAATTAATTCCGTATACCTATGATGATGCACGTGCTTTTCATTTGATAGACCCTTGTGGCATAACATTAATTCACTATGTCTACCAATCTTATACGTTCGACTTCGATGGAGTCTACTTCTGTTGCTGCCATCCCTTTTTATTTGGGGGGTTGCTTCAGTTGGCAAGGATCTCATTTACGTGAACAGCTACATTTCTTCTTAAACAAACGTGCGCTACACTACACACAACATAAGCATGAGTTTGGGGCAAATAGAAGTAATGGCTGTACCGCGACGAACTCAATTAAATTTAGTGGAGTATCCTTGAGTCAAACAAAATTTGTATCCGGTGAATGTATGTATGTATCGACATAAGAACACATCAAGTTAACTAACAAATTTATACAGCAACAACAAACTAGTTCTTGGCAAATCACTTGGCGCCTCTTAAATTTGACGCTCAAGTTAACCCAGTTGCCAGTTCAATTAGGAAGGTCCTTTAACAGTGAGTGATGGATGATGTCGCTCGTTTTCGTTTGTTGTTGGGTATATTCAACGCACAAGGAGTTCAGAGTTGAGATTGAGATGACGGTGACGTCCTTAACTCAATCACTTCAAAATTCTTGTGATTTTAATACAAATTTAGTAGTGTGCTGAACTAAGTAGTTAAGCCCTTTAATCATCGTGTATACATAGGTAACAAAATACTGTACGTACTAGCAGCTTCATGATAATTTGATTTTTCAACGCATCTGTGGGTTCTCGAACTCATTTTCAAGAAATTTTTCTCAAACTTGTGAGTTCGAAATTTTTGCGGGGAAACGCATACAAGGACCTCATTTAATTTCTAGTCATCTTGATTAAAAAAAAAAAATCAACAAACGAAGTAACTATTTACGCTAAAAACGTAATCAAACATGCTTGATGTTCTATTCAACATGTTTGATAGTCAATCGAACTTTTTTTATTTTTTTTAAAATATGAAATGTTCGATACAAAAAAAATAAGTAGAGTGGCACGATGTAGTGCAAAAATATTGTATGCACTGCACTTTCCCACACTCGCAGTCCCACGGGTAAATAAGTTGCTGGTCATCGGAAACCATGTTCAAATAACACATTCCATTTTTGCACTACAACGACAGCTCTTGAAGAGCCAAAGCCTAAGTGGCTTACTCTCATCAACCATTCTCTGAGTTCGTGTGAAGAATTGAGGGGACCTACAATTTAACGCCGATTTCGAACGGCAGATTTGAAGAGCACTTTTTCATGACAGATTGATACTCTTGGAAGATTTGTCAGTTCTTCGCAAGAGGCAGTGCCCGTGAAAGATGAAATAAAAACTTTAGGGGCGCGAGTAGGACTCGAACCCACGACGTTCTGCTTAGCAGCCAACGCACCTTACCACTACACTAAGCTACGGCCAACTGTCGATACAACGTTTAACAAAATCATTTATAACGTTCGATTCGAATTTAAGACAAAATCCGATCAAACATGTGTGAAACCAAATTCAAACATGTTCATGTTGACTGACAACCAAGAGCTGCAGGTTCTGAGATCAAATATGCTTCCTTTTATAATAAACTAGCCGACCCTGCGAACTTCGTCTCGCCACCCTTCAGAGCAACTCATAAATAATTGTAACTAACACGTATTGTAAAAATACAATTTACTTGAATCCAATTAACATAGAAAATAACATATCTGAGTTTTTCCAAGCTTTAAAACTTACTTTCTACTCTCATTTAAGCATGCAGAAATATCAAATTTCGTTGAAAAATTGAACAAATTCTCGTTTTTCTGGTGTGTTTTGACTATTACACAAAAATCAACACTAAATGCAGTTTTCGATTGCCCCCTTATTAAGTGATTTCCAGTAAGTTTGTCCCAAAAATTTGTTTTTACCAAGCCTATACCAACAGTTGCATTGAGGATTGAGCGGATTAAGAGTTTCTACCCGACATACAAACACACCAACGCACTTTAAATTCTATGCAAATGCTTGATATTAGGTGTTGAAGTTCTTTGTGCTCTGGCAGAGTTTTCCGACTTACCTATGCAAGATTTTCCAGTTTTCCATTTAAAACCAATGGAGCTGCAATTACATGTAATTTTCCCTTTCAATACCAATGAAGTTTCTTAGTTTTTCATCAATAACTTCCTATTTTAAATTCGAAAACCCATTTTGAAATTTTACAGTTTTCTATTTGAAAACAAATGCACCTACAATTACCTACGTGAAATTTTCGGTTTGAAAACCAATAAGTTTTCCGAGTTTTTCATCAAGAACCTTCTGCTTTCCATTCGAAAACCCATTTTGAAATTTTCCAGTTTTTCATTTGACAACCAATGCACCTACAATTACATGCAATTTTCCGTATGGAAACCAATAAGTTTTCTGGGTTTTTCACCAACAACTTTCTGCTTTCCATTCGAAAACAAATTTTGAAATTTTCCAGTTTTTCATTTGAAAACCAATGCACCTACAGTTACATACAATGAAAAGCAATATTAATAATGCGAAATTTTCATGCACAGTACCCATGTTCTGTAACTTCTCACATCGAGAAAATCATACCGAAAACAGTGTAAACGGAGCGTAACTAGTTTTTTTTGTATGAAATTTGACACAATTTGTTTCGATTTCCTATGTTTCTCGACTCCGAAAGTTTTCGACCGAGTTACAGAACATGGACCCGATTGGAAACTAAAATCCATGCTTTTTTGAATATCGATGTTAAAATTTTCTTTTGCACAAAATGTCTTGCCCAAGAATTCGCGTGTAAACATTGCTTGGTGCAAAAGCTAAAGTAGGAGTTCAGCCTTAAATATACAATAGAAGAATGAATGAAATGAAGCGAAATGAAATGAAATTAAGAATAGAGAGACGTTTCAAAAAATTGATGTCGGCTGTCAGTTTTTTGAAATTCAAAGCAACATTTTCGAGTAAGTACATTAAAATCAATGTTTTTTCCTATTAATAATTATTTCTTTTCATTTCAGAATGTCCTACTGCACAATGCACATTCAGTGCACCGAAGAAGGATTCGGCTACAAATATAAGGTTAGACTTTTGTTTGTTTGTTAGTTTATCGACTACAAACATACAACCGACAAACAAACAAAAGTCTTACTTTATTATATTAGTATAGATATAGATATACATATAGATGTGTATTCTTGAGCTTAAAACTAAGTCAGTGTCTTCCAACTTTAGGTAAACATTATCCTTTTTCTAAGAAGGTTGCATGTGAAACCGTTTCTAAGCAAAAATCAAAGTGCGAGAATTAAAGGTCAGGTAATCCTTTTCCATTTACCAGACAAAACCAGTCATGTGTGTAACTCGTTATCAACTTAGACTCATACACCTTAGATATTTCTCTGCAATAACAATACACAAAATCATTTTGTGCACCAAAGCTTATGCACTACTAGCGACCCTTTTGCCAAAGTTATTACATGCTTCATCGGTCATTGTATAAAATTTTAATCCTTTGACCACATTATCGTTCACCCCTTGATTACGAAAGTCTCCTATTAAACGAGCCTTTGTATTCAGCAAATAGATATAGAAGGCACCTAAGTCATAACAACTACTTTGAGCTTAAGCAAAGTGCTGCAATTTCTTAGAAAATGCTTCATCTCGTCTCAAAAGTTCTTTATGAAGCCTACAAAGTGCTTTAATCCAATATAAAATTCGCCAAACCCAACAAATGGGAAGGACAAAGTTTGCAACTGCCTTTTGTTATATTAAAACAACAGACGAAGCTCAGTTCAGCAGATTAAACACACACTACTCAAACACACTCTCACTCACACACACCTGACGGTACCGAGTAACTATTTATGTGAGTTGGAAACAAAATTTGTGTAGTCAAAATTAGCTACCGATACTTTATGGGATTAATATGATATTCTTTATGGGGTTTCCTTAGTTAAAAGGGTTTGGACAAGCTTTTGGTTGAAATTAATTTGATACCAGAACTATTTTGATTCATTTCTTTGGTTTGAAAATTTTCAATTAATTTTCTGAAGAGAGGATTATGAGTGCAAGAGAGATAGGGCGTGCTCCAGCATGTAATAAAATATCACAATGTGTGTCAAAAATAAGTATTTGGCTGTTCACTTAGCCATAAGTTCGACTCCTGTCGATCCTTGCTTACAAGACCCAGTGTGTGAACGACTGAAGACTTTCGTTACCAATCCAATACCAATTCAGACCACGAAAGTTAACCATCGACCAAATTTGAACTTTGAGGCATATCCTCATACAGTGATACCCACCACCTTTTTATCGATTATAAGGCCGCATTTATGACAACATCTATAGGCACGAACTGTAGAAAGAGCTTCCGGAAATATTCGATGTCAAAAAAAGATTCAGACATAATGGGATGAAAACAGGGTGATGTCCATGGCATATATGCTATCTTCGGCAGGTAGGTATAATGCTCCTGCTGGCACGGATCAGCAAGTATGATGTCCCTGGTGGCACGGATCAGCAGGTCATATGCGATGCCCCTAGTGGCACGGATCGGTAGGTCTAATGCCTCCGGCGGCACGGATCGGCAGGTCTAATACACTTGGTGGCACGGATCAGCAGGTACAATGCCCCTGGTAGCAACGGTCGGCAGGATTAATGCCGCTGGTGGTCTTGTGGCACGGTTTATCAGGTATAATGCCATTGGTGGTACGGAGTGGAAGGATTCATGCCCTTGGTGGCATTAAAAGACGGACTAAATAACTCCAATATCGAAACCACTTACCGCTGGGGGGAAGTTTCGATTATGAAATTGTCGGGCTATTTTAGGCTCTTTTTTTACCAGTATTATACTAACTCATAAAATAGTATCATTCGATAGTATAGTAGTAGAGGTGATTTCCGAAGGGAGTGAGTGTGTATTCTATAATATAAAGTTCAATTCTGTACGGGAAAATCTATGTATATAAAAATCTACTCTTTCTTCACTACTTTTGTACCAGTATTTGGCACCAAAATTTGAGGGAATGTTCGGGTAGTGGTGTAGATAGTTTTTAAGTATTTTGTACAGAATCGACCAAGCCGAGATATGGCCAGGGAAGCGGGTAGTGGGGTAGCAGGTACAAAAGTTAAGGGCTTTTATTTGAGGC
Source organism: Sphaerophoria taeniata (assembly GCA_943590905.1). Classification (NCBI taxonomy): domain Eukaryota; kingdom Metazoa; phylum Arthropoda; class Insecta; order Diptera; family Syrphidae; genus Sphaerophoria; species Sphaerophoria taeniata. Next base: position 27,923,845 of record OX016541.1, read on the forward strand.
AGTACGAAGTAAATGTGAATTCAGTGGTAGCAAAAGGACTTTTTTCATAAGTTTTGCCCTCCACATGAATTGTAAGCCCATACACGCGTTTGGATTACGTGTTATTGAAGGTTTTCTCATTGGTGCAGGTGGAAGATGAGTACACGATGCAAGGAATATTTGTCTTTCTTTTTTTTGACAGTGACTTAACGTAGGTAGATACGCGACAAAACAGCAAGTTAGTATAATTCAATAGTTCAACCTGGTGAAGTTGTTGCAGATGCACTGCTTCGAGATTGTGTTTCGATGAACTCGCTTGCAAAAAGTACTCTTTGTCACAATCCTTACCAGTAGTGTTGTCATTATCATCGCGAAATCTCTAAGTTCATTGCAAATTCTATGGCATCTACTTCTCCCATGTTAGTTCCAATCACCGCTAACCACCTACAGGACAATTAAGCTGGATTGACATGTCGCCAGTGCAATTTGTCTACGCGCGTTTGGCTTTCTAGTGCTCTTCAACTTCTCGACTTCATGAACAGTATTTTGCTCCATCGACAAACCACATTAGACACACACAGGATGCTGCATAACTTCCTGTTCTTTCTTCATATAATCAATACAAACATACATTTTTCTATCGATATAATTCGACTTGGTTGAATCGCCCACTTTTAATATTGAATAGAATTTCACTCACGATAGAAGATTTATAGCGGATTATTTTAATGGCGACCCATCAAACTCTTAGCCGGCAGCCTTTCAACATACAAAAAATGCAGACTTAAAACAAGACCAACTAACCAGCACTCATCCGGGCCGCGCGCGGTGGCAGCGCTGAATGGCAAAGTGTCAGCAATGCCAACTCGAATTGTTTTTGTGCCTTCCAGAAGCTATGGACAAACCAGAGATTGAGAGAATCATGATAGAAAATAGCCAGGCGAATTGACTGTGTGTGTCAGTGTTTTTCTCTCATTCGGTTGGTTGGCGGTGAACTAAAGGGTATTATTGGCGTTGGCCCTAATCTAGACCGATGACGGGTTGTATCCTCAAAAAGAATCTAGCTGTGTGTATTGGCGCTGATATTTCTCTTCCTAATTCAAACAAAAAAAGCACTGAGAGGGTTTATTTTCGTTGAAATTTCCTTTTGATAGAAATTTTATGAGTTCCAAATGGGAATTGGAAGGATCGAAAAATAAATGTGGATAGTGGATGTTTTTTTATTTCTTGGAACCAGTCCAAAATTGTGCATTGTGCAAATGTCGTTCCTGATTTTCGGAAAACTGAAATCAATTAGAGATAACAAAAATTGAGTAATTGTCCTTATGATGGTTTTTCTTTCGAAATGGTGGATTTGTCCTCAGGTGGGAGTAGCGAGATTGGTAGAAAAAATGCTGCAGACATTTCAATTTACGACCACTTAATGTGTCAAGTCGTTGGACACATTCTTTTGCTTTTTTTCATTTAAAGTGAAGGGAATGTTCTGGTTTAAGGACATGAAACGATTATGATTGTAGTTTTATGTTGTACCTAAGTATGAAATCATATTTTCTTCTGTCTTAATTTTAATTTTAATTAAAGTGTCAGTGTGAATCTGAAACGATTATCTTCAAGTCTGATGAAAGCTTGAATGAAAACTCAAATGAAAAATCGAATGCATTTGGGATTTTTATTTAATCCTTATGTTCACATTTCGAAACATCTATGAATTTGAGATCCAGAAGAAGCGACTAACATCTGTTCGGCATGCTGCTCAGTGCTCAAGCGGCCGATTACTATCGTCACCAAGTGCTATACAAATGTAAAAAAGTGAATTCTTTTTTCTCTGCTTTTCCCTAGGCAGAACATGCATGTTGTACGGAAATAAGAAAAGGACCAACCTGAAGGGAAAAAAACCTATGCATCCGGAAAAATCGATTAGGACTTCATTTGAATACTTCCTCCTCCAAGGATGCAAGTAGAAAAAAGAAAACTAACTTCCAAGCTCACAAATCCGAACGGATATTGCTTTGCATCCTTGGGTCTTACTCGACAATCCATTTACCTGTGTAAGGGATGGCAGGCCAAGGAGAAAATATGCAAGCGGAAAAAATTCAAAAAGTTACCATGAGGACCCTATAGTCCTTAAACTCTTCTTGGTTCCTGTAGAAGGTATAGCTGTGTTTTTTGTTTGAAGTGAGTATGGAGAGCATGTTTGTATATGTGTTTTTAGGGACAAAAGATTTTGCTTTAAATAGAGCCCAATATTCTGTCCTCTTTGCATTCCCAAAAATGAATTGAAAAAAAAATGGCTTTGGTGATTTGACGTTCCTCCGACGACCTGCAAAATGCCTAGAACTGGCTGTTCGAAGGACTTTGAATATCAATGCGATGATGGCAATGTTACTTTGAATATTAAAATACACAAGTCGAAAAAATCAAAGCATTTTGATGAAACATTGGTAACATGATGATGGATGAAGCAGTCATGTGTTATTGAGTTCCATTCCAACAGTAGAGCCAGACATAAACGGTTCATGTTTTCTATCAGTTCATGATCTTAAAAAGTTGTACAGCCTTTTTATCCATAACACTCTTACTTTCCAGGACATACCAGGATCCTTTCTTCATCCAAAACGACGACGTTGCATAGTCAACGTGTTGATGATAACAAAGTTATTACTTCAGGGAATATTATAGTTGTGGTTAATTAAATCTGTACCAAAACTTGACTATTTTTCGACACTCAAACCACAGGAGCCCAAACCAAAACCTTTCCTGAATCGCCGGCGACATTAAGTGGACACCATAAACATAAAGGGTTCGTTTTATTCTTACGAGTCCTGAGCTCATATAACTTGTGTTCACAACGAGCCTGTGGGGTCTCTAAAGTACCCTACAAAAGCGTTTTCTTTTCTTTCATGTCTGCTCTTATAGATCACACTGTAAAAGTTGATATTCGACCATCAAAATGACAGCAGGATACAAAAAAAAAAGATGTAGCAAAGGTCCTTAAGGAAAAATGTTCACTGGTTGCAGGAAACGCAATAAGAGTTCTTTTTTTTTTGTAATAGCTGGTCGGAGAATGGTTCGCATTTTATAGATTGAAATAAAAGTTCATGGCTCAATGTGCACCATGTACTGACGTCTCTGCTCAAAGGATAAGTTGAAAAGGATTTACTGGAAAATAGTTAAACCAAAAATTGCAATGATTCGAGGAAAATCTAACCGAAGGATTTTTCTCATATTTCGAGAAGTAATAGGTATAAAAAATTGAGAACAAAAGAGATATTTTTATGATCTCAAAAGAGGAAGTCATTTTCAGAAACTTTTTGGTCCTTGAATGATGTCTTTAGTTTTTGAAAGAATTAACAAAATAAGTTAATTCTGTGCATCAAGCTCATTTTCAGAGCTGCTTAAGCCATATTAATAAAAAAACGCCTATTCAACTCATATTCTACAGTTTAACTTATTCATAGCATAAGAGCACATCCAAAGGTTAAAATTTCTAATCAATCAAATAGCTAATTTGTTAACGGATTTGTAAAGTGACGTTTACCCAAAATTCCAGTTTAGATTTTTGTTGTATTTTGTAGTTTTAGGAATATATTTTCGTAATCTCTTAAATATTATCTTTATGTGAAAAGTGCAAACACCATTATATTAAGACTACAAGTTTAAATTCAACAATGTGTTTATTTTAAACTAGCTGACCCTGCAGACTTCGTACTGCCTCAATTAATAAGTAAAAGCTCTAGGCTTTGGTATTCCGCTACTATTCTACCCGCTACCCTCTACCCGTTAACCCAATACCCTCTACTCACTACCAGCTTTGCGCTACCCTAGTAACCGCTATGATTGTCCCCCTTATTTGCTGATTTTCACGTTAGATTGGCCCAAAACTTTGATTTTACTCAGGCTATATCTAAAGTGAAAATTTTATAAAAACTCATTGAGGATTGAGCGGATATAGAGTCCTTACCGGACTTACAAACTTAACCAGGGGCGTAGATAGCTTTTCGATATGGGGGGGGGGAGATGGATCTAGTTCGCTCATTTTTACTTCCGACATCTATACTAATATATAAAGCTGAAGAGTTTGTTTGTTTGTTCGAACGCGCTCATCTCAGAAACTACTGGTTCGAATTGTAATTGAGTTGGATAGTCGAGGAAGGTTTTAGGCTACATAACATTAAGCTACGACCAATAGGAGCGAAGAATCAGTGTAAAATGTGGAAAAAAACGGCAAGAAAGTATTATTTTTTTTTTTTTGAACGCGCTGATCTCAGGAACTGCTAAATCAAATTGAAAAATTCTTTTTGTGTTGAATAGTCCAATTATCCAGGAAGGCTTTAAGCTATACAAAGTTTCGCTGCGAATAATAATCGCAAAGCTTCAGTTAAAAGTCTTACCTACTAAAACGGGGAAAGTAATACATGTTTGAAGGCTTCGAGTTAAGAAGAATTTTGAATTAGGGCGAGTCGACTAATACACAATTTTAAAATAACTTTGCAATCAAATTCACGCGCATGATGCACAAGACGCACCTCTGGCCAGGGCACGAGGGAGAGACGGACGAAGTCGCGGGCAACTGGTAGTATAGAATATATGAAAAGTTTTGGATGTTTGTCTGTCATGCTGTAAACGCACCTGCAACTTTAACCACTGGTCCGATTGACTTAAAACTTGAAAATTTGAGGTTTGAGCGAGTTCGCTGTGGTCTTTTTTCTTAAGATCAAAATTAAGGGAAGCCACCATACAATTTTTTTTGGCCAAAAACCAAAAGTTTCAATTTTTTCAAACACGATTTCTTTTTAACTTCCTCCAAAATACAAAAAAAAAAATTAAAATTTGTTTTTTGTATTTTTTAAAAACCTTTTTAAACTTATTTAAAAATTCTATATCTCGAAATCGGATCAATATTTAAAATCGAAATTCACTAACAAAATGCAAATTCACATATTCTTGAACGCTGCATACTCAAATTAATTTTAGGAAATTTTCGAAAATTTTTATATATACAAAATTAATTTAAAAAAAAACCACTCCAAATAACTCGCAAAATTACGACGAATGATTGTCAATCTGCCGCTTGTGTTAGAAATGCTTTATTTAATGGGTAATAGCGCATTTCGCTTCCTGGTAAAAATGAATTAGTGTGAGTTATCGTTACCGTTAGGATTCGCGTTAACTTCACCGAAGTTGTGCGAACATTTGTGTTCGTGTGGATGAATGTGTTGCGTGTTTGGAGCGGTTTCTTACACCAAATTAACAATGTGACACACGGCGAGAAGAAATCTAAATAACTTTCAATTTTTGTGTCAGTGTGGGTTTTTTTGGAAAGCTGGATTTAAGCTCTTTTTCTTGCGCGTTTACCTATGATCAGTTGGTGAGAGAAAAAATACTTTTTAAAAATCGATATAATAGCCGAAGTAATAATTTCTTTCAGATGAAGTTGACTTTGTGTTTTCCCCGTAGTAGGTATAGAAATAGAATGTACAATTTACAATGCCTCTAGGAATCCTGTGAGTACTAATAAGACTTGATTCACGTAGGAAGTAGGTACTTTATTTCAAAGTACGTTTCTTTAACTTATTTGGCTTGACTGGCTATGTTGAACAATTATGAATCCCAATGGGGGGGATATATCCCCCTGACCCCCCGCCCCTATCTACGCCACTGAACTTAACAATACAGCTCAAATTATATGTATGCAAAAACTTTTCCATTTGAAAATCAATGCACTTACAATTACTTGCAATTTTCCTTTTGAACACCAAAGAGTTTTCTGAGTTTTTCATAAAGAACTTTCTATTTTTCATTGGAAAACCCATTTTGAAATTTTCCAGTTTTCCATTTGAAAACCAATGCACCTACACTTACATGCAATTTTCCCTTTGAAAACCAATATTCATAATGCGAAATTTTCATGCACGTAGATTGTGGAAACTTAAATTTATGCGTTTTTAAAATATCCGTTGTTAGAGGCCGGTTATAGCTATCATTGAAATGGATCCGGAAAAATCTTTGAATGGATATTCAACTATGTTTTCTTTTGAATAGAAGTGCAAATTATATCGGAAATTATTGATCGGAAATCACTCCAAGAATTTTTATTGACAAAAAACAGTTAAACTGTGTTTTTCCATTTTCCGGTTGTAAATTCATTTTCCTGAACAGCTGATTGTATTGTGTCAAAAAATGAAACAAACAGTTCCAATGATTTGCGTTTCAGTTTTGTACAATTCCAATGATCTGTGTTTCAACTTCTCACTGTTCCAATGATAGAACTACGGCAGGAAAAAAACTCCGGACAGAAATTTTCAATGACTGCTCCCTAAAACCGACCTATCAGAAAAATTCCAATGATGTGTTTCAATGATGAAAACCAATGATAGCTATAACTGGCCTCTTAAAATTTTCTTTTGCACAGAAAATCGTGACCAAGAATTCGCGTGTAAACATTGTCTTGGTTCAAAAGTTTAAGTATGAGTTCAGCCTTAAATATAGTAAGGAAGAATGAAAAGGAAATGAAGTGAAATGAAATGAAATAAAAATAGAGAGACAGTTAAAAAATTGATGTCGCCTGTCACTCTGTCAGTTTTCTGAATTTAAAAACAAAATTTCGGGTAAGCAAAATTAAAAATCAATGTTTTTTCCTTTTAATAATTATTTCTTTTACTTTCAGAATATCCTACTGCACATTCAGTGCATGGAAGAACATTTGTGCATCATTTATAAAGTTGGACTTTTGTTTGTTTGCTAGTTTATCGACTACAAACATACAACCGACAAACAAACAAAAGTCTTACTTTATATATCAGTATAGATATAGATAAAGACATTGTTGAATTCAAACTTGTAGTCTCAATATAATGGTGTTTGCACTTTTCACATAAAGATGATAGATTTTTGTTGTTGTTGATACTTGACAAACATGCTGATTTTCTACACTTTTTTTCCTTCGGTAAATCAGCCTTAACGATGGAATAAGTTAGTGAACGTCACCTGTGGCTGCTGCCTACCTAGTTACGTAAATTTTTTCAATAAGCAAAATATGAAAATGAAAATCAGCAGAAAATGTCAAGGTGTCCAGCAGCCTAAATTACGAATTGGCGACGGTTTTCTCGCCAAATTCGCCACAACGACGTAACAGAACTGCCCAAATTTTGAGATCGTCGTGTGAGTGAATGATTTGGATCCTCTTGAACGGTCTTACTTATTTACTTAACCGGATCCCAATCCATGAAGAATCTCAGCCTGAAAACGGTCTAAATGCTCTTAAAGTTGCGGTTACTGAATGCAAATTTTGGTAACAAATTTGAATAACTTGCAAAAGCTGTTTAATTGTGTACTGCTCCATGAAGATTTGCCTTCTGAATGGAATGTTCACCGAGACCTCGTTTGTGGGAGGGGTTGCTAATGCACTCAGAAGTGGTTTCTGCCAGTTTGGTCATTATTTTTTCACTTGCTTACATGGTCATTCTTTATTACATTTGGTAATTTTTTTTAAATTTTGACTTTAATATTAAGTTTGTGTTCTCATAACAACTAAGTTTACCAATATCTAAACATCAACTGTAAGCAGATCATAAGCATAATACGTTCTTGGTTTACACCGCATTACCAGCATAGTAGATGAATTTGCTTAATTTTGCATTTTAGAGCTCAGCCTTATACTAAACATCAAAGAATAGAAAGAATGCAGTAAAGGGTGGTCGCTTTTCAAATCATATGTCTTATAAAATTGGAGTGACAGAATGCGCTACTGCGAAGCTAGTCTAGGCGACCACTGACGAAAAATCATACCATTTATTAGAAAAAGTCTTACAATATAAAGGGCTTCTGGCAACACTGTTTTTGTAACCGCTGTAATATAGAATTTGACACTCACTTCAAATAATTCATTTTCATATTAGGTTTGTTCGATGTAAACAGCCCCGGGGCGCTTCGGGACTTGTCACTACCCTGAACGGAGATGTCAAAAAAATGGAAAATTTCTCTGGGTTTGGTTTCACATTGAACGCATAAGTAGAGCTCTGTTTTTTTTTGTTTCTCTTTGTTGTATAGCCCGAAAAAAACTTATGACGATTCAGAGCGCTCCCGGTGCGAGCACTGAATATCTACCTGAAGAGCGACATCGAACAGCTCAGTGCGAAATCAGAGCGCCACAGAGCGCACATCAAACAGAACTATTATGATTCATCATTGCTGATTTTCTACGCACTAACGCATTTTCGATCTTCCGATAGCATGATATCTTACTTTCAGACGCCAGAAACTTAAGGCGCGTCCATATTATACCGAATGATGTCAAAACATTAATTTACAGTGACGGTGCCGAACAAAAATATTTTGACGTCAACGAGAAGGAGCTGTTAACGAGAGAGTGAAAAGGTCGATTCGGCATGTCGATCAGTATGTCCAACGCATTAGGCTTGGCCAATCGGCATCGTTAGGCATAATATGGACGCGCCTTGACTCAAACCTACATGTTTTACAGATTCCAATGAATAAAAATAAAAATAAATTGCTATTTGAACTAAATTCTTCTTTTTATTTATTTTTTTGTTTGTTTTCACCTAAATACAGTTTTTAATCGCTTTTCAATGACTCAAATAATAAAAGGCGTTTTGGTATTCAAATACGAAAAATCCAATCAAAAACGTTGTTGTCAATTTCGTAAATGAAATTCAATACTTTGTTAATTGAAAAACAGTGTCATTAATTACAAAAAAAAAAAACAATATGAATGAGAAAACGATCAAAGAAAAGCTTACACTTTTTGCTCCTCATTCAAATTGCCTCTTTCCCAAACAAAGCAAGTTTCATTTTCCACCGATTATAATACATCAACCAGCTATCTGATTTCCAATGGAACAAATTTGCCCCAAAGACTTACCACCACGTCACAATGAAATCTCTGTTACTTAGTGTTAATTCCTCATCAGGCCATTACGTTAAAATAGTCTGCCAATGGCTTTGCCCAATCATTTTGCCACTTCCACATCGAATTCCTTATTCACCGGTTTTGTCCAACTTTTGATGATCGTAGCATGAGTTCAGAACTCCGCACGGCATTAATTCGAATTTAATAACACCACTCCTGGTAATAAATTGTTAACCTTTTGTTTGCTGCAAATACCTCTTCTCATTTTAGTGGGTGCTAGATTGACAATCACACCGTCATCGTCACCCACGCGCCAGACGAACTTCCATATCATGTATCGAAACAAAAGCCTTACGGTTTCGACTGGCGAACGGGTGAATCTTGAATCAGTGGGAATTGAAATGATACCGACACGGACGATGTGATTTATCAAAACGTGCCTCCTGTTATTATCATTCCATCGTATACCCTTGAGGAAGTTTATAATAATCATTCATTTTCTAGGGAAGAATTAGAAATACTGTCCTCAAAAAAATATTATACATTTGCGGAGTACCCAACCTTACCAGCAATAAAATACCGACCCAACACCCGCTCAAGCAAAATAGTCAAATCTCGTATTAATTACGCGATCCTTGAATTGATGCTTGGCCAACGCGGTTATGTTTTGTACTTTGCGGCTAGAGTTAATTGCTTTTGAATTTCGTTTGCTTCTTGCAATTAATTGACATATCTTGTCTGTGGAAAATCTGTTTTGTAATTATTGTTAGGAGAATTTCACAATAGACTAAGTTGAATCGATGTTTGACTATTAACTTTTTTTTGGAAGGAGCTGACAAGAAAATTAATAAGGCAAATATTTTGGAGAACTGATTTTCCTTCAAGAACAAATAAACATTATTTTTTTAGATAATCAAGTACTTGAGATAATGAAGAAAATGCATTTTTCAAAATGGCGGACAGTGAAAAGTATAGGATTCCCATTTTTAGGATTACCTCAAGTTTTATTGGAAATTGAAAATTGTGAAATTCACCTTACAAACTCTCAGCTGAGCCCTTTGCCTGAAAATAATCGTAGAGCAGGACTGAGTCGTAAATATAAAACTCTCATTGCAACAATGGTTAAATCAAGGGCTCGCTGCTCAAGTAGCATTGAGGTGGTAGAGAGAGAAAGAGAGAATAAGAACGCAACAGGCAAGTAAAAGCACTTATGTTTTATCCTCGTTCCGTTGGTTGTAATAATCCGCCAGTGATTTCAAGGAAGGAAAAGAGGTTTTTCGCAAATTGCAATCAAGGTGTTGTTAAGGGGTTTTGTATATAATTGGATAGTGGTGCAGTTACCAGCCAGCAAGTTGATGACGATGATTATAGTTTCCTCGGATTTGATTGAGATTTGTCTTTCTGCGAAGCAAATAAAAGTAATTGAGATAAGTTCTGGTCAAATGCTGATAGATATTGATGTTGTCCACCGATGACATTAAGTGAATTTCAATCGACTACGCGACGTTTTTTTTATTCATTCCGTAACTCGGAAGCCGAGTTAGCTCAAGTTGGTTTGTATTTTAACCGAGTAACAACTCGGTGGAATAAGTTTGTAAACGTCAGTTAAGAGAAATTTATCAATAGAATTTTCCACATAGTCCACAGAATAATGGTTTTTGCTTTCGCTATTCTCTGTTTATTAATTTGGCTGTTGATGTTTCCGCACATAAAAAAATGCAATTATACATATGTCTTTGAAGATCAAAACTAACAGTTTAGTGACAGCATAGTCTTTTTTTAAATTATATTCGTCATGAAAACTTACAAATTCCCATGTATCATAAAATGTTTATTAGGTAGTAAGTAATTAAAATGTTGTCTTGTATGCAGTTTGAATATTAAATCAACATGGGTTCTGCCAGCTCATTTTCCAAATGACAAATCTATTTTTCAGTTACAACCAACGATTGAGCTTCGAGCTGAAAGTATAAAAGTGCCAATTCGACATGCAATACATCACAAAAGTATTTATCAATCGAACAAGCAATGTTCAAGAGGACTTTTCTCGCTTTAGCCCTTGTGATTACAAGCGGTGTTGGTAAGTAAATAAAAAATTATGAAATTGACCAAGGAATAATTTTACAATTTGGTTCAGTTCAAGCTCTTCCACATGGCTCACATACCAAAGCTGAAGCAATGGCTAATGCAAGTGCTTCCTCACACTCGACTGGTAATGGATTTGCAGAATCTGAAGCTAGTGCAAACTCATTTGCCTCATCAAATACCATCGGTGATGGAGGTAATTCAGGTTGTAACGGTGGATGTCCCGGAAATGGTGATAGTGTCGAAAAACAATCATTGCCATCACACAAAGTTGAGAAAGATGGCCATGTGAAAAAGTGTGAAAAAGGAGGGTTGCTTGGAACTGGCTTACTTGGTGGAAGCGGCGGTGGACTGCTTGGAAGCGGAGGTGTTCTCGGGACTGGTTTACTGAAGGAATGCAACGACTCCGATGATGGAGGACAGAAGGTTGGCAGGCTATTGGATCTGCCAAAACTTCTTTCTTAAGATTTGAGTTTCAAAATAAATGCTCCAGTGCATCAAATATCTCAAAAGACTTTAGTTTCCTGACTTTCAGGTCGACCTGAAAAATATTTTTCTAAACAAAACATCCTCTCTCTCACCATTGTTCTTAGTTTTCTACCTTAACGTATGGCCTAACAATGTCATCATGCTAGACAAAATTTTGAACACAATCATACCTTTTGTTTATCTGATAGAAGAGCAAACAATGAGTTTTTGCCAATTCAACCGCACCCGCACGCGAATGCCTTGCGTCCAAAAGGAATATCTAAATATTTGACTTTACAATACAGCTCTCTCATCATCTTAAGAAAGCCTGCATTCTTGTGCGGGACTATAGAGGGTGGTGTAGAAAATGAGAACAATATAAGCATGAAAAATATTGTTTAACAAAACAAAAGACCTTTAAGTCGTATTCTTATCTCTGAAATGAATGTGCCGCGAAGTCATACTCTCATAAGAAACCAGAGATTAAAGCTGCTTCTCAGCCTGGTCCGTAGATAATGTCTACTGCAGTAACAGCGGCAATAGAAAGGAACAGTTCTTCCGAAAAATGGGAGAACTGCAAATGGCTTACCAAAAAAAAAAGTTGAATCATATTTTACTTAGGTTGAATTTAATGTTGGTTGTATATGCTTATATTCAGATGTGTGAATTGTTGGCTGCCACGTCCATTTAATATTTTATTTACTAGTTAATGAAACAGTAACAGACAACTAACAGAATTTTGAGTAGGAGCTTTTGTTTCCATAAAACAGTCTTAAGAGAGCTTTAAAGAAGACTTAAGGGAGCTTTATACAAAACTTAAAGAAGATTTGAAGAAGTCTTGTGAGAATTTCAAAGAAGTTTTAAATAAATCTTAAGGACGCTTTAAAGAAGTCTTAAGGTAAAATTTAAAGGAGTCTTAAAGAAGCCTTAAAGCGGTCTTAATGAAGCTTTAAAACGGTTTTAATGAAGCATTAAAGATGTCTTAAAGAAGGTTTAAAGATTCCTTAAGAATGGTTTAAAGAAGTCTTAAGAAAGCTGAAAAGAAGTCTTAATTAAGCTTTAAAGTAGGCTTAAGCAAGCTTAAGGAAGCTAAGGAATTTTAAGGAAGCTTTAAAGAAGTCCTTATGAAGCTTCAAAGTATCTTAAGGAAAATACCCAAAGACGTAACGATAAAGAATTCTTAAGGAAACCTCAGAAATCTTAAGGAAGCTTTAAAGAAGTATTAAGGAAGCCTTAAAGAAGTCATACATTAGCTTTAAATAAGTTTCAATGAAGCTATAAAGAAGACTTAAGGAAGCCATTAAGAAGTCTTAAGAAAGTTTTAAAGAAGTATTAAGGATGCCATAACGAAGTTTATAAAATCTTAAGCAACCTAGAAGTGTCATAAACTGCTTAAAAACTCTAAATTCTCTATCATGCAGAGTGTTGGCAGATTTTTTTTTACATATGCATTACTTCCCCTTTAGGATTGTCTATGGCAAGCCGCAGCACATAAACCATTTCTTCTCCTAATATACCACCTACATAACTGGAGCTGGGCCAAAGAAACTAACTTCTTTCGAAAGACGTTCCTTAACATGGTTGCAGGATGCACCTACGAAAATAAGGAAAATAAAAGCTCCAGCATTCTTAAAATCTTTTCAGAATGTGCACTCTTCCACTTCAATTCCGTATATTTTTCATTTTGTTTTGCTCCCCTCACTATCACTACAAAACAAATAGAGAGATTCAAACTCCGCAGGTACAAGGTACACTGCATATTTTTGGCTATGCAGACAAAAAAGATGAGAATATAACTAAAAAATTTGCCATCATAATTGGATTTCGAAAAATGCATGAATAGGGAAATGGGAACATAGCGGCTTCGTTGGGTTATATCCTGCTGATCCTGAATGTGCCAAAATCCCTTCCTTTTTTCTTTCGGGTTTTGTTGGGTAGATTATGATGTTGTACCTACTATTTTGTATTGTGGAAACAATTTTTTGAGCACCCAATCTACCAAGTGTATGGAGAATGCTGGAGTTATGCTTGGGATAACGCTACTACGGCTTTTGTTTTTATCTTGAGTGAATGGGGATTTTTTCTGGAAGCATATATTACACATTCTTTGGAAGACTTTGGTGCATCTTTTATAGTAGGTAAATTGTAGATCTCAACCTGTCTTCTATCAGAGATATTTTGTAAATGGAGTTTTTTTTTGGTTTTCTTTTCATAAATAAGAATAAAGTCGCATTCTTTATATGCCAAATATTTGTGAATATGAAAAAAGAAAATTTAATAAAATATTTGATCCAAAGCTTATTTCTAGCATACCACATAAACCATTGAAGCCATTGCAACTCAACGGAATACAACCATGCAGTGATCTAAGCATAAAAACGATATAGTTACACCTTAGTCCCTTTTGAGTTAACTGCTAAACGAGTTGAGCAGCTGTAGTTTTTGCAAAAGATTCGTAATGCCCAAAACAGATGTGAAGAATTTCTGCACGCAGCGCTGCATGCAGCGCTTCAAGCAAAACACATGTGCAGAAACTCTGCCAAGTTTTGTCAAGACAAAAACGACACCTGCCAAAATTTTATTATTTTGGTTGTCTCATTTGTTTATTACAATTTGAATACCTATATCGAGTCCGCCAAAAATCAAATCCAAAAATGTTATTCAAGAAATTCACTTTATTGCTCTATGAACTGATACTTCATACAAATTAAAGCAATTGCTTTTAATACTTGTTCATCACTTTTAAATAATAAATTATTTGTAATGCCTAATAATATAACACTTCATCCGAAACCGTATTTTGTATTCTACATATCGTGTTGCATGGTTCCCTTGCTCCCCGGAGAGCGTCCATAGGTTTAATTGGGGCCATCCTTGGCAGCCAAAATAGTTGTACCTAAATTCACGGTCATAATTAATAATTCCGAATTCAATGGTGCCCCATTGTCCATTATAACTTTGTGATGAAAATCCGAGATAATTATGGTGACTTTACCGGCTACTGCATCGGTCATAATGGTAAAGGTCATATACATCCTCTGACAATGCTTTTTTTGTGTACAATGCGTACCGCTAGAATTGCATAGTCGGCACGGTTTGCCTTGAGACTAGCTGGTAGCTGCTGTTTCGGCACTTCGGAAGCCAGATTATCCAGTTCCTGGTTGTTATTCCAGCATAAAGGCCACTGATTAGTTTGAAGGTATTGCTACAGGATCAACGGAATCCAAGTTCCAGTTGTAGCATAGCTTTTGGTGCGAGTTGTGATTTTGTCGGTGAATTTCTTCTTTGGGTACATTTTTTCGGCCTTCATGTTAAAATACTAAAGGGAATTTAGTTAATTTTCTAATAATGTGGATTATTGCGGATTAATTACCTTTAAAAATTTGGTTTTAAATTGGAATTCTTTGTTCGTCTTCGTAGTAATTTTAAAAACTGACAAATTGAAATAAAAATAAACTGTCAGCAGTGTCAACAATCTTTCAATTTAAGTAGTGCCAGATAGCAATTTATTTGGAAAATTTTGTTTTTGAATTATGGCTGCAATGAAACTAGGCAGAAAATTTAGAAATAGAGACATCACGCAGCGCTGTTCTGCATGCAGAATTTGCTCCCATAAGAGCCTGTGTATTTTTGATTTTGCTGCGCAGCAATTCTGCACATCTGTTTTGAGCATAATGCTCAAATCAGATGTGCAGAATTTCTGCACGCAGCGCTGCATGCAGCGCTTCAAGCAAAACACATGTGCAGAAACTCTGCCAAGTTTTGTCAAGACAAAAAAGACACCAACCTGCCAAAATTTTATTAATTTGTTTGTCTTGAATTGCTAATTGTTTGAAACTTTTCTTGTTTTTAAAAGGAAACTCTAAACTCTGATTTTATTTTAAATTAATATATTATTATTTATATATTAGACAATAAGACAATTGATTCATTCATCACATTGTAGGTAGTATTTGGAAGAGTTCTTTTTTAATAATCTCTAGTGCAACAGGTGGATTCAATTGTCTTTCGATGTTCAGCTGCGCTTGCTTCCTCAACATCACCTTCAAATAATTTAGGATTCAAAGAGCGCCGCCCACAACAGTTGATATTATGAGGTTTCTTCTTTCGTTTACTGCCACACGATCACAGCCAGCCTTTCGCCACTTTTGCAATTTTAGTACATACATGTGTATATTCGATGATTCTATGTTGATAAAAATAATGTTACAAGCCAATACGATGTCTTATCCTTTAAACATTGTGTACCTACTTTAGTTCTCTTGGAGTTGGTGGTTTGACGAGGATTCGCGCTTGGTTGTTTATTATACTAATAATTATAATAATTAGATTGCGATTTTTGTTTGGGATAACAAGAAAAAAATTTCAATTTCAAAAACGAAAATAAATTGACATTTGAAATTTAGTGTAGCGTCAACAGTGTCAACAATCTTTCAATTTAAGTAGTGCCAAATAGCAATTTATTTGGAAAATTTTGTTTTTGAATTATGGCTGCAATGAAACTAGGCAGAAAATTTAGAAATAGAGACATCACGCAGCGCTGTTCTGCATGCAGAATTTGCTCCCATAAGAGCCTGTGTATTTTTAGTTTTGCTGCGCAGCAATTCTGCACATCTGTTTTGCCCTTAAGACTGATATGCCAGTGGACTCATGTGGCGAAGCGTGTGAAATCCAATTAACCATCATCAACTCGATAGTGAAAATCCTTAAATTTCCTTTCGCACCACTTGAACTTTAGTTCACAATCAACTGCGCCCAAGAATGTGTTCTTCAAATTTACAATACTTTACTATACCCCAAGAACAATACACTCTTCAAACGTACTTAGATCTTAGGTTTCTAAAATGGATATTCGATTGCCATTCGAGATGGGTATGAAAATTCCATTCCCATAATTGAGCAAACAAATGATTTCCTTCTTTGATCGGAATGCACTCAAGTAGACGCAAAAATCTTATGCTTGTACCTTGGCCCAAAAGAAAATCACAGACGAACACTTAACACCACCCAAAAATCTTGTCTTCCTTTTAAATCACAAATATCTCCTTCCATATCGATTGTATGGTTGATATAAGTAAGATACAAGAAGCTCCTTTGATGGCGTTATACATCTATCATAGCAGACACAAATCGTCTTTACCTATTTCTCTAGAGGATATACGCACACATGCAGCAATAAAACGATTTAGGTCCTTAATATTTTATCGTTTTGATGGTATGCTAATAACGAAGGGTTCTTCAAATCAGAGCGTTCCACACATAACTCTGATTGATCAGATGTCTGCAAATGCTTTTATGCTATCTCTGTGTACACTATTAAAGATGGTAACGCCCTGTATCTAAGGAACCAGCCAGCAGCAATAGTTTCACATCTATGTAGCTCTATAGCTAGTTATTCAATTGAAGAAGGCATTTCTTTATAGAGAGCATACCAAATCACACGGATGGCTCTTATTCTTCTAGTCATATCGTTATCGTCATCGTCATCGTCATCACCATTCTCATCGTCATCGAATTGGGTAATCCTTCATCTCTGTAATCCTCCTTGTCCTCGGTACCAGGCGGGTGATATGGGCAAGTTGGATCTGTCGCCATATCGTCATCATTGTATCGTATGCATGCTACCAAGAAATTGACAGCAATTTCAAGTATTCCAGATATTATTACACTGTTGTATCTAAAATTGTAGGTTTGTCGATTGGAAAAAGGGATTCTTTTGCTGCTACAAAGCTTATCCATTTCCATTAAGTGGAAGAAGTGCCAGGGATAGAAAATGAATTTCGCCAGGGTGGCAGTGTGAATGCAAATTAATTTTAAACTGTTGGATTTTAGGAACCAAAGAAAGTGGACCGCAATTTTAAAAGATTCATCATTCTTTTATTTGAAAAAGACGGATGCCACGCCCATTGTCTGGAAATACACATTCTATGTATAATTATTGATATTCTTAATGTGAAAGTTCTTCAGTAAATGAGAGTTCTTTGAATTAATCGTTTGTTTTTTGTTTACTAGAAGGCGGTTGCCACACCCTCCGGGAAAAATTCGAAATTATTCTATAAACTTCAAGCCACACACTTATTCCACATTTCAGGTCTCTTTAGTATCAACAAAATTACTTAAACAGGATGATTTGTGAGTAATTGAAAGAAAAGTTATTAAACTGGCTTCCTCAACTTTCGTTGCGCATTTTTTAATTGTTTTGACTCACCAATTTTACATTTTTTCATTAATACAGACAGATTCCCTCTCTTAAGACGTATCACGACACGAGGCTTTTATTGTTTTTCACAATCAATTGAAAATGTTTTTATAGAAAGTAAAAATTTTCTTGTTTTTATCAAGGGGCACGGTAGTGCCCAGCCAAGTTTTCTAGCAACTTTGGCACTACAACCTTATTTACAGGAAACAACTCAGGGCATTTTCCAAACCCCTCTAACTTCTATACCAAAGAAGCCAAAAGTTTCAAACTCAAATTATTTGTTAAGCTAGTCAAGAAGAAGCACCTCAGTAAATTAGTTAATTTTTTTTACTTGGCAGGTTTTCTCTTAGTAACCTAAGATTAACAAAGTTTGGAAAACTTGCTAAGTAAAAAAAAAATAACTAACTTACATTAGTTTACAAGTTTCTTTCAAAACTAATAGTTGATTCGATGTAACTCCACTTAAAACATTTGCAATGCACCTACGAGTACTTGCTGAATCTTAGAACTTGGCGTTCTTTTAGATCTCATTACTTTTCATGGCTGATTTGTTAAGCAGAATTTTTGTATGGGAGAATTTGGCTCTTTGGTGTGATTGTCTTTTCTGCAATATTTTCACGCACACAATTTTTCTGTTCACATGTATGTGTTCGGTTACATACTATACATTCTCCTAACTATCAGGACAAATTTTGTATTAAGAATGGTTTAGATTTATCGTCAAAAGAGCTTAGAGTAAGTTCGGATAATGTGGAGTACCCTTAATATTTTCGGTCATATCTTTGAAATCAAAAGGTATTCTATACCGATTTCTAGGTTTTATATTTGTCTGGAGATTTGGCCGCATATTTATCCACTCGTGTAGTTGATTTTTATTTATTTTTTATATCTATATGCAAAAGTTTGGAAAAGTTGCAAAATTAGCCATTCCGAAAAGTGGCGGCTAATGTGGACCCATGGATTCGGGTATTATGGAGTAGTGCTTCACATTACCCGAAATGAGAAAAAAAGAACAAGTTCTACGAAGATAACATATTTCTGAGATTTATTACAAACAACACAGTAAATTAAATTAAGATATTAACTTCATATTAGTATGTAAATAAATAATAAATAAATCTTAAGGTATAAAGTATAAAATAATTGAGGTACAAAAGTAACACAAACAACATAAGAAAACATAAATAAATACTTTAATTGAAAGATTAGAATAGAAAATATAAGAAAATAACTCAAAAATAAACTTATTTTAATAAGGAAATTAGACTGTAATCCATTGATTGAGATCATAAATCTGTATTGCAATGATTGAATGTAAACAAGTAAAAAATTAAGAAATAGTTTCGTCACATGATGAGCAAATGGAAGATCGCGCTTCTATTTGGAATGCATTTCTGATGATCCCAAACCAAATCACATTGAAGACATGGAAGCCATCGATCTCCACTCTCGTCATCACCCCAAGACACATCACAAAAATTGTATTGGGTATCTCTTGAATATGGAAACTCTAACACTTCGTCTTCATTGTCAGAATCTGCAAATGGTATAAGATGAGGGCTATCATCATCTGAAGATGAAGGATGGCGGCGTTTTGATGTTGATGGATTGTCCATTTGGGCCAATTTTGTCTTCTTTGCAGATTTTTTCAGTGTGCTATTTGTGCCATTTGTTACGTGGCAATTGGATGAGGGAAAGGGGAAGGGTTAATTGCCGGGGAGGCATTTAGGGAAAGAATATTCGGCAGATAGGGTCGTGGTATGGCCCAGGCTAGCCATCACGGGGTCAGGGTTTTGCCCTTCCACCGAACCTCACCTCGTCACAAAAACACAAAACACTTGCACATACCACTACTCCTGTCACTGGGCGAGTTCATTAGTGACAACCTTCTTTGGATCTGCTGCTGATGTTGCTGATCCTGCCACCCACACCACTCCATGGGATCCGATGGGCTTGATTCTGTTCGAATCCCTCTAATGCTTCGGTTCCTAAACAACGTGAAGTGCTCCTACATCGCTCTGCTTACCTTAGATGGACTCCTCCACACCCCCTAAATGTTTCCCTTTTAGTCCATCATCATAATGGTCAACGCCAGATCAAAAAAAAAAACTCAAGAATTTTCGAAACACTCATTCCATTACTATATTATTCAATAATCATAAAACCTTTGGTTAAGGCCAAAAGCAATGCAAAATTTACCAAAATTTACAACAATTTATATGTGCAACTATAGTGCTTTAGATGGTGATAATGTCCCCAATGTTCAAGTTAGATCCAGAGATGAAAATTAAAAACTAAGATATCCTGGATAGCGTTTAAAAGAACGAAGCTTGTTGGGTTAGCTAGTATATAATTCAGAAGATGGTAGCTGAATTGTATGCCCACTAATTGCAAAAGCGTGCCTTACACGATATGGATTTTTCATATAGACTGTCACTTTTTCCATATGGAAAATTATACAAATCGTGTAAACGTATTAAGAATCCATATCGAAATACAGATGAAAATTCCATATCGAATTTTTCATTTAGAACTGTTTCTAAATTTCATCTGTATACAGACGAAATGGATTTTTTAAACGACAAAAAAAGTTTACATAACATGGAGAGCGTAAAAAAGGTGATTTGTTATGTTATTTTGTGTTTTTCATAAAAAATAATAATAAATATAACAGATTTTAGGTGTTTTGGACAAAAAAATGTTTTGAAACTACAAACGAAAAATCCAAATTGTCTAAATGCTTTTTTGATTTTAAAAACAAAATCCAATTTGACATGACATACATATGAAAATTCATTTGGAAATGAAAAGTGACAGTCCATATCGTGTAAAGCACACTAAAATAATAAACAAACTTAAGCTCAATACAAAATTATTAAATTTGATGAGAATTCTACGTCTGCGGGTCAGCTTCTATATGTAATGTTAAACAAAACATGTAAGAGCTAATGCTTTACCTTTCTTAAAAATCAATACCTAGTACCTAAATATTTAAAAGGCATAATCATAATATTAGAAACTGTAAATTATTTTTGTTTTTGACAGAACGACGCCTATTGGGTCAGCCAGTGGCGTATTATCCTAAAGGCAAACTAGGTACGTGCCTGGGGCGCGGCAACAAAGGGGCGCGAGGGCGCAGTAATTCTTACAAGTGGAAAATAATGCGAGTTCATACGTGGTTGTTAAAGTAACAAACTTGTGAACTCGAATTGCACTTGAATCTTTTGTTAAAATAAAAATCGGTCCTGAGCAATTCCTGTACTGTAAGTACAGGGTCAACTCGGTTTGCCAACTTGACTTAGCTTTCTTCTCATTTTGTAAGCGGTTTTGAATTGGTATTAATTTTACTAATTGTAGGGGCAAATAACCTAAGAGGCCAGTTATAGCTATCATTGGTTTTTATCATTGAAACACATCATTGGAATTTTTTTGATAGATCGGTTATAGTAATCAGTGAAAATTTCTGTCAGGAATTTTTTTCCTGCCGTAATCAGTGCTGTCGTTTCACAAATGCAATGGGGAGTATTTTCGAATTATTTTGAGGAGTATTTTCTATGTTTGGGTAGTATAATTTTTTAACTATAGGAACTTACCCCGATAAATCGCCTCCGGAAAAAAGTATCACTTATAATGGGTTTTGCAGATCGTTTTGAAGTTTCAAAAATGACGTGGTTGAAGTTTATTAGCAAACGATAGTTTCTTATAAATTTTTGGGAGTTCTAAAACCCAAATTGTTTGTTTGTCGGATAGGAGGAGCCTTTTATTCAATCGAAGTTGATATCAACTTGAGGATTTTATTCTTAAATTTCGATTTAAGTTGTCTTCATTAGAGGCTGTCACTCTCAAATTATTGTTCTCAACTGCCAAAAAACTAAATTAGATAATTAAACATTCGTACAATTTTCTGTCAGATATTGTGTTTTTTTTGCATTTAGTAAAAACACTTTTTTTTTATTTTACAAATATTAAAGTTATCATCATAAAGCGAAGAGAAAATTACGAAGACTTGGGCTTTGAAAGTATGAATAGAGTAGGGAAAAAAAAGTTTAAAAATCTAACTGACTAGTGACTATGCACTATCTGTATCCACACAATTATGTATTGTATTGTATTTATTTTTAAGGGTTTATACTCTTTCTTAATTTTTGCCGGAGGAGACTATTATGTCATTATGAAGAGGTGTCTGTCGTCTTTTTTCTACTTGATTCAGAATTTCATCGCGCAGCTGCTTTCACCGTCTCCAAAAGCAAAAAAAAAAATCATGTTTTTAGCATAACTACTCCAAATTGTTATGAGTTTCCCAGTGGCTACTACTTTCAAATTCAAAACTCTGAATTAAAAGTTACGTAATTAAAGAAAAACTAAAAATCTGTACGTTTAATGTCAGAACACTCTCCTCAGATGAAAAACAGGAGGAACTAAGAATAGCATTGAAGAGCATAAGCTGGGATATAATAGGACTAGCCGAAATAAGACTACATGGACAAAAAATAATAGTTAATAACGACTACGATATCTTCTGCTACATAGGGGAAACAAAAGGACTCTATGGAGTAGGATTCCTGATCAAAAAAGAATTAAAAGACAAAATAATCAACATACGATTTCATAATGAAAGAATATGCAGTATACAACTTAACATCCAAAACACAAAAATGACTATAATACAAGTAGGTAGGTATATGCCCCAACAGAAAAAGCTGATGACGAAGAAATTATTAAGTTTTACGAAACTCTAGAAGAAACATTCAATAACAACAAAACAGAGTTAATGTATGTTATAGGTGATTTCAACGCAAAACTTGGAAACAGATCGACTGCAGAAGATAACTCGGCTATAGGACCTCATGGATATGGGATAAGAAATGAAAGAGGGGAGAGACTCCTCAAATGGCTAGGAGAAATGAACTTGAAGTTTGGGAACTCATTTTTCAAAAAGAAAGATAACAGGAAATGGACATGGATCTCACCAAATGGAATGACAAAAAATGAAATAGACCTCATCCTCACAAACAAAATCGAAACCATCCAAGATATAACAGTCCTTAATAACGTAAATTTTGACAGCGATCACAGCGAGATAAAAATTGACCATGAAACATTAAAAAGAAATCGAGAAATCTACTATCTCCCTAGAACAGTACCTGTACAACAAATAATCACCTATAACGAAAATATAAAGACAAAGATCAATCAGCTTCTAGAACAATCCGACGCAAACACTTGTCTTCAAAATAAATATGACAAGCTAGAAAATATTATGAAGACCTCAGAAAAAATGTCAATAATGAGCATAAGGACTAACAAAGAAAAAATATCAAACGAAACCAAAGCTCTAATTTAAAGAAGAGAAAACTTAAGAACAAAACCACAACTACACAACCAAGACAAAAAAGAGCTAAGTGAACTAAGAAAAACTATAAAATCTAATATAAAGAAAGATATTCGTGAATATAATGAAAATATTATAAAGGATACAATTAGACAAACAAAATCAATAAAAAAAGCTAAGTCATATTTGAATAATAAACAAGAATGGATAACAAGTATAAATGACCAAAACACATTCAACATAACAAACCGAAAAGACATAAATGAAAACGCCACCTTATTTTTCGAAAAACTGTTCACTTCGACTAAAATTATCACAGAAGAAGGTACAATAGACAATACAAGTTCAATACCGATACACACCCCTATGTTCAGCAAAGAAATTATTGAAAGGACCATAGACGATCTGAAGAAAGACAAGTGCACCGGAAATGATGGAATATCATCGGAAATGCTAATTTATGGAAAAAACTCACTTTCCAACATTTTAACCAACATATTTAACGAAATAATGCAAACAAATCAAGTTCCAGAACAATGGAAAGAAACAACGATAACATTAATACACAAAAAAGGAAAGAAAGACGATATCAATAACTACAGACCAATAAGTAACATCTCTACAGTTTACAAGCTCTTCTCCAAAACGCTTTACCGGACCATAAAGGAAGACTTTAATTACAACCAACCGAGGGAACAGGCTGGATTTAGAGAAGGATTCTCAACAACAGACCACTTACAGACAATGAATCAGCTAATAGAAAAATGCAATGAATTTAGACTACCGGTTTATTTCCTGTTTATCGACTTTAGTAAAGCTTTTGACTCTGTAGAACACGCAATGATATGGTCCTCCCTGAAAAATCAAAACATGAATCCAAATGTAATAGAAACAAATAAAAACATATACAAAAATAACACAGCAAGGATAAAAACAGAGAATATAGGACGCAAATTTGACATAACAAGAGGAGTTAGACAAGGAGATCCACTTTCACCACCTTTATTCAGTTCAGTCCATAGCCGTATTTAGGGGGAGGGTTACGGGGTTTAACCCTCCCCGAAATAATTTTGTAAACCAAAATCAAATATCTATTGATTAATAACTTAATGATTTTTTTTTGTCTTGCTAACACTGAATTTATAACATTTCCATTGAAGTTTTATTTGTTTTGGTATAATCAAGATATAATTTACTACTCTCGCCTACAAGCAGAGATAACCATATCTCTTTTACATAAGTCGTTACATGACCAAAAATTAAGGCAATGTCCCAATGGCAGTAAGAATTTTTGGTCTTTTGTAAAAAAAATATGAAGATTTTTTCTTCTTCTTCGGTCCCTACGCTCGTTGACAATAAAAAAAACTCCAGTTGTTAGCTCTCTCGCGAAAGCTGCTAGAGTAACATGAATCCTCCAGTTCTTGAGCTCGTCAATAATTCCATAGGAAAAATCTTTTTCCGCACTCGTGCAGTGGCGAGAGTCCTAGAAGTTCTCAACATACATTAATCTGCTGGTCCGGATGGTATCCCTACTAGATATTAATCTAAAGAGGTGTTCTTCCACGCTGACAAAACCCTTCCGTAAGCTTTTCCATCTATCGTTCCGAGCAGTTGGAAAACAGCATTTGTCCGGCCAATTCCAAAAAAAAGGCGAATTTTCTTCTCCCTCCAATTATCATCCGATTGCACTTACGTCCCTTCCTTGTAAGGTCATGGAAACGCTGATAAACTATCAACTCAAGAAATATCTCGAAGACCGAAAGCTTCTTAATGACCGGCAGTATAGTAACAGGTCCACTGGTGATCTGATGGTTTATCTCACCAAACTGTGGAACAAATCTTTCGATATCGGTGAATCCCTTCTTCGTTTTATTAGAAACTTTCATTCCAACCGTTCACTACAAGTTTTATTGGACGGATTCAAGTCTGAAACCCACAATATAAATGCTGGTATACCCCAGAGCTCCGTTTTGTCTACGACCCTCTTTCTCATTTTCATAAATGATCTCTTGCCTGTAACTTCTAATCCAATCAATTGTTTCGCTGACGATAGTACCTTTAGCTTTTCTTATTCATTTCCAGACTCACATCCCTACTCTTCGGATTTGGAACTGCAACGGCAAAATATGATAAGCTCATTAAACTCTGACTTAAACAGCATTGTACAATGGGGAATTAAAATCGCGTAGAGTTTAATGCTTCGAAAACTCAATGCTGTCTTGTATCGTTTAAGGAGATATACCTCCCTTGCCACTGTCCATGAGTCGCACTTGCATCAATGAGCCCAAACATCTCGAGATTCTCGGTATGTGCATCACTGACCACCTTTTGTGGAACGATCACATATTATGCGATGTCGCCAAAAATGCCGCAAAATGTTTGGGTTTCTGAAGACAGTGCAAGAAATTTTTCTCCCCGTCTGATCTGGCCCTTATCTTTAAGACTTATATCCGTCCAAAGGTTTTGAATACAATTCCCATCTTTGGCTGGTGGTCCAGTTACATACATCTTGGACGGTATACAAGAAAGAGCCCTAAGACTGATTGGTGATAGAGATATAACCAACTCATTCATCTCGTTAGAACACCCTCGTAAGGTGTCGTGTCTCTTTCTGTTCTATCGTTACTTTTACGGTAAGTGCTCAAGTCAAATAGCCAGTTGCCTTCCTCACCTAAAACAATTCGCCCGTTATACTCGCGCTTCTAGGAATGGCCATCAGTTTACCCTCGAGTCCAACTTCGGACGTACTCTCAAGTATAGAGAATCGTTCTTTAGCCGTTCTTCAAGAATGTGGAACTCCCTTCCGCACTCTGACTTTCCAATTCAATGCAATGTTCCGATATTTAAGACCAATGTACACCGGCAGTCCGGCACCTCCTTTCCAACACCTTTCCATTAATAAAGGGTAATAGATTCACTCAAGAATTATTTTTAAACTTTCCATCAAACATTGTTTCGTGAATAAATGAATTGGCGTCGGCGAATTGAAAAAATGTGAAAAATTTGATAAATACTTAATATGTTTCGTTTTTTATTAAAAATTTGAAAAACTTATCATTTATCTTAACCCCCCCTGAAACAAAATCCTAACTACGGCTATGGTTCAGTCCTGGAAGACATTTTCCAAAAAACCAACTGGAACGCAAAATATGGAATTAGGATATGTGGACAAGTTCTAAACAATTTAAGATTTGCAGACGATATAGTTCTCATTGCTACAAAAGCCACACACATCCAAGAAATGTTAACAGAACTCACTACATTGTGTAAAAATTATGGACTACAAATAAACAAATCGAAAACTAAAGTCATGACAAACAACACGAAAGATGATATATTATTGGACCAAGAAAATATTGAATACGTAGAAGACTACATTTATTTGGGACAATTAAAATCATTTAAAGACCAAGAAAATAAAGAAATCAATAGACGCATTACAAATACATGGAAACATCTGAAACAAATTCTACAATTAGACCAAAGTGCAGACACAATGAAATATATCTTTGACGCTGCTATTCTACCGATACTAACCTATGGACTACAAACAATGAGCTCGACCGCAAAAACACTTGACCAGCTAAGGATATGCCAGACCAAAATGGAAAGAAAAATTCTTAACATACGACTAAGTCAAAGAATACGTAATGAAGACATTCGCAATAGAACCGGAATTATTGACGTCATAAATAGAACAAGAAGGCTGAAATGGAGCTGAGCAGGCCATATATCTAGACTTCCGGATCAGAGATGGACAAAACTGACAACGAAACGGAGACCAGAAAACAAAAGATCAGCAGGACGACCCAATAAAAGATGGAGTGACGATCTGTGCCATACAAACTGGTACAACGAAGCCAAAAATAGAGAGACATGGGCAGCCTTGGGGGAGGCTTATGCCAATTACGTATAAAATTAAAACTAACATTTATATTTTATTTTCAATTTAATAATTTTTAGTTTCAATTAATATTTTAAATTTAAATTTTTCACTGTAATTAATATCTGTCTAATTTGATATTCATAATTTTTGAAGAAAAAAAAAACATAAAAATCAAAATTGTAAATATTAGAATATAAGAAAAGTAAAAAGAAAAACTAACATTGTAAACTTAAAACTTGTGGCAATAAAAAGCTTATAATAATAATAATAATAATTAAAGAAAAACAATCTTCAGCTTGACTTTAAAATTCAACTCTTGAGTTTGTCAACTGCAAAGGTTCACAAGTTGAAATAAGTGAAGAAAACGGCTCCAAATCAATTGTTTTTGCCTATAATTATTTTTCGCTAGTTTCCCTTTTTTCTGACGAATTGATATTTAAAAGTTCCCCAAGTTGTCCCTTAATTATAAATTTAACAACGGAACTGCACAGAAAATATCACTTCAGATTTGAAAAAGTTGAATGCATGCGACAAAGGTCTTGTGATTAAAAAGGTTAGGTTTTCTTACAGTTCTATTTATAATAATTCCACCAGTTGAATTTTATTTATTTCATTACAAAATGTTTAATCTAGTTTTCAACTTTTACCTTTCTGTTAATGCTTATAATTTCGTTTCTGGATCTTCAGTGTAGGTTGTAGTGATCCAATTCATTAACGTACAAATACAGACTTAAGTGATCTTGATCATGATCCATAAAAGCGTGTTTAAAAAATGCAGGCTCATTTTTTCAACATTTTCGAGTAATAAAGGTGTGGAATTAGGTGTGCAGTTTAAGCAAACTTAAAATGTACGTTAAAATGTTTGGCAATTTTCGTAAATTGGTTACTTTGACTTAAATATAGGCTAACTATCTCACTATTGAACATAAATGCGCTAAGAAATGTGAGAATTTTGATTTTCGGTTCTTTTTTATCTCATACTACATAGAATATAGGTAGATTTTGTTCACTAAGTTTGGGGAGTATATTTCGTCTAAGGGTAGTAGAGTAGCATTTGACTCTCGAAAGGAGTAAAATACTACTATAGTAGCAAAAACGACAGCAGTGGCCGTAATTCTATCATTTGAACTGCGAGAAGTTGAAACACAGATCATCGGAATTGAACAAAATTGAAACGCAAATCGTTCGAACTATTTGTCTAACTTTTTGACATAATTCAATCAGCTGTTCGGGAAAATGAATTTACAACCGGAAAATTCAACAGATTTAAATAAAAAAAAGAAGTGTGTAATTGAACAAAAACAATTCTTGGAATGATTTCCGACCGATTGGTATATAACTTGCACTTCTAGTCAAAAGAAAACATAGTTGCATATCCATTTAAAGATTTTTCCGGATCCATTTCATTGATAGCTATAACTGGCCTCTAATGGTCGAAGTTCATCAGCGGATGGCAAAGATTTCGACGGATTTAAAACCTAATTTTTGCCACTCGGTATGCATAAGAACTAACTCGAGTTAACTTGGTTTACAAAATTTACGGTTCGGCAGATCATTAATTAACCAAATTCGTAAGATCTTTCGAACAATACTAAAAGATCTCATGTTAATTAAGTCTCTTCTTCCTTGGCCAATATTTCAACGCTTTTCCTTCAGGCATGATGCAGCGATTTCGGTCAAACTATAGTACGAGATTTTTCTATAGAAGGGCGCCAGCGAGATGCTTGCCTATGGCCTATGGCGCGCTCACCGTTTAATCCGCCACTGGGTCAGCTAGTTATTTTTAATTCACTTCACTTATAACATTTCATTTACATGCTTACTTGTTGCTAACCGTAAGTTCCCAAAATTTTAAAAGTTAAAGTTTTCATAAAGTTATCTAATTTTACGTTTAGAAAATCATTGCATACTTAAAGGCGCCTCTGTCATTTTTTTTTTTTGTTAAATTATTGTCGAAAACAAAAAACACAAAAAGTAAAACAGTATTAGTTTTTTTCTGCTTCGAAAACTGTTAAACTGTATCATATAACAATTTTGCTGGCGAAATTCTCCTCTACTCATCTCATTGTCCGCTTTCACATTCGACAAGCAGAACGGTGAAATTGCAAAATAAAATTTGTATATTTGCATATCATTTTTATTCAAATCTAAGGACATACATTCTTCTGTCTGTATAAATAATCATTCTGCTGAAAAACGAGACTTTCAAAAGTGTACCATATCCAAGGGTTAGAAAATATCACCACCTCCACCACCGACTTCAATTCGCGCCGACCGATGACGGTATACGTCAGGTTGGGGTGACCCCCCCTAAATGCTGAACTGCTAATAAAATTCCATATTCGTATACAAAAAATCCACTCAAAGAATACTCCATTATTTGCTTCTAGACTTTTTCTTGTTCCTTTCCATTTTGATTTTGATATGGGACCAAAAGGATACCATGGTGATATGGAAAATGTCGACGACATGGGGGGGACTCTACCTACTGACAGCCAAGGCAAAGAATCGAGAAGCTGGAAAGAGGATCCCACTGTCTGTGACAGTGTCAGGTGTCAAGAAGATGTTTGCTCCATTTATTGTATTCTTTTTCATGCATTAAGGGAATCAAAGAGAGAGGAAAAGGAGAGGTATTGCAAATAACCTTAGGATGTAAAATATCCTTGTAATTTGATTGCGAGAAAAATAAATGATGAATGTGGGATGAATAGGACGAAATTGTATCGAAATTATAGAACAATTCGTCGAGGGTGAATGGCAAATACAAAAAAAGGACGGCAAGACCTGCAAAGGCAAACCTAACCTTAACACGATGGATGACAGTCAGATTTTGTTCATCCACCTTCTCCTGACTTTGTCGAACTGAAGCTATTTTGGTTTGGTGATTGTAAGCATTTTGTCATCTTACAAGACAAATGCGTTTGTCGTTACTCTGCGAGACGTGGGTGAGCGGGTTTGCCGTATGAAAAGTCACAGCACATTATCATTCTGACGGGGATAAAAATCATCGTGAAAGCAAACGTGAGTCAAATTCGCATTCGAACAGGAAAAATTGACAGAAAGCTACTTTTACTCGTTCCATGCATCCTTTTTCGTCGATCACACCAGAACACCCGAAGTGCTTTTGCTATCTAATACCCCAACTGAAGCTGAACAATCTGAGAGTTTTTGGGTGCGGTAAAAACTCATTTTTGTTGTTTTATTTATTTTTTTGTTTTTTTTTGTGAGTGAGAGGATTCGACACGATGATGATGTATGCATATTTCACCTGTAGCGAATTTTATTTACATTCCAGAGATAGCAAATATCTTTTTTCCGACAGCTCAGGATGAATTGTGCTTATTTGATTGATGGGCGAGATACAAACATGACAACAACAAAGAACACAAAAAAAGGTGGTGAAGAATTTTACGTATACAAACAAGTATTTTGTATTCGGGGGAATTTAATAGATCTCATGTGCACGATGTGACAAGAGCCAGTGATTCATCTGCCCCAGACTTGGCGATGTTTTTAATCAAACTCACCGAGAGTGAGTGAGCATACGGATAGGAAAAATATTGTTACATGTTCAAGAGATTTCGATGTGACTTTACACATTGGTTTCGGTTCGAAAATATTTCATTTCGAGTTTTATTCAACTTCAAAAGCCCCTGACGGATTGTTCTATTCAATGTGAGACTTTTGCCTGTCCGGAGTCCATCGATGATAGAGGGTGATTCATAGTATAGTGGAGAACACATCACGGTTATGTGCGTTGTCCAGTATCATAGAAGGTGTGTGTTCATGCCAAAATCTAACATGGGTACCGCCTCTTGCGAAGAACTGATAAAGCTTCCAAGAGTTTCATATGTCACGGGATTAAATTTTCGGTCTCTTCAATTTTTAAGCGCAGTCAAGGAATCATTGAAGAGTGTATAGGCCACTTTAGCTTTGTTATTTCAAATAAAACAAAGATAAAGTATGCCTTCCAACACGTCAACCATAGCTGGCTTATTCCTGAAGACCTTACACCTTACATATTATCCCCAGAGAAAATAGTCCAACGGCGTAGAAAAACGTGAAATGAGCTGTCATCAGAGGTCGGTTCGGCATCGGCATACGTCCACACTTTATAATTCGGTTCGGGTTGTCATCATCAGATCCATTTGATTCAGTTTGAACTCGGTTCGGTTCGGGATGGCTTTTGGCACTAACCAAATGCCGAGCGGGACGTCCAGACTCATTCGGCTTGATCGGCTAAGCCGAATGAGTATAGACCGATCGTCATAATTCGGCATAATGTGGACGCGCCTTTACGGTTTTCGATCTGACCCGCATAAAGGTTTTCACTTCCAAAATGACGAAGCAGTTTGAGAGGAGTCCCACTTGATGCGCAAAAAAAACCAAAACCTCCTATGTACCTCCTGGCATTAAGGAGTAAAAATCTGCATTTCCTTTTTAAACGTAGTTGTTTTAAAAATCAACAAACAGATGGCAATGTTCGGGTGTAAAGTTTATCTACGTTTAATTTTTTTTTTCGAAAACACATTATTGTCGCAATCTTAAGCTTCAGTCCATCTGCTTAGAGATTAAGCTATAGACCTCTGGCAGCACGAACCAAAATTACGAACACATAATTTCATGGGTGTACCCAATTGAATCGCATAAACCATTATTTTATGACTTTCCCAAACAGCCATCCATTAACCCCTTCCCGGTTTCTTAACATTTGTACCTACCTACTTATTCATCCTGCATGACGAACTTTAACCACAATTTGTGTTAAGAATATCCGGATGTCCGCATGCGGTATACTTCACAACAAAAAAAAAAAAAAAAACAGAAAAAATTGCATATAGAAACCATGTTCCAAACATGGCATTAGATAAGCTCCATGTCCTCCGAGTCCATAATTCAGAAACAAAACTTTTGAGCAGTGTTTTTACAGATGCTACAATAAATAAGTTTTCGCCACACATGAAATAATAAAACAAAATAAATTATTGTCTCCAACATCGTAAAGGTTTTTTTTTTGGTGCTCCCGTTTCCCCTATGAAATAAACAAAACAAAAAATCAACCAAAAATTAGGCTTTTGCTTCTGAGAAAATCTTGGCAACACGAAAACTATACGGACGCCCTCTGCAGTACTTTGGAAATGTTAAATAAAACCAATGGAAAAAACAAAATCCAGCAAAATACGAAAACTGTTCCTAAGAGGCATTCTACAGGAAGAAAAAAACATAACCTCAGCCTCTGTGACATAAATAACTCTGCAAAAAGTTTGAGAAGTTTTTCGAAACAAATGTCATTAAAGTTGACCATTAAAATCGAATAAATCCGTTGCCAAGATAAAGTTCTTGTGTTTCTTTTTCGTTTTTCTGTTAATCTTTGTTCTACTATTTCCTGTTTCTCAGTTTTGTGTAAGGCCTGTGAAACCATATAAACTGTAATGGGGAGTGTGAATGGTATACACCCGTCCTCGTGTCATGAATGCATTGGTATTGTTGAACAACATTACCAAACAAATCACAAAAAATGTCCTTGTCACAATTGAATAAATAAATTTACAGGTGGAAGGCAGAAACCTCAAACACGAAAACTTGACTTCCGTTTTGTGTTGAAAATGGCATTTTAATGGCTGCAACCTTAATTAAATTGAAAATTCGTAAATGTCATCTGTAGTGCTTCGAGAAATCCTTTTTGAAAACCACGATGATGAAAAATTCACGTTCTCAGGAAGTCGAATTTGTTTATTCCACCGGAAAATGACGTTTCTTACTTTTCAATTTTAGTTCAACATGTGTGGCTGTGTGGAAGAAAAGAACTATAGAACAATAACTAACACGAAAGCAAAAAAATCCACCAGCTAACAGTTACAAAAACCACATCGAAAGTATTAAAACCTGTTTACTGTAATTACTGCTAATGATTCCATTAACCGGAGATTATTCTTTATCTCTACGAACCACAGTCTTAAAATACAGAAAAAAAAGAAGAACTATAAGTGAAACCAATTCTTTTCATTCACACCTCAGAAGTAGTTGTAGCCATCAATTCCCATCATTTCGGAAATTCCAATCTTGTTGCTGTGTATATACCTACACTCGCTGAAGCTAGAAAACATCAATAAACCGAACGACTTTAAAGAACAGATTCAATTATGATCGTTACGACTTACGAGTGCTATTAATAAATAGGTAGTTTTTAATCAGAAAAAATTAATTAATTGATTTATTAAATGTCACGATGATGAAAACAACAAAGAAAATTGAATACAAACTGGGTAGCACATTCGCAATCCCGTTTGTTTAGTAAAGAGAAAAATAAACAAATTAGTAATTTGAATATGTACTTTTTTCTGTTTATTATTTCATCGTGTTCGACAGATCGAATACATTATTTTTGGCGTCTAATTGTGTTTCATGATCAGAATGTTTAATTGCCATTGTTATTATTCAGCTTTGAATAAACTATCTTTTAAACGTCCACTTAAGAAGAAAAATGTGAGAAGTGGGAGTATTAAAAATGTAATTTGTTTATAAGTTCATTAAGTTTATTCGATATTTTGCAATCTGTTTTCTTCAGATGCTGCTAATGGAAGAGTTTTAAGCACATTTAATGCTTACTGCTTTGGATATGCAAATTGTATTGACAATAAAATTTATACTTTAGTGGATTTTTGAAATCTTTAGGACCCGAAATCCAACATTTATGAACTTTATAGGAAATATAGAAAAATGAGACAATTTAAAATTACCATTTTCAAAGAAAAATTGTTGTGATTTTTCGTGTTGCAAAATTATCTCTTCCACTCTTGTGATTTTGATAAAATACTCAAAAAAAAAAAACTTTATAATTCAAGAAATAAAGTTAAAAATTAGTTTGGTTAGATATATGTTATATTTTATATATAACAAGTTGTGTAACTTCATTTCAAATCTCTTTTTTACACCGCAGATTGACATCCTCTTCATCCCAATTCTGTTCCCCGCTTTCTTAACTTCTAAAATCAATCAGTAGAAGTAGAAGCCCATGTTTTTGTTTGGCTTTCCTTACCTAAGATGGAAATTTAACGAATAAGCAGTTATAATAGGGACGGTTAAGCCAATGAATTTGAGGTAGTAAGAGAAAGCACTATGTGGAAGTGAGAAAAATGATAAGAAAAGGCTAATAAATTTATGTGTTCTGAGTACCGCTTTAAAATTTTCCATTGTCATCTTACACAGACGGACGAGTTTTTCTGGAATGCCAAAACTAGACATTGTTGGAGTTGTTGTCTATAGACGCTGTCATACACGGCCTTGAAATCGATGAAAAGGTGGTAGGTATCAATTTGAAGTTCCTGGGTCTTCTCCAGGATCTGACGTAGATCCTGATCTGATGATAACTATGCCATCTTCACAAAGGACTCGTATGCTTACTCATTCCCGCTATACCTCCCTCACATCCGAGCGTCAGTTCTTCGTATATTCAGTTAGATTATGGAATTCTCTCCCACGAAATATAAGAGAAATAGACGATATTTCGAAACTACAAACTAGAATAAAGCTTCACTTTTCTCAGCAATAATAATTTGTTTACAATTTGATACCAAATTTATAGTTTTTTTCCCTCTCTTCCTTCTTTTTCTTTTTTCTTCTCTTTTGTTTTTTTTTTCTTTCTTGGTTTCATTTTTTTTTTTAATAAAATTTTCGAATGTATTTTAGTAACAAAATTGTCAAATCCTAGCTTTCATTAAATGTTTAATTGTAGCTTATACCTAAGTTATAAGACAACATGTCTTAATGTGTATAGGTTTTCAAGAAATAAATAAATAAAATAAATAAATAAAATAAATAAAGAGTGAATGTTTGATCGATGGGGGCTTTCCGGGTCTGAAGCCACACTGATAAGGACCTATTCAGTTGTTGACGAGAGGCTTCAAACGTTCAAGCAGCAGACAAGATCTTATAGGCGATGTTAAGGAGACTTATACCTCTGTAGTTGGTGCGGTTAAGGAGATCTCCTTTCTTGAGAATCAGGCATACGATGCTAAGGTTCCATTCGTCGGGCATGCTTTCCTCCGTCCATTTTGCAGATGAGCTGGTGCATGCTCATAACCAAATCATCTAGAGCTGCTTTGTACAGTTCGTCGGTTAGATATCGCTATCTTTCACTTCGTCAATGCCTGGTGGGTGGTTTGCTTCACCCAAATTCAATGGTTTTGTATAGCTGGCGGAATTTTGCTCGTCACCGCCATTATACAGTTTGGAAAAGTGGTCTTTCCATATCCTCAGCACTGACTGTGGTTCTACTTTGATGTTCCCATGATGGTCTCTGCAGGCTTTTACCTGGTGGTTTATTTTACATTTTTGTAAGACTTTCGAACATCGTTCCTGTTGTGACATTAATCTATCTCCTCGATCACGCGCTTCTCATGCTCCCTTATTTTCTTTCTGAGACGTTTGTGCTCCCCTCTCCTCTTCTGCTCATAGAGCTCAAGAGTTGCTCGTGTCTTTCTTTGTGTTATGACCCAAATTAGGGTCACGAAGCAACGGTTTTTATTCAACTGAACCCATTACAATGTTTCGAAACAGTATTGCAAGTTCAGCTATTGTGTTTCGACATCGTAATGAAGATAAGGGAAAACAAACTCCAAGTGCTTCGTCGGCTTATTGGGTCATTGATTGAATTTCGATCGTGAAATAAGAATATGTTTTGTTTTGTTGTGTTCGAGATACCCACCAAGTTGGTCGTTTTCATTTAAAATATTGTAACATTTGCAGCGCCGCTTTGTATGCTTCTTGTTAAGCTGCATGTGCTCGCCGACACCGCTCGTTGTGGTGGCCGTGTAAACCCTAGCACTTCAGAGGCGGCATCTCTGATGGCTGCAGCGCAGATGAGGCTAACGTTGGTGAATTAAGCTTTGATGCGGATTGTCGTGATGTGCTCATTCACTGAGTTGACACTCAAGACCATCCTCCTGAGTCGAGTTCCAGTTGTTCATTTTACGTAAGCCCGGACCATCCCATCGCATTTCTTTCATGGCACTTTATAGCAGTCAAGGGCTTCAGCTAATTGTTCGGTTGCACGTGGTCTCTTAAGGGACCTAACGTTCCAAGTGCAAAACCGAAATTCGTTGTCCTTAAATCGTTTGCGTGGGTCATCATCCTTAATTCCGTCCGTGTCCAAGTCTTGCTGGTGATTCGGAACTATCTCTTCCTTATGTGGCCGGGCAGTCACATCGACGCACAGGTCTTGAGTTTAACTCCAAAGACAGGGAGCAGGCCAAACCGCTCCTTATAGGCCTGGGCTGCAAATGTCGTAGTAGCTCTATAAGGTGTTCACTAAGTAGATCATCTAGACTGGAACTGTAGATGCCAAAGTTGATTCCATCTAGGGAGTTCTTCCACTGCCGCCTGCTGAAAAATTAGGTATGGCTAAGTGAACGCATACCTCCTCCCCCTCTCTCTTGCTGCCGCCAAAAACTTTTCAATGGGGTTGTAACCCAATCTTTGGTTGAAGTACTAGGCACCCGATGGTCACCGCGGGGAGGTGGAAAGTAGGAGTTCGATAGACAGAGGTTACTGTGGACGCTTTTGTCCTTGAATGCACTCTGTCTACTCTTCGAACATCAGGCTTTATCTGTATTCCTTAAAACCACTTATTTTCGAATTCGAATGCAAAGATGTTGAACGGGATTTACGGACCAACTATTTTTATCATTCAAGTGCTGTAATTGATCAGAATCTTAAGTTAATTTCAATTTGTTTCTGAAAAAATGAAACTAAAATTAAGCTTGTCGCTTAGGAGTATAGGTACATCAGAGACATGCTTCGGATGCATAAGGTTTTTAGAAAAAAAAAACTTTCAAGGCATGCTTGAGAACATTTTATTGGTAAGGAAATGTGTGGTTGCTACATTCAATTTTCCTTAAAAAAAATACGAGAATCAATAAATGCAAAGAAAATTCGATTTTTTAAAAATAGAATTCCAATTTTTCGTTGGGGAAACCTTTTTTGATAATTTTAATTATTTTCGAATTTTTGTTTACTTTTGTGAACTTTTTGGAAAATCCACCTAAAAGCAAAATCAACCGCCTCTGATATCGCCAAAATAACTATAACTTGTACCATCAATTAAATAACATGGATAATCCCCACACTCTGACTGATTTTTCACATTAAAAATTTCCAAAACACCACTCGTTGATGCATAAAGTAATTTAATTTAGCTCCGGCTTGAATGAATCAATTGCAAAAAAAAAACTCATTCTAATCTGATAGCGTCAAAAAGCAGCAGACAAGACCGCAAATCAAGAAAAAGCAACTCAAACCAAGTGATGGGAAAGGAGTAGCTACGTTGTGCAATCGATAATGTATTCCACCGCAATCTTTTTACATATGTACGACGGTAGTTATGACGCCCATCAAGGTGAAGACATGGAAATGCAACTGAATATTATTAGGTATTCATGGTTTTAATTGTTTGTATTAAAATTGCTATCTCTGTAGTTCGATTTGTAGCTGACAACCCTTTGGCCTGCATCACTGGTCAGCCAACTACAAAAAAAAGTAACACAAACAACAAAGATCACTAT
Organism: Sphaerophoria taeniata; assembly: GCA_943590905.1. Lineage (NCBI taxonomy): Eukaryota > Metazoa > Arthropoda > Insecta > Diptera > Syrphidae > Sphaerophoria > Sphaerophoria taeniata. The sequence continues at coordinate 27,961,225 of OX016541.1, forward strand.
CGCACATACTCGTCTTTGTTCGAATTATTGTTAAATCCGATGTAAGCTCAAAAATTTGTAGTAAAAGTCAGGAGCGGATTTCGGTGAAAAATACAGGTTTACCTTAAAAAAGGAAAATTAAATTTGAAATTCGTCCTCAAAGCATAGAGATTTCTCTTTTTCAACTGCACTTCACGAATATGAAATCTAAGAAAAATTGTGAAGTTCTGTGAAACCATCTCTTATATAATATTTGTCCTCGAATATTATTCTTACTCGTAGTAGGTACATGCAGTGAACAGAGATTTCTTTTGCAACCGCACCTCACGAATATGAACTAAAAAATTCTTGTTTTGTTCTGTAAACTTCTCTCCTATTTATAATGTTTCCCCAAATACAATCCTTTCTCGTAATGCTAAGCATAATTATTTTTTTTCAACCGTACTTCACGAATGTGAACTTAAAAACGTTTGTGAAGTTCTGTGAACATATCTCCCATTTAAAATTTATCCCCGAAGCAATTCTAACTCGTAACCCTAAGCGAAGAGATTTCTTTTCTAATTTAACTTCACGAATATGAACTGAAACACTTTTGTGAAGTTCTGTGAACCCCTTAATACTTTCTTCTTTTTATGTTCGCCTTAAAATGGTAATCTTTCTCACTTTTTGCGCGTATAGAGATTATCGCTTCCACTGCAAAACTCATTTTGAAATCCCACCCTGACTTTTAATAACAGTCTATTCCTAGAATCTTTTATTTAAATCAAGCTTGTACTATCAATTTTATTCCGAACCAAGCCTGAATCGCAAAAATTGAAAGCGTGATCTTCGATTATCTCTCTGTCTCTATTGCCAATCGCTCAAAATAATGATGCAAGCTGGTCTAACCTCATGACGTCATGGATTTTCCAAGTTGACTTCGCTTAGACTGCATTTCGAGGTATAAAACTGAAAGTTCTAACAGGAAAGAAGACAAAAGTTATTCTCGATGGGAAGAGTGATGATCAAGAGAACGCTGTTAGCTATAGCCCTTGTGGCTACAAGCGGATTTGGTAAGATTGACAGCAGCTAGGTGGAGCAATCAAATGTGGAATCTAAATTGAATCTTTACATTTTTTAGTGGAAGCTGGGCCGCATGGATATGGATATGGTGGCGGCGCTGCGTCGAGTGCGAGCGCAAGCTCAGCAGCATCGGCAAGTAGTTTTGGTGGATATGGTGGCGGAGGAGGTGGCGGTGGACACGGTGGAGGAGGCGGCGGAGGAGGATGTGACGGTAGCGGCGGATGTGGTGGAGATGGTGGCGGTGGGGGTGGTGGAAATCCATTCCTGTCGGGAGGTGGTGGATTATCGTTTGGATTGAAGAAGGACGCTAACGTTGGATTTGGTGGAAAAGGTGGATTACTCGGAACAGGACTGCTAGGTGGTGGTGGCGGTGGCGGACTCCTAGGAAATGGAGGTATTCTTGGAACTGGTATACTGAAAGGAGGTGGAGGATCTGGTTCGAATGGGGGCTGTGGAGGACCTGGTAGTGGCTGTGGTGGTGGCGGCGGTGGTGCTGGTGGTGGAGCTGGTGGTGGCGCCGGTGGAGCTGGAGGAGCTGGTGGTGGTCATGGGGGATACGGTGGCGCAGGTGGTCATGGCGGATATGGAGGTGGCGCTGGAGCTGGTGGTGCAGGTGGTGCTGGTGCTGGTGGACATGGTGGTTTCAGTGGTGGTACTGGTAGTAATGGAGGCTATGGAGGTGGTGCCGGAGGAGCTGGTGGCGCTGGAGCAGGTGGTGCTGGCGGTGGTGCAGGAGGTGCCGGAGCTGGTGGTCACGGAGGCTATGGAGGTAGTGCTGGAGGAGCAGGAGGTGCTGGTGGAGCCGGAGGTGGTGGCGGTGGTGGTGGTGGAGGTGGCGCTGGAGGTGCTGGTGGTGCTGGAGGATTTGGTGGATTAGGTGGTGGAGCTGGTGGTGCTGGTGGCGCTGGAGCTGGTGGTGCAGGTGGCGCCGGTGCTGGTGGACACGGAGGCTACGGAGGTGGTGCTGGAGGAGCTGGTGGCTACGGTGGCGGTGCTGGCGGAGCTGGAGGCGCTGGAGCTGGTGGCGGTGCAGGCGGTGCCGGTGCTGGTGGAAATGGCGGCTACGGAGGTGGTGCTGGAAGAGCTGGTGGCTACGGTGGTGGTGCCGGTGGAGCTGGAGGCGCTGGAGCTGGTGGTGCCGGCGGTGCAGGCGGTGGTGCTGGTGGTCATGGAGGATTTGGAGGTGGTGCTGGTGGCGCTGGAGCTGGTGGTGCTGGTGGTGGAGCTGGAGGTGCCGGGGCTGGCGGTCACGGAGGTGGTGCCGGTGGTCATGGTGGTTACGGAGGGTCAGGTGGAAGTGCTGGCAAAGGCGGCTACGGTGGACGACCAGGAGGACACGGCGGTGCCGGAGGCTCCGGTGGTGCAGGATTAGATGTAACTGGTAACTTGTTTTTATCTGGGAAACCAAGCAAGGTCGGTCAGCTTTATTCTCCTCCATCTGCAGGTGGAAACTCAAATTCCGGAAATCTCCTTGGTGGTGCTTTTGCTGGAGCGAACGCTGATGCATCTTCTTCGGCACAATCTAACTCGATCAGCGGAGCTGGATTCCCATTAGGCAAACCGGGTGGTGGAAAGCATGGTGGCGGTGGATTCCCAAGTGGCGGACCGAATCCAGGAGGTTTTCCAAGCGGTGGCCCCTCACCAGGCTGCGGTGCAGGAGGTTGCGGCGGTGGTTCTGGATGTCGTGGAGGATCGTGTGGTGGTGGAGGTGGTGGTCCTGGTGGTTCATCACCTTGCTCTAGTGGAAATTGTGGAGGTGGAGGAGGAGGAGGTTCACCCTATGGCGGTGGTGGAGGTGGCCGACCTTTTGGAGGCGGTGGTGGAGGTGGAGGCGGAGGCGGTGGATTTGGTGGGGCTGCATCTTTCAGTAACGCTAATGCACAAAGTTCCAGTTTTGCTGGAAGTCTAGGTGGTGGAGGTGGTGGAGGATATGGCGGTGGCCCTGGAGGTGGTGGTGGTGGTTACGGAGGTGGTCCTGGAGGCGGCTTTGGTGGTGGTCCTGGACATGGAGGGGGCGGCGGTGGTGGTTGTGGTAGTGGTGGCTGTGGAGGAAACAGTGGAGGTGGTGGTTGTGGCGGAGGAGGCTGTGGAGGCGGTGGTGGTGGTCATGGAGGTGGTGGTCATGGAGGTGGCGGCGGAGGCCACGGTGGTGGTGGGTACGGAGCATTTGCCGGTGCTTCTGCTTCTTCATCAGCTTCTGCAAAAGCTGGTAGCTACGGTAAATAGAAAACAGTCTTTTTGTAAACTAACGAAATTGTAAATAGTCTTAAGGGCGTAATATGTAGCTTAAGTAATCTTGCTTTTGAATAATTTTTCTAAGGAAAAATAAATACAAAAGTTTTTTAAACGAAACTGATAACAACATTTTATTGAACGTAAAACATCTTCTTATCAATTCAGCAGCTTAAAGGTCGCTCATAAAACATGAGCTTGAAACTCATCGATAACAAGTTATTTTTGGAATTTATTTTGTTCAAGGAATCGTTAAAAAATCAGCTTCGTTATAACGCTGGCAATCAATATGTAGATGTAACAATGGTTATTCGAGTTTTTCGTGGTGTTCTCTCTCTCTTGTAAATCCTTTCTTCGTATAGAAACTTTGCATGAAATCCTCTTCCTGATTCAAGACCCAAGGATACGGATACAAGGTCCCCGATCTAATTTTGCGATGAGTATTTTTTTCCTTCCCATCTTATTTACCTAACTCAAATATCTCTGTTCAATGAAATCCTCCCGCATATAAGTTCAATTTAGATACATTCCTGCTTTTCATCCTTTGGCAAGGATATTCTTGCACATTTTTCTGTTGCAGTGTATGCATTCGATTTCAATTGCTTCCTTTTGTGCATAAATTGGTTCATTACAAGTTGAAAAGCGTAAAATGACGTCCTTTTAAAATAATTTTCCTGTCAATTCCTTTTCCCTGGATCCGGTTGTTCAGTTCAACTAAAAATAACTTGGGAATACATTTTTCTTTTGGACTCGAATTCGAGTTTTATTCTTTAATGGTTTTTAAACTAGCTTATAGAGTGAACTCCTACTTTTTGGAATGAAGTGTTTAGGTGGCTCTCCCATGTTAGTATTCCTGAACAACAATTGTTGGGTATCTATAGTTGGAATTCGTGTTCATGAAGTCAGTTGGAAATGAACCTTAATATTACTTTTTGTCATGGAATGCCTCTTGAAGACCATCAGAGAAGTTATTCGATTGTCCGATAAGATATCCTAGTTCCATGTTTGACTTAGGGTAGTTTGTTTTGATTGTTCCGGAACATGAAATGGGAAGAAACTTTTTCTGAAACTTTAAGTGGCACAGTGCCAATTGAGAGAATTTGTATCTTATCAATGCTCGTCGGAAAGAAAAGGGAACGGTACTACCTTGCAATATCGGAAAACACATAAAGAGAAGAATTGTAGGAAATTTGTGTACAATCGCATTCTCTAGAATTCAGTAGAGAATGATCGAGTCCAGCCTGTATGTGTATAAGGGACCTGTACAAGGCGAATTAGTTCTCAGTTTGTCATTCTATAAGGAGAGGAAATCACAATTACAACACTTGATGCTCTCCTCAAGCGTTGGCATTTTTCTTTCGTCTCCAGTTGTGCAGGCCAAGTTGGTTGAGGTCCTCTTCCACCTATGTACTCCACCTGAGTCACGGTCTTCCTGTATTGCGACGTCTTTCCGAGTTGGATTCAAGACTTTAAGGGCCGGAGCAGTATTTTCTCTTCGCTTTACTTGAGTCGCTGGATCTCAACTTTTCTGGCTAAGTCTGTTCGCAGTAGAGCCCATATAGTTCTTGATTGGATCTTCATCTCAAATTTCTATTCATTCAGATGGGACCGACATTCAAGCAAAGAATTTTTTTCTCGATGCATGCCGAAGCAAGGCCCGTGTCCCTGCACCATACACGGCATGACAAAAGTCTTGTGAAGTGAGACTTTATTTGCTCGAAAGAGAATGGACTTTGCTATTCAATTGACTTCTTAGTTCACAGAAGCAGCGATTGGGAAGAGTGATTCTACGACACACGTGGTCTTGAAATCGATGAAAAGATGTCAGTTATCGGTTTGAGGTTCCTTGGTTTTTTGAAGATCACTGTAGGGTGGATATCGATGGCTGACTTTCTGGGTCTGAAGTCAGGGGACGACTGCACAGCCACATACAACCAACTATGCTCCCATGTTTAACTGCGAGACCACTCACTCCTTGTTCGGTGTTCAAAAATAGAAATAAAAACTCATATCGTTTGTAAGTAGAACAATCGATAATATGTCGAACCAATAAACAATTCGATTCGGCAATTAACTTAACCACATTCTTACGACTTCCAGATAGAAGCCTCATAAAATTTATTGTCACTCCTTCTGCTACTCCAACCGTCCAGAATGGCAAATAAATTGAGTTTTTAAGTGCTTCCAGGCTAGTCAAGTCAAGTGCAAACAAAAAACATGAGAAAAAACCACCAATGTTGCGGCCAGCACAACCATCACACCATTCAAACCTACTTTCCAGATAGTAAAGTTGTTTTCTTCCTACACAGTCAAGAGATTGCCATCAAAAAAACCTTGTTTTTTTTCAATAGCAGACTTTGAACATCTCATTCGCGAAGTAGCATCCTGCAGTTTCGATTCGATTCTCGTTTTCTCTGGTAACCTCAACTTGGCCAATACATCAGATAATTTACTTCAAAGACAACTTTATTGTTAAGTTCATAAAAATCGTTTGGCTTGGACAGGACAGGACAGCTCCTTCTGCAGGCCATTGCCATTGCCATGAAGATGATTGCCATACAGCAACACAATGGTAGCGCTATACGGCGGCGGCGGGTGGCTAGACAATAAAACACTCGATTCAATATTCTTTTATTTCCCATAGACAATCTGCAAGATGGGATATCGCTGATGGAGAGCCACTAGGTTTTAATTGCCTCCGTTTACGCGTTGTCAATAAAACTTATTTATTGTCCTCACCAAATCGAAAACCGAAACGAGTTCTTTGAAAGAAAAGAAACGATGATGATTTCTTTTGTCCTTTCCTCCTGTTTGTACTATTGTCCATAATCGCTCTCCTAGTCCGAGTTCACACACACACTTTACACTCCTTTAAAACGGGAATATCAATTTCCAGAAGGAAGTGGACATCCTGTGAGATATTACCGGACAATGATCCTGTACTGCGTTCTGTCCGATGCATTGGATTCGATGATTAACGTGTTGCAGTGCACAATATTTCAGTTTGTATCGTAAATCGCATAAGATACAGGAAATTCCTCTTCTTCTCGTTACTGTTTCGAATCCATTGCATATGTCAGAGCCTAGTGTGGTAGCTCTGGTCTATATTTCATACGATTTCACACATAAAGTGGAATGGTCGGAAGCCTTGTCGTCCTTCTAAATGGTGCTTCGATGTGTTTGGTCGCTTGTTATGGCAGGAAAATAGTCTCTTACAAGAAACGTCCCATTTGATGTAAGATGCTAATTTACTCAATTAATTTCGATTTTGAAACGCATTCGGTGACATCGGCCATCGTTTTTGTCCTTATAGCTAGGTGTGGGTAATGTAGCATGAATTTGAATTGGGACGCAGCCTGAAATGTTCGGCAAGTTGTCTAATGGAAAATCAATAGTTTGCATAATTTGTCTTCCGATGGTTTTTTTTTGTCTGACGATTGATAATTACTTGAAGAAAAAAAGATACGAGTGGAGATGGAATAAGTCATTGTTGTAGAAAAAATATACATACCGGTACATGATTGATCAAATTGACGCTCTTTGTGTGTCAAAAATTACAATCACTTGATATGCCAATCTGAAAAAAAGGAATATTTGGTTTGCTGAACAAATACTCGTTGGTCCCCTTTGCTTCCCCTAAGACGAGTCTAGTCAATTCAAGGCAAGGTAAGCAGAGTAATCTCTTCCCAGACAAAAATTGGAAACTACAAAAAGTAGTCTTACGACAATAGTTTGAACGTTTGAACACTGAAAAATTACCGTCATAATATTGATGAATTGTGTTCATAAAATGAAAATCATCACATTCATGATGATCTTAATGACTAAGATATTGGATGAAAACCGTTCTTCATCAAGTTTTTAACCGGTTATTTTCCATTAAAATGATGGGAAAATTTCATCAGTTCATGCAAAAATTCATGTATATGATGAACGCAAATACTGACAGTTTTCCATCACAATGATGAAATTTCAAGGCAGTCAAAATACCCTTTAATCATTTCTATGGTAAATATTCATCAAATTAACGCATACATGCATGTATGTTTGTTGCTCAATAACTCAAGAACGACTGAGCGGATCTGGATGACACATAGAAATTATAGTCTGGAACAGCACATAAGCTGCTTTTTATCACGGTAAAATGTAAGCTTTCCGTGGTATAGATTTAATTTAATTTTGCATAGAGCAAAGGTTTGGCATGTTTTCCTGCATAGGTACTAGGTAGTGGTAGGTTAGGGGTCAGAAAATGAAAAAGGCTATACTTTTTAACTCAGTAATCGCGGGTAACACTGCGGGTTTAGCTAGTATATATCCAAACAAGCGTTTCAATAGCTCTTGTAACGAATTTAACTTATTACAAATGAAAAGACACTACGGCGTATACGTAATATTTAAATTATATATTTTATCAACTTTTCATTAATTAAAAAGGAAAATATAATTGATCCCACACGTATCATGCATTATAGCATTTTAATTGGATCTGAATGTCGATACTTTTAATCGAAGAACATCAATCGAATGATGATGGTAGCGGAATTTTTCCACTGTTGATGTAGTATTTCGATCGAACCAAGCAGGTCATTTAGTTGCAATTATACTTATTTTAAAATCGAGATTGTGATACTTGTACGAGACGCAGCCCAAGAAATGCGGTATCAAAATCACTGAAATTTCAACAACCTTTCTATAGAATTAAAACTCATAAGAAAATGTATGTAAAAATAAAATAGCACATAATCTTTCACCCTCTGTTTTCACCCCTTTCAGCGTATTTTTTTTTTAACTTTGAATGTCGTAGGTATTTATTTATGTTTAATCGAAATCCTTAATACAAGTTTCAAACTTCTAGCCTCTTATTGCATTAAAAAAAATACTTTATGCCCTTTCTCAGGCTTCAGAACAAATTTCAATTGATTGAACTGATTCAGAAGGTAAGAAGTTATTAACAGTTAAAATATTAAATCCTCACTTTTATGTTATCACTTTTTCTCAACATTTGAATTTACTACCATATATTTTTCGTACCGGGCTCTATATACAGGGTGGCTGATGAATATTGCTACATTAAGAAACTCAAATAACTTTTTCTTAGTGTATGGAATTCATTTTAATTTAGTTCATATTAAAGTTCATTAAATTTTAATAAATATAGCTTAGTTAGTTTTAAAAATAATGGATTTTAAATGTCCCCCCGCTCGTTGACGCATGTACGACATCTTACCAAAAAGTTGTTCATTACTGCTTGGAGAGTTGACACTGAAATATCCGCAATTGTTTCTTGAATGCTTGCTTTAATTCATTCAAATTCGTTGGATGTGACTTGTAGACTTCCTGTTTGCAATAACCTCACAAAGAAAAAATCAGGTGCCAACGGAACGAGGAGTTCCTGGATATCAGCTTTTTCGGAAATTTTCTTTGAAATTCTGTCATAACAGGCCTGGCTATGTGAGGAGCTGCACCATCTTGCTGAAACCAAACAGTTTTGAAAGGAATTCCTTTTCGGCATTCTGTGTAATTCTGGATAGAAAAGCTCTGTCAACATGATCAAGTAGCGGTCTCCAGTAACCGTAACAGTGTGACCGTTTTCTTCGAAGAAATAAGGCCCGATAATGCATAGTGACGAAACTGCACACCATACTGTGGCACGAAGTTGATACAATTCTCATAGAGTATCTTTGGGTTGGAAGTACTCCATATTCGAAAATTTTGTTTGTTGTTTTGCCGTTTAAATAAAAATGAGCTTCGTCAGGCATAAAAAGCTAGTTCAAAATGTTTCCGTCCTCTTCCACTATTTGGAGCATCTTCTGGCAAAATTCCAAGGGAATCGGCAAGTCTGCTGCATTCAGTTTGTTCACCATTTGGATTTTATAGGGGAATAAGTCCAAGTCATAGGCATATTTGACTGCAATGACTGTCTGCCTATACCCATTTGAGCCGATAAGTTTCTTGTCGAAACTCTTGGATTATTATTGGAGGAGCTACAACAGCTTTGTTTCCTCTGTCGAAACTGAAGGATTTCGATGGTAAGTGGTTCTTTTGACCGTTCCATGCTCATCAAAATTGTTGACAAAACTCATTATAGCCACCAAACGTGTGCCTTTATTCTCATTAAACCAAAATTACGGACTCCAGTGCATAATAACGGCGGACAATCCAAATTCTTGCTTCAGTGCCCCAGTTATCCATTTTTATTAAATCTAAGAATCAATCTGCAAAAAAAAAAAAAAAATACTAGATTCATTAAATTAAAAAAAAAGTTATAAAATTTTTGTTTATAGCAGCTCTCGTCAGCCACCCTGTATGAATTGATTCTAAAGGAGTAAACTCAAAAAAATTTCAGAAAATGAGAAATTTCAGTTAAATGAGGAGGTCATCGCCGCCGCCTCGCCTATCCACGACGATTTTTTTTAATCTTATTGGACCACCCTTATAAGCATAGATCCTCCTACCAACATTTCGATCGCTAAGATCGCTCTTGGTAAACTGATAAACAACTTACTGTAATAAGTGAATGTGAATCGAGAGGACTGCAGAGTGAAATTTAGTTCATTCAGGTGCGTAGCTTTGGGCATGTGCGGGTATATAAACCCGTATTTTCACAAACAACTACCACCTTCCAATTTCAATTAGGATAACAAATCAGATGAAATACAGAAACTCCCTGAAAAATGAGACATTATGGAATCGTTATTGATATTCAAAAATTCGAGAGTAAACAGAAAAAAAAACTCAACAAACAAATTGATTCTGTTTTGCAATGTTTTTAGAGTTCCACCAATAAAGCTTCAATATATAATATTTGTAACGCGAACCCAAACGAATTTTGAGGCGGTTTTCATGAATAATTTAGACAGCATCCATTGCCATTGCTTATTAATGGCGACTTTGAAGCAAATATATTGATGTTGGTTTCCAATTTTTCACATTTTTTCGCGGGTTACACTTAATATAAACACGCCTAAGCCCAGAGACTGACATAGCCATTCTCATGGAGCAGCTATAAATGGTGGCTTTTGCTATAGATACTCCCTCATGACCACTTAGTGTAATGTTATTGGAAAACCACTCAAATGGATAATGGCTTTTGGCTGTGAATCATTTGTCAGTGATGCGCGTTGATATTTATTATATTTTTAGATGGTGCGAAGGCGGCGGACGGTGGCTGTCGGCTCTCGGCTCTTGCGGCAGGCGTGTTGAAATATACGGTATAAGGTTCGTCATCTAAATTGATTACTCTTTTTCGGTCTCGGATGTGAATTTGTTTGTTTGGTTGAGGTTGTGTTGGGTTCCTTTAATAAATCAAACAAGAAAAACAATTTCAGGGTTTTTAATTTACATTATGGGAGAGGGCGGGCTTTTTTTTTGTGGGAATGCATTACTTAATGGTTCGATGGGTATAATTCAGGCAAAAGGGTTTCAATATCAAAAATGGTAGACTTGGAATTTGTTTGACAAATTGAAAATAAAATTTTATTTGGAGGCCATTAAATAAGGCTTTCAATATATTTTGCAGGTGGCAATGACCATGACCGTCACAAGCCTTCAATCCAAATTTGAACGTATCTGAGCCAATATGAGACTCAACCCCACTTATGATTTAACAAATTTCATTATAGGTTTTTGACTTTGAAGAGTACTCTTCAATTTCCAATCAAACAATTAAAAGCAATTTAACTTCCATATGCAGTAATATGCTTGAGAGTCTAAAAAACCGTTTCAAGTTGGAATTAAATGAAATTTTCGAGCGAATTAAAACAATCTCTAGACTCCCAAATAACCAATGTAATTACTTCACAACTACCGAAAAACTAATTCCAAAAAAAATAAAAACCAACTCTGCACTCTGGCGGTTAGGATAATCCTTCTGATCTTTGCTCTTGTCTCGCTCCATTGTTCAAGCTATTCATTTAACTATTCCCGAACGAGTAAAATGAACCGCATGCACTGCACAATTTTAATTACGTTTGAAGTATAATGACTCCCGTTTACACTGATTTTTTTTCTCTCTCTCTAATTTTTCACGTTAAACAACTTTCAGTGGTCACAGGACCTGAACTACACATAACACATATAGACAAGCAAATTACGTTTCTTGGCTCTCCGTTGAAATTAAAAACTAATTTCGCTGTCAAATAAGTGGCGACTGGGCCCAGCCAACGCAGCCAGAGCACAGCGGTAAGAGGAAGGAGATATTTGGAAATTACTCAGATTTTTATTTCGTTTGAACAGTTTGAACTTCAACCATCCTTAAGGCGAACTGTAATACTTGCAAAACTGTGTGTTTGGTCTGGAATTTAGAATGTGCTTTAGGGGGTTAATAACGGAATTTCATTAAAATGCGGTCTGTTGGTTGGGTTAGGTACAAGGTGAAACTATTTTAGTGTACCTGCAAATTTACTATGCAAACTAGGAAGTTAATTTATTTTGTGAGTAACTGGAGAAGTAGGAACTGGCTTATTAGCATAATGAGCCATCAGCTAAATCATGCAGTTCATTAACTTGCATGTTCTGAGAAATTGGTTGTAAAACAGAATAGAGAATCTGTTGACAGCGGATCAATGAAAGGAAAATTGATTAATTTTCTGGGGATTAATTGAAAAAAGAACTTTAATGTAGGTATGCAAAAGTGGTAGGTACTCGTATGTCGTCCACGGATTTTAACAAAATCGGTGCATCTCGAAAGCACAGCGTTTGCTGCCTCATAAAATTGCTGTTTTTGAAAACGGGTGTTGCCTAATTCATAATTGTAGTGTCCGTGGCTTAGTGGTTAGGTGCGTTGGCTGCTAAGCAGAACGTCGTAGTTTAGAGTCCTATTTGCACCCATAGTTTTTATTTCATCTTTGACGAGCAATGCCTCTTGCGAAGAACTGACAAAACTTCCAAAAGTATCAATCTGTCATGAAAAAGTGCTTCTCAAGTTTGCCGTTCGGAATCGGCGTTGAATTGTAGGTCTCCTCAATTCTTCACACGCACCCAGAGATTTGTTGATGACAGTAAGTTACTCAGTCATTGGCTCTATAAGAGCTGTCGCGTCACTCTATTTATTTTTATTTATTTTTGGCCTCACTCAGAGCTTTCCGATCTCCTTAATTCTCATAATTTTGAGTGACGAAAAGGAATAGATTATTATGAATGTTAGGTTAGAATAGATGTCGTTGCCTCACTTGGACTCCAAGGGTCCATTGTGAATGTGATACCACTAAAAAAGTTACTCATGGGAGAGTTATGAACTTAAACAAACAATTTTGTACTTTTAATGAAATTTGAGAAACATCTAGTTGCGATCGTTGCTAGATCACTGGTATTATTGAAAAAGGGATTACCGAGTTATTTCCTCTATTGGAGAGTGCCGGACTGTTTTCTCTTCCTCCTCGTCCAAGCAGCTTCTAGAGAAGTCATTAGTGTAGACCCCTAGCCTCATAGCATGTCTAACTATGAGGCAGTTTTCTGTCATTACTCGAATTGCGGAGGTTATACTTTGTCTGCTCAGGGAAATCACGGTTTTGACCGCTTCAGATCTATGCTTGGCCATATTTGTTGAGTCGCTTTAGGCAGTGTTACTATTTAGCATTTGTTGATTCTAGAGCATTTTGTTTGAGAAGAAGCGGTATTCCTAATGTTGTGTCTTTGTCTAACAGTGGGAAGAAGTGTTCCGATCTTAGTGAGCTCATCAGCTTTGCAATTTCTCAGAATGTCTCTGTGGGCCGGTACCAAAATGAGGTGAATGTTAAACTGTTCAAACATCTCATTCAGAGATTATCGACAGTCGTAGACGCTGATAGAGTTTGTGGGGACAGACATAAGATATTTGAGAGCGACTTGGTTGTCTGAGAAGATACGTTAGCTCTTAATAGATATAATGATTCCTTTGCTCCAGGAACGTGCCTCTTTTATCACCAATACCTCTGCTGGGAATACACTATATTGATTGGGGAGTCTATTTGAGAGACTAAGATTAAGTTGTTTCGAGTAGATTATACTTCCAATCCAAAGTGGACAAGCCAGTGGTTTATTTATGGGGAAAAGCCCCATTTTGAGCCTATGGGCTTTTTACAAGTAAAGATTGTTACAGTAGCCTTATTTACTTTTTCATCAATTTTTGGCTTCCAATTCAAGTTTTGTTCTGTCTTCCATGATGTTAGGAGTACGTTTGCTACCATGATCCATAAAAGAGGCGAAAGCAACCCACCTTGGGGGGTACATCGACTCCTCATACTGGAAGTTATTGTCCTGCTATTGAGCATGAGTAATATTGGATCAATGAGTGATTTCTCTATTTGGAGCTTATTCATTGCTGTTGTGATCACCTTGTAGCTGACGTTGTTCTTTGATATCTAGGAAAGAGATTCTCACGAAAAAAGGTATGGTTTTCTTCCGGGCAAACGTTACACGCCCAAAAGTACAGCAGAAAAGTACTTTCCAGTTGCGACTCGTTTCAGCATAGGGACTTGTGTCTCGCAAATCACACGAGTTTTGTTTGCGATTCATAATCAAACTTGCGATTCAATTCATGTTACGAGACAGCGCAGCAGATCAAATTTGAGTTGGAAGGATGAGGTAGACAAACACTCTTAGTCTTGGGCTGGGAATTTCAATCGGTATACATGAAAGAACTTGCTTTAGGGCTCGGACCAGATCCCATTTGTGATGCAGGTGAAGGCAGAATCTTCATCGGCTAGGACTACGATTATGATTATGATGATGATGAAGAGGTTGGTTAAGACCCACATACATAACCAAGACAACTCTTTTATTGAAAAATGTTTGATTGTTCGAAGCTTCTGAGATATAGTATAGAGGTCCTGCTTCTCAGTCGTAAATTAAATGACATACAAAACATACCTCCGCGATTCCACATAAAATTTATCTCCTCCCAAGTATGTCATTATTGAGAAAAAATGAAAAAAAACCCTTTCGATATTATTTCGAACGACCAATTTCGTCGTAAAAATTTTGTGATTTTTTCCAACGAATTTTTCTGCTATATTTACAAACATTGCCAAACGTAACATACATCTCTGCCATATCGTCATCATCTGCCCTCTCCCGTCCGTTAGTAAATCTTCATCTCATAAATTTGCATATTGATGGTTGATGGATTTCAAAAACCCAAAACCCATAGATAACATTGTCAAATTGCTAAGCGAAACATAACTTTGAATTTGCGTATTCTGTATTCATGTGGAAATCCAAACAGTCCATAGGTTTTTTTCTTTTCGTCCTTTATTCTGGTTTGTTTGTTCAGTCTTCATAAAGCAAAAAAATTTACTGAAAAATCGAACCCTTTACTGAAAAAAAATAAATAAAAAAAAGCGACCATCCCCCCATCTCCTCATAAAATAAACTTGTATAAACAAATCCGATTTTCTCATTCATCCACAGAGAGAAAAACACAAATACACTCTTGCTGAGTCCTGTTTGCTCCTCGGCCTAGCATGCTCGAAGTTTGACTTCGTTAGGGTTATGGTTATTTGAATTTTTTTATCTGTGAGTGTTAGAAGACTGGAATGAGTTATTTATTGTCTTCGTTGAGTGAAAAAGTTTAAACCCAACAACAACAACAGTGGAAAAGTTTAAAAATAAAAACAGAATAATAAAAAAATATCCTCAAAATTCGCGATAGTTTGCTGTAAAGCTTTGCACTCGTCGTCGTCAGCATTGTCATGCTGGTGGGAACTTCTGGGGACCCAGGAGTCGGTCGTGTGTTGAAAGGCTTACAATTTCTGCCAACGGAATATCCGTTTACAGCCGATAAAATTTATTGGCGTAAATATTCCAACAACAAAACTTAACAGATTATTAAAACTTAAGAGTTTTTTAGACTGCCTGACTGCTTGACTCGCGACAGCGACACAGGACACGAAGGAGCATGTAGGAGCCGATAAGGAAACACTTCCTCTCCCTTTGTCAAGTCAGGGTTGTTGCTCTGGCTTACAACTTAGTTTGGGCGCAAAAAGATTGTCCCGACTCACAGTCACAGGGCAAGAGATTTATGTTAGGGGTCTTCCCTGTCGTCACCTCCTTCAGCGTGTGGGCGATGAATTAGGTTACTTCTTAGATGTAAGGCAATCGGTTTGCTAGTGACTCTGACAGTTCGTGGCAATGGCAACTGGAGGATGATGTTATTTAGGGAATTTGCATTTAAGAGAAAAAAACTGTTTAAACTGATGAAATAGCCATTATGGCGGTTACGAAGTTCTAGGGGCTATTGTTTGCTAAATATTAAGTACGAGCTAAGGCTACAACTTAAACTCTCTTGTCTTACTCCTGCTCAAGTTAAGATAAATAGGGTGAGAAACGGGAAGAGAGAAAGTTTCAATTGGAATGCAGGGACTGTACTTGTAGATGTTCATCATCATCATGATGGAAGTAGAAGTATACCCAAGACAACGCGACAGTCGACAAAACGAAGACAATTTTGATTGAGTGCACAAAATGGCTTTGCCTTTGATTTCATGTCATCAAAAGTTTGATTGCATTTCATATAGTTTCACTGTAGTGTCGGTGCTTCCACTGATAAGAATAAGAAGGATAAAGATGGAGAGAAACATGATTTGCTATACATCACACGCCCGTTTTCCGTCGTTGTCGCTCTCGTCGATGTCGCCAAAGACACACAGTCGTGCATTGTATAGTTTGCCAGACAGACAGAGAATTTGAGAGGCATTATTATTGTGTTAGAAGTTTGCAAACCAGCGCATTTAATAGAGTTTTTGAAGAATTAGGTTGCGGGGTTTCTTCTTCTATTGTCCTTCTTACTGCTCGTGGAATGCAAGACAAGTCGAGATAGTAGCTTGGATTTGAATGAATGATGGTTGGGTTTTTGGAATACTTATATGCGGGAATGTCATGGAATTCGTTGAGGAAAATTGGTGGAAACTTTGAAATTAGTTGAAAGAGACTCTACTGCCGATGAAATTGACTACGAGTGTATGAAATAATTTTGATTATTGAAGTTACATAAGTTGGAATTTCTTATTATTCAGTATGGAATTTGTTTGAATTTGGAAATAGTTTGTTTGAAACGAATTTGGTTACAGTCAAATGTAAATGGTTGGGCTTTTATGTTGCAAAAGCCATTGGAAGCCAATATCCACTAGAGTGTAGATAAAAGTCGATGTTCGGAGGCATCAAACGAATGTTATTCAATCTTACATTTGCTAGTGACTGGGACTAGCTGGGTCACTGGGTCCATTGCCTCAATCCTTCTAAACTAAATTCGGAGCCCTTTTAGGCCAGAGTATAACTGTCCATTCGCTTATCATGACCCGGATTATACAGTAAACATTATGGTCGGGACGGGATGATGGCTGTCTTGTACCCCAAGATTGGGTCGGTTTGGCGTTGATTATATTTTACTTTCAGATTGAAGATTTAAAATGCCATTAACAAACGGAAAGAAAGTGGTTTCTAATCCATCAAATCCTTTGCCATCCGCTGATGAAATTTGACAGATAATGCTCAACAGAGAGATAAGATACGAACCTAAGGTCGCAGGATCGATATTTCGTACTAAATGTTACCCAATTGCCCCAAAAACCGTTCTAGAAAACACTTATGAAATTTGACAGTTAGATATCTGTCTTTAAAAAAAGGAACATTAAAAATAAGCTTCTTTGAAGGCTTCTTTATTGATGCTTGCTTTGATATTGCTTCCATAAGAATTGTTGTTTATTAGTTAAAATCTTACAACATGATAAAGACGATCGACCTTCGAAATTAATAAACAAATAAACAAGTATACGTTTGTTTAAAAATTCCTAAGTCAAGTTTCAAAAACTGTTTTATAGAGCACTTAGGCCCATTTGCTGATTCGAAACATAAATTTATGTTCGACATAAGGTTTTCATTTTTATATGGGACGTTCCGGAATTCTTAAGTTCCACATAAAATCTTCCGGAACGTCCCATATAAAAATGACAACTTTATGTAGAACATAAATGTATGTTTCGTATCAGCAAATGGGCCTTATAGTCTGATTGTTCCTAAAATCAAACAAATTGCTTGCATAAAACTTTATTATACAAGTAAGGATTAGTACCGTAGTGATGTTACTTGTATAAGACTTATGGTTATGCAAGCAACAACAATACTTACTTACTTACTTAAGGTGGCGCTACAGTCCGGGGTGGACTTGGGCCTCAACCAACAAACCTCTCCAGCCAGCTCGGTCCCTAGCTCGCTGTCTCCAGTTTCGCACGCCGAGTTGGTTGAGGTCGTGTTCAACTTGCGCGCCCCACCTGAGCCTTGGTCTTCCTCTACTGCGTCTTCCCTCTGGGGTGGATTCGAAGACTTTACGGGCCGGAGTATTGGTGTCCATCCTCTCCACGTGACCGAGCCATCTGAGTCTTTGGACCTTCACTCTTTTAGCTAAGTCAGTGTCGCTGTACAGCCCGTACAGTTCGTCGTTAAATCTTCTCCTCCATTCACCGTTTATGCAGACAGGACCATAGATCTTACGTAGAATCTTTCTCTCGAAACGGCCAAGTGCGCTCTCATCCGTTTTTGACAAACGGATGCTTCTGCATCATATAGCAGGACGGGGATGATGAGGGTCTTATAGAGCGTCACCTTAGTTTTTCGGGAGAGGGCTTTACTACTCAATTGCTTTCTTAGCCCGAAGAAACAGCGATTAGCAAGAGTTATTCTTCGTCTGATCTCGGCGCTGATGTCGTTGTCCGTGTTGATAGCGGAGCCAAGGTATACAAAGTCCCTAACTACCTCGAAATTATATGCGTCTATCGTGACGTTTTGTCCAAGACGTCGGTGTTGGGTGTCCTTTCTAGATGACAGCATATACTTTGTTTTGCCCTCATTGACCGCTAAACCCATTTTTTCAGCCTCTGTCTGTATACTCGCAAAAGCACTGTTGACATCACGCTGTGTTCTCCCAATGATATCAATGTCATCAGCGTACGCGAGTAGTTGCACAGACTTCTGGAAGATAGTGCCTCTAGTGTTGAAGTGGGAGTTCTGCACTCTTCGTTCCAATATGATGTTGAAGAAATCGCATGACAGTGCATCACCTTGTCTAAAGCCTTTTTTGACATCGAAGGCGTCGGTGAGGTCGTTACCGACTTTGATGGAGCAGCGCGAGTTCTCCATTGTCATCCTGCTCAGGCGAATGAGTTTTGTAGGGATGCCAAAACTGGACATGGCTTTATACAGTTCTTCTCTATAGATGCTGTCATACGCGGCCTTGAAATTGATAAACAGATGGTAGGTGTCGATTTGGAGTTCTTGAGTTTTTTCCAGGATCTGTCAGCCACACTGATATGGCCTATCAGATTGTTGACAAACGGCTTCAGACGTTCACATAGTACTGCAGAAAAGATCTTATATAGGCGATGTTTAGGAGGCTGATGCCTCTGTAGTTGGTGCAGTTTAGAGGGTCTCCTTTCTTCAGGATCGGGCAAACAATACTGAGGTTCCATTCATCGGGCATGCTTTCTTCCGACCATATTCTGAGTGAGTTGGTGCATGCTCCTAACCAAGTCATCGCCGGCTGCTTTGAAGAGTTCGGCAGTGATGCCGTCAGCTCCCGCGGCTTTGTTGTTCTTAAGCTTAGATATTGCTATCTTCACTTCTTCAAGGTCGGGTAGACGGAAATTTTGGCATGCGTCGTCTTCATTGAATGGTTCATTCTGCCTGACAGCGGAATTTGATTCGTCATCGCCATTGTACAGTCTGCAGAAGTGGTCCTTCCATATCCTCAGCATTGACTGTGACTCTACTACGATATTACCCTGTTGGTCTTTACCTCATTCCTGTTTTTTAGTCTCTCAATATCCTCGAAAGATCGCTTTTCATGCTCTCTCTTTTTCTTTCTGAAAAGCTTGTGTTCTTCTCTCCTCTTCTGCTCGTAGAGCTCCCGAGCTGATCTCGTCCTCCTGTGCAGCGCTGCTTTGTATGCTTCTTGCTTGGCTGCATGCACCTGCCTGCATTCTTCATCAAACCAGGGGTTTCGTTTTGGTGGCCGTGTGAAACCCAGCACATCAGAGGCAGCATCCCTAATGGCTTTCTGGCAATTCTGCCACTGGTTCTCAATACTCGATGCTGGCTGTAGCGGACTTCTCCTGAGGTTACTTGACACTCGGTCGGAAAAGGATCTGGCGATCTCTTGCGATAGTAGCCGTCCGACGTTATACTTTCTTCTAACACTTCCTGTTTTTGGCTTTGGTTGAGATATCCGCTGCACTACCTTGGCAACAACGAGGTAGTGGTCCGAGTCGAAGCAACAACAATACTCTTATAGTATTATTTATATATAGGGTAGTGTCACCTGTTCCCGAACATCCCCTTTACCGAGCACTTTTGAGGAAAATGGACGTAATTTCCTTATTACACCATTTTTTCCAATGAAAACTTCACATACATGTGTGGGCATTCTTTCTTTACGAATAGGTAAAACATCTCACTAAAAAAAATTATCTTAAGAGAGCAAAAAATTCAGTTCAGTGGTAGGTTAGATTCTATATGGTTTTAATACGATTTTCAAGAAAAACAAAACAAGATTAGGACTCCCTTAAATAAGTCAGATTATCGATATATAAAATGTTTTAATGAAAAAAAGTAAAATTATATTATGATTTTTAACTGTGCGGTGATAGGACACCGGATTTTAGAAAAAGACAAAATCCTATTTTCAAATCGGATTGGAATTTGTAAGTTTAAATGAGAAGTTCACTTACTTCAATTTGGATCAAAGGTAATTTTGTCTGATGGGAAGAAATTGAACCTAGATGATCCTGAAGCGTTACATGTATACTGAAGTGAACCAAAATATTTAAAATGGCTTAATTTTGTTGGAGGTTCACTGATGATATGAGGTGAGGATCTTTCTCTTCAATAGGGTGCTTGGGAATTTGATTAACGTCATCAAAGATCAATAGTCGGGATTGTGTTTAAGTGCTGTGCAGTAGTCTAATACCTGTTTTGACAGATCACTGTGATTTTTCAGCGGGACAATACCAAAACTCACAGAAATCGGGAAACAACTCATTGGTTAGATCTTAATTCAATAACCCTAATACATTTGCCCGATTTTAATCCCATAGAAATAAAATCTTGGTGAATCAAAGACAGGAGAATTTATGGAGAAGGAAACAGCTACGGATCTGTAGTGAGAGCTTTTAAGGAAGCTCTGCAAAGAGAATGGCTGATAATAGATGAGTCAGTTTCAGTAAACTTGGTCAAATCCACGAAAAAAAGAAAGTTTGACATTCTTGCTACGAGATGTATGAAAAAAATAAACGTTAAAAAACTATTACATTGAAAATATTAAGTGAACAATGTTGTTCGTTTGAATAAGGTCTCAAGCCCCTGACTATTATTTTAACATTTTTTTTCCTTGAAACTTGATGTGCCAACTACTACCTATGTTAAAGTTTTTCAAAGTGGATTATAATTACTAAAAATCGCTCTGAATATTTAAAACGTAGAACTTATGTACTTATATTTATTTTTAAGATGGAACTAAGTATTTAAAATGTAATTTTTATTTATTTTGTTGTCTTTAGTAGGTCCTACTATTATTTACATTTTTATTTAATAACAAATATGCAAAGAGAACGAAAATATTGGCTTTAAAATGGTTTTCTTAACACTAACGACTATTTGGTTCCAGTGTTTAAAAATAGGAAACTCCATGTTCGAGTTTCAATCAAAATCAGGAGTTCGAGAATAGGAAAAAAATGGTTAATTTCAATATAATTTTTTTTAATATTTACTGATAATGTTTATGGAAAAAAAGAGTATCAAACATGAAAAATTGCAATACTAAACTCAATTAAAGTATTTTTTGCAACATGTTCTTTCTTCATAGTCCGTTAACTGTCCGGTAACTGGTGCCACTACCCTATATATTAGTATTATAAGTCAATGCAAACCATTTACTTCCATGAAACTTACTTATACAAGTAAAGGTAATACAAAGGGGGAAAGCGGGAGACTTGAGCCACTTTTTGCCAAATCGCCATTTATCCCCATTCATATCAGCCATTCCCGCTTAGCCGGGAGACCTAACCATACCCTCTTGGGGAGACTTGATCATTCTTAAAATCTTCGAGTTAAATACAAAAAAAGATAATCCGTTCATATCTCTTTGAAACTCATTTTCATTATATTCGGTGCTTGTACTAATTTCTTACTATTACATCCGTTTAGCAGCTGTTGTAAGACTTTTCGAAATTACTCGAGAGAAGTTAGAACTTAAATGAATTTCGGTACGAAGACGTGTTTGAATTAGATTTTTTTATAAGCATGCTATACAAGTCAGTAAATTGTAACGAAGCGTTACAAAAATATTTCTCCTCCATTAGCCGGAACCCGTTAAAGTTCAAACTCCCGCGCCGTCAGTTTAGTTAAAACCAGATTCTCATATCAACCGACCGTGAGAAATTCAAATTCGAATTTTCGTCAGATTTATTTCTTTCCCCGTCTTACAGTTCACATTGTGTCATTACGTAAAAATTCATATGGGGAAGTGAAACTTCGAGCTAAATTAACTTTTTTATTCTCCATTGCCGAGGCTCATTCCAGTGTACTAGAAGAAAGAAACGTCGAGAGCCAAACTACTGTACTTAGTGTACGAGCTAGTAGCTTCAAATTCGGTTTCTTTTGGGGTAACCCTTGTAATTTTTCGTGTCTGAATCTGAACTCTGAAATCCTTTTTTCTAAGTGTATCTTTGACCAGGTTTGATAAGTCGTTTTCTTGATCTATGTTGTTGAATGTAGTGGCTATTTTTCTTCAAGGCTTACTTCGGGGCGCGGAGTACGGACACCGACAGTTTTGTACTCGATCGTGTGCATAGGACGCTTAAGTCGTACAGTAGCTATTTTAAGTCTTGATTTTTTATTTATGAAATAATTTTCCAGCATTCAATTT
This sequence comes from Sphaerophoria taeniata, assembly GCA_943590905.1. Classification (NCBI taxonomy): domain Eukaryota; kingdom Metazoa; phylum Arthropoda; class Insecta; order Diptera; family Syrphidae; genus Sphaerophoria; species Sphaerophoria taeniata. Next base: position 27,983,390 of record OX016541.1, read on the forward strand.
TGAGAACATAAATACTTACGTTTTAAGTGCTCTCAAGAAAAACAATGCTTTCACTAAGAAGAAGGTCTCCCCAGTTTGAATTAAGCTATGATGCCGTTATTCTCACAAAAAACAGTTTTAATATCCAACACGCGTTCAAAAAATAAAATCGTCTTAAGAGGCTTCATCTAGCTCATCCTTCAAAAAGCAAAAAAAAAAAACATATAGCACACACTATAAATATCATTGTTGACTCAAGTCATGATATAGAAGAAAAAAGTTAGCCAATGCCAACCGCTTTTTCACCATCTATAAGAAAGAAGTCTCTCTTATTCCATAAAACACATCTTAACGACCCACTGCTGCGGCGGCCGGCAATAGCAACGCATCGTGATAAGGGTCAACAAATCACCTTGGCCAACCGTTTACTTTATTATTTAAAGGCCGCACGTTTTAGATGATTGCCCAACAATCTAAATCTGACACAAGAAATAGTTTAACAATCTCCACATAATCCCAAAGTCAAAGAATCTCATAATCATTTTATAGGATATCGACCATATGGCCAATAAACTTTGAATTTCCCACGAAAGATGAAAGAAAAGCCCACATTCTTATCCCAAACTCCTTCAAGCGACTCTATACTCCTAAGGGCCCCAATGTGCGGCGCTCAATAAAAGGACTTCGATTGTAAGGTGGACAAGAATGACAACACCCTAAGGAGCACACCATACATATTGTGTGTGTAAGGTTCATATGAAGGTTTTGCTTTTTGTCTGTATAAAATAAAATAATATCCAAAGAGAAAAAAAAGGTCCAGCACTTTTTTATTGCTTCTGATTTTTATATCCACTTTGTTCGCAACTTTTTATAGTCGCCTCTATATTTTTGCTCGTCCTTTGTCGATCCGCAACATGATTTCCTACTTAAGCTTTTTCGACCGAACCGTATCGAACAAAAAATTTATAAATATAAAAAAGTAACTTATAGGTACACGGGATACGAGAACAATGCTTAGTAGAAGAAAAATCGAAAATCACAGAGCAAGCGGCAAAGGAAATCAATGCTGGCAATAGGTTAATGGCTGCGAACATTTTCCTGGTAAAAGGAAAAGGATTTATAACTTTTGTTTCGTATTAGGAGTTTTTTTGCTCGTTTGCTTTATTACAGAAACCTCCTAACTCATCCTTATAATATTTTTTCGGATTTATTTGATTTTCCTCAAAGTTGAGAGAAGTTGAGCTTTTGTGACAGAAAGTTAGATATTTGGACATTGGGCACAGTGGACGTCGGTCGTCGTCATCGAAATTGGATAGCAAATGGTTAATTGAAGTGTTGGCAGGTCGTCAGATGAAGTTGATGAAAACTCGTTTCAACTTAATCCTTGACAAGTTGATAATAATTATTGTGTTGTTTTGCTTTGTTTTATTAGCTTTTCACTTATTTATGGCTAACATGGGAGAATTTAACTTGTCTTACTGACACTTGTACTCGTTTATTGGCAGAAAGTTATTAATTATTTTTTATGCTTTGTATGTTGCGTTCCATAATCTGTCAGATGTCTCAACTAATATAGTAAAAGTTTTACGACGATTAATTAGGACATCTTTTTTTTACTTACTTAAGGTGGCATTACAGTCCAGTTCATACCAGGGCCTCAACAAACAATCTATTACACCTCAGTCCCTAGCTAGCTGTCTCAAATTCTGCACGCCAAGTTAGTTGATGTCCTATATCACTTGTGTGCTTCACCTAAGTCGTTGACTTTCTCTTCTGCGAGTTCTTTTTTCTTCTGCGACGGGCCGCGGCTCGAAAACTCTGCAGGCCGGAGAAATAATGCTCCTGCATGACCCAGTAATCTAAGTTGTTGGATCTTAACTTTTCTGGCTAGGTCAGTGTCGCTGAACAGCTCGTACTTCTTAGTTGAATCCTCATCTCCATTGTTTCGTTAAGCATGCTTTCCTCCGACCAAATCCTGCAAATCTTACCACTTCATCTCTAGCTCCTATGTACAGTTCGCTAGTTAGGCCGTCTGCTTCATGGTCTACAGTCTTATACACATCGTCAAACCAGGGCTTTCGTTGTGGTGCCCGTTTCAGCACTTCAGAGGCGCAGCTCTGATGTCTGCTTGGAAAAGTTGCCACTGGTTCTCTACATTTTGTGCTGACAGCAAAGAACTTCTAAGGAGGTTTTCGAAGACACGACTGTAAAAGGTTCTAACAATCTCTTGGGATTGTCATTTGACATCGAATTTGCTCTAAGCATTTTCGTGAGTTGGTCTCGATCGAATATCCGCATTCGTACCTTCGCTACAACAAAGTAGTGATCCGAGTCACTGTTGGCACCTCGGGATGTGCGGACATCTCGCATGCTACTGATGTGTCTGTCGTCGACCACTATGTTTTCAATCTTGTTTCTGTTATCGGAAGTGATGTAGGGTATATCGTCCGATTATTATTCCACCAAAGATTTCTTCTCTGTCCCTTGTCGTTAAAATCTCCAAGGACAATGTCAGAGCTTGGGGATTGCTTATTTATAGTTGTTGTCGACAGTATAGAACCGATGTCTTCATCCTTTTACGCAGTGAGAGCGTAAGTGCAGATGTGAGATGAGGCTTATGTTGGTTTATGACGCCGTGAAGCGTTCACAGATTCGAAACTCAAGACCTTCCTCCTAAGTTGAATCTCAACTACAAATCCATAGACGCTGATTTTGTTCACGGTAGCAGTCGCTGTAGCTGTAGAAGATATCGCTGGATTGCAGTTATGTCTGCTTAATAACAGTTAAAGGCTTCCGATTATTGTACCAAGCACAAAACCGAAATACGTTGTCAATCGTTGGTCGTCATCTTTAATTCGAGGTTTGTTGGTGGAACTATATTTTTTTACGTGGCCGGGCTGTCACCCCCAAGACGCACGATCTTCAACCTGGAGGGCCAGATCATTAATTTTACTCCAAAGACAGGGAGCCGGCTAAACCGCTCCTTATAGCCCTGAGCAGCAAATAGGGTCATCAAATAGCTGTTTATTAAATTCGTTGGAGATTCTGACGTGTATGCTTGTATAGGTATGCTGACTTCAAAATTATCACAGCCATACAGTTTTAATTTTTCCTGTAGGCTAGGAATTATGTTCATGAATAAGTAAAGATTAATTTTTCATTACAAGTTGATTTATCAATCAAAAATAATTTCATTATGGAAGTAGGTAGTTTATTGTCTTCTAGAACCAAGTGATTACTCTTATCATAAATCAAGCCTATGTGTCTCTCTTCAAACTAATTGCAGCACCAATATACAATAAGCTTGAAAAATAGTCGCTTTCTCCTAAGTCCAATTTACACAAAAGCAAAAACAAAATTAATCCTGTCCGAAAACGTAGAAATTTATTACGCGTCATGTTTGCTATTTATTATTGATTGAGTTCAATTTCATTCCTGAACCAGAGACTAGGATTGATATTTACGTGGGCCTGGGCATGTTTAGTGAATTCCATGCTTCGTCTTATTTTGACAGACAGTTTTGACAGCACAAGCACAATATTAAATTAGTTCTTATTTCGTATTGACCTTTCATAAATCCCTGATGGAATTTTCTGCACTTCTCCTGCTCTTATGGTCCAGGTCCTCAGTCTTAGGACTTAGGATTGAAAGAAATTTATTTTCAGAACAGAAGTGATAGTGGTTTATAAAAAACTTACAATACTTCTATTTTTGGAAGAAAGCAAACAAAATAATCAAATAAAAGTGAAATAGAAGAGTTTTTGTTTGCCCTGATTTTCAAAGCATCATTTTTTTTCTTGCCAAAAGTATAAGCCATAAATGCATAAAAATCCCAAAACACAAGACTCTTAATGAGAGACATGGTTCACAATCACACAAGAACACAAAACACATCGCAAAACTCCTAAACTGAAATAAATATCCCATACAACATCATGTCTGCCATTTATCTTTGGTTATGTCCTTTGCACGCTGAGATATTCCAGCTACACGCGCGCATAAGTATATTCACTTATATTCGGGAATGTTGTGTGGTCTTGGGTCCTGTCTTGTGATGTATAAATCGCAGTCATTAGAAGTGCTTCGAAATGAATATGGAGCAGATATTAATCCATATTTGTTGGTAAGTTAATAACTCAACTAAATCGTGGTATTTATCACTTTCTGTGTAGTGTCTGTATTTATGCCTATCTTCTGCTGGTCTTAGGGGTTTTCTTCTTTTTATGACATAGTTTTAATATTCCACACGCTGAATTTGTATGAATCCTTGCTAATTTTGTGTTGTATTAAAAGTTTGTTGTGGCTAATAAATATTAATTGTTCTTTTTGTTGCTAAAGTTCTTAGAGTGTGTTTGAGGGATCATACAAGGATGAATTAATTCTTTATTCATTTTTCTATTCCTTGGAGAAAAAATTGGTGGTAGAGATTTTCGGCATACTAATTTGAGAAGAGGTTGGGATCAGATCGCCCAATGAACATTCGACATTCGACCGAATTTTACGGATGTAATGAAAAACATAGAGAGTGCAGAATGGGGTGCATCAGGGCTGAATCTAGGTACTGATACTTTTTTTCTTGTTTAAAACTTGATGAAGAAAGAATTTAAAAGAGAACACATGTCGAAGTTGGGCATTTAATTAATCTTCCTAAAGAGATGTCTGACGTTCGAAGGGTGGACACATTAATTTCAAGAGGACAAAAGAGTTAGTAGTAGGAGTGAGAGACAGAGCAGGAATAGGTATGAAATATGGATCCACTAGACTTTCTTTTTTTTCAACAGGCGGCAGCGAAATCAACAGTGCCAACTACTGTCCATAGTGAGAATGAAATATTAAATGAACACCATATAGGGCTACTACTACAAATTCTCATCTTAGGCCTATAAGGAGCCGTTTGGCCGGTCTCCTGTCTTATGTTTTTGGAGTAAAATTAAAGATCTGGCCCCAGGCACGTAAGGATAAAAAAGTTGCGAACCACCAACAAGTCTCGGATATGGATGGAATTAATTATGACGACTCACGCAAATGATTTAAGGGCTAGGTACTAATTTTGGTTTTGCACTTGGAACGTTAGGTCCATTAATGTACCACGTGCAGCGGAACAATAAGCGGAAGCGCTAGACTTCTATAAAGCAGATATAAAAACCATCCAAGTTATGTGATGCGGGATGGTCCTGCCAACGAAAAATGAAGAACTACATAATTTGGTTGTGTATATGTAGTTGGGCTCGACTCAGGAGGAAGTTTTTGAGTTCCAACTCTGTGAACGATCGCATCACGACAATCCGCATCAAGGTTAAACTAACCAACATAAGCCTCTCACTCCTAACTGTGGAAAAGAATGAAGACACCAAATATGGGTTCTACGAGCTCCTCGAGAAGAGATTTTAATGTCAAGCTGGGCAGAGTAGAAATCTTTGGTGGAATAACAATCGGACGACATAGCCTGCACAACATCCACCACCTATGAGGGATTCAGCCTTATCAACTTTACTGCTTCGTGACACGTTATGGTAGCAAGTACGCAATTCCCAAATCTCTACATCAACAAGGAGGCATGGAAATTTCCAAAACAATCAACCATCAGCCAGATTGACCACATTGCGATCAACGAAACTGTAGTGTCTTCTTTACCTTCGTAGAAGTACACCAGTTTCGTATTAAAGGAAAAGCTGCTCGTTTATAAAATATTCAAATTATAATTTTATTGAAAAATTAATATGTGTTTTCACATGAAAAGTAAGTCGAAGAATAATAATAATTAAAAATCAAAGTGTACATAAGCTGAATCAAATAATTTAAAATTAAATAACTTAACAGGTAGTTTACAATACAGTAGCATACACTACAAACGCCCCCCTTACAAAAAATTTGTTTACATAAATACTTAAGGTCTTTTAACAATAGATCGGTTTCTCAGTTCCATTACATTGGGTGGTGGATCTGGGATCACATTTACAAATTTTTTTACAATCATTTTATTTTTAAAATATATCATATTCCTTTTTTCCTGTTTATTTAAATTATCTGATGTCTTAAAATTTTTAAACTTTCTTATCTGATCAATGTGCCTTTTTATAAGCTTGTCATCATTCATTTTACATAAATACATCCTTGGTCCTAAAGCTTTATCTATAATCGCTTTTGACCACTGAGGATTGTTAGTATCTACATTATAGTTTCGAATAATAACTTCATCGCCTGTTTTAAAGAAACGATAATTCTTGTTTCTTTCAAAATATGTATCAGGTTTATGTACAGATATGTTTTTTGGACTCAAAAAATCTAATTTGCACTTGGGAATGAACGATAACATTGAAGAAATAGGAGCTATACCGGTAGTACAGTGCTTAGAAAGACGATAATCAAATAAAAAATCGCACAAAACAATATCAATATTTTTTTCATCTTCTCGACTTTTAATTGCATTTTTTAAAGTACGCACTGCATTTTCGGCTGCACCGTTTGTTGCAGGATACCCTGGTGCCGTAAGCGATTGTCTTATATTTTGTACATTGATAAACGTCTTATATTCATCTGAAGTAAATTGACTACCGTTGTCAGATACAATCTGCTCAGGTAAACCAAAACGAGAAAAAACATAGCGTAAACATCGTATTACAAAAGCTGTGGTTGGATGCTTGGTATAAAAAACTTCGATCCATTTTGTGTACGCATCGATAATTACAAGAAAATTCAAACCTTTTAAAGGGCCGAAAAAATCCAAGTGGATTCTTTTCCAGGGGCCTGTTGGAATTTCCCACATCATCGTTTGCGTTCTGGGAGGACTCGGTAAAACGCTTGTACAAGCATCGCATCCACCAATTAAATTTTCTATGTCGGAATCGATTTTTTGCCACCAGACCGCAATAGGGATTTTGTTTTAACCATACCCAAATGAGACTGATGAACTTGTTTCAAAATAATTTTTCTCAACGACTTGGGCACCACAACTCTATACCCCCACATTAATATTTCGTTTTCGATAGTTAATTCAAATCTTTTCGTGTAATAGGCGTTGAAAGTGTGATTTCTTATTTTTTCAAAATCTCCTGAACGCAGCGATTTCTTAACGGCCGAAATTTCGACATCGCTTTCGCTTTCTCTTTTGACAATCGATGCATCAACAATTAAGTTTTTGTTTTCACCGACGAAAAACAAATAATTTTTTTCTTCGTCATTCATTAATTCATCTTTATCATTATCATTCACCACTTGCAGTGGATACCGGGAAATCGCGTCTGCGCAGTTATTTTCCGATCTAACGTACCTAACGGTGTAGTTAAAAGCAGATAATTGAAATGCCCATCGTTGCAATCGACTTGCAGACATCTGCGGGATTCCCCGATTTTCACCGAAAATAGCTAGGAGCGGTTTGTGGTCTGTAACTAATTCAAAGTGCCTTCCAATCAAGAATTGATAGAATTTTCGTGTGGCAAAAATAATTGCCAATGCTTCCTTTTCTATCACTCCATAATTTCTTTCCGACTTGGATAATAAACGCGAAACGCACTCGATAGGCTTTTCCACACCATCTGGATATTTGTGTGCTAGAATTGCTCCAATACCTACGTTAGACGCGTCACAAGTCAAAATCAAAGGCAAATCAGGATTAAAATGCACCAAAGCCGTTTCGCACATAATTTCTTGCTTTACAGCATAAAAAGCTTCGTCCGCTTCTTTCGTCCACACAAAAGGAATTTCTTTTTTCAAAATTTCGTAAATTGGGGAAAGTTTCGTGGCAAGGTTTGGAATAAACTTTCCAAAATAATTCACAAAACCACAAAAAGAACGAACGTCTGAAATATTTTTGGGTTTCGGAAAATTTTTGATGGTTTCGTTTTTATTCATTTTGAAAATTCCTTCGTCGGAAACAACATGTCCGAGATATTCAATGCGACTTTGCGCGAAAATGCATTTTTCTTTATTCAATCGTAAACCTGAATCTAACAGTTTTTGAAACGTTTTGGCTAGTCTTTCGTTGTGAGATGCTAAATCGGGAGCTGACACAACAATGTCATCCAAGAAACAAACAACTCCGTCCTCATTTCCTAGAACCTTTTCGATTTCTCTTTGGAAAATACCAGTAGCAGGCTTTATACCGAACGGTAGACGATTCATTTCAAAATTACCCAAATGAGTACTCCACGTTACCAATTTCTTAGATTCGTCGTCTAACTCGATTTGATTATAAGCGCTTGCGAGATCAATTTTCGAAAATATTTTGCCGTCCCTCAACTTAATTAAAATATCGTGAATTTTCGGAAGAGGATGATTCGTATCCTTTAAATAAGGATTTATCGTTACTTTATAATCCGCGCAAATACTTATTTTGCCGTTTACTTTTAAAATCGGAACTAACGGTGTACCCCATTCAGTACAATCTGTTTTCGGTATTATATTTTGACTATGCAGGCTTTTTAATTGTTCTTCAACACTTGAAAGGAACGCAAAAGGAATCTGGCGAGCTTTTACAAATTTAGGCTTAGCATCGGGTTAAATATCTAACTTAATCTTTACGTTTTTTAATTTACCAAAATTTTTTGAAAATAAATCATTAAATTTAAAGAGAATTTTTTTTAAGTTTTCGTTATCAGAGTAAATCTCATTAATTTTAATGTCTTTAACTTCAAAATCATACAAGAAGTCTCTTCCTATGATCGGTGCTTCAGCTTCTTTAATTATCAAAAACTTGAACATTTTACAAATTGAGTTGTAATTAATTTTAACAAACAAAGCACCCACCACAGTCAGAGTATTACCTCCATAATCATAAACAATAGTTGAATCGGGTAAAAGTTTTTGTTTGGAAAACAGTGACGTATACATTTTTAATGGAATAGCGGTCACTGCCGCGCCCGTATCGATTTCAAAATCTAACTCACAATCAAAAACTTTTATCCTCTCCAATATCGGCTTACATGCACTGGTCCTACAGCACTTCACGGAAAAAACGTTCTCACTGTCACTTGTGTTACTTCCAAAACTGTCCTCAATGTTTACCGTGTTGATTTTCGTCATCGTGCTGCTTCTTTGTCCTCTACATACGGATGCCATGTGACCTTTTTGTCCGCATTTGAAGCAGGTCATGTTCTTATATCGGCAGTCCTTGTCGTTATGATTCTTAAAACCACAATGCTTACATTTTCGTCCTTGTTGTGACTTAGCTGCCCGTGTTGAGGATGAATTACCATCATTCTTGGCAAATAGCGTTCGTTGATGTTGTTGATTTTTCTTGTATTCGGTTTTTACTAAATTTATGCATTCGCCGTGATGACTGTCGCTCTTAAGCTCGTATTTTCTTGCAATTTCGATAGCCTTGTTCAAAGTAAGAGACGATTCCTCACAAAATCTATCGAAAATACGTCCGGTCATCCCAGTGACGAATTTATCGATGAGCATTTCGTCTAAACGTGACCCAAACTCACAAGATTTGGAAAGCGTGCGTAGGTGTATTACGTAATCTTGTGCCGACTCGTTGTTGCTCTTCTTTGCGTCGTAAAATGCTTGTCGCTCGCAGTACACAATTTTTGCAGCGGTGAAGTTGCTGTTGAAAATTGTGACCAATTCTTGAAAAGTCTTGCTACCAGGATCATTTGGACTGCATAATATGTCGTGAATTATGTCGTAGGTCTTCGACTCGCAAAAGTTCAGCAATGCTGCCCGCTTTTTGCAAGCAACGAAGAATTGCTCCAGCCTTCCTTTATATATTGTCCAATTGTCTCGTTCGTAGTTGAATTGTGGAAGACTTCCCCACCACGTAGTCGTTTAGTTTTGAGATCCCCCATTTTCGTTTTCCATTTCCGTTCCGTATTGTACTCGTGTAGTTCTTGTTCTTACAAACTCGTCGCCAATGTAGTGTCTTCTTTACCTTCGTAGAAGTACACCAGTTTCGTATTAAAGGAAAAGCTGCTCGTTTATAAAATATTCAAATTATAATTTTATTGAAAAATTAATATGTGTTTTCACATGAAAAGTAAGTCGAAGAATAATAATAATTAAAAATCAAAGTGTACATTAGCTGAATCAAATAATTTAAAATTAAATAACTTAACAGGTAGTTTACAATACAGTAGCATACACTACAGAAACGGAACTTTTCTAGCATGCGATATGTCCACACTTGTAGTATACATACAAAGCACTAGGGAATTTCTTTATCCTTTTCGTTTTACTAATTTATTCCTTGTTTCCAGAGGGAAAGGATCATTTTCTTTCCTCTTACATTGTCGCTTCATACTTTTCGCTCAACACTTGTTGTAGTCAGGGTATAAATATGTGGATATATCGATCAAACTGCAATCGCAAGATATCGCTAAATTCATTTCCAATAGCGTCTTGAAACATCTTGTTAAGAAAGCTTTGCCATTCGAAACAAAATGAAGAGAGCCGAAATTCAAGGCTGCAATGATCTAGAGATGAATAGATAAGGAATACAAACCAGCTCATTCGCAAGGTTTGGTCGGAGGAATCGGAAACCGATCCTCAATAGAGGAGATCCCCTGAACCGTACCAACAACACAGCGTCGCTTGGATAAATGTTTGTCGTATGTTACATTTGGCTACTTTTGGGAAAACGACATCAAAGCTCAGATTTTTTTTTCTCAAAAACCCTACGTCAGATATTCTTGAAAATTGTATGACTTATGTAAAAAAAAGTTATTAGTTCAATAACGTTAAAATAAAATCGAAATAGTTGTTAAGGAACAATTTAAAGCCAATTTTGCTCAGAATGCCCTTGTCGTATGTGACTATTTCACCAAGTCTGCTTGTTTCCCAAACACATACGACAAATATTTTAAACATGCTACAAAAATTTATCAAATGTTTGAATGGAATAGTCTTGTACATACGACAAAACGGCATCAATGAAGTTGAAAAAAGAAATAAACGCTTCTTTTATGCATTTATTTTTATTTAAAAAAAAACTTAGTTATCATCAATAACAATAATAAAGCAGGAAAACCCTGCTTACGAAGACTCTTTCTTAAATTTTGTTTCCATTACGATGGGTTCCTCTTTCTTTTTCTGGAAATTGTTGGTGTTTCACTGCATGATATTGAAATTAAATTGCTACCTTTGATTTGATACTTATAGGTGGTTAGCCCCCATACAAGAAATTCCCGTCATCGCGCCCACTAAAATTTTAAATGAGGAAAGATAAGGCCAAGACAAATAAGATTCGCTTGGTCGACGTGAATTGAGTTAGCCGGAAAGGCCGCGCCTACCTGTTGCAATATTTCTACATCTAACATAAGGACGCGTGTAATGAAAGAAACAAAAATAGAATCCGTCATAATGGAGACATTTCACCACATTGCAACATGTATGCACGGCCTTTCCGGCTAACTCAATTCACGCCAACCAAGCGAATCTTATTCGTCTTGGCTTTAACTTTAATTCCTCATTAAAAATTTTAGTGGGCGCCATGACGGGAATTTCTTGTATGGGGGCTCCTGGGCTATAACGAAAATTCAGAAATTTACATGAACTACTATATAATCGGATGACAGATTTCGCATTTGGATTTCATTTGAATCTGGAGCTAACAAAATCAATTCATTTGCATGCTCATAAATTTTTTTTAAGGAATTCGTTTTGTCTGCTGTTGAAGGTTGGTACGACTCACGTACGACGGATCATTGTCTTCATCGTCAGCTGAAAAATCCTCACCTAATATTTCGGAACTCATGCTTAAAGGCCCCGACCCATAGAATCCGTTTCATCCGTTGCGTCGACGTATTGCACTGACAGCTGGATTAAACATACACGTTGTTATGTTTATTTCCCCTCCGGCAGATGCGATGAAAGTGACAGATTGAAAACAAAATATAATAAACAGTTAGCGAATAGCAGAATAGAACATTTTTTGCTTTTTTTATTAAGTTGCAAATCAAACACAAGAATAAAAGTACTTTTACTTCACAAAATTATAAGAATGTGTTCACTCAACTTAATAATTCACAAATCTGCAACTTGTTTTGACAACAACTGTCAAAAACGTCAACGCATTCATTGGGTCACCTCAAATTTATCGCATCCGGCAACGTACACGGATGCGTTGCCGGAACGGATGAAACGGATTCTATGGGTCGGGGCCTTAAAAACTAAGCAACCAAATAAAAATTATTAAAACATAAATTTATTACATGCATAAATTTCTTCTAACAAACTCGAACTCCTTTGACATCATGATTGCAACTGAGACCAAAAATAAAACACGACAGTGTTAATTGTTATGGGACATACGACAAACGCATACTAAGACTTCAGTCAATTATTGTCGTATGTGTTCAAAGAAAAGGTACATACGATACGACAATTATTTTCCGGTGTTGCATGGGAAAAATTGTCGTATGTTTTAAATTTGTCGTATGTGTAGCTTTTTCTTACACATACGACAAAAAAATTACTCAAATCGTTAGTGACCTTGGAGATACGACAAAAAGAACACTGAATATCTCGGGAACTAAAACAGATATAAAAAAACGGATTTCACAGAATTGTAGGCAAAAATCTATTACCAAAACTGCATTTAAATCTCAAAACCCCAATTTTTCACATACGACAAACATTTATCCAAGCGACGACAGGCATACGTCATACGTGAACGTTTGAAGGCGTTAGTGGCATAAAGTGTTAAATATCATTAGCAGATGGCAAAGGCTTTGACGGATTAAAAACCTCTTTTTTTCCGTTTCTTAAATGTTTTCTAGATCGATTGTTTAATCCGAGCGCTACGGATTCCTGCTATAAAATAACCCAAAAAATAAGTTTCTACTTACCACTGTTAAAAACTGTTTCCCAAATGAACGACTTTTTGACATGGCCAAATTCAATAAACAAATAAATAACAAAGTAACCTGAAGTTTCTACAAAATTTTATTTTGAACCATACACACGACGTTAATGTGCACAATATGAAATTAGTGTTGAAAAAGTTCACGCTCTATAATCAGCACAATGCAACAATCGCATTCCAAACAACCAAACAGAAATTTTAAAAATGAAACAAAAATCCAAGCCAAGTTAAAAAAAAAAAAAAATTTAACTCTTCATCACGTCGATAGTGAGGAAAGTTTTATCACACAATCCCCGATGCTGCAGTAGTTGACGGCAATAGCGATGGCGATGGCAATGGCAATGCGATAGCTGCTATAGAAATCCATACAACAAAGTTGAAGCGATGAAGGATGAGCACAATTCACCGGATTGGATTGTGCTGGTGGCAATTTTGATGCGAAAAATGTTTGCCTGCTGGACTGCTATTGGATTGCCGGACGGGATTGCTGAATGTTGGTGTAAGTGCACTTCACGCGGATTTCAATTCAAAATTAAATTCTTCTAGTTCCATTGCTCGGAGTACAAATGTAAAATTCCAGATTCTGTCCGGTATTATTGAATTTTTCGTTGAAATTTTCTCGCATTCGTGCGATCACATTCCCAACTGAACTTTGAACAACTAGTGTCACCGTACAGCCACCAAATCCACCGCCAGTCATACGTGATCCCAGTACACCGGGACAATTAATGGCTGATGCTACAAGGACATCGAGTTCTTTGCACGAGACTGCAAAGTCGTCACGTAGTGACACATGAGACTCAGTCATTAGTTTGCCCATCTGAGGAGTATAGAAAGACAAGATGAGAAAATGAAATGTATACATTGTGTTTGGTGTTTTGTTTATGTTAGGGTGGTCAGAAGTATTTTTTCTTTTCTATGTTGGTAGTTTTTCAAAAATATTATGAGAAAGTTGTAGACTCCTTCGTTTGATATAGAAATAGTTTTACGATATTTTGGACCACCTTAATGTTTTTTTCTAATTTAAAAGTCGGTATTTTGAGTATATAATGAAATTTGTACATTTTTTCGTTCGATTTGTAAACAAATTTTTCTATATTCCGGTGGCCCACCCTAATGTTAGTATTAAAGCAAAATGCAAGGAATCAAAACAAGTCTGATTTAATTCGTGTTGACAATGGATACAAGAGTTCAGATGTTGAACCCTGGACGACGTTTTCTTGAAATTGAAGCTTAGAATAGAAAAGCAGTAACACCTTTTAACAGTTGGACACCTTAAGGTTGAATGTAATTTATTGTTTTTACTCTTTAGAGAGTTAGAAAATGAGAACTATACTGAGGGCGTAGAAGAATTATTTAAACTGACTTTAATAATATTATTATTATTATTATTATATTATAATCTTTAATCCCACGTTCCACTCTCCCTTTCTCCTGTTTGGAGAGAAAAAAAAGTAGAAACTTTCACATAGAAGCAGAGCGCTACAACCTACTTCCCGAATCGCGAGTAATGAAACACCTTATGAAAAAAAGGTGTGGATGAATGAGGGCTTCTAGCATTTGTTTTTCAAAAGTATTATAACCAAATTAAAAGCAGCCGGAAGTTCCATTGATATAAAAGGAAGCACATCATTCCCTGAGCTCAGCTCATTGCAGAGCTCGCCTATAGCGTCTGAGTAATAAGAGAGAAAAAAATAATTCAAAATGTTACCAAAAGAATTTTAACTAAAAAAAGGAAACACAAGACTCAGAAGTAACTCCATCAGGACCGAATTAAGTCAGGAGTATACAAAAGGAGCCAGAAGCCCATCATGTCGTTCTACTGATGCATGGTATCGTAGCTATATAATTATTTCCATATATTATTAAGGACCTACTGTCTCTCAACTCACCTCCTGGAAATTACACTCCTTCAATGCCTCGCAAGCCAGTTGTGTGCGCTTAATTTCCGTAATGACGTGTCTGGCTCTTTTCAATAGTACATCCTCGGCTCCGTCCAATGCTGTAAATGAAAAGGAATGTCAAATTAAAACCAATGAGAAAAATATGTATAAAAGCAAAGGCGCTTTCTCATAAAATACAAAAAGAAACAGAAAACAAATGAAAATTTAAGATTTTTTGTTGATGGTCAGAAGCGACTCCCCTGGATACAATCCTTAAGCAACAATCAGAACGACCCACCGACCAACGACGACACATGCCATGACCCATGTCATGACTTATGATTAAAGAAATACAACGAACAGAACAGAAATTGCAACATTGTCGGCATGGTGTAAAATTTAATTGGGAGAGTACCTGCAACTTTGTTTAAAGTATAAAGACTCTTACGCATTAAAATAAATGGCTTCTGGACTTCGCAGCCAGCCACAGCTCACAACAGTCCAAAATCACAATTATTGTTCTGTTTGCTTTTAAATTCCCTTCTGTCATTATTACTTAAGCCTTCTTATTGCCCTTGATTCATTTGGAAAACAAAATATCCATCAAACAGTGTCACTAATTAGTTTTTCTCAAAAGTCTTCAATGGACATTCATGAAAGGAACGAAAATCCTTTTGAGAACTTTTAAGCTTGACAAATAAGTTTATTTCGAAATAAATTATTTTTTAATTGCTTACCTCGAAGTGATTCTTATAGTTATAGTTTTTGAGCTAATTGGTAACTGCTGATTTGACAGGGACAATA
The DNA here is from genome assembly GCA_943590905.1 of Sphaerophoria taeniata. Classification (NCBI taxonomy): domain Eukaryota; kingdom Metazoa; phylum Arthropoda; class Insecta; order Diptera; family Syrphidae; genus Sphaerophoria; species Sphaerophoria taeniata. Next base: position 27,998,858 of record OX016541.1, read on the forward strand.
ATTATTGCTGAATATAAGTAGCTAGTTCAGCAGCTTTCATTTTCTTTGTCTAAAAGAATGTGCCTCAAATTTTGATTTTCCAGAAAGTCTTACGCCCAATTTCTTCACAAAGTTCTAAAGTTCCCCTAAAACTCGATCTAGTAAATCTCGGTTTAACGTTAGAACTTAGTTTTTAGAAAATTTGGAACTCGGGCATTTCTTCACTTCTCTAGAACTCGATCTAAAATCATAACTGAGTTCTAAGCGCTTAGAACTTGTCATTTTTAGAACCGAGTTCTAGCATGTTTTTAAAATTTTTGAGTCACCCGGCAGTAATTTTTCAAAACAAAATAAATATAATTTTTGAAGTTGCGCTAATTTTTTGTTTGTGTTTGTACATATGTGTGCACGGTGTAGCTATATGTATGTTTATTTTGGTGATGTCCGTGGCGTGTTATGGCGTTTTTAATTGTTAATCTGGAAGTGAAAGTAGGAAAAAAGTGAAAGCATTCTGAATGCGCTCAATTTGGCAAAAGTGACAGTTGTGATTTTAAAACCAGGATGATTTTTTCAGATTCCAGTGTTGGCTGTTAGCTGTAACGCAAAATCGAATCCTACTCGTGCCCATATCCCATAAACTGTCAAGAAAAAAGTACTTTGCCGTTCAGGATCGGCCTTTAGGTTAGATTAGGTTAGATGATAAGGGGTGTGCACAGCGTGAAGCTGTTGCGTACACGGGGGCCTACTGGTCCATTGTTATCCCCTATAAAAGAAATAAAAGTTAGCATCGATGCTCCTCAATTCTACCGATTAACGTAGACTGGCTCGTTAACGAACTAGCCTGTGCTATCTATAAATTTCCTCATGTTTGCCATTGAGACCTGTGCTAGATCATCCAGTTCTCCAACAAACCTGTTTCCGAAATGACGGAGTCGGCTAGTTTGAAGGTTCGGACAGTCACAGAGCAGGTGTTTAATGGTTTCCTCCTCATCCTGACAGCTCCTGCAGAAATCAGGTGCAAATGCCCCTATCTTGTTGGCCATTGTGCCAATGGATTGCGCAATGACCCGTTAGTACACCTATCAGGATTTTAATGTTCCTTTTACTCAGCGATAGAATATACCGAGTTTCCTTTTAATTTGTGTTAGGCCATAAACTTCTAGAGATTGCGCAATCGTCCCTGGATTTCCAGGAGTTATTGATTTTCTCTTTTAATTTAAGGTCTATCTTCCTCTTGAGTACCCCAATCGGGACGAGTGGTCCCCTAACTGAATATAGGATCGGCCTGAAGTGTGCAACACGTGCACTCAGAGAATTGTTAATGATAAGTGGCTTACACTTAGGCTTTGGCTTTCGTTAAGCTGTCGCCATCGCCGGCGTATACTTCACTGACCATTTGCCAACAAGATTAGCATCATTTGATTCTGATGCAATGCCACCAGATTTCGACGTCTTAAATATGACTCCTGCAGACGATTCCCATATCCCATGCTCTCTGGTTGAAAAAAAAGCTACAACCCTAATTACGCCTTCTCCAAAGAAACAACGGTGCCGCGGTCGTCTGACAACACCAACAATAATTCATTACCAACAAATGCTACAAAGTAAATACCAATTTTTCCCAACGAACGCTCGACGCCGTTGTCCAATATGAAATCAGCAAATTCGTTGAAAAAACGAAATTCTAATAAATCGAAGTTCTAAGGCACTAAACCCCCGAATTCGAGGATCTAATTTTATCGAAGTTCTAACTATAACAAAGTTCTAAATCGAAGTTCTAACGCGTTAGAACTTGGTGAAGAAATGACTTAGAACTCAAATGAGTTCTAAAATTTCACTAAACCGAGTTTTAAGGGCTAGAACTTTGTCAATAAATCGGGCGTTAGTATAGTTTTTGAGAGAAGCTTTTTAACTTTGTCAAATAAATTGTATAGGGAATAGTCATAGTTTTGGTTTATAAAAATAAATTTTTTTTAAGGGAATTAGATGCAGTTGCCAGTAGCTTAGTGGTTAGGTGCGTTGGCTGCTAAACAGAACTTGTGGGTTGGAGTCCTACTCGTGCCCATAAAAGTTTTTATTTCATCTTTCACGGGTACTGCCTCTTGCGAAAAATTGACTAAACTTCCAAGAGTATCATTCTGTCATGAAAAAGTGCTTCTCAACTTTGCCATTCGGAATAAGCGTTAAATTGTAGGTCCCCTCAATTCTTCACACGCAATCAGAGAATTGTTTATGAGAGTAAGCCACTTAGGCCTTGGCTCTTCAAGAGCTGTCGCGCCACTCTATTTATTTTAATTATTTTAATTAGATGCATTGTGATTGGTAAGAAAATGAAACTTCGTGAAAGATAGAAAAGCTTAAGAGCTGAATTGCTGACCGTTAAGCTGAACTATAATGCGATTTTAAATACACACGAACCCTATGAGCAAACCATAAAATACTTAAGCTACGTTCGTTAAATTTTCGTTCATTTTTTACTAGTGCAGTTTCATCCGCTCATTGCTTAAGTGAATTTGACAATTTGACGAAGAAAAGGCCAAACCTACTTCGTTTGCTCACTTAAGGAAATTTTCGTCCGTTTTTTGACTTCAGCTTGAGTTCACTTAAGCAATTATAGTTTTGCCTTAAGATATCAGGCTGTTGGCTGATCGAAAATAGAACATACATAAGTCTGAGCGTAAGAGACAACAAGCTGGTTATTAGGTGTGTCTTTATTGTTGCTAAGCTACGAGTTGGTAAGTGCGTTGGCTGCTAAGCAGAACGTCGTTGGTTCGAGTCCTACTAAGTCCAAGTTTTTATTTCATCTTTCACGGGCACTGCCTCTTGCGAAGACCTGACAAATCTTCCAAGAGTGTCAATCTGTCATGAAAAAGTGCTTCTCAACTCTGCCGTTCGGAATCGGCGTTAAATTGTAGGTCCCCTCAATTCTTCATACGCACTCAGAGAATGGTTGATGAGAGCAAGCCACTTAGGCCTTGGCTCTTCAAGAGCTGTCGCGCCACTCTATTTTATTTTTTAAGGTGTGTCTTTCTTCAGTTCAGAGAGAATTGTTTGAAGTGAGCCGTCAAATTCTATATTACAGCGGTTATTTAAACGAAAATAGTGTTGCCAGGTAAGGTTCGATTTTCTAATGAACAGAAGTAGGAGTTTTTTCAAAAATGGTTTGAAATAATTTAAGGTGATTTGAGCTATTTCAAATTTGTGTCGATTATCTAATTTATGAAAATAAATTTTTTGTATTATCTCTATACATATATGTAAAAATGGATGTGCATATGTAGGTTTGTTTGTTTGTATATCCCTTATGGACTCCTGAATGGCCCAACAGATATTTGAGAAATTTTCATGGTCAATACTGTAGTACTCAGAAATGGTTCCTGTGGAAAAAAAATTATAAAAACCTTACGGAAAAGGGGGAAAACAGGAAAAACCGAAGACAAATGGAAAACTGGAATATTTTCGCTTGAATTTTCTTGGTCTAGAACGGCTTATAGACTGGAAAAAAAGAAAGTTCTCGATTTTAAAAACGAAAAACTCATTGGTTTTTCAGTGGAAAAATTACATAGAATAGTAGGTAGGTACATTGGTGAGAACCAAAACTAGCTAAATCCGAAAAATGCGTTTTGTGTTAAAAAAGGAAAAACTTATTACGGCTTAAAAAGGGTACATAAAGAGTTTATCAAGATTTCTCTATAAAGATTAAAGATTCGTGGGTCCATATATACATAGGTATAGTCTAGTCATGGTTCCTATGAGAACAAATTTAAGGAAAAACTGATGGGAAAGTCGCCTCATGGGAAGAGTAGAAAGCTAATCGAAAATTAATCTTTTATGAGATTATGAGTTGCACGCAGAACCAAAAATAACTTTTCGAACGGAACAAATTTTTTAGTGAAACGGAGCAAAAACAAAACAACATTCTCTTTTTTTCGAAGATTTCCAACGAAATTATGCATTTTATTGTATGATTTAAAGATTTCAGACTACGGTAAAGTGGGAGGTTAGTAGGTACTGAAGCTTGGAAAAAACATATCGTCCTCTATTTCAATTGGATTTGATAAAGTATTTGTTAAATTATTATTCTGGACTTCATCTGAAAGCGGGCGAGACGAAGTTCGCGGGGTCGGCTAGTTTATTATATTTGTCAAATTTGTTAAGGACGAGAGTTCGTCTTGAATGGAACTCGACTTTTTTCGTTGCAGAAATATCTTGTTTCCTATTTCATTGGAGGTGAAATGATGTAGATTGGCGATTTAGAAAAGAAACTAGTTTTCCAAGTACATATTGCAAATTCGAAGTGAACGTGCTGATCTACACCTTCTCGTGGGGCCTCCGAGAGGTTCTTGTCAATTTATTGGCTTGAACTTGCGAACGTAGACTGCTTTAGTCTAATGGAATTGGCGAATTGAAGTAGGAAGTGTAATGATGAGAAATACGATCCTTAACAGATACTATGTTAACACACGTAGTAAAGGAGGAAAATGGCGATTAACGAGTACCGAATGTGGATAAACGCCAAGGAAGTTAGACAAAATGTTGGGTGTGTCCCTTGATTGGCTGGTCCATTCCTCCGATCAATGTGGATATACTTGACAGAGGGTGAGCAGTGCCCCTCGTCCCCAGCAGCCAGGACAAAAGCAGCAAAAACAAAAAAGATGTCACGAAAACAAAATATGTATAACTAATTGTTATACAAAAATATATGTGACCACCCTCCACCCAGGGGCAATTGGGTACCGCGGGTAGTGAGCTTAGCAACTCACTAGTGGGATGGACCTTCGCGGGGGTTGTGGTTGTCTGAGTTTGGCCTCAGCTACTGTTCGCAAAGCACGGTTAACGGCTCTTCTTTTTGGCGGGAAGTTGAGCAGTTTTTCCGTGTCCGGACAACGGCTCTTCTTTCGCGTGACTGAAGGTTGAGTGCAGTTCCGTGTGTTGCATGAATGGTAGTCTAGAGTCCAACCAAGACCAATAAGAGCTGGCACTATTCAATTGGTACTGGTGTGGATCTAGATGCAGGGTACCCGCTTCTTTCTTCTGAAAGTTGAGGTGTTCTTTTGTATTCTAGTGGATCATCAGGAAGAGGTTTAGTGCCCTCTTAAAAGAAGCATAGTGACAATGCCAACTTCGGTTGGAAATTGCACGGCGTTAGTGTGGAGAGTTTTCCACCGTCAGGTAAGACTTAGTTGTCAGGTACTGACGTTAAGCTCATTCATACTTCCTATTTCATAGAAAAACTACCGAGGCAAATCCCTGTTTAAGGTTGCATACAAAATTTTATCCAACGTACTATGTGAGCGTCTTCAACCTTTCTGCAACACTATAGTTGGTACGTACCAGTATGCAAAACAACGATAGACCAATTATTAACAATTCACACTGAGGAAAACCTTGGAAAAGAGCAACGAATTTCAAGTCGAAATCCAGCATATTTTCATCGACTTCAAGGCTGCATATGATAGCATCTATCGATGAGAGCTTATGGTGGCGATGTCTGTGTCTGTATTCGGAATACCGAACAAACTGATCCATCTATGCCGCATGATGTTAAACAATACGTAGTGCACACGCAAATAGGTTACAGCTCCTCTAAGTTTCAAATATGCGCAGAGATTAGACAAGGAGATGCGCTGTCATGTGATTTCTTCAACATGATCCTGGAGCAAATAGTGCGCAAGGCAGGTGTGAGCATGGAAAACACTATCTTCACTAAATCACCCCGGCTCATAGGCAATGCGAACGACATCGACATTACCGGTCACTCTCAAAGAGCTATGCTTGAGGCCTTGACATCGATTGAAGAACAGGCGAAGCTCGTTGGTGTGGAGTGAACGAGGACAAAACTTGCTCTCAACAAACAAAAGAAGATCTGTACACCGCCTAGGTAGGACAAAACGTCACTGATGGTAGCAGCAATTTCGAGGTAGTAAAGTATTTATCTACCTTGGGGCACACATTAATCCCACAAACTACACCTAATTGGAGATCCGACGAAGAATTACCCTAGATAAACGTTGCTACTACGGTTTGGCCTGTCAGTTGGTTTCAATGTCAAGACAACGCCGAGTATTAGACCATAAGTAAAAAAGCGGAAATAATACTGGGCACTCTCGAGAGAAAAAGTGTTCAGCGGATTTTCGGTCCTTTATTCGAGAATGGCAAATAGAAAAGAAGGTTCAACCGTGAACTGTACAGATGTAGACGTATAGTCCAGAAAGCTAAATAAAAGACGTCTACGTTGACTCGCCACATCAAGCGAATGGACGATAACGCTCCAGTCAAGAAAGTCTTCTCTTCGCAGCCCCCAAGTTTAAGACGACCAGGAAGACCGAACCTCCAGTACAAAGACAAAGTAACTGCGGATGCCAGAGTTTGGTTTTGGCCACTGGAGAGTGCATGCCAGGGACCGTTCCCGATGAAGCTAGCTGTGTCTAAGGCTGAGGTCTTTCATGGATTGAGAGTCGGCTAAGTATGTCAGTAGCACTTTAAATACTGATTTTGTATTGACTTGAAAATCACTTGCATAAAAACAAAAACAGGATAACAAGTATTGGGGAAAATGCATTTCCCTTATAACTTTCCATTTTGTAAATTTGTCAAATGATTGTTCTGAACTTTGACTCATCCTGTTATATCTTGAAAATTCATTTAACGAAATGCTTGAATATATGAATTTTCAACAGTTTAGTGTAAATCAAAACTCCAACGTCCTGTTTTTAACTATTCATTTCCTAGTTTCTATGAAATGAATGCATAAATACATCATGCATTCAATTACTAATGCATTAGTAACACAACGTTTACTATACATTTGCATTATCATAATCATAACAATAAACTGCATTTGTAACAAAAATTCTATTTACGTCCAGAAAAAAAAACGTTTTAAACTTGCATTAAACTGCAAAATGAAATTCCATCTCGTAGCCATTTTCATAACTAAGGACCTTACATTTCCTTATCGTTAATATCTAGTAAGTCTGAGAAAGGCTAAAAAAAATATTGGCAAACATCCCAAAAAGTTAATCGTTCTACCCAATATAAAATGTCACCAAATCTACTGTCATTTCCGCTGTTTGGTTGAATTTCAAAAACACAAGAAAAACTCAATGATATGCAGTCACTCGTTTGCACAAAGGCAAGAGACAATTTTTTTCCTGGCCAAATTCCAGAATTGCTTAAAGGTGCACAGAGGTCTATTTGACAAATCAAAAGTATTCCAATTTTTCAACAAATTAAAATTTTTTAGGCAAGGTCTCAAATTCCACCGAAAATTAAGGAACTCGAGAATGGAATCGCGAAAAAGAATAGCAACTTCACGACTCTCATTTGGCAACAAACGAGTAAATGTTTGCGAATGAAAACTCTAGTCCTGTCTTCACTTAATTTTTCTTGTGAATTCTGCGTCATAAGAGACACCTTGTTCATAGAATAGACAATAATGGTCGTCTTTTAATTGATGCATCCCTATTTCGCCTTCGTAACCTTCATATGTAACAAAAGTCCCTTCAACTGCATGTCCTTGTGCTTGTTCTTCCACTTAACCCAAAGGGGCACACAAATTCAAATACACTTCACTCAATTGGATGATTTTATACTTCAGCACATTTCCGGTTGGGCTGTGTTTTTTCCCTTCACTTCTTCGGCTCGATTTCAATTTTTCTTCCTGGAATATAAATTCCAACCAGGATACATGAATACCATTCAAGGTAAGCAAATATGAAGCGATTATCCGCAATCAAACGCGATAAATTGCTCAGCCATCATCGTTCGCCATGATATCCGGTAACCGGCTAGAGATACGGGCTTCCAACTCCATATATCTACGGACAACAACGGCGTCGGCGGCAGCGGTAGTGAGGGCTCTGGCCTTCATTTGAGTTTTAGCCGAATTTCGATGCCATCGATTTTCAAAGGAATTCCACAAAGTTCGCCTATATGTGGACTGGTGCAGACTATCGCTATGTGAAAATTTATCACTTGCTCAGATCCGGTTTTGTTCACTTGCAAACAGACTATGGTCGATTGCGACTAAAGCGGCCAACCCCCTCGCACCTTCTTTATGGCAATGCATGACCAGGAATATTGGTTAAAGTTCGAACGTGTGGATGAAGTTTTCTGCTTTTTTGTCGACAAAATTTCTGCGGTACCCAAAGAGCAAGAACTTCCAGCTTCCGTTAGCATTGAACTTTTTCTGTGATAGTTTTCTGGTTTGATTGGCTTTAACACCCGAAAAGGGTTGCATCTAGTTTTTTTTCGTCCTCCACCCTCTTCGCAAAATAATGATCTAGCCCAAGGAGGTGTGAGTGTGTTTTTTTTCCTGCAAGTGTTTTCAATTTGATTGCCAAAATAACCCCGTGCTAGTTCGTGACTGAATTCGAAGGTAGACTTGGAGTCGTCCTAGCGAGCGTCACCCCTGCCACAATACTTGTAGATTATGGCAATTTTATATGGTCTCTTTTCGACAAATTCACGTTTTGGAGAGATTTGTTTTTTGTCGTTTGCGGGACATTTAAGGAGTTTCGCATGCTCAATGCCGTCGATTTTTATCTATAGGTCGGTATTTTTAACCTTTTTTTACCTTTTCGACCAACTTGTTTGCTGTTCCTGGACGTCATCGTCGCGGGGCGAGGTCTGAGAATGGATTGAATTGGATTGAATAAAACAAACGTTGACTGAGTAATTTGGGTGAGTGAGCAGGGGGTTTTCTCTTTCGCCTTTAAGAAGTTTCTTAAGATACGACGACAAGGACGACGACGACGATGGACGTCTACATACTTTACGAATTTGATTCGACTTGATGATGAGGAAAATTGACCAAAGCGAAATCAACTTAAGTGGACCTTGAGCAATTTTCCGTTTAATGAACTCCGAGAATAAGATGGATTGAATGTTTTTTCTTGGGGATGTGGACGATGAGAAAGTTTGAGTTGATGGTGTTGATTTTAAACAGGGAAACAATTTTGGGTTTATTTTTAGTTACAAAATAGTTACTACGGAGGAGGGGCCTGGAAAAGGGGCTTTAACTTCGGAGAATAACTCTAAGAAAAGCACCTAAGATTTCATTTTGTCAATTGACAAAGTTAGTCAGAAAAAAATTATAGCCCTTTTTTATTTTACTGTGAGATAAGTCCGTTTTTAACTTTGGAAGCCTTGTGCTTGTTGACTAGTAAAAACGAGGCTTCTAAGGAACCTGTATAACCTGGAAATTGCTCAGCATATTGAAGTTTTTGAATGCGCATTATGCTCGTGTTCTCAATAACTTCTTCAACCGCATCATCCTTTCCTTTCTTGAGGAGAATATTTTTTTTTCAACAGCAGCAAGATTAAAATTAATTTGTATGCTGTCTGGAACCTTTGAATTCTCGCAAATTCTATCAAACCCTTGTTATTATCATAGAACCGTGAAAACAGCATCCTGCAATAATAGTTTCTATAATATCAAACAAACTTAGTTCGATGACACAGATCCCAGAGCCAGCTGCAAAAGCAACTATACCCATAATCCCTTCAAAAGTGTGTGCATGCAAATTTGCAGAATTAGGCCTAAGAGGCGCCACCGCAGCCGCCATTTTCATTTTCATTTGTTATGAATTCCCTTAACCTATATTTTGCCATTTACATACCATATTCAAAAACACTCGTAAAGACGTTATCCTCAAAGCCATAACTTTACCGCTGCGTTGGTTGATGCCGCCAAAGTCGCGTCGAGCGTCGCTTTAGCACACTTCTAAACCGAACGGAATTGTCTATAATATGTAAATCCTCCTTGGGTTGGCATACGAAATAGATGACAGCTGGATAAATAATTTAGATTTCTGTCTCCAAGCCTATGCAAGCGGCAGACACGACTTAAGTCGTATTTCGGCTTTACAGATCCTTGTGTCTTACACAATCCCAAGGTTGGGCATTTTGGATGAATCATTAAATTTTAAGGACGACATAGAAATACCAAGGACAAAGGAGAAACGAGTTACTGCAAACGATGGAATAATAATAATTTTATTATTATAACGCTTGCCATGTAACAACCTACTAAGTTCTTGTAATAGTAAAGGTACTTATTTTCTTCAAGGATCTCTGTGCAGGAGTATGTTCTTGTTGATGAAGATTGTTGTTGGGTTTTTCTCTTTTTTTTGGGGTTTTTGATTATTCTTCTTTGTGGAAAGAATTTCGTGGAAATATTTTGTGCCATTATCTGCAGGCGTTAAGAAGTTGCCAGTTGGAACAGTTCGTCTTAGGGTCTAAGGAGGAAATATGTTCATTTCGTTACAGCGGGTCGCCGTTATTTGTGCTTAGTACTGGTAATGGCGTCTAGGGATAATTTTTTTATTGGTTGGTGTTGTTGCGGTGGGATATGTTCTTTTGGGAAAGATATGTAGGTAGTGGGTTGATGAGGTTGCTTAAAAGCGTCGCAATGATAATGTGGTGTCCCGTTTGAGAGTGCTCATAAATTGGTGTTAACCAGAAATAGTAATAATCTTAGGGTAACAGGATATGTGAGTTTGAATATGTACAAATAAGAAGACATAAATAATTTCAGAAGTGGGTTTTTATGAGTAGAATGTGAAAATGGCTTGGAAAGAAACGAATTTCCGCTATATTGGGTTTTTGAAGAAATTTACTTAAATCTGTACTTTTCACAGCTGAATATTTCCGCTTATAAGGTAAGAAAAAATATGAATTCTCTCATCGAAATTTCCCTGCTTATTTGAAGTATAAACTTGCTTACGAGCCGTTCTACACAAAATGTATTGTACGAATTCAAGATTGGAACTCAGAACATAAACGCTGGTGTGCCACAGGGCACCGATTTGTCCACTACTCTTTTTTCTAATTTGTTAAACGATATTTTGTCATCAGCTTCTAATTAAATTTATATTGTTTCGCTTAAGGTAATACCCTCAGCAGATGCTTAGGTTTCTTAGAAGGTGTAAGAAATATTCCTCCCCTATGGATCTCACTTTTATTACAAAACTAATATCGGTCCAAAGCTTGAGTATTACTCCCATCTCTGGGCTGGTCTTTCAGCTACTTACTTGAGCCACTTCGATGGCATACAAAAAAGACCTCTGAGAATGTAACGCTTCATATCTCTCGCTTTTTTTCGTTATTTCTTCAACCAGTCGTCCAAATATTCACTCTTCGACGGATCTTCGAAAAGACACATTACAAGTTCCAGCCATTCGTCTATTTTTACACTTCATAAAGTATAAGTCACACGAATTGCCTTCCGTTTGATGTATAAATAGACCCCCAAAATTGCAATAATCATAAGTTGCGAAGTGAATTCAGAGAAATAAACTTCAGTCTCCGCCTATTTGCCGACCAGTACACATCATAAAAGAAATACTAGTTCCCAGCCGCACCGAACCAGAAACGAACCAGTTGCTAACCGAGACGAACCAGATTACCAAACCATTTGCTAACTAGATTCCAGCAATCAGTTGCAAACCGACCGCTTACCAGGTAAAATAGTAGGTAGACAACATATTAATAGCCAGCTACCAGCCCTAGTATAATCAGTTGAGTCCAGGAACTCAAGGTGAGCAGACGTGTGCTCCAGAGCGGAAGTATGAAACCATACTAAATCGGACAAAGATTACCCTCAACCAGAGGTAAGTCGTCTTGTCACACATAACCCCGAAGTCAGAAATTGTTCCGTTGATTGATCGGATTTTTCCGTGAATGTACTGGATCCGTCCGAGATCTTAGCTTAGCATAACCCCGTATCCGTGATTTCGCACGTGTCCATCCATTTTATGCCCCAAAACTGTAGAAAGGAGACCACCAAAGTCGGCTTACCTAGCAGGATACCGAAAGGAGCTTCAAGTAGAAGAGGACCAATACAGCGTGATGACATGGGGAGCTTATGAGAATTGGGAAGGAGGACAGTGTTGGAGTAGAAGAAGTGGTAGAAGACTTCAACAAATTTGGCGTTTGAAACTGGAGACAGCTGTTAGATACCGAGCTGGCTGGATACATGTTGGAGGAGACCCAGGTCCGAACTGGAATGTACCGCCACCTTAAATAAGTAAGTAAGTCTACGGCCAGTGCTCAACAGAAAAGCGAGTTGCGTTCGTCCTCTTACACAATTCAACCGTAGTACTCACGCTTCTAGGAATACTCATCAGTTTAAAAAGATTACTTCTTCAGCCGTACAAAACGAATGTGGAATGACTAACTTAATTCTGTTTTCCCTCTAATTACAGTATTAAGGAATTCAAGTCCGTAGAGCTAATAAATTATCACTGAAATTCGGACTTTAATATTCTTTAAAATTCTGGCTCCGGTAAGACTGTAAAACAAATTTCTGAGATAATGAGATTAACTCCACCAACAAAAACCGCAATTTCCGACTTGAATTATGAAGCTTCTATCTAAGAAACTTACTTTTGCATTTTACTACTTTGCTACAACACAGCCTATAAGCCTCCAGTCTTTTCCCATCACTAATTTAATAAAATTTTTGGGGAAGAAACCAAAAATAAATATTAATTGGATGTGATTTCTCGCCCAAGTCACTAAGCTTCTTATGAATTTTCAAAAAAAAAAAATCTTTTTTCAATACAAATAATGAGAATACAAAAAAAGATAGGACCACAGAAAAAAAGAACAATAATCGCATCATATCCATTTTTCGGAACGTAAACAAGAACCTCCGGACACCATCACCACCACCACCACAATGGACGTCGGAAGACAACGATGAACGACGACGACGACGACGAAGGACAACGTTCGCACGGGACGAACGGACGCGTTGCCGGAAATCCTCAACCTCAACGGTCGGTCGGCCGCTCGGGCGGAGGTGGCTGGATGGGTGGGTATATTTGGATTGTACACATCAACGCGCCTCAGATGGTCATATACCCGAAGGCATTTATTAAAATTTACCAGATGACTCCATAAAAATAAGCTTCCATTAATAATTATTATGCCCCGGATAGACCGCCTCAGTCCCCAATCTGATTGCAACAACACCACCCAAGCAATGATGCCGACCGGCCATCCGGCCGGCTTGGGTTGGCTGACGCACCCACCACACTCCGTCGGAACCGGTGTTGATGAAAAGAGACAATTTGAAGGGAAATTGGGTTAAAGCCCATCAAATGATGACAGGTAGATTTTTTTTGTCTCTTCCCTTACAAACCAAAGCAAAGGGGCCATTCCCGCCTCATCGCCTGACTGTTTTTTATGTTTAATTCACCCGCGGCTGCCAAACGTAAATGTAATTTCCGAGGTCTATGCCAAGAGATGTTCTTAATAAACTTGTCGATGTGATACCTCAGTCGAGTCGTTTAAAAGGATGAAAATGTCCTTTTTTGCTGGCTTCCGTTGTACCCATAAGAAGCTAAAAAACACACAGACAAACAGCACAAAAAAAGAGTAAAAATCAGGCAAAGATGTCGGTCTATAGGACCAACAAATTATGAAGGACGATGAATAAATTTTTCTTTACTATCACATTTCTCGCCTTTTTCTTTTTATTTTTGTGTTTTTTTGTGGGGGTGAGGGCATGTTTTAAGGAAGATGTTTCATTCGACCTCTGTATCCTCAAGAATGAGGATTATATGAGACTTCTTCATTCATTATCGTCACGTCCTGGAATTAGAATTAGTTTGGTATGGAGGAAGGGCCAGGGGTAATATGAAATAAGATTGAGGCCTAAAACACTAACTGACTGAATGCCGCTGCAGGCTGTTTTTGTGTCGGGGAGTTATGGAGAATGATATTTATTTCACATGGAGGGATTTCATTTCGGTCGTCTGGCGACGACGACACAACAAAACAGACGACACTAGGCATACAATTCGCCCAAAAATGATAACGAAGAATAATAAGGAAATATTAGGGCAAGTGTCATTAAGGGATTTGGAAAAGTCTGAAATGAATCTGTAGGCTGTATGTTATGAGTGGCCTTTGTGTGTGTCAATTTTTATCCTGAGGTTTTTCTCATATTCGAAAAAAGGAAGGAAATTTATGTATGGGATGTCTCCATTGCCTATATCATTCCTTCTTCAACCGAATGCTCTTTGAATAAGCAATTTTCTAAATATATAAGAGGAAAGTCATGTTCATAACAGGGTTGCCTCTTTCATCAGGAGCAATTTTTTTCGACGGAAGAAGTTATTCAAGAAATTATGTAGTTTGGATAGTTGGCAACTCTGTTTTGACAACACGTTTCCATGGGAGAAAAGAAAATATTTGAATAATTTAGGGTCTATTATTAGAAATGGGCAGTTTTTTTTCTTCTATTTTAGAACTGAAAATCCGAATGATACGACAAGCTGTTGGTGAATGAAGATATACAATAATTTGAATGACCAACAAAAGGTTCTTAGTGTTTATGAAGCGATGATATTTTGATTTGTTTACAGTTTTGGTTGTTATTAAATTTGTTTTCAGAGGGTTTAAAGTCTGTTCAGAAATAGAAAAAAGGTTTTTTTTTCTGGATTCAGATGGGCAACATTTATTTTTAAGACAAAAAATAGGGGTTTTATTATTTTTGGATTACCTATTTTCCTCGCAATATTCCAATTCCAGAATAAAAAGAGCATGCGGAGGTAATTGAAGGTTCTAAAAACTAACTTCCCAATTTTCTTCTCATTGAAAACACTTTAACTGTTTCAGAGATTCTTCCAATTATTGATGGAAAGCTTGTCACCGAAGTGTAAGTAATTCTCTACATTACATTCTCTATTTTCTTGAAAACAAACATGCATCCATCAGCGTCATTCTCATTTTCAATTGTTTGACATCAACGACAACAGACGACACGATCCTTCGCTCCAAATTACCCAATTACCGAATTACCGAGGTAGAAAGAAAACCACGCGTTAAAGACTAATTTTAGTGTGGTATAAGCCTACCACATCAGAAGGAAGAGTTTTTGTTTTGCGTCAGTCAGTAGTGAACAGCCACAAGAAGCAGATCATTTCTCGGAGGTAATAGGTAAATATTTTTGTTTTCATCGAAGCTTTTGCTCATCAGTGGTTCTACTCGTGGCTCTTTATATCTAATTCTTGCAGTCTCATTTCCCACTAGAGACCGTACTAGTATCTGCTGATTGACCAGGGGTGGAATCGTGTAAGATGATAGTTGACTCGTAATGTGTTGTGAATGTTTTCAGAGGATAAATAAAGTTTGTTTCTTGTTTCATGAAAAATAATTTCTCATTCTTGTGACCAAAATAAAGGTGTGGATTTAATATTTTAATTTCATCTTGGTTTAAATTTTCGTTGTTTGGCAATTGCAAAACATTTGCACCAGCCAAAAATATTAATTTTTCCCAAAACAAAAAACAACACCAAGAAAAAATACAGCAAAATTGTTCAGTTGTATCAAATTGACACCTAAATAGGTGTCAGCTGAAAAAGTCAAAAAAAGATGACTGTCACTTTTGACTATCAGCTTACACAGACGAATTTTCTTGAATTTGACTGTCAACTATCAAAAATCAGCTTACGCGATTCCACCCCAGAGCTATTGCCTGCTGTTTCATGTGCCACTAGGGACCGTACTAGTACCTGCAGATTGATCATAGCTATTGTCTGCTGTTTAATGTGCTATAATACCAGACCTATAGAAACCCACAGACCAGTAAATAACAACGATAAAACTTGAGAAGTTTTAACCGGATAAACCGGCAATAAGAAAAGAATTAAACTTTTAGTTCATGTAAGATTATAGTTAGGAATTGTTACTTTAGAAATAAAGATTTCGTGGACTTTGTTATTGATATTCAGTTTTTTCTTCAGACGGAACCCTGGTGATCCGACGAGCGCTTACCTCAGCTGGAAAATAAAAACAACAATACACAATTATTGTAGATGTATTCAATCAAAAATCGGAAACCTATCAATATATATAGACAAGATCAAGCACCAAGAGCACAATACAGAGAAAGTGATATCCAAAAGCTTAAACGTCTTGCAAATCTAAAGAATTTGCTAAGTATGTCTGTTATCTACAAAGGCGTGTGAGGCTGAGGTAAGCTCGACGGTTTTTACAGAGTTTGGAATTAAAGACTACCAGAATTTTAATGTAAGTCATTCTCAAATTATTTTAATCAATTTACTGGTTCAGTTTGATTTCTTGATAAGGCCCTCTTGTAGTCAAGTGAAGGGTGTTTTTTTTAGAGGGAGAGAACTTTAAATTGCAATAAAACAACTATGGAATATGATTTCTGGCATATGACTGCCACGGCTGGCTCGGATGTAGTCCAATCTAAACGTCCGATTTTCGATGAATTTTTCCAACTTTTGTGGCCGTATATCGGCAATAAGACGGCGAATGTTGTCTTCCAAATGGTCCAGCGTTTCTGGCTTATCCGCATAGACCAATGACTTTACATAACCCCACAGAAAATAGTCTAGCGGTGTTAAATCAGATCTTGTGGAGGCCAATTCACAGGCCCAAAACGTGAAATTAAGCGGTCACCAAACGTGTCTTTCAATAAATCGATTGTGGCACGAGCTGTGTGACATGTTGTGCCGTCTTGTTGGAACCACAGCTCCTGGACATCATGATTGTTCATTCAGGAAAGAAAAAGTTAGTAATCATGGCTCTATACCGATCAAGGATGGCGTATGGACTCATTCGGGTCTTCCTCAATGCTACGCACTACAGTAGCAATAGCTTCTTCTGTACGCACCGTACGGCGTCTCTGGGGATGCGAGTTATCAATTAGAGTAAACGTGGTGCGAAAACGTTCCATGGTTAATCGACTTCATTGCTCTGATGGACGATTTTGTCGACGATAAAATGGACGTAGTGGGCGATACGTATTGCGCACAGAACCATTATTTTCGAAATAAAATTGCACAATTTGCAAGCGTTGTTCAGACGTAAGTCTATTCATGATAAATTGCCAAACTAACCTAAGAATAATTCACTTAACAGCTGTTAAATCGGTGGCCGTCTTGAAAAGTAATGCCAACTTAAAGTTCTATACTTCGAAAAAAACACCCTTTATATTTTTTATTCTGCTTGGTGATACACTTTACAGTACGTTTAGGGTAGAAAAATGTGTTAACCGAATATAAACGAGTAATCAACGGACGAATCCGGACAATCAACGTCCGGATCCGAGCAATCAACGGACGAATCCAGGCAGTTAACGGAATAATCCGGGCAATCAACATATGAATCTGGGCAATCAACGGACAAATCCGGTAAGTCAACCGGCTACAGGATTAGTATGTGTGACAAGACCCCTTACCACTGGTGGGAGGAAGTCTATGCCAGGCTAGTATGCTAATTTATACTTACAGCTTCAGAGTACACGTCCGCTTGTCTTGAGTTGTTGAATCCAACTGAACCTCTAAGGTTGGCAGCTGGCTATTTATAGGCTAGCTGCGTAATGCTGTTGAAAAGACAGCGGTCGGCAACTGATCATTGATTTTGTTTGCTGTAGTT
This sequence comes from Sphaerophoria taeniata, assembly GCA_943590905.1. Classification (NCBI taxonomy): domain Eukaryota; kingdom Metazoa; phylum Arthropoda; class Insecta; order Diptera; family Syrphidae; genus Sphaerophoria; species Sphaerophoria taeniata. Next base: position 28,016,255 of record OX016541.1, read on the forward strand.
TCGGTTAGCAACTGGTTTGTTATTTTTAGTTTGGTATTCGGTTAGAAACCGCTATTTGTTGGGCGGTGAGTATCTATTTAGATACCTATTGGTTAATGATCAGACGACAACTGATGTTTATTTAACGGTGATCGGTCGGCAACTGATGATGATTGCGTTTTCGTAGGTCTATGTATACTACGGTTGGGACTTGGGAGGCACATTTTGTGATTTATGTTATGGAAGTATGAAAATAGGTGTATAAAATGCCTTTGTCATTACAGGCCAAACGTATAAAATCATCATCCAAGTATGAGAGGAAGAATGCTTAATCACTATCTGCTCTAAGCTTCGTATACCCCGATTACATAAACAAAGTGTTCCAATAGGCATCTTTCCAGACGAATACATCAAAGGAACGATCAATTAAGTCATATCTTAATACGTTAACCGCTTTATTCGACAGTATTAATCGCGGAAATAAGGCAATATTTGAACTCGGGATACTGATAAACCTTATTATTCTTCTGTCCACATGACGCTAATCCAAAACTAGATGTAGTTTTAAATTGTCAACAAAGTTGTGCAAGTTAACCAAAACTTCGCAAGATTTGTTCAACAAAATTCGGAAGTTAATTGTGCCCAAGGAAGGTCAAGATCAAAGTTTACTTGTTTCCAGAAAAGACAAAGACGGTTTTCATTTCAAAGTCAACGTTCTCTGAACTCTATCAATTTTATATGGTCGAATGTCGTCGAATTAAAAACACGTCAAATTATTGGAAGCCAGAAAAGATAAAAATTAATTATTTTTTCGCAGAAAACAGAATTTATAGAGAAAACTGAAATGAAAGAAAATGTCGTGTAATTAAAATCAATCATCAAAAAGAACTATTCCCCTGTCCCCCGCCCCCAATCCTAGACAATTTAAAATGCAATTTATAGAGAAAATAGATTTTTCCCGCGTCCCCTGGTCTAATATAGCAAAATCACGAACACAGACACAATCAAAATCAATTTTCCACTCACTTTCACCATGGCTTCTTTTTAATTTGTCCCCAACCAAACACTATAGAAATGCACAAAAATACACAACACATACAAACGACTAGGAATGCCTTCACTCCAGAGAAATGTCCTGCTGTGCTTGGGGCCAGGTGAAACCGGGATAATAAAGCATCTGAGTTCCGATTTCTCTTTACAATCCCATCATGTCTTCACTACTGGGTGTTTTATTTAAAACCTAACGAGGCTTAAGAAGGGAAAAGGTGCAGCTCTCCCAGCACACGACACACGAACCAAACTATTATTTCATATAGAAAGAAAAACAGAGGGAGAGAGATTGAGGGCGAGAGAATATAAGAGAAGAGAGTCTTAAGTACCAAACATTAATTACCTGACAAGTTGCCTTCTGTTGCATCTCTATAACTCTTGAGATCCATTAACCGGAGTGCCTCTGTGCATTGTTTTCGCCTCGTTGGATATTCACTGTCGGATAACTCATGCCGCACATTTGAATTGCAAATTAAAACCACCAGATCCTTGGCTAAAAAGGGAATTTGGAAAGTTTCCAGGGACCTACAATGAACGTACATAAAAAGAGGAGCGTTAAAAAAATACCAGTCTAGAATAAAAGAAAAATTCAGGTAAATTATTTACATATTTTTTTTCATTCAAACACAAAAGAAATCAAAAAAGGGAATCCCAAAAAATCTGCAGATAAATTTGGGAATGCAAAGAAAAAAGAAAACGAAAACATCTTCGGAATGTACAGTGCCAACAGGATGAGGTATTTTTGGGTATTTTGTCAATTTTCATTTTTTAAATCTGGCGAAGGTAGATTCAATTGGATTTGTCATAAAACATAAGTTTTTTGTTTTACATTTTCTGTAATGTGGTTTGACGCCTTGGTCTTTGGGGTTTTGGAATTGATTTTGTGATTTTTTTTTTTTGAGAGTAGTAAGTTGAATTATCTTGGAAAAAAGTTTTGTGATAAACGATTATGAAGTTTTGTGTTGCTACATTAACTGCGCGTTAATACCTGAAAAGCTGACAGTTTAAGGACTACTTAATACAAAACTACGAATCTTCCTAACAATGCAATGAAATAATGTATCTTTACGTCGAAGTTTTCTTAGGATAGGATACGGAAATGCATTCCGAGACTAAGAGGCTAATAACAAATGAAAACTCGCTAATCGAAGTGCGTTGACCCGAATCGAGCTTCGTCGAATGAAATTCGTCTTTCTGGGATAAGCCGACGTGTTTGGACTGGAAGGCTTTTTGGATGACAGATTGTAACAGAAGTAGGACCAAGATTGGGCTTACTATTGCTAGTGATTACCACTAAAACTTCGAGATCCAATTGTGTCATCCGACTCAAGAGACCTTTCTCACATAGCATGTCAACATTGAAATCCTCTGGAGTGATGTAAAAAGAAGTGCCGGTTGCGAATATGGCTTTCAACTATTACTCGGGCAATCACTTCAGCAAAAATAACCGCAACAGTTTCATCTCAGCCAACCTTTGATGAAAATTGTCAAATCAGGTCGAAAAGTCTTCAAAAGCTTGAACAAAAAAGTGTAACGAAAAGTAAGACCATTTAGTGATTTCTTTTTACGTCATAAGCTTCTTTGAGAGCGATAGGTCTTTGAAACATTTTAACTTGAAAAATATTCATGCTTTTTTTCATCGCTTCGCAAAAAATGCCTTGAAGCAGCTTAAATTGGACATCGATTAAAGGTGAAAAATCTTCTTCTCTGACGAACTAAACTGTGAGAAAACGTTAAATATAAATGTTAATTCAATAGTCAGGGAGCACTTAAGGCTGATATCCTCCAAGCAGTCTATCAGCTACAGCCAGTAACAAGTTCGTGGTAAATTGGAGTCACAGATAATAAATTTATACAGATGTCTCACCCTTATGGCGAGAAATGATATATGAAACTGAAAGCTACAAAAAAAAATTAACGCGTTCACTTAATGCATTAAAAATCTATTTTCGCTCGCCTCATTGCCCATAAATGAATACTTAGGCAAGGAAAAAAGCTTCAAAAAGCTCCTTGTCTGTTACGGCGTTGTCTGTTAAGAGCAAAATATGTTTCATTTTTTTCTGCAGGGATGAGACATCTGTATAAATTTATTATCTGTGTTGGAGTGGTGTCAAAATTAATAATATTTGGCATATTTTTTATTTTATCCTAACAGGAACTGAAGGCTGCATCTGTATTCCGAAACAGATGATATTATGTTGGCTGATACGCAGAATGTTGTGGGTTCGAATCCAACATGTGCCAATAGAGTTTTTTTTCATCTTTCACGGGTACCTACTACATCTTGCGAAGAACTGACAAAACTTTCAAGAGTAGGTATCAATCTGTCATGAAAACAGGGGCCGAATTACGGCATCCGTTATCGAATAATACGATACTGAATTGTGAGTGTTTGTGTGCTTTTGGCATTACCTCTCACGTTATCGAGTTCAGTATCGAGCTTCTAGTACAAAAATTTTAAATTATCTGCTCAGCTATCGAGCTTAATTTCATTCGACACACGAACAGCTCACTGATGGGAGGAAATTTCTAAGAAAAAATTAAATTTTACTTATTTAGAGAACTTGAGTTATTTTATTATAACATTCTTTGCCAATAATCTATTTAGGTCGAGTTATTCTGCTCCAAACCTTCATCAATCTCATCTTCTTAACATTCAAACTTTGTTTTTTTTCAAAAAATAAAATTCATGAAACAAATTTAATATTTTTGCCTTCGCTTTTTCACTCAAGTTTTGTTTTTTATTTGTCAAACCTCTCAAAATTCCTTCAAAATAATCGAGACTCGATAAAAACTACTACAATTTTATATTCTCAAACGATACGTGACCTATCGAGTGTCATAATCCCAATGGATTTACTCGTTCGTTCGATAACGGATGAAACTCACTCACTCGATAGCGGAAGCGATAATTCGGCCCCAGTGCTTCTCAACTTTGCTGTTCGGAATCGGCAGGATTGCAGGCCCCCTCAATTCTTCACTCGCACTCAGAGAATTACTGTAAGGCACTTAGGCCTCAACTCTTCAGAGCTGTCGCGTCACTCTATTTATTATTTAATGATAATAAGTCTAATCGAATTTGCAACTACCACTCCTCCTCTTTATTAGGGTAAGATCTAAAGACCGAAAACCAAAATCTGGGAAACCAAAAGCCATATGACTTCAAACCGAAGTACCTACCTCATCCCGAATGTCATTTGACTGAAAAAGGCTACCTTCTTTGATGAAAATTTACTCTTACCTTTTCTGATTTTTTCAAAGGCCTGAACTAGATCACATCCTTTTTCAGGAACTGATATTTTAGGAGACACCAAATGCAAAGCAAAATAATCCTTCGTTCAAATAATTCCACTTAAACAATTGCTTTTTTGTGATTATTCGCGCGAATTTTTAACTATAACTTTGTATTTTATTAAAAACAAAAAAAGCAATCGACACGTGTCCTCCTGATTTCCCCAAAAAAACAACTGCTTGTATAGAAATATTTGAACGAAGAATTTCAATGCTTCGTTCTCCATGATTCTCTGAGTTTGGTGTCTCATAAAATTTTTTGTTTTTGAACAAGGTTGTGGCCTAATTCAGAACTGTTAAGAAACTCGGAAACAGATATCGATTTCCTTAAATCTCTACTACTGCTGATAGTTTGCGGTCATATGATTATTGGTCCTTTCTTTTTGCTCTCACAAGCAACTTTACAATTTTCATTGTGGTTGAGGCCAAGTGTGCCGTAGTGGACTCCCGATGTTCACCCTGCGAAGGTGGAAAATATATATGGGTAGACAGAAATTGTTTTTCAGAAATGCATTTGGACGCGGATATCCTTTGAACATCAAAGTTTTCAATACCATCCTGAAAACGTAGAAATCACCTTTCGTCAAGTTTATTTAGGGAATCGACAATTTTCGATATTTAAAAAACAAACTTGTCCCGCCTTTCCGATCATTGAAACAAGTTCATGCAATTCGTCCTTAAAAAACTTTCCAAAATTATTTTTTTCTTCCTCCATACGTTTCAAGTCTTATTTTACGGTCTTAAAAAAAAAAAAAACGTCTCAACGTACACAACATAAATCCAGTCCAGAAAATGTGTCCTCTCGGTCTTGGTTTTATGTGTGTCTATTATGCCCTTCTAAATGCCGGAAATTGTTTCTTCATTCACTGCAAGTCAGAAAGTTGAAAAACGAGCGAAAGCGAGAAAAGAAGTCGTCGTCGTTGTCGTTGCCTGTCATGTGCAAATAGTAAAACATTTTTGATATTTGCCAAACCAAGGATTTCAATGCTCACAACGAAAACTACACATTTTCCTTACAAGCAAGAAATTTCAGCTATTCACTTTACTATATAACTCGACTCTGAGGGTATGGTCGTTCTTTGTTCGAAATTTCGTTGTTTGTTTTATTATTTTGAATTTTTTCCTTCTCCTTTTCTTTTTTCTATTTTTTTTTTCTTTTTGTTTAATTCGAAAGAAGAAAGCCTTTTGCCAAAAGCTGTTTGCAACATCATATCAGCTGCAGAAACAGAAAACGGGCTCGCCATCCTAGTTATTCTTCTATTCAGCGCCGCGCCATCGCCATTGAAATGTGTTATTTGTATGCATGTCACTCTTGTCCTGCTGACAGGATACTTAAATCTTCTGTTTTCGCGCGCACATTGTATTTAAGAAGACTCTTCGTTGGGAGTTCAAGCATGAATCTATGCAAATTTCACTCAACAACGTACACGAACAGTGGAGAGCTAGAAAAAAAACGCTTACTGCATGCAATTTTATTGCATTTTTCTTGCTGTTTGTTTATTGAACTGTTTGCTGTACATTTTTTTTTTCATATCCACAAATACCTATACCCGCAGATAATACTAGTTCGTTTCATTGTTTTCCACTATTACTGTAAAGTAGTTTTGTCCTCGGAATATAGCCCCTCGGAGCAATATCCTTTAATATGCATGCACACACTACTTGGGATGCTAGCATGGGAGAAGTTTTCCATCGCGCTGCTGATAAAAATATTTTGAGTAAATAAACGACCTAGTGCTAAGCGCGAGAAAAAAGAAGTCAAGTTGCGAGATTAGTATTTGTCAATGGCAAATAATGCAAGATTAACCATTTTTGCTTTGAAGCAAAACAAAAAAGAAATAATGCAAAAGTTTGCCAACACGAATACAAAAGAATGTGTAATATCGTTTGAAAGTGGAAATGTGCAACGCAGGATTCCAAAGGAGGTAGGGGGAAATCTTATATTATTGCTTGTGATAAGCAAATACAAAATTTGTGTGCAATATGAAAACATGAAAATATTATATTGGAGAGTTGGTACAAAATTGGACTCGATGATGGAAAATGGCATGAAAAATGGCAAAATTTATTTCGGTAACATTTTTGAGGATGGCTGGGTCCCCAGTCGAGTAATTTTTGTTTCGAGTGTAGGTGTTAACTTTCTGCCCCACTATGTCATTTTCCGCATAATCGAGATGTCACGACTTCCTTCACTGACTGTTAAAGCTGCGTTTTTTATATCCTGGTAGAACGTACAGCTCTGATTATACTCTATCGAATAGTCATCGCTCATCACCTTTTACCTTCCTTGCTTACGGGATCAAATAATTATCAAGGAATTGTTCTTTAGAAAGTACGAAGAATCAACACCCCTTTTTTTATAAAAAAGCATTCCCCAATTCAATTTTTGAACGCAACGTCATTTAAAAGGATACCCGGCTGGCTTTTTGGGAGCGCATTCTGTCACTCTTATTCGCAAGAACCTTGTTAATGGTCCAGCTCCAGAGCTAGACACAATGCTTGGATGAGACTGGCTTAAAATGCTTGAATCATTTCCCGAATATTTAGTATAACATGTTGTTTTTGTGGTGGCAAACAAAAAAAAGTAAAATGAGGTGGAATCGTTGCTCTAAGACGGACAATTTTTTTTTAATTGCCCATACTGACTGAAAAAATATGGCGCATAATAGATCGACTGTGGCATAGGTTATGTTGAATGACATGACGAATTTCAAATCTATGACTTCAATGTTTAATTTCAGTGAAAGATAGTCGGTTGACCGAAACGTTGTTCCCAAACCTTGGTTGCTATTGTTGTGGGCATTTCATTTCCGCCAAAAACCGAGTTTCAAAAATCACACAATTTGGACTACCTCCAAACTTATCGGGGCAAGCTGGAGCAAGCAGACGGATACTTCATGATGATATTGTTGGATGTAGGTACATTTACATTATGTACTTTGCTTTTGAAACACTTGAATACATAAGTTTAATTTCAAGTTATGTGTTTGTATTGAGTTTGAGTTTTCAGAAAAAATATTTGTCATTCTAACGCCCGATTTCTTGACAAAGTTCTAGCCCTTAAAACTCGGTTTAGTGAAATTTTGGAACTCATTTGAGTTCTAAGTCATTTCTTCACCAAGTTCTAACGCGTTAGAACTTCGATTTAGAACTTTGTTATAGTTAGAACTTCGATAAAATTAGACCCTCGAATTCGGGGGTCTAGTGCCTTAGAACTTATTAGAATTTCGTTTTTTCAACGAATTTGCTGATTTCACATTGGACAACGGCGTCGACCGTTCGTTGGGAAAAATTGGTATTTACTTTGTAGCATTTGATGGTAACGAATTATTGTTTGTGTTGTCAGACGACCGCGGCACCGTTGTTTCGGCGGACAAAGCTGTAGACGCATGAGCTGTCGGTGGAAAATTGACGGTTTGAGACGGCGGCGTCATTAGGGTTGTAGCTTTTTTTTCAACCAGAGAGCATGGGATATGGGAATCGTCTGCAGGAGTCATTTTTAAGACGTCGGAATCTGGTGGCATTGCATCAGAATCAAATGATGCTAATCTTGTTAGCAAATGGTGAGTGAAGTATACTTCGGCGATGGCGACAGCTTAGCGAAAGCCAAAGCCTAAGTGTAAGCCTTTTATCATTAACAATCCTCTGAGTGCATGTGATGCACAATTAAAGGCCGATCCTGAACGGCGAAGTACTTTTTTCTTGACAGTTTATGCCTTATGGGATATGGGCACGAGTAAGGATTCGATTCTGCATAACACGCCACGAACATCACCAAAATAAACATACATAGCTACACCGTACACACATACACTGACAATCACTAGGATGAGGCCACATATTTTTTAATCGATTTTCGCTCTTTATACCTGCTGGAAATATCGTACCCATAAAAATTTACTACATTTGAGTAGGTAGACATTTTCTTTCCCTACATCAATTAAAGAGCTACATAAAAACAGTATGAAAAAAAGCGTCCCTTGGATGAGGCCACATTAAAAATCTTATAAAATATCAAAAAAATGAAAGAAATGTTTACAGTTTTTGGTTTTCAAACATTTATTTATTAAGTTTTCTCCTCCATTAATAATGAGTATGCCTCCCATTTTTTGATATGACCTCTATTAGACGGTTTGGAATGGAATCATAAAGTTTTTTTAAATAGTCAAGCGAAATCTCGTCCCAGGCATCACGGATAGCTTCAATTAAGGACTCCTTGTCTTCAAATTGTCTACCACCTTCATAAACTTTTCGAGATAGCCATGCCCAATGCCCATACGTTTTCGATTATGTTCAAGTCCGGTGAATAGGGCGGCCATGGCAAAAGCTCTACGTCCTCTGATAAAATCCAGCTTTTGACAACCCTGGAAGTGTGGATGGGGGCATTGTCTTGTTGGAAAATCCAAGGCAGAGCTCCAAAAATATTTTTCATCTTCGGAAATGACCGTTCCAACAAGCATTTGTAGCTGTTTCCGTTCATTGTTGTAGAAAGAAACTCCAACTCGATTTTGCCATAGTAGGTGATAGCTCCCCACACCATGACACCTGATGTACGGCTGTGATGTCTTCCCAAAATTAGTTCCTCTTTTCTTAAATCATGGAAATAAAAGTTGTAACCATCGGGGCCGTCAAGGTTAAACTTTTTTTCATCCAAGCGACATGTTGTGTTGCAAAGTTCATTCGCAGCTCCTTGTGTACTTGCTTTAGAACAGGTTTCTTTTTAAGTTTTCTTCTCTGGATAGTTACATCTTTTCTTATTATCCTTCGGACTGTCGAAATACTGGCTGATACACCGCTTTTGGACCTTATTTTAGTAGCTGATTGAGTGGAATTTGAAGCAATACGTGAAATTAACCGCTTTTCTCGGGATGTTGTTGCTTGGGCTGTGCGTCCTTTTTGGTTTTTTCCATAGTTTTGAGGATCAGCAAGATAGTTGTTTACAACTGTCTTACTTCTGTTCAGCTTCCTTGCTATTTCTCGGCTTGAGAGTCCCATTTCCTTGAAAGCATCGATTTGTCCTCTTTCTGCCACTGTCAACGTCTTTCCGGAACCCATTTGTAATTGAAATTTAATAAAAAGAGTTATTTCTAAAACGTTCTTAAATATTGCAACCAAAATTTTGAAAAAAATCGCTGATGTGAACTTCTACAACGAAATATTCGCAATGGCCTCATCCTAGTGACGCACTTTTTTATATCCTTTTTTGGTAGCTCATTCATTAATTAAGGGAAATTCCAACGGTCTTTTCTAATTAACCCTATAATTGTTTCACTTTATTTTAAGAAAATATGTACCTACTCTCATGTAGTAAAATTTTCCGGGTTAAACAAATTCCAACAGGTATACAGAACGAAAATCGGTTGAAAAATATGTGGCCTCATACTAGTGATTGGCAGTGTATGTTCAAACACAAACAAAAAATTAGCGCAACTTGAAAAATTATATTTATTTTGTTTTGAAATGAAGGAAATATGTGTCAAAAATTACTCAAAAATTTTAAAAACATGCTAGAACTAGGTTCTTAAAATGACAAGTTCTAAGCGCTTAGAACTCAGTTATGATTTTAGAGCGAGTTCTAGGAAAGTGAAGAAATGCCCGAGTTCCAACTATTCTAAAAACTAAGTTCTAAAGTTAGACCGAGATTCACTAGATCGAGTTTTAAAGGCAACTTAGAACTTTGTGAAGAAATTGGGCGTTATTATATAATATTTCTGAGGAATAAACATTATCTTAGCCGTGTTTTATTGGGAAATTAGCTCAGCTCAGCAATAGGAATTACATGTCAAACAACAACAACCGAAAGCTAAGTAAAAATAAGTTAGGAATTTTAATTAGGAATTTCCTGAAGATAAGGTTTCAGCAATTCGACACTTGAGTTTTTCGTTGTGTTTTTCGTTTATCAAATGTTAAAACCTTTAGGAAGAAAATAGTTTTTCACCATAGCAACTCAATGTAAAAAAATTGCTTTCAGATAAGTCTCAAGATGGCGTTTGAAAGCTTTCGATATTTGACATTCTGGTGAACGAAACTCTGTTCAAAACTGACTATAGCGTTTTATTCGTATTCCTATTGCTAAGCTAAGCTTAGTTCCCAATAAAACACGGCTTTTGTTTTAACGTTCTAACAAATTGTTTATATTCCAAAAGATTTAAACTAGTTCCCATACAATTCAAATTTTGCCTTTAAATGATTGAAATGACCAAAGAAATAAACTCCTAGGTACCTATACACCATTTTCACTGCCCTCAAGTTCACCTGATTTACTGTTCCAGTGGGATATGTCAAAAAATAGCCGTACAAAACGAAACTCAGGAGTTTAATTTGAGTTAAGACAGGATGGCGATGAGGACGCTTGTTAGATGAGTTCCTGATAATACCCAAACTGCAACGCATAATACCTTTCCTTTAAAAGTATAGGTAAATTCTTCATGAATAGCTACGTTCCCATTTTAACTGACTCTTCCTGCATGACAGCTTTAACTTAAAACAAAAAAGCCGTTTTCTTAGTCATCACAATCAAATTTAAATCTCACATCGAAAATCGAAATCGTTAAATCCCATGCTATCCCATAACCCACCACACCACAACCATCACCACGAAAAATTATAAATTTTAACTCACCTGCAGTCGATAAGCAATGCATGATCCTTCTTTCCGGCAACGGATATCATCTGATCCATTATTCCGCACGGCATACCAACGAACTTATGTTCAGCTTCCTGGCATATCAGTGCTCTTCTAGCGTTACTTTATTTTTACGATACAGCACAAAATAAAATTGACAAAAAAAAAATATATATAAATCATTCAGTCACGAATAAAATTTAATTTTTTATTGTTGTCAGTTTGTTTTTTTTTTTTTTGTGTTACCCACCTTTCTGGGAATTTGCCAGTCAGTTGCTCGAGGAAGGTTAGTGTTGCCACTTCAAGTGCTGCACTACTGGACAGGCCACCGCCTACGGGCACATTACTAACAATAACTGCATTGAAACCCGAAACTGGATGACCGAATGCATGAATTACTCCTTTTACATAGTTTGCCCACCTGGAAAATATAAAACAAAAAATGTTTAGTTTTTGTCATTGAATGGGTTTTAAAAGAGACAGTTTAACGGTTTTGTGAATTTTGGAAAATGTTTATATTCCACACAACTTATTTCAAGAGACAGTAAAAATGTCCAGTAAAATGTGCAATAGCTTGCGTTTTCTCTTTTTTGAAGGGCACACTATAAAGAACAAAAAAGGTACAAATCAACTTTTCAACTCACTTTGGTATTCCGGGTTGTAAAGTTTTCAAATTAACTCGAACTCGTTTTGGATCATCGGCACCACCGCACTTGGTTATTATATCAGCCTCATCCTTACTGCCATTGGGTCCTCCAACGATAATTGTCACCATAGGAAGAGCCTGCAAAATATTTTCCTTTCTCATCAAATTGCGAATTTACACAAAACAGGGTGATTCAAATCGACTTAAAAAGAATTAAAAAATATTTTAAAAAAATATCAAAACATTTGTGTTTTAAATTTTTGAATAAGTTCTAAGCGCCGAACGACGCGACTTTCAAAAATTCAAGTATCATATCATAACCGAAACACCCTGTCCACAATAAAGTCATCAGAGTTGCAATGGAAACTAGAACTTTCTTTAGAGTTTCTCTAAAAAACAATGCAATCAAAACTTTTTCATTGTCTTCGCAGTTTAATTGCGCCAAACTGCAAAAAACATCCAACACACACTCACACTCAAAGACAACCAACGAACTTTCTATATACAACTCTCTGATGGCAAAATCTCTAGATAGATAGAATAACGAGATAGAAAACTTACCATAGGCAGGACGAATCCATCGTTATAATCAACATGTTCACCAATCAAATTAACACGTCCTGGTGCACAGCAGGCGATCTCCGGAGTTTTGCCAAAATTCAAGTTGTACGTTTCTTTGGCAATCTTTGCTACTTCTTCGAATGTTGGAAGGTTTGTGGTTAGACCAGACATAATGCTGAATGCAGCAGCAGCTTTCACTTGTTTCTCTATATTCAAGGGCTTGGGGTTGGATCTGAAATTCTTGTGTGAATTTGATGTGTGCCGGTGCAGAGATTATATTTTCGGTGGAATATGGAAATGTTGTGGGCTGGGGCTGGCTGGTACCTTCTAATGAAATAAAACCAACAAAACACAAATGAATCTAAGATTATTGTGAAGTTTTTCAATTTGCTTGTGGATGATGCATTTTAATTGTGGTTAAAGACGGATTGCTTGTGTTGTTTTGAGTACGTGCGAGATGTCCTTTTTTGTGGGAGTAGTGTTGCCAACTGTCAAGATAAATCAGATTTTTAAGACTTTGTTCTATCAAACGTGTTCGACCCTCATGAACGAACCACATTGTTGTAGGAGCCTTCAATATTCATGTAGTACGGCTTAAGAAGATAACTCCATTACATAAACTTTGAGTTTTTGAAAACCAAGCATGTTGGCAACCTGTCGAATGCTTCCATTGGAATGACAAACGAGTTCTCCGATGTACGGGTGCGAAAGAATGTCTCGCTGACAATTATAATGTTTTGCTCTCCAGACAACACAATCCACCGCGTACTCAAAACGGAAACAAACAGAACGCGCAACCTCTCTGGTGCACGAGAAAGAGGACCCTACTTTTGGCTGATGTTTGAGGTTGACGCTGGAATATGAGTGTCGCAAATGCCATTATGCTAATTTTGAATTACAACGCGCACTGCAGTCAGGATTTATTTTGAACGTTGATAAGAAGAACACAGCGGCAGTGGCGTTGTTGCAAGTGCAACAGGACTCATTTGCGGGAATGTAGGTCTCATTATTTTTTTTTGTTGTTCGGAAAATTGTTATTGTTTCATCGCGAAACTTTCAGAAGACAATTTTGTTGCAAAGAGTCTTCATTTACTTAAACAACTCGAAGAAGCAAAACTAATGGATATAACATCTTTCTAAAGACACCAATTTAGGGGAAGCAAGGGTGTGTTACGTTTGCGATATTGACATTTCGACAAGTGTTTTGAGGAACCTTTCGTGTGGCAAGAACTTAATATTTCAAACGAAAATATTATGCTTTTGAAGATAGCAACTCAACTCGAAACTTGTGTTTTATGTGTTTAACATAACTTTGAAGCTCTCGAAAATATTTATCGTAATTTTTGAAGTGGAATTATTCATTATTGGATATTAGTTTTATAAGTTAATGCAAGTTTTGAAGATGATGCGGTAAGTTTAGTGCATAGTGGCAAGTGGCAAGTGGGTGTTTTTATGCGAATGTGAGCTTCGTTTCAGAGAGGCACTTGAAAACACTTACCATGAGTTTTTAACTCTAGAAACGCTCATTTTGAGAGTAGTTATTTGGAATCATTTAGGATAATAACCTAAATTATGGTTTTAACAGTTTTTGGGCTGAATGAGAGGGATTAGGGTTGAAAAACAGCAAACCAAAATCTCGCAAGTACCTTCTTTCCTGCACTTCTTTTGGCGTTTGACCTAAGAAAATTCCTCTTTTTTCCATGACAATCTAGAATCTACTTGCTTTCGTCAATCAAGGAGATCGAAATCTAGTATGTTTTTCGATTTTTCTAGCAGCCCTGAATTAGGACACACCATTTTTCAAAAACAGAAATTTTAAGAGACACCAAATGCTGAGAATCATGGAGAACGAAGCATTCAAATTCTTCGTTCAAATTATTCCATATAAGCAATTGCTTTTTTGTGAGATTCAAAGCAGTCAGTTCCAGTTTGTTCGGAGTATTACGAGGAGAATACATCATCGAATACTTTTCATTTTTTTAATTAATTGTTTATAAGCAAAACAAATTTAAGTTTAATTTTCAAAATAAAGCGCAAGTTTCTTACTTTAAACTTTCTATTAAGGACGGGTTTATTTTGACAGCTCGTGGTGGCCATATTGTTTCTTTTTTCTTCCTGTCAAAATAACGTCTTGTAATCAATTACTAAAGACAAATTATGGCAAGTTCGAGCAACACGTGAAAATGATAAAACTTAATTGCCAAATGGGTGTTCTCTCTGTAGCAACGATGCTTTTGTTTCACTCTTTTTATGGGGTATATGGTCGTGTATCCAAGTCGACTATTCAACGTTTGGTATAGCCAATTTGAGTCCAGTAAACAATCAACCAACACGCGTTCGTCAACGAAACGGAAGATTTGTCAAAAACATCACCACTCTTCGTGAAAGTGTGAAGCAGAATCGGAAGCAGTCAATTCCATGTCGCTCACAAGAAGTTGACCTGTTGCAGACCACAACTACGCGAATTCTGCGTCGTGATTTGAGCCTGCAAATAAAAGAGCAAACTGACCTAGAAGCTCAAAGCAAACGACCATGTACGATCAGACGTTTGTTCGATAATTGGGTCTTGGAGCAGTTGGATGTTGATTCCAATCATCTTTAGCGTTGAGACACATTTTTTCATGAATAGGTACGTGAATAAGCAAAATCTCCAGATTTGGATTCACGAGGTGCCAATGCATCCAAAGTTTTTGTTTTGTGCGGGTATTGGCTTGGAGGAGTCCATACTTCGCATGGCGCTACATGCCGCACAGATCAAGACACAATCCATATTCTGCACGAGCAGTGTGAGCAAAGTGAAATAGCCACCAAGATCGTGTGATTGGACCCCTTTAGACTTCTTCATGTGGAGCTTTCTTAAGTCGCAGATCAAAACGAATAAGCTGTAAAACACCGCTGCCCTTAAAGACAACATAATCGATTCAATCGATCAAATTCAGCCTGATTTATGCGTCAAAGTCATCGAAAACTGCACCTTTCGAATACGCGACAACCATTGAAGTCGCGGCTGCCATTTGAACGATGTTATACTGCACACGTAATGCCACTGATAGAAAGATAAAACCTTATTGATACCTCATATACAACCTCTTTTATTCAATTTCAAAATCGAAGTGAAGTATGCAAATATTTGCTTCGTTCTCCATGATTCTCATTATTTCCAGTCTCCCAAAATTTCTGTTTGTCCATGTGAACTTAGACATACAAAAATGCTGCTCTGACCAGGGCCAAACAACTGTTTTACAGCTATCGTCTTGAAATTCGAGTAAGGTAGTTCTCTACATTGACCTCGACCGCGCTCTAATGGAAAACCTTTGATATCATTAGAACATTCAGTGTAGTCAATTCTGAAGTAGTTGAAGAGTTCACCTTCTTCGGAACAAATTAAAACTAAAAAGCCCGTTATGCAAATAGACTACTTAAGTTGCTCTATTTCAAAACTATCGAAAATCAATTTTCCATTAAAAAAAACTCTCTTCCCTTTATATTTCTTAAGAGTCTCCCCCTGCAATTTGACTTCAAAACCATAACAACTTTCGTATTTGAAACTTATTTGCTAATATCTATTTACCTACTTTTTGTTAGATCAACAAAAGGTTTTCCTTCTTCAACATAAGCCTTCACCACACAGTCACTAACTACAGACATCAAACAGAGTATAGGAAAGCCCTTAGCTGTTGTTAGCTTGAAAACCATCACTGCCGCCTGGTCGTTTCCTGATCCAGACCAACGATTTTCTACTTCAAAAGTACTTAAACTATTAAGAACATGAATTTCCAGTAACTTGACTTACAGTTTGTGTGTGAGTTTGTGTGTCGGGCTGTCGACCAATTGACCATTCACTGCAGTTCGCCATTCGCCCCAAAGGCAAAACAAGCAACAACAACTACAACAGCAACAAATACAAGAAGAAGAAAAAAACTTAAATGCCAAGGCAACACATTCAGTTCTGCCTTTCGTGAAATTCTGTTCAAGTCCATTTCGTGGAAGACAACCAAGTCGACATTGGCATCGGCATCGTTTCGGTTTCTTGGCTGTAGCTACGAGCTACGATGCCATGCTTCTAACGAAACAGAACTTAAGAGATTGAAAAGGCAAAACTTTGTTCCTTTTGCTGTTTTTTTCTTTCTTCGCATAGCCATGACCACCGCAGTCCTGTCCAGTAGTCCACAAGTCTACTGGTTTCACAATATAACAATTGAAATGAACCTCATGCCCTTCGGGCGACCACCGAATCGCTTACAACTAACAACTTTACAACAACGAACAATCCGAGAAGATACATACAAAATAAGAAACTTTTTCCTTCCGACCGACAGTTTCGGCCAGGTTGAGTGGTTTTCTGAGATGGCAGAAGGCAAGTTACATGGGAAAGGGTGTACCGAACAAGTTTCACTCTCCTCGATGAGTGATTGTTGAATAAGATTTTGTTGTTTTTCGTTTTATTCACATTAAGCACACCGGAAAGAAAGGCAATAATAAACGAAACAAACAAATAATAAAAAATATTAATAATAAACACCACAACCACAACACTTGCACAAAAGTTTGTATGAAAAGAAGTTGACGCTGATTCTGAGAGATGACTGACACCGACTCACCTTTTTCGAAAACGAAAATAACAAAACTTATCTCTGTGTCAAGACTTTGGTTTCAACTTTTGTTTACTGTCGTATTTTTGTGTTTTAATTCTATTAACTGATTGTGATCTGATATTTTGGGTTTAAAAAAAGTTCGACTTGGTTTGGTCTTTCAGTTAAACGACTTCGAAGCCGACTGAGCTGCATTCGTTGTGTGTTGTTCTCCCGTTCTGTCAGTGTCATTCTCATTGTCATAATCAATTTATTTTGTGTTCTTCTTCTTGTTTGTTTTTATTTTTTGCTGGCTTACGCTCTTGTTATGAAGAGGTTCTACAAAATTATTTCTGAATTCTGATGGAGCAGCGAATAGCCACTCAACTCAAACCCCCTACATTTTGTATTGGTGTGTAGTTTTATTTCTCAAAATTGTTTACAATTTCTGTTCTGCTCTCTTGATTATGAGTTTATATTTTTTTTGTGATACGAATTTGTATAATCGAGTGTAGCACTACTGGCTGATAAGACTTAATAATTAAGAAATGCAGTGAACTAGGCTGGACAAACGAGCACATTTCAATTATTATTGAAAGAACAGGAACACACCTTTTTCGAAGAGTATGAAGCTTAAGATCGCTAAATGGATTAAATATAGCTGTGCTAACATGAGTCTCAAATGTATCTTCATAATTCTTTAATTTTATATTTCTTTTTTCACATGCCATGCTCAAAACGAAATTTTTTTTTTTTTTATTTTTGATAGATTTATTTGAGGATTTAATCCAAATTGTTGTTCTTTTTTCGAGACATTGAGAATTTCTTTGTTTAATCGATATAACCCAGTCGCAAGCCCGAAAGCAGAGGTGTTCTTCCCGGTATGGTAGGTCTAAACACTTCCAAATCTGAAACCCTAATAGGTATGGAATTCTAGACCCCGGAATATCAACAAAAAAAAAAGATTAACTACCTATCCCCAAAGCTGTTTACCCAACAAACCCGGTACGCAGGTCAAGCTTCGTTTGTAGGGTATACAGCTTCGGGGCATAGCCGTATTTAGGGGGGGGGGGGGGTTACAGGGTTTAACCCCCCCCGAAATTTTTTTTACATCCATTTTCCATTAAAGTTAAAAGTACATACGTCGTTTCATAGATGACTATATTTAAAAGTGCCATCTTGATAGCACATCCGTATTTAGGGGGGGTGGTTACGGGGTTTACTGACCCCCCCCCCCAAATGCAAAATCAAATAATTATTGAATAATAACTTAATGAATTAATTTTTTGGTTGACACTGAATTTATAAGTTTCTATTAAGGCTTAAAGACATTTTTCTTTCAGAATAAAAGTCTGTTAAAGCCATAACCGTATTTAGGGGGGGTTACGTTGTTTTCTTTTAAATAAGTCGTTATATAGATGGTTACAGTAAAAAAACGCCATCTTGATAGTACCAGTCAAATAAATATACAAAGCTCTGAACACACTTTTAACTGAACGTGTTCTGAGCGCTCAAATTTTTTCGAGTCGCATTTGATATCCAATTGACATTCGTCATTTAACAGCCGAAAATTCATGAGAATTTTTTGTATATACCTATATATTCTTGGGTAGTAGAGGCAAGATGGCAATCGATTTTGGTGACATCTTGAGAGGGAAGCAGTTTTTTAACATAAAAAATCCAATTTAACCCATCCTACTTTGACGCAGCTCGGACTAAAAATGTAGGTCATTTTAACTAAACGTCAAAAAAATTTCTCATTAATAAAAATAATTTGTTTCCGGAGGAGTGAAGTTAGTGACGTTAAGCTTAAATTCCCTTTGGGAAATTTTTTGTTGTTGATACTTATAAACCATCTAATGAACTTTTATCTTACATTTTTTTATTGCTTCGCTAAACCACCCTCCACGGTGGAATAAGTTTGTAAACGCCTGATAAGATATCTTTCTTTTATTAATAGCATTTTGTACTTAGTCCACAGAATAAGAAATAATCCTTCGTTATTCTGTAGGTACTATCAAAATGGCATTTTGACTGAATTTAATAATCTATATGATATTATAATATATAAAATAAACTTTTTTAACACAGATCATCACTCTTATGAATAAACAACATGTATACAAATAAATTCCTTAACATAAATTTTTAAGATTTATATAATGTTATACTATATTTATGTATTTATTCTTCTTTTGTTTTTGTTTTTATTCGTTCGATTAATTAAATAATGCCATACTGTTTTTTTTGTTCAAAGAATTTATTTCTATATAATTAATTCACAATTGTGATGATCTGTGTGCAAAAAAGAATTATTTCATATAGTTAAATATTATATTTATGTATTTATTTTGTTTTCATTCTGCTTTTGTTTTTATTCGTCCCTCAATAAACAATAATGCTTTTTATGAAAGAAGTTCTCTCCTACTTTTTCCAAAACAAAATAATACAAAAATGTTATTGACTTCCAATAAAGGTAAGTTAGCTTAATTTAAGATTCATATATCTAATATAAATATACCATGCAAAAACATCTACTCTGAAGCTTTGAAGCCAATATCTTCAGTTAGACTTCAATTTTGTAGTAGAAATCTTCAAATCTTTATTATGTGATTTACAATATATTTAAAAATACTGCATTAATAACAATGATTAATATTAAAGATTAATATTAAAGTGAAAGATACACTCAAGAAATATTTTTAAACTTTCCATCAAAAATTGTTTCGCGAACAAATGAATTGGCTTCGGGTAAGTGAAAGAATGTGATAAATTTGATAAATATGTTTCCTATTTTATTAAAAACTAGACGACCCCGCGAACCTCGTCTCGCCTGCCACCAGATTAAATCAAATCTAAAATAATTTTAAAAATTCTCGTTTTGCGGAGTTTTCTGATTTTTTTACTAATTTTTGAACAATTGCAGCTATGATCCCATACAAAAGTATAATTTTCGACCACCATTTGATTGTTTCCATTTTTCAATTTTCCCGTAAAATGTTCCCAAAATTTGTTTTCGCATTAACCCTGGCTCGTGTTATCTTTGCCTACAGTCAAAATTTTATAACAATGCGTTGGACTACTTAAGAGTCTTTACCGACCACACAAACAAATCAACCTGCATCCATTTTATTGTTTACATTAATCTTTAGCTAACATCGTTTCATCACCTTAATGGCGCCTTCAGAGATAAGCTCTAAAATGATTATAAGACCTATAATACAATTTCAAAGATATGACATTTTTCTAGCTTGACAACGAACTTTCCAACACAGTCAAAATCCTAAATGTGATAAACAAAATCAAACGTGTTGCTCTTTTCCTTAATTTTCCAAAATTGCACCTTTAATTCCATGCAATAGTTTGATATTGTGCTCTCCCAGAGTTTTCCAAGTTCCCCATCACCAATTTTTCAGTTTTCAGTTTGAAAACCAATGCACATAGATACAATTCCATGCAGTTTTCCATTTAAAAACCAATGCGTTTTCCGAGTTTTTCATCAAAAACTTTCTATTTTTCCATTCGAAAACTCATTTTGAAAACTAAAAAAAATTCCAAGCAAAAAAAAAATCAAATTTCCGACCTTTGTTTGGTTTTTCCTACTCTTCCATGAGGTTTTTCCATCTTTTTTTTGTCACAGAAACCATCACTGAATATAACAGTATTAACCATTAAAATTTCACAAATATCTGGTGGGCCATTTCGGAGTCCATAAAGGACATATAAACAAACAAACGTAATTATGTATTATATACATCCATATAGAGATTTTGAAAAAAATTATCATTTATCTTAACCCCCCCCGAAACCAAATCCTAGCTACGGCTATGCTTCGGGGAGAGCTGTTTGGAGTTTTTATGCCATCATCTCCAATTCCCGCTTGACCTTGCAACGCACTGCACTTGTAGGCGAATTGTTTCGGGGATAGAGTTGTCTTCGGGTTATGGGTGGTAGTGGAATCGAAAATTCCATACCTCTGGTTTTAACGAAACGACATACACCCTGCTAGTAATGTAATGATGGATTCTTCGAAAACTATTCCTGAAAACAGTTTTATTTAAATGCAAAATGAAACAATTACTTTAGCAAAGCTAAATTGCAAGAACGTATAACTCGGCGTTGTGGACAAAGCCGTTGATTTTTAATATTTTATTTCAAAATGGCTTTTTTTGTTATAAAATCACCCCTCCTGGCTAAACGGGGGGCAATAGACCTCCCCTTCTGTATGATTGTTTTCAGCCTACACATTCCACCTATCAAACACGTCGCTCGTGCATTACCCTTTATAAACAATATACAAATTGCTTAAACATTATACCTAAATAATTATTTCCCCCAAATGAAATGTTTCTGTTTTTAAATAATATAAAAAACAAAAAGTTTGAAACAAAAAAATCATCCAAATCCGAGTTGTTTCTGAGGACTTTTTGAAAACGCCTTTTTTTAGCTTCATTGACTCCACTATAGTCCCTAACAGAAATATATTGTAAAAAAGGGAGACGATGAGAGAGTAAAACACCAACCCTCAAATGAGAAAGTTACTAAAATCCAAGTAATTTCTTCGGGTCCTTTGTAGGAAGTAAAAAGAAATAGCTTTCATCAACTTCTTGAATTCAAATTTAAAAGTTATTTGTTAGTTTTTTATTTGACGTTCCTGTCATGTTGCTATATTACTACAATTTACCATAAAATTATTCCTTTAATTTTTCGCAACTATGACTTTCTGAGAGAATATTCATCCCTAATCTTGCAAACAATGTCTCCAAATAATAGGAAACTTCATATAGAGACCTTATATGACTTCAACTACTAATCAGAAATTGACAAAGGAAAAAACTATTTCTGGTTATATTTATAAGCACTTAATACTCCTGGGAAAATGTTCAAAATCAACTTTAGGGGTCATTCATTTATCGGTTTCGAAAGTAAAGCTAAATAAAATACACACAACGATACATTTTCACCAAATAGTTTAATTCATTATTTTGGATTTTGTGTGAAAAACAATATCGACAGTTTTCGTAACATGAAAAAAATCAAAAGGTGTCAGATCAAATCTTGGTGGCAAATTGCCGTCGCCCAAACGTAAAATTACCTGACAAGGATACTTATCACGCAATAAAATTGTTGCCCGTCTTGTTGCAACCACATATGGTCCAAGTCATGATCTGCGATCGCCAGTGAAAAAAATCATTTGACCATATCGCTCCGAATAGACTGTAACCGTGCGGACGATCCATACAGACCAATGATACCAATCGAACACAAAACAGTCACTTTTTCTGGATGCAATGGCAATTCTTCCATGATTGTGCAATTTCAGAGCCCCATATACGATCATTTTGTTTGTTTACATAGCCACCGAGTGAGAAATGTGCTTCATTCGCTAAACAAAATCTTGTCGAAAAAATCGGAGTTTATTGTCTGTTGTTCCAACACCCAAGAAGAGTATCAAGGGCGTTGTTTAGCTACCCATTAGATGACAGATAAGTTTGGCAAGTATGAAATGCCAGTGCTACCACATGCTACCACGTCATCAATGACAACTTCTGCGATTTATTTTGAAAGTCTGTTTTTTATATTTTTGGATACATTGAAAATGGGTCAAGAACTAAATAATTTCATGCAACCTTCAATCTCTTGCAACTATAAATTATACTTTTGACAATAGAAAACTGAAACGATTTTTCCCAAAATTTAAAATTATATTTAAAAAATTGTCGGCAAATTTTCGTTCGGCACATGGTGAACCGAACATAGAGACAGCGGACGAAAGAAGCTGGCATTTCGTTTGTTATTAATTTAATTTGAATTGCTTTAGCGTGGAAACTAGTTCAAATTAATAAAGAGCGACCTTGCTGTCTACTTGTAATAAATTCAACCATTTTAGCCGAAGTTATTTCTCCTTGGAATACGCGCTACAGACTCTTACAATATTTGAGTGATTTTTGTGGCAATGTGACGTTATAAAGACTTGAAAGTTTAAACTGAAGATTAATCATGTAAAATTTGAGTTAAGCTATTTGGCATTGTTTCTTTGATGTTGGTGTCTAATGTAGATCTACAGAAGACCATCGCTTCATTCTAAGGAAAATACAAATTTGCTTAAGACTGTTTTTGTAAGCGTTTTTATTTGTACTCAACTAAATGGTCCTTGCCCCTAGATCCATACTTACTGAATACACTAAACGACCATTGAATTATCTAATCAAAGTCAAAAGCAATGTGCTTTGCTGCTATCGTCCCATCAAGAATGGTGAGCATTTTAATTGCCCGAAAATCTAAATAACTTCTCCCATGTCCCCTCTCTTAAACATTCTTATCAGCATTTTGTTGTTTTCGAACAATCTCACTCAATAACCAGTGAGTTTATTTATTTATGATTAATATTATGTAAAAACATTTTGTTAACATGTTGTGTTGTTATAATTTATTTATACTGCCAAATAATTTAAGAAATTAACCAATAATAAACCATTAATCTCATGAAAATCTCAGCAAACATTTATCATTCCCAATGAATCCATCATGAACTCTCTCGCATAACAGCACAGGCACAGCTATAGGGATGGTTGTTGGATAAGGAATCAATTCATAATATACACATCATCAACATTATCCGTGCAGACGGTAAAATAAACTGGCCTTCAATCTGGAAAGCACTTAAGATAATGAATTGCACTCAATGTTTATTCAGATGAGAAACTGGTGTGAAAGCCGAACGAAGTATTAAGCTCCTCCAGCCTATCGTCGTCTGTGTTCTTTCGTGCTGGCCGGCTATGCCGGCCGTGGAGTAGGTCCGTCCGTCAGCTGCCCATGCAGTGATAATCACAATTATTTTAACTGAGATTGAAACAAAAAAAAAATCAACAAAACAAAAACAAATAAAGCATTTTGTTGAGTAGTGTACACTGATAAATGGCATTGTAATGGAAATTTATTGTTGCAAAGTGGCTACTTCAAAAGATTACGTATACGTCACAGTGAGCATGAGCACGAACAGATAGATTGCATGGATCTTCGTCCTCGATTAATTTTTTTTTTTTCAGATGTTGAACGATAAATCATGTGTTTTATTTTTCATTCTTCATTTGAAAGAATGAAAGTGTGTTTTTTGTTTTTGTTTTTCAGGGAAGACATTTGATGTCACCGCCGCCGCCGTCGACGCTGAAGTGACAGCTAAAATCGTACAATGAACCAAAGCAATTGGTTAAAATTTCGTGATAAGGAACAGTGATTATCTGTCTGAGATCTTATAAATAGTTAAGTTGAAATGAATTTGATTGATAATATGCTGTCAGCAGTATGGTTGATATGTTTGACGCGTTTTTACACAGGGTCTTTCAATAAGGGCTCTCTTACTTTAAATTTAAATAGGGCGTCCAATAGTCAATACCCTGAATCTTTTAGTCATTTTCAAGTACTGATAGATTCGGAGTAAAACAACCAAAAATCGATCATTGGCCGTAGGAGGGTCATGTAGCGACAAAGACCACAGCTGTAACAAAGGCGTTTTCTATGAACGAAGGCTCCTCTGGCCTTGGTCAAAGCTGTATACGTGTACATCCGTGATTCCGTGTTCACATTGACAAACAGAAAATTAGGGAAGGTCGAAATGATGAGAATCATGGAGAACGAAGCAAACATTTTCATATTTTATTTCGATTTTAAAATTGAATAAAACAAGTTTTATAAGAGACTAGCCGACCCCGCGAACTTCGTCTCGCCACCCTTCAGAG
Organism: Sphaerophoria taeniata; assembly: GCA_943590905.1. Lineage (NCBI taxonomy): Eukaryota > Metazoa > Arthropoda > Insecta > Diptera > Syrphidae > Sphaerophoria > Sphaerophoria taeniata. Next base: position 28,040,717 of record OX016541.1, read on the forward strand.
CAACTCCAGAATAATCATTATGATTAACACAGACATTGTTAAAATGCAATGTGATTTGCTTGAATCCAATTAAAATAGAGAACCACATATCTGAATTTTTCCAAGCTCTACAACTATCATTCTACTTTCATTAAAGCATGAAGTAAAATGCAAATTTCTTTGAAAAATTCCAAAACTTCTCTGTTTTGACTATTTCACAAAATCAGAATTCCATACAGCTTAAGGTTGTCCCTCTTATTTGCTAACTTTCCCGTAAGATTGCCCCAAAAATTTATTTTGATACAATGAAAATTTTATAAAAATGCATTGAGGATTGAGCGGATTAAGAGCCCAAACCGGACATACAAACAAACCAATGCACCTTAAATTCAATGTTGAAGTTCTTCGTGCTCTCGTAGAGTTTTCCGAGTTCCCAATCAAAAAATTTCCATTTTTCTATTTAAGTATCAGTGCACTTTCTATTTACCATTGGAAAACGCATTCCGAAATTTTCCAGTTCTACAATTGAAAACCAATGCACCTGCAATAACATGCAATTTTCCCAATGTGTTTTCCGAGTTTTTCATCAAGAACTTTCTGTTTTTCCATTCGAAAACCCATTTTGAAACAAAAAATTCCAAGCAAAAAAAAATCAAATTTCCGACCTTTGTTTGGTTTTTCCAGTTTTCCCACTCTTCCATGAGGTTTTTCCAATTTCTTTTTTCACAGAAATCATCACTGAATGCAAAAGTATGAACCATGAAAATTTCACAAATATCTGTTGGGCCATTTCGGAGTCTATAAGTGACATACAAACAAACACACATCCATTTTTATATATATAGAGAAAGATTGTATTGTATTGTATTGTTTGCCATTTTTTCCATATTTTACACAAATTCTTCGCTCCTATTGGTCGCAGCTTAATTTTATATAGCTTCAAGCCTTCCTTGATAAATGAACCATTCAATATTAAAAAAATTGTTCAATTTCATAAAGCAGTTCCTGAGATAAGCGCGTTAAGACGCAGAAAAATGTATATTTTTTGCCGTTTTTTCCATATTTTCCACAGATTCTTCGCTGCTATTGGTCACAGCTTAATGTTAAATAGCCTCAAGTCTTCCGCAATTAATGGACCATCCAAAACAAAAAGAATTATACCATTCGAACCAGTAGTTCCTGAGATAAGTGCGTTAAAACGCAGAAAAATGTATATTTTTTGCCGTTTTTTCCACATTTTCCAGTTTTCCCACTCTTCCATGAGGTTTTTCCAATTTTTTTTTTTTCACAGAAATCATCACTGAATGTAACAGTATGAACCATTAAAATTTCACAAATATTTGTTGGGCCATTTCGGAGTCTATAAGAGACATACAAACAAACACACTTCCATTTTTATATATATAGAGATATCAATGTAGTTTAAACTTCATTTGAGAGCCCTATACATAACATTATGTGTGAAAAATAGCATCGTCCAAATGGCAGTCACGGCTTTACCGGGTGCTTGAATTCAAAAAGTCCACCTTTTGATAACTTTGACGCATATATGAGGCTGAATTTGACCGTTCGATGGTATGATGGTATCGATTATGTTGTCTTTGTAGGTTTCGGTGGTTTGCGGCTTGTTCTTATAGACCTGCGACTTAAGAAAGCACTACGAGAAAATGTCTAAAACGGTCAAATCAAACGATCTTGGTAGCCAATTAACGTCGCGTCAACGTGAGATAACCATGCCACAAAACCACTCTTGCAAAATATCGATTGTGTCTCGATCTTTAAGGCAAGTAGCGCAATCCTCTTGAAAACATATGTCTTCGGTGTCCATATCATCCAATTCAGGCCACAATAAGTTGGTTATCAACGGCTTTAAGTGATCGCCGTTGACGGTGATGGCTAAACCAGCATCATTTTCGAAGAAGTACGGACTGATGACACCTCCAACTCAAAATCCATTCAAAACCGTAACTTTATTTTTATGCATTGGCACCTCGTCAATCTCGCGTGTATTGGTATCGTAACAAATCCTTTCAACTTTCAACAACTTCAAAATGCAATTAGCGAGCCGATGACTCTGCGTATAGCCGATTCAGTTCCTGCATCAGTTGTTTTCTTCTTATGCATGCAGGCTCAAATCACGAAGCAAAATTCGACATGCTATGGTCTGCGACGGACCAATTTCTTCACGCTGGGTTCTGCTGCAAACTTTCATGATGCAACTACGTTTTCAGCGGATCTTGCAATGTGTAGACGTACGGATGTTGGCTTATTGTTCACTGAAACTGTGTACTAGAATTTTGACACTATGGCTGTCAGGAGTTGTCAAAATTAACCCGTCCTTATTGAAAAACCTTTTAGCTTTAACAAAATAGCTAACCGCTTCAAACAGCCAATGTTTGATGACCCCAATATTTTCCTTTAAAATCTTCCATCAACCACAAGCATGTATTTTTAAAGGTTTATTTTATTGATTATTAAAACTTAATTTTCAAGACATTTTTATTCAATTTCCTTACATCATGCTTAAAATAGAATATTTTTTCTCTTAAAACAAAACAAACAAAATATAAAAAATGCAATAAACTACGAAACAGACACGAGAAAAAGATTGAAATTCTCTAATTAAATAATAAACAGGGCAAACAATCGCTGGTTGTCGGTGTAGCGAAGAAGGTGTATTCGTATTTATACCGTCGCGTCGTCGTAACTCTGTTTGTATCATGATGATGACGATGATGACGGAGGCCAAAAGTGTTGGCACCGGTATGGGCAGAGCCTTCTCCGTTGGGAAATTTTCTATAAAGAAAGTAATTTGCTGGCAATTAATTTAAATTACGTCAACAGCCCCGGCTTGGTTCGGCTCTGTGAAATTGAAGAACTGAGATTGGACGTGAGATCCCTGGTGTCCGAACAGGTTTATTTCCTGTGGTTTTCGTTCTATTTTCTATTTTCTATTTATTTTTTTTATTTCCTTACACTTTTTCTTCCTGTTGCCAGTTAATCCTGGGGGTTGTTCATTGTTTCTATAATTTGCGACACTATTGCACTTGATGATTTCCGCTTACTTATTTTTTGTTTGTTTCTTCCTGTTTTTTTTTTTTGAGTTTGCTTCATTTTTTCTGTGTTTCTATTTTTTTGTGAACATTTTATTTATTTAATTTACATAACTTTACAAGCAACAGGGACAGGGAAGAAGAAGAAAAATTGAGGGTGATAAAAAGTTGGTGTGTTTGTTTTCTCTCTCCTCAGGTCCAAGGACGATTTGCTTGAAGTCCTTGTCAGCTTTAAACAAAAACGCAAAATAAAAAATTGTGTGAAGGTTGGTGAAGAAGTTTTGAGTTTTTAGTGTAAAATGAGATGCTGGAATGTGATGAGGTTATCCACTTGGCTGGTTGTCGCGTAGCGCAGGGACACTATTTATTATGATTCTTCTTAGTGAGTGTGCAGGTTTTACTTGCGGGTTGTGTTTTTTTTTCTACTTCCTTCTAATTTCTTGCACGTTGGAAATTTTTTCCTTGAAGTGGTAGTGGTGGCACACCTTCATTTGCCAGCTGTGGACGAGAAGAAGAAAAAAGAAAACGATTAAATTACATTGTCATAGCAGAAGAAGAAAATGGTATGCTCTGTGGGAATGTCAGTAAAAATAAATTACCTACATTCTTAAGAAATGGTCACCATGTGCTGAAGGATAGCAAGAAAAGAAAAAGAAGTGCGAAAATTGATCCTTCATTACAAATTCATGCCAAGGAATAACCTGACGGCTAAATTATGCAGGCAGTCAAGCCAGTGCTTATCCTAATTTTACGACTTTTTGAAATGCAAACGATTTTGTTCGAGTGCTTATTTTTAGTTGTTCGTTTTTTTTTCTGAATGTCTTCTGCTCTTTTATTCGTCGTCGACATGGCCGAACATTTTAGCTTAAGTGAGCTTTGGAACACAATTGATTGAGCCATGGGACATCAAATATAAAATACCAGACGGTGACGTTGAGATCAAGAGTTTTTGTAATGGTTATGTACGACGGCGTATATGGTAAAGGAAGGAAGATTCGAATGTATGAAGAACAGTAGAATGTGCCTTCATTTAAAAGAACTTGTGTCAGTCACTTAAGAAAGACGTTTCTCTCAACATTTTATTGTTGGCAGAAATTTGCCAAACTAGGTGCCTCTTCTTTATCAGTTTTTTTTTTTATCGGAGCAAAACTTAGAGTTTTAAAATAATGCCTCTTCATGTTTCACCATTTCAGCAATGTAGGAATTTATGTAAGAACAAAAAACCAAAAAAAAAACAAATTACAACCATTAGGCTGATGGAAATGAAATTGGAAATTGAGAGAAGACAGCGTTTATGAACGAAACAATTTAAAACAAAGTTATAGTTCAACATCTGAGCGAATGCATTATTAATTTGCTTATATAAACAAAATAAATTAAAATTTAAAAATAGCATGAACAATTTGGAACTGACCGATTTCTCAAAAATGAAAAGAGAAGAGCCAAGGCCTAAGTGACTTACTCTTATCAACAATTCTTTGGGTGAGTGTGAAGAATTGAGGGCACCTCCAATTTAACGCCGATTCCGAACGGCAAAGTTGAGAGGCACTTTTTCATGATAGATTAATACTCTTATGGAAGTTTTGTCAGTTCTTCGCAAGAGGTAGTACCCGTAAAAGATGAAAAAATAACGTTCCGCTTAGCAGCCAACGCGCCTAACCACTAGGCCACGGGCAGCTGCTTATATAGAATTATTTAAACAAAGAATTTTAATTCTTCGTTCTCCATGATTCTCAGCGTTTAGTATCTCATCAAATTTTTGTTTTTGTAAATATTGTGTGGCCTGATTCAGAGCGGTAAGGCAAAAAACCTAGCAGATCTCGATCTCCTTAATTCTCATTACGGACAAACTTCACACGGGCAAAAGTACTGCGAGGAAGTACTTTCCAGAATTTCATTATCCGGGATTTCGTTTTCAGCCTTTCGATTTCTAGTCTTTCATCACCAACCTAAAAAAGAGCAATGTTGATCGCCCGATCGGTATTTCGATTCTTGTTTTTAGAAAAGAAATCGTGCAGTGAAATCATGGAGATTTTGGATGTTATGTACAATATCTTTTCTTCTTCGATAACAAACGTCGAAAAATTGATTTAACGAGCTTCAAGGTAGTCGAAGACAGCTATCAAGGAGGATAACGTTACAAAAATCCAAGATCTCGTGTTGGCAGACCGTCGATTAAGAGTGCGTGAGTTAGCCGAGACAGTAGCCATTTTAAAAGATAAAGATGGTAATATCCTGCATGAAATTTTGTGAAAGTTGTTGGCCCGATAGTTGTCACCTTTGCTCAGTCCAGACAACAAGCTATATCATACACTACTTAAGAGCAATGTTTGGCACTGTTTGAGGGCAACGCTAAAGAGTTTATATGTCGTTTCATGAAAGTCGACGCACATGGATCCACTGGTGCACACACGATACCATGGAACAGTCGAAACGGTGGACTTCAGCCCACGAACGTTCTCCAAAGCAAGCGAAGACTGTCTCATTTTAATTTTAATTAACAAGACATGATCAACATCGAATACTTGGCAAAAGGCAAAATGGCCACACAGTGCTGTACTTTATAGTTTATACCATGTCCAATGCTGAATTATTGGGCAAAATCGACGCCAAATTAAGGAGTAAACGGCTCCACGAAGAAAAAAGTGCTTTTCCACCATGACATCGCACCGGCTCACACCTACAACATCGACCCAAAATGGTCGAATCGGGGTACGAACTACTGGCCTATCCACCATATTATCCAGATTTGGATACGTGCGACTCTAGAAATTCCAGTCGAATGAAAAGGTCATCGCCGCTACGGCGGCTTACTTTGAAGACAAAGTAAAAAAGAACAAACAGCCATTACCAGTGCGTCAACGAAACGCAAGATCAGCCGAAAACATCGATACTGTTCGTGAAAGTGTGCAGCAGCAGAATAAGAACTTTGCATGTCGCAGACCAAAACATGGCAAATTTTTCAAAGTGATTTGAGCCTAAACGCATACAAAATCCAAAGGACCCAGGCGCTGAAACCAAACAACCATACTCAGGATCGAGTTTTCGCTAAATGAGTTTTGGAGCAGTTGGAAGTTGATGGCAATTTTCATCGAAAAATCATCTTTAGCGATGAGGCCCAATTTTAGATGAATAAGTAAAATTGACGGATTTAGGACAACACGAGACTCACAAGGTGTAAATACATTCAAGTACAATTCAAAGACTGTTTGGTGTGGATATTGGGCTATATGTTGATGATAACTAATTTCTTGAAGCCTGAGTTAGGTGATATAGACACCAAAGACATATGGTTTCAACAGGATGGCCCTACGTGGCACACATCTCAAAGCACAATCGATATCCTGCACGAGCGGTTTCATGGCATACGAGTAGTTATCTCGCTCCGATGCGACGTGAATTGGCCATCAACGTGGTGTGTTTTGAAAATTTCAGACTACTCTTTTCCTCTGTCAATTTCTTAATGACTTAATTCATCCTGATCTACTCATCGAAAATTGGACCTTTCGAATGCGCGCCAAACAACGAAGCCGAGACGGCCAAATGTAACATCGTTATTTCACTGATAATGGCATTGATAGGGCCTTCAAATAAAGATAAAACCCTATTGATATATTGAATTTACAACTTGAATAATTCAATTTTAAATTCGATCCGCCCCTGAAAACCCTTTATAATGAAATAATACGTATACGCCACAGTGAACGATTTTTCTTTGTTTTTATCCTCAACTATTTTGACAAGTGTTGTTCGTTCTTCATTAGTAGTAAAATGCTGTTGTAAAGAAAGGCAGAACATTTTGAAAAAACACGTGCTTTCTTAATTTGTCATCACAAACCAATTGCACTCCTGCCATCCCAAATTCATGCTTGCTTACACTTCCAGACAATCATCAATCAAATTATATGCATTGCAGAGCAAAGTAAGCAAAACTGACAGCTTACTTTAATGTATCGAGGTCGATGCGATTTATATCAAAGAGATTAGCTCTTGTGATGTTGTTTTCATTTACAATTTTTTTGTTTTTTCAATCTTTGTGTCCCCGTTCAGAGCGGATGGGAATATTTTTCAAAGCAGAAATTTTCAATTTCCGCTTAAGGGTTTCCCATCATGCCGAAAAAAATAAAAATGAAATAAAACCAGGTGAAAGTCTCCTCTCTCTCTGCATTTTTATAGCTGGAGGAAGGTTATGAATCGCACCACATCCCTTTTCAAGCTGCTGTTCAATGCAGACATCATACTTGGACGAAGTCGAAAGAATAAAAAGCATTCTCCAAGCAACGGTGTTTATGACGGCATTTTATAAAAATCAGAAAAAAAAATAAAACCAGGTCGGAAATATATTTTCCAATCGCAGGCTAAATCAAAACTACGCTGATGGTCCTGGTCCTGCTTGCAGGAGCCCGTCGCGTCGGTCGTCCGGCGATATCTATTTGTGTGTAGATATGGGAATTGGACTCCTCTAAGCTTTGGATTTGTCTGTAGGGGTGATTTCAGATTTCGATTTCTTTTGTTTTTTTCTTTCCGTTTCTTTTCAGTTGTCCTTGTCGTCGTCCTTGTCGTAGTCGGTCGGGCGGTCGTCGAAAAAGAAATCATCATCATCATCATCGTTTGCTCAGGAAACACAATCTGGACCGATTATTGTGGGACAAACTCTCTCTCACATACACACAAAGATAAAAAATGGACTTAGAGCGGAAATAGGGATTTTTTTGTTTTATTTCTTGAAAATTTGCTTGAGTTGAATTATTTTGTTTTGGTGAAGAAAGAAGTCGACTGATTTTTTGTTTGTGTTCTCTTCAAGGTGTTCCGGCTATTCCGTATGGGGCGGACATTTGATTTATAAACGAACGATATCCATGACAAAAAGGACGATGGAAGGTGGATTTACTTTTAAATTTACTACGTCGTTGTTATTGTTGTTGTTTTTGGTTTTTTCCTTTGAATTCTTGTTTATGTTCGAAAAAAGGGACAAGAGAAAAAAATTATTTTGAATTTTGAGCTTAGCAAGATCCTGTTGGATATGATTTATTTTTCATTAGCAAGTGCGAAGGACGACAGAGATTTATTTATTGATGGTCAAAGCAGAATTATTATTGTTTATTGTAATGAATTTTTAATAAGGCTTTGAGTTGAACCCACTTAAGCAAATCTGCAGCAGATGAATGAACATTTATTTATGACTTTTGACTACTAGAACGACAGGACACAAAAGTGAAACCTCCTCGCTTTAGCCTGAGTGTAAAAACTTCAAAAGAAGTACTAAACTGGCATTCAATCCTAAAGCACCCTTCTGCCTCGATTGGCATCTCAAATAAAACACCAATTCCCTAACAACAAATATCCGATCTCGTAAAATGTCTGCACCATAAGATCCTGGACATCAAATCAAAAGCCCCAAAGCATTGTCAACAAAAGTTAAATGAACTTCAATATCCGTTTTCAATTTGCCGCTGGTCTGAAGCAGGTATAAGGACTTCCATAACGAGTCGACTTACAATTTAAACTAACACAAATTAAAACCTCCTGAATGCATATCCTTAAACAAAGCAAAATCCTCCTGCATTGTTTCGGAGACTTCAACCCCACACACCATTATCAGTGCAGGCATAACTCTTCCCAAGCCATCAGATTAGTTTCCACAAAAGAAACCGCATTTACACACCAATCGACCGGGTCGGTCGGCATTTTTGGTACAATTTCAATATTCTTACCTGACTTTCTTGTTCGTCCTGTTTTGTTGAAGTGGCACTCCTTGGTGCAGCATCATTTGGAAGTTCTTCATCGCTATCGATAGGCGATTGTGTTGTTGGGATTTCACATTCAGATGTTGGTGGAACAACACACCTTAGTGAATGCCTATCAAATACCAACATTGCCGGACAACGCTGCAAACGTGGATAGCCACCCTGGCATTGCCAATAACGATTGCAGGACTTTCCCAAAGGAACATTGCCGTTGGCGTCATCATTGCAGAGTGCTAGGTAAATTTTATTTGTGAGAAAATCGAACAAAACAAAAACATTTTGTAGCAACAAGAATGAAATTCGAGAGAAAGATCTAAATATTGATAAAAATCACTTTAGACCTTTAATCTAACAAGAACTTACGATGTTTCTGGCAACCATCAACATTGTCGGGCCAATCACAGCTGTGCGAAACTTCATTGTAAAGTAGACCACCGATGCAGAGCTGTTCGGCAGCGGTGCCATTCCAGCATGTCCAATAACGGGTACATGATGTCTCGTGTCCAAAGATGCCATATAGCCAGTCACAGTGTTCTGTCGAAATTGGTCCGTCTGAAATGTGTTTGGAAAATACAAAATCATAAACAATTCTGTACCAATGGCAGTTTGAATGTAATCAGGGTTCCCACTTCATCATATTTTTGTTTAAATTTTGTATCATGCATTGTTAAAAAGTTAGGGTTTCAGTTTTCGACAAATGCGAAATACAAAACCATTTCAGTGTCAACCCTGAGCTCATTGTGCGTATTCTATGTTTGTGCATGGCCCAAACGATACGGTCACATCTGCAGCTAAATGAGAAAACTCAAATAGAAATCCAACTAGCCATTCTAATCCTAGCACAATATACTGGGCTACTCACTTGCCAATTGCTTGCCCTCACAATAATTTGCCCTCCATGGATAGTCGCACCCTTCGGTAACGCCACGATTTTTACCAGCAAACACTAGCCCATTGGGACAGTCATAGAGTTGGGGCTGATTGCTGACACATTCCCAATATCTGTCGCAATAGACTTCGTCACTGACAACACGTTGTTTTGTCTTGCATGGATCCTCTTGGTCGCCCTTTAGCTGTTTTTCTCCATTGCATCTCTGGAACTGGAACACTGAAAAAGAGAAAAAGAAGGATGAGAGGCATTTTAATTTTCGAAGAAGTAGCGTTATTGAGATACTTTTTTTGAAATCTGCCTATCCTTTGAATAGGAGGGCATTGTTGACATGCAATTAAATACGAGTGGGAGGAGAATTGGTACGAAAAGAGATGAATAGAGAATGTAGGTGTAGGAGGATTTGTTGTGTAGTTTTCTGGATTGTGTTGGGAGGATGTCAAAGGCTAAACATGAGCTTTTCGATCAAAGAGATTGGTTGAATGGTTTCAAGCCTGAATTCGAATGTACCAATATCAAAAGGAATTATTGACCAAGATGCAATTTGCCAGTCTAATTAACTAGGTTTACTGCATGTGTGCATTTATGCAGCCATAGAAGTTTAAATTAAGCTCGGTAGCCCAAAGAACTATGTGTAAATTCAATGAGCTCGAAAAAGACATCGATTGTGTACTTTTCTCTTCTCTTTTAAAAGGTAAACACAACCTCGTTGATTGCAAATGAACTTGAATTGGTTTTTAAAGGTCACCGATGTGGTTTGGGAGCTTTGTGAATCTCAGAATTCTGAAATTCCAGGCTTTAGGTCGAAAGACCGAAAGCCGAAATTTCACAAATCGAGGTATCGCAAGTCATTTGAACGCAAATTACTACGCAGTGCTTTTGCCCGAATGCCGAAGGTAGGATTTTTTTCATGACAATCTACTCCTTTTCGTCCATCAAAGTTATGAGAATTAAGGAGGTCAAAATCTGGTACCTGTTTCGATTTTTCCAACAGCCCTGAATTAGACTACACATTTTTAAAAAAGCAGACATTTTAGGAGACACGAAATGATGAGAAGCATGGAGAACGAAGTAAAATAATTCTTCGTTCAATTAATCCTAAATGCAATTCCACATGTTGATCAAATAAAAACAACAATTTTGCATATCATAAATTCCAGTACGAAATAATCATTTCGGGGTAAAATTCCAAAAAAGTGCTTAAACCCTCAAAAAATAGTACTTTTTCATTTTCCAAAAGGTAGTAAATCTCGCGAGGGAAAAAATTGCGGTCATTTGTTTTGCGTGCTCTCAGGTTGTGCCGAAATTTTAGTAGACATGAAATGCTGAGATTCATGGAGAACAAAGCAAATAAATTTTCCGTTCAATTGTGAAAGTTTGGAAAGTTTGTTGCTCAATAACTCCAGAAAGGCAAAACGGACCTGGATGAAATTTAGCACGGATGTAGATTATTTTATTTTTTGGCTTTCAGGGAAAATAGCGCAGGCAAGTAGTCTTTTTCGATTTTTGGTCCAGATGAATATTGTTAACGAGTAGTTCATAGAATTATAACTATCCTCATTCATCAGGTGACCATAGCGTTCAATGTTAGTGATAATAATAATTAATCAAAGTCACTAATGGTTTTCTCAAAGAGAATTGAGTTAAATACCTTTTTGTATCTTGATCAAAATCTTAACAGTCCAGCAAATATGTGACTCTACAATTTTCCATACGAAACTCAACCGAAGCCAATTTGATTAAACGATAAGTTTCCATTTTACTTTGTGGTTCAGTGTTTTTTGGCTTTGATTAAAATTTCCGTATTTGGTGATTTTATTGGCATGATGGTGTCCTTTTTGTTGAGGGTTCTATCATCCATAATGGTTGCTATCGCGCTTCCGTCGCTCGTCCTCCGTTGAATGACGTTGATGAAGTCGATGACAATCGACTTTAATCTCCGGATACACTCAATATCAATTCTTGCTGCCATCAGCATGGACTTACAATTTACAATTTTAGATACGACGAGACGACCATCGACTGACACCACCACCATCACCACCATCAACGTTTAATGTTGACGCAGACAGTAGGCGGAATGATTCTTTGTTAAGAATATCCATTAATCACCCGCAGTGCCGAAGGGACCAAAATTTGCATTTTATACAATTTATGAGGCTCACGTGACTTGCTAGATTTTCTTGTTTATACTGGCAATTGGAGCGTTTGCATACTTTCGCCATACAACATCGTTTCTTCGTTGGTTGGTCGTCTCGTCGTCGTCGTGCCGTTCATTTGACTTGTTCTAGTCTAGGCTCTTCGTACAGTCTCAAGGTACACTTCGAGTTTCTGTTTTAACATGTAGAGTCGACTGAGATTCGAACAATTCCTAAGCATTCGTTGTTTTAATATTTTTGAAATAGTCTGAACCAAGCGACCCTGAGTGTTAAATTACTCAGAGACAGGAAGAACAACAGAGCATTAAGAACGGAGACTACTGAGACTGAAAGGACATACGGATGTAGTTGGAGTCTTTTCTTGTGTTGCTTCAATTTAAAATTAGAACATTATCTATAATATGAGGACGGTTGTCTTAGGTGGGAATCTGTTGAAAATTTGCATAGGACAAAGTTAATTTTTACGTTCTATTTCGAGAACGTCGGTCGTCGTCTCTTTTGCATTTTCTCAAGGTGATTCTACTATTTTAAGCGACAAATACTTTATGCAAAAGGAACAAGAGGAGCTATAATCATTTTACACAAATAACAATGTTCTCTTTTTGTTCGTGCGGAATAAGGTAGTATGATATTTTCTATAAGAAGCATCTTGAGAGTGTGAGAGCTTTTCTCAAATTGCTTTACTCCTAATTGAGGATTGAGGTTTTCAATTTATTTTTTTGTGTTTTTGTTTTTTTTTTTTGCTTACAAAGGTGTTAGGCTATGTATTTGTGTTGTGATATGTGTTCTACATGTTTTCTTTTAGGTTTTCTTTTGCTTAAAGAGATGGGGGCGAATGCGACGATGAGATTTTCTAAATCAGCGAAACGAGCGTGCTGTGATTGATTACTATGTGATTCACTTTATCCATGGGGAATATAAATCATTCAAGGGGTGGCAAAAAAATCAAAAAAAAAAACGTTGTGATGTGATATGTTCTCTAATTTGGTACAATGCTTGTAGAAGCTTTGAAATGAAAACGTTTCCAAGGTAATGACATATTAAAATGTTTTCCATACTCAAGCTGATTTGGATGATTTCCAAATCAAGTGTGACCCCCGTTTGCAAACCTTGTTTCCTTGTCTTCATTTCCTTGTTGGTCATTTTAATCTTTGTGAAAAGTTAGATAGCTTGCAAAATATTGCAAGTTCAGAAGTTCAACTGGTAAACTCTAAAATGAAAGGTAAGAAACACGCTGTTATACTTTGTAATAATCCATCATTAGGCGTTCCACAAGACTCCGTTCTCAGGCCTCTTCTATTTCACTTTATATAAAACGAACTTCACCAAATCATTTCTGAGTACACTGACGGCGCGTCGCCCAAATCATAATGTAAAAATGCTGTTGCTAACAATAGGTACCTATAGTATCAGTAAATTCAACAATGAGTTGTGATGTCGAATTTTGCTAAGAGAAGTGGACTTTTCCCTAGCCCTGCTCGAGGTGCGGTCTTTTACGAATTCCTGTAGGGCCTTCTAAATGCAAAATAGGCTTCGTGCTTGCTAACATTTCAAAAGGGAGCTGCTGCTGCTGCGTTGATAATTTTTTTTTCTTTTTGAAACTGTCATATTTTTCTTTGCTGCAGTTGCCCGTGGCTTAGTGGTTAGGTGCGTTGGTTGCTAAGCAGAACATCGTAGGTTCGAGTCCTACTCGTGCCCATAAAGTGTTTATTTCATCTTTTACGGGTACTGCCTCTTGCGAAGAACTGACAAAACTTCCAAGAGTATCAATCTGTTATGAAAAAGTGCTTCTCAACTTTGCTGTTCGGAATAGGCGTTAAATTAAAGGTCCCCTCAATTCTTCACACGCACTCAGAGAATTGTTGATGAGAGTTAGCCACTTAGGCCTTGGCTCTTCAAGAGCTGTCGCGCCACTTTATTTATTTTTTAATTAATGTAGAATGTTTTTACTCACGTAAGCCATTAGGAATTAGATCTCTATGCCACAAACGGTCCTAAATATTTTTTTTAATTAGAAAAAAACCCATTAAGTTCAAAGAATCTCATTGCCAAAAAAAAAACAACCAAAAATCCTCATAACCAGATAATGTTTATCAAAAACATTAATGTGACAGACAAACGGCTTACCATCGTGTCTTCCTTATCACCTGGCCCCCATTTGAACAGAAATCTTAGCAAAACAAAAATATCCACTACACCAATGTCCTTCAAGCATCAAACCATAAAAATACGACATGAAATCAAATTATCTTGATTCCTTTTTACGCCAAAATAATGACCAAGTGATAAATGGAAATGTGCTCAGGACCAAATCTCCATCTGAGCAACTAAATTAAATCACCCCACTCACAGACACATCACCCAATAACCTTTACAACTAGTATCAAGCTCTATAGGACATCCCCAACCAATGATGGCATTAAGGAGTCCTTGCACGAGCATATACTTCATCCAATTTACACCGCAGCACTAGCGAGGGCTGAATCGAGTGGTAAAACCCTTTTTTTTCTATATAAAGGTACGGACTTAAGTCGTTTATATAAATTCCGATTTTTTTGTGTGTAGTTTCCTTTGCAACATTAAACTAAGTTATAGCTAAACCGCTTCCACAAATGTTGTGTGTCCGCTCTTCCTTGAAGCCATTTCAACCTGGTATCTACGTGTGACACATAGAACAGCACTATACCCAAAGTTATTCCCTTAAACTGAGATGAATTGAAGACCAAACTGGTAATTAAGTTACCCACACCATTCCTAAACAGACGACACAGTCTTACCTTCATATTTGCAATGCTCTTATTCCTTAACAATGAAATTATCCCCTGAAAGCGGATCACATAAATCCAGAAGCAGATCCAAAAAAGTATTCGGACACAAGCAAACATGATTTCAAGGAATCACCTTTTGTTTCGTCTCGTTTCGAGAGAGTGAGACAGGACAGAGATTAAAGGTCTCCCTCTCCATCAGGATTGTGATGTTGTGTTTCGATTAGACCGTTGTCCAGTTTTATAGGATTCCTGAATTAAGTTACCATTCTTGACAACCCCCATAAAGCATCAAAAATATGTGATGTGTACAAAAGAAATCAGCAATAGGTGGATTTGGAATTTTGAAGAACCTTCATCCGGACGAGGTGGACACGTGTGGATGTGAATGTACGGATGATGATGTTTTTCTAATGGTATCCCTGAACTTCAAGTGCTGTATTAATGTCTTGTCTCGTCGGCAATCTTATAGCTTAAGCTTTGGCATTAAATTTTTTTTGTGCTTTACCTTTTTGTGTGAACAACTACTCGTTTTAGAGATTGACAGAGATTTTTCCTTTCGGTCGTCTGTTTTTTCTGTTTTTTGTTTTGAAAGCATTTGAGACTGCAATAAAGGTCGCCATTGTTTTGGGATCATACTATTGTTTATGTTTTTTTTTTTATTTGAAATAGCAGGACTTGGATTGAGCTTGTTTTTCCTCTTTTGGGTACTTCCCTGGGGTGGTTTGTCTAAGTTTGCGATCAAAAGTTCTTCATTTTGAATTAATAAGTTCTAAGATTTTGATTCCAAATTCGGCAACTAAAAAAAAGAGTTTCAAAATTATCGTATTAAAACTCGCATCTATGTACATCTAAGGCGTTTTCCAATAGCGACGGAGTGATTTTGACAGCTCATGGCGGCCATATTGCTTTTTTGTTTTTTTTTTTATAATTAACGCGCACTCAAGGGATTTTTTTCATTACCCTTTATATGCTAAGAGTACAGTGCGAGCATTAGGGAAAGGATAGAGGATGTAAAAGGAGGTGTCGGTGAACATTGGTTTTGAATTCTTCAATATTACAATGACTGGGGAAGATAGAGTGTGGAAGAGAGTTCCACATTCGCGTAGTACGGCTAAAGAACGATTCTCTGTACTTGACAGTACGTCCGAAGTTGGGCTCAAGGGTGAACTGATGGGCATTCCTGGAGGCGCGGGTATTACGGTTGAATTTCTTAAGGGGAGGAATGCAACTGGCTATTTCACTAGAGCATATACCGTTGAAGTATCGGTAAAACAGGGTGAGACATGAGACATTACGCCGATGTTCTAGAGATGTAAATGACTCAACGATGGTTTTGTCACCAATCATTTTGAATGCTCTTTTTTGGATATTGTCCAGAAGATTTAAGTACGTCACTGGAGCACCAGCCCAGACGTGAGAATTGTACTCAAGCTAAGGACGTATGTAGGTTTTGTAGATGGTAGCCAGATCAGAAGGGGAAAAAAATTTCTTGCATCGCCTTAAGAAACCTAAACATTTTGCGGCATTTTTGGCGACATCGCATATGTGCTCATTCCACAAGAGGTGGTCAGTGATGCACATACCGAGAATCTCGAGATGTTCGGTCTCATTGATGCAAGTACCACTCATGGATAGTGGCAAGGGGTGTATATCTCGCTTCGACGATACAAGACAGCATTGAGTTTTCGAAGCATTAAACTCTACGCGATTTTGTATTCCCCATTGTACAATGCTGTTTAAGTCAGAGTTTAATGAGCTTATCATATTTTGCCGTTCTTCTTTTACTTTCTGTCAAAATGTCGTCTCTTATAGCGTTTTTTTTTTGGTAATCCGGAATTGTACACAGAACTGTCCGATTCAGGATTCCAAACGAACAGGCAAACACATTTTTTTGCTTCTAAGGGTTGAATGGTTGCGTATTTGTGAAACCTCATATGAAGAATTGCAGATGACATGACATTGTTTTTAATTTCTTTATTTGTACCTAAACATGGCAGCGAGTACGTATATGCGAGTGTGTGCATGTATGCGTGATTCTGTTTTTGATTCTGACTTCAAATTCGGAATCGTTTTTCTGTTCTATTCAGAACAAGAACTGTCATCTTGTGCCAAGTGAACGAGTACAGAACTGTTCGGAACAGTTCCGGACGACCAAAAAAAACGCTATTAATCAGTCACTCCAAGCAGTTATAGTGGAAAATTTGCTAAAGCGTTTTCAGGGATCAATTACCTGAATTAAATTCCTTTATTTTCGTTAAGTACATATGAAGGCTGTTGCAATATTTGATATTTTGATATTTGATATTTATTGAAAATAAGACAGCTGTACATTAAGTAAAATTTATTAAAAGTACAGGAAATAATACAATACAAGAATTTAATATAAATTGATAAATCAAAATTTACAATATAATATAAAAACCATTTTACATAAATTAAACAAATTGAAATTAAAAATTAAATTAAAATTAACAATTAAAAACCTAAAAGCAATCACAATTCCAATGTAAAATAAAAAGTGAAGAGTAAAGATTCAAGATCATCAGTTCAAATTAGCGAAATTCTCAAAGCAGAGTTCATGAAACCTTCTGTGTTCGACTCTAGACCTCATATGACTGGGAAGATTATTCCACAGTCTGACAGCATACACGAAAAATTGCCTGCGAGATGTCAGCGAAGTATGCTTAGAGGAGCGCAATAAAATAGAGCGATTTGTGGAACAGAAACTCAGTTTATTAAATAAGTAGCTTGGGGTCTTGTTAACAATTAATTTGAAGACAAAAGAACAACATCGATACTTGAAATAAGCTTCTAAGTTACATCCAAAAAGATGACGAGTGTAAGACGAGACATGATCGTATCTGCGGACGTTAAAAACAAATCTGGCAATAGCGTTAAATGGTACTTTCAACTTCTGAAGTGACTGTGAATCAGGATTGAGAAAAGTTCTATGGATACAATTGGCAGAAAAGTTCACATCCATAGGATACAATTGGCAGGATAAGTGATTTAGCAAGCTTCAGCTTTGTCTCACTTGGAAGACTCGATTTTGCTACAGATAAACCTCTAAGCGAAGCATATATTTTTGAAATAATTGAATTAATGTGATTGTCCCAATGAAGCCTATCGTTAAATATTATACCGAGGTTTTTGGCGTGATTAACTAATTCAATTGGGCAATTATTTAAAAATATGGTTGGGAAGTCTTCCAGGTAAGGTTTATTTTTGGAGATAGGTAAAGCTTTTGTTTTTTCAGGGTTCAGTGAGAGTCCGTTGCTTATGGACCAATTGTATATGGATCTTAGATCAGAATTCAACTTTTCTGTCGCATCTTCAACATACCTATGGGAATTGAAATGTATAGTTGAACATCATCGGCGTAGATATGAAACTTACAATGAGACAAAACAGATGGCAAGTCATTTATAAACAGTAAAAACAATAAGGGTCCCAGAATTGTTCCTTGGGGAACACCAGTATTAACAGGAAGGAACGAGGACAACTTGCTATTGCACGATACAGCTTGCCAGCGATTTGTCAGATAAGAATAAATAAGGTTTTTGGTTGTGTCAGAGAAATTAAAATAAGTCGTCAGTTTATCACAGAGAAGGTTGTTGTTAACGCAGTCAAATGCCTTTGAAAAGTCAAGTAAAGTTAACACAGTTGTATGATTATAATCTAATGCTAGTCTAATGTCGTCAGATACTTTTAAAAGTGATGAAATACAGCTATGTCCTGACCGGAAACCCGATTGCAAAGGGTTAAGTAGTTTGTTTTCGTCAATGTACACCTTTATTTGGTGGCTCGTGATTTTTTCAAAGACTTTGGAGAGAAATGGAAGGATTCCTATCGGTCTGTACTCTAATTTCTTTCCAGGTTTTAGTATAGGGATAATTTTGGATATTTTCCAGGAAACAGGATAAGTTGAGGTCATAATAATCGTATTAAAGATATGAGTTATATGAGGAAGTACAAAAGGAAGAAGGATTTTGATAAAGTCAGGGTGAATATTATCTAAACCTGTGGATTTAGATTTGATAGAGAATACTGCTTTTCCTACTTGGTATTCATCAACAACACATAGAACACATAGAAAATGTGTCTTGTCTCTCGCTTGCGCCTAAGCTTAGTCGAGTTACGTTGGTATGAACTGGGGGAGTGGAAAACTTCCTATTCAACTCATCCACATCAAAGTTATCATCAGACATAGTAGTATCTCTTTTTAAGCCAATATTTCGTATTTCCTTCCAAAAAATGTTGATGAATTGTTAGAGTTAAACCTATCATTGTAATAATTATATTTAGCAAGTTTTATTAACTTGGTTACCAAATTGCGGGATGACTTGTACTGTGAAAGCATTTCTGAGCAACCAAATCGTCTCCAACGGCGATAGGAAACGTCTCTCGTCTTCATTGCGTTCAGAATTTCGGGGGAAAGCCAGGGGCAACTACGGGATCTTATAGTCCTTGTTTTAATAGGGACATGTTTGTTAAAAAGGTAGTTTATGGTAGTGTTAAGGAATTCAATTTGATTGTCAACATTAGACGTTACATAAACGGGATGAAAATCGACAACAGAACAATCACTAAACAAATGGTCGACATTTATATTACGAAAATCACGAAACTGGATAGATTGTGGTATTTTATCAAATTGTAGGTCAAGAGTAGTAAAAATAAGGTCATGATACGAAAACATAGGAACGGATAGCTGACTTGAACACTTAACAGAGCTGGGGTCACTAACAAGAAAAACATCAAGCAGCGATGGGGTGCAACCTGGAGAAAAGTGGGTTGGCTGTTTTATTTTTCAATTTTGAAAAATATTGAATTTAAAATCAATTAAAAACCAATAATTTCTCTTCAGTGTCGAAAAACTATTAAAATTAGGCAAAGCACACAAAAAAACAAATTAAGGTATATATTTTTTTGTAGGTACTAATAATAATAGATACTAAATTTTTTTTAGCCTTTTTTCATGTTGCGTGTGAAGTATTAACGGCTTATTAATATTTATCGATTATTCAAAAAGCAGAAAAAAAGCGTACTCATTATTATAATCACTTTCATTTTTTTCATTCGGCTATACCGTATGCATTGTTCCAATAAAAATGTTAATAATGATACACTTTCAATAAAACATCAATTTCAATACTCTTCCTACCTACAGTGAGTCATTATACCTTTGTGTATGTTATACCTTTGTGTATGTATGCAGGTAATATCCTTTATATCGAACAATTATAAATTTATGTAAAATTCAATTTACTTTGTGGTCTGTATGAAAAAGCATATTGTGCAAAGTGAAACCACAACTGAGCGGTTAAAAGTATTATTGCCAAACGCATTGGCAATTGTGTCATTCATAGACGGATTTCCGATATGCGTCACACACAGAATGCGGTTATAATTATCATCATTTTTGTGCGTTGTTATTTCATTCCAGATACCAGACCAATAAAAAGTAGACACCAACAAAAAAAACCTCCTACAGCAGGCACCACAAAAGGATATCAATACTGTTGCCATCACAATACTCGTAAAAAACTGTGGGCACTAAAAAGTAGGTACATACAATAGGTATGAGTTCTCTCTTTTTTTCAATCTCATTTGATCAATTAATAAGAAATTTAAACAAATTTAATGTCTGCTTTAAAGCATTCTGTTTCCTCATGCTTCGCGTGTCGTTTAAAAAGTGAATGTGTGATGCTTTACCCTGTTTCAACAATATTTTAAAGGCTATGAAATAGCCAGTTGCATTCTTCACCTCAAGATATTCAACTGTAATACCCAGGCTTCCAGGAATGTCCATCAAGCCCAACTTTGGTCGTACTGTCTAGTAAAGAGATGAGTTTTTCGCCATACAGCACGAATGTGGAACTGTTTACGTCACTCTATCTTTCCAGGTCATTGCAATATTCAAGAATTCAAGACCAATGTTAATGACATAGGCGCAAAATTATAGTCGCTAATGAACAACTTTAGTGTGATACTAAGCTTAAAATGACGTTTGAGTCATGTCTGAAACGTCATTTTGAGCTAGTATCACACTAAAGATGTTCATTAGCGGACTATAATTTTGCGCCATATTCTTTTAAGCCCGCTACATTTTTTCCATCTTTCCTAATGCTCGCATTGTGCTTTGGCATAAAACAGGTATCATAATCTTCTTGAGTGCGTGCCTAATGTAAAAAAATCAAATCCAAAATCGTCTACTGTCTAGACTAGACCATCAAAACGAAAATAAAACAAACACCATCAGGTGCTGTTTTCCTCTCTTGGGTAAAATTGACGACAACATTTTTACTTCTTACATTTGAATCAATTTATGTTTTTCTGTTGTTTGTTTTTTAAACTTTTTATTGTTCTTCAATTCATCATTAAATCTTTGAATTTTTTTTTTTTTCAAAAAAAAAAAAATATTCCTCAAAAGACCATGTTGTAAATTTGTGAACAGTTCGGAGAATTCCCAAGGCGCAATGATGATGATGATTGTTGACACAGAATCAACAAATGACAATGTTTGACAGCAATATGAATGTTCAAAGAAAAACAAAATGGTTGTAGGGGACGATTAAAAAGACAGTTGTATTCATTTATTTTTATTTTCTGACACTTGAAAGTTAGTCAAATTTCAAACCGCAAACGAGGAACTTATTTTAAAATTGCAAAATCTTTTATTGTTGATGCACATTAGCTTGGATTTCCCAAGCATTGTAATTGTGTTGGGAAAATAAAACCGGGCAACATATTCCACATTGGAGAGGTACGGCTTAAGAACGAATTTCTGTAAATAACTGTACGACCGAAACTGGAATCAAGGGTATTTACTATAATGAACGAGTATTACCGTTGAAAATTATAAGGAGGGGGAGGGGATCAAACAGTTATTTTCAATGAAAAACGATAGAAAATGGAGAGACATGAAACATTTTAGAGATGTTTCTTGAGGTGAAAATCAGTCAGCATTTCTATGACCTTGAAAAGAAGGGACGTAAGTGCAATCGAATTGTAGCTTACACTGAAAATAATATTATTTCGTAAAGAAGCGACATTCGCTTCATAAAGATTTTATACACTGGCTGAATGTAATTTACATTGAATCAAAGAAAGATTTTGTAATTTTATAAAACGAAAGACATATACTTTAATGAAAATAATTCACACTTTCGTAATTTAATGAACAAATATTTAATGAAACATTTTCTTAAACGTACGTTAAATACTATTTTAATGAAAAGCTTTCATAAAACTATGAAATGTTCACTAATTTTATGAAATTTCTTTAAAATATGAAAATAATTAATTGGTTTATACATTTTTTCCTCGATTTATGAAAACCTCTTCATGTAGCTATTGATCATAAGTTCTTTTTTTAGAATATAAATATTTTTCATACTTTTATGAAAATATTCATACGTTTATGAAACGCTTTATTTGCATATGAAACAAGTTTCATTGGGCCAACGAATTTGTATGTAACTTTCGTTAGGCCAATGAAAATGTGCATTGAATTTACGTTCGAGTGTGGAAGTATATTGGCCCCATTAGATCATTGACGCTGTTTTAAATGACTTTAATAGTAATTCTTTGTGCTCTTTGGCCCATTTAGCCGCAAACCTCTAAACAAAAATTTATGATTTATCATCGGATATATTAAAAAATGATTTAGCAAAAGTCCGCATGTAAAAAAATAATAATTAATAAATTAAGTTGCACTTACATTTAAATATTTGAGGTCAAACTTTTTATCTGATGAGTCAATTCACAAGTATAACAATATTACAAAAAACAAATTAATAATAAATTCCATTAAATTCAAAACTTATATTAAAGTACAACCCGAAATGACAGTTAAATGAAAACAACACTCAAACCGTCTTTTGACACATTCCATATCCACATGAAGTGAAATGGAAAAAACCCCGACACCTAAATGATGTTAACTACACACTTCGTTGCTTTATAACAAACCCCATTTTGCTAAAGTGTTTGAAAATCAAAAACTATTCTGATTTCATTAAAAAACATTAATTTTAACGCAATTGAAATACAATTACATTTAACATCGCCTCCCCATCATTCCCTTTGCTCATGACATGACATCTCCAAAACCTCGATACGGTAGTGTTGTATAGGTGTGTCATCAGTCGTGAATTCTCATTGAAATTGTAAACCACTGACAGCTTGACAGAGGACAAACTCCTCCACACTGGAGTGACTGATATTGATTTGAGAACTGTTAGAGTGAAAAATTGCTTAACCTCGAACACAACACAATACTCGTAAAAAACCAACTTCACATTTTTAGTGATTGAAATTCAATAGTTTCGCGTTAAGTAGATTAGTTTAGTAAAAAGTGTTTGAGCGTTTTAATAAAATTTAATCTAATTTATTTAAGTTGATTATTTGAATTTGTTACTAAGTTGACTTTAAATCGGACACCACACAGCATTTACATGTTCGCCCTTGTATCAACAATCAAAGGACAATAATTCTAACCTACTCAAATTGTAAATTACTAGACGCCACTAGAACCAATATCCATCCACCTTACGAACATCTCAAATGCACGGTCGGTGGTGGTTTGGTTCGGTGTTCGATGTTGTGTATGTGTGTTTTCTCGTCAACACCAAGAATTATAATTAAACTCTGGAGGAAGTCAAATAGCATTTGAGAATGTCAGTTTAGGTCAAAGTGACATTCTGAATTATTGTCTCGAATTAGATTGCGTCCAGCCTGGTGAAAATATTAATTGATGATTAAGATTGATGAATGGCGGGAATATATTAGTATTTAGTGTAGCAAATGTTAATGTGAGGTTTTCTAGAGCTTACATTAGTTATTGATGTTCTAGTTTGAAATTTGATATTTTGGTATAACCAAACGTTTCGGGTTTCAAGGATATTAGAGGAAGCTGGTTGGGTCTCTTGTTCTGGATTTAAGTCACCGCCATTGAAATTTAGCAAGGTTCAAGTTCTTACAACTGCTCAAATTTACAAAAAAGCAATTGCTTACATCGAATTATTTGAACGGAGAATTTTGAGGCTTCGTTCTCCATGATTCTCAGCATTTGGTGTCACCTAAAATTTTTGTCTTTAAGAAAAGGTGTTGACTAATTCAATGCTATTCAGATATCAATCTCGTAAAGAAAAGGAAAAATGACAAATGACATTTAAGCAAGAGTATAGCGGAAAAGTATTTTGCGATCATATGGCTTGCGAGATTTGGTTTTCGATGTTTCGACCCGAACCCGTTATAACAAAGTTGCCGGTGGAATAATCTTTTTTGTAGGTCGGTCGGTAGACAACCGATTGGTTTGTCCTTCCTTTCAATTGACAACTGATAAATAAATAACAGATCAAGAAACAGTGATTCGTTTAGCTATACAAAAGCATAAGTGGACAAAATAGAATTAATGTCCTAAAGCCAAATTAAGTTGAGACAAAAAGACATAAAATAAAGAATACAAAAACTTTCTTTGACATTTTTCAAAACAATATATATCTATAGATTCGTTGTTTAATATATTTTGAAAATTCGCAATAAGACAATACAGGAATGAAAGTTGGTCTATATGTGGCGCGCACACTGCACAGTTCTATTTAACTTGATCACAGGTGCATCGAACAATTTTAATGACCTTCAAATACTATAGCTTCAGCCACACGGTTGAAACAATATTCGAGTTGAGAGTGCATCTTGTTTCATAGCTAGACCGTAGTTTATTCATAGCAAAATTAAATTGGAGTCATGAATAGTCGAATGATTGTTAACTTTCTTTAACAAAGTTATCTTACGACTCAAGAGCACTGCAGATTTATCATCGAACTTTAATGGAGTTTTAAGTACAACAAAGTGTTCTTTAATTATTTCAAAACTACTTTTTAAGCTACGTGACTGGCATCTTTGATCGAACCCGATAAAGCATCTTCAGTTCTGACTTGTTAGAAGTGTTTCGTGCTATTCCCACATCTCTATTTTTCTTCTCTTTTCTTCGTCACACACGCGAAATTTGACAATATCTTGATGTCGAGAACAATGACAGAAAAGGAGGTTTTGACATGTGTTGAGCTTGTTTGTTTTATTCAGTGCAGAAATCATGTTTAATGGGGCTTGACATGCAAACTGGAGTGTATATTGAAATGCGAGTTTGCAGCATGGTGGTAAATATAACGATGACAGTGGACGCGACTTCGTCTTCGTTCGTTTGCCTCTTGTGTTAGATAGTTTGCCTTTTGTTGAATCACTCAGTGGTGAAAGTGTTCAGAATACGTTCAACGTTCAAGTGTCTATCTTTATTCAAAAGAAAAAAAAAGATCAATTGAAAATGTGTGGAGAGTGGAGACTGGAAAGTTTCCGTTCTCGATGCTGTCGACAGTTCTGGGCAGGTATTGTTCGATTGTGAAGAGTGAAACGCTAAAACAGAGACCAATGAGGACTCACGGGAAATGAATCCTGTCAATTGAATAAAATGCAACGCAACAGATGAAGGAGCTTTCCTCTCGGAATGTAGCACCCAATAATAATAAATTAAACTTCCTGTGATATGCAAACAAAATTAATGAAGTATGACATTATTTAAAACGAGGATGAAAGGATTCAGCAGTGTTTATGAGATTTTAAGAATCGCGGACGTATTGAATGCAAACTGTTATGACGAACTTAATTTACTTGGTTATAACCCCATTCAATTGAAGTGTCGAACATGCACACAGTGCTAACTTCATGAATTTGACTTCATGAATTCATCCTTAATATAAGGAACTGACAGAACCTTCGCAATAGAAGAATAAAGCTTGGAAAATAATATCAGTTCTATGACATTGCAGCATCAAGTTGATATATCGCCCTATTCGAAGAGTTTAAAAGACTCTCTTTTGATCTGAACAGTGAATATCTTTTATCTTTTTGGAATTTAGTCAATTCTAAAAAGAAATGTGATGTTTATCCTATAAACTTCAGTTACAACAATATTGTCTTGAACTGTAGTTCAAGTAATTTTAGTCAGTCCTTCATTGATACTCCCATTTCTGTGGATACTGACTTCTTTTACTATCTGAAAGGAGACAAGTCCAATATTACAAATTATAGCCCTTTATCTAAACTGTCTTGCATTCCTTAGCTTTTCAAACAAGTTGTTTGTGCAAATTTTAGGCTTCTACTGCAAAAATTTTATATGCTATGGCTTTATGCAGAAACTTTCTACGGTGACAAACCTTCTTGCATTTTTGCACATATGTTTGAATTCTGTGGAAAGTGGACAGGAATCTTATTGTTTTAACACAAATTTTTCCAAACGTTTGATCAACTTTGGCATACAATTATCAAGTTTAAATTTAATTAATATGGTTTCCTTCAGGATTTGTTAAATGGATTTCTTCTTATCTTGATAATATTTCTTGCCAAGGAAAATTCAGAAACTCATATTCATAACCTTTCACCGCCAAGTCGGGTGTACCACAAGGTAGTCACTTAGGGCCCCTTTTACTTATTTTAGCTATTAACGATGCACCGTTAAGTGTTCGAAATAGTAAAATTCTTATCTTTGCAGATGATATGAACACTAAACCAAAAAGGTACACCATATTGATAAAAAAAGGTCATCTATATGATGTAGAATTCATCAATTTTAGTCCAGTGAACCTTTTCATCCATATGATGAAGCATTGTTCATTAATATGATGAAAATTTTCAGCGACAAATTTCGATCATCATTCATCAACTTTGTTCATCAATATTATGAAAAATGATGAACCAAATTTTGATTTATTTGTACATCAAAATGATGAATTATTTCATCGATCTGATTATCGTATTCATGAATATGATGAAAATTTAAGCAAGTAAATCATCAATGTGATGAATGCATTCATCATATTGATGTTTTTTTTTCAGATTGATGATCGTATCATCGTATCATAACCAAAAAAAGCATTTACGATTCAGGAGCGTAATTTACGATCAGCCAGTTATCAACTACGTAAATTATCCTTTTTGTTTCCCTCTCCCCCCCACACCATCCCCGTTTCGGGGGGATCTTGCCTCTTTTTCTCTCTCCTTTCCTCGCCCTTCCCCCGGTACTATATTCTCCCTTCCTCTCTCTCACCTCACCGATCAATCTCCGTACTTCCTTCTCATTCTGCACTGCTTAGTGGCGGCTATTTTTTTTTTTACAAATCCGTCACTCCGCACTGCTGGGATTCGAACCCAGGCATGAGAATGCACGACGGTCTCTTGATCGGCACCTCTACCCACTGAGCTACTTGACGCTTTATAAAATTGGAATTGATTTTCGACCGCATGAAAACTAGGGAATAAATAAACAACACAAAACGTTTTTCTTTTTCAGGAAATATTGTCGTAATTTACGATTCAAGAATCGTAACAAAAAAAAATAGTTTGGATTCAAAAGTAGTAAAATGCGATAAGAATTCATGATTTAATAAACACCTATTTTTTAATTCAGGAAATATTTTTGTAAACTACGATTGTCTAAGATCGATTCGTTCATTTAGCTTCAAGAGCTTTGTTTTTAGAATATTGAGATCATAAATCTCGATCTTTGATTTTGTAAATCAGAATTATTTAGTCGTACAATTTATATCAAGCTCCAAATGTTTAAAATTACGAATACAAAATTTGTAAATTGCTTTACAATGGAAATCTAAAATCATGACATTTTTTCGTAATTCTCAAATTATACAGTTTTGTAAATTTAGACGGAATAAAGATTGATTTACAATATTGACTCTCATTTTACGAAAAAAGGGGGATGATTTACAAAAAAAAGATTTTTCATAATTTACGACATAGAAATTCGTGATTACTGATTTTTCATTTCTTTCCGTGAATATGATGAACATTTTTCATCAATTCAGTGAATATTTTCATCAATAAGATTCACATTTTCATCATATTGAAGATCGTATACATCAATATGATGAACATTTTTCATCAATTCAGTGAATATTTTCATCAATAAGATTCACATTTTCATCATATTAAAGATCGTATACATCAATATGATGAACATTTTTCATCAATTCAGTGAATATTTTCATCAATATGAATAATAGGATTCATTCATGCAATGATACTATTCATAAATAAAAAGCGTTTATATTCTTCTTCGTACTGATGATCGACTTCATCAATATTGAGGTATATAATGGACATGATGAAAACACAAGTCTGTTTTGTTCATCAATATGATAATCATTTACATCACCTAATTTTCTTCCAAATTCAAATTGAAGTCGATTTTTTGATGATAGTCTTCATCAATATGATGAAATAAAATTGTCATTTAAATATGATGAATCAATTCATCATATTGAAGAAGAAATCATCAATGGGATGTAAAAACATTTTTTTTTCGTCAAATAGATGCTTTCATCCTATTGACGAAAACTTTTGATGAACTGATGAACTAAATTTTTATCAAATTCTGCCGAAATTCTCCCAAAAAAAGTTGATGAATGCACTTTCATCTTATTGATGATTGGTTCATCCGTCATCAAAAAGTTTTCATGAATTTATACATAATATGCAAGAAAAGTACATCTTATTGATGAATTACAGTTGATGAACGCCATTCATCAATATGATGACGGCTTTTTTTTTCAGTGAAGACTCATAAGATTCAAAAATATTTCATCCAATGATGATCGCGTTTAACTGCAAGAAAAGAATAATTTCTATCTTAACCCATGGAAATATCAGACATTGAAAATTCCAAAAAGCATAATTCTACATCTTACGTGTCCTTAAAGTTATGGACTTAGGAGTTCTTTTCACATCTAATT
Source organism: Sphaerophoria taeniata (assembly GCA_943590905.1). Lineage (NCBI taxonomy): Eukaryota > Metazoa > Arthropoda > Insecta > Diptera > Syrphidae > Sphaerophoria > Sphaerophoria taeniata. The sequence continues at coordinate 28,069,120 of OX016541.1, forward strand.
TAGATTTTTCAGAACTCATTAACAACATCGTCTATAAAGCTAATTCAATGTTAGGGTTTATTAAGCGTTGGTCTAAAGAATTCTTTGACCCTAACGATTCTTATGCCTAGTACAACAGTTTGGTTCAACTCCAACTCGAATATGCATCACAAGTTTGATTTCCTCATTATGAGATACATATTGAGAGACTTTTGTTTTAGATAAGTCTACTAACAACTAACACTGCACTAAGTGATGAGACATTTGTCGTATAAGATTTGGCTTGCTATAATCTCTCTTCAGCAATATCTGATAGTTTGTAAACAAAAAGGGAAGATACCTATTCTGCATTTCATTAACTTCGAAATATGATCGTCAACAGCTTGATACAAAACTCCACGTGAGTGTCCTTCAAGGAAAGTTCTTTTACTGTACGGACAATGACAATGCAATGTGTAACACGTATGGGATTTATGAGATTGGAACTTCAGAAATCGTAGAATTGGTGTTAGCAATCTGCAATTGAAACAATCTTACAGCGATACAGTTTTGATGTTGGCAGGCTATGGCTATGTTTGGTTATAAAGGATTCCACTCGTCGCCACCTAAGAGATTTTGTGACTTCGCAATTGAATGTTTCGTCAAAATTTCGAATGCTATAAAGAATGACACCTCCGATAAATTCTTCTTTTTAAATCAAACAACTTGAAGAAAACCAAAAAATCCCAATCAATTATCTTTTAAAGTCGATTCATATCAAAAGTATCGATTTGCCTTACAACAAATCGCCTTTTAATATTCCTTCAAAGCCTCCTTCGAATGACATTTTCCTTTCAAGCCACAGATGGTTCAGGCATTTTGATGCTTCAAATTCCAAAATCATTTATTTCAAAATTTTAATCTTCAATTTGAAGCAAGTAGAAAAAATCCCCGGTCAATTATAATTCAATCAACAAGCAACACTATTACTTCTCCATTTTCAAAGAGCGAGCCCATTCGAGCATATTAACTTTAATTGGCTAAACATTTCACACAGAACATTCGACTTCAACGCTGACAACGACACGAGGACGACGACGTTGAAGAACGTCAGTGTAGTCGACAAATTTGAGTCATAACACTAGAATGGTCCGACGGACATAAAAAAATAAAAATATGATGAAAAAAAAAACTTGCCTGCTGTCACATCCTCCTCACTTCACAAAATGAAGAAAAAAAGATATAAAAATAAATAATTTAATAAGCCGCACATCTGTGTTCCTCTCGTTTGATGCCGCACAGAGTCCCACTACAAAAGTAGCTCCTGTCTCCTGAGGCAGTGTCCTTGAATGGAACATATTTTTTTTCTCCCTCCCCAAATAATAAACATGACCATACGAACGACTAAGCCAGCAAGTCATTTACCACTTAGGCCAATTTTCCACTCTAGATGTGGTCATATTTTCACCAGGCAACAAAAAGAAATAACAAAATACCCTCATTAGAAACAGCCAAACCAGATCCTTCTTTTTCATCTCTCTGCCAGACAAATTAATCTTCGCTTTAAAAACGAAAAAAAGGGAGTGAAGTAAGTAGAACACAATTCTGGAAAAAAATGAAGGACAAACGAATAGCTTTTTTCGCGTGGACACAATTTTCACTTGGGAAATTGTATCCCCAAACGATGCGATGGTCTTTCATATGCCCCAGCTAAACCGCCAAATGCAACCTCCTTTTTTACTCGGCCAGCCAGATATAAAGTTTTGTGTCTCTCTGTCTTCGCTTTGTCCCTCGCCGAATCAGAGAGTTGACCCTTTTTGAAATCCTTCTGTCCTTCCATCTCGGAGTGCTTTTTGGAAATTCTCTTTGGGTGCAAGAAAAAAATGAAAAAAAAAACAGAAATTCAATTGTGAAAATGAAATTCCAAGAAGTGTGTATCCTTGGCTGCAACATCAAAATGGAAGGAATCAAGTCCATTTGAAAGGATAACTACGGCTTTGTCGTTGTTTGATTATTATGTTTCCTTCCCCCAACCAACCGAGAGCCCACGCCCGCCACCACCATCCGCCCGACCTTCCTGAATCAGCGTTAGGTTTAAGACTTGTGATATCTGGTGGTTGGTGGTGATGGTGCTGGTGATGATGGTGGCTATTCGTAGAACTTCGCTAATTAGAGAAATTCTCATTTGCAATAGAATTCGGAATTTATTGTAATTTTGTTGCTGCTTATTCTTGGATTTTGAATCAATGGCAAATTGGAAAAGTTCATCGATGCGTCTTAATACTCTTCACGGCTGCTGATGGTGATGCCTTGTGATCGTTTGTTGTTTTTCTTCGAGTTTGGTTTGTAAGAGGTGCTTTCATGTTTAAGCTGATTGAATGCAAGGTATTTTGTATATCTGTGTGTTTTTGTTTTTGTGAGTTGCACAATGGACAAACATTCGTTTCAGAGGGCTTTGAAAGTTTTGCTTGCTTGCTGATGAAGAAGGAATTTTGGGAAATTAAACAGAAAAAACTTGAGATGGAGATTATTTGATATTGTTTGGAGAATTGAAAGGAGTTCACGCGCGTTTTTTTTATGGGGTCTTAAGGGCTTGTAAGTACCAGTATTCAGGCAATATATAGTTGATTGCATGAGAACGCTGATGACAAATCATAGAACTGGCAGCATTGAAGAACATGGTCGTTGTGACTTGTGAGTTACGGCTTCTCGCGTTAAGATATCCAAAAAGTCACCTGGGTTACCTGATGGAGTTATTATTACCAAAAAGACTTCGTGTTAACGCTCAAAGAGCTCGATGAGGAGGATAGAGTAAGTCTTGAAACCAGAGTGCGTCTAAGGCAGAAGTCGCAGAGATCGGAGCGACTGGTTTGATGATGAATGTAAGCAAGGTTCAAAACTGTCTACATTATCAATAGACTCCGACTAGGGGATGAGACAGGTCAGTCACAAACAAAAGTGCCGTATATAGGGCTCAGAAAACGCATAAGTGATCGAAGAGGTTCCATGGAATCCAGAAAACGTAATTGTTTGGTGTGCTCTATGGTCGAACGGTGCCATTCAATTACGGTTACAGTCAATTAGGAGCAATATGGTCGAATGATAACCGACTTTTTTTGGCTGGCAATTGAACATTATAACTTGGACGATATGTGGTTCCAACAGAACGTGACAAGCCACACAACACGTCCAATTATGGCATTCCAAATTTTTGCGACGTCAATTGATCACCAAGATCATGCGCTTTGACACAGTTAGATTGTTTTCTGTGGATCTACGCAAAAGTCCCCGAGCTCTAGATGTATTAAAAACCAGCGTTACTCAAGTTTGGCAAAGATACTACACAATACTGCGTAAGTTCCCGAGGCCATTTGAATGATATTGTCTTGCGCTCCTTGAGGAAGACCCGAAACTTTGTTAACTTTGCTTTCGAAACCGAAAAATGAATGACCCTTTGTCAATATGACATGGGGTATTCATTTTTTCAAAATTTTGTTAGCTAGCAGTGAGTTTTCTTTTTATTTTAATCTAAGGTTTGTGCTTCCCTCCTTCTTGGGTGACTTAAAGGGCTTCATATTAACTATTTAAATAAATGCGTTTTTTTTGTCAAAAAAGTTGCAGTATTGATTTAGTTGCCACTTTTGACATGCTATTATCTTGTTTATCTCACATTCGAAGAATTTTTTTTTTTTTTATTCCCACGCCTCTTTCCCCCCCAGATACCGCACGCGCTGGGGTCCATTTTCACCGAGTACGATTGCAATTGCGATTGCTAGTCGTATCGGCACTTAATTAGAAATAATAAATAAAATAAAAAAAAAGTCATGGCGGTACGAATATCAGGAAGATAAGAGTTAGGGACTACTTAATACAAGCAGGAACAAAAAGGAAAAACAACATTTTTAACAATAGGACAAACAAACACTTAAACAAGCAAAACAACAAAATAAAAGTAACATAACAACTAAAAATACATAACACAAACAAAACACTTAAGCGCGTGGAACACTGGCTTTTAATAACGATTTTAAATGATTTTTACTTAAGTTAAAATCAAATAAGTTTGAGTTGCAGTTAGAAAGTCTGCTCATTCGTGTCAAGGGCTCATGCATACCGTAATTTGTCCGATGCCTAGGTTCTTTAATCATGTCCCTACCACGAAAGTTGTAACCTCCTCCTCTATGGTTAAATGAAATAAGGCCTAACAAGTCCGGAGTGTCAGTTATACCCATAATTATCTGATGGAAAAATACAATGTCATTGTTGGTTCTTCTTTGTGACAATGTTTCCATCTGGAGAGTTGACAAACGATATTCATAAGGAGGAATGTGTAAAGAATCGCTCCATTGAATACCTTTGATGGCAAACCTAGTAAAATTCCGTTGAACGGATTCTAACCTCTCAATATGAGTATCATAAAAAGGTGTCCAAACCTGAGAAGCATATTCAAGATGAGGACGAACAAAACAGTTATATAGAGAACGAGTGACAGCCGGATCACGGAATTCCTTTGACCAACGCTTTATAAATCCTAACATTGAATTGGCTTTATTAACAATGCTGTTAATATGCTCAGAAAAGTCTAAATTAGATGTGAATAAAACACCGAGATCTTTTACAGTGACAAGACGATGTGCTGTGAGATTGTGTAGTCATAAGAAGTCGGTACTCGCTTCCTAGAAAAAGTCATTGTTTGGCATTTACTGGGATTCAATTTTTAACTATTTTTCTCACACCACAGTAAAAACCTGTTGAGGTCATTTTGCAAAAGAATTCTATCATTCGTTGAAGATATGTTTTTGAACAACTTCATATCATCTGCAAAGATGAGAATTTCGCTGTTCTGAACACATAGCGGAGCATCGTTAATAGCCAATATAAAGAGTTGGGGTCCTAAGTGACTGCCTTGAGGGACGCCGGATTTAGCAATAAATGATTTAGAGACATGATATCTGAATTTTACCTGATAGGACCTGTCTTCAACATATGTAGATATCTATTTTATGAAAAAAGGGGGAAACCCATAAGCGTTCAACCTAAACGCTATAATCGTGTGGGATAACTGGTCGAAAGCTTTCGAAAAGTCAGTATAGACACAATCTACTTCCTGGCCACACTCCAAAAAGTTTAAGCATTTGTTCACAAAGACAAGAAGGTTTGTGACCGTAGAACGTTTCTGCATGAAACATACAACTTGTTCAAACAGCTTAGGAATACATGACAGTTTGGGTATAGGTCTACCTATAATTTGTAATATTAGTTTTATCTCCCTTCTTAAATACTGGAGTTAAAAATGCATTCTTCCAAATTGAAGGAAATATTCCTGTTTTCAGGGACAACTCAAATATATTCCTTAAAGGAAGAGCTAAAACAGATTTGCATTTTTTTAAAACAATAGGTGGAATGCCATCTGGACCACATGAATAATAATCTTTAAGAAGTGAAAGAAATTCAAATATTCTATTACTCTCTATTGAAATGCTACTAAACAAAACTTGAGGACAGTTATTTAAATATTGAAAGTAGAGTTTGTCAACTGCATTTGGAGGATCAGCAAAAGATTTACTGAAATAATCTGCAAAACCTTCGCAGATTTCAGGGCTTGTGGTAAGGGTAACATTATTATGAACAAAATTAACTGGATAACCATCACATTTCTTTTTCGAATTAACGTATTTCCGTATTTGGGTCAGATTACAGTGAGCATGTATTCGCTATAAAGTTCGTAAGAAATTTTCTTGAACTCTTCAAAAAGAGAAATGTATACCACTTGGTCTTCCAAGGTCATGGATTTGATATACTTTTTCCAAGCCTTATTTCTTTTATTGCGAAGAGCTTTAAGCTCTTTCGAGTACCAAGGATGGCATGAACCATTAGATTGTATGGATCTTTTTATGGGAACAGTTTGATATATGCATTTCATTAAGATACCATAAGCCTTTCAACAACTGCTTCAGTATCAGATAGTACCGGTACTTGTTCAATACCGGAATTCCTCAAAAGTTCAGAAAGCTGTTGAAAATTGGCTTTCCGAAAGTCAAACGAGTATGAGCTATCATGAGAATTAATATGGGCTAGTAAGTGATCGCTAAAGTCAAGAAAAATGTCAAGGGAAGGGTGAAATTTATCTATGTTAGATATAGCAGAGGAAGATTCTACCACTACCGTATTAACAGGGTCAGATGTAAAAACTAGGTCAAGCACTCGATTCATATGATTTTTAATACAGCTAACTTGCTGTAAATCAGCTGAAATAATATTATCCAGTGATTGAAGTTCCAGTTGTGGTGAGCAAGTGGAAGCTTCGAAATAGGATTCGTCGTCAGAATTAACCCAATCGATGTTAGGAAGGTTGAAATCGCCTAAAAGGAGGACACAACTATCAATGCTGGCGATACCAAGAATAAAGTCCAGTGCCTCGGAAAGTTCCATGAACACGGCTATTGGACTTTTAGGTGGAATGTAAGCAAATAGATTTCTCTTGTAAGATTATTTTTATGCATAAGAGCTCAATTGATATGTTGAAAGGGAAAACAACTTGACCTGCTAAGAAATTACTTCTAACGGCAATAAGGACTCCCCCACCAACTGAATTCCCTACATCCACATGACGGTCTCTTCGGAAAACTACGAACTCTTGCTCAAAGAGTTCTGTGTCCAATATTGTGGCATTGAGCCAAGTCTCGGAGAAAGCAAACACATCATGTGGAAATATTTGTGAATTTTTAAAAATTGTAGTAGTTTTACTACGAAGTCCTCTTACATTTTGGTAGAAGAAGGAGAACCTTTGTCGTTTTTTGAATGGAGCCTTGGAATGTTGTTTGGTTGAGATTTACGTTTTAGGGGAAAAGTAAATTCCTTAACCAAGGTGTTTGGTGGCCAGGAACTGTTACATATTGGTTCGAATAGTGAATTAGGGGCAATTATTTTAAAGGAAGAATTAAAACTACCGGGTTTGCTAATTTTAGAACACTTAATATTAGAGCAATTCGGAATAGTTTGAGAAGCAAACAAATGAGCCAGTATGTCCTCAGGTTCGGTTTCCGGAGACAAACGTGAAACAAAAATAGTTTTAGGTTTGGGGACGGATATTAAAACTTTGGGTTGAAGAGTAACATTTGGCTGCGTAGCCACGGTTTCTTGGACGATAGGATCTACGATATTAGGGGTGGTTTCTTTATCAACAGGGGTGGTTTCCTCGACAATAGAGATTTTATCAGAGTTATTTTATGTGGAAGCAATAAGACACGATTCAATAAAGTTGGTTTCATTATTTATCAAAGGAGACTTTTTTTTTAGGAGCTGGACCTGGGTTGGCTGGTGCCATGGCTGAATCTCATTCTCTCTTCTTACTTTTTTTAGTATTTTCTTGAAGGGGACACTTTTCAGGTGGACTTATATCATCTGTTGAAGATGACTTATCAGCTGACAAAATGGGGGAGGGTATGCTACTTGCAGTTGTTGCAATACTAGCAAAATGTTTGCTTAAGTCTTCAAACCCCTTGGAGATTTTAGAAAGTTCGCCTTTGAGTGTGGACAATTTAAATGAAAAATGCGCAAGAGATATTTTTTTACAATTTGGGCAGTACCAAAAAGCTAGATTAGATGCAGTAATTTTATCCAAAAACGCATTGTTCGATCCAACACATTTGGCGTGGAAAAGGTTGCCGCAAGGGCCAAAACAGGCAAATAGAGGAGATGAACCGGTACGGTCCATACAATTAGTGTTCCTTGAAAACATAATTTTGGCTACGACCCTGAAATAATCTTTATAGGATGTGACTTTGATTAAAAGGCCAATCAAATAAGAGAGTATTGAAAGTTTCTTTTTTTGATTTGTATTCAGCTTTCACCCGTCTGACAAAACAGAAATTAGTCAGATATTATTTGAAAACCAAAAAGATTGCAGAACCAAGGGTAGTTTCTTATGTTTGTGCAAGTCATTTGAAAAACAATCTCATTAGATAGGCTTTGGAAACAAAAAAATTTCATTAGCGGATAATAAAGTTTCTAAGAAAAGAAATAATTAGAACGACGTTGCTATAGTAGTTTTGTCAGAAAAATAGACGTAAGAATAATTGAAACTACATATGTGCATGACATTGTATATTGATCCAAATTTTTGCCTGGATTTCTAGATTGATGTTCGTATTAATCCTTTTTTTAAAATATGTCAACATTGAGTCATAACTTAATCAACGATTCAATGTCACATTGACTTTTCATTATCATTATGTCAAGAATTGCTTTCTCTCATGTTGACAACACATTCAAGCACATTGAGGCTTTGAGTGCAGAAAGAAAAATCAATTATTTATTTTTTCTTTCGAAGACTTGTTGATTGCCAACCTCCTTAAAAAACAAACATACACACACATACATTCAGAATGCTTCAGTATTTCACAGATACATCATACATTTGCATATTTACATGAGAACATGTTGGGCGTAGTGAAAAATATTTTACAAGGTAATTGAACATTCAATTCGATTCGGAACGAGGGTGTTACAAACGGGAATGAGGCTGAAATTCCAATCACAATGCTGTCAAAATAGCGAAAAGGGTTGACAATGCATGTTGTATATTGGCTGTCGATTGGGAATTATTTTTGCTTTTCAATATGAGTTTTCAAGGAGGTCGATATGTAATGTTTCATTTTTGAATATTTCATGCTTACTTGTGTGCTTTTTTGGCTTCCAGCCTTCCGGTGGTGAGGTAAACACTTCTTTAGAAACGGAAACTAGAGCCTATTGGCATTTCCAGAAGTAAGTCATGACTAGGTATGTTCAAAGAAAATGTTTTGATTACAACAAAAATGCTCAAAACTATTTAGCAGACTCCATTTCGAGAAGAATTATTTTTCGAGAATAAATTCACCAAGCAATTTATTTCCTGCAAAAGTTCAACCTACAATCAGCTAAATTGCATCTGACCTCTCTTAAACATTCTTTAAATATTATCCTCTCCACATAATTAGCCTGCATTGCACAGTTTAGAGCTAAAACCTACGCTTCAGATGCACCTGGCTAAGGTAGATAAATTGATTATCATCAAAAATTTAATAAGGTTCTATTATAACATTCAGTCAGCAAGAGCACACAAAATATACACTTTTAAGTCAGTTCCAGTTTTATCTATCTTTGAATGACCATGAATCTATGTTGGTCCATTTTCATGATTGCCAAATGTGGTGAAAGTAGCTAAGTAAGGTTACAGAAATTTGGCAAGGAATTATGTGTTGCAGACTCGTAAATTTGAGGAAAGTATGTCCGACGAAAGGAACTTCAGACTCAAATGCCCGACCCTCAATTAAGGAGACCCCATGACAAACTACGTCCCCTAAACATCGCCCAAAATATCTTGCCTGCGAATCTATCAATCCTTATCAGAATGGCTTCTGACCCGGAACCAGGAACTTCAAATAGATTTTCTTCGATTAAAGGCCACGTATGACGTTTTTGAGGCAATCTGGTAACATTTAGAACGAAATATCCTTCCATCGACCTAGATTCCTGTCTTATCTCTCTATTGAGCCATTAATTGTCAAATTTCATCGGGATATGGCAAAGATTTGGACGGATTAAAAACTCATATTTTCCGTTTTTTAAATATTTACTGGATCGATTTTCGGAGCAATCCGGTAGTGGACCGATTTGGCGAACCCAGTCGCAGCAGGGCTTACAAAATTTACCGTTCGGCAAATCATTAGTTAATTTTTTTTAGGCAGATGGCAACACTATCAAAGCAGCTTAGCAGCTTTCGACAACATTAAAATAAAAATGCAGAATATGAACGTGCAAAACTACATTTACGTATATGTGTTCACATCCTCACTCGCTAACAAAGTGAAGACCAAGATAATCCTTCTAATGGTCACCGGTATACAGAGTGCAGATGATGGTAGAAAGCCTCAATGGTATACAGCACAAAAAAAAGTTGAAGAAAAAAAAAGTCAGGCCAAAACTATTTTGTTTCAATATTTGAACATGCAACCGCTAGCTTTTAGCTTTTTCACATGTCAGCCTCAAGCTCTCAACTTGGCTCCCTTACCTATAAACTAGTACAAGCTATTCTACAATACCAACGAGCAGGCCAGCGTCAGCGCGCCTCTTGTGTTAGACTTTCTGTTTGATGGTTTGTTGGCCCTGCCATATCCTCTGTGAGTTTCGTGTGTTTGTTTGTTGGTTTTTTTGCTCCTTTTTGCGATATAGTATGATGGCTGTTAGCTTGCACCATTAATTTGGCAGTCAGGAGGGATAGTAAGGACTACAGACTTTATGGTGAAGCTCAAAAAGTGTAATGAACGATAGCATCGTGGGTTAATTTAATTAACATTCTGGCTAATACAAAGGACTCTGGCTGTGAGCTTTAATTAGACGAAAAACCTTTTTTATTATGTGTGATAATGTTGTAAGGATGTTAAAACAAACAGAAATTTTTCAACTTTTTTTTAGACACAGTGGAGAGTGAACTTAATGGTTTGAAAGATAATGTTGTCAAAATAAATATAATTGAGAGTGTAAGGGAAAATAGATTCCCAAAATTCTCGTTCGTCGCGAGGAAGTTTTGAAATTTCTGAGAAACCATAGAAATCATATAACAGCGATCTCTTCTACTATGGTGCATTGTTTTTTGCAACATTGCCATGCATTATAGTCCTGATAACGGAAAATGTTATACACTTCTTGACTCGAGGACAAAAATTGGGGCTTAACTTTTGCAATTGAATTAAATCCTGTCTCTCTTTCAAGTCACAAGACATTCTATCAGCGAATTCTGACACTTAATCTCCCGGAATGATATACACACACTATCGCATACTAAGCTAAACCATTTCTAATTTTCTATTTACTTCCGAAACATTAAATCATCACCACAATGCTTTTCCATTACTCTGTCTTCTGTGTTTAAATGTAATGAATGTCTGCTATACATGCTTCTCAACCAACTACAGCAGCAGTAGCCGCCACCATTAAGTTTCATTGAAAGTTAAGCAAGTCTCAAAACACGATATCCTTTTGCAAAGAAATATTAAACGGTCGTTCCTCAGTTAACACTTAAAACGCTTAAAACGCAAACAAAACTGTCCTCATACACATAGCCAGAACAACCCCAATGCCCACCGCATAATATTTATTATAATTTTCCATCTTCCACTGACACAAACACACCAAATGTATACCCTTGTCCTCATGCAAACAAAAAAAAAAGGAGTAAAATAGAATATGAGCGTGTAGCTTCTAAAATTACAAACAACACACATCGTTATTATTATAATTTATATCTTGAGAAAAGTTTCCATTTACATTTGCGTTGTCCTTGTTCCGAAGAACGATGCCGTAGTCGTCGCCGCCGACGACGGTCATAACTCTGATCCTTCGACTGTGGCTGTGGCTGACATGAGGTTGAGTTGGTATCATTTTCCTTTTTTTTTGGTTTTGTTATTTTAGTCGTCTTCTAAGCCATTTAACAATTATTCACTTAGGAATCTTTCGAATGCGTGTGGCTTTGTGTGGACAGGACAATAATAAGTGTGTTTACTGTTTATGTTGCTGGGTGATGTCCTTACACGCACCCAACGCACACATATCGTATTTTATTTCAACTTAAACATTACACATATTCCACATGATCTTTTATCTAGAGAATTGCTTGCAAAACATCTTAAAAGTGTGACGACGACAAAGACGACCATTATCCTTTTTCATTTCACCCAAACAAAGGCAACATAGTTTTTTATTTAATGTTGTCATAACTTTTCATTGATTGTTATAAACTCTCCAACACTTAAAGCATCACACTCGAGGCGGCTTCACAGAAAAAAATATCCTTTTAACGTTTCATTCAGGATATGTCGAGAAGACATGACAAGCTAGCTTGGATATCTCAAAGACAAACAGTATGGCGAGAGGTGTTCACTATTCACTCACAAGCTCTGAAATCAAAAGATGACCCAGAACGTGTCCCTTATGAGATAAGGTTGTTATAGGACGAAGAACGGAGAAGTATGATGCAAAAACCTCTCTGTTATAATATTCTTAAAAGTTATTTTACATCAAGAAGGACACTCTTACCTTACGTTTTAAAAATGTGACTAGGGTACGTATGAAGCTTTGAAAATAATTATTGTAAGGTGTATTTTGAACAATCATACTTTCTTGGTTAAAAGTGGGACTTCCTAAAAGCCTTAGAGATGACAAACGTTGTGGTGTTGTTGTTTGATTATTATTATCTTGTTTGTTCATACAAGAAAAAAAAAACTTTTATTAATTGAGGTTTTCTGGGAAAATTAACAACATTAAATTGGATTTTGATTTGATTGCTGTCACAATATTCTTGAATGTTATAGGGCACACGGGTGCCCTGACATGAATTTGATATAAACCTTAAGCTCTTTCGATTAAATTGAATTTGTTTTTTGAATTGAAGGTGGAAATTCCATTTGAGGGAATTTAATTGTTTGAATTTTGTGAAATGAAAAGGTTTACTTACTCTAGTTGATAGTTACATTTGTATGTTTGACATTTGTGAAATTTGTAAACTTACCTGAAAAGAAAGAAGAAGATTAATCATTTCAAACAATGAAAAAGCAAGAAATTTTGTAAAAATGTAAAAACAAATTATAACTTTCGAAAGCAAAAAAATTGATACGTATACGCCATAGTGAACGAAAAGTATTTTATTAATTGAACAAACTCATAAATACATTTTACAATTTTCATCCTAAATTTTCATGTGAAAACAGTTGAGGAGTCCGCTAGTAAGGTGAATTGTGAAGTCATTTTGAAGCACATACAAATCTCTTCAACATCAGTTAAGTCATTTAGGGAAAGTAGTTGCGTTTCATAGCTCGCCACCTGGCGGGACCGATTGTAAGATGAATTATAAGCCTTAATCATTTTCAATGCTTTCATACATAGGTACAAAATAAAATAAAAATCGGTTAAGATTGGAACAGTCATCACTTTTTTTCAGACTAATCCTTTCAAGTCCGCTAGAAAGGAGTAATAAATTATTCTTTTTATCTGCGACCGCATAGCCAGGGAAGCACTGTACAAAGCGATGAAAGAACTTGGCATCCCAAACACCTGATATGACTTTGTAGTGATACCGAGTTAGCTAACTCGGTTTGACAACTCGAGTTGATTGAGTCAACTATAGATTTTCGTATCGTCAACTCCGTTTGACTCAGTTCACCAACAACCTTTTGTCAACTCGGCAATCGATTTAAACAAAAACGAGTTAGCTTGCTTCTAATTTGTAATTTTTTTTGATTTTACTTTGGTTTAACCAATAATCTAATCCAATCCGGAAAAATTTATAACAAAATATCCCTCTGGCGACCTAGATTCGTATCCCATGTCTCTATTGAGACATTAACTGTCAAATTTCATCAGCGGATGGCAAAGATTTTAATGGAATCAAAACGTGATTTTTTTTTTCGTTTTTGAGATTTTTCCTAGATCGATCTTCAGGGCAATCCGAGTTGGCGAACTGAGTTGACACGTTCGACTCAAGTTGGGCAAACCAGGTTCCAACTCGGCTTAATAACTCAATAATCTCAACTTACGTGGCATGCAAAACTAGAGACAGCAAGCTAAAGATAGGGACCGAGACTCTTGTCTAATTTCCAATAATTGGGGTTATTTTGGAATTAAAAAAACTCAGGAAACTCGAAAACCCAATCAATGTTTATGGCCTAGTCCAAAATATGTAATATCATAAAAGCAAATGAAGGTAAGTTGAATTTTCGTTCAAAAATAATGACCTAACCCCACCTGTCAAACAACAAATTTAAATGACTTTCAACACTATCCCGCTTCGATTTTCGGTTTGCCTGGGTTGGATAGGCTAACTACCAAATTCCCATTACACAAGTTTGACTTTCTATATGCTTTTCCAATTGAGTGAATGAATATTCAAAGTGGGAAGGAAGGGCTTGGAGAAAACAAATTAATCTCAAAAAGGGTAGAAAGGGTTTACCCCCAAAAGTTAAACTAAAACTATTGTTATTTAATCGAAAGGGTCTTAATAGCTTTTCGAACGGTCCCCAAAGCCGACACGCACACATATCTATTTGTAAATTGCTCTTTTTCTCTCTATCATTAAGTCGAAGGATAAGACACCTTTTCAAAATGCATGTTTGAGAGACCTCCTCCCACCCTCAAAAATATAATCCATCCATATCCGACTTTGGCATAAACCGAACTTGTTTATTATCCTCACATTAAGGTTTGCCAATTTGAACAGATTCCTCGGAGGGATCTGGGTTGTTGCTATTTAAAATAATGTTTTGTTGTATGACAACGGCCTTACAAGCCTCATAATTCCCAGGTGTATTCAAACAACCGGGCGCTTTTGGCCTTTGAAGGAAAATAAAATTCATATACACGCATCCATAAGCTCTCTCCCTCGTTCTCTCGTTGAGGATTTAGGTCCTTCTACAAGGCCTTAAATCCGAATATATTTTAATGGTATTAATAAATTAAGGACTCACTGTATTTTACTTACACCAACACCGAAAAAAAAGTAAAACAAACAGCAGCAACAACATCGAATTATGATGACGCAGGTATTATTATGTGCTGAATTATGTCATGTCATTTAGGCTGGCTGTCGGTTCACATACAGGACCTTCTCGCTAAATACAGGATTTAAATAGGTTTTTTTTTAGATCTTTCTTGTTTCAGTTTGATGTATTTTTGAGGCGAAAAGTATTAGCATATTACATGAAGGATGAGATTGTTGTCTTTATTACTACACTGACACTGAATGTGGTATGAGTTGGGTATAACGGTTGAATTTGATGGGTGACATTAAAGAAAAAGGCTGTATAAATAGAACAAGCAGAATACTCGTGTAATTAGGATTGATCCTGGTGATATAATTTTGTTCTGTTTGGAAACAAAGTTTTTTAATGGAAGCAATTAAATTCGTATAGGTGCGCATTAGGTTTGTGCTTAGGTAAGATGTTGTAATTTTGTGTTTAATTTCGGCCCGGATCGGGATGTGTACGAGTTTTAGGTTGCTATGAATGTTAAATTTTGGGGTTTTTCAATCTGGTCGAGGATGGGCATAATTTATAATTTTTTGGATAGCTGATTTAATAAAGTTTTATGTGCAATGAAAAGTTGAAACAAGCTACAGCAATGAAAAGTGTTTTTATGAATACTGAACAGATTTTTATTGTTTGTGTTTTGACAGTATAAAACAATGTTTTTGTATATTTTTTGTCAACATATAAATTTTTACTTTTTCAGTTAAATTGTTGATATTCATTACAAAGTTGAACTAAAGGTACTAAGTTATTTGTTCAAGAACTTTTTAACTAGCTGTCAAATTAATAAACACGGAATAGCGAAGGATTAACCCTTATTCTGTGAACTAAGTGGAAAATGCTTTCAATAAAATAAAATTTCTCTTAACTGAAGGTGTTTCACTGTCAGTTTATAAGATGGCGCCACTATCGGTTGTCATAATATGCATACGATACAATAAAGACAACAACGAAATGCCCATAGGGAGTTTTTGGTAAATGCGCTTTACTGCTCCGGGAGCATATTATTTTTATTACTGAGAAATTTTATCCCATGGATTAATTCTTATTCTGTGGGTAAAATAACCGATGGAATTAACATTGGAAAACATTAAACGTTTGACAACGGCCTAATCAAGAGCAGAGGTGGCGTAAGGCGTGGGCGACGTGGGCCATTGCCCACGGCCTCGCGGTACAAGGGGCCTCGCGTCTCAAAAATTTGTATGCATTGCTTCAGTGAGAATAAATAAAAAAAGAAATTAATTAATTTTGTTATGAAACATTTTTTTTAGTCTGGCAACATTTGCTTACGTTGCGTAACTATCGCGAGAAAATCCTTGCCGCGCCGGCCAGTGCGGGGAATCCCTTGTTTTATTTGTTTACTTTCTTTACTAAGAAGCCAACCAATCAAATCAATATACCAAACGCACGCAACGCAGTCGCTAGCAAAGATTAATTAAATAATAAGATGGGAAACTGTCTTACGTTTTACTCCCTAGATCCCTCCATGGGGTAAGCCTTGACGTGGCGGAGCGGCTTACGGTAACTACTACTGCGATGCTTAGAGCTATGCGATCGCGAAACTTGTTTTCGCAGCAGGGCCTCCCATGGTCGACAGGTCGAAGCGGAGTAGGCTGTTACTACTAATTACCCCACAACGAAGGAGTGTTCCCACCAAGGCACTTCCCACGAGGGACGGCAGCGGATGAATTTCTTTTTGGAATGAACGGTGGCGTCCTCAGTTCCAGTTAGGTCGAACTACTTGGTGAACACCTTTACGGGCTACTTCGACATATTTGAAGCTCAGGTCGTAAAAGGAGCGGTTTTCCGGCTTTTGTACTTGGAGTCACATCAAGTACCTGGTACTCCAGGTTGGGGGTTGTACGTCGGGGTGACTTCCCGACTATGTAGAAAAAAGTTAGTTGCGAAGCGACAACAGGCCTCGGAAACGGACGGATACACTGATGACGACCCAAGCAAACGTATAAAGGACAACGAATTTCGGATATGCACGTGGAATGTTAGGTCCCTTAATGGACTGCGTGCTGCCGAACAACTAGCGGAGACCCTCAAC
Organism: Sphaerophoria taeniata; assembly: GCA_943590905.1. NCBI lineage: Eukaryota > Metazoa > Arthropoda > Insecta > Diptera > Syrphidae > Sphaerophoria > Sphaerophoria taeniata. The sequence goes on from OX016541.1 coordinate 28,085,689, forward strand.
TGCTACAAAGCCGATATTACCGCTATCCAGGAAATGCGATTGGATGGACCGGGCGAAAAGAAGATGGAAAACTGCGACATCTACTATGGGGATTGCTACCGGGAGCAGCGACTCTTTGGATGCGGATTCGTCGTGGGAAGCAGACTCAGGCAAAAAGTCTTGAGCTTCAAATGCGTAAGCGAACACATCACGACGATCCGAATCAAGGCTAATTTCGGCAACATTAGCTTAATATGCGCGCATGCTCCCACAGAAGAGAAAAACGACGACACCAAAGACGAATTCTACGAGCTCCTCGACAAAACATATGAGCAATGTCCTAGCTATGACATGAAAATTGTCCTCGGCGATTTTAACGCAAAGCTGGGAAAAGAAGGCATCTTTGGAAGAACAGTCGGAAAGCACAGCCTACACGACACCACTTCCGACAACGGATTCAGGCTGATCGATTTTGCTGCGGGGCGAAACGTTGTGGTAGCAAGCACCTGGTTCCCACATCTCAACATCCATAAAGGTACATGGAGATCTCCTGATCAATTAACCGTCAACCAGATTGATCACATTGCGATCGACGGGAGGCACTTTTCCAGCATTCAAGATGTTCGAACTTTCCGAGGAGCCAACATCGACTCGGACCACTACCTCGTCGTAGCCAAGGCAGTGCTACGAATATCCCGACAACGGCCAAAACAAAGAAATGCTGCAAGAAAATTCGACGTCGGACGGCTACAATCGCAAGAGATCGCCAGATCCTTCTCTGATCGAGTGACAAGTAACCTCTTAAGGAGTCCTATGCCGCCAACATCAAGTATCGAAGACCAGTGGCAACATTGCCAGAATGCAGTTAGAGATGCCGCCTCTAATGTGCTGGGTTTCAAACAGCCACCAAAACGAAACCCCTGGTTTGACGAAGAATGCAGGCAGGCCCATGCAGCCAAGCAGGAGGCATACAAAGCGGCGCTGCAAAGAAAGACAAGAGCTGCTCGTGTGCTTTACGAGCAAAAGAGGAGAGAAGAACGCCGGCTTCTCAGGAGAAAAAAGAGAGAGCATGAGAATTGTCAGATCGAAGATGTTGAGAGAGCCAACAGCAGGAATGAAGTTCGGAGGTTTTATCGGAAGGTAAAACACCTGGCTCAAGGTCATCGAGCAAGAACCGAAGCCTGCAGAGATCATCAAGGGAACATCATAGTAGAGCCGCAGTCAGTGCTGGGGATTTGGAAAGACCACTTCTGTAGACTGTATAACGGCGACGACGAACAAAATCCCGCCGTCAGACAGGAGCCTTTTATCATACGCGATGACAGCCAACAATTCCATGAACCCGACCTAGAAGAAGTGAAAACAGCAATATCACGGCTGAAATCCAACAAAGCCGCTGGAGCAGATGGTCTAGCTGCCGAGCTGTTCAAAGCCGCAGGCGACGAGCTAGATAGGAGCATGCACCAAATCATCTGCAAGATATGGTCGGAGGAATGCATGCCCGATGAATGGAACCTCAGCATTGTTTGCCCGATCCTGAAAAAGGGAGATCCTCTAAACTGCGCCAACTACAGAGGAATCAGTCTGCTTAACATCGCCTACAAGATCCTCTCTGCCGTATTATGTGAACGTCTGAAGCCTTTCGTCAACAATTTGATTGGTCCTTATCAATGTGGCTTCAGGCCAGGAAAGTCTACCATCGACCAAATTTTCACGTTGCGGCAGATCCTGGAAAAAACCTATGAAATGCAAATCGATACCCACCACCTCTTCATTGATTTTAAGGCCGCGTATGACAGCATCTACAGAGACGAACTGTATAAAGCTATGTCTAGCTTTGGCATCCCTGCCAAGCTCGTCCGCTTGTGCAAAATGACGATGGAGAACTCAAGCTGCTCTATCAAGGTTGGCAATGAGCTTACGGAATCATTCGACGTCAAAAAAGGATTCAGACAAGGCGATGCACTGTCGTGCGATTTCTTTAACATCGTTCTTGAGAAGATAGTCCAAAACTCCACCGTCAACACCAGAGGCACTAACTTCTATAAATCTGTTCAACTTCTCGCGTACGCCGACGATATTGATATAATGGGAAGAACACAGCGTGATGTCAATGGCGCCTTTGTGAGGATTGAGACAGAAGCGGCAAAAATGGGTTTAGCGGTAAATGAGGGAAAAACGAAGTACATGCTGTCTTCGAGTAAGGACACCCAACATCGACGGCTCGGACAGAACGTCACAATAGACGCATACAACTTCGAGGTAGTTAAGGAGTTTGTCTACCTAGGCTCCGCTATCAACACGGACAATAACACCAGCGCTGAGATAAGACGAAGAATTACTCTTGCTAATCGCTGTTTCTTTGGGCTAAGAAGGCAACTGAGTGGAAAAGCCCTCTCTCGAGCAACTAAGGTTAAACTGTACAACACCCTCATCATCCCTGTCCTGCTGTATGGTGCAGAAGCATGGACCCTAACAAAATCGGATGAATGTGCCTTAGGCTGTTTCGAGAGGAAAATTCTTCGGGTCATCTTTGGCCCCGTGTGCATTGCTGGGGAATGGAGAAGGAGATACAACAGCGAACTTTACGGGTTGTACAACGACGTGAACTTAGCCAGAAGGGTCAAGGTCCAGAGACTCAGATGGCTCGGTCATTTAGAGCGCATGGACACCAATGCTCCGGCCCGGAAAGTCTTCGACACTATTCCCGAGGGACGCAGAAGGAGAGGAAGACCGCGACTCAGGTGGCGCACACAAGTGGAAGAGGACCTCAATCAACTTGGAGTGCAAAACTGGAGACAGCTAGCTAGGGACCGAGCTGACTGGCGGAGACTGTTGATTGAGGCCCAAGTCCACAACGGACTGTAGCGCCACCTTAAGTAAGTAAGTAAGATCCCGCAATTTTCATTTTTTTTTCGTGTGCATGAAAAATGTGATAGCTGAAATGTGAGTTATAAAAACAAAGAGATGAGGTGAGATTTTTTTATTCTGACAATTCTCTTTTGTTTATTATCGCATTTTCAAATTTATTACGGTTGGTTGCTAGATTGAATTTTGAAATTGTCATAACACGTTTTTCTTAAAATCACCACGAAAAAATTAGAAGTTATGATTTTGGATGTGTTCCGAAACTTTAGGCCGATTACATACTTAGGTCTTATATTAAGGTATGTTGGAAGGCAAGAACAACGCACTCAAATATTAAAAAATATTGGCGCAAAATTGTAGTCCGCTAATGAACAATTTTAGTTTGATACTAGCTTAAAATGACGTTTCAGTGATGACTCAAACGTCATTTTAAGCTAGTATCACACTAAAATTGTTCATTAGCGGACTATAATTTTATAATTTTATGCCATTGAATTTGATTCTTGATCTCGAAGAATAGAAAAAAACATGAAAAAAAAGCAAACAGGGTTGCTGTTTTTGTTTTAACCTGGACATCTTAAATTGCATTACATAAAGAACTTCTTGTCTCACAATTCAAAAAATGAAAAAAGTTAACATAAATAATATGCAGATTTTTTTTTTTAGTTTCAAAACTAACATAAATAAACCGAAAAATTGTTCGGTGTTTTTATAATTCATTTTTCCTTAGAACGTGTCATAAGTGACCGAGAGATCGTTTCCAAAAACGAATACAATTCAGTTTTTCATTGTTTTTGCAGAGAGCATCTCTGTGTTACTAATACTAAGCTTCATACATAAAATTAAATAAAAAAAGTTAAAAATCTTTCATCTTCAAGCCTCAGTGCTGAAAATTAAAAAAATTAAATTTCTTACTTTTCGAGAAAATATAGAAATTCATTGTTTCTTTTTTACGTGTTTTCTTACTTAAATTACTCTTAATGTTAAATTGATAAGGATGTGCACAATTTCTATTACCGTCACGATTTGGAAAAGCCAAATTATGAAGTTTCATGAGCGAATTCTACGCGTTTTTATTTTATTTCGTTTCCCTTACCCAAAGTTACCTTGTCTGTGAACAATTCCAGTAAGTACAGGCTCTGCTGAAGGAAGTTTTTCAAAATTCAAATTAATAAAAAATTATTTAAGAAACACAATGAGCCAAGAAAGACTTTCAGCTTTGGCTGTTTTATCAATTGAATCAGACATAACATCTAGGCTGAATTACGAAATAAAAATAATTAAAGAATTTAGTTAAAAGCAGGAAATTTCTGTTCCTTTAATAAAGAAATATAAATATTTGGTGGAGATGACATTTTGTGTTTTTATGAATAAGAACTTTGCAGTGTTTACTCTTATTTTTTTTTTATTTTTTTATAAAACCCGTCTTCAGGTCGACACAGAACAGGGCCTCGCAAAATCTGTCTTGCCCACATAAAATTTTGGTTTGCGCCGCCACTGATCAAGAGTTCTGTTAAATAAAACTTCAAGATGTCCCGAACCGTACAATTTGTAAACCGAGTTAACTCGAGCTGGTTTTCACGTGAACCGACTTGCAACTCAATTTTCTCAACTCGAGTTCAACGAGTCAACTAGGTTTAACAACTCAGTTTGCCCCGAAAATCGATATGGAAAACACTTGAAAAAACCGCAAAAATGTGGTTTTAAGTCCGTCAAAATTTTTGCCATCCACTGATGAAATTTGACAGCTTATGGCTCAATAGAGAGATAAGACAGGAATCTAGGTCACCAGAGGTTGACTCGAGTTAGCGAACCGAGTTGACCCATCACTATTTTAAAGCCCTTACCTTTCAGAGTTCAATTCTGACATAAACCAAGGATCAAAGCGAAACCATTTGACCATAATTGAACTTTATGTAAAAGTTAATGGCAACACATTAAAAGTTTCATTTGAATTGCTTCCAGGATCCCACCCACCATCTGTTAATGAATTCAAAATTTCTTTTCGACAACTTTAATGTCCCACTTAAGAACAACCATAAAGAAATGTTCGAAAAAGGACCAAAAATAGAAGAAAAAAAACCCTACCCAACTAGCTACAAGAAACTGAAATAAAATCAAATCAAACAAAACCAAAATGAAGAACGAAAATGGAAACCATATGAATCGTATTTTAGCATTTAATAAAATTCGAATTACTCAGTCCGAAAGTGGCCGCCTGAATCAGGTCGGTTGGGCTATAATATTGAGCAAAAGTTTTGCTTGCGTTCGGCAAACAATAACTAAAAGAAAAGAAACCCAAAATTCTAACCAAATAGTTTTCGCTCTAGCAAAATGCAGCGACCGTGTCCAAACTATAAAAACTCCAAACAAACAAACTGCCACTACCCTGGCGCCATATACATATCTACGGTTGGCCAACTAGAGCTGTCCTTGTGCCCCAACCGTCCGTATGAAGGGCCACCCGCCACCGGGCGCTCGCTTGCCGCTACTAAAATGATTCTTTTGTTAACATTTTTTTTGCTTTTTGTGAACTTGAGCTGCTTTATGAGTGTATGTATGCTAATTTTGCCAAACAAAGAGGATAACAGTAGTCGTGTCGTTGCTGGAGAAGAGGATAGTAGTTTTTGGTAGTTGCCATGAGTGCTTTGGCAAAAATCCTTTTGTTGAGACTTGAAACAGTTTAAGTGAAGTTTTGTTTTACCTAACTCACTCTTGTGCCGCCTAGCTTTGGGTTAGGAATAGACATTTATTTGGGGGAAGCCGCCGCCCGTTGCGCTGCAGTGCCGTGCCGCCCGGTACGTGGATGATTCATTGCAAAAGTGCATAATAGATTTTTTGTACGCAAATTGCCGCCATAAGGATAATAGCTGGACGTTCATTGCTCTGACTTGCTGCCACCTCGACGCGGCGATAGCCCTTAAGGATTCATAAACAAAAGAGGGGAACAAAAATAACATCGGGTATTTCCTGAGCGAATTCCAAATGAAATATACCACGTTTGTGGATGCCGCCGCCACATCCTCCTCTACTGCACCGCAGCCCGCAGCCCGTTAGTCAAAATAGGGAAACTGGGAGTGTTTCATTTGCGTCATGAGCGATCCTTTAAAACAATTTATTGCACGCCGCTTTTTTCACATTTTCGCTAGAGGTTTACATTTTTGGCTGTTTTTTGTGGTACAATTTGACTGGGAGGTGTTGGTGTATGTAATAAGGATATGATTCATTGTAGTGTGTTCCAAAGGGTGCCAGTGGTGAATATAAATTTTGTTGAGAAATTTAGATTTATGCTGATATGGTTGAATGAATTGCACGGTAAGTGGCTTCCATTTTTTGGGGGCTCGGGTGGAGAATATTATTTAGAGTGAAACATTTTTGGGTGTTTAGTATTTTTGCATTTTTATGTCCGCTTTCTGTTTTTTGTTTAAAAAAAAAAAAAAACAACCAGAGCTACCGTGTGAAGAAGCGTTCTGTGATGCAATTTCCTATTGTACCCATTCTGCTCCTTTTAAAACGAGAAAGGTAGCCCTGACCAGAGAATTTTTTTATTCAAGGGGAGTAGGTAAGCTTAATCTTGTATTCCTCCTTCGCATTATTCAAAGCATGCACGCTTATCACTTTTGTAACGTATTGTAAATCCTCTGTTTTCACGCGAAGTTTGTTTTTAAGCACTTTGCTAGTTATATAAAAAATGATAGATGAGTACTTAACCCTAATCGTTGTGGACTATAATAGCGAGGAGAAGAACAATAAAATTTGTGCTGCAGGGCTTTTCATTCGAATAAATTCAGGAAGAAAATAATGACAGGATATAATTTTGCAAGTGGATTACAATTTTCGCTTTGTTTTGCACTTAATGAGTAAATATGCGAATAATTGCACTTCAAAATGATTCACGCTCACTTTGGCCACAAATAACAAGACAAATATTCAGTTAAGTCCGCTCAAGTATAAAAATACCAGAAATGTCAAAAGATAAAGCTACGTGTGGATGAAAAATTGATTTACTCTCAACCATATTGAATATTTTGAGAACTAGGTGTAGCAAATCCTTAAGGCCGGTATGCAGATCACGTCGAACTGAATTTAAGCACGAAGTGCGTAACACCTGGCTGAAAATCTTCTCGATAAAGTTGTATTTGAGTTAAATTTTAGCCTGATCTGAGTATCGGCCTCAGTATACTCCACCAAACCCCAGTATCGGAAATTTGAAAAGAATACTTGAAAATACTTGAAATCGAACCAAACAATCTAAATGCGCTGTACCACCCAGACTATTGGAGAACCGAACGTGCCGACTATGAAGTGTCGTATTTCAACCCATACCGACACTTTTTATTCTGTAGACTTACTTTTTTTTTTTTTATGTACAAAATAAGACTCTGCATTATAGATTTCAATTTCAAGGAAAAATCAAAGCTGGTCGGCCTCCTTGGCATGTTAATTGCATAAGGAAGCAATCTTCTGAGTTCTTAAGTGGTTTCAAGTCAGATTTTGACCGTTAAACGTGGGTTGAGGTCATTGTTAAGGTAGATTTGAGAAAAACTAAAAACTGACTTGCAACAATTAGAGAACCACAAGTCTGGCATTAAAATCGACTACAATTTATTGTCTGCCGATCTTTGTGAATGTCTGACTGGAAGTTGTACGTCAACGGGGTGAAAGATTCTTATCAGTGTGTGGCTTCTGACCGGGTTAGGCCACCATATTTGCTCTCAAGCTCGGTTTGATCCGATATGGATTAAATTGAAATTTTGCATTTCTTGAGGAAACAAACTGCGCATCATAGGTACAGTCAAGAAAACAACCATTGCGACAAGATCTGCGATTATTATTCTTGTTGAAGAAAGCTATTTGCAGAGAGAAATTGCCACAAAGCTGAAGATATCCAAGAGACCTCTTCATTGGAGCATCCAGCGATACACTAGTAACGGCGGTTTTAAGGATAAACCGAAGTCAGGACGACCTAGAACTTGGACGAAAACCGAATATTGGTGTATTATTAACACAAGCAAGCGTTTTACGAAAAAACAGCACCAGAAATAAGCACCGAAATAAATGAGGTGGACAAAACCAACATCTATTTCGACGATAAAACGGAAATTAAGATATGCTGGACGTTTTGGGCACATTGCAGTGGGGAAACCATTTCTACGAGCTCAAAATATTATTACACGGTTGAAATGGGCCAAAAGCCATCAGGATTTGACAGATGAAGATTTCAATAGAGTTTTATAGAGCTGTGTTCGGCTCAAACCGCAGAGTATACGTTTAATAGATGCAGTGTTGAAAATAAGATGCTACCAGACTGTATGTTCATAACTGTGAAGCATGGAGGCGGTTCGGTAATGGTCGGGGATGTTTCTCTTACAATGGAGGATATTATAAGACAACATATCTGGACTCTGATTATCGGTGAAGGCTTTCCATTCTAACAAGACAATGAGCGTAAACACACTTTAAAACTTCTAAAAATTTTCCGGAACAATATCTTACAAGAAAAAATACAAAATATTGTAAAAAAAAATGTCCAGAATTGTGAATCTGGTAGTGTCTAGCGACCTCTAGTTGAGACGGGTTCATGCTCACGTAACAGCTCTTGTCCGCCTTGGAAAAACTTTCCTCGTTGCGGTATTGATCGACTTGGAAATTGCATGTCTCGGTCTGATTTCGGGAGGGGTTCAGATTCTTGATGTGTTGTTTTTATGTTGTGTTATTTTGTAGGTGAGTTGATCTGGCCTTGACTAATGGCCAAAATTGTATATTTTGCTAATAACCTTCTTAACGGCTGCAGGGCTCCACCGGAAGCTTAATTCTGGTACCACGGGAGATAGAACTGTTGGTGTTCCAGTGTCTTTAAACTTTAAAGGTCTGGCGCCACTGTCTCTATCTATCTGTAAGGTACATACGCCCTTTGTGGAAGCAATCGTGGTGGCTGTGGTTGTAAAAAATCGCATGAACATATGCGATCCTTGGTTTTTCTTCCAACGCTTAAGAACCTTGGGTGCAAAAGGAGTTAGATTGACATCGAACCTCATAAATGCAGTTCACACGCCTTAACGTGTCACTTATTGCTGTCAAGGTTATTTGTATTTCTTTATAGTGATGGTCAACACGTAATTTTACTCCGCCAGGGTGGTGAGATAAGATATAGTTGACAAGTGCTCACGGTATGCCCCTTTGAGATTCTGTATGGTGTTTATAGTGACATGGACATTGACAATAAAAACACCGTAGGTTGTTTCGAGAGAAAAATTTTCAAAGTGATTTTTGGTGCCGTCTGCATGAACTGTCAGACCCCAAACTAGAATGAAAAGTGAAAGAAGAGCTTAACCAACTTGGCGTACGTAACTGGAGAAAGCTAACCAAGGACCTAGCTGGCTTGAAATACATGTTGGATGAGGTTCTGGTCCAACCCGTACTACAACACTATGTACCTTGAATATGTAGGTAAAAGATAAGCCACACTCACAAACGTTCGAAACATAATTAGATCCTACAGGCCAAATACAATTCTAATAAGCAAATAATTATTGACTAAGTATTATAAAAAGGCTTAAGTTGAGTTTTGAAAAGAAGTTGCCTGTATTGCTAGTCAAACAATTCTAAAGAGAAGATCTAAGTGACCGAGAAGTACATGTCAAAGAATACTCGCAAAGAAATTAACGTTCCTGGTCAAAATTTAGATGGAGCGCTTTGCTTAGGAAATTAAGCAAGATGGCAATTATCTAAGGCCCTGGGTGGGTCCTTGACGACTTGAAAGATCTGTGGAAATAAGTCATTAGCTAAAGTAAGCTAATAATTGTTTAGCAAAATGAATAAAAATAAATTAACTGTGAATATATAAACATGTCCTCAAGAATGTTTGCACTTTCTTGCAACGGAATTAATAATTATAATTTCTAATTTGATTAGCCTTCCTTTGAGAATAATAAACACAAGTGCAATTTTTAATAAACTTAACTCAAATTCAAATGAAATCAAAAGAAAACAACAACAAAAATGTTCTCCCATTCAAAAGAGATCATCATTAAAATATTACATTAGAATAACAATTGAAAAATGAAAATTAAATAAGATTGTACCTACCCCCTCTCGAAAATAAAAAAATAAAAATTTGTTTTACGTTAATAAAGACAACAAAAGCAAGAGTCCTTCAAAAGAACTAAATAAAACAAATTTTCTTGGTATTTTCTTTCAATTACAATTTTTTCAACAGAAAATAGACGGAATAAAAAATCATCTTCCATTACGAATTCTGCCAATCCCTATACATAGTCGAAAGAGACCAGTTCCACTGTACCGCGTAATCACTTTCGCCATAAAAAAAAAGAAAAAAACAACCAATTTCTTTAGAAGAAAAAAAAAGCGAAACGAAAAGATACAGGACGCAACCAGGCATCCAACATAAGAGGATACAATGATATTTATATTTAGATAAATTTAATTGATGACCCTAAGCTACTTTGGTATATTAGTTATGATTCTTGTCTTCTTTTCCGAATTCTTATTTACTTTTCGTGCTATCACTTTTGGTTGATATTCTTATGACTATGCCTTCTTGTCCTTCATATCTTCCTTTTGTGTGCGTGAAAAGCGTCTTATATTCATTTTTATCGGACGCAATTTAAGGAGATGTCAGGGGGAGATGGAAGGAAAATTCAACGTGCGGATGTGCAAATTTATCTTTTCGCTGGTAGATTGTTTGTCATTTTTATTTGAACCAGAAGAGCTTAAGCACCGAGACGGAGACGAGAAATTCTTTTAAATTGTCTTTTGATGGAAATGTTTTTTTGAAAAAAAACAGACATTTCGGTAAAATTTTGTTTTTCCTTTGAAAGTGGAGAGATTTTCTTAAATGAAAGCATCCGGTTCTGGGAATTTAATTTTCCAGATTTTTTTGTTATCGTCCAACCTTACAACGAGATTCCATAAATTCAATTAAAAATTTAAAATATTTAACTTTGATTTCACGTTCGATCAAGAATAAACTTTCTCCTCATCTTTTAAACAAAAAAACTGAATTTTCAAAATATTTCCTCCATATTTTTTTTTCTTATGTAGTTCGTTTCATAAACACCCAATCAAGTAACATTCGACAAATCTTAAACTTTTGCAATATTTTAAAAGAATAAAAATGCACAGCACTCGCTGGACAGATTGCTAAAGGAGTTTTCATCATCAACATCATCATCATCCTCGTCAACAAGAACTTGTTCGTTATTCCGAATCATTGCCTTTCACAGCCAAACGGCAAAAAAGAACGACCTTCACTTCAGTCTACTTTTTCCGTCCTTGCTGCTGGATGCAAGGCAATTGTAATGCTGTGCAGCTTGGCTGTTTTTCGTCTGTTAAAGGACGCAGTTTACTATGAATTCACAAGGCTAGTTCTTAAACTGAACTTTTGCCAGCGTTTAATAATAATTATTCTCATTTTGGCAAATGTCAGCGCATGCATAAGTAATGGGCTATCGTCGTCGGTTTTTTCTTCGGTAGAAGGATATTTCGGTGCCTTGTTATGCAGCGAGGTGTTAATGAAAACAGCAAGGACAACAATGGAAATGTTAATTTGTTAAATATAAAGGGAGATTGTTTCTTTTTTTGTTTTGCAGTTTCAATCACCTGAGTTTGAGTTGTCCACAAGTGTTTCCGACGTTATGAGTCAGTTTTCAAATAAGTGGGAACACTTGTTCTTTCTTCACCTCTGAGTAATAGTTGTGATAATTTTGTCTACGCCTTAACGTTTGAAGCCATTCGTCAACAACCTTATTGGTCTTTACCAGTGCGGTTTCAGGCCGGAAAGTTCAACATCGACCAAACATGCACTCTACGGCAGATCTTAAAAAAAGAGCAAAGAAAACTTCAAATTGATACTTGCCGTCATCTTCATCACCAAAGCACAATCTTTTAAAAGTCCATCGAACTGCGTGGATACGCCACTGACATTGACTAAATTGGAAGAACAAAGTGTGATGACAGTGCAGCATTTGTGAGCCTTGAGACGGAGGTCAAGGAAATAGTTGTTAATGAGGACAAGATAAAGTTCATACTGTCAGTGTCAGGTAGTTAATGACTTTGTCCTCCTGACATCCGCCTTAATTTAAAACAAAACTTAGAATCATTTTGAAAATCACTACTTCTTTGGGTTAAGCAAAAGTAGCAAAGTCCTTTGAAGGGCAACTTGCTGTTTTCGAATAAAACCCAGACGAGACGTCGCTGAAGAGGAAGGCCGAGTTTCAGGTGGATGTCATAAGCGGATGGCAAAGATTTTAACGGATTAAAAAACTATTTTTTTTTCCATTTTTAAGAATTTTTTAGATCGATTTTCGGAGCAAACCGAGTTGCTGACCGCGTTGGCAAAGCGAGTTGACTCATTCAATTCGAATTGGTCAAACCAAGTAGCTCGTTTTATAAAATTTTAGGTTCTCCACATCACATCTTTAACCTTATAATCAATAATGGCTTTCGAAGTAGGTACTTCATTTCATAATTTCATTCAAAACCCTCCCATTTCCTCATCCCTTCTTTTAAAATCCCGTCCGAATCTAATTCCTGATTAATTTTTCAAAACTGGATTACAATAATTAAACCACATACAAGAAAAATGGAAAAATGAAGGTAATTAAAAAGCAAGGAAAAAAATTGAATAACCATTGTAGTACTTACTTCCATTACGTAAACTCGAACTCTCATGCGAAGAGTATAAGAGACAAAATTCCAGATGATAAATTGAATAGAAGACAAAGTTTCATTTATCATTCTTATGCATAAACTCACGCCGCGCTTCTGGCACACTCAAACCCTCACCTCTCCAATCGACCGACAGACTCATTGCACCAAAATTACAAATTCAAAACTCTATGCATGCAGTAGGTTAGGTTATGTTTTTGTATGACAAGAGCTGGATTAGTCCGGTTTGGAGCCTTTAGGAGCCCGGCCCGTTATAGAATAAGCTTCATACAATTCAAAACGTGTTACACCCAAACATTCAACACACAAAAAACTGGTGGTAAGAAACCATCGATCCACCCCTGTATTTCAATGGTAACCGTTGAAGAGAATTTAACAATTGCTGGAAGTATTTTAGCGTGCGAGTATGACACTATTTACTCGCACTCATTCCCAAGGATGGTGATGGCCCATTGTATTCCTGGCTAATTAAATGTCTGAAATATTTAAATGATTCCCAGAACATGAACAGCGATAAAAGCAAAACTTTTCCCCAAAACTTCCCACAGGTACCCAAAAGATAAATTTCTCTACAAACTGCAAACATGCAAATGGCAATAGTGTAGAGACGATGACGAAGGAGTCTTTTGTCATTATTTTTGCTCTGTTACCCATTTAAAGCTGAAAACACTTAACCAACCACCTACGTAACAAGATTTTCGACAAAACACAAGACTGCGAACCAAAACCGATTCAGTTAAGTTATCCGATGAGCTGTTTGAAGCATTTTGTTGCTTATTTGACTTTGCCACTGCCATGCCACCTGAAAATCTCACTGCTTGTTGAATTCAAAGCAAAGAGAGCAATACATCACTTCATCAGCTGTGACATAAGTGACACCACCATCTTTGATCCAAGATCTGGGAAATAACCGACCAAAAAACTTAATAGTGAAGTGATGCTGCTTAAATCTGACACAAAATTTCTACATTTACACATTTCCAACTGACTTCTTTTTCGACAATCGAGACTCGAGAGCAAGGCACACACCGGTTGCTATTGTCTTTTAGTGAGAAAGTCATATTGTGACGCTACAAAGCATCTCAAAACCGACAACAACAAGAGCAAAAAAAGTGAACGAGGTGATTTCCATCTTGAGATATAGCCTTGAGACAGCATCATTTTGTAATGAAGGTACATGCGAAGCGGATTTGCTTTTGGTTAGGGAGGGGCGGTGTTTAGGGGAGTGATGAGAAACAAGAAAAAATGATTACGGGAGCTCGGGAGCAATATGAAAATCACGTGCAAGACAGTGCTCGTCAAGATTGTGCCATTTCGTTTTATTACGTAATAAAATTGTAAATTTTCGCTTATGCTAGGACGAGAGAAGTTATGTTCGTATCTCAAATCGAATCTTTATTTTTTTGCTTTTGTTTTTGTTTTGTTTTTATTTTGTTTGCGATTTTATCAAAGTTACTCATTTTAACTCATTAAGATGATGATATGATGTAAGTGGGAGATAAAAAGGGACATTGGCTGGGAACAAAAAAATGTTGATGAATAAATTTTGATTGAAAATTTATGTGCGGTTTATTTTTGGGTTGTATTAGGAAAGAGTGGCAGAAAGGCATGACTTCTGTCAGCAATCAGCATAAGAAAGTTAAGTAGAAGAGGAAATATTACATGTCCTTACTCTGTGAATGTTTGAACCAGCCAACTCGGCTTGCGAACTCGGCAATTGAATTTAAGAAAAACGGAGTTTGCTTGTTTTTTTGTAAATGTTGTTATATAACCGTCAAATTTCATAAGTATTTTCAAGGACGGTTTTTCGGAAAATCTGTTCACATTTAGAATGAAATAACCCTCTTGTGACCTGGATTCGTATCGTATTTCTCTATTGAGCCATTAACTGTCAAATTTCATCAGCGAATGGCAAAGATTTTGGCGGATTAAAAACCTAATTTTTTCCGTTTTTAGATCGATTTTTGGGGTGATCCGGTAGTATTGCAACTGCGTTTACATATAAACAAACTCAAGCTGACTTAATTTGACAAATTTACGGCTCGGCACATCACTTATCATAATTATTGGCCGACGCACGCCATGCATTTTCGTATCCCAAAGCTTACGACATCCAAGTCTACGTCATTCTTTCAGAACAAAATTGATCTGCTGCGATTTCTCCTTGAGTGAAGAAATTTACAGGCCAGTCCACCGCATGTATCGGAGTTTACCAAGCTTAATTGTTGTTATGGTGCCCGCATCGCAGTAGATTTCATATATAAGAACGGAGCCAACTTTACCCCATAAAGCGGTTTAGAATTCAGACTGCCATTGGCTAAGCACCAAATTTTCGAAACTAAAGTAAGCACTGGTAACGCTATCGTCTTATACAGCAGCAGTTTTTGAAAGGGAAATCGCTCAACGAAATCATACAGCTTTTGGATGCTGTGAACAATGACACTTCTTCTTCGATGGTTACTGTCAAAAATCATTTGAACGAATCTCAACATGGTCACATGTTGTTTTTTGGAAAGCCATGTCCGTCCAGGTGCCCTGAAAACGGCTAACCACGGACAATAAAGTGTCAAAAATCGATGATTTCGTGTTCGCTTTTTCGAAAAGGTGCACGTGATAGCTTAAGAGAGTAGGTCTAGGTAGATCACGTGATTCTTTTACTACATGAAATTCTGAGCATTAAAAAGCTATGAAAGGTGACGTGTTTGCTCATTTCGGACAGCAAGCACCATCGAAAGGAATATCTGAACCGTTTCATGACAGTCAGTGCGAACATGTTCTGATGCATAAGGTTTGATCCTCATCGACTGCAAGGAGAAATAAAAAACGGTCACATATACTGGGCCGATATATTGAGCCTATTTGAAAAACGGACCAACATATGTAATGAGAAAAAGTTCTCTACTACAATGATAATAACTACGCCATCGCTACAATGCACGACGGCTAAATCGGTTAAATTTGTCACGAAGTCATATTCTTTTCATTATATACATAATATTTTTCCATACGGAATTGAAGTTTATTTATACAATTCACACTCACTCCCTTCGAATCATATTATAAATAGACTAGTGATATCGTTCTTAAATCACCTCTACTAATACTTGCATATCATACAATAATATCAATTCAGTAATATTGGTCAAAATCAGCCTGAAATAGTTCGAATATTTCATCATCGGAACTTCCTCCCATCAGCGGTCAGGGGCTACGGTAATTGCTTATGCTTCGGTCGTATGTATCTATTATTTGCCACCAGGAGCTTTGGTACCTGCTGATCCGTGCCACCAGGGGCTTGTGCCTGCCAACCCGTATCACCAGGGGTATTGTACCTCCGCCACTTAAGATATCGTCCCCGGTCCCTGCACCGTATCTAATTTGTCCTTAGACGTGTCAAACCGTGCCGGAAAGCAACCAACGCCCGCCGGCCAGCCATCCTCCAGGGATGGCTCCAACCAGATCGTATCACCAGAAATTATAAAATTCATTTACTTATAACATAAGTTATAACTATTGTTAATTTTAGGTGTTTTCTCAGTAAGGGTTCAAAAGACATAGAATTTAAGTTTCGTATTTTCGTCTTTTCGTCAATAAGACCTTGACGAAACTGGCAAGCAAAACCTCGGCTTTAAACCAAAAAGCACATCATATATTAAACTACGAACTGCTGCTCTAACCACCCTGTTTTCCAGATTTGGCCCGGTGCAACTTCTCCCTGTTTCAAAACTTGAAAAAATTACTCGCTGGGCAACAATTTCAGTCCAATTACGACGTTATCACCGCAACGGAGCCATACTTTGCAGACTTCTACAAAATGTATTTTTTAGACGGATTAAAGGTTTAAAAAAGTTAGAGGTGGATCAAGTATAGCGAGTTAAAAGGTTTTTCCATCGTGTTTACTTTGTCTTCAGAAGCCTCTTCTGGACACATTTTCGATAAACTTGCATAAACAATTGCAAAACTCATTCCAATTTTCTGTCCCTAAAAACGATTTCAATTAAAAAAATGTAGTACCAAATCAGCCTGCTATTCAACATACTTATCCACAAATAACCTCTTCTAATACAAAATACAATCTACATCAACAACGCACGTTCTCATGATTTTCTAAAAGCCAACTCCACTCCAATGATTATGATAATCTTGACCTAACCTAAAACCACAAGAGCATTTGAACATTCCATAAGTCTATTTATGTTAAAGAAGTATTTAAACGTGAGCACATTGAAAAAATACGAAAGCGAGCCATGACCTTTTAATGAATCCTTTCATACTTCTAATTCACTTAATTTAAAGGACTTTATGATGCATTCCAACATTAACCTATATTCCCTCGAGCTAAGCTAAACAGACTACAGATAACTCATGGCTATCTTTAATTCCTCTTCCCCCTCTCCTCTTGAATTTGATGATGATTTGTTTTCACTCGAAAAACCCTTGAATGAAATGTTTTCTTCCCACGCTCTAAACTCGACCCTATTTAAGTCGAGGACATTTTTTAAATAGCGACAACCGCACCGACAGCTTCAATACCCTTGAATAGGAGATATAGTTTCCGAGTCCTTGTACCTCGCTTGATATCATACTCAAAAGTTCATCTATTCCGCGAAAACGTTTTCCCTTCAATTGCTCATTCACCCACACACGCACACTTACACATGTCATGACGAAAAAAACACACGTTACACTCGATAGCAAAATAAGGATATGTCGCTTTGCAGTCAAATTACAATCATTCCGTTTGCCAAGTCTCGGTATACTCGTCGAATATGTGTTGTGTAATGTGTTTGAATGTATCTCACCGCCCCCGGAAACCCCCTGCGTGTAATTCACTTGACATACGAATGATTTTACACGCTTTACGGTTGTACGAGTAATTTTTCACAGTGTTGCTCTTGTACGCTCGAAGGGTGACAGAGTAGGAAAGAAGAAAAATAACAGCACCATCATCAACAACAAACAACTCGTGTTAATCCATTTTACACCAGTTAACACGAACACACCCCGGCAAAATGTTGCACATGAATTTCAAAAAAAAAATCATGCCACCACCTTGAACAAACCTTAACTTACGCCTCCATCACATATGACTGTGGAGTTTGTACTTCATTCGTAGTTCTTGTTTATTCTATACATAGCTAAAAATATCCTTCAGTGAATGAACAAGGTTTCTACTGTGTCGCCCTCTTTTCAATTTTACAGGTGTCGCGCTGTTACCACAGCCCGAGCAGAGCAAAAGTACACTGCACCGCCCTCCCATTTGCTACTCCAGCCATCACCGCACCGTACCGTATCATTGTTAAGAAGAGAACATTGTCGTGCTGCCATTTAATAAAGCCACAGGTAGCATTATACACGCTGCTTCGGGGGAATGGATCGGATACAATTTGGTTCGTATTTTGGCATTTCTAAAAACATACTCGATTTTGAGCTCACATACACGCTCACTCAAGCACATTTTGAAATTCTACAAAAATCGTTGTTTTATTTGATATCATCTTGTCTCTAACTAAAGACAGTAATTTTTTGTTCCCTTTTTTTTCTTATTTCAGAACACACACAAGCGACCGAGATATTTACGAAAATATCTCGTAAACGACATTGAGACAAACTGAGATTGCAATTCTTTGAAATATTCCTTTTTTTGCTACTGTTGTGTCTTTGTTTATCTGTCAGAGAGAAAGAGCGATTGAGTTGAAAGTTATTGCCTAACAACCGCAATGGAGGAGAAAATCGGCACAAATTGATCGTAACTACGTGTTGGTTACTTTTTTTTTGTTGAAGCTGTTGTGCTCTTGAAAATTGTTTTGATAACGAAGCGGCACAATTGATGCTTTTGTTTGGGAGAGCCCGCTTTAAAAATAACTCTTCTTCATTTGTCCTTGTTATTTGGGTATTTAAGGAACATACGTTCGCTTTGATCTTGATGGTGAATGAGGAAGGAATTCGTATAGTACGTATACGCCCGAGTGCACTAACTAAAGGAGACGTTAAGTAGATGATGATTTATCGAGCTGGAACAGGGGTTGCTTAACTAATGTATGCAGGATTATAATAAAAAGAAAACATAAACAATAATATTATTTTGAAATGTAAAAAAAATCAAAACTGTGTTTTTACTTACTTTTGAAGACAAAAATGTCCCTCCAAATTGAATAAAAAAACTCGAATTTGAGTCTACAGAATAAGAGTTGTTCCATTAAAAGCATTGGCAAAATGTGTTCTACGAAATTGCGATTTGTTTGCCAGCGATTACAGCGTAATCTTTTAGGAAATAGTGGAACTAGCTAATTTTTATGACAAATGAATAATTAATGGTATTAGTTACACTACTCTTTCGCGAAAGCTAACCTTTTTGCTAGGCAGTTCACCTCCAACTCTTCGCAGCCAGAGAGTGTCATGACTACTCCAGCACTCGTGCTGTGGCGAGAGTCCTAAAGGATCTCAACATACATAAATCCGCTGGTTCGGATGGTATCCCCGCTATTATTCTGAAGAGGTGTTCTTCCACGCTGGCAAAACCCTTGCTTAAGCTTTTCCATCTATCCTATTCTTCTGGACTATTTCCGAGCAGTTGGAAAACAGCATTTGTACAGCCAATCCCAAAAAAAAGGCGTATCTTCTTCTCCCTCCAATTATCGTCCGATTGCACTAACGTCCCCTCTTTCTAAGGTCATGGAAACGCTGATAAACTATCAGCTCAAGAAATATCTCGAATGACCGGCAGTACAGCTTTCGCAGCAACAGGTCCATTGGTGATCTGATGGTTTATCTCACCGAACAGTGGAACAAATCTTTACATCGTTTTGGAGAAAGTAAGATTGTTGCACTTGATATTTCAAAGGCATTTGATAAAGTCTGGCATCTTGCTCTTTTATGGAAAATGCGTGCTTTCGGTATCGATGCATCCCTCCTTCGTTGGATTAGAAATTTTCTTTCGAACCGTTCAATACAAGTTGTATTGGACGGATTCAAGTCTGAAACCCACAATATAAATGCTGATGTGCCCGAGGGCTCCGTTTTGTCTCCGACCCTCTTTCTCATTTTTATAAATGTTCTTTTGTCTGTAACTTTTAATCCAATAAATTGTTTCGCTGACGATAGTACTCTTAGCTTTTCTTATTCGTTTCCAGACTCACACCCGGATGTGGAACTGCAACGGCAAAATATGATAAGCTCATTAAACTCTGACCTAAACAGCATTGTACAATGGGGAACACAAAATCGCGTAGAGTTTAATGCTTCGAAAACACAATGCTGTCTTGTATCGTCAAAGCGTGACATACCCCCCTTGTCACTGTCCATGAGTGGCACTTGCATCAATGAGACCGAACATCTTGAGATTCTCGGTATGTGCATCACAGACCACCACTCGTGCAACGAGCACATATGCGATGTTACCAAAAATGCCGCAAGATGTTTAGGTTTCTTAAGGCGATGCAAGAAATTTCTCTCCCCGTCTGATCTGGCTATTATTTACAAGACTTATATCCGTCCAAAGCTTGAGTACAATTCCCATCTCTGGGCTGGTGCTCCAGTAACATACTTAAGCCTCTTGGACGGTATACAAAAAAGAGCCCTAAGAATGATTGGTGACAGAGATATAACCAACTCATTTACATCCTTAGACCACCGTCGTCGTCGTAACGTTTCGTGTCTCTCTCTGCTCTAGTGAAATAGCCAGTTGTATTCCTCCCCTTAAATAATTCGCCCGTAATACTCTTCTAGGAATGCCCATCAGTTAACCCTCGAGCCCAACTTCGGTCGTACCCTCAAGTATAGAGAATCGCTCTTTAGCCGTACTACGCGAATGTGGAACTCCCTTCCACACTCTGTCTTTCCAAATCATTGCAATGTTCAGGAATTCAAGACCAATGTACACCGGCACTTCCTTTCCAACCGCTTTCCTCCTTCCTAAAGCACTCACTGTGTCTCTGGCATAATAAGGGCATAAAAAACCCATTGTGTGTGTGCTAATTATAAAAAAAAAACACCTTAGCGTAAACAAACAAAATTGCCGTATACGGGGTTCAGAAAAGCCACAAGTGATCGAAGAGGTACCATTGCATCTAGAAAAAAATTGACTGTTTTGTGTGTTCTATGGTCGAAAGTTGTCATTGCTCCGTATTTCTTCGAAGATGCCAATAAGCGGACGGTTACAGTCGATTCGGAGCTATGTGGTCAAATGATAACCGATTTTTTTGGCTGGCAATTGAAGATCATGACTTGGATAATACATGGTTCCAACAAGCCACACAACACGACCAATTATGGCCTGATTGCGTGAGAAATTCCCTGGTCGCGTAGTTCCACGTTTTCTTTGACATCACTTTGGCTTCATACTATGTGTCTCCATTAGATTTTTTTTCTGTGGGGCTACGCAAAAGATCGCATTAACGCGAATAGCCTCCGAACTCAAGACGCATTTAGTACTAACATTTCTCATTACTGTGTGATATGTGCGACAAAGTGGTTAAAAATTATCTAAAAAAAACCGCATGTTGAGAAAACTCCCGAAGCGGCCATTTGAATGATATTGCTTATCACACTAAATGGCAAAGTCCAAATTTTATAATTAAATTAAATTTTCATTGAAAATGTATCGTTATGAGTGTTTTATTTAGCTTTACTTTCAAAACCGAAAAATGAATTACCCTTTATGTGCTTTGTACTCCATGATTCTCATCATTTCGTCGTCCGGTGATTCGCTACATGGCCCTCAGACGGCCAATGATCATTTATGGTCTTGCAGTGTGGTTCAATATTGAACCATCTCAAATGCGGAGAAGATTCGGATGTTCGAGAAGCAGTGTCTTCGGCGCTGTCACGGTACATTTCAACTCGTCAGAACAAATGTTCATTATGGCATTTTGGCTCTAAGAATTTTATCAATTTCGCTCTGTAAATTTCAAATAGTTTTATGAACAATAATTCAAAAAGATTCAATTTCATTGTGGCTTGCTCGCACTTAAGGCCAAAGTCCACAACGGACTGTAGCGCCAACTTAAGTAAGTAATTAAGTTCGCACAAAAATTCCAACAAAGTATGATGTGAAATAAATTAACTAAGTGAAATTATTTGTTATTGAATTGCCTTTAGCTAATATTTTATTTACAAACGCAAAAATTTCTGCCTACAAAATAGAAGAAAAAACACCCTTCTACCTATCTATAAAAAAATGTGTTAAGTTCGTACCTCAAACCTACTTCTGGTAAATAATAAAAAAAAAGAAGAAAAAAAACTATCCTTAGCAAGGAGCCGGCGAACATTTAATAAGCAAAATTATCTTGTGGAGCGTAAATTCCGTGGTCTGGAGTCTCCGCTCGGACATCCATGTGTACCCATACACAAAATTTTTGAAGCCAAATCCCCTACCCCCTCTTGCTCCGACAAACAAGCCAAAATAAAGTAAATTAAATGGCAAATGCGGTTCACTGCATTAGCATTCATCCAAAACAGGTTCCTATAAGCATACAAACATGTATAGAAGTGGCTTTGTCTATCATGTTGCTGGCTCTGTCTATATGGCTCTATGAGGTTTCATTTTTCATTAACAAATTCATCCTGTTGTCTGGCTGTGGCACCTCCAACGGTATGGTCTGGTCATCTAAGCTGAACTGCAGTGAAAACTTTTTTAATTTTCTTCTACAAAAAGTACATAAATAATAGAAAGTTGTTGTTTTTTATCTTTCTACAGATTAAAGTGAGTTTGGGTGGAAAAAATTGTATGCTCTACAATTCGTCTAACCGTAGTCTGTCTGAGGGTCCTTATCTCACCTGTTATGCTGTTTTTTTTTACTTTTTTTTCTGTCCGCATGGCAATCATCAGGTGATGGGCTCTTCAGCTGACCTTTGGGATAAGAGAATGCATACCGGATGGAGTCACATGAACAAATATTGAAATAAAGAACGAACAGCAAGAAAATAAAAGAACGCGAAACCTCACTTCAATTGAAAGAATCGTTGCGAGTTTTATGGACAAAAGTTATGTCCATTTTGTGTTGGAAAAGTATTCGAATGTGTCGGTGGTGGAATGCAGATTGCAGAGTGATTGTGGTTTGGCGATTCTTGCTCTTACTGATTTCATTTGCATATGGTCTTCCTAGAATTGCGGTTTTGTTCGAAAAAGTTAATGCCTTTTGTTGTGTGAATGGTGGATGCCGCAGTTTTACCTGAAACTTGTTGTAGTTGGAATTACTTCGAGGTGGTAGAAATTCAAAAATTGAAGAAATGTTTTAAAAAATATCTGTGCTGGAGATTCAACTAAATATGTAAAGCAGTTTTATTGTTGCAGTGTAATATTTGAAGCAGCAATAATAGGAAAATTCATGCAGTATTTTCAACAAAAGGTTTATTTGTGAAGTGATTTTGAGAAACTATGTAAAAGTTGACATGTTTCCAAACAAATGATAATTTCTACGAAATTGCAAGATCATTGCAATATCCAGAAATTCTTCAACTGTACATGCGAAAGTAAGATGGAACAAGCGATAAAGAAGAACGATCGTCATCGGCCTATTCATCAATGTTTTCTTATGATTTTGAAAGCCACTTTTCCAAACTGTTAATTGCGCTTTAGAACTGAACAATCCATTCGTCTTGGACGATAATGGCAAAAATATTCGTCTAATCGACCTACAAGATGTGAACACAGCGATCTAATGACTCAAATTGAAAATTTTGTCGGTTATCTTGTGTGGTTGGCTAGAACCATTTGCATCATAACGTCGTAGTTGAGGCAATTATTGTTCGCAACTCAGAACATTGTCACAAGTTTTCAAAAGCCCGTTCACCGTCTTTCAAAGTACCAAGGAAGCTATAAGGCTTAATCATCAAAGTCCTTATAATATGGGGCCGAAGCATTGACATCATCATGAGCGGACGAAAACTTCTGGGTGGCTTTGAGAGAAAGATTCTTCGAGTTATATGTTGGAGAGAGCTGAAAATTTAGCTGGCTGGGTCAACAACGCATCAGCCCCTCTAGTTTCCGTATTCAACCCCGATAGGCAACGTGGAAGAGGAAAACCTATTTTTAGGTGGTGCGCTTAGTTGGAGAACAACTTCAACCAACTTGATCTGCGCAACTCCAGGCAACTAGCGAGGGACCAAGCTGGCATGGCGAGGCTTTCTGGTTGCAGCCCAGGTCAATTTTGTTGCAAAATCATTAGATGTTTGAGTATGTCAAGAATAAGCTATCTTATTAACGAAAAACGATATCAGCCAATTTACCGCTACGGCTAGGGTGAAACTATTGATATATTTCATGAAATTTCCCATAAACAGTTCGCAATTTAAGCTCTTGAATCGATTGCGGAGGGTTGGAATAATCTTCTCGAAGTCCCAAAGAAAAGGGTAAACAATGTTAAAAAGACAATATATCGCTGGCCAATTGTGATCACCTGTTCAAATACAACACGGTGGGGAAACATTTTCTGCAAAATTGTGATGTTGTATTCGCTTACCAGCCAAATGTCAAAAAAAAAAAACTCTGTCCGAATGCGCGCGAATTTTAAACTATAACTTGTATGTTGTATCAAAACTCAAATCAACTATTGGTCATATGGAATTATTTGAACGAAGAATTATTTTGCTTCGTTCTCCATGATTCTCAGCATATGAAGTCTCATAAAATTTCTGTTTATGAAAAAGGGTCTACCAGATTTCGATCTCCTTAATTCTTAAAACTTGGAGTGAGGAAAAGGAGTAGATTCTCATGAAAAATGGTAGGATATTTTGCCGGGAAGTGATATCCGGGCAAAAATGATGCGGGAAAATAATTTGCGGGCAAATTAAATCCGGGATTTTGATTTCCAGTCTTTCGATACGAACCCGTAATTCTTATCGACCACAAAAACGACTTAATGGCCATGAGAATTAACAGAAATAATTGGTTTAGAGTACCATTAAATTCCATTTAGTAAGCCACACGTATGCAAATTTAGGTTAGAACAGAGGTAAAGCTTCCAAAAAATATGAGAAATCGATTGTGTGCCTCCTCCTTCTTATTATTTTTATTACTGTAATTTATTTTCAGTTATAGCTGCAACGTCACGCCTTAATTTAAACGTGACAAACATTCATGTATGCCAATGAAAAATTATTCTGCCACCTATTTATGTACATTTAAACAAAAACTTTCGAATGAATTCAAAAACTTGCGACAAAAAACTTAAAAAACCAAATCACGATCCTCTAAAGTTCGATGACATTTCGTATCGATTGGTGAGTCTTGAGTCTCACTTCTTTCTTTTTTTTTGTTTGCTTCCTTCTGAATTGTCTACAACCATCCTATTCTGCAATTGGATGGAAAATATTGTCACAAAAGCAAATAAACCAAGAAAAAATGAGAAACAAAATTTAAAATAAATGGAAATGTTTCCTCCAAAGTTACGTGCAATTCACATTAAATGGCTGAATGCGGGAACTGGGAATATTTATTTTTAACGTTCCTTATTAAGCTACACATGAGATTCAAATAGTGGTGACGAAGACACTGGAAAGGATGGTATAGAACTGTTTATATGCTCCGCGTTTGACATTTATGTTTATACATAAATACAAACTTGTTTGTTGTTAGACTGTGATGGAAACTATTTTTAGTGATGATGACTTGCGGTTGAATTGAAGAGTGTTGAACTTTTTGAAAAGGATTTCAATTTTAATTGGATCTAGATATGTAGGAATTTACTAAGGCTTTAAAATTTAAAAAGTTAAATAATTTAAAACAATACATTTTTTTTTAAAGGAAAGAAAACAACATTGCTAATTATAGATTAAAAAAGCAATTTCGGCACACAATTCAAACGCTAAAAATAATAAACAGGAGAGAAGCGTCTGCTGCCCGCCTGGCTGGATAATTCCGATTATCGTGGAATATTCGCAATTTTAATCATCCATCGGTATGTATTTAATTTATCGCTTTTATCTCATTAGCATTTAAATACCGGAGCTACTTTCCGTTTTAATTGCTTATTAATTAAATTTTTTTGAGTTTTTTTTTTCATAACGTAGGTGTTATTTAAGAGATCAAATCGCTCAATATCGATTCAAACGGTCAGTCAATCAATCAATAAAGCATTTCTTCATTTTACTTGAAATAAGTGTTTAAATTTCCCAACACTTATACAGGGTAACAGTTTTATATGTCAGCGGTTTCCACTGTCATCACCTCTACAGACGCCACCACCGACCGCCGCCGCCACGCCACAGCTTCATGAAATGTCTAATTTGAATCATCAGCACTCCCAATCAATTCAATTAAACCTCGCACTTCTTTAATGATGCCAAATGGACGGACAGTTAAGTCAGCGGGTCTGACATTGTAATATTTGCTTTAAAACAATCCATTGGCCTCTTTTTTCGCTCACAACACTGCCGCTTACCATCAATGCAGATGATGTGGTGACACTTTGGACGGGTGGTCTGTTCATTCGTTGCTGTGGGGTGTGGTGAAAAATGCTTGAACGTGGCCTCGCTATTCATTGAAAACTTGACGGTTAAGGTGATTGAGATGTGAGGTAGTTTGCACTCGAGTAAAATTAACTGTTCAATAAAAATGAAAGTGCCAAGAGAAATTAAATTGTATAAGCAAAAAAGCGAAAAAGAGAAAAATCAATTTCATCAGTAGCTTTTGTATTCGATATTAATTAAAATCTTGAACTGACATTAAGGTGAGAAACTGTTGATACTTCGATGGAGCTATGCTTATCGGTAATAAAAAAAAATGTAAACAATAATTGAAAACGAATTCATTATGGTAATTGTGATTAGATAAGTAAAGAGATGGAGGAAAGGGAAAAATGGTATTGAATCGGTTTGTTTAACTAATTCGCTTTCATTATGTTGGAAAATTATTTTGGAGTTAAAAATCCGTGAGATAATTTAATGAAAATGGTTTTGAATTACATTTTAGTTTATTGCTTTTCTGAAAATCAAATAACTGGTGATTTGTGTGACCAAAACGAATTTCTACCGAACTTAGGTTTAAAGTTGTTGTCTCCTTCATCAATTGCATTGAATCCTTCCTGATTATGTAAGTCCTCGCATTCCTCGAGTTCATGTGCTTACTGAAAGTCCCTCACATTTGAATATACATATGCGGATGCATAATGTACTTTAGCCTTCCTATCTGTTTGTTGTCTTTGTGCAAATTACTCTCTCAAAGAATCAACAACCACCAAAACAAGTAGGATGCTTCTCCCTCATGTCCGTGTGTGTCGCCCATTGGTAATGTTACAATTAAGAAATGTTTGCCAACCGGATCAAATCTTTTTGTCATATTATGGCATTATTTACTCACGTTGCCTCACTTTGCTAGTTGTGCTGTTGTGGCATTGGTTTGTCAAAGAGTGACAAACTATTTATGTTTGTGTTTGACATCCTTTCCGATTGAGTTGTGTTGGAAATTTTGTGGCTTATTTTAGTGAGATTTACTTAAGAAGCTTTTGTCGTCGCATATATTGAATTCGAAACAAAGTGAGATCACATTTATACTAATAAACATTTTGCTGGTTGGTGATGAAGCAGATGAGAGTGCTAATAATATGGTATATTTATTTATTGATGAATGCTCATTGCTTATTGTCTTGCAATTTCGGAAGAGGTGAAATGTTTGATGTAAATAGAATGCTGTATTATTGGATTTTCGTTGAGTTTGATATTTAAGTGAAAGTAGTAAATGGGTCAAGAAGAATTTATCATGGCAATCAGTATCTTTATTAAAGGACCAATTGACCTCATTGGGCTCATTTTGTGCAAAAATGTATTCATAGTTAATATTATTTAAATTTTGTTTGTGGAATTGTTCGTTCACTGTGGCGTATACTTACCTTTTTTTATTTTATTATGCGATCATTTCTTTTTCGGTTTAGAAAGAAAAGCTAAATACAACGCACACAACGATACATTTTCAATAAAAAATTTATTTCATTATAAAGTTTGGACTTTACCATTGAGTGTGAAAAACAATATCATTCATCATCATCAATCAAAAAAGAGTTTTCGCAACATGCGATTCTTTTGAAGATATTTTTACACCTTTTTGGCATATATCGGGCGGTATCTCGGCACAAGCTTGAGTAATGTTGGTTTTTAAGAGTTTGGGGACTATTTGCGTGATCACGGTCTTTTGCATAGCTTACAGAAACAAAATTTGATGGTGTCAAATCACATGATCTTGGTGGGCAATTGACGTCGCCAAAATTGAAATTACGCGACCGGAAAACTTCTCACGCAATAAAAGCATGATTGGTCGTGCTGTGTGGTTTGTTACTCCCTTTTGTTGGAACCACATATCGGCCAAGTCATGATATTCAATCGGCAAACAAAAAAATCGGTTATCATTCAACTATATTTCTCCGAATTGACTGTAAAGGTCCGCGCATTGGCATGTGGACCAATGACACCATTCGACCATTAAACTCACCGAATAGTCATTTTTTCTGCAATGCAATAGCACCTCTTCAATCACATACGGCAATTTTGTTTTTTACCAAACCGTCCAGTGAGTAATGTACCTTATCGTTAGAAAATGTTGTCTGAAAAAACGATGTTTATATTGTCTGTTGTTCCAACACCCAAAAAGTTTACCTATGGCGTTGTTAAGCGATCCATTATCGTAAATACATGTACCAAATGCCAGCGCTACCAACTTGACACCACGAAATGAATGCTTCTATATTGTCATACTTCACTTCACTTTTGCTGCCCATGAGGCTCGACAAAATAGAATTGTCTTGGATTTCAGAACGTCAGCAATATTTGATAAAAGCCTACCATCGATGAATTTAGTTACACTACGTCAGACTTTGGGAAAAACGCAAGGGCATCAAATCGATAGCTACCGCACTTTTTTCTTCAACGTCAAAGCTTCGTATCTGATTTTGGTATACCTTAACAGATATTGGAGTCCAGACCTCATAATAGGAACAAAACAAAGTTCTACTAAC
This sequence comes from Sphaerophoria taeniata, assembly GCA_943590905.1. Taxonomy (NCBI): domain Eukaryota; kingdom Metazoa; phylum Arthropoda; class Insecta; order Diptera; family Syrphidae; genus Sphaerophoria; species Sphaerophoria taeniata. The sequence goes on from OX016541.1 coordinate 28,114,173, forward strand.
TCGCCCCAAAGCTGTTGATCTCATAAAAACAGGTTGCAGCGACACAAGCTCTATTTTTGGGGTTCAAAGCTTCAGGGAGAGTTGCATACAGTTTTTATGGCATTAACTCCGATCTCCTAGAGCTTGACCTCGTAACACCCTAGGATTGTTTTCGAATAGCTTCGGGAGAGATTGGTCATCGGGTTAAAGTCCATGCCTCCGGTTTTTAGGAAACGACGACTCTGCACTGTGTTATCAATACGAATTGGCATAGTCTTTCAAAAGATCGTCGAACTTTTAGCATATGTCGATGACAGTGACATGATTCCAACAAATGGCTCTTTGGTCATTGAGTGATGGAAATCAAAGTATAAATAGATGCCATCCACCTCCATCGACTTAGCCTGAACTCACAACTGATAGCCACAGCTTTGATAGATAAACCTTAGAAGCTTTGAAGTGCCTCTGTAGAAGGCTCTCATCATCCCAGTTGCCCATTTTATAGTGCCGATGTGACAGATGAAGATGTTTTGAAAGAAAATGTCTACGAGTAGTCCATAAGCCCTCTTTATTTCAACAACGAACTATAAAAGGACATGCATTTTGAAAGAAGAGTACGAGTTCAGTAACATCTACGATTCCAGGCAATAAAGACGTAGAGTGACAGAAGCAGAGCGCACAAAATGAAAATAACATTCAACAATTTGAACTGTTAGTTGTGCAATACTACTAGGGATAAAGAAAATAGAAGACCCATCAGCTTTGTTGGATAAAGCTCAAATGCACAACGGATTAGGATGGTCACCTGAAATAACTAACTACATAGGTAACTTTGTCTTCCAAGCAATACACCAAACTACATGCTGTATCTTGACACAGGACTCGCCCCAATGTTTATGGAAACATTATATCCACATTTTAACTACATCGTTAAAATTTTCGAAATGTCAGATGAGAGATTGCCAAAAATCATAATGAAAAACACCATTAGAACATCAGGAAGTATGCCAACAGAGTGGAGAAATCATGCGGCTTTCTGTAACTCAACGCTAACGGTCAATCAAAATGAACAAAAAGCTGTGAAAATTTGTAATCCCAATCATAAGACCATAAAATTCTTCAACAGGAAGTGCAACGTTCCAACTTCCTGTCTTATTTTTAATGTCCTTTAGCAAAAAACAACTCGTTCACTTATTAATTTTATTAGAGCTACAAATTTCTTAACGATGTAATAAAAATAAATTAAAGTCCAAACTTACCGGCAAAAACAAGTACAAGTATCGTTATTCTTTGGATCATTTTGCTTCCTTGTTGTACTCCGATTTCCACACAAATTTCCGCAATCAATCTGCTCCTTTAAGCAATTCACTCTTAAAATCAATTCAATTCCTTTTTTAAGCACAAATATTTCGACAAATAGAAACAAGTTACCGTAATTAGCACCGATTTCGTTGTTTATTTTCCCTAAAACAAAAAATAGAAAAACCAAAAAAACACTTAAATGCAATTTACTTTTTTCCACAATTTTATCTAGACCAAAACACTTCTTAAAACAAAAACCAAAAAATAAATAAATAAACAAGAGTGGGTATAGAGGACTATGTAAGCGAATCTCCTTAGACTTTCTTTTCCATAACCATTAGCAGAAAAAGTAAACTATTTTCTCTTAAGATTTTCCTTTTACCAGAGTAGCGCTAGGTGCTGAGATTCAATTTTTTTTTCAACCGTAGAATAGTTACATACGACGAAAGTACGAAAGAAAAAAAAACCGAACAGAAAAAATTGTATTAAATCCAACGATCGACGAAAAAAAACCAGACAAGGTATCTGTAAGTCGCGGTATATCTTAAACCCAACTAACTACAAAGCCAACAATCTTCACACTCTTAAGCTCTTTTCGTCTGCAAAAGACTTAAGGCGAATCGAAAAAAATACAAAAAATTAAACACAAAACTATTTGTGAGGTTGTTTTAGCCCGATGAACGTGCTGCTGCACCAGCAGTCCGCTTTTCTGCTGCCTCTGTCCTACCAAACTTAAATCCAGCGAACAAGACAAAACCAAAAAAAAAAAAATTAAAAGTATCCAAAACAGAGAGATAGAAAATGTATCTGGAGCTCTCGACGAGAAATTGTTTTTTTTTCCACTCCCAATGGGATTTGTGTGGTTTTTTTTCGCGAACGAATCTCAAGGTGTCTTTTCGTCGTCAATGGGAAACTGCGAACTTAAAGTCGAAGTGCGGTGAAAAAAAGGTTTCTTATGCTCTGAAGGGATTAGTTACCAAGCGATCACAGCAAAAAAAAAAAAACGATAAAAAACTTGAGACTTGATTTTCTGTAATTATTATTTTTACTACGGTAGCAAAGTATCCCTGAATCAAGTTTAAAAATCCGATGAGTTTATATAATTTTAATCAATACGAATTCGATTTGCAAGCAACTGAAGGTAAAAGTGTACTGATGGTCGGGCTTAAACGAGACTTCAGTTGGAGTGGCTCACTCTACTCACTTTCGCTTTTCTTCGATTCTTCGATACATGAAATTACCCGAATCGCCCCATTCACATGCATAACTTACCTGTTAAGTGCACAAGTACCCCGCGGGTCCCAGTATCCAGTATGACTGTATTTTTCCACTCCAAGTTGTTGCACTTGTTTTCTTCGTTTGCTCGGAGCCATAACAAAGAGATAGAGAAGTATCTCTCTTTTATGGCTCCGAGCGATCTTTGAAAATGTCAAACGATATCGAATAGTACCTATGGCTGAAATGCAATACAGTGTCACCTTTTTTGAATGCCATGCCACAGCTTGGATTGTGTCCCTTGATCTGCTTTTAACAATCTTTTGATGATGAGTGTGTTGCACTCATTTTAATAGGCAAATAGATATTTTGTAAACTTACTCTAGGCCATTCTAATGCTTAAGAAACCACATTTTATGAGATTCCACAAGAGACCTCAGTGGCACTGTCAGCGGACATACTGGAACTAGGTTATGTGTTCGAATTTTTGTTTGCATTATGTTCGATGGATGTACAGTGATTCTTGCATAACATTTTGGTTTCTGCGGCGGCGGCCTTGAAGGTCAATAATAATTGTTTTTCATGATTCGTGATCAGCTCATAAGATTGTTGAGTTGATAGAATAATTGTGTGTGAAAATTGCTTTGATGGAGTATATTTTGAGTTTGCATAATTCTCATGGTTTCTGGTAGAAGACATAATTGTTCACTTTGAAGTTGATTAAAAGTAGGCTTTTAACTTCCTGGCTCTTCCATAAGACAATAGGTAATTAATCGAGAAAGCCTTGGGTGCGACCCATTCTTTAAAGTTCTCATGGAGTTTGAAACACGAAAGCAAAATATGCTTTCGTTAGATTTGTCATTTATGTCCCTTCCGTTTTTCGTGAGCCATTTAGCCGTTTTATTATAACGATAGCGCTTTAAAAAAAAAAGCATTTTAAGTAGGTAATTCGGCTCCGATTCTACACTATCAGAGAGTGTTGTGAGGTGACTCATCCAGTTCTTGAACGCCTCAATGATTCCATAGGACAAATCTTCTTTTTTACCTACTCTTGGTGTAGTGCGTTTACCACCTTAAAGATCTTAAGATTCATAAATACGCTGATTCCGATGGAATTCCCGCTATTATTCTGAAGAGGTCTTCTTTCACGTTGACAAAACTTCTGTATAAGCTTTTCCAATTGCCCTGGACTCGTTTCGTGTTGATAAATATTTAGTTTAAGAAACATCTTGAAGAACGGAAGCTCCTTAATAACAGGTAGTACGATTTTCGGAGTATAGGAACACTCGTGATCTGATGGTTTATCTCACTGAACGGTGGAACTAGTCTTTACATCGCTTTGGAGAAAAGTAAGATTGTTACAGTTGATATTTCGAAGACATTTGATAAAATCTGACATCTTCTTGCTCTCTTGCCGATATTTGTGTTTTCATTTTTGATGAATTCCTTTTTTGCTGGATTAGACACTTCCTTTTTGACCATTGAATACAAATCATTCAAAATAAACACTGGTGTGCCTCAGGATTCTGTTTTTAGTCCGACACTGTTTCTTATTTCCATTAATGATCTTCTGTTTGAAATTTCTTATCCGGTCACCTGTTTTGCTGATTTTCGTATTCGTTCTTAGATAAACAACCCTGCTTAAAAGATAAGGATCTCCAACGGCAAAATATGGTAAGCTCCTTCAATTCTGATCTAGACAGTTTTACTGATTTGGGATGAGAAACCGAATAGAATTTAATGTTTCGAAAATACAATGCTGTCTTCTGTCGTTGTCACTATCCATGAGTGGCATTTCCATCAAAGAATATAACCATCGCGAGATTCTCTTGTGTATCACCAACCACTTCTCGTGGAATGACCAAAAAGATCTTTAAGTTTTACTTAGACAAAAAAAATAGAGTGGCGCGACAGCTCTTCAAGAGTCAATGCCTAAATGGCCTACTCTCATCAACAATTCTCTGCCGTCTCCGAACGGCAAAGTTGAGAAGCACGTTATCATGACAGATTGATACTCTTGGAAGTTTTGTCAGTTCTTCGCAAGAGGTAGTACTCGTGAAAGATGAATTAAAACTTTTAAGGGCACTAGTAGGGTTCGAACCCACAACGTTCTGCTTAGCAGCCAACGCACATAACCACTAAGTCACGGATAATTTTTTCATTTTTTCACTCCCTCTAATCTGACTTAATGGCTGAAACACAAACACGTTTTAACTACGTCTTCGTCTAGGTTTCGGTGTACCCGCTTCGAGTTTTCTTTTAATGACATTTCTCCCTCCATCATCATCATCTCTACAAAAACATATGAATTGCGTAAGATTACGTTCTTCCCTTACGATTGTCAAACGAAACGTGAGGTCGAAGATTATTCTTACGTCTTAACTCGTAAACTTCAGGCCAAGCCAAATCTAAAACGTGTTTGTGTTTATCCATAAGTCTCTTGGACATATTCCAAAGCAGAGCATTTAAGATGATTGGTGATTCCATCATCGTTGATACATTAAGTCAGACATTAAAGCAGGCAAAATGTCTCACGCCTCCACCCTTTCTTTAACGCTCAATGAAACATTTCTCCCCTAAATAGCTTTATTCAATTTTTAACAATTTTTTTTAACACGTTACAACTTTTGCCTAACCTCAAAGTTATCAATATCTTGCAACCAATTAAAATCAATTTAAATGTCATCCTTCCCTTTACACTTTCCAATTGTAAATAAATTGATTTTTTCCCTCCTGTTGCTGTTCAAAACTCAAGGATCGATGATTACTATACCCAATTGAACAAAGCCCCCTAACATCCTTTGCACAAATTCTCAAAACACTACCCAATTAAACTCGCACCTTTTACACTTTACAATCACATTAAAGTTAGATACCTCAAGTTATAGATGTTCAACACACGTGTAAACACCAAAGAGAACACAAATTTCTATAGTTCTCGTTCATTTTGGCACTCAATATAGAAGTTCTCCTTCACCGAGTCGGCTCGGCTCCTCCGGACGGAAAGACACCCTCAGCGTTTCTGGGAAATAACTTCTACGTTCTACTTCCGAACGAGTATATGCTAATAAACGTTTTGCCCGCTTTGCTTTTGAGTGTATAATATGCCTCTTAATTTTGGGCAGCTAATTCGTTGCTGTCGACACGCAATCCAGAGTATAAAGCTAGAGCCAACCTTTGAACCTTTACGTATAAGACTGTGAAGTATAACTTCATTTCATTGCTGTTTATTGGGTAAGAGCGTTAACAAATTGGCCATTGTTTGTGACTGAGTCTAATGAGTGAGTCGGGCGTAGGTGGTTTTTGTGTATTTTTATTCTTTCAAAAATTTTTGGTTTTGTTCGTTGCATAATAAATTAATGTGTGAGACTTAAGATGTGAAATACAATTTGAAAACAATAAAGTGAAGCAGTTGTTGTAAGAAACTTTTTGTTTGATTGATTGATTGCGAGGCAGCCTACACCAAACCAGTGGTTCGAAGGAAATTCCATTGGCCAAATCAAGCTGAATAATGGTTCGTTGTCATTATCATTAGTCGACACAAAGTTGATAAGTAGTTTTTTTAGAACAAAATTACTATCGATTCGGCTGATTTTTTTAAGTTCTGTTGGTAAAAATGATAAATCTTTAAATCAGAAACCAGATAGCGCTTCCTAGTACTTGGATTTTGAAATGTCATTTCAACGACAGAACCCCATGTGAAACTAGTGCCTCAGATAACTCAAACCTGCTATCTTCTCAACACTAGTTGACTTGATAATATTTTTGCAAGCTTATCTATGTAGGTGCTTCCTGTTGTTGACATTCTCTTTTTTCTTTACTTTTTCGGCCTATGGTTGGTCTCGCGGCACCCTCCAACTCTTGCCTTGAACTTGTAAGTTCTTTGTCAAGTTTATGGGCTTCTTAGCTGATTTTCTTCATTCCTTGAAGCCCGACTTTAATAATTGCTTAAGAGTGAACTTATGCTAATGTCACAAAACCGGACCAAAATTTCCTTAAGCTAGCTAAAGAAGATCTTCTCAATTATTCTCGCTGAAACAAACCACAGGTGGAGTAGCCTAACCAACTGTATCATAACTAGAAGGATATGAAACGAAAATAAGTTTTCCTAACAAAGTGGTCCAGAGAATTTTGGCCTTGGCCTAAGCTTCGCTCATTGGCAAATAATTTTTTGCAATGACAGCAAACTCAAAACGAAATTCAGCGAAACGATAACTAAAAGCCCTCGTTAATTCATTACAAGCAGCGTTCGGACTTCACTGCAATCGCAGTAGATCTAATGCACCTTTTTTCAAATTTTCAAATCTACTGCGTCACTGCGTTTTTCTTGCAATCTACTGCGATTTTTGAAAATTTTGTTTAGGAACTGATAATGCCTCTGTCATGAATGGTTCTTTAAATGGAGTAAGGCAACAACTCAAAGATTTGAATCCAAATCTTTTCTATTTGGGATGCACTTGCCACTCTCTGAACCTCTGCGCAAAAACAGCAGCTAAACAACTTCCTCTAGAGCCTGAATTATTAATAAAAACAATTTTTAATTTTTTCTGGCGAAGCTGAATGCGACTTGCTGATTTTAAATTGATGATTTTAAAACATTTCAACATTATTTTAATACAGATGAACATAAAATTCTGAATACAAGTTCAACCCGATGGTTGTCTGTCCAGGCTGCTGTTGATAGAGTTTTAAAACTTTGGGTACCACTTACACATTATTTCGTCTTTTTAACTTTTGAAGAAAAAAGAGAAAATAATATTGAACGTATGTCTGAAAAACTAAATGATGTAAATAAAGCATACATTTTTTCTTGCCTTATGTTCTTGACTCAATAAACTATATGAATTAAATATTCCAATCTGAAAAAACTATGATTCATCTTCTTTATCCAACACTTTTTAAAATTGCTTAATAATTTCATAAAGAAAGAGTTCGTTAGTACCGCAATTGATTTTGAAAATGAAGAAATTTTTGTTTCAGCTTTAAGAGTTTTTTGTGGATTGGAATTTGAAAAACATGAACAATCTCTATCAGAAGCGAACCTTTTCAAAAAAAGCAAAAAAAAAATATTATAAGATATTATGTAACAATTTGCAAGCCGATTCAAGCCAGATTTTCATTCGAAGATAATAACATTATTTTGCTTGAATACCTTAATCCAAAAAAATTCAAGAAGGTAGCCTTCCTTCAGTTCTTAAATTGACTGAAGCTTTTCCATTCAATAAAACACATGTTGAAGTAATTAATGATGAATGGAGATCATTTTTACTATATGATAAAACATAAAAGTGCATTGAATCAAGAGGACATTGTTAAATTTTGGTTTTCTTTAAAAGGTCAGAAAAATGTAGCTGAAGAATTTCTTTTTCAAAATCTTTCCGAATACATGCTTTCGCTTACTATTTTACCTCATAGCACAGCAGCAGCGGAAAAGCAATTCTCAATGATGAATTCAATTAAAAACAAATTTCGAAACAGGCTCAGTGTTCAAACTGTCGAAAATCTTATGTTTGCGCATTCTTTAATTAAAAATCGCCATGATGTTTTTGTACCGCCGGCCGCTTGATTTGATTAAATTTATAAAAAAATACGAATTTATTAATGGAAAGTTTGAATTGATATAAGGTGAAACTAAACATTTTCAATCGTGTAATTTTGTTATTATTACATAAATGTTATAATAGTTGTTTTTGTTTTTTTTTTTTTAATATTGTTTTGATATTAAACCAAAGAATAGGAGTGTTTTTTTGCACGCGTATATACGATTAAAAAATTATTTACATGCAAAATCCAACAAAAACAAATTCCTATATCCGCTTAGCTAGCGGCGATAATTATCGACGCTTAGGCTGCACGTACGGTAGTGCGAGAAAGCGATGCGATGCGAGAAGCGTTTGTGTGCGAGAAAAATATTTACATTGATTCTTATGAGCGTGCGTACAGTCAAGCGATATCTTGAGCGAGTTTCTCGCATAGCAACTCGCTCCGACCAGTTTTTCAAGCGAGTTGAAGCGAGATTGTTTGTTTTGAATTCGATTGTGACGTTTGAAAATAGAAATAGAAAAAGGAAAATTTATCTATTCCAGTTCCATCTTGTGTTGTGTGTTTTCGAATTTGCTTTGGTGTAGGTATATTTTAATTATTATGAAAAATACTAAATAAAGAACATGATGAATTTTTTCTTTCTCTTAATATGTTTTTTCGTCGTTTTTCTTTCCTTCAACGTCCGGAAATATAAATTTTCGTTTAAAAATTAATTTTCTAATGATGACAAGACTCCATTTTCTTGACACTTCTAGTCGCTTTTACTGTGCGCACCATCTCGCATCTAAAACGCTTCTCGCATCGCTTCTCGTATCGCTTCTCGCATCGCATCGCTTTCTCGCACTACCGTACGCGCAGCCTTAGAAATAAGCGGATATAAAAACAGTGCTTCCATATATATTTTTCACTGTTTGCGATGAATTTTCAATATATGTCAAAACTTCATTTCGAAATTCATTCAAAATTCATTCCATTTGACAGTTATAAAACTACAAAATCCAAGCAAGCTATGATTTTGCTTGTACATCGAAAAATAATTATTTCGACTTTTAAGCCTGACAAAACAACAATTACAGAAGTTCATCACATTTGGCCAACACTAACCGACGAGGAATGGATAAAGGTTGAAGTGCAGCTGAAGGATTTGATTTTGGCTGATTATAGTAAAAAGAACAACGTAAATGTAGCTTCACTAACGCAATCCGAAAATCGTGACATTATTCTTGGAATGGAGATATCGGCTCCATCAGCCCAGCGTCAACAAATTGCCGAAATTGAAAAACAGACAAAGGAACAGAACAAGCATGGTGATGAAATCATCACTTCAACAACGTACTACGAAAGAGTACAAATGCTATTGCCCAACAAATTCCTTGGCTTCTTCATGGTGCCGGCGCAGGGTAGTTGGTTTATCGAACAGACAAAAACTAATTGTTTCAATTAAAAACGAATAAAAGATGAATTTGACTAAATAATAGTTGATGAGAGTTCCATAGACGTGATGCAGTTTATTCTTCTTGAATTACAACAACAGATCTTCTTAATATTTTTCAAACTCTTCTTCGCGTGTAACAGTTTCAATTTCGACCTCTGGTTTGCTCCAAATGTTCATGCTTTCTTCTCCAGTGCAATCAGTACTTTCAGGACAATTATCGCCTTGTGGAACATTCGATTTTGAGGGTAGATTGCACTCCGCCGGCCGGCAGTCCGTTTTGCGTAGGGCAGACGAGTTTTCACCACTGCCAAATTCTTTTCTTGCTTAACAACTTTTGAGTTTTGACATATTTTCAAAAAAATTCGGCTGCTTGTTAAAATTTAAATTTCAAATTGACTTTGACATTTGACTAGTGATGCCAAATTGCTCGTTTGGTCGTTTTTTTGTGCACTGTTCATTTTAAGCGTATATACGCGTGCAAAAAAACACACCACATATAGACTTTATTTATTTTAGTTTTGTTATGTTAATAAAGAAAACAAATTTAAAACTAAAACAAAACGTCTCTTTCTATAAAAGTAAATTCTACTGCGAAAATATTGAATCTACTGCGATTTTGAGTTCATTTTACTGCGATTTGCAATCTCTCAAGTCCGAACCCTGATTACAAGTATCGTATTTTTTAACGATACTCGTTTTACTAAATCGCAATACGCCGGCCGTTTTACAAACGATAATCGTTTTACGCAATAAAAGCCCTGTTCAAAATTAATTAAACCACAATGTTGACAGTTATTTTATTAGTGCGTATTTCTTTTCTTAACAAAAATCAATCCAATTCAATCAATTTCAGGGACAGCTCTGGCTTTTATCACTTTTTTGTAGTAAAGCGCTGACTTCTTGGCCGTTCGATACTTCTTTGGACTTCTCATATCAACCGAATACAGTCCAAATTTTTCCCTAAATGCAAAAATATACAAATTAAATATAATTAAATATCCCATCCCCAAAATCATGCTCTTTGCAAACTTACGTGTATCCCTGATCCCATTCAAAGTTATCGACCAAACTCCACGCCGAATACGAAGTAATATTGCTACCATCGTGAATGGCATTCAAAACTGCTTGTAAATGACTTTTAAAATAAATAGTCCGATTAGTGTCGTCCAATTCACCATCATCGGACCAGCCATTTTCAGTGATCTTCACCTCCACATTGTCGTATTCCTCGCGAATAAATCTTAAAACAAAATTTTCATCAGGGGCAACCCCACTTAAAGACAAGAGTTCACTCACTTTAAGATGCCCTCCAATCCTTTTGGGTAACAATACAACCAATTCGATTTGCCCTGCAGCCAATTTGGATCAACAGATTCTTCGATATCGTAGTCCCTTAACATCGATGGATTCTCACCGAGTGGCAATGCGGGGCGCTGCACATATTTCGACGTGTAATAATTTAGTCCGAAAAAGTCGAATGTCCCTTTAATTGCCGATTTCCAATACTCGTCCAAATGTGGCAGACGTGATGTTTTCCTTCCCTCAGCTCTACTGTTCTTCGCAATATCTTCTACCATAACGTCGGGAAAACCACCCTTCTTAGAATAAATTGGATGTGCAATTATCCCAAGCTATGATGAAACCATCAACATAAGCTAAGCTGGCGAAAGACTAAAGACAAAATTTACCATAAACTGAAGTGCTCGATTGACGTCTTCGTTGTTGTTTGTTTTCGAAATAGCGAAAAATGTATCCATTGTGATCCCAACTCTGCCTTGTTGTTTTTCGTAAAATTGCGATCGATAAAGGCGATAGGTGACCGCATGGGCCTTGAGAATATTGGCAAAGCAAAGGTAATCGCCCACACCGGGAGACTTTATTGCTGGAGCGGATCCACCAGTGCTATAGCCGCGTTTACACACTTGCATTGCTTCGTTAAATGTTATCCACATTTTTACCCGATCACCAAAAGCTTTAAACAATTCCTCGGCATAAGCGGTGAAATAATCGATGATGAGAGCGTTGGTGAATCCTCCGAGTTTTTGAATTTCTGCTGGCAGATCCCAGTGGTACATGGTGACCATCGGTTCGATGCCATTTGCTAGAAGTTTATCGATCATACTGTTGTAGTAGTCGAAGCCTTTTTGATTTCGAGATGAGATATCGCCATTCGGGAAGACCCTTGACCAGGCGATGGAGAAGCGATAGTGATCGACCTTGAATATAGAAGAGAATTTTAAAATTAATCAGTTTTGAAAATCACATTTTCAACATGATAACAGGGTCTTGTGGAATGCGTGCAGTACGTCAAGTTGTCGCTGGAACTCTTAGAGAATTTGTCACTTTATCACACTCAAAGAGCATAGATGATTTCCGCTTCCGATTTCTATATCACCCTGAAGTGCGTTCTGTTAATTACAATATTCAACTATCGTCAACTATTTGTCGTTCTGAAACACAAGTATAATTACGATTCGTAACGAAAATTATCACGTCTCAAGTCGATCTGAAACCCATTGTTAATCTGTGAAATAGTTACAATTTGGAAGTAATTCCCAACTCGTCTCTAGGCGAGTTGAAAGTGTCGATGTTCCAAAGTAAATCACTTTGACAGATCAAATAAGACGCGTTCTGAAATAATTCAATTATTTCCAACGAAATCCAACTATGGACACTCCAACGATTTTTTACGACAAATCAACGATTGTTATTAATACACCACTGACTTACGTTCAAATCTTTCAATGCCTTCAAATCCAAATCAAAAAAGTTATATGAATCCGCTGCCACATCACCATTTGATCGGTCTGTAATCCTGTCCGGATAGTTGTGAGCATATTCATCCCAAATGGATGGACCTTTACCATCTGCATTCCATCCTCCTTCTATCTGATAAGCTGATGTTGCCACTCCGAAACTAAAACCCTTTGGGAACTTTGAGACTCCTTTCGCACGAAGTGTACAATTTCCAGAACTTTCAACAAGACTTCCACAAATTCTGTTTAAATAAAAAAAAGTTTAGGTGCAGAAAATGTTAAAAAGTTATTCAAAACCTACACAAGAAGCCCAATAATTGCTATAAACGTACTCAATAACAACATTCTGATGCTATGGTTACTTAAATATTGACTTCATAGAATTTATAGAAAACTTCTTGTGCTCTTAATTGTTTTTTACATCGCAAAAAATAAACAAAGTATAATATTGTTTCATTGGGGATAAGATTATCAAATTGGATAAAGGTCAATAAAAGTGTTAAAATTATATATTTGCTTGCCCTACCTTCCTACTCTATGGCAGAAAATGTTGGGAGTTCATAAATTGAAAAATATAAACAACATTTTAATCAGCAGTTATAAGGAGTATAAATCTGTTGATATAGTAAAGATAAGAAAATGTAACAATTGAGATAGTATTTCTGCAAAAAACAACATCAGTCAACATAACTTAAGAGGCAATACTTACTATTTTTAATCAGTTATTGACAAATGGCAAGCAATTCAGGGTCTAAATTGACGTAAATTTTCGATTAAGATAAGTTTGCATACTTAAAAGTCAATTTTCTAACTCGATACACTTGACCTAGTAATATTATGTACATACTCAAACTTTTTTAACCCATTTGAAAAGTAAATACGTTTTCTCGAGGTCTGCAAATAAGGCCTCCTCGACTGAAATTTCTGCCGGTGGGTGACCTTTTAAAGCTTGCAAATAAAAACATTTCTCCCGGGGCCAAATCTGGAGAATACGGCAGTTCGTAGTTTGACCAATTCGTCTGTGGCGATGGCGGGCGAGGGTATGAGCTTTAACCTTATCATGGCGGAACAACACTATATTTTCTTCATTAAACAACCCTGTGATCGTTTTGCCCTTCTCCAAGTAGTTGATTTGGATGCCAGGAATCGGTCGCCATCCGATGCAACAGTCTTCGCCTCTATCGAAGCATCTTCGCCGGTTGAACTCTTCTATTCCGTTTGCGATTGTTCCACGATATCTGGTGTGTATACCAGTCGGTCCATTTTTCGTCGGTTGTCACAAAACGATGCAGAAACTATTTCGGACTGCGCTTAAACAGAGTCAAACACACTGCTCTGAAGTGGTCCGACAATTGCGCTTGTTGCCCGGATTGATTGAACTCGGCACCCATAGCGCCGACAGCTTTCTAATGAACCACGCGATCTTTTGTATTGCCTTCTGTATTATGTTATCATGGCTGTCTGCCAATACGAGATCACATGAATATTTATCAATTATCACATTATCATTCGAGCCATTTTCAGGGCACTTGGAAGTAACTTATCAAGAACCGACGTGCGACCATGTTGAAACTCGTTAAATTAATTTTTGATGGTCGCCATAGACAAACGCTTTTTTTATCGCTCCTATGAAAAACAATAATCGAATCAACGATCGATATTGCTCTTATTCGGACATTCTCAAAACTAAAAACGCGAGCATGCGGTCAAAAGCAACACAAAATTGCTAAGAAATGGTGGAAAAAAAAGTTTAGATGTAGGATTCTGTGTTAGAAAAGTTAAAAAGGCATTTGGTTTGTTATTAATATCTAGGTAGGTATATAAACTTCCAATTAAAGCAACTCGTTCCATTTGGGTTGTGATCGAAAGACTGCAAATCAAAATCCGACAAGTACTTCCCCGCTGTACTTTTGCCCGCATATCATTTACCCACAAAAAATAGTACCTTTTTCATAAGAACCTATTCCTTTTCGTAACTCAAAGTTATGAATTAGGCCACAACCTTTTTTAAAAACAAAAACACCAAATGCTGAGAATCATGGAGAACGAAGCAAAATAATTCTCCGTTCAAATAATTTCATATAAGAAATAGTTTTTTTGTGAACTCAGTCAGTTTCAGTTCCAAATCTTTGATGGTGATGCTGAAAGCAAGACAAGACGATTGAGAATGTTGAAACTGTAACTTTGTATTAATTTGTAATCTCTGTTTATAAAAATGGATGTATGTTTGTTTGTTTGTTTGTATGTCCGGTACGGACTCCTTAATGGTCCAACAGATATTTGTGAAATTTTCATGGTTAGGGACCAGTTATAGCTATCATTGAAATGGATCCGGAAAAATCTTTGAATGGATATTTAACTAAGGGGCCGGTTAAAGCTATCAGAAAAACGGATCAGAAAAAATATTCTTTTCCAAATTTGACTACTCTAGAACTTCATTTGAACGAAATATTTATGCAATTCGACCGACATTTATTTGAAATATTTTTTTCAAAAAGAATTAAAATATTTATGACCGAATTTAATTAGAAAATTGAATTTAAATTTTTTCTGATGAGATTTCATTTTTCTGAACAACTGATTGTAAAAACTTCAAAAATATTCCATTTCGTTTTTCTGATGTGTTTCGATTTTTTTCTGTTCCGATGTTTTCTGATGAAAAAAAAATTCTGTGCCCCGGTTCTGTAACTTACGAATCGTTAAAATCAGTCGTTAAACGCTGCGAATTGAAACATATTGAAAATTAACGATGTGTTCTGTTTCTGTAACTTTGACAATCGTTAATTTTAACTACCGGAACAGATCTAAAAGAAACACTGGAAAGATTTCGTTAAATTGCGTTCTGTAACTGTTCAAATCGTTAATTTGACTGCTTTTAGCTGTCAAATTATCTCACTGGCCTTTATGTGGCGAGATAAAATTGTATGAAGATAAAAGTAAGTTTCAAATGATTTTTTATCAGATAAATTATTGATTTTAACCATTCCGTTTTTAGGTTCGTGTATGACGAGCTGTTTGTTGGTCTCAACAATTGACAATCCGTTGCCATTGAATAAAATAACACCACATCAACGGAATGAAATACTGCTGATACTTCTGCTCAAAGGCTTGATGACTGATTTGGCCAATATGATTCTTCATCTTGATTTTTCGAATACGAATGCAGTGATAACGCTTATTGCTGTTCTCAATCCAATGGAAATATTGTTGCGATTGACCATTTCTCCGGGATGGACAACAAAGAAGAAGACATTGCAATGCGAACGCCGCCGAGGGTCGTGATTTTGAATGTTGCCCAAGGTCCGAAAAGTGTTACAACTACCATACATTCTTTATCAAGACGATCAACAAATGACTTGGATGGAGATCATATTATCTTGGATGTGATGGCCGAGCGTCCAAGGGCGTCTGGATTTTTTTTTAGTGGAGATTCGAGAACTAGCGAGCAGGTATGAATGTTGTTGTTGCATCTTGTTATTGTCTGATTCTTAACTTCATCTCTTTGTAGTTTAATAATATTTTTGATGTTATCCTCGGCAATGATACGGAGGACTTCAATGATGGTATATTGCGTGCTCTTCATGACGATGCTGAAAGTCCAAATGCAGATGTGGCTTTTGAGACGAGCAGCGAGTCAAGTGATTCGGAATCAAATGCATCGGAGGACAATGATGAAAGAGACGGTGATGATGATGGTAAGTTTTCTAGCTAGGATGGCTAAAGTATTCTTAACAATTCAAGAAATAACGCTCACACTTGCTTGCTTGCGTTATTTCTAAATGCTTTTGGATAGGATTGAAATTCATTGAGATTCCCTTACATCAATGCTAACAAAATCCATTTTTCTATTTGCAGATTGTAACATGGCGAAGAACGCAGCGAAGCCGATGCTGACGAGGAAACACGTCAATTTATTGAAATCTTCCATCATGTTTATGCCCCCGACCAGCCGCGATCAACAGCTAGTTACCGTCGTTTCGACGGAGTTCCGATTATTCGCTACACTGTTTCATGTAAATTAGAATAATCCATAAAAAGCCTTGAACATTTCTAATAAACTAAACCCTCTTGCAGCTATTTTGAATCCAGGATCAGGAAACAGCAGTGGAACATCTACTAGTGGCGCAGCTAATGGCAGCAATCTTGAGAATTTATTCCTTGTCCACCAATCACGTCCACGCAATACTAATGCGATCGTTCAATCCAATAAATCAGCAACAACTTCCAAGCATCAATATTGGCATTGTTCGTTCTTCACCAGCCACCGGTCCAAGTACCAGCTACCGAAACTAAAACAGTCCAATTGCAGTGGACGATGATGACTTGGTGGTTGACACTACCGAACCTGCACGCAAAAAAAACATCTACTACTGCTGTTGCTGCTACAATAGCAATTGAAACAACAACAACTAGCACACCTTCAAAAGCCAACAAGTTTTTGAAGTACATGAGAGTGATAATGTTTTGCTTCGTTATGGAGAAGCCCGTGAAAGAAGAAATAGGATGCGAGTGGAGAGGCGAAATCTCAGGGATAATACCAACCCTTTTGAGATGCCGTAGGAGCAATTTAGGGAGGCATATCGGCTGAGCCGTTAAGCAGTACGTATGCTGTTGGAAAAATTTCATCCTCACCTCAAACAAGGCCAGAGGAAAACTTTTATTCCAATACCGATACGTCTGTGTGCTGCTTTAAACATTTACGCCTCATGCTCATATCAGAGAGATATAGATATAGTGCAAAAATAGAAAATCCTTGAAGGAAAAGTCTGAAGAAGCAACTCATTTTTATTTTCTAATTATAAAATTACATTTTGTATTTTGTATTTACATACATATTAAACGTGAATTATATTTTCTTTTATACTGTTTTGGACTATGATTGATTTCAATTTGTGTGTGTTGTGGTGAGTGGTGCTGAAGTGATGATTCCAAAAACTACTACTGGTCCTTGGTAGCCCCCCAAACAGGAACAACTGTGCAGATCATCATCGCCTTCTTCGGCAATACACTTTCCGAAGGCTCCACAAATAGATGGTTGGGTATCGCAGAGATGCTGCTTCTTCTCATAGCAGTCGTAGAGCGATACTGCCCCACGTAATTATGTAAACCCTTCCGGACACTGGTGACACGTTATTTGATTGTAGGCTGGCTGATAGTCACTAGCGGCACATTTTCTACAAAATGTCATAAAACTGTGCGAGAACCTCGATCCTGGGGAGTTTCGGCGGGGTTTTTGACGCAGTTTGGCCCATGTACCAGGAGGACATTCAGCTGTAAGCAGGACGATTGAAACGATTATTTCAAAACTGTAAAAAACCAAAAAAAAACGTACCCTTGTGTATTTCGAATCGGGACGAGTTTCCCGGCCTTGTCTTCGTTGACGTTCTTTCTTCGCTAAAATCCAGTCTCTAGATTTCTTTGGAGCCTTACCACGGATATATCTGGTAATTTCTCTCTTTCTAATGTAGGCGATTCGCTTTACATCTTCTTCTGTACCTAAGACTTTTGGCATTGGAGCCACACCTCCAGTCATAAGGACAAGGAAGTATTTCTTTGCTTTTGTTGAGTTTGGAAAATTAACAACAAGGCCTCCGAATAATCCGGCTTTCGTCGCAAGCTCGGTAACCATTTCAATTTGAGCTGCATCTTGTGAGGCTTGTGAGAGATTCTTGAATAATCCTCTGAATAAGAACGCCAATAGTGGTCCGGCCAAGTCGAGACGCTTGTTTCCGTAGTGATCCCGATCGTCCAACTCCCGACGACCCAGCGAAGCCAGCAACAGCCTGTGAACCATGTACCCCAGGAAGTAGGCCTTCTTTGTCTCGAAAAAGTCAGACACTCCAACATGAGGCAACATTTTCTTTTGTAGAATTTCCTTTGCGTACTTGACACGCTTGTCCTTGGTCACACCGGGACGAGCACCTCGAGCTCCAATAAAATTCAAGGCCACGTTCTGTTCCTGAACGACAAAGGCCTCATCCAGCAACGGCTTGACCATTTCCATCATCTCGGGATCATCGAAATCGTAGATTGTGTTCGAGGATATCTCTGTCGGCGACGAATCCCAGAGCTCGGAAAACAATCATTATGGGAATTTCCTGCTTGATGTATGGTAGAATGGCGATGATTCTCTGACCGATTGCTGACTTTTTGATATTCTGCGAGCCTCGAGCCATCATATTGACCCACAGTGTCGATGTGGGACGTGAACTGTGCTCCAAACACGAACGGATCTCAGATTTAAAGGCATACATGCCGTCTTTCATGCTGAACACGTAGACTGTGTTCGTGGCAATCTTTTCCTGGGCAATGAGGACCTTTTCGGAGCCATTGATGATGAAATAGCCACCTGGATCGAAGGGACATTCGTTTAATTCTGTCAAATCACGATCGGACAGCTGACTGAGGAGACAGTAGGTCGACCGAAGCATGATCGGGATTTTGCGGATAAAAGTCTTTTGATGTTGCGTCTCGACGGGATCTTGCCCTTCAATTATTTTAGTCTTGGTTATGTCAACGTACAGTGGCGCTGAGTAGGTGAGGTTACGAAGACGAACTTCGTTGGGCATCATAGGACTTGGCGAACCAAAGTGTTGGCTTCGAAAGGTAAATTTGATCAAATTTCAGCAAGAAACGAGGCTGCAAATGATTGATGGTGAAAAGTATTGAAAAGATAAGAGAAAATATTGCAAATTACCGATGTTTTGATTTCTCCAGATGTGTGTTGAGCCTCGGCTTGAAGGTCAATGGCCGGTGAGTCTTCAACAATTCGCTTCACAGACATTTGAATGAATTCATCAAAACTGTCCAATTGCTGTCGCACCAGACCTTTCTCATCGAAATAGGCGTTGATGACAATCCAGCAGGCTTCTTGCTTTGCCCATGTCTGTGAGTATCAAATCACCTTCGACTTCACGTTCCACGGCTATTTTTAACATCGCCAATCCACATATGATCGTTATCTTCGAGGACACTTGCGGATAACCCCGAATCGCAACCAATGTCCAGGACAAGACATGGTTCATCTTCGGGCAGCATTAAAAATTCAACAGCGCGTTCCGCCATTTCAACTTGAATCTTTATAAAACGAGAATTGCTTGAATATTTCTTCGCTTCGTAATATATATCTCTGGAGGTGCTGAATGTTTTGGTCTTCTCGACACCGTTTTAGAATGCAAATTCACAGAATTAAATAGAAATTTGTTAAAAAAATATGAGAAAAAAAAATCCAATCGCTTTTTTTTTTTTATAAATATTTTTATTTGAAAGAAATGTCAAAAATTTTAACGATTTCCACTGGAAATTCCAGTTCAATTAACGACGCAAATTTGAGTTAACGATTGTAGTTACAGAACACAAATTTTTCCAGGATCGTTAACGAGGGAACAATCTGTTCCATTTTTTAACGATTCGCTAAATTAACGACTGAGATACAGAACCGGGGCACTGATGTCATAAAAAACAGCGCGAAGCTGAATTGACATTCAATTTCTGACACAAAATTTTTGGTTGCTATAAACACTCATCAGAAAAATGTTTCAAGTTTTCACTGTTCCAATTTTTTCTGATAGCTATAACCGGCGCCTAAGTTTTCTTTCGAATAGAAGTGCAAATTATGTATATACCAATCTATCGGATATCACTCCAAGAATTTTTATTGACATAAAAAGTTCAATTACACATTTTTTTTCATTAAATGTAATTTTCCATTTTCCGGTTGTAAATTCATTTTCCTGAACAGCTGATTGTTTGATGTCAAAAAATGAAACAAATCGTTCCAATGATTTGCGTTTCAATTTTGTACAATTCCAATGGGCCTGCACACACGAGACTAATTCATCCGGACTAAAATCAGTTTAGTGGGCAAGGGAAGCGAAGTGTGCAGTATGAAACGGACTGAAATTTTCAACCCGAAATTTGGTGGATGAACGAAGACTAAAACTAACACATATACAAAAGCCGACAGTTTTGGTACGAAATAAATACTCATACATTTAAAAGAGGTACATATATACATTTTTCCCCCAGTCTGAAATCATCTGGTGTGTGCTTGGACTAAAGACTAAAACCTATTTCAGTCCAAAAATTATTCATCCCGTGTGTGCAGGCCCAATGATCTGTGTTTCAACTTCTCAGAGTTCCTCTTAAGGAGCCAGTTATAGCTATCATTGGTTTTCATCATTGAAACACATCATTGGAATTTTTCTGATAGGTCGGTTCTTTGTATATGGATTTACCAGGTAATATTAAGAATGGTTTTCTGCTTGGTTTGACAGTTTTTTGACAGTTTTTTACATAAGTTTGTAATGTGTGTTCTCTGCTTGCTACCGTCAAAAACCATTCTTGATAGTACTTGGTAAATCCATATACAAAGGGTCGGTTATAGCAATCATTGAAAATTTCTGTCAGGAATTTTTTTCCTGCCGTAATTCTATCATTGGAACTCTGAGAAGTTGAAACACAGATCATTGGAATTGTACAAAATTGAAACGCAAATCATTGGAACGATTTGTTTCATTTTTTGACATCAAACAATCAGCTGTTCAGGAAAATGAATTTACAACCGGAAAATGGAAAATTACATTTTAATGAAAAAATAAGTGTGTAATTGAACTTTTTTATGTCAATAAAAATTCTTGGAGTGATATCCGATAGATTGGTATATAATTTGCACTTCTATTCGAAAGAAAACTTAGTTAAATATCCATTCAAAGATTTTTCCGGATCCATTTCAATGATAGCTATAACTGGCCCCTAATAGAATACTGTTTTATTCAGGGATGGTTCCTGTGAAAAAAAAAATATGGAAAAACTTTACGGAAGAGTGGTTAAACTCGAAAAACCGAACTCAGATCGAAAACTTGAATTTTTATATTGAAGTTTTTGTTCCAGAATTGGTTTTCAAATGGAAAAATAGAAGAATGGAAATCTTGGAAAACTCTGGAGAACCACGAAGAATTTCAAGACCGTTCCATATATATTTTTTTTTTTAATAAGCCGCCCAAGGCCCAACGCATTTTTATAGAGTTTTCAATGTAGATAGGTACCTATACTAAGAGCTTATTCAAAGTCGGGAAAGTCGACAAAAGGGAAGAATAGAAAGCTGATCGGAAAAAGTTTTGTAGTTAAAAATTTGGAAAACTCCAGAAAAAGGAGTATATTTTTGTTAATGTGAACTTTATCATATATTTAATTTGTGAGAATTTTTGTTATTTGGGCTTTTATGATCTTTCGGTTGGATGCGAGTATATTTTTGTCTGCATAATTTAATGATTCCAGACTACGGTAAAGTTTTTTTAGTTAGTTGTGTTGTGAACCTTGAAGAAATTCATAACGTCCCCTTCCTCTTTTTCAATTTGATTCAAGTAAATGTGATTTATTTTGACAAAATGGGCACTATCGGGAATTTTATTTCCCAAGAAAAATTTCATTCCCAAGAAACATTTCTAGTTATCGTGAAACTCCTTCGAAATGATTTTTTCCCAGGGAAAAAACTACCAACTTTAAAAAACAAAATTATTTTCGAAAATCAATTTTGACACAAATATTTTTATTTATTTCTTTTTGCTTGGAATAATTTTTGTTTTGTTTGACAATTTTAGTGTGATGGTTCATTAAATTGCATAGCAAAGGATCTCTAAATGAGGAAGAAATACAAATAAATAAAATCAGTTGGATCGAAGATTGTTGTTTACTTTTTCTGCGGAGTTGAATTCCGACCTTATTGATAAGAAAACATCCGATTCCTTCACAGCAACGAACTCTCTCTTTCGCGTTTAGTTTGTTAAACTTGTACAATGTAGAAGTCTCTTGCCTCAGTGCCGGCCGTCCGGTCCTAACTCTAATATTATCATTCGCAAATGTGTTGGTGGAACCACAAAGAGGAAAGTTCCCCAAGGTGTAAATCTCAAACCGAAATGAAAATAACTGATTTTTAGTACTAGCAGTCCAATCGTCTTTCTTGATATTTGTACAGCTTCCATTGATAATTAAAATGCAAAGGATTTCTATTATTCCCGATGAAAGAGTAAACACAAACAAATTCAATCAGTAGGATCGATGCTTGGATACAAACTTGTTCTGGAGAGTATAATTACGAAGCAATTCCTAATCGCCAATGGAAACATCCGCTTTCTTCGCACTACGAATGTCCTTTTCGATTGTTAATCCTGTTCAAGTCTCTTGCCTCAGAGTGTAAAATATTGTCTTGTATAGAAGGGTTTTTATTTTTATGGCTTAGTTGATCTATTAAATAGTTGCTCTCAAGATGACTTCCAAGTTGTAGAATGTGGTGTCACATTGTACATCAAAGTGATTTTGTAGTCGCTTTAAAATTGATCGATTCATATTCTCAACTTCACCATTGGCCTGTGACCAGTATGAAGGTGATTTTATCAGATCAATGTTGTGAATACTGCAATAGCCCTTAAATTCAACACTCACAAGTCGGCAGTTTATAGATTTAAGACATCTCAATCTTCTGAAATCCATTGCAAACCATTGGCAGGGGCCGGCCCGAAAAATCATAGGAACTGGTAGGTGCGGCCTTGAAACTTAAAGAAAATCTCAACACAGTTTCATGAATGATTCGACTTCTCTATCCATTTCTATTTTTCCTGGATGACCTTTGTGCCGGTGCTCGGTGTTGACAAGTCTCGAACCACGAATTTCACAAAGTCATAATGATAATGAAAAATAAAAAAAAATAAAAAAAATAAACAAATTCAAAAGAACAGAAAAATAAGAAAATAAAGCTTTCTTTAAAATTAAAAAAAAAAGTGTTTTGTAAGTTTGATTGATCGAAACAGAGAAACGGTTAATCGTATTGATGCGAAATTTTCACCAAAATCAAGTAAATTTTATGAGCTTTAATAATTAAGCCTCAGATTAGTTGTATCATTGAAAACCACAAAAAAACGGTTGTTTTTATGAAAAAGTTGAAAAATGCGTATTTTGGACCTTTTTTTTAAATTGATAGAAAAGATTGAAAAAAGCAATATTTTTATTTTTTCAAAATGTTTTTATGTAGAAAATTTAATAAATTTTTCAAATCTGCCTTTATTTTTTTCCTAGGTCAATATATAGCAGAGTTATTAGCGTCCAAAGTCAAAATTTTGTTTTTGCATGTAAACCCATTTTTTGAGTAGAAAAAAAATTGTAGCGACCTGAACCAAACAGTGAATTAGCCAACAAAATTCTCAAATTGAATCTTAGATTGGTTGGATTGAAAAAAAATTCCGCTCATTTTATGACAAATCAAAGTTTATTTTTTTTTCGATTTTGAAATAGAGTGAACATTTTTTACGCTCAAGCGAAAACGACTAACGGTACTTTCTTAACTCAAAATAATTTGAAAAGAAAAAATGATAACCTTTGAAAAACTTTTTATTTCACTTCAATCCGACTTTTTTCTACTGAGATACAGCCTTATAAAAAGCCACTCAATTTTTGAGTTTTTTCAAGTGTTCCTTTAATTGTTTTGACTAGTGTATATTGAATTTAGCGAAACCGATTTCAACGGCCCTCTTGCCAAAATTTTGGACAGAAAACAAATTCTTCCAAAGTCCATCGAATGATACATCAAAAGAACGGTCTGGTCAAACTTTATTTATCGAAATGAACTTCAAGTGTTTTGAAGGCCTGGTAGCCGAGATATTGGTTAAAATGTTAATAATTATTCGCAAATATTTTCCCACAATATCAAATCGATATTACTCTTAATTTCCTTAGGTTACGGTAATCCCATAGAAAGACTATCTTCTAATGAAAATATCTCCGCAAACAAATGGTTACTATAGCCGTGTTTTATTGTGACTTTTATACTCAGCTCAGTAAAGTTTTACACGGAAGACAACAACAATCGTATACAGAGTAAAAATAAGTTAGTAATATTGAACTCATTAATTTGCTAAGGATAAGGTTTCGCCAATTCGACCCTCTTTTTCGTTGTGTTTTTTGCTTATGTCTTGGCTAGTATACCAAATGTCAAAACCTTTCGGAGTGAGTAGGGGGAGTTGGGGCACATTGATACGATTTTCACTTAAACGACAAAAAGTCGTTTAATATTAAGCTTACTAAGAAAGTACATTTTTATACTGGTCAAGGACAGGGTAGTGCCCAGCCAAGTTCTAGCACTACTCCCTTTTTACAGGATCGAACTCAAGCACATTTTTAACCCCCCATAACTTTTGAACCAATAGAGTTAGAAGCTTTAAATTTGAATTACGTATTAACTTTATGGGCACAAAGGCCCTGTGAAAAACATAATTTTTTAAAACTTCCTGAAATATTGAACAATAAAAATGTCAAAACCCGTAATTAACTCACTGACTGACTCACTGATCATCAAAATTATGAAGCACTTCTAACGATAGCAGAATCTTGAAATTTGGTAAAATGGTAGTCTTTCGGGTGTATATAAAGGAAAAGATCGAAAATTTCAATTTGCTCATTCAAGGGGCATGGTATCCGCCCACTTTCTAAAACTGGTCGTAGGATCTTGAAATTCGGAATTCTAATAGGGTTTTGGTTGAATATAAGGAAAAATATAAGTAAGATATTTTGGTTTCATTTCAACGTTTGAATTCGAAATTCTGATAGGGTTTCGGTTGAGTATAAGATAAAATATAAGTACAAAATTGCAGTTTCATTAAAGGGGCGTGGCTGCCACCCACTTTCTTGAACATTGAACATTGAATTTACAGTACTTCGCACATGAATGTGACGAACTACAGACACATAGCAGCACTGGTGACTGAGACCATCGGCTGGGACAGAACAAGACATTAATACAACAGAGAAAGACAGATAGATACATAGAAGGAAAACACATAACAGAAACCTACGTGGCTCAGAGGAGGAGACAAAGATGTTATATTGTCTCATTTTATCGCACAGGTGGCCTCAGATAAGCTGGCGATTTTTGTAGAAAAAGAATGCCGCCGAAGCTGGGGCTTGAACCCGCAGCATTTGGCTTAGCAGTCAACTACTCATTCCTCTGAACCATAGCCACTTTCTTAAAATGGTCATAGGATGTTGAAATTTAGCATTCTGGTTTGTTTAACCTCATAAAATTCCATGAGTAAGTTTCCTTAGTGGTTTCACAATGGACCCTTGATGTCTAAATGTGACATCTAGACAGCCACTCTAACCTAACCTACCTATTATTTATTTATAAATTTGCAGAGCAATTATATTGTTAAAGTTTGCAAATTGCCAGCTTATTAAGTTATTTCGATGTTCATGCTTCCATAAAAAAAAAAAACTTTGCAAAAAGATGTGAAATCAGAACAAAAACATAAGATGTAAAAAAAGAGCCAAGTTCTCTTATGTGTTATGTGCGAACAACACTGTGTAAAAAGTTAGCCACCAAAAGTAATGAGATCTAAAAGAACGCCAAGTTCTTACATCTAAAAGTGTTATATTGAATATTTTAAATCATCTATACTAATATATAAAGTAAGACTTTTGTTTGTTTGTCGGTTGTATGTTTGTAGTCGAAAAACTAACAGACAAACAAAAGTCCTACTTTACAAATGATGCAAAATTGTTCTTCCATGCACTGATTGTGCAATTGGAGGTTCGGAAAGTAAAAAAAAAATAATTACTAAGAGCAAAAAACATTGGTTTTTAATTTACCTACCCGAAATTTTGAAACTGACAGCCGACATCAATTTTTTTAAATGTCTCTCTATTTTTCATTTCATTTTCTTCCTTATTATATTTAAGGCTGAACTCCTACTTAAGCTTCTGCACCAAGACAATGTTTACACGCGAATTCTTTTACACGATTTTCTGTACAAAAGAAAGTTTTAACATCAATATTCAAAAAATGCATTCCAATCTCTGTGCTGTACATTTCGCATTATGAATATTAGGTACATTTCGGTCTCGGTAAAAATTTGGCCTGTGTCGTTAACTCATTGGTTTTCAAAGGGAAAATCGCATGCAACTGTAGGTGCATTGGTTTTCAAATGAAAACTGGAAAATTTCAAAATGGGTTTTCGTATGGAAAATAGACCGCTAGATGAAAAACTAGGAAAACTCATTGGTTTCCCAAGGGAAAATTGCATGTAACTGTAGGTGCATTGGTTTTCAAATGAAAACTGGAAAATTTCAAAATGGGTTTTCGTATGGAAAATAGAAAGTTCTTGATGATGAAAAACTCGGAAAGCTCATTGGTTTTCAAAGGTTAAATTGCATTTAATTGCAGGTGCACTGATTTTCAAATGGACAAATAGAACATTTTGGATAGGGAACTCGGAAAACTCTGCTAGAGCACGAAGAACTTCAACACCTAATATCAAGTTTTTGCATAGAATTTAAAGTGCATTGGTGCGTTTGTATGTCCGGTAATAGGCTTCTGATGTTCGCAGGGTGGTCGGTCGGCCAGTAGAAGATAATACAACAATATTAAAAGAAAATAGAAAATAGTTTGGATGAAAATTTACAAGCTCACTGTTCAAGGTTTAAAATGTTATTTATCACGCTTCCAAACTATTTTCTATTTTCTTTTAATACATGATAGATAAAGGTATTTACAAATTGAAACTTAGTTATTTGAAGATCTCTAAGCTTTGAAAAACATGCTCAGGAATGTTTGTAAACGAATCAACAACAACAAATATTTTTCGTCTAGTGAAAAGTGAAACGATGAGAAGTGGGCATTCTCATCGTAGCTTTTCAAGGAGTAAGTCGTCGAGTACGACCTAGACAGTTCATAAGCCTTTGTTTTGTAAAATTGATTACATAAGAGAAAATAAGAAAGGTCCTCCTATAGGCCCTTTTATACATATTTTAAGGCATGAGTGTTATGGTGCGCGATTTTCCTGTCGGCATAAAATTGTAGGTCTGCTCAATGCACACGCATCCAGTAATTGGTAAAGTGTAAGATGCAAATATAATATTGCCAGAAAAAAACTTCCAGGCGGCTTAAAGAACTGTCGCCAAAAAACAAAGACCAACTTTTTTGAGGATTCAATGCACAAATACCTCGAAAATTCAATCAGCTGGCATTGCGTCTCCTGTCGGAGTCTACTTGGGCAAAATAAATTCAGATTAGTGAAGTAATGTATTCCTTTATTAATTTATTCACATCATAAAAACGTTATCTCCATACAAACACATTTTTTCGTTTTGTATTTTTAAACGAACTTTGATCATGATTTAAGTTGTTGTTCATTCTTAAATTACCTAAAACCTTAAACTAGACACAAGCGTTGCATTTGAAATGAATACAAAATTTTATTATAATCGCGCTCACGCTATATCAAATTACAACAGACAAAAATTAATGAAATACTTTTGTGTACTTCTTGTCAAACAGTTATCTTGTTTGTTTTTTCGTTAAAGAACAAAATTAAATTGGGGAAAACTTTTGTTTGCAATTTTAAAATTCTCTACGATGGTACTTGTCGGGATCGAAATATGATGTGACTACAACACGATCGCTAAATTTACGACCAGTTAAAGCTTGCTGTGCCTTTTGACAGTCGACAACTGAATTAAATTCAACGAAAACTTTGCCACAACCTGGCACATCGACGCCTTCGATGGGTCGGGGTATTTCAACACTACGAACGACACCGTATTTGTTGCATTCTTCTTTGATGTCCTCGAGAATGTCCTCGTATTCATCTTCGTCGCGCAATTCATCGGGGGTAACCATGTTCAGCAGGCACAATACTTCGGTTGGTGGTCCTGATGTGCCGACCATTGATAGTCCAGGTACCTTGAGAAAGAAAACAAAATCAATTTTAAAATGAACGATGCTAAATTTGTTCAGTTGTTTTACTTGAATTTGTACAGGAGCAACAGTTCCACCCATTTGATTGTTCTTAGCTCCGACACTGGCCCTTTGGACAATCAATTTCTTGTCTCCCAGTTGCATTCCATTCAATCCGGCAATGGCCTGAAAGAAAGAAAATGTTGATTAGTAACAGCGACACAGTGGAGACATTCGACTTACCTGATCAGTAATGCTGTAGTCAACGTATTCGGCGAAAGCATAACCTTTGCTTAGGCCAGTTGCAGCATCCTTAACCAAATTAAAAGCACG
Source organism: Sphaerophoria taeniata (assembly GCA_943590905.1). Lineage (NCBI taxonomy): Eukaryota > Metazoa > Arthropoda > Insecta > Diptera > Syrphidae > Sphaerophoria > Sphaerophoria taeniata. Next base: position 28,142,461 of record OX016541.1, read on the forward strand.
CAGTTGTCCAAATGAAAGTAGAAGCTCTTTGACCTGTTATAATGTTTAAGAATCAAAATGAAAAGAAATTAGTTTAAAAGCTTCAAATGACAGGGAAAATAATATTTTAAAGTGTATTTAAACAGGGTACATTGACTCTTTGACGTTCTTTTCATCCTCTACAAATTCCTAGGCGGACGGATATTTTAAAAACTTGGGTCAATAAAGGCCAAGGTGAAAACCCTATTGGTGTCTTTGCTTAACAGGCATGAACAAATGTATTAAAAACATTTTGAAAGGCTTGAAATTAATGGAATTTTTGAGAATACAAAAACAAATAGAAGACGAAGCTTCATGTTTTGTTTAGGACTCTGTCAATTCAACCATTTGAAAAAGCCATTCAAAGGTTCCATGAAGCCACCTACGCAAATTAACAAACTTAACAATTAACAAACTTAACGAATTCATCGTAGCAGGACATAGCTAGCAATGGAAGAATATAGAAGACGAAATACGTGGACGATTGCTCAAAGCCAAGGCCCTTTGAATCCCTAAGTCTTTTCATTACGTCGAAACTGCTGCGTATAAGACCAGAACTTACCAGAACTCACTTACGGAATTGAGACCTTGGTGTTTAGCCAAAGGCACTCTGAACTCTGAAGCCGCGTTCGAGTCTGACGGAGAAAAGACAAGAGGACAAGAGAAGCCCAGTTTGTGAGGAACGAGCTATATAATCTACCAAGAAGCAGACTTGATGACAAATATTAAGCTTGGTAGACTCCGGTAGAATTTATTGTACGGCAGGCCAAATTTGCGCTGGAAGGATGGCGTAGACCAAGACGGCCAACTGAATGGCGTCGGCCAACAATCGCGAAGAACTTGCTGAAGGAGTCCTGGATCGGATCCCGGTTGTGGCGTAGATGAAGGGAGAAACTTAATTGGCCAGGCCGATGATTATGATGATTCTACGGCGGCGCCGAGTACTGGACGATAAGTGAAAAGAACGAAAAATTCTTCTTGTACGAGCAGAACCAAGATGTGGATGTAGTTCAGAAAGCCAAAAAAAGATGACTTCATTCGAGTGAATGGACAACAGCGCTCCAGCCAAGAAAGAAACGAAAAAGAAAGAAACCCCAGGTTCGAGACGATCAGGAAGGCCAACCTCCGCTACAAAGACCAGGTAACTGCGGATGCCAAAACATTTGGTTTTGACGAATAGGAAATGCATGCGATGGGCCGATCCCGATGAAAAACTGCTGAAATCCTACATGGATTGGGAGCCGGTTTAAGTAAGTAAGCAACGTTATCACGTTATCAATCGATCATTGTCTTTAGAGTAAAACTATTCCAAACCATCGAAAGTAACAAAGTCAAGGCCCGCCCTTTCCAAGTTTCGAATTGGCAGAATCTTAATTGACACATGAGACGGGAGCTCAAAGAAGTAGACTACTTGGCATCACAACATGTTGAGAACAACACGGACAACGACATCAGCGCCGAGATCAGACGAAGAATAACTCTTGCTAATCGCTGTTTCTTCGGGCTAAGAAAGCAATTGAGTAGTAAAGCCCTCTCCCGAACAACTAAAGTGACGCTCTATAAGACCCTCATCATCCCCGTCCTGCTATATGATGCAGAAGCATGGACCCTGTCAAAAACGGATGAGAGCGCCCTAGGCCGGTTCGAGAGAACGGTTCTACGGAAGATCTATGGTCCTGTCTGCATAAACGGTGAATGGAGGAGAAGATTTAACGACGAACTGTACGGGCTGTACAGCGACATTGACCTAGCTAAAAGAGTGAAGGTCCAAAGACCCAGATGGCTTGGTCACGTGAAGAGGATGGACACCAATACTCCGGCCCGTAAAGTCTTCGAATCCACCCCAGAGGGAAGGCGCAGTAGAGGAAGACCAAGGCTCAGGTGGGGCGCGCAAGTCGGAGACGACCTCAACCAACTCGGCGTGCGAAACTGGAGACAGCTAGCTAGGGACCGAGCTGGCTGGAGAGGTTTGTTGGTTGAGGCCCAAGTCCACCCCGGACTATAGCGCCACCTTAAGTAAGTAAGTAAGTGAATGCCTATTATGAAATCCTTCAACCGAATTAACTGCTGACAATTTTACTGTTTAATTAGTTAAGCCATTGAGCAAACACACCAAATTCAGCACCTTGACCCCACTGACTTAGACATTACTCACCGTTAACCTCGCTTGTTTTGTTTCGGTCTTTTTAAACAATTTTAAGAAAAACAAAAAAAACCCTCGCGCAAAATGAAATGACGTGAAGCTATCCTACCCAGTTTGTTTTCGTTGATTTTTCTGAAAATTTACAGCAACTCACAAATTAAATGTTTTTTTTTTTTGCACAATTTTGGTTTTACAGTTTTTGGGTTTGTCTTTTACTGAAAATTTACACAATGCAGGTTTGGCTGAAATTGTTTTTGTTTTTTTATTTATATTTAACTTGCCTTGTTGCGGTTTGGTTTTATGCATATTTTCTGGTTGAAGAATCAATCTTTAAAACAGCATTATTTTGTGTACTATGGTAACAACGCATAAAACAGGGGAAGGAAGAGCATCGCGCAACCTAAGCTACAACAACACAATGAAACATTAATATCAGTATTGTTTGAATTTTCTTAAGTTTTTGTTTTTTGATTTTAAAATTTAATTTTTGTTTGATGCTGTAAAAATAGAAAATAAAAAAAAAACAGTTCCTGAAACAATTTGCTGAAAAATTAAACAGCTGCAAAAGAAAGAGATTATGTTGTTTTACCGTTCGTTCTGTTTGATTTTAAAACTTGTGTTTTTTTTTTTTTTGCTAGAATAGAAAGTTTGGAACCTGTAAACCGCTAGAAACATTTAAATTAAACAGAAGACAAACATGATTGCTGCTCGAAAAAAAAAGAACACGATTTGCTGTGGAAAAAGACACTAACGTTGAGCAGAATTCCAGTGTGGACTGTGAACTAATTAAATTTGCTTGTTGTTGAGACATTCACATCTGACTGTGAGCTTTTTAAGCATCCGATTCGAGCATGAAAATATTATTTGCAAGCTGAAAAGGTCTACGAACTACTTGAAATATCGTTCGGTTTATCTGTTAAACGGGACTGGACATCCAAACAGTCCTTTATTTCCATTAATGAATTTTAATATTCTTAAATCCTGAAAATTAATAAATGGAAGATACTCTTTCAACGGAATTCCGTTATGTTTGTCCTAATCTAGTTGACACCAATGCAAAAGTATAAAATAAATATTTAAGACATGAGAATGTTGCTGTGAACAGTTCAATTTTGAAACTCTTTTGACTGATTTCTCGCATTGCTTCCATTTCATTCACGTGTTATTTGCGAGTTGATCTCATTTAAAATAATGGCTTGCAACCCCCCCCCCCCTTATACCCCTGAAGGAGACCCCTTAGCATTATATGGATGATGAACTCGTAAGAATGCATGCCCAATGACTGGTCGATAAGCTCCATATGCCCCATCTACAAAAAAGGCGATCCGATGTCATGCTAAAACTACCGTGGCTTACCCCACTTAATTACTTAATGTTGCCTACAAAATCCTATCCAACGTACTGTGTGAGCGTCTTAAACCTTTATGCAACACAATAATCGGCACCTACCAGTGTGGCTTCAGGCCAGGCAGAACAACGTTAGATCAAATATTCACACTGAGGCAGATCCTGGAAAAGACCAACGAATTTCGAAAGTCGAAACCCACCATCTTTGCATCGACTTTAAAGCTGCTTATGATAGCATCCACCACCAAGAGCTTATGATGGCGATGTCTGAACAAACTGATCCAGCTGTGCCGCATGACGCTAAAAAATACGCAGTGCAGTGTGCAAATGGGTAACAACACAGGGTTTAGACAAGGCGATGCGTTGTCATGAGACTTCTTCAACATAGTCCTGGAGCAGATAGTGCGCAAAGCAGGTGTGAGCAGGGAAAACACTATCTTCAACAAATCCACCCAGCTCCTAGGCTATGCGGACGACATAGACATCATCGGTCGATCCAAAGCTGTGCGCCTTCACAGCGATTGAAGAACAGGCAAAACTCGTTGGTCTTGAAGTGAATGAGGACAAAACCAAGTACATGCTATCAACAAACAAAGCAACATCTGTCCACCGCCTAGGACAAAACGTCACTGTTGGTAGCAGCAATTTCGAGGTAGTCAAGGAGTTCACCTACCTTGGAACAAACATCAATCCCACAAACGACACCTTAGTGGAGATCCGAAGAAGAATTACCCTAGCGAACCGCTGCTGCTTTGGTTTGGCCAAACAACTGGGTTCAAAACTCCTCACTCGAAAGACAAAGTGTCTACTATACAAAATTTTGATTTTACCAGTCCTACTCTACGGCGCCGAGTGCTGGACGATAAGTAAAAAAGGGGAATTGATATTGGGCACTTTCGAAAGAAAAATTCTTCGACGGATTTTCGGTCCCGTATGCGACGATGGCGAATGGAGAAGAAGGTTCAACCGAGAACTGTATGAGCTGTACCAAGATGTGGATGTAGTCCAGAAGGCCAAGACGACTACATTGGCTCGGCCACATCGAGCGAATGGACGACAACGCTCCAGCCAAGAAAGTCTTTTCATCCCAGCCCCCGGGTTTGAGACGACAAGGAAGACCGAACCTACGGTACAAGGACCAAGTGACTGCGGATGCCAGAGCGCTTGGTTTCGGCGACTTTCCCTCGTTTACGATGGAAGGCTGCAGTATCTCAGGCTGAGATCCTTCATGGATTGTGAGCCGGATAAGTAAGTAAGTAAGTAGAACTCGTAATCCTGAGAAAAAAAAACTGACCCAACTGTGCCACATGAAGTTATCCAACCGAATCATAGCAAACTTACGCAGGTTCAAGAGAAGCAGATGCACTGTCATTTGCTTTCTTCAACAAAGTCCGACAGAATATAGTAAGTAAGATCTGTGTCTAGATAAAAACACTACAGGCTGTGTGGACGATATCGGCATAGTCAGCAGCTCCCAGAGGGAAGAAGTTCGTTTGGCTTGAAATGTTGGTCATCTATTTTGATTTTACCTAGCGGGACAGCTTCTAAATGACTTTCTTCACCAATTCCATAGCGTTGTTGGAAGGGACACGTCAGATTTAGGTGATGAAGGAAGCTAGGAATGGGATACTAGGGTAGGAAAAGGAAAGCATGCTAAGTCCCGAGGACGCGGCCTGCTTCAGAAGCACCGCGTTAGCTCCTTGGACGGGGGATCTTGCCCCCGAAACTTAACCTCACTTGCAAATAAAAACACAGATCAGGCCTAAACACCGAAAAGGAAAAATCGGACAAGAGACTGCCGGACGGTCTACCTTTGCGACAGAGACACTGCTGGTGTAGGTGCATTGAGGCCATTACCCGGCCTACCATAAGAATCCGTGGACAACTTTGGATTTCCCATTCTCGACAAACGAAGAGGGCCAGGTTAGTTTCTTGGCAAAACACAAAACCTCATCAAATCAACCATCGCCCATTTATGCTGTGAGAAACCTCATACTGACGAGCTTAGTAAATGGAATCGTTAAGATCTTCGAATTGAAAGACAAACAAAGCGTCGATGTTGACACTTGACAGTCCTTGGCCAAATGCCGACTCTATCAGCTTGCATGAAGCCCACTATGAGCCTTTGTAAGCTCACAAACAGACGGCCTTGTGTGATAACCTAGGCTTCTCATGTAATTGCGTTTGTCCTGTCAACAACTGGCAAATTGCTGTTCGAAAGCAAGAATTACTTGCCACATTTAAACAAAACAACTGGTAAACAACGATACGACAATGTGGTCCATAACTTAACCTTTTGCTTCGATATTCCTCCTTGAAGGAACAAAAAGACAAAAAGAAAAAAAAAACTCCATTGAAACCATCAAATGCGAATTCGATCGTACAAACTATAAATTTAGGTCCTGTTCCATCGCTCAAACCACTAAAGAGATCCACCTAGAGCATTGAACAATAGCCCCAATGCGGCGCGCTATGAGTCGGACGTTCAAGAGGAACGTGAAGTCCGAAGCGAATACTATACTAATACGTGCTCCATTTTGATACCACATGAATTTAGAGAACTTCCTGCTCATTGAACCATTTAGAGCTTCTTACAAAGCAAAAACGACTTTTGATGTCTGTACTGGCCAGTTTACTGGTGTCATTATAATAACTCTCTTCTAAATGAGTTTTCCTTCTCATGGAGAGCGCAGGGCATGAACATAGTAAATGAGGAATTGTTTTCTCTTCCTCATCGTCCATGAAGCTTCTGAATAAGGCAGTGTCCAGTGATGACACTACTCATAAGTCATTACTAATGAGCTTATATGCAGTATCTTCAGAGATATTGGATGTTGGAGATGTTGGGTCAGATCTGTTTGGTAACCATGCAAGTGAGGATGGTATTTCATCTAAGGTTAGTGTCTCTGATGACGTCCTGCTTAGGCAGGAGTTTACACATTACGATAGGTAAGCCAACTTTTTACCAATGGCACAAAGTAGTTCCATTTTTGGCAACAATTTGAATGAATGTCCCTGCGGCTCCGCACTGCTAAAACTGCTGTGCCGTCTCCATAAGAGATAACCGACAGTTAAGGGCAGCTAGGGAATTAGTAGAGACAAAGTCAATCTCCATGGATTTCTGAGCGACTTGACTGTCAGAGAAGATGAAGATATCAGAAGTTTTCTTTTAGCCGGTCGGCTAAGTTAAGAGGGTTTTTAAAGCAACTTGATTTTTACAAGGATGACGAATGGCCATCTTGTGTGAAGAGAAGTTTTCTTATCTCGAAATGCCAATGAAACCACAGATCGACAGTTTGGTGTGGATTGTGGATAGATTGTTCTGAAATCACGGCTTGAACAAAGAAAGGTTCTAATTGAACGAAGTGTTGAGACGTTGAGAGTCAAAAAGAGATGAATACTTTGGATTGTTCTTATCGAACCGGAAAGAAAATCCCAGCCTCCAGGTTGGAGTTGTTGTTTCTCGTTAGCCACATTTTGTTAGTTAATTGCTATTTAGTGTTATTTTAAAATATTAAAAACAAATTCTACACTCATTTAGTAAACGAGTAAAAGGGCTCTAGAAGACCACCTCTGCTATTGCCCATGAAATTGCTGATGTCAAAGCTTTTGACATCTATATTCGGCTGCGATAGATTTTCATCGGCAACCGAAATCAAGCAAAGACACATTTGCTTAATTAAATTCGTCGCATTGTTCAACAATCAAATCTAAACATGACGTGTTAATGTCCGTTCTGTTCTTGATTCTGCGAACCTGAAACTCATAACATTTTACATCGGTGCCAACTAGATGACAGGACAGGACAAAATCCCTGAAAACAAAAATCATTATGCTGCACCACCGACCGCTCTGCGATTATCCTAAATAACCTGCGAAAACAGCATCCATTCAATGCTAGACAGAAATAAAAAAAAAGCAGTAACATGGAGAACTTGTTTCCCATTTGTCAGTGCATTTCGATAAGTTCGGGTGTATCCCATGCCATTGGCCACCTTGATTCCTGTCTCATTAATTTTTTGTTAAATGCTGTAATTCTTAACTGAACGAAACCTCACTGGCAAACGTTCAAACACTTACCTGGTCTTCATTGAGATAATTGGGAAGGCCTCCAATGAAAATTTTATGAGGCGAATCTGGGACAACGGTCGATATGACGCCAGCTGAAAACAACAATCATAAATAAACAAGCCTGGAAATTGCAGTAAAAGTTCTTACTGTGAAATTCATTTGTCGGTGCATTCAGCGGCTGGCTATCGGTCATGCCTGGCATCGGTTGGTAATCGTGTGGTCGACGTATCTTCAAACTCTGTCCCTTGAAGTTGATTCCATCGAAAGCCATAGCCTGGGTGGTCTCATCAATCGATCTGAACTCGAGGAAAGCAAAATTCTTATCCAAATTGATTTGGCACGCCAGCACTGGATTGCCGGCCGCCTGTGCCAAGCCGGACAGATGCATTTGTTGATTGAAGAATTCCATCATCTCTTCTTCGGTGACGCCGAATGGAATATTTCCAACGTACAATCGTCGTGCCTGGCGGGTAATTGTCGATCCAACAACGGGAACTGCTGCTTGCGGTGTATCTGCAACTACATTGGCTGGAATTTGGCCAGCCGCTTGCATGGCCTTGTATTGAAGTGGGGTTATGTGCTCAAAGCCCGGTGGCGGAACATCCCAGTAGAGGGATGGCTTGCGACGGCGGGATCTGTGGCCAGGGCGATTGTGGGAGCGGGAACGTTTGCGGTCACGAGAACGTGATCTGGATCGGCGGCGTTGGTTTTCGCGCGAGCGAGATCGATGGCGGCGTCTATCACGGTCTGTGGGCGGAAGAAAATCGATATCGAGTTATAAATACTCTTCGAGTGAAAATTTCAATTGAACAGAACAATTGTGTATATTACCATCCGCACCCATTGCTAAAAATGTTGTTGATTAGTAAATTTATTCACTTGTTTGGGGATAAAGGTTTGAAATAATATTTTAAGAGCTTAAAATTAAAGATAAATAGGGTTTTAATTTTTTCGTATGATTTCACACACAACGCACTCAAATGCTGAAATTACAAGATGGCTTCTCATTCTCCTTCTCGTTTTCGATGAGGGAGTGCGATATTCTTCGAGTCTCGAATCAATCAATTCATTTTTCTTTCGAGTTCATAGAAACGGAACATAAGGAATAGTGCACATCTGCTTTCATAATTGGGTTAATTTTCGCTCGTATTTTTGAAAAATATAGCGCCAATGGCGCAAAATTATAGTCCGCTAATGAACAATTTTAAGAGAATTTTTGTTTGAGTCATTTAAGCTAGTATCACACTAAAGTAGGTTGGTATGAGTTCATTATAGTAAGTTCATCTGCATTTCCTATAAATGTGTATCGGAAATGGTATTCGACTGTAGCACCAACTGGTTACATGCCGAGAAAGCTATTTTTTTTCAACATAAGTTTGTATTTTGTGTTCTCTGCTTGCTCCTGTCAAAGAACTGTCAAACCAAGCTTGATAGCACCTGGTAGTTCCATATACATGCAAAGGTATCGGCAGAGCAATGTTAGTGTCTTTGCTAAAATTCTTTTCTTTGCTGTCATTAGTTTTCAAAGAAAAAAATCATGCCAAATGGGACTTTTGATTCTTGTATTCATTTTATTCTAATAGCCTTTTCACATCAGACGCAAAACGCGGTTTTGCAAAACTTTTCAAAAACTTGAAGGAAATCAAGTGTTTTCCCATACAAATTTGTTGACAGCCCTGTTTTGCAAAACAAAAACTTTTTGTGAAAACCAGTCAAAACCAAAAAAGTGAAAGCATTCAGCAGTCTATAATTCATTATATCGTATATATCGTATGTATCGATCGTATATATTTCTCCCTCCCTCCAATAGCAAGAGTAGATTGACAGTCTGCTTGTAAAATTGTTCACGACTAAACGTGTCAGTTGATATAGGGTTGCCATTTGAGAACATATAAAAATACAAATGAACAAATTCTTAGCAGCGACAAACAAATATTTTTTTCTTTTGAAAAATCGATGAGGAAAACTTTTTCATCCATTGGTTTTCAATTTTTAATATCTTACACTAACGTGAATCAAACTTGCAATCAAAAACAAAGAGCGAATGTGTGTGAAAAAAGTGTGAATCTTCTAAAAAGAGAACATATGGCATCCCTTACTTGACCTCAAAGATTTTTAATGTCAAACAAAAACCTGAAATTTAGGTGTGAACAGATTTCGAGTTTTTGAAAACTGACAGCTGAAAACAGCGTTTTGCGTCTGGCGTGAAAAGGGTATAAAACTTGACGTTTGGTTAAATTTTGACATTTCGCACTTAACAATTCATCAATTTTTAACCACAATTCATCCAATTCGCACACGGCTTCATTGATGTATTCGTCCAAATGACAGTTGGCGTTTATTATCGTGGTGCGCGTCCGAGGTGTCAAAATTGAACTGATGACGCTGGCTGTCAGCACAAAATCCACACCAAACAGTGAATTTATCGGAATGTAATTAACTCTACTGGCTGTCATATGAATTGGTATCGTCATAATTTCAGGATTTTTTTTTGTTCGCGTACTTACTAATTAGGTGATTAGACAATGACAGGCAATTTGACAGATGTAGCTTTAACGAGATGGACGTTGTCAACTCTCAAAGATTGGAAATCGCTTCTGGAAGAACCTTTAGTAAAAACAAGCTGTTTGTTTTTTTTTATATTTTTATAATTATTTTTTTATTTTTAATATAAATCCGGAACCATTTTTGTTTCGATTACTTTCTTGAAATATCCCGCAGATTTCTTCGCCGTTCGTTCTCGATTCGGACTCGACATATTAACAGCATAAAGTCCAAATTTCTCTCTGAAAATTTAATTGATATAATTTTCTTAAAAATCGGTTAAGTTTGGGAAATTTGATGAAAGTCTTACGTATAGCCTTTAAGCCATTCAAAGTTATCGATCAAACTCCAATGGGTATAAGCGCTGACATTGCAGCCATCGTTAATTGCATTTAGAACAGCTTGTAAATGACTCTGTTAAGAAAATGAAGGTTAAGAACATTTTGAAGTTTAAAACCACAAACTTACCTTTAGGTAGAGAATCCGGGTATTGTCAATTAATTCTCCATCATCAGACCAGCCGTTTTCGGTGATAATCACTTCCGGGTTATCATATTCATCGCGAATGAATCTTTTCGTAAATTAAAAACAAAAATTATTTAAAATCCCAAAACTAAAAGCTTATTAAAAATTACTTCAAAAGCTCCTCAAGTCCCTCTGGTACACAGTACAGCCAGTCGGATTTTGCCCGCAACCATTTCGGATCTACCGTTGTTTCACAATCAAAGTCACGTTCCCAAGATGGGTTCTCGCCTAGCGGTGTCTTAGCTCGTTCAATATATCTTGAGGAATAGTAATTCAAACCCAAGAAATCAGATGCACCCTTGACAATATTCCTCCATTTTGAATTGAAACTCGGCAATCGCGATTTAATTCTTCCCTCTTTCTGACTGTTACTACCGACATCTAGGATCATCACATCAGGATATCCACCCGTTTTGCTGAAGATAGCATGTCCAAAGATTCCCAACTGAACAAAAATTGCGGTCAACTGCCAACTGTGACAAATACAAAGACAAACCAAAACTTACACTGTATTGCATACCTCGATCAACCATGTCCGGGTCATTGGTCTTGGAGAAGAAAAATCGAGTGTCCAAGGTAATTCCAATTTTCCCACCTTGGGTTTTTGCAAATCGTGAGTGATAAGTGTGATAGGCAGCAGCATGAGCCTTAAGTGTGTTGTCCACACAAAGATAATCAGCCACGCCAGGAGCATGGATTTCTGGTGGAAAGCTCGCGTCTCCATATCCATTGTGACAATAGTCGTAAGGTTCGTTGAACGTTATCCACGTTTTGACCTATGAATATCGAAACTCAAACAACTGGCTCGTTTTTAATTGAAAAAGAAAACAAGTTGTTACCCTATCGCCATAGTTTTCAAACAATTCAGTTGCATAGACAACAAACTGGCCGATAATGAGCGCGTTTGCGAAACCACCGATTTTTTGGATTTCCGACGGATTATCATAATGAACCATAGTGACCATCGGCTCGATACCATTGGCAATTAGTTTATCGATCACATGGTTGTAGTAATCGATGCCTTTTTGATTTCTCGATGATATATCACCGTTCGGATAGATTCTGGACCAAGCGATTGAAAAGCGATAGTGGTCAACCTTGAAAAAAAAGAAAACAAAAAAACAAATGAAATTAAACCGGACATGAAAGAGGTTCAGGAATCTAGATTCAAAAGGTTATCGCTCTGGAATTCATTAAGAGTGTTATCAACTAACATAACACCTTTTTTGGGTTAAAAGTTAACAGATGGCTTGTTTTAGGATTGTCTTTGATTTTCACTTTCACTTTTTCTTTTCCTTAAACTTGTGTTTTCGATGACGGATTGTCATATACTTTTTACTTTAATTTAAATTTTTAGGTTCACCGTGGCGTATACGTACTTTTTTATACGTGTTATTTGATGGTTGAATAAAGGTAGGTTTTCATTCATGATTCAATAAAGAGCCCGTATGGGAGGAATCAGGAATTATTATTAAAATTAAAAGAACAAAATATATTCAACAAAAAAGAATCCAACTTAGGACACTGGTATGTAAATTTATAACGATTTCTCTTTGCAATAAAAACGAAAGAAGAGTGAAATGAAAATATAGATTTTCAAAAATGGCATGTGAATACAATTATCATGATAATAATAATTATTATTTTTGTTTTGTGTTGTAACAAAATATAAGATCATTTCATTTGCCTTGTTATTTGCTGTATAATGCATTCTCAATCCATTAATGGCCTATTTACAAAACGGCGTCACAACGAAGCGATAGCGGAACGCTAAACCGCTGCCCCCACGTCCTCGACATAAAATCGTTTCTAGTAGACAATCATCGCGATGAATCTAGGCCAAAAATTTAGTTGCATAGTTGCACTGGCTGACTTCTTCTCACGCCGCCGGTCCGTTATGACGCCAATAATAATGGCCATAAAAGGTCATAACCGTCAAATTAATATCCTTACAAGCTGACCCAGCTTTGTACCGCCTCAGAGTCAATAAATAAAAACGCTGAAACGCTTTTTACGTGAAATACCGATTAACAGATTAAAGTTTGTTATAATGGGAAGAACTTAGGTTAAGTTAAAATATATATTAGCCAAATTTATAGAAAGTAGGTTTTAGGAAAAAAAAACATAGAATATAGAATCTATTATGGTAAGTGGGCATTGACACCATAGAGATAATATAATAGAGCACGGAAGGTAGCCTGAAAAGTGTTACATCATACTTTGAGAAAGAAGATCCTAAAAGTTCTCCCTTTCTCTCTCTCTGAGCTCCATTGTAAGACAACTACAATTTTGATTTTTACGTTTCCTTTATTTTTTTACTCTGTCCATTCCACCAGCCAACTACGAGAAGCTCAGAGAGAGAAAGGGAGAATTTTTAGATATTCTTTCTCGCTGAACTTGACGTGACGACTCCACTTGTACGAAGTGCTACCTCTCCCGTGCTCTAGTACACTAGTTTTAAGCAGTAAACAGAAGTATAGGGTCATTCATTTCGTGGTGTTAAGTTGGTAGCGCTGGCATTTGTCAAACTTAACTGTCATCTGTCATCTGATTTGAGCGTCACTCTAATCTGGATACCGGGCCATAGGGGCTATGAAGGAAATGAGAAGGCAGATGAGCTAGCTAGGCAAGGATCAGCCCTTCACAACTCACTAGCCAAATATACATCAGAGGCAAATCATAGGTGGAATAGTTTAACGAGTTGCGTTGTATCCAGGAAAGTCTGGCCCGCCTGTAACAAACCAAAATCAATCAATTTAATTTCCAAACCAAGGCATGACATAGCCAGGATTGTTGCTACCTGCACAGGGCATTGGCCCATAGGGGAGCATGCGGCTAAATTGGGTATACCATATAACTCCTTCGGCCGTAGCTGTGAGGACCAGGATAAAAAGGAAACGGTCCCACACTTTCTCTGCCATTGCCCGGCCTTGGCTAGGAAAAGAGCACTCCACTTAGGTAAAGAATTCTTCAACGGTATTGAAGAACTCGCAGAATTCAAGATCAAAGATATGATCTCATACCTTAATAACACAAACTGGCTTTAACGCCCCCCCCCCCTTATCTATCCTAAACTAGATGGCACTATGAGACAATAGGCCGTAGTGTAGGGAGATCAATACTTCATTATAATATAGGACTGTACGTGCGAAGTATACATCCTTCCTAACCCAAACCCATCCTTAAATGTTTTTAGAATCTCATGAGGTATGGTATCAAAACGGCGCACTCAGCGCTAATTGTGTCCCACACGGAAGTGGGACAGCCATTTCTACCTACCTACCTAACTGTCATCTGTAGTGTCATAATATTAGTAGAATGTTTGGTTTGCCATTTACTATTATGGAACAACATTTTCTTTAGCAATGACGTTTAGGCGCTCGCACTCGGTGGGTAAAAAAAAACCCACAAGTGATCGAAGAGGTGCCATTGCATCCAGAAAAAGTGACTGATTGGTGGTATTGAATGCGTAAAAAAAAGTTGAGATTTTGACGAGATATGACATTACGATGATAGAGAAGTCGAAAAAAGTGGGTCCCGAGACTGTCTGTCTGTCTGTCTGTCTGTAAACGCACCTACAGCCTTGACTTCAAACTTGAAAATTAGAGGTTTGAGCGCATTCACGTGGGTCATTTTTCTGATTTTTTAGGGTTCCCTATAACATCACTTCGTTTTCTGTTCATTCGTCTTTCACAAGCGATTTCTTCGAATCTGCTAGGCCGTAGTAATCTAAAAATGTTGTTTTCATGTTTTTAAGATAAATAGTTTCGTCGAATGCCCGTTTACAAAGCTAGAAGTCTTAAAATTCAAATTCACAAAAAAACGATTGCTGAAATGGAATTGTTTGAACGAAGAATTATTTTGCTTCGTTCTCCACGATTCTCAGTATTTGGTGTTTCATAAAATATCTAAGTTTGAAAAAGGCTGTGGCTTAATTCAGGTACCAGATATCGATTCCTTAATTCTGATAACTTTGAGTGACTAAAAGGAGTAAATTGCCTCAAAAAAGGCAGAATTTATCGCAAGAAATGACATATTCGAGTAAAAGTAGTGTGGGAAAGTAATTTGCTGTCAAATGGCTTGCAAGATTTAGGACGGTTTAAGGTATAAGGTCTTTTAATTTAAAACGTTCATATTTGTCTTATAGTTTGAAAGAATTAGTCATGTAATATTTTATGCTTGTACTTCTGTCCGAAAATCTTACATAGTTACCCCTAAGTCACTTAAAAAAAAAACGACACATTACTTTGTTTTTCTGTTTTTTCTGATAACATGGTCTCTTCAAACCTTCCAAGAACTCCCACAAATAGTTCAAAACCAAATAAGCCAAATCAGTCCATATGTTCTCGATTGATAGAAGATTAATAATGTTAAAAAGAAAAGCTTAAAAATGATACATTTAAAAATAGAATTGTAAACCAGACTTTTGACAAAATTCTTATCACACCTCCCTTACTAGATCTATTTGTTTGCGTTTTGCAAAGTCTGTGCTTATCACTTTGGAGTCGGATCAAATACCTATGAAGGCAACATGTGAGTTGTTTGTTCTTATGGTACGATGTACGAATGAATTTTGCTTAGTAGAGAAAAACCTTATCTTCAAACACAGCTGCTGCAGCTTTTGAAAAAAAAAGAAAAAACCTGTAGATAAAGTGATGTCTATTTTTGAAAAGAAAGGGGAGTTTTTTTTGAAAATGTTTATATTAATTTACGACACAGCGCAATATCAACAAAATGTTTACAAAATAAGAAATAAATTATGTTTTCTGTATTAAACTTCTGTAAATCCATTTCAATGGATACCCCCACGTTTTCGGACTATTAGATATCACGATTGGTAGAATAAATGTCAAATGAAAAAGCTTTGTGTCTTGTTTTTTTAAATTCAAAAAAATGTTTGTTTGTCTTGGGATTTTTGAATAACAAAATCATTTTTCTATGTTGATGGTTTGTCATTTCCAAAATAGAATTATAAATAGGGTGGCACGACAGCTCCGAGGAACCAAAACAAAAAAATCACTTTGAAGGATCAACACTTTCAACACACCTCATAGAGAATCATAACTACTTGACAGATTACCAATGCGTTTCAGAACGAGTTGAACACGTCATTTACATAACGAATCGAAACTAATTTGTGTTTCAGAATGACAAAACGCACTTCGGGTATGGAATTGAGATGATCTGCCGATTCCAAACGGAATAACCTGTGTTACCGGTCAACGCACATATAAACTACACACCAAATTTTCAGCAACTAAATCTGCACACAGGGCATTGCACTTACTCACAAGAGACCAAAATTTGTCTTCAATCTTCTCCAAAAAAAGAACTAACCTTCAATTCCTTCAAGGCCTTCAGATCCTGTTCGAAACGATGATATGAATCCGCTGCTACATCACCATTAGATTTGTCACGAATTCTTTCTGGATGACTGTGCACGAAGTCATCCCAGATGGATGGACTCTTGCCATCGGCATTCCAGCCTCCTTCAATTTGATAAGCGGCCGTTGACACACCGAAAGTAAAATTTGCAGGAAATTTTGGACTTCCTTTAGCTTTCAAGGTACATGGCTGCTCCGAGTTGCCTTCCCTCGCAAAATATCTAAAAACCAAAAAAAAAATCCAATAAAGCAACACACAAATTTTTGTAAGGAATTCTCGTTGAATTTACACGGACACTAAAAATCCCACAGCAAAGATTGTTGACCGTAAGTTAATCATTTTGCAACCGGAGATCTGCACTGACTGAATTTGATATTTTGTTGTGAAACATTATGTATATCGGACTTTTGGAATCGGAATCTCGGAATTTGTTTTGTTTGGTTGTCGTTTGATGCTTAATGGGTCACAATTCCAATTTCAGTTGTGTGTTGTTGCTGTTATTTTTTGTAATTTTGTTGATAAAGCAGGATCGCCTCCGTAATGCGTTTATTGACATTTGGATGGAAAATATACCTACTACTTTGTATTGATGATGATTATGATGTGTGCATCGAACATGCAGATAAGTTTGTTGTTTTTGTTTTTAAAGTCAAGGCTGTATTTCGTAATGGTCGTTCATAATCCAGATTCGTTTATTTACAATTTTTTTTTTATTCTCCAATCAGCAAGGAGCTCTCGGTGCTAACGAACTTGTTTTTTTGGTTCTTTTTGAAAATCGGTGATAAAAAACAATTCGGGACACATGGAAAGTTTTATTTCTGTTGAGGAACGCGGAAATTTGCTTGTTTTATTTAAAACGAGCAAAATAGGTCTTGATAAGGATTTCGGCTCTGAAGAACTCATGATGATGGTGATTTTTGTTTTCACAAGGTGCGACCTACTTGCATCATAATTTTTCGGAATTGAACCCACATATAGACACAATCGTAGTTCTAGGAATTCCCATGAATTTACTCTTGAGTTCAACTTCGGTGAAACTGATAAGTACAGTGTTTCTTTCTTAACGGGTACTACGCGAATGTGCAATGCACTTACCATACTCCGTCTTTCCCAAACATTGCAATATTAAGAATTGCTGTTTAATATTAACAGAAATCTCCTTTGCAACTCCTTTCCTTCTTGTCTGATGTGCACATTAAATCACACCTTACACTGTGTTTCTAGCATACTGGAGTCGTTAAATCCTGTTTTGAGCGGGTTAAGTGTGGCAAAAGTCTCCGAGATGTGTTTTTAAAGTGATAACAGTCTAGTCAAAAACTTATCCGATCAAGCTGACATTCATGACCTTTTTGATGACTTAATGGCTAAAACACATACACGGTTTAGCTTCGTCTTCGTCTGCATTACGATGAACCGGCTTCAAGTTTGCTTTACATGACATTTCTCCTTTCAAAAACAAAATGAATTTGGTGGAATTTGTTCCAACTGCTGAGCTGTCAGACAAAGCAAATGTTCAGCAAACACCCTTCGTCTTCAGCTTTGGCTTCGCCTGACATTTACGAGTTCAGCCATGGGAATTCAGTGCATGCTATCACATTGAAGCTCCGACCTACCGTTTCTTACTTAATGTTACGTAATGTGACTCCAAACAGAAGCTCTAGTTCTAAAATGCTGAATATTTGCTTTGCCTGACAGCTCAACAACTTTAGAAAAAAGTCAACAAACAAAAATGATGATGATCGAGAGAGAAATGTAGCGTAACCCAGACGAAGTCGAAGATAAAGCGTGTTTGTGTTTCAGCCGCTTGGAGTCACATTACGTAACATAACGATATTTTTTTACAATTGTCAAAAGAAACGTGAACTCGTAAGCGTCAGGCGAAGACAAAGATAGAGCGTGATTGTGTTTCAGTTCAGCTATGCAATGCATAGCTAAAGATTAGCTTCGAGTATTGTACATCGACAGCTAATATAAACCTAGCTTTGCAAGGTTGGTTAGAATGAAAGTATCGTATTTTTTCCAATGTCCGAAGTCCAATATTCTTATGTCTTAGCAAATTTTCATTCATTTCCACTCAAATAAGGGAATTGAACGGATTGTTTTACCAAAATAAAGAAACGCTGGCGGTGAGTTTCCAGCCGAGGAGAATAATCACGTTCTCTATTTCAGACTGGTGGAAGTGTCACCAAAACCTACCCGAGGCGGCCTTAAATGGATCTGGCCGATCCGGCTAATATGGTGAGGGAAGTCTGTTCCAAGC
Organism: Sphaerophoria taeniata; assembly: GCA_943590905.1. NCBI lineage: Eukaryota > Metazoa > Arthropoda > Insecta > Diptera > Syrphidae > Sphaerophoria > Sphaerophoria taeniata. The sequence goes on from OX016541.1 coordinate 28,160,754, forward strand.
AAGGTTAGGCCTGATGATGGTTATCCCTCCTCCAAAAGCCAAGCCTCGGGTATGACAGATTAAACACATTACAGATTAAACCAGCAAAAAAACGTAACAACGGAAACTGTAACAGCTGTTTACTGGCTAAGAGTTGGTGTCGCGCATAAATCAGAATATGAAAGCGAGTCATTGAAATGGCAGCATCCCGTTAAGGTTGTCCTTAAAAGAAAAAAAAGTCACCTCGTCATCACCTACTGCCAACATCGAATCGGTACGGTGTTCCTAATTTATTTATTAATTTATTTATTTAGCTTAGTACAAGCTTTAACTGAAAAACTAAACTTAAAAGTTAAAAATTGTTTTTTTTTTTTTGTTCTTGTTATCAAAGCAGTGGGGGTTTTTGAAATGGGCCCACCCACGGGGTTTCGCCCTCGAATATATTGGGCGCGTTCACTTTGACTTGGATAGGCTATCCGCATAGCTTTTTGTTTTTGTTTTCCATGTAAAAAAAATAGCAGAGGCTTAAACCAAACAAACCCAAAGCTATCCAACAATTTCTGGTATAGGTGGGTATCTGACAGAACAGCCATTGAAATTCGGAAACAGCTGATTTTTGTACTCTTGTTTTCAAAGCTATGCAAATTTAGCTATCGAACTCGTTCATGAAAAACGAGTTGGATAGGCTATCTAAAATAGGCTATCCAAAACCAAACTGAACGCGCCCATTATGTAGCTCTATAAAGACGAAGAGAAACGCTGTCTATGAAGCTTGGTATTCACAGCATTCACAAAACCGTTATGTATTTGACAGCAAATCAATCTCAATTTAACTCATCGTCAACTGTTACTATATAATAATTTCAATTCAATTCATTTTTATTGAATCTTCTTTGTCTTTTTCACAGATTCTTTGTTTCTCTTACACAATAGCTCCCTTGCTTTAAGGTAATGTGATATACTAACTTATATTTTCCTATTTAATTTTAGGTTAGATCTTGCTCATGAAAGCATGTTTTGTGCAGCTCTTCTGTGAAATGTCAAACCAAATGTCAGTGGTGTTAAACAGCTGTTGTGTGCAGGGTGTGTACGCGAGGAAATGTCATTAAGAATAAACCCACCCACCCGGCAACACGACAGAAGTTGATATACAAACATACATGTTGTTGAATGTGAACCCCCTTAAATGAAGAATTTCGAAAACTGTGTCTACTAGTACAAATTCGAAGGAACACAAAATAGACAGTAATAAGTTATGATTTATTAATTGTTCCATAAATACATAATTTATAATTTAAGTGATGAATAAAATAGTGAATTAAAAATTATTTCTCTTAAACGTTCTAACCTTAAACCTAAACATCATCAGGAATACTATTAGCCTCAATAACTCTCTTGTAGTAAATGGCAGATTTTCTGGGAGTTCTTTCTTTCGTCGGACTCGTCATGTTTACTGAGTAGAGTCCAAACTTGACACTAAATAAAAGAAATTAAAATAAATTTGTATTATTGCAGAAAAAACTCTCTACTAGCGTACCTATAACCCCTTTGCCACTCAAAGTTATCGATTAGACTCCAGTACATGTAACCGCTGACATTGCAACCATCGTTAATAGCGTTAAGGACAGCTTGCAAATGACTCTAAAAGAGATAAAGGGATGAATTTCTAATCAAATTCTAATGATTGAGATTTTAATTTTAACCTTTAAATACTGCACTCTGCCCAAATCATGCAAGTCTCCCAAATCAGACCATCCATTTTCGGTGACCACAACTTCCACATTATCGTATTGATCTCGAATATACCTTTCCAAAATAAAAAAAAACATGTTTTGACGAATCAATTTTAAACAGAGAATCCAAATCATACTTCAGGATGTTCTCCAGTCCGTCTGGAACACAATATAACCACTTCGACAGTGCCCGTTTCCATTTTGGACTCTTTGTCTCCTCCAAATCATAATCACGTTCGAAAGATGGATTCTTGCCCATAGGTGTCTTTGCAGGACTGACAAAAGCACTGGTGTAATAATTAATTCCAATAAAATCAGCCGATCCCTTCACAATATGCTTCCATTTGGGATTAAGGTCTGGCAGTCGCGAAGTTATTCGACCTTCTTTCAAGCTGTTCTTCTCGATTTCCTTGACCAAAATATCAGGATAACCACCGGATTTACTAAATATCGGATGTGTGTAGATTCCCAACTATCGAAATCGATTTCAAGTATCAGTGTGTGGTCTAAATAATTGTCATCCCTAATGAACTTACATTAAACTGCATTGCCCGATGGAAAGCAGCTGTGTCATTGGAGATTGAGAATTGACTGTCAAGTGCTATTCCGATTTTGCCACCCTGTTTGTTGTAGAATTTTGATCTGTAAACACTGTAGATTGCCGCATGTGCCTTGAGTGTGTTGTCAACACAAAGGTAATCGATTGTTCCCGAACCATGAACTTGAGGTGGATAGTTGGCCACACCATAGCCCGATCTGCAGTACAACAGAGGCTCATTGAGAGTTATCCATGATTTGACCTGAAAACAATAGAAAAACTCAATGACTCCGTACTATCGATATTCATAAACTAATATCCTCTACCCGATCACCATAGTTCTCAAACAATTCGATTGCATAAGTCACGAAATAGTTTATGATAAGCGGATTTGCAAGACCTCCGATTTTTTGGAGTTCCGAAGGAAGATCAAAATGAAACATTGTGACCATTGGCTGGATACCGTTCCGCAGAAGTTTGTCGATAACCATGTTATAGTAGTCGATTCCTTTTTGATTTCTTGATGAAATATCCCCGTTTGGATAGATTCTGGGCCATGAAATTGAAAACCGATAGTGAGTGACCTGCAAGAGAAATATTTATGTGTTTTTATGCTTGTTCATTCTATAAATCGATTGCATACATTTAGTTCAATTAGAGCAGCCAGATCTTGATCAAAACGATGATATGAATCGGCAGCCACATCACCGGTGGTTTGATCATCGATCAAATGTGGGTAATTGTGGGTGAAATCATCCCATAGAGATGGCCCCTTGCCATCGGCATCCCAAGCACCTTCGATTTGATATGCGGCAGTTGATACACCAAAGCTGAAGTTCGATGGAAAGTTTGGACTTCCTTTTGCTGGAAGATTACAGGATCCTTCATTCAACGCATTCGACTGAGATCTGGGGGATGAAGAATAAAAATAAATATACATAGTTTTAAGAAAAATATAAAAATTGTTTTTGAAGTGAAAACTTTTTGTTTCTTTGAAATTTTGTATTTGTGTATTAGGTCATTCATTTCGTGGTGTCTAGTAAGTGGTAGCGCTGGCATATGATACGTGTTAAACTTAACTGTCCAATGAAGTGTCATAATATTATTATTATTATTATTATTATGAAGCTTAATACAAGCCAAACTAAAACTAAGTCTTAAAAATTAAAACTTAAACATTCTAAACTTATACTAACTTAAAAACTAGAGGGATTTAGAGAAAAAAACAAAAAAAAATTATGGGAAGGAAAAGTTGTTGAGAGTAAGAGATCTACGAAGGGAAGAAACACTTATGTTGAAATCAAAAACAAAATGGACACTGTTACATAAACGTATCATTCTAGAGATGGGTTCATAGTGGCCATAGTTGGTGCGGTGAAGAGGAAGATTGAAGAGTGAAACTGATCGTAAGTTACGTGGGTTGGTGTTGATTTGAATCATTTCCAGCAGTGCTGGACAATCGATACTACCGGTAATCAATTGGTAGATAAAAATTATGTCCGCAATAGCGCGTCGTTGAGTAAGTTTATGAAGACCGATAATCATAGGTAAGCCGTTCTACGTAAGGAGGTAGAAAGTATTGATCAGACCAGGAGAGACCGCGTAGGGCAAAACGGGTGAAGCGACGCTGTACTGCTTCGATTCTACGGGAGTATGTAATTTGATATGGCGACCAGACTTGACTTGCGTATTCTAAGATTGGCCTCACATAAGTCATATAGAGCGCTTTGGTAACATAAGGATTAGGAAATTCCTTGGACCATCGTTTTACAAAACCAAGGGATGAATTGGCCTTGTTAATGATGTTATCGATATGCGAATGAAAATTAAGCTCCTTGTCACAAATAATCCCTAAATCACGGATGGAGGAAACAATCGGGATGGAAAGATCACCGAAATAGTAGGTCCTTAGGGATTGGGAAGAACGTTTGCGGGAGAAATGCATGGATTGACATTTATTGATGTTATTAGTTGAATGTTTGCCATTTACTTTAATGGATCGCTTAGACACGCTTCTTGGGTATTGGAACATGGTCTAAACACCGATTTTTCGAACAACATTCCCTCTAGCGATGAGGCACATTTATCACTCGGTGCGTATGCAAACAAACAAAATTACCGATGGGGCTTAGAAAAGCCACAAGTGATCGAAGTGGTGCCATTGCATCCAGAAAAATTAACTGTTTGGTGTGCTCTGTGATCAGAGTGTCATTGGTCCATATCACTTCGAACATGCCAATGGGCATATGATAAACGATTTCTTTTGACCGGCGATTGAAGATCATGACTTGAAACGATATGTGGTTCCAACAAGACAGGACAAGAAGCCACACAACACGATCATTTATGGCTTTATTGCGTGAGAAGCTACCTGGTGGCGTAATTTCACGTTTCGGCGATGTTAATTGGCCACCAAGATCATGGGATTTGACATCGTTAGATTTTTTTCTGTGGGGCTACCCAAAATACCGTTTCTACTCGAATAGTCCCCGAACTCTGGACACATTAAAAACCAACATTGCTTAAATCTTGGCCATATTCATAATATAAAGTGGTTTTAAATTACCTCTAAAGAATCTCGAAAACAAAAAGCCTTCAAGCCATTTGACCATCAATTACTCTCAAGCAGTACTTTTGACCAAATACCATTTGACCGACACTTAACTTCTCTTTTCACGCAAAGTTATGAGAATTAAGAAGATCGAAATCTGGGCTGGAATCGGCTAACGCGATTGTTGATCATCACTTTGTTGATAGTGGTTTTTGATTATCAACTTTATTTTGTTCTGTGACTGTGTAAAGTGATCAATAAAACAATTCGAGTTTTTGGCAGCACCTACAATACGCAATGTCGTTTTGCTCAATGTTTGCTGTGTTTGTTGCCAGATTCAAAACTTTATATATATACAAATATATTAAATTAAATTACAAGTCCATAAATAACTTCACACAGAAGTCTTTATTGATTTGTTTGTGTGTTAAAATAGGTGATTCTATATAAGACTTTCATCGCAAATTGGACACCCTCTTCAAGATTGGCCTTAATGGTCTGGTCGAAAAAGCTTTTACCAAGAGCTAAAAGATTAAAAACAAAACCATTTAATAGTCTTTAATTGAAGCCGTAGTCTTGGGTACGCTGTTGTGCATATATTTTTATTTCAATAATTTGAGAGTCAAGTTAAAAACCTAGCAAGGACCAAATCGTTACAATTTACAGTATTGGTCAACCATCTGACCTTATACGACCAAAAATATTGTTTTTCAAAAACGCATACATAAAACAAAAACAAATATTTTTTTCTTTACGTTATTAAATAATTTCAATTAATTCAACATTCCGGTTGTCTTAAATTTATTTGTTTTATAATTTTATACTTTTTACACAAATTATTTCCTTAAGAAATTGATTGAAGCCAGTCCAAGGATGTTGCTTACAAAAATATATGAAAACGACACCAAAATAGCTGTCGCTTCCAAATGTATGGAAAAAAGCGATTAGGTATCGTTTTGATAATCACCTTACGTGGAGCAAAAGCAATTATTTTGACTATCAACTATCAACTATCAGCTTAGCCGATTCCACCCCTGCTTCCTTTTTCGATTTTTCTAACAGCCCTGAAGTAGACCAACTCCAAATAAGCAATTTTTTTTTTTGTGAAATCAGATTGTGCATGCTTGCGTTTTTAATCATTTTAATCATACATTATAAACGCAGTAAGTTTGCCTTCCGTTTAAAAGGCTGATATAAACATTTCATTTTTCCGAACTTTTCCATCCATGCTCTATCTTGTAGTTTTTCATATCATTTGAAATTTTAAGACAGGAGCATTGTAAGCCTGAACATGAACATGAACACTGTAAAATATTTTCATTTGTAAAATATGTTCATTTGTTCGAGAACTAAATGTAGAAACTATGTTTAATGCATCGAAGAAAAGTGGGAATGGTCAAAAATATTTTAAGATTGCCAAAAAAATAGTAAAATTTCCTTTTCCGGAAGGTAGTTAATCTCGCAACGAAAAATGTTTCTATGTTGTGACATGCAGTCATTTTGTTCGCGTACTTCAGTTTGAACCGGATACTATCAAAACTTTAATATCTTAAGTGATTCCCAAACCAAAATTTTGAAGTACATTTGACGTCTTCTGTCGGGTCGGCTAGTAATTACTATAGAAAATATACGCAATAGGTAGAATTCTAAATTTAACATATATGTACATATTTGTTTGTGTTTTGAACTGTCAATAAATGTGCACTTTAATTTAATAGGCTTAAAGAACAGTGTAGGAGCAATTTTGTGTGACCTATTCATGCATCTTGATTTTAAAGACAACAATTCATTGTACAGCAATTTTACAAGTTCTTAACACAGATTGTTAAAAAACATAATAAACCTTCATTATATTATCAGAATATTCAAGGAAAACCAAAAAAATACAATTTTTGTTGTTCCAAAACAAAAATTTTATGAGACTCGAAATGGTGAGAATCATGGAGAAAGAGGCAAATGAATTCTCCGTTCAAATTATTCTATGTGAGCTATCGCTTTTTGTTCAAACATCATACATCAACCAGTTCCAGATTTTTTAAACAAGCTTTTGCAAATCTTTAGACATTTTTGAAATATCTGCGATACGAAACTTGAAAAACTGTCACTTCATGCATGCTCCCTAAGAAAAAGAAAGCCTACATTTTCTCAACAAAAAAAAAAACTCAATCACTGTTTTTTTATCCATTTCCAATCGTATCACCTTCGACATGTTGTGTATGACCATTTCAAAATGCGAAAAAAATCATTTATATCTACTAAATTTATAATAGATACTCCCGGAAGGAAAAGGTTTTTTTTTTACATTCTTCATCATCCTGATGTCCGGCAACATTGTTATCTCAAAATTTTTGTTCACGAGTTAAATAAATTTTCGACTGTGAGAGCATTAAATTGAAATCAGAATCGTAATTTTGCTATTTTTTTTTCAAGTGGTGCTTACTGCACTTTTTTTAAATTATCTTTTTATATTTATGAACTTTACCAAGATTATTTGTTTTAAAAAAATAGCTTATTTCCGTCTATTTTAGGTTTGACTGTCTAATTAACAAATTAAGAAAAATGCAAGCCAATGCGTTCAAAAACATGAGATCATTTAAAAAAAATATGGTACAGAAACAGTTTTTATTTTAAGAACTATGGACACCACTTAAAAACAAGATAAGTATTAGAACTGATGTTATTTAAGGTCAGATAGACAGCCGGAAATAGCATCAGGTATGTTTTTATTTGATTTTTCTACTAGTTAGGTAGGTACTTGTGATAAGGAAACGTGTTCAAAGTTTTTTAAGAATTCAATAATTGTCAGGGTCGCGAGTGCCATTGTTGAAAAAGAAATGTCTTAAAACTAATAATTCAGAATACTGAAGAAGCAGTTTTGAGTTTAAACTCAGCCGTTTAGAATCGGCATAAAGGATCTGTAGAATGATAGGCCTTGGTTCTTCAGAGCTGTAATGCGACCCAATTATTATTTTTATTAGATTTGAGCAGACGGAATTATCGTCCCAGAGATTGTACGAAATCTCAATATATACGACTTTGCTAAAACAAATATTATAAGTTAAGAATTTCTGACAAAAAATTAAACAAAACATGTATGCTTTCAAAATTAACTTGAGTACAATAAAGATTAGATATAAAAAACCGTTAAGCGTCTTAATTGGAAAACCTAACATTGCACCTAATTAAATAAACTTGTTCCTGTGTCTGTTGTGTGTCTTTTGTTAAATTCACTAACAGTTTTTTCTGTTGCTATATTTGTCCACATTTGTTTTTTTTTTTTTTGGCATAAATCGCAGACAAGAAATAGATTAACTCAATTAACTTTGGTCCTTAGACAGAATTGGTGATAACGTCAAAGTGTTATCGTAGACAAATAAATTTCACCGTGACAAAACTAACAAAAAGCCATAAAAAACTTTGATTCTTTTAATTTATACATCGCATCGGCTTTATTAGACATAAACGACCTTGCTGAATTTCGCACTTGACTGAAATTGAAAGCGTTTAGATTTTGTACACAAACCACTTTTTAAAAAAATGTATCGCTTTCGCTATCGATATTATTTATGCAACCTCATATTTTTTATATCACAGGTCAAAAACCTTCCTTTAATTTTAAAATACGTACACCAAAAATCCCGCGAGTATTGTTAATAAAGCGTACAACATAACTTTTGTTTTCAACCACCGGATTCTGCGACAGATCTCAACTGACTAAAATATGGCTTTAAAACAAATCACCTTAATGGTGAAACACGGTATGACAAACTTCCAAAACTTTTGCGCCAATATAAAAAGCACAAGAAAATGATAATAATTTTTTCGTTTATGCACCGAACAGCATCAGATCGGTAATACACCAAAAAAAAAAGTAGGTACCCATACAGATAGTAGTCAACTGGAATTTTTTAGTGTATGGCTTTAAATTGATTTGCTTAAAGTTCATCGGTGCACGTTTTTTTTCTTACTTTTATTTTTTTGTCTCAGCAAAAAAAGACATGTCTGTCATTCATGAACAAATTTTAGATAGGGATTTGCCGACACAAAAGTGACTGACTTGATTTTAATCTTTGAAACATACTCGTGCAAAAAATTTTCTCATCCAAGATTTTAAGTGTAAGGAACATGTTGCGCTTCATTAAATAAAGAATAGAATACAAATTCAATTTACAGTCTATTATGCATATTTGACTGGGATGGTTTTTGTTTGGGGTTTTTACAGATGATGATTCGTTAATTAAAATAGAATTTGTGAATGTCAATAGCAATATTTCTTCTATGTATCCAAAATAACCTGAAATGATTGCGGTTAGGATTTAAGCTAGGGTCCAGTGTTAACTATCTGTATCAAATGTTTTAGGCTTACAACTTGAAGAACTAATATTGGTAATTCAAAACCAAGAGAACAGAAACGCACAGTAAAAGACAGTTATAACCACCAAAAACAAAATGAATTAACAAACTTTAACAAGTACATACATAGTTACTATACTATGTACATTTATTATTGCTCTGAAGTAAAGCAGAATATGGTTGGAGTGAAAGACCGCAAACAAAAATCAAGCAAACCATTCGGCAGCAAAGAACTTTCGCGCAGTATTTCGAACGATTGTCTTATGACCGCAAAAACCCTACGTCTTTTTCATGACAATATACTCCTTTTCGACTGTTTCCTTTTTCGATTTTTCTAACAGCCCTGAATTAGGCGACACCCTTTTTCAAAATCTGAAATTTTATGAGACACAAAATGCTGAGAATCATGGAGAACGAAGCAAAATAATTCTTCGTTCAAATTATTTCATATATGCAACTGCTTTTTATGAAATGCAAATCATTCATTTTTCATTTCAATCCAGATTGTTCATGCTGTATGGAAGGCACGTCAAATGCTTTTTTATTAAATAAACTGTACTTATATGTATAGGGGTGCAAACAATGTACCTACATCGGTAATGCTTCATGGATAAAAAGCTTCATCAATATCAATATTTCAATATTTTCTATTCAAAAATTTATAAAGTAATTCTTGAGAAATGGCAAATACAGTTAAAATGTTAGAAAACCAAAATATCAAACTGCAAGTTAGTTCTTAGGGTTTCCTACACTTAGGTGAAAATGAAATTCTTATAAGATCACTTCGGTTTCTGTTCATTCGTCTTTTACAAATGATTTCCGCTAAGCCGATTACAATGAAATTCGGAACACATATCCTAGAATATAATTGTGCTCCGAGAAATGTTGTTTTCATATTTTTGAGATAAACGAAGTAAGAGAGAGTAAGAGATTTTCGAAGTAATAACAGAAAATATGGAAAAATATACTAAAATGGCTAAATTCTCCCCCTCACAATCTACGACACTTCTGGACCTACAGTTCTGAAGACAAGTTTAAGAAATAAAGGATCCGACATCTAACGTTTTTTTTTTCAACTAGGTTAGGTTAGGTTAAAGTGGCTGTCATGGATGTTAAAAGACACACTTAGGCCAATCAAAGGCCCATTGTGATACCACATGAATCTAAGAAGGCTATTCTTCGAAGCTCATTGAAACCAATTAGAGTTCCTTACGAAACGTAGAAGATTATTTAAATTAATGTGTTCGAGATCGTTTGGATCATTGTAGAAGTATTCCCCTAAGTGGATTCTACGTTTATGAGCAAGAGCAGGACAGGTGCAGAGGAGGTGAAGAACTGTCTCCTCCTCCTCCTCATCCATACAGCTTCTGCAGAAGTCATTAGAAAATACGCCCAGTCGCGCACCGTGTCTTCCAATTAGACAGTGTCCGGTAATGACACCAATTAAGGAGCTTATATGCAATCTGCTTAGAGGTATCAGGCATCTGGACCTCTTTAAGTCCAAATTTGGCCAAATGTTTTTCGTTGCCTGACAGGTGGTTATGTTATTCCACCTGATGTTAGTTCTCTTAATAGCATCTTGTTGTAGCAAAAGTTTACATGTAGCGATTGGTATACCAACATTAGCCATTTGTGGCTTAATGGGTAATGTTGTACCATGTTTGGCGAGTTCGTCGGCTTTGCAGTTTCCTGGAATGTCTCTATGGCCCGGCACCCAGTGAAGGTGAATGTTAAACTGTTGTGCCATCTCCATTAGAGACGATCGACAGTTTTGGACCGTAATCGAGTTTGTAGAGACAGAGTCCATGGATTTTATAGCTGCCTGACTGTGTGAGAAGATCCGGATATCAGATGTGGATACCACGTTTTCTCTGAGCCAGGTTTTAGTCGTTCGGAGTACACACCTCCACCAACCCCATCATTAGTTTTCGATCCATCTGTATAGAAGTGGATTGCCTCGTCTTCCAGGAAAGTTTTGTTTTCCCAGAAGGATCGGGAAGGGATAGAAGTTTGAAAGTTTCTATCGAACTGTAGTTGAGGAATGGTGTAGTCTGTGTGCTTAGGAATTGATTCTAAATAGTTAAGAATAACAGAGTGGCCAATGTTGTTGTTAGTCCACTGTGAAGAGGCATTCAGGCGAATAGCAGAACTAGCAGCTATTTGTTTGCTGATTATGTCCAGAGGTGTTAGATAGGGTAGGGTGTCTAGTGCCGCGGATGGGGTTGTACGAAGTGATCCGCTTATACTTAGGCATGCTGAGCGTTGCACTTTACTAAGCTTGTCGCAGTTCGTTTTTACGTCCAAGGCAGTCCACCATACTGACACACCATAAAGAAGAATCGGTCAGATTACCGATGTGTATAGCCAGTGAATGATTCTGGGTTGCAAACCCCATTTGCTACCAATGGCTTTCTTGCAGGGGAAAAGAGCTACCGTAGATTTTCTTATTCTTTCAAGTATGTTGCTCTTCCAATTTAGTGTTCTATCTAATATAAGACCCAGATATTTAGTTTCATCTGAAAACTTTAATTGGACACCGTTTATAAAAGGAGGGTCGATGTGCGGAATTTTATATTTCCTAGTGAATAGGACCAAATCGGTTTTGTGTGCGTTAACGCCTAAACCACACCGATTCGCCCAAAGTGATAGCTTATTTAGAGAGTTTTGTAAGAGTTCTTTTAAGGTATTTAGATGCTTTCCTGAAACAGCTATAGCAACGTCATCAGCATAGGCTATCACTCTGAATCCCTCTCTATCCAGACAGGTAAGAATTTCGTTAACTACCAGATTCCAGAGTAGAGGGGAGAGAACACCACCTTGCGGCGTACCTCTGCTGACAGATCTTCTCGCGGAAAAGCCGCCGAGTTCTGAGTTAATTATTCTGCTATTAAGCGAACTCTCCACATTCAGAGTTGACAGTGCAGATGTGATTGCAGATGTGTCCACGTTGTTAAAAGCGCCTTCAATATCAAGGAATGCAACCATGATGGAGGGAGTATTCGATAGTGCGTACTAAGGTGTGTAGCGCTGTTTCAACCGATTTTCAGTTACAGTAGGCATGTTGAGAGTTAGACATGAGTCTTGTATCAATGTTTGCCCTGAGGTGTATATCTATCAGTCTTTCTAATGTCTTAAGAAGGAACGATGATAGACTTATGGGTCTGAGATCTTTAGGGTTAACTTGCGAACATTTTCCCGCCTTGGGTATGAAAACAACTTTCACTTCTCTCCATACTGAGGGGATATGGGCCAGATGCAAGCAGCTATTGAACAATACCTCAAGGATTGGTGTTATTATGTCTGAGGCTTCTTGGAGTTCAGCTGGAATAATGCCGTCTGGTCCTGCCAATTTGTACGGTTCGAAGGTGTTGATAGCCCATCGCAGTTTATCTCTTGTGATTAGACCTTGTGGAAGTAATTGAGTGCAACTGATTGTTACAGGTTACATTTTGAGAGCTACCTGGAAAGTGAGTGTCTAGTAGCAAGTTAAAAGATTCTTCACTTGAGGCTGTCCAGGAGCCATCTGCTCTTTTTAGACAGCTGGGCATCACTGGATTTGTTGAAAGAATTTTTCGTAGCCTAGAGGCATCGGAGGTTTCTTCTATTCTATTACAAAAGGATCGCCAGGAAGATCGTTTAGATCTCAGTCTCAGTTTTGTTTTGTTTTTGTTTTTTGTTCTCCATCAATAAATCCCACGAGTTAGTTTTTTCAACTAAGTAGAGCTTAATGGTAACACTTAGCTCATGTCTGATTTGACAGATAATTAGTTTCATTCTTCCTCTCAACGAATATGGTTGTGTATACGCTTGAACAACGCTGGGAAATATTGCGACATTACTTTTAAAATCATGGTAATGTTGCAGAATGTGTGCGAAAATTGCGTACGGATTTTGGAAGAAGAGAAGCACCGTCGTCAGCTCCATAATTTTCATTATCTTGTGAAAAAAGTGAAAGAAACTGGCATCCCCATTGATAAACCAAAGCGTGAAAAGCCAAAAACACCCGAGAATATTGCTGCTGTGGCAGAAAGTGTGCGTGAAGCGCCAACATCATCAGGAGTTGAAGCCAACTGACCATCCAATGTGTTTCGCTTCGCTAAGTGGGCCTGCGATCGACTTACAGAAGATGCCGATTTTGCCAAAAAAAAATCATCTTTTTAGATGAAGCTCATTTTGATCTTGGCGGGTATGTAAACAAGCAGAATTGTCGCATTTGGGGCTTAAAAAACCCGCACGCATACATTGAAAAGCCGATACACCCAAAACGAGTCACTGTTTGGTGCGGATTTTGGTCCAGAGGCATAATTGGGCCATTTTTCTTCGAAAATGAGCAAGGAGTGGCCGTTACAGTTAATGGCGATCGTTTAAGGGCCATGTTGAACGAATTTTTGTTCACAAAAATTGAAGAGGAGGATATTGGCAACATTTGGTTTAAACAGGACGGCGGCGCGCGCTACGTGCCACACAGCCGAAGCTACACTCGATGTTTTGAGCCCTGTTTTTTGAAGATCGCATTATCAGCCGCAGAGCTGATGTCGTTTGGCCACCTCGGAGCTGCGATTTGACACCGTTGGACTATTATTTGTGGGGTGCCATAAAAGTTAAATGTAACGCCGACAAGCCAGAGACAATTGACGCTTTAAAGGACAATATTCGTGAAGCCATTGGTGAAATACAGCTGCACACAATCTATAATGTGCTTAAAAATTGGACCGATCGTTTAGGCTACTGCATGGCCAGCGCAGGCAGCCATTTGAATGAAATTATTTTTCATTATAAAACGGAAGGATTGTACATTCACATGGCGGACCCTTCAGCTTTATGCAACGGATCTTTTGTTTTAATGGGATATTTGGGAATGGAGTTATTCGCATGCTTGCAAAAGCGCGGTGTGGGAAAAAATTATTTCATGCCAAGATTTAGATTCTTTTCAATTTTTGGACAACGGACAGACTAAAAACCTCAAATCCGGATTCATGGTTGACAGGTGTACGGTCACCTTATGATTTCGCAACTCGCGTACTAGAAATTTTGGAACTGCAGTTTTTAAATTCCCACAGGATGTAACCACCTACTGCGGGCACATGTACTCCTCCTCGCCACTCTTACCCTTCCTTTCTTTCCAATTTTACTTATTTTGATAAACCAACTTCTGTTTTTTTCCTCCTTCCACTCTTACGCGTTTCAACCCAGTACCACAATTATGGCCTTTATTTTGCCTCGGGCTTGAATTTTGTCGCCGCGCTTATTCACTCTTGAAATCCAGGGTCCCGCTCTCGATTTGACTGAGGCAGATTAAAGTCGATTAAGTGGGTGAAACGCAAATTGGAATTGGCTAAATGGCTGGACTGATTTTGATGAAATTTGTTCTATGTTTTGTGATGGATTCGAGAGTGGTAAATTTAAGCTCACTAGAAAATCCGAATGTACTTGAAACTCCGAAAACTTCAAATCGGAATCGAAATTGAATGCATTAAAAAATAGTAAAAGCTTACCATCAAGGTTATTAGCAGACAAAAACTTCACTTGGTTCAAATCCATTTCAAAGTTGCAAATATTCATAATTAACGTACCCAACACTAAATTATGATTCAATTTGCTTTAAAAAGATATTTTTGCACAAAAATTATCAATAAAACATAACCGTCACGTACTGTACGATTTTGTGGTAAACCTTACTAAGGTGTGCCTATCTTGTGGTTGGGGCTAGCTATCAATGAACCCATTAATATACGTAAACTATGTTTTTTACTCCAAATCGATTTGTTTTGTTCTCCTTAACGGCTTTCAAACGAATAGCCATATCAAGGTTACTGTGTTGAATGAGTATCTTGCGCAACCGTTTGTTTTGTTTTCCATTGATACATTCAAATGCTAGGTCCAAAATGAGCATGGTAGATAGACTTGAACCACAAAAGAAGTGCATGCGACCGACAGAAACACAAGCCACTGGTGGGGCTTACAAACCAACAGCAACTTGTTGTCAATAGTATGGCCAAAGCCAAACGTTTTTCTTGACACATATTTGAGAGAATTTCCCACAGCCAAAATGAAACAAGACACTAAGAAATTAATACTGACACACATACGTTTATTTATTTTCATTATCTCTTGGTATTTGTTTTTTTATTAGTCATTAAATCTTTGAGATCAATTTGATTTAATATTTTCTTTGCCTTAATGACTCGCTTATAGTAGCCGGCAGATTTCCTCGGAGTTCTTTCTCTATTTGGACTGGTCATGTCAACGGAATAGAGACCAAATTTGACACTGAAATTTGAATTTATTTTTCTGTTAACATTCCGACTTGAATAAAACGAATTTGTGAACTCACCTATATCCATTGGCCCATTCAAAGTTGTCCACAAGACTCCAGTATGTGTATCCAGTAACGTTGCAACCATCGTTAATTGCATTTAGTGTCGCTTGTAAGTAACTCTGTGTGTAATGAAATAGAAAGTTTTATTGTTAAAAATAATATCAATAGTAATTTATATGAACTGAAGAGTTTGTTTGTTTGAACGCGCTAATCTCGAATTGTAAAATTCGTTTTGTGTTGGATAGTCCATTAATCGAGGAAGGCTTTAGGCTACTTAGGTTAGGTTAGGTTGGAGTGGCTGTCTAGTTGTTATTGACTCACTTAGACCTCAAGGGTCTGTTGTGATACCACTAAAGAAGTTACTCATGGGAGAGTAATGAACTTAAACAAACTATTTAGTACTTTTAACGAAGTTAGAGAGATATTTTGTGTCGGTCGTTGCCAGTTCACTAGTATTATCAAAGAAGGGATTACCGAGATAGTTATTCCTTCTATTGGAGAGTGCTAGACATGTACATAGAAGGTGACTGTTTCCTCTTCCTCCTCGTTCATGCAGCTTCTACAGAAGTCATTTGTGTAGACCCCTAGCCTCAAAGCATGTCTACCGTTTAGGCAACTTAACATAAAGCTGCGACCAATAGGAGCGAAGGCAGTTGCCCGTCGCTTAGTTGGTAAATGCGTTGGCTGCTAAGCAGAACGTCGTTGGTTCGAGTTCTACTAAGGCCAAGTTTTTCTTTCATCTTTCACGGGCACTGCCTCTTGCGAAGACCTGACAAATCTTCCAAGAGTATCAATCTGTCATGAAAAAGTGCTTCTCAACTCTGCCGTTCGGAATCGGCGTTAAATTGTAGGTCCCCTCAATCTTCACACGCACTCAGAGAATTGTTGATGAGAGTAAGCCACTTAGGCCTTGGCTCTTCAAGAGCTGTCGCACCACTCTATTTATTTTTTTTATTTTTTTAATTGGATCAGTGGAAAAATTGGGAAAAAATGGCAAGAAACTATTCATTTTTCGTTTGTTTGAACGCGCTGATCTAAGGAACTGCTTAATCAAGCTATGCAACGTTACGCTGCGAATAATAAGAGCAACGCATGAGTGAAAAGTGATGCTAAAACGGCGGCTAAAACGGCGAAAATTTTATACATTTGTATTTCTAGGCTTCGAGTTAAGAAGAATTTCGACTTAGGGAGTGTCGACTGTTATACAATTTTAAAATTACTTCGCAACAAAAATCCCACGCGCACATGATGTACAAAGTACAACTCAAGACGCACCTCTGGCCGGTGGACAAAGTCGCGGGCACCAGCTATTTATTTAATAAGAGCAATGGAAAAGATATCTATCAGTGCCTGATGGATCGTTTGAGGGCAACATTTTAAAGAGTATTCTTGAAGCCAGGCATCAATAAAAGATAAAAGAAAATATTGAATACGAAAAAGCCTTACCTTCAAGTATCTAATTCGATTATCATCGTCAAGATCTCCATCATCACCCCATCCATTTTCTGTTATAATAACTTCAACGTTATCATATTCATCACGAATAAACCTTTAAAAAAATCAAAATTAGCACTTTCATCACAAATTTGCAATCGAATCAAACACCAACTTACTTCAACATGCCTTCGAGCCCCTCTGGAACACAATACAACCAAGGTGCTTTTCCATTCAGCCACGTTGGATCTACAGTTTCTGTACAATCCATATCGTGTTCCCATGATGGTTTTGAATCATTCGTCGGCCCGGTACGATGAAGTAACCTTGACGTGTAATGATTTAGTGCGAAAAAATCAGCAGAACGTGTAACCATCTCTTTCCAATAGCCGGCGAATTGGGGTAAACGGGAAGTACGTCTACCTTCATTCAAACTATTCTGCTCGATATCGTTCACCATAACCTCAGGATATCCGCCAGATTTGTGATAAATCGGATGACCCAAGAAACCTATCTGAAGGATACACAAAACTTCAGTTTTCAACTCAATACCCAGAAGTGTGCAACTCACATTAAATAGAAGACCTCTATGAGCAGCAGCGGTTTCCTTTTTAGATCTCGGGAAATAGAAATAACTATCCAGGGCCATGCCGATTTTGCCTCCTTGCTTTTTAAAATATTTGGATTTATACAATTTATAAGTGGCAGCATGTGCCTTGATCGTATGGTCTACGCAGAGATAATCGGCTACACCGGGCGCACTGACAAGTGGTGGATATCGGGCATCTGCATAGCTCGATTTGCAGAAAACCAGGGGTTCGTTGAATGTCATCCATTTTTTCACCTGAGAATGTAAATGTCTTGTAATAATAATACATTTTTCGATATGAGAGAATAACATACTCTATCACCGTACTGCTCAAATAATTCGGCAGCGTATACGACAAAATATCTGATGAACAATTCATTTGCGAATCCACCAATTTTTTGAATCTCCGATGGAAGATCATAGTGAAACATTGTGACCATTGGTTCGATTCCATTTGCCAACAGTTTATCGATAACATTGTTGTAGTAATCGATTCCTTTTTGATTGCGTGACGATATGTCACCGTTTGGGAAAATTCGCGGCCATGATATCGAAAAGCGGTAATGGTTGACCTGCGAATGAAAAAAAAAGGAATTGAAAAGTTCTGCAAAGTCCGGTGTCATTTGATGACTTATAAGTAGAACAAGCAAGAGAATCCCACCAAAAATATTAGGACTTCGTCTCAAAAAGCCTAATGAAGACGACAATGTAAGTCATGGAACATGAGTGTCGTACTTAAAAGAAAAATTCAACCGCCCCAAATATATATGAATGCGTTATGTCTGCCAACTTGTTGATAAGCCAAAATTGGCAATTTTAAGGATCTCAACTAACCATGTGCATTGTAGATTTTAACGCGAGTCAAAAAATTTACGAGATTATATGTAGGCTCTCATAGAAAACAGTTGATCGAGCATACGAAAAAATGTGCACGACTCGGTCGCACGAACTTGCTCCTGTATTCCAAATTATAACTCATAAAAACAAATTAATATTCGTAAATAAAAATTTAAATTGAAATATGTACCTCAAAAAAAGATTCTATCTGAAAAAAATTGATGTCGTATGATTTCTTAAGAAATTGTTGATTTTTCAAAAAAATTTTTAAAAAAGCGTCGGAGCGGTTTTTTTTTAATTATTTTTTTGTATATAAAATTTTTCGAAAATGTCTTAAAATTAATTTGGGTATGCAGTATTCAAGAATGTGCAACTATACATTTTACAAGTAAGTTTCAATTTTTAATATTGATCCGTTTTTGAGATACAGAATTTTGAAAAAAAAAGTTTAAAAATATTTTTTAAAAATCCAAAAAAAATTTTGAAATTTTTTACAATACAAAATATAAATTGAACTATATAAACGTACTTTCAAAAAAAAACTTACCCTGATTGGACTTTTATTTTTCGGGAAAATCTGATAACAAAAAAACGGTTCTATGGGCGGTACCTTTTTGGAGCAATACATAAATATTTTTTTACATAAAATACATCAGAGTATTAAACAAAAATTTTCGAGGAGTTTAAAAAAAATCGTAGGAGCCGTTTTTGAGAAAATTGAAACTTTTGGTTTTTGGCCAAAAAAATCGTATGGTGGCTACCCTAAATTTTGATATTAAAAAAAATCAAAAAAACGACCCACGCGAATTTGCTCAAACCTCTAATTTTCAAGTTTGAAGTCAATCGGACCAGTGGTTAAGGCTGTAGGTGCGTTTACAGACAGACAGACAGACATCGGACGGAATCGCCGGACCCACTTTTTTCGAATTCTCTATCATCGTAATGTCATATCTCATCATTATCTCAACTTTTTTTTTTGCGAATTCAATACTTGCCATATATTCTATATGTCGCAAGTAAAAAAAAACGTTGAGCTGCATAAAAATGAAGAAAACTTCGTATGTTTGAAGTTGGAAGTAGTTCAATTCTTCAACAGAATCTACCTGCAAGTCTGATAAGGTTCTTTATACTGATATGGGTCAAATCAAATCGGTTCGTCAACTTGGTTTGCCAACTCGGCAATGGATTTAAAAATCACCGAGTTAGCTTTCTTCTAATTTTTCAGGCGTTTATGATTTACTTTCTGTTAAGGCTGTTGTTATCAAATTGGCAAATTATATGGGTGTTTTTGGTCAATCCGGT
Organism: Sphaerophoria taeniata; assembly: GCA_943590905.1. NCBI lineage: Eukaryota > Metazoa > Arthropoda > Insecta > Diptera > Syrphidae > Sphaerophoria > Sphaerophoria taeniata. Next base: position 28,180,389 of record OX016541.1, read on the forward strand.
AATATTTACAACGAAATATCCCTCTGGGGACCTACATAGATTCATACCTTATCTCTTTTTTGAGCCATTAACTAACAAATATCATCAGCGTATAGCAAAGATTTTGACGTATTTAGAACCTCATTTTTTCCGTATTTGAAGTTTTCTAGATAAATTTTCGGAATGTGCTATCTAACCGCGCTGCTAGGCCTTTTTTATCGGGTTAAAATTGGGGCGAAAAAGTATGTTTTCTGTCAGGGCGCAATGGTCATACCGTGCGTCGCGTCGTCGGTCGTTGGTAGCAATAACAATGCGAGTTGGGAACCATACGACCAAGCCATATGACAGCAAACTGCTTTCCCTCACTACTTTTCACCGAATGTCCTCCCTTTTTTCATGAAAATCTACTCCTTTTCGTCACACAAAATTATGAGAATTAAGGTCCCGTCACACACTGAAAGGAAAGTACTTTCAGAAAGCAAAAAGCTTTCTGAAAGCAAACATTTCATAGTGTGACGACCCGAAAAGTACTTTCCTGAAAGCGTTTCTCAAAATGATTTGCTTTCTTGAAAACATTTTCAGAAAAAAAACTTTCACGGTGTGACTAGCTCCTGAAATCGTTTTGAAGAAAGCAAATCACTTTCAGAAAACGCTTTCTACTTTCAGAAACTGTTTGTGAAAGTTTTTTGCTTTCTTGAAAGCGAACGTATGTTTTACATAGAACCTACTCTGGTGGGCCAAAAATAAAGGAAGTAGGTGTAGGTGAATAAGTTCACAATTGTTTTTGTGGTAAGGGTGATTCGCTAGGCAGATATCAAGGTCAACAGATTTCTTGGACAAGAGTATGGATAGCCCGCTCCGCTTAGCTGTCTTAAAAGATATTAACTCCTTCCAACCCACTTAGAGCAAGCCAATATTTGATATAAGGCACTGCAAACCTCTGGAACAATTTTGGTGATTGCTGGCCGGGAAATACTTGTAATTATCGCCATGTTTCAGTGTCAGAGCTACTCTTTCCTCTACACTGATAGGCACACGCCATGGTGTATTTTGTTTTTTTTACAAACGGACGTACTTTGTCATACAGGAAATTGAACTGCTCCTCCGAAACGTGAGCAAAGTTGCGGAAAAACTCGTCTTCTTCTGCGCGCAAATTCCTCATGAGCTTTACGTGGTACTGATTTTCAGCACCACGTTCCCAAAATGGTCGCACCCAAATTGACCTACGATTCCTCGCCTTGTTCTCAGTAACGTGCTGTGAAATCCGTAGGATAATTTCCAATATAGTTAATTGCTTATATTCCAAAATTTCTTCAGCGGACTGCATTTTGTTGCTATTCTGGATAAAAAATTTACGAAACTAGCTCAAATATCGCAACCAGTTACATAAAACACTTTCAGAAAACGTTTTCTGCTTTCAGAAACTGTTTGTGAAAGTTTTTTGCTTTCTTGAAAGCAACGCTTTCGCTTTTGTAGTGTGACGACCCGAAAAATGTTTTCAGAAAATATAGTTTCTTGAAATTAAAATGTTTTCAGAAAGCACTTTCCTTTCATAGTGTGACTGCTCTCTGAAAACACTTTCAGAAAAATAACAAACTCTAAAATTTGGAAACGCTTTCTGAAAGTATTTTCCTTTCAGTGTGTGACGGCTCCTTTAAGAAGATCGAAATCTGATACATTTTTCGATTTTTCTAACAGCCCTGAATTAGGTCACACCCTTTTTCAATAACAGAAATTCAAGGAGACGCTAAACGCTGAGAATCGTGGAGAACGAAGAATTCAAATTCTTCGTTCAAACATTTCTATATAAACAGTAAGCAGTTGCTTTTTTGAGATATCAGTCAGTTCAGTTTATTCATGCCTGGGGGAGGACACGTCAAATGCTATTTTTTTTAAATAAAACACTATTATTGTTAAAAATTCACGTGAATTTGAAATTTGCGAGATTAACTACCTTTTGGAACAAAAAGTACTATTTTTTTTACGGGATTTAGAATTTTTCTTTTAAGGTTGTGAGTAATACTTTTTTAACATTTGTTTTTTTGGAGGAGAAAAATGTTGATTTTTTTACATTTTCTTGTTAAAATTTGTATAGACACACATCGATGTTCGGTTAAAATGTTTGCGATTTTGTTGTTAACAAATTACTAGAACATCGACGTGCCCTCTCCCTAGCTGAACAATCTGGAACTGAGTGATTTCCCAAAAAAGCAACTGCTTATATAGAAATATTTGAAGAAGAATTCGGATGCTTCGTTCTCCATGATTCTCAGCGCATGGTTTCTCATAAAATTTCTTTTTTTTTGAAAAAGGGTGTTGCCTAATTCAGGGATATTAGAAAAATCGAAAAAGATATCAGATTTCGATCTCCTTAATTCTCAAAACATTGACTGGTGAAAAGGATTATATTCTTATGGAAAATGATAGGATTTTTTCCGGGCAATCGTTACATGGGTAAAAGTAGTGCGGGAAAGTATTTCCGAGATTTCGTTGTCCGGGAAATTATTATCCGGGAAGTTGATTTCCAGGAAAACCACCCCAACCCTTTTCCAAATGGTACTTAATCTCGCAAGTAAAAAATTTGCCGTCTTATGACATGTGCTCATCTGATTTTCGTGCTTCAGAGATGCACCGATCAAATCATTTTGAAACGCATCATTAATGTTTCAAGTAGTTATACGATTCTAAACTATTACTAACTTACTAAGGTGGCGCTACAGTCTGTTGTGAACTTGGGCCTCAACCAATAGTCTCCACCAGCTCGGTGTCTAGCGAACTGTCTCCAGTTTTGCACTCCAAGTTAATTGCGCTCCTCTTCCACTTGGGTGAGCCACCTTAGTCGCGGTCTTCCTCTAATTCTCTTTTATTCTTAACTATTCCCAACTCATATTTAGGAGTTAGGTTTCCCGTATTTTCAAATGAAAATGAAGATTATACTTTTAAAGGAAATTCCATTTTAAATTCTAAAAGTGGATTCGCTTTTTTCTTGTTTGACAGTTCAACGAAAACACATTCTGAAATGATTTCAACTTCAACTCTTTAAACTTAAAACGATAGTCAACGATTGTATTAACGGAGCGCACAAATGTGCAAGCCGACATTCTAGATACTCCACTGTTTTGGCAGCTATCTCTTTTGAAGGTGTCGTCTTTTGACATTAATTTGGCAAATAATATGGAACGATACTCGATTCAACAAACCGAATGAAAACAGTTATGGCGTTTTCAATTGTCGATTCGGAATTGTAATTGATCACTTCCTTGTTTATTTGAGAATCTAAAGCTTTCAAATCGGTTATCCCAAAAGGTTGGCGAGATGGTGTGATTGAAGTATTTTAGACAATTTTCTATGTGACCACGTAAAAGAGAAAGTCATGCACCGCAAACTATTTTAGACTCGTTATTCATGACGTTTTCGATTACATACAGTGAACTTTGAATTTGTCGTAGCGGTTATTTTGTTGTTAGTGTTTTCGGCGGTTGATGGAGTATCTTCCTCATTAACAATTAAGTAAATATCCATTAATGTTCTGAAACTCTTTATTAAGAATCTTGTAAAATGCCTCCCCAAGTTTGTTTGTCTGAAATGGCACAGTTTTTTTTCACATTTAATCCTGTGAACGCTTTTCAAACATATTTGATGGATTTGACATTTGTTATGTCAAGCAACTGTACAAAAATAAACGAGTTGCAGAGAGCTCTAAAATTATATATAACTGCCAAAGCATAGACTGTAAACGCAAAAACAGATGACAGACAGACAAATGGAATAACCGGATGCTATTGTTTGTTCTTTCGTACGAACTCAATGTCATGTCAGTTCAACCAAAATTTCGAGTTCGAATTTCACACTCCCATGACAACCAGACAACCAGTATAACACACTTTACTGTTCATCATTGAGCAATATGTTTACTTGAGGTTACAAAACAATAAACTGTACTTTACTCATACTGCTTTTATGACTGATTCTAATTTATCTTAAATTATACACCCGATAACTTGAATTGCCCGCATAAAATAATAATAATCAACGTCTAAATTCTAGCGAAAATTCCAATTTGTAGACAGACACATAAAATTTTGTTCACACTTACACGCACGTTTATTTAAATTTACCTACATTAAGTTCCTTCAAGGCCGCCAAATCCGAATCAAATTGATGATAAGAATCGGCAGACATATCCCCCGTCGATCCATCAACTATGCGATGTGCATGATTGTGTGTGAAATCATCCCAAATCGATGGACCTTTACCATCTGCATCCCATCCGCCTTCAACTTGGTAAGCGGAAGTTGCAACACCAAAGCTAAAATTTTTAGGGAAATTGGGATTTCCCTTGCGAGGCAAATCACATGCGTTCAACGTCTGAATTACACAAGCCAAATAGCTGATATCGGATAGAGGACAAAAAAATAAACAAAAACAAACTATTAATAAACAATTGACAAGATTACGACGCCAATAGACGGAAATAAATGAGAAAGAAATTACACTGCGAGTCCGCTGAAGAGAGTAATGGACGGCCACATTTTTCACTTTTATCACGTACGAACGAATTCAGTAGACTAACAGACCTAATTCAAATTTAATCTGTCTGAGTCGAATGAAGAAGCTTTTTTTTGGCTTTTTGATCGATAAGAGTTTAACACATGTCTGTCACTAATTCGAGGAATGGAACGAAATTGTTTGACATGTTGTGTATTTGTTGATTTAATCTTAAAAAGCTATTTTTTAAGGAACAAACTTCAAAACGATATCGCACGGTATCGGTTATAATTAAAAAGGCGAGACTTGGTCGGCAGACGTTAGTCCTACGATGAAGTTCCTTTGAGTTATTGAAACGAACTAACATTCTGACTTTTTTATGGGAGTACCCCATCTTTTTCTCACATGCCATTTATGATAATGATAACAAATCCAAACCGTACCCCATAGAGCCAGGCTAAACCAGTAGCGCAATACTGGAAATTCCACCTGAGAAGCTTAGAAGATGAAAGTTTAATGACCATAAATACAAATTGCTTTGGTTTTTATTTGAGCATTCGTTGCGGTTGTTTTTATTAATTAGATGTTAAAATATGGGCATAGAGATGGGTAGTTATTCAGAATTTGCAAAATTTGTCAATTTAAAATTAGACGAAAAAGGTGACTTGTGCCGAGCTTTTTTGCATATTTATTGCATTGAACGCTTTATTGTTTTGGGTTGTGGCTGGTCTTGTATCTGGACTTGTATCTATGGGGCAATTTTATTATTATTTTTTGTTAACATTAATTAGCATGTTTTTTTTTATTATTATTTCCTGATTTTGAGATTTGGGAAAGACAAAACTCAAGCTTGAGATGTCAATAGAAAGATCTGATGCCACAAGCGCATGTTAAATATTTTACTCGCGTCATTCAAGACAGGTTTTGATGATTTTTTTTACTACGAAATCATTTTGTTCATTTTAATTTAATATCTGTTTTTTTTTGCATTTGAGTTTTCGAAAAAACCACAAAGTACAGCCCTATTATAATAAAAAGATGATTTGCACCACAAGGGAAACCATTTTTGAATTAAAAAAAAAAAAAAAACACAACCACAAAGGGTTGAATTAATTTAGATAAATTCATTAAGAAGTATTGGCGGTCTTACTTATCCATTAATTTCATTAATTTCTTCAAACAAAAACACTTCTTCAAGCAGGTTCTGCGTTTGCTCATTTGCTGTACAAAATATTTACAAGCACTGTCTTAAGACCGCCGACCAACCCGGATTACTATAAGAAATAATCAACCGTACCGCCCGAACTATTATGGAAAAATACAACTCCGTGCACCCGGACTATCATCAAAATAATCAACCGCACCGCCCGGACTATAAAATCATCAGCAGCTTTACCGTCCGGACTATGAATCACATCAACGTAAATAGCATCATAGCATCATAGACTACCTATTATGTATTTTCTTGTGTACTTTTAATTCTCTGATTATACAATTCACATTTAGTTTTTACCCAATAGTTGTTAAGTAGATGCTAAGATTATCATGTAAGGAGAGAAACATTTTGGTTTGTTCTCCCACCGCCGATAATTGAATAGCAATAGTTGATGGTGCATAGGGCAATTAGTATTGTCTTATTTTTGGATATTAAATATTGGTCGAGGTTGTATTAAATTTAGTTTCCCTCCTTCCGAGAATCCCCCTCACTTCGAGGCCGTGGCTATAGAATAGATTTTCCCTCCTTCCGAGAATCCCCCTCACTTCGAGGCCGTGGCAATTACCTCCTTCTGAGAATCCCCCTCACTTCGAGGCCGAGGCGATAGGTTATAGTTTCCCCTCCTTCCGAGAATCCCCCTCACTTCGAGGCCGTGGCAATAGATAAGTTTTCCCTCCTTCTGAGAATCCCCCTCACTTCGAGGCCGTGGCAATTACCTCCTTCTGAGAATCCCTCTCACTTCGAGGCTGTGGCGATAGGTTAATTTAGTTTCTCCTTCTGAGAGTCCCCCTCCCCTTGAGGCCGTGGCACTAGCCTATTCGTAAGCGTAATTTTAAGAGTATATATAAGAATTCATATGTACATTATATTCTAAGTCGAATCGTTGCAATAAAAGAGTTAAGATCTAATTGGAGAGAGTTTGTTTTTTTTCATTTATTCTGAGTTTTCGTGCTTTCCTCAGAGAGACCCTGGACTCCGGCGAGTATACCCCAGCCAGAGTAAATTAAGCATCACAATATTACCTTATGTCATAAGTTCAAGGGCTCATTTTTGAATGTCATACAAATATTACAGTTCTTTTACATTTGAATTCCCCCATTCACAGATAAAATTTACGATTTTGCAATTTCAATTCATTCTTTAAAATTCAATTCAAGTGGATAAATATTTGCATTTGGGTGAAATTGAATTGCAAAACGGTGATATCGAATTGCGAAAGGGTACATTTATCTGTAAAAGACGGAATGAAATGTAAGCAAAAAATTGGTTTGTATATTGGGTAAGGTTAGGGTAGCGACGATATACAATGAAATGCAGATCCTGATGGTACAAGACGAAGCTGAAATGAATATGGTTACCCATGTTAACAAAATCACGAAATCATCCGTTCATACAAATACTACACTCACAGAAAGAAACAACCACATTCCGTACAACATAAGAAGTGGACGTCAGTTACATCAACTTAAACCAACAACAACCCGTTATGGAACGAATTCAACACTCTACAAATCATTCGAACTCTACAATTAACTTCCGAGTCAAGTTAAAGATTTTAAAGTCAATTATTTTTAAACTCAATGTTAAAAAAATGCTTCTAAGTAGATACATGTAATGTTCACAGATTAGTTTAAAAGGGAGATGGGAAACTGAGCTGTCAAAATGACAATGCCTACAAGCTGCGGTCAACATTTACTGCAAGAGTATGCGTGTTTTTACCAATACAATCTCAGCAAAGTGTGACACCCCACATGGGGAGTAAATTACCCGGAAAATTTGAAAATTTGTAGTTTTAACGTACGAAAGGTGAGTAAAAGTGAGCAGAAGAGGGATATGTTCAAAAAGAGAGCAAACAAGTAAAATTGCATAAAAGCAGGAAATGGCATCAAATGTATCAAGCAGTAGGATTTCCGACATCAAATATGAATAAAAAAGAAAATAAAAACAAATGTTCAGTCTAATTAAGAATGCTGAACATGTGAAAAGCTTTTGTTTGAAATCTTATTTTTTTATAATATAAATACCTGGCTTTATCAGTAACGAAATGCAAGCAAATCGGGTTTCAATTTATACTTAATCCATGTTCTATGAAATCGGCAGTAAGACTTATAAAGGTATAAACGTGTTATTTGACCTCTACCTAGATATAAAATTTAAAGAGTTAGTTTAACTATTTGTGTGTGTTTTTGCTTCAAACAAATCTTAATGGCCTTATACCCTTATTCACACGTGAAGGAAAAAAAAATCGATTTTTTTTTTGATTAGTGAAGGCAAACGGGGTTGCTTGCAGAAAACGTAAGGGGAAGTAAAAAATTAAAAATATTGAGTGTAGAAATTTGAGGCTTTTACTTGTGTTCTTCTCTTCGGCCTGCATATCCAAAATATTTGTTTGTCGAACACAAGTAAGTAAACTGTTTATATCAACGGCTTTAATTCATTTTTCTTTTCTTCTTTTCTTTTTTTTTCTGTTTCTGCGTCATCTTAAAGAAACTAAAAAAAAATTAAGGAGTAAGCAAAATCTACAAAAAATCTAACACAATCGTTCTTCACATGGGAACAGGGCCAATGTAAGGCACGAGTAGGTTTTCGGCCAAAAGTTTCAGAACTCATCCCCAATCATGGATTCTAGTATTTTCGTGGTGAGTTTAAGAAAAACGTGTTTGCCAATTTGAAAATTCAATCTAGCAATCTACGCTAAATTTGAAATTGCGAAAACAAACAAAAGAGAACTGTAAAAATATAAAAATCCCACCTCATCCCTTTGTTTTTGTATTTTTCATGTACAAGGAAGAAAATAAAATGAAAGAAAATGAAAATTGCGGGATCTAGGGAGTGAAACGTAAGTCAGTTTCCGATCTCCTTTTGTCTCTGGTAATGTTGTTTTATATACTTTGCCAAATATTGCAATCTTGCAAGCAAATATTTCTCAAATTTCTCTTTAATCGTTTTTTTTTTGTTCTTACTTTTCAAATTGTTTGTATTCATTAGTCATGTTTAACTATTGTTTCATCGTCATTTTACTTTTATTTGCACTTGTTACATCTTTTTTTTGTTTACTTTCAATTGACATACATATTTTCAAAATCTAAAATTGTGAACATCTAAACAGCCTTTTCATGAGATTGTTCTCAAAGGCATTTAAATAAATAAATAAAAAAAACAAATAAATAAGGAGATTGAAATCTGATACCTTGGCCTAAATAAGGGCACGCCATTATTCAAGAACAGACATTTTATGAGACACCAAAAGCTGAGAATCATGGAGGACGATGCATTTCAATTCTTCGTTCAAATAATTCTATCTATCCAAATGATTTTTTTTTAAATCAAATGAGTCAGCAGTCTGTTCCAGATTGTTAATGCTACAGGGAGGACGTCCGATTGCCTTTGTTTAATTTCCCAGAGAAAGTTATTGTAATGGGGCCGAATTTTTGAATCTCCAATTTTAACATATCTCCATGTTTCGAGGTCATTAGAATGATGTCTGTGCGTGTATGTGTGTTCGTATGTGCGTTACGTTTTTCGTCTCGATTATCTCGCGAACCACTCATTGTATTGTCATGAAATTCGTCTCATTCGACGCGGTATTGTGTTGTTAAGAGCTGATTAAGTTTTGAGCGAAATCCGCTTATTGGTTTTTTAATGGCAACCAAAAATCTAAGACAACCGTAATATACCTAATGAAAATTATGATGATTACTGCAATAATTTCAACAATATTGCAAAAAATCTTATTTATCAATTTAATCAATGAATCAGTGAAAAAAAAACAATATTCAGCATCATAAGCTACATTTTATTACTAACTGACCCATCAAACGCTGCTTTGCCATATAAATATCAATTTTCGGAAATACTAATCCGATTACAAAAATTGCTTCACTAATATAAAACTACAATATTCAGGAGCAATATAGGTTGTATTTTACTATGCAAAGTAGTTGTGCGAGTGCAAGAGTTAGGTTAGGTTAGGTTGGAGTGGCTGTCTAGTTGTTATTGACTCACTTAGGATCCGTTGTGAGTCCAAGAGTTGGTACGACCAACTTTTGGCAGATGGCGCCACTTTTATTCAATAAACTTAATATATTTCCTAAAAATCATTAGTTTTATAGAATTTGACTTTGAACCAACGTTCGTGTACAACTATAACGGGATGCAAGAGTTGAAAATTTTGCATGACAACTAATGTTTTTACGTACCTATTTTTCTACTCTGGGAAGTTAGTCGTGTGGACTCCATGGGTCATATATTTTTTTTTATAAAATGCAAAATTACATAGGTATGGTTTAAAATTCACTCGAATTTTAAACTACAAATTTGTATTTTATTAAATTTTTATAAACGCTGTAAATTCGTCTTCTTTTCCATTGAAAGAGTCCCTCTTCAGGACAGCAAATAATCCAAGGGATATGGCCTCAAATTGATATTAATATTAATTGTCCATAGTGAGGCAGCTTCTGTATTACTCATTCAATTGAATATTTTCAAAAGGCAGGTATACAATTTTCTCCAAACCTATTTTAAAAATGTGTTAATTTTTTCGAAAACTGAATCTACACTAATATATAAAGCTGAAGAGTTTGTTTGTTTGAACGCGGTAATCTCAGGAACTACTGGTTCGAATGGTATAATTCTTTTTGTGTTGGATGGTGCCTTAATCGACTTAGACATTAGGCTATTTAACATTAAGCTGTGACCAATAGCAGCGAAGAATCTGTGGAAAATATGGAAAAAACGGCAAAAAATATACATTTTTCTGCGTTTTAACGCGCTTATCTCAGAAACTGCTTTATGAAATTCAACAATTTTTTTAATGTTGAATGGTCCATTTATCAAGGAAGGCTTGAAGCTATATAAAATTTAGCTGCGACCAATAGGAGCGAAGAAGTTGTGTAAAATGTGGAAAAAACGGCAAACAATACATTACAATCTACACTAATATATAAAGCTGAAGAGTTTGTTTGTTTGAACGCGGTAATCTCAGGAACTACTATTTCGAATTGTAAAATTCTTTTTGTGTTGGATAGTCCATTAATCGAGAAAGGCTTTATTCTACTTAAAATTAAGCTGCGACCAATAGCAGCGAAGAATCTGTGGAAATGTGAGAACTGAGATTTTTTTCTGAGATCTCTGAGATGAAATTATTTTGGATTCGATTTCTCACTCAGCTATTTGACGTGGCTGACATATGTGCAGCAACAATTAGTAAGGTAACCATTAAATCTCAATGATAACTGAGAATTATGTTCCACCAAATGTTTTTGTCTCAGTCAAGGTGACATTGAGATCTCAGTGAGATGTTGTTAGGTGGAACTGGCCTAATAACTGCTCAAATTAGAATTTTGAGAGTTCAATTGATTTGTGAATGTGATTGATTGCACTATTTGTGCAGATTATTGTGTTTAAACCATATCATTTTATGTACTTCTTAACTAAAAAATATGCTCAGTTTAAAGAAAAAAAAATTTACTTAACGAAAAAAACGATGCAGAAGTAAGAGAGATATTAGAATTAGGGAGAGTTCACCCAAGGGAATGCTTTAAGTATGAACAACTGAAGGGAATCATAAAAAATGCTCAAATTTTTCAAGTTCAAGAGAATTACGACCTAGGGAGAGTTGACCGCAATGCAATTTTACAATAACTTCCGAACAAAATTCCCACGCGCGCATGATGCAAAAGTCGAGATGATACTCTGGCCGGTGGACGAGGGAGAGGCGGACGAAGTCGCGGGCAACTGCTAGTGTAGAATATTTAGGTTTTATTTATCGGAGAAAGGTTGAATTATCAAGAATATTTTGAGACCCCAAACAAACAAACAAAAATCTCTAAGAAACTGTACCTAAAAACAAACACAAAAAAACAACAATTTTGCATATTATCATGCATTCCAATACGAAATAATAATTTTGGAGATTAAATTTCCAAAATAGTACTGAGTCCCACACAAAAAGTAATAATTCTCGTGGGAAAGTTGAAACATTAAAGGGGTCTGGTTGTCCGAGAAAATAACGATATCCTTTCAAGATGTAACGTTTTCTTGAGCCATTATCGCCATTACTACTGCTACGCTCCATTGACTGGGCAGTCTATAGGATAGACTGATATTCCGTTGTCCTGATCATAAGTAGATACCACTTCCAACGCCATTTTCGGTCCTTAAATACAAGTGAATCGAGTTATCCCCCTTTTTCCCAAAAGGATCTTGAAGGAATACAAATCTGGAAATTGTTTGGGAATACCATTTTAGGGTGGCATCATCAAAAGCGATCCGGGATAGATCTGCTATTGTGTTAAATAGTTGTGTGGCTAGTGTTATTACTGATCTATTGAGAGGTTGCTCTAAGCATGCGAAATTTGGGACCATCTGCTTATAACAAATTTGAACCTTATAACCCACTCAGTTGGATAACTAAGCGAAATATTTTAAATTCAAATCAAGTTATACATACTCCAAGGCCAGTTGCTAAGAAGCCTGTTCTTACTATGATCTCATTATGATCACGCCTACTCTCTCATTTTTCCCCGAATGAAGGTACAAGATTCTAAGCTTCTGGTTCACACTTTGACTAACTATACATCCTCCCGACTATAACTATTCCCAAGTTGCATACGCTCCCTCGCAATTATCATCTAGAAAAGTTGAAAAGTCCAAATTTTTGCCTTTGGCTTGAGGATCATCGCGAATTTACTATTTGAATCAACTAGCTTCTTGTCCTCGAAACAACAGAGGTTGAAGCCTGGAATATTTGGCTTAACACGAACATACAATACATGGTATGACAATAAAGTAACGAGACTGATTATATTGTCGCGATTGTAGTAACCCTGCGACCTTGAAATTCCCTTTCCCTTCTCCCGGCATTTTTCCTTAGTTCGCCTGATCTGTCGTGTTGAGTAAACGTGTGTTCGTGGTGCTCGTCACGAAAATGGAAAAACGAAATCAAGAGCAACGCGTCGCGATAAAATTTTGCGTCAAATTGGGCGAAACAGCTTCGGAAACGTACGCTAAAATTATAAAAGTGCATGGCTCTTAGTCGTTCCCAGGTGTTTCTATGGCATAAAGAGTCGAGGTGCGGAGCGGGGGACCCGTCGAAGTGAGGACTGACACGAATTTGCAGCGTGTGCGCGCCCTGATCCGTGAAGATCGGTGTTTAACAGTTCCAATGTTGGCGTCGGAACTGGGGTTGAACCGTGAAACAGTCAGACAAATTTTAACCGACGGTTTTGGGATGAGAAAGTTGTGCGCGAAGATGGTTCCAAGGAACCTTTCCGAGGAGCCCTCAGCGTGACCCAGTATTTCGACTCTAAAGGGATCGCCGTGTTGCAAAAACCACCTTATTCGCCCGATATGTCACCCTGTGAATTTTTTATGTTCCCTAGAACAAAATCGGTGGTCAAAGGAACCCATTTTGAGTCGCTTGAGGACATCCAGGCGGTCGTGACGAGGCTACTCGCGGACATCCCAGTCGAAGCGTTCCAGAAATGTTACGAAGCATGGAAAACGCGCTGGAATCGTTGTATAGCTGTCCAAGGGGATGACTTTGAAGGGGATGGCAGAGTTGTAGAATAATTTTGAAATATACGGTTTTTATGGAATCAGTCTCATTACTTAATTGTCACACCTCGTATATATGTATGTGAAGTCGACGATCTGAACCGGGTTGAATTATGTCTGCGCCACAGCTGCAGCAGCGTAGCCGACAACGGCTGTTTACAAGAACTAATCAAACTAACCATTGTTTTACTTACTTTTGAATATTTTATTTATTTATTTTTGTACTTTTTTCCCTAATTAAGAACAATATTCACAATTAATAAATTAGTTATGTTGCGTATACACCGCAGTTAACAAATTCTCCTGTCTGCATTTTTTTTTAGAAATAAAGATTTGTAACAAAGTACTGTACTATGTGAACGTCTGAAGCCGTTTGTCAACAATCTGATAGGTCCATATCAGTGTGGCTTTAGACCAGGAAAGTCCACCATCGATCAAATTTTCACATTACGGCAGATCCTGGAAAAAACTCAAGAACTCCAAATCGACACCTACCATCTTTTTATCGATTTCAAGGCCGCGTATGACAGCATCTATAGAGAAGAACTGTATAAAGCCATGTCCAGTTTTGGCATCCCTACAAAACTCATCCGCCTGAGCAGGGTGACAATGGAGAACTCGAGCTGCTCCATCAAAGTCGGTAACGACCTCACCGACGCCTTCGATGTCAAAAAAGGCTTTAGACAAGGTGATGCACTGTCATGCGATTTCTTCAACATCATATTGGAACGAATAGTGCAGAATTCCCACGTCAACACTAGAGGCACTATCTTCCAGAAGTCTGTGCAACTACTCGCGTACGCTGATGACATTGATATCATTGGGAGAACACAGCGTGATGTCAACAGTGCTTTTGCGAGTATACAGACAGAGGCTGAAAAAATGGGTTTAGCGGTCAATGAGGGCAAAACAAAGTATATGCTGTCATCTAGAAAGGACACCCAACACCGACGTCTTGGACAAAACGTCACGATAGACGCATATAATTTCGAGGTAGTTAGGGACTTTGTATACCTTGGCTCCGCTATCAATACGGACAACGACATCAGCGCCGAGATCAGACGAAGAATAACTCTTGCTAATCGCTGTTTCTTTGGGCTAAGAAAGCAATTGAGTAGTAAAGCCCTCTCCCGAAAAACTAAGGTGACGCTCTATAAGACCCTCATCATCCCCGTTCTGCTATATGGTGCAGAAGCATGGACCTTGTCAAAAACGGATGAGAGCGCACTTGGCCGTTTTGAGAGAAAGATTCTACGTAAGATCTATGGTCCTGTCTGCATAAACGGTGAATGGAGGAGAAGATTTAACGACGAATTGTACGGGCTGTACAGCGACACTGACTTAGCTAAAAGAGTGAAGGTCCAAAGACTCAGATGGCTCGGTCACGTGGAGAGGATGGACACCAATACTCCGGCCCGTAAAGTCTTCGAATCCACCCCACAGGGAAGACGCAGTAGAGGAAGACCAAGGCTCAGGTGGCGCGCGCAAGTTGAACACGACCTCAACCAACTCGGCGTGCGAAACTGGAGACAGCGAGCTAGGGACCGAGCTGGCTGGAGGGGTTTGTTGGTTGAGGCCCAAGTCCACCCCGGACTGTAGCGCCACCTTAAGTAAGTAAGTAAGTAAGTAACAAAGTACTGCAAGTGGCCAAGGGTAGGCTATTGATTATGACTTTAATTTGAGCTGATGCCAAAAGAACATTTATATCCTTACCAGATTTAAAACATTTACTCCGTTAGTTGACCACACAATTTTTTAGTGAAAGTGTCATAATCAGTGAGGAAATCTTACAAGTCCTCCAATTTTTTTAAATGTATGATGAACTAAAGGGTTTTCCAATAAGAGGTGTTATTTTGATATTCAAAGAAAAATGGCATTTTTTGAGATAAATGATTGGAAGTTTATTTCATTATAAAGAGGAAGGTATGCCGTTAATAATGGAACACGACATCAGCCAAATGGCCGCCACAACCACGCTAACAGGACCATATCCTTTTCATGAAATTTTCCATAACCAAATCGCAAAGTGGCTGCCCTATGTCCTCGATAGCCTCACGAATTCCATCTTTGAGGTCTTGAATCGACGCTGGGCTGTTGGTGTAGACCTTATCTTTTACGTGGCCCCAAAGGAAGAAGTCGCAAGGTGTTAAATCAATTTGTCCACCAATTTCTGTATTGCAGTCCGACAAGATGCTTCACGACGACCCACAAATGTTAGTTTTACCAAATTTTCACCATTTTCATAGTTGTTGAAGCGTGTATCGTTCCATTTTTATAAATGGCGTAGTTTCTACTTGTCAAATGTCAAAAAATGACAGCTTCAAAAGTGACAACTACCGAAATAGCGGGCTATTCAAAATAACAACTCTTATTGGAAAACCCTTTATAATTTCGATAGTTCAAATAAGGTGTGTCGAAGTCAATTACAATAAAAGAATCTTTAAAAAGTGAAAGAACATCGTAAAATCTAAGTAAGAGAATTTATATGGGACCGTCGCACAGTGTGGCCAAGTATATGAAAAGTTGGCAAAAATTATTTTTCCTCGTTTTCATTTATTTTTGTTCAAGAAAAATGGATGTTGAGTAGTTCAAATTACAATTATTAAAAAATTGAGAATAAATATTTATAAATCCTAGTGATATTAAAAATGTTAAAGTTTGGATGAATGGATTTGTGAAGGTAGAGATGTTTGTTGCTCAATCACGCCAGAGCAGTTGAACGGATCTAGGTAAAATTTGGCTCAGAGATAGATTTTAGTCTGAAATAGCAGATAGGATACTTTTTATGTCGGTAAGGGGGGGGGGGGGGGCATTGGGTGATCCAAACACCCCAAATCAATTTTAGCCTACATCAGTATTTTTGCAGTTTTTATTGAAAAATAAGATTTCAGGATACCTACGTGAATATGTATGTAGTTATGTAACTCACAATTAAAACTGCGTATTTTGTGATAACTATTTATTTGTGATTACAGATCATAAAAAGAAATTAATTCATGAAAATATGTAACAAAAAACCAGAAAACACCAAATTATATTACAAAATTAAAGAAAAAATAAAACTAGTTCTGATTTGAGTCTGAGTCCGAGTAATTTGAAGTGTCAATGATATATGGAGCTTCTAACATCTCTATAACTATGAGTCTAAATTGAATTTTCGGCTTATTGGTTTATGCTTACTAGTTACAAATATGAAGATGAAATAAGGAGTCCACAAAGAACATCTTCATTGGTCTTTCTCTTGAGTATTTGCGTGAAAAGTTCTCTCTATATATATTTATTTAAATTGTTGATTGCCTCTTGTGTCTCAAATGTCCTATAGGAACAAGCGCTTTTTTTATAACAATACTACCATAAATTAACATTTTGTGCATGGTAGGAGACAAATGGTACCACGGATACTTTTTGAACTCAACCACCTTTTTTAAAGCTGGATATAAAATAAAACACTTTTAAACGCAGATCTTGCATTTTTGGTTTTGAACAATTTATCCGATTTACCAAGTATGTATTGGGTCAAAAATACAGTTTTATTTCGAATTGAACGTTTACCTGATTGAATAAGGTTTTCAAATAAAAATTTGTGTGATAAGCTAATGTTGGAACCTAAAACAAAAATTGTAGACCCTTGATATTATCCAATATTTTACGCAATTTTGCTCACACAAAAATTCAATTTTCTTTAAGAGGGGCAAATATGGGCAAAATATTTTAACTTCACACGAAAGCCTACTCTATGGACCATAACAGGACACAAACAGTTTTACGCCATCTCACGTCTATATATACTTTCTGTTAACGATTTCAAAGGACTTTTTCTAAAATAATGCTTTTAAATAACGTAAAATTCGAACATATTTCTTAACACAATATTAAAGCAAAACATATATAAATGTGATATCAATTAAAAGCTTACTACATGCTTGTGGATCCGTTTTTTATTTCAAGTTGATAGCTTTTTGTTTAAAGAAATGCGACTTAAAATGGTAAACACCCTCTTGCACTGCATGAAAATCAAGAACAAATAACCTGTCAAATAGTCGAACTTTAAATTACTATAACTTTGCTTCCTCTGCACTTATCATAAAACAAAAACCGGTTTTGTGTAGCTCAAGAGTACCTCTATTTTACCATATCAATAATTTTCTAATGAGTTGAAGAGAGAAAAAAGGTATTTTTGCCAACTTTTTCTACTTTTGGCCACACTGTGCGTCGTCGACGTCGAGTTATACTTTTCTCATGATATCAAAATTCTCCACTCTGTAAAAAGTTATGCATTTTAAAACAATAAAACGAGTATCCATCCATTTTTAGTCGGTTAATAAAATTGTTTGCTGGAAATATGTCATGATAGGTTATAATATATCATGACATATACGGTTGTTGCAATATATCACGATACGATTGAACGTATCATTTGTGGTTTGTCGTAAGGTTTTCATGCCATATCGTTATACATATTTTAATATTGAAATATTATTTATGACTGTAGGTGTACGTACCGAAAAATTTATCATGAGATAATATTTGCGATCATACCTACAAATTGTTTAATTAGAAAATGCATTGTTGTCAAAAAAGATGACATGATATATTTCAATGTCATAATAATTGTATTTTCCCTCGTGGCTTTGCCTAATCGACAGACATACTTCCGCGTTTGGCATTCTTATTCAGATGACTAACACCAAATTTTAGAAAAAGCATCCATAATTGTATTTAGTTTTAAAAAATTAAATAATTTATTTACTTACTATACATTCTTAACAATTAAAATTACAAAATAATACTTAAAGCTGCTGATCTTACAATGTTCTCTCCCCCAACTGGCTAATCCCCCTTCCCCCCAAATTTTTCACGAGGAATCTTCAATTACAAGCGCTCTCGAACTTATTACATCTTTAAAAAACCTTGCTGATTTCTTTGGATGACGATCCCTCGCAGGACTTGTAAAATCAACTTTATATAGTCCATATTTCGCCCTTTAAAAATAAATTCATTAAATATTTTCGTTAAACTACCCAAACAAAAAGAGCACACTTACGTATAACCAAACAACCACTCAAAATTATCAACCAAGCTCCAATGAGTGTATCCCTGGACATTACAACCATCATTCAGGGCATTCAATACAGCTTGTAAGTGGGTCTTCAAGAATTCCGTGCGATGTTCATCTTCTTCTTCTCCCGAGTCTCGAAAACCATTTTCTGTTATTATCACTGGAATGTTGTTGTACTCCTTTCGAATCCATCTTGAATATCAACAAATTATTTAGTTTTTGTTTTGTTTTTTCTTTCAATTTCTTATAACTCACTTTAATAAACCTTCAAGTCCAGCTGGATCACAAGACTGCATTGCACCTGCTTTTGGATTTTTTCTATAAGTCTCATAATTGGCATCCCGTTCGAATGATGGACTCCGTCCCACTGGTTTCGAAGCACGCCTTAGATATGCCGACGAATAATAGTTGAGACCGAAAAAATCAGCTGAACCTTTGATAATTGCTTTCCATTCGCTATCGAGACTCGGTAAACGAGACAACACTCTGCCCTCTTGAAGACTGTTTCTACCGATATCTTTGACCATGACTTCCGGAAATCCGCCAGTTTTACTAAATATTGGATGTGCCAAGAATCCCAACTAAAAAAATTTGATTTATTAGATCCAAAGCGTTCTTGGTGATCAAAAGTTAAACCTACATTAAATTGAAGAGCCCGCTCTAAGACGTCCTTCTCGGAAAGATCGTTCAAAACAAAGTACGGACTGTTAAGTGAAATTCCTATTTTTCCCCTTTGCTTTTGGAAAAATCGAGATTTATACACGCGATAGGTGGCGCCATGTGCTTTCAGAATATTGGTTATACAAAGGTAGTCTGCCAAACCGGAAGCATTGATAAGTGGTGGGTATAATGCGTCGCCGTAAGCATGTCGGCACATGAAAAATGGTTCATTAAATGTTATCCAGTTTTTGACCTAAACAAAAATCAAAATGCACCAAATTATAAGAATCGAACTGTATCAAAAAAGTCTAAGGAAAACTTACCCTATCACCAAAAAGCTCAAAAGCTTCAATTGCATATTGCACAAAGTATTCTATGCTCAACGAACTGATGAAACCGCCTTTCTTTTCAATCTCCAATGGTGTATCAAAATGGTGGAGTGTTACCAATGGTGTTATTCCATTTTCCAAAAGTTTGTCAATAATTTCGTTGTAGTAGTCAATTCCGGCTTGATTTCTATGTTTTACTTCGCCATTTGGGAAAATCCTCGACCACGATATTGAGAAACGATAGTGATTGACCTTCAATAGAATTTTCTACTGTACCAATTTGTTAATAGTAATTTGAAATGTTTAACTTACCTTAAGGTCCTTAAGCATGGCTAAATCATCATCAAAACGATGATATGAGTCTAAGGCTTTGTCTCCATCGGATTTATCCTTAACCAAGTGTGGAAATTTGTGTGTAAAATCATCCCAGATTGATAGACCCTTGCCATCTTCATCCCAACCGCCTTCGATTTGATATGCTGACGTCGCAACACCAAAACTAAAATTTCCCGGGAAGACTAAACTTCCTCTAGAACTGTAACTACAGGCTTCAAGTTTCATCCATCTAACAATATTTTTTTAGAAATCAAGAGTTAAACTTTTAATTCACAATTTAAATATTTTTGTTTTCACATACGTTAAAAATCCAATTAGGAGAAAGGGAATAATTGCCTTCATTGTCCCTTTTGTTGTTTATACTTTAAATTAAATCAATCGACTGTGATTAATATTCAAATTGATCGACGCTTTATACAATTCGAAGATGCTCAAGAAGTTATGCGTTGCGACTTGCGACAACGACGTTACTAAACAACGCAATCAGAGTTTGAAGAAAGAAAAAATTATATATTTCAGAGGAGCGTGGACTTTATCTACAACGCGCTCACCTCCGGTGTCAGACTTGATTGACAATGTTTTGTAGAATGATCAGTGGAGATGCTGACCACTATGTTAAGCCCTCAAAAATCAAAATCGAAAAGTTGTCACACCAGTTTGATTTGATTTAAGGGTTGGGTGGCTTTCAAAGTCTAACTTACCAAAATCTATGCAGCTTCGCAAACTTTGACAATATAAATATTTAAAAATTAAAATTTGACCGGGAGCTTGCACAATTGTTGCGAATGGAATTTACACCTTACCTTATATATTATATATTTTTTAGTGTATGAAGACAAATAGACATACAGAAAATAAATAATTTCTGATGATTCTACTAGCAGACCCGAAAAACGTTGTCCTATGAAATAAAAAGGCAAATTATTTTGAAATTTTGAAAAATTCATTTGTGTCAAAAAGTTGTTAGACATGCAGACAATAACCTCACGGTTATCGCTGACAGTTCCACATTGTTGTTTTTCAAACGGACTCAGTATTATTCGTTCTGTCATTTGAAATGTGTATTTGATTCGTCATCATTCATCAGGTACAGCAATTAGTAATTCATTGCTCTTTTCTTTATCGGAATAGAAATTCAAAAACAGTCTTAGCATTCATGGTTTGGTTGATATGAAGTCAAGGCCGATAGGGACTTGAACTAGACAATGACCAAGCGACAGTGATAAGGGAATCATGTCAATAACATACCCAACGTTATAGTAAACACCATATTGGAACAAACAAAGCGTTCTAGAGATTAAGTATTTCGAACGTTCTCAAAGAGACTTAGTTCAAAGATTGAAATAGAAACTGTAATCTGTTGAACGGATTTCTATTGTTGCAAAACAAGTATAAATCATTCAAGAAAAAAGTGCACATTCGGATGTGTTCAGGCTTTTGAGGTTAATTTTTAGTTGGAACTTGGAACCGTCAACTAAAAACAAAGGCACCAGTTTTGAACCTTGTTCTCTAAGAAATCCCGATTCCACGATTCAATACATAAGAAGCTATTAACTATATGTATGTTCTTGTTCCTAGACGTTAATTTGGGTTGGTTTTTATATTGAACGTATTGAACGAGACCCGAAAATCGACAACAATTAAATAAAAAAAAGGAAAAATTAGGTTTATAATCCGTCAAAATCGTTGTCTCAATAGAGAAATAAGATACGAATCCAGGGCGCCAGATGGATATTACTTTCTAAATGTTATTGGACTGCCCAAAAAATCTGCCTTAACAAAGAGCAAAATCAAAAACAATTAAAAAATTAGAAGCAAGCTTACTTGCTTTTTTTTCCTTTAAATCGATTGCCGTGTTGACAAAATGACTCTTTCAACTCGATTTGATATTGGAAGATAATGTAGGAAACATATGTTTGTCGATATTTCAGCTAGGTCAAGATTTTCAAAACAATTGGGACCCATATCGACGAATTGGTGATTCAAGCACTTCTTCAAAATAGATTTACTATACTACTACTATAAAAAATTTACATTCAGTTTTCGAACAAATTAAGATTATTTATAACTAGCAGTTGCCCGCGACTTCGTCCGCCTGTCCCTCGCCCACCGGCCAGATGTGCGTCTTGACTTATGCATCATACACCCGTCGGAATTTTGTTTTGAAGTTATTTTAAAATTGTATAACAGTCGACTCTTCCTAAGTCGAAATTCTCCTTAACTCGAAGCCTACAAATGTATAATTTTCTACGTTTTAGCAACGCTTTTCACTCATGTTGTTACCATATGCACCATTGCTTGAAAAATTGATATATTCCAAATATATATTCAAAAAAAGAAATTTTCAATTTGATTTAGCAGTTCCTGAGAACGCGCGTTAAAGCAAACAATAGCAGCCTTCAAAAATGAATATTTTTTACCGTTTTTGCATTATTTTTCTCTGACCATTCAACATTAAAAAAATTGTTCAATTTGATTAAGCAGTTCCTGAGATAAGCGCATTAAAACGCAGAAAAATTAATATTTTTTGCCGTTTTTCCAACATTTTCCACAGATTCTTCGCTGCTATTGGTCACAGCTTAATGTTAAGTAGCCTAAAGCCTTCCTCGATTAATGGACCATCGAACACAAAAAGAATTATACCATTCGAACCAGTAGTTCCGGAGATTACCGCGTTCAAACGAACAAACTCTTCAGCTTAGTATAGATATAGATTTTCTTTTCTCAAAACCTCAAAATGGTATGAGCAAATTCTAGATAGAGCATGGACGAATTTGTATTCCCGCAGATTGAATGCATTGGAACAACGAAAAACTTTTGGAAACTTTCAATACCTATCACAGAAGACACGGTAAATATTAATTTAAGGCCATATATCTCTTTTTGAATTATTTTTCTTCCTGAAAAGGGCGTTTTTACCGGAAGAGAAGACATAAATTGACAATATAAAATTATAGTTTAAAATTCACGTGAATGTGTTTTTTTTTAATTGCTTATAAGCAAAATAAAATAAAGTTTAAAGTAAGAAATACCATGAACAATTTGGAACTGACTGTATTCACAAAAAAGAATTATTTTGCTTCGTTCTCCATAATTCTCAGCATTTCATGTCTGCTAAAATTTCTGGTTTTGAAAAAGGATGTGGCCTAATTCAGGGCTTTTTCAAAAAGGTACCAGATATCAATCTCCTTAGGAGTTTTTTTGTGGTCTAATGTCATGCATGGCATTTGGGTAAAGGTATTGCGGGAAAGAAGTCTGCGGTCAAATGGCTTGTGAGATTTCGGTCTGCGAGATTTTGGTTTTCGGTCTTTCGACCTCCAAACATTGATTTTCAAGTGTTTTCTCTCATCTATATGTCAGTCCGTCAGCAGTATTATATCATAAAATAGGATAAACTCAATAATACTACCATATCAATAACAAAGCTGTAAGCAAAAACTTTGTGGGGATTGGTCGTCGTACAGTAAATTCTTCTGTCTCTGAAGAGGCCTTGTCGCAATCAGTATATTTTTAGCACTCAACTTTTTTCACTCATTCTAGAAAATATTATCAAAATTGAAACCAAGGACAAATAGACACTTAATAATTAAGTCATAGTAAATGTGATTGGAGTCAATGTGATGCATTTCTTCAACATAAGACAAGTGCTGATTTAAATTAATACCAAAGTCAGTTTATTTTTGCTTAAGGTGATACGAAAATAGAATTGAAATAATTGATTAACAAACCCATTATCACAAAAGCCCGTAATACTATTTCGAACTCAAACTTATTCCTTGCAATCGCTTTGTTTTGGAGTCTTTTTCAGTGCGAAAGAGGCTTGAAGAAGTTGAACGAACTATACTATCCATTTGAAGAAGACAACAGGAGTAATCAATTGATCATGTCTAATCCAAAAAAAGGCGTTATATTTCACACCTTTTCAAACTAATATCAACACAGCAGTCCAAAGGTCATAAGACAGCTGCCTAAAATAAAGGGGGTTCTTTTAAGAGGTATAGAAAAGGAAATTAAATGGATGGAATTAACTTTATTCGAAATTATTTTTAAATATAATTTCTTGCATGTGCCCTGTCAATAACGCGGCGAATTAGGCTTATCGACGGCTTACTGACTTCACATATCCCCACAGGAAATAGTCAATCGGAGTTTAATCACACTATCTTGAAGGCCAATTCAAGGGCCCGTAACGTGAAACAATGCGGTTACCAAACGTTTCCTTCAATAAATCAATTGGGACATGCACTGGTGACATTTTGGGCCGTCTTGTTGTGCTCCTGCTGAAATCCGGGAAAACTTTTCCTTGCCGGAATTGCTACTTAATGGAAAAAGAAATATGTAGTACCTTTTTTTTTTGCGGGATTTAGCATTGTTTTGGAATTTCATTCTGAAACTAGCCGACCCCGCGAACTTCGTCTCGCAGATGAACTCCAGAAAAATAATTAAACACCATCTTTGTCAATCCATAAGGACGAAATAATTTTTTCCAAGCCAAGCTTCACAACTTTCCATTTTACCGTAGTCTAAAATGATAAAATCATACGAAAAATGCATAATTTCGTTGAAAACATTCAACAAATTCTTGTTTTTCCGGAGTTTTCCAAATTTTTCACAAAAAAATTTATTCCGTTCAAAAAGTTCTTTTTGATTTTGTGTGCAACCCATAATTGCATACAAGAAAATAATTTTCGAGCAGCTTTCTATTCTTCTTTTTTTTTATAGAAACCATGACTGGAATAAGCTCTAAGTATACCTACATTGAAAATCTTATAAAAATGGTTAAGGGGGCTTAGTTTAAGAACCAGCTATCGAACAAATTGCAAAACAGATTTCCATATTTATCCATTTGAAAATCAGTGTAAACATTTGATTTGCGGTTTTCAAATTTGTTCATTCTTTTGAAGAGCTTACGAGTATTCCATCACGAATATGCTATTTTTCTATTTTTCAATTCCATGCAATTTTTCCATTTGAAAACGAATGAGTTTGCCGTATTTAAAATCAAGAATTTTCTTTTTCCAAGTCAACATGCCATTCTGGAACAAAAAATTCCAAGCGAAAAAAAATCAAGTTTTCGATCTGTGTTCAATTTTTCCATTTTTCCGGAAGGTTTTTGTAGATTCTTTTTCACAGAAACCATCCCTGAATACAACAATATTAACCATGAAAATTTCACAACTATCTATTTGCCCATAACGGACACACAAATAAACAAACAAACATACATCCATTTTTATTTATATAAGCCGTGTTTTATTGGGAACTTAGCTCAGCTCAGTAATAGGAATTACATGTCAAACAACAACAACCGAAAACTGAGTAAAAATAAGATAGGAATTTTAGTTAGGAATTTCCTGAAGATAAGGTTTCAGCAATTCGACACTTGAGTTTTTCGTTGTGTTTTTCGTTTGGTGTTTGGTTAGGTTTTGGCATTTGATATAATCAAATGTCAAAACCTTTTGGAAGAAAATAGTTTTTCACCATAGAAACTCATGTAAAAAAAATTGCTTTCAGTTAGGTCTCAAGATGGCGTTTGAAAGCTTTCGATATTTGATATTCTGGTGAACGAAACTCACTTTAAAACTGACTATAGCGTTTTATTGGAATTCATATTACTGAGCTTAGCTGAGTTCCAAATAAAACACGGCTATAGAGATTAATAAATTACAAAGATATAGCTTAGAAAAAAGAAAATCCGATGCGAAATCGCAATAGTTTGTATGGAATTATTTGAATGAAGAACTTTCTTCTTCGTTCTTTATGATTCTCAGCATTTCGTGTCTCCTAAAATTAATTGTTAGTGAAAAATTGATGTGCACTAATTCATGGCCGTTAGAAAAATCGAAAAAGGTACCAGTTTTCGATCTCTCATAACTCTGAGTGACAAAAAGGAGTAAATTGGCATGAAAAAAGGTGGGATGTCTTGCGGGCAAATGATATGCGGACAGAAGTACTTTGCGGGATTTTGATTTCCAGCCTAACGACCCCAACCCATTAAATTGATGAACAAAAAAGTCAGTTATCATGGCTCTTTAGCCGTCACTAGAATTAATTGTTACGTTCCGGCCAGAATCGTGATTTTTAAAATGTCTGGCAAAGCATTGGTATCCCGACTTTGGACTCTTGGGATATGTTAAATTCCAGGTCTTAAGGAATAACCCAGCTCTAATTGAAGCCTTGGAAGCGAAGATTAAAGTACTATTCGCGAGATATCAGTTGCTATAATCGAACAATTCTCCCAAAATTGGACCTTCCGAATGGGCTTCTTCCTTGTAAAGTCTTATGTATCACCATTAGCGAGATCCGGTTTTCAAGTTGCAGCCTTAAACTAAATGTTCTTTTTCTTTCCATACACGAACTACTTGTCTGAAACCTTATTTACAAAACATTTCGATAAGATATCGAATTTTATATAAATGACAATTTGTTTTTGTTTTTCGAAATACGTTAAGTTAACCTCGAAAAAAATCTTAAGTACCTAAAGATACAGCTATTTAACTGAACGCAATTGATTGATAGAAAGGTTCATATCTACTTACCTTCTATTAGATTAAAAATATTCCCTTGACTATTGACTTTGGAACTTTCGGAATAAAGACTTCTGTTAATGGTTTTATTGCAATTTTAAGCAATTATCTTAGGAATAAATTTAAATTTCTAATGAAAGTAAAAACACCATAAAACATTATTTATGATGTTATACCATTTTTGGGAGATTTTCAAAACAATCATTAAACTTATGATTTTATTGTGTGACCCCACGAGGAGTTTTGCTATAATTCCATATCGTATCTTCGATTTGTTATCTTTATACACCTTTTACGTAGTCCGATAATCCTGTTGGCCTATTTTTTGCTATAAATGCAAACACTGACCATAAGTGGCCTTAGAAATTAAAAAAAAAGAAAGAAATGTCGTATTTTGCACTTCTTGTCGTAGTATTTGGATCGTTGTGGTCCGAAAATTTGGTGGAGGCAACAAATTGCACGATTGTTACGAAAGGAGTTTCTAAATTCCCAAAGGATTTCAGTTTTGGTGTGGCAACATCAGCTTATCAGATAGAAGGTGGTTGGAATGCTGATGGCAAGGGATTATCGATTTGGGATGAATACACTCATAACCATCCGGATAGAATTAAGGATCGAACGAATGGTGACAACGCCACAGAGTCATATCGACTATTTGATTCGGATTTGAAGGCGCTCATGACACTTGGGGTTAGTTTCTTAAAACAGCAAATTTGTACGAATATTTTTGAAAGTTTTTATTTGAAGGTAAACCACTATCGCTTCTCAATTGCCTGGACAAGAATCTTCCCAACTGGCGATGTGCATGTGAAAAACCAAAAAGGCATCGACTACTACAACAGTGTGATTGATAAACTTCTTGCGAATGGAATTGAACCAATGGTCACCATGTATCATTGGGATCTGCCTGTTGGAATACAAAAATTTGGCGGCTTCACTAATTCTTTGATTATTGAGCAATTCACCGACTATGCTGATGAACTGTTCAAATTGTTTGGCGATAGGGTAAGTCTTACAATGTTTGGCAGTTGATTTCATTTCTTATTTTGATGATCACAACTTCCAGGTTAAAATATGGACAACATTCAATGAGCCGAATCAAATTTGCAAGCCCGGTTACGGAACAGCTGCATCGCCGCCATTAGTGAAGGCTCCAGGAGTCGGTGACTACATGTGTTTTGTAAATTTACTAAAAGCACACGGTGCAACTTATCGCTTGTATCGCTCAAAATACTACGAGAAACAACGCGGTCAGATTGGAATCACTTTGAGTAGTATATTTGTATATTCAGAATCAAAAGATTCGGATGAAACTACCCGTGGAATGCAGTATCTTGTGAGTTCTTCTTAAATTACGATTTATTAATTTTTATAACTTTTATGATTTTTAAGCTGGGAATGTTAGCATACCCTATTTTCAGCAAAGATGGTGACTTCTCTCCACTTCTGCTGAAAGAAATTGAAGAAAGTAGTCGTCAAGAAGGAAGAACAAAATCGCGCCTGCCAAGTCTTGGTGATTATTGGAAGAATGTCGTTCGAGGATCTGCAGACTTTTTAGGTCTAAATTATTACACCGCCAGGTATATAAAGCCTGCAAAGGAAGCAATGGGCGAAAGTCCGTCAATGGAGAGAGATTTTAACTATGAAATGTCAACTGGCCCCAATTGGCCAGCAGCAGCATCAAACTGGCTGTTCTGTATGCCTCAAGGACTCGAAGATATCTTGAAGTAATTTGTTTTTACTGATTTTGTTTTGAGATTCAAGTTCAACCCTTTCTTACATTTTAAGATATGTCCGCGATAAATATGCAAATGTCGAGGTAAAAATCAATGAAAATGGTTGGTCTGACTTGGGTGGACAAAATGACAACATGCGAATGAAATATTATAAGGTACGATCGTTTTTAACTCGATTTTGGGAATATGTCAAAATAATTTTCAAAAATATTCTCTATTTTCTAGAGTCACCTTCAAGCAGTTTTAAACGCAATCAACGATGGTTGTAATGTTACTTCGTATTCTGCCTGGAGCTTGGTAGATAACTTTGAATGGAATCAAGGATATACGTGAGTTTATTGCAGGGTCTGTCCCTGATTCATAATTAAATGAATTGCATTTCTTTTTTCAGAGAGAAGTTTGGACTGTTTTCTGTGAATATGAAGAGTCCTATAAAGCAACGTGTGCCGAAAAAGTCAGCTCTTTATTATAAGAAAGTCATTGCAGCAAGATCAATACTCGATATTGCGTAAAGAAGATTGTAGGAATTAGTTTTGTTTTTTGGACATGGATGTAAATAGTAAAATTCAAAAAAAAATGTACTGTCTTTGCTCTTACTCATAAATTAAATGATGACGTTAAGATCTTCTTCAAATAAACAACGAAAGCAACATATTTAAAGTATCTGACGCACTTTCTCTGCATGGCGTGATTAACAAGACTTAATAATTAATTCCCTTTAGACTTCCTCTTATCTCAAATCATATCAAGAACGTTTTTCAAATTGGCATGTGTTTGAACCTGGTGCCAATGATTACATTTTGCTTTACATGAGCTAAATCATAAAAGTTCTCAAACTCACGCATGTTCAAATAAATAACTCAAATAGATAGAGAATGGAGTAATACCAAAACACTGAGAGGAATTTATTGAATTATTTTAATATAAAACATTTTTGCCGCTGTAAATACAATGACCCAAAATTATAGTCCGCTAATGAACAAATCTTACGGTTCTTAAATCCATATTTTTTATATAGGTTTGTTACGAGCTCCTTACTTCTTTAAGATTACTATTTCCAGTCGTGATTTTTTTTTTCATTTTCTTGTAATTATTAGAGTTCACAGTTTATTTTTCGTGACTATGCTTGTGTAAATACGAATTGATTTGCTAGCTTAAATAACATAACTATATGTGCTAGTAGTTCTACTTATTTAAGTAACCAAGCGAAAGTGTAGGCGCGGCGCGGCGGCGCAGTACTGGAGAAAGAGGAACTTACTGAATATCGAGAAAAATACACACACAACAAGACAAGTATTAATAGAAATGAACTAAAAAAAAGATACAGAATTCTCTGACTATTTCTTTTTTTTTTGAGAATTTTGTGCGAAAAGAAGTGTTAAAGAAAAAACTAAGTAGTATGTAAAAAGAAAAATAATCCGTTTTAAAACCTTTACAAGAACCAAATAATCTTCATAATTCCTTCTATCGGACCGCCCACTTTCGCCTTTTATGTATTCAATAGGTACTTAAAAAAAGTCTTAAAGAAGAGGGATAAAGAGCTTATAATACCTTCTCAGTAAGTAATTATGGGCTACTTTTGTGAAGATGCTCTGCATTTGAAAGAATCAAGAGGTATCTATTGATAAGTCGTGGGCTGAGGTATTTATTACTGAAGCAGGTCAGCATACCTCCTGCAGGATCAGCCTGTTTTGCACTTGAGCAGAAAGGCGATCGAACAAACGCAGATTCCCAACGTTGTGTTGATGAAAATATCCTATTTTACAGAGATGAAAATCTTTAGTACTGCAATAACATTCTTCAAGCATACTAAGGTCTTCAGACCTATCGAGGGCGTACGAAAAACAACACCCCTTTAAGACCATAGTGTTGAGGGAAAAGTATGAAGCGACAATGTAAGAGCGAAGGGAATAAAGAACTTCCCCAGTGCTTTGTATATATATATACAGGGTGTCCCAAAATTCAACGATAAGCCGGAACCAGGGGGTGGCCCTATTCATGACTGCATGGAAAAAAAATATAAAAAAAATCAAACGCCATTTTGTTTCAAATTACAACAAAAAATGTAAATTCTCAAAATAAAAAAATCTCTCTTGACATTTTTTGCAACTGTGACCACAATTTTTGATTAATTTTTGATTTTATATTTTTATCAGAATTTTAAAACATATAGCATCCTTTCCTAGTTTCCAAAAATTCAAAATTTTTAGCGATTTTTCCACGAAAATTAATCAAAAAAGTTTTTTTCCATAAAATTTTAATTTTTTTTTAGTTTCAGTCCACTTTCAGTCATCGTGGTTATAAAAAAATGTATGGACACTACCATGGCGTCTTTTTTAAAAAATTGGCGCAGGTTATCAAGATTCTAAAATGGTATAACACATTGGCTAAACTTGTCAGAAAAAGAAGTATTGAATACTTTTTCATAACAACAACCGATTTTCAAACAAAAAAAATTGTTCAGAGAAATCACTTCACTTTATGGAAAAAATTGGTTTTCTGATGCGCTTTCTTCAAAATTTAGTACGATCTGTTACCACTGTTTTTTTTATTCCTTTAATGTGTTAATTTCAAGTGTGATTTCGAAATTGTGTACTAGTTTTTGAAAAATCCTTGAACTTTCATCATGCCATCATGCCATTGCCGTATGCCCCCTCGGATACGTAAACATGCACACAGTGTACGGAGAATGCAGGTGCAATGCTAATTCTGCTACTCGAATATACCGAAAAAGGTTCAAAAATGTTGGAAGATATCCAGATTATCGGGTTTTTATAAATGTGCATCAAGAGTTTTTGGAAGGGCGTTTAGAAAGAAGAAGTGCTAGAAGATCAAGAGCAGATGGTATTGACAATTCACGGAAACTGAAAACAATTCAACAACATCGTATATTGATGCAGGTGGCAAACAATTCAAACATTTACTGTAAAAAATAAATAAAATATGTTTGTACTCCTAAATGGCACTTATGCACTTTTTCTTATTTAGAATTTTTGTATTTTAATTAAATGAACATTATGACGATTTAAAATAAACAAACAGAAAATATTTGGGCCTAAATAAAACGTGCTTCATTCTGAAGACTCATAGGGAAGTGATTTATCTGAATAGAAAAAGTTTTTGAAAATCGGTTGTTATGAAAAAGTATGCATTACTTCTTTTTCTGGCAAGTTTAGCCAAAGTGTTATACCAATTTAGAATCTTGATAACCTGCGCCAATTTTTTAAAAAAGACGCCATGGTAGTGTCCATACATTTTTTTATAACCACGATGACTGAAAGTGGAATGAAACTAAAAAAAAATTAAAATTTTATGGAAAAAAACTTTTTTGATTAATTTTCGTGGAAAAATCGCTAAAAATTTTGAATTTTTGGAAACTAGGAAAGGATGCTATATGTTTTAAAATTCTGATAAAAATATAAAATCAAAAATTAATCAAAAATTGTGGTCACAGTTGCAAAAAATGTCAAGAGAGATTTTTTTTATTTTGAGAATTTACATTTTTTGTTGTAATTTGAAACAAAATGGCGTTTGATTTTTTTTATATTTTTTTTCCATGCAGTCATGAATAGGGCCACCTCCTGGTTGCGGCTTATCGTTGAATTTTGGGACACCCTGTATACTTAGGTTAGGTTAGGTTATATGGGCTGACAGTTGATGTTGTGACCGTCACACTTAGATCAATGTAGATCCATTGTGATACCCTGAAGTGTTGTAACTTCTGAAAAAGTGATTTAACCTATGAATCATATGGTTGATCGAGCCATTTGGTGGATTTGATAAAGTTAAGTAGGCGATTGCCTGGGAGTTCAGATAATTCTTCTAGTTCATTAAAGAAATAGTTGCCTAAGGATTTCAATCTAGTACGGCAGAGTGCTGGACAGTGGCATAGGAAGTGAGCCGTGTTTTCGTGCTCTTCCTCATCGCCGCAGCCTCTGCATATGTCGTCCGTACTAAGCCCCATCTTCTTTTTGTGGTAGCCGAGTAAGTTATGTCCCGTTATCACACTTATGAGGGATCTTAGGGATGGTTTTTTGAGAAGTAAAATCTGATTATATTTTTTCTTGTCATAATGAGGCCAGAGTTTCCTGGTGTTACCGCAGGTTTCTAGTAGGTTCCATCTGTCATTTGCTTTTTGAATGATATTATTACAAATGTTTCTTTTTAATTCGCATTGAGGGATTCTAATGTTATGGTCTATGAGAGAGGGATCAAGTACCGAGCCTTCTCTTGCAAGCTCATCCGCTTTTTCATTTCCAGGCACACCACTGTGACCGGGAACCCAGCAGAGTCTTACGTTGTGCTGCATACCAAGAACCCTTAGCTCTTCGCGACAGCAAGAAACAAGCTTTGACTTGATTTGCGTAGCAGAGATCGCTTTTATTGCTGCTTGGCTATCAATGAAAAAGGTGATATCAGCGTGTGGTATCGCCATCATGGATATTTGATTAGCAGCGTTTTTCACTGCCAAGATCTCAGCTTGGAAGACACTGCTATAGTCGGAAAGTCTGAATGAACTGGCAAGGCTAAGATTTTCTGAGTAGAAACCTGCCCCAACTCCAGTAATCATTTTCGAGCCATCGGTAAAGACGGTAATGTTCAAGTCTTTAGTGTAGGGTACACTGTTTTCCCAATCTTCTCTATTAGGGAAGCTGGTAGTAAAGTTTTTATTGAAGTCTAGATAAGGGGTCATATAATCAGTACAAACGTTATTGCCAACGTATTTTGTAAGGATCGTGGTATGGCCGTGTTGACTAGATCTCCAAATATTGGTCTGACTAAGTCAAAGAGCACTGTTTGCTGCTGATTCTTGTGCAAATAAGTCTAAGGGGGTGAGATTTAGGATTGTTTCGAGACCCGCAGTTGGGGTAGTCCTCATCACCCCCGTAGTGCTAATGCATGCCATTCTTTGTACTTTGGTAAGGGTTTTTAAGTTCGTGGATTTCTCCAGAGCTTGCCACCAAACCAAACTACCATAAGTTAGAATGGGTCTAACTATGGCCGTGTACATCCACATGATTATCTTAGGATTTGGTCCCCAATTTCTTCCCAGAATCCTATTACACGAGTAGAGTGCAATCATGGCCTTCTTGTATCTTTCTTGTATGTTTGGATCCCAATTGAGTTTCTTATCCAAGATAACTCCAAGATATCTCGCTTTTTCTGAGAGTTTAATTTTAATTTTTGGCAGTTCGAAAGAAGGGATTTTCCTTCTATTGGTGAAAAGTACCAGTTCTGTTTTTAGGGGGTTTACTTTAAGACCGCATTTCTTGGTCCAGTTACTGACCGTAGTTAATGCGTTTTCTAATTGTTCGCTTACAGTGGTTAGGTATTTTCCTGTCGCCAGTAGCGCTAATTCATCGGCATATGCTACAACTCTAACACCACTGTTTTTGAGTTTGATGAGAATTTCATTCATCACCAAAGTCCGGAGAAGAGGTGAGAGTATTCCACCCTGTGGGGTTCCTCTAGATGTGTACATTTTTATATCAGAGTTACCTAATTTAGAATGGATTTGTCTGTTTTTCAACATACACGTGATCCATCTTATAAGTGGGGGTTCTATTTTGAGATTAGTGAGTGCTTTTTCTATGGCACTGTTGTGAACATTGTTGAATGCTCCTTCGATGTCAAGAAAAGATGCAAGGGTGTATTCTTTTACCGCAAGCGACTTCTCTATTGTTCTAACTGCACAGTGTAGGGCTGTTTCTACACTTTTGCCTTTTGTATAGGCGTGCTGAAATGGTGATATGGCTTCCAGATTTAGGTGGCTACGGATATGCATATCGATTAGTCTCTCAAGTGTTTTGAGTGCAAGAGAGGTTAGACTGATTGGTCTGAAATCTTTTGGTTCTGTATGACTGGGCTTGCCAGCTTTTGGTATAAAGACGACTTTGACTTCCACTTCTTCGGAACATATCCTAACTTTAGGCAGTTTTGGAAAATGTTCATCAGTGTTTATATACAAAGCCCAGTGGGTGGAAACAAAGGCCAGCGATCGAGTGGTAGGAATGGGAAGGATAATGAGTCAGTTTACTACTAGCCACGTACAGGTTCGGTCGTTGCTCTATTCTAATAAAACTAAATTCGGGTACAATGGGGAACCTGATTCAGTAGAAATTTCATTAAATAAATAATTAAATAAGCTCGGTCCTATATATTAGGATGAAAAAAAATAAGTTATACATTATCGACTATTTTCTGAGTGCATGTGAAAAAGCCATTGAAAGTATAACTGACATATAAAAACACTCGTGTTCCATTCTTTTGAAGTACAAATCAGCTGTTCAGTGAAAACGATTTTATGAAAAAATATTTGAACATCTAATGGTTGGAATAGTTTTGAGCTTGAGTGTGATTCATTTGATCAACCGTAGTATTTGCCGATAAGATTAAAATAAATTCATAATCCTTATCAAATAATTATTATTCATTTGATTTGTAGTCGTATGAGTTAAATAAGCTTTGGGTGGTGATGATTAGTAATATGTATCACAAAATTCAAGGTCATCCACACCTTCAAAAATGTTGATTCCAGTTCCTTTTTGTTTATACATATTTTATCTGAACAAATTGAAAATCTAAAAAAAAAAATAAAAACTAAAAATAAACAAAATTAAAAATTCTCTAAGAGATTCCTACTTCCAACTCAAATCTCGAATTATTTCAGGCTGCAAGTGATCAAAGCTGAGAATTACGAAACTAGATTGCAGACGATTCATTTGCTTTTTTTTTTAATTTATTCAAATAATATTTTTCTATTTAAATTATGCATTCAATTTGTCATTTTTGATTAAATTAAGTTAAGAATAATATGGCGAGTATTGTAATCGCATAAGAAATTTGAAAATTGATATTCAAATGCAAGATAGAAGTTAAGTTGTGAAGTCAAATTTGTTTTTCAAAATAGAATTGGCTTAGTTGTGAGCTGGTTTATAGGACCAGATCGTCACCATTATTGAATTTTTTTTTTATTGATGAATGCTAGACAATAAACAGAAGAAAGTAATTATGGAAAATTACTGTGAATCATATTTTGGATTAATATTTTGAGGTGACCTTATGTAGGTACTCATTTATAATAATAAACTTTATTAGCAATTTTATTTTTAAGGGTTCTATAACGGCCTGAAGATTTTTATCACACATGAAACTGCGATGATAAAGAAGTCTCCCTGTCGGTCTGGTATTGGTATTCATATGCATGTAGCATACAACCTTAACCACGAGGTCGATGGACTTCATATTTAGACAGTCAGTCTGTCTGTATGTCAACAATTTGCATCCAGTACAGAAGTGCAAAAATGAATTTTTGATCAACTGTACAAAATAAAGAGGTGGGAAGAGACCAGCATATATTTCTTGCCTGGGTAAAAAAAAAAATAAGAAAAACTTCATATGGAATTATTTGAACAAAAAATTGTAATGCTTCGTTCTCCATAATTCTTAGCATTTGGTTCTCTTAAAATTTCTATTTTTGAAAAAGGGTGTAACCTAGTTCAAGGCTGTTAGGAAAATAGAAAAAGGTATCAGATTTCGATCAGAACTTTGAGTGACGAAAAAAGGTAGTATTTCTTGCGGTCAAAGACATTCGGGAAAAAGTATTGCGGATAAGTAAATGTCACATGGCTTGCGTTCTTTTGGCTTCAAAGCTTCCAAAAGTATCATTTGTCATGGAAAAGAGCTTCCCAGTTCAATCATTCGAAAGGGGCATAAAATTGAAGGTTACGCACATTCAAGGAATTGTTGAAGAGGCCTTGGTTCTTCGGAGCTGTCATGCTAATCTATTTTTGTCTTTATTGCCAAACTACTAATCACTGCTTTGAGTCTTGAAAGCTGTAGCGTTGGTCTACTGAAGTTTCGTACGGAGGTACATATTTGCACAACATACTGTTTGTGTTTGGTACGTGCTGAAATGTTTACTATGTGGTAAGCCAAAATTGTTGCACTGTAAATCGTTGGAAGTCTGCAAAGTATGCATACAATTCATTGCCAAGGTTGTCACCGAAGTCTATTCGCAGACATACAGGTAGATTGGACGTGGTAGAGGGATATTTGATTTTTTTGTTGTGCAAACAAAAGTAATAAGGAAGTAGAGTTGAACGCATGTATTCAACCATACGTTGTAATGATCAATGGTCGGATTAATGTGCTTTTGAATGCAAATGATGTAAAGTAAAAAACGAACACCTTCAATTGCGATCAATTATATAACAAATACGGAAACAAATGCCAAACAATTGTCTTCTGTTGAAAATTAAATCCACTTGTTTTTTTAATTGCTTTTATTTCTTGTCTCTAAAGACCTTAAAATTAACTTCATAATTTACATAAATTCGTATTTTTCAAGCTATAAGAAATTACAATTAATTTTCAATAAATATAATTTCATAGTCTTAATTTTGTTTTTTTCTGAATCACAGATATCATCAAAAATACTTGAAGAATCACTACTTAAACATTTAACCTAAGGTACAAACTTAAACATTTTTCGTCAACATAAAAATATTGACACAGTTGTTTGGCTAAAAGATTTCACATTCAACATTTCTTGTTTCAATAAATTTCTTGTAGTATTTAGCCGATTTCTTAGGCAAGCGTTCTCTTTTCGCACTTTTCATATTCACTGTGTACATTCCGAACTTTTCCCTTTAAAAATAACAAAACAAAATGTTAAATATTGCAATTGTCAAGTTCAAAAAATTCTACTTACGTATAACCCTTGTTCCATTCAAAATTATCAATCAAACTCCATGCCGAATAGGAAGTGACATTGCAACCGTCATTGATAGCATTCAAAACCGCTTGGATGTGACTCTAAATTATGAAATGTCAAAAATTAATAAAACGTCATCAATGCTTAAATGTGAACAAACCTTAAAATATTGAAGCCGATTATCATCGTTCATCTCTCCATCATCGGACCATCCATTCTCGGTCACCTTAATTTCAACATTATTATACTCATCTCGAACAAACTTCAGAAGATCTTCCAAGCCTTGTGGATAGCATTGCAACCAATCTGATTTGCTCTGCAACCACTCCGGATCGGGGTATTCTTCCATATTGTAGTCTCTCTCCATTGATGGTATCGGACCAGTCGGTTGTGCAGGACGTTTTACATATCGCGATGTATAGTAATTCAAGCCAAGGAAATCAGCTGAACCTCGAATAGTAGCTTTCCAATATTCGTCTAGAACAGGCAAACGGGACTTTTTTCTTCCCTCGTGAATGCTGTTCTTGGCA
Organism: Sphaerophoria taeniata; assembly: GCA_943590905.1. Lineage (NCBI taxonomy): Eukaryota > Metazoa > Arthropoda > Insecta > Diptera > Syrphidae > Sphaerophoria > Sphaerophoria taeniata. The sequence goes on from OX016541.1 coordinate 28,217,522, forward strand.
ATGTCCCGAACCATAATTGGAGGAAAACCACCTGATTTACTAAAGATAGGATGCGCTAGTAGTCCCAACTAAAAGAAGAAAAAAGTTAGATATTTGTACCCGGTGGCGGGGATTTTAAAAACCCTTACAGTGTATTGCATTGCACGATCAACGTCAACAGTGTTGTTTGTTTCTGATAGTCCAAATATCGTGTCAAGCGTGATTCCCACCCGTCCACCTTGTTCTGGGAAGAATTTCGATCGATATAGACGATATACCGCTCCGTGGGCCTTAAGTAGATTGGTATAGCAAATATAATCGCCAGTTCCAGGCAATTCAATCATCGGTGCTGATGCTCCTGTTCCATAACCGAATTTGCAAACTTGATTTGGTTCATTGAAGGTTATCCAATTTTTTACTCTATCACCAAAACTTTCAAACAGTTCTTCGGCATAGGTTAGGAACTGTTCGATTATCATCGAATTGGTGAAACCACCGTATTTTTGAAGTTCGGCTGGTAGATCCCAATGGTACATTGTGACCATTGGTTCGATCCCATTGGCTAGGAGTTTGTCAATGATGCTGTTGTAGTAATCGATTCCTTTTTGATTTCTCGATGAAGCATCACCAGTTGGGAAGATTCGCGTCCATGCAATCGAAAAACGATAGTGGTCCACCTTGAAGAAAAAAAAATTAATGGGAAAGAAAATTTATCAAGTGTTCGAGATTTTTAATTTTGATTGAGATGGAGAGTACTGGATTCATGATTTAAGTGAGAAAGAATTCATTTTATATGTCGAAACAGCGTTTGCTGGGTCAGCTAGTATATGTATTTACAAAGTTGGTTCGGTTTTTTTTCATTAGGTAGAATAATATTTTAACTTTTTTTATAATATTTTAAAATTATATTTTTTTTGGATTCTGGGCTTAGGGAAAATTTGGTATCCATATTTTGGCAATATTTCATGAACGGCTTGGCCGATTTTGTATAATATACACTAGGGGACCTGATAAACGTTGCCTTTGTTAAAAAAAAAAATTGAATTGAGAATGCTTTAGACTCACAATTCAACTAACAAGCTGACCCGAAAGACGTTATTAAGTGGAAAATTCCATCTTTCGGGTCTTCGGACTCTTTCTAAATGATTTAGGTTAACAACTCAGCTAACTAGCAGGCCCGATAAACACAACAGTAAGGAAACGCTTAGATATCAAACAACTTATCCTAAATTGCTAAGCCGATGTTGGAAAAATTGGGGTGTGGCTCAAATTCATTCAACAATGACCTTTTAGCTTACTAGCGGATCCGGCTATTGTTTCTCAATGAAAAACACGCAATAAAAGGCTGGAATATGACACTAATTTATGATTCAAGATACTAGCGGACCCGGCTGACAAACTTTTAGGTTCAAATTCGCGTGATTACAATACAATAACTTCCGCTAAATAAGAGCTTGAAAGCTAATACTTTTCATTGAATGTACGTTTGAACGCGATATAACAACGCTGAGTAATTTTCTAGGGATTCACAAAACAAAGTTTCTAACTGCGTTTGACAGGAAGATGTCGGGTCGACTCGTTATATGTATTTTTAAATATACACGCACGTTTTCTTAATACTTTTCTTGAATATTTTATTGCATTAAACAAATTTATTTATTTTGTTTTTGCAAATTCAAATTATTTTTGTTTTAAACCGATCGATGTGATTTTCGGTTATTCTTTGTGCACGTATTTTCAAAAACGTAACGGAAATATGTGATATTCTTAGTTTCTTGTCTTAAATTTAAATAAAACGTTAAATGGGTTGTTCTGTTCTGTTCTGTATTTTTGACAAAAAAAAGAATTTTTTTTACTCTTGAAAATGAATTTTTTTTTTATTTCGCACTTGTTTATTACTATTCAAACTACGGTTCTCGAAAACGTTTCAACCGAAATTTTAAAATTATTTGTATTTGTACTGAAGTTACCTTATTACTCTAAGCTCTAGTCATCAAGACAAAGGCCCAAAAAAAAAACTTTTAACTGCAACTTAATTTGTGTGGCCCGAAAACTAAGAGACTACTTGGTTAAAAAACTCAATAAATAACAATACATGCTCAGATGAATTTTTAAACTATAAAACACGAAATATGTATCACTTGTAAATGCACTACTAACTAGACTTACATTCAAATCCTTCAACGCCTTCAAATCCAAATCGAAATGATGATATGACTCTGCTGCAACATCCCCATTTGTTTTATCCTTTATTCTCTCCGGATGACTATGTGTATATACATCCCAAATTGAAGCACCCTTACCGTCCGCATCCCAAGCACCTTCTATCTGATATGCTGATGTTGACACTCCAAAACTAAAACTCTGAGGAAACTGTGTACCTCCTTTTGCACTAAGACTACAATTCTGAGCCCATGTTGCACTTCTGTCAATTTAAATAAAAGAGATTATTATTATTTTGAGAACAAATCAAAACCAGTTTATCAAAATTTAACATACGCGAAGACTCCAATTGTCAAGATTATAACCACTGAATTCATTTTAATGATATGATTTTAAAAAACTCGATGTATCAACTTATATACCCCCTTGGCAAAGCTTGAATTTAGTTTATTTTTAATACACAAACAAGCAAAGGTTATAAATGAACAAAACAAAATATACAGCAGCAAAAAAAAGAGAAAACGAAATACTTGACTTGAGTATCAATAGGATTGTCAATTGAACAACACTCATCATGCCACCCCAAATGCACGCAAATTTTGATGCGAACATACGTCATGCGACCCCCTTAACCGGAAGACTTTTTGGGGGGCATGTTATGTGTATGGACAAAAATAATAATATTATTTTTTTTGCTGATTGAGATGTCACGTCACTTAAGGTCGATTGCCTTATCAATGAAATTTGCGCCTGGCCTTATCATAATGATGTTCAAATTCCGTATTGACACGCCTTTTGAGTATCATATAAATAGTTCAAAACAAAGCTATCACTTACGTAAACACACTTATTTATATCAACTAGATGGCGTTATGTTTTTTACAATTTTTTTTGCTAACTGACGGAACATTGTACTTATGTACATGTGCAGATAACGGCAGTTATTGTTAGGGGATGTCGGGTCAAGTTCAAATTTGCATTACCAGATAAATCTAACTAGACAGTTGCACCTTGTTAAATATTTGACGTCGGGATCATGAAGAAATGAGAATTATTATCATTTATGCAACATTATTATTTTTTGCATCAGTAAATAAGTCTTATCAACTCAGGAACATTTATAGGGGGTTTCGAATAAGGACTTGACACTTTTTTTAAAAATAAAATCCAAGCCATTTGAGATATTTCAAAAGCTTTACTATCGCCTTGAAGTACAATCAAAACATTTATGAAAAGAACTGGACTTTGTTCATATGGCCACCGAGGGCACTTTTGCAGCGGTCCCAATTTTCGATGACACACATTTCGGCCGCTGTTGGCGTTAAATTTTGGCTCTGAGCACTTTCAACGTCCGTCGTCGGCTTGTTGATATTAACTAATGACTAAACATAATAGTAGACTCTACAGGCGTTAACTCACACAAACTAGGTGGCTGAATGAATGGCCCATTTCTTGAGATAACACACTCATCAAGTCTACTCTTCAATAAATCGATTGCAAGGTGTTCTTGTGACTTGTGACACCATCCTGTTGAAACCACATGTCGCTAAAGTCAATATCTTCCAAATTGGCCAAAAGGAATCGGTAATCATGTCGCATATTGAAACATGGTGTGGAGTTTACTGATTTGGTACGAACACTTGAATGGCAGCGATATTTTCAAGCAACTCGTTGTGTCACTCACAAAACCAATTTGTAGACTCAAATTTTTGCACTAAACTTGTTATTGCCTGTCTACAAGGGCGAGAATAAGAGTTAACGCTCTTAAAGCTGCGGTCACTGACTTCGAATTTCGTTAGAGAATTTTTATAATTTGCAGACATTGCTCGTTCGTGTACTTTACCATGGTAAAAATATTGAGTTTACAGAATAAATTGACAATGACAGTCTGATGGTTATTGAAAGGGTGCGTTCACAAATTAAATTCAAAGTTGTCTAGTTCCTAGTGGAAAACCCAATACATATAGGTATGCTATTTCAAGGGAATTTCATAAGCGCAGATAGCAATTAGTTTATTTTGAAATCTATTCGCGGTCTGAAAAATAGGCCTACTTATTCGACTGAGATTTATGCCCGGAAATTAAAAGAAGTCGAAGAGTTGCACTTCGTAGCGTGGCGATGGCGGAGGTGTGAGTCATTGAGTTATCATGGTGAAAGAACCTTTATTTCTACACTTCGGAATCGAATTCGGTATGACCGTTTTGGCCTGCACCAAGTAGTCATAGTGGATCACACCTTGTGAAACCTTTACCATCAATTCCGGCCAGGACAGTCTTATCAGGGCACATTGCGTTCGTCAGCTGAAGTTCACTTTTTTCAACTGTTTCTTGGCCTCTAGTGCCTACCTGGTGCATGCACCAAATCATCTTATGATCGGAAGAATGTATGCTCGATGAATGAAACCTCAGCATTGTTTGCCGGATCTTAAAGAAGCGAGATTTTCTAAACAGAAGGCTTTCCTCAACAATCTGATTGGTCCTTATCAATATAGCTTCAGATCAGGAAAGTCAAGTTTGGTCGATCACCAAATTTTCACTTTACAGCAGATCCTGGAAAACACTTATGAACTGCAAATTGACACCCACAACTTTTTTTCGATTTTAAGCTCACGTATGACTGCATCTACAGAGACTATGTCTAGTTTTGTCATCCCTGCCAAGATCGATGGAGAACTCCAGCTTCTCAATCAAGGTTGGCAACGATCTTACGGAATCATTCGATGTCAAAAATGGGTTCAGACGATAAACTGTCATGCGATTTCTTTAACTTCGTGCTTGAGAGGATGGTGCAAAACTCCACCGTCAACACAAGAGGCACTAGCTTTTAAAAGTCTGTTCAACTTCTCGGGTATGCCGATGATATTGAAATATTGAAAGGAACACAGCGGGATGTGAATGTTGCCTTTGTGAGAATTGCCACAGAACCGGCAAAATGAGTATAGCGTTAAATAAGGGCAAACAAATGTATATGCTGTCCTCAAGGAAGAACATCCAACATCGAAGCACGGCTCGGAAAGAACGTCACAATAGACGCTATTAACACGGACAAAACACCAGCGGCGGCGAGAGTAGACTAAGAATAATTCATAATATCGCAGTAAAACTGTAGAAGACCCTCATCATCCCAGTCCTGCTATTTGGAGCAGAAGCATAGACACTTATGAAATTGGATGAAAGTGTCCAAGCTGTTTCAAAGGAAAGTTCTTTGAGTTACTTATGGCCCCGTGTGCAGTGCACTGATGGAGAATGGAGACAGCGAGCTTTGCAGGTTGCACAACGACACGGACCAAGCCAGAAGAATCAAATTCCAACGGCTTACATTCTCGAGAGTCAAGTGAGCCGCTCAAGTGGAATAAGACCTCAATCAAGGGACCAATGTGGCTGGCTGAGACTCTTGCTTGATGACATAGTCCACAACGGACAGTAGCGCAACCTTAAGTAAGTGAGTGTTTACCAGTGGATCCACGTTTCAAAGACGAAACGGCGCAGAACATCTTTCGGCATTGATGTTTTTCTTTTTGAAATCACGATATTGAAATATTTCTCTCTCTCGGGCGCAGAAGTTGTGTGAGAGAAAAAGGAGATTATGTCTAAAAAAGCCAGGTGCTTGGAGTACTGTACTGTTATCGAATATAAAAGAAGCGTCGAGAAGTGTGCTACAAAAAATTGAAAATTAATAGGATTATTGAGGTGACATTTTGAGCAAATTTTGATGAAACGAATAATCTGAAAACAACGTTTCTTTTTTTCATTTGGACCCTTAGTTTAAGAGTTATGCATTTTCACAATCTATATACAGCTATATTGCTCAAACTAGAGAACGGATGGATATAGCCTGGTTTTGAGTTCACAGAAGGTTTAAAAGGCGATAAACTTTCGAAAAATGCACAGTCACGTATGTTATCAGTACAATTCATTTTCCCATACTTTTTTAAAAATAAAAGAACAGAGTAATAGGTTTGTTTTTATTTAGGTAATCTTCAAATTCAAATACTTCAAAAAATGAATTTGACCTTTGGAAAAAAAAATGAAACTAGCTTCGCCGGCAATCGTTCCCAGTTTGACATTTCAAAGCTCCATTTGACATTTGAGACATGTTTTTTTTTACATAATTATGGCTTTCCTTCGTATTTCAAACGTCACAAAATCTGTTTAGTTTGCAGGGTGCTTGCAAGTTTTGAAAACAAAATGCGAAATTCTATATTAAGAGTGAATTATAGGAATATTCATCGTTTGCTCTATTTTTTTTTAATACGATTTATTTTTGTTTTATATTTTGGCCACTTTTTTTCATAAAGCTTAAACATTTTTTAATAAGGTGTGTTTTTTTTTTTGGCAAAGCTATCCGCATCCGTAGTAGTAGACTACACATACAACACGATACTGCCGATAAAAGTAGAAGTAGAATCATACTGCGGATAGAATTTAGAAAAATTCAATAGTCGTCTTTAAAATGATAGCAGCGACCAACTTCTAAATACCCCAATTCAACAACTGCGAATGCGTTTTTTTGGTAAATCCTCCTGCACTGCGGATAGATTTGCCTTTTTGCGTTTTTATTTATTTATTCTGATGTGGCACGAAGTTTAAGGGGTCAGCATGTACATATATTTGACGTTTTTGACCTCTTGTGGGATTGAGAATTCTAGAGAGATATATATTATAATTTATAGAAAATAACAGGGCAAAGGTTCGCAAAAATTATTTTACTGCTCTGTCAACAAGGTCTTTCAAGATTTTGTTTACAACACAAAATTAAAATAATTGTTATTGTGACAACTGTATTTCCATTTGGACAATTGTTGAGAATCAATATCTTCACATCACTCTTCTTTGTTTCTTATTGCAAACAAAAATCGTAATTGATTCTATACCAGGGTCCAAAATTTTATTCTTTTTTGTTTTGATCTTATTTTATTTAGGACAAAGCTATTGTGAATTGAAGGCGATTTCAATTCGCGTGAATATTTTTGAAGAAATTTATTTCAATTAACATTCAAATTATTTGTTCATTTATTAAATCATCATGACGAGCCCACAAACATAACTTGCATGTATGAAATTTTAGTAAAAATTCCTGATTACAAACATTTTGGTCTGTAAATGCCATTCTCCTTCCCCCACAGGCGTTTTTCATTTAATCAAAATTTGTTAAATTTATCTTTCAGATTTAGAAAATAAATATAAATGAAAAGCAACAATTTATACTTCAAGTATAAAAAAGTACGTATACGCCTCCGTGACCATGTAATTTAAATTAAAGAATTTCATGAAGGAAACAAATAGCATATCACAATCGAACTTTGACGAAAATACTGTTTTACAAAACTTTTCAAAACCTTGATGAAAAATATGATTTTTCTTATATAAAATTGTATAACAATTTGTTTTCCAGAACACAAGTTTTTGGTAAAACCTGTAAAAACTGAAAAAGTTAAAGTATTCGCGATCGGTAATTCATTCTAAAATCTACAATAGGTTTCTAACCCCTCCTACAGCAAAAGAAATTTGGCAATATGTTTAACAATGGTGCCAAGTGTCAAATTTATAAAAACGAAATGCCAGTTATATGATGCGATAGAATATCACCAATAAACAAAACTGAAAAGATCTTACGTCGATTCTCAAGTGATTCCAACCATGTAGTATATGGAGGCAATTCAACATTCCATCCATGTTTCGATATGACAAACCTAGTTAATTTTTGTTTGATATTTTCTAATCTTAATAATGAATGAGTAATGTAGTGTGGGTTCCAAACCACACAGCAATATTCCAAGATTGATCTAAACATATGAACAATCCGTAAGCCTGTTGAGGTCATTTTTCAGAAGAACATTTTTTTTTACATAATTATGGCTTTCCTTCGTATTTCCAATGTCACAAAATCTGTTTAGTTTCCAGGGTGCTCGGAAGTTTTTAAAACAAAATGCATTACATTTTTTCTAATGCACCAGAAAAAATTTAGATCGTCAGCAAACAAAAGACAAAAGGAACTTTAGAATGTGTCACATCTGTTTTTTATAAAAATTAGAAAAAGTAATGGTCCAAGGTGACTACCTTGAGGAACACCTGAAGACACATAAACGGGACTCGAGAGAGAATTATTTATAGATACAAATTGAATGCGTCCTATAAGGTACGATGTTAATCACTTTAAAATAGTAGAATGAAAAACAATGCTCAACAGTTTATTCAAAAGAATTGAGTGGCTGACTCTATCAAAAGCTTTGGCGAAGTCAGAATAGATCACTTCTACTTGGTATCCTGTCTCAATTTTATTGATAACTTATTTAGATAAAACAGTGAGGTTGGTAGTTGTTAATCTACCGGAAACGAAAAAACGAAAACATATCGCAAATAAGCTTTTCAAAAAGTTTCGGATTCGTTAACCATTTACAGATTGGACGATAGTTGCATATTTCCTGCTTGGGGCCTGATTTGTGTACTGGAATTATGAATGACTCTTTCCAATCAGAATTAAATTCACCCTTACAAAGGGAGTAATTAAAAATGTTAGTAAGAGGTTCTGAAAGTGCTGAAGCGCACATTTCAAAGACAATAGGAGAGACTCCATCAGGATAAGGCTTTTTGTCACTGCTCTATCTCAAAAGTGCTTCTACAACTACAAACTAAATTTCCAATGTTTAAGCGACTATGGATTATAAGCCCTTGCATAGTTGGATTCAAAGAATTCAGCAAGTAAATTGCAAATTGTTTGCATATCAAAATAAGTTGCACCTTTGTATTGCATATTTTTAGGGATGTGTCGTTCAGTTTTCAGCAATTTGTATTTGTATACCAACATAGCTCACAAGTCACAACTCCTAGACCAAGCGTCTTTCCCTTTAAATAACCGAGGAATCCTTGTGCGGACGTAATACGTATTTGTAAGGCCTCGGCCACGCAGTGAGCGGGCGAGCGGCTGAGCGGAAAAAAAAATATAAAACATATGAAATCACATAGAAGCGGCCACGTTATGAGCGAGCGGCGAAACAAAATCCTGAGCGGCTAAGCGGCGCCGCTCAGCAACCAAACCTGTTTTAATTTTTAGTAATGTTCTGAGCGGCAAGTATTGAATCTTAACGAAAAAATATGATTTTCAAATGGAAAACTGGAAAATTTCAAATGGAAAACTGGAAAATTTCAAAATGGGTTTTCAAAAGGAACTCGGAAAACTCATTGGTTTACAAAGGGAAACTGGAAAATTTGTGATGGGGATCTGGAAAGCAAGAAAAAGTAAACAAAAAATTGGAAAAATGGAAAATTTGAAATGCAAAAAAAAAAAATGGGCTAAACAAAAATCTCAAAAACACTCTTTCATATGAAATGCATTAGTTGTGGTAAAATGAGTGGCAAAATGGAAAACTCCAGAAGAGCAAGAAAATCCCAAGTCAAATTTTGAATGGGTTTTAAACAATGGGAAAATAGAGAATTCGTGATTTTGGTAATTTTTTTTTTTTAAACACTGATATTTTAAATGTAAAAAAATTATTTTGCTGTATTGCTCCATAACAGTAACTCTCAGAGCAATCATAAAAAATCATTTTTCCATTCAATATCATGGTCAATGTGTTTTATACGCAACAATTAGGGTCGAAGAACTCGAAATGTTTACACAACATCAACATGAGGAGCAAATCCGTGCACTGCAGGCAACGGGGCGTATACTTACCATTTTGTTTTGTTTTTTTTGATATCGCTTATTTGTTTAAAGACGGATCCATACATACGAATTAACAAAAAAACAATGCAAACGATAGAGGAAGAGGGTTATCGATTATCGATTGGGGCAGTACGAAGTCTGCAGGGTCAGCTAGTGTAACAATAAATGTACATACCTTAAAGTTAAAGCCAATCTCTGCTCTGGAGAAATAGCAATTATTCTTTGTTTTATTAATCTAGGACGCACTTTTTCAAGCAGCAAATCAAAAGATTCGATAGACATACGTAGATATTGCCAGAATCTATCTGGAAATTTTCGTAGATTCAAAACTAAATGACTAAATTCTCCAAACTCCGATCTTAATTGGTTAATCGGATGAACACCAAATCGTCTTCTTATTTTTATACGTTTAAGTAATTTGTACACATACAAACGATTTCCCGACAGTAAAATACGGCGAACTGTTCTTGACAACGGCATTTTAACTACTAATCGCTCAAAAGCAGTCGCTCAGTGCCTGGCCATACGTCGCTTAGAGCTGCCGCTCAGCCGCTAGCCGCTCAGCCGCTTAGCCGCTCGCCCGCTTACTGCGTGGCCGAGGCCTAAGAGTTATCCTATGACAAAGGCATCAAATGTTACACTGAGATGATGATGGAAAAAAGAGGTTTTTATTTTATAATTTTGTATTGAATTTCTAATTGAAAATTGGAATTTCCCTTTCTTGAATAAGTTGTCTATAATATTGAGCTGACTTTTTCGGAGTCCTCTCCCTCGTCGTACTGTTTAAATCAACATAAAAGAGTCCAAATCGTTCACTGAAAAAAAAGAGTCTTTCCTCATTAACTCGCTATTTACTATAAAGAACAGTTTAACATACGTATATCCTCTGGCCCATTCGAAGGAATCAAGTAAGCTCCAGTAAGTGTACCCACTGACATTGCAACCATCATTAACTGCATTCAATACACCTTGAATATAACTCTGGAAGCAGAAATTTCATCAAAGTTAACCAAATAAAATAAATGTTTCAACAAAACTCAAACCTTCATAAAAATAATTCGATTGTCATCATTGAGTTCCCCAGTATCCGACCAACCGTTTTCGGTTATCATGACTTCAACGTTGTTATACTCATCACGAATGTATCTGTAAAGATCCAGAAAGGTTTTATGGAATTCCAAAAAAGTGGAAAAACTCACTTCAAAAGCCCTTCAATTCCTTCAGGGACACAATACAACCAACTTGATTTGCCTTTAAGTGCTTTCTCATTACTGATTTCCTCAGTGTTGTAATCTCTTTCCCATGAGGGGCTCTTGCCCATGGGTTTCGAGGAACGCTTAACATACCACGATGTGTACTGATTGATACCTACAAAGTCAGCTGATCCTCGAATGAAATCCTTCCATTTGCCTTCAAGATCAGGAAGTCGTGATCTAATTCTGCCTTCACGGAAACTGTTCCACGCGATTTCGTTGACCAAAAGCGGAGGAAATCCACCTGTTCTACTATAAACTGCATGCGCTACAATACCGAACTATAGAGGGCAGTTTAAATTCTGGAGATCGTTTTATCTTTCGAGTACTCACATTGTATTGCAAACTTCGATCAACAGTCGCAGTATTATTCTCCTTTGAAAAGTAAAACGATGAATCAATAGCGAGTCCAATTTTTCCCCGTTGCTGTCGGTAGTATTTTTGGCGATAGAGATGATAGACAGAGGCGTGTGATTTGAGAATGTTGGCATAGCAAAGGTAGTCTCCTAATCCGGGTGCTTCGACTTGTGGTGGATCCCGTCCAGATCCATAGCTTGGTCTGCAAAATCTTACCGGTTCGTTGAATGTCAACCATGTTTTGACCTTGTCAAAAGAAAAAATCGATTAAATCCAAGTCTAATTTTTAAGTAATCGATCTTACTCGATCACCAAAGTTCTTGAACAATTCCTCAGCAAAGGTCACAAAGTAGTCGATAAATAGTTCGTTGGTTAACCCACCGAGTTTTTGAATTTCAGCTGGTAGGTCATAGTGAAACATCGTGATTACTGGTGTGATTCCACTGGCGATGAGCTTATCGATCATTTTGTTGTAGTAATCGATTCCTTTTTGGTTTTTCGATGAAATGTCACCGGTTGGATAGATTCTTGTCCAGGCTATTGAGAAGCGATAGTGATTGACCTGGAAAGGATGTTTTTTATTTTATTTAAAGACATGTATGTGTTTAATCTCAAGGCCCAAGCAAATTAAAAGTTCTACAGTGGGCTCTTCAGGGTTTGAAATTGCAACCCACCGCCCGGCCTTTCCCTCCTGCTAGCTCATGATATCGTGTTAAGTTTGTTGTAGTCAAATGATTCTAGCTAGACAAGCCAAATTTTTATGTCCTTAAGAAACTTGCAATTCCTTTTTTTATAAGTAAATAATTGATTTGTTAGAAACTTTTTTGGTATGTCTTTGAAAAAGATAAAAGCTAAGCCAATGTTTACTTAAATTTTTGAACAAATGCTTGACGCCTTTTTGGTGAACATTAAACTGACAATAAAACAGGTGTGTAAACGTTTTTGTAAATACTATAAATCTCGAAAAATACAACAGATAAAAGCTGCTCAGTGGTTATGCAAGATAATATAAGTATGCTTACTGCTTATCTGTGTTTAATGATTCTTAAAGACAGTTAAGAAATTTATTCCCTTTAAAAACGACAAACCTAATGAAATGTCTCTACAAATTTTCAACAGCTTCTTTAACACGAGTTTGCCTAGTTTGGGTCTGCTTACATGCACAGACTTTACATTTACCTTAAGAAACGTTAATGCCTTCAAATCCGAATCAAACTGATTGTAGGAATCTGCTGCTACATCACCATTCGTTTTATCCATAATTTTATCCGGGTGCTTGTGAACGAAGTCATCCCAAATCGATGGACCCTTGCCATCTGCATTCCAGCCACCTTCGATCTGATAAGCTGATGTTGCGGCGCCAAAGCTAAAATTGGGCGGAAATCTCCGTATTCCTTTTGCCGGAAGTGAACATTTCCCACTAGGATATAAGCTTTCGGTAGCACTAAAACAAAAAAGTTTGTACTTCAATCAAGAGAGAGAAATTATAACGACCTACACCAATATGCCAAAAACCGTAATTATAAACGTCCACATGTTCGTTTAACTATCGAAAGGTGACTGAAACATATTTCATTTTTGATTTGAAATCTGCACGCGTTTTTGCAGGCTTCATTCAGAGTTTGTGATAAAAACAAACAAACACAAAAACAAACAACAAAATGTCTGTAGAAGATTGTATCAAATTAGTGGTATCATTGTTTTTTTTATGGAAAAGTACTTCAACTTCTCAAATCACAATTTCAGTTTAATAATAATATTCAGAATTACTCAATTTCCGCTTCTAAAAGCACTCTTCAGGGAGTTAAACGTTTTTGGTTATTAAAAAATGTGCCCAACTGGGTCACGCGAATATGCTCCTGCATTACAAACCTTAACTCACAAAAAAACGTTAAAAAATAAAAACATGTAACTAAAAATCATAAATAAAAATTTAAATTGAAATAAAAAAACAAATTTTATTTTTTTTTTTATTTAAATTGAAATAAAAAAAAAAACATTTTATCTGAAAAAATGTATGCCATCAAAATCTTGTTAACTTCCCATAGGAAGTTATTGTAATGGGTCCGATTTTGTGAATCTCCAATTTTCGCATTTCTCGATGTTTTGAGGTCACTAGAGTCCGAATCAAGCGTTTTTAAGATGACATCGGTGTATGTGTGTATGTGTGTTCGTATGTGCGTTACGTTTTTTCAGCTCGATTATCTCGCGAACCACTCATCGTATTGTCATAAAATTGGTCTCATTCGACGCAGTATTGTGTTGTTAAGAGCTGATTAGATTTTGAGCGAAATCGGCTTAACGGTTTTTAAATGGCAATCAAAAATCTAAGACAACCTTATAAAAAATGAGTTATTTTTATTATAAAAAAGGGTTTTCCAATATGAGGTGTTATTTTGAATAGCCCGCTATTTCGGTAGTTGTCACTTTTGAAGCTGTCATTTTTTGGCATTTGACAAGTAGAAACTACGCCATTAATAAAAATGGAACGATACACGCTTCAACAACGCATTGAAATTATTAAAATTCACTATAAAAAATGGTGAAAATTTGGCAGAGACGGTTCGCACAAATAAAACATTTTTGGGTCGTCGTGAAGCACCTTGTCGGACCGCAATACAGAAATTGGTGGACAAATTCGAGCTGTTGGGACAAGTTAGTGATGTGAAGAATAAAACCCGTGCACGTCGCTCAAGAACAACTGAGAATATTGCTGTTGTAGCCCAAAGTGTTGAAGTAAACCCAGGTTTGTCCATTCCTCGTCGTTCTTTGGAATAAGGCATTCCACAAACGTCATTACACCGTATTTTGCATAAGGACTTGGGTCTTAAGGCTTATAAAATTCAGTTAACACAAGAACTCAAGCCGGCTGATCATCAATAACGTCGTGTCTTTGCTGATTGGGTCCTTGAAATGCATGAAAATGATCCGGAATTTCATCGAAAAATCATCTTGACTGATGAGGCCCATTTCCACCTCGGAGGCTACGTCAACAAGCAAAACTGTCGCATCTGGGGCTCGGAAAACCCAGAAGTTATTGTTGAAAAGCCTCTCCATCCTCAACGCGTGACTGTTTGGTGCGGTTTATGGTCCCGCGGGGTCATTGGACCTTACTTTTTCGAAAATGAGGCTGGAGCAACAGTTACAGTCAATGGATTGCGCTATCGAGAGATGATTAATGATTTTAACTTCTCAGAGGAAGTTATTGTAATGGGGCCGATTTTGTGAATCTCCAATTTTCGCATTTCTCGATGTTTCGAAGTCACTAGAATCCGAATCAAGCGTTTTTATGATGATGTCTGTGTGTGTGTGTTCGTTACGCGTTACGTTTTTCAGCTCAATTATCTCGCGAACCACTCATCGAATTGATCTCATTCGACGCGGCATTGTGTTGTTAAGAGCTGATTAGGTTTTGAGCGAAATCGGCTTAGCGGTTTTTTAATGGCAATCAAAAATCTAAGACAACCCTAATATAATGAAAATTATGATAATTTCTGCAATAATTTCAATAATAGTGCAAAAAATCTTATAAGTAGTGGGGGAAAAAACACAATATTCAGGAGTATCATATACTATATTTGATTACTAGCTGACCCACCAAACGCTGCTTTGCCGTATAAATATTAATTTTCAGAAATACTAATCCGATTAGAAAAATTGCTTCAATAATAGAAAACTACAATATTCAGGAGCAATATATGTAGGCTGTATTTTACTGTGCAAAGTAGTTGTGAATGAGTCCACGAAATGGTACGATCAACTTGGCAGTGGCAGATGGCGCCACTGTTATTCAATAAACTTAATGTTTTTCATAAAATCATCAGTTTTATGGAATTTGACTTTGAAGCAACGTGCGTGTACAACTACAACGGGATGCATCCGCTGAATATTTTGCAAAACAACTAATGTTTTTACGTATTTTTCTACTATGGGAAGTTAGTCGTGTGGACTCCATGGGTCGCACTCATATTTTTGAATTTTTAAATTTAAAAAAAAATCTCCTTGTAGCCGTTTTTTTTTAAATTAATTTCTTGTATATGAAATTTTTCAAAAATGTCCTAAGATTAATATGGGTATGCAGTATTTGCGAACATGTTAATATATGTCTAACATTTGAATTGTAATTTTAAACATTGATCCGTTTTTGAGATAAAAATCAAAAAAAAATCTTTGAACACAAAATAATTATTTGGGCAATATATAATGTAAAGGGTGTTTTTTTAGAGGTATAGAACTTTTTAGAGGCATTACTTTTCAAGACGGCGACCGATTTAACAGCTGTCAAGTGATTTATTCTCAGTTTGGTTTGGCAATTCATCATGAATAGACTCACGCCTGAACAACGCTTGCAAATTGTGCAAATTTATTTCGAAAATAATGGTTCTGTGCGGAATACGTATCGCGCACTACGTCCATTTTATCGTCGACGAAATCGTCCATCAGAGCAGTTAATTCGATTAACCATGGAACGTTTTCGCACCACATTTACTCTAATTGATAACTCGCATCCCCAGAGACGCCGTTTTGTGCGTACAGAAGAAGCTATCGCTATTGTAGATCGTAGCATTGAGGAAAACCCGAATGAGTCCATCCGCCGGTATAGAGCCATGATTAATAACTTTTTTATTCCTGAATTGAACAATCATGATGTCCAGGAGCTGTGGTTCCAACAAGACGGCGCAACATGTCACACAGCTCGTGCCACAATCGATTTATTGAAAGACACGTTTGGTGACCGCCTAATTTCACGTTTTGGACCTGTGAATTTGCCTCGAAGATCTTGTAATTTAACACCGCTAGACTATTTTCTATTGGTCTATGCGGATAAGCCACAAACGCTTGACCATTTAGAAGACAACATTCGCCGTGTTATTGCCGATATACGGCCACAAATGTTGGAAAAAGTCATCGAAAATTGGTCATCCAGATTGGACTACATCCGAGCCAGCCGTGGCAGTCATATGCCAGAAATCATATTTAAAATGTAATGCCACAAGATTATCTCTCGAATAAATAAAAAATCATGTCAATCGAATATTCCATTATTGCAATTTATACCTCTAAGAAAAACACCCTTTACCTACTCCTCAAAAAAAGGACGCTAATCGGACTATTATTTTTCGAGAAAATCAGCTGTGACCCATGGATTTGGCTACGTTCAATCACGTATCGGATAGGCTATCTGAGATACCCGTATCTGGGATATCTTTTTGGACGAGACAGATACCTGTATCCAGATAGCTGTCAAAACGTCTATGAAAAAAAAAAACAACAAATCAAACGCTTGAGAACAGGGAATTGTTTATGGCTGTAAATTCGTCGGCAAACATCTTCCGAGTCATCTAAATTATAAAAAATATTGTTAAAAATAACATGGACAGTTATTTTTTTTTATATTTCATTCAAATCTCTTCTAAATTGGAAGCTGGTAAAATAGCGCGCCAAACAATACAAGACAAAAAATCATGTGTTGATCAGCTGATCACACGGATACCCGAGGTATACCAAAAATTCTCAGATACCTCTGGATTTTTTTTGACAGAAAATGGTTCATGTATTTGCTATTTTTTACTATGGATTACAATAACAAAAAGCTATCCGATACCTTTTGGTTACGTGATTGAACGTAGCCATTGAAAAAACGATCTGTTTGATAAGTTCAATGAAGCTGGATAACCGTCCAATTTTCTCTTCCTTTTCACATAATTATAGATTAGATTGGGGTTCGATTTGATTTCAAATTCTGTCTACAAAATAAATTCACAGTACAAATAGTTTGAATAGTGTCTCATCATCCATAAAATAAGAATCAAACCATGGCATTTCGTGATTCGTAATTTCTTTTTTCTCAACCGATGCTTATGAAATTTTGTATCTACATCCAATTGCATTCAAGAATGGTTCAAGCTCACAATTCAACTTATTTGCGTACCCGAAAGATAAAAATAAAAGCGATAGCTCTAAATTATATCAAATATTTGTGGAATTTTTTGTCTGGTTATTAGCGGCCACGATAGACATTATATTATTATTAAGCAAAGCTTAGAAATGCTAAAACTTTTCCTTATCGTTAAAAAAATGCTTTAATTCACAATTAAGTTTATTAATGGAACGAGTACGCGTTGCATGTGAAAAATTGAAATGGAAGATGATTCAAAATTCTATAGACCCCAACAGATGTTCTTCTGCGGATGTGCTCAGAATTAAACGACAAAGGAGGAAGCAACACATAAAAGTTAATAAATTTATTAGGAAAAATTCATTGAGCGCGTTCACTTTGACTTGAACAGGCAATCCGGATCTATGTATAGGAAACAGTTTGAAACAAATGAAATGTTTTGCTCAATACCATCTTCAAAAAAGTGGTTATCTTTGCTTGTAACCAGGTGGTGATATAAGTAGGTGCCATCTTGATATACCTATCAAATATGAAGGGTTTTCCAATGAGAAGTGTTATTATGATATTCAAAGAAAAATGCAATTTTTTTAGATAAATTATCGGAAGTTTATTTCCTAATAAAGGGAATGGTATGCCGTTAATAATAATGAAAAACAACATCAGACAAATGGTCTCGATAGCCTCACGACTTCCATCTTTGAGGTCTTGAATCGACGCTGGGCTGTTGGCGTGTAGACCTTGTCTTGCACGTGGCTCCAAAGGAAGAAGTCGCAAGGTGTTTAATCACAAGATTTCGGTGGCCAATTGTGATCACCTCTTCGAGAGTCAACACGGTGCAAAAACTTTTCCCGTAAAAAATCAATGGTTTCGTTGCTTGTGTGGCACGTAGCGCCGCCGCCGTCTTGGTGAAAGTAAACGTTGTCCAGATCAATACCATCCAACTCGGCCATAAAAAATCAGAAATCATCTTTCGATTGCGCAATCCATTCACCGTTACTGTTGATCCAACCTCATTTTCGAAAAAGTTAGGTCCAATGACCCCGCCGGACCATATACCGAACCGAACAGTCACACGTTGAAGATGGAAAGGCTTCTCAACAATAACTCCTGGGTTTTCCCAGCCCCGGATGCGACAATTTTGCTTGTTGACGTTGCCACCGAATTGGAAATGGGCCTCATCAGTCAAGATGATTTTTCGATGGAATTCCGGATCATTTTCATGCATTTCAAGGACCCAATCAGCAAAGACACGAAGTTGTTGATGATCGGCCGGCTTGAAAATACGGTGTTATGACGTTTGTGGAATGTCCAATTCCAAAGAAAGGCGAGGAATGGACAAACCTGGGTTTTCTTCAACACTTTGGGTTCCAGCAGCCATAGTTTCAGTTGATTTTTGAGCGACGTGCACGGGCTTTATTCTTCACATCACTAACTTGTCCCAACAGCTCAAAGTTTTCCAACAATATCTGAATTGCGGTCCGACAAGGTGCTTCAAGACGACCCAATTTTTGTAGAGAATTTTAATGATTTCAATGCGTTGTTAAGCGTGTATCGTTTCTTTTTTTTATTAATGGCGTAATTCTTACTTGTCAAATGTCAAAAAATAACAGCTTCAAAAGTGACACCTACCGACATAGTGGGCTATTCAAATAACACCTTTTATTTTCAAACCCTGTACTTATCGAATCAATCTCTCGTATTTATGTAACCGACATCTTCTAATGTCCGTTATAAAAACTGTCTGTTTAAATTATTCTGAACATATTCAATTGTTGCTATAAATCTCCGAAAAGTATGCAATTTTTTTTAAGAAAAAGAAAACAGTTTCGTAACTATTTAACTGACTAGATGCCTGTTGAAAACCAAAATTCAAAGAGAATATGAAGAAACGACTTAAAGAGGAAGCGCGAGTAGAGCTAGACGCGTGGCGAAAAGGGTTACAACGTTATCCAGCACAGACGGTATCATATTTTATGGGTACCTACTCCTCCTTTTAAAGAGCTGAAAAGGCTTACAAGAGCGTTAATCTTCTATATATTATAAAAATGGATGTATGTTTGTATATATCCTATGGACTCCGAAATGGCCCAACAGATATTTTTGAAATTTTCATGTATTGTATGTGCTGTATGTACTGTTGTATTCCGTGGTGGTTTCTATGAAAAAAAAGTTGGAAAAACCTCACGGAAGAGTTGGAAAAGTGCATTGGTTTTCAAGTGGACAACTGGAAAATTTATAAATGGGTTTTCGAATGGAAAATAGAATAACTCAGAAAACTCATTGGTTTTCAAAGGGAAAATTACATGTAATTGTAGGTGCATTGGTTTTGAAATGGAAAATTGAAAATTTAAAAAAAAAGGGGTTTTCAAATGGAAAATAGAAAGTGCTTTTTTTATATAATGAGCACGCACTCAAGGGGTTTGTTTTCCCTTTTTATGCCAAAGCACAGTGCGAGCGTTAGGGAAAATGAGATAGAGGGTTAAGGATGAGGTGTCGGTTAACATTGTTTTTGAATTCTTGAACATTGCAATGACCGGGGAAGACAGAGTGTGGAAGAGAGTTCCACGTTCGCGTAGTACGGCTAAAGAACGATTCTCTGAACATGACCGTACGACCGAAGTTGGGCTCGAGGGTGAACTGATGGGCATGGGAGGAATGCAACTGGCTATTTCACTAGAGCATAAACCATTGAAGTAACGGTAAAAAAGGGTGAGGCATGAGACATTACGTCGATGTTCAAGTGACGTAAATGTCTCAACGATGGTATGGTCACCAATCATCTTAAATGCTCTTCTCTGGATACTGTCCAAAAGACTTAAGTACGTTACTGGAGCACCAGCCCAAACGTGGGAGTTGTACTCAAGCTTTGGACGTATGTAAGTTTTGTAGATGGTAGCCAGATCAGAGGGGGAAAAAAAATTCTTGCATCTTCTTAAAAAACCTAAACAACTTGCGGCATTTTTGGCGACATCGCGTATGTGTTCGTTCCACAAGAGGTGGTCGGTGAAGCACATACCGAGAATATCGAGATGTTCGGTTTCGCTGATGCAAGTGCCACTCATGGACAGTGGCAAGGGGGGTATATCTCGCTTCAACGATACAAGACAGCATTGAGTTTTCGAAGCATTAAACTCTACGCGGTTTCTTATTCCCCATTGTACAATGCTGTTTATGTCAGAGTTTAATGAGCTTATCATATTTAGTCGTTGCAGTTCCACATCCGAAGAGGAAGGATGTGAGTCTGGAAACGAATATGAAAAGCTAAGGGTACTATCGTCAGCGAAACAATGAATTGGATTAGAAGTTACATACAAGAGATCATTTATGAAAATGAGAAAGAGGGTCGGAGACAAAACGGAGCCCTGGGGCACACCAGCATTTATATTGTGGGTTTCAGACTTGAACCCGTCCAATACAACTTGTATAGAACGGTTCGAGAGAAAGTTTCTAATCCAATGAAGTAGGGACTCATCAATACCGAATGCACGCATTTTCGATAAGAGAGCCTGGTGCCAAACTCTATCAAATGCCTTTGAAATATCAATTGCAGCAATCTTACTTTCTCCAAAACGATGTAAAGATTTGTTCCACTGTTCGGTGAGATAAACCATCAGATCACCAGTGGACCTGTTGCTGCGAAAGCCGTACTGCGGGTCATTAAGAAGCTTTCGGTCTTCAAGATATTTCTTAAGCTGATAATTTATCAGCGTTTCCATGACCTTAGAAAGAAGGGACGTAAGTGCAATCGGACGATAATTGGAGGGAGAGGAGGATTCGCCTTTTTTGGGTATAGGCTGGACAAATGCTGTTTTCCAACTACTCGGAACGAGCCCAGAATAATAGGATAGATGGAAAAGCTTATGCAAGAGGGTTTTGCCAGCGATGAAGAACACCTCTTCAGAACAATAGCGGGGATACCATCCGGGCCAGCGGATTTGTGTATGTTGAGATCTTTTAGGACTCTTGCCACAGCTCGAGTGCGAAAGAAGATTTGTCCCATGGAATCATTGACGCGCTCAAGAACTGGAGGAATCATGGCACTCTCTGGCAGCGAAGAGTTGGAGGCGAACTGCCTAGCAAAAAGGTTAGCTTTCGCGAGAGAGCTAACAACTGGAGTGTCATTGACAACAAGCGTAGGGACCGAGGAAGAAGAAGAATTCTTCATATTTTTTACAAATGACCAAAAATTCTTACTGCCTTTGGGAATATTGCAGTATTTTTTGCCTTAATTTTTGGTCATGCAAAAACTTTGTCCTTCGAATATGGGCATTGCAGGCCTTCCTGGCTTGTTTAAACTTATTCCGGTTTTCCTCAGTTGGGTTGGCTTTGTAACAACGGAAACTTACCTCTTTAACCCTGATAACCTCTTTACAGCTCTCGTCAAACCATGCGTTCTCTTTGGGTTTGATGCTTTTAACCCTGTTCGGGATAAAAGTTCTCATTCCCAGTAGAATTAAACTTGTAGTTATATCCACACTGGAGTCTACGTCACTATCGAGGAAGCATAGTGACCAGTTAAAGATCCTGAAGAAGTTATTGAGACCGTCCCAGTTGGCTTTCTCGTACTGCCAAACGGTTCTCTTAGGAGCTCTTTCTTTAACTGGAAGTTTTTGACACGAGAAATTAGCAGATATGACACAATGGTCAGATTGGCCTACAGGCGATAGTACACTAATTGCATACTTATCAGGGTCAGAGGTAAGAAACAAGTCAAGAGTGTTTTCTGCTTGGCCGTCAATGTCCGGTATTCGAGTGGGCTCGTTGACCAGCTGAGCAAGATGGTTAAACTCAGCAAAGATCTCAGCACACACTCCTTCGGCTTGATGAAAAACTCGGAAAACTCATTGGTTTTCAAAGGGCTAATTGCATGAAATTATAAGTGCACTCATTTTCAAATGGAGAAATGGAAAATTTTGGATTTTTGAATTTGAATTTTTCAACGAAATTTGTATTTTACTGCATGCTTAAATTCAGATATGTAGTTCTCTATTTTAATTGAAGCAAATCACATTGCATAATTATTCTGGGCTTGCTCTGAAAGGTGGCGAGACCAGGTTCGCATGTTAACAAATATATCGAAAAAATACTGTTAGAAAAGCAATTTCTGAACAGTTCCACCTAGAATCCAATTCAAAAGTATAATCTTCGACCACCATTTTATTGTTTCTATTTTTCCACTTTCCCATAAGATTTGCCCAAACTTATTTTCACAGGAACCATGACTCGGATAAGCTATGCGTACTGTCAAAATTTTATAAAAATACGTTGGGTGGCTTAAGAGTCTATACCGGTCATACAAATAAATCAGCATACATCCATTTTATTGTTTATACTAAATTTTAGCTAACCACGTTTTACCATAACGAAGCTCTTTCAGAAGCAGGCGAAACGAAGTTCGCGGGGTCAGCTAGTTTATCGTATAAAAGTCGTTTTCGACATCGGAATGGACATAAAAATGTATATGTATATCCCTCAAATCCAAGTTTGATCTGCAATTTCAGATGTTGCTGCAGTGATCTTCACTTATGATATCTCCATAGTCAGCAAAGAATAAATGATGTACTTTTGGGTTCGTCACCGTACTTTCAATCAGGCACTCAAATACAGAGCAGAGGACTGCAGACGTTTCTCTTTTATGATTTCGATAGTTCGGTTACTCCAGCTACACATAGGTTCCTGGAAGTCCTCGTTTCTTGAGGGTCACTTATGTCAAATCTCGTTGTTGTCAATCGAATATTTTTTTTTAAATCAACCAATACGATATGCAAATCCTCCAAGGAATTCCAATGTTTTTCTATAAAATCAGCAATCGTCGTTGGCTTACCTGTACCGGTAGGCTATGTTACCCAAAATTTGCTAAAAGATTTTCATGGCGTGTGAAATGAGTTTAACCGAATGGTAAATATCATCCTTCCCTCTGTATACATAGATTGGAAGAGTTAAACTTTCTCTCTATTGATTTGACATTTAATCAACTCTTGAGAGGAAACATGAATCATGTCTCATCTTTTTCCAAAATTCTGATTGTTTTTCATCTGCTCAAAAAACTTTTCTCTATTTGGAGTTCTTAACCGCCTAACAGTGTCGATTTGGAACATATTCGTTCAAAAATCCGTCACAATATTGTCGCTACCTGTGATTGCATCTACGGACTGTATGTTTCCTCATAAGTGTTTTGTCGAAGATTTCAAATAACTGCAGCAATCGGGATGAAAGGATATATTTTTAAATAACTTCTGTTTTTTTTTTTTTTTATTAAACTATTTTTTATTAAGATTAAATAATATTACATTTATTTTAAAAAACATTTAAATATCTTAAAAAATACTTGGGAGGGTTTTTGTTTCAATTACTTTTCTATAATACTTTGCTGATTTCTTTGGAGTACGCTCCTTATTGGGACTGGTGAAATTCACAGCATACAGTCCAAATTTGTGTCTGAAAAAAAACACAAATTTTTATAAACATTCAAAAGTACAAGTTAAATTTCATACGAATATCCTTTTTGCCATTCGAAATTATCCATCAAACTCCAGACTGTGTACCCAGTGACATTACAACCGTCATTGACAGCATTCAATACTGCTTGCATGTGCGCCTTAATGAAATGAATCCGATCATCATCTTCTGGATGGCCATCATCAGACCATCCGTTTTCGGTAATAATCACTTCTGGATTTCCAAATTGGTCACGAATGTATCTAAATTTCATAGAATTAATTAGTTTTCAGGAAGAAGCTTCGATTTTGGTCCAGAATTACTTTAGAATACCCTCGAGTCCTTCAGGCACACAGTACAGCCATTCAGGTTTGCCCTTAACCCATGTTTCGTCTGGATATGCGTCCGAGTCATAATCTCTCTCCCATGATGGATTCTCTCCCATTGGCTTGCTGGCTCTCTTAATATATCTCGAAGTGTAGTAATTGAGCCCCAAGAAATCAGCTGAACCCCTAACTATCTCCTTCCATCGGCCCTCGAGCCTTGGCAATCGGGAACTTATTCTACCTTCTTTCAAACTATTGGCTGCAATCGTTTCCACCATTGCTGGTGGATATCCACCGGTTTTGCTGAAGATTGGATATGCCAAGAAACCCAACTGTAAATGGACAATTTCTTGTAGCCTTCTGACAACAACAAAACAATACAAAACTTACATTAAACTGCATTCCGCGAGAAATTGCCTCCTGATCATTTGTATGAGAGAAAAAGAATCGACTGGCCATCGTAATTCCGACCTTTCCGCGTTGTTTTTCATAAAATCGTGCCTTATAGGTTCTGTAGGCAGCCGCATGTGCTTTCAACGAATGATCCATGCAAAGATAGTCAGCAACACCGGGAGCATGAACTTGAGGTGGATAATTGGCGTCGGCATAACCGGGCTTACAATAATCGAAGGGTTCGTTAAAAGTGTTCCAAATTTTGACACGATCGCCGAAATTTTCAAACAATTCGGCGGCATAAGTGACAAACATATTGATTATCAGCGGATTGGCAAAGCCGCCGATTTTTTGGATTTCCGTTGGAAGATCATAATGGGATATGGTAACCAGGGGTTCGATGTTATTTGCAAGAAGCAAATCGATAACTTTATTGTAGTATTCGATACCCTTATGGTTCTTTGATGAAATATCGCCGTTGGGATAGATGCGGGGCCATGAAATCGAGAAACGGTAGTGGGTTACCTGTGGATAAAAAATTATATGTTGAGGTTATTGCTATGGACAAAATGTTTCTTATTTTATGTGTATTTGAATATATAGACATTATTTTTCTATAGAGACGGGTTTATTTTGACACCTCGTGGCGGCGATATTGTTTCTTTTACTTTGTGTCAAAATATCGTCTTTTAATTAGTCACTAAAGAAAACCCGTCATGGCAAGTGCGTCAAGCAACACATTCAAATAATAAAACTTTATTATCAAAATTATTGTTCTCTAGAAGTAACGATATGGGTACATGGCTGTCCTTCGAAGTCAACTATTCAACGATCGGTACTTACGTCAACGAAACGCAAGATCTGCCGAAAACATAGCCGTTGTTCGTGAAGGTGTACATCCGAGACAGTCGCGGAATCTCACAAGAACTTGGCCTGTTGCAAATCACAGCATGGCGAATTTCGTAGGTACCCTGATTTTGGAGTTGAAATCAAACGACCAAACACAGCGTCGTGTTTTCGCTAATTGGGGTTTGGTGCGGTTGAGGAAGCGATAAGGCTCATTTTTGGATTAATGGGTACGTGAATAAGAAAAATTGACGGATTTGGGACGACACCAATCCACGCGAGATACCAAATAAAGTAAATATTTTGTGCGGATTTTGGGCTGGAGGCGTCATCGTCATCGGCCCGTTCTTCTTCGAAAATTATGCTGGCCAGGCCATCACCGTCAACTGTGACTTTTTCTTGGGTAGCTTTCTTAGCCAAGCTACCGCGGCCTTCAAAGACAACGTAATCGATGCCATTAATCAAATTTAGTCTGATTTATGCGCCAAAGTCATCGAAAACTTGACCTTTCGATTGCGCTCCAACCAGCGAAGCCCCGTCGGCCATTTGAACGATTTTATATTTTGCACATAATATCTTGACTAGATGGCCCGCCTGACTTCGTGCTGCATCAAATAAGAACTAAACTTTTGTACCCCACTACCCACCCAGTACCCTGGCCATATCTCGTTCGATTTTGTTTAAAATACACCTACCTCTTGCATGAGGTTTTTATATATATGTATAGATATAGAGGATATGGAAGGACCACTTCTGCAGACTGTACAACGGCGATGACGAATCAAATTCCGCTGTCAGGCAGAATGAACCATTCAATGAAGACGACGCAAGCCAAGATTTCCGTCTACCCGACCTTGAAGAAGTGAAGATAGCAATATCTAAGCTTAAGAACAACAAAGCCGCGGAGCTGACGGCATCACTGCCGAACTCTTCAAAGCAGCCGGCGATGACTTGGTTAGGAGCATGCACCAACTCATCTGCAGAATATGGTCGGAAGAAAGCATTGTATTGTTTGTCCGATCCTGAAGAAAGGAGATCCTCTAATCTGCACCAACTACAGAGGCATCAGCCTCCTAAACATCGAATATAAGATCTTTTCTGCAGTACTATGTGAACGTCTGAAGCCGTTTGTCAACAATCTGATAGGTCCATATCAGTGTGGCTTTAGACCAGGAAAGTCCACCATCGATCAAATTTTCACATTACGGCAGATCCTGGAAAAAACTCAAGAACTCCAAATCGACACCTACCATCTTTTTATCGATTTCAAGGCCGCGTATGACAGCATCTATAGAGAAGAACTGTATAAAGCCATGTCCAGTTTTGGCATCCCTACAAAACTCATTCGCCTGAGCAGGATGACAATGGAGAACTCGCGCTGCTCCATCAAAGTCGGTAACGACCTCACCGACCGACGCCTTCGATGTCAAAAAAGGCTTTAGACAAGGTGATGCACTGTCATGCGATTTCTTCAACATCATATTGGAACGAATAGTGCAGAACTCCCACGTCAACACTAGAGGCACTATCTTCCAGAAGTCTGTGCAACTACTCGCGTACGATGATGACATTGATATCATTGGGAGAACACAGCGTGATGTCAACAGTGCTTTTGCGAGTATACAGACAGAGGCTGAAAAAATGGGTTTAGCGGTCAATGAGGGCAAAACAAAGTATATGCTGTCATCTAGAAAGGACACCCAACACCGACATCTTGGACAAAACGTCACGATAGACGCATATAATTTCGAGGTAGTTAGGGACTTTGTATACCTTGGCTCCGCTATCAATACGGACAACGACATCAGCACCGAGATCAGACGAAGAATAACTCTTGCTAATCGCTGTTTCTTCGGGCTAAGAAAGCAATTGAGTAGTAAAGCCCTCTCCCGAAAAACTAAGGTGACGCTCTATAAGACCCTCATCATCCCCATCCTGCTATATGGTGCAGAAGCATGGACCTTGTCAAAAACGGATGAGAGCGCACTTGGCCGTTTTGAGAGAAAGAT
Organism: Sphaerophoria taeniata; assembly: GCA_943590905.1. Taxonomy (NCBI): domain Eukaryota; kingdom Metazoa; phylum Arthropoda; class Insecta; order Diptera; family Syrphidae; genus Sphaerophoria; species Sphaerophoria taeniata. The sequence continues at coordinate 28,244,850 of OX016541.1, forward strand.
TCTACGTAAGATCTATGGTCCTGTCTGCATAAACGGTGAATGGAGGAGAAGATTTAACGACGAACTGTACGGGCTGTACAGCGACACTGACTTAGCTAAAAGAGTGAAGGTCCAAAGACTCAGATGGCTCGGTCACGTGGAGAGGATGGACACCAATACTCCGGACCGTAAAGTCTTCAAATCCACCCCAGAGGGAAGACGCAGTAGAGGAAGACCAAGGCTCAGGTGAAGCGCTCAAGTTGAACACGACCTCAACCAACTCGGCGTGCGAAACTGGAGACAGCGAGCTAGGGACCGAGCTAGCTGGAGAGGTTTGTTGGTTGAGGCCCAAGTCCACCCCGGACTGTAGCGCCACCTTAAGTAAGTAAGTAAGTAATAGATAGAGCTCTAAAATAAAGATAAAACTTTATTGACTTAATATTCTGGACTCACGTAAAAGCTATAGAAATTTCTTACTATCTTCTAGAAAAAGAACATTGGACTGGCAATATTTAACAGTTTAAGACAAAGCAACGGAAGTCGGGGACGCTCGTTTTAGTTTTTTCTCTTCTCAGATTTGATTTATTGTGTATTTGAAAACTACTTGTAAAAATGCAAACACATTGCTTCTTTTTTTCAAAAGGTAGGGGAAAATAAATTATGTTCATAGCTTTTGTTTAAAATATATCAATATCAAAATTAGCTAAATCGGTCCAGCCATTCCTGAATTTCAGGGTGACATCAATTAATTTTGATATAAGAAAATAAAATAGAGTGGCGTGACAGCTCTGAAGAGCGAAGGCCTAAATGGCTTACTCTCATCAACAATCCTCTGGGTACGTGTGAATAATAGAGGGGACCTACAATTTAACGTGCCGATTCCGAACGGCAAAGTTGAGAAGCACTTTTTCATGACAGATTGATACTCTTGGAATTTTTGTCAGTTCTTCGCCTCTTGCGAAAGATTAAATAAAAACTATGGGCACGAGTAGGACTCGAACCCCCGACGACGTTCTGCTTAGCAGTCAACGCACCTTAGCACTAAGCCACGGACATATGTGTATACATATGAATATTATGTAAGGTTTCTATATCCAAAATCATTTTTTGGTGCCACTTTGACTTTTTATTGAGTTTATCTGCAGCCAGATAAGTAACTTAAAAACAACAATTTCAATTTAATGATTTTGATATTGAAATGCATAGTTAACCCTCAACCTCTCAAGTGTTTTAAATCTTTTGACTTAGGCTAGAAAAATTATCTTATCGAGGGGAATTGCAACAATAAACCTCAATCAATGTTCGTCAAATAAACACAATTTCAAGTGTCGTACAAAAGTTAACAGTACTCTTTATTGCAATAAAATCATTTTGGCTATAAATCTTGAAAAACTCGATAAGTAGAAAGTTATAAATAAAACTAATTTTGGATTCAAAAAATCGTGGTCAATTCAGTTTGTAGTCGTTATGAAAGACAATTCAAAACCTATCTTTTTCCATGTTTTATATTATTATTATATGTAAGAGCCAACACTGTGACTAACAAATTGTTGGCACAAGTTCAAAGGCAAACTGCGCCAAGCAATGTCAAAGTAATTATCTATTTCAGTGTCATTGCCTTTTAAAAATGTTTAAATTTTTCTGTTAGATTTCCGTGTGCGTATGAACACATAACTATACGTGACCGGCTTTTTAGCATAAAGAGACGCTACTTAATTGCAACAAGTTAGTCACAACTTCTTAATCAACATACGCTGATTTTTTTCTTTATTTTAATTTGTTGAACCAGATGTTGGGTATCGTAGAAACAGTGTAACACAAGCATGATTTTTCAAACGGGTTGATTAAGTTGCTTCATTTTAATTTTGAATATTTCAACAGTAATTTGAATATAATTTGGTTGGTATAGCATAGCAGTAGACGGTTATGGGATACTAAAATAGTATTGATCAGATTGGTCACTATGACGTATACGTACTTTTTTATCATCTTCTTCTACTATATAAAAATAATTCGGGTTTTCCTTCCTGACGCTATAACTCCAGAACGCACCAACCGATTTCCACGGTTTTGCATTCGTTGGAAAGGTCTCGGGCTCCGTGAGGTTTATAGCAAAGAAAATGTATACTTTTCAAATCACAAATTGTGCCAATGTTAAAAAATAATGATTTTCTCACTACAGCAAAATAAAAACGAAACTGATCAATTTAAAATATTGAAAATTGTGTATATGTGTGTCAGAAAATTATTTTTATAGAAGAAGGCGACATGTAGCAATGGGATATTGGTGTGATGGAGTTGGTGTGGAAATTGATGTTTGTGATGTGATGGTGTTTGTGTTGTTGTTGATGTTGTTGTTGTTGTTGTTCATGTTGAAGTTGGTGTTGGAGTAGATGTTGTAGGTAAAGATGGTGTTGGTATTGTTATTGGTGTTGGTGTCGTTCATTAGTGTTGATTTTGAGTTGGTTTCAGTATTGTGGTTGAGGTTGATGCTGTAAGGTGTTTGTGGTGGCGTTAGTTACGGTGTTAGTGTTTGTGAAGGCCATCAATTTGGAGGTGGTGATTGGTGTGGTTGTTGGTGTTTGTATTTCTGTTGATATTGGCGACATGTATGTAAATTGCTGAAGGTCATTCATCATCATAATCGTCGGCCTGGACCATGAAGTTTTCCCCTTGATCTGCACTTCAACCCGGATTAGCTCCGGGACCAAAATCATCATCACTGTAGTTCGCAGTGGGATCATATTGGAATGCCAAGCGATTGTATGATGCCAATGATCTGGTGTTGGCACCATTGAAATTGAACCATGCATTCAAACGAATAATCCTGAAATCCAAATAACCGATGAAATCTACAATGAAGGATTGATTCTGATTGAGGATCAATGCTTGACTATTGCAAACAAGCTACTGATTGAAGTAGGAATGATTGCGCCAAATCGATCGATGCACGATGCATTCAACCAAGAATTAAATCGAGAGCTGCAATACAATGTTGATACATTGCAGGAATTCGTTCGAAATAATGTACCGTTGCTGAATGAACAGCAAAAACAAGTATACGAAACATTAATGCAAGCGGTGGACAATAATACTGGAAATGTTACATAAAACGAAGCCATCTGGTGGCGAAACGGAGTTCGACGGGTTTGCTAGTAAATTTATATTTTAGCAAAAAGATTTGTTTTTGGTTTAATAGATTCCAGAATAAACTGAATTGTGTTGGCAAACAGTCTTTTCTTTAATGTATCAAAAAGCCGCCGTTCTCTTATCTTCAATCTCAAAAAATGTGAAAGACAAAAAGCAGATTAAAGTACAAAAATAACAAAAGAAATCAAGCATGTAACCACAACCTTGACCTACATAGTATATATATGTGCCAAAACTATCAATTGAAACAAACAAACCAATGGCCTGTTTGCCCATTTGCAAAAATTGTCTAAATTACAGCCTTATCGCGAATTTCAAGTGCGAACTATCTTCAAAGAGTTTTGCTTATAGTTAACCCCCGACATCAACAAATAAAAGCAAAATTCGTGATAGTTCCTTGTTTTTTTAAACAACATCTGATTATTAGTTTTTGCAATGACGATCATAGAGCTTAATCATACCTTTTTCTCGAACAAAGTAGGTAAGAAAGCTTGTTAAAGAGAAGCTGATAGCAGCGTCTTGAATTTACCATCATCAAAGTAACAATTTCAAAATCAAAATCTTCGACTTCAGGTCAATGACCAAATTCCATGAGACATCTGTAACCATCATTATATACCCTACCCCACTGCATCCTGCACTTCCTCCAAAATTAAATGTTATTCAATTTGATAAGACACCAAACGATGATGGGTTGGTTTTTTTTGATTAACAGTCAAAATTGTATTTCCGTCATTCCATTGTTATTTTACTGTTTTAAAAATTAATTGCAAGGTTATCAAATGTTAAAAACTTTTTTTTATAGAAAAATAAAAGAAAATAAGGAAAACATGTGCTCGAGAGGTATTTACCCTTTTTTCGTGGTCACTAACCTTCGATTTTTGAATATTGAAATCATTGTTAAATTCAATAATGTAGGTACTTGTGTTTTTACTAACATGAAGCTGATAATGGAAAATACAAAACAGAAATAGCAGCAAGAGTAATGAACATCCCTAAATAGACTTCCTGATGTGAAAACTCTGATTCAGATAGCAATAAACCTTTCAATCAAATCAAATGATGTATTGACATCTTGTTTAAACTGTTAAGCCTTAAAATCTTTACTTAACACAGTTAACATGGAATTGCAAGTAAATTACAATTATTATGTCGTTGGCAATAGAAAAATAAAACAAGTAGCTTGTGCTGTCAAGCTTGATGTTAAGGCAACTTCCCCCTTTTGGTTGAGATTGTCGTTTTGGTCGTGTTATTCACTAGGCCACGGGAAACAACTTTTATTAATTCAATTTCAATTGCAAAAACTAAGACTAAGCACGACCAGAGGTTCTACTTGATCAGCTTTTTTAAACAATGCCATGCTATAAGTTCGCACTTAATTGGGTAATTTAAACTTGGAGTTAACCGGAAAAATGTTCAATACATTCTAATTAGTCTACGGTCTGAAAAAAACAAAAAACACATAAAACATGACAGTCGTTTTTTTTATTCAAAGTACCACAAGTTATTGAACCTTGTTCGACAAATTCCTGTTAGTGACACTCCTTGAAACTCAAATACCACAAAATAAAAGAAACAAAAACAACAATCCCATGTGCGACAAGATGCTCTTTTTGAAGCTATTTATAGCAATTCGGGATTATCTTGAAAAAGTCATTGACCAAATGCCAAGGCATCCTCATAGCGTATGACGCTTTGAATATGTTTTAATCCTTTTAAATGAATCATACGTCAAGTGAGTGAACCCAAACCAATATCACACCCATTTTTTATTAAAAAAAAAAAAAACTGTGTTGAAGAATACTCTTGCTCCACAAATCCAAAAGGATTGATATTGAAATTCATTACTTAACACGGATTTAAAATGCCCTTTCATCGTTTCGTTTTTTAGAAGCCAAATTATTATTATTATTTTTATTAGCCACTTAGGCCCTGGCTCTTCAAGAGCTGTCGCGCCACTCTATTTATTTTATTTTTTAGTGAGTTACTTTACTGCTTTTCTGTCTACCTACTTGCCTCGGGGCGCCTTTATGATATGGGATCAATGAGGTTATGTTTTCATTGTGAAAATAGCTTTTTGTAGCAAACAGAAAGTATATGCGGCAAGGGGTTTTAACCCTCGATGTGTAGTGCACGACTCTGGCTACGCTAGAAAACAGCGAGTATATGCGGCGGCTTCACCGCTCAAGGGATTTTAACCCTCGATGTGTAGTGCACGACTCTGGCTACGCTAGCAAACAGCAAGTATATGCGATTTTGTTTAATTAATTAAAAATAGAAATATTATCGTCCTAGAAAAAATAAAAGTTGATTTGTTATTTATTTTCAATTTACTAACTAATAATATCATTGGCGCCTTCAAATTCCGGTGTATAAAGTAGAGCCTGGTGTTCACAGGAGCTTGTTATTTTGGACACGGATCTTTTTTGAAGACTGTTCTCTGACACTTAACACGCAGGTCCATGTGTCTGACTTGTAAAATCTAAGCAGCGAGTGGCAGGATTCAAAGAATATGACAAACATTTTCAGTAGTGAGCTTTTTGGTGTAGCATTCTGGAGCGTGGTAAATTTTCTAAGACAATGTTGAACAGATAGGTTAGGTTAGGTTGTAGTGGCTGTCTAGTTGTTGTTGACTCACTTAGACCTCAAGGATCCGTTGTGATACCACAAAATACTCATGGGAGAGTAATGAACTTAAACAAACCAATGTTGAACAGATAACAATTGTTCAAATTTCGTTGCGGCGAATTTATATTACTTTAAAAAGCTGTGTACTCAGCCCTCTCCCCCGCCATTTTGCTTAGAATTTCGGCTGAATGCCTATGAAAATATACAGAAATTCTTTTGAAATTAATATTTTTCAAAGACGTTTGGAATCTTGCTGTTTAGACGTTTGAACGATTCACCTTCTCTTGGTTCTAAGTATTGGGGCGCTTAACTGTGATAATGGATAGAATCCTTATTTTTAGTAGTGTCAAATGTTAATAGTTTTCCTGGACAATATGCAAGCTTGTCTTGGTCTAAATTGAGATCTGCATCAGGTGGTATGGTATGAATACAATTGGCAGATCAAAGAAGCCACTTCAATCAAAAAGCGTTGTTGAGAATGCATTGAAAAACATTTCACGAAATAAAAGAGAATATATTCCATTGTACCCAACTGGGATTCTCTTTTTCCTTGCGATAAAATAATTTTCAAAACGCACGACTAACTTCCCAGAAGAGAAAAATAAAACTGACGAGTACTTGTAAATGACGGTTATAAGAAACTCAAAAATTCTGCAAATATTAAAAAGAAATTCTATGTGTTTTCTTATACTGAAATTTCTTTTATAAATAAAGGTTCAACTATACTGCGATTTTGCTCACTTAATACAGCGAATACACATAATAAGAGGAAACCATAATAGCTCTGTTCTTTTACTCCCTAAAACTCCCGAAAACTCACTTAAACTCCCAAATTCTCCCACTTTTCTGTTCATTTACTCCCGATTTTTGAAAGTTCTGTCACTTTTGAAGGAGAAAAATATTTCCCCTATCTCCCGATTTTAAACGCAAACATTTCATGCGGCAGTTTTCGTGAGTTCTGTCAAACCATAAGAAGTACATTGAATTTTCTTGACGTTTGATATAATTTTGTGCATTTGTGAGATTTTTACTGTCAAGTGTTCTTTTACTTTTTGGGAGAATTACAAAATTTCGTCCCCACTCCTCGATTTTTGACAGTTTTTACAAAAAATCCCGAAAAATTAAAAGAACGGACTTAATTACATAAGCTACGTTCGTCAAACTTTCGTTCAAATTCTACTAGTGCGGTTTCATTTGCTCATTGCTTTATGTCGTTTTCCATTGGTCTTTTTTTGACGTTTCTTCTTCTACCTCCAATGGAACGGGTTATGGTGTATGTGTCATTCTTCGACGATGGAAAACGACATTAGTGAATTTGAAAGCGTAAAGAAGAGAAGGTAGCCTTTTACTTTTTCTGACTTAAGGAAATTTTCATTCGGTTTTTGACATTAACTTAAGTTCACTTAAGCAATTATTTTATGTAGTTGGACATATAAAATGCATATAAGAAATAAAATGTCTTTTATCAATCGTCGCTTGGATAAATGTTTGTCGTATGTGAAAAATTGGGGTTTTGAGGTTTAAATGCAGTTTTGGTAATAGATTTTTTGGCTACAATTCTGTAAAATCCGTTTTTTAATATTTGGCTTAGTTCCCGAGATATTCAGTGTTCTTTTTGTCGTATCTCCAAGGTCACTAACGATTTGAGTCATTTTTTTGTCGTATGTGTAAGAAAAAGCTACACATACGACAAATTTTAAACATACGACAATTTTTCCCATACAAAACCGGTTTTTCGTCGATTCGGAAAATGATTGTCGTATGTGCCTTTTCTTTGAACACATACGACAATAATTTACTGAAGTCTACGTGTGCGTTTGTCGTATGTCCCATAACAATTAACACAGTCGTGTGTTATTTTTGGTCTCAGTTGCAATCATGATGTCAAAGGAGTCGGACGCCCGAGTTTTCTGCTCCGAGTTTGTCGGAAGAAATTTGTGCGTAAAGACTATGATATTGCATGCAATAAATTTATGTTTTAATAACTTTTAATTGGTTTCTTATTTTTTTGGCATGAGTGGCGAAATATTAGGTGAGGACTTTTCAACTGACGATGAAGACAATGATCCAACCTTCAACAGCAGACAAAACGAATTCCTTAAAAAAATTGTATGAGCATGCAAATGAATTGATTTTGCCAACTCCAGATTCGAATGAAATCCAAATTCGAAATCTGCCATCCGTTTATAGCAGTTCATGTAAGTTTCTGAATTTTCGTTAGTATCAAATCAAAGGTAGCAATTTAATTTCAATAGCATGCAGTGTATTATTTCATCTTTCACGGGTACTGCCTCTTGCGAAGACCTGACAAATCTTCCAAGAGTATCAATCTGTCACGAAAAAGTGCTTCTCAACTTTGCCGTTCGGAATCGGCGTTAAATTGTAGGTCCCCTCAATTCTTCACACGCACTTAGAGAATTGTTGATGAGAGTAAGCCACATAGGCCTTGGTTCTTCAAGAGCTGTTGCGCCACTCTATTTATTTATTCTATGCAGTGTAACACAAACAACTTGCAGAAAAAGAAAGAGGAACCCATCGTTATGGAAACAAAATTTAAGAAAGAATCTTCGTGAGCAGGGTCTTCCTTATAATGGAAAAATTGGCATAAAAAGACCTGCTAGAGCGTCTTTTTTCAACTTCATTAATGTCGTTTTGTCGTATGTACAAGACTATTCCATTCAAACATTTGATAAATTTTTGTCGCATGTTTAAAAATTTTGTCGTATGTGTTTGGGAAACTAGCAGACTTGGTGAAATAGTCACATACGACAAGAGCATTCTGAGCAAAATTGGCTCTAAATTGTTCCTTAACAACTATTTCGATTTTATTTTAACGTTATTGAACTAAAAACTTTTTTTTACATAAGTCATACAGTTTTCAAGAATATCTGACGTAGGGTTTTTGAGAAAAAAAATTCTGAACTTTGATGTCGTTTTCCCAAAAGTAGCCAAATGTAACATACGACAAACATTTATCCAAGCGACGCAATGTTTGTCACTCTTGTTCGCTCATTTATGATCTGTCACTTTTTTGGCAATGCACCAAAATGATATGTTCAGAAATTTTACACGGGCCATAAATTCGATTTTTACTCGAGAAGATTTTTTATAAACGTAAAATTTTCTATGAAATCAACGAGATTTTGTGAGACAATAAGTTTCTAATATTAGTGTTTTTCATATACATACTTAAGGGGCTTTGGAATGTTTAATGTTAATAAAGAAAAAATACCTGACGAATTGAAACGTATCAATTTTGTTTTACAACTCAACTTTTATTTAAAGACAATCAAAGCCCATATTCTCATTGATGTCAGCAATGAGATTAAGAAAGAAATTACAACCATAGAGGAAGGCAATGTCATCCGCAAAAGCGGTTGATATAAATCAGAAAGAGTATAGGACCCAAAACTGAACCTTGTGGTACACCAATTGTTAGGTTGCAGAGTTTAAAGGAAGCATTTAGAATATTAAAAAAAAAAATTAACAGAAATAATGGCATTGTTGTGCTTCCATTATTACTATTTCCATTTTTGCCATAATCTGTTTTTTCATCGCTAAGTTTCAATGAAAATATTATCTCTCATACCTGATATTGATATTTGTAAATTTTACACTCTTAAAAATGAATAATTTATGAACCCGCAAAAACTGTGAGCTGTAGAAATAAAAGAAATACAATGAATTTAATTTTAGCAAAGTCAACCACTAATTCATGTGACTAACTGAACAACTGTCTTCGTCTTGTTTTAACGATACATTTAACCTACAGCACATTGCCTGTTTGATAAATTTTAATAATCCATAAAACTTGTTTTATTTTTATTCTCAAACAAAAAAAAATCATATATTGACATTGGTTGACACCACCAATATTATAAGTAAATATGCCAAAAATTTATCAGTTGAAATCAGCTAAATATGTTTGCACAAGTGCCGACGAAAAATGTGTGTGTTATAACCGTTATATGTTGTACTTTACGTCAAATGACAGCAAATGTCACAACAAATTTAAATATATTGTTAAATCCTTTATCTTAAACTCAACTTTAATCCCCGAGACGACACACGCTCAAATTTGTTATCAAAAATCAAAAACCAAACAACCTAAATCTGGAATTTCCACAGAACTGTGTCACAAAGATTGACCTAAATATTCGTAATTAAAGCTCTACACGTGTTTTAACCTTATTTAAACAAAAATAATGTAGTAGACACATACCTTTAACTCCTTCAGTATAGCTAAATCCTGATCGAAACGATGATAAGAATCAGCAGCAATATCACCATTCGTTTGATCATCGATCATGTTTGGATAATTGTGTGTAAAATCATCCCATATTGATTCACCTTTGCCATCTTCATTCCAAGCTCCTTCGATTTGATAAGCCGATGTCGAAACACCAAAACTAAAATGTTCCGGAAATTTTCGACTACCCTTAGCTGTGAGATTACATTTGTAATCAAATGCCTGTGTCACATTTATTGTGATGCTGTTGAGTCGAAGAGTTCAAAGAAAAAAAAAATGTTAGTATTATTAACTATTTTATTATTTGTCAATTAAACAATCAATTGTAAGGAATAACCGTCTTACGCTAATATTCCTATTGTAAGGTACGCGAACAGCCACATTATAAGTGTCTTACTTTCTGTGGCAAACGATCTGAATTAACTGAATAAGTTGAAAATTTATACGAGAGTTTCAAGTGGTGCGAAATCGAAATCACAAACAAAGTGTTTAAAGCTCTCTGGAGTTGTTGCTTATGCCAGTTTGACAGTCTAACAAGGCGGCCGGCAGTGAGGTAGACAAAAGCCGACTGATAATGGTTAATGAGAAGAACGAAAATGTGCGAATTCTCAAAAAGCTCATTTGAAAGGCTTTTTAGGCTAAGAAGTTGGTCTAATGGGTTAACATTGCTAAGCTGGAGCTTACATTAAATTGCAATTAAATCACGAAACATGACAAAGCCTTGACATACAAGACAACATGTGGACAGTTGGGAGATAAAAAGCCGTCACATGTGTGCAAAGCGTCAATGAACTGTTGTTATTAATATCTTGGTATCTAGGGAGCTTAGATATACCGCTCTTGAGTGGATAAAACACGAAATTCAGGTTAACAAGTTTAATTAACATTAAATTCATAGAATGTTGTGGACTTGTAAGGAGGAAAAACACTTAAAGAAGGGCGCCATGTCAAAAGAATCCAACCCTGTGGATCATGTTGTTAAGGCCTAGTATCAATTGGTAAATTAAGGCATTTCAATGATGTATGAACAATAGATTTGTTGGGAGGCTTGTAACAAAAAATACTTAACTAATTACTGCATTGTTACTATTGTTAAAAATTCAACCGGTATATGTGTACATATTTGGCATTATCTTTGTTATTGTGGAGAACATTTTCAACTAGTTTGTCATGATCATGACCTTCAAACGTTTTTAGTTGAAGTAACTAATGTGGAAGTAAACCAAGTAAATGTTTAAATTTTCCTTTTCGAGACAAAAAAGAAACGTTCTATACAAGGAGGCTAGATGTTTGTAAACAAACTTATCCAACAAGAGGTTAAAAGTCTATAAACCGCGACTTGTTTTGATTCAATTGAAATCTTACGAAAATAGGTACATACTTATATGCACAAGCAAAATTTTTAAGTAACATGCTATTAACACGATGACTGATGCAATAGTTGGGCTCGTTTCGTCACTTTTTTTTTAATACACAAAATGCTATCAAACGTACATAATATAAGTACAAGTGTATTTTGACAGGAACCTAGGAAAGTAATGTTTTAAGCAATTAATTAATTTCGACTTCCTAGATTGTGTCTTGAGTTGCTCTTGAACAATGATCTTTCATCAGTTAACATCAACAATCTTCTTCTTCATACTCATCTGGATCGTTATATTGACATTAATCAATAAACTGTTCCCGCGGAGCTTCGTAAATACAAAAAGGGCTTAAGGGCTTACTATGGTCAGAGGAAGCGAACGGAATCTAGTGTCAAAACCGAACGAAAAATGTTCTTTCGAACTGTCAAGTGAATACGTTACGTTACCCATAATGGACGGATGTGTATGCGAGTATTTTTCAAAATAAAACGTCTGATTTTTCATTTTCAATAGTTTCTGAAATTTATTATTTAACATCGGCAACAAATAGACTTTCTCTTCAGAAAAATAAACAAATCCAACCAACTGTCAGATTTTCATCCGTAAAAAGCGCAAGGCAGCGCATTTTACGTCCGTAGGAAAAACTGATCGAAAATTTGACGAAACAGACCAATCCACTATTTAGGGCACAATATATGAAGTAACACAGCGTCTCCACTGAGCATACAGCTGCCCAACATCACAACCGCAATCCAATCCACAAACAGAACATTTTTTTCCCCTGGGCAAATTATGTCATGTCGTCTCATTTTATCTGAAAACGCGGTGTAAGAAAATACAAAATTAAACGTAACACAACAAACGAAACAGAACAAGCGAAAATACTCATACACAAACTCATCACTCGATTTACATCAACATTCAAATGAAAACCTTACACGTACACGAAACGTCAAAATTCATGCCCATGTTTTGAACCACACTCATGCCATGTTCAAAAAACAAGATTCTTCGACAAGATGTCTGTGTGGGCATGGATTTTTCTGCCTCCATTAGATTTTCTCAAGACATGTTCATGAACAGGGCATCGTTCATGCCCAGTGGAGCCGGCCTGTAATTGTTCACGCTCAGATACGGATGGCACCGTCCATGGCGTTCAGTTCATTAAAGATCTGCGTTTATTTACTTCAAATGTCAAGAATTATACTGCATAAAGCCCAACTAAAATTGCTTAAAGTGAACTCAAGCTAATGTCAAAAAACCGGACGAAAAGTTCCTTGGGTTAGTAGTAGGCTTGGCCTTCTCTTCGCTACGCTGTCAAATTCACATAAGGGCTAACTATAATGAATGGAACGCAGCGGACGGAGCCGTCCATAACTGCGCGAATACAAGGAATTCGTATATTGTGCCCTAAATAGCGGATTGCTCTGTTTCGTCAATTTTCGTTCAGTTTTGCCTACTGCGCTAGCATTCGCTTTTTACGGACGAAAATTTGACAGATACTTCCGTACACATCCGTTCATTATGGGTAAAGTGTTCACAAAGCAGTTCGTAAGGGAGCGTTTCGTTCGGTTCTGACACTAGCTTCCGCTTGCTTCCGCTCATTATAGTTAGCTCTTTAAGCAATAAGCGAATGAAACCGCTATTAAATTTTGAACGAAAATTGAACGAACGTATAGCTCAATTACATTATGGTTTGCTCAAAGGGTTCTTGTGTATTCGCTATTTGACTTTAAGGCCCAACTATAATAGTCGGAAGGGTGCGTACGTTGACGTACGAAAATTCCCAAATACATGCAAATCAGATGTCACAGCCATAATAGCGGATTGCTCGGTTTCGTTCAGTTTTGTTTTCGGACGTAAACTCACTTTTCTTTCTCAATTTACGCGCGGAAATTTGTAATTTCTCTAAAAATAAAAAAAAATTGTCGAAGAAAAGTTAAAAGCGTGGTTTGTGGTTAACCAAACATTTTTTAGAATTTTTTTTTTTCCAACAAGAATAGATAGATAGATAGATAGATAGATAGATAGATAGATAGATAGATAGATAGATAGATTATTTTTATTACTTGAAATTGTTAAATACAATAGTTTCGGTTACATTTGATTGGAATATAAATTTGGTAATAAAAGTGTTTTGGCGGTGGCAATGCCGTCTGCCAGATTGACTGTGTTTTTAAATTATGTTCGAAGAAAATGTTTACTATTTAACAAAATGTAAATGAACAATTGCAAAAATTATATAAAGATGCAAATAGGGCTTTCAGTTTAGCTAAAACAAAAATAAATTACTTAATAGTTAATACATAATTTTTTGGCAAAAGAATTAACAGCTTTTAGTTTGGCAAAACCAAAATTAAAGTTGAGTAAAACAACAAGAATATAAAATGGCTAGTAACGAGGCCCCTAATAAAGACAATGGCGCAAAATTATAGTCCGCTAATGAACAACTTTAAGAGAATTAAGTGTGATACCGGCTTAAAATGACGTTTGAGTCATGTCTGAAACGTAATTTTAAGCTAGTATCACACTAAACTTGTTCATTAGCGGACTATAATTTTGCACCAATGATTTTATATCATTATTGATTTTTATTTTTATAAATATAACATTGAAAAAAACCTTTTTGGTTTCTATCGCGGTTGATGGGACGCACACAGCAGGACCTATCTCTTGACCATTTCTTAATATCATCTAATTCTTTTAATGCAAACAATGCCTCCATTAAGACGTGCATTGATTTTAAACTCTTTATTATTTTAAATTGTCTATTTTAATTCATTTTGATTAAATTCGTATGCCTGAAAAAACAAAAATCACGTGTATCTTTCGCGCGCTTAAAACAATTTGCCCAACACAGAATAATGACAGAAAGCTTTCCGTTCAATTATGGGTAAGCGGATGCAATTGACAGTCGGAAAAAACGGTTCGTTCAGTTTTGACGCTAGCTTCCGTTCCCGTCCGTCAATTATAGTTGGGCCTTTATCATCGAGCTTGATTTACTTAGGACCAGGGGGTCAATTCCCGATCTGTGAAATTGTGGAATGATAAGTTCTATTTCTATCACACTTTCACTATAATTTCCATTCTGGATCTGTGAAAAAATCAAAACAAATGTCAAAATTTTTCATTTGATAAATTCCTTATCACAACTATATTAAGGGTATTCACGTAACGAGATAATTTTCTACTTTGCGGAAAAATAGAAAATTCCGCAAAAGATTTAAATGAACACCCCAGCAGAAAATAGTTGGGTGAACAAGGGAAACAAAAAACTGTTTGTTAAACGTCAAAGTGAATTTGTTCAATTCACGTCATTCGATAATTTATGTTAAAGTGATTCTTTTTTTTTATTCTAATTACATTTTAATTTTTGCTCTTCAAGATGCCAAGAAGTAGTTTAAAAACAAAATTCATTCAATTGTATGAACAAATCACTTTAAATGATTTGTGGATGTTGGAGTTGGAGAAAAGATGAAATGAGCGCCAAATTAAACGTCAAAATAAACGTCATAAATGTTATCAGGTTTTTTTTCTGCAGTTTCTGCTTCAAATTTGTGAGATAAAATTCTACGATTTGCAGAAAATTTTTCCCATACAAATTTTGACAGCTCATTTCTACCGATAGAAAATTCTACGGTTTCTACGGTTTCTATGGGTTTTCCGCGTTTACGTGAATACCCCTATTATTTTGTGAAAAGCTGTGAAAAATAAAAATAAAAATGGATGAATTTTTAACCACTACTGTCATTTTTTAACCTGCTCAGCAGCTAGTCAAATGATGCGAAGTGTCAAAATTTAACCAAACGTCAAGTTTTAACCCATTTTTAACTGAATTCGCACACGGCCCAAAAAATAAAAATGGATGAATTTTTAACCACTACTGTCATTTTTTAACCTGCTCAGCAGCTAGTCAAATTATGCGAAGTGTCAAAATTTAACCAAACGTCAAGTTTTAACCCATTTTTCATAGCATGCAGAACAGACTGTTCTCCTCTTACAATTCTCAGCGCCCCCTAACGCCGACTAGCTCAACATAGCATAACAACAGTAACAACTGTCATTTTATTTGAAACTTCAAACAAAAAAAAGATGCAATGCAATAAAATTGGTTTTCAAATTTCAATGGGCGCATTCAGTTTGGTTTTGGATAGCCTATCTTAGATAGCCTATCCAACTCGTTTTTCATGAACGAGTTCGATAGCTAAACTTAGATAGCTGTGAAAACACGTGTAAAAAAATCAGCTGTTTATAAATTTCAATGGCTGTTCTGTCAGATAGCCACCTATACCAGAAATTGTTGGATAGCTTTGGGTTTGTTTGGTTTGAGCCTCTGCTATTTTTTTTTACATGGAAAACAAAAACAAAAAGCTATCCGGATAGCCTATCCAAGTCAAAGTGAACGCGCCCAGCATTTTCAATTTTTGCATGTAAACAAATTCTGCGTGTTTTCAATTTAAAAAAAATGTACGTTCTGTTAGAAATGTTTCATAAAATTATATATTAAACCTTAGACCAATTCAAAGAGAAGCAATAATGGAACAAAGAGCTAATTTCCTAGCCCTTTGTCTATTGGATGCCCTGGAAGATGAAGATCCAAAGTAAAAACATTTTTAGATTTTTATTTATCATTTGAAATTAAGAGACAATATTTGAATTTGTAGAATGATTGAGGATGTCTTAAGTAAATACGATGTTAATCCAAATATCATCATACAAGACCGCGGTATCGCTCCTTTGCACTATTCATGCGGCATGCCAAATGTCCAATTAGCCGAAAAGATAACTGCCCAACTTTTAGAAAGAGGAGGTTACTATTTTCAATTTTTTTGCAAAGTAGAACTCTGAAAACGTTAGATTTGTTTTCTAGGTAATCCAAATATCTGCTCCGAAGACAATATGACTCCGTTGCATGTCGCTGCCATTCACGGACGAGCTAACATCACGAAAATGCTTTTGGTGAGATTCTATTTTGCATAGCAACTGTACTTTTCTAAAACACATGGATTTTTGTAGAAACATGGAGGCAAACTAGACGTCCTAGACGTCGATCGAAAAACGCCAATTCTCTATGCCATTCACGAGTGCCATTTCGACGTAGTCAAAGTAATGCAAGACCACATTTTCGAACAGAAATTCCAAAAGAAAACCCAAGATCTCACAAATTCCAAGCCCGGCACACCCAATCCCAAATCATTGAAGAACAATCACCTTGCAATCAATCAAATGGAAAGCAAGAAATTCACTCCCAATCGTATCAACTACAACTATGACGTCACCAGTCCATACTACATCAACATAACTCATCGTCGCAAGCCCGATCCTTGTGCATGCTGTCCTCCAAAAAACAACAACGAAGGCGAAGACGATGAAGACACAGTTAACAAGTCCGACGAATCATCAAAGAACATATTCGCCCTGACCAAAGAGAACATCAAGGAATTATCGAAAGATCTCTCCACCAGTGAAACGAATAAATCGCCGGTGTCACTGATCAATGCCTGGCGTGAAAAAGTCCAAAGAGCCAAGAGCAAATTATCGATTCTGGAGAAATTCAATGACATTGATTCTCTGTTAAGTGGAATAATGGAAAACGAAGAACTTGATTTTACAAATACCCTTCTCGAACTGAACAAAGGGGAGGAGGACAACAGAGAAGAAGAAGAAAAGCAGAAACCAAAGTCATTTTTGAATACGAGTTTCGGTCGGATTGTGAAGACAATCGAAGATGTTCCAATAGAGATCGAAGATAGTTTTCATACAGTTCCTGATTTCAATGATTCGAACTTTATACGTTCTCCAAAGAATCCAGAATATATTGTTCAAATGACAGAGGCCTATGTGCACACGGACGACGAGAATGGGCTGGTGTTTTATGAGACGAAACTTTTGAATAATCAAATAAACAGAGAGACACCAAAGAAGTACGTTTGTTGTTGTTCATGTGCCCTTCTGATTTTGCTTGTTCTTTTTAAGGAAACTTGATACTCCTCATGATGAATCGATAACAAGTGCGTCAACAAACTTGACTGTTCCTTTGGATTACGAAACGGAAGCGCTGAGAGCAGAACTTACCAATTTTGGCGATCCTCCGGGTTAGTAGGTATTCGTTTAATTAACCGCTGAACACGTCATCCAAAAGAATTCACATTCATAGATTTTATGGTTGACGATCAATGAACACCGCAATGTTTCTCTGTCGACGGACTCTTGTTCCAAGGGGTGAAGAGTAAGCGTTTCAAATCGTTTATCTAACTAGCTGACCCGGCACATTTCGTACTGCCTAAATCGATAAATAAAAGACCTAAACTTTTGTACCCCGCTACCCGCTGAGCGTTACCTCGCTACTTGTACTTGCTACCACGTTACCCAGGTAACCCACTACCCGCTACCTGGTACCTGCAATCCCGTCATCCTGCCTCAGTCGATAGATAAAAGACCTAAACATTTGTACCGTTGTGCCCGTGACGTTGTCGTTATGTGCGTTGGCTGTTTGCAAAACGCGTTGGTTCGAATCCTGCTCGTGCTCATTACTTACTTACTTAGGGTGGCGCTACAGTCCAGGTCGGACCAGGGCCTCAACCAACAAATATCTCCAGCCAACTCGGTCCCTATCTGGCTATCTCCAGTTTCGCACGCCAAGTTGGTTCAGGTCCTCTACCACCTGTGTGCTCCACCTGAGTCGCGGTCTTCCTCTTCTGCGACGTCCTTCCGGGTTGGATTCGAAGACTCTACGAGCCGGAGCATTATTTTCCATTCGCTCTACATGACCCAACCATCTAAGTCGTTGGACCTTAACTTTTCTGGCTAGGTCAGTGTCGCTGTACAGCTCGTACAGTTCTTGGTTGAATCTTCGTCTCCATTCTCCATTTATGTAAACAGGACCAAAAATCACTCGAAGAATTTTTCTCTCAAAGCAGCACAAACCCTTTTCATCGGATGTTGTAATGGTCCATGTCTCTGCACCATACATGAGGACCAGGATGATGAGGGTATTGTAGAATGTCACTTTATTTGCTCGGGACAGGACTTTACCACTCAATTGCCTTCTAATTCCAAAGAAGCAGCGATTGGCAAGAGTGATTTTTCGTTTGATTCCAGCGCTGGTGTTCTTGTCTGTGTTGATAGCGGATCCCAGGTAGACAAAGTCCTTAACTACCACAAAGTTAAATCTGTCTATGTTGACGTTTGCTCCAAGACGTCGATGTTGTTAGTCCTTTTTTGTTGACAACATTAACTTGGTCTTGTCCTCGTTAACCGCTTCCACTTAGATTTACATCTCAAGCCTTCAAGGCTCTAAATGTAAACTATCCATCAAGCGCAATTTTAGTCTGTCAAGGTGTCTCCTGCATAGCAATTTCCGGGTCGGTTCATTTCCGCTCATACCATCTAGGTGTTCAGACTACCGGGCTCAGTTTTTGATCTAGACTTCTTCGATCCGTAAGCCTGTACGTTCCTCCCTCATGTTGTGGACACCTGCAAGGGAGTGAAAGGGAAAATTTAAATTAATACATGGGCGACGAGATGCGGTTCATGTAATTGTAACCGGTCGATACTTTTTTTAATAAAAACCAAAAAAATAAGAAAACTAGGAAAAAGTAAACAAACCGAGCAATTTCAAAATTTTCTTCATCGTGTTTAAAAATTTCAAGCTGTCAAATCACAAACTTGGCACAGCTGATTAGCGAGTATCGACATTGCCTTCATTGAATCTTTGTGTAGACTTGAGAAATGGAGAGATGAAGTAGCGAATGTAAAGTAGAGTGACAGGTGACATACTATTCACACGCTCCGTTTTTTTTATGAACTGGAAGTTTGGGTTCTGCAACTTTTTTGTTTGAGTCAGAATTACAATCCAAAAAAATGTTGATCGATTTGAGTTAAGGTTGTAGAGGAGTAGGGAAGGTTCTTGGTTTCTTTGGGGTGTATTAGAGGAGGTTATAATATATTGGTATGGGTGGTTGTAGTAATGGAGCATGCAAGTGAGTGGGTGGGAAGAATAAAGCAAAGCAAAAATCTTAAGCTTAACAGCATAATTTCTTGTAAGACAAAATCATTCGATTTCAACGTTATTCTTGAACAGTTCGCAAGTTAAACCAAAAATATAGAAAAGAAGTCAAAAATTTGACTTTGAACATTTTTTCAAAGTCAAGCCATTTTTTTTTGAATTTTTCCTGAACCATAAAAGTAAAAGGTTAAAAGACCTTACAAACCCATAAAATTGTTTCAAATTGTGTCATAAGTGGTGTCAAACAATTCTACAAATCAAACAACTCTAATATTTATCGTTAGTTTACTAACCAACACGAATAAGGTAATTTTTGAACATGAGTACGACTAACGAAAAAGCTAATGTCTAGTCATAGTGTTAGGTAGATTGGAAGAACGAGTTAGCGGCGACGTCGACGTTCATCTCTTGACATAAGGTCCGTCATAGAATTCGGAAGTCTGCCATATTACGATTCTGCTGACATAAAATTCAATCGAGTGGTAGCCTGATTGGTTAAAGCGCCGAACTCAGGCGGGGCTAAGTTAGCCGGTACTAGTTCGAATCCCAGTTGGAGCCAATTCTTTTTTTTGAGAAAATACGTTTTTTTTTGTTTTGATTCAATTTTAACGAAATTTGAGATTAATTTATAGAGAAATCAAACTCTGATTCGTGTTATAGAAGACGTGTTTGATATTTAAAGATCTAAGCAAAAAAAGAATTAAATTCATAGTTTTAAGTTCCGAAAGAAAAAGAAAAGAATCAAATTTGGAAATAGGTAAAGAAAACAGAAAGAAAGAGTCAACGTTTGTATCAAAAGAATCAACATCCAAGCTAAGCTGCAGTGGCCACTACATCGGAGCAAAAAGGGGGTGAGTCAAATTTTTGTTGATATTTGTTTCATATACATATTTGCAATTTGATTTTTCTTTGACTTAAAGAAAGAAAAATAAGACTTTTTTTTTGATACCTTATCTATTCTAAGTATATCTTTTCTTAATTGAAACTTGAAAGCAGAGTTTCAAAGCAAACGCTTCTTCCGTTTCGAATACAACGAGTTTTTTTGTTGCTTTTAACGACATTCTTATTACCTTAGATTTAAATTTGAACATTTCATAGGATCACATGAAGTGATCAGCATCATGTTTAATATAAACTTAATTTTAATAAACAAATGAATTGATTGTTACATTTAAACATGAGTGAATAATTTATTGAGACAAGAAGGGAGATGAGAAGGAAGATGAAGGTTTAGGTAAAGAGAAGATACCTGGTTAAGGGTCGTCTAGGCGAGTAGGACGACAAAGGTAGGGAGGGCAAGGAAAATTTCTCGCGCATCTATGGACATCTTAAGATGCAAAAGCCTGGTATGATTTTCTTATTTTGTAAAGACTTTAGGTCAAAGAACCACCCCTTATCCGACGAGCTACAGTGGTACCAGCATACCAGCGATGACCTATCCGAAACAGAAATAAAGTCGTTACAAAATTGGCGCCCATAGTGTAGGGCCGACTATGTTTATAGTCAGGCTTATATAATAATCGATATTTTGAACCACAACATTTTTTTATTAGATTTTTTTTGTTAAATTACACATGTTCCAACTTTAAAATTCATTACACAATTTCATTAACTATAGATTTTTTTCTTTTTCTCAAAAAATTGTCTTAAATTCGTTGACTAATACTGGATGAGTCCCGGTGACTATAAATTTTTCTTTTGGTACCGCGTTGCCACCAGCTAGAAGTAGCGAAAGTAAAGACAATACAAATACAAGTAGCTTCTATTTAGTTCGAGTCTATGAGGAATTTTGTTTAAGTTTCTCATAAAGCTGAACATCATATTAGCCCTTGCTTGGAGAGTTTGTTGGAAGAAGACTTCATACGACGAAAGCCAAGTCGTAAGTCCTTTCAACAAACTACTCAGAATTGTTTCCTTTCTTTTAACGTCGATCAGAGTCTTCCAGGTGAAAATTCGCCCATGGATGTCCTGAAGAGAAAAGAAGGATTTTTTTTGTATTAATTAACAATAATTTTGAAAATTAGATTCAGATATACCAATAGTTTATTTCATTTTTGTCAATTCCTTGGTTCATAGGACTATGGTATCTTTTCGATTCCTAGACTATTCTCATTCCAGATCATCTCCCTTGTCTCGAAGTAGTATAAAAGAAACCCTAAAAATAATAAAATAAATTTGATTAAATTTATCATAAGAATTCAAAAAACCACATTAAGGAAATAGTAAGATATATTTCATTAAGTTTTTTTTTCAAATTGAATTGGCTTCAAGGAAGGAAGTTCAAATCGTAGAATTCTGGCGAACGTTAAAATAAGTTGGTTGGTGCAGAAATTTTAAAAAAGTTTGGATAGAAGTATCAGGAGTATGAGCCAAAATCAAAAAAGTAGTTTTCGCGATAGTTTGGACCATTTGAAATCAATTTCAGCTGTTAATTTTGAAAGCTTTGTAAGGCGGTATAACAACGCAATAGATAGATTCAACCTAGACCGTTCAGCTGATTTTTTTAGGGATCTTAATTCAGTAATTTCGGAAGATAGCACCATCGACATGTCACTAAACGGTGGCTCGGCAGAGCAAACGGGAAAAGACGGTGCTAACTCTTCAACAGAAAAAGAAGGGGGTCCTGGATCGTCAGGTAGTGCTGGTCGAAGTAGTAATGAAAAAGAAGGGGGTCCTGGATCGTCAGGTAGGCAGGTCGAGAGCGAAGACTTGTATGACAAGATCGAAAGAACTTTGATTGAGCACCAATTGCGAGTGTTTGACCAAATAAAAGAATTTAAAGAACAAGTTAACAAAAGGTTAGACGAAGAAAGACCGAATTACGTGCGCAGAGAAGCAGATCCGATCAGGCCCCCATTTAATTCATCACCTCCACCAAATAGGCAATTTAGTGCTTTGTCGATTGGGAACTCTCACTCCCAAGAAAGAGTGTGTCTAGATAAATGGCACATTAACTACGACGGCACGAGTAGCATAAGCGATTTCTTGTTTAAGGTAGAATATATGCAGTTGTCTTCAGGGTTTACCGACGAGCAAATGACCGCTAATGTGCATGTCTTGCTTAGTGGAGAAGCTAACAAATGGTACTGGCGTTATTTGCGAAGAAAACCGGACTCTAAATTTAGAGAAATGAAAGCAGAAATGCATAAGGAATTTGGGAGACCGGAAAACGATGTAGACATTTATATGCGCTTACTTACTCGCAAGCAAGGCTACAAAGAGTCTTTTGACGAGTTTTACAACGTCATTGTGTCGATAAACGATCGAATGAAAGAGCCATTTGATGACAAGAAATTGATAAGTGTGTTGAGAAATAACGCGAGGGAGAAATTAGGGGAAATCTTGTTATCTTCTGAGGCCAAGACGGTGGAGCAATTAAGGCTAAAAGCCAGGGAAGCCGAAAAATTTTTGTCAAAAAGATTTACACCAAAAGTACATGAAATCGAAGCAGAAAAGGAAACAATAACGGTTGAGTACGACGGTGAAGACATTGCGGCCATTTCCTTTCAGTCAAGAACAGGCAATTCCACAAACTTTGCTTGTTGGAATTGCAATGACAAGGGTCATTCCTTTTATTTTTGTCCTTCACACGTTAGGACTCTTTTTTGTTTTCTATGCGGTGCTAAGGGAGTAACAACAATTGAATGCCCTAAGCGACATTCGGAAAACTTCCGGAGGGACGAAAGGAAGGGCGAAGAGATTCGTCCCTCGAAAACCACAACAAGCCTTTCCAACTCCTAGACACCAAAAACAATAATTCAGTCAAGCTTTCATCAGAGTCCACTTCCCAACAACATCTTAGGACAGTCCAAGTGGGTGAAGCTCAAGGTGTGAAGACTGAATTATTGCCAACTAAGATCCTTAAAAGGGAAGAAGACATCACAAATGAGGAAATGCGCAGTCACCCGTTGATTGTCCATAATTTAAAGTCGCTCCATGAGAGAAAAATAAAATACGAAGAAATCCGAGCAAAAATTTTCGGAACAAGAAAAGTTAGTAAAAAAATAGCTAGGTGTAGGTACAGGTACAAAAATCGAAAAAGAATAAAGAAGATGATTGTCGACTCAATAATCGCCTCAGAAGTCGATGGAAGGTTATATGCCAACATCGAGTTAGAAAATGAAACAATGTTTGGTCTTTTAGACAGCGGAGCATCAATTTCGGTGTTGGGAAATGAGTGCTGGAAGCTTATTAAAAAAATTGGGGTTGAGGTGAAGGAGTACACCAATCAGGTACGAACTGCTGACGGCAAATCGCATAACATTGTGGGATTTTGCAATATAAATACGAAATATAATGGAATGTCCAAAGCTATATGCTTTTATTTGATCCCAAACCTCACCCAAAAAGTTTACTTGGGCATGAACTTTTGGCGAGAGTTTAGTTTGGTCCCACAAGTAAGCGAAATACAAGCCGACCTTGTAGATTACGAAAAGGAGCACGATTTCAAAGAAACCGCCAACATGGTTGACCTCTCACCAGAACAAAAAGCCAGGTTAGAAACAACCAAGAAGTTGTTCCCAAATTTCGTAGAGTTAGGGTTGGGAAAAACGCATTTAAGTGTACATGTTGTGGACACGGGAAACGCCACCCCAATTAAGTCACGGCATTACCCTTTGTCACCGGTTAGGCAGGAAGAAGTGTACAAAGAATTAGATCGTATGCTAGCATTAGATGTAATAGAAGAGAGTAATTCGCCGTGGTGCTGTCCGTTAGTTTTGGTGAGGAAGCCAGGAAAAGTCCGTTTGTGCCTGGATTTTCGAAAGGTCAACGCGGTAACGGTGAAAGACGCCTATCCGATGCCGCATGTAGACGGACTTCTAAGCCGAATTAAAGACACACACTTTATTTCGGGAATCGACCTCAAGGATGCCTATTGGCAAATACCATTAGAGGAAAAATCACGCCCTAAAACCGCATTCGCTGTCCCTGGTAGGCCACTTTACCAGTTTAAAGTTATGCCGTTCGGGTTAAGCAATGCGGCGCAAACGTTGTGTCGAACCTTAGATAAAGTCTTGCCATCGAGACTTAGGGACAACGTATTTTTGTACCTCGACGATTTATTGGTTTGTACCGAAGACTTCGATACACACATAAAAATCCTTAACGAAGTCGCCATGTGTTTGCGGAAGGCCAATTTAACCATTAATTTGGACAAAAGCAAATTTTGTATGAGACAAATAAAATATCTCGGTTTTATTGTCGGTCATGGAACACTGCAGACGGATCCAGAAAAAATCGAGGCTATGGTCAATTTTCCCATACCTAGCTCTCAGCGACAAGTCCGCAGATTTTTAGGACTCACTGGATGGTACCGTCGTTTTATCAAAAATTACTCCGACTTAGCTGCTCCATTGACTGACTGTTTGAAAAAGAAAAAATTTGAACTCAGTTCTGTTGCAATAGACTCTTTTAATAGATTAAAAGAGGCTCTTAGTTCAGCACCGGTTTTGAACCAGCCTGACTTCAAGAAGCCGTTCACAATACAGTGTGACGCCTCTTCCGAAGGAATAGGCGGTGTATTATTTCAACTTGACGAAAACCTAAATGAGAAACCCATAGCCTATATGTCAAAAAAACTTAACAAAGCCCAAAAAAATTACACTGTCACCGAGTTAGAGTGTTTGGCGGCAGTGTTAAGCATTAGGAAGTTCCGGGCATATGTTGAGGGTTCGCCATTCCGAGTGATCACCGACCACTCAAGCCTGAAATGGCTAATGTCATTGAAAGACTTAAGTGGCAGGCTGGCGAGGTGGAGCTTGGAGTTACAAGGTTACGATTTCGAGATCGAACATCGTAAGGGAGCGCTCAACATAGTGCCGGATACTTTGTCAAGGGTTGACATGGAGGGTCTTTCGGTTTCGTCATTGCCATTGTGTGAAGAGATTTCGTGCAATTCAATCCCAGTAGAGGTAGATTTAGACTCTATAGATTTTGATTCGGAGTCGTATTCCAAGCTCAGGAAAAATATAGTTGATAACCAGGGAGCTCTACCCGACCTAGTCGTATCCGGTAAATTTGTATACAAAAGAATTCGATTCAGGAACGGCGAAGTCGAAGAAGACTCTCTCTGGAGACTTTGGTTACCTGAAACTCTGACCGAACAAGTTATAAAATCTGCTCACGATACCAAAACCACTTTGCACAGTGGATTTACAAAAACTTATGAAAGAGTCCGAGAAAAATATTATTGGCCGCAAATGGTGTTAGATGTAAAACGCTACGTCAATGATTGCGATACATGCAAAGCGGTCAAAGCACCAAACATAACATTGAGGGCCCCGATTGTCAACCAAACTGTGACTGAACGACCGATGCAGCGTCTTTACATTGACCTGCTAGGCCCTTACCCCAGAACAAAGCGTGGGAATGTATATATATTTATCGTTTTAGACCATTTTACGAAGTTTATTTTCTTAAAGGCTCTTTCAAAAGCCACATCTTCAAAAATTATAACCTTTCTAGAAAGCGAAATCTTTCATCAATTCGGAACGCCCGAAATTATCCATTCGGATAATGGTCGACAATTCGTGGCCAAAGATTTCCAGGCTTTACTAAACGACTACGGCATAAGACACCAGAAAACAGCTCTTTATTCACCCCAAGCGAATAACTCCGAACGCGTAAACCGAAACATTCTAAGCAAGTTAAGGGTGGTAATAGCGAAAGAACAGAACGATTGGGACCAACATTTGTCTAGTATTGCGTGTGCTCTACGCTCTGATAGGCATGATTCCATAGGTTGCCAACCCTATTACGCACTATTCGGACAGAATATGGTGGTACACGCATCTACTTACAAAATATTGAAAAATTTAAATGCTCTTGCTGATGGAGAAACATTGATCAGGCCAAAGGAAGTGAAAGTAGTTTTAACTAGGAACAAAATATCCGAAAACCTTAATAAAGCATATAAAAAGTCAAAAAATACTTACAATTTGAGAGCCAGGGCCGTTGAGTTTAAGGTAGGTCAGGAAGTTTTCCACCGCAACTTCTCACAAAGCAACTTCGCACAAGGCCTTAATGCAAAGTTGATGCCTAAATTTTTGAAATCCCGCATTCGCAGAGTAGTCGGTAGTTGCCTCTATGAATTGGAAACACGCGAAGGTAAATTCATAGGCGTATATCATTCGAAGGATATACGACAATAATCTGGAAGAAAAAGAAAAACCAACCACAAAGCATCGTTTTCATTAATTTAAATTTTGATAGAGCACTCACCTAAAGATAACCATTTGCCCGGCATGAGACGGCAGGGTGTAAGGTACGGCACCCACGTAAGACACATTTATATGCACTCATTTTCATAGTACAGATATTTTGCAAATATTTTCACTCCGATGCTTGTTTTCTTTGCATTCTGGAACCAACATTTTTCGCTTACGATTATTCGGACGCGAGCACAACTTCGTGGGTTCTGTATGCTTGGCTTTCATCTTAATATATTCGAAAGCCAGCATAGCCCTGTAACCGGTCGATACTTTTTTTAATAAAAACCAAAAAAATAAGAAAACTAGGAAAAAGTAAACAAACCGAGCAATTTCAAAATTTTCTTCATCGTGTTTAAAAATTTCAAGCTGTCAAATCACAAACTTGGCACAGCTGATTAGCGAGTATCGACATTGCCTTCATTGAATCTTTGTGTAGACTTGAGAAATGGAGAGATGAAGTAGCGAATGTAAAGTAGAGTGACAGGTGACATACTATTCACACGCTCCGTTTTTTTTATGAACTGGAAGTTTGGGTTCTGCAACTTTTTTGTTTGAGTCAGAATTACAATCCAAAAAAATGTTGATCGATTTGAGTTAAGGTTGTAGAGGAGTAGGGAAGGTTCTTGGTTTCTTTGGGGTGTATTAGAGGAGGTTATAATATATTGGTATGGGTGGTTGTAGTAATGGAGCATGCAAGTGAGTGGGTGGGAAGAATAAAGCAAAGCAAAAATCTTAAGCTTAACAGCATAATTTCTTGTAAGACAAAATCATTCGATTTCAACGTTATTCTTGAACAGTTCGCAAGTTAAACCAAAAATATAGAAAAGAAGTCAAAAATTTGACTTTGAACATTTTTTCAAAGTCAAGCCATTTTTTTTTGAATTTTTCCTGAACCATAAAAGTAAAAGGTTAAAAGACCTTACAAACCCATAAAATTGTTTCAAATTGTGTCATAAGTGGTGTCAAACAATTCTACAAATCAAACAACTCTAATATTTATCGTTAGTTTACTAACCAACACGAATAAGGTAATTTTTGAACATGAGTACGACTAACGAAAAAGCTAATGTCTAGTCATAGTGTTAGGTAGATTGGAAGAACGAGTTAGCGGCGACGTCGACGTTCATCTCTTGACATAAGGTCCGTCATAGAATTCGGAAGTCTGCCATATTACGATTCTGCTGACATAAAATTCAATCGAGTGGTAGCCTGATTGGTTAAAGCGCCGAACTCAGGCGGGGCTAAGTTAGCCGGTACTAGTTCGAATCCCAGTTGGAGCCAATTCTTTTTTTTGAGAAAATACGTTTTTTTTTTGTTTTGATTCAATTTTAACGAAATTTGAGATTAATTTATAGAGAAATCAAACTCTGATTCGTGTTATAGAAGACGTGTTTGATATTTAAAGATCTAAGCAAAAAAAGAATTAAATTCATAGTTTTAAGTTCCGAAAGAAAAAGAAAAGAATCAAATTTGGAAATAGGTAAAGAAAACAGAAAGAAAGAGTCAACGTTTGTATCAAAAGAATCAACATCCAAGCTAAGCTGCAGTGGCCACTACATCGGAGCAAAAAGGGGGTGAGTCAAATTTTTGTTGATATTTGTTTCATATACATATTTGCAATTTGATTTTTCTTTGACTTAAAGAAAGAAAAATAAGACTTTTTTTTTGATACCTTATCTATTCTAAGTATATCTTTTCTTAATTGAAACTTGAAAGCAGAGTTTCAAAGCAAACGCTTCTTCCGTTTCGAATACAACGAGTTTTTTTGTTGCTTTTAACGACATTCTTATTACCTTAGATTTAAATTTGAACATTTCATAGGATCACATGAAGTGATCAGCATCATGTTTAATATAAACTTAATTTTAATAAACAAATGAATTGATTGTTACATTTAAACATGAGTGAATAATTTATTGAGACAAGAAGGGAGATGAGAAGGAAGATGAAGGTTTAGGTAAAGAGAAGATACCTGGTTAAGGGTCGTCTAGGCGAGTAGGACGACAAAGGTAGGGAGGGCAAGGAAAATTTCTCGCGCATCTATGGACATCTTAAGATGCAAAAGCCTGGTATGATTTTCTTATTTTGTAAAGACTTTAGGTCAAAGAACCACCCCTTATCCGACGAGCTACAGTGGTACCAGCATACCAGCGATGACCTATCCGAAACAGAAATAAAGTCGTTACATAATCTTACCCGAATTCTTCACCGGTGAAATGTTCAGGTGATAGACTTTCATGCTGTTCAACGGATGAATTATCGTCCATATTCAATTTATAAACAAATTGACTTACCCGCAACAGAATTGTTACGTCGTCCATAACGGGTTCTGGATGCATCTGATCATGCATACCCTTAGCTTCGGCCGAATGGTACCTCATGAAACGGTGAGTCATTTGGTTTTAGGGGTAGTGTGAATTTCACAGGCCACCGGACTTCTACGGTAGGGTGGGATATGGCCATGCCACATAACATCACGGCACCCTCTAGCTGCAACGTCCGTTTGCTGCTCTAGTTTAGTTCTGTTTGTGTTTTCTCTTTTTGTTTAATTTAATTAGGATCAACCAATGGCATGAATAAATGTAATAGGTTGGTTTCCTAGGTTTGCGGACAAGATCCCACGACTCCGGCGAGCTTGAGCCGAGCAATCGCAAGCATGCCAGTCCGCAGACCTAGCGAAACAGTGCTTCACGCACAAACTACACCAACACTAGCATATTACACTAAGCTGTCGATATCCTCTGCCTAAGCCAACAGTTGAGTGGACTTGGTGACGTTCCAGTCTATCAGATTGCTTTCACCAAGTCCATGTTGAAAAGGAGCCATCTAAGATTGTAGCGAAGAAGTGTCTTGGGACGATTCCGGATCTGCAATTTGAATGCAAAACACTGCAACCATAAAATCTTCACCCCCATTTGTTTTGTTCAAGTTACAATAAGTAATGCCTCTTTCTAGGACCCATAACAAAAAGCACAAAAAAGCTCTACATCAAGCGCCTAACAAAATACAAACGAAACACTTCCCAAATGAAAGCCCAATTCAACGCCAACGGAGAAAACAAAACAAGTAAGTTCTCAATACTCAAATGTCTTTAGTTTTATCAAAATGTTTGTTTTGCTTTCAAATTTTAGGGGATTGTATAATCCCCTAAAAATTCTTCCCATTCGTTGTATATCAACGAGTGCAAGTTCGTACCCAACCCAAACACTAATCAATGACATCCCAACCAATTTTGTGTGCCTTTCAGAATTCTCAGTTGAACTCGATCGAACGATTCGTCGTGAAGAAAATTTCCAACGTATTTCAGAATACAAAGCTCTTGAACAAGAACTCGTTGCTTATTTTCAAAACAATCAAAATACAAAACGCCTGCGTGAAGGTCACATCAAACAGAGTTTTATCTATATGCTGATTGATCCCAGGGTTTCGATGAATTTACCCGGCGAAAGTTCGGTAAGTGAGACTTGTAACAAAATTCCGATTTCAAGTAACAACGCAAAAACCTAGTTCTTGACGAAATTTGAAATCTGGAAGAGATTCCTGCTGTCGATCTTCTACGTCGGCAAGGGCAAAACCTCACGTCCATACTCACATCTCTATGAAGCTATGAAGAAGTTCTCCAAAGAGAAAGGCATCATCACGGAGCAGGAGTCCAAGGGCAACAATATCTGTAAGCGATTTCGGTTTTCCAGTATTTGTTCTTTTTTCTTTTGAATTCCCCTTTTCCATTTCAGTGAAAAACATAAACATTGAAACATTCAAATCGCCAACTCAGTTATCTACCGACAGCAAGAAACTCAACAGGATTCTCGACATTTGGTCGAATGGCAAAGGCGTTGTGTGCTTGCATGTCTTCCACAACATTATACCAACAGATGCCTATACACGGGAAGCGGCAATTATCGATGCGTTAAGCTTGCATCATTTGACAAATATGAAAAGAGGCGATTACTATGGTCCGACGCAGTCGTGGACAATGCGGGCGAAAAAATGCTTGGGCGTCGCACTGCTCTATAAGGCAATGCAAATTTTTGTAGCCGAGGGTGAGTCCCAACTCTCGCCGAGCGATCTCATTTGAGAGTAGATCAACGTTTATTGTAAATTGTCTTTTCTTGTGTGATATGTCGAAATAAAAATTAAGTTTCCAGTGTGATTTTGAAATGGTGAGTTCGCCTCTACGAGCAGAAAAGGAGAGAGGAGCATAAACTTCTCAGAAAAAAAAGGGTGCATGAGAAGCGCGCGATCGAGGAGATAGAGGGATGTCACAACAGGAACGAGGTTCGAAAGTTTTACAAAAAGGAATAACAAACCTCCAGGGCTTATACACCCCGAACCGAAGCCAGTAGAGGCCATTATGGAAACATCGTAGTGGAACCGCAGTCAGTGCTGAGGATGTGGAAAGACCACTTTTCCAAGCTGTATAATGGTGATGACGACCAAAACTCCGCCAGCAATACAGAACCATTCAATTTGGGTGCAGAAGGCCAACAATTCTACCCACCCGATATGGACGACGTGAAGATAGCGATATCTTAACTTAAGTCGAACAAAGCCGCTGGAGCAGACGGGTTAGCCGCCGAACTGTACAAAGCAGCTGGAGATGATTTGGTTAGGAGCAGCTCATCTGCAAATTTTGGTCCGAGGAAAGCATGCCCGATAAATGGAACCTCAGTATCGTATGTCCGATCCTCAAGAAAGGAGATCCCCTGAACTGCTACAACTACAGAGGTATAAGTCTCCTTAACATCGCCTATAAGATCTTGTCTGCCGTGCTGTGTGAACGTTTAAAGCCCTTCGTCAACAACCTGATAGGTCCTTATCAGTGTGGCTTCAGACCCGGAAAGTCCACCATAAATCAAATATTCACCCTACGGCAGATCTTGGAGAAGACCCAGGAACTTCAAATCGATACCTACCATATTTTCATCGATTTCAAGGCCGCGTATGACGGCATCTATAGAGACCAATTATATAGAGCAATGTCTAGTTTTGGCATCCCAGAAAAACTCGTCCGTCTGTGTAAGATGACAATGCAAAACTCACGCTGTTCCATCAACTTCGGAAAAAACGGACGCTTTTGATGTCAAAAAAGATTTAAGACGAGGCGATGCGTTGTCATGTGATTTCTTCAACATCATTCTTGAAAAGATTGTGCAAAGCTCAAACGTCAAAACCAGAGGCACAATCTTTCAAAAGTCCGTCAGATACTAGGATACGAAGACGACATTGACATAATTGGACGAACACAGCGTGATGTCAGTGGAGCGTTTGTGAGTCTTGAGACAGAGGCCAGGAAGATGGGTCTAGCGGTCAACGAGGGCAAGACCAAGTTAATGCTGTCAACAAGAAAGGACAACCAACATCGACACTCTACAAAACCCTCATCATACCGGTCCTCATGTATGGTGCAGAGACAGGAACCATGGCAACATCCGATGAAAACGTTTTGGGCTGCTTTGAGAGAAAAATTCTTCGAGTGATATTTGGTCCTGTCTGCATTAATGGATAATGGAGACGAAGATTCAACCAAGAACTGTACGAGCTGTACAGCGACACTGACCTAGCCAGAAAAGTTAAGGTCCAACGACTTAGATGGTTGGGTCATGTTGAGCGAATGGAAAATAATGTTCCGGCTCGTAGTCTTCGAACCCAATCCGGAAGGACGTCGCAGAAGAGGAAGACCGCGACTCAGGTGGAGCACACAGATGGTAGAGAGGACCTGAACCAACTTGGCGTGCAAAACTGGAGACAGCTAGCTAGGAACTGTTGGGTGAGGCCCTGGTCCGAGCTGGACTGTAGCGCCACCATAAGTAAGAGTTCGTTTTGCAAAGTCAAAATGCAACAAAATCCCCTGGATTTATTTTAGTATATTTCTTTCCTTCTTCAAGAACATGGAACAAAATTGTAAGCAAAGACAATTGAATGTATTTCTAAATTTAAAAATTATGAATTAAGAAAAAATAAGAAAAACTAATCCTCTTGCCCGTTTTCTCGACCATCTAGATTCACTTCTTTTGCTTCTTCTTCTCGGCCTCGTCTTCTTTTTCCTTCTCAATGATCGCAACGAACTTCTCGATCGTCTGCACATCGAGCATTTTGAGTGGTTTATTTTTTTCCATAACCGCAATCTCAAGATTCTTTTGTCCTGATTGGGCCACTTCTAGCAAAGCTTTGATGGCCAATTTGACGGCACCATCCTCACAGGCAACCTCTTCGTCTTTGTAGTGTTTTTCGAGAAATTCTCGAACTGTTTTGGCCGAGCGACCAGTCGCATTGGCTTTCCATTCGTAGTAAATGCCTGACGGTTCTGTTTGAAACAGATGTGGTGAGCCATCGAAATCGAAACCACCGATGAGACATGAAATGCCAAATGGACGGCGACCGTTGCTTTGTGTGTACTTTTGTTTCAACTGGGCAATGAATCTGTGGGGAGACAGAATTAATTAATATTTTCGATCTAAAGGAGGTCTAAGGCTCTTTACCTAGTAATGTATTCCAAAGTGACGGGATCCTCAACATTGAGCTTGTGACTCTGGCATTCGACCTGTGCCCGATTGATGAGAATTCTGGCGTCGGCAGTGAGACCGGCAAACGCCATCACAACATGGGAATCAAGGGCGCAAATCTTTCGAACGGTGCGTTCTTCTTGCAGCTTTGCTACTGATTTCTTTTCAACCCCAAGAACAACACAATTGCCTCCACGAACACCGACCTACAATTTTTTTAATTAAAATCAGAAGAGTAATGACCAGACAAAAATATTTGATTTAAGGTTAGGATTTGCTGCTTTGTTTGGGAGAATTGCATTTACTTACCGCAGTTGAACCTTTCCGTACGGCTTCTTGGGCATATTCAACTTGAAGTAAATGACCATCGGGTGAGAAAATTGTTACAGCACGATCGTATCTTGCGGACATTTTGTTAAAAATTTAATTATAAAAAGTAGAAAATTTGTTTTATTTAACGAGAAATCTCGAATTGAATTTGACTTTTTTGCGAGAACGGCTAGAAGAAGAGAAGCGAATGACGGATGACAAAAAATGTTTGTCAGCCTCGGTGACAGATTTAAGAGTTGCCATTTGAAAAAATAAAACAAGTTTGCGAATTTGCAGCAGTGCCATACAAGAAGAAGATTTTTTTTTTTAATTGTGATTAAGGACAAGCTTGCATGCAGTTTTATTGTTTCGTTCAGCTTGATTTTCGTCAATTGGAAAAAATTTACAATAAAAAAAAATACTTTCGAAAATTGTATGTAATAGCAGTCATACGGGTTTACTTTTGACTGGTTATATAAGCAGGTTTTATAGCCTTTTCGCAATACCAACTTACAATTGCCGCCTCTGCTGTGGTGTGTACATTCAACAAAGCGAAGCCCCTGGCTTGACGAAGAATGTAGGCAGGCGTATGCAGCCAAGCAGGAAGCATACAAAGCGTTGCTGCATAGAAGGACAAGAGCTGTTCGTGAGCTCTACGAGCAGAAGAGGAAAACCGGCTTCTCAGAAGGACAAAGAGGGAGCATGAGGAGCGTCAGATCGAGAATGTTGAGACTGAGAGAGCCAATAACAGAAATGAAGTTCCGAATGTTTACCGGAAGGTCAAACAGCTGACTCAAGGTCATCGAGCAAGAACCGATGATGATGCAGAGATGAGCAAGAGAACATCATAGCAGAATCGCAGTAGCTGCTGGGGCTTTGGAAAGACCACTCCTGTAGACTGTATAACGGCAACGACGAACAGAATCCGATCTCAGAAAAAAGCTATTCATTGGACACGACGATAGCCTGAAATTCCGTGTACCCGACCTAGACGAAGTGAAATCAGCAATATCAACGCTAAAATTCAACAAAGCCGCTGGAGCAGATGACATAGCTGCCGTTCAAAGCAGCAGGTGACGATCAAGAAAGAAGCACACACCAAATCATCTGATCGGAAGAATGCATGCCCGCACTGTCTTGAAGAAGGGAGATCCTCTTAACTGCACCAACTAAAGATGAATCAGCTTATAAGAACCAACAAGGTTGGCAATGAGCTTATGGAATCATTTGATGTCAAAAAAGGATTTAGACAAGGCGATGCAGTAGCATGCGATTTCTTTAACATTTAAAACTGCACCGTCAACACCAGAGGCACTATTTTTCAAAAGTCTATTCAACTTCTCCCTTATTATTATCTTATATTATATTAGATTACATGGTCATATAGAGCGGAGCCCAATGCTTCGGTCCGGAAAGCTTTCGACACCATTCCCGAGAGACGTAGAAGCTGAGGAAGGGCGTGACTCAGGTGGATCACTCTTCACTCAAGTGGAAAAGGACCTCAATCAACCGGAGACAGCTAGCTAGGGATAGCGACTGAGCTGGCTGGCGGAGATTGTTGGTTGAGGCCCAACGGACAGTTAGTAAGCAACTTAAAAAAAAAATACTGCTTCTATTCAAGTTTATAAGATGGCGAAAGCACGGCTTGCTTTCCTTTTCGATAATACTAGTCAGAATATAAATAGATAAATTTATAAGGTAGCAGACATCTTTTTTATCTAAATAACTACCCGATAATTGCTACACACCTGGCAGTGCTTCTACCCCCATTTAAAATTCAACGAAGAAAACCGACCTCAAAACAGACACCAAAAGAATTGTTTTCTTCAATTTTCCCATTCTCCAAATGTCAGTTAATTGTAATTTTTCTTTTCGTTCTACATTTATCATAGCGGCTTTTTAACACACATTTTCATTTCTTCTCATTTCATCTTCTTCGTGTGTGGTTCTTCATTTTTTTTTCGTTATCGCCTTTGTAGGGTCGTTCTTTCAGATTTTTCCAAGTTTTCTTTCAGATGTTTTTGACAATACCAAGAGAAAGGATTAAACTGTTTTTTGTTTTTTTATATATTTCAACTTTTGTTATTTGTTGTTCCTTGTTTTCTTCTATCTTATTTCCAATTATTCGTTTAACAATTAAATAAAAATCTTTAAAAAACACAAAGTGCACCGCAAGAAAGAGTAATTAATTATAAAACTACTAAAAGTTTCCCATACAAAAAAAAAGAAATACCCCCCGTCGTCGTGTAAGCTAGCCGTCTGCTCTTCTGTGGCTCTGTCGTTTTCGTTGTCGTCGCAGTCGTCTCAGGTGTCGCAAAGAAAGACGAAAATTTACAAAAGAATCATTTTGTTCTTTTTAAACTGTGAAAAAAAAGTTTCAAGAAATAAGAAGTTCTAAAAAAAACTCCACATTGTCGCGATTAAAAAGCAAACAAAAAAAATTAGGAAATTCCAAGCTACCAAGTGATGGCATTAGCGCGGAAATTAACAAAAAAAATATGTAAGTTGCTCTGGGCCCAACACAAAACACTTTGCCTTCGCCCACAACTCCGCTCGAATTCTGGCCATTTATAGCAGTTGCTTTAAACTTTGTTATGCCGTTCCGTTCGGGAAGGTTATGCAAAAAAATAAGCATCGAGCTTGAGTGGAGGAAATTCCTTTCCCAAATAGTTTCAGCTCTTTTCTAATTGCGATAATTCAATTGCAGATGAGATCAAAGCTCACACTGGAAAGGTGACCAGTCTGGACCTCGGCGAGACAGGCCGGGTTTTGGTAACAGGTGGACATGATCGGAATGTAAATCTCTGGGCGATTGGCGAAGAAAAATGTTTTATGGTAAGACCCTGACGAATTCAAAAACAAAAACACTTCCGCTTTACATGATTCCTTTCTATAAAGTCACTAACTGGTCACAATGGATCCATCGATTGCGTCAAATTTGCCTACAATGACGACTTCGTTTATTCGTCCGATGACATTGGCATCATCCGGCGCTGGGATCTCAACGCTCAAACAATATGCTCCACACTTAATGGCCACATGGAAAGCGTCCGGACGCTGGATTTCAATCCATCGGGGGAGTATGTTGTTTCTGGCAGCAATGACACAACAGTAAGGTTAGTGAGAAGTAGCATTGATATTCCATAAATGTCCAAAGAATTCTCGTATTGGGTCATAAATCTTGAGAATCTACAAATTCTCCAAAATCAAAACAAAAGAATGGGGGAAATGATGAAACGTGTTGCTGTTAAGGTCACGTACAAGCTGCAAGTAGCTTCTAGCTTAAGTCAGCAAACAGCAATTGAATTTAATTTTATTTTGTTCTATCGGTGTGTTTCTACTTCTGTGACGCTGTGTCCGACGCACAGTGTCGATTGTTTTGTCGGTTTCAAACGATTTATAATTCTGTTTATTGGAAATTCAATATGCAAGTCGATGAGACTTCGCCGAGATTCATTTTCCAATATTCCGATATTCTTTTGTCTCACTTTTTGTTTGATTACCTTAAAATGGAACTCGCCACCTATGTTCCTTCTGTTTTGTTCTGTTCTATGGTTAAACACGATACTGCAGCTGTTTTTGTTGCTGTCGAATATGTTGGGTTATTTTCTAATAGGAAATCTGAAGCTACTGCTCGATATGATTGATATGTGGGTGGGGTTGTGTTTTGATAGTTTTTAGCTTTACTTTGTGGTGGCGGATGACCGACGAACGTAAAACTTACATATTTGGAATATCGATATGATTTTGCTGCTGACGCTCAACGTCGAACAGCGGTGCTGAGATTGAAATGTATGTGTCATGGCTATTTAATTGGTTGTGACGTCTTAGGTGAAGTATTTAATTCGTTTAGATTTTTTGTTTTGTTGCTATTGTTACTGCTAGACCATTTTTTATTTGTATTGATCTTGCACGTCTTCAAATTTTGGGGCGTTTATAGGGTTATTTAAAGGGCGGATTGGGTTCAATGCATTTTTGTAGGTAAGGTTAGGTGACAAGGGGTGTGCACAGCGTGAAACTGTTGCATACACGGGGGCCTACTGGACCATTGTGATCCCCTATAAAAATCAAAGTTAGCATCGATGCTATTAAAAATTGCCGATTAATGTTAACGAACCAGCTCGTTAACGAACCAGCCTGTGCTTTCTATAAATTTCTTCATGTTTGCCATTGAGACCTGTGCTAGATCATCCAGTTCCCCAACAAACCTGTTCCCGAAATGACGGAGTCGGTTGGTTTGGAGGTTAGGACAGTCACAGAGCAGGTGTTTAATGGTTTCTATTTCCTCCTCATCCTGACAGCTCCTACAGAAATCGGGTGCAAATGCCCCTATCTTGTTGGCCATTGTGCCAATGGCGCAATGACCCGTTCGTACACCTATCAAGATTTTAATGTTCCTTTTACTCAGCGATAGAATATACCGAGTTTCCTTTTCATTAGTGTTAGGCCATAAACTTCTAGAGATTACGCAATCGTCCCTGGATTTCCAGGATTTATTGATTTTCTCTTTTGATTTAAGGTATATCTTCCTTTTGAGTACCCCAATCGGGACGAGTTGTTCCTCGTCCCTATCTGAATGGTTGCTACTACTTGTATCTGCTTCTGACCCTTTCCTGGCTAGTTCATCTACTATTTCGTTCCCTTCTATATTGCTATGTCCAGGATCCCAGCAGAGCTGAACCTGATTAGTGTGGCAGATTCTATTTAATTTCTTCCTACAGTTTAAAACTGCCTTTGATCTTATGGTCTCACTGGCTAAGGCTTTGATAGCAGCCTGGCTGTCCACGAAAAAAGTAATCTCCGAGGAGCTTAGCTTTTCATCATGTGCCAATTCAGCTGCTTTTTCAATGGCATTTCAATGCATTTTTTTAGGGTTGCAGTTGATTCAGGAGCCGTTTTATTGTTTTAGGTTTTTGCTCAATCACTCGAGAGTTATTGGACAGATTTCGATGAAACCGAGATACTTTTCCGTTTTCTGTCTGCAAATTAAAGCGCCGCTACAGACCAGCTCAGTTCGTTTCGTAGCTAGCTGTCTAGGGCTTCTAACTCTTCTGAGAGGTCTTTTGGGGTAATATTGGAAGTATTTCAATTTTTTTTGGATAGATCATATTTATACAGGGTGTCCCAAAATTCAACGATAAGCCGGAACCAGGGGGTGGCCCTATTCATGACTGCATGGAAAAAAAATATAAAAAAAAATCAAACGCCATTTTGTTTCAAATTACAACAAAAAATGTAAATTATCAAAATAAAAAAATCTCTCTTGACATTTTTTTCTACTGTGACCACAATTTTTCATTAATTTTTGATTTTATATTTTAATCAGAATCTTAAAACATATAGCATCTTTTCTTAGTTTCCAAAAATTCCAAATTTTTAGCGGTTTTTCCACGAAAATTAATCAAAAAAGTTTTTTTCCATAAAATTTTAATTTTTTTTTAGTTTCAGTCCACTTTCTGTCATCGTGGTTATAAAAAAATGTATGGACACTACCATGGCATCTTTTTTTAAAAATTGGCGCAGGTTATCAAGATTCTAAAATGGTATAACACTTTGGCTAAACTTGCCAGAAAAAGAAGTATTGAATACTTTTTCATAACAACAACCGATTTGCAAACAAAAATTTGTTCAGAGAAATCACTTCACTTTATGGAAAAAATTGGTTTTCTGATGCGCTTTCTTCAACATTTAGTACGATCTGTTTCCACTGTTTTTTTTATTCCATTAATGTGTTAATTTCAAGTGTGATTTCGAAATTGTGTACTAGTTTTTGAAAAATCCTTGAACTTTCATCATTTTTATCATGCCATTGCCGTATGCCCCCTCGGATACGTAAACATGCATATAGTGTCGCGAGAATGCCGGTGCAATGCTAATTCTGCTACTCCAATATACCGAAAAAGGTTCAAAAATGTTGGAAGATATCCAGATTGTCGGGTTTTTATAAATGTGCATCAAGAGTTTTTGGAAGGGCGTTTAGAAAGAAGAAGTGCTAGAAGACCAAGAGCAAATGGTATTGACAATTCACGGAAACTGAAAACAAGTCAACAACATCGTATATTGATGCAGGTGGCAAACAATTGGAACATTTACTGTAAAAAATAAATAAAATATGTTTGTACTTCTAAATGGCACTTATGCATTTTTTCTTATTTAGAATTTTTGTATTTTAATTAAATGAACATTATGACGACTTAAAATAAACAAACAGAAAATATTTGGGCCTAAATAAAACGTGCTTCATTCTGAAGACTCATAGGGAAGTGATTGAATTGAATAGAAAAAGTTTTTGAAAATCGGTTGTTGTTATGAAAAAGTATGCATTACTTCTTTCCCCGGCAAGTTTAGCCAAAGTGTTATACCAATTTAGAATCTTGATAACCTGCGCCAATTTTTAAAAAAAGATGCCATGGTAGTGTCCATACATTTTTTTATAACCACGATGACAGAAAGTGGACTGAAACTAAAAAAAAATTAAAATTTTATGGAAAAAAACTTTTTTGATTAATTTTCGTGGAAAAACCGCTAAAAATTTGGAATTTTTGGAAACTAAGAAAAGATGCTATATGTTTTAAGATTCTGATTAAAATATAAAATCAAAAATTAATGAAAAATTGTGGTCACAGTAGAAAAAAATGTCAAGAGAGATTTTTTTATTTTGATAATTTAAATTTTTTGTTGTAATTTGAAACAAAATGGCGTTTGATTTTTTTATATTTTTTTCCATGCAGTCATGAATAGGGCCACCCCCTGGTTCCGGCTTATCGTCGAATTTTGGGACACCCTGTATATACAGCAGACACAGTTTTGGTTGAATCTTCGTCGTCATTCATGCATATCGGACCAAGGATCACGCGAAGAGTTTTTCTCTCAGAGCAACCTATCAGCAATCATCAGATTTAATTAAGGTCCATGCAACTGCACCATAAGGACCGGGGCAGTTGATTGTCTTATAGATTGACACTTTAGTCTTCTTAGTCCAAAAAGAAGCGATTGTACAAGAAGAACAAAACGAGGAATGTTAAATTCAGCACTGGTGTTGTCTCACTGTATTTCCGGCGGATCGTTTCTCGTTGCGTTAACTTGGTTTTTCCCTCATTTACCATAAAACCCATCCTCATGGCTTCAGTCTCGAGCCATTGATATAATACGCAGTTTGAAGACTTGTTGAAGACAACACCCCTTTTGATAGTTCTCTTGAGCAAGTTACACTACCAGAGAGTTCTTGAGTGCGTAGATGACACAAATCTTGTTTTGTACTCAACATGTAGATGTTAACGAACTCAATAAACTTCTAAAAGAACCAATAACCACAAATTCGCTGGCCCAAATTGCTTTCCCGTAAGCTTTTCTATCTATTCTACTCTTTTCGTCTCGTTTTAAGCAGATGGAAAACGGAATTTGTTCAGTTAAGGTATACCCAAAAAGGCAAATCTTCCTCCCTCTTCAATTACCGACCGATAGTTTACTTACTTACTTCGCCGACTCCCAATCCATGTAGGATCTCAGCCTGAGACACAGCAGTTTTCCATCGGAATCGGTCGTTCGCATGCCTTTTCAGTCATCGAAACCAAGCGCTCTGGCATCCGCAGTTACTTGGTCTTTGTACCGGAAGTTCAGTCTTCCTTTTCGTCTCGAACCTGGGGGCTTCGAAGAGAAGATTTTCTTTGCTCGAGCGTTGTTCTTTCGCTCGATGTGGCCGAGCCAATATAGTCGTCTTTTCTTGGCTTTCAGGACTACATCCACATCTTGGTACAGCTTGTACAGTTGGCGGTTGAACCTTCTTCTCCATTCGCCCTCGTTGCATACAGAACTGAAAATCCTTCGAAGAACTTTTTCTCGAAAGTGCCCCATACCACAACGAAGGAGTATTCCCACCAAGGCACTCCCAACGAGGGACGGCAGCAGATGAATTTCTTTTTTGGAACCCACGGTGGCGTCTTCAGTTCCTGTTAGGCCGAACTACTTGGTGAACACCTTTACGGGCTACTTATTTGAAGCCCAGGCCGTAAAAGGACAGGTTTTTCCGGCTCTTGTACTTGCAGTCACATCAAGTGCCTGGTACTCCAGGTTGGGGGTTGTACGTCGTGGTGACTTCCCGACTACGTAGAAAAAGATTTAGTTGCAACAACAGCAAAGCAACAACAGGCCTCGGAAACAGACGGATACACTGATACGCAGAAGGAGAGGAAGACCGCGACTCAGGTGGCGCGCACAAGTGGAAGAGGACC
Source organism: Sphaerophoria taeniata (assembly GCA_943590905.1). Lineage (NCBI taxonomy): Eukaryota > Metazoa > Arthropoda > Insecta > Diptera > Syrphidae > Sphaerophoria > Sphaerophoria taeniata. Next base: position 28,286,485 of record OX016541.1, read on the forward strand.
TCAAGGTAGGTAAACTCCTTAACTACCTCAAAATTGCTGCTACCAACAGTGACGTTTTTTGCTCAGCTATGGACAGATGTTCTTATGCATGCTGATAACATGTTTTGTTTTGTCTTGTCCTCGTTCACTTCAAGACCAACGAGCTTCGTCGCTGTGAAGGCCTTAAGCAAAGCTCTAAGAAAGTGACCGATGATGTCTATGTCGTCCGCATAGCCTAGGAGCTGAGTGGATTTGGTGAAGACAGTGTTTTGCGTGCCCACAACTGCCTTGCTCACTATCTGCTCCAGGACTATGTTGAAGAAATCACATGACAGCGCATCTCCTTGTCTAAACCCTGCGCATTTTTGAAACAACTCAGATGAGCTTTCACCCATTTGCACACTACACTGCGTGTTGTTTAGCGTCACCGTCACAAGATTTAAGACGCTCACGCAGTACGTTGGATAGGATTTTGTAGGCAACATTAAGCGGGGATATGCTTCGGTAGTTTTTGCATGACATCGGATCGCCTTTTTTTGTAGATGGGGCACATGGAGTTTTTAGACTAGTCAGTGGGCATGTATTCTTCTAAGCTTTAAAGCACTCTTCCCAAAATGGAACAGATATTTCGAACGTTTCAGATTATTACATTCTAATTTAGCAAAACCGTCAAAACTGTTCCATTCATTGTTAACTCGTTCGCATTGCCACTATCCAATAAAATCATTTTCTATTAAAGTGTCGTTTGCAGGGTTATTAAAACGCTTTAATGAGCGAGCAATGAAATGGATTTGTTACACGATTTTGCCGGTAACAACTGAAACAATTAAAACCTTCGCTTAGTTGAGACTCAAAACAAATCAACAAAATCTATTTCGTCAAAACAAACCAGACCAAATGTAGATAAGATTTCAACCTCAATTTGAAGGTCGGGTTTCGGAAAGTCTATATTCGTGGCCGTGACAGTCAAATTACATACAAACCAAAACTCTGCAAAATGCTTTCACCTTCTTGCTAGACGAGTCGCGTTCACGACACACAACCATCGTCACCCAAAACCAGTAAACCTTTTTTTTTATATTGAAAAAAAAAACCCAAAGTAAACACTTTCCTATTTGAGATTACGGAAAGTGTGTCCCCAAACAAGTTTGCGAATTGAAATGAAAAGCTCCTTCGTATAGTTTTGACATTATGCTAGAGTTTACGCAGTTCCAGATGGATCAGTTTCAACGTCTGCTTTCTACTTTGCAAATCACGTCGAGACGACATTGAGCCACCAACTAACATGAGCAAATTATAAGCCACACGAGTTCATTCACGAATGTCGAATATTCGTTAACTAGTCATAAAACCCACATTAGACAAAAACGCCATTGCTTTCAAATTAAAAATTAATTTGAGCAGCTAAAAACAAACAAACAAACATTCCTACAATCGCCCACTAGACATACAAAAGTAATGCCACTGTCCGTCCAATCGAAGTACCTACATGGACGTCAACGAATACAACACTTCTCGTTCTCAGTCATTCTTAAAGTACAGCAAAAGAAAATAAATCTTTTTGTCCGACGGACGATGCAACAAAGTCATCATTAGCTCGTTTTTGTTCTCTCTGGCTCTGTCTGTGTCTGTGGTGGTGGAGTTTAAACGGGATAACTTATAATGACACGAATAAGAGGTTCTTGATCTGTCTCCGGTTCATCTGCGTTTCTGGAGCAACATAACTAGTTTCTTTAGTCACGACGTGTTTGCCTTTGTCGTTAAGAGTGATGAAGCCAGAAGGGAGCCAATCCAGTTGAAGTTGCTTAGAATCTAATCATAATTAGTGGAGTTGAGCATCGTCACAACTGCAATGGTTATAATGAGTGTAGGTAGGTATTTGATTATACCTCTGCGAACCTCTCGAACTCTCATGATAGTGACTAAGCTCTATAGATAAATAAGACGCGACCAGGTAAGAAAAAACAACAAAATCCAGTTAATGAGTAGAAATGTTTACGAAAACAATGACAAAATAGACTTAAGCTGAAGTAATTCCTGTGTTTGCTCTTTTTTTATTAACCACCGCCGCTGCTGCTGCCGATCGGATGAGGGTTTGTGTTTTTTTGTTTCAGAAAGAAGAGGGTTACAGTATTTTGTGTTTCTTCATTTCCGGCTATAGAGGTGCGTCTGCGTCGTCTTAATGCCATCGTTTAACAAATAACTAAATGGAAAAATATTCAGAGTAGATATTTTAATTGCTGTCGGCAATCACACAAAAACGAACAAAGGGATTATTGCGTTTGGTGTGAAGTAAGAAGTAAACACCAATGCAATTTGAGTACTTTGATAATGTCGCTGCGCGTATTTCTTGTTTCGAATTTGGTAAAATTGGTTTATCGGGAATTTTGGTGGTGATTCAAAATTGCAGAAATCAAAATTGGGCAAATTTTATTATTTTATTGAGAAAAGAAACAATAGGTCTGTTTGGTAACTCCAACTTTTTGCAACGAAGTACAACGAAGCTTTGTATATGGATTTACCAGGTAATATCAAGAATGGTTTTCTGCTTGGTTTGACAGTTTTTTGACAGTTTTTTACATTAGTTTGTAATGTGTGTTCTCTGCTTGCTTGCTTGAAAACCATTCTTGATAGTACTAGGTAAATCCATTATACAAAGCAACGAAGTAAAACGTTTTTCATTTTTCTGTTTGTTTACTCGAATTAGTTGCAGAAAAAGGGGAAATCGAGAGAGCAAAAAATTTCCCCTCCAGAGAAAATTTTTCAACTTCTTGCAACAGGAATTTCTTGTTGCAATTTGTTTTTAAATGTATCTTGCTCTTCGAATTTGAATTTGAATTGAAACGGTTCGTCGAAATTTGGAAAGAACATGATTTGTGTTCAGCAATTAATACATATATCATTTATGTTACTATTTTTTTTAAGGACTTGATAAGCAAAGCAAAGAAAAAGGTTTAATGCTTAGTTCCAATAATTCTTTTGTCATGACTGGAGATAAGTATACTTCTCCGAAGTGCTGATTTTTTCACAAAGCTGGTCGAAAAATAATATACATATGTATATGAATGAGATTGTGCATTTTTAATTCCAAATCGGTATACTGACGAACCACTTATTCAAAGTATTTGTCCACACAGTTTCGCCTATTTCGTTGTCAAAACTGCACCACAACCACAATATTCTTCTTCACTGAACGAAGAATCATATTTCATCAATTCTATCACCAAAATCAAAAATTCATTATTTTTCCATATACATAAGTAATGTACGTACACTCTATTGTCAATCGTTTTGAAAAAATGAAAACAAACTGCAACAAATTACATCAACGCGTTTGTTTACTTTTACTCTTTCTGAGAGAATTTTACTCTCTTCACCTAATTTGACAGATTTCAAACAAACTGCTACAAAAAGTTGCCAAACAGACCTAATAAAAGCTGATAGCATGAAAAGGAACCCTCTTTGCATGACTCAAGAGAAATGTTTGTTTGACATTTTTTCTAGGAATCAATTTGTTAATTGGAACGATTTAAATAGTAGAGATTTTTGTTTGATTAATGAACGATTATGTGGTTTGTGGAACTAAAAATGCAAATTTAGATTCAAGCACCTTGCGACACACTCTTAGGCTCTATTCCTAAAACCAATGTAGCGGCACATTAAAAGCCTGAATATCTTCTCCAAGTAATTGAAAACATAAACAATTTAAGTTCTGCTAATTGAGTTCTTTCCTCGAACTAAAATGTATTGATAATTTGTTAATAGAAACCGCTGCAACAAATTTCTTCAGAAGCAGATATCTATCACCAAATGTTGATTGGTGAGATAATTACGCCAATATAATACTTTATAGTTGTGTGGTTTTTTAGCAGGATTGTTAGAAACATTAGCTCCAGCTTCTTAATGTTTGCACATTTTGAGGCAACAACCGACACGGACACTGTCACTCGGCTGTGAATTTTCTTATTTGGCGAGCGTTGTTAGCTTAGAACTGCCAAAACTATCGCGCTAAATTTAATATTTTTATACAGGGTCTTTCATTGACTGACATAGTTAAGGTACAGTCCGTTGTGGACTTGGACCTCAACCAACAATCTCTCCATGCCAGCTCGGTCCCTAGCTACCTTTCCTCAGTTTTGCACTCCAAGTTGATTGAGGTCCTTGACTCTTCTGGCTAGGTTAGGTTAGGTTATGGGGCTGACAGTTGGTGTCGTTACCGTCACACTTCGATCAATACAGATCCATTGTGATGCCCGTGAGTATTGCTACTCAAGCTAATAAGAAAAACCTATGTGTTCAGTTAATCAAGCCATTTAGAGGCATTGACGAAGTTCAGAATGTTAGTACCTGGTGTAAAAGAGAGTTCTTCTAAATCCCCGAAGAAATAGTTGCCGAGCAATTTCTTCCTTTGGTGGGAGAGTGCGGGACAGTGACACAGAAAGTGCGAAGTGTCTTCATGCACCTCCTCGTCATCGCATCCTCTGCATAGACCATCTGAACTGATTCTCATCTTTTTCATATGATAACCTAACAGATCTTTCTTGTAGTGCCGGTGTCAAGAAGGTTCCACCTTTCATAGTTATTCTTTTTGAGATTTCCTGTTTTAAATAACAGATAGGGGAAGGAAAAAAACTTCTATTACGTCGTTGACTCATTAATCAATCATCACCAACAGCCATGTTAATAAAAAACGCCTAGTCCACTCTTAATCCATAGTCTTCCTGGTCCATAGACTAAGCGTTAGTCCATGGCCTAAAATTTCTCATTAATAAAAATAATTTGATCCCAGAATAGTTAAATGACGTTTACCAAAAATTCCCCTTTGGGAATTTTCATTTTTGTTGATATTTTACAACCAATTTGAAAATTTAAAAAAATTCAAAAATTTCAAATTTCTATCATCGTCGTTTGAGCGAATAGGACGCGTTGTAATAATTTTTAATTATGTCTCATCGTAAGTTTTCGTAACCTCGCCGCGCCGTGGTTCCATGGGTTTCTACCCGAAGAAGCGTGCAGCTAGACATCGTGGTAAGGTTAAGGCTTTCCCCAAAGATGATTCCTCAAAGCCCGTGCGTTTAACATGCTTTGTTGGCTACAAGGCCGGTATAACTCACACTCTTCGAGAAGCTGACGGTCCTGGATCCAAGATCAACAAGAAGGAGCTTGTTGAAGCCGTCACTGTCTTGGAAACTCCATCAATGATCGTTGTTAGAGCTGCGGGCTGCATCGAGACAACATTTGGTCTTCGTGCATTGGTTAACGTTTGTGCCTAGCACTTGCACGAAGAATGCCATCGTCGTTTCTATAAGAAGAGCAAGAAGAAGGCATTTTCAAGGGTCTTCGCAAAGTTACTTGTATTGGAACATGGCATCCAAGTCGTGTGTCCTTCACAGTGGCAGATGCTGGTCAAAAGGGTTAGCATCACCGTACCGAAATCAACAAAAAGATCTACCGTATTGGAGCTGGAATTCACACTTCACATCAAAGACGGAAAGGTCATCAAGATCAATGCTTCAACTGAATACGATTTGACGGATAAGAGCGGCAACTACAGCTGCCCCAAGTGTTTAAATTTGAGACTAACTTTTTACCAATCAATAAATGTTAACAAAAAAAGAACATATGGCGCTTTTTATGCCCTGAAATATAGTGCCATTCTCTCTGCCATCTTGTTGTTTTCCTTTGAGACATACATATGTATGTACGTAGCACATACAAGGTTAAGGCTGTACGTAGCACATACAAATGTAGAAGAAATTTTTGATTATTATTTTATTTCAATTATGAATAATTGAAGTTCTGTGGTTCTGTCACAATATATTTTCACACAGACATTTTCATATTTCTGTTTTTTTTTCTTTCACGATTGACATATTTCTTGCTTAGTCCTTCTAATCCAGCCTACAAGGTGGACTAAATTAGTTAACGTCACTTAAGAGAAATTTTAGTTTATTAATAGCATTTTCCACTAGTCTGCAGACTAAGAGTTAGTCCTTTGCTAGTCTGTGTTTATTAATTTGGCTGTAGAAAGCTAACCCTTAAATCACTGATTAAACTTTGCTTGGTAAGGCAAAGTCACCACATTTTCAGCACATTTCCAGCAACACAGCTCATTTGAAAAGAAAAACTCTAGTTTTTCAGAATTAGCTTTTTTGAAGGTCGCTGCACGATAAAAGAGTTCAAGTTTTTGGTAAAATAAAAAATAGTAATCATACGGCGCAGTGAACAATATATCAAGTGCGAAGGTGTTCCTTTTACCTTCAATTAGTCACGCATCCAAAACAATTAATAAATTCTCAATACAGTAAGAAAAAAAAAAGTATTTTGCTGTTGTTGAATTTCCAATAAAACAACAAAATGTTAACTTATCCAACGTCTAACCAAAACTGGAAAGCAAGACTCTATTCAAAACCTTCTTTTCCGGAAACAAATTCCTCCAAATATAATTATCAATTGCAAACAAATTGATTGCGCAATTTAAAGCAAATAAACAAGCAAACCGAAACAAATATGAAAACCATATTGACTGTTTTACTGCAAACACATTAGATAAGACTTTTCATCCATATAACTGCGTCAGAACTGAGACCGCTAACTTCTAACCGAGAACTTAATTGTTTATCAAATTGAAAACAGGTTTCACCTAACGTTCTATAAAAAATGTGTTCTCCCATTTAAGCCCTCCATAGGTACCCGATTGAATCATCTCATGAATAGATAAGTAAGTAAAAGCAAAAGCACAGTTTTTTCACTTTCCTTTTTAAAGTAAAATCTTTGTTTTTCTCTGAGGCTTTGTTTTAAAAAATATATTCAATGGCATCTAGTATGGTTATTTGGTTTCTCTGTTTCTCTGTGGAACTAATTTTATTCTAAAGGGTGTTTTTTTTTAGAGGTATAGAACTTTAAATTGCAATAAAACAACGATGGAATGTTCGATTGACATGATTTTTAATTTATTCGAAAGATAATCTTGTGGCATTACATTTTAAATATGATTTATGGCATATGACTGCCACGGCTGGCTCGGATGTAGTCCAATCTGGACGTCCAATTTTCGATGACTTTTTCCAACATTTGTGGCCGTATATCGGCAATAACACGGCGAATGTTGTCTTCTAAATGGTCAAGCGTTTGTGGCTCATCCGCATAGACCAATGACTTTACATAACCCCACAGAAAATAGTCTAGCGGTGTTAAATTACAAGATCTTGGAGGCAAATTCACAGGCCAAAAACGTGAAATTAGGCGGTCACCAAACGTGTCTTTCAATAAATCGATTGTGGCACGAGCTGTGTGACGTGTTGCGCAGTCTTGTTGGAACCACAGCTCCTGGACATCATGATTGTTCAATTCAGGAATGAAAAAGTTAGTAATCATGGCTCTATACCGGCGGATTTACTCATTCGGGTCTTCCTCAATGCTACGCTCTACAATAGCGATAGCTTCTTCTGTACGCACCGAACGGCGCACAGTGGCCCGTTTAGGCGAGGAACGTGGCAATAATCATTTTTCGCGTGATTTTATTTTGAAAAAGTAAAAATCACATTTTGTTTAGAATTGTTTAAAGTGTAAAAATCCAAAAACAAAAAAAAATATTAGATGAACGGTTTGGCTTGAGGAGCAGATCAAAGTCAGAAAATATTAAAAAAAAAATATATATATGTTCTTTTGTTTTTTGTTGCACTTCAAACTTGAATATTAGAAAAACGGTGCAAATAAATCCATTTATTTTTTTTTTTGTTAAAAAGTTTGACATTATTTTAATCAAATTTTGGAACAAAAAAAAAATGTATATCTTTTTTTTAATGAAAAAAAAATCACTTTTTGCACCTATTTTTGAATTTTAACTTGGCTCATATAAAAAACGTCAAAACCCGTCAAACCAAACTAAGTGAGGGATGAATGCCCACATATTCCTTAACATGTCCTCAAAAACTCAGCTGCGTAAAGCTGCATAAAGCCGAGTTATGGCAATTTAATTGGTTCAAGTCAGTGATTATTCATTTTTTTTTAGTTTTTTTTCATATGAAAAGAATATAATTAATCTTTTTGTCGCAACCTTTATTTTGGATTTGCATGACTTAATTTAGGTATTTAAATAAGTGCAATGAGTGGAATAGCTAAAAAAAATTTATGGTTTGGGGATTACCTATTTCTAAAAAAATAATAAAAAAAAACAATGATGATTCCTGCCATTACTTTTTTTCTATAAGATTTGTTGTGCACAGGTATTTATTTTTGACAGATTACTGTATTTGGATTAAGAATTAATAGATATAAGGGTTACAGGTAGATTACAGGTAGCCAAAAAAAAGGATTTTAATCGAAGGGTTATTTATATGGAATTAAATATTTATTCTTATTAGGGTTACAGGTAGTGAAATTAACAAGATTAGGTACGCACAGGATGAAGGGGATATTACGGACGAACATAACTACGAGCAGAGTTGGGCATTATTCGAATAAATTGTTATTCGAATAATTATTCGAATAAAAAATTATTCGCAACTAATTTATTCACGAATAATTTATTCGCGAATAAATTATTCGTGATTTTATTCGTTATTCGTAATTTATTCGTGATTTCATTCGTTATTCTGAATAACGAATAAAATTGACTTTATTCCTTCTTTCTTTGTCTGTTTATCTTAATTTTTTTTTTATTTACGTTTCCTTTTGAATTAGACGCTCGAATTCCTTCATTCATTCTTTATTGCTGAGAATTTTTTTTTGAACGAATTCTACCATTTCTACCTAGCAATTGCACCTTCCAAGCCAATGCAAAACGCCTTCAACCCATCCCCTGAAGTATCCTGGGAAGTGATTAAATTTAAAAAAATCTAGTAATATTTTATTCTAATATATTGCATATAAAGCAGTTGGTGCCATTATTAATGAAAGTTGTGTTGTGGTGTACTTTTGATTTTTTTAAATGAGTGAGCCTTAAATGAAGTTATGGATTTAGAAATGAAAATTGGGCACTGATATATCTCAATGAAATCCAAACATTTCGAACATCTTAACAATTTCTAATGAATGTGCTACAAATGTGTCTGTTAATCAAATCTGTGCAAAAACGACATTGACTTTGTTGAATGGAACATTTTTTTAAGTACGACTCTTTATATTCTAGTGGTAAAAGCATTGTGATGAAATGTACAAAGTGTGAACCTAAAGTTGTAAAAATCAAAGGATTCCAAAACCGGAGGCTGAAAGTCTTGCATTGCTATCCAGAAGGGAAAGGGACAATACATCATTGCCTTCATCTGCATCAGTCGAAAAAGTTTTTTCATACGCTACCATGATAAACTTGCCAATATGTTTAAACAAAGACAAGTGAAGAAGTCAAATCTTAGGAGCTTTAACCAATAACTATGTAAATAACTTTTAATAAAAAAAAAAAATTGAAATTTGTTCTACCAAATTTCTTGTGTTTATTTTATTCGTTATTCGAATAATGAATAAAATAATTTATTCGTCATTCGAATAAATTTTCTTCGAATAAATGAAATTATTCATTATTCGTGAATAACGAATAAAATGATTATTTATTATTCGAATGATTATTCGAATAAATTTTGCCCAACTCTGACTACGAGTATGGGATTTCTCCATTTCCATTGCATGCTAGAATTAGGTGCATGGAATTCATTTTGAAACTTAGCTATACGATTGCTAAGGAAGGAGAGGACTACAAAAGATACAGGTATTAAAATACATGCAAGGTTTCAAGAATTCGGCAAAATGAAGACCTGTTTACTATGCTAGCAATCTCATCAGATCCACTTATTTCTTCCAAAAGGCATGCTAGAAATCAAAAAGAACTGAAAGCACACTACTCCCCAGAAATGTTAGATCTATTAGATTCAACATTGAATTTAGATGATTGTTTTCAAGAAATAATATAAGTAAATTATTAAGAATAAAACAAGATAAAAATCTTATTTTTTTCCATATTCGTACTTTTAAAACACTTTTTTCTAATTTGAGGGTTGTTTTTTTTCATTGAAATAATGAAATTATGGTAATTTTCAGTTAAATTGAAACACCCTGTTTGATTTTGAATGTAAATATTGATGGTTTGATTGGTTGCATATCAAAAATTATAAAACTTAAAAACTAAAACTTAAAAACTTTAACTTAAAAAAAAATTTTTTTTTTGCTTTTATGACTATTCAACTGTTATTTTTTTTTTCTTTTTCCTGCTTTACCAAAACTAATTGTTCTCTAATCATTCACAAAAAACAAATTTTTCGCCATTATGGATACATTTTTAACAATTTTTATGACATTGAAAAAACTTCCAACTTTGGGACTTAATTCTGAAACACCCTGTGAACATATTTTGTTATTTGTTTTGTTATTATATTGTTATATTTCACGAAAGATAGCTTTGGAAATTTCCTGCTAAATAAAAAAAAAATTGAAGCGATATCTTTTTTCGTTTAGGAGCTATGATTTTTGCAAGGTAAAAAGTGAAAACGGGCCACTGTGCGGCGTCTCTGGGGATGCGAGTTATCAATTAGAGTAAATGTGGTGCGAAAACGTTCCATGGTTAATCGAATTAACTGCTCTGATGGACGATTTCGTTGACGATAAAATGGACGTAGTGCGCGATACGTATTCCGCACAGAACCATTATTTTCGAAATAAATTTGCACAATTTGCAAGCGTTGTTCAGGCGTGAGTCTATTCATGATGAATTGCCAAACCAAACTGAGAATAAATCATTTGACAGCTGTTAAATCGGTCGCCGTCTTGAAAAGTAATGCCAACTTAAAGTTCTTTACCTCGAAAAAAAAACACCCGTTATTTGCCTTTTTGATATATTTGCTGGGAAAAACCGGACATAAATAATTTTAATTGCCTTTTGCGTCTGTCTTCTGACATGATTTACTTAAGCAGTTCAACCTTTATAGGATTGTTATGAGCAATTAAAGAAACTGAACCAATGACTCCCGATGAACGTAAAGTCTTATCAAAGACCATTTATCTGATAAGACCGTTTAAATTCACAAGAAAACACGATAACCGATTAAAGCAAAGAAAAACAAAACGATTGAAGTGTGTTAATTGTAAAAAAAGTTATTTTATTAATACCAAGAACAATTACAAATCTTATGAACCAATATCAATCCACCTAGGAATACATTTACAAAGCCATTTTACAATTTGGATGCAGCTCCTTTAAGATCGACATAAGCGCCAGTTATGACATCCTTGCGAGTCTCAACGACTGACGTACGGAAATAGATGCGCGTTCCATCTTTCCACATGTCAATCTTCAGAGTCTGTCCGGGAAGCACTGGACTTACAAATCGGACTTTAACAGCCTTAAACAGTGCCGAATTGTTATCGGCGAACTTGGCTAAAACAGCCCTCACCGAATAGCCAAACGAACAGAGTCCATGCAGAATTGGAGTCTTAAATCCAGCAATTGCGGCGAAACTGGGATCTATATGCAGCGGATTGAGATCGCCAGATAAACGATACAACGCTGCCTGATCCTCTGACGTCTTGTATTGAACTGAAGCGTCTGGGGCACGCTTTGGGGCTGGAACCACAGGCACAACTCCTTGTATAGGTTCTTTCTTGCCGCCGAAATGCCCAGCTCCAACAATGAAAATTGCACTTTGATTCTTAACCAAGAGATTTCCCTCCTCATTGTAGGAATCACAATTGGTAACGACCACAGCTCCGGAACCCTTGTCCATGACATCGAACACCTTGCCGTAAGTTGTCAGTTTACCAGATGTTGGGAGTTCGTCGAGAATCTCAATATATTGCTCTCCGTGGAGTACATTAGTCAACTCAACTTGATTGCCAGGAAGAGCAGACGATACCAAATCGGAAGACATGGTCAGAATTAAGCCAGGCAATACAAAGAACGATGGCAGGGCGCTGAACTCCGAATGGTTCTCGTATAGGAATTTCAAGTCGTTAGCGTTTTTGACTGAAGCCCCAACTCCCAGTGCGTACAAAACCAAATCCTTCGAACCAAAGTTGAATGTGTCTTCATGTCCGACACGGCCTTCCTGAACATTCTCCAAAATTTTCATCAGCGACATGCTGGCTTCTTGTATTGAATTGCAATGCTGTGCTTCAGACATGTCAACAACTTGGCTCCAAACTTTCTTTACATATTCGGGTGTGATGACTTTGGTGTCCAACGAAGTTCTGAGAACAGCTCCTTTCCCGCGAACAGTCTGAACCTTTGTTGCCCATCCCGCAGCACTTTCGATAATCGCTCCATTCTCCTCACACGATTCATGGCAGAGATAGGCAACAACAGGGGCAATCAATTGCGGCTTTAGCTCTTGAAACAAAAGTTCCGGCAATACATTTTCGGTCATTCTCGATGCGGCAGTCGGAACAATAACATTACAGAAAATGTTATTTTTGTTTCCCTCAATGGCAATTGTATTGGCCAAGCCAACTAGACCCAATTTCGCAGCGCTGTAATTAGCCTGACCGAAATTCCCATATATTCCAGAATTACTCGAAGTCATGATAATCCTTCCGTAGTTTTGTTTCTTAAAGTGCGGCCATGCAGCGCGAGTTGTCATGAAAGAACCCTTCAAATGAACGTCATGCACCAGATTCCAGTCTAGATCTGATGTTTTGGCTACGCTCTTGTCACGAAGTATTCCCGCATTATTGACCAGAATATCGATGCGCCCAAAATTATCAATGGCCGTTTGGATGACTTTATCGCCATCGACCACGGAATTGTAATCAGCGACAGCTGTGCCACCCAAAGCACGAATCTCATCGACAACAACGTCAGCAGCGCGCTGCGATGCTCCCTCGCCATGGAAACTTCCACCCAAATCATTGACGACCACACTAGCTCCGCGAGAACCGAAAAGAAGGGCGTATTCTCGTCCCAAGCCAGCACCAGCACCGGTGACGACTACAACTCTGCCATCGTAACGCAACTTTGTGGGCATCGACATAATTTTTTACTCAAACTTATTTCCTATTCCAAACAACAAAAAACAACAACTGAAAGTAGAGAAACAAATGCATTCACATTAAAAGCGTTAAATTAACAAAACAGCAGGATTTCTGATTAGATTGGAAACAAAAAAATGCAAAAATGTGTAAATTTGTTACGATTTTAATCGCAACGCTTGAACTTTGTCCATTTCTTAATTATTTTTACTTTTATGGTGGTGCAAACAAGATAATTAATTAGGAGTTTTAATGGCGTATATTTTTCTTTAAGCAAACTTTTGTTGAAAATTTTGGAACTGATTTGGGATATTGCATTTTAAATTTGTGCGAATAAAATTAAATGGCGTAATTAATATTATTTAACTATTTTCTTACCGAAAACAAAATTCTCTGGAAGAAAAGAAAACCTTTGTGCTTCGAATTCCACTGCCACTGGACTGTCACTTTTTATTTTTATTTTCTGTCAGCTAGTCAGCTGTTATGTGCTGCGGTGCGAGAGAGATGGTATGATAATCAAACTGTGCTCAAATGTTCTCAAACTGTTGGCGGAAGTTGGGCTACGTGTTTGTTACGTTACGTTTAAAAGCTGTTTTATTTGAAATTTCCAAAGGTTTATTATTCTAAGAAGTTCGTTTTAATGATTCTCGTCCTTAAGGAGAAAACGGTTATTTGAGAAAGATCCGCCTGAATTCAGAGCAAATTACGTGGTCAGATTAATTTCAAATGGAATGGAATTTTGTGTTTGTTTTTAACTTTTAGCTGTAGAAACCATGTTTGAAGATCAAACATTCTGCAATTAATAAAGGGTTTTCCAATAAGAGGTGTTATTTTGATATTCAAAGAAAAATGGCATTTTTTGAGATAAATGATCGGATGTTTATTTTATTATAAAGAGGAAGGTATGCCGTTAATAATGGAACACAACATCAACCAATTGGCCGCCACGACCTGAACCTTCTTCTCCCTTCGCCATCGTGCGTCGTAGAGAAATCGCGCGTAGTAAAATCAAAGTCTTGTATAGTAGCCACTTTGTCTTTCGAATGAGGAGTTTTGAACCCAGTTGTTTGGCGAAACCGAAGTTGCAGCCGTTCGCTAGGGTTATTCTTCGTCGGTTCTCCACTAAAGTGTCGTTTATGGAATTGATGTTTGTTCCAAGGTAGGTAAACTCCTTGACTATCTCGACATCGCTGCTACCAATGTACTTTGTTTTTTCCTCGATCACTTCAAGACCAACGAGCTTTGCCTGTTCTTTAATCGCTGTGAAGGCCTCAAGCACAGCTCTTTGAGAGCGACCGATGATGCCTATGTCGTTCGCATAGCCTAGGAGTTGGGTGGATTTGTTGAGGATAGTGTTTTCTATGCTCAAATCTGCCTTGCGCACTATCTGTTCCAGGACTATGTTGAAGAAGTCAAATGACAGCGCATCTCCTTGTCTAAAAACTGCGCTGCGTGTTGTTGAGCGTCAGGCGACTGCTGCATTAGTTTGTTCTGGATGCCGAATTCAGTCCTCGCCATAATAAGCTCTTGGCGATGGATGCTATCATATGCAGCTTCGAAATCTATGAAAAGATTGTAGGTGTCGACTTGAAATGGTGTTGGTCTTTTCCAGGATTTGCTCATTGGTCATTGCGAATTTTTGACCTATCGTTGTTCTGTCTGGCCTAAAGTTACTCAGGGACGTACCGATTAGTGTTACAGAAAGGTTGAAGACTCTCACACAGTATAAGTTGTATAGGATTTTGAATGCAACATTAAGCAGGGATTTGCCTCGATAGTTTTTGCATGACAGGATCGACTTTGCTGTTGATGGAGCATATGGAGCTTATAGACCAGTCAGTGGCCAAGCAGGTGGACTTGTTATTTTCTAGCTTTCGGATAGCTCTTTCTACCTCTTCTGTGCTAGGGGCTGGGACTGGGGTTTTCATTGACTGGTCTCGCTTTTCTTTCGATTAAGCATTTAGTGCACAATAAAGTGCTTCAAGTGCGACTTCGGAGCTTTGATATTTCCCAAAGAGCATCGCTGCACGGTTCATCGAAAAAACCTAATCTCTTTCTTCATTATTTTTTTACAGACTATGGGACGTCCGCAATCAAAACAAATGCATCAAAATCTATCGCGGTCATATTGCTCATGTGAATTCGGTGAAATTTTCCCCAGACGGGTTATGGATAGCATCTGCTGGCACAGAAGGATCCGTCATTCTCTGGGACATTCGCAAGAGTAAACTTCTAATGGAATTCACAGAGAAAGAGCCTGCCGTCACCTGCATTCAATTTCATCCATTTGAATTTCTACTAGCCGCTGGCCGTGTTGATGGTACTGTCAGCTTCTATGATTTGGAGAGTAAAATAAGAATTTCCAAAACAGAGAAACCAAGTCCCTTTAGTGGATATCCAATCAAATGCATAACATTTAGGTAAGACAAGTGATTCCATGTTTTTAAATTGTTAACATTGTTTTTCTCCAAAGTGAAAATGGCGAGTGCCTGTTTGTGGGCACATCAGCGGGAATCTCAGTCATCGGCTGGGAACCAGACAGAGAGTTTGATCACATTGAATCCACCTGGAATGCTATGGGAGACATGAAAATTGTTAACAAGAAACTGGTGAGTTTTAATCGAAGCGAAACAACGTTTAAGAAACTAACAACAATTTCTCATTTAGTTTTGTGGATCCTATGAACAAGACTATGTAGCAATTCATGCTCTGAGCATTGATCGAGTAATTCCCTTCTACAATCCGTCCAATGCCCCGTTTAGTCATAATCAAACAACACGCAAGAGTTTTTCCAGGGGCCATCAGAAACTACGCCTATCGATTGGCAATCCAAAACCCACAAATCACAATCTCCTGCTCGAAGAAAACGAAGAACGTAGTCCCAGTTTGGATGGTCAATCATCACCGAATTTGAGTCTCGAACTAGTCGACGACATGGACGATACACAAAGTAGCATACCCAACTCAAACGGCTTCAGTGTACATTTTGACTTTAATGGCCCAATTCAGAAGGTCAACAATCCATACATTTTCCCCCAATCGTTGTCCTCAGAAACTGCGAGCTATAGCAGTGGCGGCTACGATGGCCCCAGTTCATTGAAAATGCCCGGCGAACGAGATGTGTACAAATTCAACCGCGTTGTCGACACGCATGCCAATGAAATTGAATACAATCCAAACGACAGTAATCCGCCAATCATCTCCAATTACAATGGCAGCGAATTGGTGGAGGATTTTCCCGTCAACAATGCACAACAACCGAATTATGCCCTTAAGAATGATGGTCCAATGTCAATGCATTATTCAGCAAACAATGTTCAAAGAACGGCCAAGACCAAGTCGACGTCACACATTCAAAAGCGAACCAGCCAAATAGCAATATCGAGTAAAAGTTCAAATTTTCAGAGTCGCAGCAAATTGTCGAATGTGTCGTCGGTTAGTACAACGGATTTGCACAAAATCGACGACAATATGGTGATGAAGAAATCCACGTCGTCAACAATATCGTCGAAGGCGAGGCGAGACTCGAATTTGAATAAGGAAAATGCAAAAAATAAAAACATCACTGTGCAAATAATAACCAAAGGTCCAACGAGATCGAAGACATCGTTAGATCTAAGATCGCCGCCGACGAGTGCGGGCAGTGGGGAACAGCCGCCAAAGCAAGCACAGAGATTTTCTTCATACACATCGGATGTAAATAATTCACTAACATCGATGAATGCTGCAACGACGAATAATGTGAGTTTGTCATTATTGTTTGTCCCTCATTTGACATTAACTTATGTTTTGCTCCAGCATACAACGAATTATCGGCCAGATCCACAACTAATAACACAACCACCGGGCCAACGAATGCACAACAACCGCATGGACGATAGTTCAGAAATTCAAATGTTAGCCGCGTCCCATGAGCAAGTTTACCAAGAGCTCTCCAACCGCCATGCCGCTTTGCAGCTTATCCGAAACTCAACAATGTAACGTCTATCTATCCCTTAAGTAACTTAATATAACCTCAATTTCCAATAGGTCACATGATATTGTGGGTGCACTTAAACAAGCGATAAAGATGAACGGCCGGACTGTTTTTGTCGACCTGCTTGGTGCCATTCTTGAAAAAACGTAAGAACCCCCTGACTTTCTCTATCCATTTCACTTAGTGTTTTTTGTTTGTTTATTAGATCTTCATGGAACCTTGATCTTTGTTTATTACTTCTGCCTGAAATCTATGAACTCCTCCAGAGTCAACACAAATTGTAAGTTAACCCTCAAAACCAACAGAATATGATTTGATTAAGTGCCTTTGCAGTCATTATACCCGCGCATGTGACACTCTGCGAGTGATCTTGTCAAATTTCTTGCCAATCATCCAAGACAACATTGATCCATGGTCAGCGGGTGGCCTAGGCGTTGATGTTACCCGAGAAGAACGTACACGCAAATGCATTGAATGTCAACATTGGCTACAACGGATACGCAATATCTCCGAACCTCAACACATCGGTTCGACATTATCACAACTTCAAAATATGATTGTAAATATTTAAGGAGACTTCTCTAGAATTGTCATTACCTTTTACCCAATGTATTTATTAATTAGACAATTTTTTGTTTGCATGGAGTACGACTCCACATACCACTGTGAAAGGAAACTTTGCTCCAATAATCACTAATTAACAAGATAACACGGAACTTACTAAATTCGGGTAGATAGAAGAGTGATAAGAACCCACTTTGGAATAGGTATGGATTTTTGGTTGTAATTTAAACGTGTGTGTGACTGAGATAGCAATACTTTACTTGATAATTTCTTTTTCAAAAAAAAATATATTCCCATTAACAAAGCATGAAATGCAGTTTAAAATATAAACAGAACTTGACATTGAAACGCAACCTCAATGTCGAGGTGAAAACTCCTTTTTAGTTTCCAAAGTCGTTAGGTAGCTAGTTATTAGAATTGAAATTGGGATGATGCAATTAATTTGACTTGAAGCAAACACTGTTGCAAAAAAAATCCGATTTCACGAACAAAAACGTAAAGCAATGTCGCGGCCATATTTCCAAAAGGACAACGGATTTAAAGAAAAAAAGCGAAAGAAAGTAAATATTCAAAATTTCACCCTAAATAGAGCATCACTATGGAAGGCGAAGAATTAATCAGGTTTGGGGGTTTCTTCTACGATTCCCAAACTTTATGAGTTCAGACCAAGTTTGTTAGGCATTCTAATTTTCTTAATCCCTGCAGTTGCTCTCCATCACGCTCCTGCAGGCTCCGATTTAAAGATTAGTTAAGCTGGATGCGGTCAATTTGCCAGTTGAAATACACTGAAGAGATTGAACCACCGCCGAATGTCTTCTTGACCATTTCAGAGATCGATCAGATCATCTGTGCGCTGTTGAAGAGTCATCCTGGAGACATTCCAATTGCGAGCTTGGTCCATTGCATCTGAGACGAGTTAGATATTAAGATAAAGATATCCTAGAATGAGAACGGAGTGAACTTGGAACACTTGGTGTGTTGTATCCATGGCATACAGATCAACATAAACACCTTCGAACATAAGATTCTTGTCTGGCTGGAGCCGGATAACACTGTCGGAAAGGACAATAATGATGTCAGGTTTTATGCCAAGAATGCTACAATATTGGATCCACTTTACCAAATTTCCAAAGAGGTTATCGAACTGATGAAGATGTCCCCAAAGTCGACTATGAAGTTTAACCGCCTCATTCCGACTTATCATAGCCAGTTTGGGAAACATTGTCGGGCAGCCGACACCAAATTGATCGAACTCTTCGAAGCGCTCTCCACGGTTTTGCAAATCATGGGCGATGGCGTGAACCGCCAGATAACCATCACCCATCGCTTCCAAGTTCAACATTTCACGTCAGATCTTCCGAGAATTCTGCGAGCTCTGGGCAATAAGTCAGTTCTGCTGTCGCAACTGCCACTGATCTTCCCCAGACTCAACCACCAAGGTTCCACGTCACTGACTATGGAGTATGTGGCATTGTTGTTAATT
The DNA here is from genome assembly GCA_943590905.1 of Sphaerophoria taeniata. Lineage (NCBI taxonomy): Eukaryota > Metazoa > Arthropoda > Insecta > Diptera > Syrphidae > Sphaerophoria > Sphaerophoria taeniata. The sequence goes on from OX016541.1 coordinate 28,305,441, forward strand.
TGAACATAGCCACTGTCGCCACCGTCCAAAACAAGACATTCTCATCTCGATTCCTCAGCGCAAGCAGACCCCAGCTGAGATCGAGAAGACCAAAGTTACGGAGTGACCCTCCAGTATCTTTGCGAGTGAAGTCGTTGAACTCTTCCGTGTCGCTTAAGCGACTATGGACTTTTCAAATTGGCCGATCTGATGGAGGCCATTATGAGGAGTAGTAGAAATGAAACAGAACAATCATGAAGATAAGAAATCTTCCTCTTGCCGAAGATTGTGCTCAGGGTATTCTCCAAGCAGTTGGAGGAACTGATTCGGGAATACACTGGGTCATGAAAGACCTGCATGAAACTCCATGAAATTATCGATTTGCATAAGAAGAAATTCGGCTACAATATTCAGCCGCAGGTTCTGGGATTAGAATGGGGTAGTTGCTGATTGATTTTTTTTTAAATGTAAAGTCGCTTCAAACTCACAACTCTGATTCTTACCAACTGCAAGAGTGCATCAATGAAACTGAATGATTGATATAAATTGTTGCAGACAATTTCTTGACTCAGTTCTAGTATTAGAACTTGGTTTAAGGAAAACTTACAGCTGGATTTGCTTAAATTTCATTCTAGATAAACCGTATACTTATGCGTTTTGACGAGTGACGACGCTTGGGTTTTAGTTGGATTACAATAATCCGAGTTCGTTCGTAATCTGGTACGTTTAAAGCGTTTACAATTTCAATATGCACTCATTCATGCGTACAGATACTGGAACTGGAACCTTTGGCTTTGTCTAGGGTTCACTAATAAGTTAAATAAAGTTTCCACTCGGTTTTGTTTAACAAATAATATTTATTTAATTGGAATTAGATTTATAACTAAGAACAGACCAGTAACTACCAACCGCTTCGACTGTTTGACTACGAATGAAAATGAATGAATGAACGATCTCTCATTCTTTTCGCCGATGAACTCACAAAAGAAAGTACGTTACGTTGTGTTTGACGACACTCTTTTACTCTATTCTGCTGAGAAAAGAATGAATGAGTATGGAGGGGACGCTTGTCTTGTCTTATGTCTGTTTCTGTCGCTACGTGTTTTAAGTATCGTTCGTCTTAAGTCTTAGGGTAGGGCGTCCAAGTTTGGCTGATCCCACATTTATGTTATTAAAAAACAGACAGCTCGCAAGTTTTTGTAAACATAACCGAATGTCAAATAATGGAAGAGTAACTCCGGCCTATTTTTTCGTGGAAACCCAATTTTACTTCTGTAGTGAGAACAGATTAAAAGTGAAAACACCTAAAAGATAAACTAAATTTGATATTTTACATAACTCTACTGCCTTCGAATAAAGTACTCAATGAAAGCAGACTAGTACTGATCCAAACAATTCCCAACTAAACAAAATAAAAGACATCGATTTTATACATTCCCTCATATCTCTTTTACAAAAACAATTACTCCTAACATATTTTTGTTTTTTCTTGATTTACCGAATAAACATTTACAAACCAAATTAGTCACAAGAAACCACCATTCATTATATTAATTTAATTTAGTTATTTAATAACAAAACAAACAAAAAATAATAATAATTTTCATTTATGTGTAAGAAAGTGCCTTTACAACAGAATAATATTAAAGTAAAAACAAAAAAACATTAACCACGAAAAATTAAAAAGAAAAACACTGAGAAAGAAGAAAAATGAGTGAAGTAACTTTTGATACTACTTTTAACCTTGCTTTATCCGAAATATTGAATAACCCCTTTTAGGACTGACAAACAAAATCAACTTCAGCTTGATACTGATATTGATATGCAATTCTTTTGGAACTGAGTAAGAGAGAATGTTTGCTTGAAAAAAAAGGACAAATAAATATAAAGTTATTGTAGAATATAAAACAGAGGCGATGTAAATTTATTTTTGTACGTTGAAGCCATTATTAAAAAAAAAAAACATAAATTCCTTAATAAATACCCAACACTTTTGTACGAATGACCTCTGCCAATGAGTCAAACATTTTTTACCCTTTAAACTTAATGCATACATTTTTAATCAATTTATAAAATTTACATAATATCCCTTACTTAATATTCAAACCGAAAGAGGAGATCAAATTGAGGTTAGAAATTCTGTTTTTAAATGCATCTGCTTGCTTCAAAAAATATTCAAATATGAACATCGTGATATAAAAAGTTGATTACTCAATTGATTACAAAGTAATCGTAAGAAAAAACAAAAATGAACTATATCTACTGCAATTGCAAACACCGTTCTTTTTTTAAATTTTAGCCAGTAAACATTTCCTTCAGAAAAAGATACAAAATATTACAGCAAACAAAATTAAATAAGAAAGCAAATTTTCACAATTCAAAATAATATGTACAGTGATCCACAAAAGTTTTCGTACCCAAAGAAATACTGAAAATAGTAGTGATTAGCACACATGGTAAATTATAAAATATCCTCGTGCATGTGTATAAGTGAAACTATTTTCAAAGATTCAGTTTTTCAAGGAAAGTAATGCAAGTAGCCATTTTTATTTCACCCAATAAGAAAAACAAACAAAAGTGTGGACCAGATACAAAAGGAGATCGGGAACTGACATACGTTTTACCCTCCGACTACCTCAAATTTTATTTTACCGTTACCTCGTGTATGTGAATAAATGAGAAGCAACAAAAATTAGGTAGTATGCTCAAGTTTACTGAGATAGTATTGGTAAAAACACGCATACTCTTGCAGTAAACTTGAACCATAGCTTGTAGGCATTGGCGCAAAATTATAGTCCGCTAATGAACAATTTTAGTGTGATACTAGCTTAAAATGACGTTTGAGTCATGTCTGAAACGTCATTTTAAGCTAGTATCACACTAAAATCGTTAATTAGCGGACTATAGTTTTGTGCTATTGTCATTTTGACAGTTTCCGATCTCCCTTTTAAACTCACCTGTGGTGTGGACGGACAAAAGTTTGCGTACAGCTGTAAGATAAGCAATAACAAAATTTAAAAAATGGTCCAAAACTGAATAACACATTGATGACTTTTGGTGTTAGTAAATATTTCGTAGGATATCCTTTCATCCTTATGACCTCCTTTAATCTGTTTTGTACGGACCCAACACGTTTTTCCGTATAAATCCGGCTAATTTTGGTCCATTCGCACAACAAAGCATCATTCAATTGTTCTTTGTTTCGAATGTCATGAGTCCTAATTTTTGTTTCCAACTCATCCCAAGCTTTGCGGTGGAGTTTAAAGAAGGTGAGGGGTGTTATACAACAGCCACATCCTTGTGTTATGTGTTGTTTGTGTTATGTTAATGTTTCGGATCATTGTCTTGTTGGAAATAATAATCATCAGTAATGCCCAACATCTCTGCACTGGATCTCTGATTCTTTCCAACTTACCAACTCCGTACATTTTGGATTAAGGGCATCATTTGGCTTCCTCTATAACCTCAAACGACCGTGGGACCAAACGATGTTGTACTTGGACTCGTCAGAGAAGATTACCTTCCGCCAGAAATCTGGAGGTTTTTTGACGTACTCCTTGGTGAATTCAAGCCTTTTCATCCGATTAATTTTATTTACAAATGGCTTTTTCCTCGATGTCTACGCCTTATATCCATTTTCAATTATGGCTCTTCTTACCGTTTCTGGGTGCACATTAGTGTTATGATGAGTACCTAGCTCCGATGAGATCATCCTAGCTGTTGCGAAGTGGTCCTGGTTCACCATCCGCCCTATTAATCTCTTGCCTCTTACCGATAGTTAAGATGGTCGGATGGAGTTACCCTTCATTCCGAAAGCGATCAATAGTTCTTTGGATCGTTGCCTTGCTTCTTGATAACAGTTTTCCAATTTGTCCATAGGACATTCGTTGCTTCACATGAAGATTAATAGTCAAGTCTCTCACACTCAAACATAGTTCTTTTTTCGACATTTTTGGTGTTCGAATTTCGCGGATTACACAAATAGTAACAAATTTTTTCTAGCTTTAAAACTCAAAGAATCAAATAAATTTATATAAGTACGCAAACTTTTGTGGGTCACTGTAGATCATTTGCAAACCTTTTAATGTTCTTTACCTTCCAAAAGGAATTAAAAGCTTAAGCTCGGTCAAAAACAAAACAGACATATCATCTAATTGAATAAAAATCTAAATTACGTTGTCAATTTTTGCTAGAAATGCTAAATTAAAATTATTAAACAACACGATAAAGCGTTCTTTTGTAATCTCTTTGCAGGCTTTGTACTTAAATGCATTTTGCTTAAAATTAAACTAACTCAAACAAAACAAACAAATTAAGTCGAATAGTTTTCAATAAACAAAACAAAAAACTACTTCAAGCAGAATTCAAATGATTTTCTTAAGTTATATTTCATTGTTTTAATTTTCTGTCCATTCATTCACTCGTTTTGTTCTAAGAAAAATTAAAAATTAAAAAAAAAATACAATGTTGGTGATTAATTTATATTTAGTTTTAAGAAATTAAAAATTTATTTTTAAGGAATTTGATTTTAGTTAATTATTTTAATAAATTTATTTTAAATGATTTTCTGGTTTAAAAATATAATTAATATTATTTAATCAGATTTGTGAAACAAAAATAATAAAAAAAAAGTTTTATTAACAAGAGTTTTTTAATTTGTTTGCATTCGAATTTTAAGACGGTATGAAAAAGAAGCGGTCGAGTCTATCGAGGGTGAAACAATCTACAAAAGGATATCAGCCCAAAGCCTAGTACATACTTGTGAAGCTAGTCGTGAATCCATACAAATTTTAATTTTTGCCTCACCTGTGAACGTTGTCGTGAACATGATGAAGCTTTTGACAGTTCAGTCAAGTGAAGCATTGTATTTCTTTTTGATGTAGCACAAAAAAACGAAAACAGCATTCTTGATAATACTAGCTGTCTCCATATACAATGAAGTGAAGCAACAGGAAAAGAAGTCAACATAGAAAATTTTTCCATTATTTTTCTTTTTTCTTTTGTGAAATTAAAAAAAAAAAATATTTTAAAGCGTCAACCGTTCAGAAAAAATCACCAGAGGCACAATCTTTCAAAAGTCCGTCCAGCTACTAGGATAAGCAGACGACATTGACATAATTGGAAGAACACAGCGTGATGTCAGTGGAGCGTTTGTGAGTCTTGAGACGGAGGCCAGGAAGATGGGTCTAGCGGTTAATGAGGGCAAGACCAAGTTAATGCTGTCAACAAGAAAGGACAACCAACATCGACGTCTTGGAGCAAACGTTAACATAGACAGATTTGAATTCGAGATAGTTAAGGACTTTGTCTACCTAGGATCCGCTATCAACTCAGACAACAACACCAGCGCTGAAATCAAACGAAGAATCACTCTTACTAATTGCTACTTCTTTGGACTTAGAAGGCAATTGAGTAGTAAAGTCCTCTCCCGAGCAACTACAGTGACACTTTAAAAAACCCTCATCATTCCGGTCCTCATGTATGGGAGACATAGATCATGACAACATCCGATGAAAACGCTTTGGGCTGATTTGAGAGAAAAATTCCTCGAGTGATTTTTGGTCCTGTCCGCATAAATGGAGAATGGAGATGAAGATTCAACCAAGAACTATACGAGCTATACAGCGACACTGACCTAGCCAGAAAAGTTAAGGTCCAACGACTTAGATGGTTGGAACATGTAGAGCGATTTGAAGATAATGCTCCGGCACGTAGAGTCTTCGAATCCAACCCGAAAGGACGTCGCAGAAGAGGAAGAAGGAGGAATACAGGTGGCTGGAGACGTTTGTTGGGTGAGGGCCTGGTCCGACCTGGACTGTAGCGCCACCATATGTAAGTAAGTAAGTAATAGCGTTTTTTTTGGTCGTCCGGAACTATTCCGAACAGTTCTGTACTCGTTCACTTGGCACAAGATGACAGTTCTTGTTCTGAATAGAACAGAAAAACGATTCCGAATTTGAAGTCAGAATCAAAAACAGAATCACGCATACATGCACGCACTCGCATATACGTACTCGCTGCCATGTTTACAAATAAAGAAATTAAAAACAATGTCATGTCATCTTTGTATATGGAATTTATAGTAGTTGCAGCCTCGTGAATCGACGACAGCGACGTCCGGAACGCGCTACAGAACTAAAATCTTGTATATAGAAAAATTGACAGCGCCAAGACGGGACGACTCTCCAACCAAAAATTCTCGAGGCTGAAAATACTATAAATTCCATATACAAAGATGTCATCTGCAATTCTGCATATGAGGTTTCACAAATACACAACCATTCAACCCTTAATGCGTGAAACAGATTAAACCAGCAACAGCAACAGCACCATCAACAGCAACCAGCACGCTGGCCAGCAAATATTTTCCAAACACATTGCCACCAGCACCAGCGACGTCATTTCATCTGTTTTGACATTTCGTTCTCCTTGTTTTCATGTTTGTTTTATTTTTTGTTGTTTGGTGCCTCTGAATTTTGTACATTGAAGGTTGTCAGCAATGGACCAGCAACAGCAAATTTAGAACTTTGACCAAACGTTGCTGTTGACGTTGCTGGTACTGGTTATGGTTTATTCTGTGTCGGACGATTAAAATACATGGGTTCTAAAACAATGGCCGCCGCTGTTGCTGGTGCTGTTGCTGTTGCTGGTTCAATCTGTTTCTCGCTTTAGAAGCAAAAAAATGTGTTTGCCTGTTCGTTTGGAATCCGGAATCGGACAGTTCTGTGTACATTTTTTTTTATTGTTGATTGTGTTTGACCAATTCTTCGAACTTGTTTATTGATTGTGTTAAAAATAGGCTCTTTTGGTCTTTTTGGTTTGGGAATGCAAATAAAAAGCTATTTCATTCTTTCTCCCTTATTACCAAAAAAAACGCTATAAGTTCACAAGAAGTCTGTACCTAGAGTAAAGTCGGGTATCGTGGACCACTCGGCTAATTTAGACCACCAGCTTTTCTCACTTCACACACATGCTACCGAGGTATAGCTTACCCTCATCACTTCGTAACAAGTTCAAACACACCTCAGCGTTGTTTTAGCTGTCGAGCTATGCTTGTCACGGAGGTGTGCGGAAAAAAAGAGAATCGAAGGGTCTGATCATTAATTTTTTGTAGGTAAGTATTTGTTATTTTTTTGTACACACAAATTTCTTTTTTTATAATTTCTTTTTTGAATATAATAAGTGAATATGTGTTTTAAAGTGTGTATCCATCAAATTAATTAGAAAATGTGTGGATTTTTTGTAAAAAAGGTTTCTTTCCGGAACGCACATGGTGGGTAATTTGGACCATGGGATTTGGTCTAGTGGTCCAAATTAGCCGCCAATTTTACTGTATGAAATGGAAATCTGACATTTTATTTTGGAGCCACGAACTTTGTGAGGGGTGTGAAGAAAAACCTTTTATTTGTGAATATTGTTCACATTGAGCTAAAATTTATGTTCCTTTTTATTTTGCCCAGGTGGTCCATATTAACCCCAACTTTTTTATGATGTGGTTTTTGACCATTTTTACTTTTTTATTTTATTTATTTTTTTTATAAAGTGAATTTATATATTTGTTTTTACTTTCATGTTAAGAATGAACTGACTTTTTTTTCGAATAAATGCGTTTAATAAAACTTACATAATTTGTGTTTTATTAGCAAAAATATGAATGGGGGTCCATAATACCCGACTTTACTCTACTAGTGATAATTGTCAAAATTTCATGTTCTCCACATGAAACGTTTCGAATCTTGTTTACTTCACCGGAAGTATTATATAGGTACTATGCTTAATAGGAATAGGAATAGGAATGTAGTAGGAGATACGCGAATAGTGCTGTGGATTTGGAAAGACCATTTTTCCAAACTGCTAAGCGGCGAAGATGCCAACAATTCAGCTGTAGAGCAGACCAATCCATTTTTCCTGGAAGATGATGGCCAAAATATCCGCCCACCCGACCTACAAGATGTAAAAACAGCGATTTCAAGACTCAAATCGCATAAGGCCGCGTGTGCAGATGGCCTACCAGCCGAATTGTTCAGGACAGCTGGAGATAATCTGGTCAGGAGCATACACCAACTCATCTGCAATATATAGTCAAAGTTTATGGTGTCATCGAGAAGAGAGACACAATACCGTCGACCCGGCCAGAACATCACAATGGGCAGTTACAATTTTGAAGTAGTTAGAGACTTTGTATATCTGGGTTCCACTATAACCTCACACAATGACATCAGTGCAGAGATAAAGCGAAGAATCACTCTTGCCAATCGCTGTTTCTTGGGGCTAAAAAAGCATCTGAGCAGTAAAGCCCTCACTCAAAGAACCAAGGAAGCCCTGTATAAGACCTTAATCATCCCAGTCCTGCATGGACATTGACAAGAGCGTATGAGAACCTTCTGGGTTGCCTTGAGAGCAAAAACACCAGCGCAGCGCCGAGAGGAGACAAAGAATGTTTCTTGCTAATCGTTGTTTCTTTGGGCTAAGAAAGCAATTTAGTGGTAAAGCCACAAAATCGGATAAAGGTGCATTAGGCTATGCATTGATGGGGAATGGAGAAGAAGATTCAACAGCGAGCTTTATGGTACGACGCCGACCTAGCCAGAATAATAAAGGTCCAGCACTCCAGCGGCTCTGAAGGTTTGGTCATAGAGAGCGGATGAACACCATTCCTAAGGGACGAAGAAATAGAGGAAGACCGTGACTCAGTTAGCGCATTCCAGTGGAATATGAACTCAATCAACTTGGAGTGCCAAATTCGAGACAGTTAACCAGCGACCGAGCTGACTAGGTTGTGACACAAGTCTACAAACCACAACGGACTGTTGCGCCACCTTATGTAAGTTAAGTAGTATGAAGGGCTGCTTTACCTTTAAGTAGGTACTATCACTAACTGCAGACAAAAACCGAAATATTAAAAGTAGACGCAATGGATTAAAATCTTGCATGTTGTTTGGGACTACGAGTTTTCGTTAACAACTATTTTTTCTTTCATTCATTTTCCATTCAAATTCAAATGTTTTTTTCAAATAATAGCCACCTTTTGGCTAAATTTCACTCAGCAGGTTCTTCTTCGCTTAAAAAAAAAGAGACATAATGTAAATTTTCTACAAAGTTAATTATTTGTCAACCCTTAATTTTTCTTAAACTCTTGATGTCACTATTCATATGTTTGTACAAACTATGTGACTCGGCAGACTTCGTACTTTGTCAAAAAAAAGACCTACAATTTTTACCCCGCGACCCTGGTACCCTGGAGGGTCATTCCGTATCTCGATATCGTCGAAACGATATCGTTTCGACGATCGACTCGCTTCACGTCACGTGTCATATCTCATGAACGCCAGGATGGATTTTGTACAAAATACTTAAAAGATATCTACATTATTATCCGAACATTCCCTACAAATTTGGAGTCGAAACACCTCACTGGTACAAAAGAAGTGAGTTTCTCAACGGATTGCATGAGATTTTTACCGTTTTTTGTTTAGTATTTTTAACTTTACCCTGAATGAACTTCTGTGAGACAAAATTATAGCAAACTTAGTTTTCCATAAACAAATTCTCGAAACCACAGATCACGTAAAGGGAGACCGAAAACTGATTTACGTTTTACCTTCTAGGCACCCCAAAGTTTATTTGTTCCGTTACTTCGTGCATGTGAATAAATGAGAAAAACAGCAACAGCAAAATGAGGTAAGGGCGAGCAGAATCTTGACAAACACCGATACTTTTACAACATTCTGCTGGACCTGCTTGTAGGCAAATTCATTTTGACAGCTTGATTTTCTATCTCCTTTTAACTCTACTCGAAACCCCTTACCGTTCTTGATCTATGAAAAGCCCCGCCGGAACCGGAAAAAACCCTTATACCATCCGGTATTGATTGATTTGACAGTTCTTCGACTGGCAAAAGATAAAAGGAACTGTCGTCATGCAGCTCTTGGGACAGTTTTTTTTCAATTTGACATCGATTTAAAAAAAAAGAAGTGAAATGCACGACTCTGTCGCACTTAATTGCTCTCACTTTGAAATGTCGTTGATTTATTCCTCAACTAAAAAAAAAAAAAAAAACGATTACCTACTTCTTGCCATTCAAAAGTGAGCAATCGAAGTTTGGAAACTGCTTCAGCCCTAGGTTAGGTTAGGTTTAGGGGCTGACAGTTGATGTCATTACCGTCACACTTAGATCAATACAGATCCATTGTGATACCCGCGAGTATTGCTACTCAAGCTAATATGAAAAACCTATGTGTTCAGTTAGTCAAGCCATTTAGAGGCCTTGACGAAGTTCAGGATGCTAGTACCTGGAGTACTAGAGAGTTCTTCTAAATCCTCAAAGAAAAAGTTGCCAAGCATTTTCTTCCTTTGATTGGAAAGTGCCGGACAGTGACACAGAAAGTGCGAAGTATCTTCATGCACCTCCTCGTCTCCGCATCCTCTGCATAGATCATCTGAATTGATTCTCATCTTCTTCATATGATAACCTAACAGATTATGTCCAGTGATTATGCTTACAAGAGATCGAAGTGATCTCTTGTGTAGTTGCATAATTTTTTCCGTTCTTTGTTTGTTAAAACAAGGCCAGATTTTTCTTGTTGTGCCGCAGGTGTCAAGAAGGTTCCACCTTTCATCGGCCTTGATAGTTATTCTTTTTGAGATTTCCTGTTTTAAATAACAGGTAGGGGTGCTAACTAGCTGAGCTTGGCTTACGTCAAGCATTGACCCTAATCTTGCTAATTCATCGGCTTTCTCATTGCCCAGTATATCGCTGTGGCCCGGGACCCAGCAGAGTCTAATGTTGTGCTGTGCGCCAAGAACCTTAAGCTCTTCGCGGCAGCATGAAACAAGCTTTGATTTTACCTCAGTTGCAGTAATCGCTTTTATTGCCGCTTGGCTATCAATGTAAAAGGTGATATCAGCTCGTGGTATCGCCATCATTGATACCTTTTTAGCAGCTGTTGTCACTGCCAGGACCTCCGCTTGGAAGACGCTACTGTAGTCTGGAAGCCTAAGCGAGGCGGCTAACTTGAGAGATTCGGAATAGAAGCCTGCTCCTACACCAGTGTCCATTTTAGAGCCATCAGTATAGATAGCTATTGACGACTCACTGGAGTACGGTATATTATCTATCCATTCCTCTCTGCTTGGGAAGGCAGTCTGGAATGGTTTGTGAAAAACAAGCTCGGGTGTTTTATAGTCCGTTGTAGTACTATGACCCATAACTTTATCGAGGATCTGGGCATGTCCTATGGAACTATTTTTCCAGATTTTAGTTTGACTAAGTCTCAGGGCACTTTTGGCCGCAGATTCTTGAACAAAGAGGTCTAAGGGGATAAGATCGAGTATAACTTCCAATCCCGCAGTTGGAGTGGATCTCATTGCCCCCGTAATGCCAGTGCACGCCAGTCTTTGAACTTTTGTCAAAGTTTTCAGGTTCGTGCTCTTTTCTAAAGCTTTCCACCATACCAAATTACCGTAGGTTAGTATTGGTCTAATTATTGCCGAATACATCCATCTGATAATTTTTGGGTTTGGTCCCCAGGTTTTCCCGAAAATTCTATTGCAGGAGTAAAAGGCTGTCGATGCCTTTTTGAATCTATCTTTGATGTTCAAGCCCCAGTTTAGTTTTTTATCCAGGATCACACCGAGATACTTTGCGTGATCGGAGATCTTAAGAGGGCAGCCTTCAATTGAAGGCATTTTAAAATCAGGTATTTTACGTTTGTTAGTAAATAGCACTAGTTCTGTTTTAGCTGGATTGACCGTCAGCCCACAGTCCTTAGTCCATTTGCTTACCAACGAGAGGGAGTATTCTGTTTGTTCACTAATAGTGGGTAGGAACCTGCCAGTCGCTAGTAATGCAAGATCATCAGCGTAGGCTACTATCCTTACTCCACTTGATTTCAGTTTAGAGAGTATGCCGTTCATGACAAGAACCCAGAGTAGCGGTGAGAGAACTCCACCCTGAGGGGTGCCCCTGGATGTGGTTACTCTAACCCTTTCCTCCGCTAGTTCAGAGTTAATCTGTCTCTTTCTGAGCATACACATTATCCACTGCGTTATTGCCTTTTCGACTCTGTGGTCGTCCAAGGCTTGCTTCACTGTTTCGTTCTTCACGTTATTGAAGGCTCCCTCAATATCCAAGAACGTTGCAAGGGTGTATTCCTTGTCATTCAGTGATTTTTCTATGACGCTGACAACACTGTGCAATGCCGTTTCAACGCTTTTTCCTTTAATGTATGCATGTTGAAATTCCGATATACAGTCCGGTTTCAGGGTGCTTCGGATGTGTATATCAATTAGCCTTTCAAACGTTTTCAAAATGAACGATGTCAGACTAATGGGTCTAAAGTCTTTGGCCTCCGTATGGCTAGGTTTACCAGCCTTAGGGATGAAAACTACCTTTACCTCACGCCACGATAAGGGAACATACCCCCATTTAAGGCTATTATTGAAAATGCTAGCTAGGTGTGGGATGATAAGGTTTATGCTTTTCTGAAGCATCATAGGGAAGATTCCGTCTAGACCAGGGGATTTGTATGGAGAAAAGGAGTGAATGGCCCATTTTATCCTTTTTTCCGTTATAATATCCGATGGTACTAGAGTTTCTGCATGAGACTCTGATTCTGGACTGCGGATATCAGCTACGCAGCCAGGAAAATGAGTATTCACAAGGAGTTCAAGTGTTTCGCGACCGGATTCAGTCCAGCTGCCTGTGGGTTTTTTAAGAGAACCGAGAGTGACTGAATCCTTGGTCAGAATTTTCCTGAGTCTTGCCGATTCATTTGTGTTTTCTATTTCGTCGCAAAAGGCCCTCCATGAGCTACGTTTTGCTCGTTGTGTTTCGGCCTTAAACATACGTTGACTGGCCTTGTAATGTTCCCAGTCAGCTTCTTTCCTAGTTCTTTTTGCAACGTTGAAAAGTCTTCTAGTTTCTTTTCTTAAGTTGCCTAATTCAGTTGTCCACCAGGGTGGTTTTTTCCTACCTTTTCCCATATGATTGATGGGACAGCTTTTTTCTAAAGCGTTATTCAGAACAACTCTGAGTTTTTCTGACGCAAGATCTATGTCGGAAGGTTCTTGAATTAAAAGCGAGTCCGGGTTTTGAATTCCCTGTCCTACTTCCCTACAGAATACATTCCAGTTTGTTTTCCTGAAATTCCTGAAGGGTTTTGGAGTTGCTACTTCATTTTGTATCAAGAAGCCTATCAGTTTATGGTCTGAGAATGATTCCTCTTTAAGAACATTCCATTGATCTATTACTATTGTGCTTGAGTTATTGGTTAGGGTAACGTCAAGCACTTCTTTTCTATTTTTAGTTACAAACGTGGGTTCTTTGCCCCTGTTTGCTATTAGTAGATTTTGGTCTAGTATAAATTCAAAAAGAGACTCACCTCTGTTGTTGATGTCGGTACTACCCCATTGGGTATGATGTGAGTTAGCATCACAACCTAGTACCACGTCCCATCTCTCAGAGGCAGCCTTCTCCACAAGCTGGCTTGTGATGTTAGCGGGAGGTCCTGTTCCGTCATGCGGCATATAGCACGATGTCAGGATCAGTGGTGGGAGTCCCTCCCTTTCAAGTTTGACTGCACACTGGTCTGGATCACTGTAATTTGCTAAAAGAAAGAGATTAAACTTCTTCCTGGCTAAAATACAGGATCTTATATTACTATTTGCCACTTGTGTGGCTTTGTATAGGATGAAGTCTGCTGCTTTTAGTCCTCTGATTCTGCCACCTGAGGTCCAGGGTTCTTGAATCAGGGCAATGTCTATTTGTCTACTTCCCAACATGTAGACAAGATTGGAGCTGGCGGCTTTACTATGATGAAGATTAATTTGTATCAATTTCATGTTCATATTTTATTAAAAACCCGCCCTGCCTTACTTACTTGGGTTGTCTTGTTGGTTATAAGCCGCAGTTTGCACCGGTTTATACCGATGCGTACCTTGTAACCAATTTTCCGCAAAAGGGGCTTCAGCCCTCAGTGATATGCTGTTTACATTTTGTTTTCAAACAAAAAAACATACTGAATGCGGTTAAATGTTTCCCTTTTGCTTATCTTTATGGGACGAACTCTATTAGTGAACACGTGAAGAAAATTTAATTAAAAGTATTTTATTTATTTTCTATCTTTTGGTCTTATTTTTAAAAATCGTCGCTTGGATAAATGTTTGTCGTATGTGAAAAATTGGGGTTTTGAGGTTTAAATGCAGTTTTGGTAATAGATTTTTTGCCTACAATTCTGTAAAATCCGTTTTTTTTATATTTGGCTTAGTTCCCGAGATATTCAGTGTTCTTTTTGTCGTATCTAAAAGGTCACTAACGATTTGAGTCATTTTTTTGTCGTATGTGTAAAAAAAAGCTACACATACGACAAATTTTAAACATACGACAATTTTTCCCATACAAAACCGGTTTTTCATCGATTCGGAAAATGATTGTCGTATCTCGTATGTGCCTTTTCTTTGAACACATACGACAATAATTTACTGAAGTCTACGTGAGCGTTTGTCGTATGTCCAATGTCCAATAACAATTAACACAGTCGTGTGTTATTTTTGGTCTCAGTTGCAATCATGATGTCAAAGGAGTCAGACGCCCGAGTCTTCTGCTCCAAGTTTGTCGGAAGAAATTTGTGCGTAATGACTATGATATTGCATGCAATAAATTTATGTTTTAATAACTTTTAATTGGTTTCTTAATTTTTTGGCATGAGTGGCGAAATATTAGGTGAGGACTTTTCAACTGACGATGAAGACAATGATCCGTCTTACCAACCTTCAACAGCAGACAAAACGAATTCCTTAAAAAAATTGTATGAGCATGCAAATGAATTGATTTTGGCAACTCCAGATTCGAATGAAATCCAAATTCGAAATCTGCCATCCGTTTATAGCAGTTCATGTAAGTTTCTGAATTTTCGTTAGAATCAAATCAAAGGTAGCAATTTAATTTCAATAGCATGCAGTATATTTTTTCATCTTTCACGGGTACTGCCTCTTGCGAAGACCTGACAAATCTTCCAAGAGTATCAATCTGTCACGAAAAAGTGCTTCTCAACTTTGCCGTTCGGAATCGGCGTTAAATTGTAGGTCCCCTCAATTCTTCACACGCAATTAGAGAATTGTTGATGAGAGTAAGCCACATAGGCCTTGGTTCTTCAAGAGCTGTCTCGCCACTCTATTTATTTATTCTATGCAGTGTAACACCAACAACTTGCAGAAAAAGAAAGAGGAACCCATCGTTATGGAAACAAAATTTAAGAAAGAGTCTTCGTGAGCAGGGTCTTCCTTATAATGGAAAAATTGGCATAAAAAGACCTGCTAGAGCGTCTTTTTTCAACTTCATTAATGTCGTTTTGTCGTATGTGCAAGACTATTCCATTCAAACATTTGATAAATTGTTGTCGTATGTGTTTGGGAAACTAGCAGACTTGGTGAAATAGTCACATACGACAAGGGCATTTTGAGCAAAATTGGCTCTAAATTGTTCCTTAACACCTATTTCGATTTTATTTAACGTTATTGAACTAAAAACTTTTTTTTACATAAGTCATACAACTTTCAAGAACATCTGACGTAGGGTTTTTGAGAAAAAAAATTCTGATCTTTGATGTCGTTTTCCCAAAAGTAGCCAAATGTAACATACGACAAACATTTATCCAAGCTACGAAATGTGCAATGTCCTATTGTAAACAAGTCTCTTTTTATTTCTTGTTGTAAGATCACAAAATTAATAATTATGTGAATCTGTTTTTTATAATAATCCCCCCTCCATTCATTTTGACAGTCCCTTAAACTAAAAAGTAGCGTGATGCGCTTCCAACTATCAGAGACAAATTTTGCTAACTCATTCCCACTTCTAATACTCTTTGGAGAAAATTATTCCAAAGAGAACTACACTCGTGCCTAGTTCTTAATCTATTTTTATAGCAAACCTCAAAAAAATTAAATAAACTCACTTGACATTCATAGCGATCGTATGGACACAATCAACGACTGACTTCTTTCCCATCGAACGAAACAACCGCAAAATAGTCTCCAATAGAATCTTAAAGGGCTTGGATGGGCTATAGTGTTTTAATTTCTAGATCAAGGCATCTAAACAAAACAAAATAACACGTTATCATGACCAACAACGAGAGATACGTTGTTTTTGATTGCGATATTGGCACAGATGATGCCTGGGCATTGATAATGCTTATCAAAGCTGAAAGTGAGTTCAAGAAATTCAAAACATTGGGAGTAACATGTGTTTTCGGTAATACAGATGTCACGAATGTTGCAAGGAATGCAATTCGTGTACTGGACAGTGTTGACAGGCCAGACGTAGGTTTTGCTAAGCAACTTGTGTGCATTTTTAATAACAGTGGTAAAACTATTAGATCCCAATTTACAAAGGATGTTCCAATGCCATTTTGGTACCACATCATGTGCGGAAGAATTTTTTCCATGGCAAAGATGGTTTTGGTGACGTCAAACACAGCTGCGATGTTGATATGAATCGAATTGAAAAGACTCATGCAGTGAATGCAATGTACAAACTTGCATGCAAGGTATTGCGATTTAAGCTTATCTGTACAGTTTTATCATTTTGTTTAACCTTTTTTACTCTAAAGTATCCGAAAAAAGTGAGTTTTATATTGTTGGGTCCGCTGACGAATTTCGCCACATGCATGAATATGTATGATGATTTTCTGGATAACGTGAAAGATGTTTGGATCATGGGTGGCAATATTAGAGGTACGTATTGTTCGTAAAGTAGAGTGAATATTGTTGTTGTTTACATTCGTAAAGGGCTAACTATAATGAACGGAAAGGAGTGGACGGAGCCGTCCGTAACTGAGCGAATACAAGGAATTTGAATATTGTGCCCTAAATAGCGGATTGCTCCGTTTCGTCAATTTTCGTTCAGTTTTGCTAACGGACGTAAACTGCGCTCCCTTTCGCTTTTTACGGACGAAAATTTGACAGCTGACTAGTTTTGTTGATTTTTCTGAAGAGGAATTCGATTTGTTGTTGATTTCAGGTAATTAATTTCTTGAAATTGCTTGTTTGTTGTATAGCAACCAAAATTCACAAATTATTGGAAATAAAAAACATGTATTTTATTTTGAAAGATACTTCCGTACACATCCGTTCATTATGGGTGAAGTGTTCATATGGCAGTTCGGAAGGGAGCGTTTCGTTCGGTTCTGACACTAGCGGAACGGAATCACAAACACGCCTTAGCTTTGGCTTCGCCTGACGTTTACGTGTTCAGAATAGAAATTCAAAGCATGATCACAATGAAGCTTCCACCTCACGTTTTATACGTAATTTAACGTAATGTGACTACAAACGTAAGCTCTACTTCATTTTCCTCGCCTGACAGCTCAACAGTTAAAAAAAGGAGCAAACCCGTAGCTGGTACATCGTAATGCAAACGAATCCGATGCTGAAGCGTGTTTGCGTGTTTGCGTTTTAGCCATTAGTGAACAGAACTTACGTTTACGTCTAAAGGCCCAACTATAATAGTCGGAAGGGTGCGTACGTTGACGTACGAAAATTCCCAAATACATGCAAATCAGATGTAACAGCCATAATAGCGGATTGCTCGGTTTCGTTCAGTTTTGTTTTCGGACGTAAACTCACCTTTCTTTCTCAATTTACGCGCGTAAATTTGACATTTCTCTAAAAACACAGAATAATGACAGAAAGCTTTCCGTTCAATTATGGGTAAGCGGATGCAATTGACAGTCGCAAAGAAACGGTTCGTTCAGTTTTGACGCTAGCTTCCGTTCCCGTCCGTCTATTATAGTTGGGCCTTCAGATCTTTACGGCTGCATAGTTTATTCAATTTTTGTCTTATTCAGCATTTTTGTGTTGTGTAAAGAGATTCAGATTAAACCTTTTTTTTTTTTTGAAGGCAAAGGCAATGCAACTCACTCCGCTGAATTCAACTTTCACGCCGATCCTGAAGCAGCCCAAATTGTTTTTGAAAAAGCTCGAACCCCAATAACAATACTTGCCTGGGAACCGTGCATAGACGGTGATTTTGGTATAACTTGGGTAAAATTGCCTGATAACACAATTAATTCCCTTAAATCTTAACGTTTTGTATATTTTTTGTTGTAGGACTGGCGCCTAAATACTCTCGGTTCGGTCAAAAGCAAAGCAGTTGAACTAATGAATCTAACAGAAATAGCAATATTAGGTCCGAAAGCATTTCCCAAATGGATTGTTTGTGATGCAATTCTCTGTGCGGCTTTTCTCTTCCCAGAAAAACTCATAGCCAAGAGTCGAGAATACCATGGAACCGTGGAATTGAATGGAAAATACACTCGCGGTCAAATGGTGTTGGACCATTTGCGACATAAAGAATCAAATGTTCGTGTCATTGAAGAGATCCATCGGGAGAATTATAGAAAAACTATTTCGTGGACCGCTGGGTTGCCTGATGCCAACATCGAATGGGAGTGTCTAGTGTAAATGAGATAAAGTGTGTAACTTGTGTTCACTCATTTTGTAATGTCAACCGTTTTTCATAATTTAATAAATGTTGAAATTGAAAGAAAATACAAACAAACATATTTGAAATTACGAGCATTTAATTTTGTTCACTTCGAAATGGTACGTATACGCCACAGTGTACAAACAACATAATTAAAGGATCCGATAATCAGAGAAGATAGTTCTTTATGACAAATCATCACAACTCTCTGTAACACCAGCTGCCCACAACGCAACCAATTTAAAACAATCACAATCAAGATGTTCGATTAAGTTAACATTTTGAGTGTTGTCTGGATTCTGTAAATGATCCAGAACCATTTGTCCTCTTGTTTGTTCTCCATAGACCTCAACAGTTGCATGCCAAGTTGATCGTTTTTTAATCATTCTTTTGGGGAACAAATAAGCAGCTACTAACATGGAATCACAAGGACACCACGTATTAAATCCCTGAGAAACATATTGGGTTGACTCGATGCGGGTTAGCATATCCACAACGGGGCAGTTACTTTGGGTTCCCAGCACATCTATTCTCCAGTCCTATTTCAATGAACTTTAGTTTAGGTAGAGTATAACTTTGTTCCTCACCATTGAAATATCAAAGTTTTCCTCCATACATGGCTCCCAGGGAAGAATAGTTATAGGGCACTTGGTTTTCTCGAGTACGATTTTCGCAGCTTCGGGATCTTTGTAGAAATTAAATTCGGCACTTCTCGTTGCATTTCCAATTCCTGTAAAAAAAAAGTGTCATCATCCATCGGCAAGAACAAAGTACATAATGATTGAAACACAAACACGCCCCAAGTAACAATTTATCTTGTATAAGGTCCAATTCCTGAATATTTAGAAGCAATAGCTTCCATAGTGTTATTTTAAGGCTTATTTAAGGATGATTGTTTTTATTTTGCTTGAATAAGACCTTTTGTAATTTACTTATAACAGCCTGCAATTTGATAACCCAGATAAGGCCTCCTTATGCAAATTATAACAAACTGCTTGCTCGAGATTGATTTACCGAAATTATATAAGGCCTCGCTTTGCTTCTTCGTGAAAGCGCAGTTAAAATAACTCGTATAAGGCCTTATTTTTGTTTCCTAATAACAGTCTGCAATTTGATAACCCAGATAAGGCCTCCTTGTACAAATTATAACAAACTGCTTGCTCGAGATTGATTTATCGAAATTATATAAGGCCTCGCTTTGCTTCCTCGTGAAAGCGCAGTTAAAATAACTCGTATAAGGCCTTATTTTTGTTTCCTAATAACAGTCTGCATTTTGATAACCCAGATAAGGCCTCCTTGTGCAAATTATAACAAACTGCTTGCTCGAGATTGATTTACCGAAATTATATAAGGCCTCGCTTTGCTTCCTCGTGAAAGCGCAGTTAAAATAACTCGTATAAGGCCTTATTTTTGTTTCCTAATAACAGTCTGCAATTTGATAACCCAGATAAGGCCTCCTTGTGCAAATTATAACAAACGAAATGTCACTTCGCGTATGTATGTGTGATTGTTTTTTGATTGTTCATTTCAATACATGCGTACTCTGGTTTCCTTATGATAGTTATTGCTCACTTAAGAAAGCGGACACTCTTAGGAATGACAAGTTATCCGAGTTCAAATCTCATGGCATGTTCTTTTTTTTTGTTATTGAATACATGATGTCTCAAGTAAAAAATGTGGTATCGTATGTAAGGTTATCACCTGAATGATGGTAATTGATCAATTTTGTTTTCTAAGAAATAAATTCAAATTATAGGTATATAATTTTACTACTTTTTGAATCAACTTTAAAGAATAGTAGATATTTTATGCATTTTATGTGTTCAAGTCAGTTTCCAATAAAGCTATCTGTATCTTATCTGGATGGATGGACACCCTTTAATCCACAACTTTTTTTAATTCAATTTTAATGTTTCACTCTTCACGAATTTAGTAATATTATACATTTTGTCCCATAAAGTTTGAGAGAAATGAGTTGCAACAACTATTTTCAAGTTTGCTACTCATAACATAGAAGTCGCAATAGCGCAGTGGATGAATGCTCGACTGATAAGCGGAGGGTCCCGAGTTCAAATCCCATAGGTAAACTCTAATATTTATTCTCAGTGTACAAACAAATATAATTAATGAGAAAAATAACCGAATGTCCATGTTATGTCAGAAATAAAAGCAGCAAACAACAGAAAAATCGCAAAAGAAAAACAATTTCATGTTGAAAATAAATTTTTCTCTACTTTTGCAATAACTTGCATAAGGCCTTATCTTTACCGTTTCAAAGAAACTATTGCTTTCTGTATCGAGCTGTTGTAAGGTCTTATTCGCAATTCTTGAAAGAAGCTATTGCTTCTTTAAATTAACTGTTATAAGACCTTATAGAGATTTCTTCCGAGAAGCTATTACTTCCTTAAATCAATTGATATAAGGCCTTGTCATAATTGATTTAAAGAATCAATGGCTTGCATAACTTGCGCCAAACGTATTTGTATAAGGTTTCATACAAGCAAGATACAAATCAAGAAATAGCTTCGCTTAAGCCTTATAGAAGCTAAATTGTTACTTGGGGCTTTTGCTTCGTCTTCGTCTGCGTCTCTGTCAGACAAAGCAAATTTTCAGCATACTAGAACTAGAGCTTCCGTTTCGAGTCACATTACGTAACATTACGTACGAAATGTGAGGTCGAAGCTTCATTGTGATAGCATGAACTCGTAAACGTCAGACGAAGCCAATGCTAAAGCATGTTTGTGTTTCAGCCATAAGAATGTAATGACGTACCTCTAAAATTTCCTCCCATAATAAACACATCCTTAACATTTTCTACAAAGTCTTCATACATACTAAGGCAGAGAGCAAAATTAGTCAGTGGTCCTACCAATATAAAGGTCACTTCTTTGGGATACTATTACATTCGTATGAACAAAAAATTTAAAAGTTAAAATTCAAGTTACAAACTGGTATTGAAAATTAAAACTCAACCTTTTTGGCATATTCGTACATTGCTTCAACTGCATGTTTTTTATCGATAAGTTCCTTATGATCAAAAGGTTCGAATTCAATGTCAGAAAACCCGTCTTCTCCGTGGAAAATACAATGTTTGCTATCCGACTTGGGTGGGATGAGTGGACCGAACGCACCCTTGTGGACAGGTATCTAAAACAAAACAATTTATTCCGAAGATCATTGAAAAAAAACTGTTCGCAACTCTAGTCAAACTCACGTCTTCTCTCTCAGCTGTTCTTAAGACTCTCAGTACATTTTTGCAGACATTGTCAACACTTGTATTGCCACTTACACACGTAACACCCAGCAATTTGACTTTTTTCAATGCTTCTGCACGCATCAGCATTAATAGGCCCCATGCATCGTCACTACCAACGTCACAATCGTAAACACAATACTGCATTATTCAGCTTTTTTTTCTACTTTAACTTTTTCTTTATAAATTTATCGATATCACAAGAGATAAGAAACGGTCTTGTCTTTATCAATTTCCTCTACCCTTATCAAGCAATCGAACTGTTTTGATCCCAAAATTTGACCAAATTTCCATTCAACTGTGAACACAATTTCTCTTTCTATCACCGCTGACACTGACCCACTGTTACTGTCTGAAATGTTTGTTCAGCCTAAAGTCAGAATTTTTAATGAGATCCCATCGTTTTTAATCAACTGTGTGTGCTAGTTGTAGTTGTCAGTATAATCTGCCTCGGAACGCCCGATCGTGTCTATCTAGTTGACTAATCGGAGTCCAATCTCCAATGCTTGTCTTTGTAGTCACCATTTCACTAGCAGTGTTAATGATAGCTTAACTGATACGATTAAAGTTTTGATCAAATCTTCTTATGATTAAAATGTCTCGGTTCTTATAATGATTTAGAAAAAGGGGTGCTCAAGGAGGTTATTTGATAGTGCTCTCACAGTAAATTTACTATCTGAGACTTAAGATAATTTTGTTTGATAAAAAGGAAGAGCAATTTGTTCGTTAATCTAGAATAGGTGCAGGGTGTTTTTATTTAAATTATTTGAGAAATAAATTTGCTATTATGCGGATAAACATTGTACGTCTTTGTGTTTCTGAAGAAAAATTATAGGAAATTTTTGGATCACCAAATATTCACTTGAGATGATATTCTGTCAGTCCCTCGATGTTCGATCACTGATCTCTTCCACTTTTCTGCAGATGACAGTCATGTGTAAAGTGGCCCCGAGATTGTCAATATTATTGTATAGAATATTGAGCAATATTATTGGTTAGTACAACAGATAGTCTAGGGGCCGCTTAAGTAAAGCCTAAGTATAATTGCTTAGGTGTACTTATATGTTTTTTCCGTTGACGCACGTCACGAGATTTAGCGTAGTAGATTAAGGACAAATCTCGACTTTTCTGCGATTAAGGTACACCTTACGTATACGAAAACGTAGTATCATGCTTAATATACTATTATTCGTTTTGATTAACTTATAAGTACATATCCTAAATCACAGAAAAGACGAGATTTGTTCTTAATATACTTCGCTAAATCTCTTGATTAGCATCAGTGGAAATAGCAACCGAACGAAAATTTCCTTAAGTTAAGGGCTAACTATAATGAGCGCAAGCACACGGAAGCTAGTGTCGGAATCGACTGAAACGATCTCTTCCGAACTGTCAAATGAACACGTTACCCATAATGGACAGATGTGTACGGGAGTGTCTCTCAAAATACAACATATGTTTTTCATTTTCAATGGTTTGTGTCATGTGGTTTAAGCAAAAGGTACAGAGCAATCGGCTATTTAACTTAGCACACAATATATGAATTTCTTGTTCTCGCCGTCTATGTTACGATGAACCGCATCGATTTTTTTTAATGATATTTCTCCCTCCATTTGCTGCCTTTTCTTACAGCTGTTGAGCTGTCAGACAAAGTAAATGTTCAGCATATTTGCACTAGAGCTTCCGTTTGGAATCAAATTGCGTACGAAGCATGAGGTCAAAGCTTATTGTGATGGCATGCATTAAATTCCTATGGCTGAACTCGTTAACGTTAGGCGTAGCCATGCTTAAGCGTGTTTGTGTTTCAACCATTAGGTCTTGACTCTTCAAGAGCTGTCGCGCCACTCTAGTTTTTAATTAAATATTATGTGGCTTTTCTTACAACCAAAGAGAATTGAATTCAATGTTTTTTTGGCGTGTAAGAAATAAGCAAAAACGAATCAATCCCTTTTTTGATTGTCTGTGTTGTCTGGTCAGCTGTAAAATCGTTTCTTACATGATAATCACAAGTCACAACAAAAGAAAACTCAGAAATGTCAAACTCGTAGTATATGTGTTAAATCCGTGTACAAGTATGTGTAAATCCGTCTCCAAAAAGAGATTCGAGAGAAATCAATCCCTCGAGAAATAAATTTAATTTCTTTGTGAAAAAAATGCGTTAAGGGAAAAAATTGCCACTTTTACGTCACGGATCAATTCTTGGGTTGTAAGAAAAGCCACATTAGTAGTCCTCCCGTGGCTAAGTCGTTATGTCCGTTGGCCATCACGGATTGTTCTTCAAGTAGGGTAGAGTCAGCATCCTTCTACAGTGGGGCACCTCGGACAGTCACTATTATCTGTGTTTTAAGACCTTTAAAAATTCTGTTAAAAAATTGTGAACGTGCCTTTAGTCATGCCAAACATATGTCAAAAAGTTCAGCAGTCTTGCTTCAAATCCCGTCAAGGTAGGATGTGAAACATGTGAAACTTATTTGGAGTAGGTACCTACGTTTGATATACATAATTTTCAGGGTAGCTTCTTAAGATTTTCATAATCGTGTTTTTAATGTTTTCCAACAATGAAGTTGTTTTTGGAATACAAAAAAAGTTAAATAGATATATTTTGCTTTGGTAAAATATAAAAAAAAAAAATGTTAAAAAACATCCAGTGGAGCACCTTCGACATTTTAAGCCGGGTTACCTCCGACAGACGCTTCCTCCGGGCACATCAAGATCCCAACGGAAGAGTATCTTCAATGTCGATTTAAAAAATCTAAATGTTCGTTAGAGTCTGATTTAATCAATGTGATTAATGGTTTTTTTAATGAATTTATTTTTGTGTTATTGTTTTAGGTACCTACCTTCTTATTTATTTTTGGTTAAAACTATTTTTTTTTTATAAAAATAATTTAAAAAAATGAATTGAATTCTTATAAAAAAAAATATATGATTACTTTTATCAATTTCCAAAACTGTTGATGCCCAAGGTGTCCCGCACATTGTCGAAGGTACCCCGTGCTGGGGCACATTCGACGCTTTTCTACTTTTTTTTTAAATAAAAAAATAGTAAACATTTTTTCTTAAATCTGTAGTTCCGCCAATTTCCAATAAGCGCATTCCTACGTCATATGATAATGTTATCTCCCAACAAATCTTATCCCGTGTCCATAAGGTTAGGGACTTAACACATTAACAAGATCGTCAACAAAGCTTATTCAATGTTTGGGTTTAGTAAGCGTTGGTCCAAAGAATTCCTTGACCCTAAGGTTACGTTATCCCTTTTTATGAAGATCGACTTGTATTTTTCCAGATTCAGTAAGTTTGGCAAAGGAGAACAAATAATGATATTGTTTTCCTTCATCAAAATCACTGATTATCCAGATATTGTGAGCAGGGCTACCTTCCTAGATTTTAAGAAAGTGGCACAAAAAAGAGGATTTTAAGAAAAAAAGTGGAGCCGCTAAAAAATGTTCCATATTAAAAAAAAAATATGTGCACAACTGGCTGGTACGAACTTGCTCCTGTATTCCAAATTATAGCTCACAAAAAATGAAAAAACATTAAAAAATAAGAACATGTAATTAAAATTCATAACTAAATATTTCAACTGAAATATGACCTCAAAAACACATTTTATATGGAAAAAATTGATGCAATAACATTTCTTTAGAAATTGTTGATTTTACAAAAAAAAAAAAAAATCCAAGAGCGGTTTTTGTTTTAGATTAATTTTGTATGCATAATATTTTTCAAAAATGTTTTAAAATTAATTTGGATATGCAGTATTCAAATATATAAATATTGATTTTTTTTATTTATTAGATTTTATAATAAAATTTCGATTTTTAATATTAATCCGTTTTCGAGATAGAGAATTTTGAAAAAAAAAGTTAAGAAATGTTTTTTTTATAAATACAAACAACATTTTGTAATTTTTGTAAATACCAAATATTATTTGGGCACAAAAAAAAATATACGCTGATCGGACTTTTCTTTCGAAAAAATCTTATAACAAAAAACCGATTCAATGAGAGGTAGCCTTTTGGAGCAGTACAAAAATATATAAATATATTTATATAAATTCTAGGAAGTTTAAAAAAAAAATCGCAATAGCCGCTTTTGAGAACATTGAAACTTTTATGGTGGCTATATAAATTTTGATCTTACAAAAATCAAAACAAAAATACCCACAGTAGAATTTAATCAAATCTCTATTTTTCAAAGTTTTAAGTCAATCGGACCCGTGGTTAAGGCTGTAGGTGCGTATGCAGACAGACAGACAGAAAGACGAATGGAATCGCCGGACCCACTTTAACACTTCTCTATCATCGTAATGTCATATTTGATCAAAATCTCAACTTTTCTCTTAATCTCAATCAACATTTAAAATGTATAAAATGCACACGTTCAACTTTAAAGAATTTTGTCTATTGATAAAAGTATTCAGCACAAACAAACAATAAAATAATTGCAAATAAATGAATTAGTAGAATATAATACTAAAAAGAGGAAAAAGTGGGAGGAAAAAATCAAAAAGTGGGATTTTTAGACAATTTATGAAAAGTGGAGGGCACGAAAAATAACTTCAAAAAAGAGGAAAAAGGCCACTTTAGTGGCGTAAAGGTAGCCCTGATTGTGAGTTCTATCCCCTTAAAGTATCGATGTTAAGATTATATTTTGCGTTCCGATAGTTTGATAGAAGTCCCAAAACTCAGAACACACTACAAAATTCATGAGCCACTGACAAGAATGAGTAAGCTCTTGAATACGAATGAAGACTTAATTGAGTTTAATATCAACCAAAACAAGCTAAAATTAATTCTTTAAACCAGTTTGCCATGTTCTTAAATAATTTTAATTGTATTTTTTGTGTTTTGCAAATGTTTATTTGTTTTATAGATTAGTCTTCTAACAGTAATAACTAAAACTGCACTAAGTGATTAGACTTTTGTCATTTATGCATTTATTAATTTAAAAATCTTTAAATTCTAATGTTACATAACAATTTACTTAAATCTAAATAAGGGCCTATGCCCCGGCGGCGGCAAAATTCATACTCTACAGACGAATGGAATACTCATCATTTACCATACTTTAACCACAGAATAAATAAGAAATTGTATGACCATATCAACTCGTACTCGACCGATACCCAGAGCGCAAAAGAGATAAAGCCATATTCAAAATCTCCCTAATCGATCATTCTCTACGACAGTATTTTGTTTTAAATATGGGTGTTGTTTACTCAGCCTTATCACCGTCCCCGATCGGAGCAAACTTCTCTCCGGTTCGAAAAATTTCTAGATATTTTCTAGCACCGTTTCCTTTCATTTTGCGTTTAAATGAAAACAACTGAAGTTTTCGAGGCAAGGCTCACAATTGTATTGCAGAATGCATTTCATATAACATACGATATTTTCCCAAAGAAAAGAAAAACCGTTAGGAAGCGTTTAAAAATTGAAAAAAAAAACAGTGTTGCGAGTTTGATTGATCACAACAGAAAAACAGTAAATCGAAATTAATACGAAATTTTCACTCAATTCAAGAAAATTGTATGAACTTTAATAATAAATCAGATTAGCTGTGTCATCAACAACCAAAAAATAAGGGCAATTTTTATGAAAAAGTTGAACAATTAATTTTTTTTACCTATTTTTCAATCGGTAAAAAAATCGTAGCTAAAACATCAAGTAAATGAAAACAACAATATTTTAAAACTGAACCATGGATCAATTTTATTGAGACAAATTTTCCGCTCGATCCTGAAGATGAGTGAATATTTTGAACGCTCAAGTGAAAACGACAAACGGTATTTTTCTTAACTCATGATTTTCAAAGAAAAAATGTGCACGAATGGGTCCCACGAAATTGCTCCTGTCTTTCAAAACTTAAATCACAAAAACATAAAAAATAAAAACATTTCATTAGAATTCATAATTAAAAATTTAAATTGAAATATGTATGTAGGTAGGTACTTGATATTTTGTCTGGAAAAAAATGTATGCCATAAAATTTTCACGAAATTGTTGATTTTTAATTTCTTTCTTAAAAATTCCTTTGAACGGTTTTTTTTTTAATTAATTATTTATACCTATAACATTTTTTTTTTCAAAAATTCCCTAAAATTAATATGGGTATGCAGTATTCAAGAACATGTCAGTACACGTCTTAGATTTGAATTTCAGATTTTAATATTTGGCGTTTTTCTTTTTTACCTCCGAGCAGATTAGATCAGATCACGGATGTGTCAAAGCTAAGCTCTGAGCAGATCATATTCAATGTCCTCCGATTTAATAAAGAAACAAACCTGAGCACTGAAATGTAATTTTTTACGTATTATTATTTTAACAATTTTTTTTTCACCTACTACAATAGACGCGCGACTGTCTTGGGAATCCATTTTTAATTTTATGTTTGTTTTTGTCTGTAAAATCCGAAAAAATAAGTGAAGTTGTCTTCTCTCAGCTATCTGCTCTATTTGCTCGGTCGATTTATCCTGAGCAAATAGATTTAGCTCAGAGCATGAAAATTCTTAGCTCCGATATATCGGAGGTAAAAAAGAAACACAGATTTTTTTTTGACACATCCGTGATCTGATCTAATCTGCTCGGAGGTAAAAAAGAAAAACGCCAATTGATTTGTTTTTGAGATACAGAGTTTTGAAAAAAAAAATGGTTGAAAATATTTTTTCAAAATCCAAACAAATTTTTTAAATTTTTTTGGAAAAAAAAATTATTTGTGCAGTATATGTATATATGAACTTCTAATAAAAGACGCTGATCGGACTATTATTTTTCGAGAGAATCTTATAACAAAACAAAAAAAAACGGTTCTATGAGGGGTACCGTTTTGGAGCAATACAAAAATAATTTTCTTACATTAAAAACACCAGTGTTCCGAAAAAAAATTTGCGACGATGTTTTAAAAAAAAATCGTAGGTGCCGTTTTTGAGAAAATGGAAACTTTTGGTTTCTGGCCCAACAAATTGTATGATGGCTATCCTATATTTTGATCTTAAAGCCGTGTGTGAATTCAGTGAAAAACTGGTTAAAACTTGAAGTTTGGTTAAATTTTGGCACTTCGCATTGAATAAAATGTGTTAAAATTAGACTAGCTGCGGAGCAGGCAAAAATATGACAGTAGTGGTTAAATTTAACCAATATTTTTAACCAAATTCATCCAATTCGCACACAGCCTGAAAATAAAATAAAAAATGACCCACCCAGATTTTCACAAACCGCTATATTCCAAATTCGAAGTCAATCGAATCAGTGGATAAGGTTGTAGATGCGTTAACAGACAGCAAGACATATACGGACGGAATCACCGGATCCACTTTTTTTCGACTTCCTTATCATCGCGATGTCATATTTGAATAAAGTCTCGAGTTTTTTTCACGAATACAATACTTGCCATACATTTTATAGGTCGCAAGTAGAAATGATAAGCTTCCATTATTTGTTTGGCTAGGGGGCGTAATTTTCAGTTTTTGCCCCGCCTAAACAAAAATTGAAGACCCGGGGCTGCTGAGACCTAGGGAGAAAGCGAAGACAGAATCTTAAAAACCTACGCTGAACTGAGAACAGTGAAACTCTATTCAAATGGTCCGAACTTAATGTGTAGTTATATGATACATCGTGTTTGTTTTTTTGCTTGTAAAACTCATTACTTTACATTGATCAGTACCTATTAAGAAAAAGTCTGAATATTAATAAATCGTCTTGTAGAATAAATACTAAACACAGTTTCGAATTTTATTCTTTTGTAAGTAAAGTTTACTATTTTCGTTGTCAACCTTTTTACAGCATTATCTGATAGTGTGAAAAAAAATAAAACTTAACAATTCCAAAAGTACAATTCACTTTTTATTTTGATTTCGATTCATTAGGTTTGTTCGATGTGCGCTCTGGATCGCTCTGTGGGGCTCTGTTTTCGCACTGAGCTGTTCGATGTCGCTCGTTTTTCGCCCCGGTGCCTTTCCACCGTGTTCGATGTGTATTCTGTGCTCGCACCGGGAGCGCTCTGAATCGCCCCAAGTTTTTTTCGGGGTGAGAATTTCGGAGCTGTTCGGATCAGCTGTTTCTATACAACAAAGAGAAAAAATGCACAGAGCAGTACTAATGCGTTCGATGTGAAATCAAACCCAGAGAAATTTTTCAGTTTTTTTACAGCTCCGTTCAGGGTAGTGACAGGCACCGAAGCGCCCCGGGGCTGGTTTCATCGAACGAACCTATTATCAGCTTCTTACCAATTTCAATAATTGTGAGATTCACCATGTCTGAAACTCTGGCATGTTTAATTGGCAATCTGGAAGTTAAAAAAGCATTCAATTGGGCAAAAGTGAAAGTTCTACTTCTGAAAAAAGAGAATTTCTCTCCTTGTTTTAAAAACAAAATGCTTTTTAAGCTTCCATTTTGCCAATTAAAAACGCAATTAGTTTATCCCTTACTGGCTGAATACAATGAGATGTAGCTGTAGCCGAAAAAAATCGCTGTCGCCAAAACTGTCATTAAAATCGCTTATTGTGTAGCAACAGTGGAATACAATGCGTAGCGCTACAAAATAGGTAGCTGTTAGAATAAAAAAAAAAATGAAATTCTAAACTGAAAATTTAACTGTGTTGTGAAACTATTTAGCTTGTGTATGCTTGAAAAAACTTAAAAAATGATGAATGAAGAAGAAGAAATTGCATTTATTGCACTGTGTTCAGTAGATCTGATGAACTGTCAAATTTGTAGCCCAAAAAGTTGAAGTTCGCTCAACTTGTACTACACTTCAAGCTACAAGCTTCAGCTTCAGCTGCACATTGTATCGCATTTCATTTATTTTGTACCTTTCAACTTTGACAGCGCTACAAACTACGGCTACAGCTACACCATTGTATTCAACCAGTTAAACCAAATATATAAATTTTTGTACATAGGAAACTATCTATTAATTTTGTTTCCGCCATAATAATTCCAACAAGAAACAGTTTGAACATCTCTGGTAAATATTCAAAGACACCAACCACAACTCATTTTCTAAACAAAATGCATGTCATCTCTTTTACTCCATAGCCCGATAAGGCTCACACACACAAAACAAAACAATAGAATAGAGAAAACACAACAAGAAAAAAGAAAAAAAAAACAAACATCGAAATGAAAAGAACCGAATCCGAATCCAACTCGCAAAAATGGCGATAAATGTCAAAGAACGACAGAAGTGAACAAGTTGTGTATGTTATCGGCTCTGTTTAATACAGTTTCGGGCATAACACTTATTTTATTTGTAATTCATTATTTTTATTATATAATTAATGCAA
Source organism: Sphaerophoria taeniata (assembly GCA_943590905.1). NCBI lineage: Eukaryota > Metazoa > Arthropoda > Insecta > Diptera > Syrphidae > Sphaerophoria > Sphaerophoria taeniata. Next base: position 28,336,443 of record OX016541.1, read on the forward strand.
TAGCTGCCGGTGACGATCGCGACCTTAACAGTGTTAACAAAATGCAAACCGATGATGCTAAATTTATTAAAAAGTGAGTTTGTTTAATCAAAGAAAATTAAATGGAAATCCTTTTGTCCATCGCGGGGCAAAAAAACCGATGAAAATCGAAAATTCCCGTAGTGTTGTTTGTGTATAAGCAAAGAAAATTCTATCGATTTTTCTTCTTGATTTAATTTTTTCTTGTGATTTTTCACATTTTTCTGAAAGTTTTTTTGTGTTTTTGTTGCTTTTTTTATGAATTTCATTGTGAGTGTTCCCAAAAATCCATCTAAAATGAAAATTGTCTTTTTGTTCTTTTATGTAAAAAAAAAATAAAGACGCTGGAAAGGTGGCTCCATTGAACCACATCCAACGGATAAGGCGTTAATTGTCAACTACCAGCTCGAAGCAACCGTATTTGGGGAGCCGAATAATCCCATGATAGAGGAGAAAAAGGTAAGCGGACTAAAATTTTCATAGAATTCGCACATCTGTTCCCAAATTTGAAAAAAAATGTCAAGTCGCTGTATTGATTTTTCTATGCAAACTCCAAACTCATATTGAAAACAATAGTCTTGCTCATCAAAAGGGCGGATCTGGGTTGGGTGGTTCAAATTTGGAGGCTTTCTCAGACGATGAGACATAGATTTGGGATTGGGGGGTTGCAATGGCAACCACCAGTGCCGCCACACTTATCCCTGACATGATACATGAAACAGTTTTGCTTTAAAGACAAATATTCCTTTTGAATTGGGGTCTGGTCTATCTATGGCACTCTAGCTTTGACGTTCTGAGTGAGTGAGTGAAAATGTGTGTATCGTGTATGTAATGAATGGCTGGCTGTTGGATTGCCATTTATTTTTGTTGTCATGACTCACAAGAAGGAGGTGGTTGTCGGCAATGCATATTACAGGGGTTAGGTGAGGTTTGTTTTTGCTATACTTTTTGGCGTGGCGGCACAGCAGCAGCACGGCTTGTCTGGGAATGAGAAATATGAATGACAATAGCTCGGCAAGTAGGAGCCCAATGAAAAAGCAGTCTGTTCGTTTTTAATATTCATTCCGTCAAATAGGCAAACTGGTCGATTAAGAATCAAAAAGTACCTTTTGTTTAAATCAAAGTTACTTTGACAACGTGTAAGTACAATACAGCTTTTTAAGGGCTTTAACCTTTAGAAAGACCATCCAGTGAACTAAGGTTAGTAGGTAGGTTTAACTGTAGGCCACAAGACTTCTACGGTTAGGTGGGATATGGCCATGCCGAATAACACCACGGCACCCGCTAGCGGCAACGTCCGTCTGCTGCTTTAGTTTTTCTTTTTTGTGTTCTTTCTCGATTAGTTAGAATCAATTTATGGCATGATTAAAATGTAATAGATTGGTTTCCTAGGTTAGCGGACAAGATCCCACGACTCCGGTGAGCTCAAGCCGAGCATTCGCAAGCATGCCAGTCCGCAGACCTAGCGAAAACAGTGCTTCACGCACCAACTACAGCCAACCCTAGCCTATCATACTATTATCCTATCGTCATTCTTTCTTAAAACTCTGAAAGAGTTAGGAAAGCTACAAAAACACTCTCCTCTTGCAAAAAAGCCATAGGAAGGGTCTTTAACCTCGTATTACCAATAGGCAATGGATATATGTATATATCGGTCATCCGCAATAAACTGTGACAAACTTAGTAGAGTCCAGCGCACAGCATGTCTTTGCATACGCGAGGCATTGAGAACCACCTTTCAGCGGCACTAGGCACTCTCTTCCATGCTTCCATCTAAGACCCCTCGATATCGTCAGTAAAAAAATATGAGTGCAACCCCTGTTGTCCACAGCCACACGACTAACTTCTCGAAGGAAAAATATTAAAATAATAATTTCAAACTGTTATCAATATCAAGTGAGCTAATGAGTTTTTACCGGTAGAAAATCAGACATCTCCTATTCATACTCATAAAGACCGTTTTTTTCTTGAAACCACGAAAACAACGGTAGAATAACTTGAACAATTCTCAATAGATTTTAAAAAAACTATTTATTTTTATCAAATTTGAAGGCTTGCAATTTTTTACATTCTGTTTTGAAAAACAACGTAGATCAAGTGACCACCTACATTGCGGAGACAAGATGCAGCTCTTTTTTGACATTTCCATGACATTTGCAAGCATCTCGGGTGATTTCGCAGTGATTTCGGCTCGAATATTGTCCTTAAGCTCGTCTTAAGTTTTCAGTTTGTTAGAATACACTTTGCTTTTCAAAAATCCCCATAAGAAAAAGTCCTAGCCTTAACGGCGATATCACAATGGACCCTTGAGGTCTAAGTGAGTCGATAACATCTAGACAGCCACTCTAACCTAACCTAACCTTAATCGGGCGATCTCGGTGGCCAGTCAATACCCCCCCTCTTTCAATACCACGCGTCATGGGAACTTAAGCACGTGTTCGATTTGAATGTGGACGATCCGCTTCAAACCCGCAATTCTCGAAATTCGCAGCATAGCAATGAATAGTGTCACTTTTTGGCCCAGAACGACCGCGATACTTTTGACGCACGCTGGGTTGCATTAGCATTGTCACTATTTTCGCACGTTTTGTGGGCGTGAACCAAAATGTGTTCGACGACGCTAATCGGTTCCAGGTCTCCATTAATTCCAAAGCCGAATGGGAAGACATAAAAATTCTGGAAGACCTGGTTATTTATTTTGATACAGATAGGCCCGAAACAAATGATGGTGTTGGTACTGGTGAGTGGTGTGTACTCAGGAAAGTTTAATTCAAGCCTCTCCTTTCGCCTCCCAAATCATTGAAGCGTTCTTTCCTGGCTTAGAGAAAACGTGAAATCAACTTCTGATATTCGCATCTTCTCTGACAGTCAGGCTGGAATAAAATTTTTCGTCGGTGTCTCCACTAACTCTTAGACGACCCTAGATTGTCGATCATCTCTTATGGAGATAGCGCCGCTATTTAGAAGGCATTCACTTTTGTTGGGTGCCTAGCCACAGACACATCATCGAAAATTTTAGAGCTGAAAATGGAACCGTAATTGCTGTCTCACCTATTGCTTGAAGAAACTGCCTTAACGATAACAAGTTCTTAGTGGTATAACTTACCCACATGCGTAGCCACCAAACTTATATGGCTGTCACTTGACTTAAATCGTTCCAAAAATTTGTTATCTTAAAGCAGATCTGATATAAGCTCTCTAGTAGGATGACGTCTTATAGAAAGGCATGCAAATTGACTTAGTATAACCTTAAACGAATTCTGCAGGAGCTGTATGGACAAAGAAGAAGAAGAAACATTCTCTAACCTTCTTCATACATGTCCTACTCTTTCCCTAAAACGCAAGCTTCACCTGGGAGAATATTTTTATGATAGTCCCAGTCAACTGGCTAACAAAGACATCGCTTTATAAAATAAGCTCTAAATGGTTTGACTAGTAGGAAGTAATCACTAGATTTATGTGGTACCGCAATGGGCCTTTTTCTGGCCAAAGTGTGCGGGTACTATATCCGCAACCACTTTGAACCTAACCTAACCTAAGAAAATACTCATAAAAAACTAATGAAAGGCGAACCTTATTTTCTCACCCTATTGCTTCTTTAAATTGCAATAAAACAACGATGGAATATTCGATTGCATGATTTTTTTATTTATTCGAAAGATAATCTTGTGGCATTACATTTTAAATATGATTTCTGGCATATGACTGCCACGGTTGGCTCGGATGTAGTCCAATCTGGACGTCCAATTTTCGAACATTTGTGGCCGTATATCGGCAATAACACGGCGAGTGTTGTCTTCCAAATGGTCAAGCGTTTGTGGCTTATCCGCTTAGCCCAATGACTTTACATAACCCCACAGAAAATAGTCTAGCGGTGTTAAATCACACGATCTTGGAGGCAAATTCACAGGTCCAAAACGTGAAATTAGGCGGTCACCAAACGTGTCTTTCAATAAATCGATTGTGGCACGAGCTGTGTGACATGTTGCGCCGTCTTGTTGGAACCACAGCTCCTGGACATTATGATTGTTCAATTCAGGAATGAAAAAGTTAGTAATCATGGCTCTATACCGATCACCATTGACTGTAACGTTGTGGCCATCATCGTTTTTGAAGAAGTACGGACCAATGATTCCACCAGCCCATAAAGCGCACCAAACAGTCAGTTTTTCTGGATGTAACGGTGTTTCGACATACACTTGAGGATAAGCTTCACTCCAAATGCGGCAGTTTTGTTTACTGACGTAGCCATTCAACCAAAAGTGCGCTTCATCGCTAAACAAAATTCGCTTATGAAAATCGGGAACAACGGCCATCTCGTTTTGGGCCCATTCGACAAATCTACGCCTTGCTTGATGATTGTTTGGCTTCAATTCTTGCACGAGTTGGATTTTGTAAGCACGCAAACCAAGATCCTTCCGCAAAATCTTCCATAAAGTGGATGGACACAGATCCAATTCCTGTCTCGGGTCTTCCTCAATGCTACGCTCTACAGTAGCAATAGCTTCTTCTGTACGCACCGTACTGCGGCATCTCTGGGGATGCGAGTTATCAATTAGAGTAAACGTGGTGCGAAACTTTCCATGGTAGTGCGTAGATACGTATTCCGCACAGAACCATTATTTTCGAAATAAAATTGAACAATTTGCAAGCGTTGTTCAGGCGTGAGTCTATTCATGATGAATTGCCAAATCAAACTGAGAATAAATCACTTGACAGCTGTTAAATCGGTCGCCGTCTTGAAAAGTATGCCAACCTAAAGTTCTATACCTCGAAAAAAACACCCGTTACAAAAAAGGCCTCGAAAACGTCAGTGCATAGAACTAATAGGGTACACTTTTTCAGGAAGTTACAAGGCTCGTAAAATATCACAAACGATATGAAGTGATCAATTAGAATTAAAGCAACTGCTATTTCATCTACTTAACCTTATGTGTTGTTCAATGGTATATATGTACTCATCACTTTCGTAAGTTTGTTTTATTTTAACGTTAAAATACCGTTTGGTAAAGCATGTTTTTGGAGGTGTCTATGTTTGGAGACACCATTATATAAATTTCCTGCTTTAAACAAAACATACCTAACAAAACCCCATTCTTAGGTATTGGCTGTTTAAAACCTTTCTTCTATTTTAACACACTGACCTCCTTTTACTCAAGAACGCAAAAAATTCAAATACTGTACACGTCTTTCCTAAACTTAACGGCCCTTTAACACGAATATCCTTTTTAATTTATGTACGGGCCTCTCTGTGCAAATGTATACAGTAACAGTACATATGGCAAGTACATACATAAGTAGCATTTTATTCAAAAACGAATCAGACTTGCAAACATAAAATTCAAAAATAAACAAAAAATAACGTTTCTAGGACTATGACCTTAAAAGAATAAATTTTAATCAAATTCTTATCGATTGCCATTACAATCCAAATATAAATAAACAAGAAAATAATTCATATCCTATCAAAACACTCAAATGCTTCTCGATAAACTGACGTGCAACGTCGTTGTTTTCCTTTATCGATTTTGCTTTGTATTGAGTGGAAACAGTTGATTTAACTAAATTAAAGTGATACACTCAACCGATAAGATATCCATAATAAGCTGGCTGTTGTGTTTGTTACTAATACTTTCAAACGTCAGGGTACTCGTGTCTTATCGCCTTTTGCTATCGATTTCGTTTTTGATTATAATTGGACCTAATTAAAGAAGAAAAAAAAAACAAGAACAAAAACAAGAAAACGACGCAATTATTTATTTATGTGTTACTTAACACGCACGCCAACTTGCCCACTGGACATAGCATTGCCTTTCTTTGATGGTGTTTGGAAATGTTCAAGGTCGTCTGAGAAAATACAGTTTTACCATGGATAGAAATTCCAGATTAGTGGTGGCTCTAGCGGAATACCACAATTCCGATGAGAAAAAAAAAGACTAAACTCTTGCGGAATTTTCCACTTTGTCCAACCACACGTAGAAACAGAGTTACTTTCACTGCGGATTTTTTGTTTGTAAATTAGAAAAACGTGCAAGGAATTTAGGTTTTTGTGGCAGTTGATGTTGAAAAAATGTTTCAGTTTCAGTATCGAAATTAGGCAAATCTACCTAATTATTTTTATAACAGCCCAGAAAATATGTGTTTTAGTCAAAATAAGATCATTGACACCCTTTTGAAATTTCAAGATAAATTTCTATACAGGGTGTCCCAAAATTCAACGATAAGCTGGAACCAGGGGGTGGCCCTATTCATGACTGCATGGAAAAAAAATATAAAAAAAATCAAACGCCATTTTGTTTCAAATTACAACCAAAAATGTAAATTCTCAAAATAAAAAAAGTATCTCTTGACATTTTTTGCTACTGTGACCAAAAATTTTCTTTAATTTTTGATTTTATATTTTTATCAGAATCTTAAAACATAGAGCATCCTTTCCTAGTTTCCAAAAATTCCAAATTTTTAGCGGTTTTTCCACGACAATTAATCAAAAAAGTTTTTTTCCATAAAATTTTAATTTTTTTTTAGTTTCAGTCCACTTTCAGTCATCGTGGTTATAAAAAAATGTATGGACACTACCATGGCATCTTTTTTAAAAAATTGGCGCAGGTTATCAAGATTCTAAAATAGTGTAACACTTTGGCTAAACTTGCCAGAAAAAGAAGTAATGCATACTTTTTCATAACAACAACCGATTTCCATTTTTAGTAATCGGAACAAACAGAAGTGACATCTGCCAAAATTCAGAGTTCCTACTTGCATGACAAAGAAATTATTCCAATTTTAAAAAGTGCGCTTTTATTGAGACACCCTATACATGTCTGTAAGATCATAATATGTCAATTGTTGGTTCGTTCGTTTCCTCCCTACAGCACACATGAGCCAACGAACGACGATTGAATGAAAGTTATCTTAGATGCGTTTGATGTTTGAAGAACTATTTCCTCACAAATTCTAAATGAAACGAACAAAATGTTCGCCCGTTTTTAACCTCAAAAATCATTCTTGTTTGGTTTTGGCGGTGATTCCTTCGCGACGAATTAAAAACTCACATGTGAAAAAATGTCAAAATTAACGAATATTCGTTCATTCGTTGGTCGTTATCGTGCTCATGTGAATAGTCCTTAAAACTCTCAACTCTCAAACTCTCTCTTTCCTGTCCTTTTAATTTTAACTGGTAACTATAACGAGCGGAAGCAAAGGGAAGCTAATGTCAAAACAGAACCCAACGAAACGTTTCCTTCCAAACTGTCAAGTGAACATGTTACCCATAATTGACGGATCTGTTCTGTAGTTGAGTATCCTTCAAAATAAAACATCAGTTTTTCTATTTCAATAGTTTGTGAATGTTAGTGGCCATACAGTGAAAAAACAATTACAAGAAATTAATTAATTAAAATCGACAACAAATCGACTTCCTCTCCAGAAAAATAAATAAATCAAATTTTGGCCGTATAAAGCGAAAGAGAGCTCAGTTTATGTCCGTTAGCAGAACTGATCGAAAATTGACGAAACAGAGCAATCCGCCATTTAGAGCACCACAATATATGATTTTTTTTTTCTTGCTCAGTTACGGTCGGCTCCGTCCGCACCGTTCCGTTCATTATAGTTCTTGCGTTAGATTTTCCATCTATCCTATTCTTCTGGGCTCGTTCCGAGCAGTTGGAAAACAGCATTTGTCCAGCCAATTCCAAAAAAAGGCGAATCTTCTTCTCCCTCCAATTATCGTCCGATTGCATTTACGTCACTTCTTTCTTAGGTCATGGAAACACTGATAAACTATCAGCTCAAGAAATATCTCGAAGACCGAAAGCTTCTTAATGACCGGCTTTCGCAGCAACAGGTCCACTGGAAATCTGATGGTTTATCGCACCGAACAGTGGAACAAATCTTAACATCGTTTTGGAGAAAGTAAGATTGTTGCACTTGATATTTCAAAGGCATTTGATAAAGTTTGGCATCTTGCTCTTTTATCGAAAATGCGTGCTTTCGGTATCGATGAATCCCTCCTTCGTTGGGTTAGACACTTTCTTTCGAACGGTTCAATACAAGTTGTATTGGACGGATTCAATTCTGAAACCCACAATATAAATGTTGGTGTGCCCCAGGGCTCCGTTTTGTCTCCGAGACCCTCTTTCTTATTTTAATAATTAATGATCTCTTGTCTGTAACTGCTAATCCAATCAATTGTTTCGCTGACGATAGTACCCTTAGCTTTTCTTATTCGTTTCCAGACTCACATCCCTCCTCTTCGGATGTGGGCAAAATATGATAAGCTCATTAAACTCTGACCTAAACAGCATTGTATAATGGGGTATACAAAATCGCGTAGTGTTTAATGCTTCGAAAACTCAATGCTGTCTTGTATCCCCTGCCACTGTCCATGAGTGGAACTTGCATTAATGAGGCCGAACATCTCGAGATTATCGGTAAGTGCATCACTGACCACCTCTTGTGGAACGAGTACAAATGTGATGTCGACAAAAATATCGCAAGATGTGTAGGTTTCTTAAGGCGATGCAAGAAATTTTTCTCCCCGTCTGATCTGGCTATTATATATAAGACTTATATCCGTCCAAAGCTTGAGTACAATCTCATCATCTATACGGTATACAAAAAAGAGTCCTAAGAATGATTGGTGACAGAGACATAACCAACTCATTCACCTCGTTAGACTACCGTCGTCGTAACGTTTCGTATCTCTCTCTGTTCTATCGTTACTTTTACGGTAAGTGCTCTAGTGAAATAGCCAGTTGCATTCCTCCCCTTAAACAATTCACCCGTTATACTCACGCTTCTAGGAATGCCCATCAGTTTACCCTCGAGCCCAACTTCGGACGTACTCTCTAGTATAGAGAATCGTTCTTTAGCCGAACTACACGACTGTGGAACTCCCTTCCACACTCTGCCTTTCCAAATCATTGCAATGTTCAGGTATTTAATACCTTTCCATACCTTTAACACCATACCTTTAATACCCTTCCAACCCCTTTTCAACTTCCTTAAGTACTCACTGTGTCTCTGACATAATTAGAGTATGAAAAACCCCTTGAGTGTCCGCTAATTATTTAAAAAAAAAATCTAGTTAGAAGCAGACATAGCCTTTTTTTACATTACTTGGTATTGAGATCTTGACTATATGTAGGTTCCTGTATCCTGTGTAATGTATATATGAAGCTATTTACAACAAAAAAAAAAGCTGGATCCGTTCGCGTCGTTTTTGGACTCTTTTGAGAAAATTTGAGAAATTTATTAACTCCAAGAAAAAGTGTGACGGATATCCTATTAACTTCACTTATAATAATGTAACATTGACCACTACTGCCGACATTTGTGACGGTTTTGCTAACAGTTTTAGTCAATCTTTCATTGATTCTCCTGTTGTTGTGGACGAAACCTATTTCCGTTATTTGCAAAACTGTCCCCAAGTGTCTTTTAATAGTATTACAATAGATTATAATAAAATTTTAGAATTTATGTCTCATCTTAAAGAAGACTATTCTGTTGGACCAGATGGAATACCACCCGTAGTTCTTAAAAAGTGTAGGTCAGTCTTAGCTCTTCCCTTGCGAAACATTTTTGATCTTTCATTGAAATCAAGTAAATTTCCTGCAGTATGGAAGAGTGCCTTTATAACTCCCGTTTATAAAAAAGGTGATAAAAACAATATCTGTAATTACAGGCCGATTTCTAAACTTTCATGTATTCCAAAGTTGTTTGAGCAAGTACTGTGTGACAATTTGGCATTCAACTGTAGAAATATTATTTGCAATCAACAGCATGGCTTTATGCAAAAACGATCCACGGTTACTAATCTGGTTATTTTTTTAAATAAATGTTTACATGCTTTGGAACGTGGCCAAGAAGTAGATTGTGTTTACACGGACTTCTCGAAGGCTTTTGATCAACTATCTCATGAGATTATCAAGTTTAAATTAACCTCTTACGGCTTCCCACTTTTTTTTATTTCGTGGATTGTCTCTTACCTTGAGAATAGATCTTATCAAGTTAAATTCAGAAATAGTTACTCTAAATCATATTTGGCCAAATCAGGTGTTCCGCAGGGGAGCCATCTGGGACCCCTCCTCTTTATATTAGCTATCAATGATGCACCGTTATGTGTAAATAATAGTGAAATTCTCATCTTCGCGGATGATATGAAGATATATAAAAATATAACTTCTGCAAATGATCGCATTTTACTTCAAAATGACATTAACCGTTTTACATTATGGTGTGAAAAGAACAGTTTAAACCTTAACCCGATTAAGTGCCAAACAATGACCTTCTCTAAAAAACGTTCACCTTCATCTTATGACTATGTCATTTCAAACCATGTTTTAACTCGCGTTTTTACTGTTAAGGACCTAGGAGTTCTTTTTACACAACATGTAGATTTTTCTGAGCACATTAACGGCATAGTCAATAAAGCTAATTCTATGTTAAGTTTTATTAAGCGGTGGTCAAAAGAATTCCGGGATCCTAATGTCACTTGTGTTTTATACAACAGTTTGGTTCGTCCCCACCTTGAGTATGCATCACAGGTGTGGTCCCCTTTATATGATGTTTATATTGAAAGACTGGAATCTGTGCAACGGAATTTCACTCGTTTTTTGTTAAAAGGGTTTCAGTGGATTGATCCCCTTAATGTCCCTCCATACGAAAATCGTTTGTCAATCCTTAATATGCAAACACTACAACAGAGAAGAAATAATAACGATATTGTATTTTTCCATCAAATTATAACTGGAGTCACTGATGCTCCTGATCTTCTCTGTAAAATTTTGTTTTGCTATCGAGGAGGAGGTTATAATCTCCGTAGTCAGGATCTGATTAAGATCGATATTCATCGAACTAACTATGGAATGCATGAGCCTTTGACACGTATGGGTAAACTTATAAACTGGAACTCAAAACTTTTCGATTTTAATTTAAGTAAAATTCAACTAAAAATAATTTTGAGAACCAGTGTTCCACTTTGTTAAATGTTTTATGTTAATTTTGTCATGTTCTTTGTTTATTTTATGTTATTATTTATGTGTGCTGTGTTATTTGTTATAGTTTCGTTATTTGCTTACTAACAACTAACACCACACTAAGTGATGAGCCGGTGGTATAACACAGTTTCTGTGTTGGCAAACCATTGGTCGTAAAATGGTGCTTGCTATAAGCCCATACGACCAATTCTGATAGTGTGTAAAAAAAAAAAAATTTCTGAGTTCTGTCAAAATTCAAAAACACATTTGACGTTTTAGTTGTGATTCAAAATTGATCTGAACATTCATTTGAAATATTTTTAAACATATCGGGGTAGAATGCATTTAATTTTCTTATTTCTCTAATAAGAATTTCAGTTGAAAAGTTTAAAAATTATGATCGTTCCACAACAGGTGGTTGTTGGTTCACAGACCGAGAAATTCGAAAGTGTATTAGCCTTACTTTCTATATGTTAGTACCTACTAGATTTCTTAATCCCCATTCAATCTTACTGTCCAGATTATATTTTTTTTTCGTGATTCTAGATTTCATATTGACACTTTGACAGCTCTCCTTAAAGAGCGCGAAAATTAATAACATTTTTGTTGAATTTATTGCAAATTCGGAAATATTGCGAAGTAAACAAACGCACCTCACATGTACCTACTTGTTTCCAGGTTCTTTTCGTGAAGGTATCGAAAGAAAGTTTTGTTAAAACGAAGAAAATAGATTTAGCAGGCACTCAATCACAAACAGACCTCGAAATGTAATAAAATTTAATATTTGTATCACTCGATTTCGGTTACCAAACGAAATGATTATTTTTATTATTTCATTTTATTATAAAAAAAAATTACTGTTAGCAAAATAGTGAACAAATTTGTAGGAAATCGTTGTTGAAAATAAAAATAATGATACCCCATCTACACTGTTTTTTGCCATTAATAATAACCAGTTTTGGTAATTCATTTTTCAATTGAAACCCAAAGTTGTTAGCAAGCTAATTAACTTAATAATAACCAAATTGAAAATACAACCAACACAATGCGCAGTAATACGTAAATCTCATCAGCTCTGCCTCTGACTGCATCAATATTTACTCAACACTCAATCCATCAGTGCAGTGTTGGCTTAATAGATTTGTTTTTGCTCTAAGCAAGTATAAAAATTTATACTTTATTTACAGCGAAATTCGTTAAAGTTCAGCAAACACTGTGAAGGTCATTTATCATTTCAAATGCTTAGGCCTTTTGGCGAATATTTCGTATATACTCATGCTCGAGCTGACTGAGTTTTGAGGTTTCATTATTTGCCAACTCACACTAAAGGATTTTTAATTCTTTTGCCTTCAGAATGGCCAGTCGAAGATGTTTTAGAATGTCAAATGGGATTTGCAACGTTTGTTGTCTTTTTGACAGTTTAAATGTTTTTTTGTCCTTACTACATACAATTGAAGTCAGGAAAGATACGCGCAATTAATTTTTCACGGTAAACAACAAAAGTTACATGAGGCTTAGACATTTCCTGGATATCGACAAAATTATTTGTAAAATTGATACTTTCCTTAAATGGACACTACTGATTTCCGCTTAGAAATTCTGACTTGACTTGAAAAAAGCAAGAAAATTGATTTGAAATCCATCAATTTAGCACGGCAAATTATTAATGGCTTTTTAAGCAACAATGTATGTCCATCAAATGGTAAAGATTAAAGAAGAAGAAAAAAAGCGCAAACGCAAAACAATAATTATGAGAATCAAAGCTTCACAGAATGGTATAGATCTACATAGAAGGTCAATGGGTTTTGAAGCCAGAAGCCACTCGAGCCACACTATCATGACCATATTGCTCATCATTTATCCTATCGCCAGACGCAAAAAAGTTAAGAAAACGCACCAAGATTCGCATTGTTGATGATGCCATGTGCCTCTTTTTCAGTTTAAGAGGAGAATATGAAAACAACACTTAAACACGATAAACCACCAGCCAGAAAACCACTAAAGAAGTCAGCTTGCCAGACATTCAAAAGTACACTTATTGTTCTACTTGGAGGTTTTGTTTTGTTTTGTGTTGGTAGGCATAACGATAAATATTTACAGTGGAGAATTTATAGTTTTTTGCCTTTTCTCATCTTTGGGTAAGCCATTGTTTGGTTGTATCTCATTATGCACTGAAAGAAAATAGGTACAGAGTTTTAAGTCGAATAGTTGATAGTATCATTGGTAATGTGTTCATGAAAAATACGAGTTCTAAATTTTGATCGAACATAACAAAAGAAGGTCCACCGACATCGTCCGTATTTCTTCAAATTTGGGAGCTAGTCTCTGAACGCTTTTCGCGTAAGGCGTTTTTTTTTTGTATGTTTGTGATGACAACTAAGGAGAAGTTCCATTATAAAGTTGTTTGGTCAAAAACAAAATTAAAATTTTCTCAAAAACGGTTTCTTACGGTTTTTGTAAAAGTTTCTCTTAGTTTATTCTCGATGGGACGCCATTTATCTTAGAACATTTTTTTTTGTATTTCTCCAAAATAGGATGTTATTATCACAGTGATCCAATCCAGATAAGTTCAAGGAAATAAAACCAATCGGATCGGAGTTGCCCTACGGTCATTTTGTTGAACGATGATTTTGTTGTTGTTTTTTTTTATAGTGAAAATGATACCCATGTTTTGTCATAAATAGACATTTTTTGCAGTTTGCACTTATTCATTTTAATTTCCCGTGTTTACCTATATATTGTTTTGTAAAACATTTCTATTATTTTGTTGATTACATACTTATTGAAAAATATTTCATATCCGGATGTTAAAGTGGCAACACAGTTTTACTGACGGTAGTTGGCAGAAATACCAACCTTTATACGCCAAAAATTCACCTTAATACATCCAAGGATAAAGTAAGTTACACTCTATCATTTTTTTCATCATTTTTGCTGGAATGATGGAAAAAATTATAGTGTAGATGTAATTACCTATTGATTAATGATGAATAAATGAAGAAGGAAATGATGAATATCAAAATTTTGTATAGTTATGACTGAAACGATGTTATGAAATGGCAGCCTGAAAAAATCATATAATATTTGTTTTTTTTTTTTTGCGAGCCTTGGCAGAGAGAAATAAATTAATCAATTCAAAAATTAAATTTTAGAAATGTCCTTTATTTCTCTAATGGTATAATATTTTTGCTTAAAACTCAAATGGTAAGTCTACTGTAGACTATTTGAAAAGAGTTAAAATTAAGTCTGATTGCATACTTGTATATACCTGAGGGTAAGTTTTAAAAAAGAATGGAAAGATCCTTATTTGAGAAATTGGAACATTTAAAACCAAATGTTGGAAACATATCAGTGTTATCATTATCATCATCAGAAATAGTAGGGTACCATTTAGAACTGATATTTTTCGGTCGAATGAACTATGCTCACAGAACTTAAGTCGAATATTGTTTCCAACAGCCGTGTCCGTGGCTTAGTGGTTAGGTGTGTTGGATGCTAAGCAGCACGTCGTCGTGGGTTCGAGTCCTAATCCTATCCATAGTTTTTATTTCATCTTTCACGGGCACTGCCTTTTGGGAAGAACTGACAAAACTTCCAAGAGTATCAATCTGTCATGAAAAAGTGCTTCTCAACTTTGCCGTTCGGAATCGGCGTTAAATTGTAAGTCCTCTCAATTCTTCACATGCGCCCAGAGAATTGTTGATGAGAGCAAGCCGCTTAGGCCTTGGGTCTTCAAGAACTGTCGCGCCACTCTATTTATGTATTTTTAACCGCCGATTACTGTTTAGCTTTGGATTCATATCAATCCTTCTAGCCAGGACTTCATATAACATGCTTGTATGAAACATTTTCAATACGACCACTATTAGGGAGTGAATTGGACGGTTGTTGTGTTGTGAACCTTGAAATTAACCAAACGCTTTTGTGGAGGCTTTATGCTGAAATATTGACAGTATTGACTGACAAGCGTTGCATATTTTTGATTGGACACAAACAAAAACTAATGAAGAGTTTGTTTAAAATAAAAAGACAACAATTAATACAAGAAAACGTAAGGTTCACAAACAAGAAGCAAAAACGACGCGTATGAAATAAAAAAATCTATAAAAAAAACACGTATACGCCCGAGTGTCTCTTTAAAATTCATATTTTCAACTCCTTTTTCCTTTGAATGTTTTTACCCACGGCTAAAATGGCTTTTTCTGTATCACTAAATCACTAACTAAATCACTTCATTTCAGTAGTCGATGAAAGTTTTTAGTAGAATGAATGAATAAAATTGAAAAAAAAGATTGAAAAAATGACTTCATTAAAGCGATAGTGTGTAGCATAAAATGTAGCAGGATTTTGCTTTGTTGATGTAACGCAAACAAATGGATGATTTGATCTGGATCATGGGGAAAATAACACATTTTTAATGTTTTATTTAAAGAGTTGATAACCGCTCATAAAGGGGAACATAAATTGAATCACTCAAATGAATTTCCTTTGAGAGTAACGTAAATAAATATTTGCATGATTTCGTCTTTTTTTTCGAAAATTTTACTGTTGAATAAATATATATAAATTATGCATGCAAGTAAAAACATGAATTTGCATTAAGGTAGCCTTTAAAATCACTAGAGTTTTTAAGGAATTAGGTACTAACATGTATGACTATGACGGGACCGAGATGATTTCAGGCTGTGGGTATAATTGTATTCATGAACCTCTTTTGTATGTTGTATTTCACTCTCAGCCCTATCGCCAATTTTATGGGAACTTTTTTTCTCTGGGAAACAAAAATTACCCCGGAACAGAAGTTTCCCATCTAGAATCTCCCAAGAACTTTTATTTCCCAAGGAAGTTTACCAACCTCAAAATATTTAATTGATTTTCGAAGTTATATTTTGAAGGTTTCAAATTATATTAATTTTTTTTTATGTCAAACACAAATAAAAATAAATGAAATTGTGGATTTTCATGTCAAGCTGAAATCGATTTTTGAGATTTTTGAAAGACAAACTTGATTCCTAGCCCTGAGGTATTTGCATCATAGGATATACTTTGGGGATCACGAGAAGCTACGAACTTAAAGCAGGAAAGATATTTTTGGGATCAAAACTCGGTAACCAGAGCTCTAGATATGTACATACATATGTATATGTATGTATGTAGGAACATATGTAACATGTACATACATAATATAAAGCACAGCAAGTTTTTCCCTTACAACTTACCTGAGGGAAAATTCTGTTCCAAAAAAGGAAAAAGTTCCCTTCTTACAGCCTTATCTGTCTATTTCATAATGTGTACTGCTTAATTCGCTTCCCTCCACAAAACCGATTTGAATGTGCCCAATGAGCTATTGGCTGTTTGAAAAACGATAGGACATAGAGACGAGACGGATATAAGAATGACAGCGGTGACCGCGGTGACCCATAAGATCTCCCAATCCGTTTCATTTGCTTGAACGTGGAAACTAACCTCAAAATCTACAAGCTTGCAAATAATTTAAAATTTAAATGTTAAACTTGTTTCAAAATGATTTTTTCCACGTAATTTTGATCATCATTGCTTCTCCTTGTTGTAGCGGGAACAGATTGTATTCAATGCTCGTCAAACGGATGAACAGACGAAAAAAGTAGAAATTTAACCACTTCCAACCGTGATCCGCCTCATCCCGCACGCGCGATGCTTATGGACGTTCCATAAGAAAATGTGTATTCTATCGAGCTGTCACTTGAAATCGTTGACGTCGCTTGAAATCGTTGAGTCGCCGCTTTAATTGCGAATAATATAATAGAATCTCAAATTCGAATGTCAAATTTACCAACATGATTTTAAAAAATAAAAATAAAACCAAATCGTATGTGTGGTGATAGAGATAAGAATACTTTTTCATTTGCATAACAAAAATCAACATAGATTTACAAATCCTGAAAAGGTTCCCCTTTTTTAAATTTGGTAACAATAATTCTTATTTATGCTTTAGGATTCAAAATTGTCAAAAAAAAATGATAACAAGAAATTTAAATTTCCGGTTTACAAAATTCCAAGAAAAATTGATGAAAAACAGAATATGACGTTTCTAAGAGATACGACTGTTTGACTCTCCATAACATAACCAGATTTCAACTTCAATCTGATTTGACAACGCCTAAATGTCAGGATGCAAATATTTCAAAATAAGTGTTTTGTTGAAAAATCATTTTTCTTTGAGTGTAATATCGACACTACATTGTTTTCTTGTATTCTCATAGGCTATTTATTTACTTTCCTGCTTCTGAGTGGGTGACTTACTTTCCCACACAAAATCGAACTTGACTCGACACCAAACACACGAAACACCCATATCTGCCTTGATATCTCTTCACAATTAAATTAAAAGTAAATCAACAGTAAAAAAATAAAATAAAATAAATACAAGTGATGTCATTTGACTTCAAGTAGCTGCTCACTGCTTACAGTTCGATGGAAACATAGTCATAGAGTCATACAAAAAATTCAATGTACTGGGGGATTGGCATCAGTTTGATTCAGTTTGCGTTTCAGTTCACCCTGGATTGTAGTTAGCTAGTGATTTGGTATTAATTTATTGGCATAGTGCACGATCAATAAATCTCAAACAAGTGTCAATCATTTTAGTCAATAGTTCATGTGCCATGGGAACTTTTGTGGTGAGTTTTTACTGAGTTAAAAAACAAAAGCAATGCAATAACTTTTTCCAAATCTGATCGCATCTCTTGTGATTTGTGTGTGTTTTTTTTTAGTGGCGCGACGGATCGATTTAATTTTTTATAATTTACTGTAAACAAGTCATTGAATTCAGTTCGTTGCAGTTCAAAATTGGAAATCAAAGAAAATGCATTAGATCGGCGATGTTTCAGACGAGACATGCACATTTGCTCATGAATTTATAAACGATTTTGTGATTCATAATTTTTTGTTCTGAATGGAAACATTGTTTTTTTTTTATGTTGTTGCTCCTTTGACACAAAGCGAACTGATTTTCGTTATGTTATTCGCGGAAAATGTCATTTGTCATGAATGTCAACATTCAAGTAGCAGCAGCAGCTGATGCTCTCCAGGGTATGTTTTTATGAGTTCGGTTCATGGCCGTCGTCATCGTCGTCGTCGTGATGTTGAAATAAGTACTCTCAGTCGCAAATAGGAAACCGTATAAAATATTATCAAGCAACAATGGCAAAAGAAAAATAAATAAATAAGCAGATTGCCCTTGACAGAGAGGTTACACCGGGTTGAAGTTATGTCATACCTTCCAGTGATAGAAAAAAAAGGTACCAGAAGATAAAAGTAAACAAACTGAGTTAATATTAAAACGAGTTTATTTTTCATCTTGTTAATATAGTGATGTTTTTATTTGGTAAATCTTTTTTTTGTATTGATTGATGTTGACAGTAAATATACTAGTTCGTGTGTTGACTTTAACTTGAGCTTTGTTTTGGTTGTTTACCTAACCTGTTCTTTTGGTTTTTTTTTGTCTTGCTTTTCAGCACCATAGTGTTGTTTACATTGTTTTTGTTTTGAATATTATTTGTAGTGCCGCCAAGATTAGATAAACCGATTTTTATGGTAGAATTAACTTCGACTTTTGCAAAGTGTTAAAACCCAAGGATCATAAAACTGGTCAATTTAAGATAGTAGGTAACAAAAGAATAGAACACGTTTTTTATTGTACGGAACTCAGAGCAAAAAATGTAATTTGCACATTTGAGAACGTTTAAAATTAATTGAAATGAATTTTAAACCGATATAAAATTATGACCAAGTTATTTTTATGTTTGATGTTTGAGAATTTTCTAAACGGTGATTCTCATCGGCTGTTAAACTATCAATCAAATGCTAGAAAGAAAAGGAAACAGTTAACGCAGAAATATTTCCTTTATTTTTTTTTTAGTTTGAACGTTTGCCAGCAAGGAATTCACGTGATTATTATACAGGGTGATTCACGAGCGTTGTGCCATAAAGCTAGAGCGTGTAGGTTGAGTTGAGACAAGAAAAAAATCGTATGGGAGGGGGGGGTCTATTCCCCCCCGTTTAGCCGGGAGGGGCAATTTTCTGAAAAATTGACTTATTTTGTAAAAAAAATATTAAAAATCAACGGCTTAGTTTACAACACCGTGCTATACCTTTCTGAAAAGCTAAAAACTTCTTCCTTCACTTTGTTTTTAAAATAAATGGTTTTAACGAATAGTTTTAAAAATATAAATTTTCAAACTCAAAATTTTCAAAAAAAAAGCCAAAAAAAATTTTTTGAACTAATTTTTTTCAAAATTTTATGTAATTAAGTACTAATTTTGTTTTTAAATTTCAATGTCTTTGTTAATTTTTAGTCGAAAACAGAAAACCGGATGCTAAAATGTCTTTTCGTTTTTGAGAAATTAAAAAAAACCAAAACCACTTTTTTCTAAGAAAATCTTTGTTTTTATTTTTACCTATCTGGACTTTTAATTTATTAGTTTAATTTATAAATTTATTTTTTTGTAATTGGAGTTTTATGAGGACTCAATTAAGTAGAAAAGTATTGAATTTTCCCTGGATTAGTCATTTTGTTCATTGATAACGTCTGAAAACTGTAATTATAATTTTTAACGGATTTTGTTATGTGTTTGTGGTATTGAGTTCGACTCACTACTTTTTGGTGACGCGAAATAACGCCCTACGAAATAAGGCCCTTAAATGCGGCTTTATTTCCATGAAGAAATCGAAATAACACCCGACAGGCTTTATTTCAATTGAATTGTGGAAATAAGGCCACATTTTACATGGAAATAAGGCCGCATTTCCAGGAGATAAAAATAATGGCCCACTATTGTGGGTGATAAGTGCAGAATTTTATTTTGCGACAACTGACCCATACTATGCTGGTTCATTTGTCCAGAAATCTAATTCAGGGTTTCCGACCTTCGCGATTAATTTTAACATTTTGTAAAACAATAAAAAAAGTTTATAACATTTTGAAGGTTTTTTCTGTGCATAAAGCTGAAACATACCGCTTTAAGTCTATGTGACGTTAAGAAAACATTATCCAATGCAAACGTTCTTCTGCACTCTGGGATGTCAAAGTTCTGTGAGGGTACGGCATTCTACAAGTACACTATACTTGAAGCCAATTTCATCTTATTGCAACTATCTTTCACCTAAAATAACCAAGCTGTTTCAATTACATTAAAAGCTGCATCAGAAAGATGGATGGACATGAGCGGAAAAAATTTTGCCCAAAATTGATTCTCTTTGGGGCAAAATTTTTTCCCCTCGCTTCGCTCGCAATTAAATCAAATCGATCTTGAATTTTTCGTATCGGCCTCATCCTCGGTCGAAATTCAAAAAGATGCTGAAAATGAATAGTTAAAATTCTTGCAAAAATCTTTCTTTGCATTACAGGATGTGTAGTGATTGCTTTTCCAAATAAAAGGAAACCTCAACAGCTTTGAAAAAATGAATTGCTCTGACCATTTTGTCGCAGTGACGGCTAATAAGGAAACGTGGTCCTAATTATTTGTAAGGTTTTTTAATTGTGTAGTATACATATACATACAGGAATTTACGGTTTTTATTTATTTTTATAGCATGAACATTCGTTGTTTCAATTTTTTTTATTTGGACTTGTGTCCCATTAAAAGTAAAACCTAATTAGGACTATTGACCCACCATAGTGGATTAATAATCCCTAAATCGAAGTCGGCACTTATGACCCTCCATAGTAGATCGGAAGTTCCGGAAACAAATTTCGGGAATTCCGATCTCGGGACCAGTTTCCCTGCGCCAACTTTTTAATCAAAACAGAAAAACCGAAATAAGGCCGCACGGGCATTATTTCTAAGTTGCAATGGAAATAAGACCGCAACCCATGTAGGCGTAGGGGTCTTATTTCCATAAGAAATGGAAATAAAGCCCTATGTGGCCTTATTTCGTCGGGCGTTATTTCACGTCACCCTACTTTTTGTACCAGTTTTGCATCGAATTTTAAGGGAATAATCAGGTGATGTCGTATATGGGTTTTAAGTATTTTGTACAAAATCCATCGCTAATGACATGGGCAGCGGGTAGTGGATTAGAGGGTTAGCGGGTGGCGGGTAGCAGGATGACGGGTAGCGGGAGTGGGAAGCGGTAAACGTGTAGAAGTAGTGAGTAGCGGAGAAGCGTTAAGCGTGTAGAAGTAGTGGGTAGCGGGTAGTGGGCTAGCTGATAACGGGCTACCAGGGTAGCAGGTAGAGAGTAATAAGGTTGCGGATAGCGTGTAGGAATAGTGTGGTAGCGGGATACAAATTTTTAATTTGTTATTTATCGATTGACGCAGTACGAAGTCCGCCGGGTCAGCTAGTAGCTTAATAAATTAATTTTATAAGGAATTTGAATTTTATTTGGAGCACACCTATTTTTAAGGCCAACTTTAATTACGCTCCAAAACTGTTTGCAACGTAAAAAAAATTAACCGCTGGTCATTGCGTTACTTGAATACCTTAAATTTGGCGTCATTCTCAAGAGAACAACCGTTCTTTTCTATGAAAAACTTGATTTTGCATTAGTTGCCAGCAAAACAACCGCTACTTAGCAACAAGTTGACAGTGGTCATCTTAAATTTCTTCACACTAATTTTTTGACCAGCTGCATACGTATTCGAGTTTTTCATGTGAAATTAAAACACAGCGGTGTTAGTTGCAACACTTATAACTCAAGAATTGCCGATTTTTATGTTTCATAATAATAAGACCGATTACGGCGTTGGAAGTGGCATCTATTCGAAACAACTGAATCTCAGTCTATCATTTAGACTTCCCAATCAATGTAGTGTGTTCCAGGCAGAAGTAATGGCGATTGAAGAGGCACTATCCTGGCTCAAAGAAAACGTTATATCATGCAAGGATATACGAATCTTCTCAGACAGCCAAGCCGCTCTCAAGTCTCTCGCGTCTGTCTCCACAAACTCTCAAATGGTCCACGGCTGTCGATCATCTCTAAATGAGATGACAGAACAGTTTAATATTCACCTCATTTGGGTGCCGGGCCACAGAGACATCCCGGGAAATTGCAAAGCCGATGAGCTCGCTAAAAACGGAACACTTCTGCCTTCTGTTAGACAAAGACATAACGTAGGAACACCTCTTGCTACATGCAAATATCTTCTCAAACAATATGCACTAGAATCAACAAATGCTAGATGGTCACAGGGTACCACCTGCCTAGCAACCAAACAAATATGGCCAAGCATAGACCTGAAACGGTCAAAAGGCTTGATTTCCCTGAACAGACAAAATATAAGCTCTACAATTGGAGTCATAACAGGACACTGCCTCATAGGTAGACATGCTTTGAGGCTAGGGGTCTACGCAAACGACTTCTGTAGAAGCTGCATGGAAGAGGAGGAAGAGGAAACGGTCCATCACCTTCTGTGTACATGTCCGGCACTCTCCAAAAAGAAGGAATAACTATGGCTGAGTTCGTAATTGCAGGCTTTGTTGCCCATGCCCTGCCTTAAATATGCTCAAAGGCGATCATGAACTCAATTACAACCGCATGTGTGCGGTCATCATACTTTATTTAAAATTAGTTCACAAAAGCAAACGTTGAAAAAACGAGAAACAAAGTTTATTTGTTTTTGATTTCATATGTAGTTCATTCATAAAATGGCTTTCAACAAAAATATTTTAAAACGCATTGTTCTTAGCTTTGTGGAAGAAACCGTTTTCGAAAACATGGTACAAAAAATTGCAGAAATAAGAAAACTGAAAAGTTAAGAAACAGGAAAACTCTTTGACTTTTTGTATGATATATGTACATGTTTATGATATTAAACGTAGTTTTTCAAAATTTTAATGTTGTATTTTGTTTATCAAGAATGACGCAACTTCCATACAAACTCTGGCCAACTATTTCAACCGCTTGCAAACTTTTTATCCCCTTTAATTGTGTTCAAAAGTCCTATATGTCCTTTCGTAAGCTCAATACTGTCTCTGTAGCCTTTGTCATTTTCTGACCCCTTAACCACCACCACAAAAAATCATGTCAATCACATATGCTCTTTGTAACTTAAAACACATGTTTCCCACGGGAACCATAGATTTTACCAGGATATTAAGTAGCCTATGTGATATTCTAGACTATAATCTGTCTGTATGCTAAATTTCATCCAGATCAGTTAAGTACTTCTGGAGTTATTGAGCAACAGACATCACATTTGCTCCCTGCCATTTTCCTGCAAAATCAGCAACAAAATAAAAACAAATGCCGACTTGACCGCAAAATTACAGTCGTTATACTTTTACGAACACAATTGTTGCCATACTCATGCAGAACTAATGCTGTTTGTTTACATTTATGAACACAATTTTGGCAGTACTGCGGAAGTTTTACAATTACGAACTCAGCCTATCTCGGTAATCCCTCCTTCGATAATACCAGTGAACTGGCAACGATCGACACAAAATGTCTCTTTAACTTCATTAAAAGCACAAAATGGTTTGTTTAAGTTCATTACTCTCCCTTGAGTAACTTCTTTAGTGGTATCACAATGGACCCTTGAGGTCTAAGTGAGTCAATAACATCTAGACAGCCACTCTAACCTAACCTAACCTAACCTATGTTTCATAATCAAAAGATTGGCCTCTACCCCGGAAAGGGCAGGCAAAATACTGATGTTTCAATATCTGTTTTGTTGACGAAACAATGTTTATAGGGTGAGCTAGTTTCACACATCATTTATTATGTAATTAAATTTGTTGATTTCGATAAAAATCGAATCGCATTTCCGATTCTTTTTGTTATTTGTTCATTGTTGATTCCTTGTTGCCTGGGTCTACCATGTATATTCCATTTACAGGTTGTCCTAGAACTAGTAGTTGTTGTTTATTAAAAATATTGAGTGAATAAGGAAGTACTTAACCTTTGCTGCTTAAAATTAAACCTTGACAATCCTGCGTTGCTTAATATCTCATTGGCAGTCATTAAAAGTAGATACTTCTGTGAGTTGTACAAAATTGGTCATCTTTGAGAGGCCTAAGTGTTACCTTCGTTAACAACGGTAAAATGTTGAGTGGCAGAGTTTACACGAGGCCGTACGAGCTGCCAAGATGAGCACCGCAGTGCACGACGAAATAAAGCGACAACAACAGATATGGTGACCTATATACCTATTCGCCAGATTACTTTCCGTTCCCAAATTTGAAGAAATGGCTCGGGGGAAGAGATTTTCCCAACAATGAAGGTGTGAATTGTGAAATCACGATGTAAAAAATTGTTATAGTTCCTATTCTAGAACAGTTCTTACATTGTACCTGAGTAAAGCTTCCTATCAGGTAGCTGGTGTGATTGCTGGAGAGAATCGGAGAAATACCCGCTCGATTTTGAAGACAAATTTCAAAAAGTGTGTATAAAATAGCCAGTTGCAATGCGCCTCTAAAACATTTCACCCGTAACACTTGAGTTTCATAGGTATGCTCATCAGTTTACCCTCGAACCCAAATTTGGACGTACCGTCAAGTACAGAGAATCGCTATCGATTTCTTAATCTGTGCGGGTTTTTAAATAAAATTTCGTAGACACAAGCAGTTCATCATGTCTATATCCATCACCCCTTCATTACTTATTCATCGTTCGTATACTGCAAAAGTGAGAAAACTCTGTTTTTTTTTCGACAACTCAGTTCTTCTATTTTTAGGTTTTTAACTACTCTAACTATTTTGGTGTTCTTCCGAAAGCATTTGCATATTTCTTCGTCACTGAGGAAAAAGAACATATAAAAATGCTTTTTGTTCAACAGTTAACTACGTCATAAATGTTAATTAATGTGAATAAACTTTATTCGCATTCAAATGTCTCAGAAACAATTGATATTCATGAGGTTTAAGTTATACTGTTGACTCCTAGACTCCCTAACAAAACAAAATCCGGAAATATTAAAACGGAAACTCCAATAAAAAACAATAAAACACTTACTAGATTTTCTAAATGGACAAATTTATTGGATTAATGCACCATTCATGTGTGGTGTTGCATGACCAAACCAAAGGCCGCAGTTTTCATTTTCATACCAGCATAAAGCGTTTAAGTAATATTCAAGTTAGTAATCCATATTGCATGTTGATTGCTGTAACAATGAAACCATCATACTGTGTGAATTGCCATCACAAGAGCCTTTGTAGGTCACTGTTGCTCGAATAACATTGTTTTCAATATGCAGTGCATCCCTCGATTTTTGTTTTCTATTTTTTTCCTTTTAAAATAAACGACCTCGTTTTTTGTAGTGAGTGAATACTTGAAATCGATTTTATTGAAAAGAAAGGTTTTTCAGAGAAGGAAATGTTGTTGTTGTTGTTTCTATCAAGTCGTAACTTGGCGAAAGAAGAAAATGCATTTTAAACAGAATACAAAGTTTGTGTTTTCATCCTTAGCTTATCCAAGAATTTAGGTTAGAACTTTCGCTTTCTGTTACGAACCCAATCTCAAAAAAGTTATCCTAGTGAATATTTTTCCATAAAAAA
Source organism: Sphaerophoria taeniata (assembly GCA_943590905.1). NCBI lineage: Eukaryota > Metazoa > Arthropoda > Insecta > Diptera > Syrphidae > Sphaerophoria > Sphaerophoria taeniata. The sequence goes on from OX016541.1 coordinate 28,361,917, forward strand.
ATAAAAAATAAATAAGAAACTAGATTGGCGTGACAGCTCTTGAAGACCCAAGGCCTAAGTGGCTTACTCTCATCAACAATTCTCTGGGTGCGTGTGAAGAATTGAGGGGACCTACAATTTAACGCCGATTCCGAACGGCAAAGTTGAGAAGCACTTTTTCATGACAGATTTATACTCTTGGAAGTTTTGTCAGTTCTTCGCAAGAGGCAGTGCCCGTCATTAACAACCTTAGCTGGACTTGCCCTCAATTATTTTTTCATTTTTCCCCACAAAATCTCTATGGGGGAAAGATCCGGGCTGTTTGCAGGCCATGGTAGAACGGGAATGTCGTGTTCTCAAAGCCAGATCATATGTTAATCCTAGCTGTGTGACACGATGCGCCATCACGTATTGAGGGTAAAAGTTGATGTTCCAAGATGTCTTGCTAGCGTTCAAAGTACCGTCGATGAAACAAAGGTGTCCCACTTCTCGAGCTGACATACACCCCCAGACCATTAGTTTAAGCGGTAAATTTTACAAAAACAGTCGGGATGAAAAGGTTCAATTGGAGTTCTAAGACTCTCGATCGTCAGTCTCCCACACATAACTCGAATCGAGACTCGTCGCTCCATATGGTACTTCTCCAATCATTTAATGTCTAGTTTTGGTGACCACGAACACACTTCAAGCGCTTCTTGTTTTGTAAAGATGTTAAAAGCGGTTTTTCTTTTGCCTTTATTGGTGAGTAAAACAATGAATAGTCGTACATTGTTTAAGTGAAGAAAAATATGTCAGAAGAGCATTAATAAGGATTTGGCTATCCGGACCGAGGGAAGTCGTACTTCAATTTAAGAAACAAACTGTAGTGTAAGAGCAAAAACCACCATCTGTCACACGAGTAGTACAACACTTTCAATTCTCGAATCCACTGGACCATACACAAAAAAAAATCATCAAAATCGGTCCAGCAGTTTAAAAATACTTCAGTCACATACAAACCCGAAGAATTGTATAAACAAAATTTTAAATGACTAGAAATTCTATGAAATAAAAAATAAAATCAATATCACCCTGTCCCGAACCAACTTCAACTTGAAGCATGCCATGCCGGCTTAAAATCTATTCGTAGTATTAGTATCTAAGCTAGAAAATAAATTGAAAAAATGGCGTGGGTGCCCTCTACCTTCTTGTTAGTGTGAAATGTTCGGTTCTAGAATAAGTGGTCATTTAACTTACAGACACGTTGGCTTCCATATTTGAAAAGTAAACTAACGGTCTTCCTCTACATACACATTTTATAACTTCATTCCACCACCTACCTGTGTGGCTTATTTCAAGTTCTAATCGAGTTACTAAGAGTTTGAAGTTTGCAAATAAGAAAAGAACAAAAAACATTGAACCTACTTTGATTTTCTCCGGAAGCGATCGCCTTAACGACTATTGACGGAACTCGATCTTGAGGGCTGACTTTTGCAAAGTACAGTTCTTGGCGTTTGTTTTTGTTTGATTATGCTAATAAAGATGTCATTGACTTTTTAAGCAGGGTGTAATGTTTCAAAGTGTAGGAAATTCATAGTTTATCTCTCAGTATCATGACACCCAATGGGTAGGTGTTTTTCTCTCTCATTTTTTTTTTTGCTGATGTGAAGCAAAGTAACGTGTTATTGTATGGCAAAGAAATGATAATTTGTTACGTTTATACTCATTTTGTGTCTACTTAAAAAGGTAAAAAAATAGAATGGATAATAACTCATAGACAAAGTGTTTTCCGTGTTAGATTGTTATCATTCACAATTGACTGTTATTGAACGAAAAAAACTTCTTTGAGTAGACATGTCTAAGCAACACAAAACAAAAAATTAACATGGTTTGGTTGTGGTTAAATTTGATGGAACTGAATTTTTCGCATGCGAGTGTGAAATAAATGAAGAATGGCTTTGACGCGTGACAGATGTTATACAAGCACATTTTTTGTGGAACTTATTCTTTTTTCAATGGACATTGGAAACACTTGTTGGGTATTTATTTTTGTTCCTTTTTTTTCCGCTTTAGCTTCAGCTCATGTTCATTAATTAGCATGACGAAAAAAACATGCTTATGTGCACGTAAAAAAGCGATAAGACAGGTCATAAATTATAATCATTAGATGCGAACATTTTGGGTGTATCTGGGTTATCAGTTTGTGGTGGCATTTTGGGATTATATGTATTTCTTAAGTGCTACCTTATGGCAGTTTATGCAATCGTTAGACATTTCTATTTTGGAATTGAGATTTAACATGACATTTCGTTTGACGCATAAAAATCAAAATAGTCTGTTTAGTCTATTTACCAATACTTTGACACCTTTGCATATACAGGGTGTCCCAAAATTCAACGATAAGCTGGAACCAGGGGGTGACCCTATTCATGACTGCATGGAAAAAAAATATAAAAAAAATCAAACGCCATTTTGTTTCAAATTACAACAAAAAATGTAAATTCTCAAAATAAAAAATTATCTCTTGACATTTTTTGCTACTGTGACCAAAAATTTTCATTAATTTTTGATTTTATATTTTTATCAGAATTTTAAAACATAGAGCATCCTTTCCTAGCTTCCAAAAATTCCAAATTTTTAGAGGTTTTTCCACGACAATTAATCAAAAAAGTTTTTTTCCATAAATTTTTTTTTTTTTTTAGTTTCAGTCCACTTTCATTCATCGTGGTTATAAAAAAATGTATGGACACTACCATGGCATCTTCTTTAAAAAATTGGCGCAGGTTATCAAGATTCTAAAATGGTGTAACACTTTGGCTAAACTTGCCAGAAAAAGAAGTAATGCATACTTTTTCATAACAACAACCGATTTTCAAAAACTTTTTCTATTCAAATAAATCACTTCCCTATGAGTCTTCAGAATGAAGCACGTTTTATTTGGTCCCAAATATTTTCTGTTTGTTTATTTTAAATCGTCATAATGTTCATTTAATTAAAATACAAAAATTCTAAATAAGAAAAAATGCATAAGTGCCATTTAGGAGTATGTACAAACATATTTTATTTATTTTTTACAGTAAATGTTCGAATTTTTTACCACCTGCATCAATATACGATGTTGTTGAATTGTTTTCAGTTTCCGTGAATTATCAATACCATCTGCTCTTGGTCTTCTAGCACTTCTTCTATCTAAACGCCCTTCCAAAAACTCTTGATGCACATTTATAAAAACCCGATAATCTGGATATCATCCAGCATTTTTGAACATTTCTCAGTATATTCGAGTAGCAGAATTAGCATTGCACCGGCATTCTCCGTACACTATGTGCATGTTTACGTACTAGTTTTTGAAAAATCCTTGAACTTTCATCATTTTTATCATGCCATTGCCGTATGCCCCCTTGGATACGTAAACATGCACATAGTGTACGGAGAATGCCGGTGCAATGCTAATTCTGCTACTCGAATATACTGAGAAATGTTCAAAAATGCTGGATGATATCCAGATTATCGGGTTTTTATAAATGTGCATCAAGAGTTTTTGGAAGGGCGTTTAGATAGAAGAAGTGCTAGAAGACCAAGAGCAGATGGTATTGATAATTCACGGAAACTGAAAACAATTCAACAACATCGTATATTGATGCAGGTGGTAAAAAATTCGAACATTTACTGTAAAAAATAAATAAAATATGTTTGTACATACTCCTAAATGGCACTTATGCATTTTTTCTTATTTAGAATTTTTGTATTTTAATTAAATGAACATTATGACGATTTAAAATAAACAAACAGAAAATATTTGGGACCAAATAAAACGTGCTTCATTCTGAAGACTCATAGGGAAGTGATTTATTTGAATAGAAAAAGTTTTTGAAAATCGGTTGTTGTTATGAAAAAGTATGCATTACTTCTTTTTCTGGCAAGTTTAGCCAAAGTGTTACACCATTTTAGAATCTTGATAACCTGCGCCAATTTTTTAAAGAAGATGCCATGGTAGTGTCCATACATTTTTTTATAACCACGATGAATGAAAGTGGACTGAAACTAAAAAAAAAAAAAATTTATGGAAAAAAACTTTTTTGATTAATTGTCGTGGAAAAACCTCTAAAAATTTGGAATTTTTGGAAGCTAGGAAAGGATGCTCTATGTTTTAAAATTCTGATAAAAATATAAAATCAAAAATTAATGAAAATTTTTGGTCACAGTAGCAAAAAATGTCAAGAGATAATTTTTTATTTTGAGAATTTACATTTTTTGTTGTAATTTGAAACAAAATGGCGTTTGATTTTTTTTATATTTTTTTTCCATGCAGTCATGAATAGGGCCACCCCCTGGTTCCAGCTTATCGTTGAATTTTGGGACACCCTGTATATTTGGGCGGGTAGTTTCAAGATGGAAAACGATGGTGGTGTATTCTCTGGTTGCTCCTGTCAAACCAAGCAAAAAACCAATCTTGATAGTACCTGGTAGTTCCATATACAAAGTTTGACACTGTTGCAGTGTCGGAGTCGGATACGATTAAAGTCTTGCCAATACATCCTTCCTGATCTGAGACCTGTGTGCTTTTCAAGGACGCTTATGGAAAATTGTTGGGAGAATCAGATATATCGAACAAAATGAGGTTGGTAGATTTCGCACTGGGCACGAGTGGACAAACGAAATGACCTCAAAAGTGCTGACGAGGACGAAGACTGGATACTAAAAGCCTGGGCTTGGGAACCTGGGTTAGGTCGGCTAAATATCAGGATAATTGAAATTAAACTCCGGTGATAGCGTACATAGAAGCAAAAACCCTCAGCGTTTGGTTTGATTTTCAATAAGAGTTTTTCGACGACCACACGTGACTTCTACCTGCTTTTTAATTGCTTTGCAGTTTTAGTTCAATCTCGTTTGGAAAGTCACCATGAAAAGACTAACACCACAACAGCAGCGTCTCAAAATTGTTCAGCGCGCGAAAAAATTCTGTTTCGTGCAAATTAAGGAACTTATACCGTGTGCATAATTGACCCACAAAACCACTTTTCCTTCCACCACTCGCATAATTTGTGTCCCAACTTATATACGGGGTGATTCACGAATGTTGTACCAAAAAGCTAGAGCGTGGAGGTTGTGTCGAGGCAAGAAAAAAATCGTATGGGAGAGGGGGTTTATTCCCTTCTCGTTTAGCCAAGAGGGGTAGGTTTCTAAAAAATTGACAACAGAAAAAAAAATAGAAAATATCAGTAATACCATACAAGGTCATGCAATAGAAAAAATGTTTTTTTTTTCTTTTTAAACAACTTTTTTCCGAAATCAAAGAAATTGAATGTAAGGAAAAAAAAATATTTCATTATGTGAAAAAAGTTGTTTAAAAGCAAATTTTGTTTTTCAAAATCCATGTAGGATCATCGGGAGCCTTCGCATGCGTTTTCCAGTCGTTGAAATCACATGTTCGGTCTTCCAGGTCGTTTCGAACCTGGGCTGCAAAGAGAAGACTTTCTTGGCTGGACCTTTGTCGTCCATTCGCTCGATGTGGCCGAGCCAATGTAGTCGTCTTTTCTTGGCTTTCCGGACTACATCCACATCTTGGTAGGTACTGTGCGTATAGTTCGCGTGTGACCCTTCTTCTCCATTTACCATCGTCGCATACAGTACCGAAAATCCATCTAAGAATTTTTCTTACGAAAGTGCCCTGTATCATTTCCCCCATTTTACTTATCATCCAGCACTCGGCGCCGTAGAATAGGACTGGTAAAATCAAATTCATATATAGTACTAGCCGACCCTGCGAACTTCGTCTCGCCACCCTTCGATTAAAATAGAGAACTTCATATCTGAATTTTTTCAAGCTCTACAACTAATAGTCTTCTTTTATTAAAGCATGAAATAAAATGCAAATTTCTTTGAAAAATTCAAAAACTTCTCTGTTTTGACTATTTCACAAAAATCAGAATTCCAAACAGCTTATTCACCTTATTTGCTGGCTTTCCCCTTAAGATTTTCTCAAAAATTTATTTTTATACAATGAAAATTTTATAAAAATGCATTGAGGATTGAGCGCATTAAGAGTCCAAACCGGACATACAAATAAACCAATGCACCTTAAATTCAATAAAGTTGTGTTGAAGTTCTTCGTGCTCTCTCAGAGTTTTCCGAGTTCCCAATCAAAAAATTTCCATTTTTCTATTTAAGAATCAATGCACTTTCTATTTGCAATTGGAAAACCCATTCCGAAATTTTCCAGTTTTCCATTTGAAAACCAATGCACCTGCAATAATATGCAATTTACCCAATGAGTTTTCCGAGTTTTTCATCAAGAAATTTCTGTTTTTCCGAAAACCCATTTTGAAACAAAACATTCCAAGCAAAAAAAAAATCAAATTTCCGACTTTTCTTTGGTTTTTCCAGTTTTCCCACTCTTCCATGAGGTTTTTCCAATTTATTTTTTTACAGAAATCATCACTGAATGCAACAGTATGAACCATGAAAATTTCACAAATATCTGTTGGGCCATTTCGGAGTCTATAAGAGACATACAAACAAACAAACAAACAAACACACATCCATTTTTATATATATAGAGATAGCCACTTTGTCTTTCGAGTGAGGAGCTTTGAACCCAGTTGTTTTGCCAAACCGAAGTAGCAGCGGTTCGCTAGGGTAATTCTTTGTCGGATGTCCACTAAGGTGTCGTTTGTGGGATTGATGTTCCAAGGTAGATGAACTCCTTAACTACCTCGAAACTGTTGCTACCAACAGTGAGTTTTGTCCTAGGTGTTGGACAGATGTTCTTTTGTTTTTTGATAGCTCTCTTGGATTACCGATGATGCCTATGTCGTCCGCATAGCCTAGGAGCTGGGTCGATTTGTTGAAGATAGTGTTTTCCGTGCTCGCACTTGCCTAGCGCACTATCTGCTCCAGGACTGTGTTGAAGAAGTCACATGACGCATCTCCTAGTCTAAACCCTGCGCTTGTTTGAAACAACACAGAAGAGCTGTTACCCATTTGCGCACTGCATTGCGTATATGTATATTGTTTAGCGTCATGCGGCACAACTGGATCAGCTAGATCTGGGTCTCGAATTCAGACATCGCCACCTTAAGCTTTTGCCGATGGAACTGAAATGAGAATTCGTTTTACAGTAATTACTTGTAAACCTTAATGAATCCCCCGTTTGGAATATGTACTTCGACAGTTTTTTTATGTTATTTATTCTTTTTAACATTGAAGTTTTCTTATAAACAAATTAACTTATGCCATTTTAACCATTAAAATTATTTGAAATTGTCACAAAGTTAAAGTCTGTTCGTTGAGCTCTCGGTCTCTTTTCGAACAAGTGTCGAAATTCGGAAGGTTTGATACCCACACAGTTTCATTCAAATCTTTAACAAAAATCTGAAACACGCGTTTTGTTGACAGCCGTTAAATTTATGAAGTCACTGCTTAAGTCAAACGTAACGACAACAAATAACTGGTAGGTAGCTTGTCCTCAGTATATTTCTATCACCAATGAAAAACGATTGAAAATCTGATGATTTTAGTTTTTTTGATGAGGTTCAATTGCAATGTCATTTTTTAACCGTCGAAATAAAAACTGTATAAGAAAAAGAATAAATGAAATACTCTTCCTGGATGGTAATGCCGAAACAGACATCTATTAAATAATGCAAAAATGCTTGAACTTATTACAAAACACAATATGTTGTCCTCGCATGATATTAAAAGCAAAAAAAGCCCTTAATCTTCAAAAAAAAGCTATATTTAGAGGTCATTCTCCTCCCTACTCAAAGTTAAGCGACCTAGACTATTAAAAAATATGCTACAAAGATAAATCGTTTTCTCTAGTCCATGAACATTTTTTGGCATGAATCCAGTGACAGCTGCTTGTATCTAATTTAATTCTATTGCCGATTCTATTATAATAAAAACATGCCCTCTTGACAAAATCTCTCCAAATTGTTTTTACAGACAAAAATATACCACTTGGCACAGGTTTCAATCTCTTGTACGTCACTTTCACAAATGAAATGAAAAAAACAAATACATTGAAACACGCACAAAATTCAACTTGATATTTGGAAAACTGCCCAAGGCCAAAGAGAAAGGAGACACAAAAGCAAATCGACCTAACATTAATTTGTACAATCTGCCCAATAAAGCACCCTGACCTGACCTATTTTCAAGGAGCAACTTAATTTCCTTTCACATTTTACTGTTCGATATTTTGTGTGTTTTTTTTCGACATAAATTTGTAGTCGGGTAGAAAGTCTTGAAGTTCAATTTGAAGAGCATCTTGAATCTTGATAGTTATTTTGGATTTCCTCTGATTTCATAAAATGCTCCGGAGATAATTATGTCAATTAAATGATTATCCCTCCTAGAATTCTGAAAAATTTGCTGACTGCGTCATTGGTGTTGATTTATGCCAAACAAAAAGATTATATCCAAACGCTGCACGATTTAACTAAAATTTAAATACAACAGGATTGATGCTGTTCTAAAGACCTCACAAGTTCGACATCATCCCAATTGAGATAAATACTTTCATTCCTAAATTGATTCGGAGTCTGATTCACAATCTAATTAAACTGATTAAAAAAAATTAAACAAAAGAATTGGCAGCCAACACCAAAAATTGTTATTGCTGGAATGACGGTTGGCATTGGCGTAGTTAGGGGATTTTCAATACATAAAAAAAGATTTGGAAATGTCAAAATATGACCTACAAGGCTCCAGTCTCGGTGACGCTTTTCTTTCGGTAAATGTCAAAAAAACTTCAAATTTTAGTTAACAAGAAAGATTTGGGTTTCAGGTGTTGTCCACATCTCTACTCCCTAACTACGCTACTGACACTCGAACTTGGTCATTTCCATAAAATGGTCATGGTTGTGTTTATGTTTTTTTTATTTTGAAGATTAATAATTCAAAATCTCTTTGTAATATTACTTTTTGTTGTTGTTGTTGTTCTTGTGAGGTTGGCGTTGATGTGTTGTAATAAATGACAAAACATTGTTGAGAGGTAATGAACTTGAAACTGAAGTGGGAGTTAACATTGAAAGCTACAGCTCATAGCCTCCGGCCGACTGGCAAACGAAGACACGACGCGACGATATGGCGTCTTGTTGTGCCGGTGGATGACCGATACTGCCTTTGTCATGCTTTTGATAAATCAACTAGACCTACTTGACCACTGAAATTTTAATTGCTTCACTTCGCCCATACAACTTTATGAATTTTAAATTTAAAACGGTGGACTGATTGATCAGTGTAAATGCTGTAAGGGCTTTTAATTTGTAGATCAGGGTCAGGGAGTAGGTCAGCGATATTATTAATTAAGTTGTTTCTGTCGGAATCTGTCAACTTATCGACTTGTTTTTCTTTTTTTTGCAGGACTGTCAGAAAATTATCCGCCTAAAAACTCTCAATGCAAAAACAGATCCAGCTGCTTTGGCCCGAGAAGTTGTAGAACGATGCGATCTCATTCACAGATCCCAATTGGCTGATGTCGAACAAATTATTTTCTATTTAAAAAATCGCAAAAACAACACAGGAAGTGGTAAATTATTAATTTTAAAAATTTCACTTCTCTCAAATTAGACAATTAACACTACACAACTAAATAACTGTTTGTCACTTATTCAAATAGATATAGCAGATAACAATAGTCATCGCTCCACATCTGCTGTACGTTCCACGTCAAAATCAACACCACCACAACAACAGCAGCAGCAACAACAACAGCCCGATGTGTCCATAAATCATATCGATGAGTATGTTGAACTGTTGTATGAAGATTTGGGTGAACGAATACGAGGGTCAGCGATGATATTGCAGGTTGCTCGGAATGCTGATAATCTCGAGGAGTTGGAAAAAAATGGTAAGTACTTTTTAAGGTTGTATTATTGCAGCAAAATTTCATTGTGAGCTGGACAACGTTTGAACAAAGAAAATTAATAAAGGGTCTTCCAATAGGGACTTTCGAACTTTGACAGTTCATTTATTTATTTAATTTATGCTTAGTGCAAGCAGTGCTTAAAACTAATAAATACGTATAATAGTTCTTATAATGTTTATATATACTTACATAAGTTAATTAAAAAAAAAAAAAATTAAACATAACAATAAAATGATAGAAAAACATGAAGCATTAGGTAATTTGATGGGATAGGTTTGAAAGTAGGGTATTGCGAATGAGTGGTTTGGGTATGTTGAAATCAAAAGCATTAGAAGAGTTGTTGGCATTACGAAGCATTCTAGACACAAGGGATTCTGAACAGGGTTACAGCTCTTATATTACGGGGGCTGGTATTAAAAGATATATAACTAAGTAGAGCCAAGGAGTCAATGTTACCAGTAAGTAAGTCGTGAATAAAAATTACATCGGCGACCTCACGACGTATTTCTAAGGACTGCAAGTTAATGAGTCGCAATCGGTCGCCATATGGTGGGAGATGGTAATTGTCTTCCCATTGTATATTACGGAGTGTGAACCTTAGAAATCTTCGTTGAACTGCTTCAATACGTTTGATCTGGGTAGCTTGATACGGTGACCAAACTTAGGATGCATATTCGAGAATAGGCCTGACAAAAATAACGTAGAGTATTTTAGCTACACATGGGTCTGGGAATTCTTTGGACCAACGTTTTATAAAACCGAGCATGGCATTAGCTTTATTAATAGCATTGTCAATATGGTGGTGAAAATTTAGTTCTCTACCACAAATTACCCCCAAGTCATTAGTAGAAGTAACATATGTCACTGGTTCCCCCTGTAAAAAAATAGGTTCGATTTTGCCCCGGTTGGCGCTTTCGTGAAAATGTCATACTATTGCATTTGGTTACATTTAGTTCGAGAAGGTTTTTTTGGCACCAAAGAGAAAAACTGTCCAGGTTGCATTGCAGCTTGTGAGAATCACTGGGTGATGTTATGCGATGATAAATTTTCATATCGTCAGCATAAATCGAAAGATTACAGTCCAAGATGTTAGCGACATCATTAATAATTGTTAAAATGAAAAGTATAGGGCCTAAATGACTACCTTGAGGGACACCGGATGACGCAGAAAAAGGGGAGTGAAAGGACGATCTGAAACGGACAGTGTAATTTCTTTTGGTCAAATAGGAGTCAATCCATGAAATAATGAGAGGGGGAAAGCCGAGGGTTTTTAGTTTGTAGATTATAATTTTGTGAGATATTTTGTCGAAAGCTTTTCTAAAATCAGTAGATATAACATCAACTTCATCGCCTTTTTCCAAAGTACATAGCGTATGAGACACAAATTCCACAAGATTTGTTTTAGACCTACCAGCTAAGAAACCGTGCTGAACAACTGACAGAATAGGTGCAATCAAAAACGAGTGTATCATAGATAATACTCTCGAGGATTTTTGGAATGAAAGAAAGCTTGGCTATTGGACGGTAATTAGACACATTATTTTTAGGTCCTTTTTTATGGATCGGAATAATAAATGACATTTTCCAGGATTGGGGAAAAACACATTGGGTAAGAGATAATATAAAGAGAGAGGTTAGTGGGTGAACTAATATGCAAGCGCATTTTTTGAGGACAGCTGCCGGTATACCGTCAGACAGGCCCAGAAGAATAGTCTTCTTTAAGCTTCTCAATTTTAGCATTAACCATAGTCGGAAGAATATTTACAGATGAAAAAGAGATTTGTGAAGAGTGTTTTAAATACTCGAAGTATTTTTCATCAGGCTCAGCTTTACAATCGGAGAATGATTGTTAAAAATAGTTAGCAAAGAAATTAGATATTGTCGTAGGATCCGTTGAAGAGTCATTCATGTAGGTCAGTGAATTTGGGTAACCATCGGATTTCCTTTTCACATTTATAAATTCGTAGAAACTTTTAGGGTTTAATTTTATCGACGATTGCATACTTAAAATGTATTCTCTATAGAGTTGTTCAGATAGAACTGAGAATTCCATAAAAACGTTGGAGAACGCTTGATAATCGAGAACAGATTTATATTTCAAGTAATTTTTCCATAAGTTATTTCTGACATTGCGCACTGACTTTAATTCCTTATTGTACCATGGTGGAGAAGAAGTACAATTTTTACGAGGCAGAAAGGGGACAGATTGAGAAAAACAAGAGAAAACTTTGGAATAAAATGTTGACGTTGGTTGATGGTTGCCATCCTGTTTTAGCCAGATCTGTCAAATTGCTGTTCATTTATTCAGCTTTTTTGCCACATAATTATTGGTGGATTAAGCGTCAAACGATTAGGTATATTTACGTAATAATTTATATTTTTTAACCAAAAACGTCACGTCACATTACGTCGATGATGAAATCCATTTCTTGGTGAATAAAAACGCGAACAAAGCTATAGAGGAACGATACAATTCCAAAAGTCTCTGCTTAATCTTGGAAACACGTTACGATGCATCCGATTCGAGTTTGCTTTAAATGACATTTCTCCCTCCATCAGTCGCCTCCCTCCAATAACAAATGAATTTCGTTTTTCGACTTTTTTTTACAGCTGTTGAGCTGTCGGACAAAGCAAATGTTCCATATATTTGAACTAGAGCTTCCGTTTGGAGTCACATTATGTAACATTACGTACGAAACGTGAAGTCGATCCTGCATTGTGATAGCATGCATTGAATTCCTATGGCTAAACTCGTAATCGTCCAGCGAGACAACGCTAAAGCGTGTTTGTGTTTCAGCCATTAATTTTCTTTTTACCAAAAAGGGTGTTTTGTTCAGGCAATTTTGAGGACAATCACACATAATTTGTTTAACTTAAATAAAAAACTAGAAAGTATCCAAGGAAAGACCCTGTATCCCTGAAATCTTTTGTATGTTACTCAACTTTATTCTCTGTATCTCTTAATATTACAGAGGCTGCCCTGAGTGCCCTTTCGAGGGTCCTTCGCGAGGACTGGCGAAAGAGTCTAGATCTCTCCACGAACATAATTTACATATTCTTTTGTTTCTCCACTTACACAAAGTTTCATCCGGTGATTGTGCAGTACAAGGTAAGGCTTTTGAAAGCGCTTCTGTATTATATAAATTAATTGATGTCGTTTTTTTCCAGATTGGTTCCTTATGCATGGATGTCATTGATTTCGAACTCCGGCGTTACGAGAACATGCGTAACGAACTTGACGTTCGAAGAAATCCCAATACCAAATTGAGTAAAGAGAAACTGAATCGCAGTTCAGATGACTTCCTCGACATTATGAATGAGGAGAAACCCAAAGAGGTAACTCTCTCTCTCTCTCTCATTTTCTCTCACTATATATGAAACTTATTAATCTTTATGTGTCGTTCCACTATAGATGGAACCCCCCCGTCGTCGCATACCAGAACTCAAACAACGCCCAAAGTCCGGCACATGGAATAGCTTTCACGGTTCCATGTCATCGTCCCTAATGAAAAGTCAAATATTGAATACCAGCTATCACGAACATCTATCATCAGGTGCAACATCCCCCGAGGCCACAACAAACAGTAACGAGGCGCTATCGTCGAACGATCCCAAAGCCAAGAAGGAAGAATACGACCGCTTGAATAAACAATTGAAAATCTTCGCCAAGAAACAGGAACAACTCCTTCGTGTGGCATTCTATCTCCTACTGAACATGGCCGAAAACGTCAAGCTCGAAGAGAAGATGCGTCGAAAGAATATTGTCAAGATGCTGGTTAAAGCACTCGATCGCCAAAATATTGATCTCCTAATGCTAGTGACGACATTCCTCAAGAAACTTTCGATTGTTGGCGACAATAAGGACGACATGAACGAATTAAACATCGTCGCCAAGTTGCCAAGGCTGATTCAGAGTGGCAATGCCGATCTGGTGCAGGTTACTCTCAAACTGGTATTCAATTTGTCATTTGACGGTTCGTTACGTCGCAAAATGGTGCAAAATGCCGCCTACCTCCCAATGTTGGTGATGTTTCTAAACGACGAGAAACACCATGGAATCGCTGTGAAAATTCTATTTCACATGAGTTTGGACGATAAGGTGAGATTTGTAATATCAGAAGTTGGTTCAAATAATAACACTCTCTTGCTCTTTCAAGGTCAAATCAATGTTCACCCACTCAGAATGTGTCCAAATGGCAACCGACGCTATTATCCTCAATTTAAATACCAAAGTCGACTTGGATATGGTTGCATTATGCATCAACCTGTCATTGAACAAACGCAATGCACAAATTATGGTCGATGGCAATCGCCTGCACAATCTAATGGATCGAGCATTCAAATATCAGGATGCTCTGCTTATGAAACTCATACGCAATCTATCGCAACATGAAAGTCTGCAACATCAATTCATTGACTATGTGGGCGATCTGGCTCGCATCATTACAATGTGCGACGATGAGAATTTCATTGTCGAGTGTGTTGGAATTTTGGGTAATCTAGCGCTTGCCGATCTGGACTATTCGCAGATTTTGGAAAATTTTGAGCTGATTCCGTGGATTCGGAATGTTCTGGTGCCGGGCGAGAAAATGGATGACATTGTGCTGGACACGATTGTTTATTTGGGAACGTGTGCTCGCGACGAGTCGTGTGCGTTGTTGTTTTGCAAAGCAAAAGTTGTGCTCTCACTGATTGAATTACTCAAAGCGAAACAGGAAGACGATGAAATTGTCTTGCAAATCATCTTTGTATTCCAGAGAATACTGCGACATGATAGCACTCGAGAGTATATGATCAGAGAGACAGAATCGCCGGCTTATCTGATCGATTTGATGCACGACAAGAATTCGGAAATACGTAAGGTCTGTGACTATTGCTTGGACATTATTGCCATTACGGACTCTGAATGGGCTTCCCGAATTAAGGTTTGTACAATTGTTAACTAGAAAAGGGTCTTAATTTCTTATTTTGAATGCAGTTGGAGAAGTTCCGCAACCACAATTCACAATGGTTGAGTATGGTTGAACAACAGCAAGACCACGAAGATAATCAGGACTATGTCAACAATGATGACGACGAGGGCGATTTGCCGCCATATTTGACATCAGATTATTTGGATCGTTGTGATCTGTATCAGTCGGAAGACGACAAAGATAGTAACAATGACAATAATCCAGGCAGTCCTGCCATGTCCACTTACAGTCGTCCTGTCAGCAGGTGAGTCTTCTTAATTCAATTGAACTTCGGTTTAATCATTTCAATACCTTTTTAGTTATAGACGAAGTACTGACCTCGAAGACCTCTACAACATGACATCAAGTTCGAAATCACAATCATCCAGTCAAGGAGACAACAACAATTTCATGTTTAAGTCCAACAAGTCATTAGATTCAGAGACGGGCCTGCAAGAAGAGTTACTAGTTGCATAGGAGGAGATTAATTCGGTTTTTCAGAAATAGTGAGAATCCAACTAACCACCCGAGATTTTTTTTAGAACAACAAAGCATCAAATGAACAAAGAAACCAAATTTTAAGTTAAACGAAAACCATGAGAGAAAGAGTGAAACAAGCGAGATGAACTTAAAAACTAGATACATTCTAAGAGTTAAGCTTTTAATTAATTTATCGTGTCGCGCATACTCAATTATTAAATTTCATTCAATTTTTAGAACTTGTGAAACGACTATGTAGGTTATGTATGGCTGGCTTCAAACGCACATTGATTAAATTTTTAGTTTTGTACTTGTTCGCATTACGATTACGATTCTATTCAGCCCCCCTCTGTTGAAAACTCTGTTCTGTAATTTTATTTAAGTCACAGTCAATCGCATTGTTTGGTTGTTTTGTTGTAATTGTATTTAAAATTGTAAAAAAGTGCATATTTAGCTGAATTTTTAGTTGTAACCATTGCAAAATATTCTAGTCCAGCGATTTGTGTAGTTTTTTTTTATTAATGTGAAAATATATTTTTAATTTTTATAGATTTAATGAATTAATCGTAAATGTGATATTTTTTTTCATTTTAATAATTTAACTTTAGAAAAGATTCGTGAAATAAATTAAACTGAACGAGCGAAATAAATTAAGATTTTTTGTTTCCGTTTTTTATTGTTTAAGGTTTTTATTTAATTTTGTTTTTATTGTTTCTTGTTTCGTTTATTTTTTAGCGTACAAAATAGAACTAAACAAAATTCAGAAATGAAAAAGGAACGCGATAATTTATGTGCAAAAAAAAGAAACAAAATAAATAAAAAAATAAAATATGTAGACATAAAAGGCTTCAAGCGGTGTTGTTTTTTTTTTTCATTTCAAATTTGAAAGTCACTAATTGGTCGCATAAAACTGGTTCACGCTTTAGAAACTAACAAAGGATAATTTATATATATGTAGGTAAGCAAAACGGGATGACGTCATAGTAAATAAAAGAAAACAGAACAAGAACTGTCATCTTGTGCCAAGTGAACGAATTCAGAATCGTTCGGAACAGTTCCGGACGACCAAAAAAACCCTATTACACTCATCAACATTTCTGTGAGTGCGTGTGAAGAATTGAGGGGACATTTTGTGGGGCGCGAAATAAGGCCCCAGGAAAAAAAGCCCATAAAAAAATTTAAATAAGGCCCCAAAAAAAGCACACAAAACAACAACAACGAAATTTCTCAAATTTTGGGGTTTTCTTTCATTTTTTTTTGGGGCTTTTTTTCATTTTCTTTTGGGACATAATTTCACTTTGAAATAAAGTTTTGGGGCTTAATTTCATTTTAGTTTAAAAACTATTTGGGACTTTATTTAATTTTTCACAATTAACATGAAAATGCATTACCAAGTTTGTCTAATCGAGGACCCAAAGCTTGTTGGAGCTAATTGTGTAATTTGTCAGGATTTTCGGGCAAATATTTTGCTGTTGCCTTGTTAAAATCTTAAGATTTGCAATGAATGCAACCTTAAAATTCAAGCCGAGTTTATTGCAGATGGATAGGAGAATTACAAGTGTCCTTGTTGTAAGGAAAATGTTCAAGATACAATTCAAGTATTTGTTTAAAAGTTTGTGGTGACAACACCTTAAATAAAGTTTGTTATGAAAAAAAAAACAAGTTGTTACCTATTCCTATTTTCGCAATTTTGGTAGTAAGGTACAATTACGGAAAAAATTTTGCCCAAAAGAGAATCAATTTGGGGTGTGAAAATAATAAAATTAACAAATAATGTAAATTTTTCCGCTCGCTTCGCTCGCTTTTTTTGTTTCAACTACAAAGTTTGAGGTGACATTTCATTATCTAACTAACGGTTTTTTTATGAATAAAACAAATTGGGGATAAATTTCACAGTTTGGGGCCTAATTTCATTAATTTTGGGACCTTTTTTCATTTCGTTGGGGCCTTATTTCATTGGGGCATAATTTCATTATGAAAATATACCCCACTTTGGTGCCTTATTTCATTTTTTTCTTTGGGGCCTTTTTTCCTGGGGCCTTATTTCGCAGAGCCGACATTTTAACGTCGATTCCGAACGGCAAAATTGAGAAATACTTTTTTTCATGACAGATTGATACTCTTCGAAGTATTGACAACTCTTCGCAAGAGGCAGTTCCCATGAGAGATGAAATGAAAACTTTACGGACGCGATCAGGATTCGAACCGACGCATTCTGCGTTAATGCCCAAAGCAAATTACCACTACGCCTCTCCCGAGCAACTAAAGTGACACTCTACAAAACCCTCATCATCCCGGCCCTCTTGTATGGTGCAGAGACATGGACCATGAGTCCATGACAACATCCGATGAAAACGCTTAGGGGCTGCTTCGAGAGAAAAATTCTTCGAGCGATTTTTGGTCCTATCTGCATAAATTGAGAATGGAGACGAAGATTCAACAGCGACACTGACCTAGCCCGAAAAGTTAAGGTCCAACGACTTAGATGGTTGGGTCATGTAGAGCGAATGGAAAATAATGCTCCGGCTAATAGAGTTTTCGAATCCAAGTCGGAAGGACGTCGCAGAAGAGGAAGACCGCGACTCAGGTGGAGCACACAGGTGGTAGAGGACCTGAACCAACTTGGCGTGCGAAACTGGAGACAGCTAGCTAGGGACCGAGCTTGCTGGAGACGCTTGTTGAATGAGGCCTTGGTCCGACCTGGACTGTAGCTCCACCATAAGTAAGTAAGTAAGCTTACCATCTACCCGCTGAGTCCCAAGGTGTGGTGTGGGAAGTCGGTTTGCACAATCACCAGCAGACCCAACGATCCGATTTTCTCATCAGTCGGTTGAAGTGAAGTAGTAAGACTGCGCGTACGGTAGTGCGAGAAGCGTTTGTATGCGATAAAAATATTTACATTTATTCCTATAAGCGTGCGTATAGTGAATCGATGTTTTGAGCGAGTTTCTCGCATAGCAACTGGCTTCAAAACTCTTCCGACCACTTTTTCAAGCGAGTTGAAGCGAGAATTTTAAAATAATTCTTTCCTAATTGGAAGTAGAGATGATCTTTCATCCTTTTTCCTGCTTTCAAAATTGTGATATACAAATTTTCGTTTAAAAATTCCTTTTCTAGCCGAAAAATTCGCTTTTACTGCGCGCACTATCTCGCATCACCTTACGCGCAGCCTAATATCAATTTCTTGCATAGAATTCACGATAAAATTCATCCCAAATGACTTTTTGAACGGAACAAATTTGTTTGTAAAAAATTCGGAGAAATCAGGAAAAACGAGTTTTTTTTAATTTTTTCAACGATATTTTTGCATTTTTTCGCATGAGATAATGATTTCGAACTACGAAGCTTGGAAAAATTCAATTCAATTTGTTCTCTTTTTCAATAAGATTCAAGAAAATCACATTGCATTTTGGCAAAAACATGTGTTACTATAATTATTATTCTGGAGATGATGTAAAGAGACAAGGTTCGCGGGGTCGGCTAGTTCCATACAAAAAATATCAGAGAAATCAAATTTGTCGGTAACCAAGACTCCGAATTGAGTTAAGCTATCAGTGGTAGGTTCAGGATGATGAGGACAATCAAACATGCGAATCTAGCGAAATCGATTTCTTGATGATTTTCGAAAAATATCATGGGCTAACTGGGTTAGGTTAGGTTAAAGTGGCTGCGGATACAGGATCCGCCAAACGAAAAAGCCCATTGTGATACCACATGAATCTAGAGAATTACTTCTTACTAGTCGAACCATTTTGAGCTTTTTATAAAGCGAAGAAGATATTTGATATCCTTATTAGCTAGTTCACTGGGATTATCATAAAAGTATTCTCCCAGATGTAGTTTGCGTATTAGTGAAAGAGCAGGGCAAGTGCAGAGAAGGTGAGAGATTGTTTCCTCTTCTTCCTCGTCCATACAGCTCCTGCAGAAGTCATTTGAGGCTACACCAAGTCGTATTGCCTATAAAACAGTGTCCCGTAAGGACACCTATTAGGGAAATAATATGAAATCTGCTTTGAGATAACAAGTCTTTAGAGCGCTTTAGGTCAAGTGACGGCCATATGAGCTTTGTGGTAAATTGTACCACCTAGATTTTGCTATCGTTAAGGCTATTTCTTTTAGCAAAAGTTTGCATGTAGCTATCGGTATACCTATATGGACTAACTAACTCCTCGCCAAAATTTTGGACAGGTTTTTTGAAGGCCTGGTAGCCGAGATATTGGCAAAAACGTAAATTATTCGTCATTTTCCCGCAATTTCAAATCGATATTTCTCACAATAATTTTTCTCCACAACCGTTATATACTTGTTAATCATATTAAGGGCCAACTCCTTACTCCTTACTCACCGTTTACCAATTCACGGAAATCAACCGAGAGCGTCAACGACAATCATAGGCAGGGTGGCAAGGTGTCGCTTCACGGGCGACATTTTGCAACCCACGCTACGCCAACGCCATGCATGCCAGGCTAACCCAAAATTCTTTAATCATTTACAATTATTGGCAAAACAACGTGATTTTTGTTTTGTTATTGACTTATATTTTGGCGTTCCTTTTCAGCATTTCTTGTTATTTTCATTATTCTAACCGGGGTAGATCTATCCCAAAATAAAAAATTATCTTCGTCAGGAACAACCTCTTGTACGTCGATATGAAACTTCCATGAATCTACAAACAAAAAAATTACATCAAATTTACCATAAAACTATCTGTTTTGAACTTGTTACCCAACAAATCAAGAAACTTCTCCAAAGTGGACTCATTCCTTACCGTCGCTGCTAAAATCATTTGAACCTTGTTCTCCATCAATCCAAAGAGATGCTCAATAGCACCAACTAAACTATCGAACTCAGACGAATCATAAACAACATCCGCAGCCAGAATTACATCAAACTTTTCCTCACCAACAAGTTCACACTCTTCCCATGGCAAATGAAGTATGCGGCATTTTTCTTCAAAATCTTTGTCTCCAGCTTCGGTGAAATTCAAGCTTCTATTGGTTTGAAGGATTTCAATAACCTTAGGACTTCCATCGGTCAGATTTACTTTATTGGCTTTACAACACTTCGACACAATGAAGCCACACAAGCCTGTTCCAGAACCCAGTTCAATTACCGTCTGTCCTTGAACAACATTTGTGTTATGAAGCAACCAATCTGCAAGAGCTAGCGAAGCCTGCCAACTGCAGAGGCCAGTTGTTCCGTCGGCTACAAAGCTTTTGGATTCTTTCAAGGTTATAACAGTGTCGTGGTGCGGAAGAGAATAGTGCTTGTAGGAGAACTTCTCATCGAGGCTGTTTGTCGAATTGAGTTTACAAAATGCTTCATATATCTCATCGTGTACTTCTACGGCAGACGATTCTAAATGATTGATGAGTTTCTTGAAAAAACGTAACTGAAAATTGCTGCTTATTGGATAGTTTATGTTGAGTTTGTTGTTGAAAGTGTGATCAATGAGCTGTTTTTGGCCATCCCAGTCAAGAGATGATAACGATGCGCTGTGAAGCAGGATCGAGAGTTCAATAATTGAGGAAAAGGAGTGAAAATCAGAATACTTGCCAGTCGATGAGGTTAACTGGATAACAACAAAGGAATTGCCTTTGCAGGATTTTCAAATCTTTTTCACGGGACATCACAAAATGTTATTTGATTTTGTTTACAAAGTTCATTTGCAAGACTCCAAAATACAAGACAAGACAAGAACTGTCATTTTAACTGTCAGCCACCCACATGCAGATTGGTAGTTCTGTTTGATTTTGAACTTTTGTCGGTCCAGTGTCTTGCAAAAAAAAAGATGTTGAAGGCATTTTCACCAACTTTATTAATAGACCGTTAATTACGAGGAAAGAAGGTAGTTTTTTGAATTTAGCACATTTGACACCCAAGGACAAGGTCAATTGTGGTTCTCTTGGTTGGACCAATCAACAACCTCGAATCAGCTAACAACAACAAATAACAGAAATCAGTACATACTCGAATAATAGCTATTTACAGCTCAAGTGCGTATTAATATTTAATTGTATAAATATTCAAAACCTTGCAACATCAACAAAAACAAATAAGAAAGAACAACAATGATTCATTTAATCAGCTTTCGTCACTCCCGGTTTTTCATACGTCTTAGCCAATGTCTTAACTTCCCCTTGCACGGAGTCCAATTGCTGACTAACGGTCCTATATTCATCAGACTCTTCATCCAATTGCAACACCTTCAGTACCAAATCATGAAACTGCATCAGCAAATCATTTTGTTCACCACTCAAATTGGGTCTCAAAAATGCAAGGATCTGCGAAACAAATCTCCCCGAAGCATGCAAAATGCATCCGGTTGCAGTTACGAACACAATCAACGACGTCAAATGCAGAACCATGGCATGATCTTCGGTCTTATCCAATTGCTGCAATAATTTCTCTTTATGCTGAACAATGAGTAGGCGATCTTTTTTCTTGTCGACTTTTTTCACAACCATTCCACACGCCCTGAGAACTTCCTCGGTAGCTACAACGAATTCATCGATTGTCTTGTTCAGGGACTTGTTGAGCTCAATCAGCGGTGTCCGGTATTCTTGATCACATTCCTGGGCAATTTTGTTTCTCTGGTCAATGTTGAGATTGCTTGTGGCTTTCAAATTTAAATTGCATTCGTTGGCAATGTACAGTGTCAACTCCTGGCATATGTCATTGCCTAGAGTTTTCATTAAATATTTGAGGATTTGTGACTGCACATCCGGAGATGGGAAAACCTGGAAGATTTGTTGGTTTACAAATTGATCACTTTCCAATTGAAACAAAAAACATATTTACCTTCAAACCCTTTTCATACAAGCGAATATCAACCAGCAGTGTGTTGATTTTGTCCTGCAAGACGGCGAGAGTTTGTCGTCGATTACTTTGCGAGGTAGTCTCGAAGAGCTTCTGAGCCTCTTGAACGGCTTTCTCGTTAATTTCATGTTCGTAAAGTGCAGCAATAGCTGCGCTTAAGTGGTCAATACCTTCTTCATCAAGAACTTTGCCAACGATTTTTTCAATATCTTCGGTCCTCACAAGAATTAGGGATTTATTCGGTTTCTTTTCATTCTGATCACTTGGATCGGTTTCAACGGCACTTCCCTTACTTCCATATTTCGGCCCTTTCTTGGATTTAGTTTTGATCTCCCGACCTTGAGTATTCCCTCCTCCACCACCACCTCCCTTATTCGAAGACCCCTTCTTGCGTCGGTCGTCTTTTTTGTCAGATTTAGAGTCGTAACTAGTTTCCTGAGCTTCGTTTTTGTTGCTCGATGAAGACAGTTGCTTCTCTGCAATGTATTGCTGGTATTGGCCAGTTTCGATGGCTCTTTTTGCATTCACAGATGCCAAATCGTGGCAGGGCTTTAGAAGATTAGTCAAATACTCGTTTGAAAAGACAACGTTTTCCAAGAAAACAAAGTCTTTGGGAATGCTCCGGGAAGAGAGTATGTTTTGGAATAGTTCCTCAATATCCTCGTCCGACATATTCGATGGCAAAATGGTCGACAAGTCCACATAGCTATTAGTCGCTGCACATTCATTCAAAGCCGAAATCAGAGTAAGATCAATGATCTTCGATCCGACAGCACATTTCCGAAGATAGAGAATCTCTTCATTGGGAAAGCATTGCTTTATAAATTGCTTAGCATCCGAAATACCCAGCTTCGATATGGCATCGTATTCCAAGAATCCGTTTTGCTTGTAAAATGAAACCACCCAATCGGATTGCATTTTTGAGTAAATATGTGGAATGTAGAGAGCATTGGATAATTTTGTGGTCACACTTCCGGCTGGTGAAATCTCATCCAACAACGAGTGGAATATATTCTCTGGCACACCGATTTGCTGACGAATTGAAGTGACAGTTGTTGGCCTTGTGACAGCAGCCAGAATACCCCGAATCTTCGCTTTGCAACGCTGAACGTAAGCTTGAGTAAAGAATGCCCGCGGATTGGAAGCATCTTGTCGACCACAAATGATCTTACCCAAATACTTTTCCATAAGTGTTTGAATAAACTCCGATGGCAAATCATACTGGACGGCTAAATCTGACACATTGATTTCACCTTTTTGGGCGAGTTTTTCATTGATTTCTTGAGCTATATGAATAACATAGTCATCGCTCATCAACTGACCCAGCACAAGACGAATTTGTTTATTTTCACTCTCGATCTTGGTGGCAAGGTGTTCGATTCTGGAAAAATCAACATTGAGCGTATTTGATACTTCAACTAAATTAACACGGCCACCGTTGACGTAGAGCTCGTCGAGAATTTCTTTTTCCAAGTGCTCGGGTGTGATGTACTCTTTGCCATTGTTCGTGAAGACTACGTCAACAAGACTTTTTTGTATAAGCAGGGAGACTACTTCAATACAATTCCGTTCGGATAGTTTCTGGAGTGTTGAGGTTTGTTGGGCTTTTTGGAAGTCGGCAGCTAGACGCTTGATCTCATCCCAATCAGAAGACATGTTGTGGAATATTTATATAACAATTAATTAGCTTAAAGGGAATATAAATAAAGTTATTTTCTAATTTTCTGCGATTTCACGAAATGAAAATAAACTTTCTTGCCACATTTACACGAATTGTCAGAAATGTCAAAACTTGTATGGAAAAAATTGCATAAAATCAATTTTGTGGACGTGTTCAGAGCGAAAACTAGAAAAACTGCATGATCGACAACGCTGTCTGGTGGATGATAGACTAATCAATTCTATGGTTTTCAATAGCTCAGTTCCATCGGACAAAATTGCAAATTGGACTCCGAAGTCCGAACCAAAATTTTCAAGTTGAACATAAGGCAATGTAGAACACTCATTCTAGATACGGAAATCGGTTTCATTCACTGTTTCGAAGAGCCTGTGTCGCAGTGATGGAAACCTAGTCACCGAATCACAGGGAATCGTGTCGAGTGAGCCAATGACGAGAGAGAAGCGAGACCAGTCAATGAATATGATGACTCAGTCCCAGCCCCCAGGACAGAAGAGGTAGGATGAGCCATCCAAAAGTTAAACGATAACAAGTCCACCGGGTAAGATGGCATATCCACAGGTATATAAAGGTTCTCTTAATATGGAGGAGGTTTTTTTATGAACCGCATGCACCAGGTCATAAGCAAAGTGTGGGAGGTAGAATGCATGCCCGCTGACTGGTCTACATAAAAAAAGTACCGAGCTTATGTTTGATTTGGCCAAACAACTGCGTTCAAAACTCCTCACTCGAAAGACAAAGGCGCAAATTTTAAAACATTTAAACCCTACTCTAAATCCACTTTAGAGTAGGAGTCGACTCTAAAAAAAAATTTAGATTCGGGGTCGACTTTATCTCATTTTTGAACGACTTAAAGTATACTTTATCGTTAAAGTGGTCGTCTAACTTTAAAAGGGAGAAATCGCTCGTTTAACTCCTTAAAGTATAGTTTTGAGGAAGCAGACTTTGGGATTTTCGAAAATTTTGAAATTATATGAAAGAAAAGAGTTTATCAAATTCGTGCATGCTCTTATTTAAATTCAAATATTCATTTTATTTTGAACAGTTTTTCGTTCGAATACATTTATCATTTTTGTAAAAAAAAAAAAATATGAACCACGGAGACTACCAAGCGGATTTGTTGCTTGTTTTTTGACACTTCTTGTAGTTATGTGTGTACGTTGTTTGCTTTTAATTTTATTACCTATGTGCCTTGTCATCAAACAAGTTTTCTTCTTTTTCTTATAATTAAACACTTCAAAATAAATACAATTAGCTTTTTTTTATATGTTTGTTGCAGCGGCCACATTGCAATTCTAAATTCTATTAAATTCATTTTCAAATATGTTTTCAAAAATACTTTACACTTTTTTACTTTGCAATATTTATATCAAGTTTTTTGTTACTAGGATACAGTTTATGTCAAATCAATAAATTTCAACTTTCAAGATTTAATTTTTTATCATTTGCTGTTAATGTTAAATGAGTTGTGGTCGCTGCTATTAATATAAATTCACCAGAAGAAAGGAATGTAAATAGTAATTAAGCTTTGCATTATGCAATATTGAATTCATTAATATTTCATTTCATTAGAAAATAAAATCGTTTCAAACTTCAAAATTGTACGATATTTATTTATCCGAATCCACAAGAATTCTCTCAAGTGGCGCCGCAACATGCCTTTTTTGAGAGTCCTTATAAGCAAATAACACTTGTAGGGAAATTTGTTCCTGTTTTTAAGGAATATTTTTAACCCATTTCAGAGCACACTATTCCACCTTCACTATCACAAACAAAACAAATCGGAACATCATTTGGATATTTATTTAAACACATTTTCACAAAAAAAAATCATAATATTTATTGGAACTAAATATACAAACACTAAATAATCACATTTTTTCCTGTTTTGGGGAGATAAATGCACTAAAAACTGTTAAAAACTGCAAGCGTAAAATGACAGTTCACTAATTCAATTTATCAACTTGTCACATTTAGGCGAGTTCACACAACGTTTTGTTTAAAGTCCAATCTAATTAGAAGACTCGTTTAAAGTGTTTAAAAATTAGAAAAAATTAGAGTGCTTTAAGTAGAGTAGACTTTATTGCTTAAACGAGGGCTGACTTAAAATTTGCGCCAAAGTGCTTACTATACAAGACTGATTTAATCGGTCCTACTCTACTGCGGTTTCGACGACCAAACTTGCGGTTTCGACGACTGGAAAACGCATTCGAGGAGCCGATCCCAATGGAAAAGTGCTGTCTGAGGCTGAGATCCTACAAATTTCATGGATTGGAAGCCGGATAAGAAAGTAAGTATTTCTAAAAATTAACGATCCTGAGGCCTGATTATGGGATTCGCGCCGGATCGGTTTGCTAGCGAGTTTGACATTTTTCAATTATTGCTTTCGCCTTCTTCGTTGTGAATTCGACCGATTAACGAATACGAAAGCGAATTTGAAATGTCATAATGTTTGCTGGCAAAGAGGTGAGTTAAAATCCGACAGTTTTTTATTGGCGGATTCACAGGCGAAAGTGTTTATTAGGTGCGTTCCTTTGGGACTTTGGGACTTTTAAACTACTTCGCAGTAGACGTTGAATGGAACGCGTTAATTTTTCAAAAAGTAAAATCTAATCTCCAAAATTATACGTCATTGCGGTTATTTGTTTTTGAATGTCAAATTGTGATTTATTTCAAATCAAACAACAATTTCTATTTCTTTTTACTGACGCCATCTGGCGTAGACTAGTATCGTAACTACTTCGAAGAACTACTTTGACCACAGGGGAAAAGTAGTTCAAAGCAGCCAGAAGTACTAAGCAGTAGATAAATGTTCCCAAAGGAACGCAGCTATATTAACTGTTCGATTTCGTGGAAGCTTTCTTGCTTGTGATTGCATAAAAATGTGAGTTAACTTTATTTTTGATTTGCTTCGTAATAGTGTCCTAGACACCCGTAAGCTTGAGGATTCCTGGGATTGCTCAAATTTCTCCCTTTCAAAATAAATATGAAACACAATTCATTCCATTTTGTAAATTTAATTTTGTTTATTGAATAAATCAAAGAAAATTTCACAAATTTAATAAAAACCAAACAAAATTTGTGGAAAGCTTTTAAATCCAAAGTGTTAAATCACTGGAATATTGGAAGAAATATTTACGCTCCGCCGCAAATTCGTTAATAAGGAAAAACGACGCGAAACGAATTTGAAAGGTCGAATTGAAAACGATCCGCCGCGAATCCCATAATCAGGAACCTGTCTGTAATTAAAGCGAATACATTTTACCACAAGCACTAGCACTAGCACTACCAATACTCCCCTCAATCCATATTTTTACAAAACCAAAACGTCCACTTAAGAGTTTATATCCACCTTCAGATAGAAAAATATATTTATTGGGAATCCCTCTAGATTTTATTTTTTTTTCTATTATTGTTTGAGATCAAGTGAATCAGCCATGCATAACCTCCGTCACCTAATCAATTATTGTACATTTTATCAAATTTACAACAATCTGAATGAACAGAATGTCGAGAGCTTTTGATATCCATTTTTTTTGCACAACATTGCGAGTCTTTAGTCACTACCAAAAGAGCTCTTCAATCTTTATCACATTTTTGTTTATTACACAAATAGTGAAATTTCAAATTTGTCGCCTCTTGCGAAACCTTTATAAAGGCTAATTAATCAAAATCTGAACCAGTCAATCGAAATGCCACAAACCGTCAAAATATTTATTATTTGTGTAGTAATTTGTGTTGTTAGATCAAAACCCACCAGTTTTGTGGACTCAAATGATGTCCAGCTAGAATCTGGGGACGATACCAACAGCAGCCTCGAAAGGTTCGGTTCATCGGTTCAATCCGAATCTTATAAGATGAATGTAGACGAAGTAGAGGGAAATATTCGATATACGTTTGGAAAGCGTGTTAAAAGTGAGCAGACTTTTTGAATTTTAACGGTTTTTTATAAATTACTCTCCTTTAAGACGATCGCCTTGTTTCCCAACATACCGACGAAAGTTTCTGGACAACACCACAGAATGTCACTCTTATATTGCAATATCCTGGCGGTGGAAAAGGACAAAGTGCCATTCTGAGTTACGTTGAAATCATTGTCAGCCAAAGTTCAAATATCGGAAAAGCTATAGTGATAGCTGGTGGAATTGGGAAGCGTTATATAGCCAGTATAGTTGAGGCCAATAGCACGTATTGGTTCAATTACTCTGCTAATATTTATGGCATTTAATTTAAGACTAAAATAGGTGCGTTTTTCTAAAGTATTAAAAATATTGATTTTATTAACATTAAGTGTGGGTTATCTCAATTTTTTATCAACTTGCTCTAACAACCAGAGTGTCCTCCATTGTAAGCCTGAACTTTTCCACCTTTTTGGCATGGTCTGCTGGGGTTTGGAATACCATTCTCTTTGTACTGCTTCTCACAAATGGTTTCCATTTCTGAAATATTGCCCGCCAAACTTCGCTTGATTTCATTCCACAAGTTCTCAATGGGATTGTGGTCAGGGGATTTCCTTGGCCAAGGGATATGAGGTACTTTCTTCTCTTGGAACCAATTTTTTACGAGAGCTGCCGTGTGTTTTAGATCGTTGTCATATTGAAAATGCCATCGGAAGGGCATGTTTTCTTCAGAAAATGGAAGCATGACATTTTCCAAGATATCCCTATACCAAGATATATGTTGTTAACATGGTTTTTATGAGGAATATAGGACCGACACCACATCCGGAAAAACATCCCCACACCAATAAATATATAGTCTCGTCGCTCCGCAGGATACTACACCAAATTTTTACTCCTTCAGCTCCATTGCAATTTGCGTATCTAAAAGCAAATTTTTTTCGCGCTCTTACAGTGCCTTGCAATCCCGATTCATGTTTTGGCGGGCAAATCCCAATCTTTTTTGTTTGTGGACTGCTGTTAGATTTGGAGCTGGCACCATTTTGTCCCGAACAATCACTCCACTCTGCTTTTTAAAGCACGAGAAACGGTTGAAACCGAAACTCCTAAACCCAATTCGTCAAAATTCCGAAATTCCGGCAAAGAATGCACCGAATTGGATGCAGCATTGATTAAACGCCTCTTGTCGCGACGTGTCAGCTTCTGCGGACGACCGGGTTTTATTTTTGTCCCATAAGATTTTGGATCTTTTAAAAAATGTCGAAGGGCACGATCCGATCGTGAAATTCATCTTCCAATAGCCCTAAGACTATTGCGTTTTTCATTTTCGCTTAAATTCGTACCACGGTGGCATTGTTGTTCTTTATTTGAAAGCACTTGACTGAGTGCAGCTTCAAAGAGATTTGCATTTTGCGGTTATATTTTTGCAATACATCCAAAATCTGTTTTTAATTTTTAAACACCAGGAGAGGAAATAACGGTACATTATTTTCTTCTCAATTTGCTTGATCAGTGTTGCAACTTAATAAAAAAAATAGTAAGGAGTCAGGTGCGGTTATACTTATGCAAGGCACTGTATGTTGTTAGATCTAAGCAAAGCGACTCTCCTGGCGACTCTACCTGACAGATTAAAGATATTAAGCCTTCTCCGGATAGTGCGGGAACTGACTGCGTTCTCAATTTTTGCGTCTTTATTCCTTGATGACATGAAGGGATTCGACTTGGCTATAACTAGACGCGTCGGTCAGTGAAAGGTGATGTTTTTTTTTCGGTCTACCAATATTTTCGCGCACTATTCTCGGCTTCTGAGCAGTTGTTACCATATTTTGATTTTTGAGAGAATCCAAAGGTCATCGTGATATATTTGTACGTTTTGCCTTCACGGCGGCGTATCCACAGTACAGTATGATTCTACTTCTACTTTTATCGGCAGTATCGTGTTGTATTTTAATACATTAAGGCCGTGTGCGAATTCGATGAATTGTGGTTAAAAAATAAAAATGGATGAATTTTTAACCACTACTGTCATATTTTATCCTGCTCCGCAGCTAGTCTAACAATTTTATTCAATGCGAAGTGTCAAAATTTAACCAAACGTCAAGTCTTAACCCATTTTTAACTGAATTCGCACACGGCCTAATGAATGAATTTTATTTGGAGCACACCTATTTTTATGACCAACTTTTATAAAGCTCCAAAACTGTTTGCAACGTAAAAAATTAACCGCTACTTGAATACTTTAAATTTGGCGTCATTCTCAAGAGAATAACCGTTATTTTCTATGAAAAACAGTGGTCATCTAAAATTTCCTCACACCTATTTTTTTGACCAGCTGTGTAAGCGATGAAATTACTCGGCTTCGGCTCCATTACTTTCCGGAGGCATATCTAAAATCAAATTTTGTGTCGTATCAAATATTTTTTATTTACTTTTTGAATTTTGTATAAAATTATATACAAAGCATTTCGCTCCTGTTATAATCATGGATTTTGTTTTATAATTATTTTGTGTATATTTATATAAAAAAAAAACATTATATTAAGTTTGTTTTGGGTTTGATTGGACTGCTAAAACAGTTAGTCTAATTTTATGTTTAGTTGATTAATGCCAGTGTATACATACATAATTGCTCAATTTTTTTTTTTTGGCAAATCAAATTTCTAAGCGCAGTTTTACGAAAAAGGCAAAGTGATTAAATTTTAACGATTTTATGGATTTTTAAATTCTTTAAAAAAATAAATTATTACTATAAACAAAGTAATGATTTATTTTTGTTTAACCATCAAATAATATAATAATACATTAAAAACAAAGAAAAAAAAATAAACAGTAGGAAAACAAATGAACTTAAGTTGGAAAAATGTATCTTTATACTCGTAAAGTATTTTTTTAGTGTTCCCACTTGTTTGCAAATGGACAATTTTATTCTGAAATATCAATCGGAATTGACGTTGTGAATGTTGGTGTTTCCAGTTCCTCGTGTTTCTTCATTTTGAGCATCTGAAAAATAATTAATGGATTTGTTAAGCTATGATTATTTTCCATTACACACTTTACAAAAAAATATTAAGTTGTTCATGCAATGGAAACAGTACCAGTGATAGAGATGGGTTTTGTTTAATGAATATGGGTTAAGATGTGGCTTCGGTGGTTTTTGTTTCTGTTACAAGGGTTAGGCTAGGTTTAGATGACTGAATCTCTTCACACATAGGCCAAGAGGTCCATTGTGATACCACATGAATCTTGGATACTTCCTACTACTCGGAGATTTTTACAAAGGGAAAAGACTTTTGATGTCTGTGTTGGGCACTGACCAACACAGACCATTAATCATTATAATAAGTGTCGCCTAGATGAGTTTTCCGTGAAGTGTCCGTGGCTTTGTGGTTAGGTGCGTTGGCTGCAAAGCAGAACGTCATGCGTTGGAGTTCTTCTCGTGCCCATAGCTTTTATTTCATCTTTCACGGGCACTGCCTCTTGCGAAGAACTGAAAAAAACTTCCAAGAGTATCAATCTGTCATGAAAAAGTGCTTCTCAACTTTGGCGTTCAGAATCGGCGTTAAATTGTAGGTGCCCTAAGCCACTTAGGCCTTGGCTCTTCAAGAGCTGTCGCGCCACTCTATTTAATTATGTTTTTTTTTAGATGAGTTTTCCTTCTTATGGAGAGCGCAGGGCATGTGTGAAAGAGGAATTGTTTCCTCTTCCATTTCGTCCATGCAGCTTTAACAGAAATCATTTGAGAAGACGCCAAGCCGTAAAGTCGTCATGCCGATAAGACAGTGTCCAGTGATGACACCTACTTAAGGGTTTATATTTATATGCGAGTCTTTTGAAATTTATAGAGATAGAATCAATGGATTGTCCGCCCTTGGCTAGGAAAAGAGCACTCTACTTAGGTAAGGAATTCTTCCACGGTATTGAGGAACTCTCAGAATTCAAAATCAAAGACATGATCTCATACCTCAATAACACAAAGTGGCTTAAGCATTGTTTGTCCATTTAAACATAAGCTATTTTTCTATTTTTAAAATTTAAAGGGTATTTTTTATTGTAGAGTAATGGGACCCAGACCAAATGAAAGATTAACAAATTGGTATATATGTGAAATTAAAAACTCGACTTTCGCTTATGTCGACTTAAGCTCCTTTAAAAAACTCCTTTTAAAAACTTATTACCACAGTTTTTTTTTTTTTAATTTGAAAATCAGTTTCGTAATCTTCAAATCCAATTCAAAAGCCAAAGCATCAATCCGCCGCCGCCGGCCGGAGACGTCAGACTTTTTGATCGATTTTTCATCAAGATTTTGTTTCAAACGATTCTATATATTCCCATTTCTATATCGTTTGACTACAATTAAGTGATAAGGTTTTAGGTTGTATCTCGTATGGTATGCTTGTTAGATATGTAATGTTTGTGTGTTTGATTTTAGCACGTTTATCACCACAACCAACACCAAATTGTTAGTTTTTTCGTTTTTTTAATCAGAAAAACATAGTAACAATTACTAACAACCGTCTCTTTCCTTGGACATACCTGTTTAATATCACCTTTAGCCTTTGTTTTAAATTTATTTTTATTTGTCAGTTTTAAAGAAAATAAAAAAAGGAATAGAAAATTTGATGGGTAAACAAAGTTTAGGAATAGAGGGAAGAACAATATCAATTTTATGCTATGAATTTCCCAAACGTACCTGTTGCAATTTGTAATGATTGATAATGTCCTGATCGGCAGGACAGGACTGCGTGAAAGCATCCAATTGATACATGTGATACATGTAACGCCACAAGGAGGACAAATGAGTCTAAAAAGAAAAACAAAAGAAAATTAATTTACATTTTTAATGTTCAAGCAATTTAAGTAAAGAAAACTTACGGGTATTTCAAAATCAACAAAATACTTTCCAGCCACTCGAATGTGCTGTAATCTTGGCATCAATTCACAATCGAAACAACACATTGTGTCGCCAGTTAGAAAACGTGTTCCGCGTGATGCCAAATGATCGTTTATCTTCTTCAAATGTGACAGTAAGGCGTTGTTTTTGTTTTCGTCTTTTTTGACCAACATTAGTTTCAATTTCGAATAGAGGTTCTCAATAAGGGTGGCCACTTCCTTGTCCTTAAGTCAACAAAAGAAAAAAGGATTAAAATTTGAATACCTTTAAATTTGTTGTCTGCAATTACCTGCACAAAGAGATTATATCCACCGGGGATATTTTTCATGATATGCCTCTCGATTTTGTCATTTTCCAAAATTGCCAGACCATTGTCGATTAGTATTGGCGGATGTGTTGCCTCGAAATTGGTACGGAAATCTGGTGGAGGTTTTTGCATATCAACTGTTGTGACCTGGAATTATTGGAGGGTTGATAACTTTAAGAAGGAAGAAAGTATAACGCCGGACGGCTACTATCGCAAGAGATCGCCAGATCCTTTTCCGACCGAGTGTCAAGTAACCTCAGGAGAAGTCCGCTACAGCCAGCATCGAGTATTGAGAACCAGTGGCAGACTTGCCAGAAAGCCATTAGGGATGCTGCCTCTGATGTGCTGGGTTTCACACAGCCACCAAAACGAAACCCCTGGTTTGATGAAGAATGCAGGCAGGTGCATGCAGCTAAGCAAGAAGCATACAAAGCAGCGCTGCACAGGAAGACGAGATCAGCTCGGGAGCTCTACGAGCAGAAGAGGAGAGAAGAACACAAGCTTTTCAGAAAGAAAAAGAGAGAGCATGAAAAGCGATCTTTCGAGGATATTGAGAGACTAAAAAACAGGAATGAGGTTCGGAAGTTTTACCAAGAGGTAAAACGAAAGACTCAAGGTTACCGAGCACGAACTGAGGCCTGTAAAGACCAACAGGGTAATATCGTAGTAGAGTCACAGTCAATGCTGAGGATATGGAAGGACCACTTCTGCAGACTGTACAACGGCGATGACGAATCAAATTCCGCTGTCAGGCAGAATGAACCATTCAATGAAGACGACACGCAAGCCAAGATTTCCGTCTACCCGACCTTGAAGAAGTGAAGATAGCAATATCTAAGCTTAAGAACAACAAAGCCGCGGGAGCTGACGGCATCACTGCCGAACTCTTCAAAGCAGCCGGCGATGACTTGGTTAGGAGCATGCACCAACTCATCTGCAGAATATGGTCGGAAGAAAGCATGCCCGATGAATGGAACCTCAGCATTGTTTGCCCGATCCTGAAGAAAGGAGACCCTCTAATCTGCACCAACTACAGAGGCATCAGCCTCCTAAACATCGCCTATAAGATCTTTTCTGCAGTACTATGTGAACGTCTGAAGCCGTTTGTCAACAATCTGATAGGTCCATATCAGTGTGGCTTTAGACCAGGAAAGTCCACCATCGATCAAATTTTCACATTACGGCAGATCCTGGAAAAAATTCAAGAACTCCAAATCGACACCTACCATCTTTTTATCGATTTCAAGGCCGCGTATGACAGCATCTATAGAGAAGAACTGTATAAAGCCATGTCCAGTTTTGGCATCCCTACAAAACTCATTCGCCTGAGCAGGATGACAATGGAGAACTCGCGCTGCTCCATCAAAGTCGGTAACGACCTCACCGACGCCTTCGATGTCAAAAAAGGCTTTAGACAAGGTGATGCACTGTCATGCGATTTCTTCAACATCATATTGGAACGAATAGTGCAGAACTCCCACGTCAACACTAGAGGTACTATCTTCCAGAAGTCTGTGCAACTACTCGCGTACGCTGATGACATTGATATCATTGGGAGAACACAGCGTGATGTCAACAGTGCTTTTGCGAGTATACAGACAGAGGCTGAAAAAATGGGTTTAGCGGTCAATGAGGGCAAAACAAAGTATATGCTGTCATCTAGAAAGGACACCCAACACCGACGTCTTGGACAAAACGTCACGATAGACGCATATAATTTCGAGGTAGTTAGGGACTTTGTATACCTTGGCTCCGCTATCAATACGGACAACGACATCAGCGCCGAGATCAGACGAAGAATAACTCTTGCTAATCGCTGTTTCTTTGGGCTAAGAAAGCAATTGAGTAGTAAAGCCCTCTCCCGAAAAACTAAGGTGACGCTCTATAAGACCCTCATCATCCCCGTCCTGCTATATGGTGCAGAAGCATGGACCTTGTCAAAAACGGATGAGAGCGCACTTGGCCGTTTTGAGAGAAAGATTCTACGTAAGATCTATGGTCCTGTCTGCATAAACGGCGAATGGAGGAGAAGATTTAACGACGAACTGTACGGGCTGTACAGCGACACTGACTTAGCTAAAAGAGTGAAGGTCCAAAGACTCAGATGGCTCGGTCACGTGGAGAGAATGGACACCAATACTCCGGCCCGTAAAGTCTTCGAATCCACCCCAGAGGGAAGACGCAGTAGAGGAAGACCAAGGCTCAGGTGGCGCGCGCAAGTTGAACACGACCTCAACCAACTCGGCGTGCGAAACTGGAGACAGCGAGCTAGGGACCGAGCTGGCTGGAGAGGTTTGTTGGTTGAGGCCCAAGTCCACCCCGGACTGTAGCGCCACCTTAAGTAAGTAAGTAAGTGATAACTTTAAATAACTGTATTTTAAGGATCTCTGAAATTCTAACACACACAAAACACTTGTTTTTATTTGTTCTAACAATCAAACAGGTGAGTTTTGAAATGGCTAAGTATTTTGAATCTACGGTAGATATTGAAAAAAAACTGGAATTTTCTCGACATTGATTCAAAAACCCTCTATAAAGCGTCTTAAGAAACCAGCTAGTTTTACATCCCATCGCAACGCAACTTGTTAATTTGGGTAAGAGAACTCACATTACTTTATCACGGTCGTAAAAAAATGTACGGATGGCAACACGTACTACTCCCGAAACTCTAGATAGGAGCATGCACAAAATCATCTGAAAGATATGGTCGGAAGAATGCATGCCCGATGAATGGAACCTCAACATTCTTTGCCTGATTCTAAAAAAGGGTGATCGTCTTAGCTAAACAACTTTTCTAGAGGAATCAGAGTGGTAAAGCCCTCTCTCGATCAACAAAGGTTAAACCACAGTCACAGATAATAAATTTATACAGATGTCTCATCCCTGCAGAAAAAAATGAAACATGTTTTGCTCTTAACGGACAATGCCTTAACTGACAAGGAGCTTTTTAAGCTTTTTACCTTGCCTAAGTATTCATTTATGGTCACGAAAATAGATTTTTAATGCATTAAGTAAATGCGTTAAAGCTTTTGGAAAAAAGTTTTTTTTTTGGTAGCTTTCAGTTTCATATATCATTTCTCGCTATAAGGGTGAGACGTCTGTATAAATTTATTATCTGTGGTTAAACTACACAACACTCTGCTCATGCCACTTCTGCAGAAGAATGGACATTGACAAAATCGAATGATTCAACAGCGAACTTTACGGGTTGTACAACGACACGGACCTAGCCAGAAGAGTCAAGGTCCAGCAAGTCAGATGGCTTGGTCACGTAGATAGGAGAAGTAAAAGAAGACCATGACTCAGGTAGCGCACTCAAGTGGAAGAGGACCTCAATCAACTTGGAGTGCGATACTGGAGACAGCTAGCTAGTGACCAAGCTGGCTGGCGGGGACTGTTGGTTGAGGCCTGAGTCCACAACGGTCTGAAGCGCTACCTTAAGTACCTAAGCAAATAAATTCAATCTTAGTTTTAGTTTTAATAGGCATTCCAAGGTACGTGGAACGGCTGTTCTAGGAAGCCCATGTCTGACCTATGCACCTTTGTTAAGGTGCAGTTTATGAGATTTTTTCATCTTACGCTGGATTTCTTAAGAAAGTTTTGAATGTCTTTTTTCATGATTCCTCAAAGAATCCCCACTTCCACTTGAAGGGTTGACCCCGTCTTGGCTAGCTCATCGGCGATTTCATTCCCTTGAATATCAGTGTGACCAGACCAGAGAAGATTAACTTTGTCGTTAAAACTTGCAAGTTCCTACTGTCAGGCAGATGGCCAGTGCCTCGATAGCAGCCTGAACTACGCTACACCTATTGTGCAGTCGAAAGTATTTTTTAATGCCTAGTTCCTCACAAATAAAAGAAAAAAAAATAGAATGGCGCGACAGCTCTTAGATCCAAGGCCTGAGTGACTTACTCTCATCAAAAATTGTAACAATCGGGTGCGTGTGAAGAATTGAAGGGACCTACAATTTAACACCGATTCCGAACGGCTAAGTTGTAAGTTGAGAAGCACTTTTTCATGACAGATACTCTTGGAAGTTTTGCCAGTTCTTCGCAAGAGCAATAAAAGCTTTATGGGCACGAGTAGGACTCGAACCTACGACATTCTGCTTAGCAACCAACGCACCTTACCACTTAGCCACGGGCAGCTGCCCCAGTTCCTCAGAAAATGCATCCCAAATGTCGCCCAAGAATTTTGTTTGGTTTAAAATCGGGATAAAGAGGAAATTTTTGTCTTCTTCACAAAAGAACAGCAATGTATGCAAATTCGAGAGCTTTAGGGAAGTAAAAGAATGAACGCCTTTTATCTATAACTCCTACTATTATTTCACTTGGCTGTCATCATTTTATTTTGCGTCATTTTCTATTCATTTACGTCTGTTTCTAAATTCCATTTTTGATTCTAAATTTGATTTTGAAAATGTACTTCCTTGTAATTATGGGAACTCGTCTAAAATAAAAATTGCATACATTTCAGATTATTTGAAATGTTTTCACTCAAAATATAAATTTTCGTTTGAAAACTTAGCCAAACATCTTCCCGGACATTATTAGATTTATTCAATATATCAATTATTTCTTTAGTCAAAATCGTTTTCGTTTTTAAATAATGAGCATGCAATCAGAGGTTTTTGATACCCAGTGGCGGATTTGACGTTGAGGGCGCCATAGGCAAGCAGCCACTGGCGCTCCTATATTGAAATATGTCGTACTTAAGTATGACCGAAATAATAAAAAATAGGGGCCAAGGAAAAAGAAACCTAGTTAACATGAGATCTATTAGCGTTGTCCGAAAGATCATACGAATTTAGTTTGAAATAATATTTTAAATAATGATCTGCCGAACCGGATTGCCCCGAAAATCAATCTAGAAAGAACTTAAAAAGCACAAAAATTAGGTTCTAAATCCGTCGAAATCTTTGCCATCCGCTGATGAACTCCGACCATTAGGTTATTTGCCACTACAATAAGTAAAATCAATACCTATTCAAAAACACTTACAAAATTAGAAGAAAGCTTACTTTACTAAAACAAGATCCAAATCAAAACCGCAATACAGCTTTTCGGACAGTCAGGCGGCTATTCAAGCGGTTGGCTCATCCACATCATCTTCCAAATTAGTTAAACAATGTCGCAGTGAGCTCGCGGGCATGAATATTGGACTCAGGGTCACTCTTGTCTGGGTTCCGGGTCATATTGGCTTTGAGGGCTTGGTGCTATGAAGGGCAAGATCTTCTCAATTTTTCTCGCTGAATCAAACCACCAGGTGGAGTAGCCTAATCAACTGTATCGTATCTAGAAAAATATGACCCACCTACAATAAATCATGTAATAATAACATTATTTGCAGACCCAGGCAAGACATAGCCAGGGTCGTTGCAACATACACCGGACACTGGCCTGTTGGGGAACACGCATCTAAGCTGGGCATTCCGCACAATACTTTCTATCGTAGTTGTGGGGATCAGCGAGAAAAGGAAACTGTTCTTCACTTCTTGTGTAAATTTCCTGCCCTAGCCAAAACGAGAGCCAAATCATTGAGAAAGTCCTTCTTCAATTACCTAAATGAGCTTCCCGAACTGAGGATCAAAGATTTGATCTCCTTTCTAAACGCAACAAAGTGGATTTTAGGCGTATTTTGAACTGATTGTTTCAGTTCTGCGAATTTGAGATCGCCAACTAGCGTACTCAAAACAAAAGCTCAGAATTTTATATAATCCCTCTTTCAAACTTATAGGTCAAACAAGTTTTTATGGTATCAAAACGGCTCAAAACGCTAATTGGGTCACCGAGCTAGACTACTAGCTGTACTGTAAGTGGAATTGCTCAGGACGATTTTTTTTTAACAAAAGATGCAAGTGCAATTCGAGTTCACAAGTTTGCTACTTTACTACTACTGGGCACGTGCCTAGTTTGCCTTTAGGTCTTTAGGATAATACGCCACTGTTGATATTGATACCCTTTTTATGCAAAAGACACAATGACAGCATTAGGAAAGAATGAAAGGGTTCGAAAGGAGGTACCAAAGTACATTGATCTTAACCTATGAACATTGCAATGACTAGGATAAACACAGCGTAACAAAATTTTCACATTCGCGTTGTGCAGCTGAAAAACGTATCTCTTAGCTTGGCAGCATGAAAAAATAAGGCTAATATCCTAATGGGCATTCCCTTCCTAGAGGCGTGAGAATTATTTGAAAGTAGCATCGAAACCCATTTCTCTGGCGTTAATTTCTGAAACTCAACCTGATAGGAAACTGTACTGAAAATATTTTTTTACAATTAACGACAAATTAAAATTTACCTTTAAGCTGATTGTTTTCAGTTCTGCTAACAAATACAAATCCATGAAATATTCTTGGCAGAAAAGACAAGCTCCCTTGCGTCTTCCATCGATTGTTGATGCCTGAAAAGAAAAAAGTTTAAGACATTAACACAAATTTAAGAATTAAGTAATCCCAGAATTATTAATGCGATAAAGAAAACAGCTTACTTTTTCAAAAAGTTAACAGCATAGAGTGAGATATTGCTACTGTGTCAATCGTCCTGAAACAAACTACTACTTTTTGTTAAGTCAAAAACTGACATTTTCATGACCGTTTAGTGTGACTTGTAGCTTACCAACAATATGACATAAAACGTGTTCCAAATATAAAAAAAAAACACCTAACGCTTCAAATGATACAAAAACATAATTTTAATTTATTCTCATAACTTAATTTTAAAAACAGTGGGATACGTCACTTGCATTACAATACAAAATTAAAAAAAAAAAATGAGCGATTTTTCAGTTCAAATTTAGCTTTCCTCAAACTCTCTCTTCACGTACTCTTCGAATGTCTCAAAGTCGACACTTATAAGCAAGTCTTTATTCACACTATTGCCCTCCTGTTCGCAATAAGCATCCAATAAATCAAAGTCCTCCTGGAGGGCCCTTTCGCTCAAAACAGACCGTTGATCGGACATGCATTCATTTTCATCCTCTTCTTCATCCTCCTCGTCATCCTCTTCATCACTTTCTTCATCCTCTTCTTCACTTGCTTCTTTTTGACTATGGCCTTCGCCGGCAATTTCTTCTTGTTTCTTCTGAGATGCTCTAAACTTTCGTATGTAGCACCATAGCGTCGATCGTGGTACTGAGAAAAAGGACGATGCCAAACGCAAAGACATCCCATTCACCCTAACCCCACGATAGGCCTGAATAATTCGATCTTTCAAAGCAAGCTGTTTGACTTTATCTACCGGAGGTTTCAAGGTGACATGTCGCGGCAACTTGCCACTCTGCGAGAGTCGAACTTTGTGCAGGTGAATGGTGGATTTGGCAACTTTCAATGATCTCGAGATCTCCGACAGCGATTCACCCGCACAAATACGATCGACGATCTTTTTATTGAGATCTTCGTCAACCTTCTTCTTTCGCTGATCAGTTTTCTTATTGACAGCTTTCCATAGTGTACTTTTCGTCACTCCGAAGGCTTTAGCAGCCTTGCCAATAGTCAAGCCATCGTTTACTACTGCATCAACAGCCTCTGGAAGTCTTTTACGCGCCATAGCACGTTTCGTTTTTGGTGAAGCATCTTTTCGAACGACTATCGGTGGTGTTTCTGTTTCATTTTCAAATGTTTCACTTCCTTCAACTACTGGTAATTCAACGCTCACAATGTATGGTCCTGGGTTGGATAAGACCTCTGTAACGGTGGATACGATATTTTCGGTATTTGAGTTTTCTTTGGTGTTTGGCTGATCCTCAGGATCGGGCGGTGGTTCTTTTGGGTTTGCTATGACATAGTTGTACGATGGCGTGTCATCGGCATCACTTTTAAGGTCGAATATAATGTATTCGTCATTTGTTGGGCAAGTTTGTGGTATTGGTAGAACGAGTTGGTCTATTTGGACAGTTGACATCAGTATGAGTTCTGATTCAGAGTCTTCGATGGTATTCGTTTCTTCCTGGAATTTGTAGTTAAAATAATAGGATAATTCATCGCCAATGGAGTGGTAGAGAGAGAGATTGAGAGATTGAGTGTGAGAGCGGCAAGCATGCTTTTTCATTAGTCTACAGAAATTACTATTTTACTAAAAAAAAAACTACACACGATTAATCAAACAGATTATTTAAAATTAAGAATATTGATAGTAAATATATGTAGGTATGT
Organism: Sphaerophoria taeniata; assembly: GCA_943590905.1. Taxonomy (NCBI): domain Eukaryota; kingdom Metazoa; phylum Arthropoda; class Insecta; order Diptera; family Syrphidae; genus Sphaerophoria; species Sphaerophoria taeniata. The sequence goes on from OX016541.1 coordinate 28,402,932, forward strand.
AAAGAAGCAAATTTCAGCACAAATGTACTAGTGTGGTCAATGGCGTTGCATCAAAATCCATCATAAAAAAGTCGACCCCAAAAGAATGTTGTTACGGAAGATAATAATGTAAATGTGAGCTTTGTTTGCTAAATCAAGTCATTTGAATTCTTTACAAAAAAGCAAGCAAAAAGGGTTCATCAGGATCAGAGAGTCCATCAACAATAAATATTCCTAAAGCTTCTGTTACACATTTTTCCCTATAAATGAAAAAAAAGTTTGAGATATTCTAAAACCAAAAACTAACAAGACTGAGACAACGGACTGAGGAACGGACGGAGACTTGTAACCGATTTCGATGAATCGAGTTCGACCAGACTTTTTTTTCTGACATTCGATGGGTTTTATTTTTTTTTGTCTGTCCAAAATTTCGACAAGGGGTTCGATATTTCTTCAAAAATCATGAAGAAATCGATTTCGCGGAATTCAACTTAATTATCCTGAGCTTATTTACGGAAGCCAAACCGTATTCCGCGCTCTGGTTGCGCAGATATTTTCATCAGAAGATAGTCTTCCTATGGGATTACAATAACCTAAGTACAAAAACCAGAAAAAACTTAGAAAAATGGTTTTGTGATCGGTAACAAGACCGCGTAGGTAGTTTTGGTTTTCAGTGACTGATAGAATGCGAATAGTACTTTAACTTCCTGTATCATTTGATATGGACTACCTGGGAAAAGTGAGTGATTTCAAGAAATTAGGGATGGTGCGAAGTAGGAAGTAGAAAATCAACTTAGAAAGGAGTAATGTGGTAACGCTGCCTCACCGCAGTGTTTTCCTAAATTTATCTGCGGCTGTTGATTTTTTGCTCTTTTCTTGATTTAGAATAATGAAGTCTGTGCAGCTTGTATGGTTCTTCCGATTAATTTAAGAGGAAGTATGACAGCCAATACAATTCTCGAATTCCATATTGACGATCTTGACAGGTGCTTTCATTGTGCTCCCAGCTTGTTTACTTGCTAAAGATAGTCATTTAAATCCATTGCTATTCGGGCCACATTCGTTAGCTTACACTACCCATCAGGAAGGTCTTTAGCGTCTTGTAAGGAAATACTTGATTGAAAGAGGGATTGACAGGTGCATCGCGCGACACCCCGTTTTTAAGGAAATTGGCAAAAAAAATGTTGCTAATTATAGTGCTTTGTATGTGCTTTTTATGTAACGAAAAATAAAATTTTGTGCTCCATTGCAACATTTTTTTTTTTACAAAAAACCGGGGTGTAGCACGATATCGATTCAAACCCCGCATGGTGAAGGAATTGAAAAAGTTCATCAAGAATACTATCAAAATTATGTGCTATTTATGTGCTTGCGATAACTGTAAAAATAAATCACGCACTACGTACATACATTTAAATAAATAAATTTTTTACTCCCAAGCGGTGGGATGTGGCTCCAAAACGCTTAGAAATAAATAAGGATTCTCGGAAAATATAAAATTTTGGCACAAGAGTTGTGTGCTAATTATGTGCTGGCAATAATCGCAAAGAAAACCGAGCGCTGACAATGTTCAATTTCAAATTTCAAAATTAATACAAAACTTCATACGTAGCTTACATTGATGAAAAAAATGAGAGAGAAAAATAACAGAAAACAAAAAAGCCTTAAGGTATGCAAAGAACTGATCGCCAGATCTAAGTTGTAAAGTCCGTATTTGAATTTTTGAATATTGCCTCAAAGTATGCAAGGAACTAACTGGCGATTTCTGTTGAAAATTTGGAATTTGGATTTTTTGAACCAAACTCGTACAATCCTCGTGTTAAAACGTTATTCTCGCAGGTGAGAAATATTGTTTTCAACCAATGGTGGCATAATAGTCCAAGAGGCGACCGTCAAATTACTTAACCCATCTGGATATGGATTTTGTACCCATTATTAGATAGAGTTTTTGGAGACAAAGACAGCGCACCAGGGTTGCCAGTCAAAGTCCGGGGCAAAGGGGGTAAAACGGGACACTGATGGTGCGTTTTTTGGCCAAAAATTAACCTATCAGGGATATGGATAACATTAGTGTCCAACTATAGAGCTCGACGAGACGACCCAGAAGCCACTGATTTTTAACCATAAAAAAACCCATCAGGGAAATGGCTAAATTTGGTTCCAATTCAAGGTCTGAATGTACTCTTAACGAGTATATAGGGTTGCCTGGTCTAAACCGGAGCAAACCACTCGCCCCTACTACAGTGAAAAAAGGGCACAAGTTTTCACTTAAAAATTCATAACTTGATTATTTTTTTATCATTTTTTTTCTTATATAGGAATAAAAAGCTTTACGTATGTAAAAAATTACTAAGATATCAAAACCTGTATAAAAATGTAAGTTTGAATATTTAAAATGATTATTTGGATTTAGCGGCATCTTTCATTGGTTTTCAGTGACTTCTAGAAACATCGAATTTACGTTAATCGTCCTCAGAATTTTTTGTTTTAATGATTTCTAACATGGTGGTAACATGCAGGAATCAAAAATTTTTACCTTTTTAAGTAAGATTTCCTCCCTTCTCTGTTATTTTTCTCTCATTTTTTTCATCAATGTGAGCTACGTATGAAGTTTTTTATTAATTTTGAAATTTGAGATTGAACATTGTCAGCGCTCGGTTTTCTTTGCGATTATTGCTAGCACATAATTAGCACACAACTCTAGTGCCAAAATTTTATATTTTCCGAGAATCCTTATTTATTTCTAAGCGTTTTGGAGCCACACCCCACCGCTTGGGAGTAAAAAATTTATTTATTTAAATGTATGTACGTAGTGCGTGATTTATTTTTACAGTTATCGCAAGCACATAAATAGCACATAATTTTGATAGTATTCTTGATGAACTTTTTCAATTCCTTCACCATGCGGGGTTTGAATCGATATCGTGCTACACCCCGGTTTTTTGTTAAAAAAAAATCTTGCAATGGAGCACAAAATTTTATTTTTCGGTACATAAAAAGCACATACAAAGCACTATAATTAGCAATTTTTTTTTCAAATTTCGTTAAAAACGGGGTGTCGCGCGATGCACCTGGGATTGACACAAGAGTTGAAAAGAGTTCTTTTGAACCCTCTACGCGGCTTTAAGAGTCATTTACAAGATCTCACGTAGTGTGCATATTATCGATTGCAAACCTGATGTTTAGGAGATTTGAACCTCTGTAACTGGAGCAGTTTAGAAAGTCTTTTATTTTCGATATTGGACATGCCGAATTCTTCAGAGGCAAACGCAGACGAAAACATGATTTTGCTTAACTCTTCAAAAACTCGAGATTTCTTTCCAATTCAAATCGGTATGACAATCGGTTCAATCGAAGTGAAAGCATTCACCGATTCAAGAATCTATATGCCTATTTTCTTCCTTCTTACCAATAAAAAGAGTAGAATAGTAAAACAGCTCAAATCATTATCCACCATATCAATAAAAAGAACGCCTATTGCACTCTTATTCCACAGAATAACTAACGCATAGAATAAGAGTTAATCCATGGGTTAACATTTCAAATAAAAAAATAATTTGTTCCCGGAATAGTAAAGCGACGATTACCAAAAATTCCCTTTGGGATTTTTTTATTGTTGATATTAGACAAGCGAATTGTGGTTGTTCTTGCTACAAATATGGAAATCAATTTTTTTTTTTTACATTTTTTTATTCCTTCGCTAAATCACCCTCCATGGTGGAAAAGTTGGTAAACTTCCGTTCAGAGAAATTTTACTTTATTGATAGTATTTTCCACTTAGTCCACAGAATGGGGGTTTATCCTTCGGTTTTCTGTGTTTATTAATTTGGCTGTATGTGTTTCCACTTCTAGCACAAATTCTCGGCCGTAGAATTTGCGATGCTACTACAAACGTTAAACAACCACAAAAACCACTGATCAGTTATAACAAGATTGGAAACCTACCTACGTTTTACCCTCAAAAGTTATTTTTGCAGCCAAATTGCTTTCTATTATGTAGGCAATTGTATCAGTATTACAAGACGCATACTTTTGCAGCTTACCTGCTTTTTAGTTCGTAGGCAAATGTCATTTTTACAGCAAGCTTTCCCATCTTGTTATAACTGATCAGTGACAAAAGCGTTAAATGATACCTACACGGTAATGTAAATGTCACCTACAAATTTCAGTGCGATGTAATTGTACTACAAGGGCAAATACAACTATTGAAATCGAGATCTGACAGTTGGTGTAGGGTTACCAGATTAATAAAATTCAAAAAAATAGTAACGAATTTTCTAGTGTTGAAAAAAAATTACTCTGAATCTGAAGAAAGGACGAGCACGTAATAAATATTTATCCAAAATTGACATTAATCAACCGAAATAAGTTCCTTCAACAAGGGGCATGAGATTTCATCAGAAAACAAACAGCTTTTTGGCATGCCAGCCTTAAGGACAACGTATGGCGCTCTTTTATCGATATCAACAATGCATTATGTCAAATAACAACATTAAATTAATATGCGGTGTGAACAGATTACAGATTCCGGGTTTTGTGTAAATAACGGTTTTGCGAATGGTGTCAATAGACTGCTAGCCTTTGACAACATTGCACATTGGTATGTTATATTCTCCTCATTTGGTGCAACATGATAATGTTTCCGAGTTTTATATTATCTGTTCAGAATTCTTCTAAAATACAGACTCAGCAAAATGTTGAATCATATTGAATTGCAGAGACCAAAATGGAACTACTAACTCTTGGAAACAATGTCACAAAGAAATAGTTGTTATTAGTCATAATTTATATTTTGTAACACACAGTCCTCTGGAATTGGTGATAGTTGTTGTTGTTTTTTCGCGTGACTACTCGGTCATCTTCATGCAGGAGAGGTTTTCAAGTTCTCTTTGTGGTTCAAAAGCATTGTATTTCGACCGACATTAACTTATCTCTTTTTTTTTTTTGTTCCAAAGCTGTCTTTCCAACAAAACATAAGTACAGTGGAAATATATTTTATGCCTTAAGGTTTTATTCCTAAGCAAGTTCAAGTCTAACTTAATTACAAACCAGATTAGCCTGCCTCGAGGTGACAAAGTTCAATGACAATCCAAAGGTGCACTAATCATTGCATTCTTTAAAAATTAGTTTCTGATTTTTTGTTGTACTAAAAGCGCAAACAATGCGGTTTATAGACATTTCCCAGATTATTTTTAGCTTGGTCTCATAACCTTATCACTACTTAAAATGCGAAATCTGTTTTGTAAACTGAGCAAAGTGCAACAATTGGCGATTATTTTGATAAATAATCGAGTAAATGAATACAGTCAGGGCTCACACAGACATATTTGTGTCTGTTCCTTCTTGTCACAATCATTGTTCTGATTAAAGAACCAGTTGATTTGGACGTACCTACCTCAAAATTGTAACAAATGCCAGGTAATGCGTGACCTTACAACGCACTTAGCAGGTCTTCAACTAAACTAATTCCCATTAATCAAGCAAAAATTACTTGTCGGTATATCATCATGTAAATAAGCCCATGACAATGAAAATGAAAAAAAAACTCAAACACTTCTTTGAAAACAAAAAAAAATCCATTGCCATTATGCGCATGCAGTCATGCTGAGCCGAATGCACAATTTGCACTATTTTCGTATTCATTTGCATTTTGCTGTCAAAGAAAGGTTCGTTAAACTGCAGAAATGCCATGCCGCCTTTGGAAACCATACCAAACGGAACTCCAAACACACAACAGAAACTTTGAAAATGGGCAATGCCACTCCCATGATGCCTATTTTACTGTTTGTGTATAGTGACTTGCATTTTAAACTATGCTCAGCAGGCCAACATCAACAAAAGTGTTTGTATAAAATGAAGCATGAAGTAAATTTGAATGGATTGTATACGGGTTCTATGATGTGCAGAACTGAGGAGCGCCACTATACTAACCCAAACCCATTCAAACAAAGGTTACGAATACCTTCTGCCAATGAACTGAACGAATTCACAGCAATACGGATGATTCAGATGTGTTTTACTTGAGGCAAGTTTTTGGCTACATGCAGGTTTCTATGGTCACAAAGTTTCACAGTTAAGTGAAAGAAGACTTTAACAAGTTTAAGAGTCAGAGGTAATGGTATGATCAGCGTTCAAAAATTATCGTCTAAACATTATCTCATTATACCTCCTTTAACTATGAGTCATGCATTTTTTCAAACTCTTCCACACATGTTGCTGTTTCAAGGTAGGAAGTTAGTTTGACAAAATGGGAAAAAAGTACCAAAACAAATATTTAATCAATACATCACACTACAAGACCGCTAATTAAACCGCATTATGAGTTCTTCCATTTCTTAGACAAACATAAATACATGAGTGTGGTTTTAATTTTCTATTCTTAGACACTGCCACTGGCAAGCCTGGTAAGTTTGTTTATCGAAATATCTAGTGTTCACTATTCTCCCAGAAAAAAAAAAAAAGTTCAAAAGCAGAACACACATAAAGTAGAGTGAGGTTAGGTACCAAAAAACATATCTTTCTTCCAAGAAAAAGGAAGTTAGATAACAAAAGTTCTTCTTCCAGACATTATAAAACGAACGAACATTGATTTGACGATTGACGTGGGGCCGTTTGAAACACAAAAAAAAGTAAAACAAATAAAAACAAATAAAAGCAAAAGTAAAACAAACAGTGAAAACGAAAAACGAAAAAGTAAGAATAAGAAGAAACAAACTGAAAGATAAATATTTCATAATGACCTCATCGTTCGAGCAAATGAATAATAAATTTGTGTATTCAAGTACTCGAGTTTTAGTTATTGAATTTGAATTGTTGTGACATTACTTTTTCTTCAAAAGAGTTGTACCTTTTTGTTGTTGTTGTTGTTGTCAATGTGAATGCCGTTCCGTTTAAATCTGTTTTCTTGACTTAACTTTTTTACAGTCTAGTTTTATAATCTTGATGTATGTAATAGATTTTTTTTTATTAACGACAGGTGTATGTACCAACATTTTTCATCGTCGTTGCCATAAAGTTTTATTTTTAAATGATGAAGAAGAAGAAAAAAAAACATTCCAGTAACGATAAGATTACTTGAATTCGATTAGAATCTGAGACTATGCTGCTTTATGGCATTTCTGATGAAGTCATAATTGGTTGAGATAAAAAAAAAGAAGAGATGTTGTTTTTGGTTGCCAACAAGTAGTTAAAAAGGGTTACGATAGCGGAAAGAATTTGAAAAAAAAGTCAATATTTCCGTTTATTTTTTTCCATTTATAAAATAGGTTCACATAAAATAGTTAAACAGATATTCACATCTGTAGAAGTACTTGCTTATAAAACGAGATTTTAGCTAAATTGAATTGAATTTGAATTTACTCGAAATTGAAACGATTTTCGAAAAATTACAAGCTTTTGCACATTTTGGATATAAAACGCAAAAAAGGGAAGAACTATTCCAGCTTCCAGCAAATATTTGTGTTAACATTTGTACATAACTAGGTACGTGTCACATTAGCTTTATGAAAAAAAAAATATGTGTGCGACCAATGTGGTCCATACGACTAACTTCCCAGCAGAGTAGAGAAATAAGTAAAATAAAATATAAACTTTGAAATTCAATGTCTATTGTTTAAATCAAACTGTTGTAAATTATATTAATGAGGGTTTACCGATTTGAAGTCATAAATATTCTATTCCTATACTCACGAAAATATATCCGCTTAAACTTATTTTCAGTGGTTTATTATAAAACAAATAATAGATTTCATTAAGAGCCGATTTTTCAATCGTCAGATAAACAAGCAGATAGTGTTTATTCGACAGATAACAAAATATTGGATTATTCAATCGTCAGATAGACTTTAATTGACGAATAATGCTCTTATTTATTCGACCGATGAATCCTCAAATAAGTTTGCCAGTTTGTTATTTGTAGATTTTTTCGATGAATTGAAAATCGGCTATAAAAATAATATATTTTATTACATTGATAAATAAGATTTTTGAACTATTCACCCTTATCACAGGCCCCGTCGACGTAATATATTCGTACAACGAGTCTCGAAAACAAATCACCCTTATCACAGGCCCCGACGTAGTAGAGTAGTACTATGAATCCCGAAAATAAGTATCATAGCTCCCGTCGTAATAAAAGTATTTGCTACGAAATTCGGAGTTCGGGAAATTGATATCACTAGTCCCGAACGAGTAGGAAGTTTGATAATTTTGTCTACGAATATTTTTTTTGATCGGAGCTACATAAATTCAGATTCAAATGGACGTAACAATTCAACCTTTTGATTCGATTGAATAAAAAATGAACACAATGCAGATATCTATGTTACTTTTAAATCCAAAGTTATCGTGAAAAATATTGACCCAATACATAGAATCCCTTTTCGAGAAATAGCAAGTTAAGTGTCCAACATACTGGTCCCTATTAAGCTTCATTTTTATCATTTTATCTGCTTCATGGAAAATTGTATGTACAATAACAACAATTGGTGGCAATGCCTTTATTGATTTTTTTTTTAATCCCACGCCTCTTCCCCCCCCCCAGATACCGCACGCGCTGGGGTCCATTTTCACCCAGTACGATTACAATTACGGTTGCAAGTCGTACCGGCACTTTATTTGAAATTATTTGAAATAAATAAAATAATAAAAAAAAAAAGTGATGGCGATACGAATAGGTACCAGGAAGACAAGAGTTTGGGACTGCTTAATACAAGCAGGTACAACAAGAAAAACAAAATAAATTAAAATTTTATATTAAAATATTACAAAAAGTAAAAAAAGAAAAAATGCAAAATTTAAAATCAAAAATTAAAAAAATTGTAAGTCAAAAAATTTTAAAAATATAAAAAAACAAAGAAAAAAGTAAATACGCGTTTAGAAAACACTTGTCAATTTCGTAAAAAATACAAGAAAAAAAAAGAAAAAAGAGCCAGTTTCTTTTTTTTTTTACAAATAATAAAAAAAAGAAAAAAACACGTTAGTAGACAACAAAAAACATTTAAGAGGGTGCCACACTGGTTTTAAGTATAAACTTTAATTTTTAATTTTGTTCGGGCCTTATGATTATAATTTGTTCGTATTCGTAGCGGAGCCTTACGTTCGGAACTTTGCTACGAGGAAATCTGTGATAGGGGTAATTGTCGCAACTTTTGCTGAAAGTATCATAAGTTTCATTATATTAGGGTTGCCTTAGTTTTTTTTTATAAGACAAATAAATAAATAGAGAAGCGCGACAGCTCTTGAAGAGCCAAGGCCTAAGTGGCTTACTCTCATCAACAATTCTCTGGGTGCGTGTGAAGAACTGAGGGGACCTACAATTTAAGTACTAGTGAACCAGTCCATGCGTTGCTTTGGTTAAAAAAAGGACCGACTAATTGACCTATTTCACTGGAGCAATACCGTTGAAATGTATATGCTCCAGTGAAATAGGCAGTTGCCTTTCTCCCCTTAGATATTCAACCGTGATACCCGCATATATGCCCATTTGTTCACTCTCGAGCCCAACTTCGGAAGTATACTGTCATGTTAGAGAATTGTTCCTTAGCTGTTATAGGAACGCTAATTTTTTCGTGACATGCGGACACGGAAAGACAAAACTATAAGGGTTCCGTTTTATCTTATTTCTTCGCTAAAAAAATGCATTTCCTTTTCATACAAAGAACTGTAACTTTTACGTTTTCTGTTAGCCCGTGAATATGATTTTGGTAGCTTAGTTGGTATTTCCTCAAAGCACATAAAATACTCGGAAGGAAACCAAATAATTATATCAGACACCGCAGAAACCGTCACAGAATGTCATTAGTCGTTTGTGTTTACAGCCAAACAAGGGCCTAATCCACTTCACCGCTTAAGTATATCAACTCCCATGTAGGTTCATGTCTTGCCACTTTGGCAATCATTTTTTCTTTTCATCTCGTGACATCAAATTTATAGCAAAAGCAGAAAATGTCTATCGTTCATTACTCAATGACAAGTCATTGACAGGAAGCAATTGCGCGCGACAGCCATCTCCCGATGTAATCTCAAAGTTGGTCATACATTAAACAGATTTCCACAGAGAGAAGTACTCAGTCCATATACCAAACCAATGCCGTGTCGCGCCGGCTATGGTAAAAGCTAGATAATAAAGATGGCAAAATCTATCGGGTAAGTGGTTCCTAAACCACTTGCTCGGTGTTCACTTTATTTAGCTTCGACTTTTCTGTGGCGCTTTGAACTTTTCCTTTCGATTCGAGTCGAAAATGACGAAAATGTTTATAGAGGAAGCACAAGTAATAACAGCTGGTGTATGGTGTAGCGTGTTATTTCTCAGCGTATACAGCGACGTTGCATGTTTCAATCGAATGAAAATCTCGTGGGGGAGTTAGTTTTGTGAATTATTGTGAGTTGTGAATTGTGCAAGACACTCACAAAAAAAAAAAGGCAAAAATTATCAAAACAAAACACGAAATGTTGAACGAAATACAATAATTAAAAGGCCAACTTGAGAGGTTACAGAAAAAAAAAGTAAAAGTTTTTCTTCTTGTTTGTGTCTGCAGTTCATTTACTTTTTCTTTTTCGACAATGAGATGAGAGAAGTGGTTTGCTATGCGTTTTCTGCTTAGCCGTGAAAATTGAAGGTTTTTACCTTGTATCTCTGTTCTGATCTCTGTAAGTTGACATAACCCGTTAAAGAAATTTGGGTAAACATGGTTTCAGTCAACAGTGTCTATAGCTAGTTTTTTTTTTTTTATTAAAAAATCAAACCCATACTTTGTTACATTCATAAAACCACAGTTGCATGTTTGTGAATTAAAAAATCATTAAGTCCTAAGCTAGCAATTGACTTATGAATTAAAAACCATTTAATTCATAAGCTAAAAATTGAATTATGAGTTAAAGTTTCCATAATTCACAAGCTAAAAATTGAATTATGAATTAAAGTTTCTTCAATTCACAAGCTAGCAAAGTGAATTATGAATTAAAAACAAGCTAAAAAGTGAATTATGAATTAAAAACAAGTGACTTATGATTTATGAATAAAAAAAAGTCAATGCAGAAACCAGGTGGAATTAAAATTTCACAAATTTGAATTCATAAGGCGAATTAGCGAATTATCAGGTATCAGCAAAGCTGTAAATGAATAATATCATTTAAAAATGCACACTATCATTTTTTTCATCATTTATGAAAAAATGAAGGAAAAAAGACAGTGTGTAGCTCTGTAAATGATAAATGATGAGGAAAATGATAAATATCAAAAGTTTTTGTCTGTATGACTGAAATAATGAAATGAAATGATAGTGTGTGAGAAACATATCATTTTTGTGTGTAGTTTTTCGCCTGAAAAAAGCATTTGCATGAAATACGAGCCTTGGTCAAGAGAAATACACGAAAAAATCCAAAAATACAGTTTTTAGTTTGTGAATTAAATGAATTCTAATTCATAAGTCAATTACTGACTTGGGAATTAAAGTGAGAGTTAAGCTAATAAATGATTTAAGCTTTTGCAACTCTGCATAAAACATGAACGGTAGCATTAAATTTTGACATGCAAACAAAATAGAAGTCATAACGTATCTGTCTTGTTGTTTATTGCGATAAGCACAATTCCCCTGCCAATCAGAGCCACTTTAAACTCTTTGCACGACAAACAGAAGAAAATATTATATTCCGTCATAGGTAAACGAGACTAGACCATCAACAGTAACAACAAAAATATAAATTGACTATCAGACACCATTTTCAAGTTACCTTCGTGTTTGTGCTCAATTCGATCACAAAATGTCTCAGTTCTCGCAGACCGAGAAATCTGTCTCAGGAAGACACGGTGACAAAAAACGTGAGAAATTTCCATACGATTGCCATTCAGTTGAGAATTTTCAATTGAATAGATCTAATGCTTACAGCGCGCGGCTATGAGCTACAATTTCTATCGTAGTTTAACCCTCACTATACCTATAAGCTATGACAAAGTTTTTTTTGAGCTGTGAGAATTGTTTTGGTTAACCATGGAAATGAAAATTGAAAGAAAATCGTGAGTCAGTTGACTGAAAATTATCGTTTACTCAATTTTACGTTGTGGTATGCCGGTGGTGAAGTTGAAAATTCATACATACACAAGACGATTTTGAAAGGAAACCGATTTCAGAATCGCTGAGCAGAACTTAATGCTTTTTCTTGTTTATTTTTTGAAGAAAACAGAATAATTGTTTTAAAGACTTCTAGATTAAACAAAAACATAACGGCTTATATTCTTAAACCTTTTATGAACAAGACAATATAAGGAACGACTTGTACAATTTTTATAAAACTAGTCGACCCAGCTCTCGAAATTCGTTTAAGGGGGCTTACATTTAACACCATGTTTATCATGTTATCAGCTTCTGTCAATTGGCGGATTCGTCTTATGAACACCATAGTAAACCCAACTTAACTTGGGTAACATATTTTCATCTCTTTGCTTGAAGAGCTTAAGAAACTTTCTTACGAGCTTTATAATGAATAGGTATCTAGTCGTTGGTAACTTCTTCGAAATAGGATCCCAAGAAATTTTGGAAATGTATTGACTCTAACAGTGTGATTGTGCTACCTTGACCACTACTTCTGACATTTGTGACGATTTTGCCGAAATTGGTCAATCTTTCATTGATTCTCCACTTGTTGTGGACGAAATCTACTTCCATTGTTGCAAAACTATCTCCAATTGCCTTTTAATAGTATCACAGTAGAATATGATAAGATTTTACAATTTGTCACTTCTTAAAGAAGACTATAATGTTGGACTACATCTGAGTTCTAAAAAATGTAGGTCATTCTTAGCTCTTCCCTTGAGAAACATTTTTGACTTGTCATTGAAACCAGGTTAATTTCCTGCAATGTGAAGAATGTCTTGATAACTCCCGTATATAAAAAAGGTGGTAAAAATAATTTTTGTAATTCTTATAGATCTATTTCTAAACTCTCATGTATTCCAAAGTTGTTTGAGCAAGTAGCAGCAAGAAGTGTGTCTTTCTCAAAAAAAAACTTTCCCTTCATCTCATGACGATGTCATTTGACACCAGATTTAAACTCGTGCTTAAACTGTACCTAAAGGACCTTGGAGTTCTCTTTACACCCAATATAGATTTTTCTATAAGGATTTATATTGAAAGATTGGAACCTGTGCACCGGAGTTTCAGCTATTTTTTGTTAAGGGTTTCAGTGGATTGATCTCCTAAATATTTTTCCGTACGACCATCGTTTGACACTTATTAGTATACATCTATAAACTGGAATTCAAAACCTTTTAACGTTAATTTTAGTAAAAACCAACGTAAAGTTATTCTTGAAACCAGTGTTCCGCGTTCGTAAATGTTTTATGTTAATTTATATATAAAAACAAAAACAAAACAAACATTCTGTTTAATTTTCATCAATATATTTTCGATATTGTACTTTGATTAGTACTTGCTTCTGACGAACGGACAGACGGTTATTTAAAATTTTTAAGAGCTCCGTTTTTATGATTTGAGTATATTTTGATCTTTTGTTGTTACAAAGACCAGGAAAGATTTTTTTGCAGTTGAAGTGGTGTTCTGTATGGTATAATAAGGTCTTAAGATGTTTATTCCAAAGATAACTTATCAGCTATCGCCAAACTTCATCGATATCGTTTTGATTATCTTAAGGGAATTCAAATTTCTTAATTGAAAAAACATTATCGTCGGGAAGATAGTGATTTTCGGAGTTATCAAGATCATTTCCAAAACGATATTGTTTGAATTACGGAATGACCCTCCTGTTTTTATTTACGTTTGGTCTGAAAATAGTTTATAAACAAGCTTATGAACAAAAAAATAAAAGAAACCCAATCAATGAGATAGGTACCGAAAAAAATGATTTTGAAGAAATTCTATATAAGACTAATTCGTAAAAATTCTGGTCTCTTATAAGTTGACAACCCTTCGATCTTTTTTTTATTAATTTTTTTTTTAACTAAAGAAGGATAGTGTAGAAGGTTTATTACGACAAACAAAATTTATACCTTTCAAATCACAAACGGTGCAAACGTTAAAATATAATGCTTTTCTCACTACAGCAAAATATATCAATATACCTATCTACGAATACTCAATTTCGTTTGAAGAAGTGGGTAGCGGGTAGTGGGGTAGTGAATATCGTATTTTTTTTTTGATTTGTTGCTTTTGTTTTGCTGAACTGTTTGCAGCAAGGAATAAACTAGTTAATTTATGAAATTCACTGAAAATGTAAGATTATTTTTGTTTTTAAAATCACTGGAAATGTTAAATTTCATTGTACAACGTGCATGTGGTTTGATTCATGTGATTATAATACAATATCACTGAATATTTAAGATCATTTTATATCGTGGGTAGTGAAAATTTCAATTGTAAAGTTTTTTTTTCATATTTTTACTGGTAATGGAGTGTTTTGCCTTGAATTTTAAGGGAACGTTCGGGTAGTGGCGAAAAAGAGTTTTGAGTATTTTGTACAAAATCGACCAAGCCGTTTATGACATATGGCCAACGTAGCGGTTAGTGGAGCAGCGAGGTAGCGGGTAGCTGTGTGACGGGTAGCGGTTAGCGTGTAGGGTATGGTAGAGGGTTACGGGGTAGCGGGTAGCAGTTTAGGTCTTTTATCTATCGATTGAAGCAGTACGAAGTCTGACGGGTGACCTAGTATACCTACGTATAAAACATTTTTAACTTCCCCGAGGAAGTTATTGTAATGGAGCCGATTTTGTTTTTGCATATCGCAGCAGCACCTCGTGAGTTCGAGTTCTACTCGTGCCCATAGTTTTTATTTCATCTTTAACGAACACTTCTTGCGAAGAACTGACAACACTTCCAAGAGTATTAATCTGTCAGGAAAAAGTGCTTCTCAACTTTGCCGTTCGGAATCGGCGTTAAAATATACTAAACAAGAGCTTTTTTCTTACTATGCTGGTACTGGTTAAAAAAAAAAAAATAATATTTCGTGTTATTCGTACCTAGATGGAAAAGACAATAGAAATATAATTCATGTTTGTGCAAAAATACGGTATGGTTCACCACTTATAACAAACAATCAATCAAACACAGCTAAGACATCTACAGGGTGATTCACGAGCGTTGTGCCAAAAAGCTAGAGCGTGTAGGTTGAGTTGAGACAAGAAAAAAATCGTATGGGAGGGGGGGGGTCTATTCCCCCCCGTTTAGCCGGGAGGGGCAATTTTCTGAAAAATTGACTTATTTTGTAAAAAAAAATATTAAAAATCAACGGCTTAGTTTACAACACCGTGCTATACCTTTCTGAAAAGCTAAAAACTTCTTCTTTCACTTTGTTTTTAAAATAAATTATTTTAACGAATAGTTTTAAAAAAATAAATTTTCAAACTAAAAATTTTCAAAAAAAAAGTCAAAAAAAAATTTTTGAACTAATTTTTTTCAAAATTTTATGTAATTAAGTACTAATTTTGTTTTAAAATTTCAATGTCTTTGTTAATTTTTAGTCGAAAACAGAAAACCGGATGCAAAAATGTCTTTTCGTTTTTGAGAAATTAAAAAAAAACCAAAACCACTTTTTTCTAAGAAAATCTTTGTTTTTATTTTTACCTATCTGGACTCTTAGTATAATTTACTAGTTTAGTTTATAAATTTAATTTTTTGTAATTGGAGTCTTATGAGAACTCAATAAAGTAGAAAAGTATTGGATTTTCCCTGGATTAATCATTTTGTTCATTGAAAACGTCTGCCACTGACCTTTCACTTCTAGCTCTCCGTGCTCTCGTCGGCGGATTCTTGAAAACATGCTACGACTTGGGCGCCATCTATTGGGATATCTTTCAGCGTAGAGTCTTTCGGCTTCCCGATCTCGACAACAAGTTAAACCGTAGCAGAAGTTCCTGTCCGCTAACTCTTCTCGAACATATGAGTTTGTTATTGTTATGTGTTGATGAATTAATATTTTAATTGTAAATGGTTGTTAAGTAAATATGCGATGCCTTTTATTAACCTTTAGGTTGTTAATTGTTTTTTCATTCAAGAAAAATTGCGTTTTAATTATCTTAAGCCCCCAGCAGGTAGAACCCTTCGCCGGCGAGTGGCCGCGGCCCCAGGTATAGTAAGAAAAAATTGCAGGTCAGTTTTCAGACGTAATCAATGAATAAAATGGTTAATCCATTGAAAATCCAATACTTTTCTACTTTATTGAGTCGTCATAAAACTCCAATTACAAAAAATTAAATTTGTAAATTAAACTAATAAATTAAACTAAAAGTCCAGATAGGTAAAAATAAAAACAAAGATTTTCTTAGAAAAAAGTGGTTTTGGTTTTTTTTTTAATTTCTCAAAAACGAAAAGACATTTTTGCATCCGGTTTTCTGTTTTCGACTAAAAATTAACAAAGACATTGAAATTTTAAAACAAAATTAGTACTTAATTACATAAAATTTTGAAAAAAATTAGTTCAAAAATTTTTTTTTGGCTTTTTTTTTGAAAATTTTTAGTTTGAAAATTTATTTTTTTAAAACTATTCGTTAAAATAATTTATTTTAAAAACAAAGTGAAAGAAGAAGTTTTTAGCTTTTCAGAAAGGTATAGCACGGTGTTGTAAACTAAGCCGTTGATTTTTAATATTTTTTTTTACAAAATAAGTCAATTTTTCAGAAAATTGCCCCTCCCGGCTAAACGGGGGGGAATAGACCCCCTCCTCCCATACGATTTTTTTCTTGTCTCAACTCAACCTACACGCTCTAGCTTTTTGGCACAACGCTCGTGAATCACCCTGTATTAATTATGGGATTAGATAAATGCAGCAAAATGGTTTGTTTCGCTCACATCTCAACAAGATCGAAAAAAAAAAACAAAAACAAACGACAAGAAAGTGGGTCAAAACCAATTCACGGAGGAATTAACATATGTTACACGAACAAGTAGCCATTGCATTAAAAAGCACAACTAGCACCGCTAACTCTACAAAATCCACGTCGCTATTATGGCCATTCCTAAAACTTAATTGAAGTTTGCTTATTGTTCTCTGGTTTTTCTTATGGCAAATGCTGTTTATTTTCAGTTTGTTGTTTATACGAAATGTTACCAAAGAGGGGGCGGAGAACGTCATGCATCTACGTTTTAAGTGAACGTGACATTCTTCGCTTTGTAATGTTTCACATGTTTGTGTGCTCAGCTCATATGGAACAAGAGAATGTCCTATGCGCTACAGTGACTGACTGCAGTCAGTTTTGTTGTTGTTTGTCGTTCACGATAGAAACAACAACTTCTCAACTCGTCCAGAAGACAAAGGTTTA
Organism: Sphaerophoria taeniata; assembly: GCA_943590905.1. Lineage (NCBI taxonomy): Eukaryota > Metazoa > Arthropoda > Insecta > Diptera > Syrphidae > Sphaerophoria > Sphaerophoria taeniata. Next base: position 28,420,180 of record OX016541.1, read on the forward strand.
TAAAGTAAAGAAGTGAAAACTTGTGAACAAATGAATCATGCATGATGACGTGATGGTGGTTGACGGGCTCTAACAATTATTAGCGCGTTGATCCAAAGGAAAATGATAGTTTTAAAATTTATGAGCATGAGCGATAGTGAAGAACAGTTCGTTGAACTTTTTGTTTTGTTTTTTAAGTAATTGTTCTCTTTTATGGCATTTGAACTTAGGAGCATCTCCACCATGTGAACCGGCTTATCAGCTGGTTGAAAAAAGGTAAACAATTATCTATTTGAAATGTCATAAATAATATTCCTGGAAGTTCTATGCGTATGCAGCTGCACTAAGGCAAAGAGTCAAATATGACATCATAAAAATGCCACACGCAAACTCTGAAACCCTAGCCAATATACATACAGGGTGGCTGACGAAAGCTTAGATTTAATAAAAATGGATAACTGGGGCACTGAAGCAAGAATTTGAATTGTCCGCCGTTATTATGCACTGGAGTCCGTAATTTTGGTTCAAAGAGAATACAGACGCACGTTTGGCTGCAATCCTCCGAGCAGATGGACTATAATGATAATGAGGTTTGTCAACAATTTTGCCGAGCATAGAACGGTCGAAAGAAGACCTTACCATCGAAATCCTTCAGTTCGGACGGAGGAAACAATAGCTGCTGCCATACAAAATAATCCAAGAGTTTCGACAAGAAACTAATCTGCTCAAATGGGTACAAGCAGACAGTCATTGCAGTCAATTATGCACAATGACTTGGACTTATTCCCCTATGAAATCTAAATGGGCAACAAACTGAATGCAGCAGACTTGCCGATTCGCTTGGAATTTTGCCAGAAGATGCTACAAATGGTGGAAGAGGACGGAAACATGTTGAACTATCTTTTTATGTCTGACGAAGCTCATTTTGATTTGAAGGCACAAACAAAATTGTCGAATATGAAGTGGTTCCAACCCACAGATACTCCATGAGACAGAATTGCATCAACTTCGTGTCACAGTATGGTGTGCAGTTTCGTCACGATGCATTGTCGGGCCCTATTTCATCGAAGAAAACGGTCACACCGTTACGGTTACTGGCGACCGTTACTTGACCATGTTGAGAGAGTTTTTCTATCCAGAATTACGCCGAAAGAGAATTCCTTTCAAAACTGTTTGGTTTCAGCAAGATGGTGCAGCTCCTCACTTAGCCACGCCTGTTACAGAATTGCGAAGAAAATTTCCGAACAAGCTGATATCCAGGAACTCTTCATTCCGTTGGCCCCCCTGGTCACCTGACCTTGATTTTTTTTGTGGGGTTATTGAAAACAGAAAGTCTAAAAGTCAAAACCAACAAATTTGAATGCATTAAAGCAAGCCATTCAAGAAACAATTGCGGCTATTTCAGTATCAACTCTCCAAGCAACTTTTTGGTTAGATGTCGCACATGCATCAACGAGCGGAGGGGACATTTAAAATCCATTATTTTTAAAACTAACTAAGCTATATTTATTAAAATTAAATGAACTTTAATATGAACAAAATTAAAATGAATTCCATACACTGAAAAAAAAGTTATTTGAGTTTCTTAATGCAGCAATATTCATCAGCCACCCTGTACATATGTACCTACAAATAATGTCTATAAAAATACACCTAGATTTATTACAGAGGTTCGGTCATCTTTAAGTGATGAAAATGAAAAAAAAAGCTTCGAAGCAGTGCAAATTATATTGCCATTCAACAAAAACAAGGGACTTTGGATCATAGTCCAAAGCTGGTTTCTTAACAACTGGTTTCTTCTTAATCGTATGATCATACAAATGCAATGTAAAAATATTTGTTGTTATTAATCATATCTGCCCATAAATTAAATTTTGCATGCTTGAGAACATCCCATATATGGATACTTTCATTGACAAGTCGTAAGAGATTTTTTAAGCCTTAGATGGTATTTCTAGATACTCAAATTGATTTTTTCTAAAAAAAGAAAAAGTGAGTGACAAGTCACAGTGATGAGAAACAAAAGTGAAAGCCACCAATTTGCCAAGACCCTATTTTCCACATTCTGGCCACAAATTGTTTCGAAAAGTCATAAGTCAACGTTTATGCCAAGGCCAACTGTCATTGTTTCCTACGATACACAAAACTCAAGTTGAGCTTGAAAGTGAGATTGATTTCGTTCACTTTATTTACCATTTGATGGTCCCGCTGCAACTGGTTCTTCATTTTCCTTCTGCCATCGAAAGAGACAGTACATTTCAATGAATAAAACACTTTGCAGGAAAGTTGTTGTCTAGACTCTAGATTGATTGGATTCAATTAAATTTCCTTTCTACACAAACTTTAAATCGTCATCGACTCACCGCACGATTGAAATCTTTTCTGGAAAAAATAAGCCGATAAGTGTGGAATGTATTGAAACAATTTGTCGACACTCAAAATGACAACGGTGTTAGGAACAACAAATGGGGAAAACAAAACAAGTATAAGACTATAAGACTATTATTTAAAGAAAACGAGGAGAAAGGCTTTCCTGTCCTGACTAAGAGTCTGAATGCAGACGTAGAGTGGTGTTTTCTTCTTCTCATGCATCCATGTCGATGTTTTTTTTTTTTTTAATAATAATGTTGTCGCGTGTTATGCGTCAATCAAAGCCATGTTCGAAAAAAAAATACTACTGCTAAGTTTCGGACAGGTGATCATTGATAAGAATGGGAAAAAGGATAAGAGGATCTCTGGAGAAGATCAGCATTTACTTCATAAGTTTCAGAGCCATCTAATACGATTTTTATTGAATCGACGAAAAGGTACCAACTTCCAATCCAACAAAAAGGAAGTGGAAGAACCTCAAACGAAAACGAAACAAACGTTGTCTGTTTGCTTGGTACGAGTCCAGTAGAGTTCAATAGATGGTAATGCTCTAGCACCGATCTAACCAGGGTAGCAAGCGTGTAGCGTTCAAAAAAGCTCTCCAGAACAACTTGGGATAAATTGGCTTTTGACTTGTTATAAATAACTGTTGTCATTCCCAAATCAATAAGATCTATTTTTGACTTCATTAAGGGGAACTATACAGTAGAACTGATAGTATCAGTTCATCTGAATAGTGTGCACTTTGCCTTAGAACTCATTTGTTTGGATAAAACTATGAAGCAGTGGTTCGCTTCGATTTATACTTATTTATACTATGATGTTCATATTTGTTTTTTAGGTGAACTCCTTGACTGTCTCGAAATAGCTATTACTAACAGCGAAATTTTGTCCTAGGCGGTGTCTGTAAAGGTGATCAACTCAGCTGTGTTTTTCGTTCGACCATTGATGTCGAAAATGAAATAGGATCGTTGACAAAAAACAGCGAAAATCTCAGCACCGAGTCGAGAAGCCAAGTAGAATTGATGATACAATTATTTTGTGGTGGAGTTAGACGGAGCATCACTTTAGAGACTAAAATAACAAACCACAAATATGCCAAATAGTAAATTGTATAGTGTTTTCGAAAATAACCTCTGCCGCGGCTCTCTTGGTGGTTATCAAAACGCAACAATGGCGTCGCTTCTTGGTTCTCATGTGGAGTGGTGGCGTCCTACAAGATTCCTATCAGCATTCAGAAGTTAAAGCAAGGACATTTGCTATGTTTATAATGTTAACATCCAAATTTTGCCATTTTGAAAGAGTGAGAGAAAATCAAACATTTCCATCTATGGCATTTTCCAATATGGCAATATAGGAGTAATTTCTAATCGTACATCTGAATCAACATACTTAGACGGGTATTTTAAACGCAAAACGAAAACAACACTGCGGATACATGAGTCCAATATCGTTTCTATTTGGAACTCTTAAAGCAATTCCGACAGTTCTTAAAGAGTTAAATTGGACAAGGACTTCAAGCCTCAACCAAGAGCCTCCGCCAGCTAGCTCGATGCCTAGCTAGCTGTCTCCAGTTGATTGACGTCTTCTTCCACTTGTGTGCGCCACCTGAGTCGCTGTCTTCCTATACTTCTTCGTCTCTCGGGAATGGTATCGAAGGCTTTCCGGGCCGGAGCAATGGTGTCCATCCGCTCTATATGACCGAGCCATCTGAGTCACTGGACCTTTACCCTTCTGGCTAGGTCCGTGTCATTGTACAACCCGTAAAGTTCGCTGTCGAATCTTTTTCTCCAGCCAGAGGCACATTAATCCCATTATTCATCGAGAGAGGACTTTATCACTCAATTTCTTTCTTAGCCCAAAGAAACAGGGATTAGCAAGAGTTATTCTTCGTCTGATCTTGGCGATGCTGGTGTTATTGCCCGTGTTAATAGCGGAGCCTAGGAGACAAACTCCTCTACTACCTCTAAGTTATATGCGTCTATTGTGACGTTCAGTCCCCGAGCCGTCGGTTTTGGGTGTCCTTCCTCGAAGACAGCATAAATACTTCGTCTTTCCCTCATTTACCGCTAAACCCATTTTTGCCACTTCTCAATTCTCACAACGGCGCCATTGACATCACGCTGTGTTGTTCCCATTATATCAATATCATAAACGTACGCGAAAAGTTGAACAGTCTTTTGGAAGAAAGTGCCTCTGGTGTTGACGGTCGGTGGAGTTTTGTACTATCTCCTCAAGCACGATGTTCAAGAAATCTCATGCTAGTGCTTCGCCCTGTCCGAATCCTTTTTTGACATCGAAAGATTCCGTAAAATCTTGCAAACGTTCATGGAGCAGCGTGAATTCTCCATCGTCATTTTGCACTAGGTACAGCAAAGTGAAATTTGGTCGATGCTTGACTTTCTTGGTCTGAAGCAACATTAATAAAGAGCAATCAGAATGTTGATGAAAGGCTTCAGACGTTCACATATTACGGTAGAGGATCTTGTAGGCGATGTTAAGTAGGTTGATTCCTCTGCAGTTGGCAGGATTTAGAGGATCTCTCTTCATCAGGATCAGACAAAGAATCCTGAAGTTCCATTCATCAGACATGCATTCTTCCGACTATCGAGATTAACCCTTTGCTGCTTTGAAGAGCTCGCCAGCTAGACCATCTGTTCTAAAGGCTTTGTTGGATTTCAGCCGTGATATTGCCGTTTTCTATTCGTCTAGATCGGGTTCACGGAATTATTGGCTATCATCGTGTCCAATGAATGCCTCCTGCCTGACGGCGGGATTCTGTTCGTCGTCGCCGTTCCAAATCCCAAGCAGCGACTACGATTCTACTAAGATGTTCCCTTGCTCATCCGTTCTTGCTCGATGACCTTGAGTCAGCTATTTTACCTTCCGGTAAAACCTCCGATGTTCATTCCTGATGTTGACTCTTTTTTCTTCTGAGAAGCCGGCGTTCCTCTCTCCTCTTTTTCTCATAGAGCTCAAGAGCAGCTCTTGTCCTTCTATGTAGCGCCGTTTTGTACAAGAACTAAAAGCGAATTTCTCTTTTGTAAGAAAAAGTGCTCGGTTGACATTTTCCGAGAAGACAAGAAAACCGTGTTCCTAGTTCTAAGAAACACACATATAAGATAACTTTCAATCAATTTAAGGCTCAATGTCAATTGTTCATTATTAAAATTGATAATCATTTTGGTCAATGATCATTTGATCAGTTAGAAATTAGATCAACACAAGAAGCAAAGACCACGACGCGAACCGCCCGTACGCAGTGCTAACCTTCACAAAATTCCGATTTTTCTGTATTTACTTTCGAAGTCAACAAAATTGGTTATTTTTGTGTGTCGAGTTTTAAATGGTTATCTTATCTTTGAGAAACGTTCATTGGCGTTATATTCTTCATCAGTCTACATTTAAACAAGAGCAAAACAAATAAAACCAAATTAACAGCGTTCCCTTTCCATCGTCCACATTGGTTGACGGTTGATAAAAGTGTTTTGCTCTGGTATTTTGTATTTGAGTGTGTGCGGTCGGTGGTTTGGAGGAATTTGAATTTGTCAGTGGTCACGAATTAGGTCGGTTATTGGCTTAATCAATTCACAGCTAAGTGATTAGATGGACGACGATGATATTTTTAGCGCTGACAATAATAATTGCCTTAATTGAAACTATGTACTTTCTGTGTAGTTGAAATATCATGTTCCAACTGAAAATCAAGTTTAATTTAGCCTGTAGTAATCCACTTCGATCCAACATCAAAATCAATCCCAGACCAGACAACCCGTCAGAAAAAAAGAAAACAAAGTGACGAGTGTAGATGTGTGCACGAAAACTTTCTACCAGAACATTCATCAGTCATCAGAAGAGTGAGTTCTCTCTTTTTTTCTTGATTCAACACAAATTTTCTTCAACCAGTTTACTCCTAGCCAGCAGCTTCACCATACGGATACCTACTAGAGATTTGAATAAAACCATACCCAAACAGTGTATGTGTGCCTGTGCATTATTTGACGAGTGAAAAATGAAATGAAAAAATTCAAATCCAATCCTACGAGCTGCGATAGAAGCAAGAAGACCAAAAAACCAGTAGAACCACCAGACAACGAAAACCGAAAACCAAAACCGCCAGTGTTGGGCTTCAGCTTCAGCTTCAGCATCATCATCATCCAGTGTATTGCGTTCGCAGCACGACCGCCCTCGGCATCTCCATCACCCCAGAGAGTCGACAAAGATTATTATTATTTTATTTTACAGACCATCCACATCCACATCCACACACACAGCTTCGTGATGACGCATCCAGATTCAAAAGTTCAGAAACAGCACCACGACCACGACCACGACTGCGGCGACTTAAACAGCCGCGGAAACTTGTTTTGTTCGTTTCGCTGTTCTCTCCCTCTCTGATGGAGAAAACTTTTAGATTTTCATTTTTAAAAGACAAAAATGAAAACAAAAAAAAAATCAATTTAATGCAAGGTATTGTACTAGGAGCCAATGAGTTAGGGACGTTGCAATAACTTTTGCTGTTTACCGATTCCGACAACAAATATGGCAAATAATTGTGCTTCCCAAGTAGGTATGCCGTCAGCAGGCAGTTGAGTTGTTGAGAAAAAAGCAATACAGAACGTGACGATGACGCACAGGCGGCCCAAGTAGCCCCTAGAATAGACAGCACGCCGCGCAACCCATTAATTTTCTGCTTAATGAATTTTCTGGCTGCACTTGTGTTCTAGCAGGCGAAGCAAAAAACCAAAAAGGAAAACAAAATTTTCCCTAAGCAAATTTTCATACATAAGTCGCAGCAAACACGAGCGGCAAGCGGCAAAATTGCGTAATTAATTCTAAGCACTGTTGCACATTGCATGTTGGAATGGAATCAGTTTATGACGAAGAACAATAGAATATCAAAAAAAAAAAAAGAGTCCGAAAACCTGCAAGACAACAAGGAAAACGTTTCATATTCTTTTCCAACTGAACAACGTCGCTGTCGTCGTCATAAACCGAATGGAAATTCAATGTTGAATGTTCATTTTTGTTTCTACTCAAAAATGTGTTTTTTCTTTCTCTTTTTTCCAATTACAAAATCCATTCAAGGTCGCCAAATAAATTAGAAACGAAAAAGGAGAATTCTTAGCTGCAGTTTTTATTTTCTCTTCCATTAATTATTTATTACTTACCTTAATAATTAATTCAATTTCTGGAACATCGCCATTGGAAGCTCCATTTTCTTGGTTATCTTCAGACATGATTCACGGAAGGAAGGTAGTTGCTTTTTTTTCAAGTTAATTCTTTGATCGTTTGTGTTTCCTCACAAGTATTTTCTTTTGTTTTTCAAGTTTTGATGGACCCAGAAGAATTACTAGGATCGAAATGATAAATAATTCACTTTCAACCGGGGGAAAAAACCGTATTGGATGGAACGACGACGTTTATGATTTTTCACTTTCAAATTGCAAAAGACAACCGGACAAAACGACAGCTCAAAGTACACTGAGAAAAGAAAGTTGATTTTTTACGTAATTCACAATTGATTTCTGTTACGGCAATTGTGAATGGAACAAAAATATAAGAGAGGTTACGATAGCGAAATCTATTACTTTTCATCTTTTTGGTCACACAATGCGATTTTGGAATATGATTTGGATTTTATTGCATTAAGCTTATTGATGGATTTACATGTAACTGCATCTTTACTTCTGCAGAAAATAGGGATGCAGGATACTAAAATCATGCTCGTTCAATAGAGAGGGAAGATCAATCAGCAGAACATCTTGATAAATCAAGATTATAGGAAAAAAGAGAAATCAAGATCAAGATTATAGTTCAGACGAACATGTTCACCTTGATTATAGCATATTATTCTGAAATCAGAAGTTCCTTTAATTTATTTAGTTCAGCTTCAGGTTAGCAGTGAATCTCTTATTCTCTCTCGGCAGAAAAGAGCGAAAAATAACAAGGGAAGTTACTGCTAAGATTTATTTCGTACAGAAAATAACGCAGTAGAAATGGAGGAATCCTCATTGGACGGTCTATAGTTTAAATGATCTGTCACCGGGCTATAAAAAATTATGGCAATTAAAAAGGAGGAGGTATAAGGTACTCGCATATGCACACAATCGTCCTTCACGTGTGAACAAGGCAAAAGAATCTACAATTTGCAATGAACACAAACATACCTAATTTATACTGTCAAAATGTCAGCTGCAAACATCTCCGTTCCTTTGTATATGCATTTACAAAGCTCCGTTCAAAAAACGAAGAATCAATCCAAAAAGTTTATCTGATTGGTCAGCTGTCATGAAGAAAAGTGAAACTTTTTTGTTTTGCTTGAACTAACCAATCACAGCATTGGAAAGCACAATTGGAACGCTTAAATTTTGTGAATTATGAGTAATGTTTTGTTGGAACTGGAAATCGGAGCAAACGTAATGTCGTTTTCCATTGGTCGTCCAGAAGCATTCGGAAGAGTCCAGAAGTCTTCTGAAACCATTTCATTGGACTGACTTTGACAGACGGAATGCATCTGAGAAGAGCAGAACTCTTCTGTTTTGAAAACAGAATGGTCCGGAGAATGACAGATACATCATAACCCGTTCCATTGGCGGTAGAAGAAGAAACATCAAAAAAAGACCAATGGAAAACGACATAAAAGTCAACAAAAGCTATGTAGAAAAAAAGTGATACAAGTAAATAACACAAAATCTTATTAATATAAAAATTTAAAAGAACTCTAAACCCAAACCAAAGGAAAGAAAACAAACTCAAAATGAAATACGACCGATTTCGAATAATCCAATGGGACTTTGTACTGATTTTCTGTCAAATTGTTTCCATGCAATTTTGTACGTATTCACTTCTCGGACTCATCCTCCTCTCATTCAGCTACGTCTTGGATGAAAACTTCGCAGTGTCTTCGCTCTACAAATACGACGAACTATGGGTTACCCAATACAATGGTCGGATAACAATTCTTGTGTTCGTGATAAACTCATTTTTAGCTACTTTACTCCTGTGGCTGGTGGTGAAAAAGGCGAAACTTTGTCTCGACTTTAGTTTCACATTTCATGGAATTCACTTGCTCATCTGTTGGTGGTACAACTCATCGTTTCCGATGCACTTGTCGTGGTGGCTGTTGAACATTATAACGACGGGGATCATGTGCATTGGCGGAGAAGTTCTGTGCATGAAGTCGGAGCTGGAGAATATCCCTGTGGGCTATTCGATGAATCGAAAATCGAATGTTTAACGATAACTTATGTAAATAAAACGATAAATTATAAAATAAATACGAGATACGATTAGTTTTTAACAACAACAACAATCTATTTTTCTACTTTAGCCACTTAACGATATAAAAATTTCTTTTTCCGACTCGCAGCAATGATAAACCGTTTTTGAGGACATGAATTCCATTTGTGATTACTTCGGCGAAGTTCTGAGTTCGTTTTTGGTTCACATAGAATCCTCCAGCTGTGATGATTCTCATTGCGTCACCTGAAAGTGCATTTTTTACTTAAAACTGCAAAAGGTTAACGGCTGCTTTTTCTTACTCTCTGTGGGAAAACATTTGGCTTTTAATGCCAATTGGAGTATGGACAATCCGGGCTCTGGCAGGATTTCAACAACCGAAGCGCCGGCAAAAGTCTGTCTGATTTCGTTGTAATTTAATTCACCCAGGCCTTCGACGTTGCCTTTGTAGAGAGCTTCAGTGACTTTTTCGGCTTGTTTTAGGCCAGCCTCTGATAGAAACAAAAAAACATGAGTGACAAGCTGCCTTGAGTTAAGGCCAAAGCTTACCTCCATGGACTAACAGAGTAACATCTTCAGCGAGAATCGTTTGGGCTTTCCTCTTATCCGGCGATTTCCTGTGTTCATCCATCAGAAATGTGATTTCTTTCAGCGGAATAAAAGTAAAGAGCTTCAGGAGTTTCTCGACCTCCGAATCTGGCATTCTCATGAAGAACTGGTACAGTGAGAATGGCGACGTTTTATCTTCGTCCAGCCAAATGGCATTGCCGGCAGATTTTCCAAATTTGTCTCCCTCTTCGTTCGTTACTAGCGGAAGAGTCATCCCGAACACCGACTTCTTCTTCTCCACACGACTTATCAGTTCGTGGCCAGTCATCAAGTTACCCATTTGATCACTACCACCCATTTGGAAGCGACAATCGTAGGCTTGAAGCAAATGCAACCAATCGTAGGCTTGAAAGATTTGATATGTGAATTCGGTAAAACTCATTCCGGCTTCACTCTCCAGCCGAGACTGGACCGATGATCTGGAAAGCATCGATCCCATGCGAAAGTGGCGACCCATATTAGCCACAAAGTCGATTATGTTCAGATTTTCATACCATGAGGCGTTGTTTACTACTCTGCAAGAAACAAGTGTCTCTAGAAGTCTAAAATTCCTGAGGAGGACTTTGCAACAAACCTTAATGGAGCGAGATCATTCTTATACTTGCTAGTGTCCCACAGCACATCCTGATGATTTTTGAAGATTCGCTTAAGCTGCTTCTCAATGGCAATAAGATTTGTTTCAATAACCGAAGCACCAAGTTGATTTCGTTCAGTCTTCTTTCCACTGGGATCACCGATAAGGCCGGTCGCTCCACCGACCAACGCAATTGGATTGTGTCCTTCACGTTGACAGTGCAGAAGACCCATAATAACTAGTAGATTCCCAACGTGCAGACTGTCGGCAGTAGGGTCGAAGCCGGCATAGATCGTTTGTTGTTTTGTGGTGAATAGTTTTGTCATCTCGGGACTGGTGATTGAACGATTTGAAACTTGAGTGTTTTGAGTGATTGCTTTTTGCTTACCCAGCTACATCCGGAAAGAAATCCTGGAAAAATCCTCTATCGGCTAGTGCCAGGAGGTTACGTTGAGAACTTTTCCTTCGGCTGAGTTGAAGGAACACTTTTGATTGGCGAAATAGTTGGTTCCGAATCATTTTTGGGCAATAATCTGAAAGAAAATTGACTTAGGAATCATTGGAGAATGCGCTGAAGATTCTTGTTAAGGTTGTTACTTTTAAAGTAAATAAATAAATAAGTTTTTGTTGAATAACTCGAGAAATTTACAGAATTTTAACTTGTTTTTTTTTTTATGATGATTTTTTTGACAAATGTCATTTCAAATGGAATGAAATGGAACTATCCTTTTTCGATGAATTGTGGCTATTCACAATAGTCAATTTTTTTCCTTTAATAGTTTTTCAACTTTGTTTAAAATTCTGTTTTATTTGTTTTCATGCCGTACAGAACTACAGATCAGAGATGATATAAGGTAAGTTACTTATTTAACCTTTAGTACAGACATTCTGTAAACTTAGCGTTTTTGAAATGGTGGATTCCTTAGAATGTAATATTCACAAAAATTCTTTTACTCTTGTATAACGACACAACAACTACAATTCCAATTCAATTTCTAATCGAAACACCCCCTTAAGAAGTTGCTTCACTGACAGCTGTCAAAAAACCAAAAAACAATTCAAATGACATTTCTATCGGTCTCTTTTACTCCACCCTGTCTCGTATTTTGATCTCTTTCATCGCTTTTGTTTATTCAATTCCAATTTTCATTTGCTTCAGCTGCTTAACAAAATAAAATACAAATAAGAAAAGAATCGAAAAAATCGCTACGTACAAATCGGACGGACACGTCGACAAAAACAAGGTTTTTCGGAAGCGTTTTCCCATCTTCGAGGTAATTACCCAGTTTTAAGCCAAACCATTTCAATTCATCAAATAACATCAATTTAATTTCATGTGATTGTTATTTCCGTTGTTGAACTAAAAGGAATCCAGCGATTTTAGTGCTTAGAAACGGATCGTACACATCACACAGAAGAAAATGCGTTTAACAAACTTCCGAAGCGGACGAATAATTCGTTTGATTGTTTGCGGCCTAATACTCCTGACGACAATCTACATCTTTGCAACATGGACCGATGGTTCTAAGAAGGTCCGTGAGGTTTACAACTCTGCCAAGCAATCTGCCTTGAAAAGAAGGAAACTCGAAGCGCCAATTCTAGTCGAAGGTAAGTACCGGCTTTACATTTGATATGGTCAGCGACACCACGAAAAGATCATTGCCGTCGCATTAGCCTTGACATTTAAATCGATCATTTGGTAATTGGTGAAAGTTTCCTCTAGAGTCTCTGTTGCTCCAATTAAGTGTTAAAACCTGTTCCTGGTCCCCATTGTGTTTATCATGAAACTTGTCCATTTGTTTAAACAAATTTTCTTCATCTCATTTGCTTTAAGTGCATCTGTGATAGCACTTCAATGGAAAGAACACGTTTTGTTAGTCGTCGGCAATTACCTGTTTAGAAAATGTGTCAATTCTATCTGATGTACCCATATTTTTCCCAACAAGCCATCTTCTCATTTTGTCTATTAACTTCCTTTGTTCTATATTCGAGGAGTTGCGGGTTCCATTGAACTCTAAGTTCCACGAGTGCCAAATGGCTTAATTGATAGCAAAATCGCAGGTGTCAAAGAAAATGTCTGTTTTTTGGTAATCAACTTTTGCATTTGCCACATACATGCCATTGACGCTGTTATTTCCGTTTTTATGAACAAGAAAAAAAGGCTTGCAAATTGCTTTTCTCTTTGTGATTATTTATCAATCAGCTTTCGCTTTCTAATCTTTCTTGTAACCGTTAATTAAGAAGAGATTAGCTTCTTTTTGATTTGTACCATCGCTTCAGTGCCAGGTGAACACATTTTACTTTTTTTATTTTCTATTAGGAACACTCAAACCCAAAGAGAGAAATGATAGTGTTTCAGTTTGGTCTTTCTCTTCTTTAGCCGAAGCGTTGTTATACAACCGACCCAGAGACTACTACCAGAACGTAGTACCTAGTAAGGCAGCCCGCTAAATGGCACCAAGCACTTCGAATCCTTCGTTACAGACAGTCTCAACTCATTTGTACGTGATGTGGCACTTGGCACCTTGTGTTTCTTATTCTATAACGTGGAACCTGGCCCAGCTAAACAAATATTATGATTTTTGGTAATGACTTACCTTCCAAATAGCATACTGGCATACTTCTTAAGTCGTGTGTCAGTTTTTCATGTTTTCGTTTGAGATAAATAAGCAGCACTTTATCGGCACTCGAATGATAAAGCTGAAAGATCCACAAACATTATCTTGAAACGTAGAACTTTATCGAAATCTTGTTCTATTTTAATTTGTTTTTGGAGACAAATGCGTTGGCACGTTGTTGCAGCTGAACAAACACAAGTAAACATATATCCCAACTGCGTATGTTGGCATATCCACAGCAATTTTATTTGTTGGTCTCTTGATAACATTGCAAGAAAAAAGACACCGGTAGGTCTGACTTCTGACGCACTTTCTGATAAGTTACTTACTTACTTAAGGTGGCGGTACAGACCGGGGTGGACCAAGACCCAAGACCTAGCTAGCTGTCTCCAGTTTCGCACACCAAGTTGTTAGATGTCTTCTTCCATTTGGGTGCGCCACCTTAGCCGCGTTCTTCCTCTACTTCTTGGTCCTTCGGGAATGGTGTCGAAGGCTTTCCGGTCCGATCTAAATGACCGAGCTATCTGAGTCACTGGACCTTGACCCTTTGAATTTCAGCTTGAAACAGCCTAAGGCACATTCATCCGATTTTGTCAGGGTCCATGCTTCTGCACCATACAGCAAGACTGGGATGATTAGGGTGTTGTATAGTTTTACCTTAGTTGATCGAGAGAAGGCTCTACTCAATTGCTTTCTTAGCCTAAAGAAACGGCGCAGCGATTAGCAAGAGTTATTATTAGTCTGATCTCGGCGCTGGTGTTATTGACCGTTTCGAAGCGGAGCCTAGGTAGACAAATTCGTCTACTACCTCACAGTTATATGTGTCTATCGTGACGTTCTGTCTGAGCCATCGGTGTTGGGTGTCCTTGAGGACAGCATATAGTTCGTTTTGCTCTCATTTACCACTAAACCAATTTTTGCCGCTTCTGTCTCAATTCGCACAATGGCGCCATTGACATCACGCTATGTTCTTTCCATTACGTCAATATCATCGGCGTACGCGAGAGGTTGAACAGACTTGGAAGATAGTGCCTCTGGTGTTGACGGTGGACGAGCACGATGTTCAAGAAACCGCATGCTAGTGCATCGCCTTGTCTTAATCCTTTCTTGACATCGAATGATTCCGTAAGCTCGTTGCCAACCTTGTTGGATCTTATAAGCTGATTCCTCTGTAGTTGGTGCAGTTTAGAGGATCTCCCTTCTTCAGGATCAGGCAAACAATAATTGCATGCATTCTTCCGATCATCAGATGACTTGGTGCATGCTACTTTCCAAATCGTCGCCTGCTGCTTTGAACAGCCCGACAGCTAGAGCTTCTGTTCCAGAGGTTTTGTTGGATTTCAGCCGTGATATTGCCGTTTACACTTCTTCTAGGTCGGGTTCTCGGATTTGTTGGCTATCATCGTGTTCAACGACTGGCTCCTGCCTGACGGCGGGATTCTGTTCGTTGTCGCCGTTATACAGTCTACAGAAGTTGTCTTTCCAAATCCCAAGCATCGACTGCGATTCTACTATGATGTTCGCTTGTTCATGTCTGCAGGCGTTCTTGCTCGATGACCTTGAGCCAGCTGTTTTACCTTCCGGTAGAACCTTCGAACTTCATTCCTGCTGTTGGCTCTCTCAACATCCTCGTTCTGACCCTTCTCATGCTTCCTCTTTTTTTCTCCTGAGAAGCCGGCGTTCCTCTCTCCTCTTTTGCTCGTAAAGAGCACGAGCATTTCTTGTCTTTCTATGCAGCGCCGTATGCCTCCGGCTTGGTTGCATGCCCCTGCCTACATTGATTGTCAAAACCAGGCAGTTCGCTTTGGTGGTTGTGTGAAACCTAGCACATTGAGGCGGTATTCTGGCAATGTTGCCACTGGCCCTCGAGACTTGATGTTGGCGACATAGGACTCCTTAAGAGGTAACTTGACACTCGATCAGAGAAGGATCTGGCGATCTCTTGCGATTGTAGCCAACTGACGTCGAATTTTCTTGCAGCGTTTCCTTGTTTTGGCCGTTGTCGGGATATTCGTAGCACTGCCTTGGCTACTACGACGACGAGGTAGTGGTCCGAGTCGATGTTGACTCCTCGGAAAGTTCGAACATCTAGAATGCTGAACAAGTGCCTTCCATTGATCGCAATGTGATCAATCTGGTTGATGGTTGTTTTATCAGCCTCAGTCGATCCGCCTGAATCCGTTGTCGTAAGTGGTGTCGTGTTCCACCAAAGATGTCCTCTTCTCCCAGCTTTGCGTAAAAATCGCCGAGGGAGGACACTGCTCATACGTTTTGTCAAGGAGCTCGTAGAACCCGTCTTTTTTCTCTTCTGTGGGGGCATATGCGCACATTAGGGAATTTAGTCTTGATTCGGATCGTCGTGATTAATTTTTGGAGCATATCTTGATTAAACAACGTGCTTGGTGTAGTTGACTTAAATTTAATCATCGCAGTTCGCTTATCCCAAAGCAGTCACCCTGATATTGTTGTGACTGAAATGAGTAATTGCACTTGACTGACTTGAAGATTGCACAAATAAGATGTGAGTTCCTCTGGAATACACAAAATTTGATTACATTTTGAGTGCCCTCCACTTTTATGTGTTGAACTTAATTCAATTAAGTGATAAGACGACGAAAGGAGTGTGCTTAAGAGTGTTGTGGTGCGATGCAGATTTTTGATAGATCTGGCCGAATAAACGTGTTTGTTCAAGCACCACACCTGAAAGTTAATAACAACCTTCAGTTGTTTACCTTTAGTTTGCTTGTTTCCCAAAAGTATCAACTTCCACATTTTCTAAAATTTGTATCATTGCAGGTCTCGGTAATTTCGAACCGCGTAATCTGCCAAACCGAGAAGGACCTGGTGAAAATGGCGAAGCCCACAACCTGTCACCAGACAAAAAGAATCTCGCCGAAGACTCAGAAATGGAATACGGAATGAATATGGCGTGTTCCGATGAAATATCAATGCATCGTTCCATACGCGACACACGTCTCGAAGAATGCAAACACTGGGACTATCCCCACGATCTGCCAAAAACCTCTGTCATCATTGTATTCCACAACGAAGGTTTCTCCGTTCTGATGCGAACCGTCCATTCGGTCATTGATCGTTCGCCAAAACACGTTCTCCATGAAATCGTTTTGGTCGATGACTTTTCCGACAAGCAGGATTTGAGGGAAAAACTCGACACTTATTTGGAGCAATTCAATGGCTTGGTGCGTCTAATTCGAAATACCGAGAGAGAAGGTCTGATTCGAACGAGATCGAGAGGAGCTAAAGAAGCGACGGGTGAAGTTATTGTCTTCCTCGATGCTCACTGCGAGGTGAATCTCAATTGGCTGCCACCGCTGTTGGCACCGATTTATCGTGACAGAACAGTAATGACTGTGCCAATAATCGATGGCATCAATCACAAGAACTTTGAATATCGTCCGGTGTATGATAATGGCCATCACTATCGGGGCATTTTCGAATGGGGAATGCTGTACAAGGAGAACGAAGTGCCGAAGAGAGAGAAGAAGCGACGACTTCACAATAGTGAGCCCTACAAATCTCCAACTCATGCCGGAGGTCTATTTGCGATTAATCGGGAATATTTCTTGGAAATTGGTGCCTATGATCCGGGTCTGCTTGTTTGGGGTGGAGAGAACTTCGAGTTGAGCTTCAAGATCTGGCAATGTGGCGGTAGTATTGAATGGGTGCCGTGCTCGAAGGTGGGACATGTCTATCGTGGTTTTATGCCATACAACTTTGGCAAACTCGGCCAGCAGAAGAAGGGACCACTGATCACAATCAATTACAAACGAGTCATTGAGACATGGTTCGACGATACCCACAAGGAATACTTCTACACACGAGAACCACTGGCCCGCTATTTGGACATGGGTGACATCTCTGAGCAATTGGCTATGAAGGAACGTCTCAAGTGTAAGAGCTTCTCGTGGTTCATGGATAATGTGGCCTACGATGTCTACGACAAGTTCCCCGCTCTTCCGGCAAATCTGTTCTGGGGTGAGCTACGATCAATTGCCACAGAAAATTGCCTTGACTCAATGGGTCAACAACCACCAGCCATTATGGGTCTACAGCACTGCCATGGTGCTGGCAATAATCAGCTCATCCGACTGAATGCGGCCGGCCAATTGGGCGTCGGCGAACGGTGTGTCGAAGCCGATCGACAGGGAGTGAAGCTGGCAGTTTGCCGACTGGGCACAGTTGACGGCCCATGGCAGTACAATGAAGAAACCCGCCATTTACTTCATAGGGTGAACAAGAAATGCATGGCACTGCATCCGCAGACATCACAACTAATGCTCAGTCATTGCGATGTGAACGACGGCTATCAACAGTGGCGGTTTAAGCAGCTCAAGCCGAGGTATTAGATAGTGTTGGTTCAGTATTTTTGTAACCCAAAAAATTGAAAAAAAAAGACGTCCTAAAATTGCAAAAATTTTGAAACAAAAAGAAGAACTTTTTCTGTAAGGAGAACGGTTTGCTGCATTCACTGTCTGGCTGTCGAAGGTTCTTTAAGCATTCTTCTTTTTTGATTTTTGTTATTAGGCTGTAAGCTAGGTATAAATAGTTATTGTATTTCATTTTATTGAAAAAAGAAAAATATAAAAAAATAAAAACACTTTTTTATGTGATAAAAAATTATTAATGTTTTAAGCAAAGACAACAACCTTAACTGACTAAATTCCGATAATGCTGGATTTTTAACTTAAGATGGTTTTCTTTCTCGCGTACACTCGTTTTTGTTTTGGCAATCATCACGTTTTCATTTTTTTAAATCACTGAACGGTTTTGCAAAGTTTCCGACTTCACTGCCAAATTTGATCGCACTTCTCTGCTACCTCTTAAACTAAAGATCCAGAATTATTGGAATGATAAATAAAAAATGGAAAAATAATAATGAAAAATATTATTTAGTTATAAGACATGTATTCAAGAAGCAATAACACTGCAGAATTTACAAGTTGAAACAAAATCAGTCCCAGTTATAGAAATAAGTACTTTTTATTCCTCCAAACACAAACATTCGGCAAGCATAAATAAATTCCTTAAACTTAAACATTATTTAAAGATTTTCAACTGCGGATAAATAGACAATCATCAAAAAAACAATGAATAAAATATTATTTCCCAAAAAACAAATCTGCGTTTCATGTTTGATGTGTAAAAATTACATAATTGACACATTTGGAATGTTATCACCACTCACTGGTCCGATTTTTATATAAAAGAAAAAAAAAACAGAAAACTGATACAAAGTAAGTGGATTTTCAGAGAAATAAAATAAATTAATAAAAAAGACCATTAAACTGCGGTATTTTCTTTTTATTTAAAATTCAATAGGATGAATGAATGGGACACAGTTTATGGCATGACATCTGCTTCGGAACAAATCGATTTTATAAACGGGAATATTGGAAATCTTTTTAATCGCCATGTCCCTCTTGTTACAAAAGTGGTTAGACATGGACTCATGGGCAACGATCGTGGTTCACTGCCGAAATTCGCCAGCTTTTAACTCGACGTTATCAAGCTTTCAATCGATGGAAACGTTTCAAATTAGATGTGTTCTATGATGTGTATCGTACGTTGCGTAATAGAGTAATTTCTGGGCGGGGAAAAAGAACAAACTTATAGCACGTGTTTAAATCTGTCTTTGAACGGAAGGCAATTGTGGAAGAATTTACAGGAACTGGGAACTGGTAAGAAAAAGAAAGTTGAAGGAAATATGGATGTAAATAAACTCAATTAAAATTTCGTGACATTGCCTTTCCCCACCTTCTCCGAAGCTCCGTCTGTAAGTTCCGAAACACTTAACCGATAGTCGATCCATTTGACTTGCGTGACGGTCTATTGTCGAGAGTGTTATATCGATAAAATCAAACGCCCTAGGCGTTGACGAAATACATCCTGTATTCGTCAAAGCAATTCTCCCAATAATACTACCCTTTCTCACACACGCTTTCAATACAGTGTTAATGACTGGCGTTTACCCTAGCCAATGGAAGTTATCTAAGGTAATCCCTATTCCCAAAAGTCATCATGGAAATGATTATAGGCCCATTTCGGTGCTACCATTTTTGTTAAAGGTGTTCGAAAAAATAATGCAGAAACAAATCATCATTTAAGAATACACAATGTTCTCTCACCCATTCAATCTGGTTTTCGGTCGAGCCACAGTTGCATTACAGCTGTTATAAATTGTGAGACGACATCTAACAGATACATCATGTATCATCATTCGGTTTGCACCCTAATCCAAACATAGGTTGTATTCCTTTTATACTATCTCCCTTATCTCTCCATTCCTTCGTGCTGCCATTCCAAAAGTATCTGCAATTCTCAATAATTAGCTGATGCAATAAAGTTGTTCGTTTAATACACAAAAGTTATCTCTTGCCTTTTATTTAAATCTTTATGCAAATCATAAGATTACATGGTGCCGAAACCTAATAAAAATTAAACCTACAGAATTTGCCAATCAATTTCCAGTAGACGAAAAAGAAAATTCATTTTCAAGAAAAAAAAAGATCTTTTGAGATCTCCGACAACACAAAATGGCGAATCCACAAGGTGCAGTCGAAAACGCAACTACAAATCATTTTATCCGTCCACCAAAAGCTCTCATAATAGAGCACGACAAAGACATGGCTAGAGCGTGGAAATTGTGAAAACAACAATACACATATTTCGAGACGGCGGCAATGATGGTTAATAAACCACAAAATATACAAATAGCAACGTTTATGTCCACAATTGGTCCAATAGCGATTCAACTATACAATACATTGCCACAGCCCTATATTCCCGCCGGAGGAGAGCTCACGTTAACACAGGTAAAAATCATTTTCGAAAATTATTTTATCCCAAGAGTGAATGTCACGTTCGAGCGATATAAGTACCACAAGATCTTCCAATACGACAACGAACGTATCGACGAACTAATGTCTCGATTAAGACTTCAAGCACAAAATTGTGCATTCGAGAATTTAATTGATGGAATGTTGCGTGATCAGCTTATTTTAGGGATTAAGAATGACGATCTACGAACCCGCCTTCTTTCCCAAGATATCACATTGGAGCAGGCTATTGTAAAATGCAAAGCCACAGAAATCGCACAACAAAAAACTGCGCACATCACTCAGGAAACTGAAAAAAGTGTCTCGTTGGTACGTAAACAATCTAAAGCTAATAATATTATAACCGATTGTCGAAACTGTGCCAAAACGCACAAACTCCGAAAATGTCCTGCGTTTAGACACAAATGTAAGATTTGCAGCAAAGAAAACCACTTTGAAGTATGCTGTAGTAAGCAACGGACAAACAAATCTTCTAAAATCTCTTACAACAGAGACAAGACGGTGAATGCAGTAGTTTGCGATGAAGAAAGTGACACAAGTAATGGCAACAGCTGGTCAGCATTCATTGGAAAAATTTCCATTCCAAAAACACCCAAGGAATCAAATCAAGATCCAAAGCTATGGACGGAAGAAATCCACTTCAAATTTGGGAAAAAGTGCAACGTACATCTCGACACTGGCGCAGAATGCAATGTTCTGCCAATAAAATTGCTAAATGGCACTAATTACACCTTGCAACAATGCAAAATAAAGTCACTCCGTTCATTCGCCAACCACCAAATTAAAGTGCTAGGTGAAGTCGTACTCAAGAGCACTATTGCTAATCAAAAGTGCAGAATAGCATTTAAAGTGGTTGAAGAAGACATCATGCTAATATTGGGTGCAAATGCATGGGAAAAGCTAGGTCTTATTCGCAGAATTTATTCCATCAAGGACTTCCTCCTATATTTAAAGGACTCGGCTGTATCAAAATCGTCGAGTATGACATTGACCTTATACCAAATCCTTCTTTTGAAATTTGTGCTCCAAGAAGAATACCGTACAAGATTATAGATGATGTCAAGAAAGCTCTAGACGAAATGGTTGATTTGGATGTCATCGAGCCAATTAAAGAACCAACGCCAGCTGTTTCACCCATGGTTGTTGTCAAGAAGAACAACAAAATAAGAATCTGTATTGACCCGACTATAGTTAATAAGAATATTTTGCGTCGACACCACCCGATGACAACAATTGAAGACATCGCTGCGAGAATCAATGGATCGAAGTTCTTCACTCTATTGGACTGCAGGAGAGGCTTTTGGCAAGTTCGAGTCTCGGATCGTACCAAACGCATACTTACGTTCGCAACACCGTGGGGACGATATTGCTGCAAACGTCTTCCATTTGGCATCTCCTCAGCCCCAGAAGTATTCCAACGGATCATGCAAGAACTTTTTACCGATCTCACTAAGGTAGAAGTAGCAATTGACGATATCCTAATACACGCAAGAACAATAGAAGAACTCAGATGCACTACTGAAAAAGTCCTAACTATAATCCAAGCAAACGGTCTGAAACTAAACAAAGAGAAGTGTCAATTCGAGCAGTCAAAAATAAAATTCCTCGGACACATTATCGATCATAAGGGCATGTCTGCAGACCCAGAAAAAACAGAAGCAATCCGTCGACTAAAGCCCCCAACTAACCGAAAAGAACTCCAACGCATTCTTGGTAAGTTCACATATTCAAGT
Source organism: Sphaerophoria taeniata (assembly GCA_943590905.1). NCBI lineage: Eukaryota > Metazoa > Arthropoda > Insecta > Diptera > Syrphidae > Sphaerophoria > Sphaerophoria taeniata. The sequence continues at coordinate 28,442,162 of OX016541.1, forward strand.
AAGTTTATTCCAAACTATTCGCAGATGATGACACCACTTCGAAAACTCCTTGAGAAATCAACGCAATGGGTGTGGGACGAAGTCCAACAAAAGTCATTTGACGAATTAAAAGAAATCATCACAAAGCCACCCGTACTCAAACTTTACGACGTAAACCAAGAAGTCAAGCTTCAAGTTGATGCAAGTTCTTCAGCATTAGGAGCCGTACTTTTGCAACAGGAACAGCCGGTAGCATATGCATCCAAATCGTTAACCGAATGTCAACAGCGATACTCCCAGTTGGAGAAGGAGGCTGTTGCTATCAAGTTCGGATGCGAAAAGTTCCATGAATACGTGTGGGGTAAGCAACCAATTGTCGAATCCAGACCACAAGCCTTTGGAATCAATATTCCAAAAACCACTACATACGTGTCCAGCTAGACTCCAAGGAATTCGCTTAAGTTTATTGACTTACAACCCAAAGGTGATTTACATAAAAGGATCAAAGATGTTCCTGGCAGATCCACTTAGTCGTGATGTTGAAAATCCACCACCAGTTAACGACAGAGAAGACAATGAATTACAAGTTCAATCAGTATTGGCAATAACCGATGCAGAACACAGTCGCTTAGCAAAGTTAACAGCTGCCGATGAATCATGTCAACAACTGTTCAAATACATTTCAAAAGGCTGGCCAAATGATATCCAACAACTTCCTGAATCAATTAAACCATATTGGTACTTCCGCGAAGAACTCTCAGTTTGCGATGGTATTATCCACAAGTCACACAAAACGCTCATACCCGAAGCAATGCGTTATGAGATGTTGAAGTACATTCATGGAGGTCATCTTAGCTACGAAAAATGTATACGTCATGCAAGAGACTACGTATTCTGGCCAAAACTGAACAAGAATCTACAGAATTTTATCCAAAAATGTGCATCTTGTCAAGTGCATCAGCGTAGCAACAACAAACACCCAATAGAATCCAAAGATGTACCTAAGTTTTCATTTGAAATTGTTGCCACCGACCTTTTCCATTTCTTGGGAGAAGAATACATTGTTCTCACTGACAGTTATTCAGGATTCATCACATTTGAAAAACTGATGGAAACAACAGCAAGTAATGTCATTAAGTTTTTGAAAAACATTTTTGATTACCATGGAATCCCGAAAGTGTTAGAATCCGATAATGGTCCACAATTTTCATCTGTTGACTTCAAAAAATTTTTCGAAGCTATGGCAATTCGACCACCACACCAGTTCACCACATCACCCAAGAGGAAATGGCTTAGCAGAAAGAGCTGTTCAGACCGCCAAACAACTATTGAAGAAGTGTCACTATGACAATACCGATTATCACCTGGCTATCCTTAATTTCATGAATACACCTAGAGGAAATATCGGTACACCAGCCCAACGACTATATTGTAGAAATCTAAGATCACAAATACCAGCAACAACTTAGTCACTCATACCAAGTCATCAAAACAACATCACAGAAGAACTGAAAAATATGAGACATAGCTTGGTTATAAATAACAGCCAAGGTTCCACACCACCTCAACAACTAAACATTGGACAGAATGTTCTTAATCGTATCGATAAGAGAGAATGGGAACCTGCAGTTGTCAAAGAAAAAATACATTCAAGATCCTGGAATTCAACAATGGCAAAGTGCTGCGCCGAAACATCACCAACATCAAGCCAACAGAAGCCAAAGTTTATCAAAAGCCGAATCTTGACCTTGATTAGAGCGAAGCTAGTCAAAACGTACCGAGCTCAGAAAACCCAACGACATCACCCAATCCAACAACATCAACTCAAGCTGAGAATCAACAAGTGAATTCACCACAGATATCTACTCGTTCTGGGAGGACCATCCGACGCACACTCCGACTAGACTTGTAAAAAAGGGGGATGTGAGACGACATCTAACAGATACATCATGTATCATCATTCGGTTTGCACCCTAATCCAAACATAGGCTGTATTCCTTTTATACTATCTCCCTTATCTCTGATCATCCATTCCTTCGTGCTGCCATTCCAAAAGTATCTGCAATTCTCAATAATTAGCTGATGCAATAAAGTTGTTCGTTTAATACACAAAAGTTATCTCTTGCCTTTTATTTAAATCTTTATGCAAATCATAAGATTACATAAATGTCGTGGAGGAAAACAGACAAGCCCTGGACAAAGACCATGTTACATTTCTCGTATTGCTAGATTTTTCAAAAGCATTTGACTCTCTGGATCACAGTATCCTTCGTAACCAGCTCTTGACGTTGAATAAGTTTTATTTATCCTCAGCATATTTTATTTGTTGACATCATATCTCAGTGATAGAAAACAAGCGGGTTTCACATCGAACGCAGTTTCCAGTTTCCTCCCCACCACACGCGGTGTCCCTCAAGGGTCAATATTAGGACCACTTCTTTTCTCAATGTATATAAATGAGCTTCCGAAGCAAATAACAACATCTTCTGTACATAATATGTATGCCGACGATGCACGTCCAATTGTTCAAAAGCTGTCCTCTGGGTCTAATCGAGGATTGTGCTAATTCTATAAATTATGATTTACATAATAATATCCTGCTGGTCTGCGAGAAATGGGTTGTTTCTTAATCCGGTAAAATCTAAATGTATTGTGATCAGTAAAAAGCCACTTGACCTATATTATCTTGAATGATTCTGTTATAGAATTCGTGGAAACAGTAAAAAATCTTGGGATGACCTTTAATATGACCTTGAACTGGAATACCCATATAAATCAGTCCGTGGGGAAAGCATATGGAATACTTCGGCAACTGCACTATTCACAACACAACACGCTAATTGCGACGCTATCAGTAGTCGTAAAATCAACGTTGCGTTGACCAATACAGCGCGGTATATTTACGGTCTTAAAAGATTCGATCACATTTCTCTTTTCTCTAGAAATATTTTTAATTTCTCCTTTGACAGCTTATTACGATATAAAACCCTAATCGCTCTTTAATATTATTCAAACACACCAGCCCAATTATCTCTTTGACAGATTACGGATGTCCTCATCTAGTAGATCTAAACAACTTATTCTGCCCCGATTTTCCTGTTTGACATCCGAGTGTCAGTTCTTCATCAGCGCTATTCGCTTTTGGAATTACATACCACGGCACATTTAAGGAGTCTGCGGAGCATAGTTCACTTTCACAGGGAACTAAATAAATACTTTGAACTTTATCCGGGCTAAATCTATTTTAAAATCTTTTCTTTTCAAATCTTTTTAATATTTATTTTAAAATTAATTAAGAAATGTATTAAAAGTATCAGGATACTAAATTTTAAAGGTAACAACAAATAATTCTTGTCGAGTAATTGTTATCATTAATTGAAACTATCTTTTTGTTAATATTTTTATGTTTTGTAAATTAAATTAAATTAACTTATTTTTGTTCCTTCAGAATTTTTTTTTGTTATAAAGCTTAGCACTATTTTATAAGATTTAGGCCCATTTGGTCATTCGGAACATAAATTTATGTTCTACTTAAAATTTTCATTTTTATATGGGACGTTCCGGATTTCGATAAGTTCTGCATAAAATCCCCATACAATTGGGAACTTTAAGTAGAGCATACATTTATGTTCCGAATGAGCAAATGGGCCTTAGTATCTTAATGTGAAAGCAGTCTTTAAATAAATTATGAAATATGAAATAAATATGTGTTTTGTTGAACTGAGGAATTGAAGAGATTAACCAGCGAGTCGGACAATTTTATCTTACCATGCGTGCGTCGACTTGGCTGTCTGACTATTCGTTTGAATCTTCTCTACACCTTAAGCCATGCACTCGACCATTTCAGGTATGGTATTTATGGTTTTTAGAAAATTTGCAACACGTTTTTTCACTACGTTGCGTTGATCTGCAAGTCTCCAGTCTATCTTCTGTTGCGTCCACAACATATAAATACACATTGTATGTATTTTCTGTCCAAAATTCATTCAAATAATTAAAAGAATCTTCTGAAACATTAAACAGTGATTCCGGAGATGGTGGCAGCTCCAGCTCATCATCTGACAAAGATGAGACAAATGCTTTCATATTGCGATTTGTCTTATGTCGTTTTTAATTGGCAATCTGGAAGTGAAAAAAAGCATTCTGAATGCGTTCAATTGGGCAAAAGTGACAGTTCTGATTCTGAAAAGAAGAGAATTTCCCTTCTGGTTTTAAAAACAGAATCAGAAGCAGAATCACTCACACATTCATAAATGTTTGCAGCATAAAAACAAAATGACATTTGGCGCGAATACATACATGTCATACTCAACAAATACATTCTCACCAAAATTCTTTGGAATAAAAAAAAACTGTTCAATTGGGATTCCGAATCGAAGAACAATTCCGGATTGCCAATTAAAACCGCCATTATTAATTTTACTTCGATCCTTTTTATTTGTTGTCTCTTGCCTCAAGCCGGATATACGCAGTTCAAATGCTTGTCATGCATGCGCAAGTGTATTAGTAGGTAAATTCGGATTGAAGTTGCCTATACACACATCAATCATAGTCTTCAATCTTTTATTTTACAGTGTTATTTGCTTGTGCTTACAATGAGCGACACAGACGATTGTTGCATCGCCATAGGAATTGCGCTGGCGTTAATGAAAAAGAAAAATAGACGGAAACGGATATGGAGGAAGGAATGGCTGAAAAAGCGCAGTCAGTTCACTCATCAATATCTTCTCAATGAACTGAGAATAAATTCATTTACTGATTTCAAAAATTTCTGAGCAATTGATTCGAATGATCGCTCCCAAAATAAAAAAAGAATATACCAACAGCTTTCAATAATTCTTCGTTTTCTAGCGACTAGTAATTCGTTTGAGGATATAAAATTTACTAGTGCTATATCTCAACATTCCATCGGCAGAATCGTTATTGAAACTTGCGAAGCAATTATTGATGTCCTCAATATTATGATTTAAGTAATTTAATTGATGATGGCGGACAAAAGAGTTGCGATATATAACGAAAAAAACGGATAACAGCCGGGAATTGCAGCACTTGATATCGCCAACCTTTTTTTTAAAGTTATACAGATCTATACGAATCTTATTGTCAAAGTGTATAAGGATACAATCAAGACAATTGTGATTTCGTCTTTATTGATGTTTTGCTGATTAAGTTTTGTTCGAAATTGAATATTGAAATTATTGGTGGGCTTTTCTATTTTAGCTATCTCCTATAGGCCTTCTCCTTTGAGTTTACTTGGGGCACAAATCAATAGTTCTTTTTTTTTCAATACGCATGGACATTAATGGTTGGCCAGAGTTAAGGTAAGGCATTGCTTTTTCAGGCCAATAAAATATTAGTACCATCCAAATTCAGTATCAATTTTCAGTACTAAGTCTTTAACTTCTAGAAAAAAAAAAAAATACTCTCGACATTTTATAAATTCCGAAGAACTTTTCTCCAATTCTGATCAGATGTTCGATTTTCGTCAGAGACGTTAACATAATTTGGTTACGTCTGAGGTCTGACATCATTAAATTATGTAGACGAATGTTGTATGTTCCGAAATAAAACTTAAATTATTAAAGGATTAAACGACATGGAATGCACAGAACTTCCTAGCAAAGGTTGCGTTTTATTTGTTTAGATCTTTTAGCTGGGCATACAGGACGTATGAGTGCTTTTATTTCAATAAGAACATTGTCAACATCATGACCTTGAATATGTTAGCTAAAGTTCTATTAACCTTAAAGTTATATCCTTTTTTTTGACAAACTGTAATTTGTGTTCAGTATCCATTGTATTGTTTCACGTCTGTGAGTCCTTCACTTTCAGCCCTCACTCACACAACCAAATTATATGAGCAGCTGCATAGGTATGTGTATATGTTTGGTTATTGTTTTGTTTTTAATTCCTATTTATTCTTGAAACTGCTATTTAATTTTATTGTTTGCTTAATGTTTGATTCAAAATTCATATCATTTTCTGGAAAACCTAATAGGGATTAATTGGATTACATTACAAGAATGTAATAAGATGGCACTCAGGTGGCTTTGTCTAATTATTATTGTTCAATAGAAATCTTCACTTAACACTAACACTTATTACAGCTATAAAGGTTACAAGTTAATGACACACATCCTTTTCTATTACCTATTCTGATAAGTGATAACTAATGCGTTCATCACTTAAATTATTTCTTAATAAATCAACATTTTACTAGTATAACAAAAATTATCTGGAAATCAAAATACCGATCGACATCGTTAGTTTTTGACTGAATTTTGAACTGTGACTTTCAGCGATTATGTCGAAAAATGTCACATTAAAATAAAAACTATAAAGTTTGGTTTATCAAAAACTTTAACCCTTAGAAATAACCGATAGATGGGGAAAATTAGTTAAAACAATACATAAACAGAAAGTTGTCTAAGATTGAAAGACTTAAATATTAGATTGTGTTAAGTATTTTTCATCGACACACTTTTGATCCTAACAGTAATGATAAAATGGATGATTGATGGATTAATGTTTAATTTAACAGGCTCTGGCGCTATAAAAGAAAAAATATTCCCATGCTGACGTCTTTCTGACTTATCGTATTGTTATTCTTTTTCATTATAACATTCAAGGAGTTTCAATGTTCTCGATTTTGATAATATTGTTGTAAAAATAATTGTAGTATGCTCTTCAGTCTTAACCAAAATGTAAGAATCTGAGAGTGTCTCTATTTATAAACAAAATGCCAAAAATGAACTTGTTTATTGTTTTCAGTTAAAGATTTCCCCAAAGACCTTTAATATTTAGTTATCTCTAGAGCGTTCAGTGACGAATAAGTGGATATTCCCACAATTAAAGATATTAGTCTTAAATATTAATTGATGTACCTTCAAAATAACAGTAAATTATATGACCATGAATTTGGATTTTAGTCTAGTCATTACGTTTGCGAATTTCCTAAAAATAGAAACCTGTTGCATTTCTTTTTGTCTTAGTTCAAGTTCGAAACTTTCGTTCTAGAACTATTACGATTGAAGAAAGCCGGGACATTAAAATATACAAATCGCAATTACTCTTTTATTGCTTAGCATTTTTACAACAATAATTAACGCTCAATAGTTCTCTAATTGTGTTATTTTTGTAAAAACTTATTTTTGAATTAATCGATTGTAAACGGTAACCTTTATCTTCAAAGAATCATTTTTATGAATTTATTTTCATTTGTTACAGCCGTTGTCTAGGAAATGTTGTGTTTATTAACAATGGAAGATATCTAATCAACGACGTAAATAACAATTAGCTCCGAGATAATCTTACCTATTTCTGAACATTTAAACTATTAATATACAAGTAAACAAAACTCTTATTAAAATGAGTGCAAACAGTCGATTCCACTTAACTGAATTCATTTTCTCTTCATTTCTCCTTTTATCAACAACACCAACATCAATATCCAAGCGCTTTCAGACTAGGTGAAACAATATTTGGAAGGCTGATTCATCTGTGCCAATAAGTTGAAAGAGCTTAAGCCAATTTTTGCCATTTTTTTAATGCTTGAAATTACCTTTATTTGCATAAAATACTTTTTTTTTGTTGAAAGAAAGCACAAATCTAAAAAAAAATAAGGCCCTTTTTATATGGGGCGTTCCGGAATTCCCATGGGGATTTTATGTAGAACTTAAGAATTCCGGAACGTCCCATATAAAAATGAAAACTTTATGTAGAACATAAATTTATGTTTCGAATCAGCAAACTGGCCTAAGTTTTCCAAACATAAGATCTTTTTCAAAAAAAATCCTTTATGACTAAGGTCGACATAAGTTACTAAATGATCCAATTTGCGGAGGTTTTAAAGTAACTTATGTCAACTTATGTTATCATTTCTTTTGATTTTCACAACCATAAGGGCTTAACTCATGACTTAAGTCAATTGAAAAAAAATGTATTATCTTTTTTTACATATGCTGCTATGCAAAAAATGCATTGTTTTTCTATTAAAACATGTCCTTAGCTGTTTATCAGGTTTTACAATAGGGCGATTTGACAACTCTGAATTTAATTTGTGAACACACCCTGTAACTCTTGTCAATTGTCACCCAACTGTCATTGCAAATTTATTCATTGAATTTTACATTCAAACACCACGAATAACTTCATTGACGCAATATTATAGACCGCTAATGATAATGAAGAATTTTATGTCGTTTTCCATTGGTCTTTTTTTGACGTTTCTTCTTCTAACTCCAATAGAACGCGTTATGATGTATGTGTCATTCTTCGTACGATTCTCTTTTCAAAACAGAAGAGTTCTTCTCTTCTGAGAAGCATTCCGTCTGTCAAAGTCAGTCCAATGGAATGCTTTCAGAAGACTTTTGGAGTCTTCCGAATGCTTCTGGACGACCAATAGAAAACGAGATTAGTGTGATACCAAATGCAAAATGAAAGAAGCACTTTTTAGCTTTGCAAGAAGGTATAACACGGCATTGGGGACAAAGACGTTGATTTTTAATAATTTTTTTAAATAGGCTTTTTTCTTAAAATTGCCCTTCCCGGCTAAACGGAGGGCAATATACCCACCTTTCTATATGATTTTATTCTTTTCTTAACGCAACCTACACACTCCACTTATTGAGCACACCGCTCATGGATCACCCTTTATAAACAATATAATAATTGTTTAAACAATATAAATAATTATTTCCCCCAAATGAATTATTTCTCATTGTAAACAGTATAAAAAACAGACAATTAAACAAAAAAATCATCCAAATCCGAGCTGTTTCTGAGGACTTTCTGAAAATGCCTTTTTTTCAGCTTCATTGACTCCACTAATATAAGGGGAAAAAAATTGCCACAGATCCGTGAAGAATCAATTTCTTGGTTGAATGTAAGACCCCATCAGTAAACACTACATTTTCATCATGATAGGCAACACAAAGGAGGTATACCTAGAGTCGCAGCTCAAGGCATTTTGCTCTCTTTCGACCTAAAAAATGAAATTTGATAAAATGTCCATATCAATGCGAATGTGTAAGTTTCTCAATGCATATTTCAAATGGGAAGCCGAACCAATACATTCTCATTGATATGGACTGTGTGCTGGGCTCAATAAGGTGAAAAGCCAGAGCCCAAATTTAAAAACCTGCGCTAAAAGTTCAAAAATAAGAGTCAGTTAAATTCAAAAATGTAAAAAGAAAAACTATTTATTTTTTATTATATATAACTAGCTGACCCACGGGACGTTGTACCCGCATTCCATTTTTGTTTGTTCGCAGGACTTAGAAATGATAATATGGAATATGTAGTAGCATTAAGTACAATGTACACACATACATATATATTTCTGCTCTGACCTTCAATTATTTTTGTTTGGTTTCTTATTGTTGCCCGCTTTTCAAAAACTATCGTGGGCTCATATGAAATGAATTGGAATCAAAAAAACTTTAAACCCATGCTCACGGTAGAGATAAAGAATTCTTTCTTCTATATTGTTGAGAATGAAAAACGATTATTACTGTACTATTGACTATCACTGTACTTATTCACTATTCTAGTTAGCTATATAAATATTGACAAATGTCGTATTATAAAATATATGAAATAAATTCATTCTAATTTACAAACTATAACGATCCACGGCTTCTTAACAGGTTATGGGCCTTTAAAGTCACGAATTAAATTAGTTTCAATAAATATTTGTGGTAAATAACCGTAAAGCAAGCAAATAGGAGTTTATTGTTTAAAACAAAAATTTGTTTTTGTAAATTGTACGCGATTCCAATAATTTTGGCCGATAAAAAAAAAACTGATAGGTAAGAAATGGCTTCATCTTCAATCTCATTTCCATTTGAGAAGCTTCGAGGTCGCGAGAATTTTGATATATGGAAGCGAAATGCGAAGTCATACCTCGTTTTAAGAAACTGCTTGAAGATAATCGAATCAGGATTGTCTGCAGTGCCAGATGAAAAAGAGCTTGTATCGAATGAACGTGCATTGGCAGAAATAACCCTAATGGTTGAGCCGAATAATTTTGCACATATTGCAACTACTACAATTGCCAAGGATGCCTGGAATGCTCTGGTTTCAGCGTATGATGACTGCGGACTAACGCGAAAAGTTGAATTGCTTAAGCAATTAGTACAACTCAAGTTATCCGATTGCGAATCCATGCAAAATTATATAAATTTTACGGTTTTAACGTACCTCAAAGTTCAATACGCTGGCTTAAATATTGACGACGAACTTACAGCATCTTTGATGCTTGCAGGCTTACCGGATGACTTTCGGGCACTGGTCTTAGCGGTCGAAAACTCGAAAACAAAGTTAACCGTAGATGTTGTGAAGAACTTGCTGCTTCAAGACGTAGAGTTCGATAACAAAAATACTGATAGTGCACTTTACACAAAAAAGAAGGCATACCAAGCTAAATATCGATGCCACACGTGCAAACAGATCGGTCATTTCAGCAAGTCTTGTCCTAACAAAAACAAAAAAGCTAACAGCAGCCACGAAAAGTTTAGGAGAGATAAGGTATTATTTGCTTCTCTATTTGTGAATAACAAGCGTTCTTCAGACTGGTTTGTTGATTCGGGAGCTACTACACACATGACAAATGAAGAAAATTTATTGTTCAACAAAAATTTTCCAGCCTCAAACAAAGAAGTCATTGTTGCAAATAATCACAAAATGTCTGTTAAGTGTTCTGGCGATATAAAATTAGCACTCAAGAATAAAGAATTTAATGCCGTGTTGAAAAATGTCGAATACTTACCTGAACTATGTGCCAATCTTCTTTCAGTTCGCCAAATGACTAAAAATGGCAACAAAGTCGTTTTTGAGCAAGATATGTGTAAAATCTTTGATGGTGCATGCAATTTGATTGCAACAGCAAGTTGTGTTAATGATTTGTACCGTCTGAATTGTGAACCCGTGAAAGTGCCGACACATTACGAACAAGCATTTACAGTGATGAATTCGTATGATTTATGGCATCGAAGATTAGGTCATATCTGTACCAAGAACCTAGTTAATGTTATGAATTCTTCGTCTGGTGTCAATTTATCTTCGAAAAATGTTGAAAAATGCATTGTGTGCATTAAAGGTAAGCAAACCCGTGCACCTTTCAATGACACAGGAACTCGTGCAAAGAGTGTTCTTGAACTAGTGCACTCTGATGTCATAGGTCCTCTGAAGACGAAATCATTTTCTGGAGCAAGATTTTTGGTAACATTCGTTGACGACTTTAGTCGCAAAGTGTTTGTGGTACCCTTGAAACACAAATCTGAAGTTTTCGGCGAATTTGTAAAGTTCAAGAATCTCGTTGAAAATCAGTGCTCCAAGAAAATCAAAGTGCTCCGAACTGATGGAACTGAGTACACTGGATTGGCCTTCCAAAGTTTCTTGGAAAAGAATGGTATTTTTCACCAAAAAACTGTTGTCTATACGCCCGTACAGAACGGCGTTGCGGAACGTATCAACCGTACTATAATTGAAAGAGTACGTTGTATGCTAATGGATTCCGGTTTGGACCATAAATTCTGGGCAGAAGCTGCTGCAACTGCAGCCTTCTTGATAAATCTAGTGCCTTGTAGAAACAACGATTTTTCACCAGAAGAAATTTGGTCAGGACGTAAGCCAAATCTGGGGCATATTCGCATATTCGGCTGCAAGGCCATGGCTCATGTTCCAAAGGAGAAGCGTACTAAGTTAGAAGCCAAATCAATTGAGTGTATCCTCCTTGGGTACAGCGCTGATTCGAAAGCATATAGACTGTTCAATCCCTCGACGAAGAAGATAGTGACAAGTCGTGATATAATCTTCATGGAGTCTGAGAGCAAGGTAATTGAAAATTACAACAACGATATGAATCCTTTTGTCTCACCCATATTTGACATCTCGAACGGTGAAGATAACAGCGTTGTCAATTCAGGGGAAGAAGAGTTACAGGAATTTCCAACGACAAGCTTGAAAGCTCAAGAAGAAGAAACTGCATCAAGTCAAGAAGCCACAAGCGCACCGAGCGATTATTCAGACTGTGAGGATCCTAATGACCAAAACTTTGATCAAAATGAAGAAGTCACTCCATTAGAAAATGATAGAGCGGTGCGGCGTTCTGAGCGAATAATTAACCTGCCTAGACCGAACTACAATTTAATTGCAGCAGATGAAAACCTTAGTGATCCAGGAAGTCCTCTTTCGAGTTGTCATGCCGGTTTGTGGAGAGACGCGATGCAAGAAGAGTTCGATGCATTATTATCAAACGATACCTAGACTTTAACTGAGTTACCTTCTGGAAAGAAAGCTATTGGTTCCAAGTGGGTCTTCAAGACAAAATACGATACCGAAGGTAAACCTATCCGCAGGAAGGCAAGGCTGGTCATCAAAGGCTTTTGTCAGCAAAAAGGAATAGATTACACGGAAACGTTTGCCCCGGTAGTGAGGTACACAACAATTCGATATTTGCTGGCATTAGCGGCTAGACATGATTTTCTCGTGCATCAGATGGATGCTGTTACGGCTTTTTTGAATGGTGAGCTAAGAGAAGACATTTATATGTTTCAGCCTAGCTTCTTTGAAGATGGTTCCGATCGCGTTTGCAAGCTGAGAAAATCGCTTTATGGACTCAAGCAATCAAGTAGAGTGTGGAATGAGAAACTCAATCAAGTTCTGATCGATATGGGCTTAAAGCGCAGCGAAGTCGATCAGTGTTTATATTTCCGACACTCTGGAATGCAGATGTTGTTTATGGCCATCTATGTCGATGACGTTCTGATATTTTCGAACTCACTTGAAATGATACAATTTACCAAGAACGAGCTGTCAAAGAACTTTAAAATGAAAGATATGGGGGAAGCCTCATCAGTCTTAGGCATTCGCATCACCCGAAGTAAGTCATCTTTAAAAATTGACCAATCTCAGTACATTTCAGATATTTTGAAACGCTTTAAAATGGATGACTGTAATCCTATATCCACACCGGTTGACCTCAATCAAAAACTGTCGTCGGATATTTGTCCCAAAAATGATAACGAAAAGCAACAAATGAGGGATGTTCCCTACATGCAGGCAATAGGATGTTTACTCTTCGCTGCTGAGCTCACTCGCCCCGATATCTCCTACGCCGTGAAACTACTTAGTAGATTTGGAACGAATCCTGGGAAGGCGCACTGGACAGCTGTGAAACGCGTGATGAGGTACTTAAAAGGCACAATTGATAAAGGCATTGTTTACCAAAAGGAAAGATGTGATATGGCTGGTTTTTGTGATGCAGACTGGGCTGGTGATTTAGATGCTAGACGTTCTACGACCGGCTATGTGTTTACGTTTCAGTCAGGCGCTGTATCATGGGCTACAAAACGTCAAAGAACCGTTGCGCTTTCTTCAACCGAAGCTGAGCTTATGTCTTTAGTTGCTGCCATACAAGAATCAGTCTGGCTCAAGCGATTGGAATGTGAGTTAGTACCGGATGCAACAAAAACAATGGTTTTACATTGCGACAATAAAAGCGCTATTCACATTGCTACAAACAATTCATACTCGCCACGAACCAAGCACGTTGATATCAAGGCAAAATTTATACGTGAAAAGCTGGAGAGTTCAGAAATCAAGTTGCAGTACCTTTCGACAGACCAGATGCTGGCAGATATCCTCACAAAAGGCATGTATGTTGCCAAACAAAATTCTTTTGTAGAAGTTTTTGGTTTAAAATAATTATCAAATATTGTGTAAATAATTTCAAAAATTTTTATGATTTTTATTAACATAAGTTTTGTTTGTATACATTTATAATTCACATTATTATCCTTAAATGAATATTTAAAACACTAAATAGTTTTTCAGGGAAGGTGTTGAGAATGAAAAACGATTATTACTGTACTATTGACTATCACTGTACTTATTCACTATTCTAGTTAGCTATATAAATATTGACAGATGTCGTATCATAAAATATATGAAATAAATTCATTCTAATTTACAAACTATAACGATCCACGGCTTCTTAACATATATTATTAAAGGTTATGTAAATAAAATCCAGTTAGGTAAATCCAATTTTATTTAAAAGCGATAGGTTTACTCTATGTTTCCAGGCCCGGCGCGCTCCGCTGCTTGTCGCTGACCTGGGTTTTGTTACACAATAGGTTCGTTCGAAGTAACCAGCCCTGGGGCCATTGACTTACTATATATGGACTGCTAGTCGCCTGAATCGTCCATACAAAATTCGAAAAAAATGGTTCCACTTGAAATTGGCTACACTAGCATGGCCAGCCAGAGTGGCAAAAAAAGTAAGTAAAAATTTTAGCGACATCTGTTTTCTTTTAGTTTTGATAAGCTTTGATGGCATTTGATCGCGTAGAAAGTACTGACATCTAGTTTAATTTGTTGAAGATAAACGATGCCATCTTTATTTTTTCATATGTAACTATACAAATGTTGACAGTTCGTGAAAAGCAAGCAAGCAGCAGCAGTAAGTTTTTTGTAATTAATATTTTTATTAATAATTTCTTTCTTTTTTCAGCCCATTCGTTTACTTTTATTGAACTTTCAAGTATCAATATCAAGTGTGAGATTGCAACTTCCACTGAACTGCCCCAAGACTGTTCCAATTGCCTACTAAGGCATTTCGAAGTCACGTTCACATGGCAATGAAGAAACTACATATATATACCGTCCTTAGTTGGAAGCAAGAACAAGAACTCCAAACTGAGGTTTGGCCTTGTGGAAAAGATATTTTTCCATTTGAATTGGCCCGGCCTGAGATAGCAAGAATCCTTATCCTTACGTCTGCTGCAGCAAATTTCTGGCCTAAATTACAAAGCAACTTTTTCATTGGTGAGTGTGTTCTCTTTCGGATAATGATTCATTTTTAACTTCAGTCTTTACAGAAAGCAAAACGAGAAACCCTTCTGTCTGTGGCAATTGAAAACAACTGCCATGGACTCCTGAGACAATATGCGAAAAACTGGTCAGATTGCAGTCATCAGGATTCGGTCGAAGAAGGTGGGGAAAGGTGGAAGACAAGAACTCCAAACTGATGTACTCCTCTTCAACAACAATCAATGGTACAAAGAAGAAATGCATTATATTGGTGAATGGCGTGAACAGTTTTTTTGCTTCCTTTGTGGTGCCCGGCTTGTGTTGTTTGGACATGTATTTCAATTCGAATACAATTTCGCTCTTTAATTCAATTCAATGACCGGAAGAGCACTTTTATCCAATCTGAGTTTTGGTAAGAAGAAATTAAAAACCCAAGAACTGTAATTTCATTGAATTCCTTTCAGAGATTCAATTGGCTTTGGGGAAAAGGGCTGTTTCCATTTGAATTGGCCCGGCTTCCAAGTACGGGATATCCTAGATGCGATGAATAAAGATTGCGGAATTTCTTTGACAAAATTGAAAGTCGATGGCGGTATGACGGCCAACAAACTGCTTTTACAAACTCAAGCTGATCTAGTAGGAAAAAATTAATGTAATCCGACCGAAAGTTGCCGGAACAAAATCTCTTGTATGTTACAATGTGTACTGTTTACTTTTGGAAATAATATTATGTTAATCGTTTTAGGGAGTTGCCTTGGCCGCTTACAAGGCTATTTCAGATGCTGATAACGATACACCTGTATCCGATGCGGACGTAAATACTGAATTTCAGCCATTGATTAGCGATTACGAACGAGATGTGCGGTACACCAAGTGGAAAATACCGGTGGAGCGTTCATTCGGATGGGATTCGTGTCATTCAGACGTACGGATCTTGTCTTCATCGTTTTAACATCAGTCAATAACAAAATGATGATTGTGGTTATTTTTTTTTATTACGGTTATTATTTCTTTATTAGTGCAACGATTTTGTTCATTTTAAAAATTATTAAAAAAAAAAACAAAAATGTCCAAATAAATAACGAATAAACATTACAATGTATAAATGTTTTAATCCTAATGCTGTTCTTCAGCCAAACCGGGCTGATTTCATTTAATATTCCGCCAAGCTGCCTCTTCACCATAGACTCCAATAAAAGGTCTCACCTCTGCTGGTGCAATTGCAACAAGCTGTATAGGGATTTGGTTGCCACCTAAGGGTTCAAAAAATAAAACAACCGGGAATGCGTATAAAACAAAGTCAAACTTACTAGCGTCTAGCTCCAAGGGAAGATCGGCTTTAGCGGTAAGACTAACTATTCGAGGAACACCTCCAATTGCTCTCGGGCACTTTCATTGCTCAGCTCATGTAGAAGTCCTCCTGCGACCAATGGAAACAAAAAATGTAACACATAATGTTAAACAATGCTGCGTTCAAAGTAGATGCTTAACTTACCTCATTTATGGCCGAGTATTGGCTGATTTGATTTGCCCTGTAGCTCTGAGATTCCATGGACGTCGATGTTGATTTCATCAAATTTGCCGGTTCCCTTGCGTTGCGACAGAATGTAGGAGTTCTTTACCACTGGTGGGCAGTCCGAAGAGCTCACTACCTAAATAGATACCCCTGATAGACTTCAGAAGCATCTTCTATGGAAGTGATTACGATTGGGAGTTGATGAGAAGACTGTACTGGTAGTCTCAATATCGCCTTCGAGAAAGTCAACTCTGGCCAATCCAGCGAGGAATAATGTTATTCCTTTTTTCAGACGAAAGCCCCGTGGGACAATCATGTGAGATGGTATATTTTCCGGAATCCTTCGGTTGTCAGGAGGTTATGAATCTGAAAAAAAGGACGATGAGTGGTTATCGTATGAAGAAGAAAGCTTTCTCAACCTGATCGAAACACTAATAGCACGGTCTGAATTTTTTGTTTTTTTCGTCGAGCGTTTCAATTGACTGGCAGCCTGCTGTAATTGAAAATGAATCGGTATGATCTTTCTTTTCCGTCCGTCCTGAAAATTTGAAATGACGAAAAATAATTTTCATCATTCATTTAAAAAGCTTTCCAATCTGGCCGATGAGTTGTGGCTGCTTTCGATTGCTTGATCGGAATTTGTCTCCCGAAGACTCTGAAGTCCGAGAGTCCTAGTACAACGATTAGGAATTTTAGCTTTTGCAATGTCTTTCTCGGCCATGGACATGTTGTTGCTTCCTTAACAAGGTTTATGCCGTCCTGTGGAACAGAATACTCGGAGTAGTGGGCAGGTCTGAAAAGAAGAAATAGGTTAACTAAGAAAGTTGTTTATTCGCGGCGTTTGTTTACCTTTTCTCTGTCGACTTGTTTGGCAGGAAGGGACTTCTCTTCTTAAATCATTGATTCAACGTTGGGCATTTTCATTTGGATCTAATATTTTTGATTGCTTTTACTGAAATTATTTATAGAAATTATAAGTTAATTAAAATTTCAAGCAGGTACGGAAAGAATGAAATTTTTTTTCGAGAGATATGACACAAGCTGGCATAATAATAAAGTGTCAAAAATGTTACACGATTTTTCCGCTTCGAGCTCGCAGCGTCCGTTAAAAAGTGGAATCATCGTGAAGTTGGCCACTGGCAGTCCATGTATAATAAGTCAATGCCTGGGGCACTCCGGTGTTTGTCAATGCCCTGAACGGAGCTATCAAAAAACTGAAAAATTTTTGGTTTCACACCGAATGCATTAGTAGTGCTCTGTTTTTTCTTCTCTTTGTTATATAGCAACAGCTGATTCGAATAACTCCGAAATTATCACCCGAAAGAAAATTGGGATAGTTCAGGGCGTTGCGGGTGCGAGCACTAAATTCACATCGAACACGGTGAAAATACAACGGGGCGAAAAAAGAGCGACACCGAATAGAGTGCCACAGAGCGACCCAGAGCGCATATCGAACAAACCTAATTTAACGCATTAGTAATGCTTTCTTTTTGTCTTCATTGTATAGAATCAGCTGGTTCGAACAGAACCGAAATTCTCGCCCCGAACAAAAAATTGGGTCGGCATCGGCACTCGGCACTTCGACAGTCAGCTCAGGGCACTCTCGGTGAGAGCACTCAATACACATGGGACACGGTGATAATGCTCGCGCCGCGCCGCGCGCCGCCGCCGCCGGGGCGAACAAAAAGTGACGTTGAACAGCTCAATACGAAATCATGATGATTTCTTGCCTTCTTCACCCTCGTCTGTGATGCCTTCTTTCTTGTATAGAAAATAATACATTATCATCTAAAATTATTTTCGTTTTGACGTTATTTTCGAGCAAAATTGAGTACTTGAATATTGATCAGTTTAGCTTATTTTTTGGTGCAGTGAGAAAAGTATTATTTTTTAACATTGGCACCATTTGTGATTTAAAAAGGATGTATTCTGCTATTCGGGGCGGAGACAAATCCAACGAATCAATAACCATGAAAATTGGTCCAGCAGATCTCGAGTTATAAGTGTTGTAACAAACATGACTTTCAATTTCTAAGTAAATATACAGGGTGTACCAAAATTCAACGATAAGCCGAAACCAGGGGGTGGCCCTATTCATGACTGCATGGAAAAAAAAATATAAAAAAAATCAAACGCCATTTTGTTTCAAATTACAAGAAAAAATGTAAATTCTCAAAATAAAAAAAAAATCTCTCTTGACATTTTTTGCTACTCTGACCACAATTTTTCATTAATTTTTGATTTTATATTTTTATCAGAATCTTAAAACATATAGCATCCTTTCTTAGTTTCCAAAAATTCCAAATTTTTAGCGGTTTTTCCACGAAAATTAATCAAAAACGTTTTTTTCCATAAAATTTTAATTTTTTTTTAGTTTCAGTCCACTTTCAGTCATCGTGGTTATAAAAAAATGTATGGACACTACCATGGCATCTTTTTTTAAAAATTGGCGCAGGTTATCAAGATTCTAAAATGGTATAACACTTTGGCTAAACTTGCCAGAAAAAGAAGTATTGAATACTTTTTCATAACAACAACCGATTTTAAAACAAAAAATTTGTTCAGAGAAATCACTTCACTTTATGGAAAAAATTGGTTGTCTGATGCGCTTTCTTCAAAATTTAGTACGATCTGTTTCCACTGTTTTTTTTATTCCATTAATGTGTTAATTTCAAGTGTGATTTCGAAATTGTGTACTGGTTTTTGAAAAATCCTTGAATTTTCATCATTTTTATCATGTCATTGCCGTATGCCCCCTCGGATACGTAAACAGTCACATCGTGTACGGAGAATGCCGGTGCAATGCTAATTCTGCTACTCGAATATACCGAAAAAGTTTCAAAAATGTTGGAAATATCCAGATAATCGGGTTCAAGAGTTTTTGGAAGGGCGTTTAGAAAGAAGAACAACTGCTAAAAGACCAAGAGCAGATGGTATTGACAATTCACGGAAACTGAAAACAATTCAACAACATCGTATATTGATGCAGGTGGCAAACAATTCGAACATTTACTGTAAAAAATAAATAAAATATGTTTGTGCTCCTAAATGGAACTTATTCATTTTTTCTTATTTAGAATTTTTGTATTTTAATTAAATGAACATTATGACGATTTAAAATAAACAAACAGAAAATATTTAGGCCTAAATAAAACGTGCTTCATTCTGAAGACTCATAGGGAAGTGATTTAGAAAAAGTGAATAGAAAAAGTTTTTGAAAATCGGTTGTTGTTATGAAAAAGTATGCATTACATCTTTTTCTGGCAAGTTTAGCCAAAGTGTTATACCAATTTAGAATCTTGGTAACCTGCGCCAATTTTTTGAAAAAGACGCCATGGTAGTGTCCATACATTTTTTTATAACCACGATGACTGAAAGTGGACTGAAACTAAACAAAAATTAAAATTCTATGGAAAAAACTTTTTTGATTAATTTTCGTGGAAAAACCGCTAAAAATTTGGAATTTTTGGAAACTAAGAAAGGATGCTATATGTTTTAAGATTCTGATAAAAATATAAAATCAAAAATTAATGAAAAATTGTGGTCAGAGTAGCAAAAAATGTCAAGAGAGATTTTTTTATTTTGAGAATTTATATTTTTTGTTGGAATTTGAAACAAAATGGCGTTTGATTTTTTTTATATTTTTTTCCATGCAGTCATGAATAGGACCACCCCCTGGTTCCGGCTTATTGTTGAATTTTGGGACACCCTGTATAATAATACAAAGTGCAGTACATAATGTTTTGCAGCTTTTTGAATGAAATTTAACTATTACTTACAAATAAATAACTAAAAAAACATTAAAATGTGTTGACAGAGTATATACACAGCCTTAAACAGTGCGGACATGTCCTAAATATAATTAATGATTTGCCCACGATGAGGTGAGAGTTGATTTTTTTTGACAGAAAACTTGAAAAAAACTTCTGTATGATAGGCAACACGAACGAGTAATATTTGAAAATTATAAAGTTTTTCTGCCGAAATTCGGAGTCGTTGACCGAAACCTTAAAATCGTTAGCGTTAACTCCGATTTTCGGTCGTAGTTTTCGCCCTATTAGACAGCCAATAACAGCTTTATGGCAAAGTTTTGTCTACACTCTACGTCTACTACATATTTGTTGAGTTATGTTGCCATTTCAATGAGACAATGGGTTGGTCGTTGTGTCGAAAATATCACTGCCATTCAGGCGTCCGTAGCAATCGATCTAAACCATTAACGTCGTTTGTTATCGCGCCCATGATTACCGATTATTTTTGGCCAAAATTGGGTGCATAACAACATCTAAATGTTAACAAACTGCACTCACATGCACTGCGAGACTGCGACTCATATCTGGTTATGTTAAATATGGACGGTGAGCAATAAACGATAACGTTTGTTGAGCCGATCATATTGCATTTTGCCGCAGTTCTCGATCTCGGTCACTGTGTATGAAATATACATGACAAAGATATGGACTTGGACGACTTGTGGTTTCAACAGGATGGCTGGTGCCACAAGCCAAACAGCACACCTTAAAACCGATTAATTGAAGAGTAATTTTGATGACCGTGTTATCTCAAGCAATGGGCCAGTTTATTTACCGGCGCGGCGGCCGTTTCAGCCGTTATGTGTTTCATCGAATTATCGAAAATTGGTCCATTGGTATTTAATTGAATGAAAATCCTGAAATCTTCTCTATTTGTAGTAAGTATGTAATTGTAATAGAAATGTTCAAAAAAACCCTTTTTTCATGATGGGATCAGTCCCTAAAAAAAGAATGCACTATCTTCTAATCAACCAAAATAGGATTGGCTATTTTTCGACAATTAGGTAATTGCATGATTGAACTTTCTAAAACAATAGAAATTCCAAATGAATGGCGTGTCGCTTATCTCCTTTTATTCCTAACAAAAGTCCGGCCACACACCCGTTATCGAACCGACATGGTTATGTCAGTTTCTTAAATTAAAACTTAATTTCCCCAAATACTTTTGGGACATGAATGGCTTGTTGATATCAGATAAAAAGATAAAATTATTTCAAAAAAAAAAGAACCTCAAAATATTTTCACCCAAAGATCAGCAAAATCTAGATGGACTATGGATTCCATGATGTACAAAAAGTCATTCAAATACTAACATTCTTGATAAAGCTTTTCGTTTTCGACCAATCGATATGAAGTTCAAAAACTTATCTTTCAAGAGGTGCAAATATAAGCTCGTTATTTCGCAAAAACTATATAAATGCTTTTCATTCCTTATCGAAACTGGTCACAATCAAATTTCTTATCTCTGAAATTTTAAGGCCAATCGATTCGTAAATAGCCAAATACTGGACACTTGTTCAGTTAATTTCTTTAAGCCCGTCGTACCACACGGAACCGTATAGATATATTGCGGCAAAATACATTTTTTATTAAACTCGTTCGTACGAGGATAAAACACATTAAAAGTGAATTGAGAAAATAGAATAATGGCGGTTTTATTACTGACAACTATTTTGACAGCCGGTGTATTATTGATCGTCCTTACACTATCGGTGAATTGCAGTGAATTGGAATATTCAGACATAAAAGCTGTTGGAGAGAATAATTCTTATCTGACATTGAATCCAAATGCAACTTTCGATTTATTCGAAAAAATTCGTCATGTCAAAGGAAATATTATATTTAAGGCAGGATGTAGGATAAATGGTAAGTTTGTGCCTTTAGATGTTTCTGTTTAACTCAGTGTATGTTCCTTTTTCCTGGGAGTCAATTTAACGGTTAAAAAAGGAAGATGCCAATATTTGTAACTAGGCGAACTTTATTCAGACAAAAAATCAGGCTTCCTCACGTATAGAGTCTTTCTTAGACAATAGATTGTTGTGAAATAATAAAAATACGGGTTCAGTGTGATAAGAATCCATTTTTGAATTGATTCCGTTTTCGATAAAATGTTTTGAATCACTTCCGGCAAGGCGAATCGGTTAAAACTTGGAATTATAAGCTTTTCACATATGAAAGTGTCTTTGTTACCTTAAAATATTTTGAAGATCTCAAACAAAAATATATTAACAAGACTTTCACAAGCCAACTTAAAACAAGTATTTTGCAAAATGCATAACATTCATATTTTAAAAATATTTTTGAATACGTTTCAAGAAAAATTACAAATACAAATTAAAGCGGTGAGCAATTTAAGGAAAAATACTGTTGAATATTTCATTTTGATATTAATGGTACTTCATCATTTCTTATCTTATTATTCTTGTTAATGACAAAAATGTCATTCTTGAAACAGATAGGGAATAATATCGAACAGACAGACGTTTGAAGTGAATCTGAAGTGCGTTTTGTGAATAATTGTAATTCCATTATAGTTATCTATCGGCAATACTATTTGTCGTTCTGTAACACAAATGACGTTTTTCATTGGTCGTCCAGAAGCATTCGGAAGAGTCCAGAAGTCTTCTGAAACTATTCCGTTGAACTGATTTTGACACACGGAATGCTTCTGAGAAGAGCAGAACCCTTCTGTTTTGAGAACAGAATCGTCCGAAGAATAACACATGCATCATAATCGTTCCATTGTAGGTAGAAGAAGAAACGTCAAAAAATACCAATGGAAAACGTCCAAAAAGTTACGATTCGTAACGAAAATTACGTCAGCAATTCGTTCTGAAATGCATTGTGCGATTCGGTCAATATCGATGGCTAAGATATTGTCGGATTGAAAACACTTGGAAAAATCAGTTTTATGAGTTTATCTAGATTCTAGACTCTAGAGTTGAAGTGTCATAGTTGGAAATCGTTGGAAATATACGCGTTTTGGTGTTGATCTGTCAAACAAGAAACATTGGGCCAGTTCCACCTTACAACATCTCACTAAGATCACAATGTCACTTTGACTGAGGCAAAATCAAGTTTGTTCAATAAGAAAAAGTGTAGGTTAGAACAGCACAGAAAAGTGTAGAACAGAACAGATCAGCACAGAAATGTCAGACAAGTTAGAACAGTCATCGAAACGTCAGCTGTGAAAACTTAAATCAGAAAAAAAACTCCCTGCATTGTTTTCTTCAACACACATGTTTGAAAATGTAATTTATTTAAGGAATTAGATCTTTAAAAAATCAAGCAAATAAATATTAACTATTTTATGAGCAAAATCAAAAAATCTTTCATTATTGCCTTAAGTGAATTAATTCACTTAACCTCAAAACACAAAACAATAACAAAGACAAAAAGAAACAACAACACTTTGACAGTTGTCATGATTCTGTTCTAGGTTACTCTTCCTCAAAAGCAAGTACAGAAAATCCTGTTCTTTTTTACGCTAACCTACGCTAAACTGTTCTAGAAAAAGTCATTGAACAGCAAACTAGACTGTTCTAGAACACACTAGCACAGACAAAATGTCATTGAACAGGAAAATGTTGTACTTTTCTGTCCAATACAGTCCAGCACAGACTCATTGAACAGACTTATCATTTGGTGAACATGATTCTCAGTTCTTATTGAGATAAAATGGTTACCTAACAAATTGTTGTTGTACATTATGTCAGTCACGTCAAAATAGCTGAGTGAGAAATGGAATCCAAAATATTTTCATCTCAGAGATCTCAGAAAAAAATCTCAATTCTCAGCTGAGATTTATTGTTCCACTTAAAAAATCTCTGAGATCTCTGAGATCCCAGTGAGATGTTGTTAGGTGGAACTGGCCTATTTTCATTTTAAACGGTAATATATTCCATTTTGATGTTGTAACTTGTAAAATAACAAATCACTTTGACAGATCAACACTTTCAATGCACCTCCTAGAGATGAGTTGGGAAGAGTTACAAATCGTAATTATTTGTTTTTTAGAACGATAAATAGTTAACGATAGTTGAATATTGTTGCTTGGCGTTCTTCTCATTTTATTTCTGAACAAATCACAGAAATTACAAAACCAGGGTCCATGTTCTGTAACTCTCACATCGAATAAGTTTTCGCATAAACAGTACGAATCAGAACAAAACTACGACGGAATGGGTCGAAAATCTTTTTTTCGCATTCAACTGTTTCTGTAACTTGTTTTCACTCGATCAGGAATATAATGAAATGAAATTATTGGAAATCCTGGAAAAGTGTGAGTAAAACTGTGTCTATAACTCTGAAGTCGAAATAATTATTCGACTTATCAGTCAAAATAACTCGACCACTCTCAAGCAAGTGAGATAATATTTTGAAGCTGAATTCAAGCTCGTTTATTGTTTTTACTCGAGCTATAAATTCTTTATTTATTTTTTGAGGAGGAAATAAACTTTTTAAGAATTATAATTGCACTATTTTTTACTTTTCCGTCTTGTTTGCATAAATTTTTGTTGCCTGTGTGTTTTGAGGATAATTTTATAATCATCAATTTTGATTTTTTTAGGGCAGTTTAGTTCACTCAAAGTTAAAGTCAACTTTGGGACTTTTGAATTTCTTTTTATTCAGTCAAAGGTTAGTTTTCGACTTTTAATTGTGAACTCTTGAGTTAATCAACTTAAGATTTATTCAATTTTCAGAAAAAGAAGAAGCTGAGATAGAAAAACAAGGATTGTCTCTATTTTTTCAAAAGTTGAAAATGAAAGTCACAAAATTGAATTCTAATTTGAGTGAACAAAATCGCCCTTTAACTGTCACTGTGACTGGAAAACTGGAAAGTGTAATTTTCACACAGGCTGTTTTCGCATCAAGTTATAGACACAGTTTATTTTCCAAAATAGAAAAACGTTGGAATATTGTGTTCCACCTTGAATCGAATGGGAAACTTTTCGACCAAGTTACAGAACATGGTTACAGGATCTGTTCACGATAAAATAAACGACAAACGAACTAATCGAGCGCATAGCTGAGCAAAGACAACTTCACTTGTTTTTACTGATTTTATACAGACAAAAAAAACACAAAATTAAAAATATGTAGATTCAGAAGACAGTCTCACGTCTTCTTCAGGTTAGAGGCCGGTTATAGCTATCAGAAAAACGGATCAGAAAAAAAATTCTTTTCCAAATTTGACTGCTCTAGAACTTCATTTGAGCGAAATATTTTATTCAATTCGACGAACATTTATTTGAAATATTTTTTTCAAAAAGAATTAAAACATTTATGACCGAATTTAATTAGAAAATTGAATTTAAATTTTTTTCTGATGAGATTTCATTTTTCTGAACAGCTGATTGTAAAAACTTCAAAAACATTCCATTTCGTTTTTCTGATGTGTTTCGATTTTTTTCTGTTCCGATTACATCAGAAAATTTTTTTCTGATGAAAATAAAAATTCTGATGTCATAAAATAAAGCATGCAGCTAGATTTCTGACACAAAATTCTTGGTTGCTATAAACACTCATCAGAAAAACGTGTCAAGTTTTCACTGTTAAAATTATTTCTGATGGATTTTTCTGATAGCTATAACCGGCGCCTTAACAAAAAATGTTTAAACAAATATTTAGTAAAAAATGACATTTCGGGTTAGAGGACCTTTAAAGAGCTTTACCTTGGCAATTCTGTGATATGCTCAGAGGTAAACAAATTCCAATTCCTGGTTTTTCAGCTTGTAGACAAAATCTATTCTGACCGCTTGATTTGTTTTTCTGATTTGTGTGCTGATCTTTCATTTCATAGCTCTTTTGAGGGAGATGGAATTGGAATGTAAACATTTTGTGTTTGAAAGGTTTGTGATCTGCTTAGAGCTATAAAAAAATACGCCACCTAACTTCTACATTCTTTCTTAATCGAACAAATATAAAAATTCTAGGGCAAGTCAACTGTATTTATAACTTTGTTAACGATTTCCTCGAAAATAACTCAAAAGATTTCGGTTGAACTACGAATATCTTCTTGAAGTTTCTAAACATCTGCAGGTATTCACTTTAACTTAGACAGCTGAAATTTGTGGAGCTTCTCTAAAATTACATCGAAAACAGTGAGGAAATATAGGTTTGAAAGGAAGACAGGGCTTTGAGGCTCAGCATTTTTAATGAGAAACCATCGTCTTATTAAGAGAAGGAGAAACTACTGTCAAATAGAATAAATTTTAAATTCAATTGAAAACACTGATCAATAAATAACTGACTGACTCCACTCTGGGCGTCAAACTTTTCGTTGCAAGTCAGAAGGTATCAGCCGGACATGTTATCTATCGCTACAGAAGTTCGTTGCACAGAATCTTTCTGATAGTTAGTTAATTTTAATGTACACTTTTTAATTAGTTTTTGGTTTGTCATTTGTCGAATATGCAGGCTGACCAAGAATTTCAAAATTGCGATAACTCATTTTTTTTTACTTCAAATTTAAACAAGTTTCTTCTCTTTATTTTCCAGGTGATCGTTTACTTGAAAATCACTTGGACTCTGAACAATTCAGCAAACCAGAGGATGTTGAAGTCCTCTTAAACTATCCAGCTGGAGGTGAGGGCCGAACAATCACATTCGTCGAAATCCTCGCCGATCCTGATCAAAATAGCAAAGACGCAGACACTGGCTTTATTCGAGGTACTGGAGGCATTTACAATAAAACATGTCAGATACTTGTCAGATGCAATAAGACATCGTATTTTGGTTATGAAGTCTTTATCTACGGATATTGAGTGATGAATTTATTAAAATCGGGAGCATGCGACCTGAGAAGACTACTTTGCGGTACATTTGATAGTAGAATCATTCAATTTACTAAAATGCTCATGGCCGTAGAAACAAGTTGTTTGATTTAGTTTTTTATTTTGTTATTAGGAAAATTTAATGAAATTCATTAAAATTATTCGAATCTGTGATTGTTTAAATTTAATTGTACATAGGTCTTAAAATTTATAAATTAAATATTTATTTAAGGAAGAATGGAAAAAAAGAAGAATTTTTTTTTTCAAAATTTTGTGTCGTGTGTCTTTCAATAATTAGCTAAATTGAAAACGAATTGCGTTTCTATGAATGTCGATTTGATTGGAAAATAATGATATTTTATCTTATCTGTAATATTTTTTGAATTCCCATTTTCGATAAGAATTTGTTTATTGATTAGTTAAACACCTCCATTGTTTGTTTTGTTTTGTTTTGTTTTTTTTTTTTTGATATGTTAGATGGCGCATTTCGCTATTATAATCTTGACATTGCATTTGAAATAGTAAATGTAGGTAGTGAGTAGTTCTCTAAACAGGGCGGCTGGAAACAATTTTAACATAATAATGTATAAGCTCTGATTTAATTATTTTATCGCTAAGTGGATTTTCCTTAAAATTTATGGGGCGTTTGACATGTTAGATATTGTTTAAAGGCTATGATAAGGATTTTCATCTGCCAAGGTCTTGTACCTATGTAGGTAATCTAATCCTTGTAGGTCACGGCTGAATAAGTTAATTTTTAAGGTTTTTCTGTTCAAAGCAGACTTCATATTAGCTCCCTGATAGGGGTGTCCTTACGGGACACTGTCTTATAGGCAGACACGCAATACGACTTGGTGTAGCCTCAAATGACTTCTGCAGGAGCTGTATGGATGAGGAAGAAGAGGAAACAATCTCTCACCTTCTCTGCACTTGCCCTGCTCTTTCACTAAGGCGCAAACTTCATCTGGGAGAGTACTTCTATGATAACCCCAGTGAACTAGCTAATAAGGATATCAAATATCTTCTTCGCTTTATAAAAAGCTCAAAATGGTTCGACTAGTAAGAAGTAATCCTTTAGATTCATGTTGTATCACAATGGGCCTTTTCTTTTGGCCTAAGTGTGTGGATTCTGAATCCGCAGCCACTGTAACCTAACCTAACCTAACCTGTTCCATGAGGTTTATCCTCAGTTGTATTAGCGACCCAAATCAAAATATGAGATAATGTTATCCATTTCATGGGACCATCATTTTTTGACACAAACAGTTCGATTCATATAGCTATAAAAAATAACTGATCAACTTTCTCTCTCCATCCTACTCTTCTGGTTTTCTTTCCATCTACGGTTACCTACCTCTTTCTAAGGTCATGGAAACACTTATAAATTATCAGGCAGAACGACTGGTAATACAACCTTCGCCTCCATAGGTTCACTGTTGTTCTAATCGCTTATATCACAGTGGAATAATTTTTCCATTTGTAAGGATTTAAGCATTAAGCCTTCTTTTCGAAAATGCGTGCCTTCGGTATAGATGAACAACATAATCAATGGAGTAGATTTCGACTTTCAGACTGTTGCATACAAAAGTTTTTGCACGGATTTAAGTTTGATATTCACAATTCACAAAATAAATGCTGGAATACCTGGGAAATAAAATTTCCAATTTCATGCCAACATTTAGCGGAGTTCCACAGGGTTCCATTTAGGGCCCTCCACTTTTCTGCATTTATGTGAATGAAGTACCAAAACTTTAACGCCATTGTGGTGAGCACCTTTTTGCTGATGATTAAGTGCTGATGAGCAAATTTCTCGTTATTTCCAAGATGCCCTTTGATCTGTCCATTTTCATAGATATTTTTCTTGGAGAATCTAAATTGAGTTCGTGGATACTGCCTAAAATCTTGGTATTTGCCTTAACAGAACCCTAAGCTGAAACGGCCATATCAATGAAACTGTTGAGAAAGTTTCGATTGTTGTGGCAAGAGGAAGTTTCATCCCATTGGCTACGAGAAAATTGCTGGCAAAAACACTTGTGGTACCCATTCTAACATACGAATGTGAAATCTTTTGCAAGCTTGACTGTGTCAGTCCAAGGAAGATGAATGATGTGTTTAATACCGTTGCCCCTATATCTTTGGTCTTCGACGCTGCGATCACATCTCTAAACAGCATCTACTTGGCAACTTACTAAGGCTTCGAACTCTTATCACGTTATTTAACATCATCAGTACGTGACGTGTCAACCTCCATACATGTATGATACACTCAAAGTGCTTGTTCATTTTAGCTAAGCGATTTACTCTTTTTCTCTTTATTATTTGTAGGATGAACTAATGCTCTTTGTAAATTTACAAATGGGGAATAAATAGTACGCAGTATTAGTAGAATGTACTAATGCTCTCTGTTAATTTACAAATTGAGGGTAAATAGTACGAAATATTAGTAGAATGTACTAATGCTCCTTGTAAATGTACGAAAGGAAACGTAAATATTGTCATTCCATTCGTACAATGAACAAAGCTCTTTATTTAATATACGAATATGAGTTTATTATACGAATTTATTCGTGGCTGAAAACTACGAAAAAAATTCGTACGATTCACTCATATTTTCGTACTATTTATGCATGAAAATTTTTGAGTGAATGAAAGTCTTCTTCAATTCCATTCAAAATGGAAATTTCGATGTGTTTGCTTATGGAAAGAAGAAATAAATGTAATGGCTGCTTTTTTCTCGACTTGGAGTTTAAGTGACTTTCTTTCTGTTTGAAAAAGAAAATATTTAAAAACATAAATAAATGAAAATACATATGTAAGTATTTAGAGTAATTTTTAATTAAATATAAACAAGTTGGTATTTTGCTTGCAAAACAACAAATAAAGCGAATATTTGTTCCTGTTCGATTTGTTATGATTCCTTAAATTAAGACTGAGGTAAGTCCGCCGGAATCGTTACGAGAAAGCACCAAACTGCCCAGCCACCAGATGGATGCGGATAGATGCGGTAGAATATCGGAACAAGTGCCCATCTCACCAGATAGTTCCGAGTGGTATAAGCCAACCTCACCAGACGGGGGAGTATTGGGGGAATGAGAAACAAGTACTTCAGTAGCACACATTCGAATTTCCTTATATTTTTGTCTCTTACTTATTACTTTTCTTGTAAGAACTGAATGTGAATTCAATCTCGCAAAGTACAAAAGTCATAAAACAAACACCTTGTAGGTTAACGTCAACTGCTTTCGTTTCCATTAAGTTTAAAGAAAACGAAAGCATACATTTCTGCGAATTTTTCGATTTTTTAGGGTGTATATATTTAAGTACACCGCATTGTGCGACTAAGATTCTCCAATTTGTCTCGGACCAGTTGTTGTACCACCCTTCAATTAATAACAAATTATCGGACTTCTTAGGTATGGCAATGTGTCACACAAGCTTATACCTGGAATTCCCTTAAGCTCGCTCAATTGAATTAACACATACGTAAATCATCATCATCGCTCAAGATTTCAAAGAGTTGAGTAGAGTTCAGAACTCAGAGTCGGACTTGATTTTGTTTTCAGAATTCACACGTTCGATGGAATCTCTTCAATTTTCCCGCGTAGTACTTATCATAACTAGTTTTGAGGAATATTTTCAATCTTGACATTTATTTAAAGCCACTGTTGTGGCCAGTAGTCAGTTGCTAATTGAACTTGAACGTGTCTCAATCTCGACGACGACGAGCGCGAAATTGCTTTGAGAATAATATTGTTTTTTGTTTACATTATTATTGTTATTCGTGTTACTGATTGCGAAATTGAGATTACAAGTCCTTTAGAAATCTCATTGTTTTCAATTCAATTTATTTGTCATTAACTCGTATTTGAAACAAACCGGAAACTTCAATTGAAGTGGTTCCTTGCAGATTCGAAATCTAAGAAAGTTGGTTACGATTGTTTTCTTGTCAACTCTCTGTTGTCGAGGAATTCTTTTAGTGGTGACTTATATTTCTTCAAAAACTGTGAAAACTGTTTGTGATTTTTCGGATGGTGAAGTGGGAAGCATCAATTTCAACGAAAATGCTAAAGTTCCTGTTAGCCATTGTGCTCTGCTTCATAATTTTTATTATAACTGTCAGTGCATGGGAGTTTGATACTGAGGACAAGGGTGCACGATGTAAGTATATTTTATGTCTTCTTATGAGTTTATGATTGTGGATATGTTTCGAATAATTCAAGGAAACTTGTGTACCTATTTGTAAACAAAGCTCACACGCATAACATAAGTCAACATTTCCCGGAAAGGTTAGGTTAGGTTAGGTTAAAGTGACTGTCATGGATGTTAAAAGACACACTTAGGCCAATCAAAGGCCTATTGTGATACCACATGAATCTAGGAAGGCTATTCTTCGAAGATCATTGAAACCAATTAGAGTTCCTTACGAAACGTAGAAGATTATTTAAGTTAATGTGTTCGAGATCGTTTAGATCATTGTAGAAGTATTCTCCTAAGTGAATCCTACGTTTATGAGCAAGAGCAGGACAGGTGCAGAGGAGGTGAAGAACTGTCTCTTCCTCCTCCTCATCCATACAGCTTCTGCAGAAGTCATTAGAAAATACGCCCAGTCTTCCAATTAGACAGTGTCCGGTAATGACACCAATCAAGGAGCTTATATGCAATCTGCTTAGAGATATCAGGCATTTGGATCTCTTTATGTCCAAATTTGGCCAAATGTTTTTCGTTGCCTGACAGGTGGTTATGTTATTCCACCTGATGTTAGTTCTCTTAATAGCATCTTGTTGTAGCAAAAGTTTACATGTAGCGATTGGTATACCAACATTAGCCATTTGTGGTTTAATGGGTAATGTTGTACCATGTTTGGCGAGTTCGTCGGCTTTGCAGTTTCCTGGAATATCTCTATGGCCCGGCACCCAGTGAAGGTGAATGTTAAACTGTTGTGCCATCTCCATTAGAGACGATCGACAGTTTTGGACCGTAATCGAGTTTGTAGAGACAGAGTCCAGGGATTTTATAGCTGCCTGACTGTCTGAGAAGATCCGGATATCAGATGTGGATACCACGTTTTCTCTGAGCCAGGACAGGACCTCCTTAATCGTCAAAAGTTCTGCCTGGAACACGCTACAATGATTTGGAAGGCTGAATGAGAGATTTAGTTTTAGTCGTTCGGAGTACAAACCTCCACCAACCCCATCATTAGTTTTCGATCCATCTGTATAGAAGTGGATTGCCTCGTCTTCCAGGAATGTTTTATTTTCCCAGAAGGAACGGGGAGGGATAGAAGTTTGAAAGTTTCTATCGAACTGTAGTTGAGGAATGGTGTAGTCTGTGTGCTTAGGGATTGATTCTAAATAGTTAAAAAAGTGAATCACCTCTTTCGTTTATGTTAGTGCTCCCCCACACTGTATGATGAGCGTTAACATCGCTTCCAATTATTAGGCTGATATTCTGCCGTTTTGCTTCAATGATGATCTTCTCCAGTGTCTGACCAGGGAGAGGGCCAAGGTGGTCATGGCCAAGATAAGCCGACACTAGCCAGAAAGCTCCGTTGGCTGTTTCCAGTCTAGCTACGGTGGTATCTCTATCACTGAAATTATGGAGTAAAAATACATTTATGCTACGTTTGACTAATATGCAAGATCTAGGTTCACTTTTATCTCTCGCATACAGTACGTAATATTCTTTAGTCCTGAGTCCACGAATAATGGATTTGACTATCCATGATTCTTGGATCAGGACGATGTCTTCTCCACTTCTGGCCAGTCGAAGTAGGAGAGAGGCCGAAGCCTTGATGGAGTGTTGGAGATTAATCTGCACTAACTGCATCATTTTGGATACAATTAGGCAGATCAACCTCCACCACAGTTTTATTTGAATCTTCCGAATCAGAAGATGAGGCCAAAAGTTCATCCTCGTTCAGAAGAGCTGCGCAGTCCTCAGTCTCCATTAAGGTTTGACTGTTGTCGACTTCAGTAGAAGGTTGAACCGCCGCCGGAGAAGACAAGGGTACACCGTCAACTACCAATGGTAGGGATGACGATGTACCAGGCTTCTCGGCCACTGGCTCACCTTCGGGTTGGGGTGGAGGCTCGCTATTCGCAGGTACCTCATCTTTTTTGTATACAGTCGACTCCGCTTAACTGAAACACAATTTTTGCAGACAATTTGTTTCAGTTAAGCGGAGTTTTCAGTTAACCGAACTTCGGATAACTGAAACTTGTTTCAAATAAGCGGAGTTTTGAGAAAATTAAATACTGCATTGTTTTAAAAACTAAAATAATTAAGAACAAAAAAAAATTAAGTAAGTAACTTAGAGCCATTCTCTTTACTATTGCTAAACTTGTAGGAAACCCTTAAGTTGGCCAATTCTAGAGTTGAAAAACAAACTTAAGCGTTAAGGGACAAGTTGAAATTGTTTTTCTTCACTTCTGTAAATCTCAACTCGAGAGTTGAAATTCAAAAGTTGGATTCTCTCATTTTTTCAAAATTTCCCTGGAATATTTTGGAGTTTGTTTCAACTTAAGATTTGAATTTATGTCAAATAAATTTTTACCTACCGGTGAAAATTGTCATTTTGTAAACGTCCTTAGCTACGTGCAAGAACTTATCAGTCCGCACACTTTTTTCAATTGAAACGGTTCGGTCTGAATTCCATTTTCTGTAAATTCATTCCCAAATAAAAATTACCACAATTCCACCAATTTGTCCCGCATAAGCTCAAAAGGCCAGTAAAGAACTAAACGATGTCGAACTAACTATACCCCAAGGCATTGCTTCTCTTCGAGAATGTATCGAAAAACAACCTCACCCGAAAGCACAAACCGATGACAATCAATAATTGAAATTATTTTTGCTTGAAAAAGCTAAGCAAATGAGCGACTATTTCTATGCCTTCAGAAACCTCTCGCCAGACTTATTCCTCAATATACAGATTGTCATGGCCGAAAAAAAGGAGTTACCAAAAGTGAGACGA
This sequence comes from Sphaerophoria taeniata, assembly GCA_943590905.1. Classification (NCBI taxonomy): domain Eukaryota; kingdom Metazoa; phylum Arthropoda; class Insecta; order Diptera; family Syrphidae; genus Sphaerophoria; species Sphaerophoria taeniata. The sequence continues at coordinate 28,476,032 of OX016541.1, forward strand.
AGACTGGCTAGTGGCAAAGGCGAAGACTGGCTAGTGGCAAATAATACTAGTTTTCCCAAAATATTTTCAGTTTGAAACAATTATTTTAATTAATGTCATGAAAATTTGCATTTGAAATTGATTTGCCTTTCAACTTCTACTTTTTTCGGAAGTTGAGAAAATTGAGAAAATTACCTACTTGAGAGGTGTGATTAAATGTGATTAAGGAAAACCAAAATCACAAGTTGAGAATAAAAATCCTCAAGTTGAGTTCAACTTGTTCAACAGCTCATGTTAAGTTAAAAAATTAAAAATTATTTAAGAAAAAATAAATCAATTGTTGTGTGGGAGTTTTCAGCAAAGAATTTTTTTTAAATGTGAAGAGAATCATATGCTTCCTTAAGTGGGCTTCTAGAGCTCTACAATCTCTATTTCTTCAGAGCAGTTTTCAACAAACGAACGACTGACACATTACATCACATCATTGCAGTGTAAATTATAATAGGTACTCGAACAGTCAGATATTCTGTTCTTCCATTGCTACCTAGATTTGAAATTAACTTACGTAGATGACGCTTGTGTACTTCATGCGCGTACCATAATTTTGACATACAAAGACCACATACATCCATGTGCGGATTTCCCATAGGGGCAACATGGGCAGTTGCCCAGGGGCGCCTACTCAATAGGGGCGCCGAATTATGAGACACCAACATTTTTTGTTAGATATTTTCCTTGAAAAACCGATAAATGTTCAAGTCAAAATGATAGTAGAGGAGCTGCTCCGAAGACGTCCGTCAATGTGGGACTACTATAGAAAGTAAAAACAAACCAAAAACAAAGATAAATAATAATTTGTATCAGTGCTGTCCTTTTCCACCGGTGATACGTATATTGTTTTCCAGTTATTTGACACAGCAATTCCTGTTTTGTTCTATGTAATCGTAGAAATCGTAGCAGTTAAAAGAGAATGAAAAGAGCTAAAAGTGTTTTTTTTTTAATTTCGCGTTTTGTCTATCGCAGCCTTCTATCAATACAGAAGCACCGGGCTGACATAAATTAAAGTTATCCATAAAAAAAATTGCAAAAGCAGTAAAGTCACTTGTTTGTACAACGCCGCATAAATGATACTCGACAAATTTTTAAGCGTCTAGTTATAATATAAAAAATATTTGTGCTTTATAATAACTGGGGTACCGCTACGTGTAGAATTCTGTGTATTTCTTTTTGTATAAATATGAAAACAATACACGAGCACGATATTTCAACACAAATGTGCAAATGTGTTTGAGCTATGTATTTTTTTTAAACATCAATTATAATTTTTTCTTTTTAGGTAGGGTTAGTCGAAAAACCAAGACAAAATACTGAGTTTTCTCTCTATTAATGAGAGTTTCTAAAGTCTATAGGGGGCGTGTCTTCAAAAGCTAGGACTTCTGGTTACCCTATTTTAGGGTACATGGGGCGCATTAATTTGATCTGCCCAGGGGCGCTTTAGGTGGTAAATCCGGCCCTGCATACATCACACCTTTGTATATATACTTGACAGGTATAATCGACTTGGTATTCTACTCTAGCGCCACCTAGTGACAAGCAGAGAGAATTTTGTTTGCATAAGCTTGTAGTGAGCAAAAATTTTCGATGAAGCAGAGAAAATCGAAATCGTCAATCTTAATAATACCAGTTATAGATATACAAAGCATCACACCAAGAGAGGATGTTAAGATATGTGTTGCGTTCTTTTTTAAACAATAGTCAACGATAGTGGCTTCGTTCAACTGTTTCACTTATGCGGAGTTGAATGTGTGAGAAATGTTAATTTAAGGCAAAACATTTTGTTTCAGTTATACGGAGTTTGCAATTAAGCGGAGTTCAGTTAAGCGAACGAGTTTTGGTGGAAAATGTTCAAAATGGGTCGGTCATAAATTTATTGTTTCAGATAACCGAAGTTTTCAGTTAAACGGAGTTCAGTTAAGCGGAGTCGACTGTACCTTTAAAGTGACGGTCTCAAAGCCGTATCTTATTGTGCCTTTTGAAAGCGCTAGCGGGGCCAAAGATTCCTTATTGATAACCACTATGGCGCTCCTATAAGGACCCTTGACTTCTTCCAACTTGGCGATCTTCCAATTCTGCGTAGGCAAGGATGGATTGCTGATCTGCATTATCTGGAGGATGTCCTCCATGCAGGAAGGTTCAGCTGGAATCCATGTGCGGGCTCTAGGTCTGCTAGGGATGTCCTCCTTAGCAACAACTTCGAGCTTCGCACCTGGCCAGATTTCGCCTAACCTGCTAACATCAAGCTTATACAGATCACAAGACCTCTGGTCGTCACAAACGATGAGTTTGACATGCCCTTGATGCCAACCTCCATCGCTTATGGAGGGAGGTGAACCCGGAAATTCTCTCATGAGGCTTAGAAAGCCAGCTGAGAGTTTCAGCTTCACCACCTGCCACCGATCAGAAGAAATCGTGCCATCTATATCGCTCCTGTCGATAACGGCAACAACCATCTTACCTTTTGCCACATCACTATATGGCATCCTAACAGTGGGAGCAGGATTGAGGGGAGTGCTGGTGTTTGGTGGCCCCCTCCAGAGACCGTTCACGTTTTGACGTTGAGTCACTCGTCCTTGGTGTTGATAGGACGTTTTGGGCCCATGTAAGTCGGGCAGCAAGCTTCGAGGTCCCTCCAGCATCCAGTGATGCACCAGATGTCTTCAGGATTCTCTCAGCCTTGCGCCTTTTATTATAGATGGCCTTAGACGGTCTTAGCTGCGTGACGGGAGGTTTACTCCCTGAAGCAGTGGGGTCGTTATTCACAACCGCGCCACTGCTCGAATTAGGTATTACTACCTGCCTACTCTCGCTGCAACTTGCAACAGAAGAGGGATCATGTGATATCAGAACCACCTCTTTTGTGCCCGCCGCAGGATGAACGACAGACAGCCCTGGAGCCATACTGCCGCCCGGTTTTGAAGGAGTACCGGTCTCAGTTTTGTTTTGTTTTTGTTTTTTTTTCTGTTTTTCTCCATCTAAAATCCCACGAGTTGCGAAGAAAGGGAGGTCCGTCTGCACAGAGATTCGCATGTACAGATAAGGCTGGTTAATCCGGAGGTCGCCAGGTATCCGGATACTCCGTTAGAGACTGAGCTATTTTTAAATTGGGCCCTCAGCCAGGCTGATCATCGGCACGGGTCGTGTAACACCTTAGATCCAGCCCAAATTGGGAAATGGTGATTTAGGAAGGAAGAGGTGGGGGTGAGGAGTCAGACAATGTTTACATAGTACTGACCGGAAGGAATAAGACAAGGAACCGTAGACAGCGTTAGCCGTGCTACAGAGAGATGGGAAGGAACGACAGACAGTCTTGAGACCGTACTGAAGTATAAGGATTGGGAAGGTTGAACAGCTTTTTCGCCGTGCCAACGTGGGAGAGATGGGAGCGGAGTTGGTGACATAGGCTAGCTTTTTCGCCATACCTTTGTTGGAGTGGAAAAGGATTAGGGAGGGGTAGAGGGATATGGGTCACCCTTTAGTTTCAGGACTCATCTGGAGAAAAATTCTCGAGAATCTTTGACCTTACTCAGCTTCTTCAACTCGACAAGTTCGGCGCCCGGGAAGAAGATTTCCCGGAAAACAAAATAATGTTTCCAATCATGGAAATTCTTGTCTCGGGGATTTTCTTTTAAACTTGTCTTCGGAAATGTTAATGCTGAGAAATTTCTTGTTGTTTTTCATTTCAATAAATACAGATTTAATGACCTATCTTGCATGATTGCATTTAATTGTAGCTATTATACCGGTCTTGAATTTTTTGATACTTTTGTCTACCTTGTTGCTCTTGGTCAAGTTTATGAGTTAGGTATTTGTTGCTGTCATGTACAAGTATCATTTTCTCATTTTAATGGAGATAAGCATAAACATTAGAAACTATGCCGGTAATTGAAAACATGAGCATTAAGCATTCATTTGTATTCATAGGAAATAACTCAAAGCAAATGATAAAACGTGACACAGAAACGTAAGAAATGAATCAATGGGTCAATGGATTTCTCGGTGGTTTTTGTTTTAGATATTTCTTACACACATATGAATTTTAAAAGAGTCATCTCCCTCAAATTGTCTTGAAAGTGTTGAAATTTTGCAAGAACAGCTTTTACTTCATTTTGATTCATTAAAGAATGATACATTTTGCTGTGCTTATAATATTGAGTGTGATTTTCTCAAAAAAAAAAAAAATGAAAAAATTGGAAACTAGAACATGACTGGATTTAGGCATATCTCATCATCATCATGCTCCGCAACCCCGGTCGTGGCACATTAGGCGCTAACAAATCTTCTCCAATCTTCACGCCCACGTTTTCCTCAGGTCGTCTGCTTCTGCTAAAACTGATGATCTCCAAGTTATCCTTGGTCTTACAACTCACCGCCGCCGCCACCGCCATGCACTCTGAGGACTCCATTCGACAAACTGCTTAGCGATGTAATCGTTAAGTTTTCTCCGTGTGTGACCAATCCATCGCCATTTTCACTTTTTTATGCCAACATCCAATAGCTCCTGACTCGTGCTGCTCCACAATTCCTAATTTGATATGCCAGCTAATCTTTAAGATTTAACGCAGACAGCGATTTACTAAAGCCTGCAATTTTCTCTAGATGTTAGTCGAGACTTTCCAGATTACGCAGGCATGCAGAAGAACGGAATATCACTTTGGATTCTTAGAATTTCAACTTAGTGCGTCAGGAAATTTGACTTGATCTCCAAAAAAGAGATACGGTAACTTAGCTAGAGCGAGTTTCATTGATTCTCCTTTGACGTCCAGAACTCAATCAGTTGATACAATATTTCCAGGGTAATTAAACTGTTCGATATCTTCTATTGGTGTCCCATGCAGAATATAACGTTGATGTGTTGGATGGCCTGCACGCATTATTTTTGTCGTTTTTTCTTTAGACTGATTGGTTTTCCTTTCACTTGAAGTAATTGGCACATTCCTTTGAACCCACTGATGTTACTCGTTATACTCACCAGGAAACATACGGTTATCATCGGCAGCGATAGCTTTTGAAAAGGACTCATCTGTACCTAAGGTGGAAATTCGGCTTGATGCCTCTAGCAGTGGCGTAACTATAGATATGGGGGCCCCAGTTGGAGTCTTAGCAGGGGCCCTTCCCAGGAATATGTTTCTTATTTTACCTAAGTGGTATTATTCTATCCGTACAAATAATGTTGAAAAAAAAAACAAGTTTTTATCACGTAAAACACTTTATTTTCTTAACAACAAAATTTTACAAAATTCAACAAAATGAGCTAAGCTTCTTAAGAAACCGATATAGCTTCTTTTTTCTTTTTCTTCCATAATTTTCAAAATTTGTTTTTCTTTTATGGCATACTCCCGCCTCATTTTAAATTCTTCCTCCATTTCAATTTTTCTACCTTACATCCTGCCTGAACCGACTCCTGCACTTAAGCATGAATTAGCTTGAACAGGCCACGTGCAGCTTACCAACTAAAACTTAAAGTCTTCTATGCTCAGATTCAACTCTGTTTTGAGCATTTGGTAAGATTTTTCTTGTTCAGTCTGCACAAGACCAAAGATGGAAAATACATAGGGGACTGTTTTTTTTCCGCGATTTGTATTTCGAGATTTTATATTCGAGATTTTTGTGGTCGAGATTTTTGGTTTCGAGTATTTCTTTTCGAGATACCTATTTGCATTTGAGATTTCGTGGTAGACCCGAAAATTGACAATTGAGTTCAGAATTTAATAAGTCTTTTGAGGCATGAAACCAATTGTTCAGGAAATTGGTCAGTAATGTCTTCCCAGAATTTTTTGATATCAGGTCTATTGCACCATTGTCGAATACCTACCAAACAAAATATGTAGTTTTTGAGTTATAATTGTATTATATATGTATTGTATTATATGTAATAACAAATAGGCAAAAACTATTATTTACTAAAATAAAACATGTTCATACATATGTATGCATGTCTCTTATTAATAATTGTTTTTAATATTTAGATAAACAAAAATTCTTGCCAGCTTTGGAGGCCTCCTGCGATCGGGGGCCTCGGTTTCTGAAACCGGTAAGACGGGTGGTAGTTAAGCCACTGCACAGTGGGTACCCGCCCATACAAAGTGCGGTCAAAAATATTATTCTTGCGTTTTTCCAATAAAAACCTGGGGATATGATTTAAGATTGTTTATTTGAACATAATTATAAGGAAAAAATAACAAAAAATAACATAAATATTGAAATATTGAAAAAAAACTATGTTTTTATTAGCACTTCTGCTGTTTTCGATAATAGACATTTCTTTTTACTAGGCTATTTTCATAAATTGGAAATAAACGGGTCGGAAGTTAATAAAAGACGTTTAAAAGGTCCTTATTTGTTATTACGTGAGACATTTTTCTTGTAAAATTTAATTTTGTATATCCTTGTTCCTTGACTGTTAGGCTTTTTCACTCAATTTTACACTGAATTTAAGCTATATATGGTCACATAAACTGTTATAACTTCAAAAGGGGAAAAAAGTGGAAAAAAATCAAAGTTATTTTGAAAGGTTAGACAATATTCTACATTTTAATACCAAATTTTTAGAATGAGCTCGGAGGGAACCCAACTAAATCTCTAATTTACTTTAAAAAAGTCTTTGAAAAATATTTCAAAAACTACATTACGAAGGAGACCCCTTATAAGTATACCTGAATATATTTTACAATAAAATGTATGTTTTTAGAAAGAACTAACCTTCTAGTTTAATATCCATATTTAAGAAAATAATGTTAAGCTTTTTTCAACACGTGTTATCACTACCAAAGGGTCACAACCAAAAAATTGAACTGATAAGCGAGGTGTGCATTCTAATATATATTCACTTTAAGGGCTTACAAGTAATAAAAAAAAAATTACCATACAATCTTTTTGTTGTTTTTGATTAACGGGAATGTCTTTAACATAATTTCATCAAAAAATGTTGGATTTATGACATTCACTTTTTTATTTTTGACCTATGGCGGGACCCACTGTGCACTGGCTTCTTGAGAGTAGACTCGATTCTAACCTTTATCCGCTTGAGAATTACGGCAGCCATTCATTTTGGAAACAAAACCATACCTGCTAGTCTTATAATAAATGCGTCTAGGGCTCTTTATAGGAAATAAAAACAAACAAACAAACAAAAATCTATTTTAATGAATATAAAGGTCCCGTCACACACTGAAAGGAAAGTACTTTCAGAAAGCAAAAAGCTTTCTGAAAGCAAACATTTCATAGTGTGAGGACCCGAAAAGTACTTTCCTGAAAGCGTTTCTCAAAATGATTTGCTTTCTTGAAAACACTTTCAGAAAAAAAACTTTCACAGTGTGACTAGTTCCTGAAATCGTTTTGAAGAAAGCAAATCATTTCAGAAAACGCTTTTTAATTTCAGAAACTGTTTGTGAAAGTTTTTTGCTTTCTTGAAAGCGAACGTATGTTTTACATAAAACCTACTCTGGTGGGCCAAAAATAAAGGAAGTAGGTCATAAGTTCACAATTGTTTTTGTGGTAAGGGTGCAATTGTGGCAACATTCGCTAGGCAGATATCAAGGTCAACAGATTTCTTGGACACTGCAAACCTCTGGAACAATTTTGGTGAATCAGTTTCACAGCTACTCTTTCTTCTACGCTGATGGGCACACGCCATGTTGTATTTTGTATTTTAACAAACGGACGTTCTTTGTCACACAGGAAATTAAACTGCTCCTCGGAAACGTGACCAAAGTTACGAAAAAACTCGTCTCCTTCTGCGCGCAAATCCCTCATGAGTCATGAGCCTTACCCAAAATGGTCACATATCTAAATTGACCTACGATTACTCGCCTTGTTCTCAGTAACGTGCAGTGAAATCCGTAGGATAATTTCCAATATAGTTAATTGCCTATATTCCAAAACTTCTTCAGCGGACTGCATTTTGTTGCTATTTTGGATAAACAATTAACGAAACTAGCTCAAATATCGCAACCAGTTACATAAAACACTTTCAGAAAACGTTTTCTGCTGTTTTGTGAAAGTTTTTTTGCTTTTTTGAAAGCAACGCTTTCGCTTTTATAGTGTGACGACCCGAAAAATGTTTTCAGAAAATTTTGATTTTTGAAATTAAAATGTTTTCAGAAAGCACTTTCAGAAAGCCCTTTCCTTTCATAGTGTGACTGCTCTCTGAAAACACTTTCAGAAAAATAACAAACTCTAAAATTTGGAAACGCTTTCTGAAAGTATTTTCCTTTCAGTGTGTGACGGCTCCTTAAAGATTATAGGTTTCCGACCCCATGAAAATCATCTCGCTACAATTTAACGGCTTCAGATAAACTCCAGAATTTTTCCAATTTCAAGAGTATACCTACCTATTAAGTTATTCAACAACGAATTTTCCACCTTTACATAGTCCAAATCCTAAATTTAGATGCAAACATTGAACAAATCGTTTTACGGTTTTTAAAATAATCTCGATTTCCGGGAATTTTCAGTCAAGTATTTTCTATTTTTGTATTTGAAGATCTATTCCGGGACTATTGCCCGTAAAACATCGATTTTGAATTTCCCGCTGTTCCAGATTTTTTCGAGTTTTCTACAAAGAACTTTTTATTTTTTCATTTGAAGTTCCTCTATGGGACAGTTCCAGGAAAATTCCATACAAACATTTTTTTCGAGTCTTTCTGGTGCCTTTAGGTTATTTAAACCACTAAGTCTTGCAGTGAGAAAATGGAAATAAATGGAAACAACTAGTTCCGAACTTATACAATGATTTTTATTGAATGAAGAATAAATAATTTGGAAAATATCAAATCATAAACAATATAACAAAAGCTTATTTAATCTGAATGAGTGAAGTTGTTTTTAAACAAGTAGTTTGATGTTATCTTTAACACCCTTCCTCAAACGAATTGTATACTCCAGCTTTTGTTCTAAGCTTTTCGATTTTTGATGAACATAGTGGCTTGGTAAGCATATCAGCTATCATATCTTCACTCGGACAATAAGTGCATACAATGTGGTTTTGATCTACGTGGTCCTTGACGAAATGAATTTTAGTGTCGATGTGCTTGGTCCTGTTGCTTAATTTTTGTTCTTTAATCATACGCAGACAGCTCTGATTATCTTCAAAAATTACGGTTGGAGATGTTTGTTGAATTTTCATATCTTCTAGCAGCCGACGAATCCATATAGCTTCTTTGCATGCATCGGATAATGCAATAAATTCGGCTTCTGTGGATGAGAGCGAGACACAGGATTGCTTTTGGCAACTCCAACTAATGGTTCCACCATTTATCTGAAAGATATAACCGGAATTAGATTTTCTATCTAGCCTATCTTCTGCCCAATTTGCGTCCGCGTAGCCTATTAGGTCCTTGTCTTTTATTGCCATATCTCTTAATTTAAGATGAAAATCTACTGTGCCTTTTAAATATTTTAAAACACGTTTAATTTCGGTCCAATCTTCTTGGTTAGGACAGCTTACTTTTCTTGCCAAAATAGAAACGGAAGCTGCGATATCGGGTCTGGAATTCACACTCAAATACAAGAGAGAACCTATTAACTTCTGGTAATTTTTATTATCTAACAAGTTTTCTGAGTGAGTTTTTCCATATCCGGGGTCAAGAGGAAATTTAGATATTTTTGATTTTTCAAGTCCGAATTCTGCTAATAAATTTTGTATGTACTGTCTTTGTCTAATGTTAAAATTTAAATTTTGATCTTGAAAAACTTCCATTCCAAGATAACAATGGACAGCACCAAGGTTGCTTACTTCAAAATGTTGGTTGAGTAAACTCTCAACTTTGTCAATTTCGGTCTGTTTTGAACTTGCTACTAAAATGTCATCGACGTAAATTAATACGTATGTGTTCCCTTCCTCGATGGAACATTTTATGTAGAGGCATGGTTCTGCTGTACTTTGGACGAAATCTCCATTGACGAGAACATTATGTAACGTCTTATTCCATACATGCGCTGCTTGTTTCAACCCGTAGAGGCTTTTCTTGAGTTTGCAAACATAGTTGGTATCCCCTTCCTCAAAGCCAGGCGGCTGCTTCATGTAAATGTTTTCATCTAACTGAGAGTTGAGAAATGCTGACTTAATATCCATATGGACAACTTTCATACCCTTAGAGCCAGCTATGGACAGCATTGTTCGAAATGTAGTTTGTCTGACAACGGGAGCGAATACCTCATCATAGTCAAATCCATATTTTTGACTAAACCCACGAGCGACTAAACGAGCTTTATATTTTTGGACGATTCCCTTTGCATCACGCTTGATTTTGTAAGTCCACTTACAGCCGACGATATTTACATCTTTTGGAGGAATAACTAAATCCCAAGTGCTATTCTTCTTCAAAGCACCTATTTCCTCTTTCATAGCAACAGTCCATTCGCTTCGTTGCTTACATTTAATAGCTTCGTTGTAAGATTTAGGTTCTACCAGAGACGAATCTGAAGTTGAAGCTGTAAGACCTAGTCGATCTGGTGGTTTACCCTTTGTTGACCTTTCGGACTTACGAACACGGCCTTCACCTTCACTTATTTGACTCCTAGGACTATCTGTATTCTCATCCAGTCTTTGGAACGAAGCATCATCTTCTAATGATAATTCTTGGTCTGGTGTGCTTGTCTTGGGACAAGAAATTTCAACAAATATATCCGAATCTTGATTTACCTCAGGCTCAATAATTTTAGTCATTTCAGTTCCTTTCATGAATTTAACGTCTCTACTTATTGTAATTTTCTTTGTTTTTACATCGACTAAACGATAGCCTTTTGAATTTTGATCATACCCAACAAATGTTAAAACTTGGGCTTTCGAATCTAACTTTCGACGGTTTTCTTTGGGAATTAAACAATAAGCTTTCGAACCGAAAATTTGTAAATGACTGATTTTTGGTTTTCTACCCTCCCAAAGCTCAAAAGGAGTAGACGGGATCGAACTCGATACCAACAAATTTTGTAAATAATTCGCTGTCATAAGGGCTTCTCCCCAAAATTCATTCGACAATTCAGCTTCAGCCAACAAACAACGAGCCATTTCCACAAGGGACCTATTTTTCCTCTCCGCAACTCCGTTTTGTTGTGGAGAATAGGGTACTGTGTATTGATGGCGAATACCTTTGTTCTCAAGATAACGTTTGAAATTGTTCGAGGTGTACTCCCCGCCATTATCTGAACGAATAATAGAAGGATATCTGCTGAACTTGTTTTTGACTTCTTCGAGAAAAATTTTGAGCTTATCGAAAACTTCGGATTTTTCATGGAGTAGATACACTACTGTAAAGCGGCTAAAATCGTCTATGAAGGTCAGAAAATAACGTTTTTTACCTGGTGTCATGGTTTGCATAGGACCACATACGTCCGTGTGGACCAAATCTAATACACGTTTGGATTTTGTTTCAGATTGCTTGCTAAACGGTATCCTAGTCATCTTGCATTGAATGCAAACCTCGCAATTTTTTCTAACACCACAATCAGTAATATGAAAATCGCTTACCGTCTTTCCATGTTGCATCATCTTCACAGCATCAACGTCCCGGTGTCCAAAGATTTTGTGCCAATAGTGCTGGCAGTTTTGTAACTTGCAATCCACTGTTAGGGCCTTTTGATCGGAAGGTTGGCGAAGTCGGAAAAGGCCACTGGATGAGTCAGCAACTCCAATCTCTTTGCCGGACAGTGTCTGGATACTGCAACTTGTATCTGAGAATAGTAATTTGAATCCCATCTTCAAAATTTTTGTGACAGAAAGAAGATTTCCATGAAAAGAAGGAATGAACAACACATCCTTCACGTCAACGATCACCTTTTCACCTTTGCTATTCAGAAGAGCTAATCTGCAAAGTCCATTGCCACTGTAAACCACAGATTCTCCATTTGCTACTGTTACTTTTTCACAAACGGACCTGTCCATTGTAACAAAATCTGACTCACGTGCGCTGATGTGACAGGTTGCTCCAGAGTCAACAACCCAAATGCTCTTGTTATTTGCCATTGAGAAACAAAAGTTAACCTGTTCCTTATTATCTTCTCGAGCTTCATTCACATGGTTGTTTTGCCTCATCTTCTTAAGCTTCCAACAATCTTTCTTGATATGTCCTTTGGCCTTGCAATGATGACAAACTTTTTTGTTACGTTCTTCTAGACTTGCCGATGATCTTAAAGCTGAATTATTTGCTGAAAACTGTTGTGATTGACGCTGGTACTCATCAATAAGGCTAGCTTCGACAACCTTAAGTGTCAGTTCCTCAACTTTTCGAGCTTCCAGAGCCGTCACCAACGTATCGAAGGAAGATGGAAGACTGCTTAGTATCATAGCCACGAGCCAACGCTCAGAAAATTGCTCACCTAATGCTTCCAACTTTTCGAATAAAAGTTTCAGTTCCATAATATGCTCTGTTATGCTGGAATCCATGGAAAATTTCATCCCACAAATTCTTCTCATAAGGCGTACGCTGCTTCCCAACGTGTTCTTCTCATAGTGACTTCGAAGTGCTTCCCAAGATTCATATGCTGTTTTGGATTTCTTGATCAGCATGAGTTGACTGTCTTCCACAGATAATCCAATTATCACAGTCGCTTCATCATCAAGCTTCTTCCAAGCATCGTCTGGGTCTGCCGGTGGTGCCTTAGAAACACATTCCCATGCTCCTTGCCTCTTTAATATAAGTTCGACCTTGTATTTCCATAAATGGTAATTTTCTGCATTAAGCTTAGTAAAAGTCGTCTTCAGAAAATCCATACTGCCTGGGCCCATAACCTCTTGCAGTGAGAAAATGGAAATAAATGGAAACAACTAGTTCCGAACTTATACAATGATTTTTATTGAATGAAGAATAAATAATTTGGAAAATATCAAATCATAAACAATATAACAAAAGCTTATTTAATCTGAATGAGTGAAGTTGTTTTTAAACAAGTAGTTTGATGTTATCTTTAACACTAAGGCTTTTGATTTTGGGGGCTGTCGTACTAACCTATTGTTAATATCGGGTTTTCCAATGATGACTTCACAACTTTGAATAATTTAATTACTGAACGCTCTCTTTGACTTATCGTTGAACTGTCATCTCATTATCAATTTATTCAGTCAACTTAACGACCAAACAATGTCTGCAAATTTTTGCCGAAATTCGAAGTTGGCGACTGCAACTTTAAGAGCGTTCGGAAACTCCACTTTTCAGTTGAAATTCTGGCCCTAGTAGTTAGCAGACAGAACAGAAGTTGAGTGAAAAGTGTAATTTCGCTGTGTCAGTAATGCGTTCTCTTAACAACAATAGTTAATTTTATCGTTTGTTTCAGTCAATTCCACGGCGTTCTCAAGAAGTGCGCATCGCTCACACCCCATTATGAAGTATTTTGCGAAAAGATAATGGCTTACATCCATACAATATTAAGCAAGCTGACCCTTCGAAGCGACGTACATTTACGTTCTCTTATTGGGCTCTTATTCAGTGACGAAGCTCATTTTTGGCTTTATGGGCTTGCCACAAGCCACGGAGAAGGTACAGCTCACAATCGATTTATTGTAGAGTCAGTTTGATCAGAGTGTTATCTCAAGAAATGAGCCGCCTCGTTCCTACGAATTAACGGCTATTTTTTTGAAGCTTCGTAAATAATGTCAATAGGTGGATTATTGGGTAAGGGGATACTTTTCCAAATTAAAATGGGATTGGCTTCGAAGCTCGAAGGTAACTTTGAATTTTGAATTTAGGCAAATTCGGGATTTCATTAGTCATATCATAACAACATTTGCTATTAAAATTGATCAAATATTAAGGTTGTAGGTATTTACAATGGGGGACAACCTGATTCAACCAGCGCTGTTCCCCATTAACATCCTCAATGCTAATAACTCAAATACACACAGACAGAACAGCAGAATTCCCAAACCTAATCTCGATTTCCCTAACAACATTTCATGTGTCATAAGTAAATGTCAAATTCGCACCTAACCATGTGTGACCAGTTCAATTATTTCTTATCACCAACTGTTTGGATTTATCCAAAAATAGCACTCCCTACGTCAAAAAAGAATCATTTTTCGTATAAATGTTCATTTTTTGCGCCTCTCAAAAAATATTTGAATTTTTTTATTTCAGTATCTCTGGAGGTGGGCGAAAATTGCCAATTGAAAACCGGCGAGCCAGGCGTCTGTAAATTACTCGCCACGTGCCGTGTATACTACGAAGGATTGAAAAACAAAACCATAGCATACAGTTACCTCAACCGGTGTTCGTTTATAGATTTGGACGAAGTTATTTGCTGCCCACTCGATGACCAGCCTACAATAAATGTCGAATTACTTACAGGCAAAATAGACACAGGGTGAGTTCTTCATTTTGTTACGCTTTCATGTTATTTTATTTTTTAATTTATGATTGCCATTTGCAGAACTCCTCGAACCACAAGGTCACAACCAACACCATCAGAGGCAACACCTACAAGAAGGAATGGAGGTGAGCGGCCATCGGTTTTAGGTATGTCTTTTATTTTGTCCCACATTTTATAGAACTTTTGATAACCCTCTCCTCAAATTTTAGCCTGCCGAAAATACAGTGGTGCTTTAGTTGGTTTTCATATCCTGAACGGACTTCCGGTGTCTCCGGGCGAATACCCCCACATGGGTGGTCTAGTTTACCCTGTCGGTGGTGGCAAATCAGTTGATTACCGCTGCGGTGGTTCATTGATATCAGAACGTTACATTCTTACTGCCGCTCACTGTGTATCAGACTCACTTTCGTTGCCGACATTTGTGCGACTGGGTGTCGTTGAATGGAATGCAACACAGGATGATGAAAACAGTGATGGAATTATTCCGGTCGACGTTGAAGTCGAGAATATAACAACTCATACATTGTACAATCCATATCTTCGCTACCACGACATCGCTCTCATAAGACTTCGTGAGGAAGTTGAACTCTCGGCGTTTATTCGTCCAGCCTGCCTCCAAACAGATACACGTGATGTCGATCCAAACACTCACCTTGTAGTTATCGGATGGGGAGTCACAAATGTTCAAAGTACGTCAATCTTTAAAAGAGACAAAACAAATTTATGTTAATATATTTTCTTCCTTGCAGCTCGAAAACGGTCGGGTATTCTCCTCCAGACAAATGTGACCACAGTTCCTCTGGATGAATGCAATTCCACTCACTTTGCGCACGGCATCCACCGCTCATATCGGAATGGCCTAAACCAAGGTCAATACTGTGCATACGATCCCGATTTCAACAATGACGCCTGCGAATCAGATTCAGGCGGTCCATTGCAATTAGTTCAAAATGGAGATTCGACCATTGTTGGAGTTATTTCATTTGGCAGGTCTTGTGCGACAGCTGTGCCAGCTGTTTATGCAAGAGTAGCGTATTATTTGGATTGGATTGAGAGCATCGTGTGGCCATCGTAAAAATGAATTATGAAATCATCTGATACTCGAATTGAAAAATTCATCTTGAGAAAAGACTTAAAATTATGAACATGCCAAAAGTGATAAATTTATTTAAAACATACAGTTTTGATTGCATTTTCTAATCAATTTGTATTCTTAATTTAAACAAAAGATCTTATGTATTTTAAGCATATAAGGATTTGATACTGAATTTATAAAATTTTATTGTAATTTATGTATGTAAAAAATAAACAATAAGTGTTCGCATCTTAACTATATGTGTCTACTAGCTGACCCTGCAGACTTCGTACTGCCTCAATCGATAAACGATAACCCTCTTCCTCTATCGTTTGCATTGTTTTTTTGTTAATTCGTATGTATGGAACCGTCCTTAAACAAATAAGCGATATCAAAAAAAAACAAAACAAAATGCCTGCGGTGCACGAATTTGTAAAACGCGAATCATTTCGGTTTCACTGCGCTCCTCATGTTGCTGTTGTGTTAACATTTCGAGTTCTTCGACCCTAATTGTTGCGTATAAAACACATTGACTATGATATTGAATGAAAAAAGGATTTTTTATGGTTGCTCTGAGAGTTACCGTTATGGAGCAATGCAGCAAAATATTTTTTTTACATTAAAAATATCAGTGTTTCCAAAAAAAAAATACCAAAATCACGAATTTTCTATTTTCCCATTGTTTAAAATCCATTCAAAATTTGTCTTGGGATTTTCTTGCTCTTCTGGAGTTTTCCATTTTACCACTCATTTTACCACAACTAATGCATTTCATACTAAAGAGTGTTTTTGAGGTTTTTGTTTAGCTAATTTTTTTTTGCATTTCAAATTTTCCCTTTTTCCAATTTTTTGTTTACTTTTTCTTGCTTTCCAGTTCCCCATCACAAATTTTCCAGTTTCCCTTTGTAAACCAATGAGTTTTCCGAGTTCCTTTCGAAAACCCATTTTGAAATTTTTCAGTTTTCCATTTGAAATTTTCCAGTTTTCCATTTGAAAACCAATGCATCTTCAATTACATGCAATTTTCCCTTTGATAACCAATGAGTTTTCCGAGTTTCATTCGAAAACCCATTTTGAAATTTTAAAGTTTTCCATTTGAAATTTTCCAGTTTTCCATTTGATAGTCAATACATCCACAATTTCATGCAATTTTCCATTTGAAAACCAATGAGTTTTCCGAGTTTTTCATCAAGAACTTTCTATTTTTCCATTCGAAAACCCATTTTGAACCAAAAAATTCCAAGCAAAAAATATCTAATTTCCGACCTTTGTTTGGTTTTTCCAGTTTTCCCACTCTTCCATGAGGTTTTTCCAATTTTTTTTCCACAGAAATCATCACTGAATGTAACAGTATGAACCATGAAATTTTCACAAATATCTGTTGGGCCATTTCGGAGTCTATAAGAGACATACAAACAAACAAACAAACAAACAAACAAACAAACAAACAAACAAACACACTTCCATTTTTATATATATAGAGATTTATAATAAGAAAAATGAAACACTTTTATGATGCGTTGAGGGATTGAAAACTGTTCCCTTGTTGTTGTGAAATTTCTAGAAGTCAATTCAATACAATACTCCCTTTTCTGACCATCTACTTTATTGTATGTATCACTCATTCGCATGAGAATTAAGGAGAACAAAATTGTTTACTTTTTATTGATTTCGTAGTCATTGATGTTAGCTGTTAGGCCACATTTCCTTACAAACCGAGTCCATAGGAATTTTTAAGACTGAGAAGTAACTACTTAGGTAAAAATAATTAGGGTGGTCCTTAAGATAAAATTAATGAAGACATCTGCTCAATCGTCTCCAAATAAATAAACAAAATTCCCCAAATTTTTAAAGATTTTTATCTATACCAAAAAATTTCATAAGTGTTTTAATTTTCTTGTAAAAAAAATCAGATAAACTAAAACACTTATGAAATTTTTTGGTATAGATATAAAAATCGAAAAAAGTTAGAGGATTTTTTTTTTTAATTTATTTGGAGACGATTGAGCAGATGTCTTCATTAATTTTCGGAAAAATGCAAATAAGAACCACCCTAATATGTAGGTATAGCAGGCATTTTTTCAGTAGGTACTTAAACGTTGAAAAACTTTGAAGAAGAAGAAAATGTGTGATTTTCTTTTTGATGATAAACCAAATTCATCAAAATTTGAATTGAAAAGATTGGGTGAATTTCGCACTCTAAATAATTGTCTTTTGCTTAATGGGATCTTTTTTTTTTAATTCTTTTTAAACAGTTTTGTTCACTTCAAATTTTCTGCAAAAAAAACCTTTGAAGGATGATTAAAATAAAAGAGAGACAGTAATCGACGTTCCAAAAAATAAATAAAAACCTTCCTTCTCCTTAATTCTCATGCATTTGAGTGACACATAAAATTATCATTACGATTATATAATAAAATAAATGCCTAAAAAACTCCTTCAGTCATTGTTAGTTGTACATTTCTATGCGATAGGCTTTAACGCTTTAAGCGATTTTGTACATACAATTCTTTAAAAAAACGACTGCATTTTCTGCATGTTGGTTAAATCAGGGATCACTTATACCAAGACTGGAAACCTTGCTGTCAAAGTGACATTTGCCTACAAGCTGAGGGAGCAGGTTAGCTGAAACAGTATGCGTGTAATACAAACTTAAGGAGCAGGTTAGCTGTAAGAGTATGCGTGTTTTTGTAATAAAGATACAGTTGCCTACATATAATAAAAAGCAAGTTAGCTGCAAGAGTATGTGTGCATGAAAAAAATAACTTTTGCGGTATTTGGAGGGTAAAACGTAGGTAGGTTTCCAATCTTGTTATAAAGTGATCACTGGATTAAATGTCTTCGATATTTGTTTTTGCGCTTTTTACTGATTTCTTTTCTGTATTAACAAATAAATTACGTAGAAATTACATCTTTTTTTCCAAGTTTAATCTATAGGGTGAGCAAAGTTCACTGGGTTAGGTTAGGTTAGGTTACAGTGGCTGCGGATTCAGAATCCACACACTTAGGCCAAAAGGAAAGGCCCATTGTGATACCATGAATCTAGAGAATTACTTCTTACTAGTCGAACCATTTTGAGCTTTTTATAAAGCGAAGAAGATATTTGATATCCTTATTAGCTAGTTCACTGGGGTTATCATAAAAGTATTCTCCCAGATGAAGTTTGCGTCTTAGTGAAAGAGCAGGGCAAGTGCAGAGAAGGTGAGAGATTGTTTCATCTTCTTCCTCATCCATACAGCTCCTGCAGAAGTCATTTGAGGCTACACCAAGTCGTATTGCGTGTCTGCCTATAAGACAGTGTCCCGTAAGGACACCTATCAGGGAGCTAATATGAAGTCTGCTTTGAGATAACAAGTCTTTATAGCGCTTTAAGTCCAGTGAAGGCCATATGAGTTTCGTAGCTGCGCACGTTGGTAAATTGTGCCACCTGTAGTTTGTTCTCGTTAAAGCTGCTTCTTTTAGCAAAAGTTTACATGTAGCTATCGGTATACCTATCTTCTCCCTTTCAGGTGAAATAGGTATGACGGTTCCATTTTTAGCGAGTTCATCGGCTCTACAATTTCCTTCGATGTCTCTGTGACCCGGCACCCAACAGAGGTGAATGTTAAATTGCTGCGCCATCTCCATCAGAGACGAGCGGCAATCGAGGGCCGTTTGAGATTTGGTTGAGACACCATCGAGAGATTTAATAGCAGCCTGACTGTCAGAGAAGATGCGGATATCAGAAGTTGATATCACGTTTTCTCTTAGCCAGGAGAGAACCTCTTTGATCGCTAAGATTTCCGCTTGGAAGACGCTACAATTATTGGGAAGGCGGAATGAGATGCTTAGATTAAGCTTTTCTGAGTACACACCACTACCAACTCCATCACTTGTCTTGGATCCATCTGTATAAAAATGAATGCCTTTGTCATCCAGAAGTTTTTTGTCTTCCCATTCTTCTCTGGATGGAATGGATATCTGGAAGTTTTTACCAAATTGTGGTTTTGGAATGGTGTAGTCTATGTACTTTGGTATAGAACCGAAAGAGTTCAAAATGATGGAGTGTCCCACATTATTGTTGGTCCATTGAGATGAGGCGTTGAGTCTTATAGCTGTACTCGCTGCCACTTGTTTGCTAAAAATGTCGAGGGGTGCCAGATGGAGGAGAGTGTCTAACACTGCTGAGGGTGTGGTTCTCAAGGCCCCGCTTATGCAGAGACAAGCAGTGCGTTGGACTCTGCTGAGTTAGTCGCAGTAAGTGATTTTCTCCAGTGCAGTCCACCATACTGCAACCCCGTACATGAGAATTGGTCGAATGACCGATGTGTATAGCCAATAGGTTATGCGAGGTTGAAATGGGCTTCCTATGGCTTTCTTGCAAGAGAAAAGAGCTACTGTGGCTTTCCTGAATATTAAGTTTCCAACTTAATTTTTTGTCTAATATCAGACCAAGATATTTGGCTTCATTGGTGAAAATTAGTGGTACACCTTTTATTGAAGGGGGTACAATTACTGGGATCTTGTATTTCCGTGTAAAAAGGACAAGGTCCGTTTTTTGAGGATTAATACTAAGTCCACAACGATCAGCCCATCTAGTGAGCATATTAAGTGCGTTTTGGAGGAGGTCTCTCAGTGTATTAGGATGTTTTCCTGTGACGGCGATAGCAACATCATCGGCATACGCAATCACTCTGTAGCCTTCCCTCTCGAGGGATATAAGCAATTCGTTAGCAACTATGTTCCACAGGAGAGGGGACAGAACACCACCTTGCGGAGTGCCTCTACTGACAGACCTTTTCGTACAAAAATCCCCCATCTCAGAGTTGATGATCCTGCTATTAAGCATTAGATTGATCAGCTCACAGAGTGAGTATTCGACGTTTAGGGTCGTCATAGCAGAAGTGATAGCAGATGTGTCAACGTTGTTGAAAGCACCTTCAATATCCAGGAAGGCAACCATAGTATACTCCTTTTGCTCTAGGGAGTATTCGATAGTTCTTACCAGAGTATGCAAGGCTGTTTCTACCGATTTCCCTTTGCAGTAAGCATGCTGAGACATCGATAGTCCCCTATCAATGCTATTACGTATATGGATATCAATCAATCGTTCCAGCGTTTTGAGAATGAAAGATGATAGACTAATAGGTCTTAGATCTTTAGGGTTGACATGCGAGCATTTGCCCGCCTTGGGAATGAATACTACTTTTACCTCTCTCCATCGCTGAGGTATATAGGCCAGATCTAGACAACTTTTGAACATCATCTCAATGATGGGCGGAGTTATATCGATGGTGTGTTTTAGCTCAGCTGGTATGATTTGATCTGGACCTGGAGATTTATAAGGTTTGAAGCTATTCAGAGCCCATGTCAATTTTTCTTTT
Source organism: Sphaerophoria taeniata (assembly GCA_943590905.1). Classification (NCBI taxonomy): domain Eukaryota; kingdom Metazoa; phylum Arthropoda; class Insecta; order Diptera; family Syrphidae; genus Sphaerophoria; species Sphaerophoria taeniata. The sequence goes on from OX016541.1 coordinate 28,496,810, forward strand.
GTGACAAGACCTTGAGGAAAAGTTAAGTTAATACCCGATCCAGGACGGTTTATTGTATTAACGGATTTGGAGCTATCTGGGAAGTGGGTATCTAATAGCAGGTTTAGCGTTTCTTCGCAAGAGTTAGTCCATGTACCATCTGAGTTTTTGAGACAACTAGGCATGGTTGGATTTGTCGAGAGAATCTTCCTTAGCCGCGATGCCTCCGAGGACTCTTCTATTGAGCTACAGAAGGATCTCCATGAGGATCTTCTGGCTATTCTCAATTCTTGTTTATACTTTTTGAGGGATTCCTTATAGGCCTCCCAATCTTGGAGGTGTCTAGACTTTTTTGCACGGTTAAAAAGCCTTCTACAACCTTTCCTGAGTATTTCTAGTTCAGCAGCCCACCAATGTGGTTTTCTCTTTCCTCGCACTGTAGTGAGGGGACAGGCAGTTTCCATAGCTTTATTGAGGGCTGCTGTAAGCTCATCAACTTTTTTATCGAGTTCAAGAGCGCATAAGGGAGGATCATTAAGTTCTGGTTTAATCAGACTTTTCAGAGTTGTCCTATATTTTGGCCAATCTGTTTTCCTATAATTCCGGAAAGGGATCGGTTTTGGGGACTCTTCACTAAGAGTGAATTGGATGTACCTATGATCGGAGAACGAGTGCTCCTTTGATACTCTCCAATTCAATACTTTATTCGAGAGATGCAACGAGACAAGAGTGATATCTAAAACTTCTTGCCGATTTTTAGTAACAAAGGTTGGTTCATTACCAACGTTACTTACTACCAGATTAGTTGTTAAGATGTAATCAAAAAGAGACTCACCTCTGTCATTTATATCGGTACTACCCCACGTAGTATGGTGCGCATTGGCGTCACAACCGATAATTATGTTGGTATTGAGTCTTGTAGATTCAGCGACCGTCTTCTCCAGAGTGGTACCAGGCAGTGGGCCCTGGTGGACGTGGCCCAAATACGCTGATACCAGCCAGTAGGTATGGTTGTCTATTACCATACTGGCTGTGGTGACGTCTTCATCACTGAAATTAGGGAGTAAAAATACATTTAGACTACGTTTTACTAGTATGCAGGATCTTGGGTTACCTTTTCCCGTTACATATAAGATGCAGTAGCCAGAAGTTCTCAATCCTCGAACCAGGGATTTCACAATCCAGGGCTCTTGGATGAGAACGACATCTTCCCCAGTTTTTGACAGGCGGAGAAGAAGGGAGGCCGAAGCCTTAATAGAGTGTTGGAGATTAATCTGTGCTATTTGCAGCATTTTGGCTACAACTAGGCAGATCAACCTCCACCACTGTTAGTTCCAGTTCATCCAGATCGGACGAAGAGGAACCTAGCAGTTCATCTTCTTCCTCCCCGGAGAGAACTTTGTTAGATGAGTCATCAGTCTCCATTAGGGATAAACTTTTGACGTTTTCGGAAGAAGACTGTGCCGCGACAGAAGAGGGCCCTGGTACAACATCATCCCCATCCAAGGATGGGAAAGTGATGATAGCACTGGGACCCCCCACGTCTGGCGACACAGCTTCTGAGTGTAGGGAAGAAGACTGCGCCGCGACAGAAGAGGGCCCAGGTACACCATCGTCCACATCCATGGATGGAAAGGTGATAGTAGCACCAAGACCCCCTACGTCTTGCGACACAGCTTCTAAATTGGGTTGTGGAGGCTCGCATAAAGCGTCTACCTCATCTTTTTTGTATATTCGGAGAGTAATCGTCTCGAACCCGTATCTTATCACTCCCTTGGTTCGCACCAGAGAGGCCGCAGAGTCCTTATTGATAACGATAATCGCACTTCGATAAAGACCCTTCGGCTCCTCCAGTTTTGCGATCTTCCAGTCGTGACAGGAGAGGTCCGGGTTGCTAAGCCTGATCATCTCATGGATGTCTTCAGGACATGCAGGCTCAATCGGGATCCAAGCACGAGCTCTCGGCCTGCAAGGAATGTCTTCCTTTGCAACAACCTCGAGTTTTGCGCCTGGCCAAACTTCGCCCAGCATGCCGACAGCAAGCGTATATAAATCGCGCGACCTCTGATCGTTACAAACGATGAGTTTGACATGACCTTGATGCCAACCCCCATCGCTTGTTACAGGTGGTGGACCCGGATGCTCTCGCATGACTTTGAGAAAGCCAGCCGAGAGCTTCAGTTTCACCATCTGCCATCTGCCGGTCAGAGGTAATCGCGCCATCAATATTGCTTCTATCAATGACCGCAACCACGATTTTGTTGTGTTCCTTAAGCACATCACTAAAAGGCTTAGTGAGAGGTACTTTAGGAATTTTGGGAGTGCTGGTGTTCTGCACTTTGGGTTTCTTAGGGATGGGAGTGGACTCCTCCAGAGACCTTTGTCGCTTTGACGTGGAGTCGCAGCTGGTCTTAGATTTGGCTAAAATGGATTTAGCCCACTCAATCTTCTTGCTATGGATGGGATTACTACCATCCCCCAATGTTGCACCAGGAGATTTTAGCAATCTCATCGCATAGCGGCGCTGCTTATATAGGACCCTAGGTTGGATGGCTGTCTTCGTAGTGGAGGCAGGGTCGTTATTCCCGACACTGCTAACACCACGGAGACTACCACTAGGACCATCCTGGAGAGGTTTACTCTCTTTGCTAGTGGAACTACCGACATGAGGAGGTGCTTTCGCCAGGGATACCTCCTGTACCTCACTAGAAGCTGGGCAATGACTTGGCACAGACCCCTCTCCTATGTTTGGCACAGGATTTACGACAGCCGACATTATCGCCGAACTGCCGCCCGGTGTAGATACAACCTGTACCACACTCGAAGTTGGGCAGTGACATGTCACAATCCCTTCTCCTGTGTACGGCACAGGTGTAACGACAGCCGACGTTGCCGCCGAACTGCCGCCCGGTGTAGCTGTAGTACCGGTACCGGTTTGATTTTTTTGTTTTTGTTTTTGTTTTTGTTTGTTTTGTTTGTTTTTTTTCATTTGGGTTCCCACGAGTAGGCGAAGTAAAAGGGGGGGTCCGTCTGTGCAGAGATTCGCTTACACAGATAAGGCTAGCTAATCCGGAGGTCGCCTGGTATCCGGATACTCCGTTAGTGACTGAGCTATTTTTAGAAATTGGGCCCTCAGCCTGGCTGATCATCGGCACGGGTCGTATAACACCTTGAATCCAGCCCAATTTGGGAAGTTGAAGGGGAGAATATGATTTGGAAGAGGAGAGACGAACAGCAATTGAGCCATAAGCGTCCCAGGAAGGAAACAAGGTACTGACAGAAGTGATACACTATACAGTCAGGGGATAAGGAGACATCAGCCAGTGTAATGCACAAAGCCGATGGAGGAGGGGATAAGGATCGGGAAGGGGAGGGACGAGCGACCTTTGGTTTCAGGACTCTTCTGGAGAAATAATTCCCGAGAATCATTGACCTTACTCAGCTTCTACAACTCGACAAGTTCAACGCTCAGGTAGAAGCTAACTGGGTTGCTTGTAAATAATAGAATTAAAGTAAATCTTGAAGATCATATTCAATTTTTATATTTTTAACAAAATTAAGTAAAAATGCATATTCTTTAATTTCAAAGCTTCAATCATGTAGTCAACTTAGTGTATTTTTCCACTGTTTACGAGAAGCTATTATTTTCAATCAAATGTAACTCGTGGTTAGGTACGCTTTTTTCAATTAGCTATTGTATAAAAAACAAGCATGATTTCCCCAATTAGAACTAAATGACATTGTAATGGAAAAAGTTAAATTTTCAATTACTAACTTATTTTATCTTGTTTTACGGAACTTGTCATTACAATTAAACCATGAAAAAAAATATTGTGTCTCAATTGCTACACCTATTAATTATTGATACTGTTCAATCGCTGTTTCCACAACTTAAAATTCATTACTTTTTAATAACTTTTAATCCATAACTTGAATACAAAATTACTCAGTTCTTTCTTAGCAACTACATTTTTTTACTACATTGTTTGTTTCAAATACAGTCCACTTTATTTTCTTAATTATCAATCAGTATGTTTCGAGATTTAAAACTATTAACATGTATCTGAACAATTTTTGAAGTCTAAAATTAAATAAAGATTATTGAGATTAATTTAATCGAAAAATTCTTTTCTTTATTTCAATTCTCGATCTAACAGATACATCTATTAATTTATGAATAGTCAAAGTCTTAAACGTTACCACTCATACATAATCTTTTATTTCTCAGAGTCAAAAACACAGTGCGAGCTGCGAGCATTAGTAGATGAAAAGAGCGTTTAATAGGAGTTGTCGCTGTCGATGTATATTGGTCTTGAATTTCTGAATGTTGCAATCATTGGGAAAGACAGAGTGTATTAATGAAATCCACATTCGCGTAGTATGGCTAACAAACCAATCTCTCTACTTAACAGAGGTGGAGCACCAACCCGATATGAGAATTGTACCTAAGCTACGAAGTAGTATATAAGTTTTGTAGATAAAAGCCAGATCAGAAGAGGAGAAATATTTCTTGCATCATCTTATGAAACACATCTTGCTGAATTTTTGCGTGCCGTTACATATGTGATCGTTCCACAAAAGGTAGTTGGTGATGCACGTCATTATCGTCAAGGATATAATTCTAGCTGAGTTGTGTTTTAAGAGAGAAGGGGTGATTTTAAGTAGATACAATTCACTTTGCAAAGTGTAAAGTATTTCACAGGTGTGTTAACACAATCCTCCCAACTAACTTGTCGAAAGTAAATTAGCAAAACTAAATGATAACAGGCAGTTCAACTACTTGTTTGAACAATACCAAGAGTGACAGTCAAGTGTTCAAAATATAAAAAGCAGTGAAACAGGTTACAATTTGTCAATCATCATATCCCGTCTGATATTCTTGACTTGCTTTATCTTTGCGGCAGGAAAACCTGGTCCTACCCCTAAGCCTATTGATTTCGTAAAGCTCTCCAGGGCCTGGCATAGACATTTTATCATTTTATTTATTTATTTTTTTATTCGACGAAATCAATTTTCACAGGTGACCAAATAATTTTTCAATCATCAAGTGCATTGCAAAATTTTAACTTTGACTCAAGGGTAACATTCGAGGTTGACTATCCTCAAAATGGACAACATTCAGTGGCGTAGATAGCTTTTCGCTATGGGGGGGGGATAGATCTAGTTCGCTCATTTTTACTTCCGACATCTATACTAATATATAAAGCTGAAGAGTTTGTTTGTTTGTTTGTTTGTTTGTTTGTTTTAATACGCTTATCTCAGAAACTACTGGTTCGAATTGTAATTGAGTTGGATAGTCCATTAATTGAGGAAAGTTTTAGGCTACATAGCATTAAGCTACGACCAATAGGAGCGAAGAATCAGTGGAAAATGTGAAACGCGTGTTTGTGTGAAAGCGCTGATCTAAGGAACTGCTAAATGAAATTGAAAAATTCTTTTTGTGTTGAATAGTCCATTTATCGAGGAAGCCTTTAAGCTATACAAAGATACGCTGCAAATAATAAGAGCAGAGCTTCAGTGAAAAGTCTTACTAAAACGGGGAAAATAAATCATATTTGAACGCTTCGAGTTAAGAAGAATTTTGACTTAGGGAGAGTCGACTAATATACAATTTTAAAATAACTTCGCAACCGAATTGACGCGCATGATGCACAAGTCAAGACGCACTTCTGGCCGGAGCGTGAGGGAGAGGCGGACGAATTCGCGGGCAACTGCTAGTATAGAATATATGAAAAGTTTTGAGTGTTTGTCTGTCTTTCTGTAAACGCACCTGCAGCCTTAACCACTGGTCCGATTGACTTAAAACTTGAAAACTAGAGGTTCGTTGGTCCTTTTTTTTTTTTGAAGATCAGAACTTAGGGAAGCCACCATACAATTTGTTTTGGCCAAAAACTAAAAGTTTCAATTTTCTCAAAAACGATGTTTTTTAAACTTCCTCCAAAACGTTACCTCTCATAGAATCGTTTTTTTCTCATAAGATTTTTTCGAAAAACAAAACCCTGATCAGCTACTAATTTTTTTTCTGAAAGTACGTATAAATTGCCCAAATAATATTTTATTTCCAAACAAATTTTAAAAATTTGTTTGTATTTTTAAAAACATTTATAAACTTTTTTTCAAAATTCTATACCTCAAAATCGAATCAATATTTAAAATCGAAATTCACTAGTAAAATGTAAATTTACATATTCTTGAATACTGCATACCCAAATTAATTTTAGGAAATTTTCGTAATATTTTATTTATATAAAATTAATTTAAAAAAAAAGCCACTCAAAATAATTCGCACAAATAACTCGCAAAATTACGATGAATGATTGTCAATCTGCCGCTTGTGTAAGGCATGCTTTATGTAATGGGTAATAGCGCATTTTGCTTTCTGGTTAAAATGAACTAGTGTGAGTTATCGTTACCGTTAGGATTCGCGTTAACTTCACCACAGTTGTGCGAACATTTGTGTTCGTATGGATGAGTGTGTTGCGTGTTTGGGGTAGTTTCTTACACCAAATTAACAATGTGACACACGGTGAGAAGAAATCTAAATATCTTTCAATTTTTGTTACGGTGTGGGCTTTTGTAGAAAGCTGGAGTTAAGCTCTTTTTCTTGCACGTTTACCTATTATTATCAATTAGGGAGAGACGTTAAAAAATACTTTTTAAAAATCGATATAAAATAGAAATTCAAAATATTTTGTGATTTGCCGAAGTAATAATTTTTTTCAGATGAAGTTGACTTTGTGTTTTCCCCGTAGACTGTAGGTATAAAATGTACTATTTACAATGCCTCTAGGAATCCTGTGAGTACTAATAAGACTTGATTCACGTACAAGTAGGTACTAAATTTCAGAGTGCGTTTCTTTAACTTATTTGGCTTGACTTGGTTATGTTGAACAATTATGAATCCTAATGGGGGGGATATATGCCCCTGATCCCCCCCCCCTATCTACGCCACTGACAACATTAACAGTACATCATAACCAGTATTAGTATTTTCGCATTGAAGGAGACTAAAGGAATGTTGGATTCGGATTTCGGATATGTCTGGTGGACTTGGTTTTGATTTTATGAAGCTGAAGATTATTGCTGATAGTGTTCAAGATGGTGAATATAGAGTTACTGTTTATGGTAGGAAGATGTAAGACCCTTAAGACATTTAAATGATAAGGAATAAAAAAATTCATGTGATTTGAATGAAACACAAGGTTTTTCTTACTTTGAAATAAGTTTTATTCAGAAAGACAAGGTCCTTACTTCTTGGACTTGTTCTGATTGATCATTAAACTTCTCTTCTTCGCTTTCGTTTCATGGTTTCTAAGGGCACCACTGATGTTTTCTTCAAATCGTATGGTTATCGTCATTGTAACTTTGGAATAGTTAACATTACTTTTGAAATATTGTGTCATTACTAGTGAATTCTGCACAATTTGTTCAAGAGAGATGTTGAAGGAGTCGGAAGACGGGTACAGGATATGAAAGTGTCTGTAAGGTTTATTCTGACTATGATGGATCAATGAGACTTCTTCTTAAACATGGTACACAAACGGACGAGCTCATCCGGGATTCTATAACTAGATATTCTCCTTATAGTCACTTGTATAGAACCTGTCTGTTTTTTTTTCGATATCGCTTCTATTATTGCTGTGAAGGAAGTTCATTCTAATGTCCTTGATTTGTAGTCTTAACAATATGAAGGCATAATTTAACTTTTTTTCAAAATTTTGTTAAATTCAATCGAGAGTTTCATTCTCGTGGTCTCGCTCGGGTTTCGCTAAAACGAGGATGTGGCTTGACTCATTTCTAGTCCTCGCTTAGTGGCGAGAAATGCCGTTCTACGATCGCTGGTTGGTTGGAAATCCCAACCAAAACGTTTCGCCCGCTACAAAGTCGATCCTTCTGAACCCGTTATCAGAAGTTGCTTCTTCATATAAGAATGTCTTCAATTATGAAGCGAGGACGTTGGAGCTGATGTTGGTTAATGTAGACTTAAAGAAAAAGAGTTTCACAAATTTTTTAATCACAGGATACCTGACCCACTCCCCGTTCATTAATTTCCAATCAATCATTCTGTCATGAAAAGATACTTCACAACTACCCAATTAACAATTTGTAACTTGAGCTTCAAAATTACCGCGGTAACAATATTACTTTCAATAACTTTGGTCATAAAGCGGTTTGTAATTGGTTAATTTATGAACTGTAGTTGTTTACCAGTAAAAAAAAGTCTTAATTTCAACTTTTAGTGTAATTCAGGTAAGAATTTAACCCAAAAACCTGGTTATTTGTGAGCTTCAGTTAGATTTTGGTTCTAAAAAAACTTTTTTTGACAGCGTCGTTCAAAATTAGATTATTTTTGACCGCAATGTAACTTTTGATGAGTTTTCGGTTAAACAATAACCAGTTTAAGTGGTTAAAAACAAACCACGTTAGAAACTTGTTTCAAAATAACTTATTTTTTTTAGTTGCAAAATAACCAGTTCTGTTCTTTTGATAGATTGGTTCTAATTTGGATTATTTTTTAACCGCAATGTAACTTTTGATTAATTTTCTGTAAAACAATAACCATATTTAAGTGGTTAAAAACAACCCATGTTAGTTTGGTTTCAAAATAACTTATTTTTTTAGTTGCAAAATAACCAATTCTGTCCTTTTGACAGATTGGTTCTAATTTGGATTATTTTTTAACCGCAATGTAACTTTTGATTAATTTTCGGTAAAACAATAACCATGTTTAAGTGGTTTAAAACAACCCATGTTAGTTTGGTTTCAAAATAACTTATTTTTTTAGTTGCAAAATAACCAAATCTGTACTTTTGACAGCGTAGTTCTAATTTAGATTATTTTTTAACCGCAATGTAACTTTTAATTAATTTTCGGTAAAAAAATAACCATGTTTAAGTGGTTAAAAACAAACCACGTTAGAAATTTGTTTCAAAATAACTTATTTTTTTAGTTGCAAAATAACCAGTTCTGTTCTTTTGACAGATTGGTTCTGATTTGGATTATTTTTTAACCGCAATGTAACTTTTGATTAATTTTCGGTAAAACAATAACCATGTTTAAGTGGTTAAAAACAAACCACGTTAGTTTGGTTTCAAAATAACGTATTTTCTTAATGTTCTCAGTTTTCATATTCATCGAAAATCAGTATTACCACCAGGTTTCATTTTGAATGAGCCCCAAATGCTTCTAAAATTCGCTACATTTTGGGTTCAATGTAATTTGTAAAGTCAAAAGTAGCAATTCCTTTTTTCAATGTGAGTGTGAAAGCAATACAAATTTATGATTAATTATTCTTCAATTTTAAATTTGCACTAGCTTGCATTTAAACACGCTTCGTAAATTTACATTCGCCAAAATAATTTTTTAAGCAAATCTTGCAACAAACACCAAACTGTCCGAAATGTCGAACTCGTTGTTTGTGTGAAAATCCGTGTGAGAATATGTGTAAATCTGTCTCCAAAAAAGAGATTTCAGAGAAATCAATTCGTCCAGTAAAAAATTCAATACTTTTCCCATCAATGTAAGGGTGCTTTCATAAATCCATATTTGCGAAAGTCTGAAGAATGCATAACTTTCAAAAATGCAAATGATAAATGTCAGATGTTCATAAAAGCAAAATGCAAATATTTGCAGCGCAAATGTGCAACTATAAAAACTCACATGCAATCTGCATTTCTTTCTCAATAAAAGAGACAGGTATATAGTAAAAACGATTTCCCAGGGTGTCTTTTGACATAATGACGCAAATCATAAAAAAGTGTTCATAAACGCAGCGTAAAATACATGCGCAAGTATTTTGTGTGACGTTAATATGATTCAAATGATCGCATATGTAAACAAAGCAACCATGCACTTACGAAACCACCCTAATTTATTTAAGGGAAAAAAAATTGCCACACATCCGTGAAGAATCAATTTCTTGGCTCAATATAATATCCCATTAAACATAAAAAGATCCAAATACAAACATTTCATTTGCAGGGGTAACACTGATCGCGATTGTCTTTTGTTTCTCTCCTTTCAGTAACCAGTTTCATTTTAGTTCAGTTTTGCAGTTGAGTGCGTCGCATCGTGTCCGGTGGTATATTGTTAGTTAATCTATCGTGTGATCTGTGCTGTGAATATTAAATAAAAATAAAGATAAACTTTAAAAGTGACCAATAAAATAAATAAGAAACGAAATAAAATTAAATTGGAAAATTTTGGAGGAAAAGGTAAGCAATTTTTTGAATTACATTCATTTTTACTTTTGTTCATAGGTAGCACGTAGAAAAATAACCCAAGCTGTGTTGTTTGGGTTATTTTTTTACATGTTTCATATGGAAAGAGTAGTAAAATTACTTGATTTTGATATGGTGGTGTTTTTTTTCCCTTTAACTGTTTTTTGTTTGGTAACGTTCTTACTCGTGTTCAAATGGAGTGAGTAGAAAAATTACCCCAGCTATGTGTTTGTTATTTTTTTTACTATTGTTCATAGCCTGCACGTAGAAAAATAACGCCAACTGTATGTTGCTTGGGTTATGGAAAGAGTAGTGAAATTACTTGATTTTGATATGGTGGTGTTTTTTTTCCCCTTTAACTGTTATTTGTTTGGTAACGTTCTTACTCGTGTTCAAATGGAGTGAGTAGAAAAATTACCCCAGAGTTTTTTTTTACTATTGTTCATAGCCTGCACGTAGAAAAACTTAAAGAGTTTGTTCTGAAGTCTTGCGAAGCCAATTGTTTCTTTTTAACAAAATCCAATCATATTGTTCGAATGGAATTTGCAACATTTAAAAATGACATTCCCGTTATTTTTGGTAAAAGCTTAAAGGAAAAAACAAATTTCTACGAACAGCCATTCCATTCTGAATTTGTAAATGTTTTCACGTCAAAAGAAGAAATGGATGAGGCTCGCTTTTGGCCCATTGACATCATTATGTCTAAGATGTTTAAGCTTACTTTTAAGTCAGAATCCGTTTTCTATCCCTTAGTCCATGCAACAAGCGAACAAGATGTTCCAAGTGGTGGAAACGGTGGAGGGGAGTGACAAATTTGTCACAGCTGTTCCAAAGAGCTGGGTCGTCAATGGCTCCATTTTGCTGTGGCCGTTGAGGAGGAAGGACATGCTGAACGGTCGGAAAAATTGCATTGATCCTGAGGACGACTGGAATCAAATTCAATGTCGCTTGATTTTTGATGGAATTGGTAAGAATACATTTTTGTAAATTTCGTAGGTAGGACTTAAAATTTTGCCAGCTAATTTTTATATAACAATTTTTAGATATTAAATACTAAGTTTTTCAACTTATAAATACATATAAAATATTTTTTTAAGATTCATGGGAGCAAGCACTCCAAAAAGAAAAAACGGCGGAGTTGTTGTCCTCTGACGAAAATGAATTCGAACAGTCGCCACAGTTCTGCGATTCAGTGACTATTTCCGACCTGAACACGCTGATGTCAGAAATCATTTCGGACGACAAAATCCTTGACGGCCCAGCTGGCAAAATACAAAGTTTTCCACCAGCAAGTGCAAAATCACCCCAAGATGTCGAGTCATTGACGACCCAGGCCAATATGAAGCTATTAGCGGAAAAACAGAGGTAACTGGAAGCATCGCTAGAATGTCTCCGCAGCGAAACCTCGAGCATAAAACAGATGCTCGCAGATTTTGTAGCGAAAACGGAGGTTACACTCGATTTAATTGTGAACAAGATGTGCGTGGATATGGGGCGTAAGGAAAAACCTGAAGTTTTTCCGGAAAACTTACTGCCCATATCCACGCAAGAAGCGTTGGACCAGGTGGAGGAAAGGATTGGGGCCGACCCTTCGTTCAAACGATTAGTCGTAAGCTTCTTTCCTTAATTATAATTTAACTGTTAAAGAAATGTAATTGTCTTGCAACATTTTCTAAAAGCTTATATATTTTGCTTTTCATTCAAACAGATTCGAAAATTGGGCACGTTCGGCGGCGTGAACGGAAACAAAACGATCCGAACCATATCCAAACTCTTGTTCGATGACCGGCTGCTCAGTGAATTTTCGCGGCTAGGAACGGCGAATAAGAAAAAATTTTGCATGTATAAAAATGTATTCGCAGCAGTTGTTTCGGCGGTGAGAGATCGGTACCCAAAATATTCCGACATCGATGCCGCTAGCTTTTTTAAGACTTATCTCAAGCAAGCTCGCTTCCGGATGAAACTTTTGTAAGTACATTTCTATAAAACTCATAAAAGTACTATAATCTTATTATGAGGCGTTTTGTTTTTATACAGTTTGATTTTTTTAACTACATTCTTTAACCAAATTTTTCGTTTTATTTAAATTATTTAGTTAAATGCGTACTTGCATATTTTAATAAAAACATACATTTTTCTTCTTTTCCACAGAAATAACAATAATGAGAGACCAGCAACAACAACTACAACAACAGCAACAGCAACAGCAACAGCAACAGCAACAGCAACAACAACAACAATAACAACAACAACAACAACAACAACAACACCAATAGCAACAGCAGGACCAACATCACCAACAGCACAAGTAATTTATAAATTTTAAGTTATTTAAAAACTGTTAATTTTAAGTTATTTTTGTACTTATTATTATTAGTTTTAAGTCCATTTAAAATTATAATTTAAAGTTATTTGAAAACTATTAATTTTTAGTTATTTTTTTTTACTTATTTTAAGTAAATTTGAAATCATAATTTTAAGTTATTTTACAACTGTTAAGTATCAGTAATTTTTTACCCAATAAATATTGTAACAAAAGTAATTTTGAAACCATATTTCTTTTATTTACAAGCCTATTTACTTTCAGCTGGAAAACGGTTATTTATAAACCAATTTTAGAAGCAAATACAGGGTTATTTCCAAACCCAGAAAAAACCCTACTTTCGAAGGATATTGGTTATTAAAAAGCCTAAAATATAGGTTACAAGGAAACCAATATACAACGGTTATTAATAAGCGGTAAAATAACGTTCGAAAAAAACGTTTAAGAAGCGTTAAATGCGTACCATATAAAAACGGTTAGTTTTTAACTCCAAAAAGTAGTTTTAAACTAACCGATTTAGCCGGCTTTTAAATAACCACTACAGAACCCAAGTAGTCCTGTTACTGCCCAAATACGGTTATGGGAACGTTTCTGGAACGTCTCCACTACCTGTTTCAAACCAATGTGTTACTTATCCGGTAAATAACCTAGGGTTATAAGCCGGTATTTTTACCGACTTTTAACCAAAAATTGTTTATTGGGTAAGCCATTCGGAATGGGATTAAGTTAAAGGTTTCTTGATTTTTCTTGGCTCTTTCAGCCATATTACTTTTCCACTCTTATTCCACTGGGTATAATTAACCCATAGAACAAGAGTTATTCCATGGGTTGAAATTTCTCATTAATAAAAAATAATTTGTTCCCGGAATAGTAAAGTGATGTTTACCAAAAATCTTCTTTATTGTTGTTGCTATTTATGTGGCAACCGATTGTAGCGCCATCTAATGCACTGACAGATAACTAGTTTTTCTTACAGTTTTTGTAATCCTTCGCTTAACCACCTTCCATCGTGGAATAAGTAAGTAAACATCAGTTAACAGAAATTTTATTTTATTAATAGCATTTTCCACTAAGTCTACAGAATAAGGGTTAACCCTTCGCTATTCTCTGTTTTATAATTTTGCTGAAACAGTTAATAATAGATTATTCAATTGAAAGAGTATGAAACATTGTACCCTCATGAAAAAAAAACATACGATTGTGCGAGTAATCAATTTTTATTTCTCCATTTCACTAACAAAAAAAATCACTTTCCATAAATAGCAATGTTATAAGTAATCTTATGTGCTCCATCTGTGACAATCTTCAGGTTAACACTCTTTTGTCCAACACCACCGCTCTGGATCGAAAATTGTGAAGTTCCTGCATCAAGGACTGTACTAGCCGTAATTTGACTAATAACCGCATCATTTTTAACACCATACTCTGGGAATGGCACCTCCACAGTGATTTCCCTAGCAAAATCCACAGCTTGGTTTCCCTTGCCAGCCCAAATTAGTTTATCGCCTACAATAATAACGAAAAATCAAAGTTAATCAAAAACTAATCATTGGCTGATATGAAATCAATTTGATTATTACCGGCAACCCTTTTGCCAACATTGAATGGCTGAAGTCCTCCACTGGGTTTTGGCTGAACAGCGGGTTTATTGTCGACGGGTTTTTTTGGGGCGACAGCAAGGACCGAAAGGACCAAACACAAAAGGGCAAGAGTTCGTAGCATTTTTACTGTCAATCTGCTTGAAAGGTGTTGAAATATTATACTAGTTGGAGAGTCAAAGTGTTTGGCTTTTATAGCTAAGCGATTTGGCTTGGCTGACTTCAAGTGCAATTAGTTTTCTTAAGTATGTATCATAAGTTTTTTGTTTACCCTCAACAAATGTTAACATGTTGACGTAAAAAAAAAACAAATTCTTTGTTTCAACAGATGAGCGTGTACTTGACAGTCGCAGACTGTTTACACAGTTATCTTAACTTGTTGAGTTGACAATTAATTAGAAGAATTCAAATTATAATTGGCACTTTTACTTCTCGTTTGAATCCTTCCAAAACTGTAACGGTCAAGTCAAGTGCCCAGTAAAAGTATATAAAAAGGTATGTAGCCGCTTGCAATTTGTCAATTTCTTAAGAAACATGTTTCGTTGGATATTTTTGGCTTGTGTTGCCCTTGCGGCAGCAAAACCTCATCCTGAACCAGTCGAGTTCATAAATTATAGTTCTCGAGCCCCAGGTAAGGATAAAACTTCCATTTGTTATTCTTGAATTTTATGCAAGTCATTTTCACAGGTGATCAATTGATTTTTCAATCATCAAACGGAAGGCAAAATTTTAACTTCGACTCTACAGTTACATTCCAAGTTGACTATCCTCAAAATGGACAACATTCAGACTTTATCATAACCCATATTAATATTGTCGCACTGAGAGAGAATACAGGATTGTTGCAATCGGATTTGTATGGCGGAATTGGTACGGATTTTATGAGGCTTAGAGTAATTGCCAACAGTGTTCGCGATGGTGATTATAGAGTTACTGTTTATGGTAAAAAGAAGTAAAGTTCTTATAGGAAAATTTAAAACGATGCATGTGTTTTAAATGAAATAAATGATTTTTCTTACTACAAAATTATTCTTTGAAAAAAAATTTTATTTTGAGGCATTTTGATTTGGTAGTTCTGGTTTAACTTTGTCATCAGTGTGCATTAAGAAACTATCTTAGTCGTTGGACCTTGACTTCTTTGGTTTTCAGTTTTATTATCAATTTAGTTCAGAGATTCGTTCTTCAGCTGTACTTCGTGAATGTGAGACTCCTTACCATGCTGTGCCTTTGGAAAAAAGGCGATAAAAATTCTCTTGAATTCGCGTAAAACAAACTTTATTATTCAGTTGGGATGAAGACGAATGAGGGCAGGGATTCATTCTTCAGCCGTTCTGCTTGAATGTGAAACTCTTTATCAAGCTGTGCTTTGGAAAAAAGGCGATCAAAAATCTCTTGAATTTGCGTAAAACAAAATTTAGTATTCAAAAAGAATGAAGTCCAATGAAAATGACGTATACAATTGTACATAATGTTGAAGCGAATTGTTGTGAGGCGCTCAATAACATAGTTGAAGCCCAAAATTTATTATCATTTTCTTGTCCAACATCTGCTGTGAGTAGTGTAGAGATTTACTAGTTTTTTGTATATTTGTATTCTGCCTTTCGCTCTAATTAACGCTGACATTTTTTAAGGAATGCACGGAACGAACTAAGTTTGATATTGCACCCGAACCGATTTTTACAAATCATCCATTTCAATCTTATGTTCTCTTATTTTTACTGCCATATAAATTCCTTTTTTTTTTTTTTACAACAGAAGGATTAACCCCTATTCTGTGAAGAGGAAAGTGCTATTAAAATATATAAATAAATAGAGTGGCGCGACAGCTCTTGAAGAGCCAAGGCCTAAGCGACTTACTCTCATCAACAATTCTCTGAGTGCGTGTGAAGAATTGAGGGGACCTACAATTTAACGCCGATTCCGAACGGCTTAGTTGACTACTTTTTCATGACAGATTGATACTCTTGGAAGTTTTGTCAGTTCTTCGCAAGAGGCAGTGTCCGTGAAAGATGAAATAAAAACTTTATGGGCACGAGTAGGACTCGAACCCACGACGTTCTGCTTAGCAGCCAACAACGCACCTAACCACTTAGCCACGAGCAGCTCCATTGCATGCAAATGTGACTGTAAGCATTGTATTTGGCTTACAAAGGCTTTTTTTTCATGTTGCCTAGCTGCACACATGTTCCATAACAGATCATACAAGAATTTAGGCGAACATGATTGCATGAATAAGTCATTGCAACATAAGCTCGTTTAATCGATGATGTGCGATTGCCTTGTGAGTGGTGACTGACCGTATTTTTTAATGATTCTACTTTTGAGATTTTGCATTCGTGTTCTAAAAATTTCCAGATGACAATTTCACTACATAAGCATCACTGAGAATGTGGGATTTATACGGCCGGAGTGTGGCTGTTTGTCTGTTAGTTCGAATACGGAGAACACAGACGTGGAAAAATACTGTAACCCTCCTCATTTTTTTTTATTTTTTTTCATGAAATATGTATTATTTCAATTGATCTTACAACTTTCGCGTGCACAAAACACTTGGGTAAACAAAAATTGAATTGCAGTCTCAAACAGTTTTCAAGTGTTTTTCAATATTAATCTATTGAAAAACGCCTTGAATAGACATCTTTAATCAAATACATTTTAACAAACCTTCACTAGTTTTGTATCAAGACAAGCTTATAGTTCACTGCTATAAAATAATGCTGTCAGTTCCTTACAGCCAACAAACAGTTCCAAAACGTCTTTTTAGAATGAAGCGAACATTGTTGTTTTCACCTTTGGCAATTATCATCATTGCCATCGTATTGATTCCACAATCTGAAGCGTACAAGGACTACATAAGTACCAATAGCCGCATTCCGGGTAAGTTTGTTCAAAGGTTAGCTTGACGATATCTATGTTTTCTAGTACCTATTTTGCAGGTGATGAAGAGGTATTCCACGCAAAAGTTTCTCAAAATCTAGATTTCTACGCAACGGTGACTATGGAATTTCGCTATCCCGTCGATCGTCCACATTCCAACTATATATTGAGTCATACTCTCGTAACGGGAGAGGAAGATACCGGCTATCTAAATGGTAGATTTAGTCTGGGTGGACCTTATGCAGATCAAATGAGAATGAAAGTCTTTTTCTATTCCGTTAAAAATGGCAATTACGATGTGTTTGCCTATGGCAAGAAGAAATAAATTTAGTTGCTGTCTTTTCTCGATTCGGATGTTTAACTGATTTGCTTTCTGTTAAAAAAAAAACTTCTCGAAACATAAATAAATGAAAATAACGAGTTCAGCATAATTTTTCATTCCATACAATTTGCTTGTTCATTTCAGGAACTTGTTCTTGTTCATTTCAGGAGAATAAGGTCACTTTATTCTCATCAGAAATTGGCGTTAATCACTCGCATTTAAATGTTTAAAATTTATTGAAATTTTATTCAAATGAAATCGTGGAAACTTCATAGAAACGTTATTAAATCATTTCTCACGAACAACAAAATATGTAAACAAATTATCAGCTTCTTTTAGACAGCAAAAAAGTTGTTACTTTTCCGAGACTTAAGATGCAATTTCTTAAAATTTTCAGTGTGAATAATATTTGCTACAGCAGACCCCAGACAAGTGTTGATATTTGTGTACAACTAGACGTGTGCCAATGAAACGACTCAAACTCACCAGTTCATTTTAAAAGTGAGTCAGAATAGTCGAGACGGCTCAAAGCGGTTTGAATCAAAGATGGAAATCCATTGAAGAATAGTCATAATCTAGAACGCGATTTTCTCAAAGCTTTCAGAGAATTTCGGTTTGTTTATGTTTTTAAGCAACAATTATTAAAGGAGCATCACCACAATTAGATCGTTCAATTGTTAATTACTTTGTTACTAATAACAGCCAATTATATTTTGTATTTCCCACAGTCAAACGGTTATTCCAACTAATTGTAAGATCTTCATTTTTAATTGCCTGGTCAATGATACACACTTCCATAACATGTTCCACGCTTAAGATGCGCTGAGTCAAGACCCGGCACACTGCGCTAATCAATTCGATATTTTATTAATCTCTTCAAAATGCAAAAACCCAGCAATTGATGGAAATTAAAAAATGAACGTTGGGCATTTTATTTTGAATCAAAAAGCCGGTTAACAATGATACAGTCTGGAGCAGGTGATTGTTCGCAATTGGTATAAGATTTTGAGGAATTTTTTGAAGTATTTTAAATTTTTTGGGAAACACTTGTCTTCAAAATTTGAATGTACAAATGATTTCAATGATTTTCAATTTATTGAACTTCAGTTTTTGAAAATACGTTGTAAAACTATACCTAATCACATGTTTTTCTATATTCATTATGTGTAATTCTATCCCGTACTGAACTGAAGTTTATTTACACAATTCACACACACTCTCCTGGAAAATATTATAAGTAGACTAGTATTATCTATCGTACTAAAATTGCCCCTATTACTACTGGTCAAAGAGAGCCTGGACCTGAAATATTCCGACCATTTCATTTTTGGAACTTCCCGCCAGGGATAGCTCAGACCAGATCGTATCACCAGAAATTATTTTAATTCGTTTATTTACGCTAAGCTTTGTTATTGTTAATTTATAGTGTATTTTTAATAAAGGTTATTTGTCAAAAGGTTCCGAAGACCGAGAATTGAAGTTTTGTGTACGATTGTGTGCAGTCCGCCCAGGATTACCAAAATTTGTGTCTCACATCTTGCTCTGAAATTGAAGGCTATTAAAAGCCCTTCATTATACGTTAAGAAATCATTAAGCCTTTAGATGCGATGCTGCCCGTTGAAATGAATTTATAATGATGCATTAGTTGCAAACATTACAAATTCCAAAAAAATTGCCTCGCATAAGATACGGAAAACGATCATTCGGCCAAAGTATAATGCCGGCCTTTCCGTTGAAAAAAAAAAACCGTTTAGCCATAGCCACCGTTGAAAGCCCGAGGAACCTTCGTTGGTAAGCCGGTTCAAAGCTATTGACGAGCCAAGGGATAAAGCCGTTCGAAGGATCGTTGAAAGCCGGAGGAAGTTCCGTTGACAAGCCAAGCGAAACCTTGTTGGTACACCGGTTAATTCCGTTGATACACTAGGTAAAGCCCTAATGGACACACGTATATGTCGTGATCATACTTAAATCATCATCAATCTGCAAAACACACAAAGTTCCGAGCAGTGAAGGAAGGAAGCTGTCGCCAGGTAGAAGAAAGAACTACAAGAAAGAACCTGATATCGCAATTATACATATCCGAAACCATATGTATTTTAAAGGAAACCAAAATAATATTGAGTTAAATAAACCAAACTCTAACTTAAGAAACATTTATCTTTTCTTTCTATTGGACCGAACTTAAGGATTACTGTTCCTACCTCAGTAGACTTTGGATCCCCTGAAAACCGAAGAAAACCGAAAGAAAAGAATGCAGAGTCCTGCATTCTTCCATTTTTTATACTGTCGTTTAATGAAAATACATTCCGCTTCAATTGATATTTCAACTTACGCGTGTACAAAACACTTGAGCAAAGAAATATAGTCTCAATCAGTTTTCAAGTGTTTTGAATCGTCTCTTGAAAAACACATCGTTGACATCTTTAATTAAATTAATTCAAACAAACCCCCACTCTTGTTACATTCAAGATAAGCTTATTCAATTGACTATAAAATAATGCTGTCAGTTCTTTGAGACCAACAATCAGTTTCAAAACGTCTATAAATTATGAAGCAAATAATGTTGTTTGCAGCTCTGGCAACTATCATTATTGCCACCATCTTGGTTCCGCAAACGGAAGCAAAGTTCTACAAGGACTACGTTAGTATCAATAGCCGCATTCCGGGTAAGTTGTTATTTCTATATCTAGTTGGACAATACCTAATTATGTTTTTTGGTACTTTTTCAGGTGATCAAGAGATATTCCATGCGAAGGTTTCTCAGAATCTAAATTTCTACGCCAAAGTGTCGATTGAGTTCCGCTATCCTCAGGACCTGCCACATTCTGCCTTTACATTGAGTCATGCCCTTGTAACGGGACAGGACGATTCGGGTTATGTTAGTGCTAGATTTGATCAGGGTGGACCCGGTGAAGATTTCATGAGAATGAAGGTCTTCTTCAATTCCATTCAAAATGGAAATTTCGATGTGTTTGCTTATGGAAAGAAGAAATAAATGTAATGGCTGCTTTTTTCTCGACTTGGAGTTTAAGTGACTTTCTTTCTGTTTGAAAAAGAAAATATTTAAAAACATAAATAAATGAAAATACATAAGTATTTAGAGTAATTTTTAATTAAATATAAACAAGTTGGTATTTTGCTTGCAAAACAACAAATAAAGCGAATATTTGTTCCTGTTCGATTTGTTATGATTCCTTAAATTAAGACTGAGGTAAGTCCGCCGGAATCGTTACGAGAAAGCACCAAACTGCCCAGCCACCAGATGGATGCGGATAGATGCGGTAGAATATCGGAACAAGTGCCCATCTCACCAGATAGTTCCGAGTGGTATAAGCCAACCTCACCAGACGGGGGAGTATTGGGGGAATGAGAAACAAGTACTTCAGTAGCACACATTCGAATTTCCTTATATTTTTGTCTCTTACTTATTACTTTTCTTGTAAGAACTGAATGTGAATTCAATCTCGCAAAGTACAAAAGTCATAAAACAAACACCTTGTAGGTTAACGTCAACTGCTTTCGTTTCCATTAAGTTTAAAGAAAACGAAAGCATACATTTCTGCGAATTTTTCGATTTTTTAGGGTGTATATATTTAAGTACACCGCATTGTGCGACTAAGATTCTCCAATTTGTCTCGGACCAGTTGTTGTACCACCCTACAATTAATTACAAATTATCGGACTTCTTAGGTATGGCAATGTGTCACACAAGCTTATACCTGGAATTCCAAACATCGCCCTTAAGCTCGCTCAATTGAATTAACACATACGTAAATCATCATCATCGCTCAAGATTTCAAAGAGTTGAGTAGAGTTCAGAACTCAGAGTCAGACTTGATTTTGTTTTCAGAATTCACACGTTCGATGGAATCTCTTCAATTTTCACGCGAAGTACTTATCACAACTAGTTTTGGGGAATATTTTCAATCTTGACATTTATTTAAAGCCGCTGTTGTGGCCAGTAGTCAGTTGCTAATTGAACTTGAACGTGTCTCAATCTCGACGACGACGAGCGCGAAATTGCTTTGAGAATAATATTGTTATTTGTTTACATTATTATTGTTATTTGTGTTATCGATTGCGAAATTGAGATTACAAGTCCTTTAGAAATCTCATTGTTTTCAAAGACTCAGGTGGGAATAACACAATTTATTTGTCATTAACTCGTATTTGAAACAAACCGGAAACTTCAATTGAAGTGGTTCCTTACAGATTCGAAATCTAAGAAAGTTGGTTACGATTGTTTTCTTGTCAACTCTCTGTTGTCGAGGAATTCTTTTAGTGGTGACTTATATTTCTTCAAAAACTGTGAAAACTGTTTGTGATTTTTCGGATGTTGAAGTGGGAAGCATCAATTTCAACGAAAATGCTAAAGTTCCTGGGAGCCATTGTGCTCTGCTTCATAATTATTATTATAACTGTCAGTGCATGGGAGTTTGATACTGAGGACAAGGGTGCACGATGTAAGTATATTTTATGTCTTCTTATGAGTTTATGATTGTGGATATGTTTCGAATAATTCAAGGAAACTTATGTACCTATTTGTAAACAAAGCTCACACGCATAACATAAGTCAACATTTCCCGGAAAACAAAATAATGTTTCCAATCATAGAAATTCTTGTCTCGGGGATTTTCTTTTAAACTTGTCTTCGGAAATGTTAATGCTGAGAAATTTCTTGTTGTTTTTCATTTCAATAAATACAGATTTAATGACCTATCTTGCATGATTGCATTTAATTGTAGCTATTATACCGGTCTTGAATGTTTTGATAATTTTGTCTACCTTGTTGCTCTTGGTCAAGTTTATGAGTTAGCTATTTGTTGCTGTCATGTACAAGTATCATTTTCTCATTTTAATGGAGATAAGCATAAACATTAGAAACTATGCCGGTAATTGAAAACATGAGCATTAAGCATTCATTTGTATTCATAGGAAATAACTCAAAGCAAATGATAAAACGTGACACAGAAACGTAAGAAATGAATCAATGGGTCAATGGATTTCTCGGTGGTTTTTGTTTTAGATATTTCTTACACACATGTGAATTTTAAAAGAGTCATCTCCCTCAAATTGTCTTGAAAGTGTTGAAATTTTGCAAGAACAGCTTTTACTTCATTTTGATTCATTAAAGAATGATACATTTTGCTGTGCTTATAATATTGAGTGTGATTTTCTCAAAAAAAAAAAAAAAAAAATGAAAAAATTGGAAACTAGAATATGACTGGATTTAGGCATATCGCATCATCATCATGCTCCGCAACCCCGGTCGTGGCACATTAGGCGCTAACAAATCTTCTCCAATCTTCACGCCCACGTTTTCCTCAGGTCGTCTGCTTCTGCTAAAACTGATGATCTCCAAGTTATCCTTGGTCTTACAACTCACCGCCGCCGCCACCGCCATGCACTCTGAGGACTCCATTCGACAAACTGCTTAGCGATGTAATCGTTAAGTTTTCTCAGTGTGTGACCAATCCATCGCCATTTTCACTTTTTTATGCCAACATCCAATAGCTCCTGACTCGTGCTGCTCCACAATTCCTAATTTGATATGCCAGCTAATCTTTAAGATTTAACGCAGACAGCGATTTACTAAAGCCTGCAATTTTCTCTAGATGTTAGTCGAGACTTTCCAGGTTACGCAGGCATATCACGCAGGAATATCACTTTGGATTCTTAGAATTTCAACTTAGTGCGTCAGGAAATTTGACTTGATCTCCAAAAAAGAGATACGGTAACTTAGCTAGAGCGAGTTTCATTGATTCTCCTTTGACGTCCAGAACTCAATCAGTTGATACAATATTTCCAGGGTAATTAAACTGTTCGATCTCTTCTATTGGTGTCCCATGCAGAATATAACGTTGATGTGTTGGATGGCCTGCACGCATTATTTTTGTCGTTTTTTCTTTAGACTGATTGGTTTTCCTTTCACTTGAAGTAATTGGCACATTCCTTTGAACCCACTGATGTTACTCGTTATACTCACCAGGAAACATACGGTTATCATCGGCAGCGATAGCTTTTGAAAAGGACTCATCTGTACCTAAGGTGGAAATTCGGCTTGATGCCTCTTGCAGTGGCGTAACTATAGATATGGGGGCCCCAGTTGGAGTCTTAGCAGGGGCCCTTCCCAGGAATATGTTTCTTTTTTTACCTAAGTGGTATTATTCTATCCGTACAAAAACAAGTTTTTATCACGTAAAACACTTTATTTTCTTAACAACAAAATTTTACAAAATTCAACAAAATGAGCTAAGCTTCTTAAGAAACCGATATAGCTTCTTTTTTCTTTTTCTTCCATAATTTTCAAAATTTGTTTTTCTTTTATGGCATACTCCCGCCTCATTTTAAATTCTTCCTCCATTTCAATTTTTCTACCTTACATCCTGCCTGAACCGACTCCTGCACTTAAGCATGAATTAGCTTGAACAGGCCACGTGCAGCTTACCAACTAAAACTTAAAGTCTTCTATGCTCAGATTCAACTCTGTTTTGAGCATTTGGTAAGATTTTTCTTGTTCAGTCTGCACAAGACCAAAGATGGAAAATACATAGGGGACTGTTTTTTTCCGCGATTTGTATTTCGAGATTTTATATTCGAGATTTTTGTGGTCGAGATTTTTGCTTTCGAGTATTTCTTTTCGAGATACCTATTTGCATTTGAGATTTCGTGGTAGACCCGAAAATTGACAATTGAGTTCAGAATTTAATAAGTCTTTTGAGGCATGAAACCAATTGTTCAGGAAATTGGTCAGTAATGTCTTCCCAGAATTTTTTGATATCAGGTCTATTGCACCATTGTCGAATACCTACCAAACAAAATATGTAGTTTTTGAGTTATAATTGTATTATATATGTATTGTATTATATGTAATAACAAATAGGCAAAAACTATTATTTACTAAAATAAAACATGTTCATACATATGTATGCATGTCTCTTATTAATAATTGTTTTTAATATTTAGATAAACAAAAATTCTTGCCAGCTTTGGAGGCCTCCTGCGATCGGGGGCCTCGGTTTCTGAAACCGGTAAGACGGGTGGTAGTTAAGCCACTGCACAGTGGGTACCCGCCCATACAAAGTGCGGTCAAAAATATTATTCTTGCGTTTTTCCAATAAAAACCTGGGGATATGATTTAAGATTGTTTATTTGAACATAATTATAAGGAAAAAATAACAAAAAATAACATAAATATTGAAATATTGAAAAAAAACTATGTTTTTATTAGCACTTCTGCTGTTTTCGATAATAGACATTTCTTTTTACTAGGCTATTTTCATAAATTGGAAATAAACGGGTCGGAAGTTAATAAAAGACGTTTAAAAGGTCCTTATTTGTTATTACGTGAGACATTTTTCTTGTAAAATTTAATTTTGTATATCCTTGTTCCTTGACTGTTAGGCTTTTTCACTCAATTTTACACTGAATTTAAGCTATATATGGTCACATAAACTGTTATAACTTCAAAAGGGGAAAAAAGTGGAAAAAAATCAAAGTTATTTTGAAAGGTTAGACAATATTCTACATTTTAATACCAAATTTTTAGAATGAGCTCGGAGGGAACCCAACTAAATCTCTAATTTACTTTAAAAAAGTCTTTGAAAAATATTTCAAAAACTACATTACGAAGGAGACCCCTTATAAGTATACCTGAATATATTTTACAATAAAATGTATGTTTTTAGAAAGAACTAACCTTCTAGTTTAATATCCATATTTAAGAAAATAATGTTAAGCTTTTTTCAACACGTGTTATCACTACCAAAGGGTCACAACCAAAAAATTGAACTGATAAGCGAGGTGTGCATTCTAATATATATTCACTTTAAGGGCTTACAAGTAATAAAAAAAAAATTACCATACAATCTTTTTGTTGTTTTTGATTAACGGGAATGTCTTTAACATAATTTCATCAAAAAATGTTGGATTTATGACATTCACTTTTTTATTTTTGACCTATGGCGGGACCCACTGTGCACTGGCTTCTTGAGAGTAGACTCGATTCTAACCTTTATCCGCTTGAGAATTACGGCAGCCATTCATTTTGGAAACAAAACCATACCTGCTAGTCTTATAATAAATGCGTCTAGGGCTCTTTATAGGAAATAAAAACAAACAAACAAACAAAAATCTATTTTAATGAATATAAAGGTCCCGTCACACACTGAAAGGAAAGTACTTTCAGAAAGCAAAAAGCTTTCTGAAAGCAAACATTTCATAGTGTGAGGACCCGAAAAGTACTTTCCTGAAAGCGTTTCTCAAAATGATTTGCTTTCTTGAAAACACTTTCAGAAAAAAAACTTTCACAGTGTGACTAGTTCCTGAAATCGTTTTGAAGAAAGCAAATCATTTCAGAAAACGCTTTTTAATTTCAGAAACTGTTTGTGAAAGTTTTTTGCTTTCTTGAAAGCGAACGTATGTTTTACATAAAACCTACTCTGGTGGGCCAAAAATAAAGGAAGTAGGTCATAAGTTCACAATTGTTTTTGTGGTAAGGGTGCAATTGTGGCAACATTCGCTAGGCAGATATCAAGGTCAACAGATTTCTTGGACACTGCAAACCTCTGGAACAATTTTGGTGAATCAGTTTCACAGCTACTCTTTCTTCTACGCTGATGGGCACACGCCATGTTGTATTTTGTATTTTAACAAACGGACGTTCTTTGTCACACAGGAAATTAAACTGCTCCTCGGAAACGTGACCAAAGTTACGAAAAAACTCGTCTCCTTCTGCGCGCAAATCCCTCATGAGTCATGAGCCTTACCCAAAATGGTCACATATCTAAATTGACCTACGATTACTCGCCTTGTTCTCAGTAACGTGCAGTGAAATCCGTAGGATAATTTCCAATATAGTTAATTGCCTATATTCCAAAACTTCTTCAGCGGACTGCATTTTGTTGCTATTTTGGATAAACAATTAACGAAACTAGCTCAAATATCGCAACCAGTTACATAAAACACTTTCAGAAAACGTTTTCTGCTGTTTTGTGAAAGTTTTTTTGCTTTTTTGAAAGCAACGCTTTCGCTTTTATAGTGTGACGACCCGAAAAATGTTTTCAGAAAATTTTGATTTTTGAAATTAAAATGTTTTCAGAAAGCACTTTCAGAAAGCCCTTTCCTTTCATAGTGTGACTGCTCTCTGAAAACACTTTCAGAAAAATAACAAACTCTAAAATTTGGAAACGCTTTCTGAAAGTATTAAGTATTTTCCTTTCAGTGTGTGACGGCTCCTTAAAGATTATAGGTTTCCGACCCCATGAAAATCATCTCGCTACAATTTAACGGCTTCAGATAAACTCCAGAATTTTTCCAATTTCAAGAGTATACCTACCTATTAAGT
Source organism: Sphaerophoria taeniata (assembly GCA_943590905.1). Lineage (NCBI taxonomy): Eukaryota > Metazoa > Arthropoda > Insecta > Diptera > Syrphidae > Sphaerophoria > Sphaerophoria taeniata. Next base: position 28,523,475 of record OX016541.1, read on the forward strand.
TATTCAACAACGAATTTTCCACCTTTACATAGTCCAAATCCTAAATTTAGATGCAAACATTGAACAAATCGTTTTACGGTTTTTAAAATAGTCTCGATTTCCGGGAATTTTCAGTCAAGGAGGATTTTCTATTTTTGTATTTGAAGATCTATTCCGGGACTGTTGCCCGTAAAACATCGATTTTGAATTTCCCGCTGTTCCAGATTTTTTCGAGTTTTCTACAAAGAACTTTTTATTTTTTCATTTGAAGTTCCTCTATGGGACAGTTCCAGGAAAATTCCATACAAACATTTTTTTCGAGTCTTTCTGGTGCCTTAAAGGCTTTTAGGTTATTTAAACCACTAAGGCCTTTGATTTTGGGGGCTGTCGTACTAACCTATTGTTAATATCGGGTTTTCCAATGATGACTTCACAACTTTGAATAATTTAATTACTGAACGCTCTCTTTCACTTATCGTTGAACTGTCATCTCATTGTCAATTTATTCAGTCAACTTAACGACCAAACAATGTCTGCAAATTTTTGCCGAAATTCGAAGTTGGTGACTGCAACTTTAAGAGCGTTCGGAAACTCCACTTTTCAGTTGAAATTCTCGCCCTAGTAGTTAGCAGACAGGCAATAAGAAGTTTAGTGAAAAGTGTAATTTCGCTGTGTCAGTAATGCGTTCTCTTAACAACAATCGTTAATTTTATCGTTGGTTTCAGTCAATTCCACGGCGGCGTTCTCAAGAAGTGCGCATCGCTCACACCCCATTATGAAGTATTTTGCGAAAAGATAATGGCTTACATCCATACAATATTAAGCAAGCTGACCCTTCGAAGCGACGTACATTTACGTTCTCTTATTGGGCTCTTATTCAGTGACGAAGCTCATTTTTGGTTTTATGGGCTTGCCACAAGCCACGGAGAAGGTACAGCTCACAATCGATTTATTGTAGAGTCAGTTTGATCAGAGTGTTATCTCAAGAAATGAGCCGCCTCGTTCCTACGAATTAACGGCTATTTTTTTGAAGCTTCGTAAATAATGTCAATAGGTGGATTATTGGGTAAGGGGATACTTTTCCAAATTAAAATGGGATTGGCTTCGAAGCTCGAAGGTAACTTTATTTTGAATTTAGGCAAATTCGGGATTTCATTAGTCATATCATAACAACATTTGCTATTAAAATTGATCAAATATTAAGGTTGTAGGTATTTACAATGGGGGAAAACCTGATTCAACCAGCGCTGTTCCCCATTAACATCCTCAATGCTAATAACTCAAATACACACAGACAGAAAAGCAGAATTCCCAAACCTAATCTCGATTTCCCTAAAAACATTTCATGTGTTATAAATAAATCTCAAATTCGCACCTAACCATGTGTTCAATTATTTCTTATCACCAACTATTTGGATTTATCCAAAAATAGCACTCCCTACGTCAAAAAAAGATTCATTTTTCGTATAAATGTTCATTTTTTGCGCCTCTCAAAAAACATTTGAATTTTTTTATTTCAGTATCTCTGGAGGTGGGCGAAAATTGCCAATTGAAAACCGGCGAGCCAGGCGTCTGTAAATTACTCGCCACGTGCCATGTATACTACGAAGGATTGAAAAACAAAACCATAGCATACAGTTTCCTCAACCGGTGTTCGTTTATAGATTTGGACGAAGTTATTTGCTGCCCACTCGATGACCAGCCTACAATAAATGTCGAATTGCTTACAGGCGAAATAGACACAGGGTAAGTTCTTCATTTTGTTACGCTTTCATGTTATTTTATTTTTTAATTTATGATTGCCATTTGCAGAACTCCTCGAACCACAAGGTCACAAGCAACACCATCAGAGGCAACACCTACAAGAAGGAATGGAGGTGAGCGGCCATCGGTTTTAGGTATGTCTTTTATTTTGTCCCACATTTTATAGAACTTTTGATAACCCTCTCCTCAAATTTTAGCCTGCCGAAAATACAGTGGTGCCTTAGTTGGTTTTCATATCCTGAACGGACTTCCGGTGTCTCCGGGCGAATACCCCCACATGGGTGGTCTAGTTTACCCTGTCGGTGGTGGCAAATCAGTTGATTACCGCTGCGGTGGTTCATTGATATCAGAACGTTACATTCTTACTGCCGCTCACTGTGTATCAGACTCACTTTCGTTGCCGACATTTGTGCGACTGGGTGTCGTTGAATGGAATGCAACACAGGATGATGAAAACAGTGATGGAATTATTCCGGTCGACGTTGAAGTCGAGAATATAACAACTCATACATTGTACAATCCATATCTTCGCTACCACGACATCGCTCTCATAAGACTTCGTGAGGAAGTTGAACTCTCGGCGTTTATTCGTCCAGCTTGCCTCCAAACAGATACAAGTGATATCGATCCAAACACTCACCTTGTAGTTATCGGATGGGGAGTCACAAATGTTCAAAGTACGTCAATCTTTAAAAGAGACAAAACAAATTTATGTTAATATATTTTCTTCCTTGCAGCTCGAAAACGGTCGGGTATTCTCCTCCAGACAAATGTGACCACGGTTCCTCTGGATGAATGCAATTCCACTCACTTTGCGTACGGCGTACACCGCTCATATGAGAATGGCCTAAACCAAGGTCAATACTGTGCATACGATCCCGATTTCAACAATGACGCCTGCGAATCAGATTCAGGCGGTCCATTGCAATTAGTTCAAAATGGAGAATCGACCATTGTTGGAGTTATTTCATTTGGTAGGTCTTGTGCGACAGCTGTGCCAGCTGTTTATGCAAGAGTAGCGTATTATTTGGATTGGATTGAGAGCATCGTGTGGCCATCGTAAAAATGAATTATGAAATCATCTGATACTCGAATTGAAAAATTCATATTGAGAAAAGACTTAAAATTATGAACATGCCAAAAGTGATAAATTTATTTAAAACATACAGTTTTGATTGCATTTTCTAATCAATTTGTATTCTTAATTTAAACAAAAGATCTTATGTATTTTAAGCATATAAGGATTTGATACTGAATTTATAAAATTTTATTGTAAAAAATAAACAATAAGTGTTCGCATCTTAACTATATGTTTCTATTTATAATAAGAAAAATGAAACACTTCCATGATGAGTTGAGGGATTGAAAACTGTTCCCTTGTTGTTGTGAAATTTCTAGAAGTCAATTCAATACAATACTCCCTTTTCTGACCAGCTACTTTATTGTATGTATCACTCATTCGCATGAGAATTAAGGAGAACAAAATTGTTTACTTTTTATTGATTTTGTAGTCATTGATGTTAGGCCACATTTCCTTACAAACCGAGTCCATAGGAATTTTTAAGACTGAGTAGTAACTACTTAGGTAAAAATAATTCTTCGTGCAAACTTAAGCTATGGGTATTAGGGTGGTCCTTAAGATAAAATTAATGAAGACATCTGCTCAATCGTCTCCAAATAAATAAACAAAATTCCCCAAATTTTTAAAGATTTTTATCTATACCAAAAAATTTCATAAGTGTTTTAATTTTCTTGTAAAAAAAATCAGATAAACTAAAACACTTATGAAATTTTTTGGTATAGATATAAAAATCTGAAAAAGTTAGAGGATTTTTTTTTTAATTTATTTGGAGACGATTGAGCAGGTGTCTTCATTAATTTTCGGAAAAATGCAAATAAGAACCACCCTAATAGGTATAGCAGGCATTTTTTCAGTAGGTACTTAAACGTTGAAAAACTTTGAAGAAGAAGAAAATGTGTGATTTTCTTTTTGATGACAAACCAAATTCATCAAAATTTGAATTGAAAAGATTTGATGAATTTCGCACTCTAAATAATTGTCTTTTGCTTAATGGGATCTTGTTCTTTAATTCTTTTTAAACAGTTTTGTTCACTTCAAATTTTCTGCAAACAAAAATCTTTGAAGGATGATTAAAATAAAAGAGAGACAGTAATCGACGTTCCAAAAAATAAATAAAAACCTTCCTTCTCCTTAATTCTCATGCATTTGAGTGACACATAAAAAGATCATTACGATTATACAGGGTGATTCACGAGCGTTGTGCCAAAAAGCTAGAGCGTGTTAGTTGAGTTGAGACAAGAAAAAAATCGTATGGGAGGGGGGGTCTATTCCCCCCCGTTTAGCCAGGCGGGGCAATTTTCTGAAAAATTGACTTATTTTGTAAAAAAAAATATTAAAAATCAACGGCTTAGTTTACAACACCGTGCTATACCTTTCTGAAAAGCTTAAAACTTCTTCTTTCACTTTGTTTTTAAAATAAATGGTTTTAACGAACAGTTTTAAAAAAATAAATTTTCAAACTCAAAATTTTCAAAAAAAAAAGCCAAAAAAAATGTTTTGAACTCATTTTTTTCAAAATTTTATGTAATTAAGTACTAATTTTGTTTTAAAATTTCAATGTCTTTAATAATTTTTAGTCGAAAACAGAAAACCGGATGCAAAAATGTCTTTTCGTTTTTGAGAAATTAAAAAAAAACCAAAACCACTTTTTTCTAAGAAAATCTTTGTTTTTATTTTTACCTATCTGGACTTTTAGTTTAATTTATTAGTTTAATTTACAAATTTAATTTTTTGTAATTGGAGTTTTATGACGACTCAATGAAGTAGAAAAGTATTGGATTTTCAATAGATTAACCATTTTATTCATTGATAACGTCTGAAAACTGACCTGCAATTTTTTTTACTATACCTGGGGCCGCGGCCACTCGCCGGCGAAGGGTTCTACCTGCTGGGGGCTTAAGGTAATTAAACCGCAATTTTTCTTGAATGAAGAAACAATTAACAACCTAAAGGTTAATAAAAGGCATCGCATATTTACTTAACAACCATTTACAATTAAAATATTAATTCATCTACACATAACAATAAGAAACTCATATGTTCGAGAAGAGTTAGCGAACAGGAACTTCTCCTACGGTTTTACTTGTTGTCGAGATCGGGAAGCTGAAAGACTCTTCGCTGAAAGATATCCCAATAGATGGCGCCCAAGTCGTAGCATGTTTTCCAGAATCCGCCGACGAGAACACGGAGAGCTAGAAGTGAAAGGTCAATGGCAGACGTTTTCAATGAACAAAATGATTAATCCAGGGAAAATCCAATACTTTTCTTATTTATGGAGTCCTCATAAAACTCCAATTACAAAAAATTAAATTTGTAAATTAAACTAATAAATTAAACTAAAAGTCCAGATAGGTAAAAATAAAAACAAAGATTTTCTTAGAAAAAAGTGGTTTTGGTTTTTTTTTTTTTTCTCAAAAACGAAAAGACATTTTTGCATCCGGTTTTCTGTTTTCGACTAAAAATTAACAAAGACATTGAAATTTTAAACCAAATTAGTACTTAATTACATAAAATTTTGAAAAAAAATAGTTCCAAAAAATTTTTTTGGCTTTTTTTTTGAAAATTTTGAGTTTGAAAATTTATTATTTTAAAACTATTCGTTAAAACCATAAATTTTAAAAACAAAGTGAAAGAAGAAGTTTTAAGCTTTTCAGAAAGGTATAGCACGGTGTCGTAAACGAAGCCTTTGATTTTTAATATTTTTTTTTACAAAATAAGTCAATTTTTCAGAAAATTGCCCCTCCCGGCTAAACGGGGGGGAATAGACCCCCCCTCCCATACGATTTTTTTCTTGTCTCAACTCAACCAACACGCTCTAGCTTTTTGGCACAACGCTCGTGAATCACCCTGTATAATAAAATAAATGCCTAAAAAACTCCTTCAGTCATTGTTAGTTGTACATTCCTATGCGATATTCTTTAACGCTTTAAGCGATTTTGTACACTTTTTTGAGAAGAATAAATGCAAAGCTATATTAAGCTATATTCCTACAGAATAAACTTGCTATTTAATATGCTGGCTTCGGCAACGTTTTTAATTAATTTTTGAAGCTAAGTATACAATTCTTAAAAAAAACGACTGCATTTTCTGCATGTTGGTTAAATGTCTTCGATATTTGTTTTTGCGCTTTTTACTGATTTCTTTTCTGTATTTACAAATAAATAACGTAGAAATTACATCCTTTTTTCCAAGTTTAAACTATAGGGTGAGCAAAGTTCACTGGGTTGCTTGTAAATAATACTTAGAATTAAAGTGAATCTTGAAGATCATATTCAATTTTTATATTTTTAACAAAATTAAGTAAAAATGCATATTCTTTAATTTCAAAGCTTCAATCATGTAGTCAACTTAGTGTATTTTTCCACTGTTTACGAGAAGCTATTATTTTCAATCAAATGTAACTCGTGGTTAGGTACGCTTTTTTCAATTAGCGATTGTATAAAAAACAAGCATGATATCCCCAATTAGAACTAAATGACATTGTAATGGAAAAAGTTAAATTTTCAATTACTAACTTATTTTATCTTGTTTTACGGAACTTGTCATTACAATTAAACCATGAAAAAAAATATTGTGTCTCAATTGTTACACCTATTAATTATTGATACTGTTCAATCGCTGTTTCCACAACTTAAAATTCATTACTTTTTAATAACTTTTAATCCATAACTTGAATACAAAATTACTCAGTTCTTTCTTAGCAACTACATTTTTTTACTACATTGTTTGTTTCAAATACAGTCCACTTTATTTTCTTAATTATCAATCAGTATGTTTCGAGATTTAAAACTATTAACATGTATCTGAACAATTTTTGAAGTCTAAAATTAAATAAAGATTATTAAAATTAATTTAATCGAAAAATTCTTTTCTTTATTTCAATTCTCGATCTAACAGATACATCTATTAATTTATGAATAGTCAAAGTCTTAAACGTTACCACTCATACATAATCTTTGAGTTTTCGACGCGGTCCAGTGTCTCCAACTAAATGGGTTGACCACATTCCTCAATTGTGGGGTTACAGTGAGAGCCTTTAAATATGTATTGTGAAATGATTGCTAATGAGTGGTATAAAACAAAAATGGTTGAGTTTTCGACAAATATCGACGAGACGGACGCCACAGTGGCCCGTTTAGGCGAGGAACGTGGCAATAATCATTTTTCGCGTGATTTTATTTTGAAAAAGTAAAAATCACATTTTTTTTAGAATTGTTTAAAGTGTAAGAATCCAAAAACAAAAAAATATTGGATGAACGGTTTGGCTTGAGGAGCCGATCAAAGTCAGAAAATATTTAACAAAAAAAAAATATATTTTTTTTTGTTTTTTGTTGCACTTCAAACTTGAATATTAGAAAAACGCTGCAAGTAAATCCATTTTTTTTTTTTTTTGTTGAAAAGTTTGTCATTATTTTAATCAAATTTTGGAAACAAAAAAAAGTTGCATATCTTTTTTTTTAATGAAAAAAAAATCACTTTTTGCACCTATTTTTTAATTTTAACTTGGCTCATATAAAAAACGTCAAAACCCGTCAAACCAAACTAAGTGAGGGATGAATGCCCACATATTCCTTAACATGTCCTCAAAAACTCAGCTGCGTAAAGTTGCATAAAGCCGAGTTATGGCAATTTAATTGGTTCAAGTCAGTGATTATTCATTTTTTTTTAGTTTTTTTCATATGAAAAGAATATAATTAATCTTTTTGTCGCAACCTTTATTTTGGATTTGCATGACTTAATTTAGGTATTTAAATAAGTGCAATGAGTGGAATAGCTAAAAAAGTTATGGTTTAGGGATTACCTATTTCTAAAAAAACAATGATGATTCCTGCCATTACTTTTTTCTATAAGATTTGTTGTGCACAGGTATTTATTTTTGACAGATTACTGTATTTGGACATAGCTGGGCATTAACGGGCATTTTTTCGTTAATCCGTTAATCGTTAATTAACGAAGTTAATATTCCCATTAACGGATTAACTTTTCAGTTAACTTCAAAAAAATGTTAACGATCGTTAAATTTTCCAAAGTCCGTTAATCGTTAATCGAACACAAACACCATATAGATACACATTCAAATTAGATTATTGGTAACTATTTTTATAACTTATAAAAAATTAGTCAACACCCTTCAGGAAACACAACGGCACCCGACTTGTCTATTTCGCTGCCTACCTGTGTTTTTTTTTTTGATGCTATAGGTATACAGAATATAATATCGCAAATTCAATTGCCGAGCGTTTTTTACTGGCTTCTTTATTGCCAGCAAAAAAAAACTGTTGTTGGTTCCCGATGGAAATTTTTTTTTGCGCTACCTAAGCGCTAAGCTATGCAGGGTGAGATTTTTTTTTTTTGGCTTGTTGGTGAAAAGGTTCACCGTGCGCACCGCCGCGGCTTCGCGAAAAAAACAACAATTCTTATACGAATCATGAGCTACCTAGTCGAAATGTGCGGCGGGCGCCGCGCGCCGTGCCGGCGAGGTTAGGTCCCTAGTAAAATTTGAAATGCCACTATTATTCCGGGTGCCGTTATTTAAATACCACTATTTTCCAGCGGCTGTGAGTGGGAAAACTGCCATACTAATTGTACCTATATACATAGGTATAGGTAATACGACGATACGACAATGTTTGTTTTATTCCTTAGCGCATGCTCAGAGAGTGACGAGTGTTTTTTTTTTGTCAATTGTGCGTAGTCAGTGATAGATTCAGTTTTAAATCAGTACATTGTGCGTTTTTTTAGAAACAATAAACAAAGAGTATTGATTCTGTGAACTGTACTGAATAAAATTGTAAAATTATCATGGAATCGAACTCGAGTTCCGCAATAGACCAAAATAAGTGATTATATGAACTTTATATCTAGAACGGGAGATCAAATAATTTTTGCGTGTAAACAATGTTTCCTAAAAAAAATTAATCAAGGCTCATATATCGAGCCTTAAAAAACACGTAAAAAGAGTGCATGAGTGCCAGTATACAAAATTTGAAGTGACTGTCAAGGCAGCGTTGAACCGCGTTAAACAGAAAAAGAGAACTGCTAATTTCGACCAAGGTGATGATAGCGCCAGCACAAGCTCGAGCAAGAGTTCGGCAAAAAGGGTCCGACAAATGAGCATCGGAGAAACATTTGGCATTGCCAAATAAAATTTTTATGGCGTGTTAACGGATTAACGATTAACGTTAACTTGCGTTAATTTTACTAAAATTTAACGTTTTAACTGTTAACGAAGTTAAATTTTTAATTAACGGATTAGCGATTAACGAAGTTAACTTTTTGATTAACGGTGCCCAGCTATGTATTTGGATTAAGAATAAATACATATAAGGGTTACAGGACATCATTGCGAAAGCACAATGTAGATATTTTGCCTTCCTACAATAACATTACATTGGCAAAAAAGGAGGCAGTTCCCAAAAATTTGGAAATCACGGAAGTATCGACAAAAGTTAAGCTTCAGGACATCATGGATCATACAGCAAAGAGGTTGTTACAAACCAAAACCAAGAATCATCTTCTTGAACTACCAACAGATCTTACATTAAGGAGCAAATGGGGTTTGCGATGGATCATCTTACCAAAGTGCGTACAAGCAAAAAATTAACTCAACAGGAAATTAATCGGATGAAAACATGTTTATGGCATCAATTGTTCCACTCAGGTTAAATTGCCCAAATGGTGAAATTTGGAGAAACCCTCGCCCATCATCAGTTAATTTCTGTCGACCTATTCAATTTCAATATCTAAGGAAACTGGCGATCTTATAAATATGACAGTCAACGATATAAGGAATCAAATATTAAATATTCAACCAACAGCTTATAAAGTGAATGAAGAAGTAACATTTATAGTTAAACACGAGTTCTTTTTAACTATGATTGATGGGAAAGTTTTAAATGAACTAACGGAAAATAGATCAACACGGTCATGTCCTATTTGCAAAAAAACTCAAAAGAAGTTTAATGCACAGGATGAAGGAGATATTACGGACGAACATAACTACGAGTATGGGATTGCTCCATTGCATGTTAGAATTAGGTGCATGGAATTCATTTTGAAACTTAGCTATACGATTGCTAAGGAAGGAGAGGATAGCTCTATTGGAATCAAAGAGTTAGAAAAAAAGAGGAAGCAGGATATTCAAAAGCGTTTCCATGAAGATCTTGGACTTGATGTGGATGAACCTAAGCCTGGGTTATGAAATACCAATGATGGCAATACTTCCAGGCGATTCTTTGAACAACCGGATGCAGTTGCCCGAATAAGTGGAGTCAATGAAGAAATTATTAAAAGGCTTCAAATAATACTTAATGTCTTAAACTGTCCAGAAAAGTTAATATAGTAAAATTTGGGGAGTATACAAAATACAAGAGAAACAAAAGTGTTATTAAGACAACTTTATCCAGAAAAGAAACTCACCCCTACTCTTCATAAAATTTTGGTTCATAGTCAAAATATTATGGAGTATCAGTCACTTCCACTTGGGGAATTATCAGAAGAAGCTCAGGAATGCAAAAATAAGGACTACAAAAGATACAGGTATCAAAATACATGCAAGGTTTCAAGAATTCGGCAAAATGAAGACCTGTTTACTACGCTAGCAATCTCATCAGATCCACTTATTTCTTCCAAAAGGCATGCTAGAAATCAATGTTAGATCTATTAGATTCAACATTGAATTTAGATGATAGTTTTCAAGAAATAATATAAGTAAATTATTAAGAATAAAACAAGATAAAAATCTAACGTTTATGCTTTATTTTTTTCCATATTCGTACTTTTAAACCATTTTTTTCTAATTTGAGGGTTGTTTTTTCATTGAAATATTGAAATTATGGTAATTTTCAGTTAAATTGAAACACCCTGTTTGATTTTGAATGTAAATATTGATGGTTTGATTGGTTGCATATCAAAAATTATAAAACTTAAACAGCCTTATTTATAAACGAGTATAAGAAGCAGAATAAAGTTATTCCGACCTTAATACCCCTTTAATACTGAAAAGCTTATTTATAAAAAAAATAAAAAAGTTTTAGAGTCGGAATAAGCTAAACTGATTTATAGTAGGTTTAAAGCTGGAATAAATCGGTATAAATATCAAAATGTGTCAAACAATTGTTTTGTCAAATTTGCTATTATGTTGCAGGAGAATTTGCGTCCAAAAAGGCTATTTAATATCTTCGGACCGTACATGGTTCTTAAAATTATTTAGAACCGTTCCTCTTCTTCATACTTACTTTTGCTTGTACTTTTGCAGTCCCAAAAATCAATATTTTGCTCTTCAATTAATTATTTTCTGAAAAAATGAACGGCAGTGTCAGGTTTGTATATTTATTTGACGAATAAATACACAAAGGTGTCAAATTTGTTTACAGGAGTTTTAGATTGGTCAATTTTTAATAGCAAAATTTGTCATAAGCCAGGCATAACTAAAACGAGCAATAAAATATTTTATAAATAAGGAATAGGAATAGGTTGATGTACCCCGAGTAGCACAGACGGGTTTTCGTTTGGTATTTATAACTCCAATAAAACAATCAAATTGTTGTCCATTTGTTTGTTATAGTAACGCAATTAAGAACAATTGTGTAACCCAAATAGCCGCGTTTCCCCTCTCGATTTGCAACAAGTAGGTTATAAATAAGTTTTAAAGAGGTTACATTTTGTTATTTCTCAGTTTCATAAATGTTGTTTCAACTAAATAATGTTGCATGTAACTTAATACAACATTTGTGCAACTTTAATTGAACTAGAATATAAGTTCTACTAATGTTGCAAAAATGTTTATGCAAGAATACTTTGTTACATGTTATAACATAGCTAAAACAAGAACGAAGAGTTCAAAATAAATTTTAATAACATGAATATAACTTGAACTATTTCGTTTGTTATAATATAATGAGTAAGAATGTTTCAGAAAACATTGTAAAAGTTTCTATTAAGTTATTAATCAATTTCATTTAAAATCTATACCTACTGCCTTTAATTATGTTATAAAGAAGATAAACTTCAAAGCCTTGAATAAGATCAATACGTCATATATAGTTATTGAAAATGCGAGTTTAAGACATTTATGAACGAAAAATCTTAATGCAACGCTGTTTTTGTCATAAATATTGATGTTCTACTTCTTGAAAACTTACGCGCCACCCAAAAAATTGAAATTGGGCGAAAAATTTAAAAATAAAAAATATTCATGTTTGTATTGAGGCTTTGAAGTTGCAAAAATATTAATTAATTACGTTAGGAAACGGATCTTTTATCCATTTTCATTGACTTTGACAATGGAAGAAGAATAACCAATTGTAAAAATTAGTTTGAAAATAAAGCATATCAGATCAAATTCTAATAATGGGTCATTTGTTTCTGTAACTTAAATCTCGATGTTATAAAAACCTTATTTTTTCTGGCGGGAAATAAATCAAACAAAAAATAGGATTAAACTTTGATCTATGTTCATCAGAGTTGCCGCAGTTAACTTTTTGTTTAAACTTTAAAACAAAAATGTTATAAAAGAAATCACCCATTTTATATCAAATCCTAGATATATAAATACAAATCTTCTATTAAGGGAGATTAAAAAAACCTCAAATAGATCATATTATTTGCCTTTGTTTGTTTGTCAAAACATATAACATAAAATGTTCGGTTGGTGTTTGAACAAAAATTATATAGTTCTTAAATGGTAATCGGCAATATTCTTAGCTGATTCATAAGTTGTTGTAGTTACTAAAGGTAGCTGAAGTTTATCTTATTCATAGAAGTTTGAACTCCCTTCCAATTTCCCTCACTCCGTTTAAGTGAACTTAAACAAATGTCAAAAATAGACGAAAGGTTCCTTAAGTAAGCAAAAATAGGAGGCTTGCTTGAGCAAAATTTTATTAGAGTTCAATCTTTAAATAAAGGTCTAGTTTTAATACACATTTTTAATTCAATTCAAGAAAAACTTTACTTTTGGTTCAATTTTGACACTTTTGCCTATAGTCAAATTTTTCAATTGAATTCAAATTCAATGAATGCGATCAATGAAAGAAATTAAAATGATTACGATCGCTTACAAAAACACAATTAAAAACGCTGATGAAATCCACGAATTGTTTTATGACTTGTAAAGTTTTTGAATCTAGCGGCAACTCTGACATGTAAAGTCAGTCTTTTCATTCCAAAAAATAATTTTTTTTTGTAAAATTTTCATGGTCAATTTAACGAACATAATAATAACATACCATTAACCTTATTATAACATAACAACTCTGAAACCCTTAACGTCAAAGCAATGCATAGCGCCAACGTTATTGTAACATTGTGCCAATTTGAATACAACTTTACAGTTATTTCATGTTTCAAAAGTTTTATAAACTCAACTATAACATCTCTTGAATCTTAAGAAATGTTGTAGTTTTGTTTCAAAAACAAGCCGAATGTTTTTTTTTCACTACTAGTACTTTGGTTACCTATTTGTTTTAATATTGTAGCAATCTTTGTTTCACGTTAACAAATTAGAAACCAAAATATAACAAAGTTTCCAAAAACAAAAACTACAGTTATATTTTAATTATATATCAGTTATATTTCAACTTAGTTTCAACTATGTTTATTCAAACATTTTGTTTGTTATATTCGTGTTTTTTCAAATAGAAAACAACAACATTACATACGTTACGTAATGTTGTTGTTATAAATGCGTTATGTAATGTTGTTGTTTTCTATTTGAAAAAAACACGAATATAACAAACAAAATGTTTGAATAAACATAGTTGAAACTAAGTTGAAATATAACTGATATATAACTAAAATATAACTGTAGTTTTTGTTTTTGGAAACTTTGTTATATTTTGGTTTCTAATTTGTTAACGTGAAACAAAGATTGCTACAAAATTAAAACAAATATGTAACCAATGTACTAGTACTGAAAAAAAACATTCGGCTTGTTTTTGAAACAAAACTACAACATTTCTTAAGATTCAAGAGATGTTATAGTTGAGTTTATAAAACTTTTGAAACATGAAATAACTGTAGAGTTATATTCGAATTGGCACAATGTTACAATAACGTTGGCGCTACGCATTGCTTTGAAGTTAAGGGTTTCAGAGTTGTTATGTTATAAAAAGGTAATGGTATGTTATTATTAAGTTGCAACAAAGTAATATGTCTCAAATTGAATTTAATAACAAAAAAAAAATAAAAAAAAATAAGGGGGATTTATCCATACTCCGTTTAAATAATTCACCATTCAAAGTATGGCATTTTTTATTGCATTTATACCTACATAATTATTTTGGCCATGAATTAAAGAAAACACTAATTGAAACATTGTTATATATTGGTTATATAAACTAGATTACTAAAATTCTGCTCAAATAAAGGTTCTAGGAGTAAAAACGTTACAAAAATGTTTTAGTAACTTCTTTCCTTCTTCAAACTTGTAAATTATATTGACGTTACACTAATGTTCTTACAGATTGTTGCAAGTAAGTTATTTTAACGTTTAAGTTAAACGATAACGAAACAGAAATTTTATAGATGTTATAACAACTTTTTTTCAACTTTGAAATTTTTGACTTTTATATAACCTTATTATAATAAGACCAATTATTAGAAAACAAGTTGGAACAGTTATATAACCGATTTGTAACATTTCAATTAACAAAGTTACAACTTTTTTTCGATAAACAATTGAAAAACTGAAATATAACACAAAATGTTGCAGATTACTTCAACAAAACACAAATATAACAAAATACTTGTTATAAATCGAAGTCTGTGCTACTCGGGACGTGCTTAAACTCGTTATAACTATTCCGGGTATCAAACGAGTATTAGTGAAATCTAATAAATAAGGCTGAAAAACTTTAACTTAATGCAGGTGGCCATGGCACAGAGGATAGAGTAGTTGACTGCTAAGCCGAATGCCACGGGTTCAAGCCCCAGCTTCGGCAGCATTCTTTTTCTACAAAAATCGCCAGCTTAACTGAGCCACCTGTGCGATGATATGAGACAATTAAAATCTGTGTTTCCTCCTCTGTGCCACGTAGGTTTATGTTATGTGTTCTTCCCTTCTATGTGTCTATCTGTCTCTCTCTCTGTCGTATGTCTTGTTCTGTCCCAGCCGATGGTCTCAGTCACCAGTGCTGCTATGTGTCTGTAGTTCGTCACATTTATGTGCGAAGTACTGTGAAGTCAATGTCAATGTCAACTTTAACTTAAAAAATTTTTTTTTTTTGCTTTTATGACTATTCGTGTTATTTTTTTCTTTTTTCTGCTATACCAAAGCTAATTGTTCTCTAATCATTCACAAAAACAAATTTTTCGCCATTATGGATACATTTTTAACAATTTTTATGACATTGAAAAAACTTCCAACTTTGGGACTTAATTCTGAAACACCCTGTGAACATATTTTGTTAAAATTTCACGAAACATAGCTTTGGAAATTCCCTGCTAAATAAAAAAAAAATGAAAGCGATATCTTTTTTCGTTTAGGAGCTATGATTTTTGCAAGGTAAAAAGTGAAAACGGGCCACTGTGGGACGGCTCAAGTGATTTATATAACACTTTGTTTGAATAGCACCGTAATTGATTTAATGCAACTGAATTTATAAAACAAAATCTTGAAAAAAAAATATATATTGGGTAGTGGCACCTGTTACCGAATGTCCCCAGTTGCCGAACACTTTTGAGAATTGTGGTTGTAGTTTCGTTATTTTAACGTTTTTCGTAATTCTTTCTTTACAAATAGGTAAAACGTTTCAATAAGGCTATGTTTATGACCGAGCGTAATCGCATCGCGCGATGCGACGAGAATCGCTACTAGCGACTAATTTCATTGTTGCTTATGAAAGTGTTTATGACAAAGCGATTTAGCGAAAAGCGAATTGAGCGATTACAAGCGACAAAAGCGACGAAAATTTGCAATCAAAATATTTTGATCAGTTGAGCGATACGAGCGATCAAGTATGGACAAGTTTATAGAGAGTGTGCGTGATAAACATTGTTTATGGAATTTGTTTCAAAAGCTTCTTTGCTCATACGATAGTATTCCTTACATTTTTTAGGAAATTTTAGCAGTCCTGAATGAAGATGATGAAATTCACCGTAAGTTCTTCTTTCTGTTACAATTGGATGCACTTGAAACCTCTTATATATGCTTTTATTAGTTAAATATTTTTTACGCAATAAATAGCTGGTTTCTAATAATAAAACTTTCCTAGTCAATGCGCGCATTTTGCTTTCTTCACTGCCAAAACTTAAATAATAGGTGGGGAGCCCCCATACAAGAAATTCCCGTCTCAAACATTCAATCGCTTGAAGTTTCGCTCTACTATAAACACTCAATAGCTAGCGATAACGCAAGCGAAAATGTGACAAGCGATGGAGCGATTATCGTCGCATCGCGAGATGCGTTTACGCTCGGTCATAAACTAAACATAGCCTAAAACTAATATAATATAATTAAAGAGCAAAAAATTCAGTTCCGTGGTAGGTTTCCCTCGATACGGTTTTGGTACATTTTTCAGGAAAAAAAAACTATATTAGGACTTCCTGAAAAGTTGCTTTAAAGGGAAAGTATTTGAGTAAATTCTTTTCCAAGTGGCGTTTTAAAATAATTAAGTATGCCAGATTATTGATATTTTGAATTGTTTAATGAAAAAAAGTAAAATTATGTTATGATTTTTGACTGTTCGAGGAAAGGAAACTAAATATTACCGAGTTGCCTTACTCGAACATGTGTGTTTGGAAATAGGAAACAGTGAAAAAAGACAAAATCCTATTTTCGAACACCCTCTTCTTTCATGTTCGAGATCGGGATTGGAATCTGTAAGTTTCAGTTAGAGGTTTTTTGAATATGTGCCTTCAAATTCGATAAAATGTCATTTTTTCTGATGAGAAGAAATTGAACCTAAAAGATCCTGAAGGGTTACATGGATACTTGAGTTATTTACGAAAGGAACCGAAATATTGCCTAGTTTTGGCGGAGGTTCACCGTTCACTGATGATATGGTGATGGTGAGCTTTCTTTTCAGTAGGGTGCTTCGAATTACGTCATCAAAAATCAACAGTCGGGATTATGTTTACGTGCTGCGCAACTGTTTGGCTGATCACTATTATTTTTCAGCGAGACAATACCAAAATTCATACAAATCGGAAAACAACTCATTGGTTGGAGCTTAATTCGATGACCTTGATGCAACTGCCCGATATTAATCTCATAGATACAGAATCTTTTGGTAATCAAAGACAGGAGAACTTGGTCAAATCCATAAAAATTTCAAATCAATTCCTGCTAAGAGATGTATAAAAAATAAACGTTAAAAAACTATTTAATTAACAAAGTTAATTTTTTGAAAAATGTTTTTTGTTTAAAAAAGTCTTAAAGCCCCTAACTATTATTTTACATTTTTTTTTCTCAAAATTTGATGTGACAACTACTTCCTTTATTGAAGATTTGCAAATATAAATCGCACTGACTATTTAAAAAATAGAACTTAAGTACATATACTTATTTTTAAGATAAAACTTAGTACCTATAAGGATATTTTAAATGAGATTTTTATTTATTTTATTTTTGCTTTTCCAATGGATCATATTACATATTATTTACATTTTTATATAATGAAAAATATGCAAAAATACAGAAAATTTTGGCATTAAAATGGTTTTCTAACCACTAACGACTTTTTGGTTCCAGTGTTCGAAAATAGGAAACTCCGTGTTCGGGTTTAGGAAACAATCAAAATAAGGTGTCCGAGAGTAGGTAAAAATGATTATTTTCAATATAATCTTTTTTTAATATTTACTGATAATGTTTATGGAAAAAAAGAGTATCAAACATGAAAATATTTGAGATAATAATTCAGAAAAAACTGAAATTACAATACTAAACTCAGTTAAAGTATTTTTTGCAACATGTTCTTTCCTCATAGTCCGTTAACTGTTCGGTAACTGTTGCCACGACCCTAAGAGGAAGAAGAAATAGTCATTTCAAAGAAGAAGAAATGTCTTTTGCATGGGTCCAGTTTTGTGGCTTAAATTACACTATCATTTTGTTTCAATCTAGTATAAACAAATTATTACATTTCTTCTGTTGCATTGCAGGTTTGAATACTGTCACAGAGCACAAATAGTTGGGTAACCTCCAATTTATTGGGTAATTTCTGAGAGGCATTTCGCCCTCATTTTTTTATGGTTCATGTTGAACATTAACGAGAATAATAATCCCTTTTCTTAACAGGAACATTAAATGTATCACTCAATCGTATGACATTTCCTTACAAATTGAAATTATGAAAACTAAAAACGAATGAGGTGATAAAAAGTCTTCGTCCAAACTTAAGCGTTAGGTATTTTTCCAGTAGCTATTGATTCTTTAACGAAATGATTCGATGTTTTATAAATAAATACTACTTTAACACTGAGAAAAATATTATAAAAATTTACATAGAAACAGCAGAAATAAATAAGCTTTGATTTGATTCATTCTGATTGAGCAAAGTAATTTAAGATACAGTATATAATTTAATTTAACACTCCCCCTCAAATCATAACTTATTTACAAAAAAGAAATGCCTAACATTTTTGAAAATTTCAAATGTTTTGTCTTTGCTTAATTCTTTGTTAATATGTCTGCTGTCATATCTTCTGTGTTCTTGTATTGAATTTCAATAACACCATCTTGAAAAATACCTCTAACAAAGTGATACGAAATGTCAATATGTTTTGTCCCTGGATGATGAATTGGATTTTTGACAAGTTGTTGCGCTCCCAAGTTGTCGTTGAAAATGGTAGTTGACGCTCGAATCAGTTCTTCAAAACCAAGTTCTGATATTAAGCTTCTTAGATACAGTGCTTCTCTACTGCATTGTGAAAGAGCGATGTATTCTGCTTCAGTGCTGCTCAATGATATGGCTGTTTGTTTTTTCGATTGCCAAGTAATAGCTCCTCCAGTAAAAATAAAAGTAAATCCGGTGTATGACTTCCTGTCGTCGGTACTGTTAGCCCTATCAGAATCAACATAAGCTGTAAGATCCTTTGATGTCTTTTTATAATTCAGTTTGTAAGAAATTGTGGTTGATATGTACCGAATCAGATGTTTAAGGGCACTTTAATGGTCTCTATTTAAGTTTGAGCTAAATTGAGCTAGTTTACTCACCAAGTGGGTTATGTCAGGTCTGGTAGATGTGGACAGGTACATTAGAGTTCCAATGAGCGACTGATAGAGTGTCTGGTCAACTTTTTCGGTGCTTGTTTGTGTACTCTTATTCAGTTTCATTCCGGGATCTAACGGTGTATAGCATTTTCGAGTAACTTCCATGTCCAAATCTTCTAAAAACTCCCTGATATATTTTTCTTGAGATATACTTATTGAGCCTCTGTCCCCTTCTCTTTTCACTTCAATGCCAAGATAATACTTCAATGGTCCTTTGTCCACGATGTCAAATTCTGAGTCAATTTGTCCTTTTATGGTGATTTCGATTGATGCAAACTGTAGGTACATATAATTAATTTCAATTTACGATGAAAACCTCAATGCTTGGTGGTAAAACAAAACTCTCAATTACCACGTTATAAAAAGGTTTATTAAATAAATGATGAATACTTATCGCAGTTCCAAGGTGTGGTGTGCTCTGTGGTCCAAATCGAAATGGAAGAGCTAATCTGTCGATTTCAGTGAAGATTACAATAATTTCTAAATTTCCTTTCACACATATTCGCGAAACAATAGTTTGTTGTTGCGATCTGTGGATGCTGTCTCAACAGAACAGCAGAGAGAGAACTCACCACACCATGGACCAGCATTATAAAACAACAAATTGATTGATAACATTTGAAACAACAAAAAAAAATCTACTTTACAGTAATTTTAAAGAATAGCAAAGCTGATAAAGATAATGAAAATGTTAATATGAACGTACACTGTACAAAATTACAAGTGAGAATTAAATAATTGATCAAGAACTATTCAAATGTTTTTAAATTATAATAGAGTCTTTTAGATAATCAAAGCTAGGAAGTTGATGGATGACGATTGGCTGTAGGTTTCCAAACATACCGGCCCCCCTGGAACTAGTTTCAGGATACCGGTAACAACGCCAATTTTGATATGGGCCGAACAAATGTTCCTGTTGCTGTTCGTAGGCTGGCAACTCTTACCCTCTGGTCAGCACCAGGGTTGACTGAGACGATTCGTCCTAAGACCCACTTCGTTGGTGGAAGGTTCGGTTCCTTTATAACCACTAGGTCCCCAGGTTTAAAATTGTCTGTAGGTTTTTGCCACTTTGGTCGCTCTTGCAGTGAGGTCAGGTATTCTGTGTGCCATCGTTTCCAAAAACCCTGAACCATGTTTTGGATATGATTCCAATTTGAAAGACGATTGTTTTGAGTATCCAGGTGGCTTGGTTCAGGAATGGCCGTGAGTGGTTCGCCTACAAGAAAATGTGAAGGGGTTAAAGGGTTTAAATCAACATCGGACAAAGAACATAAAGGACGTGAATTTAAAATGGCTTCGACTTGTGTAAGATAAGTATATAGTTCTTCAAATGTTAGAATTGAACTTCCAACAACACGACGCAAATGAAGCTTGACTGACTTGACGCCAGCCTCCCATAACCCACCAAAATGTGGGGCAGATGGAGGGTTAAAATGCCAAGTTATGTTGTCCATTGCAAGGGCGTCAGTAATAATATCATTATTGGTTTGGTTCATCATCAGGGTATGCATCTCATTTAAGCATCGACGAGCTCCATGGAAGTTTGTACCGTTGTCGCTGTAAATGTTGGCACACTTGCCGCGGCGGGATACAAATCTACGCAGAGCTGCGATGAAAGCGTCGGTCGTGAGGTCGCTTACCAGCTCCAAGTGTATGGCTTTCGTAGACATACACACGAACAAAGCGATATAGGCTTTAGACATCTTAGCCTTACGACATCGAGATAACCGAATGGTAATAGGCCCCGCGTAATCACATCCTGTTTGTAAACGGGCGATGAGGTTGGATGCGGTAGGACGGAAGATTACCCATGATCTGATGGCTGTTTCCTTTACGTTGCATGAAACATGGTTTACATTTATGGACAATTTTGCGTATCAGGTTGCGACTGCCCAAAATCCAAAACTGTTGACGAACGAAGGCAAAAGTTTCGGAAACTCCTGCATGTAGATATCGGTGGTGAAAATCTGTAATAATTAGACTAGATATTGGATTAGATTTTGGCAAAATGATTGGATGTTTGATATTGAACGATACGCTTGCGTTTTTTATACGCCCACCGATGCGAAGAAGCCCATCACTGTCCAAAAAGGCGGCATACCTCCAAAGTTTCGATTTCGTAGGTAGTTGATTTTTGGTTTGCAAATGGAGGATGTCATCTTTGAAGAAGTTTAATTGAACGAATTTTAAGATGCTAATTCTTGCGTTTTGGAGCTCAGCACATGTCAGGGCATGAATATTCCGTGGGTTTAATTTTGGTCGCAGGTTGGAAATGAATCTTAAGATGTATGCTACTACACGTTGCAGGCGATTCCAACACGAAATCTTTTCTATCAGTTCTTGAAAGACATGTCCATCAAACGACGTGACGAGTGCATGCCTTGCAGCTGATTTTTCTTCCAAGTTAGCTGATTCCGTATCCAACGAAGATGAAATGTTCGATTTTGGCCAGTGGTTTTCTGGATCGGACAGCCAAGATGGACCCGTCCACCAAAGAGTATGATCGGTTAAATTTGAAGGTAGCACGCCACGTGACGCACAATCAGCCGGGTTCGATTCAGAGGGAACATGTCGCCAAGCTGATCTGGGTAAAGTTTCTAATATATCAGCGGTTCTGTTAGCGACAAAGGTTGCCCACCGACGTGGAGGCGAAGACAACCAATGGAGAACGATTTCTGAATCGCACCAAGCGACGGTTTTTTGAATGTTTTTATTGAAAGATGATTGTACCAATTTTATTAACCGCGCAAGCAATACCGCGCCACAGAGCTCGAGTCGGGGAATCGATACCGGTTTTAAGGGGGCTACTTTGGTTTTCGCGGAAACGATTACCACGTTCACTTTTCCATTCGCACTTTTTGAGCGGGCATACACTACTGCAGCGTAAGCTAGAGATGATGCGTCTGAAAACCCATGAAGCTCGATATTGTCTAAAGATGAAAACACATTTCGCGGCACACAAATCCTTTCAAAATATTGCAATTGTTCACGATAGTTCAACCATTTGTTTGCGAGATCAGATGGAAGGGGGTCATCCCAACCAAGATTCAAGTTCGAAGACCAAAGGCTCTGAAAGAGCATTTTGAAAAGTATAACTGAAGGAGCTAATAGCCCTAAAGGATCAAAAATACTGGACACCTCAGATAGCAAGGTCCTTCTTGTTATCACCGCGGAAGATTTTGAAATTGTTAGGCGAAAAGAGTACACATCAGACGCCGGGTTCCAGAACATTCCTAAGACCTTTACGAGTGACTGCGAGCGTTCAGGATCGACGAAAGAGTACTCACAGTCTTCTGGATTTTGTTGAGCTAGTAGAGCCCAACAATTGGAGCTCCATTTACGAAGTTCGAGATGAGCCTTTGATAACAACGAAATAAGTTCATACTGCAACTCCAGCAACAATTGTATGGAGTTTTCACCAGTCATGACGTCGTCAACGTAGACATCACTTAGCAAAACACGGGCTGCATTTGGAAACATCGTTTTATAATCCTCTGCGAGTTGTTGCAGTACGCGTACCGATAAAAATGGAGCCGATGCGGTACCGTATGTTACGGTTCGTAAACGGTAATGTTCAATTGGGTTGTTTGGATTTTGACGCCACACGATGCGTTGATAATCACGATCCGTTTCGGTTACCCATATTTGTCGAAACATTTTAACAATGTCCGAAGTGAATACATAACGATGCTGTCTAAAACGAAGACAGACACCAATAAAATCGCGTTGTATAGGCGGCCCGATTAACAACTTGCTATTTAACGATTGTCCCTGAGAGTCTTTGACGGAGCCATCAAACACGACGCGAAGCTTCGTTGTCGAACTACCGGGCTTGAACACAGCGTGATGGGGTAAATAGAATAGTTCAGATGTATTTCTTTGAATTTCACTTTGAGGAATAAGTTCCATATGGCCGAGATCCAGGTATTCCTGCATGAATTTTGAATATTGATCTTTCAATTCAGGGTTACTTCGGAACCGACGCTCCATCGAATACAGACGAGAAACCGCCGACTGTAGTGATCCATCGAATTTTGGTGATGGAATTGTGAACGGAAGTGAGACCTCATATCTTCCATCAGAAGCGCGTTTGAATGTTTTTTGAAAGTGTTTTTCAGCTGGATCGTTAAAGGCATCGAACGTATTATGAGGCGAAATTTGTTCTAGCTCCCAAAATCGTTGGAGAAGAACATCCACATCAGTAGTGGAATGGAATGAAGATAATTCCAAATTGGTAGTATTTGAATCGAGGAAACCTCCAGAGATAACCCAACCGAATAGCGTGTTTTGAGCAATAGGTTTCCCTTGAGGCCCAACAATTTGTTCTGGTTTTATAATAGACCAAACCTTATCAGCCCCAAGAATAAGATCCACGGCACCAGAGACATTGAATAGAGGATCTGCGAGATCCAAGTTGGAAAGATAGTCCCATGTCGATATATCAAATGACTTGGATGGTAAATGCGATGTCAATTTATCCAATACATGAGCGTCTATCGTTAAATGATTGGTATTATAACGAGACCTAAGTGTCAGCGATACAACCCCCTTAGTGTGCCCAGCGTCAGTAGAACCTATTCCCAACAATGGAATTCTAGAGTGCGAACGCCGAAGTCCAAGTTTTTGAACTAGAGATTCTGTAATAAGTGAGGCTGCAGACCCTGTATCCAATAAAACGCGAACATCGATGAGTTGGTTTTGATTATTTTCTAGTTTAGCAAGAATTGTTGGTAACACTGTATGTTTTCGACAGCTAAGCTCACGCGAAAGGTTAGTAATCAAGGGTGCAACACTATGAGGATTAGATGTCCCTGAGTGCAAGGCTTCAGCCACAGCTGAGGACGAAGTTTGACTTCTTGGAGTAGTTTCTACCGAAGCACTATCATTTGATTCATCTTGATGTACTAAATAGTGATGACGAGCGTTGCATACGCGACAGCGATAGGTCGAACGACATTTTTTCACAGAGTGGCCTGACCGAAGGCAATTGAAACAAATCAAGTTGAGTTTCGTAAAGTTTCTACGCGCCGAAATGTCTAATTCGAGAAAGTTTGCACATTGATACAAATTATGGTTGCTTGTACACATAGGACACTTCGAATTACTTCACTGAGAAAACTGTACTATGAGTTTTTCAAATAGAATCATATTTGAAAACTATTTAATAATGGCAAATTGAACTATGTTTAATCCAACCTCTTATCTATTTAAATACAAGAAAAACAATTTTGTTTGAATATAGTCTATTTGAATCAAAAGGATTCATGTTTGCCTTACTCTTTGAATATGAAATTACAATGAATGAGTTTGTTTCAAGTAAGAAGGCGTTTGAAATATCTGTAAAACAATGAGACCAAACAGAGCATATTAATTTCAAACTTACATCGATTTGAAACGATCCCGAACAACTTCAGATTTTGTATGAAAAAAATAAAATAAATAAATTATGTTTGATTCAAACTCAAAGCAATTTACAATGAACCCAAACGAAGTAAAATACAACCACATAACTGTAAATTACTGGCGTCGGTATGGCTTTGTTGTTCTCATCTTGACAAGTTATTTTCCGTGTGAAATGTGAAATTGAATCGTGTGTGATTTTACAAATAAAAACAATGGAATTGTCTCGTTTTGGTTTCCGTTTTTATTGTAAGTATTTTTTAGACAACTTGATTTTGTTTTTGAATTTTTCAAGTCATGTGTAATGTATTTTAGAAAATGAAGTGACACAAGACAGACATAGATTTTACCCTGGAGGGACTTCATTCCAAATTTACAAAAAGGTAACGTTTAAGTTTACTAATTTTTTTACATTGTCATATTTATCATGCAATGAAAAACGTAATTTTATTATAGTTCAACATCGATGACAATAGTTCAAAGGTCAGTGACAGGACCCAAACAACCATTTTCGTCGGAGTGCAGATATATGTAAGTCAAATAAAATATAAAATGTGCATTCCAAACTAGTCCTTTTTTATTTTTTTAGGTGCCAAACTAGTAAGCAGCGTGGTCACACCAATAGCTCGCTTAACAATATTCGCAAAGAAGCACAAATGAAGATTCACCATCGCGGATGTGGCGGACTGTTTTTTTTTCAATACAACAACTTAAAAAGGTTTTTAATTTATGTAAACCGAACAGTTTAATAAAATCAAACTAATAAATGGTTGAACAAACCGAAACGTCTTTGATTTAAACATGGAAATACTAAGCAAAAAATAAATAAAAATCTATTTAAATCAACTTTTAATGAAGTAAATTAAAATAAATATAAAAATGTTTATTTTAAATAGAAAACGAAGTTAACTTAAACTGATTTAAGTTCAATTGAACTCAACTTAAACTTAATAGATATCATATTCAAATCAAACTCAAAACGAATCCATGCCAAATCATAGGTGTTTGAGTTTGATTTGAATATGAATCTGTTTGATATTTTTCTCAGTGTTTCCATCGGCTTAGCTACCAGAGCTCGAATTGGCCCTGCCAGCTTCCCACGAGATGTTGACGAACGGGTTAGTGGTTGGCACGACTCTAATGCATCGCACCGTTGCTCGAGAAAGTCAATTAGATAAGTTATTGTCATGTCTTCGCGAACACCGACTTCTTTTGCCCAAGCCTGCTTTGTCTCGCTATCCAATTTATTTAATAAAATATGAATTAACCACGGATCACGTTGGTTCTTCGATAAAGCATTAAGACCGCGAATAACCTCATCTGCACCATCTGTAATCTTTCGAAGAGTTTGTAGATTTGGAGCATTCATTGTAGGCAACGACAAATATGTCTGGACAAACGATTGAACAACTAAGTTCCCCCGATCGAAACGCTTTTCCAGCCTGTCCCAGGCTTCCGTGTAGTTTGCATCTGAAACCAGTGGCGTAGATAGGGGGGGGATCAGGGGGATATATCCCCCCCCATTGGGATTCATAATTGTTTAACATAGCCAGTCAAGCCAAATAAGTTAAAGAAACGCACTTTGAAATAAAGTACCTACTTCCTACGTGAATCAAGTCTTATTAGTACTCACAGGATTCCTAGAGGCATTGTAAATTGTACATTCTATTTCTATACCTACTACGGGGAAAACACAAAGTCAACTTCATCTGAAAGAAATTATTACTTCGGCTATTATATCGACTTTTAAAAAGTATTTTTTCTCTCACCAACTGATAACAGGTAAACGCGCAAGAAAAAGAGCTTAAATCCAGCTTTCCACAAAAACCCACACTGACACAAAAATTGAAAGTTATTTAGATTTCTTCTCGCCGTGTGTCACATTGTTAATTTGGTGTAAGAAACCGCTCCAAACACGCAACACACACATCCACACGAACACAAATGTTCGCACAACTTCGATGAAGTTAACGCGAATCCTAACGGTAACGATAACTCACACTAATTCATTTTTACCAGGAAGCGAAATGCGCTATTACCCATTACATAAAGCATGTCTAACACAAGCGGCAGATTGACAATCATTCGTCGTAATTTTGCGAGTTATTTGGAGTGGTTTTTTTTTAAATTAATTTTTTATATATAAAATTTTTCGAAAATTTCCTAAAATTAATTTGAGTATGCAGCGTTCAAGAATATGTGAATTTGCATTTTTTTAGTGAATTTCGATTTTAAATATTGATCCGATTTCGAGATATAGAATTTTTAAATAAGTTTAAAAAGGTTTTTAAAAAATACAAAAAACAAATTTTAATTTTTTTTTTTTGTATTTTGGAGGAAGTTAAAAAGAAATCGTTTTTGAAAAAATTGAATCTTTTGGTTTTTGGCCAAAAAAAATTGTATGGTGGCTTCCCTTAATTTTGATCTTAAAAAATAAAAAAATAAAAAAAAGACCACAGCGAACTCGCTCAAACCTCAAATTTTCAAGTTTTAAGTCAATCGGACCAGTGGTTCAAGTTGCAGGTGCGTTTACAGCATGACAGACAAAAATCCAAAACTTTTCGTATATTCTATACTAGCAGTTGCCCGCGACTTCGTCCGTCTCTCCCTCGTGCCCCGGCCAGAGGTGCGTCTTGTGCATCATGCGCGTGAATTTGATTGCAAAGTTATTTTAAAATTGTGTATTAGTCGACTCGCCCTAATTCAAAATTCTTCTTAACTCGAAGCCTTCAAATATGCATTACTTTCCCCGTTTTAGTAGGTAAGACTTTTAACTGAAGCTTTGCGATTATTATTCGCAGCTTAACTTTGTATAGCTTAAAGCCTTCCTGGATAATTGGACTATTCAACACAAAAAGAATTTTTTAATTTGATTTAGCAGTTCCTGAGATCAGCGCGTTCAAAAAAAAAAAATACTTTCTTGCCGTTTTTTCCACATTTTACACTGATTCTTCGCTCCTATTGGTCGTAGCTTAATGTTATGTAGCCTAAAACCTTCCTCGACTATCCAACTCAATTACAATTCGAACCAGTAGTTTCTGAGATGAGCGCGTTCGAACAGACAAACAAACTCTTCAGCTTTATATATTAAATATTAGTATAGATGTCGGAAGTAAAAATGAGCGAACTAGATCCATCCCCCCCCATAGCGAAAAGCTATCTACGCCACTGTCTGAAACCTTTATATGTTGGACAAGATCGGCGGCAGTTCCACTGAGAAAAGATTTCAGATACTGAAGCTTGTGAGTGGATGATAAATTTTCTTTTATATCCACCGAGCCCAAAAATAGATCGCGAAAGGACGGCCAGTCCTTATAATCACCGGAAAACTTTGGAATTACGATCGGTGGCAAGTTGATCTTGCCAGGAGTCTTCGCAGAAGAATCTAACGAATTTAAGAAGGCTTTTTGTTCATTTGCAATACGTTCTAACACCTCATTATTGGTTGGTTGATTGGCCTTTCTTGCGCGTATGGCTGCAGTCAATCCCGCATGTGCCTCGAAATATTTATTTTCATATACCGCGAAATCATTATTAAAATCTTCGACCTCATCTTCCTCTGCATGCTGCAGATATTCGTAATGCAAATTAGTGAACTCTGTCCATGCCTCATCTACCCTTTTCAAACGAATCTCTAGCATCTCCAACGGTATCGATTGTTCTATGGTTATTACGAACTCAGCCGCCCGAGTTAAGGTGGCCTTTGCCAACCCACGCTTTTGCTTTATGACGTTCATATTTCACAAAAAAGAATATATATGAAAAGTTCGACGGTGAAATATGAAAAAACGAGAGAAAATTCTATTGAATAACACGTAATGTCATTAACAATAACTAAATTGTTCACGAATATGTATAGTATATTAATTATGAAAGTACATTCAATTCATATAATTATAATGTGGTTATATGTCGCCACGAGGAGCACACGAGTTCGAATATTGATTTATATATATGAATATACGATACATATATACAGGGTGATTCACGAGCGTTGTGCCAAAAAGCTAGAGCATGTAGGTTGAGTTGAGACAAGAAAAAAATCGTATGGGAGGGGGGGGTCTATTTCCCCCCGTTTAGCCGGGAGCGGCAATTTTCTGAAAATTTAACTTATTTTGATAAGAAAAATATTAAAAATAAACGGCTTCGTCTACAACACCGTGCTATACCTTTCTGGAAAGCCAAAAACTTCTTCTTTCACTTTGTTTTCAAATTAAATTGTTTTAACGAATAGTTTAAAAGATAAAAATTTTCAAACTCAAAATTTTCAAAAAAAAAACACAAAAAAACATTTTTGAACTAATTTTTTTCAAAATTTTATGTAATTAAGTACTAATTTTGTTTTAAAAATTCAATGCCGATGTTAATTTTTAGTCGATAGCAGAAAACCGGATGCAAAAGTGTCTTTTCGTTTTTGAGAAATTAAAAAAAAACCAAAACCACTTTTTTCTAAGAAAATCGTTTTTAATTTATTTTTACCTATCTGGACTTTTTGTTAAATTTATTAATGAAACATCAACCTTTCTTTTACTATTTGTTTTGTAATTAGAGTCTTATGAGGACTCAATAAAGTGGAAAAGTATTGGATTTTAAGCGGATTAACCATTTTGCTCATTGATAACGTCTGAAAACTGACCTGCAACTTTTTCTTATTATACCTTGGGCGGCGGCCACTCGCCGGCGAAGGGTTTTACCTGCTAGGGGCTTAAGTTAATTAAACCGAAATTTTTCTTGAATGAAAAAAACAATAAGCAACCTTAAGGTAAATAAAAGGCATCGCATATTTACTAAACAACCATTTCCAATTAAAATATCAACTCATCAACACACAACAATAACAAACTCATATACTCTCGAGAGGAGTTAGCAGACATGCACCTCTGCAACGGTTTAGCTAGTTGTTGAGATCGGGAAGCCAAAAGACTCTATGCTGAAAGATATCCCAATAGAAGGCAGCCGAGTCGTAGCATGTTTTCAAGAATCCGCTGACGTCTAAGAGAGCACGGA
This sequence comes from Sphaerophoria taeniata, assembly GCA_943590905.1. Taxonomy (NCBI): domain Eukaryota; kingdom Metazoa; phylum Arthropoda; class Insecta; order Diptera; family Syrphidae; genus Sphaerophoria; species Sphaerophoria taeniata. The sequence continues at coordinate 28,552,913 of OX016541.1, forward strand.
GAGCTAGAAGTGAAAGGTCAATGGCAGACGTTATCAATGAACAAAATGATTAATCCAGGGAAAATCCGATACTTTTCTACTTTATTGAGCCTTCAGAAGACTCCAATCATAAAAAATTGAATTTATAAATTAAACTAATAAATTAAACTAAAAGTCCAGATAGGTAAAAATAAAAACAAAGATTTTCTTAGAAAAAAGTGGTCTTGGTTTTTTTTTAATTTCTCAAAAACGGAAAGACATTTTTGCATCCGGTTTTCTGTTTTCGACTAAAAATTAACAACGGCATTGAATTTTTAAAACAAAATTAGTACTTAATTACATAAAATTTTGAAAAAAATTAGTTCAAAAATGTTTTTTGTGTTTTTTTTTTAATTTTGAGTTTGAAAATTTTTATCTTTTAAACTATTCATTAAAACAATTTAATTTAAAAACAAAGTGAAAGAAGAAGTTTTTGGCTTTCTAGAAAGGTATAGCACGGTATTGTAAACGAAGCCGTTGATTTTTAATATTTTTTTTATCAAAATAAGTCAATTTTTAAGAAAATTGCCCCTCCCGGATAAACGGGGGGAAATAGACCCCCCCCTCCCATACGATTTTTTTCTTGTCTCAACTCAACCTACACGCTCTAGCTTTTTGGCACAACGCTCGTGAATCACCCTGTATATATGAAAACCACACGATGTCAAGAAATTGCACTTTGTCAGTTTTTGCGATCAAGATTTAATTTGCCGATCCATATAATTAAATTCGGCTAATGCGAAGGACCAATATGATTTCGATTGATGCAAACTGTAGGTACATATAATTAATTTCAATTTACGATGAAAACCTCAATGCTTGGTGGTAAAACAAAACTCTCAATTACCACGTTATAAAAAGGTTTATTAAATAAATGATGAATACTTATCGCAGTTCCAAGGTGTGGTGTGCTCTGTGGTCCAAATCGAAATGGAAGAGCTAATCTGTCGATTTCAGTGAAGATTACAATAATTTCTAAATTTCCTTTCACACATATTCGCGAAACAATAGTTTGTTGTTGCGATCTGTGGATGCTGTCTCAACAGAACAGCAGAGAGAGAACTCACCACACCATGGACCAGCATTATAAAACAACAAATTGATTGATAACATTTGAAACAACAAAAAAAAATCTACTTTACAGTAATTTTAAAGAATAGCAAAGCTGATAAAGATAATGAAAATGTTAATATGAACGTACACTGTACAAAATTACAAGTGAGAATTAAATAATTGATCAAGAACTATTCAAATGTTTTTAAATTATAATAGAGTCTTTTAGATAATCAAAGCTAGGAAGTTGATGGATGACGATTGGCTGTAGGTTTCCAAACATATGGATTCCATGGATTCATGAGAACTGCAGGCCAGAATGATGTCATCTACATACACTATTATGATGTTGATTTCACCTTCTTTGCTTTTAACGTAAACACAACTTTCAGTAACACATCTCTTGAATCCAATCCTGAGAAGTACTTCATTTAATCGTTTGTTCCATTCTCTTCCAGATTGTTTGAGACCATAGATCTATTTCTTTAACTTACAGACCTTGTTTGAGTTTTCGACATCCTCGAAACCTTCAGGTTGTGTCATATAAACCTCCTCCTCCAAAACACCATGAAGGTATGCAGTGGTAACATCCATGTGGTGAAGCAAAAGTTTATACTCAACAGCGAGTGCAAGTATCAAACGAATACTAGAATGTCTTATTACAGGCGAAAAAGTTTCAAAATATATATACCTTTCAATTGTTCCGTCTGGTCGCTTCTTGATGTTGAAAATCCATCTATTGCCAATGGCCCTGCAGTCGTTAGGAAAATCAATTAGTTCCCAGGTGCCATTTGAAACTAACGCATCAAATTCTTTTTTCATTGCACATTTCCATTCGTTTGCATTTTGACTCTTGTATGCTTCGAAGACAGTGGTTGGGATTTCTTCCTGGATTGAGTTTATAGCTTCTTGGACTACGTTATATTCTTTTCTTGGTCGTCCGGGTTTTCCAGTTCTAATCAATCTTGGGCGGCCAGGACCAGGACGAGTAACAGGTTGTGATTCGAGGATTCTTGTTTCTTGAGAGACGTCTGGGATATTTTCTGTTTCTGATGATTCTCGATTGATCGTATCATTATGCTCTGAAATACAAGATTTCTCTTCAAAATTGAAAATAATGATGTCATCTTCGGTTAAGTCATCAATTAAAACATTAGTGTCTTCATAAAAAATTACATTCCGATCCTTGACCACCTTCTTTGTTTTTGAATTAAACAATCTATAGGCTTTAGACTCTTCAGAATAGCCTACCAAAATCATCTCTTCGCCCTTTGGTTGAAATTTAGATTTACCTGGCCTTTTGTTCAAAACAACAGCTTTGGAACCGAAAACTCTTAAATGCGACACATTAGGTTTTCTTCCGTACCAGCTCTCAAACGGTGTCACATCCTGCAAACTCTTGGAAATGGATCTGTTCCTGAGGTATGCTGCTGTGTTGATTGCCTCCCCCCAAAGATTCTCTGGAAGTTTTGAGTTCAGAATTAAACACCTCGCCATTTCAACAAGGGTACGATTCGCCCTCTCAGCGATTCCATTTTGTTGTGGTGAATACTGTACCGTCAATTGTCGCTGGATGCCATGAGCTTCTAAAAACGAGGAAAATTGTTTACTTAAATACTCACTTCCTGTTAGACAAATTAAAAGACTGTAATTAACAAATAATTCAGTTGATCTTTATTTAATGAATATCAGAATAGAACTAGAACAATATTTTTCATATTAAGCAAGAAAAGAAAAGAATTAGTGTGTATAATAGAAAAACAGAATACAAAGTGTGTGGTGTAGGGTTGCCAGATATATTATCAACACTTCCATTTTCACTTCTCAAGACTTTGATCTTCTTCGAAGTTTGACACTCTACCATCTGCTTGAACTTTCTGAATATATCCAGGATTTCATATCGAGTTCTCATGAAATAAACGAAAACCATCCTACTCTTGTCGTCGATGAATGTGACGAAGTATCTAGCTCCTCCAGATGAAGTCACTTGCATAGGTCCACAGATGTCGCTATGGATAACATCCAAAATATTTTCACTTCTTGTGCTGGTATGTTTCGGAAACGGTTTTGTCGATATCTTCCCCTTAGCGCAGATAATACATTGAAAGTCATTGTTAGTGTTCATTTGGTCAATTCCCATCACCCTATTATGGCAATACATCTCTTTTAAAGTTGAAATGTTCAGATGACCAAAACGAGTGTGCCACTTAATCAATGAATCCTCCGCTGACTTCATCGCAGAAAGGAGAACTTTTGGTCTAACAACATACACATCACCAGTCTTAATAGCTTTCATCACAGGCTTGCCGTTGGAGTTCTTGATTAAAGCCTTTGTACCAATGAATTCACATGTATGATTATTAGCAGTAATTTTTGAAACGGATATAAAATTTCCTTTCAGTTGTGGAACGTAGATCACATTCTGTAAATCAACGCTACCGGTCTCAAGCTCCAAATGAACATTACCTATGCCACTTGCCAAAATCAATTTGTCGTCAGCAAAATAAATTTTCTGAGTAAAATCTTGTTTTAACTCCGAAAACTGGTTTTTCTCTGAACACATGTGCGAGGTTGCACCACTGTCGAGGCACCATTCACCAATGTTGACGATTCTTGATTCCTTGACATTTAAATTGAATAGGCCAAACGAAGAAGACGATCTCTGTTTGTTTCGTTCATCTTGCTTTTCGGTACATCTTGATGCAAAGTGACCAATTTTGCCGCATACAAAACATTTCACATGTCTCTTACCTTTTTTAAAATGTGGTTTATTTTGGGCTAGTAACACACGATTGTCACTATTTTCTGACTCTTTATCTAGCTTTCTGGAATCTTCTTGAAGTAATTTTGCCTTTAGCACAGAAAGTGATGGCATTTCATCTCTACTTTCCATCGCAACTACAAAATTCTCAAAACGGTCAGGCAAACTACAAAGCAATATAATTGCCAAAAGGTCCTCTGGGATATCAACTTGAATTTCCCTTAGCCTTTCCGAAATATTATAAAATTCCTTCAAATAATCGGACTTCGGACATGGACATGGTTCCATTCATTTTGCATGTTAAAAGTCTCTTGAAAAGACTTATTTTATTCGATGGTCCTGAGGGTTGATAAATATCGTTCAAACGAATGCACGCCTCCATTGAAGTCTTGCAATTTTTCACATGAATCAGTTCAGAAGAGCTTTTTCGTCGAGACTCAACCATTTTGCAGCTTCATCTTCATCTTCAGGCTTCCGCTTTTGTCCAGAAACATATTATGGCCATAATTCTTGAAAAATTAAAATGCTTCTCATTTGTATTTTCCAGCTTGCGTAATTGGTTGCATCAAGCTTTTCAATGCTTAACATCGATCCAGCCATTATAAAACAAAAAAATAATTGTATTTAAACCAAAAGAAAAAATTCCAATTAATTTTCTTGAACTTTCCAATTCAGAACGCCTGGGCCCATAACCTGATAGAAGTACGAGTAAAAGATAAACTTCGATCTTTTATAAACAAATACTTCTTTAATACTGAGAAAAATATTATAAAAATTTACATAGAAACAGCAGAAATAAATAAGCTTGGATTTGATTCATTCTGATTGAGCAAAGTAATTTAAGATACAGTATATAATTTAAATTAACACGAAATTTAAGGAAGTAGGGTTTTGTCTGATTTTCTTTTTGATTCATTTGATATAGTAAATAAAATCGAACAAAGCTTGAATTGAAAAGTTTGGAAGAATTCAATTTGTTCTTCTTGTTCTATTAAATTCATTTCATTGTTGACTTCAAAATAAACACCAACAGAATGACATCATGCATTGTTCTTAAATCTTTGTTTGAACAACAGTTCAGTTGTTTAAAAACAAATTGAATAATTCTTAAACCCTTTTGGTTAGTTCAATGAAAAATTCAAAAATTCAAAAGTAGCTTAGAAAAAAAGTATAGGAAAATGTTCAGAAATATGACAGCTACAAATTGCCATTCGAACTTGTCATTCGGTGAATTGTTTTTCGGAGAGTTATGTTTGAAAACAATTTATAATCTCGAAATGATTTTGATAGATTACCAGCATATACTCAATAAAAAAGAAGATAAAAGCTCACCTCAACCCAATGCAATGCATATTAGAAGTCTGCATGAATTCATTAATTTGCCTTCACTGGTCAAGCACAATACTTCAGTGTATTCTGTTTGTTGCATGCATAGAAAGTAGTGTACACTGAAAATGAATACACTATTCTAAAACACAAACACTGCACACCTCTATTAGTTTCTCACCAAGGCTTGAATGACGCTTCCTTCGCAGACCATCGTCTAATTGAATTTCGTATCCCTGATATTAATCGGGCATACAAGCCATTTAGAAATAACAAACGTACCAATTGGTATATCTTCAACAATGAAATTATTGAGAATATAGGTCAGCTTAGTACCGATACAAAGCTTAGCATAGATAGCTTAGATGAACTAACTACAGAATTCACGGGAATTCTACAGTATGCCTTTGACAAAAGCTGTTCTCTCATCACAACGGCGAAGAAAAGTAATAAACCGCCCTGGTGGACTGCTGAGCTCAGCATTATCAGAAAAGAAACTAGGAAACTTTTTAATCGGGCTAAACGCACCGAACAGAAAGGGATTGGGAAGGTTACAAAACCAGTCAAAGAAAATTTAAGTCAGAAACTCAAAGGGCGAAACGTAGCTCATGGAGAAACTTCTGTAGTAGCATCGAATGTACAAATCATTCAGCGAGACTAAGGAAGATCCTCTCCAAAGTTAATACACCCATAGGCTCTTTAAAAGGACCTAATAACCAATGGACAGAATCCTGTCAAGGAAGTCTAAAACTCCTGGTTCAAACACACTTTCCAGGATGTAATGCAGACTTAGATAACGAGTCAACAAACATCATATACTCGGCTCTTGAAATACCTGGGGAAATTATAACGGAAGAAAAGTTAATTTGGGCTATTAACTCCTTCTCTCCTTATAAATCTCCAGGCTTAGACGGCATCTTCCCCTTGATGCTGCAAAAAAGCAGCGGTATCATAACACCACATCTAATGAACATCTTTCATAACTGCCTAAAGTTAGGATATGTTCCAAAGAAGTGGCGGGAAGTCAAAGTCGTCTTTATACCAAAAGCTGGCAAGCCCAGTCATACAGAACCAAAAGATTTCAGACCAATCAGTCTAACCTCTTTTGCACTTAAAACACTCGAGAGACTAATCGATATGCATATCCGTAGCTACCTAAAGCCGGAAGCTATATCACCTTTTCAGCATGCCTACACAAAAGGCAAAAGTGTAGAAACGGCCCTACACTGTGCAATTAGAACAATAGAGAAGTCGCTTGCGGTAAAAGAATACACCCTTGCATCTTTTCTTGATATCTAAGGAGCATTCAACAATGTTCACAACAGTGCCATAGAAAATGCACTCACTAATCTTAAAATAGAACCCCCACTCATAAGATGGATTACGTGTATGTTGAAAAACAGACAGATCCACTCTAAGTTAGGTAACTCCGATATTAAAATGTACACATCTAGAGGAACCCCTCAGGGTGGAATACTCTCACCTCTTCTCTGGACTTTGGTGATGAACGAAATTCTCATCAAACTCAAGAACAGTGGTGTTAGAGTTGTAGCATATGCCGATGATTTAGCGCTTCTGGCGACGGGAAAATACCTAACCACTGTAAGCGAGCAATTAGAAAACGCATTAACTACGGTCAGTAACTGGACTAAGAAATGCGGTCTTAAAGTAAACCCCCAGAAAACAGAACTGGTACTTTTCCCCAATAGAAGGAAAATCCCTTCTTTTGAACTACCAAAAATTGACAACACCCCACTTAAACTCTCGGAAAAAGCGAGATATCTTGGAGTTATCTTGGATAAGAAACTCAACTGGGGTCCAAACACACAAGAAAGGTATAAGAAGGCCATGATTGCACTCTACTCGTGTAATAGGATTCTTGGAAGAAATTGGGGACCAAATCCTAAGATAATCATGTGGATGTACACGGCCATAGTTAGACCCATTCTAACTTATGGTAGTTTGGTTTGGTAGCAAGCTCTGGAGAAGTCCACGAACTTAAAAACCCTTACCAAAGTACAAAGAATGGCATGCATTAGCACTACGGGGGTGATGAGGACTACCCCAACTGCGGGTCTTGAAGCGATCCTAAATCTCACCCCCATCGACTTGTTTGCACAAGAATCAGCAGCAAACAGCGCTCTTCGACTTAGTCAAAATACGTTGGCAATAACGTTCGTACTGATTACATGACCCCTTATCTCGACTTCAACAAAAACTTTACTACCAGCTTCCCTAATAGAGAAGATTGGGAAAACAGTGTACCCTACACTAATGAATCGAACTTTACCATCTTTACCGATGGTTCAAAAATGGTTACTGGAGTAGGGGCAGGTTTCTACTCAGAAAATCTTAGCCTTGCCAGTTCATTCAGACTTCCTGACCATAGCAGCGTCTTCCAAGCTGAGATCTTGGCAGTGAAAAACGCTGCTAATCAAATATCCATGATGGCGATACCACACGCTGATATCACCTTTTTCATTGATAGCCAAGCAGCAATAAAAGCGATCTCTGCCACGCAAATCAAGTCAAGGCTTGTTTCTTGCTGTCGCGAAGAGCTAAGGGTTCTTGGTATGCAGCACAACGTAAGACTCTGCTGGGTTCCCGGTCACAGTGGTGTGCCAGGAAACGAAAAAGCGGATGGGCTTGCAAGAGAAGGCAAGATGGGGCTTAGTACGGACGACATTTGCAGAGGCACGAAAATACGGCTCACTTCCTATGCCACTGTCCAGCACTCTGCCGCACTAGATCAAAATTCTTAGGCAACTATTTCTTTAATGAACTAGAAGAACTGTCTGAACTCCCAGGCAATCGCCTATTGAACTTTATCAAGTCCACCAAATGGCTTGATCAACCATAGAATTCATAGGTTAAATCACTTTTTCAAAAGTTACAACACTTCAGGGTATCACAATGGATATACATTGATTTTAGTGTGACGGTAACAACATCAACTGTCAGCCCATATAACCTAACCTAACCTAAGGCTTGAATGCTTGAATCAAATAAAACAGAACAAGCCCAACGTTTAAAAAAAAAAACACAGAATACTGCGAATACATCGAGTATGTACCTATAGAATCAAATACACTGTTTGGTGTCTCTTCTTAGTTTGACTCATTGAATCACTGAATCACTAATTAACACACTGAGTGTAAGGACTTGCATGAATATGAATTAATGATTTTCGTATTTCGTTTCTAGCTTAAATGGAGTCTGGGTTGGAGCCTGAGATTTCTACTTTCTTTATTGACCTTGACCTTGAGGGTCGGGTACCTTGTTTAAAGGTTAAGACATCGCGAGCGCTCTTAAGTTTTCTTAACCACACCAGAAATTTCACTCAAACTCTTTAGTTTGTGATGTACAACTGTTTTTTTTTTAATTTATTCACCTTTTCATTCTTTAGCAATTGAAAGTTCTCAGTTTGCTTTTGAATATGATTCGGTGCATTCGGTTTGTTATATATATAAACTCGCTTATATTCGATGCATTTGAGAAAAAAATCAAGTGGTGTATTCGTTTCGAGCATAGCAAATACACTATTCTATTGTTTTGGTATCAGGTAATGATTCATTTGATTTTTATTTCAAGCAGTTAGTACAGCGAATAGTGCATTTGAAAAAATACAGAACAGCTTGGAAGTAGTTTCAAGCCACTTGCAGATTTCTAATGCATATTGCTTGAAAAATTTCATGAAAAGCTGTTCGGAAGTGTACCTCTCGAAAGAAATATTCAGCGATTCGATCAATGAACTGAGCTATGACGGCGGGCATCTTATAAGTTTCAAAAGTCTAATATCTTCATAGCCCAACTCGGGGTACTCGAAATTTGCCTCTAGGTCAATTTTGTTCAAATAAAAAAAAAAAAAAATGAGAGATTCTAGAAACATATTCCCTTCAAATATGTACATACCTAAAATGTTGTTAATATTTTCTCTCAGTAAAGATCAATTGAAATTCGCTTGAGCAAGAAACCAGTACCTTAAACCCAAACAAACAAGCAGCTTACCAACTGTGTATGGTTTATTTATAACACAAAAGCCGGTTAACAAACAAGTTACTATAGATACTGAAGGTACAACTCATCTCCAACAAGTTCATCCGACATTCATCCAAAGCTGATGGAGCATGTTTTTTGAGTTCGATGTTTCTGCATAGCGACAATAGTCCAACGTTTTATGTTGTGTTTTTATATTTCATGAGTTTATTTTTACTGAATTAAAACAGAAAAGAGTGTGTGTAGTTTAAGTACAGATAAGACATTGATGCCATTACACAAGAGCTCACGGAAGTTTTTATTTTTGATTTCAGACATAGAGACATAGACACACTTGATGACACTTCAAATGACAGCTATGTTTGACAGCTGTCAATTTGAAACCATGAAATTATCTAGAAAGCATTTTTGAGACCTTTCTGCGACCAACTTTGAATATCAGCTGCAGGTATGCTTAATCGCGGTAGGAAAACTAGTGGTCAAAGGCCCCACCATCCCCAACGAACGGCTAGAGAGATACATCCTATCTCTGAATAGTGATCTCCTTAGCCAAGACTGGGAGATTGTAAAAATGGAAAAGACCAAGGAAGGCACCGAGGTGGAAGTCAGGCTGACTCAAAAGTCTATTCCACTTCTCAGGAAAGTAGACTTCAAAGTGCGTGTCGGGATAACCCGATGCAAGTTGAGGTTGATTGCCAACAAAAAGAAACAGGTTAGTAAAGCGTTGTACAAGTACTTTATTTTATGATGGAATTGAGAATTTTACAAATCAATCTCCAACACAGTAAAGCCGCCAGCGCTAACCTCGTCTACCTCATGGAGAGTAGACAGTACGATGTAGCCCTTATACAGGAACCCTGGGTATCAGGCGGCAAAATTAAGGGACTACATTCGAGAGAACTTCTGCTGTACAAGCCCAACCTTGACAGCCGAAACAGTAATCCCAGAACATGCATTGTAGCAAGGAAACAGTCTAATCTTTTTCTTCTGACTACTTACAGCAATATTGACCAAACAGCGGTAAGACTGGAGCGAGAAGGGCTCCCAACGCTCATTCTTTCTTCAACGTACATGCCGTATGACGGTACGGAAGGACCACCAGCCGATATCACAAATCTATTGATATCCTTTGCAAGTAAGAACAACTTTGACGTAGTCGTAGGGTGCGACTCCAACTCACATCATGTGCAGTGGGGAAGTACCGATACTAACACTAGGGGCGAATCCCTTTTTGAATTTATTATTGAGAACAACCTTCTAGTAGCTAACAGAGGTAACACTCCAACCTTCGTTACTAAAAACCGAAAAGAGGTACTCGATATCACCTTAACAAGCAATTCAAACACTTGTCAGGTAGAACAGTGGAAAGTATTAGATGATGCTTCCTTTGCAGACCATCGTCTAATTGAATTTCGTATCCCTGATATTAATCGGGCACACAAGCCGTTTAGAAATAACAAACGTACCAATTGGTATATCTTCAACAATGAAATTATTGAGAATATAGGTCAGCTTAGCACCGATACAAAGCTTAGCATAGATAGCTTAGATGAACTTACTACAGAATTCACGGGAATTCTACAGAATGCCTTTGACAAAAGCTGTCCTCTCATCACAACGGCGAAGAAAAGTAATAAACCGCCCTGGTGGACTGCTGAGCTCAGCCTTATCAGAAAAGAAACTAGGAAACTTTTTAATCGGGCTAAACGCACCGGAATAGAAAGGGATTGGGAAGGTTACAAAACCAGTCAAAGAAAATTTAAGTCAGAAACGCAAAGGGCGAAACGTAGCTCATGGAGAAACTTCTGTAGTAGCATCGAATGTACAAATCATTCAGCGAGACTAAGGAAGATCCTCTCCAAAGTTAATGCACCCATAGGCTCTTTAAAAGGACCTGATAACCAATGGACAGAATCCTGTCAAGAAAGTCTAAAACTCCTGGTTCAAACACACTTTCCAGGATGTAATGCAGACTTAGATAACGAGTCAACAAACATCATATACTCGGCTCTTGAAATACCTGGGGAAATTATAACGGAAGAAAAGTTAATGTGGGCTATTAACTCCTTCTCTCCTTATAAATCTCCAGGCCTAGACGGCATCTTCCCCTTGATGCTGCAAAAAAGCAGCGGTATCATAGCACCACATCTAATGAACATCTTTCATAACTGCCTAAAGTTAGGATATGTTCCAAAGAAGTGGCGGGAAGTCAAAGTCGTCTTTATACCAAAAGCTGGCAAGCCCAGTCATACAGAACCAAAAGATTTCAGACCAATCAGTCTAACCTCTTTTGCACTTAAAACACTCGAGAGACTAATCGATATGCATATCCGTAGCTACCTAAAGCCGGAAGCTATATCACCTTTTCAGCATGCCTACACAAAAGGCAAAAGTGTAGAAACGGCCCTACACTGTGCAATTAGAACAATAGAGAAGTCGCTTGCGGTAAAAGAATACACCCTTGCATCTTTTCTTGATATCTAAGGAGCATTCAACAATGTTCTCAACAGTGCCATAGAAAATGCACTCACTAATCTTAAAATAGAACCCCCACTCATAAGATGGATTACGTGTATGTTGAAAAACAGACAGATCCACTCTAAGTTAGGTAACTCCGATATTAAAATGTACACTTCTAGAGGAACCCCTCAGGGTGGAATACTCTCACCTCTTCTCTGGACTTTGGTGATGAACGAAATTCTCATCAAACTCAAGAACAGTGGTGTTAGAGTTGTAGCATATGCCGATGATTTAGCGCTTCTGGCGACGGGAAAATACCTAACCACTGTAAGCGAGCAATTAGAAAACGCATTAACTACGGTCAGTAACTGGACTAAGAAATGCGGTCTTAAAGTAAACCCCCAGAAAACAGAACTGGTACTTTTCCCCAATAGAAGGAAAATCCCTTCTTTTGAACTACCAAAAATTGACAACACCCCACTTAAACTCTCGGAAAAAGCGAGATATCTTGGAGTTATCTTGGATAAGAAACTCAACTGGGGTCCAAACACACAAGAAAGGTATAAGAAGGCCATGATTGCACTCTACTCGTGTAATAGGATTCTTGGAAGAAATTGGGGACCAAATCCTAAGATAATCATGTGGATGTACACGGCCATAGTTAGACCCATTCTAACTTATGGTAGTTTGGTTTGGTAGCAAGCTCTGGAGAAATCCACGAACTTAAAAACCCTTACCAAAGTACAAAGAATGGCATGCATTAGCACTACCGGGGTGATGAGGACTACCCCAACTGCGGGTCTTGAAGCAATCCTAAATCTCACCCCCATCGACTTGTTTGCACAAGAATCAGCAGCAAACAGCGCTCTTCGACTTTGTCAGACCAATATTTGGAGATCTAGTCAACACGGCCATACCACGATCCTTACAAAATACGTTGGCAATAACGTTCGTACTGATTACATGACCCCTTATCTAGACTTCAACAAAAACTTTACTACCAGCTTCCCTAATAGAGAAGATTGGGAAAACAGTATACCCTACACTAATGAATCGAACTTTACCATCTTTACCGATGGTTCAAAAATGGTTACTGGAGTAGGGGCAGGTTTCTACTCAGAAAATCTTAGCCTTGCCAGTTCATTCAGACTTCCTGACCATAGCAGCGTTTTCCAAGCTGAGATCTTGGCAGTGAAAAACGCTGCTAATCAAATATCCATGATGGCGATACCACACGCTGATATCACCTTTTTCATTGATAGCCAAGCAGCAATAAAAGCGATCTCTGCCACGCAAATCAAGCCAAGGCTTGTTTCTTGCTGTCGCGAAGAGCTAAGGGTTCTTGGTATGCAGCACAACGTAAGACTCTGCTGGGTTCCCGGTCACAGTGGTGTGCCAGGAAACGAAAAAGCGGATGGGCTTGCAAGAGAAGGCAAGATGGGGCTTAGTACGGACGACATTTGCAGAGGCACGAAAATACGGCTCACTTCCTATGCCACTGTCCAGCACTCTGCCGCACTAGATCAAAATTCTTAGGCAACTATTTCTTTAATGAACTAGAAGAACTGTCTGAACTCCCAGGCAATCGCCTATTGAACTTTATCAAGTCCACCAAATGGCTTGATCAACCATAGAATTCATAGGTTAAATCACTTTTTCAAAAGTTACAACACTTCAGGGTATCACAATGGATATACATTGATTTTAGTGTGACGGTAACAACATCAACTGTCAGCCCATATAACCTAACCTAACCTAAGGCTTGAATGCTTGAATCAAATAAAACAGAACAAGCCCAACGTTTAAAAAAAAAAACACAGAATACTGCGAATACATCGAGTATGTACCTATAGAATCAAATACACTGTTTGGTGTCTCTTCTTAGTTTGACTCATTGAATCACTGAATCACTAATTAACACACTGAGTGTAAGGACTTGCATGAATATGAATTAATGATTTTCGTATTTCGTTTCTAGCTTAAATGGAGTCTGGGTTGGAGCCTGAGATTTCTACTTTCTTTATTGACCTTGACCTTGACGGTCGGGTACCTTGTTTAAAGGTTAAGACATCGCGAGTTCTTAAGTTTTCTTAACCACACCAGAAATTTCACTCAAACTCTTTAGTTTGTGATGTACAACTGTTTTTTTTTTTTATTTATTCACCTTTTCATTCTTTAGCAATTGAAAGTTCTCAGTTTGCTTGGTTTGTTTTGAATATGATTCGGTGCATTCGGTTTGTTAGATATAAACTCGCTGTATTCGATGCATTTGAGAAAAAAATCAAGTGGTGTATTCGTTTCGAGCATAGCAAATACACTATTGTATTGTTTTGGTATCAGGTAATGATTCATTTGATTTGTATTTCAAGCAGTGAGCGAATAGTGCATTTGAAAAAATACAGAACAGCTTGGAAGTAGTTTCAAGCCCCTCGTTGCAGATTTCTAATGCATATTGCTTGAAAAATTTCATGAAAAGCTGTTCGGAAGGGTACATCGAAAGAAATATCCAGCGATTCGATCAATGAACTGAGCTATGACGGCGGACATCTTACAAGTTTTGAAAGTCTAATATACTCATAACCCAACTCAAGGTAGGTACTCGAAATTTGCCTCTAGGTCAATTTTGTTGAAAAAAAAAAAAATTAGAGATTGTAGAAACATATTCCCTTCAAATATGTACAAGTTACAAGTACATACCTAAAATTTTGTTAAAATTTTTTTCCCAGTAGGTAAAGATCAATTGAAATTCGCTTGAGCAAGAAACCAGTACCTTAAACCCAAACAAACAAGCAGCTTACCAATTGTGTATGGTTTATTTATAACACAAAAGCCGGTTGACAAACAAGTTACTATAAAGATACTGAAGGTACAACTCATCTCCAACAAGTTCATCCGACATTCATCCAAAGCTGTTTGAGCAAGATATTGGTGTAGATTTACGTACCTGCATGTTTGTTGAGTTCGATGTTTCTGCATAGCGACAATAGTCCAACGTTTTATGTTGTATTTTTATATTTCATGAGTTTATTTTTACTGAATTAAAACAGAAAAGAGTGTGTGTAGTTTAAGTACAGATAAGACATTGATGCGATTACACAAGAGCTCACGGAAGATTTTATTTTTGATTTCAGACATAGAGACAAAGACACACTTGATGACACTTCAAATGACAGCTGAGTTTGACAGCTGTCAATTTGAAACCATGAAATTATCTAGAAAGCATTTTTGAGACCTTTCTGCGACCAATTTTGAATATCAGCTGCAGGTATGCTTAATCGCGAGTTCAACAAAAATCAGATTCATGTGATATAAAAATTAATTGATAGCTATGTTTTGATTTCAACTCTAACCGCTGGACTATATTACCAACACAAATCATCGCCAATCTCTTGCTGGTAAACGTATCGAATAACTTATGAAACTCACCACTCTCTCAAAAGAATGTACGGAGACGGACAAACAAAACAAGATCCAATAACTTCTTGATCCGATTCCACTGTTCCAATGTCGTTAGCGGACTAGCGGTGTTAAGCGGCGGCGGCGATCGCGACGCGGCGTGCAGTTTCACTCTCGTCGACGTCAATGGTCTCGAGCTCTCAGTCGTATAATCTCTTGTCCAGAATCAGAAATCAAGTCTGGCATTGAAGCAGAAGCTTTTCAATTCGTGTTTCATGATGATGAATAAAACCCGAACTATTTAAAAACCGATTGTTTTGGATGTTCCCGTGCCAGTGGTCATCAGTTGTTAATTAAACGTGTTCGTGTGAGGATCAGATAGCTTAGAATAATTTTAATGAGCGTGATTTTCTGAAACCCGAAATTAGATTTTTTGTTTTCGTGAAAATTGTTGATTGTGATCGATTTATTGCTGTTACAAAATCGAGTAAAATAATGAAAACTTAGATTACAGCATTATTGTAGGAATATATTTATAACCCGTGTTTTCGCGAACCTAATCACGCAAATTATTATTCAAATTTGCTGGTGAGAGATACGTCAAAAGTAGATACTTGAGTTGAATTCATCGCTGTGTCTTCGGTCGGTCATTGAGTTAATTATTATATTTTTTTCTCAATATTTTGTGATATCTTTGCTTGTCTGACTGGATGGTGATTTCTTGAATTAGTAGTTCTGTGACTAAGTGCGGTGTGACCAGGTGGAAGGTGTTTAATTGAAATACAAATTACCTTGGTGGAGAGTAACGATAGTGAGAATGAAATTTCTGGTATCAGCGGTGACTGTCTTAGCGACAATTATTGTGACGGCCAATGCATGGGAGTATGATCCTGATAGTGACTCAACTGGTAAGTTCGATGCTTGATGGACTGTGGTGTCTCTTTCAAGGTTTAGTTCACGATTTTGTTTCTCTGTCTCGGATTCGTTGAATTT
This sequence comes from Sphaerophoria taeniata, assembly GCA_943590905.1. Lineage (NCBI taxonomy): Eukaryota > Metazoa > Arthropoda > Insecta > Diptera > Syrphidae > Sphaerophoria > Sphaerophoria taeniata. The sequence goes on from OX016541.1 coordinate 28,568,916, forward strand.
TTGACTCGGGGATTTCCCAAGAACTTTGAATGTAATTACAAATCTTAGTCTTTTTAATGTTTTTCTAAGAATCAGCTATTTATTTAAGCTTGTTGACACGCAATGCGTTAGGGCGATGATAAGTAACGCTGTTGGAGCCTTTCCCTACTTTATCAATCCAAGAGTTTTTCTGTAATATTGTTTTTTTTTTTTAAGTCGCAGTTTATAAAGCAATTAAAAAATAAGCAGCTATCAATTATTGAAATATTGATATAAGATGTTAAAACGTACTACGCTTGCTCTTAAAAGATCCTTGACATTAGGCAGCCTGTAAAATAGGTATTGCAATGGCGCTGAAAGGTTGTGAAAGATTTTGCCTCCTAATTTTTTCTATGTAATAAATGTTATATGTGAGATTCGCCTTTGCCGGCTCCGCAACAGCTATGAATACTACAGGGAGTTTTATATTGATGTTGAAATTAAATAGAGAAAATGGTGCTGGATTGGATTGACATTGAGGAAATCAGGCGACAACTTAGCGAAACAGTTCTTTCAATTGAATCTTCAAGGTGTAAGGCGATTTGGTAGGCCTAGAACAATGTGGACGTCAACTGTTATGAAGGAAGACCAGTCCCACGATTTGCGATTGTGGACACAGCTCAACTGAGTTATCGAACAGCAAATAGAGAGAGGTGGAAAGAAATGGTTGTCGTCTTATGCCTCAGGAGAGGTTACAGTGTTGCTGCTATTAGCAGCAACTGGAATAAAAGGACTACCTGTACTACAAAAGTTCAGTTTTTTGGTCGGCCTGGTCTACCCCATCGCTGACTAGCATGTGTGGTACCGAGTGGTTCCTGTTTACTCACATAAATGATTGAGCTTTGTTTGTCATTATAGATTTGGAAAAACTCATGATATATCAAGTTCGGATTGCATATGACTAAACAACCAAGTATTGGATCCGTAAGTGAGTAAGACTATAATCTTACGCAACAACATTTTTGAGATTCTTGGCAGTCTTGGCAGACTTTGATTTGTCTTGTTAAATTAAAGCATCCACTTGCGTATTTCTTCATTGGTGGTTTTTTGGTTAGGTACTACCTGTAGCAAGATAAGCGTGAACTGGCTGACTATCTTTCTTTATACATTCCAGTTACCAGTTTAACAGTTTGCTTTCTCCAGATCAGTCTGGATGCTTGAATTAACTTTGAAACGTTGGTCGTGGTCATGGTCAAATAAAGGATATTTTTTCTTAGGGGACTATAGGTTCTTATGATTTCTTAGGCTTAAACTCAGTTTACTTTCCTTGGGACGGCTAATAAGCTCCTTGACTTTTACAATGCTCTTTGGTTGCAGTAATAAATGATATCTTCTTGATTTATTTCATATAACACCACTGACTCCATTATCTGAGACTGCTGATAAGGGTACAGTCATAGCCGTATTTAGGGGGGGGGTTACAGGGTTTAACCCCCCCCGAATTTTTTTTTTACATCCATTTTCCATTAAAGTTAAAAGTACATAAGTCGTTACATAGATGACTATATTTAAAAGTGCCATCTTGATAGCACATCCGTATTTAGGGGGGGGGGGGTTATGGGGTTTAATGACCCCCCCTCGAAATGCAACATCAAATAATTATTGATTTATAACTTAATGAATTCATTTTTTGGCTAACACTGAATTTATAAGTTTCTATTAAGGCTTAAAGGCATTTTTCTTTCAGAATAAAATCTGTTATTTAGGGGGGGTTACGGGGTTTTCTTTTAAATAAGTTGTTATATAGGTGGTTACAGTAAAAAATGCCATCTTGATAGTACCAGTCAAATAAATATACAAAGCTCTGAACACACTTTTAACTGAACGTGTTCTGAGCGCTCAAATTTTTTCGAGACGCATTTGATATCCAATTGACATTCGTCATTTAACAGCCGAAAATTCATGAGAATTTTTTGTATATATATATATATATTTGTGGGTAGTAGAGAGGCAAGATGGCAATCGATTTTGGTGACATCTTGAGAGGGAAGCAGTTTTTTTTAACATAAAAAATCCAATTAAACCCATCCTACTTTGACGAAGTTCGGACTAAAAATGTATGTAATACATTTTAACCAAACGTCAAAAAATTTCTAATTAATAAAAATAATTTGTTTCCGGAGTAGTAATAAGTTGGTGACGTTAAGCTGAAATTCCCTTTGGGAAATTTGTTGTTGTTCATACTTGTAAACCATCTAATGAACTTTTATCTTACATTTTTTTATTGCTTCGCTAAACCACCCTCTACGGTGGAATAAGTTTGTAAACGCCTGTTAAGATACATTTCTTTTATTATTTTTTGCACTTAATCCACAGAATAAGAAATAATCCTTCGTTATTCTGTAGGTACTATCAAAATGGCATTTTGACTGAATTTAATAATCTATATGATGTGATAATATATAAAATAAACTTTTTTATAAATAAATTCCTTAACATAAATTTATAAGATTTATATAATGTATAAATTTATTTATGCATTTATTCTTCTTTTGTTTTTGTTTTTATTTGTTTGTTTAAATAAATAATGCCATACTGTGTTATTTTTTGTTCAAAGAATTTATTTGTATATTAGTAATTCACAATTGTGATGATCTGTGTGAAAAAAGAATAATTTTATAGTTAAATATTATATTTATGCATTTACTTTGTTTTTCTTCTGCTTTTGATTTTATTCGTCCCTCAATAAACAATAATGCTTTTTATGAAAGAAGTTCTCTCCTACTTTTTCCAAAACAAAATAATACAAAAATGTTATTGACTTCCAATAAAGGTAAGTTAACTTAATATAAGATTCATATATCTAATATACCATGCAAAAACATCTACTCTGAAGCTTTGAAGCCAATATCTTCAGTTAGACTTCAATTTTGTAGTAGAAATGATTTTTTTCATATGCATTCAAATCTTTATTATGTGTTTTACAATATATTTAAAAATACTGCATAAATAACAATGATTAATATTAAAGATTAATATTAAAGTAAAAGATACACTCAAGAAATATTTTTAAACTTTTCATCAAAAATTGTTTCGTGAACAAATGAATTGGCTTCGGGGAAGTGAAAGAATGTGATAAATTGGATAAATATGTTTCCTTTTTTATTAAAAACTAGCCGACCCCGCGAACCTCGTTTCGTCTGCCACCAGATCAAATCAAATCTAAAAATAATTTAAAAAATTCTCGTTTTACGGAGTTTTCTGATTTTTTTTACTAATTTTTGAACAATTGCAGCTTTATGATCCCATACAAAAGTATAATTTTCGACCACCATTTGATTGTTTCCATTTTTCAATTTTCCCGTAAAATGTTCCCAAAATTTGTTTTCGCAGGAACCCTGGCTCGTGTTAGCTTTGTCTACAGTCAAAATTTTATAACAATGCGTTGAACTACTTAAGAGTCTTTACCGGTCACACAAACTAATCAACATGCATCCATTTTATTGTTTACATTAATCTTTAGCTAACCTCGTTTCACCACCATTAAGCGCCTTCAGAGATAAGCTCTAAAATGATTATAAGACCTATATTTCCAATTTCAAAGATATGAAATTTTTCTAGCTTGACAACGAACTTTCCAACACAGTCAAAATCCTTAATGTGATAAACAAAATCAAACGTGTTGCTCTTTTCCTTAATTTTCCAAAATTGCACCTTAAATTCCATCCAATAGTTAGATATTGTGCTCTCCCAGAGTTTTTCATGTTCCCCATCACCAATTTTTCAGTTTTCCGTTTGAAAACCAATGCGCATAAGATACAATTCCATGCAGTTTTCCATTTAAAAACCAATGCGTTTTCCGAGTTTTTCATCAAAAACTTTCTATTTTTCTATTCGAAAACCCGTTTTGAAAACTAAAAAAAATTCCAAGCAAAAAAAACAAATTTCCGACCTTTGTTTGGTTTTTCCAGTTTTCCTACTCTTCCATGAGGTTTTTCCATTTTTTTTTTGTCACAGAAACCATCACTGAATACAAGAGTATTAACCATTAAAATTTCACAAATATCTAGTGGGCCATTTCGGAGTCCATAAAGGACATATAAACAAACAAACGTATGTATATACTATGCATCCATTTTTATATATATTGAGATCCTGAAAAAAATTATCATTTATCTTAACCCCCCCCCCGAAACCAAATCCTAGCTACGGCTATGGGTACAGTTGGCAAGGCTAATGGCACTTAAGGGTTTTTAAAATCGACTAATTTAGAAACACAAATATTTTGGTTATGGTTGGTGTTGAACTTTGACGGAAACAATACATCCTTATCTTATCAGGAACTGCATTGAATGTATCACTCAATCGCATGAGAATTAAGGAGAACGAAGTTTTTTACTTTGTATTGATTTGTAGTCATTAATATATTAGGCCAAATTTCCTTACGAAACGAGCCCATGGGAATTTTGTAAACTAAAGAGGAGTGAGGGTAAAATTATTCTTCGTCCAAACTGAAGCTATATGGTTTTTTTTAGAAGACACTAATTCGTTAAAGAACTTTAAAAAGTAGGGTATGCGATTTTCTATTGTCAATAAATAATATTGATCAAAGTTTAATTTGAAAAGTTTGGATGAATTTTGCACTCTTGTGCGGTTGTGCTTGTACCGAAAGAAAAAGTTTTGATTATAATTTCATACAGCAAAATGATTTCATAAATTGGCAAATAAGTTGTGCCTTTCATCATTTTCTATTATTTTTCTTATAAATCTTCAAACAAATATTTCTTACTTGCAGGTGGCCATGGTTCAGAGGATAGAGTATTGGATTGCTAAGCCGAACGCTACGGGTTCAAACCCCAGCTTCAGCAGCATTCTTTTTCTACAAAAATCGCCAGCTTATCTGAGGCCACCTGTGCGATAACATGAGACAATACAAATCTAAGTCTCCTCCTCTGAGCCACGTAGGTTCCTGTTCAGTGTTACCGCGGGCTCAAATTTTAATGAGTCCCAGAGGTTGAAAACATGAGTCCTTTTGAAAAAAAAATGAGTCCCTTCTGTTTTTAGGGTTCCGTACACAGAGTGTAAACGAAACCCTTATAACATCACTTCGCTACTTTCGTTTTTTTAGAGTTCATTTTAATAATACATAGGTAGAACCAATAGTCTTCGCAGCTAGGCTCCCTACTTTTTATTTACGTTATCTTGTAATTTTAATTACTAGTTAATAAAAAGTAATAACAATAACAATAATACATAGGTATAAAGTCCGTTCTTTTACTTTTTCGGCAGTTTTTGTAGAACCTGTCAAAAATCGAGGAGTGGGGATGAAATTTTGCGATTCTCCAAAAAAGTAAAAGAACGCTTGACAGTCAAAATCTCCCAAATGCGCAAAATTATATCAAACGTCAACAAAATTCAATGTACTTCCTATGGTTTTACAGAACTTACAAAAACTGACACAAGAAATTTTTGTGGCTAAAATCGGGAGATAGGGGAAATATTTTTCTCCTTCACAAGTGACAGAACTTACAAAAGTCGGGAGTAAAAGAACATAAAAGTGGGAGAATTTATGAGTTTTCGGCAGTTTTAGGGAGTAAAAGAACAGACCTATAATTATTATAAACATTAGTTGACATTAATAATAAAAATAAACATAAGCAAAAATATTAAATTCACTCAAACAAAGCGCCCCTATGCTGAAACAGAGTTCAGGTATTCAGGAAAGAAATAAAAACTACGTTTACACCATGCATTCTTCTTAAAATTAATTTTCTCTACAAAATCGAACCAAGTTTTAGAAAATATTAATTAACATTGACTTCAGAGTAAAGATGAGTGATTTTTAATAAGAGGTAACTTGGATTCGTAAAAAATGAGCCAAATCTAAAATGTGTGAGTCCCTGCGTCAAGTTAAAAAAAAATGAGTCCCTTTTGGCACTATAGTGTCCCCGCGGTAACACTGTTTCCTGTTGTGTGTGCTTTCTTTCTATGTGTCTATCTGTCTCTCTCTGTTAATGTCTTGTTCTGTCCCAGCCGATGGTCTCAGTCGCCAGTGCTGCTATGTGTCTGTAGTTCGTTACGTTTATGTGCGAAGTACTGTGAAATGTAATGTAATGTAATATTTCTTACTTTATTACTGCTAGGAGGCGATTAACTAACACGAATGCAGTATCAAATAAATTCTAGCTGTTTAATTTCTTAAATACCCAAGATTAAATTGGTTTTCTTGGGAAAAAGCATTTAAAAACACATAAAATTAAACACTAAGCTGCCTTAAGTTAAGCAAATTATTGATACAAAAACAAAACCAAAAATTATACAGAAAAAAAAACAATACAAAGAAAATTATAGCGCAATTTTGCAACATAAAACTTCCCCGAAAAAAATCTATCAGTTTGAACTTAATGAACTTTCTTATCAATAAATCCCGAAACCAAAACAAAAAAATGTTCAAGCACAAGTTATTTATTTTGAGACAAACCGGTCAGGGCTAACTTTTCTATTTAATTATTGAGTCATAAAGATTTGACGAGCGCGTCGTTGGTGTTGTATCAATATTTATTTCAAGTCAAGATGTTTTCTTAAATCACTCGCCTAGCCAAGTCACTAAAGTGTAACCAGTAATTCTGATTTTCATTTAAATTCAGATTTTTACGATTGTGTAAAATCATGTTCTGTCTGAAGTTGCAAATGTTAATAAGGAATTATTAAAATGATGTCTAATGTGATGTTTTGAGAATAAATTTGTATAAATGGGGTGTAAAACGTATCTAATTTTATAGTCCAAGTCATAAACAGTGAATAAGCAACGTATTAAGTGCTCACTTAATATTACTTGCAATTAAAAGTATGACTAAGTCTAGGTACTTTTTTTAAGAATGGATTTTTGTGTATTCACTTTAAGTATACGAGTAAATAATGTTGTTACACTTTCAAAAAAAAGGTTGAGTTTTACCAAAATTCTACATTTTGTTTTAGTTTATTTGAATTTAAGATTTAAGGGAGGCGTGGAAAAATGGGGAGACTTAAACATAACAACTTATCATATGTTACAGTGTCCATGGCGTAGTGGTTATGTGCGTTGGCTCTACGCAAAAAACATGGGTTTGAATCTTGCTCGTGCCCATTAAGTGTTTATTTCATGTTTCACGGGTACTGTCTTTTGCGAAGAACTGACGGCATTTCCAAGAGTATCAATCTGTCATGAAGAAAGTTTTTCTCAACTTATCCGTTCAGAATCGGCGTTATCTTGTAGGTTCTTTCAATTCTTCACACGTACTCAGAGAATTGTTGTTGAGTGTAAGTCACTCAACCCTTGGCTCTCCTAGAGCTGTCACGCCACTCTATTTATTTTTTTTATTTTACATACCATATGTTTAGAGACTCTAGGCCCGTATGTGATAGCATAGAAAGGGTACAAAATCAACAGAGAATTCGGCATCCCAAATAAATTAGTAAGACTATGTAGACTGATCATGACCAACATTTCAAGCCAAATTAAGGTTTTCGAATTGCAATCCAGAATAAAGCAAAGTTAGGATACTTGAAATACTGAAATTATCAAAAGTGAATCTTTCAAAGCAGAAATAATTGAAGAAGAAATTTCCGATCGGCTGCTCAATGCCAATAACAGAATTTACTTTAGTCTTTTAAGGCTTTTTGAATACAAAAATCATAAACTTTGAGACTACGAAAGTCTTACTAGTACCCTTTTTACAATTAGAGACTTGGAATTAGTTAAAGTCAATCTGAACTTTTAACCGTGTTCGAGAGACTAGAGGACTAGAGGACTATTCCATTGACGATATAATCATGAGCTATATCAAATCATCCGCGAAGAGTATGTGATGAAAAAACTACAGCTTGGTAGATGCCGCCGCCGCGTGCCGGTGGGCTGTACACCTAACGCTTGTATGAGCTAAGAAGAACCGTTCTGGAAAGTTCTTTGCAGTACAATTCATTTTAAAGGAGACGGCGTGGTATATCAAATTTGCGCTGGAATGATGGCGTAGAACAAAAGCCTCGAAGCCTTGAGGTGTAAAACTGGATGGCGTAGGCTAGCTGTCAGGATACATGTAAGAATTTTTTGAAGTAAGTTCTTGCCGGACCCTGGTTGTGACGCAGCGCAGTTGAAGGCAAAAACTGCATCGGTCAATGACCACGACGATGAGGATGGGAAACCTGAGAGTTATACTCTTTCAATTTACAGAGCATCACATTAATTTTTCAAAAGCCACTGATAGTGGAAAATGAAATGTTTAATTTTGTCTTCTTGTCGGTTTTTCCATTATCACTCTTTTGGTCTTAACAGGTTTCGTTCAAAATTGGAATCGATGCGTTAGCTTTTTTATCTGTCTTAGAACTGTGAAGCATTATTGACTGTAGAAAAAATATGCTATGCTGAATTAAAAGTATCGAAATCACTATTGAAGAATGCTATGCTACTTTTCATGTGTAACATTTTTATCAAGGAAACTGAACATGTCTAAATTTTCCCACCCTTTGCTGGCGATGTTCATAAGAATACCTTTGACGATCATAGAAATTAAGTCCCCTTTTTCAATCAATTTGGCTATCCTCTGCAACAACATAAAATAAAGAGTGACAACCCAAATAGTGCTCCATGCAATTTAAGGTAAAGAGTTTCGTTCTTTAGGCACAGTTGCTGAATGTGCATTACATAACCTACTATACCTTGTCCTTCCCCCTTGTTACAATATTCAATAACTTAGGGCGAATTTACCTTGAAAGTACTGTTTGAAACTTCTCATCCTTTTTTGATGCCCGCAATATGTTCTAAAATTGTAAAAGGTACACAAATCTCTTGCTTTGCCCCTTTTAAACAAAATCTTAAAAACGTCTGTAACAATGGTAATGAACTTTTTCTAATACGACTTTTTTTAACCAAATTTTTCCATATACAATTTCAGTGTCATTACAAGAAGGTGACGAATGCAATATCAAAACCGGTGAAAGCGGCATTTGCAGAAGACTTTCATCATGTGCAGTTTATTATGAAGGTCTGCAACGGAAAACCATTAAGTATAGTTTCCTTGTCCGATGTTCCTTTATAAACACAGAAGAAGTAATATGTTGTCCACAGGAAGATACTATATCAAATCCTGAAACCACAACAACTACAACGAAACGAACTCCAGTTGGGTAAGTCATCACAAGGAAATATTTCTCCTCTTGTATCTCTTTCGCACATTTTCTTTTTCATCATTTCTGTCATTCATAAACAAAAATTGTAAATAATTTTCCTTGTATAGTTGGCAAACATTAACAGTTACTACTCAACGACCAACAACAACAACAATGAAAGCCATTCTTGTCAGAGATAAGGTCATAACTGGCAGAGAACCATTCATAGATTTAACGAAAGTTTTAAAGACAACAACAACAAAAACACCTCGCCAAAATCGATTGGAGAATCAAGGTCTCTTAATAAACGATAATAACCGCCGTCCGACTCAACAAAACTTCAACATACCAACTCCAGCGCCAACACAGCCTCAAGTTCAAAATCCCTGGCTTAATCAACTTCCCGGTCAAAGAACTACCCAAGGTCAATCAAGTCTCCCGAGCCAGCAAAATCTTGTGAGATTCCCGACAGAACCAACAATATGGAAATCTCCCCAAAGTCAACCTATCGATTCCGATGTGGAGGTTTTCAACACAATCGACAATAGCAGAGATTCGAGACCAGCAAAATTTGTTCAGTTTCCAGGTGAAACAGTGCTGCCATCGCCATTTCCTACAAACTTACCACCAAAAACAAAACCAATTGTTGTTGAGCAAAATGATGCATATGAGCAGTTTAAATTCCGTCCATCAATTGCTAGTATTACCAGGGAGTCGGAAAAGAATGACAGGACGTGGAGTTGGTCAATTCCTACAACAGAGAGAACGGTGAGGCGAACAACCACCACTTCAACTACGCATAGTCCGTTTCTTGCTGAATGGATGATAAACGCACTGGATGAAGCGACAGTTTCGCCAGTTTCTACTTCGACTGAGGCACATATGCTGACAGATTGGATGAAAGATGCTCTGAATCAAGCATCGTCTACGTCGAGTACGACTCTACGTCCACGAACATTCCCATCGCAACCAACGCCATCACCACGCCCGGTGACTGCCATTCCCATAAGAACGTAAGGTGGTGGGTTTCTGTTGGGTTTTGGTTGGATTCAAAGCATTCATTCATTTTTGTTTAATATTTTCATTGCGCCTGTATGTCATTCTTTTACCAAATTGTTTGAAACAACTAAACGGATTTTGATGAACATTTTTAAATACATGTTGCATGGTTGTGGTTCATTTCAGTTGAAATGTTTCAAGTGTTGTATTCATTTTTCATTACAAAATCATCGAGTTCAGCCAGCAATCCAACAGAAAGTCCTCTTTTATCCCTTTTCTCCTTGCATGCATGTTTCTTGGGCTTTCACCTTACTCTGTCAACCTTGATCGTTATTCCACAGTCTTTGAAATTTTTAACGTTTCTAACTTGATATTTCCAGAACTCCCAGAACCGCCGATTCAGTGACAAATCGAGAAAATGGCAGCGAGAGGCCTTCACAAGTTGGTAAGTCGCCTGAAACATTTTGTTGACCCTCTAATTTCATTTCAAATTTTGTTTAGCATGTCAACGATACAGAGGAATCAATCCTTCTGGGCTAACATTCCATATTTTAGACGGAGTTCCTGTTGCGCCTGGTGAATTCCCACACATGGGTGGTCTGCTATTTCCACAAGGTGCTGTAAATGTTGACAATCGCTGTGGATCAGCATTGATATCCGAACGGTATGTGCTGACAGCAGCTCATTGCGTTAATGATCCAATCGATTTGCCAATCAAAGTTCGATTGGGTGTAGTCGAGTGGAATTCGGTGGATGACAGTATTGTTCCTGTGGATGCAGATATCGAGGTAAGGATTGTACTTTTGACGAAAACCTGTCAATCTCATTTGTTCTTAAATTTCCAGGAAATATTTGTGCATCCACTATACCAGTCACACTTGCGCTACCATGACGTAGCCCTAATCAAGCTACGCCAAAATGTGGAATTCACAGCGTTCATTCGTCCAGCTTGCCTCTACTCCGATCTCAGAGATGTCGATGGGGACACGCCACTTGTGGTTATCGGCTGGGGTGTTATAAATGTCCAAAGTACGCAATTGAGCAAATAACATTCACCAACTGCTGTGTTCATTAATTTCGCCTTCAAATTTCAGCTCGTGCTCGGTCTGGAATTCTCCTAATGACAAATGTTACAACAGTGCCACTGCGGGATTGCAATGCAACACACATTGCCTATGGCACTTCTCGGTCGTATCGGAGTGGCCTTAATGAGGGACACTATTGTGCATTTGATCCCGAACTGAAGAAGGATGCATGTCAATCGGATTCGGGTGGACCATTGCAATTGGTCGAAAATAAAGAATCGACAATTGTTGGTGTTGTATCGTTTGGTCTGTCCTGTGGTAGTGCTGTGCCTTCAGTGTATGCTAGAGTGGCGTATTACTTGGATTGGATTGAAGGCATTGTTTGGCCCTCGTGATTGATTAAATAGACTTTGAAATGTTGGCGGTGACAACACGACACGACGGGTGTGTTCAAAGAAATTGTTTATTTGTGATCATTAAGACTTTTACACGCAATCAAAACAAATGTTTTAATTAACATATAAATAAATATTAAATTTGTACATAATTAGTTAATGAGACTTCTTATTTTGAAAAATGTTAAAATTTGAAAATTTTTGATAGTAAGAATCAGGAATGTGAATGAGATCTAAATGCACTGTTCTGTAGTAAGTATATGTGTGTATAATTATACAGGCTGATGGAAAATCAAATTTTAATTTAATTTAATAAATTAATTTTTAGTGGGTGCTTAACCCCCATTTATTCCGCTTAGTTCAAGCTATAAGTAAATCTTTAAAACTAACTTATAACTTAGAGTAGGGGTGGTTTGAAGGCAGTTTGAGGTTATGGATGTTGATGTTGAAATAAAAGAAATTTGCAACCAAATTGACCGAAATTAACTGAACGGAGCAGGCCAGCCATTTTCCTTGTTAAAGTCAATTGAATATGTTGGTTTCGGTAATTTTCCTAAAATACAAAATCTTCTCGGAAATTCGTTTCCCTGAAGAACATTTGCGTGAGCAACAAAATCCTGAAAGTTGATTAAACAAAAAAAAACTTACCAGAAAAAAATCAATTCAAATTCATGAAAATCAAAAAATTTGGAGCACGAAACGATGAGAATCAAGGAGAACGAAGCAAATTAATTTTTCTTTCTAATATTATCATTTCTGCTCATAAGGTCTTTCGTACGTAAATTTCAGTAGTTCTAGTTGGTATTTGCTTTATTTTTGATAGTAATTGAGATACCTTAATTTGCCTTAAAACGTTGGTCATGACGAGCCTACATTATTCTTATTAGTGTATTGGGTTGACGAATTCTCCTATGGGTTTGTACTGGCTATGATTTCGTGACTGCCTTAAAGTCTATAAATAAATGGTGCGTTCGGATGTTATGTTCTTGATATTTTTCCTTCGCCTTCCTTGGGGTGATTATCTAATTAATAACTTATTAATTTGCCTGATCTAAAACCACATTGATGCTTGCCAACTATCGTTTCTATCTAATCTTGTAGGGAAGAGGCGATATCTTATAGGTTGTACTTAACAATGTTATACATCTGCACTCGGTGATACATCTGATATCTTTGAAAGTCTTCTTGCATTTCTTCCTGTTCCCATACGTGCAACATAACTTCATGGATTGGTTGGTCCTCCACGTTTGACCGGCTCAGCTGAAATTCCATCGACACTTGCGGTTACAGCATAATATTGTCAGCTTGAAATGGTGGAGTAATTATTTCTTTGGTAAGTTGACCGCTGCACTGAACAATCCATTAAAATGTTCCCATCGCTCCAAAGTGTCATCACCGTCCTTGCAGTAGGTGCATTGTTGTGTATACTGCGTCATGTTTCAGATGGACTGGTTGAACATCCGCGCCGCTGGTGCAATCCCCGCTCTTTTTCTTCAATTTCACAGTCAATGTTTTTTTCCATGCTTCCTTTATTTGTCTTTTTATAATTTACTCAGCTTTTTATATTCCTCTTCGCGTACCCACGTTCCCATGCGGGATTGCTGCATTACTCAGTATGCAGCAGTCTTACATTTAGACGCTGACATATCAACCAATTTTACTGTTCTATAAAGAACGATCAACTTAATTCAGTCTGGGAGTATTTTTTCAATGAAAAAATTGAACATAGTCAATAAGGACACCTGTATCCTACTACTAATCCGTAATCCTTTGAGCAAAATTCGTCGGCCAGAAATTGTGTGATTCAAGCAAACATACACCTGCATATATGTCTGTATTTACATTTGCAGAACCTTTTCTCTAACCCTCAATGTCAAATTAAACATCAACAAAATTCATCAAATAATTGCGTCTAGATTAAGTTTCTCCATTCTCTCCTTAAAATAGTTTAACATCCCAAAAGAATTTACATCAAAAGACCCAAAATTCTCAACTTGAATCCACACACACAATTTCATGCCTCTATCTTCAAATAAAAATCATGTTCTTTTCATGGTCGAAACAATTTTATTTAACGGGTACCAAAAAAAAAACAATATTCTCATAAGAAAAAAAGCAAACAATTTATTTTCAACTTTCCAAGAGGGAAACGTTCGAGCTTAAATGCTCTTTTGGTCAAAGAAAATATTAAAGGTCCCAGCCACGTTTGACAGAATAATTCCCCAAAGCAATTTATCATTCATTCCTTATGTCCAATCGACCTGCCAGAATGTTAAAAAAAAAAACCAAAAGTCTCTTGAAATTCAAAAGTTTTAATTTTTATCTCCGAATTGCATGTGTTTCCTCATCCCATCACCTTCCGTTTCCTTTTTTTTCTTCTGAAATTTTGCCAACTATTTTTTCTCCACCACCCAACAACATCTGAGGTCACCGCCAAAATTGACAGAGCCTCGAGTTAACTATATTTTCATCTCTCTTAATTTTCTAGTTACTCTCGTGTTTCGTATTTCAAATAGCAGCCAATTTAGGTCTCCGTCAAGCTTACTGGTGTTCATAATATTCTCTAGGTTCTAGGAGGCTCGTAAGTGTCTTTTTATCCTTCATGGAACTGGAGGAAACGAGCAACATGTGTGACATAGTAAACAATGATTCCTGCGCATGTTAAATTTCCCCTTCGAATTGAAAGCTCAACCAGCATTGCCAGCAAGCGAATTTTATCCCAAATGTAGGTTATTGCAGCCGGCTCGAAGTCTTTCGATGACCGACAACAAACAGAACGGTGCTTGGCTTATAATCAACCTAAATTTGCAGCATGTCTTTCAGTCCAACGTGATACATCGACCGGTCACAACACGCCCTCCTCGTAGGATCAAACGGATATTCTGTGCTCATTTTCCAATCATATAACCCAAATCTATCCTGACATATTGTGTGTGAAAATTGAAAAGAGAATAAGAAAATCAGATTGAAAAATTCCCAAAAATGGGCTGATAGCAAAGAATTTTGATTCATTTCTGCTCCCAAAGTGCAATGTCCTTAACATTTTCCCTGTCTTGCCTCTGAGTTGTATAGTTTTTTTTCCTTCTTGTCTTTGTGTAAAGTACATACATAAGGAACCACTCCTTGGATATCCTTGGATTACCGCATGAAGAAAGTGTTTCTATTAAAAAGGACTTAACGGATAACTACTCTTGAGATTTAAAGGATACAAAACACCTTAACACATCGAACACAAAGGATTTATCTGTCGCCGTGTCCTTACTTTGTCGCTGTAAGTTGTGTTTATTATATTGTTAATTATTTCCTTCGGGGGATGGACTTGATTCTTGTCAGAAACAATTTCCAGATGTGAGTTATTTTTGGCGAAGATTAACTTGATACAAGACTCTGGGTTCTGTTCGGTGTTATAGCTTATAGCCCCCGCATGATGATGTTGATAAAATGAAAAAAGTTGATGCAAGCGAGTAACATAAGTAATATTAATGGTTCTTACCTTATTTAGAAATTTACGTTACTTGTCGTCGGTGTTTCTGCTGGATTTTGAGGGCTAGGTTTCCGTATAGTCGTAGTCGGTTGCTAATGAATGTTTATTTATAGTTAGCTTCCTAAGAGGGCAAGTGTTAGTTTTTATTTTGTGCGTGGAGCGAGCGTTGAACGCCTCTAGGAGTGGGAGTATTTAGTGTGGTTTTAACAAAATTATTAGAAATAGATATCCACAACACAAATTTACTTTAACGATTAAACTCATATAACGGTCGGTTTTACGTGAAATTTTTTCGAGAATGGAGAATGAGGCGTGTTCTTACTTTGTGAAATTTGATATGCTTATTAAATTTGTGGCCAACCTACGAATACAAAAACTTAAAAACGTTCGCTATTGTCTTGATAGAAGTTTCATTCAATTGTTAGGTCTGGTTTGGCCAAGGAGCCGAGCATAAAACCATTGTTGAAGTAAAAGTGAACAAAAAGACACAACAATAAGGATTTGAGGACATAACTAGGTTTCCGACTCTGGATATGCTTTTGGTATTCAGTGCTTCATAGAAGATAGAAGAAAATTGTGACGAGCACTGATTGGAAATTTGAAATGTCAGAAAAATTGAGTGTTCCTTTTTGAGAGAAGAAATAAAATGGTATTGTTCAAAGGTGCTCCATGTTTGTGTAGTCCACATTAGGTCAGTTTCACCTGACAAAAATCTCACCGTCACTTTAACTGAGGAAAAATAATATGGTGCAACGTAGCTTAGTTGGTAAGTGCGTTGGCTGCTAAGCTGAACGTCGTTGGTTCGAATCCCACTCAGGCCAAGTTTTTATTTCATCTTTCACGGGCACTGCCTCTTGCGAAGACCTGACAAATTTTCCAAGAGTATCAATCTGTCATGAAAAAGTGCTTCGCAACTCTGCCGTTCGGAATCGGCGTTAAATTGTAGGTCCCCTCAATTCTTCACACGCACTCAGAGAATTGTTGATGAGAGTAAGCCACTTAGGCCTTGGCTCTTCAAGAGCTGTCGCGCCACTCTATTTATTTTATTTAACGTATTATTCTCAATTCTCAACAAGTTTTATGTTCATATGTCAATAAATTCGAAATGGCTGATTGTTAACTCGGATCATACAAATTTTCATCGAGATTTTTTGTTCCATTTAAAAAATCTCTCAGGGCTTCGATATCTAAGTCAAATTAAGTCAGGTAGAACTATCCTATTGTAGAGCTTTTAAAATGTTTGTGGAAAGAACTCATGTGTCGTGTCGAAGTAAAACTTACCTCTGATATGCTTAGCTTAACGTGTTAAGACGTCCTGTTCTCTCCATCCCTGTTTTACTTCCACTTCCATCCCTAACAATTCCATTCCACCGACTACATCGCGTCATAAGTTTTTTTTCCAAAAAATGTTCAAATTAATACATATTACATTCACAAAAACTTAAAATTTTAAACCAAAATTAAATAGAAAAAAAAATTAAAAACCAACTTTTTTATCTCAAACAATTTCACCCAAAAACACAAATCCCAAAATATTCAGCCTAATCACGAATAAATTTTCCCTGGAGTTTTTTCCCAATTTGGGAACTTTGCTATCATGAATAATTTTCGAAAATGGGAAAAAACAATAATAATTTTTCAACAAAAAAGTAATGCTAGCCCGAAAAATAAGGTAAAATAAGGAAAATTCGGGGCCTAACTTTTTAGAGAAACAACCTGCACCACAAAATTTCTTCTTTTTAGTAGAAATACTAACCTTTGAACCTAAGTTTAAGTTCAGGTGATATGTTTTTCGCATTGTCAGATATTTAAATGGAGTTCGATTTTTCTTGCCCGCCCAAGGCCTTAATGGTATTGATGAAAAAAGTCCTGTTTTATGTGTGGCTGAGTCTCAAATCGACCACGTCGTCCAGTGAATGATTTCGTCACCCTTGATCGCAAATCTTTTTGTTCGTAAAGTATGTGCCAAAAAACTTTTTAAAAGCAATCCAAACATTACCTTCAATTTATTTTGGTAAGCCTTTCTTTCTGGCAAAAAAGGAACATACCTTCAATATTCAGGAAAAATGGTTCATGTTTGAGTGAGTCCTTTTTTTAAATGAAGATACACCTTTACTCATTTTGTTGAGGGGTTATGTTTACATTTTGTCCTGAAATTTGTTGTTTTTTTTTGTTTTTTTTATATTTAAAAATATCCAGACATGTACTTTTTGTAAACCCTTGGATTTTTATATTTGTCGAAAATGAAATGTTTGTCATCAAAATAAAAAAGATTGTTTTCATATTATAAACAAAGACGTCCAAGGATCAAAATCTAAGTAAACTTGCCTTGGATGTGCAGTGAATATTTCTGGTTATGGTTTTGTAAGAGATTTCAAAAGGATTTATTATGTCTGTCTGTCGAAAATGAGCAGCTGCTGATGAGGTCACTGCCTTCTTTTTACATACATAAACATTAATACATATAACCATTAATACTTTACAAAAATTTAAAGTAAAAAAAAATATATAAAAAAATGGTTCACTACGGCGTATACTTGCTATTTTTCTAAAGTTTTCAATTTTTTACCAAACTTTATATGGTAAAGGCCAAAAATGTTTAAAAATAACATTATACAAACAGGAATTATTTATTACCTTAATTACAGTGGCCAAAAATATGTGCATAGAATTAGCATGACGAACAGCTTCTATTGTTTCTGATTTCCATATTGCAATTTAAAACAACGTGCTTATGTTTTCAAACTGATTTGTTGTTATTGTTTGAATTATCAAATTAAATATTCTGTTTTTATTTTAAGCTTTTCCGATTATACTTGTACAAGCAAAAATGATTATTTTCCAAGCACAAGCGCAATCATGAGATTTCAGAAATTTGAATATTTCCTAATGAAAGGATAGTTTACGTGATTGCACTTTGGATTAAGTTTTTTGACTCAGGAAAGGATTAAGGTTTTGAATAGATAGAGAAATTATTTGTTTTCATTTTTTTAATTAGGTAGTTAGGTTGGTTGCTATTTATATGCGTATATATTTTTAAATTTTAAATTTCATAAAGAAACACAACTCAAAGAATGTTAGAAAATTTATTCATCTGATGTTCAAAGAATTCTTGTGTGCTAGAAAATCTAAGTTTAAAACAAGGAAGTGCTTTATGTTCATCCTTTTGTAAATGCCTCCAACGCAACGCCTTTCTCTTCGTTGTAAAAATAGATTCCTTTTGACTATTTTTGCCAAATGAAAATTCACTTCCAAAGCGCTTTTTAATATTTAAAAGAAAAGGTCAATGAAAACATAATGAATTAAGATCGTAAGTTTTCCAACAACAAAGATGCACGTGGAAAAGTCAACACAACTATGTTAAGCGATGAGTGGCTGTTTGCTTTTTCAAGGAAAAAGAAAAATGATGAACAGGAGGAATCACATATAATAATTCTTGTATTCCATTTTTCACACACATCTTCGAAATTAAAAATTTTTTCTTTATAAAAAATACGTATGCAAAGTTTTGAACTTGAAAACAATGTTAATCAGCTCAATTCTAAATATTTCACTTATTCTGAATTTTTTGGGAGATTATTCGAAACAGATGTTCTCAATCTCTAGAGTCTTACTTACTTACTTAAGGTGGCGCTACAGTCCGGTGTGGACTTGGGCCTCAATCAACAGTCTCCGCCAGTCAGCTCGGTCCCTAGCTAGCTGGCTCCAGTTTTGCACTCCAAGTTGATTGAGGTCCTCTTCCACTTGTGTGCGCCACCTGAGTCGCGGTCTTCCTCTCCTTCTGCGTCCCTCGGGAATAGTGTCGAAGACTTTCCGGGCCGGAGCATTGGTGTCCATGCGCTCTAAATGACCGAGCCATCTAAGTCTCTGGACCTTGACCCTTCTGGCTAGGTTCACGTCATTGTACAACCCGTAAAGTTCGCTGTTGTATCTCCTTCTCCATTCCCCATCAATGCACACGGGGCCAAAGATGACCCGAAGAACTTTCCTCTCGAAACAGCCTAAGGCACATTCATCCGATTTTGTCACTGTCCCTGCTTCTGCACCATATAGCAGGACAGGGATGATGAGGGTGTTGTACAGCTTTACTTTAGTTGCTCGAGAGAGGGCTTTTCCACTCAATTGCTTTCTTAGCCCAAAGAAACAGCGATTAGCAAGAGTAATTCTTCGTCTTATCTCAGCGCTGATGTTATTGTCCGTGTTGATAGCGGAGCCTAGGTAGACAAACTCCTTAACTACCTTGAAGTTGTATGCGTCTATTGTGACGTTCTGTCCGAGCCGTCTATGTTGGGTGTCCTTACTCGAAGACAGCATGTTCTTCGTTTTTCCCTCATTTACCGCTAAACCCATTTTTGCCGCTTCTGTCTCAATTCTCACAAAGGCGCCATTGACATCACGCTGTGTTCTTCCCATTATATCAATATCGTCGGCGTACACGAGAAGATGAACAGATTTATAGAAGATAGTGCCCCTGGTGTTGACGGTGGAGTTTTGGACTATCTTCTCAAGAACGATGTTAAAGAAATCGCACGACAGTGCATCGCCTTGTCTGAATCCTTTTTTGACGTCGAATGATTCCGTAAGCTCATTGCCAACCTTGATAGAGCAGCGTGAGTTCTCCATCGTCATTTTGCACAAGCGAACGAACTTGGCAGGGATGCCAAAGCTAGACATGGCTTTATACAGTTCGTCTCTGTAGATGCTGTCATACGCGGCCTTAAAATCAATGAGGAGGTGGTGGGTATCGATTTGCAGTTCATAGGTTTTTTCCAGGATCTGCCGCAACGTGAAAATTTGGTCGATGGTAGACTTTCCTGGCCTGAAGCCACATTGATAAGGACCAATCAGATTGTTGACGAAAGGTTTCAGACGTTCACATATTACGGCAGAGAGGATCTTGTATAGGCGATGTTAAGCAGACTGATTCCTATGTAGTTGGCGCAGTTTAGAGGATCTCCCTTTTTCAGGATCGGGCAAACAATGCTGAGGTTCATCGGGCATGCATTCCTCCGACCATATCTAACAGATGATTTGTTTCAAGCTCCTATCTAGCTCGTCGCCTGCGGCTTTGAACAGCTTGGCAGCTAGACCATCTGCTCCAGCGGCTTTGTTGGTTTTCAGCCGTGATATTGCTGTTTTCACTTCTTCTAGGTCGGGTTCACGGAATTGTTGGCTGTCATCGTGTATGATAAAAGGCTCCTGTCTGACGGCGGGGTTCTGCTCGTCGTCGCCGTTATACAGTCTACAGAAGTGGTCTTTCCAAATCCCCAGCACTGACTGCGGTTCTACTATGATGTTCCCTTGTTGGTCTCTGTAGGTATCGGTTCTTGCTCGATGACCTTGAGCCAGCTGTTTTACCTTCCGATAAAACCTCCGAACTTCATTCCTGCTGTTAGCTCTCTCAACATCTTCGATCTGACGCTTCTCATGCTCTCTCTTTTTTCTCCTGAGAAGTCGGCGTTCTTCTCTCCTCTTTTGCTCGTAGAGCTCACAAGCAGCTCTTGTCCTTCTTTGCAGCGCCGCTTTGTATGCCTCCTGCTTGGCTGCATGGGCCTGCCTGCATTCTTCGTCAAACCAGGGGTTTGGTTTTGGTGGCTGTGTGAAACCCAGCACATTAGAGGCGGCATCTCTAACTGCATTCTGGAAATGTTGCCACTGGTCTTCGATACTTGATGTTGACTCCTTGAGAGGTTACTTGACACTCGATGAGAGAAGGATCTGGCGATCTCTTGCGATTGTAGCCGTCCGACGTCGAATTTTCTTGCAGCATTTCTTTGTTTTGGCCGTTGTCGGGATATTCGTAGCACTGCCTTGGCTACGACGAGGTAGTGGTCCGAGTCGATGTTGGCTCCTCGGAAAGTTCGAACATCTAGAATGCTGGACAAGTGCCTCCCGTCGATCGCAATATGATCAATCTGGTTGACGGTTGATTAATCAGGAGATCTCCATGTGCCTTTATGGATGTTGAGATGTGGGAACCAGGTGCTTGCTACCACAACATTTCGCCCCGCACCAAAATCGATCAGCCTGAATCCGTTGTCGGAAGTGGTGTCGTGCAGGCTGTGCTTTCCGACTGTTCTTCCAAAGATGCCTTCGCCGAGGACAATTTTCATGTCATAGCTAGGACATTGCTCATATGTTTTGTCGAGGAGCTCGCAGAATTCGTCTTTGGTGTCGTCCTTTTTCTCTTCTGTGGGGGCGTGCGCGCATATTAAGCTAATGTTGCCGAATTTAGCCTTGATTCGGATCGTCGTGATGCGTTCGCTTACGCATTTGAAGCTCAAGACTTTTTGCCTGAGTCTGCTTCCCACGACGAATCCGCATCCAAAGAGTCGCTGTTTTTGCTCCCGGTAGCAATCTCCATAGTAGATGTCGCGGTTTTTCAACTTCTTTTCGCCCGGTCTATCCCATTATTATCTTACACCCTGCGCTCAACAACAACATTCAATTTCTAGAACTATTCTTCTTCTTCTTCATCTTCTTTAGTTCATTTTTCGGCCGGTCAAATTTTGGAAAGTGAGGACGAAAATTATCAGAAAATTTGAAATTCTGAAAATACGATCGCTTTGTGTAATTGAATAAGGGGTCTTCAAAAGTATAAAATAAAACAGAAACATATAAAAAAATTCTATTGTTTGTTTGAGTTTAGCGGAATTCACAAATCTGTCCCAAGAAATGTTTAGCTTCCCATAGGAATTTATTGTGATGCGGCCGAAATCAAAATAAAATTGTCATCAAAGAGCGCCCTGTGAAATTTTTCTCGAACACACCCTGCACAACAGCTGTTTGACACATCTCTGATTTCACATTTCCAATTGATGTTTTTCTTATGTAGTGTGATGTGAATACCACTAAAAAGCCCACCTTAATTCTTAACAACATTTCTGATCTGTCTTCGCGAACACCCTGCACGTATTAATTGTTTTAAACCATTTCGGTACAGAATATTTAAATAATATACAGTTTTATTTTATGATATTTTGAGTCAACTAAATAAATTGCGTTTCAGTACTTATGATTTTTTCATTAGATCCGGTGAAGTGTTTTTCAGTTCCACCAATTAAGCGTTTGTTTGCATTTATCGCTGAGGGGTTATTACAAATTGGGGTTGGAAAAGTCTTTAATGTTGGTTTATCTCAATTTTTTTCATTTTAGTGCTTAGTGAAGTAATGAAAGTCCTGGAAGGGCAGCTTCCTGTATCTAAAATGGACAGAAACATGTCAAAAAGCGGCAGATAAAAGTTTTAAACAAAACATAACTTTTCTGTCATTATTAGATGTGTTGACCGAACTATTGTATAGATTGTTACCTTTCTTTAAAAAAATATATATTTATCGATTTTGCATTTTCCAACAAATTTACGTGAAACAAAAAAAGAGCATATAAAAAAAACATGTATACGCCCGAG
This sequence comes from Sphaerophoria taeniata, assembly GCA_943590905.1. Classification (NCBI taxonomy): domain Eukaryota; kingdom Metazoa; phylum Arthropoda; class Insecta; order Diptera; family Syrphidae; genus Sphaerophoria; species Sphaerophoria taeniata. The sequence continues at coordinate 28,591,329 of OX016541.1, forward strand.
TTTCCTCAATTTCAAAGTTAGGTACTGAGGTACAATCGGGCATACATCTTTATTTTTTTGATATTAATTGTATCACTTTTTTCATAAAAAGAAGTTTTAGTAAGAGTCGGAAATAAATAAGGCCTTTGTTACTCAGGAAAAATATTCGTTTTATTTATTCGCGGGTAAGACAGCTTATAATTAAAAATTATCTGACATTATAATAAGAACATAAAAGTTTATAAGCCCCAGTTATAGTGATGTATTGAGAGAGTTCTTGTTCGGAATGTTGCTCCTTCTGTAAATAACTATAATTATCAATTTTCTGCATTAATTTATAGGGAACAAAAAAGAGCATTAAAAAACAAGTATACGCCCGAGTGTCCTCAATATCAAAGTAGATACTGAGGTACAATACAGGCATCCATCTTTATTTTTTGGCATTAATTGTATACGACTTTTTTCATAAATAGAAGTTTTAGTAAGAAAGGTCAAACTGAGCTGTCTTAAAAATTTGAAAAAGACTTAAATTTTGTATATGAATCGAAAGGGTTAGTAAAAGTTTACTTCAACCCAATGCAAAAACCCAAAATAAGTATTGAAAATAAGAATTTAATTTTTGACATTTCTTCAACTTGTTTTTTGGATAATAATGATCACCTTAAAGTTAGTAGCCTACAATGACGTCTATATCTACCTACGCTGAAATATTTTCTCCATCAATCAGGTCCAATATTATTCGCACATTTTCTTTCGATTATTATTTGCTACACAAAACACTTGATAAATCCCTTGAATAAAGTGCTTTTTTTGTTTGAACTTTGTTTCAAAACCATATTCACTTCTTTAACTATATGTACGTAACGCATATGCATACATAGATAATACTGAAGGACTTTAATCTATTTCATCGATTTCAGTTTGATTGGCACTTGAAGTCTGAATGACATGAAGTGATTGTTGAATTGAAAAATATTCGTTTTGTTTTTGAAAAAAGTAAGGGAGACAGGTCTTTTATTTTTACGTAAATGATCAAATATTGATTGGGTGGATTGTATATTTTAATGGGACAGACCTGTGAGATACATTAGGGATTTCGTCAGCGAAAATGGGGCCTACCGTGATTAATGTTATATTAAATAATATATCTTTAAGTTGTGTCAGAAAATTATTTCACACAATATTACAATGAAGTGAAAGAGTATGTTGACATAGCCTTTTCTCAGGATACAAAGCTGACAGAATCTATACTTTAATGCCTGATATTAGTTTCATAATGGCAAAATGAGTGAAACCATACCTTTTATTTTCAAAGTAATTTTAGTATTTATTTTATATTTGCCTTTAAATCGCGAAATCCTTAAATACCCATTTAAGGGATATTTATCTAATCTCTCTATCTGTACAAATAGAGTACCAAACACATGGCTGTTCACAGTTAAAAAAACAACTAAATTTGCATTTTACTATTTTGATTGTACATGAAATTGTTTATCCATGTCATCCATTCGGAATTCAAGCGTTAAAACGCCCCTTCTTCAATTTCTTCCAGCTGACCAAAGTTTGTTGTTGTGTTTTTTTTTTTTACTTAGCCTGCCCCGAAATACTGATTTTGCTGATTGAATTAATTTTACGGTTGAACTAATTCAAACCAACCACAAACATGCAATCCATAAATTATAAATCTTACGGTCACCTCCTCATTTACAAGGGTGTGGTTTGAAAAAAATATTCAATTAAAAATAAACATTGGCGATATGTATATCAAACCAACAAAAGTGAAATGTGGTTAAATTTAACTTATATTCAGAATCACTGCTGCATGAAAAGTTTCTTCATATATACGTTGGGGGTGGGATCATGGATATGTGCAATTTAGAAAGGAAACAATGTTTCCAAGTAAATATGGTGAAAATTTGAAGTGAAAGTGCTGACCTACACCTTCTCGTGGTACCCCTGAGAGGTTCTTGTCAATTTATTGGCATGAACTTGCGAACGTAGGCAGCTTAAGTCATGCAGTCTTCCAGATTGTTCAACCGCTTTGGCAACTGGTAAAATGGACTGCATGACAAGGATGCCAGTGGATCCTTGTTAATCCATGATAAGAACGAAAGCTGGGAAAACTCCTATTGAAAAAGTGTAACGTAAGAGTACATATAATCAATAGAAAGACTACCATGTCTATTGAATAAGCTGGTACTCTGGGGTAGTTGGGGCCCCGTTCATTGTGACTTAGGACCTTTGAACGCCAACTACATAAGCGGTAGGCCGCCTAGTGGGAGTTTCAGAGGGGTTGTTGGTTGTCGAGAGATTCGTTCTCGGTAACTGAGTACGTATCTCAAGCTCAGTTATATAGATATAAAAAACATTTACCATTATGGTTTCTTCATGGAAGGAATAAACTGGTACTTGAAAACATAATTGAAATTTATTATATTAAATGCGATGAAGGGATAACATCGCGAAAGTTTGATAACGATGAGTTTCAAACTGTGTGATTAACGGAGAGTTATCAACTCTAACAAACAGATATCAATGTGAATGGTCACACGTCGGATAAGGCATAATAGCTAGGTGCCGACGTAAAACTGCTCACTCCATATATACGTTGCGGGATAAAGAATCCAATCTACTTTCGAAAAAAAAACAAAAATATATTTGTTAAAAACATATTTCTATTTTTAACTCAACTGAAAGTCACAACTCACAACAAAACAGGAGTTGGATAGCCTTGGGTCTTCCATCAGAAAATGGTGAAATAAACAACTGTGTGTTTGTTCTTTGGCTTAATGGTCTGAAAACTGCATACAAATTTGATATAATTTTTGTTTCATATTAATTTCAAAAACTCAATCTGTTACGGAAACCATACCATCGAGCAAGTCAAAAGGACTGCCAGGTTGTGTTTCGCTGAGATATCAGTTCGAGCGTTTTGTTATAAATTACGTACATTCTGACGTTACATGAGTAATTGAAAGATATTGCTATCGGGGCTTCTACAGCTGCGAATGTGTCTGCTTTGTTTAATTTACCATACTCCAACCCAGCTATCTCGTATTTAATAAAACAGCAAAATCACACAGTTGGTATCGAAAGGTTCACAGACAAAAGTTGGTTATTAAGTTAAAACAAATTAATAATGTTGCAGCAAATGAACTTGGAAACTCAATTTTGAAACTATTTTTGGAAAGATGTTAAAATAAACTCACTGGTTGTTCAACTTTTTAATGAAGAAAGTTGAAATCGTTGATTAATTTTTACCGACAAAATCATAAGGTAGCAGATGGGAGGGAGTCCGTAAAGGAGAAACTGAAATGAAGCAAATTGATGAATTGAAAAGAATTTTCTTGTCTGATAACAAGCTGGAAGATAATAATTGTTTGTAACTGATGAAAGTTGATTAAAACCCTAAATATACAAGAAGAAGATACCTATCTACTCTTGTTAATTACTCTGTTGTGATGATGACTCCTTTCTAATCATCATACACTTCTTCACTTACCTCCGTTCTTTGCAACTCTATGACAACCCTAATTTTCCAATGAACAAAGTCACTTCTTAATTCCATTAAATTTAAACCAAAAATTAAAACATCTTCATATGAACATCCTTGGTAACAAGACTGTGAATGAGTAGACTTGTTTACTTAGATCCTTGTTTACTCACAATGATTGTTGAAGAGGTTCCTGTTAAAATTATTTATTTACATTTCAGAGAATAAGACACATCTCTCTGCTTGTATATTTGTATATTTATTTATTCAATTAACAAAGTTCAATTTCAAAGACATTCAGTCTCAAAAGTTAGTAAACATTTGTTTTTCTGCAAATTGTGTGAAAGTAAATGTTTTGCTGTCGTTTCTTTCAACACACTTTCGTTCTTGTTTTGATAACATTTGAGAAACATGCGTTGGTAGGTTTACCTTAAATTTTTAATGATTATCTCGAAGTAATGAGGCACGTGGACTCTCTGAGTTACAGGAAGGTAAGCAATTGTAGGAATTGTTTAAATTTATCAAGAGGTTAAGGGAGAATTCTAGTAGTATTCTTGAGTGTCTGTTTAGGGTCCTTGAATGCAAAAATGTAGGTTTCCTACTTAAAGAGACTTGTGTGCTTAGTTAAGGGCGCTTTCAGAGAATAGTTTTGTGGAGAAGGACCATATCCTATTCCAGTGTATCCAATGTAAAGATTTTTTTAGGTTTAAATCGTCTTAAAGTCGGCGGATAGTCACGTTAAAACATTCTCTTAAAGCCATTTAACGGCCTTTCGATAAAAAGAAGTCCTTTTAAGCTACTGAATTTTAAAGAGCTTCAAACGTCCTTCTCATCTTTTACTTTCACAACAAAAAGTGAATAAACTTTGTAGCCTGATATATATTAGCAAATATCCTTTCAGGTTGTCCCAAAAAGGAAGGAAAATAATTTGAATTTATTTTGTCAGCCGGAGCCTTGCTTTAATAAATTAAATATTTAAATCGTTCCAAATACTTCGTTGCTAAAACCTTTAATTTTTTTGACAAAGCAAATATAGACATGGACACCAGAGCTCTCAAACCTTGGCAATTTAAAAGAAATAACTGTCTTCAGGATATTCGTTTTTGGATTTTTCTCTGTTTGTCAACTTGTCTACTTGTCTTAAGCCGTAAGGAAATTAAAGAATTTGCATAAACTCCAACGAATAGTTCATCCACTCTTGCCAAAAAGAAGAAAACGTCTTTGATCCTTTTTTTATCATGTCTCATTGTCGTTTCCCAAAATTGTCTACGCTGGAAGTTCTTCATCACGAAAGGTACTTGGCAGTATACAACGTTGAACAAACTCTTATCTTATAAAAAGAAGCTGCTTCCACAGAAGCTCGTAAACGACGAGAATTTTAATCGTCGAATCTTAAGTTCCGTTCATTAACCCAATCCGGATCCAGCCAGAGAAAAAGGAGGTTGGGCGGCATGTAATAAATAAAACACCTCAAAAAAGATCTTAAGCACACTGTGAGCTAAATTAAGCACACCTAAATTTTCTAAAAAAAAAAAAAAAACCAAAACAGAAGACTAATTTAATTCAACTTTTATAACAAGCAGTTCACCTTTTGGTGTAAGTATAAAAAGTTGCCAAAGCAGATACAGCTTTATTATCAAAACCAAATTGGTTGCCTCGAAAACTCACGACAACAAAGTAAAATGCAGGTGTTCTGCTGTAAAATTTCTAACGAGCCAGCCGCAGCCATACACACCACCCAACCCATCCATCGCGTCTTGAACGAAATTGTAACATTTAACGAGATAGCTATTCTATGGTATGTATGGATGTTACCCTTTTGCGAGGGTAAGCAAGCTGTATCTGGTTCTTCATTAGATTGTAACAGCCCTATTAATAAACACAGAATAACCCTAACACAAGACTAACACGTATTTTAATTCAAAATTCCTATTAATAAACGTGTGTTAGCCTTATATGACAAATGTAAGCAAACGAATAACTTATTTCGTCGATTTTTGCGTATAAGGAGCGAATATCTTTTATTTCAAAATATTTGACAGCAAATTTAAGTAATTTATTTATTTTGAAAGAAAATTTATCACGCAAGAGTCCAACAGGTCAATCAAATATTTGCTAAATGTTAATAGTTCAATCATTTGCATTGGCGATCATACCTATATATATTGGAAAGAAACTAACGATAAAGCTTGGTTTGACAAAGGTACTTATATGATTTAATTTCAATAATATTCATATTCTTGTAGAGTAATTCTAAGAAAGGCCAATGGCAGTGGTCTCTACGGAGTGCCAATGGTACCAATTAGCTGGACAGAAATGCAATATCCCATTTCAAGAACAAAGAAAAGTAGCCAAGATCTTACTAGAAAGTGCATTTAGAACGGAAGACGAATAAAATATTTTTAAAGTAAAACAATCTCTGATAATTTTGTTCATATTTTTTGAGTAAACTAAGGTCTATAAGGACAAATTAGTTTTTCTAAGCTCTGGACTTTCGGGTCAAGGATTTTTCCGTTGAGTAAAGATTCAACGTACCGGCCATGATTTGAATGAATTCCTTTTTAGAGCCAGTAACTATTTTGAGCATTGACGGTTTTTAATTCTTTTTTTTTGTATTTATAAATAATCAAAAAACAATCAATAAATGACAAACAACCTTCAGACTCAAAAAAATACTAGATTTCTAGTACAATTTTGGAGCTAATCAATGAATAAGTAATACGAGGAAAAAATATGTTTATTAATGAACTTATTTATCAAACGAACAACTTCGCTATCCGTGTGCTAGCTATTACGTGTGTTATCCAGTGGATAGAGTATTTTTATTAATAGGGCTGTAAATATATGAAGGACGAACTACGTGTTTAACGCAAAATGTAATTTTTTTTCTTCCTCTCTAACATCATTGCTTGGCCAATAAGTCCCCTCACATGATGATATGTGAGACTTGAACGAAAAATGAGAGCAACATCCTCACGATAACATTTTTCAAAGGATTTCATATCCGATATGAGGACTTTCATAAAAGATAGAAAAAAAAGGAAAACACACAAAAGGATGTGAGCCTTCACTTGTGAAAATCATTTTTTCTTGTCTCGCATCGTTTGTTTGAACATTGAAAAATTGGTTGCTCGAAGAGGGGTGAGTGACGTGACGAGAGGGTGGTGAGTAATGTCCTGAATAAAACCAGCATTATCTTGATACATAAAGCTTGAAATGGTTGAACGTATGCATATAAGTCGGTTTTATTTTTAGAAGAGGAGGATTTTATGTGTCCTGAAAATTTCATTCTCCTATCCGTTACTTTTGGAACAAGTAAAAAAAACTGTTTACAATTGAATTTGGCAATGCTTGGTTTTTGTGGCTTGACAAAATATTATTTATTTCTATAACGATTTTCAGGAAATTCATGTAAAAAATCTTTTATTTTTTATAGTTTGGGTAGTTATAGGTTAATCATGTTTTATCAGTTTCTGAGAAAATGAGTAAGAAAATTCTATGTCCAGGAAATGGAAGGGAAATTTGAAAGAAAATTGTGCGTTTTGAAACATTTATGGTTAACCCACAAAAAAAAAACACAAAAAAGTCCACCTTTTAGCTCTGGCCAGTGGTTCAAGATGTAGATGCAAACAAGTAAACAAATATAAAAGACGGACAGAAGTGTCGAAGTTGGACCAATTTGCAAAAATGTTTCGCAATGATATGAAACTTCGGAGGTGAGAGAAAAGCATTTCTTTCAACAACTCTCTCATTGGAATGATTTGCTTTACTTGCAATTTTTAATTTGTAGAACGAAAGCCTCAAGAAAATGCTACAGGACTCGTGACTATAAAAACGCGTTTGCAAAGTAAGTAGGTCACTGTGTCGTATACGTACTATTTTTTTATATGAATTTGTAAAATTAAATTTAAACTAATTAAACCCAACGAAGGTGCACTTCTTGACTCAATTCGAGTGTCTATTTGGTGTTAACAACAGGAAACCTGCATTGAATAAAATAACAACCACAATACCAACCACTTTCTACGTTCTTAGTTTCCACATTGAGGGAAGCTTACCATTTCTTTAGTTGTCAGGTTTCTCATTCTTTTGTCTGCCAATTTTTGACTTAACAGCTGAAGCACTACTTCAAGGAGAACTGGACCTCTGCCAAGTTGCTTTTAGATGTCCAATTGACGAATCTTGGGTAAAGATCGGCCAGGCCGATGAAGTTTCTGCTCTCATCCGCGCAATAACCAGGATCTGGTTAAATTTGGTCTGCTCGGTTCCACTTTGCTCAAACGAGCTAGATGTCCAGCGCATCGAGGTCTAACAAGGAGATGACATAAATGCTTTTTGAAAACTCAAAGATTTGATTGTTGCGAGCAACGTTATTAAATACAACATCCGTTTTCCTTTGACTGACACTGTTAAGCTTGCAAAAAACTCAGAGCCGTATGTTAGAATAGGTACCGCAAGTGTTTTTGCAAGCATTTTTCTTGTATCCAATGGGATGAAAATTCTATTGTTGGCCACAATATTTGAAGAGCCCCATAACCTTTCCCAACAATTTGATTGACATGGTCGCTCCAGTTAAAGCTTTTGTTAAGGCAAATACTAAGATTTTTAGAGGTACCCACAAACTCAATTTTAGAGTCTCCAAGAAAAATATCTCGAAGACTGGACAAATCAACGAGAATTTTGGAAATAACGAGGCTCTTGCTTTTGAATGGATTTAAAGTATGGCCACGCCATTTTACGGACCAATTTCAGATTGATAGTTGCCTTGTTGGCATGGTGTAAGATTGTGCTCCTCTGAGGGCCTCTTCAAAGGTGCGTTCATCACAATACCGTAAACGCTTTGGTTTGGTGGTTTATAGAGTCAATCGCCTTGGAATAAACTGGGAGAGCCAAAAATGGAACTTTGTTGGTATATAACGCTTTTCGCACCCATTCGTCAACCTCCAAGAGTCCTGTTGTACTGCTGTGGCCAGCGAAAAACCCGGATTTATCTATTTGAGGCTGTTTCGGAGAAGAAAGCAAGACATTTGCTTATGCATTATTTTTTCAAAGACCATGGACAGAAAAGGAAGGACGGCAATCGTCCTAGATTCCATGTTAGCTTATTTAAGGAATTGGTATTGTTTTAGAGTCTTTCCATTTAGAGGGAAAAATTCCCTTACTAAGAATGGTATTATAAACGTTTGTGAGATGTGGCAAAATTATTAGAAGAATGGCTTTTAGAAAAGTGTAAATGAGGTTATCAAAACCAATAGCATTAGACTTCAATGAAATAAAGCTTTCAACTACATCTAAGTCGTTGTTCTTCTTTTACCAACGTTTTCTGCAGACGATGAGCCACCACGCACTTGGTTTTTCAAGTTTATGCAGACCCATGATTTTTCCATCCGCTTGATTTGGATAAATAAATAAAATGTACAGCTTGTGGGTTCACTCTAAGGATGTCAATGTCGTCTGCATTCACCAATAATTGGGTGAACATGTTAACGACATTCCCTCTTATAAATGTTCCAAAGGCGCAGATAGCAATTGGCATCTAACCTGTGATATCTCCTTTCTTATGCATGGGAAATATAATTCCCATAATGTTTACAGACGTTATCTAACGAATATGACATAAAATCACCGTTTCGAATGAATGCATATCCTCTCATTTGCACTGTGTGAGCATTTGAGCATTTCAATCTACGTTTTCAGGTGCAAGCGACGGAGAAGATTTGGTAATGAAATTTCCAACCAGATGGGCAACATACAACTTTTTTACAGAAATTTTATAGACACATGCAAAAAACACCAAACAAAGTTATGCAAGAAGATATTCCATATTCATGCAAATTGAAACCAACCCAACGCAATCACAAAAGTATGAATAATCAAGTAGCATTTCGAAGAATCAAGTTGTTGAAAAGTTTAAGTGTAGAAACGAGTAAAAGCAAGGACACACATACACGCACACAGTATTGCACTGTGTGAGCAAAATTTTGAGATATCTAATTCTTACGGTGAAAGATGTCGAAAGAGGAGTTTTGAAGCGACATGTTGTAAACAATAGGATTTGCACCTTAGTAGTTGTAATTGTAATAGAATAAGTAAGTGTAGCAATGTGTTAAGGTCATGTATTTCGTCATCAAGGTAATAGAGAAATCTGTATTTTGAAAAGAAAATCATTTATCAAACGAATTCGAAAAGGATACTATTTGGTTGATTTCAATTGATTTGTGACATAAATCAAATTCTGTCGTTGAAATGACTAATTCATGCATTGACTATATCAATCAATAAATAAATCTTAAAAACCAATCGTATTATTATATAATCAATAACAACCATAAATTCAACCTTCGACCATCAATTAGTCTGCCTTTCATGCCGGCCATATAGAATGAACGTTGACACCCAACAATTTCATATCTAATATTCAAATAGAATTTTTTTTTCGGACGAACTTATAATTTAATCAACACTTTTCGTTTTGGTCCTTGGGAACCTTTTAGAGCTTTTAGAGCAATTAAATGAACTCAACTTGTGTTCCTGTGCCAGGGTCAATTTATATATTTGTGATGGAACAAAGTTCGTTGGAAGGGAATTAAATTACAGGTTGGGAAATCGATACAAAATTTTTAATCTTTGAAAGTTGAAGGCTTACAAAAAGGACAAATCATTTTATTGAAGGATTTTAATTAATTATAAAAAAAGGCTTAAGTTCATTGTTGCTACTTTAGACAAAATCAAAAATTTAACAAACGCTTAATTAAGTTCTCTGAGGTTGATCACAGAAAAAGGAAAAAAATGCAAAGAGATGAGCAGAAGAAATGAAATGAGATAGGATAATTGAAGAAGTTTACTAAGCTAAAGCGTTACTTGGTCATTTGGAAACAAACGGACACACGCAATACACAAGAATTACCAATTTTATGGACCTAACATTCTAGTCAGAATCTGGATATTGACTATTAACAAGCCAGCAATAATTACTTCCCTTTAATTTAATTGAAACACAAAGCATTCCATTAATTATTATCATCTTCATTTCTGTAGAGTCACGACTTGATAATAATATGCTTATTCTGCTCTATTACATTCCCTTTAATCAATAATAATACCATATCAGACATTTAACTCTGTCACCTCTTGTTGATATTGCCTCGGAAGAGGTAATAAAAAGCTTTTGAGGATGTTTAAGGTTATTCTTGGTATTTTCCATTCCAATTACTTTTTCATGTATGAACATATTTAGAACGTAGAAAGGAGTATAATAATTTTCGGTGGAATTGAATAGGTACTTCCCCAAAATGTCGGATAATGATGGAAGAATTCACCTTTATCAAGTAGCTACTTTACTACGCAGTGTTTTCCATATTTAGATTCCTCTCTGTCGATGTTTTCGGTTTATAATTATGTAAGCTAAGAGATAAATTAATAAAGAGTACCTAATTGAATTTTTTAGGTTTGTTTCCATAAGATACTTTTGAAGCACAAAACACATACATATATATTGAAAAATAAGGAAAAAAATTAAAATTTTCTAAGAATATAACAATTATACCAGCATTCAGGTTTGTGTTAATATTATCTTTTTATCTGTGTGTACTAGGTTTTAGTCATTCATAAAACTACAATGACGTCATAATGTGGAAAGTGCACGAGAGTGCTAGGCCTAGTTTTTTTGTCTTGACGAAAATTAAGTTATCTATTGATGAAGAACAGAAACCAGAAGAAGAGGTAATTCAGAGGACTATCGGATTTTCCAATAGCGAAAGACAACTTTCAGCCGTATTAATAAAAACGCATATTCCGATCGTATTCCACAGGTTAACTAACCCTTTGAATAAGAATTATTCCATGGGTTAAAATGTTTCAATAAATAAAATAATTTGTTCCTGGAATATAAAAATGACGTTTGTCGATAACTTATCCTTTAGGAAGTTTGTTGTTGTTGATATTTGACAGCCAATTTGTTGTTGTTTTTGTTATATAATGTAGCAATCGATTGTGGCGCCACCTAATGAACTGAAAGAATAGCAGCGTATTTTTTACAATAAGTTAGTTAACGTCAGTTAGGTGAGTTAAGGTCAGTTAAGTGAGTAAACGTCAGTTAAGAGAAATTTTATTTTATTAATAGCATTTTCCTCTTACTCCACGGAATAGCGGTTAATCCTTCAATATTCTTTGTTTATTAATTTGGCTGTTTAAAATTAATTTGTTGACGCAAATTTTTCATCATTTTCATCAAATTCTCAATGTCAATTGAGTGAGTAAACACATCTTCTTTATGGTAAAGTATCTACACGACTACAACGGAACAATCTACGTAACCTACAAAAACAGAAGGGACATAAAAAATACATCAAAGGATAACGTTTTTTGTGTATAATTGCAATGACTACCTATATTATTTAAATATTCTGTAAGGAATTTATTTAAAACAATAAATTAGAATTTAAAAAAGTGGGGTTATCAAAACAAAAACAAATAGAAATGTGAATCATATCTAGTAATGTCAAACAGCTGTTGTGTTCAGGGTGTGTTCGCGAAGAAATTTCGGAAATGTCATTTAGATTAAAGGTGGGATCAGAGTGGTGTTCACATTTCACAAATCCGTCAAAACGACAGAATTTGATAAACATGTTGTTGAATGTAAAAAAAAATTAAGGGAATTTCGAGAGCTAAGTCGACTAACTATGCAAATTTTCACCGATAATCGGAGTCGGGGACCGCAACTCCAATTTCCAGTTGAATTTTCTCACCATAGTGGATAGGTATAGGAAATTACAAGTTTAGCAAACCAATTTGAGCCTACATACCTTATCGTTGTGTGTTGCCGCATCAGTAAGGCAATAGGTTGGTGTTGAAAATACCATGCATCCGTCGATCCAAATTAGTCTATTCCACACCATGATTACCCATTATTTTTGGCCCGAATTCGAAGGGCGTCATGTGGATGTTGCCACAAGCCACAACGTTTCGATTTACATTCGATTTATTGAAGAGTAAGTTGCTTTAAAAAAAACAACCCGTCAGTATTTTCTAAAAGCCTTTCCTCAAGTATTTAACTAAGTGAACATCTACAAACGAATAAGCTAACATTATCTTTGAAACTCATAGTACGAGTGAACAACTTATTTTCAAATGATAAAATTTTGTTCCAATCAATCGATAGGTTCAATATAATCAAATTTCAGCACAAGGTTGCTGAAAGTATAACCACCAACTCAATTAGCAAATACTTACTAAAAATGTATTTACGACTCTCTTCTGTCTTCAATCTCTCCTAACCTCTTCTATGTCGAAAAACCCATCCAATAATCGGTTACTGATTACAAGTTGAAAGCTCTCAAAAAATCATATCATCCTTGCTGTCCAACTGACCCAACATACTTGGCCAAATCAACTTTCACTCTCGAACACAAGAAGCATATCGAATGTTTGTCCCCCATTAATTTTTATGGTGCAATTGCTTTGCAGTTTGGCACAGAAACCGAAGCACGGCCCATCCCAGGGTTCCCATTCCATATTACATCGATAGAATCATAATGGAAGCAAATCTAGGACAACCACACATCCGCACGTACATACACATATTTACAGAAAAAATTGATGACCCTCTTTCGGTCAGGATTCAACAAATAACCACATCCGGATGGGGTTAAGGCAGGCTGGGACTTACATCAAAATCAATATTACATATTTCAATCGGAGGCAAGTCTATTGTACAAAAAATGTATAGAGAGAACTAGGACCTTTGTCTTGTCATCTATATTGTCGAGCCCAACACCTTTTTAATCCTTATCTGCTTTGAGATATCGTTCTCATTTCGAAACTGCTATAATCCCTGTGGCAGTATAAGTAAAAGCGGAAGGCTATATTGCGGATATATTTCAGCATTTATGTGTAAGCCTTTTCGTGAGCTCGGATGTCCTTCGTCATTTTGTTCAATCAATGAGGATACGATGAACTTTTTGCTTTGTTAAATTTGAAAGGGCTTAAAAATGTTTCCATTGTTGCTGTCGATAATGCCGTCGAAAATGACACCACATATCCTTATTTGCTTCGGATTTCTTTGGACCTACCTAACAAGGCTCGAAATGATATCCTTCCATGAAATATCTATAGGCGTCTTCAATTGATATGGGCGTTATTCTCTACATGACCTAATAAATCCAATATTCTGAACACGTTGGCTTTTGGAAAAGCTTGGCATTAACAATCGCAAAAGAGTGATCCCAGGTCCTTATATCAATAAAAACAGTATGTGAAGAAAATTGGAGTCATTCGTTTTTGGTTTGCTCTTTCTGGTTTCACCAGGTGCGAGTGCGAGCATTGATTTTGATCGAACTTTTTTTTTGCTTTTGGGTGGATAGAGGAAAAAGGTGTTTACATTTGGGTTTCGTGTTAGGAATACTCAATTAAACGGACTTGGAATTTAAGGTTTATTAGGATTCTCTATCAATATATATAAATCATGTTTCATTGGGTGTATGTTTCGGGAATTCGCTTTGTTGTTTTTGGAGATGAAACATTTCATAAGGAACATTATGTGTTATTGATTGGTTTGACTTAAAGAAGAGTGGTGAAAAGGGAAAGTTTTTATATATTATTTATTTGGGAATATTTGTTTTGTAGACAGCTTGGGAAAGGGTTTGCTATGGCAAAAGGATGGGGACATGCGGATGTTCTGTATTTTCGTCATTTTCTGTGGCTTCTAGACAAAAAAGTTTTCTCAATGTTGGCTCTTAACTCTTCCACGTCGTTGGCTTGTTGGCATAAATCAATGCCTTAATGTTGCACCAGAGAAAATAGTCTATAGGCGTTAAATCGCACGGACGAGGCGGCCAAACGAATGGCCCATTTCAGCAGATAACACGCTCTATATCAACCTAGGAAAATATTTATTACTTGATTCTTAAGTGATATGCAGCAATTAACAAGTTTTTGCCGCTATGAAGCACTCGCCGCGGCTACTTTACGAAAATTTGTGCAATCCACGAACATCAATTTCATACTCAAAATTCCACTCTCTATAGTCTTATTAGAAAGAATTCTTCACTATCAAGAATTGTTTACCTCCAAAGCCGGCTCACAAGTTGAATTGACCTTGATCTTCGACATCGATTCGCTGCTTGGGCCTTAACGAAGCTGAATTGGAGAAATGGATTAAGACGCCTTCTGTTTTATGCAGAATGAAGCACCATGCTACAATCAATCTTTTGGACACCAAATTCTAAAACATTTCAGAAATTTTAGCCTTGTCAAATTGTCAATCTCAATTTTCTATTTCGGAGCTGCAATTTGTCCCATTTGCGCCGATGTTTTACCATAAAACTAAAAAACGATTCAAGCAGCAAAGAAAAATATTAATTTTGTGACAAAACAGCTAAATTGTGTATGAATGAATCCATTCCGAGTTCAGACTTATCTTACAATTATTCATTTAAAAAGACAGAACATGTTCCGCTGACAAGTTCTCAATTTCTGTAAAATCCTTTATTCGGTTTCTTTCTGCTGAGTAGCGGAATCGTTGGTGGTGCGGTGGCAGTCTAGAAATATCATGGGTAGTCGAAGCAGTGTTACTGTGCGCTGTGCGGCTGCGTAGAAAAATGTGTAACTTCGTCACAACATAAACAAAAATCGTATTTTTAGTAGAAATTTATATTAAACGGTAAGAAGACTGAAAATTTGTTGAACATTTTTCCCGTCTGCCCTGAAATAGACATTTAAACAAAATTATTAAAAAAAAAAAAAAATACATCCGAAAAATTCCAAAAAAATCAACCATTCGCAAAAGTTCTAATTTTCTCCTGCTGTGATACCACCGAAAAAATTATTCTGTCAACTGATTATTCTGTTTGACTTTTATCATAACTCCGACTGTGGCTATGACTATGAGACTAAAGACCAACTTTTCGACGACGAAAACTTTTCCAATCAAATTCTCACACTAACAGGATTCAGTTTTTTTTTTTGAAAATAAAAATACAGCTTTCGAAAAACTGATTGCTATAAAACTTCAGCGTCGTGTGAGGTTTCTGCAGAACTTTTCCCAGCATCAAATCAGAATGTTAAATGTTTTAGTGCTATTTATGGTTATGTAGGTTTAATGTATAGAGACATGGTAGACACCATTTTTAATGTGACCATAATTCTGCGGAAAATTTTGAAAATTTGTAAGAGAGATATTGTGGCGTGTGACAATGTCGTTAAGTCATTGCAAAATTTCTTAAGGTGAATTTTGCTAAACATCAACAATCCATAAGCTTCCCAACAAATTGAAAATGAAAATATTATTTGAAAATCGTGAAGGAATAGTAGCGCAAGTCATGCTTATGCTTACCTTAATTTCGTTCTTTTTCATTTGAGAAATTCACCTTTAAAAACGCTTTGCCTAAACATGACAAAATTTTCGGTTTGCGGAAACCATGGTTCACGAAAACATTTTGTTATATTTGCTTATAACTAACCTTACATTCCGATAGTCATTAGCGAATGTAATAGATTTAACATATGTACATATGTTATAGGGTAGTATTAAAGTACGTGAAAATTAATTAAGCCTGTTAGACAAGTACCAATGTAGATTTCAAATCCACAAATTCTATGAGCACATTTCCAGTGTTAAACTAATTGCTTTGTAGCGGTTAAGGACTTAGAACTAAGACAATAAATCCACGACAAATATGAATGTGTTTCCTGTGTACGTGGTACCATTATGGTACGTGTAGGCTGAACATTTCAAATCTATATACGACAGTAACGAACACCAACGATCCAACGAAATCTTAATTAAAAAACAAATTAGTCTTCGTCAAGGATAAACCATAAAATAATGTCAAAGTGTACTTAAACTTATACATACTTATTGCCATGTGTGCTGGGTCCTTTACTAGAAGTATCAATAAATCAGAAGATGGAAAAATAAAATAAAATTATGGCTAATTGGTAGTTAATAACTTTTAAGGACCTTATATAAAGTTGTATAATAATGTTGTCATATTAATTAATAGAGTGCCACAGGGGTGGATCGAATTTGATGGGAGATGGAAGGAATTATCACAAATAGTATCGACAAAGGGAATGAGAGTTGAGCATTCAAACTTTCGTAATATCGTCAGGAAAAGTCAAGTACATGGACCTTGACAGTTAATATTTGTTCCTCATTCCGGTTACCTTGCTAAGGTGATGAAAAAGTCATGTCATGCATCACTTGTGTGTGTATATGAGCCGCCCTAATAGCAGCTGACTACGATGCCGACGTCTTTCGGGGTTGTATTCGATAACGTTTTGGGATAAAATACTGGTGTCCTTGTCTAAATTTAAATGGAGTTGAGGTTGAAAAAGCCGTTTAAATTCTAGTTAACACGAATTAATTGTGTCGTGAGAATGACTCGTCAAACCAGTAGGTATATTCATTACAGCTGCTGTGTGAAACCAATCATTTCAAAAGTAGAATTCCCTGCATTTAATTCGAATGCAAATGAACTTCTTATTTAAGACACAATAGTGATGTTAGCCGTCATATGTCAAATTTTCTTAGAGCATGTGTTTTGGCAGCATAGTTTAGTAGTTTCCTTGGTGTAATAGAAGGTGGTGGTGGTTGGAATATTTCTCGTGCCCGTGTCTTAAATTACTTTTATTTAATCCTTCATAAATTCTGATTCATGCAAAATACTGACAAAGCTCTTCGAGAGCATCACTTGTCAAGAAAAAAAGCTTATCAACTAAGCTGTTCAACTATCCTTCCAGCCTACCACAAATTGTACCGCAATAGACATTCCGGGTCGAATCGTTCTTCTTCACAAATGGGGCCAACTATTTTCCCGACCGCAGCTCAGAGCGGTTTTGGCTGAGTACCAAATTCTTGATCCGTAAGCGAGTACTGATAAGACTTGTATCGAAGTCACATGCTTTTTCATATATAATATTTTCCCTTACGGAATTGAACTATATTTATTCAATTCACACTCACTCCCTTAGGAAAATATTATAAGTAGACTCGTACGATCGTACTAAAGGCCCTTACTACTATGTATATTGGTCAAAGTTAACCTGATATAGTCCGACAATTTCACTATCGGAACTTTCCCCAACACTGCTGTATTCAATCTTGAATTATTGATATTTCGTACGTTTTGGTTACCACTATGGGCTTTGGTAACTGCTGATCGACGGTTAGTGCTACGGCTGTCCGTATTAATTGTCACCAGAGACATTACATTATACCTGCTGATTCGATTGGAAACCAAAAACTCATTACAGACTAATTGCCTTATGAAGCAGTTGTTTCGAAGTAATGTTAAGATTTTTGGTTTAAGGACCCTAAAAAGACTAAAGAAGATTTTGTTGGCTCTAAGCAAGTGCCTGTTTATTTCTTCTTTCATATTGTTATCAGCTCTTCTTGTGGTGCCAACAATTTCTGCAGACAGTGCAACCATTTACTTGCTTTTTTCCCGTATTTATATGCATCAAGAGGTTTTTCTCCGCCTGCTCGATTTGGGTTCAGCTTGTGACTTCCCTACAAAGATGTTACTGTCGTTGTGACGATAGCTCCTCTTGTTCCAGAGTGAAGAATTGTTTTCTAAAATGTCACGTTAGGGAGGTGGCTTGCCCTTCCACCCTCCGATCGGAGTCTATTCAAAAGGTAGACGGCTCGAACTTTTTGTTATGGCATTCAAAACAATTTTGTCAGTAGAATCCGCTTGTCATATCTCTCTTCAAATCTCTCCGTATCACATTAACAATATTGATTTTAAGCCTGTCAAAGCATATTTTAGTCAATAATCCCCAAAAAACCAACACGTGCCTCAAAACCATTTTGCTTAAAAAATTCTCAAATTCAAAGCCTCCTCAGCACGACCCTTTAAAATTGTGTATCAAGTGTGGGATAGCTGCAAGCTCAGATATACTCGTTGGCTACCTTCATCTACTGGTTTTCGTGGAAACCAAGAATTTATCTAACAATAAACAATGAACTTGTTTTCCCAACAACAAGCCCATCTCCCATGTCCCAGTGCAAAAAAAGTTATTAAATTCTCCGAAATCCACGCTCAAACAATAGTTTGTATTTCCATTTTCATATCATATTCAGAAAACAGGGTTGCCTGACAGGCACACTATAGAATTACTCAGAATGTCATAAATTATGTATTTGATCCTTACTCTACGTCTACGCGTATCTCAGTTGCCCAGAGAGTTTTATTCAATGGGATGTTTTCGGCACTCTTAGCACTACTTGCATGTTTTTGTTATTTTCCATCAAAACAGTTTTTTCTTCTTCTTCGTTTTTTTTTGTATTTTTTTTTTTGTTAACGAGCTTTCCTACGGCACTTCCATTTACTCGAATCAGTCAATCAATTGTATTTGGATTTCCCTTATTTTACGTGAAGAATATCGATATGGGTAAAATATGTTTTTCGGGATATGAATATTATTCCCGCTGGGTCTTTTATTAAATTTCAAATGTAAATTCTGCTGATAAGATACTCTTGTTTGTGTAAGTATGATTGGATTTATGGAGATTTCAATAATGTAAGGACATCAAATTGGCATTACAATGGATTTATTTATGAACTTTGATTTGGATTTTCCTTGGAATTTGAAACTCGATGGGAAAATTCCTTCATTTTTGAATTGAATGTGAAGCCCTCAAATTTCATAGAATAAAAGCAATGTAACGGTCGAATACAAAATTTTGGGATGAGCTGGAAATTATGGGATAATAACATATTGAAAACATATTGATATCTGGTTCAACTTTTTGGTCAAATGAGTTTTAAGATCATTATTTTGGATTTCATGTTTTTTTATGTTAAAGTAGCTGTGGGGTTGGAAAGAAGGAAAACCATTTCCAAAAACGTTGTTCATGGTCGACCTACACGCATTACTGCCACTACCTTTCACAAATTTCCGACAAATTCCATGCAAAATTCAAACTGTATAAGTTTGAAGCTAAGCAACTTCCCATCGAATGGTTTCTGGTAAAACTTTATGATAACTCGTTAGTTTGTCGTTTATGTTGGAATTCAGTTCCGATGCATGTCGAAAGTCTGCAAACCAAATGCTAGCATATCGAAATCCCAAAGAGCTTTTTCCTGCGAGATTTGCTTCTTTTTGAAAAAGAAATTTTATTTTATTGCGGGATTTAATACTATTTTGCAATTTTATTCCAAGTAGGTATTAATAACAATCAATGAAACTATTTTTTCAATCTGAAAAAGGAATTAACTAACGGAGGAAAAGACAAATTCACAGCATTTATTAAAAAAAAAACGCAATCGACGCACCCTCTCTTCATCACAATCTGTAACTGACGGATTTTACAAAATTGCAATTGCTCATATGGAATTATTTGAACGAAGAATTTAAATGCTTCGTTCTCCATGATTCTCATCATGTGGTGTCTCCTTAAATGTCTGCTTTTGAAAAAGGGTGTGGCACTGTGGCGTGTGGCCTAATTCAGCGCTGTTTGAAAAATCCAATATCGATCTCCTTAATTGTCATAAATTTGAGTGATGAAAAGTAAGGGTTAATGAGGATTTTCGCGGTCAAATGACATGCGGGCAAAAATACTTCGGGTACTTGCGGGATTTTGACCCAAAACCATTCAGTTCATTAACGAAGACTATTTCTGGTTGGTCAATGGATCAGTACATTCATATGGTGTTGATAATGGGGTGGTGGAATTTTTGGTGAATACAAATAATGAGACACTTCAGAATATTATCATCAATGGTAACCGTTACCGCACCATATTAGGGGACTAAGTGATTCCTGACAAGCACACAAATACATGGTTTTGATGGGTTTTCATTTTTATAAGACGGCAGCTCTGAGTATCATACAATACCGGCAGAATAGACTTGTTAAGAGATAATTCTGCTAAGTTCATAATTTCACGTTTTGCTTTGGTAAATTGGTCAGCTGCGATGTCACAACTTTCGACTCTCCACTGTGAATAATAAAAGTCTCAGATCTTCGGAAATAAGTCAGCTGCGATTGATGATGGTTAAGAAGGTTGTAAAACAGCAAGAGTCCAAAGAAATAAAGAAATAAAAAATTCGATTAAATTTAAGGCGAGATATTTATTGTTCGAAATTTTTACTAATAATCTAAGAGCCGCTGAAGGCCGACCTACAATTTTTCAGAAAACTGCCCCTCCTGGCTAAACGGGGGGAATAGGCCCGCCTCTCCCATACAATTTTTTTCTTGTCTCAAGCCTACTTACACATATGGCTATTTTGCACAACGTTTTATTTTAACATATGGGTGAAGGAGGAGTTAGTTATTGATTAAAATAAAGTTAAGCAAGCTATCATATTCATATATGTTTACAAACTAAATTTCATAAAAAAAAGTTTCAGCCGGTTAACAGTTCGGTGTAGGTCGGTCTTCAGCGGCTCTCTTACTATAAGAATAATTTCTCGAAGACAACAAAAAAAAAAGTTCAATCAAGTGCGTTTGATATTTCAACAAAGAAGCCAATATTGCTGTGTGTTTTTGCGAGATACCAATCAAATTGCCTCAAAATGGATCTCCCGAATCCGAATCCGATCTTCAGGCGTGGTAAATATTGACATATCATTTTCAAATAATAGTAATGCCATGAGTTATTCTTTTAATCGATTTGCCAAATCTTTGGTTAAATTTCAAATAATTTACGTTTTTATTTTACATTATAAATGCATCTTCACGATGAAACCCTTTCTATACAGATGCACATTAGAAAAGACGAACAGTCGAAGAGATTTACGACGAGAACTAATTTTTTCACATTCATTCTTTTTATGCGCACATATTAAAACAAATTTTCTCAAATTTCTCAAAATACGATTTTTATTTGCTAATAAGCACGCACTCAAGGGGTTTCTGAAACCCTCTCTATGCTTGATATTCAGGTTGTGCTCGAGATCGAATTCGGAAGAGAGCTATATGAATTTGTCCAAGCTTCACAACGATTATTTCACATTAACATAGTTCGAAATCTTCAAATCATGTGATAAAATGTTATTTTCGTTGACGAAAGTTCAAATTATTATAATTTTTATTGAATTTGCTAGAATTTTTACCAAACAACTTCTGTTTTGCCAATCGATAAGCAATTCTTGAAAAATTGCACACAAAAATCCAAAAGAAGAGAACAGATATTTTTCAATTATCTGTGATTAACTGAAAATAGAGATTAACAGAATTTTTCATTCAAACAACTTAAATTTTTGACTCTATTTTCAGCACTTCATTCTTCTTTAGGAAGAAGAATTTTAAATTTAATTACACCCACTGTATTGAACTTCCACCAAAGAATATTCTCGTATTTTATCTGTAGAAATTAATTTAAATGTTCCTTACCTGCACCATATTTTCCATTTCTCCTTTTTTGCACTCTTTCATTTTCAATTAAGCACTTTTACTACCCTTTAAAATACTTAAATACATTCAAAATGTGCACTCACTTCGTTTACACACTTAATTCTTGTTTAATTTCAAAAACTTTTTAAAACCCTCCAATTACTGTCGCGTTCTATTGTAACTCAATGATCAATTCGAAGTTTATATTAACGGCTGTGCTAAAATCAAACCCAAAAGTTCGACCTCCATAAAAGAAACCTCATTCCAAAAACAAAAATAATAAATTTGAAAGAGCAATAAAATAACTCATTTAATTCAAACTCAGCTCACCATTGTAAAATCGTATAATGTCATTATTTGCTTAAAAGCTTTTTGAGGTTCGAAAAGACGGTTTTATCAGACACACAAAAAGAAAAATTCAAAAATTAACACCTTAAACTTGGGACTTGATTAATGCTGTACAAAATGCCGATGGCAATGCAGCTGATTCATTTTCATATTGTAAGTAGACTTCAATTGAATGACTTGAAATTGTGAAAAAAAAAACATTTAAAAAGAAGGACAGACATCTTTGTTCTAATGTAATGGTATGAATGTGAAGTAATTATTCTTGCCTCGTCTGGTTTTGCCGGCGTCCTTTTTTAAGCTGATTTTCCTAACCCTTCTCGTTTTCTCTGAACGAGAAAGTCTTTGTTCCCTTTTCTACTTTTCAGTGAATTAGCAGATTTCAATTTTCAATTTTTAGTCAATGCTTCAACCGTTCAGGTCTATTTTGTTTGAAAAAAATTATTTTGGCATGCAAATGCCCGATTTTGACAGCGTTCTTAAACTGAATGCAACTATGAATGCAATAAGGGATTTTATTCTTTTATTAATTCTTTCTACTCCAATTAATTTTAAAAAAAGCACTAGAAGACGAGCCGTTCTACTTAAAATATATTATTCTTGTTTTCTTTTCTTTATTGAATGGAAATGCAAACAAAAAGATGCATATTGCGTGGAATTCCCTTTCATTTGCTTCCATTTAAAATTAATTTCATTTCCAAATTTCCTCATATTCATCTCTGCAAATTTTGTGCATGTTAACAAATTGCAAAGCTTTTTGTTTCATGCAAAACTAACATAAGCACTTAAATGGGTTTGGATCACAAACAAACCCTTGCAGCCAGATGCTACTACCAACTTAATTTATGTCTTCACTTTCCCATTTGAAAGTTAAGTCAAGAGTTATTTTACTTCCGTTTCAGTTTGGTGGTAAGCATTTGGCTGTGGCTACCTGTTTCTGAAGTCCTGTGGTGGGGAAATAAATTCGGTAAACAGTTTTCATGTCTTTAGTGGCTTAGGCAATAAATTGAATCTTCGATTTTAATTATTCTGTAAGGAGAAGGTGATAAAGTTTACCTTAGAGCTTGCGGATTAACATTCTTTGGGGGAGCTTGTTAAATATTTATTACTGTATTGAAAGGTCAGAAGTTAATTGGGTTCGAAATTGCCTCCGGCAGTTAGATAAGTTTTCATCGATTCAGAGGGTTGTTGAATATGTTTCAATAACATGAGGGATGTTGAATTGACATGAAGTCTGGAAGTGGCATGTGTCTTATAAGGTTACAACAGAATTACACTATCACTTATATAAAAACCTTTTAGAATGCGGCAAAAAACACACCTGCTTTTTTAAGTTGGAATTTTATAAACCGTTTTAATGACCTTTAAGACTTAGTGTTCTTAGTCTCCTTCCTAGAGCTCGAAGAACGAAGAATTAAAATGCTTCGTTCTCCATGATTCTCATCATTTCGAGTAACGTACAAATTGTTAGAAGAAAAGATGTGGTTCAGTTGAAGCCTGCAAGGCAAAAAAGGAGATAACCAAAAATTCTAGTCTCCAGAGGCTATTGGAAACGGTTTAGAAATAAAAGAATTTCCAAAAGAAAAAACAAAACATTTCATAAGGCAATTAACTTTTTGTTAATACTAAGACATTAAAACGTGTAGCAGGCAGACACACGAATATAATAGAGCAGCGGTTCTCTTTTTTTATTTATCTATTTTACTTCTCTTTAATCGCAGTTTAAAAACTCCTCAAACCAAAATCCAGAGTTCTTAATTTAAAGAACTGTAAAACTTGACAAAATGTAACAAACAATTTTCTTTACTTCACTGTTCTTATTGAAAAACATGTTTAACTTTGGTTTCCCCTTATATTTGTTTTATTTAAACGTTAATTTCTTCTGTTATTGCAGATTAAACAAATTTACTCTCCTCACACATTACGGAGTAAATGATCTCTTTTGCTGCAACTTAAAGGTAAGTTATTAATACTTAACAAATAGCACATCATACCGCATTAACATTTGTTAACACACTCGTTTGTAAAATTATATCAGGACAAAAAAGTTTAAAACAAAAGAGTTCTTCATTTTGCTAAAACAACGATAGCTGTGAAAAATGTAAATTCCCTAAATCCATTTGAGGTCACTGAGAGACAAACATTCTACACTCCAACATTCCCATCGACCACATATCACGTTCACGTAACTGAAAGTAAATCTAGAATTCTCCAACTTTAAGCTATTGTGTTGAAAACATCCGAACAACGTTCACTCCTTGTTACTCAACATATCACCCATACCCACCAACCCGTAACCGTTACTGACAGTGTGTCATATACTAGAAACACTTTTGTATAAAACTGACACCTTATGTACCGACATGAAATGATAGCACTTTAAGTAATAGCATCAGATGGTTTACCATCCATCAGAAGCACAGACAGTATAATCATGTACATTCACGTGAGTTTCTTTATTTTTGGTTTTTTTTTTTTTTTTAATGTGACCAACTTAAATCTTTTTGAAACGAAATGACAAGGGTTTATGCTTTACATACATTTGCATGCATACATCATCCTGAAAACTTGAAATACAAAACGAGAGAAATTAAAAACTTTGTAAAGAACAGCAATATCTCATATTTAATATTAAATAAATCTCCTTTGCATGAAGGACTTTATAATTTCTCAAGAGGGAACAAAAAAGTAAAGTCTGTGGGTACTTATCTGCTTTGTGAATGTAATTTTTCGTTGAAATAATGAACAAACTTAGCACATTTAACTGATCTATGTATTTTTGTATAGTAATATATGTGCGGCACTAGCCAAACAAAGTTTTGAAATTTCAACTTAAATTATTGTGTTCCAGGCTAACCAAAATTAAAAATGGATTAAATGAAAGTTGGTTAGCTTGTGGTTTTTCGTGGAAAGTTTTTCGAAAAGAAAACTGAGCAATTTTGAACGTAATTAGTTTTCTTACAAGCGATGGAAAAGTTTTTTTTCAGTTTTAGTTTTGTTACTTTATTGAAAAGGGACGTATTGTTTGCGCGAAAAAATAGTCGGGATTGCAATTAATCAATATGATAAAATTAGAGGATTTTAGACTTGGATTTATAACTTTCTAATTTTTCGGATAAATTTTAGAAGGAAAAATCAAAAGTATTACTATCTTCTTAAAAGCTTCTGTCTGTAAGGCCTTTGATAACATTTATCGTAATTTTCGCTTTGGAAAACGGTTTCCACAATTACTATTAAGTTCTTTGTTCAGTACGCCCTCGTAAGGACTTTTTGCAGATAATTGGTTATATGGCAACTTGAACTATCAGAGCGAGTGCATTCGACAAAGTATCGGCATGTTCCTTTTTTAAATTTAGGTGCATCGCGCGACACCCCGTTTTTAAGGAAATTTGAAAAAAAATATTGCTAGTTATAGTGCTTTGTATGTGCTTTTTGTGTACCGAAAAATAAAATTTTGTGCTCCATTGCAACATTTTTTTTTTTTTTACAAAAAACCGCATGGTGAAGGCATTGAAAAAATTCATCAAGAATACTATCAAAATTATGTGCTATTTATGTGCTTGCGATAACTGCAAAAATAAATCATGCACTACGTATATACATTTAAATAAATATTTTGTTTATTCTTAAGCGGTGGGGTGTGGCTCCAAAACGCTTAGAAATAAATAAGGACTCTCGGAATACATAAAATTTTGGCACTAGAGTTGTGTGCTAATTATGTGCTGGCAATAATCGCAAAGAAAACCGAGCGCTGACAATGCTCAATTTCAAATTTCAAAATTTATAAAAAATTTCAAACGTAGCTCACATTGATGAAAAAAATGAGAGAGAAAAATAACGGGGAAGGGAGAAAATCTTACTTAAAAAGGTAAAAAAATTTGATTCCTGCATGTTGCCACCATGTTGGAAATTATTAAAACAAAAAATTCTGAGGACGATTAACGTCAATTCAATGTTTCTAAAAGACACTGAAAACCAAATTAATTTTAAGCGTTTGGTTAATGACAATGAGTAATGTGGTCAAACCTTATTTTAATGAAAGATGCCGCTAAATCCAAATAATCATTTTAAATATTCAAAATTACATTTTTATACTAGTTTTGATATTTTATTAATTTTTTACATACGTAAAGCTTTTAATTAGAAAAAAATGATAAAAAATAATCAAGTTATGAATGTTTAAGTGAAAACTTGTATCGTGCACTTTTTTCACTGTAGTAGGGTTGGCGAGTGGTTTGCTCCGGTTTAGACAAGGTAACCCTATAATATACTCGTTAAGAGTACATTCAGACCTTGAATTGGAACCAAATTAAGCCATTTCCCTGATGGGTTTGTTTATGGTTAAAAATCAGTGGCTTCTGAGGCGGTTGCCGACCGCTTCGCCATGGTTTGAACTATGCAACCCATTATGGGTTTCGTCTCGTTGAGGTCTATAATTGGACACTAATGTTATCCATATCTTTGATAGGTTAATTTTTGGCCAAAGAACGCACCATCTGTGTCCCGTTTTACCCCCTTTGCCCCGGACTTTGACTGGCAACCCTGGTGCGCTGTCTTTGTCTCCAAAAACTCTATCTAATAATGGGTATAAAATCCATATCCAGATTAAGTAATTTGACGGTCGCCTCTTGGACTATTATGCCACCAGGGGTTGAAAATAATATTTTTCACCTGTGAGAATAACGTATTAACACGAGGATTGTACGAGTATGGTTCAAAAAAATTCAAATTCAAACTTTTCAACAGAAATCGCCAGTAATATTCAAAAATTCAAATACGGACTTTACAACATAGATCTGGCGATCAGTTCCTTGCATGTCTTAAGCTTTTTTATTTTCTGTTATTTTTCTCTCTCATTTTTTTTTCATCAACGTGAGCTACGTATGAAGTTTTTTATTAATTTTGAAATTTGAAACTGAACATTGTTAGCGCTCGGTTTTCTTTGCGATTATTTCCAGCACATAATTAGCACACAACTCTAGTGCCAAAATTTTATGTATTCCGAAAGTCCTTATTTATTTCTTAGCGTTTTGGAGCCACAGCCCACCGCTTAAGATTAAACAAATTTTTTATTTAAATGTATATACGTAGTGCATGATTTATTTTTGCAGTTATCGCAAGCACATAAATAGCACATAATTTTGATAGTATTCTTGATGAATTTTTTTAATGCCTTCACCATGTGGGGTTTGAAGCGATATCGTGCTACACCCCGGTTTTTTGTAAAAAAAAAAAAATGTTGCAATGGAGCACAAAATTTTATTTTTCGGTACACAAAAAGCACATACAAAGCACTATAATTAGCAATATTTTTTTCAAATTTCCTTAAAAACGGGGTGTCGCGCGATGCACCTTTTAAATTTGGAGATAGGAGAGGATCGTTTTTGTTGTAAGCTCGTCAAACATTTATACCACATACAGATCTTCCTTGAAGATTTTAGGAAAGGTAGAAAGGTCATGGATTGAAATTGAATACTTTGTTGGACTGATGGAGTTGAAATTTAGTTACTACTTTTGTGGGGGTGCAACCTGATTTGCCGCAAGTTAATTTCCTGAATTACTATTGGTAAAACCTTGCGTCATTTACTCGTTCAAAAGTTATCGTTTATGATTTGCGCGACTATTTTGTTTTTAATTAAAAGAAAATACACTTGACGTCTTCTTCCTATTGCACGAACAATGTGGAACTACAATTTTTCAAAATAGAACGCTTAGAATAATTCGAACAAGAATTTGCTTGGTTCTCCATGATTCTCATCATTTCGAGTATCATTAATTTTGTGTTTAGAACAAAGGTAGGCAACAAAAAGCTACAAGGAAGTTGAAAAATAGTCCTCATTCCTTTGAGTAAGTAAAAAGGAAGTAGGTTGTCATGAAAATAAATAGGCCAATGTACAATGTTCTATAAAAAACAGTGTTGATTTAAATTATTCGAGAACGCAATGCTATCTTACCTTGTTAAAGCGGGATATATTCCCACCTCCCTTGCCATTTTCCATGAGTGGTACTTGAATCAATGAAACTGTAGATCCCGAGATTCTCGGTAAGTTCACCACTAGCCACCCTCCTGTGGAACGATCACATATGCGATTTTGACAAAAATGCTGTACAATGTGATACGAAACAAGAAATTTGGCTCTCTTTCTGCTCTGCCTGCTATCTTGAGTATAATGCCCATCTGTGGGCTGGTGCTCTAGTGTCCTAGCCTCTTGGGTGGTATACAAAGACAAGCACTTAAAATGATTGGCAATAGAAACATCGTCCAATCATCCCATTTAGTTGAAAACAATTGAACATAATAAGAGTTCGACAAGGACTAAATCTTATTTAGCTCAATAGTGTTGTTTATATTATAATGTTCATCATTTTGAATATGATATAATCATACACATTTAACTAGTTCAATTCGATCGAAAAAAATTTTACCATCTGAGATTCTAAGAATTTCTAAATTTGTTGACAATTTAACTATCCATACACTTTTGCATCGGTTTGACTAAATTTAAACGAAATTTATTCGATATTCGTGGGAAAACATTTGTGATCTGAACACAAACCACAAATAGGTGAATAATATTTGAATAAAGAATAAAATAGTTTCGTTAAATTGAAAACATATTTTGTTTATCAAAATGTAATTCCACTAGTCAGCAAATAAAATAAAAGTTGCCTGGAAAAACAAGATATTGCACATGTTTTTAATGAATTTCAATGTTTGTTTTCTTCTAAAAAAAATATGTTGGTGCATAATAATGGAAATCACTCTGAATTTCTGAACTTGCAACTATTCATTAAATTTTGAATTAAGCACAACATTTAAACAAAATATGTTTTCAATTCTTAGAAATTTTTCAATGCAAAAAATTTCTGTTTTTTTAATTGATTCGAACAATTTATAAATTTAACAGCTTAAAGAATTCTTTTACGAGCACCACTACTGCATATCGCTAATTGATAATGTTTTTAATTGGCTCCATGTTAAAGGAACGTATCCAATCTATATCTAGTCTTCTTAATGCCGGTTTTGTTTTTCATCGTCTGCCGTAATCTAGTCTATCCTGAGTTTGTATTAACATGTTTAGGGGTCATTTAAAGCTTTTATTGATTTTCATCATTGAAACCCGTCATTGGATTTTTTCTGACAATCAGTGAAAATTTTTCTGGTTGAAATTCAGCCGGAAATGTTTTCCTCATAGAATTCTGTCATTGGATAAAAAATTGTTACACAAATCTGAGGAACGATTTGTGTTTACAAAATTTGAGTACAATACAACTGACGTAAATTGTCGTAAGTGTAAACATGATATCCCTTTTTGCTATCAAAAATACTTTTTTACAAACTTACAATATTATTTAAAAACATTTCGATAACATCTTCTTTCTTGTAAGAACAACTTTGCTAGTTGATTCAGGTATTTGTTTGCTTGTTTTTTTTCTTGAATTAAAAGAAACAAATGTTTAATACGCTTCCGCTAACCTATAAGTGTCTTGAACTACGAGTAAGAGGCAGAACACTTATTCATTCTTAATAAGCTGGAAAATTAAATCAACAACTTAAAGAACACAAAAATATTAAAATCATTTTTAAGGTTTCAAAGAGCTGTGTTCATAAGGAAAAAAAAAATGAAATTGTCTAGAAGAGGAAAATAAGACAGAGACTAACTTCTTGATTCATTTCTCATAATTAAACCTAATTTAATCAGCGCCAAAAACTAATTACTCTAATTGTTTTTCCCAAGGAAAGTAATTTTTCGTCAAATCGCTAATGTACTTTTCCTCTTTTTTTCAAATTACGTTTAGGATTTGCGCTCATGAAACATTTATGTACACAAGTAAGCCTATACCACGAAACATCAATTATTCTCAACTCTCAACCAAAGTATTCCTTACAGTCCTTAAAGCTACCCTAGGTTCGAGATGGAATCAATTTCAATTAGCATAAGGAATAACTTGAAATTTATTTTTCTTATCGTTCTTTTGCCAGTTATCAATTGAGGATACAAAAAGATATCACAAGCATAGGAAAAACTTTTTAGGCAACCTTGAGTTGGAGTCGTTTCTTTTCTTTTCTTTTTTCCATTTTTTATTAATTTAACACTCGAGTGAACTTGAATGAGAGAATAATTTATAATTTATGAGAAAAGAATATAAGTTAAATAATTGATCTATGCCGAGGGATATTTGGAATCCCCATTGGGTAGTATCGTTTACCTGCAAAGTCCAACATTTAAATTTCCAAATAATTTTGAATTTTATATTTTTGTCCTTCCAGGATTTAATAATATGTTAACCAAATATTCAATCAACCTATAAAAATGATAATTAAATCGAGATCATCATAGTTGAATGAAATGTGATTCCCTTATGGCGTCATTAACATTTTTCAGTATTCTCATGAGGAGTTATGCCTTCTATCTATATTTAATACCAATAACGATGCTGATAGCGAACTGAAATTTAGACATGTTTTTATAATCTCATTAATAAACGTTTAAGCAAAAGTAATCATGAATAATTATGTGCTTTAATTTAATGTCCAATTAGTTAAGTTTTGAAGCAATCTTTACTAATTATCAGGGAGAAGTTTTCAGTCACGTCAAATTGTATTTCCATAGAGCATCTGGAAAATAATCCAGACAAAGGATTTTTTAAGTTTTTTCAACTTTTTTGAACCCCTAATGCGGGTAAGAATTCTTCGTGCTATGTGAGCTTTAAAAAACGTAAACAAAGTTTTCCAAACTAAAACACTCACCCACAAGTACTTTAACACTTACTTTGTATCATATACAACTGCCTGCCAGCAAAATGCCATAAAAACAAAAACTTTTCCAAACAATGAGAGAATCATGATGTGAAAAATACGTCAGGGTATAAGTTTGTGGAAATCAAATAAAACCACACTTTTTAATGGTCACTTAAATCTAGTCTTTCCTTTTCTATAGAAGGACATTATCATTTCCTCTGCTCTCACTTGTTTTTTGTGAAACGTTTTTCATAATTCCCCATGAAATCGACTCGATCCTGTATGGATGGGAGACAGTTTGTCATTAATGTGCCAGATTGAAAAAAAAGAGTATAGCATAACTTTGGCTCTTAGCCAAATTGCATTCTTTTCAGTGCCCGAAGATAGCACCACATTAGGGAAATATTTGTGCTTTCAAAAGTTGGTGCGAGATTTAAATTGTTGGTGAAAATTTTGTTTGTTTTGTCTAGACCAAGGATAAGTGGAAGAAATTTAAGGAAGAATGCAGATAAGGGAGATAGCTTTTGTACAAGCATTCACATGTTCAAAAGTGCTGTGTTTGCAGAGAAGAATGGTTTGAAACTATAGCGTAGCGATAGTTATATTATATAATTAGTTTTTCAAATTTAATAAGTTGTTTATACTGAGCTCTACTACTGAGATCTGTGATGCATTTGCCAATAATTTCAGTCAATCCTTCATAGATTCTCCCATAGATGTGGATGTTGATTTTTTCAATTATTTGAAAAATAGCAAACAAGTCACATTTAATAATGTTCCGATTGAGGTTGACCAAGTCTTAAATTTTTTGTCCCTTCTCAAAGAAGATTATTCTTCTGGTCCTGATGGTATTCCACCTATTTTATTGAAAAAATGCAAAACAGTTTTAGCTAAGCCCCTTAGTAAAATATTCGATCTATCATTGCAACTCGGAAAATTTCCATGCCTTTGGAAGATTGCTTACATCACGCCTGTCTTTAAAAAAGGAGATAAGTCGCATATTGTCAACTATAGACCAATCTCTAAGCTCTCTTGTATTCCTAAGCTTTTCGAACAAATTGTATGTGACAGTTTATCCTTTTATTGCAAAAACATAATATGCATTGAGCAACATGGCTTTATGCAGGGAAGATCAACTGTCACAAACCTTCTTTCGTTTACGCATAAATGTTTGAACAGCTTGGAAAATGGTCAGGAAATTGACTGTGTATACACTGATTTCTCAAAAGCTTTTGATCAACTATCTCATTCAATTTATCAAGTTAAAATTAAATTCATTAGGCTTTCCTCCTGGGCTTGTTTCATGGATTTCTTCTTACCTTGAGAATAGAACTTATCAAGTTAAGTTTAGAGAGATGTTTTCAGGGACTTTTGTTGCAAAATCGGGTGTTCCACAGGGTAGTCATTTAGGACCTCTTCTTTTTATTTTATCTATTAATGATGCTCCTTTATGTGTACGAAGTAGTGAAATTCTTATTTTTGCAGATGACATGAAGATCTTCAAGAAAATTACAACTAACAATGATCGCATTCTTCTGCAAAATGATATAAATAATTTTTCTGTATGGTGTAATAAGAACAGTTTAAATCTTAACCCGTCTAAATGCCAAACAATGACATTCTCTAAGAAACGAACAACTTCGACTTATGAGTATTTTATATCTCAGCAAATTCTATCTCGTGTTTTTAAAGTAAGGGACCTTGGAGTTCTTTTTACGCCAAATCTTGATTTTACTGAGCACATTAACAACATTGTTAATAAAGCTTATTCTATGCTTGGGTTCATTAAGCGTTGGTCCAAAGAATTTTTTGATCCTAATGTGACCCTTTCTCTTTATAATTGCCTAGTTCGTCCTCACCTTGAATATGCTTCGCAGATTTGGACTCCATTTTATGAGGTTCATATTGACAGGTTAGAATCGGTGCAGCGTAATTTTACTCGTTTCGCATTAAAAGGTATTCAAGGGCATGATCCTCTAAATAATCCATCTTATGAGGATCGAGTATCGCTCCTCGAAATGCAAACGTTGTCTCAAAGAAGGACTAACAATGATATTGTTTTCCTTCATCAACTTATTACTGGCGTTACAGATGCACCAGACCTTCTCAGTGCTATACTTTTTAACTATCGGGGAGGAGGCTATCACCTTCGCAGCATTGATCTCCTCAATGTCCCAAGATATAGGACCAATTATGGAATGCACGAACCCTTGACAAGGATGAGTAGGCTTTTGAATTGTAATTCAGATCTCATTGACCTGCACTTTAATAAAAACAAACTTAAGACTATACTTAAAACCAGTGTGGTACGCCAATAAATGTTTTTTGTTTGTCTAATTTTGTATTAGTTTCATTTATTTGTATCAGTAATGTAATGTTTTTTGCGAACATGACAAGTGTCTTCCACACACTTATTTACTTTTTTACTTTGTTTTTTATGTTTTTTTTTTCTCAAATTTTTGACTCTAATATTTTTGTTTTCTAAAAATTTTGTACTTTTTTCTGTTCGTACTTTTTGTTAAAATTTTAATTTGCAATTTTATATTTTTGTTTTTTGTTTTGTTTTCCTTTTTGACCCTGCTTGCATTAAGCAGTCCCTAACTCTTTTCATCCTATTATTCGTATCGCCATAACTTTATTTATTTTTTTAGTAATATTAAAAAAATTCTAATTAAGTGCCGATACGACTAGCAACCGTAATTGCCGCCGTACTCGGTGAAAATGGACCCCAGCGCGTGCGGTATCTGGGGGGGAAAGAGGCGTGGGAATTATTATATATATAAATTTGACAACTTGACATAATAACAGAGTCATTCTGTCAAATCGAGTTTTAAGAAACTTTTCCAAAGATATTTTAATAAACGTCAAATGACCGAAACATTTGCATTTAAGATAAGAATGTAGTAATGTAAGTTAAGAATGTAGAAGTAGTTTGTAGTTTGTCTCCTACCACTAGTGTGTTTAAGCATTTAACACATTACCTTTTCATCGATTTAAAGCAGATTTTGGCAGATAAGCAGTGCAATGTGCATTGGGAGGTAGCTAGGGATTGCAATCCCGGGATCCCGAATCCCGGGATCCCGGGATCCCGGTTCATTTTTCAATCTTTTAAATCCCGGGATTGTATTATCTAATCCCGGAATTTTCGGGATTGGTAGATTAGTAGATAAAGACACCTAGTATAATCAAGAATGGGTTTTTCGACTTTTTGTGCTACATCATAACCAAAAAACAAAAATCCCAATACCAAACTTATGTAAAAAAGCAGCACTGTGTCAGGTCTCAAGATGGCACTACAATCGATTGCCAGGTCGTGGGTATTAGCTAAATAGAAATACAATGGATTAAATATTCACATACAACTTTTTTCCTTATTTCATTTTAAATACCGTCTAACAGCAACCATATAGAGAGAAATTATTATAAAGAAGACAGTCTTGTGGATATAGACAAGAGAAGAGAAACGACAAGATCACCGATGAGTTAAAAGGGAGATGGGAAAAAAGCTGTGAAAATGACAACGTCTACAAGCTGCGGTCCAAGTTTACTGCAAGAGTATGCGTGGTTTTACCAATACTATCTTAGTAAACTTAGGCACCCCATCTGGGGAGTAAATTAACCGGTAAATTTGAAAATTTGTAGTTTTAACGTACGAAAGGTTAGTAAAAGTGAGCAGAAGAGGGATATGTTCAAAAAGATAGCAAAAAAGTAAAATTGCGTAAAAGCAGCAAATGGCATCAAATGTATCAAGCAGTAGAATTTCCGACATCAAAAATGGAAATAAAAAAAAACGTTGTCTAATTAAGAATGCTGAACATCTGAAAAGCTTTTGTTTGAAATCTTATTTTGTTATATAAATACCTGGCTTTATCAGTAACGAAATGCAAGCAAATCGGGTTTCAATTTATACTTAATCCATTTTCTATGAAATCGGCAGTAAGATTTATAAAGGTAAAAACGTGTTATTTTACCTATACCCGATATACAATTTAAAGAGGTAGTTTAAATATTTGTGTGTGCTTCTGCCTTCAAACAAATCTTAATGGTCTTATTCACAAAAAAAGGAAATCGAAATTTTTATTTGATTAGTGATGGCAAACGCTTGCAGGAGACATAAGGGGAAGGAAAAAATAAAAAAAAAAAAAAATATTGAGTGTAGAAATTTGACGTTTTTCTTTGTGTTCTTCTCTTCTTATTTATTTTACACTTAATACAGACTGAATTAATATTTTTTTTCTATTTTTGTTTAAGAGTTTTTATGAATTAGTTTTTTTAAGAAGTTAATATATTTTGATAAATAATCATGGAGTTATTGCTATTAAGAGTTTTTATTGAGTTATTTCTTTTTTTAGTTGTCAAATAAACAAAATACAAATTTCCACAAATATCTTTTATTTTTTATTTAAATCCCGGGATTATCCCGGGATCCCGGGATCCAAATTTTTGATTGAAAAATCATTCCGGGATTGCAATCCCTAGAGGTAGCACATTCGAGTTATTCCAAACATTAACTAGTTTCACTGTTTGAAACATGGAGATGCGCTGTGAATCTTGGAGACGATAGTCTGTTAGGCAGCCGCCAACACTCAAAACACTACCCTCAGCAATTATATCCAACTTCTTAGCTATGTGAATGACATTGACAGCTTCTAAACTTCAAAGCAATTGAAAAGCAGGCGAAACCCGTTAGACTTGACTTGAAGTGTTAAAATGATTACTCTTTTTCTCAGCACCTTATTTTTGAGAAAACTAAAAACACTTTACGATACTATAAGCATACATATAGCTTTTATTATGAACTTGCACTAAGAGCTTAATGCGAACAATTCATCATTTTTTTTAAGGCAAATTGTTATGCTTTTAAAGAACTCAAAAATCCAAATGGAAATGGAACCTCTTATAATGTGAAAATGAAATTTGTTTGTCATCCAAATCCACCAAACCAGTCCTCATTATTTTGCTCCTTTCAGCTTTTGACAAATTAAATTCCACCAAAATCTTACAACACCGCAGACCTGTCAGACACAATTTCTTTTCTTCGTTCTTTACTTGTTATTTTTAACTTTAGGCATTTTAACCCAAAAAGTTCGTTTACATAAATTTCGAACAAAAGAAAAGAAAATCCATCGAATATCGAAATACAATGACAGCAAGTCAATCAATAAAGAAGAATGAAATAAGAAAGGGAAGCCTACATTTTTAAATTAAATACGAAGCCATTTGACATCCTACACTCTTATGCATTTACCAATTGCCTACAGAATTTGTATTCATTTCTTTCAGAAAACACATTGATCCTCCATGCCAACGAAAGCGGCCGCAACTTTTCGCAGCCCGTTGCCTGCCAGCAGCAATGGCAATGAATTCGGTAAGTTAACCCATTGCTCTGCCCTATCATCATTAGTGTATAGGTAACACACATTTTTTCGAAAATAGATCTTTCAGATCAATATCTGCTCGTTATGGCCAAGCTGGTTGCCGGTCAGATAAATGACACAGTGGCCTTCGAGAAGTACAACAAGCCATTCATGAAATCCAGCATCAAATCGATTTATTGGATATTTTTGCTGCAGTATGCATTTTTGGCAATTTTGGGTGTGGTGTTGAATGTGCTGATTATTGCTTATGTCATGTACCACAAATTGTACAGGGATGTTACACATGCATTCATTACTAATTTGGCACTGTGCCATTTTGTGCAGTGTGCTGTGGTGTTGCCGATTACGCTGACCGTAATGATGACACAGAATTGGGTGTTTGGACAGTTTTTGTGCTTTTTTCTACCAATGTTGCAGGTGAGTGTGTATTTTTTTCTTTTTGCATCTTTTTGTGTCTTGTTATTACTGATGGTTTAAAGAAAATGGGTGTGTCAGTGGGCGTTTTTCTTTCTCAAACCGCATTTTTCACAATGATATCACATTTTTCAGTCTGTTTTTGAATAACATGAGATAAAAAGACAAAAATACAAAACTAGCTTCTCCGATTATCGTTGCATATCATTTTATTGAGTAAAATTTGAAGTTGTATGTGCTCTTCGAAGGTACATAAATTCGTACACAAAATCTTTGAATGGTTATCCATTACATAGCAATGAGTTGCATAAGAAGATTTTGAAGACAAGTACCTCCTTTCTAATTTTAACTACAATAAGCAATATTTAGCCTTTACAGACTCACAAGTCAAAACCAAAAACGATGTCCTTAAAAACTACGAAGACGAAACCGTAATTGATGACAGAAAAACGACTGTCGGGTCAGCTAGTAAATATTTAAAATGAATAAAAGAGTGCCTGCGGTTAGTGTTTTTAATATTATGTTGAGAGCTTGTTTGCATTGGCATTGTCCTCTTTTGAAGCTCATTTTTCAATCAATGTTACAAGTGTTGCCATTCGACCACTCGTTTAGTGAAATTAACTGTCTGTGTTGTATGTTTAAAGTGTTTGTTTTAACTTGACAATAACCGGAATTTTATTGCAAACATTTTATATCTAGTCGCTTCTATTCAAATTGGTAATGTTGAACTACAGGGTCATCGTTTTTCAACACTATTCATTCAAGGATATGCAAATAGTAGCTTAAATATCTCAACATTTCAACCATTTCTTTTTCCTTTTCGTTTATTTTTTCATGGTCTCTCCTAAAATTGAATCTAAATTCCTTCATCCTCTTCCACCGTCACACACCCATCAGGATATACCATTACATGTAGCAATGATTTCACACATACTCATTGCCTGGGACAGGATGCGATGGCTAAGTGATCCGATGAGAGCGCGTTTGCCAGCTTTCGTTTGTTGTTGTGCAACATGGCTCACGGGAATGGTTATAGCCTTGCCATATCCAATCTACACCATGTATGTGGAACTCGGGGTAAGTTAAATTAATAAATTTACAAAGCAAACACAAAAATGCTGAGAACATTCAAATGTGTTTACTAAATTGTGTTGGTTTCCCTTTGTATCATTAAAAACCTGTGCAAATTGAAATAAAACAAGGTGCTTTGCTTTGGCAAGGGATATGAGCACAAAGTTATTGCTGCAAAGAGACACCATTTGAAATTAGAATGTTATTTTTAAACAAACAGCTTATGGTCGGAATTAACAGTCAGGTGTTTCCTTTTAAATGGCGCGGCGGCCTTAATAGTCAACGACGCGACGTGCAAGGTGTCTCTGATAATCTCTCATGCATGAACAACTTTAGTAGGAGATTTGAAATTCTGGTATCATAACGCTTGAGATTATAGTTGTTCGTTTCTCTCTCTGACGTTAAGTGCTTTTTGAAACGTGTTTTTAAGTTAAAAAAAAGTGATTCCAGTATTTCATTTTCATTTTTGTGAGGTAGATACTGTTGCTTTTCTGTGAATTTTTTATAAGGACAACATTTGCTTTGAAATGGTTCTCATTTGCGATGGTAAAAGAAAAACATTTAGGAAAGCCTTCGGCTATCATATTATATCAAGGTTTACTCAAGTGAAATGGTTTCTTTGTAATTTATATTCGAGAGCATTGTCTTTATGGGACACGAGTATTTACTTGTTTTTGTTTTTGACCTTATTTTGTTTTTTGAGAAGAGTTTTTGTTGGATAACTCAAATTGATCTTTTTGTTCTTTTTTTTCAGAGTTGAAACTTGTGTGTTTGTTTCCTCTCATTGTTTTCATGTCGGTAAAAAAAAAAACCGAATTTGACTTCTATCGAAATCTAATTGAGCGTTCCTTCTTTAGCTCGAACGATCTGGAACTTATTTAAACGAAGAATTATAATGCTTCGTTCTCCATGATTCTCAGCATTTAGTGTCTCCTTAAATTTCTGTTTTTGAAAAAGGGTGTGGCCAAATTCAGAGCTGTTTGAAAAACCGAAAAGGTACCATAACTTTGAGTGACGAAAAGAAGTTAATTGACATGTAAAAATGAAGGATTTTGTATGTTTTGCTAGGATAGACGCTTTGGAAGTCTACATAACTCGTGTCATTGGCGAGATAGCAGTCGCTAAGCTCTAACTCGACCACCTCAGATGTAGTCGTAGCCAACAATTACATGATTGGGTTCTGAAAATGCTTCGGGATCGATTCAAAACGTTATATAAAGAACGAATACGTTAAGTTATTGTGAGAACAACAAAATCTAATGTCGAAACTTTTAACGAAGGAGTGAATTGATGAAAAACAAGCAACATTCATATACTTTTTTCAAACGCACATATTAATGGAAATAAATGTTTTTAAATTGAATTCCGAAAAAGAAGCCTTTCAAAAGCAATCGAACAACAATAGAAAATTGATTGGAATGCAAATAATAAAATATAAATTGTCTAGCTATTGTGTTGCTTTATAGCGAAACCTTAAAAGAAAAAAAAACACATTCCAATTTTCCCGATAAAATGAAGCCATTGAACTATCAATTGTTCATTTTAACTGAAAAACAAAATTCAACTTTTCTTTCCGTCTCATATTTCGTCTAAGCAGATGGTGATATATTATTCCGTCTGCATTGACGACTGAAAGAAAAGCTGTCTCTTTCACAGGTATCCCAATTGATTTATCATCAAGCGAATTCCGAGATCAAGTTCTAGTTGAATGACTTTGTAACTTTTGAACCAATCGGGCACGGATGTAATTCAATCCTAGATAAAGGGATGCTTATAAAATCAGGGTAATAGCTAATCAAAACAAAGTTAGGATAAAATTTTGCCGTCAATCAAATTGAGATAGGCCTTTGACGTGCCTTCAACCATTACTGTCTGTCCGTGTGTTGGTTGTTCAGTGTTGACAGCGCAGGAAGTGGTTGATATTTTTTCTTTACTTTTCATTTCATGCAAAATTCAAAAGAGTAAATTACTCGTTTGAAAAGGATTTTGGCTTTTGTTGAGGCTTTGAGTTAAGAAAAACTGTCAAACCCTAATCGAGGAATTACTTCTCGGTCACTTTTGGATTTATGGCTTAAAATTTGACTGCAAAAAGGAACTCGTCTTTGAAAGTTGGAAAACTTTTATAAGATTGTTTAAATTTTTTCAACTTTTCAACTGTTTCCAAGGAACAAAAGTTATATCAGAGCAGTAAGATTTTAAACTTTTTTTTAGCAGAAACAAAGTTCAATTTTGCATGAAGTTTTACTTATTAATTAGAGAAAATGCAGGAACTTGAGCTTAAGCCCAAGATGTTTTGTTAAAATGAATGCGAGCTGTAATTTTCTCGAACTATTTTTTAGTCTTTCATAAGGGAAGGTCCAATTTAAATTCTTGCCTCAAATGTATTCCTTTTGTGGGATCAAAGGTTTCTATAAGCAACCTTTTTCAAAATTCTTTTCAAAATGATAATTTCCCTTCAACAACAGCTACAACTCTCCCCCAGTAGAAAGCTATTCCAAGAAGGAATTCCAAAGCGTTTACCACCTACATTGAGGGGACTTTTGAATGAATTTGATCATAGTTCAATAATACTTTAAACGTGTGCAGTTTATTTTCACTTAAATATAAACAATAATGTTTATCACCTGCTTAAGCACTTAAAACAGAAATGAAAACCAAAGTTTTGATGATTTAATGAATTGCCCATGAAAACTGTTTCCTCAATTTATTATCCAAAACCAAACCGCTCCAAACAAGTGGTTAGCCACCAAACCACAAGAAAGCAGTTAAACTGCTTCCTACTTCCTTCATCGTTCCTCAGTGATATTAAAGTGAAAACATAAATAATACCAACCCCAAGATAACATCTGTGGAGGAAAAGCAAGTTTTGTGGCGATGTAAGATTGGTCATTTCTATGTTCGGTGAGAAAGAGCAATGTTATGATTTATAAGACGAGTGAATTAAATCTCCTTAAAAATTTATAAGCACTTTATAAATTTTATACATTTTGCGGAAGACGTTTCCGGATGTAAGTTTTACATTAAGTTTTTCATTTTTATGGTCTAGTCAAAAATGTTTAGGAACATTGAATAGAGCTTGAAGGGCTCTTGGTTTTTTTTTTCTGTCAGATTAAAAGTGTTGAAATAGTTTCTCTAAGACCTTGGTTTAAATTCTACTGCAAGCTTGTATTTTAGAGTAACGTTTGGAAACCTAGTTTAATTCACGACATCGTTTGAAATTCGTCCCATGTGAAGGTTGTTGAAAAGCATCACAGCACGACAGCAATGTCGAGATAGGGTGAAAATGTTTCAAAAAAATGTGTGTAGACGGTAAGTGAAATATAAGTTTCTTCTTTTTATTTCCTGAAAATTCAATAAAATGAGCTTTAGAGCACAACGGCCTTCAAATGGCTTTGCAATGGCGCAAAACTGCAACCAAATACTTTGGTG
Source organism: Sphaerophoria taeniata (assembly GCA_943590905.1). NCBI lineage: Eukaryota > Metazoa > Arthropoda > Insecta > Diptera > Syrphidae > Sphaerophoria > Sphaerophoria taeniata. Next base: position 28,632,520 of record OX016541.1, read on the forward strand.
ATTGGTGATGACTTTGGACTTTAGTTCACGGGTTGCTCTAATGATATAATATTGGGCTTAAGTGCTAGAATTGTTCCCGAAATGTCGGTCCTTGATGGTCGAAAGGGATCAACTCTCATCTACGAGGCAGACATGATAACATGTTTTGGTGACTTGCTGTGCAGAACCAGAAATCATCCCATTCATGTCTTTGAATTTGAACAAAAATTGGTTGACGTCCAAGAAAATACTTAATCCGAAATTTTTGTGTCGAATTCTCGTTCAACTATTGCGTGAAATGTCAGCCTGGTGAATATGGACTAAGTCTTATACCTTCAGTTAAATTAGTAACATTCTCGTCTGTGTGCTTAACGACTGGAGTTCATGAATGTTGTAAAGTTACATACTTTTCATGACACTAAATGTTAAAGACAACAAGTGTTCTATCACAGTTTATTTGCGGTTGATTATGATCATAACATAGTCAGAAAACTTTTCTAACACTATGTGTTAAAAATTAGTTAATTATGACTATGAGCAACGTAAGTCCTTTGCATCGTATGAGAAACATTTCTCACAGAAGGCTGATTCATTTGAAAGCGTGAGTCTTTCAATTATGATTTTTCAAACCTTATTACAAAAAAGCATCAATCTCAAAGCAATCGTTTATAAGGAATTATTTGAACGAAGAATTGTTTTGCTTCGTTCTCCATGATTCTCAGAATTTGGTATCTCCTAAAATTTCTATTTTTGAAAACAGATGTAGCCGAATTAAGGACTGTTAGAAAAATCGTAAAAGGTACCAGATTTGGATCTACTTAGTTCTCATAACTTTGAATGACGTAGGATTTTTTGTAGGGCAAATGATAGGTGGGCAAGTACTGCGGCAAAGAACAAAGAATTTTGCGGCATTTCGATTTCCGGTTATGCGACCCAAATCCGCTTAATGCAGCGCATGATTTTGAAAAAGTTTCTGTGGTGTGAATGTTTCAATTGCGACTCGCCTTATTGTAAGAAAAAAAAACACACAATTTGAGATGAGTCACGCGTGTTCAAAAGCCAATTTAAAATCAAAATTCACCAAGAATCACCAATTACCTTATTAAGCACGTGGCCTCAATGGAAACAAATCTAAAGGTGTTAATCCGAATTCCACATAAAATTGATTGTTTTCAGACCTGTTAATTACATTTAGCTTACCAAATGGGAAATGTGTCTTTTGCAATTCAATTCCAATTTATTTCTCTTTTTTCCATTTTATTCATTAAATGTTCTTTCATGTTCACATTTCTTTTAAGGACTATTCAATCCACTTGAAAGGCAGCGGCCTTTGCGTGATCAATTTAATGGACGACATGCATGAGTACATGCGAGGACTCTTTTTGTTAATGTAAGTGCTTCCTCCTTTAAACATTTATGAGAAACGTGAAAAATATGCAAACGGAAATTCAATCTGCATAAATGAAATTTTTAATACTGATCGATATTTTGTGTTGATTGCAGTCTGTGTTTTTAATTTTTATTTGAAGGTATTGCGGGCCAACAATTCTTTTGGCCTATTTGTATATTCGAACATCCCAAGAACTGAGACCACCAGACGAGCCATTCGCTGTGATGATGTTTGAACATCGCGCTGACTTACGTTACCGTCAGAGGTAAGTTTTCTTAAATTCGATTTTTCAGTATTTAAAAAATTCCCTTAAGAATAATATTTTTGAAAGATGATCTTTGAATACTGAGGTCTTATTAAATTATGCAACAAGATTGCTATTTTAATTGATCAAATTTGTCTTTGTGGTCTCCTTCTTATTAATGTACCTACATAACTTTGACTTCATTATTCATAAATCATAATTATAAAAAAGCAACATGAGTAAGAGCTTCGTGCTGAAAAAATGTGTACCTGCTTTGCTCATATTCCTAATCATTCGCCCATCGAGCTAGATACGTTTGGTTCGTAGGTATAGTAAAATTGTCGAAGCAATCATACAATCAATAAAAACCTTGTTGCTAGTTTGTACAGAAACAGAAAAATTGACAATGTACAATTTTGTTTTTCTTGTTTGCTTGTCAGCTGGTAGAATTTCCCAAGGGAAAAATCAATTTTGGTAAATAATTAAAAAGTTTTGTACTTATCTAACGAGGCATACCGAATGTACATGTCATAACTTTTGTACTTTTTTTTTTGGTTAGAAATGAAAACAAAATAATTTGAGGGTGGGAGCTTTATAAAAGATTAAGTCCTGAGTATGTTGTTTGTAGACAGAAGGGATTAAATTAATAATGTTTGGTGTGTCGTAATTTACTCGGGCTGGCCAGATATTTTATTTTCCTATTTTATGATAAATTGTAACAAACTTGTTACATTCTGGACTGGGAAAGTTAAACAGAGAAGGGTAGCAGATTAGATAAGTTATGCAGGGAGTTTTTTTAATAAAGAACTTAAGTGTTTACCATTTTATTTTTGACACGTGGAGTGTGTGGCTAGCGGATTCAGGTTGTTAGGCATTTTATTTCTTAAGGCTTATAATCACCTGGTTTTTGTATGGAAAATGTAATCTATAACGACGTAGCACTGAGAACAACATTTTGTGTAATCTGTTGTTCATCTATGAATTAAGAAATATTTTCCCAAAATTTGAACTACTTGGGAATGCGCACTGAACTTTTTCATATGGGTCAGCAGAGGTATGCCGCAAGATGGTTTCTCTTCCTTCTACTCCTGAATCTGGTAGTAAACGAAGTTATATCCTGTCTAGATGGCGAGGGTTACAGAGTGATTGTCATGTGCGGATGACGTTGCTATAGCTGTTTCAAGGAAGAATCTAAATACCTTAAATTAACTCATGAAAAACGCTATAAATAAGCTAACACTTAAACTAGGACTAGGAATAGATATAGATATAGATAAATGGGTCTGACAGAAAACATACATGGAAAAGCAACATACATACTTAGCTCTTTTCCCCTGTAAGAAAGCATTTGATAATCAATGGGGCTTATAACCTCTAATCACACATATGCTATACACATTGGTAATCAGACCAAACCTTCTTTTAATGCGACATACATAGCAAAGTAGGACAACGAAGGAGTGTTCCCACCAAGGCACTTCCCACGAGGGATGGCAGCGGATGAATTTCTTTTTGGAATCAACGGTGGCGTCCTCAGTTCCAGTTAGGTCGAACTACTTGGTGAACACCTTTACGGGCTACTTCGACATATTTGAAGCTCAGGTCGTAAAAGGAGCGGTTTTTCCGGCTTTTGTACTTGGAGTCACATCAAGTACCTGGTACTCCAGGTTGGGGGTTGTACGCCGGGGTGACTTCCCGGCTACATAGAAAAAATCTAGTTACGAAGCGACAACAGGCCTCGGAAACGGACGGATACACTGATGACGACCCAAGCAAACGTATAAAGGACAACGAATTTCGGATATGCACGTGGAATGTTAGGTCCCTTAATGGACTGCGTGCTGCCGAACAACTAGCGGAGACCCTCAACTGCTACAAAGCAGATATTACCGCTATCCAGGAAATGCGATTGGATGGACCGGGCGAAAAGAAGATGAATAACTGCCACATCTACTATGGGGATTGCTACCGGGAACAGCGACTCTTTGGATGCGGATTCGTCGTGGGAAGCAGACTCAGGCAAAAAGTCTTGAGCCTCAAATGCGTAAGCGAACGCATCACGACTATCCGAATCAAGGCTAAATTCGGCAACATTAGCTTAATATGCGCGCATGCCCCCACAGAAGAGAAAAAGGACGACACCAAAGACGAATTCTACGAGCTCCTCGACAAAACATATGAGCAATGTAGCTATGACATGAAGATTGTCCTCGGCGATTTTAACGCAAATCTGAGAAAAGAAGGCATCTTTGGAAGAACAGTCGGAAAGCACAGCCTGCACGACACCACTTCCGACAACGGATTCAGGTTGATCGATTTTGGTGCGGGCGAAATGTTGTGGTAGCAAGCACCTGGTTCCCACATCTCAACATCCATAAAGGTACATGGAGATCTCCTGATCAATCAACCGTCAACCAGATTGATCACATTGCGATCGACGGGAGGCACTTTTCCAGCATTCAAGATGTTCGAACTTTCCGAGGAGCCAACATCGACTCGGACCACTACCTCGTCGTAGCCAAGGCAGTGCTACGAATATCCCGACAACGGCCAAAACAAAGAAATGCTGCAAGAAAATTCGACGTCGGACGGCTACAATCGCAAGAGATCGCCAGATCCTTCTCTGATCGAGTGACAAGTAACCTCTTAAGGAACCCTATGCCGCCAACATCAAGTATAGAAGACCAGTGGCAACATTGCCAGAATGCAGTTAGAGATGCCGCCTCTAATGTGCTGGGTTTCATACAGCCACCAAAACGAAACCCCTGGTTTGACGAAGAATGCAGGCAGGCCCATGCAGCCAAGCAGGAGGCGTACAAAGCGGAGCTGCAAAGAAGGACAAGAGCTGCTCGTGAGCTCTACGAGCAAAAGAGGAGAGAAGAACGCCGGCTTCTCAGGAGAAAAAAGAGAGAGCATGAGAAGCGTCAGATCGAAGATGTTGAGAGAGCTAACAGCAGGAATGAAGTTCGGAGGTTTTATCGGAAGGTAAAACAGCTGGCACAAGGTCATCGAGCAAGAACCGAAGCTTGCAGAGATCAACAATCAGATCAACAGTCAGTGCTGGGGATTTGGAAAAACCACTTCTGTAGACTGTATAACGGCGAACAAAACCCCGCCGTCAGACAGGAGCCTTTTATCATACACGATGACAGCCAACAATTCCGTGAACCCGACCTAGAAGAAGTGAAAACAGCAATATCACGGCTGAAATCCAACAAAGCCGCAGGAGCAGATGGTCTAGCTGCCGAGCTGTTCAAAGCCGCAGGCGACGAGCTAGATAGGAGCATGCACCAAATCATCTGTAAGATATGGTCGGAGGAATGCATGCCCGATGAATGGAACCTCAGCATTGTTTGCCCGATCCTGAAAAAAGGAGATCCTCTAAACTGCGCCAACTACAGAGGAGTAAGTCTGCTTAACATCGCCTACAAGATCCTCTCTGCCATAATATGTGAACGTCTGAAGCCTTTCGTCAACAATCTGATTGGTCCTTATCAATGTGGCTTCAAGCCAGGAAAGTCTACCATCGACCAAATTTTCACGTTGCGGCAGATCCTGGAAAAAACCTATGAACTCCAAATCGATACCCACCACCTCTTCATTGATTTTAAGGCCGCGTATGACAGCATCTACAGAGACGAACTGTATAAAGCCATGTCTAGCTTTGGCATCCCTGCCAAGCTCGTTCGCTTGTGCAAAATGACGATGGAGAACTCACGCTGCTCTATCAAGGTTGGCAATGACCTTACGGAATCATTCGACTTCAAAAAAGGATTCAAACTCCACCGTCAACACCAGAGGCACTATCTTCTATAAATCTGTTCAACTTCTCGCGTACGCCGACGATATTGATATAATGGGAAGAACACAGCGTGATCTCAATGGCGTCTTTGTGAGGATTGAGACAGAAGCGGCAAAAATGGGTTTAGCGGTAAATGAGGGAAAAACGAAGTACATGCTGTCTTCGAGTAAGGACACCCAACATCGACGGCTCGGACAGAACGTCACAATAGGCCCATACAACTTCGAGGTAGTTAAGGAGTTTGTCTACCTAGGCTCCGTTATCAACACGGACAATAACACCAGCGCTGAGATAAGACGAAGAATTACTCTTGCTAATCGCTGTTTCTTTGGGCTAAGAAAGCAACTGAGTGGAAAAGCCCTCTCTCGAGCAACTAAGGTTAAACTGTACAACACCCTCATCATCCCTGTCCTGCTGTATGGTGCAGAAGCATGGACCCTAACAAAATCGGATGAATGTGCCTTAGGCTGTTTCGAGAGGAAAATTCTTCGGGTCATCTTTGGCCCCGTGTGCATTGATGGGGAATGGAGAAGGAGATACAACAGCGAACTTTACGGGTTGTACAACGACGTGAACTTAGCCAGAAGGGTCAAGGTCCAGAGACTCAGATGGCTCGGTCATTTAGAGCGCATGGACACAAATGCTCCGGCCCGGAAAGTCTTCGACACTATTCCCGAGGGACGCAGAAGGAGAGGAAGACCGCGACTCAGGTGGCGCACACAAGTGGAAGAGGACCTCAATCAACTTGGAGTGCAAAACTGGAGACAGCTAGCTAGGGACCGAGCTGGCTGGCGGAGACTGTTGATTGAGGCCCAAGTCCACAACGGACTGTAGCGCCACCTTAAGTAAGTAAGTAAGTATATAGCAAAGTCCCACGCTCAGCTTGCCCAAGCATAAGTGGATCACGTCGTTCGATGCCATCTGCGGCACTGGACAGGGACACCCTTCTCTATATGACACCTCTTGGAATACTTAGCTAACAAATGGCTGCATGTTCTGCTATTCGCCTCAAACAATAACAATAATATTGGCCACTCCTTAATTTTTAATTATCAAGAATCAATTCCAAAGCACACAGACTACTCCATTCCCCAACTACAACTCGATAGAAACTTCCAGATCCTGCTGAAGGGTCAATCCGCTTCTATACGGATGGATCAAAAACCAGTTCTGGAGTTGATGGTCTTAAATGGAGAAGGCACAACAGTTAACCATTCACCTTAATTGGGTGCCGGGCCATAGAGACGTTCCAGAAAATTGCAAAGTCGATGAACTCTACAAATATGGTATACAACATTATCCATTCATCCACAAATGGCTAATGCTGGCATACCATGTAAACTTTTGCTATAAATAGAACCAACATCAGGTAGAATAACAAAAAATATTAGGCAACAAAAAATCCTAATCTAGACTTGAAGAGATCTTTAGGTGCCTGATATCTCACATAAGCTCGTTAATTGGTGTCATAACCGGACACTGTCTAATGATTTTTGCAGAAGCTGCATGGATGAAGAGAAGGAGGACACAATTCTTCACCTCCTCTTTACCTGCCCTGCGTAGGTTTCATTTAAGAGAGTTCTTTTATAATAATCTAAAGGATTATTTTGCTTCGTTCTCCATGATTCTCATCATTTGGTTTCTCATAAAATTTCTGCCAATATTTAAGTAGACTTAAAATTTGGATTTAAATTTTTTAATGAAAGTAAAAAGTTCCCACATATCATAACTACAATATCAAGCACCCCAGTTGAGGTCTTCTAACCCCACCTGTGTTACCTGAGTCAACTTGGATCTCATGGGCAAATTAGAAGAAGAGAAGCGCAGTTTGATAGAAAAGGTTAATTTGCTTCAGAATAAAGTTAATGTAATGCAACAAAAATCACTGAATAAGTGCATTGACATTGTGGGTATGCCGAAGTTAAACAATGACAGTGTACTGAATTCGACATTGAAGATCTTAACAAATATAGATGTTGACATCACAGCTGGTGACATCAAATATTGTTATGTTAAAACAATAAAGAGTAATACGACTGCAAGAAATAGCAACAACAATATAGCTGCTTCAACAAAAGCAAAGTCCATGGATATCGTTTGCGTAAAATTTAAATCAACAGAATGTAAGCAGAAGCTCATTGTTAGTAAGAAAAATAAAAAAATTAACGCAAGCTTATTTGGTGATAACTTTGCTAAAACACCAATTTTTACTAATGAAAGCTTAACAACTTTTAGTAGAATCCTATTTAATAAAGCCAAACTGTTAAAAAATGAAAAAAAATATCAATTTCTATGGACAAAAAACGGAGTAATTTTAATGAAAAAGCGAGAAGGAGGAACCACTTTACGAATTTCATCTTTTGATGACCTTACTAAAGTAATTTAATCATGGCCAAATTGTTTTCAAGAGATTTAAATATTGAGTCATTAGTTGCTGCTTTTTTGACAAAGAATTTTATAAAAGTGTTTTTCATTCCGTAGATTATAAAAATAGCTTTTTTATTATCCAACAAAATATTAGAAGTCTCCGCAAAAATTTTGATTTGTTTTTGGTTCATCTCGAATCTTTTGTTAATAAGCCTAAATTAATATTCCTGACAGAAATTTGGATTTATGACCATGAAAAGGATTTTTTTAGAATTCCTGGTTATAAGTTATACACAAAGTGCAATAATGATTATGCCTCCGGTGGTGCTGCAGTTTTTATTGACGAAAATTTGAATTGTGATTATATTAGTAAAAGTCTTTTAAGTTGCGATATGTTTGAAATTTCGCTAGTTTTAAACTCTGTAAAACTAATATTTATTTGTTTTTACAGATTTCATAATGTTAATATAGATGTTTTTTTGGAGGAGTTTAACTCATTGCTGCTCGACAACAATTCTAAGCATTTGTTTATAGTAGGTGATATAAATATAGATATTTTGTCTGAATCCTTAGTGGTCGAAAAATATAAATCGTTGGTGTCAGCCTTTGGTATCTTGTATCAATGTACCAACAAGGTTTACTTCAACCTCTAGGGCATGTATTGACCATATCTTAGCTAGAATTGACTTGAAAACAAATTTAACTCTTACTAGTACAACAGCTGATTTCAAAATCTCAGATCATAGTATGACCTGTTTATTTTTCCATTTCAAGAAAAAAAGTGAAATCGTAGAAGAAAAACAAGTTTTGGATAAGATCATAACCAAAACTAACTTTGTACGGCTTAATTCGTGTTTGCTTCTTGAAAACTGGCCAAGAGATTTTGCCGATTCTGATCCCTCTATTGCTTTTGATATATTTTTATTTTATTCTCAATGGTTATGTTGTTCAATGTTCGGAAGCAATTTGGAATAGAAAAAGCAAACTGAAAAAGCTTAAGCCGTGGATGACTAATGAATTATTAAATAAAATCAATTCCAAGAATCATTTGAGGCTTAAGTGTAAGAAACATCTAAACAACGTTTTTTTGCACAACAAATATGAAGATCTATGCAAAGAAATAAGTCTTGAGATTCCAATCTATAAAGAAAATTTCTATATGGATAAATTCCATAGGGCCAAAGGCGATTCAAAAAAAGAATGGAGTGTAGTGAATGAAATTTTCAACAGAAACAAAACTTTTGATTTTCCTTCGATTCTTTCTGTTGGAACTTTGGACATTACTGAATGGCTGAAATCTTTAATGAACATTTTGTTCAAATAGTACAAGTACTATTTCTGATGCAGGCTTAAATCATTCTTCTATAAATTGTCCAGATTCTTGTTTTAATAAAAACTTTAAGATGAATAGCTTCTCTTTTGAAACCATATCTTCTTTTGAAGTTTACAAAGTCATTCAAGCTCTTGATAACTCATTTTCTTCAACATCTAATGGTTTTTCAAATAATGCTGTAAAACAAATTTGCTTAAATATAGTTGATGTTTTAACTTATTTATTCAACAAAAGTGTTACAAGTGGTAAATTCCCGCAAAGTCTTAAAATAGCAGAAATTATTCCTATTTTTAAAAAAGGTGACAAAAAATGTGTTAATAATTACAGGCCTATATCTTTACTATCAGTATTTTCAAAGATTTTCGAGAAAGTCATTAAAGGTAGGATAGTAAACTATCTAGTGAAAATTTCGTTTTTCAGTTCAAAACAGTATGGTTTTAGAGCTGGTAAATCAACTGAAGATGCTTTATTAACACATTGCACTCATATCTACGAAAGCCTAGACCAAAAAAAGTACACTGCTGCTCTTTATATTGATATTAAAAAAGCTTTCGATACAGTAGATCATGGCATACTTCTTATTAAATTGGAAAAGGCAGGCTTTAGGGGATTTATGCTAGATTGGTTTTCATCCTATCTTAAAAACAGAAAACAAAAAGTTAAAATAGGTAATTATTTCAGTAAAACCAGTACTATCAACATCGGTGTTCCTCAAGGCTCAGTTCTTGGTCCAACTTTGTTCCTTGTCTATATAAATAGTATTTTTAGCCTTAAACTAAGGGGAAAAGTATGTGGGTTTGCAGATGACATTGCTTGTGTGTACTCTAGTTCCACAATATTAAACCTGATTTCAGACATCAATCATGACTTGGAACTATTCAGGCATTGGTTTGGTATTCATAAGCTTGTCATAAGTGATAAAACAAGAATTATGTTTTGCAATATCCCAACTTTAGATTTATATCCTCCATGTCTCATACAGCATAGCTTTGACTGCAGACAAATTTCGTTTAGTAACTCATCTTGTTGTAGCTCTGATGTTATCACAACAAACGCTTTGAGTGCTGTTTGTTCTTCAAAGTGTTTTAACATCGAACGAGTCACTGAATATAAATATCTTGGTTTATCAATTGATAACAAAATGAACTGGAAAGTTCACACTTTATTATTAAACAAATATTTGTCGTCAGCTACTTATGTTATATTTCATTTGAGAAATCTTTGTTGCAAGAAACTTTTGGAAACTATTTATTTCGGATTGGTTCAATCGAAAATACAATACGGTATAATATGTTGGGGTGGTACTTTTAAAAACTACTTACAACCTCTGTTAGTTTCACAGAAACACATCTTAAGAACCATCTGGAAGTGAAAAAGGCTAGAACATAGCTTTCCGTTGTTTATCAGCTCTGGTATTCTCCCACTAAAGCATTTATATTTTTATAAAGTACTAAAAATATTTTTCAATAGATGTGGTAATCTTTTAAGTCACCATATAATGGCTTATGAATTACGCAGTAATGAAAGAAATTTAGCTATCACACCTGCACATCATACTCGTAGCTTTCTCAACTTTTATACTTCAGTAGCACCTAGACTATTCAATACTTTGCCCTTTGAAATTCGTTGCATTCGTTCAACTCCTTTATTCAATAAAAGTATTAAAAAATGGCTTCTTAACTTCGATTTTGATGCAATCGATAACATAATCAAAATATTGCTTTAATTTTGTAATAACTGAACACAAAATTTAAATCGAGTACAAAGATTAAGTTGTTAGTTTCTTGACATTTTACCCCACAACATTCAAATTTGCTAATTGAATGCGTTATTTTTTAGTAATAACTTCAAAATTTAATCTTTTTTTTTGGTTCTTTCGACACTTGTCAATAGACAACAGATCGTACCTTTTCTTCTTCTCTATTTCTTTTCTTCTTTATAATGAAAAACACTTGAAAAACTGTATGTGATAAATAATAATATTTTTAAATTATCTAATTATTAATTTATTATTGGTTGTAAAAGAGGAAGAAGAAAATAAACTATTGAATTGAATTGAATTGAATATTTGTAGGAAAAATGTCAATTAACAAGGATTCAAAGAGGGAGAATTCATAGAAAAATTAAATCAGTTACCAAAATGATAAAATGTAAACAACCATATTTTTGATAAGAAACACATAAATCCATAAATTAACGCTAACAAGCAAAAAATATTCTTTGTCTCTATTTGACATTGCAATAATTCCAATTCAATTAGTTCTTCGGAAACAAAACTCACAATTACTGCCTTCTGTGCAGGGAATGTCAGCATTTTTTTCCTTTGAAATGAAATATCTTCTAAAATTTGTCTACTTCCAATTAAATTTCCCCATTTGTTCACTAATCTTACTTTCATTTTTTGTGTTCATCTCAGAAATTCATCAACAACATCAGTTGTTCGAACACCTGGACGAACTGCACCACCAACAAGACCGATAGACGTTAAGAGTACAGCAGCCAGTAGGTCCTACGACCTCTATAATGCCGAAATGGATATCTGTCGAGAAAAACGGAAACAAAGGAATCTGGGTTCGATGGCAGCTACCCAAGTTGTGTGCGTATGTCCATTGATGATCCTTAGACTTGCCCGAATGATTATGGTTGAAACATACGAGAATGCGAAACATTTTGATATTACATTTTTGATGTTCGTTTGGATTGCATTTTTGCCAACGGTTATATTCCCAGGAATTTATGCTTCTCAAATACTACCGAGGTATGTGTGTCTATTTGATGAAATCACATTCACAAATATGTGACTAGACTAGATTTTATGTTCGAATATTAGAGTTTTTGGTGAAGAGAAGATGTTCTGAATTTGACCTTTAAGATTTTAATGATGGCTTCAAAATTCCTTTAACCTATTCCCTTACAGAATCAAAGTTAATTAAACTAAAAAATCCCTTAAGTTTATTCAACTTTGATTGTCCTTTTGTCATTCAAACTAACAACCAACCGTCATTTTGTTTATCTTCTATCAATTACAGAGACGAACGGAAACGTCTTCGTGGCTATCTTCGTTTGTCAGCGAGACATTTTCGAAAATCCCGACAAGACAGCCAAGAAGAGTCCATCGAAAAGGACGACAACACAACAACCACCCAGACAACAACAATCATACAAAACGGCACTTGCATCGGCAGCAATGATGGCAGCGACACCAAACAGAAACATTACAATCGCAGCATTGACTCGTCCTCGTCAATGATTGAATCCAAGAATACAATTGCCAATGGCACAGAAGCCATTAAAATAAATGTCATTGGTGGGGATGGAATGAAGAAAACACACTCCCGCCACAATGGCTTCACCAACAACGCCATTACCACCGGAGGCACTGGAATTCATTCAAAGATGGCTAAGTCGGCGTCCTCGTCGGCATCCAGTCGCAAGGTGAGCAATGGCCTTCGTGTGGCAGCAGGTGGTGGAAGTCGTAAAGGAAGAAATTCAATGGACTCAATTGATAATTCCGGTTCGAACATAACGGCAAGCACGTTTTGCAATAACAGCGTGCTTAACGACACCGGAAGTGGCTATGACGGTGAGACTTCATCAATTGTGAGTGGCACGATTGGGGGTGGCAGTAGTATCGTTGACAAGGATATTTACTTCCAAAAGAAATGGGAGAGTGTCAATGGGGGATTGCGACGAAACAAGGATACGTCCTTCTCCGATTGTGGTTCATTCTCACGAATGGATTCATCGAGCACCCTGAACAGGGATTTAGAAATAATCGATTTGCTTGAGCGCGAGCGAAGTATGGATATCCAGGATATGATTGAGCGCGAAAAACGCGATGAAACTATGCGATTGATAAGCGGAAGTACAAGTGGCAGCGGTGAACGACGCCGCCTGCCTGACTTGGAGAAGATATGCAAGTCACCCAAGCTCAAGATGGATGCTTATTCCTACGAGAAAGTTACCTCATCGAATGCAACGACCCCCAAAGAGGCACCCCTTGACGACAGAAAGAGTATTTCCGAGGTCGCAGATGAATTTGATTTAGTGCAGCCATCTGATTTCTTCAACGAAGAATATCAAGCACCTTCCGTTGCAGCTGTACCGATTACGAACTATCATCACCAGAGACGGGCCAGCCGACGGAGTAATCATTTGACTCATCATCGCTCCAAACGAGACAGTTTTAATTCGCTCAACAATGACTTGATGGCTGGGGCGTTCGCCGAACTCGATCCGACTCAACCTCTGAACAAAATGGCTGTGATAGAAAGTCGAATGCGTCGGAGTAGTGGCCGGGCATCGAGCATTTCGTCGTCGGGTAGAAGTTCACTCAAGTCCAGGGACCATCAGCCACAGCATTCGCACCATCCAGATTTGGACTTTCGAGAGAATATATTTGCGGAACTCTAAGAGGAGTGGTGGTTTTAGTTTCTGAACGAATTTATCTTTTTAGTTGCGGCTTAAGTTTGACCAAAAAAATAATAGAAAACAGAAAAATTGAACTGTGGATGAGGAGGAGATTTGTAAAATTTTGGACTAATGCGCAAATGCTTAGTATTTAAACAGAAATAAAAAATAAAAATAAAACTTTTAACCTGACGAATATTTTTACACAAAAACTAAATAACTATAAGAACTTGGAAAAAACAAATATGGAGTATTTTTTATATTTTTTCAAAATAAATGTGAAATTTTAGTGGTTAACATTTTTTTGTATGAAAATGGATAAGACATTAATTGTTTTATGTTCAAAAGAAATTTAATCAATGTTAATATTTAACTTAAAAATAAATATATAAATGTGTTTGTACTTAAAAATACGAAAAACATTATAAACATCACATGCAGCCCGTTTATCAATGGATTTTTAAATAAATACAATTATTATTGTCGTCTTTGGCGTTGTTAAAAATCTGCAGCTGTAAGAAAATGACAATGTTGTGGAATTTAAAATATAAATTAACTATGCATATTTGTAATGTTATTTAAGGTGCATCATTTTTATTGATAAGCTTTAAACATTTTTTACTGTGCCAATAAATTACTGAAGAAAAATGTTAAAGTATTGTAAATTTTAAATTTATAAATAAATAAAAGTATTAAAGTAAAAACTTATAAATGTAATAAGAATAAATTGTCAACGTCTTATAAGCTTAATTTTTACTGTCCGTTAAAACTAAAAAAAAAATCAGCAAACGAATACAAAATGCAAAACAAAAATAAAACATAGTTCTAACGAGCCCCAGAATTAATAAACAAATAAAATACATAAATATAATAAATGTTTTAAAATAAATTTCTTTAAAAAAATGTTGGATCATAATAAATATCAAATAAATCTAATTCTGTTAATTTACAAAAAATTGTTGATTTTTGTGGAAATGGCAACGTTAAGACTTAAGAGGTAAGTTATTTACTGAGAGCTTGAACTGTTATACATTTCTGAAGAGAGCTTTTGAGCTTGATTAAAGAGGAATAAAAGCCAAAAGTAATAATGAATAATATTTCATTAAAGAGAGAAGCAGTTTGAAGACTCCAAAGTCCAAAAGCAATATGGTAAGCAGTAACGAAAAAATTGAATGTTGAATCAATACAGAGAACGATGCAGGGAAAATCACAGTATTTAGACTTTGTTAAGTGATTTTTGATTTTCTGTATAAAGCTGTACCTAATGTTAGTAAAATTAATACTGGTTTTAGTTTAAACCGGAAAGTAGGTGAGAAAAATTTCGAAAATTGTGCTTGATGAGCTATAATCCAAGCAGGGCTCTTCTCTGTATTTGGTTCCGATAGGGAAATTTCCGAAAACGAGTATTTTGCACTACTAATTTCCTAAGCGGAATAGGAATGACTTTCGGAATGAAATAGAGAGTATTTTGAAATCTTGTTTGTTTGATCTTTTTTGTACTTTTTCATTCTTTTACCTTGGATACTGCCTTAAAGATATTTCATTCAGAAATCTTCAACATTTGGCTGACCTGTTTTTTTACAAAACTGGGTTATTAGGGTTTTCCAATAGGGATGGGTTGATTTTGGCAGATCGTGACGGCCATGTTGTTTCTTTTACTTTCTGTCAAAATATTGTTTTTCAATCAGTCGCTAAAGGCAAATCATTGTGGCAAGTTACAGCGTTGAGCAACACATGGAAATGATAAAACTTTATTATTATCAAAATGGGTCTAATCTACTTGTATCGACATTACGCCCTTTTTATGGGCTACATGGTCATCCTTCCAAGTCGACAATTCAACGTTTACCGGCACAAAGTTCAAATCCGCCGTCGCAGTGATCAATCAACCGACCGTACGTTAATGAAACATTGCCGCTATTATTTGTAAAATTGTGCAGCAGAATCCATGGCAGTCAATTCTGAGTTGTCACAAGAATTTGGCCTGTTGTAGACCACAACATGGCGACATTTGCTTCGTGATTTCGGCCTACAGGCATACAAAATACAATTCAACCCACGAGCCGTGTGTTCACTAATTGGGTCTTGGGCAAGTTGAGAATTGATCCTCATATTGGTCGAAAAATCATCTTTAACGCGAAGAGGCCCATTTTTGGACGAATGGATACCGGGATTCATGAGGTGCCATTGCATACAAATAAAGTTCCTGTTGGTGTGGATTTTAGGCTGGAGGCGTCATTGGCTCGTAATTCTTCGAAAATGATACTGGCCAGCCCATCACAGGAAACGGTGATCGCTATTGTTCGATATGATCGCCAAGCTCTTGTCTCCTGAATTGGATGATATGGACATCTAAGACATATGGTTTCAAGAAGATGGCGCTCATAGAGATAGTATAATAGAGCACGGAAGATAGCCTAAAACGTGTTCCCTAAAATCATGAGAAAGAAGACATTAGGGAGTTCCTTCCTGTCTCTATCTCTCTGAGCTTGTCGCTGATTGGCTGTAAGGTGGAATGGACAGAGTAAAAAAAAGGAAAAGAAACGTCAAAATCAAGATAGGAACTCAGAGAGAGAAAGGAACTCCCTAGTACCTTCTTTCTCACAACTTTCGGGGTCAACTCCACTTGTACGAAGTGCTACCGCTCCCGTGCTCTATTATATTATCTTATGATGGTGCTACGTGCCACACAGTTTAAGGCACAATCAATATTCTGCTCAAGCGGTTTCATGGTCTCTCGCAGAGGCGACGTGAATTGGCCCTCAAGATCATGTGATTTGTCCCCTTTTGACTTTTCTTGTGGGGCTTTCCTAGTCGCAGGTCTTTACAAATAAGCCCCATACCACCGGGGGCTTCAAAGACAACAGATTTATGTGGTTAAGTCATCGAAAACACTTCGAGTAGAAAACAAAACCTACTTTGAAAGGACCGGAATACAACTAACCAGGACTCCCTTGGTTGTCTGGACGATATGATTAAAACCTTAATGCTTATTCTAAAAACCACAATTAATTGCAAGCATAGAATTAACAAAGTAAGAAAGCCTGCTGAAAAGCCCATCCTTCGTAAGAAAATAAATCAAACTTCAACAAAAGACTGTCTTGTCGCCAAAAAAAAGTCACAAAAAATAATGTCGCTTAAGCACAATACATTATTTTATTGATGTTGTTTCATTTTAATTTCGAATTGTAATTTTATTTCAATAAATATTTGTTCATACACGTTTGATTCAATTTTCAAGATTCCAAAAATGTTATTCTTTCACCATTCGTCAATGTTAACCCTCCTGACCGTCTACATCTTTTGTTGCAGAAGTCCTTAAAAGTTATAATTCAATCCTGCACTTGAGAATTTGACATGAGAAACCTGGTTCGAAGGCGAATACTGAACACCCAGCTGGCTGGGACTAGCTTCGGTAGCTGCAGCAGTATCAGCAACAGTTGGAGCGGCAGATGTTGCACGTTGTGAAGCTGCTGTCGGCTGGGGTTGGGACTTGGGAGTATTGAGATTGATGGAGTTGTTGCAATTGTTGCTGTTGTTGCTGGGGCGTTAGAGTCTCTGCAGCTTGATTATAGAATTGAACTTGTTGCTGTTGTTGCAAGTAAGCTGCATATTGCTCAGCTGTCAGATATTGTTGCTGATCTTGCGGTTGTGCTGCAGCTTGTGGAGCAGCAGTTGTATAAGCGGGGTTCTGGTATTGCGCCTGAAATTGTTGAGCGAAAGGATTCTGGTACTGGGGCTGGTATTGTTGGGGTTGGTATTGTTGTGGCTGGTATTGTTGCTGTTGGAGTTGTGGGTAGTAAGTTGTTGTTGTTCCTGCTGATTGTGATGGCTGATATTGAGCTTGCTGCTGTTGGAATCCATTGAAAGATAGTGGTGCAGCGGCGAACTACAAATAGAAGAAACGAGGTAGAAAAAGTTTTATCAAAAGCAAATACAAATTTTTTAGCAATTTGTTAAACTCTATTGCATGACATTGTAATTAAGGTGCAATTAAAATAGTTTTTGCAGGAACATACAAAAACGTTTGATAATTCGGAAAATATTAATTGTTTGATGGTCACTAAATATTACACTGACATGAATGCTAACGTTATAAGGGGGTTACAATAAGTTTTTATCATTTGTTAAGATCTGGAAGTAATGCGCTCTAACAACTGTTTTGCAACAGGTGTTCAGCAGTATATAAAGAAGCCAACGAATTGAGTATCGAATTAGTTTCGACGTCAAGTGAAATAATTATAACATTTTCAAATCGACACGTTAAATGGGGAGGGGAGTACTATGGAATTTAGCATTTGTGATAGTTGGATTACTCGTCGGATTCGTCACATCAATTCCAATGGATATGGAAGTAGGTGTCTTTTGTGTAAAATATTTGACCTTGTTGTCGAAAGTTAGGAAACAAAAATATATATAAAATGAAAATTTATATATGTTTTTAGTCCATTAAAGATGGAATCCAAATGGGAATGATTTCAGGCGTGGGCATGGCAATGGATCTTGCTGAAAAGGCGAAAATCCAGGGAAATATGGAGGAAAAAATTAGCATCGGTGGGATGAAATATGAGAAGAAAATGGGTGGCGGTGCGGGATTAATGGGCAACAGCGATGATGATTCCGACGAAGAGCGAAGAAGAAGACGCCGATCTGTTGGCGAGGATAACGAAATAAAAACCGATCTCTACCGTCCCAAACGATCGCCATGTTTTGGAAGACGGATATATGTGTACCAACAAACAACAGCAGCCCCTGCTGCCGGTGGTGGTGGTGGTGGTGGTGGTGGTGGTGGTGGTGGTGGTGGTGGTGCTGGCGGAGGAGGTGGAGCAGTTACCGATGTGCCTAATCCCGATGACCCACGTCGACGACGCAAACGTTCTCCAGGCTATGAAAACGACATCAACGAGGATGTGATCCCTTCACAAAGGAATTTTTCGCAAAGGATTCAGGAATTCGGGGAAAAGTTCCGGTAGATGTTGAAAAACATGTTGGACACTATGGTTGGTGTATTTGAGAATGTTAAGAAGAGTATTGCTAATGGATCTGGCACTACAGATGATAATATGTGAAAATAATGCATAAGCATCTGCGCTACCTAAAATATATGATTTTTTTATTTCACAAAAAAGCATTTACAGAGGGCTTTTTTTTGTAATAGTAGCATTTTGAAGGTGTAATTTTATTATCTACAGTGACTTGCTGCTCGTTTGGACACTTCGTCAGTAAATTAGTGCGTACCGAGGTATGATAATGATTTTAATCTCGAAATACATCCGTTTTAACTTCTTAAAGTTGTGACTATCAATATTAAATCGTTTTGAGGTGATGTTTCAAGCACGTTAAATTGGAACTATGTTAGACATAAATAAAATACAAAAATAAAATTTTTAACCTGACGAATATTTTTACACAAAAACTAAATAACTATAAGAACTTGGAAAAAAACAAAAATGGAGTATTTTTTATATTTTTTTCAAAATAAACATTTTTTTGTATGAAAATGGATAAGACATTAATTGTTTTATGTTCAAAAGAAATTTAATCAATGTTAATATTTAACTTAAAAAATAAATATATAAATGTGTTTGTACTTAAAAATACGAAAAACATTATAAACATCACATGCAGCCCGTTTATCAATGGATTTTAAAATAAACACAATTATTATTGTCGTCTTTGGCGTTGTTAAAAATCTGCAGCTGTTAAAAATGATAATGTTGTGGAATTCAAAATTAATCAACTATTCATATTTGTAATGTTATTTAAGGTGCATCATTTTTATTGATAAGCTTTAAACATTTTTTACTGTGCCAATAAATTACTGAAGAAAAAATGTTAAAGTATTGTAAATTTTAAATTTATAAATAAATAAAAGTATTAAAGTAAAAACTTATAAATGTAATAAGAATAAATTGTCAACGTCTTATAAGCTTAATTTTTACTGTCCGTTAAAACTAAAAAAAAAATCAGCAAACGAATACAAAATGCAAAACAAAAATAAAACATAGTTCTAACGAGCCCCAGAATTAATAAACAAATAAAATACATAAATATAATAAATGTTTTAAAATAAATTTCTTTAAAAAAATGTTGGATCATAATAAATATCAAATAAATCTAATTCTGTTAATTTACAAAAAATTGTTGATTTTTGTGGAAATGGCAACGTTAAGACTTAAGAGGTAAGTTATTTACTGAGAGCTTGAACTGTTATACATTTCTGCAGAGAGCTTTTGAGCTTGATTAAAGAGGAATAAAAGCCAAAAGTAATAATGAATAATATTTCATTAAAGAGAGAAGCAGTTTGAAGACTCCAAAGTCCGAAAGCAATATGGCAAGCAGTAACGAAAAAATTGAAAGATGAATCAATACAGAGAATGATGTAGGGCGGAAACAGTAGCGGCGTTAGGGTGGGGCGCGGTTGGGCGACCGCCCCAGGGCGCCGGATATAAAGGGGCGCCACAGGCGCAGAAGCAGTAATCAGACGGTTCATGCTACATTGCGATCCTGATGTTCGTCATCAAAGATTAAATAAGTAACAAGATGGGAAACAAAGCTGTCAAAATGACAATGCCTACAAGCTAAAATTTACGGATTGCAAAGTTGTGTGCGTGTTTTCACTAATATATTGGGCGCATTCACTAACCTAGTCACTACGTAGTCGAAAATCAACTAGCTTTGTGAAAGCAAAATTGCACTACAAAGCTAGTCGAAAGCAAGCTGTCAAATAAAGATAGCTCAGATCTTTTGACCCTTATAACTTTTTTATTCGACACGATATCAACGTCGATTTTTAACACCTTCATGACAAGACCGTATTAAAAGGGTATCCAAAAATTCAGCTCGTTAGGAAATGTTCCCTGCATTGTTTTTTGAAAATGCCTAAAACTACTCGACTATGAACATATGAAGTAAGAAACGTTTGTGAATTTGTGATTTGAGGTTAGAGATCTTTAATCAGAAGTGTTGTCTTGTTTTGCTTATTATACTATGAAAAAACTACTTGATAAGATCTAATTACATAAATTTCGTTTTCAGACCCTATCAGATTATTAATATTGTCGTATTGTACGATTAATTTCATTTTAAATTTTATTAAAATTTTAAATTTTTTTGTTTCTTATTCAACAGCTGATTATGAAATGTCAAAATCTGTCAATCACTTTGAAGTCAAAATTTTTACACTACGTCGCACAGTGGCCCGTTTAGGCGAGGAACGTGGCAATAATCATTTTTCGCGGGATTTTATTTTGAAAAAGTAAAAATCACATTTTGTTTAGAATTGTTTAAAGTGTAAGAATCCAAAAACAAAAAAATATTAGATGAACGGTTTGGCTTGAGGAGCCGATCAAAGTCAGAAAATATTTAAAAAAAAAAATATATATATATTTTTTTATTTTTTGTTGCACTTCGAACTTGAATATTAGAAAAACGGCGCAAGTGAATCCATTTATTTTTTTTTGTTGAAAAGTTTGACATTATTTTAATCAAATTTTGGAAAAAAAAATGCATATCTTTTTTTTAATGAAAAAAAAAAATCACTTTTTGCACCTATTTTTGAATTTTAACTTGGCTCATATAAAAAACGTCAAAACCCGTCAAACCAAACTAAATGAGGAATGAATGCCCACTTATTCCTTAACATGTCCTCAAAAACTCAGCTGCGTAAAGTTGCATAAAGCCGAGTTATGGCAATTTAATTGGTTCAAGTCAGTGATTATTCATTTTTTTTAGTTTTTTTCATATGAAAAGAATATAATTAATCTTTTTGTCGCAACCTTTATTTTGGATTTGCATGACGTAATTAAGGTATTTAAATAAGTGCAATGAGTGGAATAGCAAAAAAAAATTATGGTTTGGGGATTACCTATTTCTAAAAAAATAATAAAAAAACAATGATGATTCCTGCCATAACTATTTTCTATAAGATTTGTTGTGCACAGGTATTTATTTTTGACAGATTACTGTATTTGGATTAAGAATTAATACATATAAGGGTTACAGGTAGATTACAGGTAGCCGAAAAAAAGGATTTTAATCGAAGGGTTATTTATATGGAATTAAATATTTATTCTTATTAGGGTTACAGGTAGTGAAATTAACAGGATTAGGTACGCACAGGATGAAGGAGATATTACGGACGAACATAACTACGAGTATGGGATTTCTCCATTGCGTGCTAGAATTATGTGCATGGAATTCATTTTGAAACTTAGCTATACGATTGCTAAGGAAGGAGAGGATAGCTCTATTGGAATCAAAGAGTTAGAAAAAAAGAGGAAGCAGGATATTCAAAAGCGTTTCCATGAAGAACTTGGACTTGATGGGGATAAACCTAAGCCTGGTTTTGGAGGCGATTTTTTGAACAACCGGATGCAGCTGCCCGAATAACTGGAGTCAATGAAGAAATTATTAAAAGGCTTCAAATAATACTTAATGTCTTAAACTGTCGAGAAAAAGTTAATACAGTAAAATTTGGGGAGTATACAAGAGAAACAAAAGTGTTATTAAGACAACTTTATCCAGAAAAACAACTCACCCCTACTCTTCATAAAATTTTGGGTCGTAGTCAAAATATTATGGAGTATCAGTCACTTCCACTTGGGGAATTATCAGAAGAAGCTCAGGAATGCAAAAATAAGGACTACAAAAGATACAGGTATCAAAATACATGCAAGGTTTCAAGAATTCGGCAAAATGAAGACCTGTTTACTATGCTAGCAATCTCATCAGATCCACTTATTTCTTCCAAAAGGCATGCTAGAAATCAAAAAGAACTGAAAGCACACTACTCCCCAGAAATGTTAGATCTATTAGATTCAACATTGAATTAAGATGATAGTTTTCAAGAAATAATATAAGTAAATTATTAAGAATAAAACAAGATAAAAATCTAACGTTTATGCTTTATTTTTTTTCCATATTCGTACTTTTAAAACACTTTTTTCTAATTTGAGGGTTGTTTTTTCATTGAAATATTGAAATTATGGTAATTTTCAGTTAAATTGAAACACCCTGTTTGATTTTGAATGTAAATATTGATGGTTTGATTGGTTGCATATCAAAAATTATAAAACTTAAAAACTTTAACTTAAAAAAAAAAATTTTTTTTTTGCTTTTATGACTATTCAAGTGTTATGTTTTTTTCTTTTTCCTGCTATACCAAAGCTAATTGTTCTCTAATCATTCACAAAAACAAATTTTTCGCCATTATGGATACATTTTTAACAATTTTTATGACATTGAAAAAACTTCCAACTTTGGGACTTAATTCTGAAACACCCTGTGAACATATTTTGTTAAAATTTTCACGAAACATAGCTTTGGAAATTCCCTGCTAAATAAAAAAAAATTGAAGCGATATCTTTTTTTCGAATAGGAGCTATGATTTTTGCAAGGTAAAACGTGAAAACGGGCCACTGTGCGTCGGAGGGGAAATTTCAACTCATTTCTTAGTTGTATTTGACCAATCAGAATGAGTTGACCACGTAGTGACTACGTTAGTGAATGCGGCTATTCTTTCAATCCGTCTATTCACCAAAAGAGAATAATTTTGGCAGTTAAATTGAATTTTTTTGAATAAAATGTGAGTTAATGGATATGTTCACAAACAGAGTAATTTTTGGTAAGTGAAAAACAACGAAATAAACAAGCGTAAAAATTGATTTGAACAGTTAAATGAGTTATGAGTACTCGGAATATTGGTCTTTTTTGTACAATATAAAACAGATTCCGGAAAAACCTGACCTTGTCAAACTCTGTGGTGATCTCCAATTGAAATTAACTGTAGACTCTAAATCAGATATAGATGGGTATATGTTGTGAGATGAAGTCATAAGTCTGAAATCTTTTTTGCCTGAGCAGAATGTGGCTACCCCTGTTTTGTTTTAAATTTTATCAAAGATCGCAACTTACAAGAACTGTATCCAAATGTAACGGTTGCTAGTGGGGAGAGGAGGTTTTCTAAGCTTAAGCTGATAAAAATCTCTCTGCGATCGACAATATCGCAATCCCGATTGACAAACTTGGCAACTTTGTCAATCGAGAATGAAATTGCTGAAAACTTCAATTTTGATAAAATAATAAAAGAGTTCGTCGACAGAAGGCTAGGAAAGGCAAATTTTATTTGTTTTTTTTTCATAAATGGTTATTTCTTTTCATAAATGGTAATTTCATTATATCTTTTTCCTTTTTACTTGCGACATATAGAATATATGGCAAGTATTGAATTCGTAAAAAAAAATTTGAGGTAATGATGAGATATGACATTACGATGATAGAGAAGTCGAAAAAAGTGGGTCCGGCGATTCCGTCCGTCTGTCTGTCTGTCTGTCTGTCTGTCTGTAAACGCATCTACAGCCTTAACCTCTGGTCCGATTGACTTGAAACTTGAAAATTAAGGGTTTGAGCAAATTCGCGTGGGTCGTTTTTTTGATTTTTTTTTTAAGATCAAAATTTAGGGTAGCCACCATACGATTTTTTTGGCCAAAAACCAAAAGTTTCAATTTTCTCAAAAACGGCTCCTACGATTTTTTTTAAACTTCCTCGAAAATTTTTGTTTAAAACTTTGATGTATTTTATGTAAAAAAAAAATATTTTTGTATTGCTCCAAAACGGAATCGCCCATAGAACCGTTTTTTTGTTATCAGATTTTCTCGAAAAGTAAAAGTCCGATCAGGGTAATTTTTTTTCTGAAAGTACGTTTATATTGCTCAAATAATATTTTGTATTCAAAAAAATGTCAAAATTTTTTTTTGGATTTTTTAAAAATATTCTTATACTTTTTTTTTAAAAATTCTGTATCTCAAAAACGGATCAATATTAAAAATTTAAATTTACTTATAAAATGTACAGTTTCACATTCTTGAATACTGCATACCCAAATTAATTTTTAGACATTTTCGAAAAATTTTATATATAAAAAATTAATTTAAAAAAAAACCGCTACGACGATTTAAAAAAAATATAGAAAAATCAACAATTTCTTAAGAAATCATATGACATAATTTTTTTTCAGATTTAATCTTTTTTTGAGGTAGATATTTCAATTTAAATTCTTATTTACGCATTAAATTTTTTGTATGAGTATTTGGAATACAGGAGCAAGTTCGTATGACCGAGTCGTGCACATTTTTTCATATGGGTTTGGATTGCAGTTAGGGGGCGCCGTATAAATCTCGCCCAGGGCGCTCATAGTGCTAAAACCGGCACTGGGCGGAAAATCACAGTATTTAGACTTTGTTAAGTGATTTTTGATTTTCTGTATAAAGCTGTACCTAATGATAGTAAAATTAATACTGGTTTTAGTTTAAACCGGAAAGTAGGTGAGAAAAATTTCGAAAATTGTGCTTGATGAGCTATAATCCAAGCAGGGCTCTTCTCTGTATTTGGTTCCGATAGGGAAATTTCCGAAAACGAGTATTTTGCACTACTAATTTCCTAAGCGGAATAGGAATGACTTTCGGAATGAAATAGAGAGTATTTTGAAATCTTGTTTGTTTGATCTTTTTTGTACTTTTTCATTCTTTTACCTTGGATACTGCCTTAAAGATATTTCATTCAGAAATCTTCAACATTTGGCTGACCTGTTTTCCAAAAGGGACGGGTTGATTTTGACAGATCGTGACGGCCATGTTGTTTCTTTTACTTTCTGTCAAAATATTATTTTTTAATCAGTCGCTAAAGACAAATCATTGTGGCAAGTTACAGCGTTGAGCGACACATGGAAATGATAAAACTTTATTATTATCAAAATGGGTCTAATCTACTTGTATCGACATTACGCCCATTTTATGGGCTACATGGTCATCCTTCCAAGTCGACAATTCAACATTATTTACCGGCACAAAGTTGAAATCCGCCGTCTCAGTGATCAATCAACCAACCGTACGTCAATGAAACATTGCCGCTATTATTTGTAAAATTGTGCAGCAGAATCCATGGCAGTCAATTCTGAGTTGTCACAAGAACTTGGCCTGTTGCAGAGACCACAACATGGCGACAATTGCTTCGTTATTTCGGCCTACAGGCATACAAAATCCAATTCAACCCACGAGTCGTGTGTTCACTAATTGGGTCTTGGGCAAGTTGAGAATTGGTCCTCATATTGGTCAAAAAATTATATTTAACGCGAAGAGGCCCATTTTTGGATGAATGGATACCGGGATTCATGAGGTGCCATTGCTTGCAAAGAAAGTTACTGTTGGTGTGGATTTAAGGCTGGAGGCGTCATTGGCCCGTAATTCTTCGAAAATGATACTGGCCAGCCCATCACCGGCAATGGTGATCGCTATTGGTCGATGATCGCCAACTTCTTGTCTCCTGAATTGGATGATATGGACATCTAAGACATATGGTTTCAAAATGGTTCCTGTCTCTCTCTCTCTCTCTGAGCTTGTCGTTGATTGGCTGTAAGGTGGAATGGACAGAGTAAAAAAAAAGTAAAAGATACGTCAAAATCAAAATAGGAGCCCAGAGAGACAAAGAAACTCCCTAATAGCTTCTTTCTCACAATTTTCGGGGTCAACTCCACTAGTACGAAGTGCTACCGCTCCCGTACTCTATTATATTATTTCTATGATGGCGCTACGTGCCACACAGTTTAAGGCACAATCAATATTCTGCACAAGCGGTTTCATGGCATGATTATCTCTCGCAGAGGCAACGCACGTGAATTGGCCCTCAACATCATGTGATTTGTCCCCTTTTGATTTTTTTTGTGGGGCTTTCTTAGTCGTAGATCTGTACAAATAAGGCGCATACCACCGCGGGCTTCATAGACAACAGTCATCGAAAAGTCATCGAAAACTTCACCTTTCGAATGCATGCCACCCCGCGAAGTCGCAGCGGCCATTTGAAAGCTCTCAGATAAATATAAAACCTCACTGATATCGCATTTTCAACTTGTTTCATTCTATTTTCAAATCGACCCGCCCTTAAAAACTCTTATAAATTATGAAAATATATGTAGTACGCATACGCCATAGAGACCTGCTTAACCGAAATATACATTTCATTGTGAAAAATTTGCCAATGCAAGAGCTCATCCTAGCTTATTTTAGGATTCTCGTCCAACAAAATCCTGAGAGTCGATTGTACGAAAAAACACATTTTTCGGAAAAAAATGCTCTCTTTTTCTCATTAGTCGCAACATTTTTTTAAATGCGTAAGATTTATGAATATCGAAACTTCGTATTCCTTATTAGATACCTTTCCTTAAAATTGAAATATTTAGAAACACGAAACGATGAGAATCATGGAGAACGAAGCATATGAATTCTTCGTACAATTGTTTCTTTTTTGAAAATTTCAGTATTTCCAGTTGGTCTTAAGATTTGCTCAGTTTTTTAATTTTTTTTATGACAGCAAAATACAACTAACCAGGACTCTATTGGTTTATTTCTGGACGATATGATTAAAACCTTAATGCCTATTCTAAAAACCACAATTATTTGCAAGCATAAAATTAACAGAGAAAGAAAGCCTGCTGAAAAGCTCATCCTTCGTAACAAAATAAATCAAACTTCACCAAAAGCGACTTTCTCGTCGTCAAAAAAAAGTAACAAAAAAAAGTCGCTTAAGCATAATACATTATTTTATTGATGTTGTTTCATTTTAATTTCGAATTGTAATTTTATTTCAATAAATATTTCTTCATACACGTTTGATTCAATTTTCAAGATTCCAAAAATGTTATTCTTTCACCATTCGTCAATGTTAACCCTCCTGACCGTCTACATCTTTTGTTGCAGAAGTCCTTAAAAGTTATAATTCAATCCTGCACTTGAGAATTTGACATGAGAAACCTGGTTCGAAGGCGAATACTGAACACCCAGCTGGCTGGGACTAGCTTCGGTAGCTGCAGCAGTATCAGCAACAGTTGGAGCGGCAGATGTTGCACGTTGTGAAGCTGCTGTTGGCTGGGGTTGAGAGTATTGAGATTGATGGAGTTGCTGCAATTGTTGCTGTTGTTGTTGGGGAGTTAGAGTGTCTGCAGCTTGATTATAGAATTGAGCTTGTTGCTGTTGTTGCAAGTAAGCTGCATATTGCTCAGCTGTCAGATATTGTTGCTGATCTTGCGGTTGTGCTGCAGCTTGTGGAGCAGCAGTGGCATATGCGGGGTTCTGGTATTGCGGCTGGAATTGTTGAGCGAAAGGATTCTGGTACTGGGGCTGGTATTGTTGGGGTTGGTATTGTTGTGGCTGGTAGTGTTGCTGTTGGAGTTGTGGAGTAGCTGGTTGTTGTGGGTAGTAAGTTGTTGTTGTTCCTGCTGATTGTGATGGCTGATATTGAGCTTGCTGCTGTTGGAATCCATTGAAAGGTTGTGGTGCAGCGGCGAACTACAAATAGAAGAAACGAGGTAGAAAAAGTTTTATCAAAAGTAAATACAAATTTTTTAGCAATTTGTTAAACTCTATTGCATGACATTGTAATTAAGGTGCAATTAAAATAGTTTTTGCAGCCACATACAAAAAAGTTTGATAATTCGGAAAATATTAATTGTTTGATGGTCAATAAATATTACACTGACATGAATGCTAACGTTATCAGGGGGTTACAATAAGTTTTTATCATTTGTTAAGATCTGGAAGTAATGCGCTCTAACAACTGTTTTGCAACAGATGTTCAGCAGTATATAAAGAAGCCAACGAATTGAGTATCGAATTAGTTTCAACATCAAGTGAAGTAATTATAACATTTTCAAATCGACACGTTAAATGGATAGGGGGGTACTATGGAATTTATCATTCGTGATAGTTGGATTACTCGTCGGATTCGTCACATCAATTCCAATGGATATGGAAGTAGGTGTCTTTTGTGTAAAATATTTGACCTTGTTGTCGATAGTTAGGAAACAAAAATATATATAAAATGAAAATTTATATATTTTTTTAGTCCATTAAAGATGGAATCCAAATGGGAATGATTTCAGGCGTGGGCATGGCAATGGATCTTGCTGAAAAGGCGAAAATCCAGGGAAATATGGAGGAAAAAATTAGCATCGGTGGGATGAAATATGAGAAGAAAATGGGTGGCGGTGCGGGATTAATGGGCAACAGCGATGATGATTCCGACGAAGAGCGAAGAAGAAGACGCCGATCTGTTGGCGAGGATAACGAAATAAAAACCGATCTCTACCGTCCCAAACGATCGCCATGTTTTAGTAAACGACGATACCGACAAACAACAGCAGCCCCTGCTGCCGGTGGTGGTGGTGGCAACGCCGCCACAGGTACTGGTGGAACTGGTGGTACTGGTGGTGCTGGTGGTAATGGCGGAGCAGGAGGGGCAGGTGGAACAGATACCGATCCCGTTGTACCACGTCGACGACGTAAACGTTCTCCAGACTATGAAAACGACATCAACGAGGATGTGATTCCTTCACAAAGGAATTTTTCGCAAAGGATTCAGGAATTCGGGGAAAAGTTCCGGCAGATGTTGAAAAATATGTTGGACACTATGGTTGGTGTATTTGAGAATGTTAAGAAGAGTATTGCTAATGGATCTGACACTTCAGATGATATGCAAAAATAATGCATATGCATCTGCGCTACCTAAAATATATGACTTTTTTATTGCACAAAAATGCATTTACTGAGATTTTTTTTCGTAATAGCAGCATTTTGAAGGTGTAATTTTATTATCTACAGTGACTTGCTCGTTTGAACACTTCGTCAGTAAATTAGGGCGTACCGAGGTATGATTATGATTTTAATCTCGATATATATCCGTTTTAACTTTTTAAAGTTGTGACTATCAATATTAACTCGTTTTGAAATCTAATATATAAAATTCTTCTGTCACAGTTTTAGTGGTCATACTCCTCCTTAACGGCTTGACCGATTTTGATGAAATTTTATATGTGTTTTCAATAGGTATGAGAATAGGTTCATATCTATTTTTTATACCGCTAATTGTTTAGGATGGCTCATCCACACATTTTGTGTTGGCATTTTTTGGGCATTTTTTTTTTATTATAATTTTTGTATGGTGCGGCATTAAGAAATACATTCAATCCTTAAATTTCAACTTCCTACCACTTACCCCTACTTTTTAAGAGCCACTTCTTAATGAGTTTTCATGAAAATTTCGTCGATTATTATTATTGTTTGTACATTGATCGCAGTAGTGATAGTGACATTATAGATTATCTATTATTGTGAAAGGTAGCATAAATAATAAAAGCAAACAATGCCATATCACTGCCTTTATTCACATACTTGCAAATATATTTGATGCTCTTCACTGAACTACAACACAATACATTAATATGAGCTTGGAATGTTTTGCTCAGTAGAGGTGAAAAAGGCACCACCCAACGATTATCAATGCCAATATCGATGTTTTTGATACTTTTCGTAAATGATTGTCCGTCATTATCGGAATTTCTTCGACGATATATTGGATTTCCGTCAACATTTGTGATCGTATCGTTAGTAAAATCTTTAGGAAATCCTTTGGTACATTTTCCATCTGCCATGCACGGCGATAAATGATTACAATTACCGCATGAGCCATAAATCATGTTAGTTGTAACCGACCCCTATGTTTTGATAGCATTTTATATTTTTCAACCCTATACAAATCCGTTGAGGACTCACTCCTCACTCCCCAGGGTAGTGGGGAAGCGGGGTAGTTTGTAACAGTTTAGCTGTATAAAACGGGATAGAGTGTAGAGGATAGTGGGGTAGCGGGGTAGCAGGTAGTCGAGTAGCGGGTATAACGGGGTAGCGGGTAGACGGTAGTGGAGAAGCGTGAAGAGGGTAGCGGGTGGTATGGTAGCGGGCTACAAATGTCTAGGTCTTTTTTATATCGGGTTGAGGCAGTACGAAGTCTGTAGGGTCAGCTAGTATTCATATAAGCTTCAATGGTTCAAGCACGTTAAATTGGATTTATGACAGGACACGTATGATTTCAATCCTTAAGAGTGATTTATAAAATCAGTCAAAACAATTCATATCACATCTGATGACATTCAATGTAGTAGTAGCATTGTCCTGCATCAATAAAAAGATTTCAACAACAAAAAGCGATAATTTGCGCGCACGCACTCTTTATATTCTAAGAGCACAGTGCGAACATCAAAAAAAGGAGACAGGACCCGATATAAGGTGTCGTTGTACATTGGCCTTGAATTTCTGAATATTGCAATGACCTAGAAGGACAGGGTAAGGGAAACAGTTCCGCATTCGTCTTGTTCGGGTAAGAAAACGAATCTCCTAACTTGACATTACGTCTATGTTCAAGTAACGTCATCATCTTGAAAACTCTGTTTTGAATCAGAAGGGGGGACAAATTTCTTAAATCGTCTTAGAAAACTTTGGCAACTTACCGCCATTTTATGTGGTTGGTGATATACATACAAAGATGGCCTGTTGCCTCCATATAAGTGCCACTCATGGATAGTGGCAAAGGTATGTAAGGCCTTAACGATTGACGATAGCGTTGCGTTTTTGAGGGCATTATATTCAACACAGTTTCACAGATTAGAAAGTGTGTTGGAGACAATACGGAGACCTAGGACACACCAGCATGTCTTAAGAAATAGTTGGTTTTTCAAATTAAAAAGAAAAAATCCTTGTACGTAGATGTTTTAAAAAAAATCATATTAGCCGTTTTTGAGAACCTTGAAACTTTTGGTTTTGACCAAAAAATTGTGTGGTGGCTACCCTAAATTTTGATCTTAAGAAAACAAAATAAAAAAAGACACACGCGAATTCGCTTAAACCTCTAATTTCCAAGTTTGAAGTCGATCGGACCAGTCAGTGGTTAAGGCTGTAGGTGCGTTTACACTTTTACAGATAGACAGACGGACGGAATCGCCGGACCCACTTTTTTTGACTTCTCTATCATCGTATCGCATCTATCGTCAAAAAAATCTCACCTTTTTTTCTTAGGAATTCAATACTTGCCATATTTATTTTATATGTCGCAATTAAAAAACAATCGACATGCCCCCTCCCCCCAGCATGAACAGTCTGGAATTAACCGATATCCCAAAAATGCAATTGCTTGTAAATAATTATTTAAACAAAGAATTTTAATGCTTCGTTCTCCATGATTCTCAGCATTTAGTATCTCATAAAAAAATTTCTGTTAGAAAAATTGAAAAACGTACCAGAGTTCCTTAATTCGAATAACTTTGAGTGACGAAAAAGAGTAGATTTCATGAAAAAGGTGAGTTTTTTTGGGGAGCGATATACGGGCAAAAGTTCTGCGGCAAAGTACTTCGATTTCGATTTGCAGTCTTTCGACCCCAACCCATTTTAACTATTCGGAGTTCGAAATGAGTTTTAGTGAAATCTTATAAATAAGGCTGTTTAGAAACTTAAAACATAAGGTAGACGTGAACCAAACACAAATAATAAATATTAATAAACATTAAACAATAAGATAACCAACCTATGACAGAGAAAGTTATAAATTAAATTGAAATACTATGTCTGTTTTGTCAAAATAATAAAAATAAAGTGAAAACATGAATGTTCCATTTTCTCTGTCACTCAGTACCTATACTTTATGTTCACAATACACTTCAGATTTTTTCAAATAAATTTGAAAATTTTGTTAGATTGCAATAAATTTTGAAACAATATTATAAGAAATTCTCCAAGAGATATGTTACTCTTTTTAATGAATGCAAAATACACTTTCCAAGAAATAACATTATATAATATTTTAGATTTTCAAACCAAAAATAAACTAATCTCTAATATCAATGTTTTAGTAGTAGAATAATATTTGTACAAAATTGGACAGTTAATCAATAAATTCTGATGAAGTCCTAGGCAGTTATTTATAACTCTTACGATCGTCTTCAAGTCCCCATCAGATCCCAATAAATGTGAAACAATTTAAGCCATGTTTTTGAATTTAATTAAATGGCAAATAATATTTTGATACTCTGTTGTGCACTTGGTGAATTTATGCACAATTCTTGTGTGTTTTCATAGAGTATGATAGACTAGAGGTTTGTTGGTATTTGTGTTCATAGCAAATGCTCCTAATTGCTTTAGGTAACTAATGCCTACAGCCATGAAAACATATAACATGATTGAAAGTGTTTTTGTTATGATGCCAGTTGCCAGAAATGCATAAATTTGACCCTTTCCTTCGGACTGATATTGAAAAGTCCATTTGACCGACCACATTATGTTTAACTCGAAATGGAACCCTTAAATTGGCCATAAAATTTCGGAGTTTTGCGTCGTCAATACGTTTCATTTCCAGTAGAAGCTACAAAAAGGACATTTTTTTATACCGCTGCAGAGATAATGATTTTTCTGAAATTTCCTTAATAAAACGAAATTGATTATGGGTTCTTTTTATGGACTTAATGTTAACCTCTTTGCATTTAACTGCCCCATACACATTTTGACAGACTTCTATGTTTTATGAAGTCACTTCCGAATTTTTTTCTGATCTTTTAAGGGTTTTTGAGCAACACGCACACTCTGTAAACAATATATTGTAGGAATTGTAAGCTTTTTTAAAATAAGTCATTCTGTGTACTTTTCAAAAAAAATGTAGGTATTGCTCTTTTAAGACATTAACTATTTTTTTTCACTCCATCAACTCGATGTGAGATGTCACTAACTTTTAAACCTGCCCGAGAGGATATCACAAAAAAAAACACGTGCACTTATCAAACGATGCACTTAATCTCCAAGCTTATGATATTATTTTCCCCCAGGAAAGCAGTCTTAGATATTCTGACTTTAGTGGGATTAAGATCACGGAGCTCCCTCTAAAACACTTCCTCAGAAAATCCTTAATTAATTTTCAATCATCTCTATCAAAACGATAAAAAGAAAACAAATGCAAATCTCGTTACCTGCGGCTGTTGCGCTTGAGGCTGTTGGGCAAACTGTTGTGGTTGCTGCTGGTTGAGTTGCTGTGCTTGCTGTTGGTCTCTCTTACCGCCATAATAACGAGTAAATGACTGTTGCAAGCCTGGAGCCTTTAGGGTAAACGAATTGGTATTGGCGTCAGTGTGGAATGCCAATTGTGCAGCTGACAATTCCCAGGACACGGCAAGAACAACGACAAAGGTCGCCATAAAACATGTTGATTGTTTGGAAAACATTGTTGTTTCGTATATTGATGGAAAAGCACAGATATCCTTTAATAGGTTCAGGGACAGGATTGGGAAGTATTTCCTTTTTAGTGTGTTATCGTAACCACAAATCACAGACGGTATTCAAAAATAATAAAGCTGACACAAAAAACGCGAAATCCAAATCACAGTGAATTAATCTAGGTGCCTGTTTTTTGTATTGTATGTGTCGTGAACTTAAGCTAATCACGTTTAAATGGAATCTGACTTTGATCACCTTCGTCCGAGTGGGTTTTATATTATTTTTGCGTTAATATGGTGATCAGACTTCTGCCCCTCCGATTAACACAATCGCCGAAATACCCCTTTCCGATGGAGTGTTAGGTTTTGTTGTTTATGTGTCTTACCCATCCACCCACCGTTCTTCGTTTTGGGCTCTTGGCCTTTTGTATTATTCATGGCGAGTTGTCAACGTTATGTGGGCCAGTAAAAGAAGTAGCATGAAGCGAGTACTCAAAAACCAACAAAAACAGTTTAATACTCATTTTATTAAACCGCGTAATCCACTGTTTTTCACTTTCGATTTCGTTTTATTGTTATTGCTCTTTTTATTTTTAATTGGATTTTCATCATTCAGCACAAATAATGGCGTAATAATTGTCAGGCGGACATACGAAAAAGGTTGACAGTAGACTTTGTGATTAAAGGTTTAGTGATGAGGTGGTAGAGTAAATTTGTAATGGTATGATTCGAACAGCTCGAAGTTGGATCGAACTCAGATGCAAAAAGGGCCCATTCGCTTGTTCGCGTATGTTATATTATATTAAAAGAGATAGTAGCACTTAATGAATAAAAGTAAACACAACATTAAACAAATTAGAAAGGCAATAACATGAATAATACACGATTAAACCGGTACGAGCCTTATGTTTTTTAAATAAAAACTTACCCAATTCTGAATCAACTTTAATCCCCGACGTTTTTAAGGTAATTTAACATCACATCCAACAACAAATTGAACTTCGTGTCATCATCGGCCTGACTGATGATTTAGACTCTCTTTGCATCTTAACGCAAATCCGGTCAGGCCCTTCTTTAGCAAGATCAACCATCTATTCTGACACACTTTGCAATGGTCGGAGCCATCCGTTTTTGCAATTGAAGGTTTCGGGCATCTTGTTCTAAGCCATTACCCAAGCGAATATTTGAATTACCTACCGCAATTTCTCCTACCATGAAATTTACCTCAAAGTTCCTGTTTGCTCAAACGATCGTACCAAAATCGAGTCTACTAGGTTCTTCTAATGAATGATACAATAGTATCAATAGTCATATTGGTCAAAGCTTAGCCTAAAATAGTCCGACCATTTCATAATCGGAGCAACCCCCACCAGCGGTAAGGGGCTTCGTTATGAAGTCATTTTGTGGTTTTTGATTGCAAGCAGGGTCTTTGGCACCTGCTGATCCACGGTTATTGTTACGGCCGTCTGCATTACTTGCCACAAGGTGCATTATACCTGCCTATCCATGATAACAGGGGCAAAATAACTGCCGATCCATACTTCCAGGGGTATTGTTCCTCGGGGCAATTTACCTGCCGATCCGCAGCCAAACTGATTTTGTCCAAGAATCTGTCAAAACATGCCGGAACAGCGAGTTTTATTATCGTAATTTAAGGTGTTTTCTTGATTGAAGTTATTTGTCAAAAGGTTCAGAAGAACTAGAATTAAGTTTGCTGTTTCTCCATAAGACCTTGGCGAGATTGGAAACCAAAAAGCACATCACAGCTCATTATTCTCCATAAATATTCCCTCATGAACGCGGCTATGAGTTCAGAGTGCCTATGCCTAATTACTCAATATCAGATCAGTCGGTGAGTTCTGTCAGGTTTTTAAGATTTGAGCTCTTCAGTATTTACACCACGGATCAGATGGGTAGCCCTACCCAGGCAACTGCGTATGTTGACGATCTAATTGCACACAGAACTGCCCCAAAGGTCGAATTCCTTAGAATTCTCTTATACAACGTAACTTCGAGAAGATTCAGCAATATTGCTTGACTGACCATGAAAAGCGAGACGATTCTGTTCCGGACCAATTGGCGCAACATGGTCATCGTTCGCCCTCACGGACAGCGATTAACGAGCAAAAGTGAAGTGAAGTACTCCGCTTTATGGTTAGATCACTAACATTTAAATGCTGCTCTGACCAGGGCCAGAGGAGTCTTCGTTCTGACGAACCGGCTGTTTTACAGTAGTCGGCTTAAAGATTATTTCCTATATCTCTCTCCTCTCGCTTATGTTTGTCCAGTGTGGTGCAATGTTGCATCATCTCAAATGGAGAAAATTTGGGTGTTCGAGAGGTAGTGTCTTCGGTATTGTCTCAGTTTGTATCGGACGCCAGAATCTTCTTATGCTCATTATTTTCTAAAGAGTTTCTAAAAATGAGGCTCGGATCAGCAGAATTGACAATTTAATGATAAAACTTGTTCGGTGTCACATCGCGAGAGCTATGACTTCGACGAATAACTTGATCTTTTGGGCGTCCTATCCCAACGAAGAAAATATTGATAATGCACGCTTGAGCTGCTTCATTCAAGCAGAGGAATTCTACCTATTTAGATAGATGTGGTCTGATACAGGACAAATTGGGGGTGCCGCTTATCTACCACTTCAGGCGAAGAACCCTAGCTCGGCCGCTCCTTTACAGTCGAGACATCCTCGCATATGAGGAAGTAGAGCTCTTTCAGTTCATTAGGGCTGTCATTGGGCACAGCGAAATCGAAATCAATATCCTGCTTTTCCGCAGTACTTTTGTCCGTATATCATTTTCCCGCAAAAACTCCTGCTCCTTTTGCATGAAAATCTACTCCTTTTTGTCAATCAAGGGCATGAGAATTAAGGAGATCGAAATCTGGTACCTTTTTGGACTTTTCTAACAGCCCTGAATAAGGCCACACCCTTTTTCAAAAACAGAAATTTAAGGGGACTCAAAATGCTGAGAATCATGGAGAATGAAGCAAAAAAAGGTGCAGGGAAATTACTCCACGGGAATCTGCTCCACATGGGAATTTACTCCACTCAAAGTGGGAATTTGCTCCACTTTTTAAAGTGGAATAAATTCCCACTTCGAGTGGGAAATAACTGCATAATTGTGTGAGAAAGTAGTCCACTAAAAGTAAAAAGTGTGAGAAACAATATTATTTTGCATTTCTTATTAAAAAAAATGTTCAGAATGTGATTTTTTTCTTTGAATTATAAAAAGTCTTAACAATAGATAGGACCATTTTTTTACTATTTGTGAACAAAATTGTCAGAGCAATTCATTTTTCAAAACTAACTGCTGCCGCTTTCTTTACTTTTTAAAAGAAACCACCACGCACCTTTGTAATGCACGCTTGTGTCTGCAAAGCAGGTGCTGCATTGAAATGATTCATTTTGAACATATTTTTTTCACTTTTGTCTAGACTCTAGAGATTATGACGATTTGGAACATTCAAAATCGTTTTGGTTTGGTTGGGAGCGAAACGAGCGTAAAAAATTTTGCCCAAAAGAGAATGAATTTGGGGTGTGAAAATAAAAAAATTCGCGCGAATTTTTTTTATTTTCACACCCCAAATTCATTCTCTTTTGGGCAAAATTTTTTCCGCTCGCTTCGCTCGCTTCGCTCGCTTGCAATTATTGTACCTGCTTCATTTTTTGTTTCAAGCTCCAAATCCTTTATTGAAATAATATTTTAAAACATGTGAGACTGAGTTAAGGTTAAGTATTGCAAAAATAGTACCTACTTACGTCTGCATCCACATGATGCCAGAAAACTGAACAGTGAAAATCATATCAATACAAAAATGTCTTTCTTATGGAGCTGTTGATGTAATAGAAACAGCTCAGTTATTTTAGGTGACAAAAAGATGCAATAAGATGAAGCTGGGTTCAAGTACCGTGTGCTTGTAGAATGCCCTACTCTTACCGAACACCAAAGTTCAGAAGAACGTTTTCATGGGGAAGAGTTTCCTTAACGTCACATAGACTTAGAGCATGTGGTATGTAAACCTTGAAAATATGTTAAAACTGTCTACTCAATTTATTGGTTTACAAAATAATTAAAACTTATCAGTTATCACGAAGAAACCCGAATTTAATTTCAGGACTAATGACCCATAGTGGGTTTGTAGTCCCAAAATAGAATTCGGCACTTATGTTCAACCATAGTTAGACTGTGCAGAAAAATAAATGATTGTTTAATTTGTAAAATTGTAAAATTGTGTTCATAGTCAATAAATTGGTTGAATTTATCACATAAATTGATTGCATTATAATTACTTACATTCCTCGTAAAAACCTGTAGAGCTCAGTTTCATGCTGGGAAATAATTCCAATAAAAAAATTGTGCAGTTATTTCCCACTTGCAGGGGGAATTTATTCCACTTTAAAAAGTGGAGAAAATTCCCACTTTGAGTAGAGTAAATTCCCATGTGGAGCAGATTCCCGTGGAGTAATGTCCCTGCACCGCAAAAAAATCTTCCTTCAAATAACTTTGTAAAAAAAAAAAAATGGAATTGGAACTTACTGTTTTCATAACAAAAAAATAAAACAATAATTGTTATTGATTTATTTGTACGAAAAACTATTTTGCTTTGTTCTCCTTGATTCTCAGCATTTAGAGTCCCCTAAAAATTCTGTTTTTGATAAAGGATGTGGCGTAATCCAGGGCTTTTAGAAAAATCGCAAAAGTTACGAGACCATAATTCTCAAAAATTTGAGCGATAAAAAGGAGTAATGTGTCATGAGGATTTTTTGCGGTCAAAAGTATTTCGGGAAAGTGGTTTTCGGTCATATGGCTTCCGGACTTTTGGTTTACGAGATTTTGTTTTCGATCTTTCGAACCAACTATCATCGCATCAACTTTTCGTTGAATCAGAATATGTTCCATATAAGCGTAATTAATCAGAAGAAAAGATTTAAAGAGTGTCTCCAAATCTGCTATCAAAAAGGTTCATACAATTTGTATTCACACATCAGACCGGTGAACAAAAATTATTTTGTGTGGGCAAAAGAACCAATTAATGCTTGATTTAAAGTTGTCAGGTTTCCAATGGCTTATTGTAATTCTTTTTTGATATAAGAACAGAAAAACATAATCTTATTACATACGAGTCTTAATGATTTCTGTGACACCTACATATGGACTTATTATTCTATCAAATATACCATGCCAGTTTACTGAAGTAGATTCCAAGAAGTGTACATTAATTCATTTCATTATTATGTGTCTCTTAGAGTAAACACCGAATAACATTAACATCATCGAGTGTATTTAATATTCTTAAGTTGTTTTACACGACGACTCGACGATCGTATAATTTATAGATAATTGGCAACTCTGGACGCATAAAATCAATAGAATGAGAGTGAGACAAAGACACCATCCTGATTTCGAATTAGAAACATGTGTCTTGTGGCAACAAATTCGCAGCAAGATAATCTTAATCCCATCATTCACAATTTTTTCCTATTCTTTTATTTATTTTTCTGTCGTTATTTCGTTTTTTTTCAAGGATTTTTGCCGGTTTGTGTTGAATTATTCTGATTTGTTTTCTAGTTTAAATGCAAATAAGTGAAGTGAAGGGAAATAATTTTAAAATTTTGGCGACGATTGTGATGACATTCGTGTCAATTCTTCTTTGACAGATAGGTAAATATTAAATTTATTGCATGCCAACCAATTTTCTTATTCACAATTTAATTAATGTTAGACTCAGAACCTTCCAGCCCTGAGTGTGAATTGTTTCATCAACTTAATTCAATCAGTGTTTTGCTCGTCTTTTGTGTAAACACTTACAATTCTCTTGAATGCATTTCAAGATAGCAAATTCATACTTAAATCATATTAAACTGAAGTACCCATCGGGAATTCTTAATTAACTCTTCTCTCGCATGCGGCTCTGTTCACGACGTTTTATTTAACTGGTTGCAAAGAAACAAGACTCAAACTCTCATCAAATGTAGAGCAAAACAAGAGCAACAAAAGTAGTAGAGCTTTAATAAATAGGAAACGAGCTATGTTGGAGTTTATTAGAATACAAATGAGGGCTCATTTCCGCCCAAGTCTTCGAATTCAACTTGAGACTTAACATTTACTAGCACTTAATATGAATGCCTGAAGTCTGGGATGGGAAGCTGTTAATGTTGATTCGGCATTCCCAAGCCAACATGTCCTTGGGTGATACATAACTGAAACGACA
This sequence comes from Sphaerophoria taeniata, assembly GCA_943590905.1. Taxonomy (NCBI): domain Eukaryota; kingdom Metazoa; phylum Arthropoda; class Insecta; order Diptera; family Syrphidae; genus Sphaerophoria; species Sphaerophoria taeniata. Next base: position 28,672,344 of record OX016541.1, read on the forward strand.
GAACGTGACGGATTTGCCATGAAATTATTGCAGAATTTTTCAAAAGAACAGAAGAAAAGAACAGGAAATAAATAGAAGTTAAGTAAGGGAAGAGATTTTCTTAGCTCTTTTAAGTTAAAACGAAACTAAGTCATAATAAACAAAGCTGAGTATTGAGTGCTGCATATTTAATGTTGGGACTTTTTCTGAAGACCAAAAATGTTGCTGCTGCTAGTAAAAGTTTTGCTGATAAACCGAATTTATCGATTTTCGGCGAAGCTTCTCAAAATTTGTTCATTACATTTTTTTTTTTTTTGATCAAGGAAATAAATTCCAAGGACCAACGATGTGTCCATTAAAAATTCAATTTCACGTACCAACATCTACAATTCAGTTCATATTGTTGGGCCTACCAAAATCCCTCAATGTAAATAAAACCATAATTCCATTTCTTAATCGTCTATGCAAATATTGTGACAGTTACCTCATTAGTATTAAAAATATGAAAACTTAAACGAAAATTCATTTGAAAAATAAACAAAGTTATTACAAGAGCCTTAAAACGCAAACAAACAGTTCAAATGACAAATGAAACACGAATTTCCTTATTATAATAATAAGTTATAGCCCATTAAGCTCCTTTTTGGTGTGATGTGGTTCTTCATCCCAGGATTGTCAAAAACAAATTCCTGGCATATAATGTTACACTTGTACAAACAACACATTTAAGAAGCAATCTCATCACATTAACTGGGACACGTGCTCTATTCATGAAAATTTCTAATAAATGTTTTTTTTTTGGCGTGATGTGATGTCCTCCTGATTGCCAGGAAAATATGTATTGATGTCGACTGTGCTAGTATTCTTGTAGGAAGAAAAATAAAATTCATGAGAAACCTGGAAGGAAGAGAATCATTTCAAATTTTTATGATGTAGAGATGTATTATTTCAGATGTCCTTTAATAACAATGCTTTACCTTAAAAATTTTGATTTCCTTTGGGATTAGGACTCAAATGGATTAAGATTATCAGTAAATAACATGGATCGTCCGATAATATTGAGATGGGTGCATTTTCTCAGCTTTTCCTGGAGACTTAAGGTGCTGGAAGGCAACTGAATGGAAACAAAAAAAAAAGTTGATACAAAATTTATGTTGTCATGGCAAAGTTTGTATTTTCTGTGTATAAGGTTTTTCTTTCAATAACAAGAAATTACTTCATGGAATTGGAAAATAAAAAGTTTAAAAACGTGTTTGTTTCAGCTTCAATTTAAATTACATGAAGCACTCTAGAGGGTTTTTGCTACTTTTCTTCATCCAAAGCCTACTAGCAAAGCACAAATAGCAACGAAGAAGAAGGTTTGAGGGTGAGTGTAAGGCTTGAGAGTAAGTGTCGGTTAGTATTGGTCTTGAATGCCTAACATTGTTGTCATATATGAAGAACGACTGTAAGCCAAACAGTTCCACATGCATGTTGTATGGCTAGAAAACGAATCTCTCCACTTCACTACGACGGAAATGGGGCTCGAAGTTAAACTGATAAGTATCTATTCTTTAAGAAGAGAAATGCCACCCACTATTTCAGTAGAAGATATTCCGTTGAAATATCGGTAAAAGAGTGTAAAGCATGAGCCGTTACGTCGCATTGGTGTTCAGCTCCGTAAATGATTTTATAATGGTAGAATCACGGATCAGATTGAACGCACTGTTTTGCATCGTCTTAGAAAACCTAGGCATCTTGATTGCGTCGCGTGTATCAGCAAAGAAGAATAGCAGTTCCCGATCGGAGACCAGTTAAGAATATGAGAAAGAGTGTTGGGGACAATACAGAGCCCTGGGGCACACCAGCGTTTACCTTTGTGGTTTTCAGATACTTGAGTCCGTCCAATTGGACTTGTATTGAATGGTCCAACAGGTAATTACTAATCCAATGAAGATTGGATTCACAGAGGCCATAGGCACGCATTTTCGATAGTGTAGAAGGATTCGCTTACTTCGGTATAGGCTGGACAAACGTTAGCGTTGAGATCCTTAAGGACTTTCGGTACGGACTCTTATTCCATTTAGAACTGGGGTAGTCATGACACTTTCTGGCAGCGCAGAATTGACGGTGACCTGCCCAGCTGAATGTTAAGCTTTCTTAAGTGAGTGCTAGGTCCAACGTAGGTGAATTATTTTTTATGTTTTCAACAAATAACCGAAAATGTTTGCAGTCCTTGGGACATTGCAGTATTAACTTTTGTTTGCCTTAATATTAGGTACATGCTAAAACTTGATACGTCGCGTCGAATATACAGGGTGATTCACGAGCGTTGTGCCAAAAAGCTAGAGCGTGTAGGTTGAGTTGATACAAGAAAAAATTGTATGGGAGGGGGGGTCTATTTACCCCCGTTTAGCCGGGAGGGGCAATTTTCTGAAAAATTGACTTATTTTGTAAAAAAAATATTAAAAATCAACGGCTTCGTCTACAACACCGTGCTATACCTTTCTGGAAAGCCAAAAACTTCTTCTTTCATTTTGTTTTTAAATTGAATTGTTTTAACGAGTAGTTTAAAAAAAAAAATTCAAACTCAAAATTTTCAAAAAAAAGCAAAAAAATCATTTTTGAACTAATTTTTTTCAAAATTTTATCTAATTAAGTACTAATTTTGTTTTAAAAATTCAATGTCGTTGTTAATTTTTAGTCGAAAATAGAAAACCAGATGCAAAAATGTCTTTTCGTTTTTGAGAAATTAAAGAAAAACCAAAACAACTTTTTCTAAGAAAATCTCTGTTAATTTATTTTTACCTATCTGGACTTTTAGTTTAATTTATTTATGAAACATTAACCTTTCTTTTACTATTTGTTTTGTAATTGGAGTTTTATGAGGACTCAATAAAGTAGAAAAGTGTTGGATTTTCTCTGGATTAACCATTTTTTGGCTAAACGGGGGTAAATAGACCCCCCCCTCCCATACAATTTTTTCTTGTCTCAACTCAACCTACACGCTCTAGATTTTTGGCACATCGCTCGTGAATCACCCTGTATAATTGCAATCCTTCCTGGCGTCTTTTAATGTATTCCGTTTTTCACAGTTGGGTTTGGGTTGGCATTGTAACAACGGAAACTCACGTGTATAATATCCTTTTTGGTTTCCATCCAATATTCGCTCGCCGATAGGGTCTAAAAGAAGGTTCAATCCTAGAACGTTTTGACAAATAACCTTTTATAAAAATACATTTAAAACTAACGATAGTAATAGCTACTAAATAAATTAACATACTATTTTAAGTTATACGATTTGGTCTGATCGTTGGCTGCTTTTCTAGTATGGTTTCACAGGTCCTTTGACAGGATAGCCACGGGGCGGCGGCGCGGTAATCGGAGATCAGTGTCCCTGGTGGCGCGGGTCAGCAAATATATTGCCTCCTGTGCTGGTAAACGACAGAAGCATTTATTTGGATCAGCCGCTGGGCTGCAATTTATACCGACCGACCGACCGACCGGCGCGACGGCCGTAGCACTAACCGTGTGTCAGCAAGTAAAAGCCGCTGGTGGCAATCAAAACGGACAATATGGATAGCTTCCTTGCGGAGTCTATAAAAAAACATAAAAAAAAAACCTAAACCGCTTACCGTCTGGTGGGATGTTCCAATGATGAAATGCCGGACTATTTCAGGCTTTAACCAGTATTACTAAGTTGATGCGGTGCCGTGAACGAAGGCCATATGAACTAACACCATAATGGCTTTAATTCTCATTCAAATGTGAATTAACGCCATAATCCGATTATGGCCTAAATACACATTGGAATGAGAACTAAAGTAATATGGCGTTAGTTCATTTTAAGAAGTGGCCCAAGTACTCATTTCAATGTGAATTAAAGCCACTCGCAGCAATCAAAATAATTTTAATATGATATTGGAACATAATGTAGGTAGGTAAATAATGTATGGTTTAACGAAAAAACGATGAACGCTCTATTAGTTAAGGGGGCGTAAACACAAATATTTTAAACACGGGTTACTATAAATCAAATATAAGAACCAATAGTCCCACATTTGCCTTATTCTTAACTTTTTTCGTCACACTCAGTTTTTGGCTCCAGAATCGAAAATAATCCGTTTTCGATGATATTTTTTAAATCTTCGTTTTTTCGGCGGAGTTATGCACAAATTTACGAGGATGGAAAACAAATGAAATCGTTTAATTGTTGATAAAAAAATCAATACAAAAATAATGATTTTTCATATTTGTATTGAATTTCAAAATGAGTACCTAAGTTTCTCAATATTTTCGTAGATGCTTCATTCGGAAAATTAGTTTTCCACAATTTGAAAGTAATCAAAAAATCGCGTACTGCAGTACTACTAGAAAGCGAGCAGAGCGAGCGGAAATTTTTTTGGGCAAACAGAGAAACAATTTGGGGTGTGAAAATAAAAAAATTCGCGCGAATTTTGTTATTTTCACACCCCAAAAAAATTTCGGCTCTTAGAACGCGATTTTTTTTATTACTTCAGAGTCTAGAAAACTAGTTTTCAAGCACCTACGATCACCTAATTATTAGGTGTAGCACAATTTTCAAATTTCAGTGAGATTCCTTGAAATTAATATTGTTAACTCATGATTACGTTCAAATGGCTGACCAAGAAAACGGATCAACACATTTTTTTCTTTTAGAAATTTTAAAAGAAAAATCAGCACTCGCTGAGAGTGAGATCTCTTGTTCCATTTTAGAAATATCTGAGGTCCCTGAGATCTCGATGAGATTTTGTTAGGTAATTACTTGCTATGCTAACTTTGCTTCAAAGCTCAAAGCATGTTATGGCATCAGTTCTCATTTGAATGTGAACTTACCCCATATGGCGTAAGTTCTCATTGAAGTGATGGCTTTAGTTCTCATTCGACTGTGAATTAAGGCCATAATCGGATTATGGCGTTAGTTCACATTTGATTGAGAACTAAGGCCATTATGGCGTTAGTTCATATGGCCTTCGTTCACGGCACCGTTGATGCTATTGTATCATACGGTAGTATAGTAGAGGCAATCTTAGTACATGTACTATGTCTTCTCATAATATTTTCCGAAGCCATTGAGTGTAAATTGTATAAATAAACTTCAATTTAATGTTAAAATATTTTTTAATGAAAAGTAGGTGACAATTGAAAGAACCGCAGATTATTTCCAAAAATTCCTGAAACTGGGGATCGGTTACATTTGCGGTTTGAATTAGCTCAAATTGTTGACTAAACAAATTGAATTTATTCTGTTATATCAATATTTATTCCTCATTTTTTCAATTCTACTTCGATTTTTGTGAATAATTTCATCTCATAATCTATTTTTATTCTTTGTTACCCCCTTTGTTCAAATCATCACAACATCAAAACAAATTTTTCCCACGAACTCCATTCCATCCCAAAGTACCCAGCTAGTACCTTTTGTTTGGTTTTTTATATTTTTTTATAAGAACAAAAGGTGCAAGGACCAAATCTCTGCCACAAACTCATTAAAATATATCACAGGTTCTATAGGTGGAGCGAAATAATTTCTTCCCAAATGGAGGTCGTTCGTGAGATTAATTGCTTTTTATAGCAGCCTTGTTCGTCGGTTGAGGGCAGGCCCGTAGCCAGGATTTCGGTTCGGGGGGGGGGCTTGTTCAATTTCGAAGAAGTAATTCTTTATACAGAAATTTAAAAAAAAACTACATAACGTAAATGTTTTATTTTTGTTTGTATTTTTTTTTATTTAATTAAATAAATAGTTTGGATTTTTACAGCAATAAACACCTTGTCTTTTTTTTTAGACATAATGTCGATCACTTCATCTGGATCCACATCAATACCTGAGTGAACAGACAGCATTGCAAGTGCGCTTAGTCTTGGATGGCCCATAACGCTTCGGGATACTGTTTTGATCCTTTTCATCGTTGAAAAGGTTCTTTCAACGATAGCTGTTGTAACTGGTAGTGTGGCCAAAATTGTAAGCAAGTAGCTTATGCTCCTGAAGTAGGTCTTGTCACATATATCTAGCAGTTTCAGAACATCGGAAGAGGGATCCTTACTTACTTTACTTACTTACTTAAGGTGGCGCTACAGTCCGGGGTGGACTTGGGCCTCAACCAACAAACCTCTCCAGCCAGCTCGGTCCCTAGCTCGCTGTCTCCAGTTTCGCACGCCGAGTTGGTTGAGGTCATGTTCAACTTGCGCGCGCCACCTGAGCCTTAGTCTTCCTCTACTGCGTCTTCCCTCTGGGGTGGATTCGAAGACTTTACGGGCCGGAGTATTGGTGTCCATCCTCTCCACGTGACCGAGCCATCTGAGTCTTTGGACCTTCACTCTTTTAGCTAAGTCAGTGTCGCTGTATAGCCCGTACAGTTCGTCGTTAAATCTTCTCCTCCATTCACCGTTTATGCAGACAGGACCATAGATCTTACGTAGAATCTTTCTCTCAAAACGGCCATATAGCAGGACGGGGATGATGGGGGTCTTATAGAGCGTCACCTTAGTTTTTCGGGAGAGGGCTTTACTACTCAATTGCTTTCTTAGCCCGAAGAAACAGCGATTAGCAAGAGCTATTCTTCGTCTGATCTCGGCGCTGATGTCGTTGTCCGTATTGATAGCGGAGCCAAGGTATACAAAGTCCCTAACTACCTCGAAATTATATGCGTCTATCGTGACGTTTTGTCCAAGACGTCGGTGTCGGAATAAAACCTACAAAATTTTCCCGAAGCATACTTTTCGTGGGCTCTGTACAGCAGTCAACATATCGGACACATATTGAAAGTTGCTCAGTGCCAGAAACATCCATTGTTTCATCAGCCAGAATGCTAAAACAACTCGATCTTATAACCCGGTTAGATATTTTTCTGGTGACAATATCAGAGCATATATCCAAGATTTCGTTTTGGATATCTGGGCTTATATAGGTTGCATTTTTTGAACTGGTTACGATGTGGTTACATAAGTAGTGAGGAACTAATAAGAGAATATACAAACTTTTGTTCAAATATTTTTTTTTAATAATTTCGGGAGGGGCTTGAGCCCCTCTAGCCCCCCCCCCTCTGGCTACGTGCCTGGGGTTAAGCAAAACATAACAAAAAAGTAACTAGGACAGATTTGGCGGAATAAGAATGAAAAGTGGCTGGCTAGGTTTCTTCTTATCTGTGCATTACTTTTATTTGGATTTTTTTGTGAACCTTTTTTGGTTTTTAACTTAAAACTGATAGCAACAACGAAGAACAAATCATCTCAAAGTGGATTTTTTTGGCTGCCATGCAGTTTTATTGAATTTGAACCTATAGGTGGTAATAATGTTGAAAATATTTGAATCTAGTTCATATCAACTAATAAACCTGTTTGGTTCCTAATTTATGTAGTTAAATAGCCTAAAACTTTGCCCGATTAAGACCTCTTAAAACAAGAATGCACCAATGTAGAGCTGGCTGAAGCAGCCACTTTGACAACATTGTGTTTCATGTTCAACCCTACCTTTCCGCCCAGAACTAAAGTATGCGAACATCAAACCCTATGTGAAGCCAATTGACAGTCTTATGTAAATATTTATCACTTTGAGACGTGCCTTCAAAATAACTCTTCATTATTTAATATGTCGCACTTACCAACAATTATTGTTATTTAAAATCATAGTTACAAAGAAATCCACACGTCCCAATAAATATTAGATACAAAAGCCTTAAAAGCCTCAAATTTTATTCCATATTGCCAGCTACCTGCAGGCCCAGCACGTATCTATTAAGTCACATAAAAATTATGACAGCACGGACAATTTTTTGTCTGTGCAACTTTTTCCATATAATAATTTCTCCAAAAAAAGTCAGACATACATTTTAATGAACTCGACATTTTTTTTTTTTAATTTTAAAATTTCACCCGTATTGTGACTCAGTTGAAATTTGTTCAGAGTTCAGACTGAAAAAGACTCTTGGAAAGGGTACCCGAGTAATTCACAACATGTATGATGGCGCAGAAGAGCAATAATGTTGATTATGTACTTTGATACTTGGTTGGTGGTTGCTGATGATGGTTGCCTGTTGGTGACCAACAAATTTCAAAAATGTGTTCAACGAACCTTGCTCAAAATTACTCCAAAATTAATGCAGGGCACGTAATTTGTGCCTCTTGGTTAGATTGCGGCTTTGTTATGAACTACACTAAATAGGAACATATAAGTATATACCTTCCATCACTACCGGCCAGTTGCAGTGATGTATGCTGCTGCAATTCCGTTGGTTTAGTACGCAGAGCTTGGAGTTTTGTGCAACAGAAATATAACTTTTCGATTTGAGGAAACTCAGTGGAAAGGTAGATGCTATTGCTTGGAAGCAGGAACAGTGCCAAAACAATTTAAATCAATTTATTGAAGGACACTCTAACGAGTCTGCAAAAAATTAGCCAGTCATCCATGTCGCAATGTATGAAGTTGTTCGAACCATCGAAAGCAATGGTCTATCTATCTGAACTGAGACTAGTTCAGGGGCAAGTGAAAATGACATAAATAATCGAGAACCCCATCAACTATTTTGATGAAATTCATCAAAATGAGGATTTCATCCAATGTCCTCAAAGAAATGTAAGACTACCAGTCAAACAGGTGAAAGAACTGAATGTTTTATCAAAATCGTTCACTATGGCGTATGAGTAACATTTTATAGCGACTCTATGTGCCTTACAGGAAACTTGGAAATTGCATTTGCTTTGACATTTTGGGCTTATTTCTCTGTTCACCTGTTTTTCAACAGATCTATTTAAGCCGAAAACCTCATGCATATGCAACATAACCGTCTTATCAGGACAGGTGTGCCTACATAAAAAATGTTCAACCTTTCGGTTCAAAAATTTTCAATTTCATCCTGATTTTACTTGAACATTTCCGATGTTGTTGTGGTCAGGTTTTAAGCTCCTCAACTCGAGCTCAAAAATATTGTCGTTCTGAAACATTCCTTGTTTTCCTTGCTTTTGTTTCAACTAAAATTGAAACATGCCAGAGGACACTATTATCCTGGACCCTGGACGATGAAGTTATGCCTCTCCACACTCCGCTTGTTTCGATTTAAATCAGGAAGAACACAAACAGACCAAAACCTCCTGAAAATCAGTTCCAGGGCCTCGTTCAATGGAGCTTAGAAAAGAAATTGCATTTTTTTCTTACGACCGTAGAGACAAAAAATTATGAACTTTAGAATTCATAGTTCATCCCTGACCTTCAAATGAATATAATTTTGTAATTTGCATTTACACAAATCGAGCCATTAATAACTTCATAAACTATTTTTCGAGAATTTTAGGCATTAGTTATGAGTGTGGTAAGAACTTTGCGTCTATCTCTCAATCAACAAAACAGCTACGCTCAACCATAAGTCCATTGATATAGCAGTTGTGTAGCCGCTAAAAACAGAAGAAAACACTTTCAAAAGTTTCCCATTTAACGCTTTTTTAAACCTCCTAGATTGAAAGATTGGAAGTGCTGAAAAACCATTCGTCAGTAACAATATGTTAATTTGAAGAAAATAACTCTCGTGTTTGTCTATGCCTTCGGAAAAGATTATGCAAATGGGCGAAGTCAGAAAAAGACGGTTCTGGGAATTGTTCATTTTATTCGGATTTGGTTGCTCTCGTTGCCTGCCGTTGTATGTCCCATACGTCCCCTGGTCTTTTCCACTCATCCGATACCAACAAAACAGTCAGAGAGAAATACTTCGAGGAGAGATTGAGGATGGCTGATTATTTTTTTTTTCATTGTAATTTTTATCAGAGAGAAAATGGAAGAATGGAACAATGTGCCACTGCAGCATTTCAATGGACTTACGAAGTTGTCCTGCAGAACTTTACTTTCGTGTTGCTGGCTTAGAGCCAAATATATAAGCAAAGATGAAAGGACTGAAAATGCGATTTGCTGATATTCTTTTTTGAATACAGTCAAGTTTTAAAACTCAGTACAGAGAGTATAGATTGAACGCTAGCTTATTGTTCTTCGTGACCAGTCTACAGGCCAAAACGAATAGAGGTAGCTTCGCAACATTGATAAACCCCTGCCAAGGGTAACATGAACATCCAGTATTCCTCCTTTCATGTAGTTCGCAAATATAATTTAGGAAATTTCAGGAAAAGATAAAGAAGGCACACAAAAGGGTACACGTTGTGCATAGAAAGTTATTTAACAAGACACCGCTATTTATGCACCATGATGCAACTGAAGGTCCTGCAGAGGGATACTGCTTTTGAAGGCGATGTGTTTCGTTAAGTTTGAGTGAAATTTTTGGAGAAAGCACTTCTGGACTACCGATATCGAGGGAAGACTTAATTTAATTTAAATTGATTTTCTGAAATGGATGGCCAGATTGCTGTGGCAGGAGTGATAAATGAACACAGATTGAAATGATGATTGTGGGGTGTGCAGTGAAGTCCTTGAGTAAAGTAATTTATGGGAAAGAGTTTTAAGCGAGAGATGAAAATTTGTCACTCTTACTACTGATTTCTTAACTAAGGTCCGGAAGTTTTACAAAAAGATTAAGCAGCAGGATCTTATACCCCAAACCGAAGCCTTTAGAGACTGTGATGTACTTTCGTGTGTTAATCTGGTGAATTCAGTTTTCTAGTCCGTCTGAAGCTCTCTTAGTAATTCTGCTAGATACACGGCTTGGTGGTCTCCTCTACTGCAAGCTAGGGTCGAAAAATGGGTAAAAGTGTTACTGCAGATAATCAATTTAACAATTTCCGTACTCGTAAATTTAATTTAAGTATGTGTGAAAAGACCCCTTATCCCGCACTAGTGGGGGTAAAGTTTTTGTTTGGTTAGTTTAAAATCACGGACAAATCCTCTTAAATCACGGACGAATCAGGTCACTTTACAGAGCGAATACTGTTTACGGGACTGGTAAGTCAATGTCCGGTTAGTGTGGTATTATACATAGATGCCACTCCGGGGAACATGTCTGCTCACTTTAAGTTCCTGGATTCAACTGATTTTACCAGGGCTGGTAGCTGTTTATTTTTAGGCTGTCCGCCTGTTGGCAATTGCTTGATGTTTGCTGGTGTCTGGTAAGCAACCAGTTTGCTTCCGTTCGCTCTTCATTCTTGAAAAGAATTTGCAACTCCAACTTCAAAATTATAGGTGCAATCTTTCAAAAATCCGCCCAGCTACTACGATACGTAGATGATATTGACATAATTGGAAGAACATAGCGTGATATTACTGCAGCATTTGTGAGCTTTGTAACGAATGTCTAGAAGATGGGTCTAGTGGTTAACGGGGGCAAGACCAAGTTAATGTTGTCAACAAGAAAGGACACCCAACTTAGACGTCTTGGAGCCAACAACGTCAGTATAGACAGATTTAACTTCGAGGTGGTTAAGGACTTTGTCTACCTAGGATCCGCTTTAAACTCGGACAAAGAAACCAGCGCTGAATTCAAACGAAGAATCATTCTTGCCAAACGCTGCTTCTTTGGATTTGGAAGGCAATTGAGTAGTTAAGTCCTCTCTCGAGCAACTAACGTCACTGTACAAAACCGTTGTCATCCCGGTCCTCATGTATGGTGGACTCTGACCAAATAGGATTTAAAGCTTTGGACTCACCTACGGATCCGAGGCTTGGGTGTTGAACCAAAGGCACTCGGAACTCTTAGCCACGTTCGAGAGAAAATTCTCGATGCCGGAGATGATATATATACCGAAGCAGACCTTATAATAAAAATTCAACTTGATAGACTCCGGGAGACTGGATGAACGAAAAGGAGCTGGTCCGGACAGTCCTTGCAGTACCAGCATGGGCATGGCAGCCATAGTTTGCGCTTCAAGGATGTCAAAGTTCAGGACACGCAAAACCTTGGCGTGTGGAACCCATGGCGTCGGTCGGCATCGGGAGACATGGAAGAACCTGCTGAAGGAGGATTGGATCAGATCCCGGTTGTGGCACAGATGAAGGGAGAAAATTCATTGGCCCGGCTGCTTCGAGAGAAAAATTCTTGGAGTGATTTTTGGTCCCGTATGCATAAATGGAGAATGTAGATGAAGATTCACCAAAGAACTGTACGAACTGTTCAGCTACACTGACCTAGACAACTGACCTCCAACGACTTAGGCGCTTGTTGGATGAGGCCCTGGTCTCACCTGGACTGCAGCACCATTTTACTAATATAAGTAGGTTTCCTTAGTTAAAATTTGCAACAACAAAGAAAATTCTTTCGAGAAATAAATCTTATTTTACTACATTTTTGTTAAAACAAAGCAATCTTTTTCACTTTTTCATAAGCTTCCTGCTTGCGTTAGCAAATATTTCTATCATCAAAACTACAACGGCAAGACTATAACCAATTGCCAAGGCCCACAATGGTCCCGATATGTTGTCAATCGTAAGCGCGACGGGCGGATATTTCTGAAGATGTCCCGATGCCAGTTCAAACATGATTCCTTCAGTTTTTCGGTCCAAATACTGATAAACGTACTTAAAAAACAAACAAATTATCAAAATGGAAAAGGAAATTATTTTTCAACTGACCTTTTGTTCCCAAAACAGATAATGGCCATGCTCCAAGCACCACAAAATGTGAGTATTGAAATTCTCCATATGCGGCCATCCTTTGATCGCAATCCCTATCGAATAATCATAGTATATGTCGTCTTTGGTCATCTAAAATTGCCCACTACAAACATCATGCAGAAATCCAATAAAATTCGCGCAAAACACTCACAATCAAGTGATCCAAGTTTCCATCTTTGATATAATCACCAAAACTATAAAGACCTCCATGCAAACGCTCCACCCCGATGCCAAAGTTTCCCAAATAAGTTGCATCCCTCAGTTGCTCATAAGTCATTTCTACAAATTTGTCTCTCGTAATTGACACATCAGGATCTTGCGAAAAACGGATGCTAAAAATCCAAGCATAGTCAGGAGCTCCCCACTTCCAGTCGGTTTTGGCAAATTTGTGAATAGTGTCAACTGGTTCGGTAACAGCCGGAATTGTGAGCAGTGATTTCAGTTGGCCACTGTATGTGTTTTCAAGTGTAATGCCAGCCAGTAGTAAAGTGCTCAAGAAGAAACGGGTAGCAAACCGGTCCAGTCTTTAAGTTCAAAGATATCATCTCATCAATCAATTTTGATTGAAGAATTTTACTACTTACTTTGACTGCGAGAAGGACTGCTGAAAAAATATTGCCACCATTTGAAACTGGGTAAGCTCGAACGACGCTGCATGATCAAAATGCAATTCCATCAACTTCTGATGTTCCGTGTAGAAATTAAAATACATTATTCCATGCATGACAACAGCACTCACGAAGATTGACACAATTATCAAACTCCATATCAACTTATTAAAGGGCAAAATGATCGTCATATAGCCTGGATACAGCCTTAGACAAAAAGGAAACACAAATTATCAAGTCATTTTGAAAAGTAAAATAAATAAATACGATGGAGCTGGAACAAGAATCGGCATTGCTGATTTGGCAACACCGAATGACGTCTCAAACATTTCGTGAAACCAATTGTACATACAACCTATTCCAAATTCAGTCTCATGTCGATACACTGAGCCAATTAGACCAGCCGATGAACCATTCTCATAGACTCCTCCCCAATTATCATGGCCATCTGAAAGTGCTTCGAATGTTTTTATGCTTGAATAGGAAATTCAACCTACTCACTGGCCTTAACTTTGACGGTACAATTTCGGACCTCACAAAATGTCAAAACAATATTAGCTTCAGTTCCTCTGTAAAGAACGCTTTTAATTGGTTCATTTGGATCGATACTATCCACATCGCCATCACCTTCAGCCTTAAATCGTAAATTTGAACAAGGAGAAATCGTAAGTTAGGAATGCTATGATTATAATTCAACTTAAATTACCACAGAATAGCTGATAACATATGGAACGTATGAGACCGAAGAAACTTTCAAAACTTTTCCAAACATATTGAACAATTTGTTTGGATAGAATTCTGCATTTTTTGGTATTAATTGTTCATTCCTGGAATAATCACCTAAGAGTATTGGTTTGAAGTTGTCCTCGGCACCGACAAACTTTTGAGTCCATAAAGTAATATTGGAGAAGTTCCTTGGAATCGACACAAACAGGTGGTGGGGATAAACTGTTAGAGAAACAATATTTTTGTGGCCAACATTTGGTTCCATCTGGTCATTAAAGACTTAGAATAGGTGCTTGTCATTTTCATAAAATGTTTAATCCCGAAAGTACGACTTGACAGTGATGTCAGTATGTATGTATATAAAAATGTTTTCATTAATTCAATTGATATTTTAATCTTACAAACAATTCAATTGAGAACTATAAAAGGGTATGAAAAACCTTAAATCAGACTATACACTTGTTTCGACAGAATGTGAGTTAAAACTTATTTAACATACATTATGTGTTTACCAATGTTAGAACTTAACGCCTAACGGCTGAATATCAATATCCATTCTTCCATCGATAGATAAACTTTTTGATGAAGTAATTACACACCTATTCAGGGAAATAAAAGATAGTGATGAGCGCATTCGAATAATTTAATCGATTCAGGCAACTATTCGAGATTACTCGATTATGCACTGTAAAATGATTCAAATGATTTCTCAAACGTTCTACTACTGCTCTCAAATTTCAAAAGAACTGATAAGAATTCGAATGAAAAGAACTCGAATGACTATTCAGAGAATTGGAATGAAGAAAAAAAACTCGAATGACGATAACCAACTCGAATGAAGATGACGAGAACTCGAATGACGATTACGAGAATTGGAATGAAAAGGACTCGAATAACAATTACGAGATTTCGAATGAAAAGAACTCGAATGACGGGGATGAAAACTCGATTTTCATTCGTTTTCATAAATCGGATGATCATTCGATTATTCAAAATCAAATCATTCGAATACTTTTGTCTCGATCATTGAAATCATTCGATTATGCCCAGTTTGAATTTCGATAAAACAAGGGTATCAACAGATTGCTTATAGACTTCACAAATAAATTATACACAAATAAATAAATAAAAAGAGTGGCACGACAGTCTTGAGGAGCCAAGGCCTAAGTGGCTTACTCTCATCAACAATTCTCTGAGTGCGTGTGAAGAATTGAGGGAACCTACAATTTAACGCCGATTCCGAACGGCAAAGTTGAGAAGTACTTTTTCATGACAGATTGATACTCTTGGGAGATTTGTCAGGTCTTCGCAAGAGGCAGTACCCGTGAAAGATGAAATAAAAACTTGGCCTGAGTAGGACTCGAACCAACGACGTTCTGCTTAGCACCCAACGCACTTATACCAACTAATCTACGGGCAACTGCCTGGATTGAAACCAGAACTCAATAATGGTATTTATTGATTTTATAAGGCCTTCGATACCCACACACAGCTTTTTATAATATACTTTAATGACTTTCTGTCAGTTTTAAAAATAAGTTACGGGATATACCTATGCTGATGATATTGCGGAAGTAGTGAGCCACTGAAATGTTGAAATAGCGGAGAAAATAATGCAAAAGGAGTTTGAAGTCTTCGCATGGTACTCATGGTACGCCTTGATAACAAATTGTGCATACTTATCCATCGCACATTTCAAAACATAAAAAAAAATACACGACTTTCAGTGTTTGTATGAATCACTTCGATCTACGGAAGGAAGACAGCTGTCTGACTTTAATTGAAATTGTTTAAATTTATAAATAATGTTATTGGCAAGTGCCCATGGCTTAGTGGTAAGGTGCGTTGGCTGTTATGAAGAATGTCGTGGGTTCGATTCCTACTCGTGCCCATAAAGTTTTATTTCATCTTTCACGGGTACTGCCTCTTGCGAAAAACTGACAAAACTTCCAAGAGTATCAATCTTTTATGAAAAAAGATCTTCTCAACTTTGCTGTTCGGAATCGGCGTTAAATTGTAGGTCCCCTCAATTCTTCACACGCAGCCAGAGAATTGTTGATGAGAGTAAGCAACTTAGGCCTTGGCTCTTCAAGAGCTGTCACGCCACTCTATTTATTTATATTTGTCATTGTCCAGCAGAGGTTTTGTGCCAAAACTCTCTCTGCCTCGAGAATGTACACCGATAATATTGTTCAATTGCTGTGTCCAACTAATACTAAACGAAGACGATACGAAGTAGCAATCCCAATAGTATTCAATGACTTTCCCTTAGAATTTCGGATTTTGCCAAAAAAAAATTACTGTTGGAAAATATAATTTTGTTTTATTTCAATCAAACATAAGGATAACAACACATAATTAGGCTTTATTTTTTGTTAAGAATAAGCCCATTAGGCTTTGAAGATACCAAAGTATAGTTTAATATTTTGAAATGCAAATTAAATTCAATTGAATTGGGTATATTCAAAAATATAATGAAACAATTTAGTCACGCAATTGCATGAGAATTAAGGAGATCGAAGCTGTTTCACCTTTTTCCGAAAGAAGTAACTTTTCAGAATACCTACTGTTTATATTTTCGATTTTTTTTTTAGTTATAAAAATGGGTGAAATATTTTTCCTATTAGCAGAAATCTTCGTTCTCCCTAATTCTCATGAAGTTAAGTGATAAGTTTGTTCCTGATCAGAGAAAGAGCATTTTTTTTTTTCAGGAAAGACACAGGGAGGTTGGATCACTACGATCTGTAGAACAATTTTGGTGAAATTTTTTCTAATCATTTAATCATACCCTAGAATTCACCCATCAATATTTTTGTTTGAAATAATCGAGGTTGATGAATTTATGAAATTGAAAACTTCTAGATAGAGCAAAAACTCAGTCAAGACTATTTTATTGTTGAATCTTGTAAGAGGTTTTTGTTGTCGTCTTTCAAAAATTTGTTTCCGTTATTTTAATTTTTATTTTCATAGAAGAGGTTTTGGAAGTTACTCATAGTCCAGTCATTTTAGTAATTTAAAACCCGAATCTGTGGAAAAATTGCTAGTGGGCTGAATTTTTAAATACACCTTTATTTTGGCGCTACTAGGGAGATGTGAAAAATGTTTATTTGCGGACCCTATTAATGACATTATGTGTGAAATAAAACATCGTTCAAATGGCCACCGCGGCTTTGC
Organism: Sphaerophoria taeniata; assembly: GCA_943590905.1. Lineage (NCBI taxonomy): Eukaryota > Metazoa > Arthropoda > Insecta > Diptera > Syrphidae > Sphaerophoria > Sphaerophoria taeniata. The sequence goes on from OX016541.1 coordinate 28,689,372, forward strand.
TGTGGGTGGCCCGTATTCGAAAGGTCCAGTTTTCGATGACCTTAGCACATAAATCAGACTGAATTTGACCGATGGCATCAATTATGTTGTTGTTGAAAGCCATAGTGGTTTGCGGCTCATTCAACTAGACCTGCCGCATTAAGAAAGAATTAAGAAAGCTGCACGGAGAGTCTAATGGCGCCAAATCACTCGACGATCTACTGAACAAAATCTTTTGTAATGTATAACAGGTTGTGGCAGCAAAGATAGGTGCAAATAAAATTGGATTGAGATGTTGAAAATTCTTGGAGACTGCCGTGGCCAATCATACTTGAACACAGAGTCAACCAATGATGAAGATTTCGATGTGTCAGACACTGTTAATGAAATCGAAACTGAAGATTTTCATATGAAAGAAGAAAAAACAATAGAGCAAATATGAGCGCGTTATAGCCCCTCTACTCCGAAAATATACATACTTAGTTAAATTTAGAGAAAAATGCTTGGGGCATTTTTGTTTTTTTTATAATTTCAAGATCAACAATTTGTCTTTGACCACTATTGCCTCCGCGCAGGAATTTTTCCGCAGATGAAACCTAAATTGACTGCATTATCAATTATGTTTAGAAACGCTACTTTCAAACGTTTACATTGCATTTATTTGCTTGTACAAAAAAAAAAAAATTACTGCGAATTTTTCCACTTTTAAGTTCAATTCAATTTTTTGTTTAAATAAGTAAACAAGAACGAAGTGAATAATTTTCCTTTGATTTCCCTGATTCTCGTCGTTTTAAGTCTCCGCTATCTTGTATTGCATTGGAGAAATAAAAACTAAAGTGAAAGAAACACAATTACATTTTCGTCGCAAACATTTTTAAATTGCGTGTGAGCGCCAATTCAATGGTTTAAGTGTGAAAATAACGTATTTAAAAAAAAAAGACAGCCAAAACTCACGTTTAAGTATTTCATTTGTCAAAACCTCTTCTGGATCGTCGTCCTCTGAAAAAAACAAATAATACTTATCCTTTCGACGCTGAACAGTATTCTCCGTCGCAGACAATCGAGCGCTTAGAAATTCATCGATTCTAGGCAAAATTGTAATGTATCCCTGTTGAAAAATTAACAAAGAAAACTCATCCTTTTCCCGACGACCTCGTATTTCATGTATCAAGCAAACCTCTACTCCCAAATCAGCATATCCGAGTAGCACCTCACTCAAATTTTGTCGTTGTCTCAATAGAACAGCCGTGTCAATCCACTGAATACCAACTACTTGTCCTTTGTGATTGAGATTTTGAAATGATGCTTGTAGAGATTCAAGGACCAAATAACTCGAATCACTTGTAAGCGAAGAGTTGTAAATAATGAGGACACTTAGCAATTTCGAAAAGTATTTCGAGACTAAGAAAAATAAAAGTTAAAATTGATCCCCTTTAGGCTAATATTCCGTGTCTCACTTAAGAAGTTAACAAGCTCCATGGTTGTTTTTGAACTATTGATCTTTGAGTTAGGATTTCAAAGCCTTTTATTGCAGTCTTCCAGTGTCATTAGAACGACTATTATCTATCGATATTTGGCTGATAGAGGAATGTTATTTAATTGAAGTTATCACAATACTTCATCAATAATAGAGAGCTTGATTAATTTTAGATTCATCAAAGAATCAACTGATATTCGGTTCAATAAAAGGTTTTGCATAATTCAAATAAATTGAAAAATTCTACCAACATGACAATATTGAGCGAATAGTTAGTCAAAAGTCAATTAAATTGCTGTATATGCAGCACGAACGAATTAATACTTTAAAACCCATTAGGTACTTTCCAATTATTCAGAGCTTAAAATGAAATAACAACACACAGCTTTTTTTGTTTTTGAATTTATTTTACATTTTTGTTTCTCTCATTCAACCGCGATTTATATTTTTTTTTCTTCTTTAGCTTAAATTAATAACAGAAAAAGAAAAATATACAAAGAAAATAAAAATAAAAATGTTTAACACACATCCTTCTTACATCATTCCTTTCATCCTGCTTTAATTTAGTTTTCTTTTTGAGCACATTGTGGTGCTGGTGTTTTGAACACACACAACACCATGGTAAAGCCAACGGTATTATATCGTTTAGTATGCATAATGGATGCCATGTCCGGCAACGGATGTATGCACTAAAGCTGGAGCGGCTCTGTTGAAGTGATTTCCACAAAGGCAGGAAAAAGCAAAATGAAGTTAGCCAAAACGAAAATGCAAATAAAAATAGGAAAAAAAGAGAAAACATTAAAGATTGAAGGATTGAAAGAGCACGAAAATAATAGTGCTTATGTTTGTTTTTTTTTTCGTACTTGATGAGTGCTGGAGCTGGAGCATAAGCATGAGCAGCATAAGCTGGAGCGGCATAAGCTGGAGCAGCAATGGCGGGTGCATAGTGAGGAGCAATTCCAAGTCCAAGACCATGTGGTGCTAAGAAAGAAGGAAGGGGGAAGATTTAATAAAAAAGAACCTTGCCACCTAATATATTATTTTGTAGATTATCCTTTGAAAACATAATCCTTGTTAGTTGTTTTTTTTTTTTAATCTCACAAAGGAAGTTTATTTTTAGATTTTATTTCGTTTTATCGTCAATTTCATCAAAGCAAAGAGAAAATTCATTTTTAAAGAACTACGATTAAAGGATTAAGCAGCTAGACAAAAGGGTAGATAGACGTTCCATTGAGATACATACCTACATTTTTGAAATTTTATACGTGTTTAGGTGCTTTTGAGGGAAGTTGGTTTAAGTGGATAAAATCTTGAAGTTTTATACAACGTTAAATTAACAATTGTTGAGGGTACCTCTATTGCTTTCGTGGAAATTCTAAAATGCACAAGAACATAGGTAATCCTAATCAACCTCGCCAAAACCAACTTAACTGCCGAAATACTGAATAATTGTTAGCTTTTGTTATGTCCTTTTTTATTCTAAAGTCCTTGCTAATATGTCTGTCTTATATACGATAAAAATATAAACTTGTTCTCTATGATGAAAACTGAAATGCATGAGAACCAAGGAGCACGAATTTTGTTTTACCTTTTCCGGAAAGTTGTTGCTTTCCAAGTTGTAATTCATGTTTTTGATTTCACTCCGTCCTGAAATGGACGAAATTTTTTGCCTATTAGTAGAGAACTTCGTTCTCCTTAATTCTCATGAATTTTAGAGAAACAGCTTAGTCCCTTGGCCAAAAAGAAAAGAAATGTTTACGGTCTTATTTTAAGCTTAAGAAATTTTGTTTTATTACTTTTTTCTTCTCAGTTAGTCATACCCAAAATTCATATTCAATATTTGTGTTTGAAAGCTCAACATTGTTGACGATTTTATTAAATCAAAATGTTAATTAAAGTATAAAACTTCTAAACTACGAGATAAAAAATAAAATAAATAGAGTGGCGCGACCAGCTCTTTCTTCATGAAAAAGCCCTTCACTCAACAGCTTTTTGAAACCACCCTGATTTGAACTTTTTTTGTTTGTTTTAACAACCTTATTTCTTTTAATTCTAATTTATTGTTTAAAAAAAATTGGAACAGAATATTTAAATAATAACTGTCACTGCCACATCTGCATAAGAACTGCTTTCATCTGATTTTTTTGCCCTTCAGTGTCTCTAGGCTGCGTAAAGTGTACCAAAAAAATCGTTATAGCCTTTTTATTCTATCATTTGAAAACTTCTTTCAAAAACTTTTTTTCAGTTAAAATTGAAATTTGAATGCTTGCTATAGAAAAAATTATGTTTTCATTATGTTATTAAATAAAAAGTGTAATTGGGCAGTAATGAATTTTCCTTGAGTAATAACCACTTAAACTGTTAAACAGAAACTTGTAAACTGTTCCTGACCATTCCTAAGTTTAATTTTTTTTTGTTTACAATTTTTGTTGCTTTAAAAATTAGAAAACTTTTGATTTTTTTAATGCAACCAATGAAAACTCAATTTTATGATCACTTTTTTGTTACCCTTTTTTTGAAGAATCTTTTAGAAAAGTTGGAAATAATATTATTTTTCATTAACTTGAATTAGGTCACTTCAGTCAAAGGACAAACAAAAACGTCTGAAGATACTGCTATACTGGTATAAATCTAAAATGTGTCACTTTGTCTAAAAGTTACATTCACCTAAAACTCCCCTTCATATTTCATTCCTCATTGAAAAACAAATAAACAAAAATAAACAACATTTTTCTTTCCCACGCGCAACTTCTGTTACAATCATCGCAAAGGATTCTTTTTATCACTCGAAATGTATATGTTTCAGTGCTTCTGTGGAGTGTTGAATGTAGGCGCATGCTTTTGTTTTTTCCGTTTCGAGTGCTTTCATTTTTAGTACCTATACATTTTTTTACAAATGGAATGATGAATGAAAAAATATTTACGTGAAAGTTTTATGTTTTTAGTAGGCTTTTACTTTTTGTTTCTCAAAACGAGGAAACCAAGAATGTTTTTCTATTTGTATCTCTAAGTGCAATAACAAAAATATCTTATGGATGAATTTATGTGGGTGAGTGTGCTTGAAGTTTGTTTAGGCAAAATACATATTTACACAATTTTAAAGCGAGTGAGTACTAACCATGAGCTGAGTAAGCATATGCTGGAGCAGCTATTTTATAAGCTGATGGAGATGAGACATAGCTATGCGAATAGGCAGGAGCGTGCGAAATGTATCCCGAGGAGTAAGCTGGAGCGGCGGCGATTTTAACAGCAGCTGGTGCAGCATATGAATGTGACGACACATAACCATGTGACAGGGCTGGAGCGGCGGAATAGTAACTTGGACCAGCATACCCATGAGATAAGATCGGAGCCGAAGCTGCATAGCCGTGGGAATACACTTGTGCCGGGGCAGCGGCATATCCATGAGCGATGGCTGGAGCATAGCTATGAGCGTAGGCTGATGGAGCCTGAACTATGTGACCTTATATGCGTAATATATATTTACAAATGTAAGCGGTGCAAAAAGTGATAAGAAGCGGCTACAATTTGTGTATTTTTTTCTTGGTGCTGTGTCAAGCGGAATATTTACAGCTTAGATATTGAATTGAATCAACTTACCGTAGCTGGGAGCGACAACGCCAGCGTCGTTTGTAATACTTGAGCGGGATACGTGGGAGACGGCATGACCAGCGGTGACTTGACTCGAATAGTCCGATTGCGAACTTTGGCCGTAATGGCCCTTGACGGTGTGCTCATTAGATTGTCCAACTGATCCATGATCGATACTTGGAGCGGAAATTGAGTAGGCAGCTGGACCGCCAGCGTGAACGCATGCAACGACAGCAGCGATGACGAAAAGTACCTGCAACAAAAAGAACATACAAAAATTAAAAAAAAAAAAAATTGTTTGGTTTTGAAAAACCTCGCCAAAAAATGTTTGAACTCAACGCGACGGGCCAGATGGCAAACACACGTCTTACACTACTTTTTTTGTATGAGTTCCCAAAAGAATTCGAAATTGAAAAATCCTGACTTAATAGTAAAATATTTAAGAATCCGTTCATTAATTTTCTTGAAATGCATTTCAATACAAAAGCAAGCAATATATTTGCTCCCGTTTAAAAATTCTCCTAGAGGGAGGACCTTTTTTTATTCAAAACATTCCTTAACCTACGACGGCACTTTACCTCTACAATTTTGAATAAATTTTGAAAAGGAAAGCCACCCAAACCTACATTTGAATTTCCTGCAACTCATATTAATAGAAACGTTGTGAGGTGCGTCGATTAAGGTGAATATGATTTTGTCCTTTTCCCGAACAAGGAAATTTAGTTCTCATAAATTTCATTTAAAAAGAAAAATCAATTTGCAATTCTTATGGATTAAAATGAAATACAGAAACACAAACAGAAATGGGTTTGAATCGTCTTTTACAAATTTATTTCAATAACATCGATCTGGATCAATGGCAAAATGGGGTTTAAATGTAATTTGTCGGGGAGGAAAATTGTTGGTTTCCTTCTGTTTTCTTTTGTTGAAAAAAAAACAAGAATTTGTTGAAAATTTATTTAGGTCCGGGCTTGACATTTTATTGTAAGGACAAATTTATGCACAAATTCTTTTAAATTGAGGGTCGTGACATTCAACATGTTGTAGATTTCTGTTTGGTTTTCTCATTGCTATTTTTGAAGATTCTATATTCAAGATTGTTACGAGGACTTTAAGTTTAGGGCGATGATTGAAGTTTTCTTCTGGTTTTGAAATGGGTCTTTCGGCAGACCAAATTCAAAGGACAGTGATACGTTTTTTTTAATTGATCAAAGAGATTGTACCAACATTTTTGTTTGATGGCATGTAATCCTCCTTTTGAACACATTTGGCGTTAGTAATTAATAAATATGTATAGTAAATTTTTCAACATTAACTTTGTTTTTTATTAAAAACTAGCCGACCCTGCGAACTTCGTCTCGCCACCCTTCGATTAAAATAGAGAACTTCATATCTGAATTTTTTCAAGCTCTACAACTAACATTCTTCTTTCATTAAAGCATGAAATAAAATGCAAATTTCTTTGAAAAATTCAAAAACTTCTCTGTTTTGACTATTTCACAAAATCAGAATTCCAAACAGCTTATCCACCTTATTTGCTGACTTTCCCGTAAGATTTTCTCAAAAAATAATTTTTATACAATGAAAATTTTATAAAAATGCATTGAGGATTGAGCGGATTAAGAGTCCAAACCGGACATACAAACAAACCAATGCACCTTAAATTCAATGTTGAAGTTCTTCGTGCTCTCGTAGAGTTTTCCGAGTTCCCAATCAAAAAATTTCCATTTTTCTATTTAAGAATCAATGCACTTTCTATTAGCCATTGGAAAACCCATTCCGAAATTTTCCAAATTTCCATTTGAAAACCAATACACCTGCAATAATATGCAATTTTCCCTTTGAAAACCAAAGAGTTTTCCGAGTTTTTCATCAGAACTTTCTATTTTCCATTGGAAAACCCATTTTGAAATTTTCCAGTTTTCCATTTGAAAACTAATGCACCTGCAATAATATGCAATTTTTCCAATGAGTTTTCCGAGTTTTTCATCAAGAACTTTCTGTTTTTCCATTCGAAAACCCATTTTGAAACAAAAAATTCCAAGCAAAAAAAATCAAATTTCCGACCTTTGTTCGGTTTTTCCAGTTTTCCCACTCTTCCATGAGGTTTTTCCAATTTCTTTTTTCACAGAAATCATCACTGAATGCAACAGTATGAACCATGAAAATTTCACAAATATCTGTAGGGCCATTTCGGAGTCTATAAAAGACATACAAACAAACAAACAAACAAACAAACAAACACACATCCATTTTTATATATATAGAGATAAAAAGCAATCAACAGTCACAAAAAACAATTGCTTATATGAAATAATTTGAACGAATTATTACTTTGCTTCGTTCTCCATGATTCTCAGCATTTTGTGTCTCTTAAAATGTCTGTATTTGAAAAAGGAACTGACTAAATTCAGGGGAGGGATGTTAAAAAAATCGGATTTTTTGCGATCAAATGACATTCTGGCAAAAAGTACTGCGGGAAAGAAGTTTGCTGTCAAATGGCTTGCGAGAATTTGGCTTTCATATTTTTATTTGAAAATATGTACTTTCGTTTTTTTTTCTAAAGTTTTCATTATTTTAACAGTTTTTTTGTTACTTGATATTAAATCGAAGAAGAAAGCTGAAAATTCGGTTTTTCTTCAACGAGATTGAAATCGTTGACGTATTTTTTCTTATGGAAACTCTGCACACACTTTCAATTGACATGAAATAAAGTCTCGAGTGAATATTCTTGAAATATTCCATTTGTTGATATAGGAATCAAGACCTTCAAAAGTATCCCACAAAAATGTTCTTACCACTCTTAATATAAGTTTAAATATATTGATTTTCGCATTTTTATTGACTTAATGACTAGAAGCAATTAAATTATTGATGGATGACATAACAGTTCCATTGGTTCAAAACACAGTCAAGCACCAAAATCAACATCGTCGAGCTTTTGGACACAAAATTCTAATTGCGTCACAAAATTCAAAGTAAATATTTGTTATTCAATTTGATATGTTTACCATCTTCTTCTTCTACTTCAACGCCATGCTGCTAAGGTCAAATTATGAAAACGCTCTTATAAAACCATCCTTAAACATCTCACAGAGACCATCAGGAGAAATATTAACTATGACCTGTGATGTGCAAGGTGCCTCATATGAAGTGCGTGAGACCCACAAATTTAAACAATCACACTAATAAATCCAATATAAGAGCAATTTAAAAAATGAGAAGTACATTTGCTAGATTTCTGGACCAATAAGTCACTTCAACATTTGCTTTCCCCTCGTAACAAAAATTTAAATTATTTTGAGAGAAACACCCTGTGAACATTACTCTCAAACTCATCGCCAAAGTTGATTGAAACAAGGCCAACATCAATTTGTTGTTTCACATCACCACCGCCACCGCTAATGTAATTCCTAGAGAAATATTGGCAAGACTCTTGACATCTGTCCAGGTTTAGATAACCTGAAATATTTGAAGAACATTTTTCATATTGTTTGCGAAATTACTGCCGCAAAAATTTAACACTTGAAGGAGCCATTATAATTTATTAATCGAATGGAAACAAACTTAACTTAAATACCTTTCCTTTCTATTGAAACCCTTACACGAGTTTCGTGTTTCTTATTGAAATTGATGGCTAGACGATTTAACCATTTCACTTCAACAAAAGGGTTTATGTGGAAAAAGAGATACCATATATCAAAGCCTTTGTATGTAAGATGTCCACGTGGCTGAGCTCATCCAACCTCAAGCCGAAACAGACTTCAGGTTAGATTTGTGTGATGTCTTGTCTGATATCTGATGGAAAATCATCTGCTAAGACTGATTTACTTAATTATAATTAAGTCAAGAGAAAACTCTTTGGTTTCATAGAAACAAATTAACAGCTGTATTTGAGGGTGTTTTGCAATATCTACTAATTGAAATGCTTAACGATGATGTGGGATTTGTGATTTTGCATCTAAGGGTATAGGTAAGTGGTTGGTTAGAGAAAATAAATGTTTCTTTTTGTTTAATTGGATTGTGGGAAGTTAATTAACCGACAACAAGATAATTAAATCTAGGACAATTAAATCTAGGACAAAACCACATATCATAACTTGAAAGCCACCAACTTAAAATGCCTCAACATTTTTCTCTAAAAATTGCAAGAGCTAAAATCGGTATTTAAAATAAAACGCAAACGTTCTACAAAGGTAAAAGAAAGGTCTGCTTATTTAATACGACCTAACAAAGACAAAAAATACCAAGAAAGAAACAAATTTCCTTCGTTTCTACTTAAAAGCCAATTTAACCAACATTGGAAGCCGCTAGAAAGTTCGCCGAAAGGAACTAATAATTTAAAAAATGTTTCATCAAAAGTCTCCCATGGAATTTAAAATCATTTTAAGTGTTAATATGTATTTAAGTACCAGTTGCACATTCGAAACATAAATTTATGTTCTACATAAAGTTTTCATTTTTATATGGGACCGGACGTTTCGGAATTCTTAAGTTCTGAACTTAAAGTAGAACATAAATTTATGTGCGACTGGCCCTAAAACTTTTTAACAAGTTTCATTCATAACTAAATGAAATAGTTTTAATCAATAGTTTTTCAAGAGTATATCGTTCCCACTTTTCAATCCGAAATAGCAACAAAAAGACGAAAGTATAAAACATCTTTACAAAAAAAACTTTTTAGTTGCTTCCATTACTACGTGAACGTCACAAGCGATATGCGTTCTTCACTGCTTTGTCATAACATAATCAATCACTTTATTAAAAGTTTATCGCATCATAGCAAAAAGTATTTTTTCCGCTCGGTGGTCATGATTGATTTCTTTGCAATTCGCTTTAGTTAAATTAGATTGGTGCTTCAAGACTTAATGTCATTAAATGCATTTCGCTTGCATGTGTTGAGTCTTTTCTGGATCAATGAATGAGTGCAAATGTGTGGAAATGGAAACTATAAATTGTTTGGTATATCATTTCTTCATGTCATTTACATGCATTATATAATAGATGGATGAAGTAAAGTGACATGACGGGAATTGCAGAGTGGTTAAATGGAACTGTTAGATTTTAAATTTGGAAACCCTTAATATTGTACCACAGTGAGGGACTTAGTATGTTCTCCAGTGTGAAGTTTGAATAAAGATTTTTATCGTTTTACAGAAAAAAGCTTAGAGGTTTTTTCAAAGTCTTCAAAAAGTAAACTTATTAAGGCTGTAAAGCGAAATTTTTATTTTCAAAAAATAATCAAATAATAAGAGAACAAGTTTATAAATGTTTGCTTAACTGGTTTTGAAATTTTAATTAATATAAGGAAATTCTTTTTGTCAAAAACAGCGTTTCAAAAAAGCTAATAAGAGCATATTTTTGCTTTCATATTTTCATTGATGAGGGTGGTAAAGGAGTTATCATATGAGTCACTTTGCATGGCATTAAAATAAATTGATAGTCGTCACCATGAACATTTTGTTCGATGATGAAAAGCCATAAATAAAAGCCGTCTTTAATTTTCAAATAATATGTTTTTTTATCTAAAGGATAAATTGACCCGAAATTTGTATGAACCTATTGAGTAGGCAATTGAAATCCTTTAAGAAAAAAAAATAGGGTGACACAACACTTCTTCGGAGTCGACGGCTAAATGACCTATACTTTTCAAACATTTCTAAGTGCGAGTTAGTAAAATGAAGGAACCTACATATTTTATACTTCTTTAAAAGAACTCTTTCAACTTTTTTTTTCAGTTCTTCGAAAGAATCTATTCCCAAGAAGAAGATAAAATATAGGAATTGGCACGGTTCGTAGAATTTCCAATCGACAAACTTTATGATTTAAATAATTCCATGGATATTTTTGCTTTTAGTTGAAGCGTGTGTAAAATGTTTAAGCCCCTGAACGTACAATATTCCACCGCAAGTGCTATATTTAAGATCACTTAAAAAAAAAAAGTAAATGTTGAACGTAAGTGGTATCAAAATTTAATTCTTATGTCTCCAAAAATATGGGTATATAAGCGAGTTTTTGACTGAACTCATTAAATACAAATTCGATAGCGAAAAATCCTAAACATTAATATTTGCTCACTTTCAAAAAGCTGAAACCTTGGAAATGCGCTGGCCATGATTAGAAGTTCCAACTACCGTCTAATTAAATTTTAATTTTCTTCAGAAATGTCTGCCAACCATAATTAAGTTGCTTCAAACGCTCAACTTTCGACTTTGTCAATATTTTTAATATAGTTTGGTGTTAACCTTAACCTTTTGTCCAAAATGAAAGAAGTTTTCTCTTTAGCTATTTTATAATGCTTTATTTTAAACTTAATATTTAAGTATAGACTTATTAGTCGACTGAGCTCAAGACTAGACAGAGCACTTAAACTACATACATCGTTCTCGATCAACAAACATCGAATTCGAATTCAACATACTGGTTTATCTCTCTTTGGTATTGTCTTCTCGAAAAGACAGTGCCAAAGAAATGATCTTAATAATTAAAGGGATACTGTTTTCGTATGCACAGCATACGAGAAGAAGTGTTGTGAGATGGAAAGACCAAAATACTTTAAAAGGTTTCGTAATCAAAAAAAATAAGAATAAACAGAGTAATTACATAACGTTACAATATCCAAATTATCCTCATCGACACGCATTCCACTCATTGGTTTCATAAAGTATTTTGTACTTTGACCTTTTGCAGTAAAATATTTTTTCCGAAAACCTTGTAATGGATAGGTAAGATATGAAACTACATTCTGAGAAAAATCTTCATATGAAGGGTTCCGTACAACTTGGTTCAATTTAAACCGACCTTTTTCATGAAAATGGAAATGGGATACCCGATTATTGGGTGCGAATATTTATGAAAATATTGAGGTCATCAACATATTTTTTAAAACATATTAAGGTAAGTAATTCTGCTTTAATGTTTTGTTTATACAAATAAAATAAAAAGAAAAACAAAAAACAATACGATAAATAAAATAAAAGAATAAGTAAATAAATTTTGTCATCATTTAAAAATAAAATTTAGACTAACGATATTTAAATTAAAATAAAAAAGAATTAGAAAAGAGAAAAACCTTAATTTTTGTAGTAAATAAAATTCAAACAAAAATAGAAATTTGTATTCAAGATGTTGTTTAAAAAATTACTTGAGTTTGAAATATTTAAGAGAAAGAAGAATTTTATATATCGAAATAAAGTATGTAGTTCTAAAAAAAATAAAGTAGTTTTTAATAGAAAACAAACTCCGTGTAAGCATTAAAATTTTCGAAAATATTGGTAATACCACATTTTAACTTTTTGGAAGTGTTAAAAATTTTATAAAATAGGCCAAAAATTTAACTTTTGTGACTACAGACTTAAAAGTATCCAATTCTGTCGATAACGATAAAAACTTTGAGGAAAAATGGTTTTTATATATTAGTAAATCCAATACTATAAGAGTTTCCACGATTTTTTCTTAAATCTCCAATTAATTGATTAATTTTTCACAATTATGTATGTTCAAGAAACAAAATCAAACAAACAACACTTTTATAAATAAAAAAGAGAGTAGATCTGTCTTTTAATCGAAAATTAACTCGTACCTTAAATGCCATTTTGTTTTTTTATTTAATAAATATTTACTGTTTATATCACAAAAATTGTTTGTTTTAAAATTCAAAACTAAAACGTTTCGTTTAAAATTTAATAGAGTATAATTTTCAAACTAGAGATTTGTTATTGAGTAACAAAATTAAACTGAATCAAAGTTGATTCTTACGGTTTTATTTATAGGTGGTTTGGATTAAATGAAAATCGTTTTGCTTGCAGACCGATTCGATGACGCAGGGTGGTGGCGTTTGTCTAGCATAAAAATGCACGTGGTCCATGCTCTATGAAGAGGTGGAAGCTCTACACCACCGCACCAAATTCAATCAAGAGTAGCAACAAATAAATGGCAAGAAAAAAAAACACATCTCTGGGAGGTGGTAGAAGTGATCACCATTAGGTTGACTTGAGTCTATGGCGGGTAATAGAAAAAGAAGTGCAAAAAAAATCATGGATACACGATACGAATGCATTGTATCTGCTGAAGTTGTTTAGTTTATCTGTGGCAACATACGATGTGGCCATGTTCAAATGAAAAAAGCTGATCTTTGGGAAAATTGCGATTAAGTCGGCCTGGCTTCGGCATGTTTTTTTAGATCATTTTTTTCTTACATGCAAACTTTTTTTTGCGACTATTGTGTGCTGTATTAAAAATTTCGAATGGGGGCTTTAAATGGTCCCATGATATGGTAAGCAAAATTCAACTTTGGCTGGTGTATCTATGTTTGTTGACTTAACAGGATTGTGGCCTACAACTCTTGTGCTTCTGGGCTCAGATGAAAGGCTCATAGGCCTAAAACTGTGCTGGCTATAAATCAGCAGTTATTTATTTTTGCTTTTATATCAGATGCGATTTATTCAATTGTTCAAATGTGTGGAGCTTGGAGCAAAATTTTATGTTTAATTAATGCAAATTGAATGTGTAACATTCTTAAGAGGGGTGGAAATTCGGGGCTGGGCAAGTTGTCAAAAAAAGTGATTAGGTTAGGCTGAAGAATTTGTCTTATGGATATAATGACAGTTCTTTGAAATGAGAGTGGAATTTTTATGGTAAATTTCGAAAGTTGTTTTTTAGGCCTATGTATTTTAAGTTCGTACAATTTTGAGGACCTGGTTAAACCAGAATTTTTTGGAATGGCAAATTGAAGCTTTTCAAACAAATTGATTATCTCAAATTAGAGCCCGTCCAGTTTTTGAAGTTGGAGAGTGGCTATTATCAATTTTAAAACATCTAGTGTCAGCTGGTTTGATGTTGCAAACATCCTCTTATGCACTTTCAATTTTGCTTCGGTTAAGAACAACACGAATTTAGCTTTGTCTCATTACAAAATCGCTCCTAGCTGTACAACACTATCAGCTGCTGTCAAAACACTTTCAGCAAGCACCCAAAAATAATAACCTTTAATCTCTTATGCAATATTCTCAACATACACCTTAGACTACACCATACACAACGGACAGGACTAGGAATAGAACGAGAACAAGGACCGAACGTGAAAGTTACCACAACTTGTTACCGTCAGTCTGCTATTTATGTTGAACATTTATTCAGCATACACCACAACTGAACGTGAACACCGACATTGTTATAAATATCTGGAAATTGGTTCATAAAAACCAACATATACACTATACAACTGTAAAAATAATAACAACAACAGGAGCTTTTCAAAGTAGTTAGCCCATATGCATGCTTGCTCAGCTTGATTATGCATATGGTAACATGTAAGCAAAGTTATCCTTCCAACTTTAAGCAAGCAAGCAAAGCACACACGACACACAATGTTTCTTTCTTCCAAAAGTGTTAAACCGATGTCCCATAAAGTTGGTCAGTTGCTGGATGCTGGCACATTTATGTTGACACAAAGCAATGTTTGCCACATGCATGACATAAACCTACCATATCGAGTTGAACGCACTTTGAAACTTTTGATTTTGTTTTTCATTTTAATTAACTTTTGTTTGTGTGTACGGAATGCCTATTGAGCTTGTTCAGATTTTGTGAATTATTTGAGTTGGATTAAAATATTATAGTTTAATTTGAAGACGTAAAATTTTGCTTTATAATGAGTCATCACGTAGTTCAATTGGCGTCCTTTGCTGCAAAAAATCTTCCCTTTTTCATGACAATCTACTCCTTTTCGTCACTCAAAGTTAAAAGCCCTAAATTAAGCCACACCCTTTTTCAAAACCAGAAATTTTATGAGACACCAAACGCTGAGAATCATGGAGAACGAAGCATTAAAATTCTTCGTTCAAATTATTCCATATAATTGCGTCTTTGTTAAATCAGTCAGTTCAAAAGTACAAAATAGTTTAAAATTCCCGAGAATTTTAACCAAAGCTTTGTATTCTTTTGCTTTGTCCATAACGATGTTTTCACTTCCGGTAGAAAAAAACGCCCTTTTTCAGGACAAAAAACACTCTAAACATTCCCAAAATGCCAAATTGCCGTAAGGATAAAGCTATTTTTTTGTTTTTAAATAAAAAAAGACGAAAATGTGTCTATCACGGCTGACAGCTGTTGTTAGTTCAGAGGCGGCTTACGCTTTGACCAAAACTCAAGATGACCGGGGAAAGTCTATATCAACGAACACAACTCACAGAGGAGCTTGGAATTGGACAGGTTGACGTTGCTGCCTCTGTCGCTGTCCCGACTCCCAAGAACCTCTGTGGTGAGCTTTGATTTTTCTTTGTCATTTCACAAACAACAAAACACAGAGTCCACCTTTCCACACTTTAACGGCGTGATTTATGAATTTTTGCATGTCAGCGTTCACCGGCCATTGCCAGCCAACCTTAAATAATATTTATGGGAAAATAAGAGCCCTAAATCACTGTTTACGGCTTAACAAATAATGAGACTATAAATACCTTTGTGTAACAACCCATTATCTTTGAACAGCCACCAGAGATAACTTTGAGAAAACCATGTTCTTGATGGCATGCCAGAGCAATTTCCTTCAAAATCCATAAATCCTTCTCCACTTACCCACTCATTCCAATTAAATGCAAAGCCCAAAATCTCTGACTCTCTTAAGAGCGACCGCGTCACCTTATCTCCAATCCGTTAAAATCAACAAAATCATTTAATGGCCTTTAATTTTCCCTCAGTCATCATCTCAAGAGTCAGCCGACAACAACCTCAACGACACGGGAGCGCCGCGCGAAGACACGACAAACGCCACCAAGGGAGGTGTTCCAAAATGAGAGAAGGCATCAGTCTGCATACATTTTAAATGAATAATAAATAATTATAATCTTTTGAAACCGGTTGTTTGCCATTACCAATGTGATTGTCTGACAACAACTTGGCTCTCGTAAACTACCGTGCTCGCAGCTCATGCCAAAAAAGGGAGACCTACTTTATGTCAGTTTTTTGTTATGAAGGCTTCCTTCCATGAGATTTGACGACGACGACGATCGTCTATGAAATGTACAAATTTCAAACTCTTACTCAAGTATTTGAATGTTGAATATTGAGCGCACCCAATTGAACTTATGTTGGCTTTTGGGTGTGTCAACACTTCTAACGCCCTCAATTGGCTCTTGGACTTTTTGCTTGCTGTTTTTTTTTTATTATTTCATTTATTTTTTGTTTGTTTGATTGAATGTCGAAAAAACACCAAAACGAGGCTATTCTCTGTCAACAAATTGGAATTTGCAGGGATTTTTTGTTCGTTTGTTCATTTGGAATGGTCACTTTACTTTCCGTTTCCCGGAATTGTTGGCTCTTGTCACCATAATTGAAAAATATTTCTATTAAGGGAAGTCATTAACCGGAAAAAGTTATTATTCAGTTAAAATCAACGTTCACTTTCTTGAGTGGCAACAACTGGCATGATTGTTAGTGGATTTCAAGACTGTGATAAATAATATAGTTAACAACGGAAGGAACAGCGAGTGAAGGAATTAAAAGTTGGACGTGGATTTTATTGGCTTCAAAGTATTTAGGACATTTCAATCTCTCAAGATATCAAGACGTGCTATAATTTGAATTACGTTCGGCATTTAAGTTTTAAGAAAATAAAAAAGTTCAGAAGTACCTATGTAATAAAGTTGGTTTTTATTCCAAGACATTTCGTATGGAATTGTGCAAACAGAGAGAATGTGGTTGCTGATGGATGGAAACAATTTATCGCTCGATTGTATGAATTGCAGAGCCATGCTAATCGACGATTGCAGAACTGAAATTAAAGACGTTGATTCTGACGCCCTCTGGACGCTGCTGCTTATTGGATACCCGGTAATCTGATGTCGGTGTATGCTTTACTTGACCGATTTATTTCAGCAGATACGTTTAATGCCCCACGTTTAAGGCTATCCTGGTAGCACATAGCATGGGAGGCAATAGCTATGGCCGATCAGGAGGTACGTTTACGTCCCCTCAGCACTCAGCTCTGCAGGCTATACCTCTGGTCGATCAGCAGGTCATTAAAGGCCCCTGGTGACAATCGCACGGCAGGCAATAGCTCTGGTGGGTCAGCAGGTACGTTTAAAGCCCTTGGTGGCACTCGACACTCCAGGCAATAGCTCTAGTCAATCAGCACGTTTATTTAAGGTCCCTCATAGCACTTAGAACTCCAATATTAAAACATCTTACCACAGGTGAGGGGAAGTTTCAATAATGAAATCGCGAATGCTGTACGGTAGGCGGCGCGGCGCCGGCGGTGGGGCTCGCGGTGGCAGAAACGACCAAAAACACTAATTTACTACTAAGAGCGTGAAGTGACAACTGAAATTAGCTGCTCCTAATTTGAATTTTTCTGCTAACACTGAGTGTAAATTATATTAATGCGAATATTAATTTTTTTAGGTAAAATGCAAAAACCAACCTATTCATTTTTCGTTCAATAGATATTCGGTATTTTGTATGGCTCGTATGAAACCATGTAACGCTTTGTTACCATATGTAAGGGTAATATAATTTGCCCTACCATTTATTCACAAGCAAAACATCATTTTGTAAATTATTTATTAACCTCTAATTACCTTAACACTCTTAGATCAATACAATTTATTGTTATTGGCAGAAACAATCAGCCTTGAGCACACTGTTTTCACATGCTTTGTTGCAATTAAAACAAATCTACATAATCAATTTTCAACCTCCTCCATGTCGAGGGAGACTCCTCTTCAACTTAAAATAAATTCGAAATGAAACAAACCACGTTACCTGCTACGAAATGTATATTTGCAAAATTAAGCTGCAATTGAATCGAATTGAATAGAAAACTTGTGAGATTCTCATGGAACCACACCTTTTCTCAATTAATCTTGCCCCGCGATTGTTTTTCGAACAAAAACGTAACGCAAAATGCCTGCCCCTATGGTTTTGAACACTTTTAATATCTCGATTGGGTGTGTTTTATTGCTAATGGAACAAAAAGTTGAAGTACAGTGTGTCTGACAGTTTGGGATGCATTGCTAAAACACGTCCAGCTGTGAAACCGCTTATAACAAAGTGGCTACGCGGCTCTATAAAATATATAAAACATGAATGTCACCTTTCAATATTAACCTGTCCTCGAAATCTTAACTTTTCTATTGTTCGCATCACAATTTCATGTACTCACTGTCTTTGCAACATCTTCGTACCACATTGTACCTTGTTTACAAACTCCAATCCTCCACACGAACAATAGACTTTGAGTGCCTACAAGAATGGACTCTATTTTTATTGCAGTCTCATGAACCCACACCAGTTAACACACTGGCCTGAATCGGTGCATATGCCACACCTTAACAACTATGTCCCCCTTTCGGCAACTGCGACGACGACGACGACGGCGTTCATTGACGACGAAGCACTAGTGGAGTGCCAAGGGCGTGTTGGCGGATCACATTGTTACATCATAATAGCAACTATAGCAACCTGCCTCGGGAGTTCAATGATTGATTTAGGTCTCTCGATTCGGTTTTCTTCAAATGCTCGCCTCCAACAAGATTCCAAAAGGTAATCCAATCGCTCCTTTACATGAACCCAGCCAGAGAGGCAGCGGCTATACAAACCGAAAAGGTTATCGGGCCAATTCAAGACGTCAGCAAGACATTGCCTTTGTTGAGCACTGTATTGTGTTTCATAGGAAGATTGCGAACTTGTAGCAACATTTTACTGCAGGAGGGTTTCTATAAAAGTCGTTAAATGCAGTTCCGTGATCAGATTCAATTGCAAATTATTTAAGCCATAAATTTTCATGGTAACTTTAAAGACTCTAGTGTACACTGGAGTCCGTTGTCATAGTTGTTCGTTGGAAGGGTGGTTTGAGTTATGCTTTTGGAAATGGAAAAGCATAAAGTGTGTAACATTATGGGCTTAACAAGTTGACAGACAAGTTGGTGAGGGGGGTTCTTTAGGTAGCAATGACATTCGATTGACTGAAGTGCGCTAATTGAGAAGTAACATCAAGGAGGAAAACTTTTGGATGGCTAATTAACTGACGACAGCTGCGGTAGATTGAGAAGATGGTGGCTTTTATTTCCACAAAATGGGGAATGATTTGTGATTGTTGATGTTAATCCTCTTTCTTAATGGATTTTCGGAGAATTGACAACGAATTCGCCTCCACAGTTCAAACATTGATTTTTTTCTTTTGTTTGTGAACAAAGTTGTAACGTCCCCCATTGAAATAGCAGGAGTTTAAATGTGTCGCCAGGTTGCATAGCCACAAGAACACGGTAATCGCTGATATGAGAAAGTTATCAACCAATTTAAAAAGAAAGGGCCCCTAAATGGTTGCCTTGAGGAACTCCTCATTGGATTTGAGAGATTTTAAATAAAAACGTGTTGTTTCATTGCAAAGCCATAAGATTAAGGCGATCGCTGCCTTAAAACTTATCAACCAATTTAAGAAGAAAACATGAGAAATTATAAACAGAATGTCTATTATCTGGAATTGATCAATGGAGGAAGGCATCTTGCATTTAATTTAACATTTATAAATTGTTTAAAGGGGCGTCAAAACTCCCTAGCTCCCAGGCTCAAATTCCCTTAGTGCGTTTTTATCTACGGGTGTGTTATAAAATCGATAAACGTTCAGGGTCAGTAACAAGTGTGTTAAATCTGTGTTAATGATTTTTTTTTTTGTTTGAAAACCTTCTCTTTGTTTACTTTATTTTATGAAGGTTGCTATTTTCACAATAATCAACCCACAACAATCTCGTTTATTCGCAAACTTCCCCATTATCGTTGACGGCCATAAACTCATGGATAAACAAACAGGAACGCAATTACAAAAATAAATAAAAAAAAAAAACAACACATTGATTTTTTTATGAAAGTCCTGGCAATACGGACTTCGCTGAAACTGAAAGAACACTCATGCACATCTGACTGAAATGTAATCCTATAATAGCATGACACCTTGCAGTCGAATGGTTCCCATAAATACCGTAATCCGGCCAACCAAAGGCAATTAATAAAATTAATGGCAATTCCCTCGCGTTATGCCTCGCGCCTCACGCGTTGTGCTACTTACATGCAATGTTGCAATATTGCAACGGTTGACACTGGAAAACCAGTGACCAGCTATACGAGACACCGTGCGTCGCGTCGTCGGCCAGTAATTACAGGACGCGACAAAATTTGTGTTTAATTCAACATTGTTTGGTACCGCCTCTGCCATTATTCTGATAGCTTATGGCACCATCAGCAGCAGCAACGGTGACTAGCAACAGCTCCAATGTCTTTCAATTTTTTGTTGTCATAGCGCGTATGACTTTATTCTCTATTTTCCATCAAAAGGCAATTATCTGGGTGATATTTTAAAATTGGGCTATTAAATCGATAGAGCAGAAAAAAGACAGCAAAAACAAAACTTGATTGGAAACCTCATGGTAAGGAGCTTAAGAGGGGCGTGGACTAACGACTGTTACACTGCCAGAAACTCATTCATTCGCAACAGCCAGGAATCCAATTGTGACATAACCGAAAAGGAAAGTCATTATTCGGCAAAATTTCAATTGTTCTGGTACCTTTTGCTGTTGGAGCTTCGAACGTTGAGTTCTGAAGCTGCATACAAGATTAATTTCACGATTTATTCATCATTGGATGTATGGGTGTGAAAGGGCTGAATTGTGGGAAAGTTCATTGCGCAACGCTTAAGAGCGTTACCATTTTAGATTTGACTGTGGGAATGGTCAGTGATTCAACATCCTGCTTATGCTCCTGAATGTTGCATTGTCAATATTATAATTTCAATGATTTTGATCGATATGCCAATTAACCTCAAGAAATTTTAATCTAAATTTGATAACAGCCATTTGTTTTGCTCACCCTTTAGCCTCAGAACATAATTTGTTTATAAATTGCCCTTTTTGTGTATTTCTTTAGCCCCTCGTCTTTCATTTATTTTTATTATATTTTTCCTCACAATTCACAAAACAAGCCGATCCAACTGGCATTAACTGTCAAGCACAGCGCAAATATTGCAAATGTAGAAGCCATTAGATTCGGCAATATTCTTGGCCTGAACCGGATTTAAGTAAACCGTAATTGTGCTCTTTATTTTAGCATGCTGCGGATTAATATGCATAGCTTAAGAGTCAACATTGTCAGAGTCAGAGATAGCAAAAATGTGCGCTGTTTAATGGAGACAAAAGCATCAACCGAAAAAATGTATCATCCATTCCATGGATTGTCGTCATCATCATCGGGCGTCGCGTCGTTATGCTGCTGGTGAGGTCAGTTGTGAGCTGTGGTTCGTGAACAAGAAATTCAAAAGAAAGTTGATGAAAATGTTGTTTTGGCGGAACAACACTAGTGGCGCTGATTAAATCGGATGAGTTTGATGGTCTTGGGAACTAACCGATGCGTTTAACGTTTTCTTGTGTTTCAATTTAATTTTATATGTTTGGCATTGTAAATATTTAAAGGAGACATGTTGGCTTCAAGGAAATACGTCTACTTGCGGCCTTGCAGGGTGTTAGATTTGATGTTTGATGTTTGTTGATGGATGACGTATGTTGCATGTTTGACTTTTGATCGTTTATTTTGGATATTTGATCTTTGATCTTTGAGCTTTCGTTTTTGATCTTGATATTTGAGCTTTGATTTTGATATTTCATTTTTGATCGTTGATTTTTGATCTTTGATCTTTGACCTTTGATCTTTGATCTTTGATCTTTGCTCTTTGATCTTTGATATTTGATAATTGATCTTTGATCTTTGATCTTTGATCTTTGATCTTTGATCTTTGATCTTTGATCTTTGATCTTTGATCTTTAATCTTTGATTTTTGATTTTTGATCTTTGATCTTTGATCTTTGATCTTTGATCTTTAATCTTTGATCTTTGATTTTTGATCTTTGATCTCTGATGTATAGTATTTGATATTTGATGTCCGACTTTTGATGATTAATACGTAAAGTATGATTTTTATTTCATTTTGAACAAACAAACAGCTTCTTTGAGTTCATTCAAATAGGTCAACCTTAAACAACGATCATCTTTAATTTACCATGGAAAATGGGATTCAAAAGAGCTTAAATGTCAATGAAATCAGAAATCAATATTTGCCTTTACTGTCTTTGACTTACAAATTACAATACAGAATACTTGAAAATGAAATTTTATTGTTATGCAGTCCTTGAACTATCATTTACACTGAAGAATATTTTCTATTTATAAAACCAAAGGCAAAAATACTTCCGTATGTTCAATTCAATTGAATTTATTTGCTCAAATAGTATTTCACTTGAAAAAAGTCTAATCTGGGATCTTAAAGGGTACATTGCATTTTAAATTGACAGGTTGTAGAAAGCAGATTGCAAATGATTTCAATAGAAATTGAAATTGAAAGAAAGGAATAATTAAGTGAAACGAAAATTATCCCCTTCATTTAATAAAAGACCATCAAAGTAAAATAACAAACTAAATCCAATTGATTGGGTACGCACTATTAATGTACATATATAGTTATGTTTCCCCCGGAAGAACGAACAGCAAACGAAATAAAATCATTTTACATCGACTGCCAACACCACCGGCTAGTGTCAGCAACATGGTACAGGCAACAAATATAAACACTGCATTTCATTCCCTTTTACGTCGAATCAATAAAATAATCGGAATTTAATTCATTCCATCGAACGGTGTTTTATTTTTTGTTTAAATCTTCTTACAATCATGTTTGTCCACTTCCGATTTGAATTCCTGTATTTCTATTCCATGACGATTGATGTGATTTCGATGACGACGACCGAGAAAAAAAAACTAAAGTGGTACAAAAACATTACAAATTATAGCAAACATGTTAAGGATTTCCTGTCAGCAAGAAAGGCATGTCCACATCAGTAACTTGATGAAAACAGTTTAATTGTGTGCGTGTGGATTTATTGTGTGAAACATGTTTTAACGCTGCCAATGGGTAAATCATTATGCAACTTAATAGACCAAAGTAGGGTAACAGCAGATTTCAAGAGTAAACGATAAAAAGGATTTGTTAAATGTCTTGTCTTGAATTAAGCTTATTAATGATTTTTTTTCTATGAAATGAAAAGTGTATGATAACTGCAATCTAAAGGTTAAACAGGATTTGTTACTGTCAAGCTGGCTGTTTGATACTGGTTGGTTCGAAGAGTAATAAAAATGTGAATTCAATTAAACTTGAGGAATAATAAAATTCTTTAGGTTAGTATAACTTTTGTGTCATAAAAATAATAACGAATTGATAACTTAGGGAAATAAACAAGGCTATGAAAATATTGAATCAAAAATAAAAGAGGTAGTTTGAAAGGTGTTTGAAAATGTAAGGCCTCCCAACTAAAATAATGGACCTGACCAGACCATTGAAGCGAATTTTTGGATGAACTTTTCGGATAATTTTTAAGCATTTCAGGTACACAATTAGCGCAGATTCGACGCTTTAAAAGACTTAAGACTTTAAACTTCGTCTTCGGTAGTACTAAGAACGACAAGGAAATGACAAAAATGTTTTTTGTTTTTGTGAATATTGCGGGATAAAGCAGCAATTTTCACACACTGTTTTTCTTGACAGAGATGTTTGCGAAACTATTGTTCCAACGGCTTAAATTTTCCCACTAGTATTTATGTTGCCCATCGAAAAGGTGCTCTGAGATTGACAGAAAATTGATTGAAGAAAAAGTATTATTTTAAATAATCTAACACTGTTTTGGCATTTTACTCCGAAGTTATTATTTCGTATTGGAATGTTATGTTAAGTTTTACTTCACGCAAACTTTAAACTATAATTTTGTATTTTAGTAAAAAAAAAAAAATACCTGGATCTGACTGATTTTACAAAGAAGCAATTGTTTATATGGACAAATTTGTAAGAAGAATTTGCTTCGTTTTCCATGATTCTCAGTATTTGGTGTCTCATAAAATTCCTGTTTAAATAAAAAACATGCAGGTTTATAGTTCAATGAAAAACAGCACTCATACGCCCGAGATACCCACCATTATATGAAAAACTTCTTGAAACATTTTATCAAATGCAAATGCAAAAAGCATTCTTTTGAACTTAAAACTTTTTAATGCTCGACTTTTCCCGAACTTATCTTCTGATTTCCTAACTAACTAATTTCCAGGAAGAATATTAATTCCTAACTACATCCGTAGCTACATCACGAAATAAGAAAATTAACTTAAAATAGTAGGGGTCCTTTTACAGAATAAATCTGTATTATATAAGAATTAAGCACATGTTGCATAAGGCTTATCAATTTTGGGGTTGTTTGTTGTCTGCTACATTAAACAAAGTACTTAAATGACTTTGGTTCCTAGAATTTGTGCTAGGTACTTGTTTAGCTCATTGAAATTGGCATCCAGATGTTACTGGCATCATTTAATATTCAATGTAGAGAACGTTTAATCGAAAGAAGATTTTAAAGAACAGAAAATGAACCGACTTTCATGCAACATACAAACAATATATCTAACTCACATTTCATAAAAGACAACCTTTCTTTAACTATAAAAAGAGGGGAAAAAGCAAATCTCTGATACGTTTGCTATAAATTTTAAATCCAGTTACCATAAAACGAATAAATTACTTTTCATGACCTGACATATTTCAAATTTATACAATCGTTTTCTTTCCATGCCTTAACACATTTCTCACACAATCTTATTCACTGTCATCATGAATCAAGGAAGCAGTTTCATCTATTTTAAGGTTCATATTTATTATGGAGTCATAAAACAAAACAAATCCATCATTCATCATTCAACACAACAAGAAGTTCGTAAAAGTAGTGGATTGTCTGTTCACTGTCCATCCTTCATGTCGTCAATGGGGACAACTGTGCAAGCTAATAGCCTCAAACCGTAATGGCCAAGTGAAAAATGGCATTTGAAAAAATTATAGTCACGGTGTGTTAAGCGCAAATTTGTTATAACACATCAAAAGAAGTAATAGCTCTAAAACGATTTCAAAACATTCCATATCCAAATGAAACACAAGATCTTGGACTATAAATCAAATCACTGAAGTTCCGTTGTTGTAATCCATATCCATTTGAACAAAAATTGAAAGTCCTAAATGGAGATTTAGTTTACTTATGGACTCCAATCCCAGCTGGCCAAACAAGTCTCCTTCCTTCGGCATCAGCAAAAAAAAAAATACGAAACCATACCCGAATGAGCAATTTTTCTACTTAAAACAAACTAAAAGTCAGCGCATACATGCGTATATTAATATCCCTCTTTTCCTTTGAAATTGAAAAGTTACGAAATTCGACTGCCTCACTAGCCGTTGCCGATACGCGAAAGAAATTTTTTTCTCAAAGGGTAAAAAAATCAAACAAACTTTGTTTTAACAACAAAGCTTTTGGTACGCAGATGATTAAAATTCTGCGAATTTTATTTCCATCCGGCTAGCCGCGGCCTTTCCATGGAGCTAAGGAAAAATCGTAAAAGTCTTAACGAAGGTCGCAACTACAGATATGGTTGGGGTGGTGTTAATTTATTTTCTGTGGCAATCGCCAGTCTTCAGAGATTGTTGTCGTACGACAACTAAAAGTCGTTATACGGTAAATATAGTTGAAATTACACTTTGACGGAACCAGAGCAGTGGAAAAACTTTTCGCAGCAAATTGACATACAATGCATATATTATGGGGTGTCGCATGTGTGAGACTGGAATTTGTTGGTGATATTGGCTGGTTTTGGTCGGGTGATATTGGCTGGTTTTGGTCGGGTGTTGTTGGCTGTTTTAGGAAATTGGTCCACGAGAGACACATCAAACGCAGTCTGAATGGACAAATCTGTTAATTAATCAATTAGAGATTAAATTTTGCTTTTGGCACCAGTGAGAGGTGAATGTTGTTGTAGCAGTAATTTATTTCCCGCAAGACATAATCAGACAGGCAAGGTTAAGATTTTGGGGAGAAAAGTCTTGAAAGGAGATTGGAAAATAAAAATTGTGGATTTTAATTTGTAGTTTTGAAGTAGGTTGGTAATTCTGATTAGTAAAGTTCAATTTTCCATTGAAATAATTTATATTTTGTTGGCAGTGCGGTAGGGAGTTATTTGAAGTGCGGATTTTAAATAATGTGGGACTTAAGATCTTTAAATGCGGCCGGCGTGATATTTTGATTTAAGTCTGTTATGCTAAATGGGGTTGGGGTCGAAAGACCGAATACTTAAATCCCGCAAACCAAAAACCGCAAGCCATTTGACCTCAAACTAATTTTACGCAGTACTCTTGACTAAATTCAGTTTGACCACAAAAATCCAAACTTTTTCATGACAATCAACTCTTTTTCGGCACTCAAAGTGATGATGATGAGTATTAAGGACAACCGACATCTGTTTTTTCTGGTTTTTCCAACAGCTCAGCTCTGAATTGGGCTGTGAATGTATGTCTTCCGGTAAAAAAGAAAAAGCGCCCTTTTAAGGAGGAAAACAATTTAAAAAAAAAAATTAATTGAGCATAGGGAGACAATTTCTTCTGTGATACTTAATCATTTGAATGCCTACAAAAATTGATTGTTATTTCAATGTGCAGGGGCGGCAGAACACGTTTTGTTTAGGTGGGGTGCATGGTAGAATAAAACGTGGTGTGTATGGTAGTTTTATTTTAGTTTTATTCTAGTATATACCGAAGCCGAAGATTTGGCCGAATGTTGCTTTTTTTGGCCGAATTCGACCGAAGCCGAAGCCGAAGGTTCGGTCGGACAATTATGTTAAGGGCGGCGGCGGCGACGACAGTTATAAGGTTATGGGCGGCGGCGACGACGACAGTCGTCGATTGTATGCAAATTCAACTTCAAATCTTCAATCAGAAGCCGACACCAAATTAAATTGTTATACACTTTATTTCAACCAAACAATACAGTTTACAGAATAATAAAGTTACACTCTAAGGCCCTCCGCACACGAAGCAACTGTTTTGCAACTGTTTTGCGACTAGAATCGCAAATCAGTTGCTCAAGCAACTTTGTATATGAAGCTCTATAGGAGAGCTCACACGCTCGACTGAAATGAAACCGGTTTGCAATCGGTTTCCAACTAGTCGCACGCAACTGATTTTGTAGGTCGAATTTGAGTTGCTTAAGCAACTTTTTTTGTTTTTGTTATTAAAATTATAATATTATATATAAAAACAGATGTGTTTGTTTGTTTCTATGTCTGGTATGGACTTCTAAACGGCCCAAAAGATATTTATGGATTTTGCATGTTGTATTTTTGGAATTTTTTTGGCATTGGAAAAACCATACCGAAGAGTCGGAAAACTGGAAATATAAAATATGATATGATACATAGACGTGAATTTGGTTTCTTGCATGTTCTTTTTGTTAAAGAATCACTTATCGAATAGAAAAATAGAAAGTTCTTGATGGAAAACCCGCAAAACTCATTAGAGTTGTAGGTGCTTTGGTTTTCAAATGAAATATTGTTGATATAAGACCGCGAATTTTAGGTGCATTCGTTTTCAAATAGAAAAATAGAAAATTGTTGGCGGAAAATTAAAAAAAAGAGTGAATCATTTGATGGTTGATAACATTTAGGATTTTGATTACGTAAAGGTAAACGATATTGATGAGATACGTGGTGTTTAATCAATCAAGGAGTTTATCTAAAGAATCTTAATTGGGATGAAAAGGGCTTGGTTTGTTTTTGTTTGTATGTCTGGTATAGAGACCATCAGCAGATACACATTCTCTCATGTTCGTGTCCATCTTTTGGATGTTGGAAGCAACCAACTTTGGCATCCGTTTGATTTAAATGTTCTGCTGCCATAAAGTCTGCATTTCAAATTTTTCTGTATGTATGGATGGGTCCAATGTTCTCTTCGTACAAGTTTTCTTTGTCTTCAGTACTGGTAATAGTCAATTAAATCGTCTTCATCAGTACAACTGTTTGACATGTTGAATAGTTTCTTATAAAAATTGTGAACAAAAAATTCAAAAATCAAAATTCGGTCGTACTCGTGTGCGGAGAGAAGTCACAAATCGATCGCAAACTAGTTGTAAAACAGTTGCTTGAGCAACTGATTTGCGACTCTAATTGCAAAACAGTTGCTTCGTGTGCGGAGGGCCTAAATGAATTTATATTTTAAAGCAAACGCAAAGGCAAAGGCAAATGCAAAGTTAAGGCAAAGACAAAGGCAAATTAATGGCAAAGTTTCAAAATTGTTTTTGCGTCTTATTTCACTGGCTGCTAAATATGAAGTGAATCGAAACTCTTAAAATCTTGAACATGTGCACATCTTGTTTCTCTTTCGCTAAACTGTAGTGTTGTCTCTTTCCAAATATGCTACTCGTTTCGTTTTCACACTGATATTGACTAGTCTTGTTTCTCACACTAACACGGACACTAACTAAAATCAAGCAGAAAAAATGTGCACGACTCGGTCGTACGAACTTGCTCCTGTATTCCTAATTATAACTCATAAAAAAAAACATTAAAAAATATGTAAATATGGAAAATGAAATTCATAAATAAAAATTTAAATTGAAATATGTACCTCGTAAATACTTTCCATTCCAAAAATTTAAATGCCAAAAAAATTCAAACCTTATCGTTGATTTATTGAATTTTTTTTTTGAAAATCGTCGGAGCCGTTTTTTCTTAAATTAATTTTTTATATATAAAATTTTTCAAAAATGTCTTAAAATTATTTTGGGTACGCAGTTTTTAAGAACATGTAAATATGCATATTATACTTCAATTTCGATTTTTTATTCTGATCCATTTTTGAGATACAGAATTTTGAAAAAAAAGTTTAAAAATATTTTTTAAAAATCCGAAAAAAAATTTGAATTTTTTTGAATGCAAAATATTATTTGGGCAATATACACGTACCTTCAAAAAAAATATTATCCCGATCGGATTTTTATTTTTCGAGAAAATCTGATAACAAAAAAACGGTGCTATGGGCGGTACCGTTTTGGAGCAATATAAAAAAATTTTCTTACATAAAATACATCAGAGTTTTAAACAAAAATTTTCAGGGAAGTTTAGAAAAAATCGTAGGAGCCGTTTTTGAGAAAATTGAAACTTTTGGTTTTTGGCCAAAAAAATCGTATGGTGGCTACCCTAAATTTTGATCTTAAAAAAAAAATCAAAAAAACGACCCACGCGAATTCGCTCAAACCCTTAATTTTCAAGTTTCAAGTCAATCGGACCAGAGGTTAAGGCTGTAGATGCGTTTACAGACAGACAGACAGACAGACAGACAGACAGACAGACGGACGGAATCGCCGGACCCACTTTTTTCGACTTCTCTATCATCGTAATGTCATATCTCATCATTACCTCAAAAATTTTTTTTTTTTACGAATTCAATACTTGCCATATATTCTATATGTCGCAAGTAAAAAATGATAAAAAATCATTCATGATGTTGAGCCTTTGACCGATGGATAAATAAATCAAATCACTTGGTCAGTCTCAGTCAATCAATCGAGAATTAATGCAACAATATTCATAATTTCATAACATTTTTTTTCCTCAATTAATATAAAAAAAATTGGTATATTTCCAAAGCCAGAAGGTGGGGTGCACCCCATGCTCAGAAATTTTAGGTGGGGTCCATACCCCATCCACCCCATACCTTCTGCCGCCCCTGTCAATGTGTTCAAATACAAACTTTTCGAACTAACCCATGCTCTAGATAGAAAGAGATCTCTTACCATTTTGTAGTTTTGAGACAAGACTATTTATGTTTAATATTTTCAGCATTTGTTTAAAAATGTTATATCGAAGAAAAGCTTGAATTACCAGGTATATTTTGCGACCCGAAACAAAAAAAAAAATTATGAAAGTATTTTTTATTATATAGTTAAGACTTCAAAAATCGAAATGACCTTACAACAGTTTTTTCGGCCTACTTCATTCAATTGTTGTTTTAGCTGTATACAATATTCCAAAAAAATTTTAAACATAAAATCCTTAATATTTTTCCCAAACATCTTGTATCTATCTTAATTTTTTTGTAGCAAAACTAGCTGACCCCACGAACTTCATCTCGCCACCCTTCAGAGCAACTCCAATAACAATTTTCCCTTGGAAAACCAATGAGTTTTCCGAGTTTTTCATCAACAACTTTCTGTTTTCCATTCGAAAACCCATTTTGAAATTTTCCAGTTTTCCATTTGAAAACCAAACCTGCAATAATACGCAATTTTTCCTTTGAAAACCAATGATTCTTCCGAGTTTTTCATCAAGATCTTTCTATTTTCCATTCGAAACCCCATTTTGAAATTCTCCAGTTTTCCATTTCTATTTTCCAATCGAAAACCCATTTTAAAATTTCCCAGGTTTCCATTTGAAAACCAATGCACCTGCAATTACATGCAAATAATTTTTAAAAAAAATTCCCTAAGTTTCATCTACAGACTAACACGAACAAAATAATAAATTAGCCAAATCCGTCCAGCCGTTTGTGTTACACACGAACTAGATTTCATTCTTATGTATATAGATAACAGTTTTAAAAAAGAAAAAATATCAATAAAACAAAAAAAATATATTAATGACAACCTTATATAAAATTAATAAAAATTAAAAAAAAAATAGATATTAAGAAGTTCATTTTTCTTCATTTTAATACCAGTGATTTATTTGGCAGAATATTTCTTTCTTTTTTTTTAAACAGAAATATTAGGAGATTCCAAACGATGAGAATCATGGAGAACGAAGCAAAACAAATGTTCCTTTTATTAATTTCACGGAAATGAAGCATTTGCTTAACACAAAATCTCTATTTTCTAACAACTAACACAATCAAAAAGAAAAATCAACGAAGAACCAAAATTGACGCGAAAAAGTGTATTAACGGGTGTTTTTTTTTCGAGGTATAGAACCTTAAGTTTGCATTACTTTTCATTTCAAGACGGTGACCGATTTAACAGCTGCTGTCAAGTGATTTATTCTCAGTTTGGTTTGGCAATTCATCATGAATAGACTCACGCCTTAACAACGCTTGCAAACTGTGAAATTTTATTTCGAAAATAATGGTTCTGTGCGGAATACGTATCGCGCACTACGTCGACAAAAGCGTCCACGTTTTCGCACCACGTTTACTCTAATTGATAACTCGCATCCCCAAAGACGCCGCCGTACGGTGCGTACAGAAGAAGCTATTGCTACTGTAGAGCGTAGCATTGAGGAAGACCCGAATGAGTCCATCCGCCATCGAGCACAGGAATTGGATCTGTGTCCATCCACTTTATGGAAGATTTTGTGGAAGGATCTTGGTTTCCGTGCTTATAAAATCCAACTCGTGCAAGAATTGAAGCCAAACGATCATCAAGCAAGGCGTAGATTCGTCGAATGGGCCCAAAACGAGATGGCCGTTGTTCCCGATTTTCATAAGCGAATTTTGTTTAGCGATGAAGCGCACTTCTGGTTGAATGTCTACGTCAACAAACAAAACTGCCGCATTTGGAGTGAAGCTAATCCTCAAGTGTGTTGTCGAAACACCGTTACATCCAGAAAAACTGACTGTTTGGTGCGTTTTATGGGCTGGTGGAATCATTGGTCCGTACTTCTTCAAAAACGATGATGGCCACAACGTTACAGTCAATGGTGATCGGTATATTTGAAAGACACATTTGGTAACCGCCTAATTTCACGTTTTGGTCCTGTGAATTGGCCTCCAAGATCTTGTGATTTAACACCGCTAGACTATTTTCTTTGGGGTTATATAAAGTCATTGGTCTATGCGGATAAGCCACAAACGCTTGACCATTTGGAAGACAATATTCGCCGTGTTATTGCCGATATACGGCCACAAATGTTAAAAAAAGCCATCGAATATTGGACGTCCAGATTGGACTACATTCGAGCCAGCCGTGGCACTCATATACCAGAATTTAAAATTCCATTTAAAACTCATATTTAAAATTCCACAAGATTACCTTTCGAATAAATAAAAAATCATGACAATCGAATATTCCATCGTTGTTTTATTTCAATTAAAAGTTCTATACCTCTTAAAAAAACACCCTTTACATAGAGTAATGAATGTTTAAGCACTAAAACGATTACCTACTATCGAAAGCAAAATTAAATAAATTATAAAATTAAATAAGTTATAAAAGCCAATTGTAGCTGTTTTTAACTTTGACCTTTTCAACCTCAATTTATTTAATAAAATATTTAACATAAAATTAGTTTTAAGAATTTTACTTTAGTTCTGACAGTATACCTATGTAAACATGCTTCTTTGTTTTCCAAATTCGTTTTTTATTTGAATTTGAAATAACAAACCTTTTTTAAAAGAAATTCATTAATTAGTAGCAAAATCAAACAGAACTACGGTCGATTATATATTTTTCGATTTTGACAGTTCTCGTTCAACCTAACCATCAATGCTAACAACATGAAAACATAAAAAATGTTTGAATCGAACGACCGGCGAAGAGAACAAAATAGCAAAAATATTAAAAACAACAATCAAATGTACACCCACACCAAAACAAAAATGTCAACACATAGCAAAAAAGCTTTTATTTTTTATCCAAACTCAAAAGAAGAAAAATAAAACAAACAATAATAAACAAATCAAAGCTCTCCGTTTAGATTATTAAAATCCGATATCAGAATCAGACGATTCATAAGAGAAAACAAAAAACATTCATTTTTTTGTTCTTTTGTTTTGCTCCTTTCAGTGCGACTGCGTGTGTCAGCATTGAATTGTCATTTTCAGCAGTTTCGAAGTATTTTCCTCCTTTTCGGGAAGTGCAAAAAGTTTCATCAATTAGTTTTGAATTGTTAATTAAATCAATTTAATATTTTAAATATCAATTGGTGTTAGAAATAAGTTGTACAAAGTTTATTTCATAAATCAAATAATTCATCAAACCCTTTAGAAGTCATCTTTGTTTTTGGATATCACTCACATCGTCGATAGGTACCTTTTGCCTTAAGGATATTTTTTTTTAGTCTTTCTCTGAAAAGAAATTTAAATTTATCTCTACCTTTATGTTCACATGAATAAAAAAAAAATTATCTCAAATTTTTATGACATGCACCCATGTGTTTTTCCACAATGGCTAAAAATAGATGTTTTGTGATTAAAAACAAAAATGTGTTTTGACTACCAGCAGTCAGTTGTTCTATATGCTAATGATGTGTTCGCTAAAAGAATCGATATTGGAATTGACTTTTAACATATATATAATATTACATAGAGAGATGTGAATTCAGGGAGAAACAAGCAAACAAAAACAAAATGTCAGCTGTGAAAAGATTTGCCTGCTCGAGGTTTTTTGGTGTGGAAACTGTCAAAAATACTTTATTGACTTCGTCAATCAAGAGAGAAGTTCATATATTTTTGGCAAGAAATAATTCAAATGAAAACCTTTCAAGAAGCTGTCCAGTAAGTCTCCAAGCTAGCATATTTGATAATTTCTGAAAATCAATGCCTACTTTGAGGAGGTTTCTTTGTATACACTACGCGAATACAGGGTGTGTTTTATAGAAGACATATCTTTCGGCACTTCTAGTGTTTTTTTTTATTAATAAATAAAAGCAAAGTTGCAGTTTCACAATATATATAATGATGAAATCTCGACTTGACCATTTCATTCAATGCAACTTTCTGTTCAGCTCTTTAGAAAATTGTTTGTTTCATCGCAAGCAAAGACAAACATAGGCAAATTTCTAGTTAGTAAGCAGCTTAAACTGTTAATTTCGATTATGTCCACAATCATTCTCTGTTTATTTTCTTGCACATGTTTTTTTGTTTCTGTTTTTTTCAAAACAAGTTCAGCTTGAGAATGGTTAAGTGGCTTGTTGGTGAAATCATTCTTTTCTTTGTCATCACTCAGCTTTTTGCCACTCTTCCATTTTACGCTAGCTGCTAACTTAAGACAAAAAATTACCACCGCGACATTTTAATTTTTTCTTAGCCATTTAACAATGACGAGCAAACGAGATCACTTTTCTAATTCTCATATCGTAAGTATTTCTGTTTCTCTTCTTTGCATGCAAGTTTTAACTGCCATTCCGGAATTGCCTTTCTTTTTAAAACAAATATTAAACTTGAAAGATTTTGTAGAATCAATTGCTTACGCCTAATTTCTTGACTAAGTTCTAGCCTTTAAAACTCGGCTAAGTGAAATTTAAGAACTCACTCTTGAGTTCTTAGTCAATTCTTCACCAAGTTCTAACGCGTTAGAATTTCGATTTAGAACTTTGTTATAGTTAGAAGTTCGATAAAATAAGAATTAGGGGGTATTGTACCTTTAAACTCGGTTTATTTATAATTTTCGTTTTTTCAACGAGCGAAATGAATTGAATTTGGAGAAAAATGAAGATATACGAAAATGGATCTGAGTTTTAAAGATTTCCTATTTATGGACGATGACTTTGAGTGCGATGCGGAGCTTATCCTGGAAGAACGGCCGGCGTATTTATCGAATGCCAATACGTGCCACATGGGACGACACCAATTTTTTCGGTGCTTCCCTTCAGCAAAGAAAACGGTTTTAGCAGTCCTTCAACTGGTGGCAGAAGACCTTCAACATCCTTCAACATTTGTATTTTGTATTGAATCGAAGGAAATGTCTGTCAAAAAAAAAAAAAAAACTGACGGGTGAGGTTGACTCAAAAGTTTCAAAAACATGCTAGAACTAGGTTCAAAAAATTACAAGTTCTAAGAGCTTAGAACTCAATGATGATTTTAAATCGATTTTCAGAGAAGTGAAAAAATTCCCCTATGTTCTTACGTTAGACCGAGATTTACTGGATCGAGTTTTAAAGGGAATTTAGAGCTTTTTGAAGAAATTAGGTGTTAGAATTTAAGCTTTTTTAGAAATCTAAGCATCATCTGCCGGATTGTTACATATGTGCATGCCTGAGTTCATTCCAGTTATCATTGCATTGAATTGTGAATAATTGTTTTATTTATTTTTTAGTTATATTTTGAAAGAATGCTTTTTGCTTTACAATCTATTTGGAGGGTTAAGGCTTGAATCGCATAAGCTTTGTTATTTCTGTTTTTGTGAAAAATGTCTACCGTAGCTATGAAGAATGTACTGACTACAGTTCCGATTCAGCAAGGGCTTTAATTAATTAATTCATTAAAATTTACAACTTTGTGATAGATTCATTACAATTGAATAAGAATCAAGGTATGCAATTTTTTTTATACCGGTAAAACCTTTTTTTTTCAAAATACAAATATTAGGAGACTCTAAACGATGAGAATCATGGAGAACGAAGCATAATAACCTTTCATTCCTTGAGCACCAAAAAATAAATATTTATTTATGACCTTTATAGAATCATAATTCATGCATTTGATCATAGAATGATCTATAGCAAAGTTGTTCTGCATAAGCCCATTAATGTTTCTGAGTTGGTTGGTCCAATTGACAGATGGTGCCACTGTCATTCCCCTTAAAGTATGTCTCAAATCAACAGTTTTATGGCGTTTGACATTGAAAACAAACATGCGTGTACAACAAAACATCGACTGGAAAATAAGTAGTGGATATAAAAAATACACGAATGCAAATTGACAATTCACTTTGACTTGGATAGGCTATTGGGATAGCTTTTTGTTTTTGTTTTCCGTGTTAAAAAAAAATAGCAGAGGCCTAAACCAAACAAACCCAAAGCTATCCAGCAATTTCTGGTATAGGTGGCTACCTGTCAGAACAGCCATTGAAATTCGTAAACAGCTGCTTTTTGTACACGTGTTTTCAC
Organism: Sphaerophoria taeniata; assembly: GCA_943590905.1. Classification (NCBI taxonomy): domain Eukaryota; kingdom Metazoa; phylum Arthropoda; class Insecta; order Diptera; family Syrphidae; genus Sphaerophoria; species Sphaerophoria taeniata. Next base: position 28,725,130 of record OX016541.1, read on the forward strand.
AGCTATCCAAATTTAGCTATATCGAACTCGTTCATGAAAAACGAGTTGGATAGGTTATCTAAGATAGGCTCGACAAAACCAAACTGAACGCGCCCAGTGTATCACCTTGCAAGAAAACTTCTGTCAGATCACAGAAAGCAGAAGCGAATGTCTTTTTTATATTGCCGTGACAGTTCATGGTGATTTCAATTGAAACGAAAACAGTAAATAGTAATATGATACAGCGCCAGTCTGTCTGGCTTCCCCTTATCTCAAACATCGACCGGGTTAGGCCCGCTCCTCGTCTCTCACTCTAACCAATAGCTCCAGCGCTATTGTATTCGTTTTATTAGCTTTGTAGTTGTGTTTTTGTTGATTGTATACTTCGTAATGTATGTTATTAGTTAAGTCTGTTTGAGATGCTAAAACTCAAAGATAATATTGAATCTTTAAGCACGTAAGACAGAGAGAGGTATAAAGGTGGTTGCTGGTTAGATTTTTATAGTTATCCTTATCATATACGTTCTGATGCACTTTTGTGTGGGGGTTCTAATATGTGTTCTGTATGTCTGATGCTGCAACAGCAATTCTCGGTGTCCGACACGGTGTTGATAGAATCAACAATTTTTCATTTTCTATGCTCATGTTGCGGTTGGTGTTATATGTATAGCGGAAGGCTACACCGGTGCGGTGTCATGACACCGGTGCACACACATGTGTTTTATGTTTAGCCCGCTGTACAATAATTCAAAACAGCATTAAATCTTTTAATTTGCCTAAACCTTTTGAATGTTGCAATTCAAAAGGTTCAAGTTAGTTTCAGTTATCACTTCTGTTACTCGTCCCGAGAGGCACAGCTTTCTTTTTTTAAGTTAGTATACTGACTGATAATTAAGTGAACGCTAAACCTAGCTTGAATTAAAAGTCTTATTTCCACAGCCGCTCATTTAATCAAGTGTCTGTTCATCAATCTGTACCAAGCACTGCTGTTTAAATGTCTAAAACGTTTTATCAAAAGACGTGATTATATATTTTTTAAAGTTCCAAATGGTTGAAAAATCGAATAATTAATCGCGTAAGTAATAAATTTCAACTGTTAACACCAACTCTCATAATTACGTGATCAAAATTAAAAAATCCTACCAGAAATAATTAAACTTTAATCGTGGATTGTTTGTACAAGACAATTTGCTTTTCAATCATTGTTATTGTTGCCAACTCGTTAATCAGAGTTTAATCTGATAATAATTGAGTATAGTCGCCACCACTGGCAGTATTTAATGAAACAACAAAAATGTTACACAAGAAAGCTACGGGAGACAATTATTATACTTTTTTTTTTGTTTAATTAAGAACAAAAAGGGGAATTGCAAAATAAACACATCACAAAATATTAAGGCCTTCGACGCCAGAAAGCTCCTTTTTTTCATATCGTTTTCATTATTGCTTCTTATTGCTTCAAATACATACACTGTCAATGATTTTATGGCATGTCAATATGATAATTTTTGTTCATTATTAACATTATCTGCGATACTGATATTGACTCATTTCTGCAGAAAAATATTTAAAACCTGACATCTGTTTTTTGGGAGTCTGTTTATTTCTCATTCTGAATTCATGACTGCTGAGTCAGACAGACAAACCGAATTCATCAATTGTTTAAGATGCAAAAAGAAACAGAAGCACTTGATAATTACCTTAGTGATGCATTGAGAAAAAAATATTTCTCATACGCCAGAGTGAAAGTAGAATGGAACATAATCTCTCTTCTTCAACAAGCAACAGTTTGCTGAGTTCGATTTGTCCACAAAATAAGCCATTTTATAAAAGATCTTAAGATAGATGTGTGACGACAATTCCCTGAAAAACTCCCATGTAGAGAAATATTATGTTTTTCTTCTCTTTTTCATTCAAAAATAAGCACTGCAAAACTGTGTCACGTCCATTGTTTTAATTTTTTCTAAAGAGTTCAGCATCCTTTGAAGAGGATTGTTTGTTGTCATGTGGATATCCCAAAACAATAGACGGTTTAATGAAGTCCTTTTGAATTCCATGCAACAGTTTGTTAATTTGAAACTTAATGAAGCATGTCTCTCCGGCTTACAATATCTATGTGCAGTTTTTTTGTTTTATTTTGATAAAAAAAAGCAAAGTTGACATTTTGTTGAGGGCATGTAACTTTATTGTTCCTGACGTAGTGTGACAAACATTATATGTAATGCGTGTAACTTTTCTTCCGTGTTGTTAAAAATATTTGTGTTTTTCTAGTGTTAGTTTTTTTCAATGTTAAATAATAATAATTGTTTGATTTTGTTTTGTTACAGTTAAGCTTTACAATGTGTGATGCATCATTTGAGAGCAGTGCACCAACGTCTCCTGGTCAGACGGCAGCCAAGAAGTATTACAGGAAAACTGCTCACAGGTAAGACATTTATAAGATTTGCCCTGCTCAGTTAGTTGCAGAAATTTTAAAAAGAAAAAGTTAAACTATCTTTCAACTAGCTAAAAACTATATTAACTTTATATGAAAATTCTACCATAAAAGTCTGGTATCACTTGACTTAATAATTCTGGTTTTAAACATGTTATTTTTGTTCTACAAATTTCAAAGGAAATAATGTACATTAGGACAACTCTGAAGAGTCTGATTAAACCAGAACTTAATGATCCTCCCTTATGTGCTCTTGAACTCGATAAAAAAGTTGATGAGCTTACAGCAGCCCTCAATAAAGCTATGGAAACTGCCTGACCCCTCACTACAGTGCGAGGAAAGAGAAAACCACATTGGTGGGCTGCTGAACTAGAAATACTCAGGAAAGGTTGTAGAAGGCTTTTTAACCGTGCAAAAAAGTCTAGACACCTCCAAGATTGGGAGTCCTATAAGGAATCCCTCAAAAAGTATAAACAAGAATTGAGAATAGCCAAAAGATCCTCATGGAGATCCTTCTGTAGCTCAATAGAAGAGTCCTCGGAGGCATCGCGGCTAAGGAAGATTCTCTCGACAAATCCAACCATGCCTAGTTGTCTCAAAAACTTAGATGGTACATGGACTAACTCTTGCGAAGAAACGCTAAACCTGCTATTAGATACCCACTTCCCAGATAGCTCCAAATCCGTTAATACAATAAACCGTCCTGGATCGGGTATTAACTTAACTTTTCCCCAAGGTCTTGTCACAAAAGAAAAATTGACATGGGCTCTGAATAGCTTCAAACCTTATAAATCTCCAGGTCCAGATCAAATCATACCAGCTGAGCTACAACACACCATCGATATAACTCTGCCCATCATTGAGATGATGTTCAAAAGTTGTCTAGATCTGGCCTATATACCTCAGCGATGGAGAGAGGTAAAAGTAGTATTCATTCCCAAGGCGGGCAAATGCTCGCATGTCAACCCTAAAGATCTAAGACCTATTAGTCTATCATCTTTCATTCTCAAAACGCTGGAACGATTGATTGATATCCATATACGTAATAGCATTGATAGGGGACTATCGATGTCTCAGCATGCTTACTGCAAAGGGAAATCGGTGGAAACAGCCTTGCATACTCTGGTAAGAACTATCGAATACTCCCTAGAGCAAAAGGAGTATACTATGGTTGCCTTCCTGGATATTGAAGGTGCTTTCAACAACGTTGACACATCTGCTATCACTTCTGCTATGACGACCCTAAACGTCGAATACTCACTCTGTGAGCTGATCAATCTAATGCTTAATAGCAGGATCATCAACTCTGAGATGGGGGATTTTTGTACGAAAAGGTCTGTCAGTAGAGGCACTCCGCAAGGTGGTGTTCTGTCCCCTCTCCTGTGGAACATAGTAGTTAACGAATTGCTAATATCCCTCGAGAGGGAAGGCTACAGAGTGATTGCGTATGCCGATGATGTTGCTATCGCCGTCACAGGAAAACATCCTAATACACTGAGAGACCTCCTCCACAATGCACTTAATATGCTCACTAGATGGGCTGATCGTTGTGGACTTAGTATTAATCCTCAAAAAACGGACCTTGTCCTTTTTACACGGAAATACAAGATCCCAGTAATTGTACCCCCTTCAATAAAAGGTGTACCACTAATTTTCACCAATGAAGCCAAATATCTTGGTCTGATATTAGACAAAAAATTAAGTTGGAAACCTAATATTCAGGAAAGAGTTAAGAAAGCCACAGTAGCTCTGTTCTCTTGCAAGAAAGCCATAGGAAGCAAATGGGGTTTTCAACCTCGCATAACCTATTGGCTTTACACATCGGTCATTCGACCAATTCTCATGTACGGGGTTGCAGTATGGTGGACTGCACTGGAGAAAGTCACTTACTGCGACAAACTCAGCAGAGTCCAACGCACTGCTTGTCTCTGCATAAGCGGGGCCTTGAGAACCACACCCTCAGCAGCGTTAGACACTCTCCTCCATCTGGCACCCCTCGACATTTTTAGCAAACAAGTGGCAGCGAGTACAGCTATAAGACTCAACGCCTCATCTCAATGGACCAACAATAATGTGGGACACTCCATCATTTTGAACTCTTTCGGTTCTATACCAAAGTACATAGACTACACCATTCCAAAACCACAATTTGGTAAAAACTTCCAGATATCCATTCCATCCAGACAAGACTGGGAAGACAAAAAACTTCTGGATGACAAAGGCATTCATTTTTATACAGATGGATCCAAGACAAGTGATGGAGTTGGTAGTGGTGTGTACTCAGAAAAGCTTAATCTAAGCATCTCATTCCGCCTTCCCAATCATTGTAGCGTCTTCCAAGCGGAAATTTTAGCGATCAAAGAGGTTCTCTCCTGGCTAAGAGAAAACGTGATATCAACTTCTGATATCCGCATCTTCTCTGACAGTCAGGCTGCTATTAAATCTCTCGATGGTGTCTCAACCAAATCTCAAACGGCCCTCGATTGCCGATCGTCTCTGATGGAGATGGCGCAGCAATTTAACATTCACCTCTGTTGGGTGCCGGGTCACAGAGACATCGAAGGAAATTGTAGAGCCGATGAACTCGCTAAAAATGGAACCGTCATACCTATTTCACCTGAAAGGGAGAAGATAGGTATACCGATAGCTACATGTAAACTTTTGCTAAAAGAAGCAGTTTTAACGAGAACAAACTACAGGTGGCACAATTTACCAACGTGCGCAGCTACGAAACTCATATGGCCTTCACTGGACTTAAAGCGCTCTAAAGACTTGTTATCTCAAAGCAGACTTCATATTAGCTCCCTGATAGGTGTCCTTACGGGACACTGTCTTATAGGCAGACACGCAATACGACTTGGTGTAGCCTCAAATGACTTCTGCAGGAGCTGTATGGATGAGGAAGAAGAGGAAACAATCTCTCACCTTCTCTGCACTTGCCCTGCTCTTTCACTAAGACGCAAACTTCCTCTGGGAGAATACTTTTATAACTCCAGTGAACTAGCTAATAAGGATATCAAATATCTTCTTCGCTTTATAAAAAGCTCAAAATGGTTCGACTAGTAAGAAGTAATTCTCTAGATTCATGGTATCACAATGGGCCTTTCCTTTTGGCCTAAGTGTGTGGATTCTGAATCCGCAGCCACTGTAACCTAACCTAACCTATGTACATTCCAGCAAATCGTTTCAATTCCAAATATGAACTCAATTTTCTATTTTTACTACCATTTCGTGGAACTTTTTTATTCCCAAGCATAACTCGGCTGGAATGCAGAAGATAAACTTTTGCAGGAAAAAGTTTCTTCCTTTTAGGCAAAGCCATATAGCAATACACTGTTCTAAGAATTTGAAACCATTCTAGCCATTTCAAAAAAAAAATTTGGATATAATATCCGTTTCCACGGAATCCTGTACATAGACACAGCTCTAGGTCATAATCAAATTGCACTTGTTAATCCCTAATTAGATAAATCCTCTGTTATCCACGAAAGTGATACTAATCAATACACAACCACGACCTGCGGCCGAATTTATAAACATACCCTGATTCTGACGAAATCGAAGCATTTCAGATTCAAACCCTAAATAAAATACCACTTGAACCTATCAATTAACATGCCTGAGGTTGATATTCATATTGAAAATTCCTATAAACCTAGCAACCAACTTCACTAAGACAAGCTATCACTATGATGCTATGAAGCTTATCTTCAATTGTTTTAAAGCATTAAAGTGTCCCATTTTCATTTGCCTTCCCTACGAATGATCTGCAACGTTCCAGTGTTTTTTAAATAGAACACCAGATTGTGTCGTTCGTTTCCTTGTCATCGCCGGTTGTTTTTCCGCTTTTCATTCTATAAACGAAAAGCAAGTAGACGATAAACTGCGAAGTTTAATTATTGTTATTAAATCTGACGTCAGGGACTGTCAACCCCCCATGAACTGGTGTGTATTTTTATTTTCTGTTATTCAGGAAAGAAAAAAATTATATTTTCCATCATCTCACGATGATAAGCTTATTCCACTGCAATCGTAATTACCCTCGGAGTCGGATGTTGACGTACACTCTAGGGAGGTTGTACGGGACATGGGGTGATATCTGTTGTGATGTGATACAAACAAAATACAAACAGCCTCGTGCCAATCAAAATTCAAATTTCATTTTTTTTTTATTATTGAATTTATTTTTATGTATTGTTTTAGAGCAGAACAACAATTTGATACATGCTTATCAAATGTTAATATGACGTTTTTCAGCATTTTTGTTTAAATTCAAAGATTATGGAATTTGAGATCGTACATGGATATTTCTACATTTGGTCAAGCACGAAAAACGAAACAATAAAGAGAACGAAAACTAGCCATGGTGTTTAACTCTCTCCTTGGTATAGTTTCTGCTCTGCTTCTGCATATGCATTCATTTCTCTTTTATCTTCTTGGTAGGTGCGTGTTTTTAGTTGATCTTTTAAGAGTTTGACGTTAGCATAGTGTCCATTGGGCATTGGCGTAGTCGGGAAAAATAAAAGTGGAAGACTACCCGCAAGCCGGTATTTAAAAAGTTGAAGGTCTTGCAAAATTAAGTTTCCAAAACCTGAGTACATCGTTATAAACTCATTTTAAAAAAACGAAGATTTTTGAAACATTACCTACTGAAATTTTTCAGAAAATATTGAATTCAACGAAATCTGCTCCTCAGAACCAAAAAATGTAAGAACATTTTGAGTCATGTTCTTAAATTTTTGGTTCTGAGGAGCAGATTTTGTTGAATTCAATATTTTCTGAAAAGGATCGGTCGCTGCTCTAATTAAATAAAATTAATATAGTTCGCGTATAACTATTACGATTTTTCTTAAACATTCTCAATTTTGTACATTAAAATTATTTTTAAAGAAGAAAACTGAGCCCAAAGTTAGTTTGAATGAAAATTTACAGGTTCACTGTGCAAGTTTGTTTAGTAATCACGCATCAAACGAAAACTTGCCAAGTGAACTTATAAATTTGCATTCAAACTAACTTTGAGCTCAGTTTCTATTTTCTATTAATATTGTTGTATTTTCTTCTATGATATAAAATTCAATTTAACAATTTTAAATATTAAGAACTTGGCGATCTTTTAGATCTTATTAACTTTTCGTGGCTGACTTTCTACATAGTGTTCTTCGCACATACGAGAACTTGCCTCTTGCCCTTGCCATTGTCAATTAGGCATCAATGGCACCGAATATCTCAAAATTCTCGGTATGTATATGACGAGCTCTTATGGAACGAGCATATATGCGAAGTCACCAAAAATTCCGCAAGATGCTTGGATTGCTTAAGACAGTGGTGCAAGAAATTTTCCTTCCCGTCTGATCTGGCTACTATTTATAACTGTCCAAGGCTTGAGTTCGACTCCCATCTCTAGGCTGGTGCTCCAGTCACATTCTTCGGCCGCTAAATGATTGATAAAAGAGAAATCACTGACTCATTCACTTCGTGAGAACACCGTTGTGTCGTAACGTTCGTGTCTCTATTCTCTCTTTCTTTTTTATCGTTACTTCTACGGTAAGTGGTCTTCAACCACTCGTTTTTCCAGGAATACTCATCAGCTTACACTCGAACCCAACTTCGGACGTACTCTCAAGTACAGAGAATCATTCTTTAGCCGTACTGCTCGTATGTGGAACTCTCTTCGACACTCAGTTTTTCCTAAACATTGCAAAGTTCAGAAATTCAAGATCAATGTACCCCGACTCCTTTCCAGCCTCTCTCTTCATTTCTAATGCACTAACTGTGTCTTTCTCTCCTCTCTCTGGCATAATAAGGCTATAAAAATCCTTTGAGTGGGTGCAAAATGGTGCAGGGAAATTTAATCCACTCAAAGCGGGAATTCGTTCCACTTTTTTAAGTGGAATAAGGGCCAACTGCGGAAATAATTCCACCAAAAAAATTGTGAAGTTATTTCCCACTTGCAATGGGAACAAACAACTAACTTTAAAAAGTGGAACAAATTCCCGCTTTGAGTGGAGTAAATTCCCATGTGGGCAAGATTCCCGTGGAGTTATTTCCCTGCAGCGTGCAAAATATATTTAAAAAAAAATGGAAGGCTTTTATGCAAATTTTTTAATAACTACAAATCATACTAATTTAATTTTGTAAAAAATAGATAATGGTAGTAAGCGATCAATGAAGAAAGTTTAAGCTATGTTTTTCTTCTTACCACATGTGGCTAGTACATTCCGTATCTTAGGTAGTACCAGAAGAATTTGTTGGAACTTATTTTAAGGCAGAGCCACGATAGTAGAGGAAGCTTGTTTTTATATAATTCTTCTTAGGCTGTCAAATCAAACTAAAAAAAAAATCAAAGAAACTCAATCCAGCTTCTCTTGAGGAGTGAATGAAAGATTCTTAATTTAGTTTTTAGTCAAAAGTTTTACACGTACACGTAAATACTTAAAATTATGGAAAGGTCAAACAAATAATTCATTTTAAAACGCTTTGTCAAGTTTTCAATTTTGTCCTTTATATATATCAGGCATGTGTTTAATATGGCTTCTTTTATGGCTTAATGTACATGATATGCATTACAGCATTGAACAAAAACAAAAAGAAAGATTTGTGAAACTCAGTTTTCAAATTAATTTAACTTCATTTTTAAGCAAGATTAGAAAAGAAAATAAGATAACATTATTTTGCTAAATTTCTAAGAAATTTGGAATTCTTATACATATTAATTTAACTTCAAGGACTTCCTATTATATGGTCAAGCAATAATTCCACAAAAACCTTGAAATATTCCAGTTATAATTACTTAACTTTAAAATCCTTCTGACGTAATTAAAATACTTTCATAACCCCATTGTTCTTTGCAAATGTTATTTGAAACCCCTTAAGCCTGAGGCCAAGAATAACAAAATTTCTAAGTTTAATGTTGTTGAACTCTTATTTTCTCCCCTTTGGGAACAGAAGTTACCCTTTCCATTTGTGTGATTAACCGAAAAAGTATCAATGAAATATCTTTGACAGGAAAAAAACAATCAAAAGTGTTTACATAAAGGGTAGGAAACCAAGTTCTTGTTCTTGTTTAAAATTTTAAAAAATGTTGATACGTTTTTCTTTTTTTGTTATTGAAAATATTTTTATTATGCTAATATACAAACAGATTTGAAATTGATTTGTTTTGACTTCAAGTCAAGCTTATCGCACTTTGTTAGCTTTTGAAGATAACCTTTAGGAAAAGAGTGTTTTTGTTTTTTTTTAGTGGAAGAGAAACGTATCTATATCAATAAGGAGGTTGCTTTTTTGCGTACAAGAGTAATAGAAATAAGAGTTTCATAAATAAATTAAGAAGATAATCATTTTCACATTTAACAAAAATGTATCAACTTGTAAATATCTTTATCAGACACGTCTAAAGCCCTTCAAAGAGCCATTAGAGCTCAAGCTCATGTTGGAAAATTACATCCTTGCATTTTCGCATAGGTAGTTTTCATTATCATACTGAGCCACCAATGTAATATATACAGAATCATCTGCATCTCATTCCAAATGCCCTTGAACTATTCGTTCTCGATAATTCACACCTAGCTAACAAATTGTCAAAGAACATACGTGCGGAAATGCACGTAGGTACATATTTCTTAGAGTGGAAAATTTCCGATGCGTCTGTAGCCCGATATCGCATCGGCAGCATATTCCAACCACGAATATCTGTAGTGGCTTGAGCACATATTGTGTATTCAATATGTTTGCTTGATTTTCTTTTAATTTGTTTTTGGACGCAGTGGAAAATTTTCAAACCAACCTGTATTTTGTTTTCTTGTTTTTGATGCACCCAGAGGCATTAAACCATGAAACTTATATCATTTGAATGTAATTATGATCTTAAAATGTGTGTAAAATGCGTATCCAATTTTTGAGGTCACCTATAATAACATAGACTTGTACTTGTTCGCTCTCTTAACAGATGGTTTTCTGTTTTTCTGAAATTGTGTAAACAAATTTTACAAACAACCGCCAAAATCAAGTTCAACTAAAATAAAAATATAACCCAGTCCAATCAGAAAATGTTGAATGCCTGTCTAAGCTTTTGTTAACACTATCAATATGTAGTAATCTCTCAATCTTATCTCTGCATGTCAATTGATAAGCAAAATAAAAACTCCATAAATAATAAAGAAAAAAACAAAAACAACACAAAACATTAAAAATCATCCAATTAGCAGACATCCAACAATATTTGTATATTCGCTTGTCAGCGAAGTGAAAGAAAACTACTTGACTAAACAAAGTACGGGCTACTGAGAAATCAAATTGACTCATTGTTGTTGGAAATTACCAAGCGAGTAAATATTTAAGCAACAACAAAACGAAAATTAACACAAGAACTGAGGGAAAATTCAGAATTCATATTTTTATTGTCTGTTTGCCACCTCGTACGAATTGTGCGTTGGAAAAACAAAATCTGTTTGGTTTCGGTTAGCCTATCTGACAGAAGAGTGTTGACTGTGTGATGAGAATGTGGAATGAAGCGTGATGGAGTGACAGGAGCGGTCTTACTGGGGAGGTCAAAAAGGGGTATCTCTATCATTGTTTTTATTTAATGTTTAGCTGCATGACAGTTAAAATGTAATGATCTTGGTGGACAATTGAAGTCTGCTGAGAATTTCTTAACGCTATAAGGCCATAATTGGTCTTGCTGTCTGGCTTGTTGCCTTGTCTTCTTGGAAATATATTTTGCTTTTTTTTTTTTAAATCCCATGCCTCTTTCCCCCCCAGATACCGCACGCGCTGGGGTTCATTTTCACTGAGTACGATTACAATTACGGTTGCAAGTCGTATCGGCACTTTATTTGAAATTATTTGAAATAAATAAAATAATAAAAAAAAAAAGTGATGGCGACACGAATAGGTACCAGGAAGACAAGAGTTTGGGACTGCTTAACACAAGCAGGTACAACAAGAAAAACAAAATAAATTAAAATTTTATATTAAAATATTACAAAAAGTAAGAAAAGAAAAAATGCAAAATTTTAAAATCAAAAATTTTAAAATTTTAAGTCAAAAATTTTTAAAAATATAAAAAAACAAAGAAAACAGTAAATACGCGTTTAGAAAACACTTGTCAAGTTCGTAAAAAATACAAGAAAAAAAAGAAAAAAGAGTCAGTTTCTTTTTTTTTTACAAATAGTAAAAAAAAAAAAAAAAACACGTTAGTAGACAACAAAAAACATTTAAGAGCGTGTCACACTGGTTTTAAGTATAATCTTTAATTTATTCTTATTAATATGAAAGTCAATAAGATCCGTTTTATAATTCAAAAGCCTACTCATCCTTGTCAAGGGCTCATGCATTCCGTAATGTCTTGGGACTTTAATTAGATCGGTGCTACGAAGGTGATAACCTCCTCCCCGATAGAGAAAAAGTATAGCACTAAGAAGTTCTGGTGCATCTGTGACGCCTGTAATAAGTTGATGAAGGAAAACTATATCATTGTTGATCCTTCTTTGAGAGAGCGTTTGCATTTGAAGAAGTGATACTCGATCCTCATAAGATGGAATATTTCGAGGATCATGCCATTGAATACCTTTTATTGCGAAACGAGTAAAATTACGTTGCACCGATTCTAACCTGTCAATATGAACGTCATAATAAGGACTCCAAATCTGTGAAGCATATTCAAGGTGGGGACGAACAAGGCAATTATAAAGAGAAAGGGTGACATTAGGGTCAAGAAATTCTTTTGACCAACGTTTCACGAACCCTAGCATAGAATTAGCTTTATTAACAATATTGTTAATGTGCTCTGTAAAATCTAAATTCGGTGTAAAAAGAACCCCTAAGTCCCTAACTTTAAAAACACGAGAAAGATTTTGCTGAGATATATAATACTCATAAGTCGAAGTTGCTCGTTTCTTAGAGACTGTCATTGTCTGACATTTCGACGGATTAAGATTTAAACTATTCTTATTACACCATACAGAAAACCTATTAATATCATTTTGCAGAAGAATGCGATCATTGTTAGATGTAATTTTCTTAAAGATCTTCATATCATCTGCAAAAATGAGAATTTCACTGTTTAGAACACATAACGGTGCATCATTTATTGATAAAATAAATAGAAGAGGTCCTAAATGACTACCCTGTGGAACACCGGATTTAGCAGTAAAAGTCTTCGAAAACATATCTCTGAATTTAACTTGATAAGTTCTATCCTCAAGGTAAGAAGAAATCCATGAAACAAGCCCAGGGGGAAAACCCTTTGATCCTTAGCCATCTCCAATTCCTTAAAAAAAAATAGCATGGGTTTTCACTGGACGAAGAAAATATTGGTCGAAAAAAATTGCATTAATGATTGCCTAATTTGAACTTTTAAAGGAAGGTGTGCAAATCCAAACGCAAAAAAATGGATCACCAGCAATATTGCAACATTAAGATTTTAGACTTAAAACTTATTCACAATTCTACAGGCAGCAACCCATAGAAACCGTCAATCCATCAGCGTTGACGTTTTTAACTGACACCTCAATAGAATGCACATATGTATTCCTATGAACACGTTCCATAAGTAACGCACGTAACGGATACAACGGATAAAATTTCTAATTTTTGTGTCCGTTGATTTAGTGACAACTGAATTTGACGAGCAGGCAATTCAATGCGTAGCAACAACAAAAAGCAATGCATGATTAAAATTTTGTGCAAAAATCATTTTGACACAATTTTGATATTTTAATTTTAAACTTTGTTTGCAGATTTGCAGATAAGGTTGATTTTCACATCAAATAAATGCAGCTGCCCGTGGCTTAGTGGTTAGGTGCGTTGGCTGCTAAGCAGAACGTCGTGGGTTCGAGTCCTACTCATGCCCATAAAGTTTTATTTCTTCTTTCACGGGTACTGCCTCTTGCAAAAAACTCACAAAACTTCCAAGAGTATCAATCTGTCATGCAAAAGTGCTCTTAACATTGCCGTTCGGAATCGGCGTTAAATTGTAGGTCCCCTTAATTCTTCACACGCACCCAGAGAATTGTTGATGAGAGTAAGTCACTTAGTCCTTGGCTCTTCAAGAGCTGTCGCGCCACTCTATTTATTTATTTTTTAAATGAAACTGTCAAAGTATGCAACGTATTCTAAGGGACGACGGAAATACGTTGAGCAATGTAGGCATACGTTAACGATGACAAACTAACGCATTCTATGGATCGCTCCCTTACCGATTGCTTGCGCCGTCATCGGCCAATTATGACGTCCATAAAAATCGCGTAGAGTGCGAAAAGTGGCATTTTAACACTTAAAATGTATGTATGACAGAGGTGAAATGCATAGTCAGTAATCACAAAATGAATAACTCTGTTATTACAAAAGATCTTATTTCATGAATCATGAGTAGAATATTATCATGGCGTTTTTCCATCATTCTTCTTGAGACTCGGGAACCCAATTTAGTTTTTTGACGTGCAGAATGCCGCTTGATCGGGTATTTAAGTCAAGATATTTTCTGGGTTATCAAAAACGTGTATTTTGAAAGTGAAGAGTTAATTGAACATTCGGCTGCAGTTTTTTTTTCTCATTGTCATTGTTCAAGTTTTTGATGAGGCATTTTCCAACTGTTCCTTGAGAGTAGTTGTCATCAGCATGACAATAAGCTTGTTTCTAAGAAATGCTCTTTACAAAAATGTTACTGATGGGTTCATACTAGAATTCAAAGCCCCCTCCGAAAAATTAAATTATCATCCGCCTATGACTTTTTTCCTAACAATCGAAAGACACGGTTTTTCCTTTCCTTTCTCAGTTGTATCCGATTCGTTGATCGAACCGATCGTTAAAAACTCAAAACACAAAGTAAAGAAAGAAATAAACAAACAAACAAAGAAAAACAAAAAGCGACCATATGATCGCCAATGGGAGCCCCAAGTTACCCAGCATTGAAAAATCTTCTACAAAAATTCCATCAATCGTGTTTTTCGGCAGAAAAATGGGTACTCTTAATGCGGAAGACGGGGCGTGGTGGAATATGTGACCTTGTTTTAAAGTATACTTCCGTTGACAGCTTTTGTCAATTAATTTGCATTGCAAATAGCGATATGACAAGTCGTAAAGAAAACTAAGTTTTTTAGCTACTACTATCAGAAAATGCATGTTTGTTTATTTATCACAAAGAATATATCAAAACCGTTGAACTTGCATTATTTTGAAAAGTGTAATAAAGTGAAAATAATGGTGTTATAAATTCTCAGTGTGCACTGTGGTATTGTTGTTAAAATTGTTCGTATACGTCGGCTGCGGCAGACGCCTCTCTGTGTAAATATAGATTTATCTGACGGCTTTAAGTGGTTGTTGTTGTTGTTTTTTTTGAGAAACGTAGGAAGTTTCCATTGATAGAATCTCAAATAAGACTCTCCTACACAAAAGTTCAAAGGTAATCGCGGTAAAAATAACATCCATCCGATCCCAGATTAATCGGCTTATCATTAATCTCTTAACCGTCGTCGTCGTGTAAACAAAACGATATCCGTGCAATTAATCGTCTGAATTTCGTCACTTTGCCAACAGTAGGTATATTCTGTTGCCAAAATTTTAATTATCAACATGAAATTTTTGATTTCGTTATAAGGCGATAAGAAAATTAAAAAGAAAAAAATTGCAGAATTACGCTGTGTGTCACGTCATATGTTTTACTCATACAAAATGTTGTTTTTTTTTGTTATAATTTTTCATTTCTGTTTGTATTCATCAACTGAACGCGGTATTTTTCTATACTTGGCGAAAAAAAGACCAACCAGCAGCGTGTGAAGTGTTCAATTGCTCATTTAGTTGATCGAAGAGAGTTGTTAGAATCGGTACAACATTTCATTTTTTCGTTAAGTCTATCTGTCAATTTGATTAAGACTTTTTGATACGCGTCTTGTGTCAAATTCGTGATCTATATCTTTTTCTTTGCTTTACATTTGACAAATTCTCTCTCCTGTTTGTCGATATTCGTAAACAAATTGTTTTTTATCCAGTGTTGTTTTTTTCGTTTGGTTTTTTCTTATTTTTATTTTATTTTTTGCTGTAGTGGCTCTCTTTAATTTGTTTTCTACTCTGACAAAGAGACTAAAAATAGATCTTAAGTTGAAATCAAAAGTGAGCAATCGTCTTGGTGGAATTTGCGGTGGTGGTGTTCGTATTGTAATGCCCGATATCTCTCAAGACAATTTTGAAGTGTTAAATCCAATTTCACAACCCGTATCGGCAATGGAATTGCGTGCGCGATCAAATTCTACAGAGCGAAAAAATTCGCTTAGATTGAATGCACCCGTGGCGCCGACTATCTATGAGAGTGATTCTATTTTGATGAATAACAATAATTTGGAGAGTACGCGAATTGCAAGATCGAGGACGTGTACCGTTGGCGAGCAGGATATGGACTCGTCCTTTATCAATGGATTACAGACTGATCATTTCAATTTGCATAAGAGAGAATTAGATCACAGGTGAGATACAATCAGTGGTGTAGCTAGACCTTTGGGGGCCCTGTATCCAATTTTTTTTTTTGGGGCCCCCACCACCTCTTACCAAAACTGGGCCATAACCTTATACTCTTTTTTTGAATTAAAAGACTAACGTCAATAAAAAAGATAAATTTAATTCAATGTATTACGCCATAGGAACTTTAACATAAATGCATACTACATATATATTGATACGTGTTTTATAGCATAAAAAAAATAATATTTGCACTTCTTCTCAAATTACTACTTCCTTTGCTACTTACTACTACTAAATTACTACTTTTTCTGCAAATTTATTTATGTATTAAATCTTCAATACCTAGAGAAGATTTCAGTTTTTCAAGATTATCTGCTTCTATTGATAAAAGTGATAAATCTGACAACCTCTTCTGTCCCATTGACGTTCTGAGATAATTTTTTATTATTTTCAGCTTGGAAAAAGATCTTTCAGCTGTTGCTGTGGTTACCGGAAGAGTCAAAAAGAGAAAGCATGCTGTTATTATTTCAGAAAAACTAGAAGCAAGACCATTAAATTCGATAACTAATAATTTAGCAAATTTTTTTATGGAATGAATTTTGAGGATTTCGGATTTAAGGCATGTTTTTAGAGCAATTAGTTGATTGCAGAAATCACCAGATATGTCTGTATTTTACTTTTCCACTAGCTTTTTTGATCCTTGATTTATCTCATCATTTGAGAACGATAAAACCTTATTCGGTTCCAACACTTCAAACATACTACTAAGACTATGAAGGCTTTGAAATCTTTGCTGAGTTTGTCCAATCAAAATGTCCAAGCAGGAATAGTAAATATTGACTTTGATCTAAATTTCTGGATCAGAAATTTTATGATCTTCTGCCAACTTATCAAAAAAGCGCTTCTTTATTTTTTTCCTTTTATTTTTAGAGACAGGCGTCACTCCCCAATCGTTGGCTTAATCCTTGGACTTTTTAAGTAAATCACTGAATTTCTTTTGATTTCTTTCTTTTTCTAGACCGTCTAAAAGATTTTGAAGCAAAATACTTGCTTTTTGTAAGTCATTTTCCTCATCTTGAAGGGCTTTGGAAACTGGACTTATAATATCAAACAGCGAAGAAAACAATGACATCAACACAATAAAGTCGTAGGTCTCTAAAATGTTTATAACATTTTTACATTCGTCTCGTTCGTCTTTTTTTGTTGCGGTCAAATTGATTTGGTGTAAGGTTTTCACTCAGACAATTAACGGGACTTTTTTTGGTTGCAGATACATACAGGGTTCGGAATGTAGTATTCGAATTTTTCAGGTGTTAGTTCATGCAAGTACCTTAGTATTTTTTAATCTACCCCTGGTCCCTGGTTTGTATTTCTGTATGATTGATTAAATTAAATTGCAAGTTTGCGCCCGATGATGGACTGAGTCCGAAACGCGTCGCCTCCCAAAAGTAAAATTACATTTTTGTGAAAGTTATTAGAAATAAAGAAAATTAAAACTAAAACTTAATATATTTTTATTTTCAACTAATATATAGTTTTTTACAATTTAATTTAATCAATTTAAAACACAAAAAGGAGACAGAAACCCAAACAAAATGGTTGCTGTGTGATGTTGGAGTTGGTGGCTGTGTCAGGCAGGACGATATATTTTGAAAGCTCGAATAAAAAGTGCAGGTTGAAGTTGTAGTATTGTTGGTTGGTAGGACATGAACAAAAGAAAAAGATACACAGGAAAAAAAAAAAATTGACGCATGTAAAAAATGATCATCGGAACATTTTTTGTAATAAAACTTTATTAAATATTTAAGTGAATTTTTTTACACACGTCTTGTGCTCTGTATCTTTGGGGGCCCCTATATCTCGGGGGCCCTGTTACATGGATACAGCTGATACAGCGGTAGCTACGCCACTGGATACAATCGAAGCACATTTTCAAATATGTAGTTTGGTTGAAATCCGATCAGTGAAAAACAGTTTTTCGAATTTTTCTAAATGCATTGTTTTTTATAGTTCACAAAAAAAGAAAACAAACAAAAATTAGAATTAACAATTAAAAAAGAATGAAATTTGAAAATCGGAAATTTGTTTTAAAAAACCCAAAAGTGTAAAAAGTGGTATGGAATTCAAAATATTTTAAAGGAATTTTTTCAAGAAATCTGATGAAAATTTTAAATATGTTTTATATGCAATTGAAAGCAATAATTGAATTCAACACGAATTCGAAAATCAAAAAGATGACATTTGTATAAAATGTGATCCAAATTGGTGGACTCAAAACAAATTAGTTGAATTTTTGTATTTTGTCTGTTCTTGACTTGAAATGAAATGAAATGTTAACTGCACTACGGAGACCTTGTACAATTTGAACTCATTTCAGAATAGTAATTTCGCATATTTCATAAAAATGTTATATCAATATGATGACATAAATACCATGATTTTTGAAAAATTTAAGTTTTAGTCAAAAAAAGGCGTCACGGTGGGTGGAATTCAAAATATTTGTAATTTTGGCTTGAGATAACAGACTGTGAGGTGTCTTAGAATGGAACGCCCTGAATTAGGCCACACTCTTTTGCAAAAACAAAAAATTAATGGGACTTGAAATGATGAGAATCATGGAGAACGATGCAAATTTATTCTTAATGGACTCCTAAACGGCGGAACAGATATTAATGAAATTTTGATATTAAATTAATTCAGGGATATTTCCTGTAAAAAATAAAATGGAAAACGCATACCTGCGGATGAGTGGGATAACTGGAAAATCAAATAAAGATAGAAAACTTAGTTTTCTTGCGTAGAATGTTTTGTTTCTAGAATTTCTTGTGGATTAACGAATGGAAAAATTGAAAGTTCTTGATGGAGCACTGAAAAAACTTATTGTTTTTCAAATGCAAAAATGGAAATTTCGTTATGGGGAACTCGGAAAATTCTGGAAGAGCAGGAAGAATTTCAAGACAGAAAATCTATTGCATGGAATATCAGGTGCAATTGTTCCATAGTTGGTTTTAAAGCGGAAAAATATCAAATGAAAATTGGATATATGATATAGACAGCTTTAAAATGCAGGTGAGACGAAGTTCGTTTAGTGCTTTAGTCCCCTCAAAAAATAGTATCTATCGTTTTTTTTTTTTTGTTTTTTTTAATGTACCGTAGGATTGCGTTGCGTTATGTAGGGTTTTGATTTGCTGGCTTACTACTTGCACCGCTACACACTAGTGTTAGTGCTCAGACTCATTTTGAGAATTTATTCGGGTACATGGATATTTTTAATGAGGCTGAACAAAATTTCTTTCGGAAAAAAAAGGTTAATAGAAATCATATCCATACAGACTAAAATTATACAAGTTGAACTTACTTGTAGTTCCCGAGGGGTAGTCGCCGTTCAGAATCGGAGTCAAAATGTAGATCTCCTCGTCCTCAATTCTTCAAATGCATTCAGAGAAATGTTGGTGAGTGTATTGGCCAACAAGGTCTTGGCTATACAAGAGCCGTCGCACCACCTTGTTTATTTATTTAAAATGTTACTGTACATTCACAAATAATTAAAACTTCATTATTTTGTTTTGTGTTCTTACCTGTACTTTGTTTCCACGTATCCATTTTCTAGGTTCTCGCAAATCCTTGCATGCAAACGGAACCTGTCAGAAACTTTCGACAGGAAATTAAAAAAAAAAAAAAACATTCTCTGGTTTCATAACATACACACGAGGCAGAAGTACCTAAACTTACCCATGGGTTTGAGGCTGTGTATAGTTTAGAGGCCACAAAAAAGTTTTTCAATTTATGTTTTGAAGCATGCAAAGGACGAGATGACTGTTGCTATGAAACACAAAGCTGATGTTTAAATACTAGTGCTTCCATCCAATCCAAAAATACATTATTTAAATGTCGATATTTGTGTTAAAATCTATTTAATTTAAAATACAGGGCTTTCAATGATAAGCTCTACATTTCCAATATGAGTCTCTTTACTGTGCTTAAAGCTCAGATAATACTTTTGTCAATATTGGCTCTGTTTATCTGCTTTAATTACCTGGTCTTTGAATTAGAATAATTGCATACAATGCAACCTCTCCTTGTACTATATGATTTATTTTTAACTTCTACATTAATTACCATTCGCTACTAGCGTCACTTTGTTTGTCAATTGACATTAATTCATCTAATCCCCTTGTGAGCATTAAATAGAACCATAATCATTAGGTTTACATTCACTAATCTGCAATCATGGTGGGAACACACACTTTGTGAACTGTCAATGGTCAACCTACATATTATGTACCTATGTAGAAATGAAATCTCGTTTTTTGTATTTTAATTTTGGATAGCAAGTTTAATTCTAATAAATAACCATGTTCGAAAACTGATAAATACACTTTTGTTTCCGAAACGTGTGTTTTGAAATACGAACTCAATTTAAATTTCAATTGGAAAAAGAACGAGGCTTAATTTACTTAAATACTGTTTCAAATGTGGGTTCTATTCCAACATTGTTAAGCCATGAGTAAATTTGCTGCTTCCAAATATTTTTTCTATTTTAAATTTGGATTAAGTTTATTCAGCAATTGAAACATAAGCACCCACACTTTAAAATAGCTCAAATTATGTTTTTTTTTTTTCTTCCTAAAATGTGGTTAAGTTTCCTACAATTTTTGCCTATAATCTTCTCGACTGTCCTGCGCCATACTATACTCTTTCGCCTGGTGTTTTTTACGACTTTTGTGAATAACTATGAGGAAATATTAATTATTATTATTTGTGCATTGAATAGAAATCAGTAAAATGTGATATTCTTAATATTAACACTGTTTCTGGTTTTGTTTTTCGGAGCAAGAATAAATATTGAACACGAGCAGGTAAAATACGGCTGACCGTGGGAGAATAGTGAAATTCTAAATTAATTCCGCAAACTAAGAACAATCGAATTGATAAACTGAGTTTAATTTGTCGTAATGCTTCTACTGTTTGCAGATTTTGTAAGCGATACACGAAATAAATGTCAGAAATCGGTCGATTTCAATCGACATATTACTATACTTCTGTGAAAAAACAAAGGAGTTATTCATCTCGTGGTTTCAAGTTGGTAGCGCTGGCATTTGATACGTGTCAAATTTAATTGTCATTTGAAGTGTCATAATATTAGTTGAAAATTTGCCATGTACGATAGTGGGTCGCTTAATAATCGAATAACAACAACAGACAATAAAGACCGTGTTTATACGCAAATAGTAATTCAAGACACATTAAGAACCAATATTACTCAAGTTTTGGCCGAGAAACCACCTGTTATGTGCGAAAAAGTGGTTGAAAATTACCTCAAAAGAATTGCATGCTGCCTCAAAGTCAAAATTTTGGTCTGGCAAGAAAAATAGAACACCATTTAAAATTGAATATTTGGCAGCCCTGAGCACAAAATATCAGCTATCAGCACAATTTAAACGTCATGATATTTCTTCTTAATATGAGATCCCTAATATTAGTACTGAAAGAGAAATCAATATTAACATGGGGCAGATACACCAAAGTTAGTCTTGCTTTAAATCGTCAAAATTTATGAAAAAGTTCAAAATCAAACTTTACTGAAGGAGAATTTGTTTTTTTTAATATGACCAAGAATGACATCCACAAGTATGTCAGACGAATTACAGGACACGCTTTAGCTTTATACTATCGGTACATGTTGAAAGCCTGCAAACTAAAACTCCGGATTACGAAATCTAGTAAAATTTTTCATTGCGGGATTTACTACTTTTTGGAAAAAGGAAAAATACAATATTGAAGTATATGATGAGAACACCAAGTTATAATTTTAAATTCGCGAAAATTTCAAATATAACTTTGTATTTTAGTGAGAAAAAAAAAATTCTTAAATTATTTGAAAGAAGAATTGTAATACTTCGTTCTCCATGATTCTCAGCATTTGGTGTCCTATAAAAATTTTGTTTTTGAAAAAGGTTCTCGCCTTATTCAGGGTTGTTAGAAAAATCGACAAACATAGGTACCAAATTTCTACTTTCTTAATTCTCATAACTTTGAGTGACGAAAAGAAGTCGAATCTCATCAGAAAAGTAGGTAGGATTTTTTCCAGGCAAATGATATGCGGGCAAAAGTACTGTGAGAAAGTAATATCCGGGATCTCGTTATGCGGTATTTCGTTATCCGATTTTGATTTTCAGTCAACCCTATACTTAAGGTATTAATGTAAGAAAAATGAAAAAAAGAAAATGATTCTTCAAAAATTTAAAAACTCTTTTTCAAAACTCATGTGGGACAGGATAAAAATTTACATAAATGTTTAATTATTTTTATATTTTGAAAAAGGTTTGAAGGCATTTGAAAAAGTTTGTACGATCCAGTGGTACACTTGTTTTTCAAAGGCAATTTATATTTTCTTGCATACAAACTGACACCGATGAAATATTCATCAATTTGTAATTTTCCTAAGAGACATCAATCATCTTAGAAAATTCCAAACTCCTTCATTCCTAGTTGCATTTGCATTCAAACATCTGTTGAATTTGAAAGATATCTTGAATTTTCCCAGCATGCATCATCTTTGTTCCTTTTGTTGAAGATTGTGTTCTATTTTGTTCTTTGTGTTCAGCTCCAGCTAAGATGATATGTTGATGGGAATTCAAGGACCCAGAGGACATATTCGTTCTCCTTGAGTTTGTTTCCTTCTTTGTGCAGTTAGAGTGCCCAACCCACACGTGTACAAATGAAATAAGCGCATTTATTCGCGTTCGATGGTTTCCATAAATTCTTGCACAACGCAGGATAGAAGTATCAGCATGACTCCGGTCTTCAGTGTTCCATAGTCACAGCTTCGACAGCGAGAAAAAAGAAAGGATGAACATTATCAATCAAGCCACAAGCTCCAGGGAGCGAAATATTATTTTCACGGTCATACAAATGGGTTTCCTTTATTTTTATTTTAAAAACTTTTCAAAGTAGTTTTTGTTCTTTTCTTGCGACTCCAACCGTGCACTCTCTACAAACACAACCGCACCAGTCGCAGTCAGTGTTTAGAACATTATAAATAGCTCAAATCTTTTACGTGATCAGACAACAGATAGAAAGGACAAAGAATTCGACAAAGTAGAACGAAAGGACAACCAACAAAACACTTAAGTCAATTTAAATGAAAGCTTTAACGAAAAGAATCGATAATTTGGAATAGTAAACAGAAAACTCTAAAATTATTTTTTCCCCTTTTTTGTTCAATTTGGCTTGTTGAAGGAGAGAAAAGCTGAAATCGTGGCTGAAATAGGAAAGTAGCTCTAATAATGGTTAATGTGAGGAAAACGGAAATAGAGAGACGTGCGCGAAAATTGAGGATTCAAAAGGAATCTTTAAATTTGACACTTTGTGCCTTTATTGGTGCCTATGTCTGTGTTATTAAGTAACTTTTGAACCTTTTTTTATGTACATAAATGAAAATGTTTTCTAAAGGCACATGAATTTGCACGTAGGTAAACTTTGATGAAAGGTACCGAACGATAGAAGTGGAATTTTGAGTTGCACGAATTTTTTTTCGATTAGAAGTGACATGGTTATGGGCTCAAGGAGATAAATTAACGATAGATCAAATGAATGACTATATGTAGTTAAAACGCAAGGGCGAGGATAAAAGCACAAAAGGCTAGGCTAGTGTAACAAAGTCATATTAAATATTCAAAAAACCTATGAATTGATATAAGAGAAGTTAAAAAATGAGAAGGAAAAAATAGCTCAATGATATCACATGAATTCTGTTATACTTTTAATTTCCAGCAATAATCATATTCATAATTTAATATTAATATAAATTATATGTGTGACTAGCACTAATTTGCATCATTATTTATGAATATACAATTTTTTTTCATTAAATTTCTTTCATAACGTGAAATTTTGCAGCCGATTGACCACATTTATTTTGTCACTGAAGTTTTAACAACATTTTAATAACAATTTAATAAAACAAACATTTTTGGTGATTTGGTTTTTGTTTACCAAATTTAAAAAAAATGAGGGAATAATTTAACTATTGGCCTTTTTTTATATATTAAGAGTAGCAAACCTGTATCTCATTTTTTATAAAAATGTTGTCAAAATTAATCATTTTGATTCTGTAATTCTATTCAAAATATTTGATCCCCTTATTAATTCAAAAACCACAAAAACAGAATAAAGGAATCGACACAAAATATAATTCATTTCCTGAGAAAAGAAATCAATGAAATATAAAGATCCACTTATTGATAAAAAGATTTGTGCAGTAAGGTCAACAGAGATTGACCAAAAAAAAATTTAAAACATAAACATAAACATATTCTTTTCTGAAAAAAGTTGGATGTTTTGATGTTTTTTTTTTTCATAAAATCTTATGGTATAGTATAGAGCAACAATCCTGGAAAACTAAAAACCATGTAATCTTGTTGTTTTATGTTTCTAACGATGTCTTATGTTTCTTTTGGGAGTACATTTTTAAATCTATTCACACCTTTGAAAGGAGCGATGACTCCTTCAGCCGAAATCCGCACGAATTACTTTTTTTGGTGCATTGGCAGCAAATCTCGCGTCGTGGGTATCTTTCCAAATACAGCAAATTTGCTTTTTCACGTACACATTTATCCAAAAATGAGACTCATCGCTCAAGATGATTTTTCTACCTAAACTGGGAACAACTTCCAACTGCTCCAAAAATAGCTGATACACTACGCTATTTATGGTAATTTTCTTTCAGCCCTTACCACCTCCCCCTATTTATCTATGAAAGTGTCCACGAATTGATTCATGTTTTTTGGAAAGGCAATCGCGCAGCAAAATCAAAGAGCAGTTGGATAGCGTGTACGGTACCTCTTTTTCATCGATGACAACCATCAAAAGGGTCATAGGACTATGCTATGCCGAATTATTGAGTTGATTCGACACCAAATTAAAGAAAAGAGTGTGTGGCTGTCCATTAATTTAATATAATTAAATTTTATATTCCACTTAGCTTATAAAAATTAATATTTTACTTAGCTTAAGAATAATCTATCAATGATTCATAATACAATTTACTTTGTTTGTTTATCGCATGTAAACAAACTTTTTCATATAATAGTAGTTAAAAAATAAATAAAAATTAGTTTTATATTGTCACTCAACAAAGAAACTTCTCTTTCCTTTAAGAAGTTCCTACATTGGAGACCCCGAGTAAAAACACTCGTACATATCACAAGATACCACACTATTACATTGACAAGGTATCTCCGAGCTACGGTAAAGAGCCATTAACCTACACAGCTAACAAAACACAATCACAAACACGAATGACCGACACGCACGCAACCGGCCGGCGAAGAAGGAGTAATCGCAAAGTTATCCGTTAAGGTGCCACCGTTCTGGAAGCGGAGCCTTGACTTGTGGTTCCTCCAGCTATGTAGAGGCCCTGAGTTCTACAACAGCGAACTAAGTTCGGATACCACGAAGTACTATACATTGGTTATAAACTTATAAGCCTATGTGCTGAATAAAGTTGTAACCAGCCCTCCAGCCACGGACAAATACAATGGCTTGAAGACTCGACTTCTGTCTGCTTTCCACAAATCGGAACAGAAGAGACTCCAGACCCTCCTCAGTGGTATCACTCTCGATGAAAGACGTCCAACCCAGCTGTGAACGAATATGAGAGGACTTGCCTCTTGTCGGAAGACATCCTGATAACTTTATGGATGAAGCAGCTTCCAAACACGACCCAGTCCATCCGGCCCTGTAGTGAAAATCAAGATCTCAAAACTTTTGGCAGATATGGTTGATAAAATCTCAGATGTCTATTCCAGATGCTTCTGTCTCAGCGTGTGCCGTCAATATGATAGCGCACAATTTCGAATAAACGAATCTTCGCCAGTATGGCCTACTTTGCAGACCTTGAGAAAACATATTTTTCTTGCTTCTGTCTCAGCGCCGTCAATATGATAGCACAAATTTCGAATGAACGAATCATTGCGAGTACAGAGGCCTACTTTGCAGACCTTGAGAAAACATATTTTTCTGAGATGATATACAGGGTGATTCACGAGCGTTGTGCCAAAAAGCTAGAGCGTGTAGGGTGAGTTGAGACAAGAAAATAATCGTATGGGAGGGGGGGGGTCTATTCCCCCCCGTTTAGCGGGGTGGGGCAATTTTCTGAAAAATTGACTTATTTTGTAAAAAAAAATATTAAAAATCAACGGCTTCGTCTACAACACCGTACTATACCTTTATGGAAAGCCAAAATTTCTTCTTTCACTTTGTTTTTAAATTAAATTGTTTTAACAAATAGTTTAAAAAACATTAATTTTCAAACTCAAAATTTTCAAAAAAAAAAGCAAAAAAAAACATTTTTGAACTAATTTTTTTCAAAATTTAATGTAATTAAGTACTAATTTTGTTTTAAAAATTCAATTCTTAATTCTTAGTCGAAAACAGAAAACCGGATGCAAAAATGTCTTTTCGTTTTTAAGAAATTAAAAAAAAACCAAAACCACTTTTTTCTAAGAAAATCTTTGTTTTTATTTTTACCTATCTGGACTTTTAGTTTAATTTATTAGTTTAATTTGTAAATTTAATTTTTTGTAATTGGAGTTTTATGAGGACTCAATAAAGTAGAAAAGTATTGGATTTTCCCTGTTTATTTCGTTTTTTAAACCGTTGGACAGGCTGCTGACAAAAGTAGGGAACAAAGGCTTGTCTGATCACATCAAAGAAACCATTTGTACTCTATTCAACCAAACCCGATGATATACGTAATCGATAGTCACCTTAATACTAAAAGACCGACTTAGAATTAAATCTAATATATAAAATTCTTCTGTCACAGTTTTAGTGGTCATACTCTTCCGAAACGGCTTGACCGATTTTGATGAAAATTTAGGTGTGTTCAGTAGGTATGGGAATCGGTTGATATCTATTTTTTATACCGCTAATTGTTAAGGATGGCTCATCCACACATTTTGTTTTCGCAACTTTTGGGCAGTTTTTTTTATTATAATTTTTGTATGGTGCGGCATTAAGAAATACATTGAATCCTTAATTTTCAACTTCCTACCACTTACCCCTACTTTTTAAGAGCCACTTCTTAATGAGTTTTCATGAAAATTTCGTCGATTATTATTATTGTTTTGTTTGTACATCTAATATATAAACTCTTCTGTCACAGTTTTAGTGGTCATACTCCTCCGACAAAAAATATTGTACATTCCATTGCACTGAGAGATTAATATTGGTGACTTATATTTTCCGAATTCGTTGTAAATATAATTAGAATAGTAATAATAAATTAAATGAATTATTATTTGATGTGTTGTTATTTTTACATTCCGTCATGGTTCACAGCGCTCCATGCCTCTTCCACTGAAATACCTCATACGCACACGCTCGAGATGAATATTATATATTTTCATACTCTAGTAATAATTCATATGGCAAAACAACGTTTTCCGGGCCAGCTAGTTATATTATAAAATTATAAACTTTACATTTCAAACATAAAAATTAACACCAATTTTTTTTATTTCAGGTGAGTGCTTAAAACGTTCAATGATATAATAACAAACCGTAAGTTTAAATTATATCTATAAGTTCTTATACACTTTATAAGGGCAAAAAATAACATAGGGTAAGGTTGGATTGATTTGACACGTTAACAAACTTTTCAAAATATCTCAAAATCCAAATGCATGTCTCAGAAATTCGCCTTTGTTAAAATATATATATCTAATATATAAAATTCTCCTGTCACGGGGTGCGTAATTGAACTCCTCCGAAACGGCTCGACCGATTTTCGTGAATCTTTGCGAGAATATCGGCTATGGTGGAGAATCGGACAACATCTATTTTTCATCGCCCTAAATGTTAAGGGTGGTCCACCGGTGCATTGATTTTCAAATGGAAAATTTCAATGTGTGTTTTTGAATTCAAAATGGGTTTTCGAATGGAAAACAGAAAGTTCTTTATGAAAAACTCGGAAAACTTATTGGTTTCCAAAAGGAAAATTGCATATAATTGTAGCTGCATTGGTATTCAAATGGAAAACTGGAAAATTTGGGAAAAATGGGTTTTCAAAAGGAAAATAGAAATTTCTTGATGAAAAACTCGGGAAACTTATTGGTTTTCAGAGGGAAAATTGCATGTGATTGTAGGTGCATTGGTTTTCAAATGGAAAACTGGAAAATTTCAAAATGGTCCACCCTTAAATTTTTTACTTTTTATATGTTTTTATGATACTTCATACTAAAATACATATAACCCTAAATTTTCATCCCTCTATGATCAACTTAGAATAACAAAAATTATATTTTACCCTTCTACGATCAACCCCTATGTTTATTTGTTAATTACAAACTTTTACTTTTTTAGCACCAAATGCTTAGGGATAGGGTACCGAAAGTGGGGAAACGAGATAGTCGGTAGCGGGGAGCGTGTAGAAGTATTGGGTAACGGGAAGTGGGGTAGCGGATAACAGGGTAGCTGGGTATAACGATAGCGTGTAGAGGATAGTGGGTAGTTGGTAGGGATTACCGGTTAAGCCGGTAGCGAGTAACAGGGTAACTGGGGTAGCGGGTAAACGGTAGTGGAGAAGCGGGGAGAGGGAGAGGAGCGGGTGGTATGGTAGCGGGCTACATAAGTCTAGGTCTTTTTTATATCGATTGAGGCAGTTCGTAGTCTGTCGGGTCAGCTAGTAATATATATATTTTAGCGATATAAAAATCGTTTATTCCACCTTCGGATAAGGATTATTTGACACTGACATTAGCAGGTTTAGACAGAGAGAGGGGCATTTGAAAAATCCCTTTTCCGCAGTTATCTAAATAACTATAAAGAAATAAAAGTTGTCCTATCTTAAGAGCATCTCGTACATTCTTCTGAGTGTTTGAAAAAAAAATCCACTATTGCTGTTTTTAACGCCTTTAAAACGCGCCAAACTCGTAGTTTCTGGCTAGCTTAAGCTTAGACATCTGTTCCTTCTCATAAAACTCGCAAGCCAAGCATTTCCAGCTAGTTTGTTTACATTCCATGTTTTGGATATGTCAATTGCTCCTACAAAACGATTGTCAAAACCTCCTTTCACTCCTCCTTTCCTACTTTTGGACAAAATTCTAAAAGACACTTATAAAATCGTGCAGGAAAATAGTTTTTCTACCTACATATATACGTTTGAGTCAAATGCAGGTGCACCGAAATATCGCAGTTGAAGTATCGAAAGCTTAGAATGAACGAAATTGTACCAAAATGTTCCGTATTGATTTATACGGACAACGAAAGTTTATTACTTGTTCAATATATGTCTATATACTAGGACTTTAATCGGTACTTTGAAAAACCACCGTAAGACAACTGTCTTCTTCAACAAAAAATAGACAACTTTCTTTAATCCTCTTCTTCAACGACAAAAAAATAGACAACCAACTCGTTCGGCTTTATATTCAACTTGGATTAGGTACTTACCATCGAAAAATAGATGCACCGACTAAAAAAATTAAAACATCACACAGTTATTTTCTACTTACACCCATCATAACTTACTCCATTTGTTCATCACTTAAAACACTGCAAAATGATTAGTTTTCAAGAAAAGAGCTAATGTCAATTTCTCCTCTTTTTCTATTTTCTAACTCCTTATTTTTTTTTAAACTGGAACCAATTTTTAAAATTTTTTCAAGAGGTTCTATTTTTATTAAAGGTCTTATTAACACCTTTTTTAACCATCCTACGATTTCAGAAACAATTGAATATTACATCCAAATATTACAAATGAACGAATCATTTTGTCAAGAAGATAAATTATTTTTGCTGAGAATAATACTTTGTCTCCTTTTCTTCATTTAAATTAATTGCATCAGTTAAATTAATCCAAAACAAAGAATGTAGGTATACCTGCTCTTATCTTTTCAAAAAGGGTCCACATCCTCCTAAATGTATTCAATTTGCTTAATACGCTTGTATGAGATTTGTGCTTAACATAATTAATCTCTTCTCCTAAGGGACTTAAATACTACTCCCATATTATATTGTCTGAAATAAGAATTAAATGACGGTTTTGAGTATATACACTTTTAAATGGAATTGCCCAAATTGGCAATAAGCGGAAAATGTTTAAATTACAACGCAGTCATTGCAAGCTCTGAAATGTCAAATGTATTTTTCAATTATTTAAATATTTATGGATCTTCAAATAAATCAAAATCAACAGTCGAATTTTTCTATGAATACTTTTAATTTTTTTTCTCATATGTACATTGTAAAGGGTGTCCCAACAAGAATGCAAGATTTAAATTTGGCGCCATTCGAAGTGTCATTGTTTGACATTTGAACAATTATTATTGTTTGTTAGTAGAAGGTATAAGGTTAATACGGCTACACTTCGCAAATTGCGATCAATTTGGAGTTACAATAATGCTCCAAAAGAGTCAACTGTAAAGCGATTAATGGAAAAATTTGCTGAAACTAAGTCTGTCTGATGTAAAGACAACATCGCGCCTTCGACCAGGTCGATCGACCGAAAATATCGCAGCAGTACATGATGATGTCGCTCAAACTCCATCCACCTCAATTCGACACCGAGCTCAGCAAATTGGTGTTTCCAAATGCAGCGAATTTTGACGAAAGGTTTGCATCTTCATGCATACAAAGTTCAATTGACTTAGAAACTAAAGCCAACTGATCATGCACAGTGAAAGGAAGTTCGTTAATTATGTATTGGAGAGACAACATGAAAATGCTGATTTGCCGATAAAATCATCTTTAGTGACGAGACGCATTTCCATCTTGATGACTTCGTCAATAGGCAGATTTGTCGCTTTTGGGGCGAGGAAAATCCTCGAGTGATTCACGAAAAGCAAATGCATCCTCAACGTGTCACTGTGTGGTGTGGATTTTGGGCTGGAGGAATCATTGCACCTTTTTTTTATGAAAATGAGTCAGGTCAAGCGCGTTTGCGCTGGTGTTCGGTATCGTGAAATGATAACCAATTTTTTCGTGCCTAGAATTGAAGAAATGAATGTGGAAGGGATGTGGTTTCAACAAGACGGGGCCACATCTCATACAGCCAGAGAAACTATTCAAGTGCTGCATCAGTCATTTCGCGGTCGTGTTATTTTGCGTTTTGGAGACCAGAATTGGCGATTTAACACGACTTTTTTCTTTGGGTTTTTTTGAAGTCGATAGTTTATGCGAATAAGCCGACGACGACTCAAGCCTTAAAAGAGGAAATTGGACGCTGCATTAATGAAATACCGCAGCATTTATGCAAAACGGTCATTGAAAATTTCATTAAAAGATCGCGTATGTGCCAGCAAAGCCGCGACGGCCATCTGGCCGATGTGTTGTTCCATACATAACCTCATCCTGTCTACTTTACGATATAATAAAGAATTCACGATTTTTTTTTTTTTTAATATCTGCATTTTATTTAAAATTAAAATCTTGCGTTCTTTTTGGGACACCCTTTACATGAACATATTTTATTATTATTTGTTTTGTTTTCATTTTAAATGTAGTTAATTTTTCGAAGGTTTCATTCAAATTTTTCTCTTCTTTCGCAAAGCCACAACAGACTTATGTCGATGTCGGTCTTGAATGTTATTCCAAAAACTGGAATTTTAAAGCACCGCATTCCTATGAGAGCAATCATATTCAAATTCGTCATGTTTTTCAATTTAAAACCGGTCAATGGGAGATTTTCTTTGCATTTAAATAATAAAAAAAATAAAGTTTTCCTAGAAAAATTCCTGTGGATTTATTTTGTTTTTTCTGCTTGCTTAAATCATAGAGAATAAAATTGTGTGGAATTGGCATAAGAAAAATGAATAATTTCGTATTCAATTTTTCCCACCAATAAACCTGAGTCTCCTTTTTCAACCCAATACCTACTCCGTCTACAAAAATTCATGCTATTGATAAACATAAAATATTTCTCTATAAGAATCCTTATTCTGTTCCTTTCCTTGAAAACACCTTTCACAAAAAAAAAAACCGAATTATAATTTCAATTTTTTATATGTGTTTCTCAAAAGGTAGATCAACCATACCTCAAAAAAAAAGGAAAAACACCGAAAAAGTTTATAAACCTGAAATGAAAAATCAGAAAAAGCTCCCTTCATCTAGAGCAACGTCCATTACCCTTGAATAAAAAATGCTAGAACGTCAATAAATACTGTTATTCCAACCAATTGAATATTGAATTATTAGATAGGAACCGTTAGGTAGAGTGGAATCACGCAAAGAAGTCAATTTTCGACCAGAATTGTAATCAGCCGTTTTTGATAATTTAAATCTTAAGTAAACTCAATTTCAAGTCAATGATTATTATTAGGTATTATTTGTTTCCCAAATAAGACATCAAAGTAAAACGAAAAAAAATAGAAAATAATTATGGTAGTTGAACTTGAAGAACTGTTTCCTGTGAAAAAAATACTATATGGAATTCAAAACACGTGTTGGAAATATAAAGAATGAAATGTCATAAATTTGAAGGCTTTGGAGGTTAATCTGAAATCACTCAAATGAAAATCATACTTTTTTGATAAAGAAATTGACAAACGGAAGAATGGATACATCCGGCTGTTATATGTTGGAATTTTTATTTTTGACATTTGTGACAAATTGACAGTTAACAATCCTATTTTAACTTGGGGTGTATTTATGTATACACCTAGCTCTCGAAAATCGAGTGCGTTGTTTCTTCATTTAAGGGGGTTCACATTCAACCACATTTTTATCAACTTCTGTCATATTGGTGGATTTGAGTAATGTGAACACCACCTTAATTCTTAATATAACATTCTGACATTTCTTCGCAACTCACCACCCTGCACAGAACAGCAATTTGAAACCACATGATATGACATTTTCAATTGTATTCGTTTTAAAAAACCTCACTTTCTTTTAAATTTAAATGTTTGTTTTAAACAAGTACTATTTGGAGTGAAGACCAAATACGGTTGTTTTGTTGATTCACAAAATGTAACCTTCAATTATTCTTAACGAAATTCGCTTATGAATATTGGGATCGACGGCAATCTTGATTTGGGTCCATTCACTAAGCCCTGCCAGGTGATTCTGTGGCTTCAATTCTTGAAATATCAAACCCAATTAAATGATCACTGAGAGCTGACAAAATAGCTGCCAGTTAAAAAAGTATTGCCAACTTAAGGTTACATACTAAAAGAAAACCTTTACCTATAAGCCGATATTTCTCTAAATCTCTGATCATGCAAAATATCTCGGTCTGATCTTAGATAAAAAACTAAACTGGGGTCTGAACACCAAAGATAGATACAAAAAGGCGTCGATCGCCTTTTACTCCTGCAATAGAATTTTCGAGAAAACCTGGGGACCAAACCCTAAAATTATCAGATGGATTAATTCGGCAATTATTAGACCAATAATAACCTATGGTAATTTGGTTTGGTGGAAAGCTTTAGAAAAGAGCACGAACCTGAAAACTTTGGCAAAAGTTCAAAGACTTGCGTGCACAGGGATTACAGGGGCAATGAGATCCTTTTTGTTCAAGAATCTGCGGCTAAAAGTGCTTTGAGACTTCGTCATACTAAAGTCTGGAAAAACAGTTCCATAGGACATGCTCAGATCCTTTATAAAGTTATGGGTCATAGTAGGTACTACAACAGACTATAAAATACCCGAACTTGATTTTCATAAACCATTCCAGGCTGCCATCCCAAGCAGAGAGGAATTGAAAGATAACATATCATACTCCAGTGAGTCATCAATAGCTATCTATACTGATGGCTCTAAGGCGGACACTGGTGTAGGGGCAGGCTTTTATTCTGAATCTCTCAAGTTAACCGCCTCGCTTAGGCTTCCAGACTACAGTAGTGTCTTCCAAGCGGAGGTCCTGGCAGTGACAACAGCTGCTAAACAGGTATTAATGATGGCGATACCACGGGCTGATATCACCTTTTACATTGATAGCCAAGCGGCAATAAAAGCGTTTACTGCAACTGAAGTAAAATCAAAGCTGGTTTCACGCTGCCGCGAAGAGCTTAAGGTTCTTGGCGCATATCACAACATCAGACTCTGCTGGGTCCCAGGCCACAGCGATATACCAGACAACGAGAAAGCCGATGAATTAGCAAGATTAGGGTCAACGCTTGACGTAAGCCAAGCTCAGCTAGTCAGCATCCCTACGTGTTATTTAAAATAGGAAATCTCAAAAAGAATAACTGTTAAGACCGATGAAAATTGGAACCTTCTTGACACCTGCAGTACTATAAGAAAGATCTGGCCCTGTTTTAACAAACAAAGAACGGAAAAAATTATGCAACTACACAAGGGATCACTTCGATCTCTTGTAAACATAATTACCGGACATAGTCTGCTAGGTTATCATATGAAAAAGATGAGAATCAGTTCAGATGATCTATGCAGAGGATGCGGTGACGAAGAGGTGCATGAAGACACTTCACACTTTCTATGACACTGCCCCGCACTTTCCCATCAAAGGAAGAAATTGCTCGGCAATTATTTCTTCGGGGACTTAGAAGAACTCTTTAGTACTCCAGTTACTAACATTTTGAACTTCATCAATGCCTCTAAATGGCTTGATTAACTGAACACATAGGTTTTTATTTTTAGCTTGAGTAACAATACTCACGGGTATCACAACGGATCTGCATTGATCTAAGTGTGACAGTAACGAGATCAACTGTCAGCTTCTCAACCTAACCTAACCTAAGCCTCTATTTGCCCACGAAACACTTAAAGTCATAACTATGATGCGATGGTATAAAAAAGGGATGTCAAGTTTGTCTGTCAAGCCAATGCTATTAAAGTAACCAGTTTTCAATAAATTTGTTATTCCTGAAGCAAATTAAAAAATAAGAAACCCTTCCCTATTTTCAAAAAAAAAAAAGAATTCAAAATTAAATTACTTGGAAATAATTTTCATTTTCCGCATTTTCTGCAATGTGTTGTGTTAACTTCAGAATTTCTCAGAAATAACTTTTTTGTGAATATAACTTACTAAAATAAGAACTTTTGTACCTCAAATGCGAGCTCACCTACAAGCATTTTCCTACTGTTAAAATTTCCACGAAAAGAAAAGAGAACCATCACAACTAAAAGGCATTAAAGAGAACAGATGTTATTTTTTTATTATTTTTTTCATGATCTGGTAAAAAATAGATTCAAGAAAAACATATATATTTGGGATATAAACAAAAGAGCAAGCAATTAAAAAAAAATCTTTTTTCCATTTTCATTAACACGAGTAAATCTTTTTAAAGTCTTACGAAGCAAGTTTGCTGAAATAACAAGTCATTTCTTATACATTAAGACTTATTTCGAGGAAATTGTAATTAAAATCGTCATCAATTTAATGTTGTTTTTAATTTTTATTAATTATTACTCTTGCCTAATAAAGCGTCAAGGGAAACATCATTGATTTATTTTTAAAGAAGAAAAGAATTATCCTCATGCCTGCGTGAGTTCAAAGTTGATAGTAAAATGAAAAGGTCACACAATAAAAATTATTGAAGTTTTATTTTTGGTCAAACGTTTTTTCATATTTTATTTTGCTTTGATTTAAAATTGGTGTAGGTTTTGATTTCCAACGCTTTATTATTCTGTGTGGGTCAATTATATCTAGTCTTGTGTTATTTGAGACTTATTAAAGGCAAAACCTTATTATTCAGAAATACATATTTTAAAAAGAAAAATAAGTAATAAGAAATTGTGATGAATGTCTGGATCCTTAATTATTCCTCGTAGAAGCAACCCTTTGTCAACAGTGTCTCTAGAATCGAGTTCTTTCTTTGTAGTTTATTATATCGGGTTTTCCAATAGGGACTTGACAACTTGGAATTTAATTTTTTTAACGCACCCCTTTACTAATCATTAAACAGTCATTGTCAATTTATTCAGTAAACTCAACATTTTCAACATGGTAAAGTACACGAACGAGCAACGTCGGCAAATTATAAAAAATTTCTACCAAAACTCGGAGTCGGTGACCGCAACTTTAAAAGCAACTTTAATTTTCGTTAGTTTAGGAGATCTAACGACCTGGTAGATAATATTCGTTATGTGATGTTTGTCGAGTCAGTGAGACAACGAGTTGGTTGAAGTGTCGAAAATAAATAAATCAGCAGATTATTTTCGGCGTGAACTGGAAGATATGGACTTGGACAGCATGTGGTTCAAACAGGATGGTGCTATAAACTACAGAGTAAGTTTAATGAGCTGTTAGAGTGGCGCGACAGCTCTTGAAGAGCCAAGGCCTAAGTGCATAGCCGTAGCTAGGATTTCGTTTCAGGGGGGGTTAAGATAAATGATAATTTTTTCAAATTTTTTAATAAAAAAGAAAACATATTTATAAAATTTATCACATTTTTTCAATTCGCCGAAGCCAATTCATTTGTTCACGAAACAATGTTTTTTGGAAAGTTTAAAAATACTTCTTGAGTGTATCTATTACCCTTTAATAATGGAAAGAGGTTGGAAAGGAGGTGCCGGTGTATACTTTGGCTTTAAATACCTGAACATTGCATTGAATTGGAAAGTCAGAGTGTGGAAGGGAGTTCCACATTCTTGAAGTACGGCTAAAGAACGAATCTTTATACTTGAGAGTACGTCCGAAATTGGACTACTGATTGGCATTCCTAGAAGTGCGAGTATTACGGGCGAATTGTTTAACGGGAGGAATGGAACTGGCTATTTGACTTGAGCACTTACCGTAAAAGTAACGATAGAAACGACAGAGACACGAAACGTTACGACCGATCGATGGTTATTTAACAAGGTGAATGAGTTGGTTATGTCTCTGTCACCAATCAGTCTTATGGAACTTTTTTGTATACAGTCCAAGAGGCTTAAGTATGTAGTTGGAGCACCATCCCAGAGATGAGAGTTGCACTCAAGCTTTGGATGAATATATGTTTTATAGATAATGGCCAGATCAGACGGGGAGAAAAATTTCTTGCACTGTCTTTAGAAACCCAAACATGTTGCGGCATTTTTAGCGACATCGCATATGTGCTCGCCGAAGAATCTTGAGATGTTCGGTCTCATTGATGCAAGTGCCACTCATGGACAGTGGCAGGGGAGGTATATCTCGCTTTAACGATACAAGATAGCATCGAGTTTTCGAAGCAAACGAACTCTACGCGATTTTGTATTCAGCATTGTACAATGCTGTTGAAGTCAGTGTTTCATGAGCTTATCATATTTTTCCGTTGTAGTTCTACATCCGAAGAGGAGGGATGTGAGTCTGGAAATGAATAAGAAAAGCTAAGGGTACTATCGTCAGCGAAACAATTGATTGGATTAGAAGTTACAGACGCAAGAGAACATTAATGAAAATGAGAAAGAGGGTTGGAGACAGAACGGAGCACTGAGGCACACGAGCATTTATATTGTGGTTTTCAGACTTGAATCCGTCCCATACAACTTTTAGTGAACGGTTCGAAAGAAAGTTTTTAATCCAACGAAGAAGAGATTCATCTATACCGAAAGCACGCATTTCGATAAAAGAGCAAGATGCCAGAATTTATCAAAAGTTTTTGAAATATCAAGTGCAACAGTCATACTTTCTCCAAAACGATGTAAAGATTTGTTCCACTGTTCGGTGAGATAAACCATCAGATCACCAGTGGACCATTAGAAGGATGGATGGAAAAGCTTACGCATGGTTTTTCCAGCATGGAAGAACACCTCTTCAGATTAATGGCAGGGATACCATCTTGACCAGCAGATTACTGTATGTTGAGATCTTTTAGGACTCTCGCCACAGCACGAGTGCGGAAGAAGATTTGTCCATTGGAATCACTGACGCTCTCAAGAACTGGGGGAATCATGACACTCTCTAGCTGCTTTTGCGAGAGAGCTAACAACTGAAGTGTCATTGTCAACGAGCGTAGGGACCGAGGAAGAAGAAAAATTCTTCATATTTTTAAAAAAAAGATCAAAAATTCTTACTGCCTTTGGGACATTGCCGTATTTTTGCCTTAATTTTTGGTCATGTAACGACTTATGTAAAAGAAATATGGTTATCTCTGCTTGTAGATAACTAGATGGCGAGAGTAGTAAATGATATCTTTATTGTACTAAACCAAATAAATATACAAAGAATTCTGAAAGAAAATAGAAAAATACCTTTAAACTTAAATGGAAAAGTTATAAATTCAGTGCCAGCAACACAAAAAAAAATCATTAAGTTATTAATCAATATTTATTTTATTTTACTTTACAAAATTATTTCGGGGAGGGTTAAACCCCGTAACCCTCCCCCTAAATACGGCTATGCCTAAGTGGCTTACTCTCATCAACAATTCTCTGAGTGCGTGTGAAGAATTGAGGGGACCTACAATTTAACGCCGATTCCGAACGGCAAAGTTGAGAAGCACTTTTTCATGACAGATTGATACTCTTGGAAAATTTGTCAGGTCTTCGCAAGAGGCAGTGCCCGTGAAAGATGAAATAAAAACTTGGCCTGAGTAGGACTCGAACCAACAACGTTCTGCTTAGCAGCCAACGCACTTACCAACTAAGCTACGGGCAACTGTTGAGCGTGTTATCTCAAGAAATTTCTCAGCCGATTGGCCGCCTAGTTAAGACGACTTAACGCCTTTAGATCATTTTCTTTGGGGCTACATTAAATCATTAACTTATAATAACAAGCCGACAACGTTCCAACTATTTTCATTGTTAACTTCCAGGTTTATTGTCAAGCAGTTCAGGAGACCTATCATTGCAATTTTATGTCTACTTCTACAAAACCTTCTTCGCACTTTGCTCAACACCAGCTTTAGAAGTACTACTAATTTCTAAGAAGACAAAACATAAGCTCTACAATTGTAATCATAACAAGACACTGCCTCATAGGAAGACATGCAATAAGGCTAGAGTTCTACTCAAATGATTTCTGTTGAAGCTGCATGGACGAAGAAGAAGGAGAAACAGTCCAACACCTCCTTGGTACAAATCTGGCACTCTTCAACAGAAGGAACACCTATCTCGGTAACCCCTTCTGCGATAGTACACGTTCCAGTAAAATGGCAACGATTGATATAAGATGGCTCTCCCGTTTGATATAAAAAGTGCTAAATGGTTTGTTTAATTTCAAAATTCTCCCATGAGTAACTTTTTATACAGGTACCACAACTGACCGTTAGACTCTAAGTGAGTCAACAACATCTAGACAGCCACTCTAACCTAACCTAGGCGAACCTTCAACAAAACCTTGGCGAGCTAAACCTCGGCTTAAAAGGAAAGAATCCATCACAAATAGTTTTACTTTTTATCAAGGTCAAGAATTACTCTTTAAGATAAATTCGTCCAAATATTGCTAAATTTATAAAATCTGCACCAACAAAACTCGATTTTTATTTATTTTTTTACCTCTTATTTTGTATAAACTGTTTTTTTTCTTTTTAAACTAAGAAACTGTACGTAGGGATAAGGCTAACTCCTCCAGATAAAAATTATAAATATTGTATATGTTTAAATAATCACCCACCACAAATCAACTTCCAAAATTGTCTGACACTTCAATACATATTTGAAAATCGCCGTCCACGCTTTTAATTCACATAATACCGCAATGGTGACACACATTGTCATTTCCTAATAATTTTAAATATTAACTCACACATGGGAGAGAAAAACACACAAAACATTCCCAAATTTGACCAAGTGCACTTCAAAAAATTTGTCCATAAACGAAGTGTAGGTTGATCGTTGATGTTTAATAAAGAGTGTGACCAACATTCACACATTCGTTCAACTATAATAAATTGGGGCATTTTACCGAAATTGGCTAAGAACAATTAAAGCTGAAAAAGTGGATTAACACTTTTGCGAGTAAAAAATTACATTTCTTTATTTAAGTGGTACTTAACGACGCGGCGTACCTTCTGTAACCATTCTTCTTCTTAAGATTTTCACCTTAAAAACACAATTAGAATTCCAAAAATCGGTCCTATCATTATTTTATGGTATTATTCTACTCCAAAAATATGAAAGGTTTTCTCTTTCCAAATTTTCCCTAAACAAAGAACTGAAACCCAGACCACCTTGCTTTTAGCAGATTACTATGACTGACCTTACCAGTGTGCACTCACCGGATTGATTGTTCTTTCCTCCCGAAAAAAAAATCAACGGAAAAATCCACTTTTCCCATCCCTGGCTCTAAATTGTTCACTTTTTACACTTCAATTCCAGCTAATATATTCAACTAAATGATGAAAAGTGATAGTAAGTGATTACACGAATGAAAAAGCACAACATCGACACTCACAGCAAGTACATAGAAATACTTGTAGGTACACTGCGCCACATTAATTCTAGTGAGTGGTTCGCATACCTACTCGAAAAATGTCGTCGCAGTGTCGGTCGCCCCGTCCGTCGTACATAGATTAACAAACCTGCCGCATCCCACTCGCCTATACCTAACCTACTGACATATGATAAGTAGCGCGTAGAACACTTTTCAAATAATATAAATTGGCACATGGTGAATTTCTTTCGCGTATTCACTTTCAAAGTCGATACTAGATACTCTTATTCATAAGCATAATATTGTCGATTATTTTTTGTTATTAGCAATTTTCTAGACTAACAGTTTTTTGTATCCAACAAAACGACAAACAGTTCACGCCAGACCAAAGACACGTGCGGTGGTGGTGTTGGTCGGTTACACATAGTTGTCGTGTCAGTTTTGATCGTTTATAATATCGTAACTGTTAAATTCGAATTTAATATAAGAAAAGAAATAAATTGTTTAGACGCCTCACTGTTTTCCTTTATTCCTAGAAGTGAATTTTATTTAAGAAAAAAAACAAAAAAAAATACATGCGAAGTCACAGGGACTAGCACGAGCAACTTAACGGACCTACGCCATTGTTCACATTGTAGTCCTTTGATGCTAGACGAGAAAGGAATATTGTAATTATCCAGCTCGAGCCCTCAGTTTTCTCTTTTGTTTGTGTTCTAGTTCTTGTTTACGTCATTGAAAAAGTTTGCGTGTTTGTTGTTTCTCTATAATTTGTGACAGCAGTGGTGTGTTTTTTTGTGAAAGTGGTCTACGAACGTGTGAGCATTTTAGAGAATTCCCACACGGAAGCCAACAAAATAATGTTGACAACAACCTATGAAAGGTGAACAAATTAAAAGAAAACAGACTAACAACAATGCAAAAGAAATTTAATTTTCAATTTGATTTTGTGGAAACCAAGAATGTGTGACTTACAGCAGGTTTGCATGCCCCTTTGGCTCATATGAAATGAGAAATGACCTTGCACAATTTGCTTGTGTTGTTTGTTTGTGTTTCGTTTATTGGATAAGAGATCAGTTTCATTTTAATTCATTCATTAAAAATTGTAATCACAGTATGGCTAAAAAGCAAAGCACTTGTTTTTAATAATTGTTTTGCAAGCATTCTTAATTTTTGTAGACTTTTATTTTTACTATTATTTCGAATTTTTTACTGAACCAACCATAACGGTGAATCAAAAAAAAAAAAAAAACGATAACAACTTAGAGGTGCTTCCACCAATGTCTTTTTTCCAAATCTTGTTCGTTAAGAACAAGAATTTTAGCGACTTGTGTCCGAAATTTGATTTGAAAGTTGCCGACATGACAAACTTCATCCTATCAAACGGAATTAGAAAGTTCGGTTTGTGAATCCTTAAAAAGTGTTTTTACTACATTCAACTTTGGATCTGTGTGATACATCTGTTTTCAACTCATTCACCACGGAAATAAATATCATCACATCACCAATCGCAGATATTCAAATATGTCACCATTGAACGAAGATTGTGGTGTCAGCTAGCTTAATTTCTGCAGATGGCAGATTTGCTTTTCAATTTTTTTTTTTCAAATGCTTGTATTCTTTTTTGTAAGAGTCGTGTTGAATTTCTGAGCTGTTTTTTATCAAATGAAACGTCTGTTGGGTCCGGTAGTATTTTCAATTGTAAATCCATATGAATACAGATTAATACAGAAATGCATTTCGCACTACAACGTACGTGCCCGGTCCACCAGTAAGCTGAATTCTTTATCC
Source organism: Sphaerophoria taeniata (assembly GCA_943590905.1). Taxonomy (NCBI): domain Eukaryota; kingdom Metazoa; phylum Arthropoda; class Insecta; order Diptera; family Syrphidae; genus Sphaerophoria; species Sphaerophoria taeniata. The sequence goes on from OX016541.1 coordinate 28,767,027, forward strand.
ATCTTGAATTCTTGATTGTTAAATGCATTCGTTCGTAAGATTCAAAATTTCATAACAAGGTCTTTTGAATCTGCTTGTAAATTTAATTATTGTGAGTCTTAAACATTCTCGAATCAATTGGAACACGCACACAAATTTATATCAATCGAGGATTACGGCAAGAGACAAAAATCAAGTTGATAATCTTACAAAATAGATCGATTCTCAGACGTACCGAAAATCTCTTAAAAATCGGTCAAGCCGTTTCCGAGGATTGTGGAAACTAAAACTATGATACGATTTATCTATACATGTAACCAAATTCATATTAAAAATTGGACCTGTTTTTGAGACATCGAATAAATAATGGTCCAATAATCTTAGCACGGATCTGCTGTTGCCTGCAACTACACACGCCTTAATATTGTAAAGTATTGTTAAATTGTTTTGCATAGCGCTAGTTTAGTATAGCTGTACCCTGCTCGGGATACTATGCCAGCAACTAAAATTAATTTGAAGGAAAGACATTACATAAATATTTAATTCATTTTGAGTATTATTTTAGTTATAAGTTAATGCAGCGATTGCTGGGTTAGCTAGTAAAGCGTAAAGCTTTCCTAAAAATGGAATTTCCAACAAAAACCGAATCTTTCAATTCGAGATAGTAAGTTCCTGAGGTATGTGCGTTCAAACAAATAAACAAACTCAAGCTTTATATTTCAGCATAGGATTTTTTTTAATTTTGCGGTTATCTTAGAAACAGCTTTAACGACTTTGATCAAAATCACGGCAAAATGCATGCCTAGTTAAAGATCTTTGTTCCAAGAATATCAACGAAAGAAAATATTCGTTACCCGATTCTAAAAGGACAATATGTACATGGTCATTCGTGTCGTGGTTTAAAGTTGGAAGCACAAACAGCTGACACCTGTCAAACCCATAATATTAGTTTAAACTTGCGTTTTTGATGTTGAAATTTTCGCATAAGTTGGCAACCGATTCTCGTAGTAAACTCCGCAAATACTCCATTTCAGTAAAGCTCCAGCCAAACAAAAGAATTGACGGAAAAAAGACAGTGGTGGAAGCACCTCTAAGTTGCTATCGTTGTTCAAATACATAAATGAATTCACGGATGCAGCCTCACTGCAGTGTTAAAATAACACAAAAACAAATTATAACATAACCTTATTCTTTTTAAACTTAACGAGCTGAAGTTTCCAGGTATTTTTAACTTCTAGATAAAGTCATACCTCTCTAATCAACACTACAGGGTCTGGTGTTCCTCAAGGTAGCCACCTCGGTCCAATCCTATTTGTCTGAGCAATAAATGACGCTGAGGCCCTTGTATTTGTGAATTATTTGCTAAATACTAGGATAAAAAATTGTCTATTGAAAACAGCAAGCACAAGAATTTTTCTTTAACGGAACATGAAATTGAGTTCGAGATAATTTCAAAACCAAAATGCAAACGCTATCAAACAGAACCAACTGCCCGTGGCATAGTGGTTATGTGCGTTGGTTACTACAAAGAACGTGTGGGTTCGAATCCGACTAGTGCCTACAAAGTTTTCATTTCATCTTTCACGGTAACTTCCTTTTGCGAAAAACTGACTAGACTTCAAAGAGTATCAATTTGAGAAACAAAATTTGTACAAGGCCGAGGTTTATACTGAAATTTAATTTTGCTTTTTTGCTTTGGAAACCGAAAAATGAATAACCCTTTATAGAATGAAAGAATCTACAATTTCATGTTCATTTTTTCAAATTAATTTCTTTAATGACATATGTATCTCAAAAACTGTGTAGCTAAATTTAAATTTCTGTATCAATATTCCATCAAAGAAAAATAACTCAAATGGAATTTTCGATAGAAATCCAAAAAGGACATTTTTGCTATCTTTTAAATGAAACATTCCAAAACAACAATAAAATTAGAAGAAACCCCCAATCATCTGCAATTATTCTTCAATAGAAAACAATTAATTTAGTTAAGTGATCGAAGGACATTTTTTGGCCCAATATAGAAGGATAACAATTTGTTTCATTATCTTTCGTTGATTAGTATTGCTACGACCTTTTGCTAGTTCTTAATAAATGAAACATGCCATTTTAGAAGCTCCTGTATAGCCGTTTTCTTCTTTCTATTCATGACTTTTCTTTGCTATTTTAAACTTGTGCTTTAATCTGCTGCTACAATGGATTTCGAGTAATTTATTTTAAAAAAGGATGCGCATATATGAATTTCGTCTTCTTTATCCTTTGTCATACTGTGGGTTTAATCGGAAATCCCTTTGTTTGCAACTGTCTGCTGTGAAGAAGAAAAAAAATAAATAAGATAAACATAAAAGTTAATTAAGCATGAATGAATACATTTTCCTTGTGGTTTAATTTATCATAGTTCAAGGATGCAATGGATTCTGTTTTTAAATTAACAGAAATCATATTTATAATGGGATAAGGATAATGGACGATTTTTGGTGGAGGGTAATTCGTTGATTCCGCCGGAAGTCAAATTGAATAAGCATTTTTTTTTCAACCCTCTTCTAGTCGATATAGTTTAAAAACAAAGTATTTGCACTCAGTGTTACTTTCTGAGATTAATTTACCAAGAGCGTTAATCTTCATTTGGTACACCATGTATCCCTTGTCAATATCAAAACACCTTGAATATAACCATGATATAAAATCTGGAATATTTCATTTTGTTCAACATCTTTGTGTCAATACCAAGTTCAAATAAAATGTAACCTTGTTCCAAATTGGATAATCTTGAAGAGGAACATAACGACTTTAAACTTGATGCAAGGATGTTCGTCTCCTTAGGGTACCTGTTCCAGTGATTAGCATTAAAAGAAACGACACCTCGTTTGTTTTAGGGATAAACTGACAAGGATACTCTGGTAATCCCAATTCAGTTGATCAACATTTGTTTTTCCTTTGATTTGGATGGAATTGGAAAGTGGGACGTTTGAAAGGCGTTTTAACTCTAGTTCATAATTGCATAGCCCAACTTAATATTTACCATTTCTGGCAAAACTTGAGACATTAAAATATACTGGGGGATAATGTTTTATAATTTAATCTTTTTTACGATAGGTAAATATTGAATTACACCAAAGTTTCCTAAGAAAAAACTGGTCCTTGTGTTTATATTTTAGTAATCAAAATAAACAATTAAGCTGTCAACATTTTTCTTTCTATTTAAATTACTATAACACTGTAAACAGAAAGAACAAGTTTCCTCCAAATAACTAACTTAAAAGTACAAACAAAAAATGCAGTCTTTCTACAAAACTTGACCAACATGACTGTATAGAATTTGGATGGCTGCTGGCAATCTGTTGAAATATTTCTTCAGAATTAACATAATTCTCAAAAGTTAAACCAATTAAAACGAGTGCAAAAATTTACTTCCAAAAAGAACATTAATTAATTCAAACGAACATATATGCACTTTTTAAATTGAAATGTGAAAAGTTACATTTCATTAATCCACTCATGATTCTTATACGATTGATGATTATTTGCTGTGAGTTGTGAACCAAATTGAAAAGTATAAAGAACACTCATATAAGTTGCAAACAATAAACACCTGCAATTAAAACGCCACGTTCCGACTTCCTCTTTTGTCATGAAAATTCATCGATAAATGGATATTTCAATTATTTTATTGTTACGTGTGTGAGAGAATTTTAAGGCATGTATAAATTTGGGCACACATGCGGTGGAAATCGATTTATTTTGCTGTTTTGTTGAGGGAGCAATTGGTTTAATATTTTAACAGAGAATAACTTTTGGAAAACAGTCAATGTCATAGAATGATTGACTGTGTGAAGCAAACCTTGAACCGATTAGAGTGTTTGGAATCAAACCAAAATTGCTTACACGTGAATTAATGCGAAAACAATCCATTAAAAAACAAGCAGACGTACAAAATGCTACGAGGGTGGTTATAAGTCTCATCGCCTGATGAGATGCGACATCAAAAAGCAGTAGGTACATTTCCGAAGACGGCTACTGTCGAAATTGTAGCAGCGGTAAAATTCACCATCCATGGCGACCGATCAAAAATTGGTGGTCCACGTGCGTCGGTTTTTGACGAGCCACGTTCCAGGTGATCCGAAAACGACCATCACTGATATAACGTGACAAAAATCCACTACCTCGTACTCGACATTAACCTTGTATGCAGGAATTTTGGCCATGGACGTCGTGTTTGCTTACTCCGGAGAGCAAGCGTAACCGTGTGATCATTTCATAGCTGTGTTTGAAGCTGTTTGAACGCAGTCTATAAGGAAGTGACTGCGTGTAGGTCGTTTCATGACAGTCGACAATTCGACATAAAATGGATGCCCTGAAACAAAAAAAAAAATCTAAAGAGTAGACTTTAGCCGGCAAACGTGCTCCGACTGTTCCATCAGCCGGAAAAGTACGGCCATTATTTTCTGATCGCATTGGGCTTTACAAACTGCTGCCGTTTTCTTCAGATTAGGTCCCGTGCACATTTTTTTTTATACAAAATTTAAAAACTCACTCGCCGGCGGAAATTTCGGGCGTATTAGGAGGTAATCGCCGCCATTGAGGCATAGCTTGAGTTTGTTTACTTCGAGAAAACGTATTTTTTTAAACGGGTTAAAAGGTGAATTTACCAAACATTTACTCTTACCGGACCACTCGTATTAAACAAATTTGAAGGCCTTGGTAAAGAGATTCAAATATAAATGAATCTTCATGTATAAGTTTTGTTCTTCCGTTTTTCCGCCTCCAGCTGTCAATATCAGGTTTTGGTTTCCGACATCCCAAAAAGTGGTTTCCTGTTACACATTTTCGGTTTTTGACTTCCAATTTTTATTCTTCGAATTCACATTAATTGAATTCTGTCCTCCTCACAAAAATAAATTTTTTCCTTAACCTAAAATAGCTCAAAGCGTCTTGTCTGCAACCGAAAATATATCAATTTCAATATTATTGCAAAAAGTATAATCCACAATCCTTTTCTATTCCATTTTTCATCTTGAAACAATAATCACCTCTGGCGTTCTGAAATTCCCAACTAGGGCAACTACGGCGTACAAGTAACTATTATATCCATCGACTTCCTGTCGAAGAATGATGGCAACAGCATCACAACCCTTCTTTTGCACATAATCATAATAAATTGTGGACGTTTTACGTTCAGCCATATCACTGGATCATTAATTTAATTGCAGCCATTTAATGGAGCAATAGTCCGACAAAATGTGCACAGAAATCACCTCAAGGATAATATTCCTGGGAGAGTTAAACCATTCAAAAATCGATTATTATTGCCTAGCAACTGAGACGCCACTGTGCTTGTGCTTGTGCTTCTTATTTGAAATTTATTGCAAATTGGTTGGACAAGGAGATCCAAAGCTTTAAATTTAAATTTACATTTGCATACTGTGCAGCTTGAAGGACACGACAAAATTATTAATGGTATTGAAGTTTGCATAATCAAAAACACCACATGACTTTTGTTCTGCTTTCTCTTCGGTTGTCTTTGTCTTGTCATCATGGTTATTGGCAAAGGGAGAGAATACTGTTGAATGTGCATTTGAAATTGGACAAATACATGACTTTGAATTTGTTACATTTGTTCTTGCTTGCTTTAACCTCAATCTTAATGTTATTGCATGACTTAGCAGTTTTCTTTTATGTGATTATATGCAAAATCAAGGATTTTTGCAAACATTTCCTTAAGAAAAATATTTCGATGTGGGTTCTAGGGTTTTGTTTCGTTTAGGGGAGAAAAGTAATAATTCCTCATGAAGACGTTTAGAGCTTTGCAACGACTTTGTTCTGTTTGCACGCACATTTGGAAGTGTTTTCAAAAACTTTAGAGCGAGGTCATGATGTCTTTTGATTTAATCCTTTTTTCTTGTTATTAATTTCCTTCAAATCCTAGGTTATCGGTAGATGTTGTTACCTGAAATTCACTCTGAAATCTTGAAATGAAAGAAAAAATCCAAGCGCTAAAAAAATCAATCTGGTTTACATGCACAACGTGGTAGTGCATCTTGCACCTACATTGAATAGGAAAAAAATTAAATCTTTATAAAAAGCTTCCGTTCCAAGAAATACGGATTTTCCTTTAGAATTTCAATAACACAGCTTTCACCGTTTAATCCTAAAAAAACCGCAAGAAAATGAACTCAGTATGTTCACTTCATGCGAACAAAAAGAAAATGAGTGCTCACGTTCGACACAACCAAATGGAAGAATTTCCCGAGGAAACAGGTTCTCGTTTGTCTTACTTAGTTTGCACTATTTTTACCACCTCTCTGTTCAAAAAAAAATCATTTCCAATCGATTGTGTTTGTGTTCCCCTTTAAAGGAGGCGTGCTTCGAATATGGATTATAAAGCCCTTCGACACAACTAGAAACAATGTTTGGGTGATAAAAAGCCACAAAGTGCATAAAAGCGCTTTAACCAAACATATCCGCTTTATCATTGAACACAAACGAAGGGCGAGCAAAAAGTGCCCTTTCGCGTCTAAAGCTTTAAACGATTTTTTAGGCTCAACACACCCTTTCAGAGTTAACCTCTGATGACACTTTTTCCGCAAAAACAATTTTACTGTGCGATTTCGTGTTTTGCTATCAATCCAGCAAAAACTTGGATCTAAAAAAAAAATTGCCGGTAGAAGATTTAGCTTGCTCCTTTTTTTATTTTGAGATAATAATAAAAAATCGAGTCCATTTGGAAAGCTTTCGCGAACGTGAGCGGCTTTGTGTTGGTGTATGAACGCTACGATATGCTGACGTGATTAATGTGCCGCAATAAATATTTTTTTTTTTGCCAATGGACGAACAGCGAAACAAATGAAAAATAAAAAAGAGAGAACAATGACGATGGGAAAGAGTTTGATTGTTGACACGAACAGGAAAGTTATGCAGCTTAATGTTTTAAATGGATTTCGTTTCGTTTGAGGTGTGATAGCTTTTCTTGCAGATCGATATAAATTGAAGAGTAATTTGACTGAGTGTTTTCAAATAACAAAGAATATTGACAGCTTTTTTCAGTCGAAAATTTCATACAAACTCAATTTATAATAAATGGTTTTCCAATGGAGACGAGGTGATTTTGGCAGCTCATGGTGGCCATATTGTTTCTTTTACTTTCTGTCAAATATCGTCTTTTAATCGATCACTAAAACGAATTACCATGGCAAGTAACAGGGTCGAGTGATGAAACTTTAAAACGATGCGAGCGTTGCGCCATTTTAATGGGGCATAATGGTCCGTCGTAGTCGACTATTCAATGTTTGATGGTCAAAGTCGAGTCCACCGGCTCAGTGAACATTCAGCCGACATCCGTACGTCAACTTAACGCAAAATCTGTCAAAATCTGTCGACTGTGAAAATGTGCAGCAGAATCCGTGACAGACAATTCCTCGTCGTTGCCATCAACATGTTTAATTTTTCGTCATAATTTGGGTCTGCACTAATACAAAATCCAACTGACTGAGCTGAAACCAAGCGACTGTACGCAGCGTCCTGTGTTCGCTAATTGGGTCTTGGAGCAGTTGGAATTCGATTACGATTTTGACTGAAAAATCATCTTTAGCGATAAGACACATTTTTGGATGCATGTGTGAGGTGCCAATGCATCAATGTGAAGTTACTATTTGGTGTGGATTTTGGGCTGGAGAAGGCATCGGCCTGGACTTCTTTTAAAATGATGCTGGCCAGGCCATCACCGTCAACGGCGATCACTTTAGGTCGATGATCACCAACTTCTTGTGTCCTGAATTGGATGAAATTGACACCTAAGACATATGGTTTCAACAGGATGGCACTACGTGCCACACAGCTCAAGACACAATAGATGTTCTACACGAGCCATTTCATGGCAAGGTTATCCTACGCCAAGGTGACCTGAATAGGCCATCCAGATCCTGTGATTTTACCCCTCTAGACTTTTTCTTTTGAAACTTTCTTAAGTCGCATGTCTACCTGTGCAAATAAGCTGCAAATCATCTCGGCCGATAAAATTCAGCCTGATTTATGCGCCAAAGTGAATACAAAATCGAAAAATTGACCTTTTGAATTCGCGCAAAGCAATCTACTTCAATCAAATAAAAAAAAAAAAAAACATTGGAAACCCCTTTAAAAATATGATAAATAGTACGCATACGCCATAGAGACCCGTTCTACTGAAAATTTTTTGTAAGTTTTTTTTTTTGACAAATTGGCCTCCAAGCACACGCTCATCCTAGGTTTTCTTTGGATTCTCATATCATTAAATTCGTTTTCATTAGGTTAGGTTAGGTTAGAGTGGCTGTCTAGAATCTAGATGTTATTGACTCACTTAGACCTCAATTTTTATACCACTAAAGAAGTTACTCATGGGAGAGTAATGTTGTACTTTTATTATAGTTAGAGAGACACCTTGTGTCGATCATTGCCAATTCTCTGGTATTATCGAAGAAGGGATTACCGAGATAGTTATTCCTTGTATTGGAGAGTGCTGGACATGTACATAAAAGGTGTTGGACTGTTTACTCTTCCTCCTCGTCCAGGCAGCTTTTTCAGAAGTCATTTGCGTAAACCCCTAGCCTCAAAGCATGTCTACCTATGAGGCACTGTCCTGTTATTACTCCAATTGTGGAGCTTATACTTTATCTGCTCAGGGAAATCAAGCCTTTTGACCGTTTCAGGTCTATGTTTGATCATATTTGTTTGGTTGCTAGGCAGGTGGTTTTCATTAAGAACATTTGAACGAAAAACAAAACCCTGAGAGTCGATAAAGGGGAAAACACACTTTTTGTCCCTTTTTACTGGACATACATGATTGAAATTCATGAATATCAAAACGTCGTAATCCTAATTAGACACCCTTTTCTCCAAATCGCAATATTTAGAGACACTAAACGATGAGAATCATGGAGAACGAAGCAATTGAATTCTTTGTTCAATTGTTTTCTTTTTTGTATATTTCAGTGTTTTTTCATTTCAAATTCATGCAAATAAATACAAGATGAACTTGTTAAGCAATTATAAAATTATTCAATTGAGTGTTTAAACAAGTTGGTTATTTTGGCAAACATCAACTTTCTTCATTCTTTTCTGCACCCGAAGTACAGTGTTTTCAAGGTTTCATATATAGCCAATTGAATACACAAAAATCGAAATTTCCGACCTGAGAACAGTTATGGAGTTTTGCTTTATTCAATTGTCAAGTTATTTGTTAAGCATGAGATTAGACAGCAAACATTCAAAAATTATTTTTCATAGAAGACATTCCAATACAAAATAAAAGTGTAGGAATTTCTCTGGAACAAAAGTACTGTGAACTAGAAAAAAAGAAAAATTATATCGATTTTGCATTTTTAAATAAAACAACCCACGCCGCAGCTGGAATAAAGCTAAAAATAGCAAGGCAAACAGAATCATAAGTTTTAGTTAAATATTCTCCTATTTTTGACAATCAACCAAAAAGTATTATGGCTTTCTTTATTCGCACAGTACAAGCACGAACCCCTCTCCTTTTTCATACATCTCAATTCATTAATTCGCAATTTTTTTAATTCAGATTTGAAAGCGACTTATGTATGTATGTTGAAACTCATTGCTTCCTAAAATTTCATTAGAGGCAAACAAACCCAATTTGTCGAGTTCTTTGATATTATATTCCATAAAATTCCCTAAGTCTCATTATCATTCTACCAAAAGTATTCCTTAAGGATGACAAACAACAAACACACAAGTAAATAGAATTTCCCCCAAAAACCGATATCAAAAACTATATTTTCCTTCGTTGTCATCTTATAATGTAATAAACCAAAATTATCTCCTCGGGGACTTGTTTTATTGATGAATCAGCAAACAATAATGAACTCGCCTGTGAATGTGAATGCGAATGTAAATGCAGACACAGCAACCAACGAACTGATAAATTCAAGTGTCATATTTGAATTACTTGATCCGGAACAGGATATTGCCTTGGATGAAGAAAATCCTCGAGATCACAATGATTACAATAGCATACAATGTTCTGAACCGGAAATTGCCAACCGCATTGACAACACCACCACCGACATTGTTATTAGCGGTGATGCTGAAATGGATACAGCCAATAATTCCAAGAAGCACTCCGATGATGAGGATGATGATTCTCAGGATAACACCGACACTAATAAAAATGACGATAATAGTGCCGATGATGATGATAACGATTTGAATGATGATTATGATGACGATGATGATTCCATTTTAGACGATTTAACTCAGACATCGAGTATTTTTGATGATTACTTCCTTCTCAACACGAAATCTAGCATTCAAAATGAGTGAGTTTTACTTTCTCCTGTAGGTAGTTATCATGAAATAGTCCTTTTGAAATACCATTTCCATTTCAAAGAATCAATCATAGCGAAAAACCTACGGATGGTTCGGTTCGTAAACAAAGTTTAACCTTAACCCAAGCCAATATTGAAAGCAAATATGTAATGTTGCTTGATTTGTTTCCCACTCAAAACAACCGAGTTGAAGGATTTTGGGAATCCATTCATTCGATTGAAAATCTTTAACAAAGAGAAAAACAAATCGAAAAATGGTCCTCTTTCTGTTCCTCGGAGAAAAGACTTTTGCAAGTTTTTTGATAAGGACCGGACGAGGAACGTACAAGGATAGCATTTACATATACATATTGTTTTATTACAATGTGAGAAAGTCTGTCTGTTGTCGGATCTTTGATGCGGTTGTACTCGTAAGGTAAGATTTATTAAGAGAATTATAATAAATGACTGATGTTGATTTATGATAAACACATTTGGGTCTTTCTTCTAGCTTTTTGGCAAAATGATTGAACGATTGTGTTCGAATTGTTCGTTTGATTTTAATAAATGATGGAATAGGGAAAACATTTTGGGGTAAAGTCGACATCAGAGTTCATTGACTTGGACTATGAGTTGATATCGATATCGATTGGTTTGTTTTCTTTTATGTTCAGCTTTTCTTTGTCAGAGAATACAGCTTGAAGTTACCCACTTACTTTATTGTTTGTTCTATAATAGCACACAAGGCTGTCTGGAATTACAATCTTTTATTTGTTTAAAGTAAATTTTCTAGTGTGTCAACAATATTTTCCAACAGGTCATATCCAATAACTTGAAATCCAGTTGAATTCAACCAAATTAGGGACGATGGACAATAACCCACATACAATATTATTATCATTATTGCAATGTCGACACATAAACCCACTTATAAATTTTTTTCGATAAGAATTTCCAGACGAAAAAAAAATTTGACTAATGTATAAATAATAATAATCAGCAAAATTTATTTATAGCTAATCAAACTGTGCTTATTCACAATTTACTGACAGGGTTGCAAAACAAGCAAAATTGGGGGACAAAAAATCCAATCATACACAAATCCCAAAACTCCAATCAAAAAAAGACACCCAGCAATACCTTATCTGTACTGACAGTTCCAATTTCCTTTTTAATCCCAAAAATTGAATATCAATGAACTTTCTGTGGAATTTTGGTAAAGGTATCGAGAGTAATACATATGAAAACGTTTGTTGATTTTGATTCTATTGAGAGATGTTTCGGAGATCGTATCGGAAATATGAACCTAGGTTCCTATTTTTTGTACCTGGTCGACTACTGTCAATATTGTTTAAGGTTAAGGTGGAATACTGGAATTTGAAATGCAATTCTTTTTCAAATTATTATCTCTGATTTGTATGAAAAAATTGTTAGAAAACGAAATGAGAAAAATGCAATTTCTTTTATTAAATTAGGTAGAAAAATGCAGACTTGTGTAATTATAAGTTGGTCTCACAGGATACACTCGTAAAGTTGGAAATTTGATACAGTCATCGCAATCCACTTCCTCACATCTTTGAAAAACATCTAAGCAAATCAACTTCAAACTGGAAAACCTCTATAGGACAAAGCTTAACGATATTCTAATAATTAGAGACACGCCAAGAGGTATGTTAAAGGCTCAGGACAGACGAAAATAAACTTCACAAACTAAAGAAATCAAAAAAAAAAACTGTCTATGAAATAGAGAGCGGGGAAGGTACCAGGTCTAGTAGTCTAGTCTACCCATTCTGTCAAATACATGTAGCAGTATAAACCGCGCTGTACCTGCTGTGAGGACGGAGAGGGTGGTTTTGTCTCGGATCCCAATACATAGTATTCTGGAGCGATGGGAAGTAATAATGAATTGCTCAACGGGGATTGAACACAAAAGCCAGCTCCACCATTTCTAGGCGACAACCTCATGCTGAAGCCCCAAGCATTGAAAAACTCAAGAGTGCTACTAATGCATGAAGCTATAGTGCTCGAAAGACTGGTAAAAGGTTTAAAATGTCCCATAAATAAGAAAAGGAGATATCACGGAGTGTACCAATTATTGGGGTATATCCTTGTCGGCTTTCATTTCATTTCATTTCATTTTATTTCAAGTGGAAATTTAATCAGAAATTCGACGGTATAAAAATGTCTAGAGTTTAACATGCCAACATACCATTGTTTATCGACTTACGGCACTCTACGAAAGTGAAGCCATGGTACAACCGTACAAAGCCATATGAAAGAAGTCGTCATCCCATATATATTTAGGTATAATATTAAATAAATGTAGGCTGACTATGACCAACGTTTGAAAGCGAATTAAGGTATCCTTATTGCTATCCAGAATAAAGAAAATTCGAACTAGTATAACTAGGATAAACAACTAAAACAACTATTTTGTGCACAAGATATATTAGTTAGTGAACAACGACCGCACCCACTTATGATCGGAAACCGACTGACTATATCATCCTTCCATTTCCAACCACACGATCGTTGGCCTCTCTCCTTTCTTGTAAGAAAGGGGTAGTTTTCGTTTTACTCATGTTTTGTAACTGAGGAAAGGGATCAATTTTATCCCTCGTGCAATGTCACGCAACATTCGGCCATCCTACATTATTCACCGTCCCGGTGAAGTATTATTCAATGTCGGACATCCAGATCTTTTTGCGTCGCCGCGAGCCAACCTGGCTCCTCAACACAAAGATCTTCACACTGTTTTTCATCACATTGGCGGCTTATGTTTAGATAAACACAGGTGTTCAGTCACACGAGTGATTCACATAGCGTCATGCTTACCGCTCAGATGTGTTTCACACAGATTTTTAGCACACAGCACAAAGCACAGAGATGGGTTGCATTAGCTAAACACAGGTGTCCATTCACACAAGTGAGTCCATAGCTTTTTGCTTACCACTCAGATGCGTTCCACACAGATTTTTAGCACACAGCACAAAGCACAGAGATGGGTTGCATTAGCTAAACACAGGTGTCCATTCACACAAGTGATTCCATAGCTTTTTGCTTACCACTCAGATGCGTTACACACAGATTTCTAGCACACAGCACAAAGCGCAGAGATGGGTTGCATTTAGCTAAACACAGGTGTCCATTCACACAAGTGATTCCATAGCTTTTTGCTTACCACTCAGATGCGTTCCACACAGATTTCTAGCACACAGCACAAAGCACGAGATGTGTTGCATTTAGCTAAACACAGGTGTCCATTCACACAAGTGATTACATAGCTTTTTTTTGCTTACCGCTCAGATGATCGTTGCACTAAGCTAAATGCATAGGCGTTCTTTCACGCCATTCAATAAGCTTCATCCTTTCCAAAATGATATTCATCATATATTTGATGGCAGCTGAGCCAACTTTCACAGTTAACAAACGATGATATTTGTGGAGAAAACATACTTACGTACCTTGGTGCTCTCACTTTAGAGTTTGAAGTCTACCCCATTTATACTGATTAGATTTCATCCACATTTCGCTTTCTTGGGTCATCTCCTTGAATAATTGCAATCCATTCAAACCGAGTTTAATTGAATCAAAATTCTAGCCTTGGTAATTATTTTCTGTTATTCTGTTTATTTTACTTCAATGTAACAGCAGATACAATAAAACGTTGGTTAGAACAATGAACATAAAAAAAAACCGTCTTCTAGGTTACAAAATACATACGTTCTCAGATTTGGTTCTACTCATTAAAATGGAAGAAAAAAAAAACAAAAATTACTTCAAACGAAATAAATATTAATTTATCAGATACATTTATCTAAATTAAGAATTATGAAAATTTAGCGGTTAAAAAAAAAAAAACCATATTATTACTTTCTCAAGACTTTCCCAAGAGAGAAAAAAACGACAATAAATCGAAATTAAATCTCGTCTTCATCGGTGTCTTCATCTTCGGAAACGATGTCAGTGAAGTTTCCCCAAGGCTTTATCTTGTCTGCGGCATATACTGATGCAAAAGGTTTCTGGGAAACTTGGCACTCCTCAGTATCCACTATCTTATACCTGTCATGTGGTAGTACCTCTTCTATTTTATAGGGACCTCTAAAAAGTGGTAGAAGTTTTCGTGACGTCCCTTTTGCAGGGTGTTCCGCTTTAAGAAGCACCAAATCCCCTTGCTTATATTGCCTCGGACCCTTATGTGTCCTGTTAAATTCACTTGCTAACTTTTCTTGATGTTGTTTCATACGTTGCTCCATGATTTTTCTGAGTTCTTCCATGTCCAGATCTTCCTTTTGAAGACTTACATCCCCCTGCAGTGCAAGGCAAAGCTTATTATGGACGTTGTTTGCTGGTTGATATGCGAAAAGCAATTCGTGGGCAGTTTTTCCGGTGATCTCATGGCGAATATTATTAAGCCCCCACTGTATGGCGGGGACACACTCGTCCCAATCCTTTCCATCCTTCTGTTGAGACATGCACGATAGAGCAGAATTAAACGTGCGAAAATATCGCTCTATCTGTCCATTTGCCCTTGGTGTTCGAACTGCAGTCTTTATGTGAAGAATGTTGTTGTCATTCACGAATTTGGTAAAGATGTTTGACGTGAACGCGGAACCTCTGTCACTGATGATTCTTAGTGGAAGACCGAAGATTTGGGAAACCTCCTCTAGTTGACCATACGGAACTCTATAAGGCTTATAGCGAATTACTTCGTCGCTTTTTAGCTCGATTGTCATCTCACTCGTCTTTGACTTCCCAAGTTCTGTCATACCTAGAGCGACCGCATCCCTTTATTTGTTCAGTAGAGTAATAAGTTGTTCGATTTCTTTCTTTGTAGGCGCTTCGCCTATTTTAATATCCTCCAACGAAATTCGGCGTTTTATTTGCATTATTTTTTTAACCTTATTTTCCGATGCTAATGGTTCTTCCGAGGGACTCATGTTCTCATTCGTGTTTGTAATTTCTAAGGACCCCTTTCTCTTTGTCACAACAACACCGGATTGATCGAAAAATGTTCTCCCAATAATTAAGGAAGAGTCCTGGGCTTCGTCGTCGACAATTATTATGTTGGTTCTAAGCCTCACCGCTCCAACTTTAACTTCGCGATTCATTTGACCAGTTGCCCTGCAGTTACCCCCCCCCCCCCCCCCCAAAACCCTGAAGAACCATATCGATCGTCGTGTGCGACCAGTTATGTTTTTGGGCTACGCTAGACTTCATAGTTGTGCAATCACTGCCCAAATCTATAAAGCCATCCAACTGAATTCCCTCTACATAGACCTGTTGATAACATTCATTGGCATTTGACCTATCAATTATTTGATTTACATTTTTCTTAGCTACATAATCCTGATGCTTGTATTTGTTGGCTTGGCATTGCGTAGAAATATGACCTGGTTTGCGACACGTGTAGCATACGCGTTCTGTCGTGAGTCGTGAGGAGCCCCAGGTATGTGTTGGCCTACTACGACTCTCTCCCCCGATAGGCTGCCTCTTGACGTACGGCGAATAGCGGGTTAGTCGCTGCTCAGGGTTGGTATCTTGGATTGGTTTCCGAATTCCTTCCTCGTTGCTAAATTCTTTCCTTGTTTCGAGCTTATTCAGGTCACAAGGTTTCCTTGCATCGAGCACTGTGATTAGGGAGGAATCTCTTAAGCCAGCAATTATATGCTGCATTGTCTCTTGCTCGCCTAACCCAGCACGGTGAGCCAGCGACGTCATTCCGTAAAAATAGTCTTCAATTGGCTCTTCCTTACCTCTCTCTTTTTTTAAAATTTGCATGAGGATCTTGTTGCTGCTCGTTGTTTGGGGAAATCCTTTAACAAACTCTTCCTTAAAAATTTCCCATGAATTAATCTCTCTTCCCTTGCTCTCATACCAACACTTAGCAGCCCCTTTTAGTAATGCCGTTGCAAAAAAAAGACTTTCAAGACAGCTCCACCCGTAAATAGAGGCCGACCTCTCAATACTCTCCACCCATTGTCTGGGGGTAAAATTTGTAACGCCTGGTTCATACTCGCGTATAAGAGACTTCACCTCATTTAAGGACATACGCAATGAATTCGGTGGTGATGTTGAGGTTGAGGCAACGCTTAAGCTAGGCATACACGATGAACATGTTGGTGTGATTTGTTGGGGTTGGGCTGAAAATTATTCGTGTATGGGCATGTTGGCCAACAAATCCACGGTTTATGAAATATTTTGTAAACCGTGAACTTACGGCTAACATGTTGGCTGTGTATGGGCAAGTTTACAACAAATTTTGAAGTTTATCAACATGTTCGTCGTGTATGGCGTTGTGTGACAACAATTCGTCATTTGTGTAGTTATTTTCATAGAGTTAACATGTCGCAAAACAAAGCAAAACGCACTTGTATCGCACATCTTGCCTTCACGACAGTCACACAAATAATGAAGTTTATAAACATGTTGGGCCGTGTATGGCGAACCGCTGCCCAACAAATCACACCAACATGTTCACCGTGTATGCCTAGCTTTAGAGTATCTACATTTGCTTCGGAATTTGCACTCACTGTTTTCAAACGGGAATTTTCTTCCCTTAACTTCTTTACTCCTTCTAAGAGTTCACTTAGCCTAGTCTCTTCCTCACTTCTCTTTCGGCGACTGTTCCGTTTTGTACTCATTCTGGGACGTACAAACGAATTGTAATGTATAGGTATAGTACTCACCCAAACGTACAGCGTCTTCACACACAAGATTTTTTTCTTTTGCTTTGTTTTTATTTAATGTATTGATCTGTTACTGATTTCAGAAGAGGTATAGCATCGTAGTTGAATTATAACGGGAGAGGGAAAAACAAGAACAATAACTATGTATATGTGAACAAAACAATTGCAACAAAACAATAATGCTATGATACAGAAAGACTAACTAGACACACAATGACACACAATGACACAATATGTACTTTTTCATTTGTTTTGGGAATGACCGGAGCTCACGCCGAAAGTAATGTATATGTTTTTTTTTTGAAAACGAACTCAAAAGACGCGCACAGTACATAAGCAAAGGAAAATCAAGATTAATATATACACACAATTTTACATCTGAGAACGAAAAACAATATTGAGCACTCCCACTCCAAATTTTATTTACATATATACACTTTTTTTGTTAGGTAATGTACATTTGTGTTCACACCGACACACTGCCGCCGCCGCCGCGCCGCCACCACCGTGCGTCGTCGGTGGTCGATCTAGGATGTTTTTTTTTTCTTGTTTTAAATGCGACTTTTTTGTCGATATAAATTTTTTTATTTTGCAACTCACGACGTGGTTCTTTAATCTCACTTCTGATATATAAAAGGATAAACAACTAAAACAACTATTTTGTGCACAAGATATATTAGTTAGTGAACAACGACCGCACCCACTTATGATCGGAAACCGACTGACTATATCATCCTTCCATTTCCAACCACACGATCGTTGGCCTCTCTCCTTTCTTGTAAGAAAGGGGTAGTTTTCGTTTTACTCATGTTTTGTAACTGAGGAAAGGGATCAATTTTATCAATCGTGCAATGTCACGCAACACTAGAAACACTTCAATTTACAAAACAGAAGCTCTAAACAGCAATAATTGAAAGAAGAAATTATTTGCTTCGTTCTCCATGATTCTCATATTTTCAAGTCTCCAAATTTTTCGATTATAAATATAGGTGTCTAATTGATTTTTCAATATTTTTTTTTTTTTTGACTGATAAAAAGTGTTTTTTTTTCATTAAATCGTTTTTGATATGAAGGCTTCCTCGGATCTTCTTGCTTCTGATTCGACCAAGCTTTGTTACTCCTGCTGTCATGCGAAGCATCTTCATCTCAGCTGCGGACAGTTTATTCTCATACCTTTTGTATATTTTGTCCCATATTGTGAACCGTATGTAACTGCTGGGCGAATAACTGGGATCACTTTGGGATCTGTCACTTTTCCTTTAAACAGGCTGGACTTTTCTGTCTTCTTCTGTAGGTATCCCAGATATCGATGAGTTTTTTCTTAAGGAATAAGGACCATCCAGTGGAAATTCCAAATTAGAGCGAATAAACATATTTTTTTTAACGTTTTTTGTACAGTAAATACATTGAGGCATGTAAGAGGTATTTGTTTAATCTAACAAACTCTTTTTTTTTCTACTCCAGTATAGAAGTTCCCGATAGCTGATTCGCAAATTGTTATTTCTATGTGTTTACCAAAAAAATGTGTATTTGTTTATTAATAAAAAACTCATTAAAATGCAAATATGTAGGTACATGTTTTTCTCTGTTATCATTTTATCAAATATGCAAAATTCAAGAACAATATACTGCCGTCATCGATTTAAAATTGACTGATTGTTTGTAAACAAAATATGGTGAAATTTCACAGGTTTCAGAAATTTTATTCGCCTTTTTTTAAGTGAAGGCCGTGTTTCATATAACCATGCAAAGGATTAGGTTTATATTGTTTTTTTCAGCAAATATTCAAGGCAGAACCACATTGCGCAAAAACTGAATAAATTGCAACATTTTCTGAATTATCAGTAAACCTTGAAATTCTATCAAAACCAACCAAATACCTGAACAAAATTTATCTAAAGTTACTTCTATTTTAATTTTCATCAAAATAGAACTCTTAAAACGTCCCACCTGATGCTAATAACTCATCAGATCGTCCTTAACCGTGAAAGAAATCACTTAAAAACAACAACTCAATTAATTATTGTAATGAACAATATTTTCGTTCTATTTTTTCTTTGAGGTTAATAGCTGCATGACAAGATAAATCATCAACACAAATCAACAACATTTTGTCGTTCGTTACACCCTGCCACATTCTGTCAAAGTCGATGTACTCGAAAAACCTTGGCCATGCCAACAAATTTTTAAAATTTTAAATCATTCTCTATCTGCTGTTGTACGTCGGCAAAATGACAAAGTGCAATTATTGCACAAATCACCACAACATCATCCACACAAACGTGCAATAGATGGCGCTATTAATCTAATTGACAATGAATTTCCTTAGTTTTATTCTTTTGGCACAATTTGCAAGCAGTAAATTCGATCAACAAATTGATTTGGTAATAAAAGCAAATTATTGCCAAAATGAATTCCTGAAATTATTTTAAATTGACTTTTGGACGTGTTAATGTAAATACCAAAGAGCCATTGCTGTCTGGTGAAAATAGCAATTTTTATAATTTGATTTGATTTATTTTTGCATTCAAAGTAGTTAATTCGGTTTGCAGTCTTTTATTTTTAGTTTTTGGGAATGCAATTTGCATTTTATTTCCATGATTTGCTGTCGCGTGGCTTTTGCAAGGTGTGATCCTTGAGAGGAATTTCTACAATGGTAATTTGTTTTGCTACTATTTGAAACGTTGGCCTCCTTTGACATTGAATTTCACATATTGGAATTATTTTCTCCTATTAACATATATGCATATAGTCTCTTTTTTAATATGTCTGAAACGAGTGACTTTTTCGATTTTTTAAACAAAAAGAAGTCGCACGGGGACAAATCTGGAGAATATGATGGAGGGGGCAGTGGTTTTGGCCGTGATGAAGGCAGAGTTAGTGAGTTGTTTTGTCTTTACCCACTTCAAACCTCAATAAAACCCTGACTGTAAAAATTAATTAATACCATTTCAATCGAAACCTTGCTTTTATAAGATTATGCGCACATGTAATCGGTATTAATTTTGCTCATTTTCATTGAATTACTTTTGAAGTACTTCTTGATAATTCCAAAAGTAATGAAGTGAAAAATCAAAGAAATAGGTCTTCCATTTACTTGGATCCGATCAGACAGAATACGTAAAGGGAGAAAAAAATAAATAATTTTATATTCTTGCCTACCATATCAATCTCACTTCAGTGTTAAAAATCTACCTGTCACAGGCTTAACACGAAACTTTAATCGAAACCAAAACTATAACATGTCTGTAATGAACCGCTCCCTAAACAAAAAACCAAAGAGGCATATCTGTTTCATTTATTGTCCTGACTTAAGTGTATATTGCTGTCCACGTGTCCTTGATCTGGCATGTAACATTTTGAGGATAAAACTGTCAAGCAATGTATCCGCAGAAAAAAAAAACAATCCAAGAGAAAAGTAGACATTCGAGTTTGATGTCACTTGGTTTCACTTTTTTGGGGCTTATTTTATGTCCTGTACTGTCTGCCTTGTGGTAACGATTTTAACAGGACACGTTCTGACAAGTGACATCGTTTTGTTTTTGGAATTAAATGCAATGAGAGCCAGAGGATACTAAAATTGTAGGAATTTAAATCAGTGATGACACTTTGTATTATTTGCAATTCGGAATTGTTTTTACATCTTTTAAAAGTTATTTATTGATTCAATTTCAACAAGTCATCTCTATCTCTATATATATAAAAATGGATGTGTGTTTGTTTGTTTGTTTGTTTGTTTGTATGTCTCTTATAGACTCCGAAATGGCCCAACAGATATTTGTGAAATTTTCATGGTTCATACTGTTGCATTCAGTGATGATTTCTGTGAAAAAATAAATTGGAAAAACCTCATGGAAGAGTGGGAAAACTGGAAAAACCAAACAAAGGTCGGAAATTTGATTTTTTTTTTGCTTGGATTTTTTTGTTTCAAAATGGGTTTTCGAATGGAAAAACAGAAATTTCTTGATGAAAAACTAGGGAAAACTCATTGGGTAAATTGCATATTATTGCAGTTGCATTGGTTTTCAAATGGAAAACTGGAAAATTTCAAAATGGGTTTTCCAATGCAAAATAGAAAGTTCTAATGAAAAACTCGGAAAACTCTTTGGTTTTCAAAGGGAAAATTGCATATTATTGCAGGTATATTGGTTTTCAAATGGAAAACTGGAAAATTTCGGAATGGGTTTTCCAATGGCAAATAGATGCATTGATTCTTAAATAGAAAAATGGAAATTTTTTGATTGGGAACTCGGAAAACTCTGAGAGAGCACGAAGAACTTCAACACCTTAAATCAAGTTTTTTTTTTTTGAATTTAAGGTTTGTTTGTATGTCCGGTTTGGACTCTTAATCCGCTCAATCCTCAATGCATTTTTATAAAATTTTCATTGTATAAAAATAAATTTTTGAGAAAATCTTAAGGGGAAAGTCAGCAAATAAGGTGGATAAGCTGTTTGGAATTCTGATTTTTGTGAAATAGTCAAAACAGAGAAGTTTTTGAATTTTTCAAAGAAATTTGCATTTTATTTCATGCTTTAATAAAAGAAGACTATTAGTTGTAGAGCTTGAAAAAATTCAGATATGAAGTTCTCTATTTTAATCGAAGGGAGGCGAGACGAAGTTCGCAGGGACGGCTAGTTTTAAATATTTTTCCTTAACATAATTTGTTCAATTTTAAATGATATTTTAAAAAATTGGGAACACTGAAAACAAAACAAAAGTGCCTTTCTGCAATAAACGAAATTAAAAAGGTCTTCTTTTTACAAAGCATGCTCGTGTGTTACAGTGATATGATCACAAAATCCTCCATAAAGTCGATTTTCTCGCCCCAAGGACACTGTCATCATTGAAAATTTGGAAAATTGCCAGCAAAGTAACCAATTCATTTACAAGCACGATAGGGCAGTTGAACTGTGTGGAGAAAAAAATGATAAACAATTTAAAGGATTTATTCGCTCAAACGAAAAATTAAGTACTACAAACAATTTCACCTAGGAAGCAAAATAAAAGAAGAAATCATTCACGACTTAAGTTCTACCAATTTATTGAATAAAGAGTGAAATAGAAACATGTAGATTAAGGAGTGCTTGCATTCATGTGTGCTTATTGTGGCTCTATTGGATTGATAAAGCGTTCGGTTGGCTTTTGTTTGAATTAACTAGTTAACCTTGATTAAGATTTGCAAGTTTTTTTATGAAGTCATTATAATCGATTTATTTTCTTGCATTTGTTCGTTACCATACAAGATGATTCGCATAACATATCAAGAGCCAGGGACTGATAGGTTGGATTGAGAAATTATTGAAACAAACTATTGAAAATCTACAAATTTGCAAACAATGTTTAACGATTGCCATTTCTTGGACACATGGTGTTTTTTCTTTTAGTTTCTACTTTTTGTAGAATACTGTTTGTGTGTTCAATCTTTATATATAAAATTCTACTGTACGTGTGTCTGTCCCTGAACTCCTCCTAAACGACCGTTTCAAATGTTTTTTTTTTCGTATGCGTTCGGGTGGTGCCCTAGATGGTTTAGAATCATAAACCAGCCTTATTAACTGTCCCGGTAAACTTTTTTTTATAATTAGCACCCACTCAAGGGATTTTTATACCGTTTCTATGCCAGAGACTATAGTGTGCTATAGAGTGCTATAGGAAGGAGGAAAAGGGTTGGAAAACAGGTGCCGGTGTACATTGGTCTTAAATTCTTGAACATTGCAATGATTTGGAAAGACAGAGTGTGGAAGGGAGTTCCACATTGTTTTTCCATATAAATAATTTCTAAGAACGACTGTTGTGACCTTGATCTGAATAACTCAAGAACCGAACTACTTTACAATCTTAAACAAAACAATAATTACTTTGAAATTTAAATCTGATGTTTCTAAAATATTCGTTTTTTGTTTTTCATATAATTTTCAATATCATAAGACTGATGAAGCAGTATTTCAATTCAAATCAATATTCATTCTTCCTTTTGCATTTTTTAAGTATTCTGTTAATATTATTGCATTACCAAGCAGAAAACCAGTCCATTGCCGAATATATTGCATCACTTCGACGTGATATCGCAGATTGTGAATTTTATTGTCATTGCGGCAGTTCAATTGCCGATACCTTTTTACGTGCCCAATTTCTACGTGGGTTACGAGACAATTCAATACGTGAAAAAATTCTTCAATCTGATGTTGTGAAATTTGACGAGATCACAAAGAAAGCAATAGCCTTAGAAGCATCGAAAAATGATAGCAAGGTATTTTCAAAAACTAGAATCGAAAAATTCGAAGATATAAATAAAATTTCAAAATTCAAAAATTCGAAACTGAGAGAACAAAATAATCAAAAATCCAATCAATTAAAGTCTAACTACAATAATTCGCGAAATCGTCAGTCCACTTTTAAAAATAAAATCGATTACGAAAAACTAGGAATTCAAAATCTGTGTCTTCGTTGTGGTCGAGATAATCATATCGCAAAAGATTGCAAGACACTTCAAAATCAACTCAAATGTACCGCTTGTAATAAACCTGGTCATATTAGAAAGGTATGTATTCGAACACTTTTAAATAATTCAAAGTCTACAAATGCAATTACATCTGATTCGGAACACCTTGTACATGAATATGAAAGAGAATATGGTTGTAATCAAATAATTGACATTTTTCAACATCAGAATAAAGATTCCAAAGACCTCGAAAAATATTATATATATGTAAACATTGAAGGCAAAAACACTAAATTTGAAGTAGATGCAAGGGCTGCTTACAGTTTTATTCCTCGTAATAAATTCTATGAGTTAAATATTCCAGGCAGTTTACAAAAGTCAGATATAGCATTTCGTTCGTATACCGGAAATGTTTTTCTTCCCGACGGTAAGGTTAATGTGAATGTCGAATATCAAGGAAAATCGTCCAAAGAAGAGTTGTACATAGTGCCAGAGAAATATGAAGCCATATTGGGACGTTTATGGATTCGACATTTGAAAATAAATCTACAAGATATCGATTTTCAACACGAAAATTCAAATAAGAATAGCTCAATTAAGACGGTTGAACCTATCCAAAATATTATTTCAAAATATTCAAATATTTTTGAAGAGAAAGTTGGTTGTATTCCAAATTTAAAAGTATGTTTAACACTTCGAAAAAATGTAAATCCTGTTTTCTTTAAAGAAAGAGATATACCTTTTGCCCTTCGAGAAAAAGTCAATAAAGAACTGGATACATTGGAATCACAAAATATTATAACCAAAGTTGCTACCAGTGATTGGGGATCACCGTTAGTGGTAATTCCTAAGCCCGATGGCAATGTCCGATTGTGTGTAGATTATAAAGTCGGTGTGAACGATCGTCTTGTCAATGCGAACTTCCCCATACGCCGAATCGATGAAATACTCAGTAGTCTTCGAAATTCCAAATTCTTCTGCAAAATAGATTTGTACAAGGCTTATTTGCACGTCTCCGTTGATGAAGAAAGTAGTCGCATTCAAACAATATCAACACACCGAGGGACGTATCGTATGAACCGGTTATCTTTTGGAATCAAAACTGCACCGAGCGAATTCAACCGTATTATCGACCAAATTTTACAAGATCTACCAAAAACGTTGTCTTATTTTGACGACATAATAATTCATGGAAGCACGAAAAATGAATGTCACAATAATCTGGAAAAATGTTTTCAAAGACTTCAAAAATACGACCTTCACGTAAACAAGAATAAATGTGCATTTTTTCAAGAAAAAATTGAATACTTGGGGTACACCATAGAATTCAATAAAATTTCAAAAAATCAAGACAAAGTAAAAGCAGTTACAGATATGCCTAGACCTTCAAATGCAGATGAATTAAGACGTTTTTTAGGTCTCATAACCTATTATGCTAAATTCATTCCAGACAATTCTTCAATAACGTACCCACTTCGACAATTACTTCAAAAAAATTCGAAATTTATATGGGCATCAGCTTGTGAATCAGCTTTTAAGAAATTAAAACGTGAATTAGCTAGTGACCGAACGCTTATGCCGTATGATCCAAGCCTACCACTTTACTAACTTGCGACGCAAGTCCCGTAGGAATCGCTGGTGTATTGGCACACACCATTGATGGCAATGAAAGACCGGTAGCATACGCTTCTAGATCACTAACGAAAGCGGAACAAAATTACTCACAGCTTGATCGAGAAGCACTTGCCATCGTTTACGCAGTCAATCATTACTTTAATTATTTATTTGGCAGACGTTTTACATTGAAAACAGATAATCGCCCACTAGTAAGGATTTTTCATCAAAATTCAAAATTGCCCCCTATGACGTCAGGTCGTTTACTTCGATACGCCGCTTTTCTGTCAGGATTTAATTACGAAATCGAATTCAAAAAGGGTAATCAAAACTTAGATGCAGACTGTTTTTCAAAATGTCCGATAAAACAACTTAATTTTTCCAATGATATGGCTATCAACAATGAAATAAATCTAATTTGCAAGTCAACAATAAATGAAATTTCAACAGACACTCTAACATCCGAGTTAATCCAAAAAGCTACCGACTCTGACACAAAGTTATCCGAAATAAAAAAGCAAATTCAAATAAATTCCGACGTTGCATATGAATATACCTTAGACAGTGGTATACTATTTAAAGGCCATAGAGTCATTATTCCAGAAAGCCTGCAAAAATTAGCTTTGCAACAACTTCATTTGACCCACATAGGTATAACTAAAATGAAGCAGCTAGCTCGACGTTACATCTACTGGAAAGGTATCGATAAGGACATCGAACGTATAGCAAGAACGTGTGAATCATGTGCCCTAATCAAATCGAATCCGGCGAAGGCTTCGATCCATCCTTGGGATGAACCTGAAGAGAATTGGGAACGTATACACATAGATTATGCGGGACCCCGGGACCATTTCAGAACTATTTCTTTCTGATTGTCATCGATGCTAAATCCAGATGGGCTGAAATTAAAATTTGCAATAAGGATCCAAACTCTATTTCCACAATCGAACTTCTATCGGATATTTTCGCATTTCATGGTTATCCCAATGTCATTGTCTCGGACAACGCTTCAATTTTTGTAAGTGAAGAATTTAGAACATATTGTAAGAAAAATGGAATATTTCAAAAACTTATAGCTCCGGGTCATCCAGCTACAAATGGCTTGGCCGAACGTAACGTTCAAACTTTGAAAAACCGACTTAAAGCAATGGTTAAAGAACCAATGGCAATGCACAAAAAAGTCCGTGAAATCCTTTTTCGTTACAGAGCAACCCCATTATCCAATAACAAAACACCTGCAGAAATGTACCTTAATCGAAACATACGAATTCAACTTGATGCCGTTCGACCAATTAAATATGATAAAAATAAAGCAACTGAAATCAAATCTCGACAATTAAGCGTGGGAGACCGTGTACAAGTAAGATGTTACATTCAAAATAAAAACGTCTGGAAATTTGGTTCAATAATTCGAAAACTCGGAAAACTACACTATTTGTTAAGATTAGATGATGGACATATTTTCAAAAAACATATCGATCAACTTCGCAAAAGTGAAGTACAAAATAAAATTGAAACCAATTGTTTTGATGTCAACAACATAAACAATGTTGCAACTGTTTTGAGACCACAACTAAACAACAGTCAGCAGATCCGCAACTTACATCAAGCAACTCGCAACCAATCTCAGATGAAGACTCTAAGTACTCTGAAAATTTAAGCGTGGGAGAATTGTTGTGACCTTGATCTGAATAACTCAAGAACCGAACTACTTTACAATCTTAAACAAAACAATAATTACTTTGAAATTTAAATCTGATGTTTCTAAAATATTCGTTTTTTGTTTTTCATATAATTTTCAATATCATAAGACTGATGAAGCAGTATTTCAATTCAAATCAATATTCATTCTTCCTTTTGCATTTTTTAAGTATTCTGTTAATATTATTGCATTTAATAAATTATTAAATATTGTTAATTTTTAACTACGGATTTCTTTATTGAGACCATAATAACGACTGTACCGATTTGGCTTAAAATTGGTGATTAAGTTGCTAAGAATCCGGAAATGGCTATAAGATGCCGTTATCAGACCCGGTAATCGTTGCTTTGTCATAAATGTAATATCAAAAAACAACTGAACCGATATGGCCACATTTGATGGGGAGAAAGCTTGAAACCCTTTAAACGTGGTTTTATCATATAAATGATTTGTACGAAGGGCTGAACCGATTTGGCTCAAAATTGATAAGGAGGTAGCTCTATAACGCTATTTATCCTACTAACTGACCTAGTAAATGTTGCTTTGCCATATACGTAATATCTTAGAACAGATGAACCGATTTGGCTCTGTTTAATGGGTTTGTAGTTTGAAGCTAGGGGATGACTACAGGATACTTTTTATCCTACAAACTTACCCGTTAAACGAATGGCTGGACTGATTTGCCTCAAAATTAATAGGGAGGTAATTTAGAAGCGGGAGACGGCTGCTTTTGTCCTACTAACTGACCCGATAAACGTTGTCTTATCATATAAGCTTTTTTAGCTGCAAAAATATCGATGTTGACGCTATAAACTTCAAAATTCAACAATGATTGCAAAGAGAAATTGTTTGAATCGATCGACACTGTTGCCGAGCCATTTTTACAATCAAAGTAAGCCTTTAATAAGAGCCTTAACCCAGAAGCTGAGGACAACTTAATTAATTAAGCATTTATCCAAGCCGAGTATAGTATGTATATGAAATTTTAAAACTCACAATACCAATGATAACCAAACAAATAGACACAAAGAACTCATACGCCGCAGTGTGCATTCAAATAAATATCATTGCATTTTGATAAATATTTGTGTTACATTACTTTCTGGAGTTAATCCGAAGGGAGGCGAGAAGAGATTCGCGGGGTCAGTACCTGTATATATTTTTTTATTTAATATTTAGGGTGAATTTTCATGCATCACAAAATATATTTATAAGCACCACAAAAATTGTATATGAACATTAATTTTACAATATTTTTTTCAAAATTTATTATTTTGTCCTTGTTTCTCTTGCGTTTTAATTTAAACATGTACTAATGCAGTTGCCCGTAGCTTAGTGGTTAGGTGCGTTGGCTGCTAAGCAGAACGTCGTAGATTCGAGTCCTACTCGTGTCCATAAAGTTTTTATTTCATCTTTCACGGGTACTGCCTCTTGCGAAGAATTGACAAAACTTCCAAGAGTATCAATCTGTCATGAAAAAGTGCTTCTCAACTTTGCCGTTCGGAATCGGCCGGCGTTACATTGTAGGTCCCCTCGATTCTTCACACGCACTCAGAGAATTGTTGATGAGAGTAAGCCACTTAGGCCTTGGCTCTTCAAGAGCTTTCGCGCCACTGTATTTTTTTTTTTTTTTTACTAATGTATTCCTAAAATAATTAATTGTCAATTAATAAAAGACGAAGAGTGCCTTTGAAATTCTTCGCGAATACACCCTGCACTCAATAGCTGTTTTACACTTTGCTTTTTTGGCATTAAACAATAAAGCCTGATATTTTGCGTTGATTCTTAACTTAAAAGGGTTCACATCCAACAAGATGTTTATTTACTTCAGTCATGTTGGCACATATGTGTAATGTGAACATTACTGTGAACCCACCTTAATTCTTAGTGAAATTTCCTTACGAACACACCTTGCACACAACAGCTGTTTGAAACCACTATGATTTGGCATTTCCAATAATTATTTTTGTTTTAACAACCTCACTTTTTTATTTTAATTTATTGCTTTAAACAATTTCGGTTCAGAATATTTTAATAATATACAGTCACTGCACATCTGCACAAAAATGCTTTGTTTTGAAACGATGTTAATTTATGCCCCTTCTATTTTTGTAGTAGACTTTAAGCGGCCTACAAAAATAGTGTAAGCTGTTTTATTATTTTCAATTTTTGTAATAATTTAGTATGGCAGATGTCAAAATTTGTCAGAAGCAATTAAATTTAAATTAATATTGTCAACAACTAATTATCAACCGATTTCGATTCATTAAAAACATAACATGCCATTTAAATGCTCTGCCACGTTTGCTTGGAATAGGTCGTTTTTCTTTTTAATTTAATATTTGTAGGCTTACCCGTATAAATGCATTGCATAAATTAATGTTCTATTTGTTGTTTAATTTCGTTTCATTTTTATTTACAGAATCTTTGTCAATCGATCACTGCATTTGGAAAACATCAAGTTCTATGGATTTGACATGGACTACACTCTGGCAGGTAAAGTCAATAATACAATTTAAGCAGATTGTAAGGAGTTTAAAATATTTACTGAATGTTAAGATGAAAACGTTGTTTTCAATAAATCGTCTTTTTTACCTTGACATTACAGTAGTTTGCCCATGAATGTTATGTAACGAACTACAGACACAAAGTAGCACTTGGGCCCTATTCTTGAAACCATGCGATAATTTTCGCATACGTAAATTATCGCACACTGAATCTCGCATACGAAAGCAGAGTTGTATTCTTGAACTAATTTACCTCGTATGCGACTTTGTGCATGCGATGACGTTCGTATACGAAATGGCAACGCATTGTCAAAATTAAGAGTTCATTTCTCTCCCTCCGACTAAAGGGCAAAAGCAAAGAAAACATTATGCTGATTTGTGTTGTCAATTCAGATTCACTTGACACTTTGACAGTGTAATAATTAAAAAAGAATAAAAGGCCCAAAAAGTCGCTTTGGAGACAGTATAAAAGAAGCCAATTACTAAGGAAAGTTCTTCCTCGGAAAGTAAGAGACATTGTTTTCTTTCATTTTCATATTTACAAAAATATATTTCCTCTGGAATCTATCACCAGACCGCAACTTCCTGCCACCGGTCGATACATACATTGAAAATCCCCGCGAAAAGAACGATCCTTCTTTCGAATGGAGGGCACTGCGTTTGCTAGCTCGCCAATCGCTGCACTTCTTCACTCTTCACATCAGTCAGCGCGCCTTCTTTCAAAATTGCGGATTATCTCGAGAGCGTTCGCAAGAAGATCCAAAAAGAAAAGCACGAAGCTAGCAAAGCCGGCAACCAGCCAGAAAATACAACAGAGAATAGCGTCGAAGTTCCAGAACTAGAACCCGAGCCAGAGCAAGTTGCCCTCGAAACCGAAGCTGCGAAGGAGGAACTTATGAACTTATGAAGGCTGAGCCATTATTCACACAAGACGATAAAAACGCAAATAAGACCAATACAGCCAGCAAAGAGAACATCGAAGAGCTGGCACCGAAAATCGGAACCAACTGGAAAAAACTTGGCAAGAAACTAGGCTATACGGCCGATGAGATGTTGTTCTTCGAAACAGAGAATAAGAATCCGAGTGATGCGTGTAAAGCGATGCTGACTCTTTGGTTTGAGAATGACGAAGTTTGGACAATTTGGCGTGAATTTTGGAGGGATTGGAAATGCATGGAGCTGCAGAAGACGTTAAGACCATTATAAATCCACCGAATAAAATGAAAGACATATCTGATTAAAAGATGATATTTTTTAAAGTAAAACAAACGTATTTTCATTTGAATATCGAAGCCATAACGCCATGCGCCACCCAGCGATATCTCACTAGGATCTGTCGATTTAACAGTTCGGAATCTCTGTATATAGTCCATGTGCTAGAGGCGTCCTTCTTTGTCAAAAAGGATCTTCAACCAGTATCCAATCCGTATACCTGAGTCCTCAAACAGTGACTTTGCCATTATTTCCCTTTTAACGTGCCCTTTTCTTGCATCACATTTCAAAACATTCAATTTAACACAAATTCATTCAGCCACAAACTAGGCAAAATTTTTGAAATTTCATATTTATCGCACAATTTTCGCATACGATAAGTCATCTCGAATGGGTCTGACTACTCGAGATGAAGCATTCGATATTTTTCGTATACGAGACGTTTGACAGCGTTCGAAAAGCGTTCAAGAATACTATTTATGATCTCGCATACGATAATCTATGCGATATTTTATTTTTTTGATTCAAGAATAGGGCCCCTGAAGTAGTATTTTTTGCGAGAAAAAAAGAAAACACATTCTGCTTCCTTTCAGAAGAGATTGATACAAAAATTATAACGATGAAAAAATGATGAACGTAGATTCCACTGCTATAACTATAAAGAATTCTATATTTTTATATTTATTATAGAATTTGAAAAATTAATTTATTCAATCACTTAAATTATCCTGTTGTTAAAGATTTTAGTTTTCAAATAATCGTTATACAAACCCGTTTTTGTTTTTGTTTATTTAGTGTCAATAACATTCAATCTCTTTTCTCTATAATTTTTTAATGAATTAAATAAAATCCAATTTGAAATCTCCATTCAATCCAATTTTAATTTATTTTCATGATATCACCCTGATGACTTACGGTCGAATGATTGTCCAAATGTAATATTTTTTCATTAATATTTCCTTGTTTTTTTCCAACACAGAGTATAAATCGCCACAATATGAAACACTGGGATTTAATTTGATCAAAAAACATATGGTCAGCATGGGCTATCCGAAGGAAATTCTTCAATTTGAATATGATCCATCATATCCGGTGCGTGGCTTGTGGTTTGACACACTCTATGGTAATTTATTGAAAATGGATGCCTACGGAAATATTCTCGTTTGTGTTCATGGATTTGTATTCTTAAAGCAGTAAGTTAATTTTAATTGAGATGTTACTTGTATTAAATTTGATGTTAATTGAACTTTCGTATTTTAATTTGATTTTGCAGTTCCCAAGTTTATGAATTGTATCCGAATAAGTTTTTGAAATTGGACGAATCACGTGTTTTTGTATTGAATACTCTATTCAATTTGCCAGAAACGTACCTGTTAGCATGTTTGATTGATTTCTTTACCAATAGCAAGGAGTATATTAGGTAAGATATGCATTAATTTGTGTTTTATTGTATTATTTCAAATATTGTGTTAAGTGATTGATAACTTGAGTCTAGAGAGTACATCAAACTTAAGTTTTGAAGTTTCATGCGAATTGTGCATAAGTATCCTTGAAAAATAATCTCTAAGCTATATACTTCAGAATGTTTTTGAAAATAATTGTATATGCAAAATTTTGAATGAACATTTTGAAAGATAGTGCCTCTGTATAATGTTGATGTATGAGCTTTGCATTATGCCTCAATTGGTCGGAAGACTTTCTTAGCATAATTTTATCGCTGAAGTCCTTTGCAACAACACCAACTGTAAATTGTGAGTTCTTCGTCGTCATCCCGCACAATATTTACGAGTTTAAGTAGTAATGAGAATATTGTCTAGACTTTAAATTTTACTGGTCAAAATAAAGCGTTCACACACCAAGATCTTGAAAGCTCTGGTTAGGAGACTCATACCGTTATAATTGGGCTGTTCTTAAAGGTTTTCCCATAAGAACTGGTTTATTTTGACAGTTCGTGGCACCCATATTGTTTCTTGTACTTTCTGTCAGAATATCTTTCATTTCTGTCTTTTAATCAGTCACTAAAGACCAAATTCGAGTCCATCGGCTCAGTGAACAATCAGCCAATATTCGTTCGTCAACGAAACGCAAGATCTGCCAAAAACAACGCTGCTGTTTGTGAAAGTGTGCAACAAAATCCGAACTGTCAATTCTGCATCGCTCTCAAGAACTTGGCCTGTAGCAGACCACAACATGACTAATTTTGTTATAGTTTGTTTTTGTGTTATTTAACACTCGCAGTCAGGCTGCTTTGGTTTTTATTTATGTTTGTTTGAACAACGACCCTCTGTGTACACAAACGAATTGTTGTGACACAAAGATAGGAAATTATAAAAAATGAAAGCGGAACAAGATAGCATACTTTCAGGAGCTTGTAAAAATGCACTTGGTTCATAGCAATGATAAACAAACAAAAACGTCTGCATGGGAAACCAAAAATCAGTGGAGTGGTTAGCGCAGTGCGTAGTGCATTGGCTTCCCAACTAGCTGGTCCTAGGTTCAAATCCCAAAGTAAACTCAGAAAGTTTTTCATTAATATGAAAAATAAAAACCAGGCAGCACCACTAATAAAGGAGTCTGATGATCGGCTTGGCACCCGTGAAATAGCTATAACTCCAGCCAAAGAAATTGACGGAAAAAGCCATTGGTGGAAGCACCTCTAAGTTGCTATCGTTGTTCAAACAAACTAATTTTGCGTCATGCTTTGGACCTGCACCCATACAAATTCCAATTGCCCCAGAGCTAAGAAACTGCCAGATCTGGGGCGATACCAATCCACGCGTGATTCACGAGGTTCCATGCATCCAAAAAAAGTTACTATTTGGTGTGGATTTTGAGCTGTACTTCTTCGAAAATGATGCTGGTCAGGCCAACGTCAACGGCGATAGCTATAGGTCGATGATCACCAACTTTTTGTGGCCTGAATAGATGAATTGAAAGACCGAAGGCATATGGTGTCAACAGGCTGACGCTACATGCCGTGTGTTCAAGACACAACCGATATTCTGCACGAGAGGTTTCATGTCCTGGTTATCTCACGCCTAGGCGAAGTTAGTTAGCCACCAAGATTGTGTGATTTGACACCTTTAGACTTTTTCTTTTGTTACTCTCTTAAGTCAGAGGGCAATGCGAATAAGCTGCAAACCACCACCATCTCAATGACAATGTAATCGGTGCCAACGGTCAAATTCAGCCTGATTTACGTTCCAAAGTCATCGAAAAGTGGACCTTTCGAATGCGCGCCACCCAACGAAGCTGTTATATTCCATGTAATTGATAAGACTCTCAAAAATAGATAAAACCTTATTGATACCTCATATGCAACTAAAACCGACCCGCTCTTAAAGGAAAACCCTTACAAAATATAAAAATATAGTACGTATACGCCATAGAGACCCGCTCTAACGAAATGTATTTTTACATTTCTTTGTGACAAATCGGCCTACAAGCAAAAATGCTCATCCCTGTTTGTCTTTGAATTCTCTTTTCATGACATTCGTTTTCCTTCAGAACATTTGAACGAAAAACAAAATAGTGAGAGTCAATTAAACGAAAAAACACTTCGAAAAAAAATTCTCTCTTTTTTTGATCAGTATCAAAATTATGTATGCGTTTCACTCAAATCTATCAATATCGGAAAGTCCTATTTCTAATTAGACACCCTATTTTTCAAATCGAAACATTTGGAGACACTAAATGATGAGAAGCATGGAGAACGAAGCACATGAAATCTTTGTTCTGTTGTTTCTCTTTCGTAAATTCCACTATTTGCAGGCAATGATATTTAATGAGTTGGTTAATACTCCTAGATCCTAACTAAGTCCTTTGTTCTGTTGCAAATAATATTTTACTTCTGTCTTGTAGGTGATTTTAAATTCGATATTTCTATCTTCCTTCACCTTTCCTCTGTCTTGAATGCTTCCTGCATCCTATAAAACACTAACAGCGGAATTTGGGTCGTCACCGCCTTTAAAAAAATAGAAAAATAATCTATACAAATCCTCAGAATTGACTACGGTTCTAACTGCCTCTACATCTACACTCTCAGTCAAATTTCCTTAAAATTCCACATTCTCGTTCTTTTTATAAGTTCCCTTTCTTCCTGAAGTGCCAGCTCTTCCCATTTTTTTCGTTTGAACTTTTCATGGGTTATTCCTTTGCCTATGTCCTCCTCTACATATTCCTCTATATGTAAGTGGATGAGCTACATGTGCCTGCTTTGCGCTCATCATCAAATCAGGTTTCCGTCGTGGTCAAGTTATACCCATTACGCCGGGCACAGTGTCCATTTTGCCTCGTTATCCGAGGTATCCTTGGTTAGATATACACCCAAATCTCCATTAAAAAGTGTAAAGAAAAAATAACTAGAAACTGAATCGGAAAACGACATTGTGATACCTTACGATTGAAGCCTTCTACTATCCAACCTTCTCTCGTTACAGTTGGCGGCGTATCCCTTTTTTGCATATCCTGTGCTATGTTGGTAACTTTAGCCTTGATGCAGTTTGTTTGAGTTTTCTTCCGACGACAAATTCACATCCAAATAAGCTATTTGGGTGACAGCATTCACTGTAGTAGGTAGATATCGCTTTTTTTGGAAATTGACTTTCATTATGCGAATTGTTCCTCTTAAAGTTCGGTCGATTCAATAGAAGTCCAAAAATGCCTATAAAATAGCATCCTTACAACAAATACATATTTGCATTTAAAACCATAAATAATAAAATCAATATTATCTCTTGGTCTTGTTCAGTTCAAAATTGCTTTCATTCAAGAGGCACTTCAAATCGTCAAATAGAAATCCAAAAGTTCAACTTCTGCTGCTCTCTTGAATTTTTTATTTTCCTACCACCCCATCACCCACGAAGAGCAAAAAGCAGATAAAAATGCAAAAAGCATCGACATAAATTTCTTTCGACTTGCGTCACTATGCCACCTTACTCTGACTGTTGCACATTGTCTACAAAGCCAATTCAAGGTCCACTCACCCCCAACGTAGGTTGATATTACCTGACCACCTGTTGAATTATTTAAACTGCGCCACACACTTGCATTGAAAGGATATTCCGCATGCCATACACAAAACCATACATCCGCTTATGAATTCCTGAGCTATATTGATTTGACACGTTTACATATACCTCTCGCTGGCATGCACTGCCCTGAACTCAAAGCTGACCAAATGCAGTCAAGCAAGTCTGAACGAATGTCATGCTCATGGTCGTCGTAACCCCATATCTCTCTCCCTCATCGCGAACTATTCCATGTTTACACATGAATTATCAACTCGCATCCATTTTAACACCCATGACCTGCAAACATATGTCAACGTCGTCGTCAGTGGAGATTGTGGTGTTCTCTTATCCTTTTTTATATGAACAAATAAATTCCAAGCTTTCAAAGTATTTCCTTGCTCATGTTTGTTGATGTTGTTTATGTTTATCCTTCCTGGTTTTTATTCTTTGTTATTTGATTTTTATATTTTATGTATGTGTTTGCAGGGATAAGACCGGAGTTAAGGCTGGCGAACTATTTATGTCCTTCAAATCTATCTTCCAAGATGTTCGAAGAGCCGTGGACTATGTTCATCTTCAGGGTGATTTAAAGAAAAAGACCACTGAAGTAAGTACCAATAAAAAAAATACACCTTCACCGAGAATCATTGTTGTTGTTGTGTTTAGAACTTAGACATGTACGTTAAAAAGGACTCAAGGCTGCCAATGGTTTTGTCACGCATCCGTGATTCAGGTGCCAAAGTATTCTTGCTAACAAACAGCGACTACAGATTCACCGATAAAATAATGTCATACTTGTTCGACTTTCCGCATGGAGCCAAGGAGAACGAGCCCCATCGCAATTGGAAGACTTACTTTGATGTGATTGTGGTTGACGCTAGGAAGCCGTTGTTCTTCGATGAGGGAACAATTCTGCGGCAAGTTGATACAACAACTGGTGCTCTTAAAATTGGCACACATATTGGACCATTGCAACAGGGACAGGTATTGATTCTAGTACTTTTTTTTATGGAAGGAATATTATTGATTTTTGTGTGTGTGCTTTTGTGTTTAGGTGTATTCCGGTGGTTCGTGTGATGTCTTCACTTCTTTAATCAACGCCAAGGGCAAGGATGTCCTCTACATTGGTGATCACATATTTGGTGACATATTGAAGAGTAAGAAAATCCGAGGATGGAGGACATTTTTGATTGTCCCTGAGTTGGTTCAGGAACTTCATGTGTGGACTGATAAATGTCAATTTTTTGCCGAACTACAGCAATTGGATATTATGTTGGGCGATATGTACAAGTAAGTATTGCTTTGTCCTGCAGTTAAGACAGAATTGACACTTTTGTTTGATTTTGCAGAAATCTTGACTCCAGTACAAAGGAGAAACCAGACATATCGAATCTCCGAACAAGCATTCGCGATGTAACGCACAAAATGGACTTGGCCTACGGTATGATGGGCTCTCTATTCCGCTCTGGCTCGCGGCAAACATTCTTCTCAAGTCAAGTTGTCAGATATGCTGACTTGTATGCGGCAACTTTCCTCAATTTAATCTATTATCCATTTTCGTACATGTTCCGTGCCCCAGCAATGCTTTTGCCGCATGAATCGACTGTTACTCATGAGCAACGATTTAGCATGGGCGCACCGATGATCCAGAGATCTAGGGCTAAGGAGCCCGAAGAGGACAAGCCAACTGATTCATGTACGCAAGATGATGCATTTGTTCATCAAGACAAGGCGGTAAGAAGTTTTTTTTTGTTTTTGTTAATTGAAAATTCTTTAATTATTGTTTTTTTCATGAATTAGCTTCTTGGAATTGAGTCCACAGAGGCAGTGCCACTGCCTCATGCTCGGCCAGAAACTCCCCGAAGTGTTACTCATACCCATGATGAAGATTGTTCTGATGAGGAAAGCGATCACAATACCAAGTCTGATGGACGTCAAACAGACTCTCCTTGAGACCAGCAACAACATGATGGAATGCCATTCTCCCACTTGATGAGTTTGTCCTAATATGTCAGTTGAACCTTACACTTCACAATTATTCAGGTTTGGAATACAAACCAAACTCTGCTCGTTAAAACTGTTACAAAACAATTATTATACAAAAAAATAACAAAAACAAAAATCAAATTTAAACAATTTTGAATGTTGAATTAGAAGAATCCCGCGAATTGTTAATAAATTTGTAAGTTATTAGTTATTTATGTAGTAGCATTTTTATAATAAGCAAAATACAACTAAACATTTATACTAAATAAATATAATTATTAATTAATTAAATGTTTGCCATTTGAAAAAAGAATTTATAAAATAATACAAATACGAATAAAAATATATTTTTTGTTTAGTTAAGAAATTTCCATCATTTTTTGTTTTCTTTTTTTTACAACCTTTACAACCAAATAAAATCTCAAATGTTGTGAAATGTTCTATTTTTAACGAATTTATGGAACCCTTTCCTTTTCTTTCATTATTATTACAAAAAAAAAACAATTTGAAAAAAGTGGAATGTATTGTTTTGATATTTAACAAGAAGCAAGACTAACAAAATTGAAAGAAATTATATGCATATTAATATATCCATAAATTGATTGAATAAATCATAAATTAAAGAGTTTACAAAGAACTGTGTTTGTTTTTTAATGTTCAACAGCTTAATTTATAAACAGAGAATAGAGAAGGATTATTCTATAGACTGAGTGAGAAATGTTATTATAATAAAATAGAACTTCTCTTAACTGTCGTTTACTGACTTATTCCACCGTGGACTGTGGTTTAACGAAGGAATAAGAAAAAGTAAAAAACTTCTTCTCTCTCAGTTCATTAGATGGACATGGCGCTACAATCGATTGCCATATACATACACTGCCAATCACTAGGATGAGGCCACATATTTTTCAACCGATTTTCGTTCTGTATACCTGTTGGAATTTGTTTAACCCGGAAAATTTTACTACATGGGAGTAGGTACATATTTTCTTAAAATAAAGTGAAACAATCACCCTTATTGTAGTAGTCGTTTCACTTGAACGACAAATTTCATTTTCAAAAATTTGTATTATGAGTGGCGTTTAAGAGTCGTTTATTGAGTCGTAACGCCTTTTCTGAGTGGAACGTAAGTTTTTGTATGAGAAATTGAGTAATGGCGCTCATTTGTATTATAACTGTCGTTTTACTCGCCTACAACGACTCTCGAAACGCTATTTTTTGTCGAACACAAATTTTCAAACGACTCATTGGTGAAATTGGAATTGGAATTGGAATTTAACATGAAAATAACTAACCCAGAGCAGATGAAGCGTCTCGTCGAGCTGATGGAGCGGAGTCCATCGTTGGCGACAAAACTTTCAAAGAGGAGTCTTGCAAACGTTCCCCCCCTCCTCGTAAACCACACTCACAATTCATTCCTACAGCCGTATGAGGCTGCTCCGGGCAGCAGGAGATAAAGGGATGTCCAGACTAAAGCCCCTTTTTAGCTGGTGAGTAGGGAGCCGAAAACTGGACGGCCGCTACGTGTTCAATGCCAATTCAATAACAAAAACAAAAAATGTCGCGAAACCGCTTTTCAGAAAACAAGGCTAGGACACGCACAGTTCCACCAGCCCGTGCGTCGTAGTGCCATCTCTCAACTGACATCGAGGCCTTTCACGCTGAAAGAGAAAAGGACACTCGCAATTACGCTTGATGGACTTGCAAAGGAAGGGGACATCGGCAGAGATTCCTCTTTCGTGGAAAAACACAACCCCTGCCCTATATCCTCGATACTTGGCAAACGTGTCGAAGAGCATCTCACTGTTCCGAAGGAATTGCTTTTTCGAGAAAAAAAAACAGGAGAAGCAATAAATCAACTTTCTCCCCAGTCAACAACACCACCAGCCTGTTTCAGTCCTTGAAGACGAACGATCTCTCCCGCCGTTCGCATTTCTGAAGAATATACCACGTCCAGAATACAGAAAAACCCTGACCTTCAAAAAACCAGAGCGCTGCAGCTCTTGCACGAACGTCTTTGTCCCTGCTACGAGGCCAGGAAGCCTCATGAAACTGAGAAAAATTTCCAGGAGAAGAAGAAATCCTACAAAGTTGAAAATAATTTTGAAAACAATTGACATTTGAATTTAAAATAATATTTGTCAAATTTTATTTGTTTTTGTGGAACGCAAGTTGATCGACAACGACTGGCGTTTAAGTATCGTAATACCGACAATAAAACGCCTTAAAAGTGACTCGACTCAAAAAGTGAGAATTGTCGTTTAAGAAAAACGCCTATCATAATAAGGGTGATTTTCTTAAAATAAAGTGAAACAATCACCCTTATTGTAGTAGTCGTTTCACTTGAACGACAAATTTCATTTTCAAAAATTTGTATTATGAGTGGCGTTTAAGAGTCGTTTATTGAGTCGTAACGCCTTTTCTGAGTGGAACGTAAGTTTTTGTATGAGAAATTTAGTAATGGCGCTCATTTGTATTATAACTGTCGTTTTACTCGCCTACAACGACTCTCGAAACGCAATTTTTTGTCGAACACAAGTTTTCAAACGACTCATTGGTGAAATTGGAATTGAAATTGGAATTTAACATGAAAATAACTAACCCAGAGCAGATGAAGCGTCTCGTAGAGCTGAACGTTCCCCCCCCCCCCTCCTCGTAAACCACACTCACAATTCATTCCAACAGCCGTATGAGGCTGTTCCGGGCAGCAGAAGATGTCCAGACTAAAGCCCCTTTTTAGCTCCTGAGTAAGGAGCCGAAGACTGGAAGGCCGCTACGTGTTCAATGCCAATTCAATAACAAAAACAAAAAATGTCGCAAAACCGCTTTTCAGAAAACAAGGTTAGGGCACGCCACAGTTCCACCAGCCCGTGCGTGTCGTAGTGCCATCTCTAAACTGACATCGAGGCCTTTCATGCTGAAAGAGAAAAGGACACTCGCAATAACCCTTGATGGACTTGAAAAGGAAGGGGACATCGGCAGAGATTCCTCTTTCGTGGAAAAACACAACCCCTGCCCTATATCCTCGATACTTGGCAAAAATGTCGAGGAGCATCTCACGGTTCCTAAGGAATTGCTTTTTCGAGAAAAAAAAACCAGGAGAAGCAATAAGTCAACTTTCTCCCCAGTCAACAACACCACCCGCCTATTTCAGGCCTTGAAGATGAACGATCTCTCCCGCCGTTCGCATTTCTGAAGAATATACCACGTCCAGAATACAGAAAAATCCTGACCTTCAAGAAACCAAAGCGCTGCAGCTCTTGCACAAACGTCTTTGTCCCTGCTACGAGGCCAGGAAGCGGATTTTGGTAACCCAAATCAGAATTGCTGTGGAAAAGCTCATGAAACTGAGAAAAATTTCCAGGAGAAGAAGAAATCTTACAAAATTGAAAATAATTTTGAAAACAATGACATTTGAATTTAAAATTATATTTATCAAATTTTATTTGTTTTTGTGGAACGCAAGTTGATTGACAACGACTGGCGTTTAAGTATCGTAATACCGACACTAAAACGCCTTAAAAGTGACTCGACTCAAAAAGTGAGAATTGTCGTTTAAGAAAAACGCCTATCATAATAAGGGTGAATTATAGGGTTAATTAGAAAAGACCGTTGGAATTTCCCTTAATTAATGAATGAGCTACCTAAAAAGGATATAAAAAAGTGCGTCACTAGGATGAGGCCATTGCGAATATTTCGTTGTAGAAGTTCACA
Source organism: Sphaerophoria taeniata (assembly GCA_943590905.1). Lineage (NCBI taxonomy): Eukaryota > Metazoa > Arthropoda > Insecta > Diptera > Syrphidae > Sphaerophoria > Sphaerophoria taeniata. The sequence continues at coordinate 28,808,186 of OX016541.1, forward strand.
TCAGCGATTTTTTTTCAAAATTTTGGTTGCAATATTTAAGAACGTTTTAGAAATAACTCTTTTTATTTAATTTCAATTACAAATGGGTTCCGGAAAGACGTTGACAGTGGCAGAAAGAGGACAAATCGATGCTTTCAAGGAAATGGGACTCTCAAGCCGAGAAATAGCAAGGAAGCTGAACAGAAGTAAGACAGTTGTAAACAACTATCTTGCTGATCCTCAAAACTATGGAAAAAACCAAAAAGGACGCACAGCCCAAGCAACAACATTCCGAGAAAAGCGGTTAATTTCACGTATTGCTTCAAATTCCACTCAATCAGCTACTAAAATAAGGTCCAAAAGCGGTGTATCAGCCAGTATTTCGACAGTCCGAAGGATAATAAGAAAAGATGTAACTATCCAGAGAAGAAAACTTAAAAAGAAACCTGTTCTAAAGCAAGTACACAAGGAGCTGCGAATGAACTTTGCAACAGAACATGTCGCTTGGAGCAGTCGATGGAAACGCGTTGTCTTTTCGGAGGAAAAAAAGTTTAACCTTGACGGCCCCGATGGTTACAACTTTTATTTCCATGATTTAAGAAAAGAGGAACTAATTTTGGGAAGACATCACAGCCGTACATCAGGTGTCATGGTGTGGGGAGCTATCACCTACTATGGCAAAATCGAGTTGGAGTTTCTTTCTACAACAATGAACGGAAACAGCTACAAATGCTTGTTGGAACGGTCATTTCCGAAGATGAAAAATATTTTTGGACCTCTGCCTTGGATTTTCCAACAAGACAATGCCCCCATCCACACTTCCAGGGTTGTCAAAAGCTGGATTTTATGAGAGGACGTAGAGCTTTTGCCATAGCCGCCCTATTCACCGGACTTGAACATAATCGAAAACGTATGGGCATGGCTATCTCGAAAAGTTTATGAAGGTGGTAGACAATTTGAAGACAAGGAGTCCTTAATTGAAGCTATCCGTGATGCCTGGGACGAGATTTCGCTTGACTATTTAAAAAAAACTTTATGATTCCATTCCAAACCGTCTAATAGAGGTCATATCAAAAAATGGGGGGCATACTCATTATTAATGGAGAAAAACTTAATAAATAAATGTTTGAAAACCAAAAACTGTAAACATTTCTTTCATTTTTTTGATATTTTATATGATTTTTAATGTGGCCTCATCCAAGTGAAGCTTTTTTCATACTGTTTTTAAGTAGCTCTTTAATTGATGTAGGGAAATTCCAACAGTCTTTTCTAAATAACCCCTTAATTTTATGACTTTTTTTAAAGAAAATGTCTACCTACTCAAATATAGTAAATTTTTATGGGTACGATATTTCCAAGAGCGAAAATCGATTAAAAAATATGTGGCCTCGTCCTAGTGATTGTCAGTGTATATAGCAAGAACAAAAAAAATCACAGAGGGAATTTTTGATAAACGTCATCCTACTAACAAACTATTTTTATTATTGAAAATGTTAACCCTTAGATTTACTCTTATTCTATGGGTTAGTAAACCTGTGGAATAAGAGTGGAATAGGCGTTTTTATCGGCTGCAGTTTTAAGCCAACACATGAAAACAAGTGATGGGTTAACGGGTTAACTCGGTTCGCTTACTCAAGATGTTAACTCGGTTAGCCAAGTCGAGTTGAACGAGTCAACTCCATTTGCCTGCTAATGGGTTCACCAACTCGATTTGCAAACGTCTTGGTTTGCCAACTCGGCAATCGACTAAAAAAAAAAAATAAGTTAGCTGCTTCAGTTTTTTTAAGTGTTTTTGGTTTACTTTTTGTAAAGTTATTTGTCTAATTGTCAAATTTCATAAGTGATTCCTAGAGCGGTTTTTGGGGAAATCCACTAATATTTAGAACAAAATATTACTCTGCCGACCTAGACTCATATCTTATCTCTCTTTTAAGCCATTAACTGTCAAGTTTATCAACGGATGGCAAAGATTTTGACGGACCAAAAACCTCATTTTTTGCGTCGGTCGGACTCGTAGTTTGGGTTTGACGACATGTGGAAGCAGGAGTGTCCACCGAAAAGAAAATTTCGGTCTCTGATTCGAAGGGAACGTCAGTGATTTGAAAGAGGAATCGTGTAGCGAAATCATAGCGTTTAGATGTTGTGTTCGGTGAATCTACTTCATCGATGCCGATCGTCATCAATTCGTTTAATGAGTTTTAAAGTGGTCGCACGCCCAAGTGCCAGTGGCGTAGATAGCTTTTCGCTATGGGGGGGGGGTGGATCTAGTTCGCTCATTTTTACTTCCGACATCTATACTAATATATAAAGCTGAAGAGTTTGTTTGTTTGTTCGAACGCGCTCATCTCAGAAACTACTGGTTCGAATTGTAATTGAGTTGGATAGTCGAGGAAGGTTTTAGGCTACATAACATTAAGCTACGACCAATAGGAGCGAAGAATCAGTGTAAAATGTGGAAAAAAACGGCAAGAAAGTATTTTTTTTTTGAACGCGCTGATCTCAGGAACTGCTAAATCAAATTGAAAAATTCTTTTTGTGTTGAATAGTCCAATTATACAGGAAGGCTTTAAGCTATACAAAGTTTCGCTGCGAATAATAATCGCAAAGCTTCAGTTAAAAGTCTTACCTACTAAAACGGGGAAAGTAATACATATTTGAAGGCTTCGAGTTAAGAAGAATTTTGAATTAGGGCGAGTCGACTAATACACAATTTTAAAATAACTTTGCAATCAAATTCACGCGCATGATGCACAAGACGCACCTCTGGCCGGGGCACGAGGGAGAGACGGACGAAGTCGCGGGCAACTGCTAGTATAGAATATATGAAAAGTTTTGGATATTTGTCTGTCATGCTGTAAACGCACCTGCAACTTTAACCACTGGTCCGATTGACTTAAAACTTGAAGATTTCAGGTTTGAGCGAGTTCGCTGTGGTCTTTTTTTATTTTTTTTTTAAGATCAAAATTAAGGGAAGCCACCATACAATTTTCTTTGGCCAAAAACCAAAAGTTTCAATTTTTTCAAAAACGATTTCTTTTTAACTTCCTCCAAAATACAAAAAAAATTAAAATTTGTTTTTTGTATTTTTTAAAAACCTTTTTAAACTTATTTAAAAATTCTATATCTCGAAATCGGATCAATATTTAAAATCGAAATTCACTAACAAAATGCAAATTCACATATTCTTGAACGCTGCATACTCAAATTAATTTTATGAAATTTTCGAAAAATTTTATATATAAAAAATTGATTTAAAAAAAAACCACTCCAAATAACTCGCAAAATTACGACGAACGATTGTCAATCTGCCGCTTGTGTTAGACATGCTTTATGTAATGGGTAATAGCGCATTTCGCTTCCTGGTAAAAATGAATTAGTGTGAGTTATCGTTACCGTTAGGATTCGCGTTAACTTCGCCGAAGTTGTGCGAACATTTGTGTTCGTGTGGATGAGTGTGTTGCGTGTTTGGAGCGGTTTCTTACACCAAATTAACAATGTGACACACGGCGAGAAGAAATCTAAATAACTTTTAATTTTTGTGTCAGTGTGGGTTTTTGTGGAAAGCTGGATTTAAGCTCTTTTTCTTGCGCGTTTACCTATTATCAGTTGGTGAGAGAAAAAATACTTTTTAAAAATCGATATAATAGCCGAAGTAATAATTTCTTTCAGATGAAGTTGACTTTGTGTTTTCCCCGTAGTAGGTATAGAAATATAATGTACAATTTACAATGCCTCTAGGAATCCTGTGAGTACTAATAAGACTTGATTCACGTAGGAAGTAGGTACTTTATTTCAAAGTGCGTTTCTTTAACTTATTTGGCTTGACTGGCTATGTTGAACAATTATGAATCCCAATGGGGGGGATATATCCCCCTGATCCCCCCCCTATCTATGCCACTGCCAAGTGCCCCGAAAACTGCTGTCACGGAAGATAACGTGACAAAAACCCACGATCTCATAAGATATGGCTGTCAGCTTTGATGGGTGCCTTGTAGAATCACTCAACAGTCAACACAACAAGTGCGACCGTGTGATCACTTCAGACTTTCAGAGTAGTCTTTGATGCTGTTTAAGCACAATCCGAGGGAGTATTTCTGACGACGAACAGTTGAAACAGTGGACTTCAGTCGGCAAACGTGCTCCGAATAAGGCGAAGAAAGAGTGTCCCATCGATCGGCCGGAAAGGTGATACCCACCGTTTTATGGGATTCACAAGGTATGATCCAAATCGACTACCTACATGGAAAACAGCCAAACGTTCACGAACTGTTATATACACAATTATTGGACTTACTCGAAACCGAAGTAAGGAAAAAAAGGCCTTATTTGGCGATGAAAAAAGTGGCTTTTCACCATAATCACGCACTGGCTTACATTTTCGCTATAGCCACGGCTAAATTGATCAAAAAATGCTACCCCATACACTGTATTCCCCCGTGCAACTTCCAAACTTCAGATAGTCACACGTCTCTTAGATATTTGGGCATCGCCAGGTCGGAGTCCTACTACATCAGGAGATGAAATAATTTTGGAGAAAGTTTTGGCGGGGTCGATAGTATTAAAATGACTTCGAAGAAAAAATACTGACTGACCTTTGCTTATATAACATCAGATTGAGAAACTGTAGAGATTCAGTTCAATGAAGAATACTAAAAGAATACATTTCCGTATCGATAAAAGAAGAGGACCTAAGTAGCTACCTTGAGGAACTTCAGAAGCTTGAAAAGAGTAGAAGAGAGTTCATCTAATTGTTATTCGCAATTAATCTTTTCTAATGAGTTTTTAATAAATGGTATCAAAGTTGCTGGTCAATTTTGTTAGTGTTTGAACAAAGACCTTAGATTGTCATTTTTGTAGATCAGGCCACTCATCAGGAACAAAAACAACAAGTGCCTTCGTTAAAAGATCCACCTTAAAAATGCGATACTCTTCCTTTAGAAACTCGATGGCCGGACAAAAATAAAATATTTTTTTTTTCCAGAAGCTACTAAATGCGCTCTATGTTGAGCGAGCCAACGACAAAAGATAAGCGATACCAGTCAATGAATACCCAGTCCCAGCCCCCAGCTCAGAAGGTGTAAAAAGAGCCATCCAAAAGCTAGAAAGTAAAAAGTCCGCCGCCGAATCGGATGGAATATTTGCAGAACTCTTTTAAAATTGAGGAGGTTTTTTGTCGTACCGTATCCGCATGTACCAGGTCATCAACAAAGTGTGAGAGAGAGAATGATGCCCGATGACTGGCCGTCCTATGTCGGACAAAACCTACCGAGGCATATCCCTATTTAATGTTGCATACAAAATCCTATCCAGCGTTCTATGTGTCAGCGTCTTAAATATTTCTGCAACACTATAATCGGAACGTACTGGTACTGGAAAGACCAACGAATTTCAAGACAAAACTCACAATTGTTAACCGACAAAAATAAATAGCATCAAATGTTCGTGAACAGGGAAATCCCTCCTGTTCGCTAATTGTCTTAGTAGTAGTGCAGGACTGCATATCGCAGCTCGATGGATGTGGCAGGCATATAGAGTTAAGTTCTCTTTGTGCATCTGGCCAGGAAGGGCGTCTTCCCGAGTTCGCGAAATTTAAGATGCAGATCCTTATTCGGGCAACACAATCTTTTCATCGATTCAATGCTGCTTATGATATCATGCACTGCCAAAAACTTATGATCGAGTTGTGCCGCATGACACTAAACAATACGCATTGCAGTATGCTAATGGGTAACAGTTCATCTGAGTTGTTTCAAATATGTGACTTCTTCAACATAGTCCAGGAGCAGATAATGCGCAAGGCAGGTGTGAGCATGGAAAACACTATCTAGGGCAAAACGCCACTGTTGGTAGCAGCAATTTCGAGGTATTTAAGCAGTTTACCTACCTTGGAAAAAAACATCAATCCTACAAACGACACCTTGGTGGAGACTCGACGAAGAGTTACACCAGCGAACCGCTCGCTGCTATGTACCTACTTCGTTTTAGCCAAATAACAACTGGGTTCAAAACTCCTCACTCGAAAAGCAAAGTGCTTTGATTTTACCAGTCCGACTGTACAGCGGCGCCGAGTTCTGGAAGAAAGAAAAATTCTTCGGCGGATGGAGAAGAAGATTTAACCACGAACTGTACCAAAAGCAAGGTGTGGATGTAGTCCAGAAAGCCAAGAAAAGACGACCATATTGGCGAATGGACGACAACACTCCTGCCAAGAAAGTGTTCTTTTCGCAGCCCGCAGGTTCAAGATGACCAAGAAGACCGAACCTTCAATACAAAGGACCAGTTGACTGTTGATGCCAGAGCGCTTGGTTTTGACGACTGGAGAATGCATGTAAAACCGTTCCCGATGGAAAACTGCTGTCTCAGGATATATCGTACCTGGATCCGGTGAGCTTAGGTCATGTGAGGTTAGATAAGATACAATCAAGAAAATGCATAAATCACTTCGATTCGATCACTTTTCTTTTATTTCCTTAAAACATTCTCAAAAATCAAACATTAAAATTTAAGCTTTTAAAATGGTATTGGTACAAAGAAGTTCCATTGAAGTTTTCTCATCAACATTCGGATTTTTCCATTCAGTCTCTAGTGATTTTCCGTCATCCTGCAAACAAAAAATAAACAAAAATACGAATAAATCAAAACCTCTAGCAAAATGATTCCCAAACTTACAGTAAAAATGACATTCTTCTTTCCTTGTTCAAATTCGCCAAACATCTCGAAAACATCATTCAATTTACCCTGTCCACCGAAATTCTCCGACAACAAACTGCACACATGCGCAATATTGTCCCTTTCGATTTTGTCCACATCATCGCGGATCATCACAGTTCGTGGCATAGCAGCTTCAAAGTTGCAAGTTGCTGCTTCGGTTATTGGTTTCTTCTCCATGTTGGGGCACAGAAGTTGCATATTCTTGTAGCTGTCCAATTCGTCGGCCTTGACAACCAATATTTTCTCGTTGGGGCTTGATTGAGGTTCACATGGCGCCTTGCCACGTTTCTTGTTCAACAAAGCAGCTGCGGCGCGAGCACGATCCTGATTCTCATCGAATTTACTGGAGAAGAAAATAGAATTCAAAAAAATCCTTCGGGACAAACAAAAGGTCGTCTGCTATACTTACATAGGACTCTTCAAGAGAACATCCTTGGACAGATTCGGATCAACAACAACAACGTAGACCTTATTGTCCATAATCGTTTCATAAGCCAAAGGCTGTAGCTTTTGATCACGAGCATTCTGAATCTGTGGCGCCTTCACTACCGTAGCATCGGCCTTATTCTCCTTAACAGCCTTAACACAGTCGTCCATCAGGACGCACTCGAGTTCCGGTCGGATGTCGCGAGAGTAAGCAGCACGCAGCATAGTCTTGCACTTCTTCATTTCAATATCTTGACTCACACACAATCTGATCTTGTTAATTGCACTGCCATCACGTTCGATGACATCTTTATATCCGGCACGTTCCAAATATTCCTTTGGATCAACCACCTTCTCTTTGTTGTAGTAGATTAGATCGGGTTCGATCAAGAGATCAGCTGCAGCTTTCTTGTTCTCAGCCTTAAGCCCGTTGGTGAAGAATTTCTCGAGACGGTTTTGCAGACGATCGAGAGATGACTTTTCCTTAACGGTGTCGGTGTTACTGATGTATCCCTTCCAGGGGCGTTGAGCCCATGAGCAGGCTGGTCCGGTGATGGGACGACGAGTTCCATCTTCGCAGAGGTATTCAAAGTTTGCAGCTTCGGTGCTTTCGGCCTTGGAGCCAGGAAGCAGCTAAAAAAAAATAACATAAGCTTAGGGTTGCCAAGCCAGTGGCAAAGAACATACTCCAAAGTATTTCTTAATGAAGGATGTCTTGGTGAAGGCAACTTCACCCTTGCCCTTGTCCAAACAACGAATGGCACCATCATAACCTGAGAACTTGTCGGGGTAGTTGCACTTCACGGGGTCTTCACACAAGGCGCACAGGTTGGAGTACTTCTTCCCTAAAGAATATACAGAATTTCACCATTATTGTGATCACGGTTTCACCTCCATTTTGTGATACTCACTCAAAGCTTGATTGATTTCAGGTTGTGGCGATAGGGTTCCAACGAGACACGATTCTGAGAAGAAGTCCGACAGTGCCTTAAGTTCACGTTCAGTAGATGACAGCTTGGGGTCCATCAAGACCTTCAAGATTCCAGTGTTCTTCAATTTGGTTATTGGGATCTGTCAGAAAAGAGCTTGGTTGTTATTCTTTATTTTAAAATATTTCTTTTTAGTTACTTTGTAGCCAACATTCCTTCCATAACCAGTGTGGCACGATTTGGCACCTTGGAGGTCCTTGAGACTGTGAATCTTTGAATTCTTCTTAACCAAAATCACACCTTCATAACGAAACTCGGCTACAAGAAAAATCACACAGTCAAACTAAGAACTTCTCTAGGATTTTCGGCTTTTGAAAACCTACCATCCTTTTCAACTTGTGTCCTGAATTCCGAAATCACTTTGTAGTCCTCGTTTTTCTTATGATAAGCAACATACATATCTTCCGGATCGACAGCCAAAACATCAGCCTTGCGTTGATTGATCAAATCCAAACATTCCAACCGATCGCGACCCTTCACACATTCCATATGAATACCAGCTTCAGATGGATCCTTGAGAAGATCCAAACAGTCCTGATAGAATTTCTCGGGAACGCACATTTTGTCTTTAAATTTTGGTTTATTTTAGAATAAAAATGTAAATTTAATTTTTTGTTAATTTAACTTACAAATTTGTTCATTTTGGACAGAACCAGCTGAACAAGCTACAGCCGCTAAGGCTAGAACTAGAACGGTTTGAGTTAACTTTGAGGCAAACATCTTGTCGTTAAGTTGAACACGAATCGACTGATGACTTCAACTTGAAATCTGGTTCTTATATATAGGTGTGGTTATTTGTTGCTCTCTGAGGGGAATTTGCTTATGTTTTTTTATTTATTTTTGTGTTATTATGAACTTTTCATCTTGATGGCTAATTTTTTTTTCCACTTGGGCTTATGTTTTTTTTATATTTCGCTGTGTTAATCGTATTATTGCTTGTTGTTGCTGTTCGGGTAGGATGGGGGACCCCGTCCAGTCCGTGCACCTACAACCTACATACGTTTAATTTTGTCGTTATCTTAGTTCGTGATGCAGTCGTTGTCAACTTTTTGTTTTCTGGATGATAGTGATCTAAGGAGAAATGTATTGGTTTCAAGAGTTTACAAGTCTTCGACGATTTAAAATGATGATCGCAAAGCTATAGAGGTGCAAGGATCTTGAAAAAAATTTATTTTGAAAAGAGAGATCTATGTGTTTTGAAAAGAGAGATCCAAACGGCTGAACCAATTTTGATTAAACTCGCACTTCAAGCGAATGCAGCGGACGATATATATCAAACATCGTTGAATTGATGAAAATGGGATAATGCCTGTTGGGTTCGCTATAGTTTTTAAAATAAAAATTTAAATTATCGGTCTATATGGTTCTTTACTTTTCAACAATACTAAAGAATGCCCGTAGCTTAGTGGTTAGGTACGTTGGCTGCTAAGCTTCGAGTCCTACTCGTGCCCATTAAGTTATTATTTCATCTTTCACGGATACTGCCTCTTGCGAAGACCTGACAAACTTCCAAGAGTATCAATCTGTCATGAAAAAGTGCTTCTCAACTTTGCCGTTCGGAATTGGCGTTAAATTGTAGGTCCCCTCAATTCTTCACACGCACTCAGAGAATTGTTAATGAGAGTAAGCCACTTAGGCCTTGGCTCTTCAAGAGCTGTCGCGCCACTCTATTTATTTATTTTTTTAAGAATGGAAAAAAAAAATTTACAAATTCTGAAAAAGTGTGGTCGGTAATTTTTTATATAAATAAGTTGTGGAAGCATTTTTTGAGATTAAGGATTTCAAAATCGTTAAGATATTTTCAAGTTAAAACCATAAATTCTAAAGAAAAAAAGTAACGTTTGTCTGAAATTAATCGACGAATGCAAAAAATTCAATGCTTAAGAGACCTCCGACCAATATAATTTTCGATTTTTTCTTGCTGATGGAGCCACTCATTTTGAAGATCTACATATAATTTGTAAGACGACTGTGTTTTTGAAATTCGGTTTCGTTTTTATTGTCATTCAAAATGCCCATAGAATTTGCTTTCCAATTTTTTTTCAAAAAAGGAAAATCGTTGGCATAAACAATGTATGAAATCCCGCATGTTGTTTGCTCATAAAGTATTTATGTACTTCTTTTCATCACTTGAAGTTATGAGAATTAAGGAGATCGAAATCTGGTACCTTTTTCGATTTTTCATACTACAGTACTGAAATAGGGCACTCCTTTTTTTCAAAAACAGACAAATGTTAGGAGACACTAAACGCTGAGAATCATGGAGAACGAAGCATTCAAATTCTTCGTTCAAATAATTCCATAATACAGTTGCTGTTTTTGTGAAATTAGTTAGTTCATGAAGTCTTTTAGATTATGTCAATTTTATTTGGAAAATAAATGTTTTTTTTTCGAGTTTTAATCTTTTTTTTCCTACAATTTAAATAAAAGTTTTGAAAACATTCAATTGAGTGAGTATCACAGAAGACACTATGAAAAATGTTTAACAACAATTTTAGGCCATATCTCTTTCTGAAATATTTTTTGTCCTGAAAACGGTTTTTCTTACCGAAAGAGAAGACAGCGTTTGCGTTTATGAACAAAACAAATTTTCGCGAATTTTTAACTTTTACTTTTAAAGCTTTCAAAGTGCCCTCCTCTAACACGAATAATCTGGAACTGTCTGATTTCACAAAATTGCAATTATTGCTTACTAGGAAATATCTGAACGAAGAATGAATTATCTTCGTTCTCCATGATTCTCATCATTTCGAGCCTCATTAATTTACCGTTTTTGAAAAAGGGTGTGGCTTAGATTTCAATCTCCTTAATTCTCATAATTCTAAATGACGAAAAATAAAATAGGAGAATGTTCTGCTCGCAACTGATGTTCGGGATTTTGATATGCAGAACTTTGATTTGCGGTCTTTCGACCCCAACCCCAAACCGGGTCTATAGGATTGTTGGGAAGCCGACCGACGCATCTACAAAGAGTAACTGTTTGGAGTGATTTTTAGACTAGCGGCGACGTCATTGCTTCGTGCTTCTTTGAAAATGAGGTTAGCCAAGCAGTTACCGTGAATGGTCGGTGTTGCCAGTTGCTCACGCTATTTAGTCATAAATCTCTAGTTTTTGTTAAACTAGGTGGAGTCAATAATGTATTAACAACTTTTGTAATGTTCAGAAAAAACATCATTTAAATTTCTTACATTGGCTATTTCATGTCACATTTCATCGATGGCTAATTTTGTTAAGTAAGACTTTTGACATTCGCTCAAAAGAATGGACATATTTTTATAGAACGATTGTTAGATCAGATTACACTGATCGTGATTACGGGTTGACTGATGGCTTGTGGGTGGATGTTGTTTTGTCATTGTTTTGTTCTTGTTCGTAGGTTGTACCGTTTCTGTTGTTCTTGCATTTCAGATGGTACATTATGCTGCAACTGCACTGGATGTTATTGTTGTGAGCTTATGTACTCTTGTGAGCATGCAAAACTAATTGCATCAGTTAGCTGGTTGTTTTGATTTGTGTGTTTGTTGTCATTATTAGCTTTGATTTTATTAAGCTTTAATATGTTAATCAGAGGATCCCATGACGTCGAAAGATTAAAACTTTGGTCTCTGTTGAAGTTTGAGTGCATTTTTATTTCGATTGCTTCTCTCACCAACCTAGGGACATAAAATCTTTCGGTGGAAATATATAGCCTGATCGAAACGTATAAAATGATCTTCATTATACGCTAAATGCTCAATTATCAAATACAAATTTGATTTTTCATTTGAAATCGCGGTAAGTTCGAAAAGTTTATATATTTTTTACAATGTCTCAGTACCGCGAAAAAAGTTTAAAGTCTACGATTGTTAGATTTAATATGCTGGACAAAAATAAGAGAGAGATATGTAGGAAGCTCAAATTGACGAACTTTCTTAGTAAATTTAGCAAATTCCATCTTACGACCAATGGTTTGCCAACAAAGAACATGCGTTATACCGCTCTTTTGCACTTTTGGCTATTTTTGAGACTTGAAATACGAAATGTGTATAAGTTACCCAAGAGTTGGCATCACTGGAATGGTGTTCGCTATTGCGAGAAGATCACGGACATTTTTTGGCCACAAATTGAGTAGGTACATTTATACATCATTATTCCTTGTAAATGTACCTACTTTCCAAAAAAAATAAAAAAAAATATAAATTTTATTTCAAAATCAATGTAGAGAATTGACATCTTAAGCGAGCTCTACGTATTCCAAAATTAAAGACCTTTTTACAGCAAAGGCTTTTTCTAATGATGCTGTTCATAAAACTGTCACAGCACTTGAAAAGGCAAAATGTCAATTTCCAATCCCCAATTTCGCATCTTCAAACTGGAACTGAAATTCGTAGGTACCTCAATTTTGAAATTGAGCAACAATCTGCGACCCAGTTGCCAATTCTTTATCACTTCGTAATATTTCTACCTACAATGTTCGGGTTTAGCTTTAGAATAAACAACTAAAAATACGTGCAAGTTGAATTTGTTCATGGGGGCTATCAATTTAAGGTCCCATCATTGCCAAGGAGGGGATATTTAAATGTTTTTCTCTTTTTTTTCAAAAATTAGTCAGCCTGGCTCGGGGAACTCGCCCGCCGATTGTGTCGCTTGTGTTTGCATATTGTTTTATTTCTTGTTTTCTCCTGATTGTTTATTTAGTTTCTTTTATGTTATTTTTTTTTTTCGTTTGTTGAATTTAACAGCTGATTGGAAATGTGTTGTTTACGGCTCGGCGGCGATCAACCGGCCGGTGTTTTGCTGAGATGAGACATTCAATTCAGATGCTAATTGATGGGTGTGCGCTGTATGCATAGAGCTTTCTATACATAAAACGTATACAATCATAGCTCGATGCGATGTGATGGTTATAAACTTTGTGACCTAAGCCATGGAAGTTTTTGTTAAGCTGACAACACCATCAAATTGAAGACAAATGCTCGTGAATTGTTTACTTGTTGACGTGAATGAAAACAAATCAAAACAAGCCTTTTATGGCTCCAATTACTTTGCATGACAATAGTAGAAACAGAACTAAGCAGAATGTTTGGCGCAAAAGTTTTAGAATAATTTGCTTATTTCTTATATAATAAATGAATGATGAGAGCAAATCCTAAGTTAAATTTATTTCAACGGCAATTTGTCAAAATTGAGAATAAAATGGAGATAAGCTTCGAAAAGTATAAAAGAACTGCCAAAATAGAATTAGTGACGAGAATGACTGTTAATTACGTGCCTTCTGATACATTACATTGCAATAAGTTTGTTTTTAGGGACAACTTATTGTGTTTATAGTTTCTCCGAAACATTAATTCAGCGATAGGTGTGCTTTTTATGGCAAAGCAGGGGAGTATGATTTTACACATATTACAAACACAAACTCTTCTCTCTGTATAAAAGTTAACCCTGAGACTCCACAAAAGTAAAATCCAATCCAACTTCTCTTCCGCAATCTCATCCGCAATCCAGTGTTTTTGTTTTTGCCTGGACATATTATATCTTGCCATCAGCAACCTCAAATTGTCACATATCACATTTGTCAAAAATATGAAATGAAACTCGAGTGTCAAAAAGTCTGTGGAAAATTGACGCTCACCACTATATACAACACAAATGTCAAATTTGATGACAGTCACACTCACAGGATTTCGATCCGCTCAAAAAATCCAGATTGCGATGACCGGATCATGGACTGGATGTTGAATTTTTTATCTCTATCGGAAATGTTCAATGGAGACCCCAAGGGCCCAAGTAAGTAGGAATCTAACCGGATAGAATTTTGACGTTTCTCGAGTCTAGAATATAAATGTTTAAATCTTGTGTATCTCGAAGGTAGAGTCTGGTATATATTTTGAAGTTTTCAGTGAGATTTCACGCCATTTTACTGTTTGCTGCCCTTTTCAGATTTCATTTTTATCTGCAACCAAACGCGAAGAAAAAACGGCAAAATTAAACACCTTGCTGGTAGCATTTTTATAAGAAAATCGCAAATTAAGTTCTTATGAAAAACGCTAAATCCAACTAAATTCTGGGAACAGTTCCCTTGATTTTTGTTTTGACATAAGTGCCAAGCCTGGGGATAGTTGATTTTTGGGGAAATAATACTTTACTGCGGATATTTGTTACCACAAAAACATACCAGATATTTTTATTTTTGTTTCCGCAGAAAATGTATTACAATAAAGCTCGAAATAAACAAACAAATTAAAACCGGATCAGATCAATGTTGTTATTTATAAAGAAAAAGAAACTGGTATCAAATAATAAAATCAAATTAGGAATAAAGTTGTTACTTAACTTTCTTATTTTTTAAATCAATTTATTAGTTCAACTCTCTTCTTTACCGTGCCTGAACCACCCTTCCAAATATGAAGCACTCCGTTCAAAAACCTACCTACAAAAAATGTTCCAGATCTGTAACACTGTTTGAGTTCAAGTTCATGTAATATCTAGTCTTGAATTCAATTTCTATTACACTTGTATGAATAATTTGATGAATTAGTTAATTTCTTCTTTATAAATGAGCTATAATTTTATTCCTACACGGTAAAAATGAATTTTAATGCGTTTATAATCATGAACTAGTTTGGATTAGTTAAAAGTGATGAATGCATTTGTGGACGTATGGAATTATTCAAAATCGTGAGAAACAATTAAGGAAATTATTTAAAAACTTGAGTATAATATTATAATCCGGGAGGCGACCGTAAGATTACCTACCTCATCAGCAGAGTGGAAAATTTAGCCACCATCTAATGGTAAATGACATGAAGTTTTCTCCCGCTGAACGAATATGGCTGTGTATACGCTTGAACAACGCTGGGAAATATTGCAACATTCTTTTGAAAATCATGGTAATGTTGCAGAATGTGTGCGAAAATTGCGTACCGTTTTTTAAGAAGAGAAGCACCGTCAGCTCCGTATGTTCGTTATCTTGTGAAAAAAGTGAAAGAAACTGGCATCCTCACCCAAAGCGTGAAAAGCCGAAAACAGTGCGTACACCCGAGAATATTGCTGCAGTGGCAGAAAGTGTGCGTGAGGCGCCATCAACATCAATTCACCGTCGTCGTTCTCAACAATTGAATATTTCGGAGACATCATTGAAACGAATTTTGCATAAAGACCTCGGTATGACGCCATACAAAATCCAATTGGTTCAGGAGTTGAAGCTAACTGACCATCCAATGCGTTTTCACTTCGCTAAGTGGGATTGCGATCGACTTAGAGAAGATGCCGATTTTGCCAAAAAAAATCATCTTTTCAGATGAAGCTCATTTTGATCTTGGCGGGTAGGTATGTAAACAAGCAAAATTGTCGCATTTGGGGCACAGAAAACCCGCACGCATACATTGAAAAGCCGATACACCCAAAACGAGTCACTGTTTGGTGCGGATTTCACAAAAATTGAAGAGGAGGATATTGGCATCATTTGGTTTCAACAGGATGAGCTTAAAAGGACAATATTCGTGAAGCCATTGGTGAAATACAGCTGCACACAATCGATAATGTGCTTAAAAATTGGACCGATCGTGTAGGCTACTGCATGGCCAGCCGAGGCAGCCATTTGAATGAAATTATTTTGCATTACTAACCGGAAGGATTGTACTTTCAAATAAAAAAAGAAATTTGAGAAAATGTGCAGTAATTTTGTATTATAGCATTTTCAAAAAAAAAAAAGTTAGGACCCTTTACCATGGGGACAATGGAAAAAGTAAGTAGAAGTCAATAGACATTTCGTCGAAGATACCAAATCATATGGTCGTACAGAAATAACCCGGGCCTTTCCCCTTTGTCCGACCATCTTAAAAAACGGTATTTTGGTGTCGTCTTACCTCGTCGGGTAAATGGGCAAATGGGGTATCAAATGAAAGCTTAGAACGTCTACGTTAAGAATCTACTGGTTGGACAAACTTTACATTTGCCAATCATGCGACCGACTGCATTTTTCAAAAATAATTACCTCTATGTTTTTCTCAACTCAGCATCAAAGTTTGTCCGAACAGTAGATTCTTAATGAAGACGTTCTAAGCTTTCATTTGATACCCCATTTGCCCGTTTTAAAAAAATAAATGGATCATATGTCTTACATATAAAAAAGAACGATACATTAATTAAAATAAGCGCAAAGCTCGAGAACACCAAATTTTGACGGAATATTCGGGTAGTGGTGTAGATGGTTTTCAGAAGTTTGTACAAAATCGGACAAGCCGTTCATGCGATATAGCAAAAAATGTGGAAACACCATTTTCCCTATAGTACGTTAACTTTGCATTTGACTATGTGCTAGTCCTTAACGAAGTTGTTCTGTATGAGCCAGCGAAGGTTTCTGAGTTGTCACGACCTTACTAGCTGACCCAGAAAGTTGTTTTCTTAAACATCTCATACAAATGCGTTGAGGACTCACTTCTTTTATACCAGTGGAGCGTTTGGCACCAAATTTTGAGGGAATGTTCGGTTATTGGCGTAGATGGGTTTTTAGTATTTTATACAAAATCGACCAACCCGTTCATTAGATAAGGCCAGGGTCATGGTTGGTATGGTAACGGGGAAGTGGGTAGCGGAGTGACGGATATCGGGTAGTATGTAGCGGGTAGCGGTGTTACGGGGTAACTTGGTAACGGGGTAGCAGGGTATTGGGGTGGCAGGTTAGTGGGAAGCGGGTAGAAGTAGCGGGTACAGGGTAGTTCCGTAGCGTCTAGTATAGTAGCGGGTTACAAAAGCTTAGGTAATTTCTTTATCGATGAAGGCAGTACGAAGTCTGCCGGGTAAGCTAGTGGCTCAATAAATCTGTATCGGACGGATGGCGCGAAACGTTGGGATCCTCCTTGAATCATATTTGATGCAAAACAATTTGCTCTAAATGCATATATTTTACTTGGCCAAACAAACTGGCAATAAAAAATAAAAAAGTACAATTCTTGTATACAGAAAATGAAGAATCAGTATCAAGTACCATGAATCACATTTGATGCATACTCATTTTCGAGAGTTAATAGCATCCATGAATCATATCATACAATAGAACGGCATAAACTGTACTTATGGTACACTTAACGCGGCCTACAAAAACCGAAGGGACAGAAATAAATTTATCAAACGAAAGCTTGATGTACCGAAATTTTGTAAAACAATAATTTAAAATTAAAAAAAGTGAGGTTAATAAAATTAAAAATGGAAATGTCAAATCACAGTAGTGTCAAATAGCTGTTAAACCCTGCACATAACAGCTGTTTGATACCACTGTGATATTTGTGTTCGCAAAGAAATGTCATTAAGAATTAAGGTGAGTTCACAGTGGTGTTCACATTAAACAAATCCGCCAACACGAAGTTGATAAACATGTTGTTGAATTTTGAGCCCCCTTAAATGAAGAATCAACGCACACGAATTTCGAGAGCTGAGTTGAGTAACATAGATTTTGTGCACCCCCAACACAAAACAGAAATTGACAAAAAAAAAGTATACATGCATTTAAATGTGATAGATGCAGAATTGATTGATAGAAGCAAAGTATTATATCAACTTAACGCTGTACCCTTCCTTCCCAATGTCGATTTTAATATGCGGAACCCCGAAGTAATTCTTTCTTAGAATTTCAATTACTTAATTTGTATAATTTCAAATCAAATTACATTTTTCTAAGAAAAAAGCACTTAAAGATAGGCATTCTAATAAAATCCAATAAATTGTGTAATTGCGAGACATTGTTTACTGGGACTGATGTAATGCAACAAACAGAATCAAAGTGGGTTTTTTACAGCATCTGTTGATAAGACAATTGATACAAAATTCCCAATTTTAATCAATTTAATTCTCATTTAGAAGAATTTATGCATGCATGCAAAAATAAATGGAAATTCCATTTCGGTGTCAAATGTCATAGGACATGATAACAACAAACAGCAATTTAATTTAATTTCCTATCTATTTGGTTCTGAAGTTATAATTTTAGATTGTTGGTTTGGTCAAAAAATTCTTGGTATCTGCACCATGGTATTATTCGTATTCTTATTCTATTTCCTTAGGAAATCAGGTCACGATTTCATAGACAAAAAAATCCCTTGTATACAGAAAGGTGATTTCCAAAGATTCAGAATAGGTTTAAGACTCCTTCAAACTCAACTGGTTTTTTTTTTGCAAATGAAACAAAGAAACGATAATCAATAAGCAAGACGTGTTAGTATCATTTCGCTAGCATTATGTGCATACAAATTAGACTGCAAATCAACAAGCTTGTTTACTTTAATTTGCTCGTAACTTGTCCGAATTGATCTGAGTACCTAAAGAACTTTTGTTGAAAAAAAAAAGTTTTAAGTTGATGACTTAATAAAATATTCTTTTCATGGATTTTATGGTATTAATAGAAAATCGTGATCAAGGTTAATGAAGACGCTTTTCAGGTTCTTGTGTAGTATTACTTTTTTAAGATGTTTACTTGGACTAGTCATTCGACTCAGCTCTCGAAATTTGAGTGCGTTGATTCTTCAATTAGGGGGGTTCACATTCAACAACATATTTATCAACTTCTGTCTTGTCTGCGGATTTGTGTAATGTGAACACCCCTGTAAACCCACCTTTATGCTCAAAACAGATGTGCAGAATTTCTGCACGCAGCGCTGCATGCAGCGCTTCAAGCAAAACACATGTGCAGAAACTCTGCCAAGTTTTGTCAAAACAAAAACGACATCTGCAAAAATTGTATTGTTTTGGTTGTCTCGTTGTTTATTAAAATTTTAGAAAAACGAATCCGCCAAAAATCAAATCCAAAGATGTTATTCAAGAAATTCACTTTATTGCTGTATGAACTATGATACTTCGTACAAATTAAAGCAATTGGTTCTAATTCTTTGTTCTTCACTTGAAAATAATAAATTATTTGTAATGATAATGACTAATGAAACTAAACACTACATTCAAAACCGCATTTTTTATTCCACATATCGCATTGCAGGATTCCCTTGCTCACCAGAGAGCCTTCGTATGTTTCATAGGCGCCATCGTTGGCGGCCAAAATAGTTGTCCCCAAAGTCACGGTCATAAATAATTGCGGAATTCCATCGTGCCGCTCGTTGTTGCATAGTCGTCATGGTTTGTCGTGAGACTAGCTGCTGTTTCGGCAGCCAGATTATCCAGCTCCTGGGTTGTTACTCCAATATAAAGGCCATTGATTAATTTGAAGGATCAACGAAATCTATGTTCAAGTTGAAGCATAGATTTTGGATGCGAGATGTCAAAATGGGTTTCTTCTTTGCGGCCATCCCGCTTGAAAGGGAAATTTGTTATTTTTCTATTATTGTGAAATATTGCGTATTAATTACCTTTAAGCAAGTGCAGAACTTGATTTTCAATTTAAATTTCAGAATTCTTCATTAGGGGAGTCAATGAAGCAATTTAGGTGATAATTTTTTTACTGTGAACCGATTTGCATGAAACTTTGGAATTAGGCTCGTCTTACCCTTAACTTCAAAAGTGAAAATGATTTGAACTGCGGTACCACCCTGGGGGTGGTTGCCACCCCTTCTCGGGGTGAATTTTTTTTTCTTCAAAATAACCTCGGATATCGATAGAAGGCCTAATTTTAAGCAAAAAATCTTCCATAAAGTTTTCCAAAAAATCCAATACTTTTCAAGTTATTGGCAATTGAAAATTCGAAATTTTTTCACGTTTTTCATCGGTTTTTTGCAAATATCTCCAAAAATATACGTTTTATCGAAAATTTTATTGAGAGCAAAACCGTAGCAGGTAAGACAATGAACAATTTGTTTTTTTTATAAAGTATTCTAAGTGCAGTATTAAGCTAGATATTAAAGATCAAAGCCGTTTTTTACTTTGTCTGAAATTTAATCGATATGGTCAATGCCATCTAGCGGCGAGCATATGCATTTTATGCATTCTAATACAAAAGGGTTTCATAGTGCTTGAAATAAGCTTTAAGATGAACACTATTAAAAGTCTTTTGCACGTAAGATAAGTGAGCTTTATTGCAAATAAGGGGAGCATCTAATGTTTTTTTCTTTTAAATCAATGGGTTTCTTAAGTGCCATTTCCACCAAAATTAAAGTAAATTGTATTCCGCCTAGATATAACTTTATTATGAAGAGTTTGATAGATGGTATCAGTTTGGCTGCTTCAGGACACATATTTTTTGAAAAACTCACGATTAAAAAAAAAAGCAAAATTTCAAATTAAAAAAAAAAAACACTTTTTTTTCATAATATCTCAAAAATGACGACAGATACGTATATAAGTGTTAAGATAAAAAATTTAGGTATTTTTCTGACAAACAATTTGGTTTAATTTTTTTTTTCTGTGAAACGAAAATTTACGGAGATATGATTGTTTAAAGAGCGCGTGGCAGCGCAATCACAGCCTCTCTTAAGCCCTTTAACCCTTCACCGTTTTGAAACTTTTTTTTACTATATATTGCAATGAAGGATGTTGTAGCTCTCTTAAATACCTTTACAATGGTTTTTTATAAATTGTGATAGCATGAAAATTGAAGGAGTTATGGTCTAAAAACTTATCATATTTTTTTCTACTTAGTAACTGAAAATTTCGGAGTGTTATTATTGCGAATTTTCAATTGCCAATAACTTGAAAAGTATTGGATTTTTTGGAAAACTCTATAGAAGATTTTTTGCTTAAAATTAGGCCTTCAATCGATATCCGAGGTTATTTTGAAAAAAAAATCACCCCCGAGAAGGGGTGGCAGCCACCCCCAGGGTGGTTCCGCAGTTCAAATCATTTTCACTTTTAAAGTTAAGGGTAAGATGAGCCTAATTCCAAAATTTCATGCAAATTGGTTCACATTAAAAAAATTGTCAGGTCAGGCAGTATTTTTCGCTTCATTGACTCCCCTACATATTAATGTTCGTATTTATTTTCAAAACTGACAAGTTGAAATAAAAATAAACTGTCAACAGTGTCAACAATCTTTCAATTTAAGTAGTGCCAGAGAGCAATTTATTTGGAAAATTTTATTTTTCAATTATGGCTGCAATGAAACTAGGCAGAAAATTTAGAAATAGAGACATCACGCAGCGCTGTTCTGCATGCAGAATTTGCTCCCATAAGAGCCTGTGTATTTTTGATTTTGCTGCGCAGCAATTCTGCACATCTGTTTTGCCCTTTATTCTTAATTACATTTCTGACATTTCTTCGCGAACACACCCTTGACACAACAGCTGTTTGACACCACATTTGACATTTCCAAGTGTTTTTGTTTTAATAACCTCACTTGATTTTAATTTCAATTGATTGTTTTCAACAATTTCGGTTCACAATATTTTAATAATATAAAGTCACTGTCACTGCACATCTGCACAAGAAATTGGACAGTATTGAATTTTTTAGTTGACCCCGCGAACGAGATGAGGTGCGTGCCTCTCTTCAGATGATGATGACACACTGTGGCGTATGAGTACTTTTTTTATTTGTTTTTTTTTTTATCATTGGTATCATGTGTTTTAAATTTCATATTCTACGTTTGGCTTGGATAACTCTTTAATTGATTCAATGATCTTCATATTTCATATCGTACACTCACTCTTGTATAAGTTGTCCTCAGCTTCTAAGGCCCGGTGCACACACGCGATTTTTGTCGCGGCGATATCGCAACTATTACGTGCACACTTGCGACATTTTACCGCAGGTTTCAATCATTAGTTGAGTTTGTCTTTCAACAATGGACTTTTACAGGAAGAAAAGAATTATTTTCGCGTACCTGGTGCATAAAAATTATGTTCTTAATAAAAAGAAACGACGTCACTGACGTTAATGACCATCGGCTTACAAAAGGACTATTTTATTCATCGTTTCAAAATAAGAGACAAAACCCTGACCATGTTTTATAACAATTTTCGCCAACAATTTTTCATCAAAAATCAAAATCAAAATCAAATAAAAAAAACCGGTATCAAAATCATCCAAATTTTCCCTTTCAATTTGATCAAAACTCGCGGTAAAAATCGCATGTGTGCACTGCACAATAGAAAACAATGTACTTCAAGACACAATTGCGATTTTTTGTCGCCGCGACATCGCAGCGATATCGCAGAAACTTTTGCGACATTTTACCGCAGAAATGTCGCAGAAATGTCGCAGAAGGTGTCGCTGCGATATCGCAAGTGTGTGTGCACCACTCCATTTGATTGTGAGTACCTTATGTCGTAAAAGCGATATCGGAGCGATATCGCCGCGACAAAAATCGCGTGTGTGCACCGGGCCTAAAATAGCTCGGTAACAGTTTCTTTTTTTTTTCCCCCAGATACCGCATGCGCTGGGGTCCATTTTCACCGAGTACGATTACAATACGAGTACGATCGGCTCTTAATTAGAAATTACTATTGGTAATAAATAAAATAAAAAAAAAGTGATGGCGATACGAATATTAGGAAGATAAGAGTTTGGGACTACATGCTTAATACAAGCAGGTACATAAGGAAAAACAAAATAAATTAAAATTTTAAATTAAAATATTATGTATTACAAAAAGTGAAAAAAAGAAAAAATGCAAATTTTAAAATTTTAAAGTCAAAAATTTTATAAACATGGAAAAAACAAAGAAAAAAAGTAAATACACTTGTCAAGTTCGTAAAAAGAAATAAAATAATTAAAAAAAAAATAAAAAAGAGTCAGTTTCTTTTTGTTTTTAAATAATACATGAATAGACAACAAAAAACATTTAAGAGTGTGCCACACTGGTTTTTAGCATAATCTTTAATGTATTCTTATTAATATGAAAGTCAATAAGATCTGAATTATAATTCAAAAGCCTACTCATCCTTGTCAAGGGCTCATGCATTCCGTAATTGGTCCTATGTCTTGGGACTTTAATTAGATCGGTGCTACGAAGGAGATAGTGAAAAAGTATAGCACGAAGAAGGTCTGGTGCATCTGTGACACCTGTTATAAGTTGATGAAGGAAAACTATATCATTGTTGGTTCTTTTTTGAGACAGCGTTTGCATTTGAAGAAGTGATACTCGATCCTCATAAAATGGGCTTTATGTTGTTAATGTGCTCTGTAAAATCTAAATTCAGTGTAAAAAGAACCCCTGTCCCTTACTTTAAAAACACGAGAAAGAATTTGCTAAGATATATAATACTCATAAGTCGAAGTTGCTCGTTTCATTGTCATTGTCTGACATTTCGACGGGTTAAGATTTTAACTGTTCTTGTTACACCATACAGAAAACCTATTGATATCATTTTGCAGAAGAATGCGATGATTGTTAGATGTAATTTTCTTAAAGATCTTCATATCATCTGCAAAAATAAGAATTTCACTTTATAGAACACATAACGGTGCATCATTTATTGATAAAATAAATAGAAGAGGTCCTAAATGACTACCCTGTGGAACACCAGATTTTGCAGTAAAAGTCTTCGAAAACATGTCTCTGAACTTAACTTGATAAGTTCTATCCTCAAGGTAAGAAGAAATTCATGAAACAAGCCCAGGGGGAAAACATAATAACTGTAATCTCAACTTGATAACTGAAGCACCCTATTAAAAACTAATGTTACCAACATACACAATTTACAAACTGTCAAATATTTCATTTTTTATTTTATGGATGGTCATCCTAACCTCACTCTAAGGTTGGCCGCCATCTGCGATAGACTCACTTTCTTACATCTCATATTATAATTGAATTATTGTATTATATCTTTAAATTGAATAAAGTTTATGAATTATAAAATTATAACATTTGGCGACGAGGACCATGGACGAGGCTACGTTAAAAAAAATTATGAAGCAGCAACAGGAATGGATGGAGAAGCTATTGAAAGACAACCAAAAGACAATGGAAGAAGTTGTCAAAGTGGCTAACAATCATCACGTGGCTACGTGGCTTGATGAGCAAAAAGACAAGTGGGAAACGTACATATTTCAGCTCCAGCAACATTTCTCAGCGCATGCAATTACAGACGACAATATAAAGAGGGCACACTTCCTTTCATCATGTGGGACTTTTATAAATGAATTGCTCACAAAACTGATTGACACTGATAGCGTAAGTGCACATTCATTTAAAGACATAATTGATAAACTAACGAAACATTTTGAACAAAAAATACACGTCTTGGCATCTCGCTGTAATTTTCTGCGCAATAAAATGAAACCGGGCCAATCATATGGGGATTGGATTGCTGATCTGAGGGGTTTAGCGAAGACCTGCAGTTTAGTGTGCACTAATGACAGTTGCAGAAGGTCGTATGCAGAATTCATGATAAGAGACATGGTTACATTCTACACACCTCACGATCAAGTACGAACTGCAGCAACTCTAAAAAAGAACCCCACGTTGGAAGAAGTAGAGATGATAGCAGCGGCATACGATGAAACACAATTAGCTTCAAATATAATCAAGCCGGCAACTCAGCCATCCGCATCATCGGCATCTAATGACATAGAGGTTAATCAAATTGAGAGGAGAGAATCTCGCAATCAGAGTAAGTCCAATTTTGGAGATTATCTTAATCGTAAATCATGTAAGAACTGTGGAGTCAATCACGATCGTAGTCAGTGCAGGCATTTAGAGTCGTTTTGCGACATATGTAATAAAAAAGGCCACATAAGCAACGTATGCTTAGGTGCAGGGCAAACAGGTAGGCAGGGAAGGTGGTCAAAGACAAAATACAATAAGCGTTCAAAGCAGAACAGAGGACGTCCTAGGTCGAGGCAAAGCAATTCTGAGTTTAACAACAAGAGGCAATCAGTTCATTCGGTATACAGCATAGAATCTAGCCAACAATCAAGAGAGGGCAAAAGTATATCATCGATTAATTCTCTAGGAACCTTTAGCGATGCTAATATGAGAGCATTGAGATGGGGGAAATAAACAAAAGGGAGACTCAGATGTTCGTCACTCTCTCAGTAAATGGTCGGCAAATGAAATTTCAAATTGATACGGGAGCAACGTGCTCTTTAGTTGGCGATGAGGGTTATGAAGAGCTAGGCAAGCCACAATGCAGCAAAACCACGAAGGTACTCAAAGCATATGGAGGTTTCAATGTTCCCATTCGTGGTGTTATTCAAGTGAGTGTAACCAAAGAAGGCAAAGTGACCAAGTTGCCACTTTTAGTTGCTAACACTCGATCAGGTGGAAATATTTTGGGTCTTGATTGGTTTGCAGCGCTTAAGTTTAGCGTTAGTTCCAGTAGTAACAATGAGGTGAATCTTCTGTCAGAATATTCTACAGCGAAACTGCAATCTGAAGCAAAATTACTATGTGAAAAACATAAAACCGTTTTCAACAATACTTTGGGTTGTAGCAAATTGTTCAAGGCCCACATAACAATGAAAGAAGGTTCGCAACCGAAATATTTCAAATACCGCCCACTTCCATTCTCACAAAAGGCTGCCGTTAAGGCTGAGCTTCAACGCTTAGAAAGTTTGAATATTTTGAAGCTGATAAAAACGTGCCAATGGGCCGCTCCCATTGTGGTGGTATCGAAGCCGAACGGGGCAGTTCGCATTTGCGGGGATTTTAAAGCGTCCGTAAATCCCCAGCTAGAGGTTAATGGGTATCCATTCCCAAGATTTGAAGAGTTGTGCCATCAATTGCGAGGGGGTCAATATTTTACAAAGATCGATTTATCGGACACTTATTTACAAATACCATTGGATGAGGATTCCAAGCAAATTTTCGTTATCAACACTGAGTTTGGTCTTTACCAGATGCAAAGACTTCCTTTCGGAGCGGCCGGCGTGTTCAACGGCTATATTTCAACAATATATTGATCAGCTATTGGCTGGTTTGGAATGCTGTGGTGCTTATGTAGATGATATTATCATCTCGGGAAGAAATAACTCTGAGCACCTTCAGAATTTAAGAGTATTTCTTGAGAGATTGGAGCAGCATGGCCTAACATGTAAGCTAGAAAAGTGCGTGTTCGCGCAAGAGCAAATCAATTATCTGGGTCATGTCATTGACTCCAAGGGTAAAAGACCCTCAGATGAGCGAGTAAAAGCTTTGTTGAAACTACCTGCCCCTACAGATGTCAAAGGTCTTGAAGCTTTTATTGGAAAAATAAATTATTACAATCAATATATTGAAAATTTTGCTCATCTAGCAGCTCCTCTGAATCTTCTAAGAGGCAAAGATCAGAAGTTTCTATGGGGAAAAGAGCAAAGCGAGGCATTTGAAAAGCTAAAAAGCAAAATTGCAAAGGTGTCCTGTTTGGTTCGTTTTTCTGAGCAGTATCCGGTAACCCTAGCTACACACAGAAAAATAATCCAATGTAAAATCAACACGACAAATTATTGTTTTTACAATGATGCACAATTTTTAAATCAATTTTTTTTTTCATTTAGATTTGAAATGGTTTCGTTTTAAATTGATATTTTTAGTGATTATTTTAACATGAATGCTTTTTGAACTGTCATTATTATTAATTAATAGTTGTTTTTAAAGTATTTCGTTTAAAAAAAACTTTGAATCAGATTAAAAGAAAAGTAAATCGTTTTGAAATAAAAGGGAGTCGTGTTAATAATCGGATTAAAATAGAAAACAGACCCAATGTAAAATCAACCCGATAGATTATTGTTTCTTTAGTATTCAATCAACACGAAATCGTTTAAAAAAAAAGTAAATCGTGTTGAAACAAAACGGAGTCGTGTTCATATTACTTCATATCGAGTTGAAAAACGCTGAGATTTGCCGACCAACGAAAAAGATCCGTTATCTTTTCAGCTACCCTTGTCTGGTTGCATTAGCATTTTAGTTTTACTTTGACTTTTTTAGGTTGCGCGTCTCAGCTCAAAAACTGTTTAGTAGCCAATCTTCATTTAATCGTTTAAAATAAAAAAGAAATCGTGTTGAAGTAAGAGGGAGTAGTGTTCATACTACATCAAATCGTGTTGAAATACATTCAGTTTTGCCAAACCAGACAAAAAGATCCGTTATCTTAATTTGCCTTCAGTATCAGTATCAGTATCAGTGTTGGACCGAAGTCAAACAAAACTAGACGAGCTGCTGGATAAATTTCACTTACCAGAGGCAAAATATTATTTAATAAGTAAGTACACCTCATAAGTACAACATAATCAGTTATGATTTTTTTTATTAATGCTTCATGCGTTTCTTTTTCGCAGAGGCGTCCATAACCTATGAAAGCTTACAGTTTTTTGTCAAAAGAAGACATCCAAGAGGCAGTACCACTTATTGGCCTGCGAGCAAGTTTCAGAGAGAAATTGTTAGGTGAAGGAAAACTGAGGTAATAATGAATCCTTCTTGAATTTAAAAAGTGTTATTTAATAAGAACTATAATATTCCTTTCTTTGCAGTTTGGGATTGCCGATGAAAGTTTGTCGAATTCCATTCCCAATAAGTCGTTTCGTGGTTAAAAATCCAATCCAGTGGTTGTCTCACACCAACGCCAACGCCATCAACGAGTACCTATTCAAATTCTCAATTATTCAAAGTAAAAACTAATATTTCAAACGTTTTTTTTTTTTAATTTTAGAAAAATGAACATCTTCTGGAAGAAAACTTAAAGGGCAAAGCCGTAACACAATTTAACAAGGATAATAATCACTTGATTGACTCATTTCGGGCCGATTTAATTAATATTATTTTAGAAGATATTTTTTTTTCTTTCAAACTTAGAAGAGATTCTAGAGCTGTTTAACAGCGAAATAAAAGTAAATAGATTCAAGAGGATATGTGTATTATTTTAAAAGGAACTTTCATGTTATTTTGACATGAGAGTCATGTTGGTTCAATTCTAATTCTGATTTTGTTTTGAGGTGAATATCATTTAAGTTTAATAGGGATCATCGTGTTATTTCAATTTTAAAATCTATTTGATTCAAGAGGATATGTGTATTATTTTAAAAGGGTAGTCATTTTGATTCAACAGCAATGAACGAGTTATATCAATACGATAATCTTTTCAAATTAAGCTGATATCACGTTATTTCAAAACGAAAAGAATTTACGCTTGTTTTACAAGAAAATCATTTTAAATCAACACGAAACGCCATTAGAGCAAAATCATAGCAAAAAAATGTTGAATCATTATTATTATTTTTGATTTTACACGATTTTTTTTCTGTGTGTACAGACACTTCATCGTATGGTATCGGAGCTGTGTTGTCACACATTTTTCCTGACGGTTCCGAGCGCCCAATAGCTTTTGCTTCCAAGACGCTGACTAAAAGTCAAAGAATGTACAGCAAAATTGAAAAAGAAGCTTTATCTATAATTTTTGGTGTACGAAAGTTTAATCAGTATATATATGGACGTGAGTTTGAACTGATCACAGACCACAAGCCTCTACTTACCATTTTCCATCCGAACAAAAAATTGCCTGAAATGACCATTCTCATGAACTATAACTACAAAATTCGATACAGACCTACCAAAGAGCACTGTAATGCAGACTGTCTCTCTAGATTGCCTCTAGGGCCTGACCCGATTTTTGACAATGAAGAGCAAGAGCAAGTGTTATCAATAGAATCAATCTACGAAACGTTATTGGAAGAGTTCCCCATCACGAGCCAAACAATAGCCGAATTTTCGGCCAAAGACGTCATACTCCATAAAGTCTTTAAATATATAAAAAATGGTTGGCCCGCAAAAATAAGTCGCAATGATAAAGATTATGAAGCAATTTTGCCGTATTTTAGTAGAAAATTATGTCTTTCTGTTTGTGCTAACGTTATTCTTTTTCAGTCAGAGCATACAAGAGTAGTTATTCCCGTTGAACTGCAAACTAAAGTTATTTCCATGCTTCACATAGGACATTGGGGCATAAGTCGCATGAAGCACTTGTCACGCCAATATTGTTGGTGGCCTGGTACATATTGACCGTCAAATTGAGAAATTAGCTGCTGACTGCAAAGCGTGTCAGGTTCACTCCAGTCAATCACCCAAAGAATATAGTAGTTGGCCTAATCCCAGCTCACCCATGGAAAGAGTGCATTTGGATTACGCTGGTCCATTTCTTGGTAAGATGTGGCTCATAGTTGTAGATGCCTATTCTAAATTTCCCTGGGTGGTGAAGATGAGTTCGTCTACGTCAACAGCAACCATTAGCGCGCTCAAATCAATATTTGCATTGGAAGGGTTACCAAGAACCCTTGTTAGCGACAACGGTACTCAATTTGTGTCGAGGGAATTTAACGACTTCTGCAAAAACTATTCAATCCAGCATTTGACATCAGCCCCATTCAATCCGGAGTCTAATGGTGCTGCGGAACGAATGGTTCGAACATTCAAAACCTCAATGAAGAAGATTTTAAATGAGGGTGGCAACTATGACGATGCCCTCCAGGCATTCTTATCATCATATAGGGCATTCCCAAATGAAACAGGAAAGTCTCCAGCTGAATACCTTCATGGTAGACCACACCGAACAATTATTTCAGCAATGTTACCAGATGATCCTAGGCCAGTGGTTACTTCAAGCAAGTTTAAGCCTGGTGACGCAGTCTACGCGAGGGAGTACTTGAAACGAAATCGTTGGATAGAAGCTGAAATTATTAAGACCCTAGGGCAGCGAATGTATTTGGTGAAATCTAAAGAAGGTTCTTTCAGGCGACATCAAAATCAACTGCGAGTCAGGAAAGGTTTTGGGTCTGGTCGAGAAAATAAACATTTGCCAATAATAAATATTCCGAATAATATTTCTAACTTTCCAAATGTGTCAACTAATCCGTATTTCTTTCAAGCATCCAGATCTGAGGATTTTTCGCAGTCTACAAAAGAACTCCGATGTGAAGCCACTGCATCTCCTGAACATCCACAATCTGATCCCAACGATAATCGGTCATCAGGTCAAGTCCAAGTAAGACCAGTAGAAACAACGGACTCTCCATCACCTCTCCGAGATCATCAGAGCTCAGTTGCAGTTCCTTCAGAAGTAATAGAGGCGCGCAAATCCAGTAGACCTAAGAAACCTCCAGTGAGGTTTGCGTTTGAATAAGAAAGGGGAAATGAAGCACCCTATTAAAAACTAATGTTACCAACATACACAATTTACAAACTGTCAAATATTTCATTTTTTATTTTATGGATGGTCATCCTAACCTCACTCTAAGGTTGGCCGCCATCTGCGATAGACTCACTTTCTTACATCTCATATTATAATTGAATTATTGTATTATATCTTTAAATTGAATAAAGTTTATCTATACTAATATTATAAAGAGGAAAGGTTTGATTTTTTGTTTGTTTGTTTGAAATGAATAGGCTCCGAAACTACTGGACCGATTTAAAAAATTCTTTCACCGTTGGCAAGCTACACTATTCCCAAGTGACATAGGCTATGTTTCATTTTCAAAAAAATTAGGGATCCTTGCCAATGTTAAAAAAAAAACATACTTTTTCCACCCCATCAAAAAAAAATATGATCAATTTCAAATATTGAAAATTATGTTTGTCAGATGTCAGATCTGAAATTATTCATGTAAATTGAAAATGTATTATTTTATGTCAGTCAAGAAAATATATATTCGTAAAATATTGTTTTCCATCGACAAAAAAACGTACACTTGACATTTTTTGCAGTCGATATATTTTCTTTTTTAGATTTGTTGTTTTTGAGATATAATGGGCGTGGGAAGCGGTTAGTGGAGTAGCGGGGAAGTAGGTAGCGGGTAGCGCAAAGCGTGGTGATGGGTAACGGGAGTGAGTAGTGGGTAGCGTGGTAAAGGGGTAGCGGTTAGTGTGTTGAAGTAGTAGGTAGCGGGAAGCGGGTAGTGGGGTAGAGGTTTAGCGGGTAGCAGGTAGCTCTGGAGGGTAGGAGGGTAGCGGATAGTGTGGTAGCAGCGTAAAAAGGCACTGCGAAGCGTGGCAGCTTACTGCTAGTGAATTATAAAATTATAACAATAACTGAGTGAGACAGTTGATCACAAGCTTTTGAAAAGTGAGTGTATACACAATCAGTTTCCAGTCCATGTTCTAAACTGTTCAGACAATTATGCGTAAAGGCAAGAAGGTTTGTGACAGTTGATCTCCTTTGCATAAAGCCATGTTGCTCACTGCATGGGATGTTTTCACAGTAAAATGATAAACTGTCACTTACTATTTGTTCAAACAGTTTCGATCGATTTAGACAATATCTCTTGGCCACGCAATGACTGTTATATTTTTAAGTTTATAGCGTCAACATCGATATTTTTGCCGCTGAAATAGCCCGTAGAAATTATT
This sequence comes from Sphaerophoria taeniata, assembly GCA_943590905.1. Taxonomy (NCBI): domain Eukaryota; kingdom Metazoa; phylum Arthropoda; class Insecta; order Diptera; family Syrphidae; genus Sphaerophoria; species Sphaerophoria taeniata. The sequence continues at coordinate 28,839,467 of OX016541.1, forward strand.
TATATGATAAAACAACGTTTATCGGGTCAGCTAGTGGGATAAGAAAGAACTGTATAGCTGTCTCCTGCTTTTAAATAACTACCCACCAATTTTGAGCCAAATCAGTACACCCGTTCTTAAATTTTTTTTACCTATATGGCAAAAACACGTTTACCGCGGCAGCAAGTATGATTGATTTGTGGTTCTAACTAACAGTTTAATAGAAAAACAAGATGAAGAAAGGTTTTTGGGGGAGGATAGGCCTCTTACCTTTACAATTTTTTTGTCTCGAGAATCACCCTGTACTTATATAGCAAAGGATAAAATGACTATTGGGTATGGGTGTTCTATGGTCGAAAGTTGTCACTTGTATGAATATCTTCAAATATATCAATGGGCAGACGGTTACAGTCAGTTTGGAGTAATGTGGTCGAGTTAAGACTGATTCTTAGCCGCAGATAAAATTGACCTGGATTATAATGTGGTTCCAACAAGACGAGGCAACAAGTCACACAACACTAGGATATTTTGTACCGTAAATTTTTTTTCTGTAAGGCACCTAAGAGACTGTGAGATACAGACCGGAAGTTGCGTAAAAACGCATAAAAATGATCTTTAAAAAAATGTAGGTATGCTAACAATCTTCCCGTCGTGACCGAGTTCAATTCTTTTTCACGCGTAATGGCAAAGTCCAACCGGAAATGAAATAAAAAAATACACACAAAAAAAAATTTTAAAATTTTATTGAATTTTTTTTTGACCCGTTAACGCTATGCAAATTGTCTGTACTTATTATTGGTTCTTGTCTAAACTCTAAAGTAAAATTGTATTCACAAACCACTTTCCTTTAATTGCAAGGCAGCAACCATTGGCACAATAAGCTCACATAAACAACGCGAATAAACGCAACTTAAAGCTCAAGCAAAGCCCACACAAAATCCATCCATAAGACATTATTTGAAAGTGAAAGCTAGCCCGCATTTCCATATTTATGTATGTAGGTAAGTACTTATACAATAACAAACTTGAATGCGCTCTGTTGTTACTCTGGAAAAGTGCGGAGGTGGGGAAACAAATTGGCCTACGTGGCGTTCCATATTCCATGTGATTTTTCTTGCCCAATACAAAGAATTCATTTTTTTCTCAATACCTACATAAAACATGAGTAACAAACAAGTGTGCTTTTTATAAGAATTTCAGAAGAACAATTTTAAATTTACAACCAAAAAATCAAATGCTTGTAAAATGTAAAGCTGTGAAAAGAAAACAGCAAAGAATAAAATTCAAAAACAATAACAAAAAACATCTGACACAAATACAACCCTCTATTCAACTTCCATATAGTATTCCATGATGTAACAATTACATATATACAAAACATTCAGCCAGCTGTGTTCGTGACCAAACCACACACAGATTTAGCTCGATTATAAATACACATCACTAAAAAACCAAAACAACTCTTACACACCCGCATTTTTGCTTATATACCTTTCAAATGATAATTTTGTATTTTTAGTATGCGAACGAAGCAGTGAAAAAAAAAAACAAAAACAACTTGAATTTGTTTTGCGTTTCAGGTTCAGGCTTTAGCCAGCTTCTTGTTTGTTGGATTTAAATGGCTTCAGGGAGGTAAAACGGGAAGTGAACGAACAGCCGGCATTTATGTTGAATAGCAAGCAAAACACAAACTACGCATTTGATTTTTTTTTGTCGAATTTTATAGCTGCTAAAAACAAACTGGCAATTTCGAATAATTAAAAAAAAGTCTTTCTAAATCTGTGAAGCTAACTTCCTCGTGGAAAAAATATTGGGGAAGCGGGTTGACAATTTAGGTACCCAATGATCCAATGCCGGAGAAATGTAGTTTCCAAAAATGGATGCGAATCGAATAGAGACTCTGTCTGGCAATCCGATGAAAACAATTTGAGCAAATTGATAGAATATTATGCAATAATTGTTATTGTTTTCATATTTGTTTAAATAAACAACAGCGTCTCGCTCTTTCAGAAAATATACAAACAACATCGTTCAATGACAAGCTTTGTGCACTATTTGATTGTAGTTGAGCAAATGGGAATGTAACTAACGATTTATTGTGAGGGCATTAGCCCCTATTTGCACTATGTGCAATTAATTATTGCTAGTTTGACGACTGACTGAGTCTATGACTAATAATAAAGGCTAGAGTCAAGCAATCAAGGCGTTTGTTGTTTGATGCGATTTTTTTTCGAGCTGGCTAGCCGCCAGTTGAGCTTATTTATATTTTTCTTGACCTAGTCAATAAAGTACGTGTTTAGTTGGGCTAGGTATAAATAAGGTAGATAATTGCCGAGAAACAGCAAATAGCGACTTTCCTTTCGAGATTGGCATGGCAGGTATATTCGTGTAAAATAAAGATTCAATTGAATTCAATAGAGTTGTAGAATTGGCAACCAAGTTGGTTTTGAGTTGAGCTTAGAAGTCAATAGGTATTGCAGCTGGAACATTGGCGTAGTAAGGAATGTTTCCAGGGTGACCAATTACCCAACAATCTAGGTATGCTAATGTTTGTTTCTCTATTTGAGTGAACAGGAACTATAGTTTGAATGGCAAAATTATTTTTCTGTTGGAATGTAGATTTCTCGGCCAAGAGAAAAGTGGTGCAAAAATCTTTTAAAATGTCTTTGAAGTTCGCAAACGTTTGACATTTCGATGAAAATCATCAATGTCAGCGTACCTTCTTGTCCTTACTATCTTTTGAGTTGTCTACAAGATACTGTAATATTCGGCTTGGTCCGACAATTAAAACTTATTCACTTTTTAAATAAAACACAGATTCACTTTATTCAAATCACTCACAAATTTATTTATTCAACACTTTCAATTATAACTTTGCAAACACAGTATCTTTACTTTATCTCAGTTCACAATCAATTAATTTGCCTCGCCACCAAACGGCTATTTATATTACAAAATGATGGGTTCTAGAAACTACTATTGGCTCCTATTGGTTCTTGGAGAAGCTGAAAGTTCGAGAAGCTCTCTATTTACAAATAAAAATACTGGGATTACTTTTTGTAGGGGCTACCGCTCTAAATGCTAAACAAAAAGTTTCTCTTAATCACTAGGTATTGCCCCTCACAAGTGTTTACTACTACAATTAAACGATATTAAGTAAAGAGAGTATGTACATTAAATAAACAAGAGATACAGAGTAAGTAAAGAGAGTAAGAAAAGTGTGTACATTAAATATAGAAAGAGATACAGAGCGTACGAGATAATAAAGTATACACATTAGACATTACAATTACAATAGAAGGAGAAACAGAGCGTATGAGATAAATAAAGTGTATACACATTACAATACAAGTCATGGCATTTAATTGTTGAACATGAAGCGGCCAGGTAAACGGCAGAAAAACGTTAAATTAAGTGCTCACCAAAATAATTTCTCAAAAAATCAACTGTTTCCCGCGCCATGGCCGTCTTGTTGAAACCAGAGTTCGCTGAGATTGCCTTGAGTTTCAGATAGAACATAGTACATACCTAGGCCGTTTAGGCGTTTAACTGCCGGAATAACGAGTGCCGAGATCCTCATGTAAAATACGACAAGCCAAGCAGCTGAGAACCACGAAGAATTAATTCGTCACGGTCTTTGAGTTCGCGGACACTTTCAGTTGCTATAGTTTTACCAATACGTGCTGGATGTAGGCAATGCAAATTGGGACACAAACTTGCGAATGGGTTTGGCAATAGTGGTTTGAGTAAGTGGATCTTACGGCACCGTTAATTCCTCTTAAAACGCTTGTTTTTTAATACAGTTAAAACCTCCGGTCTGAATACTCAAACGAATACAGAGTGCGCCATTTAGTGGTTTCTTTTGAACATACATAAAAAAAAGTCCAAAGGGGTCAAATCGCAGCTCCGAGGTGGCAAATAGACATTTTCGGACACGATTTGGGATTTTGGTGCGCAAAAGATCGATCGTGGCATAGCACGCCATCCTGCATGAACCAGAGGTCGTCCAAATCTGTGCCTTCAATTTCAGTAAACAAAAAAAGTCGGATAACATAGCTCTGCAACACCGTTTGGGCTAAACAGCACTCACTTTTGAAATAAGTTTTCAATAGATATTTCCCAATGTTGTTCAAGCGTAAAGCGATTCATTTCGTTCCGCGGTATGAAGTATGATTCTGATACTGAGTTTCAATCAAGATTTCGAGCGGGAGACAGCTGTCAGTTTATAAATAACCTATGATTTAAAAGAAACAACTAAATGGCCTACCCTTTACAAGGCGAATATGTACTAGGTCATTAAGATTTGACCGAGGATACTGGAGTAGAGTAATCAGAAGATTGGTCAAGAATTGGCACCCATCACCAGATGGAAATGATTGAGTTGTTTTGATGGTTAGGTACGAAAAACTTCAGACACTATTGCCATGAGAAAAAACAGATCGTGAAAACACCGAGTTCATTCCTCCAAAAACAAATGAATTTTGGTTGTTGACTATTTTTACAGCTGATGAACTGCCAGACAAAGCAAAAGCTCAGCATATTTGAACCAGAGCTTCCGCTTGGAGTTACATTACGTACGAAACGTAAGGTCGACGCTTTATTGTGATAGCAAGCATTGAATTCTATGGTTGAAATAATTGTAAGCTTCAGGCGAAGCCAAAGCTAAGGGGGTTTGTGTTTCAGCTTTAAACGTCAGGCAAATCCAAAGCTAAGGCGGGTTTGTGTTTCAGCCATTACTGATGGTGAAGAATAACAATCAGAAGAGAAAAGCTCAAATATTTTCCATGGTTTTGTTGTTGTTCCTCTGTTATCTGATCCTTGATTTTCTAAAGCGTTGATGTCAAAAACAAAATAAATCGGCAATCTTGTTCCTACGCATTTTTCTATGGTCGTTTGTAAAGCTTACGTTATCTGGTGTCAACAACAAATCAATAAATGCGTTAGTAGGTAGTAGCGATTCATTTTGTTCCGGGGTATGATACTGAATTTCAATCAAGATTTCGAGCGGGAGACAAAGTTTCATTGTGATAGCATGCATTGAGTTGAGTTCCTATGGTTGAACTCGGAAACTTTAGACGACGCCGAAGCTAAAGCGTGTTTGTGTTTCAGCTTTAAGCGTCAGGCGAATCCAAAGCAATCAAGATTTCGAGCGGGAGACAAAGCTTCATTGTGATAGCATGCATTGAGTTGCGTTCCTATGGTTGAACTCGGAAACGTCAGACGACGCCGAGGCTAAAGCGTGTTTGTGTTTCAGCTTTAAGCGTCAGGCGAAGCCAAAGCTAAAGGGGTTTGTATTTGTATTTCAGCCATTACTTATGGTATGGTAACATTCAGGAGAGAAAATCCCCACAAAACAAAATTTTATAAATGAGGACTAAAAACTTAAAAGCCCAAATCCATGGTTCCATGGTTTGGTATATAAAACATAATTGTTGTTGTTCTTCTGTTATCTGTTCCTTGATTTTGAAAGCGTTGATGCCAAAAACCAATAAATCGACAATCTTGTTCCTACGCATTTTTTCCATGGTCATAAGAAAAACCTACGTTATCTGGTGTCAACAACAAAATCAATAAATGCCTATCCTAGCCCACCTTGGAGGCGAAATCATGGATAATGGCAATTTAGAAAAGAAACACGTTTTCCTAGTACATATGGTAAGAATTTGAAGTGAACGTGCTAACCTACACCTTCTCGTGGTGCCTCCGAGAGGTTCTTGTCAATTTATTGGCATGAACTTGCGGACGTAGGCAGCTTTAGTCTAATGGAATTGGCGAATTGAAGCAGGAAGTATAATGAAGAACAATGCGATCCTTAACAGATACTATGTGGCCCATAACATAGTAAAGGAGGAAAATACGATTAACGAGTACCGAATGTGGATAAACGCTAAGGAAGTTAGACAAAATGTTGGGTGTGTCCCTTGATTGGCTGGTCTATCCCTTCGATCAATGTGGATATACTTGACAGAGGGTGAGCAGTGTCCCTCGTCCGCCAGTAGGACAAAAGCGGTAAAAACAAAAAAGATGTCACAAAAAACAAAATATGTTTAACTAATTGTTATACAAAGAAATATATGTGACCACCCCTCACCCAGGGGCAATTGGGTACCGCGGGTAGTGAGGATTTAGCAACTCACTAGTGGGATGGACCTTCGCGGGGGTTGTGGTTATCTGAGTTTGGCCTCAGCTGCTATTCGCAAATCACGGTTAACGGCTCTTCTTTTGTGGAGGAGGTTGAGCAGTTTTTCCGTGTCCGGACAACGGCTCTTCTTCTCTACGGAGGGTTGAGTGCAGTTCCGTGTGTTGCCTGAATAGTAGTCTAGAATCAAACCAAGATGAATAAGAGCTGGCACTAATTCAATTGGTACTGGTGTGGATCTAGATGCAGGGTACCCGCTTCTTTCTTTTGAAAGTTGAGGTGTTCTTTTGTATTCTGGTGGATCATCAGGAAGAGGTTTAGTGCCCTCTTAAATAAAGCATAGTGACATTGCCGACTTCGGTTGGAAATTGTCACGCCGACAGTGTGGATAGGTCCACCGTCAGATAAGGCTTAATTGCTAGGTGCTGACGTTAAAATCTTTCTTACTTCTAGCATCTAGCCCACCTTTTACACTCTTTTACAGTTATTAATTCCAATAAGAAAAATCAATGATTGTTTCTCCCTACCTCAATATCATTTTCTCCATAATGATGTATGCATACATATCTACATATGTATGCATATGTAACTTACCTACTTTCCTAGGTCGTTAAAAATAAGAAAAAAATCAAGAAATGGTCACCTTATAACAATCTACGTGACCCGAGTCACGTACCGCTTGCATCTTCTGTATCGAATCAGCGTATCAGGCACACATTTCCAAATTCATTTCATGCATATCGAATTTTTAAAATTTGAAATATCAACAGAAAAAAGCTTTAAACCCGAAGATACCTCGTTTTAAGGTAAAAAAAAAAGCTTTGCTGTAACCAAAATCTATGAACTCCATAAAAGACCCCTCAAAAATTTTCAATGTGACGTCGCTGTGCAAAATTCTCCACCTTCTTCATTACATTTTACAAAGGACCGCGCAAAAAAATTTCCATTGCATTGCAACAAAATCCAACCAAACACACCACTTTACCAACACAACGCCAAAAAGCCGGTTTTGTCACCTCTTTTCTTATATACATTCGCACACATTAGAAAACATAAATAAATCACTCATACACGCAATCGCCATGGTATACAAAATATTTTCAAGTTGGAACACGAACACCATTGCGTCCCTTGTTTTGCTTTGCTTATTATTATTGCCGCCCCTCTCGTGTTACTCTCTCTCCTATGCCAATACATTTCCATCGAACAAAATAGAAAATAACTGAAACCACACCGCGAATAATCAGATCAGAAGAAATTCTCTTTCGATTGAAGGAAGTCAGCTCAAGCAAACCAACGGAAAGTTTATTTGGATTAATTTTTTTTGGAAAAGCAAAATAAATACCTTATACACCTTTATCTGCGAATAATTGGATTAAAACAAAGTTATACAAAAATTAACAACAACTTAATAATTTCAAACAGAAAAAAAAACTAAATTTTTCAGTAGAGGAGAGGATTTAATTTTTCATTTCTCTCTTCCTCTTGCTGCTGTGTCGTCGTCTTTTAGTGTGGTGAATATAAATAAAAGAATATAAAAAAATATCTTCCTAGATGCAAAAGCAATAAAGTTCAATTAAAATTTATTTACCGGTTTGAAAAGACGAAAAAAACAATAACATTGCATTTTGAACAATTTTTTTTTGTTAACAAAGAAAATATTTCAGTAAGAGAAGAAAAAAAAAACGCCAAGTGGTGGAATTTGAAATCTTATTGGTCAGAGTGAGGTAGCAAGAAAGTGTTGAATCCCCTTTTGCTGTATTATTTAATTTTTCCCCTTTGCTGTGTTGTTTTGTCTACTGGCATCGACGACGAAATTGGAACAAGGGAAAATAACCGTTGAGCCATATTTTTTTTGATTTTGTTTTGTAGTCATATCAAAATAAACAAGGACGAAGGACAATTCCTGAAACTGGCTACGTCATAGAACCAACGGTAAGTTGAAGAAACAAAATTCTTTTTCTTATATAATTTTACTGAGATGTTTCGTAATTGAATTGTTGATAAAAAAAATGACGATTATCTTGACAAAACCCTGTTATCGCCACGTCACGCGATTGTGCCGGGTACCTCAAAATTACCTCTAAATAAAGTTTGTGAGCATAAATCGATCCAAAATGAAAATGAATGAACAAAAAAAAAGCATCAATGACAGCATGTATCTAGTTTGTTCTTGAATGCACTTTCAACCCAACATGAAGAGTACACGAGAGAAGGGATAGAGAATATTTTGTTTTGTATTCAGCATGTAGAAAGAAGGCTGGAGAACATTTCCAGAACCTTCTACTAACGTGGTTTGAAAAAAAGTCTGCTCGCTGTTGGGTACTCGACTCGGTCTTGGTAGTTGGTACATGTACATATCTGGTGTATTGATACAGCTGATTGCAATAGTATACATCCGTTTGTTTTCCTTTTTGTGTATCATTTTTCACCTTGGTGGAAAAAATGGATTCTGCGACGCAAATAGTGAAAATGGATTTGGAAGTGCTGATAAAATCAAAAAGTTTTCACTAAACGACTCAGCTGAAGTTAAGAAGTAATCGTAATAGCAACTTCCTAAATGTTGTGTGCCGTGGTAGTTTTTGTTTTTACATCGTGAATTTGTGGAGTTTATTGCGAGGTTTTCTTTTGCCGGAGTCTTGTGGTGAAGGTAAGGTGTATACAAACAAAAACCGTTCTAGATCTTACGATTTGAAGTCATTGATAAGGGACTTGCCTTTAAATACTTAAATCTTAAACTGGAATCTAGCAATCAATCAAAATATGCACAATTAGACACATGACTTATGTGGAGTGCAAGATTTTAATGTATGAATTGTGACTATTAACCGGACTTGTCTTCTGAAGGTTATCTATGAAATAAGATATGTGTAAGTAAGTGCGTCGCGTACTATCGAAAAATTGATGTAAAATATTACACCTGTTTGAAAATCCCTTCTCTATCAATGTTTTCTCACGGCTCTAGCTAAGGTAGCAAAGTCTAGACATGTAGGTACATATTATACTTATGGCATGTCTACCAAGGAAAAATAAACTTAAGCCTTTGGAATACGAGGTAAAAAAACAATAACAATACACATTGGCATCAGGTTTATAGGGAAGATAATGTTGTCTAGTTGCTCAACACAATAGTGAAATATAAACGATTGATGGTTTTTGTTGTGCTAAGTTTTGCTCAGAACACACTGATGGGTCCAAGATGACACTGTTGTCTTCAATGAAGAACTAGGTATTAAAAACTTCTTTAGACTGCCTTACAGGTGCAGCGTCATTCAGGATGAAGTTCTAGCGATTAGAAAAGTCGCATCCGACAATAATACAAAAAAACATCAATTTTTATAGATAGCCAAGTAGCTATTGACAGCTGCATAACCAAATCTATAGTTGTTAAAGAATGCAAGCAAACTTTAGCGACAGCATAAAAATTAATCTTGGCTGGGTTCCTACCTACCGGAACATCGTTATATTCCGGGTAATAAAATCGCTTATGAACTGATCAGGTCGGGATTAAGTATCATTAGCTAAGGAATTAAGGGTTCCTTTAGGAGTCATGAAAAGAGATATTCCAAGTCATTCTCCAAGTCCAGCGTAAAATTGAAAAATCTCACTAACTTGTGAAATAGCCAGTTGCATTCCTCCCCTTAAGATGTTCAACCGTAACACTCGCGCCTCCAGTAATGGTCATCAGTTCAACCTCTAGTCCAACTTGGGACGTGCGGTCGTGTACAGGGAATCATTCTACGACCAAAACGTACCAAGGAACATCTGAATAGACCTAGGTCAGACATTGTCAGGATTGTTGCCTTTTGTACAGGCCATTGGCCAGTGACAAGAAACCTAGTATTCCTTACAACTAGAGCCCATGAACTCGCAAAAATGAAACCCATCTCACCTGAAAGGGAAAAGATAAAAGAAACACCCTCAATGATAACAAATTCTAGGTGGTATAATTTACCAAAGTGCGCTGCCACAAAACTTATATGGCCGTCACTTGACCTAAAGCGCTCTATAGAATTGTTATCTCAAAGCAGATTTCATATTAGCTCCCTAATAGGTGTCCTTACGGGACACTGTCTTATAGCCAGACACGAAATAAGACTTGGTGTAGCCTCAAATAACTTCTGCAGGAGCTGAATGGACCAAGAAGAAGAAGAAACAATGTCTCACCTTCTCTGCACATGCCCTGCTCTTTCCCTGAGACGCAAACTTCATCTGGGATAATATTTTTACGATAATCCCAGTTAACTATCTAACAAGGTTATCGAATATCTTCGTCGCTTTAAAAAGCTCAAAATGGTTCGACTAGTAAGAAGTAATTCTCTAGATTCATGTGGTATCACAACACAATGGGCCTTTTCATTTGGCCTAAGTGTGTGGATCCCGTATCCGCAGCCACTTTAACCTAACCTAACCTACAGCGAGTTTTGTCGATGTTGTAGGGATATGGGGCAACGGGAAACACTGCAGCACTTTTTATTCTAATGGCCGGCCCTTCTAAACGCCAGAACAATGGCTTTTGGTGCTCCTTTCCTACACGACCTTAGAAAACTCACAAATATTATTGAGATCAAGCACTCTACAGTGTATTGTCGTTTTTAATTGGTAATCTGGAATCTAAAAAAAAAGCATTCTGGTTTTAAAATCAGAAGAGAATTCTCTTCTTTTCAGAATCAGAACTGTCACTTTTGCCCAGATTGCCAATTAAAAACGCCATATGTTTTTACAAATTATTTGTTCTAATGTAACGTGCTAATTGTGTTCTTTGGACAGCGGCTACCCAGAATAGCCATTTCTACCAGCCTATCAATTTCCTTTGTTCTTTCGTCACCGCAGTCTTCTGGAACATGGAGGAGATGAACCAAGATCTTACTTTTTCTAATTTAAGTAATTGATCTTAATGGCTTTCGTCTGGACTCATTACCTATACTGAGAATAAATTGATTGAATGAACGCTTGTTGTGCCGATCATACAACAATAGACAATTGATTATGTGGGTGTACCTAAATAAATAGAGTGGCGCGACAGCTCTTGAAGAGCCAAGGCCTAAGCGACTTACTCTCATCAACAATTCTCTGAGTGCGTGTGAAGAATTGAGGGGACCTACAATTTAACGCCGATTCCGAACGGCAAAGTTGAGAAGCACTTTTTTCATGACAGATTGATACTCTTGGAAAATTTGTCAGAAACCCAGATTTACAAAGAGCTCTTTAAAATTAAAACCAAATTCATTATGAAAACTGAAACGTAGATAATTCCGAAACACCATTTAGAGTTTTCGAATTAAACTCAGGAGCCTGAAACAGACCAACAAAATTGTAAATATCGTGTATTCGAAAACCACACTTATTAGGTTTAGGATGGGAATATGGTTCAGAAAATTTGCATAGATTTAGATAGCTGTATGCGCGTCAAAACAACTGGTGCCTCTAACAGAATTGACTTCATACAGTATGAGCAACATATGTATATAAACATATCGTAAAAACTAATTGAAAGTTTTACTCTATGTGTTCAAAAGTCATTCAATCTTGTAAACTTTACACCCATAAATGTATAAGCTAGACTAATAATAATTAGTCTGTAAATGTAATCGAAGGTCAACAAAAACAATTGTCCGTATCTAAGTAAACATAAAATTGGTTAAGATAAGTAATAAAGTTCGAGGTTAAGTCATGCTTTTACTATTTTCCATTGGAAAGAATTATTACCTGGCTCGGCTGCTACCTATTATATTCCATCCCTGATGATTTTATTCAGCTTTATCACGAATAAATTTTCCCTGTAGTTTTTTCCCAATTTGGGAACTTGGCTATCATGAATAATTTTCTAGAATGGGAAAAAAACTTAATTTCGAAAAATTGGTATCGCCAATAATTTTTTCCAGGGAACTTTTTCCTTATTTGGAACAGAATTTTACCCTAGTAAGTTGTAAGGGAATTTAATCATCAATCCAAGCAAATATTTCTGGACAACTCTTGAAGCTTGAAGACCAAGCCTCGTCTGTTCCGCTCTAATTTTAAATCCGTGCTTTATGGGTGCAGCACTTGGGAAATCACAGACACTGCCACAAGAAAGCTTCAAACCTTCATTAATAGAAGTCTCAGAAACATCTTGATGATTTTCTGGCCCAACCGTATCTCAAATGCTGAACTTCATGCAAGAACAGGCCAGGAACCTATAGACTCTATCACACGAAGACGAAAGTAACAGTGGATTGGCCACACGCTTCGAAAAGGCGACTGCCATGCAGTGGAACCCGCTGACACAAGAAAGCAGAAAAGTGGGCCGGCAGACAATTGGCTTGGCGAATAACCGTCGAATAGGAATTATCACGAACATGGCGCATAGTAGAAGAGATACTATGTCCCATAAAGAAAACACCACCGACGACGTTATAGGTCAATAACTAATAGGTAAAATACGTTTTAACGAATTTCCCAGTTAGGCTACAGCAAATGATACACGAAAACTAAGATCAATTAGCCCTCTATAAGTCACTGAAAACCAAAACTACATATCTGCGAAGTCCGGTTACCGAGTTATGATCCAAAAATAATATTTCCTGGTTATAGTTCTTATAGTCCCAAAGGCAGTAAGAATTTTTGGTCATTTGTTAAAAATATGAAGAATTCTTCTTCTTCCTCGGTCCCAACGCTCGTTGACAATATGACACTCCAGTTGTTAGCTCTCTCGCGAAAGCTAACCTTTTTGCTAGGCAGTTCGCCGCCAACTCTTCGCTGTCAGTGAGTGCCATGACTCCGCCTGTTCTTGAGCGCGTCAATGATTCCATGGGACAAATCTTCTTCCGCACTCGTGCTGTGGTGAGAGTTCTAAGGGATCTCATCATACATAAATCCGCTGGTCCGGATGGTATCCCCGCTATTATTCTGAAGAGGTGTTCTTCCACGCTGGCAAAACCCTTGCGTAAGCTTTTCCATCTATCCTATTCTTCTGGGCTCGTTCCGAGCAGTTGGAAAACAGCATTTGTCCAGCCAATCCAAAAAAAGGCGAATCTTCTTCTCCCTCCAATTATCGACCGATTGCACTTACGTCCCTTCTTTCTAAGGTCATGGAAACGCTGATAAACTATCAGCTCAAGAAATGTCTCGAAGACCGAAAGCTTCTTAATGACCAGCAGTACGGCTTTCGCAGCAACAGGTCCACTGGTGATCTGATGGTTTATCTCACCGAACAGTGGAACAAATCTTTACATCGTTTTGGAGAAAGTAAGATTGTTGCACTTGATATTTCAAAGGTATTTGATAAAGTCTGGCATCTTGCTCTTTTATCGAAAATGCGTGCTTTCGGTATCGACGAATCCCTCCTTCGTTGGATTAGAAATTTTCTTTCGAACCGTTCAATACAAGTTGTATTGGACGGATTCAAGTCTGAAACCCACAACGTAAATGCTGGTGTGCCCCAGGGCTCCGTTTTGTTTCCGACCCTCTTCCTCATTTTCATAAATGATCTCTTGTCTGTAACTTCTAATCCCATAAATTTTTTCGCTGACGATAGTACCCTTAGCTTTTCTTATTCGTTTCCAGACTCACATCCCTCCTCTTCGGATGTGGAACTGCAACGGCAAAATATGATAAGCTCATTAAACTCTGACCTAAACAGCATTGTACAATGCAATGGGGAACACAAAATCGCGTAGAGTTTAATGCTTCGAAAACACAAGGCTGTCTTGTATCGTCAAAGCGAGACATACCCCCCTTGCCACTGTCCATGAGTGGCACTTGCATCAATGAGACCGAACATCTCGAGATTCTCGGTATGTGCATCACTGACCACCTCTTGTGGAACGAGCGATGTCGCCAAAAATGCCGCAAGATGTTTAGGTTTCTTAAGGCGGTGCAAGAATTTTTTTTCCCCTTCTGATCTGGCTATCATCTACAAAACCTACATACGTCCAAAGTTGAGTATAACTCCCATGTCTGGGCTGGTGCTCCAGTGACATACTTAAGTCTTCTGGACTGGACAGTATCCAAAAAAGAGCATTCAAGATGATTGGTGATCATACCATCGTTGAGTCATTTACATCTCTCGAACATCGCCGTAATGTCTCATGTCTCACCCTATTTTACCGTTACTTCAACTATATTTGCTCTAGTGAAATAGCCAGTTGCATTCCTCCCCTAAAGATATTCAACCGTAATACCCGCGCCTCCAGGAATGCCCATCAGTTCACCCTTGAGGCCAACTTCGGTCGTACCCTCAAGTATAGAGAATCGTTCTTTAGCCGTACTACGCGAATGTGGAACTCCCTTCCACACTCTGTCTTTCCAAATCATTGCAGTGTTCAGGAATTTAAGATCAATGTACACCGGCACCTCCTCTCCCACCCCTTTCCTCCTTCCTAAAGCACTCACTGTGTCTCTGGCATAATAACGGCACAAAAAAGCAGGGTAAAAAAGTGAAGGCACTGCGAAGCGTGGCAGGGTAGAGCTAGTTAAAAATAAAAGCAAGAAAGCGGGGAATTCGAATTCACAACACTTCACACCGAAAGCAATATTGCATTCTTTTCGATCATCGCTTTTGTTACACTCGAAAACTTTAGCGGAACGACTAACAAGAGTTGCATTTAATAGAATCCGCCAACCGCTAAGAAATATTTACATATTGTTTTAAGATTAAAGGCCTTTCAGAACACTAAAAATTAATTACAACTATCAAGTTTTATCGACCCATTGTAATTTCAAAATGCTGTTAAACAAAAAATACCGTTATTTAGCATATTGTCGTCTGAAGAAGATACATCTTTTCCCTAAATTAAATTTAAATAGGTATCTCTGTATTTATCATTTAAAAATATTTATTTATAAATAATTCAAAATCCCCATCAAATCAAATAGAACTCGAAACCAGACATCCAAAATGAAAACCACGTTTTTCTGCTTTTCTGTACTCGTTTGTTTATTTTTCCGCGTGGCAAGCAAGTGTCTTGTTTGTTAGCAAATAATATCAGTTGATGTGTGTTTTTTTTAAAGTAACACGTCATTGTTGTCTGTGTGTGAAATATGCTAACTTTTTATAAGTCCATATTCACAAAAGACGACATTAAATTCTATAAATAAATTCCATCACTTCTTCTCAGGGACAGAGGCAACCTTTAAAACCAATAGGAACAATAGGAACAGATAAACTTAGGCGATAAGTGGGAAACTAGTGTTTTTATTTATTTCAATTTCAATTTCACCTTGTCACGGACAAATTTATGTTAATTTTTTGTTTTTTTACATTTATTTGGCGCTGTCTGTCTGGCTTTGTTCTCGAAAGATGTGTTAAGCTTAATTTTAAATTCTAACAAGGCATCGGGGCAAGGTTGAATCCGTTTTATAGATTTATTGGAACATTTTCATAGCATTTGAGGCACATAGAGCTCTTTTGTTATAGCCAAATATTGAACCCACTAAATTTCAAGGTTACCCTTCGGAAAATACAAGAACATACAGGGTGGCTGATGAATATTGACATTAAGAAACTCAAATAACTTTTTTCAGTGGAATTGGAATTCATTTTAATTTTGTTCATATTAAAGTTAATTAAACTTTAATAAATAAAGCTTAGTTAGTTTTAAAAATAATGGATTTTAAATGTTCCCCCAGAAAAAACTCTCACAACATGGTCAAGTAACGGTCTCCAGTAACCGTAACGGTGTGACTGTTTTCTTCGAAGAAATAGGGCCCGACAATGCATCGTGACGAATTTGAACACCATACTGTGACACGAAGTAGATGCAATTCTGTCTCATGGAGTATCTGTGGGTTGGAAGCACTCCATATTCGACAATTTTGTTTGTTGATGTTGCCGTTTAAATCAAAATGAGCTTCGTCAGACATAAAAAGATAGTTCAACATGCTTCCATCCTTACTTACTTACTTACTTACTTAAGGTGGCGCTACAGTCCGTTGGTTGTGGACTTGGGCCTCCGCCAGTCAGCTCGGTCCCTAGCTAGCTGTCTCCAGTTTTTCACTCCAAGTTGATTGAGGTCCTCTTCCTTCTGCGTCCCTCGGGAATAGAGTCGAAGGCTTTCCGGGCCGGAGCATTGGTGTCCATGCGCTCTAAATGACCGAGCCATCTGAGTCTCTGGACCTTGACCCTTCTGGCTAGGTTCACGTCGTTGTACAACCCGTAAAGTTCGCTGTTGTATCTCCTTCTCCATTCCCCATCAATGCACACGGGGCCAAAGATGACCCGAAGAATTTTCCTCTCGAAACAGCCTAAGGCACATTCATCCGATTTTGTTAGGGTCCATGCTTCTGCACCATATAGCAGGACAGGGATGATGAGGGTGTTGTGGAGTTTTACCTTAGTTGCTCGAGATAGGGCTTTTTCACTCAGTTGCTTTCTTAGCCCTACGAAACAGCGATTAGCAAGAGTAATTCTTCGTCTTATCTCAGCGCTGGTGTTAATGTCCGTGTTGATAGCGGAGCCTAGGTAGACAAACTCCTTAACTACCTCGAAGTTGTATGCGTCTATTGTGACGTTCTGTCCGAGCCGTCGATGTTGGGTGTCCTTACTCGAAGACAGCATGTACTTCGTTTTTCCCTCATTTACCGCTAAACCCATTTTTGCCGCTTCTGTCTCAATTCTCACAAAGGCGCCATTGACATCACGCTGTGTTCTTCCCATTATATCAATATTGTCGGCGTACGCGAGAAGTTGAACAGATTTATAGAAGGTAGTGCCTCTGGTGTTGACGGTGGAATTTTGGACTATCTTCTCAAGAACGATGTTAAAGAAATCGCACGACAGTGCATCGCCTTGTCTGAATCCTTTTTTGACGTCGAATGATTCCGTAAGCTCATTGGCAACCTTGATAGAGCAGCGTGAGTTCTCCATCGTCACTTTGCACAAGCGAACGAGCTTGGCAAGGATGCCAAAACTAGACATGGCTTGGCTGCATGGGCCTGCCTGCATTCTTCGTCAAACCAGGGGTTTCGTTTTGGTGGCTGTGTGAAAACATTCCACGTGAATATCCGAAATTCGTTCTCCTTTATACGTTTGCTTGGGTCGTCATCAGTGTATCCGTCCGTTTCCGAGGCCTGTTGTCGCTTCGCAATAACTTTTTTCTACATAGTCGGGAAGTCATCCCGACGTACAACCCCCAACCTGGAGTACCAGGTACTTGATGTGACTCCAAGTACAAAAACCGGAAAACCGCTCCTTTTACGACCTGAGCTTCAAATATGTCGAAGTAGCCCGTAAAGGTGTTCACCAAGTAGTTCGACCTAACTGGAACTGAGGACGCCACCGTTAATTCCAAAAAGAAATTCATCCGCTGCCGTCCCTCGTGGGAAGTGCCTTGGTGGGAACACTCCTTCGTTGTGGGGTAATTAGTAGTAACAGCCTACTCCGCTTCGACCTGTCGACCATGGGAGGCCTTTGCTGCGAAAACAAGTTTCGCGATCGCATAGCTCTAAGCATCGCGGTAGTAGTTACCGTAAGCCGCTCCGCCATATCAAGGCTTGCCCCATGGAGCCATCCTCTTCCAATATTTGGAGCATCTTCTGGCAAAATTCCAAGCGAATTGGCAAGTCTGCTGCATTCAGTTTGTTGACCATTTGGATTTTATAGGGGAATAAGTCCAAGTCATTGTGCATAATTGACTGCAATGACTTTCTGCTTATACCCATTTGAGCAGATAAGTTTTTTGTCGAAACTCTTGGATTATTTTATATGGCAGCAACTACAGCAGCTATTGTTTCCTTCGTCCGAACTGAAGGATTTCGATGGTAAGGGTTCTTTCGACCGTTCCATGCTCGGCAAAATTGTTGACAAACTCATTATAGTCCATCTGCTCGGAGGATTGCCGCCAAACGTGCGCGTGTATTCTCTTTGAACCAAAATTACGGACTCCAGTGCATAATAACGGCGGACAATCCAAATTCTTGTTTCAGTGCCCCAGTTATCCATTTTTATTAAATCTAAGAATCAATCTGCAAAATAAAAAAAAAATACTAGATTCATTAAATTAAAAAAAAAAGTAATTACATTTTTTTTTTGTAGCAGCTTTCGTCACCCACCCTGTACATACAACATCGCCCTAAACTGTAAAAACTGCGTCAAAACTATTCCATAACAACTATAAAACTAGATAGTTCCTAAAGACATAAAATGTGGTAATTACTGCGGCATTAAACATAGCTATTTATGCTTTCAGATACTGAAATGATTCAATTGCACCTACTCGTATAAAGTTGAACATAATGGAAGGGTGTTCATGATATCGAGGATGGTGGAACTATTTCATAGCTCTGCCTTGTATCGAGAATAAAATCAACATGGATTTTCCTGCGCCTGTCACAATATTACTTACAACGGAGATTTTTTGTATTCATGAAGCAGAGTTTCCCTTAAATTAAGGAACTAAATACACAATCTAAGGGTACATACAATTTGCTTTGCTCACATGAAACATTAGTCCACATAACCTGTTCGGTAAATAAATATTTTCAATTCAAAACCATTCCCGGAGTCGTATTTAACAACCCTTTCGTACATAATCCATTCCCACTCGAATTCAATTATTATATTCCAGACATGTGCACCGCCTAAATTACAAAATTCGTATTCGTTCAAGTTCAAGGTTAGAATTGTTTTTGTTTTTGTTGCTTTTTTTTAAAGAAAAAGAAGAAAATTCTTGTTGCTTTTGAAGATATTTTTTAATCAACTTTCAAAATGTTTTTTTCAACTCGTAGCTATCTCTTTTTTTCTTTTTCCAAAAATGGTCTTATCATCAAAAAAACATTATTAATAAATAATAATGACAACAAATGGGCATGTACATATGAAGCCGGTTTTAAATTTGTTTTTGTTTTTATTCTTTATCGCATTTTTTTCTTCTTTTTTTTTTAAATAAAAACAACTGCGAAGAAAACAAGTTCCAAAAATATATGCACATATTTTTGTGTATGCCTGTACCAACGCGTTGTGAATGTTTTGACGTGGTAACAAGAGTATCGAGTATGTACTCGCATACATACTTGCTATAGCTAGTGTTAAAAAAAAACCAAAACAGAAAAAAACATACAAATGTAGGTGTGTCCATTGTTGTTAGTGTTTGTGATGTTTTGACGAAGCTTTTTGCTTTTATCTCATGTTTACTTTATTTTTTGGCTTAAATTAATTTTATACATTTTTATTGGCGCTGTTCACTTATCTATTTTTACTTTTGAGATAAGTACGATTCGTGTTCAGAATTTGTATGGTTGAGTTGGCGAAGTTGGAGTTGAAAAATGTACTAGCAAATACAGAAGTTCAGAGTTTTTACATTTTTCATGAACAGCATTTCAAAAATGAATGAGGAAAATGTAAAAAAAAATTATGAGTGCGACCCCTGTGGTCCACACGACTGACTTCCACTTCCCAGAGTAGAAAATAAGTACAAAAATAACGGGTGCGACATCTAAATGTGGTCGATGGAAACATTGAATAACTTGAACAATTCTAAATAGATTTTGAAAAACTATTTACCTACATATTTTTATCAAATTAGAAGGTTTTCCAATGAGCACCTTCATTGCGGATACAAGATTCAGCTTTCTTTTTTGGCCTTTTCCATGTCATTTGCCAGCATCTCGGGTGATATTGCAGTGATTTCGGCTTCGGTTTGTTTGCTTTTCAAAAATCCCCACAAGAAAAAGTCCTTTGCCGTTAAATCGGGCGATCTTGGTGGCCAGTCAAACCTTCACCTTTTGTTAATTTTTTATTTTTTTATTTTTCCTTTTTAAGGCTAAACCGATTTCGCTGAAAACTTAATCAGTTCTCAGTCAAACAATTCCGCGTCGATTGATACCAATTTCATGGCCGGAGGATTGTCTTCCATTAGCTCTACGTGACCCAGCCATTTATGGAGACTGGACCAAAAATCACTTGAAGAATTTTTATCTCGAAGCAGCCCAAAGCGTTTTCATACGATGTTGTCATGGTCCATGTCTCTGCACCATACATTTGAACCGGGATGATGAGAGTTTTGTACAGTGACATTTTAGTTGCTCGAGAGAGGACTTTTCTACTAAATTGCCTTCTAAGTCCAAAGAAGCAGCTTTTGGCAGGAGTGATCCTTCGTTTGATTTCAACGCTAGTGTTGTTGTCTGAGTTTATAGCGGATCCTAGGTAGACGAAGTCCTTAACTACCTCGAAGTTAAATGTTCCAAGATGAAGTTAAATACTCCAAGACGTCGTTGTTGGTTGTCCTTTCTTGTTGCTACATTCTTAATCGCTAGACCCATCTTCCTGGCCTCCCTCTTAAGACTTACGAACGTTCCACCGACATCACGCTGTGTTCTTCCAATTATGTCAATGTCGTCTGCGTAGCTCGACGGACTTTTGAAATATTGTGCCTCTGGTGTTGACGTTGGAGTTTTGCACAATCTTCTTAAGAATGATGTTGAAGATATCGCATCGCCTTGTCTAAAACCTTTTTTGACATAAAATGCATGCGTTAGGTTTTTTCCGACCATGATGGAACGGCGTGAGTTTTCCATTGTCATCTTACACAGACGGAGACGAGTTTTTCTGGGATACCAAAACTAGACATTGCTCTATATAGTTAGTCTCTCTCTCTATAGACGCTGTCATACGCCTATCATAACTTCCTCTGGGAAGTTAAAAAATCTAAAAATAGGTATCCATTTGTTTCCATTTTCCGAATATAATGTACATTGCATGATCACGACAATATTTTTTTTTTTTTTTAATCCGATGTAGGCGAGTTTGCAGTGGTCTATTCGTTGAACACAATTTTAAATGTCCGGCCACACATTTCGACCGAAACGGCCGCTATTTAACGATGTTGGCTCTGAGCTCTTCCAACATCGTTGGCATAAACCAATGATTTAACATAGCCCCAAAGAAGTATCACAATGGACCCTTGAGGTCTAAGTGAGTGAATACCATCTAGACAGCCACTCCAAACTAGCCCCAAAGAAAATAATCTAGAGGTGTTCAATCGCACGAACGAGACGGCCAATCGACACAGTCCCATTACTTGAGATAACACGCTCACCATCCAAGTCCTTATCTTCCAATTCGGACCAAAATACGCCATAATGTGGTCTGAGACGAGGCCAGTTCTTGAGAATGCCGTGGAATGGACTGATTTGGATGGTTTTCTATGGCGCCTGAACCGCAGCGATATTTTCGACACTGCGACCAACCCATGTCGTCTCACAGACACGGACACGGCAACATCACTCAACGAATATGTAGACTCAAATTATTGCACTAACATTGCCTGTCTATTAGGGCGGTAGTAGACCAAAAATAGGAGTTAACGCTCTTAAAGACTAACCGACTGAAAATGTTGAGCTTACTGAATAAATTGACTATGACAGTTCGATGATTAGTGATTAGTGAAAGGAAGTGTTCACAAATTCAATCCACAGTTGTCAAGTCTCTATAGGGAAAACGGAAAATCCGATATGTATGTATGTGATTTCAAGTACAAAGGATTAAGATTAGAAAAACAAAAAAACTAAAATAAGGCCAAAGAATAACGCACGAAAGCAAAGTTCTACTTGTTTGCACATCGATTTGTATACATAGCAAAAGTCCTTACTTTGTGTACGACAATCAACAAAAAAGAGTCTAAACCTAGTTTCGTTTTTATGTTTACAAAAATGAGAAAACACAGCTACCCTACAAAGGACCTGCCCTAAGCGTCCTCCTGCTCTTCTCTCTGCGTCTGAATACCAAATTTTGCTCCTATCCGCCGTGATTTTAGTATATCAGAAACCTATTGGCCTGATAACCTCCTATTTTGTTTTTATTTTGATTTTTTTGTGTTTGTATCTTTCAATCTCTTGAGAAAGACGGATAGACGAAAGGAGACCTGTGGAAATTTCTGCGACGCAGTTTTAGTTCTCAATATAAAATTACCCGCCCTGTCGTTTAACCTCCCTTCTCACCGCCCTTTGCGTTGCGTAAACTTAGTCGAGAATTCCGAGATAGATACTAAATAATTTATGTTTTTCTTGTTTTTGTTTTTATTTTTTTTTAATCTGCCAAAAAGTTGAAAGAATTAAAAATAAGGTGATGTATGTGGCTGTGTGTGCGTATGTGGTGATAAACAAATGAAATGTAGGTCAATTAGGCCTGTTATTTTAAGATAAACAGAAGTTCTAATTAAAACGAAAAAAAAAAACCTGAACACATTTTGTTCTGCGTAGAATTTATTTCAAACCACAAATATAAATTCTTGGTTGTTTTTATTTTACAACTGAATGGGCTATTATTGTTGTTCAAAACAAGCATGCTATGCCAAAAATTCGATGTGCGAATTTGTTATGTTTTAATTTCAGTGTAAATATCATGAGCAACACACAGGAAAAGAAATACTACGCAATAAATAATAACTAATTGGGCATTACTGAGAAAGAAACTGAAGCCTTCTCATCGTTTTGTTTTGTTATTCAGTTTTGTTTACAATATTTTTCTTGCGACAAATTGTCATATAATATTTTTTTATGTGCTTCATGGCACAGGCACTTACATATCTCAACTTCATGTCGACATTCTCTTAGTTGTTTCAAGGCGGCTGGCGCTCAACTTAACTGCCGTGAACCAATGCACCCGTACAAACTACACTTAAGCTTTATTTATTCGTTGTCTACTTGTTTTTATTTTGCTAAATGCCGCGTGGTATTTTGACTAACAAAATTTTAAAAACTCGTTTGGTAAGACTAAGATGACAGAAAGCCAACTTGACAGAATTTAGAATTTAGAAATATCCACTTAGAGATCTCGTGATGTTAAAGGTTAAAGCTTACGATCTTCCACATGGTAATGGTCGGGAAGGCAAAAGAAAGTTAATATGACAACTAGAGGACGATAAACTTCACGTTGGAATTAGAAATGTAGCGGCCAAGAGCAGGTTAGCTTGGACCCAATCAGCGATGCATTGCGCCGTTTTGGTACCATAAACCTCGTTTGACCTATATTTAAGAAGATCATAAAGAGGTTTTTAAGTGTCCGTCTTCTTAAGTTCGTTTGTTTGTGATCTCAAGAACAAAGAGGAAACTGTTACAAAGTTGCTTTTAAAATAGTTCGTTTAGGTTTAGTTCAAAGAAAGTCTCCCGAAAATTTGGTTATCATTCTGGACAGCGCAGGACACTTACAGAGCAAGTGAATGACAGTTTACTTTTCTCGGAGGTCCCCCAACTACGACGAATGTATTATAAGAAATGCCCAGCTTTGCTGTATGTTCCCCCACTGGCCATTGTCCGGTGTTTATTGCCACCACCCTGCCTATTTCTTGCATAGGTCTGCTTATTAGGTTATTTGTTCGGGACTTATTGTCTTGCCTGGCCAGCTCGTCAGCCCGCTCATTGCCCTCAAAGTCACTGTGACCCGGGATCCTTTGAGTACACTGTTCATGCTCACGAGCTTCGGGATTGCAAGGCCAATTTGGGTGATGCTGAAAACGGGTCAATAGCTTGAAAAGCCGCCTCACTGACCGAAAAATGGCAATTTTTCGATTTTGATTTGGATTTAGTTTTAGTATTTTGCATGCTTCTCTTATTTCCGTCCATTTAGTTTGAGAGACAATTGAAAAGATTCAGCTTGAGATATAATTGAAAAGTCAGGAAGCCAAAACAAACTAAAGACATTTAAAGACTCCACTCCGTCTTTGAACCGTCATCGTCGCTAAAAAGAGTTGTGTCGAAAGCTTTCATCACTTATTCATCCTTGCGGGATGGAAAAATAACTTGAAAATCCTTACTGAGGCCCACAGTAGGAGTGCAGTAATCGTTGCTTGTCGAAAACATATCCGTCGCGCCCTGGAAGAACCCTCAGGAGTTTGGCAAGCGAAAACCATCCTATCGATTCTGTTGTGAGTTGTGACGACTTTATTTATCTCGTTTATATTTTTATGAGGTTATATTTCCACTAGAAGCACTAAAAGCAAATATTCAAAACCGTTTTTCTTATACACACGACAAGCACGCTGTTTTGTTCAATTTTTTCATCTGAAGTCCCTCAGGGTTCCATACTTGGACCTATCATATTACTATGCACATGTTTTTCTTCTAAGTGTGACATTTATTGAAGGATTGCTACTGGAAAAAACACGCCTTTCATCGCCTTTCCATTTTGTTTTAATAAACAATAACAACCGCCTCAGTGCTTCAACAAAAGATAACCACAAATCGTCATCAAAGTAACAAATTCCATCAACGATTTCAAAGAAAATCGCACAATCGAACTCCTGTCAGGTCGTCCAAATTCATAACCTGTCGCATTTTTACATGCAAAACCAAGAGTGCAATCTTCACCAAACAATGACACTCCATTAATTATAGTTTCCACACGTTTTAACTTATCACACAAAAGCCATATTGCCTCTTGAACAAAGCAGATAGAACACCAATGAGTTGGTAGAAAACCCACAAAGCTGTTTTTTTCTCATACCTTTGTCTCCTCCTCTGTGGCTGACCAACCCAAAACTGCATTGTTATAAACAAACGTCGATGTCAGTGTACGCGTTCGAGGTTATTGTAAAATGTGTGTCGCTGTTAACAGAATCTGTTACACATCCCATCTGACCAACTATCACAGTGACTTGATATCAACAATGTCAACGTCAATGTTCCTTTGTTTATGTCATCTCAGAGCAAAAAAGCCGCCAAACAAACGACGACGAGCTCTGACGCTTTTGTGATGATAAGTAACTCGATCCTCTTGCCTGCTGTTCGGTCGGTAATCGGTATTCAGTTGGATTAAATTACACTTAAGTTCGGTTGAATGATCTCTGACACTATAAAACCTTAACCGTAATCAAGAAAACAAGTACATAATTTGTTAATTATACTTTTTTTTTCTTCCAGCATTGGGTTCATTAACAGAATCCTCAACATCAAAACTGAGTTTAAGGTACGGAGAGAAGAAGCCAGAAAGTATTGACAAACCAAACTGATATCAAAGATCTACACGTCTAGAATCTTCTCCTCCGCCTTAAGGAACCAATAATAAATAATTCACAAAAATATTTAAGAAATAAAAAATTCAAACAAGAACAAACAATTGAATTGTTTTGAAGTGAACAGTAAAGAGAACAAAAAAAGCATCACCATGGAGTGCGAAGCTATTGCAGCAACCAATAACGAAGTCGATTCACGCGACAGCTCTGCCGAGCGTGAACTCAACGGAACCAACGGCGTTGCCGACGAATCCGGCCATTCGTCATCGGCCAATGGAATCAAGAAGCCACTGCCGGTCGATGGACACGAGCATCGCGTCAAACGCAAAGCCAAACGCCTAATCAAGCAAAACAGTCGAGAAGGTGCAATCAATACGAACGGAGTGGCTGGTTATGTGGTACCGCAGCGTCGCTGGAAGAACAGCCGAAGATCCCGCAACGGTCATGGTCGTGGACTGCCAAAGAAGGGTGGCGCCGGCGGTAAGGGAGTTTGGGGCCTACTCGGCTCCGAAATATTGGAAGAAGTGTGCGAAGATCAGAACGATCCAAATTATGACAGCGAAATCAATGACAAGAACATCGAGCTACGAGAAGTGATACCTGATATTACGCCCGAAGAATTTTTCAAAATGGCCGAGCCCATTGTATTGGAGTATTACGAACACGGTGATACACATGAGGTGGCATTGAGCTTTGATGAGATACTAACCGGACAATTGAGGCCATATGTTACAAGTGTTCTTGTACAAATTTCGATGGATCATAAGGACTCACAGCGGGAGATGACATCAGTGCTGATTTCGGACTTGTACGGACGTGTTGTCACTGGCAGGGATATCGAGAAAGGTTTTGATATACTGCAAGAGAATTTACCCGATTTGATTTTGGACACGCCTGAAGCGCCACAAATTTTAGGTAGGCATTGATTGATTTAACAATGAAATGAAGCTTAACTATGATTTTTTGTTGTTTGTGTTTAGCTAACTACATGGCCCGTGCTGTAGCTGATGACTGTATCCCACCGAAATATATAACCAAACCAGTTGATTTCGATTCAATGAATGAATATGCTGTGCAGGCTGTTAAGAAGGCCGATGTGTTGCTTCATATGAAGCAGGGTTTGGCACATTTGGACAATGTCTGGGGCATGGGTGGACCGTTACGACCGGTTAAATTCATAACCAGAGAAATGACATTGTTGTTAAAGGAGTATTTATCGTCTCGTGATATTCAGGAGGCGCATCGCTGTTTAAGAGCGCTTGAAGTTCCTCATTTCCATCATGAATTGGTCTATGAGGTTTGAGTTTTGTTTTGTCTTTTGTATTTTGAATTTTTTTTTGACAAGATAACTTTTCAACAGGCTATTGTCATGGCATTGGAATCTTTGAGCGTCAGCACTGAAGAAGCAATGTGCGAATTGTTGAAATCATTGGATCAAGCATGCTTGGTCTTGCCAGCAACAATGGAACAGGTAAGGAGGTCTTTTTATTATAGAATTTACTAAACCTTTAAACAGTGGCATAACTAGACTTGTATCATAGGATTTTGTCAACGCTGAATCGATTTTACTTCATTATTTCTGCCAAAAAGGGCTACCAAAGCTGTCAATTGTGTGCTCCTAAAGCTACTTGTATCTTATTAACGGCAGATAACATAATGCCTGTCTCTCATGGTGCAATAAATTGTCCCCCAAATCTAGACATGTTTACCAAGATAACAGAAACTCGATCGAAATGCTAATCAAATGATATAACCATCCCAATCGAGTGGTTTGTTTGTTTAATCTTTTCAACTGGTTATCTAAATTGCGAAAGAAATAAAATGTCATTCATTTTCGCACTGAGCCAAGCAATAAATTACTATTTTGTGTTCAAGAACGTAAGCAAACCGGTTTCCTTAAATATCAGCGCTTGAAATGGAGTTATGGTTATGTGCATCGAAGATCGAGAGCGAGAACAACAAATGCCACTTTTAATTAATTTCAACTTATTTAGGATTTGACTTGTTCTATTTAATTTTATTAATTTGTATGTTTATTTGCAGGGCTTCCAGCGAGTCTATGATGACATGGCCGACATTGTATTGGATGTTCCATTGGCGTATATAATATTGGATCGCTTTGTGGAACGTTGCAGCAATGCTGGTTTTCTTACTGATAAAATTATTATTAATATGCCCTCTAGGTAAGTTATTTCATTTGTTTCTATTTTGCAATGTTCTTATCAGAAGTTGGTAAATTGAATTATGAAGTGGGATCAATAGAGAGATTAGGCATTTTGTAAGATTTATGATACAAAGTAATTTTTTGAGATTGTTGTTTATCGATAAGGACTGACTATCTTGAGGTATAAATAGATTTTTGTTTGTTTTGACTTAGTCAATTTTTTGTTATTTCTTATCACAGTTGATGACCCAAACTGGATTGTTTTGCAATAAAAACCACGTTAAGTTTATTGCTTCGAAAATCTAATACTGTCTTGCATCTTCGAAGCGAGATATTCCCCCTTTGCCACTGTCCATGGGTATCACTTGCATCAATGAGACCGAACAACTCGAATTCCCGGTATGTGCATCACTGACCAGAGTGACCACCTCTTGTGGAACGAGCACATATGCGATGTCGCCAAATATGCCGCAAGATGTTTGGATTTCTTACCGTCTGATCTGATGCACCAGCTACAACTGAAGCCTCTTGAATGGTATAAGAAAAAGAGCTCTAAGAATGATTGGTCATCACTACTTCGTTAGAACATCGTCGTAACGTTTCAGGTCTTTCTATTTTCTATTCTTACTTGCACGGTCAGTGCTCTAGTGAAATAGCCAGTTGCATTTCCGCCCTTAAATAATTCACCCGTAATGCCCGCGCTTCTAAGAATGATCATCGTCATCAGTTTACACTTGACCCCAACTTTGGACGTACTGTCATGAACGGAGAATCGTTCATTAGCCGTACTACGCGAAATTCTCAATCATTACGATGCTCAATGTACACCGACACCACCTTTTCAAACTTTACCTGGCCTGGCCGATGAGGGCTTCCACCTAAAACGATTGTTGGGCGACGCCACCCAATTTCAGGCGTTCAGGTCTACGCCATCCTTCCCTAAATTCCGTCTACTGATCTGTACCCTACCTTGCATTCTACCGCAACGGCCTTTCCGGGCTAGTTTCTCTTTGCTCATACGAGCTACGCTTGTGTCTAGCCTGCCTTAGCTTAATTTTAGTCATCACATCTGCTTCACGGTAGATTTGATATACATTTACACCCCATGATTCGTCTGTATAATAGTTTCTCCTCATAAACTGTTTAAACTATTCTCATTAGGACGTTTCTGGCGAACGCGGCTAAGAGTTCAGAGTGCATTTGTCTTAGCACCCACGTCTCGGATACATAAATGATTACTGGTAAGACTATCACCTCCTATAATCTACTTTTACCATCTTCACTAATGACTCGAAAATGAATACTGGAGTAGGGGCCAGTTCATTTAGGCTCCCCGACCATAGCAGTGTCTTCCAAGCCGAGATCTTGGCAGTGAAAAACGCTGCTTTACAAATATCCATGATCGCGATATCACACGCTGACATCACCTTTTTCATTGATGGCCACTTAAATCGAGTCAAAGTTTGTTTCTTGCTGTCGGGAAGAGCTTAGGGTTCTTAGTATGCACAAAATGTAAGACTGCTGGGTTCCCGGTCACAGTGGTTTGTCGGGCAACGGAAAGCAGATGAGCTTGGTAACACCAGGAAACCATGACCGAAATACCGTATTAGTGTTAGTTAACCCTATTAAACCCTCCTTAAGATTTCTTATAAGCGTAATAACAAGCCAAGTAGGTTGGCTAGCACAAAAAAAGGATGGAGCTTAGTAACGACGGCTTATGTAGAGGCTGCGGCAAAGGAGACGAGTATGAAACCACTGCTTACTGCCTCTATCACTGGCAACAACTTCTTTAATAAATAAGAAGAACTATCTGAACTCCCAGGCAACCGCCTACTGAACTTTGTCAAGTCCTCCAATCCAAATGGCTCGACCACAGCTTTCATAGGTTTCAGGAAGCTAGAATACTTCGGGGTATAACAAAAGATCTAGATTGATCGCAATGTGACAGTAACAAAATCAACTCTCAGCCTATAAAACCTAACCTTACCTTACCTTAAAGGAAAGCTGTTTTTTTTTTAAGACCCTTGAACGACAAAAGTAGGTTCTTGTTACTATCGGCTGCTATTATTGATCCATGGTAATTGAAGGATCGTAAAGTTCAAACACGTGCTTCTGTACCTTGATAGTTGTATTTCTTCCGCGAATGTTTATAAAAGACTAATCATTTTCTATGTCAAGAATTTACTGCAATTTGGAAGTCCCTTGTAATTTGGAACTGGAAAATCCATTCAAATGAGACAGAAAGTGCACTGCAGTGTCATAGGCCTTAAACAAACACGCAAATTCAAAACCGATGGACAGGTGGTAGGTGTCGTACAGTGAATATCAATAAAGGGCCTTCCTTCAGCCGTTCTCAAAGTAAATCTCTTGTACGCGTTGAATTTATGTTTAATAAGAAACAAAAGTTTTATGTAAAACTAATATAAAGTAAAATAGCAAACAATTACTCACAAGGCAAACAGCTTTGAACTAAGTTTTGTTTTTAATTGATTTCAAGGTTTTAGTTTGTTTATCATAACAAAAAGTAAATCAAACAAAGGTTTTGTTGAAGAATTTTTCTGCTGTGCCTTTAAACAGCTTTTAAAATGAGAGTAGAGAGTGTACATAGAATTCAACACGACGCATTTAATGTTCAGTTCATTCAATAATAAAAAAAGACATTAACCTTCACATTCTATCGATTGGTAGTAAATATTGAACTAACACGATTGTGTCTGTTATCGTTTTCTAGATTGTTTATTCTTTCCCATTCTTTACCTGTTTTTCTTATGCAAATGAATATATGATTATTGTTATTGTTTTTTTTTTATTGACAATCCAGTTTCTAAGATTAAAATTAAAGCGACGAATACAGGACACACCTTATATACGAGCCATGGCGTTGTAAACAAACTCAACAGTAACTTTCGAGAAATCTCACTTGGCAATCATTGCATCAAATAACATTGAATGAGTACATTAAACTATAAATAGTTTGATATTTGTTTCACACTGCTGTCTGCTGTGTATGCCCACTTGATAAAGCTTGCAAGTTAGTAGAAGTACTTGAATTAATAGAAAACAAAACCAATGATAGTTTATTTTTCATTGAAAGTTCATTTACCTCACGCCCGCCACTGCGTTGTCATTGCAGAAAAGTGGTTAGTTTACTTGATTTCTTCAAGATAACTCTCGATGTGGAAAACGTAAAGGTTAACCGAACATGTGACGATGACGTCTATTCCACAAATAAGAAAAGCCATTTGTTATGCAAGCGACACCAATTCATGTAAAGTTCTTTATGTGGCGCAGTTGCTTCATGAATTTGTTCAATCGATTTAAGGCGATTGAATTGTATTTGTAATCATCAGGCAGATCGAGGGTTTGCTTTTGTTGTGGAACATTGAAATAACATAAAAGGATAGGTTAGGTTAGGTTAAGGGGCTGACAGTTGATGTCGTTACCGTCACACTTAGATCAATACAGATCCATTGTGATACACGTGAGTATTGCTACTCAAGCTAATAAGAAAAACCTACGTGTCCAGTTAATCAAGCCATTTAGAGGCATTGACGAAGTTCAGAATGTTAGTACCTGGTGCACTAGAGAGTTCTTCTAAATCCCCGAAGAAATAGTTACCGAGCAATTCCTTCATGCACCTCCTCGTCACCGTATCCTCTGCATAGATCATCTGAACTGATTCTCATATTTTTCATATGATAACCTAACAGATTATGTCCGGTAATTATGCTTACAAGAGATCGAAGTGATACCTTGTGTACTTCCATAATTTTTCCCGTTCTGTGTTTGTTAAAACAGGGCCAGATCTTTCTTGTAGTACAGCAGGTGTCAAGAAGGTTCCACTTTTCATCGGCCTTGATAGTTATTCCTTTGAGATTTCCTGTTTTAAATAACAGGTAGGGATGCTGACTAGCTGAGCTTGGCTTACGTCAAGCGTTGACCCTAATCTTGCTAATTCATCGGCTTTCTCGTTGCCTGGTATATCGCTGTGGCCTGGGACCCAGCAGAGTCTAATGTGCTGTGCGCCAAGAACCTTAAGCTCTTCGCGGCAGCATCAAACAAGCTTTGATTTTACCTCAGTTGCAGTAATCGCTTTTATTGCCGCTTGGCTATCAATGTAAAAGGTGATATCAGCCCGTGGTATCGCCATCATTAATACTTGTTTAGCAGCTGTTGTCACTGCCAGGACCTCCGCTTGGAAGACACTACTGTGGTCTGGAAGCCTAAGCGAGGCGGTTAACTTGAGAGATTCAGAACCCTACACCAGTGTCCATCTTAGAGCCATCAGTATAGATAGCTATTGACGACTCACTGGAGTATGGTATGTTATCTTTCCATTCCTCTCTGCTTGGGATGGCAGCCTGGAATGGTTTATGAAAATCAAGTTCGGGTTCGGTCCATAACTTTATAAAGGATCTGAGCATGTCCTATGGAACTGTTTTTCCAGACTTTAGTTTGACTAAGTCTCATGGCACTTTTGGCCGCAGATTCTTGAACAAAGAGGTCTAGGGGTATTAGATTGAGTATAACTTCCAGTCCCACAGTTGGAGTGGATCTCATTGCCACCTTAATGCCTGTGCACGCAACTCTTTGAACTTTTGTCAAAGTTTTCAGTTACCCCTGGATGGGGTTACTCTCACCCTTTCCTCTGCTAGCTCAGAGTTGATTTGTCTCTTTCTGAGCATACACTATCCACTGTATTATTGCTTCTTTCTTCACATTATTGAAGGGTCCTTCAATATCCAAGAACGTTGCAATGACGCTGACAACACTGTGCAATGCTGTTTCAACGCTTTTTCCTTTGATGTAGGCATGTTGAGCTTCCGATATACAGTCCGGCTTCAATGTGCTTCGGATATGCATATAAATCAGCTTCTCAAAAGTTTTCAAAATATACGATGTTAGACTAATTGGTCTAAAGTCTTTGGCCTCCGTATGGCTAGGTTTACCAGCCTTAGGGATGAAAACAACCTTTACCTCACGACACGATAAGGGAACATACCTAGGTTTGGGTTTGGAATTTGTTAAATTGTTAGCTTCGAAAACTTAAACTACTTAACTTAAATGAGATTGTATTGCTGATTTGTTCTTTCTTCTTCTTTATTCCAGAGGACGTAAACGCTTTGTCTCCGAAGGAGATGGTGGCCATATCAAACCACAAACAATTCCAATTCGTGACTAATTCTGCATGGAAATGGATGATTGATCTCGTTTACTTTGATTTTTGTTTGTTTTAAATAAAGAAGAGAAAATCTATATTAACCTCCAATTCAAAGAATAAAAAAAAACATAAACCACCAACTTAAAAGTAATAAAATCAATATATTAATATTCCTACACACCGAATTAAAATCAAAAATAAATAAGCAGAAAGGGTTTAAAAGAGAAATAACGAAGAAAACCTGTGGTACTTTTTCACAGTATCGAGATAGAAGATACAAACTTAACGTAAGAATTGTTTAAACATTGAACTAAATGCAATAAAGGTAAACAACGCAAAATTAAATTTAAAATTTCACACTAAACGAAGCAGACATTTAATATGAACAAAGATTAAATCGATTAAACTTTAACATTAGAAAACAGAACTAAGAGAAGTTGTGCATTGAAATAAACACTAGATTTATGAACAAGTTTTGTTTTAACTGATCGGATTTTGCAAAAGACCAGCTTCTAATGTTTTGACATAATTTCTCCATGAATTTCTCAATTCATTCATTCAACTTTTCTATTTTATAATCAAAAACAAACAATTGTTCGTGTAAAACTTATCTATGGCCGATATTTCACGGAGCCCATGAATTTAGTGTGAACGAGAAAGGTACGAAACAGGAACACGTGAAGGATCCAAGCATGTTTTTGATATTTTTATGAACTTGCTGTTGTTTTCTGAATTTTAAAAGAGGAAAACTGCTCCGAAAAAAACCACAAAATTGAAAGAAAATGTCAAAAACATGCTCAATTCGTGCTCCGTGTAACACCGGACTTTGTCAATGTTAAACTTTTTGTATTACGTATGAATCTAACCAATGAATTTAAAGAAAACATTTACGTTGAGTTGAAGACAAAGTTTTTTAAAACAAACAAAAATTACTAAAATGCAAATAAGATTAATTATTAAAAATCTAAACATAAAAAAGAAAACAATAAATAAATAAACTGCTATTACTATAAAATAAAAATTAAAAAAAAAAACATTTACTTACTTTATATACGAACATTATTACTATAATTATAATTATTACATGTTAAGAATTTAAGAAAAAATAAAAATAAACACATATGTAAAAAAACCGGAATTTCTTTTTGTTGCTCCATGTCCATGTTACTGTCATGGACAAATTTGTAGACGAACAGAACTAAACAGATCCGACATCGAATTATTGACCGAACGAAGCTAAAAATTCACGAGAAGAAGATAGGCGGCTCTGCAATCATTTAGCTGCGAAATTTGATTGAAAGAAAACGCGAGGGAACATTTTTTTCCACTTAAAAGTAAATTTAATTTGTGGTTTTGCTTAAAATAAATTAACAATTCTAAAAAGTTTTTTGTCTCATTACACAATATATTTAACTCGTGGAAGATTTCCGTATTATTTTACATCAACTTTGCTCGTTACTTACTTACTTAAGGTGGCGCTACAGTCCGTTGTGGACTTGGGCCTCAATCAATAGTCTCCGCCAGTCAGCTCGGTCCCTAGCTAACTGTCTCCAGTTTTTCACTCCAAGTTACTTCCACTTAAAAGTAAATTTAATTTGTGGTTTTGCTTAAAATAAATTAACAATTCTAAAAAGTTTTTTGTCTCATTACACAATATATTTAACTCGTGGAAGATTACCGTATTATTTTACATCAACTTTGCTCGTTACTTACTTACTTACTTAAGGTGGCGCTACAGTCCGTTGTGGACTTGGTCCTCAATCAATAGTCTCCGCCAGTCAGCTCGGTCCCTAGCTAGCTATCTCCAGTTTTTCACTCCAAGTTGATTGAGGTCCTCTTCCACTTGTGTGCGCCACCTGAGTCGCGGTCTTCCTCTCCTTCTGCGTCCCTCGGGAATAGTGTCGAAGACATTGGTGTCCATGCGCTCTAAATGACCGAGCCATCTGAGTCTCTGGACCTTGACCCTTCTGGCTAAGTTCACGTCGTTGTACAACCCGTAAAGTTCGCTGTTGTATCTCCTTCTCCATTCCCCATCAATGCACACGGGGCCAAAGATGACCCGACCGAACTTTGCTCGTAATACGGTGATAAGTAGTCCTACTAGGAAGACGGAAGATCTACACAGCAACCTGGCGATCTCTGGATGCATAGAGAATATATAATACCTAGAGTCGCGACTTCGGCTGTTCGCTCTCTTTTTGCCTACAAGCTGAAAAATGTTCGTTTTATACTAACCCAGTGAGAATGTGTTAGTTTTCCAATGCTTTTTAAATGGGAGACTGCACCAATACATTCGCACTGAGCTAGGTACAATGCTCAGGTTTGAGTCGAGGTGGGTGTCATGGGCTCAGATTTCAAAAATAAGATTCCGTTGAGCTCAAAATTTTCAAAAAAAACTTTAACATTCAAAAAAATGGATGCAATATAAAAAATAAATACACTACATTGTTTCTTTGCACTTGTAACATATAATTGCATTATTATTTACCAATATTTGTATCAAAAATCTTAATAAATCTTAAAAAGAACAAAAATAGTCGAAATAGTATGCGTAAACCCTAAAGGCACAATTGTATTAGAAAATACAATCGTGCCTTTAGTCTCCTATTTGCTGTGGTGAAAGATTTGACAGCTAATGTCAACAAAATTTGACATATTCGGTATGAAAAGTTGAAAAAAAAAACAAATAATAAATAAGTTATTAAAATAATTTTAAAAGTTAAAAATGTTAAAAGTGAAGCCTAATATTGGCTTTCCCAAAATACTGCAGACGACGACGCTCGTGGTTATGTTACTGTGGGTTATGTCCTGGTGGGATCACGGCTATCAGATAACAGGAATGGCAAATCGAACGACTCGTCGACAATAACACTCTGAACAATAGTCACATTGTCTTCATCGCACAAGCACCAACCTCAGAAGCCGAGGTTCCAACTGAGACACAGCCTCGTCGACAGAGGAAACTCTTCAAAAACAACCACAAACACAGACTCTCTGATCAGTGCACAGACTCAAAAACCAAAGAAACAACAGCAGCAAGCAAAAAACGTTCTCGTAAGAAGAAACCCTTCAACCATCGCCTAATCAATGAGGAACGAACCAATCTGAAAGTTTCTGAAACTGTGTCAAGACCTGTATCCACTCGCACTCGCAGCGGCAGTTTGGCTCGAACACGAACGTAGTCGAGCTGATTCTGAAGATGAAGAACACTGCAATCGTACTTTGTAAGCATTCACTTAGTAACCATTAACAAACCCCTGGAGAAGGTGTTTTGTTATTGCAGGGTCTAACTACATGGCCGATAGCCCAAGCCCAAAACAATGAGACCAATTAAATTGGAAGCCATCGAGCCAGAAGAAGATGACACAAAGGACTTGAACTCAGTGCAATCATGTCTGATGGACTTTCTGGCTGAGAACTTTTCGTCGGAAGGATCAAGATGAAGTTCCCCAATCGCACATAAGGTAATAGAACAACTTATAACTGTCCTGTTTAAGAATATAGACGTCTTCCATTTCTGTTCCTTCAAATGCTCCCCAAGACGAAGTCCTATTTCAACCGCGAATCCTCCAAGTAACAAACTGCCAACAAATGGAAGCGGTCGAAACAAATTCAGAAGAGGCTACAATGTGAATCCAATAACGAATCCTACGAAGCTGAAGATGACAAAGACGGACCGATTGAAGCGTGTGGGAAGAGTTTATTCACCAAACAGCCCAAATGGGAATATCCGTGGCTGAGAGGGAATCAAGATGAGGAAGAGAATCTTGAAAATAAATCTCTTTTCATGGAAGGACGGTAAAAAAAGAACTCCAGCCTCACTGGTATTAATTAATTACTAATCAATGCGTTGAAAATAAATGCAACCTAAAAATTCCTACATACGTAAGACGCTTTGATCGGAAGTGGGTTGTGACTTGTGAGGGACCTGAGACGGGCCTATTCTAAACCACTCTTCAATATCGATGCTTGTGTTCAAAACAAAAATGACTTAGAAGAAGCAAATATTGGACAGATATCAAGTGCGTTCATTTCGTATTGATTCTTTAATCAACATTCACAATTCGCTCAACGCTTCCTTCAGATATATCATATCCTTCCATGCCAAAATTGCAGAATTCTTTAACTATGAAGTATTGGAATCTCCCTACACTTCACGGGTTCTGCATCTGTTTATCTATCGCAATACAAAGTGTTTCTCAACCTGACTGAAGCTCATGTGTGAACTGGAACACAGTGTGACTGGAAAGAATCCCAAACGGTCCACAGTGGACTTTTGTTTTGTCCGTCCGAATCCCATAGCAGCTGTGAATGCTTTATTGCAGTCGAATTTCTGGCCTGGTATTGACAGACAGTAAGATTTGAGTTTTTATTCAACGTTTCTTTAGTGGGTTAATTTTTTTTTTTTTTTTTTTTTTCTTCAAAACAGTGTCAGAGTGCCTAAGCTATCCCGACTTCAGTGTTGTCGCTGTGTATAAGAAACTGGTTGTTGGCTGTGCTTTTCTGGTGCCAGATGTTGGATTCAACGAAGCCTATATTTCTTTTATGGCGGTTCATCCCATGCCAATTGATTCGAAATAAACACGATAAAACTATACAAATTTGCCTGCTCAAAACTGGAAATTGCCGTCGCAAAGACGAATAAAACAGAATGTTCTTTTTCGAACAGACATTAAAATAGATTTTTACAGATATTCAAGAATTTATTAAAAATTAAATTAAATTAATTAAAAATGTATTAGTTATCATTCGCTCAATGGCTTCGGTAATCAGACCGGCTCGTTGTGCTTGATCGATATTGAATGTTGTTGATTCTTGTAGGAATATTCTATGCACAAACATTTATCTTCACCGATGCAGGGATCATAGAATCTTGGAAGTTCGCTCTGCAGAAACAAGACAATCATTAAGACATAAGTTTTGTTAAATTGAGTTTACCTTTGTGGAGTTGTATATAAAATCAGTGTACTGGTATTCACCAAACATTGCGTTGGTATCGTAACATCAATTTTTGATTCACTCTCTTCTTCATTCTCCGCCGACAATGACCCGAAGAGGGCTTTCAGGATAATAAGGCCTTGTCTTTCGTTTCCTCCAAAACAATTCGCTCGTAAGTATGCATCATCAGCTCGAGCCTCTTCCTTCTTAAGTATCAGCCAATAATACAATTTGGACGCAACCTGCTCTGCTGCTCTTTCAAAACTTTCACATCGATTTGGGGATCACATCGGATTTGTACAGCAATCATTCGGTCATTGTTCGGTGATGCCAATAAGCATGAGTTAGCATTGCCAAGTGGTTCGACTTCACCTATTCCTAAATGGTTGCTATTGGAAAGCACCTGCCATGCCATGCAACGAGCTAAATTAGGAAGACAAGAAATCTGATGCTGGTTGATTTGACAGAGGATAAGGTCACGAACGCTCCTTAACATGAATCACCAATGTGGTCCGATTAATTGTGTCATATCTAAAATTTTAAAGACAAAATAAAAATTGGAAAATCATCAAAAGTGAAGCCAATAACTCACCCATGAGTAACGATATTAATTTTGACCCAGGCCATTGTGTGACTGTTCATAGCATTCCAGTGCGACACGATTTGGGGATCCTTCACATCTCTTGCGAGTTGCCAGTGTGTCCAGCACATACTATGGGCCCTGATTGACTCGAATCGAAGGTTGTCGAGTGGCAGAGTGAGATAATTAATTGAATTCCTGGGAGAAGTGTAGCTTGGATCTGATTTCCCACGACAACATGGGGAATGGGCGCTTGCATATGAATGGCCTCTATGGCCCAGTAGAAGTCGTTTCATCATCAGCCACATTTTCAGCTTTGTTAACCTCGAATGTTCCACTCATTCCAAACTTAGAACCAGCTGTTCGATAGCTTAGATCACCAATAATCGCATTCGACACTTTTTTCAGTCGCCAATTCTATTGAAGACGCAACAATTCGATATGAAAACCGGCAACATTTCGATTTCTTTGCTCACTTTGGCAACTGCGGAGACGATCGGCGCCATTGAGGAGGACATTAGCGGCTTGGCTGTGCCTTTTTTGCGGGCGTAGACCTGAATGATAGGTTTGGTTTCCTTGCTTTCTTCTGGAACTGGATCCAGACACCGTTTGTCCTTAGCAATCGAAATCACATTTGATAAATCGCAAATTTCTGTAAGTGCGTCTTTGAATTTGTTGCGTACAGAGTCCCATGGCCAGAGACTTGGCTAAAATTGTGATGGATCCGTAACGTCTTCGTCGGTTGATTTTTCTTCTATTTTCAGATCATCGAGTGAGGTTTTGCTGAAATCTATGCGAGCAGCACATTTAGTTAGGGTTTCCGAAAGTGTTGGCGGTCTGGAAAGGTAATTTAATTAGATAATGAATAGCATTTAGCGGGTTAAGGTCAGTCAACTTACGGTTGGTATATTTCTTTTCCGTCGTAGGTTATTGCTTGAATTTGATTTTCACAAGGTGCTTCAAGGGAAACATTTACAGAATTAGTCATATTCATCGAGTTACTCATTGAAGATTGTAATTAAAATAAATAAATTAGGAAAACATTCACTTTTAAGTAAATACTAATATTTTTCTTAGGATTTCCTTTTCAAAAACCCAATTTTTTTTATTTACAAATTGCGTCTGTCACTTTGGGCAACAGGAAAAAATTTTACCCACGACGACTGAGTACTCACTTTTTTTCACCTCTTACACAGATTCACGGACACGAAAAAAAGAAAGGATTGCGAGAGTTCACCTCAGAAAAATTTTGAGGGTGTTTTCGGCAAGGGAGGAAAAGGTCGCGACTCTAGGTATTATATATTCTCTATGTCTGGATGTATGAACCGGCAAACCAAATCGAGTATGTGCTCATCGGCCAAGACACGCATCCGACATTTCAAACGTGCGCACTTTCCGAAGAGTTAATATCAACTCGGATTACTTTCAGGTAGAGCTCGACAAGAAAACACGTGCTGCCCAAAGAAAGAAGATCAACATTGGATGCCTAAGCACCACGGAGAATTCCAGACAGTACTCCCAAGTGCCACCTTGTGGAACCAGTATCGCGAAATAATTAAAAATGTAGCGGACTACCATAAATTACCAGCCACCCCCGAAAAAGAACCCGCGGACCGTGGTATGATGATGAATGCACCATACTAAAAAGAGACGGGAAATGCACGTTTGCAGATGCT
This sequence comes from Sphaerophoria taeniata, assembly GCA_943590905.1. NCBI lineage: Eukaryota > Metazoa > Arthropoda > Insecta > Diptera > Syrphidae > Sphaerophoria > Sphaerophoria taeniata. Next base: position 28,879,030 of record OX016541.1, read on the forward strand.
GCAACGGAAAACAAGAGCAGCAAGAGAAGAGTACCGAACAAAAAGTAGGAATGAGAAGAAGACCCTGCGAAGGAAGAAAAGAGCATCCGCAGTTTCTCAAGCTCAAATTCAAAGATCTAGAGGAGTCACGGGCAAACAGCCGACGCTTCTTTAATAGGTCGAATCAATTAGCTTCTGGCTTCAGAACCGGGACACAGGTTCTTCGAAACAGTGCAGGAAACCTAGTCACCGAAGCACAAGGAATTGAAGATGTTTTCAAGTCGAGCGGGCCAATGACGAAAGAGAAGCGAGACCAGTCAGTGAAGATCCAGTCCCAGCACCCAGCCATCCGAAAGCTAAGAAATAACAGGTCCGCCAGGTCGGATGGCATAGCTCCGCAGCTCGTAAGTATTGAGGAGGTGTTTTGGTGAACCACATGCACCAGGTCATCAACAAAGTTTGGGAGGAAGAATGCATGTCCGCGACTGGTCCATACGTCCCATCTAAAAAAAGGCGTTCCTATATCATGCAGAAAATACCAAAGCATATCCCTGCTTAATGTTGCATACAAAATCCTATTCAACCTTTCTACAGGCTTGTGCCTGGCCTAAAGTCACACTGGTACCGATAGACTAAATATTCACACTGAGGCAAATCCTGGAAAACGCCATCGAATTTCAAGTCGAAACCCACCATCTTTTCATGGACTTCAAAGCTGCTTATGATAGCACCCACCGCCAAGAGCTTATGATGGCGATGTCTGAATTTGGGATCCCGAACAAACTGATCCAGCTGTGCCGCATGACGCTAAACAATACGCAGTGCAGCGTGCAAATGAGTAACAGCTCATCTGAGTTATTTCAAACATGCGCAGGATTTAGACAAGGAAATGCGTTGTCATGTGACTTCTTCAACATAGTCCTGGGGCAGATAGTGCTCAAGAAGAAGAAGAATTACCCTAGCGAACCGCTGCTGCTTCGGTTTGGCCAAACAACTGGGTTCAAAACTCCTTACTCGAAAGACAAAGTGTCTGCTATACAAAACTTTCATTTTACCAGTCCTACTCTACGGCACCGAGTGCTGGACGATAAGTAAAAAAGGGAATTGATACTGGGCCTTTCGAAAGAATTATTCTTCGACGGATTTTCGGTCCCGTATGCGACGATGGCGAATGGAGAAGAAGGTTCAACCGTAAACTGTACGAGCTGTACCAAAATGTGGATGTAGTCCAAAAGACTAAAAGACGACTACATTGCCGAATGGGTGACAACGCTGCAGCCAAGAGAGTCTTCTCTTCGCAGTCTCCATGGTCGAGATGACCAGGCAGACCGAACCTGCGGTACAAAAACCAAGTAACTGCGGATTCCAAAGCGATCCCAATAGAAAACTGTTGTTTCTCATGTTGAGATCCTACATGGATTGGGAGCCGGCTAAGTAAGTTATAAAAAAAAAAAAACAAAAGCTGTTTTCTTAAAATCTGAACTTTATTTAAAAAAAGAAAACCTACACCCTCATATTAGGTGGCACTTGCAAATGACTTGCCAACACCGGTTTCTTGTAAAGCGTAAAATGATCCAAATACTGATTGATTGTATCAATTGGTTCATAGATTTCGTTCTGTTTGTTTGTATGTCCCATATTATATATGTACGGCATTACAAAATACTTCGGATAAACCGGCGGAACACTAATTCCAAGAAATCCCTGCAACACTTCCCTCATCATTTCCCAACAATTCGATAGCATAACACACGGTTGATATTCCATTTCGATGAGGACGCCTTTGAACTGTTCCATCATTGTGACACTTCCGAGTTTGATAACGAAGTCTCCATATTCGAAACGACTGCCTTTTGATTCGATTTTTGTTTGCTTGTTTGTTGAGGAATACATCGGAGTCATTTTGAGCATAAGCAAGTCGAAAAGATTATCAGCTACTAGGGGAATGTGTCGACTTCCATTGTCTAGAATTGAAAATGTCGAAGCAGGATATTCGGAGTTGTGGAGGACATGCACGGATTTGCCATTGGATGTGTTTGAACTGAATGTTTCACAATCCACGAGGAATTGGCCAGTTTGTGTTGCTCCGAGGGCTAGAAGTCGTTTTGTTAGATATTCAATTGCTTGTGCGCCGCCTTTTCCTTCCGGAACTTGATACGGGATCAAAACGGTAACACCCATATTTTTTTTCAGTGTTATTTTATTTATATTCAAGGTTTTAATAGCAAAAAACTAAATTATATTTTTATTGGTGTTTTTGTTTTACCAAACCAAACAATTTTCAACCGGCGGTACGTCAAAATGACAGCTGTATATTCTTCCAAGCGATAGTGATGCCACCTACCGTCATGCACTTAACAGACAAATGTATAAGGGATGTTTGCTTCGTTATCGACGAGACAAGTTCAAAGTAATGAATGCATTCATGCTTTACATTTTACGTATTTAATGACAGTGAAGTCACTTGGATATTGTAATCATCACGAAAAAGGCTATCAATATAACAAGCCCCTCATATGGAGCACAAACAAAGTGATTTTGATAACTTATGTACTAGCAATGTCAAAGTACTCGACTTTCAAATTTCGTTGGCCACTTATTTGACGTTTTAAGCGAATCAGTCGTCAACTAATTTTTCTACCTGAATCGTGTCTCATTCGACACCACTTAAATAAAAATCAAAGAAAAAAAAATCTTATTTAAAAAAAAGCAAACTCAACAATTATTTTTTTATTAATATTTCTTTTTTCTCTGGTGATTTGGTAAATGGCTTTTTCAAATCAATAATATCTGTTCTCAATGATCGGAAGGATTTTCGCAAACTTGATGTTACATTTCGCATTTTATTTTTGGTACCACTTGCTTCACAAGCATGTCTCTGTGGGTTATTTACACGTCCATCGTCAGCAGTTGATGTCGATACATTATTAGATGAACCTCCCGATGAAGAACTGCCTTCTTTAAAAACATAATTTCGCAGGTATTTTCGGTTGAAATTCATTTGAGGAGTACCCCAATTTTTCTCAATGTAAGCCTCAAATTCTGAATCCTCTTCAGTTGATGACAATTCATCATCTTCTGTTTCTTTTTCCTTTTTTTCCGTATTTGGTGGGTCATCAGGTCTTCGTGTTACGATCACACCAGCGGGAACACATTTTAAATTTGCTCCTTCAATATTTGTTTGTTGAAAATCAATCGGATGCTTACGGAATGTTCTTTTTAATCCTTTGTTTCGTTTTGGTGATTTTATTTCATGAATACGCACTCGGAAATATAGAATCTGCAATTATAGGAAATCAAGAGTTTTATTCATAAGGAAACTGACGTGCAAACAAACCTTTTCTTGTCCCATAAATCTTGACAGATCGGTCAGAGCAACGCATACACATGTACCGTCTAACAGTATGTCCTTATCGTATTCACTATGGACGGGAAATCTTTGTGTTATCACCAATGCTTCATTATCCTTATGAAACATTTCAACTTCATACGAAAAATTTAGTTTACGATCACGTACTGTAGATGTCACTGTCATCGTAAAGAGTATTCGATCTCTATCGTGGACTTGATAGAAATTAAACATTTCATCGTAAATTTCGAAAACGTAGTAGCCAGCTAGACTTTGAATCTTTCCATTCATATCCCAAACTAAATCGGCTCCGTTGGCTTTAAAAACTCTATCGCCATGTACCGTTTCGAGGTGGTCTTTCCAATGGGCCTCTCGTCCATGCCATGTGCAATCGCCCCAGACACGACCCATGAAGCATTTCATTGATTTCCATACGCACTGCTTTTCGTGCCAGTTCAGCAGGTCAATTTGAAGACGAACTGTACAACCTGCAGCCGCATTAGAGCAACGAAAATGCGCTTTCGAGCATAGAGCTTCAAGAGTTAATGATCGAATGTCAATAAAAGGTTCCTGAAGTGTAAAAAGTAAGTTAAGGATTAATTTTTTGTTTAAATTTGACAATGGAAAGTAAAATAATTAGCCTCACATAAAAATATGACAGATGATGTCAGTTCCATCTGTAAAAATCTGTGTGACATCTCAATGTCAATTTGACAGACAAAATCAGAGATTTTTGTTTCCACTTAAAACTCTCACAGGGCTCGAATATCTTATTGAGTTTTTATCAGATGGAACTGACCTAATTAATCAATCATTCAAATTTAACGGTAATTCAACTGACCTTACAAAGTGGACAAACCATCAAAACGGTTGTACAACTTTGACAAATACTATGTCCAGTAGCACATAATTTGATTGGCGCTCTCATTGGATATGCACATCCAGGGCACTTCAATTCCTCAATCAATCTCTCATAATGATTGACAGATATGATATTTGGATTGCCAGTAGATGTTGCTGTTGTTGGTGTTGGTGATAATGAATTCGATCTTATTTCACTATAATGTAGCAAATCTCGAACTTTTGAACTTGTCGATGCTGTACATTCATTTGGCAAATTTGTTGAACAAAAATCATTGGAAGCACTGTTGTTATCGCTAAATATATCCTTGTTCGCTGACATTTTGTCTGAGGCAAGTGACAAAGTGACGTCAGGTGATGATGGTGGTGTTGATGGCGATGTTTTTGACGTTAATACTGGTGATGGTGTATCTAATAATGGAAAATCCAGATCCGATGAACTGTCAAGAAGTTCCTCAATTGTGCGAATTCTCGTCTTATAATCATTTTTAATCGAGTTGCCAATTGAAGATGAACATTCAGCACCTTCTTTTAATTTTGGCACACCTGAAGAATACAAGCGTGGAGGCTTAATTGGTGCTTCTGGATCTTGAACATTTTCGGCTACTGGAGTTAGTGGTTCAGTGATTGGTGGTATATTTGGAGTTGAAGGTGTTTTCTCTTCAGCTGTCAAAAGTGATCCCTCGATGGATTTCTGTGATTGATAAACGTCATTATGTTTAAAATCATCAGACTCTTGTTCGTCTACAACTTGACTGAACGTTGCCATTTGAATATGTGAATTTGTCATAATCACTGAATTTTATTTTTGTTTAATGGTCCAATCAACAAATGCAAAAAATAACGAGTCCACTACACTAGATCTCAACTGAGATTCCAATAAAAGTCACCTGTCGAAAGGTTATCGATAAACTGAAGGAGAAAATCGTTACACATTTCAGTTTGAATAGTTTTATCTAATCACACCTTTCCTCTGTTTGTCGAAACTAATTTTAGCTATAAACTTTTATACTGCACCAACTGATAAAGTTGAAATGCATCAGTTAATATAATTGAATACTCTTCACGTCTATGATAAATATACCGCTGACAACTGTTGCCATAAGAAAAATAAAAAGCACCATTGACATTCAAGATATACCCGCACTTATGCCACAGACAAAAAGTCAATAAATGATGATGTGGATTGTTGGGTGATTGAAGTGGGCGGTCTTAAGACACTTCTGTATTCGAACTTTAATTTATCGTTGTTTTTGCAAAAAAGGGCCAAGAGACTAGAGAGAATGACTGCGCGCAAGTACTAAATAGGTTTTAATGTGTGTATACATAGGTATGGGTATAGGTATACATGACAACGACAAGGCTTTACATAAACTCGTGTTAAACATATTATGACGTTCACGTTCACGTCATTCAACAACTGATATCATGATGGTAGCCAAAGTGATGAGACAGTCGGTGCGGTGCGGCGCGGCGTTAGTTTTGCTAGTTTCTTGTCAACAATGGGAATTTAATTTAAATTGATTTGTTAGACGTGTTGTCTGGATGTTGAATTTAGACGACGATGATTATTGTGTAGACAATATGAAATACAAATGAACGCAATGCAAGTATGCAAGTATATGCAGGCTTATGATTTATGAGTTGTCTGAGTAGTATGGTGTTCTTTTAAGTCATAATGATCTTTTCATAATTGTACTAACGTAGGTTTAATCAACTTTTTTATAACTATGCATACACAAACATTAGGAGAAGGGTTTTTAATCATTACACAGCTTCATGAGAAATGTCAGAACCGTTTGGAATAAGTAAGAACACTCAGCTTTTTGACAGATGACATTTGTCTAACTTGATATCTCCTGTTCTACCTCGAAAGTGGAACAGAAAATCGTGTTCTAAACTGTTGTAGACAGACTCAAATAACACCAAAAAGCTTTACTTTGCTGTTCCAAGTTGTACAGAACAGTGCCACGCTCTTGGGATCTTGGTGGACAAAATGAGTAACTCAAAGTAGTAGGTGAACACACTTCATTCTCTTAAAAGTTGAACAGAATGCATCGCCTATCGCCCAACGACAAAAATGACAGCTGAAATTTATACGGAACTTTGTCGCTCGACAAGTTTGACATTTCCATCAAATTTCAGCTATAATTTTTGTCTTCGAACGACGGGCGATGCATTCTGTTCAGTTTTTTAATAAGCTACTGGTTTATTCGAAAGAAACGGCAACGCCATTTTTCAGGCATAGGTTCACACAACGGTATATGAGATAAACAGAAAACTCATCATTTGAACACCAATAACGGAAATAAATGTCATTTTAACTATTTATGGGAATCACAACGATATTTCGGTACACAAAGTGAAAGTTTAAAGCTGGACAACTTTTTTGTCAATAAAAGTCAAACTACAGTTTTCAACGCGAGATAAAAGAGTGACAACGAGGTTCTAAGCACAAATTATTTCGGTACCAAGGAGTAGACACACTTCAACTCATGACATTAAATATTGAAAATCTATTTTGACAGTTTCTAAAATTAGCAACAGAAAGGACCAAACGCTAAATCTTTCCACCTTTCAGTCAAGTTGTATCACTTTTTTATAGACATACTGACCCAGTGATTCGAATTAAACAATTAATTAAAGTAATTTGACGTTTTCAAGCACATATTTTACAAAACAACCATTGACACGTGACTGAGATTCGATAGCAAAATAATTGGAAATGTATTCCTTGACGACAAAAACGCACGAAAATAATTGTGTGTATCCGATGTCGTTAAAATCATAGACGAAGAATATTGTTTGAGATTTCCTTTTAATAAATGTTAAAATCACTTTTCATCTTGTTAACCAACTTATTTATTTAATAAACAAAACCAATTTTGTCTTTTTGTAGAAATAGAAATCCTCGATAGAATTTAATTCACACAAAACTAAACGAATTCGCGTCTCTCAACCTCGACTAACTGACAACACAATAGGTAATAGCTGAAAATGGTTTCGCACATTATTCGAAAAGGCTCTATGGCTCCGCAATGCCAATATTTAGGAGTCAACAATAGAAGAGAACAGAGAGGTAATGATACGTCACTGTTTTTCACAGTCTTTAAGGGTGGGTTGTGTCATCGACTGTGCCAAGGACTCACATAGATTTACATGTATTTACAGTCATTTGATGTTTTCCACCCCCTGAAGTGTGTTTTTCCCACGCATTCTTTTGGTACATCATGTCCGATACAAAGGTCTGTTGTAATTTTTGACGTCACTGTTTTAAGTTTGTCTCTAAACCTACTATGTGGGTATGTACATAGAAGGCTGAATTTTGTTCTCCTTTTTATGTTGTTAAACTACATTGTCCGTTTAGTTAGACAGGCGGGAAACATTGTTTTCAAGGGGCCGGACAGGGTAAGCTATCGATTTGATGGGTTCGTCTGGTAAATACATCTACACTTTACTCGGACAAGGTCAACTAACGAGTAATTCCGCCTATTTAGTTGGGTCTCTTGGGTCATTTGGCGTTTTGAAACACGTGCTAATGGGAAATTTTCTTCACAAAAAAATAAGTATTGTAACTGGTGGGTATAAACCAAACATGCATTTAATATTGTTTTAGCGGAGTTATAAACTCTACTGTCATCAAGTCCGATTTAATGGGAATTTATGACCGAACGAGGAGCAATAATAAGTTGAAATGATGGGAAGTGATTTTGTGAAAATTTTGAAATTGATTTGCTGTTGGCGAATACATTTATCACTCCGTTGTGTGAGAATATGGTTTTGTTGTTGAAAAAAGCACTCATACGCCGTGTATGCCCAAAGACAAATGAACTTGAAAAGGAACAACATGAATTGGGAATTAATTGGAAATAATGTTTGCACGAATGCTTAAAAATGTTAGTTCTGATCGTTCTTACTTAATTAATTTCTGCTTAATAGAATTAAGAATGTTTTAGTTTTCACGTGTGGATTGTGGAAGAGGTCGTTTGAAATGAATTTCTTCAACCTCTAGAGAGAAAGAAATGTAAATATACGAGTAGAATCAGTTTATGGTGGCAACGATGAGATTATCTATCCTTCTGCCTTGTAACGAAGCGTTACATGCTAACCTATTTTTTTTGGCCACCAGCATCATTGCTAGTGTTTGCCATCAACAATAACATCCGACACGATTTTCCACTCATTCATATGATTTTAATCATGCACACATAATTTTCTTTTACACATAATTTTACTTTTCACACAAAATACAGTTCACATGCGGTTACCCCATAGAAAAGCATAAGGCAACCTACACGAAAACACACAAAAACCAGTCCACCGTGGTGAAACAGTACACCGCCGCCAGAGTAAAATAGTCCGCCGTGGTGAATCATCAATCAATACCTGATACAGAGGGCACACCTCCGCCAGAACGAGACAGCAGCACAAGCAAAATAAACACAAAACCAGTAAACCAGTCCGCCGCCGTGGTAAAAATATAAAGTCAGATCGCTAGTGTGGTGGGATAATAAGCCACCTCGGGTAGTAAAATTAATATTAGATTTCGAGTCAGTCGGTGTCTGACCGCGAAGCAGATCGGATCGTCGCCGTAGGTAAGTGGTTGTGTAATTATAAACTTTGTGGAACTTCCCCCCACCAGTGGTAAGGGGTTTCACGGGTATATTTATTATCAACCACCTTCTGCCCATATTGCTTTTTCGCAGTCAGTCGGTGTTCAGCAGCAGAACGGAGCAGGTCGGCTCCGAGAGGTAATTTATTAAATAATTTATTTTTCTTGGAACTTCCCCCCACCAGTGGTAAGGGGTTTCAAGAGTATCAGGCTTATTTTTCGTGCCACCAGGGGCCGTACTAGTACCTGCAGATCCACCAGAGCTATTGCCTGCCGTTTTAGTGCTACCAGGGGCCATAAATCCTGCTGTTTTGCGTGCCACCAGGGGCCGTACTAGTACCTGCAGATCCACCAGAGCTATTGCCTGCTGTTTTAGTGCTACCAGGGGCCATAAATCCTGCTGTTTTGCGTGCCACCAGGGGCCGTACTAGTACCTGCAGATCCACCAGAGCTATTGCCTGCTGTTTTAGTGCGACCAGGGGCCATTAATCCTGCTGTTTTACCAGAGCTATTGCCTGCTGTTTTAGTGCTACCAGGGGCCATAAATCCTGCTGTTTTAGTGCGACCAGGGGCCATTAATCCTGCTGTTTTACCAGAGCTATTGCCTGCTGTTTTAGTGCTACCAGGGGCCATAAATCCTGCTGTTTTAGTGCGACCAGGGGCCATTAATCCTGCTGTTTTACCAGAGCTATTGCCTGCTGTTTTAGTGCTACCAGGGGCCATAAATCCTGCTGTTTTAGTGCGACCAGGGGCCATAAATCCTGCTGTTTTACCAGAGCTATTGCCTGCTGTTTTAGTGCTACCAGGGGCCATAAATCCTGCTGTTTTACCAGAGCTATTGCCTGCTGTTTTAGTGCTACCAGGGGCCATAAATCCTGCTGTTTTACCAGAGCTATTGCCTGCTGTTTTAGTGCTACCAGGGGCCATAAATCCTGCTGTTTTACCAGAGCTATTGCCTGCTGTTTTAGTGCTACCAGGGGCCATAAATCCTGCTGTTTTACCAGAGCTATTGCCTGCTGTTTTAGTGCTACCAGGGGCCATAAATCCTGCTGTTTTACCAGAGCTATTGCCTGCTGTTTTAGTGCTACCAGGGGCCATAAATCCTGCTGTTTTACCAGAGCTATTGCCTGCTGTTTTAGTGCTACCAGGGGCCATAAATCCTGCTGTTTTACCAGAGCTATTGCCTGCTGTTTTAGTGCTACCAGGGGCCATAAATCCTGCTGTTTTACCAGAGCTATTGCCTGCTGTTTTAGTGCTACCAGGGGCCATAAATCCTGCTGTTTTACCAGAGCTATTGCCTGCTGTTTTAGTGCTACCAGGGGCCATAAATCCTGCTGTTTTACCAGAGCTATTGCCTGCTGTTTTAGTGCTACCAGGGGCCATAAATCCTGCTGTTTTACCAGAGCTATTGCCTGCTGTTTTAGTGCTACCAGGGGCCATAAATCCTGCTGTTTTACCAGAGCTATTGCCTGCTGTTTTAGTGCTACCAGGGGCCATAAATCCTGCTGTTTTACCAGAGCTATTGCCTGCTGTTTTAGTGCTACCAGGGGCCATTAATCCTGCTGTTTTGCGTGCCATCAGGGGCCGTACAGTACCTGCCGCTCACTAGTATTGCCAGATAATCTACTAATAACTCTTCTATTATATTTCTCAGAGTCATACGAGGCCACCGTCACGCAAACCGCACGTACCCGACGAAACGGCTTACATCCAGTTGAAGAAATATCGTAACCAGACATACCTTCATATTAAACTTTACAAGAGACGCGTAACATCCAGACCAAGAGGAGGTTACTTTTCTTTATTTAGTTAACATAAGACTATTTATTAATTAAGGAATATTGAATAAATAATAAAGAAATTGTGGACCTTTTTCACTGAAGTTTAGTGTTTTTCTTCAGAAGGAACCTTGGCGATCCGACGAGCATAACCTCGGCTGGAAAGCAAAAAGCACATCACAAATTGGCGCCCGAGCAGGGACTATTGAGGTCCACACCCGTACCGTACACATACCAGTAATACACCAGCCGCATAATCAGCCAGCCATGTCCGAGAACGAAGAGGTATTCGACTACACCGCCAGCCTAGGGGCCATGTACCTGCTTAAGAAGCAGGAACTCATCGAGAGGATGGGCCAGATAGGATTGGACACGAGTGGAACGTTGGACGCCCTAAGGGCACGATTTAGTGCCTACGTCAAGGAAGCCAGGCAGAGGAAGTCGACACAGAATCTCTGTGAAGAAATTGAGAAAGCCACCAGTGAGAGGGAATATAAGGGAGAAAACAATATATTGCTCCAGGTTCCAACGAGACATATTCATAGCCAGACCAGTGATCCGCCTGTAACCCTAACCTCACCGCTTGATGCAAATCATCAGCAAATTTCAGGCGACGTCATACACGAAAAGGCAACATTAGACACAAATCATCAGCAAACATTTGATTCCATGGACGAACATCCTCGCCGCCATGACGCAGAAGTCATGAATACAGTACGGAAATGGAATTTGAAATTCGACGCCGCCGGCAATGCTTTCGAATTCCTAGAAAGGATTGAAGAATTGGCCGAGTGTTATGATATTCATACAAATGACTTGGTTAGAACCTTGCCTGAAATTCTACGGGGTACAGCCCTAGAATGGTTCCGTATAAACCGAAGCCGAATGAGCACATGGAAAGACTTCCAGACCAGTTTCCTTAACCATTTTCTACCCGCCCGATACGTCTGTAAGTTAGAAGACCAAATATTTCGGAGAAAACAAGGCCCGAGAGAAAAGGCTAAGGAGTTTATACAAGCCACTCAATATCTGATCCACAGACATCCACGCATGAGCCTCGAAGGAAGCGTCGACCGAATTTATGACAGTTTACGTCCAGAGTATCACTTGTACATAAAAAGGCGAGATTTCGACACTGTCGAAGAGCTGATGACATTAGCCGAAGAATACGAATATATACAAAGTGAAGATCGTACCTCACGACAGCTCACACTGAGATCCAGCCCAGGTCTTAATAGAGCGTCTCCGTCTTTTAATAACCGCTCTCCTCCGCCGCCGCGAGTATCATTTAATCAACGCAACGATAACAACCGTTCCGCCAGCCGAACCAATAGCCATGCGAACCCCTTCGCAAGAGAACCACAGAGCGCAAATCCTGTCCAATATGATCGGGCAACACACTGCTGGAATTGTAAGCAGCGAGGCCATACGAAAAGCAACTGCCGGCGCCCTTTCAGACTGTTCTGTTCTTATTGCGGTGAGGACGGACGTCTAACCGATGATTGCGCTTGTCACCCTCATAGAGCTTCAGTAATGAAAGACAGACGAAGGGTGGAAAGTAAAGAAGAGGAGATACCCACAGGTTCAGTAACCAAGTCGAGGCCGGAGACCACTAATAACCGATTGGCCAGCGATAACCATGGGTTGCCCAGTCAGACACCGAACCGAAACGAGGTACTTACCTCTGTTCGCAAGAACGAATCCGAACTTCAAGCAGCCGAAACCTGGACCGACCCGCGTTGTTTTATATCGATTCAGATTTACGGCCAACAAATAAAAGCATTATTGGATACGGGGGCTACAAAGTCTTTTATTAATACAAGAACCAGGCAAATGTTACGTAATAATAACACTCCAGTTCAATACCGAGATCATATAACGCAGATGGCAGACGGCAACCCTGTAGCCAGCCATGAACATTATACACTGACGTTATACATTGATGAAAGGCCAGTAATGGCAGAGCTAACCTACATGAAACAGCTTACCGATGAGATGGTAATAGGTATGGACCTATTACATAAAGTAGGGGTAAGGTTGACACTGCGCGGTAGAGAAATACCTCTCGCAGACAACACGAGTTTGTCCCGAGACCCAGTACTGGTTGCCCATAGTGAGATAGCAATTGTAGCTAGCAGCCCAAAGGATTGGACTCAGAAACGTATCAGCCAAGCGCTCCACAACCCAGAAAAATACCCCGAATACCGAATAATGGAAAACCGGTTGTACCGAAAATTTCCAGCACATCCACTGTCGAACCAAGACGCAGATTGGAAGCTATGTGTGCCTACCGCCGAAAGACAAGAAGTTTTATACAATAACCATGATGCCACATTGGCTGGCCACCTAGGGATAGCCAAAACGGCATCCAGAATCATGACATTGTACTACTGGCCTGGAATGTACCGAGACATAGCTAAGTACGTTAGTAAGTGCCAAGTGTGTAGAGCATTTAAGGTGTCTCAGCAGAAACAGCAACAGATACGGCGACACAGATCATGGAAATCGGGTATCGGAGAGCCCGAGAGAGAGTTAGACCGATTGAAACACACCCAGCCAAGAGCCCAGTCCAACAAGCTCACAAGCAAGCCGCCGATTTACGTACACACAACCAATGCCAAGTGTATCACCACTCCCACTGGGGCTTCAACCACGACCAGCACTAATGCCACGTTGAACGCCGTACGAGCCTACAACCGCCCTTGCACATCCGCAGCCGCAATCGCCGCCCAGTCAACCACCACAGCTGCCTGTCACATCGCCACAGCCTGTCCCAGCACATCCCGTTCCGCAGCCGCCATACGAACCACCGCCGCAGCAGCCCGACCCATTCCAGCCACCTGTTCCGTCTTCACCATGCATTCAACTGCCACCGCTACCATACGTTCCACCAAAACGCAGCCCCGAAAACCGTCACCACCGAAATCCCAATTGCAGCAGCCACCCGTCCGGAAAACGTCTTTCGTGCGATTGACAGGGATGTCGCCATCCAAGCCACTCCTCATGTCACCCCCCATTGCCTACACAGGCCCAAGTACTAACGGATTTAGACGAGAAGGTTCTCGTCTCCGAAGGGGGAGTGGTATGTAACGAAGCGTTACATGCTAACCTATTTTTTTTGGCCACCAGCATCATTGCTAGTGTTTGCCATCAACAATAACATCCGACACGATTTTCCACTCATTCATATGATTTTAATCATGCACACATAATTTTCTTTTACACATAATTTTACTTTTCACACAAAATACAGTTCACATGCGGTTACCCCATAGAAAAGCATAAGGCAACCTACACGAAAACACACAAAAACCAGTCCACCGTGGTGAAACAGTACACCGCCGCCAGAGTAAAATAGTCCGCCGTGGTGAATCATCAATCAATACCTGATACAGAGGGCACACCTCCGCCAGAACGAGACAGCAGCACAAGCAAAATAAACACAAAACCAGTAAACCAGTCCGCCGCCGTGGTAAAAATATAAAGTCAGATCGCTAGTGTGGTGGGATAATAAGCCACCTCGGGTAGTAAAATTAATATTAGATTTCGAGTCAGTCGGTGTCTGACCGCGAAGCAGATCGGATCGTCGCCGTAGGTAAGTGGTTGTGTAATTATAAACTTTGTGGAACTTCCCCCCACCAGTGGTAAGGGGTTTCACGGGTATATTTATTATCAACCACCTTCTGCCCATATTGCTTTTTCGCAGTCAGTCGGTGTTCAGCAGCAGAACGGAGCAGGTCGGCTCCGAGAGGTAATTTATTAAATAATTTATTTTTCTTGGAACTTCCCCCCACCAGTGGTAAGGGGTTTCAAGAGTATCAGGCTTATTTTTCGTGCCACCAGGGGCCGTACTAGTACCTGCAGATCCACCAGAGCTATTGCCTGCCGTTTTAGTGCTACCAGGGGCCATAAATCCTGCTGTTTTGCGTGCCACCAGGGGCCGTACTAGTACCTGCAGATCCACCAGAGCTATTGCCTGCTGTTTTAGTGCTACCAGGGGCCATAAATCCTGCTGTTTTGCGTGCCACCAGGGGCCGTACTAGTACCTGCAGATCCACCAGAGCTATTGCCTGCTGTTTTAGTGCGACCAGGGGCCATTAATCCTGCTGTTTTACCAGAGCTATTGCCTGCTGTTTTAGTGCTACCAGGGGCCATAAATCCTGCTGTTTTAGTGCGACCAGGGGCCATTAATCCTGCTGTTTTACCAGAGCTATTGCCTGCTGTTTTAGTGCTACCAGGGGCCATAAATCCTGCTGTTTTAGTGCGACCAGGGGCCATTAATCCTGCTGTTTTACCAGAGCTATTGCCTGCTGTTTTAGTGCTACCAGGGGCCATAAATCCTGCTGTTTTAGTGCGACCAGGGGCCATAAATCCTGCTGTTTTACCAGAGCTATTGCCTGCTGTTTTAGTGCTACCAGGGGCCATAAATCCTGCTGTTTTACCAGAGCTATTGCCTGCTGTTTTAGTGCTACCAGGGGCCATAAATCCTGCTGTTTTACCAGAGCTATTGCCTGCTGTTTTAGTGCTACCAGGGGCCATAAATCCTGCTGTTTTACCAGAGCTATTGCCTGCTGTTTTAGTGCTACCAGGGGCCATAAATCCTGCTGTTTTACCAGAGCTATTGCCTGCTGTTTTAGTGCTACCAGGGGCCATAAATCCTGCTGTTTTACCAGAGCTATTGCCTGCTGTTTTAGTGCTACCAGGGGCCATAAATCCTGCTGTTTTACCAGAGCTATTGCCTGCTGTTTTAGTGCTACCAGGGGCCATAAATCCTGCTGTTTTACCAGAGCTATTGCCTGCTGTTTTAGTGCTACCAGGGGCCATAAATCCTGCTGTTTTACCAGAGCTATTGCCTGCTGTTTTAGTGCTACCAGGGGCCATAAATCCTGCTGTTTTACCAGAGCTATTGCCTGCTGTTTTAGTGCTACCAGGGGCCATAAATCCTGCTGTTTTACCAGAGCTATTGCCTGCTGTTTTAGTGCTACCAGGGGCCATAAATCCTGCTGTTTTACCAGAGCTATTGCCTGCTGTTTTAGTGCTACCAGGGGCCATAAATCCTGCTGTTTTACCAGAGCTATTGCCTGCTGTTTTAGTGCTACCAGGGGCCATAAATCCTGCTGTTTTACCAGAGCTATTGCCTGCTGTTTTAGTGCTACCAGGGGCCATAAATCCTGCTGTTTTACCAGAGCTATTGCCTGCTGTTTTAGTGCTACCAGGGGCCATTAATCCTGCTGTTTTGCGTGCCATCAGGGGCCGTACAGTACCTGCCGCTCACTAGTATTGCCAGATAATCTACTAATAACTCTTCTATTATATTTCTCAGAGTCATACGAGGCCACCGTCACGCAAACCGCACGTACCCGACGAAACGGCTTACATCCAGTTGAAGAAATATCGTAACCAGACATACCTTCATATTAAACTTTACAAGAGACGCGTAACATCCAGACCAAGAGGAGGTTACTTTTCTTTATTTAGTTAACATAAGACTATTTATTAATTAAGGAATATTGAATAAATAATAAAGAAATTGTGGACCTTTTTCACTGAAGTTTAGTGTTTTTCTTCAGAAGGAACCTTGGCGATCCGACGAGCATAACCTCGGCTGGAAAGCAAAAAGCACATCACAGCCTTTCTTTGAATACTTTAAGACAGGTTCTGTTTATTTTGTTAGACATTTGGGCGCTTTTATTTGCATGAGTATTTCAATGGTTTCTATTCTACCAGTTGTATAAGCTCGTTGAAACGAGGATTTTCTGTTAAGGCTAGGAACATTTCAGTTGTTTTAACATTGTGTTCTGGGTGTGTTGTTATTTCTCAATATACAAAAGTGACGAAAGGCGTGTTCCTTTCACGAGACTGAAGAAGACGGTTCCGTGAATGACGGCGAATACGTATGGACTGAAAAATGGCTAAAACACAAACACGCTTCAGCTTCGTTATTGTTTACTTTGCAATGCACACGCTTCAAATAAGATTAGAATGGAATTTCTCTTTCATCCTTAATATTGTTTGTTGACTTTTTTTTTTACAGCTGTTTCACATTTGAACTAGAGATTCCGTTTACAGTCACATTGCGTATAATAACGTTCTTTTCTTTACGATTGTCAAAACGAAACATGAGTACGAAGCTTCGTTGAATTTCTATGGCTGAACTCGTAAACGTCAGGCAAAGAAAAAGATAAAGTTTGTGTTTCAGCCAAAAGGCACACCTGATAAAATAGTGGGTTAATATGTTTAACCTATGTCAATGCTGTTTGTAGAAAACATGATTAGCTCTTTTGGTCAAATGTAAGCCTCGGACCACATTTTTGATGAATTAAATCATTTAAGACATCATTACATTTTCTTGGACTAGCCTCTCTTAATTTAGAAAATAAGATCAATTGTTGCATCTCAAAATGTCTACATGACATTTTTTGGTCGATACAAAGGAAGTTTGGGTGGTCTCTCTTTTTCCAATGGCCAAAACCAAGTTAATGCCAATATTGGAAGAAATGGGTGCCTTTGGTTAGGACATACTTCAATTAAGGCCGTGTGCGAATTCAGTTAAAAATGGGTTAAAACTTGACGCTTGGTTAAATTTTGACACTTCGCATTATTTGACTGGCTGCTGAGCAGGTTAAAATATGACAGTAGTGGTTAAAAATTCATCCATTTTTATTTTTTAGGCCGTGTGCGAATTGGATGAATTGTGGTTAAAAATGGATGAATTTTTAACCACCACTGTCATATTTTAGCCTCATGCAGTTGCCAGTTGCCAAAAATGACAGATGAATTGATATGGATCCGCGCGACTAATGGCGTTTTTAATTGGCAATCTGGATGGAATCTAAAAAAAAACATTCTGTTTTTAAAATCAGAAGAGAAATTCTCTTCTTTTCAGAATCAGAACTGTCACTTTTGTCCAATTGAACGCATTAAGAATGCTTTCTTTACTTTCAGATTGCCAATTGAAAACGCCATAAGTAGAACTTTTTTTTTCGCGCGACAGCTTGGTGACGTTTGACATATGAAGCTGGTAACGGGGTAGCAGGATAGCGTGGTTGCGGTCACAAAGTGGTGGGGTAGTAGGGTACCTGGGTACTGCGGTAAGAAACTGATGGGTGGATTTTAGCCAGTGTAGGTTAGTTGAAAAGAATAATTCGTTGAAAATTGATTCAATACATTTTTGTCTACAGTGACTGACGTTTATGAACACTCTACCGAACAGTACCACCTTAAAATCGTACCACAGCTGGTCAGCCGATTTGGTACATTGAACCTTTTCATTAACGCAACTAAACACAGATTTCCGGCGTTTATGAAAACACTTTATAGCCCTTAGGGGCCGGTTATAGCTATCATTGAAATGGATCCGGAAAAATCTTTGAATGGATATTTAACTATGTTTTCTTTTGAATAGAAGTGCAAATTATATACCAATCGATCGGAAATCACTCCAAGAATTTTTATTGACATAAAAAAGTTCAATTACACACTTATTTTTTCTTTAAAATGTGTTTTTCCATTTTCCGGTTGTAAATTCATTTTCCTGAACAGCTGATTGTTTTATGTCAAAAAATGAAACAAATCGTTCCAATGATTTGCGTTTCAATTTTGTACAATTCCAATGATCTGTGTTTCAACTTCTCACAGTTCCAATGATAGAATTACGGCAGGAAAAAATTTCCGGACAGAAATTTTCAATGATTGCTTTAACCGACCTACCAGAAAAATTCCAATGATGTGTTTCAATGATGAAAATCAATGATAGCTATAACTGGCCTCTTAATATCTCAATTCCGTTCCGGTCCAAAACCGACAAGAACGACGCAAGCGACGCTACACGGAGTTAATTGATATTTTATTAAAATACAAATTTTGTTTCTCTTTCGTTAAGGGGTATGGCTTCTTTGACCCATCGATAAATCCGGCCCTGTCTGCTGCTGTTTCTAGACCTTGTTAAACTGTTAAATTGCTGAATATCCACACTTAAGGTCAGTGATGTTTTTGTATTTGCTTAAACGAAGTAACTTTTGTATTGCTTCTTTGTGTTTGGTATCAATATTTTGCTCAAAAACTAATAGCGTTTTTTTTTTTTTTTGATAATCCGGAATTGGTACACAGAATTGTCCGATTCCGGATACGGATACCAAACGAACAGGCAAACACATTTTCTTGCTTCTAAGAGTTGAATGGTTGTGTATTTGTGAAACCCATTGAATAAGAAGTACAGGAAGCGGTGTTAGCTACATGTACAGTGTACGTGAGTGAGGCAACAAAAAATTCTGATGACGTCAATTTTGGGAAGTTGTAATGTCAATTTTTGGATTTTGTAGTGTCAAACTTTGACTTGTTGTCATTTTGCCGAGCTGTGATTGGTCAAATGTTGTTTTGTAGTTTCATCTGTCAAAAAAACAAAAACTGCAGACCAGCCCTGTTGTAATGCGTTTGTGTTTGTGAAACTCACACTACTTAGAAAAATGCTTCACTTCTTTTTCATAAGACCCCTTCCTGTACTTCTTATTCAATGGTGAAACCTCATATGCAGAGTTGCAGATGACATGGCATTGTTTTTATTTACTTTATTTGTAAACATGGCAGCGAGTACGTATGTGCGAGTGTGTGCATGTACCTATGCGTGATCCTGTTTTTGATTCCGACATCAAATTCGGAATCGTTTTTCTGTTCTATTCAAAACAAGAACTGTCATCTTGTGCCAAGTGAACGAATTCGGGGCCTGATTATGGGATTCGCGGCGAATCATTTTGCTAGCGAGTTTGACATTTTTCAATTATTGCGTTCGCTTTCGTCTTCTTCGTTTTGAATTCGACCAATTAACGAATTCGAAGGCGTCAATTTGAAATATCATAATGTTTGCTGGCGAGTTGAAATACGACAGCTTTTTACAGGCGAAATAGAGTTTATTCAGAGTTACCACCGAGACTCATTTTTGTTTATGTTTGTTATGTTTGTTATTGCGGACGTGTTGGTTTGTTTTAGTTTAGTCTACTAACAACTTAAGCGAGAAACAGATTGAACCAGCAACAGCAACAGCACCAGCAACAGCGGCGGCCATTGTTTTAGAACACATGTATTTTAATCGTCCGACACAGAATAAACCAGCACCAGCAACGTCAACAGCAACGTTTGGTCAAAGTCCTAAATTTGCTGTTGCTAGTCCATTGCTGACAACTTTCAATGTACAAAATTCAGAGGCACCAAACAACAAAAAATAAAACAAACATGAAAACAAGGAGAACGAAATGTCAAAATAGATGAAATGACGTCGCTGGTGCTGGTGTTTGCTGTTGACGATGCTGGTGCTGTTGCTGGTTTAATCTGTTTCACGCATTACACTGCACTAAGTGATGACACATTTGTTGTAAGATTTAGCTTGCTATAAGATCTCTTAGGCATTTTCTGATAGTGTGATTTTTGATAAGCTGGCTCAGGGACTCATATTATTAAATTTGACTCATCTTTTTAATGTCGTTTTCGATTGGCTCTCCGGAAGCGTCCGGAATTATTCCGAAGCCTTCTGAAAGCGTTTTATTGGCACGAAACTGACAGACAGAACGCTTCTTAGAAGAGAAATTCTCTTCTTGATTTCAAATCAGAATCCACTCAAGAAGCACTAATACATGAATAGTAAAAAGTCAAATATAATACTCAATCAGTTTTGTTTTTGTTTTTAATGAGGATTTTTGAAAGAAAAATCAGATATTTGACTTTTGAAATTTCACACAAACACAAAAAAACAGAACTCAGTGGAAGCGATTTGACCTGTTCCATTCGATTTCAGGATGAGTGAATTCTTGAGTGAAACCAATCGAAAACGACATAAGTATTCTACTTAGTGCAAATTATAACATGTCAACAATACGCTTGCAAACTGAATTAATGATAACCAACAGATGTAGCTTCAAAAAAAAGGGCGCTATCAACTGCCAAAGTTCTGAATCTTCTATTAGAAGAACCTTTGATTAAAAAATAAAATTTATCGAACGTTCTTTTACTTCGTTCCTTTGAGGGACTCATTTATTTTCAAAGTGACTCATTTTTCAGCTGCGGGGACTCATTTAAATTTTAACGTGCGGTAACACTGTTATCATTATTAACTGGAATATTAAGTGTCAAATCACTGGAAGATTGGAAGACATTTTTGCGCTTCGCCGCCGCGAATTCGTTAATAAGGAAATATGACGGGACTCGGGAGCAGTGATCACTTTATAACAAGATTGGAAACCTACCTACGTTTTACCCCCCAAATACCGCAAAAGTTATTTTTTTCATGCACACATACTCTTGCAGCTAACTTGCTTTTTATTATGTAGGCAACTGTATCTTTATTACAAAAACACGCATACTCTTACAGCTAACCTGCTCCTTAAGTTTGTATTACACGCATACTGTTTCAGCTAACCTGCTCCCTCAGCTTGTAGGCAAATGTCACTTTGACAGCAAGGTTTCCAATCTTGGTATAAGTGATCACTGCTCGGGAGTCGAATTGAAAACGACCCGCCGCAAATCCCATAATCAGGCCCAGAGTCGTTCGGAATAGTTCCGGACGACAAAAAAAAAACGCTATAATTGACCTTTTCTAAAGAGGTTTTCCTAACAATCGACAAGGTTCGTTATGGTATAAAATGGACTTAAGATTCGTTGAGGTAAATTTGTTTTAGTTTTCGCGTTTTATTTTTATGTTCAAAGCCAGTCTTTCTTTAACTTTGAGAACCAGACTGCTAACATTGTTTAAGAATCCTTCATAACCAACGCCTCTAGTAATAAATTTATTGTATTGTTGTCACAATCGGAATTTATACCAATCAACATCTGAAAATAAAACTATGTCGTGTCGATCCCTACAATTCTTAAAGCTTCCCTCCGTTTTTGATAAAGAAAACCCGAAAAGGAAAATGAAATATTAATCTTTTCAGTTACAACGTAAAAAGCTATTCGAATTGAGGTTAGGGTGTCAGGGAGTAGTAAGAGTGTAACCAACTTCAATCAACCAGCAAGACACTAGATTTATGAATATCCTTTGAGTAAGCTCGAGTCCAAACTTGAATCCCAAGACTGCGGCGGCAGTTGACGTATCGAAAGCACTTTTCTGAATTTAATCCTTTTAAATTACATTTGAATAAAGTGGCGACAATCGAAAACAGACCCGACCCGATAAAAATCCGAACAGCAACTGAATACACATTTGCAGCCATCATGTACGCTTTGAGCACTGTGTTCTGTGTCGTCGATTATTAATTGGATTATTTTAATCAACAAAAGTACAACGACATGTAAATAAAAAATACAAAAAAGCCTTCAGAGTAGGAAAAACCTTTCAACACCTTCTTTTCATCATTTTTCTATTTTATTTTCCAAGTTTTGTGTGTCAACTTAAATTTCATAATCTTCTGGATGGTATAATTCTGTCAGCAATCGATAGACATAAGACGGAGCATGTCCACCCCTAGAAAGAAAACAAAAGCAGAAATATTCACAACCTAGTTTCTTTGTTTGTTTTGTTCATAAACGTCTCACATGTTGGATATAAAAAGCGTAACCAGTTCTGGTGGGACGTAGTCAAAGATGGGGCTGTAGACTTTGGCAAATGTGGACGCCAACGAATCGTAGGGAATGACACCTTCAGCACAGCCAACTAAGTTGAATGCGTCGGCCTCGTAGGAACAACGATGAACTGGAGAGAGCTTGTACATAGGCGCCAGCACAATGACTGGAACCGAGTAGTGCTTGGCAGCTAGAGCAACGGTGTGAGCTCCGCATGTAGCTCTCAATCCTCCATTGGCCAGTACACTGTGTGTTCCAATAATGACCTTATTTACACGAGACATCATTGCAAAGATCGCCGAGTCGGGGATAACGACGATTTCAACATTCCCAGCTGCTAGATTGGATGCCAAGTCATGACCCTTCAAAGATCGAATTGAATTGAATTGATGAACATTTTTGGGAGACAAAAATAACTTACACGACATGAAGGGGCACATTCGGCAACTATGACAGTCAAGTATTGACGCTTTTTGGCGGCCCGTTTGAGGAAATTCTCAACACATCTAGAATGGCCCAGTGTAAGAATGACCTCAGATGAATGAATATGCTCTTCGGCTTGGGTGGAGATATTTTCAACGCTGGTTTCCAATTCGATTTCGATTTCTTGTAAGTGGTCAAGCAGGGCCTCCCTTAAACCTTCTTGGGGCTGAGAATAGTCTTTGTTGACGTCATTTTCGCTTGTTTGCGTTATGAGTTTGTGAAGCGACATGGATGCTTGCGAATCGTCACAATATTGGACCTTTGTTCAAAGAAATGCTTTAAAATTGTATCTACTAATAAAGAATATCATACTTTAGCTTTGAGGGCAACAAATTCTTCTCGAACTAGTTTCAACATTCGCCGGGCTATATTAGCAGTGACTGCTTCTTGCGGCAAACCAGAAACAAGCACTTTTGCTTGACTGCGAATGGTTTTCATGAGACCTCTTTGAAGGGGAACAAAACAGATTTCACAATTGTCCAATAAATTACAAATACTCTTGTTTTTTACTCACTCTGCATGCTGCCAGTCTTGGCCATTGATAATTTGTTTGAAGATTTTTAAGGTTTTTGTTGTGATATTGTACGAACCAACGATGTTCCTAGAAATTTGTGGGGTAGTTGAATTTGCTTGGAATTGTAAACGTGTTGTTTTTATTTACCCAACTTTAACATCGTGAATAAGATTGGCAATTTCTGGTGTCGGTTGAATTTCTAATTTCATCTTGAACTAAATTATTTGTAAGATTATAATAAAATAAAAAGAATTTTGCAAGCAGCAGCCACGCAAAGATATTTTTGTAAAATTGTAAATGTCAAAGTTGACAGTTCTGTTTTTTGACTTTTTGACGTTACGTCTTTGTTCTGGAACGAAACAAAATTAAACAGGGATGTTTTATGGCGATTGTATTAAACAAAAAAAACTTTCAATAAAAAATTCCAGTGATAGCTATCATTGGTTTTCACCATTGAAACCCATCATTTTAATTTTTCGGTCGGTTATGGCAATTATCGAACGATTTTCAAAGTTGAAACTAAGCCGGAAATTTTTTCTAGGCAGAATTCTGTTATTGGAACTGTACAAAATTGAAACACAAATCAGTGGAAAGGCGGCGACCCATCGAATCCGTCAGCGTCAGAGTATACGTTGATCTCAACGTATTTGTCGGATGAAAATGTTAATATACTTTGAAAAGATTTATTTGCTATGCATTTGTTTCTTGCATAAAATTTTGATCATCCATTGGTTTTCCTTGTGGCAGAGGGAACACATTGAATTGACTAATCGTCATACTCAGTTGTCAACGGGTCAACACTCAACAGATGCAAAAAGTAAAAAGTTAACCATATCTATCCGTCGCATCCGTCACGTAAGTTACATATGGGACCCGTTCTATTAGTACATGTGTATTCACGTACGTCAGCGTCCATAGTTTCTATGGGTTGCCTCCTGAACGAATCATAAAATTTGTTGGCATAATACAATCAGCTGTTCAGAAAAATGATTTCGATTGGTAAATAATTTGCATTTCTATTCAAAGGAAAACATACTTAAATATTTCATTGAATTTCATATATTCAAACATATCTCCAGATTCATTTCAATTATAGCAATACCGAACCCCTTAGATTATCCTTTTACAGAAACCGCAAAAGCATAGCTTAAAGTTAAAAACAAAATTCATCATTAAGGCCATTGGTTCATATACGAATCAAGAGCTGAAGTTGGTGCCACACAGCTATCTGTGTTCCGTGCTGCACATTTTCATCATTGTGCAGCCAAGGTTGCGGCTGATCCTGGAAAAAACCTATGAACTCCAAATCGATACCCACCACCTCTTCATCGATTTTAAGGCCGCGTATGACAGCATCTACAGAGATGAACTGTATAAAACTATGTCTAGTTTTAGCATCCCTGCCAAGCTCGTTCGCTTATGCAAAATGACGATGGAGAACTCAAGCTGCTCAATCAAGGTTGGCAATGAGCTTACGGAATCTTTCGACGTCAAAAAAGGATTCAGACAAGGCGATGCGCTGTCTTGCGATTTCTTTAGCTTAGTTCTTGAGAAGATAGTGCAAAACTCCACCGTCAACACCAGTGGCACTATCTTCCAAAAATCTGTTCAACTTCTCGCGAAAGCCGATGATATTGTTGTAATGGGAAGAACATAGCGTGATGTCAAATGGTGCCTTTGTGAGAATTGAGAAAGAAGCGGCAAAAATGGGTTTAGCGGTAAATGAAGGAAAAACGAAGTATGTACATATATGCTGTCTTCGAGAAAGGACACTCAACACCGACCGACGTGACGGCTCGGACAGAACGTCACAATAGACGCATACAACTTCGAGGTAGTAGAGGAGTTTGTCTACCTAGGCTCCGCTATTAACACGGGTAATAACACCAGCGCTGAGATAAGACGAAGAATTACTCTTGATAATCGCTGTTTCTTTGGGCTAAGAAAGCAATTGAGTGGAAAAGCCCTCTCTCCAGCAACTAAGGTAAAACTGTACAATACCATCATCATCCCTGTCCTGCTGTATGGTGCAGAAGCAAGGACCCTGACAAAATCGGATGAATGTGCCTTAGGCTGTTTCGATAGGAAAGTTCTTCGGGTCATCTTTGGCCCCATGTGCATTGATGGGGAATAGAGAAGAAGATAAGCGAACTTTACGGGTTGTACAACGACGTGGACCTAGCCAGAAGGGTCAAGGTCAAGAGACTCAGATGGCTCGGTCATTTGGAGCGCATGGACACCAATGCTCCGGCCCGGAAAGCCTTCGACACTACTCCCGAGGGACGCAGAAGGAGAGGAAGACCGCGACTCAGTTGGCGCACACAAGTGGAAGAGTGCAAAACTGGAGGCAGCTGACGGAGACTGTTGATTGAGGCCCAAGTCCACACCGGACTGTAGCGCCACCTTAAATAAGTAAGTTAGCAGCCAAGGTTTGGGATCTAACATCTCTGCTGAACCACGGCTGACCATTGCCCACCGATTTTGGTAGGTTAGCAGTGGTTCAGCCAAAGAAAATTCATTCTTGAAAACTATTGATCCGAAGTTCAGCCGACTCTCTCTTGACCCATAGTTGTATTACAACTTCGAAGAAAACCTCGGTTCACGATTTAACCAGGTTCATTTGATTTGAGGGTTTCAAAATTTACAGAACATAGGAGAAAAAACGACCCATAAGCAAGGAAGACCATAAACTAATTGCAAGGCAAAACGTTATAGGAAATACATGTTCGTAGCTTAAAACAATAATATTGTATGTTCTTCTTGTTCAATTGACTCATCTTTGGATGAAAGTAAGAACAATCACCAATAAATTAGTAGATCAACACGAAGATCACATTACTTTAAACAATTTAGGCCGTGTGCGAATTCAGTTAAAAAGTGGTTAAAACTTGACGTTTGGTTAAATTTTGACACTTCGCATTGAATAAAATGTGTTAAAATTAGACTAGCTGCGGAGCAGGTTAAAATATGACAGTAATGGTTAAAAATTCATCAATTTTTAACCACAATTCATCCAATTCGCACACGGCTTTACAAAAAATAAAGCTAACTATTGTTTAATTTAAACCCCGATTGTTAAACCCAGCCTTAAAACAACCACTTTGACATAACAACTACATGTGCCAATTTTAAGTTCAAAACAACCGCTGTAATGAAAACCTCTTCAAGCTCATGCAGTATCTCCATTAAAAACACCCAGGAACAACTCTCTGCGCATGTTTGACAACAAGCATCCCTTTTTTTTGCTAGCCCCTCTCCCAATGCCGCCCCGTTCCAAAAACTAATTACACATAATTCCGTTTTCTGACAGCCGCATTGGAAAACGCTGCTTTCTTCGTCGTGGTCGATTCGATTAAAACCTTTCGTTCTTAGCTCTCAAGCCTTGCAAATTTTCTGCAAACTATTTTCCTTCAAGTATCGTCGCAGCTTCACGCGCCGCTCGTCATACAATATCAAATTTTAATCAATTGTGAAAAAAAGTGCAATCCTTCTTCTCCAACTCACACACTTCCATTTCTTCAAGAAAACTAACAAGTTCAATTCAAAATTTTAACAATAAATTGAATCACCGGTGCAGAAATAAAATTAACAAAAGTGCAATCCAATACGAAAAAAAGTGATAACATAAAAGTGACACACCAACCACAGAAATCTTCAAAACAAAACTTAACTCTGTCGAAATTCACTACGAAACCTATCAAAATTAAAAGTTCAAAGAATTCTTCTTACCTTCATGCAAAGGTAGGGAAAAAAGTGATAAGAAAAATAACCCCTCAAAGAAAACAACTTCACTTTTTTGATTTAAATACACTTTTTTGTTTGTTAAAATCCAAGCCAACTTCTCCATTGACTTGGAAAGACATTTTTCAGTTGTTTGGCCCTTAGTTTTATCGATTTCCTTCCGATTTGCTCTTAGCTCTTCCATTCCATTTAAATATAGTTGCTCCATTCAATTTGTTATAAAATCTAAAAATTATTACGAAAGTAAAACGAAAAGAATTCTTGTCGTCCGTGGATAGAATTACAGAGAAAAAAAGTGTGTGTCGTCCTCGTCTGCGTTTTATTGATTTTTTAAAAATATTCTTTTTTTTTAGTTCGTTCTGCTGGAAAACTGCGAGTTTATTTTGTTCCCACCAGAGAAACAAAATCCATAAAACTTGTTTAGTTTATAGTTTTGCATTGTTTCTTTAGAAAATCCTAAAACACCAAACAAATCGAAAGTAAAATTAATTCACACGTGCTGGATTTGAATCTTCGGAATCCGATTTGAACAAAAAAAGACCAAACTAAAGACAGAAAACGAGTGTAGGTATCTTCTAGAGATACTGCCTTCCATCAATTCCCACAAAAAGGCTTTGAAAGCAAAGTTTTACAAGAAAACAGTTTCGTTTTTTTTCTGTTTGTTTTTCGTTTGTTGAGATCAAAAAAATAGCAAGCAAAATTCAGATCATGCTAAACAACGATTCAAATTTTGCAGCGCATGTAAGTAGACAAACAAAATTAATAAAACCACAAAATTCAAAATAAAACAAAAATTTACTTGTGAATTTATAAACAAAAACGATGAATTTGGAGAAACACAAAATCAAATCGTTTCAAAGGCGGAAAGTTGTGTTTCTCCGAGTTGCTGTTGTTGTTTGCTTTTTGTCGCTTTTTTTCATTGGTTGTTGTTGTATGCATTTTGTATCATTTTGTGTTTTGATTGTTTCTAAAATAACATTTTGATTTGTTTTTGAGTTTTTCTCTGTTTTGTCGTTGTTTTTTGATATTTTTGTTTACACAAGAATTGTCTTTGTGGCGATTCGAATCACAGGCGAAAGGATTAATGTTTGGTTCATGATGCCATAACAGTGCGTGCGATAAAGCTTCTTGTTTGTTTGCTTCCAAAACAAGGAATGCGATTTGCATAGTCATCAGCGTTGCCGCGAAGAAAAAAATTTTAAGGGCTATTTCCAGAAAGAGGTCCACGAAGGTACATGCGATCGAGATCTGCGTAATGCTACGCGAATTCTGGGCGCAGTCGGTATCTTACCGGCGACCGAAAAAACCCCGGAGCAAATGCGAAAACTCGGGTGGGCCAGTGGCTTCCTTAGCAGAACCACCAAACCAACCTGCAGCGAATCAACGTCAAAGCGTAATAGGTCTCTTGAGGGCGACAAGCCTGAAGCGAAAAGGCAGAAGGTGCATTCCAGCAGCACAACAGCCTTCAATAAAGATCTATCCTTTAGCGACGCGCTCAAAGGCAAGATCATAGCCACGGTCATTGACAGGGGTCATGTGGATGGTAACATCTCTCTTGATCAATGCGCAGACGTCAAGGCTCATCTTGGTTTCTGATTTTTATGTCATCGTGAAGAATCCGGGACCTCTCCCAGACACAGCCGATGCAGGATGGTACCAAAATCGTATCAAACTCATCGCCTATGGAGATAAGAGATCTTTCAATCTGTACAGGGCTGCTGTCAATGGCTTGCCAGAAGTCCGGCCGGAGAATATTCCTTACCGACCAACAGCACGCATAATGGTCCCGGCTCTACACAACTACCCAAATATTATCATGAAACGGATTAAAATGAGTATGTAATCCAAACGAGCCTACTCACGACTGGAAAGTCCCAAAG
This sequence comes from Sphaerophoria taeniata, assembly GCA_943590905.1. Taxonomy (NCBI): domain Eukaryota; kingdom Metazoa; phylum Arthropoda; class Insecta; order Diptera; family Syrphidae; genus Sphaerophoria; species Sphaerophoria taeniata. The sequence goes on from OX016541.1 coordinate 28,907,777, forward strand.
GTTGAGAAGGAGACAGTGGGTCGCTAAAGATCAGCTCTCTTGGTGATCAATAGGGAATCACTGGCTCCACTGGCCGCGACCGAAGGCGTGAATAAGTACGGTTTTGACGAAATCATGGTCCGTATTTACAAGAAAGACGAAGACTCGCTAAATGCAACCCCTCCAGAGGCCCCTTGAGCGGAAGGAAATCCTTCAAAGAACACCAGTATGGAGGTCGATGTAAAACCTTACGTGGAACCATCGACCTCCTCAGCCTCTAACAAGCCATCCGACGTGACAGCTGATCTCGCAATCGCCAGTAATTCCGACATGGAAACTGAAGACTACTCTAGGCATCACTCTAAGTGAGGAAGTCCTACTTCATTCCTTCTCAGACGATGAATCATTCAAACATTGGAAATTGCAAGAATGATAACTTTGCCGTTGACACGCCGAGAAGTCTATTTAATTCGATCTCTTAAAGAGGAGTCCTAATTCAATATTAGAACTTCGAGTTTAGAAGCGGTAGAAAAGCTACTCTCTTAATCGGATCAGGTCCTTAAATTGTTTCAATTGGAAATTCTGCCCAACTTCCAATCGGTTACCAATCCTAATCAAACACAAAGCAGTCTTACTTACTTGCTTAAGGTGGCGCTACAGTCCGGGGTGAACTTGGGCCTCAACCAACAAACCTCTCCAGCCAGCTTGGTCCCTAGCTAGCTGTCTCCAGTTATGCATGGCAAGTTGGTTGATGTCATCTTCAACTTGCGTGCGCCACCTGAGCCTTGGTCTTCCTCTTCGGATTCGAAGATTTTACGGGCCGGAGCATTCATGTCCATCCTCCCCACGTGACCAAGCCATCTGTGTCCTTGGACCTTCACCCTTTTAGCTAAGTCAGTGTCTCTATACAGTTCGTGGTTAAATCTTCTCCTCCATTCACCGTTTATGCAGAATTGCAGACAGGACAATTAGATCTTCCGAAAAACTTTTCTCTCGAACCGGCCTAGGATGCTCTCATCCGTTTTGACAGGGTGCATTCTTCTGCACCATATAGCAGGACGGGGATGATGAGGGTCTTATAGAGCGTCACCTTAGTTGTTCGGGAGAAGGCTTTACTACTCAATTGCTTTCTTAGCCCGGAGAAACAGCGATTAGCAAGAGTTATTCTCCTTCTGATCTCGGCGCTGATGTCATTGTCCGTGTTGATAGCGAAGCCAAGGTATACAAAGTCCCTAACTACCTCGAAAATGCGTCTATCGTGACGTTTTGTCCAATACTTCGGTGTTGCGTGTCCTTTCTTGATGACAGCATATACTTTCTTTTGCCCTAATTGACCGCTAAACTCATTTTTTCAGCCTCTGTCTGTATCTCGCAAAAGCACTGTTGACATCACGCTGCGTTCTCCCAATGATATCGATGTTATCATCGTACGCGAGTAGTTGCACAGACTTCTGGAAGAAAGTGTCTCTAGTGTTAATGCAGGAACACAAAGAAGTCGACACATCAGAATTTACATTGACACTGATCGGTCTTGGTGTAGAGGACTTACATGCGGATTTGTTATATTTATATTGAATTGTCCGATTGAAGATCGGTTTTGCGGTGATCTCCCCTATTCATTCCCAAATGGAACTGCTACAGTTATATCACCATCGATCACTCAATGGGATGATGGTTGTGGCCGATTTGTTGATCCACAAAAATCTCATTCTGTTCACGATAAACAAATCAAAACATTTATGAACTACTCGACTTCGTTCATATGGCTACCTTGGGCACATCTGCAGCGTTGGATTCGTTGGATACAATTTTCGATAGCTCAGCCACACATTTCGGCTGAAACGGTCGCTATTTCGCGTTCATTGTTGGCTCTGAGCTTTTCCGAAGTCTTCGGCTTGTTGGCATAAACCAATGACTCAACGTAGCCCCAAAGTAGCCCCCAAAAATAGTCTAAAAGCGTTAAATCGCACAAAAGAGCTGCCCAATCGACTGGCCCATTTCTTGAGATAGCACGGTCATCAAACTTCTTCAATAAATCTATTGTGTGGCTTGTGGCACTCCTGTTGAAAGCACATGTCCAAGTCCATATTTTTCGATTTGGGCCAAAATTATCGGTTATCATTGCGCGATAATGCTGACAATTCACAGTAACATAACGATAGTGGTACGCCATAGTGTTCTCTGAGCTATGCCAAATTCTTGAGAACGCCGTGGAATTGACTGATCTGGATCGTTTGCTAAGGACGAGACGCCTGAACGGCAGCGATATTACTAAATTATTGCACTAAACTTGTTTTTGCCTGTGGACCGAGAATTACGACCGAAAATTTGAGTTAACGCTCTTAATGTTGCGATCACCGACTCCGAATGTCTGAAGAAAATGTTAGTAGACGTTGCTTTAACATGATGAACATGTTGAATTTACTGAATAAATTCCGCCCGGTGCTTTCCACCCTGTTCTATGTGCTCGCATCGGGAGCGCACTGAACCGCAACCGACTCAAATTATTTTCGAAGTGAGAGTTTCGGAGCTCTTCGAATTAAAATCAGCTGTTTCTATAAAATAAAGAGCAAGAAAGAAATCTGTATGTCAAAATAGAACAGCAAATTTTCAGTCTTTTGACAGCTCCGTTCAGGGCAATGACAAGCACCGGATCGCCGTAGGGCTGGTTACATCGAACGAACCTTTAGGTATGTTCAGCGACACTGTTGTGCACACTTTGGAACTGTTTGGAACATAAAAGTACAGCTTTTTGGTGTTCATTGACACATTTGCTGTTCCAAACTGTTCTGATTTGGTTTTCATTGAGTCTGTCTAGAACAGTTTGGAACAATTTAGGAAATGATTTTCTGTTCCATCTTTATAGGTAGAACACATTTTGTGTTCTAAACTGTTCCAAACTGTTCTGACATTTCTCATGAAGCTGTACTGTACTGTGCACTGTGCTGTGCTGTACTGTGTTGTCTTTTTTCTCGCTGAAAAAAGCTTTCGTAGTTATTCGACAGCTATTGTCAAGATAGCATTTACTACTAACGCCATCTAGTTAGAACCAGAAATAGTCGTTTTTTTTTTTTTACATAAGTTGGTAAGTATTGAGAAAAAAAAATGGCTCCCTCTGCTTCTAACTAGATTGCGACGGCCTGTCAAAGCGGAAGCGTGCATTCACAAATTTAATTAAAGTTGTCAATTCTCTTTTGGAAAATCCGATACAAAGAAAAAAAATACCGTTCTCTTGTCAATTTCAATTTAAAGTAGCATAATTTTCATACAAAGTACCTACAGAAATTTTGAAAGTTGTACCAAAAATTTAAAAATGCCAGTACGAAGTTTGCCAGGTCAGCTAGTTTTTTTCTTTAACAGCAAATGTAAAAACCAAATTGTATGAGAGCAAAGTTGCAACACAGAGACGTTTGAAGGCATTTGGCTTAACTATTTAACGTTGGTATTATGGCTGAAACACAAACATGCCTTAGCTTCCTCATCTACATTACGATGCACCCGCGTCGAGTTTGCTTTAAACTACATTTCTCCCTACAGCATCATAATTCCTCCAAAAACAAATGAATTTTGTTTGTTGAACTTTTTTTTTACAGCTGTTGAGCTGTCAGACAATGCAAATGTGCAGCATATTTGAAATCCGTTTTGAGTTACATTACGTAACATTACGTACGAAACGTGAGGTCGAAGATTCGTTGTAGGTCTGTTCTTTTACTCCATAAAACTCTAGAAAATTCACTAAAACTCCAGAAAACTCACTAAAACTCCCAAATTCTCACTTTTCTATTCTTTTAGTCAAGTTTTATGTAAGTTCTGTCACTTTTGAAGGAGAAGAATATCTCCCCTATCTCTCCATTTTACTCGCAAACATTTCTTGCCGGAGTTTTGTTAGTTCTCTCAAAATAAATCATTGAATTTTGTTGTTGTTTAAAATAATTTTATAAATTTGTGAGATATTTGCTGTCAAGTGTTCTTTTTATGAAAATCACAAAATTTGATTCCCACCCCTCGAAATTTGACAGTTTCCACAAAACTCCCTAAAAAGTAAAAGAACGGACCATGCATTGCATTTCAATGCCTGAACTCTGAACTCGTAAACGTCAGCCGAAGCGAAAGCTAAAGCGTGTTTGTGTTACAGCCACTAATCTTTCAGTGCTTTGTGTTTCAGCCATTAATGTCAAATTAGATTAACGATCCTTAGTCGCATTTTTCTAAAAATGCAATACTGGTCACATTGACATGGGCGAGTAAAAACGCATATTTATGTCAAACGAACTTACCTAACCACAAAAACCCCATCAATTTATATTCGAAACCCCTGAAAATGTTTATTTGTTTTTCTTGTCAAAAAAAGCAAAACAGAAACAAATACTGCTATAGGTACATAATATGCCACCAAATTTTCCGCCAATTAATTTATCCAATGCCACTGAACTCAAATTGTCATTTATTTTTTATTCGCACGCTTATCAAAACCGTTTGAATCGGATTGGCTTTATTGTTCAACACACATTACACACCAACAATTCTTTTTTTTAAACCGTTTTATGTCATAATGTATTTTTATTATTACCTATTTTTTTACATCTCACATTTGTAGGTGGTGTAGAGATAAACAATCATATTAGCCATAGCTACTCCGTGATTTAAATGAGCTACAAATAATAAAGAAAATAAATATAACAATTTAAAGTAAATTCTTTTGGAATTAAAAATGTTTATCCAAACGTTATTGTTTACGCAATTAATGTCGTTGATTTTGTTTTATGAGGATGAGGGTTATTAAACTAAAAATTTGTGTACGTTTATCTCTCAACGAATAAAATTTAATGTATGTATGTGTCCAAGTTTATAGTGTTGCGAGGAAGTTATTTAGGAAATAAATTTCCTTTTTTGTTGATATTGATGTTGCTCAGATATGAATGGCGGGTGGATTATAATGGACCCTTCAGGCTCTTTGGGGAGTGATAAAATAAAAATGAAGTGTTCCATAAAAAATGAACTTGAACTTTTTATATTCTTTCAAAAATTGTGTGCAAAAAACGGAAAGCATTGCGATGGAATATTTAAATATTCTTCCTCCTGGGAATTTTCGGGCTCACCGTGTTATGCGCGGAGTTATTATTTTTGTTGTTTAAATTAAAAATAAATAGAAAAACATTGTGATGAATGATTTGAATCGCTCCAGCTCTTGAAATTCGAGTGCGTTGATTCTTCATTGAATGGAGTTTACATTCAACAACATGTTTGTCAATTTCTGTTGTGTTGGCGGGTTTGTGTAATGTGAACACCACTTTGAGCCCATCTTAATTCTTAATGACATTTCTGACATTTATTTGTGAATACATCCTGCCCACGACAGCTGTTTGACACCACTGTGATTTGATATTCCCAATTGTTTTTGGTTCAATAAACTCATAAAATGGTATTAGCCATAGCTGTGTTCTACTATAGTAGCTCAGTAATTGGAATTCCAATAAAACGCTATACTCAGTATTAAACTGAGTTTCGTTCACTGGAATCAAATATCAAAAGCTTTTCAAAAAAAAAGAAGCGACATCTTGAGACCTAGAAAAAAAAAACACTTTTTCGCCATAGAAACTCATGTTAAAAAAAAATTGCTTTCAGATAGGTCTCAAGATGGCGCCACACTTTATGTACTCCAAAAGGTTTTGACATTTGATAATAAAGGGTGTTTTTTTTTTTTTTGTTAGAGGTATATAACTTTAAATTGCAATAAAACAACGATGGAATATTCGATTGACATGATTTTTTATTTAATCGAAAGATAATCTTGTGGCATTACATTTTAAATATGATTTTTGGAAAATGACTGCCACGGCTGGTTCGGATGTAGTCCAATCTGGACGTCCAATTTTCGATGACTTTTTCTAACATTTGTGGCCGTATATCGGCAATAACACGGCGAATGTTGTCTTCCAAATGGTCAAGCGTTTGTGGCTTATCCGCATAGACCAATGACTTTACATAACCCCAATAGTCTAGCGGTGTTAAATCACAAGATCTTGGAGGCCAATTCACAGGTCCAAAACGTGAAATTAGGCGGTAAGCAAACGTGTCTTTCAATAAATCGATTGTGGCATGAGCTGTGTGACATTTTGCGGCGTCTTGTTGGAACCACAGCTCCTGGACATCATGATTGTTCAATTAAGGAATGAAAAAGTTAGTAATCATGGCTCTATACCGATTACCATGGCCATCATCGTTTTTGAAGAAGTACGGACCAATGATTCCAGCAGCCCATAAAGAGCACCAAACAGACAGTTTTTCTGGATGTAATGGTGTTTCGACATACAATTGAGGATTAGCTTCACTTCAAATGCGGCAACCAGAAGTGCGCTTCATCGCTTAAAAAAATTCGCTTATGAAAATCGGGAACAACGGCCATCTCGTTTTGAGCCCATTCGATGAATTTACGCCTTGCTTGATGATCGTTTGGCTTCAATTCTTGCAAAAGTTGGATTTTGTAAGCACGCAAACCAAGATCCTTCCGCAAAATCTTCCATTAAGTGGATGGACACAGATCCAATTCCTGTGCTCGATGGCGGATGGACTCATTCGGGTCTTCCTCAATGCTACGCTCTACAGTAGCAATAGCTTCTTCTGTACGCACCGTACGGCTTCTCTGGGGATTCGTGTGTTGTTGTCTTTCGTGAACAATTTTTCTAAGCCGAGTGTAAAATTCCCAATAAAACACGGCTTATAATATATGATGATTTAGAACTTGACTAAATTGTTTACTTAGGTACTTCTGGGATAAATAAATTCTCTCAGAACACACTTCAACACTGTTTAAAAGTTTCTGCAAGTTTGCATTTTATATCCTTGAACGCATTTCCTAAAAATCCGCCATCCTCTATCTACTTCTTCCAATAATAAATTTCAAATAAGGACACCTCCATCAGAATCAACATTCGCAAAATTAGTATTCATAGCTGTACCATTGAGCACTCAAAAAATGTTTACACTTTCAAAGGCAAATCACACACAGTTAAAATAAAATAAAGACTTACAAATTTTTCTGCAAAATTCAATTCCTTAAACGAAAATCAACGAATCTAGTTTCATCAAAAATAAGAACATGAATCTATTCAAAACTGCCATCAAACTTGTATCTCACCATTTATGTTATTTGCAATTTAACACTGAATCAGGATTGGAATTATTTTGCAATTGCTTAAATGTTTTTTCTTATCTGTTTTCTGTAAGTTGTCAAATTGAAAGCCTCTACAATTACCAAAAAGCTTCTCTTTGTTTTTTCTTCAAGATTCGTCTAAAACATACCACTGTTCTAATTCCACTCTATTCCAAGTGTCATTAACATAACCTCTCTTAATGTATGAACCCTAAAAGGAATCCCCCATCGACCGAGGCCAACTTCTTGTGCGATAAGTAGATAATATTACGAAACTTTTGGAATTTCTTGTAGGTACCAATGTGATGAAAAAATATCTGAAGCGCCAAATAAGAAAATAGAGGATCAACTTATATGGCATGCAACACAATCTCAATTTACTTGACAACAAATGTCAATTAGTCGTCAATTGCATTTATATCGACTCGCTGATACTATTCTCGCTATTTGGACAGCAAATGGCCTTTTTAAGTCTTTGGGAAGAAAAAAATCAAATATTTTGTCGCCACTAAGTTGACTGAAGAGAAAAATGGTGAGGTTATGTTCAATCCAGTGTTATTTAAACGATGTGGGTCAACTATTTTAGATTTTTGTGAGACATATGATCTTGGTGGGTAATTGACGTTGGAAAGACGTGAATATACGCGATCAGGAAACTTCTCACGCAATGAAACCATAGTCGTTCGTGTTGTGTAGCTTGTTGCCTCGGTTTGTTGGTGGAACCACATACCGTCGACCGTCCTATCCATGATCTTTTACGCTGGCCAAAATCAAATCGGTTATCACTCGAATACTTCGACTTCAGTCCAAATTGTCTGTAACCGTCTATTGGCATCCTCGAAGAAAAATAGTCCATTAACACCTATCTACCTCAGAGCTCACAAAACAGTAAGGAAGCATCAGGTGTAGCGTAATTTGAACTTTATAACGAACGCCAAAAGACCATAATAAGGTGAACGATAAATTCAGATCACCCGCAATATATCAATTCTACAAGCAATATTTTCGACTAAGCTTGCTTTTTGCTGATGTGCAGAAAGCCTTAATCATGTTGACAGTTGATGAACTGTACAGTACACATATCATCATGCGCAACAGATGGACGCCATCAAAAATTTTGTAGAGAGTGTAGGCCTTAGAGATTCGACCAAACTCCAAACATTCAAGAAAATTTCTCGCAACAAATTTGGCAAAATAATCCATAACGATAAATAAATTCATTTCCATAAACTATTCGACAAAGAATGGAAATGTCTCAAATCACTTAAAATTAAAACTCAATGAAAATTTGATTGAGGAGAAAAATCAATTTCATTAAAGTAGTTCTGGCAACACTATTTTCGTTCAAACAACCGCTGTAATAAAGAGTTTGACAACGCACTTCAAACAATTCATTTTCATTTGATTCATCATTTCGTCTCTGGACTCTGGAGAAGGAGACCACAATAAGGACAGCTCATAACCAAAAAAAACTTTCAGTCTCTTACGCATTAACCTATACTCGATCAGCCGGCATGCATGATATATTACGGACAGAATTATACGCTTTTTGATCTGACGCTAACTTACATTTTTATACTTACTTATAAGGTGGCGCTACAGTCCGGTGTGGACTTGGGCCTCAATCAGTCTCCGCCAGCCAGCTCGGTCCCTAGCTAGCTGTCTCCAGTTTTGCACTCCAAGTTGATTGAGGTCCTCTTCCACTTGTGTGTGCCACCTGAGTTGCGGTCTTCCTCTCCTTCTGCGTAACTTGGGAATAGTGTCGAAGGCTTTCCGGGCCGGAGCATTGGTGACCATGCGCTCTAAATGACCGAGCCATCTGAGTCTCTGGACCTTGACCCTTCTGGCTAGGCCCACGTCGTTGTACAACCCGTAAAGTTTGCTGTTGTATCTTCTTCTCCATTCCCCATCAATGCACACGGGGCCAAAGATGACCCGAAGAACTTTCCTCTCGAAACAGCCTAAGCCACATTCATCCGATTTTATCAAGGTCCATGCTTCTGCACCATACAGCAGGACAGGGATGATGAGGGTGTTGTACAGTCTTACCTTAGTTGCTCGGGAGAGGGCTTTACCAGTCAATTGCTTTCTTAGCCCAAAGAAACAGCGATTAGCAAGAGTAATTCTTCGTCTTATCTCGGCGCTGGTATTATTGCCCGTGCTAATAGCGGAGCCTAGGTAGACGAACTCCTCTACTACCTCGAAGTTGTATGCGTCTATTGTGACGTTCTGTCCGAGCCGTCGGTGTTGGGTGTCCTTTCTCGAAGACAGCATATACTTCGTTTTTCCCTCATGTACCGCTAAAGACTAAACCCATTATTGCCGCTTCTGTCTCAATTCTCACAAAGGCGCCATTGACATCACTGTGTTCTTCCCATTATATCAATATCGTCGGCGTACGCGAGAAGTTGAAAAGATTTTTGGAAGATAGTGCCTCTGGTGTTGACGGTGGAGTTTTGCACTATCTTCTCAAGAACTAAGCTAAAGAAATTGCAAGACAGCGCATCGCCTTGTCTGAATCCTTTTTTGACGTCGAAAGATTCCGTTAGCTCATTGCCAACCTTGATGGAGCAGCGTGAGTTCTCCATCGTCATTTTGCACAAGCGAACGAGCTTGGCAGGGATGCAAAAGTACACATAGCTTTATACAGTTCGTCTCTGTAGATGCTGTCATACGCGGCCTTAAAATCGATGAAAAGGTGGTGGGTATCGATTTGGAGTTCATAGGTTTTTTCCAGGATCTGCCGCAATGTGAAAATTTGGTCGATGGCCTGAATGTGGCCTGAAGCCACATTGATAAGGACCAATCAGATTGACAGAGAGGATCTTGTAGGCGATATTAAGTAGACTGATTCCTCTGTAGTTGGCGCAGTTTAGAGGATCTCCCTTTTTTAGGATCGGGTAAACAATGCTGAGGTTCCATTCATCAGGCATGCATTCCTCCGACCATATTTTACAGATGATTTGGTGCATGCTCCTATCTAGATCGTCCCCTGTTGCTTTGAACAGCTCGGCAGCTAGACCATCTGCTCCAGCGACTTTGTTGGATTTCAGCCGTGATATTGCCGTTTTCACTTCTTCTAGGTCGGGCTCACGGAATTGTTGGCTGTCATCGTGTACGATAAAAGGCGGGGTTTTGTTCGTCGTCGCCGTTATACAGTCTACAGAAGTGGGCTTTCCAAATCCCCAGCATTGACTGCGATTCTACTATGATGTTCCTTTGTTTATCTCTGCAGGCATCGGTTCTTGCTCGATAACCTTGAGCAAGCTGTTTTAAAAAAATAAAATTTTCGTTCCATTCCTGCTGAATACATACATTTTTATACATATCCCAAAATAAATTTTTTTAAAGATGCCACATAAGACATTTCAAAAACTTAAAAATTCGTTGACTCAGTTCAAAATGTACCTAATGGCCTTAAAGCACCGTAGACCCAAATTCAATAAAGATCAAACCCTTTTTTCAATTTGGATCCCCAAAAAAGGTCAAACCACAAAAATGCATTCCTGTTGTCTACTATCCTTAACACCATCGCATTTGATATGTTATCATCATTTTGTATTTGTTGTGAACGAAAAATATTCTTAGGCAAATATGTATATCGAGCCTTGATGAACCTTTTGTCATCATATCCGCATACCTTCATCCTAACCTACATCCTAAACTCACCAAGTAATATCACACTAAACAAAATTGTTTTTCATTTACAAAAGCACACATTTGATCAGCATTAAATTGTATAACAGCATTAAATGATGCGGGAGAGGACCTAATTTCCAGTCACGACTAAATGGACGACAATGTAGCCAAATAAATTGTTTTTGTTTATGTCATTTTGTATATCAAAGCCTTAACTAAAATACACAAAACGGTATAGTCAAATAATTATACATCACTTTGGGTCTCTAGCCACTCTTACAACAAGCATAGATACACAGGGTTACAAAACACGAAAATACACCCAGCTTCTGGTTTATTCTAATCAGCAATAGCTGGCCAAAAAAAAAAACCATCTGACCACGTCTAAAAACCAACATCGACCCCAACGTCTATCTATACCTTCACCACAGTTACCGTTTTGTATAGGTCGATCTATGTTATGTTTTGAACCATACCATGCGGCTGCGGATGAAGGCTTATCAACAGCACAGCACACAAAAAAAAGGCCAAACTATCACACATCATTTTGTGTATACAAAATAAACGCTCGAAGTTGTATAAGCAATACGAGAGATTCCTGTGATGATGACTATGCAATTTCCAACAACCCTTTTTACGCCCCACATTATCTTCTCTTTATGTTGCGCTGCCATCATGCCAATCGGGTAGCAATGTAGCATCCGTTTTCTGTTTTTTGTTGGTTAATTTAAATTTTATAAATAAGCAAACGCCGCAAATTTAAATCGATACACATCGGACTCTCAGATAAAGAGAAATAAAATTAAATTTACATAATTTAAGTAGATGAACTCGAAAAGAAGAATATCACTGATTCAAAAATAGAATTCGAAAACATTTACCGACCTGACGTACACCGGATGACCTCCGAATAGCTATGCTGTATCGTTTTCACCCCAAATCTGCATAAGAAATTGTCCTCCCTTTTTTTTTTTTAGACTCGGACTTTGGGTCTTACTGTTATCCGATTTAGGCTCATTTGATGATAATTTAGAGATGGAGGTCGAGCACAAAAACAAAGAGGAAAAAACACCAAAATGAAATTGGCACAACATTATGCCATTTAAATAGAAATTACGCTGACGTTGGCAGGTGAAAAAAAAGTCGGTCGCATTTAGTAGCAAAAGAATCAGAGCCAAAAAAATTAACAGATAAGATTGTATCGAAATCAAATTAGAAGAAATAAATTCATGCAAAAGCTTATGCCACAAAATTAGGAGAAGGAAAAAAAATTGGAAAGGAAATGTTATGTATTTGGCAACCATTGCGAGAATTATGATTGAAACATGAGTATGGTTGCCAAGTGTTCTCCTTTCTTATCTTTTGAAACTACAGGTTTTTTTTTCAACACAGTTTTTTCTTGGAAGGATTGCTTAATATAGCTTTATAGATATCAAGAAGTAGTTGTGTATTACATGAAGTAGCAAAAACCGATCACGTAAAAATTCATCGACAACAATTCTTCATCGAATATTTAGTGCACCTTTGCACCACTCCCTCTTTGCCGAATGTTCGCATTATACATATCTCAACGGTATACATGTGAGAAACCTGTGTGCCTGGAAATTATATAAAAGAAAATCTTCGACAACGGTTTTTCGCAGGAAACTCATCATTACAAGAAATCATCGAAAATAATTCGTCAGAATCAATTAGGAGAATACGAATGTCAATTTACCGAATGACAGTTCATTGAATGTCAAAATGACAGAAGAGCTTATTTTTGATGAATTGGATTTTATGGTTGAAATGTTTATTTCTTTTGAAAACGTTGATTCTCATCAAATCGAATTTTATCGGAGACATACGTATTTTTATTTAATTCCATCCTTAAATGGAATTTGAGCACAAGTAAGCTACACTTCCTTATATTCTTAATGTGACGCTACAGGTTCGACATAGGTTAAGTTCAATAAACATTCACAACCAGCAGGGGTGTCCCCTGTTCCTTCTCGGTTGGATAAGAATACCTTAAGGCCAGAGAACTGTAGTCCTTTCGTTAACTCATCATCTGCATTGGCCAAACATGCAGATAGAGCCATAGATCACGCAAATTATATTTTCCGCCAAACAACATAAAAGAGTTCTCGTCTAATATTTTTAAAAGTTCATGATTCTGGCCTGGAAACTGTTTGTGGTGAAGTTTTTATTTCCAAAATACCGATGTTGGGGGTCCTGTCAAAAACAGCCCTAACTTGGGCTTAGCCTGATTTCCAACAGGTAAACCATCTTCTCGGCTTCCGTCTTAAGACTCACAAGTCTCTACTTTCTTTCCATTTCATCGGCGCTTTTTATAGGGGAGTCAATGAAGCGAAAATTACGGCCTGACCTCCGATTTTTTTTACTGTGAACCGATTTGCATGAAATTTTGGAATTAGGCTCGTCTTACCCTTAACTTCAAAAGTGAAAATGATTTGAACTGCGGTACCACCCTGGGGGTGGTTGCCACCCCTTCTCGGGGGTGAATTTTTTTTTTCTTCAAAATAACCTCGGATATCGATAGAAGGCCTAATTTTAAGCAAAAAATCATTTATAAAGTTTTTCAAAAAATCCAAAACTTTTCAAGTTATTGGCAAATGAAAATTCGCAATAATAACACTCCGAAATTTACAGTTACTAAGTAGAAAAAAATATGATAAGTTTTTGGACCATAACTCCTTCAATTTTCATGCTATCACAATTTATAAAAAACCATTGTAAAGGTATTTAAGATAGCTACAACATCCTTTATTGCAATCTATATCCGGTGAAGGGTTAAAAGGCTTAAGAGAGGCTGTGATTGCGCTGCCACGCGCTCTTTAAACAATCATATCTCCGTCAATTTTCGTTTCACAGAAAAAAGAATAAAACCAAATTGTTTGTCAGAAAAATACCTAAATTTTTTATCGTAACACTTTTATACGTATCTGTCGTCATTTTTGAGATATTATTAAATTTGAAATTTTGCTTTTTTTTTTAATCGTGAGTTTTTCAAAAAATATGTGTCCTGAAGCAGCCAAACTGATACCATCTATCAAACTCTTCATAATAAAGTTATATCTAGGCGGAATACAATCAACTTTAATTTTGGTGGAAATGGCACTTAAGAAACCCATTGATTTAAAAGAAAAAAACATTAGATGCTCCCCTTATTTGCAATAAAGCTCACTTATCTTACGTGCAAAAGACTTTTAATAGTGTTCATCTTAAAGCTTATTTCAAGCACTATGAAACCCTTTTGTATTAGAATGCATAAAATGCATCTGCTCGCCGCTAGATGGCATTGACCACATCGATTAAATTTCAGACAAAGTAAAAAACGGCTTTGATCTTTAATATCTAGCTTAATATTGCACTTAGAATACTTTATAAAAAACCAAATTGTTCATTGTCTTACCTGCTACAGTTTTGTTTTCAATAAAATTTTCGATAAAACGTATATTTTTGGAGATATTTGCAAAAAACCGATGAAAAACGTGAAAAAATTCGAATTTTCAATTGCCAATAACTTGAAAAGTATTGGATTTTTTGAAAAACTTTATAAATGATTTTTTGCTTAAAATTAGGCCTTCTATCGATATCCGAGGTTATTTTGAAGAACCGAGTTGCCGAGAAGGGGTGGCAACCGCCAGGGTGGCAACCGCCAGGGTGGTACCGCAGTTCAAATCATTTTCACTTTTGAAGTTAAGGGTAAGACGAGCCTAATTCCAAAATTTCATGCAAATCGGTTCACAGTAAAAAAATTCGGACCTAAAATGCTTCATTGACTCCCCTATTAGTAGTCTGGCGGACTTTTGGAAAACTGTGCGTTTGGTTTTATTTTTTTTTTTTTAATAAAGATAAGAAATCATGCTGTTGACTCGATCGAAAATACGTTAATGCAGAGAACATCAGAGCGTAAGGGACAACAAGATCATTTTAGTTATTTGGAAATCGGAAGTGTGGTCTCTTTCTTATGCCCATCAAGTTAGCACTACCACTTTGGAATTTCAAAAACGTAATAATGCAAATAATTGTCGTGAATTTGTCGTGAATTTGTCGTGAAACAAAGAAATTTGTCGCGTGGGTACTTATTTTAAAAGTTAGTCCCTGGTAGTGCTAACTTGATGCGAAAGTTAGCACTACCACCCAGGTTAGCTAAACTGAACACCACAACCGAAAACTGAGTATGTAGATAATTGTCTTGATTTTGTCAAAGACAAGTGTGCGCATTAAAAATGTTGTCGAACTATTTACTCGAAAAATATGCCCAGTTTTTGAAATTTCGCTTGCAACGATGTGCAATGCGATAACATATGAACGGAACTCGATTTTTTCGTAGCCGAAATCCCTTGTTTACATGCAACGATATTTCTGATGTAAGCATTTAAAAGTTAGGGTTTTTCACATTGGATATTTTCCTATATCTGCATATTTTTGCTCTTCGCTGTGTGAACAAAGCCTTAGCCAGCCGCTTTACAGGTTATTAACTGTCAAGATGACAGGAGGTGTTCATTTTGAGATCTTGTCCGTAGCTTAGTGGTTAGCTGCGTTGGCTGCTAAGCAGAACGTCGTGAGTTCGAGTCCTACTCTGTCCATAGTTTTTATTTCATCTTTCACAGGTACTGCCTCCTAGGAAGAACTGAAAAAAACTTCCAAGAGTATCAACCTGTCATGAGAAAGTGCTTCTCAACTTTGCCATTTGGAATCGGCGTTAAATTCTAGGTCCCCTCAGTTAATCATACGCAACCAGAGAATTGTTGATGAAAGTAAGCCACTTAAGCCTTAGCTCTTCAAGAGCTGTCGCGCCACTCTATTTTTTTTTTACATAAACGGACGAGATTTCAAAACAAGATAGAGCTGGTCTCTAGACACGTTGACTTATGCTGTTTCGGAATTGAAGGTGTTGATTTGAAAATCCTGAATTTTAACAAGATCTGCTACATGTTGAAAATATTGTCGATGATGGTCGAGTTTCCTGTTCGAAATCCACACTGTCAAACTGTTGATGAACTATTTTCAGGATTTTGTTCGTCAGCGCAATTGATAGTTTGAAAAAGTGTTCTTTCATCTACGATACTCTACTGATCTCCGCTTATGAAATTATTGAATCAGGCACCTCCGACGGGTACTTAGCAATGTTGCCCATGGTTTTCTACACTTAATGCATACATTTTATTCAAATCAATGCAAACGCTAGAGCAGATAAACCAAACTTCCATATTCCAATTTAATCATCAAATCACTTACAGAGATTACCCATCAACAGAAGTCCCCTTCTCCACCCAACTTAAAAAAATGTCCTTCACACAGTTTTTGGATTGAACAAACAGAACGAACATCCTTGAAAAATAAATGTTTTCTCTAATCGAAACCCAGACTCAATGTCTACTCCATCAGTCGATTCTCATATCAATAATTTCTAGTGCAAAATAAATTGCTAAACAAAGAATGAAGTCGCTCGATTGGCTCTTTTAAAAGCATCATCATTACCATCATCTCTCACATGTCAGATCACACCACGGTTATAACCATCATAATCAAAACAAACATGAGACATCCGTAAAAAAAACTCGAAATGAAATAGAAGCGGTTATTTACTGCGGACTACCGAGACAACCCAATCCGATTGACAACCATGTCAGCAGTGTTTATTTCAAAAGTGGAAAAAAGTAGAGCAACACACCACTTTGGTATTTAGTCTCTGCTGATAACAAAGCAAAGCACTTAATTTCCTCTATAGCTATTAAAATTCATTTTATGTGTCTGTGTTTTGTTTCTGCTACCGCATCACTCACAGTCACAATACATCGAGGCAATCTTTTCACGTCTCCATAATTTTATTTTTCCTTATTTCCGACAGCCATTAATCAAATGCTCCACTCCACGTATCTATTTCGCTCCTTATCATCATTGTTTTCTCTCTCTAACACAATATTAAGCGAAAAATCACACACTGTTACTAACTAGATATTTTTATTTGCCAAGAAGCAAAAAAAAAAAAGAGAAAAAGACCAGCATCCGAGGCGCTTTACAGCGAATTATAACTGTGTGACAAAAACATCAGCGGTGATAAATGGTTTTATTATATAAAATGTTTATGTTTCATCGTAACGATTTCTCATCGATAGAGTCCTTCCACACAAAAAACAAACCTATCGAATTTCACCAACCGACTAACTCGCCTGTGTAACTGTTTGTGTACTCCGATGTGATGCTCAATGGGGACAAAACAACCCCAAAAGCACATTGGCATTCGATTGAAATCAATAAATGGCACATGTTTTGACTTTGGACTCGTTCCATTCCGCTAACCCATTGAGATTATTGGAATAAAAAAATAAAATACAACACAGAACAGAAAATTGACCCTCGATGCTCTTATTTTGGCATCTGTGGGGTGGGATTTTAGGACTACCTGAATGAACTTTTGTGGGAGTAATATTTTTGTAGTAGATAAAGGTTTATTTAGTTCATGTGGTTGCGACCGACCGACGACTACGTGAGGATTTGAAATTTTTGTTTGTTTTTCTGTATGTGTTGTGCTTTTCGGCTCTTTTGTTCTCTTTTTGCTAGGATTAGGGTCTACCGAATCCATCGCATATTTTCAGAATTGTTGATCGATTATTCTAAGGGGCGAACAGCTGAGCACTTTATACTCGTGGGAAAGAAATTATGGTGCATTAAAAAGAACTGATCGTTCGCTTCTGAAATGGAAACGTAAAGACTTTTCTATGCAAAGCTAAGCAACAGGCCATTTCCTGCGAGGGAATTTGTATACGGAGACATATATAGTCTTCTATTGTTTAAATTCGGGTTCATGTCCCGATAATCATGATCACTTGCCTCGAAATGAATTTCTTCATCATTTCAATTTATAGCCATTGAAAAATTCTTCACTTTCCAATGCAAGCCAATATTGACGGCCCAAGGCTTTTTTCAAATGTAATGCCAAACGATGTCGCAGATTGTAGC
Source organism: Sphaerophoria taeniata (assembly GCA_943590905.1). Taxonomy (NCBI): domain Eukaryota; kingdom Metazoa; phylum Arthropoda; class Insecta; order Diptera; family Syrphidae; genus Sphaerophoria; species Sphaerophoria taeniata. The sequence goes on from OX016541.1 coordinate 28,925,520, forward strand.
AGCCATCTAGTAAGGAAGAACTTTTTGAAATAAAATTTATTTGCCGCCATCAGATCCGTAGTTTTTTAAACCTCATCCTACGGAACATAATGTTAACACTGAATCCACGGTTGAATCTGATAGGACACACGTATGTATAAGGTCATTCAGTTGGTTTCAATTCAATTCAATTGGTATATCGAATGAAAAGTTTCATGAAGGAAACATAGAAAAAGCGTTTTCGTTAAATACTTTTTATTCGCTTAAAAGTTAGACTTTGTGAAATAGTATATTATTTTCGTAGCTGATCCGACATCAGCAACGCTTCGACTCTACAAATTTCTTCGAAATTTTAGCGATTCCTCGGTCGATTATATAACGACAAAAATTATTATCGCACAGACTATAAATAAATTTTAACGCGTTGCACGATTGCTACAAATTTGAAACCTCAAAATGAATGATCATTTACATTGTATCTGACGAAATGTAAGGATTCAAAAGAATTGCTTCTTAGAAAGCTAAAAGGCATAAGTTTCGCTCTTTTGCCTGCGGGTATGAGTTCAGAAAAATGTATAAAAAAGGCCTCGCATTTTGACAGTATTTTACTGACAAAATTCATAGAAGAAGTTTTAGAACTTATAAATAAACTGAAATATGAATGGAACCTAAAATTGGTTATTGAGAAAACAAAACCGAAAACTTTTCAACTCCACGGGCTGTTGCGTCGGTGTTCATGCGCTAAATTTTAAGCGCTTCACGTGTCCTAGCCATCTTAACCGCTGATTATTTAGCTTTCTGACCAGGTCCATGTCGCTGTAGAGCCCGTTTAGCTCGTGGCTGTACCTTCATCTCCACTCTCCGCTGATGCAAACTGGTCTAAACATAACTCTCTCTCAAAGCAAACCAAAAGGTTCTTATCCATTCCTTAATGTCCATGCCTCCACCGGATACAGCAGAACTGGGCTGGTTAAGTTCTTGTACAGGTTCTTTGAGAGAGAGCCTTACCTACTGCTTCTAAGGAAGAAGAAACAGCGATGAGCAAGGGTATTTCTTCACTCTATTTCCACATTGATATCATTGAAGGAATCTTCAAAATTATATTTCTGCCCATTGTGATGTTCTGTTCGAGTCGGTGGGGTTGTGCCTCTCTTCTCGATGACTACTTTGTTTTCCTCTCATTCACAGCCAAACTCATTTTTTCCAATTCTGTCTCAATACCAGCAAACGCACTGACAGCTCGCTTCATTTTGCCGATAATGTCAAAGTTAACCGCTTAACCCAGTAGTTGAACGGGCTTTTGAAATATTGTGTGACTGGTGTTGACTTTTCTCTCAGTTGCGCACAATAGCTTCAAGTATGATGTCAAGGAGCTCATCGCTTTGTCGTAAACCTTTCTCGACACCAAATTTCGCTGATGTTTTGGCCGACTGTGACTGAGCAGCGACTCCAAAATCGTTAAGAAGATGGTGTGTATCGATTTGGTTTTCTTGGGTTTTTTCTAAAATCTGTCGTAGTGTGAAAATTTGGTCGATGGTAGATTTAACACGCCTTAAACCACACTGATAGGGGCCGATCAGTTCGTTGGCAAATAGTGATCAACATTTTACATCGATGTTGAGAAGACTTATACGTATGTCGTTGACATAATTTTTCTCTTTTCTTGATAGATTGTTTAGCGACATCAAACAAATGAATGAAACAGTATAGAATTTCATGGAACAATACTCAATTACTTCCATTGTATCAGTCAAAGAGTACAAACAATTGTACATACTAAACCATGCTTTAATTAAGTAGTAAAAACAGCCATTTGAAGTGGGTAAAAGAGTAAACAGCCGAAAACAGTCGCTAAATTTAAATTTAGCAAATATTACAAAAATCAGAATAAAAAGTTTAATTCAACAAGCCCTTACTCTGCTTCTGGAAATAGAATTCACATTTTTTGTTCGTGTTAAAATTATAACAGAAGCAGATTTGTCCATCTCTGACGGCTAATTGCAGTTGGTCACGTTCGTTCTTTTATATGATTAAATAGCTCGGAAGTAGACAAAATATGTTTTGTGTGTTTTTTTTTACAGGGTGGTGTGGTTAAATTTTGTAGTTAAAAATGTGTTTTATTTCATTTCACCCTTTTTGTGTTACAATAATTTCAATTTGCTTTAAGAGCAAAATAAGTGAACAATTGCGGACAAAAAATTATCTCTAATTGGTTGAACAAATTATAGTTTTTAATTCATTTCATTTGATGACAGTAGGCACAAATGATTACAAAAATTTAACAAGCGCACGGCTTTATACAAAAATGTTCTTTGACATTAATTGCATTTTTAACAGACAAAAATATACAAAAAAAAAATCAAAGTATGTTTTCATTTTTGTTTTATTGTGTCTTTTGTTTGGTTGATGCTTTAAAGCAATTAAATAGACAAGAGAAGGACATCACCATAGGGTGCCTACTGCCTATCACGTCATACATAAAACATATTACAATAAGCTGCCCTGCTGTGTGTTAATTTGACATGTGTCACATGTGGCTTAGTTATTTTTTGTCGCCTCTTTTGTTTAAGTGATCGTAATTAGTTGCATAAATCAGAACCGCTGAAAGAGAAAAGTGAATGTGTGTATTTTTGGTCGAAAAAGTGTCAAAAAGTAAGAAAACTGTTTTAACTGAATGTTGATGTATGTGGCATACATAAAGGAAAGGTTCCTGTAAAACAAGTTTGTTGAAAAGTAGTTATTGCACAGGAAAGGAACTGAAAAAAAAATGGCCATCGAAACACCAAATATAATAGAATCCATTCCTCTGTTCAGAATTAAATATTCAACTGAAAGCCAAAAAAAGTCACGTTGCGCCTAAAGAGCTTAACATCAAAACTTAAATACTAAAAATATCCATCATACTTCATACTTGTCAAATTGACATTTACGATTTTTGTCCTCTCATAGCTCTTAAGACTCAACAGTCACGCATTCGGAAATTGGTTTACCTTAATAATTTAACTCAATCCCTAATCAAACAGTTCTTAATCTCAAAAGCTATTTCGTTGCTCTATTTATATTTGTTTATACTTTCTTCGCAAAACTTTCGTCCATTAAACATTCTTCTTCACTTCTATCTGGTAAACTTTTATATCCACATTTTCAACCCAACAATCCAATGCAAACACAAATGAACAACAAGTTTTAAGTCAAAAGGGTTTTTACCAACAACTTGCCTGAAGCGTTCCGTTCCGAAGCACAATTTAATACAAAAACATAAGCACAAGTGTATTTGCTTCAATATAAATTTTCTACATAAAAAGGAACCCTATATATTCTCTTCCTAATTACTTCTAACTCAGAGTTTAAGTGTTTACAATGTTTTTGCTGTCAAAAGTATCTCGTTCCTTGTCAGCCAAGCCGGCATGCAGCACCCTCCCGCCCAACCAAAGAGACCAAGAACCTGTGTTTACATCTTTACTTGCACAAAGACTTAAAAAAGAGAGAGTATGAAACTCTTCAAGTAGTTTTTACATGAATTTATTGCATGCTATCGCACTTTACCGAACTTGACTACTTCGCTTCGGTTTCGGTTAAAAAAAAAAACAACTTTTTGAACTTTTCCTGAGTTATGGCAGTGGCGGGACGGGATTTACTTTTGTAAAAAACAACAACTTTTATTTACGTACGTAAACAAAAGCCACTCTATGCAATTCAACTGACAAAAGTGCGCGACGAATAAATTTTTCCACTTGACACTCCCGAGTACGTTAATTGCAATTTGTTTATACGAATCGACTACAGTTACTTTGAATGCAGAAAAAAAAAATCAGGAGGTGTTTCCTGTGAACAAGAATTTCAGCTTCAACCCCTTGGCGGTTGTTGTCCTTTGGGTACAGGAGAGCAGAGAAGTCGAATGGCTAGAACCAATTTAATTGATTTTGCATTGGATTATCAAAAAATTTGCAAATGTACTTTGTGAGAGTTGAACGGTCGGTACTTGAATTGGTCGGATTATTGGAAAAGTTTTGTGGTGAATAAAAGCTTCGTAAGTGGTGGATAGTTTTAAGCACAGCATTTGGGGATGTTATTTTTTTTTTTTTTTTTGAGGGGATTAATGGTTTTTTGATGCCTGGATAGATTCTTGTTTAAATTTAAGAAATGGGAATTTTGTTTTTGTGATTTGAATTGATTGATAATGGACACGTCTGCTTTAAGACAGTGATTGATACAAAAAAATTGCTAAGACTTAAATTGTAGGTTTGAGAACTTATTTAGCGGTGCTGTGCTTAAAGGGGCTCTCATTTAACGCTTCGCAAATTTAAATTTAAATAAAACAAAGTGTGTGTGAGTTATCATCGACTAATTATGTGTGGAATATAATAATATCGATCATATGTCAACCACGATTTCTCTTGATGGCTTAAAATTCACACCCAATATTAAAATTAGCGGATCGTAATGTATTGGACGGTCTCGGATCCTATGTGGCGACGGTAAAATGATCGAAGCTAATGAAACATTGTCCTTTTGTGATGTAGAACATAGCATCCAGGGTCCATGGTAATTAATTAGCCAAATTGGCTGATTAAAGACAGCCTATTTGACAGATGTAGCAAACAACTCAGGGCATTTTCCACACCTCTCTAACTTCTATTCCAAAGAAGCCAAAAATCAAACTCACATTATAGTCCAGTCATTTGGTAAAAAATAAGAGGGTTACCTGGAAAGTTTTCCGGGAGTTTTGAAAATTGGTTAATTTATAGATTTGGGTATGCTCTTTTCGAATTTCAACTTTGCCACCTCGTACCCCCGCCGCCGCTCGCGCCGCCATCTTGAAAAAATGGTGTCTAAAAACGGTTTTTTATGAATATCTCCCTTCCTACGCATTTAACGATTCATAAAATCAATAGTTTTTGGCGTACGAGCGCCACAAAGTATCATTCATCATATTACGAGAAATACCTGCGCTTCAACTGAATAAGCACAAAATTTTTCTGAAGTTTGTTGTACATTTTTTCCTAACTTTGAAAGTTAATGCCTCATTTGATGATGCTTACCGATAGCTTATGATATTGAGAAAACAAATCAAAAAGAATAATTTAAAAAAGACCACTATTTTTTCCCTGGCAAAGCTTTCCAGATTAAAAAACTCAGTTTTTATTTGCGTCAACTGAATAAGCACACGATCTTTCACTCTCATTATTTTAGTTGGTTCTGAGAGTTTTAAGTTAATTGGTATGCCAAATCAAAAGTTGAAGTGCTGTTAGTGTATTTAGCCGTTAAATTAAAATTTAAACAAAATACGGTAAGATCAGAAGCTTTAATAGTGTCGGACAAGTTAAAGTTGATTCGTTAAAAGAATAAAGACTGACCGTGCGTGCTATAACTACCAACGTTGATCGGAGTCTTAGTATTGTCTATTCGTACCTCAGAAACCAAAGTTTGTACGAGAAAAACATGAAAGGTAGTAAAAAACGGCAACATTCGAAGTTGATCGACGAGCAACTTTGAGATGGCTCCGCGGTAAAAATTAAACAAAAAGTTGGTGTAACTGCAAGTGTTTCAACAGTCCACAGAGTACCAAACAGCGCAGATCATTTAAAATGATTGCAACTCCAAAAGAAACCACCATTAAACGAGCAACGAAAAGATATTCGTTTAAGATTTTCTAGACTCGATGTGAGTTGGAAAAATGTGTGGCACAACGCGGTTTTTTCGGATGAGAAGAGTTTAAATTTTGATGTCCCTGATGGTTTCAATTATTACTTTCACGATTTGAGAAAAGAAGAACGATTTTAAGCGCGGCATCATGGTGGAGAAGGTGGAGTTATGATATGGGGAGCAGTTAGCTACTATGGGACTATTGAGCTTGAGTTTCAAACGTCAAAAACGACTGCAATTACCTACAAAAGAATATTGGAACGAAAGTTTCCTTCAATTTCGGATATTTTTGGACCCTATAAATGGATTTTCCAATATGACAACGACCCGATCCAAACGTGGTGCACTGTCAAAAGTGGGATACAGGACTAGAATGTTAAATTACTTCAACGGTCGCCCTATTTACCTGACCTGAACCTCATAGAAAATGAATGGGGATGGTTGGTACGTAAAGTCTATGAGTCAGGCCGTCAGTTTGAGGACAGAGAATCGCTTATTCCAGCCATTAAGTTACCACGGAGAGAAATTTCGCTGGACTACTTAAAGAGTTTATACGATTCCATGCCAGCCCGAATTTATGAAGTAATCAAGAATAAAGGTGATAGTACCCAATACTAGAAATAACCAATAAAAAAAATATTTAAAGAAAATTTTGTTCATTTCTTTCCGTTTGATTTTATTTGCATTTTTAAAAGTTGTGCTTATTCAGTTGACACAAAAAAAAAATGAGTTTTTCAATCTAGAAAGCTTTGCATGAGAGGCAGGCAAAAAATAGTGGTCCTTTTTAAATCATTCTTTTTGATTTGTTTTCTCAACATCATAAGCTATCGGTAAGCATCATCAAATGAGGCATTAACGTTCAAAGTTAGGAAAAAATGTACAACAAACTTCAGAAAAATTTTGTGCTTATTCAGTTGAAGCGCAGGTATTTCTCGTAATATGATGAATAATACTTTGTGGCGCTCGTACGCCAAAAACTATTGATTTTATGAAAAAAATTATTGATACATAAATTGTAGGAAATTTTTTCTAGTTTAATTTTGTACATAAATATTTTTTTCGTAAAATGCGTAGGAAGGGAGATATTCATAAAAAACCGTTTTTAGACGCAATTTTTTCAAGATGGCGGCGCGAGCGGCGGGGGTACGAGGTGGCAAAGTTGAAATTCGAAAAGAGCATACCCAAATCTATAAATTAACCAATTTTCAAAACTCCCGGAAAACTTTCCAGGTAACCCTCTTTTTTTTACCAAATGACTGGACTATTTACCCTATCACCATTTCGAGTAACCTCCGATTCAATGAACTTCTTCCTGTCGTTGATCCCTCCAGAAAAGCTGAGGAATCCCATCGTCACCGGAAGAAGAAAGTTGATTTCTAATTCCAGTCTGGAAGACCATTTAAAAAAAACACGAAAGAGTATCGTAGACACTACGGAGCCCTGGGGCACACCAGCGTTCATTTGATGGGTGTAAGACTTGATTACCATTCGAATAAAGAGAGTTGGTGATTTATCAGGGCCAGAGGCACGTATTTTCGGTTAGAGAGACTGATATATAAGAGTAAATATTTGAATTGGTAGGTCAGCACTTTCTTTTTTTAAAGGCTCTTACCGCTAAACCCTGTTTTAGGTTTAAGGAATAAAGTTTTAAAATTGCATTTCGGAACAAATATAAATTTTATGAGAATGTCTGCAGGATTGAAAAAGAATAAAAATGGACAATAAATATTTTGCGAAGGGAAAAGCATTCTTAAAAAAAAAAATGGATAAAAAACATAATAGGATTAAAATTCGAAAGAATCCCAAGCAAATGGACAGAGAAGCATTGTTATTACAAATTTAATTTAATGTACATCAACTTACTCTTCTGTGTATAGTATTGGGCCATCTAGGTATTAGCAATGACAGATTCCAACTTGAGATTTACATTTCAAAAGGAGAGAAAGGGTGGGAGAGAGAAAAAGATAACAAATTGAAACCTTAAGTGCTTTTGCCAATTCAGAACCTTTTGAAGCAATCCAATTTGAATCATCTTCCCTGTCTGTCTGTCTATAAAGCCAACAAAAGACACAAATGTGTCCTATCCTTGAATTTGTAATGCAGCAACTACAAAATAACTAGATTCCAGAGCAGTGTCTGGATAGATAATAATAGTTTGATAAATTGCATTTGCCATAAGACATTTAGCCAAATGAAAAAACAATTAAAACACCAACAACAACATGTAGACGCACAAAATATCGAAAGAAAAAAAAATACTCAAAAATTCAGACAAACTCATTTGTGTTAAGCTATTGAGTTTATTTTCGTGTAATTAATTTATTGGGCTAACTTGATTTCACAAAAATTTGCCAAAAGGGAAATGAAAATTTCATCGAAACTGTGTCGATTTAATTCGATTGGCTTTTTGTGAAAATGAATCAGAGAGACACACGAGACGAGATGAGGCAGGAAGATAAACTGAAAAGTGAGACTGGTGACTGTGCGGATTAAGAGGATAATATTGGATTCAGGCGCCTAACGGTATGCAAACTGAATAATAATATTTTCTGCTTTCGAATATCGTTGGGGGAATTGCTGGTGGAAACTTTTGATCTTCTGAGAATCAACAACTTAAAAAAAATTTAAAACTATATTTGGACTTTGAACAACTTTTGCCGAGGTGAACTCCATGCAAATTTTGTTTGAAGATGTGTTTGGATGTGAATACGACCGGCCGGCGGCAGGGGGTGTGGGGTGGGGTTGCGTGTTTTGTTATAGAAATTTTAATTAATTAAAAACGCTGACAACAATTCGGGATGAGTGAATGAGATAATGCTAGACTAATTAGGTAGGCTTTGTTCAACAATAGAAATTATGACACGTTGATTGATGTCATTAAATGGAGGTACATTATTTTCGTATGGTTAGGTTTTATTTTTTTAATTTAATTTTTTAATTGGAAAACATCGACGTTGCTATGTTGTGGTTCGACGCAAGCAGTCGATTTATTTCCTCATCAATCTTAGTCAATGTACTGGACATTGGACAACCATTATGTTCCTGTTGAAGTTTTAAGAGATTTGTTTACTTAATTGCAAAAAGTACAGAAAAAATGATGAAAAAAAAGAGTAATCACCAAAGCCCTTATTAGGTTTTCAGTTTTTTATTGGGTCGTTTCGTTTAGAGTGCAATTACTTTTTCTTTTAACTGATTTTCCAGTTTTTGAGAGTCCTAGGAGGTTCCCACACTCTGTTGACACTCGTTTTGTTGTTAAATTTACTTACTTACTAAAGAAGATGCTACAGTCCAGACGGGTGCAGGTAGGCAAAGTCCTTAACTAGCTTAAAGTTAGTACTCTCTTTACTGATTGTTCCAAGACCGCTAGCGCCAAATTTTGTTCTCCGTCTCAATGCTAACGTTTTACCTTTTCGTAAAACTTCCGAACCTCATTTCTTTTGAGGCATCGCATCTCTGACCTGCTGTCCGCAACTTCATTTTTATTTTTATCTCTTTTCTGTACTCCTCGATCGCATGATTTTCATGCTTCTTCTTTGCTTTCATATAGAAGTCGGTTCCTCTTCTTTTTTTTCTATTCAGAAACCTCTCCAGTGTTGTTAAACATTGAAGTCAATCGACAGATACATCGATGGAGTTTTCGGACCCACTTTTTGAAGTGAAAACTTCTAATGCGATCTGTAAAAAAATGTATTTTGGGATTGGCAAGAACAGTAAGTTCGAGTCGCGTAAGCTATCAGGCTGAGCGTAACAGACAACAAGCTTTTTTGGTTATTGTGGTCTCTTGCTTCAGAGCCGAAATGATGAATCATATGAAAATGAATTGTTTGAAGTGAGCTGTCAAATTCTATAGTACAGCGGTTATTTTAACGAAAATAGTGTTGCCAGAAATACACCATATTGTAAGGCTGTTTAATCGATTTTCTAATGAGCAGAAATAGGAGTCATTAAAAAATGATTTGATTTTTCGTCTCAGTCAAATTTGCATATTATTTTGAGATATTTCAAATCTTTATAGATTAGTTTATTTATTAGGGATTATATTTGTCAAATATGTTGCGTGGTTTTTCTTGAAAATTTGGAGCTGAAAAATTTAATGAAACATTTTGGTCGAAAGTCTACACTCTTTATCAACTGTCAACATGACAAGAAGCGTTCATTTTGTCAAAATTTGATCATTTGTTTGTGTGGACTTTTTTGCGTTTCACATCAATGAGTTGTTGTTGCTGTTGTTTTTTTGTTATTATTGTTGTTGTTGTCGACTAGTTTCTTAGCTACTTTTTTACCGTGCTTGGCCAAGCCCTGACTATGGTGATAATGATAAATATTGTAGTTTTTTTTCTTCAAGTAAATACTGGCACTATAATCGCTCATTGGCACATTCCATAGCTTGTCCCAATCTGTCCCAGTCCAGTCTTTTTCGACCAACAAGCAAATTTTTACACCTTCCGAGACCATGTTACTGTCCCTTCCAAATGGCACTTATCCAAGCAAACATTTTTCATTCTAACATCTGCTTGCTTGAATTTTTGAACAAGGACCAAACCAATATCATACAAAAAAAAAAAAAAATAAAGCCAAATCAGCTCAAATTCATGCTCATAGGTATTTATATATAAATGCTCGAAGGTTCACATAATCATGTCTCTAACCTGATGCAGCAACCCCATCGATAGAGAAACTATGTATGAATTTTTAATTCAGGACAAACCTCTCAGTTTTATGGTTTACTCCTTGAGGCATCCTTTGCCATTGATTTTTCCTCACCTCGCTACTCCGGAAAACCACATCGCACAGAAAAAAAAAAGAAAACCAAAACCTCTGCACTATCAAATAATGATGGGCTTACACTACCAGTATTCTCGTTTCTCATATGTCCTATAAGGCTGTCATATACTGCATCTATAGATGGCCATCATGCTTTTCATAAAATATACCCTTGCGGATAATTTATTTTCGTTCGGTTTTTTGTGTTCGATCTCGAAAAACGGTGATGGCGGTGTCAGAGTTGTGTATGTTTTTTATAGACGAACCGTAATGCGGTATCGCAATTGTGGTAACTGCGCAGTTTGTTTATTAATTAATAAATTTCCTCAGTTATCGTTTTGGCATTAAAATTGATGCACTATTTTATTGGATTGTTGAAAATTGATGATATCATCAATGGCGGATATCAGTTGTTGGCAACATTAAGCTGAATGTTTGTGTCGATTGTGGAACATGAAAAATTCATGCAACATGATGATAAAGTGGTAATGTTTTCATGTCCAATTGATTTCTCAAAAAAAGATAAATTCGGCACTCAATAAATCGGATTTCATGAGAAAAAAAAAACAATTGGCTGAAATTCTTCAATGACAACAAAAAAAATCCTTGAAAAATGTTCAACCTTAAATCCTTAGAATCCTCAATTGACTAATTAAAAGCTCAACAAAAAGTCAAGCAAAAAATAAAGCTACTTGTGAGAATAGCACCCTTGTAACACAAACAAACCAACAATCCTTAAATAAAAAAAAATAAAAACATATATGTATCCCCAAAAAAATATACAACCCATTTTTGTTGGGAGCACAATCAATTTTTCAAGAGATTTGTCTTCCTCCTTACCCATTTGTGTGTGTAAAAAAAAATCTATTATACTGGGACACACCAAACATTCCCATCTCTAACCTCTTCTAAACCGTATAATTGTTCAAGTATCAAGTCCTTTAGTAAGAGAAAAAAAAAAAGAAAACACTGTACACTGCTTCACAAAACAAGTCGCCAGCTGAATACAGTGGAGGACTATAAACATAGTGGAGGTATCGTTCTAGAACAACGCTTCACCATTGGCTTTTATTGCTAACACGACCATTGCATACATTGTTTTCGAGTGGCGCTCGCAGGAGAACAACAGAAAAAATAAAAAATAAAAAACTTTAGGACTTTCCCTCCTCTCAAAGTTTCAACTATAACCTTCAACTAGCAGCTATCTTTAGGGGGTGGGGCTTAGGATTTTATAGGAAACGGATAGGGATTTAAATATGCAAAGATACGAAAACTGGAAGAGAGGAAAATAAACCATTCAAATGAAAAAAAAAAAAAACACAAACACCCATGACAATTCGCACCATTTAAAAATCGTGAGAGAGAGAGAGATTGGTCTTGAATTCCTTCCGGCTTTTTGTATATCTGAAGTTCAGACATTGACGGAGTTCAATTCATCGACGTTTTTAGCAAAAAATACATGACTTTTTCACGAGATCACTTCAACAATGGATGTCCAGTCAAAGTGTCTCGAGATTAACAACCTTTAATTTTCAATGGGATGTGAGCTTTTCTCATAGATCGACTATGATTTCCATTGTTATCCTGGTCGGTCTGCAATATGTTATTCAATTCAGTTTCGTAACTCAAGGTTTCCTACAACCGAATTCTTATACTACACAGGGCTCCTTCTGAGAAGATTGAAAACTGCATTTGTCCAGTCCATGTTCCGAAAAAAGAAGAATCTTCTTTGCTCTTTAATGGCAACGTATGAAAGCTCTTTTAGTTCGGATTTCGACAGCACCAACCAGAGTTGGGCAAAATTTATTCGAATAATCATTCGAATAATAAATAATCATTTTATTCGTTATTCACGAATAATGAATAATTTCATTTATTCGAAGAAAATTTATTCGAATGACGAATAAATTATTTTATTCATTATTCGAATAACGAATAAACGAATAACGAATAAAATAAACACAAGGAATTTGGTAGAACGATTAATGTTTTAATTTTTATTTTTATTTTTTTTTTTTTAATTAAAAGTTGGTTAAAGCTCCTAAGATTGGACTTCATCACTACTCTTTGTCGGACAGTGTGTTTGCTTTTGGAAAGTTTATCATGGTTGTGTATTATATTTTTTAAATATCCTCTTCACTTCAGGATAGCGATCCAAGGCTACGGTTTGGGAATCCTTTGATTGTTACAATTTTAGGTTCACACTTTGTACACTTCAGAATGCTTTTATCACTAGAATATAAAGCGTCATACTTAAGAAATTTTCCATTCAACAAAGTCAATGTCGTTTTTGCACAGATTTGATGCACAGATACATTGGTAGCACATTCATTAGAACCTGTTGAGATGTTCAAAATGTTTTGATTTTATTGATACATCAGTGCCCAAATTTTCATTTCAAAATCCATAACATCATTTAATGGCTCACATTTTAAAAATCAAAAGTACCTACACGCTACACCACAACACCACTTTCATCAATAACGTCACCAACTGCTTTGTATGCAATAATAAGAATTAACTATTTCTAGATTTATTTTAAATTTAATCAATTCCCAGGGATACTTCAGGGGATAGATTTTTATTACTCTCCCTAATAATTTCCAAGAATTATCAACCGCGGATATTTTGTCTTCTTTTTTCAATATATTGAACAAGAATTTGTCGAAAGAATTTTTGTCAGCAAGAAAGAATGAATGAAGGAATTCCAGCGTCTAATTCCAAAGGAAACGTAAATAAAAAAATTGAAGATAAACAGACAAATGAAAGAAGGTACAAAGTCGATTTTATTCGTTATTCAGAATAACGAATAAAATTACGAATAATTTACGAATAACGAATAAAATCACGAATAATTTATTCGCGAATAAATTATTCGTGAATAAATTAGTGGCGAATAATTTTTTATTCGAATAATTATTCGAATAAAAATTTATTCGAATAATGCCCAACTCTGGCACCAACTAATGGGTATTAAGAAATCATTTTAACTCCAAAACTCAATGCTGGCTCGTGTCGTTAGAGCGGAATATAGCCCAATTGACACTATCAATCATTTGTCTGTGATTGCCCGCATTCGTTCGTTGATTGCCCGGATGAATTCGTGTTTGCCAGGATTCCTCCGTTGATTGTCCGGATTCCTCCGTTTATTGCCCAGACCATTCCGAGTCTGCCCAGATTCGTCCGTTGATTGACCGGATTCGTCCGTTGATTGTCCGAATTCGACCGTTGATTGCCCGGATTCGTCCATTGATTGACCGGATTCGTCCGTGATTGTCCGAATTCGACCGTTGATTGCCCGGATTCGTCCATTGATTGACCGGATTCGTCCGTGATTGTCCGCATTTGTCCGTTGATTGCCCGGACGATTCCGAGTTTACCCAGATTCATCCGTTGATTGTCCGAATTCGTCCGTTATTGCCCGAGTTCTACCGTTGATTGCCCAGACGATTCCGCGTTTACCCGGATTCGTCCCTTGACCGGGTTCTTCCGTTGATTGACCGGATTCGTCCCTGATTGTCCAAATTCGTTCGTTGATAGCCCGGATACGTCCGTTGATTTACCTTAGCCAGTTTCGGTGGTTCACTAAATGACAATGATTCGTTCATTAGCCGTACAAACCGAATTCAAAATGAGGTATGCATGTTCCATCACTCTTCCAATTCTATCCTACTTTCTTAAACTCGCGCTGTTTTCATCAACATTAAAAGGGTACCCCATCACCCTCAAGCACGTGATCATTAAAAAAAATCGTTTAAGAATTAGTGGTCCTTCACTCCTTCACCTTTTCCTATAAAAGACAAGTACGAAAAGGGAAAATCGCATCAGAAGCATTTGAGTGCCAGTACTTGTTCTCAGTACTCATATTCTTGTATAAGGCTAAATGTTTTTTACAAGTTTATTTCAATTATTTTGATAGTCAAATAATCAGTACTTGTATCAAAAAGTACTAGGATCAGTACTTTTTAGTATTGCTAACGAACATTTGACGGTACTAGGACTCCTATTTGTAGAAAATAGTATTGGTACTTGAAAGTACAAGTAAATGTACTTTTAAAGTTCGTATGTATGAACGAACAGACTAAAAACTAATGGTGCTTGACCTTTTTAAAGTACCAGTGCCGGGGCCTTAAACATGACTAAGTCATCGATCCACTCCCGAAAAAGAAAGCATTCACCTAAATTATTCTGAGGGAATTTCTCCATTTTCTATGGGGGTGTTGTTTTTCATAAAGAAAAAAAGAAATGCATTTTCAATGATGTACTTAAACAGATCTCTTTTTGCACGAGAACAAAAAGAAAACATATCTGCATCATCCCTGATGGCTGTGCCACATCCGAAACTAAGGTAAAATTCTAATCATAAGACTATTAACCTCAATTCGTCCAAAATTTTTCCGTACAGAAGTGAAAAGCAACTTAAAACTACTCAATGCCCCCAAACTCTCTTGGCTCCTTCTGTCTCCTTAGGTATATCCACTTAAGTCAATCTCATTCTTCGTCAGCGTTGTCGTCCTCTTCGGTCGTCCATCTACCATATATTCTTCATTCTTTGACTCCCCAGCAATTTTCTGTTGTTTTTTTTTTTTTTTTTTTGTAGTTCGTAAAAAAAAATATATTTGCATAAATAGGTTTTTGGCGGGAGCGAACAGGGTGGACTGAATTTTTCTTTGGAGATTTTTTGTTTCTTTTGTAGAAAGGTGTATCATCTTCGTCGGTCGGTTAAAGTGGAACAGTGAATAAAATGAAAACGAAATAAATAAAGTTGAAGGACAAAAAAGTGAAAAAAAGCAAACTTCTGGGGAATTCTCTTCTGTCCATGTCCAAGAAAAGTGCATAGTGCAACGTATGTATGTGTGTACAAAGGGGTATTAAATGTACTTGAGTTTTGAAATTTAATTAAAGTCATCTCGAGAAAGCGCCCAGGAAGTGGGACGTGGGAGTTTGCTTGCCGTTCGTGAAGATATGCGTCCTGAGTGTCAAAAGTTTGAGAGGTTTTGTTTTTTTTTTTTTCTTTCTTGTTTATTGTTCTACTTAGTGGGAGGTTGGTTGTGGGAAAGAAAAATACAGAAAAAAATGCTTTGTTTTTCAAGTCGGTTCACGAGAAAGAAAGATTAAGTACGAAAGAAAAAAAAAATCTCTTTGAGAGGACGATTCTGGACAAATGACAGGATTATTATGAGTTGAAGTGTTGTAGAAAAAAGCGAGCTAGAAAAAAAGGAATAAGCAAAAAGAGTGTAACGTTGAAAAAATAGCAGATTAAGACCATCATCACGAAGATATAACCAATGGGAAATGGAGTGTGCAAAACGCTCTTATTTCGAATTCCTGTCAAAAGAATTTTAAAAAATCATGAGAATGGGTTGGGAATGATGCGAATTGCGATTTTAAGAAAATTGAAATGAAACTTGGAAGTCTTAATGGGTCTTTAATTAAAAGGGTGTAGTTTTTTTTTAACGCAAATTCAAAATTCAAAATTAATTCAAAAACTCATGAATTCATTACTTGACGTTTCCTTGGCTCTAGTTCTTATTTATAATGAAGTTTAGCTTAAAAGAGAACATCTCACTTTATGGAAAAATTATTTTAAGTGCATATTTGATTTACGAATTCTTAAATAGTTTATTGAAGTGTATTTAAAAAAAAATAATAATAATAAAAAAAATCACTACACTCGCGGACATCCGGCAGAAGTGAATACACCTCTTGTCATTTTATCAGTTAATATACTGTACAGCTGCTGTATTATGTGTATTATGGCTAACGCTTTGTTTAAACAGCAAAAGTATTCCTATATTCCTGGATATTCCTATATTCCTTAAAATTATAATTTGCCTCGCTCCTTTTTTTTTGTCTAATCAACGCGCACTCAAGGGATTTTTTCATTCCCATTTATAGGCCAAGAGCACAGTGCGAGTATTAGGGAAAGGACAGAGGATGTAAAAGGAGGTGTCGGTTTTGAATTCATGAATATTACAATGACTGGGGGTAGACAGAGTGTGGAAGAGAGTTCCACATTCGTGTAGTACGGCTAAGAATGATTCTTTGTACTTGACAGTACGTCCGAAGTTGGGCTCAAGGGTGAACTGACGGGCATTCCTGGAGGCGCGGGAATTACGGTTGAATGTCTTAAGGGGAGGAATGCAACTGGCTATTTCACTAGAGCATATACCGTTGAAGTATCGGTAAAACAGGGTGCGACATGAGACATTACGCCGATGTTCTAGAGATGTAAATGACTCAGCGATGGTATTGTCACCAATCATTTTGAACGCTCTTTTTTGGATACTGTCCAGAAGACTTAAGTACGTCATTGGAGCACCAGCCCAGACGTGAGAATTGTACTCAAGCTTAGGACGTATGTAGGTTTTGTAGATGCTGGCTACCATCAGAAGGGGAAAAAAAATTCTTGCATCGCCTTAAGAAACCTAAACATCTTGCGGCATTTTTGGCGATATCGCATATGTGCTCGTTCCACAAGAGGTGGTCAGTGATGCACATACCGAGAATCTCGAGATGTTTGGTCTCATTGATACAAGTGCCATCAATACTACATATACTACGCCTCAATACTACAATCAGCAACATAGTTCCTTTCAATATGTATGCCTTAGAAGATGATAATGCTCCCGGTGCTGCTAATATCAAGGATATATATATATCGTCAAGCTTATCTAATTTAAATATTTATTATCAGAATGTTGGAGGTCTTAGAACTAAGCTTAGACAAGTATTTTTATCTCTTACTTCTGAGTTATATGATATTGTGATTTTAGTTGAAACTTGGTTAAACGAAGATTTCTTAAACTCTGAAATATGCAACTCTGCTTATACCATATTTAGAAAAGACAGATGTGTTAATATAACTGGATTTGAACGTGGAGGTGGAGTTTTAATTGCTATTAGGTCTACTTTATTTTGTAAAAATGTTGAACTTGTATCTAACAACCCTCCTTTTCAATGTATATATGATGTTGATCAATTGATTATTAATGTTTCATTGTGTAATAAAGAAGAACTTTTTATTGTCTGCAGTTATATACCTCCAAGAAGCTCTATAGAATTATATGACATCCATCTCAGTAATTGTAAGCGAATTTTAGAAAATCTTTCATATGCTCAGCACATATTTTTTGCTGGAGATTTTAATTTGGGTGATGTTAATTGGATTTTTGATCATGAAGAGAAACATTTAGTTCCTTTTAATATTACATCTGATATCGAAGCAATGGTAGTAGACTTTTTCAGCCAGTTCGATTTGATTCAAATTAATAATTGCCATAACGATCTTGATCGCATACTCGATATTATTGTCGTTGACAAATATTTTAACGCTGATGTTGAAAAATGTGTACTACCAATGCTTCATAATTCTATTCATCATTGTGCTTTAGTGAGCCTTCAGTTAATAACACCAAAACTGTTTATTGTTATGAGAATGCTAATTTTGATGCAATAAATGGATATATTGCTTCTTTTTCGTGTCAATCTGATCTTAATAGTTCGTATAACAACTTCAAATCTGTTTTAAGAAACGCGATCGAACAATTTGTTCCAAAGAAAATAGTTAAGTGTAACTCTAATCCTGTTTGGTTTAACAACAGACTATCTAGGTTAAAAAATCAGAAAAATAAAGCGTATAAAAATTTCAAAAGTAATAAGGAAAGTGAAACGCTACGGCACAAATATTTATCCTTGGAACAGGAATTTGTTTCTCTTAACATGTTTTTATATAATAATTATATTTCATCAACTGAGTCAAAGATAAAAAAGGACTCGCGCCATTTTTGGAAATTTATCAGTTCCAAACGGAATAATACAGGTTTTCCTATTTGTATGACATATTCTGGTTTTTCATCCAGCGATATTTCTGAGATTTGCAATCTTTTCGCCAAATATTTCGAATCAGTTTATTCTCATGATGTGCATGCTCAAAATATTCCTAACGTCAACGAGATTCTAAGTTTGGGTAATATTGAAGTCAGTACTCATGAGGTGTTGGTTGCTTTAAAACAAATTGATTCTTCGAATTCTGCTGGACCTGATGGTTTTTCCTCTGGTTTTATTAAAAATGCGGCAGTCTCTCTTGCTGAACCATTAAGAATTATTTTTAATCTATCCCTGGCGAAAGGTGTATTCCTTAGTGAATGGAAATATTCATTTTTAACACCTATTTTTAAATCTGGATCGAAGCAAGATATTTCAAATTATAGACCCATTTGTAAAATCTCTGCCATTCCCCAAGGTCTTTGAAAAAATCATAACTGATAAAATATTTTTTGTTGTTCGTGAGCACATATCGGAATTTCAACATGGTTTTTTCCCAGGCAGATCAACCGCTACTAATCTATCACTGTTTGTTGATTATATAATCTCGAACTTTGAAAAGAATCTGCAAACTGATATTATCTTTACCGATTTTGCCAAAGCATTCGATAGAGTTAATCATAAAATTCTTTTGCATAAGTTGTCCTGCCTGGGTTTTCACTCTAATCTTCTCAACTGGATTAAATCTTATTTAACTGAAAGAGTTCAAATCGTTAAGATAGACAATAATCTTTCGGACCCCATTTATGTTCCTTCGGTTGTACCCCAAGGTAGCCATATTGGTCCTTTATTGTTTCTCTTATTTATCAATGACATCTCGGATATTTTTGTTCATTCGAAATGCCTTCTTTACGCCGACGACCTCAAGCTTTTCAGAAAAATCGAATCTTCACAAGATTATTTACTTCTTCAAGAGGATTTAATGAGGCTCTCTCAATGGTGTAAATTAAATTGTCTTCATCTGAATGTAACTAAATGTCAAGTATTAACATGCTGTAGGAAGCAAGATTTTATGAGCTATACTTACAAGTTGAATGATGCCTCTTTAGAGAGAATTTCCCAAAAAAAAGACCTCGGTATCATCCTGGATGAAAAACTTTCATTTAAGGCTCATATTGATTATGTATCAAATAAAAGCAATGCAATGTTGGGCTTTATCAAACGAAATTCTAAGGAATTTTCTGATATCTTCACACTAAAATCACTTTATTTTACTTCAGTTCGTTCTGTTGTTGAGTATTGCGCTATTATTTGGAATCCTTACTATTCAAATGCGTCGGATAGGATTGAAAGGGTTCAAAGAAGATTTTCAAGATATGCTCTCTTTAAGATTAACTTTTCAAACAATGATATGCCCAGCTACAATACTAGGTGCTTATTACTTGGGATTCAAACTCTTGTTCTAAGACGAAAATATTTTGCTATTATATTTGTTCGCGATGTTCTTAAGTCTCGTATTGATTGTTCATTTCTTCTGAGTAAACTTTGTTTTCGTGTTCCTTTAAGAAGTCTTAGAGTTACAGTTTTATTTTTTGAACGTTTTCATAGAACAAATTATGGATCAAACGCACCGATTTCAAGATGCATCAAAGAGGCAAACTCAGTCTGTAACTTAATTGATTTTTTTGAAGACTGTTCTAGAGTAACCTTTAAGAAAAAACTTCTGTATATTTTAATGTATTCTGCATAGTTTTACGTTTCAATATTAGTCTTACTTAGATGAATTTTTGTATTTTTACACTGTAAATATTGTTTGTCCTATTTATTAATATTTTGTAATCGAGTCTGTAAGAATATTTCTGATTGACAAATAAACTAAACTAACATAAACTAACATTCATGGATAGTGGCAAGGGGGGTATATCTCGCTTCGACGATACAAGACAGCATTGAGTTTTCGAAGCATTAAACTCTACTCGATTTTGTATTCCCCATTGTACAATGCTGTTTAAGTCAGAGTTTAATGAGCTTATCATATTTTGTCGTTGTAGTTCCACATCCGAAGAGGAAGGATGTGAGTCTGGAAACGAATATGAAAAGCTAAGGGTACTATCGTCAGCGAAACAATTTATTGGATTAGAAGTAACAGACAAGAGATCATTAATGAAAATGAGGAAGAGGGTCGGAGACAAAACGGAGACCTGGGGCACACCAGCATTTATATTGTGGGTTTCAGACTTGAAACCGTCCAATACAACTTGTATTGAACGGTTCGAAAGAAAGTTTCTAATCCAACGAAAAAGGGATTCATCGATACCGAAAGCACGCATTTTCGATAAGAGAGCAAGATGGTAGACTTTATCAAACGCCTTTAAAATATCAAGTGGTTGCTTACTTTACTTTCTCCAAAACGATGTAAAGATTTGTTCCACTGTTCGGTGAGATAAACCATCAGATCACCAGTGGACCTGTTGCTGCGAAAGCCGTACTGCCGGTCATTAAGAAGCTTTCGGTCTTCGAGATAATTCTTGAGCTGATAGTTTATCAGCGTTTCCATGACCTTAGAAAGAAAGGGCGTAAGTGCAATCGGACGAATAAAGATAATTGTTTAATTACTGACAAGATGTTGAGGTTTTTATCGATTTATCTTTACAAGTCTTCCCATACCCTAACTTTTTAAATGTTGACACTAGAAATATCGTTGCATGTAAACATGGCATTTCGGCCACGATAATATTGAGTTCCGTTTATATGTCATTGTTAAGATTTCCCAACTTCGAAAAATCGTTTTTGGTAAAAATATACAACAAAAAGATGTTCTACATGTACCTACGTTTACTTTAAAGTACAAATATGTTTGTACTGTTCGTTCACCTTTCCACAGATCATCAAATTAAATCGCTTCTATTTCTATCACGGAACTAAAATTCGCATTTGTTTTGTCCTTATGTCATGGCATAAGTTATCCCTTTTCATGTTCATCCTTGCAAAATTTTCCCTACAGAATATTATATGGAGAAATTGTCCGCCGGTTACATAACGCTCTTGCATCTTCGGAATCCCATCTCACATCGTTGTGAACAAAAAATAATCATCTAACCATCTCCGTCACACACATTACAATTCCCATGTGCAGCAGATGAACGTCATCAAAACTTGTGCAGAGAGTGTAGAGTTTCGACCCAAAAGGTACATTGAATTATTCATCATCTCCGCATTTCCAAAAAAAAAAAAAATTCTCAACAAATTTGACAAATATAATCCACAATAAAAAAATTCGTGTCCATAAAATAATCCACAAAAGATTTGAAATATCTCAAATCACTTAAAATTAAAATTAAATGCAACTTTCAGAGGAAAAATCATACCATTTTTGAATGAATTCGTATTTCTGTTTATAAGAAAGATTCGAATTCGCTGTGATATTGAATTTGACAGCTCACTTCAAACAATTCATTTTCATATGATTCACCATTTCGGCACTGAAGACATCCAACAACCAAAAAGAACTTACTGTCTCTTACGCACAGTCTGATACATTTACGAATCTTGTTGTCTCTTACGCTCTGGCTGTTTGTTCTACGCATGGGCGGTTTTTCGATCAGCCAACAGCATGATATCTTACGATCAGAATTTTACGCCTTTCGATCTAACGCGAACTTACATTTTTATACCCATCCCCAAGTAAGTAAATACAGGGTGCGGCACGAAAACTTGCTGATTTTTTTTTCGAACCAAGCGGGTTGGAGTGATGGGATGGGGGTGGGGAGCATCTCATTTTTTAGGGGATTTCCTAAAGTTTCATCTACGGTGCAGTCAGTCGACATCATATACATTGGACGAAAGAGCAACGCGCATTTGTCTGCAAGGCTTACTTTTCCAAAGATCGTTCCATAATTTCCACTCAACGTGCTTTCCGTACTCGCCGTTCCCTGAGGTATCGTTCCTAGCCGACAGTCGATTGTTTCGTGGGTAAAAACATTCAGTGAGAGCGGAGACGTGACAAAATTCCGTGCAGAACGCCGGAGATTCAGAACAGAAGAAAACATTGAGATGGTGAGAGTTTATGTCTTGCGATGATTGAAGAATTTTGTATCCTAAAACTCGATAAACTGGACCTTGGGGTCCTGTGGTTTCAACAAGATGGAGCCACGGCCCACACAACACGAGCATCAACGGATCTTTTGAGGGAACATTTCCCCGATCGTCTAATATCCTTGAGAGGCGACTTTATGTGGCCGGTGCGCTCACCTTATTTGACTCCGTGCGATTTTTGGTTATGGGGTTACCTTAAATCTATCGTTTACACTGATCAGCCTCGAACCCTAAATCATCTGAAGGACAACATTTGTGAAGCAATAGCGAACATACCCATCGATTTGCTCGAAAGAGTTCAGCAGAGCTTCGAAAATCGGGTATCTCAGTATATTGAAAACGGAGGCCATCACTTGTTCGATATCATCTTTAAAACCATGTTATGGAAAATTTAAATTGTGTGTGACAAGAATAAAAAAGTTTCGTAACTGTATGTCCACTACTTTTGGTTATTACCTTTTAAAATCAGCAAGTTTTCGTGCCGCATCCTGTATTTTTACAGATCAAAATGAAAATGCATCATGCCGCATAAGAATCGTCATCATGGCCACCTAATCCTAATCTAAATTGCGAGTGACAAGGATCGTCGCGTTTAATTCTACCGAGACATCGAGCAAGCTTTATCTTTTCGTTACACACTCAATTAGGGTTGTTTCATCTCGGAAGGCAGTGCCGAAGGCTAAGAGATTGTTCTCTCCGGCAATAAGGTTCGTACGAGACCCCATAGTCAGAATTCAAGATTGAAAGATGTTGCTGATGCACAAAATGTACTTTTAGCATGTAAAACGGTCTTAGCTTCCAGATTACATTTTTCTTACAATAATTGAAAAGTTATATAAGGAAAGTCAAGAATTTCGCTTCTTACAAAATTCGACTCAATCGACCCATCCATTATGCCCAAAAGGCTATTATTTCATTTTTCACGGGTACTGACAAAACTTGTATGATTATAAAACTGTTAAGAAAAAAAGGGCTTCTTAGCTCCGTCGTTTGGAATCGGTGTTAAATTGTAGGTCTGAGGAGAGTCAGTGAGTGTTAGCTTAAAACAGCTTCAATAATCCCCAGGTTAAAAAAAAAAAAAAAACAACCAAATATACCACCAATCTGCCCTTTTTTCCGAATCAAATCAAACACAAAAAACTAAGTTTCCAAATCAAATACCGACATGTACCTGCTAATCACCTTTGTGCAAATATTTGATAAAATCTAACGCTGCCATTACATTTTCTGAATTTATGCTCTAATTACACCCAACTTCCGTTTCATTGAACCCGAAATTAAATCAAACTTTCAGCAAACGTCATCACGAAAAAATTATTAAAATAGTCACACTTTTCTCATCCACCAGAGGAACATCGATCGCAGCTCAGTAAAATGTAAAAAAGAAAACGAGTGAAGACACAGACAGATTCTCGTCAACTTAGTGTTGGCCACAAAAACAAAACTTTAGTATTGTTTTCGTACCACACTTCCGGCAGCCTCAAAATCTCCCTTAAAAATAAGTAAACAAACACAAAAATGCATAACTTAAGGCGCAAAGTAAAACAAGGATACCAATTTGTGTACGCACAACACACATTCCCACCCATAAACAGGAGTAAAACGAGTACGTGCAAACGTGCAGAAATAAATTATTCGTTGTCATAAATTTTTGAATGAATTTGTTTAATTTGCTGTTTCACTAAGAAAATGCATAGCATACCTTTGGGCGGACTGTTTTTGATTTGCGGTTATTAAAAAAAAAAACACACATGGATAAAGGCTTGCTTGTTCAGGCCCAAGGAAAATGGCTTCAACGCGTGCCTTGACGTTTATTAAACTTAATGAAAGTTCATGTTGACCCAGTGTGAATGACTTTTTGTTGTGTTGACGGAAGCAAAATTTATAAGAATCGTTTTCCTTCGAGTACAAGTACAGTACGAACGTGCAAAGTAGGAATTACTACAGTGATGTGTAAAAAAATAACAAAACCCGTTTAGAAGGATATAATCATTGACTTAATTAAACATTTGCACGCGACTGTCAGTACTTGTCAGTAACAAAATGGGAAAGAATAATAATGTAAACGAAGAAAGGAGTTGAAGACTACCTACTTTCATCTAATAAAGAAGACAAAAAATTTGTGCGCAAATAGAGTAAAAACTGAAGTGGCTTTGGTTGGTTAAATATTTGATTTGAGAGCTAAACGGTTGACACAAGAATTGAAACAGTTAAAAAATTAGGTATGTCTTCTCATAAATTGCAGAGTGAAGTGTTGATTTCTGGAGAGTGTTTTGACATTGTGAGGGCGGTATGGATGGCATCGAATGTGGGGGTTTACCTGAGTCTGTTTTTGTCAGAGAAGATCATTTATTTGAATGTTTATGAGTGGGTGTACGAGCATGACAGAGTTATTGTTTCTCGAATTCGATTTGGTTCACTTGACGAGTGTTTCGTTTGGGAGAGGTGTTTTCGTAGAATAACATTAAAAGCAGAATTAGTACAATTTTAGAATTTTGGGAATTTTTATTAATCGCTCGGTTGTAGAGAAGGCTTACAGCAGTTTGTGGATCAATTTTTCTTAACGGATAGTTCAATATTATGTTTAAAGAAATAATGAACAAAAAAGCCAAATCGGTTTGTCAACTAGACAGGGATTAAAAAAAAAGAAAAAACGACCTTGCTTCTATTTTTTCAAATGTTTTATAAATCAATTCTCGGGGCTATTTGAGTTGGCGAACTGAGCTGCTTCTCAGTTTACATAAAAACCCACTCGATTTAATTCGGCTTACAACATTCCTTTAGACGGCTACTTTCGATATTTTAGCGGGATCATACTCATAGTTTTGTTTTGACTATGTGCACACTGCACAGTGAAATCAAAGAAATGCTGTGTACAGTGACTCTTCTTTGGCTTGAGTTTCAACGTAGTCGCTGTTCCATTTTTGACGAGGGATGCATTAGCTGCGTACATTACAAATTCATAAATTATACCAATGAAATATAATTCACATATAATACAAACACTGAACTTATGAGGAAAAGTATTTGCGCAGAAAATATGCATAAAAAAGCGAACCGTCGACGACAAAAAGAACTTAAAAAGAGTTAAAACTCCATGCCTCCTAGTTTACAGGATCCGATCATTCGGCCAAAGTATACTCCCGGACCTGTCGGTTGAAACACCGGTTAATCGCCTCCGTAGATAAAACGGTTCAAAGCCGTTGATGACCCAAAGGAATCCTTGTTGAGAACCGGTTAACCAAACCGTTGAAAATCGGAGAAAGCACTGCTGATTCCCAAGGAAAGCCTTGTTGAAAACCGGTAAACAAGCCGTTAAAAGCCGGAGAAAGCTCTGGTGATACCCAAAAGAAGACTTGATGAGAACCGGTTATCGGCTTGAGAGCCGTAGGAAGCTCCATTGAAAAGCAAGAGAAAGCCCTAATGGACGCACGCATATGCCGCCGTGCTAGGATCCTGTATTGGGTATTGGCAAGGAGCCGATTAGGTGCGCGGTAGTTGAGTCAGTATAGGTAGTTCAAAAGATTCCGTAGGTCCTACATGCTGCTTGAAATGTTCGGCATGAAAAAGCTGTCAGTGCAGTGACGCTGTCTTGTAACAAAGTCACATGTTTTTTCATAATATTTTCGTGTATGGAATTGATCTTAATATTATACAATTCACACACTCCTTTCGATTTTTTTTTTTTAAGTAGACTAGTAAAGTAGCGCTAAAATCACCTCTCCTTCTACTACCGTATGATACTATTGTGTCAGTAAGTAATATTGGTCAAAGAAAAAGCATGAAATAATCAAACAATTTTTCATCGGAAATTCCCCCACCAGCGCGCGGTAAGAAGTTGCGATATTGAAGTTATTTAGTGCGTTTTTAATTCCCACTAGGGGCTTTGGTACCTGCCGATTCACGTTTAGTGCCCCGTGCCAACTCTGGCATCATATCTGCCGATCCGTACCACCAAAGTCATTTTGCCTGCTGATCCGTGCCATCAATGGCATTGTGCCTGCCGATTCGCATTCGCTTAGGGTGTCCCATCCGATCCACGCACCATACCGACTTTGTCCAAGGACCTGTCAATAACATACCCGAACAACAACAAACGGCTCTCCTACAGGGATAACTCCGACCAGATGGTTTCAACAAAAATTTTACTATTCATATTCTTGATAAATATTATTTGTGGAAAAGGCCAGAAGACCTAGAATTTTTGTGTTTGTTCAATAAGACCTTGCTGAGACCGGCGAGCAAGACCTCACAGCTTAAGCGCAATCCAAATAAATTTTCTGCGGCGTTTCGTGCAGTCATAGATCCACTAGAATACACTAGAGAACAAGCCGCCGCAAAAGATATGGCCTCCGGTTTTTGAGATTCAAAATGTATGATTCACATCGATTACTTAAAGGAGGCCAAAACGGTCAGAGGGCTTTACTTTTTCGAATTATTAGGCCGACTCGACGCCGAATTGAATTGAATTGCATCGGCTCGCACCAACGCCATCGCCACGGTCGAATTGAGCTTCGAAATGCTGCCCTAAACAAATTTGTTAAAATGAAACCTTATTGCGTGGGTTCAACCAGCTGATTATTGTAAAAAGGGAGAAATGGAAATGTATTTGAAACCAAAAAAACATTGTTAACAATTTCGTCAAAATCAAGATATCACAATAACAATCATAACAAACTAGAACAAAAACCTAATTAATGTCAAATGAATTACCTCGAACGACTATCACAAACTCCTTTATCAATTTCAGTCGAAATAATTGGACCCGAAATGTAGACTCATTCATCCATTAGGTTTGCAACGAATCCATCAAAGTAATTTACATTTAACTTGTTTATTCAACAGGAGTTATGTACGTGTACTTCGAAACGACATAACCTCACCAAACAAGAAGCCCGTAAATGAAAATTCTTGTTGAAAGCTTACAGGTACAGGTACAGGTACATAAATTAACTAGCCTTGTCGCAAAAATAACAACAATGCACATGTTTGTCGTTCCATTTCCCGCCAGCTCCACAAATAGCTCATAGCTCATTAATTTTTCATTCACTCTTGCAAAAATATCACATCGCAATCCGATAATTATTCTTTCATTACACGAACCGAGTATGCTCATTGCCACAAAAGTACGTCTTTTCTATGCAAAATAAATAAATATACCCACCGGTCGGTCGTCTCGTTTAACACAGTACAAACAACCCAACCAGCAGCGCAGCTGACCATATCATTATCAAATCAACCCCTTGGCGGAATGACGACCACGACAATGATACCGCACATCGCGCACCGCCGTCAATGGTCAATTAAAAACGAACGAAGAATAAACAAAAGAAAAATGAACATTTTCTATTGTTGTCAACTGTTCGTTGGGATTTTCACACTAATTTGGTGTCTCGTGTCGGTTCAATGTCTAAAAAATATCACGCATTATGTGATAAGCCCGAAGAAGGGTGTCTGGCACTTGCGCGTGTCCATCATTGAAAATGTTACCTCTCCTTCTATTCATTCTTTTAAGACTATCATCGAGAAATTCTTCTTCCCGACCCTTTCGGTCTTTGTCATGCCATTCATTTTCCAATGTACCAAAAGTCTAATTAACTTTGAAGCAAAGTGCATCCCCGAACGAAGAACATCGCATATCTTCAGATTAATTTCGCAATGCGTCCATATCCCATAATAATGATGATGATTTTCACTCAAGCGGCTATTAATTAATTTCAAATCAAAGCCACTAAAGTACACGACTTGCGATTTTTGTTCTGTCAGGCGTGCCGTGAAAGTCTTTTACCCGATGATGCTGCATGTTCCTTATGGTGTGTTTTTGTGTGTGTCTACATGAAGGTGATGTGACCAACAAGAACAACTGGCGGCGAGAAATTTTGCGCGTTCTGAAAGATTTATAAAAGACTTAGACAAACAAATGTTTGATGTTGTGAGTTATGAAGCAAGCATAGGCACACGAACACCTAGAGATGCCTCACCCTACAGTCGATCCAAGTCCATGATGCAAAGGAAGCACGAGAGAGTTTATTAGAATAATTAGGCTTCTCTATTGGGAGATTTATTCGATGCACAGGTTTCAAACAGTCTGATTAGCAAGAAAGTGCTATGCTGGCTTAAAGTGCTTATGTTTTAGCAAATAAAAAAAATTACAATAATTTTATTGGTGGAATTTTATAGGATAAATACTCAACTCGACTCTACGATCTTGATTTGAGTTGTCGTCGTCTTTGTCAATAAAAAAATATTCGTAAAAAACGCAAGTATACGCCCGAGTGCCTCGGAAATCATACCGATCCTGGTTCTTTTGAATAAATTGAGTCAAATTTGAAAAATAATATTTGTAAGAAAAAAATAGCAAGTATACGCCCGAGTGCCCAAGTATAGTTTTGCCACAGTCACTGTAAAACAAAATGAAAATAATTCTCAAATTGCTCGTTCACAAAAATACATTTTCTAAATCTATCTAAAAGGAATTAAAAAATTGAAAAAAAAAGAAAAATGTTTACAAAAATTGCACAAATCGAATGAAAACACAAATTTAATTGAAAACTGAAAAATGAAACGCTGCTGCTACCATGCTGAAGTGAAGAAAAAAGCGACGATAGATGCACCCAGGCAAATCCATCCAGTTCTAGATTGGAATCAATTGCTGCCGTGTCTTCATCACACAGAACATCCGCATCAGCATCATCAGCATCGCTATCATCATCATCATCTTCATCATCATCGTCGTCGTAGTCGTAGTCATCGTCCTCTTCGTGGCTGCATGCTAGTCGTTGTTGGTAGGGACTGCTGTAAAGTTTGTGTTAAATTTGCATCAGAGTCAAACGGATGCTGGGTCCTTCCTCATCGGCGGCAGCATTGGCAAAGCGGCATAAAGACCTACATGTGAATATCTCCGTAGTGTGGTGCATGCGTTTCAGTCGTTTCGACTTCGGTTTCGGTTCATTCGTTCAATCGACCACCGATTTTCTACTTAAATGTGCGCCCGTTGTCGCAGTGCGGTGGTTTGTCCTTAATTGAAATTTCACACAAAATGTGCAATTTTCTAGTCAAAATCGTAATGTGTGTAAAATTTTAGCTGTGTCGCGATAAAATGGTGCGTTTATTGCACATTGTCAAGTCGTAATTCAATAATCTTTTATCCTGAAAAGAATGCGTTGCGTTCACAAAAAAAACAACAACGAACAACATTTTCAACCCTCGACCTAGTCTTCGCGATTTTGTTGCAAAGTGCCATTAAATAAATTATTTGATCGCTGAGCAATTAGTTTAACTATTGCACCCAAACGGAGTGTGTCGAAAAGCAGAAAAATTAATTAAACAAAAATTAAAATAAATAAAAACGCTTCTGCGAGTGTTAAAAAAATAAATTTACACGCGTGTGTGCTTGTTGTTGTTGAATGCCGTGTGGCACAATGTTCAACGGCTATTACATGAGTAATGAGTCGAATAAATGTCAATTATTCGCCAAAAGTCGAAACTTTTTGATTCGTGCCTTGGGTGTAAGTTTAAAGCAACAGCATGGGGGCAGTTATAATTCCTTCATACCTCCAACTCTTCCTCAATTTTGTGTCGTAAGTTCGATTGCATGTTGAGAATTGTATTTTGTTGAATGGAGTGCTATAGTGTGAAAATGGGGTTGTATTTTATTTCTTCTTTTTGTTTTTGTGAACAAGTTATTTTTTGTTTCTTTGGTATGATTGATTTTTTTTTTCTACTCTGAATTCGAACAAATTTCGTCAAAAAGGCACAATTTCGTTTGAATACTTCAGAGAGGTTTAAATAAATAAAAGCAATCATTGATCCATCGATTTTTCTGCATAACTTGAACGATTTATTTTCTATCTGCCGACAGTTGGTTTGAGACCAGACAGGAGAGTTGAAAACTTTGTTTCAAAAATGCAAAACCTTTCAATTCGGTTTTCTTGAAAAAGGGGCTATTTGAACAATCTTAAAAAGCCATCTTCTAAGGGCGGGATATAACTATTCACTTTGTGTTGTTTCAGACGGAAGTAACGTTCGTACGAAAACATTAAACATCATTCATTTTTTCAGCTTAGCTAAAGTCGTGATCAAGATTACTTAGCGATTTGAGTGCTCCCAGATATGAGAAACCTAGACATTTCAAAAAATGAAATCTAGTCTAAAGGGCTTACCATTAAGGAGGGGTCGATTTTAAAATTGAATAAAAAAAAGTTGTTAAATGAGATATCCCTAAGGTTTTATCTATATTTGAGAGCACTATTCTGTGTTAATTATAACATCTTTCAATGGCCACTGCGACTTTGCTTGGTGCCGCCGATTTGAGGTGTCGGAGTTTTCTTTGACATTGGCACATGAATCAAACTAAATTTGACCCATGGCATCGATTATAATGTCTTTGAGGCCCGCGGTGGTTTGCGGCTGATTCATATAGACCTGCAACTTAAGAAATCCCTTAAAAAAAGTCTAAAGAGGTTAAATCACACGATCTTAGTGGCCAATTCACGTCACATCGGCGAGACGTGTAGAATATTGATTATGTTTTGAAGCTGTGTGGCACGTAGCGCCATTCTGGTGTAACCATATGTCTTTTGTGATCATCGACCTATGGCGATCACTGCGATGACGCCTCCGACCCAAAATCCACACCAACCAGTACCTGTATTTGGATGCATTGGCACCTCGTGAATGTTGCGTGGATTGATGTCGTCCCTAATTCGGCAATTTTGCTTATTCATTCCAAAAATGGACCTCATCACTAAAGATGATTTTCCGACATAAATTCGGATCAACTGCAAGACCCAATTAGCTTCTGTGTCAGTAATGGAGTTTGTATGCCCGCAAGCCTAAATCACGACGCAAAAGTCGCCTCGTTGTCGTCTGCGACAGGCCAAGTTCGTATGAGTGACGCGGAATTGACTGCCCCGGATTCTGCTGCATACTTTCACGAAGAGAGGCAGATGTTTTTGGCAGATCTTGATTTTGTTGACATTCGGGTGTTGACTGATTGTTCACTGAGCCGGTGGACGGCATCAAACGTTGAATAATCGATTTGGAAGGACGACCATGTACCTCATAAGGAGGGCACAAGAACACACAATTTGATAAAAAAAAGTTTAATCATTTGTAAGAGTTGCTCGACGCTGTAACTTTCCATGATAACTTAGGTATAAGACTTAAGCTAAGTTTAGATTCACTTTTAAAGTCCGGGTTGTCTGGTTTCCAACGTTCTTGTTATCTGTGATCTTTCGATTTTGTTTTAATTATTTTTTACTGGTCTATGAGTTTCTATAAATCTAAAAAAGTATGAAATTTTGATCGTTAAAGTACGTATATATGTTAAGCATTTTAACGGTGGCGAGAGAGAACAGGAGTCGGTACCGGTAGCTTCGGTGTAACAGAAAGATATTTGGTAGGACGGGAATCAGCGAAATTTGAATCCCGATGAAACCCCTTATAACTGGTGGGTGGAGTTTCCAAACCCAAACTCGTTTTCTGCTTTGCCGAACTTCTTCTATCGTTAGCTAAAACTGGTTTCTAAGTATACCATGCCGAACTTCTCTTTATACCACGTAAATTTTTTTATTTTCTGAGTGCAGGTTTTCTTATTGCTTTTTGGGTAATGACTGATGGGTGTTAAGTTTATGCACAGACAGCAATTTCGCATGTTTATTTTGCGAAGAATTGCGTGTGCTATTGTGAACATTGGCAAACAAGGGCTATGATGTTGGTGGTCAAACTTTTATTCAGGAAGAATTGAGTGAAGCATGTAAATCATTCGGCACAAGGTGACAGTCAGGTCAACTTTATTTATAACGAGTCATAAATTTGAATTAAAAACTTCTATTTCTTCCACCGTCCAAAAGTCATTAATAATATAAATGAAATTATAATTACTGCTTTAAAGCTTCTAAAAAGTTCCTTATCCTCATTATTAAGGATACTCCTGCTTCTTAATCTCCCATAATTAATGCTCCCTTTTCTGAAAATATCTTCTTCCAGAGTAGGTGATGAAATAATTTAACTTAAAATTATGACATGTCAACTTTTGATGAGAAAAAGTTATGATAAAGAAGTTTTTTTTTTTAATTTTACGGAATGTGACCTACTTAACTCAAAGTTTCATACTTACTTATTCAAGCGGTTAATAAATTTTGAGTTTCCTCAGATTTTTTAAAAATTTAAACCCTTTCTTTCCCTCGAAGTTTTTTATTTCGAGTCAAAGGGCGATATGGTGTTGACTTCTTAAAATCATATTCCAAGAAAAAAATTGGCCGATGGTGATGCTTTGGTTCTAGAAAATAACAAGTCAAACACCATCCCACTTTATGAATAGGGTTCACATAATAATGTTTCCTTAATTTATTAGATTATTGGAAAAGAATTTAAACTTTGATTTGTTTGCTTAGCAAACCCAAAAAGGGTTAAAAATGGTTCATAAGTGAGAAAAAAACTTGATGTGTTATGCTTAAAAGAAATATTACGACATTTATTTGAACTTGTCCGTTTAAAAAAAAGGGGTCGGTTAAGAATATCGTGTTGTATCAAAAAAAAAAAGTGAAGCAAAACCTTAAAAAAAAACTAGAATGGTCAATTAATTTGCATTTTAGTACATCCTATGATGGGTGAATATCGTTATTTAGCATTATTGCTTCAAAGTGCCCTACAATGTTGTTCGATTTCATGTTTGTTTTGTTCTTAAGCTGACTTGCCAAGAATATGGTACTAAACTGTGTACTCATAATTACATTCCCGTTGGTAGATAATAACAATAAATCTATAATTTCCACTAAAAATCCTTGGAAAAATTGTGCACTGGAGCTGGAGCATACATTTCTTCAATAAAATTCAAATTAAGGCAAAAGGAAGAACAAAACTGATTCCTCCTCCGTTGACTTGCAACACGTACATCACATATGACAATTTAATAGTACGTCATTTCAGTTCGCAAAACAAAAGCACTTTCGCGTGGTCGCGTCGTGAAGCACCTTTGCAGCTGGCAAGTTTTGTTATTTTAGCATTAGGTATTCTGTATTCCCCAAACGACATTACACTGCGAAACGCAAAGACTCAGGTCTAAGCCTATAGTCAACACAGCTCTGGAAATTCGAGTGCAATGATTCTTTATTAGGAGGTTCAAATGCAACCACATGCTTATCAAATTCTGTCATGTTAGCGGATTTTTGTAATGAGAACACTACTTTGAATCCACTTAAATTCTTAATAACATTCTGAGTATTCTGACATTTCTTCCGACACCGTTCGAACAACAGCTGTTTGACACCAATGTGATTTGACGTTACCAATTGTCTGTTTTTTTAATAATCCGACTTTTTTTAAATTTCAGTTTATTGCTTTCAAAATTTCAGGAATATTTTAATAATTATACAATCACTGCACATCGGCACAAAAAACGCTTTCGTTTGATATGTTATTTATGCCCCCTTCAGTTTTTGTAAGCCGTTTACTACGAGAATAGTGTAAACCGTTCAATTAGTTATAAGATTATTATAAGAACTCAACTAGCAACGTTGTATCTTCGCTAATTGGTCCCGTCCTCGAAATGCATCAATATGCTCCGGATTTCAATCGATAAAGCATCTCCATTTTCACCACTTAAGAATGTTTGCTGAAAAGCTTCCTCAGTTTCAACTGTTTGGTGTTGTTTTTAAGGAGACAGGGAACAAGCGTCGCGTCGTCCGTCAAATTGAGATTTGACAGATAAGATGTCACTAGTTCACATCTATATCGCCGTATGGAAAACATAAAATTCGTACAGCAAAAAAAAAGGTCGTTTAACATGGCTCTGTTACATCATCCGGTAACCGATACTCTACAATCCACACTACACTGCCACTCTCATAAAATGCATTTCCATCTTGACAATAAGTTGCGGCTTTGAGCACCAAGTGCTGTGATTTCGTTTGTTATCATTATCGCTGATAAGAAAAAATACCTATTCCAAAAAGGTGACTTAATCCAAATTCGTTGCCCTATTCAAGCTGTTCTAAAGCCCAACGGTTACATAGCGTATGCTGAGTCAATTCGAACTTGTTAGTGATTAACCTGAGATCTTTGTCAAGCGAAGTGTGTGAAATGTTGAGCTGTTGTGGTTGAAGTTGATGTTCGTGGATTGTGCTTCACTCTTTCGTCTACAGCAGCCACATTCTCGTGATTGAACATGAACGATCATTAGTGCTATCCACTAGCATTTCATTCTCACCAAATTAAATAAGACAATAACAAAATTAACCCCAGTGTTGAGCGATTTCAGAACATACATTAAAACACAATCGCTCAGAATTAAACATAAAAAATCTCAGTGTTAAAAAACAAATATCAGATGAGAGACAATAATGCTATCAATTCTGATAACGCCAATATTATATCCAACTTATTTTCTCTCATCTAACATCATATCAGCAAGATGCTTGCACAATCTGGACCAGTCGTCAAGCAAGCAGTCCGAAATGCATTCAGGTTCGTGTTTTTGATTGTTATTCGTCTCGTTAATTTAATGTCTACGTGCGTTTATCGTGTATCGTGAACATCGTAATTTTCGTCGTTTAACTTAAACAAAAAAGTGTGAAAACAATAAGGTGTTTTAAATTGTCTTACACGGTTTCTACGTGTTCTCTTTTATTTAATCATTCTCACCAACTTTTTCCACAAACTTGTGTACATTAAGCTTTTAAGCAAATACTTTTATTCAAAAGAGCACTAGGCTCCTCTGCGTACTCACATAGAAGACAACGTTTCATTTTTTCAATCTTAATTAATTAGGAAAGAAATTTTTCTCCAAGTCGATTACCAGTAGTTTACCGTGGTGATAAATATTTCACACCCTTCTTAGTAGGTTCTTCATGTGGTCAATGTAGAAGGGTTCAGTGCCGAAAGCTGGTTGACTTACATCTGTGACTTCTTAGACTTCTGTCACGTTTTTTTAATGAAAAATTGTCAACACTAGGCAGAACACGAACCTTTCTCCAGTTTTCTGGGTGTTCGATCGATAACAACTATTTCCATCATTGGATAGACCGTCAGGCCGACTGCAGAAATGGATGCGTTCGCTTGATATCATATCATTGGAGCTATCTTTTACCTTCTGATTTACGTAGTTTTATCGAAACAAAGTTAAATATCCTTCTCATCCCAGGTGGGGCTTAGAGAAGTCTACTTCAGCCCGCTTTTGGATTTTCTTGTCTTTAGTCAATGTTTGTTTGTTTTCGTCATTTGCTTGAATTTAGCTCTTTTCTCACTTTTTTTGGTTCATAAAATTCAACACCAATATTTTCCATTTAACCAATTTTTGTCCAAAGATTTCAGGCGATTAACTAGAGTATGATCAATTTGACGCAGAAAACCATCTTGTCCACCGCGTTTTTACCCTTACCTTCTTAAAAATTACACAACAAAAGAAGACAATTGTACATAAACTTTTTTTATACGAGTTAACACAAATCTTCAAAAAAATATCAACTTTTTCGCACTTTTAAAAGTTCTCCAAAAAAAGGATTTCGCGTTTTTCTTGTCGGCAAATAGTTAACCTCGTAATTTTTGTTCCATGCTGCTGACAAACTAAACTTGCTTGTGAAACAATTCTCAGTTTTCATCTGCACATTTTGCAAAACTTTATCCTTGAACGCGAATCAAGGTGTTTATCACCCATGAACAGTTAAAACTCTCTAAAGCGATTCACAAAATCTCTGAATGTTCACACTAAACGTTGGAAAATCTTCAATTAACTTTTATTATACAAAAATGAATGCCTAATTTCCCAACTTAGAGCTACTTGGCTGTTTTTTAATATTTCTTAGCCATCTGGCTTACTTGTTAACAACCTACATCCCTGAATCCGCACATATTAGATATTCGTTTTTTTTTTTTTTAATTTTGCAATTAATTTTAATTTCAAAAATTGCACGAGCACGTCGCACATCCTTTTTGATATAACAACTCTACATTGTCATGCACTATGTGAATGTATGTGTGTTATGTGTTGTTGAATCCTAGTTTGAACTAACATTTTATAGATTTTTTTGTATTCAAGTCTTAAAGAAGTCACAGAAAATCCCTTCTACACTTTCCAGTTGTTGTAAGGATCAGACCAGATTTCATTTTATGAAGTTTCATTTCATTTTTGAAGTCTTCTACTTAGTTGGCTTGTCGTCGAACTCGTATCGTTAGCCATAATGTATACACCAGAAAACATGTCATCCCCCAGCAGCAGGACCATAAATCATTTCACAATCACACTTCAAGAGTGAATTTTTCTGCTACTAGTAAAACTCTCTTTTTTTTTGATTTTGGGAGCAATGGGCTTTACAAAAATAAAGTCTCTTTCTTTCGTTGAAAGATTTCTGCTTTTGATTATGTCAGAAATAAAAAGGATGGGTGATAAAAACAAGTCGCCAGCATAAAATTTTATATCAGAATTTTTTAGGGACGACAAAAAAGGGGAGGAAAACAAAGTTTATCGGCACCTTGCATTAATTTCAGATCCTTGCCAGGGAGAGGCTCAGTTCATTCATTCATTCATCCTTGTCAAATGCGGCAACATTTTGCTTCCCTTCTACTCATTTTCTTTTCTTTTTTATTTGTATTTTTTTTTTTAAGTTTTTTGTTCGTTTAAGAGCATATGTCCTGCCAATTGTCTACCTTGTGTGCTGTTTTCTGCAGTGGTTGCATTAATAAATAAAAAAAGAGAGGAAAATAAAATGAAACGGCCTAAATATATGTTTGTGTGTTTAGGAACCTTCCTACAGCAACAAAAAAGGATTCGAAAGGACATTGGCAAACGTTCAAAAATTCCATACTGCAGAGCATGAATAGACATACTTAAATGAGGATTCTAAATGACAACTCAAGTAAATATTTTCGTTTAGGTTCGTTTCTTTTTTTCTCTCTCTCTCGCTCTCTCTGTCTTTTACTTGAAGTGACATTCTCATTGCTATGTTCCTAATAATTTTTTCCTAAGCCTGGGTGCTTTGCCGTATTTTTCTTATCAAAAGAAGAACAAAGTTTATAGCCTCATACTCTGAGTCATTCGATTAGGATGAACATTATACTAAATTGCTTCGAGAAAGCATTAAAATAAGCTCTGACGTCAGTTTTTTTTAACTCTTCGTCTGCAATTTTTTTTGTCAAAAACAATAATGACGAGAAGTGCCAAATTAAGGAAAAAAAAAACATCGAAAGATTTGATTAAAACATTAATCAAATGATGTAGAGTGTCTTTGGTTTTATCATTTGCCTGAAAATGAGAAAAAAGTGTTTCTTTTCATTTCGAAAGCATTTTATGTGGGATTAATTTTGTTCGTTTTTTTTTTTTACCATTTCGAGTGTGTAGTGCATCTTATCATAGATTTTATGGAATGATTATGATTATGTGTGTCCTTGTTACTGTTTCATAATGAAGGGTTTTTGTTTGTTAAGTGCTAGTTTGAATATTTTATGATTGTCATTGTGTGCTTGTTCTTCTAAATGTCTAACAATTAGAAATCAGATTAATGTTACAAATTAAAAAGAAAAGCTTTTGAAAGAGGTTTTAAGAACTCTAAATTTTGCATTTCTTAAAGAAAGGCTTTTTGTGTAGTTGCATCATAAATGAATCATGTATGATTCACAATAAAAAAAATGGACATGAGGGTTTTAAGGTGCTTGATCCTAGGTGTGCTTCTCGTTCAAAGCTTCTAGTTGACTTCGATGTGTTCATAATTGTTACTGGCGAACCAAAGTTATAGGGTCATTCATTTTGCGGTTGCGAAAGGAAAGTTTAATAAAAGGCACGCAGCTGTGATTTATTTAACCGTTACCTCGGAAAGATCCGCAGGTTTTGATTCATTTGGGTTAACCACTTTTTCGTAAATTTCGAAGGATATCACGGCCGGTCATAGCTTGGTTAATGTTGGATTTTTAATGCGTCTAAAGTTCGCAAATTGTGCACATGTATATGGTAGTTTGCCTAGCTCCGGTTCTGCGATGTCGAAATGAATGATGCTGGCGGTCGATTGCCGCCGCCAAAACGGTGGCGTTTGTAAATGACCAGCAGGCACCGCCTCCATTAGCAGCAGCAATATTTTGGACATAGCATGCATTCAAATCAAGCTTTGACCTCAGTAACGTCTCCGCTCTGTTCAAATTTCTTCACAAATGTACACAAATGCTTGCGTAGTCGGTCAATTATGGTGGCCATAATTATCACATTGTGCAAGAAAAGTGGCTTCTCTTGAATCAGCACGTTTTTAGATATGTTTGATTATTATGAAGCGTTATTTGGTTGTAAGTGACTCCTCATCGTAAATGGCAATCAACTAATATTTTGACAATCTAAATGAATCAACTAATATTTTGACACTTCAAATGACATCAAAATTTTACAACTGTCAAAAACCAGAGTCTGTTACTTGAAAACACTCAATAAGTGTTCATATCGCCAAATGAATCAAATGTGATTCATTATAAAAAAAACCTCACGGTTTGTAAACAAAGATTCGAATATAAATATCAAATGCAGCTACACGACCAATGGCAATTTGTACCTACATACGTATCAAATATGATCCATAGAGCTGATGTTGGTATTTTATGTTCTTCTTAAAAATTGAGCGTACAACGTGTTTCCTAAGTAAATGCACTTAGAGAACGTTAAAAAAATTAATTCGAATGAATCAAATATGATTCAAACCAGCCCATACTTTTAATTTTGTGAGCATATAAGATTTTCTTGAATTGAGCTGGGCTTTGATAAATCAAGATAACATCCGGCAGACGGCTTATAGCCATGCTGTACTTCTTAAATTAATTATTATTATTGCTATGTAACTACATTTTCTTAAATAATAATAAAGAATTGAATTGAATTGATTTTTCATTGGATTCAAGAAACATTTAACATTCGTAATAGAATTGGCATATGTACATGATTTGTTGAAGTTGATACAATACCTTAAATGAATCAGATGTGATCCCTAGGTCTTTGCATTGGTATTTTCTATATAAAAAAAATTTTACGAAAAACGAATGTTGATTCAGGAAATACAATACGACACAGACTTTATGAATCTAATATGATTCATTGGACCATAATGCCTCAAAAGTTTTCTAGTTAAAAAGCAAATGATTTTAAATGCATATTAATCTTCTTTCCTTTAAAATCGGTGAGGTAAACTTTAATGAATCAAATATGATTCATCTCATAATGAAGTGCACAGTTTTTTTTTTGTTTTTTTTTGGAATTCGAATAATTAACTTGTTTACTTTGAATATATTTCCTGTTTAAACTATAAAATCTTGGGCACAGGAATTTGAATACATTTCCCCTTTTTGAGTAGTTTATCTGAAAAAAATCGAACTTTTGGCAGCACGCAAACTGATTAAAAGATGCGAGTTATTTTTAAGCTTCTTAGTCTTTTGGAACTAAACATTTAAACATTTTGTTCAACTCTAAAAGTTCTGAATATGGTTTTCAATTTTTTTTTGTTTTTTATAATTTTTTTGAATTAGTTGTTTTTTTTTATAATTTTTTGAAAAATGTAAAGATGGTCT
Organism: Sphaerophoria taeniata; assembly: GCA_943590905.1. Taxonomy (NCBI): domain Eukaryota; kingdom Metazoa; phylum Arthropoda; class Insecta; order Diptera; family Syrphidae; genus Sphaerophoria; species Sphaerophoria taeniata. The sequence goes on from OX016541.1 coordinate 28,965,306, forward strand.
AGTTGAACCCTTTTTAATTTAATTGATTTTTTTTTCTGTAATTGCATTGCATACTTAAGTCCACAAAGGTTATGAATCAGAGCTTTGAAGCAAGATTCATTTTGTAAGAGTGGCTTAGGCATAAAGTTAAATATAAAATATTTACTAACGTGTTAATGCTTTTCTTTGTTAAATGTGAAACTCGCTGTTCTTGGTTCGTAAATAAAGTGAAATACAAAACGACAAAACGCAAAACTCAAAAGTAAATCAATTAAATGTTTACATATACACAAAAAAAACAACAACCAAAAAACTGCTTCTTACCGCTATCTAACACTTAAAATACAACAAAACTGTATAGTAAATTGGTGTTGTTGAAATTTTATTTTTTTACGACCTTATTTTTGATTTTTGTTTTTTTAATTTAACTATCCCAATTAGGACACTGTAAATGGGTCTGAAGAAAAAATGGAAACCGCCATCTTAGATCCAAATCAAAATTCAAACGAAAGTCAGAGTCCTGTGAGTACCTACCTTCATTTTTTTGTTTGTTTTTTGAAATGCAACAAAAATAAAAAAAAATAAACTTAAAAAAAAAACATGAATCAATTTCTACCTGTTAGACATACTGTCTTAGATGGAGTATGTATTTAAATGTGTGTACTTTTTATTTCGAAATTATTTTTGTCTGTAATTTGTTGGAGTCAAATAAAAAAATCTAAATGTTGTAACATTGTGTATGTTGATTGTTGTTTCTTGGTGAAATATTATATTTTAATAATTTGTTTTCTTTGAAAAAATTACAGCCTCTTCTGATACCAAGAGGGGACACAATGAACGGGTACAGTCGGAAAGCACCCTCAAAGCGACGGTATGAAGGCTCGAAATTCACACGTAAGCGTTTATAATCATTACTCATATACTTTTTTTTATACAATTCAACTTGCAATCTTATCGCATAGTCATAGTCATATAAATTTCATACAATTTAATATCAAAGCTCATTTTATAAATGACCTCAGATTGATAAACTATGAGTGTCAACTACATGGCACTTGCAAGCTTTGCTCTCTTTGTAATTTTGTAACCTATTAATTTCTTGGTGTTAATTTTAAATTTATGTTTTTTTTTCGATTCATTTTTCAATACAAAAGTACATCCGAAGAAAAAACCACGAGCAGGAAAAGAAAGGATTCCACAGCCAAAGAACACAGTTGCCATGTTAAATGAACTCCGGCACGGTTTGGTCTATAAATTGGAAACGCAGAGTGGACCAGTTCATGCACCGCTCTTCACAATTTCAGTTGAGGTAAGTTTTTAATTCTCTTTCTTTTAATATAATAGTTCGTTATGAATAGAAGGGGATTTAATACTGAAAATAATTGCTCTATGGCGTAAGCATGACAAATCGGAGAGAGGGAAAAAGCTTTTCACTGTTGAAATGTTGTTTTTTTTTCTTTTGTCTATTGTGATAGTGGATGTTGAAACAGAGTGATTGATGGGATTTTTAGAGTGTCATAATATTTTTGAAATGAAAAAGCTTCCCATATTGAAACGAATGAAAACAGTCAAAACCCCCTAAAAGGTGGTGGGGCCTACTTCCGGAATGCTTAAATATCCCCCTTCGACAGAATCAATTAATTATAATTTTTACTTCCGTCATCCATACCTCATTCTATTTTCAAATTGATTAAAGACTTTTTATTCCAAAAATAAACTAAAATCTTCTCTAATAGCATTTTAATTATCCGCCCACACTTTTACCACTAGGATTGACGAGAACTCTTGCACGAAAAATAAAATCACAACGCGAACATGACTGATTGAAATGAAATTGTCAAAATCTATTTCTAATTCAAGTAAAAATGTATGATTTTTCCGCGTCCATCTATAATCCAAAAAAGAAAAGAGGAAAATTGTCAATTTGTGTCGCCTATTTGTGTGAACTTTCAATCGATTTCAACATCAACCATCCTCATGCTGCACTCATCAATTCGCATTAAAATGAACATTATTCGTTAGAATGCCATGTAACCAAACGACATCAACTGACAGCAACAGACGGCCGAATATCTGTTAATGAGACACACAAATCAATTTCGGTGGTAATTTTTTTTTTTTTCAAGAGTTGCGATACTGTCAAGTGATTTGTGGGAAGTGTGCGAAATGTCGAACAGTGGAAAGGGAACTTATTTTCCATGACTGAAATCGATAAAAAAGTAGAGCTTGTATAAAATTTCGGAAAGGTTTTCTTATAAAACTTAAATAAGATTTCGGTTATCTGATTTAAGTGTTTAGGAACCTTGGAATGGGAAATTTCTGCTTCATGGCTTTAAGCGATTAAAGATGTGAAGCTTCTATAAAGCTTCGGAAAGGTTTCCATAAAATTTCGATAAGATTTCGGTTATCCTATTTTAGTATATTTTCTAATAGAGCCCCAAGTTAAAGCGCTTTGGAAGCCTTATCTTCGACAGCAATGATTGTAATTTAATTTAAGCTTCCATTAAGTTTGCTTAAGGCTTGCATACAACATTGAATTTTTCCCATGATTCAGGGACTGTGCGAGATATGAATTTGTTGCAAAATTTGGTTGAAAATGTCAAGCTTCTATAAATCTTCGGAAAGATATCCATAAGACTTCGATAAGATTTCGGTAATCCCTTTTTAGTATTTTTTTTAAGGAAGTCCTCAAGTCAAAGCGCTGAAGCTTCCAAGCTTCTGTGACTATGCAAGATTAGAAAATTTTGTGTGAAATTCTAATGTTCATGGTGAATGAGTAATTTTCGATTTTTGTGTAATTAAAACTGCAATTAAAAAGTGAAAAAAACCATAAAGTGCTCGAAGCGTTGGTTTCGAAATTGCATTTTTTCGATCAATGACCATTGAGGTGAATTATGTTCACTTCACCGAATTTTATTTACTGCCAATTTCTATGGCCACACCATACTTTTTCACATATCTTCACATCGCTAAAATTATCGTTAATCTTGTTTAAAAATAAATATTGCAAGACCAAAAAAAACAACAAAATCTTAAATTAATTGCAACTAAATGTACTCGCGGGCCGTAAGTTGGCCACTTTGGGGGTGGCATGAAACCAATTGAATTGTGACGCGTATGATGCGTGTTTTGAGTGAAAGAGAATATATTACGTGTTATAATTAAATTAAGTGAATCATTAGCAGAAAATAAATTAATCAAAAAAGAGACTTTTAAATAGCTCTAATGGATCAAAGTGATTTTTGGTTTTGAATTATTTTTGTATTTTTTATTTCACAAAGTAAAACAAAAAAAACTCATGTCAAGGTTGAAGTTAAGAAAATCTTGGTTGCACCTGAAAGAGTGGGGCGATGGCAATGCTAAAGGAAAATTGACAGCTCTCAATCAATTATGCTTCGTTAGAAAAACAAACATTTTTAAAGAAGCAAATAGTTTCTTTTTTTTTGACTCAAAATTTTTCTTTGATACAATCTGGATCGATGTTACAGAAGAAGACATAATTGACGAGGTATTTAGCTTTTGAAGGTTTATTAGTATATTTCCAACTAACAGCTTGATATAATTGATGGATGTGGATCACGTTAATGGTGCTAACGTAAAACAATATTTTTCAACATCGTTCGAACACATTTCAATTACGTTGAATGAAGATTTATTTTCAATTCTCCTTATACTGCAGTTGAAAAGTAAAAGAACTGAAATGGGAAAATTGTTTTTCCAATATCCGTTTTTCTTTAAAAGAAAAAATAAATTTAAACTTGTTTTGCCTCTAGGAAAGTTATTTCATTTGTGAATTTTTTCTCGAAGTTAAAATTCATTGAGTGTTCATCACATTCGACGAATTGAAGAAGGGAGATGCGCTAAACTGTGCCAACTACAGAGAAATAAGCCTCCTTAACAACATTTATACGATCACTCTCTGCCGTTATATGTGAACATCTGAAGCATTTCGTCAACAATCTGATTGGTTCGTAGCTTCAGACCAGGAAAGTCAACCATCGACCAAATTTTCACTTTACGGCAGATCCTGGAGAAAAACTATAAACTCCGAATCGACACTCACCTCGTTTTTATCGATTTTGAGGCCGCGTGCAAAATGCCAAGGTTGGCAATGAGCTTACGGAATCAGTCTAGGTATATCAAATAGGATTCAGTCAGACAAGGCGATGTATTGTCTTGCAACTTCTTTAACATCATGCTTGAGAAGATAGTTCAAAACTCCACCGTCAACACCAGGTGCACTATCTTCCAAAGATGTAACAGAAGCGGCAAAAATGGGTTTAGCGGTAGATGAGGCCATTGTCACATAGACAAAGTAACGCATTGCATACTTTCACCGGAAACAAACCGCTTTCGCATCAGCAGTTGCTAAGTTTTGTGTAGCCGCGATTCAGTCTCCAGAACTCAATATAGTTGCAATACTGACGTTCGGTCGCAAACCGAAAAGTTTTTAAAGGCAAAGACAAACTTAAAACCGAAGATAGACCAGAAAATCAATAGTTCGATTAGGGTGTTCTCCTATGGTTTTAACTAATGTTTTCTTTGTGGGGCTGATATTCCCAGTTAGGTGCTCGTTTTCTCAAAAGCTTTGATTATCTGGACATTGTTTCTAACGCAAAAGCGACACTTTGTCTTAGGCGCTTGTACTAAAGATGATGCGTTGTTTTTTGGAGACATAGCTGGATGGTTCCTATGTTCTAATTCACTTCAAGTCGAACGAGTTTCGCCTGTTGTTCAATCACTTTGGTCTTTCAATCGAAGGCTTTTACTTTAATATCAAATCAACCGATGAGGTTAATTTGATATTAAAGTAACGTGGTTTTATATTGACACCAGCCTTGAAAACTGTGTTTTAAGGATTAAGATAAAGGTTTCATAAGTGCGTGCCAAGGTGTTGGGCATCGTCAGCAGAAGCTCCTGGCTATGAATGTTATGAAAAGTTGATGAGTTTCGACTTGAAATAGTATAAATATTTGTGCCATCGTTGACCTAGTACTTTTCGTACTAAGCTCTGTAAGTCTTAATTCATTTGTCCGTTAAGTAACTGCTAGAGGTACTATTTGAATACGTGTAAATTCTACATTTACCTCTTCTTCGGTGACTGTGCACCTGTTTTTGTATTGGAAGCCAGTTACCAAGCTTTTTGTGAACGTTTGGGTAAATATTTTCACATCAATCTTCGAAATTATAATGTTGAAAAGCCGCTTTTGCAGCATTTTTTTTCGACGCTCAACTTCTGGTGAGGAGCAGTGTCAGGGAATATCCTAATTAAAAGCTCAGACTTCCACTGGCGAGCTCTTAGCTTTGTCGTTGCAAAGATGATCAGGATCACATTCTCCTTGGCAAAAGCTTTTCGTTTGCGGTACAACTATCTGTTGATTGTCAGGTAAATTTTCGTTGATAGTGGCTCTATCAACGTCATTAGGAAGCAACTGTTGTAACTTCGTAGAGGCTGTGCCTTTCAACTTATCAGCCAAAAAAGTTTTCCTACCAATTTTTGTTCTTAACTCCCTGAGATTGGTTCTGATGTTAAATTCTGGACAGACTCCTTATAAGTTCAATTGACGAAGTCATAAAACAGCGCCTTGATAGACTTCTCATATTCTTCTGAAGAGGCCTTTGAAAATAATAATAAAGTGTGGCTTTCATCAATCTCCTTTTTATCTTCTTAAACTTAAATAGTAAAAATTTACTCTCTCAAAATCCAGTTTTGCATTTTAATGTTAATTTTTGTTCATTTTTTTCTTCGTTGGTGAACTCCTTTGCTTTAATAACGTAGTGAACATATAAAAATCCATTTCCGGTCCCTTTTCATATGTAGGTTCATATAAAAGTCGTTAACACAAAAACTGGAATAGGTTTTTGCCTCCTTTTGTCTTTCTTCCGTTCTCGCCTTTGAAAACAATTTCATAGCTTTTATCTTAAATCTTCCTATAAGGATACAAAAGGGTTAAAAAGCCCTATTCAAAATTGAAGACATGAAACAAGTAAAAAAAGGAATGTTCAGCTAAGTTTAGTGACGAAAAAAAGAGAAGAAAACGGCCACATTGCAATATCTCAAGTACTTGAAGCTCAAAGCTCACTTAAGTATGTCCACAAAAGAGAATATAGGTGTATTCACTTGACTTTGCACATTTTAATTACCCTCAAGTCTCAATGTATACATTTCTTCAACCACCCCCTAAGTCTTCTTTAGTCCCCAAACTAATTAATCTCGTTTATTTAAGACTAGAAGTCAAAGTCTCACAGACTGTCAACGAGCATTGTTTTTTTCATTAATTATTTAGGCGCTAGGTATGTAGAATGAAAATCGAAAAAAAAACCAAAGAAGAAGACATTTTTTAATATACCCACCTCACATTCCAGTTGTGCCGGGTTTTCCATTAAAAAATACTGAAAGCAAAAAAGAAACCAAAATCAACTAATGTCATGAAAAATGTCATCTCATTAAGACAGCGCAAAGTCTATGAATACGCCAGCCACCAGGCTTTATTCTATAGAATTTATAACACCCCAAAGACCAACCCCATCGACCGTCGTCATATTGCAGCCGCGCCACCATTTCTGGTGTTTAGAAAAGATGGGTAAGAGGCCGATACTTCCAAGGCTCTTTGTGGCTGCCGGCCAAAACGGAGGCAGAAATACTGCAATCTCATCACGTTCAAAGCCCCATTACACGCTCACACTCAGCTGTATGTGTTGTTCGCACACACACTCTTGCTATGCCACGCCACACGTGTCGTTTTTGTTTCCTTTGGCTGATGGCGATGTCAGAAAAAGAGGAAAGCACATCCAATGTATGTAGACGTGTCTGCTACAAACAGGTTCCCACATTCCGCATTTGAAGCAAAACAATTACCCGGTTTATTGATTATTTTTTTCGTCTTCTTTCTTTGGCACAGTTCACTTGCAGGAGAATGTCAATTCTCAGCCAACCAAAGTCAGTAGCAGCTCTAGTGTTTTTTTTCCGCTCCAGAAATGATGTCTTATTTAAGGTCACCGCAAAAGGGAAAATTTCTTATCGAAGGCCCACCTTCTGAAGCGTTTATGCAAATTCGTCGATAAGTGCGACTTAGAAAGTACCGAAAACGATTCTTGAAGCCAATCACATTACCCACATTATCGGGGGTAGTAATCTTCCTCTACAAAAAATTATCCCTCGAAAGAGGATTTTAGTTTTTTTTTTCATTTTGAGCAAAATTTCATTGAAATGAATTCGATTCCTCCGAGAGGTGATTCCAATTTTTCTTCTTTTTTCCATTTTAGTTTTAGTTTTGATGCTCTTTCTAGTTATGCTGTCAAAATTTATAATTCAACACCATGCCATCCCTGTTTCGCTCTGAATTAAATTTGTTTGTTCTGGCGTTTTTTTTTTCGTAGTTAAAATATTGCTGACCACAAGCGCATAAAATACAAAAACAACAAACAAAAAAAAAATTACGAAACTGCTGTGTTAAAAAATTCATAAAATAATAGTCGAATGTAGAAGCACTAGCACCATCAGGGCAGTGTTGAAGCACAAAAATTATCCTATAGGAATATTTATTTATTCATGGGTTTCCGTTATTGCGGAAAAAGTTCTTTTTTGTGCGTTTTGTGGAACTTTGTCTGGGTTGGGTATTGCTGGGAGTTGGAGTTGATTTAGGAGGTGTTATTTTTATTATTTTTTTTTTGTTCTTGTTTTAGTTCAATCAAAGTTTTGATTGTAGACTTCTGTTTTGAGTTTCGAAATTTGCTTTAAGGAGTTTTTTTGTCGTTGCGAAATGTTTAATATTTTATTGCCAAATGTAGTAGCACTTTAAGGTCGTAAATTTGGATTCTTAAAGTGACTTTTAAGTTTGAGGTCCATTTGCTGGTCGTTAAGTTTTCCTCTAGTGAGAAATAGTGACCGTAATTCATTAAATTGGCCTTTTACAAATCAGTAAAGCCTTCCTAAAAAAAGGAAACAATTTCCAATAATTAAGTTAGTTAAAAAAAAGGATCAAACAAATTGCCTTTTACTTTTAAAAGATTGAGCATATTTGAAACATACCCTTACTAGTCAAGTGTCCATTCAAAAGGACTCAAGAATACCGCTGTAGAGCTTGCGTAAGTCCAGAGGGATATTCACTTTTGTCGCTCATATCTCTTTTGAAAACTCACTTGAGTAAATAAATTACGTGACAAGAAGCTTGAGAAATGTTTTTTTTTATGAATTCTAATTACTAACAAATTCCTTTAAACCAAAGATAGAAGATTTTAAAGCCGAGGTTTGAGCCAGAAAACTCAATTAAACTTCTATTCCAATCAAGCTATGCTCAAAACTAAACTCTTCGTCGTGGTGTTAAATTTCATTTTTTGGGTTTGAATTATGCAGGATAGACAATATTTTCGGAAAATTTCGTCGGAAATGGACTTTAAACCATATGAAATGTCAACAGCTCTTATACTTTTCTGACTGAATCATTTTACTGATTTCATTCAAAATCTAAAACACGAAACAAAAAGCCACCAACTCCTAAAACTAGAAGGTGGATAACACTTCAGCAAAATATGATGATAGAAGTGTGGTAATAGTTCATGTCGATCTCCTTGTCGTACTGAAATAAAGACAAGAAAAAAATACAAACTAATCAAAGGCTTAGTCAGAACAAAATCTGGAAAAACAGTTCAATAGGACATGCTCATTTCCTTCATAAAGTTTTGGGTAATAGTGCCTCGACGTCGACAGACTACAAAACACCCGAACTAGATTTTCACAAACCATTCCAGACTGCTATTCCAAGCAGAGAGAAATAAATAAATAGCATATCATACGCCAGTGAATAGCTATCTATATGGATGGCTCCTAAATGAAAACTAATGTGGATGCAGTATAATAAAAACGATTACTGCAACTGAGGTAAAATGAAAGCTTATTTCTTGCTGCCGCGAACAGCTTAACACGTAGCTTGACACGTAGTACAACATTCTACTCTGCTGGGTCCCAGACCACAGCGGTATACAAGGAAACGAGAAAGCCGATGAACTAGCAAGAAAATAATGTATGCTTGACGTAAGCCATGTGCAGCTAGTCAGGTTTTTGCTATGTAAATTAAAGCAGCCTACGAAATATGGAACTTTCTTGAAACACTGTGACACTTGACTGGCCCTGTTTTAACAAACAAAGAACCGAAAGAAAGATAAAATTACACAAGAGATCACTCTGTTGATCTATGCAGAGGATGCTGTGTGGAGACATGAAGACAATTCACAATTTTTCTGCCATTGTCCTGCACTTTGCCACCAAAGGAAGAATTTGCTCGGCAATTATTTTTTTGGGAACTTGGAAGTTCATTTTGAACTTTGTCAATGCATCCAAATGGCAAGTAGCAATGCTCATAAGTATTGCAATGGATCTAGAATTCAAACAAAAAACCATCATTGTAACCCTTTGACTCTCTGTAGCTATTTAAATATACGGCAGTCACTGAATAAATTTAAAGCTTTCAACTTCCTATTGGAAAAGTCAAGTGTTGTTGACTTTACTAGTTCTTCGGTTAAAATGGAGTAAAATAGAATAAATAAACAGGGTTTTATAGCCAAGCCTTGAAAAGTTTGAACTCACCAACATAGGTTATACTCATCAACAATTACCGAAGTACGGTGAAGAATTGACGCGACCTTCAATTTCTTGCCGATTCCAAACGTCTTTGGAGAAATGCTAATGAGGATTATTGTCAGTTCTTCGAAAGATGCAGAAACACATGAAGACTTAAATAAAAGAGAAACCCTGAGTTGAATTACAACACTTGTTCTGTGTAATAGCTCAACATTGTAGAAGTAGAGAAGTGCCACTAAAAACTTAAAATGATTTAGATGATCGGCCTGGCAATGGAATAAGGACATGTGGTACCCTTAACACATCTTGTTACTACTCAATTGTCTTTTATTTAGAAAAACATTGAAGCATACAAAAATTTTTGGTAGAAATAATAAGATATTTCTAGTAAGAAAATGATACGTATACGCCATAGAGTCAAATGAAAAAAAAAACTGTTGTAATTCGACCACTTTGCTACAAATAGTCTATAAAGGTCTGTTCGACGGCATCTTCAAAAAATAGAGCCAAACATAGAGCCAAACAGTCCCGTTGGTGGAATGAACATATGAGGATAGTCCTCAGCCACAAATTGCAGCAAATTTAGCTGTTGTCGTATCCACCGAGCGAAAAATGTACCTTACCCCTGGAGATGTTGCCAAAAACGGGTGCTTGTGAATGGTCAGCTTCAATTGTTCCAAAATATGAACACAAAAATACACCAGAAGCGGGATGTAAGATTCGTTTAATTGCTGCGAATGCCGGTAAATCCCTACAATACTTAGACACTTGTGTTTGATAAATTGCAAAGCCAACTTGAGCCCACGAAATGAATGATCGAATAGAACTATAAGTATTGCCAGCAAAAAAGTTAAGTATACGCCACAGTATCCCTTTAATTATATTTAAATGATTCGTACCAGAAGGTGGGGTATTTTATTAGAAGAAAATATTGCCCTTAAAACAAGAGAACAAAAAACAAGCCGAAACAAATGACAAAACATGAATACAACAGAATCCGATACGATCCAGTGCCGCCGCCGCCGCCAAAATATAGAAAAGTAATTTCAACAACAATAAAACAAAACAAAAACTTTAAAACTATTAAAATGAGATTTCCAAAGAAATACTCTATTACAAGTTTCACTGTATACACATTGAACACACACACACAAAAGCAAATAAACTACTGCGGTAACATACTTTTGAATACTCCATTGCATTGGGATGAAGGCCAACTTCAGCTTTTGTTGCTTTGTACCCAGCAAAACACACATATTCAAGGCCCATTTGTTACATTGACGACTTTTAGTTTATACCATACACATGTACCTCCTCCCTCGCTATGGTCTTAGCCATTACAAGCGAGAAGAAAAGTGGAAAAGTTTCTTCTAAGTTTTGTGTGTGTTTGTTTTTATTTTTTCCAGAATTTTATACAACAGTTCTACTTTTTTTTTTAATCGGAGGATAACGTAGATATTTGCGGATGTATTTAAGTTCGTGGCACATCCTTGCGCAAGGAATTGTAAACTTATTTAGCTATTCGTTGAGGATTAAAAGGTCCTTTAAGCGTAGTTGTAATCAGTAATGAATATATGTGTGTGTACAAGAACTTAAAGGAAGTGGCAAGTTACATTTTTATGCGGCGGCAAAAAACTTTTGTGTGCTGTCATAAAATTTTGTGTGTTTTTCCTCCTCCTCCTGGATAAAAACACAAGGACCAAAGCAAATTTAAAATGCCACTAATGGTTAAGAGAAACAACCGCTCACATACACAATTGTTTACAAAAGGACGAGTTGCTTGAAACTTTTGAGAGAACTCTAGGATTGTTCCTACTTCATTTAGGAAGACTTAAGTCTGTATGCAAAGGGGGCACGGAGAGACGATATTATTTTATGCAAAACTATGCAAAAATAGTGCACTGGAGTAATATGAGAATCCATTCAAGGGAATATAGTCTTATAAATATTCATTTGGTAAGTTTATTTTTTAATTGCTCCCAGTTATACGACTTGAATGACATATTTGTTTAACCAGCACAATGTGTGTCTTTCTCTAGCCCGAAAAAAATGTAAATGTGTGTCCTTCCTGTTGGAGAGGTTACAATTTGAATGAATGTGTCCTTGAAAATTATGATGACTTACCGTGAAACGTTTGAAATGAACTGAACTACCCAATTAGGCAAATTGATGGCTTCAAGGCTAGTTTCGACATATGTATTGTATATTGACACTGAGTTGATGTGGGGGAAGTTGGAAGACAGATTTGAAGGTGAATTTTGATTTTGGTTCGTGGATTGCCAAAATTTACTGTAAAATATCTTAAATTTGTTTTAAGTGAGCTTGCCATGACGAAAAACGGCATAACGAATTTTTTGTTGTTTGAGTTTCCAGAAAACAGTTTTCAATGAAAAGAAATTTAGTTTAAGTCACTCTACGCGCCTCCAGTTCAGTGGCGTGACGAAAAATGGTATGATGCTCTTAAAAAGAGGTTAATAGACCCAATTCCAGCGAGAAAGAAAGACAAAAGGTGCCCAATTGATGTCGTGAGATTGTAATCTGCTTTTCGGTTCACTTTTTCTTCCCTAAAATTGTTTAAACTTTTCCTTTTTATAGCCCTGCTGTTTCAAGGAAAAAAAAACTCCCGACCGTGAAAGGTCTCTTCATTATGTTAGACACTGTACGCTTCTAGTGAACTAAATTTGAATCCACCTTTGCATGCTTTGTGGGTTATGTTTCACCATAACTCAACGCAAAAGTTGAATGAATAGCGACTTGGTAGGCGGGAGAAGGAAACAAACATACATACACTCACAAAAAATACAAAATATCCTTCAACTCAGCGCGTCAGCACACAGGATGATGAGATGATAGGCTTTCTCTTGTTTTGTTTCATTTCTCATTTTTTCATTTTTGAAAAGAAAACTTTCATTCGAAACGAAACGAAAAAGTGAAAAAAACTTCCTTTCGTATTCTTGTTTTCGACGAGGAGGATAAATCATATTGGGCTCTCTGTATATTTGTGTGTGTGTTGCATAAGTTTTGTGATGTATTCCAGTGAATGTGAAATTTGAAAACAAGACTGTCGGTTTGTAAGCGTTGATGACGTTGGCATTACCTCGTCGTTGTCGTCGTAGTCGTCGTTGTGATGGTGATAGCTAAATGTTATTCGGTGGTGAATAACTGCTGACTTTTCAAACTTCCTTCCGATTCTGTTTGTTTTATTTTTTTTTTTCGTTTTTTTGCAAGAGATAAATTTCGAAAAAGGTTTTATTCTGCATGTAGGTTGTTACATAGGCCTATAAAGTATTTAAACCGAAAACGATGTTTGTGGATAAAATTGGTTTGGCGTTATTGTGCGGTTGGATAACAGATTGTGTTGTGGAGAGAAATGTTTATTTCTTTCGTGGCTTCAATTTATTTCCAAGATTTGTCTGTCAGAATGTCAAATTTAGCTGTCATCAGGGAATGAATAATATTTTTAAGAAAGAATCACTGTTGTTAATATGATTTTATATTTTCTGGAATTATTTGCGTGATCGAAAGATAGAGAAAGAGTAGCCTTTGGCATTAAGAAAAATGTGAATTTTCAAAGTTTCACAATTCATAAACAGAATGTCAGTCGACCTCAAATACATACAACAGGTCTTATTTGTTTATGCCATTTAAGAAGAAAGAGGAAGAAAAAGTGATAAAGGTCAAGGTCCATTTGGTTGTCACGCGAAATTCAGTTTTTTATACTTTTTAGCATTTAAAGGTGGTTTCAAAGACCTGTGACAGTCGAAAAATTGGAGAGGTAGAAGATTCTACAAAGTCTTTTTGTCTGGAAACAGATGTTTTTTCAGTTGTAACCAGAAGGAAAAATTGATATTGTAGTTAGGGGTGTGTTTTTTTAAGATGTATAGAACTTTAAGCTGGTAACACTTTTTTGACTGGCGGCCATTTTGGCAGCTGTCAAGTGATTTATTTTTATTTGGAATTTGAACATGAATGGACTGACAACCGTACATATTGCCCACTACGTTCATTTTACAGTCAAAATAAGCGTTCGTGAGAGTAGTTAATGTGATGAACGTTTTTGCACCACATTTATTCTAAATTATAATACGCATCCATAGAGACGTGTGTCTTACAGTGCGTACAAGAAAAGTCATCCCTGATGTAAAGCGTAGCGAAGAAAAAGATCCGAATCAGTCTATCCGCCATGGATACGTCATGTCCATTCGTCCATTCCATGTTGAAGCTACAGGATCACGTTGCAAGCCACATGATTCTACAAACGTCCCCAGAACAAATTTTCTGGTGATCCTGTTTTAAAACGGGAATTTGTTCAGCAATGAATTTCACTTTTGGTTCAATAGATACGGATCAGAGTATTAAAGACTGAAATCCCTTAGGTGCCTTAGTTAAGTCACGAAAAAGACTTTTTTGTTTAGTCTTTTAACTTATAAAAGTACTTAAACTATAGAAAGGAGCAGTCACCAGTTAGCACTTAATTGTGAATTTCCAGGCAATTGACTTTAAGTTAATCAACTGCAGTACTTATTAACTGGTTTTAGTCACTTAATTCAGTAAAAAGTCATTTAACTTAAGTGAGTTTGGTTTAAGTCTGAAGTCAATTAACTTTTATTCGATTGACTTTTTAAGTCTCTTTGACAAAAAATGGCTTAAGAAGCTCTTTTCTTTTACTTAATCAACTTATTGACTTATTTTTATCTCAACTTTTTACATTTGAACTTAGACTGTGCAAAATCCTGTAAGGGGATTTGTCTAATAATTAACGTACGCCTGCTGTCAACATTTTAGAAGCAAGGGCCGTATACTACTACGCAGCTACAGGGGTGTCACAGGGGTACATTGATGCACGAGGTATAAAAATAAGAACTCATCATGCATCGCCAAATTATCTTAAGTGACGAAGCTCATTTCTCGCTCAACGGGTTTGTCTGAGGTCCGACGAAAATCTACATTTGCTTGATGAATTATATGCACACAAAATTGCTGTTTGGAGCGGTTTGTATGAAGTCGGCGTTATTGGGCTAAATTTTTTGACGGTAACAATCGTCACCTTATCGCGCCATGATTACCGATTATATTTTTCCCAAATGGGAAGATATTGCCTTCGACGATATGTACAATCCGCCCAGCACAAGTTGCAATCGTTTTATTGAAGAGTAAATTTGATTGGCCTGTTATTTAAAAAAAAAGTTCAGTCGGTTGGCCGCCTCGTTCGTGTCATTTATCGCCTCAAGACTATTAAGTCATTGGTTTATGCCAACAAGTCGACCGATGCGACGTTTCGTTTGAAGAGCTCTGAGCTTTGAACACGAAATACAGCCGTTTCCCGAAATGTATGCCCGAGGTATCGATAATTGGGTCCAACGAATCGACCGTAGCAAATTTGCCGGCCGCGTGGCGGTGGTCATACATTATATGAATCTGATTCTGACTATAACCCAGTCATGTTTAAACATCCTTTTCCGCTTTCTATTGGTACTGCTTGAACAGAAAATCATGAATGGAATGAAAAACATCGACACCATGCACAAAATATGTCTTTCCTAATGGTCACACCAAATTTTATGACAAAATAATATTCACAAACAGTTTCATGCTCCTTTTCTAAGAAAGACACACATAAACACACACAAATAAAGAGTCTTAACAATGCTTCAATTAGATTGAATATAAATATAAATAAATAGAGTGGCGCGACAGCTCTTGAAGAGCCAAGGCCTAAGTGGCTTACTCTCATCAACAATTTTCTGAGTGCGTGTGAAGAATTGAGGGGGCCTACAATTTAATGCCGATTCCGAACGGCAGAGTTGAGAAGCACCTTTTCATGACAGATTGATACTCTTGGAAGATTTGTCAGGTCTTCGCAAGAGGCAGTGCCCGTGAAAGATGAAAGAAAAACTTGGCCTGAGTAGGACTCGAACCAACGACGTTCGGCTTAGCAGTCAACGCACTTACCAACTAAGCTACGGGCAACTGCTAGATTGAATGCAAATTTCAAATATCTCAAAAGAGCTTCCATCCCAAGGAACAATTTATCTTGTATAAGGTCCAAATTTCTGAAATTTGGAAGCATTAGCTGTCATAGTGTTATTTTAAGCCTTCTTCATGGACGATTGATTTTATTTTGCCTGAATAAGACCTATTGTTGCTTACTTATAACAGTCTGCAATTATACAGGGTGATTCACGAGCGTTGTGCCAAAAAGCTAGAGCGTGTAGGTTGAGTTGAGACAAGAAAAAAATCGTATGGGAAGGGGGGGGTCTACTCTAACAATTTGCAATTTGATAATACGTAAAAGACCTCCTTGTGCAAATTATAACAAACGGAATGTCAAACTTGTCACTTCGCGTATGCATGTGTGATTATTTTTTGACTGTTTATTTAAATACATGCGTACTCTGTTCTCCTTATGATAGTTATTGCTCACTTAAGAAAGCGGACATTCTTAGGAATGTCGAGATATCCGAGTTCAAATCTCATGGCTTGTTCTTTTTTTTTTATTATTGAATGGAAAGGCTATGATTCAATTGATCTTATGATAACTCATGTAAAAAGTGTGGTATAGTAGGTATGTAAGATTATCACCTGAATTGATGGTTATTGATCAATTTTTTTTTTTGACAAACGTATGCGCACACTATGTGCTGCAAGTTCTCTTAAAAATAAATTCAAATTTTATATAATTTTACTACTTTTTGAACCAACTTTAAAGAATATAATTAATGAAAAAATAAACGAATGTCCATGTCACTTCAGAAATAAAAGCAGCAAACAACAGAGGATCGCAAAAGAAAAATTATTTTATGTTGAAAATAAATTTTTCTCTACTTTTGCTATAACTTGCATAAGGCCTTATCTTTACCGTTTCAAATAGGTAGAAATGGCTGTCCTGCTTCGCGTTTCAAATAGTTTATTGCTTCCTGTATCAAGCTGTTGTAAGGCCTTATTCGCAATTCTTGAAAGAAGCTATTGCTTCTTTAAATTAACTGTTATAAGACCTTGTAGAGATTTTTTCCGAGAAGCTATTACTTCCTTAAATCAATTGATATAAGGCCTTGTCATAATTGATTTGAAGAATCAATGGCTTATATAACTTGCGCCAAACGTATTTGTATAAGGTTTCATACAAGCAAGATACAAATGAAGAAATAGCTTCGCTTAAGCCTTATTGAAGTTAAATTGTTACTTGGGATTTGGACTTCAATATCAATACACGTATCAAATTAGTAATGAAGTTATAAACTTTTATCAACAAAATGTGAACATTCAAAACTCCTGTTAGAACAACTCTGATCCCAATCAGTATCATTTACTCATTCATAGCAAAAAAAAAATTTATTCGGATTTAAACTTCTCATATTTCACACCACAGTTTTCAAATTCTCTATAACAGAAAAATATAAAAAAAAATAAAAAGAAAAACCATAGCTCAATTCAAGCTTTTGTATGTTTCAATGCATTTCCAAAACGACGATGTTACTTTCATTTGAAAATACGAAAATTGATCAAGGAACTCCAAAGAATAAAATTTACTAAATTCGTGCAAAAAAGTTTCATAAATAAATCACTTTTTAATCTTGAAAGTAAGACGTTATTTAAACCAAACTAAAAATTTCATTTTAAGCCATTATTAAACCCTAAAACACTTGATTTTTATCTTTTCTTTTACAAAAGGGTCACGAAAAAAGCAATATCAGAGAAATTCACTAAAAAAGTAGATACTTAAAAAAAAACTATTCGCCTTTGTTTTTGCAGTGATTTCGTGGTAAATCGTTTTGTGGGTTGAAATTTATTACTTTCCAGATTCGACCCAAGACATTGAAAAACTGCTGCAAAAGATAGAAAATGAAAAACAAAAAACGTCTTCTCTTTCTCCATTCGTGAATCAAGTATTTATTCAATTTCTTCAACCACTTTGTATGCACCAGATCAGGATACTTTTCCCTCAATCCTTTTTTCTATGCTCCAACATTCTTGTTGTTGTTTTTTTGTTGTCAATTAAGGTGCATTAAAAAAAAAGAAAAAAAAGAAAATAGAATACCAAGCCAATGTTTGTTGGTTTAAGACGACAAGATAAATGTTTCCTCAGACGCTACTGCTACGGGTACAAAATTCCGAAGACAAAAATTGTGTTCCTCTCTATTCCCTATTGGTGAACATCCACTCTCTTATCTTGAATAGCTTCATTGCCAAATTTGCCAAATTCACATTGCATGTTTCGCATCACAGAAAGTGTGACGTTTTGATAAGTATACGCCCGAGTAACCAACTTATTTTTTTTTTTTTGCTGTAGTAAGCTTGAAAATTCCTCTTGAAATATTTACTGAATTATAACCCGCACTTGATCTTAAATCCTGAATATTTTATCACTTTAACATGATGAACCCACACTTAATTATTTCTGATAAATGTCCAATGCCCATTCAGTACAAAAAATTCCTTAAATTCCGCCATTTGTTATCCACCACACACACACACAACACTCTTTTACAAAATTCCAATCACACACAGTTAACGCATCACTGAACTTTCAAATTCCAATAATTCACACCAAACAACTTGCCTCAAAATGTGTATTGATGGGCTTAAAGAGGCAATAAATTTCATTTGAAAATTTACTATCGTCGTTTTCTAGTTTCTCACGCCTACTTTCGTTCCGATCCTTCACTTCACAACTTGTTACAATTCCGCCTTCTCGCAGTAAACACATAAAAACACAAAACAGGACACACTGCATACTAATCCAAAATAGAGAACAGGAACAAGCACAGTAGGAGCTTGCTTAAAATTAACCTCAATAAAAGTTCTGATCTCTTCTGCTTGTATTCAATTTGGCTTCCGACTTACGACGAAGACGCGTTTAGAAGTCCATAAATTTATGATAGCACAACACGCACATGTTTTAGGCATTGGGGTCTGGCACATAAAAAGTGGGCTGTATATTCACCCCTCACTTTGACTTGACTTTCAACCCATAAATAATTACTTCCTAGTTGTATTATGTCAAGGTATACTCACTGTCGTCCTGTGACTGAACAAAAAATTAAAAAGAAGCTCAAGAGTGTTTACATACAACGTTTTAATGGGTGCCTTCCTGGTTATTTTCGAAAGAGTAAACACAAGGATATCCTGAGCTCGAAATTATGTCCAAATGTAATTTTTTGTTTCTTCTTCTTCTGCTTCTCTTCCATCGGCCATTGTGAATGTGTAATTTGTTTGCAATTTACCGCATCAAAAGGACACACCAATGGCAGTTATACCCTTGTTCCCCTGCGAGATTTGCCTTGCTGACCGAAACTGCCATTTTATTGCTGTCCCTCACTTGCTTCGTACTCTTTCTTCGAACTCTTTTGTAGACACTTGCAATTTCTGCAGAAAATTACTGCATTGCCCCCCCCCCCCCCCCCTCCTCCTTCCTACCTTGGACACCCTCTGTGCGAAGCTAGGGCTTTGCTTAAGCTCAAGTGCTTGATGAGAATGAGGCTTGAGTTGATTAAAACAAGAGAGAAAAATAGAAACTTAAAAAAGTACGTATACGCCTAGGTGACCCACAAATGGTTTTTTTTTCTCCCCTGATTCTTTTGGTTTTTTTCTTCTTTCAAAGATGTCGCCGTTACGTAATAGTTTCGGATTTTTTTTTCAGTTGAAAAAAAGGGAAAACTTAAACAGTTAATGGCATCCTTGAGTACCTCGGGAATTGAAGGGAAAATTACTTCTGTAAATACACAATTAGAATATATATTAAATTTTGTCTTTTATACTATGTTATGCTATCAAAATTAGATGAGAACCATTAGTTTATGGTTGAAACACTTAATCGTTGAGCTTTCGGTCGATAAATCTAGTTTTGTGTTATTTGAAATATTGGGATACGGTTGGTTACATATTCTCGAGAGATGAATGACTTTCGATAAGGGATCCTGTTGTCAAGTAGTGGGGATGGATTTGTGAAATTGTTGAGAGTTGGGAATTTTCGAAAGAATTCCTTTTATCGGATTTACATTTGGATTACATATTTTTTTTTTATTTTGATTTTGTTGTTATTTGGACGTTTCATGAGATTTAAGGATAACAAGCCCGTAAGGAGTTATGTGGGAAGGCTCGTGAATATTTTAATGCCAAAGCTCTTCTGTGTCGTTGGTAGATTTATGTGATGAAGTGAAATATTTAAATACATTGTAAGGGGATTGCTATTCCTTTATGGATATAGATATGTTTGATCGGAAATGAACAAAATACAAGGACTTCATAGAACATCATAGCACAAATATCAGCCTGGAATTGACCGATGGCTTCGATTATGTTGTCTTTTAGCGCCCCAGTTTGCGTCTATTCTCATACTCCTGAGACTTAAGAGAGTCCCACAAGAAATTGCTTCAAGGAGTACAATCGCAACGATCTTGGTGGCCAATACACAATGCCTCGGTGCGAGATAACTATGCCGTGAAACCGCTCGTGCAGAATACCTTTTGTGTCTTGAGCTGTGTGGCACCTTGAGCCATACTGTGGAAACCATATGTCTTGGTTTTCCATATCATATAATTCAGGCCTTGAAAAGTTGGTGATCATTGATCTTTAGCTATCGCCCTTGACAGTGATGGCTTGGCCAGCATCATTTCCGAAAAAAAGGGGCCTAATCGCTAATGACGATTTTTCGACTAAAATTGTGATCAACTTAAAACTGCTCCAAATCCCAATTAGCAAACACACGACGCTGCGTTTGGTCGTTTGGTTTCAACTTCTTAGTCAGTTGGATTTTGTATGGGTGCAGACCCAAATCGTGTCGGAAAATTCCCCATTTTGTGGTCTGCGACAGGGCAAGTCCTTGTGAGGGACGCGGAATTGACTACCTCAAATTCTGCTGCACACTTTTATGAACAGCGGCTATGTTTTCGGCAGATCTTGTGTTTCGTTGACTTAGGGGTGTTGGCTGATAATTAACTGAGCCGGTAACTCGAATTTGGCCATCATGTACCCCATAAAAAGGGTATTTTGAAAGTTAAAGACCGTCACCAGCTGCCAAAATCAACCCGTGCTTATTTGTAAACCTTTTCCATACTGCGTTATCTTTCGTACGAATTCCGTCGAACTTCCGCTCCTGGTGCTGGATACCCTTATTCATTTTTTTATGTCAAAAATTTTCTAACAAAATTTCTCTTAAACCAAACTACGGGTTATAAAATTCTTTAATCGTGAGCACACGATTGTCTTCTTTTGGCTAAGTCATGTCCTCCAATCTCTTGCAAAATAATGAAAAGGTAATAAGCATGACTAATCGCACTTGAACATTTTAATGGGTCTCCTTAAAACAATTGTTCAACTTAAGTAATTTAAGGAAAACTTTGAATTTCATATTTTTGCAATAACTCAAAAATTCCACCAACCTCGAAATAAATTTAAATTTGTTGTAAGATCTCCAATAAAAATCCAAATCAAACACCAACACTACGCAAAAATCCTCTTCAACTCTCGTTAATCTCTCACTTCGCTCCTCAAAACTGCGATGTAATCTCAATTTAATTACACCTCATTTACGATGAACAACTTCATTATTAAAATCTTCATCAAAGACGTGAAATAAAAAAGCGTTATTTCATCTGCTAACAGATTCACTCCAACACCTTCTCCGAAATTACTGACCAAAACTTCAAGACCGCGACGACAACCGTTCTTCATCAAAATTTTATTTAACCATTTGTTAAAGGCACGTTCTAATTTAATTTATTCAACTACCCCGCTGTACTGGCTGGCCCCAAATTAAAACATCAGTCTTGAGAACAATTTTAATTATTTAAAAACTTTCACTGAAATAAAAACAACAAAAACAAAGCTAACGACCTCATTCTGCCCCTCCAAAGAGGCAGGCGGTTTGTTAAGGTGCCAACACTGATACGTAACAGCGCGGTTATACAAGCAATAAAATTACAAAAACAACAACTACAAAAAATCAAATGAAAAAAAAAATATTATCATGGCCTACCACATCCCTTGCAAGGAAGCATAAAGAATGGTTCCCATTTGATACCGGATGTCGCTTGAAATTTATGCTCCGCCGCATAAGGTCCTGCTTTATTCTATACCCACCGCGATATATGTAAGTAGATAGGCTCTCGCACTATAAAAAGGATATGTACTCGTAAGAGTGCTACCAACACACTCACTCGTCTCGATATGGTTCATAAAACAAGCTTAAATAAGCGAAATGGCAAAATTATGTCATTGAGCGTCAGCATTGGCAATATAGGGGGCGGTTGTGGTGGCGGCGCTAGCAAGTTGCATGGTAAATTGCCAAACTCGCAACCTTTCGGCCAAACAAGCGCCAAGTCTGTGTAGGAACAAAGTGTGTATGGAATGGACTCATGTGTTATTAATAAATGGAGGTGGCAGCGAGAGGACTGGATGGAAATTATCGAAACAGGGAACCTTTGATTTCCTTTTGCTGGCAAGGTGAGTTGAACACAACTCGGCAACCTCGTCTTTTGGTCTTATGAATAAATCATAAGATATACCAATCGATATGACTGTGGAGCAATGGAATCGGAAACGACAGCTTTAGATGAGCATAGATACCAACGATTCCCATGTATAGGGTGTTCCCGATCGTATTCAATTAAATTTAATTGACACATAATGTGTCAATCTTTGGGGAAGAGATAAATGAGTTTGAAGAATTTCTCATGCAGAGTAATGTAGGGAGATCCACCCTGTGAAATTAAATTTCCCTCACAACCTAAAGACGAAGTATAAGTGCTATAGTATTTCAATTGAAAAGTCTAAGAGCAGCTTTAGAGACCACAAGCGGAGCCATCAGTAGATATCCGAAGAGAGATTACACTGCACCTACTCACAGGATGAGGATTTATCCGACTGGGAATCGATATAGGGACACACAGACACGAACACAGTATTTGTTGAACTAAGTGCCTATATAATTAAAGATGATGTGGCTTGGTCATGTAAATTATATAACCAAGAGTCGATGTTGTTTCATGATGTCTCATTCATTCGATACAACTTAGGATGACGATGACGATGATGATTATATTCTCTGGGGTCAGTTTAGGGGTTAGGTGTTTTTTGTTTCCTTCTAAGATTGGGTTTACATGCGTAGACGTAAATTTGATTGCAAATTTGTTGGGATAATAGGGACATGTTCGAGAGATGACTATTGGAAGGAGGTTCTGCCAATGAAAGTAAGATCCACAATTATTTTGAAGTAGTAACCAATTGATTGGAAATAACAAGCAATTTTTTTTTTCAAGGAGATGGTTAAACATACAAAGCTGGATTGATGGTGAAGAAGGAATATTCTAGAATTATTGATGTGAGATTGCCATTGAATTCCAACGAAGTTTGAATTTATCTTCAGGGGTATTTTGATTTATACAAAAATACCTAACAAGTATGAAGAGATTTCGTTAAAATATTGATTAACAAAAAATAACTTATTTGTTGTTGAAATTACGGAAAAATAAGATATTGTTTGTTTATTTTTTCGAGCTCTCTGATTAGCCATCTTTGCTTCTTCACGCTGAAATGTTTCTTTTCCAAAGTCATAAAGAGCTCTCCTCCGTCTTAACTTCGATTGCTTTTGATCTCAAGATCGAAGAGAAATTGTTACAGAAGTCATAAGAGGTTGGCCTCAAAGTCATAGCCACTTTATCGCGTTGAGAAAAGAGATCAAGTCTTTGATTTTCAGATCAGGTCGTCAAAGAAAGTCTCTCCCAATGATTTGGCTCTCATTCTTGACAGCGCAGAACACTGACAGATGAAGTCAATGAAAGTTGCCTTTTCTCGCTGGTCCCCACAACAACGACAGAATGTATTGTAAGCAATACCCAGCTTTGTTGAGTGTTCCCGCCTGGCCAGTGTCCGGTGCTGTTGCAATGACCCTGGCTATTTCTGTACTGGATCTGCATATAAGGTTATTTGTTCGGAACTTACTGTAGGTGGTCCATAGCTTTCAAGATATAAATACTTCCGTCATAACACCAAGACGAATGTTGACTCTTTCTGCGAGAGAGCTATGAAAGGCTAACCCTTGCCTGGCCACCTCGTTAGCCCTCTCTTCTCAAAGCCACTATAACCCCAACCCAGATGAAAATGTTCGTGGTCACGAGCTCAATTCGGTATTTCTGGACCAATTTAGAGATGTTGGGGACGTATTAATCGCTTGAAAAGCCGACAAAATTCTCTTCGTTTTTGATTTGGATCATGCTTTAGTATTTTGCTTCCCTTATTGCCAGTAATTCATCTTGAAAGACACTTGCGAAGACGGGAAGCCGAATGGACCTAGAAACATTTAAAAACTCGAACATAATTCTTACAACAACAACACATTTCATCCGTCCATTCGCGGTGGAAAGAAATCTTTACAATCTTTACTCAAGACCACAGTAAGAGCGCAGTAATAGGTGCTTATCGAAAACTGCTGGTGTACCGCAGGGCACTGTTTTATCGCCCACCAGGGTTTCCTGAGACGACATGTTTCTTTAACTTCAAATGTTGCAAGCATATCTATATGCACTTGTGCTATGGCTCACATTATTGAGAGTTACAGAAATGAAAAATTATGCCGATTTCAACAAGAAATCGAAGCATTCTTGTCGTGACTGACAGTATAAAAGTGAGAACTGTTGCGAACTTATATTTCTGCCCTTAAATAGTACAACAGTTAAGTACAGATATTCATTCATAAGCCGTAATACACGAATGTTGAATGCTTAGACACACCCTGTCTCCGCCTTTATAAAAAAATCATGAATTCATGACACCACCAACGTTTCTCTAAATCTTGTTGCTTGAAAACCGCCATTTTGTTATATTCAAAAACTCGCATCCAAATTTGTACACTTTATCCATGAACATTTGCCTTCAGAACTCATATCTATTTCATGTCCACGGTGACTCTTCCATTTTTGATTCAAAAGTAGAACAAACTTGTTCACTTCAACTCAAAAAACAAAACAAGAACAAAAACCATTGTTCCAAGAGAAGTAAAGTTTAGCTTTTGAAAATGTCAATTGGACGCACCAAATGTGTGCACTCACCTAAGACCCATAAAACTTAATAGAAAAAAACCAAAAAAAAGAAATAATATCACTCTTCGTTGGTTTTTAAGGACATCGCGCTAAAAAGAAATCACAACAACAAGAAAACCATTACATTTTAAGTGGAATCCTTTCATTTTTATCGAATACAAAACGAGGTCTTGATCTCTTTTCCTATTTTTTTTTTATCGAGCACAAACTGGCACAAAAAAGTGGTCGGCGTCGTTCGTCGGTTGTCAGGGAATATATTTTTCCGCTTGTTATAATGTTTCTTTTTCAAGGATATCTGAGTTCTTGTGTTCCATTTGACTTTGAGAAAAATATCCAAAGCTCAGATAGATTTCTGGGGCATAAAAAAAATTACGATTTTGTTATGGTTATTAGAATCCAATGCCAGAATTTGTGCGTTTCTCTTTTCAGTCTAAACAAAATAATATACGAATCGGTAACAAGGATATCCCAACATAAAAGCACAAACAACAAACACCTACGCATACGAAAACACATAAACATTAGATTAGCATTATTCATGATGAAAAGTTGTTTCTTGAAGCCAGAGCCGTCGTATATTCATAATCCTTGTTATGTACGAGTATTAGGAGTGAAGACATTGTGATAACAAAAAAAAAAAAAATACATCAAAGAGTTGATACCTAAACTTATTTTATGATGAACAAATTTATTTCTTCAAAATCAAAAATGAAAGCAAAAGAAGAAGCATTAACCTGGCCCATGCCCGGTTCATAATGGTAAAGATATTTTGAACGATCCCTATTAAGGAAGCCCATCATTTTTCATATCCTCGTTATAAATGGCTATCAGATGATACAGTGATTTAGATGACTATTTACTTGGCTCGCTTCATATCATGACTATGTCCCTTTTAAGATTATTATCTGGAATACGATTTTTCTTATAAATATTTAACATATGGCGTCTCGTTTAAGGAAGGATATATGGTCGTGTGTAAAAGTGCAATAGATTTTATTTTGGAGCTATATTTCTTATCGACAACATCTTTCTTTATGTTTTCCATAAGTTATCATCAACAATTTACAATTTAGAAAAATTGGCTCTACCTTAGTCGAATTTTTTCGAGATACGATTATTAGTTCAAGTTAAAAAAGAATGGCTGAGTTCTCGAGAGCTCGTTCAAGTTAAATCGAAAAAAGTCTCTTATAGACAAAGTTGAGTTCGACTTCAAGAGAATTTCGACTCAAGAAAAGTTCGACTAAGAAACGGGTACGGCTCAGGAAAAATTCGACTTGGTTTCAACTCAGTGAGTTCTCGACTTCGTTTCGATTGAAAGAGAATTTTCCCTCAAGGATAGTTTGACTTAGTTTCGACTTAAAAAGAGGTTCGACTCAGGCAAAGTTCGACTTAATTTGGACTCATTCAAATTATGACTTTGACTAAATTTTGGCTCAAGGAGAGTTCGACTTAGTTTCTACTCAGAAAAAGTTCGACTCGTTCAGAGTTCGACTTATTTTCGATGCGGTGAGAGCGCGATTTAGTTTCAAATCAGAGAGATAGTTCGACTAAGGGACGGATTACGTCTCGGGAAGAGTTTTGCTTGGTTATAGCTCAGGGAGTTGTCACTTAGTCTCGAATCAGTCAAAGGTGGCATTAGCTTTCGACTCAGAGAAAAATTTACTTAGAGAAAAGATCGACTAAAGCAGAGTTTGACTTTGTTTCAGCTCAGTGTGAGCTCAACTTCGTTTCGACTCAGAAATACTTTACTTATAGAAAGTTCTGGCCAGGCAAAGTTGGACCTAGTTTTTGACTCAGAGAGTTCGACTTAAATAGAGTTTCGATTCAGGCAAAGTTCGACTTAGTTTTGGTCTCGGAGAGAGTTCGACTTAGAAAGAGGATCGGTCTGTACAGACTACAACTTGATTCCGACTTAGAGATAGTTCGAATTAGAGTGAGTTTCAACTCAAGCAAAGTTCGACTTAGTTTTGACTCGGAGAGTTCGACTTATTTTCGACCAAGGGAGAACTCATCTTAAAGAGAGCCCACTGTATATTGGATAAAATTTGTTATTTTTAGTTAGTCGTTAGATTCGGTGGAGTATTTTTGTCATTAAAAAAATATTTTTGAAGCAGCACTATTATTTGGTATAGAGAACGACTTTACGTGTAATAGAGCTATATATCCTTAGAAATAAATCCTTGACTCTAAGCCAAACGGAGCTAAAAACTTGTTTGTGTATACCAAAAGGATCACAACGGCAGAGGTCGCTCCTTTAACCCAGAAAGTTATGTCTCAGCATAGAAAAAAACGTATAGAAGGCCGCCAAAAATACAAAGCTTATCGTTGTTTGTATGTCTTTTGCTGCAAAGGAAGACGTGGGGGAAATAAAAGAAGAAGACGACAACGACAATGTGCTCCAACAGCAGCCCAGGGATAATAAGGAAGATGCGAGCTTTTGTTAAACTATTTTCTATTCCTTATATTTCTTCGACTTTCTTCTGCTTGCGTGTGTGTGTTTATGTTTTTATTTGTTCTCCTTTTCTCTGTTGTTGATGTCGATGATGATGATGACGTTCCCTGTTTGCTGGAAGGGTTTGAGTAATGAATCAACGAGAATTGTTTAGTTTGGCCGTGGTCCTTTTCTTGTTGTTGTTATTTTTCAATTCACAAACTAGAAAAACCTGAAGGAGAATTCTGCATCACAGTTCGCCGAAGAAAGGATTTGTTTATGCGATTTTGTTTTTCTTCGTTTATTTCTAGCCTGCAAGTGTTGGCGGTGTTTGTTATTATTCTTTGTGGTGCAATCTGTAGGATAATAAAATTTCTAGAGATGCACGAACACACTCGTCTAGGATTCTCCTCTGCTATAAGGGTTATAGGGTACTTAAATCTGTTTTATTATGTATTTGTGCAATCAGAGTGTGCTTATTTTGATAGCCGGAAGTCAAATCAAGCAAAGCGATACGATGGTTGATTTATTTTATTTTCTCGTTTGTGTTGCTTCGTCCTGTGGGTGTCTTAAGGAGTATCTATTTACGTAAAATATCAATTTGATTATTTTGTTAAGGAAATTCTTCGAAACTCATCGATGCTTGATTTTTTGATGAGATATTCAATGAGGTTAAGGAGATATCGTTATGAGTCGTTTGAAGTTGGAAGAGAATTTCAAGTGGAAGTCTTATTTGTATTTTTGTGGGGCTGTGAGTCGATATTGGAATGAGGATTGGACATAGTGAAGCAGGACTTTAACTACTCTATGTTTATAGTGCAGAGGGGTCTTGTCAGATTTTATTTGTTTAAAGTCTCTAAGTTAAGGTCCTTTACTGTAGGAGACACGCGTCAGGATGGAGTCTGCCAATAATCAGGACACATGGATGCTCTTACTGAAGAAGGAACGGATCGGATCCAGTTTGTGTCGCAGATGAAGGCAGAAACTTCATCGCCCAAGCCGACAATGATAACGATGATTGATGTTCCTCTCTTTCCCGTGAAATTTACTTTCTAAGAAAAAAAATGCTGTTCAAAAATACACATTTACATTTTCAACTCATTACCGTTTGTGTTTTTTTTTTTTTTTTTTTTGAGGGTTAATACGTACTTAATACCTATGTAAGAAAAGTGACATTCTAACCTCGTCTGCGTCCTATGAATAAATAATTTATCATCATCATGTCCTTAAGGATTAAGGCTTAAACGAAATTTTCATCATGTTTGGCATTTCCTTAATAAACTGAAATTTATATTGGAAAAAAAAACAATAAAGGTTTCTATGGGAATGAACAAAATTTATAAAAAAGAAACGTCCTTGAAGTCTGAAAAATACAACGCATCCGGCTCATTCTCTTCTAGACAAGAAGACAACACTCAATCTTTTCGCTCCAAAACACTTCCAAGACTTTTATTCAAACTCGTGTAGAATTCCACAAGGACGCAAATAAACAACGAAACGAGAAGAAAAGAATCAAAAAGTAGGTATAACTGCAAATCTCTACTAAATCCTTCCGCAACAAACTAAAACCACACAGCGGCACTGCGCCGTATTCAAAAGTCGTCGTTGTTTCTGTGGTTGGGTTTAAAAGGATAATGGTGCATGATACTTGGTATTACGCTTCCTGTCTGCTATGCTCAGCCATCATGATTCTTTACTTCCAACAATTTAATCCCAGGATACACCCGCTCGCTCTCCACTCTCTCTGTTTGACAATCCTTGGCAATGCTTACAAAACTATCTCTCTTTGTGGCACAAAACAAAAAGTCCGTGCAGAAAAACAACCGCAATTTGATGTTCTAAATACCTGAATTCAAATGACGTTACGTACCACAAGGTACTTACTCCGGAAATCACCTACCCACCCTCTGGCAAAAGTTGTTCTATAAACAGAGCCTGAATAGGACTCATTACTGATACTTTTGCTTAGATGTCCTTTTTATTTGTCGTCTGTGTCGTGTGCTGCTTGTTTCACATGCCATTAAAGGCAGACCTAAAACTTTCACATTGACAAATACGTGCACAAGTAGCAACGCTATGGTATGGAGGAATGCCATTTGGAGTAACAATAATTTGTTTATCCATTTATTTTGTTTCGGCAAATTGATTTCGAAATATTGAAGTACTGCATTGCATTTTTGTCATAATTTTTTTCCCACATAAGTCACGAAACGGTCGCCATTTTGTTTTGTGACAATTTCTATTTTCTATTTCCGTTGTCATAGTGTCCTTATTTTGAAAATTAAATAAACACAAAAAAAGAAGGATTTGAAATCCCATTTTTATGCGCTTGAATATGTTTCACGTGTATATGCGAGCTCGTGGGTGTCCTTTGGTGAAAGGATGAAGCAAAGTCAAAAGTCAGCATGCACAGGTATGGTGTGTATCCTTGTGGATCCTTAAAAAAATGTATATATATTTTTATGTGCATAGGGTAGTAAACTTTTTATCATGTTCTTTTATTCTATGTGCTGATCATAAACCTACATAATGGCAGCTTCTATATCTACTGAAAGGTATGTCTACAAAAAAAAAATCCTTTTGGGAGACTTTTATGTCGTGCTTATATGCATGTTTCATATTCGAACGCAACATGAGTGAGTTGTTTTTTTTTCTTCTGTGGATATCTGCCATGTTAAGTAAACTCAGGACGACACCTGGTTATGGCTATAAGAGCTCTCAGTTGATTTTGCTCTGTCAGCTTCTAAAGCAGAAGTGCAAAAAAAAAAGGATTTTCACAAGACACACAGTTGAAAGTACCTACAAGTAATGAAGTGGCACATCCCAATACTTGAAATCCCACACATGTATGTAGCTTGAGTGGGTTGTTTAAGATGCTCGTGTGTGTCGTCTTAGCTTAGCTATGGCCTATGGATGAAGGAGAAAAGATTTATTGTATTCTTGTGATCGAACAGGAAGTTGGTAATATGCAAAATTTTAAGTAGGCGATTTATTGATTTATGAGTGATTGAAAGAAATAAAACCGAAGGATTATTATGTAATGGGGTTCCGGTTGGTATCTGTTTCTGAGAGAGGATTGAATGCATTTCATTAGAAAATAATCCGACTTCGAAAGAATTATGAAAATTATCAGTCCCCATCTTATGACGCTGACTGACTGTCGATTCCGTCTCAAAATTAATATGAAAAGCTGAGGATACTGTGGTCAGCAAAGCAGGAATGTGAATTTCAGACATGAAGTCATGAAAGAGTTTCGGAGACAAGACGGAGCCCTGTGCCACACTTGTATTTACTTTGTTGATTTCAGACTTGTCCAAGTGTTCGAAAAATCGGAGCTTATTAATTGTCGGTTCGTTCCAATAACCAGCAGCGTTAGTATACTGTATGATTGGCTTTTTGAATGATCGTCAGTATTCAAGAGTTGCTTAGTTTGGACCTTATAATTATTATAAGTATGGAGTCGGTAAGAGTGGCCCATAAGGCATATAGGCTATACAGAAGAAGATTTTAGCTAGTGATCAGCCGAACCGTAACCAAGTTTCAAACTCGGTTTGTCCAACTCCATTTGCCAAATCGCTCTGCAATTCGATTCGCAAAACGGAAAAAATGAGGTTTTTTTATCATCAAAATCCTTGCCATCCGCTGATGAAATTTGCAATTAACAGTTAATGGCTCAAAAGAGAGAAAAGATGTGAATGTAAGTCGCCAAAGGAATATTTCTTTGTAAATGTTTCCGGAAACTCGAGTTGAAAAAAAAGGGTTAACTCGAGTTATCGAGTGTCGTGTGTCCCATCAGCCATCACTAATTTCAACAGAGTCTTAGCGAGCAACGAATCCATGTTCGAGGTATTTGGCACAAAACAGAGTTTTCGTTGTTCGCAGTGCTGAACAAGAGATGCTGCCTGAATGTGTGGTGTCAAGCAAGGAGTAGGTCTGTAATGTTCTGGGGTAATATCTCTGCAAATGCAGTGCTAGATTTAACTCCAGTTGTTGGGAGAATGAATCAGAATTCTTTAAGAAAACTCTGCCTTAAATACGATTAATCGGATAAATATTCGTATTTCAACAGGAAAATGACCCAAAACACAAGTCCTGACTTTGCCGGGATTACCTAAAAAAGAAAGAAGACGAAGTAATCCTTTAATAAAGCTGTATAAATGTCTTCATCGGAATCCGCGTTCGAGTCGTGTGCGTGCAATTTGTTTTCGTGTTTCTTAAATGTTTGTTTTCCAAATTAATAAACGCTCCAATTCATTTTGTCATTAATTTAATTTTGACTGCCAGAGAAAAACTTATTTCAATCAAAAGAGTGAGAACTGAATTTAAAATTCTTGAAGCAGAATCTTCATCACGAGTGCGTTTCTTGAAATAACTAAAGTACATACAAACAAAAATTATGTCTTTGAAAGAGTAATTGAAGAAAAAGAAAACCCAATCCAAAGGCATTTAATTTGCTCATACAACTTTTCTATAAACAGTGTCTTTTTTGTATATTTCACAAGAAGACAAAAAACACTTCTCTGCGAGCTGCAACAAACGGGCCATTAGGGTATTCATTCATCTTTCGATTCGTCTACGAACATCATTTGTCCCTTTTTGAGTTTTTGTTAAGGATATTTTTTGTTAAGCTTTTTTTTCCAGACCTTCGTTTCAAGCAACTTCATTTTTTTTTGTCGCATCCTTTCGTTAGTATTATTTCGTTTCTTCTTTTGTCTGTGAGCATGAACCGCTCATTGACAAGTACAAAAAAAATATTTCCTTTTTCCGTCGTACGTGAAAGAAGACGATATTTCATTTTTATTGTTTTCAAAAAGAATACGGTGCTGCCACTTTGTGTGTAAGTCAAAGAACATGTTGAACCTTAGTAAGGTTAGATTCTTGATTTGAAAACTAAAAACCTCAGCTGAAACGAAAATCTATAATAGGAAATCTTAAAAGATCTCGTTAAGGTGCGGATTATTGAACCGCAATTGTTTCGAAGACTGACAATACAAATTTTGGTTTTATTTCAAGCATAAATGCAAAATTGGAATTAATTTGCCACAGTCACCACAAAAATTTCTATCCGCAAGCACCACAAATGAAGAAGTACTTTTTGTGGTGACACAATAGCTTGAATTCGGTTGCCTGGCTGCACTGCTGCACATCCGCAACTGCAGACATTTTTCCATTGTTTTTCACAAAAAAAACTCTTCTTCTTCCACGAAAAAGCTATTTTGAATCGTTTTTCTGATTTAGTATTGCTAAACGTTTTTTTTTTTTATGTGGGTAAATCGATCTACTTGACCTAGCGACGCTCCAGCTTCCGTATGGAAAATGGTATTTCTCCAGCTTTGCAAAGAAAACCTCCATCGCGGCGATTTTCTCCATATTCGACACTGAAATTTCTGCCCGGCGAAAAAACAAAAGGAAGTTGCTCGAGGCCAAATCTGGAGAAAACGGTGGATGGGGCAGCAGTTCGTAGCCCAATTAGACCAATTAGGCCGTGGCGATAGCGGAGATTAGTGGTGGGTCAACTCCAATGTTAATGGATCTAATTGTCAAATTTCATTACTGTTCCAGAACGGTATTTGGGGCAATGCGGTAATATTTACAACGAAATATACCACCGGCCGGCGGCGAGCGCGTCCTATACTCGTAACTTATGTCCCTATTAAGCTGTTAACTGTAACATTTCATCAGCGGATGTCAAAGATTTTGAAGGATTAAAACAATTTTTTTTTTAAGTGTTTTGTAGATGAATTTTCGGGGCAATCCGAGTTGGTAAACCGAGTTTCGATCTGGTTTACATAAAAAACAACTCGAATTAGCTCGGTTTTTAAAATTTACTCGGTACCTCACTAGCGGCGGATCGAATTGGCTCTTCTCTTAATAGCCGATGTGGACCACACCTTGAGAATTCCTGAAAACAGTAGTCATCATCCTTCTGGCTGGGACAGTCTGCGCCTTCTCCGGAGCGCTTTCTCCGGCTGAATTTCACTGTGTTGACTGTTCCTTGGTTTCTGGTTCACTGGTAAGTTAATCCATGTTTCGTAGACTCTGAAGAAACGACGCGTCAAACAGTGATCTGAAGCGGTCTCACGGTTGAGCTTGTTGTCCCGTTTGAGGCAAAATCGGTGGCAGGATATCACCTTAACGGTCTTTTGAGAAGCCTACTGTCTCAGCTATATTGCGCACCATTATTTGGCGGGGTGCCCTGCCCTTACGAGATCGTAAATTTTTGGCACGTTATCCTTCGTATCGTGGTAGATGTTTTTGGAGTAGGTACCTGGACATGGCTCATCAATAACCGACTTGCAACCAATACGTCAAACCAACCATCCAAACGCTCTTTCCAAAAACAAGAATCGAAGTACCGAACGAACAATATAGGCCTTTTTCCATTTTTCTAAAATCCGCGGACACACCAATCCGATCCACCTGAAGTTTCGAAGTAGCCGTCTACGGTTATGAACTACACGATATAGATAACTCCTCTTGCAATACTGCCGCAATCAGGCGGGGAGGCTTAGTACCTGTCAGTCCACTCTCGTATTTAATTAAAGATGTTTAAGGTGGTACGACATTAAGTCAACTCATTCTCGTGTCGCTTTTAAAAGTTATATCAAATGACGTAAAATACTAACCCGATAGAAGTTGACACGTACCTATCCTTTTTTTTTGAAAAAAAAAAAAAAATACGTTTGAAACATGAATTTGCTGTAAAGTAAATAAAACAAGGTAACACCTCTTTGCAGTCCTGAAATTTTATAACTAAAAAAATTTATATTTGCATATTTCTTGGGAATGTTGACAAGAGTCTCTCTTTTCCATTTTAACATGTTTACTTTCCTGAGAAAGAAAAAAAAAACAGCGAAGTAATTGAAATTACACTGCCAAATCTGTAACCGTAAAAAAGCTAAAAATAAAAAAAGAAAATACTACCTTTGTGGTGACTCCTGTCACAACATTACAAATTCCAGTGAATATCCTTCAAAGATTTTCGTCTGTCGTGTGTACCTTTTTTCCGTGTTGTTTTAAGAATTGTGAGATAGTTCCGAGACCGAAACTTGTCCTTTTCCTGTCCTGCTCTACTCTAATCCTCTCCATCTCCATCTGCGTTTGTTAAATAGATTTGCTGAAATGGCGAAATTCAGTGCAAAAACAAAAAAAAACTTACTGCACACTGGACACAGAAACCAACATAAAAATTATAACGGAGAAAAAACTCATCTAGCTATTTCCGGATTGCGTTTACTTTAACATCTACTCTATATAGTTAGTGTTGTGTGGTTAATTCAGCAACGGTTGAGGATTATACAATCAGCAGAAGAAGGATAGGAAAAAGCATCCTACTTTGCATAGGTAATATGCTTTTTTTCTATTCAACGTGAAAGCATGTTATCAAACTGCTGCGATGACTGGAAGTGGTATCCACTGCAACTGCAAAGGGCTACTGCATCGTAATCATTGCCGACGCCGCGGATTATGCCGCGTAATGTGATCACAAAGTGAATTAAGATGCAGTCGTGGGGAAAAGGAAGGAAGGTAGGAAACTATTCATGGTATAATTTTAATTTGATGTTGGGGGCTTCAAGGATTTGATATCAAGCAGGATATCGGGATATAAAAAGGATAAAGGATATTATAACATTCAGTGTTTATACCGATTAGTCGGAAAGTTATGAGACTTTTAAATGTGTTCTTCCTAGTCGAATGCCAGAATTGTCGACCATCTCTTCTCACATGGTTGTCAATTAGGATTGCTTTTGTTAAATGTGAAAGTAATTGTTTATTTAATGAGTTTTTATTTTCTCTCATTTCAGGTTGATGGACAAAAATACATTGGCCAAGGACGTAGTAAAAAAATTGCCCGCATCGAAGCCGCTGCAACAGCACTCCGGAGTTTCATACAATTCAAAGATGGTGCCGTATTGACACCATTAAAGCCGGCATGTAATCTTGATTTTACAAGCGATGAACATCTGGAAAACGGTATTAAGAATTGTGATAAATTGGAATTTGCCGATTTAGTTGAGCTTGTAGACAATTTTGTTAAGCATGCTAAGAGTGCAAAAAAGTTGACACCCCTCTTGAATGGCCAAATGAGCATGTCAAGCAAGTATAATTTTTTTGTTTTTGTTTTTTGTTTTTTATGTTTTTTCTGTTGGGTTTTGGAAATTATAATATTTTTTTTACTGTAAAGTAATTTTTTTCTTATTATTTGGTTTTATAGAAATTCATACCGAAACTCGAAAAAAATGTGGTAAGATTAGAGGTTTTTTCTGTTTTTTTCTGAACGCACCCAATTGATTCCCTCACCGACGATGTACAAAAACTCCTTGATGTTTAAATAAACTTGGGAACAGAGAGTGGCTTCAGAGTTCTCTGTGTTATTGTAAAGGTAAATTATTGAGCACGTTACAAAAATCGGGGACCTACAATTTAACTCTGATTTCGAACGGCAAAGTTGAGAAGCACTTTTTTCGTGGCAGATTGATACTCTTAGAAGTGTTCTCAGTGCTTCGCAGGAGGCAGTTGCCGTGAAAGATGAAATAAAAAATTTTATGGGCACGAGCGGGATTCGAACCCACGCGTTCTGCTTTACAACCAATGCACATAACTACCACGCCACGTGCACTCTACGTTATGAGGTTATGTTTATTTATTTTTTGGTCAACATTGGTGCTGGTTCCAACTATCAACGTCATTTCTTCCTTCATCCACGCCATAACTGGGATCCTGTCGGGGACTCTTTCAGCAAGTTCTTCCATGTATCCCGAATGTTGGCCGACGCTATCATCCCAAGGCTTTGGGTGGTAAATTTAGTCTGCTGCCCTGTCTTCTACCATGAATTGAACCGATGACGACTTGAAGACTGCTGACTATTCAAAACGTCAAATACAGTATACACTCTTCTTGGTTGTTGGAAAAATGGACAATAAGCAACGAATTTCTTAAAGAATTGGACTGGGGATTCAAGTCTGAAATCAATCTGTGTGCCACAGGGCTCCTTATTGTCTTCGACAATTTTTTTTTATTTTCATTAATGATCTCCTGTCTGAAACTACTAATTTATTTTGATGCTTCGCTGACGACAGTACCCTAAGCTCTGTTCAGCACTGTGAAAAATTCTTACTTTTGATTTTTCGCTGATTTCTAATCCGTCAATATGAATTAAAAGTTGGAAACCTGACCGATAGATGAGCAAACAAACTATGTAGGTATTGAAGCTAATATTTCGTTGAAAACATCAACGGAAAATAATTCGCGAAAACAAAAAAAAAAAAAAAAAATCGCTTGAATTTGTTTTCCATTCACATTGCAGAGCAACGAAATAGAGCATTAAAGTTAATGCTTCTTTAACTCCAAGATAACATTTGTCCCTTTAAAATCTCCAAAGCCTGTTTTAGAACAAAAAAAATTGAAGTTTCGAAAACATTTATTTGACTTCATTTTCAAATTTTTATCAAGATCTTCGAAAATCCTTAGTCATAAGGTTGTTTTTAATTATTGATATTGCACAAGTTTCATGGGGATTTTTAACTACGTGAAGAAGAAGTATTTAATAATCCCGAACGTGCTCAAAAACTATCATATAAAACAACATAGTTTTCTCCGAACACACTCTCTATTGCCAAAACGTGCCTGTGCTTCACAAAAGCACAATTTTACTACTAAATTGATGTTGTAATTTAATTGTTGTAAGTGTATTTATTTTTTTTGTACAAAAATGGTTTCTTAATATTATTCCATGTTGCTATAAAATTATTGTAAAAAAAAATTTAGGGCAGTTTTTTTTTTGAGTTTGTTTAGATAAATGTCCCCTAACACCTCCCAAGATAAGAAAAAAAAGACCATTTCCCAGACCCTCGTAAAGATCCATTCATCTGTACATTCGAGCCCCAATGTTATCTTAAAACCTCCATTTCATAGCATTTCCAATAAAACCCCAAAAAACGAATGGTGTGATTGCTCCTACTTCGATATCCTTTTCCCCAATGTTTACCTACTACCTACCTGTATCTTCTTTACTTCTTCTGAAAAAAAAGATTCAATTTAACCGTGAGTCCTTTATCTGAAAGAAAACACCGTTCCGATCTCCTTCTCCGACCATCCGACACGGCTGATGTTAACAGAATTTAATTCCCGCAACCGATGAATAATAAATGTTACTCTTTTCGGCCATAAAAATGCATGACATAGCCTTATCGTTTTCGTTGACAGTGTTCGTCGGCTTCCACAGGTATACCGTATACATGGATATCTGACTATGTCCTTTCTGATCTCCTATCAAATTGCACGAGAATGTGAATGTGGTTGCTTCGATGAAACGTGCCGTGGCGTCTAAAACAAATTTGGACACTATCAAGGACTTCATATCAACACCAATTCCATTCACCCACTGATATTGCACTTGGATGCAATTTCGTCGTTTTTTTTTGTGTCATTTTGTGAAATGAAGTTTTGTTCCGTTTGCTTCGGTAATTTATCGAAAGTGATTGCTGTCAATTGGTCTAAATGTCCTCATATCGTCGTCGTTTACTTGGTCCTGGTGTGAGTCTGGAGAGGGCGAAATTGAGAAATTTTATTCATTTAGGTTTCCTTTTTTCATATTTGATTTATTTAGGTGGTCGGTATTTTTCTGTTTGCCCTCTTGTTGAATAAATATTTGTCCATTTTATTGAAACATTATGTGATGGAGGAAACAAAATATATCCATAGGGCGAAATTTAATTTCGAATGGAGTGAAAAAAGGATGAAAAACCAAAATCGATTGATGTGGGAACAGAAAAAAATTCATTTTAAGTGATCGGTATTTTAATGGAATAAAATGGTTGCAATTTGTTTCTTTTTGTCCCATGTTTTGAACTAAAATCTATGTGAGTCCTTTCTACTTTTTGTCATGGCCAGTAATGAAAAACGAAGTCATTTGGAATTTTTATAATTACTGAGATTTAGTTGGTGCAAAAAGAAAGCGGAATAAATTGGTTTCCCCAATTGACGGACACCACCATCAATTAGTGTCTACTTTTTTTCAGGCAGTTGTATAATGTCCTTGCAAAATTTAAGCAGATATCAAAAAATAAAATATATCACTGAAGACCCGAATCAAGTGTCTTAAAATTTGGACGTTTTTGTCCTCATCTTTCCAATCTAACTTAAGCGATCCAATTTAATGAAAAATCGGTATTGTCAGTGGCAGTGATGTTTATTTCAACATGTGTGCTTCAACTGCTTTCGACATTTCTTGATCGTCTTGTTCTTTTCAATGGAAAACTTGACTTGCAGTTGCTGAGCATGTCTTCCAATGAAGGTCCTGCAAAGACGAAGGATATTGCGAAGACATCTATTAATATACGGTTCTAAAGTTCCTTCTAAATGCTGTAATAACTGCTTTAGTACAGTCGTAGTTTGAAGCTCTTGACTAAGGACAGCTTTTCTTTGCTTTTCTAATACGTATACGGTTCCACATTCGGAAGACACAATACTTCCAAACTATTGGAAACTAAACTTAGCTAAATTGTCTTGAAATGTTTGAGGGTTTTAGGCCCCTTGGCTCCCGCTTCTACCTCAAGAAGGTGAATGACTGTCATATCACATTTTACGAATCTAACATCACGTGAACAAAGCTAAGTTAAGTCATGAGCATATCTGCTTTACTAACGCACAGCAAAACATAATTTGACGTAGAAATAACGTACCTTCTAACTCTGGTTTGGACTTCCAACGTGACCGGTAACCTATACCGTAACATAGTTTCCTTGCGAACTTTTTTGAGGTAGCACACACTCATCCAACTGTTCAATTGCTTGTTCCACCACAGTCCCGGTCTTCCTATTCTAAGATCGCTTTCGGAATTATTCAACAACTTTTTGGGCCGTTACTGTAGTCCATCCGCTCTACATGACCTACTAACCTTTGGACCTTTACTTTTCTAACTTGATTCCAAGCGAATAGTTCTGTCATTTAAGTAAAGGGGACAATTATTACCAGTGTCGTGTCGTCGGTTTTGGGTCCAACCCTCAACAATATTAGAACCCATCTTCTTCGCTTCTATCTCAAAACGTTAAAAAATTTGGGTACTGACGATTGTGAGTTACAAATTTTTGATAAATGATGTTGAAGACGTCAAGTTCCAGCAGCGCAACGACTTGTCGATCATGATGATAAAGCAGTATGAGTTCTTCATCACCATCTCTTGCAAAGGGACGAGTTGCCATAAAATGTCAGAAACATTGGTCTTCATTGCTCGCTTGTGATATGCTTTTTGGTTTTCAGGCCGGTGCTGCTTATCGGTCTAAACAAGGTGTCAACGACAGGCAGGTACAGTGCCCGTTTTTACGATAAACGATCGGCCGATCAATATCCTTACGGGAAAATACTAGTTACCGACAAGCATGTGACTTCTTTAAACGATTAAAAGGTGGTTGGTCGCAATTTGAAGTTCCTGTTTTTTTTTGGGTGTTCGATGCTTTCTAGTGTGAATAGTCCCACCGATAAGGGCCCATGCATTCTTTAAAAACGACTTCAGTCGATCACATGGTACGATATCATATAGACTTATGTGTCTGTAACTTATACATTTCTCATCATGCAAGCTCGAGTCAACTTTCCTGATGAGAAATGTTCTCAGCTTCTACTGCCCGCCTGTACAAGCTTCTTTTCTTCAATCCTTGCCTGACTGTTTTAATTTTTCATAGAATGTTCTTACCCAACACTGAGTTCTCTACCATCTTTAACTTCCATTGCGATAGTCGTGCTCACTCTTTTCTTTCTGTGAAGTCTGTGGCTTTCTCTCTTCTTCTTTCTTCAGCATAGTTCGAGGAATATTAGCGTAAATACGGTCTTTTTGGTAACCTTATAATAGAAAATCAAACGGTGTGCCAATATTATTGGCTGCTAATTGACGTCTGTCGCCCAAAGGAGTGATTACGCAATCAAGAAATTTTTGGCGCTATACTTGATTTGAAACAATGAACAATTTCATCACATTGTTTGCTATCAGAGCATAGTCTTCAAGTCGATTTTTGTTCCAAAGGCAACTTTAACATACATCCCTTAGCAATTAAATCAAAATCCTTACAAATTTCCCTAAACCGAATTCCCTTTTTCATGGTGCACATAATTCCCTTGACTATTTACAAATTTAAATGAAAAAAGGTTCAAGTTTTAAAACCAGCTGAAAAGGAATTCAAAGTTGAAGGTAACATTGCTTATTCGTCCTTTTTTCATATGATTTAGATCAGTTTTAATATTTAAATTTTTAAGCAATTCCGCTATAGTATGGTTGATTTAAATTTTTCTTTTGTGTATCCAAGTTTTTTTTAAAGAATTTTTTTAAATATAACGCATTTCAAGTTATTTGAATTAAAATAAATTTTAAAAGTAATTTGATTAAAAAGTTTATAAACAAAATGCCTTAGTATTTGGTTTTAATATTTTGACTAAGCCTAGTACAAAATTTAGGTTTAAAATCACTTTTCGCACAATTTTTGTTTACTTTTCATTCGACAACCGGCCGCAAAGTGTTCACATATTTTCCAATAAATAATAAACTTGACTTATTTTCTTAAAACTGGGTACAAGATATTCTACTCACTAGAAAACACTTTGGGAACATCCTCCTTAGCTCCTCATATTTTTTTCAAGTTTTTAAATTCGTTTTCACCCTAATAGTTCCTTGTACTTTATAATAGAATTCCCCTTGCGGGTGAGTACTAGGCTTAAAAAGAACTGTTTTATTTTTTCCTTCTGTAATTTTGTTTCACCCTGTTTCGATTCACCAAAGTTTTGTTTGAATACAGTTACTGGTTCCGTTTTGGTTTGAATTTATCGACAAATTTTTCCATCTCTAGTATTATATATCAATAGTGCAATTTTATTTATTCAGTTTCATCAATTTCAAACTAATTTTTTACCCTTTCGTTAAATATTTTCTTGTTTAATTTAGCTGAAGTATCAAAAGGTGTGATTACAGTTGATGGACAGAAAAAAGTGCCGGACAAGGGTCCAGTCATGTTGTTGTACGAACTGTTCAATGATGTACACTTTGATTGTTCGACAATAGATGGCGCCCAAAATAATTGCCGCTTCAAAATGACTGTGACTGTCAACAATAGTAAATTTGATGGAACTGGTAAGTTGGATTTAATATCTTTTTTTCCTCTTAAACATACTGACCCACTGTTTTACCGACATTCATTTGAACTTCATTCGACCATTTATATTTAATTTTTTTTTTTTTTTTTTGAAAATTAAGAAGTTAATGTGGAAATCAGTAGTTTTGCTTTAATTGTTTAAGCTGACAAATTTTGTCAACTTATGAAAACAATTTGTGCAAAATATGGCAGTGCACTTAAAAAATGCAACAACTGCAATAATTTTGCGAAAATGTTTCCATTCACACGCCTCAGTGCTTCAGAGACATTAAATTTAATGGAAAAAAATGGTAAACTTAAACGAGTTGGAAAATAAGCGAGTATTTTGGACATGATGACATCGCAACTTTTCGACATGATTAAATTGGTGTGTCAGATGACAGTTGGTGAACTGGAAAATTCGTTGGCATTTATTGAAAAGTTTTTATTCATGAACAACATGGCTCCATCGCCATTCATAGATGTGGCATTGAAAATCGTATGAGATCCATATTCCATAGATATGCTTTTAAAGCTGAAAAACTTATTTTTCAATTTAAATTGTTTGAAAAGGTCCTCAAAATGTATTTTATTTCAGTGAATAAGAGTTGATGAAATAGTCAGAAACAGATTTTTTTTTTAAACTGTTGTCAAAAACCTACAATTCAATTGAAGGTTCTTAAAAGTGTGGGAAAATTTGTTGCGATTTCACATTTTAGTGTAGTTCTGCCAGTTAAAGGCTGACAATTATTTTAAAAATCTAGAATGTCGATAGTATAGTTTTTGCTTTGCCGAACGACGGTCGTCGGTCAGTTTCAGTGAAGCCTGTATACAGACTTCTTAAGTACATAACACACTTTGATTGTTTCAAGGCTGAACTATTTTATTCTTATCAACATTCGGTCCTCTAAATTATGTAAAATTTAAAACCCCCTGATTTGTTTGCAAGAGTTATTAGCACATAGCGGTATAAAGTATATACAGACTATAAGCTACCTCATTTGAACTTTTTTTTATACTATCAGATTTGGTCGAAGAGAGCTTATAGAAAACTCTGCCTAACGACCAATGGTTTGCCAACACCAAATCTGTGTTATACCACCGGCTCATCACTTAGTGCGGTGGTAGTTGTTAGCAGGCAAACTTCAAGAAGTCCTTTTCACGACACTGCTGAATAGACAAGATGAAAAGAAAAAAACAACCCCTTATTTTCTACAAATGAAATCCTCGCGAGGGGTGTAAATGCAGTTTTCTTCTTTGAAAACCTAAACCTTGACAGTTTTTTAAGACATGGATCAAGGCAATGTTTTCCAAGCAGATAGGTTAGGTTAGGTTAGGTTTGGTTATGAGGGGTGTGCACAGCGTGAGCTGTTGCGTACACGGGGGCCTATTGGTCCATTGTGATCCCCTATAAAAATAAAAGTTAGCATCGATGCTTCTCACGGTCGATTAACGTAGACTGGCTCGTTAACGAACCAGCCTGTGCTATCTATAAATTTCCTCATGTTTGCCATTGAGACCTGTGCTAGATCATCCAGTTCTCCAACAAACCTGTTTCCGAAATGACGGAGTCGGCTGGTTTGGAAGTTCGGACAGTCACAGAGCAGGTGTTTAATGGTTTCTATTTCCTCCTCATCCTGACAGCTCCTACAAAAATCGGGTGCAAATGCCCCTATCTTGTTGGCCATTGTGCAAATGGCACAGTGACCCGTTAGTACGCCTATCAAGATCTTAATGTTCTTTTTACTCAGCGATAGAATATACCGAGTTTCCTTTTCATTTGTGCTAGGCCATAAACTTCTCGAGATTACGCAATCGTCCCTGGATTTCCAAGAGTTATTGGTTTTCTCTTTTGATTTAAGGTCTATCTTTCTCTTGAGTACCCCAATTGGGACAAGTGGTCCCCTAACTGAGTGGTCGCTACTACTAGCGTCTGCTTCTGACCCTTTCCTGGCTAGTTCATCTACTATTTCGTTCCCTTCTATATTGCTATGTCCAGGAACCCAGCAGAGCTTTACCTGGTTAGTGTGGCAGATTTTATTTAATTCCTTCTTACAGTTTAACACTGCCTTTGATCTTATGGTCTCACTGGCTAAAGCTTTGATAGCGGCCTGGCTGTTCACGAAAAAAGTTATCTCCGAAGAGCTTAGCTTTTCGTGATGTGCCAATTCGGCTGCTTTTTCAATGGCAAAAATCTCGGCCTGAAAGACACTACAGTCAGCTGGGAGTTTATACGATGCTCTGATGTTGAGAGATTGGCAAAACACTCCAGCACCTGTTCCTGATTCCATTTTTGAACCGTCAGTGTAGAAAGGGATACCCTGTTTACTTATATGTGAGTTAGGGTCCCAGCCCTGTCTTTCTGGTATGAAAATAGAAAATTTCCTATCGAAATCTAGTAAAGGGGGAATGTAATCGGTTGTCTCCAGCAGTCCTGGAATCGTGTCATATCTTTTTAGGATTGACCCGTGCCCATAAGTGCTGTGCCTCCAAAAACTCAGTTCTTTTAAACGAATTCCGGTTTTGGCTGCCGTGCACCTTATGAACTCATCCAGGGCCGGAAGGTCCAAAATCATTTCCAACCCAGCTTGTGGCGTGGATCTTTGAGCCCCTGTTATTCCTATACAGGCTAGTCTCTGTACCTTATTCAGGTTCTTGAGATAGCTTGATTTTTCCACCGCTTTCCACCATACAATAGAGCCATAGGTAAGAATGGGTCTGACAATCAATGTGTACATCCATTGGATGACTTGCGGTCGCATGCCCCAACGTGCACCGAAGGTTCTTTTGCATGTGCAGAATGCGCATAGTGCTTTTTTCATTCTTTCCTCAGTATTACGCTTCCATGTAAGCTTGGAGTCAAGGATTACTCCTAGAAATTTAGCTTCCTTAGAAAGTTTTAGAGGAATACCATTTAGTTTGGGAGGGTTGAAGCCCTCCAGTTTCCGTTTCTTCGTGAACAAAACTAACTCCGTCTTGGTGGGGTTGACCCCGAGACCGTTCTTAGTTGCCCAAGAAGATAAATCCTTTAATGCGTTTTCCATAATGTTTTCGATGGTGGTAAGAAACTTGCCTGATACCAAAACCACTATGTCATCTGCATATGCCACGATTTTAATGCCCTGATTTTTGAACTTTGTGAGAATTTTGTTGACTACGAGGATCCAGAGCAGGGGTGAGATGACTCCTCCCTGTGGTGTGCTTCTAGTAACTGTTTTCTCGATAGTGCTAGCTCCCATTTGAGAGTTGATAATTCTGCCATTTAACATGGTGAAGATCCAATCGACAATGACAGATTCAACTCCAACTTCAACTAAGGCAGTTTTGATTGATTCCGTTTTAACGTTGTTGAACGCACCCTCGATATCTAGAAATGCTGCCAGGGTATATACTTTATGTTCAAGACTTTTCTCAATATGTGAAACCACTTCATGCAGAGCAGTCTCCACTGATTTACCTTTAAGGTAAGCGTGTTGGTAGTTGCACAAATTGTTTTCGTTGAGAAGTTCTCTAACATGTAGATCAATTATCCTCTCCAGTGTCTTAAGGAGAAACGAGGAGAGACTTATTGGTCTATAATCCTGGGCGGTCGAGTGAGTCGGTTTCCCTGCTTTTGGGATAAAGACTACCTTGACCTTTTTCCAGCTATTAGGGACGTATCTAA
The DNA here is from genome assembly GCA_943590905.1 of Sphaerophoria taeniata. NCBI lineage: Eukaryota > Metazoa > Arthropoda > Insecta > Diptera > Syrphidae > Sphaerophoria > Sphaerophoria taeniata. The sequence goes on from OX016541.1 coordinate 29,010,118, forward strand.
GTTTGATACAACTTATGAAAATTACCCTAAGCCACGGAGTTATTACTTTTAGAGCATTTTGAAGAAGAGCTGGGAAAATCTCGTCTGGTCCCGCTGATTTGTAGGGTTTGAACGAGTTTATTGCCCAGATAATTTTCTGCTCAGTAATAACCTGTTTTAGTTCTAAATTTGATTCTGTATGAGTAAAATCCAGCGTGTTCGATTGCAAGTAATCAGAACTTTCTGGGTTTTTACAACCGGGGAAATGGGTTTCCATGAAGAGTTCAAGCGTTTTATATACCCCGGGACCGTGGGATTAAGGGCCAGGGTTCTACGGAGCCTCGCCGCCTCGCTTGTTTTTTCAATGGATTCACAATGTTTAGCCCACGAATCTTTTTTGGCCTTCCTTAACTCTTTAGTGTAAGTGTTAAGTGCGGCTCTATAAGACTTTAAGTCCTCTTCTAATTTACTCAGTTTAGCTTTATTGAAAAGTTTTCTAACCTCTGTTCTACGTTTCTTTAGTACACCATTTCACCAGGGTGGGTTAGTGGAGTTTTTGGAACGAGATAAAGGGCAGTGCTTTTCGAAAGACGTTCTCATTTTACTAGACAAGTTTTGGACAACAGTGTCAATGGTTGAAATGTTTAGACTTGTATTGTCCCCTGGTGGATCAATACATTTTTTCAGCCATCTTTCGTACTCTGTCCAATTCGTTCTAGTTGGGTTCCTGTAAGGTTTCTTTTGAGTAAAGTTCCTGTCTATGGAGAAGAGTATCCTAAAGTGATCTGAAAAAGATTCTTTAGGTGAGACTCTCCAGTCTTCGACTGAAATTTTACTGTTATTACTAATAAGAGTCAAATCTATGATTTCCTCCCTGTTTTTGTTTCGAAAGATAGGGTGATTGCCCCTATTACATAACGATAAATTAGAACAGAGAACATATTAAAAAATTGACTCACCCCTTTTATTGATGTCCTTAGAACCCCATTGAGTGTGGTGAGCGTTGGCATCACAACCCACCACCAAAGGTGTGCCGCTTGCTGTGGCATAGGCCACAAGATCGCGGACTGTTTTTGATGGCGGGTTCTCCTCCTCGTACGGCATGTACGTCGACGCTAGAATGAAGTTCCCTTCATTCGATTCAACGCTGATTGCCGTGTTGTCCTTGTTGCTGTACCTAGATAGGAAGAAAGCGTTAATTGATTTTTTCACTAGGATACAACTTCTAATATCACCTTCATCTGACGTGGAATGGAAAAGGTTGTAATATTTTGACCTCAACCCTCGGATTCGGTTTTTGCCTAACCATGGTTCCTGGATCAAGGCCACATCCACGTTCTCGTGAGACATGTAGAGCGTAAGGTCGTACGTTGCTGCTTTAGCGTGATGCAGGTTTATTTGCACCAATAGCAGCTTTTGACTCCCTTTTGTCTTCATGCCTCTTAACCTTTACGGTTCCGAGACCATACCTCAACACGTCTTTTTTCTCTTTGAGCAGAAGGTCAGATTTCTTGTCTGCCACGAACAAGAGGTCCTACCCTTCGCTACCATGGGTCTTCCTTGAATGTTGGAGCTTCCATTCTAAAATGGGAAGCTCTTTGTTCTGCTTTGCCAGCAGCTTAATGATGGCTGCGTCCTCATGTTCCAAATGCTAAACTGCTGGCGGAGTGGTAGAGCTGCGGCGGGTAGAACTTCTAGGGAGGAACCCTCCCAGAGTTCGCCAATGTTGGCGATTGTGCTGGTCAGGAACTCCCGTGATTTCTGGTCGCCACAGCAGACCACTTTGACTCCTCGCCGCCACCTGGCACCATCAAAGATATAGTCGTCAGAACTATCGTTCTCTGATGCCGCCATCATGGCTTTGAGGATCTCGCTTTCCACAAGAACCAGTTTTTTGCCGAGATTTTTCCATCTGGGTCGTCACGGCTTATTATGGCTATTTGTAGGTCGATCGGGGTGGTGTCGAAGCTGCTGGTTTTCTGTTTTTTGGTACCGTCTTGCTTGACTGTCTCCTCCGATCTTTTTCTCTTGGACGTTCCTGGTTTAATTCCAGAAGAGGTGCTCGCCGGTGCTTGCAGATATCAGACAGACAATCTTCGCTGAAATCATCTTTTTTATTGATAACCAAAGAAAAAATAAAAGCTAATTTCCCATTCTGTTTATAAAATAAACATAAATTAACTTTGGTCTCAAAAAACGACATTGTCTAATGAACATTGAAGTTTTATTGATAATCTCTGCAGGGTTTGCACTTTTGCAGCCCCTGCGATCATCAAACGCCCTGTTCAACTGCACCAAAGCCTTTAGATGGCTTGCAAATGAAGGAACTCAGGACTAATAGGTTTTCGGATATGGTCATGGCCATCAACGTAAATTGAAATAAGTCCTAACTCAACCTTTTCTTGATTTCTCTTATTCTTTGAGTGATTTAACTTTTATAAACGGAAGCGAAGATGCCTTCTCTTATCGACAGATAAGGTGTCGAAAAAAGTTTTCCTGAGTAGGTAGATGCCACTTTAAGCATTATCATCGGTGTTTGAGTAAAATTCTAACAAGGCATCTTCCTGTACCCCACCGCATTTTTCCAAAAATATTTTTAGTCCATAAAGCCGAAAACAAGCACAAGCCTAAAACTTGTTTAAGAAGCCTGTGGTCAAATATTCTATAGAATCGTTAAATTTGTTTGTTTCATATCAAAATCCCGACAGCGGTTTCGAGGCAGGATAAATGTAGGCATAATGCTTAGCAAATTGTTCTTATTTCAAAAATGCCAAAAGGAAAATTGACGGCGCAGATCTTTTGACTATCGCGAATGTCAAAAAAGCATTAAGTATGACACTGTCACATTACGCCTTAGCCGACCGCGACGCTCGGTGCAAGGGAGAGGTGAGAGCAAGCAATAGATACAAAGATCGACCAATTGAAATAAGCATGCAAATTTTCATCAAAGTTTTCTTATGACGAACGCCATCACGTAAAATCATATTCCCTTAACCGGCTTTACAGGCAAACAAAGATAACAATTAACATTCAAATTGTAATCCCGAATCTTAAAGTTTTTTGCATGAAAATGAGGAAAATGTTTGGAGACAAAACACAGCCTTGGAGCACACCAGCATGTATGTGGTGGGTTTCAGACTAGTATCAGTCCAATACATGAACGGTTCGGAAGAAAGTTTCTAATCCAACGAAGAAGAGATTCGTTTATACTGAAAGATCACATTTTCGATAAAAGATCCTGATGCCAAGCTATATCTATCTATCTATCAAGCGCAATAATCCTTCTTTCACCAAAACGATTTTCGTTGAGGTAAGCCATCAAAACACTAGTAGATCTTTTGCTACGAAAGCTGTTCTGCCGGTCATTAAGAAGCTTTCGGTCTTTGAGAAATTTCTTGAGCTGATAATTTATCAGAGTTTCCATGGCCTTAATAAGAGGGACATAAGTGCAATCCGTCGATAATTGAGTGACGTTTTGGTATCATAATTTCATCTCAGATGACGCAAACTAATTTTTTGTTTGCAATTTTTTTTCTTCTAAATATTCAAATATTCACAATGTTTTAAAGAGAATATATAGGTTAAGTTTAGAATTTGTTAATTTTCAATAAAAACAATTGCCTCCAAGAACAACAAAACTTTCTTTTTCTTACCAAAAATCCCATTTTCCCGAACGTTCAACTTTTGAAAAATATCAAATTTTATAGAAAACAAAACAACGCAACGTTAGCATTTAAACTACTGTTATTTTTACATTAAATACCCATAAAAGTTTATTCCCTCTTTCATTAACATAACGGAAAGAAAAACAAAAATGAGTTTCCACTAAAATCCACTTCCTAACCAAAAACGAGGCATTTTGTTAAAATCTCAAACGAGCCAAAACTGAGCCTGAATGACCCTCAAGTCGATTCATTCACCAGAAAACCACATTTTGCACATTTACAAAATCAGCCAGCAAAACGAACAAGAACACTCACCAATCTGTCATCAAACTTAAAAGCCTTTTTTTTGTCTTTTCATTTTTTTGTGTCGATTTAACAAAATTCACAATCGAATGATGTACTTTTGTTCGAAGGACATAACCTTGAAACAGAAAATAAAAGACAATACAAAAAACACTTCCCGTTCTAGACCATCAAGAGCCTTCACTTCTTTCTCTTCCTTCAGAAAACGAAATGAGGGAGAAGAAGAAAAGAAAGGACATAAATAGATTTTCTCATTTGAACTGTACATATTTTTCTCTGCTCTAATTTCAGGACCATCAAAAAAATTAGCCAAAAATGCAGCAGCAAAAGCAGCCCTTGCCTCATTGTGTAACATCTCCTACAGCCCAATGATGCATCCACAAAAGAACGTCCCAATTCCCATTGATGATAAACAATCCTCAATGGAATTACCTCAGATACATGCCGATACAATCGGCAGGCTGGTGCTTGAGAAATTCATGGAGGTCATCAAAGGACAAGAATCCTATTCGAGGCGAAAAGTTCTGGCCGGTATTGTCATGACGGACAATATGAATTTCAACGAAGCAAAAGTACGAAGATACACAAACTCCCAATACACTGGATGAGTGACTATTGCAAAAAAAAAAAAATATTTTGCAAATGTCCTTTTTTTTCGTTTTCGTTTTGTTTTGTCGATTTTTGTTTTCCTGTATGCTCATTTTTACTCTCTTTTCTAGGTCATATCTGTATCAACCGGCACAAAATGTGTTTCCGGAGAGCACATGTCCGTGAATGGGGCTGTTTTGAATGACTCCCATGCGGAGATTGTATCCCGAAGGTGTTTGGTAAAATTTTTGTACGCTCAATTGGATCTGCAGACGAGCTCGTGTAAGTAAAGATGTACTAAACAAACGAAAAATCATTCTCACCTATACAAGCAAGTACATAAATGTACTGGCGTAACACCCATCATCACTATGCATCGTCGGTCGTAGTCATCAGAGAACCATTCGTAAGCCTCCATCCATGTCCGTCATTAAACTTTTTGGGGGTGTGGATGGCTGAAAATGGGAAACTTTGCTTATTTTTCTTTCATCAACTTTTTATCAATTTTTTTGTTTGTTTCTTTGTTTCTGTTGGACTTTTGTTGCGTTTCAATTGAATAATTTTTCTTGTTATATTTTCTGCATACTTCGGAATGTTTTTTTTTTTTTAACACCCGCCCCCGCTCCACGACTCGATGAAAGACAGTCTCCACAATGCCAAATACACACAATAGTGGCTCTTGAAATTTTTTCCCTTTTCCAATCTTACTTTCTTTCATATTCAACTGTCTAATTTGTTTTATGTTATTTTTGTTTCCATTTATTCCTACTGAAGGATGCTCACAATGCATGCGTGACAAATGAGTTATTTTAGTTTTTATGACTTAACGAAGCTTCCTGTTATGAAAAACTATTTTTACTTTTTATATTTATTGTTCATGTGCATCTGGAGTTAAAGGGTTTTGGTTTAGGTTCGCTATTTTTCATTCACGTGCACAATCCAGCTTTCCCATGCTTCTGATTCTGATCGTTGTATAAGTTTTCAGAAATTATTCTTGAGTCAGGTTTGATTGATAATTATTGTAAGGATAGTTTTTCAACCAATGTCGTTAATTAAAAACGCAAGTTTGCCGGTGACAAGGAATGAGAAAATTCATATTACGTTCTTACAGGGTGACTAAAATTGTAACTCAAGTTGAGTTTTGAGTATATCTGTGGTCAGACATAAAACACGATACATTCCGCACATACACTGACTTATCAAATTTGTTCACTTAAAACTTATAAAAGGTAGGCCATCTGGTGGTTTACTTTCAAGACATAGTTTATTCTGACACTGAAAGCTGATTTCCACTCGAAATCTTGACAGCTTGTCTGTTGTATGCCACCGCAATAGAATTAGTTGCTTAACGCTCCAAAAATGTGGAGAAATATTGGGAAATTTAAAATCTGAAATTACTAAGCAAAATTAGAATATGTTAACAAAAAAATATAATTAATTATTGAAGATTTTTTCATGATCAATCAATTATTTTCATATTTTAATGAAGTTTCATAGAAATATGAGAAAATCATGTGTTTGACGTACGTTTACGAAAATATTACATTAAATATACAAAAAAGTTTTCGTTGAATATCTTTCATTAAATTATAAGTCTTCGTTGAATTCCCGAAATTAGATCGGACAATGAAAAATAAAGTATGAAGCGTTTTCATTAAAGTATAAAACTTTCAAATTACGAAAATACGAAATCTTTCGTTGATTCAATGTAAATTACATTAGGGCAGTGTAAAAACTTTTTATGATGCAAATTTCGTAGTTTTGCGAAAAATATTATTTTCAGTGTAGGGTCGTGGCACCAGTTACCGAACAGTTAACGGACTATGAGGAAAGAACATGTTGCAAAAAATACTTTAACTGAGTTTAGTATTATAATTTTAGTTTTTTCTGAATTATTATCTCAAATATTTTCAGGTTTGATACTCTTTTTTTTCTATAAAAATTATCAGTAAATATTAAAAGAAGATTTTATTGAAAATAAGCATTTTTTCCTATTCTCGAACACCTTATTTTGATTGTTTCCTAAACCCGAACACGGAGTTTCCTATTTTCGAACACTGAAATCAAAGAGTCGTTAGTGGTTAGAAAACCATTTTAAAGCCAAAATTTTCTCTATTTTTGCATATTTTTCATTAAATAAAAATGTAAATAATTGAATGATCCATTGGCGATTTATAATTGAAAATCTTCAATATATAGGAAGTAGTTGTTACATCAAGTTTCGAGAATTTTTTTTTGAATAATAGTTAGGGGCTTGAGAGCTTTTTTAAACAAACAACATTTTTCAAAAAATTAATTTTGTTAATTTAATAGTTTTTTTAACGTTTATTTTTTTATACATCCTTAGCAGGAATTGATTTGAAATTTTTATGGATTTGACCAAGTTTGTGAAAACTGACTTATAAATTATAAGCCATTCTCTTCGCAGAGCTTCTTAAGCTCTCCTACAGATCCGTAGCTTCTTCCTTCTCCATAAATTCCTCTGTCTTTGATTACCCAAAGATTCTGTATCTATGAATTAAGCTCCAACCAATGAGTTGTTTCCCGATTTGTATGAATTTTGGTATTTTCCCGCGTCCAGCTGAAAAACCATAGTGATTAGCCAAACAGGTATCAAACTGATGCGCAGCACTTAAACATAATCCCAACTGTTGATTTTTGCTGACGTAAATCGAATTTCGAAGCACCCTACTGAAGAGAAAGCTCACCATCACCATATCATCAGTGAACCTCCACCTAAATTAGGCCATCGAAACATTTCGGTTCCTTTCGTAAATCACTCAAGTATCCATATGTAATCCTTCAGGATCATTTCAGTTCAATTTCTTCTCATCAGAAAAAATTATCTTTAATCGAATCGAAGGCACATATTGAAAAAACCTCTAATTCAAACTTACTGATTCCAATCCCGATCTTGAACATGAAAGAAAAGGGTGTTCGAAAATAGGATTTTGTCTTTTTTTACTGTTTCCTATTTCCAAACACACTTGTTCGGAAATAGGCAACTCGGTAATATTTAGTTTCCTTTCTTCGAACAGTCAAAAATCATACCATAATTTTACTTTTTTTCATTAAACAATTTAAAATATCAATAATCTGGCATACTTAATTATTTTAAAACACTGGGAAAAGAATTTACTCAAATATTTTTCCTTCAAAACAACTTTTCAGGAAGTCCTGATCTAGTTTTTTTTTTCTTGAAAAACGTATCAAATCCGTACCAAGGGAAACCTACCACTGAACTGAATTTTTTGCTCTCTCAAGATATATTAGTTTAAATGAAACGTTTTACCTATTTGTAAAGAAAAAATGCCCACAGGTTTTTGTGAAGTTTTCATTACGAAAAACGTTAAAATAACGAAACTACAACCATATTTCTCAAAAGTGTTCGGGAACTGGGGACGTTCGGTAACAGGTGCCACCACCCTATATTTCACAAAATTCTATAAGGAGAATTTCGCTAAACTGAACAATGATTTTTGGACGAAATTCATCTTTTCTACCGAGGCATATTTTCATCTCTGCGGCAATGTTAAAAACGAAAATTCTGTCATCAAGGGTTCCAAAACCTGTCTCATTCCAAAATCGATCTTCGGGGCATGAAATCCCAAATCGTGTTCACAGCTGTCTTAGCGATTTCAGCTGCAACTGCAATCTAATCCCTTAAAACTTTTATTTTGTAGGGAACTATGAAGGACCACTGTTACTGTTATCGACAGCTCTAAAAGAGCAAAGGCCTAAAGGGGCTTACAACAGTTCTTTGAGGGCGTGTGAACAACTGAGCTGATTCCGAACGGCTGGCTTGAGAAGCACTTCTTTCTTGACAGTTTGATACTGTTGGAAGTTTTTTTCAGTTCTTTGCAAGAAGTAGTACTCGTGAAAATGAAATAAAAACTTTCCAGAGACGAGTCGGACTCGAATCTACATGCTCTGCGTAACATCTTACGCACTTATCCATTCGCCTCTACATATCTTAAACTGGATATTCAAAAAACAGGAAACAGGGCCCCATTCGGCACCATTAACATATTTCTATCGACTAGAAAACAACCAAATGCATATTCTTTTCTTTTGTTTGGTTTCCTATTCTTAAAGCATCAGTTTTCGATTTTCGGTTCTTATTTTTATTTCCAGTTTTTAACTTTCAAATCCTTTTTCGTTTCTTGTTTCTGGTTTTCGATTTCCAAACTCTGGTTTCCGACACTACACGGTCTCTTGATAAACTGCTGTTAATCGAATGTTACTTCCGTCCTCAAATAAATATCAATTACTCCCCATACCACCCCTTAAAAGTCTTGTTTCAAAAACTAACTAACATTTGCCGAATTGAAAAATAGTAAAGTAATAAGAACACATCTAATTTGCCATCAAGAACTGTTTGGAAATTGTTTACTGAAGCACCTACTTCATGAGACTAGTTCTTGGATGTGGCTACCAGAGATTAAAATGAACCAAGCTTGCTCACGAGTACTGAGTATTTATTTGAAAAAAAAAAAACAAGTTTGAACAAACTGAGTCAACGCACAAGCAAGTAAATTTGAACATTTTTATTTATGAATCAAGTAACTCTGAGCAACCCTTATTTTCCAATGAATACAAATGAGTATTTTTGTTTTCAAGTCAAAATGAATTTGAATAACTTTGAACTGAGTTTCTGTGAGCAAAATGTTCATGAACAAGCAAGCTGTTCATGAGCAGGCAAGGGTTCTTGCCAAGCGTAAGCATTGTAGTTATCTGTTTGTGATTTGTCTATTTGATGGTGCGGTTTGATTTAAAAGGAGAAACAATATTAAAAGTTGGTGATTTTTTTTTGTTTAGATAAAAAAGTGACAACGATTTAAAAGGGATACAATAGTTTTTTTTATTTAATGATTCAAACTCAAAGAAGGCACAATTCAAATTAAGGAAATAAAATCACAGCAAATGAGCAAAAAATTAAAATGTTAGATATAAAGATGTGTACATTATAAAAATTAAATTTTGTTAGTCTTAAGATTTGAATAAGACACAATCAAATCATTTACTGTTTCTGGATTTAGCCTGGTTCGTTTTTCGGTGATAATGTTTCCGGCTAGGGAGAAAGCTCGTTCTGATGGGGCTGATGTTGCAGAAATGCAATTTAAAATCCTGTGCACTTCATAAAGGCGCTTAAACTTTCTCGTACCACAAAAACCCAATTTTTCCAATATTATGTTATGACAAATGTAACGCTTAAACAGCCCACTTTTTTCAAAGATTAACCCTTTTGTGATATACGAGTACCTATAACCGCGAATAAAAAAAAATTCAAATTCGCATCCACAAACAACCTAAATGCATTTGTACCTGACGATCTTTAAATTACCTAACACTTTTATGATACATACTGCCAATCAACAAACAACTTGACCACGGACATTCAAATTTTCCAAATTTTACAAAAACTGTATATGAATGCATAATGCATCTAGCAGGTACACATTCACACAGTATTTAAGAACTTACCCAATCAATGCTAATCTGTCCCTGAATTTTAACTACCTGCTATTATGAAATACGAAAACGTATTTTCCAAGAGTTACTCATTCATTTACCATTTGGTATTCATTCATTAACCCTCTGGTATATTATTTAAAATTTAAAATCTTTCCTTAAAATGCAACAAAAATACATTTTCCTAACTACCTAACATACCCGCATATTATGTCGGTTATACTTTTATAAATGGAATCCATTTAATTTTTGTATGGCTGGAACTATTTTTCAAAAAAAATAAACAAATTCTCCTTCAATAGTTCATGTCAATCTAAAACATTCGGTATATAATTACGTTATGTGCATATTTATGTTCATATTCATATTCATACCATTATATTATATACCTACGCTCATTCATTGATAAATCCTTTATTTCATTATGTACATCGTAACAAAAAAAACAAAAAAAAAACTTACAATAAACAAGTCCTCATTCATAATCAACCTAATTTTTTTCTAGAATCAAGTTAGAAAATATTCATCCAAGTTCACAATTATTCAATCCGTTTGAACATTTGAGTATACTCAGTCGGTTTGAATATACTCAGTCGGTTTGAATATACTCAGTCGTTTGAATATACTCAGTCGGTTTGAATATACTCAGTCGTTTGAATATATTCAGTTAGTTTGAGTACTCAGTCAGTTTGAGTATTCAAACTGTTTGAATATGTTCAAGTAAGTTCAAACAAATCATCCGCTCACAAGTCATTTTATTTGTGAGTGAAAAAAACAAAAATGACTTGTGAATATAATACTCATTTTGCTTGCTCGAAAACATTTTATTTGAATGTATGTGAGCAAAAATGCTTGTGAGCAATTTGCTTGTGAATAGGGGTGGAAAACGATCAAGTCTGAGCGATCATTGAGTAATTTTGTGATGTATTTGAATATAATTTGAACGTACTCATTTTAATCTGGTAGCTACCGAGATGGAAAATTTATCGAAAATTTAATGACGTTAACGCAGTAGTTTTAGATGGACTCTGAAAGAGATTGTTAAAAAATGTACTATGCTAAGCTTATCTATGACATTAAAATAAGAAATTCAGAAGAAAACACTTAGCTACTGCTTTAAATGCTCAAAATAGTAGGTACTCTCAGAAAAGCCTAAAAAGAAATCCCAAACTAGAATGTCCTTGTAAAAATGGTTATCCTCAAGGAGGAAAAAAAAACAAGAAAAATCGTAAATCAACAGTTTTTGTCCAATTTCATTTAAAAACTAATTTCCGTCATGGAAATCAGTGGAACGTGTAAAACGATTTACTTTCAAACAAAACTTCAAAACCCAAGAGTCGTTAATGTTAATAGTTCTTTTAGTTTTTTTTAAATGGCCTTTCATGTGCCACTTCAATCGGCGACTTTTTTAAATCTTAATAATTCTTAAGCATGAAATAATTTATTGCAAGCGACAGCTACACGTAGCGATGACTGCCAAAGGGTAAGGGTGCGGTGTTTCACCCAACACTTGACACACAATTTATAAGAAAACAAAGGACTGAATTCCGTGCAGAACCTTTCTCCTTTTAATATGCAAATATGATCGTTCAGCGGCAAAAACGAGAAAATGAAACTTTAAGCTTTTGCGTGCATTTTTCATTTTGTTTGCTAATTTCTTGGTATCTCTCCTAGTTACAAGTTGTTTCCTCAAGGAACTCATAATGATAGGTGGTTACGTTGAAAGGAAAAGAAATGAGCGGCTAATGGCTCAATGTAATGCAATGGAATGCATGATTGGGTTACAGGTAGCATAACATTCATGAAGGTTTTTTATTTTTTTTGTATTTGTTTATTGTTTGTAAACAAGGCGATGGTATCTTTGAATTATTTTGACTAGATGACGTTTTTGGTTGACATTAAGAGTAGGATCTACATAATATAATCCTCCATGACATGAACCATTCAAATGCAGATTGAAGATTTTATGTATGCATTTTGGGGAGTGTTTTTCTCTGCTTTAATCGTTAAATGGGCACTCAACATGAAATCCAGGATTCAAATTGACTTTTGAGGTTAGACAGAAGATCGTAATTTACCCATACTTTACTCTTTCCATTTGGGTCAGTGGTAGTTAGTTTTTAAAATATGACCCTTAAACCTGGTACGTAGAGTGATTGATATTTCTTTTCGGACGGAAGTAAGATTCATTTTACAAAGCATTTTATACAGGCGGATAGTTCCCCACAAAACAAAAGTTTAAAGAGGTCAGATCGCAACTTTGAGACTTCCAACTGACATCGCTAAGACGACTATGAAAACGATTTCGAATTTAAGGATCTGAATTGTATGGCGCGCTATTCTGAATTACAATAAATATCGGCTTACTCCGTCCGCCGACACGCTGAGATTATGCCTTTATTCTCAAAAAAAAAGAAAAATTATCCAATGATCTTAGCACTTCAGGATCCACTCCAAGCTGTGTCAATATATGCATTGGCTCCTAAAGAATAATGTTCGGGTTTTAGAGTTTTACATGACTGAGTTTTCGTTTTTAACATAGCCCCCAAGATGAAAATGTGCCTCGCAAGAAAAGATGATTGTCGCCAGAAAATCGTTGTTCAGTTCAACCTGCTCTAAGGCTCAAACGATAATGAAGCAGTGAAGTGTTTTAAACTGCTCTCGTCAATTTGACCTTTTAAGCCAATAATCGCAGATTTTTCTGAGAAATTTTCCTATAGGTTAGGTTAGGTTATGAGGGGTGTGCACAGCGTGAGCTGTTGCGTACACGGGGGCCTATTGGTCCATTGTGATCCCCTATAAAAAAAAAATAAAGGTAAGCATCGATGCTTCTCAAGGTCGATTAACGTAGACTGGCTCGTTAACGAACCAACCTGTGCTATCTATAAATTTCCTCATGTTTGCCATTGAGACCTGTGCTAGATCATCCAGTTCTCCAACAAACCTGTTTCCGAAATGACGGAGTCGGCTGGTTTGGAGGTTCGGACAGTCACAGAGCAGGTGTTTAATGGTTTCTATTTCCTCCTCATCCTGACAGCTCCTACAAAAATCGGGTGCAAATGCCCCTATCTTGTTGGCCATTGTGCAAATGGCACAGTGACCCGTTAGTACGCCTATCAAGATCTTAATGTTCTTTTTACTCAGCGATAGAATATACCGAGTTTCCTTTTCATTTGTGCTAGGCCATAAACTTCGCGAGATTACGCAATCGTCCCTGGATTTCCAAGAGTTATTGGTTTTCTCTTTTGATTTAAGGTCTATCTTTCTCTTGAGTACCCCAATTGGGACAAGTGGTCCCCTAACTGAGTGGTCGCTACTACTTGCGTCTGCTTCTGACCCTTTCCTGGCTAGTTCATCTACTATTTCGTTCCCTTCTATATTGCTATGTCCAGGAACCCAGCAGAGCTTTACCTGGTTAGTGTGGCAGATTTTATTTAATTCCTTCTTACAGTTTAAAACTGATTCTGATCTTATGGTCTCACTGGCTAAAGCTTTGATAGCGGCCTGGCTGTCCACGAAAAAAGTTATCTCCGAAGAGCTTAGCTTTTCGTGATGTGCCAATTCAGCTGCTTTTTCAATGGCAAAGATTTCGGCCTGAAAGACACTACAGTCAGCTGGGAGTTTATACGATGCTCTGATGTTGAGAGATTGGAAAAACACTCCAGCACCTGTTCCTGATTCCATTTTTGAACCGTCAGTGTAGAAAGGGATACCCTGTTTACTTATAAGTGAATTAGGGCCCCAGCCCTGTCTTTCTGGTATGAAAATAGAAAATTTCCTATCGAAATCTAGTAAAGGGGGAATGTAATCGGTTGTCTCCAACAGTTCTGGAATCGTGTCATATCGCTTTAGGATTGACCCGTGCCCATAAGTGCTGTGCCTCCAAAAACTCAGTTCTTTTAAACGAATTGCGGTTTTGGCTGCCGTGCACCTTATGAACTCATCCAGGGCCGGAAGGTCCAAAATCATTTCCAACCCAGCTTGTGGTGTGGATCTTTGAGCCCCTGTTATTCCTATACAGGCTAGTCTTTGTACCTTATTCAGGTTCTTGAGATAGCTTGATTTTTCCACCGCTTTCCACCATACAATAGAGCCATAGGTAAGAATGGGTCTGACAATCGCTGTGTACATCCATTGGATGACTTGCGGTCGCATGCCCCAACGTGCACCGAAGGTTCTTTTGCATGTGCAGAATGCGCATAGTGCTTTTTTCATTCTTTCCTCAGTATTACGCTTCCATGTAAGCTTGGAGTCAAGGATTACTCCTAGAAATTTAGCTTCCTTAGAAAGTTTTAGAGGAATACCATTTAGTTTGGGAGGGTTGAAGCCCTCCAGTTTCCGTTTCTTCGTGAACAAAACTAACTCCGTCTTGGTGGGGTTGACCCCGAGACCGTTCTTAGTTGCCCACGAAGATAAATCCTTTAATGCGTTTTCCATAATGTTTTGGATGATGGTAAGAAACTTGCCTGATACTAAAACCACTATGTCATCTGCATATGCCACGATTTTAATGCCCTGATTTTTGAACTTTGTGAGAATTTTGTTGACTACGAGGATCCAGAGCAGGGGTGAGATGACTCCTCCCTGTGGTGTGCTTCTAGTAACTGTTTTCTCGATAGTGCTAGCTCCCATTTGAGAGTTGATAATTCTGCCATTTAACATGGTGAAGATCCAATCGACAATGACAGATTCAACTCCAACTTCAACTAAGGCAGTTTTGATTGATTCCGTTTTAACGTTGTTGAACGCACCCTCGATATCAAGAAATGCTGCCAGGGTATATACTTTATGTTCAAGACTTTTCTCAATATGTGAAACCACTTCATGCAGAGCAGACTCCACTGATTTACCTTTAAGGTAAGCGTGTTGGTAGTTGCACAAATTGTTTTCGTTGAGAAGTTCTCTAACATGTAGATCAATTATCCTCTCCAGTGTCTTAAGGAGAAACGAGGAGAGACTTATTGGTCTATAATCCTGGGCGGTCGAGTGAGTCGGTTTCCCTGCTTTTGGGATGAAGACTACCTTGACCTTTTTCCAGCTATTAGGGACGTATCTAAGTTTGATACAACTTATGAAGATTACCCTAAGCCACGGAGTTATTACTTTGAGAGCATTTTGAAGAAGAGCTGGAAAAATCTCGTCTGGTCCCGCTGATTTGTAGGGTTTGAACGAGTTTATTGCCCAGATAATTTTCTGCTCAGTAATAACCTGTTTTAGTTCTAAATTTGATTCTGTATGAGTAAAATCCAGCGTGTTCGATTGCAAGTAATCAGAACTTTCTGGGTTTTTACAACCGGGGAAATGGGTTTCCATGAAGAGATCAAGCGTTTCTAGGCTTGAGTTCGACCATGAACCATCAGGGTGTTTTATATACCCCGGGACCGTGGGATTAAGGGCCAGGGTTCTACGGAGCCTCGCCGCCGTATAGTATTTTGTAAAATATTCACATAATAAAGAATTTGTACATTGTCCCAATGTAATTTCCATTGACTCAACGAAAAATTTCGTAATATGAAACCTTATACTTTAATGAAATAGCTTCATATATTTTTGAATAAAGACTCATAACTAAATGAAAGACATCTTATGAATATTTTATGTACATTTAATGAAATATTTTCGAAAACGTACGTAAAACGATATTTTAATAAACAGTTTTAATAAAACTATGAATTTTTTCGTAAACTTACGAATTTTTTTCATAATTTTACGAAATGCCATTAAAATATGAGAATAATTCATTGATTTATAAAATTTCAAAACTGAGCGAAAAAACCTTCATTAATTGATTACATTTTTTTTAATTTGTTCGTTTACATATAGGTTTTATTCATATAGGGTCATTCATTTTTCGCAGTCACCTTTTCTATATGCAATGGCACCTCTCCGATCACATCTGAGTTGTCTAAGCCCAATATACAGCAATTTTGTTTGTTTACATACCCACCGAGTTAGAAGTATGCCTCATCCCGAAAAATCGGTGTTTATTGTCTACACCCGTCGCGTCGTTCGATTTTTAAGCGACCCAATATCGTAAGTGACAAACATTCAACTATTATTATAACACTTCAGATGACAAATAAGTTTGACACGAATCAAATGCCAGTGCTACCAACTTGAAACCTCGGAATGAATGACCCTTTAGGTGCAAGTGCTGTCAAGAGATCTGAGAATTTTGATGGCCACTAAATACCTTCAAAGTGTTCGTGTCCGAAATTTCGAATAGCGACAATATTTGTTAGTAAATAGGTGTATGTATTTCATTTTCCTTATGATCCAGATCAGATAATCAATTTATTTGCGTTCCAACAACAAAGCAACATTATGCTTTGTGTTTGGATCTTTTTTGTGATCCAAAAATTGTTTTCACACAGAACATGAAATGTTGGCGTGTTCTGTCAATAAAATGTGTGTTGCCACTTTCGCATTTTAATCTATCCGGAAAATTTGACAGAAAAGAAACGAAATGGTTCCACTGATCTACACATGTTCCAATTTTTTACTGTTCCTATCCAAAAATCAAATTGTGTGGTTATGTTTTCATGGTTGATATAAACGACCATCAGTTTTCATCCTGTTTTTATTTTTTCTGTTGTTTTTTTCTGATCGCGATGACTCACGCCTTAATCAGAGAATAGGAAAATTCTTCGCAACTTGAGCTGATTGTTCTCTTCGAAGTTGTGCACCAACAATTTTGTTTTTATTCTCTGTATTCCTTTTGCAGTTGATAGCTCCTACTTTTTTTCTTTGAAAGCTTATAAAAGCCCCTATATTTCTTTTTGTATGAAATTCTTTTCCGTCTGTCTTGTATTAAATTTTCGTTTTTTAATTTAATTAAAAAAAATTAGCTTACGATTTCACGAACTGTTGATTTCTTAGAAAAACAAACGCATCTCCGCTTATGTTCTCAAAATAGAAATAGACGTAGATTAGTTTATAGAGCTTATGCGCATGCCAATAACATTCAATACAACAACAATTTTTTATACAAATATTCTTTTCTCCATCTATTTCTATTTTTTAAACATAATTTTTGTGTTTTATTCGATTTATCGATAAAAACCGAACAGCAACAAAAACAACAAAAAATATACTCTATATAACAAAAAAAAAAAAAAAATTATTTAAAAGAAAAATCTCAATAACATTATGTGTGTATGTGTATATTCTTTATAGCAACAGCAAATCAGTCAATTTTCGTGAGGAATACAGACAATGGGCAATATCCCTATAAACTAAAATCCGGTGTTCATTTCCATTTGTACATCAATACAGCGCCTTGTGGTGATGCACGGATTTTTAGTCCTCACGAAAATGACACTGGTGTTGACAAGCATCCAAATAGGTTTGTAAAAAATATACTTATATATTTTATTAGTTTTTTTTTCGTTCACAATAAAAATATAAAAGAGTTCCTTTTGCAAAAAAAAATAAATATTGAAAAATATCCTTTTACCCTTTTTTTCCTTAAATTTTATTAAAAATAATTTCGTTGAAATGAATTTTACACAAATCCTTCTTCCTTCACTTTGATTAAAATTAAAATTAATAAAATTCAAAACAAAACCAAAAAATATTTGAAACTTAAATCCGTAACAAAAACGACCACAGAAAAGCCAGAGGCCAACTGAGGACGAAGATCGAATCGGGCGAAGGAACGATACCAGTTAAAAGCAGTGATGGCATTCAAACGTGGGATGGTGTCTTACAGGTGAGCAATGCCTTTTGTTATTTTTATCAATTTTTTTAAATGATTTTTTTGCAGGGCCAACGGCTCCTAACTATGTCGTGTTCGGATAAAATCGCCCGCTGGAATATCGTTGGTATACAAGGCTCACTACTGGCATCGATTGTTGAGCCAATTTACTTGCATTCCATTGTGCTGGGAAGCCTTTTACATCCCGAACACATGTACCGGGCCGTTTGTGGCCGAATTGAAAAATCAATCCAAGGACTTCCGCCGCCATATCATTTGAATAAGCCGCGATTGGCGTTGGTTACATCGGCTGAGCCTCGAAATCAGGCAAAAGCACCGAATTTCGGTATTAATTGGACAATTGGTGATACCGAAGTTGAGGTGGTGAATTCGCTGACGGGCAAAACGGTCAATAATCAAATATCGCGAATAACCAAACAGAATTTCTTTATGAAATATGGTTATTTGGTGAAAAATCTGCCCGGCATGCCGTCGAGAAAAGTGCCCTTCGACTATGGAGAGACAAAGTCCAAAGTCAAAGATTATCAGGTGAGTTTTCTCTTAAGGTTTATAAGAAATACTGAACTGGGAGAGTTTTAAACCGGAGGCTTTTTATCAAACATGAAAAATCGTTTAAAAAGAACTTTTCCTGTAAAAATCGGATCGTTAAAATGTCGATATTGAATGTCAAAATCTCCGTGTTCTTTTTATTTCAAAGGAGATGGCCACAATTTCGGGCTCAATATTGGATCTGAGCTCTTTCGACGGCTTCTTGGCATTAACTAATGACTTTACGTAGCCCCATGGAAAATAGTCTAGACTCTAAAGGAGGCTACCAATCGACTGTCGCATTTCTTGAGATGAAAAGCTCAACAAACTTACTCTTCAATAAATCGATTGTAACGTGTCCTGTGTGGTTTGTGGCACCATGCTGTTGAAACTACATTTTATCCAAGTCCATATCTTCCAATTTGGGCCAAAAATAATCGGTTATCATGGCATGATAACGCTGGATATCCAAAGTAACGTGACGATCGTTATCGCTGATGAAAAAAAGACAACGGGATGCAAAACGCACTTAACAGATATTTTTCATTGATAAAGTGTATTTTGCTGTAAAATTAATCTTGGCGTATCTTCTTCAAAGCCCAATCACAGAACGTACGTCACTTCGAATGGTCCATCGGCTTCAATTCGTGAGACAGCTCAATCTCTCGGTATGGGTGTAAAGTCGTCTGAGCGACACGCTCAGTTCTTAATAACGCCGCCGTGGAATTGACTGAATTGAGTCGTTTGTTACGGACGCCTAAACGGCAGTGATATTTTCGACACTTCGACCAACTCGTTGTCTCACTGAAACGACAACATTACACAACGAATGTGTAGACTGAATTTTTTGCACTTAACTTGTTTATTGCCTGCCTTCTCGCTAACGCTCTTAGTTGCGGTCACCGGACTCCGAATTTTTAAGAAGTTTTTTCTTTATGCATGTGGGGAAACATAATGTTCAATATTTTTGTATAAAAACAAAAATTCCACAAAAAAGTTAAGACCTTCGGGCAAATGTATACAAAAAGCACGTATACGCCACAGTGACATTACAGTAATAGTGAAACTGTTTGAAAAATGTTATGTTTTTTGACGATTGTGACTTGAAGCACCGAGAGTATTGTTCCCATAGCCCGTTGTTGTTGCCAGAAAATCAATGTTTGTCGTTTCCAGCAAAGTAGTATGTATCTTCACTGATTGAGTCTTTCATTCCGAAGACTGATTTTCCACTCAGATTTTCATCTAAATAAGGAGAATTGTGTAGAATTGGAGTTCAAAACGAGCTAATTTATTCTCAATATGTCACTGCCTGGAGCTGCTTTTTGGCTGGTGCTGTGATTACATTTTACGTATCCGAAAGTGATGTTTGTACGATAGTGATATTTTTTCTTTCGAACCCATTTGATATTCAATTCAAATATTAGGTAAACATTCTGCATTAAAAAATAAAAGGTTTTCAAACAATAAAAATAATAATAAAAGGGTCTCACAATAGCTCCGAAGAACCAACGCCCAAGTGACTTAAACACTTCATCAATTCCTTGCGTGCGTGTACGGAATTGATGAGACCTATACTTTTTTACGTCGATTCCGAAAGACTAGATTAGGTTAGATTAGAGTGGCTGTTTAGATGTTGTTGCCTCACTTAGACGCTAAGGGTCGATTGTAATGTAAAATGTGATACCACTAATGAAATTTCTTCTGTTGGAGAGTGCCAAACATGTACAGAAATGGTGTTGGACTGTTACCTCTTCTTCCTTGTACATGCAGCATCTACAGAAATCATTTGTGGTTATGGCATCTTCCTATGAGGCAGTGTCCTTTTATGGCTCCAAAAGTGGCTCAGGGAAATCAAGCATTTCAACCGCTTCAGGTAAAATCTTGTTGCTTGGCGGAAGTACCCTGTGACCATCTAGAATTTGTTGTGACTAGAGCATTTTGTTTTAAAAGATGTTTGCATGTAACAAGTGGTGTTCCTAAGTTGAGTCTATTTCTTAAAGTGGGCAAAAGTGTCCCGTCTTTGTTGAGTTCAAGAGCTTTGCAATTTCCCTAAATGTCTCTGTGGCCCATATGAGGCGAATGCTCTGTCATATCATTCAGAGATGATCGACACTCGCGGAATGTGATAGACAGCGGCTTCATTGTCCGAGGAAATACGTACCCATATCCTTACAAGATAATAATGTTTTCTTTGAGCTAGGATGATGTATGCCTCTTTTATTGCCATTAATTCTCTTTGCAACGCACTTCATTGATTGGGAAGTCTATAGGATAGACAGAGGTTCAGTTGTTTTGAGTAGATACCACTTTCAACGCCGTTGTCGGTCTTTGAACCATCAGTAAAGAAGTGTATCGTGTTTTCTTTTAAAGGTCCACCTTTTTCCCATAAGGATCTTGAAGGGATATAAATATGGAAGTTATTTTCGAATACCATTTGAGGTGGTTTAGTCTAACTGATCTGGAATAGATCTGAAATTGTCTAATATAGTACTATGACCAGTCTTGTCACTGATCCTTTGAGAGGTGGCTCTAAGCCTCACGCATAAATTGCCTGCCACAATTTTGGAGATGTCGAGAGGTGTTAGTTTAAAATCTACAGTTGGTGTTGAGCGCAGTGCTCCCGTGATATACATTCCTGCTGCTGGACTTTAATGAGTTAATTTTAACTTACCATCTTGTCCAGTGAAGTCCACCATACGAACTCGCCATAAGTGATTATCGGTCTGATTACCGAAGTATATAGTCAGTAGGTAATTTTACGGGAACGAACGACTTTGCTGAAAAGCATTTTTCCGCACAATAGATAGGTAGGTACCAGTGGCGTGGCGTGGATATTTTCAAATGGTAAGTCGAGAAAAATGAATCACCTACACAAATGAATAAGGAATAAATAGAAGGTACCTTAAATTCCAAACGTGGATTAATCGGAGCCAATTTTTCTATACTTTAAGTCATTTAGGTTAAAATTCACAATGAGCCTAAAACATAAAAAAGCGGCTTCAAAAGAAGCCTATGTGGCCTATGAAGCCTATGTAGCTATTTAAATAATTAAAACAAAACAGTTCCAACGTTTACTTTTCACAATGTTCAGAATTTTCAGTTTTTTTTCACATTTTCACAAATTTACGTTACTTAAAATTCACTTTAAACTTGCAAATAATCCAAAACAATGATGGGTAGAACAAAATAAAACAGTAAAACAAAACCAAATTCGCCGTACATTACTCGAAGGCGAAAACTGTATTATTTTTTCCAAGCAGACATTGCAGATTGCAGAAACACGAAAATTATCGTCTTACTTTTTTCAATAAGAGAACGTGTATTGAAAAGGGAGGCACCAGGGTGGAAGTATATCGTAGGAAAGACAGGGACAAACACAAAATATGTTCTGCACGGCGATTTTCAATGCTTCGTGTATGCTTTGCGTATTGTGTGTGTATCTCGCAAATTTAAAAGGCTTGAAGAACATTAAGTGTATGGGAAAAGATAGGCTGTTGACTGCTTAGTTGTAGACTTATGTTGGTGGTTTTTTCTATGAACAAGAGACAAATTAAGGTAAGACGATAGGAATCGTGTTATATGGACGCCACGCGCCTGGTAGGTACTCTTGGAATCTTTGTGAGTACTTCATGACTTGAATCCGCCAAAATCTCCTATTGCAACAATCAAACTAAATTTAGAGGCTTAAGAGTGTAGATGGCTAACTATAATGAACGGAACAGAGCGGACGGAGCCGTCCGTAACTGAGCGAATACAAGGAATTTGTATATTGTGCCCTAAATAGCGGATTGCTCCGTTTCGTCCATTTTCGTTCAGCTGACTGGTTTCATTTATTATTCTTAAGAGGAATTCGATTTGTTGTTGATTTATTTCTTGAAATTGCTTGTTTGTTGCATGGCAACCGAAATTCACAAATTATTGGAAATAAAAAACATAATCAGCCTTATCATGAATTCCGCCCGAACAGCATTCCGCCCGGAAAAAATCCCTTTTTTCTTTTCCCTTATTGAGAAATCCGGGCGAAAAAAAATATGTTCGAAAAATTCCCCTTATCGGCATCAATCATTCCGGGCGAAATCGAACGATATTTAAGCTTAAAATTTTCACTTTTGTTTTGGTGGCGAAAAGATAAACAATCTCAAAATTCAAGTTAAAACGTTAACTATTTATAATTGTTTGAACTAAAAATAAATTTATAGCTAGCCCCTAGCTAGCTGTCTCCAGTTTTGCACTCCAAGTTGATTGAGGTCCTCTTCCACTTGTGTGCGCCACCTGAGTCGCGGTCGTCCTCTCCTTCTGCGTCCCTCGGGAATAGTGTCGAAGACTTTCCGGGCCGGAGCATTGGTGTCCATGCGCTCTAAATGACCAAGCCATCTGAGTCTCTGAACCTTCAACCTTCTGGCTAGGTCCACGTCGTTGTACAACCCGTAAAGTTCACTGTTGTATCTTCTTGTCCATTCCCCATCAATGCACACGGGGCCAAGGATGACTCGAAGAACTTTTTTCTCGAAACAGCCTAAGGCACATTCATCCGATTTTGTCAAGGTCCATGCTTCTGCACCATACAGCAGGACAGGGATGATGAGGGTGCTGTACAGTTTTACCTTAGTTGAGCGAGAGCGCTTTTGCACTTAGCCCAAAGAAACAGCGATTAGCAAGAGTAATTCTTCGTCTTATCTCGGCGCTGGTGTTATTGCCTGTGTTAATAGCGGAGCCTAGGTAGAGAAACTCCTCTACTACCTCGAAGTTGTATGCGTCTATAGTAGGGTATATTCGTAACTCCCAGGACAACCTTGGCATCGGCACGGCACGGCGGTGCCATCCCAATTGGGATTTCTACCAAGTTTCAATTTTGATGCTAATTGGGAATAATTGTCACTGGTTGGATTTCTGTATTTTCATTGGAATATTGGTTGTAGGATTGGATATCCAGTGATAAATTGGTTGTGAGATACACTTTTCTAGTTGGATATCGTTGGGTTGTGCTTGGTACTGTTCGTATTTCTAGTTCAAAAATTAAATTGTTGTTGGAATCGTGCTGATTTGGCTGGGTAGCTCCTACTCCATCCAACTCAAAATCCATGTCACTCCCAAGCCACCGGCACGTACCGCACGTTCCAATTGGGATGAATGCCAAGTTTCCATTTTGATTCTAACTGGGAATAATTGTCACTGGTTGGATTTCTAACTTGGCTCGGCACCCAATACATATTTAGTTGGGTAATTTCTGGCACAACATTCGCACCTGCATTGCCTTCAATATAAAATTGATATGTGCATAGTGCATTGGCTAAACATATTCTTATTAGGATGTTCATATGCTTAGGATCAAATAGAAACTAGCATTCCAAAATACTTACTTCTGTGGGTTGTGCTGGCTAGAATTGTGAACAATGCAAGATTATGTCAGAAGAGTTTGATAAAAAGACACATTTTTTGTTTTTTTTTTTTACGATATTTATTTATATTTTATTTTAGATTTTGAAAACTTTAGAGTTTTGCATAAAAACTCCTCTAAAATGCTTCAAGTGTTTCTTTCCAAACTGGTGAATTTCAAAATTGCTTAAAGGATTGTTAGGTAGCAATTCAATTAGATTTTTGTATTTGTTGAGTTCAAAAAAAGTCCAAGACCATTTTTATATGGTTTTAAGAACAGCCCATTTCCTTGAATAGCAACTGACTCCATAGCCTTATTATGACGCTTATTTTCTTCAAACTGTCTTTTAGCAGATCGTACATCATTGATCGCTTTTACAACGCCAGCTGCTCCACCTGTTAGCGATCCCACAGCAGATAAACCAGCTAGAATAGGAGCTAGAAGTGGTAGAAAACCACCACTTTTCGGAAGTGGAATTACTCTCGGTGTTTGAATTAAGAAGAAAAAAAGAAGTGGTTACTGTGCAACGAACCAGAGCCGATGCAATTAAAAACAACATATATATATATTTTTTTTTTTTTTTTAATATTTATTAAATATTTGACATTTTACTATTTTAATTTTAATAAAAGGAAGACATCTCGAGGGATGTCCGGGATTTCGTCAAATGTTAGGGAGGCCTGCTCCCATAGCGCCAAGACGAGGGCTGCCACCACCCTCGCTTTTCTTAAGTCCACCTGTTGATTTATTGATGCATGGCAGCAGCACTTCTCGACCGCCTCTATTGCCGCCCTGATTTCTCCGACTTTTTCGGGAAAATCCCAGATTTGCTCCTCGAATTCTTCTAGAAATTTATTAACTTCCGTGAACATTTTTATTTAAGAAAAGGATGCACACAAACTGAATTGTAGAAGCTAAGAACATTTTGCTTTTATACCCTCAAATATCATTGAAAATGATCTTATCCCACACACATATTCCCAATAGTAATTGGGAATACACAAATGTGTAATGCACTATCACAATTACTTTAAAAGTTGATCTCAAATCCGGAAGACCTTTTTTTTTTTTTTCTTTATACCTATGTCTTTTAAAAACACCTAATTTCTAATTCAAAACCCAACGATTGTTTGTTCCTTGAGTTTGCAACCAAATTTTATAACGGAACATAAATTACCCCAGAGCCTAGAACATAAAGTACTTATTTTACTATCGACAAACCAACAAAATTGTCACTCGTGTCGATCTTACGATTAAAATAGGGCTATGATTTAATTCTTTCTTTACACAAGTGTACATCTTTTGTTACAAGTACCCATCGTTAAAAACATGCTCACACAAGTGTTGATCTTACAAACATAAAATTTGATTGCTTAACAATAATTACTATATGTTATTTTTTATAGCCTCCCTAACCGATGCATTTGCCTCACTACCAATTGACATTGCCATTTAGCTCGCACTTGCAGAAAAAAAAATAGAAACATTATCAGAAGAGCCGATCTTTATTTCATTGCTCACACAAATGACCATGACAAGTAGCATCCATGATCATCGAAAAATCCAAACAATCCAAAAATTCAATCTGGGATCCTTACGTGTTGATCCTATCAAATACCTACAAGGTGGGATTCGTATGTGTTGATCTTATCAAATACGTACGGGAACCTTACGTGTTGATCCTACGAAGAAAATATTTTCATGTTCATTCAGGAGAACAATGTTAATTCAAAACGAATTTTCTGAATGTTTTATTTGTTATTCATACGAATGAACAGTTAAGGAGGCGCATACATACATTTTTATAATAAGTGTAATTGTGCTGCACGTAGAAACGGGGCTGCCTGAGCTCTTTATAAAAACGTTCAAATCGCATATTGACTATGTAATAAAAGTGATGCTTCTACCGAATGAAAGGCTGCCTAAAACAACTGTTCTGTATGCCTTGCAACGAAAATCATTGTGGTTTGAAGAATGGTTCAACTTAGCAACGGTATGTGGAGTTCAACTGAATCTTACGTTAGAAAACGTGGGCACATGGAAGGTACAAATGTATGAAATGGTGAAGTGCTTGGAACAAAAATGGAATGTATATGGAAAGCGAGGACGTCAATGCATCGATCTATATACGTAAACCTGCAGCACATTCTCGAAGATAGGAACTACTTCCAAATCAACTTTAGTGTGAAAAAAATATCCACAATTCAAAGATGAGAGGAGAGCTGCAAAAGCTTAACTATCAGCCGCATAGAGACAATTTGAGAGTTGAATGTACAATGTGTAACCTAGGAATGAGGGAAGATGTATTCCACTTCTTGGGTGTGTGCCCTGTCTTGAAGGAAATCAGAAGAGCTTACTTCGGAAAAATGTTTTGAGTGAAGTTGAAATGATGGAACTACTAAATGGAAAAGTTTGGGAAAAACTATTTTGTTACACTTCGAAAGCAGAAAGATACAGATTTCAAATAATAAATGGCTGTTTTGAAATGCAATTAAGTACACAAATAGAATTTACAGAGAAAAAACTATGAACACTGTGTGATTTATTATAACTATGTTACTATTTATGCTTATTAAATGTTATTATTTTTTTATTTTTATGTACATTTTTTTTTTTTCACGCATTGTATTAAAATAGAGCAAACCCTGGCAGACGGCTTATATAATTTAGAAACTGTAAAATTGTAAAAAACAATATGGTTGAAAAAATAAATAAAATTATCTATCTATCTCTATCTATCTCTGTCATAAGTGTAATTGTTCACTGTAACTTTTTTTGTTACCATTGAAAGGAAGTTGATAATTTAAAAAAATTGATTCATTTTTATCCTTACAAATGATACTTAATCAAATACCTATACAATGTGGGATTCTATAATATTTACATAAACCCAAGTCGCAATACATGTTATGAGCGAGGCTTAGAACATAATATACAAACGCAAAACACGTTATCAACGAGGTTTAGAACGTAATATAAAAACCCAAACCACGTTGTGAACGCAGTTAAGAACATAATATAAAAACCCAAAACACGTTGTGAACGAGGTTTAGAACGTAATATAAAAACCCAAACCACGTTGTGAACGCAGTTAAGAACATAATATAAAAACCCAAAACACGTTGTGAACGAGGTTAAGAACATAATATGAAAACCCAAACCACGTTGTGAACGAGGCTAAGAACATAAAGTTACGTTCCCCATTTTTCCGGAGTAAGTTCTTCTGATTTCCTTCAACACAGGGCACACACCCAAGAAGTGGAATACATCTTCCCTCGTTCCTAGGTTACACCAGTGATCACTTTATAACAAGATTGGAAACCTACCTACGTTTTACTTTCCAAATACCGCAAAAGTTTTTTTTTTCATGCACACATACTCTTACAGCTAACTTCTTATTATTATGTAGGCAACTGTATCTTTATTACAAAAACACGCATACTCTTACAGCTAACCTGCCCCTTTAGTTTGTATTACACGCATACTGTTTCAGCTAAGCTGCTCCCTTAGCTTGTAGGCAAATGTCACTTTGACAGCAAGCTTTCCAATCTTGGTATAAGTGATCACTGGGTTACACATTGTACATTCAACTCTCAAATTGTCTCTATGCGGCTGATAGTTAAGCTTTTGCAGCTCTCCTCTCATCTTTGAATTGTGGATATTTTTTTCACACTAAAGTTGATTTGGAAGTAGTTCCTATCTTCGAGAATGTGCTGCAGGTTTACGTATATAGATCGATGCATTGACGTCCTCGCTTTCCATATACATTCCATTTTTGTTCCAAGCACTTCACCATTTCATACATTTGTACCTTCCATGTGCCCACGTTTTCTAACGTAAGATTCAGTTGAACTCCACATACCGTTGCTAAGTTGAACCATTCTTCAAACCACAATGATTTTCGTTGCAAGGCATACAGAACAGTTGTTTTAGGCAGCCTTTCATTCGGTAGAAGCATCACTTTTATTACATAGTCAATATGCGATTTGAACGTTTTTATAAAGAGCTCAGGCAGCCCCGTTTCTACGTGCAGCACAATTACACTTATTATAAAAATGTATGTATGCGCCTCCTTAACTGTTCATTCGTATGAATAACAAATAAAACATTCAGAAAATTCGTTTTGAATTAACATTGTTCTCCTGAATGAACATGAAAATATTTTCTTCGTAGGATCAACACGTAAGGATCCACATTGTACGTATTTGATAGGATCAACACATAAGGATCCCACCTTGTAGGTATTTGATAGGATCAACACGTAGGGATCCCACAATGTAGGTATGTGATAGGAACTCAGTTTGAATTTTTGGATTGTTTGGATTATTCGAGGATCATGGATGCTACTTGTCATGGTCATTTGTGTGAACAATGAAATTAAGATCGGCTCTTGTGATAATTTTTCTATTTTTTTTTCTGCGAGTGCGAGCTAAATGGCAATCTCAATTGGTAGTGAGGCAAATGCATCGGTTAGGGAGGTTGAGCAATCAAATTTTATGTTTGTAAGATCAACACTTGTGTGAGCATG
Organism: Sphaerophoria taeniata; assembly: GCA_943590905.1. NCBI lineage: Eukaryota > Metazoa > Arthropoda > Insecta > Diptera > Syrphidae > Sphaerophoria > Sphaerophoria taeniata. Next base: position 29,038,275 of record OX016541.1, read on the forward strand.
TTTTTAACGATGGGCACTTGTAACAAAAGATCTACACTTGTGTAAAGAATGAATTAAATCATTTCCCTATTTTAATCGTAAGATCGACACGGGTGACAATAATTTTGGTTTGTCGATAGTAAAATAAGTACTTTATGTTCTGGGGTAATTTATGTTCCCTTATAAAATTTGGTTGCAAACTCAAGGAACAAACAATCGTTGGGTTTTGAATTAGAAATTAGGTGTTTTTAAAAGACATAGGTATAAAGAAAAAAAAAGTCTTCCGGTTTTGAGATCAAATTTTAAAGTAATTGTGATAGTGCATTACACATTTGTGTATTCCCAATTAGTATTGGGAATATGTGTGTGTGTGTGTGTGTGTGTGGGATAAGATCATTTTTAATGATATTTAAGGGTATAAAAGCAAAATGTTCTTAGCTTCTACAATTCAGTTAGACAGTTTTCATAATGTTCGCATTAACAAATCAATTTTTAAAAGAATTCGAGGAGCAAATCTGGGATTTTCCCGAAAAAGTCGGAGAAATCAGGGCGGCAATAGAGGCGGTCGAGAAGTGCTGCTGCCATGCAGCAATAAATCAACAGGTGGACTTAAGAAAAGCGAGGGTGGTGGCAGCCCTCGTCTTGGCGCTATGGGAGCAGGCCTCCCTAACATTTGACGAAATCCCGGACATCCCTCGAGATGTCTTCCTTTTATTAAAATTAAAATAGTAAAATGTCAAATATATAATAAATATTTAAAAAAAAAAAAAATATATATATGTTGTTTTTAATTGCATCGGCTCTCCGATGTTGAATTTCATAATCGTACGTCTGCAGCCTCTCAATCCATCTGGCTACTTGACCCTCTGGATTGTTGGTTTTCAAATGGAAAACTGGAAAATGACTTATCTCAATGAGTATTTTGTAAGGAGTTTCTCTTGTTTACGTTCAATTCAGGCCATTTTTTCTGTCTTTCCTTTGGTAGGTAGCCATTCAACCAGAAGTGCGCTTCATCGTTAAACAAAATCGGGAACAACGGCCATCTCGTTTTGGGCCCATTCGATGAATCTACGACTTGCTTAATGATCGTTTGGCTTCAATTCTTGCACGAGTTGGATTTTGTAAGCACGCAAACCAAGATCCTTCCGCAAAATCTTCCATAAAGTGAATGGACACAGATCCAATTCCTGTGCTCGATGGTGGATAGACTCATTCGGGTCTTTCTCAATGCTTTGCTCTACAGTAGCAATAGCTTCTTCTGTACGCACCGTACGGCGTCTCTGGGGATGCGAGTTATCAATCAGAGCAATTAGTAAATCACTTGACAGCTGTTAAATCGGTCGCCGTCTTGAAAAGTAATGCCAACGATCTTCGTCAATATCTTAAAGTTATGCATAACGGAGGTGCATATGAATGCGACAAAGTTTTTGAGAAACTACAACACCTGAATGGATTGGGGTGAGCCGTAAGTAAGTAAGTTCATTTAGGTGCGAATGTTGTGCCAGAAATTACCCAACTAATTATGTTGCCGGTATCCTGGGAGTGACATGGATTTTGAGTTGGATGGAGGTAGCTCCTTTTGTGTCTTTTTATCAAACTCTTCTGGCATTATCTTGCATTGTTCACAATTCTATCCAGCACAACCAACAGAAGTAAGTATTTTGGAATGCTAGTTTCTATTTGATCCTAAGCATATGAACATCCTAATAAGAATAAAGAATATGTTTAGCCAATGCACTATGCACATATCAATTTTATATTGAAGGCAATGCAGGTGCGAATGTTGTGCCAGAAATTACCCAACTAAATATGTATTGGGTGCCGTGCCAAGTTAGAAATCCAACCAGTGACAATTATTCCCAGTTAGAATCAAAATGGAAACTTGGCATTCATCCCAATTGGAACGTGCGGTACGTGCCGGTGGCTTGGGAGTGACATGGATTTTGAGTTGGATGGAGTAGGAGCTACCCAGCCAAATCAGCACGATTCCAACAACAATTTAATTTTTGAACTAGAAATACGAACAGTACCAAGCACAACCCAACGATATCCAACTAGAAAAGTGTATCTCACAACCAATTTATCACTGGATATCCAATCCTACAACCAATATTCCAATGAAAATACAGAAATCCAACCAGTGACAATTATTCCCAATTAGCATCAAAATTGAAACTTGGTAGAAATCCCAATTGGGATGGCACCGCCGTGCCGTGCCGATGCCAAGGTTGTCCTGGGAGTTACGAATATACCCTACTGTCTATTGTGACGTTCTGTCCGAGCCGTCGGGGTTGGGTGTCCCTCCTCGAAGACAGAATGTACTTCGTTTTTTCCCTCATTTACCGCTAAACCCATTTTTGCCGCTTTTGTCTCAATTCTCACAAAGGCGCCATTGACATCACGCTGTGTTCTTCCCATTATATCAATATCGTTCGAAAGATTCCGTAAGCTCATATTGCCAACCTTGATGGAGCAGCGTGAGTTCTCCTTCGTCATTTTGCACAAGCGAACGAGCTTGGCAGGGATACCAAAACTAGACATAGCTTTATACCGTTTGTCTCATGTAGATGCTGTCATACGCGGCCTTAAAATCGATGAAGAGGTGGTGGGTATCGATGTGGAGTTTATAGCTTTTTTACAAGATCTGCCGCAACGTGAAAATTTGGTCGATGGTTGACTTTCCTGGCCTTAAGCCACATTGATAAGGACAGGGGCGGCAGAACACTTTTTGTTTAGGTGGGGTGCATGGTAGAATAAAACGTGGTGTATGGTAGTTTTATTTTAGTTTTATTCATATTATTTATTTATTTAATATTTTTCGAAGCCGAAGGTTCGTCCGACCGAACCTAACTAACTAACTAAAATCAAGCAGAAAAAAAGATAACAAATAATTCATGATGTTGAGCCTTTGACCGATGGATAAATAAATCATATCACTTGGTCAGTCTCAGTCAATCAATCGATAATTATTGCAAAAATATTCATAGTTTCATAACATTTTTTTTCCTCAATTAACTTAAAAAAATTGGTATATTTCCAAAGCCAGAAGGTGGGGTGCATCTCATGCTCAGAAATTTTAGGTGGGGTCCATACTCCACCCACCCCATACCTTCTGCCGCCCCTGATAAGGACCAATCAGATTGTTGACGAAAGGCTTCGGACGTTCACATATTACGGCAGAGAGGATCTTGTAGGCGATGTTAAGTAGACTGATTCCTCTGTAGTTGGCGCAGTTAAGAGGATCTCCCTTTTTCAGGATCTGCCGAAATCACTAGGTCGAAATATCCGTTTGTTAGCCGTTTGATCAAATTCTCTATTTGTATTTTCTAAAGAATGCAATACTTTCCATTGCCATAAGACTGCATTCCAAAAGATAAACAAAGAATTGCATTTGTCAACATCAACTTTCGTAGTAAGTTGAAATTTCAAATAAGAATTTAAAACAAAATACCTTCTGAAATAAAAAAATCAATTTATTTAAACTGAAAAATACTTCACATAGACATCGACGTTGCCAATCTATCACTGTAGCAAACTGAGCAAAAATTTCCCATATGTTTAAATTTGTTTTCAAAATGATAAATAACAGAATTGATATCTTACGAATTGTGCGTCAATAGCATCAAAAAATGAAAGCTTTGAGTTGAAAAACAATATTCGATCAATAAACCAGCCATCCGGATTGAAAGTTAAGAAAAATATAAAAATGTTCGTTTATTTGAAAGGGAAATATGTATGTGCGATATTTTTATTTCCTTGAAAACTGTGCTTTCTTCTACAAGTGTTCTATCACTATTCGTTTTATTCGAAATGTAAATACAAATTCGAAGTGAAATCCTCTTCGGGCGAGATTCCGGATAGCTTTTGAAATTCCGGGCGAATAGAATTCGTTCGGGCGGAATTCTGTTCGGGCGGAATTTATGATAAGGTTGAATATTTTATTTTGAAAGATACTTCCGTACACATCCGTTCATTATGGGTAAAGTGTTCACATGGCAGTTCGGAAGGGAGCGTTTCGTTCGGTTCTGACACTAGCTTCCGCTCATTATAGTTAGCCCTTAGATAAAACGACAAACGTAACAGAGACGTTTTTTTTTCAACTTTTCTGTCATCGAAGGCATTTAAGATCTTCTTTTGATAATTAATATTTAAGCAAATTTGTGTCATCTTTGTTGAAATAAAAGAACTGCAAATGCAAACAAATGTTTGAGGTTTCACCTTTAAGACGGATCTGACTATTTTTAGATTTTTATGGTTCCGGATATAAAAGTACTTAAAAAAAATTAAATTTTATGTTTTAGTTGCCGAATAATTTCATGGGAAGAAAAAGGGCTTAAAGAATTGAAAAAAAAAGAAACTCAAATTCAAGAACTTTAGTCCACTTCAAACCTTTCGAACGGCCTTGGGTTTCATTTGATTGAATTTGTGGAAAATATTTTTAAACACTAGACAAGAAAAGAACCTTTCGTACGCTACCATTTCTATTTATTAATCCTTTTTTGTTAAAATAAAAACTAAAAGCAACTCTTTTTTGTTGTTTCAGATTGCCAAACGTGAACTATTCGCAGCATTCCGGCGCGAAGACTTGGGCAATTGGTTAAAGAAACCAATCGAACAAGATGAATTTGCTCTTCCTGAATGACTACTTTCACTAGATGATAATTTAAAACCAAATTCTACAAATAAAATAAATAATAAAGTTTATAATAGTTATAATAATTGTAATCAACACAAACAACAAAATCCAATTGACGACTCCCTAAAAGTTACAAAATTTTATCAAACTCAAAACAACGCAATTATTTTAATCATAAACGCACTTTCATCAATCAGATATTGTCAACCAAAACAACAACAACAACCAATAATAATTATTATTATTCTTGCTCTCTACAACAACAACAACAAAATATATTTCTTAAACTTTAACTTCGTTTTCAACTTTATTTGGTACTTCTTCGTCTTATTCTTCTCCAACAAACCCAAGATCTCTTCAATTTCAATTTTATTGAATGACAAACTACCTGGATCTCAATATGAGAGACACTCCAATCGAAGAAGAGAAATCCAAATCATCAACCCAACTTTGACTTTGACATCGATAAGACTAACTAAAATGGAAAACAATACAAAAACTAATGAGCAACAATTGCAGCTGAACGACAAAGCCTCCAAAGATGATGGAATAAAGCGACAATTACTGCTAAGTAGTAGTGGAAATTATTTAAAAATTATTATGCAACAAAATAATAATAAATATAAGAAAAATATGAATTATAGTAGTTACACAATTAGTAGTAGTTTGATATTAATTGAGGTTTACATTAAATTAATTCAATTAATAATAACATTGGTAATGCAAAAACAACAAGAACAACAAATTATAATCAAAATTAATATCAACAAAAGCAAAACCATACACAAAATGCAAATTAAACAAATTCAAATCAATTATTACGATACGCTATTTAGCAACAGCAACCACAACAATAAATTATTAACAAATAGCAATACAAATCAACAAAAACACATCAACAACAACATTATCACTACTTTCTTCACTCTCCCTCTCACTTTCACTCTCAAACTTAATCTATTTAATAATTTAAAAAATTATCAAAACTGTGAAAATGAAATTAAATTATCTCAACATCCAATGGACAACGAAGAAGACAAAAACAATTATTATTATTATTATTCGAATTCGGATTCGGGTCCTTTGCTTGGTATTTTGAAAAATAATTATCAAATTAGAAAATCTTTAAAATTCTCATCTTCATTAGATTGTACTTGGAGTAGTAATTATTATTGTAATACTCATGATGCTGCTGATGCCGTCGTCGGTGCTGATTTTGCTGCTGATATCGGTTATGCAATTATTGAGAAATGCTCTAGAATATTTCTAGAATAGAATGTAGCTGATTTGCTGGAACTAAGTAAGAAAGTATTATGGCGTTTTAGTCTATTAAATTCATACACTCAATATTACAAAACACTCGTTCACACACATACAGATATATATTACTGATATTATACAAAAGAAACTTGAATAAATTGGAGTTTTATCATTGCGAGACGGAGTCTATTGATTTGAAACGAAAGAAAGAAATTCTTGTGTTTTTATATTTTGGTTAACCTCTTGAATTTACATTTTGTTTAATGTATTTTTTGTTTGTTTAAATTATTATAATTTAACTTCATTAATTAAATAAGAATAAGTGATTTAATTTCTCTTAATTTTGTAATATTTAAAAATATTAATAAGTAATAGTTACGCTTCTTCCGTACTTCTTAAAATATATTCTAATAAAATTTGTAATGAATATTGAAAACCTAATTTTTATTTAATAACATTTTGTTTCTAACCTCATGGATTTGTGGAATGTGGATAACCCCGAGAAACTGTTTTTTTTAGTTTTTTTCAATATTTATGGGAATGGATCAGTTAGTTACTCTTATCTTATTTTATTAATTAAGTGCCTTTGTATATCGTATTCTTTTTTTTTAACTTCAAACATTATTTTCCAATATTACTTGCAACGAATGGAACGATTTGTACTTTTTTTCAATAAGAAACAATTTTTTCCAAACGAACTTTAAAGTCCAATTGTGATAAAAAAGAATTCGTTGAGTTGTCAATGCATAAATTGTATACGCTACTTTGAACTTCAGCCTGAATGTGTGCAATCACTTTTAATTTTTTTTTTCTCTTTTCCATAAAGGAGGGTGTTTTGTAGAGATCGGATTCTTTCATTTTTTCCGAGCTTAGAGCTTGGAGGTGATCAAAGTGGCTTCAAATACATAAGTGGCGATTGTTTTTGAAAAAAAAATGCTGCAGAAGCTAGCACTATACTACTAGAGCTCAGTCCACTATAGTAGACAGTCGTCTACTACTTTTATTTCATTAAAAAAAAAAAAAAACTTAACTCGGGGTAGAATCAATATCAGCAAGAAGGACTAAGCTTACTTAACTACTAAGGTTTTGGAATTTCTATATTTATTCAATAGTCCAGTTATAGCTGTCATTGAAATGAAAAATGAAGTTTTTCTTTTGAATAGAAATGCAAATTATACATGGCGTCCGCTGCCATACTTTGGGATCTGATTCTTATTCATATTCTAAGAAAAAACTTCTTCGACGGTAAAGTCTGATTTGGAACTTTGACATCACTTTTTGTCACTTTAAATAAAAGAGGCTAACTTTGGTGTACCCTGACCCATGTTAAGATCAATTTCTCTGTCAGTACTAATGTCAGGGACCTCATTTTGAACTGTTTTTTTTTTAAGCAGAAATACTAGCCTTTAAAACTTTATTTAAATTGAACTGATATGTTTTTAGGGTTGCCAGGTATTCAATTTTAAGTGCTGTTCAATTTTTCTTGCCCGGGGAAAATTTGGATTTTTAGGCCAATTTTTTTTTCCAAAAATGCGTATTAAACACTAAGTTTTCTTTTATTCCCTCATGAAAAAAAAACAATAATCAACAAAAACTCGTTAATTAATTTGCCCAAAAACCCATACATTATAATGATACTTAGGAAAATCTACAACGAAAAATAGAATCTTGGGTTTTTATCTATTTTTACTGCAACACTTTCCAAGAATTGTTTATAGGCAATTTTTAAGACTAAGTATAAGTATTTACCTTACCTTTTCTCAGGGAGAGTTAAATTTGGGGCATGAATGTTTGATGGGTGCATTAACTAAAACTAAGTAAGTGGTATAAAAGAATCGGAAAACAGATTCATTCATCAGATTGTCATGTTAAGTCACGATATTTTATGTCTTTGTTCACCATTTTGTTTATTACACATTTCTTTAAAAAAAATTCACCTCAAAGTCAAAATTTTGCTGGGGCCAAAAAAATTAACACCATTTATAATTAAGTATCTGGCAGCCCTTAAAACATATTAGCTCAATTTAAACGTTTTTAGGTTATAATTTTTACGAAAAAACAAGCCCAAAATGAGGTCTCAAACATTAGTATTGACAAGGTCTAGGGTGCACTAAAGTTAAGGCCCAACTATAATTGCTTAAGTGAACTTAAGCTTATGTCAAAAAACCGGACGAAAATTTCCTTAAGCTAGCAAACGCCTTCTCTTCTTCAAATTGTCAAATTCACCTAAGCAATGGGTAAATGAAACCGCACTAGTAAAATTTGAACGAAAATTAAACGAACGTATCTTAAGTGCATAATGGTTTGCACATAGGGTTCGTGTATATTCGCTGGTTCACTTAAGCCTGCTTGGGTGAGCAAAATGGCATTATAGTTCAGCCCTTAGACTTTTTTTATATCCTCAAAAAGTGATGTCAAAGATCAGATTTTGCTCTAGAACTATTTTTTTTTCTTAGAATATGACCAAGAATCCAAGAAAGTGCGGCAGACGAACTACCGGACACCCTGTATAGTGTATACTAATCGATCAGACATCACTCAAGAAATTGTATTGACAAAAAAAGTTAATTTTTCTGAACAGCTGTTTGTATTGTGCCAAACCGTTCCATTGGTTTGTGTACAATTCCAATTCTGTCTTTCTGGAGAAAATTTATGGCTGAATTTCAACCAGCCAAATTTTTCACTGAAATAAGTGTTCAGTGATTGCTTTATTTTATTGACCCGTCAGAAAAATTCCAATGATGTTTTTAATGAAGAAAAATAATGATAGCGATTACATCTTGATTGCCAAGGCGGGCTAGCTGCAATATTGGTTTGTACTCTCACTTCAGCGGTGTACTTACCCTATTTAAAAGAAATACAGCAGTTTTCTTGTTTTTGTTTTTTGCTCATCCAGCCTGAAGGTATGCACTGCACATACTTCTTTCTTGAAATGTCATACAGAAATAAGACGTGTTTTCTAGCAGCACTTAAATTTTTTTATTAGATAGTTTATTTTCTTCTCGCTCGAAAAAGGAAAATTACATGATATAAAATCTTGAAATATAGTTGTCGCTAGTCTGTTTTCGACTGCTGATTGTATTCGTTCCAAAAACCAAACTTTTATCGCCAGCAGCATCTTGTTTTTTGTTAATAGAATAAATCTCTCCTGCTAATACCGATACCTACATGCTTTTATGAGGACAGAAGTTTCTCTTGGCCTTCGTTTTCCTTTTCGATCTCTAGACAGTGATTATACTTGTCACTAAAGGACAGATATGACTAGAACATCTATTTTTCAGTCTTTTTCCGCTTTTTATCGATAGCAGAGTTTTCATGAACAAATCACCACAAATTGGAAAACAATGTCCAGTAGAGAAGGATTTGATCACATGAGAAGAGTGTAAATGTTTTTTGCCGGAAATTTCGACTTCAACACGTTTTCAAATTTTTTGTCGTTTCTTTTTTCAATTTCACGTGGGTAACATGCATCACATGCCAGTTCATACTTAAAAAGCTCGCCTGTAAGCTATCGTGTGTTGTGATACTATGATGACGGCATGCAAAGTTGTTTTTGAGCTGCCAAGCTTTACTGTATGCAATAACTTCGGAAATCTTTAAAGAATTACATCTCTTATCTTCGCACTGCATTTGGTTTTGTTCATTTACTCCGCAGTGGCTTTCCTTTGATGTGAAACTTAAATTATATTTTTCAACATTAACTATGCTTTTTTTAAATTCTACATTTTAAAATTATATTTTTGCTGAATGAATTTATTTTGCATCAATTAAGCGACAAAGAATAATAGAAGTCTTTCTCTACTGTGAGCGTTGTGATCCCCTTAGTAGACTACGCCAATGCCCACAACTACTATAATTCTCAAGTGTTTTGGTAAATTTAATTTTTAATTTTTTTTATGGAGTCCATCTGTTAAGTTTATTAGTTATTAATTTTGTTAGTTTTTTTTTCTTGTTAAAAAAAATTTGATTTTGATGTGATAGATCTCAATTAACAATAAATAAATCAATTCTCAATACAAAATTTAAATATATGGTAGTGATAAACATAAATTTAACACAAGTATACATCTATTGAACAAGAAAAATAAGAACATTTTATTATATTGAAATAATTAAATTTAAAAAATAAAATAATAAATAAAAAAATATATAACAAAATTTGATCTTATAAAATACTGTGATACTAAATTTTACTAGTACTTCCAGCATAGCTGCATTTTACCCATTCTAAAGACATTCTAAGCAAAACCAAAAAAAGAAAAACACAAAAAAGGAAACAACACTTTATCGAGAAAAGTAAAAAAATAAGAAGGAATGATAAAAAAGAAAATATAACACGTAGAAACTGAAACAATTTTGTTTTTCGTTCTTTGTTTAATTTGCATTCAATTAAAACAAATATATATATAAAACTTATATACATAGAAGCTCATATATTAACAAAAAATATATATAAACGAATCTTGCTTATAGACAAATGAGAAACTTAAAGTTAGTTTTGTTTTGTTGAATATTAATTAAAATTATAGAAAATCAATAATCTTCGTAGAAAAACATGCATTAAAATAATTATTTATATAATTAAAAAAAATTTAAAAATAAAAGAAACAAATAATTACGTAAAAAGTTTTGAAATCTCTCTTTCTCTCTTTAAAAAGTAAAATGAAATAGTTTTCTCAACTTTTTGCCATAAAAAAAAAGCTAATAATGCAGTTAAAATATTAATAAGAATCTAAAACAGCGTTTATTTCATGTTTTAATTAATTCGGAGGATTTTTAAAACAAAACAAAAAATGAGGTTAGTTAATACTTTAACCTGTTACCAATAAATTGTTATTATTAATTAAATAAATTCAATTGTAACTCTCTTACTTAATTATGTAATTACCCAATTAGCGTAATAGAGTATTCTTTCTTTCGGATTTTGTCCGAAGTTTAAAAAAACAAAAAACCATCATAATTCTCAAGACATTTGAAATTAAAAATATCTCAAGAGCAACACTCAGTATTTCACTAAGTAAAAAAAAAAAAAAACTTGAACATCATAACGCTGAATATGAATGAAACTTTTTCCAATCACATTCACTTAAAAAAAAGAGAAGAAAATTTTAAGAAAAAAATATGCAAGAATATTTCCAATATTTTAGGGGAAAGTGGTTTGTTCTTTCTCCTTTAAGTAAATAACTCAAACTTACAAAGTATAAAAATAAAAACAATAAATAAAAAAATAAAAATGAAAAATAAATAAAAAAAATTAAAACTTTGGAAAGTCACACAGTTTTGTTGTTTTAATGAAAATAAGATAATAAAGAAATTTACGTTGGTTTAAAAATGTATTTTTCTTGGTTATACGTGTACAATCTTCGCCTAACCTTTTTTGACAAAATAAGTTTAAATGATACAGGACTCTTTAAATCTGAAAAGGTATGGTTAACTGGGAAACATTCGTCTTTGGGGTATATTCGCCATTGCAGTTTTCACCACGAACTCTTCTGTGTATACCCAAATTTTTACCACATCTTTTCTTTAGGTTGTTTATTACCGTACATTGTAATTTATACCGACACCTTCCAGTTTTTGTGCAAAATTTGTACAACCACAGGCAACGGCTGAGGAAACGTCTTCAACGGATTCACCGCCGGGAACTCAACACCGTCAATAGCGACTACCAAGCAGTCAAAGCAGAACTCCAATGTACTAACACCATGTTCCGGAACGCCATCCAATACCACAACGACCTTCACTTCCAGAAGAGCCTCCAGGAAATAAAACCTGGTCCCAATGCCTTCAAGGAAATTAATAGGATTGCCGGAAGGAAGGAGAGTACTCCCGACATCATACTCTACAACGGCAATGAGGTTTCGTCAGCAGCCGACAAAGCCGAGGCATTTGCATCTTACTTCGAAGGAAACTTCACACCATCTCCATCCACGGACTCAGCATTTCTCGAGGAAATCGAAGAATCAGTCCAACGATCCATCCAGCCAAGCAACGAAGAAGTCATCTTTAGCTCCACAGACCCTGCCGATGATCCAACCGAAAACAATGAAAAGTTTTGTACAAGAGAAGAAGTCAGTGAAGTCATCAAGAACCTGAAGCCAAAAAAATCAACAGGACCTGATGGAGTCTCCAACTACATGATGAAGAAACTCTCCCAAGTATTCATCTTGTACATCACCATTGTTTTCAACAATTGCCTCAACAACTGCTATTTTCCTCAAAAATGGAAAACTGCGAAAATAGTGGCAATCCCGAAAAAAGGCGCAAGGAACCTAGTGACCAATTTCAGGCCAATCTCCCTCCTCAACAACATCAGCAAAATCTTAGAAGAGATTATACTGAGAAGACTGAAGATGTGCAGCTCCAACAACAACCTCATCCCGGACTTCCAATTTGGATTTAGAGAAAAACACTCTACTCTGCATCCGCTGGCTAAACTCCAACACGACATCGCAGCGGCACTCAACAGCCATCGAGTATCCGTTGCATGCTTATTAGATGTAGAAAAGGCATTTGACAGCGTCTGGATTGAGGCGCTAAATCACAAATTATATTTATTAGGATTACCATCAAATCATATAAAAATTGTATTTTCTTTTCTCTCTTCCAGGAACTTCTTTGTTCAATTGGAGAACTTCAAGTCATCGACAAGGACAATAAAAGCTGGACTAGCTCAAGGATCAAAACTTGGACCATTCCTTTTCAGCCTGATGACCAGCGACCAGCCAACAAGCAGTGAATGTGAGAGTCTTCTGTATGCAGATGGCTCAATCACATACTGCTCTTCACCATCGCCTATCATCGCAGCCAGGAAGGTGGAATCCCATGTACAAAGCCTTCATCACTTTTACAAGAAATGGGGGATACGCATTAACACCGATAAATCTGAGCTGATTTGCTTCCGAAGGCCCACCAATAGCAGAGGTAGAAGAGCTGGAAGTTGCCGAAGCATCTCAATTACTCTACCCGATGTGTCAACGTTGGCAGCGAAGAGAAACACCAAATACCTTGGAATTCACTTCAATGAGATGATGAAGTTCAACCCTCACTCGAGAGCTGTGCTAAAGAAGGCACGCCCTACACCGACTGAATCCGCTTCTAAGACGGGAAACAGGACTCAGCAAACCAACGAAGCTACTTATATACAAGCAGCTAATTCGGCCCGTCATCACCTACAGCTTCCCAGTATGGTATACAATTATTTCAAAGACAGCTATGAAGGAACTCCAAGTGTTTGAACGAAAAGTCCTTCGGAGCTGCACAGGACTTTATTTCAATCATCAGAGAAGGAGGCATTTCAGCAACAAAAGACTCTACGAAGAAGCGAAAATTACACCACTGGACAAGTACCTAATTCAGTCAGCTAAAAGGATTGCAGGATCACTGAGCAATCACCCCAACAACCTCATCAACGGAATAACCACACAACAAAGACACCCAGAACCGAGATACCTATGCACGCTGGACGTACTAAGGGAGGAGCTCGAGCAAACCAACGACGAAGGAGGTCTTCAATTTTACGCTGACACGGGGTCAGGTTTTAACCGCGGCTAAGAGCCTCACCAATGAACAACCAAGACTGAACATCCCGAGATTTTTATTTCATGTATTTTTTATCTTTTATTCATTCATATTTTTGTTAATCTTAAATTTAGAAAACAAACATTGTATATAGTTAGGCCCCTTCTGTGCCAACAAATTAAAAATCAAATATTACCTTAAGTAATTATTCAATAAATTGTAAATATGTATATAAATATTAGTTCAAATAAAGATAAAATAAAAAAAAAATACATTGTAATTTGACAGATTTCGGCAGTTAAGTTAGTGCAGAATGCAACAAGTGATCGTTTGTTTTTCAGCTCTCCTCTGTTATTTCTGGGTTCAGGAAAGTAAGTGTTTTTCATATTTTCATATTTTTAATTGTAAATTTAAAGTAATAATTTAAGAGTAGAGGGATTAAATACTGAGCTTTTAATATAAATACCTAAATCTGATCACATTAGTCCTCATTTTTTTTTATAAAAATTTGAGGCAGCGGGGTACATTCGTCATTGTTGAAAGGGGATCATTCGTCACTATAGGGGCACATTTGCCATCTGCCGAATGTACCCCTTATAATATTTATTGATTACTTTTTGTATAAATATTTTGTGTTGCTTCTCTACGTTATCTATTAACAAGAACATGAAGCCAACACAGAAAGAAGATAGACTCAAATGACACTGAAATACCCTACGCTGAGTCAGATCAGTCATATGGTGCATTTGCTGATTCCTCAAGTAGTTCTGAGACTGCATTGCACATTCTAGAGAACTATTTTTCTTCTGACGAACTTTCAACGTCAACTTTCTTCGCAGATCGGAAACTTCGTCCTGGGTGTTTGTACAACCCCATATTAAGAGTGTTGCGGACTGAAATTGAAAATTCGTATTGCTTGAAGTGCCACCGGACTGCAGAGTAAAAATTTTAAACTAAATGCATCTTGCTAAGAAAGAAAGAATCACCCTCCTATGAGAAACGTGACTTCCGCCAAACTAATAATGCCGTTACTGATTTCAAATTTAGGCAGATTTGGCTATCTTTTAATTTCGAAATAAAATGTGTTTGATCAAAGTTTTTCAAAATGTTTTGATTGCTATTTTGCGAATTTTAATAATTTTTTTTTAATTTTTTGTTGTTTTAAAACTTAATTTTTTCTCCAATAGTGTTACAGTTTAATGCCCAATTTCATGAACAAACACTAAAAGCACTTATAGCAAAAATCTTTTTAAATTTTATATGACCCTTAAAGTTTTTGGCGCAAAATTATAGTCCGCTAATGAACAATTTTAAGAGAATTTAGTGTGATACTAGCTTAAAATGACGTTTGAGTCATGTCTGAAACGTCATTTTAAGCTAGTATCACACTAAACTTGTTCATTAGCGGACTATAATTTTGCGCCTTTGAGTTTCACCAACATAAAATGGGAAATTTCAGGGAAATTTTTGTCAAAATTGACATCCTCATGAAAATATGTGAGAAAAAATGAGAAAGCGTTATATCCAGTTTTTGAAATATTCTATGACACTTTTAAAATTTAGTGAGCCAAAAATGGGCATTTAGATTTAAAAGGTGTTTAAAAGCTTGTTTACTCAAAAAACGCTTGGTGAAATGGAAAAATCTTATTTTACGGTTTAAAAGCATGTTAAATGTGTAAAAGTTGTTTATGAAACTGGGCATAAGTGTCGAATTTTATGCTCATTAAGAAATATAAGCAAAAATTGATTTTAATTTCCTGGAATTCTCTTTGAAAAAGTCTGACTTTTGGCCATTTTGGCGTTTTTGAGACTTTGCTACTAATTAATGAAGTACATACTTAATTGAAATTGTGCTCCAATAGTTCCCAAGAAACAGTTTTTCTCTACACAATGACCATTTCGATACAACATCCAATCGCTTCACAATACCATTTGAAAAAACGCAGTTTTGGTCCAGAACACTCTAAAGACTTATCCTTAACATTGAGAAGTGAGATTGAATTGAAGCTGCCTCAGCCTACAAATTCAGCTGGAATTTCAAGATCTCGCACTAAATATTGCTTTAAAATAAACTTGAGTAACGTCTACGTCAAATAACGATATTTCTTCGTTATCTTTTTTAAGTCTTATGAATTAACTATTGTGTTCCTTTATTTCTGCGATAAAAAATATCTATATTTGTGAAATATTTAATTATTTATTTATATAAATTTTTTCCTTTTGTTTTTCTTGAACTATCAAAATAAAGTGTTAACTAATTTGAAAAGATGCATAAGCCGAAAGTACCCCGTATGTTGACGAAAGTGCCCGGGGTACATTCGGCAAAACGACTTTTCTTATTAAACACAAAAAATATTTAACTTTTGTTTATGATAGTAAAAGTTTTTTTTATTTTTTTTTTTTTTCAAATACTAAATATTAACGCTTCATACGACATACGCATTAAAAAAAAATGTTCATTACTTTCGTAAAATCGAGTCTTTGAAATTTTGCTGACGAATGTGCCCCAGTTTACCCTACTCAGTTTTTGGTCCTTTTCTATCGCATTTCTATATCCAATATAAAATGTCACAATTCAAAAAATAGTTATTGAATTTCTTTTTTCAATTATTGATAATAGAAAAAAAATTAAGAAATATTTTAGAAACCAACAAAACTGTAAAATGTTCGTAAATTATATTATTTTGCATGGGGTGTAGCGGACTTCTCAAGAAGTTATTTGGCACGTGATCCGAAAAGGATCTGGCGATTTCTTGTGATTATAGCCGTCAGATGTCAAACTTTTTTCTAGCACTTCCTGCTTTTGAGTTAAGTCGTGTATCCACTGTACTACTTTGGCTACAACTACAACGAAGTGGGTGTCCGAGTCAATGCTAGCCCCTCGGACATCCACAATGCTTGAAGAGTGTCTTGCGTCGATTGCATTATGATAAATTTGGTTGACAGTTGATTGATCTGGAGACTACCAGGTCCACTTGTGGGTGTTGAGATGTGTGACACGCGTGCTTGCTACTTTGTTTCACCCAGCTGCAAAATCGATAAACCTGAATCCGACCTAACATTCCGAATCCGCTCTCTGTGCAAAATATGTCGATGTAGCCTATACCGTGTAGTTCATCGTTGACTACCTCTAGTTAATTCTTCCGCTGTCGCCTGGAAAAAAGAAAATTGCCCCAGTGGGAAACTCCCTCTCGTTAGCGGTCAACAACAACCTTCTCTACATCGAGCTGAAGTACTAGACACCCGATGTCCACCACTTGAAGGTGACCGACGCACTTAAACAGATGAACAGTAGAGGATAACGTACCATGTGTCCGCAATGCCTTTTGAACTGTCAAACGATGTCAGGTGTGCGTCTATAAAAAGCTGATTCACGGAGCTTGTCATCGAATCCGTTTGACAGGTTACGATTCTGCCTCTACAAAGGCAGTAAGCATTTATGGTCATTTGCTGATAAACGTTAAAATATTAGCTCAAGAAATATCTCAAAGACCGAAGCATCTTAATGACCGGCAGTACGACTTACGTATCAATTGATTTTTTTTTTTATTTTTATTTCATCGAACAGTGTAACAAGTCTTTACATGGTTTTAATCAGAAGTTCAACAATTCCGACTTTATGGAGTAAAATGATCCCAATTATTTAAAATTTTGTTAATAATGTTCTTTCTAATCAATGATTCATAGCTTCCCTTCTAAATTGTCCTATTAGCTAATTACTTCCTACCTTGTTCGTTTCCTAATTGTCCTATCCGCCTTCACACCACATGGTCTGAATCTTAACTCTATATTCCAACCCTTCCTCCAATTTTCAAACATCCACACATCTCCTCATCCACAAATTGCTTGTCAAAAATTAACTCATAATCATAAACAAGCCTCGCTCTCACCTCATCAAATAAAGGAATCAGGGCCTGTTGCATTCAATAAGAAACAAACTCGAAGCAGAGTTCCTGCTTCACCGATTAATAAAAAAGGCCTACGCACAGTGACGAAGACAAAGCCACGTGCCACAAATCATACTTGCGCGCATTTTCAAAGAGGCAACGAGAAAAATTATTATTTACGTACAAAGGAAACAATCCTAATATAAAAAATGCGTTCATAATTTTCACGGCGACAATCCTTCAGATGGAAACTCCGCCAGCGACAAATCATTTAATTATGATTGAAAGTGCCCCCTTTTCTTAACCACCTTCGATAGACCAGACAAGATGCATCCAAGCTGTTGGTGAATGATGGAGTATGAAATTAATATAAGGCCCCCTTTAAGAGTACCGGCGCCGGCCGTAGCCGCTGTAATAGATAATTTCCTCAATCCTTAAGTGACGTTTACTTCATTTCAACGACGAACGGATTAATCGAATGTAACATCTCTATCCTTCTCTCAGAATTTAAAAATGTCGCCATCCGTCATCGTAGTGTCATGCGCTCGATTTTCAGTTCAGTCGATGCATGGAAAACTCATTTTCATCCAGTTTTTTCTTGGGTTTTGTTTTCATTCATGCTGCAATTAGAGCGAACAGTGGGACATTTGGAACTCTAAAATATTTCCTTTTTACATTTCTAATTTTAACATCGAAATTACAATAAGCATCCTCGAATCTTTTAAAAAATCCTGATATTAATTTGCCTAGAAAGGTTTCGAATAATGTTGAAAATATTTACTCTCCATCATTCTAAACATTTTGAATAAATTCTTTGAACTTCCATTTTGTTTCTACTAAAGTCGAGATACCTCTTCCCACTGTCACGACTGGAAGTGGATGCATCTTAACACAACCATGTGTTTTTCATAATGACGAAATAATTAACGTACAATCATCCGTGAGATGCAGTTTTTGCTTGCTTCTCCTCAAAAATGTGGGTGCTTTTACATTTCTTGATTTTTGGAATGTTTATTAAAAAAATAATTTTGAGTATATACCTAACATTTTTCCAAAAATAAATATAGTCTACAAGTATCTACCACTAATCAAGTGTTCTGACCGCTGGGTCAATTTTTACGACGAGCTCCCTCCTCTTTCTGTTACCGGAAGAGGAGACATAATTTTACAGGAATTCGCGCGAATAAAAAAAAGTATTCGATGTGTCCTCTCTGTAGCGTAAACAAATTGAAGCTGAATCATTTTACGAACGAATTTGAACGAAGAATTAATTTGCTTCGTTCTCCATGATTCTCATAATTTCCAGTCTCATAAAATTTCTGATTCGGCAACTATTGCTGCGAATTTTATAGCACTATATATGAATATGAATATACAGGGTGATTCACGAGCGTTGTGCCAAAAAGCTAGAGCGTGTAGGTTGAGTTAAGACAAGAAAAAAATCGTATGGGAGGGGGGGGGGGTCTATTCGCCCCCGTTTAGCCGGGAGGGGCAATTTTCTGAAAAATTGACTTATTTTGTAAAAAAAAATATTAAAAATCAATGGCTTAGTTAACAACACCGTGCTATACCTTTCTGAAAAGCCAAAAACTTCTTCTTCCACTTTGTTTTTAAAATAAATTGTTTTAACGAATAGTTTTAAAAAAATAAATTTTCAAACTCAAAATTTTCAAAAAAAAGCCAAAAAAAAATTTTTGAACTAATTTTTTTCAAAATTTTATGTAATTAAGTACTAATTTTGTTTTAAAATTTCAATGTCTTTGTTAATTTTTAGTCGAAAACAGAAACCGGATGCGAAAATGTCTTTTCGTTTTTGAGAAATTAAAAAAAAACCAAAACCACTTTTTTCTAAGAAAATCTTTGTTTTTATTTTTACCTATCTGGACTTTTAGTATAATTTACTAGTTTAATTTACAAATTTAATTTTTTGTAATTGGAGTTTTATGACGACTCAATAAAGTAGAAAAGTATTGGATTTTCAATGGATTAACCATTTTATTCATTGATAACGTCTGAAAACTGACCTGCAATTTTTTCTTACTATACCTGGGGCCGCGGCCACTCGCCGGCGGCGAAGAGTTCTACCTGATAGGGGCTTAAGATAATTCAACCGCATTTTTTCTTGAATGAAAAAACAATTTACAACCTAAAGGTAAATAAAAGGCATCGCATATTTACTAAACAACCATTTACAATTAAAATATTAACTCATCAACACATAAAGATAACAAACTCATACGCTCGAGAAGAGTTAGCGAACAGGAACTTCTGCTACGGTTTAACTTATTGTCGAGATCGGGAAGCCGAAAGACTCTACGCTGAAAGATATCCCAATAGATGGCGCCCAAGCCGTAGCATGTTTTCAAGAATCCGCCGACGAGAGCACGGAGAGCTAGAAGTGAAAGGTCAATGGCAGGCGTTTTCAATGAACAAAATGATTAATCCAGGGAAAATCCAATACTTTTCTACTTTATTGAGTCGTCATAAAACTCCAATTACAAAAAATTAAATTTGTAAATTAAACTAGTAAATTATACTAAAAGTCCAGATAGGTAAAAATAAAAACAAAGATTTTCTTAGAAAAAAGTGGTTTTGGTTTTTTTTTAATTTCTCAAAAACAAAGAGACATTTTTGCATCCGGTTTTCTGTTTTCGACTAAAAATTAACAAAGACATTGAAATTTTAAAACAAAATTAGTACTTAATTACATAAAATTTTGAAAAAAATTAGTTCAAAAAAATTTTTTTGGCTTTTTTTTTTTTTGAAAATTTTGAGTTTGAATATTTTTTTTTTAACTATTCGTTAAAACAATTTATTTTAGAAACAAGGTGAAAGAAGAAGTTTTTAGCTTTTCAGAAAGGTATAGCACGGTGTTGTAAACGAAGCCGTTGATTTTTAATATTTTTTTTTACAAAATAAGTCAATTTTTCAGAAAATTGCCCCTCCCGGCTAAACGGGGGGGAATAGACCCCCCCCCCCCTCCCATACGATTTTTTTCTTGTCTCAACTCAACCTACACGCTCTAGCTTTTTGGCACAACGCTCGTGAATCACCCTGTATATTTAAAAAAGAAAAAAAGAATAAAATCTCAAGAAATTATCTAAAAAACATAAACAGATCTCCTTGGGACAATTTAACTCGTAATAGTAATTTCACTAGTAATAGCCGCACACTGAAACAGCTCAGCATCGAGATGAGAAAAGATCCAAGACGAACTAGAATGAAAT
This sequence comes from Sphaerophoria taeniata, assembly GCA_943590905.1. NCBI lineage: Eukaryota > Metazoa > Arthropoda > Insecta > Diptera > Syrphidae > Sphaerophoria > Sphaerophoria taeniata. The sequence goes on from OX016541.1 coordinate 29,058,785, forward strand.
AAAAGATTTATTTTCGTCACATTTCCCCCAGCCTGTTATCAGAAAGAGGATCCCCTCTTGGGGGAATCGGGACAAATCCCTCAGGTGGATCGTTCCCCCTATATTCGCTTCAATATCAGACTGCAGTTGTCATAGTCCGCACGCTTCTAAAATTACCTTTGTTTAATGGACTTTTAATAATATCTGACGTATGCAATAAAGAAAAGGGCTCAAGATGTTTTTAATAAAAATAATCAAAGAGATTTTCAAACAAAAATAGATCACAAGTCTCAAGGGTACCTATACCTTTTGATACTTACTCTTACAGAGGGGACGATACAGAAATTGATGAAGCCAACGAATTTACGGCAGCATGCAGCTGGGATCCAACTGTTTCTGTGATCAGAGTTTGTGATCTATGTTTTCGGATGGGGGTAGAGTGTGGCGACATTTATGGAATTAAAAAACAATTAAAGATAAAATGGATTAAGGGTTTATCATATATTTCAAATGACTGCTATAAATTATCCCAACAAACGATGATGGGCATCTGGAACTTTAAGTTTTTAATTTTGAAGAATTGTTTAAGGTATTGGCGCAAAATTGTAGTCCGCTAATCTTAAGAGAATATAACTGTTCATTAGCGGACTATAATTTTACGCCATTTAATTTAAAATTGTTAATCGATTTTTCTTTAAAAGTTCTTATTTTCATTCTTCTACACCATGGCAGTATGGCACTTGACCCCATAAGGTATAACTACATATTTACATTAAGTCGAACAAAATAAACGTCACCACCTCACCACCTCCACGTCTCCAGAGCAATGCAAAGTTAATCTCATTAAAAAGAACCGAATAAAAATATCCCATTAGCGATTATGAAATAATTAAGTCAGTGCGTGTTTAAGTATTACCTCGTCCGCATAAGGCATTGAGCCATTCAAGACTTAATACGAATTGACAGTGAAATGTTTACCAAGAATTTATTTTTAATATGGTCTGGCTGCGGCCGGGGCGTGCTGGCGTCCGCTGTCAAGTGTCAATTTTAATTTTAATTAAGCCGATTTCTTCAAGCACCTTTAACAAATCCCATTCAGTTAATAACTAGAACATTAATGTCGGAACGTTTGGCACAAATTCCAGTTAAATGGTTCTTATGTTGACCAATTCATTTGCCTTATTGTTTTCAATTTGCAATTTGGCATTGGTATTTTTGATCATAAGCTATATAGGTTCGTGACAATAGTAAACTGTGTCAGGTTTCTGCTGATGTTCGAAGGAAAGACACAAAACATTCAATAGTTCACAAGCGTCCACAGCAACAACTTCTGTCTATGAACTCTTACTTTCAAGCCCCTTGCAATTGGGTTTCAACCCCAGAGGGAAATTGTTGGTAACTGCAAAGAGAAAGGGTGAGGAAGTATGCGTCCACTAATGGCGTTTTTAATTAGCAATCTGGAAGTTAAAAAAAGCATGCGGAATGCATACAATTGAGCAAAAGTGACAGTTCTGATTCTAAAAAGAAGATAATTCCTTTCTGATTTTGAAACCAGAATGATTTTTTTTTTAGAATCCAGATTGCCAGTTAAAAACGCCTTAAGGCATACTTAGGCGACTCGCAATAATACGCATGAAGGCTTAATTTGAAAACGCTAGCTTCATCTTACCTCACGCCTCAACTGAGGAAACCAAAGACATGTTCTAAGCGATATCCTCTATATAAGACCTAAGAGGGCTTTGTTCTTTGATTTTAATGACAAGCTATGCTAAGAAGAAATCTTTGATGAGATAAACGGACGATAACGGATTCAGGCTGATAGACTTCGCTGTGGAACTATACGTTATGGTAGCAAGAAGTCAATTTTCTCATCTCGTTGTTCAGAACGGAACCACCTTGCGACTCTCTTGCATTGGAAAATGTGTGCTTATCGCAAGAGATCGCTAAATCCTCTTCCGATCGTGCCTTCAATTATCTCCTTGGAAGTCCTCCTTTAAAAATAAAAGGTAAGAGCCAGCAGTGGCAGTTTTGCCAAGCAGCCATTAGAGATTCCCTAACCTTTTCATCTGTGTCAATGACGCGTAGAGCGATGTCTGGTTTGGCTGTGTAAGATGACCATGGAAAATTTACTCTGGTTCCATGATGGTCGAAACAAAAAACACAGATGCATTTGATGTCAAAAACGGGTTTTAGACAAGTTGATGCGCTGTCAACATCATTCACAATCATCAAAAAGTCCTTTCAACTAGTGGGATACGCCAACGACATTGACATAGTTGGAAGACCACAGCGTGATTTCAGTGGAGCCTGGAGCGTTTGTGAGCCTTGAACCGGTGGCCAAGAAGATGGGCTTTGAAAAGGCAGGACGTCAACGTCTTAAAACAAACGTCAGCATAAAGAGTATTAACTTAACTACCTGGAACCTGGGACCCGCTTAAAATTCCGAAAATGACACCAGCACTGAAATCTTACCAAAGATCGCTCTTGTAAATCGCTGCTTCTTTGGACTTAGAAGGTATGTAATGTGGGGTGGTTGTCGCCTGCAAAAGACGGATCTTTGACTTTGGACTTGGTTAGGTGGAAAGGAAAAAAAATGAAAAATTGTTTGAGCAATCTTCTTTTCTTTTCTTCACCGAGCGGAGGATTAGTTTCGGCATGCTGGCAATTGTGCAGCTAGTTCTCAGTCGAGGGGGGGGGGGTTCTTTTCCGCCGTCCAAACTATCCACAAAACAACAAAAGAAATCATGCCGAGTCGGGAACTGGAAAAGGGGGTGAAAGAAGGCAATTCACTGCTCTGAAGCAGTTGTGAGTTTTCAAAAAAAAATGTGTGGAAAGCCAAAAGCGTAGGTATCTAGTAGGGAAGTAAACAGCTGAGCCGTTTGAAAAATAGGAAGGAAAACACAAGAAGACATAGACTGGGTCGGTTGTTGTTGACCCAGGGCATTACCCACCATACCACTGATTATAATTCAGGGCTCCATGGTCGAAATGTCTATTTATCCTTTTCTCCCAACGTTGCCAATCCCTACATCGCCTCAATCGACCTTGCTCACCACATGATGGTTTAAGCTACACTCCGAAAAACAAAAAATGACTCGAAACTGTTTCTTTTCAAAAAGGAATTCAACATAGTTTTTATTTTACGTATAACAAAAGTAAGTCTAAGTTCATATAATTATCAAAGGTAAGTCTAAGTTTCAAAAAAAAATTCGTACAAGGTAAATCAAAGATTGAATTTTTATATCAAAGGTACATCAAGGTTTTTAAATTTTACAGCAAAAGTATGTCCGAGTTTCAAATTTTATAGCAAAGATAAGTCTGGGTATTAAAGTAAGTCTAGGTTTAAATTTTAGATTCAAGGTTAATCAAGGTACATCAAAGGTAAGTCAAGTTTTTAAATTTTATATCAAAATGGTAAAGCAAGTTTAAATTTTATATCAAAATAGTAAATCAAATTTTAAATTGTATATCAAAATAGTAAATCAAGTTTCATCAAAATAGTAAATCTGTGAATCAAATTTCATATCCGAAGTCTGAGCTTTCAATTTCATACAAAGGTAAATCAATATCTTATATCTTATGTCAAAAGGGTAAGTCTAATATTCAAAATTTAATATCAAAAGGTACATCAAGGTTTAAAATTGTATGTCCAAGGGAAGTCAAGTTTTTAAATTTTATTACTTGTAAAGCAGGGGAAATCATCAGCATAAAATATAGTTAACAAAAGAATATTACTTACAGTTTGCATTTTCAGAAATCATCCGTGCGCAAGAAGATCCGGCTGCTGATGCACTGTTTCTATGAGTAGGGTTAAAATTTAAGTTAGGTTTAAAGCTGATAACTTCACTTTACATTATAATTTTTTTTTTCTTTTGAGACTATCAGGTAAGTAAGGTCTGGGGTTATTTTTTTTTTTTGTAGGTCAGGTAATTAAAATAAAGAAAATCTTTTCACTTGTATTTCACAATGAGTCTGTACTAGAATGCAAAAATAATAAAGTCAAACTAGGTTGGTAGTAGGTGGTTGGTCTTCATTCTTCTGCAGGGTTTTCTTCGGGCAAGGGCTGCCACTTTGGCGGGGGCGACGGAGTTCGGCCTCCCTGCTCCAATGAATTTTTATGCGCCTTGTCTTGTCGGAGTTCGGCCTCACGGCTCCAAATAATTGCCTTCGTCGATATGCAGTCGCTGTTCGGCCACGCGACTCTAAGCAAATTTTAAGCGCCTTGCTGCTGAGATGCGGCGACACGGCCACACGGCTCATAGCAATTTTCTGAGCGTTTTGCTGCTGAGATACGGCGGCACGGCTCAAAGCAAATTTTAAGCACCTTGCTGTTGTCGTGAAGCAGTCGGTGTGCAGTCGTGATGCCGTCGATGCTCGGCCACACGGCTTTAGGCAATTTCCTGCGCCTTCAGCAGTGGAAAATGAGTAGGAGTTCGGCCACGCGGCGGCAAGCAGTTCTTAGCACCTTGCTGTTGTCGCGATGCAGTCGAAATTCGGACACACACACTGCTCCAAAAACTTTTCTTTTTTGGATCTCGGTATGGAGTCGGTTGTGGCCGAAAAATCGCAAGAAAAAAGGCCACTTACTTTTATAATATTAAGTATACTCAATTCAAAAACATTTAACTTAAGGAGGAGATGGTTTCTCTCGAACGATCCAGACAGAAAAAATCATGTCTCGTCACGATCTTCCTATCTTCGTCAAAAAAAAAACGGCGTCATTTTAAATTAATTTTACGAAGGTGACGTGGCCTCGTCAAAGAAACGAAGTGCTGCCAGAACTTATTTTTTTGGCATAGGTGATGGAATTCCGAATAGACTCTGTTCACACTACGTGGTTTTAGTTGGAACTTAGTGTGAGAGTCGATCCGCTACAGGTAGGTAAAGGAGTATAGTAAAGTCCTCTATAAGACTTCATTACGGGCCCTTGTATGGGACATGAACCTTGATAACATCCGATGAAAATGCTTCGGATCGGAATGATTCTGCGGAAAAATTCTTCAAATGCTGTTTGGTACCATCTGTAAAAAATCAAGGAATGGTGTTCTTATTTTTAAAATGCCAGAGCATGATTCTGTATGTTCAAATGCTTATATTTTATTGACTGGCGGGAAATACTTTATATAACTTAAACCTAATCATTAAAAAAAACTCTCGGTTAAAATTTTTAAACTCACATCAAAATCGCATGCTTATCACTTGAGCCACAATAAAACAACAATCTTATTACCAAAACAAACTTCTATTAAAATACTTGTAAACAAGATCATATTGCCCACTTAACAGTCCCAATTAGCAAAGCAAGTCGTCCGTCCCTCAGATAATTAAATTTCAAACTTACATTACATCCAATAGAATCACAAACTTTATGAACAGAATTCAAGGTTGTCATGTTTATTTCCTTACAAGCCCATCATCAACATTTATATTCACTGAAACCAGTTTGTAAATTTATTGTCAAGCCCTCATCTCACCATTGGATGGACACAAAATCCAAATCCCACATGTCCATAACTTTGCAAGATTAAATCTCCGAAAGCGAATAATTTTGGTTTTCATTTGGAAATTCTGCGAACCATCTACAACAGCACAACGGTTTTGTTGACTCGGACTCCAATGGGCAACAGATCAACTTCAAGTTTCAATCGTTAACAATTCAGCATTCCAAATTGTTCAAAGTTGCAAAAGATATCAGATGACAGTCGCGCTTCCCAGACATAGCGAAAGACGTTGACAGTTCTACTTCATCTTTGGTCATATATGCTTAAACATAAATAACAGTTCAGCTTTGAGAGACTCTAAACCAGTTGAAATTGTACATTCTTTGAGTTGCCAAAAGGTCTCAAGTCGAGATAAATAATAATCTCAAAGAATTGATCTAGGGCAGTAGAATGCCGATTAACATCGAAGACCTTCTGCTGGACACAAACGAAACAATGTGAGATTATTCCAACATACACCGGATAACGAGAGGAGAAAAAATGTCATCTCCATCTAGCGATCTGACCCTTTTCAATTCTTGAGAAAAATGGAAATTTTAAAAATTTCTTGGGATTCCGAGTCCGACTCCAACCACCGAAAAAGGCAAGGAAAAAAAAAAACCTAGCCATCGATATTTATGTACAATTTTCTGTCCCATGTCTGGTTCGTTAGGAGGGGTTATCTTACGGATTGATCTACCTTGCCGATGGATATTTATATCAATCTTTTGTTTTAACTGAGTTGAGTTGAGTTGTTGCCCAGGAGGCACCATCGCGATCGGGGCAGCGCAGCGCAGGAATATAACTTTTGTGGAAAGATGGAAAGCAAACCGCTTAGATAAATCACCTCTCTGTGTTTTCGGTTTTCGGGAAAAAAGGGTTTGACAATCTCACCAGTGAAATTCATTAATAATTTTTTTTTGCTGTTCGTTGTCCTCCAGGGTATCTTGAGGTTAATTTTATATTCTCAACACAACGATGAAACCGTGTTTGTTGTCATTTTGATTGAGTGGTTTCAGTGATATCGATTTAAGGTGTAAGTGGCTTGGATATATTTCAATTAATTCTTGAAGGTAGCGAGTTTGGTTTCCCAGAAAGTCGATGGTTTCAGCTTGTTGGGATTTTCAGTTTTACTAGGAAAACGTTTCAAAACTACAAAAAAACGTTAGTCACCTTTTCTGTAAGCTTTTTTGACATCAAAGTTAGGTAAAATTCCATTCAAACAAACAAACGGTAGGTACATGTTTGCCAAAATCAAAAGTCTCGAGATTAAGTAAAATCAACGGAAGACATATTCAAAATCCCGCAGCTAAGGACACAATGACGTTTCATGTTGAGCTATTAGTGTGCTTAAACGAATATGCCTCTGGGTGGGTTTGAGTATTTTTTTTGTATCTACCCAAAAGCACCCACACACTTCCCCATTGAATTCTGTATTGAATTTTACTTCGTGCTGCTTCAAATCAATTTCCAGCTTGATTTCCCATTCAACTTGCCAAATGACCCTCCATTTCTTTCTCTCATCTCAAATTTATTAGCCAAACAAGGTATTAAGTTGCAATCATAATCCCCATCCTCTTCAATAACTCCTACCTGCTGATTTCGATACACAAAACCAAGAATGCCTTATCTCACTCCAAAACTCCGTGCATATTATATACGTCACCGTAGATTTAACAAATTATCCTTGAGCACGAATTGCCAATGGTTGATGTTGAGTTGATGTTGGCTGCACGCATCTTCGATCTTCCTCAAGCCAAAGGAACAACAACAACAAAAAATACCAATGGACAATACATTTCCGAGGAGTCTGGGAGTCAATGAACAAGACCACAACTCTCATCGGATCATATTTCACTTGGCGAACATGGCAACTGTGGAAGAGCGAGTGAATGGGTGATGCGATGCTGATTAAGGATTAGGGATATCGCGCAGTAGACGAAAGCACAAAACATCATAAATGCAGATGCTTAAGATCCCATATATAAATAGAAACTCCAGTGAATGCGACTCATTTTCGAGGAGTACAATGAGCTGAGTAAATATTATTTGCGTTGCGTGTTGGTCACAATGACTGGTTCAACAATGGATGCGATATGGCACGTTTCCTGAGCGATGACAAATTGAAGGTGAGTTTCAGAAAAAAGCGAGGGTGTGAGAGCCAGAGTTGAGATGTGCAAAATGCACCCCAAAATAAGTATAAAGAAAAAGTGTGCTTTTCAATCTGACATCCATTGAAATTAAACCACAGAAGTTTTAGCCCCGAGGAGGTTTGTATAATGTTCAAAAAGGGAATACGGAAAAGATTAAATTCCTTTTTATGGCCACGCGCTTGTGGATTTTTTGTTTAATGATCAAAAGCAAGGGTGGTATTTTGAAATTCACTGTCAAATGACTGTCAACAAGAAAAGTGCTGAAAATTTGTTTTCAAAAGAAATACAAAAAAATATACTGGAACAATAACCTCGGGGGAGGATTACTATCCAAAAGCTAAGCCGGTATTCTGCTGTCAGTCGGTTGTTCGAGTTGGTGTTGTGGTCGTTGTCGCCAGTTGTTGTATGCAAATTAGCCAGATAAATATTTTTCGATAGAGGTATAATGCACTCTCCTTCTCGTCTGGCATAATGTTGTGCCTTTTGTTTTTGGTGCATTGTTTTCTACGAAAATTAAATATCGTCTTTGTCGTTATGACACGTAATTTTAACACACAAGTAACGTAAGTGACATGGGGTGTAATTGTTGTATTATAAATTTTTGGGAATGTTTGTTCGAGATTCACAAAAAACTGAAGGGTATGTTTGTCCAAATAAAAACGGTTCTGGAAGTATCTATACATGCCTACATATTTGTACTTTCAATAAGACGTGAGTTTATTACCGAATGACTTCACATTACACATTAGGCAAAAAAAGAATCTTCATTTGAGTTCTGGGCCCTATTGCATCAACAACTTTTCACTTTTCACTTTGCAACTTTGCAAAATAATAGTTTTCTGCAAAGTAAAAGTAAAAAGTGTTTCACCAAAAATGAAAAGTTCTCGACTTTTCACTTTGCAAATTTCTATGTTTTTTTGCAAAGTGAAAAGTGTGGGCGTTTCACCAACTTAAAATGTAACTTTTCATTTTCAGTCCTAATTTGAAAAGTTGCAAAGTAAAACAAATATAAGATTTGGGCTTCTTTTCCTTGTTATTACGAATTTAAAAAATATGTGAACAACTGTTTCGTACGAACTTGCTCCTGTTTTCCAAATAATAACCTCAAAAATACAAATAAGTTTGAAGTCGGACTAGTGGTTTAGGCTGTAGGTGCGTTTACAGAAAGACAGACTCACAGACGGACGGAATCGCCGGACCCACTTTTGTCGACTTTATCGTCGTAATGTCATATCTCATCAAAATCTCAACTTAGTTTTGCGAATTCAATACTTGCCATACTATATTCTATGTGGCGCAAGTAAAAAGTAAACAACTCCACTAGTGATAAAAAAGTGCAAATGTCAAAAACTAAATTTAATGACAGAATGTCATAGAAAGAGATAGTGCACGTTTTTTTCAAAATTTTCAAAATGAGTCGTACTGATAAGAACGGCAAGAAGTTAGCTGTTTTGGAAGTGGTAAAAAATAAAAAAAGTAATTTTTAAATTTATTACGATTGCAATGATAAAGCATTTCGTTATTTTTTCAATTCAAGGATATTCTCTTTGCTTCCTTCCAAAATAACGCTGCGTCCAAAAAGTGGTAGGAAGTTGAAAATTAAGGACTGAATGTATTTCTTAATGACAGACCACAAAAAATTATTAAAAACAAACAACGGCCCAAGAAATGCAAAAACAGACAGTGTGGGTGAGCCATCCTCAACAATTAGCGGTATAAAACTTAGTTATAACTTATAAGCCTATTCTCATACCTACTGATACTGAATAAACATATAAAATTTCATCAACATCCGTCAAGCCATTTCGGAGGAGTATGACCACTAAAACTGTGACAGAAGAATTTTATATATTAGATAATAATCTATTATAATGAAATTATATATAAAATTGAATATAAAACAAAAATAAACGAACTTATCACAAACCGCAAAGAAAATTTTTGCTTTGCATATTATTGAAAAGCTTTTCAGTATTTGAAATGCAAAGTGCAAAGTTTTTTCGTTTGGTGAAACGAAATCAAACAATTCTTTGCAAATTTGCAAAACTTTTCACTTTTCAGAAAAGTACTTTTCACTTTGCGAATTTGCGGTTGGTGAAACAAAATTTGCAAAGAAGGATTTTTTTGTTTACTTTTCAAAAAATTAATTTCCTCTTTGCAAATTAGCGTTTGGTGAAACAGAATTTGCAAAGTAAAAGTGAAAAGTTGCAAAGTGAAAAGTTGCAAAGTGAAAAGTGAAAAGTCGTTGGTGCAATAGGGCCCTGGTTTATTTATCAAAGTTCCCGGATCATAAATGGTTTTTTCTTGATGAATCTTCTATCAAGGATTTGCAATTCAGCTAAGCAAATTCTGCTTCGATTTTTGGTTTTCCTTCGTCAGTCCTTCATGCTTCTTATTGGAGACCATCTCGACCTAAGCTTCAATGATAGTTGTGTTGTAGTACAATTTAGCCATGAAAATATTAGATGGACAAAGGAGCTATCACAGGGTGGATGATGAGGTGTTTGCCAGTTACCTTTAAGGAAGAAATTGTTCAACTTAGCTAGAATTCCAAAGATAGGTTTGGTAGAGCTAGTAGTCCCACGGAATGTCACAAAACACAGGAACCGCGAACTTCAAACTAAAAAGACAAAACAGAAATATTGTATTAAATACTGAAGTTTACATTTTATTTTATGTGTAAAAGTTCCGAAACATGTCCGACGCTGGCTGCTACGAGTTCCATTGCCAACTGGAACAATCGGATTTTTACTTCCTTTCCCGAAAAAATGAGTTAAAGTGAAACAAGACTTCCTTTGGCTTACTTATGCACAAATATTATTTGTTGGAGAAGTCATCTAACCAGAAATGAGATTCGTAATTAGCACCACAAAATGGACATGGACAAAGTGCTCTATGAAATTCTCAAACAGATTTATTCATTTTAAAATAAATTTCAGCACTTTGGAAGAGATCTTCTTGCGTCAAACGATATATGTTAAATTGGCAAACCCTATTGAACGAAAATTTTAATTTCAATACCGTTCCACATTTTCAAGTGTTAAAAAGAAAACAACCATCAATCAGTTAAAAAAGAAACACTGAGATATTAAATAAGTGACGAACTCGTTTTGTTTAGATTTGTGGAAATCAGCCTGAGAAGGTTCAAGTGCCACATCTCCCAGTAAAGCAGAAGCGACGACTCTGACTAGAGTTTGCACTAATAAGGGTATTGGAGCAGAGTTCTCCTTACTTATGAGTCCAGATTTTGACTGAGATCTCGAAAAAGATGTTACAGAGTCTGGATGAGACCTGTTGAAAGATATGTATACTCATCGGCGATGCTTGACCAAAACGGAGACCCAACCATAATTTCAGCAAAATTTTCTCTCAGTGCAAACTTTATGTCAACAGAATCATAGAAGAATATTTCGCACCATTTGTTGATAAAAATTATTAGCTTCACAACCAAATATTGCTAGATGCTTCGTCGAATACGTGTGAATAGTTTCCAGCCGTGTTCGGATATTGATCCCATCGAACTGGAACTTGCTTCAAAGAAGGGTTTAAAGTGGGCCGTCTTCAACAGAGACACTCAGAAGATGGTCGGTAGGAACTCTGACATCTGTATTCCTCGTAACTCTAGAGTGACACGATATCTCCGAAGAATCAATTTTAAAGATTTTTTCACCCTGAGTAACATAGGCTATACTTTGTCACTACCTGACCCTAAAACGCTGTTTTGTCATATAAATATTAATTTTCTAATCCGATAAATTTTTTTTCACTTATTGAAAACTACAATATTCAGTAATTACTAGCTGACCCACCAAACGCTGTTTTGCCATATATAAATGTTCAACCGACTAGCGTTGACTGCCTTCGTGAAGGCCCTCGTTTTGGATTTTCCGCAGTAACTAGTAGGTACCTACTGATGTTGTCGAAATTATGCTTTCTATAAAATCGAAAGCTGTCAGGTTTTATGATATTTATCTTTCTTTTTTGTTTGTGATTCTGCCAATAGTGCTGCCATATATCACATTCGCTTTTAATACCATTCTTATGACTGGAGTACACCCTGACTTATGGAAGGCAGCCAAAATCATCGCATCCAAAAACTACTAAAGGTGATGAATTCAGACCCATTTCCGTTTTGCCATTCTAGTCTAAAGTCTTTGAAAATGTACTACAGAATCAAATAAGTCTTTATCTCATTATGAACTTAATGCTTACTCAAAAACAATCTGGTTTTTTAAAGTCACTGATGATCTAAGGAAAGCATTAGATAATGATGAGGTATATCGTTTTTGGTTTTGCTGGACTCCTCAAAGGCTTTTGATACAGTCAATCACGTCAAATTATGCTTTTGAAAACTTCAATTTTTCATCTGGTGCAACCAAATTAATCTTCTTTTACTTAACTAACAGAAAGCAATCAGTACATGTAGGTGGTGAAAGCCTATCCAACTTTCTGCCGCCAAACGTTACTGGTGTCCCTAAGGGCTCTATTTTTAGACCCCTTTTGTTTTCAATGTATGTTAACGAACTACCATCTTTAATTTCCAACTGTTCCTCTCATATGTATGCAGACGACCGACGTTAAGCTGTACCCTGTACTTTAGTTATCCTCTCGGCCTAATTGAGCATGAAACTCTTTGTGTCAATGAAGACTTGGAGAAAGTCGTAAATTGGTCTGAGTCAAATGAACTTATTCTTAACCCTAAAAATCTAAATGCCTTGTGATATCTAGAAAATCTGTTCATATTGATTATTTCCCACCGATTGTTTTGAACAACGCTCCAATCGATTACGTTGAAACAGCTTAAAATCCTGGAGTGACTTTCAATCGCTTTTTGACTTGGGATAACCATATTAACGCACTCGTCACCAAGGTAAAGCGCGATAGCTTCTTGATAAGACTTTGATAATTCCTATCTTAGTTTATGGTTGCGAAATTTGCTGCAATTATAATTATATAAGTAAGCGGAAGCTTAATGTCGCATTCAATTCAACCGTAAGGTATGCAAATGGATTACGTAGATACAATAGGGATTCCGGTCTTCCAACGCAGCTATTAAAATATGTCTCTTGACAAATATGTCGCCATACTGTTTTCACGCCAACCACATCTGTTAAGTGACGGGAAAACTGCACACTCAAGCCTTCAGTTACCAATAACAATTTCTTAAGAGCGGGTACAAAGTCCCGGCGCGCGATCGGCTAGTACAAAATGAAGGTCTGAAAACCGTTACAGCTGAAATCTTAAGTAGTTTTTCGCCTTCAACTTGTAAGAAACCCTTGTCAAAAATCTAGATCAAAATTTAAAATCATCTTTTTCACCTATTTTGAATATTCAAACACACTTTTTAAACTGCGTTGTTTTTCAGAGTGCTTGAAATGTTGGGACCGTCATCCGTCATTGGTCCTTTCAACCAAATTCAGAGTTAACTTTGTTATATTTCTCCTCAGAAACAGTTTACCTGAGTCTTAAAACTTTTTTAAAGCTTAAACATTGATTACTCACATTTTATACTTCATACAGATCGTGAAGATAATTTTTTATAAGTTGCAAATTTGCATAGCTACCTTCCAGTATTTAATCAATTCAAAGGTTCATCTCTTTTGCATTGATTGAATTATCTTCTTAATTAAACCGCATTCCCATTGATTTATGAGATATTTCATCAGCATCTTAATCGAGAATCCAAAAAAAAAAACAATAAATATAAAAACACATTGAGTTCATTCAAGTTTGATTTTTTTTATTACCTTTTGAACACTTAAAAATATAAATAGTTAAAAAAAAAACAAACAAAAAGCTTTTAAAAATATATGGTTTTTTAATTGATTTTCATAAAAATAAATTTAAACTATACATACACAAAAATGTCTTTTAATACACACATAGAATTATTAATAAATTTTAACACAGTGGAATCAACATTTTAAATTTGATCGTAAAAGAAAAAATGTGCTAGGCACATAATTGCACCGTGGATTTTTATTTCTTGCTGAAATGTTTGCTTTTTCTTAGTTGATTCGTTAAAGGGTGTTCCAGAATGAAGAGTTTTTCTTGAGAACGCAAACGAAGTGTACAAAATTGACATTCTGATTATCCGTCGGCTTGACATTTATCAAGTTCATTCCGACACATGGAATCATTCATTTATTCGAAAACACCCTGTATTTGAAGAAACAAAAACTCAACTAACATAGGTATAACGCAAATTTACAAAAAAGTGTAATTAAAAAAAAGAAAATCTCCTATAACTTATCGAATGCATTGATATTCGTCAACATCTCCCTCGTCAGCCGCCACACCTGTTTGGCAGCATTCTCCAGCGAGCTCGGCGACTTGCCCTTAAACATATCCAAACTGGGCAAGAAGTAATGCGGACATCGACGATATTGTAAACACGAGATTAATTGCAAGAAAATCCCATTTATCCGATCGGCAACACAACATTCGTCCCATTCGAATTCGCGCGGATGTTTTTCGCACTCGTACAGCAACAGATTTTTCAAATGATAAGCGCTTATTGGATTGCCCGGCAAATCCAAGTGTCGATCGCGCAATGTCTTTAAAATACTCAAGCATCTTTTGCGACATCCACCTATAAGGACAGACAGAAATTAAAGCACTTATCAAGATCATGTCGAATGAGGTTGTTTATACCTTGTAAGAGTCGATTCTCGGCCTCGAAGAAGCTCAACACCCAAGCATCGCCTTCCATGCTGGCATTCTTGCCCTGCATAATGATGCTCTCCTTCGAAAGTAAATCAAAACCTTCGGTCTTGACTTCGGCGACAAGACTTGGATGCGGCCATGGTATGCCCGGCAATGGCCAGTGGGCCGCTGATCTCGGCCATATGCCGGAGCACTTGAAAGACGGCGTTATCTGGACAATGTATCGATCGCGTATTCGCAACTTCACTTCACTTGTGTCTGCAATCATTTTGACCATGTCACGGTAGATGCTCTTATCGCAGGCCTGAGCGACTAGGGTCTGAAAGCGCGATCGGATTTTGCGTGATGATAAGTAACCGGAAGCTGTTATGAATTCCACCCATAGCGACATTGATCGCTTGCGGCCGTCGCTGAGTTTGAGGACGGCACAGCCGGGTAGAGTGCCGTCGTCGACGAAATTGAACACACCCATCTGGTTGAGATAGAGGACGATTTCGAATTCGTTGGGCGAGATTACTTCGACACCTTCGAATCTAAAGGGGGGCACTCTTTAGAGTCGCCTCATTGTTTGGGGAAAAATTTTTTCTTACCTTCCATTGCATTCGACAAGACTCGATATGAATCGGGGCTCCTGGACTTCGACTTCCTTGAGGATATCCTGGACGATTTTGCATATCTCCCGAATCGATGTGCATATTTTGAGCATTCGCGCCTGGACGCGCTCGGCACAGAATTTGTTCATCTGATAGACCATTCGGGTCTGGGCGGCCATCATATCCGGTGGGACAAGCATTTTTCTTTGTGTTTTTTAATCTTCGTGGCTCGAAAAAAGTTTTATTTTAACAGACCGCACTTGAAACATGGGAAACAAGATTCTTTTTTAATTGCTCCTTTGTTTTGAGCGCTTATTTTTGAAATTTATTTTTACGAGCAAAAAAACACTCGACCGTTCGTGGGTTACTTTAACGACGACAAAAACAAAACAATAAAATACAATATCTGTAATGGGGGAATTCGATACGCGTTGTCTTTATCTGAACTGCATCCGCAGTTTCCCATCAACTCTTTCAGTAAATCTTGACAATCTTTTTCGATAAAAGTTGCACAAAAATGCACGTATGTATCTACTGTCGTTTTTTGTTGTTGTTTTATTATTTATCCACACGACGGAGTGGGATTTTGTTTATTTGTGTGTGCAATTGGCACACATCCACCCACTCTCGAGAGATGTGGAAAAAATGGGGAAAAATCGATAAATGGGCTTTGTTTGCTGGGCAAAAGATACTTTTGTATCTTTTCATTTTTTGCATCGCAAGAATATTTTGTGCACAAATATAATTCTCCGGATGTGTGTTTGAAAAAATAGGCGTGGTTTGTTCGCTCCGCCCCATTTTGAGAAGCTCAAGTGTGTGTGTGAGCATGAATAGATGAATGAGCGAGCAGCAGCCAGCCATTGCTGTCAAATTCATTCACATCTAAAAGATACACACATAGTTAGTGTTATGTTATGTAGATACTGCAGCCCAGTGAAGGAAAAAAACTTTGATGATTGATGATAGTATTATCGTGAGTTAGAGTTTGGACTATTGGAGAGATACAAACAAAAAAAGCAATCGATAAAATTTTCTCACCATAGAGTGAAGTAAACTGAATTTTATGGCTACTATCTGTAATATTTTTTTATTTTATTTTAAAATACATTATGCATGTTGTATATCGGAATCTATTTCAAGCATGTGGTAGCTTGGTAAAAGGCAACTGTCATGTTTGTGAGAAACTATATTTATTGATGAAATCTTAATTTCAATTTTTTTATTTAAAGTTTTTTATCTCTGTCAATTTTTTTAAAATAAGAAATCGTGATCTGTTTTATAAATTAAAACATTTTTATTCGGGGAGGAGGTGCTTGATTTAGTGTGAGGTGGGTTGGCAATTTAAAAAAAAATCTATTGATTGAGTTGTTTGATGAAGCTATAAATAAAATTGTGTTCTTTTGATGTTTTCGTCACTATTAATTAACAGAAATAAAAGAGATAATAAATTTGAGTGTAGTTTTGTTTTAAATGTCTTAAAAATACAAACGCTAGTATTTAATTTTGAATATTGGAATAATTTAGGAACTTATTGATTTGAAAATTAAAGAATTTTGTATGGTTACTAAATATTTTCTGTGGTTTCTACAGCAAAAAATAAAAAAATATTATTTCAAATTTATGAAATAAAACTAAGAGATTTTGCTATACATTTTTTTAATAGATTACAAGATTTCGCAGCGTTGGCTTCATGCATTAGCTAAAGGATGTTGTTGTAATGAAATTTAAGTAAGTGTTAGAAACCTGCCTACAAACAATGTGACTTATATAATTTACTTGTGTCAAGTACACCTATTCTTTATTAAAAAAAAATCATAGTTAAGTTAGAGCTTAGAGCAGAGAGACAGACACATTACCCAAAATGAAATATCAGGCGCTTTCGTCTTCAATGAAATTGAGATCTATTAAAAATATCTCCGAAGTTTTGACAGGTGTTAATTGGATACCTATCATCTGCGATTTGACCCCTTTGGATCGGTTATACATAGTTAAAACCAAAAAGGGCCAACATTTTGCGAACAATTGGGAAACAGACGAAATGAAACGACAGCACTAATCCTAATTGATCTACATATAATGAAGCTTGAATCCAAAGATTGAATGATTTTTAACCAAAATGGAGCATGTTGGACAACCAAAAACGAAGTTCGCAACTCACTCTCTGATCAAACCTTTTTAAGTGCAAAGGCTCTTCTGATTTTCTGAACTTTTATAATATCAAGATTATTTTTTATTAAAAAAAAATGAGTGCGACCTTTGTGGTGCACACGACTAACTCCCCAGAGAAGAAAAAGGAAAACAAATTTCAATTGTTTATAACAAATTAAATTTTTATCAACTATTCTAGTGAATTTTTTCTGGTTTAAAATCATGAATCTACTCGGGGCAGGGACATTACTCCACGGGACATAAGTCCATAATGGACTTATGTCCCACTAAGGTGGGACATAAATCCGTAAATCGATTTTGGACTTAAGTCCCACTTTGGCGGGACATAATTCCGCAAAAAATAATTCTGGATTTATGTCCCATTTCTCAATATGTTTTGTTTTTGCTTTTGGACGAGATTTTATGGTCCTGAAAATCCGTTGTCTGAAGAATCCAAGTGATTTCATTCCTCGTATTCAGTTTTTTCTCTGCTTTGATATCCAAACAATTTTCTTATATAAATACAGTTATTGTATTACAAACAAATAAATTGGCTTCAATAATTTGAATCATATGAATGTACATACATTTCTTCTGACTTGCTACTCATTAGAGAGGAAAGAAAAGGATATGGTGCCGTGTCATATGGTCACGTATCATATTATGACACATTGTGAAATTATCATATAGCCATATTGGAACATAAGCCTATTTGTCACTTTTCAAGAGCGTTATTTTGCCATATTTACTTGCGACATTTTGTTATTGTCACTACAGAAAACATTATGAATTTTCAAGAATACATTTTAATTTATTTTCTTGATATTAAATTAAAGGAAAAATAATAACCTTTATTCGCACAAAGCGAAACGAGGGGTGCCCAAGAGCCAAGAGATGTGAAAATAAAACACACGCGTGAGCGGAAAAATAATCGTCATTCGCGCAGCGGAAAATTTTTTTTGCCCCACAGAGAATCAATTTGGGGTGTGAAAATAAAAAAATTCGCGCGAATTTTTTTATTTTCACACCCCAAATTGATTCTCTGTGGGGCAAAAAAAATTTTCCGCTGCGCGAATGACGATTATTTTTTTTATTTAAATTTTAAATCAAATAAATAAATAATTATAATCCATCTTTGTAAATTCATAATTTTTTCTAAAGATAATAACGCAATTCTCTGGAATATTTGCACAGGAATTTTAGAAAGCATCAAAAGTAGTCAGTGTTGAAGTACATTACATGAATATTTGTCTTGTTCAAATTCCTTTTTAAATATATTATTTTTGTTATTTATAAATCTTTTTCTATTTAAACTTTGAAATATTGATATTTTTTCAGGAAAAAATTATTACAAGTGTCATTTGGCGCTTTAGAAAAGTGACAATATGGCTGTATGACAATTTAACAACGTGTTATATGATCATGTTTCGAAATATGGCCTTATGACACGGCAATCTAATTAAGTGAATTCAGAAGAAATGAATGTAAATTATTTCGAATGTATTATGTTTATTGTGACCATAAAGGCTCAAATTTTAAAATAAAATAATTATTTTGTGCATGGTGTTTGATGAATTAAAAAATTGTGGACTTATGTCCCATTTATCAAACAAAAATTGCAGAATTATGTCCCACCAAAGTGGGACTTAAGTCCAAAATCGATTTATGGACTTATGTCTCACCTAAGTGGGACATAATTCCATTATGGACTTATGTCCCGTGGAGTAATGTCCCTGCCCCAATCTACTCATATACCTAAACTGTTTTTCCGTGAAACCACGAAAATATATCCGATTAAATTCGATTTCAATTGCTTATAAAACAAGGTATTGACATAAAATAAATAAATAAAATAAATGAAATAAATAAATAAATAAATAAATAAATAAATAATATATTAATATATTGATAAATAAGATTTTTGGAACTTTCAGATCAGTTTCGTGTCAATATCATGAGTAGTTCGCGAGACAATCGTTACTCGAATTGATGAGAATCATGGAGAACGAAGTATAAATAACACTTAATTCAAATAAGAGTTAAATCTAAAGTCAAAATAAAAATTAACCACTTATTTCACATAACGCTACATTATAAACTTTAACTATTAAAATAAATAAAATACAAAGTTCCCTAATTTTTCAGGCAGTAAAACCTTCAATCCTTAGCACGATAATAATAATAACAAGTAATACAGACTTACTTAAAAAACCAAAACAATTTTTAAGAACTAAAAAGATTTTTTTTTTGCCCAGCACAATAGCTCAATATTTCATATTGTATTGTATTGTATTCACATTTAAACAAGCGTTATTAGGTACTATTCAACAGAAAAGATTATTAGATAAAAATAAGGAAAGAAGGAATACGCTCCCTCGGTGTGTATTTTTAGAACAAGTAAACATTTTGGGCTTAAAGTTTAAAGTAATTTTTGTCCCTAAAATTCAAAATAAAATCAAAAACAGACCGATTCTTTTCAGCAATCAAATAATTTAATGGTGAAAACACGAAAACATTTGAAAAATCTGAAAATTTAGCCCTATAAGATATGGGTCAAGAAATTTTAACAGAAAAACAGGCTAACGTTGAAACCATTTTAATAGGTTTTCCATAAAGGGCGGGTCTATTTTAAAATTCAATCAAACAATTTGTAGGTATCGGTTTCGCTGGGTATAGCACGCATTCTTTGGCGCATAAATCAGGCTGAATTTGAACGATGGCAACGATTATGTTGTCTTTGAGGGCCACGGTGGCTTGTAACTTATTCGCATAAACCGATAATGCCAAAAGGAGTCAAATCACACGATCTTGATGACCAATTCACATCGCCTCGGTGCGAGATAATCATGCCTTGAAACCGCTCGAGCAGAATATCGATGTGTGTCCTGCCGTCTTCGGATGTCCATATCATCCAATTCAAGATGTTCCGATCGCCGTTGACGATTATGGTGGCCTGGCCCAAATCTGGCAATTTTGTTTTTTTTTCTTTTTTCGAATATTCTAGACAAAAGAAATCAAAACTAGCTTACGATCTAATATCTTATATTTAACTTACAGGCCCCAACCGGGTTCTCTTTCTCTAAGAAGTTCATGGTCTACTTAAAAGTAATGCCTTTAGGCCTATGAGCTAGTTTTGTTTTATTTCATTGATTTTTGTTTCGCGTTAGAAAATTGAAAAAAAATGACAATTACGCTTATTTACGTACCCATTCATCCATAAATGTGCCTCATCGCTAAGGTTGACTATTGGACCAAAATTTGGGTCAATGTCAAACTGCTCCAAAAGCCAATTAGTGAACACAGGACGCTGCGTATTGTCGATCGGTAATAGCTTCTGTGTCAGTTGGTTTGTGAATGGGTGTAGGTAGACCCAAATCACGACGTAAAACTCGCCATTTTGTGGTCTGCGGCAAGCCAAGTTCTTATGACCGTCGGCATCGTCGTCGCGGAATTGACTGCCTCGGATTCTGCTGCACACTTTTACAATGATTTCGGCAGATATTGAGTTTCGTTGACGTACCGGTGTTGGCTTATTGACCGAGCCAGTGGACTAGAATTTGACCACCAAACGTGGAATAGTCGATTTGGAAGGACGACGCATGTACCTCATAAAAAGGTCGCAACGCACTCATCGTTACTACTAGAGAAGACCCATTTTGATAATAAGGTTTTATCATTTGCTCGTATTGCTCGACAATATGGCCGCCACGAGCTGTCATGATCAACCCGTCCCTAGTGAGAACCCATCTTTGAAATCTAATAAACCGTATTCTCTTACATTGTTTCGTCGTATTTGCTAAATTTATTCTAAGTTGGAAATTTGTTAACACTGGAATACCTTGCACACGCTGGCTGTAATCATGTCCATAGTGACTTTCCACCTTCTTGCTTGAAAATACTATGGAAATAGCTTCCGGTGTTTAATGCCACCTTAAATCACCAATAATAATCTGTCCATTGTCCCTAGCTCATCATTTCCTAACCAGTCATAAATGATAAGTTAATTGACCCAAACATATTCGTCTACAAAGCAATAACCATACTCTCTTAAACTCTACCCAAAGTTCCAACGCACAATCATAATCACGTCACAACTCCATTACTCAAATTTTATTGCTAAATTATTCAATGAAAGTTCGTTAATTCAAACAAACATAAGTTTTAATGTTTTAACTCGAACCCATAATAAATTTTAATGGTCATACTTAAAATTCAAATGAAGTAGGTACACACAGCGAATGTTGTAGGTTTATACGAAGTCCACCACAGCTCAAGAGACATCAAGGCAGGTATGTTGAAGCTGCTGGAGGCAGGTATATAAAGGTGGAGGAACCTCTTTGCGTCTTGACACTGTCAACATGTCAAAGTTAATTTACGGAGACAGTGTCCAACTCCATCTGTATATTTGAAGATAAATCTTTGGGTTCCTTTTAAAAAAAGAAGGAAACACATTATTTTTTATATACAAAGCTGCTATCTAAATATTTATTTATATTCCCAACTAAAATTACAAGTTGACTACTTTGTCACTGTCAATGAGTGTCCGTGCCTCCGAGTCTTATTTTGATTATTTATTTTTTTTAACTCTCGAGGAACCGAAAGTGTATTTTAACAAAAAAGTGTTCCAAAGTGTTTCTTGAAAACTGCAAAAAAGGTTTTGTGGAAGTATAGAAGCTCAATTTTGAGAAATTGTTAAAAACCAAAATCGTATGAGTTTTTTAACCTAGAATATTTTTAGACTTTTTAAATTTGCATACAAAATACTTTGACTTATATTTTTGAATTAATCTTGAACTTATCAGATCAAAATTTATAAACAAAATATTCTTTTTTAATTTTATTGTTGTTCCTGTTCCAAAGGTATTCCATAAATTATTCTCCATGTCACATTTGGTATGTTGTGGATATATCCATTGTGAGGGGAAAAAATATCTCCGATGGTTATCTCTTCTTCATTTCTTCGAACCACCATAATGGCGATGGTCGTTTAATTAAATCGACAAAGGTTTCTATCATTATATGTCTACATACATATATCTGTCCAGTGATGAGAGCGATATTTATATTCAATGGAAATTGATACGCGACGAACAAATTCTTTCGATTGGAATCAGTTTTATTTAACTAATTTACATAAACAAAATTAAATTGCTTTGAATAAATGAAAGAATAACAATTTTTATAAAATAAACATTTAAGACTGATAGGCAGAAATGTATTTATTAATAAAAATTAACTCAATGTGTAAATTAACTTTGAATTGAATTTCTGTTATATTTTAACTTGGGACACAGCTTTACATATATTATGCATTACTCTAGGTACTCGTACTCTAAGGCGAGCTTTGCATTCGTAAATAAAACGTTTTTCCTGACTTTTGATTTAACACGCTCCGTCAGTTTAGTATGAAAAATTGAAAGAAAAATTATATAAACTTCGTTCTCCTTGATTCTCATCAATTCCAGTAACGATTATCTCGCGAACCACTCATTGTATTGACATGAAATTGCTTTCATTCGGCAAGGAATTGCTTTATTACGTTTTCAGCGAAATCGGTTTAGCGGTTTTTTAAAAGGATAGAAAAGTCTGTAAGTAGAAAAAAATCATCAGTTATGCATAAAAGTTCTGATCATTTCAGCATAAATTGCAAAAATACTAGTAGTTCGAAAAATCTTCTTTATTAATGTTAGGAAATATATATAGTCTAAGAGCCGCTGAAGGCCGACCTTCACCGAACTGTTAACCGGCTGAAACTTTTTTTTATGAAATTTAGTTTGAAAACATATATGAATATGATAGCTTGCCTAACGAAAAGTGTGCCAGGCTATATTAAATTTGACTTTATATTTTAATCAATAACTAACTCCTCCTTCACCCATATGTTAAAATAAAACGTTGTGCCACATAGCCATATGTGTAAGTAGGCTTGAGGCAAGAAAAAAATTGTATGGGAGAGGGGGGCCTATTCCCCCCGTTTAGCCAGGAGGGGCAGTTTTCTGAAAAATTGGCTAATTTTTAAAAAAAAATATTAAAAATCAACGGCTTCATCTACAACAACGTGTTATACCTCTCTGCAAAGCCAAAAACTTAGGCTTTCATATTGTATTTAAATTTGATTGTTTTAAATAATAGTTTTAGAAAAATTAATTTTCAAACTTAAAATTTTGAAAAAAAAAAATTTCTTAAATTCCGAACTAATTTTTTCAAAATTTTATGTTAGTAAGTACTAATTTTGTTTTCAACATTCAATGCTGTTTTTAATTTTTAGTCGAACACAGTAAACCGAATTGAAAAATACCTTGCCATTGTCGAGAAATAAAGAAAAAACCAAAATCACTTTTTGCTTTAAAAAAAAAAAACTTTTTTATTTTTACGTAACTGTTTTTATATTCAAAATTATTAACAGTATTGAATGTTGAATGCAAAATAAGTTCTTAATCACATAAAATTTTGAAAAAAATTAACTAAAAATTTAACAATTTTTTTTTTTGCAAAATTTTGAGTTTGAAAATTATTTTTTCTAAAACTATTATTTAAAACAATCAAATTTAAATACAATATGAAAGCCTAAGTTTTTGGCTTTGCAGAGAGGTATAACACGTTGTTGTAGATGAAGCCGTTGATTTTTAATATTTTTTTTAAAAAATTAGCCAATTTTTCAGAAAACTGCCCCTCCTGGCTAAACGGGGGGAATAGGCCCCCCTCTCCCATACAATTTTTTTCTTGTCTCAAGCCTACTTACACATATGGCTATGTGGCACAACGTTTTATTTTAACATATGGGTGAAGGAGGAGTTAGTTGTTGATTAAAATAAAGTTAAATTTAATATAGCCTGGCACACTTTTCGTTAGGCAAGCTATCATATTCATATATGTTTTCAAACTAAATTTCATAAAAAAAAGTTTCAGCCGGTTAACAGTTCGGTGAAGGTCGGTCTTCAGCGGCTCTCCTACTAATAATTTGTCAATAATTTGTTATGAACAATTGATTATAAATTTAATTTTTTTTTCTACTCTGGGAACTTAGTCATGTGGACGTCAGGGGTCGAACTCATATTTTTAACTTCCCATAGGAAGTTATTGTAATGGGTCCGATTTTGTGAATCTCCAATTTTCGCATTTCTCGATGTTTTGAGGTCACTAGAGTCCGAATCAAGCGTTTTTAAGATGACATCGGTGTGTGTGTGTATGTGTGTTCGTATGTGCGTTACGTTTTTTCAGCTCGATTATCTCGCGAACCACTCATCGTATTGTCATAAAATTGGTCTCATTCGACGCGGTATTGTGTTGTTAAGAGCTGATTAGATTTTGAGCGAAATCCGCTTAACGGTTTTTAAATGGCAATCAAAAATCTAAGACAACCTTATAAAAAATGAGTTATTTTTATTATAAAAAAGGGTTTTCCAATATGAGGTGTTATTTTGAATAGCCCGCTATTTCGGTAGTTGTCACTTTTGAAGCTGTCATTTTTTGGCATTTGACAAGTAGAAACTACGCCATTAATAAAAATGGAACGATACACGCTTCAACAACGCATTGAAATTATTAAAATTCACTATAAAAAATGGTGAAAATTTGGCAGAGACGGTTCGCACAAATAAAACATTTTTGGGTCGTCGTGAAGCACCTTGTCGGACCGCAATACAGAAATTGGTGGACAAATTCGAGCTGTTGGGACAAGTTTGTGATGTGAAGAATAAAACCCGTGCACGTCGCTCAAGAACAACTGAGAATATTGCTGTTGTAGCCCAAAGTGTTGAAGAAAACCCAGGTTTGTCCATTCCTCGTCGTTCTTTGGAATAAGGCATTCCACAAACGTCATTACACCGTATTTTGCATAAGGACTTGGGTCTTAAGGCTTATAAAATTCAGTTAACACAAGAACTCAAGCCGGCTGATCATCAACAACGTCGTGTCTTTGCTGATTGGGTCCTTGAAATGCATGAAAATGATCCGGAATTTCATCGAAAAATCATCTTGACTGATGAGGCCCATTTCCACCTCGGAGGCTACGTCAACAAGCAAAACTGTCGCATCTGGGGCTCGGAAAACCCAGGAGATATTGTTGAAAAGCCTCTCCATCCTCAACGCGTGACTGTTTGGTGCGGTTTATGGTCCCGCGGGGTCATTGGACCTTACTTTTTCGAAAATGAGGCTGGAGCAACAGTTACGGTCAATGGATTGCGCTATCGAGAGATGATTAATGATTTTAACTTCCCAGAGGAAGTTATTGTAATGGGGCCGATTTTGTGAATCTGAAATTTTCGCATTTTTCGATGTTTCGAGGTCACTAGAATCCGAATCAAGCGTTTTTAAGATGATGTCTGTGTGTGTGTATGTGTGTTCGTTACGCGTTACGTTTTTCAGCTCAATTATCTCGCGAACCACTCATCGAATTGATCTCATTTGACGCGGCATTGTGTTGTTAAGAGCTGATTAGGTTTTGAGCGAAATCGGCTTAGCGGTTTTTTAATGGCAATCAAAAATCTAAGACAACCCTAATATAATGAAAATTATGATAATTTCTGCAATAATTTCAATAATAGTGCAAAAAATCTTATAGTTAGTGGGAAAAAAAAACAATATTCAGGAGTATCATATACTATATTTGATTACTAGCTGACCCACCAAACGCTGCTTTGCCGTATAAATATTAATTTTCAGAAATACTAATCCGATTAGAAAAATTGCTTCAATAATAGAAAACTACAATATTCAGGAGCAATATATGTAGGCTGTATTTTACTGTGCAAAGTAATTGTGAATGAATCCACGAAATGGTACGATCAACTCGGCAGTGGCAGATGGCGCCACTGTTATTCAATAAACTTAATGTTTTTCATAAAATCATCAGTTTTATGGAATTTGACTTTGAAGCAACGTGCGCGTACAACTACAACGGGATGCATCCGCTGAATATTTTGCAAAACAACTAATGTTTTTACGTATTTTTCTACTATGGGAAGTTAGTCGTGTGGACTCCATGGGTCGCACTCATATTTTTCAATTTTAAAATCAACCCATTCTTAATGGAAAACCGTTTACTATCGTGAAGTAAAGAACCTTGAAAGGTTGGTTAAGGAGCTTTCGGTCAAGCAAATCCGAAGTCAACTTGACTCTAGACAGAAAGTTATTTTCTAGATGACCCTAATAAAGCTGAACATCGTTTATGTCTGCTGTGGTTCACGCACTCAAGGAATTGCTGAAGAGTATAAGCTAATAAGGCCTTGGTTCTTCTAACCTGTCTTGCAAACCTTATATTTTTACGCCTTAGGTATTCAGGACCGGCTGTTAAATAGTTTACGGTTTGGACACCAACATTACTCGTGTTGTTAACCAGATACAAGTCGTTATGCTCGGAAGAGTAGTTGGACTAGTTGGTCAAAAAATCTTGGCTTACCCAAAAATGTAAACAAAAAAGATATGCTAAGCAACATATCGTTAAGCTACCATTCCACATGATCCGCAAGCCGTTACAACTTTTACAACCATTTCGGAACACGTTTTTAAATCGATCATAACTCTGTCACCACAGGAGCTGTCTCACATTTTTGTTATCTTATCTAAATTACATCCTGTCTCCTTGTGTCATCTTCACCTGGACCAGAACATCAGCGCGTCACCTTCAACCGTCAACTAAACAGCAACAACAACGATATGAGACGAATCAACTCGGTTCACCCAGTAAGTGGCTTATCTGTTCAATGGCTCTTGTGTGGCTCTCGTTCCTCTACGCCTCCTAATTAAAATTGGTACTAATTCAATGCTTAACGAGGTTTTAATTTACAAACAACATAAATTTTGGCCACAAACAACTGCAGACAGCTCTGGGTCCTCATTCAATGAATGTCTCAAAACGGTCAGAACAAGCTGGAATGTTACCATCGGACACCGAATGATGCGGTCGTTTCGAAAAATTTACATTTAAACGACCACTTTTTATAGATGTGACAGGGGACTGTTAAAATAGTCCAGAGTTGGGACTCCGTTTCAGTGAAGATCTGAGACGAACGGTATATATATTCTTGTTTTGTATCAATCCTTGTTGGAATGGCAATAAAACATGTTGCACTTTTTTTTCTAGGATCCAGGACACGATCCAATGCATCCTGTAATAAATATTACCTCATTTTGCTTGAATTTGACACCGGCGGCGCTCGTTACGAATTTAATATTCAAGTCAGTTGGGTCAGGTACACATGTCTCTGGCCTAAAGTCCTCTTCAGAAGCCGCAAAACGAATCCTTATAGAGGTTAAGGTTTCTTTCATTATGGTCAGATGCAGCCACTGCACACTGCCTTGTAGCGCGGCGGCCGGTGTTTGAGTTGATTTCGCAAACAAAACGCATCGCACCGCATCATTTGTGCATTCGTCATTCGTCATAAATGGATAGACAGTGATGATGAAGATGATGAAAACGACTCTATGCCGCGCCACAACGACGACGAACGGACACACACTGCCGGAGCTTGTAGTCCCGTTTTGATGCAATAATTTGCTGCTTCTGCGCAACGAGACACCTTATATGAGTAGAATATGAAGTTTCCTCTTGTGGCGCTTTTTATTCTTCTTCTTTCAGGCTATTTTCTTGGTCCGGACGAGCTCTACTACACCTCCACTCTTTGAAGTGCTTGGCCCTATAACACAAGGATGTGGTTATGGCATTTTCATGCGATAATTTGTGCTCATTTCATTGCGCGTTGGTCTGGCAAAAAGAGAATATGGTTTGAAGTGACGCGTCATGACGTTGGGACAAAGTGACAGTTTGCCTGTTTGAAAGTGATACGTTTGACAGGTGTTGGAATTTCATGTTCTGATGAAGA
This sequence comes from Sphaerophoria taeniata, assembly GCA_943590905.1. Classification (NCBI taxonomy): domain Eukaryota; kingdom Metazoa; phylum Arthropoda; class Insecta; order Diptera; family Syrphidae; genus Sphaerophoria; species Sphaerophoria taeniata. The sequence goes on from OX016541.1 coordinate 29,086,627, forward strand.
CATTGCCTTTTGTTTTAATTGTTTGTAGTTTTTTGTCCTTTGAAAGAAATAAGATGATGGAACTTGAAATTGTAATGTCGGAGGATGCGATACCTTAAGTGCGGTCTTCTTGTGGTTGATCGAAAATCAAGAATAAGAGGATGATGGAAAGGTGTTTGTGGGAAACCAAATAATATGTCTACGGTCGGCCATAAATAAAAATGTCGATAAAAAAATGTGTCTTCATGAAGTCATGAAGTTCTTTCGGTTTAAAGATCAAATTACTAAGAATTTTTTGAGTTACCTTGCAGACTTTCAATTAAAAGAGATTAAAAGAGTATTATAAAAGATATTGTATCACTATGCAAAATTTTTAGTAACAATTTAAGGCCATATCTCTTTCTCAAATATTTTCCGTCCTTTAAAGGACGTTTTTGTCGGACCAAAAAAGCAATTATTGCTTCTAATGGAATTATTTGATGAAACATTAATTTGCTTCAATCTCCATGATTCTCAGCATTTCGACTCTCATTTATTTTCCGTTTTTGAAAAAGGGTGTGATTTCAATCTCCTTATATCTCAAAACTTTGAGTGACGAAATGGAGTAGATTTTCATGCAAAAAGGTAAGATTTTTAAGAGCAAATGATGTTCGTAATGAAGGTATTTTGATGTTTGGTCCTTCGACCCGAATCCTGCCTACTGAACATAAGCGCTGAAACAAAAAAACCCACCTCGATTACTCATTTTCAAGTGCTGGCTGCAAAGCCACCAGAATTGGTTCTCCTGCTTCGCCCTTATAAATTCGGAAATAGCCCTAATGAAGAAGTTGTGCTCAGTCTTGTGCGAGGGCATCTCGACTGTAAAAGTGTAAAGGAGCTGTCCGGTCAATCTGTCTTGTATCAGAGCGCATCAAAATATTCTTCGTGTAGATCAAATATTTGTCGAACACGTTATATAACGAAATTGTCAGTTCTGTTCATCTGAATGCTGCTGTTTATTATGTAAAGAATCTTGTTAGAACAACATCAAATTCAACGCTGAAAACACTGTTTCTCGCATTCTCGCACTGCAGCGCAGTACTTGAAACAGCACTCATCAACTTTCAACTGTTCAATCTTGCACTTTCTTAAATGGGATGAGATTAAATCGCTTTTTTGATTTTGGATAGGAAAATTTTGACATTAGTTCGCAAAATGTTATTTTCTATTGCAAAAAATTTGTAGAAATGGAAATCATGAAAAAAAAAACTTCTTGACCCCGACGTGATTTGAACACGCAACCTTCTGATCTGGAGTCAGACGCGCTACCGTTGCGCCACGGAGTCATATAACAGGTTCTTGCACAAAACTTAATTTGACAAGTAGACAATGAGAGAGCGAACTTTTCAGATTTCTTATTTTGGCATTGCTTCATCTCTATATATATAAAAATGGAAGTGTGTTTGTTTGTTTGTTTGTTTGTATGTCTCTTATAGACTCCGAAATGGCCCAACAGATATTTGTGAAATTTTCATGGTTCATACTGTTACATTCAGTGATGATTTCTGTGAAAAAAAAAATTGGAAAAACCTCATGGAAGAGTGGGAAAACTGGAAGAACCAAACAAAGGTCGGATATTAGATATTTTTTGCTTGGAATTTTTTGGTTCAAAATGGGTTTTCGAATGGAAAAATAGAAAGTTCTTGATGAAAAACTCGTCATTCGTTTTCAAATGGAAAAGTGCATGAAATTGTGGATGCATTGATTTTCAAATGGAAAACTGGAAAATTTCAAAATGGGTTTTGGAATGAAATTCGGAAAACTCATTGGTTTTCAAAGGGAAACTGGAAAATTTGTGATGGGGAACTGGAAAGCAAGAAAAAGTAAACAAAAAAGTGGAAAAATGGAAAATTTGAAATGCAAAAAAAAAAAAAATTGGCTAAACAAAAATCTCAAAAAAACTCTTTCATATGAAATGCATTAGTTGTGGTAAAATGAGTGGTAAAATGGAAAACTCCAGAAGAGCAAGAAAATCCCAAGTCAAATTTTGAATGGATTTTAAACAATGGGAAAATAGAGAATTCGTCATTTTGGTAATTTTTGTTTTTTTGAAACACAGATATTTTTAATGTAAAAAATTATTTTGCTGTATTACTCCATAACAGTAACTCTCAGAGCAATCATAAAAAATCCTTTTTTCATTCAATATCATATGGTCAATGTGTTTTATACGCAACAATTAGGGTCGAAGAACTCGAAATGTTTACACAACAGCAACATGAGGAGCGAAGTGAAACCGAAATGATTCGCGTTTTACAAATCCGTGCACCGCAGGCAACGGGGCGTATACTTACCATTTTGTTTTGTTTTTTTGATATCGCTTATTTGTTTAAAGACGGATCCATACATACGAATTAACAAAAAAACAATGCAAACGATAGAGGAAGAGGGTTATCGATTATCGATTGAGGCAGTACGAAGTCTGCAGGGTCAGCTAGTAATAGAATAATGTGCAAAATATTTACACAAATAATGGCTTACAGCACAGGGGATTGCGTGCAAGATTAAAACCACGTAGAAAAGATGGATTGAGAATTTTCCTCATTTGACGATCAAAAGAACAAAATTTTAACGGCAATGAATTCGACAGAATTTGTTGAAATGCGTGCACCGGTTGTGTGCAATTACAATTAAATAAAGGGTTTTCCAATAAAAGGTGTTATTTTGATATTCAAGAAAAATGGCATTTTTTGAGATAAATGATCCGATGTTTATTTCATTATAGAGAGGAAGGTATGCCGTTAATAATGAAACACAACATCAGCCAAATGGCCGCCACGACCACGCTTACAGGACCATATCCTTTTCATGAAATTTTCCATGACCAAATCGCAAAGTGGCTGCCCTATGTCCTAGATAGCCTCACAAATTCCATCTTTGAGGTCTTGAATCGACGCTGGGCTGTTGGCGTAGACCTTATCTTTCACGTGGCCCTAAAGGAAGAAAGATAAGAAAGATAAGGTCTACGCCAACAGCCCAGCGTCGATTCAAGACCTCAAAGATGGAATTCGTGGGGCTATCGAGGACATAGGGCAGCCACTTCCACGGCATATCTTCTTCTTTATAATGAAATAAACATCCGATCATTTATATCAAAAAATGCCATTTTTCTTTGAAAATCAAAATAACACCTCTTATTGGAAAACCCTTTATATCTTTTTATTAAAAATTCGCTCGAAGGCTGCTTATTAGTGCAAAATCTACTCTAAACATTTTTTTTCGATATACCTATAGGTACCCATGAAAGTTAAAAAAAAACCATATTTCTGATGGAATTTATTCCGCGTACCAACCATAAATCTTGTATTGTAAACCGAGTTGACTCGAGTTGGTTTATGTGTTAACCGAGTCGCAACTCGGTTTGCCTCAAAACTCGATCTAGAAAAAATTTTAAAAACGGAAAAATTTGGTTTTTACTTTTTAATCCTTCAAAATCTTTGCAATCCGCTGATGAAATTTGACAGTTAATGCGTCTCAATAGGGAGATAAGAAACGAATCAAGGTCGTCAGAGAGATAATTCGATCTAAATGCTACCGGGTTGCCCCAAAAACCGTTCTAGAAAACACAAATTTGACAATGACTTCTAGATAAACGCCTTCAGAAAAAGTTAAACCAAAAGCTCTTAAATCAACAAACAAGCTAACTACCTACTTTGGTTTGTTTTTAATTGATTGCCGAGTTAGCCAACTCGAGTTGAAAAGAAAAATGCATATACGCAATGTTTAAATAATTTTCATAAGTATTTTAATTTCCTTGTAAAAAAAAATCAGGGATATTAAAACACCCCATTGCTGTGTGTCGTCACCTGTCGGACCAAATTGTTACAAACATGACCAAAAATTAAGGCAAAAAATACTGCAATCTGCAATGTCCCAATGTCCCAAAGGCAGTAAGAATTTTTGGTCATTTGTAAAAAATATGAAGAATTTTTCATTTTCCTCGGTCCATACGCTTGTTGACAATGACACTCCAGTTGTTAACTCTCTCGCGAAAGCTAACCTTTTCGCCTCCAGTTCAACGCTGCCCGAGAGTGTCATGTCTCTCCCAGTCCTTGAGCGCGTCAATGATCCCATGGGGCGAATCTTCTTTAGCACTCGGGCTTTGGCGGGAGTCCTAAACGATCTCAACATACATAAATCCGCTGGTCCGGATGGTATCCCCGCTATTATTCTGAATAGGTGTCCTTCCACTCTGGCAAAGCCATTGCGTAAGCTTTTCCATCTCGGGCTCGTTCTGAGCAGTTGGAAAATAACATTTGTCCAGCCAATTCCAAAAAAAGCCGAATCTTCTTCTCCCTCCAATTATAGTCCGATTGCACTTCGATTTACGTCCCTTCTTTCTAAGGTCATGGAAACGCTGATAAACTATAAGCTCAAGAAATATCTCGAAGACCGAAAGCTTCTTAATGACCGGCAGTACGGCTTTCGCAGCAGCAGGCCCAATGGTGATCTGATGGCTTATTTCACCAAACAATATAAAGTTTGGCATCTTGCTTTTTTATCGAAAATGCGTGCTTTCGGTATCGATGAGTCTCTTCGTTGAATTAGAAACTTTCTGTCGAACTGTTCAATACAAGTTGTATTGGACGGATTCAAGTCTGAAACCCACAATATAAATGCTGGTGTGCCCCAGGGCTCCGTTTTGTCTCCGAACCTCTTTCTCATTTTTATTAATGATCTCTTGGCTGTAACTTCTAATCCAATCAATTGTTTCGCTGACGATAGTACCCTAAGCTTTTCTTATTCTTTTCTAGACTCACATCCTTCCTCCTCGGATGTGGAACTGCAACGGCAAAATATGATAAGCTCATTAAACTCTGACTTAAACAGCATTGTACAATGGGGAATATAAAATCGCGTAGAGTTTAATGCTTCGAAAACTCAATGCTGTCTTGTATCGTTACAGCGAGATATACCTCCCCTGCCACTTTCCATGAGTGGCACTTGCATCAATGAGACCGAACATCTCGAGATTCTCGGTATATGCATCACTGACCACCTCTTGTGGAACGAGCACAAAAAATGCGATGTCGCCAAAAATGCCACAAAATGTTTAGGTTTCCTAAGGCGGTGCAAGAATTTTTTCTTCCTGTCTGTTCTGGCTATTATCTACAAGACTTATATCCGTCCAAAGATTGAGTACAATTCCCATCTCTGGACTGGAGCTCCAGCTACATACTTTAGCCTCTTGGTATACAAAAAAGAGCCCTAAGAATGATTGGTGACAGAGACATAACCAACTCATTCACCTCCTTAGACCACCGCTGTAACGTTTCCTGTCTCTCTCTGTTCTATCGTTACCTACTTTTACGGTAAGTGCTGTAGTGAAATAGCCATTTGAACTCCTCCCCTTAAACAATTCGCCCGTAATACTCGCGCTTCAAGGAATGGACATCAGTTTACCCTCGAGCCCAGCTTCGGACGTACCTACTCATTCCAAATCATGGGAATGTTCAGGAATTAAAGACCAATGTACACCGGCAACTCCTTTCCAACCCCTTTCCACCTTCCTAAAGCACTCACTGTGTCTCTGGCATAATAAGGGTATAAAAAATCCCTTGAGTTTGTGCTAACTATATAAAAAAAAACTCGAGAAAGCGAATCGATCAGTATCGAATCACTAATTAATTTATCAATCCCGTATTTTACTCTAGGAATCCTCTCGGATCCATGTCTCAAAAATAGGTACTTACGTTTGGTTTATTATTTATTTCCTGTTTAGTATTCAATTGTTAAAATAATTGGCCGAAAATCCTGGTAGGATCAGCCAACTCACAAGACTGTCAACTTAATCACGAATGTGATAATAACCATTATGCATACATTATAACATTCATGTTTCATGTATGATAGGTTTCGCCTTGTGCAAACCGCACAAACAGTGGCAACAATTTATAAAAATTACATTTTTTATTGTGAATACAAACGTTAGTAAGCACAGCAAAAAACAATCAAAAAGGAGGCGGTCATGAAACAAAAGACATGCCGCCACCATGCCGTTTCGTGATCAGAATAAATAATCGCCAATCGCTTAATACCGACTTGAAGCTGTTGAATTTTTATTTGCCAATTGAATTGTTTATATTTTGCCAAGGGGTTATTTTATGATAAGATGAAAGATAGAGCTGCATAATTTAAAAAGAAGTAAAGACTTCGTTGAAAAAAGATTGCAAGATCGTGACAAGGAATGACGCCACATAAAAATTTAACTGCACATTTTTTGGTTATTCTATAAAAATGTGACGGAATGCTTAAGGAATGATTGCTATAATCCTTGAACCTTCTTTAATTGAGAAACAAAAATATGAACTGGTTAAAATAAATCTCGATGTGGGAAAAAAAACAACATCACAGCCATCTATTCGTGTAACCTCAATTGGAAGTTTCACATCAAAGGCTATAAAAAGGATTGGCCTTAACTACGTTTTTTAATCTAAATTCTCGTGTTGTTTTGTGGCCAAACTTCATGTCATTCAAAACAAGTTCAACAAATTTTTATTGAAATTTTACTGAGAACATAATAACAGTAACAAACCCACCTGTTTCCTTAGAAAAACAAAAATCAAAAATCATTATCCCAGGTGCACAATGCACAAACAATTTTCCCATTGATTCACATGTCCAATCTAAAGAAGCATAATTTTTTTTATAGACAATGAAAAAACGATGAATAATTACCAATTCGTGGACAATTTCAATTACCTCCACTTTGTGGGTTGCATTCAATCGATGGAGCCGACCTAAACGTCCGTCCGTGTCGTCGTCGATGTCAGTGGTCGTCGAGCAAGCTGAGATTGAGTCGCTGAACAACGATCATTCACAATTAATTGCCGATATTTATAAATGGCTATCACGTACGTGGAAATGGGATCCTAAATCACCTCAATGGTAGTGGAGCAGGAGCACCCATCGATCGCTGCTTCCATATAGCCAGAGCCTGAGCCATTATACAAGTGATTCGTTCGATATTGGTGAATGTATTGAGCAAAGCGATCACGTATCTCTTTTGGCTTGTAAAAATATAATATGTATGAGCTATGAGCGAGATCAAGCTGGGCTTCTGTACGATTGGGTTGGACGACAAGACGACACGACGACAAGGCGACTGGCAGTCATCATCATCTGGTCGGGGATATACAGGCCGCCACGAAAGCCTTTTAACTACCAAATATGGTCAGATTCTTTGTCGTTGACAATTTGTGATTGATTTACCACCCCTTGTGCCCCTGATTTTTCTTCTTTTTTTGTGGGTTTTCAATTTTCTTATACCTCAAGAACCTTTAAGCTGTCGTCTTATTTAAAAAAAAATGTATAAATGGTCTTTTGATTTACTTTTTGATATTGATTCAATGGGAGTGGTATTGGCTCTTAACATGATGATAAAAAATGATAAACAAGAGCCGCAGCTGCCAGGGCTTGAGAAAAAGTATAGTTCATTTTGACCAACAACTTTATTATTTCTTCAAAAGCGCATGATGAATTTTAATAACATTTCAATTGATTGTCATGACTCCTACGTGCATTGAGCTTCTGACAATTGAGTACTCAGAGCAGGTACGTACAATTTTGAAATATGTACCCATATCTATTGTTCTTAAAATGCATTTTAAAACGGTTTCTGCCCTGGTTTCTGTCTCCCATATTCGATTGCTGCTAGGTTAATACACTTTATTTTATTTCATTCTTTTTCTTTTGTTTGTTGCTATTTTGTTTTTAAATTATTCAAAATTGTCATCAACTCCACTTCTTACCTTAAAATTTAAATTTTTTTTCTTTATTAAAAAAAAATAGACCGCCCCCACTCCCAAGACCAAGAGTCACAAGCCGCACAAAGAAAAGATTGCACTTTGTCGTCGGTATAATTCACACCGTGTTTTTGAGCAAAGGTTAAGTAAACGTCAAGTTTTTGCATAAAGTCTGATGCTTCCCACTATTCCAATAATTGCTGAATTTTTGAACCCGAAATTTTCTGTTTGTTGCTCCTTCAGAGTGGGCTCCGTCGGTCTTATGCTTTCCGTTTGCTCCTTCCGAGCCGGCCTTTAACGTAATATTTGAGTTTCTGAAAATCCATTTTTAATGTTTACCGAGAATATTGCGGTGTTACAGTGCATACTAAGTCCTCCAGTGTTTGGTCTTACTGGTTAGGTACAGTGTAATACCTACTTCTCGCGGAGATTGGCTCTATCCACAGGGGCTGATCAAGGGTTTTGACCGCCCTAGGCTAATTCTCTGGACGCGCCCCCTCCAGGTCTAAGAATAAATAATTTGTTTATGACTTCGTCAGCTTTCAATATGAAAAAAAACAAGTCTCCAACCGATTGGTATTTATAGTATAATATTAATAAGAACAAAAAATCTTTTCAAAAAAGCAGTTTTCGAAAATATACATTCATACATATTTATTATGAAAATTTATAATTTATTAAAAAACTAAAAAATTAATTATTGCAAAAATAGTTATTTATAGGTATAGGTAATATAAATAAAAAAAACTTAAAATGCATTCAAAAAAGTATCACGAAAATAGGAAGATATAAATTAATTATTAATGAATATAATATAAATAAATAAAAATCAATCAATTAAAAAGAAAGAAAAATAACAAATGGTTAAAAAAATAATAATTTATTTATTGCAAAAAATAGTTATAAATTATTAATTAAAAGATAAGAATTCACTCAAAAAATAATTATTTATTTGCTATTTCTTTCTTTATTTTATTTTCCAAAAAAAAGACATGTATATCTAATATTTACAAAAAATAAAAAATTGTCCAAAAAATTATCATTTATTTATTGCAAAATAATAGTATCAAATATAAATGAAGAAATAACGATTTATTTAAAAAATAATAATTTTTTTCTTACTAAAAATTGGTAGATATAATTTATTCATAAAAAAGTGGGGCCTATCGGGAATCTCCCAAAAAATTTTATTTATTTTATTTTAGTTATCGTGAATTTCCTTCGGAATGAATATTTCCCAGGGAAAAATCTGCCAACTTAAAAAATTATTAAATTAAATTATTTTCGTATATAAATTTCGAATTGTTTTGACAGAAATGTTTCTTTTTGCTTTGAATAATTTTTATTTTTGTCGGACGAAATTTAAAATTTTGTTGATAATTAAAATGCAAAGAATTTCTTTTATTCGCGATGAAAGAGGAAAGACAAACAAATTTAATCAGTAGAACCGAAGCTTGGTTACAAATTTGTTCTGGGGTGGGGAGTAAAATTACGAAGTAATTTTACGCCAATAGAAACATCCGCTTCCTTCGCACCACGAATGTGCTTTTTGATTGTTTATCCTGTTCAAGTCTCTTGCCTAAAGAGTCTAAAATATTGTCTTTTATAGAAGGAATTTTATGGCTTAGTTGATCTATTAAATAGTTGCTCTCAAGATGACTTCCTCGTTGTACAATATGGTGTCACGTTGTACATCAAAGTGTTTTTATTATCCTAGTTATTTCTTCCATTTCCGTTGGGCTATTTGTAGTCGCTTTAAAATTGATCGATTCATATTCTCAACTTCACTATTGGCCTGTGACCAGTAAGAAGGTGATTTTATCAGATCAATATTGTTAATACTGCAATAGCCCTTAAATTCAACACTCACAAACTTCCGACCATTATCTGCTTTTATAAATTTTGGATATCCCAATCTTCTTCTCAATCTCTTCCATTGCAACGCATTGCCAGGGGCCGGCCCGGAAAATCGTAGGTACTAGTTGGTTCGGCCTTGAAACTAAAAGACAATCTCAACACAGTTTCATGAATGATTCGACTTCTCTAGCATAAGTTGCCATCATACTTTTAACAGCAGTCTTAACTTTATTTCTATTTTTCCTGGATGACCTTTGTGTCGGTGTTGGTATGACATGTCTGGAACAACGAATTAAAATGTTTCCCAATAATTTCACAGTGCAAAAATCAAAATGGGAATAACTTATGTTTGGTACTAGCTGTCAAATCATCTTTCTGTCATTGGCGTTTTCATTCACCTCCTCACTCATCGTAAGCACAAGGTGAACCACATTCTTTATTAGTGCACAAAGAGTCTGCATCTTGAATATTGTATAACCTTGGCAAAAGAATCTGCTATATTACATTTCAGCCTGATCGACAATTTTTAAAGGACTGAAACTGAAGAACTCATCTTTCAATCCTAGCAGTTGGTTTTGAAGTAGGCCTTAAAAATTGCTCTCTCTTTAAGTCAATAAATATCTCCTTTCTACTCGAGAAAGTATTTTGCTAGAAATTTCTCCATCAAAATGAATGGGAAAAAACTCCAGAGAAGTAAAGAGAAATTTCCCATTGGAAAAGTGTTCATGATCGCAATAAATTTCTAGGGGAATTTCGAACATCCTTCACGATACGAATTTTCCGAATGGGAAATATTTCCAGAGAACTCTTATTCACGATACAAGTTTTCCGAATGTGGGAAATATTTCGAGGGAAATCTCATTCCCGATAGGGCCCAATATCAATTCATTTAAAAAAAATAAGAATATTTTTTTTGTCTAAAACAAATGGAAATAATACCTACATATTTCACACATTACTAAAAAAAATTACAATTAATTAAAAAAATAATAATTTATTTATTCAACATTTCCGTATAAATAGAAAAAAATAGTAATTTATGGAAATATAATTTATATGCTTTAAATAAAAACTAATGTGATAGTAATTTTAGGCTTAAACAAATTGCCTTTTCCTTACTTTAGCATTAGCAAATTTTTCCACAATTTTGTCAAACTGTACGGTTTGTAAAAAATTACTTTTAATGTACAAAATAGAAAGTGCTTCTAGTTTTTGCTGGCGGAGTGTGGACCGCAAGTAATTTTTTACCTTTTTCAAGGCAGAGAAAGACCTTTCGCCAATACAATTGGTAACTGCCATTGTCAAAAAAATTCTTAAAATTATTTCTTTATTCGGAAACATACAAGAAATATTGAAACTTTTTAACAATTGCAACAAACCCTTTGGGGTTCTCGAAGAAGAAAATTGCTCGTCCTCGATGTCACTTTTTAAAAACTGCGCTAAATGGACGCATTCTTCTGTAAAGGTTTCTCCTAAATCAGTGGCATATAAATAACGAGGACAACATACATTTTGTTTTAAATGAACGAAAATCTCGAATTAATTATAATATAAACTTCACTTTGTAGTCAGTTGTGTCGTTATTAAAAAAAAACTTGTATGTAGTTGAAATAACTACCTATGTATGATGACAGTGAATATACGATTCCCCGACAGCGCCCTCGAAATCCTCACGCCCTACGCTGCAGCCTAATTAGCTTATGGGCTAATCAGCCCCTGTCTATCCAGAGTCTTCCTGCTCCTCAAAGATTTCGGTCTTACAGTGAATACCAGCAAATTAAACATATATGTATCTTGCAGAGAAGGTGTAAGGTTTTATATTAAGTAACTCGAGTTTACTTGCTTTCCTTGAGTAACACTCAAGACATACCTACGATGAGTAACATCTCGACCTGAGCAAAAAATCATTTACAAATAGCCCCCCATGATTTTTTATTAAACTTTCTCAAAACAATTTGTTTTAAAATTACCTCTTTTCTCTGCCTCCCCCTTTTTTTCTTATTAAATTAATTTGTTATTTAATGTTCCTTCATTCTGCACTTTATCCTCAAAACTGATTTATGAATTTACGACCCTAGCATGAAAACAATCATCCCCTAAGGCAGTTTTAATAGGATCCATAGAACCTATCATGCAATTATCACATCACATATCATACTTGTCTCGCAATTTTTGTTTTTTCTCTTATCTCATTTTCTTTGTATTCTTTCGAGAGACCTGAAGTTGGTGTGTGATGACAGTAATCGCCCATTTTTCACGACCATTAAATTGCTGGTCAGGCGAGAGGCAAAACCAGTGTCAGCGCCTCAAAGATGCACAACAAAAGATTCCTTTTGCTTTTGTTAGATTTCGTTGGATGATAAATTGCACGTTTGATAATATGGATGATTATAGTCCGGACTAATATGATTTTTCCTTTTCTTCGGAAAATAAATATGTAAAGCGATACTCGACTTTACTGGTATACTATAATTACGAACCTTGGCAGCTTTAACCGTCAGACTATAAAATTATGTTTAAATTGTTTGAATTGCATGGACCAGCCGGTCGCAGTCGGACGAATGACTTTTCTTTTCTATTCCCCATACATAACCCCAACTCAAGCATATTTGCCACTAAGCGATATTGCAGTAGAAGGCCTTTGTGTGTGGCCCTTAACAAGGTGTAATTACGGCCTGTTATCCTCTCATCGCAATCGTCCTGATTATAGTCTTTTGCCGAAAACAAGGTAAATATTAATTTTTATTCCTCCTCCCAATGCGCCATAGCCGTATTTATCATGTAGGGCCTGATTTTCCTGGGGGTGCAGGTAATCGCACTGATGCGATGGTAGATGCAAAACGCGAATTTCACTTAGACGATGATTAACGACCGAATGATGGGTTCTCTGTCTCTGTCCACTATCAAAAGCAAAAACAACAATTTCAATGAGAAGTCAGTGTTCGCTTGGTCGTATATGCATCTGACGATTTAATAATTACTGCAAATTTGTGACGCTGACGACGACGTTGATGGAGAGAGCAAGTTTAATCGCCAAGATGTTAACTATCAATCAGAATGAAAAAAGAACCAAATGAATGCATGTTCCGATCTTTAGTTTAAATTGATATTAAAAAGAAAAGAAAAAATGCTTAACAAATGCGTGCAAAGAGCCCCTTAGGCGTGACGCTCTAGTGGCAATAAAAGATAGAGGTTTTATGTCGCACTTAAGAGTTTTTTATGGTCGATCTTTAGGAATTATTTATGATCTGTCAGATATTTGGCACCGAACACACTACCAATAAAAATGGTAACAAGACCATTTTGTACTTAAAATTAGAATGGATGCAATTAAAAAAAATCGTTTTATCTGCTCTCAGACAGTTTTATTGAAATTACAACTGGAAGTAGATGTTTTGGATTCATATGCTAGAATATAATCATTAATATCTACACACTAAGCTTATAGACTGCAACTTAATTAAAGACTGTCATCGTTTAAATCCGGAAACATTGCTCGTGGGCTTCAAACCTTTTAAAAGGCAAAAATGGAAATACTAGCGGTCACGTCTGATGTTCAAGAAATGAAGAAGTTTGAAGTTATCGAAGAAAAAACGTTGAAAACAGTAAGCAATCCCGAATCACACACACAAAGTTTCATCAAAATCGGTCCAGCCTATAGGAATTTTAGTCGTGAACTCTTCGCCTAAACAAGGTCTCTGTACAAACACTTGAGAGGGCTGCCCACAGCCAACGTTTCAAGCCAAATTAACGTAGTTGGATTGCTTTCCAAACCCATCAACATTTTTAAAGGACTGGCCTGCCTCCACTTCTACCTGGCGTTGGAGAAAGCTATCATGGACTCTTGAACCTTAGGCATACCAAATCCACCTAATTATTGACTTGTGCAGACGACATTGGCATCTTTGGAAGGAACCCACAAGTTGTACAGACTGACCAGGCGGAAAATTAAAAAGACAGACGTTGGCGGCTGCCAACATGATATAATACCGGAGATGGTATTATAACGAGCTGTACTAAATCTACCCCGAAGCGAACGTTAGAAAAAAATTAAGCTTGGTTGACTCTAGTGGGCAATTGGAATACGTGGAAGGACTTACTGATTGAAGCCCAGGTCGGGTCCAGGTTGTGGCGCAGATAGTAGCAGAAACTTCATAGGTCATAGGCTCACGCACGATGATGATGATGATAACTTCGTTATTTATTGATCACGAGAAATTTTTCTTCTGCAACGGTGCAACCCTCTTTGGTTGGCAATCTTTTTGACGGAATCGGTCCTACGGTTGTGGGAAACGGCAAGCGAATGTTCAACCGTTATCCAATAATCATGACTCGGTTCATGTTCACTTTGGGAATCATACATCATCACTTCACGTCGTATTTTTCACGACCAGCCTCGCTTCCTGTGGATCAGCCAGCAGTTCGAATTTCGGGTAGAAAGTAGTAATAAGGCGGTCAAAAATAAGAAATGGAAGGTATTACACCCTTTGAAGCAATGAAAACTATACATTTTAAGAACCGCAACAATTTGTCACTGGCATCAGTGTAGGGATGTCGAAAAAATATCGATATATCGATATATCGATATTTTTTTCTGGATTTGTTGATATTTTTGAACGATATTTAATTTTTCGATATATCGATATATCGAAAAGGTATAAAAATTCGATATTTTTTATGATTAAAAAAAATCTTCTAAAGGAATGCTACACAGTACACACTGCCCTCAATAACATGAATAATTTGAAAACACAACACATTCTCAACTATGGTGCTTTGTCTCACCATTCGCACACAATACATTCTCAACAAATTGCCAAACTCAAAATTGTGTTTCTTTTATCGTTCAGAGCACTGATTCTGAGTGTTCGGAGTCGAACCGACGCGCTCGGAAAAAAGTGATCGAGCATTGTGTGCAAAATGCCTGAACAAACAAATGTCAAGCATGTAAGAGATGGAGGAAAATTTATTAATACAAATATACAAACAAAAAATTCCTGAATATTAAGTGCTCAATTTTATTTCAAAATTACTGAAATGCTATATCGTTGTTCTTCTTATTTTATTTAAAATTATGTCTCTTGATAAGTCTAGTAATGTTGATGATTGAATTTGAAGTAGAATAGGCAAAATTATTTTTTTTGTCATATTGTACCGATATATCGATATATCGATATTTTTAAAATAAATATCAAAACCGATATTGATATTTTTTAAAAATATCGATACGATATATATCGATATTTTTCTGAATTTCGACATCCCTACATCAGTGTGAAGTCAGACGTTAGTAGAGGTTCTTTTATTAGGTAGACAATTATGCGATTAGAGTGAAGATGATGAGTTTCCGCATATCAGAGTCTACTCGTTATTTGTTCATGAGGCGGTACCTACAAGTCTGCAAACTAAAATCCCGGAAATAGAAAGCCTGCAAACTAAAATCCCGGAAGTAGAAATAGTAGTATAATTTTTTGCGGGATTGAGCACAATTTTCAAATTTCATTCCGAGATAATTATTTCGTATTGGAATTATGATTTGCAAAATTGTTGTTTTTTTTAATTTGTCAAATTATGTAAATGACTAAATATGATGCAAAGTTATAGTCTAAAGTCCGCGCGAATCAATCGACGTGTCCCTCCCTTCAACATGAACAAACTGGAACTGTTTGTTTTCGCAAAAAAGATTGCTTGTATATGGAAATATTTGAACGAACAATTTTAATGCTTCGTTCTCCATGATTCTCAGCATTTCGTAACTCATACAATTTCTTTTTTTTTGATAAGGTTGTGACCTGATTCAGGGCTGTTAGAAAAATAGAAAAAGGTTGAAGATTTCCATCTCCTGAATTCTCTTGAGTGACGAAAAGGAGTAGATTCTTCTGAAAAAAGGTAAGCAGAATTTTTTGCGGGTAAATGATGTTGGGGATTTGGTTTTCTGAGATTTTGATTTCCAGTCTTACGACTGGAGGAAGTGAATTGTAGTTTGGCATGATTTCTCGAACTTCTTCTCTTAAAAAAAAATGTAAAGTTAAATAGTTCACATAAACAAAAATTACTCAAATTTAAATTTTATATTTTCCATAGTTTAGCATTTTATTGACATATTTTTGTTTTTGAATAAATTATCTACTCTACAAAACGTAGTTATTTTATTAAAACAAAATCCTAAATTTAATTTTAAAACATAACTATAAAAACCTTAAACATTATTTACTAAGTAATAAAATAATTGTAATTGTAACGTATACATCATTTTGACACACTTTTTAAAAGCACCATTCTTTCAATAAAAAAAGCACTAAAAAACACACGCAAATTTTAATAAAGACGACAAAAAAAAATAATAAATAAATAATAAAGAACTTAAACTGGCCACTGGTAAATATTTTTAAATAAAATCAAATGCAACTCTCATTCAAAATAAAATTCACATTCACGCATGTTCCTAAAGAACTTAGATCTAAAAAAAAATCTTGAATTTTTTTGTGAACATTTTTTCGTGGATTTTTTCCAATTTTTTTTTTCTCAAAAAATGTTAAGCTGTCATTTATAATTCTTCTAAGCAACGAACATTCGTCAGCATTATTCTCGTCAATCGCCATACTTGTTTGGCGGCATTCTCTAAAGCGCCGGGACTCTTGCCCTTGAACAAGTCCATGTTTGGCAGGAAGTAATGTGGACAACGGCGACATTGAAGGCAGGATATCAATTGCAGGAAGATTCCATTTATCCGATCGGCAATGCAATTCTCCTCCCATTCCATTTCGCGAGGATGTTTCTCACACTCGTAGAGTAGCAGTGTCTTGAGATGGTATGAGGTGACAGGATTGCCAGGCAGGTCCAAATGACGGTCACGCAATGTTTTCAGGATGCTTAAGCACCGACGCCGACTGGCACCTGAAATTGAAATTTATTTATGTTTTAATGGATATTGCATGTTTTATAATTTTTTTTTTTTTTTAAATGTGTGTGGTGCAATTGCTGTATGGCAAGGATTGATGTTTTGTGGTAAGTAAGGAAATTAATTGATAAGAAAACGATTTCGAATGTTGAAAAGTGTTCGGCAGAGTGCACGAGAGTGCACACAGAAGAAGCAGAGCTGCGTGTGCGATGTGATAGTGTCAGACATTAATGGTGTCTTGAGAGAAGTGGTTATGTGACTGGAACATATTTTTTCAATTAAATTGCGATAAGTAGCTAATTGATGGTCTCATAGGTGTATTTGGAGATATTGAACCGGGTAATACGACGCATAGTTGTCTTGCAATTAACAATGGCGAGCAAGAGGAATTGTGAGTGAAAAATTCCATCATAACTCTATTAGATTTACCTCAAGTCAAAAGAGAATTTACTCCTTTAACCTGAAGCTATAAAATGTAAATACTTTCCACAGGGAGTCTCAGATAAGGAACATAATATCATTTTTGAATGTGCTAATCTAGGAAGTTGTGGTCTGTTGTCAATTACACATAACCACCCTCACAAGACTCCGTGGCGCAACGGTAGCGCGTCTGACTCCAGATCAGAAGGTTGCGTGTTCAAATCACGTCGGGGTCAACGAAATTTTTTTGTTTTTAGTCATCGCAATTTTTTGTTGGCTCGTTTATTTATTGGCAATAAAAAATCGCATTTGAATCCAACAAAATAAATATTTGCATACAAAAAAAAATATCCATTAAGAGAACTTCTAATCAAGAAAACAATAAATATTCCACCACTTAAATTGGTTGTGTCGCAGCTATTTAAATGGAAAAAAATACGGCGAGTGGGCTTAAAGTTTATCACGCTCTGACAGGCTATTTATTTATTCACCTGCAAATTGATGAATGTTGATATTTAAAAAAGAACAATCAAGAAAACTTGTTTCAATTAAATTGCATCGCATTGTGGTCAGGAAATGTATTAGTTGGGGTTTAATGTGCGGTGAGCAGCAACAAAAAGAAGGGAATTCTTTTTTGTTTTAAAACATTTTTCATTCCTCATTTTTGGACATAAGACTTTTGTATATTTAAATGATGATTGGGATTGAATTTATGCAGTAATGAATTATGAGGGCAATTAAATTTGACATTTATTATGTGTTTTTTTTATTATTTGGAGCAAAATAGTATTTTAAAATGGAAAAATGGAATTTTAGTGTTTTTTGTTTGTTTAAATGAAAGAGGGATATATTTTAAGAATAGCTTTGAATTAGTATAAGAAAGATTGTAAATTAAGTCAGAATAAAGAATTGTTTATCATTAAGTGGCGAGTTTTGAATAAAATAAATCTTGAAATCTTAAAAGATTTTTCATTTGAAATGATAAATTCAATTTTAAAGCACATAAACCTTAACAAAAAGAAAAACTAGGGGAATTGAATTTTTATCTCATTATTATTGTTTATTAAGGTTAGTAATTTATTGTATCATGAAAAAAGTCTTCGAAAATAATGAATGAGCAAATGGGCCTAGTTCCTAATAGTACCTTTTAAGAATGTAAGGCTAAATAATTTTTGTCATGTGTCGTCCTCTGTTTGCCTTTTACGTCTTCGCGAACTTTTGCCCGAATGTCATTTGACCTCAAAAATCTTTTTTAGGACGATTTACTCCTTTATATCACTGAAAGTTGTGAGTAGTAAGGAAATCGAAATCGAGGTGTAGCTCTTTTTCAAAAACAGAAAATAATGAGTATCGAAAGGCTGAGAATCATGGAGAACGAAGCAAAATAATTCTTCGTTTAAAAAAAATCCATAGAAACAATTGCTCTTTTGTGATATCAGTCAGTTTCAGATTGTTCATATGTCGCCGTTGATTACCTTTTTTTAAATAAAATACAAAGACATAAGAGTTGTAAGCAATAAGTTTTTATTATATTTAATTGTTTATAAACACTGTTAATTTGTCTTCTTCTTCGCTAAAAAGAAGAAAACCATTTCATAGACGAAAAAGAGATATGACCTTAAATTGTTATAAGTATGAATATGAATAAATCTATATATATAAAAATGAATAGCTGTTCGTTAGTCTCGCTTAAACTCGGCAACGGCTAAACCGATTTGGCTAATTGTGGTCTTGAAATAATGGTGGAAGTTCAGGTAAGGTGTAAATGGTTAGAAATTTTCAAAAAATGCACAAACACACACGTTTTAAGCAAAATTCCTTTTCCCATACTTTGCAAAGAAAAAAATCATTTTCCCATATACTTTATATGTCAAAATTCAAATTGAAGAAATTGAAAATTGAATTTGAAGAAATTGAAAATCGACACTTTATTAAGCCAGCTTAACCGTCTCCAAAATACGTCTAATAAAGCATATGCATATACATACATATTTCTTAACTTCGGTTAATTCTCCTTGTTATTTTTGTTATTGTTCTTCTGTGATAGTGACTGCTAAGTGTGCGAGAGCTTTTCTTACTTAAATCAACTATTCCAATTAACGATGACGAGGAGAAGACGACCTGATGTAGGCCGTCGCAATCAGTCAAATGTGCGAAGAACTAGCTCACGGGTTAACCGCACTAATGACCAAAGAGAGACTGACCAACAAAACAGTCGTATTGCTATGTCACAGTTGCGTTCTGTAGTAAGTAGCAATGCAGTAGATAGGCTAGTTAATTTGTTCGAAAACTGAATGTAAAATCTTTATGTTTTATATCTCGAAAAAAAGCTTGAAAAACCAAAAAAAGTACTTTGAGACCCCGAAAAGAAAGAAAAGAAACATGCATTTTGTCAATTGTTGATTATTATTGGGCTTAATGTTCCAAGATTTGTTGATGCAATAAAAATAAAAATTAATTCATTCTTTTCCCAACGTTTCTCCGTTTTTTTTTCTGGCATCTTCAGATGTGAATTTTATTAAAAACTATTTTATTAAATATTACATTTGTGTTTGAACAATTTAAAAAAAAAACTAGCACAGACAAGTAGTTATTAAAGTTCACAAGCAAAACAGAAAAACATCTTTGAATGCATTGTTTAGATAGGACGGTCACACTTCACACAGTTTAAACGTCTGTATCTATCAACACCTTGATTTTTTTTTTCATAGAATACTTAATTGCTTGGCTTGAATTCTCAAATTTAAAGGAAATTGATGTTTCAAGAAACTTAAATTAGGCCAAGAAACCTCTAGCTTGAGTATTCACTTACACTTTCTGGTAGGCATAAATTTTAAAGGCATTGATTGCCGATATTATTTTGGTCCTAATATCTGTTTAAGCTCGTACAGCCAAAGTCGTACAGCTTCTGCGTTCTCTTCAATAAAAGTCTTGTCTAGTACTTAGACCTTATAGAAGCTGATCGATATTTGTATTTATGACTGTAGCTGACATAATTTTTATAATTTTCCCAAATAAGTTGGTAAAAGAAAAATATTGTAGGTAATGTAAATCCGTCGCGGACTCACAACTTTTGTAGCAATGGCCAGTTGGAGTGTTTTGTTTGAGAGAAAATTTAGTACGAATGTTCGTGTAGTGTAGTGGATGGTTATGGATGGATATGGACTCGAAATCCCATGATTCCCATTTATATGCCCAGAATACAAAAAATGGCTGTGGTAATTTTAAATTTGTATAAAAAAACGTTAAAAAATTGGTTTCAACCTAATGAAAAAACAAACCAATTCAACCTTAAACATACTAGCTGACCCAACAAATGCTGTCTTGCCATGTAAATAAAATTATTCAAAATGAATTGAATATTTGTGTAATATCATCATGTACAGGGTACAGCTAGTTTTGTACATGTTTTGAAATAAATGTATCAAATTCCGATATTGCTTCTAAGATCGTCATGAAATTTCGGTTGCAAATGTATTCAACTTGCTACGAAAAGAAAGACCACGGCTTGCAAAAGATTTGAAAGCTTTGACAACTCACATAACGCCAAATATGTTTGTTAACTTATTACTAACAACTAACATTGCAATAAGTGAGCCGCTGGTCTAATATAGTCTACTATGTTGGCAAACTATTGGTCGTAAGACTGAGCTTGATAGAAACTCTCTTTGATCAATTTTGATGATGTAAAAAAAAAAAATAATTTTCATCTACTTACTCTACCAATAACTCTTGGTACCTATCAATTTGAGTTTTCATTTTGAAGACACATTTTTTGTGTACCTACCTATACAAAGCTTGTTTAATTTTTTTCATTTGTATATTTCCGGTCGCAGAACCCTTGACAAAAAGCATGCTTTTTTCGCTATTAAAAAGGAACATGGTCCAGAAAATAGATGCCCAACCCAATTGGCATTGAATTAATTGAGTAAACTCGAGAAATATTTTCAACATTCATCAGAAGTGATTTTAATAAATTTGAAAAAAGTGTTGCAATCATCTTTCTGACTGCCAGACACTCACGGCACTGAAAAAAATGGCCATGCTTGAAAAACTGAAAAAAAAACGATTTTTTTAAAATCATTGTATTACTTGTATAATGTACATCCGTTAAACATTTTGTTAATAATGTTAGGGGCGACTTGCCCCCTTTTCCTTGTATTCTTGGATAGTTCAATCGCATCATCGCTTGCGCAAGGCTTAGCAGCAATGCCGCCCGCGTGTTTGCCCTTTTAGTATTGGAATCAGTACGCCTATGGATGCAGTCCTTGTTTATGTTTAACATGTGTTTAATTTAGCTTGATTTAAAAATAAAAATTTTGCCAATTCTTTCCGCCTTTTTTTCTATGTTGTCACACAATTTACACGCACCTACGTCTTACATATGTATGAATTCTGAAGATTATAAAGTCAAGTTCAATTATTATAATTTTGCTTCTTTTCTTCATTTTCAAAAAGCACAAACCCAAAATATTAAGGCGAAACACAAACGATTGTTTAACTAAAACAAATCAACTATAAATGGCCCGATAAAGTCAATGACAATGTTAAATAATAATTTATAAGCCATTTGTGTGTGGTTTTTGGTTATTTGTTGATCATTTCTCCCATAAACATTTTTGTATACCTCTCCACTCGCAAACTGTGTATAGTCTCACAGCTCACACTCTTTTAAAGTCTTGTTTTATTTGCATTTAGGCAAACAACGTGTATTTATTTTTTCAAAACGAAATGAACTTTTGCCACAGCAGGTGGCTCGCAGTATCGTTTCATTCTCATTCTCGTGTTATACCAATTTGTATAAATAACCAATAAATCACATCAAGCAAGAGTATAGTTTTTTGAGTGAGAACAAAAACTAGAATGAAATTTAAATAAAAAAAAAAAAACCAACATCGGGAAAAATAGTTTCAGTGATGATGAGATTCTTCTTGTGGTGATTTATGCAACCGTAATGATTGTTCTGTTAAATACTTTAAGTGAATACCAGCATAAATCATTTTCATAACAGGAAAGTAGCGTTTTTGAGGTTTCTGTTAAGTGTGAATATTAGAGAAACTCAAAATCAGAACATTGACGCCTACAAAATAAAAAAAATATCGAAAAAAAGCTTGAGGACACTTTTAACGTTTACCGTTCCGTTGATTTTTTATTTGTGAATTTTTAATATTTTTTGTTTCTAAAAACGTGTTATTTAAATTTAGAAACAAAAGACATTGTAGATTCTGATCATTCACAAGAATTTCAAACAAGGTCGTAAGAATAAGAAATGTGACGACTTGGGAGCTGGGACCTACGGAAATTAAGAAATTATGTTCTTATCAAAGGGACAGGGTGATTTAGATTATTTAATTGGTGTAACAGTTTTTATGTTATTTGAGCTTCTGAATTGTTTGCTTTGATTAAGTTTATGGGAAAATTTAACGAGACTTTAATTTGTGATTGTGATTTGGAATACGGCATTAATCTATTTTATAGGGTGTTTTATAAAATTCTAAAACTTTAAATTGGCAACAACAGTTAGATGGCCCTTTTTGTCAGCCGTTAAGTGATTTTTTGATTGGTTTGGCATTTAAGGAATTAGTCACAGGATCATCTAGCAAGGCTTAGTTGTTGAATGGAATTTTGCTTCGTTCTCCATGATTCTCAGCATTTCGTGTCTCCTAAAATTTCTGTTTTTAAAAAGGGGTGTGGCCTAATTCTGGAATGTTAGAGAAATCGAAAACATTGAGTGACGTAAAGGAGTAAATTTTGATGAAAAACGGTACGAAAAGAGGTAAAAGCCATTCGGACAAAAGTACTGCGGAAAAGTATAGTTTGATATCAATTCGCTTGCGGGATTTTCATTTCCAGTCTTTCAACACAAGCTCTTTAAGAATGTATTCAACTCCATGAAAGAGTTCAGTCAATCTTTTTCTAGAGAAGGGCCTTGAGAACTAAAAAAATATATAGGTACTTTTCAATATCGAAAAGTTGAACGATCCAAGAAGTATATTGTTGAAAATAAGCAAACCAGCAACTCACACTGTAGTACAATCTACTGTACTTATATCAATGAAGTTTTTAATATCAAATTATTAATGTTAGTTTTCAATATGAAATGAATGTTTTGTTATATTATTCTCTATTTAGCTCTTGAACAATAAACAACTGTTATTTTGAAAGGATTGTTTTATTTGGATTCAAATATAAATCCCATAGGTTATGTGCCCAGAACGTTTTCATCTGTGCTGAAGAAAAGAAATTAGCTCGCTAAAAAGGCTAAACGAATGCATACGAAAATTGAAAACGAAGAAAAAGTTCAAGAACAATTGAAGAGCAATTAATTTTTGTGAAACTATAGAGAATCAAGTCAATCGAAGAGAACCATACCATGAGCTTTACCAATGTGAAGATTGAGACGTTGGGGAAGGACAATTTCGACACATGGAAGATTCAAGTTGAAGCCCTTCTCATAAAGAACGATGCCTGGAAGTATGTGAATGGAACATGCGAGAAGCCGTCTACGCCGGAATCAGCAATAGCTGAGTGGGTAAATAATGATGCGAAAGCAAAAGCTGATTTGATTTTAATGGAGAATGGAGAGACCACATTCGAAATTTTTTCGATATTGTGGACAAAATTCAAGAAATGGATTTGGAAATCGTTGATGACCTACTAACAATTCTATTGCTCTACAGCATTCCGGACGAATACGAATCCTACCGAATCGCAATTGAAACCCAAGAGAAATTATTGAATCCTGAATCTCTCAAAATTAAACTTCTCGAAGAATATGAAGCAAGAAAGCGAAATACATCGAATAGTGCTTCAGGTGCCATGTTTGTGAAAAAAAATAATGGCACATCGAACCGAACGAAGAAATATGAAAAACCAGCCGAGGAACGCTTTAAGTTTGCTTGCCACACATGCGGCAAAACTGGCCACAAGGCAAGGGACTGCAGATCGAAGAATTTCAAAAAGATCTCAGCAAATCGAAGTGAACAACATGAAGAAGTCAACCGAAATGCAGCAGTTGCAATGAAAGCCAGCAATGAAAAAGAAAGTTGGTGCTTGGATTCAGGCGCATCGTCACACATGTGCTTCGAAAAATATAAATTCACTTCAATCAATCCTTCAAACACAAGAATGCTTAGTTTGGCCAACAATGAATCAACGAAAATTGAAGGAAAGGGAGATGTATTGCTGACTCTAAATCAGAGCCTGACCGTAAATTTAGAAGAAACTCTTTTTGTACCAGACCTTCGATCAAATCTGTTATCAGTGTCAAAAACAACAGAGCACGGTTTTAAAGTCACATTTGAAAAGAAGGAAGCTGTGATTTATCGCCCTGAAACTGGAGAAGAAGTTATGAAGGCTCATAGAATCCATGACCTGTACTATGTAAGAGAATACACAGAAGATAGCAGAATTGCACAGAAGACTTCGTCGTCACTTCAAGAATGGCATGAAAGATTTGGCCATCTGAATGGAGCTGACTTGAAGAACATGATACGCCAGAAGAAAGTTATGGGGATAACCGACCGAGTTGAAGAGGAACTGCCAGTTTGTGAAACGTGCATCAAGGGGAAGCAATCGCAAAAACCGTTTTCAAGGTCGGAATCTAGAAGTGAAAACATTTTAGATTCTGTGCACACCGACGTTTGTGGACCAATGCGCGTAAGTTCTATCGGCGGTTCAAGATACTTTCTTACATTCATCGATGACAGATCTAAATGGACCGAAGTTTATTTTCTGAAGAAGAAGAGCGAAGTCATCGACAAGTTTAAGGAGTACAAGAGTATGGTAGAGAAGAAAACTGGCTGCAAAATCAAAACCTTGCGATCTGACAACGGGTCTGAATACACAAGCCATCAATTTGAAACGTTTTTGAAAGATGAAGGAATCAAGCATGAACTAACTGTTGAGTATACACCGCAACAAAACGGTGTGTCTGAAAGAAAAAATCGAACGTTAGTCGAAATGGCGCGTTGCATGATGATACAATCGGGACTATCAGCAGGTTTCTGGGCAGAAGCAATTCTCACATCTAACCACATCAGAAATAGATGCCCTTCAAAGAGCTTAGATGGTGAAATTCCATTTCAATTGTGGACTGGAAGAATCCCCGTTGTAAGCTATTTTAGAAAATTTGGATCAACTGCATTCGTGCTCGACAAAACACCCGGAAGAGGCAAGTTCGATCCAAAATCCATAAGATGTATTTTTATCGGATATTCAGAGCAGTCAAAAGCATACAGACTTTGGGACCCAGAAGCAAGAAAAGTTGACCGTAGTAGAGACGTCACTTTTACCGAAGCCTATCAGCCAGAAAACTATTTCGAAGATTTCATCAATGACGAAATACCTCAAGACAAGGAACTAGAATGTAATGTACAAATCCATTCAGAAGCTGTAAAAGAACCAGAACAGTTTACAGATGACTATACCGAAACATCAACAACTTGGAGAAGAGGACCAGGACGTCCACAGAAAGTTCTAACGGGAAACCGTGGTAGACCTCGAAAATTGTTCAACATGATTCAAGTTCAGAACAACAACGCTGATATCGAAGAAACATCAGAAAATGAAGAGCCATCCAGCGTTGCAAATCTCATTCAGTTTGGCGATCCACAATCAGTCGAAGAAGCTCTCTCGAGTCCAGAAGCCATGCAGTGGAAGAAAGCTATGAAGGATGAATACGAAGCGTTGAAGAAAAGCAAGACCTGGTGCGTTGTTCAACGCCCAAAAGGTAAGAAAATTATCAAATCTAGATGGATACTACGAACAAAATACGCCGCAACTGGATCATTAGAGCGTCGAAAGGCCAGTCTAGTCGCCAAAGGATTCACACAAACACAAGGCGTTGACTACAATGAAACCTTTGCACCCGTAGCTAGAATTGGATCTATTCGAATGATAATGGCACTTAATCTTGAACTTCACCAACTGGATTTCGTAAGTGCATATTTAAACGGCGAAATAGAAGAAGAAATTTATATGGAAATCCCTGAAGCATTCGAAGAAATTTTACCCAAAGAGGAGCTCGAAGAATTCAAAGGTGATAAAGTCTGTCAAGTCAAGAAGGCCCTATATGGATTGAAACAGTCTGGACGACAATGGTACAAGAAATTAGATCAGAAACTGAAGTGACTCAATTTAAAACCTTCATGTGCTGATCCTTGCGTCTATACTCGAACACAGAAAGATGAAATTACCATTGTTTTAATTTACGTTGACGACTTGATCGTAGCATCAAATAACCCGAAGAAACTGCAACAACTTAAAGAAGATTTATCAGAATCTTTTGAAATGAAAGATTTGGGAATATTGAATTTTTGTCTAGGAATTCAATTCAAACAAGATGAAGC
The DNA here is from genome assembly GCA_943590905.1 of Sphaerophoria taeniata. Classification (NCBI taxonomy): domain Eukaryota; kingdom Metazoa; phylum Arthropoda; class Insecta; order Diptera; family Syrphidae; genus Sphaerophoria; species Sphaerophoria taeniata. Next base: position 29,112,918 of record OX016541.1, read on the forward strand.
TAAAAATGAAATCACAATGTCACAATCAAAATATTTACAAGACATCCTATGCCGTTTCAACATGAAAGATTGTAAGCCAGTAAGTACCTCTATGAATCCTAACGAAAAACTTACGAAAGAAATTTGTCCCAAAACTCATGACGAAATAGAAGAAATGAAAAATATACCCTACCAAAATTTGATTGGATCTTTGATGTATTTGGCCGTTTCAACTCGACCAGATATCGCACATGCAGTAAGTATACTAAGTCAATTCAACACAAACTTCGGCAAACAACACTGGATTGCAGCAAAAAGAGTGCTACGCTATCTAAAAGGCACAGATAATCTTGGACTGAAATTTACCAAAACCGGAAAAAGCCTAATAGGATATGCTGATGCAGATTGGGGTTCATGTGTTGATGACAGACGATCATATACAGGATACAACTTTAATTTGGCAAATGCAGCAGTTAGTTGGGAATCCCGGAAGCAACGTACAGTTGCTATGTCAACTACCGAAGCCGAGTACATGGCTATATCCGAAGCAACTAAGGAAGCAATTTACCTCAGACGATTTTTTGACGAAATTTTTAATCAACCACAAGCAACTACGATTTTCAATGACAACCAAGGTGCTGGACAACTAAGCAAGAACACAGTGTTTCACAATCGTACAAAACATGTTGATCTACGTCACCATTTCGTAAGAGAAGCTATAGAACGAGAGGACATCAAGATTGAATACATGCCTTCAGATGAAATGCCAGCTGATGTTTTAACAAAATCCTTATCAGCACCCAAGCACACTAATTGTATCACAAACCTTGGTGTGTGTTTGGTATAATTATTCGGGTTGCAGTTTGAGGGGAAGTGTTGAAAATAAGCAAACCAGCAACTCACACTGTAGTACAATCTACTGTACTTATATCAATGAAGTTTTTAATATCAAATTATTAATTTTAGTTTTCAATATGAAATGAATGCTTTGTTATATTATTCTCTATTTAGCTCTTGAACAATAAACAACTGTTATTTTGAAAGGATTGTTTTATTTGGATTCAAATATAAATCCCATATATATTCACGTTGATCTGATTTTTTGATCATAGAGAAAACATAATACTTACATATTCACTTTCTAACCCGTCGATGACATGTTCAATGACGCTTTAAAAATTAATGTGCCAAAAATCGCCATTTAGTTTATAAATTTTATAAGCTTGATTAATTTTAAGCGCTTGGTGAATAGTTTAGCTACATTTTCGGGAAATTTTTCAACAAAATATTAACCTGAGAACAATATTACGCATTTTGACGACTTTTTGTAGGTGCAAAATGGCGGTTTTCTACTTTTCGATCGTTTGGGCGCTAGCCCATTCTCATAGATTTGTTTCAATTTCATTTAAAGATTTTTTGCGATTTTTATGAAAAGGAAATGACAGGAAAAGCTAACATGAAATGACTATAAAACGGTCTAGTTCTATACTATGAACAATTAAGAAGAGCCATCAAACTGATAAACATATTTCGTGTCGACAAATGTTCAGAACTGTTGTGTCCTGACTCCTGCTATGCTTTGAACTTCTATTGATCAGATTAGATATGTCAAATGCGCAGTGTAACGGTAAGGGATTCCATTGCCTTAGAATTATTTGAAGGCAAACACTGTCTGGTGGCACTCAAAACCAAAATTGAAAGTCAATTCAACCTTAAAAAACATGTCCCATACATTCTGTTTGCGTTTTATCTGAAAACCGCAAAGAACGGGAATTTTTGTAATAGGTATTAAACTTAAACATGTTAAAATATTTTACAAAACCAACTCAAAAAGTGAAATCAGTTGTGCTTTTGTACAAAAGCCGACGGCTTTCTATATGCAAGGCTGGCACTAGCACTAGTAGGTATTGAATACTGAATAGTGTTAACTTCATTGTAACACTTATAGCTTTGTCTGGCTTCTTGTAGGTACAGTCATTATCGTATTCCAAATTTATCTCTGTTCAAAACGCACGTTGAAGTAGACATCTAGCTTATGGTAAATGTAACTGCTTTAAGCATACACTTTTAAGACGGGCCTTTCTAAAACTTTGACTCCTTAATTAAGTTTCAAATTATCCTTCCCAGACCTTAAAATAATCCTTTTAAGTCAAGTATGTATTGACAAATTAAGCTGTCCTTCTATGAAATACGAAAGCCTCAAGTTTGACTTTGTCAAAACAAGAATAAATTTCCTCAAAACAACGAAACCTTCATTTCATTTGCCGACGCACAGTGGCCCGTTTAGGCTAAAGTCATTCCAAAATTCATTTTTTTCGTTGTTCCAGAATTCAAAATTTGTTTTTTCGCTGAATTAACAAATATTTGAAGTTCTTGAAACCGAAGTTTTTTTTTGAATTTTCCCAACGGTTTGGTTTTGAGAGGGGGTCAAAGTTGAACTTTTTTTTCAGTTTTAATAACAAACAATTTTTTTTTTCTTTTTCTTGACTTTGAGAAGCTATATTACGAACGTGGGGAAAGAATTTTTGTTTTTTCTTTCTGAAATTAACAAATACGTTAAAATATATGTTTGGAAAAAATATTACAAAAAAAAAAAAAATGTCTATATATGTATTTTTTTCTTTCTTTTTTTGGACACCACTTTTTGTACCTTTTTCTGACTTTACATTGCATGGAAAAAAAAGCTTCAAGAAGCATTAAGCAAAACTCAACGCATAATGAAAGCTGAAGTATTTCTTAATATAATCCTGAAGAAATAATTTGCGCCAACTTGCGCCCAACTGAGCTAGAGCGATTTTATTAATCGATGGCAGGCACTTTTTTTCAATTTTCTGGTTTTTCAATGGCAAATTAATAAAATGTTTAATACTGTAACTTTTGAACAAGTTGAGATATCACCACAATTTTTTTTTTTATTTCGAAGAAAATGTTCACGGCTAACAATATGATGAGTTTTAAATTTATTACATTTGCAGGGTGTTCCAGAATTTTCGAACAAAAAATTTTTTTTTTTTCAAATTCAAAAAATTATCTGAAATGGGGAATGAATTCACAACAATTTTGTTTTTGATGACGGAAATATTTTAAAATACGATATGTCATAAATATATCATAAATCGGAGGCAATAAAAAAATTAAATTGAAGGGTTTATATTATATCCATAATAAAATATTAGCAGTTACTTTTGACTATGTTTTTTTAACTATGATTGACGGAAAAGTTTTAAATGAACTTACAGAAACAAAATCAACGCGGTCATGCCCAATATGCAAAAGGACACAAAAGAGTTTCAATAGCCAAGATGAATCCAATGCAAACATTGACGAACATAACTACCAATATGGAATATCTCCACTGCATGGTACAATCAGATGCATGGAATTTATATTAAAACTTGCATATACACTTCGACGGGATGGAGAGGATTTCGGTGAATCGATTGGGATCAAAGAAGCACAAAAAAGAAGAAAGGAAAGGATACAAACGTGTTTCCGTGATCAGCTTGGACTCGATGTAGACAAACCAAAGCAGGGATTCGGAAATACTAATGATGGGAACACTTCGGGAAGATTTTTCGAGCAATCGGAGATAACAGCTCAAATAACTGGAGTAAACATAGAGGTTATTTCCAGGCTGAAAATAATACTTGATGTTTTGAACTGCAGGGAAGTTGTGAACGCAGTTAAATTTGGGGAGTATACTAAAGCAACAGCAGCTCTGTTGACTCAAAAAAGTATCCTGAAAAACAACTGACACCTACTCTTCACAAAATTTTGGCTCACAGTCAAGATATTATAGAGTATCAATCACTTCCCCTAGGAGAATTATCTGAAGAAGCCCAGGAGTCCAAAAATAAGGACTACAAAAGGTATAGATATCAAAATACCTGCAAAGTTTCGAGAATAAGGCAGAATGAAGACTTATACAACATGCTTGCAGCCTCATCTGATCCGCTTATTTCTTCTCTGAGGCACGTAACGATATGAAAGCACTTTATTCTCCGGAAATGTTGAGTTTATTGAATATTACCACGGACCAAGATGATAGTTTTCAAGAAATCTAATGTTTATACGTACATTTCAACTGTTTTTATTGTATAATTTGCTGTTCAATTTGTTATTTATTATTATTCTAATGTCAATTTACAAAAAAAAAAAAAAATTAAAAAAACTTTTTTCGCCACTGTTCCTCTAAAATCGGTGTTTTACTTTTCGCGCTACTGTTAAACGTCAATTCCTTTTGTTTTACGCCAGAAAATGAATTTTCTTGTTTGTTTAATTCACATTTAATCATTTTTATCTCACTTAATATAACTAAGCTTTTTGACAGCTATTTCCGAAACACCCTGTAATGTTTTTATTTTGAAATTCACCATTTTCATAGCGTTGGGTGTAACCTTCAAAATAAAAAAAAAATTGTGGAAATATCTCAACTCGTTTAGGAGCTATGATTTTTGGAACCAAAAAAGCCGAAACGGGCCACTGTGCGACGGCAAAAACACCAATCGAATCAAACCGCCCACATCCTCACCTTGTAACAGTCGATTTTCGGCATCTGTAAAGCTCAGCACCCAAGCATCGCCCTCCATCGCCGAATTCTTGCCCTGCAACGCAATGCACTCCTTCGAAAGCATATCAAATCCCTCAGTCTTAACCTCTGCCACGATATTTGGATGCGGCCATGGAATGCCCGGCAATGGCCAATGCGACGCCGAACGCGGCCACAAGCCAGCACACTTAAAAGCCGGCGTTATCTGTACAATAATACGTTCGCGTATCCTTAATTTCACTTCCGTTGTGTCGGCAATCATTTTCACAATATCTCGATATGCACACTTGTCACATGCTTGCGCCACCAATGTTTGAAATCGAGATCGAATTTTACGTGCTGACAAATAGCCCGATGCCGTTATAAATTCCACCCACAGTGACATCGAACGCTTTCGACCATCACTTAATTTCAGAACCGCACAACCGGGCAATGTACCATCGTCGACGAAATTCAACACTCCCATTTGATTGAGGTAGATTATGATTTCGAATTCGGACGGCGAGATCACTTCGAGACCTTCGAAACGGCCGTTATAATCGTTGAGGGACGATATGAAGCGAGGCTCCTGCACTTCAACCTCTTTGAGAACGTCCTGGACGATGCGACAGACCTCTTGAATGGTCTTGTGAATTTGAGCTTTGCGCGCTTGCACCCGATCGGCGCAGTATTTGTTCATTTGGTACACCATTTTGGATTGGGCCGCTATCATGTCCGAAGGGACGAGCATTTTAAGGCAACACTGCAAACGGATCTTATCTCAAAAAACACTTTTTCTCCAACTTTGCAAGAGAACGAAACACACGCGAAATGCCGTCGCACGTTTGAGTTTTTCGGAAATTAACAAAAATTCGTTTTGTCCGATCAACAAACAAAAAATTGAGAATACTAATTATGGAACAACAGCGAACACACCCGGCGACGACAGTTGCTGTACGTTGAATGCCCCAGATGAATAATCCCTCCAATCCACACAACCGGATTTGTTTTGTTAAACCAGCTCTGCTCTGAGGAATAATTTGTTGCGAGTGTGTAAGTGCTTGTGATTTCGACGAGATGGCGCTGAAAGAAGGCGTGACTACCGGAATTGATCCCTTTGTAAAGGCCGCAGAGATGGCGTAGATACAGTTTTTTTTTTAATTTTCTTATCCGGTAGATACATTTGCTGTAGATACATAACTTGACATTAACGGCCTTACAACCATTTTTGATAGTGTGTGTGAAATGCCCAAGTTAAAATTGACGCAGTGGCGTGCGAAGAAATTTAACGGATGGTTCATTTTGATTTCCAAGATACTTCCTCTCATAAATTATTCATTCCTACCCCGTCTTATTACGCCACTGGATTTTCAGGAGGCGTGGCCAAACTTACATTTTCTTTTGATTTCCCCTTGCGCGCTAGTGTGAGTGAGTATGTTGAAATAAAACGGTAGCAAAGTGTTTATTCAATATTTACATTTGAAGTGTCAAACTTCTTGGAGTTTGTGTCCGCCTACTTTGGCCTTTTGGCGCTATAGTACATGAAACACCCCTTCACACAATCGGCATTGTTACTGTATCGGTATTTGTGTGTGTTGGGCTCTTTTTGGCCCATTGTTTCGTGTATAATAGCTATCGTGTATTGTTAAAATAATAATAATTGTATCCCAGGGAAACGGGTAGGGTAGGTTTTACGATGTTAGGTTTTATTTTTTTCTGGTTTTGTTTGTTTGGTGTTGGGTGAAGTGCGAAATGATTAATGTGGCAATAACACGGATAATGTGTGTTGTTTATTTTTTCTTTTTTTCTGTATTTGTGTACATAGGTATTTTTATATGTATATTTTTGTGTGTATGGTTTAAATGGAGTTTTGGTTTTGCGAAATGTTGAATGAGAAAAAAATGTTAAAGATTTTTGTTTTTCTTTCATTTAAAGAGAGGCAGTCAATGTCCAAAATTATTTTGAGATGAGGATTTGAATGGCGCTGGAAAAGTGAAAATTTTGTTTGTATAGGTATGAAAAAATTGGTGAACCTTTTGACTAAGTGAATTAGTGATGGGCATAATCGAATGATTTCAATGATCGAGAAAAAAGTATTCGAATGATTTGAATAATCGAATGATTTTTCGAGTTACGAACTCGAATAAAAATGGTGAAAAATGGTACGTTTACAGTGCACAAAGTGCTATTTTATACTTATTTCAAAAATTTCTTCCTGGTGACGTGAAATAACGCCCTACGAAATAAGGCCCCACCTTAAATGCGGCTTTATTTCCATGAAGAAATCGAAAAACACCCGACAGGCCTTATTTCAATTGAATTGTGTAAATAAGGCCTCATTTTACATGGAAATAAGGCCGCATTTCCAGAAGATAAAAATAATGGGTGATAAGTGCCGAATTTCATTTTGCGACTACTGACCCACTATACTGGTTCATTTGTCCAGAAATCTAATTCGGGGTTTCCGACCTTCGCGATGAATTTTAACATTTTGTAAAACAATAAAATAAGTTTATTACATTTTCAAGGTTTTTTCTGTGCATACAGCTGAAACATACCGCATGCTTTAAGTCTATGTGACGTTAAGAAAACATTATCAAATGCAAACGTTCTTCTGCATTCTGGGATGTCAAAGTTCTGTGAGGGTACAGCATTCTACAAGCACACTATACTTGAAGCCAATTTCATCTTATTGTATCTATCTGTCACCTAAAATAACCAAGCGGTTTCATTTACATTGAAAGATGGATGGACACAAGCGGAAAAAATTTTGCCCAAAAGAGAATCAATTTGGGGTGTGAAAATTAAAAAATTCGCGCGAATTTTTTTATTTTCACACCCCAAATTGATTCTCTTTTGGGCAAAATTTTTTCCGCTTGCTTCGCTCGCAATCAAATCAAATGGATCTTGATTTTTTCGTATCGGCCTCATCCTCAGTCGAAATTCAAAAAGATGCTGAAAATGAATAATTGAAATTCTTGCGAAAATCTTTCTTTGCATTACAGGATGTGTAGTGGTTGCTTTTCCAAATAAAAGGATACCTCAACAGCTTTGAAAAACGAATTGCTCTGATCGTTTTGTCGACGGCTAATAAAGAAACGTGGTCCTAATTGTTTGTAAGATTTTTTTGTAGTGTAGTATACCTACATACAGGAACTTATAGTTTTTATTAATTTTTTTAGCATGAACATTCATGTTCCACTTTTTTTTTTATTTTGACTTTTGTCCCATAGTGTATTAATAATCCCTTAATCGAAGTCGGCACTTATGACCCTCCATAGAAGATCAGAAGTTCCGAAAACAATTTTCGGGAATTCTGATCGCGGGACGAGTTTCCCTGCGCCAACTTTCTAATCAAAACAGAAAAACCAAAATAAGGCCCCACGGGCATTATTTCTAAGTTGCAATGAAAATAAGACCGCAACCCTTGTAAGGGTCTTATTTCCATTAGAAATGGAAATAAAGCCCTATGGGGCCTTATTTCGTCGGGCGTTATTTAACGTCACCTTTCTTCCTCTATCCTCTATCTTGAAAATTTTCATATCAGAACTATAATTATACAAAAAATTAAAATATACATAACTCCAAAAGTCGCGTGAACTTAGCCGCGTTTTTTCTACAAAACTAATTTTTGTTGTGAGTTATGGGTGTATTTCCATTTTTTTCAAAATTTCGAGTTCGAAAATTAATTTTTCTAAAACTATTATTTAAAACAATTAAATTTAACTTTAAAATGAAAGCCTAAGTTGTTGGCTTTGCAGAAAGGTATAACACTTTGTTGTAGATGAAGCCGTTGATTTTTAATATTTTCTTAAAAAAAATAAGTCAATTTTTCAGAAAACTGCCCCTCCTGGCTAAACGGGGGGAATAGGCCCCCTCTCCCATACAATTTTTTTCTTGTCTCAAGCCTACTAACACATATGGCTATTTGGCACAACGTTTTATTTTAACATATGGGTGAAGGAGGAGTTAGTTATTGATTAAAATATAAAGTTAAATTTAATATAGCCTGGCACACTTTTCGTTAGGCAAGCTATCATATTCATATATGTTTACAAACTAAATTTCATAAAAAAAAAGTTTCTTAGAGAATGTCATTGTTTGGCATTTAGACGGGTTAAGTTCTGGCAAAAATCCATCAAAATTTGGACTTGAAAATTTTGCACCCAAAAAAATGTTAGCCCAGACTTAACAACCCTCAAGAGTTCTGATGCAATAAATATATTCATAACCAATATTCCAGTAGTTCCTCATACCAATTTTCGAAAATTATTCCTTGTATCACGACAAAAATTCATTTAACCTTTATATGCAGAAAGTGCATTCGCCCTTTTTCAACAGTTCTGATGCTGAAAATGAGTTAAAAACCAAGAGTTCTGAAGGTTCTCATACTTAAACTAAATAATTCCGGAATAACGAGCCAACAAACCCGATTTTGTATTTTTCACCTTAAAGTGCATTTTTTAGTAGCCGCAAAGTGCATTTCCTATTTTTTAGCAAATCTGATGATAAAAATGTAAAAAACCAAGAGTTCTGAACCTCATAATACGATACGAATTGCTTGTAAACACCTTTTACGGACGTACACATATGTACATTGGATTGAGGCTACTAAAAAATGCATTTTTGTCTGAGTAATAAAAATCTAGTCTGTGGTCTAGTTAATGCCGGAACTATTTAATATAAGTATTATGAGGTTCAGAACTCTTGGTTTTTTACATTTTTATCATCAGATTTGCTAAAAAATAGGAAATGCACTTTTGTGCATACGAGTTAAAAATGCATTTTTTAGACGTTTAACCCTCCAGTGGGCGCGTGGTCTACGGTCGTAGACCAGTCTTTTTTAAAACGCCGCCGTTCGCAGAAAAACAATTTTTTTCCGCCATCGTTCACAATAGCTGTAGATAATTAGTTGCTCTACCTAATTAATATGCTATTTTTCTTCGGAGGGGGCATACGAAAGCTTAAAAGGTATTCAAAGTCTCTTGGTCTACCATCGTAGACCACGCGACCACTCGTGTAACAAAAAAAGTTGTCTTCAATTGTATTATTATAGGTAAGGGATTGTACATTTTTAACTACTTTTATTAAAAAATTAATTGATTAGTGAAGAAAATTGCTTCTACTATCTCTGGGACCTATTTTTGGGTCCGTGAGCTGACCTCTAGGGTGAGGTGCGAAAAAAGTGTTAAATTTGCTTGTAGGTACCACTTGAAATGTATATGCGTTTATTGTGATTTGTAGTGCACATTTTAATTTTTTTTTTTTTAACTTATTAATGAATTTGTGTTCTATGTTTTTTGAATAGTTTTTTTTATGTTTGCTGTACTGTTTTGTTTGATTTTTTATGAAAAAAGACAAAAACGTGAACACGAAAAACTCAATTTTTCAAGTCTTATATTTCTTTTGTTTTGTGTACAATTTTCCTTTTTTCTTATTCATTACTTTATTTGGTTTATCATTTATTGAAAAAAATATCTTTTTTTTGTTATTAACTTTTTTAAAGTATTAATTTATTTTTTATAAAAAATGATTACGAAAAATCGTAAAATTGGGATTGTTTTTTTATTCCGATTTTTTTTTCAGTGTATCAATAACTTTTTATCTTTGAGTGATGAATATGAAACAAAATATGTTCCTCTATGATTTGACCGCGATTTGAATTCTTAAAACGCTATACTATATATATTTTTTGGCAAAACAAAATGGTCTACAGTCGTAGACCACGCGACCACTCGTGTCTCTTTTAACCACGCGCCCACTGGAGGGTTAAGGGCATCAATTTCAAAAATTGGTATGGGGAACTCTTGGAATATTGGTTATGAATGAATGAATATTTATTGCATCAGAACTCTTGGGCTTGACAAAAGTGCGGCTACTAAAAAATGCACTTTAAGGTGAAAAAAAACGTCTATTGATACAGTGTCTTCAATCTAATGAATATACAAATTTGTCCAAATATTTATTGTAAAATATGTTCATTTGATCGAAAACTGAATTTAGAATGTTCTATATATCGAACAAAAGCTTGATTAGTAGTTAAAACGTCAAAAATCCAAATGATCTTATGTCAGTTTTGGCGGCATACGTCCTCCAGTTGTTTTTTTTAGCTGTTTACAATGTTTTAATAATTTGTTAATCATAAAATTCTAAACATTTTTCCCATACATAATGCGTGTCTATCTTTAATCTTTAAAACGAATGGAGGTTAGAAAATACGAAGTTTTAGTTGAATGTATACCTACTGATACAGAATTTGCATTCTACTTATAATGAGTCAGTCAGTCAGTCGAAAGTCATTTTTTTACGAATACATACCTACATATTAGTTTTGCTTCGTACATTTTACAAATTCATCAGTAGGTAAATCTTAAGCGAAATTATTAACTCTAAATTTGTATTTATGTGGAAATCGCCAATGATCGCCAAAAATCGCCTTCATTCTACTGTCTCTAAACCCTCACAAGCACCAGAGTAGAGCGATGACGTGTCAGGTGTCACTGTCTAGTTTAACCTGAATTAAAAGGTTTAATCCTGAATTCGACAATTTTATTGAAAAAAAAACTTTATAGTTACCATAATTTGAGATAGCGCCACTTTAGTGCCAGGTGTGTGCGAAGTTTCCACACGCTTGTTGTTTGAATGACCAAAAATCACCGAAGCAACATATCTAAATTTTTAATTTTGTTAAATTTCATCTACCATACAGAAGGTCCATCCCCATTGATTCAAGTTTACATAGTTCTTAATTAAAATAAATCTCACCTCTGTTTTTTGTATAAAATCCGCATATAAGCATAACACGACATCAGACAACCAGACTGACAAATTAATCTCAAGCATCATTAATTCGTAATGGATTCTAAATCTAATTCTCAAACCTATGCCATAAATTTCCACACAACCCGCTGTTCATTTGTGCAATGAGCAAACGACTACAAGTCCAACTTCCACCCTCTGAATTCCAAGCAAGTCATAAATCAAAGACCAAATAGATGTCTCTCCTGCGGCAAGGAGTGTGTCTGTGTCTATTCAACCCCCATTTCTGGTAAATGACGAATAAAATCCTTAAAAAATCTCAGCCTAGAGCCCGCTCTCGGCACAACTTTTTGCTGTGTTTTCGAAAATACCTAAAGAATGTAGGTAAATTGGCATGAAGTGAGCTTAAATTTTCTAAACGAACAAAATGTCAAATACCAGCACAGCAACAATAAAATGGGTTCCTTAATCCTGCGACGAATTTGTTAGAAAAAGTAATTTCAAGGGCCAACGAGCATCAGCATTAACCAAAAATTCCTATTTCTAATTGGGGCTTAGGTATAAATACCTAACAGAAGTTCAAAGAGTATAGAAATTGACATAGGCATTTTTCAAGACTTCATATGAATGGCAAGGCAAGCAACCTGAAACAAGTTAATTAAGACGGCATTAATTGCTGATAACAATCCGCAAGTCCTCCCACACATAATACGTCGAACTTCGAGCACGACTTTGGCTTAATTAAATTGCCCCTCTAGCGACATCTTAATAATTCCCATTCCGCGACACTATCATGACCCGAAAATCGATCACGCACCACACAAAAACAACGCCAAATGACTCCAACGCTCTCCATCGCATCCACTTAGCAATTCAGCAGCGCGCAAAGTGCAATACCAATCAGCGTTTTTATATCGAAAAATTTAAAATTTAAAACACTGTTGCTTCTTCTTCGCTTTCTGTCTTTTTAATTGAGCCAAAACGTCCGACCCACCGACCGACCGACGGACGGACGGACAACGATGAACTAGCGCGTTGCAAATGATCCCAATCTTCTTGTTGTGCTGGTTGCTTGGAAGCGCAAAACCGAGCCCCGCCACACATGTTACGGATGCGCATCTCCAAACACATACCTAATGAACGAAATATACAAATAAACAGTGGCTCGAAAAACTGCAGTTGCAGTTGCGACAACCGCCTTTCCATTCCAGCCGCACTACCACCGATCGCGACCGACCGCAACGCGAGCAATACGTCATTCGACTATCTGATCGTGGTGACACAGAAAAAGAGGGACACACATGGAAAAAAATGTCCTCCGTCGATTATATTTATGTTTGTACTTTCGGGGGAAACATCGACAACAGCACTTAGGAAGCAATGCACGATCATTAATTTCGGATCCATTACAGCGTGTATCGGGAGCACTAAAAGTATGCGATCTGCAACGAGGCGAAGCGATGTCATCGGACCCACAAGAGATGAAAAAGGAAACACTATGACATGGATCACTGATCACCGCTGACAGCCTGATTGGTGTTTGAAAAATGTCCCCTGATCTACATGAACGATCATCATCGATCGATGTGGATACCCAGACGGTATAGTGGCGACACACCACAACACAAAACAAACGGTACCATCACTTATCATTTGGATTGGGAAGACATCTGAGATCTGAGACTCAAACAGATTTGAGCACGATCAGTGATCCCTGATGATCACCTGTTGTTGGGTCAGACCAGCTACATGGCGACAGCAATGACGACGAAGATGACTTCTATATGCTGATGACGAAGATACCACATATCGGGCTTGGAACTTTGGGAATATGAATATTATGAAAACGATGCGCATAAGAGACTCAAAACGATCTTGCTTGGTGCATCGCTCCCTATACCTGACTGCTGGCGAACCTGATGCAGTAGTGTGGCGCCTGCATCCCGCCGAGAGTTGTCTGATAAATTTGTGGAATGCGTCCGCATGCGAACATGAAAACGAACACGAGAAAAATGAAAGACGACCATACGATTACGATATTATGCCCAGACGAGACACTGCTCGGTTGCTTCATGCGCACAACTGTGCGCCTCTGTCTATGCGCCTAGGTGCATTGCCAGCCTTTCAGTGTGTTTAGGGATTTAGAGCTGACTCCGGCTTATGGGGCAGAGACTAATCAATTCTGGGTTTAGTCACTTTTTGTTTGCTGCTCGACACACGCTTTTATTTTTTTGTCTTTTTTTATGAAAAATGACCAATTAACAAGAAAGAAATTGTTGAGGTTTATATGACAGTTATGAGTCTGGTATCAAAACAGCAGGCAGGAGATGACGACAAAAATTTGAGAGAACAGAGATAAAATTGTCTGGACATTTTATTTGTTTGTTTTTGTTTCACCCTTGGGCCTTCCCATGGAGAAAGTGATCCTGTTGAGGGTATTTTGTTTTCTTAACGTTGACACTTTTGGGTGTTCTGAAGGTCAACAACACTGACAGGTATAGAGGTGAAGGAATGTTGTGTTCTAATTGAAGTCTGCAGGACATCGAAATTATTCTTATATCAGGATTAGGATCATGCTGTTACTGCTTGACTACTTTTTCGTTCAAGCAAGTTTTGCTATGATGCAAAATTGGAATAGTATAGTGTCATGACCTTGAACGTCCGTCGCTTAGTCAGTGTAAAAAAGATATTTGAGACGTCATGGTTTATCAAACTTAATTGAGGTTGCTTTTACAATACATTGTGGCCTATAGCTCGCCAAATCGCTCTTCAAAATCTTTCTTCTTTACTTTTGTGCGCCATTTGGGCTCTTATAGGCTTGGTCGTTCTGACTGACTGACTGACTGACTGCCTCGGCTGACATCGCTTGTTATAAAAAAAAGAGCTCCGGGGCTGTCAATTGACTCACGGAAACGTTGTTTTCAGCCTTATTTGCTGCTTTATGGCCCAAAGAGTGATTACATAACGAGATCTTTGTGCAGAGTGATGTGCTTTTAGTTTTCCAGCCGAAATTTACGCTCGTCGGATCGCTAAGGTTCCGTCCGAAGAAAAACAGCGAACACTTTCATGTTCGGCAGTCTTGTATGGGTCTGGGTATGTAGAAATAAACGTGATGAGAAAACAGAAGCCGATGGCTCTGGTGAAACAGCAGGTATTATAATGGCCCCCGTAGCACTGGAGCAGCAGGCAATCGTTCTGGTCATTCTGCAGGTACTAGTACGGCCCCTGGTGGCACGCTCCATTCGAAAAATGTGGACCAAGAGAATTCAACACAAACACACAAGTGGCACGAAGTTTGTTTACACATTTGCGGACAGGAAAAACGATGGGCTCTTGAATTTGGCCAGTACTTCTTTTTAAAAAGCGCACTCTGTTTGGACCACACAGCATTAACTTTAGAAATATGTTTTCTTCTGTTGCTGCAATGCTCCTCTACAGTAAAGCGTCTTATTTCGAACCTCTTCTCACGGGATTTCTGTCAAGACACTGTGACGGGAAATAGTTGTAAGTGTCAAAACGACTTTTGATCAAAATTTAAACCCGTGTATAAGGACAATCATTTGCACTTGCTCATTTTAACCCTTTTTCCAACTTGATTTTGATTTATTCTTCCCGACTAATATCTTCAACTTTTTTTTGACTTTCTGATAAAATTCCCCATGATCGCATCCAAGATCAAAGGATGTGTTGACTTTATTCGAATTTTTCTGACACATGCCAGGCACAAAAAAAAATACCTGCCAGCCCCTATGCATCCTTCAATTAAATTTAAATTCCATAACCACAATATCATTCAAGTGTCGGGACCGCTCAGTAATTTTTTGTTGTCGCATTGACTCTTTAATGTTTGTTTCTTGTTCGAAAAATTCACTGTCGGAATTATCTTCTCAGGACAAAGAAATCCATCCATCATTCTTGCTGCCGAAGTGATGGACATTTCGACTGGACAAAACCAGAGATGCAGCGTTTTGAGAGCAATATATTTTTTTGCCTTTATCCCAATTCTGCTTTTTTTGCAAATTCCACTTTGGCCATTTGGTGATGAATTTTGCGGGCTTTGGCATTCCAGTTTTAGTTGAAACCAAAAAATCAATTACCTTCAGCTTCAGGTGAAGGAATTCCAATGACTGCTCTCGCAGGAAGTGAAAATATTTGATTTGGAGATATTTGGGCGAACGGAGCGAATTTTGAGAGGTCTTTGAAGACTCACCGACACTAGAATCTGTCAAAAGACATTGTATTGAAGGTTCTTCGCTGTTTGATGGATTGAGGACAAACAGGCTAAACCAACGGCAATCCCATATGAGACCTTGCAACTCGTACAAAGAGTATGATATGTTTATGTTTACAATTTCCGATTGAACCGAGTGTTCATCGAATACCAGTTAATACAAAAGCTAAAGACAATCATCGATGCGGCAAACACCAAAAGTGAGCGATATCGGCAGGAAAAAACGTCCAAGTCGAACAGACCGATTCTGGGCAAATTGAATTTCAGGACAAGCAAAATATCACTTCGATTAATTCAAGCGATCCCATTAAGAAGGCAAAAACAAACTCCGCCGTCGCTCGAAGGTACTTCGTACATAGCCGTTTTGGTGCAAATAAAGTTCGCATGACTTCAAGACTTCAGAGAAAAAACAGCCACAGCCGCTCTGCGCAGCGTCTGTTTGATATCCTTGATAGTTTTTTTGGATTGGTAAGTCTGCAATTCTGCACCAAGCCAACTCTTCGTCGTCGTCTTTATTTATTTAATTTTTTTTTCTCAATCTGAATCCGGATGGTTTTGGTCTCTTCATTGGGTTTAAAGTCGGCAGGCGGTGGCGACACAGGCGATGCTTGGCTGCGGCATGACGTTGCACAAACAAACGATCGATTACCTTCAAGTCTTTCCAACGAACCTATAGAAAAAGGAGTTCGGAACCACCACCGCGAGGATGTTGCTATACCTCCATTACCGTCATCGTGTTCGTATCGCTGTGGAACCGCCGCACCCTTTAAGAAGGAAGTTGAAGGAGTTGTACTGGACACCAGAGACTGCTCCATCGTGGGTACTTGTTTGCAACTGAGATAAAGTTAAGTAGGTATGTGAATTTATGGATTACATTGGCCTTGTTGCGGATTGTGTGTGCATTTTAGTTTCGTTTGGCAGCTGTCGACGGTTTTCCTTTTACGATTGAAATTTATCTCCAAGACAATTGGCTAAAAGTATCATTTTCAACTCTTGCTAACAATGAACACGACCGGATTAGCTCAGTGGGATTCTTACACTGAAGTAATGTCTGCTTTTCGTCGATAAAAAAAAACGCTCATACGCCACAGTGATCCTACACTAGCTAATGATTGTTTTTGAATACACTCTTGTTTTCTACTTAAGTTATAATTTTATAAGCAATAATACTAAATGGAAGACATCGAGGTGGGCGCTCCTTGGATCATTTAAGCAAATCCATCACTGAAAATGCAACGCAGTCATTGCAAACATTGAAATACATAGTTCTCTGGCAAAGACAGATAAAACAATGTTCATGTGTGGGAAGAATGGACCAAATGGAGCAAACAGAACTAAAACTTGTGTCCTATAAATTCTTTGCAAATAAATTAAATAGTAATTGAATCGGCCATAAATATGTTGAGTCACAAAAAGTCACAAAGTGAACGACTTGCTTTCTTGTAGTTTACTCATTTTACAATCGTTTTATAATAGTACACGATATGAAAAACTGATGGGTAGTAAAATCAAACGTTAACAAGAAGTAGAGGGTAAAGCATCCTTTAACTCTTAATGACGTTATACACAATATTTTAAATAGTTTTGCTGCGATAAACCCAGACTTATTGTTCTTAAGAGTCAAGCCCGTTTAAACGTAGTGATAGAACCATAAGCAAAAAGAACGACAGTATACTAATACCTGCATCAAGGAAACAAACAGAATCTAAGAGTACAATAATTAAAATTATTAGAAATTATATTATTGTCTTCACTTTTTAATTCGTTTAAGTATAGGAGTACAGAATACCCAGAAGCGGCAAAAATGGGTCTAGCGGTAAATGAGGGAAACACGAAGTATATGCTGCCTTCGAGAAAGGATACAGAACGTCACAATAGACGCATACAACTTCGAGGTAGTAGACGAGTTTGTCTACCTAGGCTTTGCTATGAACACGGGCAATAACACCAGCGCCGAGAAAAGGCGAAGAATTACTCTTGATAATCGCTGTTTCTTTGGGCTAAGAAAGCAATTGAGTGGAAAGCCCTCTCTCGAGCAACTAAGGTAAAACTGTACAACACCCTTATCATCCCTGTCCTGCTGTATGGTGCAGAAGCATGGACCTTGACAAAATCGGAGGAATGTGACTTAAGGCCCAACTATAATCGACATAAGCTAGCTTATGCGCGCTTAAGCAAACGTGCAAATGCATACACGCTTTATTGAATAGCCATAATCGAGTCTAGCTCCGTTTCGTTAATTTTTCCTCAGTTTCGTTAACTTAAGCAAACATAAGCAAGAGCGATCTCAGTCGCTCGGCGCATAAGTAAATCTGACAGGTTTTTCAAATACACATGAAAAACAAACAGAGACACTGTACATGTGAATTATTTCAAAACTAATGAGCGTGTATGTGTAATATATTTCGAGATTGACAAACAAAATATTATTATTGCTTTGTAATGTAATGTTGATTGTTTGACCGGCATAATTTCGTTCGACTGAATTGAAAAATGGAAAACAGCAACAAACAAAACGAAAAAGAATGTATCTATTTATTAATAGAAAATGTGCGCAAAAATAAATGTCTCTACGATAAAAGGGATGCTTTTTATTTTAATAAATTCAAAAAAGCAAAGGTTTGGGTAGAAATAGCTAAAGAAAGCAATAGTACAGGTATGTAAACAATTCATAAAATGTCTGCAAAATGTATGTATGAACAATTTATTTTAGTTACAGAATGCAAATTGCGGTGGAAGACCCTCCGAGAAAGATACTCGAGGGAATTAAAAAAAAACAAAATCAACCCTCAGGAAGTGGGACCACAGAAGGTTGCGACTGGGAATTGATGGAGGAGCTGTTATTCTTAAAAGATTCAATGAAAGCAAGAAAGTAAATTGTATTCTTAACTGAATTTTCATGATAATTTGTTTTTATTTTTAAAGGACAATTTCAAACGAGGCGGAGGAGAACGGAGATGAAACCCAGCTAATCAGCGAAGACGGTGGTGGTGGAGGTGGTGGTGGCGCCGCGGAAGAAAGTGCACCAACTAATAAAAAGAGAAAAACAGCGTTTGACGGATTATGTGAAAAGTTTGGCAATATAGTTGAAAAGCTAGGAGCTGTCGCTATAGACATGGACCCTGATGATGGGGATGGAGACGGTGAATTTGTAGCAACCATCATGGCGATGATGAAAGCTTTGCCGCCTGATTTGAAGGACACATACAAGGTCGAAATGATGACTCGAGTCACAGAGCTGCGAACGCAATCCCGAAACAAATCGTATGGCAGTATTTAGATATGATCGTATTTATTGAAATGAAATGAATTGAATGGTATTTCATCTTTTTTTATTGTTATTTTGCTGTGTTATTTTTTTTTTATGAAATGAAGTATGTAATTTAATTTTGATACTAATACAATAAATGAATTTTAGAAGTAAAAAAAATCTGTTACATTTTTTCATTAGCTGGAGATGAGGTAGGTACTGAGTTGAGTAGTTGTGGTTAGAATTTTATTTTTGATATTTGATTATGCTGAATTTAAAAAAGCAGGATTATGAAAATAAAATTTTGAAATGCAGATTTATTTTAATTTTCAAACAAAAAATCAGGAAGATTATTTCGTATTGTCGTTGATGTTTTGCCACCGAACTGATGAGTATTTGGTGATGGTGTTATTGATGGGATATTTGTATTGACTTCAACCCGCATTAATCAATCATGCCGCTGACCATCACAGTCCTCCCAATCGACATAATTGGAGGGACAATAACCTTCGTTTTCCTTATTCATCATTATGAAGTTATGAAGAGCAATGCAGGCTAAAATTACTTTCTCGGCGTTTTCTGGAAGCATATGCAAAGTGGTTAGCAAGATTCGCCAGCGGGCCACTAATATGCCAAAGGAATTCTCAATGGTACGGCGAGCGCAAGAAAGCCTTTTATTAAAATTTTCTTCTTTTGGCTGAATAATGATTCCGGGATACGGTCTCATGAGTGTGGTACTTAACGGGAAGGCGGCATCACCCACAAAGTAATGGGGAACCTGAAATGATGAGTTTGGCAAGTTTTTTGGCTGAGGAATAGGAAGTTTATTTCCTAAAAGTTTCTTTCCAAAGCCACATTTCTGAAAGATTCCTAATGAGAAAAAAAAATGTATATGAATTGGTATTGGAAAAAGATTGAGGGTGATTTACCACCATCGCTTTGGCTTCCAAAAGCTCCAATGTCTATGTGCGTGAAGCAATACTTAGCATCACAGACGGCCATGAGAACAATGCTGAAGTACTTTTTATAGTTAAAAAATTGACTCCCATTATTGGGTGGACATCTCAAAGCAAAATGCTTCCCATCTATTGCGCCAAGACAATTTGGCATGTCCCATAGATGCCATAAGTCTCTACTAATCATGTCAAAATCATGAGAACCGGGTTCCGACACATATATGGGGTATAAAGCTTTCCATATTATGTCGGAAGTCTCTAGCACTATTTGGCGAACAGTTTCTTTGCCTAATTTGAAGGTCCACGCAAGAGATTGAAGAGACGCGCCTTGTGACAAGTAACTAAAGAAAGTAAATCAGAGAATTAGAAGTGAAAGGAATCCTTAGGAAGTGAACTTACAAAAGGAGAACAGCTAGGCGACATTCGGGTGAAACTGGTTCTCTCATCGATGTTTTGGCCATAAGTGATGACAGTAAATTAAGTAAGCAATTATACACCTCGGGACGCATTCTTGTGTATAAGAAAAATTGCCCACTATCGAGTTCCTTAATTTTTAAAAAAGTTGTATTAAAAAAACCATTCTTTTTTCTCTCCCTGTTGATTATTCGGACAGAACAAGACCGCTTGCTTTTAATTTGTAGTAATTCATCCATTTCTTTTAGGATGCCCAATCCGTTCAATGATATACTTAACATTTTTAACTTTTTTAACATTTTTATTTTTTTTTGAAACTGCATTTTTATTTAAAAAATTGAAAAAGTTTCAAATCAATACAAAAATTTCACAGCTACGAATTTGGTTTTGACAGATGGCTTTGATCACTTAAGTCAATTATGGGTATGCACGGGAATTTTGCAAACATAAGCAAATTTTTGTTAGGTTTTTTACATTCGCTTATGTTGGCTTATGTCGATTATAGTTGGGCCTTTAGGCTGTTTCGACAGGAAAGTTCTTCGGGTAATCTTTGGCCCCATGTGCATTGATGGGGAATGGAGAAGAAGATACAACAGCGAACTTTACGGGTTGTATAACGACGTGGACCTAGCCAGAAGGGTCAAGGTCCAGAGACTCAGATGGCTCGGTCATTTAGAGCGCATGGACACCAATACTCCGGCCCGGAAAGCTTTCGACACTATTCCCGAGGCACGCAGAAAGAGAGGAAGACCACGGCTCAGGTGGCGCACACAAGTGGAAGAGGACCTCAATCAACTCGGAGTGCGAAACTGGAGGCAGCTAGCTAGGGACCGAGCTGGCTGGCGGAGACTGTTGAAGTGTTGATTGAGGCCCAAGTATCCACACCGGATTGTAGCGCCACCTTAAGTAAGTAAGTAAGTACGTTCAGAATACCTCTGCACAGCCCTGCGAAGAGTGGGTCGAGTTATTTAGAAAGTGTTGCTTTGCAATATCGAGTAAATATTTCTCTAAGCTCAAGTGCGGAAAAGCCAACCTCCACGTGGTGCAGGGTGGAAACTAGATGACGATCTAGGTGAATGGTTTTACGCTAAAGTCATGCAGTCTTCCAGAATTGTTCAACCGCTTTGACAACTGGTAAAATGGACTGCATGACAAGGACGCCAGCGGATCCTTGTTAATCCATGATAAGAACGAAAGTTGGGAAAACTCCTATTGAAAAAGTGTAACGTATAATCAATAGAAAGACTACCATGTCTATTGAATAAGCTGGTACTCTGGGGTAGTTCATTGTGTCTTAGGACCTTTGAACGCCAACTACATAAGCGGTAGGCCCCCTAGTGGGAGTTTCAGAGGGGTTGTTGGTTGTCGAGAGATTCGTTCTCGGTTACTGAGTACGTATCTCAAGCTCAGTTACATAGATAGAAAAACATTTACCATTATGGTTTCTTCATGGAAGAAATAAACTGGTACTTGAAAACATAATTGAAATTTATTATATTAAATGCGATGAAGGGATAACATCGCAAAAGTTTGATAACGATGAGTTTCAAACTGTGTGATTAAGGGAGAGTTATCAACTCTAACAAACAGATACCAATGTGAATGGTCACACGTCGGATAAGGCATAATAGCTAGGTGCCGACGTAAAACTGCTCACTCCATACCTCTGCACAAGGTAACTGTATTTTTGATCAAAAAGAAATTTTATATATCTACTTCTTCTTCTAGACTAAGAAATAATAGTTTCAACAGAATACTGCAGAAAATGTTCCTACATAAGTTAACTGTGTTTATAACTCCGCTGGGAAATCAAGCAGAAGTAGCTCACTTTTCCCTAAACAAAACAATATCATTTATTAAACTTCTTGCCATTATCTACATCACCGAACGACCCCTTTGTACTTTAAGAGTTATTCTGTTGCTTGTTGCTGCTGCTGTTGTGTTAATGCAACTAAATTCGACCATATTGTACATTCTAACAACATAAGAAAGCAAAAACACCCTTCTGTGGGTCACGATGTTGTTATCGACTAAAATGTTGTGACTTGCGACGCGGCGCTTTTTCATGTTCTCGTAACTTGTAAAAGTAAAGTGAATTCAATTCCCATTAATTGGCGACATTCTTACTAACAGCTTACAAATCTATTAGAAGCAAAGTGCTGGCTAATGGTTGGAAGAAACATTTCCATTCAGCATGAGACGACTTTTGACATTTACCAACAGCTGATCATATTTTCATCTGGAGTTGATATTTCCTCATAAACCGGGAGTACACAGAGTGTTGTCCCTTGGGGTCGGTTGTCGTCGCTTCGCGTCGTCTTCATCTGCAACTACTTTTAAGTGGAATGTTCATCTTTTCGAGAATATATTATGGTTGGATCTGGGATGTTCGCTTTCGTCGTCATCCGATGTTTTTAATCGAATACATACGATACCGCGAAGCGTTAAGTGAATTAGACAATAAATTATGTCACCGTAACACGCGCGTTGTCGCATCGTCTTGGCAATGGATAACAAGACTGTGCGACTTTCTTAAGTGGTTCTTCTATTTGGGAGACTTCTGAAATATGTTTCATGATGAGGGTGTCGCTGATATCAGTGTTGTGTTTACCGTTAAACAGGAACAAAGATGGCGGACGTATAATTTTTAATTAAAAAGACATTGAACAATTAGGATCTTCCCGTGTCGGTGTAGGTATCCCCCAGAGTGAGAAAACGTTCAAAGTAAATTCTAAAAATGTCCACGTGAGGGGACATTTATCAGTCGACTTGATTGGTTTTCTTCTCGAAAGTGACGGTTTTTGGTCTTAGAACCTGGATGAATTTATTTGTTTTTAAATTTGCTAAAGTGTCCTTGCCCATAAAAACAGAAATAAGAGGCACATTTTCAGCCCTTTGTATGAAAATAGATCTCCATTTAGTGACACAGTTGCACCCTTTTGCAATTCGTCATTAAAAATCGTACCAACCTCCGTGTGGCATTTCATATTTCTTGTGACGTAATTTGACATAATTTAATTCATCTGGAGAAAATGTATAACTGCTCTTGGAGCCATAACCCCTTTCAAAGTAATTAAATCTAATTTCCTCGACACTTTTTTCCGAGAAAAACAAAAACAAACAAACATAAACATCCCAAAAGGATGCCACCAGCATCAGGACATCATCAGAATACTCCCTTGTTTTGTACAAATTCCAAACAAGGATTAAATGTAATTCGATTCACCCGCTGCGTGAGTCGCGTGCTTCAGCAGCAATCCAATTTCCCGCCTTGGCTTCCGTTACGGATGCTGCACTCCCCCGCAGCCAGACAACCTCTGCAAAGCAAACCAGCCATTCAGTTAGATACAAAAAGGATGTTCTTTACTGAATTATTCGAGCGTTCGTCCCTTAATTTTTTTTTTTTCATGACCTGAGCAGTCCGATGTCGAAGTGTGCGGCGGCGGTGGTGGTGCGTGGTGCTCTCAAGTGTCGAGTGAAACCATTAATCACTCGACATCAAGGATGCGAAATGAATTTTTCACATCTGTAATTTGTTAAGTGCATCAAGTTCAGTCGCCTGTTGTGTTATGGTCCTATGAATCACATCCAAACCAGGAGGAGAGGAGGGGGTCATATAGAGAGCAAAAACCAACCCTCTGCAAAAAAAATGTAAATAAATGTGGTTGCCGGGTCGAACCCTTGATTCTACGATTTGCGTCTTGTAATCGAGGAAATATTGCCGATTATGTTGCGACAAGTGCGTTTTGTACATTTTTCTCATTTCCAGAGGATTCAGATAAACAGACTAGCAGCTGAAGGGGGATGAATGTTTATTCTAAATCATTTTCCTAGCAGGGACCCTTAAGTCGAATAAAGGACCTGTTGTATGGAAAATAATTGAAACATCCTTTTTCCTTAAATTTATTTTTAAAGGAAAAACAACAATTTCGGAGGGGTTGAAATATGAAATCACATAAAATTTAATGGATGAACCGGAATGTCATTAGTTTACAGTTGTCTGAACGCATCAATTGGGGTAAACCTTGGCCGTTAGTTTTTTCTTTCCTTGAAAATATACAGGAAAATATCAAATTGATGGGAACGAGAAGGGAGGATATTCCTTGTTTCTGGTGCTATGTTCATATGGCGGGGTGTTTTAGTTGTTAAAGGTTGTTTTTGTTTTTTGAGTGAGTCTTGAGAACTTTGAAGTAATTGAGTTGTCACTTCGTGTTAATTACAAAACTGAATTAAATAATAAATTTGGAAAAGGGGATTCGAGAATAATGTGAACTCTTTTTCTCTTGTTTTGTCTCTCCCAAGGTTGCAACTATCTGGTTAAGCGTTCACATTCCGCACGCCACAACTAACTTTTCTCCTTCCTAATCTCTCTCTCTCTCTCTCTCTGGTATGAAATACCATTGTGCATTGGCCAGACGTCTTTCAAGTCCATATCCAAAATTACAGGCTCTGAAACGTCAACCGTTGACCAACATGCTGTTTTCATCCCCATTTTTGAAAAAAAAAATTCAATCTGCACCAAACAGTCACTCTTATCGACCAGGGCAAGCTGTAAGGCCCAACCTTATTATTTTCTATTTCACTAAAAATTTGTTTAACGAAGAAAAAATCATAAATCGACATCTGATAACTTGATAACTTTTTTTGATATTGATAGCACCCTGAATTCGGCCATACCCTTTTTCCAAATCACAAATTTTACATCACTCGAAATGATGAGAATCATGGAGAACGAAGCAGGTTAATTCTTCGTTCAATTTATCTGATTACTAACAGAAAAGCAATTTTTTTAATTCAATTTTCACCGATTTATTCGTTATTTTCTTATGACAGAAAACCTTCGGATAAAATCAACGAATATTTTTCCAACGAATGGTATTCGTATAGAGATTTGACTAATGAATTTTTTCAATGCTTACATACTAAATGCAGACCCATTTTTTCATTTCCACACTGACATGTTAACTTGTATTACTGTCCCATTCCCATTGCCTGTATCAAAAATTCGAATTTCGTCGGAAATGTGATCAAAAACACAGTGGCAATGTTTTCGTTTCTTTTTTTCGTTTTTATTCAAAAATTCTTTTTATAGAATATTTATTGTCTCTTTATTCGACCGTAAATTATCGTCAAAATGCACATGTTGTATATCCCATCAGAGTCACCTCAATTCCCGATGATATTCTTTGGAAATCACTCCTTCGGAAAAAGAAAAACGAACAACGACAACAACGACGACGACGAAGGTTGGTCGTTCGCGCTGATAATAATTTCAATAGCCCAGCGGGACACCTTTGTTGCCATGTTAACGCTCTCTATTTTTTTTTTTTATACCCGCTATGTATAAATCCACATGGTTATTCGGTTCGACTCCTCCATTCCAGATCCACAATTCCCAATAAAAAAAGGAAGAAGAACAACGAAGCAATTCAATAGGGTGTAATGGGGTTCTCAATCCTTTTGTTGTGGTCTTTTCAGTACCCAGTTGTTGTTTTTCTTGTTTTGTTCTTCTAGAAGAGATACCTCTTGCTCCTGGGATTGTTTGTTTTAAGAATATGGAACGGATGATTATAGAAGGATTTCGGATCCTTCGACATGGACGTGAGATCTGCGGGTCTTGTCTCGAGGCCTTATTTGTTTTGCGCATGGTTAAATGTTGAATGGGATTAATGTCGAATGCGATTCAATAAATCGAAGTCGGTAAATTGGATCAGTTTCCTTTGATATAGGCTTTTATCCTGCGGCGGCAGAATAGAAATCACTTTTAACAAGCGCGGTTTTATTATTCTTTCAGACGAACTGTGTAAGCCGCGGTATAGATATGAATGGGCTAAGGAGAAACTAGATATTGATAATTTGAAAAAAAATTTTAAAGAAAAAAATATGTTGCCAAGTACTGACACCTCATCAAGTTCTTCATAGGGGGACACAATTTTGACAATTTGTCAATTTTTTTACCTCATTCCCATCCCAGCTGTCATTAAAAGCAAATCGAACTAATGTCAACACAAATCCTAATTACTGCCAAAAATATGTTTCAATCAGAAATGCAAAAGCATCCTCCCCTGGTATCATATTCAAAAGCAACTCCCCTCGCACCGTGTCACATCTCACCTATCACGCATTCACTCACGTCAAATTTGATCTAATCATGTGTCACAGCCTCTTCTCTTTATACAATGAGATCAATGGAAATCCGATACCGAAAGAAAATTTCGGTTTCATCCTTTTCTGGTCGTGGCTGTAAAATGGTACAACAGCCGAAACGGGATTTGTTCTTTACGCACCACCTCACTTAACCAAAAACCATCTATAAAATTGAGGGGTTGGACTGTATTCTATGCCTCGAGCGCTAATGCACTTCACTTTCTAATTTCGACAATTTTGAAAGAGCCCCTCTTGAAAAGGACTCTCATAAATAAGAAGGACTCTTGAAATAACAATGCCAGGGAAGCATTGTTACGAATTTTATTGTACTTCAGAGACACACACAGAGGGGGTAAAAACACGAGAAGGCATTGTCCTTTTGTTATATCTTTGTGCCGAACAAACTTGATTACATGGATGATAGCAACAATTATGCACATAATAATGGATTCTTTTGTTGGCACACAGCGCAGTGTTTTGGCATATTTTTGTAAATTCGGCAAATGAGATCTTTTTTCGGTTTTCGGATGAAAATTTGGAAACATATGTCGGATATAGAGATCTTCACGGATAGATTGCTATCGAAGGAGAGGATTTCCTTGAGGAACAGCCGTTCGTTCGGTGATCGATTCGGGATAAGGATTCGTATTTACAAGCAAACATCTGGTAATTGATTTGTGAATTTGGAAGGATACAAATTCAAATATGATCCTTGCAACAATATTATGTTTTTGCTAAGACAGATGAGAAAAGTTCATTTGAGCATGTAAATTGAGAATCAAGATGTTTGCAATCGGAACAGTCGAATAAAATTGGATAAATTACGAATTTAACACTTTGACTGCCAAGCCATTCTACCATTTTGTATCGCGCCAGGCCAAAGTATTTTCTTTTCTTATTTCTGTTTCTTAGAGCCTAAAAAGTAGTTTTCAGCAAATTCCCACTTTTTTGTCGTCCTAACTGTGAAGTTCTAACGGTTTTTGTGCGTCGCACGTTTTTGTGCGACGTGGCCCTGCAGTAAACAAAATTCGAGTTCAAGCCACGTCAAACAACAACAAAAATAAACTAGAAATTTATATTTCACTCAAAAGTTATTCTAGGGCCACGTAAGTAAGACCAAAATATTCGGCAGAGGCCAGACAATTTGAATCTCATATAAAATCCCATATACCGTCGCACAAAAACGAGCGACATGGCCTGAGATGAAGTACTGGGTGTCGCACGAAAATGTGCGACGCGGCCCCTGGGGAACTATTAAGTGTCGCACAAAATCGTGCGACATGGCAGTCAAAGTGTTAAACATTAAAGTTGTTAATGAAAAAGAAAGTGGTCAAACAAGCGTGTTTGCAGCCGATCTTCCTTTTTTAGTGGAAACAAGGGCTTGACGTTTCATCATTTCCCTTTGAAAACAGTCATCAACCTTCAAATATTAATCACAATTCACTAATCAACAATCATCAACCATCGAGCATCAACCGTCACCCATTAACCACTAACCGACAATCATATCTTTCATCAGTTAACATCTAACACCCATCAACAATCAACCATCCACAATCAACTATCCACCATCAACCACCATCCATCAACCACCAACCATTGTTTATTAACAATCAACCATCAATCATCAACCATCAACCATCAACCATCAACCATCAACCATCAACCATCAACCATCAACCATCAACCATCAACCATCAACCATCAACCATCAACCATCAACCATCAACCATCAACTAACAATAGTCAACCACATATAAAATCATCAATCAACCAACAATCACAAAAACCTTCACTCGCTTCAAAATAGTGATCAGAAGAGTTTGAGAGCGAGATGCTATGTGAGAAACTCACTGCGCAACCATATAGGATCGATGTGGATACTTTTCTTGCATGCAAACGCTTCTCAAACAGAATCGCTTTCTCGCACCACCATACGAGCAGCCTAGGAAATTGACAGACGTTCAAAATGTCCATCAGATCATTCAATCCATCATATCATCATAAATTCTTCAACGAACCCAATTTCCACTGACATTCCATGCAAATGCCACCAATAAACATCACTTTCATCGTTGACTCTTTCATTTGACGAGCTTTCTGTAGTCCGTAAGACCCCTAAAGGGGCGTCTCAGTCTAATTAACCTTTCAATTTATTTCAATTTTTATCCCTGCGCTACAAAATCATCATCAGAATATTATCGTGTCAAATTAATTCTGTCTTCCTCCATTCACTCGCCTGGGGAGCGTTTATTAATTTTTTTTTTTTTAATTGGTTTCACTGAAGAGCACTCTCATCTCATCCATCAACCTGCCACAGGTATAAGCTCTCAAACAAGGTAACCGGTATTATTCACAAACAGTGTGATAGTGGTCCAATTGAATACTAACCGCTAGCCCCCATGTTCCCCTGATGGCGGACACAGCAGCATTGCAACCGAAACACAGAATCAGTCGAGGCCTAATTACCGAGCCTTGTGTGGTGGCTTATTTCGTTGCATCTTATAAAAGTTAATCATGACATGTTAAGCATACTGTTGTTTTTGGAGCCAAGAGACGACGACGACATTCCACCAGCGAAGAAGATGTGGAAGCCACACTTATATTTTGTTGCTGATGAGCCCACCACATGCTTGTTGGAGCTCAAAGGTACACGCTGCAGGCATTGCCGATTGGTTGGTAAAAATTTCACCTGCGGCTTCGTTCATCCTAAGGGTCGCACAAAATACAGCGAAGCGCCCCGAAGTGATGGACTGACTCATGTATGTCTCGATCCAGCTTTTTGACGATGTTCCCCATGGTGCGTTGCAACTAAGATTATATCCAGTGGTACATTGGGGCCATGACAGCGCATGGAATTATGACTGACGTAATGTTTATTATAATCCCATGCTGCCTCGTCTAATCCAACAGTATTCAGTCAGCCAAAAGGCCATATCCCAGCCATCCAGTCAGCAGGCCAACATGCCGACTGGCTGGACGTAATGATAATGTTTGGGGATTTGAATTGTCTAACTCGGTTCCCACTGGAGGCAAAAACAACAGCCGCCACCGGTCGAGATATGTACGCATGGTATGGAATTTGTTTTCTTACCTTCGTCAATGTTGCTGGCGTTTCTTCTGACATTCGCAAACATTTAGTTTTATTTTTGTTTGTCTCTTCGAAGGCTCTAGTGTAGAATGGCTCCTTAGGATTGTTAGAAGAAAAAGTATCAAATTCCCGTGTTCGGATTTTCTTTCTGTGAAAAACACTTCGGGCACTGAATCTATAAAATGTTGTCTTTTTTCTTTTTTAGTCATCACCAAAAACCCCAACATTCACTTCATTTCATAGATTCGAAATATCTGTGCACCTCTAATTGCAGCAAATTAATGAAGAAAAATTGCGACGCGGCCTCGTCTTCATGTTCACTTGACCCTGACAGCTCAACTCGACAATACGCTCCTTGCTTGTTTGTTTGCCTTCGTTTCGTATTCATTCAAAACATTCGTTTTCGATGGCTGTTTCAAAAATAGCTCCAGTCTGCTTCGAAACCAACAAGTAACATGTAAGCCCAATCGCAATGCGACAACTTTTTCAATTGCTTACTTTCTGCAGAGCGCATTTAACGAATTGCTGAGTCAATTCGGTTGACATTCCTCGTCTATCAAGGCACTGCCACGCATATATCATTCCAATATGGCACTCTCTCGCTTTATGCCTTGAGCTGTTATAGAACTGCGTGAGCTATGACTGTGATATAAGGCAGTTGCGAAATGCTGTTGAAATTCTAACATACTCGAATTCATCGCTCGAAAGGCATATACAGGCGAGTGGTAGCTACCAATAAAATTTCATTCATGCGTCGCGTTGCACAAATAAAAGAACGCACCAAGTTAAAGTGGCAAATAATTATGTTGCAAGTGCGGCGTGTAATTTCGTAATTATTGCTGACTGTTGACTACTGAGTTCCATTGTTCATTTTCATTGTTGAAACGGACGACTGCGTCGACAGATTTATGGACGGCAATTAACTTGGAAGGCGTGTAATAAATTGGCGTTAATTTGTGGGATGGCACGCACAAATGGCCGCAACTGATTGTTGGTAATGGGGTGCAATTGGTAAAAGACATTCCAAGAAATGATGAATTCCAAAGCGAATTCTCACAGTTAAAAAAAAAATAACAGTCATAAGTTGACCACAACACCTGACTCACTTTTTTGTTTGGCCCTGGCCGTGGCCATTAATGAAAGCACTTCATTCATCAAAAAGAAAACAAAACAAAGACCTCTGGAGCTATAAAACAACCAAATCCCACCCAAACTAAAAACCCCGACTGTGCGAACATGAAAAGTAGAACTCAGCCTTTGTTTTTTGTGACATCAAAAATGTTTCGTAGTGCAAAAAAAAAAAAAAAAAATATGCAAATGAACATAAAATTTTAAGAAACACCAACAACAAAAAACAATAAAAATCGCTAAATGACATTAACAAGCATCACACAGAGAGTCCAAAATTAATTAATTTACAATGCAAACATTTTATTTCCTTCTCGATTATATTTTCTTGAAGTTCGAAGGATGCCCCAAGAAACAAAACAAAAGCAAAGCAGAAAGATTGAAACCCAATCCGAGAGAATTGAAAACACAGTGTCTCATCATATCTTACGGACACAATGATGCACCACAAGGCTCAGCATGATAGTCTTGCTTAATTGATAAAAAAACAGAAAACCGATTTCTTTATGATGTCCAGTCCCTTTAGCTTGTGGCCCAGGCTTACGAAGGAAGAGGTGCAAATTCAAGCAAGACCCCATGCAAAAAAGTCAATAACAGACGTGTGCGCCAGCGAACTGCATTGGGGCTGCACTGACCGACAACGAGGCGACACGCGGTCAAATGTGTGTGTTTTTTTATGGACCCAATCTAACGATGCAGCCGCATAAATTGGCCAAAATGAATGGTTTCAATACCCCGTGTTGATTTTAATCAGACACCTCATTTTAGAAAATGCATATTCGAAAGGGCAACAAACGTCAGAAGTCAGAGACGTTATAGGTTTTTACTTGCGACATACCTATAAAATATATGGCAAGTTTTTGAATTCGTAAAAAAAAGTTGAGATTTTGATCAAATATGACATAACGATGATAGAGAAGTCGAAAAAAGTGGGTCAAGCGATTCCGTCCGCCTGTCTGTCTGCCTTCAAACGCACCTACAGCCTTAAACACTAGTCCAATTGACTGCAAACTAGAAAATTTATTAGAGGTTTGAGTGAATGTGCGTGGGTCTTTTTTTTTTATTTCTTGTTTAAGATTAAATTTTAGGGTAGACAGTAGACACCAATCCACCATAATTTTTTGGCCAAAGCGAAAAATTTCGATTTTTTTTTTATGTAAAAAAAAAATCTTGTATTACTCCAAAACGGTACCTTTTATAGAACTGTAAGAGTCCGATCAGCGTAATTTTTTTTCTGAAAGCACCTATATATTGCCCAAATAATATTTTATTTTCAAAAAAAAAAAAAATGTATTTAAAAAAAAATATTTTAAAACTTTTTTTTCAAAATTCTGTGTCTCGGAAACGGATCAATATTAAAAATTGAAATTTACTTATAAAATGGATATTAACATATTCTTGAATACTGCATACTCAAATTAATTTTAAGATATTTTCGAAAAATTTTATATACAAAAAATTAATTAAAACTAAAAATAAAATTAATTTTAATTACATGTTTTTATTTTGTAATGTTTCTTATGAGTTATTATTTTGGAATAGGTACAGGAGCAAGTTCGAACAACCCAGTCGTGCACAGTTTTTTTTTTGCATAGAAGTCTCAATGCTCGGTCTTTTGGTTTTTTGGTCTTTTGATCTTTGGTGGTTTGGTCTTTTGGTCTTTTGTCTTTGATCTTTTGGTTTTTTGGTCTTTTGGTCTTTAGTCTTTTGGTCGTTGATTCTCTAGCCTTTGGTCTTTTGGTATTTGGGTCATTTCGTCACTTTGTCTTTGGTCTTCTTTTTTTTCTCTCGGTCTTTTGTTCTTTTGGTCTTTTGTTTTTTTTTTTTTTTTTGGTATTTTGGTCTTTTGGTCGGTTGGGCTCTTGGTCGTTTAGTCGTTGGTCTTTTGGTCTTTGGTCATAATATGGTCGTTTTGTTTTTGGTCTTTTGGTCGTTGGGTCCTTGGTTTTTTGGTCTTTGGTCTTTTTGTCTTTTGGTATTTTGGTCATTTGGTCTCTTTGTCTTTTGGTCTTTTTTT
This sequence comes from Sphaerophoria taeniata, assembly GCA_943590905.1. Classification (NCBI taxonomy): domain Eukaryota; kingdom Metazoa; phylum Arthropoda; class Insecta; order Diptera; family Syrphidae; genus Sphaerophoria; species Sphaerophoria taeniata. The sequence continues at coordinate 29,145,418 of OX016541.1, forward strand.
TCCTCTCGGACTTTTGGTCTTTGTTCTTTTGGTCATTTGGTCTTTTGTTCTTTTGGTCTTTTAGTTTTTTTGGCATTTTGGTCTTTTGGCCATTTGGTCCTTGATCTTTTGAGCGTTTGGTTTTTAGTCGTTTAGTCGTTAGTCTTTTGGACTTTTGGTCTTTTGTCTTTTGGTCTTTTGGTCGGTTGGTTTTTTGGTCTTTTGATCGGTTGGTCTTGTGGTCGTTTGTGTTGTGGTCCTTGATCATCTCGCCTTTTTGCCTTTTATTTCAATGGTAAATGGTCATATTTTTCAAATGACAAGTCCGCTTTTCAACACAGAAATGCTTTTCCTATAATTTTGAATTCGGGAAGGAGAAGAACTTACTTACTTTTTAAGTGTAAATAATAACTGTTAACCCTCTTTCAACACTTTCATCAAAATAATAACTCATTTATTTCCCCTCTGCATTGAGTGGCGCCCTAAAATCTCATCAATCCCGCATCCATACTTATTTCAGTTCCTAATTGAGCTGATAAACGTTGTGTTAAGCATCCGACTTTGACAGACATCATTGGTCATTGTTCATTTTTATTTACCTCTCATTCGAAAAGTCACTGTCAATCATCCCATATTAACGCCAACCAAAACTAATGACATGTTTCACCTCAAAATCAAAACCATACCAACTGAATTGCATGGCTTGAGATCTTTCTCTTGTTGACTTCAGCATCCCTCTTAAACTGCAGGAGGTCAGGAGTCAATTTTAACGAACATAAATATAAAAATCACCTTTTGGCTTTCTTGGGTTTTATTGTTATTGCTGCGTGTGGCGCTGACTGGCCTAGAGTCTTCTTCGACGTGCGTCGTTAGAGAGAAACACACTTCAATCCATGTCCATCGTCGCGGTCGCCGTCCGTCTCGTCGTCGTGGTCGATACGGTCTGGAATTATGAATTATGGGCGTGACCGCCCATTTTGACAGAATCATATTAAATATTTTGAAAAATTAACGAGGCCCCTTATTTTGTGTGTTTAGGATCTCTGAATGTCCATTCGAGTGGGTCCATCGATCGGTCGTGCGTCGTCGTCGTCGGGCTCTGTGGCATGTGCAACCTGCCATTGAGGTTGATTTTGAACAAAAGCATAAAAGGTCAATTAAGGTGTATCGTTTCGTTAGGGTCCAAAAAATACAAAAAAAAACTATTGCTACCTGAATTATCTTGTTGTTACAATTAAAAGAACAAATAAAATAATAGCTCGGTTTGGTATTAAAAAGAAGAAGAAGAAAAAAAAAATTCGACACTTGAAAATATTTGACATTTGACAGTTTATAGATCGCATATAAAATTCTGAAATTGGATTAATAATTCAGCCACTTTTATTTAATTAGTTTCCTTTTCCATTCAGGAGAATGACGTGTTCAATGTATCCAATGAGCCTCTCATGTAAGCCTCAGCTCCGTTAAACGCAAAAATTACATTTCCTTCCACCTCAAGCCACAAACAAGCCTGAGTGATCTTACAATTTATTGAAGTGACAGAGAGTAATTGTTTTAAGAAGCGATTAAGGCAGCACCAACGAAAAATAATCGCATGTCAACAGATATTTAAAGTAAAGTAGAAAAGGCATGAAGTTGGTTCTACCTGCCTTACCTACTCAAAAGTTGGATCCCGAACCAAGACCTTTGTTTGATCTTGCAACTGGATGGAAACAAAGTGATAGCTACGTTGGTTGGATGGAAGTGTTGCAGAAAGGAAACACAAATTTAAAGACTTGCATGCTGAGAGGAAATTATTTAAATATTTTTTTTTTTTTTTAACGATCATTATGTGGAAACTCACAATTAATTAGTGAAATGCGATAAACACCTTGCACCTTCAACTGTCGAAAGCACGCAAATTAAGTATAAATCAGTCTTAAATTACGAAAAATAAATATTTTAGAAGGCAGGTTATTTAATATGCACCTTTTACGTTTTTATGAAAAGCTATATTTATTGAAAAAAATAAAATATTATTATATTTAATTAAGAGTGTAAGAATGGTTTGCATTAAGGGTGTAGGTAATGCATATTCATTCGGCTGGCTTGCTTAAAGTTTTTGTTATTTTATTTTCGATAAGAATTTTTACAGGGTATTCGTTTTAAGTTTCAAAAAATGGTTGAAAATGGTGATGATAAAATAGTAAAAACAAGTTGAATGCAAGATGTTAAAAGTGGTAGGTATTTTAAAAACTGTATCCCATAGGGAAATCGATTAAATTGATGAAAGTATCCTGCAGGACCTGTCCGTCGCGTCGATAACAAAAGAGAAACCTTGTTAAAACACGAGTTAAGGGAAAGCTCCCTTGATAAGCCAGGAAAAATTGTGACGAATGCACCCCTATTCACGGATCTTAGCGGACGAAGCACGCGGCTCGATTGCTTTCGCACATAAATCAGGCCGGTGGCATCGATTATGCTGTCTCTAAAGGCCGCGGTATGGTCTGATGCTTATTCGCACTGACCTGCGACTTAAGAAAGTCCTACCAGAAAAAGTCGAAACGGGAAAAATCACATGATCTTGGTGGCAGATCCATATCGCCTTGGCGAGAACCATGCCATGAAATCGCTCGTGCAGAATAACGATTATGTCTTGAGCTGTGTGGATCGAAGCACCATCCTGTTAAAACCATATGTATTCGGTGTCCATATCATTCAGTTGAAGCCACAAAAAGTTGGAGATCATTGATATATAGCGATTGCCGTTGCCGGTGATGGCCCGGCCAGCATCATTTCCGAAGGAGTACGGAAGAATGACGCCTCCAGCTCAAAATCCACATCAAATAGTGACTTTATTTGGATGTACCTCGTGCTTATTCATGTAAATATTTTTCCAAAAAAGATGATTTTTCGATCAAAAATGTGATCAACTGTTTGAAACCCTAATAAGCTAACTAACACACGACGCTTATTTGGTTTCAGCTTGGATTTTGAATGGGTGCAGTACAAATTAACGACTCGACAAGCGAGTTCTTGAAAGCGGTGCGGAATTGACTGTGTTGCCTAATTATTCACTGAGCCGGTGGACTCGAATTCACCAAATGTTGAAAAGTCAATCGAAGGACGACTAGTACTCGATAAAAAGGACGCAACACGAGCATCATTTAGAGCAAAAAGAAACAATATGGTCACCACGAGCTCTCAATGTACGGTTTTGAAGCTATTTTAAGCTTGCTAGAACACCCCAAACACGTTGTTCTTTTATAAATTTTAGGAAAGCTAAAATATATAATGCTCGTCGGAAGCTTTATAAAATTTTGAATTGTTTTTGAATTGAGGAATGGTTAAGGTTTACTATAAAGCTACTAGCTAAGACTCTTCCTGAATGGCTAAGCCAATTTCTTTTAATTTGGCTTTGATGCAATGAATTATCATTTGAGGTAATAAAATATGGCAAACTAGCGGTTACGACAGACGTTGTTGTAAAGGAAAATCAGGAAATACAATGACTTCTCCTTAATATCCTCACCGATTTTGACAAAATATGAGTGTGGCTCAAACGCGTTTCAAAATTCAAAACTAAGAGACTCACAATTCAGGTAGGTTACCTACTGTGGTGTTTTTTCATTAATAAACAACTGTTCATTTTCATTATAAAAACTACTGTCTACTTTCAATATAAAAAATAGAAAATTATCATTGTTGCTATGTATTTGTTTTTCAATAATAATTATTAATTTTTCAATCGTTGAATAAAACGCTTCATTTTGTTAATATTATTTTTATAATAATTCGATTGTTTCATTTTGAAAAGATGCAATAATTTGGCGACTAGTAAAAGAAAATTCAACTTTTATGCAACATTTCAAATCGATTACGAAAAATATTTACATAGATTCCAATTAAATTTTTTCGAGTTACCAAAATGGATGCCGATAAATTACAACAAATCTTACAAGCCTTCCAAAGCCAACAGGAAGCTATTACGCAACTTGTTACACAATTGCAAATTCCTTCAACAACAACAAACATTAATCCGTTTCAAAATTTCAATGCTGAAAACGAAAAATTCTCAAATTATCTGAAACGATTTGAAAACTATTGCATTATGAAAAATTTAACAGCCGAAAATCGTATCCATTGGTTCCACTACAACAACCTTGCTGCATTTCTTGGTCCAGAGAAGCCCGTCAAAAACTTGGAACTTCCGGATCTCATTTCAAACCTCAAGAAGATGCTAATTCCAAAAAAGAACGTAGTTGTTTCCCAAAATTTTTTTCTTAATGTTATTCAAAAAGACCATCAGAATATAGCTGAGTTTGTTTCTTCACTTCAAAAGGACATTGAAAATTGCGAATTCAGTGTTTAATGCGAGTGTTCCAAATCTGTGTCAGTGTCTGAGATTTTTCTCCGCGCTCAGTTCATTCGTGGTCTTCGAGACGATTGGCTACGTGAGCAGATCTTACAGTCTGATACAAAAAACTTCAATGACATTCTCAACAAAGCTATTGCCCTCGAAGCTTCAAAAATCGAATGCAAGGAATTTCCAATTTCCAATTCAAGGTATAAACATTATTCAAGATCAAGACCTTCTTCAAATTCAAGTCACAAGTCATTCAAGCCTCAACACATTAATTTCAAAGCCCTTGGTATAGAAAATTGTTGCCTGAGATGTGGACGAGCTAACCACAAAGTTACTTCTTGCCGAACAGAAAAATCAAAACTTAAATGTACGCTATGTAAGAAACAAGGTCACGTATCAAAGGTATGTCTCTCAACTCTTTTATCTAATAACAAATCATCTGAACATTCAACGAATGCCATCACCGTCGAAGATAATTTGTATGATCATTTATCTGCAGAATATGGCCCTTACAAATTAGAACCTATCAAATCACAAATTGTAGATTTATTTGAAGTAAACAATTGCGACAAATGTCTCATAAATGTTACACTCAACGAAAAAATTCAACAATTTGAAGTAGACTCCGGTGCAAAATACTCACTTTTAGCTCAAAACGATTTCGAACGTCTCAATCTTAACTTGCCTTTACAAAATTCGAATATTGCATTTCGATCTTATTCAGGTAACATTATAAAGTAGGAAAATTATGCCTCAATGTAGCTTACAAGGGACAACAAATTCTTGGTGAACTGCATATTGTTCCTAATGGTCATGATGCTCTACTTGGTAGACAATGGATAAGAGGTCTTAATATTGAACTCAATAAAATCGATTCAAATACAAAAAATTCAAACGTCACACCAATTTTCCAAATACATCAAAATAAATCGATAAACGATATTCTTAACAAATATCCTTTAATATTTGAAGAAAAAGTTGGATGTGTGCCAAATTTTCAAGTCTCGCTTCAACTTCGAAATTCTGTCAAACCTATTTTTACCAGAGAAAGAAACGTCCCGTATGCATTACTAGAACGTGTTAATAAAGAGTTAGATTCACTTGAAAACGACGGAATAATAACATTAGTTGCCGCAAGTGATTGGGGTTCACCTTTAGTAGTCATTCCAAAGCCCGATGGTGGCGTACGCTTATGTGTGGATTACAAATGTGGCGTTAACGAACGCCTTGTACAAGCCAATCATCCAATTCGACGAATAGATGATGTTCTTCATAGCCTTCGAAACTCTCGATATTTCTGCAAACTAGATTTGTACAAAGCTTATTTACATTTAAAAGTTGACGAAGAAAGCAGTAAAATTCAAACAATTTCAACACATCGAGGTACATATAAACTGAATCGCCTTAGTTTCGGTATTAAAACGGCTCCATCAGATTTTAATCGCATTCTATGTCAAATTCTTCATGGTCTTAAAGGTGTAGAAGCTTATTTTGATGACATTATCATACACGGACCTTCACAAAATGAATGCCTTCAAAACCTTGATTCTTGTCTTAAGAAACTTAATGAAAATTATTTACATGTCAACAAAAAGAAATGTTTATTTCTATCAGCAAAAATTGAGTATTTGGGACATGTAGTCGAGCTGAATCAAATAAGCAAATCTCCAGAAAAAGTACGTGCCATACAAGACATGTCAGCTCCTACAAACGTCGAACAAGTCAAACAATTTTTGGGACTAGTTACCTACTACTCTAAATTCATTCCAGATTTTTCAACAAAAACACATGCAATTCGATGTCTTCTCAAGAAAGAATAAAAAATGGTTCTGGTCTTCAAAATGTCAATCCGCTTTTCTTCAACTTAAATCCGAATTATGTAGTGATAGAATTCTTATACCATTCGACCCTTCCTGCCCAGTTGAACTTTCTACCGATGCTAGCCCTTACGGTATCGCTGCAGTTTTGAGTCACCCCGTAAATGGAATTGAAAAACCTATAGCTTATGCTTCTCGTTCACTTACGAAGTCCGAACAAAATTAACTCGATCGTTAAGCTCTGGCAATCATTTTTGGTGTAACTTATTTTTATAAATATCTTTTCGGTAGAAATTTTTTACTGATAACAGATAATCAACCCTTGACAAGAATTTTTCACCCTCACAAAGCATTACCGCAGATGACATCAGCAAGACTACTCAGATATGTATCTTTCTTAACCGGATTCAACTATTCTGTAAAATTCAAACCAGGCAAAGACAATCAAAATGTTGACTGTTTGTCCCGTTCACCAATCCAACCAATTCAAGTTTCATCTGATCAAATTATTGGTGATGAGGTAAACATAATCAACTATGAAACAATTTTCAAAATTTCAAGCACAGAAATAACCGCTCAAACCATCAAACAAGAAACAGAAAAAGACCACAAACTTCGAGAAATCATCAATGACTTACAATTAAAATCAACAGATTCTGAATTCACTCTCACAGATGGAATTCTCTTTCGAAAAGATAGAATTTTAATTCCAGAATCTTTACGTTCTACAATTTTATCCGAACTACACGAAACACACTTAGGTATTACAAAAATGAAACAACTGGCCCGAAGATATGTGTATTGGCACAATATCGACAAAGATATAGAACGTTTAGTGAGAAGTTGTGAAAATTGTGCTATCAATCGATCCAATCCACCAAAAGCACCAGTACATCCGTGGGATTCACCTAAAAATAACTGGGAGCGAATACATATTGACTATGCCGGACCTTTTCAAAATCATTACTTTCTTGCCTGTGTTGATGCTAAATCGAAGTGGGCAGAAATCAAAGTAATCAAAGACGTTCCTACGACTTCAAATACAATCCTACCTTTAGAAAACATATTCTCACAACATGGATATCCTCAAATAATGGTATCTGACAATGCATCAATTTTCCGCAGCGAAGAATTCAAATCATTTTGTTCAAATCGTGGTATTTTTCAAAAGTTCATTGCCCATGAACACCCTGCTACTAATGGCCTTGCCGAAAGAAATATCCAAACTCTCAAACATCGTCTTAAAGCACTATCAAATGACAAAACTCCGATTCACATAAAAATTCAGAACATACTTCTTCGATATCGAGCAACACCTCTCGCATGTGGAAAATCACCTGCTGAATTGTATCTGAATAGAAAACTCAGACTTAGATTGGATGCAATTTTTCCATATAATCCGCAACCTTCAAAATTGATAGCAAAACCTTCAAGATTATTACAACTGGGAGAGAGAGTTCAAGTCAAAATTCTTAATAAATGGGAATTTGGAGAAGTAAGATCCAAACTTGGTCAACGTCATTATCTCATTTCTCTGGATTCTGGTCGTGATATTAAAAGACACATAAATCAACTACAATCAACACTCATCAAAAAGAAATCTATATCATTTGGACCTACACAAAGTTTTGATATTCCAAGACAAACATTTTCAATACAAGAACCAACTGTTCCTGTTAGTAACGAAATCATTTCACCATTTCTAATTCAACCAGAAATACGAAGATCGAATAGAATAAGACGTCCTCCAATACGATTTGGAGGTAGTGTAGTTTTTAAATAAGTGGGAGAGACTGTGGTGTTTATTCATTAATAAACAACTGTTCATTTTCATTATAAAAACTACTGTCTACTTTCAATATAAAAAATAGAAAATTATCATTGTTGCTATGTATTTGTTTTTCAATAATAATTATTAATTTTTCAATCGTTGAATAAAACGCTTCATTTTGTTAATATTATTTTTATAATAATTCGATTGTTTCATTTTGAAAAGATGCAATACCTACTAGCGAACTTGGGAAGCATTGTCCCGTGAAAAAGAAAACTAAATCCTATCAAAAGCATAAATGTTTTCAACTAGAGAATGATAATGATTTACAATTCAGAACACTAGCGGACTCAAACTACCTATATCTTATTTCTTTCTTATATCATGCATATTGCATATTTATTACGTCGGCTAGCTTATCACTCCCCGATCGCCAGTTCATCACTCTACGTTTCCAACACTGCGTTAGTTTAACAAAAAAGAATACGCATTATACAATCACAATGGGCCAGAACGTTACAGTCAATAGTAGCCGCTTTAGAAAGTATTGACTTTTTCGTTCATTAATTGAACAACCATGACTTTCCAGATCTTAAACCAACCGGCGCAACATGTCACACAGCTGGTTTCACAATTGATTTATTGAGTGAAATGTTTGGTAACCGTATAGTTTCACGTTACAGACCTCTGATTTGATCTCCAATATCGTCTGACCCGAAAAAAAATAATATTTTCAAACCTTCCTGCAACAATCAGATATTGTCCCAATTCGTGCCTTCAATTGCAAATTTCAAGTCACATGACATGGCTATGAAACGCATATCGTTCGCCGTCGAGATGAAATTGCGGTTCTATAGATGTTCTAACGTCAAAATCAATGTTAAGTTCAAGGTGCTCTAAGATTCCTTCAATTCTTGCTGACTTATGTAATTTGATTTTGCAAAAATCCGAGTTTCTTCTTCTGATTCTGAAGCTCGTGCGCCATAAATGTTGAGTTAAATTTGAAACGCTTCGCGTATTAAACTTAAATTTATATAACGATTATAATAAAACACGGAAAATAATTGATGTTGAATTAAAATGTTGGTTTTATTAATTTTTAATATTTTTAAAGATTTTATGAGTAAGCGGTCTATTAAGACAAATTATATCACCGTGGGTGAGCATGTACTTGGCGAAAGGTGTAGATATTAACGTCTGCCCTTTTTTCTGGTTATCTTGATTTCCTTATTGCAACCACTGAATAATAAAAAAAAAATTTTATATGTACACCACCAATTTAAATAAACTCCCAAGACACTTACTTAAGCCAATTTGTGAGCTTGCTTTATTAGTCGTGTTCAACCCGGCAGAACGTTTTTGCCTCAATAATAAATACAAAATTATACTCCGTCCGTAAATTTAAAAAGTTTATAACCATTTTTCCGCAACTTCAGCTTTAGCAAACTCATTAAATTCGCTCATTAAGTGTGTCGCAACAAAACAGACTTGATGTCTACTGTGATTGCTACTCGCACCCCATGAAGACGGCAACGAATCAACTCACAAATTGCATTCCAAGCTCTGTCTTACTAGATTCAATCCAATTAAAAGAAGTTGTTCCGTGTGACAAGTGTCAGACAGGGCTCAGAAAAAGAAAACCATCTCAAGCTGAATGCACGCAAAGTGTTGATAGTCACAGCTCAAAGCAGATCGGCCTTAAATGACATCCTTCGACCAAAAAATAAAGGTATTACGCAGTCACGATCATCAGCGTAATAATGATCTTTTTATCTCATTAGAAGTAGCTTTATGGATTTTTGGAACATGAAACAAGCCACGAAATCGGGATACGACTCATTTAGTTTTTATGGACCGAAAACATGGCCACTTGGATGCTTGTGTACACTCATTTAGATATGGGAATGTGTGTAAAGGCTCCGAAGCGATTGCCCTTTGGCAATTCAGTTATTGAGTCGTTTTTTTTTTCTCTGAATGTCTTTTTCAAAGATAAGGTCTCGTTTTTAATTAGACTGTTTTTGAGAAAGAAAAACCCTTTTTTATCGAGGCTTTTGAATTATTCATAAGTTTGACATTAAAATGCATCTTTGCGTGTGAGTTTTGTTAGTGGCTGTTCCTTGTTTTAATTTTCAATCGAAACTCAAAAAATGTGAAATGTCACAGGTGATAAATTACAGAAGCACAATGCAGCAATGATAGGAGGAATGATATAAAAATGCCGCTAATTACGAAATAGGAAGATGGTTCCATTAACATCACAATTTGAGAGTTTCCTTTTGTCTTAAGTCTAATGATCTATTATGGCGGCATGTTGCTGTAGCTTGATAACAGGTGAAAAATTGTGGAGTAGAATCAGGAAACAAGCAATAAAATGAACCAAGTTTGATACATATTAATTCAAGTTACTTGTTTAATTTTTTTTTTAAGTTGTCAAAAATATTTCTATTGAAATGGTTCTAGAATGTGACTAATAGCACCTGCAACATTGTTTCACATCGTTGGCATGAATATTTTTGTTTACAAATAAAAAGTAATAAAATCAACATGAATAACAATAAAATTTTCTTACGAACTAGGAAAAATAGGAAACATTTTGAAATTAAATTGTATTGTTTTCATTACCGTTGTTCTAGGACATTAATTCCGTATCGAGAAATACTTTGGAAATTTTAGTATGTCATAAAAAAGCATGTTCAATAGGGTTGGACAATTTTCACGCAAATAAGTAATAACATTATATTCGGATGAATGAAGTCGAAAAATGATAATTTATTCGAAGGGTAAATACTTGCTATTGCGACGCCTTCCACACTCGCTCCAAATGAGCAGCAATCATGAAGCATTCACATTCTTTGTGGTAAAATCCATGCGCTTGTACCATTCATGTGTCTTGTAAAGTAAAGTTGCTCGCATTTATTTAAAGTAATAATTCAAAATTCACATTAAATTTAAAATATAACTTAGTTTTGTACTTAATTTTCATAAAAATGGATGGCAAGGTTGAATCCGTTTTATAGATTTATTGGAACATTTTCATAGCATTTGAGGCACATAGAGCTCTTTTGTTATAGCCAAATATTGAACCCACTAAATTTCAAGGTTACCCTTCGTCTGTAAAGCATAACGGAAAATACAAGAACATACAGGGTGGTTGATGAATATTGACATTAAGAAACTCAAATAACTTTTTTTTCAGTGGAATTGGAATTCATTTTAATTTTGTTCATATTAAAGTTAATTAAACTTTAATAAATAAAGCTTAGTTAGTTTTAAAAATAATGGATTTTAAATGTTCCCCCAGAAAAAACTCTCACAACATGGTCAAGTAACGGTGTGACTGTTTTCTTCGAAGAAATAGGGCCCGACAATGCATAGTGACGAATTTGAACACCATACTGTGACACGAAGTAGATGCAATTCTGTCTCATGGAGTATCTGTGGGTTGGAAGCACTCCATATTCGACAATTTTGTTTGTTGATGTTGCCGTTTAAATCAAAATGAGCTTCGTCAGACATAAAAAGATAGTTCAACATGCTTCCATCCTTACTTACTTACTTACTTACTTACTTACTTACTTACTTAAGGTGGCGCTACAGTCCGTTGTGGACTTGGGCCTCCGCCAGTCAGCTCTGTCCCTAGCTAGCTGTCTCCAGTTTTGCACTCCAAGTTGATTGAGGTCCTCTTCCACTTGTGTGCGCCACTTGAGTCGCGGTCTTCCTCTCCTTCTGCGTCCCTCGGGAATAGAGTCGAAGGCTTTCCGGGCCGGAGCATTGGTGTCCATGCGCTCTAAATGACCGAGCCATCTGAGTCTCTGGACCTTGACCCTTCTGGCTAGGTTCACGTCGTTGTACAACCCGTAAAGTTCGCTGTTGTATCTCCTTCTCCATTCCCCATCAATGCACACGGGGCCAAAGATGACCCGAAGAATTTTCCTCTCGAAACAGCCTAAGGCACATTCATCCGATTTTGTTAGGGTCCATGCTTCTGCACCATACAGCAGGACAGGGATGATGAGGGTGTTGTACAGTTTAACCTTAGTTGCTCGAGAGAGGGCTTTTCCACTCAGTTGCTTTCTTAGCCCAAAGAAACAGCGATTAGCAAGAGTAATTCTTCGTCTTATCTCAGCGCTGGTGTTATTGTCCGTGTTGATAGCGGAGCCTAGGTAGACAAACTCCTTAACTACCTCGAAGTTGTATGCGTCTATTGTGACGTTCTGTCCGAGCCGTCGATGTTGGGTGTCCTTTCCTTACTCGAAGACAGCATGTACTTCGTTTTTCCCTCATTTACCGCTAAACCCATTTTTGCCGCTTCTGCCTCAATTCTCACAAAGGCGCCATTGACATCACGCTGTGTTCTTCCCATTATATCAATATCGTCGGCGTACGCGAGAAGTTGAACAGATTTATAGAAGATAGTGCCTCTGGTGTTGACGGTGGAGTTTTGGACTATCTTCTCAAGAACGATGTTAAGGAAATCGCACGAGAGTGCATCGCCTTGTCTGAATCCTTTTTTGACGTCGAATGATTCCGTAAGCTCATTGCCAACCTTGATAGAGCAGCGTGAGTTCTCCATCGTCATTTTGCACAAGCGAACGAGCTTGGCAGGGATGCCAAAACTAGACATAGCTTTATACAGTTCGTCTCTGTAGATGTTGTCATACGCGGCCTTAAAATCGATGAAGAGGTGGTGGGTATCGATTTGGAGTTCATAGGTTTTTTCCAGGATCTGCCGAAACGTGAAAATTTGGTTGATGGTAGACTTTCCTGGCCTGAAGCCACATTGATAAGGACCAATCAGATTGTTGACGAAAGGCTTCAGACGTTCACATATTACGGCAGAGAGGATCTTGTAGGCGATGTTAAGCAGACTGATTCCTCTGTAGTTGGCGCAGTTTAGAGGATCTCCCTTTTTCAGGATCGAGCAAACAATGCTGAGGTTCCATTCATCGGGCATGCATGCATTCCTCCGACCATATCTTACAGATGATTTGGTGCATGCTCCTATCTAGCTCGTCGCCTGCGGCTTTGAACAGCTCGGCAGCTAGACCATCTGCTCCACCGGCTTTGTTGGTTTTCAGCCATAATATTGCAGTTTTCACTTCTTCTAGGTCGGGTTCACGGAATTGTTGGCTGTCATCGTGTATGATAGAAGGCTCCTGTCTGACGGTGGGGTTCTTTTCGTCGTCGCCGTTATACAGTCTACAGAAGTGGTCTTTCCAAATCCCCAGCACTGACTGCGGTTCTACTATGATGTTCCTTTGTTGGTCTCTGCAGGTATCGGTTCTTGCTCGATGACCTTGAGCCAGCTGTTTTACCTTCCGATAAAACCTCCGAACTTCATTCCTGCCGTTAGCTCTCTCAACATCTTCGATATGACGCTTCTCATGCTCTCTCTTTTTGCTCCTGAGAAGCCGGCGTTCTTCTCTCCTCTTTTGCTCGTAGAGCTCACGAGCAGCTCTTGTCCTTCTTTGCAGCGCCGCTTTGTATGCCTCCTGCTTGGCTGCATGGGCCTGCCTGAATTGTTCGTCAAACCAGAGGTTTCTTTTTGGTGGCTGTGTAAAACCCAGCACATTAGAGGCGGCATTCTGGCAATGTTGCCATTGATCTTCGATACTTGATGTTGGCGGCATAGGACTCCTTAAGAGGTTACTTGACACTCGATCACAGAAGGATCTAGCTATCTCTTGCGATTGTAGCCGTCCGACGTCGAATTTTCTTGCAGCATTTCTTTGTTTTGGCCGTTGTCGGGATATTCGTAGCACTACCTTGGCTACGACGAGGGAGTGGTCCGAGTCGATGTTGGCTCCTCGGAAAGTTCGAACATCTAGAATGCTGGACAAGTGCCTCCCGTCGATGGCAATGTGATCAATCTGGTTGACGGTTGATTGATCAGGAGATCCCTATGTGCCTTTATGGATGTTTTGATGTGGGAACCAGGTGCTTGCTACCACAACATTTCGTCCCGCAGCAAAATCGATCAGCCTGAATCCGTTGTCGGAAGTGGTGTCGTGCAGGCTGTGCTTTCCGACTGTTCTTTCAAAGATGCCTTCTTTTCCCAGCTTTGCGTTAAAATCGCCGAGGACAATTTTCATGTCATAGCAAGGACATTGCTCATATGTTTTGTCGAGGAGCTCGTAGAATTCGTCTTTGGTGTCGTCCTTTTTTTTTCTCTTCTGTGGGGGCTTGCGCGCATATTAAGCTAATGTTGCCGAATCAAGACTTTTTGACTGAGTCTGCTTCCCACCACGAATCCGCATCCAAAGAGTCGCTGTTTTTGCTCCCGGTAGCAATTCCCATAGTAGATGTCGCAGTTTTTCATCTTCTTTTCGCCCGGTCCATCCCATCGCATTTCCTGGATAGCGGTAATATCTGCTTTGTACCAGTTGAGGGTCTCCGCTAGTTGTTCGGCACCACGCGGTCCATTAAGGGACCTAACATTCCACGTGCATATCCGAAATTCGTTGTCCTTTTTACGTTTGATTGGGTCGTCATTAGTGTATCCGTCCGTTTCCGAGGCCTGTTGTCGCTTCCCAACTAGATTTTTTCTATGTAGTCGGGAAGTCACCCCGACGTACAACCCCCAACCTGGAGTACCAGGTACTTGATGTGACTCCAAGTACAAAAGCCGGAAAACCGCTCCTTTTACGACCTGAGCTTCAAATATGTCGAAGTAGCCCGTAAAGGTGGGGTTCAGAAAACCCACGAAACGAAGGGTATCATTGGTTCGTATTTCTTCGAAGATGCCAATGGGCGGACGGTTAGTCTTTTCGGAGCGATGTGGTCAAATGATAACCAATTTTTTTTTGGCATGCGATTGAAGATCATGACTCAAGACGATAAGTGGTACCAACTAACGGGGGGCAATAAGCCACACAATACGACCAATTATGTCTTCATTGCGTGAGAAGTTTCCTGGTGGCGTAATTTCATGTTTTGGCGACGTCAATGGTTCACTCAATTTGGCTGTAAGGTGGAATGGACAGAGTAAAAAAAAATTGTTGTTGTCTTACAATGGAGCTCAGAAAGAGAACGAGAGAACTTGTTGATATTCTTTCTCTCAGTCCGATGTGACACTTTTCTCGCTACCTTCCGTGCTCTATTGACTATTCTATTATCTCTATCGCTTTTACACGGTGATTCATGAGTCGTGACTCTTTTCGAACTACGTTGGTGCCAAAGGGATACAAAATTTCAGAAATATGAAAAAGAAAATAATTTGCCCGGTGAGTCGGAGGCAAATTTTTATACGAATGGTTTTCACAAAGATAAACTAGTTGAACTAAATAACTATACTTTATTTTATCTTTGGAAACATAGGTACCCTCGAGCTCTTTTTAAGCAATGCTGTCCAGGTACAGAGATATTAGCCGTGCTATGTTAACGTGGAACTATTTCCCAAGCTCTGTCTTCACCAGCCATGTGGAATGCGTCTATAACTCATTGTGCTTTGGTGACGTGATTTATTTTGAAGAGTCGCCAGTCGGAATTTCGATTATAGAAACGGAAACAACAATTTATGTAGGTAAGGACCGGAGTCTTCGAAGCCTGTGAGAGTCTTCAGGATCATCGGATTCTGCTTTTTGTTCTGTGCTCTTTCTTTCTTACTTTCTGTTACACACTTTGCATATACGTGCATTTTCGTTCTTCCTTTTCAGCTTCTATAATTAAATTCAACAAGACTTGGCCAATGGGCGTAGGCACTTGCCAGAAAGTCAAAATGTGTTTATTTTATTGGTTTTTTGTTTCCAATAAATTAAGATGATCCACAAGAGGGATATCGCTGGAACCGCAAACAGTTTCGGTTTGTTGTTCATCAATCAACCTTTGAGTGGATTCTTTGACAACCATTAAGCCAACACAATCGATCTTCTCGCATTTAGGTACCTATGTGTGCATCCAGAAAAAAAAAAGTTATTATCTTGATCTTTGAAGAACAGGTGCTGCATGGTTTGCTTTTAAAAGGTAATTTATCATGAACCTTCATGATGATGATGATGATGAGAAAAGAAGTTGGAACGAATTGGAATGTTCCCCAAAAACCACATAATCTCATTAGCATCCATTAGGACTTAAGTGTAATGGCATTTGTGTCCATTGTGCGCGGCTTAATTAACTCGATAACCATCCTGACTCGGACTTATGCTTAGTGCACTCGTGAAGAGAGAAGGAGACCAATTTTTTTTTTAGGAAAGCTGAATGCGTTAGTTTGGTCACTTTCGTATTAAAAAGGCCTTTAACACGGTTGCGGATTTAGCGTAGATCCGAAACAACATGGGGTCCATAAGTTTATATTATAAGGCGCCCGTGTGTGAAAGAGGACGAAAATGAGAACGGCGATGATTTATGATCTTGTGAAAAAGTTGATGAGCCGGTAAATGGGAATTGGTCAAGACAGAAACATTAAGGCATATCTTTGAGTGACATGGCGTCATGCTGTCCTTCTCGCTTTAAATGTACAACGGACGTAAATTTGTTGTGACAAGGGTTGATGTGGTTTCTTTCTTTCAACATTGGCTTGTTTGAATGTAAGCGCACACTATCATACCGGTAGGCCCATTAAATGCCATAATATGTAATGTACCTTCTAGACGGTTTTACTTTCAAAAAAGCGACTCCAAAACATTTTCAACTTTCGGAAAAAACAAATAAAAATTTGTGAAGATCCAAATTATCTGGAAAGTTTAGCAGGTTTGCTGTTGTTTGAAACCATCGATCATCACCCGCGCTGTTTTTCCAAAGCACCTTACCATCGTATTGCGGTCGTGCGTCGCGTCGGTCGTCTTGCGTCGGTTTTCAACGCTTCCTACGCATCTCTTTTTCTGACATCGCCATCGGTGTAACCTTGTGCGGCCAAACTGTGGAGGTTATATTCTTCTGCAATGTTGCAATCTAAATTACCTGCCAATTTCCCTGCTCGATAACACCGAACCTAATGCTCATTTGAGTTGATACCTCTCGCAAGTTCATAAATAGCGTTAACTGCCTCCTAACTGCTGTCTTCGGCGAATAATAATTATTTATTGGGACTCCACTTAAGAGCCTTGCAATTTCCTGTCGTTGTTAAGGAAACTTAATGTATTTCGCCTCATAAACTTTCGATTTAATGGAGTCACTGAACGATGGTCACGGACCACAGATCGCTCTTATCACAAACTACATAAATGCCATTAGCGGACACTTAAAAACTATAAAAATTATAGCATGTCCGTTCGCACTCTGTGTGTTTTTTTATATTTGCTTTTGGTGGTCGCAATTCAACGTCATTGGGTTAATACATTATCTTGAATAATGGCGTTTGCGGTAGCGGCAAGATGAATTTTAAGGTAATCGACACAACGGGGAAAATGGTGGCCTTATGAGCTTAAAAGGCAACATGAACAAAACATCTGAAACGACCTTCAAGAGTTTATTGAAACTCATGCAGAGACTTTGGGGAAATTAAGATTAAACCAGCCTCAGACGCAAAGCAAAAAGGTGAGGACATATTATTTTTTTCTGTTTTTCTCATTTTTACTTGTGAATATAGAATTTAGGGCAAGTATTGTATTCGTTAAAAAAAAAAAATCTTGGGATTTTGATCAAATATGACATTACGATGATTGAGAAGTCGAAAAAAGTGGGTCCGGCGATTCAGTCCGTCTGTCTGCAAACGCACCTAGAGCCACTGGTTCGATTGATATAAATTTCGAAATTAGTGGTTTGCGCGATTCTGGGTGGGTCGTTTTTTCTGATTTTATTTTAACGAATAAAATTGGGGTAGCCACTAGCCACCATACAATTTTTCGGCCAAAAACCAAAAGCGATTCCTACTATTTTTCGAAATTTCAAATTTTTAAAATTTCAGCATTTTTATAAATATATTTTTAAAACTTTTTTTCAGTATTCTGTATCTCAAATTATAATATAAATATAAATATAATTATTAAAAATTGAAATTTAAATACACTAGTCAAAACAATTAAAGGAACACTTGAAAAAACTCAAAAATGGAGTGGATTTTTATAATACATCGGGAGCCCTCAATCCTGAAAGTGCACTTACACGGATTTCAAAATTTTTTATATTAAAAGATAGTTTATAGAAATACCAACAAATTAAGCCCGGTATGACGAGGCCTATCCTGGCACCAGTATTTTTTTGCAATTTTTTGCATTATTAATAATTATTGATAATTTGCACTTATCGCGGATTTTAATTTTAACTACCGCATATTATTGGAAATTAAATGTGCTTTCAGGAAAAAATGGTATGACAGCTGCCATCCTGGCACCAATGTCTGTCATACCTATTTTAAAATTTTGTCACTCATATGTTTTTAAAATAGGTATGACAGACATTGGTGCCAGGATGGCAGCTGTCATACCATTTTTTCCTGAAAGCACATTAAATTTCCAATAATATGCGCTAGTTAAAATTAAAATCCGCGATAAGTGCAAATTATCAATAATGCAAAAAATTGCAAAAAATACTGGTGCCAGGATAGGCCTCGTCATACCGGGCTTAATTTGTTGGTATTTCTATAAACTATCTTTTAATATAAAAAATTTTGAAATCCGTGTAAGTCCACTTTCAGGATTGAGGGCTCCCCGCCTATAAGGCTGTATCTCAGTAGAAAAAAGTCGGATTGAAGTAAAATAAAAAGTTTTTCAAAGGTTATAATTTTTGCTTTTCAAATTACATATTTTGAGTTAAAAAAGTACCGTTAGTCGTTTTTGCTTGAGCGCAAAAAATGTTCACTCAATTTCAAAATCGAAAAAAAAAATAAACTTTGAGTTGCCATAAAATGAGCGGAAATTTTTTTTCAATCCAACCAATCAAAGATTCAATTTGAAAATTTTGCTGGCTATAATTCACTGTTTGGTTCAGATCGCTACAATTTTTTTTCTAATCAAAAAATGGGTTTACATGCAAAAACACAATTTTGACTTTGGACTCTAATAACTCTGCTAAATATTGACTTACAAAAAAACTAAAGACAGATTTGAAAAATTCATCAATTTCATCAAAATCAAGCAAATTCGTCCGAATTTCACAAAGTCATAATGATAATGAAAAAAATAAAAAAAAATTTAAAATAAACAAATTCAAAAGAACAGAAAAATAAGACAAAAAAAAACTTTCCTTAAAATTGAAAAAAAAGTGTTTTGTAAGTTTGATTGATAAAAACAGAGAAACGGATAATCGTATGGATGTGAGATTTTCACCAAAATCAAGAAAATTTTATGAGCTTTAATAATTAAGCCTCAGATTAGTTGTATCACTGAAAAGCACAAAATAACGGTAGTTTTTATGAAAAAGTTGAAAAATGCGTATTTTGGACCATTTTTTAAAGTGATAGAAAAGATTGAAAAAAAAACAATCAAATCTGTCTTTAGTTTTTTTGTAAGTCAATGGGCCTGCACACACGGGATGAATAATTTTTGGACTGAAATAGGTTTTAGTCTTTAGTCCAAGCACACACCAGATGATTTCAGACTGGGGGAAAAATGTATATATGTACCTCTTTAAAATGTATGAGTATTTATTTCGTACCAAAACTGTCGGCTTTTGTATATGCGTTAGTTTTAGTCTTCGTTCATCCACCAAATTTCGGGTTGAAAATTTCAGTCCGTTTCATACTGCACACTTCGCTTCCCTTGCCCACTAAACTGATTTTAGTCCGGATGAATTAGTCTCGTGTGTGCAGGCCCAATATTTAGCAGAGTGGGAAGAAAGTCAAAATTGTGTTTTTGCATGTAAACCCATTTTTTGATTAGAAAAAAAATCGTAGCGATCTGAACCAAACAGTGAATTATAGCCAGCAAAATTTTCAAATTGAATCTTTGATTGGTTGGATTGAAAAAAAATTTCCGCTCATTTTATGACAACTCAAAGTTTATTTTTTTTTCGATTTTGAAATTGAGTGAACATTTTTTACGCTCAAGCAAAAACGACTAACGGTACTTTTTTAACTCAAAATATGTAATTTGAAAAGCAAAAATTATAACCTTTGAAAAACTTTTTATTATTATTATTATTTATTAAACTATGCATAAATGTACAGAACAATACTTAAAGCTAGTAGCTACCAGGGCTTTTACCTGAACTTAAGAATTCATTGTAGAAAATGATATTAATTTTTAATTCGCATTTGTGGGGGCGGCTGAAGGGGCCCGATCCGAGGATCCGAAGCAAGATTGATCCTCGGATCAGACCCCTCCGACCGCCCCCTCAATGGTCTTTATATATAGAATTAGATACTAAGATGTAAGTTAAATATTTTTAAGATTTTGAAAACATTTTTAATATTTTGATCTGAGGTAACACTAAGTAGGTTTTTTTTTAAATTGTTGTTAAAAAGTTTATTGCAAGTTTCATTGATTTTCGTGCATTCTGTAGTAATATGATTGATGGTGAGCTGGATGTTGAGTTGACAAAGGTGGCATGTGGGTGGGGGGTCGTTGGTAAGTAAGTAGCTGTGGGTTAGCTGGGTATGTCCAATTCTTAATCGGAAGAA
Organism: Sphaerophoria taeniata; assembly: GCA_943590905.1. Lineage (NCBI taxonomy): Eukaryota > Metazoa > Arthropoda > Insecta > Diptera > Syrphidae > Sphaerophoria > Sphaerophoria taeniata. Next base: position 29,165,826 of record OX016541.1, read on the forward strand.
GCATTTGGTCATGTTTTCAGACGTCGAGGTTGGATAGATGGCTGGACTGAGGTTTTGATTGATGGAAGAGTAGAAGTGGTTGTATTGAGACCAAAGCAAAAGTTTATGATTGTTCAAGTAAGAGCTTGTCAGTTTTAAATTATCTTTCTTGGTTGGCTGATGGTAAGAAATAGCGTGGTTACTATTCTTAGCTAATATTTTAGCTTCTCGGTCAGCGTGTTCATTGCCTTTTACACCAATATGACCTGGCACCCAGCAAATTTTCAGTCGTTCCCCAAGTTTGATGACATTATCTCTGATTGTTGCAATGATTGATGTTGTTTCTATGGCAGTTAAAGTAGAGAGACTATCCGTGCATATCACTGTTTTCTTCTTGGATTTAATATTGCAATTAGCGTGGCTTTTAACACAGCTAAAGCTTCGGCAGAGAACATTGAGAAAAAAGAAGGCAGTTTTTGAAAAACTTTTTATTTCACTTCAATCCGACTTTTTTCTACTGAGATACAGCCTTATAAAAAATCACTCCATTTTTGAGTTTTTTCAAGTGTTCCTTTAATTGTTTTGACTAGTGTATAAGGCGTAGTTAAATTTTAATTTTAGGACATTTGTGAAAAATTTGATATAAAAAAGTTGATTTAAAAAAAACGCTCTAGGTATTTTTTTTTTTTATTCAAGAAATCAAAAATTTCTTAAGAAATTATTTTAGGTAAAATATATTTTTGTTTTTTTAATAAAATTTTCGTTTATTAATGTTTTTTACTTACATGTTCTTATTTCTTATTGATTTTTGTGTGAGTTGAGTTTTAGATTACAGGAGCAAGTTCGTACGACCCAGTCGTGCACATATTTTTTAAAGGAAAGTACAAGTCAAATTAAATCAGTTTTAAATATCGTATTGAAAATAATTGTTGGACAATTTGGCAACCTTTTGCAAAAGCAAAAGAAAAATTGCAATTGACTCTTTTATTTTATTGGAGGCAAAATGATTGGTGGTTTTATGCTCAACACATCCATCCAACGCACGTGAAACGCACTAATAACACAATCGACTCATCCACCAGTTATAAATTGCGCAAAAGCACATAATCCTCTGTCTGAGCAAATGGCAAATTCATGTCTCTTCGCCCATGCGATTCGGATTGAAGAAATATTAAAAAACTCTCAAAGACTCAACGGTTAATTTACAAGGCACTAATGGGATGCCGCATCACGCATGTGAATCAATTTTATAACTTCGATTTCTTAGAGTCAGCGATCGGATAAGCCGAGTTCTTGAAGTGCGCTTTTAATGGCTTTTTAATGGCTTGTAAGAAATTACCTGTAATACTTTGTGACAGATATGATCCCGTATTGGATTTTGTTTCAATGCGAAAAGATACCTTTTAATGGCACTTAAATAACTGCCCATAGGAAATAGCAAGAGTATCTACACTTGAAGAATCATATAACTACAGGGTGCGGCACGAAAACTTGCTGATTTGTTTTTGGCGCCAAGTGGGGGGAGTGGTCGGATGCGGGTGGAGAGTGTCTCATTTTTTAGGGGCATTCCTGAAGTTTCATCTACGCTGCAGTCAGTCGACATCATGCATTGGACGAAAGAGCAACGCGCATTTACCTGCGAGGCTTACTTTTGCAACAGTCTAATTTCCACTCAACGTGCTTTCCATAGTCGCTTCAACATCCATCCCGCAGGTCGCGTTCCTGGCCGGCAGTCGATTGTTTCGTGGGTGAAAACATTCAGGGAGAGCGGAAACGTGACGAAATCCCATCCAGCACACCGGAGAATCAGAACAGAGGAAAACATTGAGAGGGTGAGCGTTTCTGTCTTGCGATCTCTCCGGCCTTTGGGGGCGCAAACATGCTCTTGCTTTGGGCATTTCTGATCGCACTGTGAGACGAATTCTTCACCAGGATCTTCAATTCCATCCTTACAAATTGGTTTTGGAGCAGGAGCTTCGTGAACGCGATTTTGTTGCACGTTGAGTGGAAATTATGGAACGACTGTTGGAAAAGTAAGCCTCGCAGGCAAATGCGCGTTGCTCTTTCGTCCAATGCATGATGTCAACTGACTGCGGCGTAGATGAAACTTCAGGAATGCCCCTAAAAAATGAGACACTCTCCACTCGCATCCGACCACTCCCCCCACTTGGCGCCAAAAACAAATCAGCAAGTTTTCGTGCCGCACCCTGTAGTTATATGATTCTTCTAGTGTAGATACTCTTGCTATTTCCTATGGGCAGTTATTTAAGTGCCATTAAAAGTTATCTTTTCGCATTGAAACAAAATCCAATACGGGATCATATCAAATGAGACACTCTCCACCCACATCCGACCACTCCCCCCCACTTGGCGCCAAAAACAAATCAGCAAGTTTTCGTGCCGCACCCTGTATAAGGCAGGCTATGTATTCCCTTTTATGTCATAAGTACCGTAATAGTTATAGCAGGTCAATAGTTCTTTTTTGGAAAGATGCTTATCTTGAGTTCCGTTCTGTTTTTTTTTACCTATTTTGTTTTGTTTTATTTACGAGAAAGAAGATGACATGAAGATCAGGTGAAGATGCTTATTCACCTGTTCTGTTTGTATATTTTTATCCTTGAATTTATCTCAACGGCAATACATAATTTTCAATTTTCGACAGTAATTTCTTATCGACTCATTGTCGCCTGATAAAAATTATACCAAACAAATAACCAGGAACCAGCACCAGCAGTTCTTTTTTCAATGACAAAAACGACAACTGTCGTACTCATAATTCTTTTTCTGACGCTCTTATCCGATGCTCTTGGTCTTGGGACTTACAAAAAAAAAAACGACAAGAAAACATGTTTAGCGAAATTATACTCTTTTCCTCTTCATCTTATTGTCCCTTTCGTGTCCTTCTGATGTAATCGATATCTTTTTCGATAATTTATTAGATTTTTATTTTGTACGTTTTAAATTTATTTATTTTTGTTCTCTTCGGTTTGCTGTTCAGGGCCGGCCTATGCTGTGAAGGGGACGTTATTATCAACAACAAACATTTTTTTTTAATTTCAAAATTTGTTTGAAATAATTATTGTATTCCTTACTGTGTGACGGCCCTGTTTTTTTTTTTCTTCAGCTTTATAACAAATCCTTAATTTTTAACGCAAATGAAAGATAATACCCAGTAAAAATAAAGGATCAACTACATTCTTTGCATTTTAAAAGACATTCGAAAAAAACAGATACCTTCGTAATCGATACGTTCGCATCGTGTTCCAAGTTCCAACCCGTACATAATATACGAGTAGCAAAGAGAGAATTGTTGTATCTCGTGAACGCTGTTCATGATCATATCACATTCAACATTTTTCACGATAAAAATCACAAATTCTCTGTTTGTGTAAGAAAATAAAAAGATAAAACTAAGAAGATACGAAAATACATAAACGATTTATGCGAGACAAGAGACTACAATGATTATCGTACAGAGAAGATCCAGGAGGACCCATCAAAATTATTTAATGGAGTTAAATCGACGACGGATATGGGTTTTGTTTTCGTCCTTGTTCATTTCTTCAACACTTTCTTCATCTGTTGTTTTTTGTCGTCGAAACTATTCATAAGAGAAGACATAACCAAATGATGTTCGGCCCAGTTACCAGATCGTGAAAATATCGGAAAACTCTGTCCATCTTTTTCGGCATCCTTTGGCATTGGCAAATCCACATGATAGAAGTTCTTTTTAACAATTGGCCTTGCATGCGGCTTCAAACGTTCGATCATATTCATTACTTTTCCCACTTGATCTTCCGACAGCTCCTTAAAATCTGGGCTTGAAGTCATTTCTTTCAATTTTGCTATTAGATCACATGCTTCTGTTCTATGATTCTCCCCATCGAAAATAATTTCCGAGTACAAAGCTTCGAAACAGTAAAAACGAGCAATTATGTTCTTAATTTGAGTAATGCCCTTGAAAAATTCATTGAAACCTATGGCGGAATAGTATTTGGTGATTCCTTTTGCTAATTCTTGACCGACAAAATGCGGATTGTAGCCGATAACTATTTCGACAAATTTTACGTCTAGAGTTCCAGTCACGTCCAGCAAGCCATCAATTATGGTTAATGAGAACGATTCAATTTCGGTTTTCAATGATTCTCTGATGGATTGTATTTGTTTGGTAATCGGAATCGGATTGATTATTAGACAATTGATGTTGGTGGGTTCAAGGTTTCGATAGAGATCGACAAGACCGGAAATGCGATCATAACGGGTTTGTAGCATCGTTTACTATTTCAAACCTGGAAGGAAAAAAAAACAAGTCAGGAAATAAGCTTGAAGATTTATAAAATGAGTACGTTTTGATTGAAGTAAATCACATTGAAATGTGAAAAAAAAAATCAGTGTTGTTTCAATTGAGGGCATTAATTTGCAGGTGAGACGAATTTTAAGGGTCCACTAGCAGACTAAAACTAAATTGTTTACAGTCGTTTGAACTAATTCTGAAGTGAGCTTACAATGTGGCTTTAAATGCTTTTCAAAAAGTTAAGCTCTTTAAAAAAATTGTCCAGGACTGAATTGAACTAGCTGACCCGGTAGACATCTTTCACAACAACGATCCAACGTTGTGACAGTTTTTTGTTTTTTAATCAAGTTTTTTAATGAAGTTATTCAAAAACTACCGTGATATGCATTTGAGAAGTGCTGCACACATTAATTTTTAATTTCGAAAGAAAATACCAACCGACTTGCAAGAAATACAACTACTTATTTCGTTGATCAATTGACTCCGTGGTGACAAATGTTGACACCAAGACAGAAAGACAGGCGGTCGAAATCGCCGGACCCACTTTTTATGACTTTTCTATCAACATAACGTCATGTTTGATAAAAATAACAATACGTAGTTGAAAAAGTTTTTAAAACCTCAGTATCTTGAAAACCGATCAAGATTTGCGTATACAAAATAAACAGCTGAATCCTTATTCAAATTGTCACTGGCCAAAGTCGAAAGGCAGCAAACCATTTTTTTTAAATTTATTTCATATCGTTTTTTGCTAAAATCATTATTTTATCATAAAAAATGTGCAAAACTGGGTCGCGCGAACTTGCCGCTGTATTCCAAAACTTAAATCACAAAAAACATTTAAAAATAAAAATAAAAAAATAATTAAAATTAGTAGGTAAATAAAAAATTTAAATTGAAAAATGTACCCCAAACATTTTTTATTTGAAAACAAAAAGATGCCATAAAATGTCTTAGTTTATCTTTTAAATCTTTTTAAAAAATTACGTGGAGCGTTTTTTTATTAATTTTTTTTACCTAAAATATGCATGCAGTTTTCAAGAAAATGTTAATATAAATATGTTCGTCTTATATTTGAATTTCAATTTTTAATATAGATCCGTTTTTGAGATAGGTACCTACAGAATTTTGAAAAAATGGTATGCTCTAGATAGGGCCTGGGAATGGGAAACGATAAGATGCATATTTCCGCACTTTGAATACATTGGAACAACAAAGAACGAAATACAATACAATACAATACAAAAGAATTTTGTGGGCGGAAGAGAAGACAGCGTCTATGAACAAACAAAAATAAAATACAAAATTATAATTTTAAAATTCGGGAAAATTTTTAATAACAACTTTGTATTTAAAAAAAGCATCCCCTAATACAACCAATTTTGAACACTTGAACTTGGAAAAACAATAATTGCTTGTATCTGTATGGAACTATTTGGAACCATGATTCTCAGCATTTGATGTCTCTTAAAATTTCTTTTTTTGAAAAGGGTTTCGGTTAATTCTGTTAGAAAAATCTAAGAACCAGATTTCGATCTTCTAAATTTTCAAAAATTTGAAAGACGAAAAGGAGAATATTGTCATGAAAATAAAGGTATAGGAATTTTTGCGGGCAAATGATATTCAGAAATGGTACTACAGCAAAGTACTTTGCCGAAAAATGGCATGCGGGATTTTGATTAACAGTCAAAACCAACCCCAGCCCACAAAATTAATTCAGAAACTCTTAAAGCTTTAACTGGGCCCTTTGTTATTGTTTTGCATTGAGTGCCTATATCGATTTTGCTTCTTAGAATAATTAGAGGATAAAGCTATATGTGTATATTACATGGATGTAGATAAATAGAAAGAAAACAAATTAGCAATCAAACCGTTTTCTCTAAACGTGTAACAATTGTAAAAGGGATGAAGTTCAAACGACAGCACTGGTATTCAATTTCGTATACTTGGTATGATTCACAAGTCATAGTCTTAAGATGTTTGATCAAAATCACAACAAAGTAAAATTTGAAAGCAATCATTTAAAAGGAAAAAAAAAGTAAAGAACACATTTAGATGCTTATTTTGTTGTTTATATTCCCTTCGATTTTGAAATTTTTGATGTTTTACCTTTTGTTCTTTTGTCAATGAATTGATTAAATACAGACACTACGGGCCTTCCAAAACACGAAATTGCAGCTCATGAGCCAAGGTTTATGAAATACAGAATTCAACTGAAAACTGACAGATGAAGCAGTCTCTATTTCATATAATCATTCATTACTCACTCTTTATCATGTTCATGGTTTATTTTTGCACAGTCTGTGACGAAATGTTGCAATTGTTTACCAGAAAACAAAACAAAACGCAAGTCTGAGGAATAGTTAATGTAAATTAAACAAAAACATTTCAACTTAAAGAATAAATACTAGTTACATTGATTAACGTGTAATTATTATTTTTAAATAATTATAATCTTCGAGAACATACATCATGCTGTCTGCAATATCCATTTAAAGTGGATGAAATTGTTGCATTTGAAAATTGGTAGAACAACCTATTGACAAAATTGCTATCTACGAAAAAGTCCTTAAAAAACCTTTCTCCGGTTTCAAATTTTGTTTTTTCTTATCACAAACTTAGATATTGTAAATATGTAGTGTGAATCGATTCAACTATTTCTTTTTGGTTTTTGCAGAACAAATCAAAACAAATCAATAAAAGTGCTTTGGATACGAGATACAATAAATATTGTTGAAATAGAACATTACAGTGCAAACTATAAGAACAATTTTACTCACTTATTACGCTCTCTTTAGTATCGCAACGAATATCAAAGCTTTTGACTTCTAAGTAAAGTAAGCTTTCCAAATTGACTGACGTTTAAAAAGCTTTTGAGAAATCTGTTTATTTATTACCAGTCTTCAGTAAACGGAAATGAAGTTGAATCAAAAATAATGTCGTTTAAATCTGATCCAAGCCAACAGCAATAAATGATCATTTTCAAAAATAGGAATATCTCAATTCCTTTAACGGCTTACAAGATCAAAAAATATTTTTATCATTAAATTTGTAAGAACGTCTTCGCTTTGAAAAAGTGTGTTTCTTCTTGTTTCGAAAAAAGCTTTTCTATCAATTCAAAAGATAGGAATCGAACACACCTTGTTCTCTCATTGTTTTGATTTGAAAAGTTTTGTTGAACATTCACAAATCGTGCGTTTTGATAGATTTGTAATAGTTACACTATATTAAATGAACTCAGTTAAAATAAAGGATAGTTAAATGTCTAATTTGAGTTTTTTCTTAAGTTCATTGTTAAAAAGGTAATAGTTCTCCACTTCGCTTGAAAAAATATATAATATTTGGTTAAAGTCATAGAATGCTTTTTTGATACAAAGTAGTTCTTTTGAAGCATATGCTACAATCAGGGGCGTCGCACAGTGGCCCGTTTCGGCTTTTTTGGTTCCAAAAATCATAACTCCTAAACGAGTTGAGATATTTCCACAATTTTTTTTTTATTTTGAAGGTTACACCCAACGCTATGAAATTGGTGAATTTCAAAATAAAAACATTACAGGGTGTTTCGGAAATAGCTGTCAAAAAGCTTAGTTATATTAAGTGAGATAAAAATGATTAAATGTGAATTAAACAAACAAGAAAACTCATTTTCTGGCGTAAAACAAAAGGAATTGAGGTTTAACAGTAGCGCAAAAAGTAAAACACCGATTTTAGAGGAACAGTGGCGAAAATAGTTTTTCTAATTTTTTTTTTTTTTTGTAAATTGACATTAGAATAATAATAAATAACAAATTTAACAATAAAAACAGTTGAAATGTACGTATAAACATTAGATTTCTTGAAAACTATCATCTTGGTCCGTGGTGATATTCAATAAACTCAACATTTCCGGAGAATAAAGTGCTTTCATATCTTTTTGGGTCCTTACGTGCCTCAGAGAAAAAATAAGCGGATCAGATGAGGCTGCAAGCATGTTGTATAAGTCTTCATTCTGCCTTATTCTCGAAACTTTACAGGTATTTTGATATCTATACCTTTTGTAGTCCTTTTTTTTGGACACCTGGGCTTCTTCAGATAATTCTCCTAGGGGAAGTGATTGATACTCTATAATATCTTGACTGTGAGCCAAAATTTTGTGAAGAGTAGGTGTCAGTTGTTTTTCAGGATACTTTTGAGTCAACAGAGCTACTGTTGCTTTAGTATACTCCCCAAATTTAACAGCGTTCACACCTTCCCTGCAGTTCAAAACATCAAGTATTATTTTCAGCCTGGAAATAACCTCTATGTTTACTCCAGTTATTTGAGCTGTTATCTCTGATTGCTCGAAAAATCTTCTCGAAGTGTTCCCATCATTAGTATTTCTGAATCCCTGCTTTGGTTTGTCTACATCGAGTCCAAGCTGATTACGGAAACACGTTTGTATACTTTCCTTTCTTCTTTTTTGTGCTTCTTTGATCCCAATCGAAAAAAACCTTTTTTACCTAAAATTTTATGATATCGAGCAATAAAAAATAAACATTTAATCCGATTAAAAATTAATACCTACATATAATCACTGAACATTTAATCTCCTTAAGTCAAAAGTAACTGCTAATATTTTATTATGGATATAATATAAACCCTTCAATTTAATTTTTTTATTGCCTACGATTTATATAATATTTATGAAATATCGTATTTTAAAATATTTCCATCATCAAAAACAAAATTCTAGTGAATTCATTCCCCATTTCAGATAATTTTTTGAATTTGAAAAAAAAAATTTTTGTTCGAAAATTCTGGAACACCCTGCAAATGTAATAAATTTAAAACTCATCATATTGTTAGCCGTGAACATTTTCTTCGAAATAAAAAAAAAATTGTGGTGATATCTCAACCAGTTCAAAAGTTACAGTATTAAACATTTTATTAATTTGCCATTGAAAAACCAGAAAATTGAAAAAAAAGTGCCTGCCATCGATTAATAAAATCGCTCTAGCTCAGTTGGGCGCAAGTTGGCGCAAATTATTTCTTCAGGATTATATTAAGAAATACTTCAGCTTTCATTATGCGTTGAGTTTTGCTTAATGCTTTTTGAAGCTTTTTTTTCCATGCAATGTAAAGTCAGAAAAAGGTACAAAAAGTGGTGTCCAAAAAAAAAAAAAAATATATAGACATTTTTTTTTTTTTTTTGTAATATTTTTTCCAAACATATATTTTACCGTATTTGTTAATTTCAGAAAGAAAAAACAAAAATTCTTTCCCCACGTTCGTAATATAGCTTCTCAAAGTCAAGGAAAAGAAAAAAAAATGTTTGTAATTAAAACTGAAAAAAAGTTCAATTTTGACCCCCTCTCAAAACCAAACCGTTGGGAAAATTCAAAAAAAACTTCGGTTTCAAGAACTTCAAATATTTGTTAATTCAGCGAAACAACAAATTTTGAATTCTGGAACAACGAAAAAAATGAATTTTGGAATGACTTTAGCCTAAACGGGCCACTGTGCGTCGTATCTATTTCTCAATAATCGATGTGGTAGGCCGAAATCGATATTTCTGGTTTTTTTTTTAACTTACTTTAGTTTAATCTTTTTAAAATTCTGAAATAAGCATCAACCACACTGAATTAATGACTTTTGTTGGTTTCAGGTGATATTGAAAACCATGTTTCGATCTCGTAATGAAGAACTCAAACATCTTATCGAGTGCCATCGTCAAAATTCTGACCCCACAGTCGAAACCGAAGGCCCACAAGACGAAATCCGATCAAAACTCGAATCCTTCTGCGACGTTATGATCACTAACACAATGGAAGACAATGATCTCGATTTACAATTCGCCAACACTGTTTACGAATTCGATCGCCAATTGTTTTTGAAAATTTTCAAAACAGCCGTTGCTACGTTATATTCCGGAATTGGCTTCAATGACATTTTCCGAATGATCGGTGAAGTCAAATATTTTTCTCAGGCCATAGCGGGCTACTCAACTATTTTCGATAAAATTAAAAACGATCTGCCAAATAATCATGAGTATTCGTTTTACCTGCGAGAGAAGCTTCAGCAAATGACAAAGATGAAGGATTTTGAGAGGATAAACGAAGAGGAAAAGTCAAGCGTTGAAAACATGATACAAATATTGGAACCGTTTTCTATGCTGCCTAAGCCGATAAAGTCAAAACGAGTCGGAAACTGGGCTGAGCATTTTCTTATTTTGGCGGGACTTGAAAACCATTGGGCGGAGGAGGAAAATAAATTTTATTCTCTATTTCAAACACAAGAATAAAGAGTGAAGTGAGAATGAGACACAATGTTTTTTTTTTTTGTTCACCAAAAAAGTACCTAACCAGTTTTTGAATAAGTAAATTCTTAACCGTCTAGGACGAAACCCAAAGTCAATACCTTGGTCTTTTTAATGAAAGGCATCCCTATCATAAATGCCACCACTTAAGACTGCTGATCATTTATGGCCCCAAAACGTTCGTTTCGCTAACTTGATTGCATTTTAATTGTTACGTTCAAAAATTGTTGTGTATGAGGAAATTTAAATCAACAAGCTGTCCCAGTTTGTTTCGTTTATTTTTATAATATCAGCATCAGTGCCTTCAAGTTCAAACTATACACTCGCAAGTCACAACTGCAGCCGAGACGAATGGAAGGTGGCGTGCGCCAGCGCGCACAGACTGCAGACTGCAAACTGCAATATTCAATTTGTGTATACATGAAGCTTGAAAATAGCTCGCAGGCGCGAATTGTGTGTAAAACACAACAATCAACGGACAGCTTGAAATGATGAACGATACCACGACGCCGTTGTGGGTCCTTCAACAAAGCTCCAACATCCAGAGTGAAACCTAAAGCAAAGGGAACCTTCCTCTATACTTGCCTTTTGGTTCAAGCCTATTGATTTCTTCTCTCTAAATAAATAAGGATTGGCCGCACGCGCATCTTGCATATGTAGGTTAACACTTCGATTCAGGTTGGGGCGAACCATCGAGATTTTTTAGAGGACGATCCTGTCCGCCCATTGTTGGCAAAAATTCACTTTATCTTTATAACTAATTGTTAAACAGGCTTATTTGTTTTAATATTTTATCTGGTGAGGTTTGGCGTTTCGAACGACTGATGATGCAGCCGATGATGCGGGGTTAGCAGAAAAACAACTATAAAGTTGAAGTTTGAGGTTCGAGACCACCCCTTTAATGAGCGTCTAATTACAGTCCTTAAGCGGCACCCGATTTGACGGAGCATCGCGCGTCAGGGACACGTTGATACGATGCATGGTATGTTTAACTTAAGTGCAGTTTTGAAATGATCGATGTGATGGATTTTTTGGTAACGATCGCGTCCTGCATCCGAAATTACATTGAAAAGGTATTAAACTTGTTATGACAATCGGAACAAGCATACCATATGATTATGGTAGCATCAGTTGAAAATCAAGATATACCTACATTTTTTGACATTGTGTACCTATACCATTTATGATTATCGAAGATGCAATTATTTGATCGAAGAGATATGTATTTTGCTTTGTTCCCCATGATTCTCAGCATTTGGTGTCTCATAAAATTTTTGTTTGTGAAAAAGGGTATAACCGTATTTTGGGATTGTTAAAATAAGAAAGTTTGGGTCAGATCGAAAAGCGTTAAATATCAGGCTGAGCGTAAGAGATAACAAGATCTTTTTGGTTATTGGGTGTCTTAAGTGTGGGTTTTTTTGAGAGCCGATGATGATGAATCATATGAAAATGAATGGTTTGAAGTGAGCTGTCAAATTTGGTGCGAGAATTTTTCTTGGAAAATAAGAGTTGAAAAAAAGTCCAATTTGGTCAAAACGCTACTCTCCCCTGAAGGCGTCGACCTGCTGCGCATGGGGATTTTAATTATTAGTACGAGATTTATTGTAGGTGGGCCATATCTTTCTAGATATGATACAGTTGTTTAGGGTATCAGCGAGAAAAATTGCAAAGATCTTGCCCTTCATAGCACCAAGAGGAATAATGACCCTTTCCGCGAGTGAGATATGAAGGGCTGATCCTTGCCTAGCCAGCTCACCAGGCCGCTCATTGCCCTTAAAGCCACTGTGACCCGGAACCCAGACAAGAGTGTCCAGCAAGCTCACTTCGCCATTGTTGAACTAATTTGGAGGACGAGCCAATCGCTTGAATAGCCACTTGACTGTACGAAAAGATAGCTGATGTATTGCGGTTTTGTTTTGGATCTAGTTTTAGTAATTTTCATGTTTCCTTAATCGCGAGTAGTTCAGTCTGAAAGACACTAGCAAAGTTAGGAAGCCGACCGTTAGACATTTAAGGACTCGGAGAAAAGTCTTGCACCAACCCCACTCCACCTCCATCTTTGAGCCGTCAGTAAAAATAGTTGTGTCGAAATATTTGATGTGCAGGTAGGTATAAGAGGTAGAGCAAAATGTTTAAGGCGTCCGTCCGACGGACATGAGCGCAAAGCTCCAGTGGAGCCAACAGGCATAGAAAGCTATATGCTGGCTTTTTTGACACTTTCTTCAATTTTCAGTTTCCAGTTCAACTTTGGGGCACACTCACACAATTGTTTACTTACTATTTTTTCTAAAAAATCATGGGACTACTGTAAAGGTCCCGTCACACAGTGAAAGGAAAGTACTTTCAGAAAGCAAAAAGCTTTCTGAAAGCAAACATTTCATAGTGTGACGACCCGAAAAGTACTTTCCTGAAAGCGTTTTTTGCTTTCTTGAAAACACTTTCAGAAAAAAAAACTTTCACGGTGTGACTAGCTCCAGAAATCGTTTTGAAGAAAGCAAATCACTTTCAAAAAACGCTTTCTACTTTCAGAAACTGTTTGTGAAAGTTTTTTGCTTTCTTGAAAGCGAACGTATCAAGCTCAACAGATTTCTTGGACAAGAGTATGGATAGCCCGCTCCGCTTAGCTGTCTAAAAAGATTTTAACTCCTTCCAATTCCAACCCACTTACAGCAAGCGCTTGTGTAGAATCTTGTATATAGAATGTCATAAAAAAGTATATTTCATTCTGTTGTTTATTACATTACATTACATTTCACAGTACTTCGCACATAAATGTAACGAACTACAGACACATAGCAGCACTGGTGACTGAGACCATCGGCTGGGACAGAACAATACAATACAACAGAGAGAGACAGATAGACACATAGAAAGAAAGCACACATAACAGAAACCTACGTGGCTCAGAGGAGGAGACTTAGATTTGTATTGTCTCATGTTATCGCACAGGTGGCCCCAGATAAGCTGGCGATTTTTGTAGAAAAAGAATGCTGCTGAAGCTGGGGTTTGAACCCGTAGCGTTCGGCTTAGCAATCCACTACTCTATCCTCTGAATCTGTTGTTTATTTAATTTGAAAACGTTGAGCATCTACTTTAAAAGTTGGAATGGCAAAATAGGTTGTTGAATATATTGTATTTTATATGCATGTAGAATGTAGTGTTAACATATGTATTATTGATTTTTGAATAGTGTATTTGGACCAGTGAAAGAGTTTTTAAGCTGCTCGTCGAAGTTGAAAACAACCGTGCGTTTGGAGAAAGGGCGACAGCAAATATATGAACAAACATGTATTGTAATTATCGCCATGTGCAAGGTGTTTCAGTGTCAGAGCTACTCTTTTCTCTACACTGATAGGCACACGCCATAGTGTATTTTGTTTTTTTTTTACAAACGGACGTACTTTGTTACACAGGAAATTAAACTGCTCCTCCGAAACGTGAGCAAAGTCTGTAAAATAATAACATTTCACCAACTTCAGCAAACAGTGCAGGACATAGTTTTTTTTAATGTTTGGAATCCATATACGTCCTACCTTTCGATTTAATAATAAACGATACTTACATGTAAACCTACTCAGCAATAAGTTTTACACGTAGGTACTTACATACAAACAAACAACTTTAAATCATGTTTTTTTGCAATCCGAAAATTAAATATTGGTTTAACTAACATGTAGCTTCCTACCAACCTATTTATATACATACAGCATCCCGACAAATATACCTACACCATTTAAGTACTCTGCCTAATTAATGAGGAACAATTATAATAACAATAAAAACTATCAGCAGCACATAACACGTACATACACATGTCCTTCTATCTTCCTTAACAAAAAAAAACTACCGAACGCCACACACCGCCACACCCCGCCACTTTCTAACTTCGCAATTTCATCCCCTGCTTCAATTACTTTTTTACTTTCGATTCCCACACTCACTCACTCATACATATTGCCAATTAAAAATGTCAACAACTACAAAAAAAAAAAAAACAAAACAAAACCAATAACACCCAAAAACTATAAATGAACAAATCTTTAGCAAAATAAACCTTTTTTTGGTAATGAACTTTTGTGATGAGATGTCGGTGTGATGAGCTGTATGTTGTGATGAAATGTCGGGTGATGAAATGTCGAGAGATGAAATGTAGTGTGATGAACTGTTTTGTGATGAACTGTAGCCGACCCATTTTCTCCGTTTTAGTAAGACTTTTCACTGATGCTTTGCTCTTATTATTCGCAGCGTAACTTTGTATAGCTAAAGCCTTCCTCGATAAATGGACTATTCAACACAAAAGGAATTTTTCAATTTGATTAAGCAGTTCCTAAGATCAGCGCTTCAAACAAACAAAAAATTAATACTTTCTTGCCGTTTTTTCCACATTTTCCACTGATTCTTAGCTCCTATTGGTCGTAGCTTAATGTTATGTAGCTTAAATCTTCCTCGATTAATGGACTATCCAATTCAATTACAATTCGAACAAGTAGTTTCTGAGATAAGCGCTTTCAAACAAGCAAACACACTCTTCAGCTGTATAGATGTCGGAAGTAAAAATGAGCGAACTAGATCCAACCCCCCCCCCCCATAGCGAAAAGCTATCTACGCCACTCACTGGCTTGAATATCCACTTCCACTATCTTCCGAAGAGATAGCTGTATTCAGTGTTGCCATAATCTCAAATTTCATAATGCTAGATTTCAAATTTTATAATGCTAGATCGTATGGGAGCTCAAAAAACAAAATGCTAGATTTTAAAATCCATATAAAACGTCCATATCGATGATTAAAAAACAAACATCTTAAAAAATGCAAAATAATACACTAGTCAAAACAATTAAAGGAACACTTGAAAAAAATTGAGTCGTTTTTTATAAGGCTGTATCTCAGTAGAAAAAAGTCGGATTGAAGTGAAATAAAAAGTATTTTAAAGGTTATCATTTTTTCTTTTCAAATTATTTTGCGTTAAGAAAGTACCGTTAGTCGTTTCCACTTGAGTGTAAAAAATGTTAAATCAGTTTCAAAATCGAGAAAAAAAATTAACTTTGAACTGTCATAAAATGAGCGGAAATTTTTTTCAATCCAATCGATCTAACACCCCTATTGCGAAGATCAACTATCAATTAATAATTGACATTTATCAATCAATTTTGTTAAATGGTATTGTGAAAGTCAACTGTCAATTTTGTTGATTTTTGTTTTGATAATCTATTGTGAATGTAAAAATCGGTATTATGAACAACAATTTTCATCAATTTTGTTGTCAGCTATCAATTTTTCTTTCAATCGTAAATTTGCAGTTGATGAGTTCGGTCTGTGTATAAAAATAACTGAAAGATGTGAGTTTAAAATTAAAAAGTGATCATTTTTTATTTCCAAAGGTCTCAAAAAGTAATAAGCAACAAAAAACAGTTGAACAGATTGGTCCAATTGATGGAAGAGAACATAGAACTCGCCAAGGTAATTTGTTCCAAAGCTGTGGCTACTGCAAAGTGGGAAATAATTGGTGTAGAGCTAAATAAAAATAGCCTAGGGCCTCCAGCATGCATAGATTAATTAATTTATATCTGAAAATCGAAATCACTGCTTACATATGTACTTACATTTGGATTTCCAATTCTAAAGGATTGGATGCATCCCTCAAACTTCTCCACATTCTTTGTTGGCTATAATTCACTGTTCGGTTCAGATCGCTACGATTTTTTTTCTAATCAAAAAATGGGTTTAATTGCAAAAACACAATTTGACTTTGGACCCTAATAACTCCGCTAAATATTGACTAACAAAAAATATAAATGCAGATTTGAAAAATGTATTAAATTTTCTACACAAAAACATTTTGAAAAAATAAAAATATTGCATCCAAAATACGCATTTTTCAACTTTTTCATAAAAACTACCGTTATTTTGTGGTTTTGAGTGATATAACTAATCTGAGGCTTAATTATGAAAGCTCATAAAATTTCCTTGATTTTGGTGAAAATTTCACATCAATACGATTAACCGTTTCTCTGTTTCGATCAATCAAACTTACAAAACACTTTTTTTTCAATTTTAAGGAAAGTTTTTTTTTTGTCTTATTTTTCTGTTCTTTTGAATTTGTTTATTTTTTATTGTTTTTTTTATTTTTTTCATTATCATTATGACTTTGTGAAATTCGGAGGAATTTTCATCAAAATCCGAATAAATCCAAAGAGAATAGAGAATAGAAAGAAAATCGAATGGTAATTGACTTTCCACATTCCAATATGAAACTGATGTTTACATTAATTACTATTTCACATGTACTTAGAAAAATTCATGAGTTTTTTGAGCCTATGTGTGAATCTTCGTGATTTGAGGTAATTAAGGTTAAATCACAATGGTTTGTAATTTAAAAAAAAAAAAGATGATGATTTTTATTTTTTTTCAAATATGAAATGTCTAATCAAATCAATCTTTTGAAATCAATTTTGGCATTCAAGAATGCAAAACTTAAAAACAATAATGCCAGAAAGCATTAAGCATTATTTTAAAATTTCATAATGCTTTTCTCATCTCTGTAATGCTAGATCTAGCATTAATAATGCCGTTATGGGAACACTGGCTGTATTGCGGTTTTGATTTGGATCTAGTTTTAGTAATTTGCATGCTTCCTTAATCGCGAGTAGTTCAGCATGAAAGACACTAGCAAAGTTAGGAAGCTGATATAGAGACATTTAAGGACTCGGAGAAAATTCCTGCACCAACCCCACACTCCATCTTTGAGCCGTCAGTAAAAATAGTTGTGTCGAAGCCTCTCATCACTAACATTATCCCACTCTTTTCGGGATGGAATGATAAGTTTAAAATCCGCACTGAGGTCCACTGTAGGAGTGCAGTAGTCGGTTTTTGTCGAAAAGATGTCCACTGGGATGAGATTAGTAATATTACTATGCCCATAGGATTCTACAACTATTCGATTGCCTAGGTTTCAACGCGCTAAATATTTGATTTGTGATAAGGGTGCGTTTAGGGCGTCCCAGGGTGCAAAGCTCCAGTTTAGCCAACATTAGCTGTTCTCTAAACCTTTTTTAATTTTGTTATTTTGTAGGCTTTGCTAAGTGCGGGCCACCAAACAATCGAACCATACGTTAAGATTGGACGGACCACGGCTGTATTCGTCCACAAAATCATCTTCCATGGCATATCCCAATTTTTTCCAAAGGTTTTACTACATGCATATAAAGCTATTCTGGCTTTCTTGACACTTTCTTCAATATTCAGTTTCCAGTTCATACAAAATGAAAACTTATTAGAAACACAATTTTTTCTTGACACTTTCTTCAATATTCAGTTTCCCATAAAAAATGAAAACTTATTAGAAACACAATTGTTTTTAAATTCTTTATTTTCTTATTCTAATATCAATTGAAATTTGTTTTCCAATATTTCTTAAAAGCCTATTTTTGTACAATATAATGATAAATAACTTTACTATTATTATTTTTTTTAACCTGGAGGAATATTTACAGAACAAAAATAAAAATTAACTTACATAAATTCAAAACACAAAAAATACACACTAAAATTTATGAGATGAATCTTACACAAATACAAACATTTTAATAAATATAATTTTTTTTCTTTTTTGTTTGTGAATAGGAGATTATTTTAAACGTAAAAATTGAGACAAAAACAAACTGTGGTGATTGCAATCACAAAAACACGGGAAGAGCCGACATGAAAAAAAAACGAACAAAAAATTCAGAATTTTTCGATATAATTCGCAGATTTTTTTTCGTTCTTTGAAATAAATAAAAACAAATAATAAATTCCCTATGTCGCAACCAAAACAAACAGTGACATCTGTTAAGCCATAACATAAGTAACGATCTAATGAGAATTCTTCCATGGTTTGTGTACATGCTTTTCACAGTTTTGGTGATTGTGCATTATGAGCGCATTTTCGAAATAGAGTTTTCCTTGGAAACAACTTTTTTGCTCAGTGTGGTTTGAGTTTCAGCTAATTTGCTTAACCTATTAGCCAAAAGGTAGCGTTGTTTCTATATTAACCGTTTTAACTTCAACGTTTTTCGAATTTTGAAAATCTACAGTTTGGCCTTATTCACTGAAACTCAAAACACTCTTTTGTATGAGCTAATACTAAGACAGTTCAGAAGCCCTCATTCTTCGCAATATTTTGAATCCAAAAAGTTCTCGCTTCCTGACAAGACTGGTGCATTCCGACGTGGACAAAGTTTCAAATACAAATTTTTCTCCATCGACTCAACTATCACATAATCCAAATAAATTCGCGGCGAAGAAAGTATTCGCCACGTCAGAGGATTCAGCAAATTCGTTTGGTATTCCCAGAAGACTGCTGCATATATGGGATTGCTCAAATCCTTTCCTGGCACCATTGATGTGTATTCTAGGCCAGGCTCGAAGTACTTCGGTTCGTCGGAGAACTTGATTTTATCCGTGTACCGCTTCCGTTGCGAATGCAGGCGAATTGAAAGTGTACCAATTTCACCACCGTGCAGAGTGCTCTCATCGGAATTTGAAATCTTCACTGTGATTTTGTAATGAACTCCTGAAAAAATGAATTAAAATGAATTTTTTGAACTGCAAGTTGATGGTGAAATTTTAACTTACGACAAAACGGTTTCTTGTCACCAGTCATTAGGTAAGCAGTCACGGTTGAGTTTTCTTGAATCCTCCTTTCGTTTTTCAGTCTTGAATAGTCTTCATAGCTGTGCAGTCCCATTCGGAGGCAATGCATACCGTTCTCACCACATTTCGAGCATTTTCCACTTTTGAGACTCTACAAAAAATTTATTTGAGGTTAATGAATGCTTTTAAGTGACAAAATGTCAAAAACCAACCTCGTACGAATCACAAGTGATGCCCACAAACGGACACTTCGACCGCACACTCTCCGTAAAAAACTGATAGCTCCTTATGTGATTGCAGCCCAAGAACTCTTGCATATTCAGGAAGAACGACTTTTCCTTATTATTGATATACTGATGGATTCCCTGTCCACAGCCGGGATTGTCGAATCCTCCATTCGGGAAGAAGTCCATGTGACCAATGCTCTTGTAAATGCCCAATCCACCTTTCATCAGCGGATTGGCATCGGTATGAATGACATCCACATATTTAGCATCAGTCATATCCAATCGAACGATCGGGTCTGTTTCGGAGAAGAGTGGTGCTGCCGGATCCATGCCAGTTATTCGGGCCAGTTTTAAGCCGAAATCCCTCTGCAAGTGGTAGCCGCAATAGCCACCCATATGCGCTCCTAGCGAATGTCCAATAAAGTGGACTTTGTCCAAGTTCGGCATTTCAAGTTCTTCCTGTAAAAGAGAGAGAGATCTTTAATTTTTAGTTCACCAAAGAATTGTGGGCTCAGTAAAACTTACATAAAGCATATGAATGACATGGGCGGCAATATTTCCGACAAGTCGGATATTAGCGACAGCTTGGACGTATGGTGGAATCGAACCACCACCCCAATCGATCAGAATCACCGATGCACCACCTTCTGGCTCACTCGACATCAGTGTCTTTCCCAATTCAATCATCTGTAGACCAAACATTTCAAGTTAGAAAAGTGAAGAGTCGAAAAACATCCTTTTTTAACTTACCCAAGGAATATCACCGCGTTCGAGGTACCCATGTGCTATCACGAAGATCTTGCCCTCAGGGTTAATGCCCATACTTCGCACCGATTCTGGATCATTCAAGTCAATAAAAAGCGGATAGTCGAAACTTCGACTTGTGTACAAAGTAAAGTGTGGCTGGATCTCGGAGGGTTTTTGTGGGTGGACATTTATTTGGCGGGTATTTGTTGTCCAGGGGCCGTTCAGCGGGAAGCAGCCATAAACGCCGTAACATTTGACTTCATTCAGGTCTGGAAAAAATTTGATAAGATTGAAAATAAGGTTTGGTAAATGTTTGATGAGGGGGCGGATATTTGCGTTTCTGATAGAGTTTTGGTTTGGACAAAAGCAAACATTGAATTCTTCCCGAATTAGAAAACTGATTAAGTATCTAAAGTCAATAAGTTACATGAGAAAGACGGAAAATAGAATAATTAGAAATAACCAAGGAAATCTTTTCCTTATTATCTTGACTTGAATTAGATTTCAGCAAGGTAATTTAAATTGCAATCATGAAGAAGAACAATACATGAAAATTGATGCCTTAGCTACTGTTAAAGACCATACTTCGTTGGCCTAAGAGTTAAGAGTGCTTTCCAGGTCAAGACTTTGCTGGGAGCTGACCTCAAATGGCTTGCATAACTTACTCTGTTTTCTTTTGTGGCTTATTACATTTGTTTTTAGTTATTCAGTCTTGTTCTCATTTAAATGCCTGAAGTCGCATATATTGAAGGAAACACATATTGAAGTAAACGTAATCAGCCAACACCCGTACGTTAGCAAAACGCAAGATCTTGTCGCCGCTGTTGCTGAAAGTGTGCAGTCAATTTCGCGTCGCTTACAAGCGTGAATAAGCAAAATTGCTGGATTTGTAACGACACCAATCCACGCGAGATTCACGAGGTGCCAATGAATCCAAATTAAATTACTGTTTGGTATGAATTTTGGGCTGGAGGCGTCATTGGTCCGTAATGGGGACATGGACACGATATGGTTTTAAAAGGATGACGTTACGTGCCACAGAGCTCAAGACACAATCCATATTCCGCACGAGCGGTTTTATTGTAAGGTTATCAGCAACGTAAATTGGCCATCAAGATCGTGTGATTTGACCCCTTTACACTTTTTGTTGTGGGGATTTCTTAAATCAAAGGTCTCTGTGGATAAGTCACAAGCCACTGCCGCACTCAAAGAAAACTAATCGATACCATCGGTAAAATTCAGCCTGATTTATGCGCCAACGTCATTCAAAACTGGACATGGAACTGAAGGAAGACACGCTGCTCAACAAAGCGTAATTTGATCACCGAGTCGAGTCCTCAAAAACGGAATTTCGACTATGTAAGTGTGACAATCGAAAAAGGATATGGCAGAATAAGAGCTTACATTTTTCTGTTAAACATCGGGTGACACAATTACCCTACTTAAATCTCTTGCATCGATGACTTCACTATATTACGTCATCATAGAACTAAGCGTTAGGAGACATCCCAGATAAATTTTACATACAAATAAAAATAAATAGAGTGGCGTGACAGCTCTTGAAGAGCCAAGGTCTAAGTGGCCTACTCTCATCAACAATTCTCTGAGTGCGTGTGAGGAATTGAGGGGACCTACAATTTAACGCCGATTACGAACGGCTTAGTTGAGAAGCACTTTTTCATGGCAGATTGATACTCTTGGAAGTTTTGTCAATTCTTCCCAGAGGCAGTACCCGTGAAAGATGAAATAAAAACTTTTATGGGCCCGAATAGGACTCGAACCCACGACGTTCTGCTTAGCAGCCAACGCACCTAACCATACTTAGCTACGGGCAACTGCTTTTTAAATTTTACATAAAAAGGATTCAAATGTCCGGGGAATATGAAGTCGAAACTCCAAAGTGCAGTCAATTTTGACACAAATATCGTTTTTACTATTAGAGAAATAAACAAGAGGTCAAAGATCCAGATTTCTTCTCCTCAGTGTTGCGTTCTTTCATCTTTATCATGATCTTCATAAGCTTAACATAAGCCATAACCATCAATGGTTCAGTTTTTTTTTTCAAAGATCATTCACTTTTGTGATGTCTTGAGATATTTTTTTTATTTTTTTACTTTTCAAACCAGTCTAGACTACATTGCTTGTGCAGAAGCACACGAAACACACGAGATGACCTAATTTGAATGTTGAATCATAAAAAAAGAAATATTGCCACACTTTTCTTGTTTAATATTTTCGCTCTGATTAGCCTTAGGCTGCTTGTATTTTTTGAAGTCGATGCGATGCATGGTGACAAGAAACTGAGGTAGAGGTTGTCGTTGCATATCAACATGAGTTCGTCGGAAGAACTCTGAATGAAGCAATGGTTCCGGCCATTGATAATACCATCTTCCGGTTTTTTGTGTGCACCTTAACCGATGTGACCATAGGCCTTTTTTTGGAATTAATTTTTTTTCTGTTGAAGTTAAATGTAATCATGTTTTTAAGCTGTTGCTATTCTTCATGTATTCTTTATTTTAGACCTACTAGAATTTCAACATATTCTTTCATTTCTTTTCATTCAAATCTGGTCACACTGCTGATTATTGCAATGTTTCATAAATGATTTAAGTGAACCGACAATGCCACAGTAGCTTGACGGGTTACTAGTATGTTTAAGCTCTCGTAATTTTTGAGCTTATGACATCCTTTTCAAGCGTGTTGCAAATGTTCAAGTTTCGGAAGCTTAAAAGTAAAACTTGTCTTGAGTAAGTAACACTTTAATTGAAGAATCTTCGCACATTCGCACAATCTTTTTAGATTTCATTTAGCATGATGGGGTCAATTAGTTTTGAACTCTTTTTAAATTCGCATTACTACGGCTTATCACTGAATTTATGACATGTGGATTGCGGACGGTCGCAAGAAGAGAGAATCTAGAGTTCACAAATGAGTATTTACTTATTGATAAGATAACGATTTTATTTTTTCTTGCTGTCGGGATAGTAACAACAAAAGGAAAGATAGTGAGTGAATGTATCCCGTAAACGATGTGGATTTAGCTTTTTTTGAACCGCGAACAATATTAATAGACATCAAAGTATAGAAAAAAAGGATAGGAGTAAAAACACAACCCTTTGGCACACCATGGATGTTTTTTGTCTACGAGCTTTGTTCATTATTGAAAACTCAGACATTTTGTGCAAACCAAAACATTAAAATAATTTATTTACCAAAATACAGATCTTGGAACGAATTAACTGTTTTGCATTGTCAAAAGAGACCAAACAACTTGAAACGCTG
Organism: Sphaerophoria taeniata; assembly: GCA_943590905.1. NCBI lineage: Eukaryota > Metazoa > Arthropoda > Insecta > Diptera > Syrphidae > Sphaerophoria > Sphaerophoria taeniata. The sequence goes on from OX016541.1 coordinate 29,189,263, forward strand.
TATTACAAAGCTTTCATTCTATTAGCGAACCTTTACCTTAAAGATAAACATAAGGAAGGTGAGACTGTAGCCTTGACCTTAATTTTTTCGTTCGTCTTATCATTTTGTTAAATAACTCTACTATTTCAACAACAACAACAATAACAAAAACTACAACAATCATAAGAAATGTTAATTTTCCAATTCTTCTTGGTAGCTCATTTTCTGCAATTTTATTTTTTTCGTCGACCTCATAAGTTGTAGTCCCAGTTGAAGTAGCAAACAGGTTGTTGTCGGTTTGTTTGTTTGTTTTGTTTTACAACAAATATGTTGAAATTGTCCATCTTCAGTCGGTTGTTTAATCTTTTCTGTCCGTGTTTCGGTGGGTTTTTTTGCTCGATGTTGTAGGGTTCCTTCATTATAATAATTGTTATGTTCCCTTACATTTTTGGATGAAATTGTATGAAAATTAAGAGGAAAACATATTTTCTGTAATTTGTGTTTGAGTTGAAGAAATAAGTCAACAAATTGACAAGGTTAAGAAATTATTTTCGTGCTGGCATCCGGCCGGTTTCGAAACAGGTTGTTAAGTTAGCAACGCAGCTTTTAGGGTAATTTCACCTTGAGTCGGATAAAATGGGTTAAATTTACCTGATTGTAATTTTGATCTTGAATTTTGTTTGTTGTCTTCTTTGCTTTCATACCGTTTTTTTCCCTTGACTTTTATTCAATAAAAATCAGATTTTGGTAAAAAAAACCTTGTCTTTTGTGAATTAGTACTCTACAAACCACTAACCATAATCACTTAGATGAGAACAATCTTTTACATTTCACATTTTTCTCAGAATTCGGAAATGTATCCATTTACATTTTCACTAAAAAACAAAACAACCCATTACCGAAGCGACTCAATAATTCCAATAATCTCCACAAACTCGCATAAGCTTCATTTTCAAATTTCTCTCACGACAAGATGCTATTTCCCAAGCAGCCGATCCCAGCCGAAATACAAAAAAAAAAGTAAAAGCAAACTAATTCGTCTCTATAATGTCTGAAAGTAAAAGTAACATTCCTCGCTTTTTCTGGGCCAAAGATGCCGGCTTCTCTTTTTTTTCAGACTCACTTCAGCCGACACGAAAAACAAAAAGTTCCGAAAGAAAAACACAAAACAACAGACCCTCTGCCTGCATTTCTAATGACCAACTATCGGATGATGCTATGATCTGTCGAAGTGAAATGATGCGCACCAAGAAAAAGTCTTTCAAACTTACCACTTTTTGGTGCTGGTGGAAAATCGTATAGTGTGTTGACAGCTCTGCTAGACTGATTGGCTAGATAGAGCATGGTCTGGAGCATCAGACCTCCAGTTGAATTGGCAATGTACATTTTTTTTTTTGGCTTGCAATTATTTCCGCAAGTGAGTATTTTTCACAGTTGTAATTAATGTTAGTAGTAATTTCGTTTTTAATTATAAGTTTTCACAATTTATTTAAACAAACATCATAAGGCAAAGTGATGCGTTTTTTAGCACTTTTTCATCGTTCAACAAAAAGTCAATTGATTGCAATTAACAAAGCAACAAACCAACCGACACGCACGCGACGCACATACAAATTTGCTCAATTATAAATGTCCGTATATTTTTTTCAAGATTTTTGTTTTTCTTGAGTTTCAAGCTTTTTTTATTTTTGCTTTTTTTTACATTCAAGAGGTTTTTTTCCGAATTTGTATTTAAGACTTTCGCAGTCCAGAACTCGTGCTCAACTGACCACAGCAGCTGCAACGATTGAGGTTTTAAAGTGTTGCGCGTTTGACAGATAGATCTTTTGCATTGACGTCAGGTCTGAAGTCTCTCCCTTGAATAGAGACAAAGTGAGGATTAAAGAATTTAAGAGAGAAGCATAAGACGCACATGGGTTATTAGCTCTTGAATCTTGATGGGAAACCAAGCTCGTTTTGGTGTTGCCATCAGTTTTTGACAATTGAACGAAGAATTAAGTTTGTGTGATTTGAATTTCTTTCCTATTGAATTGTAAACAAATAAAAACAAATTAAAGAAAAGCTGCGTTGATTAAGACTTTACTAAAAGAAAGTGAAAGAAAATAAAGTTTGTCGCTTTTACTGTTTTCAACATATTGGAATCCCAATTGTTGATTTTTGCTCACTTCAGAAACGAAAAACTTTTGAAAAAAAAAGTTCTTTTTCAATAGGAAATAGAGGAATACAAGAGGGACACTGTGGCGTATGAGTGCTTTTTTTCATTGATTCATTTCAAGCAAATTTGTAGAGGCGCTACAGGTTGTGCAGATTTCTGAGTGGGTTTGCGGTATATTCATATTTTGTTTTAAGATGGCAACGCTTGAAACTGGCTGCTTTGACTGCAACAATTTCCGAAGAAGAAGACAATACCAGAGAAATGTGAATTCACTTGAAACTGTAAGGTCTGATTATGTCAAATCGGTCGTCATAGCTTAGCGCCAATTCTTTGCACTTCTGCGAGACTTTTCTTGTATATGTACTTGTGGTCTTTTATTTTTTTCATTTTTTTTATTTTTGTTGTCCAGCAGTGATAAGAGCAACTCTGACCTAGGGGGCCTGCTATTATCATCATCAGACTCTTCGAAGTAAACATTGTGAAATCTCTTTACTCTTCAATCCTCTCTTCATCATTTCAAGTCTCAAAAATTGTTTTCTCTCAGCTTGAAGATGCGTTGTTATCACATTGTCGTCGCGTTGTTATCGTCGGTCGTCGTTGTCATCGTAGTCGATGGACCAAAACGGTCTTATCAATCATTAATTGCGGATTCGTGCGGATTAATGGGTCCAAAGTCGAATGCAGGCTGTTTGGGTTGTCTGAATCTCTTATTCTTATATGGATTTTGCTATCAATTTTTTTCCATTTTTGGTTTGTTTTTGATTATAATAATACAATTCATTGGAGAAGGGGGTGAAGTGGGCGTGTTTGTGTGCTGAAAATGTATGAGGAGGCAAAATTTTTTTATTCTTTTAAACATTGTGTTAAGGACTAACCTTGCCCGACCCACTTTGTTATGTAGTCTGTGTTTGTCTGAATGTTCTCGATTGACGTCAATTCATAAAGTCCAAATCTATTTTTGTTTTAAGAAAAAAACTTTTCAATTTTGAAAATTTCTTAAAAACAAGTTTGACTTTTAGCGATAAGAGTTGATAGTAAGAAGAAAAATTATTTAGTAAGAGAGAATGGTATTCGACTAACTATGCACAAGAACTACTTAGAAGATTTTCAAACCATAAAAAAATAGCAGAAAATTTATAAACGAAATAGCTATAAGAAAAAAAAAGAAAATCATGATAAGATTCGACATTTCCATTCCAATTCCAGCTAGTAAACTTCAACTTTATAGATTTTTTGTTGAAGTTTTTAATGATGAAGAAAAACCCCAGACAAAAAGTTCTCAGAAATACCGTGGTGGGAATTTAAAATAATAATGATTGAGCCGATTGGAAATATTTTCGCTTTGGAATAATTCGTCACCAAAACGTCAACCTAAAATCGAATTTAGCAGATCTTCTGTATTCGTCATCTTAATAGTTTATTGACGTGACTTTAGATCTGTTTTTGTTTACAAATAGTAAAAACAATTCTTCAGGTACCTGAATGTACGTGTTAAGTGATTTGCAGGTCATTAATGGGTCAACAATAACGTAAATATTTATTACCAGTTACGTATAATTGCCTTTTTGTTTTAAGTGAACAATTGGTGTGCTTAAGTTAGGAAATTTGAAGTGTGAAGTCTAGTCAGCAAATAGTAATGTATAAATAAACATGTTAATGATTTGGAGGAATTATTGTGATGTCTATAAAAATTGTCTCAAAAAACAATTTAATGGTTGATTTCTAGACAAACTAATTTGTTATTGTCAATGGGAAAATTAATATGATCAGTTTCATTCGTATTAATGTCAATAATTATACTTTATTTATAAGCAGACGGTTGTTGTCATTTCCAGAATCCTATTTCATTCATAGTAATTTCACCGTAATGTTCAGAAACACGAACAAAGAAAGTGTTCATCAGTAATACATATATGTGTAATGCATACGGAAAAAACCATGTAGGTGATGACGGTAATTTTTTAGTAGTAGCTTACATTCGTCAGACATACAGGGGACTAAAAATTAATGAGAGAGAGTAGCGAGTAGCGTTGAGAGTATCGGGAAGGAGGAAGAGTGTTCGAGGCAGAGGGTAACGGGTGGAGGGAAGCTGGTTGAGGGTAGGGAGTAGGAGGTAGAATGTAACGCGTAACGTAATGTAATCTACCCTCTACCTGCTTATCTTTACTCAGTACCCTCTACCTCTTCCCTCTACCCCCTTCATCTACCCTCTACCTGTTATCCTCTAAACGCTACCCTTACCCGCCATCATCTACCTGCCTCTACCTTTTACCCTTTACCCGCTTCTATCTACCCGCTATCACCTACACTCTAACCTCTACCTGTTAACTGCTACCCACTACCACGCTAACTAGTGTCCGATACGCTCTACCCCGCTTTTTGTGATTTTTTCATTTTTTCTTTTGAACATAACTAAAACTATTGAACTTAAAAATATGAAAATAAAGTTTTCGGATTACTACTGTATCATAGAACATGTGTATCAATATCATTAAGACTTTTAGAAATCGTTTGTGAGAGACGATATTGAACAGAAAACTAATAGCGTTTTTTATTGTGCAAAAGAATTGCTCTTTTTCCATTTTTCGTGTTTCATTGTCAAAAAGAATACTTCTAGATCAATTCTGAATAGGAAAGAATTGATCCCCCAAATTTGAGAGCATTGCTCTTTTTATAACACATTATCGCTTGTCAAACCTCAAACTAAAAATTTTATTTCTTTGTATAGTTCTACCGACTGACCGAAGTGCAAAGGTTTTTGTATAATTTGAAAGCAAATTGAGAATAATAAAAATAAAAAGAGCAAACCAAACAAAATATGGGTGTAAGTCGTTGCTTAACTTATCCTGTTACAAAACCAAAAATCATGTTTTATTGAAAAGCGTAGTTCTCGATTTTAAAGACAATTCTTTCAGGTTACAATGAAAAACGCCATAGGTGATTTTATAAGGGTTTCGTTTTCAACTGTGTGTAAAAAGCAATACGTTCAATACAGAACAACGAAAATTATTTTTGCTTCTATTTCCATTATTCTCATAATTTCGAGTGTTTCGGCGTTTTATTAACAAAATGCAAGTTGTGCATTTCATAATGAAACAAGATTAAACGATCTTAAAAGCAAAATCTTCAATTGTATACTCTTCAAGTTTTCATTTTAAGAATCAAGAGCAAGAAAAGTTTTTAAGATATGACAGTCAATTTATTTAAAGACTGGTTGCTGGGTAGCACTATAGTAAATTTGACACATGGGTTGCTGTAGTCTAATACCTACTAGATTGGCTGAGATTAAAATTAAGTCTTCAAATTAAATCAATACAGAAAGCTATAAGCTCCATTTGGCTTTATCTGATAAATACATTTGAAAAAATAAAACAAAAATTGCAAACTTAATTACATAATATAGTACAAACGTTCGAATGTTTTTGTTTTTGTTTGTTTTATTTCTTGATCGATTAAAATTGTCATAATGCAATAAAATCCATTAAATATTTTTTTTCTTACTTTAAACTTAACATCTAATAATTAATTCGTTTATTTCCAACAAACACAAGCAACTATGTTTAATATTTTTAACAGTTGCAGAATAAACTATTAAATTATCAATTAAACAAAAATCAATATTATTATATTAAAAACTTAACTTTGCAAAATAAAAAACTGTATACTGTTTATGACTTTTGTGTCTGTTTAAATATTGTTAAAAAACACTTAGGCTGCGCGTACGGTAGTGCGAGAAAGCGATGCGATGCGAGAAGCGATGCGAGAAGCGTTTTAGATGCGAGATGGTGCGCACAGTAAAAGCGGCTAGAAGTGTCAAGAAAATGGAGTCTTGTCATCATTAGAAAATTAATTTTTAAACGAAAATTTATATTTCCGGACGTTGAAGGAAAGAAAAACGACGAAAAAACATATTTACTTCCAATTAAGAAAGAATAAATTCATCATGTTCTTTATTTAGTATTTTTCATAATAATTAAAATATACCTACACCAAAGCAAATTCGAAAACACACAACAAAGCTGGAACTGGAATAAATAAATTTTCCATTTTCTATTTCTATTTTCAAACGTCACAATCAAATTCAAAACAAACAATCTCGCTTCAACTCGCTTGAAAAACTGGTCGGAGCGAGTTGCTATGCGAGAAACTCGCTCAAGATATCGCTTGACTGTACGCACGCTCATAAGAATCAATGAAAATATTTTTCTCGCATACAAACGCTTCTCGCATCGCATCCTTTTTTCGCACTACCGTACGCGCAGCCTTAAACTTGGAAGCGAGTCAAACAATTTATTTTTTCAATTAAGTAGCAAACTTATTATCGTTAACAATCAGTGAAATATTTTAACTTAAAAACAACTTAAATATGTTACTGTTGAAAAATGTTTTTGACATTCTTGTTTCAAAAAAACCTTATCAATTTAAATAAATTTACAATATCTTATTTTTAATTTTAACTGCATACTAATAAACTTAACTAATAAATAAAATCATTCTTACTTAAATTTAAAATTTCTTAAAAGAGTATTGGCATCTGAATTATTTTCTTGGTCTCTGGAATTATAATATTTTGGTCTAAGATTTTTCTTACGGTTTTTATTTTTTTTTTCATTCTTCGATAAGACTTATTTCAATGTTTTTCTTAATGGTTACAGGAAGATGGAAGAATATGGATTTAATGAAGATTGTACAAAATTTAACGAAACTTTTTCTTGTGCAAAAGAATTTAATAACAAAAGGCACACAAACTTATTCGGTACGCTGTATAACCAATTCGATTTTATCTCCCGCCGCTGCAATCAAGGGCACTGTCAGACAACAATCAAAATCTTGGGTTTTCATTTCATTAACCTTAAAAACCAAAATGTTATTTTTTTTTAGGTCAAAAAGTTCAAGACCATACCTGCATTATCCGATCAAACGGCTTCAACATCGAACACATGTCGGCAGGTCCTCCGGAACGTATGCGATTGATGAACACTCCGCGTTCGTACAAGCCATCCGACACCGAAAAACCGTAGTCATCGTAAACCTTGTCCTTGTATAGAGTCACATGGAAAGTTCGATTTTTGTTGCTATCCTTGCTGGTCGAGCTGGATGCGTCTTCATTGTTTGACGGACTTCTTGGTCGGCGTTGAACTTTGGCATAAATGACTTGTGGTTGGGGATTGCTTGACGACGCTGTATCCAGGCCGTAGGCCTTGGAAGACTCCAATGGCCGTAAGACCTTAAGATCAACAATGTCACTTAGTTTTTGGAGCATTTTCGTAGCATAGGAGAGTGGCATCCCTTGGACAGACTCATCATTGATGGCCAACAATTGGTCACCAACTTGCAGCTGGCCAGTTTTATATGCAATTCCACCTGAACGAAAGCATCTCGTAATGGGTGATTACAGTTTTTTGTAAGTAAAACTCACCTTCAACCATTCCACTAATCGAAATGGGATTACTGGTTTCCTCACTTCCGGCCAGAGTTATCCCCAGCAAGCCACCTTTAGGTTCTAGTCGAACTGTGAAAATGGTTTGGTGATGGGATGATCCGTAGATCTTACTCTCCATTGGCGGGGGAATGGCCATGCAGTCGGGACTATTCGCATAAATAGAACTGTGATATGTTTATTAAAAATACAGTGTCGTCAAAAAAAAAAAAACAAACTCACTTCGCAAACCTTTCGTTTGGATAATCCAGATCGTAGGGGTTCAAATCATTGTACGTGTCATCGGGCATCTCGGTCGTTAGACTCACTGTATTCTCAGCACCAAATGTCCGACCAATCGATGGCGGGGTTGATGGACTTTTTAAAGCCCAAGTTGGATGGTGTCGAATTTGCACTGCATTTGAATTGTATGATTCTTCGTTGCGGAAGTACTCCGGTTGGGGTGTGGTTGATTTCATGGAAACGCAGTCGTTGTACTTGACAGCTTCATTGTACTTTGCCGCATAGCTGCCATAAATCTCATGGTCACTGGTTGCACCGCAGTTGCTATAAATAGGATTGACTTTTTGCTGAGCATCAAACAAAAAGTCTGGCAGAAGATTCCGTTTAATAGTCAAAGTAGTGTAGTCATTTTTGCAGCCTTCCTTGAGCATGGCATCAACGTTGAAATGCTGCAAGGGATGATTGTCAACTGCAAGAAGGACATCGCCAGCTCTCACCGACCCAGTTCGATGCGCCAAACTACCCGGCTTAACCTCCGAAATGACGAAGCCATTATGACTCGACCCGTTCACACTGATACCCATGCCTCCCTTACCACTTCGTGGTAACTTCACATTGAAAACTCCACTTGAAGGAACCACTGCATCGGACATGTCAAATTCGATTTCCAATTCAACCCAATTGGCACCTTGAAAACCCGACGGACGAGCACCAACATCTCCCAACAGCTGACGAATTGTATTCACCTCGAGCGAGGACATTTTGTTAACCGCAATAATACGATCGCCCTTCTGAATGCAACCACTACGATCAGCCACCGAATCTGCCACCACTTGTGCAATGGTAACTGCCTTGCCGTTGGCCGTCGCTGAACCGAGTATAATTCCTGATCCATGAGTGCAATCGAGTACCACTTGAAATGTCTCGGCACGACAAATACCGATGCTCGAGTGCATCGTACCGGTATTACTTGATTCGAGGGGCAGTGAACTCTTGCGGGCGAAGCGTTGCCTTTGGCGAGATTTCCTCGACTCAAGTGTGCTGAATCCATATTTTGGGCTTCCGAGGTTGTGACCTAGGGGTGGGATAAAAATAGACATGGAAAAATAATATCAGAAGTTATTTTTGGAAGAAATGGGAAAATTATTTCAAAATTTGATTTTCTTTTTTGATGATGTTGGTGGAGAATTTTGTTGATTGATGGAAATACATTTTTCAGTGTGAATTAAATTAAATTGTCCATACGAAAGATTCAATTTCAGTTCAAAGTTCTTCTTTTTCTTTTTTTTTTCTTCTTCGAGGATGAGATACGGAAAAGGCGCATTTTTGGGTCAAATTTCAATTTTGACTTGATATACATTTTGTGAGAAAGACAAGCAAACGGACCACAAATCATACCACAGGAAAAATAATCATTCGCAGTATAATTCACACTCAGTGTTCGTGGATAAATTCATATGAAGGTCAATGCTAAAAGCACCACTACCACTACCTTACTCTACTTTTAGTTGTCATTTCAACCTTAAGTACGAAAAAAGTGTTTTAGGTCCTTTCTGTCGCCAGCTAATTTTGCAGCAATCGCCATTTCATTATTTAAAAGTGTTGATATTAATTATTTTACCATCTTATTTTTTATACTTTGAATTTTGAATACTTGTTCTAAACAAAACAAATTAGTTACTTCTGAATATTTTTAGTCATATGAAAACTTTTTTTATTTCATTATAAAATATTTTATTGAACTATAAACTTGAACTTGAATGAATGTATCTTAACTTCAAAAGGTATTATTTTCTTAATTATTTTGTTGCCTGCAATGTAATTATTTGTCTTTTATTTATGTTGCAGGCGCTTTTTGTTAAATAAATATTTCTATGTAAATGAACTTTGCCTAAATAAATTCATCAGGTTATGGGCCCAGGCATGTTGCCATGCATGTATTGGGTTTAAGTTTGAGATTGAAATTTTGAATTGTCTGGAATAATCAACATTATATAATATTAAAAATGGAAGGTATACGCTCTCAACTTGAATGTTTAACTGAAGATCCAAGTGGAAACGTAAATTACTAGTCATGGAGGTTTAAATTAAATTTAACCTTGGAAGGTAAGAACATTTTTGATGTTGCTACTGGTACAACCGTTAAACCTGAAGGAGGAGAAAACTGTCAGAATGTTTTGTCATGGATCGCTAAAGATTTAGAAGCTCAAACACTTATTGGTCTGAATTGCAGTAGTTCAATTGCTTTGAAAATTTCAAAATGTACATCTGCCTACAGTATGTTATTAAAATTGGACACTTTATATGGTAAGAAGTCAGATATATCCATTGAAGGCGACAACGACAATTTTTTGGGTACAAATATAATGAAAATAAGTCAGTGATCGAAAATTGTATGCAAATTCAACAGTTAGCTGATAGTTTGGCAACTGAAGGTGAAGAAATGAAGGACTCCTGGATTATGCAGAGAATTTTGGGTATATTACCACCGAAACTATACCACTTTCGAACAGCCTGGGACAATGTCAGTGGAGCAGAAAAGTGTCTGGGAAACTTATTTGATAGGCTAAGATTAGAAGAAGATAGATTAAATGAAATTCAGTCACAAAAGTCTACATCTCAAAATGCTTTTATATCGAAATACAAAAACAAGTCAGATACATCCTCTGGAAGTCAGAAGAGCAAGCCTCCGAAATATTTCAAATGTGGAAAGACTGGCCACATGAAGTCTCAATGCCATGGAAGACCGTCTGCAAAATATCTTGAGTACTGTAAAAACAAATGCAAAGGACATTTCGCGAAAGACTGTCCGAATGCAGAATCTAGTCATAATGAAGACAGATATGATAAACGTACCAAGACTGGCAGTAACAGACGTGCACTTATAACGGTCAGTTTATCCTCGATAGACTCTTTCTACAAAAATTCTGAAGACTGTTGGTATCAAGACTGTGCTGCAACTCAACACATGAGCTCCCATAGAGAATGGTTCAAGAACTACATAAACCTTCAACAACCGACCATGATTGTCATTGGTGATGCAACCGAACTAGAAGGCATCGGTATAGGTGACATTGAACTTGAAGCTTTTGACGGTCAGATCTGCAGAAAATAGTGTTACAAGACGTATTACATACTCCAAAAATGCCTTTCTATCTCTTCTCAGTCAGTTCAGTGTTGGATAAGGGTTACAAACATCACATCCTGTAAATCCAAAAATTTCAGAAAAACAGCTTGATTTAATACATGTTGATTTATGTGAGATGAACATTCACTCTTTAGGAGGAGCAAAATATTTCCTACTCTTTAAGGATGACTACTCTTATTTTAGGACTGTTTACTTTTTGAAACATAAAAATGAGACAGCTGAAAAGCTGGAAACTTTCCTGAAACTAGTTGAAAATCAATTTGATAGAAAAGTTAAGACACTACGTTCAGACAATGGAACTGAAATAAAGAACCGCCACACGACACAAATTTTAGAAAGCCTGGGAGTTTTTCACAGCAAGTCAAGTGCTTACACTCCACAACAAAACTGACGTATAGAAAGAGAAATGAGAACGATAGTCGAAGATGCGAGAACAGTCATTCATGCTCGAGGTCTTAATGAAAACTTATGGGGTGAAGCCGTAAACTATGTCATTTTTACAATCAATCATACTGGCACTAGTACTGTTAAAGATAAAAGTCCAGCGAATTTGTGGTTTGGAAGAAAAATAGACATAAACAAGATGAAATCTTTTGGTTGTGACTGCTACGTATTAAAGGAAGGCAACAAGAGAGGCAAGATGGACAGAAAATCAACGAAAGGTATATTTGTCGGTTATGATGTTGATTCTCCAGGCTTCAGAGTCTTCATAAATGAGACCAAAGACGTTATCAGTTCTAGTAATGTAGTTTTTGATGACAAGACTGAAACCGAAAGCTCTACTGAAATAGAAACACCACTAACTGAAACATCTGATACTGAGAAGTCAGACTCAAGCTCAGAATATGGAAGCGTTGAATCTGAAGAGACTGAGGAAAATGGAAGTAAATCTGATAACTCTGAAAGTACAGTAGTGCCAACTGTAAGAAGAAGCTCACGATTACGTTGCGTCATAAAACCACCATCAAGATTCAATGACTATGTAACTGATACAGCACTAGTAACACAAGATATTAAGGAAAGTATGCCCAGTGAAAATAGTGTTATTTCTGTCAATGAATCCCTTCAAGATGAAAACTGGAAGAAAGCAATGTTAGAGGAGTATGATTCATTGATAAAAATGAAAACATGGATCTTAACTGAGAAACCTAAGGATATTACACCTCTAACCTGTCGTTGGGTGTTACGAAAGAAAAATGATGGAAGATATAAAGCAAGACTGGTCATCAGAGGTTTCGAACAGAAAGAAGGTAGAGATTATTTTGAAGTTTTCAGTCGTGTTGCTCGTCTTATGTCAATCAGGCTAATCTTGAGCATAGCTGCATCTGAAAGTATGAAGATAATGACTTTTGATGTAAAGACAGCGTTCTTACATGGTTAGCTTGATGAAAGAATTTTCATGTACCAACCAGAAGGCTTCAATGACAAGTCAGGTCGTGTATGCGAATTAAAGAAAAGCCTATACGGTTTAAAACAGGCACCAAAAGATTGGAACGAGACTTTTTCAAAATTCGTGAAGTCTTTAAGTTTCAAATCCACTGATGATGACCCATGTGTTTTTTATAACAAAGACAGAACTATACTTATTGTCTTACATGTTGATGATGGTCTCATGGTCGGACAACATGAAAACGAGATGTTGGAAGTTTTAAAGAAACTTGATCAAAAGTTCAAGATCACTCATGATGCTGGAAGAGACAAGTGCTTCTCATATCTCGGAATGCAGTTTCAAGTGTCTGAAGACAGAATATTTGTAAATCAATCCAAATACGCTGAAAGAATTTTGCTACGATACATCTTTGGAGATTTAAACATTGCACACACACCTATGGAAAGAGGAATGGTCACAGATCCTGGAAATTTTGTTAACGATAGTCCTTTGGACAAGTCCACGCCATACAGAGAAGTCGTTGGCAGTCTGCTATATCTCGCTACCATATCACGTCCAGATATAAGTTTCGCAGTCAATTACTTAAGTCGCTTCAACAATATGCCAATGAGAAGTCATTGGGCAATGGTAAAACGTATCTTCCAATATATAAAAGAGACAACAAAATTTGGAATATGTTTTAATGGAGATAAGAATCTGTCTGTGTATAGTGACTCTGATTATGGTGGAGATACAGAAACTGGACAGTCCACTTGTGGAGTTATCCTACTACGTGGAGGCCCTATTGTTTGGCTCACTCAAAAACAAGACACAGTGTCAAATTCAACCGCTGAAGCTGAGTATAGAGCAGCAGTATTAGCCATAAACGAAGTCTGTTGGATACGAAGATTAGTTGAAGAATTAAAACAATTAGACCCAAGCGAACCTACACCACACTATATTGACAGTCAGTCTGCTATTCACATGCTGAATAACACACATGAAGGAAAAATAACTAAAGACAAGAAACATATCGAGATATCAAGGAAGTTCATCCAGCAGCATATTGGAACAACAGTCACGCCAGTTCATGTCAGAAGCAAGGATCAACTGGCTGACATCTTGACCAAGCCTCTTCTACGCAAATACATTTACGAAGTAAAATAATTAAGGAGGAGTGTTGATATTACTTATTTTACCATCTTATTTGTTATACTTTGAATTTTGAATACTTGTTCTAAACAAAACAAATTAGTTACTTCTGAATATTTTTAGTCATATGAAAACTTTTCTTATTTCATTATAAAATATTTCATTGAACTATAAACTTGAACTTGAATGAATGGATCTTAACTACAAAAGGTATTATTTTCTTAATTATTTTGTTGCCTATAATGTAATTATTTGTCTTTTATTTATGTTGCAGGCGCTTTTTGTTAAATAAATATTTCTATGTAAATGAACTTTACTTAAATAAATTCATCAAAAAGTCCCCACATAAGTGGTAGATAAGGGGTTTTTATATTGAAAGAAATTGTCCTGAGTGACACCAGGGGTCTTAAATAAACCTGCTGATCGACCATTGCTACTGCCTATCGTGTTGAACTGCTGAGTGCCACCAGGGGCATAAGTAAACCACCAGAACTATCGCCTGGCGTGTAGTGTCACCAGAGTCCTGAAATAAACCTGCCGATCGACTATAGCTGTTGCCTGCCGTGTAGTGCCTTAAATTAACCTGCTGATCCACCAGAGCTATTGCCTGCTGTGTAGTGCCACCAGGGGCCTTAAATGTACTTGCTTATTCAGTGGAAATAAACCGGTCGAATAAAACATACAACAACAAACACCGATGGAGACGTCAAATAACCGGACATCCGACAAGCGAAATGTTGTGTTCTTCGACAAGCCAAGTTCTTATGAGCGTCGGTGAATTGAGTGCCTTAGATTCTGCTGCACTCTTTAACAAACAGCGGCAATGTTATCGGTATAGCTTGCGTTTTGTTTACGTACGGGTGTTGGCTTATAATTTACTGAGCCGGTGGACTCGAATATGGCCACCAAACGTTGAACACTTACAGCCGACTTGGAAGAACGATTATGAATCTCATAAAAAGGGCGCAATACGCGCATCGTTGTTACTATATAGGGAACATCCATTTTGATACTAAAGCATGTGTTGCCCGACGCTGTAACTTGGCATGAAGACTTTTCTCTAGTGACTGATTGAAAGACGCTATTTTGAAGTAGAAGAAACAATATGGCCACTACCGAGCTGTCAAAATCGACCCTTCCTTATAGGAAAACCCTCTACGAGTACACCATATTCATATCGGGACTATTTGTTGTTTGTTTTGACAGCAAATATATTCTAAGTTGTGATACATAACTAACTTAGGACTTACAGCAGACAAACATGTGTACATAATATGTGTATGTATGCATGATAATGAGCCATGCCTTAAAGAAAATGCCAATGACTTTTTGCCATTTGAATCACTTAATGCGACACTTCTTGATTTATATTCAATTGAGTCATCATAAATCCTTAAATAAAAATGTGGACGAAGATGCCTCCGCCGCTATTCACTACGACATCTATGCGATGTCATCAAATCAAAATAGAAGCAAAAAGAAACCGTCGATTTTATTAATAAAAATTAATTAATCTAATAAATTTGACGTTTTATTTTTAATTTGACGTTTACAATAGCTTGTAGATAGTATTGTCAAACATATTTCTTTTCTTTTTTCGGTGGAAGTTTTGACAGTTGTTGCAATACGACGAGCTTTATGACACTTGAATGTCATGCAAAGACCTGTAATTTTGACACAACGCCCTACAATACAACCCAGTGCGGTCTTCATGCATACATACATAATTTTGAATAAGAAATAAAAAAATAGGAAAAGAAAAAACGAAAATGAACGCCAGACTTTACATCCGCTCACACCGGATTGTACATTGTAGATCATCCACTAAAGTTCTAAGCATCACCGACCACAGCAGCTGCACGCATTTTTTGTTTCTTAGTCTTTCGGTGACGTTCTATTTTCGAATCAAATTTGCTGCTATGCGTTTTGCATCAGTGCAACTGTGGATTAAGATTTGTTTTTTTATTTTTTATTCTGGTGATTCGTGGACAGATTTATCCGCTATATGATTTTTAAGTTGACAAACAAGATTTTTGGTCAAAATTATATTTTTTTTGTGAAGTTTTATTAGCGGATGTCATAAACACCCGCCTTTTTGGTGCTTTCATCCTCTAAACAGAGATGGCAGGTATAGCGAAGTATGTTCGAAAAAAAGAAAAATATGGTCACACTAATTTCATACCTCTTCTGGCTAATGCGTGCGCTGGCAATATTTGCATTTGGGTGAATCCACGACCCGTTGTGGTATCTAGCAGTGTCATCACTTCGTCCGGACTGTATGCGGTGTTCTCGATTATTGTGTCGTCTATGGAGAGAATTTGATCGCCCACGGATAGTGCACCACATCTGTAATAAATCAAAACCACTTTTATATGCTTAAGATAATCGTAAAATTTTGAAGAAACAAAAACATATTTTTAGACGCAAGAGCATGAGATGTTATGATTTTATGGTCGCGGCTGTCTTAGAACCGCCTGATGAATGATGACATTTGGGCAAATTATGTTAGATACCGCCGAGCTCTCAAGACACAAAGAAAACATGTTTAATTAATTGGACATGGGCGCCAAGGGATTTTAAATATATGCACCGAGTCGCACTTACCGATCTGCTATACTCGCTGGCAAAATGCTTGCAATATAGACGGCTGCCTGACTAACCTCATCGATCTTTGAGTGATCGCTTAGCATTACTGACGAATAATTACACAAAACAACACCCAATTTGTCATTCATCGGCCTTTCGATTTCAATTAACAACGGTCCCATCGAGAACTCAACACTCTGCATTACCGATACGTCATACTCGATTGTTAGGTTTGTATATCCCGAAACATGGCCGCCACACTTGATGATCGATTGTGCTTCAACTAGAGTTTTTCCAATTAAGGAAATCTGAGGGAATAAAGGAAATTTTTACATTTAGATGTGTGCAAAGATCAAAGCAAGATTTAATTTACATTGTCAACTCGCAAAAGACGATCACCAGGTTTGATTCGACCTGTTTTGAATACGGGTCCATGTGGCCGGACATGAGTGACAATCAATGGATAGTCGCCACCGCCGCGTAACGTCAATCCCAGGCAGCCGCTTTCACGTTCAACTGTGATCTGCGCCAGCTTTGATGTAACACAAAGGCTGTTCTGGGACACTGAAAGGGAAAAAGGAATACTTAATCCAAAGGCAAAAAAAAGAAGTACCACAAGGTTCCCATCACTAAACGGCTTTGTTTACCACTAAATTCCACAAGTGGAATTCATTTCCTTCGCAATCAAAACAACAATCATGTTGCACTCATACTACACAAGCACATAAATCATCGCCAAGCATTAAACAAAACACAAATGCAACTCATTTCCAATGGGTATCCACCCTTCAACAAGCTATAGTGTGGGTTTTCGACTGTTTACACAATACTTACTGTATTCGGGCAGGGAATATTCAATCTCGACAACAGCCGGCCCATCGCCATGGCACAACATGCTCATGATGTGTTGATTGCTAAGACCGATCGTCGAAATGCCATCCACTTGATGGATGCGATCGCCAGGCGCTAGGAAATCTGCCGCATGACCCAACGGGCTTAGGGTTCCAATGACAGGTGGATACGACAAGTCGTTCCGTTCTGAAATAAAAATTAAAACCGTTTGATCAGAATTTATGAATGGAAGAATACAAAAATGTTTATTTTTGAATTGGTTTTTTGATGGTATTTTTTATGTTTTCTTTTTTTTTGACAAGTGAATGGGAATGTTGGTTGACGAATGTTCCACATTGAAATTGTACACTTTTGTGGTTGTGTTTTTTTTCTTGGATTTTTATTGACTGACAACTTTTTTGATGACTAAAGATTTATTGGTTGTTACACAGTCGGGATCTTGAATATCAAAGAATGTTGCGGGCGAATAATCCTCGAGCAACTATTTTTGGAAATCAATAAAATTTTAGCTATTTGGGGACTTTGGAATGATAGTGAACGTTGGTGGGCATGGTAAAGTTTGTGACTTGCATCAAGCTAATCACCCTTCTTTTTATTTTTGTATTTTGATTTCATTAAAAAATGACATCCATTTAATCAATTTTCAAAACTGTCAGATCTTACCCGTTGACTAGTCAACGCCACATAAATCATAAATTCATCTCGCCTACGCTAACTTTGAAAATGAATTCTTGTTTCCTCACACCTTGTGTCTCATTTAGTCGTAATCGTTGTCAGTATCTAGTTCAAATCCGAAATAGATTTTTGTTTAACTCGCCCCTTAATAAATTTGTTCCCACTCCTGTTGGTTGAACATTTCTCACTTTAAAGAAAGATGCCGATTTTCCGTTTTGAAAAAAAAGTGTTATTGAAAAGCATCATTGTAAAGTTAATAAATTAATCACATTTCATATATTGAATTGAACATTTGACTAGAAATTTCCACTTAAAATGCTAATTGAAGCATTGTTGCAGATTTAACAACCATAGCACGAGCTCAACAGATGTTTTCATTAAGAAAAGAGAAAGGAAAGAATCATAATTCACATTTGTCGTAATGTAGTTGAAGTGTTCACGGGATCATCTGCTAATTTGTTTTATAAAAAAAAAATAACACTAAAGACATCTTTACCCCTTAACGCCCACGGGAAAGTGAAACAAATGAATATTATGTTCGAACGCCTTTTTCATGTAAAAATTTATTTTAAGTTGAGTTTCTCACAGGAAATGACGGATGTCATAATACGGTCGTTCAAATTCCATTTGATAAGATTTTATGTGGTTTCTGTCTCAATTAAAAAGATTGTTAGGTTCATGTCACTCAGTTGTGTACCTATACTTTTTTTACTTGATTATAAATAATACGGAAATAATAAATTCGATAACAAAAGGGTTTAATAATTTCATTGAAGCTAACTGCAGAGATATAAGCCTTTCTAAACATCGCATATAGGATTCTTTCTGCCGTACTATGCTTGAAGCCATTTGTTCTTTTCAATGTGGCTTTAGACCAGAAAAGTCAACCATCCATCAAATCTTCACTTAACGGCCGAACCAGGATCAGGAAACAAAACTATGAACTCCAAATCGAAATTCACCATCTCTTTATCGATTTTAAGGCTGCGTATGACATCATTTACAGAGACAAGCGGTATAAAGCTATTTCTAGTTTTGGCATCCCTGCCAAGCTCGTTCGTTTGTGCAAAATGACAAATGAAAACTCATGCTAGATGCTACCCTTTCGCGTTTTGGCAAAGAATCATTCGATGCCAAAAAAAGGATTCAGATAAGGCGATGCACTGTCGTGCGATTTCTTAAACATGGTGCTTGAGAAGATAGTACAAGACTCCATCGTAAATACTTCACCGATTAATAATGGGCATAACACAGCTTAATGTCAATGGCGACTTTGTGAAATTGACACAGAAGCGGCAAAAATGGGTTAAGCGGTATATGAGGGCTGTAAGTAGGCGTTACAAATACTCCTCACCCAAGACTCGCTCAAATTCCACCATCCGAATACTAGAAGTAAGAAACGCTGGGAGGCAAAGTGCTGTACTTAGTGTACGGCCGAGGCTAGTGTTTTTATGTCTAAAATCTACTTCTTTCAAGTGTATCTTCGACCAGGTAAGGCTTCTCCTTGACTTTTTTTGCATTTTTTTAGTTTAGTTTAGTTTATTTCGTCAAACAGAGATTACAAAATTCTCTTACAGACTACTTTTAAATAAGTTTCACAAAAACAGTTTTTGATAATACATTTACAAGTAATATTAACAAGAATAAGTAAAATAATAAAACAAAATATACATAATTACTAACATTACTTATTTAAGAAATAAAACATAAGATTCATTTTCAAAGTGACTCTACTAACATGAAAATCAAAAGAATTCGATATAGAATTTAATTCCTTGACACATCGAGTTATCGGCTCATTACATGCATAATTCACCCTATGGTATCTAACACGGAGTAGGCTATACTGTCTTAAATGACGAGATGGTATATTTATATCAATTAGAGATAAGAGATAGGGACAGTTGATATGATGCGATAGTAATAAACAAAACTGAGAAGATCTTACGTCTATTCTCAAGTAATTCTAGCCCGATAAGTAGACGCCTTGTTGTATATGGAGGCATTTCAATGTTCCATCCAAGTTTCCATATGACAAACCTAGTAAATTTTTTTTGGACGTTTTCTAATCTCAATGAATGAGTATTGTAGTATGGGTTCCAAACCACACAACAATATTCCAAGATTGATCTAACATAAGAACAGTAGAGAGATTTTAAAGTGTAAGGGTCAGAGAAGCGATGAATTCCGTTTAATAAAACCAAGCATGGAATTGGCTTTCGTAGTAATATATTCAACATGCTTGATAAAATTGAACTTAATGTCAAAAACAACCCCAAGATCTTTTTTACCAGTAACTCTATCAAGAGCACTACTGCCAATCGTGTAATTAAAGAAAAAAGGTGAGTTAGTACGGTAGAATGAAAAACATTGACATTTGGAAACATTCAAAGATAATTGATTAATCTTACACCAATCCGTAAGCCTGTTAAGGTCATTTTGAAGAAGAAGGCAATCATCATTTTTTCTAATGCACCTGTAAAATTTCAGATCGTCAGCAAACAAAAGACAATATGAATCTAAGAATGTATCAGGTATGTCGTTAATATAAATTAGAAAAAGTAATGGTCCCAGGTGGCTTCCTTGAGGAACACCTGAAGACACATAAACGGGACTCGAGAGAAAATTATTAACACTTACAACTTGAATGCGTCCCAAAAGGTACGATGTTAACCACTTCAAAATGTTAGAAGGAAAACCAATCCTAAACAATTTATTTAAAAGAATTGAGTGGCTGGCTCTATCAAAAGCTTTGGCGAAGTCAGTATAGATCACGTCTACTTGATATCCTTTCTCAATTTCATTAATAACGAAATTGGAAAAAACAGTGAGATTGGTAGTTGTTGATCTACCGGAAACGAAACCGTGCTGAAGAGGGGATATTATTTCTTTGAGTAAAAATGATAACTTATCGGAAACAAGCTTCTCAAAAAGTTTCGGAATCGTTGACAATTTACAGATTGGACGATAGTTGCATATTTCCTGCTTGGGGCCCGATTTGTGAATTGGAATTATGAAAGACCTTTTCCAATCAGAAAGAAATTCACCTTTAGAAAGAGAACAATTAAAAATGTAGGTAAGAGGTTGCTGGACCTGGATCTGGACGGATTCCGAAAGATAAATTTTGTGGTTGTTCTTATTCAAAGAATACCGAGAACAGGAGCCCGTGCGTCGCCCTGAGACTACTCACGTTTATTCTCTAGTCTTTCGCTAAGGAGAGAAATTAGCATTTAGAGTTCTAAAATGAAGTGCATACTGTTTTCGTGCAAGGACATCCAACACAGACGGCTCGGAGAGAACGTCGCAATAGACGTAAATAACTTTGACGTAGTAGCGGAGATGTCTACCTATACTCTGTCCGATAAAAATTGGCAGTACAGGCCTTATGGGAGAGCTTTTTAAAAATCAGTGGCGCACTGTTCTCTACATCATACCCAATTGAAGGGAACTCCTTTAAAAAGTTTTATAAAACACCCATGAATTTTTGATGGCATCCGACGTAGAACCCATAACGACCTGCCTTGCACACACTTGAGCATGCACTGATCGTTCTCTGCTGCTTTTCAGCCCTCATTAAATCACACATATTCAGAGTTGCCTTTTTCTATTTCGTAACTCACTTCGTATTTTTTTCTTACTTTTTCAATGGATTTCTGTTGAGGAGCTTTTGCTTTGAGAGCTTTCTTAACGATGAGTGTTATCTAGTTGTGTTTGACTTTTGCATTTCTTTTAAAGTTTTGCAAATCAGCTAAAATGCAGTTATAAAAATCAAAGCCATTTTATTTGAGGAAGAATATTATTTGCGTAGATTCTCGTACCGGGCTTTAGCTTTATTGATTTTGCGAGTTATTTTTGTGCATTATTGTGATAATATTATTGTGCTGTTGTTGTTCTATTGTTGTGTGGTTTGTTTTTTCTTGTTGTGCTTTTGTTTTGTTGTGCAAATTTAAAATGGCTTCAACATCAAAATGCTCAACGGACTTGAGTGCCGAAAAAAAAGAGATAATTGAGGCGACAAAAGCAATTTGTAAGAACGTGCATAGTAAAACCGAGGCTGTAAAGCAGGTTGTTGATATATTTTCTGTATCTGAATGAACAGTGTATACAGACTTCTAAAGGAAAATAGCACCAATAAAGGCCAAAATTCACCACCAAAAAAGAAAAACCATTCTGGTCGCAGAATTAAAATTGATGATTTTGATAAATGTGCAATCAGACAAATTGTTCACCAGTTTTTTCCAAATAATGAATTACCGACGCTGGATAAAATACTGAATGAGGTAAAACTCAATGTGAGCATCAACAAAATAAGCAGGTCTTACTTGCATACGATTTTGACAAAAAATCTAGGCTTTAAATTTGCCAGTCGTCAGCGGAAGAATGGCAAGCCTGCAGTTATTTCATTTAGCTTTTTCGAATTCAAATGCGGATTACGGCAACCCTGTAAGAGCTTTTTTGAGAAAAGTACTTATGGGTAGGAAAAGAGTGCGAACGAGATGCAGATATCCCTATCTTCCCTGTACTGCCAATTTTTATCGGACAGAGTTTAAGTTCCGCTACTAACACGAGCAATGACACCAGCCAGACAGACTAGCTTGTGCGCTGTTTCTTAGGGCTAAGAAAGCAATTAAGTGATAAGAACCTTTCTCGATCAAAAGGTTAAACTACATTAAACCCTCATCATCCCAGTCCTGCTGTATATTGGTGAAGTATGGGGACTGACGAAATCGGAGGAAAGTGTATAAAGCTATTTCGAGACGAAAAATCTTCGGGTTATCTTTTGGCCCGTCTGCATCGATAGAGAAATGAGAAGAAGATTGAAGAGCGAGCTACAACGACAATGACTTAGCCATAAGAGTCAAAGCCCAATGACTCAGATTGCACACAGTTTTTTTTTTTTTTTTGTGGATGAAATGGTTATTCATGAAGCAAATGTGGATATTAAGCCCAAAAATATCACATATTTGGCATATTAACAAGCCTAAAATGAGTTTCATCACTGAAGATGATGTTGTTATGATATTTATCATCTTGGCGAATCTTTTTCAGAGCCCAATTGGAGAACGTACGTCACTTCAAATAGGTAGTCTATCGGCTTCAATTCTTGCGTCAGCTTAATCTTGAACGGGTATTATACGTACGCAATAAAGTGGTCTGAGCGTTGCTAAATCATTGAGCACGTCGTAGAATTGACTGTTTTAGATCTGTTTTGATATAATACGGGCGCCTGAACCGCAGCGATATTTTTGACACTTCGACCAGCCTGTTATCTCACTTACACGGCAATATCACACAACGAATACGTAGACTCAAATATTTGCACTTAACTTGCCTGTCTTCTAGAATAAGTATTCTTATTCGTAATTAATTACGAACGAAATTTCGAGTTAACGTCCTAGAAAGTTTTTGTAATTTGCAAGCGTTGCTCGTTCGTGTACCTACTTTAAGCTCTTGCAAATTTTGATTTTACTTAATAAATTGACAATATGACAGTTCGATGATTAGTGAAAGGATGCTTTCAAAAATTAAATTCAAAGTAGTCATGTCCCTATTGGAAAACCCTTTACTACATTTTGGAGGGTGTTTAACGACCTTAATACAGCCTGTAAGGAATCAATGTTTCCTAAAAATTTAGAGGTTGAAAGTAAGAGGCAGGTACGTTATTATTCGTTAAAGTAACTTACTATCACCTTTTTTGAGAAATAAAATTGTTTTTGACCTCTGGGATAATTAAGTTATTAATCAGTTAATTTACTATCCATCTCCATTTATTATTATTAGCTACTTTAAACAAAAAACAATAACTTAAAATTTTAATCTACTTGACTTTCGACATTAAATAATAAATCGATAAAAATACAAGCAAGCAAACATCTTAGCTAATCATTTTATGAAGCCTTGTTGACCAAAAGGTGAATCTGTTTCGTTGACTATTTCATGTTAAGCCATTAATTCGTTAAATAGACTGCTTACCCCCAAATTAAATCAAACGAATTATTGTCTTCAAAAAATAATCACATTAAAAGCAAATTTCATTCGTTTACTGAAATAACAAATATTTTGTTGTTGTAATAATCTCTATGGATTTTCATAATAAATGCCAACATAATTTTTTTCTATTTATTCATTCATGTTTTTGTGACTGAACATTCACCCGCCTCGGCCTGTTACTCAAATGTGTACCTACCCTTAGGGAAATATGATATTTTATTTCGAAACAGAAAAGAAACAAAATAATAAAACGGATTTTCAATGGCCAATTGCCAATAAAATTCAAAAGCAAACAACACGATTTAGTTGAAGGAAGACGTTTTGAATAAATTCAAGAAAAAAAAAAAACAAATATGATTCAATGCTGCGTACTATTGCGGTGGCCATATGGTCGTTATTAATATGTAAGTAGATATACAACTTTTTCTGAATAAAAAAGACCTAAACTTAAAAGCTGAAGTAATTTTAAAAAGAAAATTTAATTATCTGATTTTTCTTAGAGCTACAAAAAATCACCGCATGGTCACCATAAGTAAATCAGCATAAATAATGTAAAGGCAAACCATCAGATACATCTCAATTGCGGGCGGGTTTATAGTTTGACGTTTGGTCCAAAGAATATAAATGTGTCCACATGAAAAAAATTGTTTTCTTGGCCATGTGAGTCTTGTCTAGACAAAATAATGTGTTTTTTGAATGAGTTATAATACACTTTGGTATTTAAATTATATTTTGTCGAAAGTATTATTTTCTGTGTGGGTTGAAATTTGAAAAAAAGGAAAATCCTTTCGGGTTGACAGATTTTTGTCATTGGTGACGAAAAGTTTTAAAGATTTGGAAAGATCTATGAGTGTACACACAACACACCCACGTATTCGCAAAGTGGACGATGTTTTAATTAAAAAATAGAAAAAAATTGAAACGCTGACAGCATGTATCAGAGGTTGGATTTCATATTTTCTTCTTTCTCTTCTACGAATTTCGATTAAAAAGTAGAAAAGGAGATCGATTTAGTTGTTGAAAATAAAGTGTATCCACTCTCCCTACTTTTACTTAAACAAAATATCAATCATTTTCTTAAATGGCTCAAAAACGGTCTCACTTTTAAAAGGCATTGACACATTTAACAACACAACGAGACAAAAAAATCATTTCCGCTTTTAAAGAATGCAACGTTTTTCCAGCTGCATTCAATCATTTCAATAAATTTACTTCAAAATATGGAATTTCACTCGAAAACTCCTCGAAGTCGAAAATTCTTTTAAACAAAATTAATACATCAGTGAAAGACACCATTCCCGATCCATTTTCACATTTTTGTTCGGCAGTGCATCAGCATGGCATGTGCCTGTCTTACGCTTCTCATTTACGGAATAAATTCCTATACGACCGCGCATCGTCGCCGTCTTGTCACCCCAAATGATTCCCTTTCGACTATAAGGAAAACAAAACGCGAGGATTATTAATTACCACATTATTATTTTCTTGAAAATCTATTTCCGAATGAAAAATCCCCAAAAACTTATTTGAGAAACGCGCTCTTATAGCCAACATCAGCTCAGTCAACACTTCAATTTGTCATAAAGATTGAAGATTTCCTCTTAATTGGATTATTAATTCGAATCGCTGCAATGTGATGTTATCACTCGCCGCCATAGCCCCTTTTCCAAGCGTTCCAAATGGGGTGAATTTTCTTCTTAACAATTATTTATTATTATGAAATATGAAAGAATTTATTTTTGTAATTTTTTGTTGAGAATGAATGAACAACGCTTACCTGCAAATGTGATTCCCATATTTTGAGCAGCATTCTCGCGTGGCAGGGAAATCGTTGCATAAGTGGAACCACGTTCTGGAGCTAATCCGCTGTCCTCGGATTGGGCAGGAGACATGGCTCGTTCCACTGAAATTAAAACAAACATAAAAATGTCAGACTAGTTGAAAAAAAATTCTAAAATGAGCCAAAAAAGGGAATTTGTGACTCATGGTCCGCCGACATATGGTGAAAATAACTCATTCTAAATGATCCCTAAAATGGCAGCAAACAATCTTATTTCACCTCGGGAATTGCACAATAATTATCCAGGATCATGCACACGAAAGTGTTTTGTTATGTGCAGATCGCATTATGCTCGGGGCACTTTAAATGAAAACGAGACACTTTTAATCGCACGAAATAAATTGCTGGCATGCTGGTTGAATAATTTGGTTCTTTTTTGAAAACAGGATAAACTTTGACGGCGTCCCTTCAACTCTTTCATCGCATTTGGATTCACATTAGCTGCGGTTGTCGTAGTTGCGTCGTCGTGCGTCGCACTGTTTGATGTAATTATTTTTGGCTTCCACTATGACAAATTAATCATCAAAGCCTTTTAAAAACAGACCAAAGACCATCATTGAAATCGACATCGCATCGTTGAAAGATTTACGACACACTCTTTCGGTGAGTTTATAATCAAATTAAAGGTAAAAACCGCACATCAAATTCAATTTAACGTACGCCACCCGCGAAATGAAATATCACAATTTTTGTATGTCCCTTTTGCGAGGTGAGCCAAAAATTATTGAATGACTTCAAAAAAGATGCTCGCTCGTCAAAAGACTGCTGTATGCATCTAATTTGGGAAGCGTAAGTGTACACATTATCTTGGTTTTTCGCAATTCGACACACGAAATGAACGCATTTCAATTTTAAAGTGCTCGGTGTGTTCCCTTTGATCTATGGAAATGAAGAAAGCCGAAAAGGGAACGACAACAACAACAAAAAATGTAGACTTTTCCTTGCTGACGTTTTAGCCCTTTGTAGGTATTTTAAGTTTCTTCTAATTTTGCAACTTCCACTTAAGATTTGATTTCAACATTCAATCATAGATTCATTAAATTGCGGAAGCAACATGTTGCAGATAAAAAGTCTGCTTTTCTTTAGTGTCAGTGTGTTTGTGATGAAAAACGAAGTCGGAAACAATACCAAGGCGTAAAAATAATGTTTAATGGCTTTTTGGTTTCTGCTTGAGTAAATCTGATTCCATAAACGAAATCAACGTTTAAATATTTTAAATTTATCATAACAGGGTGTAGAATATTTCTACAAATTACTTAAAGGAATTTTGTCTATTTTGTTCATCTAGACCGAAACCAAAATGTCACACATCAAAAGACAGTGCGCCATTTGAGCGTAAGCTACTTTCCCGCAGTATGCCATTTGACCTGAAAAATCCTACCATTTTCATGACTGTTTAGATACTTCTTTTCTTCATTCAAAGTTAAGAGAATTAAGGAGATAGATTTCTGGTACCTTTTTTGATTTTTCTACCAATTCTGAAGAAGGCCACACCCTTTTTCAAAAACAGAAATTTTAAGAGACACGAAATGCTAAGAATCATGGAGGACGAAGTAAAAGAATAAATTATCGTTCAAATAGTTCCATAATAATAATAATATGTAATTCTATTAAGCAAAAGCAATATGCTGTTTCCTCATAAACGATCGAACAACGTATACAAATTAAATATTAAAATTTACTACCGAAAGTCGGAGTCAGTAGCCACAACCTCAAGAGCGTTACGTCCAATTTATGGTCAACATAAGCCACACTCACATGTCACAATCGATTTATTGAAATCGAACAAGAGCGTGTTTTTTCAAGAAATGATCCGCAGTTGATTTCGTGAAGTCTGTAGTCTATACTTCTATAACAACAAGCCAACGTCTATTGATGAACGTAGTACGAACATTTAGCCTGAAATAATTGCAGCAGTATGCTTGAAAACTGTCGAAAATTGGGTTCAAAGTCTGGACTTCTGCAAGCGTGCTGGTGGCTGTGCAAAAGAAATCGAGTTTCACAAGGAAAAAAATTGCGGTCTTATGACATGCGGTCATTTGTTTTTCGTGGTTTCAGGTCGCACTGTTATGGATGAAACACAAACAAGCCTTAGCTTTGGCTTCGCCTGATTTTTACGAATTCAGTTATAAGAGGTGTCATTCAAGGCAGACTTCAAGCGGAGCATAGTAACGTAGACGAAGACGAAGTTAAAGCGTGTTTGTGTTTCAGATATTAAGAAGAATCACTAGGTTTTATTCAAACTCCTCTAAATTTGACATTTTTGCAAAAGAGCCCAAAAAGTGAAAGAATCTATCACTGCAGTATTATCTGTGTTATTAATAGAGCGACGGTAATATTAATCCGTGCTTTCAAGTTGTTAACGCTGGGACAGCTGTCAAACTCAGCTCTATCATTCGAAGTAGCCAAATATAGATTAAAAATTTGCTACTAACGATGAACGTTTGTTTAGTAATCCGAATGCGTGTAAAATTGTTAATCATATACTACAAATGTGATGATTCAAGCGTCGCCTATTTTCTCACATAAAGTGAAGGTATCTATGGATGGTTTTTCATAATTGACGTACTACCGAAGTATCGATATCCCGGCGGCGTTAGCAGGGATTCGTAGGATTATGGCTTTTCTAATTGAAAGGTCGGCATCGTAGTGATCAAAAAATCGGTCTAGAAAACACGTAAGAAAATGGAATACATTAGGTTTTTAACCCGTCAAAATATTTGCCATCCGTTAATGACACTTCACAGTTAATGGCTCAACAGAGATAATATACGAGAGCTACCGGATTGCCCAAAAACCGTTCTAAGGAACACTTATGAAATTTGACTATTAGGTAACTGTCGTTCCAAAATCTAAAATCAAAACCACTTAGCAAAAATAGAAGCAAGTTAACTCTATATGTAATATAATATTCACTTATCTATCACTATCACTAATTAGGATCCGACAAACCTTGAAACTGAAAAATGAATGACCTTATTATATGACTTATTTTTTATCTTTTTATTTTACCACTCCTTCCTCAATTCTTCGTCCCCCGAAAATCATGCGAAGTAATTTCGTATCGTCAATTTTTGTCGACTACCAAGAACCGTAGAGACACCCTATTCGATTCAACAGTTGAATAGAACCCCTTCTTACTTTTTTTGCAGTTTTTTTCCGAAAAAAAAAATTGACATTGTTCAATGAAGCGTGCCATAAAAATGTAATTAAAATGATAGATTCTCTGAAAGACAAAACAAAACAATCGAAAATAAAAAAATGAAAAAGGGGTAAGCAGTCATCTGAGTTTGAACTTCGAAGACATCTATCTTTATAAAAAAAATAGTGCGCTCATTTCGACACACATGAAATCTCAATGGGAGATCATATATTTGAGTGTAGGACAATACTTTTGAAAGTTTGAAACATTCATTTATATACAAAAAAACAACCAATTTCCATGAAGACAAGACAATTTGTTCCCTTTTTTCTTGTTCCTACTTAGATAATTTTGCTCTGGGTTAATGCATTGGCAAAGTTGCAGACAAGATGTAAAAAAAGAAAAAAACTTTTAAATGGGAGAAAAAGGTTTGAAATTGTTTTCTTTATCGTATATTACACTTCCAGAGAAAAAATAAAATGTTTAAATTTTTCTATCACCCTTATCACAGGCCCCAACGTAGTAGATTCGTACTACGAATCCCGAAAAAAAGGATCATAGGTTCCGTCGTAATAAAATTATTTGCTACGAAATTCGGAGTTCGTAAAATCGACATCACAAGCCCCGAACAAATAGGAAGTTTGATAATTTTTTCTACGAACATTTTTCTTGATCGGAGCTGTGTTTCATATAAATTGCTTTGAAGACTACCGGGCTCCAAATGCTTCTTTCACCTTCCCGATATCTTCTTCAGAATAAGGACCACACATGAGAATATTTTTTTTTTGGTTTTTTTATTCCTATTAAAAAACCGCGAATTGATTTCGCTGAAAACTATCAGTTCTCAATCAAGCAATTTCGCGTCGAATGAGACCAATTACATGTCAATATCATTAGTGGTTCGCGAGATAATCGAGCAGAAAAAATCTGAACCCACATGCATGCACAATACTTATTCAGAGACATCCTCGTAAAAAAAGTCTCGAAATTTCCCAAGAATTAACAAAAGCATCAAAAGGGGGAAGTGAGCGTCTATTGGGACCAAGTGAGACAAGACTTAAATACCATCGGTCCACCCGCATAGGATGCAAGTAGTTGGAGAAGATGCATATTTTTTCAACTGAAACCGTCTAAAAGTATTCCTATTTTTTTGAAGGTTTGGGCATTTGGATAGATTGGAAGGCGTGTTTTTAAGAAAACTAGTACATATTTAATAAAAAAGAAATTTAAGATTCAGGTGGTCAGAATAAAATGCACACTTTTTCAGACCTAGAAAAAACTGTAATTAAAATTAATGTCCTGGACACGTCATACGTCAACAAATGGCATCCAACATCCAAAAAACTTGAAGAATCAAATGGATTGAATGCATCTTTTAACGTTTTCTTTTATATTTTTGATGCACGTTTTCGTTGTCGATTTCCTTAAATGATAACAACAACTGCAACTGCTATTCAATCCATTTCCAGTTCAAATAACAGCTTCAAATCCGCTTTGCAAAAACTTCGTAGATATTTAATTTATTTTGAATTTCATATTTTGAAGTACGTCAACTGGATTCCGAAATTCGGAATATTGATTTGTGTCTGGCAATGCCTTTTTTATTCCTTTCGGGCCTTATGATTTTAATTTGTTCGTATTCGTAGCGGAGCTTTACGTTCGGAACTTTTCTACGAGGAACTCTGTGATAAGGGTGTATGTCTTTTCAAGTTGACTTACAATTTTGCAATGAAAATTTCATTAAAGTGAGTTTTTTCGAGTCTTAACAACTAAATCATCTTTATCCAAAGATTCTATTTCTAAAATGAATTG
Organism: Sphaerophoria taeniata; assembly: GCA_943590905.1. Taxonomy (NCBI): domain Eukaryota; kingdom Metazoa; phylum Arthropoda; class Insecta; order Diptera; family Syrphidae; genus Sphaerophoria; species Sphaerophoria taeniata. The sequence continues at coordinate 29,219,626 of OX016541.1, forward strand.
ATCAATAAATTCAAGTGGAAAACAAACAGAATTGACAGCTTAATCGTTCCCAAGATTCTTCAAAATCAATGCCCTAATCTTAAACATGTGTTTTTTGTAAAAACAAAAAAAAATACAAAAAGCACGAATGAATTTAACAGATTGCTTACAGCTGCTTAGCCACAACAGCGAGCGCCGCCTCTCGTTGTGGTGTATTTCAATTTAAATCAAAATATTTATTCAATAAATTCCTAATGTTTGTCTAAATACTATAAACAAACCCCATGCCAAACGTTTGCATTTTTATTAGAACCACAACATTTTCTTTTTTCACGATGAAACAAAAAAGAGAGAAAAACAAAACAAACAAAATGTATCTAATCCAAAGAAAAATACGTTGCTAAATATTGAAACAGTTTCAAATTGGCCACCACACATTTCCCAATGACGCAATCGGGAGTTAATTTATTTTGGAGGTCAAAAATTGTACTCCACTTTTAGTCTTCACCTTTTGTTTTAGCAATTTGCCCTCAAAAACAATTTTTGAAAAACCGTTTTTGATGTTTGAAACGGCGGGCGGCGTTAAGTGTGTTTTCAAATAAAGTCTTTCTATATAGCCGAGGTGACCCAATATCTGATCAGATAATTGAGTCAATTGAGTTATATATTCTTCAAAGACTAATAAATTTATTCGCTAGCGTTTCCTGGAGAGTGAAACGTGGAGTGAAGTGTGAAGTGAAATTTTTTTGACGAACATTTTGATGGTTCCGTCGTTTTTAATTCTATCGATCTTCAAGGAACATCATAAAAGCAAGAGTCGGAAGAAGAGTGTTTTCATAGCACACATCACATCAACTCCTCGGAACGAGCATCAATTTTGAAAATTGCATCGTAAATCTGAAAGCACTTAACATGTGGGGCAGGAAAAACCAATTTTCTTCTTACTCAGGCGTAGAAAATTATTTGCTCACTTTAATTGTTTGTTTTTGGTTGGAAGTGGGAACATACTTACGAGTCATGTGAACTTCAAAAGTTATTGCAAAGACCGTAGATGGTAAGGGTAACCTTTTTAGGACTCTTTGATAGTTCAAACACAAAGATAAGAAACTATCCGGGTTCCAAAGGGGGATTGATTGCCAGTCGGTGATCAATTTCACATCACCATGAGTGATCTCTCCCACGCCTTCTTCCCATTTATTTATTTTTATGTTGCCTCATAAAATCACCCTTCGCCTTGAAATCGAATGAACAAGCCATCGAGGTGAGCAATCCATTCCGATAGCAGCTACTTACTTTTTTTTCACGATCACTCTCCCTCACAATTTATTTCAGGATAAAACTCCAAAAGAAAGTTCAACGATCTCGCGCACTAAAAACGATCAATTCCGTGTGAATTAGGAATCACTTTCTCCCCGATTTGTGTGATTGAATTATATTGGGTTATATTAGATTTCGTGCGTTGTCGACAGTTCTTTGGATAAAATAACAATAAAATAAAAACAGCACTCCGATTTAGATTCCACTTCTTTCTGTAATTCAATGGCACTGGGGTATATGAAGATTAAAGGATGAGAAATTATCCGCGGCTTTTAAAATTTGATAAAAAAAAGCAAAAAACCTCACGTATTCTTTTCAAACCAACCGAAACAAATAAGTCGATTCGATATTTCGAAATTCCATTATTTTTCTTACTGCTTGTGGCTTCTGGATCAACTTGTGGAATCTCTGTGACCTTACCCAAGGAATGTTTTCTTTGCCTCCAACTATATCTTGCCTTGAAAAAAAAAATAAAATTAAATTAAAAAGAAAGCAAACTAATGGATATAAGTTTTGTAATATGGATTGAAAACATCACGACTTCACGACATCTGGTAAGGGTATGTTGAGCTGTGCTCAACTAATGACTCATTTGGAATCCTTTAATAGTTGGCGACATTCGTTTTTTTTTATCGTGTTGCGTATTTAGTATGATTTAAAGGAATTTCTTTTCAGCACACTTAATCATGGCTCCATGGAGGAATTTCAGAATAACTTTAATATTACGAGCATTGGTTATTGTTGCCAGATAGAGAATTCTTTCGCCTGCAACAACCTTTTTCAATATCAGAAATTGTATGAGACACGAAATGATGAGAATCATGGAGAATGAAGCAAATAAATTCTTCGTTCAATAATAATAGCTTTACTGTTATTGACTGTCATTTATTAAAATTGTTTTGCTAAAACATAACGTTCAACAAGCAAGTGCGAATGATAATTTTGTATTATAAAATTTGTTTGGGAAAAGTTCTGAGTTATTTGACCAAAGTGTCCTTCAGCAATGGACTAACATCCATTCGTCAAAGAAACGTAAATCCTTAAGAAAACATCGCCACCGCACCGTCTGTGAGAGTGTACACTGTACAGAGACTCCGAAGCAATCGAGTGTACATCGACCAAGGTAGAAGGTTAAGCAACTAAGATGACTGGGACTTGTAAATAATATAATTAACAAAATGGTGCTATTAAATTCATATTAAAACCGAAGTTGTCTGGCAACACCATAATTCTCTATGAAAATGAAGTGGGTTGATAATTCCTCAAAGCAAAAGAGTAGGTATACCGTCTTCTAAGGGTTAACTATATGCGAATGCCATATAAATCATCGACTATATGACATTTTACAAACGTGTACATGTACATTGCGCCAAAGTCAGCAGCCACCAAACCAAACAGAGCAATATACAGTGGGGCTCATTGATGACGGACGATTACACGATTGCAACAACACTTCGAAGACGAACGACCAAGGAAACATCACGATGCTCGATGGTATCGTTCGCATCATAAAACAACCGGAACTCCACTTGAGTAAAGGAGTCCGAGTCGCAGGGTGGAATGCATTCATGCTGCTGCTGCTTGCTGTCGCCATTTCCATTGCCTTTGCCGCAGGCGGGCGGTTTTATTTTCCTTGGAATGTTATGAGGATTTTCCTCCTTTAACGTCTTGATAATGGATTTTCCACTGACAAGTGAAAATGGATTTATTACTTTTATGTGAGAACAATTAAAATGGATTTCTTTTTTTATTTCCTTCATATCGGTGGTATTCAGTGGCGATATGGGACTAACGATGACAACATCCCGATGACTTTTGACATTAGGCATAAAGGGTGTTCAGTCGGATGAAGGTGTTAGAATTATGTCGAATTCAGTTAAAGGAGGACATCAATAATGTGAGTGTGGTTATGTCAGAAAACCTAAGATCCAAATCGACATCTGGCTTTTGTTTTTGATGAGTTCTTTGTGAGTATTTGTGGAAACATCAAGATGACTTAATATAATATTTCTTATTCGACAGAAGGAAGGGGTGATTCACTTGAGTTGAACTCATGTCATCTGTCACATTGCAGATGATATTTTTCTATATTGAATCGTAACAGATATTAAACCATTAAGGTTTCGGTGATGTCAACGAGATTCGACAGTTTTAATTGAAAGACATTGGAGTTGATGAAAAGTATGATGGTTCTTGCTCGGGGTTAAGGTCTTATGGGAATGCATTTAGCAAAAAATGTCAACCATTTAAATGCTCTTAAGGTTGGTAGTAAACAGTCCAATTTGTTTGTTTGAGTACAACAATTTTTTTCACTGATGATCATGGAAGAGCACTCCTATGACTGGAAACGTAATACATTTTGACAAGATTCTCATTCTCAACGTCTCTGAAATGGCTCCATTGGGATTATCTTCTACATTGGTGTCGAGACAGTAATCCAAACAACCTCACTTTTCAAAACTGACAACAAGTCTGTGACGTCCAACCCATTCCATCGGGAACAAAGATAGACAACAAAATATAAAAGCCTATAAGAATTGGAGAAAAAGAAACACTCTGGATTCTTTAGTCCATAAATAGCAATCACAAACTGCGCACTCATTTACTTTTGGATTTGAATAGATGACACACAGCAGATTTATGTCCAACAACGAGGATTCAAAAAATCAGTGCTGTCGGTCTGGCATTGAATTATAAAATTACAAGACTTCCACTCTTATTTCACAAATTCTAACTGTTAACTAGAATAAAAGTTTATCCGTAAGTTAAAATTTTCTCATTTAGAGCCGATTTTTCAATCGTCAGATAAACAAGCAGATAGTGTTTATTCGACAGATAACAAAATATTGGATTTTTCAATCGTCAGATAGACTTTGTCTGACGAATAACGCTCTTATTTATTCGACCGATGAATGCTCAGGTAGATTTATTCGCCAGTTTGTTATTTGTACATTTTTTCAATGAATGAAAAATTTCATTTAGTCCACAGAATAAGGGTTAATCCTTCGTTACTCTGTGTTTTTTAATGTGGTTGTTTGGGGAAACTCGAGCTAGAGAAACGAGTTGACCCATCTCTACTGTCGACAGCTGAGACTTTCGGTTGATCCTAGAGACTCATCGAAGTAAGAGGCATTACTCATTAAACATTTTGCATTTGAGAGTGGCATCTCCGTACTAAACTATCGATGCTTTTTTTTTGTGTTTGCATTGTCGCTCGTCAGCATCGTCGTCGCCTTCGCCATCAACCAACAGCGACGGAACAGACACGTGTTAATTAAATGAAATTCACGATGAGCATTGAACTTTCATTTTTGCGTGCATTTTTCCGTCTGACTCTCAATCGCACTAGCAAAATGGCACTCTGGCACTAACTGCAGCATAATTGTAATACTGCGACTGATGAGTGTTGAGTGATGGTGTAAAAGTGACAGTTGAACAAATGGCAAATCTGTTTGTTTTCTTATTTTCCTTTTTTTTTGTCTTTTGTTGAAAACAAAATTATTATTCAAAATGGGATTATTAACAGAATTAATTACTGAAGGGTGATTCATTTCATTTCTGGTAGAAATTCAAGAATTTTCTGTGGACAATGAAAACAATGGAATTTTATGACTTTTAATTGAATTTTTATTTTTACTCTTTTTATTGGACTCACTCATAATTAGAGACGACGATAAATCAATTCATTTTTAAAGTGGTCATTACGGAAATACTTTACCGTTCAACTTCGCCAAGTAATAACCTCTTAACGACCGTCTTGCTGGAGCCTTTATAGCTCGAATAACTCCTCTGACAATTCAAATTCCACATGGGGAATTTTGATCGATTCAATCATATATGGAAACAAATCCCCAACTAACTGTCAGATATCAATCAAAATAACGATAAATTGATGGATTAATCCAGACCAAGTCCATTTGCCCTTATTACAATTTATTGATATTTGTTTTATTTTTTTTCTCTAAAAAATCATTAAATTTATCGATGTGTTGCTTGCGATAACCTTTTTCGCCTAATTTCAAAACCAAAAACCTCTCAAGCCAATCGGACTGCCACCCAACATGCTTTCTGTGTTTGAATGCAACACTCACCCCCATCTCGATTCAAAACAGCACTGCACCACAGCAGCAATGTAAGAGCGAGTGTTTTTTTCTGAGCTCGTTAATTTCCTAACAAATGATTCAATTCACGATCTGTCTATCATGGCAGAGCACTGGTTGTTGCCCCTGCTGTTTTATTAGTGATGGTTTGGCCGTGGTGTATTCATTCAATCTTAAAAACAAATAAAGCCCACTCAGTGGCACCAGGGAGCCTAGTATCAGACATTTTTAATGCCACTCAAAAACCGACAAGATCCAGAACATCTCATCACTTGCATCAGCTAATTTGTGTGTGCGGGAGTCAAAATGCAATGCATAATTAAGAATTTTTAATTAATTTTTTTTTTGTTCAAGCTCATGGATTTGCCAGTCGTTCGTTCGCCTGAATTGGAGAGAAGGCGGTGCTGTCGGTCTTTAATTAGAAATCGGTCTTAAAATCCCAAGAATTGCGCTCGATTTCTTTGAGTGGTGATGGCCATTGACAATTTTCTGTGAATTCCCATTTTTGTTTTGTTCTTAAGGACTTGACTATGCTGGACATTATAATTGTTGAATGATTTTTTATTCCGGAACTCATTTCACCATTCCAACAGTTGGAAAGACATCTTCGAAGACCCGAAACATAGCTATATGAACCGATATATCGATATTGTTTGGTACTATATAGCAAACAATAAAACAAAAAAGTTCGTCAAAAGATGTTCATTTTCTTTGGTTGAGAAACAATCAAAAGTAACCTTAGACTTATCCATAAAAAGCCACAATAATCACTTCCTCTGTCATAAAAAAAGACGGGCAATTGTCGTCAATTGATCCACAATTTATTGCACCCCCTATTTACTGTACCGTGTCTTTCTGTATTTTGTTCTTATTTTCTAATGCGTAGGAGGAAAACTACGATTCAATTCTTGAGAATTTTTCATTCTCATCTTTTCAATACGAATAGATCAATTGACACAGAGACGGAAAATTGTATCTACAAGGTAATTGATGTTGCTATAAGCTTGAATGATTCGATCTTATTGACATATTCTATGAAATGGTCGAAACGAGGTCATCAAATCTAACCATGAGAAAGAAAAAAATAAAAACAAATAAGAACAGTCAAAATTGCAAATATACTAGCAAATGTCAAACAAACGATTTCATAATGTTATTCAAGTTTGGTATGGAGTCGAGACAGACAATATCTGTTGCTATTTTGAAAACTTTTTTAGTGAAGTGTTTTTATGACAAATATCAAAGAAAACTATTCACAGACAGTGGTTCATCGAGAATTAAGAAAAAAATAGAAACTATGGCATAATGTTCAAAGAAATTTGTAAACGTGTGTTGGTGTTCTTCCTGCTTCTTTTTCCAAAAATACTCAGACATCCATATGCAACAACTCTCATTAATGAAAATGTCATAAATCACTCAGAATTCAGAAATGTGATTCTTTAGCTGTTTTCCTTGATTTTTCTGTTTTCTGTTTATCATAAAGAAGGGTGAGGTATAGGAGGGGGAGTTGAAATTAGATAATATTAAAGAAATAAAGTTTCCTTGGAATGCACAAACTTCGAGTTTTTAAGTAGATATGTATAGGTATAACCAAAATTTTTAAGGATGCTCACATCTCTGTTGATTAGAAGAACAACCAACTTTGATACCCTCCTATCAAATTGCTAGTGGAGGTGGTGGATATACTATTAACGAGAGTCGACATCGACACGCTTTGAGTTTATTTGAAATTTGTGAAATCATTCATCAGATGATTTGTGGGGAAATAATGTTTTGTAACCGTGAAATGAAACTAAACAAGTTCGGTTGTTTTATGGCATTTTTTCTTTGTTTTGTGATTTTGTTTCTTGAGGGTGTGTTAACATGAAGAATCATAAAATGCTGATCTTTTATGAAAAATCAAATAGCTACCGAGGTGCGTTTTTAATGTTGCACCCACTGAGGATTGGATATGGTACATGCATTTCTATTTATTAGGTGAAAGTTGGATGTATTTTATGAGAATTTCGTATTTTAAGTTCAACTGAGTTAGATTCCATTTTTTTTAAGCTTAGAGCACAATAAAAAAAAAATAGAACTGGATCTTGACTCTAGGCGATGCCGAAAGCTTGTCAACCAAAATCATGGTTACCTATCATTTGCCGCAAAGTACTTTCCCAATCCTACCTTTCTCATGAGAAAAGAATCTACTCCTTTTCGTCACTCAAAGTTATGAGAATTAAGGAGATTTAATTTAATTAATTCGTTAAACAAACAAACGTTAGAACTTAAGACTAATATTACATTTATTCTTATATTTATAAACTTAAAATACTTATTAAAACAATTTGCAAATGTGAATTTAAAAGCTTAATTGAAATATTGAAAAATTTTTACTTTAAATGTTTTACTTTTAAAATCATCGCTTAAGGAATATATCAAAAAGCAATACTCGTTGTAACCTGAAACAATTGGATGAGGGGACTGTTTTTGTCATAGTTCGATCTGCTTGATATAGGACGTAAAGGAATTTGTCTTCTTATACTTGTACGGCTATAACTAAAGTTTAATTGTTCCAAAATTGATGGTGCATAGCATATGACTTACCCGTTGACCCGTGAGCCTATGATTGTACGGTGGAAGTTTGAGCCTATTGGACCATGAGAAGAAACGGAGGCATAAACGCATGAATCTTCTTTGTACTCCTTCTATTCTGTTTATATGGACTGAATAATAGGGGGCCATATTATGCAGCGATATTCCAACATTGGTCTTACAAATGATATGCAAAGAAATTTAAATATATAAGGGTCGCGAAAGTCATGTGAAAACCGTTTTATAAATCCAAGTGTCTTTTTTGCTTTTTTAATAATAGGCGTGTTTTTTTCTATCACTTAGTAGCTACTCATTTTTTATTTTCATCGAGAAACAAAAACAAACGAAACTGTGTAATATTTTTTCAGTAAACGAATGCTTAGGATAAGATATTTATATTGAAATCCAGGCAGCGCTAGAATCAATAAAGAAATTTTATGTCAAACGAAAAAAGTATTTATTAAGCTTTTGTTTTAGAATTGAAGAGTCAAGTACATAGTTGCAAAAGTATCTGTGCCGATAACAAAATTAATATTTTCAAAAACTTATCTTGAAATTTCTTACGTTTTTTTTCGTTATCCATTTATTTGCTGTGTTTGAGGAAATATTAGTCGTGTTTTTTTCACTACTCAGTAGCCAGTGTAATCAAGTGCGAATAAAACGCTCCAACTCACTTTATCTGTCAAATTCAATTTGTATGGCAAAATGGACCTGAGGATTGCGTCTCGGATTACAAAAATTAGCAAATACTTCAATCTAAGTGAGTTCAGAGAAGCTCATTTCATTAGATTTGAGTAGCAAAATAATTCTTTTCAACGCTATCTTCATTTCAATAATTGAAAGTTCTATCGCCAGCACAACTGTCATTTTTTTACTGGCCTTTTTATCGACTGTAATCCAAATTGTTTTTGTTTGCCAAGGGAAATTTTGCTGTGCTGGCTACTGGGTAGTAAAAAAACACGGCTATTATCAAATTGGATTTCTTCAATGACAGTTTAAATAAAATATTTTAAAATGTGTATAAAGTGAGTATAACAGTTTTTTCTATTTTTAAAGTGAGTTGATAAAATGAGTAGTAGAAAAAACACGCCTAATATAGTCATAATGATTTGTAAAAGTTAATTTTGAGTCAAGAATAATAACTAGGTCAGAGAAAGAAGAGAGTTTACTCAAATAAGAAGAGTCCAATTGATAATTGAAAGTCTAAACATTTTGTTTGCGTGTAAAACACATTGATTTACCTACATTTGTCTATGATAAGTAAAAGCTTATTTATAAAACACCATCCACGAAAACTATTTAGATCATCTTGTAGGAGTAAACAGTAGTCAAGTGAGTCAATACGTTTGAAAATTTTAATGTCATCAGCGTAAATTAAAATAGATGAGTGTTTTATAATAGAAGGTAAGTCGTTAACGTACAAAATAAACAGTAAACGTCCTCAGTGGCTACCTTGTGGTACGCCAGAGTTGGTATAAAAATATGATGACCGCACATTCCTAAAAATTACGCTGTACTTGTTTCCGTTTTTCAAACGAATCTAAACAAAAAGAAGTGAAATGAAAGAGGTTAGTTAGAGATGTCTTGAAAATCAGAGAGACAAGAAATGCTGAGAATCATGGAGAACGAAGTAAAATTCTTCGTTCAAATATATGAAATTGATGGTCCGGTTGTATGAACGTATGCTAAAACGCTAAAACGTCGAAAAACATCGATCGAATTTTGGCGATAGCGGGTTTCTCCCAACTGTGATGTGTTATATTTTGAATGAATCAAGCAGCTCGTTTTAATTCAATATAATTAATTTAATTTATTTTAAAATAGAGACGCAGCCTTACAAAGTGGTATAAATACCCTTTATTTCGTGTAGATTAGACATACACAAATTTCAACAACCCGTCTATATTAAACTAATTTATTATCTCTATATATACAGGGTGATTCACGAGCGTTGTGCCAAAAAGCTAGAGCGTGTAGGTTGAGTTGAGACAAGAAAAAAATCGTATGGGAGGGGGGGGTCTATTCCCCCCCGTTTAGCCAGGAGGGGCAATTTTCTGAAAAATTGACTTATTTTGTAAAAAAAAATATTAAAAATCAACGGCTTAGTTTACAACAACGTGTTATACCTTTCTGAAAAGCTAAAAACTTCTTCTTTCACTTTGTTTTTAAAATAAATGGTTTTAACGAATAGTAAAAAAAATATAAATTTTCAAACTCAAAATTTTCAAAAAAAAAGCCAAAAAAAATTTTTTGAACTAATTTTTTTCAAAATTTTATGTAATTAAGTACTAATTTTGTTTCTTAATTTCAATGTCTTTGTTAATTTTTAGTCGAAAACAGAAAACCGGATGCAAAAATGTCTTTTCGTTTTTGAGAAATTAAAAAAAAACCAAAACCACTTTTTTCTAAGAAAATCTTTGTTTTTATTTTTACCTATCTGGACTTTTAGTTTAATTTATTAGTTTAATTTATAAATTTATTTTTTTGTAATTGGAGTTTTATGAGGACTCAATAAAGTAGAAAAGTATTGGATTTTTCCTGGATTAATCATTTTGTTCATTGAAAACGTCTGCAATTGACCTTTCACTTCTAGCTCTCCGTGCTCTCGTCGGCGGATTCTTGAAAACATGCTACGACTTGGGCGCCATCTGTTGGGATATCTTTCAGCGTAGAGTTTTTCGGCTTCCCGATCTCGAAGTTCCTGTCCGCTAACTATTCTCGAACATATGAGTTTGTTATTGTTATGTGTTGATGAATTAATATTTTAATTGTAAATGGTTGTTAAGGAAATATGCGATGCCTTTTATTAACCTTTAGGTTGTTAATTGTTTTTTCATTCAAGAAAAATTGCGGTTTAATTATCTAAAGCCCCCCAGCAGGTAGAACCCTTCGCCGGCGAGTGGCCGCGGCCCCAGGTATAGTAAGAAAAAATTGCAGGTCAGTTTTCAGACGTTATCAATGAACAAAATGACTAATCCAGGGAAAATTCAATACTTTTCTACTTAATTGAGTCCTCATAAAACTCCAATTACAAAAAAATAAATTTATAAATTAAACTAATAAATTAAACTAAAAGTCCAGATAGGTAAAAATAAAAACAAAGATTTTCTTAGAAAAAAGTGGTTTTGGTTTTTTTTTAATTTCTCAAAAACGAAAAGACATTTTTGCATCCGGTTTTCTGTTTTCGACTAAAAATTAACAAAGACATTGAAATTAAGAAACAAAATTAGTACTTAATTACATAAAATTTTGAAAAAAATTAGTTCAAAAAATTTTTTTTTGGCTTTTTTTTTGAAAATTTTGAGTTTGAAAATTTATATTTTTAAAACTATTCGTTAAAACCATTTATTTTAAAAACAAAGTGAAAGAAAAAGTTTTTATCTTTTCAGAAAGGTATAGCACGTTGTTGTAAACTAAGCCGTCGATTTTTAATATTTTTTTTTTACAAAATAAGTCAATTTTTCAGAAAATTGCCCCTCCTGGCTAAACGGGGGGGAATAGACCCCCCCCCTCCCATACGATTTTTTTCTTGTCTCAACTCAACCTACACGCTCTAGCTTTTTGGCACAACGCTCGTGAATCACCCTGTATAAAAATGGATGTGTGTTTGTTTGTTTGTTTGTATGTCTCTTATAGACTCCGAAATGGCCCAACAGATATTTGTGAAATTTTCATGGTTCATACTGTTACATTCAGTGATGATTTCTGTGAAAAAAAAAATTTGGAAAAACCTCATGGAAGAGTGGGAAAACTGGAAAAACCAAACAAAGGTCGGAAAGTAGATATTTTTTGCTTGGAATTTTTTGGTTCAAAATGGGTTTTCGAATTTAAAAATAGAAAGTTCTTGATGAAAAACTCGGAAAACTCATTGGTTTTCAAATGGAAAATTGCATGAAATTGTGGATGCATTGATTTTCAACTGGAAAATTTCAAATGGAAAACTGGAAAATTTCAAAATGGGTTTTGGAATGAAACTCGGAAAACTCATAGGTTTTCAAAGGGAAAATTGCACGTAATTGAAGATGCATTAGTTTTCAAATGGAAAACTGGAAAATTTCAAATGGAAAACTGAAAAATTTCAAAATGTGTTTTCGAAAGGAACTCGGAAAACTCATTGGTTTACAAAGGGAAACTGGAAAATTTGTGATGGGGAAAAAGCAAGAAAAAGTAAACAAAAAATTGGAAAAATGGAAAATTTGAAATGCAAAAAAAAAATTGGCTAAACAAAAATCTCAAAAACACTCTTTCATATGAAATGCATTAGTTGTGGTAAAATGGAAAACTCCAGAAGAGCAAGAAAATCCCAAGTCAAATTTTGAATTCGTGATTATGGTAATTTTTTTTTTGTTGTATTGCTCCATAACAGTAACTCTCAGAGCAATCATAAAAAATCCTTTTTTCATTCAATATCATGGTCAATGTGTTTTATACGCAACAATTAGGGTCGAAGAACTCGCAATGTTTACACAACAGCAACATGAGGAGCGAAGTGAAACCGAAGTGATTAGCGTTTTACAAATCCGTGCACCGCAGGCAACGGGGCGTATTTGTTTTGTTTTTTTGATATCGCTTATTTGTTTAAAGACGGATCCATACATTCGAATTAACAAAAAAACAATGCAAACGATAGAGGAAGAGGGTTATCGATTACTGATTGAGGCGGTACGAAGTCTGCAGGGTCAGCTAGTACATTATAGTTATGATTATATGGCAGTTTAGTTGGTAAGTGCGTTGGCTGCTAAGCAGAACATCGTTGGTTCGAGTCCTACTCAGGCCAAGCTTTTTTTTCCTCTTTCACGGGCACTGCCTCTTGCGAAGACCTAACAAATCTTCCAAGAGTATCAATCTGTCATGAAAAAGTGCTTCTCAACTCTGCCGTTCGGAATCGGCATTAAATTGTAGGTCCCCTCAATTCTTCACACGCACATAGAGAATTGTTGATGAGAGTAAGCCACTTAGGCCTTGGCTCTTCAAGAGCTGTCACGCCACTCTATTTATTTTATTTTTTTAGTTATGATTATGAGTTACCGTTGTAATAAAAGTAACATAAATTGAAGAGCATGAACTTCTCTATCATGTGCAAGAGTTTCACCGTTCTAGGTTGAAATCTATATGCGATTTGTTGCTATATAAAAAAACAAACACATCGCAAAACACCTTCATCCCCTATATTCACCCCCTTGAGCGTACATTTTTTTTCCAAATTTGTATGTTGTATTTAGTAATGTCTAACCAAAGCCATTAACATAAGTTTCAAATTAATACAATTATCGAGAATAACGTAACCTCCGTTCAAACTTTGACCTAATATTTCGAGCCCTTGCAACCCTTTCATCGCCTTTTATAGCGTTTAAAAGGAGCATATTTATGTCCTTTTCATTTAAATCGATTCAGTAGTTTATAAGTTATTAATATAGAGCTAGAAAGCTTCGTTCTCTATGATTCTCAGCAAGTCGTGTCGCATGATATTGAACCGTCGCGTCGGTTCAAAAGTTTGTTCTTTGTTATGTAAATGATTTAAGTTTTTCCTAATTTTGTTGTTAAAATTGATTTGGAAGCTGTTGTTACTTTTTTCTCTTTAGCCAGTAGCTAAGTCTGAAAATGCTGGCATACCAACATATTATGTGTATGAACAAACATATGTGCAAACGTATAGATAGAAAGTCTACGTAATCTAAAGATGCCTTCATCGAAGCTATCTCTAAAGACTGACAAAACTATGTAAGTAATCCAAGCCTCAAAGTCCCCAACCACAATAATAATTGCAATTCCCATTATCGCATCTATTTGGCGGCTTTTAAATCGAAGTGTTAATTGCAAAAACCACCAGCCAACCCTTCGCCGATTCCCAGAATTCCGATTCCGACAGCCAACACCAAGTCAACAACATTAATCCTGCATTATATTCTTAACGATGTGGTATGCAATTTTAATCATGGCACACCATCATTGTCTTTGTTCTCCTCATGCATGCATCTTCAATTAATTCTCTTCTGGGTGTTTTACTTTTTTTTGGTTTGCCAAAAAGGCAAGACAGCACAAAAAATCAACAATATGATGATTCAAAGAGCAAATACATTGAAGCAGATAGATACAATAGTAATCATTTTTTTAAGAAATTAAAAGAACAAAACAAAATCTACCGAGACCGACTCAACAACTCACCCCCAACAATCGGCACTAACGGTATTCCATTCGAATCATATTTGTCTTCACTTTTTGTGGAACTACTGCCACTGTGACTGCTGTTGCTGGATTTTCCAGGAACACAACTGATGGCTTTTTTTGATTTCCACAGCTTCATTTCGTCAACGAAGAGATTTTTTTTTTATTTTTAAAATTTTTAATATAAATTTTATTTATTTTGATATTCTATCATTTGACACACTGTTTCACAATATTTTCATTGCTTTTTCTTGCAGCCTCTTTCACTCGGTGTTTTTCCCCACATTTTGGAGATATTTTTAAATATTCTTCACTTTATTTTTCATCGTGCCGAATCGGCCGTTTGTTGATTTTCTTTTTTTTTATTTTAAAACTACAATTTTCTGGTTTTAAAAACTAATTTCACGTTAAAACTGATTTTGTACTAAGTAAACCTTATTAATTTTTATAAAAAAATTCTTGTTTACTTAAAATTTGTAATTTTTTGCATTCTTAAAAAATACAATACGAAAATACCGTGTGTTGAAAAAAGTCTATTTTAAGACGCGCACCCTGTCTTCGCAACCGTCCGTCAAATAGTATATTGCGTACACGGCCTAGAAGTTTTCAATATCTTTTCCGAAGTCGAATGAACAATCCGTATCCAACGACAAGTACGAAACAAATGAAACTCAAAATTCATAAGATCCATCCAAACCGAGCACCGAGAGAACCACATCGAAGCGAACGTTTGTTGTTGCACATTCGATTCGAATTTCGAAAGGAAAAGGCCGATTTTTCCGATGACACAGACAGTGGAGAGCTGCGGAGGGAATGCGAAAAAGGAAAAACGCACTGTTTGTCGTATGGCTATGAGCATTGAGCATGACAGTGACAGCAGGGTGGCTGACGATGATGTTTTTTGCTATTTACTTTTGTTTTTGTCGATGAAACAGGCACGGCCGTGGCACACGTTTCGACTTGTGTCTGTGATGCGTATAAAAAGAAGAATGCCAGTGAAGAGAAGAGCTCTTGTACTTTTTTTAAATTCATTTTGAGGCGAAGGAATAGAAAGATAATTTATATTAGACGCCAAGAAATCAAGAAAGGAAACGATGATTCAAAAACCTCTCGAGAAAAATTTAATATGGCAATACCTCTGTTTTGAGTGAGAAGTTTTTGAGTACTTTTTGATATTGTGAATTTGTGTTCTGAGCAGTAGAGATATCATCTTGGCAGTTATTTATTAAATTTCAGATAGCAAATTGGTTAAGGCTGACGAATGAAGACACTGACACTGACAATTGGACCCCACCCAATTTTAGCTTCTTTGCCATCATAATATCAACCACACATCAGACTTTGTTAAGAGTTCAAAACTTGCGGTGAAGTTTAAAAAAGAAGTTCAACCTTGTGTGGCATATTAAAATCTTTAAAACTAAGTTGAATAGATATGCTTTCGTCTAAGTGAGAACAAAACCATGAAGTCAAAATGGAAAACAGACTAAAATTTTAGTCAAAAAAAAAAACACACAAATTTTTGAACTCAACTTTGTCATTCTTAACATCTCTCTCAGTCGGCAACGTCCTCCTCAACACCTCTCATCGAATTGCCCACAACCATATTTTATCATTAGGAAAAGTTAAGTGCTGCATGTGGCTTCTTTGTCGACACAAAACGTCAAGTGTCTTTTCAACATTCAGCTTTCTATCAGACTCAAAATGCACTTTGGTTTTCTGAATTCTGATGCCGATATTGCTTATGTGTTTGATGATGAATGATGGAAAAGTCTTAGAACCGCATCAATGTCAAGATTAAGTTTTGGTATGTGGTTGTTCGAAGAGCCAATTAATTTATGGAAAAAAAATGGCAATGAAGGAGTAAGAAGCTTTTTTTGAATATAAAGAGTTCTCCATTAAGAGCGGGTCGATTTTAAAATTGAATAAAACGAGTATATACGAGATATCTTTATTTGAAACATTGTATCTGAAATAAAACATCTTTCAAATGGCCGCCGCCGCGTCTTTGCTGGGTGGCGCACATTTGAAAGGTCCCGTTTTCGATGACTTTGGCGCATAAATCAGGTTGATTTTGACCAATGGCAGCGATTTTGTCCCTAACGGTTCTCCTGCACACTTTCACGAAAAGCGGTGATGTTTTTGGGAGATCTTGGGTTTCATTGACGTACGGATGTTAGCTGATTGTTCACTGAACTAGTAGACCACCAAACGTTAAATAGTCGATTTGGAAGGACAACCATGAGCCACATTAAAAGGCCAAAACGCGCATCGTTACTTCTAAAGAACACCCACTTTGAAAATAAAGTGTTATCATTTGTGTCGGTCGGTGGACGCAGTTACCTGTCATGATGATTTGTTTTTAATAACTGATTTCAAGACAATATTTTAACAGAAAGTAAAAGAAAAAATATGTTCGTCGCGAGGTGTCAAAATTAAAATTTTAGTAATAAGATCTTCAAAATAAAAAAAAGCTTATAAGCAAACATCGACCATTGTTTAATATAATTTGTATCGATCGCTGCCCGTGGCTTAGTGGTTAGGTGCGTTGGCTGCTAGGCAGAACGTCGTCGTGAGTTCGAGTCCTATTCGTGTCCATAAAAGTTTTTATTTCATCTTTCACGGGTGCTGCCTCTTGCGAAGAACTGACAAAACTTCCAAGATTAACAATCTGTCATGAAAAAGTGCCTCTCAACTTTGCCGTTCGGACTCGGCGTTGTTGGTACCCTCAATTCTTCACACGCACTCAGGGAATTGTTGATGAGAGTAAGCCACTTAGGCCTTGGCTCTTCAAGAGCTGTCGCGCCACTCTATTTATTTTATTTATTTTTATTGATCGTAAAAAGTAATAAGTTCTTTAATAAAACGCACGCAATTTAAGTTGATAATTCAAAAAAATATTTTATTCGATGTTGACTTGATCACGTCTTGAACCTCATTGAATATGATAATGTCAAACATAAAAACTCTCCACTTATTATAAAATGTAAAGTACAATGAGTCAATGAAATATTTCTACAAAATTCATGAATACATATCAACTCCTTCCTTAATTAAAGTTATTATCTTAGAATTCAATTTTATTTTATATACAAGAAGATGTCTTAAATTAAAAGCAATTTACTTCATTCATTTTTCAATAAGTCTTATACGTACATAAGTCCATTTATGTTTAAATATTATATAAAAAAAAATAAGTTTATAATTAAAAGAAATTTAATACAACTATTCATTTGATAAAATATAATTATTGTTAATTCAAAAATACAATATCTATTTTAATCAATTTCTTGCCTAAACTTAGACCGAAGTCTCGAGGCTATTGCAGACGTGTTTATGTTATCTGTTTGTTGTTTATCTTTTGTTTTCTTCTTTTTATCAAAATAACGATTAGGTTGATTGAAATATTTTCTGAAACCTGAAAATCTTACTCTTTTTGCATTGGACTTTTTTATTTGATTTACATGAGCCTGAATTTTTCGTCCACCTTTTTCAATTAAATATCTAACCCAACTTAGTTTTTTTTATAATTCTTACAGGTTTCCATTTCAAATAATTTTCATACTCACATTTATATAATGCAATCTCATTTACGTTATATTCTTGGATTTTTCTTCTTACATAATTTGTTTAATTAGTATTTTTATTAATTATTGTTTTATTTTCTTTTTTTCTTTTTGATTACTTTCATATTCCGGTGTAGTTAATCTTAAAATTGTTCTTGGTTTATAAGAAAACAATAAATCAGAAGGTGATTTATTAGTCGTTGTTGTAGGTGTGTTTCTGTTATTAAATAGAGCGGAGCTAAGAACTCTTTGTAAATCTTTTTTAGTACGTTGTTTTTCAGCGCAAAATTTCTTCAAAATAGTTTTTAGCGTTTGAACGCCTCTTTCCGCGAGTCCATTTGATTCCTGGTGGTACGGCGGACTTTTTAAACTACAGATGCCATTTGCCTCGCAAAACTTAAGAAACAGCCCTGAAGAAAACGGTGGACCGTTATCGGAGACCAACTCTTTAGGCAGACCATATATCGAAAACCAGCGAGATAATTGCTCTATAACTGATTCTGCGTTGGTGCTTTTCATTATAGCAGCATCTATTCATTTCGAGTAATGGTCTACTAAAATCAAAAAATCTGTACCTTCTAGCTTAAAAAAATCAATATGAACTCGTTCATAAGGATAAAATGTTTTTGGCCAGTCAATTTTACTTTTATCTGACACATGTCTCTGAGTAAGTTCAAACACAGAACAGGTCTTAATAAATTCTTCAATGTCCTGATTTATCTGTGGCCACCACAGATGACTACGAGCAAGAATTTTCGTTCGGACAATTCCCGGATGTCCAGCATGCAATAACTCTAAAACCTGTCTCCGTAGTGTACAAGGTACAACTACTCGCGAATCATAAAATACGGCTCCATTTTCGCACGACAACTAATTACGTTGTTTAAAATAAGTACAACCCCAATTCATTAAGGAATTTTTTATCTGGCCAACCATTCAACAAAAACTGCATTGCTTGCGTTAAGATTTGGTCATTTTTAGTCTCGGAAACGATTTCGGAAAATGTAATTGGCAAATCAGACAGACAACCTTGGACGTTTAAATAACAAATCATATCGGATTCTTCATCTGTGTGTTCATTGGACGGCAAACGCGGAAGGGCATCCGCATGTCCAAGTTCTGTTCCCTTTATGTACTTAATGTCATATTTATATTGCCCAAGAAAAATTGCCCATCTTTGTAAACGCGCAGCCGCTACTGCGGGCGTTTGTTTATTCGGTCCAAAAATTTCACGAAGAGGCTTATGCTCGCTATGCAAAATGAATCTATTGCCATACAAATATCTGTGAAATTTTCGAACAGCATACACGATCGCCAGTGCTTCACGATGAAGCTGGGAATATTTCTTTTCTGATTCACTAAGGGTAGACGATGCAAAAAGTACTGGGCGCTCTTCACCTTCAATCAAATGAGACAACACAGCCCCTACACCGTAAGGACTAGCGTCACATGAAACTATAATTGGCTTCTTTGCATCAAAATGCACCAACAACTGATTGTTCATAAGTAATTCTTTACTTTAACTAAACGCCAGCTGACATTCATCTGTCCAAACAAATCTTGAGTTTTTACGCAAAAGATCATAAAGCGGTTTAAGTTCTGATGAAAGTGAAGGGATAAACTTTCCATAAAAATTTAACAATCCCAAATAGGATTTTGTGACGTCATGAGGAGGAGGTGCACACTTTATTGCCTCCATTTTGTCTTTCGTAGGCTTGATACCTTCTTTGCATATTTCGTGACCTAAATATTGAACTTTTTCTTGGAAAAATTTACACTTTGATTCATTTACCTTAACTTGGTATGAGTAAAGTCTACTTAAAACTTGTTCTAGTTTGTTTTCACAATCCTCCAAACTTTCACCTCCAATGAGGATATCATCTAAATACCCAAAAATACCTTTGGTATTCCCTGTAAAATTTGATCTATAATAGATTGAAAAAGAGCGGGTGCCGAGCTCAATCCAAAAGGAAGTCTAGTGTAGCGATATAAACCCTTATGCGTATTTATAGTAAGATATTCCTGCGATTTTTCGGAAACTTTTACTTGTTGGTATGCACCAGACAAGTCAAGTACACAGAAATACGCACAATTACTAAGACCGGCAAAAATTTCATCAATTTTCGGTAAGGGATAATGTTCAGTCTGAACAAATTTATTGACAGAAACCTTACAATCTATACAAATGCATAATTTATTGTCCTTCTTAGGTACAACTACGATGGGTGATGCCCATCTACTATGTCGGACTGGCACTAATATACCCGCTGAAACAAGTCTATCTAGTTCTGCCTCTACGCCTTCACGTAAGCTAAATGGCATTGTATACGGTTTGAAAAAAATTGGTGTGGCATTTTCTTTTAAAATCACATCCACTTCTAAATCTTTTATGGCACATTCTAAATTTTGCGAAAACAACGAACTAAATTTCTTTTTAAAATGGCTTATGTCTTTAAGATTGTTTAAATTATTATTCATAAAATGCTCCCGCCAATTGGGCAAAAGTGTGTCCAGCCACGATCTTCCAAGCAATGGCGTAAAATTTGTTTTTGATTTAACTATCACTAATTCCATTGGGAAATATTTATTTTCATGCAAATCCTTAACTTGAACATCACACACACCTTCAACACAAACATTGTCACCCGTTATCAAACTTAACTTTTTATCAGCTGTGACTAAACCGCAATGTGAAAATAATTTATTAAAATCAAAACTACTCATTACTGTAACGGAAGCACCTGTATCAACTTCCATATAAACTAAATTATTATTTATCTCTATATTTAAAGTGCATGCATTATTTATGTTAGAAATATGATTTAAATGACCCAAGTGTAATTTCTCTAGACTAATACAATTTGCCTGATAATTTTGAGTATTGCTTTTCCCTCTCCGGCCGCGAGCGATTGATGATGACCTCTGCATACGGCAATTTCTAGCATAATGCCCGTTACGTCCACAGTTAAAACATTGGAAGGTGTTCTTGCTCTGCACTCCTCTATTTAAGGCTAATGGCGAATCCCGTTTATTCTCTCTTTGTTGATAACTGTGTTGTTTTTTCTCTGCGGTGTACGACTACGACTAAACGTGGTGACGTTTTGATGCTCCATATGACTTATGGCCTTGGGATGGAGAAGCTGCATGTTGTTTTTCGTTAGCTCAAAAGACTTTGCGATTTGGCACGCTTTATCGAAATCCATCGATGCTTCGTTTAATAATTTTTGTTGAATAGCTTCGTCTTTGATGCCAACAACAAATTGATCTCGCAACGACTCATCCAAGAACGATTTGAAGTCACATTTCTCCGCCAAATTTTTTAACTCGACAATATAGTCTCCAATGGACTCAAAGTTTTGTTGGAATTGTTTGTGAAACTGGAATCTTTCAGCGATTATGTTTGTCTTCTTATTATAAAATGTAAAGTACAATGAGTCAATGAAATATTTCTACAAAATTCATGAATACATATCAAAAAGTTGCATTCGAAATGAATAATTAGTTAACATGGAATTCATACAACTACTTGTGTACCAAAAACTTGCCTTGCTATGCAATTTAAATTGCTTTTAAAAGATTTTCGGGATCAGGATCATTGATAAAGTTTATCATGCTCTTATTGCCTGATCGAAGTTGCTACCGAATTCATTCGATAAGAAAAAATCAGAAATCTGCAAGCATTCTTTAAAAAATTATCAGAAATCGTAGATAACATATATTTTTGGCATTTTTAAACAATTATAAATTATTGTTGTCTTGGTCACGTTCGGTGCAAGTGTTACGATGGTGTTTTCATTGCATCTTACTAATGGCTTTGCTTAAGGGTACGTATTGAATGTCCTAATTGAAAGAAAAAATGTGAGGTTATGTAGTCCTTTTCCTTAAACCTGCCTGCTTTCGATTTCAGCATTTTGTATAAAATCACTTTCACCTGTTTACCCAACTACACTCGCTTGTTTCTATTCTTCAAATTGTATCATTTTAAAAGTAAGCCAATTCGTATCTTCGTGAAGTCATTAATTTGGTATATTGTCAGTTGTCACTGAACTCTTGAAATTAAAAACCAATAATAATCGATTACTTATCTTGAAACGATTAGCTCGTTACATTATCTAGGTGTTTTTAGATTAGAATATTATATCAACAATAGTTTTATTTCAATGGATTTTCATTGACCAGTTTACTCTAGGGCTAGCTGGCTCTGGGCTTGCTTAACTCACTCTGTTACAAAAAAAAATTAAATATCGGCTTCTATAAAATGTGCAACACAGTTCGAAACAGTTCTGTCTTGGACTGTATCGGTGTGAAAGAACATTTTATAAAAATTAGCTGGCTGTGCTTGTTACGTTACGAAATTTTAATCAGTTTTTTACTAAAATGATACGAACATTCTGCAGGGTTTTTTGTTTGGTTTTTCTTATTGGTGATTTTCAATCAAGTGAGTTTATGTTTTTCTTTAAATTCAATTGAAGTTTTTCATTTTGAACAAATAATTAAAAGACGTTGAAATAAAAATAATCTAAGCTTGGTCCTCTTAACAATTTAACAGAAGGAAGTTTCTGAAGGAATCACAGAAATGAAAAGTGATATTGGTTGGTAGAACACGTGCAAAATTTAAACTATAACTTTGTGTTTTATTAAAAGGGGGGTTCACATTATCAAATATGTTTGACAAGCATGGTTTGATGGACTCGAATTTGACAGTGTGAACGCTCCATCAAGCGGCTTGTCAAACATGCTTGATGAATTTCAAATTTTTTTGAAATTTTGCTTGCTTGACAAGCATATTTGATAATGTGAACGCAAATACTCAAACTGGGAAGAAAAATCATTTAAAAAATAAACTTCAAGCTGAGCGGATCATCGTATCTGTTAAGAAATTAAATAATTTTAACGCGAATTAAGCACAATCAACCTTTATTTCGCCTTAGTTGGCTTAAATTTCGTTTCTTATTACAACTGATTAAATTAATTTCTTTAAAAGTGAGTAAAAAAGCAAAAATTCAATTCTTTTTCCTCGATCTTGTCCGGTGCTGTCTTCTTTTTCCTCGAAAAATCCAGAGAAAATGCCTTGAAGAAAACTCTCCCATTTGTTCCAACTTCTACTATCGTCAGTGGAATCAGCATGTTAGATAGTTTTTATAATCACCAGGAGAAGTTATTTTCAACTCATCCAACAAATTAGAAGATGAAAATCTTGGACGCTTTTTCATCCATTCCTTTATCCAAAGTCTTTTCCTCTTATTTCTTGTTTTTTTTTTCTTTTTATTCTTCGTCTTCCATTATTCGGTCAATAACCAGAGCTGCAACTAAAGCGTCCGCCATCGTTGAAATTCTAAAGAGAACTGAGGCTTGACAACAAGTTTGATAAAAAATGTGAACGCAGTCCATCAAGCATTCGTCAAACCATGCTTGTCAAACATATTTGATAATGTGAACCCCCCCAAAAACAAAAAAAAATAGCAATAACCGAAGTTCTTCGCCGTACTGTAGCATGAACAATCTGGAACTGACTGATTTCACGCAATTTCAAGCAATTGCTCATGTGGAATTATTTGATCGAAAAATTATTTTGCTTCGTTCTCCATGATTCTCATCATTTCGTGTCTCATAAGATTTCTATTTCTGAACAAGGGTTTGTCCTAATTCAAGGCAGCTAGAAACATTGAAAAAGGTACCAGATTCCGATCTACTTAAAACTTAATTGTCATAACTTTCAGTTGAACCATGAAAAAAATTAGAATTTTTTTCTGACAAATGGTATGCCAGCAAAAGTACTGCGGGAAAGTTACTACTTTGCACGCAAATGAAATCCAGGATTTCGCTATCCGGAATTTCGATTTCCAGTTTTTCGACCACAACCCGTACCCGTTCCAGAAAATTTATTTCCAGGCTCGCATTCCCCATCTTCGAAAGACGCAAGATATACCCCCTGCCAATTTTCATAAGTGGTACTTGCATCGATGAAATTGAATTTTTCGATATTCTCGGTATGTGCATTGCTAACCACTTACTGTGCAACGATGCGATATGACCAAAAATGCAGCAAAATTTCTAAGCTACTTGAGACAATGCGAGAAATGCTTCTTTTCTGATCTCGCTACTATCTATTAGACTCATTCATCTACGTCCAAGCCTTGAGTATAAGCCCCACCTGTAGGCGGGTGCTCCATTGGCATACGTAAGCCTCTTGAATGGTATTCACTTGAAATGGTTAGTAAAAGAAGCATCGTTGAATTATTTATTTATGACCTTATAAGTTATAACAATTGTTCAATTATTGTTTTTTTAACGCTCAGTGCTCTAGTGAAACAGAATTTCACCACTTAAACAATTTAGCAGTAATATTCTCGGTTCAGTTTACCTTTGAGACCTACTCTGGTTGTACTGTTTGGTACAGAGATTCATTTTACATGCTTTACCACACTCTGTATTGCGTAGACAATGCAACATTCAGAAAAAAATTAACTTACTCCTTTTATGAACAAAAACTGCGATCTCGCCATCCGTTTGTTTAAACAAATGAACGTGACTATTGCACGAAACCATCGCTCAACAACGCGAAAATAATAAAATTCTTCAAGTGATTTAAAAAATCGGATGACATGCATATCGCTCCTAGATATAGCGTTCTTATCGAATTCATAAAACATTATCGTAATCAATGAAATTTGGAATTAATGCAACAATTGTATATGGTCAGGCAATGAATGCATGGTCAAATGTAGCTTAATTATCATTCACCATTTTATGGTCTTACACTATCAAAACTATAAAAATTAATAAAACACATTTTGTAACGGCTACAAGCAATTTTTTCTTCTGTTTAATAAAAAATAAATAAAAAAACTTTTTTTTTCATATTGGAAATTTCCCAGGTCTATCCCAACATGATAACAATGCGATAAATCAGCCGACTTCGATTATCAACAATGCTTCCGTAGCCAATTTGGATGACGTATGGCATCAGGCGTCTATACGTCTAATCGAAAAAGATGGTATCTACTTCGGTGAAGGTCACATTTGTAGTGGTGCATTGATATCGTCGAGAGTAGTTCTAACAGCTGCTCGATGTCTTTTCAAGTAAGTGGAAATTTTGACAAAATTTTAATATGTCGATAAAACTTGTCATGTTATTATTGAATGCTAACAAGTGTAATTTTGTTTGTGTTATAGTTCAAGTTTAAAGACACAGCGTCACCCAGCAGAATTGATTGTAGTTTTGGGCGCTGTTAATCGATATCTTTGGACTCCAGAAACAGTAACTTCGAAAATAACTCATATTCGATACCCTACAAGTTTTGATTCGGAAACAATGCAAAATGATGTCGCTTTGTTATTTTTGAGTCAGGAAGTGCCAGAAAATCATACAACTGTTCGACCAGTCGAATTGACATGGAGCTCTAATGATGATAGCAGACTTACGGGATCAGTGATTGGTTATAATGTAAGTTCAACATCTTTAAAACACATTCTTATACAATTTAATAATTTGTTCTTTTTTAAGGACGATGTATCAAACCAACTTATAAATTCAAACGTGTCAGTTGTGCCCTCCGAAAGTTGCACTTTGCAGCCCCAGCAACCTAGAATTACAAACGGAATGATTTGTGTTAAACATAGTAGACCTAACAGCAACATTTGTCAAACAGATGTGGGGGCTTCCTTAACTATCGATAGAAAACTAGCAGGCTTAGCATCGTGGACAGTGGACAATTGTCCGACAAAACAAAAGGAACAATTTGCTGTGTATACAAATGTTACGTATCACAAGGAATGGATATGGCAAGAACTGTCAGATGAGAATAATACTGATGGTTCTGTGTGGGGTTTACTGGGTTTTTTGACATTGACATGGTTTGCGTTTAAGGACAAAAAGAAAATTGACTTTAGATTTTAAGTTTGTACATTTTTTAACTTGAAATGAATCTGATTAGCTGTAATAATAATAATATTTTAAAGTATTGACAAAAGAGTCTTTGCGTTTTGTCTCTATTAAACACAATAAATTTGTAGATTTTTTGATAAGATCTTGTTGAAATCCATATGAATTATGTTATGTCTGCGAATTAACGCGAAAGATCTTGATTGTTAAGAAATCCGTAATAAGTTTTGTCAGAGTGCCGGTGGGTATCGGAAAATTTACGAGAAATTGAGGGAGCGAATTGTTTATTTATCAGCAGCAAATAACTCAACAACACGAGTATGTACCAGCCCATCTGCAAGGTTGGAGGAAAGCATACCCGAGCATCGTATGACCGATCCTCAAGAAAGGTATACTGCAACAACTCCTAAACATCATCTACTAGATCTCGTCTGCAGTACTGCGTCAAAGTTTGAAGCCTTTCGCCAAAAACCTATAATGGTCCTTTTCAGTGTTGATTTAGACCCGGAAAGCCCAGCATCACTCTATGCATGCAAGCGTGATATCAGTGGAGCCTTCATGAGCCTTCAGATGGAGGCGAAGCAGATGGATCTAGCGGTTAATGAAGACAAGACTAAGTTAATACTGTCAACAAGGAAGGACACCCTACATCGACGACTTGAAACTAACTTTAATAAAGACAGACAATTTACCTAGGATTCGGTATAAATTCAGTCAACGACATCAGCGAAGAATCACTCTTGCCAATAGCTGCTTCTTTGAACTAAGAGGGCAATTGAGTAGTAACGTCGTTTCTTTAGTTTGCAAAGTGTCGCTATAGAAGATTCAAATCATTCCGGTCCTCATGTATGTTGCAGAGAGTTGGACCTTAAAAATATCGGATGGACTGTTCCGGAAGAACAGTTTGTCGAGTAAGTTTTGGTCCCGTCTGCATGAATAGAGAATGGACACAAATATTCAACCAACAACTGTACGAGATGTTCAGCAACACTGACCTAGTCAGAAAAGTTAAGGTCCAACGACTTAGATGGTTGAGTCATGTAGAGCGAATGGAAAATAATGCACCGGCCCGTATTGTCTTCGAATCCAAACCGTATGGAAGTCGCAGAAGAGGAAGAACGTGGCTCAGGTGGAGCACAAAGGTGGTAGAGGATCTGAACCAACTTGGTGTGTGAAACTGGAGACAGCTAGCTAGGCACTGAGCTGGCTAGAAATGTTTGTTGAATAAAACCTTGGTCCGACTTATACTGTAGTGCCACTTTAAGTAAGCAATGTTTTGCTCAATATGCACGCAATTTTGCTGTCTGTGAATACATTTCACACTCAGTCATTAACCGAAAAATCATAAGGCAGCCTGCACTCAGCTATAAATAGTTCGCCGTGATATAAAAATAGAGTCTATAGGGGTGTCAGGGTGAAGAAATTAAACTAAACAAAGAGGAAAGTTACAAAACGTGGTATGTACGTCGTTTATTGTGGTGTGGTATGAAACTGGTAGGTAGTGAGCAAAAGCACAAAGCAGGCCACTTTTCGTAGGTAATTATTTGTAAATAATTTTGTTTCATTGAAGCTTCCCCCACCAGCGATAACGGGTTTCAATGATAGTTCAAATAAGTCGTGCTACGAGTGTCCACTGTCCATTGCGATACCTTTTGTTTTGCATGGCATCAGGGGCTGTACTAATATCTGCTGAACAAGCTGAGATTTTGCCTGCTAGTCCACTGCTACCAGAGAGTATTATAGAATACATGATGTGTCACCGCCTACAGTTTTCTCATCACGATCAGTGTAAGCCCAACAAAACAGACTTTAATCAGAGAAGTGCAGGCCCGACGAACCAGTTTAAAGAAAAGGATAATGATATTTAATTCATGTAAGATAGTATTTAAGAATTCTTACTTAAAAATTAAAGATTTTGTGAACCTTATTACTAATATTTAATGTTTTACTTCAGACGGAACCTCAGCAGAAAAACGAACAGCACATCACCAAGCTGGATAAAGCGTTCAATCGGCTTGCACATAAATGTAAACACTGTAGATTTATTGTCAGTTCTTAGAGTGTTATGTCATTTGTCAGATGTCAGATGTTT
The DNA here is from genome assembly GCA_943590905.1 of Sphaerophoria taeniata. Lineage (NCBI taxonomy): Eukaryota > Metazoa > Arthropoda > Insecta > Diptera > Syrphidae > Sphaerophoria > Sphaerophoria taeniata. Next base: position 29,247,301 of record OX016541.1, read on the forward strand.
TGTCAACTTTTTTTAATTCAAACACTCGAAATTAATATTTTATCATATTTTAATTCTTTTCTCATTCCTAAATTTACTTTTAATCTTAACAAGACAATTACAATTAAGAGTTAAATTCAATATTTTCTCGCTAATTCCTAGAAAAAAAAAATCTCGTTTTATAAAAATGAGTCTTGAAATATTGGAATCTCCAGTATCGATCCTTGTAAGGATGTTTATAATTTTTTTCTTTTATAATAATATTTTGATATCATTCCAAAATTTATGTTCTCCCAAGCAAAATACGAAGTTCAATAATTTAAATTTATTAAAATTTTTATTTGTCAAAATTTCATACTTTAATTTTACTGAGAATCAATATTAATGAAAATGTTTAAATTTTGATTTTAAATTATTTATATTGATGTTTAAAATATTTATTAATTTTTTGTTTGCCTATCTTAAACATTTTACTCATTCATTATTCTAATAAAAATGTTTAACTCTCGTGATTTATTGTTTTAAGGTTAAGTTAACAATTTTTCATTAAATTCTCTTAATAGACTCTAACAGCAAATTGAAACATTGTTGTATGAGAAAAAATGGTTAACAAGGTATTTTTTTTTTTAATGCTAATAGATTTTCTGTTTATACAAAATTTTGTCTATAACTAAAAATGTGAGTGGTTTTCTCCTTCTTCTACCATCATTTTCAATATTTAATTTACTCTTGCCTATTTGGAAAAAGTCCAGAAATTCTGATTCCTCTGCTCTGTTTTTGATTTTTTGTCGAGTTTTGATTGGTGATATGGGAATTTTGAATTTAAGCTCTTCTATGATCTTTCTAGACTTGGTTCTTTTAAATTTTCTTATGTTATTTGTGCATTTATAGTCACGTTTTGACATTCTTTTGATGTCTATTGACAATTAAATTGTTTGGTTCTCTGAATTTATTTTAAATATGTTTTCTATCGAATTTTGTGTCCTTCTAAGTTTCAAGTTTGCGTGAAATAAATCACTTTCTCATTGCCTCTAACACGGGTAAAGCTATTGCTTTTTTTGTCTTTGTTTTGTTTGCGGTTATAATAAACTGAAAAAATTCTAACACTACACACCACTGAGCTATTTCGCGTGAAGTGTTGACAACTGCTATCATTCTAAAATATAAAATAGCCAATAGCCAAGGTTGAAGGCTAAAAAGCTAACTGGGAACACCATGCGGGAGTATTTATCGATAATGTTGACATCTTTGATTTTTGGTATTGACGCCTTCAGTGCAGATGCGCCTTTTTTGAGGGCATGCAGCATTCGGGGTTTCTGGTTGCCAGGTGCTGCAAAAACATAAAATTAACAAAGTTGAAATAATTAGAATACAACACTCAACAACTCACCTCTGCTCCCTCTATATCGCAAATTATTTCGATTCGTTCCGTAATTTCTAGCAATTCTAAAACTAGGTGGAAATTTAGCCAAATCTAATGTCTCAGATCCTATTGATCCAATTGTGTTATTGTAGTTGCCCTTTCTCAATGATGGAATAGGACTCATACGAACGTCTTGCAACTCAATAATATCCTCATTAGTTGAACACGTTTCGGATTTATCGCCCTTACCTAAAATTGAAATTGTTCACATATTTGATGTTCATTTAAGAATTGGAGTGTTACCAGTTTTTTTGTCAGTTTCTTTGACTTTCTTAAGTTTCTTTTTCGCTCGTTTGCCCCAATATGTGTAATTTACTGCCGCATATTCTAACAGCGCAGCAAATACAAACACAAAACACATCACCAAATAAATATCAATGGCTTTCACATAGGATATCCTTGGCAAGGAACTTCGCACACCAGTACTAATAGTGGTCATTGTAAGAACAGTTGTGATGCCTATCCAAAAGAAGAAGTGTTATGTAATAGTGTTAAAAATGTAAGAGAAAAATAAACTCACCTAAGGCAACTCTCGCACTTGTTGCTTCATGATTTATCCAAAATGACACCCAGGATAACATCACAATCAGTATGCTGGGCAAATATGTTTGAAACACAAAATATCCAATGTTGCGTTGTAATTTGAAGGATAATGATAGCCTTTGATAAATGCCAGTTGCTAGTTTTTCTTTTCTATCATTTGTTTCGTAGCCGATTATTGTGAATTGTGGTAGTTCGGCATCTTCAACCCCCCGGACCGGTGTTGGTTTCCAGTACATTACTACATCTGTTACAGTGTATCCATCTAAAATGGAAGAAATCAATTTTTAAGCACTAAAACTGTCAATATTCACTTTAAGCAATTCCCAAATACGCAGAAAGGCAAAAAATAACTTAGAAAAAGTACATTTAATACCCAACCAAGACACATGATGGGATTGACCGCACAAAAGAATGATGAACAATTTTAATATCGAAAATATTCAGGAGAAAATTCAGGCAAACAGTTTTAAGTTCCAGGCCACAACAATCCGCATTGTGCTTCAAATCGATAGCATGCGCGTTAAGGGCTTGAACAAAAGCCTGCAGAGGAGAATAAGGGAATAATAATGTAATAGAATCGTAGGCAATTCTGACGATTTGAAAGGAACATTTCTGTACACTGCATAGGTTCGAGAATAATCGAAATTCCACTGCCAGACAGGAAACATTCAATGATGACGAAGAAAACCAACAACTCAGTTGAACAGGGCTAAGGGAAGTGAAATTCTACAAGATAACCAAAGCAACCGTACTATTCAAAGACTCAGTAGATGACCAACTCAGGATTGTTTGTTCAACTCTTATTGAGTTTGAGTCTAGGATCTTACGAAGTTTAGCAGTTATTCTATTTTGTTCGACTGGTGCAAAAGCACGAAAAAGCAGAAGTTAGACCACCTCCCCTTCGATAAATAACCTAAGATGATTCGCCCCTAGAAACTGACGAGAATAACAAAAAATTCAACAATCGAAAACCAACGAATCCAATAAGAGATTGTATGTGCCACGCATTTGGTTTGTTTGTAGTACAATTCACCTGAAGTACCAATCGAAAAATTCATATGAGGAGGAGTCTTCTTGATCGAAAATCAGTTTTCTTCGCGTACTTAAGGAAACGGTGCCGTGAAGTAACGCACTTTCTTGAAGTGAAATAAGATCGACTTTTTAAAACTGGCCTTATTTCACTTTCCAAAACTGAAAGTACGCCTTATTCACTATTTACTTCAAGGGCCTTATTTCGCTTGGTGTTATTACACGGGTGCGTCAAATGGTAGATAACAGTGCACTCATGAGGACCCAAGGGTCCTCAACAACCTCTGTCTACCAAGTCCTACTCTCACCTCCACGTGGTTACCACCGGGTGTCTAGTACCTCTGCTGGAGATAGGGTGAAAACCCCTATGGAAGGCTTTGGCGACAGCTTACGAGAGAAGGCGGGGAGAGTGTTTTCCACTGAGGCACTACTCCTTTTTCCAGGCGGCAGCGGAAGAATTCCCAGGATGGAGTCAACAGTGGCGTCTACAGTTCCAGTTAGGTTGAACTACTCAGTGAACACCTTATACGGGCTACTTCGACATATTTGGAGCTCAGGCCGATAAGGAGCGGTAATCCGGCTCTTCGCCCTTGGAGTTTAAACAAGGACCTGGCCCTCCAGGTTGGGGGTCGTGCTTTGGGGTGACTTCCCAATCACATAAAGAAAAGCTAGTTGCGAAGCATCAAAAAGCCTCGGATACGGACGGATTTACTGATGACGAACCATGCAAACGAAATAAGGACAACGAGATTCGGATCTGCACGTGGAATGTTAGGTCCCTTAACAGACCACGCGCAGCCGAGCAACTAGCGGAGGCCCTAGACCGTTATAAAGCGGATATAACCGCCATCCAGGGAATGCGATGGGATGGGCCGGGCAAAAGGAAGATGAAAAACTGTGATATCTACTATGGCAACTGCTACACAGAACAACAACAGCGTCTGTTTGGATGTGGCTTTGTCGTTGGAGGTAGGCTTAGGCCGCATGTCCTAAGCTTCAGAGTTTTCAACGAGCGCCTCACGACAATCCGCATAAAGGCTAAATTCGGCAACATAAGCCTAATATGCGCTCACGCCCCCACAGAAGAGAAAGATGACGACACCAAAGACAAGTTCTACGATCTCCTTGACAGGACATACGAGCAATGCCCTAGCTTCGACGTAAAAATAGTCTTAGGAGATTTTAACGCCAAACTAGGAAGAGAGGACATCTTTGATGGAACAGTCGGAAAACACAGCCTGCACGAAAAAACTTCCGATAACGGATTCAGGCTTATCGATTTTGCAGCGGGACGAAATGTAGTAGTAGCAAGCACACGATTCCCACATCTCAACATCCACAAGGGAACCTGGAGGTCTCCAGACCAATCAACTGTCAACCAGATTGATCATATTGCGATCGAAGCAAGACACTCTTCAAACATTATTGATGTCCGAACCTTCCGAGGGGCCAACATCGACTCGGACCACTACCTCGTTGTAGCCAAGGTAGTGCAGCGGATATCTCAACCAAAGCCAAAAACAGGAAGTGTTAGAAGAAAGTATAACGTCGGACGGCTACTATCGCAAGAGATCGCCAGATCCTTTTCCGACCGAGTGTCAAGTAACCTCAGGAGAAGTCCGCTACAGCCAGCATCGAGTATTGAGAACCAGTGGCAGAATTGCCAGAAAGCCATTAGGGATGCTGCCTCTGATGTGCTGGGTTTCACACGGCCACCAAAACGAAACCCCTGGTTTGATGAAGAATGCAGGCAGCTGCATGCAGCCAAGCAAGAAGCATACAAAGCAGCGCTGCACAGGAGGACGATATCAGCCCGGGAGCTCTACGAGCAGAAGAGGAGAGAAGAACACAAGCTTTTCAGAAAGAAAAAGAGAGAGCATGAAAAGCAATCTCTCGAGGATATTGAGAGACTAAAAAACAGGAATGAGGTTCGGAAGTTTTACCAAGAGGTAAAACGAAAGACTCAAGGTTACCGAGCACGAACTGAGGCCTGTAAAGACCAACAGGGTAATATCGTAGTAGAGTCACAGTCAATGCTGAGGATATGGAAGGACCACTTCTGCAGACTGTACAACGGCGATGACGAATCAAATTCCGCTGTCAGGCAGAATGAACCATTCAATGAAGACGACGCAAGCCAAAATTTCCGTCTACCCGACCTTGAAGAAGTGAAGATAGCAATATCTAAGCTTAAGAACAACAAAGCCGCGGGAGCTGACGGCATCACTGCCGAACTCTTCAAAGCAGCCGGCGATGACTTGGTTAGGAGCATGCACCAACTCATCTGCAGAATATGGTCGGAAGAAAGCATGCCCGATGAATGGAACCTCAGTATTGTTTGCCCGATCCTGAAGAAAGGAGACCCTCTAAACTGCACCAACTACAGAGGCATCAGCCTCCTAAACATCGCCTATAAGATCTTTTCTGCAGTACTATGGGAACGTCTGAAGCCGTTTGTCAACAATCTGATAGGTCCATATCAGTGTGGCTTTAGACCAGGAAAGTCCACCATCGATCAAATTTTCACATAACGGCAGATCCTGGAAAAAACTCAAGAACTCCAAATCGACACCTACCATCTTTTTATCGATTTCAAGGCCGCGTATGACAGCATCTATAGAGAAGAACTGTATAAAGCCATGTCCAGTTTTGGCATCCCTACAAAACTCATTCGCCTGAGCAGGATGACAATGGAGAACTTGCGCTGCTCCATCAAAGTCGGTAACGACCTCACCGACGCCTTCGATGTCAAAAAAGGCTTTAGACAAGGTGATGCACTGTCATGCGATTTCTTCAACATCATATTGGAACGAATAGTGCAGAACTCCCACGTCAACACTAGAGGCACTATCTTCCAGAAGTCTGTGCAACTACTCGCGTACGCTGATGACATTGATATCATTGGGAGAACACAGCGTGATGTCAACAGTGCTTTTGCGAGTATACAGACAGATGCTGAAAAAATGGGTTTAGCGGTCAATGAGGGTAAAACAAAGTATATGCTGTCATCTAGAAAGGACACCCAACACCGACGTCTTGGACAAAACGTCACGATAGACGCATATAATTTCGAGGTAGTTAGGGATTTTGTATACCTTGGCTCCGCTATCAACACGGACAACGACATCAGCGCCGAGATCAGACGAAGAATAACTCTTGCTAATCGCTGTTTCTTCGGGCTAAGAAAGCAATTGAGTAGTAAAGCCCTCTCCCGAAAAACTAAGGTGACGCTCTATAAGACCCTCATCATCCCCGTCCTGCTATATGGTGCAGAAGCATGGACCTTGTCAAAAACGGATGAGAGCGCACTTGGCCGTTTCAAGAGAAAGATTCTACGTAAGATCTATGGTCCTGTCTGCATAAACGGTGAATGGAGGAGAAGATTTAACGACGAACTGTACGGGCTGTACAGCGACACTGACTTAGCTAAAAGAGTGAAGGTCCAAAGACTCAGATGGCTCGGTCACGTGGAGAGGATGGACACCAATACTCCGGCCCGTAAAGTCTTCGAATCCACCCCAGAGGGAAGACGCAGTAGAGGAAGACCAAGGCTCAGGTGGCGCGCGCAAGTTGAACACGACCTCAACCAACTCGGCGTGCGAAACTGGAGACAGCGAGCTAGGGACCGAGCTTGCTGGAGAGGTTTGTTGGTTGAGGCCCAAGTCCACCCCGGACTGTAGCGCCACCTTAAGTAAGTTATTACACGGGACCAAAGGAAACGCCTGAGAGGTTTGCATCCACATACCAAAACCTTTTTCAGGGAAGGCACTATTCGTAGAGCTGCTCAATAATTTTGCCATGGTGATATATTTCCAACTAACCGGGATTCTGTCTGATTCGATATATTTCCGACCGATTATTTTGGGTATTTTCCCCTCTGAAAAATACACAACCAGGAGCACGATCAACAGCTCGACTATTCATTTCACTGGCTTGACTGTGAACAGAAGCTGTTCATTTTTCGATTCACTCCCCCCGAATATATTATATGACAGGCACATAAAAACTCTTACGACGAAAGTGAGGTGACCCCGCGCTTATCCAGGGACCGAGTCGAGAACAGGGAAGAAGTTCATCGTTGCTGCAGTTTTAAGGGTCGACCCATAGAATCCGTCAATTCGTCAGCGTTGACGTTGACGTTTTCAACAAACAACAGAAGCTGAATAATTTGTAGATAATAGGTATTCTAATAAAACTTTGTAAGATTTAAGAAATAGTTGAATAAAAAGTTGTCAATCGAAAAATGAAGGTTGGTTGTGTTTTTTGGTTTGAGTCTTCATCTCGACGTTAGGTGCTCGGTCGTGAATACTTTAGAAAAACTGAGCATATTTCAGCGGTTGAAAACAAGCATCACAAGGAATGGCACCAAATGGATACCTTACAAACCAACACATTCATACACTTTACTTACAGCTCTCTATTTCAACGGTGCAATTCTGCGAGTCCAAAGGATAATAATGCAAATCCATCATACAGGCCAGTGTTGTTGTAAATCTCATTCCATACGTCACAGCACCATCTCCGCCCAAACGCACAAGTTTATTGCGTTCGGTAACATCGTGCAGGAAACTAACAAAAAAAATTGCTTAATGCAAACCCAAAATACATATTCAAAATTCAACTTCAAATAAATTAAAACAGAAACCGTTCTGTTTTCTCGATAGACAGCAAGCAAGAACTCACTGACTGACTCACTCACCTGTTCTTGTCGTTTGCAAAAAACGTATCCGGCACCCAAATTTTCTCAGCAAAATCACCTGACAACGTCAGAACATCATTTACACCATCATCGTCGGCATCATCATCGTAGTATGGGCCATAGGCGTTGAACGCTAAACGCTCATCCCTCCAGTATTGATTCAAGTACATTGTGATTGTGTAATCCTTTTTTTGGAGGGGTTATGGGTGCGAGGTATGCAGCAGTAAAAACAACATGAAACGAAACAAGACCAGAAGGATATTTAAATACATCTGAATAAAGGTGCTAAGGAGATGTGCTGTGTTTAAGGTGATGTTTGCATTCTCCTGCATTCAACCCCTTCTGCTGGTGACATTGCTTGAGCAGAGTAACCTAGCCTTACCTAACCCCATGGCATCCTGTGATGGTGGTTTTGGTTTTAGGTTTTTTTTTATAATTTTTTTGAAAGTGAAATGAAGAAGGTGCGATTCTGTTTGGAGGAGATTCTGTGCCAAGGACGACAACATTAACTCCTCCACGTTGTAAAGGGTTTTTCCTTCCTTCCGTATGCTGACTCCTCGTCCCCCTTTATCGTTAACCACATGTAAGTTTGCACTTCGTTCGTTCAAGAGAGTGTTTAGTGTGTCGTGTGGCTTCGATAAGAGCTCTGGAGGATATTTATATATTACTTATGTTTTATTTTTTTTCTCGGTTGATAGGTGCATTTCATTTACAGACGGTCGGTCGACCTGAATTTCATTTCAATTATTTTAACATTTGTAATCGTTTGAATGTTTTTTTAATTTCTCGCAAGAGGTACGTACTTGAAAAAGAGTGGTTTTGTTTTGATTTAAATTTCTGTTTGGGCGTGTATTCTTGCGCTTATTGAAAGGTGCAATATGCAAGCATATTGAATTTTGTCCAACCCTTCATACGGCTTTTTGGTTAAAAATTGTCTTCTTAAATAAATTTTTGAAAATTTACAAAATAAATCAGATCTCATATTCTCAAAACGTTTTTGGAATGAAACCACCATGCAAAAAGATTTATCCCAGAGACTCTGCCGTTAAACAGCCAAAAGGACTACGTTAAAGGCAAACACTTTGAATAAAATTACACTGAGTTATTATCTTGTGTATCCTGTATCCTCATGACATAAAGAACATATAAAAACCCTTCGTCAACGTCACTTTGCTATAATGTATACACAGACTACAGCACATATTATTTAAAAAAAAATATTACATGTTTCCAGACTCACCATATTCACTTCGGATATTGCATCAAAACTGGCTATGGTCAGATCCATGCCCACATGAAGAGGGTCTCCTAAAGAACGTAAAATTAAAACACATATAAGAGGTTTTCAACAAAACTTTTGCTCTTCCTTGTGACTCACCACCAAAATTCGGTCGCAGTCTTATGTCATAACCTTCCAGAATTTTTGATATAGTTTGTGTAACATTTTCCAAACGACCGGCTGGCATTTCTTTTCTCTTGCATCTGAAATTTCAAAAACAATTTTTTTTTTCTTCTCAGAACACACAAAAAATAAATATTAAAAACTTTGTTGAGAGAGTTCAGTTCTTTTAAATCATTTTCTCAAGAATTTCTGTGTAAGGGAACTTTTTTTCAACTAGATGAGAGATTATCTTACATAATGTAAACGTTATTTGAATTTAATTAAAACATCAATATCGATATGGTATATCTATCAACAACGCTGTTGTAAAACGCGTTATATACCCAACACTATTTTACATTTTCCATGCGATGTTTTGAGATCAAAGAGCTAAGGATAACAATGTTTCTAGGCAAATAACGTCTAATTAAAAACTATATCTTAAAAGAACTCACCTTACTAGTGGTGTGAACATCATAATTACAGTGCATGCAAAGAACAGGCCCAGAACTTTTAACATGTTGCAATGGCGATGTCGTCCTTCGTGAATCCTTAGTCATGGAAATGTTGTTGTTATTTATGGTTGCACGATAGACAAATCATTTTTGGGTAATCTATATAATTAGAATATGTAAATTTGAGATTAGTTTTATTTAAAACAGGGTGTTGCAGGTAATAAGGAATAACTATGAGCATTTTGTTGGATTGAGAATTTTTTTTGCAAATAAAACCTCCAGAAAAATTTAAACGAAGTGGTCCAATATCTTCGGTGAAACATTAGGCAGGTATGATAACATTTTTGACAGTAATTTAGATCAAAATATAATGAAATTTTCCTTCGCCTAAAAGAAAATGTATTAAAACTTTAATCCAATTTCGAAAGCAATCTTAATTGCTAGCCAATTTCAGTTGACCAAAGAATATTTGACCTGTTTATAGCTTCTTGAAGGTAATTATCGGTATCCTCTAAAAATGTTCCGGACATATTTGGTCCAATTAGCAAAGCGCAGAGGAATAAATGAAAAAGATGTAAAATTCATTTAATTTCTTCTAAGAAATTCATAAATCTGCAAACAACAATTCAAACATTTTTCAAGACCCATTCAATGATAGGTTAAACTGATTTTTATACTCTTTTAGCTCTGTTTCAAAAAAGCTTTCCATGGCATCAATTACATCCCAGACCATGACTCTCATATTTCCCAATACACAGCGTTATAAAGAGACTTTTTGAACACAACCCGTTAATAAACAGTATTCGATGTTAGACAGTTTATCGTTGCCATAAAACTCATCGTCTTTTCATCATTTAAGAGTCCACTCACCCAATACACCAAATCATTATGCTCATAAGGAAATTGAAGATACTCATGAAGGGTATATTTACCAAGTCCTATGACTACTTGGCGTTATTATAACAACCCAGACTTTACAATTAAATTTAGTTGAGACGAAAATTTTGTTGAAAAGTGATTTCAGCTATGAACATTAACAGCTGTAGGTCACAGTTTGCGCTAAAGCAATCTCTACCTGCATTCTACAAACATGCATTAAAACCAGTACCAATCAAGATAATTTGTAATAAGACTTAACACTCCACGACTTACGCGCCTGAGTACGGCCTTGTGCTCATGCATTTAATTTCTCTGTCGATGCTATTTCATTGTGCTTTTCATTCCTCATATAGTCCGCGTTTTACGTCAGAAAAACTGATAGCACGAAAATAGAAAAGTGCACACAAGACATAGACATCATCGGTAGCTCCCAAAGAGCTGTACTTAATGCCTTCACAGCGATTGAAGAACAGGCGAGGTTTGTTGGTTTTGAAGTGAAGGAGAACAAAACAAAGCATATGATATCATTAAACAAAAGAACATCAGTCCTTCGTCTAAGACAAAACGTCACTGTTTGTAGCAGCAATTTCGAGGTAGTTAAGGAAATCACCTACCTTGGAACGAACATCAAGCAGTGGAGATTCGATGAAGAACTACCCTAGCGAACCACTTCTGCTTCGGTTTGTTCAAAAAACTGGGTTCAAAACTCCTCACTCGAAAGACAAAGCGCCTCCTATACAAGACTTTGTTTTTTATAAGTCCTATGTCCTATCGTTCCCAGTGATGGACGACAAGTAAAAGAGGGGAAGTTCTTAGACGGATTTTCTATTCTGTATGCGACGATGGCAAATGAAGAAGGAGTCTAAGTCGCAAATTGTACGAGCTGCACTAAGATATGGATGTAGTCCAGAAAGCCATGGAGAGACGACTTTATTGGATCGGCCATATCGAGCGATGGACGACATTTCTCCAACCAAGTCTTTTCCCAGCCCCAGTTTTAAGACCACTACTAAGACCGAACCTTTGGTTCAACGACCAAGTAAGTGCGGACGCCAGAGCGCTTGGTTTTTGCAACTGGAGAGTGCATGCGAGGGTCGGTTCCCGATGGAAAGCTGTTGTGTCTCAGGCTGAGATCCTACATGAATTGGGAGCCAGATAAGTAAATAAATACACAGTTTTGTTTTTGTTCCCAACAACTTCTTGGGTCTGAACTGCCATAAGAAATTTACCCAAGCACTATAGCCAGAAGAACAATAAGCTGAAACCCTGAATATGACCGCACCTTTTTCCATAAAATTTTTTTAGGATATTCGAAATGCTGAGAATCATGGAGAACGAAGCAAATTTGTCTTTGTAAGCAATTGCTTTTGTGAAACTCGGTAGTGATTAATTTGTTTATTTAGGTTTAAAAGCGAGTTCTTCATGCTTCGTTTTTCAGGACAACAAATAAGTGAATGTGAATACTTACTGCATTGAGAGCAAGAAAATGTAATCACAATTTAATGGGAATATTTTGAAACGGAAATTTTCATTTTTCTTGACCAAAACAATAAACAAAAATTATTTCCGATGTGAACAGGTTTGGCTGTGTATACCTGAACCTCCCTTACGGCTGAATAAATCACCACATAATGAACAGATCTTAACTCGAAGTTTTTCATTCACTATTTTGAAATTTTAAGACAAAAGAATTCAACAAAAAATCGAAAAAGACCTTGACCTTTCCCTTGTTTTTCTAATTAAGAGCAAAGTTAAGGAATAATTGAACTCCGGCAACAATTAGTGAAATATTTAGTATCTCCTTACCCTACTTCTGAGAACGCATTTCCTTGCAACTTGTAAAAAAACATAGCCCTAAGTTTTGAAGGGCTTGAATTCAAATAATTATTTCTTCTTTTTAAATCAAAAATTTTCAACACCCCTATCGCTTCAAGAAAAGAAAAACTTTATAATATAGTTAAAATTTTCCGAAGGAAATAAGAAAAAGAAAAAAAGTCCTTCCATCAAGTGGATAATTTTTTTATGAGTTTAAAAATTGTTCGTTGGAGTAATTATCCTAAGTGACTTTCTGAGCGCGCATTTTTAATTTTTTTTTTCTTCTTGTTCTCTCACTAAATTTGCACCCAATGAAAATGAAAATTATTATTTTCCACAACCATTGAATAGTTTTTTTTTCTCTGCCTTAAATGATGATATGAATGGAGAAAGAATTTGGTATGTCTATATAGTTTTTGTCCCCTTTGCTTTTTTCATTGAAATTGTTCTGCCATTTCGCCTCAACCCTCTTTTGGTTGACCAACAATAGATTGTCCTTTTCATGGCTTTTTTATAGAGGCGTAGATATTTCTTTTTTTCTTTGCATTGTTTTATGTAGAATTGCTCTCGGATTGTTTGTTTCATCAAACATAAATAAATATCAACGACTTTAAGGACTCTATGCTCGATGTGGTTAAAAGCTTATCACAAAAATGTCCCTGAGGTTTTCTATTCCAATTGCTATCTGTAATATGGTGTAGAAGAATGCTTTTAGGGTTGTGCGTGGAATGTGGAAGAGACTGTAATAGAAGTAACGGTATTATAGGAGCAGTGAGTGGGAAAAAATATTATTAATCTAGGACAAAGAAATTTTCCTGCAATTGTGTTATCGAAATGGAATGCAAGATGTCGTTTTCTTTTTTTGTTGATGTAAAAAGTGTTAATGGCAGAGAAGGCGGGCAAAGGATGTATTGATGTGATTCAATACCAACTAGATGAGTGCTGGTAACAGTGTGTTTGTTCACTTTTTTGTATCAATGTAGGTATGATTGATGTGCAAATGTGGGACAAGGACAAGCATCAGTTCTTGGATGACTAAATATGATTATTATTGATTGTCTGCCAGATGAGTCCGTTCAAATTTGCTTTAAGGGATTTGTTTTCGCAGCAAATAATGCATGGCATTGTAATGAGCAAACATGAAATAACATTCATTATTTGAAGTGTCCGTGGCTTAGTGGTCAGGTGCGTTAACTTTTAAGCAGATCATCCGTCGCCGTGTCGTAGGTTCGAGTCCTACTCGTGCACATAGTTTTTATTTCATCTTTCACGGGCACTGCCTCTTGCGAAGAACTGATAAAACGTCCAAGAGTATCAATCTGTCATAAAAAAGTGCTTCTGAACTTTGCCGATCGGATCCGGCGTTAAATTGTAGGTCCCCTCAATTGTTCACACCCACCCAAAGAATTTTTGATGAGAGTAAGCCACTTAGGCCTTGGCTCTTCAAGAGCTGTCACTCTATTTTTTTTTTGACAGTATGGAATAACCAGCTCCAAAATCTATTTTGCCTTATACGAAGTTCCATTCAGTTCTGTTCTTAAGACGAGTACCATACCAAAGCTTCATTCCCTCTTGCAATAGTATAATCTATCAAAGTAAGGGTTAGAATTGTGATCCAAGTTAACTTCCTTAATTTACTTTCCCTCCTTGGCGCTATTATCTGAATCTAAGGCCATACCTGTTTTGCATAATGAAATTTAAGGATACTCCAAATGATGAGAATCATGGAGAACGAAGCAAATTAACTCTTCGTTCAACTGTTTCAATATAAGCAACTGCTTTTTGTGAATTTCAATAGTAATATTTGTTTATAAAAGCTGATTCTTCATATCTTGTCTTTTAAGTAAACCGAAAATATAAAAAATAAACAAAATTTAAAAATCGAAAATAGCCGAAATTAGCCGAAAAATCGGATGAGATTTCTAGTACTAAGAATTCGCCACATAACAAAAATTCTTTTTTGTATCGATTAAACTTTATTAAACCTTTAATGTGTGAAAAAATTTAAATGTTGCTCAAGAAGAATGAATTTAATGTTTATAAAAAAGTTTGTTCAATTTTAATGAAGCTTTTAGTCCTGGGAACTATCTCTTAAGGACTTTCTTCAGTAATTCAAGTAGAAAAACTAGAGTTGCAATAATATAACCTTTAAGCAAACAATTCCAAGCAAATTCCAGTCTTGCTACATTCATCGATACAGGCTCATAATCAAAAACCTCAAATTTTTGTTGTTCAACCGAAAATCCAGCCAAAATTGCCTGTTTATACACATCGTCATGCCACTTTTCAATCAATCCCATTTCAGTTACATGCATCACAAAAGTATCGAGAATTTCTGTAAACGGTGAATGCAAGTTCAAAAAATATCCAACACTGTACGACGAAGCCGGAAACGGTAGGACCTTAAACAGCGGCTTACCGTAACCCGTTTGCACTCGAACAAGAAATCCATTTCTATCTTCACCACTACAAAATGCAAGATTTGTACGTTTCATCGAATTCAATTCCTCAAAGAAAATATGTAAATCAACAATTTTCATAACATTTTCAATCCCCTTAGGTGCAATGTTTGCCTCTTTAACGAATTCCCAGGCCAATTGACCTATTAGAACAGGTATATTGCGTTCGATGAGGTCTTCAACTGAGTCGATTTGTTTGATTTGAATAAAAACAGTTAAAAACGATGTCATAAAGATCAAATAAATATTCCCAATGATAAATGCAAACACGAATACTTGAATTTTAATTCTATAAGCTGAATTTGATGGTGTTTCAGGTGATTGCATGAGAAAAGTCAACAATATTTCACTCAAACACTTCCAAAATTCAGTTCGAGGGTCGAGTAGTTTTCTTACAGCAAAATCCATCATAGCCACATAGAGTATGGTTAGTGTAAGCAGCACCCAAACAGTTGTTGTGAACGGTCGCTGAAAATATTCATTCGGATTAATGTAACCCATTATGGGAACAATAACTGTCAAAGACGTGTCAATTCCTCTGCTGTAAGCGAACTCTTCTTTTCTTGGAAGTAAATTTAGAATGATATCGATTTCATTGTTCAAGAGTTTATCCAGAATGTCCAACATAGAAAATTCACTAGGATCAAAGAAATTTGTTTCCGATGTGGCATTGTGACGTCTTAAAAAACTTGAGAATATTCCGCCGGAACAGCCTCCTAATTGTAAAAATCCGCTCGAATCGTTGTATTGGAATATCCTGGGGATGTCAAAACGACTGATTGATCGAAAACTATAACCATTCAAATCTTTCAACGCATTCGGTAGCTGCGATGTGTTTTTCAAAAGTCTCTGCATTTTTTCATCGGCGTAGGGTAGATAGGCATACGTTTGATTAAGATCGGTAATTCCAAAAATCCTCGTAAATTTCAATCCATCAAAAAAATCGAAATACTCCCGAAGGATATCAAAACTAATTCCATAAACTATAATGAATTTCCGAGTTTTCATTGATGCCAAAAACTTTTCAAGCATTCCGAATTGTTGTTTGAAATATCGCCCTTGACCGTGAACTAATGGGATTGCAGTATTTAGTGAGAGAATATTTTCAAAATAGTTTTCCAAAGACGTGAAGCTTAAAACTGTCATTTCCGAATTAGTCGTTTCAAAGATTTTAATCAAGAAATCCTCGTTCTGTGTTCCAATTACACACAATGTTTTTGAATTAGTTTCTTTGCGAATTTGGACAATGAGTTCACTGAGTTCCTTGGTAATTCCATACACCACTGCGACAAATAACAAAAAATGAACTACGACTATCCGAAGACACATTTTAAATGAAGGTTTTCTATGCTTTTTATAGAGAGTGATGAGTTTTCATTATTCTTGTGCTTTAATTATAGGTTTAAGCAATGCGGCCTATTATCCTGATTCGTGTTTTTCATAATTTCACCAGTATAATACAGAAAACAAGTTTGTCTGATTAAAGGAAACGCGTGTTAAACGACTTGCTTTAATTGATGTTGGTGAGTCTGATAGTTTGTTCTTCTTCCTTTTAATTATAATTATAACAATTAATTGAATTTAATAACTGTCTTTTCGATTCATTTATCATGGTATTGTGCAAATATTGCGTTCGTGTGAAACAAATAAAAAACAAGAAAGGATCATGGTAGCTTTGGAAATGAAAATCTTGCTGTCAGGAATTTGCCCAACACACTTAGGCTTCAAAACTACTACTCAATTGCAGAGTCTGCAATACTTTTAATACAATTACTTACACTGCGATGTAGGTTGAATTCCACAATGTTTCTATCTACTGGCGTTGAAATGTTTTTCAATCACTACCATTGGCGACAATTCTTGGATAGAACGTCCAGGCTGTCTGAGAAAATAAGTTAAGAAGATGAATGAGTGACGATGAATTCATCGTTCATATTACGTGTTTTCTAAGTTAAGATAAAAGTTTTTCGCTTATCTTTCTGCCTAAAGTGAGACTTAATCTGAACGTTTATGGAGCACAAGACCTTCTGTTAGAACTTTATATAACTTTCCCAATTAGGTCAGTGCGAACAGTTTGAATTACTTCTGATAGCATCGCGTTGTGATGTCCTGATATGTTCTTATTTCTTTCGGTAATGTCATAGTTTTCGGCATCATAAGCATAATGATAATGGCTATTTAGGCTGACTATGAACTACGTTTTAAGTCATGGATTGCATTCAGGACCCTTCAACAATTGAAATGGACTTCGACAAAGGTATGAACTGGCCTGCCTCCTATTCAACCATGGCGTTGGAGAAATCATTCTGAGACTCTTGAATATCTATTAGAAGGATGGATCCAACAAGCTGTGCTTATATCCAGATCGAGGAGGCGGTGAAAAAACTTGAGACTACATATTTTTAATTCCAGTTTTTAAGAAGGGAGATAAAACTAATATACTATACTATACTCCTATACTCAAACTGTCATGTATTACAAAGCTGTTTGAAGGTGTTGTGTGTGGTACGTTGACATTTAATTGCAATAATATTATCTGTAGCCACAAACCTTGCCCTTGTGAATAAATGCTCTAATTCTTTGGAGTGTGGACAGGTAGAAGATTGTGTCAGTACTGATTTTTCAAAAGCTTTCGATACCACATACGATTATAATGATAAATTGACTTCATATGGCTTTACCCTTCTTTTCATTAATTGGATAGGGTATCCACATATCTTGGGGACAAATCTTATCAGGTGAAATTCAGACACCATGTCTCTAAATCATTTATTGCTAAATCCAGTGTCCCTCAAGGTAGTCATTTAGGACCCCTTTTTATATTGACTATTAACTAAGCCCCACTTTGTGTTCAAAATAGCGAAATTATCATCTTTGCAGATGAGATGTTCAAAAATATATCATCTATGTAGGTATGATAGAATTCTTTTGCAAGACGACATACAGTTTTTCACTGTGGTGTGTGAAATACAGAGTTTAAAATTGAATACCATACAAGTCAAACAACGATCCCTCAAAGAAGTGAATACCAACATCATACTACTATATAATCTCAAGCACATTTTGTCTTATCCTGGCACTGAGAAAGATCTTGGAGTTTTACTAACATCTGGTTTAGACTTCTTGAGCATATAAAGAGCATCGTCAATAAGGCCGTAATCCGGATATTACTCGTTATCAATAAAGTCGTCTTCATCTTGTATAAGCTTCCCAGGACACTCCTTTACGATTTCCATTCGGGATGTTAGAATCTGTTCAACGGAATTTTAAAAGGCATTCAATGGAGTGATCTTTTAAAAATTCCCCCTTCAGGTAGAAACATTGTCAAAAAGAAGAACCAATAATGACAGTGTATTACTGCGGTTTTTACCGATGCTCCAGACTTAATAAGCCTTACTTCCTTTAAATATCTTGGAGGAGGTTACAATTTCCTACAAAAGCTAGGGAATGTATGAGTTTTTGTGACACGAATGAGCAGACTTTTTAAGCTTAAACTCAAACGTTTTTTATCTTAATTTTAGTAAAAATCATTGTTAATCACTACTTAAAGCTCCACGCACTTAAATATCTTTTATTTTTATAGTTTCTCCCTCTTTTATCAATACTGATAGTGTAATAAGAAAGAAAAAACGTTTGCAGAAGAATCACGCATTTCAGTTCAATTTCCTTGGGTCAGTTGTAGCAGCCGAAAACGATATGGAGGAAGAAAATACGCGGGTGGTTGCCCACAGCCAACAGAACCTGCTTAACTCTTTCAAGGCTCTTCAAACCTAAACGTTTAACATTATGTACTTCGAAGCTCACTACTATATAAGACGATTGTTTAATCATTGCCAGTACTAACTTACGGATACGAGACCTGGATGCTTAACCAAAGACACTCTAAACTCTTAGCCGTGTTCGAGAGAAAAGAATTTTAGAGAATAGTTGGCCCCGTTTGTTAGAAAAGACAATTCCGAAAACGATATAATCACGAAATATATCAAATTGACTGCGAGCGCAAAGCAAACACCGCCATACCATCCTTTACTGGAGCCATTTCGCCGCATTTTCTCGCCCCTATTTGAGAACCTCTGGATTAGACCAGAACACAGAAATTTTCGTCGTCCAGTGAGCTATAATCACATACTTAAATTCTAAAATTTAAAGTCAGTAGGTCATTTAGTTCCGTTACACCACAACCTTAGACTTGGCACGACTTTGTCTAGATTTCATTACTTTTTAGAGATTAACAAGAATCTCCATAGAGACTTTGACAGTTTTTTATAGAATGTTTTAGGTGGGATGTAGTTTACACTTGATGCATTTAGATTTGAGATATGTACCGCACCTTTTAAAATCTAATATGACAAGCTTTGTTAGTGCTTATTGATGATCAAAAGTTATTTTCAGGGCGCTCCAGAGCATTCGACAGCAACGTTCATAAGCAAAACACTATCGGAACCCACTGAAATGTCTCCCTTCATAATAATTCAGTTTGTGCACTGACCCGGAAGAATCAGCTTCACATTAATCCGCATCAGTAGTTTAGCAAAATATCAAACATCTCTTCTGTCATTTAATACATCAATCAATCATTCCATTTAACCTTGAAATGTCGGTTTATATGTATTTAACAGTTTTCCAATTTCAGATGTATCATTTGAATAAATGTGCTTCAAAAAAGAGGCATGTCTATTTTATTTAAATTCTTCCATCCCACAATCATTCAACTCACCTCTGAACAATTTCATGAATGTGAATTATCCTTGTTTGTCATTCATGCATTCACCATCCAAACAGCAAACAGGAGACAAGAAAATGTCAATCGATGAGTTAATTCGATTTCGATATCTCACACGTCAACATGTAATGAACAGTTATAATTACTAAACTCGCACACTGATGCATAAAGATGAATCCCCATCAAAAGGAACAGGCCAAAAGAGGAGTGATTTTAAAATGACGAATCACTCGACATACATTTAACAATTTTAACACAAAAATTAACAAAAATCGAAAAAAAGAGGATACCACCCACTCACATAAGACTAAACCACCACCGCCAACTTGTCTGTCCTTTCCGTCGTCGTCGTCTTGCTAATTTTTTTATTTATAGGGTTGATTGCACAAAGACATGAGTATTATCGTCGTTTAACTCTCGAATAATTCAGATTATTCAGACTATTTTAGGACTGTCTTCTCGTCCTTTTGGGGTGATGGCTTTTTTGCTTTATTCAATACACTTTACAGACAATTTACTAAATTTTTAAAGAACCACTTGATAAAATCCTTGATCGGCATGCAGATAATCATGAATTTCAGGATGAAAAACGACTCCTTTCCGTTGTGCAGTGCACTTGATGTCTAACGTTTGTTATCCTTTTACAACATCATCGACAAAATTTTACTACACTAACCGAACCGCACTTTAATTGACCCATTTATTGTGTGCCAGCAACAGTACGCTCTTTAATGCGACATGACATGACCGACATTACGGGACGGTGATCAAGCACTAGAGAATGACATCCTTGTGCAATTCAATACACATTTGCACACATACACGCACACTTTTAAACACGAGAGACACACATTTGGCAAGAAAGGAGAAAATTAAGGACAATTAGGTAATTTCAATATTTCAATTTTTTGTTGTTGTTGCTTTTTTCGTTATTTTTTTTTTGATCGAGTGAATTTTCTTGCTGGCAGCAAAATGTCTTTTCCTTCTCGGCTTTGTGTGTGGCTGAGATTTTTACTTTGATGCTCTCATTTTGTCCTTCAAGGGCGAGATTCGCTCAATAACTGTATTATTATTCACTTTAAAAGCAAAGCGAGGATTATAATCTTCACTGGTTTACATAATTTTTCTCTTTTAAATTCGTTTCCCAATTACACAAATTATATTTTCATTTTTTTGACCCGATTTCACACTTTTCTCACTTTTTTTTTTTTTGTTCTTCCGAGAAAGGTTTCGTGGCTTCAACAACGGAAAGGATGTTCAAAGTGAAGGAATAGAATACGAATAGAAATTGGTGCGAAAAGGACTCAGTCAGAGGATAATGAAGTGATGGATGTGAGCATTTGTTTTTGTTCGTTTGAATATATATTTTCTTTTTTTATTCTGCACGCAATGTGAATAATTTATTAAACAATAATGATAGATAGGAGAGGATAGTAACTTTTTATTATGCGCGTGGATGATTAAGTGAGATATTTTTTCCGTCTAGTGGATGTCGGATGCTGTACAGAAAAGTATGCTAGAAATTTGAGAATTGGTTGTGAAGCTTTTTACATTCGATTTTGCGCATAGAAAATAACGAGAGTGAGAAATGAGCTTTTTGAAGGAACGACATCTATGAGTAAAATTGGTAATCATGTTAGTCTTTAACCAATTCATTATTGAATTAACCTATTTAAAATTTTAATAATAATAACTGCTGGCTCACTGCAATCAAGTTTTGGAGGTAAATGGAGAAAATAGTAAGTATACGCCGTAGTGAACATTTCATTCATAGTACTTGTCAAAGAGGAAGTAAACTACTACAGTAAAAATTTCGAATTCCATTTGTTGTTTGCAAACGATTTGTTTAACATACAGGCTAGTCGATGGCCAAATGACAGGTACACAGGTGTATACCAAACATATCGCTGTTACACGTTCAAAGCACCAAAACGCTGACAACTTACACTGCTTAAGTGATAAGCAGGCGGTACAACACATCTCCTGTGTTAGCAAACTATCGGTGGCTGTACAGATTTGCCAATTCTGACTGTGTCAAATACAGAACAAGTACGTGCAACCAAAAAATTCAATTTATTTTCACAATAAAAATAAAAGCATTTAATTTTTTTTTTTTCGTTTCTAAGAAAATAAATAAATAAAAACTCATCCAAAACTAATAGAAAATTAAAGTGCAAGACTGCAAGACGATTGTTGACTATGATATTACACACCCTAAGGCTAAGCAATAAAGTGGCAAAATAGAAACTTCTTTTCAAGTACTTATACGCACTTTGCTGTTAGTCTTCATGTTTCAGAAGATCTTCATGGCTGTGCAGTGGGAATAGTCAGAGAAGTTGGTTTGCATTTTTTTTTCTTGTTCAGTTCATATTCTAATTCATTTTTAACTCCTTTCAATTTGTTGAACTCACAATGCGGACTGTTAAATTTTGATATTTTTTTTTATATTTCCTTCAAACTGTTTGTTAGAGATTTCTATTTTGATCTAACGAGCATTATTATTGTCCTCGCAGCTTACCCTCAGCAGCATCAGCTGAACATTGAAAACTGAAAACGTTTTCATTGCTCCATGGGCAAATAAAACGCTTAGTAAATATTATGATTTTATCCACTTCAATTGCATTCTTATTGTGCGAATTGTTGTTTTTTTTTTAGACAAACGTTAAAGGACATTTTCAAGTGTTATTTGATTTTTTCTTGGCTCGTAAAAAGATAGCAAGTTGATTTTGTTTTATTATATTCAAACCTATCTTGTAAATATTTGAAAAGTAAAAAAAAAAACCAACCCTTTTCTGAAGTCAGTAAACTCAAATATTTGACATTTCAATTTGACGAAATCACAACTTGTTTATCGCATGTAAATTCTTTTGTTGTCAACATAAATTTGCATATCAAAATGAAGTGTTTTTTTTTTCTTGACTTCGCAAAAAGTTTTTGCACAGGGCAAACACTTAAACCAAAATATAATAATTCTGTTATTTTTAAAGGAAGGAAAATTGTGTGATAGTGTACTCGTTAAAAATGATTAACTTCATTAGCATCAGTGAGATGGAAGCTCATTTTCTGCACTTTTGTAGATTTATTATAAAGTTTTGAAACTTTGTCATTGGGTTGTTGAATTCTGTGTTTGTTGATGGCACGTTTTTTTTATGTTTATAGAACAGTTATGTGCATGTCAGGGGATTGGAACTCCAACAAAGAACAAAACAAACAGACATTCATTGAGAAGCTTCTCTTAAGATTATGAAACAGTGTATTGACTTTCCTACAAAATTTGGCTAGCTCACTTGGATCAAAGTAGTTTTAGAAGGTCAGAGTTGTTGGACCCATTGGAAAGGTCCGATTTTCGATGACTTGGGGCATTAATCACGCTGAAATATGACCGATGGCATCGATTATGTTGTCTTTGATGACCGCGTTAGTTTGCGGCTTATTGGTATAGATCTACGACTTAAGAAAGTCCCACAAGAAAAGGTCTAAAGTCCACTTGCCTTGGTGCGAGAAAACCAGGCCATAAAATCGCTTGTTCAAAATATCGATTGTGTTTTGAGCTGTTTGGTTAGATTTTGTATGGATGCAGGCCGAAATCACGACCCATAATTCGCCATGTTGTGGTCTGCATCAGACCAAATTCTTGTCAGCGACGACGCGGAATTGACTGCCTCGGATTCTGCCGCATACTTTCACGAACAGTAGCGGTGTCTTCGGCAGATGTTGTGATTTCTTGGCTGATAATTCACTGAGCAGGTGGAATAGATTTTGGCCACCAAATGTTGAACAGTCGACTAGGAAGGACAACCATGTACCCTATAAAAAGGTCGCGAGGCACGCCTTGTTACAACTAGAGAACCCACATTTTGATTTACAAGTTTTATAATTTGCACATGTTGCTCGACGCTGTGACTGATTAATAGACGATATTATAATTTGACAGAAAGTAAAACAAGACAATAAGGCCGACGCGAGCTTTCAAAAACTCGTCGCTATTAACAGAATAACATTGAAACACCACCCTTGACTTCTGTTTAAAGTAAATGTTTATTTGTTCATGTCAACGATCATTAAATTTACATTTTTTGTATAACAAGAGAAAACAAAGTTTCGTATATTTCTATTGAAACAGCAACAACAAAAAATCACGTTTTTTCAAACTAAATGCATTTTTCCACTTCGAAAACCATGAAAGTAGCCCATGTTCTCTAAATTCTCGCATTCACCATGGATAGTCCTTTTTGTTCATTCCATAAGCAAGCCAGTACAACAAATTGAACAGAATAAACGATGCCGGAAATGCAATGCGTGCCACTTGATCTATCAGAGAAACACTGTTCATATGCCGTCCACCTGTAATAAAAAAATTATTAGAATATGAATTTTGTTTGCTGTACACTCTTTATTTTTTGCAAAATAAACTTACCTTTGGAAGTCGCATCCCTTTCGCGTTGTTTTCGAAATTTATCATCGCCAATGAAACACAGCCAAACTTGTTTGCACTTCGACGTTACAGGTGGCTCTGTTTGAGTTGTCCTCTCCATAGTGGAGGCATGCGATGAAGGTGCTTGGAAGATAAGTGTTGGATCCTAAAGTTAAAACCAAAACTATTAACTACATATCTCATATTCAGTTGAAAGCAAGTTTTTACATTGTAGATTGGACAAATCATAGAATTCCGTTTGCGAAACGCTCCTGAAACAGATTGCGGAGATCCTCTTGCCGACTCAGTGCTTTTTTGTTCGGATGTTATGACTCCGTCTGATTCTTCGGCCATTTCGTCAACATCTTCCCATTCGTCTTCACTCACTGGAATCTCACCACTTCCGGTCTATCACAAAACATATGAATTATTTTTAAATAGCAAAAAAATGAAAACAATAAACTTACTTTTGTGAAGTAGTGAACTCCAGCAAATTCCAGCAAAGTGGCAATGCAATACAAGAAACTCATCAAAAGAAACCAATCCAAAGCAGTTGCGTATTTAACTTTTGGCAAATCCGTCCTAGAATCCAGACTAATGGTTGACAGTGTCAGCACTGCTGTTATGCAAAGTCCCACGCGATCACTAGTTGCCTCTCGATGAATCCAAAAGGACACCCATGAGAGGACTACTATCAAAATGCAAGGCACATAAACCTAAAGGCAAAATGGTGTTCTTATTTCAAATAAGGAACTAATAAGAAGTTATAAATTGTGTACTTGAATGAGAAAATATCCTGTATGCCTCTTTAGATTGAAAGCCACCAGAAGAACCGAAAATTCACCCTCTCGTCTTTCATATGTTGAATTCCTGTGAGACATACTTATCAAATCGAACTGATTTAATGTCATTCCGGGAACGAAATTGACCGCATCATCGCTGTACCATTCATAAACTAATTGGCGGGATGTGTAGCCGTCTATAAGAATATTTTAAAATTAAAAAAAAAATGGTAGCTTTTTATTATTAGGAAAAAATGATTGTTTGATAACACATAAACAAGAAACAAGACGAGCAGTATTTTATTCCTTTCTTTTTATCAGTTTTGCCTTCGTCTATAACCTTAATAAAGGGTTTTCCAATAAGGACCTAACTATGTATATTATTTTAATAAAAAGCAAGCCATTTGAGATATTTCAAAAGCTTTATGATCGACTTGAAGTACAATCAAAACATTAATGAATAGAACTCGACTTTGTTCATATGGCCACAGGCCACTGCAAGCAAGTTTGCAGTGATCCATTCGTCAGATCCAATTTTTGATGACACGGAAGCAAATTTTGGCCGAAATAGCCGTTATTGTGCGTTAAATGTTGTTTTTGAGGTCTTCCAACGTCGTTGTCGTCTTCTTGGCCATGAGTCCATGAACGTCACTTTCATCAATGAGACCGAACATCTCGAAATTCTGGGTATGTGCATCACCGACCACCTCTTGTCGAACGAGCACACATGTCGCCAAAAATATTTGGGTTTCTTAAGACGATTCAAGATATTTTTATAATCGTTTTGCATTCCTCCATTTCAACAATACCCCCGTAATACTCGCGGTTCTAGGAATGCCCATCAGTTTACCCTCGAGCCCAGCTTGTAAGAGTGTGTTTCTCTCGAGAAACCTCAAACCTTTTGCTTTTTGTCAAAGGCTGGGGTAACTCACCGGTTCCAGGGTTCTTTACCAAAGAAGCAATAAAACTTTGGTTTTCTATAAATATTGATTATAAGATTTATTATTCATTAATTAAATATTATATACATTTTTTATTATAGAAGTGTCAACATAATATAACAATTGGTTTCAAAAATATTTAACAGGAACGGATAACCAATTAAGTGTAACAATATTTAACAGGAAATGGTAACAAGTTAATTGCAACATTATTTAACAGGAACGGGTAATTAAGTGTAACAATATTTAGTAATAGTATTTATTTATTACAGCAGTCGTACACTGTAATCACAGACTGAGAGCAGCAGTCGTACACTGTAATCACAGACTAAGAGCAGCAGTCGTACACTGTAATCACAGACTGAGAGCAGCAGTCGTACACTGTAATCACAGACTGAGAGCAGCAGTCTAACACTATAATCACAGACTGAGAGCAGCAGTCGTACACTGTAATCACAGACTGAGAGACAGCAGTCGTACACTGTTTTAAGTTGCTATGTCCATCAACTTTGGACTAGCCCCTTTAAAAAAAAAATAATGAGAGTCTTTCTATTTAGGTATTTCTACCTGTATAATTTATATTCGAAAGAACTCCGATATTATTGAAATTTGATTGTTCCTTTAATGATTTTTGAACAAAAGCAAACTGTGAACGATGAATTTAGAATTCAAATTCATATACAAAACGAAATCGATGTATGTAATGAAAACGTTTCATTACAAGCTTCAGACGTAATCTCAAGTATAGAGAATCGTTTTTCCGCCGTACTACGCGAATGAGGAACTCTTTTCCACACTCTGTCTTTCTCAATCATTATAATGTTTAGGAATTCAAGAACAATGTTCACCGACACTTCCTTTCCAACCCCTGCCTTAATTCCTAAAGCATTCATTGCAGTGTCTCTAGCATAGTAAGGGTGTGAAACACCCTTGAGTGTATGCAAATTGTAAAAAAAAAACATTCCAAAATGGAAGTTTTGAAACGTGAATTTCAGCTTTGGGTCGGGGTCGAAAGACTGAATATCAAAATCTCGGATAGCGAAATTACTGATTTCATTTGTGTCCGAATATTATTTACCCGCAAGAAAATTTACCTTTTTATGACAATCTATGCCTTTTCGTCTTTTGTAAAAACCCTGAACACCCTATTTCAAAACCACAAATTTGATGAGATACCAAATGCTGAGAATCATGGAGAACGAAGCAAAATAATTCTTCGTTCAAATAATTACATTTTTCTTTGCGAACATATTTTTATTTACTTTTACTTTTGAAACGCTTTTTTATATAAAATTTACGAAAGGACACGCCGCGCCGCCCCGCCGTAAAACAGACGGAAAAATTGGGACCATTTTCTCATCTTGTCTTAAGATCTAGCCTAGTAATGAGTGACTAATCAATTAACAGTAAAACGCTGAGCAAAAGGAAAACAGGAAAAGCATGTGAAGTTGTATGTGTTAGACACACCAGTCATCATCTATGCTTGAAGCAAAAACTATCGTCAATATTTTTGTTTTTATTAAATAACAAACTTCCTAAAACCTAAACCGAGCCATGGTGGTGATATGTGGAAATATTTTAACTTTTTGACATATGTGTCAACGACTACGACAGTATAAATGCGGTTAGAGTATGAATTCTAAAATCAAATAAACCAAAGTTCCATAAAACGAATCCAACTATAGATTAACTTACAACTTCCAATAATCAACGGGCAGGACTGACGGTCCATGGGAAAGTTCTTCAATTCCATCGGGCATGTAGCTTTTATCGTCAACCTTTTTTTTAAGAAAAAAAAAGCGTTTTAAATGCAATTAGCTTAATGGATTTCAAAATTTTCCAACGAATATGTATGTAAGCATGCAAAATGCAGGATAGACAAATAGATATAACAAACCTCATTGAATATAAAATATCTCCATCCTGACTGAGTCTCAGCAATTTATTTGGCACAGTGATGGTGTGGATGTGCGAATGTTTTCCGTTGAAGAAAAATGTATCCGGCCTCCAGATTTTGT
Organism: Sphaerophoria taeniata; assembly: GCA_943590905.1. Classification (NCBI taxonomy): domain Eukaryota; kingdom Metazoa; phylum Arthropoda; class Insecta; order Diptera; family Syrphidae; genus Sphaerophoria; species Sphaerophoria taeniata. Next base: position 29,274,841 of record OX016541.1, read on the forward strand.
CAAGCATCTTCATGAAAAAAGAAAAAAATCAAGCACAATACACAAAAATCATAAAAAGAAGTTGACTCTTTCGAACTGAAAACACCCACCTTTATGCTGAGTGACAAACTTTTAATAGGTCCCTTGAAGCTAAGTCTTTTGTCTCGCCAATATTGCCGGAAGTAGCAGTCCATTGAATAGTCCATGTCTAACTCGGATACCGGACCCATGCTGCGAATGAGGATGTTTGTCCTCACTATTGTCGGGACACCTACAAAAAGAAACAATTGAAAAACAGGTAGTGTCCTTGAAAATGTATTTTTCTTGTTACCTTTTCCATGAGTGGGCAATTGTGACTGTTCGTAGCTTTTCAATAAATTTTCAAGGATTATTGAAATATTCTTGCTAAGATAATCATTGGATGCGGTCCGTTTTCGCATCAGACTTGTTCCATTCGAACTGCGAATACTTCGTCGTGTGGTTGTCATCCTGAAAGGGTCGCGGTTGTTATTACTGTCATCAGAAGGAGTAATCGCTCGAAAGGATTCATAGATTCGCGATGCGGTAAGCTGTGGAGATATGATTGGTGTTGTCGGACTTCTGGACGGAAACGTAACCCTCGAAGGGCTGAGTTCGAGATGAGAGTAAAATTAAAACACACAAGTGTTTTTTTTGGTGCAGAAGGGAAAACTCACCCGCCATCAACCATTACATCTAATGTTGCATTTCTTGGAAGGATAACTGTTGTCGTTGTTGTTGGTGTTTCGGATGTCGAAGGTAATTGTTTGGATGTCGGGGGTGGTGATTGGACTAGAGCAATCGTATCATTGTTATCTGGTGTCTTTTGTGATGTTGGAATTCCATGGCATAGAATTGCAACCAGACTTATGGCCACAACGAGACTGAAACGTTGAGAGAAATGTACACAACACCATAGACGTCCGGACGCATGAAGCAGTAGATGCAGTAGCAGCAGCAACAAGAAGGATAAGATGAAAAATTAAAAACGAGTATTATTCGATGGGAAATTAAATAGGAAATATTTTGTCATCGTCCTTTAGTCACCATCATAACTGTATGGAAGTGGTGTTTCCTTTTAAAGTGGAAATTGCAAAACTGCCAGAAAATTGGTTAATGCATTTAATGTCTGTAGAATGACACCAATTAGCTCCTCACAAACAAAAGAGACAGTTGAAGGGGGAGTTGCGATTAGCTTTTTAGGTATAATTTTCTGTCTTAGGTATGGTTTTGTAGTGTCATTATCAATATTAAGGACAGACTGTTGTATTCATCTAAAGGCGGTGATTTTTGGCCGCAAAGCCAAAATAAAAATCAAAGTCGGGATTTTTCTTTCATTAGATTGTCGCAAATGCATTTGTATGTTCGCCTTACTACCACTTATCCCTTTAAGAGACTTGTTATAATTCATTGGGTATCGAAAAATGCTTTTATATTTTATTGAAACTAAGCACTTTGTGTGTGAACTCATTTACAAGCCTCCCTCGATTACGCACTGCATCACGTACCAAAAGAACATATCATGCCACACCTTTGTAAGTGACCCTACTCACACAAAAAAAAAAAGAATGGTCAGCCTTTTTTTGCTTTCCTCGCCTCCGACAATAAGCCATAACCATACCGCATGGCCAAAACCGAATGCATAGAGACCAGCCCCAAAACTAATGGTGTAAATATAGACTGAAGTAAGCGGAAACTCAAAGAAGAAAAGGTCACATTAGGGCAATAAAAAGTCAAAGTGCTGATAAAATCCACTCAACGTGCTCTCATTAGTTCTAATAATGACCAAATAGTAAATTTAGTGTCATTGGGGAAATCTAAGAAACAAATCAGCTTTGACTCTATAAAATCAGGCATTAAGTTCAGATTCCTGGTGGGAGTCCCATAAGGAGTCAATTCATTTTTTGTTTTTGGCTGTGGGGTGGATGTGCCTCAAAGTAAAAGGATACCACTTCGTTTTTTGATTGAAATACGATGCTTAAAGGCAACACATGCTACCCAAGCACCAGTTAAGTTCCGTTTGATTGTGATTCTGAATGCAGTTTTAAACTTTCCGCTCAAAGGACAAAAAAAAATTGGACAGAACCTTCTTTGGCATGCAAATTTAAGGATAAAACTTGACATTTAATAAATGACTTAACCCTTTAGAGGACCACATAAGACATGCAAATTTTAATATGCGCATGATGATGTTAAGCTCTTGACATAATATTATGTAGATATTAGATAACTACTTGACTTTTGAAATTATGAACAAAATATGTTTAAAACATTATAACCGTTTTGAATATTCAAATGCAGGTGGTTCTTCCTTTTAAGGATTCTCTTCTGACCTGTTGATTCGTGTTGCATTCATCGCATCTCATTATTTGTCAGAAAGAAAAAACCAAAACCTTTTATTATGTTTTTCATAAATAAATAAACACGGCCAAACCAACTCATTTTCAATACCGGACCTTAGCCTTCCCCGCAGAAGGTTATGCATTACTTTCTTTTGGAATCAAAGACATAAAAGATGTTTTACCTCAGGCCATCCAGCAACCACTGAATTCCACAATCAGATGCTTTTTTATTTACATCACATCCCACCCCCTTACCTTCAAATAAACACATCACAATTCCATCAATTTTACGTCCTTGCTTACATGTAACGGTTTTTTTTTTTCAAGGAGGAATGTAAGGTACATTTTTAACAAACATTTTCTCTGTAACATCCCTGTACTTCTGTCAACACCTTAAGGGCAAAAAAATCTTTTTCACCTTCCATCAACATGAACACACAATAAAAAAAAAAATATATCCATGTACCGCACAATTTGCAACAACACCACCTCGGGCTGTTCATTTAAATCTTCGACGAAAAAGATGTTCTTGATGAGAATTGACGACATGCGACACGTGAAATTCACAATTTTTACCTCCGTTGATTGTCGTTTTACAAACAGCACCAAGGATGTTCTCACGGTACAAAGGCAACACAGAAACCAAACGGAACTTACATTGGTAAAAGAAATAACGTTTAACAACAACTAACTATTATGCTTTAGCTTCGTCTTCGCCTGCGTTACGATGCACTCGCTTTGAATTCGCTTTGAATGAGAATTCTTCCTTCATCATAATCATCATTCATTTAAAAACAAATGAATTTGACCTGTCAGACGAAGCAAATCTTCAGCATATTTGAACTAGAGTTTCCGTTTGGAGTCACTTTACGTAACATTACGTACAAAACTTGAAGTCGAAGCTTCATTGTGCATTGAATTCCTATGGCTGAACTCGTTAACGTCAGGCAAAGACAAAGCTAAGGCGTGTTTGTGTTTTGACCATTACTTCTGACAAGCAACTCTATGACTTTGACTTTTAAAATTTCTTGCTTGCATTATCAAACATAATTTCGTGCCACTCACTGACTAAAAACATAATTACAGGAAACAACATTCAAAGCCGTTAACAGTGTGCCCTTTAACGTAATAGTTTGATATTTTCAAAGGAATTTCTCTTTCACGTGGACCAAACATCAAATTACAAAAACAACTTGTCACTTTTGACACATTGCATCGTTCGTGGGTGAACGGAAGTGTACTTTGTTTCGTTTTATTTTTTAGAAAATCTCTGAACGCACTCTCTTAAAAGTATGATAACCTTTTTTGCGGCAGTTAAGTCATTCAAACTATTCATTAAATTGCAATCTTACGGAATTGAGTCAAGTTCTCAGAGTATTTCAAAAATAGTTTCTCCAGTTTCTCAAGGGTCACCCATGTTCGCCCTCAAGCTTACATGTCATCATGTTCATACACATGCACACTGTTTTATCCTGTCGTTGAAAAATTGCATGAATGCAGATACTGTAGTGGTTGATATACCGGATGTTGTGGGGCTGTTTGACGGTTGCTGGCAGAAGGGGATTGTAATTTAGTTCGATGGGCTCTGAAGAGACATGTCTATCTTTAAAATATGAGAGCAAGGATGAAGAACTAGGTAAGGGCAGCTGCAAAAAATGACACATACGGCATACCAATTTGGAATTAGGTGGTTCGAAAGCCAGCCATGTGAATTTCAGTTTTTTGTTTTGTTAGTATTTCAAGGCTAAAGTAAGAGGGAAAAAATGCGTGTGAATAAATTGATAGATGAGTTTTATGATGGACGACCGGATAAGAGAATTGTTTTTTTTTTTTTTTGAAATAGTCAGCCAAGATAACCCATCTTCAAGACTTACGATAATAACGAAAACAGCTCTTTAATCATAATAAAGGGTCATTCATTTTTCGGTATCGAAAGTAAAGCTGAATAAAATACACACAACGATAAATTTTCAATGAATTTTTCTCTCATTATTGGTAAGGTTTGGACTTTGCCATTAAGTAGGAACAAACATTTCTGCCTTCCTTGGGGGTTTTCGCAGCATGCAATTCTTTTGCGTTAATTTTTACCACTTTTTTACCGGCCAAAATTTGAGTAATGTTGGTTTTAAAGCGTTAGAGTTCGGGGACTATTCGTATAAGCAGGGTCTTTTGCGTAGGTAGCCTTAAAGAAAAAAATCTAATTTCCTCAATCGCTAAAATGTGAAATTACATAACTAGGAAACTTCTCACCAATTATGGCATGTTGTTTGGCTTTTTGCCCCGTCTTGTTTGAACCACATATCGTCCAAGGCATGATCTTCAATCGCTGGCTAAAAAAATCGTTTATCATTCGACGATATCGGTCCGAATTGACTGTAACCGTCCGGCGGACCAATGATACCTTGCGACCATAGAGCACAACAAACAGTAACTTTTTTCTGGATGCAATGGTACCTCTTCGATCACTTGTTGGTTTTCTGAGCCCGTTATATACGGCAACTTTGTACTACGTCAAGAAGCATATCTACGGCATTGTGAATGGTCAGCAGGCTTCAATTGTTGCGTGATTTGAACTTTGTAAGGATGGATATGCAATTCCATATGCAAAATACGCCTAAGTGAGGTTCAATTGCTGCGAACGCCGGGAAATCGATAAATTCGGATCATCAATAACACAGCAATATTTGCGACTGAACGTGCAATACGATGATGCACAGGCCTTGCAACATCAGTAACGCTTCCACTATCCACTCTCTTCGAATATATATAATATAAATACTACAGATTGCTTGCGGTCGACTATGTCGCGTAGTGTGGAATTATTTGAACGAAGAATTATTTTACTTGTTCTCCGTGATTCTCAGCATTTGGTGCCTCCTACAATTTCTGCTTTTGAAAAAGAGTGTGGCCTAATTCAGGGCTGTTAGAAAATCGAAAAAAGGTAGGTACAAGATTTTGATCTCCTCAAAAAGGAGCGGATTCTTACGAAAGAGGAAGGATTATAAAGTACTTTGCGGGATTTCGATTAACCAACCCGAAAAAAAAATCACTGCCTTAACAATTTATTATTACTCAAATCAAAACAAAATCATAAACTGATGGTTTATAATTAAAGGTTAAGGTGCTTATACCCAAGGGAAGCATTGACCTTCTTCTAATTTTTTCATCCACGAAACTAACCTTCACAAAAGTATAAAAAAAATATATATCAAAATAATATTCTTTTTTTCTCTAAGTAGGTAGCTATTTGTTTATATATTCAGAGAAGAAAACGTCCTTTGAAAATAAAAACCAATTTCCTTCAAATTACCTTTTGAAAAAACCTTCTAAGAGGCCTAGCTATTTTATATAATATATTCATATGGTATATTAAAAAACGAAACTGCATTTCCATCCATGACGACATATTTTCTTGTACCCTTTCCCTCATGCAAAAATAAAATACAACATTTTTAAGAGATACCAAGAAGTATTTTTTTTGTGCAATGTGCATAGGTACCTAGCCAATGTGGTGATGGTGATGGTGAATGCCTTACAAATTGTATGCAAGAATTCCAATTTGAGAAGTCAAGTATCATTCTCCTTCTCGGACTTAGCCAACATCACCGTCTTTGTCGACAGCGCTATCCACCTACATAATAATGAATGTCCTTCGAAAAAAGAAAAATAAAAAAACATTTTGAAAAATGGTTCCGTCCAAATACACTGTCATGGCTGAGAGCACCAGCAACATGTATTTTTATTTAAGTTTGGTTAAAGTTGTTCAATAATGTTCTCTAAATTGGTACTCCATTACCGGATCCTTTTTTCCTAATTTTGTATTCAATTAATTTTATTCATCTTATTATAATTAAATACGAACAAAAGGAATTAGCTCGCAATGATATTTAATAATATTAAAAACTATAAACTATTTAATCAGTCATTAATGTCAGTTTAACTTTTCAAAAAGCGCTATTGAAGTTCTTGTTTGCCTTCCCGGGTTAAAATAAATCCCATATAACCCTAACACTCAAAGGACCCTTCCGCCTGTTTCCTTAAATAAAACTCAAACATTTCAATAGAATGCGACAACCGTTATGGCTGCACGGATTAGTATTTTTCAAGTTCTTTCTTTTTTTTCCTGCCCAGCAAAGAGCGAAATACAGACAAAAAAATATAATCGCTTAAGGCTGAAAAATCCTTTAAAATTTTTATTAAGTGGAAGCTATCGAAGCAAAGGAAGCATGAAAAGAGGAAGCGCTTCCCGGACAGAAACAAGTAGAGCCAAGACAACAACGCCAAACAGAATCTCTATCGAAAAAGAACAAAATGCCTTGAAAAAGTTGAAAGTTTGTTTTCAAGATTTAATTAAAAGCTGGAAATTTCTTTTGTCACCTCTCAATAGAATGATTTTCGAGTGCGGACGATATGAAGTTACAAAAATTAATGGCCGGTAAAAGGACATTTTTCAATTGAATGAGATTAATTTTTGCTAGAATTTGAATGAGATGATGAAAAATTGAGGTGTAGATAAATCAAACTAACCTTAATTATTATTTCTGAGGGATAATGAGCATTAACTAATTGGAAATTAAAAAAAAAATGCTTCCAACTGCTGAATTTTTTTCCTCAAAATAAGTTTTCTTATTTCCGTTGCCAATTTAAATTTTTTTGTTTCACAAATTTCACAATTGAATGATGTCTTTGTTGCATAGTGTTTTTCATGCCGCCAATGGACAATTTAAAAAGAAAAAGAAAACGATATTAATCAAAAACACAGTGCAAAGAATAATGTCCGACTCTTTGCTAAAGTGTCCTCCTTGAGATTTTAAATCTGCTTGCACATACAAATGCAAAATAAATCAATAAAAGAAAAACACTTCTTTCCGGATTTAATTAACAAAAACTACCGTATCCAGAGGATAATTTGGTTCTGGGCTCTTTGAAAACATAGTGATGTTCCTAAAATTGCCTCAAATGGATTTCTTTCTTTATGGTCCCAATTCTACTTTCTCTTTCTTCACTTAGAAAAAAAAGGACTTTGAACCCCACCAACATCACTCGACACTAACTTAACACTTTGAATCGACCTTCACCGGTATTCGCGGCATTGTTGATACAAAAATTCGCATATCGTCATTGTCCTTCGTATATCCTTATCAGCGAAATGCGTTGTTCTTATTCTTTTCATATTTTTAGACGAGAGTTAAAAGCATGAATTATGTTTGCAAGTATCTAAATCGTGACAATGATAGTGGGGAAATAAATCCTGCACCAACAGAATAAGCGATTAAGCTGTGCTTGTTTTGTGTTTAGTGGTTTCGTTTTTTTCTTGTTCCTTTGTTTTTTTTTTCTTTTGCTGTGTTTTATAAAAAGCAATGTCATCTTGTACTTAAAGTGACACTAAATGGCGAATTCTGAACAATGCAATCATTCCTATGGGAATTTGCTTTACATTCATTACAGTTTGTATTTTTTTTCTCTATAAAACATGGAGAAAATAAAGATTCACAATTAGGCGCAGGGTAAAAATTCCATGGGAGAAAAGCCCATAGTGAAACTAAGATCAACAAACGACTTGATGATTCCCTTTTTGGCGAGTGGAGTTCGATGTGACTCATGAGGAAGTTTTTGGACCAAAATTTATAATTACAAGAATAATGAGTGAAATGAATGTTCAATATGACGGAATATACGTTCATAAGCGCTTTCTTAAGTTTCTATATAAATAAGTGAGTCAGTAAAGCGGAACGTGCCACGATCCTTTTTTCAATAATTAAACCATTAAAATTTGCTTATTTAGTTTCAAATATTCAAAAAAAAAATATTTTTCTGATTTCTAAAATAATTATGACATTTCGATCAATATTTTTACTCGCTACATTACCAAACATTACTTTTGCACTACTTGCATCAATGAAACCGAACATCTCGAGATTCTCGGTATGTCCATCACCGACCACCTCCTGTGGAACGATCACATACGCGATTTTGCCAAAAATGCCGCAAGATGTTTGGGTTTCTTAAGACGATGCAAGAATTTTTTTTCCCCTTCTGATCTGGCTACCATCTATAAAACATATATACGTCCAAAGCTTGAGTACAATTCCCACGTTTGGGCTGGTGCTCCAGTAACGTACTTAAGTATTTTGGACAGTATCCAGAGAAGAGCATTTAAGATGATTGGTGACCATGCCATCGTTGAAACATTTACGTCACTTGAACATCGGCGTAATATCTCATGCCTCACCCTCTTCTACCGGTATTTCAACGGTATATGCTCTAGAGAAATAGCCAGTTGCATTCCTCCCCTTAAGATATTCAACCGTAATACCCGCGCCTCAAGGAATGCCCATCAGTTCACCCTCGAGCCCAATTTCGGTCGTACGGTCATGTTCAGAGAATCGTTCTTTAGCCGTACTACGCGAATGTGGAACTCTCTTCCACACTCTGTCTTCCCCAGTCATTGCAATGTTCAAGAATTCAAAACCAATGTTAACCGACACCTCATCCTTAACCCTCTATCTCATTTTCCCTAACGCTTGCACTGTGCTTTGGCATAAAAAGGGAAAACAAACCCCTTGAGTGCGTGCTCATTATAAAAAAAAATAAAAAATTCCCTTGTAGAACCATTTAATAAGCCGGCTCAAGAAATATACAGTTTTATTTTTCTAATTTGCAGTTACACATCTTCTTATTTTCTTTTCCGTAAAATAACACGTATACGCCCGAGTGAACTTGCAAATACACCGTTATATAAAACATTGAATAATTTGTTGTACCGGCTTATAAAATGGTTCTTTTAGGGAAAGCTAGCAGAAGAATGCTTTCAGAGTTCTTCCAAACAAGACTGGGTTGCCTATAACTCAAATAGAGTGAAGGAGGAAGGTTCATAATTCAGAATGCACTTAAAACAGCAGTTCAGATGAGTAGTAAGAATTTGAAGTGCACTGAGATAAGGTCCATGGCCTTTGAGAAGGTGTAGGGTTTATTTTATTATAAGTGTTGTGGTTGATGTGACTGCATGATATTGTGAAGCAAGATTTAAGTTCAAAGTTTAAACAGAGAAAGAATGAGGAACAACTTGAAGTGCGATCGTATATATTAGACCATAAACAAAGCCTGGTAAAACTGTTAATCGCAACATTAAGTTTATGTTTGTGTTCAAAGTCGCAGTAACTTTAACTTCGCAAGAGAAGAACATACAAGTTCATAATCAAAGTCTTGGCTAAGTTTTTAAGGTGGTTTATAATGTGACGCCAAGAGGAATCGAAGACCTCCATATACCTTACCTAATGTCGCATTAATATGGGTATTCCAACTAAGAGTCTTATTTAATGTTAGCCCTAGATTTTATGCAGAAACGACAAACTGGATATTACAGTTATTCAAATATATCTCCAGAATATACATATGATGTGTCAGAATGAATTTTTGATATGACATGACATTTAGTTTTACTCGGATTTTAGCTGAGGTTGTTTTTACGGGATGATAGAACAATATTAAAATCCTCATTAACTCCATATACCTACGCCTTTATCGAGTATACCTAGAGGAAAACTATTGTACAATAGAACATCATCGATATACATGTGCACAGAAGAGTTCAGTGGGCAAGACGGGAGACCAATGATATAAATTGAGAACAAAAAAGGTACTAATATGGAGCCCTGAGGGACACCTTAATGTAAAGGGAGGAAAGTTGATGCAACATTGTTTGCAAGAACATGTCTGCGTTTTACCAGTGAATACGAAAAAATGAAATTGATTTCTAAGTCTTCTACAAAGAACAGAATGTCAAAAGCTTTTGAAAAGCGTCAATATTATGACTTTATTATTATCCCAATTGTTTGTAATGTTTTCAACGACGCAGTCTTAAGGCTCATAGATTGATGTACCTAAATCAATTTATTTGTTTGTAAGAAACCTTCTGATTTGAAAAATTTATTATTGTTTCCAAGGCTTTCGAGAGAAAGGCCAAATGGATATGGGTCGAAAGTCATCACCATTACGATTTATATTTTCTCAATTCAAGTTAAATGTTCTTAAGAAAATCTATCACTCTCAGCTTAAAGGAGAGATAGTCTTAGATTCGTTTTTGTTTAGGATTGACTCAATGTTAGTTTTGTTAGGTCTTATGTAATATGTAAATCATACCTTAGTGTACTATTTCATACTCGAATATATTTTTTTAACTTTTTTTCAAAGTATCTTGAAAATGGGCCAAGAATTTACTTGTAAATTTGAATGCGAAAAACGTAGAGTCAGTTGGGGTAAGTGCGCGCACTTTTCACTTTAAACTCAAATTATGTGAAGGTTATAATAGATTTCATTTTGATGTTTTTAACATTTTATAAATCTATATTTTTAGGGCAAAAAATAATAAATATTCTTAAGCGATGAAAATATTCTACATGTTATTGTTAAAAAAAGAAATCAAAGGCGCGATCTTACCCACAAAGCTACTTTTTTTTCATTTTATGAAATTTAATAGAAAATAACACAAAATCTACAAAATTTTAAGCTAAAGAGAAACTAAAAGGTCCCCTTCTTGCAACACCGGGGCGGCGACACACACTTTCCCGCCAGAACTTTTTTTTCTTACACACTATTTTTTATCAGCCCCCATTTCTATTTGGAACAATTTCGCACACCCTCGCGGATTATTTCCTTATAAGAAGACAAGGAAAGTCCGTATTTCCTCATTTTTTATTTTAGATTTTTCTTACCAAAGCCAAGGAAATTAGCAGTGCGCGCAATTACCCCAAATGACTCTACTATATAGGTTAGCACAGTTTCTAACTTTAATATAAAAACAAACGTTCTGTATCTTTTTTTAATTTAAAGCAATTTTAAAATTGTTACGTGGAGAATTTCATTACATAATTAAAATTAATATAATTCTGTTCATGTTGGAATTGAAATAAATTTTCAGTTCGAAAAAAATATAATTCCAAGAGAAAAAAAAAACAGACTTTAAACATTATTTTTTATTTTTCTAATCCAAGATACTGTATATTTTCTTGTTCAACCAAGGACTTCAAGTTCGTTCCTATTATTAATGTAACAATATTCATCTTACGTTTTCAAAAATTTATTATAAATGTTTGTTCATAAAAAACAAAAAACGAATTCGAACAATCTGTTTTATATTAGTTGCATTGCAGTGAAAGCATTTACTGCTTTCAAGGCGATGAGACGAAATAACATTTTTCACAATAGCTATATTTTATTTTATTTTATTTCGAAAGTAGATGCACTTTGCGTTTATATTTTAGATTCCATATTTTTAATTGCAGATTTTAGCAGATTTCGTATCGGTCTGTATCCTGTTTTGCTGTTCAGGATATCAGATAAAATTCTCGTTCAATATAGTTTTTAGTTCCTTTGTATACACATATTGACGTAGGTGTGCAATATGACACGCTTATACGTTTTCCAGAATTAATAAAGATTTACTGATATTTCATTTTATATGCATCTGCAACATTAATTCAAACTGAGTCATTCGCAATGACTTCATCCACGAACTGTGTTCATCACGCTGTTATGGATTGTTTATCCTGATTTCTTATTTTTTGAATTTTTTTTTACTTTGGGACAGTTATTATATTCAAGTTATGTCAACTGCAGAAGAAAATATGTGCAACATACACTTTCATTTTACCGTATAAAAAATACGTATCCCTTTCCGTTTGCTCTGAGTTGTATTCATCGATGAACGTTTACTCACTTTTTTTGTAAATTTGAACTTGGTTTCATTTACTCATTTCAATGTTTCTGTCATTCAGAAGAACTTCCGACTATCGTATTTTCCTTCTTTTTAAAATAAAAAAAAATCACTTTCTTTGGAACTGAAAAATATGGTACATTTGTTTGAAATAAATAAGCCTTGATTTTTTTTTCTTAAAATTAATAAAATGATATCAACAGAAAAAAAATAAAAAAAAGTAAGAAGATGCTTTAGATTTATCTTAAGATCTCGTAGATATTCGCCTGGAACACAAAATTAGGATACGAAAAATAATTACATACATTTTCTTTAAAAAAAAATGTGGGTATTTGTTCTTAATATGCGTATCGCAGTTTTCATAATTTTTAAAATTTCTTTTTAAAATAATTGGTCAATAAATTTAACATTTAATGTAAAAATAAATTAGTAAGCAGAACTTTTTTTCTTCTAAATTACAAGCTGTGTCAAACAAACGGTCAGTTTCACTTCCTACTTGCAACATGTTTGAAAAGATTCAAAATTTAAACACAGAGAATTTTGTTCACTTGGAAACGAGCCACCATAGAAAATCAACGAAGCCAAGAAAATGTTATACTTAAATAACAATTGAGCTTTAAATTCCATTATACCAATCAATTTTTTGTGATTTTTAAAAATCGGGTTAGTTATCATATAACTTTCTCAACTTTAAGTGTAGGATTAATGTGGTTGAAGTGTTTAATTTTGTTTCTATTCCCATAAATAGTATATTTTAATTTAATTTCTTTCATGAAAAACTGCGGTTAAGACTGCACTCAACTCAAATCATGAACAATAAATCACTCCAGGGAATAGCTTAACCTTTCATTATGAATCTACTTATGAATAACACAAGGAAAAAAGGATTTCATTTTTAATTTTCTTAAGTATTTCGGAAGCCCCAAAAAGATATCTTTGCGAAGATAAATTGTGAAATTCTAGACGTCCTTGCGTATCGTTTGTCAAAATTTGGTGAATATTTTTAAAATCAAAACCATCCATCTCCCTTACCACCAGTAACAGGATATTTTGAAAAACACAATCATTATCTCACAATCTCTTAAAGCACTTTGAAAAATAAATTTTCTGCAATTTTAAACTTCAAGCCGTCCTTGCGAATTTTCACAAAAACCAAAACACACTCCTTGCCAACATTCACTTTCTTCAAAGATATTTCAAAATTTCAAACTATGCACAATAACGGTTTAGCGATTCTTGCGATAACATTCTCATAACAAAATTTCTTATTTTTTTTTCTCCTCAATATTCGAAATGCGCGCTCTTCATCCTGTGTTCGAAAGGACTAAACGCCATAATCTGTTTTGAGCTCTTACAGCGGCAACGGTCCAAAATGCAACTGATGGAGCACGTTGGATTTTCCATACACAAAAGCATGCACTGAAATAAATCCACGAGGAGTTCTATAGTCTGGTTTATAAGGATATAAGTACAAGAAAAAGAAAATCATCAAAAAAAAAAACAGTCAAAACGAAAGTCCTTTGTAGTGTGACGAAAAATAGGACCTGCGCATAGCTCTGTTGGAGTAAAACGAAAATATAAATAAAAAAAGCAACACGAAGCAGGAAAACTATTTTCATTCATTTATTTTAGCCACGCGGTTTGAATGAAATTGAGTAGGGTTGTTTGTTTTTCTTTGGTTGGGGTGTGGAATGGTAAAACGTCAGACAAAACCAAATTATAACACCTGATGGTATAGGTCATGTTCGGGAGTATTAATGTTGCATATTGTTTGATTTGAAGAAAAAGACTCATCTTCTTGTTTTATTTGACACGTCTCATCGGTGGTAGTTGTTCTACTATTTGTCTTTGATTAAAAAGACTAAGAAAGACCAAAATCATCAGAAAAGAAACCGAAAAAGTATATTTCAGAAGAATGCTACCAAAATCGATGTTGTGCAACTTAATTAATTTTTACCTCCTACATCTACAGGCTGCAGGTGCAAAGCAGGTACTCGCTATTCGTCATACTAGTACCTACTCGTTTATATTATTACCAATGGGACGTGCGGTTGAATTTTATTTTATTACAATTTTTCTTCGTCTTCTTTTTCAATTTCGTTTGACGTGTGTCCTTATAAAATTTAATTATAACTCGCGTCAACTGTCAATCGCAGTTCGTTTGTAAAAGACGAAGACAGATGAAATAGTGAATACTGATGCATTGCAAATTAAGATTAGAGATTGTGGTTAGTGTCGCTATGTCCTTACCGTGGGCAATGGCAATCAAATTTGAAGATCTGGCTCTGGCTGGGATGCTGGGGCTAGTTCCTTTAAATTTAGTTTATTCCTGAGTCTTTTTACCTCCGGGTTTTGACACAGCATCGCGTCTCAACGTGACCCTAAACCATAGATTACGATATAAGATTTCCAAAAACCCCTAATTAGTTCACACCGCTTACAGATCTACAAAAAAAAAATATCAAATTTGTGTTGAAATTTCAAACTCAGAGGGACGCATCGCGATTCCATGTGGTGAAAACCAAAAGTACAACTAATGCTGCGCAATGCATAGCGGAACATTTGCGGAATTACATGCGTTATTACACGTCAATATTTCCTTCACAGAACGGATACCATAACAAAATAAATGTAAGTAAGTTTCTCTAAACGGATACAGCGATGGGGCTGTATGTTTTTTATGTTTTCTAATACGTCACCATAGCACCTATTTTCATGCCATTTCACTTTCTTATTTTTTCATCTGGCAACCATACATCAGCTATGACATCTCAAACCATTTTACAAAGAGACTTCAGCTGTCACTCTACTCTATCCAAAGTTCCAACGTAACGTAAAGTAATGCAAGCGAAAGTAACATATATGGCGTTTACAATTTGCAAACTAGAATCTTTTTTTGACAATTGGGTTAATATGACAGTAGCTTCTAGGCGTTTTTATTTTGCATGGGAACAGAGCCTGAACTGTCAAACTTAATACCTATTGTGCTTCTTTTTTTGCGCAGCGTATTCAGATCATCAAAGTTGTAATTCTTTTTTTTCGTTCAGAGGTCGGTTTCTGAGTGTTCAGAGCGCGACCTAAGGATACAAAAAAACGAGCTTTCCGATTTAAGATCTGAACATGATGCGTCGCTCGTCTCCCGGCGACGAAACTGACAACTGTCGTGCGGCGAGTTTGACATTTCCATAAAAATTTCAGTTGTCACTTTCATCGCCACCGGGCAACAATCTACGCTTGACGCATTCTGTTCAGCTCTTAGGTCCGTTCCTTTAAGGGCTAACTATAATGAACGGAACATAACGGACGGAGCCGTCCGTAACTGAGCGAATACAAGGAATTCGTATATTGTGCCCTAAATAACGGATTGCTCCGTTTCGTCAATTTTCGTTCAGTTTTGCTTACGGACGTAAACTGCGCTCCCCTTCGCTTTTTACGGACGAAAATTTGACAGCTGACTGGATTTATTGTTTTTTGAAGAGGAATTCGATTATTTGTTGATTTTAAGGAATTAATTTCTTGAAAATTGTTTGTTTGTTGTATGACAACCGATGTTCACAAATTATTGAAAATAAAAAACAAATATTTTATTTTGAAAGATACTTCCGTACACATCCGTTCATTATGGGTATAGTGTTCACATGGCAGTTCGGAAGGGAGCGTTTCGTTCGGTTCTGACACTAGCTTCCGCTTGATTCCGCTCATTATAGTTAGCCCTTTACTTTTTCAAGTAACTTCAAGCTGCCGAAAGTTACTAAAAACTGCTAAATCCTGTTCCCTAACACAAAAATTTCGTAAGAAAGAGAGACGATGAGAGAGTAAAACATTTCCCCTCAAATGAGAGAGTTACTAAAATCTGCCCAAGAAAATTCTTCGGGCAATTTTTAGCAGCTTAAATTTAGCTGTCAAAAACAGCTGTCATCAGCTTTTTGAATTCAATTTCAAAATATCAAATCAAATAGAAAATGGAAATCACTTTCTTTTGATTCTGATCAATCAGCCAATAACGATGTTAAATGGAATAATTGTTTATTCGTGTTGATTTAGTTTATTAATCACGATTTAAGAATAATTATTTTGGTTTTGCGTTTGACGTTTCTGTCATATAGCTATTTTACTAGAACTTACTACAAAAGCGTTCCTTTACTTTTTCGTAACTTTGACTTTCTGTGAGAGAATTTATCCCCACTCCTGCAAATTTGACAGTTTACTTGAAGTTACTTGAAAAAGTAAAAGAACGGACCTATTATTCGATTTTTGACAAATGTCAAAGTGTGTAAAATGAAAATTGCAAATGGAAAAAGCCAATACATTATTTCCTTCGCAGAATTCTTCCACTATTTCAGTCTTTTTCCTAGGTATAAACAGGATGAGTAAATTATTACGTACATACGTTGCGCAAGTATTTTGTATTACACGCGTTACGTTGCATGGTTACCTACTGTTCTTTGTGCACTTTTTATGAAAGGTATGGGCTGACTCCATTTTGGCTGAAATACAAACATGATTTAGCTTTGTCTTCATCAACGTTACTATGCCCCTGCTTCGAGTTTGTAGAAATTTTGTATATACAGCTGTTGAGCTGTCAGTCACTTTGAACTTCCGTTAGGAGTCACATTACGAAGCACAATGTACCAAACGTAATTTCGAAGCTTCATTGTGAAAGCATGCATTGAATTCCTAAGGCTGAACTCGTGAACGTGAGGCGAAGCCCAAGCTAAAGCACATGTCTGTGTTACAGCCATTTCGCTGCTAGTTCTTTTAATTAACTTTGACGTCTGTTATTTTGGAAATCAGCTAAAACCTGCAAATAATCCATAGGTCCGTTCCTTTACTTTTTCAAGTAACTTCAAGTAAACTGTCAAATTGGTAGGAGTGGGGATAAATTCTCTCACAGAAATTCAAAGTTACGAAAAAGTAAAGGAACGCTTTTGTAGTAAAGTTCTAGTAAAATAGCTATATGACAGAAACGTCAAACGCAAAACCAAAATTATTATTATTAAATCGTGATTAATAAAACTAAATCAACACGAATAAACAATTATTCCATTTAACATCGTTATTGGCTGATTCATTAGAATCAAAAGAAAGTGATTTCAATTTTCTAATCTGGGTCCATGTTCTGTAACTCTCACATCGAATAAGTTTTCGCATAAACAGTGCGAATCAGAACAAAACTACGATGGAATGGGTCGAAAATCTCTTTTTCGCATTCAACTGTTTCTGTAACTTGTTTTCACTCGATCAGGAATATAATGAAATGAAATTATTGGAAATCCTGGAAAAATGTGAGTAAAACTGTGTGTATAACTCTGAAGTCGAAATAATTATTCGACTTATCAGTCAAAATAACTCGACCACTCTCAAGCAAGTGACAGTGGCGTAGATAGGGGGGGATCAGGGGGATATATCCCCCCATTGGGATTCATAATTGTTCAACATAACCAGCCATGCCAAATAAGTTAAAGGAACGCATTGTACATTCTATACCTACAGTCTACGGGGAAAACACAAAGTCTACTTCATCTGAAAGAAATTATTACTTCTGCAAATCACCTAATTTTTTGAATTTCTTTTTTATATCGATTTTTAAAAAGCATATTTTAACGTCTCTCACCAATTGATAATAGGTAAACGTGCAAGAAAAAGAGCTTAAATCCAGCTTTCCACATCAAAAGCCTACACCGACCCAAAAATGTAAAGTTATTTAGATTTCTTCTCACCGTATGTCACATTGTTAATTTGGTGTAAGAAACCGCCCCAAACACGCAACACACTCATCCACACGAACACAAATGTTTGCATAACTGCGGTGAAGTTAACTCGAATCCTAACGGTAACGATAACTCACACTAATTCATTTAAACCAGAAAGCAAAATGCGCTATTACCCACGCTAATGGGACGAAGTTAAAAAAACAAAAAATTGAGAAAATTGATACTTTTGGTTTTTGGCAAAAAAAAAATTGTTTGGTGGCTTCCCTAAATTTTGATCTTAAAAAAAAATAATAATAAAATAAAAAGAAGACCAACGCGAATTCGCTGAGACCTCAATTTTCAAGTTTTAAGTCAATCGGACCAGTGGTTAAGGCTGGGTGCGTTTACACTTTTACAGAAAGACAGACAAACATCCAAAACTTTTCATATATTCTATACTACAGGGTGCGGCACGAAAACTTGCTGATTTGTTTTTGGCGCCAAGCGGGGGAGAGTGGTCGGATGTGGGTGGAGAGTGTCTCATTTTTTAGAGGACTTCCTGAAGTTTCATCTACGCCACAGTCAGTCGACATCATGCATTGGACGAAAGAGCAACGCACATTCGCCTCCACTCAACGTGCTTTCCGTACTCGCTTCAACATCCATCCCGCGTTCCTGGCCGGCAGTCGATTGTTTCGTGGGTGAAAACATTCAGGGAGAGCGGAAACGTGACGAAATCCCATCCAGCACACCGGAGAATCAAACAGAGGAAAACATTGAGAGGGTGAGAGTTTCTGTCTTGCGATCTCCCCGGCGGGCGTTCGGCGCGCAAACATGCAGTTGCTTTGGGCATATCTGATCGCACTGTGAGACGAATTCTCCACCAGGATCTTCATTTCCATCCTTACAAATTGGCTTTGGTGCAGGAGCTTCGTGAACGCGATTTTGTTGCACGTTGAGTGGAAATTATGGAACGACTGTTGGAAAAGTAAGCCTCGCAGGCAAATGGCGCGTTGCTCTTTCGTCCAATGCATGATGTCGACTGACTGCGGTGCAGATGAAACTTCAGGAAGTCCCCTAAAAAATGAGACACTCTACACCAACATCCGACCAGCAAGTTTTCGTGCCACACCCTGTAGTAGTTGCCCGTGTTTTCGTCCGTCTCTCCTTCGTGCTTCGGCCAGAGGTGCGTCTTGACTTGTGCATGATGCGCATGAATTTGGTTGCAAAGTTATTTTAAAATTGTATATTAGTCGACTCTCCTTAAGTCAAAATTCTTCTTAGTAAGACCAAGACGCTTTAGTAAGACTTTTCACTGAAGCTTTGCTCTTATTATTCGCAGCGTAACTTTGTATAGCTTAAAGCCTTCCTCGATAAATGGACTATTCTCCACAAAAAAAAGAGTTTTTCAATTTGATTTAGCAGTTTCTGAGATCTTTCCGTTTTTTCCACATTTTCCGCTGATTCTTCGCTCCTATTGGCCGTAGACTAATTTGTTATGAAGCCTAAGATTCCTCAAATTTTGAAGAATAGACTATCCAACTCAATTATAATTCGAACCAGTAGTTTCTGAGATAAGCGCGTTCAAACAAAACAAACAAACTTTATATATTAGTATAGATGTCGGAAGTAAAAATGAGCGAAGTAGATCCATCCCCTCCCATAGCGAAAAGCTATCTACGCCACTGGCAAGTGAGATAATATTTTGAAGCTGAATTCAAGCTCGTTTATTGTTTTTACTCGAGCTATAAATTCTTTATTTATTTTTTGAGGAGGAAATAAACTTTTTAAGAATTATAATTGCATTTTTTTCACTTTTCCGTCTTGTTTGCATAAATTTTTGTTGCCTGTGTGTTTTGAGGATAATTTTATAATCATCAATTTTGATTTTTTTAGGGCGGTTTAGTTCACTCAAAGTTGAAGTCAACTTTGGGACTTTTGAATTTCTTTTTATTCAGTCAAATGTTAGTTTTCGACTTTTAATTGTGAACGCTTGAGTTAATCAACTTTACATTTATTCAATTTTTAAAAATAGAAGAAGCTGAGAGAGAAAAACAAAGATTGTCTCTATTTTTTCAAAAGTTGAAAATGAAAGTCACAAAATTGAATTCAAATTTGAGTGAACAAAATCGCCCTTTAACTGTCACTGTGACTGGAAAACTGGAAATTGTAATTTTCACACAGACTGTTTTCGCATCAAGTTATAGACACAGTTTATTTTCCAAAATAGAGAAACGTTGGAATATTGTGTTCCACCTTGAATCGAATGGGAAACTTTTCGACCAAGTTACAGAACATGGATACAGATTTTATAATTTGAAATTAAATTCAAAAAGCTGATGACAGCTGTTTTTGACAGCTAAAATTTAGCTGCTTAAAGTTGCCCGAAGATTTTAGTAACTCTCTCATTTGAGGGGAAATGTTTTACTCTCTCATCGTCTCTCTTTTTTACGAAATTGTAGTGTTAGGGAACAGGATTAAGCAGTTTTTAGTAACTTTCGGCAGCTTGAAGTTACTTGAAAAAGTAAAGGAACGGACCTCATATAGCAAACAGTAAAGGCACAATAGGTACTTTCAAAACTTCTCATATCAACAAAAACTACGAAAATATTTGAACTTTTGAAACTGCTTTTGTCACGTTACGTTTTCGTTACGTTCTATTTGCGTGTTAATTGTCAAATTGACTGTTGATCTGCAAGCCTGTACTGTAACGTGTTCTTATCAATTCTCAAGGTTCAACTCAAGAGGTCAGTCCATGACAACATAAAATTCGCTTTGTGTTTTCCATCAGCTTCGGTCCGTTTCGACAATTGGTTAACAAATCATCTGTTTACTTTTAGAAGCTTTGACCCACAGAAAGAACAATTGCAAAATCACAAAACTCATATTACTTTATCGAAGTTATTTTATTTGATTAACACGTCCTTACTACATTCAATCACGTCCAAGTGGATTCAAACTCAAATAACATCGAAAGCAAGACCTCCTTTCCTCACAACGACGCACGACGTGGGTTAAAGAAGAACGGAAAAAGGTCTTATTCATCGATAATATTTCAATCAAACCTTCCCAAAAATCCCGCCCAAACTCTCAACGCCATTGCCATAAAGTGTAAATAGGTTTGAACAATATTCAATCTTTTCAACTTCAATTTAATATTTGAATTGCAAATCCATTACCCTGATTACTCGATGACGATGATGATGGTTTGCATATTAGGGATAACTAAACTCGCCAATGTTTTCTTTCAATTTTGCAACTGAAGAACTACCCGCAGTGAAACTTTTCAACTCCTGTATAAGTCTCCTTCAAGATGTTTTCACCGCCACATCGGCATCCGCATCGATTTAAAATTTTCCTATTAGCCTTATTGCTACAACTACCAATGCCAATTCAAACAACTTCAACTTATTCCTTCCAAATTAAGGATATTATCGGAAGAACATCAAAAGCGAAGGATATCTCTACAATTGCGTTCTTCGGGCGCATCTTTGAATTGGAAATTTTTCTACTTGAGGCCGACGCAAGTATACCCCGAATGGTTTATACCGAGTCCTTTGGCGAACTTCTTTTTGCAAGTGAGTTCAACAAAAACATCCTTCTGATTGCTTGTGTCAACCTTTGGCAAAAGTCGATGTTGAATCGCATTGATGTTGCTTTTCATGGGATTCATGCGTCCTCGAGGAGTATTTTTGTGGTGCCCGGCGAGAGATACAAGAATTTGCGGTTTCTTCGTGAACACTTCGAGTGGTGCTGGTCGATTGGGTTTGTTGATGTTCTTGTGGTGCTTTTAGCCACAAATGAGACCTTTTCGTATACAAGATTTCCGCAGATGAGAATTATGAGTGGGACACTGCAGGACGAGTTGTTTCCAAATCGATTAGACAATCTTATGGGGTTTCCAATACGATCTCCAGTGCAGTACGATCCGCCGAGAGTGTATAGCTACATTGACTCATGGGGTCGTCACTACATCACTGGCTATTGTGCAGAATTGTTCTTGGCATTTTTGGAACGATTTAATGCCACTTTGGAAGAAGTCCGGATCAATAATTCGACGGACTACAACATGCCGGGAATAATCTGGCTCATCAATCGCGGGAAGATTGACATCAGCATTCACACGTATATGGGAATCAGTGGAATTCGTTCGAGCTATCCGGTCCGGATGATGCAGTGGTGTGTACTGGTTCCGAGTCAGGGCGAAATCAAGGCCTATTGGTATTTCATCCGGCCGTTTCAGTTCCATTTATGGTTGAGTTGCTTAGGAGCTCTCGTTGGAATTTCATTGTACGTGGCTTTGGAAGAGAGATTCCGTCGAGGCATTCACTACGACTTCGGAAAATCGTGCTGCGATGTTTTTCGCTTTCTACTTTGCCTTCCAACTTATGACCCCAGACCGTTTGCACTTCGTCGGAGCTCGAGGCAGATTTTGATTTTTATGCTCGGATTTATGTTGACCAATATGTACCTCGCCTACTTGACAAGCTTCTTGGCCAAAATAATTTTAAGACCACAAATACAAACCCTTGCCGAATTGGTGACAAAGAACATAAGCATTCTAACACTGGACTTTGAAATTCCAATTGTTCTTAGAAACCGAGGCCTTCCGGCTGGATTTGATCATCTTTTAGTTCCGATTTCGGCCGCAAACATATCCCGGCCAGAGCATTTGATAAATAACCGTAAATTGGCGTATATTGTAACCGACGACAAGGCGTCGTTCATTCTCATGCAGCAAGTGCATTTGCGACAACCGCTGTACAAAATTGTCGATGAGTGTGTGTCAACAATTCCGATTGGATTTCTTTTGGCCAAGCAATCACCATTCGAAGGGATTTTGAATCGTTTCATATTGAGAGCTAGTGGAGCTGGATTGATATTCAAATGGTATAATGACATGTATGCGATGGGACTGAAGGCGGGTATTTTGAAGGTTCTGCCATCAGGGGAAACGCAAACATTGCCGTTGACTATGCAACATTTTCAATTTGCTTGGATTGCACTGGCTGGAGGTTTGGTTTTGGCAACGATTTGCTTTGCCTTCGAGAAAATTACTGAAAATGTGAGGAAGTTTGGATTCAGAGTTGTTGTTTTCCGATCTAGTGCTAAGTGACAGTAATGTGACCCGTGTGCGTGGGTTAACTTTAATCCATGTTCAACCTTTTCAAAAAAACTGACATCCTATCGAAATAAATGTGAACAAAATTTAAAAGTGCATAATTTTCATTTTTAAGTCACACCAATAGAATAAAGAGAAAAAATATCGAAAGAAATTCAGACTTATAAATAGCTGCCTAATGAATGGAGAAATTTGAACAAAATATGAGCGCTCAACTGTCATTTTAGTAAAGCCAAACGGGTTCAGCCTGCTGAACGTCAAGACGAGTCATAAGAATAAATCTGCGGAGTACAAGAAAAAAAAAACAACACACTCGTAGGCCCCGGCGAGATTCGAACTCACGATCTCCTGTTTACTAGACAGGCGCTTTAACCAACTAAGCCACGGCGCCGACGTTTCTTGTGTCAGTCAAATAAAATCAAAATCTTGTTTTACTTTTCAGAAACGTCTTTGGACTTGAATGTCTGTTTTCTCTCTGTGTTGAAAAATTGTGTCTGGAACTGAATCCTCATGAGACGCTCTTAGTTTAGCCCAATTGTGGTTTTTACATGCATGAAAGGGCCTTAAAGGGACACAAAGTTCCATTTACAAGAAGCTCAAAGAATATTTTTCAATGTTCTTTTTTAAGGATTGTGTCATCTCTTAAGATCAAAGATTCTTCTGAATTATTTTTAACCAAGTATTCGCATACATAGCCGCAAGGCAAAATTTTTCATGAGTATAGTCGTCGTCGGCGTTACATACATTTTGTATGTGCATACTCTGTCTCTGTAGCAACACCATGGAAACAAACTACAACAACAACAAAAAAACCTTTTAAAACATTAAAATTTTCGTTGCTCTTGGAATTCAACTCAAAAATGAATTTGATTTTTTTTTTTTTGGTTCTTTCGACAACTCGATTACTCGATGTCGAGATTTTCATTTTCTATTTTCCTCATTTGTATTGATTTAGAAAGTTTTTGACCGCTATGGCGCTATTTATGACTTGACTAGGTTAGTGGTAAAGTTTTCCAATAGCAATTTCATAAATTTCGTTTATAGATGTGGGAATCTTTTTTCCACTCCAAATCCTAAAAATAGAAGAGGAGTGAATGCATTGACACTCAAGAGTCGATACTTTTGATGCATTGATTTTTTTTGTGTTGAACTTTTGAATGTATATGACTTAGCGAGCCTTGTCCTTCGCCTTTGACAACAAAATATGTGTCAATAAGTTCGATGAAAAAAAAGTAATGATGAAAGTGAAATTTATTATCAATGCGTTGGCACAAAACCATCTTATCTGTCATCCATGTCTGTTTAAGAGTACCTACGTAGCATGTATGAGCCTTCATAAGTGTGTCAGACATTTGAAGGGTTCTTGAGCTGTGTATGAAAAAAACTTTGTAAAAAAAGTGTTAAAAAAAAGGAATACATTTCCAAAACTGTACAAATTTCAGTCGTTCACTCGATGGGGGAGGGGGTAAAGAAGGCATTATAAGTATTATTTTACTGTATTAAGAAAGAGGGGTCAATCAAACACAACAAATACAGAAACAAGGGCCTTTTCACTTCACAGCGAGAGGTGCAATTCTTTTCGTCGTTTCAAGTTGGTAACGCAGGCAATCTCAGCTGTCATTTATGGATGAAACACGCTTTTACTTCGCCTTCGTCTACGTCTTTGTATATAAATTTCTTTGTATATGGATTACAACTGGTTACAAGCCGAGAAAGCCATTTTTTGTTTACATAAGTTTGTATTGTGTGTTCTCTGCTTGCTCCTATCAAGGAACTGTCAAACCAAGCAGAAAACCAAAATTGATAGTACCTGGTAGTTCCATATACAAAGGTCTACGTTACGATTCATTCGCTTCGAATTTGCCTTGAATGACATTTCTCCCTTCATCATCAACATTCCTCCAAAACCAAAGAATTTTGTTTGTTGACTTTATTTTACAGCTGTTGAGCTGTCAGACAAAGTTAATGGACAGCATATTTGAACTAGAACTTCTATTTAGAGCCACATTATGTACGAAACGTGAGGTCGAAGTTTCATTGTGATAGCATGCATTCAATTCCTATATGGCTGAACTCGTAAACATCAGGCGAAGCCAAAGCTAAAGCGTGTTTGTGTTTCAGCCATTACGGTAATATAAAATTCTATACTAGTGTAATGTAACATGAGCTTAACAAAGAACGTGGCGACACTCTATCGATAGTCACGCTCCTATTGGCGAATTCCAACATTCAACATTTTATCTTCAGACTGTACGAAAAACTGCATGAAAACATTCCAGAACACAAAGCTTTAGTTTAAAGTGTACAAAACCAAACTGTAACCGAAATGTGAATATTCAATTCTATCTTTGACTTTGACTTCACTCTTGTTTCTGATTTCCAACTGTTCACAACATCGTCTCTTGTACTTGAAAGCTAACATTCATTTTGTTTAAATTGTTAATTGAATAATTGTTAAATAAAGATCAAATAAATATTTTAGAGAAAAACTAGACATTAAACTAGAAAATCTCACAGAGATATCGGAGCCCTCAGAGAATTGTTTCAACGATAGTGACATTAGAACAACAGCAATTTTATTATTATTTTTCAAGCATTGAGATCTCAGTGAGGTTTTTTTCATCTGGAACTGGCTTAATTAATTAATTTAAGACCGTGTGCGAATTGCTTTAAAAAGTGAGTTAACTTGACGTTTGGTTAAAATTTGTAAGACGGGTTATTTTTTTTATCAAGGGCTGAGGTAGAACTCAGCGGCTTCCAGGGTCTCACTAAAGAAATAACGAAACTTAAGCTCTTTGAGAGATCATTCAATTCCCATATTTTATTTAAACAGATTAATAATTATTATAGTACTAGCCGACCCTGCGAACTTCGTCTCGCCACCCTTCGATTAAAATAGAGAACTTCATATCTGTATTTTTTCAAGCTCTACAACTAACATTCTTCTTTCATTAAAGCAAGAAATAAAATGCAAATTTCTTTGAAAAATTCAAAAACTTCTCTGTTTTGACTATTTCACAAAAATCAGAATTCCAAACAGCTTATCCACCTTATTTGCTGACTTTCCCGTAAGATTTTCTCAAAAAATTATTTTTATACAATGAAAATTTTATAAAATTGCATTGAGGATTGATCGGATTAAGAGTCCAAACCGGACATACAAACAAACCAGTGCTCTCGTAGAGTTTTCCGAGTTCCCAATCAAAAAATTTCCATATTTCTATTTAAGAATCAATGCTTTTTCTATTTTCCATTGGAAAACCCATTCCGAAATTTTCCAAATTTCCATTTGAAAACTAATGCACCTGCAATAATATGCAATTTTCCCAATGAGTTTGCCGAGTTTTTCATCAAGAACTTTCTGTTTTTCCATTCGAAAACCCATTTTGAAACAAAAAATTCCAAGTAAAAAAAATCAAATTTCCGACCATTGTTTGGTTTTTCCAGTTTTCCCACTCTTCCATGAGGTTTTTCCAATTTCTTTTTTCACAGAAATCATCACTGAATGCAACAGTATGAACCATGAAAATTTCACAAATATCTGTTGGCCCATTTCGGAGTCTATAAGAGACATACAAACAAACACACATCCATTTTTATATATATATATATGAGTTTGCCGAGTTTTTCATCAAGAACTTTCTGTTTTTCCATTCGAAAACCCATTTTGAAACAAAAAATTCCAAGTAAAAAAAATCAAATTTCCGACCATTGTTTGGTTTTTCCAGTTTTCCCACTCTTCCATGAGGTTTTTCCAATTTCTTTTTTCACAGAAATCATCACTGAATGCAACAGTATGAACCATGAAAATTTCACAAATATCTGTTGGCCCATTTCGGAGTCTATAAGAGACATACAAACAAACAC
This sequence comes from Sphaerophoria taeniata, assembly GCA_943590905.1. Taxonomy (NCBI): domain Eukaryota; kingdom Metazoa; phylum Arthropoda; class Insecta; order Diptera; family Syrphidae; genus Sphaerophoria; species Sphaerophoria taeniata. The sequence continues at coordinate 29,301,577 of OX016541.1, forward strand.
ACATCCATTTTTATATATATAATAAAGAGAAAGAGATTTAGTATTGAGTTAAACATTTAACAAGTACAGTACGAAATTCCTTAAGGCTATGGTTCTATAAATATAGTTCAATCTAGGACAACAGAGTCCACTACTAATTACAATCTGAGCAACCAGATGCCACTTGATTATTACAGTCTGCAAGCAGACGCCACTGATAATTACAGTCTGAAAGCAGACGCCACTGGTTATTACAGTCTGAAAGCAGACGCCACTGGTTATTACAGTCTGAAAGCAGACGCCACTGATAATTACAGTCTGAAAGCAGACGCCACCACTGGTTATTAAAGTCTGAAAGCAGACGCCACTGTTTAAGACCCAGTGAATAGTTACACAGTCTTTTAAAACTTATGAGAGGACTTTCCTAGTACTACTAACCCACTGTTCTCTGAATTTGCCTTTCATTTTCACCTCTATTAGTCAATTTTGTGCCAAAAAATGGATGTGAATTGTATTTGGCACACGAACTGATTCCATATATTTTGTATCTCTCTGTCGGCTGATTGTACGAAACGACTTGCTTTTGTTTGTGTGTGTACAGCTGTTGTTTGTCGACTGTGCGCTGCTGCTGTTTGTCGTCAGTCGTCTATGGTGGAGTGGGATATTTATTATTTGTAATGAACGTTTCATTACAATTTTGACACTTCGTGTGGAATAAAATGTGTTTAAATTACACTACCTCCGGAGCAGACTAAAATATGACAGTAGTGGTTAAATTCAACCATTATTTTTAACGCAGTTCGCCCAATTCGCATACGGTCTAAGAGCTAAACCAGAATGCAGTCACCAGTCGAGTCGGAGTCGCCGAAAATGACAGCAGAATTTGTATGGTTTCGCGAGACATAGTAGAACTTTTTCAAATTTGTCTCGCGACGAGTTTGACATTTCAGACGTCATTTTCGGCGATTGGCATTTTATTCTGTTCAGCTCCTTTATATATGGATTTACCAGGTAATATCAAGAATGGTTTTCTGCTTGGTTTGACAGTTTTTTACATAAGTTTGTAATGTGTGTTCTCTGCTTGCTACTGTCAAACCAAGCAGAAAACCATTCTTGATAGTACTTGGTAAATCCATGTACAAAGTTCAGCTCTTTATTATTCCCTTCTCCCATCAATATAATAAAATTGGTTCCTACCACTGAACTCACTCATTCTTTCTATTTTCTACGTAAGAAAAAAACATAGCATCGAATGTCAACGCATTGTTCCGAAACCCCAATCAGCCCGTAAACTGTCAAACTTTTTTTTTGTTGTTATTTGGGTTCAAAATCCATTTGGCAAAGAAAGTCTTGTTTTATTATTTTTTTTTAGTTCAAATTCTAGTTTAAGAATAAATGTCTCCCGAACAATATTAACAACTTAAGACAACACATCAAATTAACAAACTCTTATCGCATCTAATCACCTTAAGCAAGCTGTTATCACCGTGCAAATCCATTTACCGTCTAACCATCCACTTCACCTTTGGAGAAACCGTGTTGTATGCAATCAGTCAATGCAAAAAAAAAATAGATTAACTTCCTTTAACACATTTGTTTTTCTTGCCGGTTACTAAAGTTCAAGGTGAACAGACTTGCCAAAAAATAAACTATTGCAACGTTCGAATCTATTTTTAAAAAAACGTTGGTTCTATTTTCTTTTCTTTTTTATTTAACATCGAAGACAAAAATTGTTCCTTGAAAGTTGGTTATATAACTAGACTTGTGTTTCGGTTGTGATTGATCATCTGAGGCAGTCCGTCTCAGTTGTTGGTGGAAAAACACAAACCATAAAATTCTGTTTTATTGTGATCTTGTGATCATTCTTGGTGTATGGTCATTTTGGTTGACGTCGTCGTCTCGAGGTCGAGGACGTCGTGAGAGGCAAAGAAACTATGCCCAGTTGAAGACAAGTGCAATTGCAGCACCAGCGAAATATCGCGTTTTTCTTCTAGTTTATTCTCAACTCCATTTGGGGCTTTCACTTTTCGGTAGGTGTGTCCTTGCATTCCATGTTCCTTAAAATTACAAAATTTGGTCTGTAGAAAATGCCGACAATTGAGAGAGTCGTCACCAAACCCGAACAAACACTGACCAAATATCGTTTTGCGGATTCGGTTGCGTGTACTTACATTGTTTCGGTGTGCGCTGCGTCCATAGCCGAGCTTGTTACTTACCCATTGGACCTGACGAAGACGCGTCTGCAAATCCAGGGGGAAGCCGCCACCACAACCAAAAACACAAAGGTAAACAAAACTACTGAAATGCATCTTGCACCTGGCATTGATGGGAAATCCACTTTGTAAATTCAAAATTCCTGATTTTGCAGTATCGGGGAATGATGGCAACGGCCGCTGGAATTGTTCGCGAGGAAGGTGCCATGAAACTTTGGCAGGGAGTGTCTCCAGCGCTGTACCGACATGTTGTCTACAGGTTGGTCAATGGTCTACACATCCGCTAAAGCTGCTTCAAAACTATTTTTTTTCAGTGGTGTTCGGATAACATTGTACGATTACCTGCGCAAAGAAATGGCCAAAGGCTACACATCTCACGAAGTAGTGCCTCTTTGGAAGTCAGCAATCTGTGGAATATTTGCCGGCTGTATAGCCCAGTGGCTAGCATCGCCGGCCGATCTAGTCAAAGTTCAAATCCAAATGGAAGGCAAGCGTCGTCTGATGGGTGAGAAGCCGCGTGTCAGAAATGCCGCGGACGCTTTCATGCAGATACTTAAGCGAGGCGGTGTCAGTGGACTGTGGAAGGGAAGTGTACCCAATATGCAACGGGCTGCGCTAGTGAATTTGGGTAAGATTCTATTCCCTGTGACAAAAAAAAATATTGATGAGTGCTTTCTCTGCATGCAGGTGATCTCACAGCTTACGATACAATCAAGCAAACGCTTATGAAGAAACTGAATATGCCCGACACCAAACCGACACATATTCTGTCGTCGTTCGGAGCTGGTTTCGTTGCTGCAATCATGGGTACACCGGCTGATGTGATAAAAACAAGAATTATGAATCAGCCAACCGACGAAAAAGGAAGGTAAGTTACTGCAACCTTCTGGAAGCTCCTCTTCAGATTTGATTATTTTTAATTCCAGAGGCCTTCTCTACAAAGGACCCATAGATTGTTTCAATCAAACAGTCAAAAAGGAAGGTTTTGCAGCTCTGTACAAAGGACTCCTACCCTGCTGGATGCGGATGGCTCCCTGGTCATTATCATTCTGGCTAACCTTTGAACAAATTCGACAAGTTCTTGGAGTGTCTCTATATTAGTTGATTGTGTTCACCGAAAATAAACAAAATAGCCGCCTCGACCAACCCAAAAACAGCACATCCTCCTAAAATAGTTACAAGAACAGTTATTCTATAAGCATAAGCAATGATTGTACAAATATACAAAACTAGTTATTTTTATTGCTATTAACGAATAAGGTTATGTATTATGTTGTCGATGTGTAAATTTTGTGGACTAGTGTAATGCTTTAATTATGATTGTGGTTCTGCCCATGGAATGGGACAAAAAGCGAAACAAGTTTTTAAGACTTAAGTGAAAAGTATGAATCGAGAGAATGAAGTGAAAAATGATAAATAGAAAAGAAACGATCTGCTTATAAAAACCGTTTGTTTGATTGTCAATGGAACATGCTGTGGGACATTTCCAACTATTGGAAGACCAAGGCTTTAGTGGCTTACACCCAACAAACATTCTCTGAGTGCACGTGCACTCCTTTGTTCTACCGTATCTAACGTTTTGGGAAGCTCATTTTTCATGACAAATTGATATAAAGGGTTTTCCAATAATTTTTGCATTTTTTGAGATAAATGATCGGATGTTTATTTCATTATAAAGAGGAAGGTATGCCGTTAATAATGGAACACAACATCAGCCAAATGGCCACCACGACCACGCTTACAGGACCATATCCTTTTCATGAAATTTTCCATAACCAAATCGCAAAGTGGCTGCCCTATGTCCTCGATAGCCTCACGAATTCCATCTTTGAGGTCTTGTATCGACGCTGGGCTGTTGGCGTAGACCTCTTTCACGTGGCCCTAAAGGAAGAAGTCGCAAGGCGTTAAATCACAAGATCTCGGTGGCCAATTGTGATCACCTCTTCGAGAGATAACACGGTCCGGAAACTTTTCCCGTAAAAGATCGATGGTTTCATTGCTCTGCCAAATTTTCACCATTTTTATAGTGAATTTTGATAATTTCAATGCGTTGTAGAAGCGTATCGTTCCATTTTTATTAATGGCGTAGTTTCTACTTGTCAAATCAAATGTCAAAAAATGACAGCTTCAAAAGTGACAGCTACCGAAATAGCGGGCTATTCAAAATAACACCTCTTATTGGAAAACCCTATACTTACTTACTTACTAAAGGTGGCGCTACAGTCCAGGGTGGACTTGGGCCTGAACCAACAAACCTCTGCAGCCAGCTCGGTCCCTAGCTAGCTGTCTCCAGTTTCGCACGCCGAGTTGGTTGAGGTCATCTTCAACTTACGCGCGCCACCTGAGTTTTGGTCTTCCTCTACTGCGTCGTCCCCCTGGGGTGGATTGGAAGACTTTACGGGCCGGAGCATTGGTGTTCATCTGAGTCTTTGGAGTTTCACTCTTTTAGCTAGGTCAGTGTCGCAGTACAGCCCTTATAGTTCATGGTTAAATCTTCTCCTCCATTCACCGTTTATGCATACAGAACCATAGATCTTCCGTAAAACTTTTCTCTCGAAACGGCCTAGGGTGCTCTCATCCGTTTTTGACAGAGTCCATGCTTTTGTACCATATAGCAAGACGGGGATGATGAGGGTCTTATAGAACGTCACCATATTTGTTCGAGAGAGGGCTTTATTACTCAATTGCTTTCATAGCCTGAAGAAACAGCGATTAGCAAGAGTTATTTTCTTCGATCTTCGCGCTGATGTCAGTGTCCATGTTTATAGCACAGCCAAGGTATACAAAGTCCCTAACTACCTCGAAATTATATGCGTCTATCGTGACGTTTTGTCCAAGACGTCGGTGTTGGGAGTCCTTTCTTGATGACAGCATATAGGGCGACGTGGTCATTGATGCACCACCCTATTTTCAAATGACCATAACTTTTTCCAATGAACTCTTTTTGCTATGTATTTTTGTATTTCATTCTTTAGATATGTTATGAAAATACGTACGAACTTATATTTTCGATATGATCTGAATTCTTTGTTTAAAAAGTACTTTTTCCCAAAAAACCAAATGGTGCATGGTGCACCATGGTATGTACTGAATGCACCAGTCGTATGTACACGATGCACCACAAATTTATTTAAAGAATCAAAGCAATTTTTTAACGTCAAAGACAGATTTATTTATTCAAACAAAAATATACGAGAACTTAAATATAAAAAAAATCGATCAAAAGACCATATCACTTAAGGGAACTTAAAAATAAAAATAAATAGAGGAACTCCTCTAAAGCAAAGTTATTATAGGATTTAAGTTCATCAAATGGACGGTCAAGAAGTTTAGAATTCAAAGAAACTGATGAATTTGCGGTATCTTCTTGATCAGATAGATTTTAGCTGCTGCAGTCGTTCCTTTATTTCATCTTTGTCTTTTTACACAGTAAATCACGGTGCATTCAGCACCGCTTATGTGGTGCATTGTGCACCACCCTGACATGTTTTAAACAAATTGAAATAGTTTATAACAAAAGGAACAAAACTATTCACTCCTTATTTTAAAATGTTAGCAAATGTTCAAAAAACTGTTTAATTGATTTGTTATAAAAAAACTCTTTAATTTCACTCAGATATTAAAAAAATAAGCTAACCTTATTTTTTCACTTTATCACTGTAAATTTATAAAACACTCCACACAAGTGAGCCCCCAAAGAGAAACACTTTCTAACTTAAATCTATCGGAGTTTCTGAAAGTAAGGATTACATTTGAAAGAGGTATACACTAATCCAGCGTCCGGTTTGGCGTGTATAGCCGTGGTGCATTCTGCACCACTGGTGCGTGCATTGATGACCACGTCACCCTACTTTGTTTTGCCTCATTGACCGCTAAACCCATTTTTTCAGCCTCTGTCTGTATACTAGCAATAGCACTGTTGACATCGCGCTGCGTTCTCCCAATAATATCAATGTCTTCACTCATCAGCGTACGCGAGTAGTTGCACAGACTTCTGTGAGATAGTGCCTCAAGTATTGACGCGGGAGTTCTGCACTATTCGTTCCAGTTTGATGATAAAGAAGTCGCACGACAGTCTATTACCTTGTCTAAAGGCTTTTTTGACCTCGAAGGCGTCGGTGAGGTCGTAACTTTAACCTTTGGTTTTTGTTCAATTACAAATTAGGAAAAGAAATCATTCAGTTAGCAAAATTAAACACAGTACACAATTATTATTCGATTATCGTCTTTTCTTTATTTTAATATAACAACCGACTCGTTTCGTTCGACTTATAATGCGTTTTTCTTTTTTAGTTCAGAGCTCCGAACTCTGAGTGTTCAGAGCTTGCTGAACACGCTCTGAACAAATGAAGCTCTGAACATTTTCTGAACGCTCGGATTTCATTTTGAAATGCAATTGAGCATTTTTAGTTCAGACATCGACCCTTCGTATTTTTGAAAGCTGAAATAAACATTTTTTCATTAATAAATAAAATAATTAAATAATTATTCAAAATAAAACTAATTATCTTTGCCTTTGATGCTCTGAACACTCTGAACTAAAAAAGAAACACAACTTTTCGTTTGACAGTTCAAGCTCTGTTCAGATATAAAAAAGAAAAACGCCTATAGCGTTTTTTTTTTGGTCGTCCGGAACTGTTCCGAACAGTTCTGTACTCGTTCACTTGGCACAAGATGACAGTTCTTGTTCTGAATAGAACAGAAAAACGATTCCAAATTTGAAGTCACAATCAAAAACAGAATCACGCATACATGCACGCACTCGCATATACGTACTCGCTGCCATGTTTACAAATAAAGAAATTAAAAACAATGTCATGTCATCTGCAATTCTGCATATGAGGTTTCACAAATACACAACCATTCAACCATTAGAAGCAAAAAAAAGTGTTTGCCTGTTCGTTTGGAATCCGGAATCGGACAATTCTGTGTACAATTCCGGATTACCAAAACAAAACGCTATTACTTAACTTGACTGTGTGACTGTAACGAATAAAATGTAAAACATAGTATAGGATTACAACTACATATAAACTTCCCTACACCGGCAGCTGTTATCCAATACAAACAAAGTTTTTTTTTTTCATTGCCTACATTACCGACTTTAATGGAGCAGCGAGAGCATTGTATTTCTATCTAGCTAGTATGTGCAAGATGGCAATCGATTGTGGTGCCATCTTGAGATCTGGCGCAAAGCTATTTTTTTCCCAATACCAAACTTATGTAAAAAAAATAGCATTGCGCCAGATCTCAAGGTGGCACTACAATCGATTTTCATCTCGCGGGTACTAGCTAGATAGAAATACAATGAGCGAGAGTTCTCCACTGTCATCCTGCTCAGAGGAATGAGTTTTGTAGGGATGCCAAAACTGGCCTTATACAATTCTTCTCTATAGATGCTGTCATACGCGGCCTTAAAATCGATAAAAAGATGGTAGGTGTCGATTTGGAGTTCTTGAGTTTTTTCCAAGATCTGCCGTAATGTGAATATTTGATCGATGATGGACTTTCCTGGCCTAAAACTGATATGGACGATGGACCTATCAGTTTGTTGACAAACGGTTTCAGGCGTACTACAGGATCGGGCAAACAATGCTGAGGTTCCATTCATCGGACATGCTCTCATGTGACCATATTCTGCAGATGAGTTGGTGCATGCTCCTTACCAAGTCATCGCCGGCTGCTTTGAAGAGTTCGGCAGTGATGCCGTCAGCCCCCGCGGCTTTGATGTTTTTAAGCTTAGATATTGTTACCCTCACTACTTCAAGGTCGGGTGGACGAAAATCTTTGTTTGCATCGTCTTCGTTGAATGGTTAATTCTGTCTGACAGTGGAATTTGATTCGTCATCGGCGTAGTAGGTACAGTCTGCAGAAGTGATCCTTCCATATCCTCAGCATTGACTGTGACTCTACTACGATATTTCTCTGTTGAGCTTCAGTTCGTGCTCGCTCGGTAACCTTGAATCATTTGAATCATTCGTTTTACCTCTTGGTAAAACTTCCGAACCTCATCTGTGTTTTTTAGTCTCTCAACATCTTCGATCGATCGCTTTTCATGCTCCCTCTTTTTCTTTCTGCAAATCTTGTGTTCTTCTCTCCTCTTCTGTTTGTACAGCTCCCGAGTTGATCTCGTCCTCCTGTACAAATTGATATATTTCTGCCAAATTTTGAAAAGTCTTGTCTTTCAGCAAGCAAGCGGCACCAGCCAGCGCGGTCCCATGCTGGATATCTCAAGATTGATTATCCATTAATCGTCTAATCATCCACTTCACCTTTGGAATATGTATTTTCGATATTTGTATCCAGTCTGAGTTTTAAATGTAATAAAATTGATTTTAAAATTTTTTGTTTTCTTTCCGGCGCGATTACTTGAGTTCAGGGAGAACGGATTGGCCATTTGTTCTCTCTTTTATTAATTTAACATCCAAGACTTGTGTTTCGGTTGTAATCGTTTGTGTCGGTGTCGTGTTATTGGAAAAACTTTGATCTTGTGATAATTCCTGGTACAATTTAATTTCGGTTGACGTCGGTCGTCGTCTCGAGGCCGTCGTGAGAGGCATAGGACAAAAGCAATTGCACCACCACCAGCGAAATATCCGTTTTTATTCTTATTTGTTCTCAATTCTAATTGGGATTTTTCCCTTTAAACAAAAAATTGATTGCTAGAAAATGACGGGATCTGAAGGTGACAAACCACCGACCAAACGCCGCTTTGTGGAAACGGGTACGTGTACTTACATGGTTTCGGTGGTTGCTGCGGGCGTAGCCGAGCTTGTTACTTACCCGTTGGACCTGACGAAGACGCGTCTACAAATCCAGGGAGAAGCCGCCACCACAAAAGTACAAACAAAGGTGAACAAAAATACTGAAATGCAAAATTCCTATAAATTCAAAATTCCCGATTTTCCAGTATCGGGGATTTCTGGCAACGGCATATGGAATTGCTACCGAGGAAGGTCTCTTCAAGCTTTGGCAGGGAATTTCTCCAGCTGTGTACAAACACTTTGTCTACAGGTTGGTCAATGTCTTCCCACCCACTAAAGCTAATTCTTCAAAACCAAAATATTATCAGTGGTGTTCGAATAACAGTATACGATTACATGCGCAAAGAAATGGGCCAAGCCTACTCATCTAAGGATGTTATGCCCGTTTGGAAATCAGCAATCTGTGGAATATCTGCTGGCTGCGTAGCTCAATGGCTGGCTACGCCAGCCGATCTTGTCAAAGTTCAAATGCAAATGGAAGGCAGACGTCGTCTGCTGGGTGAGCCACAGCGTTACAAAAATGCCGGCGAAGCTTTCATTCAGATACTTAAGAATGGCGGTATCAGTGGACTGTGGAAGGGAAGTGTACCTGGTGTTCAACGTGCTGCGCTAGTGAATTTGGGTGATCTCACAGCTTACGATACAATTAAGCAAACGCTTATGAAGAAATTTGATATGCCCGATTCCAAACTGACACATTTTATAGCGTCATTCGGAGCTGGGTTTGTTGCTGCAGTCCTGGGTACACCGGCTGATACGATAAAAACAAGAATTATGAATCAGCATATCGATGAAACGGGAAAGTAAGTCTTTCGATTTACAACGGTTTTCCAAATTTTCTCATCATTTTTCATGTCAATATTTAAATTGAAACGAAGAACAAATCCTTTTATTCCAGAGCCCTTTACTACAAGGGAACCATGGACTGTATCATGCAAACAGTTAGAAAGGAAGGTTTTGCAGCTCTGTACAAGGGATTCGTACCCTGCTGGATAAGGATGGCCCCCTGGGCAATAACATTTTGGGTTACCTTTGAACAAATTCGTTATTTTCTTGGTGTTAGGTTTTAATATAAAAAATGAACAAAATGCCGACTTGATCAACTCAAAAATTTAACGGTACATCCTCCTTAAATTAGATAACTGTAAACATAAGTAATGTAATGATTGCATAGATTATCAACTAGCTATTAACGAATTAGATTATGTATTATGTTGTCAATAAAATGGGACACAAAACGAAAGCTCGAATGAACTCCGGACTGGTGTCTAAATACGTGTTTTTTTTTCTTAAACATAAACGAGAACATCTTTGCTGTTGCTGTTAACGTTGGCTTGGCGTAAAAAATGAAAGAATTCACACCAATAAATAAGATCAGTTATTCTGCCCTATTGATGTGTTTTTCGGAGCGGATTTCGATCGTGTCGGACAAGTTTTGCTTCGAGGTATTCTTCCGAATTACAATTCGTAACGCAGTACGATAAGTAGTTTAGGACACAAGTTAACTCTAAACCGTTTAAGTCAAATTCAAATGAAAACACATCGATTTATCTAGATCAAATGATATTCTTTATTTTAATAAAACACGAGACCAAAACTGCACGTCCAACTGATTCCACTGACAAAATTCAACTATGTATTTTCGGTTGGCTTGCTTTTTGTTCTCTCTTTACTTAAATTCTAGTGGCAGCCATTTACATGTATTAAGTTTGACTTTGAATGTATCAGTATGCCAGTTATATTTTTGGTTTATTTGTAGGTTGCTATTGCTACTTAAGAAGAGCTCATACATTTTTCTTTTTTGATTTTTGTTATTTATTTCGCTTAAAGTAGCAATGTGATGCAATGACTAGCTTACTTTTCTTTCATTTTTGACAGTTTGGTTTCCGATTTGTCCGACGAAAATTGTTTTGCGGAATTGTTTTCAACATTGTTTTTGAAGTTGTGCAGAGTGAAAAATGTTGGTATTAAACAAAAAAAGTACATACAAATTTAATAAATTGCTTCAACTTGTATTTCAATTGTGAACGAAAAAACGTTACTTCAACAATATGCCCAAATGGTCCTCCTAATGAAGGTGATGCCATTCCTTACTTCTTTTGCACATTTCAATAAAAAAGTTGTAAGCCAGCGCATGTCAAATAATGCCTTGCCATATTTTTGTCCGATGACATTTACCTCTAATACAAATTTTCCAAATTTGCATTGCGGAAAATTGTCCGCTCCGAAAAATACCTCGATAGGGAAGATTATAAATTTTATTAATTTGCACAAAGAAACATATCTCGCCCGGTCTGTTTTCTTCTTTCAGTTGTTTCTAATTTGCGTGGTTGTATTGGCATCCCTTTCTGTATCTATTAGAGTTGATAACGGTGCCGCCACACAACTCTATTTGAAATCAATTATGTAATTCAAAGCCCAAACCCGATTAAAAACTACAAGCAAACAGTTCTAACGATTTTCGTATTGCTATTAAACTTTATCTACGCACTCCTAGATGTCGTATTTCAATTCGCCCAAACACAATACTATTCGCCGCATCACACTCTACTCATCTCTCTCTGTCACACAAATAAATTAACCTACCACAAATTTGTCTGAATTCTGACACTTGACATTGAAGCGAATATATCCCCAAAATGGCACCAGTTAGTTCATTGCCTGCTGTCAAAATCTTACATTTTAACAAATGAATACAAATAGTAATTTTCCGAGAAAAAAATAAAACAGATAAACCTTCTTCCTTACGAAAAAAAAACAAACACCCACAACTTCACAATCGAATCACTGTTAAAATCTAATCGGATTAGATACAAATGTTAATAGAAAACCAACAACAAAATTCAACTAAAAACTTAAAATTATATTCGCCAATAATCTGCGATAGTTTTTGTTCGTTAAACGGAGAAAGTACACATAGAAATAGAAATAGAATAAGGAATAGAAAAAAATTGTTAAAAGTGGCGTAGAAAACGGTGACGAAGTTTTCTCAAAGGTTCTGTCTTTTGTGGAATGATAGTTGCTAGTTTACCCCTCCTGTTGTCTTGTCATTGCCCTCACCATAACGACCTTCAGCTTTAGTGTTTTTTTTGTATTGCCTCCAGCCAACTCCTAAATATTGCAATAAATACTTTCTTCCCTGATAATTTACTATTCTTCTTACTAAACTGAACTTCCATACTTTCATAAACTATCGGTTCTGTCGGTTTATAATTCATCCCCGTCCGGTGTTCCAAGTTCAAAGTTACCCAGAGAAAAAATGCAATGGCCTTGGACCTAACCCAAATGTCAACAATTAATTAAAAATTCCATAGTCGGCGGAGAAAGGGGCTGTACAGTGAATAAGTATAAGAAATTGCGTTTTATATAAAATGTGCCTCTGTTTAATCCCGTGAATAGCAAAATATGAAATCAAGTAAATAGTTAATTTGTGTCTGTATATTCTAATTTTACAAAACCCCATAAAAGAAAACAAACCGAAGGTGACAGTTTGTTGGTGAAACTACCCAAACCAAATGTCAAACTCTCTTTTCGTGTTTTTGTTTTATACACGAATTTTACTGCCGCATAATTTAACCAAAAAAAAAATCAACACTACGGAAATAAAATGTTGTTCCTGTTGTCGTTTTGTTGGTAAAGTGAGTGTTCTTCGATTTTGTCTGGCTAGTATTTAAAAAGTCAAAAGTGTTTAAATTTCTCAGCTTCTCTCTGGCTGCTTATGTAATTTTGTAATGTGTTTAATACGCGTTGGTAGTGATTATTACTACCAATGATAAAGCCTACAATTGTGACGTATAGTGTAAACGTGGATTTATGCGTGTTACAGTAAACGTACACCTGAACCAGCTCTAGACATCCAGACGAAATTTTAAAGCAAGTGCAAGAAGTTCGGAAAAGTAGACACAAATAAAACGGAGAATAAGGAGAGAAAAAAACTTTAACTAGCTCTCCAGTTCCAGCAACAAAAACAAGGGCAAAAGCCAAATTGAACAGCAACAACAACAAATATACAGAAACTCTCAAGGTTAGTGGGCGAGTTGTATGTAGTTGTGGCGAGTAGCGAATTAGTTTTTAAGCGCAAATACACACAGGTATACATAAATGAGTAAGCAAAAACAGTCAAACCCTCTTAATTGACAATTATGAATTTTTGAAAGTCTTATGCCCAATTTCATAAACAAAAACTAAAAGCACTTTATTAAAATCTTTTTGAATTTTATCAGACCCTTAAAACCTTTTAGTTTCACCAAGCTTAAGATTTCATTGAAATGTTTGTTCTTTTCACAAATAAAACGCTTTTTTTTTCTTTGTCCTGGAAACTAGATAATAGCCGTGTTTTTTTCACTACTCAGTAGTCAGCACAGCAAAATTTCCCTAGGCAAACAACAACAATTTGGATTGCAGTCGATAAAAAGGCCAGTAAAGAAATGACAGTTGTGCCGGCGATAGAACTTTCAATTATTGAAATGAAGATAGCGCTGATGACGTTAAGAAGAATTATTTTGCTACACGAATCTCATGATCTGAACTTATCTGAGTTATGAACTTTCTTAGGTTAAAGTACTTGCTAAATTTTTCTCATCAGAGGCGCAACTCTCAGGTCCATTTTGCCACGTTTTATGTAACAATTGCCATACAAATTGAGTTTGACGATGAAAATGACCAATTTATTATTTTTTTTATTTTTGACCTCTGAGCAGATTCAGATATATTTCTTTTTTAGCTCAAATGTATCAGATACATAGATAAATCAAGATAAAAATGACCGAGCAAGTAGAGCGGTTAGCTGAGCGAAGACAACTTCACTTGTTTTTTTTCTGATTTTATAGACAGAAACAGGATCCTGAAATTAAAAAAATGGCAGGAAAAATGCGAAACAATAGAAATTGCAGACCGCGCAATGCATTGAAACGGATTAAAAATCCGTGGTTTATGTTTTGATCCGAAAAAAAAAAACGAATTTCAGTTTTAAAGCTTTAAAAACACACATCTCTAATTTCAGTTAAACATTGTCATACAGGCGCATGTTCTGAAAATGCGGTTGTCATAATGAATACCTAGGTAATAAAGACCTCTCTGCACAGCAGATGAAAGAAATATTGTTTGAGGTGTGTAACAAAGTTCTACAAATTCCCAGCTTTGTTCGACAAAACACTACAGTTGACAGACTCTAGTGAACCTAGGAACCCGTTGAACCTACTCTCGAAAAATCGAAATCTGGTAATCATTTTGATTTTTATTTTCACATTTCGGTTGGATTCATTTCAAGCAAGCAGAATGAAGTGTGTAAAGGGTCTCCCAAAATCAAGGCCGCCATATACAGCTGCGGTAAAAATAATAGCACCAAAAACATATTTTCTTGTCTTTGAAGAATAAAGTTCAATCAATAGCTATGGAAAAATATCAAAACATGCAAAAATCTAAAATAATATGAAAAAAAATTAGAAATTTTACTCATTGAATTTATTCGAACACTTCTTTTTTTAAAGCCGATTTTTCAATCGTCAAGCAGATAGTGTTTATTCGACAGATAATAAAATATTGGATTTTTCAATCGTCATAAAGGCTTTATCTGACGAAAAACGCTCCCATTTATTCGACCGATGAATACTCAGATAAGTTTATTTGCCAGTTTGTTATTTTAAGATTTTTTCGATGATTGAAAAATAGGCTCTTAAACGAACTAATAAAATAGCCGGTGAAAAAAAATAGCACCAGTACTATATATCTTAACAAAAAATTTCTACTTCAAAAAATAACAAAAAACAATTAACAAAATTGTAGGTATTCTACTAGGTATATAGTGTGTTGAAATAAAATTAATACTTTGTGGCAAAGCCTTTCTTGGATATTACCCCCTCACATCGCCTGGTCATCGAATTAGCCGTATCCTGGCACCATTTAGCGAAATATTATTCCAGGAGACCTTTATTACGTCCTAGAGTGCTTCCTTGTTAGTTGGTTTCATTTCTGAGACCACTTTGTATAAGTCAGCCCACCAGATTCTCAATCTTGATCCAAAAAATTGGTTCAAAACTATAGTAGGAAAAACAAGCCCAAACCATTATGCTTGATCCTCCATGCTCTATCATCTTGGTGAAATTAGGGATGTTATCCGCTTTAAGATGTCTTCGAACGTAGGAGCGTGATCATTTGCCTCCAAGAAAAACAATTTTGCTTTCGTCCGTCCTAAAAAATTCCGCGATTTCTCTTATGGTGAAAATTGTATTGGTGGTGCTACTTTTTTACCGGCACTGTATATAGGTTGACGACCCCTTAAAAAACCCAACTCACAGTTTAGGGTTAGTAAAAATGAAGTGTTTTATAAAAGAACAACTTTTCTGCATTATTGAACATTATTTCAAAAATAATGACAATTTAGCGGCCGCAGTTCGAACATTTCACACAAAATATGGTTGGAATAGTGTTTTAACTTCGCTTCATCAACTATGAAGATTCAAAAAATTTTGGGAGACAGGGTCCATTGGAGATCCAAACACACTATCTTCTGGTCGTCCAAAAATAAGTCATTCAAATGTCAGTATTTTCAGCAGTTCGTAAAAGTGTCAGCGACAATCCAGGAGGGTAATTCCGTAACTTTGAAAACGACTATCGTCCAAACGATTGTCGTCGACGATATCGTCTCAAATTTGCTTCACGTAAGTTGATCGTCATCGTCTCGTCCATCGTTTTTTTTTGCCTCTACATTTTGAGAGCTACAGAGACTCTCAAACTGTAAACGAAATGTCATCGTAGTGCACGTGTATTACTATCCGCTCAAGTTTTGTGTTTGTATACTTCACCCCTATAAAGCATTTGCAAGAAAGTTATAGAGAGAACTTTATAATGTAGATGTCGCTTCTCTCTTTTGATCTGATTGCAGTACTCGTTAATAAAAACACTACCATAAAAGATGACAATTTGATCTAAGCGTTTTACATATTTATATTTTGTTTACCTCGGAGATTTTTTCAAACACAAAAAATATATGTAATTTCATTACCAACAGTTGAAATGAGTTATTCCTATTTGAATTTTTCTCTTTTTCACTTCAAAGAAAATTCATAAAGTCCATTTCTTGACAAAAATCTAAACTTTGAAGTCTGTTAAAAGCCGAGAACATTTTGTTTTAATAAAATAAATGATTTAACATAAAATGTTTCATAAGTTTCAACCGTGTTTTGAAACAAAAAATTAATTGCTTTACAATTTTTGTTCTAGACGATACCTAATTAGCTATCGTTCAAATTCCATCGTTTTGACGATATCGTCTTGACGATAGTCGAGATACGGAAAGCAAATTTCGATCTGAAAAAACGATATCGTCTGGACGATAGTGATTTTCAGAGTTACGTGAAGCGAGTCGATCGTCGAAACGATATCGTTTCGACGATATCGAGATACGGAATGACCCTCCAGGATCCAATCTCAATTTGTCGTCGTGGACAAAAACTGCAAATTTCAAGAAGCTCTTTACAGCTTATTAACTCCCTATATTGTGTTTTATCATAATTAGGTTTACTTTTCTGGGATTATTTATAGCCAACGTTGCTTAAGCTAAATGAGGTAGGTACTTACATCGATTTGGTTGAGTTCTAAAACGCCTATTAGGCGTGTTTTATTGGTAAACTTAATTATGCTCAGCTCCCAATAAAACGCAATGCTCAGTTTTAAACCGAGTTTCTTACCACTGAACTCAAATAAAAAGCACCAAAAAGACTTAGCAGAAATCAGTTTTTCAACATACTAACTTATGTAAAAAATTCTGTCTGCTTGGACTATTGATGGCGCCACAATATTTTTTTCTTTAAAAGGTTTGACATTAGATACTGCTAGCAAAGATAGTATTGCCCAAAACTTTATCTTTAGCAGTTAACTGAGTTCCATTACTTGTTGTCTTCCGTGTAAAATTTTACTAAGTTGAGTATAAAATTACCATTGGTCATGCAAGTTTTCACTTAACCGACCTCTACTGTTTCTTCTTTTATGACAGATAATGGTTGATAGCTTATGATAGAAAATAGAATACCTATGCTTTATAATTATTGAAGTTTAGTTTAAAGATAAAAAATAAAAATAAGAAATTTAACAGACTCGTCATTATTATTATTGAACAAGATAAGAAAAAAAAGGTAATAAAACTGTCTTTATATTCATGTTATGTCGTTCTGTTCGTTTATTGATTCAGGGTTTGTTCGGAAAGACACTGTACAAGTGTTCTTGTATATATTGCCATTAATGCGACGCGAAGTTGACATACAATTCTGTCGATGCTTTATTTGATGTTAAAGGTGAAATTCAGTTCTCATTGTTGTATGCGTTTGTATAGAATTAAAGTCAAGTTACTGACCTGTCATAAAGTTTGACATTGGGAAAGGCTCTGTAGAAATTGACGATTGTTAATATAATTAAAGGAGCTTACCCGTCTTATTTTGTTTTAACTATCATTTTTTACTCAAAGAATAAGATTTCTGTTTCAGCTTTCAGTTAGAAAAAAATCTGATAGGAACCCTTTCTATTGAACAAGTTTTCTAGCAAAACAACTACTGAATTTTTAAGGATAATATGACAAAACTTCGAAAAACAGAAATCCCATCTGCTGGCCTAATATTTTTGTAAGCAACTCAAAATACTGTTATACCGCTTTGATATAATCTTAAGCGGGGTTTACATGGTCCAACATGGTTGGACAACATGGTTGGATGAAAAAATGAACTTTGCGTTTACACGAAGTACGATATTGTCCAACATCAGTGTGGTTATTGGTTCTGGGAGATTTTTATAAAGTTGAAAAAACTCCCTCCAAAACTCATTATTGGTAATTTCCGACTTTCCGACTCGACCTCAGAGTAAAGGCATATAATAGAAATGAAAAATGAGTGCGGGGAATTTCCCATATTTTCATTTTTCAGGTTTGTCCAACATCTGTTTACACACGTTGGATGGCATGACAAACCAGCAAGTTTTTAAAAAAATTTAAAAACCATCCAACATGGTTTGTCAAGCGGTTGTTTTAGCGTTTAGATGATCCAACATTGCTGTTGTCATACCATGTTGTCCAACCATGTTGGACCATGTAAACCCCGCTTTATAAGTGCCTTTAAAGCAGAAAAAAAAAATTCGTGGACTTTGTTGACAAAAGTTTTTTATCAATATGCTTCATGCGATGCCTCTTACAAACTAGCAATAACATAACGTCGAAAATATTTATCGCGCCCCCTACTCTCACATTCTTCCTTATCGAAATATTTTCTTGTCTTCTGCGCCATGGCCTTGGACAACGATTTTATTGTGAATCGCATATACCATCGAAATGTTTGTTGATTATATCATTTTAATTGTTGCTCTTTCCTCTTTTGTCTACTCGTTTATGAATTTTATTTTAAAATGTGAAGAAACAAAGAAACGCAAATATGATTCGAAACAACAAATTTAAGGAAAGTTTTGTATTTTCTGCCGCCAAAATCGAAGTATAAGATTCAAACAAAAACAAACACCTTATCTATTTCAAACACTAACACAACCACACATTTTTTTGTCAAAATTTTTAATTTAATTGATCATCTGTTGTTGTGCGGTCTAGCCCGGCGAAATATTGCTCTTGGATACACTCTGGCTCGTGTGATTGATATCAGGATTGATTTCGCCTCATGAAAAAATGTGTTGGTTAGTTAACAGTTGACGGAATTTATATTAGTTTAAATATTCTTTGAAATTCAACTTGTTATTGTTTAATTATCATAATTAATAGAAATACAATAAGAGAACATTGCAAATCGATTGAGAGTGTACCTACATATGTCAACACCTGTCTTTTATAGCTTTTTTGCTAAGTATTGTGTCTTTGCGTTTTTGCCATTTCGTATGACGTAGAAACAAGGACAAACAAATAGCCAAGAAAACAGTTTCTGTTTCTAGAGATTATGAATGCTGTTTTGCGGAAGGAAACTCCAAAATAGCAAATTGAATCTATTTTTAAAAATACCGCATCGGCCCGCCTATAGTGCGCCTGGCATAAATATAGACGGGCGTACATATAGAAAAAAAACCTTATTATGGTCTATTATGATATTTCTGTTTGCAATAAGATTCACAATAATCACAATCAAGTATAGAGGTTTATTTAATGCGAGGAAAAGTACCACAGTTGACTCTCATTTCTCCTCACTCCTTTCCCTGCAACGGAATCGGAATAATATTCACCAAAGAGAATAAATATGTCTTTAATGAATGCAAAATCAGTAAAGTATCTTCTAATTAGCATATTGCACTTTTATAAATGAAAATAAAATTTGTTTCTTTATAAGTAGGTATATTTCTATTTTTTCTACATGGGAGGTTGCCAGAATTTTTTTTTCTGAACAAATTTGAAAAGAAATGAAAATTAAATTATTTTTATGGTGTGATTCATGAACCAATTTATAATTGAATATGTTGATAAGAAGACTATATTAGTCTTGTCTTGTCTTGTTTTAAATAAGTCTTTTAAGAAAAGAATACAATAAAAAAAATCAATTTTGGAATAAGTTATCAATATTTCAATCAATATTGTCGCTACGCAGAGGTATTAAATACGGACTATCTGTAAAGATTTCGGGCAAGAAATAGCTGCCTTAATAATAGCCTTTGATTCGAAGAGAAACCATAGTATGGACCTTCGATCAGTAAGAATGGGGTGCAAGCAAAAAGAAAAATGTGCACGACTGGGCCGTACGAACTTGCTCCTGCATGCTAAAACTAAATATTTATGATTACTTTTATGTTCCAAAAATTGCAGAAAGTAGTGTTAAAATAAGAGATATACTTAAAGCAATTCTGATTATACTCCTATGCACTTAAATATTTACTTGAAATAAATAAATATAATGTTCTTTTATTAAAAATTTGATCCCTTATAGTAGGAGAGCCGGCTGCTCGATCCCACTCTACATGTCGTCTACTAAGAAACAAGGTTTTCCCTACACGTTTTAAATCTTGCACCTTCACTTTTTGTGGAAAGTTAATTGCCATGCACCAGCTTACATTTAACTCACAAAAAAAACTCAATATATAGAAATAATTAGAATTTATTTAAAAAAAATTAAAATTTGAAAATGTACCTCGTAAAAACATTTACATACTTCCAAAAATTTAAATGCCAAACAAATTCAAACCTTATTCTTAATTTATTGATTTTTTTTTTAATCATCGGAGCCGCTTTTTTTTAAATTAATTTTTTATATATAAAATTTTTCAAAAATGTCTTAAAATTAATTTGGGTATGCAGTTTTCAAGAACATGTAAATATACATATTATTCTTCAACTTGGATTTTTAAAATTGATCCGTTTTTGAGATACAGAATTAAAAAAAAAAATTTTTAAATATTTTTTAAAAATCAAAAAAAAATTTTGACAAATATATTTGGGAAATATATACGTATTTAAAAAAAAAAAAATACTTATCGGACTTTTACTTTTCGAGAAAATCTAATAACAAAAAAACGGTTCCATGGGAGGTACCGTTTTGGAACAATACACATTTTTTTTTTTACATAAAATACATGAATGTTTAAAAAAATAAAATTCGAGGAAGTTTAAAAAAATCGTAGGAGCCGTTTTGGAGAAAATTGAAAGTTTTGGTTTTTGGCCAAAAAATCGTATGGTGGCTACACTAAATTCTGATCTTAAAAAAAAAATCAAAAAACTGAGACATGAGTTTTTGCTCAAACCTCTAATTTTCAAGTTTGAAGTCAATCGGACCAGTGGTTAAGGCTGTAGGTGCCTATAAGCTTACAGACAGACAGACAGGCGGAATCGCTGGACCCACTTTTTTCGTTTTCTCTATCATCGTAATGTCATATCTCATCATCATCTCAATTTTTTTTTTTACGAATTCAATACTTGCCATATATTCTATATGTCGCAAGTAAAAAATGTGCATGACTGGGTCGCATCAACTTGCTCCTGTATTCCAAAACTTAACTAAAAAAAACGTTTAAAATATAAACATGAAATTAAAATTCATAAAAAATATTAAACTGAAATATGTATACCTCAAAAACGGGTATGGTTTGTTTATTTCTATTTTGGTTGTTTCGCCAAAGTAGTTTCGCATTTTTTATTTTGAATTTTATTTGTTTCGGCTTCGCTTCTTTCGCGAATTATTTTTTCGCTTTATAGTTTTCTCGTTTTTTGTTTATTTTGCATTCGTTTATTTTGCTTTTTTTATTATTTCGATTTCAATTGTTTCGCCTTCGTCTGTTTTGTTTTTTAATTTTAAATTTTAATTTTTGTGTACATAAGGATTAAAATTCGCGGGAATTTTAAAGTCTTCAGAATCCTTATGTACACAAAAATTAAAATAAAAAATTAAAAAACAAAACAGACGAAGGCGAAACAATTGAAATAAAGTGTAAGGTAGATAACAGGAAAAACGAATCACTTGCATTAATTTATCTACATGAAAACATAGGTTTTAATATAAATAAAGCA
The DNA here is from genome assembly GCA_943590905.1 of Sphaerophoria taeniata. Taxonomy (NCBI): domain Eukaryota; kingdom Metazoa; phylum Arthropoda; class Insecta; order Diptera; family Syrphidae; genus Sphaerophoria; species Sphaerophoria taeniata. The sequence continues at coordinate 29,323,005 of OX016541.1, forward strand.
ATGGTTTTTAATGTTTCAATGTCTGAATAATCATTCATACATTTTAAGAGAAATCACAAAAAGTGGCGAAACGATCATTTTCGAGATAACCTGTGGCGAAACGATTGTATTGCAAGTTAACAGTTTTGCGACAGAATTAATAAGCAAAACAATAAAAGCGAAACAATTCACACAAACAAAAAACAAAACAAGTTTTGCGAAACAAAAGAAAAGCGAATAGAGAAAAGCGAAAGAACAAAATGCAAAACAAAAATACCGAAACAAAAACACATTTTATTCGAAAAAAATGATGCCATAAAATTTCTTAAAAAATTGTTGTTTTAATTTCTTTTTTAATTCCTTGGAGCGGATTTTTTTTTAATTAATTTTGTTTATATAGCATGCAGTATGCAGTATTCAAGAATATGAAAATATACGTAACGTATTATTTTTGATTTTCGATTTTTATATTGATCCGTTTCAGAGACACGAAACGAAAAAGAAGCTTAAAAATATTTTTTTTTTTAAATCCGAAAGAAAATTTGTATTTATGTTTTAAACAAAATATTATTTGGGCAATATATATGTACTCCTAAAAAAAGCACGCTGATCGGACTATCAGTTTTCGTGAAGTGAAAATCTTATAACAAAAAAACGGTTCTGCGAGCATGGTTCAGAGGATAGAGTAGTTGATTGCTAAACCAAACGTTGCGGGTTCAAGCCCCTGATTCGGCAGCATTCTTTTTCTATGAAAATGACCAGTTTATCTGAGGCCACCTGTGCGATAACAAGAGACAATATAAATCTAAGTCTCCTCCTCTGTGACTGTGTCACGTAAGTTTCTGTTATGTGTGCTTTCTTTCTATGTGTCTATCTGTCTCTCTCTATTGTATTAATTTCGATTCTGTCCCAGCCGATGGTCTCAGTCGCCAATGCTGATATGTGTCTGTAGTTCGTTACATTCATCTGCGAAGTACTGTGAAGTCAATGTGAATGTCAAAAGACGGTTCTATGTGAGGCACCGTTTTGGAGCAATACAAAAATAATTTGTTTACAGACAGACGGACGGAATCTCCAGACCTACTTTTTCAACTTCTCTATCATCGTTATGTCATATATGATTAAAATCTTAAGTAGGTATATGTATTCTATTTGTCGCAAGTAAAAAAGTGGGTTGCCTATTTTGTGTTGGTTCTAGCAAAGGGTTGCCTAAAGGGTCTTTTCTTTTTTTACTGCAATAACAGACTAGTTGTACCTACTTTGCGTTGTGGAGTCCCTGAAGAGGTAAATGAATGAAAATGTCGGATTTGGGTAACAGTGAATGAACTTTGAAAGCACCTGGTTCAAATTCCATTCGTTCTTCTGAATTTCTTTTTCAAGATCGCTTCAAGCAAGAAATCCAGAGAATTCCATCTATCTTATTCTTCCGGGCTCGTTCCGAGTTGAAAAAGAGCATTTGGCCAGCCAATGCCAAAAAATCTTCTTCAACCTCCAACTATCGGCACTTATGTCCCTTCTTTCCAAGGTCATGGAAACGCTTAAAAAACTATCAGCTTAAGAATTATCTTTAGGAGTGATGGTTTATTTGGTTTATCTCACTGAACAGTGGAATAAGTCTTTACATAGTTTCGGAGAAAGTTAAATTATTGTTGTACTTGATATTTCAATGGCATTTGATAAAGTCTGGAATTTTGCTCTCTTATCGGAAATGTGTCTTTTCGATATTGACGAATTCCTCCTCCGTAAAAACTTTCTTTCGCACCATTCTATACTATACTAGTTGTCTAAAACCTAAGATATATGTACATTCCGGTGTGCTCCAGGGCTCTGTTTTGTCTCCAAGCCTCTTTCTCATTTTTATAAAAAATGGCTTGTCTGAAAAATTCTAGGAATGCCCATCAGTTTACCCTCGAGACCAACTTCCGTCGTTCAGTACAGTAGCAATCTTCACCGACACATATCAAATACTCTCTCCTTCTCCTGATTCTCGTATTGTGTTCTTGGCATATATGAAGGCTTAAGAGGAAAACTCTTGATGCGCGCAAATTATGAAACCCAAAAATAAGGTGCCTCTCTTTTTTTTCATTTTTAATGGTTTAACAGTGATTGAAGCTACAGAATGAAGAAAATAAACCGAAACAAACAGCGAATTTTCAAATCAAAATTACACAATATGGACACTGCTCCGACCCTTTCTTCAATATTATGTGGTTCAAGTTCACCGTAAATAAGCACATCATTCACTATTGTTTTCTTTATCGAAGCCCAAATTTGGACAGAGCTTCAACTTCTCGCGAATTTGACGCTCTGTCTGACTCCATCCAAAGAATTGTATCCTTATATCCTCACACTGAAATTGTTATTACGGGCGATTTCAATGTACACAATTCTTCGTGGCTTCTCCATTCGGGCCAGACAACACCTGAAGGAATGTGTGCTGAAATCTTTGCTGAGTTTAACCACCTTACTCAGCTTGTCACTGAGCCCACTCGAATATCGGATATTGATGGCCAAGCGGAAAATACTCTTGACTTGTTCCTTACGTCTGACCCTGATAAATACACTATCAATGTATTAACGCCTCTAGGCAGATCAGACCATAGTATTATATCTGCAAATTTCTCGTGTCAAAATAATCCAGTTAAAGAAAGAGCTCCGAAGAGAACCGTATGGCAATACGAGAAAGCCAACTGGGACGGTCTCAATAACTTCTTCCGGATCTTTAACTGGTCACTATGCTTCCTCGATGGTGACGTAGACTCCAGCGCAGATATGATTACTAACATGATTATTTTGGGAATGAAAACTTTTATCCCGAACAGGGTTAAAAGCATCAAACCCAAGGAAAAGTCATGGTTTGATTCAAGCTGTAAAGAGGTTATCAGGGAAAAAGAAGTAAAGTTCCGGTGTTATAGAGCCAACCCAACTGAGGAAAACCGGAACAAGTTTAAACAAGCCAGGAAGGCCTGCAATGCCCATATTCGACGGACGAAGTTTTTTCATGACCAAAAATTAAGGCAAAAAATACTGCAATGTCCCAAAGGCAGTAAGAATTTTTGGTCATTTGTTAAAAATATGAAGAATTCTTCTTCTTCCTCGGTCCCTACGCTCGTTGACAATGACACTCCAGTTGTTAGCTCGCTCGCGAAAGCTAACCTTTTTGTTAGGCAGTTCGCTGCTAACTCTTCGCTGCCAGATAGTGTCATGACTCCGCCTGTTCTTGAGCGCGTCAATGATTCCATGGGACAAATCTTCTTTCGCACTCGAGCTGTGGCGAGAGTTCTAAAGGATCTCAACATACATAAATCCGCTGGTCCGGATGGTATCCCCGCTTTTATTCTGAAGAGGTGTTCTTCCACGCTGGCAAAACCCTTGCGTAAGCTTTTCCATCTATCCTATTCTTCTGGGCTCGTTCCGAGCAGTTGGAAAACAGCGTTTGTCCAGCCAATTCCAAAAAAAGGCGAATCTTCTTCTCCCTCCAATTATCGTCCGATTGCACTTACGTCCCTTCTTTCTAAGGTCATGGAAACGCTGATAAACTATCAGCTTAAGAAATATCTCGAAGACCGAAAGCTTCTTAATGACCGGCAGTACGGCTTTCGCAGCAACAGGTCCACTGGTGATCTGATGGTTTATCTCACCGAACAGTGGAACAAATCTTTGCATCGTTTTGGAGAAAGTAAGATTGTTGCGCTTGATATTTCATAGGCATTTGATAAAGTCTGGCATCTTGCTCTTTTATCGAAAATGCGTGCTTTCGGTATCGATGAATCCCTTCTTCGTTGGATTAGAAACTTTCTTTCGAACCGTTCAATACAAGTTGTATTGGACGGTTTCAAGTGTGAAACCCACAATATAAACGCTGGTGTGCCCCAGGGCTCCGTTTTGTCTCCAACCCTCTTCCTCATTTTCATTAATGATCTCTTGTCTGTAACTTCTAATCCAATAAACTGTTTCGCTGACGATAGCACCCTTAGCTTTTCTTATTCGTTTCCAGACTCACATCCCTCCTCTTCGGATGTGGAAATGGAGCGGCAAAATATGATAAGCTCACTAAACTCTGACTTAAACAGCATTGTACAATGGGGAATTAAAAACCGCGTAGAGTTTAATGCTTCGAAAACTCAATGCTGTCTTGTATCGTCGAAGCGAGATATACCCCCCTTGCCACTGTCCATGAGTGGCACTTGCATCAACGAGACCGAACATCTCGAGATTCTCGGTATGTGCATCACAGACCACCTCTTGTGGAACGAGCACATATGCGATGTCGCCAAAAATGCCGCAAAATGTTTAGGTTTCTTAAGGCGATGCAAGAAATTTTTCTCCCCGTCTGATCTGGCTATTATCTATAAAACCTATATCCGCCCAAAGCTTGAGTACAATTCCCATCTCTGGGCTGGTGCTCCAGCTACTTACTTAAGCCTCTTGGATGGAATACAAAAAAGAGCTGTAAGAATGATTGGTGATAGAGAGATCACTGACTCATTCACCTCTTTAGACCACCGTCGTAACGTTGCGTGTCTCTCCTTGTTTTACCGTTACTTCTACGGTAATTGCTCTAGTGAAATAGCCAGTTGCATTCCTCCCCTCAAACAATTCACCCGTAATACTCGCGCTTCTAGGAATGCCCATCAGTTTACCCTTGAGCCCAACTTCGGACGTACTGTCAAGTATAGAGAATCATTTTTTAGCCGTACTACGCGAATGTGGAACTCTCTTCCACACTCTGTCTTTCCCAATCATTGCAATGTTCAAGAATTCAAGACCAATGTACACCGACACCTCCTTTCCAACCCCTTCCCTTCTTCCTAATGCACTCACTGTGTCTCTGGCATAAAAAGGGTATAAAAAATCCCTTGAGTGGGTGCAAATTATAAAAAAAAAAACATAGTTCCCATACGCCACAGTGTACAATGGTTGAAATTGAGGTAAAAGCATACTGCCAGTTCATCAATCAGAAAATAATTTTTAGAATTGCAAACTTAGATTTCGAATAAGTGAGCAAAGTTAAATATTTGTTAAAAAACCTTATCACTTAAAAACAATCTTAAATATAGAACGGAAGAGGGCATGTTTGTTGCACTGTTTTTAACCTCCGTAGCCCACTATGCTGAAAGAAGATTAATTTTTCCTTATTAATTAAAGCGAAGTAGCAGCAACTGTGCTTAAAAAAAGGATTTTTCAAGCCACCTATTCAATAGATCACTTTCTGTCGTAGTTATCCAAATTAATGAAACCGTTCTTTCTTTTTATAGAAAATGGTGCTGCATGAATTTCTGTCCTCGCCAAATGTTAAAAATAACCTTGCAAACGAAAAATACGAAAACGACAAACAAACCCGAACAATAGCTCCAATTGGACCCCAACTACGAGCTCTCTGTTGTTGAGATTGTTGTTCATTTTCGAGTTTCGAATCCCTCAGGAATCGAGTTAATCATAAGCCACAATGATTGGTATAGAAATAAACTCTAAACATCGACAATAAAAATAGTACATATGTACGTGCATGAACGTTATGCATTTTAGGTACTATAACGACAACCTTGTTGTAGTCAAAAAAAGTCAATAAAAATTCTATATGAATGACCGAATCCAGAATGAAGCCAACTAAGGTTTGTAATAATATTGTAATAGATGTGGTTGTATATTTTGTCTTGAGCCCCAATGGCGAGGGTAATCAGTAAGAATCATTCAAACAACAAGTACTCCTGATTAAGGATAACAGTGGTATGATTATGAGTAGCGTGCTGTTGCACAAATGCTCAAAAGAGAATCAACACAGCAAGTGGTAACATGTTGTGAGGATTTGATTTGAATGACGTGGGAGCGTGACATTTCAACTCATATTTTCTTGAATCCAATTGATCTCTTACTGTGAACAATTGGGAAGGATTTCTATTTGTACAGAAGGTGAAATGGGGTTTTTGTGTTTGTGTACCTATGTATACTTGTAATGGAGAGGTAGTTTCTGTTTAAGAGAATTATGTTCGTATTTCCAATTTGTTGACTTTTTAACAATTTTTTCATACTGGCATTCATAAAATTTTCCATAGCTAATTTGTTCCGAAAAATTTTCAATTATTACTCCGCCTAGTGAATGTGGGTAGTGCAAGTATGTAAAAAATGTTAACAGTTCTTTTTTTCAACTGATTATATTTTCTTGGGTTGGTTGATTGGTTTTAAAGAATTTTACCTTTACTTTTTTGGCAAAGATAAAAAAATACAGTTGCCTTACATAGTTTTGAAGGTAAATATAGATACAAGCAATTTCGTGTGGAGAAAGAGAGAAAAATTCCTTTTTTTTAACTGTTTCATTGTTATACCTACTTTGAAATACTAACAAAACATAATTTAAACACCAACAAGAGTATTAAGAATCAAATTAGGTATATCTCACATCGGTTCGCTTATGAGTTCACTTTTGATTCAGAATCCCAACTTTTTAATAAAAATATTTTAAAAATGTATTCAAGTGAGCACAGTCAAAAGACACAAAAAAAGTAAATGAAGGACCTTGACCTACATATAGAAAACATTCAGAAACGAAAACTTTCGTTTCCGTTGACGAAACAACGTTTGTCGGGTCGGCTAGTCTTAAATATATTTGTTTGTTAACATACAAAATTTTAGCCGTTATTAATTTGGAAACGATAAATTTTACCTGTTTTTCATATATAGGAAGACAGGAAAAACTGTGTTGTTGATTCCAGCGTTTTGCTTTTTAGCCGCAGTTGGCGTATTTCAATTCAGTCGCATTATTCACGACTCCAGGACAGCTCATAATTTTACCCTCGAGCTCAACTTCAGATGTACTGTTAAGTACAGAGATTCGTTTCTTAACTGTGCTTTGCGAATGTAGAACTCTCTTCCACAGTTTCTTTCCTAATTATTGCAATCTTCTGGAATGCCATAAATGCGCCCACTGTGTCTTTGGCATAGAAAGTACATAAAAAACCCTTTGAGTGTTTGTAAATTAAATTAAAAAAAAAATTAAGTGATACTAAAAACAATCAAACCTGGATTATTTCATAAATAAAATACAATTTTTCTAATAATGATAAAAAAAATTTTCATTTTTATTACCAATTTAGCTGTACAAATAACAGTTTTAACACAAATATTTATTTTGTTCAAAATGATCATAACATCCAATTTTCGTAGATATTAAACTCAAATTTAATTAAAAAAAAAACAAATAAATAAAAAAAAATACGAAAAACCATAACCACCCCTTTTACTCATTTCACGCGAAATTTCTTACGCTCGGCTCCTCAAACAAAATTAATACAAAAAGAAAAAGTTGTGTATGTTCAGCAGTTGTTTAAGAAAATAAAATAAAACAAACAAAAACTACAAAACACCAATACAAGCTCAACTTTGTTCAAGGACGCAGTAAACATAATTATTATCAGCCGTTTTATGTATTTTTCTTCTTTTTTTTTTTGTCTACTATGGTATATCGTCTATGTCTCTCCAAAATTGACAAAAAGCAAAACGAATTTCGGCCTTCCGGGTTGTATATTCTCTTTTCTATGTTTTCTCTTCTCTTAAATTTCGATGAGCTTTTTTAATTTACTGCGCTGTTCGCTGTACCTACTTTATAAGATAGATGGACAGATATACAAGTGCGGTATGAGTGCTTTTGTTTAATGGTAGATATCTGACTTTGTTACTTTGTATTTGTTTAAAAGGGATGGACTGTTTCATTTTCATATATTTCATTTACTTGTTTGACCTAAATTAAATATCGAGGCGTGTAAAGGAGTGGGTGGTTGTTTCCAGCCCTATAAGGGCTACAGTCCAACAAAAACAGCAACAGCAAAAAAAAAAAAAACTCATAGAAGAGGAAAATGAATAATAAAATAGACACTATGTATAATATTGTGAACAACTTGTTGGTATTTTTAACGCTTTATATTTACATTTACTTGGACAGAGAATTTATGACTGGTGAAAAGTACTGCGTAGAAGAAGTCTTCTGTTAAATTTGTAGATGTAATTGTATGTGTTTAATTTTAAAATTTCATATTGTTATTAAATTTAATTTTTGCTTAAAAGCGAACGATATTGACTTCATTAATGATGCCTTGGAATTATTTTCATGCCATGATATGAGGGAAATTATAATTGATGTTCACAAATGGATTTAGGTGTTGAAACTGCTACCATACCTAGTCGAAAATATTTAAATAAAAATTCAATCATTGATAAATTTTTCGTTTCGGATTTTGGTTAGGTTTCCTTACTTTAATGAAAATACACTCCGCTTCAACTGAATAAGTAACAAATCAATAGTTTTAAGAGAATGCTTCACTGTACTTTTAAGCTTGAGCTCCAAGATAAAAAAAGCGGCAAATGAATTCTAAAGAAAAACAAAAAGATTTCACAATTTTGATAAAAAATGGAATGTGGGACTAGTGTAGAAATTTGTTCCCAGTCTTTTTATGTCTCTAGTTCTTTTTGGCTTCATGACTTTGCAAGTGTCTTGCAAGTTGAATTACTCGCCATGCAAAATACTTAAACTAGATCTTAACAGAAACTGAAAATCGGTCATTTTCTTGGACAGTTTGGCGGCTATTCAAGCGATTGACTCGTCCTCAGCATCCTCAAAATTGGCCCAACAATGCTGAAGTCAGTTCGCGAGCATGAAAATTGAATTCAGGGTCAATCACATTGGCTTTGAGGGTTTTGAACGCTGACTGCGAGCTGGCCAGGCAAAGAAACAGTCAACATTCCTCTTGGTGCTATAAAGGGCAATATCGCTCTTCTATTTTTCTCGCTGAATCAAACCCAGGTGAAGTATAGCCTTGTAAACCAATAGTAACAACAAGAAGGTAATAGAATGTCTAGTTCGGTGAGCAAATTAGCCCTAGATTGCGCCGTTTTGATGCCATAGAAACAATTCTTTTGACTTCTAATTTTAGAAGGATTATACGAAGGTTTTTTTGAGCTCTGCTATTCGATTAAGTTCAATTGCTTGTGATCTCAAAGTCGATGAGCAAGTGTTACAAAAGTCATTTCATGTACGCCTCAGATCCACTTTGTCGCGATGGAAAAAGAGATTAAATCTTTGATCTTCAGAAAGCTTGTTAAAGTAATTGAAGAAAATGTTTCCCAATGATTTGGCTCTCATTCTGGCCAGCCCAAGACACTCAGACTCAGGAAAGACATAGCCATGGTCATTGCAACATGACCCGACATTGGCCTGTATCGGGAGGGACGAACACATAGCAGACCTGGGCAATCCTCACAATTCCTTCAGACTTGTAGTATAAACCATAACGCATATTCTGATCCTGACAAAGTCTAGACGTGTGTTTTGATTCGAGTCAAATCTCCTAATCCACTTGTAGCAAAAAAACCTCAGAACATTTTAGACCGTCCACCGTGCTTGACGGTTGACACCACACATTGAATACGGTAGAACCCTTTGGTCAGCACTGCGACCACCGGAAATTCCCCGTTTTGTGCCGAAGACCACGAAGTTGGATTCATCGCTTCATAATACATACTTACTAACTTAACCGGCTGGGGTTGGGATTGAAAGACCGAAAACCATACAAACTACTTACCCGCAGTACTATTGCCCGAATGTCATTTGACTGCAAAAAACCTACTTTTTTAATGAGAGTCTCTGCTTCTTTTCGTCTCTCGTTGTGAGAACTAAGGAGATTGAAATCTGATAACTTTTTCGATTTTTCTAACAGCCTTTAATAAGGCCACACTCTTTCTTAAAAACAGAAATTTTATGAGACACCAAACGCTGAGAATCATGGAGAACGAAGCATTAATATTTTTCGTTAACAAATTTCTTCATAAGCAGTTGGTTTTTTTGGGAAATCGCAAATCAGTCAGTTTCAAATTGTTTTTTTTTTTATTGTTTGTAAAAAAATCAAATTAAGGTTTAAAGGGTAAAATTCCCTCGAATTTCTTAGAACCTAGTTTTTTCTTAAACATTTATCTTATAATAATATTTTACTCATGACCCTTTTTTCCCATTTATCAAACTTTTATGCTTTTCTTTTTATTTTCAGCTCACTTCAATGGCAATTGAAGTTCAAAACAGATCATTGCCTTCAACATAAAATGGCCATTGTCTAATTTAAAAAAAAAAATAAAAAAACAACAATACCTACACCTGCAATACTTTAAATGTTCAGTCTTTCAATTGTAATTTAACTATAGAAAAAAAGCCTTAAACAAAATGAATACCCACGTAAAGAAACAAAATATTATTATTATTAAACAAATCAAACGCGAACTCATGCCAAATCAAATAATAAATACAATAAAATGTGAGAATAATCCCGATGGCAGTCCAAATCGAGTGATAGTAACAACAACATCAGCTGCTAGGCCGCCGACTACAATGCCGCTGGCGGCATCTCTAGGCACATCGAAACGACCACTACCGCCACCGCCACATCAGTTAATCGAAATTGAAACATCACCTTGTGGTACAACAACAACAAAAACAACGAAACTACCTCAATTGATTACCGTTGTTGATAATGGTGGTCATTCGGCCGCCAATGTTGCAACATCTTCAGTTGTCAGATCATTGGCAGTTTTGACACCAGCTATAACGACAGCCACAAGTGATACACCTGTTTCACCGGTGTTGTCAACGAAATCATCATCAACATCGGATGCTGAGACTTCGACGGACCTGATAGCCAATGTGTCAGACTATTCGGACAACCAGGGCGATGATAAACTTTTAAAGTGAGTACAAATTTATTTTTACAATTGAATCAAATGGTTTCGGTTTTCTGGCCATTTTTGTGTTCATCGATTCTTATAAGTAAAGTCTCCCAGGACTTGGTTTTCGCTCTGCGAACCGGAAGAGCTCAGTGATTTGGTCTAATTTTAACTTATCTTGATATGTATTTGTTATCCTTATACATAAAGAAGTATTTATTACAACATTTTGAAAACATTTTTTCCTTGGGCTAGGAATATATTTGAAACCTAAGGACGAATGGGTAGCTTTTTATTGAAGGTACTCCACTTCTCTTAGTCATGTGTTGCTTCAGCAGACGGCTATGAGCCGCTTACAAAAAAAAGCGGAAATAGATTTCATCACTGATAGTAAAATTCAATTTCCTCTTTAAACGAGGTTTGTGGGTGCGTCTGAAGAGAACACACACTCTTGAGGGTAGTTAAAGAGAAAACATTAACGAAACGACTCTCTCATAATTTTGCTTGTGTATGTGTAAGTGTATACAGTTCCAATTCCATTGATTGACTGACTGAAAAATGTCACATCTCAGGTTTGTTGGCGGCTCAGCTTGAGAGGTGTCGTCTGTCTTCTTGTCAGTCAATCAAAAAATACTTTCATGCCTATATCCCGCGAAAGCTTTTTTTTTTACTAGCCATCCGACATTTTTGGATTCGTTGTTGGGTGTTATCACAAAGCTTATAGCTTTGTGTGTAATAATAATATGAAGTTATAAAAAGCAATTGTGTGTACACTAGAAATTGTATACATTACATGCTCTCATCAAAATTTTGGGAAACCTAAATCTATAGACCGTATACACATTTTATCAATTATTACTTCTTTATCAACACCAAACTCTGGTCGCCAAAAGTTAGAGTATATGTATTGTTCTGAATACTGATATGTACAAGCTTGGTACAAGGTCAGTATTTTTTCGGAGTATTGTTTTTGGTTTTTTGGAAAAGTAGAAAAAAGAGGAAAAAAAACATTTGAAAGCGAAAGTGATCGCACTTTTACCTGAGTGAACGAGTTTCATCATCAGGGTTCAGGGTTGTTGGATTAAATACTTTTTTTGTTTTTGGATTCGACAACTTGAAAAAGGGTTGGGGTCAAAATTCTGCCGGGGTCAAAATTCTTTTGTCAAAATTCTGCTTTCAAAATTCTGCTTTTCAAAATTCTGCTTTCAAAATTCTGCTTTTCAGAATTCTGTTTTTCAAAATTCTGCTTTTCAAAATTCTGTTTTTCAAAATTCTGTTTTACAAAATTCTGGAAATAATAAAAATAAGGTTTGGAAAATGTTAAAAAGCGCGCGCTTTTCAACATTTTCCAAACCTTATTTTTATTATTTCCAGAATTTTGTAAAATTATCCTCTCGCTTGAATAAGCGAGATGTTTAGACGCAATTAATTTTTGCTCTCTTAACTAAGTAAGGGTCTTAGACAATGGTTAGTGTAATTAGAATAATTAAAAAGAGAACAGATCTCAGCCATGTAGGTTATCTAAAGCGTATTGCTAAGAATATTAATCTCTCCACTTTAACGTAATTTGCTTTTCGTTTTTTAATTGTTGTTATTATTTTTTGTTTACATTTTGTTTTTGTTGTTGTTATTTTTGCTCTATTTTCAGTTATTGTTTATAATAATTAAAAGACGAAATTTTGATTTTTTTTTGTTAAAATTGAAACAAAAACCATGTTAAATTGACTTTTCCGTTAATAAATATACTATTAAAAAGAAAGCAGAATTAGCAGAATTTTTTTTTAATATAAATTTCCAGAATTTTGAAAAGCAGAATTTTTAAAATCAGAATTTTGAAAAGCAGAATTTTGTAAACCAGACAAAAAAAAGCAGAATTTTGAAAAGCAGAATTTTCGTTAAAAAAGCAGAATTCTGAAAAGCAGAATTCTGAAAAGCAGAATTTTGAAGCCAGAATTTTGACCCGATCCCCTTGAAAAAGCCTGATTTTTTTAAGGCTATTTATTTAACTGGTCTTAGCCCATTTCACCAAGAAACATTTTGATATTTTTGTAGAACTGATAACGATATGAGCATTATTTTTGTTATTATATGTAAAAAAAACATTACTCTTTAAATAGTACATGTGGATAAAATTATGTACATATATGTATATTATAAGTTAAGAAGGAGACAAATGTGGGAATACAAAATTTACTTTACGATTCTCTCTGACTTCAAAGTTGTATGCTTCATATCTAAAGAACAAAGGCGTACACTATGGCGTATACGTACTTTTTCACAAAGTAAGATTTGCAAACTTATGTGTAGGGTCATTCATTTCAAGTTGGTAGCGCTGGCATTTGATACGTGTCAAACTCAACCTTCACTGTAACTGAAGTGTCATAATATTATTTGAGTGTTTGCATTTTCCGATAATGTACCACTGGGACGGTTAAAGTCAATTCGGAACAATATGGTCGAATGATAACCGATTTTTGCTGGCCGTCGATTGAAGATCATGACTTGTACAATATGTGGTTCCAACAAGCCGGGACAATACCACTAATTATGGCTTTATTGCGTAAGAAGTTTCCTAGCCGCGAAATTTCAATGAGATATCGCCCGATATGTACGAGAAGTGGTTAAATATTACATTAAAAGAGTCGCATGCTGTGAAAACTCCCTAGGCGGCCGTTTGAATGATACTGTTTTCACACTTAATGACAAAGTCCAAACTTTATAATAAAATAAAATTTTCATATCATTGAAAATTGTATCGTTGTATGTGTTTTATTAAACTTTACTTTCGAAACCGAAAAAATAAGAAAATATTAAACCAACAGCTATCACAGTTTTAGAATCCCTGATATTTATGCAGCTATAGTGTTCTAGTCTTTTTTCATCCAAAAGGTTTTCTTCCATGACTTTATAACCATAGAACAAAATCGTTTACTATGGCGTATACGTACCTTTTCACAAAGTAAGATTTGCAAACATGTTCATATGTATTTTTTTGCCTTTTCGGAATTTCTGTTTCTTTGAGGGATCATTTAAGTATGAAGCGTTGATTAAACAAATCATGGATCGCCGTGTTGCAGCGATATTTCCAACAAAATGGTGCTCCGGTTCACTATGGTCGCGAAGTTTAAGATTGGATGGATAAGGAATATGGTTGTCGATGTATAGACAGAAATGGACCAATCTTGTTGAAAATTTCTTGACTTAACTTGATAATGCAATTAATTTATTTGTTTTCCAATTCTTTTATACTACTTTTTTATTTAATTTACCCATTAAACACTCAAATTATACTTTCCCTGAGAAGAGTTAAGGTAATTAGGGTTTTGACATCAAGTCAAGTAGGCATACATAAGTATATTTTAAACACTCTTCACGGTTGCACAGTGTTAACAATTACCTAAAAACTATTCATTCTTGGAAACTCGCTTCAATTGCCAAACAGGTGGGTTAAACACCTAACATGTAATTTCAACCTGTATAGTTTTTCCCATCTGTCATAAAATGTATGGGTTTTTGGGTGCACTTATCAATGAGTTTTTTGTAATTATTTTTTTGTTCATCAGGTAAAAACAAGAAAACTTTATGTTTATTACACATTTTTTGGAAAAAATATGACCTCAAATTCAAAATTTTAATTTTGATTTTAAAATTGAATCAAATATCAGTTCAAATTAAACGCAGTTTTAAAGGTTTGTAGCTTCCCGTGGCTAAGTGGTTAGGTGCGTTGGCTGCTAAGCAGAACGTCGTGGGTTCGAGTCCTACTCGTGCCCATAAAGTTTATATTTCATCCTTCACGGGTACTGCCTTTTGCGAAGAATTGACAAAACTTCCAAGAGTATCAATCTGTCATGAAAAAGTGCTTCTAAACTTTGGCGTTCGGAATCGGCGTTAAATTGTAGGTCCCCTCAATTCTTCTCACGCACCCAGAGAATTGTTGATGAGAGTAAGTCACTTGGCCTTGGCTCTTCAAGAGCTGTCGCGCCACTCTATTTATTTATTTATTTAAAGGTTTGTATTTCTACTTAATAAAAAAGTCCAAAATGAGGTCCCTACAGAGAAATTTATCGTTACATGGCTCAGGGTACACCAAAGTTAGCCTTTTTTTAAATCGTCAAAAAGTGATGAAAAAGTTCAAAATCATACTTTACTGTAGAACAATTTTTTTTTTCTTAGAATATGAGCAGGAATCACATCCCAAAGTATAGCGGACGAATTACCGGACACCCTGTAGAACAAAGGCGTGCACTATGGCGTATACGTACTTTTTCATAAAAGTAAGATTCGCAAACGCATGTCTTTTTTTTACTTTTCAGAATTTCAGTTTCTATGACGGAATATTTAAAGACGAAGGGTTGATTAAATGGGCATGGGTGGGTGTAACACTATAAACATCGAGAATCTGGTTGAATAGGAGAAGAAGGTAAAGGTAATCAGCCCTTAGATGCTGTAAGGTATGGTAGGAAGTGAGAAAAAAGTTTTAAGAATTTTCAATAGGAGTGCTCCGACCATGTGCTTGTGTGTTATTTTGAACTTGGCACTTCTGCTTTTCAAAGATCATCAAACAACCTATCGAGAACGCCTGTCTACTAAACCTCGGTTACTTTACAACCGAAATGATAAATTTCAAGGACTCCACTCTTATAATTGATGTGACTTTGAGATTTTATTTTTTTTTTAAATGCAAAATCTGCCATATAAAACATAAGGATAGCCTGTATCTAGTTTTTGTAAGAACACAATAAATAAAAAAAATAAAGTTGTCACAGTTTAAAAATGGAGATGTTTTTAAAGAACAGTGCTGTAAATTAAATTAACAATGTTGCATTGTAATACAAATAATCCAACAAACAAAACAAAAATCATGTCAAAGGATATCCAATTTTTTTTTGTTATGATACCTATTCCATTTCCATTTTTTTGTTGTAGTAAATAATTTTGATGACCATTGGAATAATTAGTAATAAAATTACCAATTATGTACTTATATATTATTTTGTTCAATGAAGAGGTGTACGGACTCAAAAAAAAAATAGTTTAACACCCCTGATAAAAAAAATACTTTTTTTTCTCTGAAGCAAATAAAAGGATTGTCTTTTAATAATAAAAAAAATATTCTTATTTTCAAATCACACCTCACACCTGTATGTTGCTATAAATTAATCAAATTATAGAAATAAATCACAAAAAATACTCAAATGTAAAGAACATTAAGCTATCAAAGTTTAAAAGCTTCAAATTATAATTGCTATTCCCTTTCAGAAGAAACAGTACCCCCTCTTACGCTCTAACCTATAGAGGTTTTTCATTTAATTTTTACTTACCTCGACTTGTAAATGTATAGGTGAATTATATAATGATTTATTCATATTTTGTTTGTGAACCCTTTATGCTTCAAGGGATGAACGTATCTTTGAGAACAAAGTAAAATAATAATAATTGTTTGGTTCATTATGGATATCTTTCGAACTATACAAATGTTTATTATTATTTCTGTACTCAGAAAGGCTTTCCATAGTGATAAGAGATGAAGGAGTTAGAAATTCACTTAAGCTTGTAGATAAATTAGTATTCAATGTGAGCGCCACTAGTAAGTTTATATATCTTTCTCTTTTTTTTTTTATTTTGCTTTGTGTCTTGTCTTCGTTCTGCAAAAGTATCATAGAATATTAAACAAGAAGTTAATACTTCTTATACTTTCGGGCAGATGGGAGGTACAAGATTGTTTTTGTTTCAGAAGTTTATTTAATTAGTGATAGGCCTTGAAAACTTTTTCTTTTTTTTTTGATTTTTTTTGTATCAAAAGAATAAAAAAGATTTATTTTGTTCAAGTGTGATTTGAAATTATGCAAAAGGAAACTTTTCGAGTTCGTTTTGTTGAGGGTTTGAAATGTGATTGAGGTAATGCTGCTTGATTCTGTTTGAGCATTTTAATTTTAATTATTTAAGCCAGTTCAAGGATTAAAACTTGCTTAAATTGTTTTCAATGCAGAGCAATTATTTTTTCGGTACATTATTTTCTGTAGAGAATAGGAATAAGATGAAATGATGCGTAAAAAATGAAAATAATTTTTTTAATTTTATGTTTTGCTCACTATTTTCGCTAATATCTTTTAAACTATGCAAATAATAGAGTTCGTTGGGTTACAAAAAAATTGAACTTGATCGCTTATAAACAATTTTAAAATTTGCGTTGCGTTTTCTCGACTACGGAGCGAGAAAAAAAACGTCATTCTGGGCACCACATTCCTTGACGATTTTTTGAACCCACAATCTGGACAAATTTATTTTGTCCGACGTTACAGCTTGTGCTTTTAAATGTTCCAACCAAAAAACAAGAAACGATCAAAGATCAGAAAAATGATAATTTCAACTTTGAAACACGTTATCCTTATCCGATCATTTAATCTTAATCACGATTGAGATTAAGATTTGTCACCCACATATTATTAAAAAGACCTGCAGTGGCCTTATGGATTTTTTAATAAACTTCTTCAAAAGTTCAAAATTGTTAAGTAGATGCTTACACAAAGTTGAAGTAACTTTTTGCAATCCATAAGCTCGTATCTGAAATTTGTGACATTTTGTCTGGAATTTAAGATGCAATTACATATTGACTAACAATGTTTTTGAACTTTAATTGAAAACATTGTGATTGTGATTAAGATTTGTCACCCACATTATCAAAAAGAACAGCGATGGCCTTATGGATTTTTTAATAAACTTCCTTAAAAGTTCAAAATTGTTAAGTAGATGCTAACACAAAGTTGAAGTTAGTAAGCTCGTATATGAAATTTATGACATTTTGTCTGGAATTTAAGATGCAATTACATATTGACTAACAATGTTTTTGAACTTTAATTGAAAACAACACCCATGTCATGGGCAATTTAATGGACCAAGTGTCTTTTTATAGAAACTTATGGCTTAGTCATGATTGAAATTCAATTAATGACAGCCAAAACTTAAACGACAATATAATTTGAGCTGTTTCCTGTTTAAGAAATTATTACCAAGTTAAATTTGGGATCAATGACCCATTTTATTGAATTAAGCTCTTTTCCTGTGGTTAAGTTAGATCAACATTTTGTGCATTGGCCAGCTCGTATGACAAGTGTTTTCTTGTTGTTCCTAGTGCTAAAATATTAATTAAATTAAATATTTAATTTTGGAATTTATAATAAGCGATCATAGTTTAGAGCCAAGGCCTAAGTGACTTGCACTTACAATTTTATGTAGATCTCGATTGGCTCAGTTGGGAGTTTTCCTTCGCGAAAAATCAATGTTCTTGCAGTTTTCCAGTCTCAAGAGGTAGTAGGTACTGATGATAAATGGAAAAAAAAGAAAATATAAGGCAGAAGTCGTATTTTAACCCATACGTCAATATTTTTTTTAGTAAAGACAAAGTTTGCTGGGTTAGCGAGTTAAATATTAGAAGGGAACATATTTATTTCGCATACTTAAAGCCAGAAATAGATTTTATCGCAGTTTAATTTTTCTCCTGCTGATTTGTTTGTAAAAGTCGAACAATTCTTTGGCGCTTCCAATGAAAAATTTAGTTTCTACTTGAGTTGGACAGTCGAAAATATTATCTACTCAAAACCAACAATCTTATAGTATGAAGAAAAAAACGTCACTGGCTGACCGCATTATCCTTGTTTTGACTTTTGAGCGAGTAGAACGCTCATCGTCATCATATTTGTTGTTTTGTTTCACAGCCATCTATAACACTTTTTAAGACTAGGGTTTCCAAGAGGATGAAATTGGCAAGAACTTTTAACTTTTTTAAAGGCATTTATAAGTTTACAAGAGGTCAGTGACACCTCTTGACAGAAAGTGAGTATCATAACTCCGTAATCGAATGAGTCGTTTATTTCCTGGGGCCATTTAAGGCTCCTAGTGGCACTCAGCCTGGCAAGCAAAAGCTTTGATAGATCAACAAATTTACTTACGACCCCCGGTGGCACTACAGATTTATTTAGGCCTCCGTTTGCACTATACGTCAGGCAATAGCTCTGTGGATGAGCAGGTTTTTTTAAGGCAGGCAAAAGCTCTGGTGGATCAGCAGGTTTATTTAAGGCCCCTGTGGCATACACGGCAGGCAGTGGCGAGGCGTCATATTGTTCAAGTCGTGCATGAACGACTAGCATTTCACCTTCCACGCACCGTACTCACATCTCACACATTTTTTGTTTTTTCATTCCAAATACGATATACATACATACATATCTAATGTGCATGCGTCCTACATATAATATATCCACTTCCAGTTCCAACTCGTGCATACCTTTAGTAAACCACATAAATAAAACAAAACGAACTAGCTACCTGCTACTGTTTTTTTTTACTCAACTGATGTGTATCTATCTACCAAAGTCGTTTGAACGATCTGGCAACGACTTGAACCCATATAGAGCATGTAAGAAAAAAAAAAAATCGCTCGTAGAAGGGATCTTGTCGTGCAGTGCAGTTGCGAACGAGTAGAGCTTTTTTTGAATGAATACACAGAATTTTGGAAATGAGAAAAGTGGGTAGTTTTTGAATATGATAAATGAAACACACGGACGATCATGTTCATGATTGTGTTCAAATCAGTTTGGAAAGAGGAAAGCTTTTTTACCTGTTTGAATAATGGAATGAAGGAAATGAGACTAGCCCAACATAGTTTTTGAATTTTAGAATGTGTATTTGCGTTGATTTTGGGTTTGAACGACTACATTTTACAGGCACGCGTCGCCACTGACGGCAGGTAATAGCTTTGGTGGATCAGCAGGCTTACTAAAGGCGTGGTGGTACTCAGGACAATTTTCTTCAATATAACAACCTCTTACCACTGTTGGGGGCAAGTTTCAATAATGAATCGACATCTAGAGAAATGGTGGTAGTGGTGATTCAAGCACAAAAGTACTGACGCTCATATGAATTTTTCCGCGAACACTGAGTGTGAATTATAGGAATGCGAATGTTCATTTTTCCTATGATTGACTTAAATTTGCATGCAGATATGCCTTTAATTGAAGGCGTGAATTATATTCAGGTAAAATGCAAGAACTGACCTATCCATGTTTCCTTCAATAGAAATTCGGGATATTTTTAGGGCTCATATGAAAGCATGTAACGCTTCGTTACAGAATGAAGTTTTAGTCAGCAAAATGCGATATTTTTAATCTTTTTATCAGCCTCATGTAGAGTTTTGTAGAATTGCAGAGCTATTCCGAGGTCGAATGTCTCATGATGTTAACTTTTTTTCTAATAGAAGAAAGAAATCAGCTTTCAAAATATTGAAAAAAGCGTTAAAAAAACATAAAAAACACCTTTATTCTCCAGTAATAATCTCAAATAGATCAATCTAATTGTAATTACATGCCTTAAAATTGTTGTTTACAGTATTTAAACCGATAAATGTTTCCAAGCAAAAAAAAAAAAAATGTCAGAGGTAAAATAATTACAAACAATTCGTAAAGTATTTATTTTTGTTTTGTGACTGGATCGATTTTTGTTGTAAAAGAAAACGGTGGCGCCCGATAGTTTGTTATCTATTTAAACAGTAAGAACTAAATTCGATACACACTGAATAAATTATTTTAATACAAAGTTAAAATTATATTTGTGTTTAAACAACAAAAATATCAGTGGTTAAACAATAGATTTCAGAGATAATCTTGCAAGCACACTGAAATCTAGTTGAAAGATATACCGCGCAAAACTACATATAAGTTTTGATAACACCGCACCAAATCAACAGCTAGCAACAATGTTTATAAACAAAATTCATTCCTATAGTCTTCCTATCCCAACCTGTGTACGTTGAGGTATTCAAAACTCAACAAACTTTCTGACACAGTCAAACATCGAATTTCAATAAATAAAATTTATTACATTTTGTGTGGGAATTCAAAGCAATTATTAAAAAAAGCTTTTTAAATTCATCAAGTTAAAAGAAAATCGTAAAAAAGGGCCGGTATCCCTGTATTGAACAACCACTTGTTTTCCATATCATTGCTAAAAACCCTTGAGCGCAATAAATGAACTCCGCCGTATGAATTAATGTTGAAGAGAAAAACATGAATACAAATTGACATTACATTTTACATATTATTATACTAATATGAACAGAAACAGTTTCTATTGTATGCCAGCTCGCTCTCTGCAAAGCTCTCAGTTCTACAGTTTCCCTTTCATAGAGAAAATCAGAAAATTCTTCTCATTTTCAGCAAGACAACTTTCAGAAAGTCGCTCACTTGAACACTTGTAGATTCAGGTGCTATTGTATCATCGATTGCCGCCCTTGTATACTGTTTGTGACTAACAAAATTTCAATTCGAGCAAAAGTTAAATTTGAATTTATTTGCGCGCATATGTGCCGCAACTCCCATAAACCACGACCTACACTCTGAAAAAATAATTATCTACTTTTCTTGCTTAGTGGAAATTCTCTTTTCAAAGAGAAGATATACTGAAAGATAGACAGAAAAACAAGATATTAAAATAAGCTTTTACCCACAGTGGCACAGCCTCACATTTGCTTGTGATGATAACACGCACAAATATAATGTATTAAAAAAAAAAAAACGGCAACAAATTCAATTTCCGACACTTTTGGACTTGGGAGAGCAACAAAGAGCGCGCAAAGTGCTTTATGTTTATAGACCTCACAAGAGTACACAAGTGTTGATGTTGAAAAGCCGAGCGGGCCAGACGATATGGGCGGTGCAGAAGGTGTAGAAACAAATACAAGTACCTCAAATCTTACAGATACACTTTTAGTATGTTTCAATTCTTTTTTCAGACAGCAACAATACCGAATACAAAAACAACAACCTAGAGAGAAAAAAAAGCGAGTAATTTTTCGACGACACTCTGTCAGTCATTCGAAGCCGCTTTTTGATTCAGTATATAAATTGAAATTCTTCGGGCAACTATCGCATGAGATAATAAGGTCGGTTTTTGTTTTATCGGATTATTCCAAAAAAATTCAAAAAACTGAAGAAAAAGAAAAGAATTTGGACTATTCTGTTTTTTTCTTTCTTTTTATAAATTTTCGAAGTCGAATTTTTTTGTTTTTAAGAATATAGAATTATATAGAAAAAGCAAATACTGGAAAATTGAATTATTTTCGTGCAAAGATGAAGTACCACGTTGAAATTTTATTTTTCCGTGTTTGTTTTTCGGGAGATTGACAAAACCCCATAAAAGCAAACAAAAAAACACATAAATGTTGCTTTTTATATAAATTTAGTTCTGTTTGTTTTTCTGGCAGTTTTTTTTTGCGCGAAAGCGGCGCTTTTCAATTGCGATGAAGGGCAATACGGGGCGCGGTAAAGTTGGCTGCCACGAAACGGTGCGATAAAGTGTCAATCTATTGTTTTTTCCTTTCGTTTTTTTATTTTTTCTGTTTTTTTTTTTTTTTTGGTAATTTTTGTTTGTGTATATTTTTTTGGTATTTTTTTTTAAGAGACCGAGAGAGTTTAGTTTTTCGTCTTCTTACTTGAAGTGAATTTTTGTTTTTGTTCGCAAATGTGGTCGTCGTAATTTGTTGGTATCATATTTTTTGTTGACGTTGTGCATTTTCTTTTAAAATAATAAAATAGAAAAAAGAAAAGATAAATTATACACACATAAGAAAATAAAAAAATTCATGTGTATAAGTGATGTTCTATGTTTGAAAAAAATCAAATACATGTGCGTTATGATTACGTTTGCTAATCAAGGTCTTTTTCTCATTGTTCTAGTCTCAAAATGTAACAGAATTTTATAATTTCGGTTCTCTTCTGCGAAAATTAATCATCCCTTATCAACAAAAATTAATCAAACACACAAACCAAAAGTTTTCCCACCATCGACAGTTATAATATACATACAAAACTTATCTATCCATCAACCGGCTCAAACCGTCCTCTATTACTACAAATGTTGTTGTGCAAACTAAAAAAAATTCTTTATCTACAAACAAAACAAAATGACCAAAAATTGCGCTTAAATTAAATCAATTAAATTAAACAAAAAATTGAGTGTGAAAATAAATGTCTTTATTAATTATATTCCAATTAAATTTAAATATACATAAAATTGTTTTTTAAATCAAAGAAAAAAACTGTATCGATGTTCATAGTTTAAATGTACAAAAAAATAATTGTGATGCTGTGTTTTGTGTACAAAAATAAAAGAAAAACAACAACTTAAGAGTTTCATGATGTTATTAATGTTAAATTACAAAATAAGTGGTTTCAAAAATATACCTTATTTATGTTAGAATAATACTAAAATCTTAAAAATATTTAAATCTAGTGAAAATATATTAAAATTTTTATAAATATAAATTAAAACTTAAACAAATTAAAAAAAAAACAAAATAAACCAAACAAAAAAAAACGTAGGTCATCTAAAAACATGTTTTAAGGAATATTTATAACAAAATTAAGAATTTAAAGAGAAACAAAACAAAGGTGAGCAACTAGTTTATCGTCGCGTCTTATCTGCTCGTTTCTATTCAGAAAAATTTAAGATTTTCATTGCGAATAGAGACGATAAAAAAATCTACATTGAATTTTTGCTTGATAATATTTTAACGTGATACATACATTCATCATACAACATCTTGGGCGTGTTAGTGTTCTTTTTTTGCTTTATGAATACAAAAGTAGAAAAAAAAATACACCTGTTGTTGATAGGTTAAATGACTCTGTTCTTAACATTCAATTTTAATTAGGTGCAACAACACAGACAAAATAAAAATAAAAGTATTGTTTAATTGAAATAACATATCATCATTTAAGAGCACTAGAATTTTTTTTAAACAAAACAAAATTGAAAATTAATCATTTTGTAGAGTAGAAGTTAATTTGTTTTTGTTTGCTTCAATTTTACTTTGTTTCTATTGTTTTAATTGTTGTTTTGAATGATTTTTAATGACGACTTTGAATTAGAAGATATATTATGTACTATTTTATATATAAGTAGTTAAAACAAAATTCGACCGGTTTGTTTGAATTTGTTAAACAACTCGATGTATATCAATATTCATTTGGACAAGTGGTAGTGGTTGATTATGTGTTGCTGTTGTTGTTTTTTTCTGTCTGCTGTATGTATAAAAATAAAAGTGAATAATTTTTTGTACAAATCGATTGGTGTCTGTAGTCTGCGCTTTGTTTGAAAAGCTATAAACCAGAAATGTTAATGAAATAGTATATGATTTATGTATGTTTAAATTTTTAAGTAGTTTTTTTTTTAATATTGAAAAATCTACATACATTAAATATTTCTACAGAAATCAATGACAACAGAATGAGCTTTTTAGATATAAGCTTGTTCGATTTGAATGAACAATTTATCGGTACAGGTCGAAAGCAATTTGAATGATCATCATAACTGAAATGATCATCATTTTGTTTACATTTTTTCTTACAATCAGATTGTAACAAGTCATTGAATGGGTTTCAGATGCTTTTCGCGCTTTTTTTTTGTTTTCATTTGAACAAGAAAGAAGATATGGATGCTAGCCAAAGTCAAGGCAATAAGTTTGATATTGTTGCGTGCTTAGGTTTAATTGAGTGATTAAAAACAAAACTATTTTGGTTTTTGAGAAATTTGTTTTTAAATGGCAAATCGTTGTTTAGCTCTAAAAAATGTTCTCTATGTTTATAATGATAAATAGTTTTTATTCGAGGTGAAGTTCTTTTTCGAGGAAATAAGAAGAGTTTCTGGCTTAATTTTTTAATTAAATTTTTTCCCACGGTTTTCTTTTGAAAATATTAGTTTGAGGTGATTAACGATAAATTGTTTGTATTCATGAAATAATAAGAATTAAAAAAAGTTAGAATAGTGATTCAATTGAAAAGTTTCAAAGCTCGACAATTCCAAATATAAAATGAACTGCCTCGTTTTAATAACCGTATATTTGAGTATTAAAGAAATTATTATCGGTTTGTTTAAATGCTTAAAATGAAGCAACTGATGAGCCAAAAAACGTTGTTTATAAGTCCTTCGATCCACTTTTAAAACTTCAAAAGTAGCAATTCCTTCCAAATAACAAAAGGCATTATTTTGTTTCTACAACATTGTATTATAAGCTTGGTATTTTTCAAAAGTCTCGTGTTTTTCAAATATAAAAACTCACTGCCCTCGTTGAGAGCCGGCAGAAGTGAAAACACAAACGAATGACCGAATTTTAACAAAATCAACACCTCTTGTCTTGTTGCCGGTTAATAAACTGTACAGGGGCTAAGGCCTTGTTTACATAGCAACAGTACGAAAATAATCTTATGCTGGACACAAGTTTTAAAATTATAATTTTCTTCAATTTTGATCACATCTTTTTCACGCACATGCTTGCAATATTTCCCCTAAGATCCTAATAAAATAATTATTTAACCATCTCCCTCACACACATAACAATCCCCATGCGCAACAGATGGAAGCTATCAAAAATTTTGTAGGGAGTGTAGACTCTCACTGTAAACGAAAAATAATAATCTGACCACATCCTTCACACACACTACAAATCCCATGCGTAGCAGATAGACACCATCCTTAGACCGAAAGGCTACATTGATATTTTCTTCAATTCCAAATTTTCATGAAAAATTCTCGCAACAAATTTGATAAATGTAATCCATATAATAAATAAATTCTTTTCCATAAATAAATTCACAAAGATTTGAAATATCGCAAATCAGTTAAAACTAAAATTAAATGCAAATTTGACTGCGACGACAAATCAAACCATTTTTGCATGGACTTGTGTTTGTGTTCATTAGAAAATCGATCAAACAGCCTTACAATATAAATTATATTTGGCAACACCATTTTCGTAACCGCTGTAATAACGAATTTGACAGTTCATTTCAAACAATTCATTTTTTACATTTTTCATTTTTTTACACTCAACCTGATCGTTTTTTTTTTCGATCAGACGTAAGCCTTATATCGATCAGATGCGAACTTACATTTTTTTTACCCATTTCAAACTACCTTTTTTTACAAATCCGAATCCAGCGTCTCATAAAAAAAACTCTAAATAGCTCAGTTTCAAAACCAGTCATATCGAACTCTCTTAGGTACCAATAGCACATACTAAGTCTTTCGGCAGTATTTAATGTCCAAACTGAAGAACAGCCTTGTAACTGTACTTCATTGTTTGGTTATAAGAATTGCGAACGAATTTTGTCTGCTTTTCGATCACTGTAAAGCCTTAACTCCGTTTTCGAAATGACCGTAATAATGTCGATGGCACCGGCAGCGTAGCCAAGAGCTTGTTTGGGTTTGCAAGAGAGAATATTTTCTATCTGCTTCAATACTTCAGAGTAGTTTCTTTTCTGAAACCTGCTCATGTCACACAAATTATCTTAAAGGGTGGTTGATGGTTTCATGCTATAGCTTATAATTTTGGATGATATATCCTTAAGAGCTTGAGTCGCCCCCGATTCCTTCCTATGATTCGCCTTCTTCTCCAAATTCCTTTTCAAGATTTTCGTTGGAGGGCTTGCATTAGAAAATTACACCATTAGCGCCTGAAAAAATAGTGATAATCTTTGTTTTATCCTGACTCCATCTTAGTGTTCAGGTTAACCCATACTAAAAATTTACTTATGCTTAACCTGCAATACCCATAACCATAAAATAAACACACCGACCAGTCATAATATTTGAAATATAGTTATTAACCTCAACCGCAATCGACTTGAGTTCAATGTTAACACTAAACATATCATCTAGCCGTGCAAATCAAGTGCGCAATTGCAAATAGTCCAAAAAACAATAAAAAAATATTCATGTACATGTACCGAACAATCACCAAACGTGTTACTTAACCAAGACGTGCTGCAATGTATGTTTTTAAATTTTTGCTTTTCAATTTTTTAACACGTTATTAAAGTTCATTAATCTTGTTTTAAGTATCGATAAGTCATAAATTACAAATTTTATCATGTTGTCTCTTTAGATAACGTTAAAAACAAAAACAAGTTTTCCAATTTTTAGCTACAGTTTTTCGTGTTAGTTCTGGAAAACAATTAAACCACAGTCATCTTACAAATCTTTGATTTAACAAACATAATAATCCATTAACCAAAAAACATTTTATGCTACCTACGTTAAATGTTTCAACAATTTCATTTTCTTCAACTTTTTATTACGTCTAGAGTCGTAATTTGTGTCTGAATTTGTGTCAGTCGCCACAGCAATGGTCTTGGTCATAAAAAATATGATTATCCTTTTCTGCTAATACAAAATTCATGCAAGCATACAACACCATGAGATGAGAAACTACCTACTAATTGAATTCAGTACAAGTTTTATAGCTTTTTGAACTAGACGCACGCAAACCGAAAATTCCTTTGTTATAATAAAACTCCCAACAAACTTAAATGCAAATTTTGTTTGAACCGGTGGCGCGCGACATTGGAATTTTTGATGTCAAAGCGAAGAGAAACAATGTTTTAATAATGCATTTCCCAGTACTCTTTACCAAAAAACTATTTTTGTTCACAGTATACCCCTAAGTGTTCAGGGAAACTCGATGCTTGGGTTTCTAATAAGAAATTCTAAGGATTTTAAATGCCCTTTTACTCTAAAGTCTCTGTACATTAGTTTTGTCCGCCCTGAATTAGAATACTGCTGCGTAGTGTGGTCACCATACTACAAAAATGCTTCAAACCGAATTGAAAAAATTCAAAAACGGTTCACTAGATTTTCACTTCGACAACTTAATTGGACTTCACATTTTCCATCGTATAAATCTCGTTGTGCTTTGATTGACTTAAAAAGTCTTGAATCTAGGAGAATTTACTTTTTGATATCCCTTGCGCGCGATGTCATAACATGCCATATTAATTGCCCTCCCTTACAGTTGCTGTTTACAACTTATAGTCCGAATTGTTTTTTGAGGCCAAGGGTTAACCACTTCTTCTTAATCCCACAGCATACAACCAATTACGGAAAAAATGAACCGATAAAAAAGCGTGTGAATTTTTCAATAAATATGCCGATATAATCGACCTAGAATGCACCAAAGATGTTTTTAAAAGAAAAATAATGAATTCGATATTAATTGAGCAATAATAGTGATAATTTAAAAAAAAAGTGTACATATTGTTTATAGTTCCACTAAATTATTTTATATTTATCGAATGTGTTATTAATTTAAATTGTTAGTCTAAGAAAGTGTTTGTACTTATAGACAATAAATAAATAAATAAATAAATAAATAAATGCTGGTAGGCCCCAGGGCTCTGTTCTGTCACCCACCCTTTTCTCAATTTATTAAATGATCTCTTGTCTCCAATTTTCTATCCAATAATTTTTTTTCGCTGATGAAAGTACCCTTAGCTTTTCATATTCGTACCCAGAATTACAATGTACAATAGGAAATTCGTTTCTTAGACTATGTGAATGTGGAACTCTGTTCCAAAGTCTGTTTTGTCCCGTTAATTGCAATGTTCAGGAATTCAAGGCCAATGTTCATCGATCCTCCTAAAACTCCTCCCTTCATCCCTGATCCCTGAATCTGATCTTGTCAAATCAAAGCCCCAGAAGAAGGTGTGGTTTGCAATTCTTCTAAATCGGACAGAAAATGCAAAATATCTTTCGAATTACATTGGAGAACTAAAAAAACGAGTCATTAACCTTTTAATTTCACGAAACTAATTTGCACTCAATTACAACAACTTATTCCGTCTCATAGTCCACTTACCGTTCAATCCAGTCACTTGATTAAATATGTAAAAGCATTCGTTATACCCTCCACCTAACAAATCAATTAATTTAATATTTATTTGCAATCGTATAAATTCACACTTGATAATATTGACATTTTGTTTGCAACATTGTTGAACGCATCTGCCTTGCTGATAAGGCTCTGACACCTTTCAAATGTAAGCGGTCAAATAATATTTGCTTAACGGCTAAGTGATTAGAATATAAATCATTTAATTTTCAAGTAGTCTTTACATTGTAAAAATTTGAGCTGTCATCGTTGTTGTATTTATCAATATGGACAATATTTAACTGTTCCTTAAAGGGTATTAATGCACAGCGTCATAAAGTTGTTTCATAATACAGTGAATAACTTGGACAATGACAACGACAATATGGTATGCATATTCACACTACACAGCACTGAGCACAGTGACAAGTAGGTGGGTAAATAAAAATATTGTTGAACACCAATTTCACCAGTAATTAAACTGACAATTCAGCTGATAAGGTTGCGGTGAAATAAATTTATTAAGAAAGTAATCTTTGGAGCTCGAATTGGCTGGGGTTGGAGGGTTGGGTTGGAAGGCTGGAGGGTTGGAGGGTTGGAGAACAAGGAAGTTTTTTTTAGTTCTATTTTTTTTTGCATTTGTTGAAGATGACACTTGCCCCATTGAAAAACAATGACTGATTGGCTTATATTGTTTGTTGTTTCGAGAGGAACATGAGTTGTCAAAACATTATTTGATATGACAAGGTGATACTTAACAGATTTATCTTGATTCATACTTATGAGTTTCACTAATGAAAAAAATGTAATGATGAATGACTTTGAAAAGCGTTTTGAACATGCAAATGTTCAAAATGCTTTCATAAAAAAACAACCTTTCTACACTCTAGGAGTGCCGGCAGAAGTGAAAAGACAAAAATTAAAAACAAATGAATTTCCAAACTTTGACAAAATTAACACCTCTTCTCATGACAGTTGACAAACTGTACAGCGGTTGGCTAAGGTTTTGTTCACACAGCAAAAATATGCCCATAAACGAAAATATCCTAGGTATGCTGGAAAAAAGTCTTAAAAAAAAGTTTCAACATTTTGTAGAGAGTGTAGAGTTTCGCTGTACACGAAAAAATATCAGCTAAGCACCTCCCGTCCCCATGCGCAGCAGATCGACACCATCAAATATTTTGTAGAAAGTGTGGAGTTTCGACCAAAAGTCTACATTGAATTTTTTCTACAACTCCTAATTTTGCAATAAAATAATTCAAGGTTTGAAATATCCCAAATCACTTCAACTTAAATTAAAATCGTACTGAGACTAAAAATCAAACCATTTTTGCATCAACTCCTATTTCTGTTCATTAAAAAATCTATCAAACAGCCTCACAATATAAAGTATTTATGGCAACACAATTTTCGTTCAAATAACCGCTGTAGTATAGAATTTGACAAGTGCGCTGTGATGAAAGAGATGACACTTAAGACACCAAATTTTTTTTGTCTCTTACGCTCTGATGTTTTTCGCATTAACGCATTTTCGATCAGCCAACAACCTGATTTCTTACGGTTAGCATTTTACGCTTTTCGATCTGAAGCGAACTTACATTTTCAACCCTTCCCAAACCACAATGTTTCACTTCAAAAATGTAGTGAAACTCGTAGCGCATCAGAAAGCCCCCATTTAAGGTTCTTTCCTTCGTTCCTTCTATTTTCTGTTTATGGTTTTTGATGGACGTCTTTCATAGGTTTGTTAATTATTTCGCAAGAAACGGACTTCTTATAACTTAAAAGTAAAAATATTTTTTTCCAAACTCACTTCTTAAATCTCAAAACAGAGAGTCCCCTCACTTTCTTGCCCACATCAAAAACCCATCGAAAACACCTGTCACATATGTAATGGCTCGTATTACATTAATTAATGAAATTGTTTTCGAACAAAAAAAAAAAAAAAAAAACAAAAGGTACAAATATTTATTCTTCTTCATAGCACACAAACAGCAATTGTTGTGATTTTAATGTCATGTCAAGACATTGACATTTAATATGAGAATTGATATCGGTCATCAAAAAGTAGACGCAATGAAGCAGCTAGAATTCATGTTTTTTTCTGGTTTTTTGTTCTGATAAAATTTTCCATCTAGCCACTCATACTGATGAGGTTAATGAACCTTACAGTTTTTGCATGGTTTTCATATATGTGACAGGTGTAACTGGTGTATTGTGTAGTGAGAATGGGTGCATAATTGTCGTTTATATTGACAATTATTATTTTGATTCCTTGTTTTGTCATGAAAAGAATGGACAGTTTTTGATGGATGAGACGAATGGTTGACTTTCAGCAAGTGAATCAGTTTGTAAGTGTTTTTGTTTCACAGGTGAGATGGGTTTACATTCAGTAATCGAATAAGATTTGTAAGGACTGCACTTAACTACCTACTTGAACAAATTTTGTTATCGTAATAAGAATGTAAGTATTATTTACTGAATAATGTTGGAAAACGGTTTAATAGTAGTTATTTTGGGATGACAGGGGTCGGAGAATAGAACACCTTCGTTTACAGTATCGCATAACTTTTCATAAGATTTATGTTAGAATTTTGGTTTTTTTAAGTTGTCCTGAACCCTGTTCAAACTTTATATACTTGCCTCTCACATTTTGTATTAAAGGTCAAAGATCCATAAATTATTGCAATGCATATGCTACACATGATAAAAGGTACATGTAAATTATACTGTTTGCCCTATGCCTCGTATTTTGTGTTCAAAAAGCCATTGAAAACTATAAGTAGGGTGTATTAAATAAACTCTAGGCTGGCGGACGTTTTGAATAGAAAGGAAAGTGTCTTATTATATGATAGTCTTCGGATTTTCAAAAGCTTAACATTTTGTTACTTAAACTAGAAATGTTAAATACATACATGAACAACGTAAATATATGTAGGTTTCCAACGTTGGAAACAATTTGTTTTTGGATTATGATTATAACCGCCACTGCTGGCTCCGACTTAGTCTAATCTAGAACTCCAAATTCCATTAACTTTTTCCAACTTTTGTAGCCGTATACCGGCAACAACGCGGTGAATGTTGTCTTCCAAGGGGTCAATTGTTTCGGGCTTATCAGACTAGCAGCTTTACAATTTACATATCCCCAGAAATAATAGTCAAGTGGTGTTAAATAGCACGAACTTTAAGGTGAATTCACGGGTTCGTTACGTGAACATATGCAGTTGCCAAACGTTTCCTTCAATAAATCAGTTATGGCACGAACTTTATGACATTTTGCATCGTTTTGTTGAAAACACTGCTTCTGCACGTTATGGTATGTTCAACTGATGAACCAAAAAGTCAATAATCATGGCTCTATAGCGGTCATCATTGATTGTATGTAACTTTCTCAACGGACAAATTTATTCCACCAGACCATAAAGCAAATCAAACAGTTGCTTTCTTTTTTTAATGTTAAGGTGTCTCAACAAACCTTTGAGAATTATCATCACTATAAGTCAGTTTTGCTTTCATTTCATGCTCCATTCAACCAAAAAAAGGGTTCATCGCTAAAGAAAATTCTAGGATCAACGG
The DNA here is from genome assembly GCA_943590905.1 of Sphaerophoria taeniata. Lineage (NCBI taxonomy): Eukaryota > Metazoa > Arthropoda > Insecta > Diptera > Syrphidae > Sphaerophoria > Sphaerophoria taeniata. Next base: position 29,354,959 of record OX016541.1, read on the forward strand.
CAATCTTGTTTTAGGCCCATTCAACAAGTCTATGTCTTGTTAGGTGATTCTGGAACTTTAATTCTTGAAAATAGTCGACCCAGCTCTCGAAGTGTCGAGCGTGTTAATTCTACATTTAAGGGGGTTCACATTCAACACCATGTTTATCAACTTGCCATTTTTTGTTGTGTGAACTCGATTTAATTCTTAATGACATTTCTGTCATTTCTTCGCGAACACATCCTACACGCAACAGCTGTTCTACATCACTGTGATTTGACATTTATTTTAATAACCAAGCTTATTCCAGTTTTGATTCATCGTTTTAAGCAATTTTGGTACAGAATATTTAAATAATATATAGTTACTGCACATCTGCACAAAAATTGCTTTCGTCGCGTAAAGTGTACGACAAAAAAAAACTGTTGGTCGTTATATTTTATGATGCCGAATCAAACTAAAAATAAATCACTTGAAAGTTGAGAGTTGACCCAATGGTGTCAGTTAAAATAATGTTGCAACTTTAAATTTCTAAAGGTATACCTCCAAAAAAAAGTCCTTTATAATTTTTAAACAAAATCAAACTCAACTGATACCCCGTACAATGATGTTGATGTAAATTGATATGCTTTTGAGTTTGTTTTCCATCTTCGCATAAGAGAAATCTTATCTAGTTCTTAAAAAAACTTAGGACACTCTTAAAAATAGAAAAAAAATAAAACTGGCAACATTTTTTAGTACAGGTACTGAGCAACTCCCGGATTCCTTAATTTTTCAAGACATAATTAAAAGTTTTCCTTTTTTAGTATAAAACACCAAAAATTCAACCGAATTTTCGTCAGCATCAATACATATTGACAACCTTCAATGTTTTTTGGTTTCATAGAAGCAACAGAAAAAAAACAACAAACCCCAAAACAACAAACTCACGGTGTTGATTTTGTGTCAATGAATTGCAAAAAAATTAAAGAAGGGTAGGTATACAAAAATTGGATACAAAATAAACACTTCTCTTTTCACACCCAACACACACAATTTTTTTTGTTTTATTTTTTTTTTCTAATTCACTTTTCTTTAAACACCAATTCAAATTAAAAATGAGAAGGAAAAGAGAGATAGAGAGAGAGAAAAATAAAATACCCACAAACAAAAGCAAAATTTCAAACAACCTTGACAACCACTTTTCCCGGCCGGCATATATAAAACAAATTGAAATACTTTTGCCAATTTATTATATGACGCTAAAATGCAAAAATAAAATAAAATGACGTTCGTATGTGCTAACGAAAGTTCTAAACATTTTTTTTTTTTTTGATAACCTTCAAAGAGAAAAAATCGAAATTGTTAATTAATTAAATTTCAATTTGAATTATTATCGTAATTGGCAACAAATTTAACTTTTGAAAAACAAAAATAAACGACAACGCTGATGTTTGTTTGTTTGTAGTACTTTTTGTTGAAAATCTTCCAAATTTATTTCACTTAATTATATCGGAGCAAAGATAGTTGAAATTTGTGTATCTACTTGTTTTTTTCTCTTTTTATTTTTGTATTTTGTCGAATTTTAATATATGTACAAACCATGACAATGTAACATTTTAACGAGAGCAAAGATGACTTAATTGACTGCCGGCCGGCATCTTTTTTTGACACTTTGAAATTTGAAAGCAATGAATATAAATGTGTTTATTTTGTTTCCTAGCAAAAAGGAACTCTCTATGGAAATTATCCCTTGGGCTTACATTGTTCTCAATTATTTCCTTTTTTGAGGCAAGAAGTTCATGAATAAATGGGCAAAGCTGGAACATCTTTTGAATGTCTTGAGAATAAATAGAAGCCCATTAGGGTTTGCGGGAGTAGTTTTGCCTCAAGGTTTGTGTGCGTTTTTGGGAGAAAATATTTATAACTTTGGTAATTTTTCTTATTTTGCGTGCAAACTAAATCGGGATCAGTTTTTATCAGTGTTTTCGACTCATTCGGCGAAACAATGATAAGCGTAGGTACTTTCTATGGGGGTGGTACGATATATGCGCTCAGTCTACAAAAGAACAACAGACATTTTGGAAAAAGAACTTAGCCTCCTTTCAACTCTAAACACTTGACCCAGCTATGCTCGAACTTTTTACCGTCTCAAAAATACGATTTCCCTAGGTTTGCAAAGTAGGCCTACGGGGCTAAATGTAGAGGATTCGCTAGCTAAATTTGACCAATTTTGTCGGGGCGATGGCCGAGGCGTTATCATGGTGCTTGTTTCCTCGCAAAGTGGGGCGGTTTTATCTTGAATTGGATGTTGAATCGGAATAGTACAACCCTGTGTACATTTTGTCCTTCACAAAGTATTCCATATCCCAGAAAACGGAGACCATCACATTCCCGTTCGATAAGACAGACTTCCTTGGTCTCTGGTGTGTATCATTGGATCCATGTTTCTAAATAACGTGGAAGCTACTCGGATTGCGGCGAAAACTCAAGTCGATCTGCAGTTGCTAATACGGCCCATGGTGGCACGCAATATAGCAGGTATTGCAATTGCCCCTGGTAGCACAACGTAGGACTATCAATAAAACCCCTAACCACTGCTGGGGAGAAGCCTCAATGGAACAATAATATTTATTTAACAATTAAATCCGAAAAACTGCACGCTTTGTGCTGCTACCAGCCAGCGTTACAGTTTTAATCCTTTGGAAGTGGATCTACTTCGCTTTTCTCCCAAATATACTTCGCTTCCTTTTTTTCAAGTGGTAACGCTGAAAACTTGTTGCCAATTATTGACCGTGCTTCGCTCGCCGATTTTCCTTCCAAAACCGAAAATTAAATATCAGTCATCATCATTATCACAGTCGATGAGCGCCAAATAGAAAAGGGATCCGTCCAAACTCCAAGGGCTTCTGCAAATGTTTTAACACAAATTTTTGATCACGTTCTTGTTTTAATTTTACTTTTTTGTTCAAGGGTTATGCAACCTCAATTTAAGAAAACAAACACTCCAAAAAAACTTCCTTTAAACATAGGTATTGTTCTTTATGAGCAATTTAAATTCAACTTTAATGTGATTCTTTCCAGTGTCACTTTAATGGCCTTTACCAGGACGTGCTTCCATAAAGTACCACTTATGCATGTACCAACTTGGCACAAAAACGAACGGCCAACAGCCATCTGACATGTGATCCGATGAACATAGTTTTTTTTTATTTATGTCCCTCATCCTTCTCCGCTTTCATCCTCACACGCACACACAAGAAAAGTGTTTTGTTTTGCTCTCGAATTATCATGCGTTGTGTCATTTCACCTTTGGCACTTTGTCTTCTGGTCGCTACATGATGTTGTTACAAGGGGAAATTTATTTGTAATAATATTTTGTTTTTGTTTTTGTTTCCTTCTTTGTTTTTAATCGTTAAATACCTTTGAGCTAGTTACTACATTCAAGACAAAAAGTACTGAGAAGAAAAAAAAACGAAGCTTAAAATATAAGAGGAACATTCTCAGTTTCGATTTGGCAACTTTTTAAGAAATGTTTAATGTAGGTCAGCATTGAGCTTACAATTTATTGTTGCCGCGTTTAAGCATTAAAATTAATTCATTAACTAATTGAGACCAACCATTTTTTTATTTAAATAATTTGCAAAAACTCAATTCAAACTACATTCGCGTACGTCAAATAACAAATCTCCCTGCTTAGCTTCCTCTAGTGATTAAAAATGTCAGTGAAAATTATTCTTCAGTACTCTTAAGTATGCCAATAATAAAAAAAATTAAAATAATACTGCGGTTCATTCGCATCCAACTTGTGAATGTATGTATTGCGTTAAAATAAAACAAACAAAAAACCAGATTTAGGTTTGTAAACGATAACTTTAAAATTAATTTTCAGGATAAAATATCTTAAAACATCTAAGCCCAATATCCTACAGAACCAATTTTGATAAAAAAAAAAAACAAAAACAATTTTTTAAACCAAATAAATAAATAGAAAATAGAAAGAAAATCAAAAAACTTTTAATAAAACACTCCAATGGAACTAAATGAGACTTTCAACAATGAATACATCGAATTTTCGTCCTGCAACTCCAAGTGGTGACTTAATTGAGTTGCAACCAAATAATCAAAATCAACCCGCAAGCACTTCCCATCCATCGGAATTTAATCAAAATTATTCAAATTCTGATCTCTTCAGTGGCAGTGGCGGCAGCAGCGGTGGTGGTGAAAATCAGCAACTATTGACAGAAACAAAAATCGAACCCCCACAATCGGTCAGCGAATGCGATTACTCTGACTCTGAATATTTACCAAATAATCCATACTATCCGTGCGGCAACGACAGCGACATTGGTGGCGCCCCAAGTGACATCGACGACGACGAATTCCTCGATAACCACTTCGACCAACAGACACAGAATCACCAAAAAATGGCCACTGCAATGCAGTCGCGTCTTATGGACTTATCACCGCATCCGCATCAATATCAGACGCCATCAATTCATTCGGCACAATCGGTGAATCCTTATAGTTATTCATTGCGACCGCCATCAACGTCTGATTTCCATTATTCGTACAATTATATGCCGTCACAGAATCGCCGACATCTAATGGGACCACCTCCGGGCTATAACAATAATAATCATCAATACCAGGCACCACCGTATGGACCGCCGCCAGGAGCGGGTGGTCAACAATCGAATTTCTGGTATCCGAATAGTTCGCACGGATTTTATTCGTCCCCGCCCACACCGTCCGGCGCGCATTTGCATGGCCATCATCTAGGACATTTTCCACCACCGCCTCCGCCACAATTGACGCCTCAGGCACACTATGGAACACACCCGAGTCATATGAATTTCCATCATCTTCATCATCATTACCAGTCGGAGGCGATGTATCGGGGCCATCATGACCAAATGGTCGATATGCTGCATTTGTCCAACAGGTATGTTCTGTTTTTTCTTCTTTGGTGTTTTTGATTTCAAATATAGTTTTTTAAAAAGCAACGAAGAGGTTGCTTGCTTTTGTCAGTTCTGGAGGCTAAATTGGAAAATCTATTAGATTTACCCAATGTTTTTGTATTTTCAACTCACGCGTGGTGTATATTTTTTTGAGCCAAAGAGTCTAGTCGATTTCGAAGAAAGTTGTAAAATTTTGTTTACTGTTTCAGTTTGTCCTTTTCCTTAAAGTCCTGGCATTGATTTTATATACTTATGAATAATGACTTTTGGAATGTAATAGAGAATACCATTCAATTTTAACCTTTAATTTTGGGTCTTTATTAATGTGTGTAATTAAATTGTCAATTCGTCTCAATAGACGACAAACAAAAACGATAAGTGGTTTTTATGTAGGGCTAGGGCAAACAGAAGGTCATTTAAATATCAACGGAATTTCTTTTTTACACAAAGCAACCTAAGCCACGTTTGTCTCTTCTTCAAGTTGAAAACGATTTCAGACGGTTATTTCAAAGGAAGCTTTTCTGTTCACCGAAAAAAAAAGCCGACGACGCGACGCTTCACTTGATTTCAATTTCTTACAAAGTGGTTTCTGAGATATGAGATTGAAATAATTTAATATTAGAAATGCTCATTTTTAAAAATCGGTAATAATATAGGCCACGTCCAGATATATAAAATATTGGGGAACTTTTACCCAGAAGCGGGACGTCCGCATATAATCCGCCGAAAAATGGAAAAAAATATTTGCGAAATTCTCATTTTCATCGGAAATATTTGCTCTGATAAATAAACCAAATCGCTGTAATAAGTAATTTTTTCTTCGAATAAAAGAATTGTGAGAGTTATTTGTTAAAATTGATTTTTCATCAAAAACTGGGGCCGAATTACCGCTTCCGTGAACGAGTGAGTGAGTCTCATTAGTGATCGAACGAACGAGTAACCCCATTGGGATTATGGCATTCGTTAGGTCACGTATCGTTTGAGAATAAAACATAGTACTTAGTTGTAGTAAAAAAATAATTTTCATAATTGTTTTTTTTTTTTTTTGTGAGGTTTGTCACAATCACTGCTTTCACTTGAAGCAGACATTTTGGTAATGAATAGTTTTTTGAGACTGAGATCGGAAGATGAGACAAACCTCTTGCATGCCAAATTGAGATTTGTCTCATTGCAAATGCTCAATCTCACTATTCTGAGCTCATAGTCATACTCAGGTCTCATTCTCATGAGACTGAGCAAATGCATTCTGCATACTATACCCATTGGATATTGTGACCAAGATCTCAAGAACTGAACAACTTTAAACAAAACAATAGCTTTGAAATTAAAATCACACCTGTCAAAAGTTTGCATATTGTTTGAGAATTAAGATATAACGAAGTATTCAGAATATTGAAGCAGTATTTAATTTCAATCCATATTAATCCATACTTGCAATTTTAATATTATTTAAAAAAAAAACATCAGAATGAGTTTTAAATAAATGTTTAGTTTGTTTTTCAAAACTAAGCATCTCGAAAATAGGTCAAAATGTTGCTATGCTATTCACAGTTGTTAAAAATTCATTATCATTAGTTGTCTGACCTTTTTGGAAAAAAATATATAAATATCAGTACATATGTACATTAAAAATTATTTGAGAAATGTACAAGAATTTACGTTTTTAAATTAAAGTGTGTAACTTATATAAATATTTATGTTCAAATATGCTTGTCTGTTTGTATTTTTTTAAATTAATTGTTCTTACCTTGACAGGAAGGTCGAACTTGACTTTTTTGAAATGTCAGCTCTTTTTTGGTTAAACTTATTCCAATATTTGCCTATCTTGCAACGCAGACGTAAACTTTTCAAAGTGTCAGTTCAATCATTGAGTGATGGAACAGCTCTTGTAACTTGTAACAGTTACAGCAACTTTACATAATTGCTTCTCCATATATAGTTTTACTTAGTGATGTACCGAACGGCTACTTTTGTTAACCACTAACTCCAGTTGGTTTTTATGCAAACGAGTCAACTTGCCTCGAAAATCTAATTGAAAACACTTAAAAAGACGAAAAAAATTAAGTTTTTAATCCGCCGAAATCTTTGCCATCCGCTGATGAAATTTGGCAGATCATGGTTCAATTGAGAGATAAGTTACGAATCTATGTCCCCAGAGAGATATTTTGTCCTGAAAACCGTTCTAAAAAAAACTTATGAATTTCGACAGTTTGAAAACTGCTTTTACCAAAAGTTGAATCAGAAACACTTAGAAAAAATTAGAAACAAGCTTTCTCGACCGAGTGCTGTCTCACTTTTTTACCGATTGTGTTTTTTTTCTGTAAATAGTTCGACTGACGACTTGTTTTACCATCTTATCCTTCTTTCACCCATCACATTATTAATGTCCTTACGCTTGTTAGTGTCGTGTTTAAGGTATCCCCTTTCATTAAAAAAATTTAGCTACAAAAGGTTTACCAGTTTCCGAGAAAACTAGAGTTCCATATTTTGTTTTAATCCCCAATGAAAAGTCAAAGTGGGCTGAAAATAAAATCTCGATTTTCCTAACAAGAAATTCAATAAATACTTGTCATACAACCATATCAGGAGTTTCGTTCGAAATATTTTGTTTTAAAAACGAATTTAAAACTTAGGTGTGATTATTCGTATGTAAAGAGATAAATGACCTCGCAAGAAGTTCCGCCTTTTCTATTCATGTGAAATGACGTCTCGGTCAATAAATCAATTAAAAAATAAAAAAGGATGTACATCAGTAAGGTAAAATTCTCGACCCAATTGATACAATGCACATGAAGTTTATCCTTTAAAAAATTAAACCCATCTTCTTCGTTTAATTGGGGAAATCACCTCCCGTTTTCTTGCAATCTCTTGGCCGTTTGTCTCATTGACATACAAGTAAGTAATAATCAATACACAAATGTTTAATAGGATCAATTAATAAATTTATCGATTTTAGTATCACGAAACCATTTCAAGCCATATTTAGCGGTTACAAATACGGAAACAATGTAATAATTTAAGGTAACCATGGTATCCAAAATCCCAACAAATTTGTCAACATGAACAATGTTGTTCCTTTTCTTAATATCATTATTTTTATATAAACAAAAAAATCATCTTCTCTAAGATACATACCTACAATTTCTAGTATACTAAAGCGCTTTTCAAAATTTATTAGTTTTTTGTTTTTGTGTGAGTTAGAAATAGAATGAAGAATAGAAAAAAATCAAAACATTAGATTCGTCCCTCTTGAGAACAACATCACAACAGTGCTGTGCAAACAAAAGTCATGAATTTACAACAATTTCACTCATATTTTACTTATCTAATGATTTTTTAATGAAAACTTTCTCACAATACTCTTAGAATCAAACCCACTACTTCAGTAAAAAGGTATAAACGCACATACCGTCCTAATGAAAAACAAAAACAATATCCCCCAGACTTGGGAAAGTAGCTTTTAATGATGTTTTTGAAATACATAAAATAAAATCAACTGCTATAGCAACCAATACCTAGACAGACAAAAAAAAAATGAAATATGAGGGTTGGTTCGAAGGACCTTATTGTTTCTGTGTATAGGCACTGGCAATGGTAAATATTGATATTTTGTTGTTATTCGTTTTAATTTCTTACGAATAAAAGCCCTTTTCTGATTTTAAGTTGTTTGGGCCTTTTTTCCTACCTTTATTTTATTTCTCAAACGAAAATAGCAACGTTCAACAAATACTTGGCAAAATTAAATGAAGTATTATGAATTCAAAAAAAAAAAAATGAAAATAAAGAATCCTGTGATACCTTTGAAGTGTTCTTAAAAAATATTTGTAAAACTTTTTTCGTCTCGAACGTTGTTGAGTGGGAACCTATGCCGGGAATTGGATGACTTATATACTGCACGTTTTATTATAAGGATGTTTTTTTTTCTCGTGATTAAACCTTAAACTTATAAAATTCCAATTAAATTGCTTAAGGGACAGGGACATGTGAAGGAAACTTTGAGTACCTACAAATATTTTGTAATTATTTAATATTTTTAAATTTCTATGTATTGAGAGGTAATTGAAATAAATTGCTTTTTAGGTAATTATTTATAACAAAGTATATATTCGATTTATAGAGCCTGGAATTCCTTTTAAATGTCTTATACAACTTATTAAATTTGAAAATGAAAAAGAAGCGAATAAAGATATAAATTTTGTGTTTCTATTTTATTTATTATTTCTTAATTTAGTGACAATCTTAATTATGCATAAAACTTAAACTTTAAGAAAATGATAATCCAGCAGACAAATAAAATTATTATAAAACTCATCTAATTGTCCAATTTCGGAATTCTTTGTTTAACAAAGAATTTTTTTTTTAATTTCTGTATCCAAGCCATTCATGAAACCAAGAAATAAAAAAATAATAAATTAAATGGTCGTAAATTGTATAGCTAATCAAAATTTTAAGCGAAATTTAAATCTTGTATAAATTATTCATGACATCTTAGAATTCCTTAATAAAGAATTCCCAATGTGAAGTGAACACTGTTTTATTGATTAAATTATATTTTATTAATTTATGTTTGGTTTTCTTGTAATTTCTAAGAATCGTTTTTCATGAATGTTTATTTTTCATCATACATATTTGACATGGCTTCTTTTAAAATATCAAAGACTTTTTTAAATAGTCCGACGTCATAAGTGGGTATTTCTCATTTTTACAGTTAATACCTAATATTATACAGCAAGCCAACGGAATAAAGTGGGTGTGTCTTTTTTGTCAATTTGCTATTTTCTTGCAGCTTAACAGTGAATGGTTCAAGGATTTTTGCTTTGGAGCTTGCTGTCTCCGATTTCACACGCTTAGTTGGTTGTTTGAAGATCTGTATCTGGTGGGTGAAGTTGAGTTCGAACACTGTCTGGCATCTTAGTTGTTGGACCTTGACTTTTCTGTTTGGGTCAGTGTTGCCTTTACCAACATCGGGGATCAGTCACAAGTGTCTTATAAAGTGAGACTCAAGTTGCACGATAAGACTTTGGATTTGAATCCTTTTTGATTTCAAATGTTGTCATTGTCATAAGTCATATCATAACTTATAGTGGTGGTCAACTTGCAGTGCAAAGAATAAATAGAATAGACAATGAACGTTCTTTTTCTACATTGCACGTAGTACGATATTTCTTTAACTACTATGGTTACTGTGTACCCTACCTTAACATGACACCCCAAATTCATGTACTTTTTCAATTAGGATTAGGCATTGCGCATCATCAAATTGCTCTCAGAACAACCAATCACAACGTTTTGTATGTAATAAGTTGTAACGCTTTTAACTTTCCAGCTGAGGGTGTCTAGGGTCGTCCAAAGTAACATCAAAGCTCGGAGAAACTTAATAAATAAGTTACAAATGTTTGGATAAGAGCCTATAATAACATAGTGTTTCATAAAACTAAGCGGGATAGAGTCTTCAATCGCCCAACAGTTACGTCGGTATAGCTTCCTCGGCCCCTTATGGCACAATCAGGTGTTGAGGGATTTCCAGGCCAATTACGGCACTTAAAGTTTTTGGACCTCACTAAAAAAAAAACCAAAACGCCCCCACTGGCAAATATAGGGATGTATGCTTAATCCGCTCCTTCACTCGAGAAAAGGTAGAAGGGACTAAGGCTGAGTTCGTAATTGCAGGCTTTATTGCCTATACCCTGCCTTAAATATGCTCAAAGAATTTTATGAACTCAATTACAACTGCATGTGTGCGGTCATCATACTTAATTTAAAATGAGTTCACAAAAGCAAACGTTGACAAAATGAGAAACAAAGTTTATTTGTTCTTGATTTGATTTGTAGTTCATTCATTTAATAAATGGATGTCAACAAAGATATTTTAAAACGCATTGTTCTTAGCTGTGTGGAAGAAACCGTTTTCGAAAACATGGTTCAAAAACTTGCGGAAATAAGAAAACTGAAAAGTTAAGAAACAGGAAAACCCTTGGACTTTTCGTATGATATATGTATGATATTCAACGTAATTTTTAAAAATTTGAATGTTGTATTTAGTTTATCAAAAATGACGTAACATCCATACAAACTTTGGCCAACTTTTTCAACCGCTTTTCAATCGATTCAGCAGTTAAGGCGTTATAAAGAATCAAAGAGACAGACAGAGCTATTTTACATTTGTAAGTCGTGAGCATGACGCAATTTTCGTTACGCGATTGTTATCTAATGATTTAAAAGGGTCAATCGCACCTAAAAATGTTTTCACTTCAGTAATATTACGATTATAAACAAACTAAAACTAGCTATGCCCGCGATGTTACTCGCGATAAACGGTAGCCTTTGTCATTTTCTGACCCCTTAACCACCATTACAGAAAATTGCAGAAAATTATGTCAATCACATATGCTCTTTGTAAACTTAAAACAAATTTTTCCCACGGGCACCATAGATTTTACCGGGATATAAAGTAGCCTATGTTATATTCTAGACTATAATCTGTCCGTGTTATAAATTTCATTTAGAACCGTTTAGTACTTCTGGAGCTATTGAGCAACAAACATCACATTTGCTCCCTGCCATTTTGCTGCAAATTCAGCAACAAAATAAAAACAAATGCCGTATTGACCGCAAAATGACAGTCGTTATACTTTTACGAACACAAAGGTTGCCATGCAAAACTAATGCATTTATGAACACAATTTAGGCAGTACTGCGGAAGTCTTACAATTACGAACTCAGCCAAAACTATCTGTCTCTCGATTTCTGCCTCTACTTGGTAATTTTGGCATAATAGACGGTGTGAATCGAGAAAGCCAAACACTAAAAATCCACGTTTTAACAATGATACACACAAATGTGTGTATCCATTGGTCGTTGATGATGCTGGCAACAATTGCGCTGTATTGCTCTTATTTGTTGTTTTTTTTTTGCTGTATTTGTTTTTCTTTTTTTCGAAATTCACTATCACTCAGAGTTGGGCATTATTCGAATAAATTGTTATTCGAATAATTATTCGAATAAAAAATTATTCGTCACTAATTTATTCACGAATAATTTATTCGCGAATAAATTATTCGTGATTTTATTCGTTATTCGTAATTTATTCGTAATTTCATTCGTTATTCTGAATAACGAATAAAATCGACTTTATTCCTTCTTTCTTTGTCTGTTTATCTTAATTTTTTTTTATTTACGTTTCCTTTGGAATTAGACGCTCGAATTCCTTCATTCATTCTTTATTGCTGAGAAATTTTTTTGAACGAATTCTATGTAAATATATTGAAAAAAGAAAACAAAATACAGATCCGTGGTTGATTATTCTTGGAAATTATTAGAGAGAGTAATAAAAATTGGTTATTTTTTTGTTATCAACATAATAGTACAATGGTTAGGATTAGGAACGTAAGAAAATTTATTCACCAATTCTACCTAGCAATTGCACCTTCCAACCCAATGCAAAACCCCTTAAACCCATCCCCTGAAGTGATTAAATTTAAAAAAATCTAGTAATATTTTATTCTAATATATTGCATATAAGTAGTTGGTGCCATTATTAATGAAAGTTGTGTTGTGGTGTACTTTTGATTTTTAAAATGAGTGAGCCTTAAATGAAGTTATGGATTTGGAAATGAAAATTGGGCACTGATATTGATATATCTCTATGAAATCCAAACATTTCGAACATCTTAACAATTTCTAATGAATGTGCTACAAATGTGTCTGTTAATCAAATCTGTGCAAAAACGACATTGACTTTGTTGAATGGAACATTTTTTTAAGTATGACTCTTTATATTCTAGTGGTAAAAGCATTGTGATGAAATGTACAAAGTGTGAACCTAAAGTTGTAAGAATCAAAGGATTCCCAAACCGTAGGCTGAAAGTCTTGGATTAATATCCAGAAGGGAAAGGGACAATCCATCATTGCCTTCATCTGCATCAGTCGAACGAGTTTTTTCATACGCTACCATGATAAACAAGACAAGTGAAGAAGTCCAATCTTAGGAGCTTTAACCAATGACTATGTAAATAACTTTTAATAAAAAAAAAAATAGTAAAAAAATTGAAATCTTATTTGTTCTACCAAATTTCTTGTGTTTATTTTATTCGTTATTCGTTTATTCGTTATTCGAATAATGAATAAAATAATTTATTCGTCATTCGAATAAAATTTCTTCGAATAAATGAAATTATTCATTATTCGTGAATAACGAATAAAATGATTATTTATTATTCGAATGATTATTCGAATAAATTTTGCCCAACTCTGCTATCACTATATTAGAAATAATAGCAGTAGTCGAAGAGGCGCGGCAACGCAACGGTGCGGTGGCGGAGAAAAATATGTAGCTGTTTTTTTTTTTGCCGTTCCAGTTATGGAACTGGACATAATTTAAAATAAAAAAGTGTCAAGAAAAGTTATCCTTAACCAGACTTGTCAGTGTTTTTTTCCTTTTTTCTTATGAGTTACAGAAATTTGGTGCCATATTTCTAACAAATCAGAAAATAGTTATTTGCAATTTTTCCTAGCAGAAAACACTCTTGACTTGTTCCTTACCTCTGACAATGATAAATATGAAATAAGTGTATTATCGCCTCTAGGCCGATCTGACCATTGTGTCATATCCGCAAACTTCTCGTGTCAAAAAATCCCAGTTAAAGAAAGAGCTCCTAAGAGAACCGTTTGGCAGTACGAGAAAGCCGACTGGGACGGCCTCACTAATTTTTTCAGGATCTTTAACTGGTCACTATGCTTCCTCGATAGTGACGTAGATTCCAGTGCGGATATGCTCACAAGTTTAATTCTTCTGGGAATGAGAACTTTTATCCCGAATAGGGTTAAAAGCATCAGACCCAAAGAGAACGCATGGTTTGATATGAGCTGTAAAGAGGTTATCAGGGTTAAAGAGGTAAGTTTCCGTTGTTACAAAGCCAACCCTACTGAGGAAAATCGGAATAAGTTTAAACAAGCCAGGAAGGCCTGCAATGTCCATATTCGACGGACCAAATTTTTACATGACCAAAAACTAAGGCAAAAAATACTGCAATGTCCCAAAGGCAGTAAAAATTTTTGGTCATTTGTGAAAAATATGAAGAATTCTTCTTCTTCCTCGGTCCCAACGCTCATTGATGATGATACTCCAGTCGTTAGCTCTCTTGCGAAAGCTAACCTTTTTGCTAGGCAGTTCGCCGCCAACTCTTCGCTGCCAGAGAGTGTCATGACTCCGCCAGTTCTTGAGCGCGTCAATGATTCCATGGGACAAGTCTTCTTTCGCACTCGTGCTGTGGCGAGGGTCCTAAAGGATCTCAACATACACAAATCCGCTGGCCCGGATGGTATCCCCGCTATTGTTCTGAAGAGGTGTTCTTCAACGCTGGCAAAACCCTTGCGTAAGCTTTTCCATCTATCCTATTCTTCTGGGCTCGTTCCGAGTAGTTGGAAAACAGCATTTGTCCAGCCTATACCCAAAAAAGGCAAATCCTCCTCTCCCTCCAATTATCGTCCGATTGCACTTACGTCCCTTCTTTCTAAGGTCATGGAAACGCTGATAAATTATCAGCTCAAGAAATATCTTGAAGAACGAAAGCTTCTTAATGACCGGCAGTACGGCTTTCGCAGCAACAGGTCCACTGGTGATCTGATGGCATATCTCACCGAACAGTGGAACAAATCTTTACATCGTTTTGGAGAAAGTAAGATTGTTGCACTCGATATTTCAAAAGCATTTGATAGAGTTTGGCACCAGGCTCTCTTATCGAAAATGCGTGCATTCGGTATTGATGAGTCCCTCCTTCGTTGGATTAGAAACTTTCTCTCGAACCGTTCTATACAAGTTGTATTGGACGGGTTCAAGTCTGAAACCCACAATATAAATGCTGGTGTGCCCCAGGGCTCCGTTTTGTCTCCGACCCTCTTTCTCATTTTCATAAATGATCTCTTGTCTGTAACTTCTAATCCAATTCATTGTTTCGCTGACGATAGTACCCTTAGCTTTTCATATTCGTTCCCAGACTCACATCCCTCCTCTTCGGATGTGGAACTGCAACGGCTAAATATGATAAGCTCATTAAACTCTGACATAAACAGCATTGTACAATGGGGAATAAGAAACCGTGTAGAGTTTAATGCTTCGAAAACTCAATGCTGTCTTGTATCGTTGAAGCGAGATATACCCCCCTTGCCACTGTCCATGAGTGGCACTTGCATTAGTGAAACCGAACATCTCGAGATTCTCGGTATGTGCTTCACCGACCACCTCTTGTGGAACGAACACATACGCGATGTCGCCAAAAATGCTGCAAGTTGTTTAGGTTTTTTAAGAAGATGCAAGAAATTTTTTTCCCCCTCTGATCTGGCTACCATCTACAAAACTTACATACGTCCAAAGCTTGAGTACAACTCCCACGTTTGGGCTGGTGCTCCAGTAACGTACTTAAGTCTTCTGGACAGTATCCAGAGAAGAGCATTTAAGATGATTGGTGACCGTACCATCGTTGAGACTTTTACGTCACTTGAACATCGACGTAATGTCTCATGCCTCACCCTCTTTTACCGTTACTTTAATGGTTTATGCTCTAGTGAAATAGCCAGTTGCATTCCTCCCCTTAAGATATTCAACCGTAATACCCACGCCTCCAGGAATGCCCATCAGTTCACCCTCGAGCCCTACTTCGGACGTACGGTCATGTTCAGAGAATCGTTCTTTAGCCGTACTACGCGAATGTGGAACTCTCTTCCACACTCTGTCTTCCCCAGTCATTGCAGTGTTCGAGAATTCAAGACTAATGTTAACCGACACCTCATCCTTAACCCTCTCCGTCTCTCCCATTTTCCCTAACGCTCGCACTGTGCTTTGGCATAAAAAGGGAACAAAAACCCCTTGAGTGCGTGCTTTTTATAAAAAAAAAAGGTATTAATTAAATTGAAAAATTATCAACTTTTTTTTGTATACCTTAAACAAAAAAAGCCAGTAAGACTAATAAAAAATAATAAAAAAATAATATACGTGTTTATAATAAATTTGTTTTGAATTTTATTAAACTTGTCGATTTTTTTCTTTTCAGGTAAGACTTTTCATTTTTCAATCCTAATGTATGTACATTTATGTAAGTCCTTCAAAGAATATTCATATACATATACTTATTTTTTTTAAATTTCAAAATTCTTAAGGGAATTAAAATACATACTTAAACTCTATATTTTATTTCTTTACAATGTTTAAAGAGAACAACATTTAAGTCAATGCTAGTGAGCCTTCATTTAACAAAAAAATCAATCAAATATATTTGTATAGGGTGTCTCAGTAAGAGCGCACTTTTTAAAATTGGAATATTTTTTTTTTCATGCAAGTGGCAACTCTGAAATTTGACAGATGTCACCTCGTTAGTTCCGATTATTAAAAATGGGGCGTTTTTCGAAACAACAACACGTTATAATTGTAAAAACTCATTACAAAAATGGGAACGTAACGCTTCGCAAATTTTCAGCCGAGTGCACATAATATGTCAACCATTCAAAGAGTAGTCAAAAAATTTGAAGAAACTGGGTTAGTTATGGATGATAAGAATCCTTTGCGTCAACGTACTGGTCGGTCTCTTGAAAACATTGCTGCTGTTTTTATGAAATCTCGGGTTAATGCGAATAAACCCGAAACAATTCCTGAGCTCAAATTGAATATCCAACGTGTCATTGGTGAGATACAGCCACATCTCTTTGCAAAAGTCTTAGAAAATTTCATGAAAAGAGTAGTGGCCTGGCATCGGAGCCGGGGGGTCGTTCGCCCGAAATTTTATTCCTTACTTAATCGGAACATCTCTTCTTTACAATGCAATTAAAATATCACAACTCTGTTATAAAATACTTGTTTTTATATTAAAATGAAAAAAATGCACTCTTACTGAGACACCCTATAGTATAGTTATTTTAAATCTGATTCCAAAAATAATTCTCAGTTTAATCAAAAAAACTTTCTCTGAAATTTCAAAATATAAACCCCGAACATCAGGTTTCTATCATAAACTCTTGCAACATTCAACCCCAGTCAAATTTGTTTTCTTCTCACAGTCAAGCAAGCAATAAAAGAAAATGTCAACAAACTATTGACATTTTTATTTCGAAAATTTTTAAAGAGCCCGTTCCAATATCCAGCTCAAACCAGAAACGCCTAAATTTTCGATAATCCAAAAGCCAATATGTGTAACGTGTCACACCTTTAATACTGTTTTTATGTTTTTGTTCGCCATACAAAGTCACAAAGGAAAACAGGTTTTTTTTCGACGATATCGTTAAATATGTATCGTATTTATTGTAATTAAAAAAAAAGATTGATAAAATAAATATTATCTCTGCAAAATCTTAAACGAAAAAATACAATTGAGCAAGGTCAACAAGCCATATCTCTCCTGAGATTTTAAGCAAAGATAAAAATAACGCAAGTAATAAAAAAGCAAAAAACCGTGAATTCACGAGTGCAAGACGTTCAATATTACATTTTGGATGAATTTATTGTTATTTTTGAAACAAATATTTCAAATTTATCACTTTTTTATGTTGTTTATTTAAAAAACACACAAAAAATCAGTTTTCAAAATCATGGCGTTTTTTATTTGTCATTTTGCTACTAAATTCACAAGAAAATACTACTCAAATTTCCTAAGAAATCGATTCAAACTAGTTATGATATGTTGGTGTGCCTATGATACCTTACACGTTAATCAAATTTTCAAATAAAAAAAATTATGTTCTGACCTCTTTATGATTAGAAATCGATTTTGTTCGATAGAACACACCTTCACGCAACAATACATACAAACAAAATATTAAATAAACCAAATTATGTAAATAAAAACGCAGGTTAAATTATTCTTAAGTTAATATTCAAATAGTCTGGTTACTGTTTTTGGATATTCCTATACCCCGATAAATATGTCATTATCTGTCAAACTTTTACACAACCACATTTCCAAAATATGGAATTTCATTAAATTAATCAGAAGAGTATTTTTTTTCGTTTGGTATAGTAGTGGTAGTTAACCGTATCACATAGATAGAGATAGATGATGATGATGAACAAAATGGGCGACCTTGGCATGCACAGTAACCTAAAAAAAGATTGTATAATTATAATTGGAATAATTATGAGAAAAAAATAATTATTATTATTGTAATTTTTTTTGAATAAATTTCTAACATTAATTGGGTACAATTGCGTTTAGAAAAAGCTTCTTTTCAAAGAAGGAAGACAATAACTAAAAGCCTTGATTTTTGTTCAATTTCAAGTGCGTTAAACATAAAAAAGAAACTTAAAGAAAGTACAATTAACTTTTCATATTGTTTGAAGATGCTTTGCTTCCTTTTACAAAGTTTTATGGAAGAAAATTAAACTTAACTGTATGTCAAAGTTTGGGGAAAGAAACCTTTCGCTGTTTGCTGTTAGTAGAGACTAATCATAGTGAGCTTTATCTCTCTTTTAATGAGTTTTCAATCTCTTTTGAAATGTATGTTTTATCTTAAATTTTAGAAGAATTTAAGAAAAAAGTGTTCGTAGTTTTCTTTAAAATAAATGTACCTATTTTCAATTTACTGGGAAACAACAGATGCCTGTTTTACATAAAATCCTTTTCGAACTCAAACAATTTTTTCTCCGATTCCAATAAACGGATTTTTGAAGAGATTCGTAATAACGATTATTTTTTGGCGGGTTTTCGAATAAAAAAATCCGTATTGAACATTCTCTGCTGCACCTCAGGTTTCTGGAAGGATTTTAAACCATCTAAGGAGGAACACGAAGCAAATAGAAACACAAATTGGGAGCGTATCGGATTCCCGCTTTTTAAAATTCCGTTTTTCAAGAATCCCGAAAAAAAAGTTTTAAAATCCCGTCTTCTAAAATACCGCTTTTGTTAAATCCTGAGTTTTAAAATCCCTTTTAGTCAAAATCCCGACCTGCTATAATACCGCTTTTTAAAATCCCGGTAATCCCGTTTAATCCCGCCAACCGGTATTCAAAATATTTAAAATAAGACTTAAAAAAATGCATGAAATTGTTCTCTTAGATTAAATTAAAACTGCTTTTAATTACTTTTACAAAGTCTAGCGTTAACAGATGCTGCTTATGGATTTCCTGTTATAACTAAGCTATGTTGCAGCAACAAATGGTTGGGCATCACGCCATTACCACATGCATTACCTATGTACCTAGAGATATCTTAGTATTTAGTATTGTGCAAGTTTTCTTATATTATATCTTTGATTCTTGGAATGAATACACCACTTTCTTTTATGTTTTCTTTGTAATAATAATCTATGCTATTAAAAAAAACTCATGTGTTTTAACTTCATTTATTTTGCCGTTTTTACCATCAAAAGCAGTTGCTTTTTTTTGAAAAATCGCGCGATTTATTATCCCGTTTTTACAATCAAAAGCAGTTGCTTTGTTTTGAAAAATCGCGCGATTTTTCAAAACAAAGCAACTGCTTTTGATTGTAAAAACGGGATAATAAAAAACGGGATTTTGAAAAGCGGGATAATAAGAAACGGTATTTTATAATGCGGGATTACAAGAAATCGGGATTATAAAAATCGGGATTTTAACAAGCGGGATTATAAAATCGGGATTTTGAAAATCAGGATTATAAAAATCGGGATATCGTACCCAACCCACACAAATTTATATGGGTGATTTTATTGCAAAATTGATCTGGTCATTTTTTAATCTGTGAAAATTTCGAACTTGAGACACATGTTCTGTCGTTTTTGCTGACGTTGATGGTCCAGGAATAGGTCTATTGATCATTATGCCTCGTTACATCCCCGACCAGATAAGTTGCGTGCTCGACCCAGCACTAAGTATATTAAAATGAATACAAAAAATCCAACACCCACATACCGATGATTAACCGCACATCAATTGGTGCGCTCCCGACCGCGTCTAGAATGAAATCCCTCCTGCTTTACTTACCCGCTTGTTTTTCGATAATCGCATGTGTGAATTATGACATCGTTCAAATGGCCGTATCGCTGGGTGGCGCGCATTCGAAAGGTCCAGTTTCGGATGACTGGCACATAAACCGATGGCATCTCGATTATGTTGTCTTTGAGGGCTGCGAGTGATGGCTTGCAGCTCAATCCCAAAGACATGCGATTATGAAAGCCCCACAAAAAAGTCTAAAGGGGTCAAATAACACGATCTTGGTGGCCAATTCACGTCGCCTAAGCCTAAGAAAACCACGCCATGAAACCGCTTTGCACAACATCGATTGTGTCTTAACCTCAGTGGCACGTTCCGCCACCCTGTTGAAATTAAAAGTCTTCGGTGCCCATATCATCCAATTCAGGCCGTTAGAACTTGGTGATCATCGACCTTAAGCGATCGCCATTGACGGTGAGCGCCTGGCCAGCTTATTTTCGAAGAAGAACGTCACAA
Source organism: Sphaerophoria taeniata (assembly GCA_943590905.1). Lineage (NCBI taxonomy): Eukaryota > Metazoa > Arthropoda > Insecta > Diptera > Syrphidae > Sphaerophoria > Sphaerophoria taeniata. Next base: position 29,375,287 of record OX016541.1, read on the forward strand.
TAACGCCTTCAGTCCAGAATCCACACCAAACCGTACATACCTAGCTATATTTAGATGCGTTGGCACTTGGTCGTTCTCGCGTAATTTGGTGTCGTCCCAAATCCAGCTTTTTGCTTATTCCCGTACCCATTCATCCAATAATGGGCCTCATCGCTAAAGATAATTTTTTTACCAAAATTAAGATCAACTTCCAACTGCTCCAAAACCCAATAAGTTAACACCTGATTCTGCGTATGGTCATTTGGTTTTAGCTCCTGGGTCAGTTGGCTTTCTTTATGGGTTATGGCCTAATCACGACGCGAAATTCGCCATGTTGTGGTCTGCGATAGGCCAAGTTCTTGTAAGCGACGCGGCATTGTCTGCCTTGGATTCTGCTGCACACTTTCTCGAATAGCGGCGATGTTTTCGGCAGGCCTTGCGTTACGTTGACGTAGGGATGTTCGCTGATTGTTCACTGAGCCGGTGGACTTGGATTCGGTCACCAAACGATGAATAGCCGACTTGGAAGGACCATGTATTCCATAAAAAGAGCACTGAAAGAGAGAACCCATTTTGATAAGTTTTATCATTTGCACGTGTTGCTAGACGCTGTAACTTGCGATGATGAATTGTATTAAGTGACGATATTTTGACAGAAAATAAAAGAAGCAATGTGGCCGCTAGGAGCTGTCAAAATTAACCCGTCCTATTTATTTTAATCTTTATTAAAACACAAATCCCTTCAAAATCTTAAAAAACTCTCCAAAAGAGTAAAAAAGGGTAAAAAGTGCATGTGTTTTCCTTTATTTTTTTTTATATTTCCTCCAAAGAAAAAAAAAAGAAATATTTACGCTTAACTTTTTATTAACATTTTATAATATGAACATAAAAAATCAACAAATTGAAATCGATAAGGGAAAGATCTAGCTTCCGCTCTGGAAAAAGTTTATTTCATTTTCAATGTCGTGTAGTTAGGGGTCGATGACATCCCCCACCACAAATAAAAGTATTTCTACAAATTGATGGTCACATTCTTCTTTGCGTCACCACCTGCACCGCCAGCCGCCACTTTTCGCTATTAAGCTATTATGAGAGAGAAAAACAAAAACCACACAAAAAATGAGCTTTTTTGCGGTCGCCACCGCACCGATATGCGCTACTAAAAAGATTGCTATATAGTAAATTGTAGTTTCAGTCCTTATTTGCTGTTTATTTTATGTTATTTGTTTGTTTATTCTGTACATTATTAAATCTACGCCCTGCCAACTTAATCATATCACAACTAAGAAACAAGATTTCGAATGTCTCTTCTATGATTTAAAAGAGAAAAGCTCTATTTGGTGGGGTTTTCTCTTAAAAGTCTTAGAAAAGTACAATCAAAGACCTTCAAAAGAAGAAATAAACAATCCCATGTGAACTTTTTTTGTACATCTTAATGACAATGTATGTGTAAGTATGCCCACAGTGATAGCAAATTTAATATTTCTATCAAATATTTAATGTTTATTTAACGACACAAAGTAAGTTTTATATGAAAAAGCTATCAAAATGTAGATTTATAGAGAACACATTTTTTTCTTTGTTATACTTGTAGGTATTATTTTCAATTTTATGAATTTTGCTATACAATTGACGAGGTAGTAAAATTTGATGAATTTTGTTTTTGTAAATTGTTTTGGAATTAAGTTTGGGGCATCCAAATTGCTTTATTTTGTTTTCGCAATATGCGTTTGACATCTGACTTTCACCATCATATGAAAACAAATTAATTGACGATTTTGGCAAGCCTCACAATTTTATTTCCATATTTCATATCACTGATTACTTATAAACAACTGCTAATTGTTCCGGAACCAAAATCCTTAATTCTCTTAAACCAATTAAAACAAATGAACGTGCACCGAAATCCGATTAAATCCTTTAATTTTGTAAAATCGACTGATCTCTTCCTGTGATTAAGTCAAATTGTCAACACTGTCCTCGTGATTTATTTTTAAACACATGAGGTGTGCCCTCGTGACCTATGAATAGTGGAAACTATAAAATTGAATACAAAAAACCCTTCAACATCGTCCCAGGGGTAATTTTAGAAATTATCAGACCAAATGACAATTTGAGGTCAACAAATGAAATGTATTAAAATGTGTGTATAATAAATCCCTTGAATAGCAAATACTGAAATTGAAATTCCAAATACGTTTTGTTCAATTTTTCACCCACAGGACTCCCAACAAACCAAATGAAATCCGATTCTCAGAACAAAGCAGAAAGCTGTCAGTTCGAAAATCGCCTTGAATCTTAAAGCAATTAACAGAAATGTCACGAACATTTAAATCTGATTCACTTCAGCCACAGCAATGAGTTGTACAAAAGGGATTCTTAATATTTTTCATTTCTTTGCCTTAGACGATTGAAAATGTTAGAATGCATGACAGGAATACCAACAAGAGGAAATCTCATTCAAGGAAATCTGCTTAATTGAAGTCAAACTTTCACTATTCGTGTTAACTTTGCATTCGCACTGAAATCTGTGATGGAGTGTGAAGTGCAGGAAATGCAGATTTTCTGTAAAGCAACTTTGTTTTAATCCCAAATAGGAAGCTCTCTAATTCAACTGAAGATTTTACTTTGTTGAATTGGATTTGGTTTTGATTTGTTGATAAGTTTCTTATCTGTATTTGCTTAAGTGGTATTTTGGTGAAACTTTTGACAAGTCTTAAACGATTTGGTTTGAACAGACAAGACCTTGAATTCGGTGCGCACAGCTAATCATTTTTTATCTGGTCAGATTTCTGAAACAAGAAAAAAGTTGTAGTCGGTCACCATGGCGTATACGTGACTTTTTATTCTAGTCTTATTTTAAATACTTTAAACAAGTTCAACGCAGTATTTTTTCCAATTGGGATGGGGTTCATTTTGACAGCTTGTGGTGGCCATAATTTTGTCATAATTTTGGAAGTTGATCCCAATTTTGGTCGAAAAATCATCTTTAGCGATGAGACCCGTTTTTGGATTTGCTGGATTGCCGTTACTGTTTGGTGTGGATTTTGGTCTGGAAGCGTCATCGGTCCGTACGCTTAGTGTGTTATATTGAAACCGATTTCTGCTTCCCTTAAAAATCCTACCTGGAGAATATAGTGGTGTCTTGTGAAAACTCTTAAATCGTTAAGCCGTTACCATTCTTTAAGTTATCTTTGGTTCATAGCCAAACTAACACCTACTTTAATTCAATCTCTTTTCGTTATTCCTATTAATATTCAAAATTGTACCTCAATTAAAGTGAACTTTTGTTAGACAAATCAAAAACAACTTGTGATTGAGACAACATGTTTTATTGCATAAATAAAACGTGAGCAAAATAATCATTCCACTGAGAAATGGAAGAAAATATTAACTCAAAGATGAAGAAGAAGAACTTTAACCCTTGTGACAGAGCATCTTTGTTGTGTTCCCCGACAGTATAAAGGGAAAGAACATCTGCCATAATTCAGCTGTTTCTTTCTTGACATTAAAAATTTTTGTTTTTTGAGTTTGAGCTAGTCTTTTTCAAGCTTGAAAAGTCATACCCCTTTTGGGCAGTACTTTCCGCTTTCACATGAATTTTCATATGTCAATTCACAATAGAGTAAAAAATGTTGAACTCTCTTCAAGTAGTTTACAATATCGAAATCGAATACATATCGAAATCATCCTTTAACCTGATGAAGTTCCTTTTAGATTGACAGACAGTGATAAGTTCAAGACACTCCTTGTAAAAGCCACCGCTGTATTGTTTTACCTTTTCTTTACTTTGTTATTATTCTCATGTGTTGGTGTTTTTGTTTGACAGTGACACACCAAATAAAGGTAAATTGTGTTTGAAGTAAGAGGAAATTTTAAAAGCTTCGTTGGTTGGTCGTTCTGTCTTTCTCAATGTAAGACAATTTGACATATTGATAGAATGACATTTACATTTACGTTTAGAAAAATAACTTTTCTAATGAAACAATTCACTTAAGCGCGTTTTTTTTCAATTTTATTTGTTTCTGTTTATTTTGAGAAAATGGAAAATGCGTGTTAAGTGACTATACCTCAAGGTAGGCAGAATGAAACTGCGAAAAATAGAAACGATATAGGTTCTCGTGGGAGCCTTGATTCCTTATAAATTCAATATGACGATAACAAAACAAAAAATGTAGGTACAAGAATACACCAACATATGCCATGAGAAGAAATGTTAACAACGTAAAATTGAAACTGATAAAATTTGGTTATTTGACATGCGTAAAATTATTTTCTAAAGCGAAGTGGGTTTTGGAATTAAACAAAAAAATTACATTGAATCTTGATATTGTGTATCACGAGTTTTTTTTTTTTTGAACCTTTGTTTCGGAATTCATTAGGAACAAAAGAAAGAACGTTTCTATCAACAAATTTAAATCTAATTGAGTTTTTTTACTATTCTTATGCGGTGTTGTGCATTTTTAAAATAAATGTATTTCGGGATGGGCTAAAAAGTGTAAATTCGCGTTAGATTGAAAGGCGTAAAGTTCTGACAGTAAGATATCATGCTGTCGGCTGATCGAAAATGCGTTAGGGCCTTGAACATCAAAGCATAAGAGACAATAATCTTTTTACTTGCGACATAAGAATATATGGCAAGTATTGAATTCGTAAAAAAAAGTTGAGATTTTGATGAGATTTTGGCGATTGCGTCCGTCCGTCTGTCTGTCTGTCTGTCTGTAAACGCACCTACAGCCTTAACCACTGGTCCAATTGCCTTCAAACTTAAAAATTAGTTTGAGAGATTAAAATTTAGGGTAGCCACCTAAAAAAAATCCTACAAGGATTTGAATTTTTTTTTGAAAAAACAACAATTTCTTAAGAAATCTTTTAACATCAAATTTTTTCAAAGTGAATCTATTTTTGAGGTTCATATTTCAATTAAAATTTTTTATTTATGAATATTAACTAAATGTTTTTATTTTTTAATGTTTTTTATGAGTTTGGAAAACACGAGCAAGTTCGTACGACCCAGTCGTGCACATATTTTAAAATGGTGTTGCCAGAATTACTTTGTATTGTAAAATGTTTGATCCATTTACTTTTATTTTTAAGTGACTTAAGATATTTATTTTTGTCAAATTTGTTGCGAGAATTTGATGAAGAAAAATTCAATGTAGCCGTTTGGTCGAAACTCTAGACTCTCTAAAAAATTTTTGATGGCGTCCATCTGCTGCGCATGGCGATTGTAATGTGTGTGACGGAGATGGTTAGATGATTGTTTTTCGTTTATAGTGATGTGCGATTAGCCATATTAGTGATTAAAGCATTAGCCATAAATCCATAATACACACAATACAGCCGCTATACAGTGTAAACATAACAAGAGGTGTTCATTTTGTAAAATTTGGTAATTCATTTTCGTGCTTCATGGCTTCTTTTGTTGTCTCTTCTGCCGGCTATCCCAGAGGGCAGTGATTTTTTTGATGACAAATCAATTCAAAAACTCACTTCTTCGATTCGATGTGTGAGAGCTTGGTTTCCTTCGTTCCAGATCGTTTCTAATGTTGACAGGAAAGTCAAATTTCGGATAATCCCATGCACGTTGCTGCTTGTCAAAACTTGAGTACCACTTTCTAATTTTCAATTTCGCAAAATTAATAAAAAAGAAAAAAAAAAACCTTTCCGTCTAAAACTTCAGCTAAAGCCTAGTATAAAGTTCTGATGAAAAAAAAATAAATGAGAGGAGAAACAAAAATTTTTTTCATGCAAAAAATTTCTGAAAAATAAATTAGCTGTCACTGTGAAACTTATGTCGAATATTTTAATTTTTTCTGCCAAAACAATGAGCTTCACATTGTTTTGTGTGAAAAAAAAATCGAGGTGAGTACCTATAATTTTTTTTTCGATTTTGGTTTAGCTCGGATCACAGTGGTGAAATGAAAAAATATTTTTTTTTCGGCAAAAATCTCTCCCATAAGAAATACATATTTTTTTTTTTTTTTGAAGAACTGTATACTAGGCTTAAGTTAAAAATATTATTTCAAACTGATTTTATGAGATTCGAAAAGAAAATATATATTGTTTCTAAATCGACAACAAAAACAATAAAAGTCGAAGTTCATAAATCTATGTAATTGTCAGGCAATTTCCTGTTTTACCGATTATATAAATTAAGAATCCTTCGAGTATACAAACAAAACGCTTAGGAAAATTAATTATATTCGTAAATAGAAAGATAAGTTATCAGCACAAGATATCTCCACACAAAACCTAGCATTAACCATCGATGTAAAATAATAACAGCTTTCTGTTTATGTGTGTTTTATTTTTCTTAAGAAAAATATGTACCAAATTAACTACTTGATTCATCTCCCTGAGCAACTGGCAATTAAATTTCAATTTTTTTTTTTTGCTCATGCTGTGTGTGTTTTTCGAATATTTCAGTATACATTTTTGGCACGTGTCATTATCATTATTATATCATAAACATCATCGAAATCATCAGCAGCATCGTGCGTCGTCGACGTCTCAATCGTCGTTGCCGTCTTGGTTGTTGTCGACGACATCAGAATTTGATAAAAGGTCCTTTTTGCTGATATAAATCAACAAAACAATATCCTGTGGTTTTCAAATTATAATAATCGCTTGAAATATAAATGAATGTGAATTTTGATCAAAGGGCATTCATTTTTCATTTTGCCTTTTTTGTGTGAGTGCTGGTTTTTGTTGTTAAGATTCTGTTTAAACGTCTTTTTTGAAATCTGATTGAATTGGGGGTTTTTTTTTCTTAGATTGAAAACCTACGCAAGGTCTTTATCAAAATTTTGTTTTTATTTGTCTTTCAAATTTTGTTTGAGGTATACATAGTTTCATCAAATGAATGTTTAAAAAGGATAAAAATGTCGTTTAAATATTTGAAATCAAGAAGTTTCTTTTATATTTTGAGGGCGAAAAGGTTGTAGGCACCTGAGTCTCTTAGGGATTATTCGTTGCTTTAGTAATCCTTGTCCAAAAAAAGCCCTTTAATAACGTGATTATTGAATGACGTCAAATCGATTTACCCTGCTTGGCTTGAATCTTCCAATAATATTTGCCATGCCAACCGTTCAAACTTAAAATTTTCTAATCTGTAGAACTGTTGAATCTTGTTGAATTCAAATGTCTGACTTATCCCCTTCTACTTCTAGTCATATAAACGAACATACAACGGTAGTGTCTTTCAGGCTGAGATTTGTGCTATTGAATAAGCAACAGAATTGGTACACCAAAAAAAAAAATCCTCTGAGTTTAAATTTTTCGTGGACAGTCGGGCTGCTATAAACGCCGTAGCCACTAAAACTGTAAGATCAGAGGCGTTTAAATTGGCGAAGAAACTGAATAGCGTTTTAAAACTCTGCTTTGTTCCTGTACATAGTAAAATAGAAGGGAACGAAATAGTAACAAAAAAGGGCCAGAATCAAACAGGAGCAGTCCCGATCGGCGTGCTCAAAAGAAAAATAGACCTTATAACAAAAAAGCAAATCAATAACTCCTGAAAGTCCAGGAAAGACTGTGTTATCTCTAGAAGTTTATGACCTAAAATTAATGAAAAGGGAGTAAAATAATATTCGGATATTTATATGAGTACTTAAAAGTTAAAACTCATTGCAACATTGGCACAATCGCCAATAGAATGGATGCTTTTGCACCCGATTTTTGTAGAAGCTGTCAGGATGGAGGAGAAACTTGAGACTGGACAATCTAGCGGAGATCCTTTACAAAAAAAAAACTTTTGTAAAAGGTCATTAATTTTTCTGTTTTTAAAGTAGAAATTGTCAAATTGCGTGATCTTGGTGGCCAATTGACGTTGCCAAAACTTGAAATTACGCGTCTAGAAAACTTCTCACGCAATAAAGCCATAATTGGACGTGTTGTGTGGCTTGTTGCCCGCCTTGTTGGAACCACATGTCGCCCAAGTCATTATCTTCAATCGCCGACTATATCGCTCCGAATTGACTGTAATCGTCGTTCGCTTGACCAATGACACCTTTTGACCATAGAGCACACCAAACAGTAATTTTTTCTGTATGCAATGAACCTCTTCGATCACTTGTGTGAGCCCATTATATGTCAACTTTGTTTGTTCACATACCCATCGAGTGAGAAATGTGCCTCATCGCTAAAGAAAATGTTGTTCGAAACATCGGTTATTATTGTCTAGTCTACCTATTGTTCCAACACCCAAGAAGCGATCCATTGCCGTGAATAGAAAACATTCAACTGATATTATGACACTTCAGATGACACATATCAAATTCCAGCTCTACCATCTTGAAACCTCGAAATTATTGACCCTCTATATTAGGTGAAGCCGGTGTAGAGGTGTATTTGACTCAAATGATTTTGTTCAGTTTCTGAGTTCTTAAACTCAACCAAACAAAAAACAATTACGTTTAATGAAAAATTCTAATGCCAACTCGGTTATACTACTGTACTACTATAGTATACTACTTTTTCTTACACCAGAGTAATATTTCGTTTGCATTCCAAATGTCACCAGATTGCCCCAAAAATCGATCTAAAAAAACAGTTTGGCAAACCGAGTTTGAAAATCGAATTGACTGACAAACCGAGTAGACAAACTTAGTTGACTCGTTCAACTCCATGTTGACAAACCGAGTTAAAAAAATAAACCGAGTTAAATCGAGTTAGGTCTAACTGGAGCTAACAAGAGATCCTCGAATCCTTTCTTTTTTTGCCCTTGTTTTGAGTATCCCACGGGCAAAATGGTGAGGCTAGTGGGAATTTTTCGCAAACAGCTCAAATGATTGCGCACAAAGTATGTACGCTAAAATTTTAAAAAGAACTAGGTACATCTTTAGTTTTTCTAAAAACTAGCCTGTGGGAATATACATTTTTTGTTCAATTCTAAAGTGTATTAGTTCGTGACACACACTTCTCAGGTAATTTTTAGGAGTATTCTGCTTTGGCATTTTGATGTTTTCCTAGAATAATTTGTAGAACATTCTTCGTAAAATGTGATCATATCTAATTTTATGCGAAAAACTGTAGTTGTTGTTTTCATATAGTAAAATGACAAAAAAAAAAAAAAAACAACCAAAGATTTTAAATTCTTTAATCGACACATCCATTAACAAGAAAAAAAAAACAACATCGAAACTGATATTGATATCCCTCAGAGCTTACTGTGTGTCAAATAAAAAGCATTTCAACATTTCCGAAAAGATTTATGTTGATCCTTGCGGTGAAAATGTATAGATTTGTTATCATCAATGCCACCAAATAAGGAAAAACACCCAAAAAACCCATTGAACAACATTAAAACGTCTTGATGTGTTTTCGCGCACAAATATATAAAATTGTGTTCATATAAAAAAGGATATTGTTGCCTCCTTCATACATATATTTATAAGTGTACAAAAAAAAAACCATGAGAAAATATGTTCACATTGTAACATAAATCATAAACCAGCCACACAAACGCACATCAGATGACCTTGTTTCCTGTTTCCGCTTCTTATGTCCCACCTGTCTTTTAACTGTTTAAAATTTGTTCCTACCATTTTTTTTTTTTTTGAAACCGTAAAACAGCAGCAAGGAAAAAAAATGAGCATACAACCAAATCAATAAACTCGAAAAAAAACTGGAAAACCCTCGTCTCTCGTTGGGTACTAATAGAAGGAAGTAGAAGAAAAAAAACCTCAAGGACGCAAAATACACAAACAAATTGGGAAAATGTTGATGGTCCTTCATATTTCAAAGGAAAGGCAAACAACTCCCCCACCATATCATCATCGGTATAGTCGTAGTTGACGTTTGTCATTTACCGACGACACGGCCATGATGGCTGGGACAACGTCTTTTCGATTTGTTGTTTGCGGTTGGGTCCTTGAAAGCGGAATAATAAAAAAAATGGAAAAGAAAAAAAAACGCACACATAAAGTTTTGGTGGCTGTTTGTTAAAGTAATTCAGTTGGGAAGAAAGAGGTTAACTTAAGAGCGGAAAAATGAAAAATACGCAACACATTTTCCTCTCTTGCTTAAAGAGAGCTGTAGCTTATAGCTTTAACAGGAGCCCTTTTCATAATCCTTATGTACCCTCTAATGTACAAGGAAATCAAAAACTTTTCTTGTGAAATTGGATAGTCTGTTGGGAGTTTTTGATGTTGTTGTTGTGTCACAACAAAAGGACACAAAATATGAGTTGTAAAACCCTAAGGCCTGGAACGAGAAGGCGTTCGTTCGTACAACTCCGACAGCAATGAACCTTAGGTACTTCTACTCAGTACTACAGTTTACTTAATAATCTCAAGTCTCTCATCTCCCATGAGATATCGAGAACTGGGTGTTAGAATACGAACAGGGTTTTCCTGTCCTCTCGTTCTCCACACTTTGCCCGGAAACCCATCTTTTTTCATTATTGTCGCGTCAAAAGTCGACTTTGGGTTCGTTGTGCGTGATATTGGGAATTCAAGGACACGACAGACATCAGGCACTTGAGTATACGTGTATATAAAGCCTGTATAACGGTGTTTTTTTTTATTCTTTTTTTTATGATATGGTTTTTCTTGTTCTCAATTATATTGCTACGGAACACATTTTGAGGGGATTTCGTTTATTTGTCATTTAACATTTGTCATTCTAACTATATGTATGTTAAGCCCCTTCCATTCTTTGTCCATTAGTTGCCCTCGGGGAGGGATGAAAACAAAACTCAAGCCGAATGAGAATTAAAGCTAATGGGTGGGCAGGGAGGAAGTAATAAATGTCATATTTCTTGTTTAATGTTGTCCAACGCAACAACTCAAGATGTTAGCTTTTGGGAAGGAAACTTTATTAAATCGCATTAAAATCTTAATTTTGTTGTGGGAAAGTTTGCTGAATTCAATAAAGATAACAGTTGGAAAAGCTGTGAAAAAACATTCTCGTCTGTGTTGGGAGATAATTTCTTATATGAAACAAGAAAGTGTTTAATTTGTTTTTAAACTTGTTGCAAAAGAACGTCTCGTCGGTCGTCCTGAAAAATAAAGAGTTGTAACCCAGCTGTGATTTAATAAACAAGTGTTGTGAGAAACTTCATTAAAAACTTGTAAGAAAAATGCTTTAAGCTTGAAAACAAATGGGCCAAATTTAATAGCTATAATTTTCAATGTGTCTATATATGAAGGGATATTGAAAACAACACAAACTCTTTCCGGATGTCTGGGTAAAGATGAACATTATTGTAGAATATGCAAAAAAAAAATAAAAAAAATGTGAAATTGATAAAAATAATAACTTAACACAAATTTGATTAGCTTAATCCTGCTATCGGAATTTAAGTTGTTCAATTACAAACAGATTTTGTTCCAGGCTCATTTTTTGTTTCTTTCAAAGTAAGAAGAGGCAGCGAAAAGTAAAAAAAAAATGTAAATCTGACAAATTAAATCCTTGAAACAAAAATTTAACCAGCTGACCCGGCTGTCGTTGTTTGGTTTAGTTTCAATTTAGCAGTTTTACAAACTTTCCAAATTTTTCTCTACTGTATATTCTGGTGAAGCTGTTCTTAATGATATCGTGGTTTTAAGGATAAGCACTGTTTTGACAGCTGTCAAACTATCAGCTATCATTTGAAGTGTTATAATGTAAGTTCCGAATTTATCGATGTCCCGTTTTGATCGAATGATTACAGCTTTTATGTTAACCGACAATTAGTAGACATAACTTGGACGATATGCGGTTTCAACAAAACGGGCAATCAGCCAAACAAAATAACCAATTATGTCTTTACATCATGGGAAGTTTCCTGGTCGCGTAAATTAACGTTTTAGTAAAAGTCAATTGGTCAGCAAAATAATGTTATGTGACACAATAAGATTCTTCTTTGTGGCTAGGAAAAAGACCCTGAAAAGAAAAGATACGAATTATCCCTGACGCTTAAGAAACCATTGTTACTGAGATATCTACCGCAATTTGCCAACAAAAATATTAAAAATCTAGCTGTACACTGTGCGTGGAACGCCCATCAGTTTAACCTCGAGCCCAACTTCGGACGTACTCCTAATTATAGAGAATCATTCTTAAGCCGTACTACGTGCATGTGGAACTCCCTGAAAAACGAATAGTTATATTTCTTAAAATAGAGCCTGATGCCTAAGCCTATCAAATACCTTTGAAATACCAAGCGCTTTCTTAAAAACGATGTAAAAATTCCTTCTACCATCAGCTCCGTTTTCGATGACACATCAACGTTTTCATCACATCCGTTATGTAAGTGCTATCAGCCGGTAATTAAAGTGGGAGGAGGATTCGCTTTATTTTTGGTATAGGAAAGACAAATACTATTTTGCATCTTCTTGAAACGAGACCATAAGAGTGTTGAAGAACACCTCTTCAAAACAAATCAAGCTCATGGTTGGTTCGGTATAATTTATTTCAGTACTGATAAATTAGGTAGTTATTAAGACGTTATTGCTACTATCCTAAGTTTCTATTATCTTTAAAAATTGTTTTTTTTTGCGTTGGCTGCTTAGCAGAACGTCGTTGGTTCGAGTCCTACTCAGGCCAAGTTTTTATTTCATCTTTCACGGGTACTGCCTCTTGCGAAGACCTGACAAATCTTCCAAGAGTATCAATCTGTCATGAAAAAGTGCTTCTCAACTTTGCCGTTCGGAATCGGCGTTAAATTGTAGGTCCCCTCAATTCTTCACACGCACTCAGAGAATTGTTGATGAGAGTAAGCCACTTAGGCCTTGGCTCTTCAAGAGCTGTCGCGCCACTCTATTATTATCATTATTATTATTACTATTATTATTATTATTATTATTATTATTATTATTATTATTATTATTATTATTATTATTATTATTATTATTATTATTATTATTATTATTATTATTATTATTATTATTATTATTATTATTATTATTATTATTATTATTATTATTATTATTATTATTATTATTTAAAATTGTTTTATTATGTTCTATGATTTAAAACATTTAATATTACCTACACTTAAACATGTTAAGAACTTGGTTTTCTTTTAGATCTTATTACTTTTGGTGGCAGACTTTTTACACAGCTACACAGAGTTTGTTTGTTCTCGCAATTATTCATGCAGAAATGGGCCTCATCGCTGAAGATGACTACAAAGACAGAATGTTGCGAATTATTTGATTTTATCAGTTACTAGCCGACCCCGCGAACTTCGTCTCGCCACCCTTTAGACCAACTAAAGAATAATCATTATGATTAACACAGACATTGTTAAAATGTTTGAATCCAATTGAAATAGAGAACAACATATCTGAGGCCGAATTATCGCTTCCGCTATCGAGTGAGTGAGTTTCATCCGTTATCGAACGAACGAGTAACCCCATTGGGATTATGACACTTGATAGGTCACGTATCGTTTGAGAATATAAAATTGTAGTAGTTTTTATCGAGTCTCGATTATTTTGAAGGAATTTTGAGAGGTTTGACAAATAAAAAACAAAACTTGAGTGAAAAAGTGAAGGCAAAAATATTAATTTTGTTTCATGAATTTTATTTTTTGAAAAAAACAAAGTTTGAATGTTAAGAAGATGAGATTGATGAAGGTTTGGAGCAGAATAACTCGACCTAAATAGATTATTGGCAAAGAATGTTATAATAAAATAACTGAAGTTCTCTAAATAAGTAAACTTTAATTTTTTTCTTAGAAATTTCCTCCCATCAGTGAGCTGTTTGTGTGTCGAATGAAATTAAGCTCGATAGCTGAGCAGAGAATTTAAAATTTTTGTACTAGAAGCTCGATACTGAACTCGATAACGTGAGAGGTAATGCCAAAAGCACACAAACACTCACAATTCAGTATCGTATTATTCGATAACGGATGCCGTAATTCGGCCCCAGTATCGTATTATTCGATAACGGATGCCGTAATTCGGCCCCTGAATTTTTCCAAGCTCTACAACTAACATTCTTCTTTCATTAAAGCATGAAGTAAAAAGCAAATTTCTTTGAAAAATTCAAAAACTTCTCTGTTTTGATTATTTCGCAAGAATCAGAATTCCAAACAGCTTACGGTTGTCCCCCTTATTTGCTGACTTTCCTGTAAGATTGTCCCAAAAATTTATTTTTATACAGTGAAAATTTTATAAAAATGCATTGAGGATTGACCGGATTAAGAGTCCAAACCGGACATACAAACAAACCAATACACCTTAAATTCCATAAAAAAAACTTGATTGAAGGTGTTGAAGTTCTTCGTGCTCTCGCAGAGTTTTCCGAGTGCCCAATCAAAAAATTTCCATTTTTCCATTTGGAAACCAATGCACCTGCAATAATATGCAATTTTCCCAATGAGTTTTCGAGTTTTTCATCAAAAACTCTCTGGTTTTCCATTCGAAAACCCATTTTGAAACAAAAAATTCCAAGCAAAAAAAAAATCAAATTTCCGACCTTTGTTTGGTTTTTCCAGTTTTCCCACTCTTCCTTAAGTTTTTTCCAATTTTTTTTTTCACGGGAATCATCACTGAATGCAACAGTATGAACCATGAAAATTTCACAAATATCTGTTGGGCCATTTCGGAGTCTATAAGAGACATACAAACAAACAAACACACATCCATTTTTATATATATAGATAGAGATTGAACGCTTTGTCCGGCCATGGTAATGTGGCATAACAGACTGAATAAATTACAGTTGATTTGAAAAATAGAGCATGTTTGAAAAACATTTTGCTTTTAACTAGCAATTAGAGCGAAGATTGTCATTTTTGTATGAGGATTACAAATTTGTTCGACAGATGTAAAAATTTCAGAAAAATTACACTCCTAATCTCTAATGAGATCTTGTCAACTGTCGCTGTATTAAAATTTTTAATTCAAACAATCTTAATTATAATAATAGTTTAAATTGCTAAGATTGATTTTTTATTTAATTTGTATTAGACATGACCACAACAACTTTCAAACAATTAAACTATTAATGTGTTTTTTATCTATTATTATCTGTCAACCATTATATCCATGATTAAGTCAAACTGCTACATTGGAGACTGTTGATAGACAGTAATTAAGCGGATCGTATTTCAGTTTTGCGTCGTCGGTGTCGTCCGTCGTCGTTTTACAATCACAACAATATTTCCGGTAGACTTAATGTGCTTATTTGTTTGTCTCGACTCGCGCAGACGATACTTTTGTTGGATTTTATTCATCATCGTTTTAAGCCTGTCACAACCGAGTGATACGATAAGTATTTGTGACACTACTACTTATTATTGCCAACTATCCTCTTGATCTTGACATTGGGATAGGTAAATGAATAAACGTCAAACATCTCCTCGGAAAGAATATTTATGCCCCCGTCAGTTCATTGTTTTTATTTATTGGGGTAGAACGAGAAACTAGAATTGATAGTATGTGTAAAAATATTGAACTTAATATAATTTCCACTGTGTATTCTCAACAGATTGTTTTTTTTTTATGTTGATGAGGTCGGTACATTTTGACCAGTAGACACATTATTTAATATTTGCGATATCTTTGATTTTTTTTTTTCTTGTGTTCTGTTCATTCATCAATTATACGTACAATAAGGTCTCTTGTTTCAGTCTAGACATTGTTTACAGTTTGATCTTTTCTTGGATTTAAATTCGAAACGAATTACTTATACTGGGCTTTTCTTTCGGAGTAAGATAATATTTTATTATAAATTGTAAGAAGCCAATTGTGGAGGTGGAGAAGATGATACGAAATATCAGAAAAGCTGATCCTTCGGAATTGACTACCGTCGCGTCGGTCGTCGTCGCACTGCGTTGTATTACTCTCCATTATGTGAGGTAGGACATTTTTTGTAGGTTTGAGTGAGATATTAAGACTCTTATGGTATTTTGTTCATTCAAAATGAAAAAAATGATGTTTAAAGTAATTTATCTGAAGGTGCAACAAAGGCGGCATAATGTCTGCGTTGGTTTTATTGATATCGAAAACAGTGAAATGGATATGAGATGTAGACAAATTTTCGCGTGTTATCAATTTTCTGTAATTCTAAGATATGAAAAGCTTGAATTACATTGAAAACAGCTTGTCATCCTACTTAAAATACGTTTACTACGTTTATATTCTTGCCATTAAAATATGTCAAAATAATTGACGTCGCGTCAGTTTTAATTGAATGTGCAAATAAATTCGAGAATCATCGCCAAGAGCTCCACTTAATCCACTTAAACATTAACACCTGCCTCAAGTTGATGACGCATTTCCAATACACCCACTTAGTATTTCTATTTTTTTGATCTATCATCTCCCAAAAAATTCATTGATTTAACCATTCAAGCAGCAAATATGTTTAATACCATCCGAAGTCAAACTATACTAATTCCTACACAATATGGATCCACATTAAATTCATAAAAAAAACCACAAAAACCCAAAAAATATAACTTAAGCCAATCTCTGTGGAGCACTCTGACATATCAATGAAAAGATCAACTCCAAAAACAAAAACAGAAAAACAACGCCGACAATATAACTCCAGGGAACGATAAACTCAATTAGATGCGCTAAATTGTTTTGCTAACTTTATGCCTTAAAAAACTTTGCTAACGTAGTATATTATTGAATCGCTGGCGCTGGCTGGCGGCTTTTAACGCCAGTCGTCCGTCGTCGGTCGTCTCGTCGTTTTGTTTTTTGTTTTTTTCTTTGTTATTTTTGTCTAGGTACAGGTTTGGTGCTTAATCGTTTGTAAGAGTGTTTGTGAACATGTAGAGTTGAACAGGTGCCCCTAAGGTGATTATCAGGGCTTGTTGGTATAAGCTGATAATAATTTTTCGGTTTTAAGCTTCTGGTTTTGTTGTTTTTTTTTCTTTGTTTTTATTTGCTGCAGACAGAAATTATTTAATTGAACAATAATTGTTTTGTCAGATGTTAAAAACAAATTGTTATTTTCAAATTTAATTTGGACTTTGTTGACTTATTTCCATTGGCGACATTAAGTCGTGTGTTAGAGGATCTTTGCTAAATATTGGCAATTTTTTTTTGGTTCAAAACGTAGGTACAGCAGTTTTTGAAATTGCAGTTGTGAAAACACTTAAAAATTTTAACTTCTCACTTCCTTGTCAATAAACGAACTTTTTATATTTTTTTTCAAAATTCCAATGTGGTGCCCGGCAAACATTAATTATTTATTAATAATTTAAATTTTTTAAGTACTACCTTTGTATTTTTGTTTTCTGTGAACGTTCACAAAAATGCACTTCCAGGGAAACAAATTTCATATCCAAACGAATTTGTTCGCCTAGGGGACTTGTCAGCTATTGGAAATATTTTAAAAAGAATTTGGTAAGCTTCCTTATTTTTAGCAAGAGATCCTTTTTATTTTTTTGTTTCATCGAAGGTTTTAAAGTTATGAGTGAACTACCATGCAAAGAACACTGCTTCACGCGTACCGATTGGACTGTTCGGATTTTTTATTGTGGATCAAGACTAGAAATTTTATATAAATTGTGCCAAGCTCAAGACTGTTGAATTTTATTCATTGACTGGCCTTTTAATTCACAATTTTTTTGTTTTAATTTTCTACAGCACACAAAAAATACAAGTCTCATATTGAATCCATTTTTCAATTTATCTGTCATCGCAATGGCTATCTCAAACACTGATTTTTTTGGAGTACCAATTTGCTAAAAGCTAAACAACGTTCTTATTTATGCTTTAATTTTCGGTTCGGCATTAAGTAAATTCTGATTCATTGTTTCTTATGTTAAGTTCATCTAATAGTAGCTAGAAAAAAAGTTTTGCTGAATCCGACAAAAATCGGTCCTTAAAAATGTCAACTGTCAAACTAATCTGATAATTTGCCAAAACCATGATACAAAATAGATAACACTATCAAAAAATCATTTAAAATGCACTTAAAAACTTATTAAGTTGGTCATCACAAGAAGTACTTGATTCCCAACGAAACCATTCCAGGAAAAAAATATTTTGGCCCTACCTGTTTTGAGCCAAGAAAAAACTCGTTGTACGCCGGGAGTGCACACAAACGAATGGCCAAACTTTAGCAAAATGAACAGCCCTTGTCATGTTGATAGTTGATAAACTATACAGCGGCTTGCTAAGGCTTTGTTCACACACCAGAAGTATGCCCATACACAAAAACATCCTATACTGAAAAAAAAGTCTAAAATTCATACCTATAGTTTTACTCGCTCTTTCATAAAGAATTTTGTAAAAAATGACTAGAAATTGAAGTATTTATCGAATTACCGACAAGTTTTGGCAGCATGTAAACAATGCTACGGAAAAATCGAGTCCGGTCATACGTCAAAGTACACATAAGTATTTATGTGCTGTTCACTTTTTTCGCAGATCGTTAAATCAGACCGCATATATTTCTAACACGGCTCTAAAATTCTCATTCGTTTTGTAAAATATTCTTATCTCATATCATAATTTATGTCAAAAATGACTCCCCTCTCATGCCGATGCTTTCAAAATTTTCTCCACAGCGAATAAGAAGAAATTGCCATGCTTCACAATTCCATCGCGAGCTGCTGTAAACCTCTAAAGCACTATTCACATGAGCACGACCAACGAACGACGAATGAATGAAGAAAAGTGATTTTACATACCTTTGAAGCCTTATTTTCTTACAAATTCTCAACAAAACGATAAAAGTATAGTTTATGTTTGATTTTTGATGAATAAATTAACTTTTTAATCTCAATTGTTAATAAATTTGAGAAAACAAGTTTATTCGTCGCGAATAGAATTGTAGTTGATACGAATTGTCAAACTCTATTCGCGTTCCACACACCATCCACACTCCCAACGAACAAAATATTCGCGCGTATAACCTCAAAAATCATTCCTGCTTTGAGTTTTGGTTGTTCATTCGCGACGAATTAAAAACTCTCATGTGAAAGAAATGTCAAAATCGACGAATATTCGTTCATTCGTTGGTCGTCGTTCGTGCTCATGTGAATAGTGCTTAACCATTTGTAACACACATTTCAATCCCCGTGCACATCAGATTGGACTCCATCAAAAATTTTGTTGAGAGTGTAGAGTTTCGACCAAAAGGCTAGATTGACTTTTTCAACTCCAAACCAAAAAAAACTTCGTTACAAACTTGACAAATATAATACTCAATAAATAAATTCGTTTCCATAAATTAATCCACAAAGGTTTAATATATCTCGAATCACTTAAAATAGAATGGAAATTTTACTGAGGCGAAAAATCATTAGAAAAACGATCAAAGAGCCTTTCTATAAAAAGTATATCTGGCATCACTATTTTCGTTTAAATAACGGCTGTAAACAACTCATTTTCATATGATTCATCATTCCGGCTCTGAAGAAAGAGACCACACTTAACACTCTTACACTCAACCAGCTGGTCAATGTATTTTCAATCAGCCCGATACTTTACGAATTTTCGATCTGCCGCGAACTTACATTTCTTCAGCCATCCTAAAATACATTTTTTTACGGTTTGGCTACGAAAGACCGCAGATTTAAAATCTTGTTCACAAAATCCCGTGGTCACAAAATTTCGCTTCCTTAAATCCCGCAATTTTAAAATCTCGCAGACTAAAATCCTGAAATTTGAAATCTCGCATTTAAAATAAAATATTTATTTATTCGCGCGCGGGAATGAATAAATATTTTATTTTAAATGCGAGATTTCAAGTTTTAGTATTTTATTTTCGCAGACATATTTCAGCATGAACCAAAAGGAAACCGGTATTAACTAATAATGGAAAGGCATAAACTGGAACAGTCGAAAAGCAACAGAACTACGAAGCAATGCAGTCGAAAAGTTATTCGCGGTAAGGTCTTAAGATCCATCTTTTAAAAAAGGCAAAGAAGGTCCAGAGTTGAATATTTTAAGAGCGTAGCTTGAAATCTATCTCTTTCCTAGGTTTAAGAATATACATTTAGCTATTTGAACTGTACAGTAAATATTTTGTTAAATTTGATTGAAATGCATTGTTTGTTTGTAATGAAAAAAATTAGCTTTAAATATTTAATGGTTGACTTTTTTTAGAGTGCGAGATTTTGTAGTGTGGGGTTTTGAAATTGGAGATTTCGATAGTGAAAGATTTTTTTTTACACAAGCGAGATTTTCTCAAAAAACTAGTGATTTCGTGTTTCGAAATTTTGAAAATGCGTGATTTAGAAAGAAGTTATTTTAAGAATGCAGGTTTTGTAATGCGAGATTTATTCAAATTTGCGAGATTTCGTTAAAAGTGATTTAGTTCTGCGGTCAAAAGTAGTGCTCCCTTTTTTTACTCATTCCAGCAAAAGTTCACAACACCGCATAAGAAGTTTTCACTTCAGTGCATCTTTTTGAATTGCAAATCAAGATAGAACTGAGGGGACCTTTAATTTTATGTAGATTCCGAACGGCTGAATTGAGAAGCATTTTTCTGCTACATATAGCTATAGTCTTGGAAACAATGCCAGCTCTTCGCAAAACATTAAAAAAAAAATAAGGCAAGCATTTTAGTAACCCTATTCAAAACTGTCAAATTCGTGACAAATACATTCATCATTGACGATCGTACACAAAAGTTTAAGAAATTATAAGCCAAGAAACTTTCTTGGCTTTTAATTTTTTAAACTTTTGCTGCCAGATATTTTTAAAATTAGTCCTTCTCGCGTAATTTTAAAATTTATTTTTTATGCGAAGGGAAAGTATTTCCATTTAAACTTGAGAAGACGTGTTTTTTGTTTCAAACTGCAAATTCAACATTAACGAACTGACTACAAAAAAGTTAAATTGTTTTAATGAGTGTCAAAACCTTGAAAAGAAACTTAACAAAAACACCTAACCAAATATAAAGTCCTTACAAATATTATCATCAACGACCCAAGTGATCCCCATATTTATAAATCATCAGTAGTGGCCCTTAAAAAGATATTAAATATTCATTACAACCCTTTTTCCTCATAAAATGTATAAAACAACTCGAAACGCAAAACGTTCTGCGAAAAAAAAGAGAAAAACAATAAGCTGCAATCACACACAAAATGTTAAAAATAAACCTGACCTTTCCGAAAGCCTAACCTAACCTATCTCTTGTCATTTGTGTGCCCGTAGGAACTCCATTTTGTAACTAACCACCACCCCATGCCTACCATATTTAATATTGCGCGATATTTTCTATCAACACCACACACCGTCATCGCAGCGTCGTCGTCGGTCGTTCTCACACAAGAAATAAAAAAACAAACAACAAGATTGCTGTTGTAACCAACCCTAATACAATGTACAAAATTTAGCTCAAGTAGTAACTAAATAATTATCTGGCGCTCACCAAATAAGTTGAACTTCATAATATTGCAAAGTGCAAAAAAAAATTAAATATTTAACACAAAAACTTGAATAAACATCAATAAAATTAAAATCAACAGATAGCTCGGTGCACAGTGTTACAATGTAGTCAAAGTCGTAGTTGTTGCTTTCTGTGTACTTTTTTTTGTCTATTTCTTTCTCTGTTTTTTTTATTTAGTTCACTTAATCGGTATGAGTAGAGTAAGTAGAAATGCTTTTCTTTCTGTCCCAACAGGCGACACCTTTTCGACGTGAGTCGTCGCGTCTTCGTTGCTGCTGTCGCCTTTGCTAAAATGTATTTAGAACCCTCTCTAAAACGAAGCTATTACAATAAACGATTATTCAGTGTTTCTGTGGGTGTGTGGTACATTTGTATAGCGATAGCGAGGGTAAATTTTACAACAGATAGAAAGAGAGTTAAGAGTTGATGTACTCTTAAATTGACTCTTAGCTTTATTTTACGATGAACAAAACACTTCAGTCAAATGGCTATAAAAATGTTTGTTTCTGAAGCCGAATAGCAACCAAACAAAGCTATAAGGGTAACAACATTAAGGCCAACCACAAACCGAAGCGGACAAAACGTTCGCTTGTCGCAAGACAAAATGTCGTGTCGTAATCCACCCCACACCGAGGACGACACGGACAAAACATTTTGTCGTTGTCGCACTCGGTGTGTTTTGCCAGCGGACAAACAAAGAAAACATCCACACAAAAATCCACACAAAAGAAATCTCTACACTTTTCTTAATTCTTCTTTTTCTTAATTCTTTTCACCATTACAACAACATCCATACCAAATTGAACAAAATACAACAAGAAATATCGCAATAAAATACAAATCCAATTATGAGCAACTGACATGTCCGTTTGTCGAAATCTGTTTGTTTGTCTTGTTCGCTTTGGTGTGTGGTTCTTCATAAGACGGTGTGTACTTTCAAGCCTCGACATTTTGTCCGGGACATTTTGTCTTCTTTGGTGTGGTTTGCTCCTATACAACCCCATGTATTTACTGCAACCGACGGACGGACACGACTTTTTGTCGTCTGGCACGACAGCTCCGAATAACCGAAAAAGGTCTAAGTTTTTTTTTATATATTTTTCCACAATTTCTTCAGTGCGTCTTAGGAATCAAGGGGACCTACAATTTGTTTTCGGAATCGGAGTTGAGAATCACTCTTTCACAACAAACTTGACTCTTGGAAGCTTTGTCAGTTCTTTGCAAGGGGCAGTACCCATAGAGGGTGAAATTAAAACATTATAGGTACTTCATGAACGTAATTGTTCAAAAATTTTCATTACTTTGTTACTTCTCTAGAAAGTGCGATAAAAAGAGATTTTCCTCTCGCATTTGATGAAACATTATATGACATTCACGCAACTTTTCCTTGTGTTTAAATTTAAATGTGCAAAGTAAGGGCACATACAGCACTGTCTTTGACCGATCATTGGTTGGAGTGACTAGGAATTCATTCGTTGAACAACACAAGGGCACAGATTTTCATCGAATGAATTACTCTTTTGAGGTAAAAAAAACAATACTTTTTTGGGCTTTTGAAAACTACCATTTAATTTTTCAATATTTTCTTTTGAAATTTTTACAAAACGGAAAGTCATTTTTTAGTTGGTATCTACTTTTTATTGTGAATTTTCAATAACTTCCATTGTTCAACCTCGCCAAGGCTAAACAAATGGTCAACATCTTTTTGCTATCGAGAGATGGATGACCCACTGCAAGTTTATCATTAGAATGTACGAATTATTATATAGAATACACAAAGGAACGAACAATTTTTTATTTCTTAAACTTGACCTTCTATTTCTGGAATAAATAAGAGCATCCGTTTCTGTTTTAGTTGAAATATCTACGCCAGTAAATTTCTTTCAAAGTTTGACAGTAGGATTCTGATTTTCAAAACAAATTTAAAAAATACTCTTAAATCTTTTCGACTTAAAAATTGCTTTGTCGAAATAGGTTTTTATTCTGCTATTCGATTAAAATAAATATTTTCATGAGGGAAAGGCGGTGCAGGGAAATAACTCCACGGGAATCTGCTCCACACGGGAATTTACTCCACTCTAAGCGGGAATTTTCTCCACTTTTTAAAGTGGAATAAATTCCCACTACAAGTGGGAAATAGTAGCACAATTTTTTTGGTGGAATTATTTCCCAGCATGAAACTGAGCTATACAGGTTTTTACGAGGAATGTTAGTAATTATTATAATGCAATCAAAATATGTGATAAATTTAACCAATTTATTGAGTATGAACATAATTTTACAAGTTAAACAATTATTTATTTCTTCGCACAGTATCTAATTATGCTGGGACATAAGTGCCGAATTCTATTTTGGGACTACCAACCCACTATGGTGGGTTAGTCCTGATATTAGATTTGGGGCTTTTGACCATCGTTATTAGTTTTAAACATTTTGTAAAACAATAAATTGAGTGGAAAGTTTGAAACTTTTCAAAGTTTATATACCACATGCTCTAAGTACTAAGTCTATGTAACGTTAAGGAAACTCTTCCCAATGGAACGTTCTTCTGATCTTTGGTGTTCGGTGAGAGAAGAGCATTCTACAAGCACACTGTACTTGAACCCAGTTTCATCTTATTGCACCTTTTTGTCACCTAAAATAACTGAGCTGTTTCTATTACTTAAACAGCTCCATCAGAAAGACATTTTTGTATTGATGGGATGTTCAGTTTTCTTGCATCATGTGGATGCAGATGTAAGTACTATTTTTGCAATACATACTAAATCTTAACTCAGTGTCACAGGTTTTAAAATATTATTTCAATAAAGGATTTGGAGCTTGATTCAAAAAATGAAGCAGATACAATAATTGGTTCGCTCCAAATCAAACCAAATCGATTTTGAATGTTCCAGATCGTCACAATTCTCAGACGAAAGTGAAAAAAAATGCTAAAAATGAATAGTTTTAATGCAGCACCTGCTTTCCAGACACAAGCGTGCACTACAAAGGTGTGTGGTGGTTCCTAAAAAAAAGGAAACGGCAGCAGCTTTGAAAAATGAGTTGTTCTGTCAATATTGTCCACAAATAGTTAAAAAAAAAAAATGGTCCTATTTATTTATAAGACTATTTATAGTTTATAAGAAAAAAAATCACATTCTGAGTGCATGTTAAAAAAATAATCAAAAATCGCGTTTTTTTTTTTTTTAAATAAGATGTGCAATAATTGTTTCTCACACTTTTTAATTTTAGTGGATTACTTACTCACACAATTATGCAGTTATTTCTCACTCGCAGTGGGAATTTATTCCACTTTAAAAAGTGGAGCAAATTCCCACTTTGAGTGGAGTAAATTCCCATGTGGAGCAGATTCCCGTGGAGTAATTTCCCTGCACCGGGAAAGGCTGGTGAATAATTTAATCCTTACAGCTTACGAACAACAGCTTTTTGAACTGACGATAGAGCTTGACACAATTGTAACAAAAATTATGTCAAGGAATAAAATCTTATTGATCTTCAACACAACAAAATAGCAATTATATAGAAACTAAAAATAGACACAACATAAAACATTTAAGTGCGTGAAAATAACAGTAATGATCTGCGGGTCAATTCCCGATCTGTGAAACTGTGAAATGATAAATTCTATCACACTTTCACAATAAATTCGATTCTGGGTCTATAAAAAAATTAAAACAAACTTCAAAACTTTTAATTTGATAAAAATCTTTTCACAGCTATATTATTTTGTGAAAAGCTGTGAAAAATAAAAATAAAAAAGGGCTTAGAATTGACAGAATTTATCATTTAGTACTTTTTAGTACAAACATTTAGGCCCTCCGCACACGAAGCAACTGTTTCGCAATTAGAGTCGCAAATCAGTTGCTCAAGCAACTGTTTTACAACTAGTTTGCGATCGATTTGTGACTTCTCTCCGCACACGAGTACGACCGAATTTTGATTTTTTAATTTTTTGTTCACAATTTTTATAAGAAACTGTTCAACATGTCAAACAGTTGTACTGATGAAGACGATTTAATTGACTATTACCAGTACTGAAGACAAAGAAAACTTGTACGAAGAGAACATTGGACCCATCCATACATACAGAAAAATTTGAAATGGAGACTTTATGGCAGCAGAACATTAAATCAAACGGATGCCAAAGTTGGTTGCTTCCAACATCCAAAAGATGGACACGAACATGAGAGAATGTGTATCTGCTGATTGTCTCTATACCAGACACACAAACAAACCAAGCCCTTTTCATCCCAATTAAGCTTTTTCAGATAAACTCCTTGAATGATTAAACACCACGTATCTTACCAATATCGTTTACCTTTACGTAATCAAATCCTAAATGTTATCAACCATCAAATGATTCACTCTTTTTTTTAATTTTCCGAGTTTTCCACCAACAATTTTCTATTTTTCTATTTGAAAACGAATGCACCTGAAATTCGCGGTCTTATATCAACAATATTTCATTTGAAAACCAAAGCACCTACAACTCTAATGAGTTTTGCGGGTTTTCCATCAAGAACTTTCTATTTTTCTATTCGATAAGCGATTCTTTAACAAAAAGAACATGCAAGAAACCAAATTCACGTCTATGTTTCATATCATATTTCATATTTCCAGTTTTCCGACTCTTCGGTATGGTTTTTCCAATGCCAAAAAAATTCCAAAAATACAACATGCAAAATCCATAAATATCTTTTGGGCCGTTTAGAAGTCCATACCAGACATAGAAACAAACAAACACATCTGTTTTTATATATAACTAGCAGTACCCCGCCACGCTTCGCAGTGCCTTCACTTTTTTACCCTGCTGCCACACTATCCGCTTCCCTCCTACCCAGCTAAACTTCTACCCCACTACCCGCTTCCCGTTACCTACTACTCAACACACTAACCGCTACCTTTTTACCACGCTGCTACCCGCTACTCACACCCGTTACCCATCACCACGCTATACGCTACCCGCTACCTACTTAGCCGCTACTCCACTACCCGCTTCCCACGCCAATTATATCTCAAGAACAATAAATCTAAAAAAGAAAATACATAGCTATATCGACTGCAAAAAATGTCAAGTGTACGTTTTTTTGTCGATGGAAAACAATATTTGACGAATTTATATTTTCTTCACTTACATAAAATAATTTCAGAATTGACAAACATAATTTTCAATATTTGAAATTGATCATATTTATTTTTATTTTGATGTGGTGGAAAAAGTATGTTTTTTTAACATTGGCAAGGATCCCTAATTTTGTTGAAAATGAAACATAGCCTATGTTACTTGGGAATAGTGTAGCTTGCCAACGGTGAAAGAATTTTTTAAATCGGTCCAGTAGTTTCGGAACCTATTTGCAATTTCTTTATTTTTTTGCACCTTGGGTTAGATTATTCAAGATTTAGAAAAGATCCCTAATTTTTTTGAAAATGAAACATAGCCTCTGTCACTTGGGAATAGTGTAGCTTGCCAACGGTGAAAGAATTTTTTAAATCGGTCCAGTAGTTTCGGAGCCTATTCATTTCAAACAAACAAACAAACAAACAAACAAACAAACAAACAAACAAAAAATCAAACCTTTCCTCTTTATAATATTAGTATAGATAATATAATTTTAATAACAAAAACAAAAAAAGTTGCTTAAGCAACTCAAATTCGACCTACAAAATCAGTTGCGTGCGACTAGTTGGAAACCGATTGCAAATCGGTTGCAAACCGGTTTCATTTCAGTCGAGCGTGTGAGCTCTCCTATAGAGCTTCATATACAAAGTTGCTTGAGCAACTGATTTGCGATTCTAGTCGCAAAACAGTTGCAAAACAGTTGCTTCGTGTGCGGAGGGCCTTACAGTAATTTTTCATAATAAGTTAAAGAATCGCATAAAGCGAGTTTATGAAAAGAAAAGATGAAAAGTCTCTGTGAAAACTAAAATGATAAATTTTTTATCATTTCACATTTTCACAGATCGGGAATTAACCCCCTGGATGGAAAAATACAATATCATTGTTGGTTCTTCTTTGTGACAATTTTTCCATCTGCACAGTTGACAAACAATATTCATAAGGAGGAATATTTAAATCCATTGAATGCCTTTGTAGGCTAACCAGGTAAAATTACGTTGAACGGATTCCAACTTCTCAATATGAATATCGTGAAAGAATGTTCGAATCAGGAAAGCATATTCAAATTGAGGCAAACAAAACAATTATATAGAGAATAAGTGATATCCAGATCACGGAATTACTTTAACAGCGCTTTATAAATCCCAACATTGACGATGCTGTTAATATGCTCAGAAAAGCCTTAGAACTTGGATTTAGAATTTCGTTTTTTCAACGAGCGAAATGAATTTGCTGATTTTATATCGGGCAACGGCGTCGACCGTTCGTGGGGAAAAATTGATATTTACTTTGTAGCATTTGTTGGTAATGAATTATTGTTGGTGTTGTCAGACGACCGCGGCACCGTTGTTTCGGTGGACAACGCTGTAGACACATGAGCTGTCGGTGGAAAATTGACGGTTTGAGACGGCGGCGGCGGCGTCATTAGAGATGTAACTTTTTTTTCAACCAGAGAGCATGGGATATGGGAATCATATACAGGAGTCATTTTTTAGACGTCGGAATCTGGTGGCATTGCATCAGAATCAAATGATGCTAATCTTGTTAGCAACTGGTCAATGAAGTATACTTCGGCAATGGCGACAGCTTAACGAAAGCCAAAGCCTAAGTGTATGCCACTCATCATTTAGTCATCACTTAGTGTATGTGAAGCACAATTTAACGCCGATCCCGAACGGCGAAGCACTTTTTTCTTGACAGTTTATGGGCACGCGCCACGGACATCACAAAAATATTATAATAAACATATAAACATACATAGGTACACCGTACACACATACACAAACAAAAAAAATTAGCGCAAATTCAAAAATTATATGTATTTTGTTTTGAATTGAATTAAAAATCTGTCAAAAATTGCTGCCGGATGACTCAAAAATTTTAAAAACATGCTAGAACTAGGTTCTAAAAATGACAAGTTGTAAGCGCTTGGAATTGGAACTCAGTTATGATTTTAGATCGAGTTCTAGAGAAGTGAAGAAATGCCCGAGTTCCAACTACATATTCTAAAAACTAAGTTCTAAAGTTAGATCGAGATTCACTAGATCGAGTTTTAAAGGCAACTTAGAACTTTGTGAACAAAGCAAATATGGCCAAGCATAGACTTAAAACGGTCAAAAGGCTTGATATCCCTGAGCAGACAAAATATAAGCTCTACAATTGGAGTAATAACAGGACACTGCCTCATAGGCAGACATGCTCTGAGGCTAGGGGTCTACACAAATGACTTCTGTAGAAGCTGCATGGACGAGGAGGAAGAGGAGACAGTCCAACACCTTCTATGTACATGTCCAGCACTCTCCATTAGAAGGAACAGCTTTCTAGGTAATCACTTCTTCGATAACACCAGTGAACTGGCAACAATCGACACAAAATTTCTCTCTAACTTCATTAGAAGCACGAATTGGTTTGTTTAAGCTCATTACTCTCCCATGAGTATTTTATGGTATCACAACGGACCCTTGAGGTCTAAGTGAGTCAACAACATCTGGACAGCCACTCAAACCTAACCTAACCTAACCTAGAACTTTGTGAAGAAATTGGGCGTTACAGTGACAGTGACAGGACGAGTCAAAACATGATGTAAGAAGTCGGTATTTTCTTCCTTGAAAAAAGTCGTTGTTTGATATTTTATACGGTTCAAATTAAAGCCATTTTTCTCACAAAACAATGAAAAACTGTTTATGTCATCTAGCAGAAGAATTCAATCATTCATTGAAGATACATTGTTGAACATCTTCATATCTGCACAGGGGAGAATAGAATTTTCTAAGCAGTAATTCGAAATTGGAAATGGAATAATTTCACTTCATTCTGAAGGCCAAATTTCACTTCCAAACAATTTTGTTGTAATGCAAAATCAAGGGCTCTTTCCAAGCAAAAATCAGCTCGGTTGATTGAAGATGCAATAATGACTGGTACAAATAAAAGTGTTTATGAAATCCATGTGCAACGATTTTGAACGTATCGTAAATTTCTCGTACACTAAAATTCCTTGGATACACTAGGACTGCAGCCAAAAAATTTAGCGCTGAATCAATTTTGTAAAACAAAAAAATGAGGTTAAAGTTGTATTTAGTGGTTCGGCTGCTCTTGAAGCAACATAATCAAGTTGTCCATTTTCCAAATGCAGGCCAAATAGCCAAATGCTGGATACCTTTCATGTATTTGAAATGAAAAAGAACTACAAATTGCTTCGTTTCTGCTTGTTAAGCGTAGTTATTTCATCATTTATATCAATCAACAGTTCCTACTGCAACGCTTACCATTATCACGTGTTGGTTAACCATCCGAAAATACTGTTTATCAAATACGCATTTTAATTTAAAAAAAAAAATATATATATAATAAAGCACATAAATAAAACAAATTGAAAAAAAAACAAAGAAATATTCTGCTAGTAATTAAATATATAAAAAAAAACCTTAAACATTTGCGCTTTTGAAGCCCAAGTGGTTGGGAAAAATTTCCCAATTGTTAGATTTAAGAAATATTAATCCAAAACCCAAATTGAGTTTAACGTTTACCCTTTAAAGCTTAAAAAAATATAAAATGACGCAATGAAAATGTTTATTTTTGTACACATACCCCACGTTGACCAAAATGAATTATCTAAATTGCATCATTAAAAACAAAAAAGAAAAAAAAAATCAAAGCTTGGTTTATTTATTTCTGAAAAGCTATGAAAATTTGTAATTCTAGGTTGTCATACATTTTTAACGATACGAAATTTAAATAAAACAACTCATTTTATTGGTATCTGTCTTTCTTCGATGTTCTATGAGTTTGTTGTTGTTGTTTCTGATTAGGTCTTATGTTTTTATTTGTGTAAAATAAAACAATGCTACCTTTTCAAAAAACAAAAACCTTACCTAATTGTAGTGATAAACAAGAAGGGACTTAAAAAACGACCAATAATAAATCGTGAAACACAATTAATCACTGAAAGCTTACAGACTGCTGCCTTAGGCAATCATATTGCTTGTCTGTTACCTTATTCTTGGTTGTAAACATTAAATCAATATTTCTAGAAACCAAGTCCAGAGGGTGTGTGTATGTTTGTTTTCTTTCTTGTTTGCTGTAAGTTTCCCATTCAATTTGATGAACGAGAACTTTTTGCATTAGACACAATTATTATTGGACTGACAAACGATCAGTCAAGTCACAAAATGTGTATCGCTCTTTGAAGGACTTTTATTTGAAATCATATTTTTAGGATAGTAAAAACTCATCATAAATAATAAATATATAAAGTAAGACTTTTGTTTGTTTGTCGGTTGTATGTTTGTAGTCGATAAACCAACAAACAAACAAAAGTCATACCTTATAAATGTAATAGAATTCTTCTGCGATGCACTGATTGTAGAGTAGGATACTCTGAAAGAAAAAGAAATAATTATTAATAGGAAAAAACATTGATTTTAATCTACTTACTCGAAAATTTTGTTTGGAAATTCAAAAAAACATACAGCCGACATCAATTTTTTGAAACGTCTTTCTATTTTCATTTCATTTCATTTCATTTCATTAATTCTTCTTTGTTATATTTAAAGCTGAACTCCTACTTAAGCTTTTGGACCAAAACCATGTTTACATGCGAACTCTTGGGCACGACTTGCTGTACAAAAGAAAATTTTAACATCGATGTTCAAAAAAAGCATGGAGTTTATTTTCCAATCTCTGTGCATGAAAAATTTGCATTATGAAAATTGGTTTTCAAAGGAAAACTGGAAAATTTCAAAATGCGTTTTCGAATGGAAAATAGAAAGTTCTTCATGAAAAACTCGGAAATCTAGAAAATTTCACAACGAGTTTTCGAATGGAAAATAGAAAGTTCTTCATGAAAAACTCATAAAACTCATTGGTTTCAAAAGGAAAATTGCATGTAACTGTAGGTGCATTGGTTTTCAAATGGAAAGCTAGAAAATTTCAAAATGGGTTTTCGAATGGAAAATAGAAAGTTCTTCATGAAAAACTCGGAAAACTCATTGGTTTTAAAAGGGAAAATTGCATGTGCATTGGTTTTCAAATGGAAAACTGGAAAATTTCAAAATGGGTTTTCGAATGGAAAATAGAAAGTTCTTCATGAAAAACTCGGAAATCTAGAAAATTTCACAACGAGTTTTCGAATGGAAAATAGAAAGTTCTTCATGAAAAACTCATAAAACTCAGTGGTTTCAAAAGGAGAATTGCATGTAACTGTAGGTGCATTGGTTTTCAAATGGAAAAATGGAAAATTGCAAAATGGGTTTTCGAATGGAAACTAGAAAATTTTTCATGAAAAACTCGGAAAACTAATTGGTTTTAAAAGGGAAAATTGCATGTAACTGTAGGTGCATTGGTTATCAAATGGAAAGCTGGAAAATTTCAAAATGGGTTTTCGAATGGAAAATAGAAAGTTCTTCATGAAAAACTCGGAAAACTCATTGGTTTTAAAAGGGAAAATTGCATGTGCATTGGTTTTCAAATGGAAAACTGGAAAATTTCAAAATGGGTTTTCGAATGGAAAATAGAAAGTTCTTCATGAAAAACTCGGAAATCTAGAAAATTTCACAATGAGTTTTCGAATAGAAAATAGAAAGTCATTTTAAGAATGAAGTCATGAACATAATTAAACAAAGCAATTTTGTAGTAGTGTCCGTGGCTAAGTGGTTGTGTGCGTTGGCTGTTAAGCAGGACGTTGTGGGTTCGAATCCTATTCGTGTCCATAAAGTTATTATTTCACTGCCTCTTACGTAGAACTCACAAAAGTTCCAAGAGTATTAATCTGTCATGAAAAAAGTGCTTATCAATTTTGACGTTCGGAATCGGAATTATTAGTTAGGTGCTTTCAATTCTTCACATGCACTCGGAGAATATTTGATGAGAGTAAGCCAATTAAGCCTTGGTTCTTCAAGAGCTGTCGTGCCACTCTTTTTATTTTATTTTAATTTTTGGTAATAAATCTAGGAATTTATTCATAAAATAAACGTCGTCGGTTTATTGCACTTAATATACTTTTAGTCGATTTACATAAATCTAAGAGAGATCAGATCTATTGATTAAATTATTAATCAAGTGAATGTAGGTTGGCCCTTACATATTTATTTCCCATGTTGTTCCGATTTCAAGAAGTTTCTACTTTTTGAATACTTTTTATTTGAAGTTTACAAGCTGAAATACGAATAAAATTAAAGCTTAATTTTCATTGTTGGTTTTCAATTGTTCTCTTGAAAAGGAAGAGAAAAAAATTTAAAATTAAAATTTAAATCAATTGAAAAAAGTGAAAATAAAAAAGTGGTGTCAAGAACTGAAAGCCTGATAAGAGGAAAAGATAGAATCAAACAAAGTATGTATTAAAAACTATAAAAATCTTATGTCCGTGTCCGGTTATGAAAGCGTCCGGTTATGAGAGAACTTTCCAGTTCTCCATTTGAACCCAGAACGTTCTACTTAGCAGCCAACGCATATAACCACTAAGCCACCTACACCACCACAAAATTGCTTTTTTTAATAATGTTCATGACTTCATTCTTTAAATTACTTTCTTTTTTTCATTCGAAAACCCATTATGTAAATTTCAGGTCTCCATTTGAAAACCAGTGCAATGCACCACTACAAAATTGCTTTGTTTAAAAATGTTCATGACTTCATTCATAAAATGTCTTTCTATTTTTCATTCGAAAACCCATTTTGAAATTTTCCAGTTTTTTATTTGAAAACCAATGCACCTGCAATAACATGCAATTTTTCCTTTAAAAACCGATGAGATTTCCGAGTTTTTCATGAAGAACTTTCTATTTTCACCATAACGCAATGCAATAAAAAAATGTTACGTATACGTCATAGTGTCCACTGTTGACCGAGTTTTTCATCGAAAACGCATTTTTAAATTTTCCAGTTTTCCATTTGAAAACCAATGACCTGCAATAACATGCAATTTTCCCTTTTAAAACCGATGAGATTTCCGAGTTTTTCATGAAGAACTTTCTATTTTCACTATAACGCAATGCAATAAAAAAATGTTACGTATACGTCATAGTGTCCACTGTTGACCCTATTATGTATTTGCACTTTGGTCTGATGCATCCCTAACTAAATTTTTTTCTTGATATTTCGGAGATGAAAATATTTTGGATTCAATTCAATTCCATTTGTGAGGTCACCGTAACTATCTCACTGAGGATTCAGAATTATGTTCCACTAAATGATTTTATCAAAGTCACATTGAAATCTTAGTAAAATGTTGTTAGTTTTAACTGGCGTAAGTGCAGTAGGACATAACCAAGTCAAGTAAATACATGCGGCCATGTTTATTAAATGCATTATAATGTTGGGGTTGGAAAATCGTGATGAAAAAGATATTAGTTTTTAGCTTATGGAAATGCAAAAATATGCATTAACGATTAAATGCCATTTCGAAGGAAGTTTCATGATTCGTATACATAATTAGTTGTCTTGCTTCTAAGATGTTCATAAAAAACTTGCATTTGCTTGGAAATCTGATCCCTAATAAATAATGAACTTATAAGGGCCAGTAATAGCTATCATTGGGATAGGAAATAACTACAATAATTTTTTTTTGATAAAAAATGTTCAATTGTACCCACACACTTTTCCATTGAAATGTGTTTTTCCATTTTCCGGTTGTAAATCTTTTTTCCGGTTGTGATTTGCAACCGGAAAATGGAAAAAACAAATTTTAGCGAATAAATAAGTATGTAGGATCGATTTCCGATCGATTTGTATATAATTTGCACTTCAATTCAAAAGAAAATAAAGTTAAATATCCATTCAAACATTTTTCCGGATCCATTTCAATGATAGCTATATCTGGCATCTTAGACTTCCTATTCATTCATACATCATCTTCGCAAGCCACTAATCTCCAGAATACAATATATGTACATTGTATACATTATGTTTATTTGACTCAAATAAAAAAAATTAAGATCATCTGGTTTTCAGTAGGATTTCCTTCCGAAATTTCTCAAAATGCCAAAAAAAAAATCCAACCTTATGCAAAAAACTAAGCGGTCTTGCCCTGCAGCTGTAATTCGTAAACAAGAATCTTCTGTTGATAAAGAAACTCGATTAAATAACTCCCGAAACTATGTTCAAATTAAACGGAATCAGGAAAGTGAGCCCGAAAGAGAGGCGCGTTTAGCAATGAACTCAGCTAGATTGGCTCTATCAAGAAAAAATGAGTCTAATATGGAAAAAGCCAGGCGACTTGCAGAGATAGCCCAAAAAAGAAGGGAGGAACTCCAGTCAGATAGAGTTGAGCGGCTGTCAAATGAAGCTCATCGCACAAGACTTAAAAGAAAATTAGAATCGGTGTCAGAGAGAGAGGGACGACTAGAACTACAAGCAATTCGGACGGCAGGTTACAGGGACGCAGAAAGTGAGGCAGAGAGACAGGAGCGTTTAATGTTACAAAATACAAGATCAACAAGTGCTAGAAGTGCTGAATCAGACGAACAAACTAGTACTCGAAGAGCTGAAGAAAATGCACGTCATGCCTTGAGACAAATAAGTGAACGCACACGAACAGCACTAAACCCTAACTCAGCATTCAATTACAACCCAAGCTTTGATTATATTCACAGTAAAAATGTATGTATTGGTGAAATGAGCACTGTTTGCATATTTTGTTAAGCAATAAAATGGTCAGATGAACCTAAGGGCATGTGCTGTTTTGGTGGCAAAGTTAAATTGCATCCCTTATCAGAACCTCCAGAGCCTCTTAAAAGTTTGTTGAAAAACTCTCATCCTCTGTCAAAACATTTTTTTGACAACATAAGGCACTATAATACCTTATTTCAAATGACATCATTTGGAGCTAAGGAAATTAGAGAAGGTAACTATATGCCCACTTTTAAGATTCAAGGACAAGTTCATCACCTGATTGGCAGTTTGTTTCCTGTTACCGACAGTCCAAAATTTTTACAAATTTATTTTGTGTCGGATGCTGATCAAGTTTCCTTGCGCCAAAATATAAAATCGAATTTAAAACCAGAATTGATTCAAATGTTGCAGAATATTTTGAATGAGCATAATTCTTATCTTCGGAGTTTTAAAACCACCATGGAAACTATACCGCCAGATACACCAGACTACAAATTAATAATTCACGCCGATAGAGTTCCAACAGAACAACATAGAGGCAGGTACAATGCACCCTGTACAAATGAAGTCGCTGTACTCATGGTAGATGAAGACAAAGGGCCGAGAGACATAGTGTTACATGGCCGCGATGATAAGTTGCACAGAGTATCTGAATTGCATAGATCATATGACCCTTTACAATATCCTCTTATGTTCGTAAGTGGGGATGGTGGTTATTGCATCAACATTAATTTAAATGATCCTACAATGAATACAGAAAATCCAAATAAAACTGTATCATGCATGAATTTCTATGCATATAGAATAATGGTAAGGCAAAACCAAACAAATTATCTCCTGTATAACCGACAATTGTTTAACCAATACATTGTTGACATGATGGCAAAAATAATCCGAAAGATTGAATTACATTCGGAATAATCAAAAAAAACTAAGAGCAGAAAGCTATGTGCATCTTCAAGATGCCTTGAACGCAGATGCAAATGTCGATCCTCAAAGTATTGGACAACGGGTTATATTACCATCCTCATTCACGGGTTCACCAAGGTATATGCATGAGAAAACACAGGACGCAATGACATACGTCAGAAAACATGGTCGAC
Source organism: Sphaerophoria taeniata (assembly GCA_943590905.1). Classification (NCBI taxonomy): domain Eukaryota; kingdom Metazoa; phylum Arthropoda; class Insecta; order Diptera; family Syrphidae; genus Sphaerophoria; species Sphaerophoria taeniata. The sequence continues at coordinate 29,411,389 of OX016541.1, forward strand.
CTGATCTGTTTATTACGTTTACTACAAATCCAGAATGGGTAGAAATTCGACATTCCCTATTTGAAGGTCAAAAGTCTTCTGATAGACATGATCTCATTGCAAGGGTTTTTCATCTTAAACTTAAGAAATTAATTGCCCTCCTAACAAAAAATTGTATTTATGGTAAAGTTCTTTGCTACATGTATAGCGTAGAATGGCAAAAAAGAGGACTACCACATGCGCACATATTGCTTTGGCTAAAAACTAGAATACAACCCGAACAGATTGATTCCATAATAAGTGCTGAAATCCCTAATTCACAACAAGATCCTTTACTGTATGAAATTGTGTGTCGGAACATGATTCATGGACCCTGCGGCGAAATGAATAGAAACAGTCCATGTATGGTCAATGGGAAATGTAGTAAAAACTACCCACGAGAGTTCTCGACGGAAACGCAAACAGGTGCTGACGGTTTCCCAAAGTACCGGAGACGGTCACAATTACAAGGCGGTCATGTAGCTGTTTTAAAAACGCATGGAAAAGTTGAGGTTGATAACCGATGGGTAGTGCCATATTCGCCAATGCTTAGTCGTTGTTTTTCTGCACATATTAATATGGAGTATTGCCACTCAATAAAAGCAATAAAATATGTTTGTAAGTACATCAATAAAGGAACTGACCAAGCTACAGCAACCGTACAATCCAATGAAATAGACTTATATTTAAATGGTCGCTATATTAGTTCCGCAGAGGCAGCCTGGCGAATCCTTGAATTTCGAATTCATGAGCGTTTTCCAGCGGTAGTGCATCTGTCTGTCCATCTTGAAAATGGGCAGCGGATTTACTTCAATCCAAGTAACATTATACAGCGACTTGAAAGTCCACCTAAAACTACACTAATGGCATTCTTCGATCTATGTGTCAGAGATGAATTCGCAAGAACACTTTTGTATAGTGACGTTCCTTCCTATTATACATGGACAGATAATAAATTCCAGAGGCGCAAACGAGGTGAAGAAGTTCCTGGACATCCAGAAATAAAAAAAGATAGTGCGATTGGCAGAGTTTACACTATTCATCCCAGTCTCACCGAATGTTTCTACCTTAGAATGCTGCTACACTACGTCAAAGGTCCGGTTTCTTTTTCGGCAATTCGCACAGTTAATGGAACCGTATTACCTACTTACCAAGAGGCTTGCCGAGAGCTGGGACTACTGGAATCTGATCAACAGTGGTCTCTGACGTTGAAAGAAGCTGTAATTGCGCAATGTCCTATTTATATACGAGAATTGTTTATTATCATTCTAATATTTTGTCAACCGTCAAACCCACTTTCACTTTGGAATGAGTTCAAAGAATCCATGTGTGAAGATATCCTTCATGAAGAGCGCCAATTAAATCAAAATCCTGAGTTAGCATTTTCTGAAGAAATTTTCAATAAAGGATTAATTCTTTTACAAAGAAAAATCACTATTTTAAGCGAAAAATGTCTCAGCGATTTTAATTTACCTGTGCCTATAATATCTGATTCCATTGAAATGTTCCAAAGGTACAACACTATTGACTTACAGAACTATGTCTCAATGAATGAAAGAAAACTTAATGTAGATCAGCGAGTTGTTTATGACACAATTATAGAAAGCGTTTTCAACAACAAAGGCAAATTCTTATTTATTGATGCACCCGGCGGTACTGGAAAGACATTTTTAATTAATTTGCTTCTGGCCAAAGTGCGTGCTGTTAAGATGGTTGCAGTAGGTGTTGCATCATCTGGAATTGCAGCGACTCTTATGAGTGGTGGTAAAACAGCGCACTCAACTTTTAAATTGCCATTGAAGATCGTAACCGAAGAGGAAACAGTCTGCCCAATACGAAAAAATGGAACCCTAGCTAAGATGCTAAAAGAGGCTGTGGTTGTATTTTGGGATGAGTGCACTATGAGCCACAGAGCACATTTAGAAGCAGTTAATAGAACCTTGCAAGATATACGATCCTGTTCTAAAGTAATGGGGGGACTTACTTTTGTTCTATGTGGTGACTTTCGTCAAACACTACCAGTTATACCTAGAGGTACTCGAGCTAATGTTGTCGGTGCGTGTCTTAAAAGTTCTTTTCTATGGTCACAAGTAGAAAAACTATCACTTACCATCAATATGCGTGCTGTTTTGTCAAGTGATCGAGACGATTTGACATTTGCTGAAAGGTTGTTGGAAATTGGAACAGGTAAATCAGGAAGTAACATAGCTATTAGTAATGATATTGGAATAAGGGTGCAAAATCCTGATGAGCTAATTAAGAACGTTTATCCTGATATTGAAAATTTAATGTCAAAGGGGTTCGAGTATCTGTGCGAGAGAGCAATAATAACACCAAAAAATTCGTCTGCAGATGAAATTAATCAAATAATTCTGCAAAAATTCACCGCGGAAAGTACGACGTTTCGTTCCATCGACAGCGTAGTTAATACGGATGATGCGGTGAACTTTCCATTGGAATTTTTGCAAAGCCTCAATGCTCCTGGAGTTCCATCGCATATGCTCTTCATTAAAATAGGCTCTCCAATAATGTTGCTGCGGAACCTCGATCCACCCAAGTTATGTAACGGGACAAGACTCCGAGTAATGGGTTTCAAAAACAATATTATTGAAGTTAAAGTTTTAACAGGACCTGCAGCCGGTGAAAATGCCATAATACCGAGGATTCCAATCATCCCATCTGATTATCCATTCCAATTTAAACGACTACAATTTCCCGTTAAAAACTGTTTTGCTATGACAATAAACAAAGCTCAAGGTCAAACGTTTAAATGTGTGGGGATTGATCTCAGAGAAGGATGTTTCTCGCATGGTCAGCTGTATGTTGCTCTTTCACGGGTTGGTAGAAGAGACGCACAGCATATTCTTGTGTCAAATGAGCAAACACCTAATGTAGTTTACCCTGAGGTACTCAACTAAATCCAGGCTTCTCTCTCTCTCTCACTCTCTGACAATTTCTTTCAAATTTGTAAATCATGTAAGTAAATCCGAATCAATAATATTTCTTGACGTCAAACATTTCACAATTAATATTAGAATCAAATAAAACAACGTTAATCTGAACATTTGAATGCTTCTGTCCGTCAGAGCACCTAACCCATCGTTCCGAAAAAAAGGAATCTTTATAGAACCATATAACACAGATATTGAATTGCTTGAATCCAATTGAAATACACATCATCAATTTATATATTTTTCCAAGTTTTACAACTACCTTTCTACTTTCATTAAAGCGTGCTCTATTCTATTTCACTAAAATCTACTTCTAATCGAACAAAACAAACATACATATACCCATTTATTTATGTATAGAAAATTGGCTAAACTCAAATTAAATATTGATATTTGGCTTATCTAGATGGAACCATACACTCTAAAACAGAATGTCTTAAAATTAATCTACAAATTAGAAACATCAAATTTAACGGATGTTGAAAAAAATGTAGCCAGAATAGAATTCTACAAGCAAGCTTATATTGGACTCCATAAGTCCTTGCAAGCGGCAGGTTAGTTGGTATTTATTTTTTATTTTGTTATTTGCAATTACATTTTATGTTTTGTAACTTTTTAAGGAGATATGGCAACAAACAAGTTAAACAATCAATCAAATAGTAAATCCGAAGAATCAGAATGTTCAATGATTGATTTTGATGAAGAATTCGAAGAATTCGAAAAATATATTCAATCATAAAAACATTGATGCCATAAGAAATTCTTAATTTTTAAATTTAAAGAAAAAAAAACCATTGGAGCTGTTTTTTTTTTCTTTTTTAATTAATTTTGTATGAAGTATTGAAGAATATAATAATATTAGTAAATTTTGAAAAAAAAGTTTAAAAATTTTCAAATTACTTTTGAAAGCGAAATATTTGGGCAACAGTACGTATGTATATTATACGTACTTTCAGAGAAAAAATACATTGATCGGATATTTACTTTTGAAGAAAATCTTATAACAAAAAACGGTTTTATGGAAGGTATCGTTTCTGAGAAAATTTAAGCTTTTTATTGTTCCCCAATGTAGACTACACTAAATTTTGATCTTAAAACAATAATAAAGAAACGTCAAATGCAAATTCGTTCAAACCTTCAATTTTCAAGTTTGAAGTCAACTGGACCAGTGGTTAAGTATGTGGGTGCGTTTACAGACAGACAGATGGACGGAATCGCCGGACCAACTTTTTTCGACTTCTCAATCATCTGTTAAGTGATAGTTTTTCTTTACTTTTCACCACATAGATGAACTTTTTAGACATCAAACATTGATGAATGATGAATTTTTTGGCGTTATTACCTATAGTTCTCTCGCAGAAATTCTCAAACCCGGCAACGCAGGGTATTTTCGGCTAGTAAATAATAATTTTAAATTACTTCTCTCTCTTCCAGTGGCCGAGAAGCCAGAAATCGAGCTGAAAAAAATCGTCGAGATAAATTAAATGGATCGATTCAAGAGTTGTCAACGATGGTGCCACATGTTGCTGAATCACCAAGGCGAGTGGACAAAACTGCAGTTCTCAGGTTTTCAGCACATGGTCTAAGAGTTCATTATGGTAATTTTATTTTCTTTTTCTTTGATTAACAATTTTATTTTTGATTTATTTATTTTCATACTGTAGTTTTTGGTCACTCGATTAAGGAAACACCGGAAAGGACACCACAATTGACAGAATCGCTGATGAAATTGCTGGACAGTTTTCACATAACCATAACGTGCCATGGACATATTGTGCTAATATCGGCTACCGTCGAACAACACCTGGGTCATTGTCAGGTAGGATTTATTCATTTAGAGGATTACAAAAATTTGTTGTTGTAAATATAGTGACAAAACTTGATAATCTGATGACTGAATTTGATTTTCAACCCTTTTTTCCACTTATTTAGTTAATTTTACCATTTAAAAAAAAAACACACTTAAACAGAAAGAAATTAAACCAAGAATTAATTTGCTTCGTTCTCCATGATTCTCATCGATTCGAGTCTCCTCAATTATGTTTTAAAAACTGTTGTGACCTAGTTCAGGGGACTGATGGAAAAATCAAAGAAGTTAACGTGAGTTCCTTTAAAAAAAATCGTCATATTTCATGAAAAAAGGGACTATTTTTTCGTCCAATTGTGACTTAAGCAATCGTATTGAGGGTTTCAGGCAAGTCATTCCACGGTATTTTGATTTGCGCCCATTTTGGCCCAATCCTAACTGTATAAGCTGTGAAACAACATCGGCGTACGCGTAGAAGCTTAGACTTTAATGGCTCATAAGTCGGCTTTTCCCTTTCCTTCCCCCAAAAGTCTTTGAATAAAACCTTGAAGAAGGGCGCAGCAGTGAATAGGTAGTAGAACTCAACCACTTTGGCGTTCCAAAATGGTGTTCAGTTTTAAATTTTTAAAAATTAAATAACAAAATTCAAATTTGGTTCAACTGTAAGAAAAGCAAACATTCATTTTTTCAAGTCTTTCATTCAAGCATTCTCCATATATAGGTAAGTGAAGTTGTTCAATGAAAGCATTTCATCAACGAAATTTTATTTTGTGTTCCAAGTACCTATATGCTTTAATGCCTAAAAAAGCGCATACATAAGTCAGCAACTCTTTTTTTAGTAATAATTTAAAATCAATTAATATGAATTCCAAACATCTTGTGGTTCCTTTCTTTTGTTGATACCTACTCGAAAATTTTTACATATAAATTAATAATGAGAGCCAAGTCTATTCAAATCAATTGAGGCCTACTTAAGTCCAACCCCATCCCTGCGTGTAATTTTGTACAATTTATTTTTCTGGAAACGAAATCAATTTTAAATATCCCTTCCCCATTCTTGTTTGACTACGCTTTAATTCAAACAACCTTGTTAATAATTTACCAACACTTCCTTCCATTTACCTAGCACACATACCCCCCTAAATCCCTTAATTTCTATGTATACCTTCATTTCAAAACCAAAATCCTAACAATTGTTTCAATAAGACTTGCTATCAGTAAAGTACATAAGCTCCAAAAACCATGTGTTGTTGAATGCCCTAATTATACCATTTTCCTATACATACACAACCAAAAGCACCGTAGTTGTGTTTGTGGTATCGTGAAACAGGAAACCACTTTTCTATTTCATCGACAAAATTGCATCCTGTTTGTGGTTTTAACTTAGGTTTTACGAATGATTTGTTTCATTAAATTCTCGTTGAATTTTAGCTCAGTGATATTGAAGGGCAATGAAACTGAATTTCAGGGAAAATGTAATGCGTGTAATGCGTCTTGCGTGTGTCAGAGCTCAAAGGTCGTTTGACGGTTCATGATGTTGGAGTGGCTTTCCATTTGATTTATTTAATAATTAAAATCCCTTTTCAAATCTATAAATGGAACAAAAAGGAGTAATGAGTCGGGGTTCTCCTTGAAATTTCAAGAACTTGTAGGCCCTCTATATTTTCTGAAAATTCGATTGGATTTTTAGAGAACTTAAAAGCAAAAGCTTATTTTGTTTATTCAACAACAATTCTTAAAATTTATTGACATGATAAAATCCTTCTATTAGAGTTTTTAATTTTCTGCTTTATTTAAAGTTCTGAAAAGAAACCCAACAATGCAACTGTGGAAAAAAATTCTCCAATAAATTTTAATCCATTCCACCTTCCTTCATTAAAGAGCAATAAATACCTACAGGTTGTGTTAAAACTGACAGATGACTGAAAATAATTTAAAAATGCAATCGACATGAACGCACTGGGTAAAACACCAGCAAATAAAAGTGGACCCAAGTAAGAGTAAATAAAATACCAAATCAATTTCCTCTTCTTTATGAGATGACTGAAATATGTTGAAAATTTCATCATTTCCATTTTCAAGCAAACAAGTTTTTTTTTTTTATTAATAAAGAAAGCAAAATTTCGAAACACAATAATTGCTGTTGTCTGGCAAATTTTTCAACATGCAAATTTTTTCACACCACTTTCGCCCCAGCCGCTCCATGACCACCACTATCCCCCCTTTTAAATAAAAGCAGTTGCACTCGATGCAAACTCAATTTAACGCCACCAACTTTGTTATTCTGAAAATTTGTGGATGGAAATTGAGTTACTGCATTACTTTGTGGAAATATTTTTCATTCGAACATAAATTTTTGTACAATTACTATTGCAATTGTATTTGTTTGCTTTGTAAACATTCCAACTTACAATGTAGCAAGAGAAAATAAAGCTCTCATCTTAATGTTGGGTTTGTCAACATGTTCGTTATTCAAAAATGCAGCCATATTAATTCAATTTTTGATTGCTTTCATCTGGATTTGAATTTCGAAAAATTCAATATTGTTTGATTATAATGACTAAACAATCCAGATAGTGATAGAGGGCAGTAAGAAAAGAGAGGGGAAAGAACAAAAATAAAAACAAAACTTACCTTACACCGAGGGAGGACCTTATCGACGGACTATTTGTTCTTCAACTATTTACAGTACTCGACATTTGATAAATACCAGTCGATATAATTCTTAAAGATGCAAATTTAAGGAATAGAGAATCACTCTTGCTTTTGAAGGGTAACTCTGTATTTTACTTCGAATAAAACATAAACATATGTATGTATGTATGTATGTATAATTCGCATAGTATTTCCAATTCGAAACTCCTTCATTCCTCAAGAAAAAAAAACTATCCTTGAATTGAACAATGAATTAAATTACTTCGTTCTCCATGATTCTAATCGTTTTGAGTCTCCTAAAATTCCTGTTTTTAAGAAAAGTAGTGACGTAGTTCAAAGCTGATAGAAAATACGTAACATGCGTTTCCTAAAAAATAGTAAAGTAAAATAAAAAATGGATGATTTTTTGCTTGGGCCGTTTAACATCAAAAACATAACTCTGTAATGCCAATCGTTGACGTTGTTCTCAGCCTGCACTTCACAACCCACATAAATCGTTCACTCTCTATAGAAGAGTTGGCCTTTCGGCTTAAATGCGCAGGTTTGTCTAGCTAGATCCAAATGATACAATTTTGTATGCAAACGAAACCATCGAAATATAAATAATCGTTGTGAGGCAGGACAATTCATTAGCGAAAAATCATTTTTGAATTGTAGCTGTTCAAATGCCTTAACAAGTGATAACGAAGTGGACAGTCGTGAACATTAAATAGCTCAATCAATCGGGTCTTGAAAGCGAGTAATCCAGTTTTTTTGTGACTATCAAGTAAAGTAAGGAAAACAAAATATCAAGAAAACGATCCAGACTGAAACTCGATTTTACTGTCAATTTTGATTTGAATTCAAATGTTTTCATAAAACAAACTGACAAATTTTGACATTTGCCATGCCATGCCATTTACTACAGCTCCCTCTGAGTTTGAAAAAGAGGTATTTACATTCCAAGTAATCCAGTCGATTTTTATTGTTGTTTTCTGTGTTTAAATTTTATTTTACTTTACTTGGTTGTCACGAAAACAAGCTTTATATCTTTTTACTAAATTCTTCTTCTCTTTGAATCTTGTAATCGTAAGCAGCTGCATTCTTGTCTGTGTTCACCGAATGACAAGGAGACCAGTATACCAGTCTCAGTAACTTTTTGCACCAGCTTTCTCACAACACGTTCGGTTCAAATGCACTTTTTGGGCTATACGATTTCAATATTCCCAAACTGTTGTCCAAGCGACGCATTTCGGGACACTTTTACTGACTTTCTGTCAAGATTACGAAAAACTGTCAGCGTCAATGAACATTAATATTAAAAATATTATTTGTTGGTAACACTGGTGTGCAAGTGTAAACAAGTACTATAAAATCGCTCTTGAAAATTTTTAATCTTTTTGAAATAAAATTAGTTAATTTCTTACAAAAAAAAAATATCTGAATAGTTTTAAAATCACTATTAATATTTTCGGTTAATTCCTAATTAAAATAACTGGTTGTCAAGGTAATCTTATAACATTAAAACAAGAAACAAAAATTGTATTCGGTCACGACTGAAGTCACATGACTGATCAAAAGAGGAACATTCACCAAACTTCACCTGAAGGTCCTCACAATTTAGAAAACAATTACCAGAGAACCCCAAAAATCTTTAAAAAACAACCAAATATGTCAATTTCTTCTTCTGATCTTGAAAAAATAAAATCAATCATCGATGAATCACTTCAAGTACAGCTCTCAAGAGCAATCGCAATGTTAGCAACAAAAGAAGATGTCAATAGACTGAACACCGAAATCAGCTCGCTACGAAGTCAAAATGTAGAACTTTCCCGCCAATTACAACAATTCGAAGACCGATGCAATGCTCTGGAAGATGAGCTTGAACTACAAAGCCGTGAACTCAAAGGGAAGAATGTCATCTTAACGATTCCAAATGATCATAGTGACCCACAAGAAAAGGTGAGGAGTACTGCCAGGCGCTTGCTTGGAGATACAGATGCACAAAGCATATCTCAATCTCAAGTGGTGAAAATAAGCGAAAATAACACTTTCATTAAAATTAAAGTTAACACTGGATCTAATGCAATAGCTTATAAAATGCTAAGCAACGCATCAAAACTTAAGGGCACAGGTGTGTACATCCAACGAGATATGACTAAGTCGATGCAAATTAAACGCCGAATCCTACTGAGCTACAGGAAAATAATAAGAACAAATTTTCCAGACGAGGCCGTGCAAATTAAAAACAACAATCTTGTAATTCGAAATAAGAAATTTTATTTAAATAATTACAACAATCTTAAATTTAACCAAAATGATGGAGAAGATGAATTGCAGCAAATATTTATGAAAAATATTAATTTTGGTGCTGTCAGAGACTTGTTGCTGTCAATTTCGGAAACTAAACGTCAAAGTGATAGTACTAGATCAACCAGTGAATGTTTACCAGGGGTGTCATCCTATACAAAAAGAACAAACCATAGTACTATAGTACAGAATTGAGAAGTAGGAGCCGTCAGCTCAATAATTAATATTAGTTCTAGTATTTTAGCATATAATGTATCAGGTCTTAATAATAAGCTCTTATTCTCTGATTTTTTCAATTATATAAAAAATTACGATATTTTTTTTCTATTTGAAACACATATTACCAGTGGAAATACGAGTAAATTTACAAATTATTTCAATGGATTCAAACTTTTTTGGGTGGACGCAGTTAAAACATCAGTCAAAGGACGAGCGAGTGGCGGGAGTCTTTATGGAATAAAATCAACATTACTTAAAAATTATGATTTTGTAGAAAATCAAGGAGTTACCGTAGTAAAGCTCCTACGAAAAAAGGATATGTTTATTGTACCTGCTTAAATTAACTGCAATAAGTGGAATGAAGATTATGAAAAATTGAATCAACTAATGTGTCATCTGTCTAATAAAAGCGTTTTAGTTATTGGAGATCTTAATGCTAGATCGGGCAATATGCAAACTACAATAGTTAGTAAAATAAGCAATGTACTTATTTCGCCAAACACTAGAATATCCAAGGACGATGTCTCCAATTCTAATGGGGTAAATCTTCTGGAAATGCTTCAAATGTATAATTGCATAATTTTAAACGGCTGTACTAACGGGGACTATGAAGGACACTACACGTTTGTTGGAGGACAGGGCAAATCTGTTATTGACTACTGTGCAGTAAATAACGATTGGCTGGACTTAATCTCATCGTTCGAAGTTCAGTGCAAAACCTACTCCGATCATATGCCATTAGTGGTAAAGTTTTCCAGTGAAGTTACAACTAACCAAAAAAAGCTTGAACTGCTCCCAAAACTTAAGTGGAAAAATGAAGATCTGCTCACCTATCAAAACAGTCTAAATGATAATTTATCAGCAATACCAATACATCAACACTCAGTTGAGAGTTTTTCTAACCAAATAACATCTTGTATAAGAAGCTCTACGCGCATACAAACTTCGAACACAAAAACAAAATTTAAACAAAAATGGTTTGACTCTGAGTGTATTGAAGCTCGAAAAAAATCTTTTTCTTTGTTACGTGCCCTGCGGAAATGCTACAGTGAAGAACTGAAACAAGAGTACTCAAAATCAAACGCCAGCTATAAAAACTTATGCCTCATGAAAAAGACTGAATTTCAAAACAACCAGGCTCACTCTTTAGCACGAACAAGGAACTCCAAAGAATTCTGGGAAATAGCATCGCAAGTAAATCAAACCAATCGCTTAATAGGCACGAATATATCCGCGGATGATCTCTCTGTGCACTTCGAACATTTACTATTAAACAAATCTACATTAACTTTTGCATACGCGGAACCATTTATTATAGATGAAATATTGGACTCCGACATAAGTAATAATGAAATCCAAAATGTAGTTGACAGCGACAAAAATGGAAAAGCTCCCGGTGAAGATGGTATACCGTATGAATTCCTAAAAAATGCTCCTGCTGCCTTAAACAATCATCTTAAACTGCTATTCAATAAGATATTTTCAACAGCAACTGTTCCTACTTCATTTAAGAAAGCCGTTATTTTTCCAATCCATAAAAAAGGTGACTTGAACAATCCTGAAAACTATCGTGGAATATCTTTTATGAACACAACAGCAAAAATATTCTGCGGTGTTCTTGTCAGAAGACTTGAAAAATGGGTGGATGACAAACAAATTTTAACAGAACTTCAGGCTGGCTTCAGGAGAAGTTACTCAACTGTTGACCAAATATTTTGTCTTACCTCAATTATAAGAGCATTTCAAGCCAGGAAAAAAAAGATCTACTCTTTCTTTGTTGATTTCAAGGCGGCGTTTGATCTAGTGAACCGCAATGCACTATTATACAAACTTTCTCAACTGGGGCTTTCGTCAAAGTTCATTAAAATTATAAAAGAAATGTATACAGATACCAAAGCAGCGGTGTGGGATGGATCAGTTTACTCACAATGGTTTAATACGGACTCTGGAGTCAAACAAGGATGCTTGCTAAGTGCCTTATTATTTTCATTGTTTATAAACGACATAGTTTCTTGTATAAAAGGTGGAATCCGAATTGCTGATACTTATGTTAACGTTCTTTTGTACGCAGATGACTTAGTGCTCCTATCTGAATCACCTGAAAGTCTACAACTTATGATAAATCGTCTTTCGAACTACTGCAATACTTGGGACCTAACTATACCTAAACATTGAGAAATCAAAAATTATGGTCTGTTCTCGAAGTTCATCAAGAAATAATTGGTTCTTCAATGGCAGAAAAGTTGACGTTGTTAAAGACTATAAGTATTTGGGAATAAGAGTAAATTCGACACTTGATTTCAGAAAACACCTTCAAGAAAAAACAAAAACATCTCAAGGTCTGGTCAACATGACGTGGCGGAAATTTTTTACAAATGACAATGTCGCACTTTCAGCTAAATACAAAGTCTTCGATAGTGTTGTGAAATCAACGTTGTGTTATGCTGCTCAGGTATGGGGAGCTGAAGAATATCAAGAGGTAGAAAAATTTCATAGAAATTTCCTTAAAAAACTTTTTCATCTTCCAAAAAATACTCCGAACTACGCGATCTATTTGGAAACTGGTCTTCCTAAAATATTCACTAGTACTCTCAAGCTTCAAGCAGACTATATCATAAAAATTGCCTCATATCCGGATACTCGCCTCACTAAAAAACTTCTCCTCTACGAAGAAAGAAACCAGGACTGGTGGATGGTGAAATGGCAGAATATTGCATCTTCCTGCGGAGTGGATCTGCAGTGGAATCTCAATAATTTGAACCTCCTAAAGAAACAGCTTTACACTATAATACAAATAAACGAAGATAATGCTCGAAACGCTTTAATTATGGAAGCCCGTCAATCTGAAAGCAGAATTATCTATTCGCAGTTAAATTACAACCTTTCTAGCAACAACTATTTTCAAGATGATCTAAGCTACAAAGAAATATCGTTACTATTTAAATCAAGATGTGAAATGCTCTACTTAAATGGAAGTCCATACAATGACAGTTTTAATCAATTTTGCTCGCTGTGCAACATGAACGCAAAGGAAGATATCTTTCATTTCATAAGTATATGCCCGATTTTCAAACACCAAAGGCTTGCATACCAGGGGAAGGAAAGTCTCACAATGATGGAGACAATCGAAGTTTTGAATGGAAATAATTGGAAAACATTATGTCACTTCTTAAAAGCTATTCATAAATACAGAAATTTAATAATAACTGAATATGTATAAGTGTTTTGTTTATATAGAAAAAAGTCATTACATTGCCATCCGAGCTGACGGCTAGGCCAAAGCTTTAAAATTCATAATTTTATTTGTATGTAACTACATATGTAATGAAAAATTTATAATAAAAATGAATTACTTACTTACTTACTTACTATTAAAAAGAGACTTAGCAAATAAGGACAATCTAATCAATCGCTTACTAAGTCCGAAAATGCAGAACGTCATTATTCATTTGATTTAAGCTCTGTTTCTTTTTGAGGGTCTTTTCTTATTGACAGCGTAAATTCGTCTAGCCACCATTTACCATTAAACTCATATTTTAATGGTAAATGAAATTAATTTTCCCCAAAAAGATCTTGAAAATGTGGAATGACAACCCATCGCCTCGTCTTAAACCTGTTTTGACAGAACAATGCAACGTAAGCCGATGATGTTCAGATGACCGCGCTTCAATCGGACTCAAATTGACGACTTATGTGTTTTTCTCTTTCCCACTCATTTGCAAGAAAGAGTCTGTGAAGTGAGGCGAGAAGCTAAGAAAATTTAAAAGTCTCTTACCTCAAATTGACAGCTGGCCATGTGACAGCTGTTTTTGTTTCCTTTGCCAATCAAAATACAAACTGTTTTTCTTTAATGTTCGCGGTTTTATTTTAATTATCTTTCGTTTTGTTTTATTTATTTGGTTTCAAAATTAAAATGTCAAACTGGAACAAAAACCAGACAATTGAACTCATTTTGATAAGTGATAAGACGTCAACGTGAGGATTTCGTGTGCACACCACTGTCAAAATGAGTCGGATAAGTGAGGCCTGTGTAAACATGGTCCAAGTTCGCCATCTTTGATTAACGCAAACACCCCTGCACCTATTTAAATATTCCTTACTGTAGGTTCAGCCACACAACGACTCAAATTTAATTTTTAGTTAGTGTTCATGAAGCGAAATAAATTAATTAAAAAAAAAGTAAACAAAATCCTGCAAAATATCAGACAAACAAAAATCAATGTTGTGGCAGCCGGCCGGCATGCAACGACAACGTCTGGAAAACTATATTTTTCCGCATATTGTTTGGTTTGGGGCATGGATGTGGTCAATACGTGACAATCGCTAAATACGTCGGCCAACATGAGTTCGTGCCTTCGTGTCACTTGCCGTTAAATGATGCAAGGAGTTATGTATATTAAAAATGCAAAAACAAGCTCGCCATCATGCTGAAGCCGAATGTCCTTGAAAATATTGAAAAACAATCGGAGTGCATTTATGTTAGTGCGTAGAGAAAATGCAGGCAGTTGTTGCCAGCATCATAAGCCGACAGCACAATTAGCATTCTCTGATTGACACGCGTTTTGCAATTCGATTTATTTTCCATCCAATAAATTGAGCATTTTGAAACTAATTGAAAAATTTAATATGGAATAAGTGCAATTTTGTTGTTTGCGAATAATTTAGAAAATAAACAAAAATGTTTGCGTTGAATCAACAATTTAATTAAATGCTTTTGGGAATTTTTATTTTTTTTCTTTGCAGACTGATTTGTATGGCCAAAATATTATGAACATCACGCATCCCGATGACCAAGCAATGTTAAGGCGTCAATTAATACCAACAGATTTGGAGAATTTGTTCGATGTTCAGCCAGAAGATGAAAGTGGCGAGCCGAGGCCTAGGACGCGTGAGGAAGAAGAAACTATTGACAGGCAGCTGAGGGCTGACACAAGAAGCTTCACGGTTAGGTAAGGATAATGGTGACATTTATGTCCCAACCTCAAATTTTCATTCCACCCAACGTAACCTCATTTAAAAGGAATTCTTCTCCCTCTCAATTAACCTGTCCCTAGATTGCGACATGACACGTTTCCACATAATTTTCTACTTAATTTTAATGCAACGTTTAAATGCATAGCTGCATGCGGATCCTTTTATCATTTCCTAAAATGCATTATCTCGTCTCCGAAAAGTGCCTGGAAGTAAAACATTCCAGACAGAAGTTTAAACTAAATTTTATAGAATTCATTAAAGAGCTTAGTGACAATTTCCGTCTTGAAATCTTCCCTAAACCCTTGTCACACGTTAATATGATCAAAAAGTGCAAAAGGGCACCTGCACGTCGAACATGCATCGTAAAGCTTACATCGTCCTTCGTTCCAGACTTTCGTTGTCTCCGTCTCTGTCGTTAACAATATAATATCAAAATCCCCTCAAGTCGTAAAAAAAGAAACTAGAAAAACATTGCACATGACATTGCAATTATCCGCTTTCAGGACCTGTCAATCCCTATTACATTTCCTGTTCCAGTTGCAATCCCTTAAAGACATCCCAGCCAAATGCATTCCTCCACTTTACATTTTACAGTGTTACAACGGTCCACCACGCCAGACCGACCACCATAGAGCTAGATTCCTAAAGCTTTCGACATCTTTATTTTGTAATGTTTGTTTTTCCTTTACATTCTCGTCCTTGATTTTTTTGTTTGTTTGTTTTTTTGTATCGAATAACACAGATTGGCACGCGCTGGTCCCCGCACAGAGCCCACAACCTATGAAGTAGTTCGAATCGATGGTTGTTTCCGACGTGCAGACGCAGCGCCACGTGGTGTAAAATCAAGTAATTTTCCATCCGGATTGCAGCTGATACGAAGGGCCCGAGGACGAGACGACAGCATACCACTTCACAGTATTAGTGGCAATGATATTGTATGTTCATTTTCTGTGTGTCCTCTTCATCGACGAATTGATTTTATTATAGTTTGGTTTTATTTTTGTTTTCATCAAAAAAAAAAGGTTCTCGTTGGAATGGTTCGAGTTATACGTCCACCAAAACTAAACACCCGCATTATTGAAGCGAATTCGTTTGAATATCGTACTCGCCATCTAATCGATGGACGCATCATCGACTGTGATCAAAGGATTGGCCTTGTAGCTGGCTATATGAAGGGTGAAGTCACTGGACTAAGTCCATTCACGTTCATGCATCAGGATGATGTGCGATGGGTTATTGTTGCTCTAAGGCAAAGTAAGTTTTCTCTCTCGAATAAAAAGACACAGATTTGATGTTGAAAATTTCTCACAGTGTACGATTGCAAGAGTGACTATGGCGAATCCTGCTATCGACTGCTAACCCGCAATAATCGGTTCATCTATCTGCAAACAAAAGGCTTCCTTGAAATCGACAAGGAAACAAACAAAGTCCATTCGTTTGTGTGCATCAACACTTTGGTGAGTGACGCCGAGGGTCGCCGTCGAGTTCAGGAAATGAAGAACAAATTCTCGCTCATCATCAATACGAAAATTCCGCACTCATCGTCGCTGGATATACCCGCATCGGAGAATCCGCAACAGCTGGAGAAGGCAGTTCTATGTCTTATTCAGAATTTGCAGAAAAACGGCGAGGAAGATGAAAACGACGCTTCCACATCGAATTCTTCTGCTCAGCATCGGCGTCCTCATCATGATTCGCTCAGCGAGTCAACCGGGTCGGGTGTGGGTTGCATGAGCCCGGCTGCGGCTAGAGCGGCTTCAAGTTGTTCAGTACGTTCAACGAAAACTCCTCCGCTGGCGCTGATACCACCCGAACCGGCAACGGTCAAGTCATCGATTTCAAAAAGTGTTGATGTTGTGGCCAAGAACATCCGCAGTGCTCGAGGTATGCAGAGTCCACAGTCGGGTGGAGCACCGTCGCCAATGTCGCCGGTTGTCAATCGAGACGAAACCTCTAGTGATTCGACGAGCACAACTGGCTCTTCCGGTGTCCAAAATCGACCGTCTGTCTTGCAGCGCGTTTCTAGCAGCAGTGTTAATTCAGAAGAATTGTCATCATCGGTGCGAATCAAGGATGAATTCGCGAATCGTGTCCCACCACTGCCGAATACCACGTGCAGTTGTTTCTATGACAATGGCGGACCGCGAGCGGATTGTCTTTCATGTCAGGAGTTTGCTCTTATCACCTCGCCACCGCCAACTGCAGATGTGCCCCTGTCCAGGGGACAATTCCGATCGCCAAATCGTTCATCGACAACGGCGACAGCGTCATTATCGGCACGAAAGCGGAAGTATTCAGCTGGCTCATCCGATGGCCGAATCTCTCCATCGACTGCCGAACATGACGATGACCAGCGAACGCATGAGGAATCTCCAAAGAGAAGATTAATCTATAATGAGGCCGCCGGCCAAGGTGAGAGGTGAAGGAAGAGTGACGAAATTTGTATATTTATCTAATTTGTTGTGTGTTGTGTTTTTTTAATTTGTAGAAATCCGTGAAGCGATCTCGAATTCGTTTCAACAGATCAATCGATCCCTTAATCATATTGAGAGTGCAACAACGGAACTACGGGGTCAGTGCAATAATTTTACTTTACCAAATACCGACCAGAAGCTGAATGAGATTTGTGTAAGTTAGCTCCATACACTTGTTGAATTTTTTAAGGTTTAAAAAAAATATTACGTATTCGCCGTAGTGGACTCAAACTCATTTAAAGATATATTTTTCAACTTTTTACACAGGAAGAGCATCAACGCCAACAAAAAATGCTTGTTAGCATCAAAAGCGAATACGAAGCAAATTTACAAAGCACGCCGTTCTTAGACTCACCTGACATTGATCAATCCCTGACGCTGAGCCGTCCCGTCGACGATAGCAATTATTCGCAGAAAAGTGATCTTAAACCAAGATAGGGAAGCGGCTCGAGCACAAAAAGCTGAATTGCCAAAAGAAAAGGATCCTTAAAATAATAAAAGATATTTTTACCAATTTTTTTACAACAAAAAAAAACGCTATATAAAATTTTTTAAGTGCTCGAACAGATGATATTGAAAGGAGCGAGTGAGATGAAAGGAATAATTACAAACAATAAAAACATTGTTTTTATTTTTGTTTAATTTTTCGATTTTGTAGTTAATCTGATAGAAAATTAATGTAATTAAAAAAAATGTTTTTATTTTAAATTGTAAATGTAAATATAGGAAATATACTTTTTTGTTAAGTTTGTAATTTCGTCCTTGTTGTTCAGTCTGTTATATGAAGTGTTAAAAATTTAATAAAATTAATTATTTAGTTATTTTAAATATTTTGTTTTATATTTTGCTTAGAGTATACGGTTGAAGATAAATACAATTTTTTTGTTTTGTAAATAAATGAAAGTATATAACAACTCTGCACGTTGAATTTTCAAATCCAACAGAAATGTCTGTCACTCGTAGTAATTCTCCAGTGATCGACAATCACACACACTTAACCGCAATCCTTAAACTTTGAAAACAAAATCTTCATATTTCACTCTTGTATAAAATGTTTGCACTCATCAGAAATACGTGTTTTGAAGAAATACAACAATAAAAAAAAAAGTAAACAGATACAAAATGAACGACAGGAATTAAAAAAGGAATGTTTTAATAATTTCATTTTTATTCGTTTTTGATTTTTCCTAAACCATTTTTTTTATTAGTCCCTTAAATCAACAGAAGAAACATAAAAATAAAATAAAAACGAGTTAGTTTTAATTTGAGAAGAAGAGAAAGAAAAGTGATATAAGACTGTTCAAGAATTAAAATTAAATTAAAATAATTAAAAGAAAAAAGCATACATTTAAGAATTTAAGAAAAGAAATACACTTTTTAATTTTACATTTTTTGTCATAAAAATATTCAGTAAAACAAAAAACTAAAAAAAATTACAATAAGTACCTACCTACCTATAAAAGAAAAATAACGTTTTTATCTTCTATTTTATAAATTATAAAAAAGGAAGGATTAAATGAGACAACATCTAACCTTAAAAAATTCAAAAAAATATAGATATTGCCCTAAAGTAATACATATATTAAATTTATTTATACAATATAAGTTTTGAACTACTAAAACAATTATTGTAATTATATTCTACATGCATATGTTTATTAAACAAAATATATATAATATAATATTAAATAAATAAATGGTTTACAAGTAAGAAAGGTAAAAATAAAAATACAAATTTAAAAATACTGCATATTGGAAATCTTGAATGTGTACAAAAATTAAAAATTACAAAATTACAGAAAAAAAAATAAACCAAACCAAAATAAAAACACAAACAACCCTTGGGAAATAAATAAAAATATTATTTAACCAAAAATGAAATATTTGTTTTAAGTGACATTTTGATTTAATTTGCAGACTTTCTGACTATCATTGTATCTCTGCAAAAATATCGAACAAGAGAGTTTGAATCAATAATGGAAGTACGATCTCAGAGAAGTTGGCAAAAAAGTGCAAATAGCTTCTCAATGCCTGACATGACTTCTTTGTAAATTCGAATAATTGAATGGATTAAAAAATGATCATACTAGCCTTATTTAAATAACATTAGGTAAAAATATATACCAATTTTTATTTTTCGTAAAAATGTGCACACAAAAATTACCTGAAAATGTTGGATATTTTCTACCTACATGTTGCAGAAACATGATTGCAAAATGACTTAGACTCCGATATACATTATGTATTGTTTTTCAAAATGAATTCCCTAATTTAACATTGTAACTATTTTATAAACAAAAAATTTTATTTTTATTTTTTATAACAAATGCCAAATGGTAGGGTGACTTTGGCCTGTATTTCGGGTGACTTTGGCCGGGTGGCCTTCTTAAATTTTGCACTAGGTTTTGTTTGATAAAGTGTAAGCAATATTGTTAATTGCTCTGCCATAAGTGTGTTGGTATTATTATTCATTTTTAGAAAACAATTAAGTTGTCCCAAGCATATAAAAAAAACCGGGCATGAAAAGCCTTATAAAATCTATAACTCTAAAACCTCAGAAGGCACTTTATTGCAAGTTCGAGAAGGTAACATGTCATTGAACAAGGCTTCAAAAGTGTTTGAAATATCAAGATCCACACTGCAAAAATAAATTTAAAACATGCACACAAAATCTGTTGGTGGGCAAACTGCACTTTCGGATGAAGAAGAAGCCTGCATAGTCAAAACGCTACTAACAACTAGTATCTGCCGATTTCCACTTTCCATACTTGATCTTCGTCACATCACCAAGGCTCTTCTGGACAATACAAATATGTCGCCAAGTTCAACAACAATTTGCCAGGGAAGGATTTAGGAAGTTCATTTTTAGAAAGGCACAAAGCCCAAAAAACGAGTGTGCCAAAATATAACTCCATCAAGAGCAGCAATATCAATTTCAACAATATCCTCCTTTAACAACAATTTGGTAATCTGGTGACATTTGGTAATTTGGTGACAATTTTGCGAGCCATTTCTCAGAAGATGTTATCTAGCTGAAGAAAATGATATTAGATTTATTTGTCTTCCATCCAATTGCACTCACATATAACAAATACTATATGTATGTAGAAAAACTTAAGAAACTACAAGTTGGCAAGCCCGAAAAACAAAACAATGCCCAAAGAAGTGTTTCCTAGACTCTTGGAATAGCTAACATGAGGATTTAATACCTGGCTACCGTGCAACTGGAATTTATCCACGCGATAGGCAAAAAATTATATCTAAATTGGAAAAAATTGATCCAAACCCATGAAAAAAATATGATCACCCTATGTGAGTCAGTTTTGGATTATATGAAGAGCCTTCGGACCAGCGTTGCCACGAAGTGCCCGATCGGGCCATTTGGCCCGCTGTTTTACATTTTGGCCCTTTGCCCGGGCCAGTTTGAAATGGCCCTTAAATCTTTGTTTTCGAAGTTTTGACATATATAAGAAGTGCTTAATAATAGCTGAAACGTTTTACAAAATTATATGCAGCAGGTGGCCATGACTCAGAGGATAGAGTAGTCGATTGCTAAGCCGAACGCTACGGGTTGAAACCCCAGCTTCGGCAGCATTCTTTTCTACGAAAATCGTCAGCTTATCTGAGGCCACCTGTGCGATAATATGAGACAATAAATATCTATGTCTCTTCCTCTGAGCCACGTAAGTTTATGTTATGTGTGCTTTCTTTCTATGTGTCTATCTGTCTCTTTGTTGCATTAATGTCTTGTTCTGTCTCAGCCGATGGCCTCAGTCGCCAGTGCTGCTATGTGTCTGTAGTTCTTAACATTCATGTGCGAAGTACTGTGAAATGTCAATGTCAATGTCAAAATTATATATAAATATGTATATCATAATCCTACCGATGTGTTTCCAACCCAAACAAATAACCATAATTAAAATATTACTGAATTCATTCATTTCGAAATAGGCTATCGTATGAAGTTTTTCACTCTATAATGAGTTTTAAGGATTATATGCAGGGCAACTTGAGTAACTGTGGAAATTTTATTTCTAAACTAGAGGCCGAATTACGGCATCCGTTATCAAATAATACGTTACTGGGGTCGAAACACGGTATTAGTGATCGAATAATACAAGACTGAATTGTTGGCATTTGGCAAAACCTCTCACGTTATTGAGTTCTGTACGAGCTTCTAGAACAAAAATTTTCAAATCTATCCTCAGTTATCGAACTGAATTTCATTCGACACATAAACAGCTCACTGATGGGAGGAACTTTCTAAAAAACAAATTTAAATTTTTTCTTTGGGTTATTTAAATATGAAATTCTTAGCCAATAATTTATTAATGTCAAGATTTTCCTCTCCTTAGCTTCACCAATCTCGTCTTCTGTTAACAGTCAAACTGTGTTTTTTTCATTTAAAAAAAAAAAATATTTCTGGCATCGCTATTTGGCTCAACTTTTTGTTTTTTATTTGTCAAACCTGTCAAAATTCTTTCAAAATAATCGAGACTCGATAAAAACTACTACAATTTTTAATTCTCAAACGATACGTGAGCTAACGAATATCATATCAATGTGGCTACTCGTTCATTCGTTCACTGATGAGACTCACTCACTCATTAACGTGAGCGGTAATTCGGCAACTGATCTTATTAATAGAATTTAGATAAGATGTGATAACTCATTATACCTTAAAATATGGCTTTATTTTAAGTTAATTTTATTTATTCTTATTAAGTATAATCAATCTCAATGAATTATTAAACAAATGTGATAGGTTCATCATTGACTTTTTTTATTATCATTTATTTTATTTATGTTACAATTATTGAAGAAGTTGAATGAATTATTTAATTTAAAAAATAAATACGAATATTTAAAAATGAATTTTAATTTTTTAAGGATCGATTTTAATTTAACATTTGGCCCGCTGTTTAGTCAAATGGCCCTCAAAATATTTCAAAGTGGCCCGCTTTGTTTCTTTCTTCGCGGCAACGCTGCTTCGGACCCCAAATACCTCTAACAGAAAGATAAGAAAGAAAACCTGGCGCTAGTATCACCATGGCAGACTTCACAACATCACCGATTTCTTAACACAGTCTTCCATCATTTTTTATATAATTCACTATAAATTTATATATACATTTATATGTATTCATATATTCACTGAAGAAATGTATACTGGTGAACTTGGTCCATCAAACATATGTCGCGACCGGAAGCCAAGACCTTGCGACGGCGGCGTCCTACGTAAGGGTTTACCTATTTAACTATTTCATTGAATGAAATACGTAAATTAACTATGTGTATTAAGAGGTCTTCGTTTCATCAGAACCCTCAACTAATAATACCACCTTAAACTCAATGAAGTTATTATCTTTGGATGACTCAGATAGGATAAACCTCGCTAAATGGCAAGAACAAAAATCATGAGTGACGATGATATAACGGCCAGCGAGGATATTTGTATCAGTGTTGGTGACTATTTTTTGGTCAGGTTTCCAGTAAAGAAAAAAGTAACACATTACGTTGGCTGTATATTAAACATATTCAACAATGAGTTAACAGTCTCGTTCTTACGAAGAGGTGCTGGGCGGAGCCTTATATATCCAGAAAGTCAAGATGTTGCACAGGTCAACAAAAGTGATCTGTAGAAAAAACTTTCTGTTCCAACAGTGCATTGCCGAGAGAGACTGTTTTTTTTTTTTCAATATTTTTTCAAGGATATCCTACTCAGGCCAAGTTTTTATTTCATCTTTCACGGGCACTGCCTCTTGCGAAGGCCTGACAAATCTTCCAAGAGTATCAATCTGTCATGAAAAAGTGCTTCTCAACTCTGCCGTTCGGAATCGGCGGTAAATTGTAGGTCCCCTCAATTCTTCACACGCACTCAGAGAATTGTTGATGAGAGTAAGTCACTTAGGCCTTGGCTCTTCAAGAGCTGTCGCGCCACTCTATTTTTTTTTTTTCAAGGATATCAAATAAATAAGAGCGTTATTCGTCAGATAAAGTCTATCTGACGATTGAAAAATCCAATATTTTGTTATCTGTCGAATAAACACTATAGGTACATGGTTGTTTATCTGACGATTGAAAAATCGGCTATAAAAGAGTTTTTCAAAGCTGTTTTATGTACAAATCATGATTGTTGCGCGTGGCAAAGTACTGGCAACGCAAACAGGTAAACATTATGAAATTAATCTACTTAGACCATCATTCCTAACCAATCTGGCAGTCCATCAGCTTTTCGGTGGTAGGTGTGGTAGTGGGCGGGCAAAAATGTTGAAAAATGTGAAAGTCACTATTGTATACATAATATAGAACGAAATAAATCACGCATTATCTTTTCTCATTGCACTCTTTATTACTAACTTACTAACTTAACACTAATTCTTAACTAAGTTAACTTCAAGTTTATACAATAATTCACGCTGCAGGATTACTTATGTCTAACGTCAGCTTCGGCGTGTAAAGTATATCAGGTGTTTAAAACACGTTGTCCAAATTGCATAGTCTAGTTTAGTCAAGTTTAAATTGGAGCTAATTCAATGTGAATTTAAAAATTCAAAAATGGAAGAAAATAATGCAGCAGAAAAATGGTCCATCAACCATCACCCCTGAATTTTCTAAAACTCGTCAAAGGAAGGTAAAACGCCATTTTGATGAGCTTTGCGAAGATAAACGTCTCCAAGATCCGGAAAGTTTGTTCAGAGTGAAAATATTTTATCGAGTATTGGACATCATTATAAACCAACTGAAATCGTGTTTCCTTCCAATGAATGAAATTGCTTCAAATTTCAGTGTTTTGCAGCCTTTCACACTGATCTAAAAAAAAAAAAAAACCTGTAGAATTTGTTGAGAAATATAAACAGGACATGTCGGAATCATTTGCCAAGGAAATTCTCAGTTTTCGATCCACTTTCAGAAACGAAATAGAAAAATCTTCGTGTAGTAAATATAAGAGACCTTGCTGATTTATTAATAATAAAAACTCATTTTATTTATATCCTGCAGCTTTCTTGAAGTATGCCTACATTAATGTTATTTCTTACAATTCCTGTGACTACAGCTAGTGCTGAACGATCATTGATACAAACCTATTTAATAAACTATATGGGACAAGACAGGTTATGTAACTTGGCTATTCTGTCTATTAAAAATTCTATGGCCCGATCTTTAAACTTTGATGATGTTATAGACATTTTTGCGGATCAGAAAGCTCGAAAAAAAAGATTTAAAATAATTTTTTATTTTTATTTCATTGGTTTCCTCACGATGTTGTTCCTTAATTGAAAAGCTGCCGAATAGATGATGAATGCATTGATATATTATGTTCTATGAAGTCTCCAATACGCGTTGGGCTAGCGTGGGGACTACAGACCATTCCCTCTCGCCTTAGAGAGAAAGCCTATCGCCATTAGTGGGACATATTATACAACGTGTAATATTGAGTACGCTGAAAATCTTGAAGTTTATTAAAATTAAACTGAGTACAACGTACCGATTTTAACTGATTTTTACTGATCTAAAGAATTTTCCACGGGCTCCAGACGGTATAGTTACGCCACTGGTAATACTAGCTTAAAATTACGTTTCAGTCAATACTCAAACGTCACTTTAAGCTAGTATCACAATAAAATCTCTTAAAATTGTTTTCAAGCGGACTAAAATTTTGCCCTTATATTACTGTACAGTAAGTCAATGGTCGTATGATTCTGAATAAGATATATATTAATAAACAAAAAAACATTTTCATAAAAAAAAAATATAAATTAAATTAGTCACAATTTTTTGGTTTGTTAAATGCTTTTACTATCGAATTGCATTTTCGATTTTAAAATTTAAACGACTTAATGATCTTTCCAGCGGCCATAAGCTTCAATTTTTCATAACTTTTAGGGCGTGTGCAAACTGCGTTAAAAAGCGTGTTAAAAATTGATGTTTAATTAAATTTTGACACATCTTGTTGAATAAAATGTGCAAAAATTACACTAGCTGCGGGGAAGGCTTAAATATGACAGCAGTGGTTACAAAAAAAAAAACAGTATTTTTAACGCAATTCGCACACGGCATTAACAATTAAATTTCAACCATCTGTAATTTCGACTGTGTAATGGAAGAGTTTCGATTACAATCATTGAATAAGAAGTACAGGAAGGGGTCTTATCAAAAAGAAGTGAAGCATTTTTCTAAGTAGTGTGAGTTTCACAAACACAAACGCATTACAACAGGGCTGGTTGGCAGTTGAATGGTTAATCTCAGGGGCGCCAAGCGAAATATGATTGAATCAAGATTATAGGTATCGATTGTGCATCAATTTTATTTTTCAATTTCAATTCTTTTTTGGACCACATGGTGTTTTAACGTTCAAGGTGTACATGCACGATTATTATTATTATTATTATTTTATTTTTCGTTACATTTTCTTCATTTTTCATCCTTAATTTATCATATTTATTGTCCTTTTTCGAGTCGTATTCGAAAGCGCATTCTATGAACAAACTGATCAAGTGTTAAAAAGCACAAGAAATTGTGTAGCGCCTTACGATCACCAACAAAAATAAATGCGCCCCTGAACTCGAGTTTTTGTTTTTTTGACAGATGAAAATACAAAACAACATTTGACCAATTGCAGCTCAGCAAAATGACAGCACATGCCCAGTTTGACAGATGAGTGCCCCGTATTTTGACAGATGAATGCCCCCTATTTAACACCATCAGAAATTTTTGTTGCTTCACTCACGTACACTGTGCGTGTACCTTACACCGCTTCCTGTACTTCTTATTCAATGATTACAATCCACAACCACAATGTGAAATATTGTAATCGATGATCGACCAAAGTTTGATACTTAAAAATGTTTTTTTTTTGTTTTTTATTTATTTTATTTTTTTTATTATTAAATATCTAGAAAACGGGTGAATATTTAAATAATAAAATTTAAATATTCTTAAACATTTACCCTTTTGAATTGTTCATGTTAAAGCATATACAAAACTTCAAGCGAAAAAAAGAAATGAATCAAATCAAACCATAATTCTTCGCTCAATTAGCTAAGTGCTATGGGCATATCGTAGATAATGTGAACGGATAACGCGGACGCACTTGTCTGTTGGATGTTGTAATAGAAGAGGGTTGCGACTAGTGACTTAGGCGTTTTTAATTGGGCTCATTCCGAAACGTAGTGACTACGTAGTCAACTCGTTCTGATTGGTTGAAAACAACTAAGAAATGAGATAAAATTTCCCCTCCGACGTAGTGGAAAAATTTTGTCTACAAATTTAGTTTGACACTTCAAAAACCAGCTGTGGCTGAAAATTTTTAAATTGAAATTTGATTTGGTTGGTTTTGGTTGTGCTTTTGTTTATTTTTGTGTCGTGGAAAATTGAAATTTTATTTGTTTGGTTTTGGTTTTGTTTATTTTTGTGTCGAAAATGAAAATTATCATATGCTACGAAAATCAAAATTATGAAATCGAGGATGAAGACGATGTTTGTAACCGGATTATATCAGGTAAAGTTTTTTCTTTTAGAGCAATAAAAAAACGATACATTTTCCATTTTTACAGATCCTGTGTATGCCACAGACTATGTGCAACGGCGATTGACTCCACAAGATTCCCAAAGTGCGGATTCGCAGATGAATTTGACTGATTCGCAATGTACTGCATCTGCATCCCAACCAGAACCAAATCAGCAGGACACCTCGTTGCAAAACCACGATTGTTCGGAAAAAAGGTAAAATTAAATTATATTTAACTAATTTTAGTAAATAGTTTATGATGATTTGTTTATTTCGTTTAAATTTTAGAATCTTCTTGGGAACATCGAACTGTCCTTCTGTTCTTGGAAGAGTGCATCAAATACAGAGTTGAATTGCGAAACCCAAAAATTAGGCGAAGGACGGTTTTCTCCAAAATTAAGGACGCGATGCAGATAAAGGGGTCCATGTTCAAGGAGAGCTCCCTCGAAAAAAGTTGGCGAACTTCAAAACGAGGTATAACAAGATAGTTGACAACAACAAAAAGACCTCCACTGGCAGAGGCCGCATTTCATGGCCTTACTTTGACCAAATGGCCATTATTTATGAGGATGAAGTCAGTGTAAGAGATGCGCCAAAATCCTGAGACCCCTCAAGCTGCTTCGTCTGGTTCATCAGCAACCAAAAAGGAGAAGCTGATGAATTCGGCAAGCATTCGGCTGAAAATGGTAGCCTTAGAAGAGGAAAAAGTTGCTATCGCCAGAGGAGTGCTTGAAGAGTTAAAACAATTGCGCATTCTGCGTCAACAAAAATTTGACTTTGAAGTCAACAAGTACAAAGAAAACCGTATGGACTAAGAAAAAAATGTGATTTTTATTTTGAATAGTTTTTTGGTTTTGAATTAATTTTTTTTTTTGTTTATTGTGTTCATTGAATTTTGTTTGTTTAAGTTAAGTTGAATGAATTATATTTATGTTATGTTCTTTTTTGGATCCTGTGATTTTGGTTTTATGTTTTTGCTGTAAAAGAAGCTAAGTTCCTATTATCTTATATCTATAATAAGAAAAAAAAAACCAATTGAACAGAATTGTTTTATTTTTAAAAATTGTTCAACAAAAAGTTTCTTTTTCTGGCACAGCTGTTTCTCTCTTGCACTTCAATGGCCTGATTTGATATTAAACTACTCCCAGCATCATCATCTTCAGATTCAGAGAAGTTTTCTTCAGCTTCATTCGATAAATGGATATGATTGTGCAAGATGCAACTTGCTGTTACGATTTTGTTGGCCATCATAGGTGTAGCAGCGTCTACATATTTCAGTCGCCGAAAACGTCCTTTGAGAAACCCAAAAGACCTCTCAATTGTAATTCTCGCACTGCTGAGGCGTGTGTTGAAATGTGTTTGTTTCTCTAGGAGGTGCCCATTGTCCCGGAAAGGCGTTACCAAATTTTGGCCTAGAGGATAAACAGCATCTCCAACAAGATGATAGTCTGCTGGTAACAGCTGGGTCAACTCGTCAGAGAGAGGACTATTTCTGAAAACCCTCGCATCATGTAGTCGACCAGGGGCGCCTACATATATATCGATGAAGACACATCGATGGTCACAAACTCCTGTTAAAGATATTAATATATGAAATTGTACCTATTCCTTAAAATACATATATATATATATATATATAAATATATTAAGCATGTACCTTGTAATATAATCGAATTAGTATTTTTTCTGTTGTAATAGTCGATAGGATTCTGGACCGGCTGTTTAATTTGTATGTGGCACCCATTTATCGCTCCTATGATGCCGGGAATATAACCTCCTGATTTTTCTCGAAATACCTTCATGAAAGTATTTGTGTTGATAAAATTTATACATTGAATTTGTGAAAACTTGTTTGTATACGTACCCTGGATATTTCGTTATATTCGGTTCTTGCTGGCCACTTAATGTAATGGGCCATAAGTGAACATAACAAATCTAATATCTCACAAAACGCTCTGTGGGCCGAACATGGTGCAAAATTAAACCGGTCACCAGAGGACAAAAAACTTTCCTGCTTACTCAGAACCCACACAGTAAACAATAGTTTCTTTTCCAAATGGCGAACACACTTCAAGTTTCCCACTTTCGTCATTAGATCCCTTAAAAAAGCTTTTATTAAAAACATACCTTTATGAAACAAAACACAAAATAAATTACTGAAAAGCAAGAAAGATTTCTAAATTTTGGGCAGATAAGGAACCAACTGCGAAGAGGTCATTTACTGCACACACAGCTCTAGCTATTTAGAAAATATATGAACTGTATTTTGATCAGAGATCACAATTAAATTATTTTGCCTACCAATGATTTCATCTTCCTCGGAATCAGTCATATTAATTGATGAAATTGAATTAAATTGATTTTAAGCAAAAAGTTAATCTCAGAAGTTTGTTCACACAGCATGAAAAATTTCCAAATTACAAATGTTTTTTTTTTGTCATGTTTACATCTGTCAAATATGACAGTTAAGAGTTGACTTTCTTTATAGTGCAAATTTCCCATTCCAAAAGCTAGTTGAATTAAGACTACGTAGTCACTACGTTTCGGAATGAGCCCATTGGCAATCTGGAAGTTAAAAAAAGCATTCTGAAAGCGTTCAATTGGGCAAAAGTTACAGTTCTGATTCTGAAAAGAAGAGAATTTCCCTTCTGATTTCAAAAAAAGAATGCTTCTTTTTCGATTCCAGGTTGCCAATTAAAAACGCTATTAGATTAGATAGATCAAACATATAGAAGCAAACTGTGAACTTAGAAGCAATGTTGATTCAAATTCTGTGTTCTCGAATTTATGTGCTGACATTCAACAACAGGATTTCAGGATTTCATCAAACGGCAAAAAAATTTGAGTTTTAATAATTCAAAATTAAATTCTATTTCCGTGCTTTTACTGTTTCTGTTGCAAAGTTTTCTTTAATCTTGTATGAACTTGAAGATGGCGTTAGCATCTGTAAGAAGTCGATAATTTTATTAGAAAAAAAAAACAACTTCTGTTTTGAAGTAGGGTAACTACACCATTGCGGTCTCTTGATATGAAGAGATAAAAGATTTGTTTTCATTTTAAAATGTACATACACGTTTCTGCTTTCAAAGTTTGGAAATGAGTGCTCAATTTATACTTTATCTTTGAAACGAGGATGTTTTGATATAAGAAATGTTCTTGAAAAAAAATGAAAATGTTTTTTTTTTATTATTGAAAGCTATGCGAATTTCACTACAAATTTTTATGAAAATCATTAATGTTGTTTTGAAGAAAATCCCAAAACTTTCCAAATTTCATAATTTATCGTTGTTTAAGGATTCATACATATCAAGCTGCAAGTAGTTCAATCATCATGGAAACAACAAAGCCGCAGAGAGCTTAAATTTTACTCTAAGACCGGGCATAAGTTACCTTAAAAACAAATCAATAGTTTCTAGCACAACAATATTTAATACAAAATTATATAGAATGTGCATAACTGTTATACCTATTTACTATATAAATTTAATTTAATTATTTAAATAACGTTAAGGGAAAAAGGTATATTTCAAATTTCTTGCATTTAGAAACAAACACATTCTTTTTAGAAAAAAATGACATTTCTTTGAAATATCAATATTTCACCGATTGCAATATTGCAATGAACTTAAAGCGCACGCACCATCACAGCTGACATCCACACAGCCGAACAAACAAATGTCATCTTTTTCGGATGGAACAACAACACAATACCACCACCAACAACAAAAACAAAAACAACAAATCTTAAGCAAAACGTCGATTTTGTTTAACCCCCGGAAGCACGAGTACATTAAACAACTCGCACAGTTTTGAGAGAGCATTGCATGTGAGCAGATGCCGGCCGACGACGACGGTTAAGTAACGTGAAACAATTTTTTTTTTCAATTTGCTCCGGAGCAAATTTTGTGTGCAGCGTAACCTTCGCATTGAAAATTTTCAAGCTTATAGATAAAGAGAGAAAAAAAAATGAAATAATACATCTGATTTGAAAATATAATAAAGATAAACCGGTATACCAAAAAAAATCTTGTTTTTCCATCCAAAATCATTTGAATAAAATATGGTAAACATTTTTTTCTCTTTTGTTTCGTTTAACATCTCCGAATCTGTGAATATAGATGTTGTGAGTCAGTGAGATTTTTGTTTATCCAATCTACCACGCGTATATGGTATTGACAGAAAAAAAACGAGTGTACACATTCGAAGAGGCCATGTTTACACATTAAGCACCGTTGTTTGTTTTGTGTTAATTTCCGTTTCAGTATGAAGTCTCTTCATGTCCGTGTTCGAATCTTCATTATGCATCGCATTGGGTCAACCGATGTTTGAGGGTTGATGTGGTGAAATTACAAAAAAAAGTAAAAAAATTGAGCTCGGAGCAAAATACACCGTTTTGAAGTTGACATTGACGTTTGTAAAACGCGCGCATTCGACGCAAAAGACAACCAATCAATTTAATTTTTAGTACAGCCTTAATCTCCTTTTCCCATACATTCTCACATACTCTTTGCATCCTGTCATCCGTCAGATCCTTTTTGAACAATCTACTTTCGTGCCATGAAAACGAAGTTTTGACAATAAGCCACTTTGCAAACGATTATAATAATTATTGTCAAGACAGTAACTCGGTCACCAGCGAGTGTGTTCGGTGATGGTACTCGTGTTTCCCGGTCGTGAAATACCTGCAGGAAATAGGAAATTGTTCTCCTTTTCACTTTTTTTTTTTTGCTTTTTAATTAGAGAAACACATGACATAGAACGTATGTAGGAGATGTCAAAAAGATGTTAAATAAAGACTGAGTGGTGAATATCTCGTTATGTTCGTGTTTGCGGGTGGGTTGTTGTTGATGCAAATTTAATAAATTAAAAGCATCTCACAAGGACCACAGAATGTTCAGCAAAGAGAAAAGTGTTTACGCAACGATGATGTGATGGAAGGAATTCAAAAAATTCAACATTGGATTAGGGATTGTTTTTATTGGTTTTGGTGAATTAATTATTAATTAATTATTAATTAATTAATTAATGTTTGAAGAAAAAAAAGAATTATTGCAGTCGGGAAAAAGGACGATATCATCATTTAAAGTTGTTTAATATTTTCTATACCTCTTACATTTGAAGTGTGGTGAATAATTCTTTATTTTGGAAAGAATACATACTTATACTTATTATTCGTTTTGTTTATGCCGCCTTGAGTTTTGTTCCAATTGCATTTCAAATTCAGCAAATAATCAAGTTAATAATAGTGATAAGTTAACCCCCTTTTCGTTCCATTAAAAAAGAAGTGAATTTCCCTGTTAATTGGGTTTTCACACAAGAGTGTGGTCAATTTAGAATAGTGTTTTTTTTTGTCTTGTCATTCTCCGTGCGGGGGAGTAATGAAAGTAAAAAGTGTGGTGAAAATGAAATCACACTTTAAATGTGTATGCATTTCGGCTTCAGTTTTTTTTTCTGTTTCAGCTAAACTCTAGAGGAATAATGCCTGTACCATTTCTATCAATTTATTTCCGAATGTAATTTTTTTGAATACTGAATGGAATATTTTATAAACAACGAAAGAGGATAAAATATGAGAAATTCAATGGCACGGGAATGGTAAGTGTGCAATATGAGTATATATTTAATTTTTAAATTGTAAGCCTTTTGACCAGGAATCAATACATATTTATGTTTTGTTTAGTCAAACATGTGGTCAACATTTTCCTTCACAAAGAAAAAGAAGTTGCATGCTTATTAAGTGGTCACTTTGTTTCCATTCTGATGATAGAGATGACGAAAATTTAACTTAAGTGGTAAAACCATCGATTGTTTTTGGTGAAATTAAGGGATATATTTCCAAAAAATATTTTTAAATTAAATCTCAGAAATTAGTCGCATTCAAAAATTGTAAAATTGACTTTGGCATATTATAAAGAAATGTTGAATTTTGAAAAAGAAAATATAAACAGTTTTTAAAAATTTGTATCGATCGTTGAATATTTATTGCATTCTTAGGTATACTGGTTGGGGTTGGGCAAGATATTCTTATTTTCTGATAAAAAAGTTCTATAAAATTATAATACTAGAGGTATTATATTTTATAGCAATGGTTTTAGAGGAAAAATGGTGGGTGCCGTTATCGATGCCGTTATGCAAATATTTTTTTTGTTTAAGTTGAATGAAGTCAATTGGAGAAAAAAAAACTAGAGCTGAAGGTAATTGATATAGCAAATTGAATCCGCAAAACACGTTATTCGTGTTATTTGTAATAAATGTAGCAGAAGTAACAGCTTACCGCTTTTTTAAGAAACTAAAAATTTTGCCTCTTAAACAATTATATTTTTATAAAGTTTTGAAGATTTTTTTGCAAGATCTGGTTATCTATTAAACAGGCATTGTTCTAGCTTTGACCTAAGAATAAATTGTCAATGCTTAATTTTTAACCTCGCCACAATCTCCAGATATATTTCAATTTTTATACAGCGATTGCACCTAGAATCTTTAATAAACTACTTCTTGCATTAGAATTGAATCTATTTTTCTCAAAAAAGTGAAACTTTGGCTTTTAGACTTTAGCTATGAAGATTTTAATAATCTTTCATCTGTGATTATTTAATCAGTTTTTATTTTTGTATATTTATTATTTGTTAATTTTTATGCATTGCCTTGCTTATTTTCAAATAAAATAACAATATTAAAGAAATTAAAACAAAACATTATTTCTACAATAATCTAATCATATAAAATATCTAAACTGTAAAGCTGAAGCTGAATGAATCTTGTCGTGACCCCACATCACTTAATATATTTTTTTTAAATTTAACTAATTGTATTGTTATAACTTTTTCGTTCTTTCTGACTGTTTTCGACTCTAGATCCTTAAGATCTATAGATTGCAACCCCTTTATTAATTTTTGTAACTATTATATTATATCATGTTTATTATTGCTTAGGTATTTATTTCGATTTACTCGTAGACAGCGTTGCCGATTTTATTTTTGAAATCGGGTCAATCTTGAAAAAAAATCGGGTCATTTTCGTGTTTTCAGGGCCACAAACAGAAATGAAGTAAATGAATTACAGCTTCTTTTTAAAATCATTTTGTACGCAAGTTTTGAGTATTTGTAATACAGTTCAACAAAATGTCAGTTATCAGATGAACTGTTATTAGTGAACAAAATAAATAAATTGAACTCGTCATCGTCACTAAGGAATTGAAATCTTAATGCATATGAACCAATGTTCTGTTTTTGGTTCCAGTACTTCAAGAGGGCCATTTTCAATATTTGCGGGCCACCGGGCCATTTCAACAAAATAGGGCCAAAATGGCCCGATCGGGCCACTTCGGCAACGCTGCTCGTAGTTCCAGTATCAAAAATTGGTAAAGAATTAAAATAAATAAAATAAAAAAAAAATGCAAATTGTTTGGTGGGCGCGGCAATTTTGTTGAGGTTCTTATATACACTTATATACTTTTTGTAACACACGTTTTTTCCAAAAAGATTTAGAGTTTAAATAAATTTACAGTATGCATTAAACCCGGAAAAAATTAAAAAGTTCTGGGCTTGTAAGTTATCAAAAGTTTTCAAACTGTCAAAGATGCTCATTTCGTTTTCGCTATCGGCAAGGGACTTACATGTATTTTTTTTTACTAGATTCGATTTTTAATCTTTTTTATATATATTTTATAAATATAAAATATATGTTTATGTTTTCAGTCAAAAAAGGAATTTTCTTTGTTATTAATTTAAAAAAAGTACGCGGGTTTAATAAATAAATTATTTCAATACCAGTGCTTTTCGAAAAAAAGTGTATATTTTTGGCAAAACTATCCGTAGTGAGGTAAGTTTTTCACGTATTAAAAATTTACAAAAAATACAAACTCTTCACTGTGGATAAAAGTACTAGAAGTACGATCATACATTAATGTGTGTCTCAAAGGCATTTTCACAGAGTACGATAAATATTTTGATATTATTTTTCATTTTACACTGGCAGCTTAAAATGTACTGTGCGTTGCTGTACTCTATATTAATTTTTCTTTCGAACCGTTCAACCGTTGTATTGGACGGCTTCAAGTCTGAAACCCACAATACAAATGCTTGTGTACCCCAGGGCTCCGTTTTGTCTCCGACCCTCTTTCTCATTTTCATAAATGGCATCTTGTCTGTAACTTCTAATCGAATTCATTGTTTCGCTGACGATAGTACCCTTAGCTTTTCATATTCGTTCCCAGACTTACATCCCTCCTCTTCGGATGTGGAACTGCAACGGAAAAATATGATAAGCTCATTAAACTCTGACTTAAACAGCATTGTACAATGGGGAAAAAGAAACCGCGTAGTGTTTAATGCTTTGAAAACTCAATGCTATCTTGTATCGTCGAAGCGAGATATACCCCCCTTGCCACTATCCATGAGTGGCACTTGCATCAATGAGACCGAATATCTCGAGATTCTCGGTATGTGCATCACTGACCACCTTTTGTGGATCGAGCACATATGCGATGTCGCCAAAAATGCCGCAAGATGTTTAGGTTCTTAAGACGATGCAAGAAATTTGTTCCCCTTCTGATCTGGCTATTATTTACAAAACTTACATACGTCCAAAACTTGAGCACAACGCTCACTTCTGGGCTAGTGCTCCAGTGACGCTCTTAAGTCTCTTCCAAAGAAGAGCATTCAAAATGGTTGGTGACAATACCATCGTTGAGTCATTTACGTCTCTAAATTATAAAAAATTAAAAAATTAGGTATGAATTCCTTCAACAAAATCTTAATCGTAGTACTAAGGATATAACGAATTTTATTCGAATTAATTCGTACAATATACTCATATTCGTATTGTTTTAGAATATCGACAAAGAGTTTTGCACATTGTACGAATGGAATGACAATATTTTCTTTTTCATTTCTACATTCTACTAATATTTTTTACTATTTACCCTCCATTCATTCGTTTACGAAAAGCATTTGTATATTCTACATATAATTCGTACTTCGTAATAGAACATGCGAATTCAATATATTTACGAAGTAGAATCTACTACTTGTGCGATTTTTTAGTAGAATGTATTGATACAGAATTTGCATTCAACGAAAATAAGTTTTGCTACGTACATTTCACAAATACAGCAGACAGCAGTTCGTACACGTCGATTGACCAATGATTAAGTTAAATACAGTCGTCATACATACATTTTTGCCGGTTTTCCTAAGTGCACCAAATTTTGATTTCGAGTAGTAGTGTAGATGGTTTGAGAAGTCTGTACAAAATCGGCCAAGCTGTTCATGAGAAATGTCCAAAGATGTGGACACCCCATTTGACCATGGGATGATATTAAGCAGAGTTGCTGTGCATGAGCATGCGAAGGTTTCTGATTTGAAACGACCTTACTAGCTGACCCAGCAAACGTTGTTTTCTTATACAAATCTCATGCAAATCCGTTGAGGACTCACTAATTTTGTACCGGTGGAGTTTTTAGCACCAAATTTTGAAAGAATGTTCGGGGTAGTGGCGTAGATGGGTTTTCAGTATTTTGTACAAAGCCGTTCATGAGATATGGCCAGGGTAGCGGGGTAGTGAGTAGTGGGAAGCGTTTACCGGGGTAGCGTGTAGTGGGGTAGCGGGTTTCGGAGTAGCTGGATAACGCTGTAGCAGGTAGAGGGTAGCGGGTAGCCTGGAAGCGGGCTGCAAAAGTGTAGGTCTTTTTTATATCGATTCAGACAGTACGAAGTCTGTCGGGTCAGCTGGTTACTTATAAAGTTTGTCAGTGCGCCTGAAAACGCTCTGAAAAATAACTTTCTCAAATTTCCTTCGCTTATGAAAACACCCTATATACTTCACCATGTCTGAGGACTGAGTAACAATCTGGGAAGACAGCTTTTTCTCAATCTGGCTTGAAAGAAAGCAATAATTATTATTTTGAATAATTGTGCGTTTCAGTATTTTAAGCTGAGATGGTAAGATAAGTACATACAAATATTATTCCTTGAACTTGAACAAAACTAAGAATTCAATTTTAATGAACAAGATAAAGTGCAAAAGGACACCAGACTATTAAAAACTAGTGATGGGCATAATCGAATGATTTCAATAATCGAGAAAATAGTATTCGAATGATTTGAATAATCGAATGATCATTCGAATTACGAAATTGAATGAAAATGGTAAAAAATTTAACGATTATAGTGAACAATGTGCTATTAAACGTAATCAACGTTACTTCGTTTTCAGTTGGCATTTTTGTTAGATATGTGGGAAGTTCCAATAATATTTTTATGAATATCTAGGATCAAACTACGCAAGTTCCTCGTTTCAAATTCATTTTTTACATTTCAGTAAACGGAAATGTTGGCAGTTGGTTTGAATTTAATTGAAAACTAGGAGTCATGCGACATTTGACTAAAAAGTTAAAAAAAGACAAAAGAAATCCATTTTACCACAACACGACTCTGACCCTGTAAAATGAGAATTTCTTTAAAGCTAATCCAAAGTGTACCTACCTGACAGGTTGAATGCTTCTTTGTTCTTATTAAAAAAAAAAAAAATACAAAAATAAAACACCACCATCGCCTCAGCATTGCGTGAAATTGTGTTGAAAAACTTTTGTGACCTTTCCCATGTAATTCTATACTCTCAACGTTTTTATGATTATAATATACTGAGAGTAATGCCCTACCTCCTTCGTTTATAAAAATAAATCTTGTTACCACCTCAAAACTCCTGGAAAACAAAAAACGAAAATATATTAAAATTCACTTAAATCATGAAGCTCATGTAACTAACTACCTTTGCATTGCACATTCATTTAATGTGCCTTTGTGTATGTAAGTAACTTATATTACTGAATATTGTAATAGATCCTCAAAGTCATAGGGTCAGGGCGTCAAGAGTTGGCAAGTAGTCAAAAGCAGTTAGCACGTATATAATTTCCGAAGTCCCTTACAAAACAAGTTTGCATAAAACAACGCTCTTTCTTGGACTTGTGAAACATGAATGTAATGTGGCCACCCTAACTTCAAACTCGAACAAAACAAAACAAAAAACAAGTTCCAAAAGTACCTTGCACCCTTTAATCTTTTTTCACCACGAAAACAACCCCATTACATTCAGCCCTCTCAAAACAGAACAAAGGGAAAAGCAAAAAAAAAAAACAGTACCCATCCTGCAAGTGCATTTTTTGCATAAAAAACAGCTAGAACCAACTTGACGGTTGACGCTTATGACAAAAACATTACATCATCGCAACGCGCGCTTGCTGCCAGTCCAAGCGTCGTCATCGTCGTCGTGTCGTTGACAAACAAACCCTCTCATATTGCGTTTACACAGTGCACAATTTATAAGCACAAAGGTTTTAACGTTAACCCCTTCCAACCCGGCTAAGATGAAAAACCTCATTCCTAACATCGTCATCGCAGTTTTTTCCAGTGCAGAGCCTAAGAACGAAAAAACTGTAACCACGGATGCGAAAATCTTAAAGCAAGACCAAGCTAGGCCAGCAAAATTTTACAACAGAAAAATAATGACGACATGACGCGAAGGCATACGGGATGTAGTGAGTGTAGCTGAGCCAACAAGTTCATTGTTTTGAGAAAAAATGCATCTGAGGGCTGCCTTCCCAATTCACCCTTTTCTGGTTAAACTGGTATTTTGATTAAAAACAACTACGTACCAAGAATGTTGTGTTTTTTTCGAAATGAGTCTCAAGAGGGTGACGAAAGTAAGTCCTTCTCATCTGAGTTTAAATGTTTCAAAGACGTTACAAATGAAACGAAGAAACAAAAAACTGATTAACAAAGAAAGATATGAAAAGAAAAATTAAACAAATGACTTTGGGAAATTAAATGTGCAAGCCTCAAATTCTGGCAAGCGAAACGGATTTTCCATTCAGCTCTTCTTTCATATTTTTGTTTGTTTTTGTTTTTTTACTCAGGAGAAGGCAAAGTGTGAGACCTTTAAACTGGTTAATTGATTTTTTTTGTCAACACGAATTTAAGAATCTCTGTCAAAGAAAATTGTAAAATAACAAAAAAAGAACATAACGTTGCGTTTGGCAACGAGTAATGGAAATTTGCTGATAATGATAACAAAAAGAAGTCATCATACTTTCAAAAGTTAACTTTTATTTGTTAATTAAAATTAAATTGGTTTCATTCTTCTTTCAAGTTTCCGTGCAAACAATTTGCAACTAGAATTAATTTCCAGCGCAAAATATGGCATTTATCATATCCATCCTCCATCACTTATACACCTTATGACCTTTCAATCTTCAAAAGACGACTCCCAAATACAATATTCCAAATTCTCCCAACCTTGTTGCCAACAGAAAATTTCTTTCAAACATGGCCAGGCCATAGCCATTGTACCTAACAGTTTCCCTTTTATAAAGATTTATATTTGATACTCGTTTTTATGTGCGAATATCTATGTTCAGCTGTAAAGTAAGGTTGGCGTAGTTGCTAGTTGGTGCCTTATGTTCGTCTTCGGCCTCATATACTTTAAAGGAGAAAGAAAGATGAATATTTACTTATTATGCCCCAAGGGATACCTACCGACCATCTCCTCCTTTTGTCTCTTGTCTCTTCATATACCTCCTTTCACGTTCACATTTTGGCTTTTGGATGAACTTTAAAGGTAACACAAGGATGACCTTGATTTTCATTGTTTTACAACAACTTTGGCGAGAACGAGAGTGATATTTTTAAACTTTTTCTCGATTCACCTACCCTCGTAAAATGGAAAAGGGGTTGAAATTTCAAATGTATTCGTGTGCAGCCTTCACGTTGGGTTGTTGATTTTTCAGTTTTTTTTTCTATGGAGCACCACATGGTTCATTCAATATGCAAGCCAGATATCAAATTATTTTGGTATTGAATTTATTATAATTGAGGAAGAAGAATAAAGCCGTTGATTTTTGGTATTTTTCATATATTTTTGGTTAAAAATTGAGTTAGAGCAAACATACCAAAATATTTTTTGTCGTCCGAGTGTTAATTGAAGTTGAGAGCTTTTTGTCCCGAGGATTGAAAAAAAAAATTGAAAAAAAAAACAAAATTCTTCAAAAAAAAAGGTAAACAACCAAAGGGAGCAACGATTATAAACCACCATCGCATCACCCAGTTATTATTAAATGCAGTGCCCAAGGCGTCACGATAGTTGATTTATTGTCAAACCAGCATCGAGTTTTAACGATGTTAATTAATTTAATGCAATTTATACCAACACCATTGGAGTTGGCGAGGTCTGGTGGCTCATGGGTTAAGTTTAACACAATTAAATTCACTTAACCGCACCATTAGCCTTGATCATAGCGAAGGGTTCAAACTCATACTTTATTGCCAGCCATCAAAAGTGTTAATTGAAGAATGAGTTGAGTCTCATATCGGTTGTGTGGGTAAATTGTCATAGATAAAGTACAAAAGGAAAATGGGATGGTGAACTACGTAATTCGTTGAATGTACAAGTTGGTTTTGTAGTCACAAGGTATAAGCAGAGTCATCGTGATTCCAATCTTTTAAATTAAAAAAAAAAAAAAAACATACAAATTCTAAGAGTTTTTGGAATATATTTGAAAAAGTGACTCAAAACTTTTTAGACTTTCTCTTTGTATTTTGGGAGAACATCTCTGCTTTTAGCAGTCACTGATTCACAGTTTTCAGCCTCACTGGTTAATTAATAAAAATATTAATCTTTCCTGGATTTTTCGATTTTTCGAACACCGTAGTAAACGAATGCTGAATTCGTCAAAGCAGCTTTTATACGTCTGTTAAAATACAGAAACTGTTAAGAAACAGTCATCCAAATAACAAATATCCCACTACATCATCGCCTATCGATGACAACCCAACATAAGCGCCCAGCACGCACCGGTCGACAACCAACAGCAGCAGACACATAACCAAAACTAACATCACACACTCAGTTGATTTTTACTATCAGTCTACAATTAAATATATCGCTGGTTCTACGGAAGGACCTCGTTAGAACTTTTGGGGTGTTTTCCACAATCGTTAAAAAACTGTTTTTGCAGTACCTCGTATGTATCAAAAATATTCTGATATCAAAACACGGAAAGGACCTCGTATGTATTTGCCTCAATTTATATTCCTTGTAGCTAATTTATTATAAAAGATTTTCAAAAAAGTTATATCTCATTGTTTTCCTGAGAATAAATACAATCCAAAAAACAGCACTTTGAATAGTTAAGTTTAATATTTTTCGATTAAAGCTTAACTGAAAAAAAGGACTCAAAATCTCACTTTTGAGACTAACGAGGTACTGTATTTTCATTTTACAAAGATTTTTTTTCGAGGTTTTGTATTTTCGAGTTTTCTAATTTTTTTTTAGAACAAACACATTTAACCAAAAATGCCAAAAGATAGCTCTGATTTTTGTGCATTTTTTTAGCCTATTTTCCAAAAAGTGATTTTTTCTTCTTACAAGGTCCTTCCGTAGAACCAGCGATATTGTGTATCAGTGAGATATAAAGTGTATGGAATCATTTCTTCTGCCATCGTATAATTCACATTCGTGTTCTGGCAAAAAATTGAGGTTAAAAGGGAAATTTGAATACAAAAGGAGAGCAATATCCCGGTGTTTTAGCACCAGACTTGTTGTACTAGAGGAATTTCTCTCATAATTTTTTACAGACTGTGAATACATTCACTGGGTCTAAAAGAGAGTTGCGCTTGCTTATTCAAGCTGTAATAATCAAGAGGCATCTGCTTGCTCAGATTGTTGTAATTAGAGGCTTGCCTGCTATTCAGAATGCATCGTATCGAAATTGCATACTTATAAATTTTCAAAATTGACTTATAAAAATAAAGAAATATATTAAATGAGCTGTTTTAATAAAGCCATTTTATGAACTCTCAAAGAATATACGTTTTATTGTTTCTTAAGTAAGACCCTGGAGGCCGCTGAGTTCTGCCTCAGCCTTTGATTAAAAACAAAGCCATCTTACAATACTGATTCAACCACACA
The DNA here is from genome assembly GCA_943590905.1 of Sphaerophoria taeniata. NCBI lineage: Eukaryota > Metazoa > Arthropoda > Insecta > Diptera > Syrphidae > Sphaerophoria > Sphaerophoria taeniata. Next base: position 29,453,251 of record OX016541.1, read on the forward strand.
TTGCGATAGTATTCTTAATATCTTCAGCGCATCATGACCAGCCAAAGAATTTGGACAACAATTATATCCTACTTCTGGTCAAATCTGGGTGCCAACTGCCAAAGCCAATCAAAAATTTGACTCGTTACGCTGTAAGAGAAGTGTTATAACTTCTACTTTTCGAGGTAGTAAACTGCTTTCTTTTATGATGTTTTTTGATAAATTTTTCAATACCTTGCTCAAAATACTCGTAAAAAGAGTAACAGATTGATTGCGTGCGTATGTGCGTTACGTTTTGTATGGTTGATTATTTCACGAACCACTCATAGTATTGTAACGAAATCGGTCTCAATCGAAGGGGAATTATTTGATTGCAAACTGATTTTTCAGCAAAATCGGTTTAGCGGTTTTTAAACAGGAAAAAAATCTAACAAAAGCTGAAAGTATTCATCATTTGCGACAAAAAATCTTATTTTTCGATGACAGAAAATATGTACATATGCAATTTGTTGTAAGCAAATAAAAATTAGTTTAAGTGGATATACAGGGTGCGCCATCTAAATGTGTCCGATGGAATTATTGAATAACTTTGACAGATTTCAAGATTGGCGTCGTCGTCGAACACATTTTGGAAAGGTAACAGCATTACAATTTAAACCATGAATCGGTGCACGCCCACAGAACGCACGGAAAAAGTGACAATGTTCATTTTATTTTTATTCTCTGGGAACCTTATCGTATGGGCAACAGGTTACGCACTCATATTTTTTTACGCTTTTGAAATCATTTTTCATGTCAAGACATAGTGCGAGCAGTAAGAAAAAATAATAGGTCTTGAAAGGCGGTGTCAATGCCCTATTCGCCTAAAACTGCTAAAAAACTAATCTCTCTACTTGATAGTAGGGCCAAATTTGGCTAGTTGGGTGCACTGATAATGATAAGCCTTTTATAATTGAATAGTGCGTTGAAAAAGCGTCAAAGAGGTTAAATTATGAGACATTCCGTCGAAATTGAAGCGACTTTAATGACTCACCGATATGGTAGAATCAGCAGTTATCTTTAATGCCACAATTGGATATTGTCCCTGAGGTTTTAATACGCTATTGTTTTCTATTGTTTAAAATTTTCTCAGAGTTCCTTATACAAACTTATTTATATGCTAATCGTTACGGATAATATACAGTAGTCCCAACACTTACACTTCTTTTTCCCATTTAGAAAGGTCAACACAAATTCTTTTTTCTTTATTTCAAAGGGTGTGTGCCTTGACAAAATTCAACATTTCATATGATAATGGATTACAGGCTTACGTTGTATCCAATTTCCCTGATTTTTGTTTTATCTTTTAATTAATGAGCTTAAGCAATAAGCAGATGCTACTTTCAAAACAAGACAGATTGAATAATTGCGATGATTACAAATAAAGGATAAAATAACATTCACAATAAAAAAAAAAACACAAGCACGCACCTTAAAAAGGATGATTCAGAAGTCAGAATTTATTGTAACAGAGACGTTGAAGATATTTTTTTTTTTTTTGTCTTAAGAAAATTCAATTTGAAGTCAAGACGCTTAAGAAGCCTTTATCAACTTCTTCAGCTCGGAAACGAAGATGTTTAAGTTAACAACAATACCCGCCTGTCATTCGTTTTCAATTTAACAAATTTAAAACATCTTCAATATGTTGATATCGCTTAAAAATTTCAAAGTCTTAATAATAAAAACTTTTCGCGAAAGTAAAAAGAGGATGTCTCCAATATAAAAAAATAACAGTAACTTCCGTATTCGCCTGAAAGTTTTCCCCGTCATCAAACTCTTCTCGAAGCAATCGTCTTGGAATACGGAATACCTCCTAGCTTTTCCTCGAATAACAATGTGTGTCAACACATTTTCCGGGGATAGAAACTTTTTCTTCTCGTACAGGTCTGCTGGTTGGAGTTCAGGTTTGACATTTGCAGCTTGTTGCACTTTCTCATTTAGACAAATGGGTGGGTTTCTAAACGCACCCCTCTTTATATATCTATTTGATATGGTCGCCCTCCCTTCACTCTCAGAGCACAAAGTAGAAGGGCATACCACAAATTTGTGTGATGTAACATTTCTCGAAATGGAAACTGACATTAATCCTCTTTGTTCTATGGTGTTCCACCGTTCAACCAGCTTTGCATATAATCAAACAATTTAACGGTCAGATGACGACGATATACGATCAGTCCCATCTCCCTGACGTATATTATGCATGAGTCAAAATGATATCAGATACCTCACATATCCGTAATTTGATACTATTTCTCTGAAGAGCGGCATTAGTTGAGATACATTTGTAGTTATTATCTGTTTTTGTGTTTGACATTTACGCTATCAATATGACAATTGGCGATGGTATCGTGTATTGGTCTATTTAGTCGCTTGAGTACAAATTAATCAAATGTTTATTTGGTTGCAACGCGGTAGAAAGTGAGAGTAAGTGTAATGGTTTGCACTATCGCACTTATGTTCATCGAAATCAAGATAAACTGCCGGTAAAGGGCCTTTTGTGGTTTTCTGACCGTAACACCTTTAAATTTAAGCAGGGTGATAGATGGCAAAATTCGAAACCACCAATTTAACCACAAGCAGACTTGGGAAATTAAATTATTAATAGATTAACACGATTTGAAGAGATTGGACGTAAATATTTTAATTACGGTTGTCGATGACGCCTTTCTGATTGAACTATCGATTTTTAAATATTTAAGGGATGAAAAATTTGTTTGCTCTTCAGCTTTAGACAATGCCGTGTTTTACTGGGTATTCAACATCATATTTTGATGTTTCTGCGTTCATGTGCTCTACAACCGGGATCCGGTCAACAAGTTCCTTTATGTATCCCGCTTGTTGGCTGGAACATTCATGCCAAAGTTTCATCGAAAACGGAATTATGTATTTGGAAGTTAAAAAGCTATTCTTCTTGGGTGAAAAAAGTTTTTTATCTTAATGAATTCTATTTTCAAACTCTAAAGCAACTGACAAAAAATAATAATCTTTTGCTTTTCTCCATCATGATCCAATAAACCAGGAAATAGAGACTCCCTTCATTTTACAATTTTCACTTACAAATCTTGCGCATCACATCAGGTAGTTTTGTTTACCTCAGTATTGCAGTTCTTTATACTATTTTTAGCACTTCCCGGTTCACTTTGATCTCAATGCGTGTTTATACTTTGCAGGTGGTGCAGATGCTAAGGTGCTACTTCAATGGATACTCAAATGATGTTTCCCCTAAATTAGAAACACATCACATAAAAGACCAACGAATTTATATGAAATGAAAGTGTGCCCAAATTGTGCTATTTATACGATTGTATCTTGTAGGTACTAAGAGTAGAATCAAATTCACCGTAACTGAACAGAATTGTAAGCATCTGTTAAACTAGCAACGTGACGAGCGAATGCCTTAGCAAGAGTATTTGATTATAATTTTCAAGACAAAATAAGAATTAGAAGAAAATACATTTATATGTAAACGTGGGCCTGGCTTATAAGTTGCGTAAGCCTGGGCTTCAAGTTTAATGATAAACTATTGACCTTTTTCCATTTTTTAGGTGCCTATTTCAAATCAAAGATAGAGTGCATTCAAGAGCAAAGCTCACTTTTACGCATTTTCTCTTAGAATTGAATTCAATTCCGCGAAGTAAACCGACAAAAATGTTTCGCTCCTAGTCGATGCATCTGTTTAGTGTAGACGGAAATTGTATCCAGACGTTAAACACAAAAGATGCATTTGCTGCCAGTGGTACATTGCATTCGTGATTAAAAATGGCAAATGGTCTGAGGTTTTAGGGCAAACATCACGTCCCTTGGTAAATAAATGAGAATTCCGTGCATTTAGGTAAAATATATTGCGATGGAAATGATTTGCCGCGAGAATGTATAAGTTGGAAGGAATTTTGGTTTTGCAATACTTTGAGACTATTTACAATTAATTTTTTAGATTTTGAGTGAAAGAAAATCAATTGAAATTTTTTTTTTGTTTTTGCAATGTTTTAAAATATTGTCATCATACAGAGCAAGAATAGCGATAAGGTTCATTTCTTTCAAAATATCCAACCCATGTCACCTCTTTAATATGCCAATGCAATAAAGTTCTCAAGGAAAACAAATATTCAAATGTCTTTTCGCACCGAGGCGCCATTTCACTGGCAACGACTCCATTTCCCTTCGCAGACGTCTCATCCAGAGCCCGATATGAATTAATCTATCATTACGTTCACACAGAACTTTTATTTTCTTTTCTTTGCCTTTTTGTGTGATCATCATTGTGTCGTCTCTGCTGAGACTGGCAAAAAGACTTTTACTGATTTTTGCCATAGAAATTAATCTCTTTGCATGACATAAAAGATTGCTTGCTGATGCATTTGGAATAATATTTTTTTTTATTTGGAGAATACATATCCCTATACCAGTTCGACCATTAAAACGAAGCCGATACATAGAGTGCAGACAGTAGCAGTTGCATTTGTGGACGGCAAAAAAAATGCATTGTATTCATGGCACTCACGTAATATTTCTCTACGGGTAGATTAGCAGTATGCAAATAAGTTTCGTTCGTATATGTAGCAAACAAATAGAATTGAATTGAAGTGTTTCAGGATTTAGAGCAGACTGAAATTACGCAGACAATACTTAAGATATGAACAATTCAAAAATGACAGCAGTATGAATAGTTTCCATTATGAACAATTCGGGAGTATTGAAGAAGATAAAGTTATTTAACAGATTGGCTATTTAATTGGATGTATTTATATTCTTGGTGGACGTAAGTTTGGTATCATATTAATCAGCTTGCATGGTAAGCTTGATAGAGGATACACTGACAATTTCGCCGGCTTGGTTGCAAAAGTATCCGACAGCCAGGGTCCAGTAATGGACATACCGCGAAAAATCCCTTCGATGTTGAAATATTCGCAAATTTGTTATTTTAAACCCTTAATTCCCTTACTCAACATTCATTAAAATAAAATGAAAGGTCTGAAAATTAAAGATTGTAAAAATTTACAAAATAAAAATTACTCATACGCCACAGTGTACCAAGTCGTACTATACCTTTTTCCATAAATTAACAAATACTGAAAGGGTACATAGGAAATATTCCGAGTAATATATTGTGGAAAAAATAATTCAAATTCATGTACTTTCGAATATTTGCGAATATTAAGCTATTACTTTGTATTTGGATTAAAAAAAAAAAAAACGATATCGAGTGTCCTTGCAGCATGAACAATTGATTTCACAAATCACAGAAAGGAATTGCTTATATTTGAACGAAAAATTATTTTGCTTCGTTTTCCATGATTCTCAGCATTTCGTGTCCCATTACAATTTTATTTTTGAAAAGAAAGCTGCCGAATTTTAGTAGAAAAGTGGAAAAGGGAACAGAATTCGATCTCCTTTATTCTCAGAACTCTTAGCAATGAAAAGGACAAGATTGTCATGAAAAAAGTAAGGCAAAGTACTGTGGCAAAGTAGTTGGTGGTCAAATGGCTTGTGTTCTTTTGGTCTGCAAGATTTCGGTTTTCGATCAATCAGTCCCAACCCTCTCTTTCATCGAATTCATTTTTGAATGCAAAAAAAAAGAAACCCAATAACGGTTCAAAAAATTGTGTCATCAAGTCATTTTAAATTTGTCGTTGCAACCAAAACAAAGGTCTTGAAGGAACAATATAAGGTGAGAGTTTGTCTTGAAGGCTCTAGTAAATTAGATTGAACGTTTTCAAAAACATTTTTTATGTACATTATGTACTACCATAACTACGTAACTACATCTATGTTTTCCTATTACTTTTTTTTCTAGGATTTTTCATATTATTGAATCACCTTTTTTACACTTTTAAGGTGGTGTTTTATTTGATTTTGGGAAACTCTTAACCTCCTCTAAGAGTTTGTTTTAAAAAGCTAAAAATGCAATAAATAATGAAACATTTGGAGCAGATATAAGTACGTACCTACTTGTAAAATAATCTCTTTTTGTCAATTAACAAAGTTTTAATTTTCGCTCTTTGCTTATTTTTAACAAAGCTTCAAATTCACAGTTATTCCACGCAAAAGAGTCACGAGTAGAAGGCATTTTCTGGATCAAATATATAAAGCAGTATTATGATTCCAAACCAGACAAAAAAGTTCATCAATGGCTTGATTCCAACAACGCAATTGAAAAATTCTTGTGAGCATATTTTCTGAAATGTTTTCCTTTAATTAAATCATCAGAACAAGACTAAAAGCAAATCCTCGAACCCTCGGTATAAAACAGTTTCATTTTTCAAGGAACCAACGAATGCCTTTCTTTCTTCCGTTTTAATTAACAACTTCAAAAGGTAAGCCACACGAATAGAAGCTCTTCACCACAATATAACAACCCCAATTTGACAAAAAACAACAATTAAACACGTCGAAATTAGGGCATAAATAAACAAACATCACAACACAACACTAATAACATTCCACATTAATTAAACCATGAAAGCTAAATGTGTATATGGGAGGGGTGTGTTGAGTCGTGGAGTTGTGGCTCTGAATGGCTTGTGGAACGCGCCTAGCTCGTGGAGCTACTTCATATGATATTCTTTCATTCATTTAATTAGATCAATACAAATTGAAGAAGCTATTCTTCTTTGCGCTGTGAGTACTCCCACGGGAGAAAACAAAATAAAGAGGTTTTGAGCTCGACGACGACGCCGACGCTATGGCGAAGGCGAAGTAAAAACTGAAAGTGATAAAGATACTTTAATTGCTATAGCATTCCACAATATACCAAGCAGATGATGATGTCTCCACTCTCGACAGCCGATGAGGCGGTATGATGTCATTCTCTGTGTGTACCTTTGGAATACTAGGGTGACCATCCATCTATAACTTCTCGTCTATTTCGAATTTTAATGTGTGTTTCATGTTTTATTCGACTGTGCTTTGTTAAGAACCTGCCATGCCTTTTATTGTCACTGAAACACTTATTGGTAAAAGTATGGTAACCCTAATTGAGTTCATTATCTACAATATCCGTTCGAAATTCCGATTCAGGAACACCAAGATGATAAATATTTGATTAAAAATAAAGCTTCAATTTCTATATCTTCTCCAAGAACAAAAGATCGAACTTCTTACCATGCCATGCAACAAAGAAGCACACACAGCATCATCACATGTCGTCGTCGTCTTGAGTTACATTTATAGCACATGTCGAATAAAATACATATTTTACATTTCTCGCACTAAATTGTCGATTTAATGGAAGGAAATTACATTTGACTATCTCTATTTTCGGTCTTGTTCGTTCTCCAGACAAACGAAATGACATCAATGCTCGTCGATTGGTTGCAGAGACAAAGTATCTCAATTCGACACCGCAGACAAAAACCTTCTTAAATCTTACTTCCCATATCCCAATGTTGTAGCTTGTAGCGCTAGATATAGACAAGTTGTTGCTTTCACATTCAGACATAGGTACTCGGATTAAAATTTGGACAAGGATTTTTATTTTTATTTTTATCTTTCCTTATACATTACTCATAGCAGCGCGCAGCATGTGCCTTTCTCACATTCAATGTTGATACACAATTTTATCAGACTGTTGTTGTTTTTTCTTTTATTGTAGATAATATAAAAATAGTAAGCTGTTAACTTTTTTTATCAGGCGCCAACGAACAACGGACGACGCAGGGCGGCGCGACGAAGCAAACTTTATTTGCAGTCGTTGTTGGTCTCTTGCTTCAGTGTTCGGTGATGACTAAATTTACACAAAGAAGCGATAAGAGGTCTTTTTCAAACTTTTTATAAACTTCCCAACCTCTTTCTTTGGATTTCTCGCCCTCTCGAACTTTATCGATTTCGAATACAAAGTATATAAATAAAAATAAAATTATATCGCCCGACAGCGTATAACGAGATGATAAATAGGTAGTCGATTTTGGTCTATTCAGATAAAAAAGTTTGGGAAGACATTACTTTTATCTTTCTTGTTAAAACCGTCGAACAACTTTCGGATAAATTAAGTAATTGTTTTATGAGACACACACGAATAGTGGATGCCTGTCGATTGTTGAGAAAAGTGCTGCTGTTGTTTTGGATTGCGTTTGGATTGTCTCAGACTAGGATTATGACGTGTTTGCATTAGAAAATCCCACATGTTTTTCTGTTACGAATAATTACTTGTAAACGTACGAAACTATGAGCAGAGATAGAGCATCAAGTAGAAAGATTGAAAGCAAACATTATAAATTCGCGACTTATGAAACAGAGTTCAAAGCTTTAATGAGCCAGGCAATTTGAAAGTAATTACATCGTTGTTGGATTGTGCTGTTTTGAATTGAACTTAATTGTCTTTTCAATCTTATAATTACAGGCAGTAATATAATGCTTTTGTTCAATGTTCGAATTTGTAAGCTCACAAGTTAAAACAGTTTTATAGATTTCAATCGATAATTTTACTATTTAAACTCTTATTAAGTTTTGTAAATATCAAAGAGCTAATTTTAAAACATTAAGGATGTATATCCTTCAGTTGAAAAATATATCACCTTTTTAGTTGAGGCTTTCCAAGCACATCCTCTGTCAAATTTTCATCAATATGCGTATGAGAGTTTACAAGCTATTTTGATTTGTTTGACTTTTTTATATCACCTTTTCATATATGCAGGGTTATTATCATGATGTAAAGCAAAATCCCAAAGCTTGTTGGTGGAATCGAGATAAAAAGAACAATCATATCAGTGGCGATCTAGGTCTGGATGGGAGAGAAATAAGAGAACTTAGAAAAGCACCTCAAGACGGAAAACTACCTTCAATTCCTTGAGACTGTTGGGATCTATTGAAAATCATTGATTTTCAACAGATTCCATTGAACTCATTGATTGACAATGTCCCAGAACTACGGGTTGCGGTCGAAAAACCGAAATCTCGCAAGCCGAAAGTACGCAAGTTATATAACGTATGACTTATAATAAAGTTATAAGAATTAGGGAATTCGAAATCTGATACATTTTCGATTTTTCTAAGATCCCAGAATTACTCCTTTTTTCAAAAACATAAATTTTACGGGATATCAAATGCTGAGATTCATGGAGAACGAAGCAATATAATTCTTCGTTCAATCAATTCCATATAAGCAATTTCTTTTTTGTGAAATAAGTCAGTTCCAGATTGGTCATGTTCAGGACACGTCATTGTTTTTTTCTCATTTCGCACAAATTTTTAACTATAACTTTGTATTATATTTAATTGTTGATAAACGCTGTAAATTTAACTTTTCTTCTTATAAGAAAAACTTTCTTCTTAGAATGAAAAATAATTAAATAAGAGGTATGGCCTTAAATTGTTATGTGCACATAATTTTTCTTCAAACTTTAAAATATTTTTGTTCGATATTTAACCCCAACGGTTTCAAAGATTGATTCCAAGTTCCACTTGACATTTTGCTATTCACATTGGTGTCCAATGAAATTCAAAAAATACATTAAATTAACAAATATAAATGTCGTTTTTTAACTGCCTTCAGAATCAAGAATGAAAATTCTTGATAGCAATGCTGCACGTTCCCCCTCTTTACACTTAAAAAATACAAAACCAAAAAGTCAATAACAATGTTTTTATTTTGTTGTTTTGTTTCGTGTAGGTGACAATGGTGCAATATTGCCCATGAAACAAAACACTATATAACAAAAGAGGAAACAAAAAGAGAAATGCCAACTGCAGCATTCCATTTCCAGCAGTGGGATGAGAGGGTGCGGAAATATTTCCTGGTGACTCTATTATGTTGTGAATTGTGATGTGATTCTCATCTCCCTTTCCCTACTATCTTCACATGACGATGACTATTATGTATATCGGTATCGCTGGCTGCTGCATTTTTGTGTGACTCAATCGTTGATTTGTCTCTATGCCAGGCCAATGAACTATTTAGAATGTAATTTGTGTCCCACATTCACCTTCACTAGTCACCACCAGCAGCGCCATCAACGAACAAAAATCGATTTTAATTTTAAATAAAATTAGATGCAATTTTTTTTATATCCCATCTAGCCAGAGCCATATCTACGGGAAAGGGAAAAACTTAAATTAACAAATGCATTCAGATTTGTAAACGTTGTTTTCTAATCAAGCGGTGTTTTCTCGTTTTATGACATTTCCCTTTTTGTTTAGTAAATGGAGTGTAATTAAGGGGACATGCATATTGTTGGAGCGCTTTGATAAATAACAAGAATAACTACAAAAAAAAAAAACAATAGCTGTTACACGGAGAGAAATGTTTTTCTTATTGCTTTTCCTGTGTTCCAAGTCTCGACGATTGCCAATGGAGACTTAAGAAATTGTCATAATTGTAAACACCTCCTTTTCAAACTTGCCCCATACCATTCTTCCACTGTCTTACTACATCGGGCGGTTAACTATATTTTTGTTCAGTGCAACAATTAATTCCACATTACTGGGTACATGATTGACATTTCAAATCCAACAAATAACGGCTATTTACCCAAAAAACACAACCTTCCTTATGGTATTCGTTTTTCATTCTTACGTTTAATTTTTAGACTTTGAGATGACACGCTTTGTAGCCATAAAGCATGTAACTCTTGACATACTTCCAAGTTCTAATACAATGCACTTGCCACACAGTCAAATCCACTTCCATTTTCTAAATATGGCTTTAAAAAAATATTGAAAAATTTAAAAAAGAAAAAAACTTTGAAGGTAGAGGCCTGTTCCGGATCACTGAAAAATGACAAAATGACATGGCAATGACAAAACAATGAACGGCAAAATCGATAAAACAACATAATATATTGACGTCATAAGAAACGACCTGAACGTCATTTGTAATTTGCAACATGCATTTACTACTCACTCTTGCAGTATTTTGTGTTTTCTTTTGCTGTTCCTCATGCAACATCCAATTTTTCTTATGTTTCCTGCATGTTATTCATAAATCGATACACATTTGTATAGAAATGGCGAAGAGAAAGAGAGAGAGACCTTAGCTGTGAAGCAGCCCTGAATGAAAAACGCATTCAAAAAGTGGAGGATTGGAGGCTGCTGTGGCCTTAGTGGCTTTCAAACAAGCCACTGCAAGCGGTTAGAAGTCGCTGCAGGCCACAGCATTGCATTCCACTGCGACCATAATTTCTGAGCGACAGATAGCGCTCATCTTTTTGAGATGTCCTACTTTCAGCTTGCCATTCTCTTAAGTGTTATTTTTTGCGAACCACACGAGTCAAATACATTTTTAACTTATATTCCAATGTGAGCTTTTTGTCGCCCTTTAAAAATGTACCCTCGATCCAGACCTAGCGATTCCTAAACTTAATCCAGCCATGTACGCAACGGTCCCAAACTGCAATGGGTTGAACATAACTGAGAACTTCTCGTTAGCTCCCTTCTGGGCGCACAAATGGAAATCCATATTGTGTACATGTGATTAATCAGTTTGGAGGCACGGCAGCCGCGACCATTAGGCCGATGGGTGGCGGAAGGGGGGTCTCTGATGAGTTATACAATTTGTTTCCGACTCGGTTTGATGATGCCCACAATGCCATATATTTGTTTATATTATTTTTAATGCAAAGCAAAAAGGGAATGCAGCCATCAGGTACAGCTATAAATATTATGCACGGAGTGTTTATACGGTAGCTGCACATATAGGCAAACTGTAGACTGTTAAGCTAAATCACACCTTTTTACGTATTAAGAGCAGTCATCAGTGAGCCCAAAGAGTTCAATGGTCGAAGTGATTTGCTATTTGGTTTAAATATTTTGTATTTGAGCTTGGGGACAGCCTAGACGGTCGTTGTGGTGTGACGGCGGCGAGTGACTTTGTGGCGGCAGTAGTGTCTGCTGATGTCTAGTCTGTGTCGTTTAGACTCGATTGAGCATTGTTAACTGTGGTCTGGAATCGGAATGGTTTGGTTTTGACATTCAATAACGAAGCCAGAAGAATTATTGTTCCGTGAATATTTGGATAAAAGGTTAGCAGCTAAGTCAATTGTTAGAATGCAATTAATAGTCGGTAAGGACATTTTATAATTTTTTTTTCAATGTTTTGGCACCAAAATTGTGAACAGGGCTTGTAAAGTCTATTTGAAAATGTTAGTTTTGTTAACTGCACAAATGAAACTGAAAGACATGAAAGCGTTTTTCAGTGGCAGACAAAACCCACTGCAGCAATAAAAATCCAACCAATTCTTGTCGAAACTCAATTTTCTAGAATTTTGTTACCAACATGGTTCAGAATTTGATTCAAATCATTTTTTGTAGTGAAATAGTTGTCCTTCTCCTGCTTCCCATTGCACTTGTTTGGATAAGCTAATTGTAAAAAGCTGCTTACGCTTAGGTCTCCCTCGAAATGAAGAATTAATTCATTCTTATCTTAATAAAAATAAAACACAAAAGCAGATAATAAAACAAAAGTGTTGTTATGTAATTTTATAATCTCACACAATCTCTCTATTCCTTTCGTTTTGCTACTAAACTATGGCAACTAAAAAAAATAATAATAATATTGTTAGTTGTTACACTTTACCATAAATGGCACTCATGCTCGTTTAAATGAAGAACGTGCCAAGAAGTAATAAAATATTTTTTTATATCTGATTGAATGGAAAAGACCATGGCATGCTTGTTTAACCTTTCTAATAAATCTTTTTTAAGAAGGTGCAACAACCGTATAGTATGGTTTTAGTTCTTCTGGAGGGTAAGTGATATGAACATTATTTTCATTATCCTCTTGTTCGGAATAAGAAATAATGAGAAGGATTAAGGTAGCTATTCTATGTGTATGGAAATGTCTTTATCATTCTGAAAGCTTACCTGTTTGGGATTCTTTTTGTTTTTGTTTGGAAAATTTGGAATGGGTCCATAATGAGAGCTGTACAGTTTTGACAGGAAATATGGATTCTAGTAAAAAACTATTGCTTCTAATAAGGGGATTACTAGCACCAAGAAGAAATGGTGTCTATCCTATTAGGAATAAGGTATTCCAATTTTTAATTTATCCTATGAGCCCGTTAACGAGACCTTTTTATAAGACTTCCTCATTAAAAATAAGTAGTGATGTTCCGAACCTTAAATTTTGTTAACCGAATTAACTCGAGTTGGTTTTTGTTTTAATGTGAACCCAGCTACAACTCGGTTTGCCCAACTCCGGTTGAACGATTCAACTTGGTTAAAAACTCGAATCGCCAAATCGGATTACACTAATAATCAATTTAGAAAACACTTAAAACTCGTGAAGTATGAAGTATTTTAATCCGTCAAAATCATTACCATCCGCTGATGAAATATGACAGTTAATAGCTCAATATAGATAGATATTTATACTAATCAATCACTATGGCATTTAACTGGCTCCCAATCCATGAAGGATCTCAGCTTGAGACGCTGCAGCCTTAGTGTCCGCAGTCATTTGATCGTTGTACCGTTGGTTCGGTCTTCCTTGTCGTTTTGAATCTGGGGGCTGCGATGAGAAGATTTTCTTGGCTGGAGCGTTGTTGTCCATTCGCTCGATATGGCCGATCCAATGTAGCTAGTCGTTTTTTATTAGCTTTCTGGACTTCATCCACATGGTTGAACTTTCTTCTCCATTTGCCATCATTGCATACGGAACCGAAAATCAGACTAAGAATTTTTCTTTCAAAAGTGCCAAGTATTATTTCACCTTTTTTACTAATCCTCCAACACTCTGCGGCGTCTTTCGAGTGAGTAGTTTTGAACCCAGTTCTTTTGCCTAACCAAATAAGCAGCGTTTCGCTTAGGGCAACTCTTCATCGGATCGCCACTAGGGTGTCGTTAGTGGGATTGATATTTGTTCCAAAGTAGGTGAACTCGAAATTGCTGCTGCCAACAGTGACGTTTTGTCCTAGGTGGGGACAAATGTTCCTTTGTTTGTTGATAGCATGTACTTTGTTTTGTCCTCATTCACTTCAAGTCCAACGAGCTTCGCCTGTTCTTCAATCGCTGTGAAGGCCTCTAGCACAACTCTCTCTGGAGGAATCTATGATGTCTATGTCGTCCGCATAGCCTAGGAGCTGGGTGGATTTGTTGAAGATAGTAATTTCAGGGCTCACACCTGCCTTGAGAACTATCAGCTCCAGGACTATGACAACGCATCTCCTTGTCTAAACCCTGCAAATGTTTGAAACAACTCGGATGAGCTATTACCCATTTGCACACTGCACTATGTATTGTTTAGCATCATGGGGCACAACTGGATCAGTTTGTTCGGGATCCCGAATTCAGACATCGCCTTCATAATCTCTTGGCGGTGGATGATATCATAAGCAGCTTTGAAGTTGATGTAAAAGATGGTTAGTTTCGACTTTAAATTCGTCGGTCTTTTCCAGGATTTGCCTCAGAGTGAATATTTGGGCTACCGTTGTTCTGCCTGGCCTAAGGCCGCACTGGTCGTGCCGCCAGAGGGATTTTTTATGTTTATATTTCAATGACGAAGAAATTTTCCTTACAGAAAAACATTCAACCCTCAACTACATGCAGTTTTTGAAAAGCGAATCCGAATGTTGATGAAATACCGCACAGCAAAATTATGCTTTTAAAACGAAATGTCATTATTTCAACAATTTGACTCTTAACAAAAAAAAAATATTTGATTTTATATTTTAAAGCCGAATTTTAAAAGAGAAGAGTATTTTCATTGAAACTAAAAAACTACATTTTTTCTCTTCAAGTTGGGAAAACAAAAATCAGAGCATAAATATGTTTTTCTTTTAAGACATTGTAATCTCTATCTCTATATATATAAAAATGGAAGTGTGTTTGTTTGTATGTCTCTTATAGACTCCGAAATGGCCCAACAGATATTTGTGAAATTTTTATGGTTCATACTGTTACGTTCAGTGATGATTTCTGCGAAAAAAAAATGGAAAAACCTCATGGAAGAGTGGGAAAACTGGAAAAAACCAAACAAAGGTCGGAAATCAGATATTTTTTGCTTGGAATTTTTTGGTTCAAAATGGGTTTTCGAATGGAAAAATAGAAAGTTCTTGATGAAAAACTTGGAAAACTCATTGGTTTTCAAATGGAAAATTGCATGAAATTGTGGATGCATTGATTTTCAAATGGAAAACTGGAAAATTTCAAATGGAAAACTGGAAAATTTCAAAATGGGTTTTCGAATGAAACTCGGAAAAATCATTGGTTTTCAAAGGGAAAATTGCATGTAATTGAAGATGCATTGTTTTCAAATGGAAAACTGGCAAATTTCAAATGGAAAACTGGAAAATTTCAAAATGGATTTTCGAAAGGAACTCGGAAAACTCATTGGTTTACAAAGGGAAACTGGAAAATTTGTAATGGGGAACCGGAAAGCAAGAAAAAGTAAACAAAAAACTGGAAAAATGGAAAATTTGAAATGCAAAAAAAAAAAATTGGCTAAACAAAAATCTCAAAAACACTCTTTCATATGAAAAGCATTAGTTGTGGTAAAATGAGTGGTAAAATGGAAAACTCCAGAAGAGCAAGAAAATCCCAAGTCAAATTTTGAATGGATTTTAGACAATGGGAAAATAGAGAATTCGTGATTTTGGCAATTTTTTTTTTGAAACACTGATATTTTTAATGTAAAAAAATTATTTTGCTGTATTGCTCCATAACCGTAACTCTCAGAGCAATCATAAAAAATCCTTTTTTCATTCAATATCATGGTCAATATGTTTTATACGCAACAATTAGGGTCGAAGAACTCGAAATGTTTACACAACAGCAACATGAGGAGCGAAGTGAAACCGAAATGATTCGCGTTTTACAAATCCATGCACCGCAGGCAACGGGGCGTATACTTACCATTTTGTTTTATTTTTTTGATATCGCTTATTTGTTTAAAGACGGATCCATACATACGAATTAACAAAAAAACAATGCAAACGATAGAGGAAGAGGGTTATCGATTGAGGCAGTACGAAGTCTGCAGGGTCAGCTAGTTAAATTATAGACTTTGGAAACCAAATTTCGTATATATACCAGTGGTCGCCAAAAAATGGTCTTATCGTCTTATCGTATTGATTTAGAGTATACCACGCAATTTTGCATAATTAAGATTTTTGAATTTTCGATAACAACTTTTTGCACGAGAGTTCTCCACTTTAATTTCAACAACTTATATGTACTAATCGGAACAACCATATCAGCCAATTCTAAAATAAACAGCTTATCGTTAGAATAAAATTAATGATTGGAATGTGTGAACGATGATTTTTCTCTATCGAGCCTTTCCATCTCATCATTACCTAACTATTTTGGCTTGCGTTTATCCTAATTTGTGTGAATTGGAAACCAGGAATATAGAGGAATGTACGTTTCCCTTAATTTCCTAGGAATTTTGTAATAATGTTGAATGTGTACTTGGGCGTATACTTTACTTTTTCTGTTGCCATTCAAATTATTATCAGAAGACCACAAATCAGATGGATATATTCTCCTTTAATATTGGTTGTGTGGAAAATACTGGAACACAAAATTCAGTTAGTAAAACGAAAATATCATATTCGTCATTGACGTAATATTGTTCGTAAACTCAACAACTTAACCCACTTAAATCTCATCATAACCCAACATTAAGCCAAACTTTTTGCCATTAATATTGAAATAAGTTACCAGCTTGACAAAATAAAATACAAAACCTTAACCCCTCCCCAACAAAAAAGAACCCAATTGTAAATAAATAAAGTCCTTGTTATAATTACTTGACATTTCTAGAACAAAAAACTTTTCCGTATAATGAAGTCTCAAAGGAAGAAAAAAAAAAGAACGAAACACTGAGCATTTAAATAAAAATAAACTCAACGCGTGTTGCTTATTAGAAAAGTTTTTCAATTATAAAC
Source organism: Sphaerophoria taeniata (assembly GCA_943590905.1). Classification (NCBI taxonomy): domain Eukaryota; kingdom Metazoa; phylum Arthropoda; class Insecta; order Diptera; family Syrphidae; genus Sphaerophoria; species Sphaerophoria taeniata. Next base: position 29,470,089 of record OX016541.1, read on the forward strand.
CAAAATCCAAAGTAGGCCTTTCGAAAACAAATAAAAATTTTCCAACTTTACGTAATAGTAAGTGTTTTAAAGTTCTTAATACTTTTCACCAATTTTCAAAAAAAAAAAAAAGTAAACCCGACTAACAAAGTTTCACACAAAATGTGTGACATTTCAATGAAAGTAGAGAAACTATGTCAACAAAGAACCAGTGACTGGAACAGGGGGAATAGGTAAAAAAAACCCTCTACTTAGTTTTCCTATAATGGACGAGTTTCACGTTGTTTTTTTGTTTCTTATGAACAATATGATGTCGGTGTCGTCGCTCGGCTGGTATGTTGCTTGGTGATTGCTATGAAGATAAAGCGACAGTTTCTGATGTAATGTCTGAATTGGTCATTGATGTGACAAGTACCAACAACAAACCACAAAAACAGAAATAGAAGGAAGACCGAAAGGGGAAAATCTGTTGGCAAGTTACAAAGTGCAAACAAGAGTACGAGAGTTTGTCCTCTTTTCTACTTAAAGCATAAACTTATCCAAGCCAAGCACCCACCTATTCGAAGATAATAATCATCAATAATTTGAATTACAGTTAGGGCATTGGTGGCAGTTTTTGTTTCGTAGTTTTGAACTTACATTTCTACACTGAACAGCCTTTTCCACAAAAAACTTTGTTTTGTCTCAGACTGTAGAGGTTCACCCTTATTTCGGTGTTTTAAGCATTATGCCACCAACACCTTAAATTTTATGGAAGAAACATCGACGAGGGCGTTCTCAATGGGAAGACGACAGGTGTCTTCGCCACCAACGATGACGACTTTGACACCACCGGCCGCCTCCACCGTGTCGTCGCAACCGATGACAAACGACAACAACAATGACAAAGCCATCGCCATCGACATAAAAAATCCATCACTTGTTGTAGGTTTAAATATTTCCACCTTGAACGAGAAAATGATTTTCTCGTTCATTAAAAATTAAAACCATTTCAAAAACCAATAATTTATTATTATTGTTGAAGGTGGAATTGAAGATTGAATTGTGAATATAATAAAGCTTGAATTCACCACAGTGACTATTCCACACTGCGCTGGTTGGCTTGTGTTGTTCTTAGCCATTGCGGTTTTGCCAAAGTTAGAGTTCATCTAAACGCCCCCTTAATAATATGAATGGTTTTCGATTTCTCATGAATGGCAAAGTTTGTATCGGTTGAAGACTTTTGTGTGTGGGAGGGTGGGGAGAGACAGGAAGTCAACACAGTTATTGCGTTTCTATAAAGAAGGAGAAACAACTTGTGTGTGTGTTATATTCCGACAAACAAAAACTTAAGTATAAGAACATTGTCGATGACGATAATGAGAATGGCGATGATGATGATGATTGACCTAGTTCTAGCGATTGTAATTAGTTGTTTGCTCTTGATGTTTGTACATATTGAATTTTGATTGATTCATTATTTTAGATATACGACGAATTGTGATGAAATATTTGTAATTAAGGTTTCTTGAGTTATTTGCTGGAAATTAAGATGAAATCATCTTAGAGAATTGAAATAAAAATCTATAATTTTCTCCGCTCAAATAAATCTATTTTCTTTCATATTTCAAGCCATACTAACAAGTTTCTTTTTGAAAATGGAATAAACTATAACTTTGTATTTTATTTAAAAAGAGGCCATCAGCATGTCCTCGCTCTAGCACGAACAAAGTGGAACTGACTGATTTCCGAAAAAAAGCAACTGCGTACATAGAAATACTTGAACGAAGAATTCTAATGCTTCTTTCTCCATAATTCTCAGCGTTTGGTGTCTAATAAAATTTATGTTTTTGAAACAGGGTGTGGCCTTATTCAGTACTGTTAGAAAAATCCAAAAGGTATCAGATTTCGATTTCAATCTCTTATCTATATATATAAAAATGAAATCCTGTTCGTGTATGATCGAATAAATCACAAACGGCTGGACGGATTTGGCTAATTTTTTTTTATTTTGTTCGTGTTAGTCTGTAGATGGTTCTTTTTTAAATAATTTGCATGTCAGGAATGGGTGCAGGGAAATTACTCCACGGGAATCTGCTCCACATGGGAATTTACTCCACTCAAAGTGGGAATTTGCTCCACTTTTTAAAGTGGAATAAATTCCCACTGCGAGTGGGAAATAACTGCATAATTGTGTGAGAAAGTAGTCCACTAAAAGTAAAAAGTGTAAGAAACAATTATTGCACTTCTTATTAAAAAAAAATTTCAGAATGTGATTTTTTTTCCTTGAACTATAAAAAAGTCTTACAAATACAGTTTTTTTACTTCAAATTCACCCTTTTAAAAATCAAATTCACCCTTTTAAAAATCAAATTCGCCCTTTTACAAATCAAATTCACCCTTTTACAAATCAAATTCACTCTTTTACAAATCAAATTCACCCTGTACCTACTTATAATGAAGATAGTATATTTTTGTTAAAATAAAATCACAAAAGATCGCTTTTATTTAAGGCAAATGATGTCTGGGTGAATTTGATTTGTTAAAGGGTGAATTTGATTTGTAAAAGGGTGAAATTGATTTGTAAAAGGGTGAATTTGAAGTAAAAAAACTGTAAATAGGACTATTTTTTTTACTCTTTGTTGACAAAATTGACAGAGCAATTCAATTTTCAAAACTAACTGCTGCCGTTTCCTTTAATTTAAAAAAAAAAACCACCACGCACCTTTGTAATGCACGCTTGTGGCTGGAAAGCAGGTGCTGCATTGCAATGATTCATTTTGAACATCCTTTTTCACTTTCGTCTGAGGATTATGATTATGACGATCTGGAATATTCAAAATCTTTTTGGTTTGGTTGGGAGCGAAACGAGCGAAAAAATTTTGCCCAAAAAAGAATGAATTTGGGGTGTCAAAATAAAAAAAATTCGCGGATTATAATTACTAACATTCCTCGTAAAAACCTGTAGAGCGCAGTTTCATGCTGGGAAATAATTCCACCAAAAAAATTGTGCAGTTATTTCCCACTTGCAGGGGGAATTTATTCCACTTTAAAAAGTGGAGCAAATTCCCACTTTGAGTGGAGTAAATTCCCATGTGGAGCAGATTCCCGTGGAGTAATTTCCCTGCATCGGTTGGAAAACTGAAAAATTTCAAAATGGGTTTTCGAATGGAAAATAGAAAGTTCTTGATGAAAAACTCGGAAAACTCATTGGTTTTCAAAGGGAAAATTGCATATTATCGCAGGTGCATTGGTTTTCAAATGGAAAACCGGAAAATTTAAAAATGGATTTTCGAATGGCAAATAGAAAATTCATGATGAAAAACTCGGAAAACTGATGAAAAGCGACGATTAAAAGGAAACAACAGCAGTGTCGAATAACAGAGAACGAATAAATTTTATTGTAACAAATCAATAAGAACAATATATCAGAGCATAGTGATGTTATACATAAAGCAAAGTAGTTTAACATACAGTGATTCATTCCATATAAACAACACTTTCCCTGAATGAATAACTACATACTACAAGAAAATAATGTAATTAAAAAAGACCTAATCGCTTGGTATCTTCATTACGCTTGGTTGACGGTAGGGCTTTCGTTAATATGTCAGCTAACATTTCTTGAGTTCTTATACTATACTGAAGATTGATGATTCCAGCTTGAATTTTAGCGTACGAACATGGTTTTTGTTTCGACATGTTTGGTTCTGGCAGAGTATGAGTTGTTCTTCGCTAATTGAATAGCACTTTTATTATCGCAGAATAGACATATTTCATTGGCACATTCCGGGAATAATTTAGCTTCCAAGCGTTTAAGCCATATAGATTCTTGAATTGCAGCAACTATAGCCATAACCTCTGATTGAGTGGTTGAGAGTGCAACGGTCTGTTGGCGTTTTGATGACCAAGAAATTGCAGCTCCTTGCATCATAAAAACATATCCAGTCGTTGATCTTCGTTTATCGGCGTCACTTGCCCAATCGGCATCACAGAATCCTTGAAAATTTGTTGGTTTCTTGTTGTAAGTCAGTTTTCTATTAATTGTACCCTTAAGATATCTGAACACTCTTTTGATGGCTGTCCGATGAGCTTTCCCTGGATTGGCGTTGTATCTGCTCAGCAAGTTAACAGCAAAGCTAATGTCAGGTCTGGTAGTTTGGGAGGCAAAAAGCAGGGATCCAACAGCTTCCATGTAAGGGATTTTCGACATAAATTGCTTCTCTTCTTCAGTAGTTGGTGACATGTTTTGAGATACTTTCTGATTCAAATCCAAAGGTGTTGAAACTGGATAAACCTCATAATCGATGCCTCTTCTTTGGGAACAACCTTTCACAACTAAACGAGCCTTATATCTCCGGGTATTTCCATCCACCCCTCGTTTGGTTTTGAATACCCACTTGCATTTTATAGAATGTTTACCATTTGGAAGATCTACTAGATCCCATGTTTTGTTGAGTTGAAGAGAATTATATTCAGACTCCATTGCATCTTCCCAAAATTTTCTGTCAGGACGTGACAAGGCATCTTCAACAGTTTCCGGGTCATTTTCTTCAAATGCAACGTTAAATACATATTTGGGATTAGGATTTCTAATTCGAGTCGATTTTCTTGGAACAAATTCTTCTGTTTCAACCAAGTTTGACGCAGATTCATTAATGCTGTCGACAAATGGTGCGATTATGTTTTCGGGTTTTGGTAATTCGATTGCATTATCTACCGGATTCATTTCACCTTCATCTGTTTCATAAGATGTACTGGTCTCTGTGCCACTGTTTTCAGATTCAGGCACCGATGTATTTTCGTTTTCAATTTCTGGTTCGTCAATAATTTCAGAATTGGAAGTCGTTTCGAAAATTGATATATGTAAACGGATTCTCATTATATTGGCCATCATCATTGTCCACCCGATTTTTGCGATTCTCAAAAAAGACAACATCGCGGCTTATAATTATTTTTCGGGTTTTCATGTTATACAAACGATAAGCCTTTGTTTCGGTGCTATATCCAAGAAAGATGCAATCAACAGACTTCGGATCGAGTTTCTTTCGTTTTTCACATGGCACGTGTACCATGGCTTTACATCCGAAAACACGAAACATTTTTGAATCGGCCTTGACATTAGACCATACTTCTTCAGGCGTTTTCTCTTTTTCGCCTCTGCAAGGAACTCTGTTCAAAATAAAGGTTGCAGTTGATGCAACTTCAGCCCAAAAGCTTTTATCCAGATTGGAATCGAAAAGCATACATCGTACACGTTCAACAATGGTTCTATTGATTCTTTCGGCAACTCCATTCTGTTGCGGAGTGTACAGTGCTGACTTCTGATGCTGAATGCCACATCTAGACAAAAAACTTTGAAATTTCGAATTACAATATTCTGTTCCGTTGTCGGTACCAACAATTTTGATTTTTCGTCCACATTGGTTCTCAACCAGAGCCTTAAATGTCAAAAAAATCTCGAAAACATCTGATTTCTGTTTGATTGGATAAAGAAACAATTTACGACTGAAATCATCTACAAAGGTTACAAAATATCTATTCCCAGAACATGATTTTGTCGGCATCGGTCCACAAATGTCTGAATGGACTATTTCTAGCAAAGCTTTTGCACGTGTACCTGTTGCATTAAAAGGTTCTCTTGAATGTTTACCCTTCAGGCAAACAACACATTTTTCATTCAATTTCTTGTCGAAAGATACGCCAAAAACTGCTGTCTTCAAATTTACTAAAGTCTCATCACATATGTATGCCATGCGTCGATGCCATAAATCCGAATCATTTTGTGTTCTTGCTGCTGTAGAAAAATTAAGAAGCGAAGATTTCGGTACAATGCAGTTTAATCTGTACATATTGTTCACTAAAGAAGCTGATGCTATCAGCGCATTCGATTGATTGAAAATATTGCAACAATCCTTTTCGAATTTAACTATCTTGCCGGTCTTGACTAATTGGCTAACAGATATTAAATTTGCACTCAAATTAGGAACATATCGCACATGGTAAATTGTAGCTCTAATTTTCTTATTATTGTTCACAAGAGTTAAACTAACATTACCTATACATTCTACAGGCATCTTAGAGTTATTAGCAATAACAATCTCTCCATGCATTGATGGTCGTTCATTACTAAGCAGGGAACGGCACATAGTCATGTGGGCAGAAGCACCAGAATCTACGTACCACACATGTTCTGAGATTTCTTTCTTTGTTGAAAATGACGAAACCATAGCAATTTCATTAGATTTGTTACCTTGTTTCTTTTTAATAGGACATTGCCTAGCAAAATGGCCTACCTCACCACAGCTGTGGCAACGGAATTTCGTTTGAAACTTATTTTTCTTGAAGTTAGTCTTCGGTTTCACAAACATTGCACTTTCTGTAGATTTCGTGTTATAATTTACCTTTTGCAATAAAAGAGTCTTCACAGCATCAGTTGTAAGGATCTTGTTTGAGTTTTCGACAGTCATCACTAATGGTTTGAACTCTTCAGGTAATCCACCCAACATCAGCGAAGCTACGACTTCATCATCAATCTTCAAACCAGCCTTTTTTACCTTTAAAGACGTCATCACGGTCTTGTTCACATAGTCTTCCATAGATTCACACTCGTTCAGCTTCAACTGCACAAGTTGTGTCAACAAATCTACCTTTCTACAAAGACCAGAATCCTCAAAGGCATTCGTAAGGCTTTCCCATGCACTTTTAGCACTAGCACAATCCGCTACATAACAATAGTTCTGTGGTTCCAGCAAAAGAATCAGCTCAGATTTCGCTCTCAAATCAGTAGCTAATTGTTCGGCAGTAGCTGCACCAACAAGTCCGTTCTCAAAGCAGCTCCACAGGCCTTTGATGACAAGATACGACTTAGTTGCGATCTTCCAAATATCAAAATTTTCTCGTCCTTTCAGCTTTTCCAAGGATACAATATTTGATGCCATATTTCTGATGAAAAGAATTTATTACTTAAATAATTCAATAATCCGCGAGACAGGGGCCCATAACCTGATGAAAAGCGACGATTAAAAGGAAACAACAGCAGTGTCGAATAACAGAGAACGAATAAATTTTATTGTAACAAATCAAAAAGAACAATATATCAGAGCATAGTGATGTTATACATAAAGCAAAGTAGTTTAACATACAGTGATTCATTCCATATAAACAACAAAAACTCATAGGTTTTCAAATTGAAAATTCCATATTATTGCAGGTGCATTGGTTTTCAAATGGAAAACTGGAAAATTTCAAAATGGGTTTTCGAATGGAAAATAGAAAGTTCTTGATGAAAAACTTGGAAAACTTATTGTTTTTCAGAGGGAAAATTGCATTTTATTGCAGGTTTTCAAAAGAAGAACTGGAAAGTTTCAAAATGGGTTCTTGATGAAAAACTAGGAAAACTCTTTGGCTTTCTAAGGGAAAATTGTTATTGGAGTTGCTCTGAAGGGCGGCGAGACGAAGTTCGCGGGGTCAGCTATACCTCATATTTTTGAGTGACGAAAAGGAGTAGATTCTCATAAAAAAGGTAGGATTATTTGGGGTCTAATGACATTCGGACAAAAGTAGTACAGGAGAGTAGTTTTCGTGTTTGGCCGATAGATGGCACTAATTTGGTCTACCATCCTGTCTTCAACCAAGTAGGTCTTTCCGGTCGGGTTCCTCTTCGTTCATATGGATCATACCAGGTAGATGTACCTACTATCCACCAGAATCTTCAAAAGCATGAATATATTGTCTAAGGAATCGTCTATTGTTGTTATTTATGTATTTTTTCCTCAAAGAAACCCTGAACAAAATATTAATCATTATTTTTGAGTCGTTTTTCATTTCATATGCAAAGAGATGAAAATATCGAAAAAATGGTAGGTTTATACCTTTACCTTATGACTTTGTTATGCAAAGTCCTTTATTACACCAATCTTCAGAGAAAGGACAATAAAAACCAAAAACATAAGCAGGGGCGGATCTAGAATTTGTGGGGCCCTGGGCTGAAACTAATTAGGGGCCTATCTAAGTACTCAACTAATAGCCATGTCAAAAAACTGTTTCTATAATAATATATTATTATTATATATTCTTTATTGCACAAAAAAACATAAATATTACTTAAATCTACGCAAGTATTAGTTGTACAAAAGGCGACCTTATTGCTGTGGTAGCAATCTCTTCCAGGCAACCTTTGGGTGAGAGAGAAACCGAAATAGTGATATATATATATAAGAATATAAAAAAAACAATAAAATAATTTTATTTATTTATTAATATTATGAATTAGGAAAAGAAATTGACAGGTTATGTGTGTGACGGTTATGTTATATAAATTATAATTTATAAATCAACCTTTCTGCATTTTTGTGCTGCAAATTCTTTTATTTGGTCATCACATTGTAAGTCTTTTGTTAGATCACAATTTATGGAAAGAAGTGATAAATTATTTAGTCGATGGTTCGACATTGTTGTCCTATATTTATTTTCTACATAGGACATCTTGGAGAAGGAGCGTTCTGCTTCACAGCTAGTGATTGGCAAAGTTAAAAAAATCTTTAAAATGGTATAGCAGTTAGGGAACACGTCAATAAGTTTATTTTCATACATGAGCATAAAAATGTCACTGCAAGAGGTGTAATACTTTGGCTTAGATTGGAGCAAGTACGATTTTAATTGAATGTACTCATTCACTTCGTTCGTTACATAGACGCGCACATACATTGGTTGATTAATCTCAGGGTTGCCATTATTGCCAACTTTATGGTAGTTCTTTTTTTAATTAACTTCCTTATAAGGAAATTATTGGAATCACCCCTAAAATCGAAATTGGAAATGATGTCATATTTTTACGTTTCACAATCACCAAAACACGTTTCAGAACATTTCCCAAAAATGTCTGTATAATCGCGACCATTGGTTTATGTGCATAGTCGGCCATTTTGAAGTTATTAGAAAAAATAAAAAAGCTTTATTTTTAACATAACTCGGAAACTATTAGTCTAGCGAAAAAAATGTATTCGATTTTTTTTGTAGAAAATTTAATTCTCTTTAAAATTGATCATAAGCTTTTTTTTCATATCTCTCATAGTTTGTGAGTTATTGGCAATTAATCGAAAAAAATATGTAATTTTTGAGGTAAATCGAAAACTATTGATCTGATTGAAAAATTGCGTGAGAGTTTTTTCATAGGAAATACAATTTTCTATAAAATTACTCATGACTATTTTATTCGCATCTCTAACAATTTATGAGTTATCAACGATTAATTATTGATTAAAAAGATCATAGAATCAATTTTTGTCATGATGAATACTGATCTACTTATAAGGAAGTTCTTGGCGCGACTTTGCAGATTGATATAATTTCTTTACACAATTGTGCTAAAAAATATGAACCTCAATCATAAGCGATATTTTTATTTTAACTACTTTTTTTATAGTAAACAATATATGAAAAAATGGTAAAAAAAACATGACTTGTTTTAATAGTCCTCTGAAAAATGGAAATTTTTATTTTTTTTTTTTTTAAATTGAGGTTTATATAGAAGACACACATATAAAAGAAAGTAATTTTTCTGTGCCATTGATTTCGAATAAAAATTGTGGCTTCCATCTTGTACACCAACTGCTAAGTCGGAAGACAACCTACGATGTGTATCAGCTGATATCTCCGCTACTTTCTATTATATTTTTGTAAAATATAAAAAAAACTCATGAAATATGTATTAAATAACCTAATAGTTTCAATAAAAAATAATATTCATTTTTTATACTTTAAAAAATTAATGAAAATCAGCATGAAAACATCCTTTTACACGTATTTACCCCCTTTACTCAATTCATAGAAGTATGCAATTTGTCATCAATGTTTTTTTATGACATTATTACGTAAAAATATCGTCCGTAAACCGACTTTACAGACAACCATTTTTTAAATTCAAATTATCACCTATTGTTTTAGCGGGGTCTGGGGGCCCCTTGTTACCTCGGGGCCCTGGGCTGCAGCCCAAGCAGCCATTAGGTAGATCCGGCCCTGAACATAAGTATTCAAATCTACGATCCTATTCCTTAATTGAGTTCTTCTCAAGCTACAGCATCTGTAGCAAATGCACTCTATCTTCATTCAAGCATTTGTCATTTACGATTTCATCGCTTCTCTATTGCCGACTTCATAGAGTTGAAAAACTATGCAGCACTTTTTTATGTCTTCAAACCGAAGGAATGTGGATATTCCTCCTCGGGTACCTATAACTTGTTCACTTGAAAAGAAACCAAGTAAACAAACTCTTATATAAGACGACCAAACTGCCTCCTCATCAGAAGCTCGAATAGAATCTACACTGCTGTTGCAACAGTCGCCGGTTATGGAAGATGAAGTATGCAATTTATCCGAACCAATACACCACCCTCGCGTCAGTCAAGCAGCAGAAACAAAAAAAAACAAGAAAACAATTTTTCACTTGGCATAAGGCCCATTAGGGAATACCGAATGACAATAACAACAACACGAAGAAAAGGACATGAATTTTGAACTTTGAGAATTTCATTTTATGCCACTACTTTTTTCCTTCCTCAATGTTGCAATGAACAACGCGATTAAACACAACTAGCAAAAGCAAGGTGATGTTTTGTCCTGGCACCATCACCAGCTACCATCACAAAGCCTAGAGCCTCGAAAGTTGAGAAGAGGCAATTAAATCGACGATTTATCAACAGTATCTTGCAACTAGCCGAACAAGGACGAGCAGAATTTACCGTGATGAAGCGAACTTACACAATTTTAGCTAACTGTCGGATAGAGATGTAGGTTAAAGTGTATTCGTGAAACCGTCACCAATTTCATCAGGATTGATTGGGTGGGAGCCAAAAACAATTCATTCTCTACCATGATATAGCTCCCAAAGCCTCACGGCATCAGGAAGGCGACAGGAAACAGCCACACAGAGCCCATTTAAGTCTTCTGAACATATACACATGACATCAAAGGCGAGTGTGCAAATGTCCTTTTTGCAAAAGAGGTTAAGGTCAGCTTTTTGAACTCAATCTGCTATGCGGTTCGCCCTGTTAGAGATATGAGACTGCATCATTGGTGACCGGTTGCCTGTGAGGTGACTCAGGAGAGTCATAAACCTATATTATTCGTTTGTTGTCGTTCGTCGTCGTCATCAGGAGCATATTGCTGCCAGGACAAGATAAATGCTTTTGAAGATCAAATCCAGGTTCATGTGGTCAGCTGTATCTGGACTTTTTGCATGCATGAATATAATTTAATTTTAAGGCAGAAAGTTTTTGTTTTTTTTTGTTCTATTTTTTGAGGAAAAGTTCTAGTGTGCCAGAGAGCCAGCGGGAAGATATGATTTAGTCACATTGGAATTATGCTTGGTATATGCGGACCATAGTGATTCGTACGCCAATTTTTGCTGCTTCAATTTCAAATGGGAAAAGGTTTCATTAAAAAATATTTCTTTTTTTTATTCAAAGTTTGAGCAAAACGTATTTGTTTTTTCTTGCATCTGAAACTCTATCGGTATTATAATGTAAAAGTAGATGTAAATTTAAATGTTTTGATTGAAGAACAATCCAAAAATAAAGTCTTTTAAGTACATATCAAATGGTTCAGTTTTATTTTGGAAATAACTTGTCAAGTTGTTATTAGAAAACCTTTAACATCTATACAGTTTTAAAAAGTGACAGGCAAGTTTGAAAATTTAAAAAAATTTTAATTTTACAAAAATTCATCTTATTTTTCTAACAGCCTTAAGTAAGCCACACTTTACACCTTTTGTCAAAAACAGAAATTTGAGGAGACACCAAATGCTGAGAATCATGTAGAACGAAGCAATATAATTTTTCATTCAAATAATTCCATATAAGATATATGCAATTGTTATTTTGTGAAATCCCTTACAGTGATAAGCCTGTATGTGAAATGCAGATCCTCAGTGGCGCATATCCAGAACGATCTTAATGTACTCAACAGTACATTAAGGCAAACCACATATGGAATCATCGGTGGAGACTTCAACGCAAGGCATCGTAACTGGATGGACACCACAATAAACATCGAAGGACAAGCGATCGCAGACTGGATGGAACAAAACAGCAACAATCACTCCCTGGTGGTAATCTCGCAGCCTAAACCGACTTTCCCAAGGACTCCGTCATGGTTGGACTTCTTCATGGCCTCCTCAGACTTGGTACATATCCTTCCCGAATTCAGGAATTATGTGTGCACAACTGTCTGCAGTGACTCCGACCATGAAGCAGTTCAGCTATCAATCAACCTTCATCTCGCCATTCCCTTAATGAGAATACCACCAGATGACTGCCTGGATTACAGCAAGCTGGACGTCGAGAAGCTCAATAGTGACATGGAACGCAGTCTGATCATTCCATCTCCCAACAGGAATCTTCGCAATGAAGAGATCGACAGCGCCATCGAAGGACTCGAAGCAGCCATCAAAACAGCCATTGACAACCAGAAGGTACCCAAAACATCTAGGGATAGATACCGGCACCTTCCAGTCTTTGTGCAAAATCTGTACAACCACAGGCAACGGCTGAGGAAACGTCTTCAACGGATTCACCACCGGGAACTCAACACCATCAATAGCGGCTACCAGGCAGTCAAAGCAGAACTCCAATGTACTAACACCATGTTCCGGAACGCCATCCAATACCACAACAACCTTCATTTCCAGAAGAGGCTCCAGGAAATAAAACCTGGTCCCAATGCCTTCAAGGAAATTAATAGGATTGCCGGAAGGAAGGTGAGTATTCCCGACATTATAGTTTACAATGGCAATGAGGTTTCGTCAGCAGCTGAGAAAGCCGAGGCTTTTGCATCCTGCTTCGAAGGAAACTTCACACCATCTCCATCCACGGACTCTGCATTTCTCGAGGAAATCGAGGAATCAGTGCAACGATCCATCCAGCAAGGCAACGAAGAAGTCACCTTTAGCTCCACAAACCCTGCCGATGATCCAACTGAAAATAACGAAAAGTTTTGTACAAGAGAAGAAGTCAGCGAAGTCATCAAGAACCTGAAGCCAAAAAAATCAACAGGACCTGATGGAGTCTCCAACTTCATGCTGAAGAAGCTCTCCCAAGTGTTCATCTTGTACATCACCATCATTTTCAACAATTGCCTCAACAATTGCTATTTTCCTCAAAAATGGAAAACTGCGAAAATTGTAGCAATCCCGAAGAAAGACGCAAGGAACCTTGTGACCAATTTCAGGCCAATCTCCCTCCTCAACAACATCAGCAGAATCTTGGAAGAGATTATATTGAGAAGACTTCAGATGTGCAGCTCCGACAACAACCTCATCCCCGACTTCCAATTTGGATTTAGGGAAAAACACTCTACTCTGCATCCACTGGCTAAACTCCAACACGACATCGCCGCGGCACTCAACAGCCATCGTGTATCCGTTGTGTGCCTATTAGATGTGGAAAAGGCATTTGACAGCGTCTGGATTGAAGCCCTTAATCACAAATTATACCTTTTAGGATTACCATCAAATCTAATAAAAATTGTATTTTCTTTTCTCTCTTCCAGGAACTTCTTTGTTCAATTGGAGAACTTCAAGTCATCGACAAGGACAATAAAAGCGGGAGTAGCTCAAGGATCAAAACTTGGACCATTCCTTTTCAGCCTGATGATCAGCGACCAGCCAACAAGCAGTGAATGTGAGAGTCTTCTGTATGCAGATGACTCAATCACATACTGCTCTTCACCATCGCCTATCATCGCAGCCAGGAAGGTGGAATCCCATGTACGAAAGCTTCATGACTTTTACAAGAAATGGGGAATACACATCAACACAGGGAAATCAGAGCTGATTTGCTTCCGAAGGCCCACCAATAGCAGAGGTAGAAGAGCTGGAAGATGCCGAAACATCTCAATTTCTCTACCCGATGGATCAACGTTGGCAGCGAAGAGAAACACCAAATACCTTGGCGTCCACTTCAATGAGATGATGAAGTTCAACCCTCACTCGAGAGCTGTACTAAAGAAGGCCAACCACGCCCTACACCGACAGAATCCGCTTCTAAGAAGGAGAACAGGACTCAGCAAACCAACGAAGCTACTAATATACAAGCAGCTAATTCGGCCCGTCATCACCTACAGCTTCCCAGTATGGTATACAATTTCAAAGACAGCAATGAAGGAACTCCAAGTGTTTGAACGAAAAGTCCTGCGGAGCTGCACAGGACTTTATTTCAATCATCAGAGAAGGAGGCATTTCAGCAACAAAAGACTCTACGAAGAAGCGAAAATTACAAAACTGGACAAGTACCTAATTCAGTCAGCTAAAAGGATCGCAGGATCACTGAGCAACCACCCCAACAACCTCATCAACGGAATAACCACACAACAAAGACACCCAGAACCGAGATACCTATGCACGCTGGACGTACTAAGGGAGGAGCTCGAGCAAACCAACGACGAAGGAGATCTTCAATTTTACGCTGACACGGGGTCAGCTTTTAACCGCGGCTAAGAGCCTCACCAATGGACAACCAGGACTGAACATCCCGAGATTTTGTATTTCATGTATTTTTTATCTTTTACTCATTCATATTTTTGTTAATCTTAAATTTAGAAAACAAACATTGTATATAGTTAGGCCCCTTCTGTGCCAACAAGTTTAAAATCAAATATTACCTTAAGTAATTATTCAATAAATTGTAAATATGTATATAAATATTAGTTCAAATAAAGATAAAATGAAAAAAAAAATATTTTGTGAAATCAGAGTTCCAAATGTTCATGCTGTTGCGTTTTTTTTTTTTAAGTGAAAACTTTTTTTGGCGCATTTTGCACTTTTGCATGGCTGTTAATATAATGATTTTACATTACCAAAAATTGCGACAAGCTCATGAATAATGCATATAAAAAAGCTCTGTCTGCCTTTTTAATTGTTAATCACGTCTAGGCTACTATATCGATTTCAATGAAATTTGGTACAGAAGTAATCTAGAGCCTTCGAAAGAGAATAGGCTCCTTTTTAACGCAATAAGAGGGGTTGAAAGCGTTGCGAAGGGTTGAAACACTATGTCAGAGTATGTATGGATGGAACTCTGGAACTCACTGATTTAGTGATTTAAAAAGAGCAAGTGCTTGTTTGGAATTATTTGAACGAAGAATTATTATGCTTCGTTATTTATGATTCTGAGCATTTGGTGTCTCCTAAAATCGGTGCTTGCCGCATGACCGCATGTCATAAGATCGCAAAATTTTTACTTGGGAGATTGACTACTATTTTCAAAAGGAAATAGTAGGTACTTTTTTTGCGGTATTTAGCACTATTTTGGAAATTTATAACGAAAGTTCAATTTCGTATTGGAATGTATGATATGCAAAATTGTTGTTTTTTTAAATTTTGTTTTCTTGATTTTAGGTTGAGGCTAATAATTTTTTTAAGATTTGCTTATGCTTTGAGGCTCACTTTTTTGGAAGAAAAATATTTTTGATTTTTCGACATTTTTTTTTTTTTTTAAATAGACATGATGTTCGGGAAAAATTTTTGGGATTTTGTTGTTAACAAATTACTGGAACATTGTATACAGCTAAAACAAAATTGGATGACGTAGGCTGCGAAAACTGACGTAAGATCAAACAACAATACCGGAACAAGTATCACAGACACTTGTTTCAATATGGAACAATTATTATTAACAACTTACGGTCATATCTCTTTTAGAATTATTCTTCGTTCTATAAGGGACGTTTTTTTTCACTTACGGGAAGTGAAGACATATCGCTTATAAACAATCAAATACAATACAAAATTATTCTTTATAATTCGCGTCAATTTTAAACTATAACTTTGTATTTTATTTTATTGTTTATAAACACAAAAAAAAAGCATCCGCGTGTCCTCTTCCTAGCATTTGTGATATCTGGAACTGACTGATTTCCCAAAAAAGCAACTGTTTATAGAAATATTTGAACCAACTTCGTTCTCCATGGTTCTCAGCATTTGATGTCTCATAAAATTTCTGTTTTTGAAAAAGGGTGTGGCCTAATACAGGGTTGTTAGAAAAATCGAAAAAGGTACCAGATTTCGATCTCCTTAATTCTCATAACTTTGAGTGGCGAAAAGGAGTAGTTTAGTTTGTAATGAAAAAAGGGAGGATTTCTTGCGGCCATATGACATTCAGTCAAAAGGAGTGCGGGAAAGTAGTTTGCGGTCATATGGCTTGCGGTCTTTTGTCTTGCGGTCATATGGTTTGCGGTCTCGCGACCCCAACCCTGTGAGATTTGATTTTCGTTCTTTCGACCCAAACCCATTTACTTAAGTTGTATTTAGGTATATGCATAAGACTTTCATAACAACCACATTTTTCATTAACCTACAAGTTTGGAGACACAAGAGGCTGGCTATTAAGACTTCAAAGACTAGAAATATTTCAAAAAGTTTTTCAATCCTTAAAAAGCTATTTACGCACTTCTTATGCCTTGAAAAAATTGGGTAATTTAAATAATTTTCTTTTTCTACTGTTAAACGGAAATTGTCGAAAGCTAGTTCCATTTTTGTGTCCTGTTTATTTAAATACATCGAAATTGAATGTCTATTCTTAAATCTACACGTGTCCACTTGTTCTTAATACAAGCACACTACTGTACTTACTTATGTAGAGACATACCTACCCTTTTTCAATTTTCTTGTCATCATAAATTTAACATGTCAAATTGATATGGAATCTCGAAATCCTCAACAAACTTAAATCCCTTATCAACTCAAACTCAAAGCCCCAACAAAACAGAAATAATCTAATTCAATATCCTTTCTCTTCCTTTCAATTTTCCTTCCAGAAACTCAACAACTGTAGCAACAACAACCTTGATGCCGAACAGTGTCCTACTATGAGAAATCGATTCAAAAGAAGATGTTGTCCCATTGTTATCATCTCAAATTCACCAATTGGATTTGATAGAGAAAAATTATAAAACGGAACTCGAAGCGAATCCTCTCACAAAGAGGAAACAAAAAAGCCAACGTATTTTTAGAAAACAAAAATTAAATAAATTAAAATAAACCCGTCAACCAAAAACTAAACGAAAAGTCAAAACGGAAACAAAGACAAAAATACCAAAAACTCTCCCATCCCTCCCTCGGCATCTCATCATCAACGGCGTCATCATTCTCCTGCTCAACTCAAATATGCTCCTTATAAGTGCTTTAGCTTTGGGACTGGTCGAAACGGCCAATCCCAATATTGCTGGTAGTGGCAGTCATATTGGTAGCTTTAGTGTTGTCCATGGGGCTGATGTTGTTAGCAATGGTGGTGGCATACCGGACTCTGTGATAGCAGGATCTATTCCGACGTCAGCTCATTCGTCGGGCACGTCAATTGAGCATGCCACATCGAATGGTGGTGGCGGCAGCGGATCAACAATACCATGGGATAACAATGGTACCCTGCGGTCGGCTGGTCCTGGCGATTGGTCAATAGAACAGTGTCTACTATGGCAGCGACCTCATCATTTGTATTTTCAACTAGGCAATGCTTTTTTCTTTATGGCTTTTTTGGCACCACACGGACCTTTTGGGATGCTATGGCTGCGTTCGGTTATAGTTATCGGATGTATACTGATGGCGATGTACGGTTGGCTTATTGAATGCACACCGGATGTGGTGCTGTGGGCGGGCCTGTTCCTAGGCGTTAATTTAATTTATCTGATAGTGCTGCTGTGTCGGCTGCGACCGGTGCGGTTCGATAAGGAGATCGAAGCGGTAAGTTCTTGTTCTTATTTTTTTCTCATTTTAATTTCATTTTTGCGTATAAAAATCTTCCCACAATCCTAACTCTAATTCTGCTGACCGTAAATTTAAATAGCCCCACTTAATAGCAAAGTAAACTTCCCTTTAAAGGAAGACTAACTGCACCCATGTAACATTGCAATACAAAAATATCGTGGGATACTTTTTACTGGCATAATTGAAATTGAAATTATAACATATTCTATTTAGTCGCCACTAAATGGGGTTTGGAAGACTGGCGATTACTCTATTTAAGCCCACCCCACAAGAATTTTCACCATCATTGATCATAATTATTATGTCTCGTTAGTAACTCCGTGGAGGCCAGTGCGAGGCAGTCACGACGTACCTTAAGGTCTAGCTGCGGGTGACGACGAGTCATCTATTCATCCATTAAGCAAGTTATATCTAAATTCACCTCTACGGGGACTCGCGCTACCCTTCCAATTCAACATGCCTTGCACAAATAATAAAGTTAAAAGCGAAGGAAAAAACTTTCAGAATCAACAAATTAAATTGCATTTTGCAATAAAAAAAAGAGAAGAAACAAGCAGCGGCGGCAACGGAATATAAAATTAAAATTCATTGCACAAAGTCATCGGTAAATAGCCGGGAAACGAGCAACAACGAAACGAATAACGTGATAAATTTAAGCAAATAAAACAAACAAAAAAATGTAAGAAACTTTGAAGGAGAAGGAGAAAGCAAGTGCATGCATAACATTCGTGGGACAGAGTTTGGGTTGGATCCTTCCGATGGCACTCCCGTCCGTTACTGTTTCCTTTCGTCCTTTTTTCTTTCTCCAATAAAGCCATGGTTTTTATAATCATCATCAATAGATTTTTCGACAAGTCAGAGAGGGTGTTTTGAGCTAATTTAGCTACAGAGTACCTATAACATACGTTATGACGCTTAAAGTTATTCACCATGATTTAGTATTGTAGAATCAAACAGTGACAGAAAAATAAAAGGAAAACCAGAAACACAAAAGCAGGAATTATGAAATTTGAATTGAATTTGTTTAGATTTTGTGTAAACACCCTGTCGATCCGAGTCCAAACTTAAAAGTATTCACTTACTTACCATTTACTCACCACGCCATACCCACTCGAGTCACCAACATTTATTGGGTGGTTTTTTTTTGTATGGGTGTTGCATGTTTTATTTATAATCCTCCATGGGAATCCACCGTGTTGCTGCTGCCTGCTGTTTTTGCTGCTACTGTTTCGGTTTCGCTACACAATACATAAATGTGACAAGCCGAAGGCTTTTGGCTTGGTTGTTTTTTTTTCTGACATTGCTGGTTGGAGCTTCCTACATTACCCGTCAGCCAGTGTATATCGTTCAAGCCAAAAATAAAGCATCTCAATCTTTTGAAGGCTCACTGGCAGTGACAAAATAAAAAAGGATATGGTTTTTCGGGGGAGATTTGAATTATTTTCTAGGTCATAACTTCGTATATGTGTCTCCATACATGTGTAAAGTCATAGCACAACCAGTATTATGTGGTAAATTGAAAGAGGGACATAATGTAGCGATACAGATACTGTCACAATATGTTAGGTATGTTAGAATGGGTGTACCCTCATAAGAATTGAATAATGATTTTGGTGGCCATTAGATAATGGAAACATAATTAATTTTCGTTGGATACATAGGTACATATTTTATTTGTCAGATTTCCGGTTAATCAATACCTACATAGAAATATAGTCAACTCTTCCTTCATAGCAATTTTACGGGATACTGAAATGCCTTCGAGTTGAAATTAATGCATAGGGGTTAGAGAGAAGTTAGGAAAATGATGAGATATGATCAAATAGAACTGACAAAGCATCTTAAACATAAAATTCTTCAGACTCAATTTAGAATTGCTTCACGAGTTTAAGGCCTTGGCTCTCTGACCTTTCATTCATCCTCTTTTGTTAATATGCCGAAATTGATCGAGTTAAAGAGAGTTTAAGTTTGAGTAAGGGAGAGTTTGACTCAGACTGTCTCCTCTGTATGTGCAAATTTTCATTAGAAGTTTAATCCAAACGACCATATGCAGCGTTGTGTGTTCGCTGATTGGGTTTTGGAGCAGTTAGAAGTTGGTCCCAATTTTATTAGAAAAATCATCATTAGCGAGGTCCATTTTTTGATGAATGGGTACGTGAATAAGAAAAATTAAGTTGTTGTTTGGAATGATATCGACGTTCTCTTGCAACGATTATTTAATAAAAACCTTCACACAATTTAAGGACTCCGGAAATGCGCAAAACATTTCCAAGAAGCCAATCCAAACCATCACACGTTAAGCATGTTAAGTAAAAATTATACTTAATTCAGGCATCCGTGAAGCTTTAAGCATGACAATATATTCCATTTACCTTCGTCCAACAAACATCATCATTCTGAGAAAAATAAAATTACTTGCCTTAACTGACTTCCCAGATAATAAAGTCATTCGCATGAAAAGAAGGAAGAGAAAAAAATAGGATTGAAAATCAAAACCTTCAACTGAAGTCGAGTGAAGAGACAAGGAAGGAGCGTCACGATCATAACCCTCCTTATGGTTGAGCTAGCTGAGCCTTACCTAGATTCAAAGTGTGTGTGTGTAGTTGAGAGGAGGCTGGAATGGTTTCGGCGTGGTGCTGGTGCTTCAAGGCATAATTTAATCGTCATATTCTCGAATCCAATTTCAGCAAAATTGATTATAATCGAATCGGGGCGATGTGTCACGTTCCTGTTCACACTTTGGTGACGATTTGATTTTTTTTCTGTTCTTGAGGGAGAGAGAGGAAAGTCAGCTAGAACATAGCTCAAGAATTTGATGGGTGGTGGAGGTGGTAGGCAAGTGGCATGTAACACGAATATTGTGGAGAGAAGATGAAAAAATACCTTTATAGGAACAATTTAAGGCGATTTAAGATATCGATAAGGAGATATTTAGATGGTGTTAAAGTGGTTTTAAAATTTGAAGGACTATCAGAAACATAACTGATATTTGAAGAGGAGATGGTTGGCATGATTAGCCGGATAGTGATTTCTGGAGTGCGAATTCTGTTATTGCAACCTAAGAATGAAAACAATCGATTAAATACAGAGAGAGTGTTAATGAGTTGTTGAAAATCCAAATTAAATCAGGAAAAAATATCGAATACTTTTTTTTAACTAGATCAAGTCAATCATTCACTCAACTGATTTGAACTTTAATTAACTCTGCGAATAATTTTATTTCAAATGCGAAAGCCACCTCCTTTGAAATCAGTTCTTTTCATGGAATTTTACCTTGAGGTCGAGTAGATGCATGCACATAAAAGACTTAGGTACTTTTCAGGACTCTTTAGACTCGAACTCCTTCAGTAAAATGCAATCATGTCTGAAAGCAGAAAAATCGATCTGGTATCAATGTCCCAACATCCTTGTCTAGAGTTAAAAATATTTGCATGGCACTCAATTTTCTACCCTTCTAAAATGTACTTAAATCCCGCTTTTTCAACTCTCTTTCAAAATGAAAAAAAAAACCTTTTCATTTGAAAACTGTAACCCTATCCCCTGCTCTAACTTCTCTCCTTGTGAGCTTTATATCACAGAGTTTTAAGGACTTTGCTGTTGGGATTGAATCAAGTATGGTTCCTTTTGACTCGCACCATGTTTCAAGCACGATAACCCAACGAAGCACTCACTTCCGGGTCGAAGTGAAATGCATTCTTTTTTCTTTTTGTTTTTTTTCGGGAAGGAAGTAACATTGTTTTCTAACAATGAAATGAAACTAAGTACCACTTAAGGCGCTATTTTCGAGTGATGGCATGGCAAAGATACACAACCCCATATGCATAACAACAAAACTCCCTCAGCAGAACGATAAGTCCATTTATTTTCTATGCTCCACTCGGTACTCCAATTTTAAAACTCATTTTATATATGTATATGGAAAAACCAAAAGCTCCGTGCTTTATTGCAAAATCCCGAAAACATGTTGAGTTGAAACAACAATAAAAACAATAAAAAGAAAATTCAAACTCAAAGGAACTCCAAGACTGCAACGGCAACAACAAACGAAATTATATATATCTAAACGGCACCTACTCCACTGATCTAGTTTTCGAGGCTATAATGGAAAGCAATCGTCTTTAGGTTTTTTTTGGATTTAAGTTTGAGTAATGTTTTTCGTTTGGCGAAAAATAGGAGTTATGACCTAAATTATTACGAATTTCTTTCTTCTGAAGAATTTGAGTTGTTGGGGCGTCTAATTCTGGAGAGGCAGGCAATCAGACCAACTTAATTGATGTGTTAGAGTTTCGTTAAGTACGTTCTTAATCCATTTTGTGGAATTTTTGAAAAGCATTTGATGTCATGAAGATGAATTTCCATTGAATTTGAAGAAAATTAGGACGTCTGGCGTCTGAGTGGCGGTCCCCAAATGAGCATTAAGTAATTTGATTCCAGTTTCATTACAGTTTAAGAAATTCCATGAAATCCCTTGGGTCCAACGAGGGTAGAATTAGTGAATGTTTTAAGAATTTCGATTTACAGAACACAGACAATAGACTAATGGCAGGTGAATTCCGGTCGTTAAGTAAGCATCCTTAACGATTTGCTTTCAGATTTATTTGTTTAGATATATCGGGTACTTTGTTTTAAATATACCAATCTCTATTTTTGGGTTTTCTCGAAATTAGGATATTTGGATGCTTTACTATAAGCTTTCGGACCTATAGTGTTTACATGACGACATGTTGATTATATTCTGTTAACATTTTGAAAAACACGCTCAAAGCACGGACAAAAATATTTCTTAGAAGTACAAATATTTGCCTACAATTATTTTCTTGTTTCCCTTCACTCAATGTGCAATTGGAGGAAAAACAAACTCATAAGGCATCCTTGTAGCAAAGTGTTTGTTTTTGATTCCGCAAAGCTCATATAATTTTCACTAGAAATAAAATAATAAGCAAACAATCGTGTTGAAGACTACTCAAGGATATACGCTCCGCCAAGCCGAATTGGCATTCTTAGAGCATGGGAACCGAGAAATTAGGGTCCTCCGTGAAAGAAGTTTCTCTCATGAGTTATGGAAAGATATTTGAACGTTCTTGGCTGTTAGATACATCTTTACTGTGGTGCTTTTAGATCTTGCCCGCCTGATTTCCTCCTTCCCACATACATTTCTTTCTTTCCTTTTCCATATTCAACAATAAAAGAGTCAACTTCATCACATTGATGAATGGATTCAAATTAAAAATCTAAAATAAAACAATAGTAGCCTAAAATAAGACATCGCTTAAGCTGTTGGTTTTGACGTTCGCGTTGTTAGTGGGTTGAAGTGGTTTTCTTTCGCTTAACCTTTTTTAGGAAAAGAAAACTGCAAATGAAGCTGTGATAATGACAAAAAATAGAAAATATCACAACAATGGCAGAAGATAAATGAAACGATAATTCTAATGTTGACGATAAACACAATAATAGCTACTTTTCTTTTTGAAAAATGCAACAATGGCGGTGGAAATTCTCTTCCATCACTATCATAGATTGCAGCTAGATGCAGATTTTCCATTCATTCTTTGTGTTTTTATTTGAATCAATAGTTTGGCAGTGCAGTGCAGAAAATATAATGATTTCAGAAGAGTTTATGAATCACCATAGAAAACGAAAGACATCTAAAGTGGGTCTAAAATTTCTTCTGTTGAAAATTAACTAGATCTTTCTCAGACTGCTTCCAAAGGCGTATCGTAAGCACTGGCGAGGTCAAGAATTCTTTTCAATTTAAGAGATTTGGGATTGCAGAAAGTTTCTTAGGTTAAGAAAAAATGGGAGTTAATATTCAATTTTAAAATCAAACATACCGCGCTTGGTGTAGAGTGGTATGCTTCACTTTGTTGAAGGTAGTGTTTTCCAGTACAGAGAAAAGCAATATACTTGCTGCAGGATTACGTTTAAAAAGACAAACTAGGTACAGCGAAGCGCATTGATAATCAAGCAGTATAAGACTGCTCAATAATTTCCATTTGGAAAAGGAGACTTTCCCTCCATTGATTATAGTCATTCAATCCACTCTTATAAGCTGCTTATAAGACATGAATCATTATGTAAGCCTTCTGAACTGGATATTTTTTTCAAAAATCTGAGGATCTTTATTCTTTCGTCAAGCGCAACAACTTTTCCGTTTTTTGAGCGTTTAACTGTCTTCAACTGTGACGTCCGTCGGGTATATAGCCACTGCTGTCGTTTTTGCTACTATAGTAGTATTTTACTCCTTTCGAGAGTCAAATGCTTCTCTACTACCCTAAGGCGAAATATACTCCCCAAACTTAGTGAACAAAATCTATCTATTTTCCATGTTGTATGAGATAAAACAAGAATCGAAAATCAAAATTCTCACATTTTATAGCTGATTTATTTTCAATCAGTGAGATAGTTGCCCTAAATTTAAGTCAAAGTAACCAATTTAAGGTTCCTTAAACTACACACCCAATTCCACACCTTAATTACTCGAAAATGTTGAAAAAATGAGCCTGCATTTTTTAAACACGCTTTTATGGATCAAGATCAGGATCACTTTAGTCTTTATTTGTAGGAACGTTAATGATTTTGGATCACTACAACCTACACTGAAGATCCAGAAACGAAATTATAAGCATTAACAGAAAGGTAAAAGTTGAAAACTAGATTAAACATTTTGTAATGAAATAAATAAAATTCAACTGGTGAAATTACTATAAATAGAACTGTAAGAAAACCTAACCTTTATAATCACAAGACCTCTGTCGCATGCATTCAACTTTTTCAAATCAGAAGTGATATTTTCTGTGCAGTTCCGTTGTTAAATTAATAATTAAGGGACAACTTGGAGAACTTTTAAACATAAATTCGTCAGAAAAGTGGGAAACTAGCGAAAAAGAATTATAGGCAATAACAATTGATTTGGAGCCGTTTTCTTCACTTATTTCAACTTGTGAACTTGCAGTTGACAAACTCGAGAGTTGAATTTTAAAGTCAAGCTGAAGATTGTTTTTCTTTACTTACGTAACTTTTAATTCAGAGTTTTGAATTTGAAAGTAGTAGCCACTGGGAAACTCATAACAATTTGGAGTAGTTATGTTAAAAACATGATTTTTTAATGTCTTGTGCTGTCCCAGCCGATGGCCTCAGTCACCAGTGCTGCTATGTGTCTGTAGTTCGTTACATTCATGTGCGAAGTACTGTGAAATGTCAATGTCAATGTCAACGTGATATTTTTTTGCTTTTCGAGACGGTGAAAGCAGCTGCACGATGAAATTCTGAATCAAGAAGAAAAAAGACGACAAATACCGCTTCATAATGACATAATAGCCTCCTCCGGCAAAAATATTCTCTAGGAAGTACCAGGCCAAAATGACGATACAGGAAACTACTTTTGTGTTCGAAGACCCGCCAATCAAAGAAATCTCTTGGGAAAGAGTATAAACCCCTTAAAAATAAACGCAATACATAATTGTGTGCATACAGATAGTGCATAGTCCCTAGTCAGTTAGATTTTTAAACTTTTTTTTCCCTACTCTATTCATATTTTCAAAGCCCAAGTCTTCGTAATTTTCTCTTCGCTTTATGATGATAACTTTAATATTTGTTTAATTAAAAAAAGTGTTTTACTAAATGCAGAAAACACACAATATCTGACAGAAAATTGTACGTATGTTTAATGATCTAATTTAGTTTTTGGCAGTTGAGAACAATAATTTGAGAGTGACAGCTTCTAATGAAGACAACTTAAATCGAAATTTAAGGATAGCATCCTCAAGTTGATATCAACTTCGATTGAATAAACGGCTCCTCCTATCCGACAAACACACAATTTGGGTTTTAAAACTCCCAAAAATTTATAAGAAACTATCGTTTGCTAATAAACTTCAACCACGTCATTTTTGAAACTTCAAAACGATCTGCAAAACCCATTATAAGTGAAACTTTTTCCGGAGGCGATTTATCGGGCTAAGTTCCTATAGTTAAAAAATTATACTACCCAAATATAGAAAATACTCCTCAAAATAATTGAAAAATACTACCCATTACATTTTTGAAACGACAGCACTGTATATAGCTCAAGTGAGTGGCTGAAAAAGCAGCCGTACACTGTTATCGCAAACTGGGAACAGCAGTTGAACACTGTAATCAGAGAATGAGATAGCAATCATACATTATTTAAAAGTTTTTTGTACACGTCAAATCAAGACAAGCCACTTTTCAATAATACTGAGAGACTTTTCCAGAAATTCTTAATGTGTACCTCTCAGTCTCACACGGAAAATAACTCTGTTTTTGGTGTATTTTTGTTCTTGCTTTAAGGATTTTGTGCGGAAACTAGATGTGAATTATAATTCAATAAAGTCAAATCCATATATTAAAATATAATTATGAAAGCGATGTGTATGGACTAATGAAATTAATTCGTTTTATTACAAGCATATTGAATGAATTTTGGAGAACAAATCTCCTGAGCATTTCCTCCTCTCTAACCGGCTATTTTGAGGATAATCGAGCCCTTATTCGTCGTAGGTCTTGAACAGTTTAAGTGATTGGTGTAGGAGTTTCATCCAGCTCCGAGTACAGGTCTAAAGTATTCCTTCCTTGAATTTGGGCGCACTTCTACCTCGCTTCTTTCTTATATTTAGGAGGGGTCCAAGTATGTGAAGTTAGTTCCCTGCTCATATACCTTTCCCAAAGCCTTACCATAACCTCTAACTCGCCTGACGAAATAATATTTTTGGTTGTTTTTGAAAACAAAATGTTTTTGGAAGTAACACAAGTAATAAGTAATATATGTAGGTATGTGAAATCTGAGTAAAATATGATTTTACACTGCTGTACATGCTGATGGCTACAAAAGCTCAAAGCAATTTTCCACAGGTTTGTGAAAAGCAAGGTATACCTACATGTTTCTTTATTTTGCTGTTTGCTCCTTCGAATCAAAAATTGCCACAAAAACACGAACAGTATTCGAATATATGCACCGCCTGGCAGTAAACAAGGAAACGAATGTTTTAGGCATGAATGTGTGGCAATCGGTTGTTGCGATATGAATAAAAATATCCTCTGTACCGAATACGTTTTTCATACTTTTTTCTTATATTTTTCCATGTAAGGCAAGCCATCTTGTATTTTTATTTTTGCTATAGCGGCGGCGGTTAAAATGTTTCATGCAAACCAAGACGTCATCATGACAGCTAGATTTGAAATAAAGTGTGGAATTGTCATCCTAAATGTATGCTGTGTGAATAAATGAATGTATTGTTGTGAATTTTCATGGCTCCTAGCTTGCAACCTTTCTTGTGAAAATAATTTAGTGGCTCTTGAATGTAGTGGAATATTCGCAATTAATGCATGCTCCTCAAATCATACAAGTATGCAATATTTTTGAGCATTACACAAAGTCAAGTAATTAAGAGAATACTTTCGGGCGTCTGTACAAGTTTTAAAGAATTCTGAAAAATTCAAAATCGTTAAATCAAAGGGCACGGTAGTGCCCAGCCAAGTTCTATCAAAGGGCACGGTAGTGCCCAGCCAAGTTCTAGTACAACTCCCTTTTTACAGGATCGAACTCAAATACATTTTCAACCACCCATAATTTTGAACCCATAAAGTTAGAAGCTTCAATTTTGAATAACGTATTGTAATATTCGGCTTGATCCGACAATTAAAACTTATTCACTTTTTAAATAAAACACAAATTCACTTTATTCAAATCACTCACAAACTTATTTATTCAACACTTTCAATTATAACTTTGCAAACACAGTACCTTTACTTTATCTCAGTTCACAATCAATTGATTCTTCGCCGCCAAACGGGCTATTTATATAACAAAAATACTTGGTTCTAGAAACTACTATATTGGTTCTTAGAGAAGCTTGAATGTTCGAGAAAAGAATACTGGGATTTTTATAAGAGCTGAATCTGAGTGCTAAACAAAAGTTTTCTCTTAATCACTATGTGTTGCCCCTCATTTTAACTGTCCTACACAAGTGTTTACTACTACAATTAAACGATATTAAGTAAAGAGAGTACGTACATTAAATAAACAAGAGATACAGAGTAAGTAAAGAGAGTAAGAAAAGTGTGTACATTAAATATAGAAAGAGATACAGAGCGTAAGAGATAATAAAGTATACACATTAGACATTACAATAGAAGGAGAAACAGAGCGTATGAGATAAATAAAGTGTATACACATTACAGTATTGTAATGTGTATACCATAGAGAACCTATTTACCTAGAGTCGCAACTCGATCTCTTTTTTAAAAATTCACTGTCCAAAAAATTTGGGGATAAGAGAAAAATATACTACCCATTGCAAATGTATTGGTTTGGCCTCCCATTTGAAATACATTGAAAAACCAATACATTTGCATTGGGTAGTATATTTTATCAAATTTTATTTTTTTAGTCGAAAGAGAGTAAAATGCCTTGAGTTGCGACTCTAGGTATACCTCCTCTGTGGTGTATACACTTTTCTTACTCTCTTTACTTACTCTATATCTCTTTTTTTATATTTAATGTACATACTACTCTTACTCTCTTTACTTACTCCTTATCTCTATAACTCTAATATCGTTTAATTGTAGTAGTAAACACTTGTGAGGGGCAATACCTAGTGATTAAAAGAAACTTTTTGTTTAGCATTAAGAACGTTAGCCCCTACAAAAAGTAATCCCAGTATTTTGATTTGTAAGTGGAGAGCTTCTGGAACATTCAGCTTCTCCAAGAACCATAGTAGTTTCTAGAACCCATCATTTTTGTTATATAAATAGCCGTTTGGCGGCGAAGCAAGTTAGTTGATTGTGAGCTGCGATAAAGCAAAGAACACTGTGTTTGCAAAGTTATAATTGAAAGTGTTGAATAAATAAGTTTGTGAGTGATTTGAATAAAGTGAAATTGTGTTTTATTTAAAAGTGAATAAGTTTTAATTGTCGGACCAAGCCGAATATTACATTGGTGTCAGAAGTGGGATTAAAACTTATTGAGAATAAAACAGTGATTAAACTATTTTGTGTGAAATAGTGAAGTTAAAAATTAAAGAACAAAAAAAAAAAAAAACAAGAGTAAAGTTTTGAAAGACTTAACTGTCCATGAGCTAAAGGCCGAACTACACAAACGTGGCTTAAGTGGGGCAGGATATAAAAACGAACTCGTAAAACGGCTACAGGAATATCTGGAACAACAAAATGAAAACCCAGATACATTTGCTTTCGAAGTGGAAGCAAAATCGGAAGAGGTAAATGCAACTGCCGACTTATCTAACATGATGTCACTTCTTCTAGCCAAATTCGAGAAGAATGTTCTGGAGCAACTACAAACACAAAAGAATGATGTTCTGGAGCAACTACAACCTTAAAGAAACGAGCAGAAGAACGAGCAAGAGAACGTACTCAGACAACTAGAAGCTCAAAGAAATTATGTTCGGGAGCAACTAGAAACTCAAAGAAACGAGCAGAAGAACGAACAAGAGAATGTTCTCAAACAACTAGAAGGAAATGTCCTCAAGCAACTAGAGGCTCAAAGAAATGATGTTCTGGAACAACTACAAGCTCAAAGGGATGACGTTCGAGATCGGTTTGATAAACAGAAAAATCTGCTAGAAGGCAGGTTTGCGGACTTCGAAGACAAAATCAATGAGCGTGTCGAAAAACAAAATTCAACGACTAATGCACGTTTCAAGAAAATAGACGACCAGATCGAAACCATTACAAGCGAACTAGAAAAAGTGCGAAAGATGAAAGCTCGAGAACCTTCTGGTGAGTGCTCAAGAAAGAGAGAAGTGAATCCAAGCTTTGATGGCCAGATACCGTGGTCAATCTACAAGAAACAGTTTGAAGCAGCAGCAGTAACAAACGGCTGGGACGATGACGAAAAATACATTGCTCTTACGCTTGCGTTAAGAGGAGCAGCTGCTGAACTGCTACAAACCATCCCAGCAGAGAAGAGTGGTGACTTCAAAGTTCTGGTAAACGCAATCGAACAGTGGTTTGGGGATAGCCACATGGCAGAAGTCTTCCGAGTACAACTAAACAACAGGGCACAGAAAAGAGGTGAAACTCTGCAGCAGCTTCAGGCAGATATCGAGCGATTGGTTCACCTGGCATACCCAACAGCTGGCAACGAGATAATAAATCAACTTGCTGTTGAAGCCTTTGTGAGAGCTGTAGGCGATATAAATCTCCAAAGGGCTATTCGCACTGCCGGAAAGCAAACACTACCAGAAGCATTGGCTTTCGCTCTAACAATGGAAGCCGCAGAACAAGCTTCCCAAAACGTGCATCGCGTGAGAGAATTGGAAGTCCAAGAATGCTCTTGTCAGAAGGCTACTCTGGAAAGGAGTCAGCGAGACGGACCAGCACGATGCTGGAACTACAACAAGACTGGGCATCTTCAACGACAGTGCAGATTACCGCGAAGACGAACCTCATGTCAACACTGTGGAAACAGAACTTACTCAACAAGTCAAAGTAACACCAACAACGTTGCTTCCGAAGTTGTTTCCCACCCGGGAAACGAATAAGAACCAACTTCGAGTGGCAGAAGCTGGTTTCTGGTATCGATGGCCCCAGAAACACCATCCAGGTTTCCCAAACGAAACGTGACAACAAGAGCCTGACCGTGGAAGCAAGTATAAACGGTAACGAATGTGTGGCTACCATAGACACCGGTGCCACGGCGTCCATTGTACGGCAGGACCTCGTTAAGAAGACATGGCTCCACAACACCAATAGCTATCGTCTAAGGACTGCAACTGGAGAAGCCGCAAAAGTCTATGGTGAGGTACGTCTTAAGATCCGGGTGGCAGAGCTGGAATTCTCTCACCTGTTCCTGGTAGCAGATATATGCGACGAGTGCATTGTCGGCGTCGATTTCATGAAAGATCAGGGATTGATATTGGACATCGGGAACCAAGTCCTGAAATATCGAAACATCGAGATTCCGATGATCTATGAGATTCACTCATATGAGACCTCGCTATCTGTGAAACCCGTCATCAAATAAGATCTGACTTTGCCTGCTTCTTCAGAAGTATTCGTGTGGACGAAATTGAAGGGTAAGCCTGGAAGCCATCGATACCTCATGGTCGAACCAGCATCTGTAAAGTCCTCCCAAAACGTCACCATTGGGAAGACTCTTGTTAGACCTGTAAAGAACATGGTTCCCGTACGAATACTGAACATCAAGCCGTACGAAGTTAAGCTTAGAAAAGGTGAGATTGTCGGACAATGCGAATCTGTATCAGCGATAACAAGGATCAGCGAAAAAGAGCCAAGGCAAACCTTGAAGTTAGAAGAGCTGAACTCCATAAAGGCCAACATTCTCAAGTCATCTAATCTTGGTCACCAACAACGAAGAACTGCAGAAGGCCTCCTCGAAGAATTTGCAGATATCTTTTCGTCATCGCAAGGAAAATATGGCAGAACACAACTGGTTCAACATCGAATCAACACCGGGGATGCAAAGCCGATCCGTCAACCTGCAAGACGCCTTCCACTAGCCAAACAAGGTGAGGTTGAAGAACTGATAACCACCATGAAAGAAGAGGGTCTGTTCGAAAACTCTAAAAGCCCTTGGGCGTCGCCAATGGTCCTGGTAAAGAAGAAAAACGGATCAACCCGCTTTTGCGTGGACTATCGAAGGTTGAATGATGTGACCAAGAAGGATAGCTACCCTCTGCCTAGGATCAGTGATACTCTGGACGCAATGGAAGGAGCACAATGGTTGTCAACGTTGGACCTGAAAAGTGGATACTGGCAAGTAGAAATCCATCCTGAAGACAAAGAGAAGACAGCGTTCTCGACAGGAAACGGATTGTGGCAGTTCAAAATGATGCCTTTTGGACTGTGCAATGCTCCAGCGACTTTTGAGCGCCTTATGGAATGCGTCCTGCAAGGACTCACATGGAAATCTTGCCTGGTCTATTTGGATGACGTCATCGTATACGGGAAAACATTTGACGAACATTGTACAAATCTGAGAGCCGTGTTTCAAAGACGTCGAGAAGCCCACCTCAAGCTCAATCCAGAAAAGTGTTCACTCTTCAAAAAAGAAGTGAAATACCTGGGACATATCATCTCATCCCAAGGAGTTAAGACGGATCCTGATAAGGTTGACACCGTGAAGAATTGGCCAACACCACAGGACAAACATCAACTCCGAAGCTTTCTGGGTCTAGCCACCTACTATAGGCGCTTCGTCAAGAATTTTGCTGAGATCGCCAAGAGTCTACATCAGCTAACGGAAAAGGGAAAGCAGTTTAAATGGTCAGGTGAGTGCGAGCGCAGCTTTCAAGAGCTCAAGCAACGCTTGTGTAATACACCAGTGCTGACCTACCCGACTCCAGGAAAACCGTTCATCATTGATGCTGATGCCAGCAATGTCGGGATTGGTGCTGTATTGTCACAGGTACATGATGGCGAAGAAAAGGTGGTTGCCTATTACAGCACGGTACTCTCGAAGTCGGAAAGAAACTATTGTGTGACCAGAAGAGAACTTCTTGCACTGATTTTGGCAACAAAGCACTTCCATAAGTATCTCTATGGACAGAAGTTTCTTCTCCGAACCGACCATGGAGCACTAAACTGGCTTTTGAATTTCAAGAATCCAGAGGTACAAGTGGCGAGATGGATTGAGAGGCTGCAGACGTACGATTATGAAATTCAACATCGGAAGGGGAAGCTTCACTCAAATGCTGATGCACTGTCTCAGAGACCATGTAAGCAAGACTGTAAGCATTGCAGACGCCAAGAAGAAAAAGAAGTGGTCACTGTCCTACGAACCAGAACCGATCCCATTTACGGCTGGAGCAACGACGAGTTGAGGAAGGCTCAACCAGATGACCCAGATATTGAACCCATCCTCGCATGCAAGGAACACCAGGAAAAACCAGAATGGGCTGATATCTCCAACAGAAGTCCGGCTCTTAACGCCTATTGGGCACAGTCTGACTCATTGCATGTCCAAGAGGGTGTCCTTCGACGTAAATGGGAATCAGCAGATGGAAAGTCCTATGTAATGCAGCTAGTCTTACCGAGATCGAAGATTATGGACGTTCTGCGAGAGATGCATGATGGAGTTTCGGGAGGCCATCTAGGAGTAAACAAGACGCTAGAAAAGATTCGACAACGATTCTATTGGCTACATGCAAGGGAAGATGTCGAGAAGTAGTGCCGAAAATGTGATACCTGTGCTGCCACCAAAGGCCCGAACAAAAAGAATCACAGCCAAATGCAGCAGTATAATGTCGGATCATCCTTTGAAAGGATTGCAGTAGACGTGGCGGGTCAATTTCCGGAAACAAATAATGGAAATCGTTATATTCTGGTCGTCAGGGATTACTTCAGCAAGTGGCCTGAAGCATACGCCATTCCGAATCAAGAAGCCAAAACAGTCGCAGACCAAATTGTGTTCAACTGGGTGAGCAGATTCGGTGTTCCATTAGAACTGCGTTCCGACCAGGGAAGGAATTTTGAATCAAACATATTCCAGGAAGTTTGTGGGCTTCTTCACATCAAGAAGACAAGAACAACACCACTCCACCCACAATCTGATGGCATGGTCGAACGGTTAAACCGAACCCTTAAGGAACATCTTTGCAAAGTTGTGGACGACAACCAGCGAGATTGGGATCGACACATTCCACTGTTTTTGATGGCGTATCGAAGTGCAAGACATAGCTCAACTGGCCATACACCGTCTGAGATTTTTATGGGAAGGAACATCAGATTGCCGAGCGAAATAAAATTTGGATGTCCCTCGTCGGAACCGCAATCCGAGGATGACTACTTGGATGACCTCAGAGAAAGACTCCTTCAGATCCACGACGATACCAGGTCAAAAATAAAGATGTTCAGTGACCGAATGAAGACACGCTACGATATACGAGCGACAACAACAGAGTTCCAAGCAGGAGATCGAGTGTGGCTTTACAATCCCCATCGACAAAAAGGGTTGTCACCGAAACTTCAACGGGACTGGGAAGGTCCATATACAGTGATTAGCAAAATCAACGACGTCGTGTACCGGATACAAAAAGGAGTCAGAGGGAAGCTTAAAGTCGTACATCGCGACCGACTACATCGCTACAGTGGTGATGAGAATGATGGATTTGTTCGGGACGATCAATCCTAAGGAGGGGGCAATGTAATGTGTATACACTTTTCTTACTCTCTTTACTTACTCTGTATCTCTTTTTTTATATTTAATGTACATACTACTCTTACTCTCTTTACTTACTCCTTATCTCTATAACTCTAATATTGTTTAATTGTAGTAGTAAACACTTGTGAGGGGCAATACCTTGTGATTAAGAGAAACTTTTTGTTTAGCATTAAGAACGTTAGCCCCTTTAAAAAGTAATCCCAGTATTTTTATTTGTAAGTGGAGAGCTTCTGGAACATTCAGCTTCTCCAAGAACCATAGTAGTTTCTAGAACCCATCATTTTTGTTATATAAATAGCCGTTTGGCGGCGAAGCAAGTTAGTTGATTGTGAGCTGCGATAAAGCAAAGAACACTGTGTTTGCAAAGTTATAATTGAAAGTGTTGAATAAATAAGTTTGTGAGTGATTTGAATAAAGTGAAATTGTGTTTTATTTAAAAGTGAATAAGTTTTAATTGTCGGACCAAGCCGAATATTACAGTATTAACTTCATGGACACAAAGGCCCTGTAAAAAAAAATAATTTTGTAGAACCACTACTTCCTGAGATATTGAACAGTCAAAATTTCAAAAACCGTAATTGACTCACTGACTTACTGACTCACTGATCATCAAAATTATGAAGCACTTCTAGCAATAGCAGAATCTTGAAATTTGGTACAATGGTAGGTTTTCGGGGTATATAGAGGAAAAAATTGAAAATTTTAATTTGCTCATTCCGGGGGCGTGGTATCTGCCCACTTTCTAAAACTGGTCGTATATCTTGAAATTCGGAATTCTAATAGGGTTTTGGATGAAAATAAGGAAAAAGATAAGTAAAATATTTTAGTTTCATTTAGGGGCGTGGTTTCCGCCCACTATCTTAAAACGGTCGTATGATGTTGAAATTCGGAATTCTTGTAAAGTTTTGGTTAAATGACATTAAAAAATAAGAAAATAATCTATTTGAATTTAGGGGCGTGGTAGCCGCCCACTTTGTCAAAATGGTCGAAAACGTTTAAATTCGAAATTCTGATAGGGTTTCGCTTGAATATTAGAGAAAATATAAGTATAAAATTTTTGTTTCATTAATAGGCGTGGTTGTCGCCCACTTTCTTAAAGTGGTCATAGGATGTTGAAATTTAGAACTCTGGTTTGTTTAACTTTATAACACTCCATAAGTAACTTTCCTAAGTGGTTTCACAATGGACCCTTGAGGTCTAAATGAGTTAACAACATCTAGACAACCACTCTAACCCAACCTACCTATTATTTGCTTATAAATTGGTAGAACAATTATATGTATTGTTGAAGTTTTCAAACTGCTAGCTTATTTAGTGTATTTCGAGGTTAATGTTTCCATAAAAAAAACCTTGCAAAAAGATCTGAAATCAGAACAAAAACATAAAATGTAAAAAAAGAGCCAAGTTCTCTTATGTGCAAACAACACTGTGTAAAACTAAAAAGTCAGCCACCAAAAGTAATGAGATCTAAAAGAACGCCAAGTTCATACATTTAAAAGTGTTATATTGAATATTTTGAATAATAGAAGATAATACAACAATATTTAAAGAAAATAGAAAATAGTTTGGCTGAAAATTTACAAGTTCACTGTTCAAGTTTTAAAATGTTAGTAATCACGCATCAAACGAAAACTTGCCAAGTGAACTTGTAAATTTTCAGCCAAACTATTTTCTATTTTCTTTAAATATTGTTGTATTATCTTCTATTATTCAAAATATTCAATATAACACTTTTACATGTATGAACTTGGCGTTCTTTTAGATCTCATTACTTTTGGTGGCTGACTTTTTACACAGTGTTGTTCGCAAATAAGAGAACTTGGCTCTTTTTTTACTTTCTATGTTTTTGTTCTGATTCTTTTCACATGATACAATATAAAAAATATATCTCATTGCATGCCAAATCAATATTTTTCTGTAAACATTTAATTTAAAAATTTTGTAGACTTCTCATTTCATCCTTCCAATGTGAAGAGAACTTTTAGTTCAATTTGTGGTATTTATTTCCGAAAGCAATTTATTATCTCTGTACGAACAAAACCACACCATTTCAAAAAAAAAAAACATCGACAACCCCCATTTTTTTAGCAACTAAAAAAAGTGTGAGCGTTTCCTTGCTTCGGCAATTCCCGTGCACTGGAATATTATCAATTGATGGAGATATCTCTCTAGAGTTTGAGGAAACAAAAAGTGTAGGTACAGCCAAAGGAAATCACACCAAAAAGCGGGAAAAAAGAAAACCAATCCAATTGTTGTGGGCTACCACTTGTAGTAAAAAAAAGAAGAGAATCCCACCGACAGACAGTCTGACAAATGTGTGTACCTGAATGAAAAATTGCGGGTTTGCAACATCATCGCAAAAAAAGGAAAAATCCTTCTTTGCAGGTTTGTTAAATATGTACCTGTCGGAAGGGTTTGCAAAATCAACATCTTGACATATTTTCACGGGTTTTTTTGAACACGCAGATTGTAAATTTACAACTTTGCATGTTTTTTTTCAAATTTTGTACTTAGATTTTATAGAGTTTAAAAAGCCCTATTAAAAGAGCCCTAACTGATCTCCATCACTTTGCCTCCCCTTCAAAAATGGTGTGGGTGGAACGAGTTCTGCTGACGACCTTGTTGTGAAACTTTGATAGCTGTCCTTAAACGACCAACAATGACAATGACGCCGACAACATTTGCTTGGTCAGGTTATGTGAAAGTGAAAATATACCTAATAATGACAAGACCATTTGACAACAACAAAACAATATCCAAGCCATATATATCGAAAGATGTAAAGGATAAAAGGACATCCTTTATGTTTGTTTGACTATTATACAGGGTGATTCACGAGCGTTGTGCCAAAAAGCTTGAGCGTGTAGGTTGAGTTGAGACAAGAAAAAAATCGTATGAGAGGGGGGGGTCTATTCCCCCCCGTTTAGCCGGGAGGGGCAATTTTCTGAAAAATTGACTTATTTTGTTTAAAAAAATATTAAAAATCAACGGCTTCGTTTACAACGCCGTGCTATACCTTTCTGAAAAGCCAAAAACTTCTTCTTTCACTTTGTTTTTAAATTAAATTGTTTTAACGAATAGTTTTAAGAAAATAAATTTTCAAACTCAAAATTTTCAAAAAAAAAGCAAAAAAAAAATTTTTGAACTCATTTTTTTCAAAATTTTATGTAATTAAGTACTAATTTTGTTTTAAAAATTCAACATTTTTGTTAATTTTTAGTCGAAAACAGAAAACTGGATGCAAAAATGTCTTTTCGTTTTTGAGAAATTAAGAAAAAACCGAAACCACTTTTTTCTAAAAAAATGTTTGTTTTTATTTTTACCTATCTGGACTTTTAGTTTAATTTATTAATTTAATTTATAAATTTAATTTTTTGTAATTGGAGTTTTATGAGGACTCAATAAAGTAGAAAAGTATTACATTATCTCTGGATTAACCATTTTGTTCATTGATATCGTCTGAAAACTGAACTGTAATTTTTTCTTACTTACCTGGGGCCGGCCGCGGCCACTCGCCGGCGAAGAGTTCTACCTGCTAGGGGCTTAAGATAATTAAACCGCATTTTTTCTTGAATGAAAAAACAATTAACAACCTAAAGGTTAATAAAAGGCATCGCATATTTACTAAACCACCATTTACAATTAAAATATTGACTCATCAACACATAACAATAACAAACTCATACGCTTGAGAATAGTTAGCGGACAGGACCTTCTGCTACGTTTTAACTTGTTGTCGAGATCGAGAAGCCGAAAGACTCTACGCTGAAAGATATCCCAATAGATGGCGCCCAAGTCGTAGCATGTTTTCAAGAATCCGCCGACGAGAGCGCTGAGAGCTAGAAGTGAAAGGTCAATGGCAGACGTTATCAATGAAAAAAATGATTAATCCAGGGAAAATCCAATACTTTTCTACTTTATTGAGTCCTCATAAAACTCCAATCACAAAAAATTAAATTTATAAATTAAATTAATAAATTAAACTAAAAGTCCAGATAGGTAAAAATAAAAACAAAATTTTTTTTAGAAAAAAGTGGTTTCGGTTTTTTCTTAATTTCTCAAAAACGAAAAGACATTTTTGCATCCGGTTTTCTGTTTTCGACTAAAAATTAAAAAACATGTTGAATTTTTAAAACAAAATTAGTACTTAATTACATAAAATTTTGAAAAAAATGAGTTCAAAAATTTTTTTTTTGCTTTTTTTTTGTAAATTTTGAGTTTGAAAATTCATTTTTTTTAAACTATTTGTTAAAACAATTTAATTTAAAAACAAAGTGAAAGAAGAAGTTTTTGGCTTTTCAGAAAGGTATAGCACGGTGTTGTAAACGAAGCCGTTGATTTTTAATATTTTTTTAAACAAAATAAGTCAATTTTTCAGAAAATTGCCCCTCCCGGCTAAACGGGGGGAATAGACCCCCCCCCTCTCATACGATTTTTTTCTTGTCTCAACTCAACCTACACGCTCTAGCTTTTTGGCACAACGCTCGTGAATCACCCTGTATACATTTATATCTCAATGTGCACAGTGTGCATATGCATAAACATTATTTTGTACTTGAAGCCATATAAAGTCCTTCGAGACAGTTTTTGTCGTTTGTTTTGACGATATCATTTTCTATATCAGCACTAGGGTGAAAAACAACACTCGTGCTGGCTTGATGATGTGTAGGTGAGATTTAGCTGCGGCTGCGGGGGTTAATGGGTATTCACAAATTATGAGAGAAAAAGACATAGGAGGTCAACCCGTCTGTCTGCGTCCTAGATTGAATTTTTGTTTGTTTTTGTAACATACTTTTTGGTGTCAGTGTAGAAATTTATTGCGTTTTGGTTTGAATTTGTGTGTGACATGTGAGATGTGAGTATAACCGAATACTTAAGGAGATTTTGACAGAATTTAAAGAAAGATGTAAAAAAAGAAAATGTAACAAACTAAAAGTGAATGTTCCACAATGTTATTTTATTTTTATGGGCGTTGACTTACATCAATGTCTTTCTTTTTTGTTGAAACAACAAGCCGTAAGTCAAATTATTTTAACAAGTTCAATGCGCGCATTAAATTTCAGCAAGAATTTGTGCAAGAACACCTGCGGGCATTTTCCATCCAAATTATTTTAAGGTTCACCTTTTAGTAAAACCTTTCAACAAACATAATCAGAACACAAAATTCACTTGATAACTGTTTTATCAACAGTTTCAATGTCCGTTAAACTGCTTCAAGCATTATTGGTTGGTTTAATTTTAAAATAACTTTGGAAGAATTAAATGCGCTTTGAATACAGGATGACATTTGGTCAGCTTAAACTTGTTTTATTTTCCCAAATGTAAGTATCAAATTTTAACAATTTAAACAAAGTTTGATTATATTTGTTTCAAATTCTCGTTTTTCTTTTATTTGCTGTTGTGATTTCCTGTCTCAATTTAGTTTGTTTTATTCCATAAGGTCGATTCAATTCTATTTTGGAAGGTAGGACATTATTGCATTTGCATAGAAATTGAGTTCTTTTTTAATCCCATGCCGATTGCAAACTCAACAATTTCGATTTGATTTAGTTAAAAAAGAGAAAAAAAACCAATTGTAAAGGTATAGAATTGAAGAGGGAAATTTGAGCTTATGTGCCCAACGTAAATAAAACGTTAGCCGAATGATTTTGGAATATCAAGTGCCTTACTTAGATTTCCTGAAGTTTTATTGTTTGGAGAAAGAGATTTCATTTCATTTTTTTTTCATTTCATTTTTTTTTCATTTATTTCAAGTATAATAGTTGACATTGACGCATTAAGATTATAATCTTTTAGAGCATCTAAATACATTTATAACATTTATGAATATATCAACAAAACAAAAAAAAAATTTATGGGAAAATTATTAAATTATTAATTACATTGAAATTTAAAATACAGAAAAACAAAAAAAATATTGAATTTTAAAAACTTAGAATCTATTCAGATAAAAAATAAAAATGTGTTAGATTTGATTTGAAAGGTGCAAAAATAGTTTTCTCTTAAAAGCTGCAGGGGCGATAGTGCTTTGCAATTCATTTGGAAGTAAATTCCATTGACGAATTGCAGACACATAAAATGAGCGTTCTGAAATGCGGTGTGAAAAGCGGGGTAAGATTAACTTTAAACCTCTCTGTGAGTTAGCAAAGCTTAGTACAGCGCTAAGATACCTCGGACCTCTACCATGGATGATATTGTGAAGCCTCAGGAGAAGTCGAAATTTTAAGTAATCGTCAAGATTCATACCAAAGATACAATGACGTAAATGTGAAACACTAGTGTGTCTTGGTATAGAGTAAACAAAGCGAATACAGTCATTTAAGGCAACATTTAGTTTCCTTTTACACACACAATCTAAAGCTGGATATACACTCGAGTTAAAAGTAAAATAAGGCATGATCAGTGACTTAATGAGATGTTTCTTCATACTGGGCATCAGAATGTCCGAAGACGATCCCAAACACCGTAGACCATAATAAATTTTCCTAATCGTATCGGAAATCGCTTTACAACAACTCAAATTACTGCTTATTTTATAACCCAAATAAGTGACGTCTTTTACATATGAAATGATTTCGTTATTGAGAATGACCAATGGGAAATCGTCAGAGTTGAGCTCATCTCTAGCACATAACATTGCAACAGACTTGGATGGATTCAGAGACATATGGTTATCATTAGACCATTTAAATATACAGCTAAGATCCTCATTTAATCGAGCAATGCAATCCTCCATAAGCCCTATTGGTCGAAAAATGTAAAGAACAACATCATCTGCATATAAATGAACCTGACTGTGGGAAACAATATCCGGAAGATCATTAATGAATAACGAAAACAGCAAAGGACCAAGAACTGAGCCTTGGGGAATTCCAACATTGGTTATAAAGGAATTCGAGGTACCAACTTCAGTTTTAATTCGCTGCACTCTATTCTTTAAGTAGTTGCTCAATAACTTCAAAGATAATTTTGAAAAGTTAAACGTTGATTTTAGTTTGGATATAAGAATGGAATGATCAATACAATCAAATGCTTTACTAAAATCCAAAAGTACCATGACTCCAAACTTGCCAGAGTCAAGTGCAAAGGGAATATCAGAAGTAACTTTAATAGCGGCAGACTAACAACTGTGTGAGCAGCGAAACCCAGATTGCAATTCCGATAGTATGTGGTTTTCGCTTAGATACAACTGCAACTGATCATGCATAATTTTTTCAAGCAACTTTCCTAGAAAAGATAAAATGCTAATTGGCCTGAACTCAGAGGGTTTGGAAGGGTTAACTTTTTTTGGAACAGGGATAACGTACGAGTTTTTCCACTCCTCTGGAAATTCACCACTGTATAAACAAAAGTTGAATATGTGAACCAAGTAGTTAGTTATAAGCGAGAAAATAAGCCTTAAGAATTTTGGAGAAATACAATCAGGACCAATCGCATCAGATTTCACAGATTTAACTGAATTTAGAATATCATAAGCACTTATACAAACAAAACAAAAAGAACTTTCACTATCAGGCAGATTGAAAATACTTTGAGGAGTTTCTGAGCTGGAGTAGGGAAGGGTCAAAGAGTCTAGCATTACTTCAGGGCGAAAGGGACATTTATTTTTGCTTTTATCCTCTGTTACACCAATTTGTTTAAGATTTTTCCAAAGTTCTCTGGAGCTCAATGAAGGGTCCAGTTTCTGCAGAAAGTAAGAACGCTTACAATTACGTATGGTAGAATTTACTTTGTTACGCGCATACACATATTGCCTTTTGTTAAAATCTGTAGGGCTACTCTTAAACTTTCGGAAAAAACGTTCTCTTTCTCTTATTAGAAATTTTATATTGCTAGTAAACCACGGACATCTACTAAACCTCTGTTCCTTTGTAACTAATGGGACATAGGAATCATACAAATTCAAAATTAAGTTATTAAGCAAAGAAACTTTAATGTTAATATCTGGTGTGAAGAAAATCTCATTCCATACAGAGCTGTTAAAGTCACGCATTACGTTTTCAAAACTGAAATTTCTATACGACCTATAACTGAACGTTCTTGCAAGATTAGTAACATTAACACCAAATTGAAACGAGCAAAAAATATAATCATGAATAAACTCAGAAGTTGGTCTAACTTGGTCGTAACCGAGAACTTTTTCCCTAGAGCTGGTCAAGAACATATCAAGTAGAGACGGGTTCAAATTTGACTTGAAGCATGTTGGCCACTGGTTATTGACCACTGAAAGACCCATTTTATCACAGAAATGCAAGAAAAGTCTTGAAGAACTATTATTTGCCAAGAAATTAACATTGAAATCACCTCCAATCAATATAATTATTGTATTTTGAATTGAGTCTGAGTAAGGTTTCTTCCAATTCTAACAGATTTTCCTCCGTAAAAATATTGGGTGGGCAATAAATGGTGACAAGTAACAATCTCTCAACCGAATTTCTCACTTCAACGCAGATGAAATCGATTTTACTTCCAACTGACTTGAAAACTGTGTTGACAAGCAAATTTTCGCGTATGTACATACAAACGCCACCTCCGACCCTATCTTTCCTATCATTCCTGAAAATATTAAAACCAGGTATTGCTACGAGAGCATCCGAGATACACGAATTCAACCACGATTCTGAGACCATCACAATATCTAACTTAGAGGTACTAAGCATCTGGTATAAAACCGTATATTTAGCCCGAATACTTTCAGCATTTAAACATAAAATTTTTAACCCAACATCATACGCACCACACAACACATTCAGAACACATCTGACATTATCAGGATCCATGCCCGCAAATATAAAAAAATGATTCAGCATCTACCATCCTGTGCAGAAAATAAGAGAAACATATTTGCACCAGAGAAACATAAAAACTGTAAAAGTGAAAAAGATGTATAAATTCAAAAATAATGGAATCAGAATTAAAATTATTTATAGGATATAAAAACATAGTCATTTCGAGAACATAAGGCTCTGTTTTAAAAATTCTATTAACATTAAAAGATTTAAAAACAAAAAGAGTTAGGGAAATTACAAATATATTGCTACCTACAGATGCTCAAATTACAATAATAAAGTTAAACGATCATAGAGAATAATAAAAATAAATAAATAAAGAACATAAATCATAGGTGCATCATGACTCAATTCCATCAATAGCAACAGCAGCAACAGAATCAGCATTAACCACTCCGACATCATTCACAACAACAACATCGCTATGCGAACTACTTCCAGATGTTAATATATTCGGTGACTCTTTGCTCAGATTATTTTCAGTTGATTTGAGATTAACTCTACCATCAAAAGTACAAACATTAGTAAAGTTTCTTAAGGCGCGATATGGTGCATGAATAAGATTTTTTGCGGACAGAAGTCGATTAACATTCTTGAAAAATGGTAAAGAAAAAACGTTTCTTAAAATTCAAGCAAAAACGACAATTTTCTTGAAGGAAATTAATCAAACCACGACTTATTTCAATACCAGTCACTTGCAATTATGAGAATTAAGGAGAACGAATATAATTAGGAATAATTCTTCATTCAATCAACCTAGTTATCAATTCATTTTTTTCAGCAGTATTTTGAAATATCCCGCAGATTTTAAAATTTCCCTTAGAAGTTAAGAAAATATCCATCATTAACACATCAATATCTCAGTTCTCAGGCCTAGCCTTACCAATTATTTTTTGTGTGTTTTTTTTTCTATCAATATTTCCTAAAGAAAACAAAAATTAACCTGATTTCTCAAGGAAGGCGCCAACAACATTCCAATTACTAGATTCTTGAATGTTAAGACAAGAACATGATTGCCTTCGAATGAATCGATTTACTTTGTCAGGTTGCGTATATGAGAATTTCATGAATTTTCACATTACAAATGACTGATCCACTTCTTAAACAATTCAAGTTGCTGCCAACAACAGAATGAAATGTCTCAAGGGTTCCAAATGTTCCCTGTTGAGTTGTCAAGAAATTTGTTTCTTCTCAGTTACAGAACTTACATGGGTAGATGATGGAAACAACATGATGCCTTGAGGGTTTTGTTTTTGTTTGAATTTCATTGATAATTTCCAGACGCCAATCATATTAAAAATACAATTCGCTTATGGATTTGGATGTCTTGGGGTGTTTCTCCCTTGACCTTGTTGTTTGTCA
Source organism: Sphaerophoria taeniata (assembly GCA_943590905.1). NCBI lineage: Eukaryota > Metazoa > Arthropoda > Insecta > Diptera > Syrphidae > Sphaerophoria > Sphaerophoria taeniata. The sequence continues at coordinate 29,514,118 of OX016541.1, forward strand.
AAGAGAAAATTAAAGAAAAAGAAAACATTGTCTGAAAATATGTGATTGAAAACAGTTCTTATAAAATTCAATTGGATGAAATAAAGTCGAGAAATCTTTTCTTCATGCAAGAAATTAAGGTTTCAAGTGGATGGGCCTCAAAAGAAATACGTTTGTTCTTATATTGATTAGTAGTTAAAGAGGTTAAAACTGTTCAAGAATGATTAATTTTTTAAATGTACCAATCCATAAACATGGATTTTGATAAGATTCAGTATAAATTTAAACCAATTAAAAAGAAATACAAATTTAATGTATTAATACGTCAAGTTTAAGAGGTTCAATCAAACATGCAGCTTATCTCTGAATTATTCAATCACCACTTATAAATATTCCTATAAGTTTTTTCAGACTATGTTAATTTCCATTGGTCTTATCTTTAGGGCTGCTGACTTATAACTTTTTTCGTCATTAAGTTCCATTTAGGTGACAAAATGGTACTCCCCGAAATCGTTTGAATTAATTTATAATTCAATGTCAATACGAAGTGTCTGAAAAGATAGATATTCAAAGACATTACAGTCTAAACCTTAATTCAAAATACAAAAACTTATAGTAGGAGAGCCGGCTGCTCAATCCCACTCTGCATGACGTCCCGAAACGAAATGTTGAAAAACCATTTTGTTGGTGTCTGGGATAGCTCCAAACCGCGGACTTGCCTGATTTTATGTGGTGCGATATCATACTATCTTAAATATAAAAATGAATCGCAAAATGTGTATGTAAGCGCATAACTCAACAACGCCTGGACCAATTTGGCCAATTCTTTTTTTTTAATGTTCGTTGAAGTTCAAAGATGGTTTTTACGGCGAGAAACTTATGCTTTTTAAATCACAAATTGTACCAATGTTAAAAAAACATACTTTTTCCACCCCATCAAAATAAAAAAAAAATGATCAATTTCAAATATTGAAAATTATGTTTGTCAGATGTCAGATCTAAAATTATTTATGTAAATGACATCTTCAACATCGAGAGGTGTTGACTCGCCGACAAACCAGCGTGGTTTAAAAACCCCGTTTTCAATGACCCAACCACAGTCTTCCGCAGAAAAGTTTACGCAGGATGTAACTGTCGCATCCAACCATATGGAATTTACATATACTGTTCTCAACATTTTTTGTTTCAAAGATTTCCAGCATGGCGGAATTGTACTGGAATCGAAACCTTTCACTTCCTTCATAAATTTTTAATTGTCCTTCGTTCTGGCGTATTTTTTCTGGAAAAGCTGAAATCGTGCATTGTTGACACTATTGCAACCTTTCACTTTATACATCAAACAAGTGAATTCTTGAATAGCATCAATTTTGTCGTCGTCAAAGATATCAGCTGGATGGGTCAGAGAAGCGAAAACTTCTTGAAAGAAAACGTTGTCTTCTAAAATCTTGAACGGTTTCACTTTTCCTCGATTAAAAAAAGACGCTGTAAAATCAGACCCAGTGAACGCATGAAATGCTGGAAGGGCTGAACACAACGTAGGTCCGAGGATGGATGCTAATTCCGTGCAATTTATACATACTTGATCGTAACTACGACTCGCTTTCCGTGTTTTTGGAGACGTCAACCAAACTGACATTCCAGGAACTTTACTTAAATTTCCCAGTAAAATGATTAGAATATCAGTGTCCGAGGCTTTTACGTCAACCTTTGGATGCCAATTTGGAAATGTGATACATAACCCTTGTATCTGCCTCTTCATGCTGGCATTCGTAGGTACTCTCTATCTGTTTACTTACACGGTTATTTGGACGAGGTTGAAGCGGACCTTGTATGGCAAATTGGACGTCAACTTCATTGCGACTCTGTCTTTTAACATAATTCATAACATACTTTTGCAAGACCACTGGAATTCGTTCTTGCTAGTAAACTTAAATACACGATTTCTGTGTTTTAAAAAATTAATTTATAAATAAAGGCATAGATATGTTATTGCCAAGGGGTATCAATAGAGTAGATAACCGAATAAGTTGTTGGAAAACATGTGGTCATAAAACATATAATAAGAAGTCACCAATATAAGCTATGTGGATCTTAACTCATCATACATTATTTCGTTTTTCTCGTTATTCGCGCGCTAACTTTGAATGCTGGCAAGTTTAGATTTGCACCAGATTAGCGCTGGCAAGTTTACGCCATTAGTTAAAAAACATTGAGGTAAACATTCTAGCAAAATTTCAAGTCGGGACGCGATGTGACATATTTTCCACGAATATCGCGTCATTCAAAGCAACTTGCCACGGGCTTTGCACCGAATACGGGGTGGCAAGTCCATGTTTTTGGAATGGGCAGTTAAAAAGCTTTCCAAAAACTGTAAATTTTATTCCGGGACGATATGCAACATATTTTTGTCGGTTTTTGCATTTTCATTAGTTAAATAGTATGATATCGCACCACATAAAATCAGGCAAGTCCGCGGTTTGGAGCTATCCCAGACACCAACAAATGGTTTTTCAACATTTCGATTCGGGACGTCATGCAGAGTGGGATTGAGCAGCCGGCTCTCCTACTATAAGGAAACAGGCAGGAAAAAAACAGATCTCGTAGTTCAAATCATTATTCTCCAGGGACTTATTTACCTTACTTATTTTGGTGCCGATCGAAGACCTTTGCGCAATATTAATTTATCGGTCATCTTTTGCCACCCTGTGCTTTTGAATAAATTTCGTTGGCTGTTTTTTGAATTTCACTTTCAAAAAAAAAAAAATATATACCTATATAAATAATCGGATAGAAACAAGTCCACTATAATTTTTCTTTCAAAACATTTACAGGAGCACGAAGCCTCACACATCGAATATTTAGGAAACGCCAATGGAATAAAAATACTTTCATTTAGGTACCTTCCAAATCAAGAACGGGTACCTTATAGTTCATTCTTCTGGAATGTTGAGTTGTTGAGAATGCAGTTCTATTAGAAAAAATAAACATGTATGTTGTCGTTAAAATTTTCTATATGTCATTTCATGGTACTCAGTCAATTGAACGAAGAATTAATATTCACTCTATTGGTTCTCCTTAATTCTCAAAATTTCAAGTGACTTGTATTGAAAGAAGTAGAGGTTTGATTCAATTACTTCAAGAAAATTGTGTATTTTCTTACTAATATATTTATTTACCTATATTTTTGTACTTATTAAATTTTTGAAGAATTGTAATGTTTAAGAATATTTTATTTTGTTATTAAAATTTTCACTTGTTTTCGAGATATTGAATTTTGAAAAAAAAAAATAAATATTTTCAAAATTCAAAATATTAGTTTGAACTTAATATTTTGATATTTTAAGTCATTAAAATTGACTCTTTTGACTTGAATCTTGAAGGATAGCATACAATAGACCAAAACTTTCTCAACTAACAAACGAAGTTATTTGTAGCAATCCTGGTTCAAATTCTGTTTTATGAAATTCTTAAGCCTGTTGATTCTTAAATAGAATAAAATACATTTATGTAGTTTGTATATTATTTTACTCATTGCCACGGCCTAAAACCAATACTAACCACTTCTGTTTGGCTTTCAAAGCAGGCTAGAAGGAGAACTGTACTTGACATCAAAACACCACATTTGAAAAAGCAAAAAATTCTATCGAAATAACAATACGAGTCCGTGATCTTGATTTAAAAGAAAAAGTCCACAAGATAATATTAATTCTCCCATTAATAAGCAATAAAATGAGTAAAATTTCTTTTACGTATTATGGCTACATATGTAAGTCAAACTAAACCTTCGTAACAATCTTGTCCAAAGAAGTTAAACTGCAATGTCAATGGACATTGTCAAGTCGATAACACAATTCGGAAATTTTGTGATCAGAAGGTCGATTGTGGCATGAGATGCGAGACATGGTGCGTCATCCTGTTTGAACCCCGCCTGACTTTGGCGCCTGATTAAAAAAGATGATTTCATTTTAACCCGCGGAAAGTGTCTTCAAAATGCAATGCCAGGGGCAGCGCATTTTGTGTGACCTCAACGGATTAATTTCCTAAACAAATCTATCCATTCGAGCCAGTCTGCTAGTACCAGTTTAATGTTATGGTCACAAAAATCGCTGACTTCAATGGTTATGTAAATAAAATAAAATAAATTATTCCGGGATGCTTGTTGAGGTAAGGTCCCGCTCACATAGCGCTCTAAGAAATTATCAAATTTGTTTGAAAAATCTGAGAAACATTTTCATACAATTTTCTTCTATTAACTATTAACTTCGACAAAGGTCAACATGAATGTATTCATCTCATCTAGTTTTTTTTTTTTCATATGATTTGCTATCCTAGAATGAGCCCCTTACTACGTCAACTGATTTCAAAACAACCTACCTATTGACTCAGAAAAAGTTAACACAATTTATAAAATACAAACTTGCGCCTTGTCTATTCTTTTTGTTAAATTTTGACAGGTGGTTACTATTTTTTGCATTCAAGCGTCAAGTTGACGAATTTATCGACAAGCTTGTTGATTTTTAATTCGATTTCAAACACAATATAGCCACAACTGTTTAATTCAAGTAAGAGTCAACTTTCTTGTGTTCACGTGTTCAAATAAATTTTATATCAATTCTCGTTCTCAGTTGTTCTTGTCAAGATAAAATTTATATTGATAACATTTAAATTGATTATTATGGAAATTTTCGTGTGCCATAAATATACAGCATAGACTCATGTGACAAGAAATTATTTTAATTTCGTTCTTATGGATTGTGTTACCATCTGATCGTAAAACTATGAACTTGTTCCATAAAACAAACCAATCGTGTCAAATATCATTGATAATGATTTTATTAATTCTTCGGCTAGACATTGTTTCATTGGTTGCCGCATTTGATGTATTAAGGATTTAATTGATTGCTTTTTTATATTAATAAACATGAGAGCATAAAAGATAAGGTAAAATTTACGTAGGCCATTATCTATGAAGTTGCTAAGAGCTCCAACTTGCTTTACATAGGTATCTACTTGAATCTTGAATTTTTCCAAGAACTTCAACATTCTCTGAAAGTAAGGTTAAAATAGCTGAAAACCAAAAGAAAAAAATAAATAAAAACACAATTTAAATTTTCTTTTATGTCTTATTTTATATTTTGTTTGTAATTTTGTGTATCATATTTTTAAATTATCATGCTTTTTTGCTAATTTTAACTTTTTTTCTCATATATAAATAAGTTTTTGTTTTAATTTTGTTTTCTTATAGTCTAAACATTTTCTTAAAACTAGAACACAATAATTTGTAATACTTTTTTCATCTTCTTCTTCTTTCTTTTGCCAAAACATAAACTACTTCCTACAACAATACATTTTCACTACACTACAAACAATTTTATTTTAATGATTAAAAACTGAAAACATGCAAATATTCATAAAACATTCAAAATTAAACTTAAAATTTAAACACAAAAGAAAGAGGAAAACTTTCAAATTTGGCAAACACTCAATACATTTTTTTCTTTTTTGTTGTTAATAATTTCTAAAATAAATATTTAAATACGATAATTTCTTTTGTAGTAAATTAATTTTTGTTAAGATTTAGTTTTCATAAATTCGCTGGGATTTTTTTTAAATATAAATTATGATGAGGGATGATTTATTTTTGCTTTGACTAAATTAATGATTGATTTGAATGAAAATTGTTTTTATGCTTTCTTGATTTTGTGCATTCTTGCAAAAATGCTTTGGGGTTTTAAATTCTGGACCGCATGCATGATGGATCTCGGAGGAGTGTAAACTTTCTTTATTCGACTCGATTGTCTTGAAATATTTTTGTTTTTGTTGTTTTTTTCTGTTCTTGACGCATTTTAAAAAATATATCACAGATATAATTCAAATATTTTCCATATTCTGTTTATGCTTGAAGTTGTTTTTAGCCCAATAATGGCATAAATAGTCTTAAAATATCAAATTGGTTCAGGCTTATCTCTATGTGTCGTTCTCAAAAGTCAGAGTATTTATATTTTCATCAAAACCAATTCGGTAGTATACTAAAACCCACTGATGATTTATTTCTCTGTTGTTCATCTTACGGATTAAATTTGTTGTTGATGTTATTTTTTTGTTTTTTATTTGAAATTCTTATCCCACACTGATTTTTGAAGCCAAATAATGCAGATGCAAGAATGTGCACACGAGAACTGTCATATTGCCCATGGCAACTGTCATATGAATGCGACGGAATGCCTTGTGAATTCCTTGATAGTGGGGGCATTTGACTAAATCTCCTGGCTCAAGTGTACCGATTTCTTGTCCACTACCAACACTGACCTCGAACTTGTGCTTTTCGCGCATCAATCGTAGGAGTGGTGGTGCCAGATAAAGACGTACAGTGACTTCAATGACGGCACATGTTGTAAGGGCAATGACTTGAACGTAGGACGAGAATTCCCAACGTCCGGCTATGACTTTGATGAACAAGATTAGGGTGAGGATACTGAGCATTGAGTTCATGGCAAAGTATTTTGGAAACAGGATCTGCTGGCAGAGACCGAAGGTGTGCCGCGGCAGGGCAAAGTATAAAGCCAGACCTGGAATCAAAACAAAAATAAATCATTAGTGGAATGTTTTCTTAGGTTTTTTTGTTTATCAATCTTTACCTGATACAAATGTCATCCAAATTTGTGCACCAAAATGTGTTGCGAATGCTCCTAGATATGTAATCAATGCTAATCCGCTGCGCCTTTTATTGGCATTCATTGCAGCCTCCTCGTTCTCAAGTAGATTTGGCCAAACGGCCAACAATACAAACGAAACAATGCTTACGGCTATGACATGGGCCGGCTGTGTTGCTTTGTTTAAAACTCTACAAAAAAAAAAAAAAAACAATCATAAATAAATGTTTTGTTTTGTTTTTTGTTTTTTTTTGTACTGTGTAAAAATAGTTTTGTGTGACCCTGTCATTTTGTGTAGTAATTTAAATGAATCAAATGGTGCATAGCAACAGCCTAGCAAATGCTGTGTGCATTTTTTCGTTTTGCAAAAAGATCTGCACGAAAAAATTGCCTACGTGCTAAAACGCACTCGCCAGTTGCATCACAAACGATACGGATTTAAAATGAACTGCAAGGGGCCGCACGAGCAAAAAAAAAAAAGACTTGAAAACGAAATAAAAACGAAACAAAAATTATGAACAAAGAAATAAAGAGTGGGTACACTTAACAAAAAATTAGGTTAATAAAAAACGACTTTATTTCACAAAATAAAAATAAAAATTATATATAAGAAAAGAAAATAAAAAACGACAAAGAAAAAAAATCAAGTTGTAAAAATCAAGTTGTATGTTGTCGCTCATAACATCGGATGCGAAGTGATTCCTATAGACGAAAACTATGTTAACATTGCTTTTTTTCAGTGTATGGGTAGAAAACCTCATAAAAAACTTCATAAATTGCTAGCTTGCGGAAGTAGCAATAAAAAAATTAACTCCCTATTAGAATTATTGTTTGCAAACAATCCGATGGGTGGTTTTTTTTTATTGAAAAAAAGCAACTTGAACCGAACACCTAATTTGGGTGAGGTTGTTTGTAAGTGATCAAGATTCTATTCTCATTCTCATTTCTCTCAATTCGATTAATTAGTGACTATAAAGTCATAAATTATCAATTTCACAATCGGAATTATTTTTAGAAATAAAAGAAACTTGCAAGGGAAATTCATTTTAAGCTCACAATCTCTCAAAAAAAAAAAATTAAGTAGGTATGTATCATAAATTAATTACTTTAGTAAGTTTATTTCCTCAAATAAAAATAAATAATACATTTAATGATACTGACATATTTTCCGAAAATTATGAGCTCCGAAATTCGCCTTTACGCAAAAATTAAAGACCTTTTTATGCAAATTCGATGTTATTCTATGTTTTACTGTCACTATTTTAATTTATGCCTCATCACATTGTTATCTTGTTTTCTCTTTTTGAGTTTGAATAAAAGCTACGTAATCATATTTTAAGATAGTTTTGTGGTTATTCTATGATTCCAAACATTTTTTTTTTAAGTCCTTAAATTCAGGTTAGAAATTTCGTCATGTGTATAGATACCTAGTCTATGTGTTGCTATTTTAACATTGAACACGTCAAATTGACAAATTCACGAATGCCACAAGTCTCTTTAAGAGGCTAAAATGCACTCACATTTGCATTTGCATACCAACATGTTTCCAATCACTAAAAGCATTCTTCCGCATGCTACATTTTCATAGATCGAACAGGCAGAGGAAAAAGAAACGCAAAGAAACGCATCTCAGCGTGATGAGGTCACTTCTGCATCAGATAGAGCTACCTACTCTTAAATCATTACACAGCCATGGAGATAGGTAGACAAATTTTATTGCTCCTATGATGTGCGTTTAGTCATTAAATTCGCATCCACATCCATGGCCCCACAAACACGATAAACGGACAAATTGAATGCAAAAAAATTAGAAAAAATCAATCCACAAGATCTTGAAGTTGAAGCGCATGCCGTCGTAATCGTTTCGCCAAATAGTGTCCGATCAACAATTTGTATTTCTGCACACGATTTGCGAACGCTGCCTCAACTCAAGTCAAAACTTAATTATAGTCATTCGATTAGGTACCTTTTGGATACAAAAAAATTAATCACTAAAACAACATCCCTCGGATTTTGTTTGGTGTTCTCGTGCTTATCGGGCATATTAAAGTCGAAAATTGCTTCTTTTTTTCGTGCATTTAAATTTGCAATGATTTTGTTGTTGGTGACTGTCTTTTCTCTTGACATTATCCCACATTAGTATCCATTATTAAATGAATATAGAGGATATCATAGAAAATATTGGCTCTCTTTTGTGTTTGCTTGCAGACTTTTATTTATGACAGAAAATTAGTGATATGTACTTTTTTTTGTCAAAGTAATAGCACGTTTTATGTTCGAAAATACATTAAGCCACTCCCTCTCCACCCCCTCACTGTATTTCTATAGAAACAGCACTAAGCAGATTATAACCATCATGCTGCAGAGAGTGATGAATTGTCATACAAAAAAAAGGAACAAAATCATTCGAGCATGTTCTACATTTCGAGTTTATTCTATGGATTTTTTTTTTTTTTTTTTGGTTTTTGCACATTCATCTGCTTTTTTGGAGCTTCATCAAACATATAAACATGGATGTATGGCTTTTTTCTGGATTTATCAATCAAAATAAATTTGATGTTCCCTATTCCTTCTCGCATCTAATGGCTTCTACGATTCCACATTTGACCTCATTTTTCGAACGACTCAACATACAAGTAGTACCAGTTTAACTTGTCAAATTTGATGCTATCTGCGACACCAGAATATGGTCATTTAGGCAAATTGCACATCGTTTATAAGTGGCATTTACGTCAAATACTTAGTTTATCTATCGCCTGTCATAATTTAATGCGTATTTCTCTCTCTCTCTCTCTCTCTCTCTCGCTCTCTCTCTGCCCCACTCTTTTTTCATTCCATCCAATTGGCATGATATGCAATGCAAACATTTTGTTAATTACCGTGAAACACGATAGGAGGTTTCATTCTAGTTTTTCAGATCTAACCTAGAACACCAGTTTCATTATGAGAATTTGCCAAAGAAATATCATCTTTCGTTATTCATCAAACATGATTTTTGAATGCCTTTCAATGAAGTTGCATCTCTGTTCGTTTCGTTTTATCTCATTTGTGTTTTCTTCTACAGAGATGTCCTTGAGTTTGATTCAAAGTCAATTTTTTAGAGAAGGCTTGTGGCTGAAGAATAATTTCATGCTTCAATGGAAATCTTTTGCGTGTGCATTCATTAAAACGGAAACATATGTTTCATAAGGAAAACATGTTTTTGTTCTACAAAAAGAGGGGACATTCTATTGATTTCATTTTTGTACCGTGAAGTTATTTCTTAAAGCATAATTTTCAGTAAAACTTCTTAAAATCATTTTATACCAGTTAATTTACTATGTTTTGACTTTTCGACCAGTTTATACAGGTAAGTTTTACTTGCATTTAACTTTATTTGTGAAATGAATCATTCAAAATTCTATATTTGAATTTGTTTTAGCCATTATTTGACTTTCGACCAGTTTATACCATTCGAAATGAACTTAAAATTAATTTCTTAAGGGCTACGTATTTGATAAATTTCCTTGTTTGAATTTGTTTTGCTATTGTTTCAGATTAAACCACATAATATTCTTCGGAAAAAACGTTTGAATGATTTATACCAACCAAAATAATGAAAGAGTACAAACCATAAAACCAAAATTTTCTGGAATATTGACATTTTTTTCTTTAAACAATTATATTTCCTCGAGATTGTATTTCGACATTTAGTCCATTTACAATCGTCATATGGTTTAGGACTGGTATAAACTTAAATCAATTAATTTAAGTGAAAAATTGGTAAAACCTCTCAATTTTCATTTAATAATGACTAAACAAGTTACTAAGTAATTGAATTAAGAGATTACGGATCTATTTGGTATAATCTAGTATAATGGGTTTTTCTTTTAACTAGGCATTTAGGATTTTTTTTTTTTTGACATCACCTCTTTGAATAGATATTTATTTCTCCTTATCGCACTAAAATTATCGACTTTCGCCTCTGTTTGAATAATGATAACGATAAGGTTTAGATAAAACAGTTACAAAAACACTATTCGCACTACAAATACAAATCTAAGATTATTACCCTTTTATTTGTGTTGTAAAATCTCATTCATTTCACTGTGATTTGTATGTTGTTTTTTATTTGACGTCTTGAAACTTATCAACGCCCTACCTGTTGGTGGACTTTAATGATCGATTTCCAATCTCAAAATCTTATCATTCCATACCTTATTGTATTATGAAATATATATATATATATATATATTTGTATATCGAAAGTCGCGCAATGGAAATGTTGGGTTTATTGACTACCCTAGTGATTGCGGTACATTGTACTTTCAGCTGGTGACTGTGAACGTGAGGGTTGTCAAGTAGAAATTCGTTGTATTGTTTACGATAAAAATAAACAATGGTTTTATTTCATTTTTAGATATCGTTTAGATTGTAACAGAAAAAAACATCAGCAATTAATATTCTAGTACCTTTAATTTTTATTAGCAACAATGGACTTTGATTGTGAAATTATGGAAACAAAAGAGTTTGTTTAATTTATAGTCTTGTGACGAAGCTGTTGTTCAGCTGTTCTAGGCCAATTGACGAAAAATGAAACAACCTTGACATCGTTGCTAAAATGATTTTCATGTACAAGTTCTACTTGAGAATAAATCAAGCAAGTTTTTTAATTACTATTTCACGGCAATTGACTATCAGCAGGGGTTCGATTAAGAAAATCAATGTTGTTCGAATAAAAACGATCAAAGAATGGTTGAAAGCCCGGATCGACAAAATTGAGATCAAATTTGACACACGGCGATCAAAATTTACAGAAAAAACCAACAAGAAATCCTTTTTCTCTCAAAATGGTATCCGATGTCATCTGTCAAAATCCAATTAAATATGATTGATGGCATTTCAGGAAGCTATGGGAAGTCGCCAAAATTCGTATTTCTTTGACTTTTCAATCTTTGCAAAGGAAATGTATCCCAAATTCGATTGAAAAAGGCTCAACCTACATTAAAAACAAGAAAATTTGTAATCACTGTGCTGCCACATGCTGCCATCGTCTTAAAAAAAAAAATTGACATCCTTTTTGTCCTACGGTTTCAATTCCCTTGACGATGGGAATATTATATATTTTTGTTTTTTTCTTTACAAAAATCCATTTTAAGGCTTTTTTCATTTAACAAGTTCCAAACAAGTCTCCTGACCTTTTATCTGAGATAAAACATACCAGCACGATCACTTTCGGATATTATACAACATTTTTTGGTTCTGTTATTTTTAGCTCACAAAAGGTAGGTACTTGGCTTTCTGTCTGCTTTTTTTCTCTTCTTCTTTCACCAAATATGTTTCTTTTTGAATTTACTGTAATTTAATGAATACCCCCAGCCTTAAAATTTATGACCCAAAAATGGACTTTCGACTTTGAACAAAGAAAAAAAAAGGTCAAAAAGGTGAAAAACGTCGAACTAAAAATACATTTTCCAGTTTGAGGTGAAGTGAGTGTGCTTCGATCTGGATTTATTTTTGTAGGCGGAAGAATAGTGGAAATTTATTTTTATTGGACATTAAAATTAAACCCATTAAAAAATAGAAATAGCAATATCATGTGATACAAAACGTTTCGTTTAATTCTGTGTTGATTTAGGTGTAGCTTAAGCAATAAGTATAGCGTAATAAAATTGTTTCTATTCAAAAATATTTATGAATTTTAAAACGTCTGAAATTGTCACATAAACAATTTTATATTTTTGGCAAAGCAACGCTACAAGTAAAAAAAAAATATTTAAGAAACCTGCGTCACCAAAAGTAGCAACAAAAAATATTTTTGAGCAAAAGTTTGAATTCTAGAGCACGTTTATGAATAATGCCAATGGCTGATCTGATTTAACTGATTGTGCATTAAATGTTTGAAATGTATTCATTTCTTAACAAAAGACCGGAAAGGTGTAGTTTCTTATTTTATTCCCTTTAGAAGAGAGATTAGAAGCTTCTCTTTTGTTAACATTTTTTTCTCACAGTCTCCCTGCATCTAGTTGCTGGAAGGAAGTTCATTAACACTGGACATTTCTATTATTAATTCCACAAAATGACAAGGTTATACTTTTCACACTGTTCAGAACAAATTAAGGGATGCATTGAATGTGCTTACCTGTATGTTGTAGATTTTTGAACTTTTGTCGTAACTTGGTTGACTTTGTTAAAAACCTTCTTTGTCAGCCTTGTGAATATAGCCAAAGGATCATCTTTTAAAGTAGTCTCCGTCGACATGGCCAAATCTGGCGCCGCTTCAATTGATGGCATAGAAGTTTGTTGAGATTCCGCTGTATCTGACACTGTCGACAGTTTATTTCTGGCAGCTAATAAAGCTGCAATCGGACAGCCCGACTGTAGTCGATATTGTAGATTTTTACTCGATTTTCGACTACTACTCCGAAATCCAGTGTCCGAATCGACCAGTGACTCATCTGAGTCTTCAGAGGATTCCTCTGATGTTGATGTTGCAGAATTCGACGAGCGATTGAATTTATTGGGGACTTCATCGTCACTCTGAGAGGATGAGGAATCGTCACTGTTGATACTACTGCAACTACTGCTACTACACACACAGGGATTAATACTGATGAAATCATCACTTATTGGATGAATACATCCGCCACATCGGGGGCAGTTTGTACAGCAATTGTTGTTGTTATTTTTTGCTGAAGCAGCAGCAGCGGCAGCGGCACGTTTTTTCAGAGTTCTTGCAACAGATTTGCCAAATTTGCGCGGCATGCCATTTTCAAGGAATATTTCAATTTGTGAATTCATATCGTTTTGTTGCTGTTGGCACATTTTGATTTAATTTAAATTATTTTTTGTTGTTTTCTTTATATGGGGCGACGATTTAATTATTTTTTTGTTGTGTTCAGTCACGCACAGTCGGCACATACGATTTTTATTTTTAAAAAAGTCAAGCAGAAATTTTTATTTTTATTTCAAAACACTTAATGCATTTTCTCCAAATTTATTTTTGTAATTAACTAAGTTTTCCAAAGTAAGGAGAAATTTACTATCTAATTTTTTTCTATTAATATTTTTTGTTGTAAAATTTTGACGATCGTTTTTATATACCGACGGATACGATTGTAAACGTCGTCGTGCTCGTCGCGGAGTGAACTTTAAGTTTGAATAATTTCAGACAAAATGCGGAACTTTTATAAGTTTTTATTTTCAAATTTTTTCTCTTTCTTTTTCGCGCTAACAATCAGTTTTTTCGCTTGTTCTCTTCCGTGTGCTCTTTTTTCAGCGACGACACGTGAGACATGACGTTTCATACGATTAAGCGGAAAGCGCCACTTTTTTGTTTTGTTCTCTTTAGCATTAGCAAGTGTGCCATTTTTTTCGGTTTCTTAGTATTTTGCTTGCTTTTCAGGGAATTTTTTTTGACGTTGAGGGCGTCATATACTGATCATCAACATCACTATATGCTTAATAAATGGCTAAGTAAATATTAAAATTGACGTAAGATTTTGGAAAGAAAAATATTGTTAATTTTGTTGTTCTTTATGGGAGATTTGTATTTTACGGTAAAATATTTTTGTGTAGTTTAAATCTGCATACCAATAGGATGTTTAAGTTTATTACTAAGGTCACAAGGTGTTTTCAAGTTGATTCATCAGGCTGCTAATGGATGAATATTTACTATAGAAAATTGAAAAATTTATGAATAGCAGTGGACATGTTTAGGTACTTTTCCTGTTTTGGAAAAACCAATTTGACATTTTGTAATCTTTCTACAAACCCTTGTAGGCTTCAAGGTAAACGTTAAAAAATCTGGAATTTTTGTTTGGCTTTAAAATGGTCCAGTCAATATTGATCAAGTTTCTTTTAATTTAAATAACTACTGAATCATATTGCGCCTCTGAGTATTTTGCTTTAACATTAAGAAATTTGTCTTTTGACAATATTCATTCGAACAGGAAAACAGGTGTTTAAAGAAAAAATAATTTTGAGGTCGACGGTGTGCCAGTGTCTTCAAATTTCGATTCTTTATTTAGTAAATTCGAGCTCATTAATGTATAGAAGATTGTAAATTGTACGTTTAAGAAAAAGCTCTGCTTTTCAATATTTTTCCCGCCCCTAACACGAACAATCTGGGATGACTGATTTGAGATTTCACAAAAAAGCAATTGCTTAAATGGAACTACAGTACGTTCTCGATTATCGCAACTAATTAAAACAAGGGTGGTTGCACTGACCGAGGTTGTTGCAATAACCGAGTAAAATATTTTTAAGCTCAATTTGAGGTCTAAAGCAAAAATCAGAAAACCAGCAATTATATAATATAATTCAAGCAACAATTTTTTATTCAAAAATTTATAAGTAAAAAACAAAACAAAAATAAGTTAATTCAATAAGATACAAGGTCATAAATACATGCAAGAAAACCTTGCAATGAAAAGATACATAATGTTTCATCATACCATCACTCAAAAGAAGCGGTAAAATAACTGCCGTGACAAAATATAACGCCAAAAACAAAAACAAACATAGTCAAGAATCTGAGAAAATAGAGATATGAGAATAAGAACAAAAGTTGCACTTATCGAGTCAATTTTGGGGGAAGAGTTGCGATTACTGCGTCAACAATGTTAAAAATTCAGCTGTTGCGTAAATCGAGGAGTTGCGTGAATCGAGAGTTGCGTTAATCGAGAATGTACTGTATTTGAATTGAAGTTTTCTTCATTCTCCATGATTTTCAGAATTTTGTGTATTATAAGATTTCTGTTTTTAAAGAAGGATGTGCTTTCGATCTTCTTAATTCTCATAACTTTGATGAAAATGATTAGATATGAAAAAATGTAGAATTTTTGGGGGCAAAATATCTGCGGGGTAAAGGACATGCGAGATTTCGTTATGTGCTGCTAAAAAAAAAAATAGAGTGGCGCGACAGCTCTTGAAGAGCCAAGGCCTAAGTGACTTACTCTCATCAACAATTCCCTGAGTGCGTGTGAAGAATTGAGGGGACCTACAATTTAACGCCGCCGATTCCGAACGGCAAAGTTGAGAAGCACTTTTTCATGACAGATTGATACTCTTGGAAGTTTTGTCAATTCTTCGCAAGAGGCAGTACCCGTGAAAGATGAAATAAAAACTTTTATGGACCCGAGTAGGACTCGAACCCACGACGTTCTGCTTAGCAGCCAACGCACCTAACTACTTAGCTACGGACAACTGCCCGCACTACTATTTCTCCGATATTTCGACCCAACTCGTTTTGAATTTGGAACTCTGTAACTGTTTTTTTTTTCAGCGAGGTAGTCAGGTAGTACTCGTCTTCGCCTCGTCGGATATCCTCGAGTTAAGAAGACCAATATATCTTTTTATTCACAACATTTTGCAAAATTCAGATTGTAATTTTATTTTTCCAATATAATACGCTTATCTCTCATTAGTATAGTTTTAATATCATAAGCAGGTAAGCACTGGATAACACCGAACACCACTGATCAGAAATAACAAGATTGGAACCCTACCGTGTCGCGTCGCGTCGTTTTACCCTCCAAATACCTCAAATTTCATTTTTCATACACGCATACTCTTGCAGCAAACTTGCTTTTTTAGTTTGTGGGCAATTGTCATTTTGACAGCCTGCTTTCCTATCTTGTTATAAGTTATAACTGATCAGTGCACCGAACTAGGTAGGCACTGGAAGAGTGGATGTACCTTACTCTGTGAGGACTCGAGTAGGTTAGGTATAGAGACTTTAGAACCAAACACTGGTGAGGAGAAGTAAGCCTATATAAATATTTGACCAAACTCTGAAGGAATAGGTTTGCTCCATAAGAGTAAGACCCAAATCTCCGGTGGAGAGGGTATTCTCGGCTAAAATCCAAAATGGATTTTCGGAAATTCAAATTATATCAATGGCCAGCTCATAAGGAGTAATCGGCAGCGGGGCCTTTGCTGAAGGAGCAAACAATAATAAATTTCGGTACAAACATTCACCAACTGCTTCCTCATAATCATAATCGCAATGGTGGGAAGCGTTAGACTGCTCCATGTTTGCTATATAATTAATAAGGAAGGGTATTAGCACCGAGTTACTGTTAAAAAATAACTTTTGCACAAGATCCCAGTGTGAATTATATCATAACGAAGTGTAATTTTGTCAGCTTCTTGTTGTTGGCTTATTTCATGGTGTGCGCTGTGGGTGATCGTCGCATAAAAATGTAACGATGAAAAAGAAAGTATGCAATAATAATTTATACATTTACCTCAAATGTCAATAAATTATTATTACATACGAAAAAAAAAGTACTTACTAAAAAAACTCAAATAATAAGGGTACCAGGACCTCAAGCTAAACAAAACTCAATAACCGTACAAAATTCAGGGCACAGATAGTAGAGGGTTGCCTACCCCCTCTACCTTAAAGGGGCGAATACGCGTGGCTGTTATGCGTATTCGACCATACGATAGTACATTTCTAGATATCCCAAGCTCGGATGAGAAATCACCACAGGTACACATCTTCTCATAAAAACTTGGCTCGTTCTTTTTCGAGACAACCCCGCGTCAGACATTTAGGACCGATGACTGCATCCTCATTGGTCCGTCCACGGGGACGGCAGGATGAAACCTTTTAGAAAACTATTAGCTAGTCCACGTTTGAAAAGGCTAACATACCTTACAGCAAGCCTTGCGATCCTCCGAGAAGCGGAGAGATGGCAGATGGAAGTCGCAAACAACGGGGCACATAGATGGTCGTGGGATCTCTTGGTGATCCGATCCTTCGATTTTCTTTTCGTAAGGTGAAGGATACCATGGGGAGGAATAATTCGGGTACTCCCAGTACCATCTTTCTCTTTCGCAGCTTCTGATTTTGGGTTTGATGACCAGATACGATTCTGGATACGGCCAGGGGGGGTAACCAGTATCTCGACAAGTTAAATTTTCGATTGGTACAAGGTCTCGGGTGCTCCTCAGAGACATGGATTATACATCCAAGATATTGAATGATAAGACTACAGTTTCTCTAGTGTGTGAGGTTTTAATTTGCCATAAATTGAAGCACGAATGGGTGTCGCAGAATTGCAGATCAATACTGTGGTGCGGAAGTTTGTTGCTTGGCATTAAATCGGCCAGTAAATCGTAGCATAAAAATCTCTGCCAAAAATTCCGTCATAAAAACCAAATTGGGGAATAAAATATTGGCGTGCCAGGAGTCTCTCCGTGGGACGTCACCTGTGGAAAGTTTTGGGTCGGATTAGTGACGTCCGCGGGAGTCTCATTCACTTCGTTTGCGCTTGGGGTTAAGCCCCTATACTTAAAATACATAATTTCAAGGTTACCTGTTTTGTGCGGAAGATTCTCTTCCTTTCTTGAGTTTCCTTAAATGGTGGAGTCCGTTCTGAGGACTCTCAAACTCCGTACAGCCACAAGGATTTGGGTTATGAAGCCACCCGATCAGGAACTCGAGTCCTGGGCACGCGGAACAAAGGAATTCTATAAACCCGAAGGGATGGTATTTGGATATTCAATTTTTACACTTAATTCTTGATTTCTCGACTCACTTTCTTGATTTCTCGACTCACTTATTAATTTCTTACCACTTTATTTTGTAGTTAAAGGACATTTAAAAATCATGAACTTGGAATTCTTTTGCAAGTATGAACTTGCTGAAGGAAAATATGATATGCGTAGTTCGGCTGCTCGATGAAAAAGAAATCCCAATAAGATTTCGTATTGGCAATTAGCGTCGGTATTGCACTCCGTTACGCATATTATTCTTGCAGTGGTCCCATTGCATTTTTGTTGGAATTGTCACGTTGGCAATTTTCTGCAGGAATGACAAACTGACAGCACAAAAACTGCGTTACCTTTATAGTATGAACGTTCGCTTTATAGTGTGAACTGGTAGATGGCGTTCGTCAGAATTAAGGGTCTGTTTTCAAGTAAGGGTTTAATAATCTAGTTGGTGGAATCCGTGAAGGATAATCTTGATGAAATAAATAATGATAGTGAGTGTGGGCATTCATGAATTATTATTCATGAATGCGAACGACGATATTATTTTGGAAAAATAAATTTTTCTTACAAAAATAGTCTGACTGGTCAAGCTGCGGATCACGACTTATAGTCTGGGGGGGTGGAGCTGAAATAGTTACGGTTACAACCTTAAAAAACGCCAAACGCAAATTTTCTTAAGCCAAAGTTTTAAAAATTGATTGATTGATAGTAAAAGCTGTAGACGTAAGGGCAAACCATTGCCGTAATATCGATTTGTCTAACTACATATTACAAAACTGATAATTATATGTGTCATGTATTTGAACTAAATGCAATCATGATATCATCTGGATTCCAGAAGAAAAAGTAAATGTTAATACTGAAACAACTTTTTTTCAATCATGTCCATACAATTTATAGAAAAGTCAGTTGGAAAATTTTGTTTATTTCTTTTACTTAAAAACAGATCTCTTCGTGGTGTCCAAACTCCAACGCAACTGAACTAAAACAAATGTTTTCTGATGATGCAGATTTTATTTCACACTATTAATAAAATTCTTGGCACATTAACATGGCAGATATTTTCATTTACACCAAACTATAAAATGTTTCTACATTTATAACCATGCTCTGATGGAACTTAACCGAAGCGATAATGTTTTTAAATTGAGAGTCTCTTCCCGATGTTTGTAATCAACAGTTGGCCATAGATACTGGGCGTAGTTTAACAGGCAATAAACATTTTTACAGCAACATAAATATACCTTTTTATTTGTCTGAGTCCTGTTTTTTTTTTGTACATCATGTGTGATTTTGGCTTAGGTTTACAGTTCTTAATCTTATGGCTATGACTCAACAATCCATCGTTGTTCACTTCTAATTTAGAAAAATGTGTTTGACAATTTTTCTATTTCAAAATTTTTACTAATGCTCAAAAATAAAATATCGGTAAAAAACACCCTGTTTGCAGATCATTAAAAACATTATATATGTCGGGAGTTAAGCTTATCTGTTTTTTTCCATCGTTATCAGTTTGATAGGGGTGAAGCATAATGCTACAAGCTATCAAAAAAAAGTTTCCTTTCTATTTATTAATTTTCAGTAGTTTTGTCTCTTTTTATTTTTATCATTTTTGTTTATTTACTAAGGAGCCAACGAGTGGAGGACGTGCAACTTGTAAGGTTTCAACACTTAGCGAAAATTTCCTTTGATTTATTTTCAATTGAAATTTATTTGCTTATACGTTTTTTCAACTCTTATATCTAAATTTGTCTATTCTATTTTCGATTTTCATTAATTTGTCGATTGAGAGAAATAATTATTATATTCCGGGCAGCTTTCACATTCGCAATAGAACTTTGATCTCGTAGGTCAGTTTGTTTAGCTCAAAAACCGAATATCTACATACATAATGTGTGCGTATTTAGAGCAACATGATGTGTTTTGTAAATGATATGGAATTTTACCAAAGTGAAAATATGAATATTACTCATGTTGATTTCTCTAGAACTTTGAGAGTTCTTTTGGGATTGGGATAGCCCTCTGTCGAATAAAGTTCAAAGTTCGTTTTCGCTTGTGTTTTAATGAACTTGAACTTGTTTATAGTCTGGTTCTTTTGCGATAATGAATGCGTTGCGGATTATTTCGATAAGTGGGAAGGGTAGACACGAGTAGGTAGAGATAAATTAATTTAATTAAATATTGTTTAGTTCGAACTGGTTTTGTGAGCAAATATGGGAAATGTGTCTATCGACCAACGATAAGAACTTTATTGAGGGGACTTTGAGTTCATCTAGTTCTAGTGAATGGAAATTTAATATCATTTAAGGGAATCTATAGAAAACAACTAATATGGTATTTGTTTAAAAAGGTGTGTTTGTTGACAGTTGTACGTAAAATTTGTTTTTTTTTGTTTCGGTTTGTTAAATGTAGAACTTGATTATTAATGTTTTTTCGGGAATTGAAGTATGGTGATTCAAAGTAAAATCTGATAAAGCGGTTATTAGGACGTCAGTATGGTGGG
Source organism: Sphaerophoria taeniata (assembly GCA_943590905.1). Classification (NCBI taxonomy): domain Eukaryota; kingdom Metazoa; phylum Arthropoda; class Insecta; order Diptera; family Syrphidae; genus Sphaerophoria; species Sphaerophoria taeniata. Next base: position 29,534,737 of record OX016541.1, read on the forward strand.
CGACAGTAGGTTGATTCATGACATAAAGTTCAATATGAACAGGTGAGTTACTTTTTTATGAAGAAAATTAAGTTGATCTATAAAAAACCAGGGTCCACTCAAGACAAATACATATTATCCATAGCCGAACCTTTGAAGTTAATTTAATTATCTGCCTTCAGCCTTCTATCTTAGGAACCTTTTGCATTCTATATAAAATGCAAAATTGGGATTTTGGCGCTGACAAAAACATTCCGAATTAGTTTCTATTAACGAAGAGTTGCAAAAGCTTAAATCATTTATTAGCTTAACTCTCACTTTAATTCCCAAGTCAGTAGGGTAGACTGGGTACGGTTGAGACAATTTCGCTTTTACTGTCCATAACTTTGATTTCTGTAAACCGAGCGATGAAGTGGATATGTTCAATAAAAAAGCGGGTTTTCATCTACAACTGAAAAGTAACTTTTGAGTCCTACGTGCATTATTTTATGAAAAATATGGAATTTAAAAAGACATCTTTTTTGTTGCAACCGTACCCATACCAAGGACGGTTGAAACAGCGACTGGGGTCAGTTGAAACAGAATGAAATAATAAACATATTTTTTATTTTTGACATTGTTTTACAATGTTTATCACATATTCCATTAGGTGATTAATTTTTTATTAATAATAATTTATTAAAAAAAACATAACACATAAAAATCAACAATTGATAAAACAAAACAAAACGAAAATAAATAAATAAATAATCCATCTTTACAAAACAAAACAAACTTAAACAAATAATAATTTCAAAATAGACTGAACAAAGACCTTATTTCATCGTGGTTTTTTAAACAAAAAATTAAATAATCGGAATATTCCGAGTCGCAATTGTGGCAAACATATGAGCTCCTACGTAAATATTTTGTTTCAACCGTATCCAAAAAAAATGTTTCAACCGTCCCCAACCCTTCTTTAAATACAAAATTGTATATAACTATTGTCACATTAAAAACACGTTGAAACAATTCACAGCAATACGTTATGCGTTCTTCATTTATAACATAAACAAATACACAATATTCTTACATAAATAGAAATTCAGTTATTGAAAAAGAAAACGGCACATAAATTCTTACTTTTGGTTGCCAATATAAAAAAGTGATCTCTCATACGATTGCCACGCGCAGCGTGCAAAGGAAAACTTACGATTGTAGCACTATGTTTTCGCTTCGTTTGCTCTTGACAAACGTTCGCGTATCGCCTACTGTTCCTGGAAAATTTGATTTGTTTCAACCGTCCTTTGTTTCAACCGTACCCAGTCTACCCTAATTGACTTATGAATTCGAATTCATTTAATTCACAAGCTAAAAAGTGAATTATAAATTAAAGTTTCTTTAATTCACAAGCTAAAAAGCGAATTATGAATTAAAGTTTCTTCTAGTAACAAGCTAAAAAGTGAATTGTGAATTAGAATTCATTTAATTCACAAGCTAAAAACTGAATTTTTGGATTTTTTCGTTTATTTCTCTTGACCAAGGCTCGTATTTCATGCAAATGCTTATTTCAGACAAAAAACTACACACAAAAAAGATATGTTTCTCACACACGATCATTTCATTTCATTATTTCGGTCATACAGACAAAAACTTTTGATATTCATCATTTTCCTCATCATTTATCATTTACAGAGCTACACACTGTCTTTTTTCCTTCATTTTTTCCTAAATGATGAAAAAAATGATAGTGTGCATTTTTAAATGATATTATTCATTTACAGCTTTGCTGATGATACCAGATAATTCGCTAATTCACCTTATGAATTCAAATTTGTGAAATTTTAACTCCACCCTGTTTCTGCATTGACTTTTTTTTATTCATAAATCATAAGTCACTTGTTTTTAATTCATAATTCACTTTTTAGCTTGAGAATTGAAGAAACTTTAATTCATTATTCAATTTTAGCTTGTGAATTAAGGAAACTTCAATTCATAATTCAATTTTTAGCTTGTGAATTAAGGCAACTTCAATTCATAATTCACTTTTTAGCTGGTGAATTAAATGAATTCTAATTCATAATTCATTTTTAGCTTATGAATTAAATGTTTTTTAATTCATAAGTCAATTACTAGCTTAGGACTTAATGATTTTTTAATTCACAAACATGCAACTGTGCATTAAGTAATAGTTTAAAATTCACGCTGATTTTGCTTAATTTTGAAGCAATTGCTTATAAGGAATTATTTGAATGAAGAATTTTAATGCTTCGTTGTCCATGATTCTCAGCATTGGGTGTCTCATAAAATTATTGTTTTTGAAAAAGGGTGTGGCCTAATTTACTAGAAAGCAATCCCTTAGTTCTCATAACTTTGAGTGACGAAAAGTAGTAGATTGTCATGAAAAAAGTAAAAGATCTTTTTCCGGAAAAGGATATGGGCAAAAGAACTTGCGGGATTTCGCTATCGGAGATTTTGATTTCCAGTCCTTGCACAGCTACTCATAAAAAGTAACAAAAACTTCGGAATGTGTGCCATCACTGTACCTATACCGGCGAAAACAATAATAAAAAATTATAAAAGTTGACGAATAGACCTTACCAAAAATGTTATCTTCAAAAATATATAAAATGTAATATGATACTCAACTTTGAGAATATTCTTCATGTGACAGAGTATTGCATTTTATTAGCCTGTTTAAAGTCACACCCTGATCCTTGAAGACTTTTATTCGTCTTGTGATTCTACGATTCGACACGAAAGTATTCATGAAAGAAATCAATTGTTATTGATATCATTTCTAAAATACATCATGTGAGTTCTCTGTTGACAGAGCCAATATAAATTCTTATTAGGTACTTCTACGTCGTGGTTAAAAAAAAAAAGCATTTGGACACATTTTTTGTTAGCCTTAAGACAGTGCATTAACGATGCACTTCCTCTACTATTCGTCATCCAAAAAACGAGAAAGCAACATAAGCACATGTTCATATTTTTGCCTATATCTCTGCAGATACAATTTCTCTTCCTTATAATACATCACGTAACGCAAATATTTTATTAAAAAATATTTTTCTCAGATTTCAATTTCCAAAATTGTATCCAATACAAAACAAACAAATTAGTCGCTCTCAAACTTATTCTGATTGGCACTTGTTTTTCAAGCACTTTAAAGTTATTTTATATGATCAAATTACCGGAAAATAAATAAAAAAAGACAAGAACTTATCCATTGCAGTTGGCTTGACGTCTTAAGAGTCCACGTAGCATTTTAATTTGTTGGCATGAGAATATTGTGTGTTCTATTGTCTGGGGATGTATTCATTTGTCTATTTTTTGTTATGTCTGGAAAAGTTTTCTTTTCTTCTTTTATTGAGAGATAAATGTCAATTTTGTGTAAATATGTTTTTGGGTGTACACGTTTCGATGATTTGTTTATTTTGAAACATTTTCAATTCTCAAAAGCAAGGACTAGACGGTCAAACATGAAAAAATTTATAAAAGTGTGATTTAAGGACTTCAACAGCTTTAATTGTGAAGTGATTGTCTCGTTCCTTTCAATGTCAACAAAAGACGAAAACAAACTCCATTTGCAATTTGCATATTGCTTCATTTTCGTTTTATGCAAATTCGAGTTAGATGTAGCAATGTAAATGTACATACTTAGTCTACTTGCAGGAGCAACTGAAAAGTAGTGGTCGAGATCAAACCACAAACATTTATGATGCACTTAATGGTCAGGACAGGTATAGATTAAGTTAGTGGTAGCAAAAACTGTCACGAGTCACAACGGCGACTGACCGACCAACCGCGACCTGACGACGGTTTTCGTTTTAATTATTTTGGACTTCACCTAGATTGCATGAATGGACAACTATGAAATGTTAAAAGGCGTGACAGTCAACGTTCAGTCGCTTTGTCCATCATTTTATCCACTCCATCGGGACAATGGAAGGACAATTCAAATTTGACCACCCAATTGCGACTCTGACATGAACTTTATACAGTCCAATTAGCTAACAAGCGTTAACTTTTCTTGCGAGGTGATTTTAATTAGTTTTCGTGTTGCTGCAATTTGTTGGTCTCAATCCGAGTAGTGCCTATTTGATAAAAAAGAGATAGCATTTTTCGTTTTCGTTTTTGTCTTTAATGTTTTGTTTTCGGGTTTGCTTTTGTGAAACTTTTGCTTAAATACATAATTGGAAAGAAACCAGGATAACAAATCAATATCTATGGGAAACTTTGTGATTTATTGACGTTTGGAAGAAAAAAGTCACCGAGATTTTATGAACGATATGGCAATTAAATTGAAGTGATACAAAACTTTGATTTCTTATTTTAACTTCAACAAAAAACTTGAACAAATCAGAGACTAGATCTTTTTCTAAGTAATTTTGTTGATTTATCTTATGAGTCATTTATTAAAGGTAAGTATAAGATTTATTTTTAAATTATACAAAAAAGTTCAATGTACGATCAGATTTTTATATATTTGAACTTTATCTAGATCGTATTTCTTATTTGCGACATACTACATATATGTATACACCCCTATTAATAAACACAAAATAACCCTAACACACGAGTAACTCGTGTTTCAAATCAGAATTCCTATTAATAAACGTGTGTTAGCCTTAAATGACACTTGTTGGCAAACGGATAACTTATTTCACTGTTTTTTTGTGTATAAGGAACGAATATCTTTTTTTTTTTCTAAATATTTGACAGCGAATTGGAAATTTATTAAGGTATAAAGAAAATTTTGTGTTGTGGTTTGGGTGAAGTGACAAACTTGTGTAGGTAGCTCTAGTTCGTTTCGTTTACCATAAAAAAAAGGTTTGAGGAAAAAATAGCGATGATGCATAATAAGTGGTTGTCAGTCGCTGGGATGGAAAAACACCGTAGAGGATTTTGTCCAAAATCAGTCAAAACAAATTTCACAACAAAATTCTAACGGTTGTTAGGCTGTCAAACTAAAAATGATAGATGACTGATAATGTTTGATGTTGTTCCATTGGTCAAAACAAGCAGTTCAAATAATTGTGTATTACTTGAATTTTTCTAATTAAAGGTGTGAATAAAAGCACATTTTAATTTATTAAACCCGAACACAAATTAGCAGCAGATATTTCTCCAAAATACATTAAATATCACTAATTTTTCTTTAAAAAAAACAAACTTAAAAAATCAAACGAAATTGATTCCGAAATTAATTTGGAAAACCAACAACCAACCTTCATCCTTGAAAAAATACTAGATTATCATGCTGTTCAGTGAATAGTTACGATGAGGAAAAAATATGTTTATTAATGAACTTATTTAGCAAACGAATAACTTCACTATCCGTGTGCTAGGTATAACGTGTGTTATCCAGTGGATAGGGTATTTTTATTAATAGGGCTGATAGAAAATATAACAAGTTTTTAATATGGAAAAAAAGAACTGGAGATTTTGACCAAATATGACATTACGATGAAAGAGAAGTCGAAAAAAGTGGGTCCGGTTATTTCTTCCGTGTGTCTGTATGTTTATCTGTAAACGCATAACACTCACTGGTCCGGGTTTTCCAAAAGCGAAAGTGTGATTTTGACAGCTGATGATGCCATGATGGTCATATTGTGTCTTTAACTTCCTGTCAAGATATCGTCTTTTAATTAGTCACTATTTTTTTTTATCGTAATGGTAAGTTACAGCGTCAAGCAACACGTGCAAATGATCAAAATGCGGTGCATGGGCGTCCTTCCAAGTTGACTTTACAACGTTTAGTGGTCAAATTCGAGTCCACCGGCTAAGCGAACAGTCTGCTTACACCCTTAAGTCAACGAAACGCAAGATCTGTCAAAAACATCGTCTTGAAATTTTGCAGTCAATTCCGCGTCACTCACAAGAACTTGGCCTGTCGCAAACCACCCTGACCAATCGATGCCATTGTTTAAACCTATCGGCGCCGCGCTACTTGAACGATGTCATATATAATTCACACAAAATTTCATTAATAGGACTCTCAAATAAAGAAAAAACATTAGTGATACACAACTTGTTTTATTCAATTTTAAAATCGACCCACCCTTTATGGAAAACCTCTAATATATTGTTATAAAATGGAAGTTGTTGACCAGATTATTAACAGGGGAATATGTGAACAGGCAAGTCGATCCTTGCGCCTACCAGCGAGGACACGTATTTGTTCCTTGAATATTTAGATTTGGGTAAGGTATTCTAAATAAGATAATAAACTAAAACTTAATAATAATAATACATCCATGTGACGAAAATGCTTGTTTCCAAAATTCCATAAGTACAACGTATGATGTACATATAAAAATGACTCACCTCGAGAAAAACTCATAAGGATGCCATCGGTCGAACTATAAAGTACAATGATTTGTTTTTAGCATTTCAATCTTCAGGAATTTCAATGTCTACTGAGAGTATCTTTCAAAACCTATCCTTTTTTCCTTATGCTAGCACTCGGTCTTGGCATTAAAAGATATCAAAAACATTTTAAACAATTATCACTTTCAAAATAAGTTCTAATAGCTCAGGATAGACTTTTCAAATTATTATCTGAAATTCAGAACTGGTTCAAATTGGAACCGTAGAACAAGGTTAAACTAATAAAAACGGTCTTAAGTGTTATTGTAATGCTAACTTACTGACCGCATTATTATCAAATATCACAAAATAATCAAATAATTTATAACAACCACCTAGTCGTGAACAATCACAATTTTCAAAACATTCCTTGAATTCATAACTTTTTATTTGGACTGGCTCTCAAAAATTTCCGACAACTTCTTACAATACTTCCAATTCCTAAGGATTAAACCTTTCATAATTGATATCATCGACTGTTAATGGCTTAATTTTGTTTGGCTAATCAATTTAAGTAACAAATTGAATGACTGGAAAAAAACTAATCATGAACTTGACATTGGTAATTAAATGTCACTCTTATATCTCAGATGATAAATTGAAAATTTACAATTGTTTAAATAACAATTGGTGGAGTGGAATAGTAAACAGAAATTCAATTAAGCTTATATGAGTCCAAGAATAGGAACGCTAAAATCTTGTGTGTAATTTACTTTCGAAAAAATTCCCGTTCTTATAGACTTTTCGCCCTTAAACCAATTGGCAAACCAGGAAAAGGGATTACCAACTCTCTTGACAAAAAAAATTACTTTTTATCTATACACTCATTTGAGAATTCACCGCAAATAGCTTAAATCACCTTGTTAAGAAAAAAAACTTAATTCTCTTCATTCTCGTTTGTGGTATTTTAAAGCCTCATCCTCCTCCGCTGTTTACACTCCATAGAAATTCTTCACCACAGGTGCAAATAAGGAATCATCAAGAAACAAATAAACCAAATCATCTTGGAAATTCTACTCCCCAACAAAATTTTCCTTCAAATTTGCATTTAAATGCAAGTAAGAAAATATTACTCATTCGCCACAGTGTACCACAGCTATATGATGATATATTTTTAAGTGTAGGGTTTTTTTGCCATTAACGCTTACATTCATTAGGCTCTTAACTCTAATTCTATTTCTTTCAACACATTCATTAAAAGTCACGAGAACCGGAAATTAGCAGAGGATTCCATTTAGTTTGTCTTCCGCCAGCCACCTAGCCGCCACAATCACAAGTTAAAGCCACAACAGTGATTAGCATTTCGAGCATTTGTGGTGACTTTGCATAAATTTTATAAGTCCACCAAAAAGGCACTAGAAAATGGTGCTCAATTTGCACAAGGATTAAAGCCTAAACTCTTGATTCTAATCGATTTTACTTCGACTCGCACACATAACACCAACAAACATCTAATCATTTATATCCTTGTGACCTATATGCCTCGTATATAATTCTCCTTGAAAATGCTGAAGTGTTAGATTAAAAACCATTACTTTAAATGAAAAACATGGCAGTTCAACATCAAGCTGTTGCGTTTTGTCTTCCTTTTAAGTTTCTCACAAGTTTTCAAGGACATGCTGGGATTACTGCTGAAATGGCACGTTCACTTGAGAAACCAACACACACTATACAGCATTACTGTCGGCACATAATCTCTTTGCCGCCGATGTGCCCTGCCGGAGAACATTAAGTATTTTGTTGCGAAAATGAATTGAAATTGTTTAATGAATTCAAGAGGAAGCTTGCGGGATGCCTTAGAATAGTTCTGTTCGTATTCGGTGCTGTATGCAATGTTTTGCGTATATAATGTTGGGGCCGTTGTGTGTTTTTTTTTTAGTCTGGAATGGGGTTGCAATTTACGTTTTGTAGTCAATTGAGGGGATTGTGCAAATAATGAAATAATAAATCACCCGCAAAAGCCTGAATGCATGGTAATGTATTATTTATTGTGATCATTGCGTTGTGGATTTTGGACCTTAGGATGGATGCAGCGGTGGATAGGAATGGCGGCATTTTGCTGTGGAGCATGGCGTTTGGTCACGTATCACTTTGCGAATATATGAACCTAGTGGAATGTATGAATGATGATAATGCTGTGAATTCAATTAGGGAAAGTTTGATTTTTTCTTTGGATTAAGTTAAATTAAGTTTGAACGCATGGAGCGACGCGACGCTCACAGGTAAATTTTCCCAAAAAGCTGGCCAAAATTATTTTTTGGGTTTTTTGTTTTATTGTTGCATGGGAATTCATAAAAAGTTAATTTTCAAAAGAAACAACAATTTAAAATTTGGTATTTTCTTTGTATTGCATTGCATGCTTATTGCTTTTTAGAAAATAATAAATAAATTAATTAGGACATATAAAATAAATAAGTTAAGAAATAAATACTTAAATAAATGATTAAATATATAAATAAATACATAAATATGTTAATAAATAAATAGTAATTATCTACATTAGGGTGGTTCTTATTTGTTTATTTTTCGAAAATTAATGAAGGTATCTGCTCAATCGTCTCCAAATAAATAAAAAAAATCCTAATTTTTTCAGATTTTTATCTATACTCCTAATGGCCATGTATCGAAGTGAAATTCTAATACTAGGGACTTTGCGGCTGATTTTTTTATTATTCCCGTATATCTCCATTTCGGCTTTACAAATTTTGTTAAATATTTGCAGTTATACTTAACATTATCCTTAGTGAAATTGCATTCCAAAATATTATTTAAAATATATTCTTCAATAACAAATAAATCGCAAAAGAGATCCATTTTTGTAGTACCTTTTGGGTTTATAACACTCTTTTCCAGATTTCTCAAAAACGGCTCAGCCAATTTTTGGGAAATTTTATCAACACGTTTTTATGCAATTTATTTTTAATCTTGCATACCAAAAAATTTCATAAGTGTTTTAATTTCCTTATAAAAAAAAATCAGTATTTATGCAACACTTTACGTTTTATGTCCTTGTTTCGGGACTCTTGTGCTTCTTTGCGGAGTCCAATTGGAAGAATAGCTTCAGAATTATTTTTTTGTTATTTTTTATTTTTTTTTGGCAATTAACCACCTTCTTTTATGGTCATAGACAAAATCGGACATAAAAGTTGTTTGTTTGCTCTGAAATGTCAACATTAGTTTCATTTTCCTACGTTTCTGTCAAAAAAATGATTTTTTCGGTATGTCACGAGATGTGCATCTTCTCAAACATTCAGAAAGCTGATTTTTAGAAAGAAAAGTGAAACTTGATCGCGATCTTGCGTAAAAAGTAAAAAAGTTTATATTAAGAAAACAAAAAAAAGCCCTTCCGCGTCAACTTTAAGTGCGAATATTTAAAAAGAACGCAAAATGACGCAAAATATTTTGACTGTTTCTGATTAAAGAAATGCAAACGCAAATTTTAAGACTATTTTCATTACAGAAATCCGCAGAAAAACTTAGCTTTTGCATTATTAAAGTTAAAAAATGATAAAAATATTGTACCAATAAAATACTCTGCCTTAAAAGGCCTCAAAATTAATTATCAACTTAAAATATGACAAAAAAAAATATTACCTCAATAAAAAATACCACTAGCAACAGAATCCATGTTTAATAAATTTTAAAAGCACCCAAAAAAAGAAAGAAAAAAATAAACCAAAATGACTTCTTCTCGCCAGATCAAAACAGCTACTGCATTTGTTCCCTTAAAGTTTGCACTTTGAAAGCATCTGCTGATTAAACCGTTATAATCTGCATCGAATGATATATGAGGCTTAATGCTTACACTATTTGTTAACAACTTTGCATTAAAAAATTACAACAAATCGCAAATTTTTTTTTATAATTATGTCCAGCTTTTTGGGAAAATTTACCTGTGTGCGACGTCAGCCACACCCTTCCCTTTAGATGTCATTTGGTGTGGTGATGTGCGTCTCATCTTCGCATTCCAATAAAATATTAATTAATCAATGAAATTAATGAATTTCAACATGAATGACGATTTTTCGTGTGTCTTATATGAGACAGTCAATTGAGAGGTTCAAAGGCTGTCTGGATTTTCGTTTTGAATGAAGAAACATGATGTCAGATTAGTATCATGTCGACATGTTTTGGACAGTGTCAACTTTATTTTTGTATCCTTTTTTTTAAATGCCTATGAAAAGATTTGTTAAAAATCATCCAGACATAATTTTTTTTTGTGTATTATTGCATGTATGTACCTACACAAAATGTGCTGAGATAATATAAACGTGACATTTGACTGATTTAATGCCTAAGACGTTGTTTTGTTGCTTTGTTGTAAATGCAAACTCACAACAAAAATAAATTAAGTGTCGAAAATAAGCGAAAGACCAAATAAAGTCCTTACATTGTTTCCGGATAACGTGACTTAACCGAATTCACTTAAATAGTTTAGGTAGTCAAGTGTTAAATGTCCTCAATCGCAATAAAGCTTGTGCTTAACGTTTTTAAGAAGGAAGACCCAGATGAAACATTGCAGTGCACTGTGGCGTATGAGTACTTTTTTTTGAGGAGGTTCTAGAAATTGACTTACATATGCATTGTTGATTCTTTTTAATGTAATTAAATTTAATTTCGTTATTTGAGTTTAGTAGCGTTGGTAAGTACAACACACTTCAAACTCAGCTGTAACTAACAGGCCTAGCCTATGTCTATGTATATCGAAAGTATGGATACTAAGGAGTTCCTAGGTATGATCTAAATTAATTGATTTGAATAGGCGTTCACAACAGTTCACAGCTTAAGTTTTAAATCATAGTGCATCACCTTGCAGGTCTTCTTTCAAAATTTTTGACGGAATAGATGGATGAAAATTGTTACTATATCTCAGAGTTTCAAGGTTTACCTTTTCATTGTACAAAGAATAAAGTCAGATATAAAACAAGAATTCTCTTAAAAAAATGTTTCTCAAGCCCCTTTTAGACGATCAGCTGTCAGTTCTGTTTTCAGTTCATTTTTTAGTTTAGTTAAAAATATTGTATGTTTGGTCATCAGTTCGACGTTCAGTTGAGCTTTCATTTTACTTGTAAGCAATCGAAATTCATATAAGGATAACGGGGATCTGAACTGAAAACTGATGGGAATTCCATCCAAAATTGGATTGTTCTGCTTAACAAAAGATGCACGTAACCACAATTTAAGGACAGCGAGCTATATGAATATAAGAAACAGAATCCTTGTGTTCAGACTACTAGTCCATGACAAAAATTCAGAAGTACATTGCTTGATAAAACTTTAATTATGTTTTTTCTACTGAACTGATTGAATCTCCAATTCATATTAACAATGGGCCTTACTAATAATCGAACGCTAATGTCGACTATTAGTTAACTGGAAGGTTAAAACAAAGTGCTGAGTTTGAATAAAATGCTACCAATAAACAATTTAACCCTCTCACTAACTAGTCTCAAGATTTTCCTTGAATCTATTACCTTGTAGAAAAAAAATTGCTTGAACTGTCAGAACTGTCAAAGATCAAAAATACAAAACAAAAAAAAGTAGAAACTCTCAAAGTTAAGTATTGCCGTGTTCTTTTTAACCTCAAGTATTTTAGTACTTGTATTATATTCTAGTGCGACAGCTGATTTGAAGTGTCGGAGTGACTTTTAAACTGAATTTTAATTTATAACACCATCTTTTTCACAAGGAAATATATTTCTTAAATATATAAAACGGAATCAACAAATTAACCACGTATTTAAAGTAAAATCAACGAACGTAATATTATAACGCACTAAATATTTAAGCAAACATTAAATAATCTCTCCATAGCCCTTTTTCAGTATCATATTCGATCATTTGAAATATATAAATTACATACTGCAGTGTAAAGCCCCAAATACGAAAATAAGCGAATACAATTAAGTCAAATGATGCGTTTATAATTGCGTTTCGTTGCTTTTTGTTCAGTTTCAGTAGGAATGAAAAAAAAGAGTATACAACATGGGTAACTTCTTCTTTTGACTGTCCCGAGAGCTTCTTTTCGATTCGCGAGATGGAGTATAAAATTTGTCTGGTGTCGTTGTCAGTTTGGAAGAAAATGTTTCAACGTTACACGTTTGCAATGATACTAGATTAATTGCATCGAATCGTGAATACCCCTAATAAATAAAGTACTTCTAAATTAAGTACTTCATTTTTACTTTAAGCCTAGAACGCAGATCGTGCTAAATTTTAGCTCCCATACAAATTTATTCACCTACATTTTTGAGATAATTTTGTATGAAAGCTATAATTTAGCGTGATCTGCGTACTAGGCTTTAGAACAAAAATCTGAAAGTGGCATAACCTTAATTTGAAAAATTGGCTTATTTTGTCTCTCATATTTTTTTCTTAGGGAAATACATTATTTTAAACATAGTTTTATATTCTTGAACATCTAATTTTTGCAAAAAAAAATAATATAACTTTACTATTTTCAAAGCTTATGTGCTTGTTTTAGTCGATTCAAACCCAATTACAAAAAGTGGGATACACCACTTTTGCACTCACAGCCTCAAATATACCTTTACCAATGGAAATCGACCAGATAACTTGAGATTAGATTTAAGTATTAAATACAAATTTACGTACCATAAAACAGCACTAAGGCAACACTTTTGTTTTAATGCTCGACTTTAAACATGGATTTCCGTGTATTAAATTTTGACGTTTTGCTAACGACTAAACTGGAGATTAAATTCGTTATTGGTATGTGAATTTTCTTAAGTCTGGGGATTTTCTTTTAACCTTAACACTAAATTTGATTATTAGTAAGGCCCAATAATTCTAAAAACAGTTCTAAAGAGAGAAACATAAAACATTTTTAGGACGTTAGAACAACTTTTTTAATTAATTTAAAACAGTTATAAAAGTTGTCTTAACGCCTTTATCAATTTTCGTTATAAAAAAAACTTTATTTTCCAAAAAATTGAATAATCATCGCATTATTTTAACAATAACAATGATTTCTGTCACCCAGATCGAAAACAGTAAACAAAACTCATTACATATACATTTGTTAAAATTATTTTTTAATTTATTGGTTGACCACAAAAACAAACTATGTATGTATAGTAAAAGTTTCCATTGGTTTGTTGATTTGCATCAAAGGTACAAACAAATAATCAAAATATAGTTTGTTCGCGTTATTGTGTATCGTAATACTTGAGGTATTTCCTGGCGCTGTAAATCAGCTTAATAAATATAATACACCTAGCTTGTATGCATACATGTGTATATTATCAAAAAATAAATAAAATTTATTTTTTATTTCTTTTAAATCAAAGACATCTGTTATCAATTTCACATTAAAAGCCTCTTGAGTATTAATATGTTGGTGGTTGGTATTTTATGAAATTGAAGCCAAGTTCTTTAGTTACTTTTCTCAATGTTCCAACAAGCCTTCATCAAGATTATTCTTGGGTTGGATTTTTGTATAGACCATAGGCATGGTTAGTCAGGATAAGGATTCAAATAAGAGTTGAGTTTTTAGTGATTCAAAAAGGCGTTCAAACTTTAAGACCTCCAGTTCTGTTTTTGTAGCTCTCATAGCCCACAGTCATAGGCTCCCTAATGATCACTTTGTACATTATCCTTTTAAGTATTTAAATCAATGCTTCTTATTTTCATAAATTTACACGGAATATGTCGTTAATTATAACTGTACCATAACCTTGGCATGTATGCAAGAAGACGCTCTATTCCGGTAAAACAACACAATAAATGCTGTTCTGCTTCTTTAGTTTCATTTGAATAACAAAAATAAAACAAGAAAAAAATCTTGATTTGAGACATATTAACAATGTCATTCTGTCAATGAACCCAGTTATAGTTGTTGTTTTAAATTTATTTTTAAAACGATAAAAACATCAAAATTATGCAATTATGAGTCTGCATCATTTAAGGAACGTTGAAGCTGGATGTATGAATGTATGAAGGTACAGCTTAGCAACAGAAAAACAACTTTATCCTGTTCAATTTTGTAAGAACTTTAATGCGAAATTCATGGTCATGTTTATGGATGGTTTTTCTTTTAAACAGAAGAGTTTTTTTATTACCAAATTTAATGACAGCCTAATGCACCTGGGCTCAATTTTGTATACCCAGCATTAACAATGCTCTGCATATGTTTGTAAATATTACGATCAACCAAGAAATCCCATATAATATCCCTTCACTGAAAATTAATTTTCCTTGTTAAATAAAAAATCCAATAAACCTTTTTTCGTAGACAATGTCTCATAAAATTCAGACAACCTATTCAAAATTCTTTGCAAAAAAAAAGTTTTACAAACCGGATCAGACATCAAATAGAATTGACAACAAATTAAAATAAATGAAAGACGAATGAATAACCTGCCGGTTTTCATTCACATACCGTTCAAGATTGCTTAAGTCAAGTTGTGATTCCCCAAAGCTCACAAAAACGATGGCTTGGAGTCATCGGCGTCATTTATTTAAAGTTAAGAATTTTCACCTCCTTCTCCACATGATCAATGAAACCATGACCTAGGTTTTAAATACTCTCTTCTTCCTTCTCTTTCCTTCGCTTAACATTCTTCATCTACTTGTATAAATTGCTATTTAACAGCTCATACAAAGTCACACCTCCTAAAAGTTTTCTTGTATGTCTGTTTTTTTGTTAAAAATACACAATCACCAAGAGGATTAAGCCCCCAAGGCATTCAGCCAAACGGAACAAATCTCTTGCCTCTTGCCCTCAGTGCAAACAAAATTGTTCACTACGGCGCTGTTATATTGTATAATTGCTGGCATTTCTCATTACCGTCATACACTTGTTTTACATGCATCGTACGTCAAAAACTCGCTTCAACAGAAGTGACGACAAGCGTTCGTAGATAATATTCTATATCTCCTAATTCCTAAATGTGGATCAGAGAAGTCACGGAAGGGAGGTCTTGACAAATTTCCATGACTTAATTGTTGAGAGTGGCACAAAACCGGCCAGTTCCCGCTCTGCTGCGCCAATTCGCAAATTGATCGAGTGAATTGTGATCATAAAATTTCATCAGCTGGTTGAAGTTGCGCCACTCTTCCATATTAATCTGAACTCAGCAATCTTATTGTCAGCAGAGCACGAGTTTTGTTTTTTAAGAGAGCATTGGGCTTTTTAAGAGCTCTCCATAAAGAAGTCGGTTAAAATGATCGGCTGATATGGGAATGAGAAGACATTGTATGGCAGCGTGGCTTTGGGTCTGGTGTACGTGACTAACTCACTATCATTGATGTCTGCAGCCGCAAGCGGGTCGCGTTTTTCTAGGTTGTCCCCGCCGAGCTCGCCCTCGTTGCTACTTTATATCGCCTTAGTCGTCGTCGTCGATCGTCACTTGGGTTGTGCAAATTTGGTGTAAAATTGCAAATTGCATTGTTTATTCGATTTTTCTATTTAAAGTTGTGGCAGCAGCGAAAGTGTCGGTGGCGGTGGAAAAAGACTTAATTTGCACACGAACAGAAAAAAAAGATCAGTTGGCACTATGGTGGGAGACAAATGAGTTTTTAGAGAGCCTTGGGCTATACAAAACGGACTTTAATACCTGAGTAATGGGTAGGTTGAGAGAAGAAAGGGGTCTACCAAGCGTGTCAACTACAACAACAGAAGTGATAGGTTGTATGGGTTTGTTCTTATCACTCTATGTGATCTGCCAGATTCTGATGGCTTCTCGAATTATAACGGAAGCTGGAAATGTAGAAGTTTTCAATTTAACTGTCATACATACAACATACGATGTAGATCACTGATCGTGGTATAGTGTGATTGACAAACAAGAGAACATTCACAAAAAAATGACCGGACGGTTCGAAATTGCTGTGTTTATTATAACAAGATCTTAAAGTTGATGATCTTGCTGTTCATCTCAGCCACATGATGCTAACAATAACAATGTCATTAACTTGCAATACTGTGAGGTCAACTTCCAGCTACTCAATGAACAACAAATATGTTACAGAGGCTGACATAATGTCTTTTGGGGGTGTTAATTGCAGTTGCATTTATTTTTATGTTAACCTTAATTAATTATCGTTAAGGTTAATGGCACTTTGAACGTTGGTCGTTGCGTTGGTATGATGTTAATAAAATGTTTTTGTGTTTTCGTACTTACCTTCTTTTTCTTATTGTTTTGTTTGTTTCGTGGAACATGTTTGCAAGAGAAATTGCTCGTGATACGTATTAATCAAATACGTTGACGTCACAACACTTGATTAAATAAATTAGTGTACATATAGTTGTCTTTTTGTTTCACATGATGGATTTTATTTGCAATGTCAAGTTTATTTAAAAATAAATGTTGAACTTGATTACTTAATTAAAAAAAGTCTAAAAAGTGTGCCATTTTTGAAGGTTAGAACAATGGATTATAGGAATAAGTTTTAATATATTACTTTCTTGTTTGTTGAAGTTTTTATTCTGATAATATTGATAAGTAAAAATAGAAAGCCAGATATTGCAGGTAAGACATTTGATCAACCAAAAAAAAAGTAAATTTCAGCAAAAAAAAAGTTATCAATGTTATTTTACTTCGAGTGCAATATCAAATGAGCGGAAATATAGTTGATAACATCTGTTGACATCTGACAGCATTGTTTAATTATTTGTTATGTGTTGTTTTTGTTTTTTTATTGTTTATAGGGGATATTGACATGATAATGAATTAAAAAATCATGTCCAGGAGAATATGTTTGTTTCTTGCGAAAAAAAATTATTTGACTGATTTGTTCCAACTTTGTAGGAAAATTATTGTGCTTTTGTAATAAGGTGTCCAAATCAACCAGCTTCTGACAAAAATTTGAACAGTTAAAAAAGTACATTGGACAATATAACTTCAACTTCATTTTTATCTCTATCGGAGCATGCCTCCATATTTTGTATTCAATTGTTGTGAATGTTTTTGTTGTTTTTTGTGTGTTTTGTTTTCAAATATATTTTTATTGAGTTAAAAGTGCAACAAAAAAATTTGTAAATATTGATCTAATTTTGGCCCATATAATGACTTTGCAATTTAGCATTATTGAAAAACAATGCAACAAACCAGCTATAAAGTAATAAAGTATACAACTTTTGGGCATTGTGCTTCTCTAAATGGTGTGGTAGCCAAAAATTTAGCTATCGCAATTTAATTAGAAGACAACCGAAGATCACCGAAGTTGAGAATGGCCTTGGTGATAGATACAATGACAAAGTATGACCAGGCATCAGAAGTTAAATTTGCCGAATATATATATACATACATTCATTTAAAAGAGGATTAGAGGTCGGTTGTAGTGGGTTGAGGTGTGGGAGGACCCAAAAAAAACTCCCACATCACGAAATCCCAATTTCGATTTTTCTAGATTTTTCTGCCCGGACAACCTTTGTCAAAAACATAAATTTTATGAGACACCTAATGCTGATAATCATGGAGAAGAAAAATAGTTCTTCGTTCAAATAATGTCGCCCAACAGAAATTTGTGAAATTTTCATGGTTAATACTGTTGTATTCAGGGATGATTTCTTAGAAAAAAAAATTGGAAAAACCACATGGAAGAGTGGGAAAACTGGAAAAAACAAACGAAGGTAGGAAAATT
Source organism: Sphaerophoria taeniata (assembly GCA_943590905.1). Classification (NCBI taxonomy): domain Eukaryota; kingdom Metazoa; phylum Arthropoda; class Insecta; order Diptera; family Syrphidae; genus Sphaerophoria; species Sphaerophoria taeniata. Next base: position 29,552,677 of record OX016541.1, read on the forward strand.
GATTTTTTTTTTGCTTCAAAAAAGGTTTTCGAATGGAAAAATGGAAAGTTCTTGATGAAAAACTCGGACAACTCATTTGTTTTGAGATGGAAAATTTGTGATGGGGAAATCGGAAAACTCTGGGAGAGCACGAAGAATAATTTCAAAACTTAAATTATATTGCATGGAATTTAATATGTAATAGTTCCAGAATTGGTTTTACAAACGGAACAGTAAAAAATTCCTTGTGGAAAACTTTGTGGAAAGTTAGGAAAAGAGAAAAATATTTGATTTTTCTTATCACATTAAGGATTTTGACTGTGCAAAGGTGGAAAATATGTTGTCAAGCTAGAAATTGTTCATTTTTTCGAAATTGGAAATATATGTTATGTATGTCGAATAATCATTTTGGAGCTTATCTGAAGGCGCTTAATTGAGGTGATATGAAGGGTGACGTGAAATAACTCCCGACGAAATAAGGCCCCATAGGGCTTTATTTCCATTTCTTATGGAAATAAGACCCCTACAAGGGTTGCGGTCTTATTTCCATTGCATCTTAGAAATAATGCCCGTGTGGCCTTATTTCGGTTTTTCTGTTTTGATTAGAAAGTTGGCGCAGGGAAACTCGTCCCGAGATCAGAATTCCCGAAAATTGTTTTCGGAACTTCTGATCTACTATTGAGGGTCATAAGTGCCGACTTCGATTAAGGGATTATTAATTCACTATGGTGGATCAATACAATAGTCGGTGCCGTGCAATAACGCCGAGCGAAATAACGCCGAATTCTGAAATTCGGCCTTATTTCACTTTATTAAAGTGAAATAACGCCGAATTTTCGCACTCGGCCTTATTTCACTATGGCAAAGTGAAATAATGGCGATTCGGCGTTATTTCACTTTGTCAGTTTTAATTTTTAAGATTTCATCAGCTGTCAATGGCATTTTCTATACTTTATAATACAAAAAAAACAGTGTTTTATAATTGCCTTCTTATGTTTTGAAATAAATTCGCCAAACAAAATTTTGCTTTTCAAAAAAATTATTTTATCAAAAAATTATTAATATGTAATGCCTTATAAGTAGGTATTTAAAAATACTTGGTCTTAAGCTCAGTTAAGTTAAGAGAAGTTACACGAAGTGAAAATTTCAGTATTGATGGAAATTAAAAATTATTTAAATAATAACTACGCAGGTACCTCTACATTTAATTACCACAATGAATTATAGATTTTGAAAATGCATGTTGTTTTTCAAGGCTGTTAAAAAAATTTTGCGGCATGGACCGGGAAGAATATTAATATTAGATTTAACATTTAAGTTAACACTAGATACATTTTTGAGAATTAGATTAAAACTAAAAATGATTAATAATCTGGAACTTGAAACAAAAACTATAGTACCTACAGATACAAATGCCAGCGAGCGAAGCTAGCGGAAAAAATTTTGCCCAAAAGAGAATCAATTTGGGGTGTGAAAATAAAAAAATTCGCGCGAATTTTTTTATTTTCACACCCCAAATTGATTCTCTTTTGGGTAAAATTTTTTCCGCTCGCTTCGCTCGCTAGTTAACTGAATTGATCTTAAATGTTCCGAAAATTAAAAAAGGAGCTCAACATGAATCATTGAAATACAGCTTCGGCTTTCAACACCGTTTAATGCATGACAAGATGTGTGGATGTGGATGTCTTTCCAAATTCAAGGAAGCTGCAAAAGTTTTGAAAATGAAATGCTTTGCCCATTTTAATGAATAAAAGTGGTCCAACTAATTTTTAGATTTCTTTTGTATTTGTAGTTTAAGTGTTTACATGAATTTAAGATATTTCTTTTTTTTTGTGCCATGAACATTTAATTTTTGTGTATAATATTGACAAGTACAAATAAATTTTGTGAATTGTATTTTTTTCAATCGGGACTTTTGTCCCATAAAATATAAAATAAAAATCTGTCCCACCATACTCGGTAAATTTTGTTCTACAGTTGATTTTGCGTTAAGTCCAGCAAAAATGCTCTTTTTAAAAGTTAAATAAAACCGACTTCCTTGTTTTCTCTTTCTCGGCGTTATTTCTCAGTTTGCATTCGGCGTTATTTCACATTGTCGAAGTGAAATAAAGCCGAATGCTGAAATTCGGCGTTATTTCACTTTGGTAAAGTGAAATAAGGCCGAATTTTAGAATTTGGCGTTATTTCGCTCGGCGTTATTGCACGGCACCACAATAGTCCCAATGAGGTTTTTTCTCTTAATAATGGGACAAAAGTCCAAATAAAAAAAAAGTGAAACAACGAATGTCCATGCTAAAAAAATAAATAAGAACCGTTAATTCCTGTATGTATACTACACTACAAAAAATCTTACAAATAATTAGGACCATGTTTCTTTATTAGCCGTCGACAAAATGGTCAGAGCAATTCATTTTTCAAAGCTGTTGAGGTCTCCTTTTATTTTGAAAAGCAACCACTACACATCCTGTAATGCAAAGAAAGATTTTTGCAAGAATTTGAATTATTCATCTTTTCGAATTTCGACTGAGGATGAGGCCGATACGAAAAATTCAAGATCGATTTGATTAAATTGCGAATTTTTTTATTTTCACACCCCAAATTGATTCTCTTTTGGGCAAAATTTTTTCCGCTCGTTTCCATCCATCTTTCTGATGCAGCTTTGAATTTAATTGAAAAAGCTTGGTTACTTTAGGTGATATATAGTTGCATAAGATGAAATTGGCTTCAAGTACTTATAGATAGTGTACTTGTAGAATGCCGTACCCTCACAGAAATTTTACATCCCAATGCAGAAGAACGTTTGCATTGGATAAATGTTTTCTTAACGTCACATAGACTTAAAGCATGCGGTATGTTTCAGCTTTATGCACAGAAAAAACCTTGAAAATGTAATAAACTTATTTTAATCGCGAAGGTCGGAAACCCTGAATTAGATTTCTGGACAAATGAACCAGCATAGTAGGTCAGTAGTCGCAAAATGAAATTCGGCACTTATTACCCACAATAGTGGGCTATTATTTTTATCTTCTGGAAATGCGGCCTTATTTCCACGTAAAATGTGGCCTTATTTCCACAATTCAATTGAAATAAGGCCTGTCGGGTGTTGTTTCGATTTCTTCATGGAAATAAAGCCGCATTTATGAAACTAGCTAAAGTTTTGAGAAAATTATTTTTTGGCAAAGAAATTTGTATGAGGATCATCCTTTGTTTTGAGCCTTTAAAGCAAAAATTAACGTGATTTAACTCACACTTACACCACTTATTTCTCAATTTGAAATCAATCGACACATTGGTTAAGGCCTTAGCATCGAAAACAGACAGATACACTTTTTTCGCTTCTTTATCATAATGTCTATTCTAGTATAGTTTAACATTTTCATGCAATGATGTATTTCAATTCGTCATCTAAAATACCACCTTAGCCAAGTAAAAGTCTTCAAATTTCCACCAACAACTTTTTATGTCAAGTGGGTAAAAACGTGCAGATCAGAAATCGTTTATTCCATTTTAACGTCATTTTATGCAAAGCCAATCTCAAAGTTCAAGAAACACAAACCCCTAATTTACATTCTCGCCCATTAAATGAATAAAATTGAAAAAAAAAAATTGCAATTCTAACAAAATTACTGATAGACATGTAAAATTATATCGAAAGCACGTGTACAGAATGTAATAGCTTTAGGTAGCCGTAGACTCAGACCCAGACTGAGACTCTCCTCAAATGTCGGTATATGTACATAGTATACACAGCTGACAAAGCAACTGGGTGTACAATTTCTGCACCTACGCGTGCATGAATTCAGAAACCATCAATAAATTTATTGAGGAATCGGTTACAATATGACGTTTGCTATATGACAAATTAAAACAAAATCAAGCGGTTCAAAGTTCGATTGAAAAAAAAAAAATGAAATTCCCTAAAACAAAGTCGGGTGTCTGCGATTCCAAACACATTTTAATCTAAATGAATTGAGTTCACAGAAAGAAAGGTAGGGGACAAATTTTGCTTGATCATTCAAAAGCAACTGATGTTTTGTTTATTTATAAATTTTCCGTACTTTACAAAAAAAAAGAAGGTGACAGTTTGATTTTAGACGGCGATTTGTTGATTAGATGGAATCAAATGTTAAGACTATCAGAAATGAGTTTTTTTTATTGGAAAAGGCTTATAACACAAAATCAAAAGGGGCATACTTCAAAGTGCGCATATAAATTAACAATCTAAACTAAAAGCATTAAAAAGTCGAATTAAAATGACGATGGGTTCAAAGAACACTGCCTGTAAGAATATTTAATTTATTCTTTCATAAGTTTTTCCTTTTTGATTATTATTCCTGTCAGTGACCGCATACTTTTTGAAGTTTTATTTTTGTAATCAATTAATTTTTTTGTCAAGCAGATCAATCATTTTTTGTTATCAACGCATTCTTTTTTTCCTTTGAGTCCATTTTGGAAATCCAACTAATTTGAATCATTATAATAATTATAATGTAAGTCGAACTTAAAGGCATAAAACAAACAATCGTAAGCGGGACAGAACTGCTTTGAAAAAGTTCCTAAGGGTCAGAGTCATAATTCGAACTCAATATGGGGTGAAGAGCTTTTACTGCTAAGCAAATGTGATTCATAAGATTACAGTTCAATTCGTCATTAATAAATAGAGTGGTGCGACAGCTCTTGAAGAGCCAAGGCCTAAGTGGCTTATACTCATCAACAATTCTCTTGGTGCGTTTTTTTTTTTTTTTGAAGAATTGAAAGGGACTTACAATTTAACGCCGATTCCGAACGGCAAAGTTAAGAAGCACTTTTTCATGACAGATTGATACTCTTGGAAGTTTTGTCAGTTCTTCGCAAGAGGCAGTGTCCGTCAAAGATGCTGACTCGAACCAACGACGTTCTGCTGAGCAGCCAATAGTGCTTTAAAATTACCTTCACCGCGATTCTTCACACAGGAATGTGTCTTTGTAAAATTCCAAAAAAAAACTTTCACCTCCTTAAATTTTCTCATTTTATTACAAGTACTCAAGTATAATCATTTTTACGACAAGAAAGCTTCAAAAATAATAACATCCATTTTCCAAAATAATGTATGGCGGTAAGCCTAATCCCCGTGAATTGGCTGCCACACAAAATAGCATAGGTATACACTATACAGAGACACACCCGCATGAACAGCGTAGGTGGTTTATTCTCTTATAACACCTTGATGATTATACCTACTCTTCTCTTGGCGCAATTTCGTCGTGGCTGGCAAAAGGATTCACTTCTCAAATACGATCTGGCTTCGGTTCTGGTTTATATATCAGGTGGAAAAGATGGAAGACCGACGACACATGACTAAGATAAGGTGGCGATAAATAGGTGCCTGTTAATGATTCCGTAATTCGTAAGCGAACGCTGTCATTGAATAGGAACAAATCCCTCTTTAAAAAAATAAGACAACAAGTTGGAGGGTGGTTAAGGCTTAGGAATGTTGCTAAAAATAACAACAACAACGACGCGCCAGTTATAAACATTTCAAAATACCAAACGACCTCACACAATACTGAAATAATCACCCATCAAAATAATGCTAATGGTGCTGGGGCATGAATTCCAGATGCATGCCAAGTGCCCAATAAAACAAGAGGCGTCTTCTTTAATTATGCGCCAGCCATCCGTGAACGAATGAAATAATTGAAATTTACAAACGACCGGCAAAGCAGTCGCAGCAAGACGATGATGGCGCTGCCTATGGATATGGACAAGTGCAATCTGCAAGTAAAGTCGTAAAAAGACGAAAGCAAAAACGACGATGGATGAAATGAATATGTGCCAAAATGATTAATATCTGTGCAGCGAGTTCAATTTCAATTGCAGGAGCCACTTATGCGCAGCAAGGAAGTAAAATCTCTTACCAATTTGTTAAGTTTTAAAAACATAAACAGGGTCCATTGCGTACCAAAGTGGAACGGTCAAACCAGGATACAACTGGTCCCGGTCGAGTTCCCTAATATGGTTATGGGTGTCATCGGCTTACCCCAGCAGATTGATTTGCCTTTAGTCTCGGCATCGGCGTTGTTTGTAATTTTTTGTCGAAAGCTTTCGACACGTTCGACGTATTTGTTAAATGGGACACATTTATGTGCACGTCTGAGCAATTAGGTAAAGGATGGTTGCAAGATGTGTAAAATCGAAAGAAATTTGGAGGAGCAACATCTCTTCTTTAGAGCCATCAATGAAACGTGCTTTAATATCCAACATCTTCAAAATCGATATAATTGAAATTGGAAAGTGGTGTAATAAACATTTTATGAAGCGCAATAAGATTTCAAGCTTGTTAGATGTTAATCTAGATTTTTTTTATTTTTATCACATAGGTACATATGTAATCGTATTTTTCAGACATTTATTGTTAGTTTTGCCAGACGTCAAACTGATATGGAAAATTATCACTTGCAACGTACCTATTTCGTTTACATTCATAAAATTTGTAAACAATTATCTTATAGTTATGAACTTTTTTTAGATGATGGAAAAATAGGAGGATACCTTTGGCATAGTTGTTTTTCACGTGATGTAAAATTTTAACGTAAACAAATAAAAATGACGATAGTGCTGTCGTTTTCCTATTCTTATCTGAAGAGTTTCACGAAGTCGATAATGCAATAATAACTATACTCAAGACTTCGAAATAAAAACAATGGCATATTGATGGCTTGACATTTTATTTGTTTTAAAGAGTAAACAGTGAATTCTGGTATATAGAAAATTTAATTTAATAAGTATTTACAGTTTTCTTAAGAAACAATTTTATACAGGAAAAAATCTTTTAAAATAAGTTTAACAGAATACGTCTCAAGGGTAAATGTTGATTAAGTTTTTTTTGTTTGTTATAAACTATTACTATCTGATCAATTAACAAATAAGTTTTACAAATTGCTATGTTCAATCGATACTTAAGCTTGTAAGTGATCTTGATGCGCTAGTTTTTCAGTTGCAACAAATCACTCCCTCAGTATGATTTTCACATCGATTAGGTAAATTATACCCAAGAGACCGAAATCAACGTGAATTTATGGCCTGTTACACAAATAAGCGGTGGAACCTGAAAGCACGCAAAATAAATGACTGCATGTCAAAAGACTGTAAATTCTTTCCTTTCGAGATTGACTATCTTAAGAGAAAAGGGATTGTTTTATTTTTTTTGCGGGACTTAGCACTATTTTGGAAATTGTTTTCGAAATTATTATTTTTGTTTTTTTGGAACATTTTTATTTTAGAATAAGAAAAATTGAAGATAGGTAGACATACATGATGTTTGGAAAAAATGTTTGGGATTTTATGTTTAATAAATAACTTGAACATTTTATGCAGTAAAACAAAAATTGCATTATGTAGACCGCCAAAACTGACGTAAGGTCATTTGGATTTTTGACGTATTAACTTTGCCTCTAGAATCCATGCAAAGATTATTTCGTTTGGGGTCTCAAAATATTCTTGGTGAATCAAGCCTTATCTATTTGATATCACTAATATTCGTTTCAAACTCGAAATAGTTAAAACATTCAGTTTTCCAACAAATGAACATATTTTACCATAATTTTCTTTTCCCAAAATTTCGAAATGGTACGAAAAACTTTTATTTTTTTCTTTTTACTATTCATTTTTTTATTCATTTAAACTTAACTCTACTTACACGCTAGACAAAATGGGAAACTAGCCTAATTAATTCTACTTACATATAACTTACTGGCCCCAATCGGGCGCTCTAAGTAATTCATGGTTCTTAAACTTAATGCCTTTCGGCCTACGAACTAATTTTTAATTTTATTTCAATTTATTTTTTTATTTATTAGAAAATTTGAAAAAACTAATTCCAGTAACTTTTTTTTGTGTTTTAACTTACATACTAGGGTCCTAAAAAATAAAACTTAAAATTACCTAATCTACCTATAAACTACTTAAAACTAGAACAACCACAGCGGCAAAAACTATGTCCATTAACACAAGTTCGTGATTTTTGTAATTGTCTTTTTTATTGCTGTTTTTCACATTTTTTTTTTGTTAACTATATTCTATAGTGCCACCGTACCTATTCTACTTAAACCTAAAACCCAAGACTAAAACAAGCATGTAAACCGGCCAAGGCAAAAATACCCCACCCCGGATTACCCATTGTCAGATACAGTTTGAAGCCACCAAAACTGGTTCTCCTGCTTCACCCTATCAATGCGGTCCTTGTCGGACACAGCCCTACTGAACCGAAGCAGCTCCGCTCCATCACGAGCGAGGATGCCTCGTTCATACAGAAGCCGCCGGTCTACGGTTCTTCGCCTGACGTGGTAGATAAGCGGTACTGCCAATCTATCCTGTATCATGCCGCACTGGTCTAGATAGAGGAATGCCTCTGGTGGGATGAAGCCGCTCAAGCGTGCATTGTCGAAGTAGTTGTCGTTCGGATAGAACGGCCCGAAAATCAAATTGTTGGTCGAAGTCATAGCTCTCACAATATGGCCTCGAACAAGTTTTATCACGAAATTGTCAATTCTATTGATTCGAGCCCCGTTGTATAGAACCTCGTTTGAATAATAGTGCAGATAAGAAGATTCCGGTGTCCGATACCAACCGAGACAGCGCCGAAGACACTGCCTCTCGAACACCCGAAACTTCTCCATTTGGGACGGGGCAATATTGAACCACACTGGACATCCATAAACGATCATCGGCCGTATGAGGGCCATGTAGCAAATTACATTCACTCTGGGGTCAAGCCGACTGCTGCAAAACAGCCGTTTCGTCAGAGCGAAGGCTCCTCTGGCCTTAGTCAGAGCAGCATCTATATGTCTGTCGAAATACAGAAACTGGTCCAACCAGATACCGAGGTACTTCACTACACTTTTGCTCGTCAATGGCTGTCCGTGAGGATCAACAATGACCATCTTGCGCCGCGCCGTACGAAAAACTACGAGATAGAACAATGTTCAGTTTGGAAAAATTTGTATTTCCACCCTTGAACACATTGGAACAACAATTAACTTCTGTAGACATTCAATAGAATAAATATCAAAGACGAAACTGTATCATTATGAAAAATTATTAATAATACCAATTTAAGGCCATATCTCTGATTGAATTATTTTCGTCATATAAGAACAAATTTTTACCGGAAGAGAAGACATAAATTTACTGCGTTTATGAACAATTAAATAATATATAGGTACAAATTTAAAGTTAAGTAAAAAGCATTCGACGCACGTGCCCTCCAACGTTGCCACTAAGTGCCCGATCGGGCTATTTGGCCCCGTATTTTACATTTTGGTCCTTTGCCCAGGTTTGAAATGGCCCCAAAATCCTTACCACAACCCGCAAATAAAGTCTGAACTATAATGCAATTTTGCACACGCAAGCACTCTTAAGTGAACCAGCGAATACACACGAACCCTATGAGCAAACCATAATGTACTTAAGCTACGTTCGTTAAAGTTTCGTTCAACTTCTACTAGAGGCGTTGCATTCGCTCATTGCTTAAGTGAATTTGACAATTTGAAGAAGAGAAGGCCAAGCATTTTTCTTTTGCTAACTCAAGGGCATTTTCCTCCGGTTTTTTGACATGAGCTTAAGTTCACTTAAGCAATTATAGTTGGGCCTTAAGAGTTACTCTTCCTACATCTCTATATTTTAAATATTTGTATATGTAAGACCGTGTGTTAATTGCGTTAAAATGTGTGTTGAAAGTTTCTACCTTAGTAAAAATTTGACACTATAGTGCGGCGCGCGTGGCGAAAAAAAAAATGTTAAAATTTATCGAGCTCTTTAGCAGGCTTAAATGCGTTAAACTTTGACGATTCTAATAACGATTGGAAAATTAGTTATCAGTGTTACAAAATATCCAGTATGGGAATATTTGTTTGAATATTTAAAAAAAAATCAAATTATCACTGCGAAATCGGGGAGAGTTATGTTTAAAAAAGAGATTTTTTCTTTCCTTATTATTAGCTTTTTACTAACTTTGTTTTCTTAAAGTTGGGTTTTCGACCAGAAATTATTATAAGATATTCCTGAAAAAAAAATGTTTTTGTTGAGGAATATTTCTTAAATCTTCGTAGAAAAGCCGGTTGAAAAATCCTTTTAACGCAATTCACTCAGAAAATGGGGTTTGTGGGATTTGATAGCATTTCTAGCGAAACGTCAAATTTTTAAGTTTTAACCGTGGTAGAAATTTTCACGCAGTTCACACAACTCTCTACAGCTCAAATGGATTTTTTTATTTCAATGGACTTTAAACAAATATTACTATAACAAGTTCATGTAGTCCTCAAGTGTGTGGTCAAAATGGCTTTCCGAATTCCTATTTCAAAATAATTAATTTTCTGCAACACATATTCATGGAAAAAATAATAAAACATGTTGTTTGATCCAAACAAAAAGAATTAAAAAATGTAATACATTTTGTTGGCATCTCATTCCTCAAGCTAGCAATTACATTATGCCCATCTTTAGAGAAACTTCATTGTTGCAATATGTGCGTCAGTAATTGATATTTCCAAATAAGGTTTAAACTTCTTTTTATTGAATATTATTTTAACTTGCGAAAAAGAAGTTAATTTATTGATAGTATTGCATTTGTAAACCCAAAAAAAATGTATCAATTATGATGGCGGTGAACAGAAAATGTATCAATAGATTTGTATGACAATAAATAACCTGGCAGCAACTGTTGTATCATGAGATGAAAATTATAAATATCCACATTTGAATGAGAAAAAAGTATGGTAGTATATCAGTTGAGAACGACTGGGTCGATTTGGCTTAGTTTTCAGAAAAATGCGACTAAAATAGACAAACAAGCATTTCGATCAGTTAAAGTCAATTATAATCAATTTGATTGTTGGAAGTTTGCGAAATTAATATCGAATTTCTCTATATCCGCACGGTCATGTCAGCCTTTCCAATTTGTTTCTTTGTTGGTTAACTGTCTTCGATATTCATTTTTGCGCCAAAAAAAAAACATTGCTTATGTATCGCGTTTTACTGATTTCTATTCCATAAAAGTAGAAAACATAGAAATTCAACTGTGGCGGCTTATAAGTTCATTTGTATTAATATTAATTTAATCCTAATTTCACAAAAACTCAATTTTCTACTTTAACATTTTCACTTTGCTATTTTCAAAATTAATACTCCAGTAGTTCAATTTCAATTAATCAAATTTTCATTTTTCTAAAATATTTTTATTCCGAATTTGTTCTTCGTGAAATCATTAGCTTTTAATAAAAGTTCAATTGATTTGTTGTAAACTTTATTGTTGGATTGTTTAGCTTTCTTCCTGCGGTAAGGAATTTTATATTTAACTAAAGAATCCACATTGGTGACCCCTGAAAGAACACAACATTAACCAATTTATTCATCGTTTTTCCTGAAAAAATGCCCGCAAATCAAGATATGAATGAACAAGACGAAAGCAACGATAATTCATCGAGACAAAACCGAAACGAAGTTCACCATGTAGCAATAAAGCCAGTCCTATTTGTGAAGGAAGAGCCTGACTTATACTTTCTTCAAATGGAAGCCCAGTTTCGAAATTCTGGAATCACACGTGATCAAACAATGTTTGACTACGTAAATTCAACGCTGGAGCCCAAGTATCTGCAAGTTATTTCGCAAATCATCCGCAATCCTCCTCCGACAGAAAAATACAAGACAGTGAAAGACGGATTGATAAGAGAGTTCATGCTTTCTGACCATCGTAAACTTTCTAGATTAGTCAAGGAGATCGAGTTAGGTGACGATAAACCTTCACAACTGCTGCGAAAAATGCGCGATTTAGCAGGTAATTCCATAACCGACGATATGATGAAGACATTATGGTTAGAGAGATTGCCTGAAAGCATCCGAGCCGTAGTTTCTGTATCCGAATTCGAACTCGATAAGCGTGCACTTATTGCTGATACGATGCTTGAAGTTATGGGTAGAAGTCAAATTAACACAGTAAATAAGTACTCCCCATCTCCATCAACATCATCACAATCCGAAATATTTGACTTGAAGACCGAGATCGCTTCTCTTTCAAAAGAAATACAAGAGCTTAAATCAAATTTTTCGCCAAAGTATCGCAATTCCAGAAGCCGATCAAAATCAAATTCAAGACCGAAAAAAGTATACCGTCTATGCAAATTCCATCATCGGTTTGGCTCTTTAGCCAGAAAATGTGTCGAGCCTTGTGAGTTCAACAAAAAAGACGATTTATCTTCGGGAAACTGAATTCCACTTCGACAAAGACGGTACACGAAGTGGATTCCTCAATATCTCACCGTCTTTTCATATACGACAGAACGAACCATTTAAAATTCCTCATTGACACTGGCGCTGATGTATCTGTTTTGCCATTTTCTTCTAACCGCTACCCAAAGAATCCAGATTCGTACAAACTCTTCGCTGCAAACGGAACCGCTATCAAGACATTTGGTTCCAGTATTGTCACTGTGAATTTAGGACTTCGAAGAAAGTTTGACTGGGAATTTATCATCGCAGACGTTGACAAAGCAATCATAGGTGCAGATTTCTTGTCTCGTTTTGAACTTTTAGTTGACATCAAGAATAAAAAATTAATTGATGCCAAAACCAAACTGACAGTTACCTGTATTTCAAGAGCGACAGATTACAATCCCATCAGTACCATCGCACAGGATATGCCATATGCCGACATCCTGGATCAATTCAAAGATGTTACCAAGCCTCCTGTTTTCAACGAACAAACACTGAAGGCATCGAAAGTTCAACATCAAATCCTTACAAATGGTCAACCTGTATTTGCAAAAGCTCGAAGATTGAATCCTGAACGCCTCAGCATAGCAAAAAAAGAGTTCGATTATATGCTGCAAGCTGGCATCTGTTGCCCAAGCAGCAGTAGTTGGGCTTCACCTTTGCATTTGGTTCCAAAGAAAAATGGCGAATGGCGACCGTGTGGGGACTATCGTCGTCTGAATGCAATAACCGTTCCCGATCGCTACCCACTACCGCACATTCAAGATTTTTCCCATAAATTTGCAGGAAAAACTATTTTTTCAGTTATCGATCTTGTGAAAGCTTATAACCAAATCCCGATTGCACCCGAAGACCGCCAAAAAACTGCAATCATAACACCGTTTGGACTCTTCGAATTTAATGTTATGACGTTTGGTCTGCGAAACGCTTCACAAACTTTTCAACGATATATGGATAGCATTTTTAATGATCTTGATTTCGTTGTAGTCTATATCGATGACATCGCTATTGCATCAACAAACGAAGACGAGCATCGCAGCCACGTAAAAACAGTTTTAGAGAGACTTCGATCAAATAACATAAAAATCAATCTTGCAAAATGCGTTTTCGGAAAGGCTGAAATCATTTTTCTTGGACATCGTGTAACAAAAAATGGCATTTCACCTCCAACAGATAGAATCAATGCTATTCTCGAATACAAAATACCCACTGTAGCACATGAATTACGAAGATTCTTAGCCTTACTTAATTTTTACAGGCGATTTCTTCCAAATGCAGCTGTCAAACATGGCAAACTTCAGGCTTTGATTCATGGCAACAAGAAAAATGACAAAACAAAACTTATTTGGAATCAAGAAGCCGAAAAAGCTTTCAACGACTGTAAACAAGATCTTTCAAATGCAGTACAATTGGCTCATCCCTTTCCTGATGCGAACTAGGCATTATTTGTTGACGCAAGTAACTTTGCCGTGGGAGCAGCACTCAATCAGGTAAATAAAGGACATCTTGAACCCCTCAGTTTCTACTCAAAACGTATGACAACCACTCAAAAAAGGTATAGCACTTACGACAGAGAGCTTTTAGCTATTTATCAAGCAGTGAAACACAACAAGTTTATGATCGAAGGAAGAAATTGTATAATTTATACTGATCATAAACCCTTGATCTATGCATTTCAACAAAATCCTGACAAAGCTTCTCCTCGTCAAATGCGCTATCTGAATTTCATTGGTCAGTTTTGCACAGATATTCGTCATGTTTCTGGAAAAGAAAACATAGTCGCAGACTTGTTTTCTCGCATAGAAAGTATTCAAGATCTGCAATTCGATTACAAGAAATGTGCACAACTTCAAAACAGCGATAACGAACTGAGCGAACTACTGTCCGACATCAAAATTGGAAAATCTTCTCTTAAACTTCAGCAAATGACTATGCCAAACTCTTCAGAAGCAGTCTATTGTGATGTTTCAACGGGCAAGATAAGACCTTTTCTACCCTCACCATTGAGAAAATACACATTTGATTTAATGCATCGACTTTCACATCCTGGAAAACGTGCAACATATAAGTTTATTTCCGACCGTTTTGTTTGGCCTAGAATGCAAAGAGATATCAACCATTGGGTGTCCTCATGCATTCAATGCCAGAAAAATAAAATATCACGTCACAACAAAACGACAATCGACAACTTTAAAGTTCCAGATGGAAGATTTAAACACATCAATATTGATTTAATTGGACCTCTTCCACCCTCCAATGGATATCGATATTGCCTAACATGTATAGACCGATTTAGTAGGTGGCCTGCAGCAATTCCTCTTTGTGATATTACAGCGGAAGAAGTTGCGAAAGCACTTATACAGGGCTGGATTTCTCATTACGGTGTGCCAGAAACATTGACGACTGACCAAGGAAGGCAATTCCAATCAAATCTTTTTCAAGAACTGTCAAAAGCTTTCGGAATCAAGCATACTCGAACTACTGCCTATCACCCACAGTCGAATGGCATCATTGAGAGATTTCACCGAACTTTAAAAGCAGCCATTAAATGTCATGCAACGAATCAATGGTCCGAAGTATTACCCATTGTGATGCTGGGACTACGAGCTACCACCAAGGAAGATCTCAACGTATCACCAGCGGAAATGCTTTATGGTACAACACTTAAGCTACCAGGTGACTTTTTCGACTACAGACCTACGGAAAATATTACCTCTGATTTTGTAAAAACACTCAAGCAAACCATGAATGATCTTAAGCCAGTTGTAACCTCAAATCACTCTAATAGCAAGTCATATCAACAGCAGCAGCTAAACACATGCACACACGTATTCGTACGTGATGACACAGTAAGGGCTCCCTTAAAAGCACCATATGACGGTCCCTATATTGTGTTGTCCAAATATGCCAAAACTTTCGACATTGACATAAGAGGAAAAAAACAGAAGATAAGCATCGATAGACTAAAAGCTGTCAACACCTCCGTTTCAAGAATCTAATTGCAATCAACAAGTCAAGCCATCCGATCAAAATAGAGGACCATATAGAACCAGATCTGGAAGATTAGTCAAATTTCTCAAGAATTGAATCGTAATCATCACCTGAGTTGATTACTGGTGAGGGAGTGATGTGGCGGCTTATAAGTTCATTTGTATTAATATTAATTTAATCCTAATTTCACAAAAACTCAATTTTCTACTTTAACATTTTCACTTTGCTATTTTCAAAATTAATATTCCAGTAGTTCAATTTCAATTAATCAAATTTTAATTTTTCTAAAATATTTTTATTCCGAATTTGTTCTTCGTGAAATCATTAGCTTTTAATAAAAGTTCAATTGATTTGTTGTAAACTTTATTGTTGGATTGTTTAGCTTTCTTCCTGCGGTAAGGAATTTTATATTTAACTAAAGAATCCACACAACCTTTTTATTTCTTGAGTTTAAACTAGGATAAGACGAAGTTCCCTGGGTTTGCAGGTTCTTCAATAAATGTTTTCAAGAACCTTTTTATACTTTTCTTTATTCTTAACATTTTGTTTCTAAGATAAAGATCATTCTTACTTTTTCAACTTTATTATTACCTATTATTCTTAGACTTGGTTTAAACATCAAGAAAATTCATCATAATATGATGTTATCAACAAAAAAAGCGAACTAATTCTATATTTCCGATATTCGGAACAAATACGCACAAATAACATAACTTCCTGATTCACCTGTCGCTTAACACGCACCATAATAATAATAATTATTGTCACTTGCGTGCTTTCAACTTGTTAATGACACCTCATTTATATTCAATTCCCTCAAAAAAAAAAAAACTATAAGGAGGGGTTCTTTCATTTATTAGTGGAATAATCCACGCTCTTGTATAAACGCTACGACCGGCACTATAAAAACCAACACCATTCATCTAATTTATGTAATCACGCACAACAACCGTCAAATTGTGTAAGCGAATCCATTTGCTATTCTAATTTTCTTCTATTCGAATAGAACGCATAACTTAGAAACTTGAGGTTTATTGTAGTTGTGTCTTTTTTCGTGTTCCATGTTCTGTATAGCTGTCCAAGTGCCATAACTGTCAAACCAATTTTCTCAATTGTTTACAACAATAACAACAGAAATAAATCAATTTTGGTTTGGTGGCGGAATATGAAAACACCCCAAGTCGCCAAACACCCTCATACAATAACTGTAAGATTTTAGTTTACCTGCATACCCACGCATTTTTGGTTGAATGATTGAATTAAGTAAGAGAAACGTGTCCAACAAAAATCACATTTTTGACAGTTTGCCAGCCGACCGACCACCAAGACGACCGACGGACGTCTAATTCAAAAGTCACAAGACCATAATATGACAAATGAGTATGGGAAAATTAAAGACCATTTTGTGGACGGTTTAACGACGTCAAAATGAGTTACGTCGGTACTTAAAACTGTAAACAGAGCTGTTAGCAAAATATTAAGTCCATCGCCCAGAAATACACAAAACTGTTAGATTTCGTTAGTAGGCATTTTTAATTAAATAAAATTTTGGTGATGAACTGTTATTTTGATTGATAACAAAGTTTGTTTTAAGAAAAAATAAATGCGTGTGTATAATTGATACCGTGTGACGCACTTAACACACTCAACAACTGTTAAACGCCAAAACGTCAAACAAAATGACACACCTCTTTGTATTTACAGTGTGCGATGTTGTCGTAGTCTCATACTATTATACTTGGTCTGATTGTGAGCTATAAATTAAACACCATTCAACACATCATCGTTTTGTATAATGTTTTTTTGTTCGCACAATTTTCTGTCAACGTCTTATTTAGTATTGTTTGTCTTCATTATTTTGAGATCGCCCGATGAGAGAAGGAGTAGATTTAACAACAAAAAATATACGTTATTGACATTGGCATTCGGATTCTCAATGCTTAAGCAATCGTTGACATTTCACCCAATTGAAAATATTTTCTTTTTCTTGATATGAAATTTGATTTGTTTGGTAATTTTTTGGTCGGAAGCCAAGAACGATAACACAAATCAGACGTCTGGTCGTAAATTTGGACGGAAATGACTTTAAACAATAATTTCACAGGTTGGTTTCTTAATGGCTTTAGCACAAATGACTATTGAATATCATATATTAGAATTAGCTCACATGGTTGTATCATGACAGATTTTCGTGGCTTATTGCCTAAAAATAACATCTGCAAGATGCATTCTGTTTTCAATTGGAAGATTTTAAATGCCAACGTCTTTTATTTTTGAAAACAAAATTCAAGAACATAAACATCTTGGACAAAACAATCTTGTTTATGCATTTATATGATGAGAGAAATAAAAAATGTAAAACGTAAAATCTCTTGTCCTATTCAGAAAAAATTATAATAGGTTTTGTTGAGAAAGTTCTACATTGCCTGACAGTTTAAACTGGCTAGGGTGACGCATTGTCGAGGACGTTAATACTATTGACAGCATTAACTGCATATTATCCTTCGACCAACGATCTACTCCATCAGCTTTCAATGCAAAAAAAGGCGCGACAGCTTTTGAAGAGCCAAGGCTTAAATGGCTTACACTCATCAGCAATTCTTTGAATGCATGTGAAGAATTGAGGGGACCTGCAATTTAACGCCTATTCCGAACGGCAAAATTGAGAAGCACTTTTTCATGACAGATTGATACTCTTGGAAGTTTTGTCAGTTCTTCGCAAGAGGCAGTAGTCGTGAAAGATGAAATAAAAACTTTATGGGCACTAGTAGGACTCGAACCCACGACTTTCTGCTTAGCAGCCAACGCACCACTAAGCCACGGGCTACTACCTGCTTATACAGGGTGATTCACGAGCGTTGTGCCAAAAAGCTAGAGCGTGTAGGTTGAGTTGAGACAAGAAAAAAATCGTATGGGAGGGGGGGGGTCTATTCCCCCCCGTTTAGCCGGGAGGGGCAATTTTCTGAAAAATTGACTTATTTTGTAAAAAAAAATATTAAAAATCAACGGCTTAGTTTACAACACCGTGCTATACCTTTCTGAAAAGCTTAAAACTTCTTCTTTCACTTTGTTTTTAAAATAAATGGTTTTAACGAATAGTTTAAAAAAAATAAATTTTCAAACTCAAAATTTTCAAAAAAAAAGCCAAAAAAAAATTTTTGAACTAATTTTTTTCAAAATTTTATGTAATTAAGTACTAATTTTGTTTTAAAATTTCAATATCTTTGTTAATTTTTAGTTGAAAACAGAAAACCGGATGCAAAAATTTCTTTTCGTTTTTGAGAAATTAAAAAAAAACCAAAACCACTTTTTTCTAAGAAAATCTTTGTTTTTATTTTTACCTATCTGGACTTTTAGTTTAATTTATTAGTTTAATTTACAAATTTAATTTTTTTAATTGGAGTCTTATGACGACTCAATAAAGTAGAAAAGTATTGGATTTTCAAAGGATTAACCATTTTATTCATTGATAACGTCTGAAAACTGACCTGCAATTCTTTCTTACTATACCTGGGGCCGCGGCCACTCGCCGGCGAAGGGTTCTACCTGCTGGGGGCTTAAGATAATTAAACCGCAATTTTTCTTGAATGAAAAAACAATTAACAACCTAAAGGTTAATAAAAGGCATCGCATATTTACTTAACAACCATTTACAATTAAAATATTAATTCATCAACACATAACAATAACAAACTCATATGTTCGAGAAGAGTTAGCGGACAGGAACTTCTGCTACGGTTTAACTTTTTGTCGACATCGGGAAGCCGAAAGACTCTACGCTGAAAGAAATCCCAATAGATGGCGCCCAAGTCGTAGCATGTTTTCAAGAATCCGCCGACGAGAGCACGGAGAGCTAGAAGTGAAAGGTCAATGGCAGACGTTTTCAATGAACAAAATGATTAATCCAGGGAAAATCCAATACTTTTCTACTTTATTGAGTCCTCATAAAACTCCAATTACAAAAAATTAAATTTATAAATTAAACTAGTAAATTATACTAAAAGTCCAGATAGGTAAAAATAAAAACAAAGATTTTCTTAGAAAAAAGTGGTTTTGGTTTTTTTTTTAATTTCTCAAAAACGAAAAGACATTTTTGCATCCGGTTTTCTGTTTTTGACTAAAAATTAACAAAGACATTGAAAGTTTAAAACAAAATTAGTACTTAATTACATAAAATTTTGAAAAAAATTAGTTCAAAAAATTTTTTTTGGCTTTTTTTTTGAAAATTTTGAGTTTGAAAATTTATTTTTTTTAAACTATTCGTTAAAACCATTTATTTTAAAAACAAAGTGAAAGAAGAAGTTTTTAGCTTTTCAGAAAGGTATAGCACGGTGTTGTAAACTAAGCCGTTGATTTTTAATAATTTTTTTTACAAAATAAGTCAATTTTTCAGAAAATTGCCCCTCCCGGCTAAACGGGGGGGAATAGACCCCCCCCTCCCATACGATTTTTTTCTTGTCTCAACTCAACCTACACGCTCTAGCTTTTTGGCACAACGCTCGTGAATCACCCTGTATACAATATTATTTGGACGAAGAATTTTAATGCTCCGTTCTCCATGATTCTCAGCATTTGGAATCTCATAAAATGTCTGTTTTTGACAAAGAGTGTGCCTAATTCAGGGCTGTTAGAAAAAATGAAAAAAATGAAATGGAAATGAAAAAGGTACCAGATATTGATCTCCTTAATTCTCCTAACTTTGAGTGACAAAAAGGAGTAGTTTCTTGCGGGAAAATATGATATTCGGGCAAGTGTAGGTACTGCGGATGAAAACCCGGATTTCGTTGTCTGGGGTTTTGTATTCCAGTCTTTCGACCACAACCCCTGTGCCATACTATTTTTGTGTCCTAGAAAATTCAAAACCAAGAGGTGTGTATTTGCATTCTCTGGTGGGGCATATCGGGGGCGCACGAACATGTGCTTTCACCTGAAAATATTTTCAAGATTAATTATCTTTCTTTGAAACACATTTCCCTCGAAATTGTGAAAGCCAGAAAATGTTTCAAATACCTATTTTTCTATTTAGGTACTTAATTTTTGTACTGTTTGGAGCAATATGAAAATAAATTTTATGAATTTATAGAAAATTTTTATATCAGACAAAAATGTGAAATCAAGTTAAAAAGAACATTGTATCAGTCATTTTCGAGAAAATTTTAATTTATGATTAAAAGCATTTTTGATGTTTTGGGTAAACGTTTTTACCGTGCCCATTTCAAAAAATGATTTTTTATCTAAAGCTAATAGAAATCACTAGTTATACAAATAAAAACACCTACAGCTCTTTTTTAAAGCACACCTCTTTATCTTATCGATTTCATTTTTTTTAATATATAACTATTTAATTATAAATGGTCTAACTCTGATTGTTATTTTTATCGTTTCAGGTATATGAATCTCTGTTCAAACCGTTGCGTGTGTCCAGGCATCAGTTTAGAAAAATTTTAAATTGTATGAAACTGATACGATCGCTCAAGTACCAGGAGGTGTATGCTCAAGAAAAAGTAACTAAAGTCGATAGCTTATCGCTAGTGTTATCCGGGAAGTAAGTTTGCTCGAAATCTAATCAATATTTTTTGTACCCCATAAACATACATAGGTACATTTATATCTACCTACCTATGTAATTTTTTTCGTAATTTATTTAATTATTGCATCAGAAAATTCTTTTTCTTCAAATAAAAGCCTCTGAGAAACACCTCCAAATAACTTAAACAAATAGTAAAATGTTTATTTTCTTTTGGTTTGAGAATCGAAGATTGGAATTAATACATTTCTCTCTATAAACACTTGAATGTTTGTTTGCTATTTTACCTATTAATTTTCAATTGTCAAAATAAACAAAAATGATTTTTTAGGTCAATGACATGCAATTTTCATTAAAGAAAACAGAACTCGAACATTGCAAAGTCAAACACACATTTTCAAGATGCAACAAACGAGTAAAATTGATTATAATTTTTAAAATAAACATTTTGATACTTTTCGATTGTTGCTAGCCGCAGATTTCACATCTCTATGCTAAATTGTAAAACAACACGTATTTTTCCGATATCATGCATACCAACAAACATGCGTCTATGATTTGTATGATATCTACTTCAGTCATAAAAGTTTGAAAATATGCATAGATTTCAGTCACGATTTATTGCATCGAAACTTTTGTTCTTAGTTTCGGAAAAGTTCATTAGTCTGACCAACTCAACTTGTGATACCTGGGTTGGTCGTTGTTTAATTTTAGTATCGTATTTAAATGTTTTGTCATGTTTTCACCAACCACACCAAGGTTAGGTTAGGTTAGGTTACAGTGGCTGCGGATTCAGAATCCACACACTTAGGCCAAAAGGAAAGGCCCATTGTGATACCATGAATCTAGAGAATTACTTCTTACTAGTCGAACCATTTTGAGCTTTTTATAAAGCGAAGAAGATATTTGATATCCTTATTAGCTAGTTCACTGGGGTAATCATAAAAGTATTCTCCCAGATGAAGTTTGCGTCTAAGTGAAAGAGCAGGGCAAGTGCAGAGAAGGTGAGAGATTGTTTCCTCTTCTTCCTCATCCATACAGCTCCTGCAGAAGTCATTTGAGGCTACACCAAGTCGTATTGCGTGTCTGCCTATAAGACAGTGTCCCGTAAGGACACCTATCAGGGAGCTAATATGAAGTCTGCTTTGAGATAACAAGTCTTTATAGCGCTTTAAGTCCAGTGAAGGCCATATGAGTTTCGTAGCTGCGCACGTTGGTAAATTGTGCCACCTGTAGTTTGTTCTCGTTAAAGCTGCTTCTTTTAGCAAAAGTTTACATGTAGCTATCGGTATACCTATCTTCTCCCTTTCAGGTGAAATAGATATGACGGTTCCATTTTTAGCGAGTTCATCGGCTCTACAATTTCCTTCGATGTCTCTGTGACCCGGCACCCAACAGAGGTGAATGTTAAATTGCTGCGCCATCTCCATCAGAGACGATCGGCAATCGAGGGCCGTTTGAGATTTGGTTGAGACACCATCGAGAGATTTAATAGCAGCCTGACTGTCAGAGAAGATGCGGATATCAGAAGTTGATATCACGTTTTCTCTTAGCTAGGAGAGAACCTCTTTGATCGCTAAGATTTCCGCTTGGAAGACGCTACAATGATTGGGAATGCGGAATGAGATGCTTAGATTAAGCTTTTCTGAGTACACACCACTACCAACTCCATCACTTGTCTTGGATCCATCTGTATAAAAATGAATGCCTTTGTCATCCAGAAGTTTTTTGTCTTCCCATTCTTCTCTGGATGGAATGGATATCTGGAAGTTTTTACCAAATTGTGGTTTTGGAATGGTGTAGTCTATGTACTTTGGTATAGAACCGAAAGAGTTCAAAATGATGGAGTGTCCCACATTATTGTTGGTCCATTGAGATGAGGCGTTGAGTCTTATAGCTGTACTCGCTGCCACTTGTTTGCTAAAAATGTCGAGGGGTGCCAGATGGAGGAGAGTGTCTAACGCTGCTGAGGGTGTGGTTCTCAAGGCCCCGCTTATGCAGAGACAAGCAGTGCGTTGGACTCTGCTGAGTTTGTCGCAGTAAGTGACTTTCTCCAGTGCAGTCCACCATACTGCAACCCCGTACATGAGAATTGGTCGAATGACCGATGTGTATAGCCAATAGGTTATGCGAGGTTAAAAACCCCATTTGCTTCCTATGGCTTTCTTGCAAGAGAAAAGAGCTACTGTGGCTTTCTTAATTCTTTCCTGAATATTAGGTTTCCAACTTAATTTTTTGTCTAAAATCAGACCAAGATATTTGGCTTCATTGGTAAAAATTAGTGGTACACCTTTTATTGAAGGGGGTACAATTACTGGGATCTTGTATTTCCGTGTAAAAAGGACAAGGTCCGTTTTTTGAGGATTAATACTAAGTCCACAACGATCAGCCCATCTAGTGAGCATATTAAGTGCGTTTTGGAGGAGGTCTCTCAGTGTATTAGGATGTTTTCCTGTGACGGCGATAGCAACATCATCGGCATACGCAATCACTCTGTAGCCTTCCCTCTCGAGGGATATTAGCAATTCGTTAACTACTATGTTCCACAGGAGAGGGGACAGAACACCACCTTGCGGAGTGCCTCTACTGACAGACCTTTTCGTACAAAAATCTCCATCTCAGAGTTGATGATCCTGCTATTAAGCATTAGATTGATCAGCTCACAGAGTGAGTATTCGACGTTTAGGGTCGTCATAGCAGAAGTGATAGCAGATGTGTCAACGTTGTTGAAAGCACCTTCAATATCCAGGAAGGCAACCATAGTATACTCCTTTTGCTCTAGGGAGTATTCGATAGTTCTTACCAGAGTATGCAAGGCTGTTTCTACCGATTTCCCTTTGCAGTAAGCATGCTGAGACATCGATAGTCCCCTATCAATGCTATTACGTATATGGATATCAATCAATCGTTCCAGCGTTTTGAGAATGAAAGATGATAGACTAATAGGTCTTAGATCTTTAGGGTTGACATGCGAGCATTTGCCCGCCTTGGGAATGAATACTACTTTTACCTCTCTCCATCGCTGACCAAGGAATGTTGTAATTGTCAAGAATTTCCTTTGATCCTTCTTATTTTAATCCCAAATCCATTAAAATGAAAATCAATACGGCTCAAGTAATTTATTCATTTTGGACAAAAAAGAATCCTTTGAAAACATTTTAATGAAAATGTACACGCAAAGAGCACGTATATAGCTTATGGCTTAAACACAAACAATTTTGGACTTTATTAGCTGTCGTAAAGGAGCTCGTTCACGAACAAATATAAAAAAAGTCTTTCTCCAGCCCATATAAGTAAATGTACACCGAACTTCCAGCCGAAGCAGCACTTTTATGGCTTTAATTCTATTTACCCCCAATTCACTTAAGAGCATTGCAAGTTAGGTTGGCTAGCTCCTCACTATGCTCAAACAGACGACCGACAACCCCTCCCAAAAAAAAAAAAACATTACCCACGGCGCATATAATCATTATAGCCATTTGATGATACATATTTCGAAATTTAGAAAACAGTACATGACCGGTTATCCCTTGCGGCTTGTCATTCTTGTCATTTAGGAATGTTAAAAATTTGGAGAATCAAATGAGTTAAAACCGTCTTCCCTTTCAGATTAGTAGTATCACAAAATCAAAGAGCTTTGCACATAGTGTTTCCTCATCAGTTCCTAGACTCACCCGAATGGTTTGGGGTGTCAACGGACGACTACTTTCAGGTAAATTCACTTCTTTCTGTCCTCTGTACTTTTTCGATGTTGAAATTTCTCTCTTTTTGCCTCTTAATTAAGGTGTCAATTATGGCGATGGAGGAGTCCCGGGTATTAATCTGGCACCGGGACAAACTGAAACTTTCAATTATGGCCGAACCGTTCCTGCAATCTGTATTTGACCACATCCTTGGCAGAGATGTTGTCAAAAAGCTGATGCAAGTGACGCAGGTATATGTGCTTTTTTAACTCTGAGTAATTTGTTCATAGTCAATCCTTCCGAAACAGACATTTTACATTGTACAATACAAATTTTAATTAAATTCATGCGACGCTGAGTTTTCCTTTTTTTTTATACTAAAATTAAAGGTTAGTGAAACAATGGCCAGCAATGGTTTCTTGCCATCAGGCGGTTATGACGATGCTGAAGATAAGCCAATGTTAGTTATGAAAAAAGGTGCCGAAGGACATGGGTTAACAGCTTTAATCAACCGACAGCTGCAGGGTAAGTTAAGCTTATTGTAAAGTATTATATTTAATAAATTATGTTATGGTGGTTGGTTATAAATTAAATAAATTTTTGGGTCAGGATTTATTTATTTTTTTGTTTGTATTTAATGGCTCCTGATTCTACCTTTATTTTCACTTAATTATTATGCTTTTTCGGAGTATGATTTTTTGTATAAGCTTTTTGGCATGCCGTTTAATCGATGTTGTTCACAATGCTTTATATGCTTCAATGTTCTTTCGTTTTTGCTTGTTACTAAATTTAAACTAAGTTTTCTTTTATCTCTAAAATTACTATAGTTCTAGTTTAAGGATTTGAAATCATGATGCTCGCATTTTCATGGCTATGGTTTAGTAATCGGCATAAGCAATTCTATTCACATTTCCTCTCCGCTTATCATACAATAGTTTATACTCCACTAAATAAATTATAAGTCCAAATGTGTTTTTTGAACACGTAAAATGTAAAATCCAAAAGGTTATAAGCTTTTAACATTCAAAAACAGAAGTATCCTTAAGTTCTTATCGAAGTTTCAGCCCTTTATTGAATTTCTTCAGAACAACTGCTTGATCAGAAATACTGCTTAGCTGCACTTCGGTTTTCGGGTCAGAACAGGGCCTGTCTCCAGTTTAGCACGCCAAGTTGGTTGAGGTTTTATTCCAAATTGGGTCCGTGGCCTTTCCCTTCGGCGATGTCCTTGGGAATTAAATTCGGAGATTTGTGACTGTAGCACTCTCTTCGCTGTATATATATATACCAATGACCGAGAATCTAAACAGTTTTACTTTCACTTTTTTGGTTGGATCTGTTGGTGTTCAGTTCTTGGTTTTAAATTTGATTGCCCTCCCTTAAAAAGCGTCTTCTTCACGTAAAGAGTTATATCAATATCGTTTGATCTTAACGCTTGTCTCTTCCATACAAAATGTTGTCCCATAGGGACGGGTTGATTTTGAATAGCTCGTGGCGGTCATATTCTTTCTTTTATCTTCTGTCAAAATATCGTCTTTAAATTAGTAGCTATAAACAATCATTATGTAAGGTTACAGCGTCGAGCAACACGTGCAAATATGAAAATGATTAAAAATAGTACTCATACGCCATAGTGAACCTTATACTTATTCCCTAGGATTCTTACTCAAAACAATTCAGTTGTAATTCGATTACTTTTAAACGAAATAGATCTTATTTTTATTGTGGTAAATTGGGAAAGTACATCATTCTATTTATTTTTCCATACCTATTTTCCTTATTTTAACACTTTAAGTTCTTCTATCATCATTTTAATTTTTTAAAGGTCTTCATTTTACATGCTTCTATCTTGGTCATAATATTCATTTGCTTTAGAAAGTAAATCATCCAGCTTTTCGGGAAAAATATTAAGCTCCATTTTTCATAAAATATTTTCTCTTATTCAAAATGTCACGTTAAAAAATAAATACAAGAAATTAATAAATTTAAAAAAAACTCGTAATTTGTTGTATTTTATCCTTCGTTTTTCGTAAATATTGTTTTTTGTATTTTCTGTTATTTTTATAGAAGAGCATGCCCCTCTGCTTGGCCGTACATATCAAAAGCGAATTGAATTGGTGTCCTCTGCTGCTGCTGCTTCAGATTCTACTTCGAGTAAAAATAATAAAAAAGTAGCTTATAGAGACCAAACGACATCTCCCTGCTAACATACTGATACATTTAATATATTTTTAAATGAATTAATATATGTACATGTATAAATCAATTGTTTAAGGTTTTTATTTAAATGTTGTCTTTATTTTCATAATTTTGTTCTTATTTTGTTCGTATTTCTTGTTTTTTTTTCGTTTGTAACATTCTACTCAAATTAAATTATAAGTAATTGTAAATATATAATTTTTTTTTAAGTAAGTATTGGGAATAAACTAACTTTTGTTTTACCTTTTTGTCAGATTTTTTGAAATCTATCTTAATATACAACAAACAAATCTCTTTCAGACCCAATACATTTTTTCTGTCTTTTATTCGAAGAAATTGGCTTAAAAACATGTTTTTTGTTTTTAGAAGATTAAAAATTTAGTATTCCTTAGATTTTTTTCTATTTAAATAAGTTTTTGATTTTGTTTATTTTTTCTTTTTTTTCATTTAAGTTGTTAACTAAAATAAAACCAACAAAAAATTTAATAAACAAATAAATTAATGTACAAGAACTAAATAAAATTGGCTTTAATTTAAAGCGTTTTTTTGAGAATTAATCATTTTACTCTGCTCACTTAACCACCTAATCTGCAACAAAACTTTAAAGAAAACTGTACACAAAACAATGTCTGTTTGCAATTAACATTTTATTTGCATGATTTGTTTTTAAATGTTGCTTTAAATATAATATATTCAGTGCACAAAAAAATACTTTGTAAACACCCTCAAACAAAATACACAAACATAAATTATTCTTTTTGATAAAAATAACGTTAACATTTGAATTTGAAATTAAAATTCATATTTATTAACAAATAATTCTAAATTTAACACAACCTTCTTAATTTGTGTATATCCATAGCTGGGCACCGTTAATCAAAAAGTTAACTTCGTTAATCGCTAATCCGTTAGTCAAAAATTTAACTTCGTTAACAGTTAAAACGTCAAATTTTAGAAAAATTAACGCAAGTTAACGTTAATCGTTAATCCGTTAACACGCCATAAAAATTTTATTTTCTAATAAAAATTGGAAGTTGGAAACAAGAATAGACAAGTAATTTTTTTTTTAATATGGTAAATTATATATTATAAGAGTTTAAGTGTTAAAACAACAATTTATTCAGTCATGTATATGATTGTGATTGTTCCCCTTCATGAACATCAGCTTCAGCATGTTGAAATTCTCGTCGGAAAGCGAGGCTCTTTTCGGCTGAAGTATATCCTTGCCCGTGTAGAAGAGATGTTCAACAGCAGCGCTTGAGGGTATGGCAGTATTGTATTGGATAAACAGATTTGCCAATAGGTACTTGTTCCCCGAGGAATGCCGATAAAACAAACATTGTCGTATCGTCGTATTATATACGATTAGTATGGCAGTTTTCCCACTCACACCCGCTGGAAAAAAGTGGTATTTCAATAACGGCAATAATAACGGCACGCGGAATAATAGTGGCATTTAAAATTTTACTAGGGACCGAACCTCGGCACGGCGCTGCACATTTCGACTAGCTCATGTTTCGTATAAGAATTGTTGTTTTCTCTCGAAGCCGCGGCGGCGCGGCGGTGCGCACGGTGAACCTTTTCACCAAAAAAAAAAAAAAAATAGAGTGGCGCGACAGCTCTTGAAGAGCCAAGGCCTAAGTGGCTTACTCTCATCAACAATTCTCTGAGTGCGTGTGAAGAATTGAGGGGACCTACAATTTAACGCCGATTCCGAACGGCAAAGTTGAGAAGCACTTTTTCATGACAGATTGATACTCTTGGAAGACTTGTCAATTCTTCGCAAATGGCAGTACTCGTGAATGATGAAATAAAAACTTGGCCTGAGTAGGACTCGAACCAGCGACGTTCTGCTAAGCAGCCAACGCATTTACAAACGGGCAACTGCCCAACACAACAACCCAAAAAAAAATCTCACCCTGCATAGAGCATAGGTTAGGTAGCGCAAAAACATTTTTCCATTGCCAACCAACAACAGTTTTTTTTGCTGGCAATAAAGAAGCTAGTAAAAAACGCTCGGCAATGAATTGAATTTGCGATATTTCTGTATACCTATAGCACAGATAATAAATTTATACAGATGTCTCAGCCTTATGGCGAGAAATGATATATGAAACTGAAAGCTACCAAGAAAAAAGCTTTTTCCAAAAGCTTTAACGCATTCACTTAATGCATTAAAAATCTATTTTCGCTCGCTTCATTGCCCATAAATGAATACTTACGCAAGGAAAAAAGCTTCAAAAAGCTCCTTGTCCGCTACGGCGTTGTCTGTTAAGAGCAATATATGTTTCATTTTTTTCTGCAGGTATGAGACATCTGTATAAATTTATTATCTGTGCCTATAGTACCAAAAAAAAAAAAGACAGACAGGCAGCGAAATCGATAAGTCGCATGCCGTTGTGTTTCCTGAAGGGTGTTGACTAATTTTAATAAGTTATACAAATAATTACCATTAATCTAATTTGAATGAGTATCTGTACGGTATTTTTGTTCGATTAACGATTAACGGACTTTGGAAAATTTAACGATCGTTAACATTTTTTTGAAGTTAACTGAAAAGTTAATCCGTTAATGGGAATGTTAACTTCGTTAATTAACGATTAACGGATTAACGAAAAAATGCCCGTTAATGCCCAGCTATGTGTATATCTCACTCATACATCCCATTCACTGTCTTAATCCTTCCATCATCAACATTTTGTGAGATTCAAATAAAAATACTTTATCCAACCAACAAACAAAAATGAGTTTTTTGATAAAAATCCAAACAAAATATTTGTTTTTCTTTTCTTTTTTCTGTATTTTTTTTCCGTTCGATATGTTTTGAACAAAAAAAAAACTTTATAAAATTATAAAAAACAAAAACCGAAAAAATATAAACCAGCTCTGCCTAGGATATCAAAGTATTATTATTGCGGTAAGTTTTAACTGTGGTGATTTTATTTCTTTAATTTATAAGTAAGTTTATTTTATGCTTCTAATAGGGCCAGGTTATAGCTCATTTCCTTAACTGTTTTTTTTTTTTATCGAAATTATAATAATTCAAATCGTACATAGATAACATAAACGTTAGGTTTTGAACATGTGAAATTTCGATTTCTTTTTAAGTTGGTTGCTTAATCTACAACGAGTTTAAAGTGTTCTAATTTACAATAGAGAACAAAAAGAAATGACAAAAATATAAATCACAAGTACGTATTAACAGTAAAGAATGCAAGTTTTTTTCTATAATTTGTTCGATCACGAGCACGAGTCCTGGGTTCAATTAGAAATCGTATAACTGAGCAAATTGTATAACTAAATACTGAAGTTCAATATACAGTGGCGATATATTGTATATAGCTTTTAGTTTGAAGTCGCTCCTATATGTACAAAAAAAAAAAAACACAAAAATTCAAATTATCATCGCTTTTAAAAACACAAAAGTGTGATCACAGTTTATAGGTCAAGTTTCAAAATGATTATATTTTCGTAAACCCCCAAACGTAAACTCACATCGAACGTTATATTATTGGTAGGGGTCAGATCACAGTCAGATTGGAACCAGGGAGATATTTTTTTCTA
Source organism: Sphaerophoria taeniata (assembly GCA_943590905.1). Lineage (NCBI taxonomy): Eukaryota > Metazoa > Arthropoda > Insecta > Diptera > Syrphidae > Sphaerophoria > Sphaerophoria taeniata. The sequence goes on from OX016541.1 coordinate 29,582,863, forward strand.
AGTTCATTATTTGGTTGTTTAATCTAAACAATTTTGTATTATTTTTCCTTTCATCGTTTATAGAAAATAATTAAAACTAGAGTATATTTGAGGACATTCTCACCATTTTCTTAGCTGAAAAACTGAAGATCAAGATGTGAGACATCCTCGTATTCGGTGATGGAATTGAGATTTGAATAAAAAGTAAATTATAGTTATAATAATTCAGAGTAAATCATGAAAGCAGTTTAACAGACCTGTTCAACTTGTTGTTAATTTATTCTTACTTGTAGAGGCGTGTATACATTTATAGAGCTACGTCTTATAGATACACTTACGAGTATGAAGAAAATGTAGTCCAAGAAGAAAAGAAGGCAGAACACGAAATTAATATTTTCTTAACTGCTGAATGAACTTTGATGGTTTTTCGTCTACAAAGCGCTCAAGCTTCTCTGTAAAATTTTGATAAGTACTAAATATTGTTGAAACGAAATGATGCACTTTCAAGACAAGATAAATATTGATCGCGTGTTTAAGATTTTTGATATTTTATGTTTATCAATTTTATCTTAAGCAATCTGAAGCTGACAGATTTTCCAAAAAAACCATTGCTTATATAGAATTATTGAACGAAGAATTTTAATGCTTCGTTCTCCATGATTCTCAGCATTTGGTGTCTCTTAAAATTTCTGATTTTGAAAAAGGGTGTAGTCTAATTCAGGGCTATTCGAAAAATTGAAAATCGATTTCCTTAATTCTCACCATAAGGAGTAGATTCTCATGAAAAATGGTAGGTGTTTTTTCCTTGCAAATGTTACACGTGCAAAGGAACTGCGGGAAAATACTTTCTGGGATATTGTTTTCCAGTCCTACGCCAACCCATAGTAGTCGACATATTTTTAAATAAGCAGCATTTAACCTCTTGGTAGAAACTTTATCTGGCTTAGAGATACAAACATAAAACGAAAGAAAACCGGACATTTCGCTATTACTAGTCTCCAAAATGTAGTTTTTTGTGATGGCTGGAAAAAATTGATGTAATTTTATTGGACTATAGTTTTGAATAATTGATAATAAACATAAGCAAAATACATATTTTTTAATACCGTAAGAACTGCGAAATGAGCAATGTGTAGTGTAGCATGTGCCGTTATATTTCTAGTTCGTATGCACATTTATTTTTTTAAACAGCAGCGTGAAAAAGCGTGAAATCTCTAAGAAACTAGTTCTATAGCTCAGTCTTTGTTTCAATTTTTGCAAGACTTCAGCATGCCTTTTCTTATCCAACTTAGTCCATGCTAAATAAAAAGCATTTCAATGAATTATAAATAACGTTCAACGTCTTTTTATAATTTTACATTTGGCCCAATACATTTTTTCAACCGGGTTGACGAAAATCAACAAAATTAAAAAAAAGACCCCATTTGGAACCATCTGATGTACATAAGCCGCATCCCACAAAACTGCAATGAAACAAGTCTTAACATTATGCATTAAGGGAATTCATCAATAATATTAGTTTTAGTAGCTTTCTTAAACAAAACTAATTTTACCCTCAAACAAAATTTATAAATTTAAAAAACACCTTGAAAATAATTTTTTTCTTTAATAAAATAGTCTGTTATCTTAATGTAGGAAAATTTAGTGTAAATAATAAATTAGTGTTTATTTACTGTTAAATATTAAAACAGTAGCAGAACAAAAAAAAAACTCCTTTATAAATTAGAAGCAATTAATTTATTATTATATTATTCTTATCCTATTCCCAAAAATACAAATATAATCACTTTGAATGACAAAATCCTGCATTTTTCAATAATGCCCCTTGATATTATTTATCAGTTTTAAATACTTAGTTCAATTAAATGTGTCAGCATGTTCTTAAAAAACTTTTAGGGACCATTATAATTATAATGAATCCAAATATACTATCATTTCTTTCTTAAACACAAACATTAAAAACTAAAATTTCAAACATTCTTGTAGCAGGTGATCCGAATTCATGGCGATTAGGACGAATAGACGAAACAGATCACGAAACGGCAGTCTGAAATGAGGAGTCAACACTTGTAGTTTATATAATACACTGAGTAGTTATTTATACAAATTTAATTTAATTTACAAAAAAAAAACTTATTATAAAATAAAAAGAAATTATAAAATCAAAAGTAAATAGATATTAAAAATTAATGTTACGATTTAATTTGTAATTTAGATTTATTCATATTAAAGTAAATAGTTAAACGAAAAACGCATTTAAGAATTGTTTTTAAGCATTGCCTTTTGTTAATGCCATATACTTATTTTGTATTCATGTAGTAAAATGAAACAGTACTAAGTTATTATAAAAACTTTTCGCTGTCACGCACAAAAATCAAATTAAATGTTCTTAACTCCGTAACAACAAAATTTTTTGTTTGTAAATTTACTTTGGTGAATTTAATTACTAAAAGGCAGCAGGTTCGTACTACCCCAACATTCCAAGCATTACCTGTAATTCAATGCTTTTAGATTGGTTTTTGCTTAGCAACAAGGCTTCTAATTAATAAGCTCTCTTTGAAGGAACAACTTACGTTATTGTGTCATTAATTATCAACAATCAAGAATAGGTTTGTCCTAAAAGAATAATGTTACATTCACTTTGAGATGCTTAATTGTCTGATTCAATTGCGTCGATCCATTAATAAATTATGCCTTCATAAAATGTCAACAATAATTTTTGTATTGACGATTAAATTTTATTGATTTTATGGACATGAAATATGTATATTTTCTGATTTTGGTCTTCAAACATTTAAATTTCTTTTATTGTAACTTTACTTTATTTTAAAAACATGTCAGGTGCTTAATGGTTATTTTTAATTTATTGTCTTATTACTTGTTAATGGATGTTGTAATTGCTATATGGTTAAAGAGGTGGCAAGTCTCGAAGTGATCGAACAGTAATATTTATCCGGAAAAAATGTTCATCTGACTAACACCTGCGAGTTAGAAAAAAAAAATTATGACTGATTTGCATAACACTTGTGAAAAAACTTCGAAAACACATACACATTCTATGCAAGCTATAGCTTATCTAAGAGATTTTTTTCTTCTCGAATGAAATTTTTGATTTTTTTTTCTTGAAAATCTTATCTCTGCGTAAGCTTTCAATGAACTTTTCGATGACTTATTTGGACTTTCTTATCCCTCTGACCGCTTGTTTTTTACAAATAAAGGTCAAGTTTGTTCTTAATTGACGCTCTTTTGAAGGTTCAAATGAATATTGTTTCCTCCGTCTCGTCGACAGTCAGTTGTCGTTAGGCAAACTAAAACTTATTTATTTTTATTAAATGACACATCTTATCTAATGCATTGCTTCCAAAATATTATTGTTGTTTTTTTCGCTTGCTTCAAATAAATTGACGTCATGTTGCTCCATCAAAACAATAAAAGTAAATAAACAACTGCAATTTCCTGATAAATTTTTGCAAATATTGTTTATTCTTGCTGACTTATTTGTTTTCATTGGCGAAGTGAGGGATTAATCAAAACGTGGGCAGTCTTCAAACAAAAACTATTAACTTATTTCCCAAAAGCATAATACTATAAATGTCAGCAGTTTGTGATTATGAAGAATGTGAGCTAAAATATGAACTACCAAGTCTGGAAACAAATTATCAGGAGATTGAAATTTTCATTTTTACACCACTTGTCCTCAGTGGTCTTCAAAATTTTATTTTTAGACACTGTCCTTCCTTAAAAATAAATAATCCCATCCCGAAGTATTTAAAGGTACAAAATAAACGAAATAATATTTTATTTAAGAGTTTCAAAGTTATATCAAAACCCAAATTTAGTCATAAATCAGCGAATGAATCTTGTTTCAAAACCAAGAGCGAAATTCTATGGACAAAGTTATCAGTACCTACAAAAACCTAAATCCAGATGTTACACTATTTTCTAAAAATATGAAAAAAGAAAAACATCAAACTTGTTAATATCCAAAATTTTATGACGAAAAACCTGTAAATATAAGAACTATATGTATATGAAATGTACATTAGGGATAAATTTAATAAATGTTAAATCAATTTCAATCGATTTAAATATGAAAATAGTCATAAAAAATAAGCAAAATATTAAATAAATTTTCGATAAATTTCTAAGAACTAAGACTATTAAGTGTTTAAGCTGAATTAAAATCCAAAATTAAAATAAACAAAAAAATACAGAATAATTTAACTAAACTTAAAAATTCAATGTTTCAACCAAAAGAGAAAATTAAATAAAATGAAAAATGCCTTTAATTTGTGAAATAAGAATGTTACATAAGAATTGTAAGACAAAATAAACAAATATTTATTTATTATTAAATTAAAATAAAATACAAATAAATAATTTTTTGCATAACGAATATTTATGGTTTCGTGTCATTGAGCTTAAAAATATTATTTTATCTTTTTGTTTCGGAATTCGCAAATCAGTTTTAACTATTATTACCCTAGTCGTTTGTTATTTGTTATTGAAAGTTTTTATACAAAACGAACAAAATACAAATTCAAATATTTTAATCGATATTTATGTAATTAATAAGTTTAAGCAAAATGCCAAAATGAGATTTTGCTAAATGAAAATATTTTGCAGTATTACAACTTATAAAATCGAAATGCAAGACGAAATGAATAAAATGTTAATGGCAATTAAAATGAAATCAATGTTTTTTTTTTTAATTAAAAAAGAGTAACAAACAGGATGAGTTAAACTAACAAGCTTGTTTTTTGTGTGAAGTCAGTCGCAACTTCGTTTTAAAAAACAAACTCCGTGTTGACTAAAAAGTGGCAAAGATAACAAGCCAAGGCCTGAACTTAAACGACAAAATCAATTGTTATCAGACGACAACAACAATTATCCACAATGACACACAGGATCAATTCGATGAATATTAAAATGATTCATAAACTGCATTAATCGATCGATTGGTATCTGCCTACAAGAAATGACCACCCGCCATTGTTACCAAATGATAAACCCTGTTTGATTGAATCTTTGATAAACCATCAATGGTGAAACTCGTGTTTCGTTAAATCACGCATGTCGCCATTTCATAATATTACATCAAGCTGTTCAATTATTAAATAATATAATTTTACGGAAAACAGAAGTGCTATTATAAACAATGGCGCACTTTTTTTTAAGATAACAATATCTTGATTTGTTCTGTATGTTTAACAATCAAATGATTGTCAACTCAGGTGACTCTGAAGATTATTTACATATACGTCAATGTTGGCAAGCTTTTAATAAGTTTAACTATCCAGTCTGATGCGGAATAAAATAATTTTATATGGTCTACTTATCTGATTTAAGAGGTCGAGGAGAGGTGGCTGCCTTTTTCGAGAGTGTAAGCAAATTATTGACTTGGAAATCACTGTTAGACTTAATGTTAATCGTTCAATGTCAAGAGTTTAATAACAATAATTTCCTTTGCAGACACTTAATGCAAACGTGATAACATATTAAGCTGTTTGTTTAAGAGAGAAAGCAAAAGGGTTTTTGTTAACTTTTAACATTCAATTCAATTCAATTCATACGAGTATGCTCTTTGTATTAATTTTGTTTGCAGTTATTGTTTAAAATTTCAATTCTCTCTAAAAACAAAAAAAAAAACAAAAAAAAAACAAACAAACAAACAAACAGAAAAAACCTTCTTTTTGTAACGCCTTTTTTTAATGTTTTGTATCCCAAATAGGAAAAACGAAACCCTTTGGTGCGTTCGGTTAGTAACAATCATTGACTATTGTTGTTGGTTTGCCATAAAAAATCGTTAAAGTGTCATAATTAAAATTCGTTGAATGAAACATTTATCGTTGCTCTAAATCCATTTTGATGTTGCTGCCACAAAAAAATTTATCTTATGAAATTCTCGATTACAAAATGTTAACATACAAAAAGGACCATAGACGATCTGAAGAAATACAAGTGCACCGGAAACGACGGAATATTATCAGAAATGCTAATATACGGAAAAAACTCACTCTCCAACATTTTAACCAGCATATTTAACGAAATAATTCAAACAAAACAAATTCCAGAACAATGGAAAGAAACAACGATAACATTAATACACAAAAAAGGAAAGAAGGACGATATCAATAACTATAGACCAATAAGTAACATTTCTACAATTTACAAGCTTTTCTCCAAAACGCTTTACCGGACCATCATCAAGGAAGACTTTAATAACAACCAACCAAGGGAACAGGCGGATTTAGAGAAGGATTCTCAACATCAGACCTCTTACAGACAATGAATCAGCTAATAGAAAAATGCAATGAATTTAGGCTACTGGTTTATTTCCTATTTATCGACTTTAGTAAAGCTTTTGACTCTGTAGAACACGAAATGATATGGTCCTCCCTGAAAAATCAAAACATGAATCCAAAAAATATAATAGAAATAATTAAGAACATATACAAAAATAACACAGCAAGGATAAAAACAGAGAATATAGGACGCAAATTTGACATAACAAGAGGAGTTAGACAAGGAAATCCTCTATTTAGTTCAGTCCTGGAAGACATTTTCTAAAAAACTAACTGGAACACAAAATATGGAATAAGGATATGTGAACAGGTTCTCAACAATTTAAGATTTGCAGACGATATAGTTCTCATTGCTACAAAAGCCGCACACATCCAAGAAATGTTAACAGAACTCACTACATTGTGTAAAAATTATGGACTACAAATAAACAAATCGAAAACTAAAGTCATGACAAACCACACGAAAGATGATATAATATTGGACCAAGAAAATATTGAATACGTAGAAGATTACATATATTTGGGACAATTAAAATCATTTAAGGACCAAGAAAATAAAGAAGTCAACAGACGCATCACAAATACATGGAAACAATTCTGGAGCCTGAAACAAATTTTACAATTAGACCAAAGTGCAGACAGAATGAAATATATCTTTGACGCTGCTATTCTACCGGTACTTACTTATGGACTACAAACAATGAGCTAGAGCTTGACCGCAAAAACACTAAGGATATGTCAGACCAAAATGGAAAGAAAAATTCTTAACATAAGACCAAGTCAAAGAGTTCGTAATGAAGACATTCGCAATAGAACCGGAATTATTGACGTCATAAACAGAACAAGAAGGCTGAAATGGAGCTGGGCAGGCCATATATCTAGACTTCCGGATCAGAGATGGACAAAATTGACAGCGAAATGGAGACCAGAAAACAGAAGACCAGCAGGACGACCCAATAAAAGATGGAGTGACAATCTGTGCCATACATGTACAAACTGGTACAACGAAGCCAAGAATAGAGAAACATGGGCAGCCTTGGGGGAGGCTTATGCCAATGACGTATAAAATTAAAACTTAAATATATTATATATTTTATTTTAATTCAATGCATTTTAGTTTCAATTAATAGTTTTTCTTCATTTAATTAATAACTCTAATTTTATATTCATAATTTAAAAAAAAAACATAAAATCAAAATTGTAAATATTAGAATATTAGATCAATCACTGTAACCTTTAAACTTGAGGCAATAAAAGCTTATAATAGGTGTGTTTTTTTGCACGCGTATATACGCTTAAAATGAACAGTGCACAAAAAAACGACCAAACGAGCAATTTGGCATCACTAGTCAAATGTCAAAGTCAATTTGAAATTTAAATTTTAACAAGCAGCCGAATTTTTTTGAAAATATGTCAAAACTCAAAAGTTGTTAAGCAAGAAAAGAATTTGGCAGTGGTGAAAACTCGTCTGCCCTACGCAAACCGGGCTGCCGGCCGGCGGAGTGCAATCTACCCTCAAAATCGAATGTTCCACAAGGCGATAATTGTCCTGAAAGTACTGATTGCACTGGAGAAGAAAGCATGAACATTTGGAGCAAACCAGAAGTCGAAATTGAAACTGTTACACGCGAAGAAGAGTTTGAAAAATATTAAGAAGATCTGTTGTTGTAATTCAAGAAGAATAAACTGCATCACGTCTATGGAACTCTCATTAACTATTATTTAGTCAAATTCATCTTTTATTCGTTTTTAATTGAAACAATTAGTTTTTGTCTGTTCGATAAACCAACTACCCTGCGCCGGCACCATGAAGAAGCCAAGGTAGTACGTTGTTGAAGTGATGATTTCATCACCATGCTTGTTCTGTTCCTTTGTCTGTTTTTCAATTTCGGCAATTTGTTGACGCTGGGCTGATGGAGCCGATATCTCCATTCCAAGAATAATGTCACGATTTTCGGATTGCGTTAGTGAAGCTACATTTACGTTGTTCTTTTTACTATAATCAGCCAAAATCAAATCCTTCAGCTGCACTTCAACCTTTACCCATTCCTCGTCGGTTAGTGTTGGCCAAATGTGATGAACTTCTGTAATTCTTGTTTTGTCAGGCTTATAGCCTATTTCCACCAACGTGATTTAGCTCAATTAACTTGATTTAGCTAAATCACATAATTAATTTCATGATTTGCCATACATTTTCAATCATTTCTAATTACGTGATTTATCTTGTTTTATTTTTAATTAGGTATAAATCAACTCGATGATTCCAGGCTGAATGATTTCATGCTCAAGTAATGAATAAAATTCATTTCAAATTCATTTCTTTTTTCTTTTTGACAGTCAAAATTCAATTTTTGTGTCATATATTGATATATTTTATTGAAAAATTCAAAAAAATGCCAAGATTGTGATAAATGTCAAGCTAAATTAAGTAAAAAGTTTAGTGGGAACGCTTTCTTGATTTATAAATCAAATAAGCTAAATCAAGTCGGTGGGAAAAGGCTATTAAAAGTTGAAATAATTATTTTTCGATGTACAAGCAAAATCATAGCTTGCTTGGATTTTGTAGTTTTATAACTGTCAAATGGAATGAATTTTGAATGAATTTCGAAATGAAGTTTTGACATATGTTGAAAATTCATCGCAAACAGTGAAAAATATATATGGAAGCACTGTTTTTATATCCGCTTATTTCATAAGCGTCGATAATTATAGCCGCTAGCTAAGCGGATATAGGAATTTGTTTTTGTTGGATTTTGCATGTAAATAATTTTTTAAGCGTATATACGCGTGCAAAAAAACACGCCTAATAATTAATAATAACACATACAATTCACTTTGACAGGTCAACACTTTCAACTCAGCTCTTAGAGATGAATTGGGAATAATAACGAATCGTTGCTATTCTATTTGACACATAACAAGTGTGTTTGTGTTTTAGCCATTCAATTCAGGTGTAAAGCAGGCGGAGCGTATAGGAATAGGTTAGGTATTAATACACTATTAATATATAGGTATTTCGAAACCTTTCATGCTGATCGTGCCGCATCAATCTTTCAACAATATAAGTAGGTAGGTACTGTTGTCAATTTCCAGCTCCTTAATCAGAGACCGTAGGAGTAACAAACCAGTACAAACAAAAAATAAGCTAAGAAGGTTGAAAGCATTAACCAAAATCATTCAAAACACCTAGAAAAAAAAAACCAATAATCAACGCTGTGGATATCTGATCTAAGTATTTTTTGGTACATTTGGCCACTATCAAGGAACAACAGAAGGTGAGGGCTTGTGATGTGCAAAGGCGCTGTTTGGTTTACAGCCGAGGATTTGCACGCCGATCACTCCAAGGTCTTTTTGAAGGAAACACGAAACTTCAATTGTATAAGTCATCTGAAACTTTCGAAAATTTTTAAGAATACACGTAAAATTAACACTATAATTAAAGCAAGCTTAAATAAATCAGTACAATTTCAGGAAATGATTTATTTAGTCTGGGCTATCAATGGGAGACGGCCATTGCGGTCGGTATCTTCTCAGGTGCGGTTTCATATGTGCTTGGACAAAATAGGTACAGTGCAATGATCGGGAACGATACCCTTAGTGGTGATGGATCAGCATGTACAATTGTACAATACCCCTGGTGGCACAGATCAGCAGGTACGATTGTTGAATAAACATTGTGGAACACATCTAATAATATTCGATAACATCTTGAACAGGTTTATTTTTTCGAACACGAACAGTGATCACTTTATAACAAGATTGGAAACCTACCTACGTTTTACCCTCCAAATACCGCAAAAGTTATTTTTTTCATGCACACATACTCTTGCAGCTAACTTGCTTTTTATTATGTAGGCAAATGTATCTTTATTACAAAAACACGCATACTCTTACAGCTAACCTGCTCCCTAAGTTTGTATTATACGCATACTGTTTTAGCTAACCTGCTCCCTCAGCTTGTAGGCAAATGTCACTTTGACAGCAAGGTTTCCAATCTTGGTATAAGTGATCACTGAACACGAACTGTCATCTTGTGCTAAGTGAACGAATTCAGAAGCGTCCGGTTCGTTTATTTGTCTCCTTCGCAGTTGTTTTTTGTTCCTCGAATCAAGCACATTAATTTGCTTGATTGAATTTGAATTGATTGTAAAACGTTTTTATTTCAACAACAATGCTGCTGGTGACACAGATCGGAAGGTAAAATGCCACTGGCTGGTGTGACAAGCGATCAGCAGGAACAATGCCCCTTTAAATTGCTAAAAAGGGAAGAAATATCTTCAAGGTCAAACCCGCCCGCTGCACTGGTAGCGGGAAGCTCGCATGAAGATTTCATCGCCGGACTATTTCAGGCTGATATTGATCATAAGTACTAAATTAATACAAATAATGTAACAATCGGTTTTAGTACGAACGAGGGGAGTGAGTTTGAATTGCTGTAAAATTAACCGTAATTCCGTATGGAAAATTGTTATTGGATGAAAGTTTCCGTTCTGTTTGAACAAGGCACTTTAAAGGGCTATGTAACCAAAATACTAAGAAGTTAACCCTTATACATGTCCGTATGTCAGAAACATTTAACACATAAGTCGTAAGCTATCAGGCGAATATATTACGTTCATTCATAGATGAAAATTTAACAAAAGATGAATTTTGAGTGCCGCTACTTAGTTTTGAAGTAAAATTCAAGTAAAAGTATTTTATAGAAAGTGTGTCACATGGCCATGGTACGTCAAATGGGAGATATCAGTGCACTCATGGGGACCCAAGCGCCAACAACAACCTCTGTCTACCAAGTCCTACACTAACCTCCACGTGGTGACCACTGGGTGTCTAGTACCTCAGCTGGAGGTAGGGTGAAAACCCCTATGGAAGACTGTTGGCGACAGCAACTGAGGCACCACTCCTTTTTCCAGGCGTCAGCTGAAGAATTCCCAGGATGAATTCAACGATGGCGTCTACAGTTCCAGTTAGGCTGAACTACTTAGTAAACACCTTATACGGGCTACTTCGACGTTATTTGGAGCTCAGGCCGATAAAGACTGGTTTATCCGGCTCTTTGTCCTTGGAGTTAAAATAAGGACCAGATTGGGGGTCATGCTTTGGGGTGACAAGTGACTTCCCAATCACGTAAAGAAAAGTTAGTTGCGAAGCAACAACAAGCCTCAGCTACGGACGGATTTACTGATGATGAACCATGCAAACGAAATAAGTTTCCGTCTACCTGACCTTGAAAAAGTGAAGATAGCTATATCTAAGCTTAAAAACAACAAAGCCACGGGAGCTGATGGCATCATTGCCGAACTCTTCAAAGCAGCCGGCGATGACTTGGTAAGAAGCATACATCAACTCATCTGCAGAATATGGTCGGAAGAGAGCATGCCCAATCAATGGTACCTCAGCATTGTTTGCCCGATCCTGAAAAAAGGAAACCCTTTAAACTGCACCAACTATAGAGGCATCAGCCTCCTTGACATCACCTATTATAAGATCTTTTCTGCAGTACTATGTGAACGCGTGAAGCCGTTTGTATGGCATTAGACCAGGAAAGTCCACAATCGATCGAATATTCCTGGAAAAAACTCAAGAACTCCAAACCGACACCTACCATCTTTTTACCGATTTTAAGGCCACGTAATACAGCATCTATAGAGAAGAACTGTATAAAGCCATGTCCAGTTTTGGCATCCCTTCAAAACTGATTCGTCTGAGCAGGATGACAATGGAGAACTCACGCTACTCCATTAAAGTCGGTAACGATAACGACCTAACCGACACCTTCGATGTCAAAAAAGGCTTTAGACAAGGTGATGTTCTGTCATGCAACTTCTTTAACATCATACTGGAACGAATAGTACAGAACTCCCGCCTCAACACTAGAGGCACTATCTTCTAGAAGTCTGTGCAACTACTCGCGTACGATGATGACATCGATATTGGGAGATCGCAGTGTGATATCCACAGTGCTTTTGCGAGTTTACAAACAGAGGCTGAAAAAATGGGTTTAGCGGTCAATGAGGGCAAAATAAAGTATATGCTGTCATCGAGAAAGGACACCCAACACCGACGTCTTGGACAAAACGTCACGATAGACGCATATAATTTCGAGGTAGTTAGGGACTTTGTATACCTTGGCTCTGATATAAACACGGACAATAACATATAACGAGATCAGACGGAGAATAACTCTTGCTAATCGCTGTTTCTTCGGGCTAAGAAAGCACTTGAGTAGTAAAGCCCTCTCCCGAACAACTAAAGCCCTCATCATCCCCGTCCTGATTTATGGTGCAGAAGCATGGACCCTGTCCAAAACGGATGAGAGTACCCTAGGCCGGCCGGTTTAATCACGAGCTGTATGGGCTGTACTGTACAGCGACACTGACCTAGCTAAAAGAGTGAAGGTCCAAAGACTCAGAGGGCTTGGTCACGTGGAGAGGATGGACACCAATGCTCCGGCCCGTAAAGTCTTCGAATCCACCCTAGAGGGACTACGCAGTAGAGGAAGACCAAGGCTCAGGTGGCACGCAAGTTTGAGATGACCTCAACCAACTCGGCGTGCGTTACTGGAGACAGCTAAAGCTAGGGACCGAGCTGGCTGGAGAAGTTTATTGGTTGAGGCCTAAATCCATACATTCAACTAAATACAGGAAAAATTTAAATATTTTTAATAAGCTGAATTTCCCCCTCACGGTTTTCGCCTTGTTGTGGCGAGGGGGCTTACGTCAAACTCTTCAGCAATCCAGCTGCGGAGAACGACAAACTAAGAAAACCACCAAAAGCAGAGATGTCAATCTAAAAAAACCATGATGAGTAGTTTACAAGAAGATAAAAATCGAACGGGGATATACGTTCAAGAGTCGGCAGAAGTCACGGCTGCCGGCGAGGGCTTGGCTTCGCAAGAAGCTAAGTCGCCAGTGACAAAAGTAAACAACGGAAAAGACATAAGAGAACTCAAAAGACAACCGGCCATTCTCTCGGTAGATCTCCTTCCCGCACTAGATAGTTTAACTATCAAAGGTACGGAGACCTCGGACGGACCTCCTTCCATAGGTAGTCAAACCGAGGACGAGCTACTGAGGGACCCGAATCAAGAAGAGCCTACGCTGGAGTCTGCTGCACCCCTCAAAGCTTCGAGGCTACGCAGCAACTACAAAGCCTCCAAAAGATTCGTGGAAATGACCGAGTTGAAAGACCCTGCAACGCTCAGTTCGAGAGATAAGGCTCTCCTTAAAAAGCACAGAAGGCAAGTTAAGAACTTCGAGCGGCATCTGGCAGAGACTGCCACTGCACCCAAGGGAACAACAGAACCAGCGAAGACCAAAAAGTCGGAGAGCAAAGGAGTAGATGCTGCCAAATCTAGGTCTGTCCCTAAAAAGGCAAACCGTGAACAGGCTGGCAATAACTCGACCGCTCGGAACGACAAAGGAAAAGTTCAGGCGATTTCCAGTAAGAAACAGCAAGCCAACGCTAGGAAAGACCAAGCACCGGCGAGCACCTCTTCTGGAATGAAACCAGGACCTTCCAAGAGACAAAGATCGGAAGAGACAGTCAAGGAAGAAGGTAACAAAAAACAAAAAACCAGTAGCTTTGACACCACCCCGATCGACCTACAGATAGCCATAATAAGCCGTGATGACCCAGATGGAAAAATCTCGGCAAAAAACTGGCTTCTTGTGGAAAGCGAGATCCTCAAAGCCATGATGGCGGCATCAGACGACTATATCTTTGATGGTGCAGGGTGGCGGCGAGGAGTCAAAGTGGTATGCTGCGGCGACCAGAAATCTCGGGATTTCCTGACCAGCACAATCGCCAATATTGGTGAACTCTGGAAAGGCTCCTCCCTTGAAGTTCTACCCGTCGCAGCTTTACCACTCCGCCAGCAGTTTAGCATTTGGATCCCCCCTCCTGCAGAACATGAGGACGCAGCCATTATTAAACTGTTGGCAAAGCAGAACAAAGAGCTTCCCATTTTAGAATGGAAGCTCCAACATTCAAGGAAGACCATTGGTGGCGAAGGAAAGGACCTCTTGTTCGTGGCAGACAAGAAATCTGACCTTCTGCTCAAAGAGAAAAAAGACGTGCTGAGGTATGGTCTCGGAACCGTAAAGGTTAAGAGGCATGAAGACAAAAGGGAGTCAAAAGCTGCTAGTGGTGCAAATAAACCTGCATCACGCTAAAGCAGCAACGTACGACCTTACGCTCTACATGTCTCACGAGAACGTGGATGTGGCCTTGATCCAGGAACCATGGTTAGGCAAAAACCGAATCCGAGGGTTGAGGTCAAAATACTACAACCTTTTCCATTCCACGTCAGATGAAGGTGATATTAGAAGTTGTATTCTAGTGAAAAAATCAATTAACGCTTTCTTCCTATCTAGATACAGCAACAAGGACAATACGGCAATCAGCGTCGAATCAAATGAAGGTAACTTTATTCTAGCGTCGACGTACATGCCGTACGAGGAGGAGAACCCGCCATCAAAAACAGTCCGCGATCTTGTAGCCCATGCCACAACAAGCGGTACACCTTTGGTGGTGGGTTGTGATGCCAACGCTCACCATACACAATGGGGCTCAAAGGACATCAATAAAAGAGGTGAGTCAATGTTTGAATATATTCTCTGTTCAAATTTATCTTTATGTAATAGGGGCAATCACCCTACCTTTCGTAACAAAAACAGGGAGGAAATCATAGATTTGACTCTTATTAGTAACAACAGTAAAATTTCAGTCGAAGACTGGAGAGTCTCACCTAAAGAATCTTTTTCGGATCACTTTAGGATACTCTTCTCCATAGACAGGAACTCTACTCAAAAGAAACCTTACAGGAACCCAACTAGAACGAATTGGACAGAGTACGAAAGATGGCTGGAGAACTGTATTGATCCTCCAGGGGACAATACAAGTCTAAACACTTCAACCATCGACACTGTTGTCCAAAACTTGTCTAGTAAAATGAGAACGTCTTTCGAAAAGCACTGCCCTTTATCTCGTTCCAAAATCTCCACTAACCCACCATGGTGGAATGGCGTACTAAAGAAACGTAGAACAGAGGTTAGAAAACTTTTCAATAAAGCTAGACTGAGTAAATTAGAAGAGGACTTAAAGTCTTATAGAGCCGCACTTAACACTTACACTAAAGAGTTAAGGAAGGCCAAAAAAGATTCGTGGGCTAAACATTGTGAATCCATTGAAAAAACAAGCGAGGCGGCGAGGCTCCGTAGAACCCTGGCCCTTAATCCCACGGTCCCGGGGTATATAAAACACCCTGATGGTTCATGGTCGAACTCAAGCCTAGAAACGCTTGAACTTTTCATGGAAACCCATTTCCCTGGTTGTAAAAACCCAGAAAGTTCTGATTACTTGCAATCGAACACGCTGGATTTTACTCATACAGAATCAAATTTAGAACTAAAACAGGTTATTACTGAGCAGAAAATTATCTGGGCAATAAACTCGTTCAAACCCTACAAATCAGCGGGACCAGACGAGATTTTCCCAGCTCTTCTTCAAAATGCTCTCAAAGTAATAACTCCGTGGCTTAGGGTAATTTTCATAAGTTGTATCAAACTTGGATACGTCCCTAATAGCTGGAAAAAGGTCAAGGTAGTCTTCATCCCAAAAGCAGGAAAACCGACTCACTCGACCGCCAAGGATTATAGACCAATAAGTCTCTCCTCGTTTCTCCTTAAGACACTAGAGAGGATAATTGATCTACATGTTAGAGAACTTCTCAACGAAAACAATTTGTGCAACTACCAACACGCTTACCTTAAAGGTAAATCAGTGGAGACTGCTCTGCACGAAGTGGTTTCACATATTGAGAAAAGTCTTGAACATAAAGAATATACACTGGCAGCATTTCTTGATATCGAGGGTGCGTTCAACAACGTTAAAACGGAATCAATCAAAACTGCCTTAGTTGAAGTTGGAGTTGAATCTGTCATTGTCGATTGGATCTTCACCATGTTAAATGGCAGAATTATCAACTCTCAAATAGGAGTTAGCACTATTGAGAAAACAGTTACTAGAGGCACACCACAGGGAGGAGTCATCTCACCCCTGCTATGGATCCTCGTAGTCAACAAAATTCTCACAAAGTTCAAAAATCAAGGCATTAAAATCGTGGCATATGCAGATGACATAGTGGTTTTAGTATCAGGCAAGTTTCTTACCATCATCGAAAACATTATGGAAAACGCATTAAAGGATTTATCTTCTTGGGCAACTAAGAACGGTCTCGGGGTCAACCCCACCAAGACGGAGCTAGTTTTGTTCACGAAGAAACGGAAACTGGAGGGCTTCAACCCTCCCAAGCTAAATGGTATTCCTCTAAAACTTTCTAAGGAAGCTAAATTTCTAGGAGTAATCCTTGACTCCAAGCTTACATGGAAGCGTAATACTGAGGAAAGAATGAAAAAAGCACTATGCGCATTCTACACATGCAAGAGAACCTTCGGTTCACGTTGGGGCATGCGACCGCAAGTCATCCAATGGATGTACACAGCGATTGTCAGACCCATTCTTACCTATGGCTCTATTGTATGGTGGAAAGCGGTGGAAAAATCAAGCTATCTCAAGAACCTGAATAAGGTACAGAGACTAGCCTGTATAGGAATAACAGGGGCTCAAAGATCCACGCCACAGGCTGGGTTGGAAATGATCTTGGACCTCCCGGCTCTGGATGAGTTCATAAGATGCACGGCAGCCAAAACTGCAATTCGTTTAAAAGAACTAAGTTTTTGGAAGCACAGCACTTATGGACACGGGTCAATCTTACAAAGATATGACACGATTCCAGGACTGATGGAGACCACCGATTACATTCCCCCTTTACTAGATTTTGATAGGAAATTTTCTATTTTCATACCGGAAAGACAGGGCTGGGACCCTAATTCACTTATGAGTAAACAGGGTATCCCTTTCTACACTGACGGTTCAAAAATGGAATCAGGAACAGGCGCTGGAGTGTTTTGCCAATCTCTCAACATCAGAGCATCGTATAAACTCCCAGCTGACTGTAGTGTCTTTCAGGCCGAGATCTTTGCCATTGAAAAAGCAGCTGAATTGGCACATCACGAAAAGCTAAGCTCTTCGGAGATAACTATTTTCGTGGACAGCCAGGCCGCTATCAAAGCTTTAGCCAGTGAGACCATAAGATCAAAAGCAGTTTTAAACTGTAAGAAAGAATTAAATAAGATCTGCCACACTAACCAGGTAAAGCTCTGCTGGGTTCCTGGACATAGTAATATAGAAGGGAACGAAATAGTAGATGAACTAGCCAGGAAAGGGTCAGAAGCAGACGCAAGTAGTAGTGACCACTCAGTTAGGGGACCACTTGTCCCAATGGGGGTACTCAAAAGGAAGATAGACCTTAAATCAAAAGAGAAAAACAATAACTCTTGGAAATCCAGGGACGATTGCGTAATCTCGAGAAGTTTATGGCCTAGCACGAATGAAAAGGAAACTCGGTATATTCTATCGCTGAGTAAAAAGAACATGAAGATCTTGATAGGTGTACTAACGGGTCACTGTGCCATTGGCACAATGGCCAACAAGATAGGGGCATTTGCACCCGATTTTTGTAGGAGCTGTCAGGATGAGGAGGAAATAGAAACCATTAAACACCTGCTCTGTGACTGTCCAAACCTCCAAACCAGCCGACTCCGTCATTTCGGAAACAGGTTTGTTGGAGAACTGGATGATCTAGCACAGGTCTCAATGGCAAACATGAAGAAATTTATAGATAGCACAGGCTGGTTCGTTAACGAGCCAGTCTACGTCAATCGACCTTGAGAAGCATCGATGCTAACTTTTATTCTTATAGGGGATCACAATGGACCAATAGGCCCCCGTGTACGCAACAGCTCATGCTGTGCACACCCCTCATAACCTAACCTAACCTAAGCTGAATTTTCAGGAAGGATGTTGGAGGAATCTCATCCTTAAGGCTCGTCTGCTTAGACGTTGTGCTTAAGCCCTTAATATCTATAAAGCGTTCTCCAATTTGAAGCTCTCTGCCGTAGTGTGAAAATCTGTTCTACGTGGAGGTGGACTGCAGATGAACTGGTGTATTAGCATAAACCAAATTATATTGTTTTGGACAATTAAGCAGATAGGATGTCTCCTCCATCATCTTTCCTTAACTAAAGCGGAAATATGAATCTTAATCCCTTGGATGGAATAGCAAGATCTAGAAATCATCGTTTCAAAAGAAGTTCCTTTGCCCATAGCAAACAATTTTGGGTTCCATTCACATCACCCTTGTGCCACTGGACAACTTATGCATCGATGATGATTCCAAATCCAACAAACTGTCATGGCCACCGTAATGGAACAAAAACGAATAAAACTCACAACTCGTATGCAAACTTATTTAATTAATATCTAATAGCTTGTTCGATTCTTACAAATGAAATACTAAAAATGTTTTGTTTTTGTTGAAAACGTGCTGATAGCACAGATGCAATACAAATTAGGATCAAAATAATTGCTTTTCAAATATTGTGTTCCATTCTTAAGTGAACCTACACCATAAACGTTCAATCTTTCCCACGAGGAAAACACTTAAAATAAGTAAAAAAAAAAATACTCAAAATTAAAATCTGCTCTGAGGCAGTTCGTCATCAGCATTCCCATTCATGGCCATTCGATGGGTTTTCTTTTTGCTGGCGTTGCTTCTTGAGCTGCATTGATTTCAATGCAATTAAAACGTTTCTTAGGGACATTCTCGATTGTGTTGAAGGATAGCTTTATGAACTTTGCTGCTGGTGGCTCGTAAGCGTCATGAATCATAAATGGAACAGTAGAATGGCCCAGGATGTTGTTGTCGTTGAACTGAGTTTTTATCGGCAATGCCGACTCGGTTGATTGGAGAATGTAGCCGTCCGATGTGCGTTTTGTACCTCGTTTCTCCAGGGGCTGGGCAAATGTTTCGTAGATGCGTAGGAGCTCTTCATAACCCAATAATTCAATGTTTGGTATCTTGAGGTGTCGCTAAAAAAAAAAACAATATCAAATGCTTTTGTTTATCGTTCATAATTGATACAAAAGCAAACTCACTTCGTTGAGAATGCTCGTGATATCATCACGAGTTAAGAGACGTGGAGCTGCTTCTTGTAAATCTATGATTGGATAGTTCATCACTTTAAAAAACATTTATTTCTTTTGTGTCCTTTATTTAAAATTTTAATATTGTAGGTAAAAAATGTTCAAACAATTTCAAGCAAGGTGAAGGTAAAAATTGAAAATGTCAAATAAAAAGAAAACAAAATGAAGTTTGCATTGTAGGACAGCAACACATAATTGCCAGATAGGCATTTTTTTGTACAAGGGCACCGCTTTTAAGGTTGATTTCCATTATGTTTTTCCAAATGCTAACTTAAAATATGTAAATTTCTATAAAGATTAGCGTATTACTTTTTCACAAAGAACGGCTAATTCATTTCAAATAATTGGTTTGAATTTGTAAACACTATTCAATCTGCTCCTCATATTGCTTAACCTTTAAAAATGAGCACAAAACAAAAAGAATAACAACACTGGGTAAAATATTACTCGTCTGCCAACCCCAACACTAACATTCTTCAACCTGAAGTTTTTTGTTTTTTCCTCAGCATTTGACAGCTAAAACAAAAAAGACACAAAAACACGCAGAGGATCCCTTGAAGGAATGAAAAGCAATCACCAGACACCGATTCACCGGAAATAATAATTATATTCTTATTGACCTGCAATGTGAATACCACCTTACCCTGTACAGCGGTTGCTTTTTATGACCGGCAAAATGACAGCTATATTTGTCATTTTGACATAGGACTGTCAAGGATTTGTAGAAAATTTGCGTGGTTCTGGTTCACCGTTCACCTATCCAAATCGCCACACAACCCTCAATTTCTTGTAAAATTTATTAAATTACACGTTTTATACTAACCCATAGCTCAATTAAATAATTTAAGACTAGATAAGATGTTTAAAAAGTAAGACATACTAAACCCAAATCAGAAAACCTAGCAAATGCTTCCTTAATCGTCTTCCAGATTTGAAGAAAAAGAAAGTGTCTCGTCCATCCAACAACTCAAGTCATCTGTTCAGAAGGGAATACGCACAAAACTCTTGGAGTCCTATCCACAACTAGAATCTCACATAGATCAGATTCTACCCAAGAAAGATTCATTCAGGATTGCGAAATGGTAAGCATTTGAAATTGTTGAGAAAAGGGCAAGAAGTTCAGTGTTTTTTTCTTTCCTGCCTCCAACAAAAAGTCATGACCACATTGAAGTCCTCCTCAATGGAATTGGCGAACAAGTGTTCTTCCGTCATCGTGACGGCCAGTGGATGCCAACATTGAAACTTCTTCACAAATTTCCATTTTTCGTGACGATGCAGCAAGTGGATAAGGGTGCGATCCGTTTTGTGTTGAGTGGAGCGAATATCATGTGTCCAGGTCTGACATCTCCGGGTGCATGCATGACACCAGCAGAAAAGGGAACTATTGTGGCAATTATGGCCGAAGGAAAGGAACATGCTCTAGCCATTGGTATAACAACACTCTCCACGGAAGATATGTAAGTCGGGGTTATTCTAATTTTGTGTGTTAAGACATTTAAACAATTTTCTTTGCAGAGCTAAAGTCAACAAAGGAGTTGGAGTCGAAAACTGCCATTATCTCAACGACGGTCTCTGGAAGATGAAACCACTCAAGTAGATGATTTATTTAACTGCGATACAATTCCTGCATTTCAATTGACCGATTCAAAAATTACAACTTTCTTTTTAAAACAAAAAAAAAACAAAGACGTTTCATTACAATCCTCGGTCAGATGCGATACGTGTTGACACGATGAGATGGTTTGGAGTTCGTTCTTCAAAACCAACAGTTCAAATGCTTGATTTGGAAAGTGAGGAAGAAAGAAATTGCGTAACGAACGATATTTTTAGTTCAAAAATCGTTCGCAATCACTGTTTGCTGTTTATTTAAAAGGGTACCCGTATTTAAAAATTCATTAAAAAGACCACAGTGGAGGTAAATACCTTCTCTATGAAAAAGACGAGGAATATTTTCGTTGGCCTTCGAGTACTAAACTAGTGTATTCAAAGTGACATTAGTGCATACTTTCAGGCGTTTACGAATATGTAACAAGGAAATGGTTTTCAATTTCGTTTTGTTCTCTGAATAATTAGGCTTAAGTAAATGGCTTAAGCACAAGCTCTGGGTTGGGATTTTTGGTCACAGGAGTCATTAGACGGAACTAGATCATATCCAGATCGAGGAGATAGAGGGATGTCACAACAGGAACGAGGTTCGAAAGCTCTACAAAAAGGTGAAACAAACCTCCAGGGCTTATACACCCCGAACCGAAGACTGTAGAGACCATCATGGGAACATCGTAGTGGAACCACAGTCAGTGCTGAGGATATGGAAAGACCACTGTTCCAAGCTGTATAATGGCGATGACGAGCAAAACTCCGCCAGCAATACAGAACCATTCAATTTGGGTGCAGAAGGCCAACAATTCCACCCACCCGACATTGACGAAGTGAAGATAGCGATATCTAAACTTAAGTCACACAAAGCCGCTGGACCAGACGGGCTAGCCGCCGAACTGTACAAAGCAGCTGGAGATGATTTGGTTAGGAGCATGCACCAGCTCATCTGCAAAATTTGGTCGGAGGAAAGCATGCCCGATGAATGGAACCTCAGCATCGTATGCCCGATCCTCAAAAAAGGAGATCCCCTGAACTGCCCCAACTACAGACACAGAGGTATAAGTCTCCTTAACATCGCCTATAAGATCTTGTCTGCCGTGCTGTGTGAACTTTTGAAGCCCTTCGTGAACAATCTGATAAGTCCTTATCAGTGTGGCTTCAGACCCGGAAAGTCCACCATCGATCAAATATTCATCCTACGACAGATCTTGGAGAAGACCCAGGAACTTCAAATCGATACCTACCACCTTTTCACCGATTTCAAGCGTCTATAGAAACCAATTATATAGAGCAATGTCTAGTTTTGGCACCCCAGAAAAACTCGTCCGTCAGTGTAAGATGACACTGGAAAACTCACGCTGTTCCATCATGGTCAGAAAAAACATAACGGACGCATTTGGTGTCAAAAAAGGTTTTAGACAAGGCGATGCGTTATCATGCGATTTCTTCAACATCATTCTTGAAAAGATTGTGCAAAACTCCAACGTCAACACCAGAGGCACAATCTTTCAAAAGTCCGTCCAGCTACTAGGATACGAAGACGACATTGACATAATTTGGAAGAACACAGCGTGTGGAGCGTTTGTGAGTATTGACGGAGGCCAGGAAGATTGGTCTAGAGGTTAACGAGGGCAAGACCAAGTTAATGCTGTCAACAAGAAAGGACAACCGAAATCGACGTCGTGGAGCAAACGTCAACATAGACAGATTTAACTTCGAGGTAGTTAAGGACTTCGTCTACTTAGGATCCGCTATAAACTCAGCCAACAACACCAGCGCTGAAATCAAACGAAGAATCACTCTTGCCAATCGCTGCTTCTTTGGACCTAGAAGGCAATTGAGTAGTAAAGTCCTCTCCCAAGCAACTAAAGTGACGCTCTACAAAACCCTTATCATCCCGGTCCTAATGTATAGTGAAGAGACATGGACCATCACATGACAACATCCGATGAAAACGCTTTGGGATGCTTTGAGAGAAAAATTCTTCGAGTGATTTCTGGACTTGTCTGCATAAATGGAGAACGGAGACGAAGATTCAATCAAGAACTGTACGAGCTGTTCAGCGACACCTGACCTAGCCAGAAAAGTTAAGGTCTTAGATGGTTGGGACATGTAGAGCGAATGGAAAATAATGCTCCGGCTCGTAGAGTCTTCAAATCCAACCCGGAAGGACGTCGCAGAAGAGGAAGAACGCAACTCAGGTGGATCACACAGGTGGTAGAGGACCTGAACCAACTTGGCGTGCGAAACTGGAGATAGCTAGCTAGGGACCGAGCTGGTTGGAGACGTTTGTTGAATTAGGCCCTGGTCCAACCTGGACTGTAGCGCCACCATAAGTAAGTAAGTAAGATCATATCTAGATCAGAGGAAGAGACAAATATTGTCCATTGTCTCATGAGACCTAAGTATATTGATCGATCGATCGGATTCATTGAGGAAGTGGCATTCACTGGCCATTGGCAGGGCCACTACCTCACATCAACAATATTGGGTCATTCATTTTTCGGTTTCTAAAGTAAACCGTTTTTGCTATTAAAAGCGAAAAAATGGCAACGTCGTAATGATGTTTTTTTATGCGTCTATAGTTCGGGGACTATTCGCGTAAACACGGTATTTTGCGTAGCTCCACAGAAAGAATCTAACGGTGACAAATCTCATAATCTCGTTGGCCAATTTACGTCGCAAAAATGTGAAATTACGCGACCAGGAAACTTCTCACGCAATAAAGTCATAATTGGTCATGTTGTGTGGCTTGTTGCCCGTCTTGTTGGAACCATACATATGTACATTGTCCAAGTCATGATCTTCAATCGATGCAAAAAAAATCGGTTATCATTCGACCATATCGCTACGAATTGACTGAAACCGCCCGCCAGGCCAATGACACCTTTAAACCATGGAGCACATCAAACAGTCACTTCTTCTAAATGGACTGGCTCCTCTTCGATCACTTGTGAGTTTTCTGAGCCCATAAACGGAAATTTCGCTAAAGATTAATCGGTGTTTATTTTCTGTTGTTCCAACAGATTTTACGGCGTGGTTAAGCGATCCATTATCGTAAATGGCAAACACTCAACAAATATTATGATTTATGACATTTCAGATTGACAAGTATCAAATGCCACAACTTGAAACCACGAAATATGAATGACCCTATATTAAAGTTTAAAAAAAAGTAAGTCTACGCCGTAGTGGACGAATATTCCCATTCAAAGGTTGCATGTTCTTAACCTTTTCGTTCAATGTTTTTTGAGAAAATGAAGTATGATTTAAAGGGTATGGAACTTTCGAAGGGGACAACTGTCAAAACAAACGGTAGTACAAACGCAAAATACAAGCGTTCTGTTAGGCTATGATGAGGCTCATTTCTGACTCAACTCGTTTTTTGAACTGATAACAATCGTTAGTATTAAAAAAAGCCAACAATTGTTTTGTTTTTGTGTTATTTAACACTGCAGTTAGGCTGCGTCCGTCAATTCCATTTATGTTGCTGTGCCAACAATTGTTGTTTTTGGCTTTTGGAAATGCAAGTTTTACTTTAAACTGACACAAATCTTTTGAAGCCAAAGCAGTTCGTGAAATTAAGCTTTCTTCTCGCTTAATTGCTTCATTTAACATTCTCTCCACAACTTGGCATTGACGACCAAGCAAAGCCAAGTCGAGTGCGAAGCAAACACTGATGCCTTACCATCCTTTACTGGAACCATTTCGCCGCATTTTCAGGCACCTATTTGAGAACCTTTGGATAAGACTGGAATGCAGAACGTCATCCAGTAAGCTCGCTTACTTAAATACTAAAATTTCACTCACTCACTCACTTATGATCATCAAAATAGAACTAGTACTTCCCATAAGCTCCAGAGAGCTGAAATTTGGAACATAGTTAGAGTTTAATGCCCACTTAAAGAGAAAACTATAAAAACTAGGATAATCGAAGATCTGGGAGTACTTGGTGACCTTGATAAGAAAACACAAGACCAGAACCACAAACACAACAAAGTGCTCCATGACACCATTGCACCAATCTGTCGGCAGAACCGCTTCCAATAGACGATGGAAAATTAACACTTGGAAAACGTTGATTCAATAACCAGTTAACTGTAGGCTTGATAAAGCTGCTTATGGAACACACAATATAAAAAAATATTTCCAGTGCAGACGAAATTCTAATCGGCCAAGTCACACAACATTATAACTATATTAATAAAGAAATCGCAGTAAATAATCTTAGACTTGGCACGACTTTGTCTAGATTTCATTACTATTTAGAGATAAACAAGCAGCCCGTTTAGCCAGGAGGGGCGATTTTATAACAAAAAAAGCCTATTAAAAAAAATATTAAAAATCAACGGCTTTCTTCACAATGCCGTGTTACGCCTGCTTGCAAAGCTAAAAAGTTCTTATTTTATTTTGCATTTAAATATAGGTGGGGAGCCCCCATACAAGAAATTCCCGTCATCGCGCCCACTAAAATTTTTAATGAGGAATTAAAGTGTAAGCCAAGGCGAATAAGATTTGCTTGGTCGGCGTAAATTTAGTTAGCCGGAAAGGCCGCGCATACCTGTTGCAATTTGGTGAATGACTGTGAAATGTCTCCATCATCACGGATTCCATTTCTGTTTCTTTCATTACACGAGTCCTTATGTTAGATGTAGAAATACCTTGGTTTGCTTGCTTTCAAGCTGCCGAAAGTTCTGCGCAAACAAGGTTTTATTATGACCTAAAACACTGTGTTTTTATTACAAACTACAGTAGTTTCGTTTATAAAAAAATCTGGTTTGCGCAATACTTTCGGCAGCTTGAAAGCAAACAAACCAAGGTATTTCTACATCTAACACTAGGACGCATGTAATGAAAGAAACAAAAATAGAATCCGTCATAGTGGAGACATTTCACCACATTGCAACAGGTATGCGCGGCCTTTCCGGCTAACTCAACTCACGCCGACCAAGCGAATATTATTCGCCTTGGCTTACACTTTAATTCCTCATTAAAAATTTTAGTGGGCGCGATGACGGGAATTTCTTGTATGGGGGCTCCTGGGCTAATAGAACTGTTTTCAGGAATAGTTTTCGAAAAATTCATGTTCAAAATGAAAATATTGAAATTTTTAACTTTTTTTTCAACTTCCAACCTATTTTTGTCGAAATTTTATGTAATTAATTATTTCACAATTAAAAGCTGAGAACTTATCTCAGAGATCTAGAAAACCGCATGCGTAAATGTCTTCTTGTTTTCGAGAAATCAAGGAAAAACCCAAACCCCTCAGAAAAAAATTCACAAAATTATTTGTAAGCATTATGTGTTCGAATTAGAACAAAATTGTTATATGAAGTAAAGTCTCTCTTTCTCTCTCTCTCTTCATTTTCTAGTATTAAGTTAGTTTTAAGTTAGTCTAAGCAGTTGTGTCACGACATTCAAAGTGTTAACACCAAAGACAATAAAGACACACTCTTAAAGCAAACTTAGTCGTCTACTCATTATTCTTAAGACATACAACATGGTGTCAGGTGTTTTACATAAGTGAATTTAAAAGTGTTCATATTACCCAAATATTAATTGGGCATTGCAGATGAAAGTTATAAAAACTGATGTACAAGACAATATGGCTACGGTAGTGACACCGCCAACTTTCACGCCAGCAATTCTACCGCTTAATTTGAAATCTCCTAATATGCCGGTCGAATGGAAAAATTGGCTGACACAATTTAAAATATTTTTACGTGCATCCAGCTTGGAAACCCAGACAGACCAAAGAAAAGTAGCACTTCTCTTGCATCACATGGGGCCAGACTCCTTAGAAATCTTTTTTTCATTTGATCTCGACTTGGATAAGGTCTTATTTGATGACCTCGTGGCTAGATTGGAAGCACACTTTTTGCCAAAAGTCAATATCGCTATGGAGCGACACAAATTTTTCACAAGAACGCAGCTACTAGGTGAATCAATGGATGACTACATCACCGCGCTAAAAAATCTAAGCCTTTCATGTGATTTCGACCAGCTTATAGAAGAACTGGTAAGAGATATTTTTGTTTGTGGTCTAAGCAATAGCTGGTCTAATGTAAAAGAACGTCTGCTTACTGAAGGAGCTATAAAGCTTGAAAAAGCACTCGAAATAGCAAAGACAATTGAGCTCACGAAAGACCACGCAAAGCAATTAGAATTAAATAATCAAAGTCATATAAATGCTATTAACCGTCATCCTACAAAAAATTTCGAAAAATATCAAAATCAATCATACAACAACAATTTCCGTCAGCAAATGTCACCTTCAACTAAACCACATTCAAACAACAATAAAAAACAAAACAGCTATTCGTCAAATACATATACATCAAAAAACAATTGTTCCCGTTGCGGTCAAATTCACCAATATCGATGTCCAGCAATTGGTGTTACATGTAATACATGCAAAAACAAAAACCATTATTCTAAGATGTGCCGTTTAAACAGAAGAAACTCCAACAGCGCTTATGTACGAAATGTGGAAGCCTACCAGCAATCAGATGATGATGACTTTGATGAGGGAGATGACAACACATTGTTCTTAGGTATGCTAAAGCAAACTATATGCACACCAAAGAACAGTTGGATTATAATGCTTACAATATCCAACCATACCGTTGAGTGTCAAGTTGATACTGGAGCCCAGGCCATTGTATTTCTATCTAGCTAGTACCCGCGACCTGGCAATCGATTGTAGTGCCATCTTGAGTTCTGGCGCAGCGCTAACTCTTTTTACATAGGTTTTGTATTGGGATTTTTTTTTTCTTTGGTTTCGATCTGGCGCAAAAAATCGAAAAACCCATTCTTGATTGTACTAGGTGGTTCATATACAATGGCCCAGGCAAATGTGATGTCATTAGAACAGTTTGAAGCTTTACAATGTTCTTCTAAATTAACATCATCATCTACTCGCATCATGACATTTAGCGGTGAACGTCTTCCAGTTATTGGTTGCTGTATATTGAAGTGTATTCACGATGGTCAACAATACTTAATCAACTTTCATATTTTGGAACTCAGATGTCACGCAGTACTTGGATTAGAAACCTGCATCCAACTTAAATTAATTCCTAAGGTAGATAAGAATAATCTGAAGTGTTTAAATAAACAAGTGTCTGAATTTCAAAATTATTCAAATTCTTTCAACTCTTTAATAGAAAAAAGTAATTTCAGTGGTATAAAAACTAGTCAATCTATTTTAGATAACTATAGTGGTGTTTTTAAGGGTCTAGGGCTACTAAAGGAGAAGTGTCATTTAAAATTGCGTTCTGATGTGTCACCTTCGATTGATTGTCCTCGTAAAGTTCCTTTTGCATTGCAAGGTCCATTAAAAGAAGAACTAAATCGTATGGAACAACTAGGGGTTATAGTTAAAGTTGAAGAGCCAACAGAATGGGTGAGTTCCATAGTGCTTGTCAAAAAACAAAATGGTAAAATCAGATTATGTCTTGATCCTAGGAATCTAAACAAAGCTCTTTTAAGAGCTCACCACCCTTTCCCCAATTTAGATGAGTGTAAGTCTAGAATAAAAGGTTCAATTTGTTTCAGTATTTTAGACGCAAACTCTGGCTTTTGGATGGTTCCTTTAGACGAGGAATCTTCCAAAATTTGTACGTTCATAACACCGTTTGGAAGGTATCGTTTTATGCGTCTTCCTTTCGGCATTAAAACAGCTCCTGAAATATTTCACGCACAAATGTTGAAACTCTTTTCAGATATTGAAGGTTTAATTATTTTTATCGATGATTTTTTCATATATGCGGAGTCAATTGAAAAACACAATGTTATTTTGAATAAGGTTCTGAAAAGAGCACAAGATATAGGTCTTAAATTTAATCCTGAAAAGTCAAAAATATGTGTTGAAGAATTAAAATTCCTTGGTTTCGTTTTCAATAGGAATGGAGTTCGCCCAGACAAATCAAAGGTCAGTGGCATATTATCCTAAAGGCAAACTAGGCACGTGCCTAGGGGCGCGGCAACAAAGGGGCGCGCGAGTGCAGTATTTCTTACAAGTGGCAAATAATGTGAGTTCATACGAGGTTGTTAAAATAACAAACTTGTGAACTCGAATTACACTTGCGTCTTTTGTTAAAATAAAAATCGGTCCTGAGCAATTACTAACAGTACAGAGTCAACTCGGTTTGCCAACTCGGAAATCGACTTAGCTTTCTTCTATTTTTGTATGCGTTTTTGAATAGGTATTGATTTTACTTATTGTAGGGGCAAATAACCTAATGGTCGAAGTTCATCAGCGGATGGCAAAGATTTCGACGGATTTAAAACCTAATTTTTCTGCTTTTTAAGTTCTTTCTAGATTGATTTTCGGGGAAATCCGATTTGAGAACCGAGTTGCCAATCGGTTTGCATAAGAACGAACTCGAGTTAACTTGGTTTACAAAATTTACGTTGCGGCAGATCATTAATTAACCAAATTTGTAACATCTTTCGGACAATACTAATAGATCTCATGTTGACTAAGTCCCTTTTTCCTTGGCCCCTATTTCAACGCCTTTTCTTTAGGCGCCGTGCAGCGATTTCGGTCAAACTATACTACGAGATATTTCCATATAGGGGCGCCAGTGAGATGCTTGCCTATGGCGCCCTCAACCTTTAATCCGCCACTGTCAAAGGTAAAAGCAATATGTAAAATGCCACGACCCACATCTGTAGGTGATTTACAGAGATTTCTAGGGATGGTTAATTACCTAGGCAGCTTTGTAAAAGACTTATCTGTGAAAAACAACCATCTTCGTCAGCTCTTAAAGAAAGACATAGTATGGCATTGGAATGACTTGCATGAAAAAGAGTTTAACGATTTAAAGTCACTCATATCCAATGCACCGATTTTAACATTCTATAATCCGAATAAATTAATCACTCTTTCTGTCGATGCTTCTAAGAGCGCTGTTGGTGCAGTTTTAGCACACGATAACAGCCCAATCGCATTTGCTTCCGCTACTCTGACGTCCAGTCAAGAAAATTATGCTCAAATAGAAAAAGAGCTTTTTGCTATCCTATTCGGCTGCACAAAATTCCACCAGTATGTGTATGGGCAGCGTATTTTGGTAGAGACTGACCATAAGCCACTTGTCCCACTATTTTCGAAACCATTGTATCAAGTACCAGCTCGACTACAAAGATTTACATATGTTGCGTTTACAAAGTTATGATTTAGATGTCGTTTACAAACCAGGGAAGTATATGTACACAGCGGACACACTCTCGAGAGCTCCATTGCCAGATACCATTTTGACAGAATTTGATAAGGATTTAGATATTCATTGCAACCTTCTAATAGCCAACTTGGCAGTTTCTTCGGATAAACTTCAAAGTATAAAAATAGCTAGTGAAAAGGATGAAATAATTTCCAAAGTCAAGGAGTACACAAAGCTCGGTTGGCCAAATAACAAGAAAAAAGTTTCTCACTCTTGCATGCCATTTTAT
Organism: Sphaerophoria taeniata; assembly: GCA_943590905.1. Classification (NCBI taxonomy): domain Eukaryota; kingdom Metazoa; phylum Arthropoda; class Insecta; order Diptera; family Syrphidae; genus Sphaerophoria; species Sphaerophoria taeniata. Next base: position 29,613,306 of record OX016541.1, read on the forward strand.
AAAGTCAGAGATGAATTGCATGTTATTGATGACATTTTACTTAAATCTAATAGAATTGTCATACCATCCTCTCTTCGCCCTGAAACTTTGAAACTTATCCATGAGGGACATTTAGGTGTTCAAAGATGTCAGAGTCTTGCTAAAGACATTGTTTTTTGGCCAAACATAAATAATGACATCCAAAATATCGTCACAGACTGTGAAACTTGCCTGCGCTATAGGTCTTCACAGCAAAAAGAACCACTGCAGCCCCACGAGATAGAACCAATTCCATGGTACAAAGTAGGAACAGATATATTCGAATTTAATAAACAAACTTATTTGTTAGTCGTTGATTACTGGTCTAAATTTATTGAAATTGAATTAGCTCAGGATATAGCAGCCAGTTTGTTATTAAAAAGCTCAAATCAATTTTTGCTCGCCATGGTATTCCTCAAATAATAGTATCGGACAATGGTCCACCGTATAGCTCCCAGGACTTTAAAATTTTTTGTTTTGATTGGAATATTGAACATACGACCTCCAGTCCGTATCTGCCTCGGTCGAACGGATGAGCGGAACGTTCGATCCAAACAATTAAGAAATTATTAATTAAATGTAAAGAAACTAATTCAGATCCTTACATTGCGTTATTGCACTATCGAACTATTTCCAAAGGAAATCTACCTGCACCCTCCGAGTTGCTTATGTCAAGAAAACTAAGAACCAAACTACCTGCCTTGTCACAAAATTTTATTCCAAAACAAATCGACACTGAAAAATATGCTACCGATCTTAAAAAGAAAACAGAAAAATCGAAAATATATTACGACAAAACAGCCAAAAACCTTTTACCTTTAGCCCCAGGCCAAAAAATTCATTATAAAAAGAATCCAACGTCCTATTGGTCACCTGGTATTATCCTAGAAAAATGTAAAGAACCTAAGTCATACGTTATTCAAGACGAAGAAGGAACAACCTACCGGCGAAATAGACAGCACATAATGGACACTCACACTCAAGAAACTTCAACCCCTTTCCAACTTTCGGTTACAGAACAAAATAAAAAAGACACAACCCCAGAAGCAGTTGAAATTGACACCTCTCCATCTTCTTCTAGGACTAGATACGGTAGGGAGTCAAAAGCTCCAAATAGATTTGGATACCCCAAAGATCACATTTAATAATATATATCATATTTATCTTAAATATCTTGTATTTGCTTTTGATCTTACAATGCATTTATTTTGATTTCTTCTTTTATTTAAATGAACTAAGATTCTTTTTATACATTTTTGATTATAAATGTTTTTGGTATTCTTACTTAAATTAAATATATATATTTTTTGAACTTTTAATGGGAGATGTTATATGATTATTATGTTATATACTTTTTATTATATTACTATAAACATATTATTTACTCTTCTATTTGTGAACTGAAATTGTTATAATGCAATTATGCTTTGAAGTTTTAAGGGGAGATGTTATATGAAGTAAAGTCTCTCTTTCTCTCTCTCTCTTCATTTTCTAGTATTAAGTTAGTTTTAAGTTAGTCTAAGCAGTTGTGTCACGACATTCAAAGTGTTAACACCAAAGACAATAAAGACACACTCTTAAAGCAAACTTAGTCGTCTACTCATTATTCTTAAAACATACAACAAAAATATCATCCAAATTTTCTGAGTTTTTCTTGGGTTTTTCTTAATTTCTGGAAAACAAGAAAACCTCAAGGTTCTCGGTATGTGCATCACTATAATCACCTCTTGTGGAACGAGCACAAATGCGATGTCGCCAAAAAATGCGGAATGACGTTTGGTTTTCTTAAGATGGAGCAAGAAATTCTTCTCTTCGTCTGATCTGGCTACTATCTATATAACTTATAACCGTCCAAAGCCTGAGGACAACTCTGGGCTGGTGCTCCAGTCACATGTACTTGAGCCTCTTGGATAGTATACAAAAAGGGTACTAAAATAAGTATGATTGTTTATAGAGACATCACTGACTCATTCACTTTGTTGGAACTTGGAAGCTTGGAACACAGTTGTAACGTTTCGTATTTCTCTCTGTTTAATCGTTACTTCTACGAAAAATACTCTAGTGAAATAGCCAGTTGCATATTCTTCCCCTAAAGCAATTCACCCGTTACACTCGCACTGCTAGGAATGCGGTAAAAATCCAGTCTTTCCATATCATAACCCTTAGCACGATACATCAGATATTTCATTTTAAGAATTTATTTCTGGATTAAGCCAGTATTTGTTCAGTCTATTTATGAAAATTTATGTAAAAAAATGGTATAAGCCTCTTGTCAACATCTGGAATCAAAACCTGCAAGCTTTTCGAAGTTCAAAACGATAAACAATAAATAAAAATAGGCAACCGAAATGAAACCATGGTTTTTGATTTACTCATGAAATTGAAATTTTTTTTCAACGAATTTGTTTTTGAAAATTCTTAAATGAATTGTCAAGGTTGCCATATTTCTCGAGTCAGGAAAGTTGTTGGTATTTATGCCTTCCATTCACAATGGACCTTTGAGGTCTAAGTGAGTCAATAACATCTAGACAACCACTCCAACCTATGCCTTCCATATTTTTTTTTTTTTTAAACAAACATCATATTATGTAGTGTCGATATATGATCAGTGATCACTGATGGGTTGGGGTCGCGAGACCGCAAACCACATGACCGCAAGACAAAAGACCGCAAACTATATGACCGCAAACTACTTTCCCGCACTCCTTTTTACCGAATGTCATATGACCGCAAAAAACTCTGCCCTTTTTTCATTACAAAGTACTCCTTTTCGCCACTCAAAGTAATGAGAATTAAGGAAATCTGGTACCTTTTTCGATTTTTCTAACAACCCTGTATTGACGCGCGGATGCTTTGTTGCTTAATTGTTTATAAACGATATATCTTCTCTTCCTGTAAGAGAAAAAAACGTCCTTTAAAGAACGAAGAATAATTCTAAAAGACCTTAAACTGTTAATAATAATTGGTCCATATTGAAACAAAGTGTCTGTGATACTTGTTCCGGTATTGTTGTTTGATCTTACGTCAGTTTTCGCGGCCTACGTCATCCAATTGTTGTTTAAGCTCTATACAATATGTTCCAGTAATTTGTTAACAACAAAATTCCAAAAAATTTTCCTGAACATCATGCATGTCTATTTTCAATTTTTTCATACCAAAATAAAAATTTTAACAAAAAAAAAAACGAAAAAGAATGTCGAAAAACGAATTTTTTTTCCTCCAAAAAAGTTTACCTCAAAGCATAAACAAATCTAAAAAAATTATTAACCTTTAACCTATAATCAAGAAAACAACATTAAAAAAACAACAATTTTGCATATCATACATTCCAATACGAAATTGCACTTTCGGAATAAATTCCAAAATAGTGCTAAATCCCGCAAAAATAGTACTATTTCCTTTTCAAAATAGTAGTCAATCTCGCAAGTAAAAATTTTGCGGTCTTATGACATCCGTCATTTCTATTGCGGTCATCCGGCCGGCAGGCACCGCTACAAAATGTATACCGGTTCCAAATAGCTGAGTGGGTTGGGGTTGAAAGACCGCAAATCAAAACCCCGTATAACGTTATGCCGCAAATTATTTCCCCATATGGGTTGGGGTCGAAACACCGAAAACCAAACTTTCGCAAGCCGAAAGACTAAAAGATATAATGACTGCAAACTACTTTCTATTGAGGTTATTAAATTGAGTTATGTTACCTTAAACTTATTAGATACTTCACACTTGTTTACTCTGAAATTACTTGTTACTTTGAGTAACTGAAAATTTATGTTTTTATAAATATTCGTTATTATTGAAAATTGTTTCATTCGATATCAAATCATTAAAACAAACGTATGTTATTAATTCCAAACCTAGTCTTTCATTTGGAACGCTTAATATAATAGGTTATGGGCCCAGCATTGCCTTAAAGGACTATTGGTACAAAATCAGTTTAAAATTTATGAATACAATTTAAAGAAAATAAGACGTCAGGAGCGAATTGAAATAGAATTATTGAGAAGAAAGAATCTCAACCAAGAAGAATTCAAGAATTTCAAGAAGAAGAAATTTAAGAAGCAGAATTCAAGAATTTTTAGAAGAAGAATTCAAGAATAAAATTCAAAATCCTTGAGCAGAAAAAGATAAGTCCAGTTAAAAATAATTCAAGAAGAAGATAAGCACATTCAAGAAACCTAAAGAAGTAGAAAAGAAGCCCAATACAAAAATTTAGTTGCATACGATGGAGTTTGTAAAGAATATAAAGCTCTTAAGTGGTGAAGCAGATTGGCCTATATGGAGAAGAAAAATCAGAGATGTTCTTGATTACCATGAAGGTGCCATTGATGTCATTGACGGTAATTTAGTAAAGCCAGAAGCATTGACTGACAATGCTTCAGAAATTCAAAAACAAGAGCACAAGAAGAGGTGCGACTTGTACAGAAAGGCGAACAGTTATTCAAAGTCTTTGATAACTAGTTCAGTCACTGATGCTGTGTACCAAAGATAATGGACAAAGAGACAGCATTTGATGCATGGAATGCATTAAGAAATGAATTTGAAGCAACTGCAAAAGACCAACTTTTTAAAATTTGTACCGATCTCTTCAGTTTTAAATGGAAGACAGATGAAGATGTGTCAACACACATAGCTCAATTAAGGAATTTATGGATGGAATTAAATAATGGTCTTGCTGCGAAGAATTACAAGACTCTTCCAGATTTAATGTTAGTTTGCAAGGTATTACACATTTTACCGAGCAAATTTAACACTTTCAAATCAAGTTGGATGTTATTATCAAAAGAAGAAGAGAAGACTTTTGATGAATTAACATCACAACTTTGTTTGTATGAAAGAAATTTTCAAAAATATGAAAAAGAAGAAGAAGAAGAAGATTCTCAAGAGGCTCTAATTGCAAGAGGAGAGAAGAAGATAAATCCAAGGAAATTCAAGAAAAGTTATTCAAGAAATGAAGACACATGCAACTACTGCAAAAAGAAGGGACATTGGATAAAAGATTGCAGAAAGTGGATAGCTGATGGGCGACCACACAAGAACAAATCCAATTCTACTAATAAAACATACAACATGCAAGATAATGTAAATGCTTCATTAGTGTCAGTGTGTAATGAAGTATTTTCATTTGAAAATAATCCCAACGACTGGTGGATTGACAACGGAGCAACAAAGCATGTGACAAATTGTGCTGATTATTTTCAAGATTTTAAATATTTTGAAACACCGTGCTGTATCCAAGCTGCAGGTAAAGAAACACTTAAAGCTATTGGTAAAGGTAATATTCGAATGAAGTCTAGAGTCAACAATCAAGATATCGAAATAACTCTCAGAGATGTATGGTATGTACCCAATGTATCTAGAAATTTGTTTTCTGTCCTAGCAGTACAGGATAAGAATCAAAATAGTATTTTTAAGTCTTTAACTAATAAGTGTTGGCTCCAAGTTGATGCCAAAATATTGTTATATGGCTATCGTAAGACAAATGGGTCTTTATATAAAGCTGATTTAAGACCAATTTTAAGTGATGAACGATGCCATGTAGCAACAACAGAAAGCAATACCTTACAACTTTACCACGAGAGATGGGGACACCAGGACAAACGTCATGTCAAATCTCTATTAGAAAGAGAGTTAAATATTAAAGTTAAACTAGACAACAATATTTGTGAACCATGTATTTATGGAAAAATGCATCGGTTACCATTCGGTACTCGTAGAAAATCAACTCATCCAGGTGAACTAATGTCAGCTGATGTTTGTGGACCTTTTGATAAATCGTTTAAAAACAAGCGTTATTTAGTTGTATTTAAAGATAGTTTTACAAAATATCGCTATGGTTTTGCAATTGAACGTAAATCAGACGTAAAGGACGCATTAAGACAGGTAATAGCACATGCCAAAGGCTTAGGTCATGCTATTAAGGAAATAATAAGTGACAATGGTGGTGAGTTTGATAATTTTGAAGTCAAGCAGATTCTACGAGACAATGGTATAGTACAGCGACTCACAGCCCCATACACACCACAACAGAATGGTGGAAGCGAACGTGAAAATAGAACAATTATAGAAATGGCAAGAACTTTTAAATTTTCCAATTCGGAAGTGACATTTCCTGAAGCTATTTGGGCAGAATTAGTTAATTCTGCTATTTATGTTTTGAATAGAACTGGAAAGTCATCCATTAATGAAGTCAGTCCTTATGAGCTTTGGATTGGAAATAAGCCGAGAATTAAACACCTTAGAATAATTGGTTCTACTTGCTTCACACACGTGCCTATTCAGAAACGAAAGAAAATGGATAAGAAAGCTGTGAAAGGATATCTTGTAGGATTTGATGGCGATGAACGTTATAGAGTATTCGTTAAAGAAGATAACATGGTGATATTATCAAGGGACGTTCAGTTTGTAGAGAAGATCAAGTCATGTGATAGCACTGTCAATATTCCCTTACGCGGATTTGAAGAAAATAATAATGACAGCAAGGAACCTCAACATGAACTTGAAGATACAATAATAGACGAAGAACCAACTATGATAGAGAATGAAGAATATCACACCAACAATGGTTCTGAAAGTGACGAATACAACACCGGAAATGACACTGACTTTGATAATGAAGAACATCAAAATATATCAACAAGATATCTCAGAAATCGAGAAGAGATAAGAAAACTGAATCGGTATGATGATTTTATTATGATGGCTGAAGAATTTGTGTATAATTTGGAGAATCCAGAAACTTACCAAGAAGCGACTTCCAGCAAAGACAAATATGAGTGGAAATTAGCAATGGAAAAAGAAATAAAATCACTCAAAGAAAACAAAACATGGACTTTAGAAGAATTACCAAGAGGGTCAAAACCAATATCATGCAGATGGGTATATAACTTAAAGAAGAATCCAGATGGAACCATAGATAAATACAAAGCGAGACTCGTCGCAAAAGGTTTCAGCCAACGGTACGGAATAGATTTTAGTCAAACGTTTAGTCCAGTGGCAAAGCTTGGAACGATACGATCTATTTTAAGTATTGCTGCAAGTGAAGGTATGCATCTTGCACAATTTGACGTATCAACGGCTTTTCTTTATGGAGAACTTGAAGAAGTTATATATATGAAGCAACCAGAGGGTTATAACGATGGTACAAATAAAGTTTGTAGACTGCGAAGAAGTTTATATGGTCTAAAACAATCCTCTAGATGTTGGAATAAACGTTTTGGTAAATATATTTCAAATCTTGGATTTAAAGCAAGTGATGCCGATCCATGTTTATTCATACGCGAGAGAAATAAGAAAAAGTTAATCCTCGTTTTATACGTTGATGATGGCTTAGTTGCAGCTACAGAAAAGAAAGATTTGGAAATTTTCATCAACGAACTAAAACAAGAATTCAAGATTGTTTCAAAAGAAGCTGTTTATTTTTTGGGATTGGAGATAGAACATAAAGACAAGAACATCAAAATCAAACAAGCTGCACATACAAGAAAAATTTTAGAAAAGTTTAATTTTTCTGATTGCAAGCCAGTTTCTACGCCCATGATCAAGAATAATGCAAGTGATCAGTCAGAGAAGAATCAAAAATCAGGGAAAGAAGAAATTAAACATAACTTTCCATATAGACAAGCAGTTGGGACATTAATGTACCTTATGCTTGGTACACGACCGGACATCGCATACACGGTAGGATTTTTATCAAGAACTCTTGAAAGTCCATCAATTGAGGACGTAACAAGAGTGAAGAGAGTTTTTCGATACTTATCGGGAACAATAGAGTATGGTATTACTTATCGACATGATGCAGAGAAAAGAATCATCGAGTGCTTCAGCGATGCAGACTTCGGAGGCTGTTTAAAGACTGGACGTTCAACCTCAGGAGTTGTTGTCAAGCATGCTGGTGGAGCTATTTCATGGTTAAGCCAAAGGCAAGCTATGGTAGCTACATCAACAACAGAAGCGGAGATCGTTGCAGCGAATGAGGCAGCCAAAGAAGTAATTTGGTTGAAAAGGCTTTTTAAAGATTTTTTCGAATTAAAGGACATCCCTGTCATTCAAGTTGATAATACTGCGGCGGTAAGACTTTCGCAAAATCCAGAGTTTCACCGACGAACGAAACATATTGCCATTAGACATTTTTTCATCAGAGAAAAAGTAATTGAAAATCAAATCAAGGTTCAGCAAATTTCAACTGAAAACCAACTGGCGGATCTTATGACAAAACCTTTAGCAAGTCCACGCCTCAGAATTTTATGCAAGAAAATTGGTCAAGATGTTTGAACACAATTTTTTTTTTAATAAGTTTCAAGTAACAAGGGAAAGTATTGAGGTTATTAAATTGAGTTATGTTACCTTAAACTTATTAGATACTTCACACTTGTTTACTCTGAAATTACTTGTTACTTTGTGTAACTGAAAATTTATGTTTTTATAAATATTCGTTATTATTGAAAATTGTTTCATTCGATATCAAATCATTAAAACAAACGTATGTTATTAATTCCAAACCTAGTCTTTCATTTGGAACGCTTAATATAATACTTTCCTGCACTTCTTTTGAACGAATGTCATTTGACCGCAAAAGTCATAGTTTTTTTCATTAGAATGTACTTCTTTTCGTCACAAAGTTATAATAGTAAAGGAGATGGAAATCTGATACCTTTTTGGATATATATAACAGCCCTGAATTAAGCCACACCCTTTTTCAAAAACAGAAATTTTATGAGACACCGAATACTGAGAATCACGGAGAACGAAGGATTAAAATTAGATAGAGTTGGTTAAATTTCTACTTTTTGCGTCCGTTAATTCGTTGACAACTGAATTTGACGCATATTCTTTATGTTTCCGCAGCAACAAGGAAAAGCAATGGATGATCAAAATTTTGTGCATAAAGATCATTTTGACACAACTTTAATATTTTAATTTAATTTTTTTTCAGGTTTGCAGGTTTTGAGGATTGTGTGAAACCAAGCAAATGGAGCTGTCAAAGTATTCCACGTTTTCTATGCGACACGGTGCCATCCGTCAAATACGTTGACAACAACGTATACGTTGACGCTGACGGATTGAAGGATTCCCTTTGTTGCTAGATTTTAAAATAACACAAATGTCACAGTGCTTTTTTCCTTTTTTTTATAGAAAAAAAAACTGGTAGGTAAATTGGATATCATTTTCTTTCTTAAAATGGTACTGTCGCATAGCGATTTGTTTTCTTTATTTTTTCTAGTGCTTAATTCAGATTTTCCATCCATGAATTTTCTCAGAAAATTCTTATCATCGACTTCAAAAAATTGAACCAATTCAGTGGAAAATTCCACTTCAAAACCATCTAGGACCCCTGCTTGTCTGACATGAACCTACTTACATTTTTATTTAATAATTCAGTCAAAACAAATTGTCGTCCTTGTTCTTCCGATTAGTATTTCTTTCTTCTTTACTTAAAAGGTCAACAGCTTCACAAGCCTCACAGTCTCCTCCTCCCACACATGACAATTAACAAAACAAAAGATGAACAGTTTTTCTTAAGAATGAACAGAAGGCTCTACAAAATGTCAGCTCCATATCACACTACTCCCACGATTCTTTTGCCTAGAAAAATTCTACGTCAGACAAATTTGAAAAAAAAATGTAGGGTTGCATTTTCAGCCATTGTCATTCTCAGATTTAAATAAGAAAACGCCTTTCACCCCCCTTCTTTAAGTCGTCTACGTTTCATACAATTCTTCGTACTGAGCTGAAGATAAAAAGGACACAATCGCAGCATGAAAAAAGAAAAGAATAAACAAAATGTAATTTGAGCGCGCCGGCTACAAGCTAAAACATGGATGTGATGACGATGAAAACGTCGCTTACAGCCAGCCAGACGTAAACGAACTCAACAAACCCCCTCTTTCAAATTTATAAATGTTTGTGTGCGCGTAGAGAGGGTACATCAACAAAAACAAGACTTTGTTCCATGATATGGTTTTAATAACGAATCGATTTTACTACAACCACCTGTTGAGAATTATTTTCGGATTCCTTCCCTAAAGGCCAGAGCAGCACCTCTCCACCCTTCTCAAAATGAAATCTGTAGTATCTATGACTCTTTCCAATTACATATACGTCAAACGTAGAAGCCAAGAACCGACCTAGGAGCCCTTTCAGAACTGCTTGGCTCTATAACAGCATGTGGCATCTATTCTATATAATAGCAAACGGCGGCGCATTCATAAACTGCCTCTCTGTCTCATGAATGGCACTCTGGCACAACAGAAATTTTAAAAAGAACAAAACAAAAAGGATGACTCACAATCGGAGTCAGATGCAGAGGTTGAAAACGGAAAAGCATAAACAAAACTGTTATGTTTTGGCAGAAGCTTCGTCGTCATTCTCTCACTACAGGTGCCCGTGCCGTGCCAGTTTAAGAATGTGTGAAGAGATAGAGAGATTACAATTACAATACAACGACAACCCCTCTTGATGAGAGAGAATCAAAAAAAAAAAAAAAAAACACCCCCAAACCACATGTTACAACCGCCCAGCGACAAAAACAAAAACTACCTTAATAGCACAAAATTCAATATGGCTGCTGCAACGATTGTCAATTCGTAAATTGCCATATTGATTTTTCCAGCACCTGCGCACTTCCGGTTTGACATTCGAAGAATGTCAGAACAAAGCGTAAAGCAACTCTTTTTCTCGACAATCTGGCTGGATGACTCTAACGAAAATCTGGCACGGGCATATACAGTTTAATTCTCCAACAATATGGCCGTGCATGGAGTTAGTCGCTCGCGAAAAATTTAACAATTTTTTTTTTAAGTTAAACATTTTGCTGCAAAAGGCAAACAATTTTTAGTTATTTTGATTTGTCCATAAGCGAAGATCGATGTGAGTCGAAATAGTGTCGAAAAATTTAGTGATTCCTCCCAAAAGTGAATCAGAAAAAATAGTGATTTTCGAAATCGAGGAAAAGACAAAAGCAGGAGAAAAAAAAATCATCAAACAGCAAAATTGGTAAGGTCAAAAATTCCACTCCCGTGTGCCTATAACAGCTTGACTCAAAACCAATACATAATAACGGGCCCTGCGGATCTAATGCGTCATTCGCATGATTTACCACAATATCTAGTGCAAATATAAAAATACGTTTCAAATCGTACCTCTCTAATTCTCTGAAATTTAATGGCTTTGTGGTGATGGAAGGATGAATCAGAGGTCTTCCTATCAGGAAGTATATCCTTGCAGCCTTACACAATGTTGTTGATTAACTATCGATTTGTCGTGCTAGCTGCGTCGCGTCGTCAGTGGTCGGTCGTCCTCGACTTCCTTATTCATTTTCACTTCACATCACAGAAGGACGACACGGACAGACTGTAGAACAGTTTCCGTACCCAGGGACACCGTTGTAAAGGGGTTCGCAAAGAATAGAACATGATTATCTTCTTTGATCCTGGAAAATTTGTTGCATTCTTCTTCCTGACGGCAGTAACAACTTTGTATTGGAAAAATTTCATACATGTACCTCTCTATCTATACTCACTGTGCGAGTCCTTAACACCTTTCGAAAAGTCAAGTACTCGAGTAGCTTTTCAGTTTAAGGACACTATGAATTTACGTCGAGCGGATGTGCAGCTGGGTGATGAAGGAAGACATTCTTTTCTTATGATGATGCATAGAGAGTTGATATACTATACTTTTTGCTCGTTGTCGGAATATCATTTTAAGACAGTTGGCGTTGGCATTTATTATAGAGAATATAAGGACATCACCATATGTTGGCCGAATATAATAACTTGTATCTAGTCTTGGCATCCGTGGGCATTATTTATTAATGCTCGTCCTTAATATTTCGCAACCAAAAGTTTTTCATCCTTTTTTTTTTTGCTAAGCAAAGGTTATCTCTATTCCGGGGCTAAGAACGAAAAGAGAGAAGATTTGTTGTTTTATAAAAATAATGGAAAATGTGTGTCCTTCATTCCGGTTGTTCGTTTCCTTAAATTTCTTTCATTTTTGTTATATTTCATTTTCTAAAAAAAACATATTAAGGACGTCGATGGTGTTTTAAAGTGGTAATTAAAATAGTGCATCCACCCACACCGAAATGTAATACGTTTTTTTGCTGCCCTCCCCCCTAACAAAAAAAAAACTAACGTTAAAATAAAACACTTGTCAAGGATGCAGAGCGAAAAAAATAATCGAAAAAAGGAGGTGAACGTTGAAGTATACGCGTTCAAACAACGTCGTCGTCGCGTCGAGGACACGGCCAGAACGACAACGAGGGCGCTCTAGGCCACCATACTTACATAAATAATATATGAAGAAATTTTAGAACCATATGTAATAATTGTTTGCGGTTTGTTGACTTCTAAATTTGATGGAAGAAAAAAAATAATAATAGCAAGACCATATGCGAGGGGAAAAAAACAATTTTTCATGATAGTGATAATGCCAACGAACAAATTTTGTGTTCGTGTTTAAATGCATGAATATTTTTTCATCAGTGAAATGTCGGCTTTTATGTTTCGGTTAGTTTTTTCACACTATTATAATTTGAACATTTTGATTAAAAAAAAAAAACCAAAAATGAAAAACGGGATAACCCTTGCCGTTAGTTTGGTTTTAACAGCGGAAAACATTTTGAGTGTATAAACTGCGAATTCCATGAATGATTTTCAGCCCAGTCTAAAAGTAAATTAAGGTTAATTATGATTTGTTGAGTTGAAGATTTTTTTAGGTTGAAAAAACAAAATGTTTCAAAAGGTACAAACACCTGGGGCTCAATGCACTCAAATTAAAATTCTTCATTATTTAAAGTGAAAAAAGGAAACTTAATAAATGACTTAATCTAAATTGCAAACTTTCTGCTTTTGCAGGATTATTTTGATAAGGTGAGATCAAAAAGCTAGAACCTGTAGGTGGGATCGAGCCAGAAAAATCTGATGTATGGCAGAGAGGGTAATTTCCACTCGTTTAGTTTGAAAAATTTGACTTAATTGAAAAAGAATGCTTTCTTTCCTTTGTAATTCCAATTTGTATCCAATTACGTACAGTAGAATGTGTTTGCTTGAAAAATAAATAAGTGGGTTGCAAAATGATAATATTTGGGTTTTTAGACACAGATTCAGCATCAATTAGATGACTCAAAAGTATTTGAAAACATTTCACAAGAACCATAAGAAAACTGAGTCACATATAGGTTAACACACCAAAGTCTTGCATACAAAACATGTTTGTATAACGAAGAAGTAACGTATGAACTTCACTGTAACGGGATCTTATTTTTGTCTTAATTGTTATTAATCTTAACGCTATTTTATTACATTTATTTTGAAGTTTCATGCATGAAGGTAATAAAAGGGTCATTCATTTGTCTGCATCGAAAGTAAAGCTAAGTAAACCACACAAAACGATAGATTTTCAGTAAACATTTTATGTATTTCATTGTAGTGTTTGGAATTTTGCAGTAAAGCCGTGTGCGAATTGGATGAATTGTGGTTAAAAAATAAAAATGGATGAATTTTTAACCACTACTGTCATATTTTAACCTGTTCCGCAGCTAGTCTAATAATTTTATTCAATTCGAAGTGTCAAAATTTAACCAAACGTCAAGTTTTAACCCATTTTTAACTGAATTCGCACACGGCCTTAGTGTGAAAAATAATATCATTCAAATGGCTGCAGCGGGAGTTTTCGCAGCATGCGAATCCAATGTTGGTTTTTAATGCATCTAGAGTTCGAGACTATTCGCGTAAGCACGGTCTTTTGCGTAGCCCCATAGACAAAAATCTTACAATTGAAGTTGCCAAAACATGAAATTACGCGACCAGGAAACTTCTTATGCAATAAAGCCATAATTGTTTGTGTTGTGTGGTTTGTTGTCCCGTCTTGTTGGAACCACATTTTGTCCTACTAATAACCTTTAATCGCCGGCCAAAAAACTCGGCTATCATTCCAAAATATCGCTCCGAATTGACTGTAACCGTTTTGTTTGGTTACATACCCACCGAGTGACAAATTTGCCTGATCGCTAAGGAAAATGTTGTTCGAAAATTCGGTGTTTATTGTCTATTGTTCCAGCACCCAAAAAACATATTAATGACGTTGTGAATGGTCAGCAGGCTTCAATTGTTGCGTGATTTGAACTTTGTAAGGATAGAGATGCAAATTCAAATCCAAAATACGCCAATGTGAGGTGTACAACAAATTTAATTGCTGCGAACGGCGGGAAATTGAAAAATTCGTATCAATAGTAACACTTGTGCTTGAAGCAGCAATATTTTTGACTGATCGAGCATTACGATGATGAACAAGCCTTACGACACCAGTAACGCTTTCACTCTCTTCGAATTTCTTCACAATTTAACCAATTGCTTGCGAGTCGGTCGATTATAATGACCATAATCATCGCGTAATGCGCTAAAAGTAGCCAAATTTGATTAACCATTTTTGTAGTAAGTTTTATAATTTTAACGCGTTGTTCGATTGTAAAGCGATCTATTATCGTAAATGGCAAACAGTCAACTAATACAGACACTTCAGATGACAGCTTAGTTTGACACGCATCAAATATCAGCACTACCAACTTGAAACCACGAAACGAATGACGCTTGATAAATTAGTCCTGGTTTACATCACCCAAATTCATGAGAATCATGGAGAACGAAGTTTTCTGCTTTTTTCGATTTCGTTGCTAGCACTAAATTAGGCCATTCTCTTTTTGAATCTTAAAAATTAGGGCTCTCGAAATTATGAGAATCATGGAGAACGAAGCAACATAATTCTTCGTTCATTTTTTGGATTTTCTTGATTGCTTATTGCATTGACAAATTGATGGTATGGTGCAAAATTCACACGAATTCGTTAATTTAACCTTTACTTTTGTTTGTTTATGGTTAATTGTTTTGTACCTATATGTTGGTACTTAAAAAATAAACTAAAATTGTTTAAATTTCACATTGAGATTCATATTGATTACATTTTTTCAAAAAGTCATCTAAATGCTGGTTAAAATGAGTGAACGCGTTGGCTATTTTGGCAAATCCTTGTTTCGATTCCGACCAGTTTCTTGGCAAGATTATAGCCTAAGAACTCGGTTTGAGGAAAAAATAAAACTCGATTTCTTTGAATTTTAGTTCAGATAAACTGAGAATATGTACCCAAAGGAATAACTATTTTTAACTTTTTCAAGACTTTGCACACCAATCCAGCTAAAGAGTACAGTGATGCACATTGCACAATCATGTAATTCTGAAAAAATATCTCAATTTAAAAACATGGCCAGTTTTGAGTATCAACAGCAACAGCAAATGTGATTTGACTGCCCGGATAATTCCATCCGAACGAATTTTTGCATATGAATTGTTCAAAAACATTTGTAAGTTCTTAAAAAAACTATATTAAAATTTATATCATTGGGCGACCCAAGTTGTTCTCGAATATGAAAAGGCCTACAACCAGGGTTACACATTTTTAAAGCGCATAGGTAAAAGTGGAAGTTGAGTGGTATATTATGACCTATTGCTCAGTAGAAGGAATCATAATTACTCAGATAATTTATTAAATTTCAATATTCAATTTTACCTTCAACAATGGTGATTTTTTTTTCGCAAACACCGTGTGTCACGGTTAATAAATTTTGCATTAAAAACAAATCAATTCGGCAAAACAACCAAATGTTCCCTGCGGCGCGACGAACGGTCGAAACACACTTATCCGCCAATATAAACCTGTACTTGACAAAAATTGACGTCAGCAAATTGTCCCTTTTCAACCAACAATAAGTGTAATATAAAAAGTAATAATGAACCGGAACCCGACCAAACCCCACGCACACCGTCCGTCATCCATCAAGCCCCCTTCAAATTTTCGATTTTGTCATAAATCAAAGTATCTTTTCACTTCGGTATCCTTTTAAATTACATATTTCGATATCAGACGTGATAAAATACTCATAAAGAAAAACAAGCTCGATTGTTAAATGTTAACAATCTTCCTTCAAAGCGATTCTTATTTCTTGTGTTTTGCTTTTTTCTTTTAAATTATATTGCTGTCATAAAAAGAAGAAGAACCAGAGTTTTCAAATTCACAAAAACTCAATGGAAGTTTTGTGTTTATTTTTGCTCCTCCTCTTTTGTTGTTGTTATTTGCTTTTTGAGATTTTTAACTTGACTTTAAAAGTTTCAGACAGTCTTTGATAAAGGACAATATGAACTCCGTTAAGGAAAAAGCCAAAAAAAAAAAAACAGGGAAAAGGTCGAATGTACTTGCGTTTCTTTTTTATAGAGATAAGCAATGTCAGGGGCTTAAATTTGACAAATTGGAAACGTGTTTGGAGTTTTTGAATTTGAATTTAACACTTTGACTTCACATTGCAAAATGGAACCATTTGACATTTGAAACTTGCAATTTCGTCTTTGAGAAATGCAAAACGATTGGCGCTTGTGTTTTTCGTCATTTTTCATTTACAGGACGTTTAATATTGAACTCAAATGGCATATTGAATTGGTTATTTCAAGGATTCAATGATGTGCTTGGATGTTTGGAGACTTTTAAAAAATAGAACTGAGTGAAGAATCAATCACTAAAGTAAGAACTAGAATTCATTCTTTTAAAATAATGAATATCCTTGAAACAAATGTTGTCTTTTAAGGGACTTTAGGGGTTTTTTTTGTTTTGTAAAACAGCGAAATAAATTCAAAAGAAAAAACAAATTTATTCAACAATTTAAATAATAAGGCTATCACTGTGTGTTGTGTACACCCTGCCCTCTTTACAACTTTACAAAAGCGCATAACTTTCATAAATATTTCTCAGAATTTACAAATTACACTTCTTTAAGTTACTAGCTTCATTATGCATTTCACAACGAATGTAAATGTTTGCAATGCTTTGAATTTCAACAAACAAACTTTTAGTCATTTCGCGTTTCATTCGAGAACCTACGAAACAAAAATATCAAAGTTGAATAAAATGTCCTTCTTTTCAATGTTAAATTAAAAATTTCTTTTCCCCTGGTGGATCTTTCAATTTTCCAATTTTAAATTTTATCTCTTGTGTTGATTAAAATATACATATGATTCCCAACATACGCCAGCTTCCGTAAATGTGTCGTGCGTCGTCATTGGTCGCGTCATGGGATTTGAATTTTATTGAAATATGAAAAATTGAGTTGATTTTCTGAAGGCAAATATTGAAAGAATAATATTAAAGTAAATTGGTCCAATTCGCTTTAAGTAAATATGAACAGAATAATTAACAATTTATTTTAAAGAACGACTTTATTCGTTCTTTTTGGGTTTTGTCATTTACTTCGCTCGAAATGATAGCTGAGCATTATGTTTCCCTTTTTATTTCAAGCTGTTGAGTTAAATCGTCGAACGTACGAGTGTTATATAATAAAGTACATATAAGCAATTTCGTTGAGAGATATTAACTGATATAGAAATTATTCCTGAGAGAACAAACTTTTTGCACATTTTGTTCAAAATGAACTGTAGTCGTATGCTAAATGGGGTTCTTGAAATTGATATATATTTTTTCTTAGATTTTTATTGTGTAAAATGAAAATGAGACATTATGCTCATTTATCACGCTTAATGATTTGACGTGCAAGGTGTGAGAGATATGCTGGAATGATGGTTTTCATAAATTTAAGAATATGTTGGAGTTTATTTTTTTCTTATTCCTTGAGAGGGATGTTTCAAAAGGTATGAATTGATAGATATCTGCATTAAAATAAAGGTTACGGAGACTTTCATGAGAAATGTATTTGTGTATTGCCTAAAATAGGAAAGTCGAACTTTGCAATGCGATTTCTTATTTGGAACAATGGTTTTAACGAACTATGTACTTTGAAATTCGTCTGCCCAAGCAATTAAGTTACAAATTTAAGATCATTGTTTGATTGTTGGAGTGATCTCACAAAAAGGAATTTGAAAGAAATAAAATTATTCAAATCTTATAGGCGGGGAGCCCTCAATCCTGAAAGTGCACTTACACGGATTTCAAAATTTTTTATATAAAAAGATAGTTTAAAGAAATACCAACAAATTAAGCCCGGTATGACGAGGCCTATCCTGGCACCAGTATTTTTTTGCAATTTTTTGCATTATTAATAATTATTGATAATTTGCACTTATCGCGGATTTTAATTTTAACTAGCGCATATTATTGGAAATTTAATGTGCTTTCAGGAAAAAATGGTATGACAGCTGCCATCCTGACACCAATGTCTGTCATACCTATTTTAAAATTTTGTCACTCATATGTTTTTAAAATAGGTATGACAGACATTGGTGCCAGGATGGCAGCTGTCATACCATTTTTTCCTGAAAGCACATTAAATTTCCAATAATATGCGCTATTTAAAATTAAAATCCGCGATAAGTGCAAATTATTAATAATGCAAAAAAATGCAAAAAATACTGGTGCCAGGATAGGCCTCGTCATACCGGGCTTAATTTGTTGGTATTTCTATAAACTATCTTTTAATATAAGAAATTTTGAAATCCGTGTAAGTGCACTTTTAGGATTGAGGGCTCCCGGTGTATTATATCTTCTATATATATATAAGAAAGTCGTGTTTGTTACAACACTCATAACTCGAGATCTGCTGGACCAATTTTCATGGTTTTTGATTCGTTGGATTGGTATCCGCCCGAATAGCAGAATACATCTTAAAAACAATGAATACATATCCACGGTAGCGGTCATGAACGACAAACAAAATTTATAGTTTTCAAATCACAACAGCAAAATATATCAAAACGGTGCCGTGAACGAAGGCCATATGAACTAACGCCATAATGGCCTTAGTTCTCAATCAAATGTGAACTAACGCCATAATCCGATTATGGCCTTAATTCACAGTCGAATGAGAACTAAAGCCATCACTTGAATGAGAACTTACGCCATATGGGGTAAGTTCACATTCAAATGAGAACTGATGCCATAACATGCTTTGAGCTTTGAAGCAAAGTTAGCATAGCAAGTAATTACCTAACAAAATCTCATCGAGATCTCAGGGACCTCAGATATTTCTAAAATGGAACAAGAGATCTCACTCTCAGCGAGTGCTGATATTTTCTTTTAAAATTTCTGAAAGAAAAAAATGTGTTGATCCGTTTTCTTGGTCAGCCATTTGAACGTAATCATGAGTTAACAATATTAATTTCAAGGAATCTCACTGAAATTTGAAAATTGTGCTACACCTAATAATTAGGTGATCGTAGGTGCTTCGTTCGGAAAACTAGTTTTCTAGACTCTGAAGTAATAAAAAAAATCGCGTTCTAAGAGCCGAAATTTTTTTTGGCAAACAGAGAAACAATTTGGGGTGTGAAAATAAAAAAATTCGCGCGAATTTTTTTATTTTCACACCCCAAATTGTTTCTCTGTTTGCCAAAAAAAATTTCGATTCGCTCCGCTCGCTTTCTAGTAGTACTGCAGTACGCGATTTTTTGATTACTTTCAAATTCTGGAAAACTAATTTTCCGAATGAAGCATCTACGAAAATATTGAGAAACTTAGGTATCTACTCATTCTGAAATTCAATACAAATATGAAAAATCATTATTTTTGTATTGATTTTTTTATTCGTTTAGAAAGCAACTTCATTCGATTACTTTGCAAAACATTATCAACAATTAAACGATTTCATTTGTTTTCCATCCTCGTAAATTTGTGTATAACTCCGCCGAAAAAACGAAGATTTAAAAAATATCATCGAAAACGGATTATTTTCGATTCTGGAGCCAAAAACTGAGGGGACCGCGAAAGTATAAATAACAAAGAAATTTTTCCAAAATTTTTAAGTTATGAGCGTGACGAAAAAAGTTAAGAATAAGGCAAATGTGGGACTATTGGATCTTATATTTGATTTATAGTAACCCGTGTTTAAAATATTTGTGTTTACGGGCCCTTAACTAATAGAGCGTTCATCCTTTTTTCGTTAAACCATATATTTACCTATCTACATTATGTTCCAATATCATATTAAAATTATTTTGATTGCTGCGAGTGGCTTTAATTCACATTGAAATGAGTACTTGGGCCACTTCTTAAAATGAACTAACGCCATATTACTTTAGTTCTCATTCCAATGTGTATTTAGGCCATAATCGGATTATGGCGTTAATTCACATTTGAATGAGAATTAAAGCCATTATGGCGTTAGTTCATATGGCCTTCGTTCACGGCACCATCAAAACGACCTTTGAACATTTCGTCAAATATTTTTATATTCATCTAAAAAAAAAATGTCAGTGAAGAAAATATACATATGTATGTATATTCGTCAAATATTGTTTTCCCATAAAAAACGTACACTTGCCGTCGATATTTCTTCCTTTTTTGTTTGTTGATTTGTTGCTTTTGGGATATGGCGTCGGAAGCGGGTAGTGAAGTAGCGGAAAAGTAGGTAGCGGGTAGCGCATAGCGTGGTGACGGGTAGTGGGAGTGAGTAGCGGGTACCGTGGTAAAGGGGTAGCGGTTAGTGTGTTGAAGTGGAAGGTAGCGGGAAGCGAGTAGCGGATAACGGGGTACAGTTTTAGCAGGTAGAAGGCAGCTCTGGAGGGTAGGAGGGTAGAAGACTGCACTGTTGCACGCGTCATTGATGCATATGTTCCACTGTTGGTCATTTTCTAATAAGTTCAGGGCTTGACACGCACCGCGGAAAGTGGATTGTGTGACGCCGTCAACTATTTTTAATTGCTGAAAAGATCTAGGACCAGGCACTGCGAAGCGTGGCAGGGTACAGCTAGTATATGTATAAAACAAAGTCGTGTTTGTTACAACACTTATAACTCGAGATCTGCTGGACCAATTTTCATGGTTTTTGATTCGTTGGATTTGTCTCCGCCCCGAATAGCAGAATACATCTTAAAAAACTCACAAATGGTGCAAATGTTAAGAAATAATTCTTTTCTCACTGCAAAAAAATATGAACTAAGATGATCAATTGTCAATTTTGCTCGGAAATTATGTCAATGCGAAATAAATTATTACTATTTTCAAATCATCGCTTCGTTACCCTGTTTGAAGTTTAAAGACATAGTTCAGAGATGATGCTGTATTGGTGAAGCCTTTAAACACTTTCCAGGCTTGCATATTTAACAGGGACCAGAAACATTTTAACTTATCTCTTAATTCTATTTTGATTTTCTATGTTGAAAAGGAAAAAAGGAAAGAGAGGAGAAAGAGTGAGAAGGAGAAAAGGAAGGAGGGGAAAAAGAAAGAAAACATGTTTGTATCGATAGGTTAGATAACTGAAATTATTTGCATATATCTACTCATACTAACAATGTTCTTAATCTTTTGTAAAACACTATAAAAGACATTGTCTTACTGAAGGTATTGCTTACTAATACAATTGAATCGAATAAATAAAATTGGAATGAGTTGACGTAGAAATTGTCGAGCACCATAGAAAATTCATAAACCGCAGACACTAACTCTTAATCGTTGGGATATCTCTTTCCACCGAGCCATTTCTTTGAGTTCGGGAACAGAAAATTATCCGAGCGGACTAAATCGGACGGATTTTGGTGCGTGAGGAAACTAAACTTCAACTCATGAATTTTGGCCAAAGCCAAACTTTCTTCTTCACCAAACTTTAATTTTAAGCTGCTTCTGCTGCTAAGCTGCTTAAGAACTTCCTACTGTACTCAAATTTTTAATCAACAACCAGCACCAAGGCGATAGGTTGGCTACTTTTGGAATTTTGGGACCAACCCAGTACATCAATTAAGACTTCGCAGGAAGTCCATATTAAATAATAATACAAGAAAACAGGATATCAAGGATTACCCTGGTGATCGCAAAACCATTTTTGTTTCCTTTTTGTCTCAGATAATTGTAATCTCATGTAGTTGCCCGTAGCTTAGTGGTTTGGTGCGTTGGCTGCTAAGCAGAACGTAGAGGGTTCGAGTCCTACTCGTGCCCATAAAGTTTTTATTTCATCTTTCACGCGTACTGCCTCTTGCGAAGACCTCTGACAAAATTTCCAAGAGTATCAATCTGTCATGAAAAAGTGCTTCTCAACTTTGGCGTTTGGAATCGGCGTTAAATTGTATAGGTCCCCTCAATTCTTCACACACACTCAGAGAATTGTTGATGAGAGTAAGCCACTTAGGCCTTGGCTCTTCAAGAGCTGTCGCGCCACTCTATTTTTTTTTTTCTGTTGTAAGCTCATACAAAGAATATTTTCTAATGCAAATATCTCGGCAACCAGTAGTGCTCAGAATTGAGTTTGGCTTTCAATGTTAGGCTCAGGATAATGGAAATTATCAAATAGAGTTAGAGTAGACCTTTGTATCATTCGACGGACTTTTGAAGAACTTTTTTTCTGTTCAAAATTTTGGAAAGCGATTAGCCATGATATGATTTTACTGCTCATCTTTTTTACGAAGTAAGCTCTATATGTATGTGTAAAACGATTCCATAGGAGTAAACTAAAAAAAAACACAAAACAAAACAAAAAGCATCTATTCCTTATTATCATTTCTGAGTTCTGCGAACAAATAAAATGAAATGCGGGTACAACGTCGCGGGTCAGCTAGTAATGAGATAAATGCTTTTAAATTGAAATGTTTACCATGAAAACGATTGTAGCTATTACCATTTAATTTTTCAAATTAACGTTTGTTTAGTTGGAGATTTTTATCTCTGAGTAAATTTTTAAATGCACAATCTTTCCTAACTTCTTTAAAAAATAAAATTTTTTATTCAGTAAATTCCCTTAGGGGCATATAAATATAAGTTATACTTTTAAATTACGTAAGCGAATAATTTTGTTGTACAACCAGTTTCTAATGCCCCGGGATTTTCATAGCCTGCATTACTATTTCCTACAAGAAAAACTCAAATTTTCTATATGAAAGGCCATGATTTGAATCAATCAAATCCATGAGAATCATGGAGGTCGAAGTTTTCTGTTTTTTTTTTCGATTTTATTGCCAACACAAAATTAGGCCACATTAGAGATTGCAGAAATAAGAGTTTGTTTTTTCATTTACTACATTTGTTGCGTCTACTACGTGAGACATTGTGCAATGTGCATCATCGCAATGCACATTCAGTAAAAAATATTGCTGCTGCATGCACAAGTATTGCTGATGATCCGAGTTTATAGATTTCACGGCGTTCGCAGCAATCGGACATGTCGTACACCTCACTTCTGACTATTCACAATACCGTCTGGGTCTTGGGTGTTGGAAAAACAGACAATAAATACTGATTTTTCGAACAACATTTTCTTTAGCGATAAGGCACATTACACACTCAGTAAGTATGTCAAAAAACAAAATTGCCATATGTGGGGCTCAGAAAACCCACAAATGATCGAAGAGGTGCCATTGCTTGATGTGCTCTATGGTCGAAAGGTGTCATTGGGCTGGTACGCGGTGTCAGTGTCAGTCAATTCGTAGTGATATGATCGAATGATAACCGATTTTTATTTTGGGCAATTGAAGATCATGACTTTGACGATATGTGGTTCCTAAAAAAGGGGGCAACAAGCCACACAACACGACCAATTATGGCTTTATTGCGTGAGAAGTTTCCTGGTCGCTTAATTTCACGTTTTGGGGACGTCAATTGGCCAACAAGATCATACGATTTGACACCGTTTGACTTTTTTCTGTGGGGCTACGCAAAAGATAGTGTTTATATGATTAGTTCCTAAGCTCTTGACGTATTCCTTAGCGCTTGAAACATTACTGAAGTTTTGGTTGAGATACCACCTGACATGTCCAAAATAATGGTCAAAAATTTCCTCTTAAGAATCGCATGCTGCGAAAACTTCAGAGGCCATTTGAATGATGTTGTTTCTCACACTTAATGGCAATATCCTAACTTTAAAATGAAATAAAAATTTTATTGGAAAAGTATACTTGTGTGTTTTACTTCCGAAACCGAGAAACTAATGACCCTTTACTTAACGTAGTTAAATGTAGCAAAAACGCAGCGCTAGAAGTCAAAATGTAGTTTGATATTCCAATTCTATCACCCAGTGAAAAGTTTTTCAAAAATTTAATCGAAATAGGTAACTGTGACAGTTGTCTTTCTGTCACTTTGTCCTCACGTTTCCTCGCTCAGTGATCAGCGTTAAAAACTTGAATAATTGAAGTTCAACAAATGTACATAAGTAGTAAATGAAAAAAATCAGACGTTTAGTTTATCCAATTGAGTACGCGTAGTTAACGTATAAGATACTTTCTGTATTCCGCCAAACCCTTTCTTAAATCTGAGAAAATTGGGTACTCGAAATGATGAGAATCATGGAGAACGAAGCAAAATAATTCTTCGTTCATTTGTTTCTATTTTAGTGAATGCTATTTGCATTGATTGTTGAAAAAATAAATACGTCAAATACTAAAGAATTTTAAACTTTAATTGCTGATTAAATTGAGTATCTATTAGCGTTGGCAAAAATCCTAGTTTCAAAGGCGATGAAATGAGTTATGAAATGAGATTCACTAAAAAAAAAGTTCTCCCTGAGGAACAAATACTTTTGTACGTTCTAATCGTCCTCTGTATTTCTAAAGAAAATATTGAACAAAAATGAGTTATTTTTGCAGGTGCAAGAGTTCATAAACTCAGGAGATTTCAGGTAAAATCTGTATGACATCTCTCCTGAGTTCAATTTCTTCTTTTAAAAGCAAAATAAGACCAGACAAAACAATCACCTTGAGTAGGATTCTCTTGTCTGAAAATTTATTGGTTTTATGGCAAGAAGAATATCCTCTTGCACACTTATTTCTCTATCGATGGTCACTGGCCAGTAATTCTATTTGAAGTACTTACCTCATAGTGTTTTTTTTTTGTTTTTTTTCTCAAGTGTTCTGAGCTCTTTCTTAACTACATGGCTTGTGTGCATTCATGCTTCCAAGTAAACTTTAACATTTGGATTTTATCATTTTCTTTCGAAGTTTGTTATCTCTTTTCTTGGTAAAAGACAGAATTTTAAGTGTTGCATTTTTTTTTTACTTTTAACTTGTAAGGCTATTGTATTTCAAAAATCCCAGAAGTTTATAACAACTCGCGAGCAAAAGTCAACTAAACGCTGACAGTTAACAACATTGCTTTTTTTCATGGCTCTACTCTTAAATAATTTAAATAATACGATTTCAACTTTAAAAACAATTTTAAAATACAAAAAAAAAACGTTTACAACTTTATAACTTTAGAGAGCATGCATTAAACAAATTTGTACCTATTCCATTTAACTTTCAACTTTCACGTTCAGACAAACAAAAGACTGATTTCCATCACAATGAAATAAAAAAGATGTTTCCGCACTGAAAAAGGCAAAGTTTCCCTATTAAATACGGACACCCCCCCAGACAGTTACATACTGACTATAATCCTTAAAAATAAAACCCAAAAAAGGACGTTTAATTTGAATAAAACTTCTTTGATATCCATCGCTTAAATCAAATGGAAGCAATCATCTTATATTGTTGATGTAGGTAGTAAGAAAACACTTTTATTATTATTTCGTATTTCGGCAGGATGTTTCAATCTCAAACAACTAAAACTATACCTTTATATCCTAATGCATGTATACCAATTACCAAGGTACAAAAATACCTCCTAGAGCTCTTACAGACAAAACGTGTTCTAGTCGTCCCTACACAGACTCTTCCGCCACCTTTGTTTAACGAAACAAAATAAAAAAAAGGAAAAATAGAAAGATATTTATGGACTCAATCACTTTAAGTTGTTTTAACCCATAATCTTAAGGATCTTAAGGAGCTCCTACCCATGTCTACCTATTCCTCAACAATTTTCCTAAAATAGAAATGATGAAGATGGGTAAAGCAACTCTTCTACGGTTTGGTTAAGAGACTTTATGATAAAGAAAATACCATAAACCATCATTAAAGGAGCAATTGATGTACATTATGCCTTTATCCTTATTCTTCGTCCTTTTTACATTGTTTTCCTTTGCCATTGAAATGTGTTTCCTTCATAGACCTTTTAAGGATTGTGAAGTGTATTTTGGTTCATTCTTGTGTTCATACATTAGATAGACTCTGTATACGAAATGAATTCCCAAAATCCGGATGAGTTCATGTATTTGTTTGTTTGTGTTTTTTTTTCAATAATTTATTTTGACTCCATCAGATTTGTGTGCCTGTCTGACTTATCTGTATCAATGGCATCAAAATAAACAAAGTGAAAGAAAATCGATCCACTTCATCATTCTAAATGTTCTAGATTCCAATTTTAATTCAATTTAAATGCAATCACAAGAACAAATCAAAGTTTTATTATTCGAGCAAAAGAGAGTGAACGCTGAACGCCTTTGACAGCAACGGCACAGCTTTGATCGCACACCACGAACGAACACCTTTCGCGTCTCGCAATTTTGACATTCATGTGAGTGTTTTGTGCTATCGTCTTTGGTCTTCTATTTAATGTGCAGGCAATCTAATAGGTTGGGCTTGGTGGTTTCAACCTCCTTACACACCCTAAAGTCAAGGACAAAATATTTTGGCTTGAATGCGACAGGCTCACGGTAAACAGAATGCGGTATTTTTTTTTCTTTCTTTGTCTTCATAGGAAGGTGGATATCATCATACCTATGCCTCATATTGGGAAGACAAAAACATTTTTGCAAACAAAAATAAAGGACGAAAAGCAAATTCAGGTCCTGTCTCAACATTCATATAGGTACATTATGCTTGTAGGTATATGTTTTTCTAAGTCTCCTTAATCCTGTGAATAGACACAGAGCCAAATGAAAAAAAAGACATAGACAGAATAATAACAACGAACTTTGAATAATGCTTTGGTTGAAAAATACAGTAAAGTGTCTCGTTAACGAATTCCAAAAATGGTTTAAAAGGGGGTTTTCGGTTTGCAGATTGTTGGTAATTGTTTTTGCATGCTGTCATAATGAAGCTTCGATCTTACGCTTCGTTTGACAATTGTAAGGAAAAGAACGTTATGTTACGTAATCTGATTTCAAACGGAAGCTCTAGCTCAAATTGCTGAACATTTGCTATGTCTGACAGGTCAATAGCTGTAAAAAAAACATAATTTTAAAAAACATCAATAGCATCAAAAACAACCGTGAGTTAATAGAAAAAATAAAAAACATTAACATCTTAGTACGGACGACATTTGCAGAGGCTGTGGCGATGAGGAAGAGCACGAAAATACGGCTCACTTCCTATGCCACTGTCCAGCACTCTGCCGCACTAGATCAAAATTCTTAGGCAACTATTTCTTTAATGAACTAGAAGAACTATCTGAACTCCCAGGCAATCGCCTATTGAACTTTATCAAGTCCACCAAATGGCTTGATCAACCATAGAATTCATAGGTTAAATCACTTTTGCAGAAGTTACAACACTTCAGGGTATCACAATGGATCTACATTGATCTAAGTGTGACGGTAACAACATCAACTGTCAGCCCATATAACCTAACCTAACCTAACATCAATTCAAATTACAAACTTATCTCACTTGACATAACCAACATGTACACAAACATTCCCATCGAAGAAACCATCAAAATCATACACGACAACCTCAACACCACAGCAAAAATCAACAAACAACAAATAGATGAACTCTTATTAATCCTTAAAATAATATTAAAACAAAATTACTTCACGTTCAAAAACAATTTTTATAAACAAAATCAGGGCCTAGCCATGGGATCTCCACTAAGCGGACTCTTAGCAGAAATTTACTTAAACCATTTTGAAAATTCACAAATACTCTCAGCAATAAACCCACAAAAACAAAAAATTATCTATATCATATTCAAGATATGTAGATGACACATTTATAATATTTGATGGAACCCATAGACAAATAAATATGCTTACAAAATACATAAACAACATAAACACCAAAATCAAAGTAACGTCCGAAATAGAAAACAACAATAGTATCAACTTTTTAGACCTCAACATTAGCAAAAACAACAGTAAGCTCGAATACCAAATATACAGAAAACCAACCAAAACTAATATAACAATACACAGAGATTCACACCACCCACACTCACAAAAAATGGCAGCTTACATGCATTCCTAAACAGATTAATCAACCTATGGACAGAATAAGCTATGAAAATGAACTAAACACAGTTAAACACATTGCAATAGCCAACGGTTTCCATGAAAAAATGATTGACAAACTACTAACTAATATGAAAAACAAAAGCAGAAAAAAGAAAAATAACAACAACAACACAATAAATCAACAAAGCACTATTAAATACATAGCAATAAACTATACAAACATTCTACCACAAATTATACAACATGAATTTAAAAAACACAACATAAAAATCGCAAATAAAACAAACAACAAGATCCAAACAAACTTAGACCCAAAACAACAATTGTAAAATCAGAAAAATCCGGAGTATACAAAATAACATGCAACGACTGTCAAAAATTTTACATAGGACAAACAGGAAGAACCTTCGCCGAGAGATTCAAAGAACATAAACCAAAGAACAACAAATCAACATAATGCTTTACATCTAATAAACGAAAACCATAACTGCACAGATCTGAATAATAATTTAACACCGCTACACATTTTAAAAAAAGGAACAATATTAGACGCCACCGAAGAATTCAAAATTTACAAGCATACCAAAATAGAACCAAACAATCTACTAAAGCGCTCTAAAGAATTGTTATCTCAAAGCAGACTTCATATTAGCTCCCTAGTAGGTGTCCTTACGGGACACTGTCTTATAGGCAGACACGCAATACGACTTGGTGTAGCCTCAAATGACTTCTGCAGGAGCTGTATGGACGAGGAGGAAGAGGAGACAGTCTCTCACCTTCTCTGCACTTGCCCTGCAAACTTCATCTGGGAGAGTACTTTTATGATAATCCCAGTGAACTAGCTAATAAGGATATTAAATATCTTCTTCGCTTTATAAAAAGCTCAAAATGGTTCGACTAGTAAGAAGTAATTCTCTAGATTCATGTGGTATCACAATGGGCCTTTTCTTTTGGCCTAAGTGTGTGGATCCCGTATCCGCAGCCACTGTAACCTAACCTAACCTAACCTAACCTAACTAAATGACAAACTGACAATCAAAAATAATGTGCTTTACGAAACTGCAATAAAAAATACCAATAACAACACAAGAAGACAACACAATAATGACAACCTATAAAAGCTCACCACGCATCAAGATAATAGAACAACAATTCACCACAACAACAAGCAATAGTACATACCACAGGACCTACACCAGAAAGCTCAACATCCAAAGCTTTAAGTTTGAAGAAAGTGCCCGATGATGGACGATCGTCCGAAACGCGTCGCAACTAAATAAAAAATACTTGTGAAACTTATAAAGTTAAAAAAATAAATAGAACTAATATACTAACAAAAAATTTCCAAATTTTTTTATTTTTCATATTTATTTCAAACAATTTTTCATTGTAAATAAAAGTCAACAAACAAAATTCATTTGTTTTTTAGCGGTGATGATGATGGAAAAAGAAATGTCATTCAAAGCAAACTCGAAGCGAGGGTGCATCATAACGTAAACGAAGACGAAGCTTAAGCGTGTTTGTGCTTCAGCCATTAGGTTTCTCACTTTTTGCTTTCCGATGTCCGTTTTCCTGTTTCAGGTTTGGGATCTTTGATTTCCGAACATTTAATTCTGTCTTCCCATTTCTCAATTTTAAGCTTCTTTTTTTTCTTATGAGAGTCTGTTTGTGTTAAGGAGTTTTCACTGTATAACATATATTATAATTTTCTCTTTTATATATTTTTCCTTTAAAACCACGTTTGTTTGTTTGGTTGCCTTTTCATCCTTAAATTTGAATTTCGCTTATAAATACCGGATTAGGTGTAATGAAATACATGAAAAAAGACGACCTCTATGGAGTCCTAGACAAATGAGAATTCACACAAAAGTGTTGAAGCAACGACTATGAAGAATGACTGTTAAATAGACAGTAAATCCTGCTTTAAAAAAAAAATAACTCATTTGAACAAGGTCGAGTGTAAATATTTAAAGAGGGATTTTGGATGCCAATAGCCAGCTTATTAGGTTGCATGGAGAGTTTATTTAAGCCACGCGTCTTCCTCTTAATGTCAGTTGGCTTGGCCAATGTTTAAGCCATCTCTAGCATACTAGGGAAAACAAAGGTCTTCCAAAAGGTATTAACATACCACCACAGGAGTCGTTTAATTCATTGTTTTGGGAACAGAAACATTTTTTAATGAAAAGGAGTAGCTTGTACAGAGTTGTCGACATCTCAAAACACACGCAAAAAAGGTTTAAACCACAATATATCCAATTAGTCAATACACGAGTGTATAAGGAAACTGGTGTTTGTTCATTGGAGAGAATTAATTTACCTATGAGTGTATGAATTTCATTTGAATTGAAAAGCAGGTTGAGTGGTGTTATGGTTTTAATTAAAATATCAATCACATTGGAAGGGCTTACAGGGAGGGTTAATTGAAAATTCTTTGAAAATGTAAACAAATATTATGTTGTCTTAGTCAGTGGTTCTGTGGGAATTCTTCAAATTAATAATATTATGTCTACATTTGTTGATTTGCGGACAGTGAATAGATTTATGCGAAAATAGAATTTATATTTGTATGAGGTAGCGTGGTATTTTTGTCCAGTTAGTTGAATTTTCTCTTTTAGTATCACCAAAAGTTGTACATTTATTTTTTTTTATGTCTTTGGTGAAAAAATCGAATAAAATATATAAAAATATAATTTTAATGAGCAAGTACATATGTATGCGCCTTAAAAAAAATTTATGTTTAAGAAATTTACTTGGGTAGTTCAAAATTAAGGTTTTGAAATCACAGTATGAAGCTCTTTAGTTTTCTGCTGAGACTGGATCCTCGCATGTATCATTGTATCCTTAAGTTATTGAAACCAAGCGCTCTCTTCCAGTTCGTCTCCCGTATCACTGGGCTAGAAAACCAAGTGTTGCTATGCAGCCACTCCAAAGCATTATGATGATAAATTGATAACGTTTCATTTTATATGAAAGAAATTCGATGATAATGCGAGTAAGGCAAAAATTACTTCAATTTTTCTTTCACAATTGAGCCAAGCATTTGATACATTGGCATATTGCCTTCAAAGTTGTCAGCATTTTCAAAACTGTTCCAGTTGTTGAATTTTCTGCTTTTGAAAAGTGATAAGCACTCCTATTTTGAACGGATTTTTTAAGTGACAAAATAAGAACCAAATATCAACCTTGTCAACTAAAACTACCTATTCCATATTTCTTACTTTTTTATTTAATTGAAAGGTACTTGATATTTTTCTATGATGGTTTATATTTTTGGTGCCAGCATGGCTTCTCTTATTAACTCCAAAAAATAAGAACAAAGGTATGTAAGCCAGCCAAAACGCTAAGGAACACGCGTAGACTATCCATAATCCATTACCAAGTCCCAACCGAAGCCACCATAACTAGCCCTCACTTCGGTCTCGTTCGGACACAGCCCTGCTACTACGCGGTAGATTAGCAGAACCACCAACCCGTCTTGTATCAGACGGCATGTATCTTAAAAGACATAGATATGTCTGTGGTGGAATGAAGTCCACTCAAGCGTGTGCTTTAAAAATATTTGTCGTTCGGATGGAACGCCCCAAAGATCAAATATTTCGTAGAAGTCATAGTTCTCGCAATGTGACCTCGTACAAGTTTTAGCACGAAATTGTGAATTCCGTTAATCCAAGCCTAGTTGTATAGAAACGTACATAAAAACAAGCGAATCTTCACAACTTAGGATGGTGCAACATTGAACCACACTTGACAACCATAAAACATCATCGATCGTATGGAGCCATGAAGCAAATAACCACCACTCTGGGATCAAACTACCTGCTATGAAACAGCCGTTACATCAGAGTGAAAGCACCTCTGACCCATGGTCAGGAGGCCCAATGATGACCATTTTGCACCGATTCCTGCGTGTATGTGTAAATACTGAAAAAGATCGGCGAATTAAAAGCTTCCTATTGCAAACCATTATTAATATCAAACGTTATGATATAAGTTATATTTCCACTTTTGACAACAAACTTTCTACCGTTAAGCATATCATAAAGCATTACAACAATGGTTTACTTATGTCAAGTCTGGTCATCTTGTGCTAGATAAAGACGCTCTTACCATGCGGTGTCGAAAGCCTTTTCCAAATCAACCAGAGCTGCACCCGTGCATTGTTTCCTTGACTTATTCCATTGGATATCAGAAATCAGCTCAAATGCGCCATGATGGTGTCATGTTCCGTCATGACCCCGAACTGGGTATCCAAAATGATCGTGTTGATCGCAGTTCACTTTGTCAGAGCTCTATCAATGATCTTTTCGATTACCTTGATGATGTTCGGTAGAAAGACTTATCGACCGAAGAGCTGTCTTCCAACGCTCTGGATAATATATATTATGCAGCGCTTTATTGAACAGCGTCAATCGGTAAGTCTTAGTATAGTGTTGGATAGTTTTTCAAGACAATCTACTCCTTTTCGTCATGTTAAATAAGGAGATCGAAAACTGTTATGAGACACGAAATGCTGAGAATCAGGGAGAACGAAGCAAAATAATTCTTCGTTCAAACAATTTCATGTATCTATAGATAAGTAATTATTAAAGAGGCTTAACGATGACCATATTGCAATGATAGTACTCGTGTTGCAGACTTTACCTTTATGCATTTCGAGGTCTTATTACCGAGTTATGATTTCAAAACCATTTTTCATGGTTTTTGTCATTAGCTTTCAATAATGAAACATTCTTGTAATGCCAATGTCTTGGTAACCAGAGCTCGTTATTGAGCTTTACGTTAATAAGATCTATTAGATATGATTATATTTTAAAGATTTTCGAAAAAATCTACAACTCATCAACTGATAAAACGGTCAACCATTGAAAACAGAAATTTATGATGTTAGTACTTATTAATGGTTCAATATGATCATGACGTCTGACGACGGCGCGCGTGCTCAAGATAAATTCAGGGTTTTCTAGAGATGCAGGTGCTGAATTATTTTCTTGACAAAAATTAATGACTTATAGTTAAGCTGTGCACATTATTGTCGTTTCCAAAAGTGATAGGAAAATGCGCATGCCCAGCGTACCCATCGGTAATCAAAAGTTATGACTGTACCTACCTATATATTACAAAGCGTGGAAAAGTCCATATTAGAAATTGTTATGAGTTGTCACTTTGTAGAAGATGTATTTACAGGCAGTTTCGCCAACGTTGTTTCACTTTCTAGAAAACGGATCTCATGGATTAAAATGATGCATAAAACTTGAAATCTACCAGCCATATAAATAAAAAACGCCTATTCCACTCTACTCTTATTCAACAGGTTAACGTATCCAACGGATAAGTGTTTCAAGGTGTTAAAATTCTCATTAATAAAATCAATTTGTTCGCTGAATACCAAAGTAACGTTGAACTTAAATTCCCTCTGAGAATTTGTTGTTGATTATATTATTGTAAGTAAGTTAGTAAGTAACAAATTCATTTAATAAATTCAATAATTGCTTAAGTTTAAATTTATACATGAATTTTAAAGCTATGGCTAAGCCGTCAGCCTGGTTGACAAGAATTATAATTCTTATAAACGTTTTTTATAGATAACAATTATATAGATAAATTTACAAATTAAACATATTCGCTAACTAAAAGCATTCTATATTTGAAGATAACTTCTAAAAATTTACTTAGTGTTTTCCAGTCGCAATCGTTTAGTGTTTTAAGGGTGTCTTGCATTGAAAGGGTATTTTTACCAAAGAAGAAACGTCGGTGTGGCTTAAATATTGGGCATATACTTATAAAATGGAAGCAGTCCTCTTTTGACTTAAGGTTGCATGTTGAACAGAACTGATCAAAGCTCCCGTTATATGGGCATCCGTTTAGGCTGAGTAGTTCACATCTCGCTTTAAAAATGAAAGAAATCTCTCGGTATGTTAAGGTATCGTTTAAGTAGTTTCTCTTCTCAAGATTGTAGTTAAGCTGAGAGTATAACAATCTACTGTCGGATTCACGGCCATTTAGAACAAGTGTTTCTCGAGTCAAAGTCCTCATTCTTTCTAATTATACGGTACAGCTGTTCCTTTAAGTTGTTGGGGTTATTAAAGTCAATATGAAGTGTTTCACCACAAGCAGTACCTAAGTTTTCCCACTTAGCAGTCAACCAGTCTTTATTCCTCAACTCGTATAAGAGCAATTTTTTTGTCATCCTTGAGTCGTCATGGGCTAAAGTCTTAATAATAAAATCAGCCTGCGCTTTAAGAGTACTTGTTAGGAGTTTTGGTAATCCTGTTTCCAAGTAGATTGCATAGTTTGGTGTGTTTCGAGGTAAGTTGAAGAGCTTTTTAAGAAATTTCTCTGGAATTGTTCAATTTGTTCATATTCATCTGCACCCCAGACTTGACATGCGTAACAGAGCGTTGACTTTACTACCGCTTCGTATATCTTATACTTGGCGGAAAGAATTATTCTACTATTAGCAAACACTTTTCTCCATGTAGAATTCAACAAGCTTTGTGAAGTGTTAGCCTTTTCTCTTAGATGGTTGTTGAAGTTCAAATTGTGGGTAAGTTTTACGCCTAGATATTTAATTTCATTGGTTACTTCTAGTAGATTTCCATTGTAGTACCACCTTTTCACGTTTTGACTTCGGGAGGAGCGCGAAAACACCATGACCTTAGATTAGATAGATAATATTATTGTCTTTGCTATTTGTATATCAATCGATTGTGGTACCCGTCTAATGAACTGACAGAGAAGCAGTTTTCTCACATTTTTTTTTATTCCTTCGCTAGATCACCCTCAACTTTTAGTAAACGTTATAGTTAATACAACTATTAATAGCATTTTCCACTTCTTTCACAGAATAAGGGTTAATACTTGGCTATTAATTTGGCTGTATGATTCAAAAACTTGAAGGATACCTATTTTTCAAAAGCTACCCTAAAGCCTTTCGTTTAACATAGTTTTTCAACTGGAATCCTTAACTGATTTCATTTGTTCTTGGTTTAAATTACCACACAAAGGGCTATATCTGTTTTCCTTGTCAATTGCCCACTCAATAAAAACAAACTGTTAAATAGAATTTGCGGACCTTGATTCCTTTTCAAAATTAAAAAAAGAATTAAAATCGTTTTAGATAGTTGGTGAAAAATGTAAACCATTCTTAAATAAAATTTTCTTCTGTTAATTCAAAGAATTTCAATGTCATCTATTCTCAAGGACCTAATTATTTTTGTCAAAGATTTTCTTTTCCTTACAAACAAAAACCCCAATTTTAATTAGCCTCACGACTTTGATTTCACAAAAGGAATCCCAACTAATTATTTTTGAAAAGCTTGAAAACCAATGGCATAGTTGTCAAGATGTATGCGTTAATGTCAGCCAAGGCCTTCCAGATAGTTTCAGTTTCTCGCACAATCAAGCTGACGATAAGCCTGAAGCCCAACACATCATCTGTCAACCTCCACTCATCCACCCAACCCCCGCTCCAACAAGCAACTTCTAAATCAAATAAATTTCAAATATCCATTAGCGAATGTTTTATCGTTCTTTCGCTTAAATGCTGCAGGAAATATTTCATCTAATTCTCGCCGCACACCCCGAAGGGACGACAGGACCCAAAAAACTTTCTCAACAACTTTTCCATAGTAGTCCTTCTCACCCTCAAACAACAAAAAAAAGGACACCGCTGTAATGCATTAAATTCAATTACTTCTCTACAATGCCTCAAAACAAGAAATTCCTTGATATTAAGAGCGCGTAACACTTATAACTTTCTTCTTCCTTAACCGCATTTTAAATCGTCATCTTGGTAAGGTTTTTTCTTCTGATTTTCATTTCGTTTGGTTTAATTAAAATTCACCAGAGATTATCCACCCATTCGAACTAACCCACACAGACCTTCCTTAAGATGAGTTTTGAAAGTTTCTTGCGAAGATGCGAAGAAAAAACCCATCATCTTCTTAGTTGACAGCGTCAGGCTAATTAACATTGCCATCATCCGTGAAATTGTGTGATTTGATGTCATTCTATCTGTGGTTGCTACATGGCCTGGAAACTATACTATTGCCATTCAAAGAACTCCACACGAAATCAAGAAAATTGAAACCATCCTCCCACACACTGAAAGCCTATAGGGAGTCGGAGCGGAGACGGTGGAAGCCACAAAACAATCCGCATTATGCCTATCATCTTCCACCATTAACTAATCCATTCTCCATTGTTCCCTTTACCCTTTTTCCAGAAGATGAACTAATCCTTAGGAGTACCTCTATACACACAGCAAAGAAGCTTATCAGCATAACAAAAAAAAAAAAACACTAAAGAATATCATAGTTAACAAGTAAGTGGTATATTCCACTTCGACAGAAGAGAGTAAGCCGGAAGAGGAAGAAGAAGGCGAAAAAAAAGACAAAAAAAAAAGAGAATAATAATCCTTAGCAATATGGAGGACTTATTCCTCCTGATAATCAAGGAATCAACTGGGACGAAACATAACACTTTAAAGCAAACGGCACAGATAGCTTATGGTAAGCAGGACTACTCTCAGCGGACTGGCCGTGGGCACACTTACAATTTTCTTATTTTTTTTCTCAAGATAAATTATATCGTCAGCATGGCATACATCGAGACCCGTCACATGAGCTGCGTTCCGTGTGTTTCACAGCCCTCCAGATGGCGTTGGATACCAAACGACCCAAATTTATCACAATGGGTCTCAATGGATTGCATGTATGTTCTCTTCTGCTATTGTCCTTATAAGATCTTATGTGCTAATTTTTGGTTTTTCCATCAGCGCATCATCAAAGACGAACGCTTTTACATTGGTCTCGAACCGGAAGATGATTCCGTATGGTTGCCAGCTCAACTACTCCGTGCTACAGCCAGTATAACACCCGGTATAAACAACGAGGAGACCGTTGTGAATGTGTTGCGTTTGTTTTTGGCAATGGCATGCTCACCAACATGCACTCTCAACGGTCGTCTGTTGATAGAAATTCTCTCGAGATGTGGCGAATGCTGGGAAGCCGGATCTAGAGCGATTAGGGCGGCTTCCTTGGCGGCTGCAAGTCAGTGCTTGCGAACGTTCTGTGCGTTTTTGATCGACGAAGCTGAAGAGGTTAAGAAAACGGCTCCAGCAGGTCTGATGACAATTTCACAAGCTTCGGCTGTTTACAATGAGGTCATACCGGTTATGCAGTGGCTGTGTAGTCGTATTATTGAGCCTCGTGTTGGCAGTCCGAAGAAGAACGAGTCCTGCGGATCACTATACCTTACAGAGTGTATTCTAACGTTGAGTTCGGCGCTGCCGAGGAATGTGCATGCCAATCCACATTTTACATCGTTTCTCTGGCAGAAGTTTTGCCCGACTCTAGCAGCGGCTCTGGGCTCTCCGGGGAGAATTAATTTGGACAAAAAGTTTACTTACAAGTGAGTTTAGTGTCGCTGAGCCATAGAATATTTTGACGAATATTTTCAATTTGACAGAGACGCCCTTCATTTGATCGAGAATGAAGCTAGAGGATTCTTTACCGGTCCAGGTCTTGATGGACCTCAAGCGAGATGTGTCTATCTGACTGGAATTCAGTTGCTCCGAATTGCTGGGGCTCATGGTTCCTTGAGACCAATGTTGGAAGCGTTATTCCATCGAATGCTGCTACTGCCGGCTCCGCAAAATCGAACAGAACCCCTCAAGTGTGTGAGGGAGATCTTTAAGAGCCCTGAGAGGCTGATTGATTTAGCTGTGATTCTTTACTTTGACAAGAATACGGCCCAGGGTTGCAGTGACGAAATGGCACTTTTCCGATTGTAAGCCTTTGAAACGATTTTTTTTTCGATATAACCTCAAAACATTTCGTAATTTTCTAGAATAATCGATGCGATGGAAGAATGTGCTTTCGCCGCTCATACCGGAACTGGCGTTGAGGCAAGTCTCCAAGCGAGTGTCGAATGCATGGTTGCGCTTTTGGATAGTCTCCAGACCCTTTGCTCTGGGGATATTAATGAAACCATAATTAGTGATCAGGTAAGTTCGCTTTCGCTCTAATAAAATCAATTTGACTATTTTTTCATTTTTGTCAGATTGTCGACACGGTGAACACCCGCCATCCGAATCTGCGTGACGCAGACTACTCTGGTCCACTGACCTATCAATCGATGGCCCGGTTGCCGGCACAATATCGTGACGCCATTGCTGAATTTCGACAAACGATCTTCGAAAACTCATCCGGTTCGGAGAGTGACAACGAGCACAATGCCGAAAACGATGCGGCTTCAAACGGTTCGGGTGACACCGAAGGCCCTGAAGACGATATCCCATCATCGTCCAGCGATGAAACGTCATCAAAAATGGAAAACCGTTGGCCATATTCACATCTCGAAGCCCCAGTTATGCCAGTTCGAGGCGATACAGACAACGATCGTCAACATGCCCGCGATTTCGCCAAAGCTCTGCGTGAAGAACTCGTCCCGAAACTTCTGCGTTTGCGGTCGTGCGTTGAAGTTGACGAAGCAATGCAGGAATTCGCTTCGTCAGTGTGTCAAGAGAACAGTATGAACTACTCAGACTTTGAGTACAATTTAACAGCAATTAATGCCGATGGAATTTATTTGGCAATTTATTCTGCTCTGCTATTGAGTTTGCAGCTAACACGAGCCGGTCACTATGATGACGTGGAAAAGGAAATCCTGATTCCGATGTCTGAGCAACAATTTGTTACATCCGTCCAGAACACAGGTGTCTTAGTTTATTTATCAACACCGTGGCTGTGTGAATTATATCAATCGATAATCGTGTTAAATCCATTGGAGTCGCTCGAGCAGCACGAGCTGGAGAGTACCCGGTGTGCATTGGTTGATATGCTCTGCGATGCCGGGGGCATGGGTTCGACCCAGATGATGTCAGAATGGCAGCGGCTGCAATCGGTGTCGAAGTACAATGACGAACAACAGAATGATCGACGTGAAGCGGCGAGGAAGCTATGTCGAAGACTGCTTACGTGCTGTTGGGACTCGATGGTGATTGTTCTGAGTTCGGGGCTGGGCGATCTGACTGGAACTAGTGCTAGTAAGCTGATGGCACTGTCAAAACGGACACTAAGGGTGAAAATCAACAAGACGAACAAGACAAATGGCGAAGCCTTGTATGCCATGTGCCTTGATGGTCTACATTCAGTAAGACCCCCATAAACTTGTCCTCAAGCACACTCTTGACTCATTTCTTTTATTTTCAGGCTGCAACTCTAAGCAACTCATTGAACCTCCAGCACCTGGCTGGTAAGATTCTCAATCTCCTTGCTTCCAACGTATGTCAGACATCAGGACCGCGAATTTCAGCCAGTCAAGCCATGTCCATGGACGTTGTTCTGACTGGCGGACTCAATCTAGGCTCCTATAGTCCTGACTGTTGGCACTCTGTGTTTGCAGTTTGCAGGCATGTCAGCCAGCTGGAACATGACATATTCAGCCTTCAAAATCCTCCATTGACAACTTCACCTGGAACCAGTCGCAGGGATATGGAAACTGGAGAGAAACTAGCGCCACCACCGGGAAGTGACAAACTCAACTTGTCCTCGATTCCTATTGACGACGATGAAACTTGGTATGTTGTGAACAATTTTGAAGACTTATGATTCCGGTGTTAAATTCTTCACTTCTTACAGTGTCGATGTATACAGTTTTCTGCAGGCTCCGTTACAGAGTCCGAACACAAATGTAACGTCGATTTTGAAAGTCTATTCGGGAACCAACGAGACGGTTCTTCTGAGTCAAACAGACACTTCAAAGGTTCTCTGTGCTTTGTCTCATCAGGCTGAGAATCTTTTCGCTGATGCTGCCGAGAGATTGAGTCTACCATCACTCTGTCAGTTTTTGAAGAATCTCTGTAGAGCGTCGAGGGAACAGTTGTACAAGAATACGGCAACGCGAAAGGGCAGCCGGGTCTGGTGGCCGAGTAAGGGCTGGAAGAAAATCGATTCACTGCCCATGTCACTTTTGTTGCACAGGGTTGGGGATGTCACCTTGAAGGTCTTTAGGAGCTCCAGACCGCTGTTGCATATTTTGAAAGTTTGGGCTATTACCGGACCGCACTTGATGGAGGTAATGTTCAGAAAATTCACCCATTCGGCGTTTCTTATCGAATAGTTTCGTATTTAGGCCGCATGCCACAAGGACAGGGTCATATCAAAACGGTCTATCGAGTATATTCATGACATCATAACAGCTTTGCTGGTGGAACAGTCGGAACTTCCACATTTCCATTTTAACGAAGCCCTGTTGAAGCCTTTTGAGAATCTTTTAAGCATGGACACTTGTGATGTTGATGTTCAGGTGATATCTCAAATACTTACTGACCCAAACAAGTCTTATTTATCTCCTTTTTCAGGATCAAATAGTAGCCTGTCTGTATGAGATCGTCGAGGCCCATCGCACAGAAATCCGCTCTGGCTGGCGACCACTTTTCGGCACCTTGCGCAACGCCCGAAGTCGCATGCTGAACATGGGCAACATAATCGACATATTCCGGGTATTCCTGGACAGCGACAACACTCTGGTATTCGCCAATGCCGGTCTCGACTGTATCCTCTGTCTGTTATCGTATTTAGAAATTTCCGGTGGCAGCAGTAACAATTCGAACGATGACAACGATAACAATTTCCGCCCAATCGAATTCCTTCACGAAACTCTACGCTTCCTCGAACGCTGTTCCTCCATACTCGGTTTCATGTACAACATGCCAAAATGTCCGACATTCCATTCGACTTACAAGATCAAAGGCATCTCCTACACACACATAATTGACGCAAACATTCCGAATTCCATGGAGAATTTCACATATTTCGGGAATGACTATCTGCAAACGAAAAACGAACAACACATGATCTCGTACCGATCGCTGCACATTGACAAGGACGCCATCACGAAAATCGACGAAATGGACAAGTCCAGTGGAGTACTGAAGGTGTGGTTCCTTTTGCTGGACGGTTTGACGAACTCCCTCATTGTCTGTCCAAATTCCCATCAAGCACCGATCCTCCAGACGATATTCAAACTCTTTAAGAATCTCACAACTAGCCCGGGAATTGATTTCGGTTTCTATTGCATCAATCATTTGCTAATTCCAATGATTCAAGATTGGTTACGTTATATCAATAAGACTGGTGCCAGTTGGCTGGCAATTGAAAAGAATTTCAAACACTGTTGCTGCATGACCACCGATCTGGTGGTTGAGTTTATTGAAAAGTCCGAAACGAAGGCGAGTGGCCCGCCCAAGGCGAGAGTCACCTCATTGATTCTTCCGGTTGATAATCTCAAGTTTTCACAGTTGAAACTGGTTAGTGACGGAGCTGGGTCTCCAAACCAGGCGGGCGGCAACTCGTCGAGCGAAGAAAGCAATCAGAACGATTTCCCAACGAAGATATCCGGATCAGCAACATTGGCACTGAAGCAATTGCTCTTAGTGCTGATCGAGTGTTCAGCACAAGCTCAAGAAACTATTGCTAGAGTGGGAGTTTCATGCTTGAAGCATGTTATCCTGTCAACGGGAACACTCTTCAACGAGTCACAATGGATGATAGCGTGTTCGGCTATTCATCGAGCTTGTACAGTTACTATAGCCCCACTGAGACAGCTATCGTTTGCATTCCATGAAAAATCCAACAGTTTCTATGGAGACTGTGCTAATGTCAAAGTGGCTGCTCGAAGGGATAGCACTCTCGACGAACTGTCTAGAATATATTCCCTGGCGCAGCAGGTTTTCTTATCAGATAATCAAAGGGAGCCCGGTTCTGCCCGTGGTAGTACACATCTCGACAAACATCTAACCGATGATCGAAGCTATTCGTTCCTGCTTTATCCCCTCAACAATGGCTTCAATTCAAACCTTGACAATTTCGTCATTCGAATACCATTTAAGAATCTAGTTGTCGGCCTCTTGGCCAATCAAATGCTTCTCCAGTTAGTCGCTAAATTACTGTTGTCCCGTTTGAAGTGTGTCCCTCAAGCTGTATCGACTTGCATTTTTGACAATTATTCAACGACAACCTCGAATTCCGAATATGATTTGGATTTCCGTTCTAAGGAAATCTTGTTGCGTTGCGTTAAACAATATCTAACCAGTTCTCTGGAGTTTGACTCCAGACCTGGTTTGAAGTTTCTCATGCAAAAGGTTTCGAACATCGAGTTCGCTGCGAATCTCTACAAACAAATGACTTCATCATGGATGATCTACTACATTGCACTGGTGGATTCGTATCTTAGTGATATTGTCGTTTATAATCTCGGTCCCGAGGATTTGCATTTCATACTCGAGTCATGCTCCAGGCTCAATACAACAACTGTCAAGAAGAAGGAGAACTTTGTTCGGTATCTCTTCTGTCTGCAGGACGCCTGGAATCTAGTCTGTGAATTGTATTTGAACAACTCGGCGATGCACGATGTGGAAAACGGAAGTCTCAAGGACGAGAAACGAAACAAATCACTGAATCCATTCATTACTCGACAAACTTCACAGATCGATGGAGATCCTGGTAGTTCTTCGAGTCGTTCCGAAACAGCTGAAAGTTCACCCATTAAATCACCCGAAGAAGATAGTGTTACAATGACAACACTTATTAGTGAATTTCAACCGAAATCACGAACAAATCCTTTCGACACAAATCGCCCCCAGAAACTGGATTCGGAACAAATTTCACCAGAAATCGAACAGCAGAGGGCTACTAGTATTTTTAAGGATTCAAATTACAAACGAGCTGCACTGGCTCAGCTTGTTGTTGCTTCAATGGAATTGTTGAGATCATTGCCGGGGGAAGCCGAAGAGAATTTAAAACTCCTGATGACACCGACAATTCGTGAAGCTTTTCGTCTAGTTCAGTTACAGGGTAATGAGCTTAAGGTTAATCAGTTTTAAGAATCATCAGAAAGGACGAGCAAAGAAAGAGTAAAATAGAATTTTTATAAAATATTAATGTGTGGTGTTATACTTGTGTAATATTTGTGTTTAACACATAAATTTATTATTCTTGTGAAGATTTAAAACAAAGAAAAATGGTAGTTTAGGAAGTATTTTTCTAAATTTTTAGGTGATTTTTCTCATCATTTTTTCAAGATATTCGTTTTACTATAG
This sequence comes from Sphaerophoria taeniata, assembly GCA_943590905.1. Lineage (NCBI taxonomy): Eukaryota > Metazoa > Arthropoda > Insecta > Diptera > Syrphidae > Sphaerophoria > Sphaerophoria taeniata. Next base: position 29,656,445 of record OX016541.1, read on the forward strand.
AAATAGATTTTCTTTATTCCCAAACGCACATTTTTTGATTGACAGAGAAATATTTTACATTCTTCTTAAATTTGACTTTAGTTTAAAAAACAAAAAACTGCTGTCAATCAAGTAAAACTTTGTAAGAAAATTGAATCTATCAAAAAAAAAGAAAGAAAATACAAAAATGTAACATTTTCCGGAAAAACAAGTCCCCGCTCACACACACGATTTCCTTTATAATTATAATTAAATTCTGTTTTACATAAATTTGTGTCCACAGCATATGAAGACAGTATTAATTCGACTTTTTTGAACATTTAATTTAATCTTAAAAAATCACTTGAATGTTGTATTTCCCATCAAACTTGATAATAAATTATAAGCTTTTTTTTATTTTTTCCCAAACTGTAATATTGTACTATAAACAAAATAACCTTAATGAACCTTAAATGTTAACAATGAACACTAGGCTTATATTAATTTTACTTGAAGAAATTCCAAAAAAATACGCAAAAAAACGTTCTAATATACTTACTAAAATATTCTATAAATAACAAAAAAAAAATAATAATCAAAATATTTTTGATGGGCGTGTATACTGTTCTATAAAAATTATTTAAAGCTGCTAATAATAAAAATTATTTATTGCGAAATGAATTATCAAAACAACTAACAAACATATAGGTCTCACAAAAATATACAAATATATACATACATACATATATTTTTCGCTGTGCTGTCTTAAATGTTTGTTTTATAACAATTTCAAGCTTTAAAGTATAAGTTTAACAATAAATACATACAACAACAAAAAGAAAGAAAACAAAAATTACTACAAAATGCTAAAAAAATATTAACTGTTAGGAATATAAATGTTTTAGGTTAAATATGTAAGAAACACATGAGAATATCGATGAGGGATTTATTTTGAATCTTTAACCTTATTTTCTGCAAGTAAGAAGACTATAAGAAGAAAAAAAAATAAATCCAAATATATTTGTGCTATAAATACATTGAATAAAAATAAAATGCTTTTTTCTCTACAAAAAAACACGATGATTTATATTTTTAATATACGATTTTAAGAGAAGATAAAAATGGGTCAAGGTAGATTCCAAGATGATTTTATTCGTACAATTTTCGACATTTTCTACAGAAAGCTTTGCCTCTTTCTAAATTCTAGTTTATCTATGATATATTAAATATACGAATATCCGATGAATATAAATTAAACGTTGCTACGAATGTTGTTGATACTGACAAAAATTCCAAGATTCTCTATTTATAGCGAGAAGAAGATTTATCAATTTTACAGTTTAGAATCGGCATGAAACAGAAATACCTAGATGGGTTGAAAAATTGTAGATCAAAAGCCCAGATTTAATTTGACCGCAAAGTACATTCCCGCAGTTCTTTTGCCAGAACATCATTTGCCCGCAAAGAATCGTACCTTTTTCATGAGAATCTACGCCTTTTCGTCACACAAAGTAATGACAGCTGTGAATTAGGCCACATCGTTTTTTTTTTCGGAGACACCAAAGACTGAAAATCATGGAGAACGAAGCAAAATAATTCTTCGTTCAAATAAGTGCATTTAACCGGTTCATGCTGAAAGCCGTTAAAAAAATAAATTCCAGATTATAAAATACTGGAAAGTTTGTTCTTGCGTGATTTACTACTTTTTGTAATAAGAAACAGAACCATTTTTTTCGGGATTTATTTTATTACAAAAAACCTATCGACCTGTTCTCCACCTAGCATGAACAATCTGGAACGGACTAATAATGTTTTCCCATAAAATGCAGCATATATAGGAAAATTTGAATGAAGAATTTTAATGCTTCGTTCTCATTATTTGGTTTTCTGTTTTCGAAAGAGGGTGTGGCCTACGGTCAGTGGCATATTATCCTAAAGGCAAACTAGGCACGTGCCTAGGGGCGCGCGGCAATAAAGGGCGCGGGTGCAGTGATTTTTACAAGTGGCAATAATGCGAGTTTATACGTGGTTGTTAAAGTAGAAAAATTATGAACTCAAAACGCACTAGCCACTTTTGTTAAAATAAAAATTGGTCCTGAGCAATTCCACTTACAGTACAGAGTCAACTCGGTTTGCCAACTCGGCATTCAACTAAGGTTCCTTCTCCCTTCTAATTTTGTAAATGTTTTTCAATATTGATTTTACTTATTGTAGGGGCAAATAACCTAATGGTCAAAATTCTTCAGCGGATGGCAAGGATTTTGACGGATTAAAAACTTGATTTTTCTGCACTTTAAGTATTTTCTAGATTGATTTTCGGAGCAATCGACTTGCAACTCGGTTTTCATAAGAACCATCTCGAATTAACTTGGTTTACAAAATTTACGATTCGGCACACCATTAATTAAAATATTTCATCTAAGCTAATATTACGTTTCCACTGAACGATAATCTAGATCATCTTCCAGTTTGATTAAAAATAATCTAATAGTATTTCCACTGGATTTTGTTAGATTAATTCTTACATACAAAATCTTGGTTACAAAAACTGTCACAATTGAAAGTTCTTTTCGCATAAAAATACAAGGATCACCTCAAATAAAATTAAAATGTTGGTTTTAAATTATTTAAATGAAGAAAAAAGTAAGTTTTTGATGGCGGGCATTGAAATGGATCCGGAAAATGTTTGAATGGATATTTAACTATGTTTTCCTTTGAACAGAAAGCAAATTATATACCAATCGACCAATCCAAGATTTTTGTTTAACTTATGTTCAATTGCACACTTTTTATCATTAAATTGTGTTTTTCCACTTTTCGGTTGTAAATTCATTTTCCTAAACAGATGGAACGACCATTTTGTTATTTGTTTTTGTTGTTTTTGTTTTTATTTTATTTTTGTTCAGTCTGACAAGAAACGGGTTTTTTCTCTCTTTCTTCCACCTTTTCATTGGAAATGGGAAAGTGAATCCGTTCAGCACAGTCCAAATCAAGTTGATTAATTTGAAATCTCGAATTGAGATGATTAACTTTTGTATGACAAATCTAGTGATTTCGAAGAGATTTCAAGTAGATTTGAGTTAATCTCAGATTATCGCTCAGTGGAAACAGCATATAAGTCTCTTTTTCCTTGGCCCTACTTTAACGCCTTTTCTTTAGGCGCTGTTCGGTGGTTGCCGTCAAACTATATATACGTACGAAATATGTTTAATATAGGGGCGCCAATGAGATGCCTGCCTATGGCGCCCTCAACGTTTAATCCGCCACTGCCTACGGTGCGGGTGCCAAATTTCACATGGGTTTGCGCGATTTTTTTTTTATGTTCAGTCCTGAAAACTGAATTTCCGAATGAAGCATGTTCCAAAATTTAAAGAAACTTAGTCGTTAGAAAATCGAGTGATTTAATTGATTATATTCTAAGTCTTGAAAACCTAGTCGTTCGGAAATTCAGTTTTCAAGACTCTGAAAATAATAAAAATTAGCGCCAGAGTAATGCAGTTTTTGGTGTACAAATTATGTACAAGTAAAAAGCACAAAATGATAATTTTTTGCAACTGTAATAAAAAATTGAAATTATTTCCCAATTTGTGTGGGACGGAACTTCAAACAAAAGTGAAATTCTGGCCCACAAAAAAGTGATGCTGATTCTCACCTTAGATGGTACACAACATCACCCGAAAAAATTGAAACTATAACCCATGTGACGTTATGACCCGTGAAGTTATACACCCGCACCATCATGGCCTACTTCACAGCTGTCAATACTTTGTGTGACGAAAAGGAGAAGTTTCTCATGAAAAAAAAAACGTAAGATCTTGTACCAGTGGCGTAGATAGCTTTTCGCTATGGGGGGGGATAGATCTAGTTCGCTCATTTTTACTTCCGACATCTATACTAATATATAAAGCTGAAGAGTTTGTTTGTTTGTTTGAACACGCTTATCTCAGAAACTACTGGTTCGAATTGTAATTGAGTTGGATAGTCCATTAATTGAGGAAGGTTTAAGGCTACATAGCATTAAGCTACGACCAATAGGAGCGAAGAATCAGTGGAAAATGTGAAAAAAACAGCAAGAAAAATTAATTTTTTTTGTTTGTGTGAACGCGCTGATCTCAGGAACTGCTAAATCAAATTGAAAAATTCTTTTTGTGTTGAATAGTCCATTTATCGAGGAAGCCTTTAAGCTATACAAAGTTACGCTGCGAATAATAAGAGCAGAGCTTCAGTGAAAAGCCTTACTAAAACGGGGAAAATAAAACATATTTGAACGCTTCGAGTTAAGAAAAATTTTGACTTAGGGAGAGTCGACTAATATACAATTTTAAAATAACTTCGCAACCGAATTCACGCGCATGATGCACAAGTCAAAACGCACCTCTGGCCGGAGCGCGAGGGAGAGGCGGACGAATTCGCGGGCAACTGCTAGTATAGAATATATGAAAAGTTTTGAGTGTTTGTCTGTCTTTCTGTAAACGCACCTGCAGCCTTAACCACTGGTCCGATTGACTTAAAACTTGAAAATTAGAGGTTTGAGCGAATTCGCGTTATTGCTTTTTTTTATTGTTTTTTTTAAGATCAGAATTTAGGGAAGCCACCATACAATTTGTTTTGGCCAAAAACTAAAAGTTTCAATTTTCTCAAACCTCTCATAGAATCGTTTTTTTCTTATACATTTTTTTCGAAAAACAAAACCCTGATCAGCTACTTTTTTTCTGAAAGTACGTATAAATTGCCCAAATAATATTTTATTTTCAAACAAATTTTAAAAATTTGTTTGTATTTTTTAAAAACATTTATAAACTTTTTTTCAAAATTCTATATCTCGAAATCGGATCAATATTTAAAATCGAAATTCACTAATAAAATGTAAATTTACATATTCTTGAATACTGGGTCCATGTTCTGTTACTCGGTCGAAAACTTTCGGAGTCGAGAAACATAGGAAATCGAAACAAAATGTGTCAAATTTCATACAAAAAAACTAGTTACGCTCCGTTTACACTGGGGCCCTATTATGGGATTCGCGCGGATCGTTTTCAATTCGATCTTTCAAATTCGACTCGCTTCGTATTTCCTTATTAACTAATTCGCGGCGGAGCGAAAATATTTCTTTCAATATTCCAGCGATTTCACACTTTTGGTTTGTCTATTTCTTCCAAAATTCCACTGATTTGAATAAACACTTTTTCGCTTGTGAATCCGCCAAAAAAAAGCTGTCAGATTTCAACTCGCCAGCAAACATTATGACATTTCAAATTCGCTATCGAATTCGTTAATCGGTCGAATTCAAATCGAAGAAGGCGAAAGCGAAAGCAATAATTGAAAAAATGTCAAACTCGCTAGCAAAACGATCCGCCGCGAATCCCATAATCAGGCCCCTGTTTTCGGTATGGTTTTCTCGATGTGAGAAGTTACAGAACATGGGTACTGCATACCCAAATTAATTTTAGGAAATTTTCGTAATATTTTATATATACAAAATTAATTAAAAAAAAAGCCACTCCAAATAATTCGCACAAATAACTCGCAAAATTACGACGAATGATTGTCAATCTGCCGCTTGTGTAAGGCATGCTTTATGTAATGGGTAATAGCGCATTTTGTTTTCTGGTTAAAATGAACTAGTGTGAGTTATCGTTACCGTTAGGATTCGCGTTAACTTCACCACAGTTGTGCGAACATTTGTGTTCGAATGAATGAGTGTGTTGCGTGTTTGAGGCGGTTTCTTACACCAAATTAACAATGTGACACACGGTGAGAAGAAATCTAAATAACTTTCAATTTTTGTGTCGGTGTGAGTTTTTGTGGAAAGCTGGAGTTAAGCTGTTTTTCTTGCACGTTTACCTATTATTAATTGGTGAGAGACGTTAAAAAAGTACTTTTTAAAAATCGATATAAAAAAGAAATTCAAAATATTTGGTGATTTGTCGAAGTAATAATTTTTTTCAGATGAAGTTGACTTTGTGTTTTCCCCGTAGACTGTAGGTATAGAATGTACAATTTACAATGCCTCTAGGAATCATGTGAGTACTAATAAGACTTGATTCACGTAGGAAGTAGGTACTAAATTTCAGAGTGCGTTTCTTTAACTTATTTGGTATGACTTGGTTATGTTGAACAATTATGAATCCCAATGGGGGGGATATATCCCCCTGATCCCCCCCCTATCTACGCCACTGTCTTGTACACGGGCAAACGATACACATTACTTTCCGGGATTTCGTCTTCAGAGCCGGATTAAGAGGTCTAGAGGCCCGGGGCAGCAAAGGTGTGGAGGCCCCAAATTATTTTCCAAAAATGTAAAATGGACAGTTTTTTACAGTTGAGTTTTTCAATACATAGCTACTTATTTATTGTTTAACAAGAATATATTATTTTATTATTTAACATTAGAAATATAATTGGAAAAAAGAATGATTAAATTTTAGTGCTAACGAACGGAACCTTCCGAGCTCTTTCCTTCGAGAAATAGTTTACTATTTCGCTGAAATCCAGTTCCCAAAGAAGAAAACTTTTTATACTCAGGAGAGAGAGATTAGACGGTTTTGTCCCATCGTGGTTCAAAGTCTATTTTTTATAATTTTCATTTTTGAAAATGAGCGCTCTCCAGTACATTTTGTTACCATCAAAACCAAATACATTCTCAAAGTAATTTCAAGTTTTGGGAATGTAGCGCTGATATTTTGATCTTCGAGGATTTGGTAATAAAATAGTTCCGGAGATTGGTTTGTCCCATAGTCCTTCTCGTATGAGTCGATCAAAGAAACAAATTGAAACAACTGATTACTAAGACTACCTAGGTTCTAAATCGTCCTCATAAACTTTCACCAATGCTTCTGCTGCAGCTTGCAAGCACCCATCTTCTCAATGTGAACGTATAGCTTGATAAGCACGCAATCTTCCTGTAAGAGAAACGCATAGCAGGAATAAAGACGGATCGAGCGGATTCAACCTCACGTTTCTCCTTCTGGTCCTGTCGCGCGATTGTACGAATTCGTCAGTCTGAGATATTTTCTTGGCAGCTTCCTCGTATTTATCGACATCATTTCTTTTCGCTTTCACGAATGATTTCAATGATTGTTTGAAACGCTCCAAGATATCGTTCCAAAAAATTGCGAATAAAGCGGTTTCGTGACCACTGATCTTCTGTAGAAGGTACGCTGCTGCATTTCTCGTGATGTCTTTTTGCTCTTTATCGGAAGATATACTGGATAGAGCTTCAACGATTTCCGAATATCTGTCGACTATGGCTTTCGTAGCTTCAGCTCGACAAGCCCAACGAGCATTATAAAGCTCTTTCAAGACGTAGAACTGTCCGCTTTTTTTCTTCAACAATTTTCCGATCACAACTCCGTATCGTTCTGTAGTTTCTGTTAAAAACGTATACAAACAGCTGATGGACAAGGGTTTGCAGTTGTCTTTCCAACTTAATTACGAGAATGACCACAACATGGTACAAACGCCGATAAATGTTTTTTTTCCAAAATAAGTGCATGCATCCCTTTGTATTTGCCACTCATGTTTGTAGCGTTGTCGTGCTTTTGCTGTGGCTTCGACACTATGGCCACAGTTTGGTAAAAACATAAGAAATCTTTCTTTTGGCGTTGATCCTCCCATATATCGAAGAACTTTAGTTAGTTGATCGATATGAGATTCGTCGGGAGTAGAGTCTACTGATACAGAATAATGTTTGGATTTTCTTATCATGGATACTATTTCAGTAAGTACTTTATCACCCATACAAGTGATCAGTTCTTCGCAAATCGTGGACGAAAGGTAATTGACAAGACCACTCCTTTTGTTTGTATGATCTTTCAAATGGGTTGCCAGAATTGGTTCATTCTCGGCTAACTGCTTAAATCCGCAGAATATACTAGTTTCAGAAAAATCAGATTTTCCAAAATACTTAGTTATTTGTCTTTATAGCTGCTAGTACTAGTGAGTGTTTCAGGCGATTATTACAGAATGAAAAATTATAATTTTTGATTTTAAGAATATATAGAAATAAAAAAAAACTGAGAAACTAGAGTTAAACAATTAGGTAATGTATGAACAAGTGAAAAAATTTAATGGTAATAAAAGGTAAGATATGGGTTATTTCTGTAACGATACTGTACTGTGCATACACGCTATTTGAAACACAAGGGCGATATTGTGTTTGTACTATAACAATTATTGAGCAAAATATAGGTATTGTGAAGGCCCCTCTTTTGTGGAGGCCCCGGGTCAGTAGCCCCGTTTGCGCTCCCTTAAATCCGGCCATGTTCCGTGCTATCATTTTCCAGTCTTTCGACTACAACTACAACCCCTATTTCTTTTATAGAAAAAGTAGTAAATCTCGCAAGGAAAATAAATTTCGGGATTTAAGTTTGCAGGCTTTCAATAGGTATATGAACCGGAAATTGAAAATCCCTTTTTTTACAAATTCTTTTTTATAAAACATCTACTAAGGCCTTGCCTCTCTGGAGCTTTCACTTCGATCACTTTGATAAAGAACCAACAAGAATTTCTCAAGAATTCGAGGAATGACAACAAACAACTTATGAACATTTTCCAACTTTTGAGGTAGAGTAGAAAAAACACAATTAGTGAATTTTTGATTGTCATAATGACAGTGGTAGACATAACTTTAGCAGCTAGCTCCTTATAAAATTTCAACTTCAAGTTAAAGCATCGCACTGTAGTTTCATTAACGACGCTGACGTCTTCCTTGCGATGTTCGAAGGAACCATTGTGTTTTTTTTTTTTTTAGCAATTATGCTAACGGAGTGCAAAACCCAACATCTTCCGACAAATAATTTCACTAAACTAATCCAACAATAATTTTAAATTTAAATATTTGCATGCAAAATTTTAATTAAATTCGCCTTAATGTCTAATTGAACGAATCGATATAATGGTAATTTAATTTTACTATTGCTACATAAGAATTTGGGTTATGCGACTAAAATGAAAAGTTCATATTAAACACATTCATATTAAAAACTGTACTTTATTTGTATGTATATCTATCAATTAATATATTTTTTTTCAATGTGAAATAAACCATTTCTGTAGGTTGTTATTTATTAATTTTACCTCTGTTTGTCCTTTGCCAAATTGGAATTTCAATTTTCAATTTTTCTTAGTGCTCACGTTCAAGTTAATTCCATACTTCCACTTTTTTTGTGATACAATTTACGCGGCCTACAAAAGCCGAAAGGGTATACATTACAGATTAAACGAAAATATTTTTTGTGCAGATGTGCAATAACTGTACGTACTAGGTACCTTACCTAAAATAAAAATAGAGTGGCGCGACAGCTCTTGAAGAGCCAAGGCCTAAGTGGCTTACTCTCATCAACAATTCTCTCAGTGCGTGTGAAGAATTGATGGGACCTACAATTTAACGCCGATTCCGAACGGCAGAATTGAGAAGCACCTTTTCATGACAGATTGATACTCTTGGAAGATTTGTCAGGTCTTCGCAAGAGAGGTACCTTACCTATATTATTTAAATGTTCTGTAACGTTTTCGTTATATCGATACATTTTTTAAGGACACCAAGCAAAAGAGAGATTTTAAAGCAAAAAAAAAAGAAGTGCTCGAATCGGCCAAGAAGTCTGCCCAATAGTTAGTTAGACGAAGCTCAGAAGATTTATAACTACTTCAAATATTTCAACAAATACAATACGTTCAGTAAGAAAGTGTGTCCTTAAACATATACACTTGCGTTTCAAAATGCAGAATATTAAACATTTTGTTTGTAATATTGAAATCTTGAAAACTTAGCAGAACCTGTATTTTGAGTGCTACTACACACTTATATGTAGTTTTGTAGCATAAACATAAACAAAGCAATGTCAAACAAAAATTTCACTCATTGACGCACTTCCAGGAATGTACAGATACAGGCGCGGATTCAGAGGGGGGTCACGGGGGTCATGACCCCCCCCCAAACAGGCCGTATTAAAAAAAAATAGAGCTGAACCAATAACAAAAAAAAAAAAAATGTGCACGACTCGGTCGTACGAACTTGCTCCTGTATTCACAATTATAAATCATAAAAAAAAAAAAAAACTCATAAATAAAAATTTAAATTGAAATATGTACCTCAAAAATGGATTCAATCGAAAAAAATTGATGTCATATGATTTCTTAAGAAAATGTTGGTTTTTTCAATTTTTTTTTATTTATTTAAAAAAATTAAACTTTGAAAATATACCTCGTAAATACATTTCATTCCAAAAATTTAAATGCCAAACAAATTTAAACCTTATTTTTGATTTACTGAATTTTTTTTTTGAAAATCGTCGGAGCCGTTTTTTTTTAAATTAATTTTTTATATATAAAATTTTTCAAAAATGTCTTAAAATTAATTTGGGTATGCAGTATTCAAGAATATGTAAATATACATTTTATGAGTATATTTCGATTTTTAATATTGATCCGTTCTTAAGATACACAATTTTGAAAAAAAAGTTTAAAATATTTTTTTAAAAATCCAAAAAAAATTTTGAAATTTTTTTGAATACAAAAAATTATTTAGACAATATATACGTACTTTCAAAAAAAAATTACGCTGATCGGAATTTAATTTTTTGAGAAAATCGAATAACAAAAAAACGGTTCTATGGGAGGTACCGTTTTGGAGCAATACAAAAATTTTTTTTTTACATAAAATACATGAATGTTAAAAAAAATTAAATTCGAGGAAGTTTAAAAAAAATCGTAGGAACCGTTTTGGAGAAAATTTAAAGTTTTGGTTTTTTGCCATAAAAATCGTATGGTGGCTACCCTAAATTTTGATCTTTAAAAAAAATGAAAAAAACTGAGATATGGGTTTTTGCTCAAACCTCTTATTTTCAAGTTTGAAGTCTATCGGACCAGTGGTTAAGGCTGTAGGTGCCTGTAAACTTCCCGACAGACAGACAGACGGAATCGCCGGACTCACTTTTTTCGACTTCTCTATCATCGTAATGTCATATCTCATCATCATCTCAAATTTTTTTTTTGTACGAATTCAATACTTGCCATATATTCTATATGTCGCAAGTAAAAACAAACGAACAAAATCTAGTTTTTGCAAACTTAAGAACCGGGAACTTACCAAAAGACCACGATTAACTTACTTTTTTGCATTCTGAAAAAAAAATGCTCGAAGGGGGAGTTCAGAAGCATCATGGTACGTTTCTGCTACAAGCTGAAATCTTCAATGTCCTCCGTTATATAGGAAGTCCGAGGCAGAAACACTGTAAACCCAAAAAGCTTCATCAGGTCTGGAAAGAGCCTTTCATTGAGGTCCGTCACAACGTTGTCCAACAGAGGAATGTAAATTGCTCTCCGGAAATATTCCTCCGGGGTTTGATTCTGTTTGTGGTTATATCGATGTTTTTGACAAGAAACAACGCGTGGTACTTTCAACTTCACATTCAACTGTGTTGCGAGATTTTCGGTTTCAGAAAATAGCTTATTTCGTCGGACGTTATTTCACGTCACCGCTATAGATACTTCCTATAATTGATACTTCCTATAATTGTTTGAATTTTTTATTTCTCACTAACTACTTGTTTAATTATGGCAATTAAGCATTTAATTTAATACCACAATCAAAACCTTTTTTAATCGACTTTAAACCTTATGACGAACTGGCTCTAAAAAAATATTTGTTTGGGTGTTTAAAACAAAGAAACGGTGGTTCGGGAAGCTAGTTAATTTTTTTCTGTCAAATTTGATTTTTTATTCATTCGAAAGTGTATTGAACAAAAGTAAACACATTACTTTGTTTTTTTATTTTTCAAAAACGTAATCCAGTCATTATAGGTTTCACCTGCGGAAAAATTCCTAGTGGGCTAGATTTTTGTGTATATCTTTATTACGTTCCTCTTATGAAGATGTGAAAATCGACAATGATATCGCGCCGTGCCGGCTAAAAAAGTTATGGTGGTCAAAAGGTCGCGAAATTTTTCGTGAATATTTCGCGACCTATTGCCCGGAGGTCAATAGTGGTCAAATTGTTCGTCTTGAGATTATCTAAAAATAATGCCTCAGGCATATTTCTATAAAATTAACCGTTTTCGGAGTAGAGGGACTAGTACGCGCTCACATTTGCTCTATTGTTTTTTCTTCTTTCATATCAAAATCTTCAGTTTCTGTTTAAAATTACCAAAATAACCAACTCATAAGAGCTACGTAATAAAGGTGTACACAAAGATCTAGCCCACTAGGAATTTTTACACAGATTGGGGTTTAAAATTACTAAAATAACTGGACTATATTAGAAAATTAATTTTGCTCATAACTTCTGAATATGTGAATTTATGAAAAATTTCGAGCCGTTTTAACCTTTCCTGCAGTGTTTATTAGGTTATTCTTGTTATTTTTGATTTTTTTCTATCCTGTGACCCCTCCAAATCAAAATTCTAGATCCGCGCCTGTACAGATATTTGTTTTTTAGCCGTGCAACACGAATGTGTAACTCTCTTCAAAACCAATATATACGGAAACCTCTTTTGCAACCCCTCTCTGTGTAGTGTATATCCATAAAGTGCGCACTGTGTCTCTTTCACAATAAGAGTATAATTAATAACCCCTTACATGTGTGCCAGTTAAAAAAATGCATGAATATGTCTTGAATCTCCCTCTCTTCTAAAAAAAATCGCATTCAAGAAGATGTCTTAATCTTTTCTCAATGAAAATGATTTATAAGACAATCGGATAACCTATTTTTCTAATTTTCTCTAATTTTTGGCCCTAATCGCACTCGACCACTAAATTTTTATTTTTTTAAGCTCGCTCCTCATTTTCCAAAAATAATACGCTACTTAAAAGCTATACCCTCGATTTATATTTATTTATCTTAAAAAACCTAACGAATGTTGTTCAAAGGGTTAAAGAAATATTCAACTTAATATTTACGTACCCATTTAAATTAAATTTCCTAAAAAAAAAATCAGACGATATGGCTTACCTCTGCGCGCTATGCTGCTTAAAGAATAAGAAATTCAAGTTCAAATAAAGAACAGAAAAAACTCGCCTCATAACATAAGGCTTTATACAATGACACAAACAGTCATCCTCGTCATCATCCCTTCTCGAAATTAAATACTGAAGGTGAAGGATGTGCTCATGATTTCCCTTCTCTTGCTGTACAATGTACATGCGGTGTCGTCCTCCTGACTGTGTTTAGGGAAAAATATTGGGGAATACATTCGTTAGGTTAGATTATTTGGCCACGTGCCAAATTTTAACTGGAGTTGCATAGATATAATTTTTTTTCCTATTTTGATTGCACATACCTAGACATAAAATACAGCATACACTTGCAAGTATGTATAAAAGAATTATGAAGTTTGAATACCCGGATATTAAAGCATTAAAATAGATTATGCAACCCCAGAGCCCAAATGGAATTTTGATGATATATTACAGACGTCTCGTGGTGCATAGTTCATTCCAATGAAAGTCGTTTTTGCTTTGTAAACATAAGAGAATTTGGCTCTCCAAGTCTGTAGAATTTTTCCCCATCAATAATAGATCAGTTACCGCTTTTATTGCAGAGTTTCTCTACCACATTTATCTCAAATAATATTGGAGTCCTTTTGAAGAGATGAATATGAATTTGATATGATTAATGAAACCTGTCGTTTACCTCTGCTCTGGATTGCTGGCTAGGGAATATTCAAAAACACCACAGACAGTCATTCATAAGACTTATTTCTTAATTAAATTTAAAACTAATTTCGGAATCGGTTGCATGGAATGTACACAATACTGTAGGTACTCTTTCAAATTTATTGCATGGAAAAAAGGGTTGACCAAAAATACTGAACCACACGTATTGAAGAAATCAAGAAACGTGATACTACATAGGATATGGCTACTTCATAACAGCTTTTGTTGTGGGAATAAAGTTAAGAGACTGTAAAATATGGTGCAAAATGAAAAAAACCTTCGACGGTATTTTGAGTGAGACAATTTTGACTAAGCATTCCTTAGGCTTAAACAAAAAACAAGTGCAAAATTTACATTTAAATACAAAATTAATTATTTTACCACCCCAAATTTAAGTTGCCCAAAAGTGTATAGAATTTCCCTTATATCCCATTAAGTTCACTGAATATTTATATCATATGATCCATTAATTCATTCAAATAGCACAGTCAGACTGTTAACGCACTTAAAATATATGCATTTTCGTGTGTAAGGAGGGTTGATAGTAAAAACTAGGATTTCGGGAGTAAAAAGTCTAGAAAATGCCAGTATACAGCAGTCTTCTATATTCTTTCGTAAGTCTACATTTCTACAGAATTTGGTGGTTGTTTATTGTTTCTCGGATAAAGATATAGAGTTATGTACAGTTTCTAGCGGAATTCTTTTAGATTTGGCAATGGCACTGTTAAATTATTGATGGTATGTGCATTGTGTACTGTAATAAATAAAACAGAGAAGAGTAAGAAAATAGTCAATTCTTGAACTTGGATGTTACCATGGCAGTAGGTATATGAAACTATGTAATAAGTATACATTACACATAAGAAAGGTATCAGCTATAAATTTGAAATAAATGACTGTTTAACTTTACACATGACGATATTTTACAATTTTCTTGTCGCAAAACTGCTTTGAACATACTGGAAAAACAATCAACTTTAGTATAGACACTCAATGGAAAAAGTATCACAGAAGATAATATTGTCTTACCATGCACAATTTTAAATAATAATTTAAGACCTCTTCTTACGGTATGAATTAAAAGTGAACTCGAAGTGTCCTCCAATTGCTTATACATAATTTAAATGAATAACCAATTTGCTTCGTTCTCCATGATTCTCATCATTTCGAGTCTCATATAATTTTTGTTTTCGAAAACAGATTGCTGTTTTTCTAGTTCTAGCTGTTAGGAAAAACTATTTTCAAAAGCAATTTCAGGCACACTTTGAATTTGACAGTTCTATTACACAAATTATGCGTGATTGAAGTAAATTTTCGTGTCATTTTAAGATACATTCACAAAAAAAGAAATCGTTACTTTTTAGCTTCCTAAATACCGAAAAACTTGTAACAACTGTTTTCGACGGCAAATGGCTATAAAATAACAAGGGATTCGACACTAATTCAAAAAATTATATTCTTTCGATTTTTGTCTTCTCTAGAAACGACACGGTCAGTGAAAATGACAAAAATACTTGCAAGGTCGGTAATCAAGTTATGATCATGATCACGCAGTCAAATTACTTTCTCGTACTATTCAACTATTTCGATAACTCGGGATAGAGTTTGGCTCTCAGTGATAAGCTCAGATTACTAATTTTATTGTGTGTGTAGTATTTTTTGAAAACTTGGTAGAGGTTTGTAGAATGGGACTTTAATCTCAGAGTCCACTTTCGACCAACCGTCCTGTAATCCTCTCAAACGACGACGACGTTGGAGGCAACAGGCAAGGATCGGATTGATATAAAACAAGCTTCAAATACCAAATTTGTACCTTCAAAAGTTCAAATACTCTCCCTGTTATTATTTTATTAGTAGTGAGAGCAACTCTATAATCTTATCGCACTCAAATGTACTCCAAAATAATGAACAGATAAAAACACTCCAGGGACGGAACGGACAACGGACTAACATATAAAATAAATAAAATAAAAAAAACTGTGTGATGCTAAATTCATAAAATGTAGAAAATTGTAATGAATTAAAGATTGGTTTTAAGCAGACATTTATCATTTATTGAGCTTCAATTCCATGAAACAATAATATTGTTCACATTCATACACACTACATACAATACTAAGGTACATGCTCTTGGCCCTTGCACGCTTGCACCTCACTTGTAGCCAGCCCTGAAAATCGAATAGGAAATGAGTGCACTTCCACTCAATACTTTAAACTTTTCACTCCAAAACCTAACCAACCAGTACCAGAGATGAGTATTTACTTCATATGTAGCAGATCTACTTCATTAATTTATTTTTATGCATCTGCTATGTAGCAATCTATTTCTACTACATTTTTTCAACTCACAAAATTCATTTAAGATGTGTTGTATTGATTCATTTTTTGTTAATCGAAAAAGTCATTTTCAGGATCTGAATGTACTCAAAAATTTACTACTTCAATCACAAGACACATACACATTTTGCGGAAACGTCTGCTCGTGGTCTTGTGCGATCAATTGAAACTTCGGTTTGATTTGACCGACAAAAAGTTGGACTTGTTAGAACTTTTGGATCCAAAAATAATACAATCTGAAAAATATACGACAATTCTTCCACATAGAAAGTCTTAACTCCGAATTCAGAACGCTTATGTTTACTTAATGTATCCTTAACCAAATTTGCATTTTACTGCATGCTTTAATGAAAGTAGAAAGTAAGTTGCAAAGCTTGGAAAAATTCAGGTATGTAGTTCCCTAATCTAGAAAAGCTGTGCTTCTTCCATGGACAGCTATATGCGATGCGTGTTCGTGGGTGTCCAATGCCCAGAATATTTTCATTGTTTCACCTTATATCCTGTAAAACACCATATTAAAATATTAAGTTAACTTTTACTTAACGCGGGCAAAGGCGCGGGTACCAGCTAGTATCAAATAAAATGATAATACATTTGTTTTGTTAATATATATTTTTTTCATTATCTGCTACATCTTTCACAAATCTACTTCGTTTTTTTAGGCAATACGCTTCACTTTTCGGGCTTAGCATTCTCATCCCTGACCAGTACCAGGTTACTGAAAGAGCTTTCGCTCACGTGGCGAACGTAAACAAACCAGTAAAACACCGAACGCCACTCACAGGTCACACACAGTTAACAATAGATATTAACATTACAGATTACAATGACAGTGAGTGTTTCTTACATTGGCTATGGTTTTGACTTTTGAGTGCTTTGTGTCGGCAAATGCCCCCGTTGTGTATCTCTAAGCTACCGCGTTACCGGTATAAACAAAAACAATAAACAAAAAAGAAAACATGACAGAATGGAAGCAAATCATGAATTTCACATCAACTGAGAAAGCTCCAAGCCAAGAAACAACATAAAAAACTCTGCGCAAAATCATATTTCCGTTCTATGTACTCACTCACCACTTTCAATTCAATTAAATTTTTGGTGTTTGTTTTTTGTTGTAGGAACTTTTGAAATGTCAAAGAAATCATTTCCCTATGTTCTTCAAATTCTTAAAGCTTTAAAGCAATCATTTGCGTTATTCTTGTTCTAGTTTCGATTTTCATCTTGTCGTCTTCTTTCATCCATTTTCTGTAATACGAAAAGCTCTACTTACCTGAATTTGCCTTGAGTTTGAGTGAGATCAAGCAAAATTCTCACTTATTTTAGCAGCAGTTGAGTTTTATATGTGAAATCAATCGGTAGTCGGTACATTCGCGGACGGTTGCACTCCTCCATTGGAAAGGAGAGAATTTATTTCAAAGTTAGTTGTAAAAACAGAAAAAAAACAGTTAAATTCATAAAAGCCGATGATTCTTAACAAATCGATGATTAAACTTCAATGTAACGGCTTAATCTTAGCAATAGAAAATCTCTTGTAAAAAAAAAACTTAGTTTCTATTCGAAATGTAGGCCAAAAAGGAGCAATCGAATACACACACCAAAGTACACACATACCTAAATTTTTATATTCTCTTTTCTTTCGTTTTGATGATGGTTTGAGTTTTGGTTCCTTTTATTTTAAGTGATGTAATTTCTGTGTACATACAGACAGATAGCCTGAGTGCCGTCGTTCGTTCGTCACTTTGCCGGGCAAATCATAGCCATCATCGGCGGCGGCGGTGTGTAACGGCATATACATGTGTAGGGGTAAAAGATAGCCCCAAGGACTTTCTATACAGAATCCCTTCATAGATATCTACTTTAATCCTGTCCTTATCATTTAAGGTTATACTTTTTTTTCTCGTCCGCTGACACGGATCTCAATTCTTGTATCCTCTTAAATTTTATTTTATTTTTCATTGAAAATTTTCTGTGTAGTGTGTAGGTACTTGGTTAATTCCCCGATGAAAAAAGAAAAAAAATACGAATTGGCAAAAAACCGGTCAACAGAATAATGTGAAGTTCTTCACATCTTTGTTTTGGTTCTTTTTTCGCTTCTACTGGCATAGTTTCAAATTATAGTTTTTTCAGTGAACAATGAAGAAATATGAACACGCGAAATCGGCAGTGGTCGTCATCGACACCAGTGAAAACAGAAAATACTGTTGAATAAACAAAACATCGGGTATCTACGCAGTAAGACGTGACGTAAAAAAAAGTCCTTGATTGCAGAATCAAGGATTTTATGATTTCATCCTGAAATTCTAAATCCTCTCCGTTCGTTGTCATCCCTTTGCTGGGGTTCGAGCGTGTGGTCTTGGCCTGTGGAGGCGGGCGCACAATTGTTACAGTGTTGTTGCTTGTGTGAGTGGGTGTTGTTCTTGTTTGTCGTGCGGATTTAGTGCTTGATGGAACGTGGAAGTGGCACTCGTCGCTAGAGAAAATGAAAACAAAGTTTTCCTTCCTTTCATCACATTTTCCTTACTCTACTTCTTCATCTATATTCTGTTTTCTGTTGTGTAATTCTGCACTCTGCCGCTATCGTCTTTTCCAATGTTTGATTTCGCTCGAGTGAAAATTGAAAATTAAAGAAAAGTCGGATACAAGAAATAACACAAAAAAGGATATAAAACCAAATGAGTGTGCTTTTTGTTGTTGTTGTGTTTAGTGGGTGACGAAGAAAAATATTGATAAGAAAAAAAAAATAGTGAAAAAGTGTACACAAAATTTTGTGTATAGAAAAGGAAAATAAGTAGAGAAAAATGCAAGAAGAAATTGGTTAATAGTTTTCGTGTGTCGTATATTTGTGGTGCAAAGAGATAAATTACTGACCATGCCATTTTATCGTTGGTGAGTGGATTTTTGAGTAATTCCTGAATTCAATAAATTCATCATCGATAAATCTGCTCATCAAAGTTTGCAGTTCAGATTTGTTTAGAGATTTTTACTCCTTGAATGAAAGGTAAGTGCATTTGTACCTAACTTACAAAATGGGGAAACATAAGGTTTATTATTTAAATGCTGTGATATTGATATGCGAAAGTTATTGTAGATTAAGTGTACATTTAAAAAAAATACTTTTAATAATAATATGTAGGTACTTTGTCAGGTACCTACATACATATCTACTGAAAATAAAAACATCAAACAACTACTCGTAGGTATATAGGCACTGTGTAGGTATGCAAAAAAACGGCTTAAATTAATTGCCTTCTGACGGAACTCTTTATTTATTTTAATAAGATACCCACTTCTGCAACGTCCTCAATTCTTATAGTCATTGTTTTATTAACTACATAAAGGGATCTGTAAAGTGCTCGAGTTTCACAGCAAGATCAAGATCCGATGCCTGTAAATCATACATGGATTATACATATGTATATTTATCTTCAATAAACAAATAAGTTTTCATGGTTCATTCTTGGATTTTGTGATTGAAACGATCTCGAGACAAGATATATACAATCAGTCCCCAAATATTATTGAACGGTCAAGAGTTCTTTTTCGAGCATAAAAGATAAGTGTTTTTTTTTAACATAAACAGAAGAAGCAGACAACGGTACGAGTAGAACACCATGTTTTCTTTTTCTTTGTCTCTTTGGTTTCTCGTTTTGAATTGAAAAAACTGAAATCCTGGCTTTGATTTTTCGATTTCCGGTTTAGGATAAGCAGTTTATTTTTGCTTGTATTCGTGCGTTTCCGATTTCTTGTTGCCTGTTTACTTTTCTCTGGTTTGCTACTTCCGGTTATCTGTCTTCTGATTTGCCTCATTTTCGAATGAACAAAAGGTGCATGTTATGGAAAAATGATACCACCAGCACCAGCCCATAAATCATGACATACCGTTGTTTTTGCACTATACTCTTCGGTTTGTCAACTCCAGTTGAACGAGTCAGCTCGGTCTGCAACTCGACAATCGATAAAAAAAAACGTTCTTATTTGTTTAAAAGCCGATTTTTCAATCATCAAAAAAAATCTACAACTAACTAACAAACTGGAAAATAAACTAATCTCATTATTTATCGGTCGAAGAAATAAGAACGTTTTTCGTCAGATAAAGTCTATCTGACGATTGAAAAATCCAATATTTTGTTATCTGTCGAATAAACACTAACTGCTTGTTTATCTGACGATTGAAAAATCGTCTCTAAGTGTTTTTGATTTTCCTTTTTGTGAAGGCAGTTATTTATGTCAAATTTCATAGGACGGTTCGTCGGGCAATCCGGTATAAGATTTAGAAAGAAATATACTTACCTCTGGTGATCTAGATTCGCCTCTTGGCATTCTATTGAGCCATCCATCAACTGTCGAATTTCATCAGCGGATGACAAAGATTTTGATTGATGAAAAATCTCATTTCCGTTTTTAAGAGTTTGCAAACCAAGTTGACTCGTTCAATTCAAATTCGGCAAACGGAATTGCAAACCAGCTTATATAATAACCAACTCGATTTAACTCGGCTTACAAACCTTACAGCTTGGCACATCATTAATTTTTGCAGAGCTAATTCACTGAAAATTCGACGCCCAAGTTCTATTTTGTATTCTTTTAGGCCGAGATTCTCATGCAAAATACGCCAAATTGTTCAATAAGAGAAATTAAAGTCAAAGTACCGCATAATTTTGCTAGAGTTGGACTCAAATTTTCAAAAAAAAATTGGCACTATGCGCATTGTAAGTTCCTAGAATAGGATGAAAATCATTTCTCGCATAGCGATTTCAGTTGATGACCAATGACATATCTAGCAGTTTGATAGGAATCACTCCTCAAGATATAGGTAGGGGTACCTCCCACTTTTTCACATTATTAAATGCTTTCGAGATCCAGTAAGTAATTAGTAAATACCTCTAAGAAGGCAAAGGGTAAGGATTTTCAAGCACTAACTTAAATATTCTGAACTGCATGATCTACTGCTACTGCTATCTGTACCAATGATCTTAAAAAAAAAATGATATACTTAAATCAATACCAGGATATTGTGAAAAGGAAATATTCTTCTAATCGTTGTTATTTTCGTGGCCTCAGTTAGAATACAGAATTTTTCAATCGAATCAAAGAAGACGATAACAGTCACAGCAACAATATAATATGTATTTCCTTACTAAATTTAAAGTTGTTCGCCTTGAAATGCTTATTTAGGAGACAAAAAATCCAACGACCACATTATATGAACACAAATTATCTATAGAACTATAGATATCCAAAATGTTTCTTTTCTGATCACAATCTTTCATTCTCATGAAAACTAAATTTTGCAGAATAATGTAAGTAAAATGTTTTAGAAGCTTATCACATCAAGTGTGTCTCTACATGAATAAAAAGAACCATGATCTATGAAAAATATTTTTGTTTGCATCTTATCTAAACCAAATCTCATTTAGTTCGCAAAATTTGAATTTAAACATTGTTAATGACTTTAAAAAAAAAAATAATGGTCTTTTAATTGCCAAACCAAAAATAATTTAATATTTTTTTTTAATTTTCAAAAAGTGCTATATCATTTCTGATAAAATGTGAAATGAGAAAAACCAATTAACTTTTTGAGGTTCAACTGCTTTATCATAAAAAAAAATCTAACAACACTACGTACATTATGTTTTTTAAAAGAAATAAAAAAAAAATAAACATGACGACAAAAACGACGAAGCACGACACAGTTGATGTTGTGCTAACCTCTAAGTTTTGTCATCTTCTGCGCTTCCGATTGAATATAAAAAAATGCCTGTCATGTGCCATAAAAAAAAAAAATTGTGCGTGTTTAACATTTCCGCATCAAGTCAGACAACTCTTATAAGGTTAAACGTGAAAAGGGCAGTTTTGTATTTAAATTCTTATTTAGACACATTGTCGCTATGACTTAATATGGCTGTCGCTGAAGCGTCAAATCATTGAGTCGTCGAGGTGTTAAATTGTATGTTAATTCAGTTCGTATTCCTACACACAGGTTCCAAAAGGGTGCCTTAGCCTTTTTAGAAATAAATTTGATTGATTGATGTTTCATTATTTTTATTTATTAGTGCAGTAACATTAAATTGGTTGGAATAATTTTCTTGATTTCAAATTCTATTTGTTTGGTTTGTACACAAGTCACGTCATGCTCGTTATAATGTAGGTGCTATAGGTGGTCGGTTGGGTTGGTAATAAAAAAAAAGTGTTAACGATGAGGGTAATTACTGCTGTTTTGAGTTATCGTTTCAAAAAATAAGTTGTGCGATGAATAATTTTAGAAAGATTCAATGGAAAATGTATCATACATAAATTCTAAAAACAAATAAATTAGTTTGAAGGGTGCACAAATCACTCCATGATTCATGCGATAGGTTTGGGTACCATCGAAACTAAAATCTACTTACACTTTGGTTTATAAATAAAGGGAAAGTTCAAGCATCACAGCAAACCTGTTACAATTAATTATTATGACAGTTCAAAGCAAGTTTGACATTTCAGTGCCTAAACTTGAAAAGAGTTGTCATTTTAGTGCCTGAAAACCAATTAAATTATATGTTTAATTATAATTATTATATAATAAAGTAAACTATTAAATGAAAATAAAGTGAAAAATTGTGTTTTTATTTTCCCCAAAAAATAAATGTGGGACTCACATTTAGGTACATATGTACATACTTAGTTCAGTACATCTTGACATTTTACAGAGAACACTTCTTTCCTCCTGGTTTTTAATATATTATATACAAATTTTGTGTTAATGTTTAGTGTTCATTAATTTGTTTTTTTAGTAAAACGTTTAACACTTAAATTTTTTTTTTTTTAAACCATAAAGTTACAAAAATTTTAGTGAGTGATTTTACTGTTTTATGTTTTATTATAATATTAGGGTGATTTTAAAGAATCATTTTTAATAATGAAATCTTATCAACATTTCTTAAGTCATTCAAAATGCACAAAAAAGAAAAAAAAATATAGCGTTTATCAATTATTCTTGTTTAATGTAGATAGAAGTGTGTTTTTGTCAAGTCTGGTAGCATATTTTACTATTTCTATGATTCTGACGTAAGTGACTCATTTCCAGATAAGAAATAAAAAATGATTCTGTAATGTGACCAAGTTCTCTTTGAAGCACAATAAAATTACGTGTGTTGTGTATGTATGTTCAAATGCACAGAGAGTGTGTCAAAAATAAACGATAACCTCTCGAATTGAGTATTAAAGCTATGCAGTAGGATAGAAAATTAAATGTTTTTTTTTCAATCAAAATAAAATGATTGATCTGTCAGGATAAATAGTAAAATTTAGCTGTTCGTTTAAATCAATTAGTTTTTTTTTTGGTTTTGTTTTAAAAATTCACCACGAAGTGCATATTTTTCCCTGACGCATTTAAGAATACGCACCAAAATTGGTTTTGGGATAGAGAAAGCTTCACTGACGGACTGTAAGTTTATAGCAGATTTGATTGTTGCTGCTCTGTTTTGTTTGCCCTACTCAGAATTTGACAATACAAACATACATATGTTTGATATAAAAAAAAATCTCGTAAGTAGGTGTAAGTAAGTTACTAACCAATCATGTACGTTGTTTCGGGTTGTTTGTATGTTTATGCAATTATATAGGTTACTAAGTGAAACATTTTTTTTTTGTAAGTTTTCGAATTGAAGTGTATTTAACCGTTGACATTGATTTTGTGATGTAAAAACAGTGTTTTTATGGAGTGACTGTCCATTGATTCAGTCCCAGTCCTTTTGTCTAGCAGCCTGTCTGTGCTCAAACCCACAGCCTCAACAATTTTATCCATTAACTTCAAATCTAGACAAAAGGTTTTAGAAAATTCTCTTTTGACGTTTTCTCTTTGCGGCACATAGTATACTGTAATATTCGGCTTGGTCCGACAATTAAAACTTATTCACTTTTTAAATAAAACACAAATTCACTTTATTCAAATCACTCACAAACTTATTTATTCAACACTTTCAATTATAACTTTGCAAACACAGAGTACTTTTCTTTATCGCAGTTCACAATTAATTAATTCGCCTCGCCACCAAACGGCTATTTATATCAAAAATGATGGGTTCTAGAAACTACTATTGGCTCCTATTGGTTCTTGGGGAAGCTGAAAGTTCGAGAGAAAATACTGGGATTTTTGTAGGGGCTAACGTTCTTAATGCTAAACAAAAAGTTTCTCTTAATCTTAATTAATTATTGCCCCTCACGAGTGTTTACTACTACAATTAAACGATATTAAGTAAAGAGAGTATGTACATTAAATAAACAAGAGATACAGAGTAAGTAAAGAGAGTAATGAAAAGTGTGTACATTAAATATAGAAAGAGATACAGAGTAAGTAAAGAGAGTAAGAAAAGTGTGTACATTAAATATAGAAAGAGATACAGAGAGTAAGAG
Source organism: Sphaerophoria taeniata (assembly GCA_943590905.1). Classification (NCBI taxonomy): domain Eukaryota; kingdom Metazoa; phylum Arthropoda; class Insecta; order Diptera; family Syrphidae; genus Sphaerophoria; species Sphaerophoria taeniata. The sequence continues at coordinate 29,680,787 of OX016541.1, forward strand.
ATAATAAAGTATACACATTAGTATTAGACATTACTAGGGAAACCAAAAATATGCTCGAGCATGTTTTTTTTGGAACGTCGAATTTGCTAATTGACAAGATAGAAATACGTTTCATGAGAAAACAAACATTTTGGACCCTATTCGTTAGAGCATATTTTAGCATATTTTGTTATAGATGCATATTTTTGCATATTTTGCTTTAAAATGCATATTTTGGCATATTTCATCATTATTTGTAATTTTTGTTGCAAATGTTAGAGTAAATACTTTTTTTAAACTTTCTTTTTTTCGATAAATTCGCGATGCTATTCAAGTATTTTATCCAAAAGTAACGCATGTCACTTGTGAGGCCCACAGGCTCCATAGAACTTGTGAAACACTTCGAGGTTAATTTCCAGAAGTTGATATTTTCATCGCAAAAGTGAAAAAAAGTGTTTAAAAGCTCCGTCAAAAATAAGGGTATTCAAGGATATTGCACCGGAAACACCACTTCCTTTGCAAATGATTGGAGGGAAGCAGTTTACTGTGTAGAAATTACAAAAAAAAAAGTGGAAAGCCTTTTCGAAACACTACATGAAGAGGAATCAGCTGCAATACGAGTTATTAAAAAATTGTTTTAATGAAGTGGCATTAAACGTGACTTGATATTTCTATCATCCAATTACCTATACATTTTTATTGAAATGTATTGCACAGCTGGAAACAAGCGGCCTTCAGCTAACATAAAATTATTGATCGATGCCCAAGTTAAAATTAATACCATCGACTCCAATATCGAATAAATAAAAAAAAAATTATCGATATTTCGGAAAAATTAGAGGGCTCAAATTGTTAATAATGGCAGAATTTATTCGTAGAAAAAAAAAACTGAATCTGAAATAAATTTGAAATAATGGCAATAAAGCTTGCACGTATAACGGGCGGATGATGTACCTCCAAAAAAGTTTTCAGAGAAATTTTTTTAAGTAAAACTGTTTTCCTTTATTGCAACAAAAATTTAAAAAAAATATTTTTCTTTAATTATTCTGGTTTATATTTTCATTTTTGATTTTTGGTATTTATTTAGCTTTTTATGTTTTTGTTATTTTTTTTTTGTGTTCTTTTATTTGTGTTTAAGGATATTTTGACCTCTGTTTTTTTTTTTTTTTTGAAAAGTCAATAAACTATGATTTTTGGCTATTTCAAAATTTTTTAGGGCATATTTTTAGAGCATATAATTGGCTTTTTAGAGCATATTTAAAGCGCTATAAATGGTTTTTATAGAGCATATTTTTGGTTGCCCTAGACATTACAATAGAAGGAGATACAGAGCGTATGAGATAAATAAAGTGTATACACATTACAATACATTATGTACCTATACCTATGCATGCACATGTGTGTGCGCACATATTATATGTATGTGGCAAGTTCTGCTATCGTACAAAAAATAGAACTCAAGATTTTGATAAAATATCGTCACCTCAGTATTGGAATGATCCAACCGACAAAAACCTAGTTTCGAGAAAACGACATTTCTGAAAATACGCGGTCACAAGCGAAAAAGTCCATTTCCAACTTCTAACTTAACTTAGTTTCAATGCAATCAAATTTAAAAGAAAAAATTACTTCTATACTGAATTCGTGTTTTCAAATGATACTCTAATTTAGTCCAATTGTATGTACAGGTCATTTAGATCATTTTCATACAAAAGTATAACTTTCAAATACAATGGCTTTTGTGGCAGACCAATACTGACCATTTGTTTCCAAAAATTACAAGACTCCAATACTGGGGTGATGATATGACATTATGATATAGAAATCGAAAAAGTGGGTCTGGTGATACCGTCTGTATCTTTTCAACTTCGAAAATTTAGTTTCCTTTGAATACACGTTCGACGTTTTTTTTTTTTTTTTGATCAAAAATAAGGGTAGCCCGATACAAACTCGTTGGCTAAAAATAAAAACAATTGAATTACATATCTCAAAAACGCCTCTTACGATTTTTATTAAACTTTCTGATAAATGAATTTTCTCAAAATACGGAATATTTAATTTTGTATTACTCCACAACTGAACCCCCTCGTAGAACCGCGTTATTTTGTCAAATACTTATATACTTTTTTTTCGTTCCTGCAAGAATGCACAGACATGCCAGTATTTGTCATAGCGTGTTTTAGTTTATTGTGATGTTCTCATGAGTTCTTTCACTGACATTTCTTTTGCAACATTAAGATGGAATATGATTTAAAATAAAACGAAAATTTTATTTCACTATAAAGTTTTGACTTTGCCATTAAGTGGGAAAAATAATTTCATTCAAATGACTCGGTAATTTTAGCAGGATTCAAACCACTTTTTCGACTCGGCCAAAACCTGAGTAATGATGTTTTTTTATGCATCTATAGTTCGGGAGCTATTCGCATAAACACGGCCTTTTGCATAGCCTCACAAAAAAATTAAAATATCTAACGGTGACACCGCATGAAAATTTCTCACTCAATAAAGTTGGTCGTGTTGTGTAGCTTGTTGCAACGTCTTGTTAGAACCACATATCGTCCAAGTCATGATGTTCAGTCAGCCGGCAAAAAAATATCGGTTATCATTCGACCATATTAATTTTAACGCGTTGTTCGATTGTTAAGCATTCCATTACCGTAAATAGCAAATATTCAACTTATATTATGACTTCAGATGACAGTTAAGTTTGACACGTATCAAATTCCAGCGCTACTAACTTGAAATACGAAATAAATGACGCTTTATAAAAAGAATTACCTTCACCTCTTTGCTTCAATGTCTAACGTCATTGTAATTTTTCGTAACGTCATTGTAATTTCGCCTTTTAACTGTCTTAAGCTCCTAGACTATTAAATTTCAATGGGAAAAAATTTAAATGCAAAAGTATTGTCAGCAAAATGAAAATTCATTCCAAGATAAACAACATGGTTATCGCCTCTAATATTGTGAATCACATATTCCGTTGCAATTGATGACTTTTTTTCTCTTTGGAACTATACTTGGGTTTTTCCTGTGATCACATAAATTTATATAAGAAGATACTTAAAATAACCTTTATTGATGCACTCCAACCGTTAAAAGTTGCTTCAAACTCCACAAATATAAATTTTCTCTTGGGATCGAAAACACTCAATTCACACAAAAGTTCCTTAAATTAAAAAAGTTTCTCTTTGCCAATCGAATTATAAGTTGTACCTATGACTTGCTGCGTTTAGAGGTTGGTCATGGTCAGTTTCAAGTTATTTTTTGCACTTTGGAGTTTCCCGTTTTAAAAATGAAATAGGTGGTCGTTGCTTTTAGTTGGAATTGTTTATCACCAATCTTCAAAAAGGTAGAAAAGTTGTTAAATTTTTATTTTCTTAGTTTATCTGAATGTTGAGTAGCTGTGTTGGTATAATGAAGAAAGATATTCCCTGGTTTTGCGAGAGTTTGCATCTATTCACGTCGTCTTAGTTGTAAAATTGTCAAAACGACATAGAAGGAGAATAAGAGAGACCAAACTGGTTGCAGTTTTAATGACAAGTTTTATTTTTTATTTTTCTTACATTTAAGTTCACTGTCAAGTCAATGAGGGTCTTGATCCTCACAAACCACTTTTTGTTACTTGTTTTTCTAAAGGTCATTTATTGGCCCTAAAAGAACAATCATATCAAGTTGTATCCAGAAATCAACGTCATAAAAACACGAACACTAAATGAGAAAAGCATATCCATAATTTTGGACTTTTGGACGACATCATAAAACACCATCCAGGACCAGTTCTCCTTCAAACATAGAGCTACTAAACAGCTCTGCACAATTGCACACAAAATCTTCAAAAGCACCCTAACTATGAATCTGATTGCATTGCCATCGTCTTTCGTCGTCCCTCTATTGTTCAAGTATTTTCTTTATATTCTGTGAAATTTTTGTTTTTGTCAACATTGTCGCATCGCTCCCAGGTCATGTCATTGCTGTGAGACAGAGAGAAAGAAAGCCAATAGGTGGTGCCGGAATTTCGTTCGTTGATGGGCGGGGGAGTATTGTAGTTTTTTTTCAGCCTTGGGCTTCAGGTGACAGCATCTTACATTGTAGAAATTGGCCATAATGGAAGAGAGTAAAGGAAAATAAATAATTTGGCATAAGTAAAGTGCCTTAATGTGTTTTGTCAAGTGTAGGATGGATGCTGACTGAAGCTGACATTCTTTTAGCTTTCACTTTTGGCTTTTTCTCTCCTCTTTTATTTTTTGCATGCATGTGAAGTCAACAATTTCTGTTTTATATAGGTGTGATGTCATTAATTTTGTATGCAATGTAAGATAAATATTGGAAAGTACGTTGTCATTGAAAATAAAAGTTACAAAGCTGAATGGATGCTGGTAGCAAACATTTTGCTGTTTGCTGTAGTGTTTGCAATTAAATTTAATCGCTCAAAGGAAAACAAAGAAAATCTTTTATTTCATTACCTTCCTACTCATACTTAGTACTCTGTTGGGTACAATGTATATGTTGTAGACATCCATTTTAAGACCGTAGTCCTTTTAACTAAGTTTTCATCAAGTTCTTCTTCTGGAAACTTGGAACTAATAAGCTGATGTGCACAAACTTTTCTTCAATATCAAATGAATCAAATTATCAAACTTATATCAAAGATTTTTCTTTGCGTGTGTTTGTGTATGCATTTTCAGCATGTAATATAGTTAATGGCATAATGTAGCATTGAGAGTTGAGGCATCAAGTTGTTCTTAAACAATTTTATAAACAAAAATCAGACTGCAAAGTTTGACTTTGATATTATTGTTTATTTCGTTTACTAAGGACTATCGAGGCTTCAAAGAAGAGTTCCTTAAAAATTCGAAAGGAACTCCTTACGGTCTTATTTGAGATGTATCATACAATGGCTTTCATTTTACAATGCCTCAAAAAGTGGTCAGAGTGAAAGCTCGAGTATTTATTCGTATATATTCACACATTTTATGGAGAATCAACGATTTATGGAGCCATGATTTTATAACACTCCTGAGACTTGCTCTTGAGTTTCCTTGGCTATCGTTGTTAATTAATCTGGCCACATTTTAGCTTTCCGGTGGTGGGTGTGGCAGTGGACGGGCGAAAAAGACAACCAAGGAGGTCAATATATAGAGCTCTTCATTTGATGAGGTTTTATAGCTTTGTATGTGTTTGATGCAAATTCCTTCTTACACATAGAAGACACTCTCGGGATACAGAAGATTTGCGTGTTTATATTCCACACTCGAGCAAACGTCAATATTTTCGAGTCCCAGAAGCTTGAAAAAATGAGTCGTTTACAAAAATAAAGAGCACGTAAAAAATGTAAGCTCTTTCAGAAATCATTTTTTGTTTTTATTTTTAACATATGTACAAGAACTTAATTGTATGGTTTGAATGTTCGAAATACAAGCGTTTAGGACAAGAAATAACGATTCAAACACATGATTTTTTTTTTCAAAATAAAGATTTCTTAGTAATTGTACCTATTTGTGTTCTGAAAAAAAACGAGTCAAAGGATTCCATGAAATGACACGGTTTCGTGGTGGCTACATAACGCGAGAAAAAAAAACTTCATCGAATTCGTCATCTAACGTGTCGAGAAGAATATCCATTTTATTGGAAAAAAAATGAAAATTATTTACCAATCCTTGCTTTTCAGAAATTGAAGTCTATTTTAATTGAAAAAAATGACAAATATTGCTTTTTACAGACTATTAATATTCTGTTAACCGCCAGTTAACTACTTTATAGGTACGGTGACCATATTCCTGGGAGCAAAACCCGGGACAAAAAATAAATAAATTGAGAACGTAGAAAAAACAATGTATTTTTGGAGTTTACTCCTTTAGGATCGATTCATATATAGAACTAGACCCCGGTATGAAAATTTTACCTACTGTAGTAAAATAAAATGTTGAGAAAAAGCGTTACCAAAGAAGTGAGGGGTTAGGCATATTTTAACTCTTTATAATTTTTAATTTTTAAAAAGATAGTCTGGAGGCTTAGAAAGGTTATTTTTTAACGCAGTAAAAGGGGTTGAGAGGGTTGCAAGGAGTTGAAATACTAGGTCAAAGTTTGTATAATTCTTGGTAAGGCTAGAAGTTTGAAAGTTATGTTAATGGATTTCGATTAAACATAAATAAATACGACATTCAAAGTTTTAAAAAAATTTACGATGAAGGGGGTGAAAATAAAGGATGAAAGTTTTTGTGCGATGTCGTCGCTATTTTATAAACAGCAACAACAACAGATCGCACAAAGATTTCAACCTAGAACTGTGAAATTTTCGCACATGGTAAAGAATTTCATGCTCTTCAATTTATGTTACTTTTATTATAACGGTTACTAATACTTAATAATATTTGTATGTTCAAATACGGGACTAATAACTTAACCCGGGACACTTGTAGGTCCCGGGTTTCCTTAAAAAAAATCCGGGACGGGCTATTGAAATACGGGACAGTCCCGGGAAAAACGGGACGGATGGTCAGCGTATTTATAGGGCACTTCATCCTCCCTATAAGTTACTAGACAAACTACTAGTAAGCTCTACTCAGATATTGTGAAACGCTATTTTGAATTTTAACTGCTAGTCAAGTCATCTTCCAAGTAGCTTAACTGAGACTTTACTTGTATAATGTGAAACAGACGCTTAGTGTAGCAAAGGACATTTACAACCTCTGCTCACCATCGTCGCAACTCCCTCCAACTCTTTCCTAGTTGCGCTTAATCCTTCTCCATGAGCTCTTCTGTCGTCTTCCTTTAATGAGCGAATTCCACTTCATTACTTATACCGCAATACAATTGTTGTCGCCTTTTCTAAGCATGTGTCCGATCCAATGCTTCTTTCAACGTCGTACATCAATAGTTTTCTGACTCGTTCTCCTAAAGAGCTTTTCGTTTGATAAACGATTTGGTCAGAAAATCATAGAGATGTTTCGTGGACACCTATAAATGAACGTTTGCTGTGTCTTAGTTACAGCTACTGTTACTTTCCAGGTGCTGCAACCATTTTATTAAACGGATTCGACCTTGGACCGGAAGAGCTGTAGCTTGGTTCTTCAGCTTAGAGGGTTATTCCGCCATTTATTTTTTAGCTTACCGGTTCCATTGTTCGTAGAGTCGTTACTTCCAAGATATTTCTGAGTCTTTCTCCATCCCTTATTGTCATTTGGAAATCCGTGATCCTATTAAGGAGCAAGCATACGTCGCGTCGTCCGCAATGTCAAGATGTTTCATGTGAAACGTCAGAGTCCATCAAATCACTACGTTCGTTCATCACAAACAGAAACAATATTGGTGACAGAATGCAGCCCTGTGTTTGTGCAAATCGTGAAATTTGAATCAGCTTATTAGTTTCCGAAAAAATCGAATAAAAAGAATGGTAATGAGGACAAATTTTGAAGCAAAATTAAAATATATTTTCGTAGTTATTCGAAATCACCGGACTAACTTTTTTGACATCTTTATCACCGCAATGTCATGTTTCGAAAAAAAATCTCAATTTCACAAATGGAAACTTGCCGGTAAAAGTATTCCATGTGCAAATATAGAAAAGTAGAAGCAATACCTAAATAAAAAAAATTTAGGAAGGTTGCAGCAGTACAGTTTGCCAAATACAATAATTTCTATCAGTCCGTCACTGATATACTGAATTTCATTTTGAGATAAATGTTCAAGCAAAACTATACAAATCAGTTTGCCTGAAAAGAAAGGGAGACTTTATCAAATTCATAGTCTTATACAGACTAAGAGTGAGAATGCATTTCCCCTCAAAGCCCATCAAGCCCACCCGCCTTCTTCAACAACAATGAGTTCATTATTCCCTGGTTTTCTTTTTGTTTTCCGTAAATCCTCTTTTCTCATGCATTATAAATTTTATCAGATGCACATAAAGTTTGTTCAATCGCTCACTCGCTCGCTTGCGCGAACAATTTTAATGAAGCAAAAACTGCACTTGAAAGACTTCTTTGCCTGTCAGAATCGGAAAATTACAAGAATAAAAGAAATAATAATCAAATATACTTATATGTGCTGTTTGTAAATCAAAACAGAAAGACTTACAAACAAATTGTTTTTAATTTTTTTTTCTATAACATACGAGTATGAGTGCAAGTAAACGCTTCAATGAATCGCAAACGAACCAAAAAGTAGAAAGGAATTTGTGTCTTTTGATTAGATTTTGTGTGTAACTTGGGAATGAACATGCACAATGACAAGATTATCAACGATGGTTATGCTTTCGAAGTGTTGAATGACATTTCGCTTTAGAAATGACATACCCCAGAATCGAACGATCTGATATATTTTTAACGCAAAAATTTTGCGTCGCAAATACTTTGGAGTAAACAGACTTTAAAAGAAACAATAGCACACGATATATTTTGGCTCCTGGTGTATTGAACCAAATTCCTTTCCAAAATATAAATTTTTTGTTTCTTTTTGGCTGACTATTTGCTTTAAAATTGTATGGCGATATTTTTAATTAATTTTCTCTCTTGGCTTTTACCAAAATTATCTCAGAGACTTTTCGATGTTATATAATATTTTGTTGTGCCTGCAATAATATTATGCCGGTCAGTTAAGCTCCACGGAGACGGACATATCGATTTTACAGAGTAAGATATCCGAAAATGTCAAGGTCATAAACTCTGCGTCTTATTAAGCAAGAAGACAAAAAATTAACGTACACATTGCCAAAAAAGAATCCAATGAAAAAAGAACATAATTTATACGAGTCAGAGGCTTATTTTTATGACCCACTTAAGAATATTATCCACGACCCGGTTAAAGTGCGTTTTAACTTTTGCTGAATCATTTAATTTGTTTTTATTGTTATTGGCTTCTTTTTCGATTTACTGATTTTTAAATGCAAACATCATTTCCTTATGAATTGAATTGACAGAAATTGAAAAATTAATTACAGCACAGATAGTTATTTTTGTTGTTCATCAGGACATTAATACATTGACTGGAGTGAATTATCAGTCGTGTTTAATTTGTGTCTATAGAAACAACAAATGGTGAATCTTTTTAGAAGGAAGCCAGTTAAATATTTAGCCGATATTAGAAATAAATGCTTTCTAGCGTGAATACAGCACATTATGTTACTTTTTATCGATAACTCATTTTGGTCTGACTGAGGTATCGACGATTAAATGAAGTGTTATTGGTTATAAAAGTGTGGGTATTAATATGAGAATATTATGTTTACCATTGGGGAAATATTCAATAATTATTCTTTTTTATTTCGATTAAGCGACATTCAGTATTGAAAATTAATAGGTCTGTATCGATTTTCTATACCTTCTGAAAAATTCGTTCACATGGTTGAGCGGTTTTTCTTCACACTAAGAAAAGAGCGTACATGACCAATATATCGAAAGTAGCTTTTTTTAATTCGATTCCAAATTGCAAATTTTGATTTAAACCATATTTGACGTTTTATTTTATTTTTAATTAAAATATGTGCGTCTTTTTCATACTATTTAGATTTGATCAGAAAAGAAGCGTCAAAACAGTCAAATCTCAAAATTCAAAATTCTCTATACCAAGAAACTTGTTAGTTCACATTTCGAAAGCGTTCAAGAGTATATCCGAACACCATGTCGCGGCCATCTATTGGCTCATCAGATAAGAGGCAATCATCAGAAAAGCGCCAAACATCAGAAAATACTCAACCATTAGAAGAGACTCCTAACGCCCCGTTCGCGGCCTTCTGCTGGTCCATCAGATAAGAGACAAACATTAGAAAATACTCAACCAACAGAAGAGACTCCTTACGTCATGTCGCGGACGTCTGCTGCTCCAGCAGATAAGAGGCAATCATCAGAAAGCGTCACGGGTCACTGTGCCATTGGCACAATGGCCAAAAAGATAGGGGCATTTGCACCCGATTTTTGTAGGAGCTGTCAGGATGAGGAGGAAATAGAAACCATCAAACACCTGCTCTGTGACTGTCCGAACCTCCAAACCAGCCGACTCCGTCATTTCGGAAACAGGTTTGTTGGAGAACTGGATGATCTAGCACAGGTCTCAATGGCAAACATGAGGAAATTTATAGGTAGCACAGGTTGGTTCGTTAACGAGCCAGTCTACGTTAATCGACCTTGAGAAGCATCGATGCTAACTTTTATTTTTATAGGGGATCACAATGGACCAATAGGCCCCCGTGTACGCAACAGCTCACGCTGTGCACACCCCTCATAACCTAACCTAACCTAACCTATCATCACAAAAGACACAACCATCAGAAGAGACGCAACCATCAGAAGAGGCTCAACCATCAGAAGAGGTTCAATCACCAGAAAAAACTGAACCATTAGAAAAGACTCAACCAACAGAAGAGACTCAACCATCAAAAAAGACTCAACCATTAGAAAAGATTCCTAACACCTCGTCGCGGCCGTCTGCTGGTCCATCAGATAAGAGGCAATTATCAGAAAAGACTCAACCACCAGCAGAGACTCCTATCGCCATGTCGCGGCCGTCTGAAAGTCCTCCATCACCACAAAAGCCTCCATCATACACAAATTGGACGGAATTTACAAACATTTTAGTTGATTCTGAAGAGAGTTGAGCGAAGAGAACTAAATACCTGGTTGACTGAATGCAAGTAACAGCGTTCTTGGTGATCTCTGCCATATGATAATTTGTTCATATGACATGCCTGCCAAAAATAAAGTTTGCACCGACACAAATGACTCTAAATACACATTTGAATCAAAAGTAAGAGAAGCTTGCAAGCTTATTAACTCCACCGAACCGGACACGCTTGCTGATGCTGGTGTTTTTAATACGGCAACATTTGAAACTAAATTCAAGTTGACATGGAAATAAACTGCTAAATAAATAAATTAATGTATAAACTCATATAAAATTGGAATACGAATGTAATAAAAAAATTTATGTATTGAAAACATCATTTAATTGAAAGTATTAGTTTTAAGCATGTGTACCTGAATCATCAGAAAAGACTCAACCATCAGAAGGGACTCAACCATCAGAAGAAACGCAACCATCAGAAGAAACGCAACCATCAGAAGAAACTCAATCACCAGAAAAACTGAATCATCAGAAAAAAAATTAAACCATCAGAAAAGACTCAACAATCAGAAGGGACTCAATCACCAGAAGAGACTCCTAACGCCATGTGGAAGAAATCAACAGAAAAGTCTCAACCACCAGAAGAGACTCCTGACGCCCCGTCGCTGCCTTCTGCTGGTCCATCAGATAAGAGAGAAACATTAGAAAATACTCAACCACCAGAAGAGACTCCTTACGCCATGTCGCAACCCTCTGCTGGTTCATCAGATAAGAGTCAATCATCAAAAAATACTCAAACACCAGAAGAGACTCCTGTCGCCATGTCGCGACCTTCGGCTGGTCCATCAGATAAGAGAGAAACATTAGAAAATACTCAACCACCAGAAGAGACTCCTTACGCCATGTCGCGACCGTCTGCTGGTTCATCAGATAAGAGGCAATCATCAAAAAAGACTCAAACACCAGAAGAGACTCCTGTCGCCATGTCGCGACCTTCGGCTGGTCCATCAGATAAGAGACAAACATTAGAAAATACTCAGCCACCATCAGGTAAGACGCTATTAACAAAAGGGACTCAAACACCAGTATCAGAATGGACTCCTGACGCCGAATCGCCGCTGTCTTCAGAAAATGCTCCACCATCAGAAGAGTCTCCTGAACTAGAAGAGACTCCTCCACCAGAAGAGTCTCACTCATACATAAATTGGACGGATTTTGCAAACATTTTAGTTGATTCTGAATGGGTTGATCGAAGAGATATAAATGCCTGGTTGATGGAATGCAAGGCCGCCAGCTTTTCTAATCGTTTTTTTGATAAAGTCCGAATTAATTACACAAGAATGCCACGTATTAAAAGACTTTTTGATATGGATAGACGGTTCCCAGATGGATTGTACGTGAATTTGAGTAACAGCACTCTCGGAGATCTCTGCCATATTATCATTTGTTCATATGACTTGCCTTCCAAAAATAAAGAAAGTAGAGATTGCATGGACATAAGTGAGTTTAAATACACATATGAATCAAAAGTAAGAGAAGCTTGCAAGCTTATTAATTCCACCGATCTGGAAACGCTTACTAATGCTGGCGTTTTCGATACAGCAACGTTTGAAACTAAATTCAACTTGACATGGCAATAAACTGCTAAATAAATAATCAAAATTAGGATGTGTATACAAATTTATGTATTGAAAACATTGTATATTTTTAAACATTAATTTTTCAATATTATTGAATTTCTACCCCCAAAATGAATAGTCTTTGAAACAGAAATAAATAAATAAAAATAAACTCTAACAGCCTTATTTATTAGATTTCACTAATACTCGTTTGATACCCGGAATAGTTATAACGAGTTATAGCCTTTTCCCACCGACTTGATTAAGCTTATTTGATTTATAAATCAAGAAAGGCGTTCCCACTGAACTTTTTACTTAATTTAGCTTGACATTTATCAAAATCTTGACATTTTTTTGAATGTTTCAATAAAATATATCAATATATGACACAAAAATTGAATTTTGACTGTCAAAAAGAAAAAAGAAATGAATTTGAAATGAATTTTATTCATTACTTGAGCATGAAATCATTCAGCCTGGAATCATCGAGGTAATTTATACCTAATTAAAAAATAAACAAGCTAAATCAGGTAATTTCAAATAATTGAAAATGTATGGCAAATCATGAAATAAATTATGTGATTTAGCTAAATCAAGTTGTTTTAGCTAAATCACGTTGGTGGGAATAGGCTATTAAAGCACGTACAAGCAATGACATTGACTGATTTCACTAAAAAGCAATGATTTGAACAAAGAATTCTAATGCTTCGTTCTCCATGATTCTCAGCATTTGGTGTCTCATAAAATATCTATCTTGAAAAAGGGTGTGGCCTAATACAGGATTATTCGATGTCCTTAATTCCCAAACTGAGTTACGAAAAGAAATAGGTTGTCGTAAAAAAAGTACAGTGGTGGTCCAGTATAACGAATGCCGATATAACGAATGATCGATATTACGAACACTTTTTTCTAGTCCATTAGGTGTTCTATATAACGAACAAATAACGAATTTCAGAAAATGAAAAAAAAATTGACTGTAAATGATTTAATATCTACCAACATGTATGTTCATGATAATATTGGAAGATACATACACAAGTTCAAAGAGTGAGTCATCACGAAGCTGTCGGATATTTTGACAATTGCATCCAATGGGCAGACCAAACGGCATTGAAAACTCTAAGGTTTTAGTTCTGAGAAGTTTACGGGCAGAGGCATTCAATAATAACATTCAACGACCAAAAAAACAGATGCATATTAACGATTTTTTTTCTTAAATTTGAGAACAAGAACAAGACTAATAAGTCTATTCCTTAAACGTTTCGTTATATGTAAATGAAGTTAAATGTTTTTTTTTTTATTCTATTAAGTGAAGTATGTATTTCTATTTATTTTTTTTTATGAAGTATGAAATAAAATGATGAAAAATACAATTGCACTTTCTATTAACCTAAAGATTTGTATGAAAAAAACGTTTCGATATAACGAATTTTCGATATAACGAATTGACTCTGGACATTATATCGTTCGTTATACTGGACCACCACTGTATGACTTTTTGCGGGTAAATGAATGCGTACAAAAGTACTGCAGGAAAGTACTTTGCGGGATTTCGTTGTCCGGGACTCCAAAATGTACAGTTGTTATTTTTTTCAAAATTCATTTCATTTATTCAAACATATTACTTCTTAATGCTAGACAAATTAATTCAAAACCAGTTTACGAACTACATCTTATATATTATAACTTACCGTTTGCCCTGAAATTCATGATCTGCGTAAAACTATACAGTTTAAGGCCGATTACCAACGGCCGGCGCGCGGCGGTGGTAACGGACCTATTTTAATATAATCTCGAGATCGAATTTTTGTAAACAAAGAAACTTAAGGTCACAAGTAAAAATATGCTTATCATATATTTTATTGTCAAAACAAATTTCTCTTTTTTTTAATACTATTTACTATTTAGATTAAATCCGGAAACAAAATTATTAGTTCAAGTCTCCAGTATCCGCGGTTTCTTCTGCTTCATCGGGCGTGATGGTGTATTCCAATTGGACGGAATTTACAAACATTGTAGCTGATTCTGAATGGGTTGACCGACAAGATCTAAATAGCTGGTTATTTCAATGCAAGTCAACATGCTTTTCCAATCGTTCTTGTCCTGTTCGAAATTATTTAAGAATCAAACGTGGTTACAAGCTTTTTGCAGTCGATAAACGATTTCCAGATGGATTCTACGTGAACTTGAGCAACAGTTCTCTCGGAGATCTCTGTCATATTATCTTTTGTTCATATGACGTGTCTGACAAAGGTCATGACTATGAAGTTAAAAAAACATACGAATCAACAGTAAGAGAAGCTAGCAGACTTGTTAACTCCTTTGAACCGGAAAAGCTAACGGAAGCTGGTATTTTTAATACCCAATTATTTGAAACAAAATACAATTTGACATGGAATTAATGATGGCTGATAAAATTATAGGAAGAAATTTTAACGTGTAATAAAAAGAAAGTTCATTAATAAAAATGCAAACATTTGAATACCTAGTAACTAAAAGTGAACTGTTTAGTGGTCGATATGATCGTTTTTGGAAATGAATCAAAACAGTTGAATGCAAATCGGCTGAACAAAAAATCCTCCTGACATTAGGTCCGTTCCACACTCAGTTTGAAACTGCCGAATTTAGTAATATTTGGTTATTTTTGGTCAGAGTCTGTTCCCAACTTCAAAAATTGTGTAGAAGAGAGCGCTCATGAGAGAGTAAAAAATTTCCCCACCCTGACAAATTTAGCCCAAAGAATTTCTTCCGGCAGAAATATGAGTTCTGTCAAATGAGAATTTGACATAGGTACGTCAAACAGAAAAAAACAATCCAGTTTTGTAAATTTTTTCTTGAATTTTTGAATTTGAATTTTGAATTTTTGATTTTTTTCTCTCTGAGAGAGTTTTCTCTCCACTCCTCAGAATTTGACAGATTGCCTAATTTAGTGCACAAAAAGTTTGGAACAGACCTATTTTCTATTACAAAATAGTACTATCGGGTCAGTATTTCTTAAGATCTTATATTTTTGCCCTCCTCTTTCAAGCTTAAACCAAAAACGATTCATTAATTTTCTCCTCCTGATGTGCACCCACCTGGGGCAAGTGCTTTCATGACGGCAGAGCCGATAAGTATGTACTTAGCTTTGAATCAAGTTTCAATGACAAATTCATTGTTTTTTGTTTTGGTTTTCTTCTCATCCCTTTCTTAAAATGTGCATTTACAGTCAGTCGTACCTTGAGGGTTCAGAATAGTTTTTTTGTTCGTTTTTCCAGACGGACTCTCGATATGTGCAACATTTTTCATAAAGAATATTTCGTAATCGTTGGCATTAGGTGCACACTTGTTTGTTATATAGTTCTGCGACTTATAAGTTAAAATATATTGCTGCAAGCTCTGTCTGGGTCATGGGGATGCATTGTGCATGTGAAAAAGTCGAGACTAATGAATGCGCCTTAGGCTTTATTGCATTTTAAACAGCCTCTTATTGCTTCTTTAACTTTAAAGCGTTCTCGGGCAATTTTTTTTGTAAGTTCGAAATTTTGATATGGGTTTCTAAATTAGTGCCATCTTAACTGAACAACAATGTGTGTTTGTGTTGTGATTGATTGTGGTCTTCAAGTTGATTTTTGTTTGTTTTGATAGTGAAAAAGAAGATTGAAGTCAAGAATGAGATTTTAAAGAGTTCTAATTTATCCCATTGAGAACGTTTTCTTGAAATAAAGAGAACGAAAGATCTCATTCGGTTTTGTGATACGAATTTTACGTTCTTACCCGAAAATCGTCGACTCTGACCACTATCTTTTTGGAATGGGGTTATGTTGATTAATTACAGAAGACTTGTCTTGTGCCAATGTGTCTTGTGTATGTATATCACTGACTACCCCTTGTGGAACGAGCACATTATGCGATGTCGCCAAAAATTCCGCAAGATGTTTGGGTTTCTTAAGGCGGTGCAAGAAATTTGTATCGTCGTCTGATCTGGCTTATATCCGTCCAAAGCTTGAATACCATTGAAAGATGGTGCTCCAGCGACATACTTAAGCCTCTTGGACGGTATACAAAAAGAGCCATAAGAATGATTGGTTATAGAGACATAACCGACTCATTCACCTCGTTAGACCATCCATCGGAACGTTTCGTGTCTCCCTCTGTTTTATCGTTACTCGCTCTAGTGAAATAGTCAGTTGCATTTTTCCCCTTAAACAATTCGTCCGTAATACTTGCGCTTCTAGGAATTCCCATCAGTTTACCCTCGAGCCCAACTTCGGACGTACCCCAAGTATAGAGTACCCCAAGTATAGAGAATCGTTCTTTACCCCTTTGCTCCTAAAGCTTTCACTGTGCTTATGGCATAAAAAAGAAATAAAAAAACCCTTGAGTGGGTGCTTATTATCAAAAAAAAGAAGACACAAACAATCTGTTTCCCAGGCTCGAATCAACATGAATCGAATCAATGATAACACCCGCAGCCGTGTACTCTAACAAGCCCTCGAAGCGCACAGTGAATCCAGCAATCACTTAGAATGCGCATACTCATACGCATACATACAAAAAAAGCAGGCAGAAAAAACAAACATTGTCTGGCTCAGAAGTCTTACCAATGCACAGTGCGTCGATTGTATGGAGATGGTGGACAAAATTCAATTTTACAAAACTTTGTTAAATTTCGCCAAAATAATTGTTGCGAATTAATTAAATAATAAGTTTTACGAAATTTCAGGTAATATTTACGCCCCCTGCCACGCCCATTTTTGAATATCATTTTATATCTTGAGAACGACTGGCAGGAATTGAATGAAATTTAAGGAGTTTAATTTTCTAGATAAGGTTATTAATATAAAAAAATATGGACTCAATCCGCCCACTGCCACGCCCACTTTTAAAATTGTTTATTTCTTATGAACCGCTTGGATGTCAATATGAATATTTTGGAAACAGGGATATGGGATACAGACAGATTTGAGATATTTTTGGTAACATCTTTAAAAAACAAAAAAATTGACGCCAAAAATGAAAAAGAAAACCTCATTTCTTCAGTTTGGAGTTGAAAGATTCGCAACTCTTCTTTTTCCGTCTTTTTTGGCGCGTCTAAAAATGAAGTTTCTGGTCCATAAAAAGCGGTACAGTAAGAAAATTATGTTAAATGCTATCGGGAAGTGTAAAATTATTTTTAAGTCAAGCCTCGTAGGGCTTATCTGAAAGACTATGGCTCTTTGAACATTGCACCCATTGTCGTTCTAAACTTACGTCAAATATTTAATTTTCGATTCAAAATCACTTTTTATTTCAAATGGACAGTTATTTATATTTTAATAAGCTATAACAAAAATTAAGACATCCTTAATAATCGATTTTTTATCGAAAGAAACCATTTTTCATAAATAACTTCATTTTTTTATGACTTGCACTTGTCCTACAAAAAACGAAGTATTTCGAAAGTTTGCAAAAATTAGCAATGGAACTCTTTGTTTTTAAATAAAATAATAGCAGGGGATAACAAAAAGACTTAAAATTTAGATATACTTTGATATATTTTTTTTAAAACTCAACTTATTTAAATTTTTGTGCCTCAAAATATAGCACTTTTAACTAAATTAATTATAAAAGTAATATCACATAAAAATAAACCAAAAAACGTTTGTATCACCTCTTAATATATCCATAATTAATATTCAAGAGAAAAAAAATTTATAACTAGAAACACTTTCTTGAACGAGATCAATAGTTGCATGCGAAAATCGAAATCAAAACTAAGAAAAAAATAAAAGTACTTTTTCTGCATATAAAAATCCCGCTAATCAATACAGAAGAAAAAAACAACAGTTGAAAATAATAAATTACAGTTGCTAAACATGTTTTTGATAGATTCCACAGCATAATAGATCTCAAACGCATATTTAGTTTTTTGATTTTTGTCCACTGTCGACCAGTGCAATGGGTCGAAAGATCAGAAATCAAAATCCAGGAATAAGAAATCCCGCAATATATAATTTCCCGCAGTACTTTTGCCCGAATATCATTTGCCTGAAAAAAGCATATTGGCTTTTTTATAACAAACTACTACTTTTCATCACTCAGTTATGAGAATTAAATAGATCGAAATAAGGGTTTCTAACAGCCTTGCATTAGGCCACACCCTTTGACAAAAAAAGAAATTTTATGAGACTCCAAATACTGAGAATCATGGAGAACGAAGCATTAAAATTCTTCGTTCAAATAATACCATACGAGCAATTATTGCTTTTAAGTGAAATCAGTCAGTTCTAGATTGGTCTTGCTACAGGAAATCTCATCAACGAAAAGCGATGAAGAAGTGCACTTTTACGAATTGATCAACTTACCGAAGAAATCACGGCTTTATCATATCAAGATGACAACATCATGCTTCAACTTGGTGGTTCATGAAGTCAAAAAAGCTATCAACCGGCTAAAGGACAACAAATGCTGATGGCTTACGTATAAATGTACTTGCCAAGATACAACCTTCCTCTTTGAAAGAAAGAGATAAGAAAATTTGAATTTTAAAGACCATCATCGACCGTTTTATCTGCATATCAAATTGTTTTGCTACCCAAAAATTTCGTGTTAAAACAATTTGCTAATTTTTTCATAAATTCAGTTTTTCCTAAATTCTTATTTATATGGGTAATAAACAAATATTTACCTCGGCAGCGTTAAATTAAACAAATATGTGTAAACAATCCAATGTTCGCGTGGGTACCCTCAAAATCAACATTTTTTTTATTATTTTTTGTTTGTGTAAGCTCAAATATTTGTTTAGTGATTGATTGATGCGTAAGAAGTTAATTCATAATTACTCATACCACTGTATATTCTGTTCTCTATTAACTTAATAATGTTTACATTTTTTCTTGCGACTTAGAAAAATTAGATTCCCAGAAGAGAATTGCTACACAGAACAGAACAGAACACGACTGATTTATGTATTTGTCCTACAGAGAGTGAACATTTTATTTGTAATTTGTTAGTTCCCATTAGTTTGTTTTAGTTGTTCACAAAATTTAAGAAATAAGGCTGCTAGTAATTAATTATTTTCTGACACATATTAAATAGATTAAAACTATTTCAAAGAATGTGTTTGATTCTCTTGGATTTAAATAATCCACGCAAGTTAAATAATAATGCAACACAATAATTTGATTTGGATGTTTATTGGTTAACGTTCTTCTTACGACTAACTTAAAATTATTTTGATATTCATTTACCTTATGGTAATGCTGATCAGTCATTCTAATTAATTGATGACTGATCAGTCAAGTTTCATATTACCGGAAACTTAAGGTAAATGAATTCAAATGGTAATGCTGCTCAGTCATTCTTCAAAATTAAAAGTTAATTGCTGACTGATCAGTCAGCTACCGGAGGCTTAAGAGGTAAATGATCTAAAGTTAGTGAGGGAGGTCACCATACAAATATGTAACTCGCACGACGTTTTAAAAACATTATTTTCTTTAAAAAGGTATTGGTTTAAACTATCATCTCCTGGCACTGGCAGTACAAAATTACAATATATCCACGACCAGACAGAGACACCCTGCTGTATCGCAGCTATAAAACTATCGTCGTTAAATAGCATGACATCCAATTTGGGCAATTTAAATGCCTTGGCGAAGTGCGGTGATGCGGCGTACTCAAAAGTGTTGACCAACTCAAAAAATAGACCAGACGGTGTTATTTTCAAATTCCTTAGTTAAAACAGAAAAGAAATACATCAAAAACATCGCAGGATAAAAATAGAAACTTTTTTTTTACTAGATCATTCCGCGAGCCTGCAAAACTACTTGGCCGCAGGCCAGAATGTTTTATTATTTACAGCTACTTCGAGAGTTGCAATTTATGGTCGGCATCACGAACAATCTCATCATAAGGAAGCACAAAAATAATATTCAAAATTGAATGATAAGTGCAATTCCTGCGCCAATTTGGTTTGCTACGAGAGGCGCCGCGAATTCTCCCACGCTCTTTGGACATGAAATAATAACAATTTTACACAAACCTAAGCGAAAAGGTTAATTTGTACTTTCCCTCTTGAAGTGGTATTTCTCGTTCTGAACGTAAATATAATGTCCTCCAATTAAGTGCACATTTGGCTCAAGTTGAGTGCGCGCTAATCGATTTGTTTAGACGAAAATTGAGATAAATATTGTGATATAGGCATCAAGGTGGGTTGAATCAAGGAAAAGATTACTCAATTAGCTTAATCGTTTTGGCGTCGGTCGTCGGCGACGTAGATGATGCGTTTGGGAGATGCCAAAGGTATTTGCTCCTATAATGCACATGCAATTTGTAACTGATGGGTTGTTTTACCGGATACTCAAATTATAAGATATGAGATTTGTGACATTGTTCAATTTTGTAGATATTAGACTGCTGTGTAGTGTGTTTTAAGGTGGGACACATTTATGACCTTATGTACTGCATAGCAGTGATAGTTTTTAATAGAGTTACGCTTTTAATGAAAGAAAAAGAAGTCAAAAGAATTTTAAAGAACAATAGAATAATTTATTATAAATAATGAAGTTAATTTGATGAAGTTTAAACGAAGAATGAGAAAAATTATTCATACAATTTGATATGAAATGAAATATAAATTATAAGAAAACTTAAATAATTATTGCACAGTACTTAGACTACAAAGTGTTTTTCTTAATCTTGAGTTCCAACACGCCCTCTCAATTTGTTGTCTTCATAGAAATTAGGCCAAGTCCTTGCAAACAACGGTTGTGATTTATTTTTGGAAGAGGTTTAGTGAGAACATCTGCGATCATTTTCTCTGTAGGTAAATAGTGCAACGATATTGGAAAAGTTTTCAAAACGTGTCTTATATAGTGATATCGTATATCGATGTGTTTGGATCGAGCATGGAAAACAGGATTTTCGGCCAGCTTCCCAGCACCTTGATTGTCGTTATACATGTTGATATGAAGATTATCTTCAAAGCCGAGTTCTTTGAGGAATTTCAGGAGAAAAACAGCTTCTCTACTTGCGTCGCTTACAGCCATGTATTCGGCCTCAGTCGAAGATAGTGCAACTGTTCTTTGTTTTCGAGATTCCCAAGAAATAGCGGCTCCATACATGGTGAAAGTTGAACCCGTATAAGATCGTCGATCAATTATGCAGTTTCCCCAGTCAGCATCTACATAGCATGTTAAGTTTTCAGTTTTGTCGCCATTAAATTGTAATCCGTAATGGGATGTGCCTTTCAAATAACGCAGTACACGTTTAGCAGCAATCCAGTGTTCTTCATTGAAGCAGTTATTGAACTGACTAAGTGCGCTTGCTGCATATGCAATGTCGGGACGGGTTGCTACAGCAAGGTACATAAGGGCACCAGTTAGTTCTCGATAAGGTTTATTGCATGATTGATTTTCAGAGTCATTTGATGTTTTGGAAAATTTGAAACTTGATGTCATAGGAGTTTTTACTGGCTTGCAATCTTCCATACCGAACCTTTTTAAAATGTCCTCGACGTATCCACTTTGCGACAGTTGAATAGTGTTCTCTACCTTCTTGATTTGTATGCCCAAGCAGTAATAAGCTTCTCCAAGGTCTCTTGAATTAAAAGCTACTGAAATCTCATTTTTGATTTGTGTGATCATATCTTGATTGCTTGAAAAAAATTAAAATATCGTCAACGTAAATTAAGATGAAGGTTTGCTTACATTCGCTCGTGTAGACGCATGGATCGGAAGTTGTAGGTGTAAGACCTATGGTCTTCAATTTTGAATCGATTTGCTCGTTCCATTGACGTCCAGCTTGCCGTAATCCGTAGAGAGCCTTTTCGAGTTTACATACCGTTTCTCCTTTCATCTTTAATGTACTTAACATTTCGGTTGCTTTCGTACGTAGAATTTCGTCGTCTTCAATATTTACCATTCTGGTCAACATTTCTTTCAGTAAAATAGGTTTGTCCATAAAAATTTCTTCATCTATCGTTCCGTTTAGGTAAGCTGCAGTTATTTCCATCTGGTATATATTCATATTACGTTTCGCGGCAATGGCCATCAAAAGCCTTACGGAACTTAGTCTGGCAACGGGAGCAAAAGTATCTTGGAAATCTACCCCAGGCTTTTGCGAGAAGCCCTTGGCGACAAGTCTGGCTTTTCTTCTTCCGAGGGATCCGTCAACATTCCACTTGTTGCGCAAAACCATTCTACATCCGATTGTTCTTGAATCCTTAGGCTTGTTTACAATAGTCCAGGTGTCATTTTTTATTAGATTTTGAATTTCACCATATATAGCATCTTCCCAATCACATTTGTCATCTCCGCATAAGGCTTCTGCTAATGGTATTTCAGAAACGTTCATTGCTATTTGTTGATCTGTTCTTGTTAATTCATCTTCTTGATCGGCTTTAACTTCTTGAACTTCTTTTCGTACTATCCCTGGACGTCCTGGTTTTCCTGTTCTAATTTTTGATGGTCTTCCTGGTGCGTATTTAATTTTCGTCTGGGTGGAAATTATTTCTGATGGGTCGTCTACTTCCGGTTCATTTTCGATACATGGTTCATCCGGTTCATTCAATGGTATTTGCTTTTCATCAGATTCATAAATATATTCTGAAAAGTTATAATCGCTATTTGAATAATCTACTTGAGGGTTTTTACAAATAATGGTATCGTCAGTAATAAAATCTTCGAATTCGTCTGTGTTCTGAAATTCACCCAGAAATTTAACATCTCTTGACACATGGATTTTCTTCTGAGATGGAATCTAAATTCTGTATCCTTTCTGTGCATCAGGATAACCAACAAAGATACCTTGTATACCTCTATCTTCAAACTTTCCTTTTGTTGGGGTTTTGTTGAGGATGAAAGCCCTACTTCCAAATGGATGAAGATAATTAAGTTTTGGTATCCTACCTGTCCATAACTTGTAGGGAATATCCCCCTCTAAGCTTTTCGTAACGCAGCGATTGCGAATGTAATTCACAGCACTGATAGCTTCAGCCCAAAAGGAAGGTGGAAGACCCGAATCTTTCAATATACAACGGGCCGCTTCAACAAGTGTTCTATTCTTCCTTTCAGCTACCCCATTTTGTTCAGGAGTATAAACATTTGTTAAACGTCGTTGGATTCCGGATTCTTTCAGAAAATTGTCCATTTCTGAGTTGCAGTACTCGCTTCCATTGTCTGACTGTATAGAGCTTTGATTTTTCTTCCAGTTTGTGTTTCTGCAAAGTTTTTAAATTCTTTAAATTTTGAAAAAACTTCGTTCTTACCATGGGTGAAATAAATCATGCAAAATCTACTGAAATCGTCTATGAAGGTGACGAAGTACCGGGAACCACCTTTTGATTGTGTTCTCATTGGTCCACAAACGTCGCTATGTACAATGTTGAGCAAATCTTTTGAACGGTCGATTATATCTTGAAACGGTGCGCGAGTAAGTTTGGCTACGATACAAGTTTCACATGATTTTAGATCGTCTTTCAGTTCTGGAATCAATCCCATTCTAGACATCTTAAACATATCATTCTTGTTTAAATGACCAAGATTCTTGTGCCAAAGGTTAACTTGTACTTGATTATCTTTTGAAGTTGATGCAAGTTTACTTTCTTGATTTTCTGTGCGAAGATAAAACAAATCTCCACTTCGGTCTGCTTCTAACTTTATCTTGCCTTGCGAATCTTTTACGATAGCTTTATTTCTAAAAAAGATTACCTGATCACCCTTATCAACGATTTTTGCAATGGAAACCAAATTTGTTCGCAGGTTTGGAATATGAAGTGTATTGGTTAGCTGAATATTGGTATTTTCATTACCATTCCATGTTTTCAAGGTAACATCTCCTTTTGCAGTTACGTTCGACGATGTATTCGTTGCGAGCTTTAAATTGGAATGTGCAGGTCGAATGTTGTCTATCATAGTTTTGTCTTTGCATAAGTGTGAAGTACAACCACTATCAAGACACCATCTGTCATCTGTGTCTTCAATGCAACAGTTTGCGAAATAGGTAAGTTCTTCTTCTTTCTTCGAGGCGGAATTTCGTTTCTTGAAGCAATCAATAGCCTTGTGTCCTTTCTTACCGCAGTAGTTACAATTGTATTTAAAGCTCTGATTTGTTTCTTTATGATAATGGTTCTTGGTTTTGTTGTTT
This sequence comes from Sphaerophoria taeniata, assembly GCA_943590905.1. Lineage (NCBI taxonomy): Eukaryota > Metazoa > Arthropoda > Insecta > Diptera > Syrphidae > Sphaerophoria > Sphaerophoria taeniata. The sequence continues at coordinate 29,705,050 of OX016541.1, forward strand.
TCGTTAAATCTGTTTCTTGATGAATTGCTTGTGTTGTGCTTAACGAACATTGCTCCAGATGATTGATCCATGTTCTTTCTCATCCTCGCATCATATTCTTCTGTAATTTTGATTTTGAGTGTTTCGATATCTGGAAGATTGTCTCGCGATTCAATCGCACATCTAAAGTTTTCAAATGAATCAGGAAGACTGTATAATAACAATACAGCTAATAATTCATTTATGATGACATCCATATTTTGGAGCTTATCAACTGTGTCAAAGAATTTGGAAAGATACTCCCGTATATCTTCTCCTTCAGTCATCTTATTTTGGGATAGTCTTTTCAGCAATGTTGCCTTACGAGCAGGACCTTTCGATGCATATATCGATCCAAGCTTCAGCCAAATTTCATTCGAAGTCGAACATCCACGTATTTGACTAAGCTCAGAAGGATTGATTGCCAATATCAAATCAGATTTTGCTTTTCGGTCTTCATTCATCCAAATATTCAAAGCATCTTGAGTTTTCGGATCATCTTCATTGAGTTCTAGATTCATTCTTTACCAAGATTGTTTCAATTTGTATCTTCCAGGTTTCATAGTTCGTCTTCGATAAATTTTCAATTCGAATAGAATTCATGTTTGCCATTTGTCATGAACTAAAAAGATTCTTCAATTCAAAAATTAAATAAATAAAATTATCGTTCTTTTATTCTCTTGGACCTGGGCCCATAACCTAATAAATTACGCTTTTAATGAAAGAAAAAGAAGTCAAAAGAATTTTAAAGAACAATAGAATAATTTATTATAAATAATGAAGTTAATTTGATGAAGTTTAAACGAAGAATGAGAAAAATTATTCATACAATTTGATATGAAATGAAATATAAATTATAAGAAAACTTAAATAATTATTGCACAGTACTTAGACTACAAAGTGTTTTTCTTAATCTTGAGTTCCAACAGTTTTGACAATGCGTTTGTCCGATGATGGGTGAAACTTTTTTGACTGATAGTGATTTCACAAAAAAACAATTCCACACATGGAATTATCTGAACGAAGAATTTTATTGCTTAGTTCTCCATGATTCTCAGCATTTGTTGTCTCATATAATTTATATTTTTGAAAAAGGATGTGATCTAATTCAGGGTTTTTAGGAAAACCTGAAAAGGTTTCAGATTTCGATTTCCTTAATTCTCATAATTTAGAGTGATGAAAAAGTAGGAATTTGTCGGTCAAATGATACCTATTTGGGCAAAAGTACTGCGGAAAATTATTTTACAGGCCAATGAAATCCGAAATTTTGATTTTCATTTTTTCGACCTCAACCCGAAATTAATTTCACTACTTTTTCATAATCAGCCCAATTCTAAATATTTCCCGGGAATAGTTCACCCCAGGAGATGTAGGCTGAGTTCGTAATTGCAGGCTTTGTTGCCCATGCCCTGCCTAAACCACCACTACCTATTCAGAAAATCATGTCAATCACATATGCTCCTTGTATACTTAAAACAAATGTTTCCCACGGGCACCATAGATTTTACCGGGATATAAAGTAACCTATGTGATATTTTAGACTATAATCTGTCTGCATGCTAAATTTCATCATGATCCGCTTAGTACTTCTGGAGTTATTGAGCAAGAAACATCACATTTGCTCCCTGCCATTTTCCTGCAAATTCAGCAACAAAATAAAAACAAATGCCGACTCGACCGCAAAATGACAGTCGTTATACTTTTATGAACACAATTGTTGCCATGCTCATGCAGAACTATTGCTGTTTGTATACATTTACGAACACAATTTTGGCAGTACTGCGGAAGTTTTACTATTACGAACTCAGCCGTAATCTCCCGGGGAGTAATTTCCCTTATTCTGAATTCCCCGGGAGATTATTTTTACCTTCGAAAGTGGGAACAAAAATTTTGAATGTTCGAAACAACTGTTTAACAATATTTGATATATGAAACGACACGACAGATCATACCAAACGGGGGTTGGGAAGGACTCTAATACCTTAATGTTGGTTTATCTCTAAGTGAAGTCCTGGAAGATCAGCTATGTCAACAATTGGTAGAATAATGTCAAATAGCCACAGACAAAAGAAATGTCGCACTGGAGTTTTACAAACACAACTTTCCTCCACAAAATTGTAAGGTTTTTTCCTTTGGCCTGACCTGAAATTCGCAGGCGACCGACATCTAGATATGTCTCCATTAAATTCACCAACATTTGCTGGATAATTTTATTCCGTATCTCTTGGACTTGAAAAATGAAGTTGAAGAAGAATGTGAAATGAAAATTTCCGTCGTACTTTGTCAATTGTCATAGAGGAACAAGTACCAGAAGTGTGAACATATTTTTGACGCTAAATAAAGCAAGTGGCATTTGTTGCGATGTATCGTTTAAATTCAATTTGTTTGGCTGCGACATTTTTAAGTTTGAAACTGCAATACAAAATTTAAAAACCATCGAAATCGGAATCCTTAATCAAATTAAAAGTGAGACTTTTCATGCTTTTGCGTATTATATGATTTCTTAGCCCTCAAAAATTGCTCCGATTTTCATGACAAACGATGACAAAACCAAAACGTTACGGTACGTTATAGAGCCCGTAATGGAAAAGAAAATAATTCATGGATCGCAATGGTTAATTTTTTGTATTTTCGTGGTATTATTTGAGTGTAATTGTAATTATGTGTTTTGTTAGTTTTTTTGTAAAAAAAAAGGAAGTATACGCCGTAGTGGACGAATAACCTCTTGTAATACTTTTCTGTTCTTAACCTTTTCCGTCCTAAATTTTTTTAGAAAGTAAAGAATGGTTTAAACTTTAAATGGTATGGAACTTTCGAAAGGGAAAACTGTTAAACAAGCAGCGTACAAACGCAAAGACTAACAACAAAACAAGCGCTCTGTTAGCGTTAGGTTATAATTATGATGATGCTCATTTCTGACTCAACTCGTTTCTGCAAGTTTTACTCAGACCATAAAGAGTTTCAATTGCAAATGTGTTGAAGCCAGAGAATTTCTTGAAATTAAACTTTCTTCTCGGCTTGATTGCTCCATTTAACATCCTCTCCACAACTTGACATTGACGACCAAGCAAGGCGCAATTGGTTATACTTTTCAGCGATTCTTTGAGTGCATCTGGGGAATCTGCCGAATCCAATCGAGCGGGTTGGAAACACTTTTCCACGAAAAAATTACACTCTTGCGAGCGATTTTACTTTTGTAAATCACGAATAGGTTCGTCATAGTGTTCTCTCCTATAATTGCTACCATTACGTGATGAGTATGGTCTTTACGGTCGAGTTTCATCCACTCATATAATCTGGTACTCAAATTTTGGAATGTTATTGGCAATTGTGGTTTCAGTAGACCGATTAGTGCCGCGATTTACACGAATTACATTTCTCATAAAATGCTGAATTTCGTAATACGTGTGGAGTTCTGATGTGCCAAACCGTAATTTTTGTAAACCGAGTTAACTCGAGTTGGTTTTTATGTACCTAAACCGAGTTGTAAGTCAGTTTGCCAAAAACGGAAACATTGAGAATTCTAATCCGTCAAAATCTCTGTTATCCACTGATAAAATTTGACAGTTAATGGTTCAAGAAGGAAATAGGATACGAATCTAGTTCGCCAGTGGGCTATTTCTTTATAAATGTCACCGGATTGTTGACATGAAATTTATTTATCGAGTTGGCAAACCTAATTCGAGTTGAACAAAAAATAAACCGAGTTAAATCGTGTTACCCAGCCAAGTTAAACCATCACTTTTCTGGAGACGTTGTTGTGGTGTGATGTCTTGCCAAATGATAATGAACAAAAATGACAGAACAGTTTCGTAACAGTCACGGGTGATTTGTCAAAAAAAGTCTATTGAAAATCAAACCTCTCTAATCATCAGAGAAAATTTTTTGAGAATTTCTTAAAAAAAATTAAGAAGGTATTCCAAAATAATAGTCCAGGCAAATTAACTCATTTACAAAGATAAAACAAGAAAAATGTTATCCAGAATTTTACGTTTTCAAATGGTTAAAAGGGTTAAAGTCAACATAAGGAAAATGAGTTCTGCGTCCAAAAAGGTAAGGGGATGATTTTAGGGGATGAAAAGGGGGGAAAATCGATTTATCTCGTGTTTTTTGCAATTTCACGCAAAATTTGATGTCCTACTGAAAAATATTGTATACAAAAGTTGTAGATCTTAAAAAAATCTACAACTTTTGTGTGGGTCATTTTTTAATATAACCTCAAAATTTTAGAAAAAAATGCAAAAAATCAAAAAAAAAATTTTGTTTTGTTTTTTACTTGTCAATTTCTCAAAAATAAATATTTTTTAACCAAACTTGCTGATAATACTCATTTTTATGTCCCAAACAACAGAAAAAAATTTTATACTGAAATATTAAAAACTGTTTGAAATATTAATTTTTTTCGGTCCGAAGCAAGTTGTTTTCAAGGTTACATTTTACTACATACAATTATCGTAGAGAGGTCATACAGGGCTCATTTTATTCGTTTTGACGTCTTCTTTTCAATGAAATTATAAAACAATACAGCTTCCATTTAAAAACATGTCTAAAAATTGAAAAATATAAAAAAGTTAATTTTGCAAAAACAATTTTTTTGGTTATTGTTAATAATTTGCTATAAATATTTTTTTTTTAAATCTAATTAGGCCATTGAAATGTACGGGAAAAAACACGAAGAAACATATGTTTTCCTATTTAAATACATTTTTTATTTTTATACAATACTGCTTTAAACATTGTAATAGCATATTCCGTGTAGTTGAAAGATGTCAGGTAAGTACATACAATGCCATCGACTTTTACTTTAATAAGAGAAATGAGGTCTCGCGATAAAATTAATTAATTCAATTATTTTCTTCATATTTTGATAAATAAATCGTCTTATAATTAACTTTTGTATACAATTATTTAAAACATGCTTTTAAATAATTGAATGATTTTCTTAAAATGAATTCACTGAGAATCTACACACTTTGCTTTATTACTTGTTCCATTCAACACTCGTACAGAGTATACTTCCAACTACAAATGTGGCTTGGACATACATTAAATGCAACAAAATGGGGCTGGAAACAAGTGATTGTAAATAATACGAAAATACTTATGCCACATTATACAGATGACTCACTTATTCCAGATGAGTTACTAAAGATAATTTGTTGCAGTTGTGAGACTGGATGTGAGGGCAATAGATGCGGTTGCAGAAAGCATGGGTTACGATGCACAGAGCTATGCACAAAATGCCATGGTTCTGAAAGTTGTTCAAACATTGAAAAAGTTTCAAGAGATTTAAGTGATTTTGATGAAATTTCTGATAATCCTGAACAACCAAGTATTATCTTCAACTCAGAAAATCATACTATTGAAAAGTTTACAGAGGAATTTGATGAAGAAACGATTGAAGATAATGAGGAAGTCACACATTTCGATGATGATCAGCCAAACTTACAATTATTAGCGAAGAGACAAAAATTGGTTTAGTGTGCATATTCATTCATTATTAAATATTGTAATAAATTCCATAGTAAATGTATAGTTCATATTTGTGTATATAAATTGTAAATGCTTGATATTTATCAGTACTTTCATTAAAATATCAACTTGATTAAAATTGAGTTTTTCATTATTGTCATTTCCTCCATTATTTTTTATTATTTTTAGTAGTTGTTTACCAGTCCCAATTTCATAACTTTTTGTATTACTAAATTTAATAACTCATTTTGCTTTTCCTCTAATAACTCATTGTGTTACTTACTTTAATTACTTATTGTGTTACCTACTTAATCATTTGTCACATATTGTCAATTTTACTTTACGTCATTCTTTGCTCTTTCTTCGTTAAGTTGCAACATTACGTCTTAAATCCATCATGCCAGGAGAATCGAACTAACTAAAATTCTCCGAGCTAGCGACTGTGTAGTGGCTTTCATTCAGGAAACCCACTTGAATTCCAGACATAAAGTGTTCATTGATGATTTTAATTTTCAAAATCAAACCAAAAGACACTCCAACAGTTATCTACACAACGAAACCAACACCATTCCGTTTTTAAGATATGTTCTTCTTCTCATGAAGAAAACTATATCCAAATTAAACTATGTCGATAACGACCTGGTCAACCAAATCGTCGAATCTCAGAATGGGTCCTCTTGGGACAACGTCAACTATTTGTCGCCTATCGGTGTTTCCTCATTGGCTCTTGACGAAAGCGAAATAATACCACCGCAGTTTTATATCGCTTCCACACCGAACCAAAATCGTGGCTAGTTCAATCATTACAACAAAAGATTTTTCTTTTTTTTTTCTACAACTACTTTAACTGCCACCTTTATGTTTTTATTCTTGTAGGAAAACAAACTATAAACGACTACAATACAAATTTAAAAAAAAAAAAATTTTTATGCGTTTCTCAAAAGCTAAATGTGCGTTTTTCAGAAGTTGGAGTACAGTACTTCCTTCCATAGTTTAAGACTTATTCATTACTATCTTTTTAAAACACAAGCCAGTACAAAATTTATGTGATGTTTTATTAAGACGAAAAAAAAGGAAAAAATTAAAAACAAGAAAAATAAAGAAAAAATAATCAAATCAAAACAATTCCAATGTTGAAACAGAATGTGATATTTAAAACTTCTTTATCTTGTACTCGTATCTGTAATTTTATAATATAAAAGACTGAAATAGATTGTTCTCATCCAATCTTCAATAAGATATTACTTGTATCTCTAAATGTGTATTTTAGCTCTCGCTTTTATAATTATCATATATAACAGTCTCACTCATCCAACATTAACTTACAGAGCGCTCTCGCTCTTCTCATACAAAGCAAAATTAAATATCTATCTCAACTTCCCAATTTCAAATGTGCTGGCACATTCTCGTTTGTATTCGTAGTATATTAGTATGTAAGGTAGCGTATTAAAATTGTATATATGTTTATATATGTAAAATACTTGTGAAACACTCGTTTCAAGCTAATGTTACAATGCTTATGAGCAAACGCAGTCCAACAGTATTAAACTGACAGCCACGAGGCTCAAATCTTAAATTAAAAATTCTGACAAAGAAGGCCATACGTTACAGCCGCTTTTTCACTCTTGTTATCGCTAGAATAAGATGAAACTATTGTAATCGAAACCAAAAAGACTCAATAAAATTTCATTCATTCATTCGTTAAGTTGAGTTGAATTTTTTGTAAAGTCCCGTCGTGGCTATCACGACACAATAAAAGAGAAATCAAGCCAAGAAGGTCGAAAATTTAAAACGGTGTTTTATCATTTCAAAAAAAAATGATACTTTAAAACTTTAAAAACTCTAAAAATACAGTCCACTATTTCGAACGTTTACAGTATTTATTTATTTATTTATTTATTTATTTATTTATTTATTTATTTATTTAAGTCGTTAATAACTAACGTTTACAAGCTTATGAACTACATATATCTATATCTGAACAATTATTACAAAGTACAAAATTATCATGAATTACAATTAATTAATAAAAGCCTGCATCTACGCCAAGGCATTATAAAATAAAGTTTTGAAAGATTCGCTTTTTAAATTATCATTTATCGAAACAATAAGAAAATAATACTTATTAAATATTAAGACCATTTGATTTATTGGATTATTGGCACCATAGTTTGATCTACTGAAAGATAGTTGTAGAGGTTGTTGTAGCCTTATGCTTGTACGACTGAAACTAAAGTTAAATCTACTTAGAACTGATGGAGATATTATAGAGCCATTCATCACATTAGTAATAAAGCAAAACTGAAGGTATTGCCTATGATGGGTGATAGAGGGAAGTTTAACTAACGCAAGTCTATGAGAGTAAGGAGGACGAATATTATTTGGAGACCAACAAAAGAAACGTAGGCAGAAACGCATAAACCTTCTTTGAACTGCTTCAAGTCTATTTATGTGAATTGAGTAATATGGTGACCATACTACACATCCGTATTCTAGTATTGGCCTTACGAACGATACAAACAAAAGTTTTAGAACATAAGGGTCCTGAAAGTCGCGACTAAATCTCTTTATGAATCCTAGCATTCTATTGGCTTTTTTAGTTATATAGTCCAAGTGAGAGTTGAAAGTTAGTTTGGAGTCTAGGATTATACCAAGGTCAGAGAATACAGAGACATTGTTTAACGGTGACATATCAAACATATAACTAAATACAAACGGATTTTGTTTGCGTGTAAAAGTCATACTTTTACACTTGTCGACATTTAAGACAAGACGATTTAGATTGCACCACTCCCGAAAAAGAACAAGGTCTTCCTGTAATAACAAGCAGTCAGATTGAGATTTAATACTTTTAAAAATTTTTACGTCATCTGCATATATTAATATTGAAGAGTTTTTAATGGTCAAAGCTAAGTCGTTAATAAATAATATAAATAAAATTGGTCCTAAGTGACTACCCTGAGGGACACCGGAGTTGACTACGAAATTAGTTGAAAGTTCATTTAAGAAAACTACATTGTAATGTCTGTTACTTAAATATGACGATATCCATTTTAGAAACTTAGAGCTAAATCCAAGATTGTCCATTTTCTTGATTAGCGTTGTATGGCATAACTTGTCAAAGGCTTTGCTAAAGTCAGTAAACACACAATCTACTTGTCCATGGTCTTCAAATACATCTAAGCAAAACGAGGTAAAATTTAACAAGTTAGTAACAGTCGATTTCTTTTTCATAAAACCATGTTGACTTTCACAAACAATTGAACTACAATAAAAGGAAAGAGTGTTACATATAATGGACTCAAACAGTTTAGGTATTACGGATAACTTGGCAATAGGACGGTAGTTTTTAATTTCATTTTTTGGACCTTTTTTATGAGTTGGCGTGATATAGGCACTCTTCCAGATAGAGGGAAAGATAGAGTTACAAATAGATTCATTGAATAGAACACATAAAGGATAAGATAGATGGTCAACACAGTTCTTTAAAATAGATGAAGGTACTCCGTCAGGTCCTGGACTAAAACATTCGTCAAGTTTTAAAATATTAAGCTTTATAGTTTCTAAGTCAATATCAAAGTTTATAGAGTCTAGATGAGAGAAAGAAGTAGTAGAAGAAAAAGAATTACAAGTGGTGTCACCATAGTCAGTTGTCTCAAAAGCAATTTTGAAATAGTTAGCAAACATGTTAGCAATTACTAAAGGATTAGTGCTAGTTGAAGAAGAGTCAGACATAGTATTAGGGTAGCTACTGGTTTTTTTCTATTCACGAAGTTCCAAAAATTATTTGGGTTCGACTTTAGATCATTTTCTAATTTAAGAATATAGCTATCGTAGGCAATATTCGAGTATTCAGTGAATAGTTGACTAATGATTAAAAAGGTTGTATAATCTCCATCAGTTCTCGTTTTGACATATTTTGTCCACGCTTTGTTCCTTTTGTTTTTTAAGAATTTAAGATGACTATCAAACCATGGTGGTGAACTAGAAATATTCCGAGGTTTTTTAAATGGTACAGTATCACAGAAGCAGTTGAACAGAGTTGTATAGAATATGTTACACATTTCGTTAATATTACAATTATAAAATAAAATATCCCAATCGATCATACTTAACATATTACATAATAAGACATAATTACATTTTGAATAGTTGAACTCAAGTTTAGTATTATATTGGTTGTTAGAAGAGCCCATGCTGAGGTTTAAGGCGATGTCCAAGGCAGGATGATGACGATCTTCAACAGTCAGAATATTTGTAGATCGTGTTACAGCAGCAGCAGTGTTTACATTGAGGGAAAAGAATATTAAATCCAAAGTCTTTCCCGCGTCGTTGGTTACTCCATTTAGTTGTCGCAGGCAATAAGAGGACATATTGTCAGTAAAAAATATCTCATTCGCACTTGAAGCATTGTCAGTAGTGTAGTAGTCTTCGATGTCTTGTCTTATCCAGTTAAGATTTGGTAGGTTGAAGTCTCCAATAATCAAAATTTCATCTTCAGGTTCCAGCAATTCATAGATTCCCTCGATGCAGTCATTTAAGTTTTCAAATATGTTTTTGTTAGAGTTCGGAGGTATATAAGTAGTGACTAAGAATAAATTGCCTGTTTCCATTTGAATCTTAATACACAGAACTTCAATTTGGGCAGATCGGAAGTCGTCAACAAGGTGGCACAGTAGTAGTAGTGGCATTGTTAACAATCTATTTTGTTGATATAAATTTCAATTATAAATTCGGGGCAAGTTAAATTAGATTCAGAATTCATTTAAAGAAAATCATTCAATTATTTAAAAGCATGTTTTAAATAATTGTATACAAAAGTTAATTATAAGACGATTTATTTATCAAATATGAAGAAAATAATTGAATTAATTAATTTTATCGCGAGAAATGAGGAACTTTTCTTATTAAAGTAAAAGTCGATGGCATTGTATGTACTTACCTGACATCTTTCAACTACACGGAATATGCTATTACAATGTTTAAAGCAGTATTGTATAAAAATAAAAAATGTATTTAAATAGGAAAACATATGTTTCTTCGTGTTTTTTCCCGTACATTTCAATGGCCTAATTAGATTTAAAAAAAAAATATTTATAGCAAATTATTAACAATAACCAAAAAAATTGTTTTTGCAAAATTAACTTTTTTATATTTTTCAATTTTTAGACATGTTTTTAAATGGAAGCTGTATTGTTTTATAATTTTATTGAAAAGAAGACGTCAAAACGAATAAAATGAGCCCTGTATGACCTCTCTACGATAATTGTATGTAGTAAAATGTAACCTTGAAAACAACTTGCTTCGGACCGAAAAAAATTAATATTTCAAACAGTTTTTAATATTTCAGTATAAAATTTTTTTCTGTTGTTTGGGACATAAAAATGAGTATTATCAGCAAGTTTGGTTAAAAAATATTTATTTTTGAGAAATTGACAAGTAAAAAACAAAACAAAATTTTTTTTTTTGATTTTTTGCATTTTTTTCTAAAATTTTGAGGTTATATTAAAAAATGACCCACACAAAAGTTGTAGATTTTTTTAAGATCTACAACTTTTGTATACAATATTTTTCAGTAGGACATCAAATTTTGCGTGAAATTGCAAAAAAACACGAGATAAATCGATTTTTCCCCCTTTTCATCCCCTAAAATCATCCCCTTACCTTTTTGGACGCAGAACTCATTTTCCTTATGTTGACCTTAACCTTTTTAACCATTTGAAAACGTAAAATTCTGGATAACATTTTTTTGTCCTCTATATTTAATTTGCCTGGACTATAAGGAGTTATTGATTGTTGCGCTTAAAAATAAAAATCGAAAAATCACATTTCTAATGCCACAAACTACCATACGTGTGTATGTTCTAAAAGCAACGATTGGTTGGATAGAACGATCACGTTCCTGTGTCACAAAATCTGAAAACGAAAACAAAAAAAAAGGTTAACAAAAAACTGAATTTAAATTGACCGCTGAAAAAAAAAACAATAAATTTTATAAGCTCACCGTGAAAAATTCAAATAGATGACCTTCCTTTTGACACTATAACCGCTGCTGCCTCCATCGACCGCCCGCCGCCTTTGGAAATCATTTAGTGTTCGTTTATTCCAAAGTAGCACACCAAAGTCAAGACAAAATCAAAGACAAATGAATAAATAATTAAATTCATCATCCATCTCCCCAACAAAAGAAACGAACTACACCCTCCGTCATTAATCAAGTTTGTTAAGACTTGAGACCGACTTTTCAAAATTGAAAAAATTAAAAATCTCATAAGCCTCACGTCTTCAACTGCGGTAAGCTTCGTTCGACATCAATTCTTTATTAATTCCCAAGTCCCAACTCATCCTCATTAAACTTTTTTGGGTTTTAACTGCACATTGAACCAAAGTTAGACGCAAAAAAGCTTCTACCCTGTGCATGTATGTATGTGTGCGGACAAACTTTTGGATTTAATTACTTAATTAATGCTGCATGTGAGTTAATAGCACTGGGGTACGCTAAAGTCATTCCTGATGATGGTGATTATCCTTTCAATGGAGCCATCACCCTTGTCGTTTGATAAAGTTACTCATTTTGTCAGAATATGTTCAAGTTCTTGTTTTTATGTGTTTTTGTTTTTTTTTTTTTTAACAGATTGAGTAAGTGCGTGCGAGTGTAAATTTTCCACTGACTCGTCAGAATTTAACGACTAAATATTCCATCGACAAGGGTCTTATTGGAAATGCATTTATACTCCCTTGAACTCGCTTGTGTTGCAACCCCAACACGTACTTTTATGCAAATTAATCTCGAATTCGTATTGAAATTTTATGCAATGCTTTTAGCTTCGAAACTCTTTAGTATGGAACAGTGGGGAATTTTTGATATTCCCTTTGGAAAAAAACCTTTATTCCATTTTTGCTGGCCTTTTTGTCTGAAAACAAAATAAACTCGATTATTATTAGCTCCCATTTATATTTGTACAACCCCACTGTTGACCGCTGACACTACTACTTCAGTTGTTGATAATATATCGCTCGCATTTTGGTTTGGCATTTTGTTACCGAAATTCGATCAAACAAATAAATTATTCGATATCGATTTTTGAAAGGGTACATGGCGGCGTTCACGCACATGAATGCAAACAAAAGACCACTTCGAAACAGAAGCGTCAACACTCTCTCCAGCTGTTTCATGTCCCATAAAAAAAATGCGAATTTTACTAGTTCAGCAGTTTACTCGCAATGGACCATACATGTGTACCTATCACGTCATCATCATCGTAAAATTAAATGAATGCCACAACAGTTCAACGAATAATAATTTGTTGGTTTGGTTTGAAGATGCCTGAGAGGCAAAAGGTCATGTTGAAAAAGTCTGTCACTTTGTTATGGAACTAGAAAACTTATGTTCAATGGTCAGCTGGCGTCTAAATAACTGCGATAAGGCGATGATGCATGATGGACTTTTTGTGTCACTCGTTTTGTTACTCATGCTTGGGTGATAATCAGTTTAATATTTGTATTGCTGTTTTAAACCCGCACGTTCTTTTTATCTAATCGGAGTTTGGTTCGCAATCAGCAAATGGTCTGTTATTTCTTAATTTTGTCGGCTGATAAGAGTTCATACATGGTCTAGCTGACGTTATGCGTCATGTTTCAACTAAGATAAAAAAAACATTAATCGTAGTTTTGTAAAAAAACAGATTATTATTGATATACTCAATTTTTCTCGCATGATAGAAGACCTACAAAATAGGTTTTTCCAAGTTATGAGTAAGCTTAAAAATTAATTTCGTTTCTATTCAAGCATTTCTCTCAGTGTTTTTCGTGTTCATAATGAACTACTTACTCTTTAAAGAGACGCCACTCTATTTTCATTGCTTCAGAGGTCTTCATTAGCACTTTTATCTTGTTCTACTTCTAGAGTCTCCTCCTAATAACGATGACGTTAATGACGGCTTCGGGTATCAGATTTGTTTCTTTTATTTTGTCCTTCGTTATACCTGCAAGTATTAATTTTAATTAACATAGCATGTTGGTATACAAAGCCATGAAGTGGAGTGGGATATCTTTTTTCTTTAAGAAACCCACAAGCTTATGGACCTTTAACAAAAAAAAAAAAAAAAGAGAAAACATCATTAAAAATGTTGCCTATTATTCATTTTTCTTATTTTTAATTGCGAAATGATTTAGCGAGATCAACCGCAAAGAAAAAAAGTACAGCCCGTTTTCGAAACCACAAAGTTGTGTCTTATTGTTTTTTGAAATATCATTTGAACAGCTAGCAGCGGCTTGGTATGAGTTGTGTCATGGGGACAGTAAGTATGAATCGATTGGTTAAGGGACATTCTTTGGGTCTTGTGGAGAGGTATTAAAATTTCACTTCACAAAAGCAAAACAACAATAATAAATAATCTCTGTCAAGAGAGAAGAAGTGGATGCAACATGCAACGTGTTCTGTTTGTGGTTTGATATGTGTGTGCTGTGCTGTTGTGTTTTTGTGGCTTAAGCAAAGTGTGTAAAACCAGGTCATATGTTTTAGATTCAGGTTATTGGTAACACAAGAGTAAACCAAAGTGTAAGTAATTATTTATGGTCCACATAATAATCTATTTATAGAGAGTGGATTTGGTGAAAACTTAACAGGAGTTGAGATTGAAACCACTATGTTTTTTGGTTGATCAAAAGTGAGAGCGTAAGTCCTATTGCGTTGGGGTCGAAACAAAACCAAAATCTCGCAAACCACTTTCCCGCATTCCTTCTGCCCGAATGTCATTTGAGCACGGAAACTCTTCCTTTTTATGACAATTAATTCCTTCTCGTCATTCAAAGCTCTGAGAATTTAGAAGATCGATATCTATTACCTTTTTCGAGTTTTCTAACAGCATTGAATTAGTTAACAACCTATTTCAAAAAAAGAAATTTAATGAGACACCAAATGCTGAGAATTATGGAGAACGAAGCATTGTAGAATTTATAAAAAACGCAATTTTTTAACATAGAATAATTTTAAGGGAGCATTATAATACTTCGTTCTCCATAATTCTCAGCATTTTTTGTCTCCTAAAATTTCTTTTTTGAAATAGTGTGTGGCCTAATTCAGAGTTGTTCGAAAAAACGAAAATTCTCATAACTTTGAGTAACGAAAAGTAGTACAGGAAAGTATTTTGCGGGATTTCGATATGCTGGGGTCGACCCAAACCCCTCGGATAGAACCTAGTCATATCAATTCGGTGACCGTTTATTTGAGTTTTGAGCAAATAATAAAAACTGTTGGTTAGCATTTCCGAGTCTGGACGTTCTCTGCCCTAATAAATATTCCTTCCTCAGTTTATAATAAAGAGCATCTACAATACTGTTAAATAAGCACCTCATCATTCTATTAACGTTAAAAGAAATGCATGTGATTCATTTGCCTCTAAACAAATTTTAATAAACCTTTGCCGAAAATTGATTTTTTTGTTGACAACATAAACACTTTAAAAGCAAAAGTTGATTTGTTGTGGATGAATTAAATCAACAGAATTTTTCAACGACAAAAATTAAATTATTTGTTTGCTTCTGAACGCACAACTCTAAATTAAATTTTTTGTTGTTTGTTTTTTCAAATGTATTTCATTCAATTAAGCAGCGAAGCACTCAAGCTAAATGACCTATTTCTTATAAAAAATGCCTTTTGCCATACAGGTACAGTTAAAATCAGTTGATGGAATTTAAAAAATTGATACTTATGAAAAACAATTTTTTTTGGAACTCTTAATTTTTGGAGCTGTACATGCCTGAAAAATTCTGAATTTTTTAGAGACCAAACCAAAAAGTTTTTCTCAAAAAAAAAAAATTAAAAATTAGCATTAAACATACCTCATAAGTTCAGAGTGTTTCTAATATACCATATCTCTCCCAATGATGTCAAACATGTCAACCCTAATATGTATCAACTATATGAATGAAAATTTGCATTTCAGTACCAAATGTGCCAATCAATGAAGCTTCACAAGCACATCCTACACAAAATCATAATTGACACACACACAAACACAAACAAGATACCCCATTCGATTTGAGATCATCAAAGTTTCTCAAATTGGATTAGAAGGGTATTCACATTCATCAATCGAAAAATGAAAATTTATTCGAACATTTTATTCAGCACACTCGACTTGTTCCAGATGACGATGATGACAAAGAGAACATTTCTATGAATTCTAATACACGAGCTAGACAAATGTAGAAATCATAACACGTCCTGAAAAAGGATTCGAGTGTAAAACTTTTGACACTTTAATCGTTTCAGTTGTTTTTTTGAATATTATGAGAAAAGAAAACATGTCAAATTGCATTGCTACTTTGCAAAACTCTTTAAATGGTGAACGAGTTTCGAGTTTACAAAGATCAGAAATGTATTTTTCATCAAGTAGAAGAAGGGACATATTACTGGGAATATCTCTTTTGATGTTAGGGAAGCAATAAAATAGTTTCTCACCTTCTGGCTTATGCATGGTTTATTGCAAGAGTCATATCCTGAGTGCGTCATATTGAAATCGAGAGACCAGAAAAGTACACAAGGACATGATGCAACTACTAAAAAGTAGTCACAGTAGTATACCACCGTATTTGTTGTGTGATGGGATACATCCTGAAGGACACTTCGCTGCAATAGTTGCAGAATTTCATCAGCACTAGATTTTGTATCTTATAATAATATGTTTGTACACTCGATAGGAGCGGAGTTTTTTTTTGGTCAATAAAACGTTAGCTCGAGTTGAATAGTGATGGCAACGACGAATGATGACGATGGTTTTGATGATGATGGCAAAATGATGATGACGAAATCGAAAACATACCAACCATCACCCAATTGAACTATGACAACGATAAGCAAATGTTTATTAAAGCGGGAGGAGGAATGATAAGAAACGAAAAGACCGACAACGTCGAAGATGTAACTTCCAACAAATACGACGATGAAAAAAGCGGCGATGTCGTCGGCAGCAGGGTCTACTATTAAATGCATTCACATTATAATGAAAACGCGTTTAGCATTTTTAGAGCTTTTTTCGCTTACCTCCTGGCTCGTAACCCCTTTTTAAGAGACTGTACATGTACACATAAATATATAAATTCATTTTTTTTTCAATTTATCTCTACGTTTTATGGGAAATTGTTATGAAACTATAAGAATGGTATAGCGTGCGACTCAAATAAGGATAAAGTGATTTTTCTTCTTCTATGTCTTCCCTCAGGCAAGAGGACACACCATCATGCCTGGATGGCGTAGTGGCGGCGCGGCGGCGGCGGTGGCGGGCGTCGAAGTATAAAATGTCATTGCCATGAAATTTTATTCAGTTTTTTCGTATTTGGGGTAGCAAACAGTGGTGGATTTATTAAAGCATTGTCAAAAATGACTGCAAACATTCAAAAGATGTCACATTCTCCCTCAATCGGTTAGAAAAGCATTTTCCACTTTTCTTTTCTCATTCTCGATTCCACATTAAATGTTCAAAACGAACTCTCCAACATATGCTTCTTTTAAATGTCGCAAACGCTTCATGAATATGTTGATTTTGTCCTAATCCAGCCCTGATTAACGAACGAAGAGGACATTGAGTCACTAGAAAAAAATTTACATTAAGAACGGGTACATCGCCTTCAATGGACAGATTTTCATAAAATTTAATTAAATAAGAAAATTTTGGCTAAGGATAAAGCGTGAGCTTTTTAAAAAAGTTTTAATTTGCGAATTGAATACCGTGGATAGTGTGGGTATCACGTAGGTACATATTAAGCGGGATTATTTTGTCACATTTTTTGAGTTCAGTGCATCAGCATAATTTATGATAATTTAAAAAACTGCACAGAGGAGATATGACATACCAAGGAAGAAACCATTAAAGGACACTGGAATGGCGTTTTAAAGTAATTTTTTAAACTTTTTTTTTAAGGTTTGAAGACCGTGACATTACACATATTATTGAAAAAGGTATACATTTACAGCCTTATTTATAAACCGAACATAGACTTATTATAAGACTTATAATGCCTGTATAAAGAAAATCCTTATTTATAAAATTTAGCTACACTACATAGGGATTGAATAAGCTATACAAACGTTTAGGGTTGTATAAAGCTTATTATAAGGTACTATAATATGTATGTGTCAGACATCACACGTCAATAAAACAAAAATTTGACCCAATGAGCATTTTTTTAAATTTGTATTCAAAAACAACAACCTGTTGTGTCCCATCGACAGGAAACAACAACCTGTTGTTTCCTGTTGACAGGAAATAATACTTTTTTTTTATTCAAATGTCTGTCGAATGTAGTAGATCATCGTTTTGGTACTTTTTTTTGACAGAGATCTAATATAACTATGATATGTTGAACAAATTTTTATAAATAAGAATTTATTCAACGTAACATAAGAGCCTATTCATAGCATAGCTATAATACTGTATAGAGGTGTATAAGAAGAATCGAATATATAAGGCTGTTAGATTGTAAGATCAAACGGAAGTGTGTTTGGAATTTCATGCACAGAACAGAGAGATCGGAAGTTCATAAGGCATCATTAAGAGAAGTTGGAAACGTTGTCATATTATTTCACATTGTTTGCGGCTTTAAACCCCAAGAAAAAGATTGGCTGTAAAAGGGTAGTTGCGCGGTTTAGTTGATTTGACTATTGGGACCTAATTAAGGAGTAGTTTTGGGATCTACTCACGGAACGATGTACGTAATCCGCATAAAATTGTATCAAACAAAAAAGGGGTCTGACAACTTTTGTTAGAGCGGAGATTGTCACAAGAAACAGAAAATTTTGAACCCTGTGGTACTCCTGCTAAAACATTTAAAAAAGGAAATGAAAGTGTTACCAGAGTGATCTTGAAGACACTACAAATTTCGCATTTGCAAATGGTTTTTCATTTAGAGCAGGTCGATTTAAAAATTGATTAAAACAAATTGTATACAAGATATCCGTTATATTTACCTTTATTTGAGAGCCCTATATCAATGAAATTATATGTGATATACTACTATATAACATCGTTCAAATGGCCGCCGCGGTTTCGTTGGTTAGCGCGCGTTCGAAAGCTCCAGTTTTCGATGACAGAAATCCCCCTTAGAAAAACTCACCAAGATATTGGTCTTGTCTCGTCTTGAGCTGTGTGGCACGCAGCGCCTCGCCGCGCCGCGCCGTCCTGTTGAAACCATATGTCTTCAATTTCCATAACATCCAATTAAGGCCAAAAGAAGTTGGCGATCATCGACTTATAGCGATCGCCGTCAATCGTGATGGCCTCACCAGAATCATTTTGGTAGAAGCACGGACCGATAATCCTTCAGCCCAAAATTTACACCACGTAATTAAGATGCATTGGCAGCTCGTGAGTCTCGCGCGGAATGATGTCGTCCCACGTACCCATTCATCCAATAATGGGCCTCATCGCTAAAGATGATTTTTCGACCAAAATTGGGGTCAACTTTTAACTGCTCCAAAACTTAATTAACGAACACACGACTCTGCGTATTGTCGTCGGGTTTCAGCTCTACCGCTCCTGGGGTCTGTTGGACTTTGTATTCGTGCAAGCCGAAGTCACGACGCAAAACTCGGGGAATTGACTGCCTTGGATTCTGCTGCACAGATCTTGCTTTCTGTTGACACACTGGTGTTGGCTGATTGTTCAGTTGTTCACTGTGCCTGGACTCGATTAGGTTACCAAACTTCGACTTGGAAGGATGATAATGCGCACCGCGCTTTTTGAATGTAAAGTTTTATCATTTACACTTGTTGCTCGACGCTGATACTTGCCATGATGATTTCTGTTTAGTGACTTATTAGAAGTACTTTGGACGTCATGAGCTGTCAAAATCAACCCGTCCTGATTGGATGACCCTTTATTAGCCATTGTCTTTTTGTAGGCGTGGAAATACGCCAAAGATTGAAAATGATAATCCTTGAGGACTCAATTGTTGAAGGGAAATAAACAATAGGGAATCTGTTGCCTTCTTCATCAAGTTTCAGCAAATGCATAAGCATTAGCTTTGTAAATTGTGGATATAAAAATAATGCACAGGCTGCAATAGCTTCTGAGGAACGAGACCAAAACGTGATGTCTAGCTCCTATACAGTTAGAAAAGAGGAACATGTTCATCCAAACGTAAGAAACTGTTTACTTGCTTGTTGACACATTTTGCCACCGGAATTACACTATTTGTTCTTGTTTGAGATCAATAATAGGTACTTAGCTGACAACCTTTCAAAGAGGTCGAAATTTTATTGAAAATTAAAAAGCTACCTTTAAAATCGCCCTAATAAATCCAAACAGATCTTGTTTAATACTTCAAAAGCAGATATTTCTGGACTACTGGATTTTGCTGCCTCATGTCATCGTTATGTCATATTTGATCAAAATCGAACTTTAAAATCCAAAATTGCTGTTACATTTTTATATCTAGCTAAATTAACTTAAAAGTTAAATTAAAATAAATTAAATGATTTTATTCAAATGTAACAACTCAACCTTCTTGCCGTTTAAGTTGTTGACATTGACAAAAATATTAATGAGCCCATTTGTGACAAGATTCAGAAGTATAATTTTCTTCTTATTGTCGTCAAACAAAAGTTGAATCGTTACAACATAGCAGACAATTTGCAAAATATATAAATGTTGGCTTCTTCAAACCTTAAATCCAGACATCATTGTCTACACAAATCAGGTACCTTCCAAAACAACAACAAAGAAATGGTTAGAAAACTTTTGTCTCAAACAACCAGCTCAAGGTTTATGTAAAGACAAAATATATAACTGTCAAGTGCAGGATTTTGTATTATTTCATTGTTTTCTCTAAAACTAAAGACATTGATGCTTACAAAACATAAATATTAGCATTATCCCAAAAGACAACAACAACAACAAGACAAAACAACGATATTCTTTTGTTGTTTGTTTAAGAAAATATTTTTTTTTTTTTTTAATTTTGATAAGGTATTTATTTATATCTTCTTCCGGTAGGTTGTGAACTTTGCTTTGAAGGTAAACTCATCCGAGGTAATGTTTGCTCTTACATTTATCATTTCTTTTTTTTTTATCCTGCCACTCTTCTTGTCCTTATCTCTGCAGTTCTTTTCATAGAAATTCAGACAGAGTTGACTTCTTTATAGTTGACTTTTATTAAGAAAAATAAACAAAACGAGAAATGTTACTTTACCTGCATTTTTTAAAGGTCCTTTTTGTTATGAATTGTAATGAGTGGGACAGCAAGATAATGGATACATACACTGCCTAAAAAACCTAGTCTCATGTTTTTTTTACCATTTTTTAATCAAAGAAAAAGAAGTTGTCTGCAATTCGAATTTTTATCTACCAAATAAACCACACTTTATTCACTGTTTAATCCCTCCACTCACTACCTTTCCTTTTGCTTTATTAACTCATTCATTTTCAACCCACTCCTTTCTCTTTCCCTTTTAATGGCGATGGTAAATCGGTTGTGTTTCTGAAGGTGGGGCGTATTGTACTTCAGACAAAGCCATACTTTGGGTAATCCTAATCGAAAGTCGTAAATCCTTTTAATCGCTGAAATCCGAAAGAATACATTTTGCTTCGGCTGCGGATTCGTTTAATGGCAGCAAAAACAACAACAAAAAGAATAGAAACGACAGCGATATTTTATGGTCGTGCAAAAAGGAGAATCTATTTTATCAACACCATTCCCAAAGTACCTACTTCCACTTGCTCCACAGAAGCAATTTGAATTTCCTTTCAATTTGTTCATTTCGAGATGTACACTTAGTTGGTGATATAGAACCCTCTGCACAGGCCAATGAAACTTGACCCAATTCCATATCAGAAGAAGGACTAAGATGCGGTAGCATTTTATGTGGAAACAAAGAGAACAGCAAAAGCATATTTTCTTTCCTGATAAATTTCCAACAAACACACTTCAAAGGCTGCTCTAAAAAAAACAAGCGTCAGACCCCCGAACAAACAGAGACATAGAAACTAGCCAGCTTTTAGATGTCATCCTGATGCCAACATTATCGTCATGTCAGTCGGTGTTGGTGTGATATCCTTGGTTCACAACCAGGAAGTGACTTGACATAATGTTTATGTGTGCTATGCTAAACTGTCATCCTTTCTCACACTTTTGTTCTGTGTGTCGTCAAACAGAGAGAAAACTACTTCCCTGTTTGTACCAACTTTTGTTCTCCTTATTTTCTTGTATATCCTCCTTCGTGTGCTCGCTTCTGCCTGGATTGCATTCAATGCACAGCTCAGCGCCAGATACAGAATACAAAAACCCCACTTAAACTCCCCAACCAAAGTTGAAATAAAAAATATGAAAAGGGGTTACTCTGGAGGACGAAAACATTTAAGTTTAATAATAGAATTTCCACATCCTTCAACTCAGGGATAATGTTATTCATGTTTTTTGTTCTCTCTCTTCTAAATGTCAAGGAAGTCTGTGGGGCGCGAATTAGAGTTTTTTTTGCATTCTCTCAGGATTGAAAGTCCTTAAAGAACTCTGGTGACGGAAATTTATAACAAAAGAAGAAAAAAAACTCATAACTATGGTGATAAGTTTCAGTTAGAGGGAAACTCTAACAGTCTCTTCCGTACGCAATAGCAAAAGCCCGCGCCATTTGAAATTCACTTGCACCACCAAACTACATCACGTACCTTGTGATAAACTCTGCTCGTCGTAATTCACGACACAACAGTATCCTAGCAATTGTCGTCCTTCGTTGTTAAGCCGGACTGTGCTTTTTGTGTTTCTATTGTCATTTCTGATGGTCGAAAAAATTGAAAAATTCTGTAAATGGAAATTTTGTACAGTTTTTTGTTTACCAAATGCACTTTCGATGATCAAAATGAACAAACTTGAGTTCATAGTCTAAAGTTGATTAATTTTAGACCAATACTAAATAATCTGTAAATTCCAAAACATAAATTAAGGTTGAACTTGCAAATCATACTTTTTGACTTTCGAAGAAAAGAAATAAAAAATCGACATTTATAATATTTTTTTCAACCCAAGCCGCTGGACTATAAAAATCCTCTGGATACAAGTTTCATTTTGTTACTTTACATATGAAAAGTGTTCATGCATGGAGCTGCATAATTTTATTGTTTTAAGGTATTTGCCTTGGCATGCGTTAGAGTCGGTTTGTTTGAATTGATTTGCATTTTCTAGATTTCAAATATACTTACGGCAAAATGTACAAAAGACCTTGACAATTTTTTTAGTTTCTAGGACGACTGTAATTTTGTAATTCCATTTCGCTTTTATGTTGCTCTGGGATTTATCCTGAGGAGTAAAAGAGTTAAAGGTTTTGGGTTTTTTACTTTGTGCTTTATTTATTTCAAAAAAATGATTTTCAATAAAAAGTCGAACATTTCATGAAAGAATACCCACCGTCTTTTTAAAGAACAGAAATCAGTATCATTGCAACATTAAACATATTATACATGAATCTACTCTTGTGCTTGAAACATATTGAAACTGTTTGAAGTCGAAAGCCTGTTAACCAAAATCCCCCAAAATAAAATCCCGCAAAGTAATTTCCCGCAGTACTTTTGCCCGCAATTTTCACGACAATCTACTCATTTTCGTCATTCAAAGTTAAGAGAATTAAAGAGATTGAAATCAGTTACCTCTTTCGATCATTTCTAACAGTCCTGAAAGCATAAGGGCACATCCTTTTTCAACAACAGAAATTTAAAGAGACACCAAATGCTGAGAATCATGGAGAACGAAGTTTTTTTTTCGTTCAAATGAAGGGTAATTTTTCGGTTTCGAAAGTAAAGCTTATTAAAACACACACAACGATACATTTTCAATGAAAATTTTATAAAGTTTTGAATTTGCCATAAGTGTGAAAAAAATGGTTCTCAAGAGTTTCCGCAGTATGCTATTCTTTTGAAATAATTTTTAACCACTTTTTCGCAAATATTGGTATCTCGGCCAAAACTTGAGTAATATTGGTTTTTAATGCGTTTAAAGTTATTCGTGTAAACACGATCTCTTGCGTAGCCCTACAGAAAAAATCTAACGGTGTTCAATCGCATGATCTTGGTTGCCAACTGACGTCGCCAAAACCTTACCAGGAACTTCTCACGCAATAAAGCCATAATTAGTTGTGTTGTGTGGCTTGTTGTCACATCTTCTTGGAACCATATATCGTCCAAGTCGTGATCTTCAATCGCGGCCGGCCAAAAAAAATGGTTATCATTCGACCATATCGCTCCGAATTAACTGTAACGGTCCGCCCATTGGCATTCGAACTAATGACACCTTTCGACCATAGCTACACCAAACACTCTGTATTTCTGGATGCAATGGCGCCATTTTGATCACTTTTGGGGTTTCAGCGCTAAAGTAAATGTTGTTCGAAAAATCGGTGTTTATTGTCTGTTGTTCCAGCACCCAAGAAGTGTATTTACGGCGTTGTGAATGGTAAGTTGTCTTCAATGGCTGCGCGATTTGAACTTCGTATGTACTTAAGTATGGAGATGCAAATACAAATGCAAAATACGCCATAGTGAGGTGTACGAGACGTTAAATTGCTGCGAACGCCGCGAAATTGATAAATTCGTATCACTAGTAACACTTGTGCTTGAAGCAGCAATATTTTTGACTGATCAAGCATTACGATGATGAACAAGCCTTACGACATCAGTAACGCGTTGTTCGATTGCTAAACGATTCATTATAGTAAATGGCAAACAGTCAACTAATATTATGACACTTCAGATGACAGTTAAGTCATAAAATTCCAGCGCTACCATCTTGAAACTACGAAATGAATGACCTCCCCTGTAAAACGAACGTTCTGGAACTCACTGATTCTTACATATTACTTATATA
Organism: Sphaerophoria taeniata; assembly: GCA_943590905.1. NCBI lineage: Eukaryota > Metazoa > Arthropoda > Insecta > Diptera > Syrphidae > Sphaerophoria > Sphaerophoria taeniata. The sequence goes on from OX016541.1 coordinate 29,729,392, forward strand.
TATACCTATAACATATTTCTGAAGAAATGTTGAAAAGCAGGATACTGATGTCCATAAAATGTTTATTTAAACGCCTCTTACACCCGAATGAAACTTAAAGGCTTGTAGAAAGCCAATTATTCAGAAATATTAAGGTTCAAATAACAGAGTATTTATGAAAATTCTAAATTTAGTAATAAAAATAAGTTGGCACGACAGATCCGAAGAAAGAAGGCCCAAGTGGTTTGAACTCTTCATCAATTTCTTGAGTGCATGCGTAAAGAATTGAATGGACCTACAATTTTAACTCGATTCCGAACGCCTGAGTTTAAAAGCCCTTTTTCATGACAAATGATAATCTCCTAAGCTTTGTTAGTACTTTCAAAGAAGTATGAAAGTATGAAAGATGTACCTCATGACATTGATCGAAATCACTTGTACTCACGACAAATTATTTCCCTTGGCTTCAAATAATATTCATCCAAAGTAATACCGAAGAAAGCAAAAATATTGTTATTCGCTTCGGAAGTCCCAACACAATCAGATCCTTTTCGAGAAACTTATGATTGGAAGGAGTTAAAAAAAAAAAACAGCAATAATCTCCTTAACCTTCGAATTTCGAACAATAAACAATCGGAAGATAATAACTAGAATGACCTTAAAACCAGTTGTCATTTCACAATTTATGAGAGATATTGTACAACCCAATTGCTTCCTTATTCTTCTTGCCCAAAATGCAAAATAAAAATTTATTTTATTTTCCTTCTTGGAGAAGACCTTTTTTCATTTCCATAAATCGATTAGACTTCTTCATCCTCCGAAATACTAGTTATAAATCATCATACTAAAAAGGATCTTTTTGACGAGGGCTAATACATGGACTTTCTTTTTTTTTCCCAAAAAAACAAAATACACAGAAAGAAAAAATTTTACTCAGAAACTAATGAAATATATGAATTGGTTTGTCCTTAAAAAAAAAAAAAAAAAACAAGAACGAAACAGAAGAAAAGGGAAAACGATGAAGATGATGATGATGACATTAACGTACATTCCGAAGCCGGCCTTTATCGATTTTGTTGAGTACTCGGCGGAAATACCGGAGGGCGCTAGCGTCTCTGCTATGAGTCCAGCCTTAGCACGGTCGAATTTATTATTCATTTTAGGAGCACACAAAAAAGAGTACATAAGTGGAGACAAAAAGGCCTTCAAAACCATATAAATGGAAAACATTTGCCATGAGCCAGCCGAATCCCTTTGCAACTTTGTTGTCTCAATTTTTGTTTCCTCTTGAGAAGTGTGTATTTGGAAGAGTTTTTTTTTATGATTCTTGTTCTTTCCCAAGGACATAAAAAGGACTTCACTATCGATTTGGTCCCTTCGTTTTATTCCAATTTAAGGTTAGGAACTGAAATTCCTTGAAGGTACCTTGCTGTGTAGACATGTATCGACACATTTCGAAATTCTACTTTCTCGTTTTCGTTCAAGTCAAATACCGAGAAGCAATTTTCTCGATCAATCACACTTATGTATGAAGAAATTATTGACTTTTTCTTTCATGTGGAATAAATTTAAGTTTAAATCTTTGGATAAACAAAACGAAATTGTGTTTACTTCTTAAGTGTTTCTGCTTTCAATGGTATTTGGGTCAAGAGGGTTTAAGTACATGTGTTCAACTTTTTTATTTTCTTGCGAATATTGATTTTTTTTTTGCAAGGACTTGGTTCCAAATGAAAATATTTCCATTTGATTGCTTCTTGAAAATTACAAACTCTCCAAAAAGCAGACTCCGTCGGTTGAACTAAAACCTTAACCTCTCTCTGATTTCAAAGAACAAGCAATAACCATGGTCTTTTCAACTACAAACACTATTCGCCATTTCGAACAATTATCTTACAAAAACAGAAACATTCCTATCAACCCACATTGATATTGGATTCCTTCCAAACTGAAATTCCCACTTTACTTTCCCATGGAAAACATCGGACTGTATCTCATCTAAGCAGAAAATAACATGGCTTACCAATTGGTTATTTGTCGCCATCAGATGAACTACAAACAAACCTCTTTCCCCGATTCTCAATAAGGTTAAACCACCCCTTCATTGGAGGATACTACAATGTCCTTGTTGCAAATGGAAAGAGTTAACCTACCGATTTAGATTTTGTGTATAAAATAGTTCCGGTGACCCCATAACATTTATCGGTGACAAAGGAAGACTGAATACCAATTAGTTGGACAAATTTTTGTCTGCAATTCCTAATGGCCTTACTCCCGAAGCCAAGCTATATTGGTTTATTTAAGTTCAGTTGCCATGAAAGTGAAGGCGAGAGTAAGGTTGAGTGTTCAATATGTTGTCCAACTGAAAATGAGGTAAATAGAAAGCTTGGTGGGCGTTGTGATTTTTAGTTCTTTACTGTCTGTAAATTTCCAGCTGTGGCTTTTGTTTAAGGAGCAACAATTTTTAGTTGAACTACTTTCAAAGATAAATTGCTGATTATTTGAGTTTATTGAGTCATTTGGAGAGTTGGTTTTTGGGAGTTATTGATGTTTTGGGTTTTGATGAATGGATGTGGTCGTTCGTTTATTTCCTTATATTGTGAAATTTTAACTTTTTTTAGAAATTGTATTGATGAATTCCTACCTTTTGTTTTTTTCGTTTTAGATGCCTGGATTGGTTGTATTCAGACGGCGATGGTCAGTGGGATCAGATGATCTTATTGTACCTGGAGCATTTCTATTAACAATACATGTTTTATGGTAAGTTGAATGCCTTCCTCATATTCTTATTATTCTAAAAATTGAGTGTTTCGTTCAGGAAAACCGTCAAAATAAATCCAAGCACCACAAAAACAATGGTTCTATGATGCCTACCAATTATGTGTACAATGCATCCTTTTGGAAGAAAAAAGAACAACTCCTGCAGTACAATGCACCGACTTTGCAATTCAAAACTTTACCACTTAAATCTCCCGAGATTCATACTTTTTATGGTTTTTTGATTTTTCTGCCGTTGTGTTCGTTGAACTTGTTTTTATGAAACACAAAAACACACTCATTTCAAAATCTTTAACGATTATAATATCGTTTTGTACTTCCACATTCCGTTGAGTTAAGTTCATCTACGGCCATATGCTGTATCGTTGTCGGTCGGCGTTAACGTTTACTACAACTAACCTAGTGACGCGATGGAAAAAATATTCACCTAGTTTCCTACCCATCCGAAGTCTTTACTTTATGTGTGAATGAAACGTGCAATTTACTACACATGTCTGACTTGCCATGTTTGCTGCAATTGCTATTCATTGAAATGTGTTCATTCCAACACAGGATATGTGTTCATATATCAGTGTATATGCTAATCCATGAGAATATGGAAAAAAATGGCATCCTTTGAAACGCCTTTTTGTATGCAAATATATTCTGCTTTTGGCATGTTGAGGGTGGAAAATTAAATTTTCAGTTTGATTCATTTTCGATATTGAGAGTTGAGTAACTTTTTTGCTTGAAAATAAAAAGAAACAAAACAAAAACTTTTTACATGCCCGTTCATGCGTTTATCGACTTCCTTTGACTGCAAACCGAAATTATGCAACACACAAATCCTAGAGTGGAAAAAATTCTGTCTGTCAAAACAAAAATAAAAAGAGACTTCTGAAACATTTTTCAACTTAATGTAATTTGAAACTTTTAAAATTTATAAAGTTAATAGAGAAACAAGAGTTCTAGGTTAATTAATGCAAGGATTTTGTGTAGTTATGTGTATATACATATGATGGTTTAAGTTTATTATCCCCACGATGAACATATTCGGTAGATCTGCTTTTATAGTTGCTAATAATTCATGTGCAGTTAAAGCACATTGAGGGTTGTCATAAAAAGAAGCTTCTGTTGAAATACGACCTTAAGAGACGCAGTGGCGGATTTAGTATGTTAGTTAAGTTACTTTAAATGAGTTGAGATTAATTAGAATTCTTACTAGTCTTCCGTGTTCTTTTATAATAACAAAATTACAACGTAAAAATGAATGTGTACATTCAAAATAGCACGCATACGCCATAGTGTCGCGGCCTTTTTTTTTTTCTTAACAAGTTTGACAGAATTAACTGAAGAGTGTTTTTGGGTTAAGCATGGAACCTTAAAATATATAATAGCGAAATAACGGTAAATCGCACTTAGACCCCAATATACGGGTCCGTAACGTAAAACTATGCGGATTACCAAACGTTACTTTCAATAAACCAATTTTTTACCATGTTGCGATGTCCTGTTGAAACCACAGCTCCTGCTCAACATGTTTATTTATTTATTTAATCCGTTAATTGTCTAACGTTAATATAAACTTAAAGCTATTTACATAATTTTTAATTTAAAAATTTTAATTAACATAGAAATAAATAAATACTATAACATATTAAAAAAGCTTTCTTTAAATTGTTTACTTTTAACATTGTCATTAACACATGAAATTAAATTATAAAATTTATTGAAGACTGAAATCAATTGATTTAAAGGGCTATTCATACCATAGTTTGTTCTGCTAAAAATCGGACATAAAGGTATCTGTCTTCTTATGCTAGTTTGACTATAACTAAAATTTAGACGATTCAGAGCTGTTGGGGATGTAATAGAACCATTAATTAATTTTAAAATAAAACAAAATTGGAGATATTGTCTATGTTGTGAAAGTGTAGGAAGGTTTATTAGCAAGAGTCTCTGAGAATATGGAGGTGGTGTGGATATTTGGGAAAACGGAAGAAAACGAAGACAAAAACGCATAAATCTTTTTTGGATGCTTTCAAGTCTGTCTATATGGACTGAATAGTATGGTGCCCATATAACAAAGCCGTATTCAATTATTGGCCTGACAAATGATACATAAAGAATTTTTAAAACGTAGGGGTCACGAAAGTCACGAAAAAAACGTTTAATAGAACCTAGAGTCTTGTTAGCTTTTTTAACTATAAAGTTATAATGGTCACAGAACATTAATTTACTGTCAAGAATAACACCTAAATCAGAGAAAACGTAGAGCTTACAAAGGGAGGAAGAATCTAATAAATAGTTTTAGTCTAATTGTTTTTTTGCGTGTAAAACACATAGTTTTACATTTGTCAATATTCAATAAAAGTCGGTTTGTATTGCACCATTCCCTAAAACTATGAAGATCTTCTTGAAGCTGTGAGCAGTCATTAATTGAGCTTATAGATTTGAAAATTTTAACGTCATCAGCATATATTAAAACGGACGAGTTTTTAATAACGGATGTTATGTCATTTATATATAAGATAAATAATAGGGGGCCTAAATGGCTACCCTGTGGAACACCAGAGTTGACGTAAAATTCGTCTGAGAGTTCATTTCTGAAGATAACACTATAACTTCTGTTCTTTAGATAAGACGAGATCCAAGTCAAGATTTTGTCGGTAAACCCTAAGGCCTTAAGTTTATGGACCAAAGTCTTGTGACACAATTTATCGAAGGCTTTACTGAAATCTCTGAATACGCAATCTACTTGTTTACGATTTTCAAAGGAGTCAAGGCAGAAAGAAGTGAAATGAAGTAGGTTTGTAATGGTTGATTTATTTTGGACGAAACCATGTTGGTTTTCACATACAATTGATTTACAATTAAAGGATAACATCTTACAAATAATGGACTCAAATAGTTTGGGAATAACGGAAAGTTAGGCAATCGGCCGGTAATTCGTTATTTCATTCTAAGACCCTTTTTTATGAATCGGAGTTATAAATGCACTTTTCCATAATAGTGGGAAGATTGAGCTTCTAAGAGATTCATTGAACAAAACAAACAGAGGGTAAGATAAATGAGACACACATTTTTTTAAAACACATGAAGGTACTCCATCAGGACCAGGGTTAAAACAGTCATCAAGTTCTGAGACACAACGAACAATTGAATCTTCACATATTGTCAAGTCAAGTGAGTTAAGGTGTGGATAATTTTGGGCTGGAAAGAACGAGTCGGAAATTTGAAAAGAAGGAGGCACGTCGAATGCATCTTTGAAGAAATTGGCAAACATATTTGAAATTATTTGGGAGTCATGACTTGTTGTGTTATTATAAGACTCCCAGAAGTTTTTTGGGGTCTGTTTCAATTCATTTTCAATTTTTATAATATAGTCAGAATATAGAATATTGAAGTAGTCAATGAAAATATTTTTAAGTTCGGAGTAAATCCTGAAGTCTTCTACTGCTCTGGTTTTGCTATATTTTAGCCATGCTTTATTTCTTTTATTTTTTAAGTTTTTTAAGTGAGTGTCAAACCATAGTGGAGTTTTAGAATTGTAGCGAGATTTTCGTAATGGCGTAGTTTCATAAAAACAGTTAAATAGAATACTATAAAAATTAAGACACATATCATCAATATTACGATTTAGGAGCATTTGATTCCAGTCAACATTACACAATAAGTTAATTAGTTCATTAAAGTTACATTTTTTAAAATTGAATTCAAGTTTTTCATTTGATGTAATAGGGATATTGCACACGTTTATATTTAGTGATATATTTAAAGCTTGATGGTGACGGTCTTCTTCTACTAGTTTAACATCGGCTGGAGATACAGCTACGTCAGTATTTATCGTGTCGGAGAAAAATATTAGGTCCAAATATTTGTTGTATTGATTGGCAACCCCATTAAATTGAACAAGTCCACAAGAAGCTAAACCATCAATAATTATGAATTCATTAGTACTCGTTGGATTGATAGGTGTAAAATAGTTGAAATCTGATGATTTTGTCCAGTTCAGGTTCGGAAGATTGAAATCACCTACGATCAGCAGTTCATCATTAGGTTCCATTTGGTCGTGAATCTTCTCAGTTAAATGAATGCAATTTTCATAGACAAAACTGGTAGATCTTGGAGGTATGTATACTGAGATGATGAACAGATAACCTGTTTCCAATTTGATTTTAATACATAGCATTTCGACGTCAGAAAGATCAAAAGTATCAACCAAAGTGCATATAAGGTAGTTTTTTACCGCGAATAGTATTCCACCACCAACTGTCTCCGAGTCGCTCGTTTGGTGCCTATCTCGTCTAAAAACTTGGTAAGTTGAGTCAAAGAGTGCGGTATCTAAGAAGGAATTATTTAGCCATGTTTCTGTAAGAATAATTATGTCATGTTGTAGATTGTAAATGTTTTTATAGATCGTATTGATCTTTGTCCTTAGACCATTGACGTTTTGGTAATAAATCAAAACTTGTTGGAGCTGCCTCTTCGATAATAATGCATTGTCCGGGTCTCTTGAAAAGGGTTAAGAGATGACGATTTTATATGATTCTTTTGTTTATTCTCGAATTCGTGTATTATAATCCCTTTTGGCCAAAGCGATGTTGAGTTTAGAAGGTGGAAGTTGGTTCAATTGATGCGCGGAAAAGGGTGCCATGTCATTTGGCCATATGCCATATGGCCATATTTCAAAATATGTCCATATGACACTTTTGAATTGTGTCGTATGGCCATATTTTAATATATGGCTTTTTGTCACTTTGGTAATGTGTCATTTGACCATTATGGCCAAATGACACTTTCAAACTTGTTCTTAAACTGCAAAAACGAAAAAACGAAAATACAATATATTTTATGAAAATATTGTAAGCAACTGAACTTTAAAACTTTTTTGAAACGTAAAAAATAATCAAACAGAAAGAAACAGACGGAATAATTCATTTTTCAAAACTGCTGCCGTTTTCTTTAATTTGAAAAAAGAACCACCAAGTAGTGTCTGTTGCTTAGTGGTTATGTGCGTTGACTGCTAAGCAGAACGTTGAGGGTTCGAATCCTACTCGTTCCCATAAAAGTTTACATTTCATCTTTCACGGACACTGCCACTTGCGAAGAACTGACAAAACTTCCAAGAGTATAAACCTGTCATGATAAAACTGCTTCTCAACCACAATTCTTCACACGCACTCAGAGAATTGTTGATGAGAGTAAGGCACTAAGCCTTGGCACCTTTGTGTCTGGGTGCTGCATTGCAATGATTCATTTTGAGCATATTTTTTCACTTTCGTCTGAGGACGATGACGATCTGGAACATTCAAATCGATTTGGTTTGATTGGGAGCGAAGCGAGCGGAAAAAATTTTGCCCAAAAGAGAATCAATTTAGGGTGTATATAAAAAAATTCGCGCGAATTTTGTATGAAAAAAGAAAAACAAGTTGACAACCTTCTCAAAGGAGGACATTTGGCATCACTAAGTTGACATTAGTGATTTATGATGTCAAACAAAAACCTGAAATATTCAGTGTGAACAGATTTCAGTTTAGAGTTTGGAGTGAAAAGGCTATACAGCAAAAAATATTTTTGAGGTAAAACGTGTCGAATCAATTGGCAACGTTAGAATATCCAATTTTAACGAAATGAAAATGATCCATAGTTGTAAATATCCCAATTTCAACTTATGTCATCGGACTTTGAATAACAGCTTAGTTTGACAGGTTTCAAATACCAGCGTTGAAATCACGAAATCGACAACCCTATACTTAACATTGAATTCTCGGCTTCGATTGTTCAGTCGTTTTAGATGTCGTTGTTTCATATTTGAACGTTACTTACGTCCGACAAAAAACCAATGAGTAACCCACCATTTGTGATTCTTAGTCGCAAACAAATCCAAAAGAACCTTTAGCAAAAAACCCAATTGTACTTTCTTTCAAAACATTTTATTTAACGATCATAAATCATTTGCATAGACAAACCCTTACTTAAATATATAAAACGTTGAAAATTCTTCTCAGCATGAAACAACGTTTCGAGATCAATTCCAATATGAACACCAACACACTAAAAACAGCCATTACCCACAAAATGTAAAATAGACTTTTCAAACGTATGATTGAAATTGCTGCCAACGGTGGATCCTCCATAGTCCACTTAAAAAACGCTGCATCTTTAATAAACAATTTCCTATAGTACGACAACAATCCAGAATTATGAAAAAGTGATACTTTCTTATTCAACGCTCCCAGAAATATCGATTGTTTAGACAAAAAAATTGATAGTTGATTCACGTAAACTGTCTCCGCCATCATGTACAAGTCTATACCTCGTAATTTAGCTGTTTGCATGTAATTAACATAATTTTCAATCATCACAACTGTGGCCAAGTTTTGCGAAGAGTTTTCTAAAATGTGAAATCTGGATGCAACGTCTCCAGATACTACTTGAAGGTATTTACTATCAGAGTTATAGAACATTTCGATTCGGGCGACTTCCGGTGGTATAATTATTTTGAAATTCCATTTGATCAATTCATCATAGCCAGTGGGTATGTTCATAAAGGTATCCAATCGAATTGCATCATAGAGGGCGGCCTGATAGGCATTTCGCAGGACTAAAGTTAAAAAAATAATCATGATCGTCATGATTCCTTGGAAATTTTTTTTAATGATCCACGGTAGTGGGTTGCCAAGAAACACGGTGATTAGGTTGGTAATAGGAGCCTTGTAGAAAGGGTCATACTCGACAAGTTTAAGGATAGGTGAATGCGAATATCTTACAAGCAAACTTATTACAATTGAAATAAGCAACACAACAAGAATCAGCATCCAGACGGGAAAGCTAAACGGCCTGAAAAGTCGGTCATTACTATCGAGAACCCTTCCGCTTTTGAAGACATATTTATAGGGTGTAGAATGGTAGGACTGTGACACCGAGAACAATTGTCGGGCTGGATCAGAGGTACTGAAGCTTCCAATCGCCAAATCAGCATTTCCTTTGTACAACTGTAACGAAAAATCAAAATTAAATAAGACCTCACATTTCATAACATTCCTCACCTCATGGAAACACCCTGTTGAATTTTCGAACCAAGTCTCATCTGTTGGAAAAGGCAGTAGCTCAATTTTAAAATTGAAAACATCAGCAAATAATCTCAGAAGAAATCCTTCGATTCCTGACAAATTGTCCCAATTACCAATAGGTTTCGGATTCGCTGAGTCACCCTGAAAGATCATAAGTGGTGGTTGAGGGCGAATTGAAATTCTAACCGGACAGCCATAAAAATTGTCCAATTTCAGCGGAAAAAATCTGTCCAAAGTTTCAAAACCCTGATTGGCTTGAAAGTAAAGTTTTGGCTTGATAACTCGACATTGATTTTCGGCGAAGAGATAGTAGGTGAATACTGATAATCCCAATTCGGGATGGTCCAGAATTATATTCACATCGATAACGTGGTATTCGTAAGCAAGTTCGAAAACCCGTTTCATGAAATTATGAAAGTCCTGAGTGCAGTTGGTAATGACAACGAGAAAATGGAAATTCCGATCATGCTTGTCAATTGGAAACTGTCTGAGGAGATGGCTTAAATCAGAAAAAGTTATTAATCTTGACATTTTAAAAGTGGTTTGAACTTTGAATTACCTAAAAGCTTTACTAGAATCCACAAAAAACACATAGTAGTCCCACGGTTGATCATCGACGCAACTTAAACTGCGTTGAACACATATCGACTCTTTAAGCCTTTTCGACACAAAATCAACTACTACAGAGTTAAGTACCACAGTTTCCGGTTTTCGGCCATTTTCAAATATGACAACAGTTTTTGAAAATCGTGTAAAGTGCTCGCGAATGACGAACACTGTGAAATCAATTAATTTGGTTTTATTGGAATCAATTTTGTTTATCCATTTAAGAGCTGCATACCCAGAAGTTATCTGGGACAAAATTATTAGAAGGAAAAAACACCAACTTTTTAGACACATACCGAAATGACTTTAACAACTGAAAGCGACTTGTAGCAATGTTTTATACAATTCAAACGATAAAACGCAAGTCATCAGTTTTTTGTTTCCCCTGTTGGCGTAATAATTAATTCGGTGGAAGGCTTTTATTTTTAATGAAAATATTGCTTGTTGATTAGGTTTTTAATTTGTTAAATGCTTTTTTTCGGAAACTTGAATGGAACGCGAAGGCCGTGAAGGAAGTTTCTATTTTTCGCAGCACAAGAAAAAAATTAATTAGTGTGTAATGTAATTCCACTAATACTGCCAACTTCGTATTGTGTTTGATGGACACTAGACAAATAGTTGAAAAATAAATAATTATAAAAATGTTTGATTAACTTATGTTGGTTTGAGTTGGACCAGGAACTCGTAAAAAAGGGTAAATGGGTTGATTACCTTTTAGTTCCATCACGACTTCACTCCCATACTGTGGCGTAATTTGAAGATATTTTGTACAATAGGGAAGCCAAGACAAAATGCGAGCGTAAGGTCTTGAATAACAGATCTGAGTTAACATTTCCACATTCTCGTAGTGCCGCTAAAAAACTAATATTTGTAGGTTCTTGACAATACAATGATGGCCATTCCTGGATGTGTGGGTATTAATGTCGGATTGCATTTTCGAAGCATTAAATTCAATATGGTTTCTCAACCCCCATTCAATGAAAAGCTTTTAGGCTTTAATACGATCCCGTTGAAGATACATATCCTAAGCGAGGTGTTGTGAGTGTAACAATGACTATGAAAGCCAATGAATATGAAGAGACAGGAGATCATTGGGAACAATAGCGGAGATACCATCCGGGTCAGCGGATTTGTGTATGTTGAGATTTTTTTAGACGCGCTTACTACAACACGAGTACAAGAGATTTGTCCAATAGAATCATTAACGCGATTATAACGAAGTCACATACTTTAAATGAAATAATAATTTCCCCTTCGGAATTGCAGTTTATTTATACAATTCACACTCACTCCCTTCAGATAGTATCATAAGTAGACTTTCGTACTAAAATCGCCCAAATGCTACAACAGTATCAATTAAGTAATATTGGTCAAAGCCAGCTCGAAATAGTCCGACAATTTCACTATCGGAGTTTTCTTCCTCCAGCGGTAAAGGGTTTCGATGGTAAAGACATTTTCGTCCGTTTCGATAGCCACCAGAGGCTTGCTAATCCACGGCTAGCGATATTGCAGTCCGTTTTAACTGCCAACAGGAGTTCTGTTATCTGCTGATCCACGGAAACGTTTATGGCCATCGACAGTTTACCGTCACAAGGAGAATTGTACCTACTGATCCGTGCCACCAGGGGCATGGAATTTCCCGATCTGCGCAACCAGGGGCATTATAATTGCCAATCCGTGCCACCAGGGGCATTATACCTGTTGATCTACCACCCCTTAACCAGAAAACCAACCAACGGCCAGAAATTATAGTAATCCATTACTTAACAATTTATTAATGAAGGATATTTATCAAAAAGCTTAAAAGACCTTGAATTCAGGTTTCGGGTTTTCTCCAATAAGACCGACAAGCAAAACCTCGGCTAGAAATCGAAAAGAAGATCTCATGCAACTTGCTGTGATCTTATTGCCTTTTAGACATTGCAGTATTTTTTACTTAATTTTTTGGTCATGAAGAATGTTTCACCTTCGAGTGTGGACATTGCATGCCTTCCTGGCTTGTTGGGTTTACTTTGGGACAACAGAAACTTCCCTCTTTTACCCTGTTAACCTCTTTCCAACTCATATCAAACCATGAATGCATGGCCGAAGGAATATATAATTAGTTTGAACTCAACTCTTCTTTCGTCTTTGTATAACCTCTCCATCTCATCGTGATTCTTCGAAATGTGCAACTCGTCAAATTTGTTAACGTAAAAACACTTGTCTTTACGAGGACGAAATAGACAAAAAACAGTAAGAACCGCACTATGGCGTACCAGTCGTAGTTTTGCAGTTTTTCGTTTCAGTCCGTCTTTCAGTTCTCTCTCCCTCTTCCATAGATGTAAGTAAAAAAGCTGCCACAAAGTTGTTCAAAGAATTTTCATAACCTTAAAGACTTATTTAATAAACAGCAACTTAATTGCAACACCTGCCACAAAAACTTCACTTCCATCCCATTCAATAGAAGTTTTTTCTAACAGGAAGCGTCTTCCACTGCAAGCGCAAAAAAATGAATTAATTTTTGTTTTTTCTTTAACATCAATTTTCCTTCACTTTAAATAACCTTCTACATCGAGCAGTTTTCAATGCCTTTATGTGCTATTTTATATTCCTTGCAAATATATTTAGGTAATCTTCCACAACACGTTTACCACAACCTTAAGAGAACATTAAAAGTCGTCTCCTTCTCCTTATCCTTTAAGCCACCACACTACGTTTTACAGTGTAAATGCACCTGAAAGATTCTTCCTGGCTTGCTTTCTAACATAACTACCGCCAACAGACCACCATCCGGCATCCACCAAACCGCCCGATACGATAGTACTTCAAAAGCAACCCTCTTGGTTGAAACAAACATTTATATGAACTCATATTGCTGCATCAACTCTTAAATAGGCAAACCCTTTGCTCCAACTCAGATGGTTTATCTAAAGTCTGAAAGGAGAGAGCTCTCTTTCTAGTATACCAACATAAGCATCGTGATGAGGGCACACACTGCCATTAAAATGAATCTGGAAATCACACAAACAAGTGCTGAGAGCAACAATTTATTTGCCAACATACAAGAGGAATAGTCGAGTTGACGTTGATACAACATCATGTGTGTATTGCTTGTGGAAAATCCAAATCAGTTTTGAAAACTTTTTGAAGAAAACGAAAACAAGAATTATGAAAACTCTCCACCTTTCATAAGTATTCATCTCGTTGTGCCCCTTAACAATCCATTCGGAGTGCTTTATGAAGTGCAAGCAATTGGCAAGGTGACCAGATGTATGGAATTCAAAAGCGCTTAAGGAGTTTCTATTAAATGTGTTTTATTTCTAGAACTTAGTCGTTTATCAAAACATAACTTTAATAACTTTCAGCGAGGAATTTTAATTTCTAGCGAAAAAAATGTTAGGGACCACAAAATGTAAAAGAGAAAATTCTCCATGTTTAAAAACGATCACCCTAGCGAACAATTTACTAGAAGTACCTACAAGAAATGAAAAGCCATTTTCCCATGCAAGAAGCGAAGAATTGAGAAAAGTAATGAGATGGATCCACCTTTCTCGTGTTCATATGGAAATGCATTTGCTGTTTTTTTTTTTTTTTTTACTTAAACAAAAGATCATAACGTCTACAATTTCACTCGTCCTTTTTGTTATAATAAAAGAGGGAAAACACTCGTGGAATATGCACAATACAACCCTTTCTCCTGAGTCAAAAGTTTTAACAATTTGTAAGCTTACTAGTGGACAGGAAAAAAGTTAATGTTTAAAAAGCACTCGTGGGGACCATAATAGCTAGCCATATCATATATTAAAAGTAGACAGGAGCGGCATTAGGAACTTTCATCTTTCTGAATCTTTTGTATTTTACTGAGCGGGACGGTTAAATAAAAATAAAAAAATAAACTAAGAATGTAATTGTTTCGGTGTTTTGCATATCTGGTTGTGTGCATTTTATCCGTTTTTGATTTCGCTGAGGATATTAACTTTACTTCCATGACGCCACAACGCTTCGGTTGTGAATTGTAAAAAGGGGGCTTTTCTCAGAGTTCTCAGAGTTCTCTAAATGGAAGAATGTCGGAAAAGTGTTTTTGTCCTGCGTGCTGAAATTGTAATTTCATCTGTTTGTGCGTCCGTCTTTAACTTTTCGTCAGCCTACAGGGCTAACAGCAATTACTTGAAGGCCGATTCTGAAGCTGAGTAGGACTTTTCAGTGACACATGATTTTCATTGAACCTTTTTCAGTACTTCACAAGAAGTTGTACCATTGAAAGATTATCTCAACAAAAACTTTGCAAGTATTCACTGTCAAATTTCATCATTTTGACGGATTAAAAACATAATTTTTTCCATTTCTTAAATGTTTTCTAAATCGATTTTCGGGGAAATCCGGAAACATTTAGAACGAAATATCCTTTTGCAAATCTTACTTCGTACCTTATCTCTCCATTGAACCATTAACTGACAAATTTCATCGGTGGATGACAAAGATTTTGCCGGTTTTCGAAGCAGTTCAGTATCATTTACTACGAAATATTCATCTGGTGACCTAGGATTGTATATTATCACTCTATTGAGCCACTAACTGTCAAATTTTATGAATAGATGGCAATTATTTTGACGGATAAAAACCTCGAGTTGAACCTCGGCTTACATTAAAACCACATCGTGTTAACTTAAAAAATTTACGGTTCGGCACATAACTAACTAAAATCAATTTTAATTTTAAGTGCTCCCTCATGGAAATCAAAGCCACAACTCTCAATGACACTTGTCCTTTTGGTCAAACGTCCGAAAATTGCTTTTAAAAATATACACAAACCCGTATCAGGTGACACAAGTTGAATTTTGTGCTGCAAATAGTATATGTGGCATGTGGGTGCCATTACGCCGTTAGCATTCTAACTTATTGACTTTGCAATCGTCGTCGCCGCCGCCACAACCGGAACTGAAAATGAAAA
Source organism: Sphaerophoria taeniata (assembly GCA_943590905.1). Lineage (NCBI taxonomy): Eukaryota > Metazoa > Arthropoda > Insecta > Diptera > Syrphidae > Sphaerophoria > Sphaerophoria taeniata. The sequence goes on from OX016541.1 coordinate 29,744,740, forward strand.
AAAAAATCAATAGAAACAAAAACCAGGAATTCCTAACATCATCACGTCATTCAGTCCTTCAAACTCTTTTTCGCTCAAAAATTTTAAAAATTCTTTCCATTTGCTCAATTTATGCCATCAGCGCTTCCACTTTTATAGCTGTCGCCAACCCCCGCCAGTCGTCAAGTAGTAGTGGGGGGCTGCAATTGAAAACAGACAATTTCCGTTCAGGCAAATGGCTTTGTGCTGTGTAAATTTCCGGTCGCAGGTTTTATTTCATATCTTCATTCTGTTAACTGTTCTTCCTTCTTTTGAATTCCTCGCAGCCGTTTCGAATCTTAGTTTTTTTTAAACCTTTTTCATACCAATGCAACGAACTAAACTCCTCCGGAATTATATGTCCTTAAAAGGCTTCAGTCCATATCGCTTTGGTTTCCAGTTACTCGATAGCCTGAGCAATTATTACATCCGTTATGTCCTCAGTAGAATGAGTTTGTGGGTGTTTCGTAACTTGTGCACTTGTTCCGTATCCGCTCCGGACACATTTACTCGACTTGCTTCTATAAATTTAAACCAAAGCGAATTGAATAGCGAATGCAATGGGACTCTTACTTAAGGACACAAAATTCTGTTCGAGTTGAATACCTTTCACGAATGCAAACTGGTTTTCATTTTGTGTTTTCTGCTTGCACATAGTCTGCTGACCGATTACACTAAGGCAGCAATCTGTGAAGCAACCAAACCATCGACCGTTTGTGTATGTGAAGACTCGCAAGAACATAGTTTATTGCAGTTGAATGTGGTTGGTTTTAGGAATGCCCGGCACTGAAGCGAGGAAACACTTTCCCTTACCTCTCTGGAAGAAATAAATAAATACCAGACATCCAGACTATTTAACACGCACATATGTAAACTTTAATCAGGTCTAATCGCTTTGATTACCAATTACCAGGTTTGCCTGCTAGCTTGCCACGCAGTTGATAGCCATCTCTTGGGTGTAATGTATACCTACGGGTTCTGTCATATCGCCACGACTCACGACCGAATCGAGGAGTTTGAGATGATGCGTTTGCATGTCGCCTGTACTAAATGCATTCATTAAAGCCATTTGTGGAGGTTGATGATTAAGTTTACTGATTCGCCTTGTCATATGGTGAAATGGGAGCGAGCTATTTTGCCGTTACAGGTGTTCGTGATGGTGGTCTTTCTGTTAGAAAACTGTTGTCCTTTGTGTATTATAAAATTAAACGTCATTATGGAATCACGCTTTTATTCATTCTGTGTCTTGTGCACTTGTTTGTGTATATGGAAATTAAGAATAGACTTAATAGAAAAAAAGGTATTACACTTAATAAGATTCAAGAAATTGATTTTGTTAATGCCTTGAATGAATTAATTTATGTTTAAGCTACGTTACGCACCGTAACGTAGACGAAGACCCGCTTCAAGTTTACTTTAATAACATTTCTCCGTCCATCATCTTCTTCCCTCCAAAAACAAATGAATGTTGTTTGTTGACTTTTTTATAGCTGTTGAGCTACCAGACCTTCCGTTTTGAGTTACATCACGTAACATTACGTTCTTTTTTTTACTTTTGTCAAACGAAGCCAAAGCTGAAGCGTGTTTGTGTTTCAGCCATAAGCTTCTCTGTGATTCAGTCATTAAAATCGTAGATCATATTGACACTGATAAATCTGATTCCTATTTGAAATTTTGACAGAAAGTTGGTAGTATGCCTTCGCAAAACAGGTTTGAGTCTAGTATACTGGGGTGCACGCACCTACGAGATTGAGAGACTCAATCCACGAACTTCAAACTCGTCATCGATCTCAACAGCTTAAAATCTTACGCATTTACATGAATGCTTTAAATGATGCGGCAATTGAAGTTAATTCAGCATCCGCTTCGTTGTAGGTTCACAGTTTAGGCCTTAGATCAGCTTAATTTAGACAACAATTATAGGTGAAAAATCGATTAATTCGTCTCGGCGGCTACGACAAAGCTCACGCATAGGAGCATGTTCGTGCAAACTTTATATTGCTCGTTAAGTCACAAGAAACAAAGCTATGAATTGTACCATTTCCGTGGGCCGGTTCCTCTTGGTTCATACTAGAGCTAGGTGTAAAGCTTATTTTTTGTCAACACATCCGGTTCGCCATGGCTTTTCAAGAGCTGTCGCGCCACTCTATTTTTTTTTACATCCGGTTCGCGTTAGGTTTGATATAGCTCATGATTATATCGTGTCTCAAATCGTCCTTCCTCACAAACGGAGGAATATTTTACTAGTGCGGTTTCATTCGCTCATTGCTTAAGTGAATTTGACAGCGGGGTATTTCTTCTTTCATGGGCTTTTTTCTTTTTATGGGCTGCCAATTCTGAACCAAGGTAATTGAAGGATCCCACTAATTCGAACTCTTGCGGAAAAGAGTTCCTGGCCGGTTAAGGCACAACTAGGGTTGGAATGGAGTCCTCGTCCGGTTAAGGCACAGTAAGGTTTTAGCCCTTGACCACCGCCACTCCAAGACAAGTTGAAGAAAAAGCAATATTCGTCTCTCGATTTCTACCTCTACTTGGTAATTTTGGCAATATGCAGTGTGAATCAGAAAAATGGAAACACTAGAAATCTACGCAGGTATTAACACTGCTTCTGTGTACACATTAATGCAGGCATCAATCGCAATGTGCTGTTGTTTTCGGCTTTCTCGTTTTCTTTTTTTTATTTTATGTTCGGTTGAAACATACAAAAAGAAAAAAAAACAATTCAAGATGCCACAAAAAACTACAAAAATGGCATGCTTATACCAACCGCGTCCACAAATTTCCGCAAAAAAGTAATTTTAGGTACGATGACTTTTTTCTTGCCAAAAAATACCTACCGTCATTTGCCCACTTACCTGCGTACTACGAGTACCGTATGATTACTTAATTTAAATAAGAAAAAATAATATATCCTTAATCTCATTTATCTGACATCAAATGACTTTAAAGAGTCCTTCAAAACCACTTTGCGCACCGTGCCATGTTGTCATCCTACCAAAATAACCGACTAACCCAACTTTTTTTGACACAATTTTGTGTAAACACCACCGTTATTCTGCTTTCTGAGTTGAGAGTTTGAACTCCATTTTTTGGGGTATGCCGTTGTGATTCATTTCATTATGAGAACATTTTAACTGTTTCACAGAAAATTACAAATAATTCATGTTACCTACTATCTAGTACCTACTGTCTATACGTATCTACAATCATAGACACACCCGTGCACATAGAGAGAATTTAACTTATATTAAGTTTCTATCTATAGGTATATGAAAAACGTGGCTTAGTTAGTAGATTCTCACGACATTTCCTTAAATAATTGTCACCGTTTCCTTGTCGCGCCTTTTTTGTAGTCGCTGTGAATTAATTATAAAAAAAGGATTTGTCAGGATTCGTATTAACAAGCAACGGTTAAAGGGCAACTTGAGTCTTCAGTCGTCAGCAACACGAACTTTCCTGACGATATGGCGAAAGGCACTGGTTGTCTGCCATGTTGATTGTATGTTATGTTTTGCAGGTCTGTATAATTCAAGGGCATACTTGCGTTGATTTATCTTTTCATTTTCATTTCCGTACAGTTTGGTGGGTATGGCTTTGACTCTGTGTGTTTAGGGTGGTTCTCCCTGTCCCTACACAATGTAGCCAGGGGATATTAATTTTATCCTATGAAGCTAATAATAATGAGATTCTGTGATTCTTCTTTCTTCGTTCGTCTTTTTGCAATTGTAAATAAATAAGAAGGAATATTAAGGGTACGCTACGACTACCGAGAAAAAAAAATTATACGATGGAAAAAATTAGTTCTTCAACACTCAAAAGCTTTCATTGAAATACAAAACTTTTTTTATTTAAATGTTGGAAATTATTATAATTATACATTTCCCAGTAGGTCAAGGTTGTCTAGTCTACTATTGAAATTTTTTGCACACAGACATAGCCCTCACCGTCACCACCATCTTCATTCAAAAGCAGCATTGTGCAACCTCGTTAGTGTAACTTATTTTCATTTCTGTACATTTAAAAAGTACCTTTTATTAAGTGGGTGGAATGTGGACTTGCAATTAAACAAAAATAGGAACACCCGAAAAGGAAGTAGAATGTATTCAAATGACTGCTGCCAGACGACGACGAATACAGAAAGGATAATTATGTCCTTATATTTTTTTTTTTTAAGAAAAAAATGTTTTCATTTAATTTTGTCATTTTGTGTGCTACGGTGTTCGTCGTTGTTGCTAGTCGGTTTTTTTTTCGGCCCTTAAAGCGTTGGGGTGAATTTAAATCTTTTTATTTTGTGTGAGTGCGTTCTTTTTTCATCTTGTTGTCCCATGCAGGATGTCTATTGTAAATGCGGTTATAAAGAGAGAAATTCCATTAATTATAATTGCTGATGCAATGCCCCAAATGTTTTGAGGGTAATGAACGTCATTTAATGTCGGCCAACAAGTTAATTGGCATCCAAAGTAGGTATTGTTTTTAATTTGTTTGATGTAATTATTTAAATAATTTAATAGGCTATTTAATTTCACTATAGCAAAATGTTAAAGAATAATAAAAATTTGTTTAAATTTAGGAAAGTCCATAAACTATAATATCATCTTAAGAAAATTAAAATATCACTTTTGCAAGTATTCATAAGTTCATCTTATGTCTTAGACATCCATACTGAAAAGCGAAGACTGTATGACATTTGGGTTCTCTTTTGTGCTCGTCCGGTATCATGAGAACTCCTTTATTATTTCACACTCGAATTGTGAATTGCCAGATGGCTTGATAAAATGAAAACGATATGTGACAAGAAGCAAAAAAACAGTGTGAAAAAGCATTAAGACAAAAGAAGTCGTAACAACCATTATACTTTATTCTTTTGAATTTCATTTCATTTATATTATTGCATTGCATTCCTGCTGTGAAAGGATAAATGGTGCAGAAATTCCATTTGTTTTTTTTTTTGTCTAATTCAAGACAGAAATTCGACCTCTCGTCGTCATCGTATTTCGTTGTCGCGTTTTACTACTTGACGTTATAAAGGAGGGTTTTGTGCAACTTTATTCATTTCTTACCCCTTGTTTAATTATTTTATTTTATTTTCTAAAAAATCAACTGTGATCAAATGAATGAAATTCGAGTCCAAAATAAAATGCATAGACATGCAGAAGTTTTCTTATTTGGCTTCTGTTTAGTCCTTTTTTAATCTTTTATAACAAGATTAAAAGTAAAATAGACGTATTTAAGGATTTGGCAAAGAATTAAAACAAAAACCAACTCATTTGATAGCGTGTGAACGTGAGGATGCATGTGAAACTTAATTTATTTTTGACTTTGGCAAACAAATGTTCACAGTTCAGAGAGTTCTTTGTGTGTGCAGCAATTAAGAGTCAAAATGTCGTCACCAGGGACTACACATCTGAAAACAATATGCAACGAGAAGCGAAACAACAATTTATTATTATTATTATTATTATTATTAAAAATTCTTTATTTGATCAAAACTCGAGATACATTTGAAACATTTTACAAGAACATTAGCATGGCAAAATATATATTTGCCGTCTGCCTGAAAATTGACATTTATCGAGAATAAACAAAAAAAAAGTTTAAGATTATACTTTAATAAATAAATAGATTTAATTAATTAAAAAAAAACATAGCATCCAATTTTTTTTTTTTTATAAATATAAATTCCCTGATGAAAAAAGATAGATACATAATATTAAAAAAAAAAATTTAATTTACTCTGAAAAACTGTTTCGATAATCTAAGGCATGATCAATATAACTATAAAGATTTTTCCAACCGTACTCTCCGTTTAAGATTTCTTTTGCTCCCTGGAGATTGAGAAAGCTCTTTGAGAAATAAAGTCTTCGAAGTTCCTGCAGAATCGGGCAAACGGCTAAAAAGTGGTTGACATCTTCGTTTTCATTTCTGTTGCAGAGGTTACACCTGGGATTATCATTTCTGTGAGGTTTGTAATTCAAATCAAGCATCTCAGTCCTTGTTTTAAACAATGTACCTATTTGTTTTGCAGACAGTTTGCTATTAAAATAATTGTTTACAAACAAAGTGTGATTGAGTTGCTTATAGACCAATCTGCATGGGGAGGTTTGAGCTCTATTCAAGAACTTAAGATACAGTGAATCATCCACCAAAGCAATACAATCATAGAAGCTACCTTTCCAATCAGCAGGAGAAATTGTTCTAAGATTTAGATCAAAACTGTGCGCATTTGCTATCTCATACCATTCTTTAAACGGCGACAAATTCCTTCGGAATGCGAAATCCATCATTTGCTTATGGAGATTTTCATTTGACCTTTGCATTACTTTAACTATGTAATCGGCATTAAATTTAAGATTTTTTAGAAAAGTTGGCGGGATACGTGATTCTACATGTATAGCGTAAGTTGGTGTGGAATTTGGAAGTTTAAAAATTCGCTTGAAAAAGTAGCGTTGCACTATCTCAAATTCATCGAGATCTTGGTAACCAAATACTTGAGTTGCATAGCATAAGCATGAGTTAATAGTGGCTTCAAAAACTCTAAATTTAGCCGATATGTCAATGTACTTATTGCAGAAGATTTTGTTCCATATAAGGTTAATTGCCGTTTTTGCTGACAAGCATTTTTCTTTAACGTGGGGACGAAAATCCAGATTGCTGCAAAACAGAACACCTAAATACTTAAATTGGTTAACCACCTCTATAGGTTCATTATCCAATGACCATGACTCGAGCGGGTTCCTCCTTCGACGTGTGCTTTCAAAGATCATAATTTTTGATTTTGAGGTGTTAATTTTCAAATCCCATTTATCACAGAAAGTTTTCAGTCTATTAATTTGTAACTGTAGTGTGGTGGGGCTGTCCGCCAAAACAACTAGGTCGTCTGCATAAAGTAGAACCTTAATAAGAAGGTTTCCAAACCTTACACCCCCAGGCAACTCACTGGAGACATCGTCAATAAAAAGGGAGAACATAATCGGGCTTAAGGAGCAACCTTGGGGCACGCCGCTTTCAGTTTTGAAGAAACTGGACATGGAGCTCCCATTTGACACAGCAGCGCAAGTATTGGTGAGGAGAAGTTTATAAAGCTTTAAAAATTTCGTCGATATACCTAAATTCGCTAATTTATAAACTAGTGAGTTCCGATTGATAGTGTCAAATGCTGCTCTAAAATCGATGAAGAAGGCATACAGTTTTTGTTTGTTATCGATGAAACGTTTAGCTATATTTGAGAGTGCAAATATTTTGTCCACAGTTGAAAGACCAGAGCGAAAACCGGCTTGGAAAGTGCTTAGCAGTTTTTTCTCTTCTACCCACCTCATAAGCCTGCAATAAAGAATTTGGGTAAATATTTTTCTCAAGCAAGGAAGAATTGAAATGCCTCTATAGTTTTCTGGTGAGCTGGGATCACCTTTTTTGAAAATTGGGCAGATTTGTGACATCAAAAAAGACTGAGGTATTTCTTCCTTTTCAAGAAGCTTATTAAAAAAATCAAGAAGAAGATTTAGGAAGGACGGGGAGGAGTTTTTATAGAACTCGGCTGGAATTCCATCTAGCCCGGCTGCCTTATTGTTTTTCATATTTTTAAGAGTTGTTTGTAATTCGTTATTTGAAATAGGTTCATCTAGTTCTGGAACAGAGATTGAGGGTAGAGCATATTGAAAAAGTTGTGAGTTTGTTGTATCGTTTAGAAGTCTCTTAAAATGATTTGCTAGTAACTCGATATTTATTGTTGTTGCTGAAAATTTTTTGCCGCCACCTAACAATCTTACTTTACACCAAAATGATTTCGAGTCCTTACATTTGGATAAACTTGTTGCTAGACCACACATAAAAGCTTTTTGTTTATCTTTGCATACTCTCTTATAAGTTTTGTTTGCATCTAAATAAAGTGATTTAAAGAAACTAGACTTGGTTTTCCTAAAAATTTTGAGCATTGTGAAAGATTTTTTTCTGATTTTATGCATTCCCAGTCGTACCACTCAGCAGTAAAATTTTGTTTGTTATTGGTTGGCATGGCTGAACTCTTGATGATTTCAATTATTTCATCAGCCGACTGCTCACAAGACCAGTATACATTGCTCGGTAGGATATTTACTTTGGCATCGAGTCTTCGCTTGTAGAGCGCTACCTGACTATCGACCCATTTATATTTTCGTTGTGGTTCACTCAGAGTGGAATCGAAGTTGATAAAATGTATGGATGTCATAAAATGTCAGATGTGCTGAATAGCTTACGGGTTGCACCTCAAAATCCTCAATTGCAGTAAGCCAATCGCCTCTAGCCAAACAATAATCAATCATAGAACAACCCTGACCAGAAACAAACGTAAGTTCACCTCTGCTATCTCTTTTAGTTATTCCATTCATAACCATTAAACCGAAGTCCTCAACCAAATTCATTAAACGCCTGCCAGAACTATTAACGGTTATGTCCAAAGACCTTCTCAAACTCTCAAAAGCGTGTGAGGTGTTGTTCACCAGAGAAGCTAGATTTTGAAATTCACCGATTCTTGCATTTAAATCTCCTAATATTAGAATGTTATTAAAATCAGTTTCATTTAGAAAGGTCTGCAGTTTTCTAAATCTCGGAATCTTTTTCTCGGAATTTTTAAAAATGATAAAAAATATTGTTCGCTTCACCGATTTTAAGTTAATCAATTGGATTTGGATTGAATGAAGCAACTTACAAGTTCCAGACAAAAATATAACTAACTCCTTGATGTGCTCGCTGTCGTTTTTTTTTGTCCGTTGTAGCTATTTGCATGCATTATGAATCCTGGTCGAGAGAAATAGATTAAACCTTCCAATTTTTTCTACAAAATGTTGTTTATTTTTCCGCTTACGTTATTCGCTCAACGTTGATTACTATTGTAGTTTCCATTCAACTTCTACTGAATTTATTTGAATAATAAGATCGCAGCAACAAATTATTTCAACAAAGTTGAGAATATTCAAAGTTTGCACATTAAGTTAGATAAAGACGTTCAACAAAGAAACAAACGATTGATTGAAAAGTTCAATAAATCTCGTCAGGACCATCACTTCATCAGTCTTGTTTGAGGCAGATGGTCGAAGAAATACGCTAAAATTTACTAAACATGCGATTGGAAAAAATGTTGTTTGAACAATTTGATTGTGAAAAATATCAAGGTAACAATTGATAGAAAAGAAAATAATAGTAGGTAAGTTTCACAAACAAAAAAGAGAAGCGTAAAAAATAAAAAAAAACACGTATACGCCCGAGTGTACATTTTCATTGCATCTGTAGCAAAATACGAATTCATTATATCATTTTTTGTGTAGTTGTACCTAAATTTTTTAAAACTTCGGTCGCTTTCCTGAGAAAAAAAATCATAGCTTAATATATTATATTTTACCTTTGAAACACCACTGAAATTCTTATTTACCTTTTCTGCTAGAAATCTTTATGGATAAATCTTATGTTATTAAAAATATATTTATAAACGTTATCAAAGTCTGGGATATGTTACTTCTAAAGCGTTTCACTGGAGTAGAAGAATCTTTTTGGAAAATATGAGTTGAATCTGTGATCATTATATTACATAATTTAATTAGAAATCACCATGATATTCTTAAGTCATAATATCTATTCCTTACGTACACACTTAGAAGGGAGGAGTTATAATTTTAACTCATTTGAGCTAAGGATTGTGAATTGTAACAGTGTAAATTTTGCTTTGACAAAACGTATGCTGGAAAACCTTTAAATGAACAATAAAATAACACATTTTTTAAAATTATTATTATTTGCCTGTTAAAATAAAACTTTTGTTTAAACTATGAGTTTCCAAATTTTGAATAACTCTTAAATCTTTGTTCTCTTTTTCATTTCAGTATGATAGCATTATGCACCTCATTAATTATATTTGTATATGATACAGAAGTATTAAGCATAAAATTTCTGTGGTACTATCAACTAAGTTATGTAGTAATATTAGGATGTAAGTATAATTTGTTGTGGTTTTCTTATACAAAAAAATAATGTTTACCTTTTTTTCTTGAATTCTTAGTAACGATATGCATAGAACTAGCAATTTGTATTATTTCAATGAGAGGAAGCATATTGGATTCTGAAGTCCGAACATCGATAAATATATGGATATATATTAAAAGTTGTAAGTATGATTATTCAAAATTAAAGACTCTAGACTATTCTCGTAAGTGGGCGACTGTGGAAAAATTGATTTTTTGGAGATAATTACTAGATTTAACTTTCTGTCATACACTTTTTTTTATAAGATTAACGGCTTACCAGAAATAGCCAAATTAACATTTTTTTCGTAAAAAACGTAGTGAAACATTCGTGCTAAATCTCATCGACGTAATTATTTAGAAGTTTTAAGGATTTTCCGCCTATTTTTTTGGGTTTTACTGTAGTTTTCAAGATTGATAAATCGTTTTTCATCCTGTCAAATATTTCCATTATAGCAAAACTTAGCCTACGTTCTCAAGGTTTGACAAGAGCCTATTGACAAGAACTTCTCATAAGCACCAGGCGGAGTTGTAGGTCTTAATTTTCCTGTATTGGAGCATTATGTACTTGAAAAATATTGACATTGACATTATAGTACTCGTAGCTGAGGCCATCGGTCTGGACATTAACTGTTGTAATAATGTCTTGTTCTGTCCGACCTAACGATTTTTGTAGAATAAAAATGCTGTCGAAGCTGGGGCTTTAACCCGCAGGCCTTGGCTAAGCAGTCAACTACGCATTTTTCTTTGCCACGGCCACTTCAAAACTTCAAGAGAGAAAGTAAGAGACAATCTTATTAGAATTTGGGAACATTTTGTTGATCACTCAAACTCATGAGAATCAAGGAGAACAAATTTTTTTAGTTGCTTTGTAGAGAAATGATATGATAATTAGTTTGACCAGTTTTTTTTTTGCCGTGGCCTAAGCATTCGGGATTTACAGAAAAAGCAATAATGATGTAAAATAGGATCAGAATTGTTAACGAAACCACTGGTAATACTTAGACGGGTAGCAAGTAAGAAGTAGTCTGCTAGCTATAATACTAAAACCTTACTCGAATAACGTTCGGTAGAGCACCATGTTTAAACCTGTTAAACCAATTAAAAGTTGGTGATCCTAGAAAGGGACTCTGCATTATTAGATGGATGGACCAGGTTTATAAACACAATATCTTCTGTTGAACTAATTAATGTCAATTTTTTGTCAAAATTAAATATAGTTTATTGTCTTAACTGGAGCAATTTTATAATATAATATTGTCTTTTGGAGCAAGTAATCCTTTTAATCAGCCCAATAGTTTTCTAGAAAGTATGCCTTGAGTTAACTAACAAATTGAAAAGTGTGAAGCACATTTAAAACTAGCTGCACGAACTTTTAAATAACTTTTAGGTTAAAAAAAAAATATATATAACTTTAAATTAAAAATTAAAAAACAATAATTTCTTTTTATTTTTCAGTTGTGATATTATTTGATATTACGTGGTTAGTCTTAGGTGTTATTTGGATTAAACAATACTACTTAATTGCTCCAATGGATGCAGCTAAGAAGATATTTTTAGGTAAGCTTAAAAACACTGATGTCAAAAATAACTTCTATAAACTTTTTTTTTATACTATTACAGCCCTAGTTATATGCAATTGGTCGTTAGTGTTAACAACTCTAATAACAATATGGTGCACATTTGACACTGCCGGCCGATCGTGGGTCAAAATGAAAAAATACCAACGATCAATGAGGGAGACTGAGTCTAGATTTAATTACAAGCGAAGTAATAGTATGAATCGCAATTGGAGACAAAGGTAAAAATCACTAAACTGAATTTCCAAACCTAACCTAAAAATATTTGATTTTTTGTTTTTGCAGGAAAGTAATCCGAGCCTATCAAGACAGTTGGGACCATCGATGTCGACTGCTATTCTGTTGTATGGGCTCATCAGAACGAAATCAAAATTCATTCACAGATATTGCTCGACTTTTGAGTGATTTTTTTCGTGAATTGGATGTTGTTCCATCGGATGTGGTCGCTGGTTTGGTTTTGTTAAGAAAATTTCAAAAACTCGAAAGGGAGGCTATTGTTAGACAGGTAAGAGGGCTTCTCCAAAAAAAAAGTAAAACAAATAAGCCACTGTTATCGATTTTTGATGAAAAGTCAAAGTTCAAAACTATCATCGTCGGCTGCTGACTGAGGGAAAATTAATTGCTATTTCAGACAAACAAAAATCTACAAAGAAAGAACCTTCTCGTCACTCCTATTTTTAATTAATGTGTGTTTGTGTTTGTTTCAGTTTACAATTTTGTTCACATCTAAACAGAAACATACATAGATAGATGCTTGTTTAGTTTTGATAATGAAATCCTTTGCCATGAGCTAAAATTTGTTGTGGGTTAGCTCAAAATGCATTTTCATATGCACGTAAGCTGTTTCCGGTATGAGAGAAAATTCATTCAACTCAGGTCGAATTATGAATTCAAAACTTGTAAACAAGAGTATTAGACTCGTATGCGAAAATTTGGCGATGACAAACGATGATGATGACGATGAAACAGGATATCTCTTTTGGAGGAAGGAAACGTAGTAGTTTCAGCACCTAATTAATTAATTGGTTTATCACCGTTAAGACGCTTATGTTTTGCGGTTAGTTGAGAAATAATATAAGCAGGGCTTATCATAATTAGGAAATGAAGTAATTATTTCAGGTCACGATTTTGAGACCAAAAACGTTCAAGCTGAGTTTTTGTGTAAAATCAATATTTTTTGCTTGGTTACAGAGAAAAAACGGAACATACGAGTTTCTGAGTGGAGTTCCAATCACAGAGCACACACAGTTCCTAGCTTTAAACGATACCAAAAACTATGATTTCTTTCAAACAGTCATCCATTACATGTACTTCGCACAAGGTGCCTATGGTTGGCCCATGTACTTTATCATACACAGGTCCGGATTGTGGCATCTCTTGCCTGAAATGCGGTACGTTACAAAGCCACCCACACACATACACCGTCTTCATTAAAATCTCTCTCACTATTCCCACAGCTGCCTGGGTTGCTGTTGTGGCCACAGCGACGATGTTGAAATAATCGAAGACAACTGCTGGTACTGTAACTATGCCGCCCTCAAAAAGACTCTACAAGTTGGTGACATCGAAATCACTTATGCCACATATCATGTCGATGTCGGTGAGACACCATTTTTTGTCGCTGTCGACTATACACAAAAAAAGGTCGTCGTTAGTATACGAGGCACATTGAGCATGAAGGACATCCTTACCGATCTAAATGCCGAGGGTGAGGTGCTGCCCTTAAATCCGCCACGAGATGATTGGCTTGGCCATAAGGGAATGGTTCAGGCGGCTATTTATATTAAAAATAAATTGGAAGAAGAAAATCTCATCCAGAAAGCCCTAACACACAATCCTGCCAGGAATACACAAACATTTGGTTTAGTTTTAGTGGGCCATTCTTTGGGTGCTGGGACGGCAGCTATACTTGCTATTTTGCTAAAGCCCGAATATCCAACGTTGCAGTGCTTTAGTTATTCGCCACCAGGTGGGCTTTTAAGGTAAGAGTTGCTGTTGTTGTTCCATGAGTAAAAATTGAATAATGTGTCTTGTGTTTTTCTTTATAGTATGCCAGCGGTGGAGTATTCGAAATCGTTTATTACGTCAGTGGTGCTTGGGAAGGACGTTGTACCAAGGATAGGCCTACATCAGATGGAAGCTCTGCGTGCCGATTTGATAAATGCAATACAACGGAGTGTCGATCCAAAAGTGAGTGTTTCTATTTTTCTTACTAGTTGTGTTTTAATTTTGAAAAAGGAGCCGGATATGATTTATGCAGGACATGTTATTCGTGGAAAGAATTCAATGAGGTTCCTGGAATTTTGTTGTTCGTCACAAACCCTATGTAAATTATGAGAGAAAAATGTCACGTCCTGAAAAACCTAAAGAAGACTAATTTCAGTTGCGAATTCAATGCTTTTTTCTTGGAAAATTTGATACATTTTCGTCTGAGACATTCATTTCATTTTCAAAGTTCCAAATTCTAATTTTTCTATTCATTATAATTCTTATCTCCTAACAGTGGAAGACTATATCCTGTTCTATGATATGTTGCTGCTGTGGACCAGAGCCAACGTCCGTTGTGGAGATGTCTGGCAAGGATACCCATATAAACCAGTATCAAGAGGTTAGTGACCGCCACTTTATAATCCCTATTATCGCTTACGCCCACACCATATACACATAGATAACTATGATCCTCTTTGTTGCACATGAAACATGAAAATATGAAAATTTGAATAACAAAAAAACATATTCTCTTTTGGTATTAAACAGGAACGTGGTACAGCAAGGACGACAAGTGCTCATCCTACAGACAGTTCGATAGCTTTAACACTACATCAGCCACTATATCCGCCCGGAAGGATAATACACATTGTTCGACACCATCCAAAGCCCGAAGAGTAAGTTAACTTTTTTCCTCTCTCTCTCTTGACCATATTTTTTGTGCTTTTGCCTTGTAGTGTTGGATTTTTTTTTCTGCTAACATATCACCATCACACCACTTGCTTCGCTTTTGTAAATTTTGTAGGTAAACAGAAAAAATATGTTCCACATTCTGTCAAGCGTTTAAAAAGTGTTTCGTTTGTTTTTATTTGTTTTGTTGCTTTTCGCTATTTTAAAACAAACAAAAACTTCCGGTCAGTGCCGTAAACTATATGCGTGCAGGGCAGTATGGTTTTTCAACTTTTGATATTTTCAGTGCTATTGGAATACACACATATTTTCCTTGTTTTTTATGTGATCTGTGAATTTAAAAAAATGGTACAAATGAATTGTTAGAAGAAATCTTGAACTTTATAGGAATTAGTATATCCTTTACTTTATTATCAAACCCGAATTATTTTTCTTAACATAAGAGCAGGACTTTTTAACAAGTAAAAAAACTTGAAATGTTAGCAAATTTTAAAATATTACGAAACCATTATAAATACTAACTTCGTACTTTGTATGTCTTCTTTCTTAATCAGACAAATCTACGAAAATGGCTGGAGGTAGGCAAATGATAGTTGTGTATAAATGTTAAAGACTGTCTTAGAATTGTGTTGTCAGTCCATTAGGTGTCCCCTGCATGTATTCTGTCTCCTATGTTTAGTTATTAACAGACACTTTTCTCTTAGTGCGCTTTGTTTATAAAAATCGTTCCAATAAAATATGTTTCACTCTATATGCCTTGTATTTATATCTTTTCTGGAATAAGGTTTTGGTTTTGATTTTTTTGTCGCGCCAAGAAGAACTGGTTTCCCTTATTCTTAGTGTTTGTTCGATTAATAAAACTTACCTTTTTTCAACACGAGTTGTCTATAAAAAAAAATAACTCTTCACTTCAATAAAAGTACTCATACTCCCTTCATAGAAAATAAAATCATATAGAGCAAGCGACTCCGCAGATGATCCGTGGGAGCTTTATTTTCGGATTCGAAACAATTCTTTTGGTCTGGTAATATTAATCACCGCGAAACGCAATGCATAATGATAATAATACATTAGTGAGATGAATATACATAGTTATTGAACCTCGAATATCGAGTACCGAAAGAATCAATCCTAATAATCTGTCAAGGTTTCAATCGAATATCGATCACATCGTGCAGCCAACCCTGAGCTCGACCGCCTAGGTAGTGCATTAGCATAGGGTCTTTAATTTTTGGCTTCGAAAGTAAAGCTAAAGAAAGCACAACGACACACTGAAAACTTTATTTTTAATATATAAAATCCTCGTGTCACGGGGTGCGTAATTGAACTCCTCCGAAACGGCTCGACCGATTTTCGTGAATCTTTGCGAGGATATCGGCTAGAATGGAGAATTGGACAACATCTATTTTTCATCCCCCAAAATGTTAAGGGTGGCCTAAAATTTTTTTTTATTTTCTTAGACAAAATTTTTTGTTTTTATTTTTTTATGATACATCATACTAAAATACATACAACCCTTAATTTTAACCCCTCTATGATCAACCCTTATTTTTTATTTATTAATTAAAAACTTTATTTTTTTTTGAAAGATTTTTATTTTTATTTTGTCATGACTTAGAATAAAAAAAAATCATATTGCTCTTAATTTTCACCCTTCTACGATCAACCCCTATTTTTATTTGTTAATTACAAACTTTAACTTGATTACCAAGAATTTTTTTTTTCAATTTGATCTCCCGCAACCGACCACTATGTTTTGATAGCATTTTATATTTTTCAACCCTATGCAAATCCGTTGAGGACTCACTAATTTTGTACCAGTGGCACCAAATGCTTAGAGCCTGGGTACCGGGTAGTGGGGAAGCGGGGTAGTTGGTAGCGGGTAGTGGGTAGCAATTACTGGTGTAGCGGAAAGCGTTTAGAAGTATTGGGTAACGGGAAGTGGGGTAGTGGGTAAGAGGGTAGCTGGGTATGAAGTTATAATGTGTAGAGGGCAGTGGGGTAGCGGGTAGGGATTACCGGTTAAGTGGGTAGCGTGTGTAAGTATTGGCTAGCGGGTAGCGGGTAACAGGGTAACTAGGTATAACGGGGTAGCGGATGGACGGTAGTGGAGAAGCGAGTAGAGGGTTATGGGTGGTATGGTAGCAGGCTACAAAAGTCTAGGTCTTTTTTATATCGATTGAGGCAGTACGAAGTCTGTCGGGTCAGCTAGTTTCAATATAAAGTTTTGACTTTGCCATTAAGTATGAATAACAATATCATTCAAATGACCATCTCGGCAGTTTTCGACACATGGGGTTCTTTCAAATTAATTTTTTAAAACTTTTTCTCTGGTTTTTAGTGTGTCTAGAGTTCGGGGAATATTCGCGTTAACATAGTCTTTTGTTCCCCCGTCTTGTTGGAACCACATATCGTCCTAGTCATGATCTTCAATCGCCGGCCAAAAATAATCGGTAATCATTCGAGCATATCGCTTTAAATTGTCTGTGACCGTCCTACGGACCAATGATACCTTTCGACGATAGAGCAACCCAAACAGGCACCTCTTCGATCACTTGTGAGTTTTCTAATCCCCATATTATATACCCCATATACGCCAACAGAGTGAGAAATGTGCCTGATCGTTAAAGAAAATTTTGTTCGAAAAATCATTGTTTACTGTTCCCGTTGTTCGATTGCGAAGCGATCTATTATCGTAAATGGCAAATATTCAACTACTTCTATGACACTACAGATGACATTTAAAATTGACACGTGAAATGAATGATCCTATAGATTTTGTTTCTGCCCCGTTTTTGCCCCGCGGATCGAATTCTTTCTATAGAATGTTTTTTTTTTGGCAACCTTTCCGAAATAAAGTAAAATTTACACGAGCTATAAATACAAACTTTTTACTGTGAATAAAGTATGGACACTGAACGTCAAAATGCTCAAGTATCGAATATCCATGTTGGTACGATTGAAAACTCGTGTGTACCTCAAGGGCATGTTCATAGAGAAAGAGAAGGATAAACAGTTTGTTATTTGGCATTTTTTATTGAAACAATTGCAAAGAACAAGAGTATCAATCTATCAAGAAAAAAGTGTTTCTCAGATTAGCCGGTCGGAATCGGCGTAAGATTGTAGGTTCCAACAATTCTTCAAACGCACTCAGAGAATTGTTGATGAGCTTAAGCTACTTAGCTGCAAAACAAAAAAGAGACAAAATAAAAATAATGTCGCAGCATATTAAAAACAACAACGTGAATCAAATTCTCAGGAAAAACGCTGTTGAAAAACCCGCTGTAAACAGAACCCCTGTTTTTTTTACCAACACCTGACGAAATTTTTTTTTGGGAGGTCCTTTTTCACTTATGGAATTATAATTAAAAAACCGAGTTCTCAAAATTCGAGTGCGTTGGTTCTTCACATTTACATTCAAAAACATGCAATTCGACATGTCGTGTTGGCAGATTTGTGTAATGTGAATCCACCTTAAACCTTAATGGCATTTCTGACATTTCTTCGCGAACTCACCCTGCACACAACAGCTGCTTGACACCACTGTGATTTGACATTTCAAATTGTTTTTATTTTAATAATTAATTTTATTTGTTTAAAACAATTTCGGTGCAGAATATTTAAATAATATAAATGTATGTATATCTAAACAAAAATGCTCTCGTTCGATATGTAATTTAAGCCCCTACGGTTTTTGTAGGCCACATAAATAATAGTGTTAGCCTTTTTCGATTGTTTGAATTGTTTTTTTTTTCGTGGCAATCTTTCAAAGGTTCTTTGTTTAACTCCAATTATTTCATAAGTAAACTCTGTGTAAAGTGTTTAAAACTAACTAAAAAACTGAAATGAAGAGTTAACTCCTACTCCGTTTTTATCGCGCACTGAAAAACTAGCTAAAAATAGTTCATTCAAACTCTTAAAATAGATTCAATTAAGAAAAACTAACTACAGTTGAAACTCGATTAACCGGGATTCGATTAACCGGGACGCTCTATTATCCGTGATGAAAATATTTGAAATTCTTTCTCGACAATAAAGACAATGAATATGGTTTAACTCTATTATCCGTTATAAACTCTACTATCCGTAACATGACAACAGGACCGAACAAGTTTCTTCACTTCTCCAAACTAACAGAACTTTGTATCTGTTGCATTGCATTTAACATACACGCAAAAATAAGTTACGGAATAATATACTTTTCGTGTTGTGTTGTGGTTTGTTTTGTATCTTTCTTTGTTACATTTATTCAGTTTTAGTTGTAAAATCGAAAGTGACGCATCTTAATAATGGCTTTTTCATTGCTATCGGAAAATAAAAGATCGCGTAAAGTGTTATTGTTATCAATTAAAGAAAAAGTGGATTTGATAAATGAACATTGTAAAGACAGTGTGCCAGTGAAAATGTTGGCTAGAAAATACAAAATCGGCACTCAAACGGTGTATGACATTATAAAAAGTAAAGAAAAGATTTTTAAGTTTTTCGCTGACAGTTTCACTGTTAAGGGATTAGAGAAGCGAAAAAATCTTAAGCAAGCTGAGAATCCCAAAGTCGATGCAGCAACTTATGAATGGTTCCGTCAGGAAAGATTTAAAGGCGTTCCAATTTCAGGGCAAATGATAATGGAAAAGGTTAAATTTTTTCATGCGAATCTAAACATAGCCTCTGATTGTGTATACTCTGAAGGCTGGCTGGGAAAATTCAAAAACCGGCATGGAATTCATGGATTGAAAACAACAGGCGAAAAAGAATCTGCTGACTACGAAGCTGCTACGCTTTTTGTAGAAGAATTATCTGAACTCATTCAAACAGAGAATTTAAGCAATGCGCAAATTTATAATGCCGATGAAACCAGTCTATTTTGGTAATGTTTGCCCACAAACACTTTGGCATGCAACGACGAGCGTTCTGTTGAAGGGTATAAGGAATCGAAGGAAAGGCTTACTGTACTGGTTTGTTCTAATGCTTCAGGAACTCATAAATGCAAGTTGATGGTTATTGGCAAAAGTGCTCGTCCAAGAGCTTTAAAAAATGCTGGAGAGCTTCCAGTTATCTACAAAGCCAACAAGCGTGCTTGGGTAACCCAAGAACTGTTCCTTGACTGGTTTAATAAAAACTTTGTCCCAGAAGTAAAGGAACACCTGGAAAAAAGCAATCTTGACAGGAACTCCAAAATTTTATTGCTCTTGGATATCTGTCCAGCTCATCCAGACGTTAGTGAGTTTAAAGCCCCAAGTATACTAGTAAGGTACATTCCACCAAACTGCACTTCTCTGATTCAGCCAATGGACCAAGGCGTGATTCGAAGCCTCAAGTGCCACTATCGCAAAGATATTGTTCGAAGGCTTGTAAGCTCAGAAAATCGGATCAGTTTTTCAAAGTCATTTAACATCAAGAATGCTTTATGGGGTATTTCTAAGTCTTGGAATTTGGTTACAACTGATGTACTGAAAAATGTTTGGCACAACTTACTTTGTCCCGAAAATGAAGAAGAAGGTAAGTTTTATCGAAACCATAAAGATTAATTTTTAAGATCGATATTTTTAAACTTCCTCAGAAGAAGATGGCGTTAACGAAGTTGCAACAATTATGGAAATCGCAGAGGATTTTGATGTCAACGCAATAAGAATTTGGGTGGACTCAGATGCAAATGCTTTACCATTTGGTGTTTTATCAGAGAACGAAATTATTGAGATGGTAAATAATAACCTCGACAATGAGTCTGAAGTTCTTTCGGATGAATCTGATGATGTGGAACTTACGAAAATTCCAATGGTTGATGCGATTAAGGCAAGTTCTATACTTTTGAATTTTTTAGAAGAGACAAATGGTCCTGGAATAACGCAACAGGATATAATGCAAGTTCACCGCATTCACGTTAATTTAATCAAAGAAAAACAACGAGTAAAATCACTCCGACAAACAACAATGCAACAATTTTTTTAATTTTTCTTTAAAAAAATCTTAAAGTTCCTATTAATCAATCTTGTGATTTTGTAATGTATGTACAAACAAAAATAAGTACTGAATGAATTGTTAAGTTTTATGAAATAATTTTATGTTTGTTTTCGTTTTTTTTTATAAATAAAAATAAAAAAGTAAAATACATTTTTTTTTTTTGGAAAAAAAAAGTTCTATTGTCCGGGATTTTCGATTATCCGTAATGGGCTCGGTCCCGGCCATCCCGGTTAATCGAGTTTCAACTTGTGAATTTCCGGAAGATAATATCGTGAAAGGGTGGGTGTCTAGTCAAAAAAGACGATTAAATTGTTGTGAATATTTACGTTATGAATAGGAGGATCAAAATTACGGGTTGTAGTTGTACTTCTTAAATCTCATAATATAACGATTTTTAATGTTAAGACTAAAAAACTAGGATTGTTGAATGTTTATTCTTGTCTTCATATTCAAGTTTGTCCTAATTATACAGACAAAATATTTGTGCACATCTTGTAGTAAAACTTTTCCTATTTCATGATCTTCATGCTTAACATTAAAAAAGATTGCATATATTCTCGGCTTTCAATATTTGTATAAATATACTTTAAATATTAAGTAGAATGCATGTTCTTTAACTTAAACCCAGAAAAAAAAAACAATTTTGTTTAGATACTCAAATCTTTGTTTTTTTCTGTTCTTCTTAGGAATGTTCTTAAAAACAAGGAACCTGTATACCAAGCCATCTGGGCCGATTCAACCGACTTCGATGAAGTTCTAATCTCACCTGTTATGTTGCAAGATCACATGCCAGATCAAGTTTTGGCGGCTCTAAAAAAGGTAATTGACGATGTCCAGAAACCGCCAGAAATTGTTTAAATTAATAAAAAAAAAAAAAAACTATAAACACAAATATAAAAAAAGAAACCTCAAAATATCTGCCTTCAACTTAAAATTAAATAATTAAAACCAGACATTTTAATTGGATATATTTTTTTAACGTATTATTTTTATTGTGTGGTAAAAAGTATTTAGTTTGAAATTTTTCTTTTTTATTTTTATTAAAAAACAAATTATTTACTTTTTATTCTAAAGAAAAATTTATAATTTCGATGCTTGTTGTAACTTAACTTTTAGTTAATAATTTTCTCGACAAAATCTGTGGTTGCCAATATTTTTTTATCAATAATATTTTAATTTATAATTTAATTTATGTTTCTTAAGCACACGAACAAGACAAAGCAAATTGTTGCACATTTGAGAAAGTATTTTATTTATTTTTAAGTGGTAAAATTAACACTAAGTCGAAAATTTCCCCCCTTTTTATTTATTTTTTTTGTATTTAATTTAAGCTTTATTTGTTGTAAAAAATGCACTTATGTTGACAAATAAAATTCTGATAATTTTTGTAACTATAACAATTTTGTTTTATTTTAAGTTTTCTTTTCTTTTTGTTCGCATAAATATATTTTTAGTTATTGTCCCATTAATGTTGGTTGGCCTGGTATTTGAACCTAATGACTATTAAGCTTCTGTAGTCTTTTTCTCTAAATAAAACTTATTAAATGCAAGTACCTACTCTTAAATTGTGCCATTTAAAATAAAACGATTGTAATTTGTTAAAACAAACCCAAACCTGCACGTAATAACCAATATTTGCACAAAAAGTAACAAACAACAATAATTAAACAAATATTCTTAAGGATCAACAGTTTTGCATACATAATTGACTTCTGAAGCAAAGAAAATATTGCTTCCTTTTAAAAGTGCCATAAATAAGTCACACTTCCATACTTAATTAAAACCCTTAATGGTGTTATAAATGCAATTTTCATTAATTTACCACAGAAGTTGTATTTTATTGCTTAAAATCCTTGCTTCTTCAATTCATTTTGAAAAAAAAAAACTTAAAAAAATCTTTAATTCATACATTTGTTATGGTTGACATTTTTTTAATTAATTTTAAAATTTTTATTTTTGTTTTTTGCAAAAAAAAAAATGTGCACCACACTATTTCAATAAAAAAAAAACAGGTCGCGATACATAAAGATCAAATTAAAAGAAATGGCACCCGAAGTGACTCGCTGTCTAGCGTAGATTTGAATTCAAAGCTCATTTATGACACCAGGTATTCAAAATTCAACAAAAATTAAAAATGAATAAAGTTTATTGTGATTTTTAATTTTTTTTCTTCCTAGAATATTTTATTAACATTTTCTCAATATAATTGTAACTGTGTACTTTTGCTGATTTCCCTTGGTGTTCATATTTTTTATTGTTCATATAGACAATTTTTGTTAGTTTTGATCGGCATATTTTTACAAATTTTTTATTCACTAATTAAATTTTCTTTCTTTATTTTATATTTTTTTTCTTATAACAAATCAAATTATGAAAGAAGTAGGAGATTTACAGAGAAAACAGTTTGCAAAGTTGCAACTCGGTTTGCCAACTAGGATTGCCCCGAACATCAAAATAGGAGAAAAAAAAGGTTTTTAATCCGTCAAAGTCTTTGTCATCTGCTGATGAAATTTGACAGTTAATGGCTCAATAGAGGGAAAAGGTTCGAATCTAGGTCACCAGAGGGATATTCCGTTGTAAATTTTTCTAGATTGCCTAGGCGTAGAAAATCGATATAGAAAAAATGTATGAAATTTGCCATTAAGATAACTGCCTTAAATCAAAAACACTTTAAAAAAAAAAGAAGCTAGGCATGACCAATTCCTGGACTAAATAATGTTAGAATTACAACTAGACAGCACCACTAATAAAGGAGTCTGATGATCGGCTTGGCACCCGTGAAATAGCTATAACTCCAGCCAAACAATGGAATTGGCGGAAACATCCATTGGTGGAAGCACTTCTAAGTTATTATCGTTGCTCAAATACAAAAATAAATAATGTTAGTTCCGAAAACTTCATAAAATTATTTGTATCTTTCAATTTGATTCATTGACATACAATGCTCCGCACATGAATACAACGAACTGTAGACACACAACAGTACTGAAGTGCTTTCTGTTAATCACAATATTGAATTAAATTACAATAATTGAAATACAAATAGTTATGATTCGTGAAATAAATTACATCATCAAATCGTTCTGAAACGCATTCTTAATGTGTCAAATAGTAACGATTCGTAAAGGATTTTCCGTTTTATCAGACAGTGTAAAAGGTAATTTTGGTAACTGTAACCTGAAAAATAAGGTTTGTTTTTTTTCTTGTCTGACAGATCAACGCTAAGACGCGTTCTAAAATGATTTCAACTATATCCAACTATGACATTGACATTGACATTTCACAGTACTTCGAACATAAATGTAACGAACTACAGACACATAGCAGCACTGGCGACTGAGACCATCGGCTGGGACAGAACAAGACATTAATACAACAGAGAGAGACAGATAGACACATAGAAAGAAAGCACACATAACAGAAACCTACCTGGCACAGAGAAGGAGACAAAGGCGCAAAATTATAGTCCGTTAATGCACAGTTTTAGTGTGATACTAGCTTAAAATGACGTTTCAGTCATGACTCAAATGTCATTTTAAGCTAGTATCACACTAAATTTTCTTAAAATCGGACTATAATTTTGCGCCAAAGATTTTATACTATCTCATATTATCCCAGAGGTGGCCTCAGATAAATTGGCGATTTTTGTAGAAAAAGAATATTGCCGAAGCTAGGGCGTTTGGCTAAGCAGTCAACTACTCTTTCTTCTAAGCCATAGTCACCGGACCAATTTAATTCCTATGTATACGTTAACGCTAATGGATTGATGGATTCTATGAGTCGCCGCCTTTATGTTACGTTAAGTTAAGAACGTTTCATCAAAATCAAGTTTTGAGAACCATCTATTCAATCCAGAAAATAAGCCTTAAGAAGTATATTTACTTCGCCAACTCACATTAGATAAATACGTTACATGAACTCGAATAACTCTAAAAGGTTTTTTCTTGCTTCAAAATCCAACGTTTGATTTATTTTTAAATTAAGATTTTTTTAAGGCTTTCTTTACAAAATTCTTGTTTTTTTTTCAAAAAGCCTACTTCCGATTTTCTTACATTTTCAATTTTTATTTTTCATGAAAACAAATTGATTAGTCTTTACTGCGTGTAATTGTTTTCAAAATAATTTTAGCACTTCACAATGCTTCCTGGTTGTCCCACTCTTTTTTTAATCTGACCAAACATATACTGAGTGTGTCCTCTATATTTTGAATCGATGTGAATAGAGAATTTATTTTTATTCAACATCTCATTATTTTCGAGTGATTTTTTCCTTTTTCTAATTTTACTTTTCTTATGTATTCTAATATTCACTTTGTTTATAATCCACTGCAGTCTTAGTTCCATTTGCAAAATGTTAAGCTTTAAAAATTTTAATTGAAAGAAAAATCAAACTCTCCTTTAGGTTGTAACTACAAGCGGCCCAAGAAAACCCCAGCGACAAACATCGAATGCCTTCCAAACCTTACCCAATGATGCAACACTAGAACATCTGCTTACTTCAAACGGCTTTCACTCAACCACCAACAACTGTTCAAACAACCAACGGGCCCAAAGTCCCATTTCCAATACAACCAATTCCGCGTCAACACCAAATACTCAACATAAGCTCTGCCTTGAAACATCATTCACCAACTTGCAGAGTCCCATTGATATGCATCCATCGTTGCCACTATCCTGCGGTCCAGGATCCAGCAAGGCCTCCTCCATAGCGGGCAGTTTGTTCGGTCGCAGCCAAATGAGCTCTTCAATGCAGCAATACGACATATCAAGCATGATGGACGTGAGTCAAACGACTTGCGGAACGAATGGTCGCAGTCCGTCTGTACCTAGTGAGGCAACAACAGTCATCATGACCGATTGTCCACCCTTGGATTGTCCCATCTTGCACAAACCGAAGGCTGTTGCTTTCGATATGGCGCCCAACTATTCCCAAATCACCAAATCGCCGTCCCCCAAAATGCCCGCAAAGAGTATACTCCACCGTCAGCAATCGGCTCGAGTGGGAAAGAAGCCGACGAGTTTACCATTGCCGCCACTGCGACGGGCGTCAGACTGTCCCAAAGCTGTGGATCTAATCCACGATGACTGGTTCGGATTGGCTCCATTGGCCAGTCCTGAAACACTCTCTGAGATCTCAAGTATTTCGTCCCGCACAAGTGCTGCCATGAGCCTGGCCAACAGTATAGAAAGGTATCTGCAGAACATGTCGATTAGTGAGAATGGCAACCAAGAACTGATGGAGGACATCTACGAGTCCCAACTGCACACACCGAAGATTCTTCGCCGAGCTCCGAAACTCACAGAGAATCTTTCCAGCTGCGCCGATGACTCACGGTATCAGGACCAATACAAACGGATGGGGCAGGTTTTTGTCACCTTCCCGCGTGTGATACCCATGCGAAACAACAGCCGAGATGAATCGAGCGACGAGAGCTTCGAATCGGCATTCAGTCACTCCAAGACGCTTCCGAATAAAAAACGGAAAAGCAGCTCAAAATCGGCCGATCAAATCGATGACAATGGCGTCGGTGATGGATCGGCGGCGGCGACTAGCAAAAAACTCGGCAAGAAACTCACATTCAGTGATAGCCAGATCCTCGATCGTGAATGCTCAAGTTCCTGTCCCGGCTGTCCATGTCACAGTGGCTCCACCTGCTGTCAACTGGCCGACCATGGTGATTGTCAAATTTCAACAGCACCAAAATCACAAATCAATATTGGATCTGTGGACACCTACTACAGTGCCAATTCGTCCCTGGATCGATTTTCGACACCACAAAACCACATCCGTCTGATGCAGTCCCCACCGCATACACCACAAACCTCATCGTCGAATGGGCATGCTGAAGCGGATTCACTGGTGGATCATCGCTGCCGTCCAGGTGTGCTCGAATCACACTTTCCCGTCTATGATACAATAGTGGTCGATACAACTTCGGATGATGTTTCACTTCTGTCGCAGGAATCATCACCAATTGCCCATCAAGCGACTAGCAATAGCAATAATATTATTCAAGTACAAAAACGTTCGTGTTCGGGTCTGATGCGGAAGCGTAACTCCACCGAAGAACGAATTTTTTCGCGAAATGAATCGCTGCCGCTGTTGGCGAATTTGTCGGAGAGAACTTCGTCAGCATCGCCATCACCAAGTTTTGTCAAACGAAAAAGTTGTGTGTATCCGGCTAGTAGCAGGTTTGGCGGAAGTAGCAATGGTTCGCCGGGAAGTGTGAGGGCTTTCGGGTCAACATTGGTGCCAGCGACGTCGACCACAAGCTCGGGAACAACTACTTTTAGTAAAAATGAAAGTAGTGTCTAGGAGGCGGGTGTACACTACAGTGGTGGAACTCTTAAATATAAAATAGAATAGTTGAAAAAGTTTTTTGATTACATTTTCTATCGACCATACGATTCATTTTAGTATAGTATAACAAGTTTTTTCTATAACCGTGAACTCTCGCGTTCTCAAACTATCCGAAATTTTAACTTTATATTCTCTACTACTGTTTTAAAAAATCTGACTGCGCTTTTTGTTTTCTGAATTTTTTCTACCTTTTCTGAAAGATTTGGAAACTCTCAAACACCAAGTACCACGATTTGGAACTTTAGTATAGTTTTATGGGGTATTGGGGTCAAAAATTCCCTACCTCCTCCGGTTTTAAAGACACGACAGTCCTGGCCTGTGATATATCGGTTATGTGCGTTGGCTGCTGCGGAGAACGGCTGAAACACATTTTAGCTTTGCCTTCGTTTACGAGTTCAAAAATAGGAATTCAATACATGCTATGACAATAGCTTCGATCTCACGTTTCGTTTGATAATCTTAAAGAAAAGAACGTACTGTCACGTAATGTGACTCGAAACGGAAGATCTAGTTCAAATATGCTAATGTCGTTTTCCATTGGTTGGTTTTGTTTTTGACGTTTCTTCTTCTACCTCAAATGGAACGGGGTGTGATTCTTCGAACGGTTCTGTTTTCAAAACGGAAGAGTTCTTCTCTTCTCAGAAGCATTCCACCTGTCAATGTCAATCCAATGGTTTCAGAAGACTTTCGGACCCTTCCGAATGCTTCTGAACGTCCAATGGAAAACGACATAAACATTTGCTTTATCTGACAGCTCAACAGCTGTTAAAAAAAGTCAATGAACAAGATGCATTTGTTTTTGGATTGATGATGATGTATAGTGAGAAATGTCACTCAGAGCAAACTCGAGGCGGGTGCATCGTTACGTAGACGAGGACGAAGCTATGCTAGAACGTGTTTGTGTTTCAGTACATTAGAATCCGAATGGTGCCTGCGTGTTTGCTTAATTTTTCATTGGAGCTGCCTCTTATACAGAACTGACAAATTTTCTAAGAGTATTACCTGTCATGAGTGTTTCTCGGGATAAGCTTACAATTGTTGTTCTCCTCAATTCTTGACATGTTCTCAGGAATTAGAGATGAGTGAAGATCATTTAGTCCTTGGCTTCCGAAGAACTGTGGGGTCACTACTTTAATTTATTTCATCGTCGGATTGAACTGTCTGTCACTGTTTTCTTTTTTTTTATGAATCTGAGTCCGATTCTGCGGAACCTCACTGATACCTCACAAAGAGAGGTGGAATAATTGATTTTGGGACCTTTTTTGTATTCTGCTACACAGTCACAAGGTGAATTTTGTTGTGAGTGTTCTTGTGAGGGTTGTTTCGGAATTCCTATTTGTTATGGAGTCACAACTATCCTTACAAGAAATCAGTCACAAGCACATCTGACTTCTGACTCGCAGAACAATTGCAGAATCGGGCTATGTAGAACTTATTTCTGAAGTTTCACAAAAATGCAAAAAAGACTATTCTTATATGGTTTGTTTTTTGTCGTCCGGAATAGTCCTGAACCATTCCGGACGATTCTCTTGCGGTACAAGATGGCAGTTTTCGTTCAGAAAAGAAGAGAAAATCTATTCCGGACTTGAAATCGGAATAAAAATTTAAAAAAAAGGATATAAATGAATACCTCCCACATTTTGAGTTGCATAAACGGCATGATGTCACCATCTTTATCGTCAATGTCATTTGACATCTGCATTTGACGTTTCACAAATGGATGCAACCATTAGAAGCAAAAAGGTGTGCTTGCATGTTCATTTGTCATCCGGAATCGGAGAGTTCTGTGTACCAATTCCGCATTACTCCAAAAAAAAAAAAACCCTTTTAATATTAAGGTTTAAACGTTAAGGGAAAAACGAAGCCTTTTTTTCCCACTTCCTACTTTAAGTTCAAGTCGCTATTTTAAAAATAGTCTACAGGAAAATGCAAGCGAAGAAATTTTATATTTTCTAAATTTTTGTTGGAAATTAAGCCATTCTTAATTTTATTTAGTGGTGACAATTTTTTTTAACCAAGTTTCCAAATCTTAACCTTCAAAAATCCTTTTTCCAAAATATTTACAAACAATAAATAAAAAAACATTAAATAAATAATATCCGACCAAACCAAGCATTAAAAGTGATTTTAGCAACAAAAATAAAAATTAAACTCGAATAAATAGAGAAAATTAAGTTTTTGCCCTAACAACAATTATTTAATCTTAAAATTAGAAGAGAAATATTTGTGCCAAATAAACTAATATATAGAAACCTTAGTCTTAAGAGTAAAATTAGACAAATTTTTAATAAACAAAAGCAAAAGAAAAACTAATTTCACCTGTCAATTCGTATATAAACATACATACACCTAGGTTTATAGTCACGTACAGTTTTTATATAAAACAAATAAAAAAAAGTTATACATAGAAAATGTCCTACATAAGAAAAATTTAAACAAAATAATGTTAAATCACACAAAATAAAACATAATTCAAAAAAAAAAGTAGGCAGTAAATTAGACTTTAGTCTAAGAGAGAACCTCCTAAAATTAGTTAGTTAATTTTAGTTCATAGATTTCCATTTTTTATTATAAATTAAATAATTAAAAACTATTTATCTTCTACGAATAAAACAGCAATTTGTTTATAATGAAATTCTGTTGAAAAAATGAAAACTTAAACAACAACTATATATACCTAATTATAAATGTATGTATATGATTTTCTATTACATAGAGATTACTAGTTATTTAATGAGTTAGTTTATGGATTAATTATTATCAGTAGTTGTATAGAAATATGTGTACTTGTACTGGAAATTTTAATAAACCTATTATTAGATATATTTAAATTACAAGAAAAGCAAATTATTTATATTTATTGTAGAGATCTCCATATATTACAATGTAAGAAAAGTTTTTCATTAATAATAAAAAATAAATGAAAAGTAAAGAAAAAAAAAACTAGATTTACTGGGATTGTATGTGAAAAAAGTGAAAGTTGTTGATTGAATATAAAATTTGAGAATATTCATGCTCGAAGTTTGTTAAAAAAAAAATAATAATAAAACAATGCAACAAAAAAGAGTATACAAGTTTTTATTTAATTTAATTTAAAAATGAATCTTTGAAACGTGACTGTCATGATTCTGATGACTGCAATGTTGTAGGAGGAGGAATTCTTGGTGCGATCAAAGCCTCACTTACTTGCTACTTAGTAGACGACTTTAGATCCACAGATATTGAAACTCTGTGTATAAAAATCAAACTAATTTGCGTCTACATACCTCCTATTTCAACCAATGATGTGTATGAAAAACTGAACAACAGCGTAGAAAAAATCTATGTGGCAATGGTACTCAAAGATGAACTTTTAAGTTTTAACCTTAGGTGACTTTCATCTACCAAACCTTAATTGGATAAAAATTGATGACGATACATTCCAAGTTCTGGTTAATACGTCCAGTCTTAATGAACTAACATTTATAGATGGTATGTCTTCATTTGGCTTCAGTCAGTTTAATGGAACGAGCAACCGTTCTGGAAGAATTCTGGACTTAATATTTTTTCTGATACAGTAAACACCGAAATTGCTGTTTCAACAGCTGCTGTTATTTTAATTGACGAGGATCGACATCACTCAGTATTAGATATTTCACTAAACTTGACCATGTACTCTCTTCACATCTTATATATAAAAATGAATCGCAAAATGTGTATGTAAGCGCATAACTCAACAACGCCTGTACCAATTTGGCCAATTCTTTTTTTAAAATGTTCGTTGAAGTTCAAAGATGGTTTAAACGTCGAAAAACTTATGCTTTTTAAATCACAAACTGTACCAATGTTAAAAAAACATACTTTTTCCACCCCATCAAAATAAAAAAAAATATGATCAATTTCAAGTATTGAAAATTATGTTTGTCAGATGTCAGATCTAAAATTATTTATGTAAATTGAAAATTTATTTTTTTATGGACGAAGGCGACACAGAATTGAATCAGCGCAAATTTGGAAACTGGAACATTTCAAAATGGGCTTACGAAAGGAACTGGGAAAACTCATTATTAGTTTTCAAAGGGTAGGTGCATTGGTTTTAAGATGGAAAACTGCATATTATCGCGTGTGCATTGGTTTTCAAATGGAAAATTTCAAAAAGGGTTTTCGAAAGGAACACGGAAAACTCATTGGTTTTTTAAAGGGTGAGTGCATTGGTTTTCAAAGGGAAAATTGTATGTAATTGTAGGTGCACTGGTTTTTAAATGGAAAACTGGAAAATTTGTGATGAGGAACTAGAAAGCAAATAAAAGTAAAAAAAAAAAATTGAAAATTTGAAATGCAAATAAAATTTGACTAAACAAAAATCTCAAAACACTCTTTCCAATGAAAGGCATTACTTTTGAAATGGTTAAATGGAAAGTTCGTGCTGGGGAACTCAGAGAAGTCTTGGAAATCAAGTATAATTAAAAACAAACGCATTGCAAAAACATAACAAATTCGCAATGGAAAACTCCTCAAGAGCAAGAAATAACCCCAAGTCATATTTTGCATGGATTTAAAAAAATGGGAAAATAGAGAATTCGTGATGGGAAAACCTCCGTAAGAGATTAGACCGTAGTATACTATCGTGGCTCCACGAATGCTTACGAACCCAACTTCGGTCGTACTGTCAAGTACAGACATATGTTTATTAGCCTAACAACACGAATATGAATCTAAATACCACACTCTGCTTTCCCCCTTCATTTCAATATTAAGGAATTCAATACTAAATGTAGATAAACCGAAACCTCCTCCTAAGATCTTTCCGTATTTTCCACCTTTCCTTATGCTCGCACTTTGAAAAATAAAAACATAGCAATTAATGTGTTTGCTTTAATAATAAAATAAATCAAACAAAAAAATTTAACATTACAAATCATTTTGAAAGTGCTTTGTTGCAATTTCAGTAGGCAGTACGAAGTCTGCCGGGTCAGCTAGTTTACTATAATAACAAACCAGAAGAAGAAGAATTTGAATAAGAGGCCAGTTATAGCTATCATTGAAATGGATCCGGAAAAATCTTTGAATGGATAATTAACTATGTTTTCTTTTGAATAGAAGTGCAAATTATATACCAATCGATCGGAAATCACTCCAAGAATTTTTATTGACAAAAAAAAGTTCAATTACACACTTATTTTTTCATTAAAATATGTTTTTCCATTTTCCGGTTGTAAATTCATTTTCCTGAACAGCTGATTGTTTTATGTCAAAAAATGAAACAAATTGTTCCAATGATTTGCGTTTCAATTTTGTACAATTCCAATGTTCTGTGTTTCAACTTCTCACAGTTCCAATGATAGAATTACGGCAGGAAAAAATTTCCTGACAGAAATTTTCAATGATTGCTATAACCGACCTATCAGAAAAATTTCAATGATGTGTTTCAATGATGAAAACCAATGATAGCTATAACTGGCCTCTAAATCTTGAACTTCGTTTAAAAGAACTGAGTTTTTGGAGGCACAGCACTTATGGACACGGGTCAATCTTACAAAGATATGGCACGATTCCAGGACTGATGGAGACCACCAATTACATTCCCCCTCTACTAGACTTCGATAGGAATTTTTCTATTTGCATACCAGAAAGACAGAGGG
The DNA here is from genome assembly GCA_943590905.1 of Sphaerophoria taeniata. Lineage (NCBI taxonomy): Eukaryota > Metazoa > Arthropoda > Insecta > Diptera > Syrphidae > Sphaerophoria > Sphaerophoria taeniata. Next base: position 29,777,164 of record OX016541.1, read on the forward strand.
TCGGAATCCTAATTCACTTAGGAACCCTTTCTACACTGACGGTTCAAAAATGGAATCAGGAACAGGTGCTGGAGTGTTTTGCCAATCTCTCAACATCAGAGCGTCGTATAAACTCCTAGCTGACTGTAGTGTCTTTCAGGCCGAGATCTTTGCCATTGGAAACGCAGCTGAATTGGCACATCATGAAAAGCTAAGCTCCTCGGAGATTACTTTTTTCGTGGACAGCCAGGCTGCTATCAAAGCCTTAGCCAGTGTGACCATAAGATCAAAAGCAGTTTTAAACTGTAGGAAGGAATTAAATAGAATCTGCCACACTAACCAGTTAAGCTCTGCTGGGTTCCTGGACATAGCAATATAGAAGGGAACGAAAAAGTATATGAACTAGCCAGGAAAGGGTCAGAAGCAGACACGAGTAGTAGCGACCATTCAGTTAGGGGACCACTCGTCCCGATTGGGGTACTCAAAAGAGAAAATCAATAACTCCTGGAAATCCAGGGATGATTGCGTAATCTCTAGAAGTTTATGGCCTAACACAAATGAAAAGGAAACTCGGTATATTCTATCGCTGAGTAAAAGGAACATTAAAATTCTGATAGGTGTACTAACGGGTCATTGCGCCATTGGTACAATGGCCAACAAGATAGGGGGATTTGCACCCAATTCTGTAGGAGCTGTCAGGATGAGGAGGAAATAGAAACCATTAAACACCTGCTCTGTGATTGTCCGAACCTCAAAACTAGCGGACTCCGTCATTTCGGAAACAGGTTTGTTGGAGAACTGGATGATCTAGCACGGGTCTCAATGGCAAACATGAGGAATCTACAAATTTCACAAGCTGGTTCGTTAACGAGCCAGTCTACGTTAATCGGCAATTTTGAGGAGCATCGATGCTAACTTTTATTTTTATAGGGGATCACAATGGACCAGTAGGCCCCCGTGTATGCAACAGCTTCACGCTGTGCACACCCCTTATCACCTAACCTAACCTAAACACTTAAAATATTAAATCCAGTAAAAATATTCGTGACTGAATTGTTTCATGGTATCAAAATCTAATAACCTGATTTTGGGGGTTATCAATTCTTTTATTAACAGTTTGCGTTTCCAATTCCAATTCCAATTTCAATTTGCTTTCTTCGATTCAACTTATCTTTAGGGGCCGGTTATAGCTATCAGAAAAACGGATCAGAAAAAATATTCTTTTCCAAATTTGACTACTCTAGAACTTCATTTGAGAGAAATATTTATGCAATTCGACGAACATTTGTTTGAAATATATTTTTCAAAAAGAATTAAAACATTTATGACCGAATTTAATTGGAAAATTGAATTTAAATTTTTTTCTGATGAGATTTCATTTTTCTGAACAACTGATTGTAAAAACTTCAAAAATATTCCATTTCGTTTTTCTGATGTGTTTCGATTTTTTTCTGTTCCGACCACATCAGAAAAAATTTTTCTGATGAAAAAAAAAAAAATTCTGATGTCATAAAAAACAGCGCGAAGCTGAATTGACATTCAATTTCTGACACAAAATTTTTGGTTGCTATAAACACTCATCAGAAAAATGTTTCAAGTTTTCACTGTTTCAATTTTTTCTGATGGATTTTTCTGATAGCTATAACCGGCGCCTTAAGAGAAACTTTACCATAAGATCAAAAGAAATCTCTGAATGTCAAAACAAATCCGAGTTTCTCAATAAATACTTTGACACTTATTTTCGATTTATCTCGGTTTTATGACAGATGAAAACTTTATTCCGTGCAGATAGCGAGCATAAAGATGTTCGTTCCTGTTATATCACAATGATCAGAATTAAGCCACTTTTATATGATGTTTCCACTAACCCTAGCACATTTAGCGAAGTAGATTTAAAAACAAATCTCAATTTTTCTAGTTAGGCCGTGTGCGAATTGGATGAATTGTGGTTAAAAAATAAAAATGGATGAATTTTTAACCACTACTGTCATATTTTAACCTGCTCAGCAGCTAGTCAAATAATGCGAAGTGTCAAAATTTAACCAAACGTTTTTAATTGGAAATCTGGAAGTTAAATAAGCATTCTGAATGCGTGCAATTGGGCAAAAGTGACATACTAGCCTAAAATGACGTTTCAGTCATGACTCAAGCGTTATTTAAAGCTAGTATAACACTAAAATCTCTTAAAATCCTTCATTAGCGGATTATAATTTTACTCCAGTGCATTTAGACGTCGCACAGTGGCCCGTTTCGGCTTTTTTGGTTCCAAAAATCATAACTCCTAAACGAGTTGAGATATTTCCACAATTTTTTTTCTATTTTGAAGGTTACACCCAACGCTATGAAATTGGTGAATTTCAAAATAAAAACATTACAGGGTGTTTCGGAAATAGCTGTCAAAAAGCTTAGTTATATTAAGTGAGATAAAAATGATTAAATGTGAATTAAACAAACAAGAAAACTCATTTTCTGGCGTAAAACAAAAGGAATTGAGGTTTAACAGTAGCGCAAAAAGTAAAACACCGATTTTAGAGGAACAGTGGCGAAAATAGTTTTTCTAATTTTTTTTTTTTTGTAAATTGACATTAGAATAATAATAAATAACAAATTTAACAATAAAAACAGTTGAAATGTACGTATAAACATTAGATTTCTTGAAAACTATCATCTTGGTCCGTGGTGATATTCAATAAACTCAACATTTCCGGAGAATAAAGTGCTTTCATATCTTTTTGGGTCCTTACGTGCCTCAGAGAAAAAATAAGCGGATCAGATGAGGCTGCAAGCATGTTGTATAAGTCTTCATTCTGCCTTATTCTCGAAACTTTACAGGTATTTTGATATCTATACCTTTTGTAGTCCTTTTTTTTGGACACCTGGGCTTCTTCAGATAATTCTCCTAGGAGAAGTGATTGATACTCTATAATATCTTGACTGTGAGCCAAAATTTTGTGAAGAGTAGGTGTCAGTTGTTTTTCAGGATACTTTTGAGTCAACAGAGCTACTGTTGCTTTAGTATACTCCCCAAATTTAACAGCGTTCACACCTTCCCTGCAGTTCAAAACATCAAGTATTATTTTCAGCCTGGAAATAACCTCTATGTTTACTCCAGTTATTTGAGCTGTTATCTCTGATTGCTCGAAAAATCTTCTCGAAGTGCTCCCATCATTAGTATTTCTGAATCCCTGCTTTGGTTTGTCTACATCGAGTCCAAGCTGATTACGGAAACACGTTTGTATACTTTCCTTTCTTCTTTTTTGTGCTTCTTTGATCCCAATCGAAAAAAAACCTTTTTTACCTAAAATTTTATGATATCGAGCAATAAAAAATAAACATTTAATCCGATTAAAAATTAATACCTACATATAATCACTGAACATTTAATCTCCTTAAGTCAAAAGTAACTGCTAATATTTTATTATGGATATAATATAAACCCTTCAATTTAATTTTTTTATTGCCTACGATTTATATAATATTTATGAAATATCGTATTTTAAAATATTTCCATCATCAAAAACAAAATTCTGGTGAATTCATTCCCCATTTCAGATAATTTTTTGAATTTGAAAAAAAAAAATTTTTGTTCGAAAATTCTGGAACACCCTGCAAATGTAATAAATTTAAAACTCATCATATTGTTAGCCGTGAACATTTTCTTCGAAATAAAAAAAAAATTGTGGTGATATCTCAACCAGTTCAAAAGTTACAGTATTAAACATTTTATTAATTTGCCATTGAAAAACCAGAAAATTGAAAAAAAGTGCCTGCCATCGATTAATAAAATCGCTCTAGCTCAGTTGGGCGCAAGTTGGCGCAAATTATTTCTTCAGGATTATATTAAGAAATACTTCAGCTTTCATTATGCGTTGAGTTTTGCTTAATGCTTTTTGAAGCTTTTTTTTCCATGCAATGTAAAGTCAGAAAAAGGTACAAAAAGTGGTGTCCAAACAAAAAAAAAAAATATATAGACATTTTTTTTTTTTGTAATATTTTTTCCAAACATATATTTTACCGTATTTGTTAATTTCAGAAAGAAAAAACAAAAATTCTTTCCCCACGTTCGTAATATAGCTTCTCAAAGTCAAGGAAAAAAAAAAATGTTTGTAATTAAAACTGAAAAAAAAGTTCAACTTTGACCCCCTCTCAAAACCAAACCGTTGGGAAAATTCAAAAAAAACTTCGGTTTCAAGAACTTCAAATATTTGTTAATTCAGCGAAACAACAAATTTTGAATTCTGGAACAACGAAAAAATGAATTTTGGAATGACTTTAGCCTAAACGGGCCACTGTGCGTCGCGTCAGTCCAGTTTGCAGTTGAGCTTTTATTTTAGGGCTCAGTTATAGCTATCAGTAATATCCATCAGTAAAAATTTTGTTTTGCTGTTTTGAATACTTTAATCTTATGTTTTGAAGAAAATTTTGATGCAATAAGTTGAAAATACATTTGGACTATTTTTTTTCAAAAAAAAAGAATGCATTTAGTGTCAAATATTATTAACAAATCCATTTTATAAATTTTACTGATGAAATTTCATTTTACTGAACAACTGACTGCCAAATGTCAAAAAAAATTCCATTTCGTTTTACTGATGGCGTTTCATTTTCTTACTGTTCCGGTGCCATCATTAAAAAATTACTGATGAGATGAACAGTAAGAGGCCAGTTATAGCTATCATTGGTTTTCATCATTGAAACACATCATTGGAATTTTTCTGGTAGGTCGGTTATAGCAATCATTGAAATTTTCTGTCCGGAAATTTTTTCCTGCCGTAATTCTATCATTGGAACTGTGAGAAGTTGAAACATAGATCATTGGAATTGTACAAAATTGAAATGCAAATCATTGGAACGATTTGTTTCATTTTTTGACATAAAACAATCAACTGTTCAGGAAAATAAATTTACAACCGGAAAATGGAAAAACATATTTTAAAGAAAAAATAAGTGTGTAATTGAACTTTTTTATGTCAATAAAAATTTTTGGAGTGATTTCCGATCGATTGGTGTATAATTTGCACTTCTATTCAAAAGAAAACATAGTTAAATATCCATTCAAAGATTTTTCCGGATCCATTTCAATGATAGCTATAACCGGCCCCTAAAAACGAAATTGTTTGCGGCGTGAAGGTGTAAATTTACTGAAACGCTCATCAGTAAAAAATTTTACATTCCAGATGTTTCAGTTTTTACTGATGGAGTAATGGATTTTACTGATAGCTAAAACTGAGGCCTTACTTGTGAGCAGTTTTACTGATAAGATAACTGAATTGACAACATATGCCAGTTCTATCAGTTTCAGTTTCATTTGAACCCATTGGTTTTTCATTCATGCATCAGTTTAACTGAAAGCTTATCTGATAGATCAATTGAATCTGAAAAATTTAACCAAACGTCAAGTTTTAACCACTTTTTAACCCAATTCGCACACGGCATAAGAACTAAAAATGTAAATGCAACTTCTCTTAAATGATTTTGCTGCCACCTATCGGCCACTAGTTGATGATAATGATTTTATGAAATGTAAAGCAAACAAACCTTTTTTCCTTACGTCTAACGTTACGAGAAATCTGTCATCCTGTTGCTGTCATCAAAATTATGGCATTACGTTTGTTTCGTAATCTAGTGTTTTGTTTATTATTTTCTACTATTTTATAACAACCAAAAACTTATTTCTTAACTTCCTCAACATGTGGCTGTGATTAATCGAAATCGATGGCAAAGATAAAGATTATAAAACCATGTTTTGATAAGCTACAAATACTACTTATTGAGTACGTCCGCTCACCTCTCTTAACCACTGTTGACTGCTGACGTTGACGTGTTCTCGAATACCAAACCATGATTCTACCAATTCTCCACAAACAAGCAATTAGATTGACCTCAACATATTCCGCTGACAAGATCCTGTCGCCAGAAAATCGAGCACGATGTCTTCAGTGTCTGCAAAACATCCCACTTGCAAAAACCAAACCAGACAGAAAGCAACCGTTTGCCTCGGTGCTTGTTCCCGTTTGTATCGACGAAAATGGCGATACATCGATTTTGTACACTCAAAGGTCTGGACTACTCAGTCGTCATGTCCATCAGATATCGTTTCCAGGTAAGGATTTGACTCTCAATATGACAGAAACAAACTAATGACGTTTTCAAAATTAGGTGGTATTAAAGACCCAGAAGACGTAAGCTTCGAAGATTGCGCTCTGCGTGAAACTGAAGAAGAAATTGGACTTCCAAGATCCCGAATCGAAATCTGGGGCAGTGGTCCATTGCTAGAACCACCATTTGCCGCCTCGATCATGCCAGTCTATGCGATTGTCAGAAATTTGAATTTAAACGAACTCAAACTGAACAAAGCCGAAGTGGTAAGCGCCTTCACGATACCATTGGCAGATCTAGCTTCGACGAAAAACTTTCGGTACACACAATTCAAGCTGGGTTACAGCGGGCCAGTATTTCAATTAGGAAATCGAAGAATTTGGGGACTTACAGGAGTCATGACACATAATTTCATTAAATGTCTGTTGCCTGAAGACGAAAGCTCCAAGAGGCCTATAATTAAGTATATTCGCCCTTATCGAGCGAAATAGATTATTTTTGTTAGCTCGGGATATTGTATGTACTGTACATATGTATATTGTTTTTGGGATTAAAAGTGGAAGCATGAAACAGTTTTTAACTTTAGTGAAGAAATAAATATACACTAGGTACCGAGTAACACAACACACAGCCTTGAGAGCTTAATTGTCTTTTTCAGTTCCGAAGATTAACTGCTAAGAATATGATGTGGCCTGAAAGAGGTAACATTCTGACTTTTGATTTTGTTTGATGCTTCGCACTTATGTATGTCTTGACAGTTTTAATCGGTGTAAATATTACTATGACTGGATGAATTTTTCGTTGCACCTTATTTTTCTTCCTTATACGAAGCAGCAAGTGATAAGTGTTCTCATCATAAGATCTGATCTGTGATCAAAAAGCATGCACTTTGTGTGTCATTGGAGGCGCAGTACCCACGATCCTCGAATTTTTAGAGAAATTCGATAATGAGGAGTTCAGAAGCATCTAAATAGGAAATGCACGCTCCAACATCTTATACAGGGTGATTCACGAGCGTTGTGCCAAAAAGCTAGAGCGTGTAGGTTGAGTTGAGACAAGAAAAAAATCGTATGGGAGGGGGGGGTCTATTCCCCCCTGTTTAGCCGGGAGGGGCAATTTTCTGAAAAATTGACTTATTTTTTTAAAAAAAATATTAAAAATCAACGGCTTCGCTTACAACACCGTGCTACATCTTTCTGAAAAGCCAAAAACTTCTTCTTTCACCTTGTTTTTAAATTAAATTGTTTTAACAAATAGTTTAAAAAAAAATAAATTTTCAAACTCAAAATTTTCAAAAAAAAAAAAGCAAAAAAAACATTTTTGAACTAATTTTTTTCAAAATTTTATGTAATTAAGTACTAATTTTGTTTCAAAAATTCAATGGCGCAAAATTATAGTCGCTAATGAACAACTTTAGTGTGATACTAAGCTTGAAATGACGTTTGAGTCATGTCTGAAACGTCATTTTAAGCTAGTATCACACTAAAGTTGTTCATTAGCGGACTATAATTTTGCGCCAATGTGTTTGTTAATTTTTAGTCGAAAACAGAAATTCGGATGCAAAAATGTCTTTTTGTTTTTGAGAAATTAAGAAAAAACCAAAACCACTTTTTTCTAAAAAAAATCTTTGTTTCTATTTTTACCTATCTTGACTTTTAGTTTAATTTATTAGTTTAATTTATAAATTTAATTTTTTGTAATTGGAGTTTAATGAGGACTCAATAAAGTAGAAAAGTATTACATTATCCCTGGATTAACCATTTTGTTCATTGATAACGTCTGAAAACTGACCTGTAATTTTTTCTTACTATACCTGGGGCCGCGGCCACTCGCCGGCGAAGAGTTCTACCTGCTAGGGGCTTAAGATAATTAAACCGCATTTTTTCTTGAATGAAAAAACAATTAACAACCTAAAGGTAAATAAAATCCATCGCATATTTACTAAACAACCATTTACAATTAAAATATTAACTCATCAACACATAACAATAACAAACTCATACGCTCGAGAAGAGTTAGCGGACAGGAACTTCTGCTACGGTTTAACTTATTGTCGAGATCGGGAAGCCGAAAGACTCTACGCTGAAAGATATCCCAATAGATGGCGCCCAAGTCGTAGCATGTTTTCAAGAATCCGCCGACGAGAGCACTGAGAGCTAGAAGTGAAAGGTCAATGGCAGACGTTATCAATGAACAAAATGATTAATCCAGGGAAAATCCAATACTTTTCTACTTTATTGAGTCCTCATAAAACTCCAATCACAAAAAATTAAATTTATAAATTAAACTAATAAATTTAACTAAAAGTCCAGATAGGTAAAAATAAAAACAAAGATTTTTTTTAGAAAAAAGTGGTTTTGGTTTTTTCTTAATTTCTCAAAAACAAAAAGACATTTTTGCATCCGGTTTTCTGTTTTCGACTAAAAATTAACAAACACATTGAATTTTTAAAACAAAATTAGTACTTAATTACATAAAATTTTGAAAAAAATTAGTTCAAAAATGTTTTTTTTTTGCTTTTTTTTTGAAAATTTTGAGTTTGAATTTTTTTTTTTTAAACTATTCGTTAAAACAATTTAATTTAAAAACAAGGTGAAAGAAGAAGTTTTTGGCTTTTCAGAAAGATATAGCACGGTGTTGTAAACGAAGCCGTTGATTTTTAATATTTTTTTAAACAAAATAAGTCAATTTTTCAGAAAATTGCCCCTCCCGGCTAAACGGGGGGAATAGACCCCCCCCCTCCCATACGATTTTTTTCTTGTCTCAACTCAACCTACACGCTCTACCTTTTTGGCACAACGCTCGTGAATCACCCTGTATACATACATACTCTTGTTTTGAATTCAACAGCGGATGCAAAAGAAAGTCGACATATGCTTCGGAATTTGGAAAAGCCGTTATAGAATAGGAGATAAATCATCGAAATCTGCAAGTACGATTGAAGTCGTATTCAGAAATTTTTCCATCTAATGATGGCTCCTTCTACTTAACGACTTCATCGCGGCGCGGTCATTCGGAACCATTCCAGACGATTCTGAATTCGTTCACTAGGCACAAGATGACAGTTCGTTTCGTTTTCTGAAAAGAACAGAAAATCAATTCTGGACTTGAAATCGGAATCAAAATCAGAATCACGCATACATGCACACATTTGCACAAACGTATTTGCCGACATGTTTACAAATAATGAAAATAAAAACAATGTCATGAATCTACATTTGAGGTTTCACAAATGCATAAATATGCAACCATTTAAAGGCTGAACTATAATACAATTTTGCTCACGCAAGCACGCTTAAGTGAATCACCGAATACACACACACGAACCCTATAAGCAAACTATAATGTACCTACTTAAGCAACCTACACTAGTCAAAATAATTAAAGGAACACTTGAAAAAAACTCAAAAATTGAGTTGTTTTTTATAAGGCTGTATCTCAGTAGAAAAAAGTCGGATTGAAGTGAAACAAAAAGTTTTTCAAATGTTATCATTTTTTCTTTTTTATTTTATTTATTTATTTAAAATAACTTACAAATTAATTTATAAATTATTACAATTTTAAAGACATCAGGGCAGTTGAAACCATAGATGTCATTTTATCGTTACATTTTTGGAATTTAAACAAAATATATTTACAATAAATGTATGTTAAGTTTGTTTTTAAAATTAAATTTAATAAGATATGAGCGGTTGTTTATATATTTTTAAAAACATTGTGCAATTTCGTAGCTGCTTTGACAAGGTGTATTGATTGTAGTTCGAATGGGTTGAGGATATTGGCCAACTGTTTTTGCTTGTCCTCAAGAGAGTCCAAGCTTGTAGTTTGACGAGAAATAGGGCATTCAATTAGGATATGCCATACAGATAGAACTTCTCTGCAATTGATGCACATCTGTGGTGGTTCATTGCAATAATAGTGCCTGGTCGAAAATAGAGTCTTTCCCACTCTCATCCGGAATAGTGTAATACATTCTTCTCTGGTAAAAGCTTTGTTGTAGGGAGTTCGGTGGTGAGTTTCTTGGTGTTTTCGGAGGAAATTGTCTTCATTCAGCCAGGAAGTTGAAATTTCATCATGCTCATGATATAAGAAGGTTTTTCTTATTATGGTGGGTATATTTGGAGACTCACTTATATAAGGATATTTCACCGCTTCTTTTGCAAGTTGGTCGGCTGCTTCATTCCCTTTAATACCTACGTGTCCAGGTACCCATGCCAGAGTTATATATGGGTGGTTGTGAAGTTAAAAAAATAAACAAATTCAAAAGAACAGAAAAATAAGAAAAAACAAAACTTTCCTTAAAATTGAAAAAAAAAGTGTTTCGTAAGTTTGATTGATCGAAACAGAGAAACGGTTAATCGTATTGATGTGAAATTTTAACCAAAATCAAGGAAATTTTATGGGCTTTAATAATTAAGCCTCAGATTAATTGTATCACTGAAAACCACAAAAAAACGGTAGTTTTTATGAAAAAGTTGAAAAATGCGTTTTTTGGCCCTTTTTTAAATTGATAGAAAAAATTGAAAAAAGCAATATTTTTATTTTTTCAAAATGTTTTTGTGTAGAAAATTTAATACATTTTTCAAATCTGCCTTTATTTTTTTTGTAAGTCAATATTTAGCAGAGTTATTAGGGTCCAAAGTCAAAATTGTGTTTCAGTTTTTGTTTCACTTCAATCCGATTTTTTTTCTACTGAGATACAGCCTTATAAAAAACCACTCAATTTTTGAGTTTTTTCAAGTGTTCCTTTAATTGTTTTGACAAGTGTATTTATCTATTGTGATCGATTTCAAACCTCCTCACAAAAATAATAATCAAACAACGGTGCCGAGTCATAAGGCCATAGGTTATAAGGCAATATTTCGAGCATATGGCCTTAAGACTCTTTTAAATAATCTTTTTCCTGAAATCTCAAAGTTTAAATAAGAAAAAAAACATTTCAAAATAACGTAAAATGTTTATTCAAATAAGAGCCGATTTTTCAATCGTCAGATAAACAAGCAGATAGTGTTTATTCGACAGATAAAAAAATATTGGATTTTGAATCGTCAGATAGACTTTATCTGACGAATAACTTACTTACTTACTTAAGGTGGCGCTACAGTCCGTTATGGACTTGGGCCTCAATCAACAGTCTCCGCCAGTCAGCTCGGTCCCTAGCTAGCTGTCTCCAGTTTTGCACTCCAAGTTGATTGAGGTCCTCTTCCACTTGTGTGCGCCACCTGAGTCGCGGTCTTCCTCTCCTTCTGCGTCCCTCGGGAATAGTGTCAAAGACTTTCCGGGCCGGAGCATTGGTGTCCATGCGCTCTAAATGACCGAGCCATCTGAGTCTCTGGAACTTGACCCTTCTGGCTAAGTTCACGTCGTTGTAGAACCCGTAAAGTTCGCTGTTGTATCTCCTCCATTCCCCATCAATGCACACGGGGCCAAAGATGACCCGAAGAATTTTCCACTCGAAACAGCCTAAAGCACATTCATCCGATTTTGTTAGGGTCCATGCTTCTGCACCATACAGCAGGACAGGGATGATGAGGGTGTTGTACAGTTTAACCTTAGTTGCTCGAGAGAGGGCTTTTCCACTCAGTTGCTTTCTTAGCCCAAAGAAACAGCGATTAGCAAGAGTAATTCTTCGTCTTATCTCAGCGCTGGTGTTATTGTCCGTGTTGATAGCGGAGCCTAGGTAGACAAACTCCTTAACAACCTCGAAGTTGTATGCGTCTATTGTGACGTTCTGGCCGAGCCGTCGATATTGGGTGTCCTTACTCGAAGACAGCATGTACTTCGTTTTTCCCTCATTTACCGCTAAACCCATTTTTGCCGCTTCTGTCTCAATCCTAACAAAGGCGCCATTGACATCACGCTGTGTTCTTCCCACTATATCAATATCGTCGGCGTACGCGAGAAGTTGAACAGATTTATAGAAGATAGTGCCTCTGGTGTTGACGGTGGAGTTTTGGACTATCTTCTCAACAACGATGTTAAAGAAATCGCACGACAGTGCATCGCCTTGTCTGAATCCTTTTTTGACGTCGAATGATTCCGTAAGCTCATTGCCAACCTTGATAGAGCAGCGTGAGTTCTCCATCGTCATTTTGCACAAGCGAACGAGCTTGGCAGGGATGCCAAAGCTAGACATAGCTTTATACAGCTCGTCTCTGTAGATGCTGTCATACGCGGCCTTAAAATCAATGAAGAGGTGGTGGGTATCGATTTGCATTTCATAGGTTTTTTTCCAGGATCTGCCGCAACGTGAAAATTTGGTCGATGGTAGACTTTCCTGGCCTGAAGCCACATTGATAAGGACCAATCAGATTGTTGACGAAAGGCTTCAGACGTTCACATATTACGGTAGAGAGGATCTTGTAGGCGATGTTAAGCAGACTGATTCCTCTGTAGTTGGCGCAGTTTAGAGGATCTCCCTTTTTCAGGATCGGGCAAACAATGCTGAGGTTCCATTCATCGGGCATGCATTCCTCCGACCATATCTTACAGATGATTTGGTGCATGCTCCTATCTAGCTCGTCGCCCGCGGCTTTGAACAGCTCGGCAGCTAGACCATCTGCTCCAGCGGCTTTGTTGGATTTCAGCCGTGATATTGCTGTTTTCACTTCTTCTAGGTCGGGTTCACGGAATTGTTGGCTGTCATCGCGTATGATAAAAGGCTCCTGTCTGACGGCGGGATTTTGTTCGTCGTCGCCGTTATACAGTCTACAGAAGTGGTCTCTCCAAATCCCCAGCACTGACTGCGGCTCTACTATGATGTTCCCTTGATGATCTCTGCAGGCTTCGGTTCTTGCTCTTGTCCTTCTTTGCAGCGCTCTTATTTATTCGACCGATGAATACTCAGATAAGTTTATTTGCCGGTTATTTGTAGATTTTTTCCATAAATTAAAAATTGGCTAGGGTAAACTACCCAATGATTGGCACCTTGATTTTTGCTTTTATTTTGTTTTATGAAAATTCAGGGAATGGACAAATCTATTGTTAATATTTTTTTTCACGTGCATTAACATTTTAGCTTTTGATTTTCAATTAGAAAGATCTGAATTTATTGTTTAAACAATTTATAAAAAACTACCTATAAACAAAAAAACTCAATTTTTCCAGTAATTGGTACAGTTTTGCCATACATTGGCACCATTCTTTTCAATGATTGGCACACCTTAAAAGATTTTTTTTGTGGAACAAAGCGTGTTTTATTATTTACCTATTTGTTATTATATTTAATTATAACATGCATATTATTATTAATAAATATAATTATTATATAAGAAAAGATAAATAAACACATTCATACTATACTGTTTGTCATCATTAAAACAGCAAACAATGCCAATGCAGCGTAGAGGGTGGTTTTGGTAGTGGGTAGTAGGGTGGTTAGATAGTGGGCACGCAGCGGGTAGCGGTTACTAGGGTAGTGCAAAGCCGGTAGCAGGTAGACGGTTTTGGGTTAACTGGTAGTGGGTAAAGCAGTAGCGAGATACCAAAACCTAGAGGTTTTATTTATCGATTGAGGCAGTACGAAGTCTGCAGGGTCAACAAGTAATATATAATTATTACTTTAAAAGATACATATGTACTTGAAATATTGAAATATTTCGTGTTTCGTTTGGGCTTTGGCATTTAAAGCAAAAGGATAAAAAAGATGCATTTAACCTTAAGTCTTATCGAAAAGTGCATAAAACTCTAAGATAAAATTTAAGAAAATGTATCTATTTCAATGCCAAATTGTTGGCACCCACACCAATGATTAGCACAGTGCCAATCAACCTAATGATTGGCACCTACCCCTATTATTGGCACTCACCCCCATGATTGGCACAGTGCCAATCGACCATTGATTGGCACTCTTCCCAATTATTGGCATATGCCAATATATGGATTTTCCATATTTATGTTTCCAAATAGTTAGCACATATAAAATAATAGTTAAATTAATAAAATAACTAAAAAAAAAATTAAAACTAACCTTTTCTTTGCACTTTAAACTTAAAAAAAAAAAAACTTGACCACTTTAAAAAGTAATCACTGGCACACAAGCACTTTACTTTAGACACGTTCCTTACGATTTGGACAAGGTTTACATAAAAAAAGGCGCGAAAAGTGAAGTGAGTGTTTGACAGATTTTTCTCTAATTGCTACCAACCTTGAGATATTAAAAAATTGATGACAAATCAACCAAAAAATGCTAAAGAAAATAGTTTTAAAAATTTATTATCAAAAACATATCAAATGTGTGGCGTAGAGCTTATTTAAACCTTCTTTGGTGCCAATCATTGGAGGAGGGTCAACCATTGGACAGTTTACCCTATAAAACAAATATTCATATAATGACCATAATTAAAGGAGATATGCATAAGTTAACGTGTATTTCAATTTTCAACTCTAAACAGTTTTGATGTTTTATAGAATTCCCTTGCAAATTGTGCAGATAATTGCGTTGTTATTTTTACATGAGTTTATCTATTGAAAAAGTTACGAATTTCAAAATATCGATTTTAATTAATTTACTTGATTTAAAAATTATGTTAAGAGAAAAATAAATCGTCATTCGCGCGAGCGCAAAATTTTTTTTGGCCCAGAGAGAATCAATTTGGGGTGTGAAAATAAAAAAATTCCCGCGAATTTTTTTATTTTCACACCCCAAATTGATTCTCTCTGGGCCAAAAAAAAAATTCCGCTCGTGCGGATTTTTTATTTTCACACCCTTAATTGCTTTCCTCTGAGGCGAAACATTTTTTTTTTCGCTCGCTACGCCTTGCGCGAATGACGATTATTTTTTTCTCAATTTAAATTTTTTATCAAGTACCTAAATAAATTAAAGTCTATTCTTGTAAATTCAAAATGTTTTCTATAGTGAGCATTTATTCAAAAAAGTAAATATGGCCCCATGACTTTCACAATGTTGTTGTATTGCCTTTTCTTAAACCTTCACAAAACTCAAATCTATAAATTTCACCAGTGTTCGACATTTTATTATAATAATAAATAGACTACGCGTTGCATTTGATACCGGATCGATGAATGGAAAATTTTAGTTCTTCCTCGCCGGAAACGATTCAGTATAGAAGTTACCATAGTAACAGGAAATGTTATTTCCGTTTCCATAGTTATAACCTATAAGAACTATGGTCAATTTGAACAATTTGAAGTTTAAGTTGATACCTCACAAATATTCCGCGAGAATTATGTATTACGGTTAAGACCGATTTTCCTTAAAGAAAATATTAGGAACATATGGTCACATAACTCTTTCACAATGTGCCATATGGCCATCATATATATGACGCTTTTAAAAGTGTCATTTGACCATATGAATTTGAAATTCGGCCTTATTTGCTTTCACAAATGAAACAACCCCAATTTGGCTTTAATTCTAAGGTCAGTTAGAAATTAAGCCAAAAAAAATTTGGAAATAGGAACAATTTTTCAATACAAGTTTTTCGGCTTTCTTGCAATCTTAGAAAAGAATTAAAGCCGAATAATTCTTTGGAAACCAAAAAATCTGAATTCTTTGTAAGATCTGTAGATCTGTACAAAAAACTGTTTTTTATTATTTTTGCGTAAGGGGCCGGTTATAGCTATCAGAAAAACGGATCAGAAAAAATATTCTTTTCCAAATTTGACTACTCTAGAACTTCATTTGAGCGAAATATTTATGCAATTCGACGAACACTTGTTTGAAATATATTTTTCAAAAAGAATTAAAACATTTATGACCGAATTTAATTAGAAAATTGAATTTAAATTTTTTTCTGATGAGATTTCATTTTTCTGAACAACTGATTGTAAAAACTTCAAAAATATTCCATTTCGTTTTTCTGATGTGTTTCGATTTTTTCTGTTATAGCTATTAGAAAAATCCATCAGAAAAAATTGAAACAGTGAAAACTTGAAACATTTTTCTGATGAGTGTTTATAGCAACCAAAAATTTTTTGTCAGAAATTAAATGTCAATTCAGCTTCGCGCTGTTTTTTATGACATCAGAATTTTTTTTCTATCAGAAAAAATTTTTCTGATGTAGTCGGAACAGAAAAAAATCGAAACACATGAGAAAAACGAAATGGAATATTTTTGAAGTTTTTACAATCAGCTGTTCAGAAAAATGAAATTTCATCAGAAAAAAAAAAAATTAAATTCAATTTTCTAATTAAATTCGGTCATAAATGTTTTAATTCTTTTTGAAAAAAATATTTCAAACAAACGTTCGTCAAATTGCATAAATATTTCGCTCAAATGAAGTTCAAGAGTAGTCAAATTTGAAAAAAGATTTTTTTTTCTGATCCGTTTTTCTGATAGCTATAACCGGCCCCTAAAGCGTCATATTGCCATTATGGTCAAATGACACTTCCCCATTTTTTTTTCCTGAAAAAAAAACTTAAAAATTCCAAAGCTTAAATAAAAAAAAAGATTTCTATATAACGAAAATATGATAATTAAAAAAAGAATTTAAACTACTTAAACAAATATTCATGTAAACAACAATTCTAATTAAAGTAGATATACATAAACATGTATTTCAACTGTAAACAGTTTTGATGTTTTATACAATTCTCTTGCAAATTTCGCAGAGAATTGCGTTGTTATTTTTACATGTGTTTATCAATTGAAAAAAATATGAATTTTAAAGGATAGATTTTAATTTATTCACTTGATTCCAAATTTAAATTAAGAGAAAAATAATCGTCATTCGCGCAGCGGAAAAATTTGTTTGCCCCAGAGAGAATCAATTTCGGGTGTGAAAATAAAAAAAATCGCGCGAATTTTTTTATTTTCACACCTCAAATTGATTCTCTCTGGGGCAAAAAAAAAATTTCCGCTGTGCGAATGACGATTATTTTTCTCTTCAAGCAAGCTTTGTTCAGCAAGCTCTGAAGACTCAGAGTTCAGAGCTCTGAACTAAAAAAGAAAAACGCCTATTAAAAATCTACTGGTCGCACAAACTTTGATGGTGAGTTGAGATAAATATTAAAGTAATTAACAGACTTTTTTTTGAAAAATGCGGTCGGTCGCATGATTCGCCCATGTTAAGTTTGTCCAGACCAGTAGATTCTTAATGTAGACGTTCTAAGCTTTCATTTGATACCCCATTTGCCCATTTACCCGATGAGGTAGGACGACACCAAAAATACCGTTTTTCAGAAGGTCGGACAAAGGGAAAGGCCCGGGTTATTTCTGCCCGACCATATGATTTGGTATCTACGACGAAATGTCTATTGACTTCTACTTACTTTTTCCATTGTCCCCATGGTATAAGGTGACACTAAAAAACGCAACCGGAAGTGCCATTTAGCCGCCAAAAGGGCCAGAAAAAATCTGTCCAACCACTGGTTTTGAAAATTTCATGTCATTTACCATTAGATGGTGGCTAAATTTTCCACTCTGCTGATGAGGTGTAAAATTACCTACCTAGTCGCCTCCCAGACTATAAGTTTTCCAGAAAACAACTTAATGTTTCCCATCATCTCCACTTTTGTACGATGTAATTAGGGATTGCAATCCTGGGATCCCGAATCCCGGTACATTTTTCAATCTTTTAAATCCCGGGATTGTGTTATCTAATCCCGGGATTTTCGGGATTGGTAGATTAATCATTGTATATTAAGACACCTAGTGTAATCAAGAATGGGTTTTTCGACTTTTTGTGCTACATCAAAACCAAA
This sequence comes from Sphaerophoria taeniata, assembly GCA_943590905.1. Classification (NCBI taxonomy): domain Eukaryota; kingdom Metazoa; phylum Arthropoda; class Insecta; order Diptera; family Syrphidae; genus Sphaerophoria; species Sphaerophoria taeniata. Next base: position 29,794,906 of record OX016541.1, read on the forward strand.
AAAAAAAATTGCAATACCAAAATTATGTAAAAAACAGCACTGTGCCAGGTCTCAAGATGGCACTACAATCGATTGGCAGGTCGCGGGTAATAGCTAAATAGAAATACAATGGATTCAATATTCACATACAACTTTTTTCCTTATTTCATTTTAATTACCTTCTAACAGCAACCATAGAGAAATTATTATAAAGAAGACGGACTTGTGGACATAGACAAGAGAAGAGAAACCACATAATCACCGATAAGTTAAAAGGGAGTTGGGAAACCAAGCTGTCAAAATGACAATGTCTACAAGCTGCGGTCCAAGTTAACTGCAAGAGTATGGGTGTTTTTACCAATACTATCTCAGTAAACTTAGGCACCCCATCTGGGGAGTAAATTAACCGGTAAATTTGAAAATTTGTAGTTTTAACGTACGAAAGGTGCGTAAAAGTGAGCAGAAGAGGGATATGTTCAAAAAAATAAAATTGCGTAAAAGCAGCAAATGGCATCAAATGGCATCAAATGTATCAAGCAGTAGAATTTCCGACATCAAAAATGGAAATAAAAAAAACATTGTCTGAATTAATATATATATTTTTTTTTTATGTTTTATATGAATTAGTTTTTTTAAGAAGTTAATATTTTTTGTTAAATAATCATGGAGTTTTGCTTTTAAGAGTTTTTATTGAGTTATTTATTTTTTTATGTTGTCAAATAAACAAAATAAAAAATCCCACAAATATCTTTTATTTTTTCTTTAGATCCGGATTATCCCGGGATTATCCCGGGATCCCGGGATCCAAATGTTTGAATACCGAAATCACGTATATTACGCTGGAATCTCCATTTTATAAGTCGGACTCGGGGACCATCTGGGAATTTGTTGCTAATTTGTTGCTATTTTGTATCGAAAGAATTGATTTTGTACCTCTCTTAGTTTACGAGAAACGGCTGAGGACCTGACGTAATATTACGCTACAATCTCCCCTTATATAAGTTAACAAAACAAAAACTGAATCACGATCACCTTGATTTTGATTCAGTTTACACCTTGATTTTGATTCAGTTTAGAAACATCAGCAAAATCGTCAACCTGCGGGACATTAACCCATGACACCAATTCTAGGAAAATGCAACAACGCGAGCAACATCAACAATTCCAGGGAAATGCTACGACCGACGACGGCAACGTGGGAAATGCAACTCTGCAGTTTAGTAGTATTTAAGACTAGGTTTAAGAAATAATTTTTGTTCAGTTTCTTGTAAGGCAGAATCGCTGCCAGTCCGATTTTTAATAAAGTTTATTTTTTTTAAATAAAATAAATTTGAGAAACTTTAACTGGCGCCCAACAAGTGTGGCTAAACGGGTCGAACCACACACAAATAGTTAAACAGCCATATTTAACTAGACGGTTAAACAACATAAATAGTGTTAAAACGCACAAGTGTAACGTGAGACCACACCACACAACTAGTTAAACAGCCACATTTAACTAGACGGTTAAACAACATAACAAGTGTTAAGACGTATAAGTGTAACGCGAGACCACCGAAGTAGTTTCGAAGAAGATACAAAACGGAATAATGATCCAGCTACCAGCGTCCCTACTTTTATTGTAAGATTTAGTTTTAAGAAAATACTACCAAATAAAAAAAATATAATAAAACCAAGTGAAAATAGAATAAGGAATAACTTAAACAAATCATCAGAATTTAAATATTTTAAATAACTATCATTATTTAAGAAGACACTACCAAATAAAAATAAAACCAAGTGAAAATAGAATAAGAAATTACTTAAACAAATCATCAGAATTTAAATATTTTAAATAATTATCATTATTTCTTAACCTTTATTGCCCAATTCATAAAACCATGGCTCCTCCCAATGAACAACATCAACCACCTCCCTTAACCCCTGCCGCTCTTCAGACTATAATTTCCAACATGATAAACCAAACCCTCCAAACGGAAGGTAAACAATTAGTCTACTCTATCCTTTACCCTAACGCGGACCAATTTGCGGGCACAGACCAAGGTATTAGTCCAGATCAACTAGCCAATTTAGGCGAAATGGACAAAATACCTGACGTGGTAAGGAGCCTAAGAGAATTCTCGGGACAACCCGGAGAATTCAGCTCTTGGCGTAAAAGCGTCGAGAGGGTTCTGAAGATTTACGAATCTATTAGAGGATCCCCTAAATATTTTGGCATCATAAATGTCGTAAGAAATAAAGTCGTCGGCCAAGCTGACCACGTACTTGAATCTTACAACATCCCATTGAATTGGGATAACATTTCTCGATGCCTAACACTACATTACGCTGATAAAAGAGACCTTGGTACTTTAGAGTACCAACTCACGTCTCTAGTCCAAGGAAATCTTTCTACACAGGATTTTTACCACTCTGTGTATGAACACCTCTCGCTTATCCTCAATAAAATATCCGCTATGGATGTTTCTGGAGAAGCTCTCAACCTTCTCATGCATTCATATAGAGAGAAAGCCTTGGACACGTTCATACGAGGATTAAGAGGAGACTTGCCCAGACTTCTCGGCATTAAAGAACCTTCAGACTTACCTCAAGCTCTGCATCTCTGCCTTAAACTAGAAAACCAAACGCTTCGACAACAGTACGCTGTTGCCACAAACAACAACGTTAGAAGAATTCCATCCCAACTACCTCCCATTCCTCCTAAAAGATATGTACAGGTTCCAAATCAAGGCCAAAATATACCCTATCTAGCTCCAATTCCCCCTAGAAGATATGCACAGGTCCCGAATCAAGGCCACAACCCTACAAACTTCCAAAGATTTAATACAGGATTACCACAGAATCCCGTAAGAATGAACAACGCACAATTTAACAATTTCCAGCAAATGCCTAATTTACCTCAAAGACCCCAACAACCCGAACCAATGGACACATCCACAATTAGAACAAACAATATCAATTATTCAAATAGACCACAACAAAACAATATGCCATTAGCTTATAAGAGGCCAAACGAGCCACCCTCTCGACAAATACATCCCCTTAAGGTACAAAGAAACTTTCATTTAAACACAACAATCGTACCCTCCAACGAACAACAGTATAATCAGATCATGCAATACGAGGATCAAAACCACGATCAAACATTGCAACAATTCATAGAATATACCCCGGAAGAACAACTTGCAGAAAACCAAGCAGTCTATGACCAAATATCAGAAGATCAGGTTCTTTACGAACAAAGTCCAGAAAACTTGACTTTTCCACAAGAAAACCCAGATCATGCTACACAAACAAATACAGGAACCTTGACAGAGTACTATAACATTGAATCATCAGAAAATAGCGACACCCCCTCCTCGGAAATAAATTATTCTTCTCTCCCGTATTTTGAATACAAAACAAATGACGGGAAGACTCTTAAAATTTTGATCGATACAGGTTCAAATAAGAACTACATACAACCCTGTTTGGTACCAAACCCTTGCAATAATGAAGAAGATTTCTATGCTAACTCAATAGGCGGAAAAGCCAAAATCTCACAACACACTTTTCTTAATGTATTCGGTCCAAAGGACCTAAAACTAAAATTTTTCCTCATGCCTGAACTAAAATCATTTCATGCTATTCTTGGAAACGACAGTCTTAAGGACCTTTCAGCTGAAATCCGAACAAAAGAAAATATCATGATCATTAAAAATTCAATAAAAATCAAAATTAAGCAACTTATTTCCCGATCAGTTAACGCTATCGATATTAGAACAAATCACATGTCACATGACCAGAAAACAATGATTCAAAATGCAGTAGGTAAATTTCCTACTTTATTTGACGACCCAGACAACAAACTCTCATTTACCACAACAGTAAAAGGAGAAATAAGAACAACAACGGACTGCCCAGTCTACTCCAAATTCTATCCTTATCCCATGGCTTTAAAAGAAGAAGTCGAAAAACAGATTCAAAATCTGTTGCAAGATGGCATAATAAGGCGATCCAGATCGCCATACAATTCCCCGATTTGGATAGTGCCGAAAAAAGCTGACGCATCTGGCACAAAAAAATTCAGATTAGTCATAGACTACCGTAAGCTCAACACAATAACAATTGCTGACCGTTATCCAATCCCGGAGATAAACGAAGTATTAGCCAATTTAGGTAAAAACTATTGGTTCTCAGTACTTGACCTTAAGAGCGGATTTCACCAAATTCCGTTAAGAGAGGAAGACATGGAAAAAACCGCGTTTTCAGTTAACCACGGTAAATACGAGTTCACTCGATTACCATTCGGACTAAAAAACGCCCCCTCAATATTTCAGAGAGCCTTAGACGACATCCTTAGGGAACATATAGGGAAAATTTGCCATGTGTACATGGATGACATCATTATTTTCAGTCCAGATGAAAATACACATTTCACACATATTTGCAAAGTTTTTGAAACCTTAAGTAAGGCAAATATGAAAGTTCAACTCGATAAATGCGAGTTCTTTAAGCAAGAAACTGAATTCTTAGGTTTTGTAGTTTCCTCCAAAGGCATCAAGACAAACCCAGAAAAAGTAAAGGCAATATCAAACCTTTTACCTCCTAAAACTTTGAAAGATTTGAGGTCTTTTCTTGGTATGTCAGGCTATTACCGCCGTTTCATTAAAGACTACGCCAAACTCGCAAAACCCCTGACATCCCTTTTAAGAGGGGAGGATGGCCATGGCCAAATTTCAAAAAAATTATCTAGCAGAACTTTAGTACACCTTAGCGATGAAGCAGTTGAAGCATTCAACAAAATAAGAAAAACTTTAGCATCAGAAGATATCATATTAATTTACCCTGACTTCAATTTACACTTTGAACTAACAACGGATGCCTCCGAGTACGCACTAGGCGCCGTTTTATCTCAAAAGAATAGACCAATAACTTTTATCTCAAGAACTCTGAGCAAAACAGAGGAACACTATGCGACTAATGAAAAGGAAATGCTCGCTATCGTGTGGGCTCTTCATTCTTTAAGAAACTTCCTTTACGGACCAACAAAAGTTATTATTTACACCGACCACCAACCTCTAACATATGCTCTAAGTAGCAAAAATAAAAACACTAAATTAAAACGATGGAAATCACAACTAGAAGAGTACAATTACGTACTCAAATACAAACCCGGAAAAACAAATGTCGTAGCGGATGCGCTATCCAGACCACCATTATCCAAGCAAACGCAATGCAACTCTCTAACCCCAACCATCAACAGTGCTGAATCATCAAGCCACGGTCTAATTTACAGCGTAGAATCACCTATAAATTGTTTTAAAAATCAAATTTTTCTCCTACAAGGAACACAATCTAGCGAGAAATTTCAAATTATATTTCCTACCTACCATAGACATACCTTTACTGAACCCCTCTACACCGAATCAAACCTAACTCAAATTCTAAAGAAATGTCTTAACCCTTCTGTAACCAATGGCATAAAAGCCAGCGAAAATGTAATGGGAATGATCCAAAATATTTTTAAAGATCATTTCAACTCATTCAGAATTCGATTTACACAAAATCTGGTCCGAGATGTTCTAAACGAACAAGAACAGGAAAGCCTAATAATGGACGAACACAATCGTGCCCACAGAAACCAAAAGGAAAATAAAGCTCAAATTTCGGAAAAATACTTTTTCCCTTCATTAAGCAAGAAGCTAAAAAAGTTCACTAAAATCTGCTTAATATGTAAGCAAAACAAATATGAAAGACACCCTAATAAGGTCCCAATTCAGACTACACCTATTCCAAAGTACCCCGGAGAAATCATACACATTGACATATTCTCCACGGAAGGAAAGTTAGTTTTAACCGCAATTGACAAATTCTCCAAATATGTCAAGGTCAAAACAATTAGTTCAAAAGCCACAGAAGACATTAAACAACCAATAAGGGACATCATCTATGGATTCGGAATACCCAAAATGATAATCTGCGACAACGAAAAATCCTTCCATTCGGAATCCCTATTGTTCATGCTTCGAAACGAATTCGGCATAGAAATTTTCACTACCCCACCTTACACGAGCACATCTAATGGGCAAATCGAAAGATTCCATTCAACCCTTGGGGAAATAATGAGATGTCTGAAAGCCGAAAAAATATACGAATCCTTCACGGAACTTTTAGAAGCATCTGTTCATGCCTATAACTCTTCGGTCCACTCCGTTACAAATAAAAAACCGGTTGACACGTTTTTTAGTAGAAACACTACCGGCTCGGATCAGGTCGAACAAGAACGCTTAAAAAATATTGAAAAACTAAAAGCAAAACAAACAGCTGATCTAGAGTATCATAATAAAAATCGAACAGAATTGAAAAAATATTCCCCTGGAGAAACTGTTTTCATAAAAATAAATAAACGATTAGGTTCGAAGCTTTCCCCAAGATTCAGAAAAGAAAAAGTAAAAGAGGATAAAACAACCACGATCGTTACAGTTTCAGGAAGAGTAGTTCACAAATCAAATATAAGAAACTAATACAAGAATTAATTACAATACTTCCCCTTTATTTCACAGATATTTTCTAGACCCTATCATCGCAAAAACCAACATTCTGGATTATTCCAACTCTCCCATCATCATCCTTGACAATGGTGATGCCAAAGTTATGGAAGGCAATTTAAAATTTATACACACAATAGAACTCACTCCATACGAAAAATTTATCGAAGAAGCATATCCTATGTTAAAACATATTCCCAAGAGCAATCCCTTCTATCCCATCCTATCCCACGAAATTAATCAAATTGAAGATATAATAAAAAACCTACAAATTAAAAAAGCAAAACGATCACTAGATTTCATCGGTAAAGGATGGAAATGGATCGCGGGTTCACCCGATCACGAAGACCTTTTAATTCTAGAAAATAATATCAACAACATAATCGAGAACAATAACCATCAATATACTATCAATAAAGAATATAAAGAGAGAATAAATGCATTAACAAATGTAACAAATGAAATTATCAATACAATAAAAATGGATAGTACCATTGAATATCAATTTAATGTCATATTCCTTTATAAAATCAAACTAATTAAAGAAGAACTTGTCAATATTATCTATGCAATAGAATTAGCAAAAGGAAACATTGTTAACTCCAATATTATGTCCAAAACTGAAATTAACGTAATATTAAACAAATTAGATACAGAAAATATGCTATACACAAATATCGAACATGCAATAAAATTCTCTGATGTTAAAATCGCAAGCAACCAAACGAACTTACTTTATATTGTTAGCATTCCTAAAACAAAAAAAGAAACATTTAGTAAACTAATTGTCATACCAACAAAAAGAAACAATAATGTAATGAATAAAATATCATATAGAAATATCTTAAAAAATGAAGAAAAAATATACGGTATTAAAAATAATTGTAAGAAAATTGAAAATATTTCCCTTTGCAAACATTTAGATCTAGTAGACTTAAGCGACGACGACTGTGTAGTAGGTTTAATCCAAAATAAGAACGCAACATGCAACTTAATCAATAGCCACCATATTCCAACGATTGAGGAGATAACCCCCGGTACCATCGTTCTCAACCAATTCAACGGATCAATAGAAGCTAATAATAGAACACAGACACTTAACGGAAATTACGTAATAAAATTTTATAACGAAACAATTTCTATCAATGATCAACGTTATGTCGCCCAAGAGCTGAACAATATTCAAGCACTACCACCAACAGTACATCCAACATCTGAAAACCTAGAAGTGGAAGAAATTCTTTCCTTGGAACTTCTGAAAGAACTGAATACAAACAATACGCAACATTTAAGTAAAATCCAAGTAGAAAAAGACGCTCATCAAATAACAACATATGTGATTTTCCTAATATCAATATTGGTCATAATGGTAACCCTATGTAAGAAAAAAACATCCCGAATCGAAACTGTTCCTCTACCAACCATGATAACAGTTACAAACCAAGGAGAGGCAAATCCACCTCTACAGAAATATCCCAGTTTCTACAACATCATCTAAGAAATGCGCGGACGCATTGTTTTAAGGAGGGAAGAGTTAACAAAACAAAAACTGAATCACGATCACCTTGATTTTGATTCAGTTTACACCTTGATTTTGATTCAGTTTAGAAACATCAGCAAAATCGTCAACCTGCGGGACATTAACCCATGACACCAATTCTAGGAAAATGCAACAACGCGAGCAACATCAACAATTCCAGGGAAATGCTACGACCGACGACGGCAACGTGGGAAATGCAACTCTGCAGTTTAGTAGTATTTAAGACTAGGTTTAAGAAATAATTTTTGTTCAGTTTCTTGTAAGGCAGAATCGCTGCCAGTCCGATTTTTAATAAAGTTTATTTTTTTTAAATAAAATAAATTTGAGAAACTTTAACTTATATCTAGACAAAGAAAGCACCTATCGACTGGAATCCAACTCCATATTTTGTTGCTATTTTGTTGCTGGGAAATAGGTCAGCTACATTTGTCGGAATCGTAACCCTTTACGGGGGTGGGTGGTACACCTAGCCCTGTAAATACGAGATAGACTGTATATCATAAACCAGAGCAGCTAGCAACACGAGACCAGCGGCGTATTTTGCTGCTATTTTGTTGCTGAGAAATAGACCAACTACATTTGTCGGAATCGTAACCTTTCACAGGGGTGTACCACCCCAAGCCCTGTATATACGAGATAGAGTGTATCTCGTAAACCAGAGCAGCTAGGAACATGAGACCAGTGGCGTATTTTGTTGCTTAGAAAAAGACCAACTACATTTGTCGAAATCGTAACCCTTCACAAGGGTGGGTGGTAGGTACACCTAGCCCTGTAAATACGAGATAGAGTGTATCTCATGAAACGGAGCAGCTAGCAACACGAGACCAGCGGCGTATTTTGTTGCTATTTTGTTTGCTGAGAAATAGACCAACTACATTTGTCGGAATCGTGACCCTTAACGGGGGCGTACCACCCCTAGCCCTATAAATACGGGATAGAGTGTATCTCGTAAACCAGAGCAGCTAGGAACATGAGACCAGCGGTGTATTTTGTTGCTATTTTGTTGCTGAGAAATAAACCAACTACATTTGTCAGAATCGTAACCCTTTACGGGGGTATACCACCCCTAGCCCTGTAAATACGAGATAGAGTGTATCTAGTAAACCAGAGCAGCTAGGAACACGAGATAAGCCGCGTTGCTAGTAATTAAAGATAGCCTATGTTCTTAAGTGTGAATATAGCTTTCTAATGATGGAAAAAACTTTGAAATCGGATAAGTAGTTTTTGCTTTTATTCATTACAAACCAAAAGATATAAAAACAAATGAACTTTATTATAGTTTTTCTCTCACAAACATCATCAGTCTAGGTACTACTTTTTTCATGTCCTTGATGGCTATGGATTTGCCCTTTAGGTAATCACATTCTACCCATGCACAACTACCTCTGCGGAAAATGATCGATGTGTAGTGACCAACAGCCGTTTGATCATTAGATCTCGAGCTTCCACCGTAGAAGGCGCAATCCTCTGACTTGAATCTTGAGGATCTTTCATAGTCTTTTAAACATATTTGGAGGTTTTCTTCTTCCTCAATTCGCAAGAGTGCGATATCACCTAGTAAACATAATTCAAAAAACATTATTTCTGGAGGTACTTTTTTTGTAATATACATTAAAATAAAAAAGTCGTAATTTTTGCTTCAGGATTAAATTATTTTAAGAATAGGTACACAAATTCCATTGTGTACTTTAAAAGTTCTGTGAGTATATTTTCAAGTGAAACCTATATAATGATTCTCGAGAGTTTACATTTGTTTAAAAATATATCCAAAATATATATTTTTTTCATCAATTTTAGAAATTTCAAAGGAGTAGAGTACTTACCAATGGTAGGTATCAATCTTATTAATCAAAACGCTTGGCGACACGTCTATTCCTTTTGATTTCTCCTTTCTTTTATGGCATTCTGGACAATACCCTTCTGTTTCATAATCGTAACAATATTGAATTAGAAATTGTCCTTATCAGACATGTTCAGCGAGGAGACTGCCCTTTGCGCTGTGTAGTTGCAAACTGTGCAATTACCCATAGCCGATATGCTTGGAATATTATTGAAAAGTTTATCTGTAAGGGATTCCTGAAGGCCGAAGTATTCACTCAGCACTTTTCCCCTCAGTTGGTATGTTCTACTACTAAGGCCTTTTTCGAGGTCTTTCACCAAGGCAAAGAATACCGACTCTGATTTATTTCAAAGAAATGTTAATTTTTTTATTATTTAATAGAAGTAGATCCCTTAGAGATCTTGCCATCTATTTACAAATTCAAATTTAAAATATTTTACCTGATCCTTAATATGAGGGTAATCAGAAGCAGCAAACACCAGTAGATAGAGGATACTGTCGAAGGCACACGTATTTCTCAAGGAAACAGATTAACCGTTCAATTTGAAACACGCTACGTTCGTACAATTTCCATTCTTTTTCACTGTTATGGGTGTCGATTTCTCCCAAAATAAGGAGTCGCAAACATCGTCTGGCCTGCGTCCAGAATATTTTGCTGGTTTTCTGTATTTATTTTTCTCATTTGCTGGTGAATTTATATTTAAAGATTGGACGTCTACAAAATAAAAAGGAATGGTTTTCAAAACCTTTAGAAAGCCATATTCACACTTAGTAACATAGGCTATCTTTAATTACTAGCAACGCGGCTTATCTCGTGTTCCTAGCTGCTCTGGTTTACTAGATACACTCTATCTCGTATTTACAGTGCTAGGGGTGGTACACCCCCGTGAAGGGTTACGATTTCGACAAATGTAGTTGGTCTATTTCTCAGCAACAAAATAGCAACAAAATACGCCGTTGGTCTCATGTTCCTAGCTGCTCTGGTTTACGAGATACACTCTATCCCGTATTTATAGGGCTAGGGTTGGTACGCCCCCGTGAAGGGTTACGATTCCGACAAATGTAGTTGGCCTATTTCCCAGCAAAAAAATAGCAACAAAATATGGAGTTGGATTCAAGTCGATTGGTGCTTTCTTTGTCTAGATATATAAGGGGAGATTGTAGCGTAATATTACGTCAGGTCCTCAGCCATTTCTCGTAAACTAAGAGAGGTACAAAATCAATTCTTTCGGTACAAAATAGCAGCAAATTAGCAACAAATCCCCAGATGGTCCCCAAGTCTAGCTTATAAAATGGAGATTCTAGCGCAATATACGTCCCGAAATCCCGGGATTGAAAAATCATTCCGGGATTGCAATCCCTAGATGTAATCCTCTAGGCTGAACAACTGTTACATTTTCGCAGCCGAAGTCTCTCTCTTAAGTCTATTGAAAAAAGCCAGTTCAAGTCCGCACCTGCTCTTTTAATTAACATTAGAATCATTTTTTTTCTGCAGAGCACATATACACCTCATTTGTACATTCCTACCGTTTTGTGGCATCAATTGCTTACAGCTTTCAAAACTTATTTGCACATAGGGTTGGAGCTGCCAAAATGCCATTCTGACTGCTATCCGTTAATTTGCACTTGCATTATAATTAGACAAAGTGCTCTAGCTCTCCAAAGAGGCATTGAACTCTCAGTAAGCAAGGTACCTTCTTCCAGAATAAGCAGTCTACACAAAACTACTCAAGTGTAACTTGGCTGCAATTCCAATTTTATATCACGAACACTCTTCTCATTTTATAGACGACAAAAATTGGCTGATTGAATTAGCACAAAGGTTCACAAAAGTCCACTTTATCACTCGACAATAAAATGCGTGACAATTTCTTCAGAACTCCATTGGCGACAAAACGAGATGGCAAATTGATTGACAATGCGTCTATCAAAATGTTTTCGTTGCCCTGAGCACGTAGGTATACAATAATTTCGTTTTGTTTGTGGATTTGTATTTGCGTGTTCGAAAAAATGCAAATTTGAACTTTTGAGAAACTCTTCTGTTTATTTGATATTCTTGGCAAGTATAATAGCTTCTGAAGACGGATAAATAGTGTAAGTGTGTAGCTTATGGGATTCTGAATCGAAAGCAATATGAGAAGAATAACAGAGAAGAGGTTTGACATTTCTGTTGCTGGTTGAATGAGTTATGGTGGAGCTGTCGTCTTAATACAGTGGAACGTGTGCACTTGTTTTAAGAGTCAGTCGTTTCTTGAATGCATTCAAGCATCGCAGCACTGAATTTCACTGTCGTTCGTTGCTTCAGACACAAATCAAGATATTCGAGCTCCTTAAAATCGTTATTTTGATATCAATTTTAAGCTGTGATAAGATTTCTTGTAAATCATGTCTTGCTTATGATGTCTTATGCTTGTAAAGTCCGGATTTACAATGTGATTTGAATATTTTCATGATACTGTGTATGAAAGTAAGCTATTTTCACTTTTTAAGGAAAAAATCCAAACACATCATTTGCTTCTGAATGAAGGTCTTCAATCCGAGCACTCAAAGTCATTTCTTTCTTCTAAAATTGAATTGAATGATTGATACACACAAAACAAAAGAGCTGAACACCAAACTTGAACATTAATTCATTAAAAATAATCGAAGCTCCAATTTATAAGGATCCCCAGACATTACACCACATTAAAAACGCTGTGTTCCCCTCTTTGATGCGATCATGTCGACTTCACTTTGACTTATTGATTCTTAGAAACGATTTAATACAACATCACGGTAAGAGTTTTTTTTTTTTTGTTAAATGTCAGCGGACTGGACTTTTCGGCACAAGTTAGTGGTGCCCTTTGAGCGCGAACGTGTGCAGAAACAATGTGCATCCTTTCATTAGAGCATTCTTGCCGATATCAACACCGTTGAATGGTTATGGCGTGTTCAACCTTCAGCTTCTTTCTCAGGCTGCTCTTTTTCTTTTTTCCTTTGAGATCTTGATTATTGTTAATTTGTTGAACAAGGAGACTGCCTGCTTGGCAGAAGGATAAGGTGAGTGTGTTAGCATGTTGGCGCATCATTTTTTGTTTTCGGTTTACCTCGTTGTTTAATGTGCTTTGCAAACACAGCCGACATGAAACTTTTAACGGGCAGTGCACAGAAGTGTATATTGCAGGGTTTTGTTTTAAGAGGCGCCATAAATGTTTTGATTGAATATAGTCTTCGTTCTTATTGGAAATTGTGTTGATTTGCTGCACGCCAATTACAATTTTCATTTCGAAATAAAAGTATAATTGCAAGCACCAAAACCGAACAGAAAAATCGTACAAACTGTAGCCAGATTTCCCAAAAAAAAAAATTACCCAAAGGTTCAAGTTCAATTTGTAATCCCAATGTTCCCAAATAGCTTGAAAATAACGAGTTGCTGTCATTGATGTTGAACCTCTATTCAATTCTTCAAACTCACAAGCAGCCAAAAACAAAAACAACAACCCAGACAAGACAAAAGCTTTATTGCGTTGATACCTCTACATTCTATATACGAACACGAATTTCCATTTCTATTACCATTTTAAGCTATTCACTTACCCTGACTCCATTCTGGGACACCATCTGAACTCTTAGGTCAATACTGATCAATTCGTTTCGTTTTCGTGGGTGTGTAGCCTCAAGGCATTCACATTGAATCGATTTTTCCTCTTTTGTAATTTTATTTTATTGAGAAAAATCGACTCTTAACTTGCATTGCTGTTAAATCATTATTATTATTTTTTTTTGTGTTATTTTGTCTTCTTGTGGAGAGAGAAGGGGTATCTTGTAACATACATTTTTCAAATTGTTTAAGATGAAAGTGAAAGGTGCAGCCAGTCGTTCATTTCGATACAAATGAAAACAAAAATTAGGTAATGCTTTCATGTCTGAGAGTACCTTAACATTTGAAACTGAAAGTGTGCCAATAAAGAGAAATACACAACTCATTTATTGAGCAATAGAAGGAATGAAAAATCTATCAATTTTGTTTTCTTGTTTACGAAATTAACAGGAACAAAATCATTTAATTGGCTTTTATTGCTGCCTCAATTAAATGTTTAAGGTGGCTCGATTAAGCAGTGTCCATTAACTATACTTAAGCTGGTTGATTGGGGGAATAATTTTGTGGAAAGCTGCTAGTTAGTTGCAAGCAAACTTCAACTGCAGTTTTAAATTTTTAAGTTTTTCAGAAGTATGATCATACGTAACGTGTGTAGGTCTAGGTAGCCTTTTAAAAAAAATACTTATTTCTTGTTATTTAGGTAGGAAACCTACTCATGATAACTCTAGCTATGTGTAGGTATGTCACGAAAAAATCAATTGGAAACGCAAAATTATTCCTCCTCCGGAATAACAACATTTGAGCTAATTTAGAAACATACAAATTATTATTCAAAAAGCTAATTTTAACACTTAAGATCCACCAAACAAACGCCCTACTTTTGACAGCAAACGATCGATGATAATATCTTTAACAGTTCGTTGACCATGAAAATTATAAATTCACCGTTCAGTCATTATCTCATTATTATTCAAAATGACTTTTAAGAGACATAATTGATTGACATGATTGTCATCAAAACTTAAAAATATTCAAACCCAAAGTTTTTGGAAACCACAAATAAATGTTGATTTAGGTTTACATATCTAGTTCAAAGTAGATGCTTTAAATTTAAATTGCATACATTTGCTAAACAGTTTTTTCTTCTTTCACTTATTAAATGACATTTAAACTTTAAATAACCATAAGCAGAATTTTATTTATTTTTCACACAATTAATCATGTACCTACTTTCGTGTTTTATGCATTTTTTCTAATAAGAAATTTTGGGAAAATAGGGGCAAGTGATTTGGGTTCATTATCATTATTTAGTTCAAGATGGCAATTTCTGTCTTTTTGTCATGAAAAATCAACCTCGCAAGAAAACCTTGGCATTTTTTAATAAATACTTCTGTCAACATCCCGCATAATGAAATTCCACAAGGTGAAGCTCTATTTTCACGTCCCACTTTTGCCCGCCCATCATTTGCCCGCAAAAAATCCTCCCTTTTTTTATTAACAATCTACTCCTTTTGTCACTCAATCTTATGAGAATTAAGGAGATCAAAAAAAAAATTTCTAACAGCCTGAATAAGGCCAGACCATATTTCAAAAACCGAAATTTTATGGGACACGAAATGCTGAGAATCAAGGAGAACGAAGCAAAATAATTTTTCGTTCAAATAATTCCATATAACAAATTGCTGTTTATTGTGAAATCTATCAGTTAAAGATGGTTCATGTTTGTTTTTTTTTTTTTTTTTGATAAGAAATAGCGCGCACTTTAAAGTAGGTATAACTTTGTTTCATAAGAACTTAATTGTTTATAAGCACTGTGTCTGCTCTTCCTGTAAAACAAAAACAAAACGTTCTCTCTAGGACGAAAAATAAATTCAAGAAGTGATTTATGGCCTTAAATTGTTGTTAAAAATTGTCCATAGTGCGACAGTGTCTTCTGTAATACTCATTCCATTGAATATCTACAAAAGTTGATTGATGTTCCAAAGTGTTCAAAAGGCGGATAAAAACCTTTTTCATACCATTTTGAAATTTTAACACACGAAAGTTGTAAAACATACTAATTTGTTTAAAAACAGAATGTAGAATCTTTATGTTTTATATTTTGAAAAAAAGCCAAACAAAAAAATCTGCGCATGCATTCTAGAGGTAGATATACAGTAGTCAAAACAATTACAGGAACTCTTGAAAAAACTCAAAAATGGAGTGGTTTTTTAAAAGGCTGTATCTCAGTAGAAAAAAGTCGGATTGAAGTGAAATAAAAAGTTTTTCAAAGGCTATCATTTTATTATTTATTTTTTTTTTTATTTTTTTCATTATCATTATGACTTTGTGAAATTCGGACGAATTTCCTTGATTTTGATGAAAATTCGTCCGAATTTCACAAAGTCATAATGATAATGAAAAAAATAAAAAAAAAATAAAAAAAATAAACAAATTCAAAAGAACAGAAAAATAAGAAAAAACAAAGCTTTCCTTAAAATTGAAAAAAAAAGTGTTTCGTAAGTTTGATTGATCGAAACAGAGAAACGGTAAATCGTATTGATGTGAAATTTTCACCAAAATCAAGGAAATTTTATGAGCTTTAATAATTAAGCCTCAGATAAGTTGTATAACTGAAAACGAGAAAATAACGGTAGTTTTTATGAAAAAGTTGAAAAATGCGTATTTTGGACCTTTTTATAAATTGATAGAAAAAATTTAAAAAAGCAATATTTTTATTTTTTCAAAATGTTTTTGTGTAGAAAATTTAACAAATTTTTCAAATCTGCCTTTATTTTTATTGTAAATCAATATTTAGCAGAGTTATTAGGGTCCAAAGTCAATATTGTCTTTTTGCATGAAAACCCATTTTTTTGATTAGAAAAAAAATCGTAGCGATCTGAACCAAACTGTGAATTATAGCCAACAAAATTCTAAAATTGAATCTTAGATTGGTTGGATTGAAAAAAAATTTCCGTTCATTTTATGAAACCTCAAAGTTTATTTTTTTTTTCGATTTTGAAATTGAGTGAACATTTTTTTCGCTCAAGCAAAAACGACTAACGGTACTTTTTTAACTCAAAATAATTTGAAAAGAAAAAATGATAACCTTTGAAAAACTTTTTATTTCACTTCAATCCGACTTTTTTCTACTGAGATACAGCCTTATAAAAATCCACTCCATTTTTGAGTTTTTTCAAGTGTTCCTTTAATTGTTTTGACTAGTGTAGTTTAAATATCAAATAAAATCCACATGACCTCACATCACTTTTGCCGGCATACGTCCTCCAATTGTAATTTTAGCGTTATACAATGCTCTAGCTATTTGTTAAGCATAAAATCTCAAACATCTTCCCCAAATACCATACCAATATCTTGAATTTGTTTATACTTAAATTAAAATTTTAACAAAAAAAAAACAAAACTACGATGGAATTGGTCGAAAATCTCTTTTCGCATTCAACTGTTTCTGTAACTTGTTTTTATTCGATCTGGAATATCGTGAAATGAAATTATTGGAAATCCTGGAAAAATGTGAGTAAAACTGTGTCTATAACTCTGAAGTCGAAATAATTATTCGATTTATCTGTCAAAATAACTCGACCACTCTCAAGCAGAGATAATATTTTGAAGCTGAATTCAAGCTCGTTTATTGTTTTTCCTCGAACTATAAATAATTTATTTATTTTTTGCGGAGGAAATAAACTTTTTAAGAATTATAATTGCATACATTTTTGTTGCCTGTGTGTTTTGAGGATAATTTATTATAATTATCAATTTTGATTTTTTTAGGGCGGTTTAGTTCACTCAAAGTTGAAGTCAACTTTGGGACTTTTGAATTTCTTTTTATTTAGTCAAAGGTTAGTTTTCAACTTTTAATTTTGAAATCTTGAGTTAATCAACTTTAGATTTTTTCAATTTTCAAAAATAGAAGAAGCTGAGAGTGAAAAACAAAATTGAATTCAAATTTGAGTGAACAAAATCGCCCTTTATCTGTCACTGTGAGTGGAAAACTGGAAATTTTGTAATTTTCACATAGGCTGTTTTCGCATCATGTTATAGACACAGTTTATTTTACAAAATAGAGAAACGTTGGAATTTTGTGTTCCACCTTGAATCGAATGGGAAACTTTTCGATCAAGTTACAGATCATGGATACTGGAATCGATCGGAACCATTTCGGACGATTCTGGATTTTGTTTACTTGGCACACGATGACAGTTCTTGCTCTGAAAAATACAGAATATTGATTCTATATTTGAAGGCGGAATCAAAATCGGATTCACTAAAACATGCACAAACTCTAAACGTGAAATGTCATATTTTGATGTAAGTTTTGTGGAAGTAGGTAGCTTTGGAAAATTGTATTTTGTGAAAGTAAGAAATTATTACAAATCAAGAACAAATAAATCGAAAATCGCTGCTTATCTGAGGCCACCTGTGCGATAACACAAGACAATATAACGTCTTCGTCTGAGCCACGTAGGTTTCTGTTATGTGTTTTCCTTCTATGTATCTATCTGTCTCTCTATGTTGTATCAATGTCTTGTTCTGTCCCAGCCAATGGTCTCAGTCACCAGTGCTGCTATGTGTCGTTCAATATTCAATAAATCGAAATAAAAGAACATAAATGAATACCTCCCATATTTAGAGTTGCATAAATGACATGGCATCATCCTCATCTTCATCTTCATTTCATTTCATTTCTTTTTATTGAGTCTTTCTTTTCATTTACAGTGTATGATTCTTACTTTTTCTAACATTAAGATATATAGAGAACTGTCAAGTATGGTTCTCTTTGTTTTTCAAGTATATTTTTACATATTTTGTTGTTTTTTTTTTTTTGTTTTTGTGTATATTCAGCTCTTGCTCACGAAGCTATTTCATTTTTATTTTTGACGTTAAAGTCTTGGTACTTAACTTATACTTAAGTTGTGTTCACTGACGCTGTGCTGGACTGTTCTAGACAGAAAAGTACAGCTTTTTGCTCTTCATTGAGGTTTTTTCTGTGCTGAACTGTTCTACTTTCCTGTTCATTGACAAACCTAGAACAGTTTAGAACAGGATTTTCTGTTCTTGCTTTTGAGTCAGATCAGGTTAGAACAGACTTGTGAGAAATGTCAAAATCGAAGTTGTCATTTCTTTTGTTTACGTTTTGATTTGGCTGTGCTTTGTGTTTTTTTTTCTCGTGATTTAAAAAAATTAAAATAAAGTTATTTTGCCAATTTGTTTAATTTATTTAATTAAATAACTATAAAATAAATTTCTTTTACATTTCATCAAAGAAAAGGTAATAACATTCGTCACAGATTCATTCCAATCATCTGAAGAGGAATCCGACGAAAAATCACTATCGGTGTCTGAACCACTAACATTTTCATTTAGTATTATCTTAGCAATCACTTGATTTTCCATTTCAATAATTTTTAATAATATTTTTCACAGTAAAAACACAAAAAATGAAAAAAAATAAGCGAGAAACGAAAAATTTGCAATTTGTTTTTTTTTTTTTTACAACTGACGTTTAACTGACTGTTCTAACTTGATCTGACGTTTCTCATGAAACTGTGCTGTCCTGTGCTGTTCTGATCTAGAAAAAACCTCAGTGAACACAACTTTAATCTAAACTAATGCTAGAGGAGATACACTGATGTATCCCTAGGAACGTCATGTAGCTGAAAATCATCAAAACGTTTTAGACGATGTTCACATTGGACTATTTCCGCCGACTTATTTTGAAGTAAGGCCAATCCGTCGTGTTCAAATACAAAAGTAGTGTGAACGCTCCAGACTCACTTTGACGTCTTATAGTTGTCATAAATTGACAATAGGCCAGTTCCACCTAACAACATTTCACTGATGTGGCTTTTCATAGAACAGAGAAGAATTGCTACTGATATTCAATGTTTTTTGGCGTGTAAAAAATCTGCAAAAACGAATCAATCCCTGTTTTGAATGTCTTTGTTGTCTGAGAAAACTCAGAAATGTCAAACACGTAGTATATATATGTAAAATCCGTGTACAATCATGTGTAAATCCGTCTCCAAAAAGAGATTCAAGAGAAATCAATCCTTCGAGAAAAAAATTAAATTTCTTTGTGAAAGAAATGCGTTTAAGGGGAAAAAAATTACCACTTTTACGTCACTGATCAATTCTTGGGTTGTAAGAAAAGCCACATGAGATCTCAATGTCATTTTGACTAAGGTAAATCATTTGGTGGAACATAATTCTCAATTCTCATTGAGATAAAATAGTTACCTTACAAATTGTTATTGTCACGTCGAAATAGCTGAGTGAGAAATCGAATCCAAAATATTTTCATCTCAGAGATCTCAGAAAAAAATCTCATTTCTCATTTTTGTTTCACTTAAAAAATCTCTGAGATCTCAGTGAGATGTTGTAAGGTGGAACTGGCCTAATTAATTTGACGCCATATGCCAAATGTCAAAAAAAATCCATAAATTTTTAGTTTGGTTTGAAAATCCTGCCTCACTTTGTTGTCTTTTTCTTACTAGCAAGTGCGAAAGAGAAAAAACATATAGACGTCAAGATAAGTCGGAGGAAAGAATCCAATGTGAACATCGTCTTATGTCACATTGTTGTTTGTTTTTGTTTACATTTAGTTTTCAGTCTTTTCATTTTTTAGACATATTTTTTTTTATTTCTTTATTGGTTCTAGTTTATTTTTAGGAATATAATTTTATTAAATCTTTGTCAGCTATTCCAAGATTAATATTGATTTTGTTTTGTATTTGAGTCATTTATGTGTATAGTCCATCATGTTTTGTTACTTTTTCTTATACATTTTTTAATATTTTTACATAGTGTGATGTTCGAATTGTGGATGTTATAGCTGAAAATAAATAATTTTGTTTGCATTTCAACTACCCACGATTCTGTCCTTGGACAGATCGTTGGTAGAATGATGGCAAGGCACACCCCAAACCAATTTCTTCATTTTCGCATACTATCCCTATTGGAGACAAGTATGTCGAGCTATCCCAAGAGACATCTTTTTGTTGCTCATAAATTTCTTTGATTAGTTCATTCTCAGACCAACTCATTCTTTCAACGAATTTTTTCATAAGCAAAAATGCGTAAGACATCAGTGGTGTTACTTTGGCTTCATTATAGACATAATGGTTCGAATATTTTTTATTTCTTGTTTTATAGTTTTTGCTTATACAATATCTTAATATTTTTCTTTCTAGAATTTCGAGTTCTTTGGCTACTGTTGGCGAAATTGAAAACCAGCTTGGAAATGCGTAAAGCATAATGGGTCTTATAAGCGTTTTATAAAACAGAAGCTTGGTGTTTTTTTGTAAACTTGAATGACGTAGGTAGGGTGTAAGCATGTTTGTAACTTTTATTGCTTTTTCTTTTGTTTTCCTTGCATGATTGTTAAATTTTAATAAATTTGAGAGTTCAACTTCTAAATATTTTATTTTCGTTTTAAAGGGGACTTCTACATTATTAACTTTCAAGTGGACGTTTTTGCTTTCTAGAACTATCCCGGCTTTACCCTTTGACGATGAGTTCCTAAAACAAATTGCTTCGGATTTTAGAATATTAATCTTTATCCCCCATTTGAGATAGAATTTAACGATAACGTCTATATGGTTAGAGAGTTTTCGGGCCGCGTCATGTGGATAGTCTGCGTGAGCTAAAACTATTGTGTCATCTGCGAAAAGAATTCCTTTTGTAGGTGATGAGTTTCGGTATGTATTTAAGTGCGGAAAATCATACATGAAAATATTGAAAAGTCTTGTGCCCAGAACTGAGCCCTGTGGGACCCCTCTGCTTAACTGAGTCATATCCGATTTTATGTTTTGAAGCATTATATAGAATGATCTATCTGAAAGGAAGCTGAGTAAAATTTTGAAAATCTCAATTGGAAAACCAGTTTCCAATAACTTAAAAAGTAGTCCCTCGACCCAGACACTATCGAACGCCTTTTCGACGTCTAGGCAGCACGCTACTGTACATTTCTTGTTTCTCAAATTATTAGTGATATCGTTATGCACTTTCACCAATGCATGTGTTGTAGAGTGATGTTTCTTAAACCCGAATTGGTATTCCGAGATAAATTCAAAAGAATTATCTATATGATTATCCATTTTATTGCAAATTACTCTTTCTAATATTTTGCCTAAGTTTGAGAGCATTGAAATGGGTCGAAAATTGTTTAATTCAAAACATTTAGGTTTTTTTTGAATCGGAAACAATCTGGCAGTTTTCCAATCTAATGGAAAATACCCATTGTTCATACAGTTGTTTATAATAATTGTAAGTACTTCGATAGCTAATTTCGAAATTTTTTTAATCAAAAAGTTTGAAATATCGTCTGGTCCAGTTGATTTTTTACAATTCAAATTCTTTATTATTGTTGAGACCTCCTGAACGGATGAAAACATCAATGGTGCTATGGGGTTCATGGCTGAGTTGTCATTGTCAAACTAGAAGATTACATCAGGCATATTCGTTCTAGCCTCATTGATTCTGCTTCTAACTGTTTCGATCAGTTCTCTGTCAATATTTGGATAGGAGTTATAGACATCAGCATAATAATTTCTAAAAACTTCAACCTTATCTCTCTCATCGGTTATGATATTGTTGTTTATTATTACTTTTGGGCAATTCATCTTCCGTTTCTTGCCAATTAATCTATTTATGTTTTTGTATGCTTGTGGACCTGGTTTCATTTTCGAAAGTTTCTTCTTTAATTAATCATTGATCCAATTTGCAACTTTTTCTTTAAGTATTTGTTTTAGTAACGAAATTCTGCTGGCTAGTTCTTTATATTCCACCGAGGTTCTATTATAATTATTATGATATATTTTTTTAAGCCGATTTTGCCATTTGTTTTTATGTGCAAAGAGGATTTTAATGCTTTCAGGTAAGAAGGCATATTTTTTGAAACCAGGGATAATGTTAGTAGAATTAGATTCAACGGCCGAGAGAAGAGCAAGATTGAATTTTCTAATTTGTTCGTCTATTTCAGTATTTGACAGATTAGCATTTGGAGAAATTGGATTCATCATAAGATAATCATCTAATGATCTCCTAAAATGATTCCAATTTGTTTTAGAGAATGATCTGGTCATGACAGGTTGACTCAATGGAATATCCGCGTCAGCTAGTTTAATATTGAGGAGAATAGGTAAATGGTCGGAAAACGAAGCTAGAGCCTCAATGCTACAATTTGGGTTTATAGAATCAATCATGTTGTTGGACATTAAGAACTGATCCAAATATGCTGATGTTCTTGGATATGTGGGGCAATCTGTTGTGATATTGACAAAGTCGCAACTTGGGTCACAGAACCATTTCTCTAAACCGATGCCATTTACGTTCTTTACGCTATCTCCCCATAAAGGATTTCTTCCATTGAGGTCCCCACCCAGGATGCAGCCATCATAAGTGCTTGCAAGTTGGTTTATTTTATTTAGCTCACTAATTAAGTACAAGGATGAAACCGCTGAAGGAATATATAAAGATCCTAGTAAAAGACTCTTTCTGATATTATTGCATAAATATTCAATAGAAATCAGTTGGCACACTAAATTTATATTTTTTGTTTCAACTATTTTATAGGGAATATTATTTTTAATAGCTATTGCTACGCCTTGTTTATTATCATTTCTAATTAAGGCATAGGTGTCAAGAAAAACTTTGTGTCTTTCATTCAAGTGGGTTTCTTGTAAAAAAGCTATTGCTACATTGTTATTTAAAAGAATCGAAAGGCATTCGATTCTTCTACTATGTTCGATTAAGGACGCAACGTTGTGGCTTAGAATTTTCATGGCCATTATTTCGAATTTGAAATGAGGACTTCATTAAGAAGTCCCAGATAGGCTAACCTTTTTTCTTCGATTGAGCCAGATTTTTTGACGTTTTGCATAAAATTTCCGATTTTTGTTAAAAGATCTGTTATACTTGTTCCAAATAATTCTTTAGAAAGTTCGAAAAACTCACTAATTATGTTTTGACCACCAGTTGCTGAAGTGGTGATTGTTTGTGACTGCGCAACTGGCGGGTTTTTTTTTTTGAAGAGATCCGTGAATAACGTTAAGTCATCCACAAATTTGGGATTATTAACTGCATGTTGGACAACATTTCTCGTATTTTGTTTTCTTTCCATCGCACTTTTAATTAACGTTTTCCTTCTGTTCATATAACCTTCATAAAAAGGGCATCCTCTATAATTAGCAGGATGGTCATACTTTTTACAGTTGATGCAGTATGGGATTGAATCGTTGGTTCTTTCAAGTTTACATTCACCAGGCAAATGGTTACCTTCACATTTCACACAATTGTAATTGCGTGCACAATTTTTGGCAAGGTGACCATATGCCTGGCATCTCCTACATTGCATCACCCCTCTGTTTCCTTTTGGCCTTTCCCATTTAATTTTAGAATAGCAGATATAACTAATGCCAAGTACATCTTGTGCTTGTTTATTAGGCAAAAGTTTTACTAAAAACAAATTGAAGTCTATCTGTTCTTCTTAGACCGTATGGTTTCGAATTTTGAAACGCTTTCTACAACGTTTGGAGCGAGTGATTCAATTTCGGCTTTAATCTCATCTGTTTTGTATTCGGAGTTTAGTCCCCTCAATATAAGGTTGACTCTTTTAAGCTCCTTAGGAGTATAAGAATGTGCTTCCACATCCTTAACCTCCCTTAGTTTATTCATTAATTTGGAGTGTGCCTCGACACTATTTACAAAAAGTTTGCTCTTGGAGCGATTGACATTTATAACTTTAATTTGTAGTTCGGGTACTGACATTTTTAAATCATCTACTAGCTTTTTGATGTTTGCTTTATAAAGAATAATTGGAGGGCAAAATTTGTTTTCGTTTTTATTGGTATCTACATTTACATTTTGATTCTGATTACAAGGAATAACATTCGGACTAGTCTCTGACTTACCCTTATTGCTTAAGATGACTAAATCGTCTAAGATTTGGAATCTATTCTCATTTGTTCTTTTTAATGATGGATCTCTGCTGGCCGTTTTTGACGATGGTACTTGTCTTGATGTTTTTCTTTTCTTTGCAGTATTTACTGTCCACGTTTCTTCGTCTTCTACATCCTGTTCCATGTTATTCATCATGCTTCCAAGCTCCAATAGGCTTTCTGCTGCCTCTCTTGTTTTCGAAGTGGTCGGAGTCACCTTTGCATTTGTGCTCTGGCCCTGGAAAGTCCGGTTGGTTTGAATGTCAGGTAGTTTTAGTACTGGCTGGTTTTTATTTGTAATGTCCGATATATTTGATTGATAATTTTTTAAGTCCGAGTTACTTTTAGCTTTTGTTAGCGTAGGAAAATAATAGTTTTTATTGGAAATTTGTAAAAAATCGTTATCTGTGGCTTGAGACGCCACAAATTGTAACGGCACTTTTTGTAAAGGCACTTTTGATTTACCGTTTGCCGAATGGCTTGGAAAATTTTGTTCGTTTCCCTCCATGAGGGATATTAGATTGTTTGATATTTTTCCTTTTTTATTAGTTTTTATCACTTCACACTTATTTCTTTGCTTTATTTTACGTTTATAGGTTTTTCTTATTTTATTCACTTTGAGTTTTTCTTTTTTTTCCACAAATCACTACGCACGTCTGGATTCGACGAAGTCTCAACAAGTTTCTCCCATCTTCATCTTCCAAACAGTGTCATGTGACATCTGCATTTGACGTTTCACAAATACATAGCCATGCAACCATAATTAGTGATGGGTATAATCGAATGATTTCAATTATCGAGAAAATAGTATGCGAATGATTTGAAAAATCGAATGATCATTCGAATGATCATTCGAATTACGAAATCGAATGAAAATGGTGAAAAATTAAAAGTTTACAGTGCATAATGAGCTATTTTACGGTTATAATAAACCAATTTTAATTAATATTTGTTTAATCCAAATTTAAAAATAAATATACATAAAAAAAAATAAAAAAAAAATCAAAGTGTACAAAATCTTAAAATATTATTATATTAAAAGAGTTCGTCATGAGAGAAATAACTGTTTTTCTTCAACCCTATATCAGCTGTCATATGTAATGTAACTAATCCTGAACAATTTTATTGTTAGAGAGAGGGAGAAACGTATACCTACGTTGTTGAATGAATCATGGCTGAAATACAAATATACGCTTTAGGTTTGGCTTTGCCTGACGTTTACGAGTACAGCCATAGGAATTTAATGCAAGCTATCACAAAGAAGCCTTGACCTCATATTTCGTACCTAATAATATGTAATGTGACTAGTAACGGAAGCCCTAGTTCAAATATGCTGAGCATTTGCTTTGTCCTCTGACAGCTCAACAGTTGCGAAAAAAAGACATTTGGTCTTGGAAGGAAGAAATGTGAAAGGAGAAATGTCAATCAAGGCAAACTCGAAGCGTTGATGAAACCGAAACTAAAGCGTGTTTGTGTTTCAGCCCAGCCAAAAGAAATTCCGTGCATCTGTTTGTCTGTCCATCGATGGATCGATAGACTGATAGATTTCTATGAAATGCTAACAAGCATTTCAATTAATCAAGTTTGTATTACTCCAAAACGCTAACCTCTGCTTTCGGCAATGAGTTAAATTTTCATGTTCAGTCAAATGTTAAAAAATGTGGTCTCGCAATAATAAAAGAATATTTGATGGCTCAAACACAATCACTCTTTAGCTTTGGCTTCGTCTACGTTACGATGCACCCGCTTCAACATCTCTCCAAAAATAAATGAATTTTGTTTGTTGTCTTTTTTTTAAAAGCTGTCAGTAAAAAAAAAATGTTCAACATATTATTTGAACTAGGGCTTCCGTTTGGAGTGATATAAAGTATTATTAGGTACGAAATGTGAGGTCGAAGCTTCATTGTGATAGCTTACATTAAATTCTTATGGCTGTACTCGTAAACGTCAGGCGAAGCCAAAGCTAAAGCGTGTTTGTGTTTCGGCCATAAATGATAAACCCCTATTTGTTCAATTTGTCTATTATCATAACGTCAAACATCAAAATCTCGTGGTCGAATTTCTGATACTAGAGACCCGCTTAGTTATTGAAGAATTTGATTACTAAACCAATACACGTATGTTCATTGCTTATATGCCTATCTTATCTAACAGTTTCTCGTACAGGCAACATTATAAAATTACTAGATTCCTTATGCGTTTCGACAGTCGCCATTAGAACTGTCTTACGCACCGTTTTCAATTCAATTACCCGTTGCGTCTGAAAAAATGCAGGAAGGCTTACATACTTATCAAGCAGTTGCATTTGAATGCAAATAAATTTCATTTGAATTACAAAAAAGTATCACCAAAGTGCCACCAGAGTCTATTGAACTTTTTATCTTCAAGAAAACAAACGAAGCAAAACAAAATCAAGACTAGACAACTATCAATAGAAGTTATTGTCGTTTCTGTCGATTTTAAATAGAAATCACTTTATTGCCCGAGGGCAGCTTCTTAGAAATCCACCAGTAAAGCATTTAAGTTAAGATGTGCGCAGGTGCATAATAAGTTGTTTCCATTGTAAGTCAGCCTTAAGGTGGAGTTGGTATTTTTACAAAATAATAACTTACTTCCTTCGCTTTGTCGTTATAGCTCTAGCTTTAACTATACCCGAAGTCTATTAAACAGAAGAATATAATTCTAAAGACACTGATGTATGTATCTATGTTGCCATCACGTCTCAGCCATAAATAGATTCGAAACATGTGTTTATGACAATCCGATCATTCATTTCCAGCAAAACCACGATTGATTGATGAAAACTGCACGATGGATGTTGTTTTTTTTTCGCTACAAGTTTTGCATAGTTAATGTTGTTTACACATTTTTCGGAGGGAAGGGAGATACTGCCGGCAGGTTCATGTAAATTTGCAACTTTTCATGCAAATACCAGAGAGCTTGTTGTCGCTTGCCATATTGGATTGGCGATAATCTGGTAATTCAATATTGTTGCGCATTTCTTGAGGTGTACTGTACAATTCAAAGGTACACGATTGTAGTCGGTAAGGTGTACCGACAGAAATTAAGCATAACAATTTGAGTGTTAAATGACGGTTATGAGATTGAAATTATGATGATTGAGTGGAGACAGGTGGTTTTTGGTCGATAAACCCGCATACAATTATGAAACCACAATTCATTAACTGTTTCTAGAAGCACTCTTTTCTCACAAATGTTACAAAAAAGGTAACGTTTTCAGCTTAATAGTTGTATTTCAAGAGACCCTTGTGGAGTATAAGAAAATTGCTACAATGTGTCCAAAGCAGTTTCCACATAACACAATTTCGATCACTTCCAGTTTTCAGATCCAGATATTCTGATAGTAAAATCATATTAAGTTCAACTGTTCAACATGTATCCAAATAAATCTGCTTTGTATCTGCCCACTTGGATGTGTTGCTCCAGAATGTCTATGTCCGATCTCCGATTGCATTTCGATTATTTCTTTTTATGATTTAATCTTCTTGCTATCACTGGGTAGAGTTTAGTCATAGTAGGTAATGCTTTGCATTGGTAACTCTACTCCTTCAAGGCCTCGAGATTACCCTCAATTTGCAGAACATTCATGTCCAATTTGCAGGTGACATGTAGGTACATAATGTTTATTCAACTTGTTTGATATGAGAGGCAATCACTAAAAATGAAATAAATTTCTGTGGCTGGCCTAGTAGTTCTTGATCCTGTTTAAGATTGGAATAAATGAAACGAAAAGTATTTTGACATTCGTTGCAGCTGCAGGAAATTTCAAGAAATCGAGGTAAGTCTAAAGATTTTAAGCCAATTAATGATCGCCGGTGTTGTAATAACGTATGCCACTGCTCCTGCCGTTGAGGCTGAGATGTCTATCGCAGTGATAACTTTTAGAAAAAATCTTGAAACTGGAGAAATTCAGTGCAAAAATCGGAACTTGGCGATACACAGAAAATCGAACTGGTAATCAAATCGAGGATGTTGAAAATTGCAACAAGACGGGGATCTGACATTTATGTTTGTTTGAATTGTAATAACATGCTGGTAGCGGAAAAGTTCAAAACTTCATTTCATTCATTCTAAAATTCAAAGAAGACAAATCACGAAATTCTTCTAGAACGCTTCGAAACTTTTTATTCTAAAATCACTTCCTACTCCCAATTCTAATCTAAGTCGTTCGAACTAAATAAGTGAAAAACAAACACGTATTTGTCCACGTTACGATGCACTAGCTTGGAGTTTGCTTTGAATGACATTTCTAATATGACAGCTGTTTTTACAGCTGTTGAGCTGTCAGACGAAGCAAATGTACAGCCTATTTGATGGCGGAAACACAAACACGCTTTAGCCTTGGCTTTGCCTGACGTTCAGCCATTGTAATTCAATCCATGCTATCACAATGAAGCTTCACGTTTCATACGTAATTTTACGTAATGTGACTATGTACAAACGGAAGCCTTAGCTGATAGCTGTAAAAGAGTCAGCATACATAATTCATTTGTTTTTGGAGGGATGATGATGATGGAGGTGAAATGTAATTCAAAGCAAACTCGAACCAAGAGCATCGTAACGCAAACGAAGACGAAACTACTGCGTGTTTGTGTTTAAGCCATGAACTAGAGCTTCCGTTTAGAGTCACATTATGTTCTTTTATTTACGAATGTTAATAACAAAATGCAAGATGGAAGCTTCATTGTTATAGTATGCATTAAATTCCTATGGCTGAACCAAAGCCAAAGCTTATCGTTTTCGTGTTTCAGCCATAAATTTTCTGGCTAGATCTGTGTCGCTGTACACCCCTAAGGTTTTTGGTTGAATCTTCGTCTCCATTCTCAATCTCCATTTATGCAGACGGGACCAAAAGTTACGAGAAGGAGAATTTATCTCTCGAAGCACCCCGAAACGTTTTCGCCGGATTTCAATTATACCGGAATTCAATTCTGCAAAAACTAAATGTGAACTAAGTCGTATCGAATGAGCTTTTTAAATACATTTTCCATGGTGCAGGGAACTAACTTCACTGTGAATTAACTTCACATGGGAATTTACTTCACCTCAAGTGGGAACTATCTTCACTTTTTTTTTGGTGAAGTTATATCCCAACTATGGTGGGAAATTACTTCATCATAAATTTGTGTGAAGTTATTTCCCACCCGTTGTTCGCGCGAATTTTTTTATTTTCACACCCCAAATTGTTTCTCTGTTTGGCAAAAAAAATTTCGGCTCGCTTCGCTCGCTTTGCAGCGCTACATTCTAAATTCATTTTTCTTGCATAGTTTGCACTAGCATGTTTTTTGGTAAGATGACATTTTAAAAAAATATTTGACATCATTTTCAATCAAAATTGGTAATTTATATTTGAATTGATCAGCTTAATTCATATTTTGTTGTAGTAGGAAATGAATCATTTTTTAACATTTGCACCATTTGTGATTTGAAAAGTATACATTTTGTTTATCCTATCTACATTATTCCTCTATAGTTAAAAAAAATCAAGAAAATCGGTCAACCGGTTTAGCTGGCTAGTAAACGTACAAAAAAAAAGCTATTCATTCATATAGATTCTTAAAAAATCATGACCAACTTCCAATGCTTAGATAGCAGATTTTTCAATGCTAACATTAAAACAGAAAAGTATCAGGGACCCCCCGAAATTTTCTTTCACCCCACCACTGGAAATAAATTTGTCATTGATTTTGATGCGAAAGTAAACTACACAACATGATAATAATGTGTAACTCCTATAAAGATAAGTGAAATTAATTCCCACCTTCTGTGGGAAATAGCTTCACATCAAAGTGAAGTTATTACCCACAGAAAAGTGAAGTAATATCCCACCATAGTTGGGATATAACTTCACCAGAAAAAAGTGAATATATTTCTCACTTGAGGTGAAGTTAATTCCCATGTGAAGTTAATTCCCAGTGAAGTTAGTTCCCTGCACCATTTTCCATACCCATTCCCATACATTGCTTGTGGGTTGTCTGTTAGATAGTGAGTCTGCCTCTCGGTAGGCAGAAAGACGACGAAACGGAAAAAGAATGTTTTTTTTATTAAATGTTTCATGAAAATTGAAAATCTTTAATGTCTGCAACAATTGTCCTCCAAATTAAATTGGCAACAGAAAATTGGCAAACTTTTCAGTTTCACTTTTTGAATCGGTGCAAATTGGAGTTTTGTTTAAAGTCAACCACTGAGCTTGTATGATGATGCAACATAGATTGACGCTAGCACATAAAAACTGTACTGTATCTGCACTCGAATGCGGTGAATGTCACATGGAGAAGCAACAGCACTGAAATATCATCAAAAAAAGGTCTAGATGGCTGCAATTGATGCCCTATTGACATATCACGATTTCAGATACCATGACAAATCTTAGAGTTTCTTCACTCTTTCTGAAGCGACTAGACGACAGTGTTGAGAGCCTGTTTTGTTTTTAGTTTCGTTTATTTTGAAATGTTTTTACATATTCATCAAAACACCTGAAGTCACTTAATCATTTTGTCACACTAAAGCACTCCAACAAATTCATCGAAAACCTCCGAAGCAACTTTGTCGCTAGTCGACTGTAAGTTGTAAGAAAAAAACAACCAAACCAGATGATGAGATGACGATAACACCGAAAAGCAAACGCTCAAAAATCCATTTCCCTGTCCATCGATCAACGATCCTGTCCCGTCAAACATTGAACACACCGTTTACGCTATCAATTAATCTCCAACGCGTAATGGGGAACTCCATACGCCAAGTCAATGTTACCAAGCAATGTCTGTATCTGATAACCCAACGTAATGGCTGAAACCATTGGCTCACAAGAGTTACGAGACGAGTTTTTTTTTCTTGCTTTTTTGTTGCTCCTCGAACAAAGTTTAATGTGTCTTCTCTAACCGAACCGAACCATGGTCAATCCCGGAAGCGCAATCCTTATACCCCAGTGTGGCCAATTCAATCTGTTCAAAACTGTTAGGTGACATTTCCCCCTATGAGAAAAAATAGTTATGACAAAAAAATCCTCTGACCAAATGAAATTGGCTAACAAGTTATATGACTTTGCTAAGTTAGTTAAGCTGATTTGCCACAGCTGAGTTAAGGCTCGTTTTATGGGCACTCTACCGGGTCCATATAACTTTCTCCTAATGGCGATGAAAGAGTTTTTTTTTTCCTTAAAGCCAACCAGCCAGCCATTTAACCAGACTACAACTTGTGTAGCTTGCAAGTAGCAACCACCCATCCCAATTTTAAATTGATATTTTCACTTTTCACACCTTTTCCTGGCATGTCTGCCGATTGACACCAACTCGATAATAACTTTTTAACCAAACGTCTATGCTTAATAATTCCAAAATTTCATACAGCAATTTTTGGATTAAAAACAAAAGTGCAATTCACAGCCTCAGCTGGCTTCAAAGAACAGCTTTACAAGTTAAACGATATCCTCAAAGTCGTGTCGTCGTTCGCTCGTCGGCACTATGATGCTAGGCTAAAAGTGAATTTCTGGTTAGCATTTATGTGCAGCTGTTTCTATTTCTATTACCAAAGTGCCCTTGCAACTTTCACATGCAACACAACCGAGTCGAACGCTTAAATCGATTCGACGAGTATTATTGAGTCGAATCGACCGACCGACAAGTTCCAAAAATGGTCGTGTGCAATAGACAGAAAAAAGTAGTCACAGGAAAATTATTTATGAACTCTTAGCGGATCAGGCATTTCGACAGGGGTATACGCGCTGATGGCTATGGCTACAATGCAATGTTTAGATTCAAAGCTAACAGACTCGCTTTGAGTTTATTGGCATAGATACTGCTAGTAATGCTAGCGGTAGACAGACAGTCAGACGAATTGTAACATCAACTGGTTCCATTTCGTGTGTTTTCTTTGTTGCAGCTGCAAATGTAAACTTTGTTTGTTTTGTTGACATGGTGGCGTTTTGTGGGTGAATTTCACCGTTGCGACCATCAAACATGACATTGCTTGTGTTTGCGGATGGTTTGAATCCGCTTTGCCTTCTGAAATACTCCTTGCTTGAAGGATGAAACGTTGCAATACTTTTTTTTATCGTTGTCGTTGTTATAACAATATTGTTGTTGGGAAGTTTTTGCTCGCACATCGGCCATAAAGGTTTGTCTATTGTAGGCCGAATTGCATGATTTAATGTTTGAATTTCGTAACTCTCGTAGATTTATGAACACCTTAAAACAAAAAAGCACTTCGATAAAACTATGTATTTATTTGTAAGACTTTTGTTGGCTGTATCCAAACAACTTAAGATGTGCAGAGGAGGTCGATTGGCCGATTAGGATGAGGATTGAGAACAGGGAAACGGGCTTGGCCTCATAGATCATGACTGCCTAAAATGGATGTCTTTGGAGTGTGTAAAAATATTTTCGTAATCGCAAAAGGGAGTGATGTTTATTCGATTCGATTGGAACTTACATCATCATTTTCATAATTTGGGAATGATTAATTGCATTTCCAATGATGCAGAGTCCTCAATATTTTTGTATGCGGGACAGAAATTGAGTAACTGAAATATTTGATTGCTGTTTGAGTACACCATAATGCTGGCAGTAAGAAATGGTATGCAGATACTGTCAATGTGTCAATCATTGATCAAGCTTTATGATTGTGTCTTAAGACGAAAAAGAAGAGTTTTGTAATAAAGGTCACGCAAAATACAAGTTTTTAGCAAAAATTACAGGAAAATGAACAGAATGGCATTCTTAAATCTTGAAATATTTTTGAGAATTCTGAACGTGGGAATAAGCGACATTTCCCCAGAAGAAACGTCCAAAGAGTTCGATTTGAGGCGATCAACTGACGTTGCTGATAACACGATTTGGGTCTTGATGTCAAAAAGTATGAATTAATATTGTGGAACACATCCAATAATTAGTAATATTCTATGTTACACATTCAATAATATCTCATTGAACAGACCTTGTTTCTCGATGCTGTTGTCACATATGATGTATGCGTCTCTTTCGAGCATCCAATATCAAAGTTTTGGTTTGAATTAACGAGTTACTTTGTCTTTTTCGCAGTTGTTTTTTGTTTCTCGAATCAAGTACATTAATTAAACACTTTTTGACTGTAAAATATTTTTTCTTGTTTGTTTTTAACAGAAAAATCGATTTTGGCATGGTTTGTGCGGCAGAAAAATTTAGACAAAGACAATCAACGACATTTGATTTCAGCACTTGTTGCTGAAATTAAATGAAGAATAACCCTTGCTGAAAATCCTTGCTTCTTTGAACTTAGAAGGCAAATAATGAATAGCAAAGACTTATCTCCATCAACTATTAGACCCCTATAATCCCGGCCATCATTTCTCATAAATGGTGCAGAGACATGATTGTTGACAACATCGGATGAAAAAGTTTTGAACTTCTCGACGCAAATTACTGAAGCTGAAGTAGTTAGGATGTTAGATATGGTGCTCGAATTCAATACGATGTCTTACAACTTCATTTAAATGTTAAAAATTATGTTTGTGATGAAATTTTAAAACAAGCCTTGGAAAAGCATAAACATAAACAAATGTTATTGAGTGCAACGACCACAATACAATACTTTCGCTTCCCCCATCAGCCCTCTGAAGCTTGTAAACAAAGTGATCGTCTACGGCTACAACAACGACAAAGCCACATTAAAGTCTCATAGCTTTTATGACAGAATTTCTGCGTGCGAGTACAATGAAGTCTTTCGTATGTCGTGACTGACTATCTTCTCATCGCATTGCGGTTGCGTAAATCGGCTTTAAGATGCCGGCAATTGTTTGTTTCAAAGTAGAGTCAGAGCGAGGGCCGTATGGTCGTAGTACTTAGCAATTACTGCATCTGGGGGCTTGAATTACGTAATTCAGTGCAGAGGCAGTCGCACTTACCTACAATTTTTTTTTGTTGCTTTTTTGTTTGTATCATATTTTTATTGAGTTGTTTCTGTTTTGTCTGTGTAAACTTTTTTTTGTTTTATATTTTTTTTTTTTTGATGAAGTGGAGGTGGCGGCGGTAAATCATACCTGCAATTACAGCTAATTAAGGTTGACGATGATAATGTTGCATATAAGTACCTTGTACTTATATTTTTTACCGAAGTTATTACAAGTAAAGCGGGAATTAAAATAAAGTACAAGGAAATGATTGTTGCACAGGTAGATAATGTTAATGTCGTTTGTTTGCTTGATGAGACTGTAGACTTTTGGTAGACAATCTATTGTGCAATGATTCAGTGAACTGAATTGGAACATAACGTGTCAACAATTTTAATAGCCAGCCTTGGCAGATGGCTCATAATTGGTTATTAAGTCTTCAAGGAAACAACCTATGCTGCAGCCTAGTTAATTTATAATATCGTCGTCGTTAAAGTCAGTTATAAAGAAAGGGAGATACATGACATGCAACCATTTTTACGGCTCGTCTTCGAGAATTTTTATTAGAGCACCAGCTGAGCTCAGTGAAGAATAAAAATGTTAGCTTTTGCTTATACTCTTTTAACCAACAAAAATCAAAAGAACTATATTCTGTTTAGTGTTGATTACGGAATCCTACCGAGAGTAATTTGTTAACATTTCAAATCTTTCTGCAACATTATAGCCGGCCCGCAGCTGAGTGGCTCTAGGTCAGGCCACCCAGACGCTAGAGCACTTGTTTTATAAGACAAGAATGTACATAAAAAAGGAGATATAAGTTTAAGATCCAAGAATATATCCAAGAAAGACTACAAGCTCATTTTGGTTATTTGGTGTCTTAAGTTTGGTCTCTTTCTTCAAATCCTGTCAAATCCTACATCACAACGGTTAACAACCGCTGTTGTTTGAACGAAAATAGTGATGCCAAATTACTTTAAAGAAAAATTCAATATAGCTTTTTGGTCGAAACTCTACACTCTCTACAAAATTTTTAATAGCGTCCATCTGCTGTGCATGGGGATTGATATGAGTGTGACAAAGAGCGTTAGATGATTATATTTCGTTTAAAGCGATGCGCGAAGGGATTTTGAAGTAGGTATGGATTCAAGAGTCGTATTTAACCGGCACTTTCTTGACGAATTTTTTGTAAAGAAATTATAACATGACAAAAGGATATTCTACAAAACGAATGAAAATTTAAGAGCCATGATGATTTGATTTGATGATCTGTGAAAAAGTGAACGCACAATACCTAACCTATGCATGTATATATGAACTTTGAAGTAAAGGTATACAACATCTTTTTGTTGTACATATATTTTTGCAAAAAACATTTTCTTTGAAATCCCAAAAAAATGACGTTTTAAAAGTAAAGGTTTGGTACAGATAATGCAAAATAGGTTACTTTCGTAACGTGGGCATGGTTTTGTCGTGTGAACAAAGCCTTAGCAAGCCACTGTTCAGTTTATCACTTGCCAACATGACAAGAGAAGGTTTTTTTGACATTTTTTGTGTTTTCCACTTCTGCCAGCATCCCAGAGAGCAGCGAATTTTTTTCTGGCATCGAGATTTTCGTGTCAGCTTCTATTTCACTTATTTTTAATATGACACCTGTTGACTGTCACATATTATTATTACTTTATGAAAAGAAAAACGTTTTAACGTCATTTCTGTAGAGAATTCAAACTTCAAACAAGAAACCGCCTTTACTCCATTACCCTAGTCACCTCTATTACAAAAATCAAAACAAAAACAAAGTAACTCACACATATACCTGACACATAAATGACGCAAAACATAAGTCCCGCTTCTTCTCCCGTGGCGCATAAAAACACCATAGACGTTTGTTATTTCCATATGACAATCAATCTTTGTGGCATCTTGACACTCATCATCATCATCATTACCATCAACATCAACATTGTTGATCTGATGCGAAAAGCAAAACTGTGCCACAGCCACACACAACCACAAAAGCACAAACAAACAAAAAACAGAAACATAAGCCCAAACCTCATCCATCAGTTAAAAAATGTAGGTGAGTCATAACTTCCATTGATTTCCCTATAAATCTCACCTCTATGGGAGTTAAAATTGCTCTCATACAAATGGCTACACACATAAGACAAAACCACTTGTAAAAGTGGTCTACCTCAAGCCTCAAGAGTATCAATAGGCTATACACAAGATGCGGTATTAATGCCAACATTTTGTTGAGCTGTCAAAGGAAGGAAACACAAAATTATAGATAATCCATGGAAATCGTTAGTTAATCTTAGATTACAAAAACAAAAAAAATATTAACAACTTTATGGATTTCCGTTTGGTCTAGATTGGTTTTTTATTTGAATCTAGTTGTGTTTGTTCATGCGCGAGAGAGTTTTGGAGTTCGAACCAGCTTCGACACTTAATTTTACCTTACCACATGGTAAGATCAAAATTTCTAAAACTTAATGTCTTTCTTAATCTCAGTTTTCACTTTCCGTACACATTAAATTTGTTTTTTGTTTCGCCATTTCAAGCGAAAGTATTCTTTGGGTCAAGATGTCAAAATTAGTGTTGAAGGCTGCCGCCACTTGAACCTTACAAATGAAAATGATAATGATGATGATATGGGCAAGTGCCACTGCACTTCACTTTGGGGTCAATGTACACGACTTCTTGCCGTAACTATCTTTTGGTGTAATTTGTTGGGAATATGATTCAACGATATTCAGCAGCAACGTGAACAGTCAGCAGGTATTCAATTATGGGCCCACAAGATCGCTGACCTACCCACACGTAAATGATTCGAGCCAGCCTTAAGGCGGTGTAAACGATGAAAGCGGAGAGTGCATTCTTGCCTTCTTGGAGATCTTTTGTGTCTGGCGCTTACATCAGTGACCAATGTGGTGTTCATTTGTTGCGTTGTCTGTTTCTTGTAAAACAGTGTAGCCAAAAAAGATGTGGTTGGAATTGGTTTCATCCCGAGTTTTGGTATTGGGAACTGTTTTTATTTTACACCATAAGAGTTCACTTTGTTCCTGTAAATGGTTGATCACCCACACAAAATCCAATTTCGTCATACCATCATCGGTTTGATGATGTCTCTATATTTGAACAACAAAGAGCATCGAACACCAAAACACCTTTATAATGAAGCGATTTGTATGCAAACGCCGCTGTTCAAAGATGCGATTCGATGAATCCAGTAACACTTAAAGTTGTGATCAGTCATTTACAACAA
Source organism: Sphaerophoria taeniata (assembly GCA_943590905.1). Lineage (NCBI taxonomy): Eukaryota > Metazoa > Arthropoda > Insecta > Diptera > Syrphidae > Sphaerophoria > Sphaerophoria taeniata. The sequence goes on from OX016541.1 coordinate 29,832,463, forward strand.
ATTCTGCACACCCTCAAACAATGAGCAAACTTCGCAGCATGATATCGAACCCACGTAACATATCGTAAAAACAAATTTTTCGAAACGATCCTCAAAATAGTTTCGGAAACGGGAGAATATTAATATTTTTTATGAACTTTGATTGCAGAATTGACATTTTCAAACAAAAATGGCGAAAAACACTCTAAACAACAAAAAATTGGCAACAATCTGTTTGGAGTGTCTCACTTTGAAAACATACTTTGTGCACTTCTTTATTTTTGTTTGCGTTTTAGTAATTGTTGGCCTTGGGCTGAAGAGTAAATACGTTTTGCCAGAATCCACCCACTGCCACACCCATTTTCTTGTGTTATTCCGATAGCTGAAAAACCGTTTTTTGAATTAAGATGACATTTTCATGGTCTGTTTTCTCACGCCAATACAATAAAGGCTGACTATGATCAACGTTTCAAGCCAAACTAAGGTATCAGTGTTGCTATCCAGATCCGCCAATATTTTTAAAGAACTCCGACATGGAGATGGTCTGTGACTCTGGAGCATCTACTAGAGAGCCTATCGTCACCAAGTCCATCTAATTATTGGCTTATGCAGAAGATATTGAAATATTTGGAAGAAACACATAACACACAGTCACCTTGTGCTGGATATAAATGACGGAAAAATCAAGTACAGGATGACTGCGTCTTTAGAAAACTTTGCAGAACAACTATTGAGCACGAGCTCAATGTTTCAAGCTTCAACTACCTTGGATCGTTAGTAGCAGCCGAAAATAAATATGAAAGAAGAAATACGTGGGCCTCTGCTCTCTTCGACTCTGCGTATCGGCTGGCACTTATAGATAATGCCCCTGATGGGGTGGCACGGATCAGCAGGTACCAAAAGGCCCCGGGTAGGAATTAAATCAGACGTAAGTTTTGAAGATCGAAATCCCTTACCAATGGTGGAGGAAGGTTCAAATGATGAAATAGTAGGACAATTTCAGGCTTAATTTGACCAATATTACTAAATTGATACTTTTGTATCATTTTGTACAAGTAGTAGAGTTGATTTAAGTACGATAGTTCTAGTCTACTTAGGTATAATATTTTCCGAAGGGAGTGAGTGTAAATTGTATAAATAAAGCTCAATTCCGTATGGGAAAATATTATTTATTGAAAAGTATGTTACTACTTGAGTGATTGTTCAAAGGCACCACATTCGAGGGAAAAGTCTTACGGGGAATCGTTGGCCTCATTTGTGTAGCAAGACGATTTCGGAGACGATATACCTAGCATATAGACTATCCGGTTGACTGAAAACCTAAAGCTTTGAGAGGAGAAGAACCGGCCCGGGAATTCATGGTAGGAGTTAAGGAGACAGCGCGGTAGACCAACTTTCCACTGGAAGGTGATGTAGATCAAGACGCAACCGCAACCGTGGGGTGCGGAACTCGATTGCATCAGCTAACAGTCAGGATTCTTTGAAGAACTTTTTGAATTCTCAATTTAAATTTACCGAAAATTAAGGTCTTCATGTTTTGATTCATCGTGGACTTAAATATTTGTAAGCCAAGCCGTTGGAGCTCTTCCAACCCAGAGAGTGTATGTTCCTTCTAAGTTACCCAATATTTTGTTCTAGAAGAACTTTAAAAAAAAATATTTGTGTCTGATACTTATTTATTAAGGTGGCACTTCGTTCTGAGTCGGATCAAGACCTCACTCAACAACTGTCTTTGAATAAAAACAAACAAGTGACTCACTTAAAATATGTTTTCGTTTTTCATTATCAAAAAAGAGAGGAAGTAACATGAACAATAGTGCTTTGACTCTGTAGAAGCAGTTGACCCCATTCGAGCCATTTTTGGCCAACTTGTTTGTTTTCAGAAACAAAAACTAACAAGACAAATCTCAGAAGAATTAATAACTCCGAGAGATTCTCATAAGCATCATCATTCAAGAACAAGCTACACCTTAAATGGGACTTAACTTTGAAGAAAATATAAATGTTATCTTAAATCAAAAACATCGATTGTGTAAAATGAACTTCCTGTCAAACAACAGGCCATCTATGGCACATAATTGATTTTCGTTGTGCGTCATATGAATTTCATTTTATTTCAACTCAATAAAATTACGAGTATTTTAAGACTTTTAAGAAGTGGGATGAACGTCATACAATGCAATCTAAAGAGGTTGCAAACGAGGAGAATTATAAATTGTGTGATGAACTCAACAAACAAAAATAAGGAATAAAGGTTGCACATACGCCACCAGACATGTTCAAAATTGGAAACCATAAACGAATGCTAAAAATGACAATTTGATGAATGTGATGTCTCACAAAATACTTTGTAACTAAAAAACTATTAAAAAAGTTCAACAAATTATGAAGTTCCTCATTTCACTGCATGCATTCCTGTTATGCACGCAATGCGTTAGACTGGACGTGACTTGATTTATGTTGCATTTGTTTAGCACTTAAGACAGTCTTTTGCAGCTGGCTGGACAAATTTGTGTGAAAAGTGAAACTTCCTTTGCCCATTTCGGGAGCACAACTTTACACACCTTCCTTTAGTACGAATAGGTGAAAGTTATATGTCTCACCTAGTTAACTTGTGGTTTTTCTTTTTGCTAATCGTGAACATCAAACAAGCAATAAATTCGCAATAAAGTCAACGCAGCGATATGAAATGTTATGAACAAAAAAAGACTCAGACAGGGAAGTGCGTTTTGAGCTTGTTCGGTCTATAGGCTTGATGCTTGGGAAAGTTGAGGTTTAAAAAGGATTTTGCTAGCAAGGCGGTTATCTGTATATTTCCTGCATTGAAACGGGCTTCGAAGGTTTTTCGAGAGAATTTTAATTGTAATCCTCTTAACCATGGCATAATTAACTAAGACTTTTCTTGGAACTGATTTCCTCTTGTTCTTAATATTTTTCTTAGTCCATGAGTCTCAATTAGAAAAGAAAAAAAAAACAACCTGTTGTTTAGCACTTCAAACTCGTTACAACCCAAACTTAATTGAATTGTTGCTAAGTTCAATCTTATCAACATTCAAAAATCTCACAACAAAATACCCCAAGATAATGCTAATTAACCGACTTACAATTTTCTCAAACAAATGAGAGCGAGAGGATATAATGTTCTCCTCTCCAACTACATGTTTGTTCTTTCATTCTTGGAAGGAAAGACCCCTTTTAACCATCATCAACAGTAGTGTAATAACAGAACATAACATAGCCACATTAGTCGGAGCCCTCCTCAACAAGGTTGCCGCCAACAAAAACGTCAGACATGAACTTTTAATTATCTGCAATATTGCTCTTTAATTGTTTCGTCTTGCACAGTAATATGTGGCGGACCTTAAAATGTACATATAGAAGACTGCTCAATGGGAAATTCGGTGGCCTGCTCGGTTCGACTTTTTTTTTTTACTACAACCCGAATACCCAAGCAGCGCTTATGCCTGAGGGAACTCCACACTGTGTTGTTACTATTTTGTAAGCGATCTTGAACCTGGATGTGGACATTGACCCAAGTCAATTTTGAAAAGATCCAGAGAGTCAATGAAGTGAAGGTAGAACCACAAAAAAAAACATGTGAATTAAATTTGTTGGAGAAAAGAACATTCACCGTGCTTCTTTGACCAACCGCAGCTTCTGAAGAAACAACAACATCAAATTAACAAAGTAACATTAACCAGCAACATTAGCAGTGGCTTCTGCTAGGCGTTGCTGCTGCTGTTGTAGTGCGGCACGTTAGATCTGATAAAAAACAATTTAAATGGAAATTAACTTTGCATCTTCTTAAGTGACACGATATCGAAGGGATGTGTCATAAATTCATTGTTGGTGACGTTCTCATTAGAGGACCATGTTATCACTAGATTGTTAAATGTTATTTTTTATTCTTAGGTTTCGGCACATTGGAAATAAGAACTGTGTGGTAGGTCAGGCTGTGTTAAGTGTTTCCAGGTATTTATATTTGGGAAAGTTCCTACACGATTTGGATATGTAACTATTTTCATCTGAAAAATGAGGTTTTTTATTCGTCAAAATCTTTTTGTCATCCGCTGATGAAATTTGACAGTTAGTGGCTCAAATGAAAGATAAGAATCGAACCTTCGTCGCCAGAAGAATATGTCGTTCTAAATGTTACCCTTACCGGATTGCCCCGAAAATTAATCTAGAATAAACTTGAAATACCGAAAAATTCAGTTTCTTAATCCGTCAAAATCTTTGCCATCCTCTGATGAAATTTGACAGTCGATGGCCAATAGAGAGATGAGATACGAATCGAAGTCTCCAGAGGGATATCTCGAAATCACTTGACGAAAAGTTAAACCAAATACACTTAAAAAGTTAGAAGCAAGGTTAGGTTAGGTTAGGTTTGAGTGGCTGTCCAGATGTTGTTGACTCACTTAGACCTCAAGGGTCCGTTGTGATACCACAAAACACTCATGGGAGAATAATGAGCTTAAACAAACCAATTCGTGCTTCTAATGAAGTTAGAGAGACATTTTGTGTCGATTGTTGCCAGTTCACTGGTATTATCGAAGAAGTGATTACCTAGAAAGCTGTTCCTTCTAATGGAGAGTGCTGGACATGTACATAGAAGGTGTTGGACTGTTTCCTCTTCCTCCTCGTCCATGCAGCTTCTACAGAAGTCATTTGTGTAGACCCCTAGCCTCAGAGCTTGTCTGCCTATGAGGCAGTGTCCTGTTATTACTCCAATTGTAGAGCTTATATTTTGTCTGCTCAGGGATATCAAGCCTTTTGACCGTTTTAAGTCTATGCTTGGCCATATTTGCTTGGTTGCTAGGCAGGTGGTACCCTGTGACCATCTAGCATTGGTTGATTCTAGAGCATATTGTTTGAGAAGATATTTGCATGTAGCGAGTGGTATTCCTATGTTGTGTTTTTGTCTAACATTGGGCAGAAGTGTTCCGTTTTTGGCGAGCTCGTCGGCTTTGCAATTTCCCGGAATGTCTCTGTGGCCCGGCACCCAAATGAGGTGAATATTAAACTGTTCCGTCATCTCATTCAGAGATGATCGACAATCGTGGACTATTTGAGAGTTTATGGAGACAGACGCGAGAGATTTGAGAGCGGCTTGGCTGTCCGAGAAGATTCGTATATCCATGCAAGATATAACGTTTTCTTTGAGCCAGGATAGTGCCTCTTTAATCGCCATTACTTCTGCCTGGAATACACTACATTGATCGGGAAGTCTGTATGATAGACTGAGATTCAGTTGTTCTGAATAGATACCACTTCCAACTCCGCAGTCGGTCTTTGAACCGTCTGTATAGAAGTGTACCGCGTTGTCTTCCAGGGGTCTTTCTTCTTCCCAGGAGGATCTTGAAGGGATAGAGACATGGAAGCTTTTACCGAACACCATTTTTGGGGTGGTATAATCTAAGCGATCTGGGATAGATCTAAAATTGTCTAGAATAGTAGTATGACCAGTATTGTTACTGTTCCATTGAGAGGTGGCTCTAAGCCTCACACATGTGTTGGCTGCCACCATTTTGGAGAAGATGTCGAGAGGTGTAAGGTTTAAAAGCACTGCCAGGGCTGCGGTTGGTGTTGAGAGAAGTGCTCCTGTGATGCACATACCTGCTGACCGTTGAACTTTGATGAGCTTATTTAGATTTACCATCTTGTCCAGTGCGGTCCACCATACGACAACTCCATAGATGAGTATCGGTCTGATTACTGAAGTGTAAAGCCAGTGGGTTATCTTTGGGGAGAAGCCCCATTTTGATCCTATGGCCTTTTTACAAGTGAAAAGCGCTACGGTAGCCTTTTTTACTCTTTCATCAATATTTGCCTTCCAATTTAGTTTTTTGTCTAAAATGAGGCCTAAATATTTAGCTTGGTCGGAAAAGCTTAATGGTATTCCTTTAATCTTGGGTGGGCTAAACTGAGGAATTTTGTACCTTCTCGTAAAGAGTACTAGTTCTGTTTTATGTGGATTGACGTCCAAGCCACATTGATTAGCCCATTTTGTTAGCCTATTTAAGGCATTTTGTAGGAGTTCCGAGAGAACTTGGGGATGCTTTCCAGATACAGATATTGCAACATCGTCAGCATAGGCAATCACCCTGAAACCCTCTGCTTCCAATGATGTTAGTAGGTCGTTTACTACCATATTCCATAAAAGAGGTGAAAGGACCCCACCTTGGGGGGTACCTCGATTTACCGATCTGGTGGTAGTAAAACTTCTCATGCTGGAAGTTATTGTCCTGCTTTTGAGCATGTGACTTATGAGATCACTGAGTGATTTCTTTAATTTCAGCTTGTCCATTGCTGTTGTGATCGCCTGGTAACTGACGTTATTGAAAGCTCCTTCAATATCTAGGAAAGCAACAAGATTATATTCTTTGTATTTGAGGGAATATTCAATACTACGTACCAGCGTATGAAGTGCTGTTTCTACTGATTTTCCCTTAGAGTACGCATGTTGAGCTGTGGAAATGAGACATGGTTTCAAGCTATGTCTAATGTAAATTTCAATCAGTCTTTCCAAAGTTTTAAGAAGGAAGGATGATAGGCTAATTGGTCGAAGATCTTTAGGGTTAACGTGGGAGGGTTTCCCTGCTTTAGGAATGAAGACTACTTTTGCCATTCTCCAGGCCTTGGGAATATATTTCAACCTTACACAGCCTGTCAGAATGATTTCCAATGGTGGAATGATCATATCTGAGCATTTTTGTAATTCGGCCGGAATGATTCCGTCTGGTCCTGGAGATTTATATGGATCAAAGCTATCTACGGCCCATTGCAATTTTTCCCGCGTTATTAGATCCACTAAATCGCTTGTAGAAGCTTGAGACTCTGATGTTAAGTCGCTGAGTATATTAGAGCTACCTGGAAAGTGGGTGTCTAATAACAGATTAAGAGATTCTTCATCTGTGGTAGTCCACGTACCTGCATCTGTCTTTAAAGCACTGGGTATTGTTGGACTTTTTGAGAGAATTTTCCTGAGTCTTGAGGCTTCTGAAGTATTTTCTACTTTTCCACAGAAGTTTCTCCAAGAAGACCTCTTACTCTTTCTTAATTCTTTCTTATATTGCTTTAGAGCTTGTTTGTATGAGTCCCAGTCAGAAGGAGATCTAGTGTACTTAGATCTATTGAAGAGCTTTCGACAGCTCTTCCTGAATGGTTCTAGTTCTTTGTGCCACCAATGAGGTTTCTTTTTACCCTTTGGAATGGTTATAGGGCAAGCAGCTCTCATTGATTCGTTGAAGGCGTCGCACAGTGTGCAATTTTCGCAATCTAGCGGAACTTTATTCGTTGAGTGTTTAATTGGAGTGTTATTGATATAAAACTGTTAGATTATGGAATAATATGTTGTTTTTTGAGATTTAGAAGCTTACTTGAAAATATTGAAAAATATGCAAAGTCAAAAATAGGATATTCAACACCCCTCCCCCCCCCCCCTCATCTCTGAAACGACTGGGCCTGGCATTTTGAAACAAAAAATTAAAAATAGTTCCATATGTATAGAGTACAATAAAAATAAAAATAAATCACAAAATGATTCAAATAGGAGAACTTCGAATATTTACACTGAGATGAAAACGAAACCCTAATAAGATCACTTCGTTTTTTGTGCGTTCATCTTTCAAAAACGATTTTTTAGATACTGCTAAGCCGATTGTAATGAAATTTGGTACGCATGTTCTATAATGTAATTATGATGCAAAAATTTTGTTTTCATGTTTGTATGATGAATAGTTTTTGAGTAATTCAAGAAAAAAATAAAAAAAAGAACACGAAAATATAGGTCTCTTAAAAAAAAATTTTGTCTGGGTGGGCAAAAAAAGGGCAAGAAAAGTAAATGAATTCTAACACAGAATATACAAACGGAGATTTTAAGCCCAAAAGCACGATGGATACACGTGGATACATTTTTAAAACACTTCACAAAGTTTCAGAACAAAATAAAAATCAACACTGTTAAGGTCTTCAAACAAACGATTTTTTATTTTTTTATTTGTTAGTGTAAAAAAAAATAACTTACGCTGAGAAGTTCTTAAATACCACCAAAAATAAATAAAATAAATTGAATATGGGCAACTATCATTACACTTGACCACGCTGTTACAAACTTGACACAAGAAAAGCAATGAGATTTAATTTTTTTTTCACTTGCAACAAGCTAATGTTTGTGATCCTGTTGAACGGTAAATACAATTATTTTTCTGTTTTTGTTTTTGCCATTTGATGGCCGGATGTTTTACCTTTCATATGATACCAATTTTTTTGCATTTGAAAGAAATTTTTTTTACATTAAAGTTCCGCTAGATTGCGAAAATTGCACACTGTGCGTCGGTGAGATGATTCGCAGAAAGGTCTAGTTCATCTTTAGTGGAGGGACTTTTAAGAAGGTTGTGATCAAGCAGTTGTGCTAGTACCTCCCTATATCGTTCCCAGTTAGTATTACGATGATTGCGAAAACCCGTAGATATATTTGCCACATCATTGAGCTCAAACTGAATATATCTGTGGTCAGAGAAGGAATTCTCCTTTGAGACATGCCAGTTTGAAATCAGATTGTGGATAAAGTCGGAGGTTAGTGTAATATCGAGTACCTCTTTCCTATTCTTGGTAACAAAAGTGGGTTCATTACCAATATTACTTATGAGTAGGTTAGTACTTAAAAGGTAATCAAATAAGGACTCAATTCTCTCATTAATATCAGAGCTACCCCATACCGTGTGATGGGCGTTAGCATCCGATCCAATTAGTAGGCCAACTTTCCTCGTTTGCGCGTCCGCAATTGCCTTCCTCAAGGTGTCTCCCGGAGCAGGGCTGTCGTGACCAAGATACGAGGATATAAGCCGATAGGTGGCTTTATCCGTTGTTAGAACAGCTGTTGTGGTGTCTTTGTCACTGTAATGGGGGAGTAAAAATACATTTAAGTCATTTTTTACTAGCATGCATGACCTAGGTTCACCTTTCTCCGATGCATACAGTAGTTTATATCCAGGAGTCTTGAGGCCTTTGATGCTGGAGTTAGAGACCCACGGCTCCTGTATGAAGGCGATGTCTTCATTGTTACTATGCAGTCGGAGTAACAGGTTGTCTGTGGCCATGATGGCGTGTTGGAGATTAATCTGAACTAATCGCAGCATTGCTACTTTTAGTCGGATCAACCTCCACCACTGTTTTGTCGGCGTTATCATCGTCAGAGGAGGAATGAAGTAGGTCTTCCTCGCTCAGAGTGTTGCCTAAGATGGCGTCTTCAGTTTCCATGTCGGAAATACTGTCGACTATCGGGTGAGCCTCCACGTCGGATGGCTTGTTTGGGGGTGCTGAGGTCGATGGTTCCACTTGTGGTGTTGCATCGACTTCCATTTCTGGGGGTGGTGAAGCGTTTCCTTCCGCTGAAGGGGCTTCTATGGGGGGTGCGTTGAGCGAGTCTTCATCTTTTTTATAAATTCGGACAGTGATTTCATCGAAACCATACCTAATCACGCCTTCGGTCGCGGCCAGTGGAGCCAATGATTCCCTATTGATCACCAAGAGAGCTGATCTATAGCGACCCACTGTCTCCTTCTCAACCTTTGGGACTTTCCAGTCGTGAGTAGGCAGGTTTGGATTGCTAGTTTTGATTAATTTCATAATCATGTCAGGGCAGTTGTGTAGAGCTGGGACCATTATACGTGCTCTCGGTCGGCAAGGGATATTCTCCCTTGTAACAACTTCGAGCTTGGCACCCGGCCAGACTTCTGGCAAGCCATTAACAGCAGTCCTGTACAGATCGAAAGATCTCTGATCACCACAGGCGATGAGTTTGATACGATTTTGGTACCATCCTGCATCGGCTGTGTCTGGGAGAGGCCCCGGATTCTCCTCGATGACAGATAAAAATCTGAAACCGAGGTGAGCCTTGACGTCTGCCCATTGATCATGAGAGATGTTACCATCTACATGACTTCTGTCAATGACCGCGGCTATGATCTTGCCTTTGAGCGCGTCGCTGAAAGACAGATCTTTATTGAAGGCTGTTGTGCTGCTGGAAAGCACTTTCTGCCTCTTCGGTTCAGGCTTGTCGCCCTCGAGAGACCTATTGCGCTTTGACGTTGAGTCGCTGCCGGTCGATTTGGTAATTCTGCTGAGGACGCCACTAGCCCATTCGAGTTTCCGCGCTTGCTCAGGGGTTCTTTCCGCCGCCGGTATGACACTGACTGCGGCCTGAATCCTTTCAGCATTGCGCTGGTCTCGACTGACTTGTGACTTCCAGGACTTCTTGTTGGCCGGCCCAGAGCTATGTCCGTGTGACACAGATGTGGGTCCACCACCAGAATTGGTCGCTACCGATACCAATCGGGGTACGCCCTCACCCTTCGATTCAATTCCACGCGTCGCAGATTTTGTCTCTCCGGATGGGGTGTCCCTTCTTGGGGTCGCTTGCGACGTCCTAGCAGGGGCGGGGAAGATGCGGGGTTTGGAATTGCCGCCCTTGGGACAGCCGAGCGTCACAGCTGTTCCACTGACGGGTAATTCCTTTGAGTAGAGGTTGCGGCTAGTAGAGGGAGAAGGACTCCCGCTGCTAGTGGCAACCACAGGGTTAACAACCCGTTCACACCTCTGATTTGGCTCGACAGCCTTTCCAGGAGATGTGACCGAATTGGTCGCTATCGATACCAATCGGGGTACGCCCTCACCCTTCGATTCAATTCCACGCGTCGCAGATTTTGTCTCTCCGGATGGGGTGTCCCTTCTTGGGGTCGCTTGCGACGTCCTAGCAGGGGCGGGGAAGATGTGGGGTTTGGAATTGCCGCCCTTGGGACAGCCGAGCGTCACAGCTGTTCCACTGACGGGTAATTCCTTTAAGTAGAGGTTGCGGCTAGTAGAGGGAGAAGGACTCCCGCTGCTAGTGGCAACCACAGGGCTAACAACCCGCTCACACCTCTGATTTGGCTCGACAGCCTTTCCAGGAGATGTGACCGCATTGTCAGCCCTGGCTCTATTTATGTTTTGTATTTTTTTTCTATTTGATTGTTTGTTTGGTTTCATTTTTGTTCCCACGAGTGAGGCGGAAAGACGGTCAGCCCCGGCAGAGCCGCTTACCGGGGCAAGGCAAGAAATATGACGGACCTTGCCACAGCATCCGAAAGAGCTCGTTAATGACTGGTTTATCCCCCAGCCTTTCATTCTTCGGCACGGTTTTCGTACAAAGTACGCTCACACCACCACTGAAATTAGGAACCTCTAAACTATGGTTGAATTAGGTTTCCGAACGTTGCACTATTGAGGAGTTACAACAATTCAGCGACCCAACTCAACCTTAGCTAATCACCATCCTGCCAAAAACGCACAGGACTCTGTAGTGATCATTGCCCGCCTGGCACCCACTTGGAGGGTTTGAATGAGGATTTTTGCCGGGCGAAAAAAGAAAGAAAGAAGCAAGCTTACTCGTTTTTATTTTTTTTCATATCTATTACCGGGTTGGCAAATCGAGTTGGCTAAGGCTACTTGCACACACACCGATTTTGGACGGCCGAGTTTTTACCGGTCGTCCAAATTCCCAACACACAACGATGATCTGTGCCGGCAAAATGCCGGTGAGCAGCCGGTCACTGCCATTGTATCGCCGGCAAAATGACGGCAGAATTGGGAAGTAGTAGCGTACGTGATTATTGATTAAATACAAGCGTGCACACACACTGATTTGTTTGCCGACCATTCGACTGATCTCGCCTCATTCAGTATGTGAAATTGACAGCGTTGGGAATAAGATATTCTTTTGAGGCATGTTCCTTTTTTTTTGTATTTCCTCTTTCCCCCCCAGATACCGCACGCGCGAGTACGATTACAATTACGGTTGCTAGTCCGGCACTTCATTAGAAATTATTTGTAATAAATAAAATAAAAAAAGTGATGGCGATACGAATATTAGGAAGATAAGAGTTTGGGACTGCTTAATGCAAGCGAGTACAAAAGGAAAAACAAAATAAATTAAAATTTTAAATTAAAATATTACAAAAAGTAAAAAAAGGAAAAATGCAAAATTTTAAAATCAAAAATTTTAAAATTTTAAAGTAAACAATTTTAAAAACATGAAAAAGACATTTTCTCTTCACCGCTCCAAACTCATATTTTCAGGACTTTCTTTCCCCTTCATCGAGATCTTGAACTCATAGCCTCTTAAATTTAATAGCGCCTCTATGAATGCCACCCTGGATGTTGCTGGCATTTTTGTTAAGCAAGGCAACCATGTTTATTCGAGTCTGAGAAGCGGATGCATTTTGTCTTCTATTAGCTTATTTGCTGTTTGTAGATTTAACGCTACAATGACGAATTTAGAGGTGTTTTGAGTTGTCATCGCATTTTACATCATATTACATAGCAGCGATCGACTAATTTACGAAGTATGCTTTGGGGCCATTATGTTGCTGAACTGTTTTGTGCAAAATGCGTCTGAAAAAATGGGATAAGTCGCTTTTTGTTAAAGCTTTCTTGTACACATGATTTATTTGAACAAATGGTAAACGACGGTTTATCGTTCCATTGCAAAACATCTTATGCAGTGAATAACATGGCAGAGGCGATCAACGGTCAAGAACTTTCTTGCGTTTACGCACACATTTTTCGATTTTTTGGAAAATGGACTGTGTTCACCGAAATTCATGTGGCTGTTCCTCTGGGCTTGTAACATGGATTTTTTTCCCTACCTTAAGAATAGAACTTTTCAAGTAAAGTTCATAAACATATTTTCGGCAAACTTTCACAGTAAAATCTGATGTTCCACAGGGTAGTAGTTTAGGGCCTCTTGTATTGTTGTTTCCATTAATGATGCACCTCTATGTGTTCGAAGCATGGAAGTTCCTATCTTTGAAGATCATTATGAAGATCTCTTAGAAAATAATAGATAACTATGATCGCTTTCTACTGCAAAATGATATCAATAGTTTAAGCTTTAACCCGTCGAAATGTCAGACAGTGACATTCTCATTGGAAAGAGCAAATTCGACTTATGAGTATGCTATATTTCAGAAAATCCTCTCTCGTATATTGATTGTTTAGACCTGTAAAAATCCGGTGAGTGTACTAGCACCCGATACCGGTAAAATGTCGGCCGATTTTATACCGGCCGTCCAAAATCGGTAGGTGTGCAAGTAGCCTAACCGAGTAATAAGCCGAATACATTTTGTGTATTTTTTTATTTTTTTAATATTCTACACTCTACACATACATATGTACATGTATTTTTATTTTTTTCGATGTCAATTTCAGTAGGTAATATTTGCTGATTTTAAATAAGAATTTATTGAAGCTTCGGACTTTCCATCAATTTTATAATTCGTTTAATCTCATGAACACACGTCCTAACATGCAAATATTACATTTTGTTCATTTTGTGTTGGTGTATCAACAGAATTAGCAGGTGCTAGATCTTTTTTCTAGGTTCTAGCAATATTGCAAAAATGTATGTCAATGCTTAAGATTAGAAAATATTTCATTGCTAAATCTTTAAGGTCGTACTTATGTTAATTATGATTATCAATGTTTTTATTCAACATACAAATACAAACATATGAAATCCATAGTTGATTTGCATATTTCCAACTTTATGAATATATGTATACAAATATGTATGTACTTAGAAGTCTTCTTTATTTTTTGTATTTGACTCTTTGACTTGTTGTTTTCATTCCCTCTAAACTCTTATCAATTAAAACTTAAGCAACATAAATTGAAACGTTTGTTAAGTCTTCAATATTATTACGCCCCTATACGCACTGCACATTGATCATTTTATTTATTAATGGCTTTTTGGTCACGATTTCTTACAATTGAAATTGAAAGTCGATTGTTCAAAAGGAATTCCATTGCATGCTTGATCAAATTTGTTTCTTAACAGCTATAATTGAAGAAAGTGAAATGTTAACCACAGAATTACTTTCATAAAAAAAAGAACGAACTATCACAATCGTTTGATTGAATTCTTTTTGCTAACAAAAGACTTAAAATTAAATTGTATTTGAATAACAAGTGAAAGTGGTCAAGAAAACTTACTTTGATTCCCTCAAAAAAATCATTTATCATATTTTTTCCTTGCTCTATTTCTTTAGTTTGAATTTCGATTTTCTTTAATTATTTTCTTCAATGCATTTGGAATGAGAATGTTTATTTGCCACCTGCATTTTCATTCATTTGCATGATTTTTTATCGCTACCCAAGCCAATACTTAGTGCCGCCAACATGCCTCAGCTAATATGAATGAAATCCAAGCCCCATCCCCATATGTACCTACAGCATTTATTATTCTTAGTCATATTATGGTCCATAGATGCATCTTAGCATCTTCTTTCAACATAAAGTCACAAAATGCTCACAAGGTGCAACCATGTGGCCTAAAAGTGAAAATCGTGATATGCCATTGGAACATGAACCTCGCATTATGCCTGAGAGGTTTTGGTACGATCAGAAGCGACATTATTAGTTGAAGAAGCAACAAGTTGTTTCCATTGTTTTAATGTTAGATAGAGATGTTACTTGCAGTTTGTTGGTAGGTTAGTTGTTGGTGACCTTAAGAATTGCGTCATTATCGAAAACATGTTTATTTTAACCACAAATTTTTTTGTTGACAGATCATATCTAACTCTGGTGTTGGATCAATATAAATGTAGGTACAGCGTCTGTGGACGTAAAACAAGGAAACAACCGTCAGTATCAGAGTCATGCACACCTAAAATATAAAAAGAAACCACAGTATTTTGACGTTATAATGATGTTGTTATAAATGGACCCTAACGATTTAAACAAAAAGTTGTGCATCTTGGAAGTGAATTATATGAGGTGAGCTGTCAAATTCTACCTTACAGCGGTTATCTTAACGAAAATAGTGTTGCCAGAAGTACTTAATATTGTAAGGCTGTTTGGTCGATTTTCAAATGAACAGAAACAAGCAAAAATGGTTTGATTTTTCATCTCTGTCAAATTTGCATTTAATTTTAAGTGATTTGATTTTTTAAATCCTTAGATAAATTAATGGAAACGAATGTATTAATTATCCATTATATGTGTCAAATTTATTGCGAGGAATTTTCGTGAAAATTTGAAGTTGAAGAAAAATTCAATGTAAAACAACGATGAGTGATGTCTATGTGAACTTTTTGAATTCATTTTAAACTTGACCCAGCAATGCTTCAACTTCTTAACCTTATGATGAAAAGCATTGCATAGCTGCATAGTATACTAACAGTCAGCACGTGCTGAATACCGATAGCAGGCTGAATGACATAGTTGACTATTCACTGAAGTGCGGAATTGCATTTTGTTAAATGCAATTGGGGTAAAATTACAGCAAAAATTAACGAGTAGAATTTAGGATTCGATAATAACAATCACATCCACTGAAAACCCTAAACAGATGGTCGACTCTACTTGTATAAGAAATTATCGTTGAACGGATAAGTGTACCAGGAAGGTTTTATAAGATAAGAAGACCTCCATCAACCCCAGAAGTGGGTCGCATAGAGTCAGTCCAGCAAGATTCATCCACGACTCAACATCAGGCACTAAAACGCGATACAGAAGAAAGAAAATCACCAGAATTACCAAAAGTCAACCGACAACGGTCGAGAGGTCCACATCGTAAGACTAGCCGGCAAAAGCCGTAAGACCAGTCGGAGTGATTCGGGAACCAGTCTGCGAAAGCCGTAAGACCAGCCGGAGTGATCCGTGAACTAGCCGGCGAAAGCTCTAAGACTAGCCGGAGTAATCCATGAACCAGCCGGCGAAAGCTGCAAGACCAGCCGGAGAAATATTAAAACCAGCCAGCGAAAGCCATAAGACTAGCCGGAGTAATCCGTAAGACCATCAGCAGGCGAAAGGCGTAAGACTAGCCAAGGAAATCCGTGAACCAGCCGGCGAAAGCCGTAAGACCAGCCGATGAAAGCCGTAGGACCGGCCAGCAAAAGCCTTCAGATCCAACGGAGAAAGCCTCAGACCAGCCATTGAAATCCATGTAGAACTATAGGCAACTGCACCAAAGAGAAGGAAAGAACGTGAACCCAAACGAGCCAGGCTTGAAGCTGTCTATAGGAAAGCGGGTCGTCTGCTACGAAACGATGCAAAAACTCCTTTGGATTGCAATTGAACAGCGTCAAACACTGCTCTTAATTAGTTGAGCTAGTTGTTGGAAGTAAGGAAATGCGACATCCATTCCACCAATCAATCGGCAGTCTGCCAATACGAAATCGCGGAGTTTTGTCACCGTGGCGAAGGAAAAGAGTCACCGGATACTAAATCCAAACGCTTTTTGATTTTGCTGCCCAATTTCTCTTCCAAAAACAAGAATAGAATCCATTTTCTAAGATCGCTGACACTCCCGCTTCCACACGCCCGCGGTCTTAAATTTCAACACTAGCCGTAGAGGGGAATGTTGCACTTAAGTTGTAATAAATTGCTCTTGCAATACTGACGCCATCAGGCGATGAATTCAAATCACATCTTTAAAAACCCTCAGCATAAAGGCCTTATAACATCGCAGGACAAAAGTCCAAAAACCAAAACTCTATTTGGGTGGGTTAAAAGTCTTTAAATGTATTATACACTGTTAATCTACTGAAGTAAGCCAAAAGTAAAAAAAAGAGAGTTATAAGTTAGTGTATAATGTTTTCAAGAAAGTTGGCCATAACTCCATACATAAACAAAGATAACCCAAAGAGTGCGGTCCAACTATATGGATGTTTAAGCAGTTGGGTATAAATGGGGCATGGTGCCCCCGCCCCCTGCAATACCCGGCTTCTACTCACAACAGGATTCAGGGTATGTGTGAGTACGGGTGTATGTACCTAAACTCAAATGGATTTTAAGCTTACCTAAGAGATCCAAGTATCCATACGCAATGGGTCAATATTGCAGAAGAATTTTTATTGAACTTTTGGCCATGAACAGATGCGGATTTTCGATATTGGATAACGATTTTGGAAAAAAAAAACATCATTTTTGATATTCTAATCTTAGCGGCAAGGTATATGAACCTTAATATGTATATCATTATTTTTGTCTGAAAAGAAATCATGACAATTTTTGTATTCAAGTACATATTTTATTAATGTTTATCAAGGATTTTCAACAACCTAAAATATAAAGCTTAACACATAGAGCTTCAAACAGTTTAACAATGTTTAAAAAAAACAACACGAATAAGAAAAATTCAATTTAGTTTATGATCGAAACTCTACACTTTCTACACGATTTGTGATAAGGTCCATGTACCGTGTTAGATGATTATTTTTCGTTCACAGCGACGTACGATAGGATTGTGAGTTATGGATGCAAGAATTTTGACACTTTCTTGATAAATGCTATGGGAAAAATTTTGCAAGCATACGAGTCAAAAGGCTGTTTTCAAAATATTTATTGTGAAGAAAGCCTTAGCTCGCCCCTGTACAGTAAGTCACATTTTTCGTTTTCCTAACACAGGAGCGACACAGATTTGGCTACCTTTTCGTATCATGGTCTTATCCTTATGAGAATTTAATGGTTGATCTTCATAAAAGTCTCGACGACCGACCCTCGACCAGGCGCGGATCTAGAATTTTTTTCCGGAGGGGGTCACAGGATAGAAAAAAAATCAAAAATAACAAGAATGACCAAATAAATAAAGCAGGGAAGGTTTAAACGGTTAGAAATTTTTCATAAATTCACCTATTCAGAAGTTATGAGCTAAATTAATTTTTCCATACGTTTTTGAAGAAATAAAAACAAAGTAATGTGTTTGTTTATTCAATACACTTTCGAATGAATAAAAAAATCAAATTTGACAGAAAAAAATAGACTAGCTTCCCGAACCACCGTTTCTTTGTTTTAAACACCCAAAAAAATATTTTTTCAGAGCCAGTTCGTCATAAGGTTTAAAGTCGATTAGAAAAGATTTTGATTGTGGTTTTAAATTAAATGTTTATGTGCCATAATTAAACAAGTAGTAAGTGAGAAATAAAAAATTTCAAACAATTATAGGAAGTATCAATTACAGGAAGTATCAATAGCGGTGACGTGAAATAATGCACGACGAAATAAGCTATTTTCTGAAACTGAAAATCTCGTAACACAGTTGGATGTGGAGTTGAAAGTACCACGCGTTGTTTTTCGTCAAAAACATCGAGATAACCACCAACAGAATCAAACCCCGGAGGAATATTTCAGGAGAGCAATTTACATTCCTCTGTTGGACAACGTGGTGACGGACCTCAACGAAAGGCTCTCATCAGACGTGGTAAGGCTTTTTGGGTTGAGAGTGTTTCTGCCTCGGACTTCCTATATAGCGGAGGACATTGAAGAAGTTCAACTTGTAGCAGAAACGTACCAGAAGCTTCTGAACTCTCCCCCTTCGAGCGTTATTGCCAAATTTGAGTTGTGGGTAGCTAAACGGAACCGAATTGTTGAAAACGGCGGTGAACTCCCAGATTGGGTTCCTCTCACCATTGATGTTTGTAATGGTAATTTATCCAGCTATTAATACACTGCTTACGATTTTGGAAACGCTCTCTGTTACTGGAGCCACTGCGAAAAAGGAGTTTTCAACTCTCTATCGCCTCAAAACTTGATTAAGAGAGACTCACCGGGCTTGCATTGCTACACATCAACCGTGACATCGAATTAGACAACGATGCGATCATTAACAGATTTGCGAAACAAAATAGAAGATTGCATTTTGTGTTATAAATTATGCTTTTGGTTGGAACTTGTAAAAAGATGCTAGCATAGGTATAAACTATAGCTACAACCCATAGAAAAAATAATAAAAAATGTCAGTATTGTGTAAAAAATTGTTGATTCAATTTTTTTTTCAGAGGGCAAAAGAGTAACATTTTCCCGTAGCTAAGTAGTTAGGTGCGTTGGTTGCTAAGCAGAACGTCGTGGGATCGAGTCCTACTCGGGCCCATAAAAGTTTTTATTTCATCTTTCACGGGTACTGCCTCTTGCGAAGAATTGAAAAAACTTCCAAGAGTATTAATCTGTCATGAAAAAGTGCTTCTCAACTTTGCCGTTTGGAATCGGCGTTAAATTGTAGGTCCCCTCAATTCTTCACACGCATCAGAGAATTGTTGATGAGAGTAAGCCACTTAGGCCTTGGCTCTTCAAGAGCTGTCGCGCCACTCTATTTATTTATTTATTTATTTAAAAGAGTAACTTAATTGTGATCGTTTGGTTAGTTCCCGGATCTTTAATTTGCAAAAACTAGATTTGTTCGTTTTTTTTTGTTATTCGGTTTGCAAAATATTGGTTCAGCTATTTTTTTTAAATACAGCCTGTTTGGGGGGGGGGGGGTCATGACCCCCGTGACCCCCCTCTGAATCCGCGCCTGCCCTTGACTATTAAGTAGGTGCAACTGGCATGAATATAATTATGTGTTTCAGACATCCAAATCCTTATCCTTTAAAACCGTTTGGAGATTAGAGTTTTCTCATAAAATCTCATTTCTGTGTCAAACATATTTTGCAATTGTGACCTTCTGATCTCCAAATGATGTTTTATTTTTCAAACACCAGCAGCTAGAAATTTTGCTACCGATCTTCTTAAAATGCCATCTTTTTTTTGTCCTCGTGCTAATCCTCAAACAAAAAAACAAACAACTTTAGATAAAGATACACCTGCGCATTATAGCCACTTTCATATATTGAATAGTGTAGAGTAGAAGCAGAAGGTGTCAAGCAACATACGTCCGCATCATCAATCGGACAAGGCGTCAGCCAATGTCATTTCTATCCAAAGCGGTTTCGGAAAAAACGTATACCTTTACATAATCTCCAGCGGCGGTGGATGGCGGCGGCTAATGATAAGATGCCAACAGAGAAGAACGAGAGGATCAAGACGAAAGTCTCATTTGTATGTCCTATCTACAGTCTTCAATCATACCTGTTATATAATGGTTTCCGAGAAATTTTTACTCAATGGCCCTTCAGTTGAGATTCAGCTTCAACCACAGGGAATCTTCCCAATTAGAAAAAAAGGGAAGAAGATTTTCGGGTTTTTATTTGTCGAGGTTGAGCAGGTAACGCATATTAGGGTTTTGTGTTTACAAAAAGTGACTATCAGTGGCCCTTGTTGTTTTTTTTTTTTTTGGGCATCTTCTTATTGTTTAATGTTCTCACCTGAATGTTGGAATCTGAATTTCTGGGTTAGATAAAAGGGAAGTCTATTATCTCCTCACAGGGAAAAAAGGTTTTCTTTGTCTGCACTTTAACCTGTCAAAAAATTGAAGAGAACTTTATATTTAGTTTTAAATTATTATAAATAGTAAACCGGAAAATTCTCATGGTTCTCTTGAAATACTACAAAAAAAGAGGGGGATTCGACTAAACCTACTCACATCGCCTACAACACAGAAATTTAATTAAGTAGGTATTTCAACAATGAAAAAAAAGTGGTCGAACAAATCGTTTTGTAATGTGAAGCTGGTAATTTATGTTTGCTGGGTTTGTCTTTTTGTTCGCCTTGATTCTTAGAAACGATAGGACTCAAAAAAAATCTTGTATATTGCGATAAGGGTTTGATATTAAAATTTTCATTGAATCGTCTGAAATCGTCAAACTTGCCGAACCAGTTAAAAGGGTTTCAAACCTGATGAGAGTCGAAGCTCGAAGGAGACATTGAAATTTATTAGTTTATTGATATCCCAATTCGAAGCCATTGTAATTTTATATGCATGTTTCCAAGGAGACGATTTGTTTATAAACAATCTCCCACAACGATTAAAGGTATCGTATAAGTGCCGCAATTCGATGAACTACTGAAGCTGGAGGTAGAAAAATACATTTTCCACTTGAGAACAATTTCATGCACAACCATTTCGAATCAAATAAAAAATTATATAAACAGAGATAAAGTGAGATTTGAGTAAGGTTTTATATGTTTACAAATTACACCTAATGAAACGACTCAAATTATTTATGTTAATTCAATTCACCAGGCTCCCCACTTGACTCATTTAAAATATGAAATATGTGAGTATAAAAAAGTGCTCAACGAAATGTTGTTGGCTGAGGGAACTGGGACTGGGAAACAAAATAATACTCCATGTGTCCATGTGCAACTCGTTTATACTCAACTCGGATACCTAGTGTGACTTTAAAAGATACTTGCGAATGAACATTTTCCAATGGAAGTGAATGATTTCCATTGGTCTACAATTAAAGTTTGCTTTTGCAGTTTGTTTACATTTTAAAAAACCTTTTAACTGAGTTGCCACCATATGGGAAATAGAATTGCCAGTAGATTTTTACCACAAAAATTAATTTTAATTAACACCGTTTTCTGAGTACGATCAGTACTTTTACTTTTGAATATATATGGGGTAATTTATTTCGTGGTTTCCATTGGAAGCGCTGGCATTTGATACGTGCAAACTTAACTGTCATCTGAAGTGTCATAATGTGAGTTGAATATTTGCCATTTTTACGATAATGGATGGCCGAACAATCGAACAACAGGTATTGGACAATAAATACCGATTTTTCGAACAACATTTTCTTAAACGATGAGGCACATTTGAAATTTCCCACTCGGGGGGTACGTACGTAAGCAAGCAAAATTGCCAAATATAGGGTTCAGAAAACCCACAAACGATCGAAGAGCTGTCATTGTAACCAGAAAAAGTGACTGTTTGGTGGGCCCTATGGTCGAAACGCGTCATTGGTCCGGCGGACGGTTAAAGTCAATTTGTAGCGATATGGTCGATTGATAACCGATTTTTTTGGCTGGCAATTAAAGACCATGACTTGGACGATAGTTCCAACTAAAAGGTGAGTTGATTTGTTTATATAGTGCTTCGCAATAGACCGTGTGCGCAAATAGTCCCCGGACTCTAGACGCATTAAACCAACATTACTCAAGTTTTGGCCGAGATACTACCCACTATGTGTGAATAGAAAAGTTGATAAAAATTTCCTTAGAAGAATCGCAAGCTGCGAAAACTCCCGAGGCGGTCATTGGAATGATATTGTTTTTTCACTTTTTTTTTAGGAAAGTCCAAACTTTATAACGAAATATAATTTTGTATCGTTGTTTTTTTTTAGCTTTACTTTCGACCCTATTCCGTCTTAAGAAAACGCAATATTTTTGGCATGCAGTTTTAGAAATAAATAAAAAAAAAACTAGTTTCATCTCAAATTTCTTCGAAACCAGTTCGGTAATTATTGGTTCCACCACAATATTCCCATCGCATAACGTTTCCCGGACTCAAAATTATTCTATCTACCTATACACTTTGTATAGTCTAAATAGGCTTAAGCTCTTCACAGCCAGGGATGGGTTCAAACTTCAAATATTCATTTTTGAATGAAAAATGTTGTTTGAACCTACCTAACTAACCAATAAAATATACAAAAATGCGCTCAAAACTTCACAGCTTCACATCCAAAATCAAGCCACAAGAAAACCTATCAACATGTTGCAAGGCATTTCCTACAGAATGAATCATTCCACTCCAACTTCTTTCCAGCCAACCAACACAACACAACAAAAATATCTCAACATTTTAAATTCATGCCAGCCAAACAAAATTCGTTTGTATCCGCTGCAAATGCTCAAACACAATCAGTTGTTCGTCATACGCCGGTCAGTAAGTTAAGATTAAAAATTGCTGTTCGTTTAGCTTGTGAATTTTAATCGTAATTTCTTAGAAAAAGTTTATAATAAATAAAAAAAAGAACAATAAATAATTCAAGTGAATAAAATACATAACGCATTCAGTGAACTCAAACCGGAAATCACTCAAATTCAAAGTGTTGTTTCGTTTGTGTCAAGCAAAAAATAACGATAGAAATATTTATTTGTTTATTGTGTGAGTGAATTCGAATTTTGGTGCTGCAGATTTTGAGTATAATTTAATATTCCGTTTAAAAATCTAATTTAAAAAGAAATATTGCAGCAACTCGAAATGATAAGCGAAACGGGAACAAACGTCAAGAAGTCATTGATCTTAGATAGGCGCGATTAAATAAAACCATAATAAAAAAAGAACAGGCGCGGTGGTAGCAAAGTGATAGCAAAATAGTTTGTCGACTTGTTTAAGCTAGCTAGTGTGTCAATTTTTTTTTATCTGAGTCTGCCTTGTCTAAAGGCACTCAATCAACAGCAAAAGAACCCGCCAGAACCTCACTTCTTCTAGTTTACAATTTACTCGCTCTATTGTTGTTGTTGTTCTTGGGTCGTTGTGCGTTTTTTCTGCAAACTAATTTGCATGTCTGCCTGTTGTATCAGTTTTCTTGTAAAAGTTGTTGTTTTTTGTTTTGCTTTTGTTTTTCTTAATTTTTTTTTTTAATGTGACTGACCGACTGCGACAGCCAGCGACTCCTCGTTTTAAAGCATTCAAATGAATAGAATGGTCGACGAACTGTCTAATGACAACGTAACGTAACTGAATGCCAGTGCGTGCGTTTTTACAGCTTGCAATTTTCATTTTGCTAATTTTGGTGGTGAGCGCAATTTGTGAACCTTGCAAACGAGTTTTAACGAAAAAATAAAATAAAATAAGAAGCTCGTCTCGTTTTTATTTTAATTGAGGAGAGGTCCGACCGTCTGTCAACGGTATTTGTTTGCTATTTTACTGTGCAGCCGGGCAATGGAGTAGGTTGTTTATTTTTAAATGCAAATCCGTTAGTTTGTTTTGTTTTATATATTTTTTTTGTTCGGTGGATAATTGCCAAGCAGGTAGGCAATTATTTATGTTGCGAGTGTAGAATTTTATGAAAGAGATAAATGACACTGTATTGAGGTTTTTAGGCTAAAAAAGTGAAAATAGCTGACATTTTTGGTTTAATTATATTTTTAAACAGAAACCTACTTTCTTGCTGTTTATAGATTTTTCAAGCCGGTAATAGGTATTAAAAGTGACAAAAAATTCATCCTTCGATACAAATTGACAGTTAAAATTTTGACCGACAGATAGTAAACCGGGTCAGTTAAATTTGCTTTTATTTCCCAAAGAAATATGTCCCTTTGGTTCAACAAATTCCTTCTTCAAAATCAAACTGTTTTCAATAAATCTCAGCATCGCTCTCAAACGCACTCACTAGGTACACACCGTTAGTTACATCCATCCCGCGCTAATCCTCTTACTTGTTAGGTTCTCCATAAGATCTTGTTTCTACTTGGCTATGCCAAGTTCAAAGCCAAATTTGAATTTTTCATGTCTTCATCTCTCTTCGGCCTACTAATGTTGTTGCTTGTATCACATGTCTCTCTTCTTCCCTGTGGCGCACATCAAGTTAAAGACATCTCTGATCCCTCAGGATCAGGCCAACGCAACTGCCATTCAATTTACCGTCACAACCACAATCCATGAACCACATGAATCAGAATCAGTCCAGTAATACTGAAGCTCAAAGCTAGTTCAGTTCATTCGATCAAAAAGAGGATTTGTTTTGATCGACTGTTTGATTTTCTATATCAATCTTTTCTGCTATATGCGCAACTCAACTCACAACTTTGTTTGAGTTCTTTGGTTGGTTCTTGATTCTTGAATAGACGAAGAAGGACAAGGAGTACTTTTACACACGCGATCACTGCCAATCCATCCATTTGCTAGTGTATCTATCTACAGAATGATCGTGTATCGTTGTTTTTTTTTACAAACTAAGCTTCATCAAACATAACTTGTTTTGATTTTGTTACCGATTTTGCTACAAATACCGTTTGTTGTTCTACTTGTTTTGAGTTGAAAAGAAAAAAATCCACTCACACATGATCGCATAATAATCTCCGGTTATCTATCATTTTGAGTTATTTTTGTTTTGCTCCCGCTGCACTTTCGTAAGACCTAGGCGTTTATTTTATATTTTTTTTGTCATTGCAGTTATTTTTAATCATCAAATTGTGTGTGACTAATTAGCTATACTCGCAAAAATTCTAATAAAAATTTGATAACAACTGATAAAACAATCATTTGTTACAGTATCTTTTGAGTGATTTTATATTTAAAACAGTGTGCTGATAAGAAACTTTGTTGTTTCTTTCAATTTATAATATCAGAGTGTATTGCTGGTACCTGTACCTATATTCTACTTGGAAAAAGTGTTCTTTTGATTCAAATATTTTAATCCTTGATCAGAAGGATAACTGGAGTGAATTGGTTTTCAATTGGTAAGTTAACTGAAATATGTTACTATTAAGCATTAGGTATATTTTTTAACTAAGGTGCGAATCCTGAGACAAAGACTTTGCTCTTGCTCTCATAATTTATGGTATTCTACTAGTGATGGGCATAATCGAATGATTTCAATAATCGAGAAAATAGTATTCGAATGATTTGAATAATGGAATGATCATTCGAATTCCGAAATCGAATGAAAATGGTGAAAAATTTAAAGTTTACAGTGCACAATGAGCTACACTAGTCAAAACAATTAAAGGAACACTTGAAAAAACTCAAAAATGGAGTGGATTTTTATAACGCTGTATCTCAGTAGAAAAAAGTCGGATTGAAGTGAAATAAAAAGTTTTTCAAAGGTTATCATTTTTTCTTTTCAAATTATTTTGAGTTAAAAAAGTACCGTTAGTCGTTTTTGCTTGAGCGTAAAAAATGTTCACTCAATTTCAAAATCGAAAAAAAAAATAAACTGAGTTGTCATAAAATGAGCGGAAATTTTTTTTTCAATCCAACCAATCTAAGATTCAATTTGAAAATTTTGCTGGCTATAATTCACTGTTTGGTTCAGATCGCTACGATTTTTTTTTTAATCAATTAATGGGTTTACATGCAAAAACACAATTTTGACTTTGGACCCTAATAACTCTGCTAAATATTGATTTACAAAAAAACTAAAGACAGATTTGAAAAATAACTCTGCTAAATATTGATTTACAAAAAAACTAAAGACAGATTTGAAAAATTCATTAAATTTTCTACACAAAAACATTTTGAAAAATTAAAAATATTGTTTTTTTCAATCTTTTCTATCACTTTATAAAAAGGTCCAAAATACGCATTTTTCAACTTTTTTATAAAAACTACCGTTATTTTGTGCTTTTCATTGATACAACTAATCTGAGGCTTAATTATTAAAGCTCATACAATTTCCTTGATTTTGATGAAAATTCGTCCGAATTTCACAAAATCATAATGATAATGAAAAAAATAAAAAAAATTAAAAAATAAACAAATTCAAAAAAACAGAAAAATAAGACAAAAAAAAACTTTCCTTAAAATTGAGAAAAAAAGTGTTTTGTAAGTTTGATTGATCGAAACAGAGAAACGGTTAATCGTATTGATGTGAAATTTTCACCAAAATCAAGGAAATTTTATGAGCTTTAATAATTAAGCCTCAGATTAGTTGTATCAATGAAAAGCACAAAATAACGGTAGTTTTTATAAAAAAGTTGAAAAATGCGTATTTTGGACCTTTTTATAAAGTGATAGAAAAGATTGAAAAAAACAATATTTTTATTTTTTCAAAATGTTTTTGTGTAGAAAATTTAATGAATTTTTCAAATCTGTCTTTAGTTTTTTTGTAAATCAATATTTAGCAGAGTTATTAGGGTCCAAAGTCAAAATTGTGTTTTTGCATGTAAACCCATTTTTTGATTAGAAAAAAAATCGTAGCGATCTGAACCAAACAGTGAATTATAGCCAGCAAAATTTTCAAATTGAATCTTAGATTGGTTGGATTGAAAAAAAATGTCCGCTCATTTTATGACAACTCAAAGTTTTTTTTTTTTTTCGATTTTGAAATTGAGTGAACATTTTTTACGCTCAAGCAAAAACTACTAACGGTACTTTTTTAACTCAAAATAATTTGAAAAGAAAAAATGATAACCTTTGAATAACTTTTTATTTCATTTAAATCCGACTTTTTTCTACTGAGATACAGCCTTATAAAAAACCACTCCATTTTTGAGTTTTTTCAAGTGTTCCTTTAATTATTTTGACTAGTGTATTTTACAGTTACAATAATATTGACGATCATTCGTCAATGCCTTATAAAATACCCTCTCAGATGGTAGGTACCGACCTGGGTTTATTGTTCAATTTCAATTTAGAAACATTTTTAAAAATAGCCTGTTATTCTTCTTAGCTATAAACGCAATGTTCCGTATTCTAATCATTTTTTAAACACTTATTCGCAAAAATATTTACCAATCATGTACATATAGTAAAAGTTTTCAGACCAAAGCTATGATTAAAAAAAAAATAAAAGCAAAGAATATCCAAATACAATTTTTTGTTTGCCTTTAAAAAAGTAACCAAAAATCATAAACAAAATTCCATTGCAAAGATTTGCAAATGCAACTAGAAATAAAATCGTCATTCGAATTGAAACTTAAAATAATCATCATTCGATTTGTTTTTATGCAAATACTAATAATCGATTCTTTTCATTCATTCGATTATTAATAATCGATTATTCATTCGAATGATTTTTCATTCGAATACTAATAATCGAATATTTGCATTCGAATGATAATAATAATGGTCATTCCAATACAAATAATCGTCATTCGATTTTTTTTCATTTGAGATTTTAATTTTAAAGAATAGTAGTTGTAGCAGGGTTTGAGAAATCATTCGAATGATTTCAATAATCGAATGATCTCGAATGATTGCCATAATCGATTATATCATTCGAATGATCCCATCACTAATTCTAACCTTTGATAACAAGGCTGTTCTTTTCCACGCTGGAAAACTAAAGTCAAATATATTTAAAATAATTTGTGAACCATTGTTATTTCTCTGGCAACTTATATAACGCACCTTTAATCTTTAAGATCTAACTGTCCTTATTGCCACCAGGGGCCTTTGTACTTGGTAGCTACCATAGTGGTCCACAGTTAGAGCTACGTTTTGCCTCCGCATCATACTCATAGGTACCTGTTTTCATTCGCCTGAGTGTGATCGATTTTCCTCACTCAAACGCCAGGCATAAAAGAAACTGAATCTAATATTAATTATTGTCATTTGAAAAAATTAACGTTTCTTCTAAACACAGACTTCTGTAAAAAAAAAAAAATTAAGAAGAAACTCCATAGCCCTTTTGTGTTGTCTTAAATAATACCTAGGTTAACCCTACGAGCTTAACCTTGGTTGGAAAGCAAAATCACAACAAATGGCTCTACTATTAAAACTCTTACTAAGACCAGTCCAGTATTAGATTTATCACACGATCGGAAGAGTTTCATTTGGAGACCCCGAAAATGCTAAGGAAGTAAATCCATGGAAGGGTGGGCCTCCGCCACAAAGGGTCGTATGCAAAAAGATGAGATCAAACTCTTTACTCACTTTTTTGAGAACTTTCTTAAGGTTGTATGCAAAAAAATAATTACTGACCGAGTTAGAGCTCACTTGGTGAGTTCAATCTCAGAGGGATGAGATCGATCTCAAAACGAAAGTGAGATTGTGCTCGTTTTCATATGCAAAAAGATGAGAAAACACTTGGTTACATGAGATCGATCTCACAAATTGTTAAGCATGGCCTTTCTTGAACTCAGTTCATATAAAACCGTAAGGATTCCCGAGTTTATTGTTAATTATGTCGGACAAAGAATTTTTAAAGAAAGAAGGTGTCCAATTGGAGAAGATTTTCGTCGGTTGTATTGGTTTACTCCAATAGAGAAGTTGGGAAAACAGAGTACCTTACACTAATGAATTGAACTTTACCATCTTTACTGATGGTTCGAAAATGATTACTGGAGTAGGGGCAGGTTTCTATTCGGAAAATCTTAACCTTGCCAGTTCATTCAGACTCCCGACCATAGTAGTGTCTTCCAAGCCGACATCTTGGCAGTGAAAAACGCTGCTAATCAAATATCCATGATGGCAATATCACAAGCTGATATCACCTTTTTCATTGATAGCCAAGCAGCAATAAAAGCAATCTCTGCCACGCAAATCAAGTCAAAGCTTGTTTCTTTCTGTCGCGAAGAGCTAAGGGTTCTTGGTATGTAGCATTACGTAAGACTCTGCTGGGTTCGCGGTCACAGTGGTGTGCCGGGAAATGAAAAAGCGGATGAGCTTGCAAGAGAAGGCTCGGTACTTGATCCCTCTCTCATGGTCATGCGAATTAAAAAGAAACATTAGTAAAACTATCATTCAAAAAGCAAATGATAGATGGAACCTAATATAGAAACCTGCGGTAATACCAGGAAACTCTGGCCTTACTACGACAAGAAAAAATTCGATAGGATTCTACTTCTTAAAAAACCGTCCCTCAGATCCCTTATAAGCGTGATAACGGGACATAACCTACCACAAAAAGAAGATGAGGCTTAGTAAAGACGACATTATGTAGAGGCTGCGGCAATGAAGAAGAGCACGAGAACACGGTTCACTTTCTATGCCACTGTTTAGCACTCTGCCGTACTAGATACACATTTTTAGGCAACTATTTCTTTAATGAACTAGAAGAACTATCTGAACTCCCAGGCAATCGCCTACTGAACTTTATCAAGTCCACCAAATGGCTCGACTAACCATTTAAACACTTCAGAAGTTACAATACTTCAGAGTATCACAAGGGATCAACATTGATCAAGTGTGACGGTAACAAAACCAACTGTCAGCCCATTTTACCAAACCTAACCTAACCTGTATCGGTTTAGTGAAGAAGGTGTGTGATTGTTGATGGAAGAATTTTTGGGGCCGAGCTCAGAAACACATGGTGGTACTTTCACAAACCAAGAAAAAATAAGAATCTTTCTGCAATAAAAATCGGAGACCCTGGATTCCAAATTAGTGTTGGTGAAGACGTTGGAGTTGATCAATCAACAATGTTCATCGTTGGACAGTAAGTTTCTGCAGAAATATCAAGCCATGCACAAAATTGGATTATATTCCCACATACTGTGAAAGAAATCCAAAAGCACAAAGGTTCTGGAGCAGGAAGTACGAGTTTCCTTATGCTATTGTATTGAGTACATTAATCGTAAAGGATGATACTCCATTAATGTTCAAGCTTTGTGCAATGCGGAAGAAAAGTTTGCAAGTGTTGAAATTTGCTAGCCAGTATCCTTACTCGACTCCCGTATTTTGAAAAATTCTTTACTATATAGTCACATTAATAATAATAACTTCCGTATCACTAATTATATAATCATCATTGTCATTTTCAGACGGCATTTTTTTTGCACGCGCTTCCCATAAAGTATAATCATAACTAAGCCACGAAAAGAGCTTTGAGATCGATCTCAATTTCAACGAGTAATAGCTGTTGAGCTTGAACTCGTTTTTTGCATACAAAACTGAGTCTGAGTTCCACCCTGCTCGATCGATCTCACTGGTGAGTTCAAGCTCGTCAGCTCAGACTCTGAGCTCTTGCTCATCTTTTAGAATATGACCCAAAATCAACGCCTCAAGAGTGAAGGTAATGTAATGTGGATAGCTGAGGATTATGCCCGATGACCTTTCGTCATCATCATCAAGAACCGAGCTGGCAATAAAAGGTAGAGTAAAGTCGGGTATTGTTGACTACTCGGCTAATATAGGCACCAGCTTTTCTCACCAACAAGTTGAAACAAACCCCAAACTTAAAAAAGTTGCATTTGCGGGTAATATGGACCATGTTAAGGGAGGGTGATTTCACTTAGTGGTCCACATTATCCGCCATTACTATTGTAATTTGTTTGACATTGTATTTTTCTTCTAAGGGCCACGGATTCAAAAACTACTATAAAAAAAAACAGAAATATGTATGTTATGTTTAACAAAACTTACATAGTTTGTGTTTTATTACCTAAAAAATGATTGGTGGTCCACCATACCCTACTTTACTCTGTATATGCCACGCCCCTTTCGTGAAAATTTCAAAACTTTTCTCTTTGAAATATGTAGGTACTTACAATTACTTAAAAAAAAAAAATTGTTCTTACGTTTGATTTTATTTTTAAATATGCAAAGAGGCATATGCCACACTACTAAGTAAAAGTTTCAGAACTTCGATCCTTTAACTTGAGTACCTTACAAGCCCACCAATAATATAATCCTCCGAAGTTGCAAGGTCTTCCATATTCGGTATTAGATTTGGGATTTTACAGGATTGCATACGTCCTATACATGAAACAACCTAAAATTTACTTTTGGAACTATAACAGAAACTTTGCGTAGTATGATTTCGTTTCATGTAACGGGTGATTTTTTAGCTGGTTTGGTTTTGGCAACACTGGTTTTGACAGCTAACGTGTGTTTAGTACCTTGTGTCACTGTCAAACAGCTTCAGTTTGGTTTGCAATTTAACCATGGATCGTCTTACAAATGAACAACGCTTTCAAATTATTGAATTTTACTATCAAAATTCGTGCTCGGTTCGAAATGTTCATCGCGCGCTGCTTCCATTTTATGGTCGGCATTCTCGACCTTCTGAGCAGTCTATTCGGAAGATTGTGACCAAATTTCGCACCAAATTTACTTTGTTGGACATTAAACCACCAACACGTTTACGTACTGTGCGTAGTGAAGAAAATATTGCGGCCGTATCAGCTAGTGTGACAGAAGACCGCGAAATGTCGATTCGGCGCCGTTCCTAGCAGTTAGCCCTTTGTTACAGCATGATATGTGGTTTCAACAAGACGGTGCCACATGCCACACAGCACGCGAAACAATGGCGCAATTGCGAGGCGAACAGTTAATTTCACGTTTCGGGCCGGTCAATTGGCCGCCTAGATCGTGCGATTTGACACCATTAGACTATTTTTTGTGGGGGTATGTCAAGGCTAATGTCTATAGGGACAAGCCCGCTTCCATTGACGCACTGGAAGCCAACATCCATGCATTCATTCGTGAGATACCGGCCGATATGTGTGAGTATGCCAAAATTGTACTCAGCGTATGGGCTACCTGAGACGCAGCCGCGGTCAACATTTGCATGAAATTATCATTAAACATTCAATTGCAAGGTTCAAACTATCGATTCAAATAAATATTTCATTCATTTTTTCGAATTTTTTGTGTTTAAAAAAAAAAATTCTAAACCTCTTAAAAAATCACCCGTTATTAGAGTTTTTTTCCAAAATAGTCTTTGTCTCACAAAAAACAGTTTTCGATACCAAACATTTTCTACAAAAATTGTTGTACGACTGAATGAGTCATCAAACGGAAACGATTAAATTTAAGTCAAGGGAAGTCTACAATCTTATAATGAAATCAATATTTTCGTGATAATAAACTTACCAACAACACGCAAAAAACTGCAAACATTTTGGTGTGTATTTATTTGATTCTTTGTGTTTTTTTTTCTATTTTATTTTCCTTCAATTAACCTGTCTATAGGGTGTCAATAAATTTTATTAAAAAACAATACCACACCATTATGTCGTCATATCAAAATGAGCCTATTCAACTACAATCTCTTCAATGTCTCGACGTTTAGCAACTTGAATGATGACAAACACAATAAATCCAAAGTTCTTTAAACTACAGAAACAGTCACCCTTTCTAAAAAAGCCAAAACAAACAATAACGTGTGAATTATTGCATGAATTAAAGAAAGAAAAAAAAAGTTAAAATTCAAAGGTGTTATTTAATTCAGCTTCAAACTGTTCAAACAGACTGAAAACGAAGTGCAAATGGTTCGCAACAGGGAAGGACTTGCTATCCATCTCGAAAAGTTGGGGAAATAGTTAAATTTTGCTTTCATTCAACAACTTAAATAGTGTTGACATGAATAAAATTCATCAAAATGTTTCATATTTAATGGGTTTGGAATTTACTACAGAAAGAATCGTTTTGAGTCAGTTGCAATATACTTCCAAAATCCAGCACTGACGGACTGGAGAGAAAAATAAGAAAAACACAATTTGATGCGACAGAACATTGGTAGCACGAATAGCGACAAAAATGAAAACACAACTTATTTTAAGCCATTTTTCAATGCTTAATGATTGGGAAATGCTGTTCGCTGTTGCCTTAGCTTAGTAAGGTTACCAACTTTTTGTTTGTATTTCGCTCATTTTTTCGCAGCCTCAACAGCTCTGAGCGTGAAATGATTTGATTGTCGTAAACGAGAACAAAAGACTATAATTCTAGTAACAATTTGTGGTGCGGTGGGGTTGGCACGCATCTTCTGTTGTTCTTTGCTGAGATGGAAAACAAGATAAGTACACGGAAATAAATGTTAATTTTAATAAACAGCAACGACAAGTTTATAAAGTAAACAATGAACTAAGCGGACGTTATTAAGTAATATTGTCATTTGTAGGCTTACTTTTTTGGTTACCGCTCGCATATCTACACGATTTTCTAGAGAACCGGAAGTCCAGTCAAAATACTTGGCTTGAGACACTGTTTTGAATATTTAAATTGTTTGACGTCATTTAATTGGGAATCACCAGACACAGACACAAATAAATTGATTTGACATGATTGATGAAGCATTTTTTATTCTTTAACAAAACTCCCCTTTTCTTAAATTTATCATGCATTATTCATAGACTCAGGCGCACTCAGTTGTTAATATCAGTTCCACTTAAATTCAAGCCTCATTTTTAAGTGATAACATTGACAGTCCAATAAATCAATTACACACTCTCAAGAACATAACCTACCTACCCAACAAATAATCATCAACAAATGTCCGATAATAGCTTGTCATTGCCAAAGATCGTTGTGTTAACGAAGACTCAAGAGCAAATATAAATTACAAACAAAAATAGTTTTATAGCAGAATTTTTATCTCTGCAAAAACAAACTTTATAGTAAGTAAACGATAGCTAGAAGATTTTATGACAATTTTTGGTAAATATAACAAACAAAATTCAAATTTGCTTTTACAGGCAAAATAAGGTTAACAAAAAAGAATACGAAATTGCATGTTTATTGGAGTTTCACTCAATTTTATTGAGGAACTATATAAGATAAGATATCAATAGAAACAACTTTTTTTTTTGAAGAAGAAGAAGAAGAAGAAATTGGAGGCGTTTTGTGTTTACTCATTCAAAATTAACGATCCCTTGGGTTTTAGGTTTTATTATTATTTTGGATAATGTTTTAATTTTCTTAGAAATCTTCGATTTCTAATCGTAAGATTTGTAATTCATTCTCATACCGTTTAAGTATAAAATAAATCAGAACAAAAACATAAAATGTAATAAAAGAGCCAAGTTCTCTTATGTGCGACCAACATTGTGTAAAAAGATAGCCACCAAAAGTAATGAGATCTAAAAGAACGCCAAGTTCTTACATGAAAAAGTGTTATATGTATTGAATATTTTAAATCATAGAAGATAATACAACAATATTTAAAGAAAATAGAAAACAGTTTGGATGAAAATTTACAAGTTCACTTGGCAAGTTTTCGTTTGAAGCGTGATTAATAATATTTTAAAACTTGAACAGTGAACTTGTAAATTTCATCCAAACTATTTTCTATTTTCTTTAAATATTGTTGTATTATCTTCTATGATTTAAAATATTCAATATACCTAACACTTTTTCATTTAAGAACTTGGCGTTCTTTTAGATCTCATTACTTTTGGTGGCTAACTTTTTACACAGTGTTGTTCGCACATAAGAGAACTTGGCTCTTTTTTTACATTTTATGTTTTTGTTCTGATTTCACATCTTTTTGCAAAGTTTTTTTTTATGGAAGCCTGAACCTCGAAACAAGGTTGATAAAAATCATGATTTTTTTGTTTCTGTTTTTTTTTTTATTTTTTCAAAAAAATCATGATTTTTTTGATTTATTTTATTGTTTTTATTTTTTTTCTGTATTCGCAAGGTATCTGTCTTATTTTTTTTCGTAAATGATAGTTTTATTTTAACTTACTGCCCCGTACTAAAAATATGACTTTTCTTATTGAAGACGGCATTTTATTGTATAGATTGAGAGCTGAAGAAGAAAACACAGCCCTCGAGTATGCCCAAAACAAATACGCGGAGAGAGGAGCCTCTGATAATAAAATTCAAATCCAAGACTCAACCTTTTAAAAAAGTCTTATATTCAAAAATCGGTCTCAGTAGGGTACAAAATCAAATGATGAGCTTGACCAGTTTATGCCTTACTTTGACCAGTTGCTTTCAGCTGTAACATCATCTGCGATATTTCCTACATTTGGCTTGGTTCAGTCTTAGCTACGAAACAAGCTGTGGAATGAAAAGGCAGCAAAACTGGTGTTTCCTTTTAAAGATTTTAACAATGAACAAATTATGATTTTTTTCAAAAAAAAAATTGATTTAAATCAATCAACCCTGCCTCGAAATAACTTAATAAGCTAGCAATTTGCAAACTTTATCAATATAATTGCTCTGCCAATTTATAAATAAATAATACGTAGGTTAGGTTAGAGTGGCACAGTTAGACCCCAAGGATCCATTGTGAAACCACTAAAGAAAGTTACTCATGGAGTTTTATGAAGTTAAACAAATCAGAATTCTAAATTTCAACATCCTATGACCATTTTAAGAAAGTGGGCGGCAGCCACGCCCCTTTAATGAAACAGCATTTTTATATTTATACATATTTTCTCTTATACATATTCAACCGAAACCCTATCAGAATTTCGAATTTAAACGAACATTTTAACAAAGTGGGCGGATACCACGCCCCTAAATGATAATAGATATGTTTCTCATTTTTTTCATTTTATTCAACCAAAACCTTACAAGAATTCCAAATTTCAACATCCTACGACCGTTTTAAGATAGTGGACGGAAACCACGCTCCTAAATGAAATCAAAATGTTTTACTAATATTTTTCCTTATATCCAACCATCCGAATTTCAAGATCCTACGACCAGTTTCAGAAAGTGGGCGGATACCACGCCCCCTGAATTAGCAAATTGAAATTTTCGATTTTTTTCTTTGTATACACCCGAAAACGTACCATTGTACCAAATTTCAAGATTCTGCTATTGTTAGAAGAATTTTGATGATCAGTCAGTGAGTTAGTGAGTCAGTAAATTATGGTTTTCGAAATTTTTACTGTTCAATATCTCAGGAAGTAGTGGTTCTACAAAATTATGTTTTTCACAGGGCCCATGGGCCATGAAGTTAATACGTAATTTAAATTTGAAGCTTCTAACTCTATGGGTTCAAAAGTTATGGGGGGTTAAAAATGTGCTTGAGTTCGATCCTGTAAAAAGGGAGTAGTGCTAGAACTTGGCTGGGCACTACCGTACCCTTTGATTTGTGTATTTTGAGATTTACGAAAAAAATTCATGATTCATAACTTCTGTCAGATCAGACCTAAAATTACAAATAGGAAGTCGTAATAAAAAAAAAATCCCTATCCAGGATCCTTAATTCATAAACCGCTTGTTTTGATCTTGGAATTCTTTCGGTGTTTTTGATATTTTATTCTAAAAAATATTGGCAACACTGGCTGACCCGACATACTTCGGTCCAATATGACATAACAAGTTTTAAACTTAACACCTACAGTGATTGCTATGGATTCATTGAAAACAGATGTAAAAATACTTCGCGGTACAAGAAACTCTACCTAAAGTATTTACTTTCAAGCTTCAGTACTTAAATGTTAAACACATTACAAGGAACTGGTACTGATACTGAAAGTTCTTGAACTGCAAGAGTTTGTAGTCGATGCAATGTTACCTACTTAAACATTTTGAAGTCCCATATAGATACTTGAAATGTGACCCTGTCGGGGCATTTTATAGGGCCCATACACTACACATGCATGCATGCACATTCCAGTGACTGTGCATGCAAACTGCGAGTGTATGGTGAAGCATGTGTGGTTGTGCATGCGGCATGAGTGATTTCAAAAAATTTTGATATTTTCTTGTTTGTACATGCATGCATGTGTAGTGTGTGGGCTAATTTGCTCATTCAAGCGGTGGATTTCAATAAGTAAACATCAAGAGAAATCTAATTTTGAAAATATCAGCGAGAAATAAAAAAATTTCGACTTAATTCTTGGAACTTTATCAACATTATTATTATTATTATTTTTTGTATTGCCAATGCAATCAAAATAGCTTTAGCAGTGGACTTTGAATCTGACATTTTGAAGATGTTCTCTACTCAGCGATGTACACACGACTGAAGAATGTGCAGTTTGCATGAGTAGTGTATGGTTGAAACGTGACTGTGCTAATTTTTGTTTGTGCATGCATGCATGTGTAGTGTATGGGCCCTATTACTTATTACAACAATTAAGTTTAAATTAATGCATTTCCAAACAATTAGCAAATTGTTTGCTCTTTCTCTTGATGTATTCTCTTATCAGATCTCAATGTCTGTCTTTTTGTAAATAAAAAAATACAAATTAAATTAACCCAATTAATTTTGCAAAAAAAAAAAACTAAACTTCACAGTACAGTGACATTTAACCAATTCAAATTGCAGTAATTAACACCAGTGGCGTAGATAGCTTTTCGCTATGGGGGGGGATGGATCTAGTTCGCTCATTTTTACTTCCGACATCTATGCTAATATATGAAGCTGAAGAGTTTGTATGTTTGTTTGAACGCGCTTATCTCAGAAACTGCTGGTTCGAATTGTAATTGAGTTCAATAGTCCATTAATCGAGGAAGATTTAGGCTACATAACATTAAACTACGACCAATAGGAGCGAAGAATCAGTGGAAAATGTGGAAAAAACGGCAAGAAAGTATTAATTTTTTGGCTGTTTGAACGCGCTGATCTCAGGAACTGCTAAATGAAATTGAAAAATTCTTCTTGTATTGAATAGTCCATTTATCGAGGAAGGCTTTAAGCTATACAAAGTTACGCTGCGATTAATAAGAGCAAAGCATCAGTGTAAAGTCTTACTAAAACGGAGAAAATAATACATATTTGAAGGCTTCGAGTTAAGAAGAATTTTGACTTAGGGAGAGTCGACTAATATACAATTTTAAAATAACTTCGCAACCAAATTCATGCGCATGATGCACAAGTCGAAACGCACCTCTGGCCGGAGTGCGAGGGAGAGACGGACAAAGTCGCGGGCAACTGCTAGCATAGAATATATGCAAAAGTTTTGGATGTTTGTCTGTCTTTCTGTAAACGCACCTGCAGCCTTAACCACTGCACTGGTCCGATTGACTTAAATCTTGAAAATTAGAGGTTTGACCGAATTCGCGTTGTTGTTTTTTTTTCAATTTTTTTTAGGCCAAAACCAAAATTTTCAATTTTCCCAAAAACGATTTCTTTTAAACTTCCTCCAAAACGGTACCTCTCATAGAATCGTTTTTTTTTTCTTATACAATTTTTTCGAAAAACAAAAGCCTGATCAGCGTACTTTTTTCTGAAAGTATCTACGTATAAATAATATTTTGTTTTCAAAGAAATTTAAAAAATTTTTTTGTATTTTTTAAAAACCTTTTTAAACTTTTTTTCAAAATTCTATATCTCGAAATCGGATCAATAGTTAAAATCGAAAATCACTTAGAAAATGTAAATTTACATATTCTTGAATACTGCATACCCAAATTAATTTTAAGAAATGTTCGAAAAATTTTATATATAAGAAATTAATTTTAAAAAAAACCACTTCAAATAACTCGCACAAATAACTCGCAAAATAACGACGAATGATTGTCAATCTGCCGCTTTTGCTTTTTGGTTAAAATGAATTAGTGTGGGTCATTACCGGTAGGATTCGCGTTAACTTCACCGCAGTTGTGCGAACATTTGTGTTCGTGTGGATGAGTGTGTTGCGTGTTTGGGGCGGTTTCTTACACCAAATTAACAATGTGACACACGGTGAGAAGAAATCTAAATAACTTTCAATTTTTGTGTCGGTCTGGGCTTTTGTGGAAAGCTGGATGGAAGCTCGTTTTCTTGCACGTTTACCTATTACCAATTGGTGAGAGACGTTAAAAAATACTTTTTAAAAATCGATATAAAAAAGAAATTCAAAATATTAGGTGATTTATCGAAGTATTAATTTCTTTCAGATGAAGTTGACTTTGTGTTTTCCCCGTACACTGTAGGTATAGAATGTACAATTTACAATGCCTCTAGGAATCCTGTGAATACTAATAAGACTTGATCCACTTAGGAAGTAGGTACTAAATTGCAGAGGGCGTTTTTTTTTAACTTATTTGACATGACTGGTTATGTTGAACAATTATGGATCCCAATGGGAGGGGATATATCCCCCTGATCCCCCCCCTATCTACGCCACTGATTAACACAATATTCGCAAACCGGCAACATAACCTTCTCACAATAATAAAATTGTCAACGAAGTTCGTTTTGAAAATTTGCGCGAAACACGAAACTTAAACTTGCGTTAACCCCGAACCTCGATTGTGTTTCCGCGGTTGCGTTTGACATTGATGATGGTGATGGCTCTGTTGACCTTCTCTGGTTAACTATATCTTAACGGTGGCGCGGTTTGCAACTAATAGCCTAATGAATAATTTACTTTGAAATAAATTGAAACTGACAAGCGGAAAAAGATGACTTTGCCTTTTTTCTTCACATCAACAACTCTTCGCACTCGCACTCCGTTTGGCTTACATTCTGCCAGTTTCGATTCATTAAAAATATCAATAATTAAATTATAAATTTGATTTTCCCGCCTCACATTACGTCATTCCGTATTCAGTGTGGAAAGTGTGTCATTTGCTCTTGGGAACGTGGTGGTTTCGGTTTGTGATCCAGCTGAAAAACAACTTCATCAGAATAGAACAGTTCGGAAAACCCGTCCAAAAATAGATCATGATTCTTTGGTAGGTTCGTACGTGAATCGAACAAAACGACTGACACGACACGGTCAAACTTATTATTACCTTGTCGACAGTCGACACGTTCCTGCGAGGTGCGGGGCGATTTGTTGCAACTGGTTTGCCTTTTATTTGGTTCTTTTTTAAGGTTATTTGGAAAAAAAAGTGTCAAGAAAATTGTTAAAGAGAAGAAAGTCAAGTCTACCTTGTTAGAGTTGGATCTTACTACGCCTCCGTGTTTGATTCAAAGCCAAATTGGTTTGAGTTGTTCTTGCTGGCAAGGTAAGTTGGGTACAAACTACAAACATAAATGTTTGTACACTTGTGTTAAGTTAATTCAACAAGTGCCAGAGGTTGTTTTTTTTTTTTGTGCGGCTCTTGAAATTGTTTTAGCTAAAGGCGTTCTTCGGTTCGACAGCAGTATAGATAGCGTAAAGTCCTACCAAAGCGAATCCAATTAAGGATGACAAATTGAAATTCTCAACAGGAAAAAGGAGGAAATTGTGAGCGCCACGCGAAATTGATTGGTGGGCGGGAGTTGTATTGCCGAGGAGGTGAACTTGTTTGTGCCCTGAGAAAATTAAAAAAAGGATGTTTCACAAATGATCATTGATCACACATCCTTTTCAAACAGGAATTAATTCGAAAATTATATGGCTTTCAATTAGAGCTCTTTCAAGTAGCCTTGAATTTAAAACAATGAAAAGCAAATCAAAATCAAACTCCCAGAACAGACTTACCATATCGTCGTCTAAAATTAACCTTTGAAATTTAATGACCTCATAGGTCACATCCCAAGCCAGACACGACTGACTTCACAGACAGCAGAAGAAAAGGAAAACGAAATAAAGAAACCAAAAAAATAAAACCAAACCGAAGGATAGAATAATTTCGTTGAACCAAGTCACTGGCCCCGCATAGAGCTCAATTAGCTTAGCAGTCAATAACCAAGCACCGAGTTTGAGTTGGTCTGAGCAGGGTTGTTAGTAGTATAAGTCGACGAAGTGCATGTTTTTTTTTTTTTTGTATAACCCCCAAACAGACAGTGCGAATACGAGTAGACAGCCAGTTCACATGTGCATCTGAGTGCCAAACGAAGAGAACATAAATAATCCAATTTAATTCGATTTGTATGTGCGAACATGTTTGCCCAACAAAGCTTGAGAAAAATTCAAAATGATAGGAAAAACGAAGCTCTAGCATTAGCCTGGTTATTTACAAATTTTGTGAGATGCTGCAGGGGCACTGAGTAGATGTTCTTAAAATTTATTCCTCTCAACTTTTGTCGTTACAACTTAGAACAGTTTTGTTGCAAGCAAGCATTGAATTTAATCTGATTGGATGTATTTTGAAACACTTCTTGTCTTACTTTTTTGTTTTTCTCCTGCAACATGTTTCTAAGTCACGTTAAAAAGTTGCCAACGAAATTTTGATGAAATCTACAAGGAGCTCATCAGTTACAAGTATAAGTATAAATAAGCACTGATATTTCTACTTCAATAGGCAATGCATCAGTTTAAGTACTTACAAGTATAAGTTCCAGTACTTTACTTGAAAGCTATGCTTAGGTACCTACTTCTTCAGGATCCGGGTGTAGAAGAAAACAAAAATAGAATAGAGTGAAAGAACTTGAGTACTGGTAAATAGTTAAGTAATTTTCAGCTTTCCTGTAGAATAAATTATGAGCATAACGTTCTGGTATTAGTACCAGTTCTAGTACACGAATAAGAACTTTCAAGTACCAGTACCAGAATTTTTAGTGTACCTGTACCTGATCAAGTACTTGTAAGTTGTAAGTGCTGGTTGATAGGTACTCGTGCGCCTAAAAGTACTTGTATCTGTAGGTATTGAAAGTGCAGGTACTTGTACTTGAAAAGATAAAAGGACTCCAAAACACCTTTGCTGGTACCAGAGATAGATAGATAGATTCTTTATTTCATATTAGGGTTTTACAATATTACTTAAGACTAAGGACATGGCAATACTGCCGTCTGCCTGAGAGTACGTTTCATAATAAAAAATGAAAAGAAAAAAAAATATAAACAAAGATCAATGTAGAAATTAATAAATAGGTTAATTTAATAATGAAAAAAAATAAGTACAAAAAAACTTTTAAAATAATAAGCTGTAGAATTGAACATGAAACAATTTTCAATTTTTGAAAGTTAACATTTTATAAACAATTTTAAAGTGATTTGAAACACAAAAAGATCAATAAAGAAAAAAAGATTCTATTTAGAAAGCATATAAACATTTTCCAATTTTTAAGTGATTTGAAACACAAAATTAATAAACAGTTTTTAAAAGGTTGAATAATTGAGCTTCACTTAATGAGAAGTTACAAGAAACAGTTTCGATAATTAAGAGCTTGTTCACAAAACCCATACAGAGTTGTCCACCCTGCCAATCCGTTCAAAATTCCTATCAATTGTGTTCTGGAGAGGACGCTTTGATGGAAGTGAAATCTTCTGATTTCCTGCAAAATTGGGCACACAGCAATAAAGTGAAAAACATCATCGCGCTCGAATCTGTTACAAAAATTACACAAGATTGGTAAGTCTGAACGATGAGGGACATAATTTAAGCTAAGAATTTCGACTCTTGCTCGAAAAATGGTGCTTATAACTTTCACAGGGAGTTCCATTTTAAAATAATTATTAGCTTGAAGTCGATGATTTAATTCATTGTATATAAGCCTTGTTGATGATGCCGCCGCGCGACTTAGATGTTGAACGTATATTTGTTCATCAACCTTTGCTATTACTTTAGCAAATATCTCACTCCAGTTATCTAAGTTGGATTCAGTAAGATCAAACCCGAGGCCATGAGAGGTTGCTAGATCGCTCCATTCTTTGAACGGTGTTGAATTTGTACGCAGTAGGTAAGCCATAATCGATTTGTGAAGACTTAAACCAGGTTTTTGCATAGTCCTTATCAAGAAATCAGAATTTACTTTGAGGTTTCTAATGTAAATTGGGCATTGGGGTAATACCTGACTCGACGTGGATAGCATGTGTTGGGGTGGAATTCGGTAATCGAAATAAACGTTTGAAAAAGAACCTTTGAATCGATTCGAAATCCTCGAAATACTTATAACCGAAAGCTTGGACTCCATAACACAAACAAGAATTGATAGTAGCTTCAAACACACGGTATTTGGACCCTAAGTCTATATTTTGGTTTGCAAAGAGGTTTGGCCACATCACGTTAAGGGCAATTTTGGCTTCCTTACACTTTTCCTGTACATGTGTTGCAAAGCTAATGTTTGAAGAGATCAACACACCCAAATACTTGAATTCTTGTACTACCTTTATGCGTTCACCATTCAAAAGCCAGTTTTCTTCTCTTGACCTCTTACATTTCCGAGCTTCAAACACCATAATTTTTGTTTTCATAGCGTTTATTTTCAAATCCCAGGTGTTGCAGTACCTCTGAAGCTTATTTATTTGAAGTTGAAGAGAGGAAGGGTTATCTGCCAACATAACCAGATCATCTGCGTAGAGAAGCACTTTTATATGAGTGTTGGAAATGCTGACTCCCCCAGGCAAGCATTCACTAATGTCGTCGATAAAAAGAGCAAAGAAAATTGGGCTCAGAATACACCCCTGAGGAACACCAGCAGAAGTTTCGAACCAATTCGATGTCTCAAAGCCATCCCACACTGCCGCACTAGTTCCAATCAATAGAGATTCATACATTGTCAAAAATTTCCTAGAAATACCAAAAGAAGCCATTTTGTAG
Organism: Sphaerophoria taeniata; assembly: GCA_943590905.1. NCBI lineage: Eukaryota > Metazoa > Arthropoda > Insecta > Diptera > Syrphidae > Sphaerophoria > Sphaerophoria taeniata. The sequence goes on from OX016541.1 coordinate 29,875,775, forward strand.
ATGAGAGCTTGCCAATTAACAGTGTCAAAGGCTGCTTTAAAATCAACAAAGCAGGCATATAACTTTTTTTTCCTTGGATAAATTTATTAGCTATGCTAGACAAAGCAAAGATGTGGTCAAACGTTGAGAATCCAGCGCGAAAACCAGCTTGGAATATACTCAAACGTTGGTTTGATTCTATCCAGTTTGAGAGTCTCCTATAGAAAATTGTAGCAAATACCTTTCGAATGGAGTTAAGTATTGAAATACCCCTATAATTTTCTGGCAAGTTTGAATCTCCCTTTTTAAAAATTGAAATGATAAGAGCTTGATTAAAGCTTTGCGGAACACATGCATTTTCAAACAAATGATTGTAAAACAATAGTAGGTGATGCTTAAATTCAGACGTTGAGTATTTAAAAAACTCGAGAGGGATACCATCGTTACCAGGTGACTTATTGTTTTTCATAGAAGATAAAGCAAAATTCAATTCATCTACAACTATTGGCATATCAAGTTCCTCGACAATTGGGTTGGGCAAGGCGTAGTGAAACGATTGCCGTTCGCAACTAGCTGTCAACAACGATTGAAAATGAGTGGCAAGAATGTCGGCTTGTATTGCACTACCCGCTAAACGATTGTTACCACGCAGTTCTCTCACGCTACTCCAGAAGGTTTTTGAGTCTTTACATTTTTCCAAGTTTCTAGCTAGGTTTCTCGTGTAGTTTAACTTCTTATTCTGACAAACTTGCTTATATGTTTTATTAGCTTTTAAATAAGCGCATTTGGAACACTCAGTATTTGACTTCCTAAACAAGTTAAGGGAAGAAAATACTTTTTTACGGAGCAAGTTACACTCGTAGTCAAACCATTTACAGTGGGAAACTAATTGATTATTGCAGCGATTTTGAGAAGAGGAAGACCTAATAGCCTTCAAAAAGTTCTCTACAACAAGTTCTAGGGGAGCTGAACTTGGCGAAAGAAGTAAACCTATGTTTCTGTTTAAACAAAGCTGATATGAATCTGCCTTATGAGGTAGCCATCTGAGCTTAGTCAGATTACTAGTCCTCAGGATAGGGCTTTCTTGAACAAAAGTTGCACTAGCGACGATTGGAAAATGGGTCGAAAAATTTGCTTCCAATACTTCAAAATCTTCAACTACCTGAATCCAATCACCAGAGACTACACAAATGTCAATAACTGAACTTCCTTGGCCACTTAAAAAAGTCAGTTCACCATTGACGTCTGAGTTCAACGAACCATTCAATACACAATAACCAAAACTTTCAAAGAGATCAGTTAAAAGCCTGCCATTTCTATTCAATATATCATCTTTAGAATTTCTTCGTGTTAATAGATTCGACTGAGTATTCAATTGCTCAACGTTTGAATTTTGAAAAAACCCAATTCTCGAATTCAAATCACCGATTAACATTACATTAGATGAGTTAAAAACATTTAAAAAATCGTTCAGCTCGTTAAAATCATTCAACCAGTTATTACAGTTTAAATAGAGTGGCACAATATAGTGACTTTTCCTAGTACTGCTACCATCTATTTGAATAACTACTTTACTACTTATTTGCTTAAATCTAACAAAATTATTAAAAATACTTTTTTTAATACCACATATAATACCTTTCATTTTGTTGCCCTTCTTCCAAGAAGGTTTCAATCAATATAATTATATCGTATTTTTGAATCAAATTAAAAAAATCAACTAACAAAAGTTTATTTTTAATGCCAGCTATATTATAACTTAAAATTTTTAGTTAAGTGGAATTAGTATTAGTACATTTACTTGATATATGGCAGACGGCACTGACTTCCTATGACAGGTTCACATGAACTCCAGGTGGAGGCGCTGATGATGGTAAAGGGTCAGTAGAATTTGCTCCATCGCCGCTGTCAAAATAAACAAGTGCTTGGTTTCCAAATTGTTGTATAAACTTCATCTCACTTGATGTTTTAAAAGCCAAACCACGAGCAAATTTGCTATCAAATAGTTTGTCGTCGATTTGTAATTTATCACCTCTTACAAAGACTTTAGCTGCTGGATTTAGTGCGAGAAGTTTTGTTCTTATTTCGAACAAGGTCTGCCTTTTTTCGGTACAGCAGTGATTGCTCTCGGTGTACACTTTTTCCAGAACCTCTAAGTTGTTTTGACGCCGAAATAATTTTTTGAACAGAATCGGATGATTCCAGTTCCAAAAGTACTGTCGCTCTTTTTGATTTCGTGTTAAGTATTTCCCGTGCAGATTTGACCAGAATATCACCACCACCTTTTACATCGAGAAGGCCCTTGCATGTCTGTTTGGCAGAGTTGACTGCATCTGCCTTGTCATCTAAAGGGAGGTGCACGACAATAATATTCTCGTTAACTTTTCTTGACAATAGTTCTGTTTGAGACTCCAAAAGCTCGCATCTGTCAGTAATTTTGCATAATTTCTCGTTGAGGCTCAAATTAGTTGTCTTCAGAGATGATATTTCATGTAAAAGTGAGTTAATTTCCGATTTCGTCGCAAGGTCTTTTAGTTTTTCGGATAAGACCTCGTTGAGCATAATTTTTAACTCAGTGACAGTCAATTTACCAACCTCCATAACTGAATTTTGTGAGCTCGAGTATTTTTTATTGCAGTGGACCGATTCCGGAGAAGTTGTAGATACTTTTCGCTTGTTGTTCATAAAGATGAGTCCCGTTCGTCGAATAAATGGTGTTAATTTTTTGTAGTTTCTTGATTGAATAAGTGCTTCTTTTATATTTAATTACTTTTTCCGATAGTTTGTAAACTTAGTTAAGAGATAAAAGTTGATAGTAATAAAATTAAGAAGGAAACAAGAAAAGAAAACTATTTATTTTTGAAAATTACAGGGATCTGGTACCAAAACTCTTCCAAAATACTTGATTCTTATAAGAACCAGTATCAGTGTGTTGAAGTATAAGTACAAAATACCAATGAAACTTAAGTAGGGAAATAACGGCTCTTGCCAGTTTCTGCAAGTGTTTAACGTTAAAATACTAGAATTTGAGAGTAAAGACTTAAATGCTTTACAAAAACCTGTAAAATTCTTTTAGGGTGTTTTAATAAGTATCAGTATCTTAACTACCAGCATTCCCACTGATACTTTACTGGTTTTTATCAGCGTTTAGGTATGGAAGGAAAAGTACTAGTTCCTCTCCACGATTACAAGTACATACTTAGTACTTCTCAGCTGTACTTATAGAAACACATTAAAGTATCCTATAAAGCAAACATATAAGCCGTAAATAATTTATTTGTCATCATGGGGCTTCGTTTTTGCAAAAAATCCAAAAGCACCTCTTTCGAATATCAAAACAAAAATCTTATCAGAAAATTTAAATCAAAAAATTTGGTAGGTTATTAAAATTCTTAAATTTATTGCAAAAAAAAAATCAAAACAACACTAATCGCCTTGAGGGCAATGACCAATCGAATGTCTTATATAATTCAACAAATTATCTCCATTTCCAATGGTCCACACCGATGCTTTCTTCTTTGATACAAAAAAAAACTTAATCGAAACTTTATTCGAAATAAATAAAAATCCCCAAAAAAGAAAGAAAGAAGAGGAACTTCATCAAATTCCAGGAATTTCATCCCAAGAAGATGCATTTAGTCCGACAATATACACGAAGACACACCAAAAGCAACAATCAATTCAAGCATAAGACCCAAAATGAGATTACCAATCTGTTACACACTCTCTGCACCTCGCCAGCCGTTTGCGTCCACCTAGCCACAGTACCAGGCTTTTTAAACAACTCCACCTTCATCAAAAGTGCAGTATTATTCCTTTGCAGTTGTGATATAGCGACAGGGAGCGTCCGTTGTAACACGAGAACCTGAGAAGCCAATAAAAGCCAAATAAGTTTGGGAACTCAAAATTCAAAAAAAAAAAATCAAAGCCAGTTAAATGGAGAAAAATTTCAATTTCAAAAGGAACACCGCCGATGACGACGACCGACGACGACGCCACCGCACCGTTTCCTCGAAAATTTCACACAAAACAAAAACAATTTTTCAAATCACCGACCGCGCCGCCGTATCCAAAAGCACTTATTGAATGAGAACTTATAAGGTCCGAAAAGGAACAAGGCAGCATCCCAATTCTCATCTTCGATGTGGTCCGATGAAGGACATAAATTAAAATACCTAAAAGAGTTTTTTCTTTTTGTTTGCTTCATTTTATTTTTCGGTCAAAATCGAATCCAATGAGCCACACAGAGGTCCTAAAGCTACTTTTCGTGAAGTTCGATTTTTTGGTTTGGTAAATGGTTAAACGAAGGCGTTTGTTTTGGAAAAAAGTCCAAAACAAAACTATAAAACTGAATGCAGAATTTAAAAGTTGGACCACCACTAAAGCTTGATCAAAGCCGCCAACAAACTTGTTAGACAGAAATTTTGGATTTATGATTCAGGACTGGATTTATTGAGGCAGCAACAAATGAGACAAGAAACTGAGAGAAACAACTTTTGTTGTTCTTTTTCCCAATTATCTATTGAAATTTCAAAAATTAAAAACTTCGAGCTAGGCCCAATGCGAACTCTCTTTAGCCACTAGTTAACTAATTCAACCCAGACAAAATTGATGGATGTTCCTTTTGTCATCATGGTCTTACGATTATTCAAAATCTCGGGTCCAAAATTCTAACAAATGCCACACTTACTTTTTTTCGCAAGATATATTCAAAATGACGATAGTCGGGTCAGCTAATTCAATACTTTTTATTGAAATTCCTTGACTGTAAGATTCGAATTGATTTTAGTTACAATTTGGCCAGTCCGTTTTCAAGTTTTACTTACTTGCTTACTTACTTACTTAAGATGGCGCTACAGTCCGGTGTGGACTTGGGCCTCAATCAACACTCTCCGCCAGCCAGCTCGGTCCCTAGCTAGCTGCCTCCAGTTTTGCACTCCAAGTTGATTGAGGTCCTCTTCCACTTGTGTGCGCCACCTGAGTCGCGGTCTTCCTCTCCTTCTACGTCCCTAGGGAATAGTGTCGAACGTTTCTGGGCCGGAGCATTGATGTCCATGCGCTCTAAATGGCCGAGCCATCTGAGTCTCTTGACCTTGTCCTTTCTGGCTAGGTCCACGTCGATGTACAACCCGTAAAGTTCGCTGTTGTATCTTCTTCTTCATTCCCCATCAATGCACACGGTGCCAAAGATGACCCGAAGAACTTTCCTCTCGAAACAGCCTAAGGCACATTCATCCGATTTTGTCAAGGTCCGTGCTTCTGCACCATACAGCGATACAGCAGGGCAGGGATGATGAGGGTGTTGTACAGTTTTACCTTAGTTGCTCGTGAGAGGGCTTTTCCACTCAACTACTTTCTTATTCCAAAGAAACAGCGATTATAGCAAGAGTATTTCTTCGTCTTATCTCGGCGCTGGTGTTATTGCCCGTGTTAATAGCGGAGCCTAGGTAGACAAACTCCTCTACTACCTCGAAGTTGTATTGTGACGTTCTGTCCGAGCCGTCGGTGTTGGGTGTCCTTCCTCGAAGACAGCATATACTTTCGTTTTTCCCTCATTTACCGCTTAACCCATTTTTGCCGCTTCTGTCTCAATTATCACAAAGGCGCCATTGACATCACGCTGCGTTCTTCCCATTATATCAATATCATCGGCGCACGCGAGAAGTTGAACAGATTTTTGTAAGATAGTGCGTCTGGTGTAGACGGTGGAGTTTTGCACTATCTTCTCAAGAACGATGTTTAAGAAATCGCACGATAGCGCATCGCCTTGTCTGAATCCTTTTTTGACGTCGAAAGATTCCGTAAGCTCATTGCCAACCTCGATGGAGCTACGAAGCTTGGCAGGGATGCCAAAACTAGACATAGCTTTACAGTTCGTCTCTGTAGATGCTGTCATACGCGGCCTTAAAATCGATGAAGAGGTTATGGGTATCGATTTGGAGTTCATAGGTTTTTTCCAGGATCTGCCAAAACGTGAAAATTTGGTCGATGGTTGACTTTCCTGGTCTGAAGCCACATTGATAAGGACCAATCAGGTTGTTGACGAAAGGCTTCAGACGTTCACATAATACTGCAGAGAGGATCTTGTAGGCGATGTTAAGTAGACTGATTCCTCTGTAGTTGGCGCAGTTTAGAGGATCTCCCTTTTTCAGGTTTTCAAGTTTTAAGTGTTCTTAAAAAACTTTCATTTTCCTACATATACTAGCGTACCCGACTGACGTTGTCCTTGTTAAAAAAAATTGTTGTCTGATTATTGATGTTTGTAGAAAATACGTTTGGTTCGCTTGTGAGTCTTAATAATCACGAATCCCCCCTTCGACATAACACACAAAATAAACATCAAAATCCATCCAGCTGTTTAGGTAGAGTTCTCACCAAGATTTTCGTCTGTAAATTTTAGTTTTGAATACATGGAAAATCGATCATGGAAAGTGTATTCTCTTCTTCTTCATCTCAAACTCAATATTTTTTTGTGGGAAAGTTTAAGGTTTCCACTATTTCATTTCAGTCTTACATTTTGCTTATCCAATCGTCGTCTTTCGGCGAGGTTTATGTCAGCAATCATCTTCTTTTATTTGACATCAGATTTATGGTAACTTTGTAGAGTTAATTAATGTTTATGCCATTAAGCAAAATCCCATTTCGTCTATGCCTCAACAAAGTTATAGTTTTTTTTTTACATTCTAATAAATATTTGACTAGCATTTAACTCGTCGCGTCGAGCAGGAAAAACGTAAATTTTATTTGAAAATTTTAACATATTTTTATGATCTTCATGATTGATTCCTCATTTAAAATTAAAATATACAAGTTCCAATTTTTTTTTTCTTTCATTTTAGGTGAGTTCTTATCTTTCTTGTGGTCACCTCTCACTTATACCTACATTTAGATATTATTCATCCAAGCTTCAAATTTGGCTGATTATTTGCATTTGTGATTATGTGAATATTTTTTTTTAAGAATTTAAATCAAGACAAAAGAACCATTGATCTTTGCTCTCATTTTTCAAATTTCGAAATTAGAATCTTTTGGGATGTGATGACGCGATTTTTATTCGAAACCACAAATTACGACGAAATAATCAACAATGGTGAATTTCAATCTCTCAGGGGCTTCCTAATTTTTATTTGTTTTATATTTGAGCAGTAAAGATAATTCTCAGTTATTTGATATTCAAGAAGAATGAAAAACAACAGCTTATCTTTGCATCTTTTCAGAAAGGTATGAGTAGGATTTTATAAGCATCGTTCGTTGTGTGATGGAATGTGCAAAAATTCTAGGGAGTTCACAAAAATCCCATGTGCGCTTTTGTTTTTATTATTTTTTTGTGGTTTAAATTTTTTTTAAACATATTGGAGATTGTTGCTCCGTTGAACTTGTTCATGATTCATGAGCAATACAAGTTCTAGAATTCAATGAGTTAACCCTTAAACCAACAACAATCGACACATATTTCTGAAAGGCAAATAAACTTTTGGGTTTTGATTAAAATTTTAAATTTTATAACCCCCAACATAAAAGTTGTTAGAATAGTATTTATGGAGCCAGTCAGAATAAAATTAATGACTCATTGGAATTAATGTGAAGCGAAGCATAACTAGTAACAAGTTTTTTTTCCGTAACCGATGAGGTTTAAAAATAATATTGAAAACAGTAATCAATCATGATGTAATAATTAAGAAAGTCTAGCTTGAAAATTTTCGCAAAAAGAAAAATATTAACACAGGTTTTGGATCCGAGTAAAAAAAAGATGAACATAACTAACCTACTGGCACACAAACGATTCTTGACTAATGATTTATTATTTGTGGGAAACAAGCTTTTGGCAACTTTTGATTAAAACAATTATTTTTGTTTGTCTGCACGAAGATACTTCTAACAGTTTCTTTTTCTTCTTTCTCAAGTTGAAGGCTAATGCTAATTGTTTAAGAAGAAAACAAAAATAAAAACTTGAAAACGGGTTAGGGTCGAAATTCTGTATGGGTCAAAATTCGGATTCCAAAATTCTGTATTCCAAAATTCTGTATTTTAAAATTCTGTAAATTCAAAATTCTGTATTTTAAAATTCTGTAAATTCAAAATTCTGTATTCTAAAATTCTGTAAATACAAAATTCTGGATTTCAAAATTCTGTATTCCAAAATTCTGTACTCCTAAATTCTGTAAATGATAAAAGAAAAATTGTTTTGATCATTATCAAAAAAAGTGCGCACTTTTTTTCATTATCAAAACAATTTTTCTTTTATCATTTACAGAATTTAGGAGTACAGATTTTTGATGTTTTCTATGCAGAACCTTGAAGCATAGATTATAATTCTAACGTAACGGATCTCTCTCCAACTAATTTGCATATTATAATGTAACGGACCTCTCTCCAACTAATTTGCATATGGTTTACATGAATCACATACCTTGATAACACATTTTGCGTTCGACAGCTTAAGTTAAGTGTTATAAGTTAATCGTGATAAATTGAATTCAGAAAAAATGGCAAATATTAAATTATTAAAATCTAATAAAGGAAAGGATAAACGTTTACTTAAAAAACGAAGATTATTAAGTAACGTAGACTTTTTAAGACGGTTAGCTAAAAATCTTCATCTATATTAAATTATGTTATTCATTTTGTTATTTGCATTTGATTTTTTGTTATTTGCTTTTTGTTTTTTTTTTTATAAAATGTTACTTAATTTGTTAATTGAATAAAAATTGTTCTACAGGCAATTAAAAAACCTGTTCATAACTGTGAGTATTAATGTAGAGATTTGGAATTACAGAATTTCTAAAAGCGGAATAATGGATTTGCAGAATTTTGAAAAACAGAATTTTGGATTTACAGAATTTTGAAATACAGAATAATAGAAAAGCAGAATAATGGAATACAGAATTATGTTCATACAGAATTTTTTCTTCAGATACAGAATTTTGTTCATACAGAATTTTGGAATACAGAATAACGACCCGTTCCCCTTGAAAACGAATGAAATTTGAGCTTTTTTTAAATTAAGTGTAAACATTTGAGTCAGCTAATTTTTGTTTGTATTGAGAAGCTACCTCATCTAATAAATTGGCAATTTGTTGAGACATCATAATTTTAATTTTTTTTCGATTTTGTATAGTGTGGGGTAGTGTCCGTGGCTTAGTGGTTAGGTGCGTTGGCTGCTAAGCAGAACGTCGTGGGTTCGAGTCCTACTCGTGCGCATAGTTTTTATTTCAACTTTCCTCTTCGCAAGAGGAAGAACTGACAAAACTTCCAAGAGTATCAATCTGTCATGAAAAAGTGCTTCTTAACTTTGCCGTTCGGAATCGGCGTTTATTTTTGGGTCTCCTCAATTCTTCACACGCACCCAAAGAATTGTTGATGAGAGTAAGCCACTTAGGCCTTGGCTCTTCAAGAGCTGTCGCGCTACTCTATTTATTTATTTTTATTTTTATAGGGTGTTTTTTTTTTCTCCCCCAGATACCGCACGCGCTGGGGTCCATTTTCACCGAGTACGATTGCAATTACGGTTGCTAGTCGTATCGGCACTTAATTACAAATTATTTGAAATAAATAAAATAAAAAAAGCGATGGCGATTCGAACGTATTATTTCTTAGACGTATAAGACTTTGAACTTTGACTGGCCCGGAAGAAGTCTAATACTACGTTACCACCTACCTAAATCAGGAGATTTAGCGAAGTAGGTTTATAGTAAATCTCGGCTTTTCTCGGATTTTTGGTATAATACTTCGCTATCGTAAATCAAAGAAAAGCCAAGATATATTCTTAGAGCTATTTTCTTCACAAGAAGTTGAACTCAACTTGAGGATTTTTATTCTCAACTTGTGATTTTGGTTTTCTTCACTCACATTTGACAGTTTCAACTTTTGATTCTCAACTCTCAAGTTAATCAACTCCCGATTTTCTCAACTTCCGAAAAAAGTAGAAGTTGAGAGGCAAACTGGAGAGTTTTCTCTCAAATTCAAATTTTAATTAAATAAAAAAAATATATTTGTTTTGAAAATAAAATACTTCGCGAAAAATCGTATTGGGAAATCGTCCATCGTGTGCTCAAGAAGTTGAAGAAGAAGAAAGTACCCGAAATATGGGATGACCACGATTTTATACACATACATACATACGGACAACGTATGTAACATAATGTAGCGTATGTTTTTAGGAATTGATAAGTGGACATTGCCTTGGAACTTGAAAAGCGTTTGCCACAAGCCAAGCCAGTCTTTCTCTTTTCGAAAAAAACACTTTTGGAAAATTTTTTTCGGTCATGGAACTTAAATTCGTATGAATTTTTGTAATGAATTTTTTTATTGCAATTCTATATTTGTGAACTTGTGAAGCTCTCTATTGTCTATTTGGCTTACCAAAACAATAAGAAAAAATCAAACCAGACACACCATTCGTTGGATTCATATTTTAATTAGGAGTTTAAACAATAACAATCAACAAAATTACAATACGATTCAAAACATTCGCGTACATTATGAATTTGTGATGTCCTCGTCTTCGAGCTAGGGCACGTGCATTATCTTGCAGGGAATGTCGTACAATGCGTGCGTCGTCGGTCGGTTACATTGAATACCTCCATGGTACCAATCCATTGAGGCCGCTTTCGGGTATGATGATTTCATTTCCATCAACGGTGCTTAGCATTTGACCTTCCATTGGGTTGGCTTGTCGTCGATTCGGGTATTTATTCAGATGTTTCACACACGAAATATTTGAAAAAACAAACACAATTCAAGAATTTCTTTTTTTTTAAATAAATTTGGTGCGTTTTTTGAATTAAAATAATTTTTCAGAAGATTTTTGGCTTCGTTGTCCAGCAAATTACACGAACGACTATAAAATCTACATCAAACAATTGGTTTGACATTTTGAATGACATAAAAGTCAAAGCTAAAGTTGAAACAAACGTAAATGTCAGAAATATCCCAGGGAAATTTTGAAATAATGAGAGAATTGAAATAATGAGAGAATTCAACTTTTGAATTGCAACTCTCGAGTTGAGATTTAAATTAGTGAAGAAAAACGATTTTCAACTTGTCCCTCAACTCTTAAGTTTTTCTCAACTCTAGAGTTGGCCAACTTGAGAGTTTCCTACAAGTTGAGCAATTGTGAAGAAAACGGCTCTTAATCTACTTCGATAAATCTCGTAATTAGTGTAGGTGGAAACGTAGTATAATCTGGAGGTCCAATCAAATCGCCACAACCGGTCGACAACCAACAGCAGCTAACGCAAATCCAAAAACCAACATCGTACACTCATCACCAGCCAACAGCCAAATATACTGTGCATCAGTGAAATACAAAATGTATATTATTATTCCGTTTGCCAGCATTGTAATTCACATTCATGTTCTGCCGCAAAATTGAGTTATAGATGTCAACTTTAAAAACGTGAGCAAAATCCCGGTAGTTATGCACCAGACTTGTTGTACTAGAAACTAGAGAAATTTCTCCCATCGTTTTTAACAGATTGTAAATTCATTCACTGGATCTACTCAGGCTGTAATAATCAAGTGGCATCCTGCTTGTTCAGATTGTGTTGAAGGCACAGCTTCTGCACATCATTGCTGAACCTAAAAGTCATCTAAAGCTGACTTGAACTTGACTCATGATTGACTGTAACATTCTGACCAGCATCGTTTCTTAAGAAGTATAGATCAATTATTCCACCAGCCCATAGAGTAGAACACACCAAAAAAAATTTGTGGATAGGTATTCATCACTCCAAATACAACAGTTTTGTTTATTGACGTATCCATTCAACCAAAATTGGCATCATCGCTAAACAAAATTGGCTTAAGAAAACTGATATCAATATCAACGGCAATCCTATTTCGGACCCATTCACCGAATCTACGCTACTAGGTGATGCTGTGGCTTCGTGAAATGCCGAACCAATATAAAAATAAATCACTTGTCAGCTGTCAAAATACAATAGCGTTTTTTTTATTAAAGGTATAACAATAACCTCTAAATTAATGCATGCGCAATTGACAGAAAAATAGTTGTAAGTTGAACAGAATCTTTCATGAATTTTTTTTACAAACCGACTAGAAATCTAAGTAGTACAGTGAAATTATTTCCCATAGTGACTTCCGTACTTTGACAGTTGATAGTTTGTCAACTCAATTTGCCAATTTGACAATAGATTTTAAGAAATTGGAGCGACCTATATTCGTATCTTATCTCTCTATTAAGCCTGTAAAGTTTCATTAGCGGATGGCCAAGATTTTGAGGGATTAAAAAGTGTATACCTAGGTATGCCAAGAGCACAGTGCTACCATGAGGAAATGGAGATGGGTGTCGGCTTAAATTGGTCTTAAATGTCTACAAAATTGGAATGACTCGGGAAGAAAAAATTAGGTAAAGTGTTCCACATTCGCGTAGTACGGCTAATAATTGAATACCTATAGTTAACAGTATGACAAAATGAAGGCAATGAGGCCCATTTATGGATGAATGTTGACCAGTAACATGGCTTGGGTTCAAAAATGTTTTCATCTCATCTTTCGTGGGTACTTCCTGTTTCGAAGAACTCACAAAGCCTCCAAGAGCATAATTTGTCGCGTGCTTAACTAAGCCGTTCCGGATCGGCATAACATTATAGGTCCCTCTGTTCCTTACATTCCTATATGATTGGTCATTGTTTAATGCGATTGGCAACAGCATTGCATCAAAATTGTCTTTGAATTTAAAGCAAAGACTTTAAGCATGTCAAGAAGAGCCTTACTCAAGTGAACAAAATATATATAGCATCGACTTTTTAGGCTTGAGCTTTTTTCCTTGTTTCTATTCTCTTGAAATCCGTAATGTCTGCCATTCAAATATTGCCCCTTTTTGTGCAAACATTAAAAACTGACAAAAAGCTGCCGACAGCATCTTCAAATCGCTACTCAAGCGGATTGTCAATATCAATCTCACAACTTGAGACATTCCACTGATAAAAAACACAAGTAGCATAAACAAATTTAACAAATAAAAAAAAGCCTCTTCAGCAACTTTGTTGCAACTTCTAGCAACACAGCAAAAATTGAGTAACTTGAACTTGGACATCGATCTTACACACAAGAAAAGTGTGTGGGCCTTGGTATGGTACTCAGCCTTTTTGTCTTATTTCTTTTCTGTTTAATTTAAACACGATCACCCAAAGGCGCAAACTAACTTACCGACAACGTAATCGATACTCAAATGTAATTGAGAAGCAACAATTCGAACTTCAATACAAGAAAAGGTCTAGGTTAAAGCCGGACCCTTCCCTTTTGGTTTTGAATTCGAAGAGAAGCTAAATTTGCACATGATGATGAAGATCGTTGCTGGAGAGCTAAAGTGCACAAGTGGATATCGCCGCCACCGCCACGCTGCTTTGGTAATTCAAGGGAAAATAAAACAAAGCCATTCAATCGATCAAAGTGTGAGCGTTGCAGCAGCTAGATGGGTCTTATTCGATTGCATCGATCCAATTGAAGTGTTGGCGAAAATTTAATTTAATCTGGAGCCATAACAGTGGGGTCTTAAAATCAAACAGAATCCATAAAAATTGTCTCAACGAGAAAATGCAAATGCAAAGAAGAAACAACTCGTCGCGACCCCACTGTTGTTGCCATGACGATGATCCGATCTGGTCATGTCTTTTCCAATCTGTTTTCCTAGAGTACCTTTAAGATTAAACAGAAAAAAAGGGACAAAGACGATGCACTTAATGAATTGTTCTGGAACAACGTTGCATCCACACCATCACCACAACGACCACATTCTGCCTCATGGGGCATAATTTAATGAAACCAAAGAGCAGCGTCATGTTTTTTTTTTTTTTGCATAGAAACAACATCATTCCCGAGCATGCTGTGTTGGTCATCATTCATTAATGCAAAAACCACGAAAGGATGCAAATCATTATAACGCGGCAGAGATGACTCTACGACCGACGGACGTTCGGCAATGGCAGTAGTAGAGTGGCGATCTATAGTGATGGAACAGTGGTTTATTCAAAAGCACACTCAGTCCATCAGACACGCGCAAACATGACTTGTGCATATCTAGAGGTACACGCCAAACTGGCATATAGACGGACAGAGAACACCCAACACTGGCAATATGAATGACTCTGGCTCGAAGCAATCACACATCATCCTGTCGGCTTGACTATTATTAGGTAATTACCAATGTTTGTTTGAGAGGCGCACGAGAAGAGCCCTTTCATAGGTATACGTCTCTTGTGTTATAAAACACGAACTGGCCCAAAGGATCGAACTTTAGAGGTAATTCCATTGAGTCATTGCCTTTTCGCAGGAAGAGACATTATTTGAAGGTCTGGCTGGCTGGACTGGATAAACTAGCAGTGACGAGAAGTTCGACGTGAGTCACCACCGCATCTTCTCTAAAGAATTGATGAATTGATATATGATAAATCTTTTTTCTGGAATAGTGCGTTTCCGGTTAAGATGTCTTTTTTCGACTTCAAATTTGAAACTCAAAGAAGCCTTCAATGCGTTTGAAACTGAACTTCGGACAGTCTGACTAATGTGCAATATTTTAATTCCTCCTAACTCAAGTGCTGGTTCCACTAACTTCAAGGTAGGAACGCAAGTGTTCAGCCACCACAAGCCTCTGTCGTTTTATGTAGTACCTACCTTGTTGCCTGCAGCTATTATTAATGAAATAAATTCCCCATTTAAGACCGATGGTAGTTACAGTCGATAATAATTACAACATAGAGCCTCTGTCTCCCGTGTATATGTCGAACAAGCGAAATTAAAACAAAACTTGTGTTTATAGGCACTAAAAGTAAATTAGAAACAATCATTAATTTCGTTAAAAATCGACAGAACAATAATGGCAAAAAAAGTGAAACTGACTTCGTCGTCGTACGCTTCAATGAACTGCAGCGTCTGGCTGCCCCGGGGTCGCTGAAAGTCCAAGTCAATGAAAAGCGAGTCGGTCTTTTGAAGAATCAATAAAGACAAAACAAAACATAGCCAGTGATTTACAGCGGCATATGTTAAGTGTAGATTGAATATTGAATCCATTGACGTACAACCTTAAATCAAGTGTTTTATTATGAAGCCAATTTATTTACAACGCTTGTGTAAAACAAATTATTCATGCCGGGTTGGATTTATGCATGGTCCGCCATTTTGAAAAATGTATTTACACAGTTTTTGTGGTTACTATAAGCCATAGAGATGTATTTTTAGATCATATTTTATAGAAAAATTTGTTTTCTTTAATGTTTATCTTATTACATTTTTTTATACCTCCTTGCAGTAAGAAGTTAAAGCCAAAAAACTGTCGAAACTTTGAATTTTATAGTTTTGACAACATGTGTTATCTTAAAAATTAATTGGAACCATTTATATTCTATCGAAATAAGAAAATATTGGATTTGATAGAACTTCATATATACTGAACATGTATGCCTTGTCCGCCATTTTGAAAAATGAATAATAACGGTTTTTACGACTATTATTGGCCACAGAGATGCAATTTTGATAAAGCTTTGTTGGAAAAAATATTTTCTATAAGTTTTGTCCTAACACATTTTTTGATATCTGTATTCAGTAAAAAGTTAAGGTCAAAAAATTGTTGGAACTTTGCATTTTATACTTTTGTGAACTTGTGTTATCTTAAATTTAAATTGGAACCATCTTTTGTTCTCTAAATGTCCATTTTACTTCAATGGAAATCTCAAAAATTAAAAAGTTTTAATAAGAAGACCAAAACGTATCCTTGTCCGCCATTTTGAAAAATGAATTTATTTGATTTCTGAGGCTATCATTGGCTTCAGGGATGTTATTTTGATACAGTTTTGTTGAAAAATATGTTTTCTGTGATTCCACACATTTTTGGATATCTGCTTCCAGTAAAAAGTTGTAGTAAAAAAAAAAAAACAGAGGAACTTCAAGTTTTAGTTTTGTGAAAAAGGCCAAAATGAATCCAAATCCCTCACTGATCATACATGGTGATTCAGTAGTTAGATCTGCATCGGTGATCACAAAAAAAGCACCAGCCTAGTGCATAACATGCCCCTGTCCAGTCAATTGAGAAGAGAGAAAGTTGTGCGAAGGAAAACTGTGCAGCTGTGCAGTTGCATTTTCAGCCATGTACTCCGTCTCCGATATATTGTAAATATAGGTACCCATCTTGATAGATATAGACCTGCCTTACCTCACACTAAACTCCAAAAGCAATGAAAATGCTTTTTTTGCAAATTTATGATCATTTGGAAATTAATGTTGACCCTTTTTCCGAATTTTATCCCCGACGAGCAGTGCAATAATGCACTGGTATCTCCACTTAACAGCAGTGCGGTTGGTCAGCGCAGTAGATCAGCATCATCTGGTAATTAACCCTAAATTCTTAAGTTAATGAACGATGAAACGAAAAACATGTTAGATATTATGGAGATTCTTTGTGACGATTGTGCATACGCAATGACTGTTAAAGTGGTCCCGCTGTTGGATGCGATTCCCAATCTTGACTGCAATTGCGACGAAGACACTGTATGGCCAGTTCGTAGTCAATATTGCTGTAGGAAAGTTTTTTCCAACATTTTTCTTGCGACAAAGTCGCTGGTGTCTCCAACGTAATCTCTGTCAAGATGAAATCAATTTTCTCTTTCCAAAGCGCGCGACTTTGCCACAGAGATAGATGTCCACTTAAATAGTGTTGCTCACATGTGTCGTGTTGCAGTTCGCTGTCGTTTGTTGTCGTTGATATGTGTGCAGACCTTAAAGCTATACCAACAAGAACGAGCCCGATCCCAGATCAGCGATCATTGATCTTATCCACACTTGACCAACTAATTACAGACTTTCTATTCTATCCGATGCGATGCTGGCCATATGTCGTCTTCTTCTTCGTCGTCTTTGCTATAACCAACCAACCAACCATCATCGTCATGTTGGTCGATCTATCGTTGAATGTGCATCTGTATCTAATTTCTTACGTGCATAAAGACTGATGGTGCTGTTGACTTTTGTGTACAGTGGCACCTACTATTTAATTGTTTTTTATCCGGTCCGCGTGCATGTGGCAAAAACGACAAGTGGTAGCCTCCGCATGATCCTATATGTGTGTGCAAGTGACAAATTGTGAACACTTGCTAAGTAACTCTTATAAGCTTTTATACGGTGGATCCGGCTTTGTGAGAGGTTATTATTTCTTCATGAGTTGACGCTTTAGAGAGCTTCTGTATTATATGTTTGAAGGTATCAATTATATGGATCGTTTAGCATAAAGGTTGTTTGGATGAAAAAAATCGCATTAAATGGGAAACAAGCTTGGGTGCTTGCGATATTGAGCGAGGCCTTTCTAATGCACTTATCTTAGACTTGGCCTTCCAAAACTTAATTTCGTAATGAGAATGACTGTTTACTGCTGAGCTGTACTTAGTTTGAATATGTAGTCAAGTACCTCGAGACATTTATCGAGTACTTGTGAGTATGTTACATGTTGAGAAAGTAGTACTTGTTACAACAACTGGAATTTGTTCTTGAAAATTTTAGTGAACTTGGTACTGCCAACTTTTCCAAATGGTTCAGTATGAGGGTATTGAAGTTCAAGAATATACTTGCAAGTACATTTCAGATTAATATACCAGTGCTGTTCAAAAACTTGAACAGTTCTTCAAAACATACTTTCTAACTCGGTGTTAACAAACTTAAAGTGATTAAAAAAGTATTTCAAGTATTTTTCATATTGGTACTTACATTTTTTAAGTGATTGACTACTCTCCTTCTGAAGTATTTGAAAATTTAGAAAAATGTTGATATTTGCCTTTCAGTTCCGGTTCATTTGGTAGAACTGTTAAAATATACTTCAAATGTATGTACTTCAAGTACCTGATTACTTTAGTACTTAACAAGTATTTTTAAAATACAAATATACTTGTGAGTACCTTTCAATTTGAGCTTATGTTACTTACAAGTAGTATTAAAGTAACAAGTCTTAAAGTTCTTGTTAATATCTTTCAATTTGAGCTAGTGGTACTTGAAAGTATTAGAGTAACTGTAGGAAATTAAAAAAAAAAAACAAGTACAAGACTTGTTTCTTGAAAAAAAACCTTTCGAGTAGGTACTTAAGTACTTACTCTAAAAGACCGATTAATTACCTACCCATGAAACCATAATCTATAAAAATATTGAAAATTGACTTTCGGTTCCAGTACAAGTGTTCTTTATTAACTCTCAAAATTGTTAGAATGTACTTGAACTCTGGCTACTTCAAGTAGTAGTAGTAGTTGAAATTTTTAAGTATAAACTCTATAATCCCAAATAAGTTTTTCATTTTTAACGTGACGGGCTTGGTTTTCTTGCAATTTACAGAATCTTGAATTTGTATATTTTAGCTCTTTTCATATAAAATCTTGTAGGTGTTTTTCTCGAAAACGGTTCTTTCGATTTTGATAAAATCTTTCTGCCACATTTAATTTTCTTGTTTGTGATTTCCTTTATATTTTCGAAGGGGAAAATGGAAACGCTATAAACGTCATAAATAAATTAAGCTTTAGTTTCGACAAAGAAAGAATTTCGTTACATTCTCAAAGACCGTCTTCAGACTCTAGAAGCTTCGACTCATTTGAACACCTTACATCCCCGGAAACATGTTTAGCATATTGTTCAACAAATTATCATAATTTTTTGTATCCACTTTATTAATTCAAAATCCAAGCAATATGAAGAAGATGTCTCCAGAATTGTGGCTGGTTGTCAGGAAGCCTTCATCACAAAGAGAAGACAAGCCCGTCATCGTTCACAAAAAAATATTCTGTCATTTCTCCAGCTCTAATCCCTTGATCAAACCTCAAGTTTACATATTCAAATCATGTTGTATGCATTTTTAATGAGATTCATCTTTCTGTATTTGTTCATTTTGAATTCTTCAACAGACTTTGAGTTTTGTGCTCAAAATGTTTAACCAAACGATTGGCTTTCTACTTTTTTTGTGTATATTATTTTGAATAACAATGACTGGACGTCCAACGACTCTAACTTAATGAAAGTAACAGAAAAAAAAAATAACAACAAAACATTGTCAACTTGAACCTAACCTACCTTGAAAATGCCCATTGCTCCGTGCGTCGGAGTTGGTCGGTCGTCGACGCATCGTCATCGTCACTGTGTATCACGTTTGGTCTTAGATAAAGCAGCCAATTACCTGAGGTTAATTTCCAATTCAGTATGATGAACCTGACCTGGTTTATAACCAAAATGACAACAAACAGAAAGAAGACGTAGGCCCACAACGGATCAAAGAAGATTTCCGACTTGAATGTCAGTGAAAGCGATCTAAGCAGCAAAGTTAAGAATATCAACTTTTTTTTGATGAGGGGACAAAGTTGGGAAACTACTCCTCATCGTTAAATGATGCGGGATTAAAAATGTTATTATGCGGGATTATTGAACGGGTAAGGCATTAAATTTAGGGGCTTGGGATTTTAAAGATGCGCTTATTCGACCGAGAACAATGTGGTCTGGACTGTTTGGTAACTGACCCTTCCAAGGTTCATTTCTTAAGATGAGATTATATTAATTGATCTAAATTTGATTTTGGAATCAGAAGCGGGCTTTAAGATCCCCAGAAGCAGCAGTTGTATGTAATAAATGTGCTTCCAAAAAATAGATCATTTTTGGCTGAAAATTGTCAAATTTAAACCAACTCGGTTCAGAAATCGGAAATTCGAAAAAATAGGTTTTCAATCCGTCAAAATCTTGGCCTTCTGCTGATGAAATTTGACAGTTAATCACTCAGTAAAGAGATAAGATACGAATCAAGGTCGTCAGAGGAATATTTCGTTCTAAATGTTACCGGATTGCCTCGATAATCAAGAAGAATCAAGAGCATGATTGTTCTCCAACAGTTCCATTAGGACCGCTCTCTTGCCTTTCTCCCAGCTGAATCTTGTATATCTTGAATATCAATTATTGCATTTCCAAGTTCAACAAGACGGAAAAAAAAAATCACGTCTTGACAAGCCTTAACGAAATGTCAACAGAGGTCAAGAATTTCTTAATCACTTCAACTCGCAACATCGCACTAATCGATCATTGTGTTTGCGAATTTCTACAACATTCAACATCAATTAGCAAACTATTTAGGTACATTAGTGCGACTTCAGTTTGCGTTTCTTTGAGCATCTCCCGACATTTTCTATTTGGCTTTTGCACGCCATATTTCACTCTCCATCGATTTATCACTTTTTTTCTTCTAAGAGTTGAAGTAACGCAATTAACGCAAAATATGTTTTAAAAACTTTCTAATTTCACTTTTCACAAAAAAACAGAAAAAAACAAAAAAAAACAAAACAACCAACAAAAGCAAACCCATAGAAAGATTTGATTACCATAACGATGTCGGGCACCTCAAATAAGCCTACACTCGAACTCAGACCAAGCCTCGAACGCCTACCTATATCAACCTCTTTTTTTCTTGTTCAAGTCACCTCTTTAAGGTGTCCAATGTCCGAGAGAGAGAGAGAGAGCCCACCATGACAAATAGCCGGTGACAGTTGGTTGTAGAAAATGGTAGCTTAGCGCCAGTTTACACGATCGGGCCAACACCGTTGCCCATGTCCATTGTCGTCGTTGTAGTTCTTGTGGTTGTTGAGTGTCGCTTAGTTGTTGGGGCGATAATTTATCGCTAGAAGGTCAAATTTATGTCGCTTAGAGGATAGCTATACATAAAGCTGGTTGGGTGTAGTTTTTCCATAGCGAGGAAAGTGTCCTTTTTGGGGAGCACACATCGGCGCTGTATTGCTGTTCGATTCGGTCGAGAAAATTTATTTATCGCAAGCAAATTATGTTCACGCTGTGTTCGAGTGCGCCATACCGCCAGTGCACTGAGCAACCCAACAAGAATTGGACTCTAATGCACGGCCGGCGCTGATCTTGTTGCGACAACGAGAACGGCGAGTATCATCGTCTCGTTTTTTTTTTCTTTTGTTGCACCGTTGCACGAAATCTTATTGAGCGCGTTTAATCTCGGATTACATTGTGCTAACAATGGTCTGGTGTGTGCATTTTAAAGCGCACACATGGTGGTCAAGATTAACCAAAAAAAGAGTAAGAATGAAGGTTCAAGTTGGCCAAAGCGATGAAATTAGACAGCATAAAGGATTTAAGTTTCGATAATGTGCAAAGAGGGTTATGTCGGAAGTCTAGATCGTGCAATGAGATACGGAGAGACATATTCTATAAATATTCAAAACGAACGTGGTGTTTGGATTTGAAGGGTATGGTGGATTATGCGGTTTAGCGAATGGAGTGCACTTGATAAGCAGACAATTTATGAAGACATTAATAGCTGCTGTGAAGCTGAATCGTTGTGCCAGTGGGATTTTCAATTTAAAAGTATTTAAGAAGAAGATTAAGATCAAGTTCAAAGTTAAAACTTTGAAAAACCCGAAACATACAAACATACTTCCGATTTTTCACGTCAGAATTCGAAAGGGTAATTTTGCTACGAAGCATCACACTCCGCTACCCTGATCAATACTCATGCAGCCACCAGAAATAAAAAGTCACAAAGTATCAACCCCTTGCACCCAGACTATAAAACACTTAGTAGACGTAACATCCGGGCTATTACGGCCACGGGGCAATTTTGACCTTATTCATATTTTTGTGTTCTAAGTTTTCCTCGAGTTTTATAATTCACAGGTGGTCTTTACGAAAAATTTGCCAAGTAGATGTGAAATGTCTTAAGAAGATTGAGCAACATACGATAACAAGCAGTTGTTCTGCTACCACTACTAGTTGGCTAGCAACCAAGTTCTTGTGCTTCCCCTTCCGAGATTCCCCCTCACGCTGAAACTCTGGCTATAGGCTTTCGCCGTCCGAGGTTCACCCTCACTCTGGGGCCTTCCTCTGGGCTTAATTCCTTCCGAGATAATTCCTCACTATGAGGCTGTGGCTATATTATCTCCGTCCGAGATTCCCCCTTACATTGAAGGTGGGTGTTTTACTCTTAGACTTTTTTTCTTAAATATCTCACACGTTACCTTTTATAGATCGGTTTCGTGAATGCTGCAAGCTGTTTAATAAAAATAGTTTTTGAAAAAGGGGCGTGGCAGTGAATGGATGTAATAAGACCATATTTCTATCACTTAAGAAGATTAAAAAGATTCATTCCTTAAAATTTGGATGAAATTGGATCGTGTAGTAGCTTTTTTTAAGAAATTCTGATTGAAAAGTGGGCGTGGTAGCTTACAAATTTTTCAAAACCCTTACTTAACTGTTTGTCTTACTATAAACAAAATAAAAAACAAATGTTATCTTCAATAAGAATTGCAAAGGCTTTCAAATCGAATCGCTTTAAGTTGGTTCGAAAACTTTTGGTCTCCACTGTCCACCTTCCTCCATTCTTTATATTTTTATACCCTGAATAACAATTATAAGCAACCGCAAGAATATCATGCCGTTGTATATAAAAATATGCTCAATAGCCAAGATCCCTTTGTGTTTTCAAAATAATAAGAACAAAACCAGAGAGACGACCAAATGACGATTATGCATATTGACAGGTTAACAATCAGGTTACGGACCGCTGACGTTTTGAATTATTTCATTTTCTTTCGCTCTCTCTCTCTTCTCATAGGGCTTGGCTTGGCTCTTCACTTAAAATATCAGAGAAGGCTTCAGGTAAAGTGAGACGACTTCCAGCTCAGCAAGCATCCATTTTCAAGACACACTTGAAAGTTGTCCTGCCCCAGAATAAAAGACAAATTTTAAAGATCAATTCTCTCAAGTCCTTGTAACGAAAGATGAGAGTGTTGATATGCAGGTGACTAAATGTTTCAAGCTAAAGGTCATGTGTGTGTACAGTCTAGCAGCGCCCAAAGTCGTCATGTGGTAGTATAAATACAAAGTAAGAGCATCTTCCCAAGGTGTTTAGCCTTGCCATCGAACGGTGCCCATAGGACTTTGAAGAATAAAAACAAAGGTGTGAGTAAGGTTAATCAGATGGAAGAACTCTATACAAACCATAACTATAAGCAGAGGCAACCACGACAAAGTTGAACATCAGCGCCAGTACACTCAGATTTTATTCCCTACACATGAATCTTCAGATGGAAGAACATGAGAATGCAAAGTGAAGTCTTACAAATATCATGGCTTTGCTATTAAAATTATTAACTTATCGCCGAGAAATCGTGTTCTTCATTAAGTTATAGGCCAGCACTAGGGCTAGACAACATAAAGTAAGTCCAATGATGCTGAAACAAAAAGACTAAAATGTTCTTTTTTCAGTTCGAAGGGAAAATATCTCATCGACACCATACTATGCACCAAGTCGAGTATAGGAATCATCAAGGTTATCTTAAGACTTTTTGGATTCATATTATGATGGCAATGATGGTTTGTCTAGTGTCTGGGTATAGTGTTGTTTGACTCGGCTTTTGGATGTCGAAATGAAAGGATCTGATTACTTGGCAAAATGTACCAACTTTGCTGGCGATGAGTAAGAGATATGTGAAGGCATGTCTTCTGTTATGTTTGTAGGTAGAAACATGGAAGAAATCTAAATAGGGTTATCTAGGGTTATAGAGTTTAGGGTTTCTGTCTGTTGTGGTTGTGAACTTAGAATGGCTGTTGGAGGTATAATTTCGTAGTTTGGTGTAGAATCTAGTTACATTGAAACCGGTTCAATGTTCGAAATTCAAATGAAGGTCATTTCGTGAAGGATTTTCAATTATTGACATACAAGGGGGCAGTAAAATTCTAACAAATTTTCACCCAAGATTTCTTGTTCTAAGAATATTACTCACTTATTTCGAACATATTACCTTTCTATTAAGTTTTAAAATTTTAATTTTCATAAAATGATGGCATGCCGCAGGGCTCTCTTTAGTCTAGGATATTTTTTTTTCTTCGAAAATGAGTGGAAAAAACAACTCAACGTAGCCAGAGAAACGGCTTGTTTTAACAGGGGTTGAGGGTAGCGCCTTTAGCAGAATTGATCTTTTGATCGCTGTTTTGGTGAATCGGAACTGAAATTTGACCCTTTGGGACTTTTTTATGGAAAGTGAAAGGCAGTAGATTTCAAATACTCGATTTGACAACTCCATTTGCCAACTCCGCAATCGATTAAAAGGCAGTTATCTAATAGTCAAACAGAAAACACTTATTTTCTAGAAGGGTTTTTGGGCAATCCAGTAATATTTAGACCATAATATTTCTCTGGCGACCTATGTAGATTCGTATCTTATTCCTCTATTGAGCCATTCACTGTCAAAATTCATCAGCGGATGGCATGGATTGTGACGGATTAAAAACCTTATTTATTCTATTTTTAGGTGTTTTCTAGATCGATTTTTGATCAATCCTGTAACATTTACAAGGTCAACATCTGATCTCTCTATTGAGCCATTAAATGTCAAATTTAATCCGCGGATGGCAAAGATTTTGACGGATTTAAAAGCTACATACGTGATTCGATTTTACGGACCCATTGTCTTAATAGTTTGCCATTGAGACAACAATGTAAACGAACTCCCATGCAAAAGAGTCTCTTTGAAGCCATTTCGACGTTTCCTTTTATCATCTCATTTGTTCACAAAACTCATTGACACACAACCGTTCAAGAGCTCATTCTAACAGAACAAAACACAATTTTCCCTACCACCTACACTGTCATCAGATTTTTCCACCTATTCGAAGGCAAGTACAATTGCAACAAAGTTGCAATCGATTTTATAGCCATTGACTTCAATTTTTAAGCCTTAGAAACCATCGAACCACTCAACCTCCATTTAGTTGATTAACCAATAAAACTCAACATGCGTAGGGGGGTTGGTTCGTAAACTCATAACAGTTCAATCATAATCGGCTTAAGATCTCAATACAAATCAAAACAGTTAAACAGTAAACGGTGAACAGCAGGCCGAATTGACCGCCAATTATAGTTCAGTGGCTCCATAAAATGGTTGCCACTCTTGAAGAAACACTTAACCCTTATGAACCCAGAGAGAGATTTAACCAAAGTGGCAATCATGCATCATGGTCATTTAAAAGCTATTGAACTTTAAATTACATAAAACTACATCAAAAGCTATTCCTGGTCTATTTCCCACACACGAAATGAAAAAAAGTCATACAAAGAGGTGGGCGATTCATAAGCTATACAGAATAGAGTCAAAGTGAAGTGTTAACTGCGTGAGTTCTTGCAAGCCTTTGCCATTAGCCGACCAAACAACGACGACGACAACGCACTCAAGTGTCATTGTTCTATGGCTTCACTTGCGTCTTCAACCCAAGACGCCACCATGCACTCGTCACCGTTAACTTCTTAAGCAAACATTTTCCGTTGTAATTGTTAACTTGATTTGTTCAAGTTGCTATTCAAAAGACCCCCGTCTCATGCTGTTTTCAATCTATACTGGAAGAATGACATCATCAAAGGTGCACCAGCACCAGCGCATAGTCAACTTTACAAAAAAAAAAAAAAAACAATAACCGGCTGATGATGGGATAGACCCCTGACAACCTTGCATTCAGCGCCCTACCATAAGAGTAGGCTTTAAAGTTGCAGAATGTTCTTCAACATCTTTTTCATCGAACTGCCTATACCTTACACAAATTTCTGAGTCGAACAAGATTAGAATCTCATTAAAGAATGAAAAATTCAAATTCAACCGGGAATTTTGTGGCCGCATCTTTCTCTATACTGCTGCTGCAGAACAGTTCTTAAGAAATCAACAAAAATGCATGTGCGGCTTTATAGAGAGAAAGAGAGTAGTTGATGCACTTGTCAAGAGCCTGTCAACATGTTGACTTCCTGCTCTAGATTTTTGTTCCTGATTTCGAGAAAATCATAGGTTAACCCCACAGCAGCCAGCCAGAGCTGGGGAAGAGCATTATAATTTGTGTTTCGATGACGTGACGCGTACGTCAGATCCCTGATGATGATGGTTTGAAGTTGGAAGTTCGTCTAAATGAGATGCAAGATAACAAGCCGACAAGTTTGAAATTTTAAGTGGATTTAGCTAACACGTGGTTGTGGTGGGTAAAAGGGGTTGTGCAATTAGTCTTGGTACGCAAATTGTTTTGTTAGTTTAATGAATTTAATTTAAATGCAATGCAAAGACGCTAGCGAGCTATTCATGAGCAATGCTTGACTTGCAGATTCGTTCTCCAAAGTTCATTAGCAACATTCAATCAAAGAAATTCTTCACAGTTAAGGTATTGGGGACAGTGTTATGCCAGACTTTAAAAGTAAAAATTTCCGAAGCTTAAGCGAAGTATCCGACGTCACATTTTAAGAAGTTAATGAGGCGGTTAAATACTATAAAAAGGTAAAAGCTGTTGAGCCAGGAGAAATAGCCTCATAGTCAAACTAATAAACAGAGACTGTGGACTAAATGGAAAATCCTATTAATAAAATAAAACTTAACTTAACTAACGTTGACTAACTTATTCCACTGTGGAGGACGACGACGCACAGTGTGCAATTTTCGCAATCTAGCGGAACTTTATTCGTTTAATGTTTAATTGGAGTGTTATTGATATAAAATTGTTAGATTATGGAACAATATGTTGTTTTGTGAGATTTAGAAGCTTACCTGAAAATATTGAAAAATATGCAAAAACAAAAATAGGGTATTCAACACCCCTCCCCCCCCCCCTGATCTCTGAAACGACTGAGCCTGGCATTTTGAAACAAAAAATTAGAAATAGTTCCATATGTATAGAGTACAATAAAAACAAAAATAAATCACAAAATGATTCAAATAGGAGAACTTCGAATATTTACACTGAGATGAAAACGAAACCCTAATAAGATCACTTCGTTTTTTGTGCGTTCATCTTTCATAAACGATTTTTTAGAAACTGCTAAGCCGATTGTAATGAAATTTGGTACGCATGTTCTATAATGTAATTATGATGCGAAAGTTTTGTTTTCATGTTTATATGATGAATAGTTTTTGAGTAATTCAAGAAAAAAATAAAAAAAGAACATGAAAATATAGGTCTCTTAAAAAAAAAATTTTGTTTGGGTGGGACAACCAAGGGCAAGAAAAGTAAATGAATTCTAACACAGAATATACAAACGGAGATTTTAAGCCCAAAAACACGATGGATACACGTGGATACATTTTTAAAACACTTCACAAAGTTTCAGAACAAAATAAAAATCAACACTGTTAAGGTCTTCAAACAAACGATTTTTTATATTTTTATTTTTTAGTGTAAACAAAAAATAACTTACGCTGAGAAGTGCTTAAATACCACTAAAAATAAATAAAATAAATTGAATATGGACAACTATCATTACACTTGACCACGCTGTTACAAACATGACACAAGAAAAGCAATGAGATTTAAATTTTTTTTTCACTTGCAACAAGCTGATGTTTGTGATCCTGGTGAACGGTAAATACAATTATTTTTTTGTTTTTGTTTTTGCCATTTGATGGCCGGATGTTTTACCTTTCATATGATACCAATTTTGCTGCATTTGAAAGAATTTTTTTTTACATTAAAGTTCCGCTAGATTGCGAAAATTGCACACTGTGCGACGCACGTAGCGAAGGAATAATTTTTTTTTAAACGATTTCTCTGTCAGTTCATTAGACGGCGCGCGAAACAATCGAAGACAGCAACAAAAGTCAAGTTCCACCAAACTATTCTTATTAATGATTAATTTAAACCCATAATGTATTATTCTATGGACTAGTCAACCTGTGGAATAAGAGTGGAATAGGTGTTTTTTATTACTATGGCAGTCAAAGTTCAGAAAAAAGATGGAAAGTATCGGGTATCGGCTTGAGATAGTTCATGATTCTGGTTTCCAAGCCTTAAGAGGTTATCTATCACCTAATCTATGGCGGGAAAAATTCCTTCTTCTATTCTACAAAGTGAAGCGTGATACGCAAAGAATGTCAAAATAATAAAGCTATCGCGGGTATAACGATCACTTTTGTAAACATTTGGCCGACAAGCACACTAGGGGGGCCTCTTGAGTCCTCTGCACTTTAATACAGTCGTTGATTGCCTGCTTGAAGGTAACTTGACAGACTCAAAGTCGGCCAAAGCGTCTCCTTGGATCAGCAAGTACCAAAGCCTTTGGTGGCAATTAATACGGACGGCCGTTGCACTAACCTTGGATCAGCAGATACAACAGGCCTTGGTGGTCATCAAAACGGACAAAAATGTCTTTAACGTCGAAATCCCTTTTTGCAGGTGGGAGGAAGCTCCGATGATGACATGGTCGGACTATTTCAAATTGGTACTATTGCATCATTCGTTAGTAGTAGTAGCGGCCTTTGTATTAAAAGCACTAATGATTTTTCCCGAAGGGAGTGAGTGTGAATTGTATTTAAAAAAAAAACTTCAATGTATGTATGTATGTGAAAATATCATTTAATGACAAATTTGTGACTTGGTTACCTAGTCTCCGTAGACAGAACTATCGTTTTGGTCCGTTAACATAAATGGAGAATAAAGGCGAATATTTTCCTAACCACTGGTCGGGCTTTAATTTGACATACCCGGAGAGATCCGGAAGACCGAATAGAAAACATTTACTTTCAAAGTTTTGTGATCGAATAATTTCGAACCACACTGTTGCTTGCAGCATAATTCTAAATTGGGTGTGGGGTGGCCATGAAATCATATTCTTGAGTCTCAATGGCGTCATACCTTGCTGATGCTTTTCTTGTTGTTGTTGCCTTATTTCTTGTTTGAATTTTTGTTTTGCCCGTCAGCTTCGGCATGTTGATTAATCGATTAATGTCATGCATGTCAAGTTGGACAATCGGGTTCTCATGCAGCAATTTTGTTCTTCACCTAGGTATCATGGTGCAATTTCAATTTTAAGAACTCGTTTAACCAACAATCAACTTTGATTAAGTGATTGAATGTAGTTTAATCACAGATTGGAAAAGAAGCTTTGTTTTAATCTTGTCCCCAGTGTATTCAATTCTAACTCTGCTAACTTCAAATTTATTGTGCAATTCTAATTTGCTTACTTAATTATTTTTTCTTATTTTCAGATTACAGTTTTCTCGTTGCTTACCTTTTGCAACACCATTGCCAATTGAAGCTGTGAATCTGCTTTGAGAACGTGAGAACTTAAACTTTGTTAAAAACAAAACAAAAACACAGAAACAAAAAAGATGGGCGAGAGAAGAGGAACTAAAGCTTTGGAATTATGGTGCCGACGAATGACCGATGGCTATCCAGGTGTAAAGATTGATAATATGACCACATCGTGGCGAGACGGTTTGGCTTTTTGTGCCATGATCCATCACTTTAGGCCTGATTTGATGTAAGTAGAATTTTTATGATTGCCTTTGTTTTTGATTTTCTGATGAAAATCTAGATCTTAAGTTTACTAGGGCAGCAAATCTAACGTTATATTTTTTTTTCGGTTTTAACCTGAATTAAACCTTCAACCGTGGTAAAAACGAAAAATGATTGAACAAGGTTGAGTCTAATTTCAAAGATTTGTTTGTTTTTAAAAATCTCATATGGACGACAAACCTGTCCAAAAACAAATAAACAAAAAAGTCGTAAAATAAATGTGTGTCAAATGCTTGCGAATAACTTCTTTATGTTTATAATTAGTTAAGTGTGTTAAATTGAAATTGAAATTTCCATCTGTCGCACTAAGAACCTCGCCCATCAAAACTTGTTTCTCGTGGAAAATATAAGTAAGCACACTCCATTGGAGCCAATTTTCCAATTCGCAAAACACTACCCTGACCAAATAATAAATTAACACACACACCACCACGCCATCGACGGACGCACGGACGGACTCTCGAATTTCTAGACTTTCCAGCTCTTTGAGAGGCCGAGTTCTTTGGTAAAACTTGTTGTCACTTTTGTACGTTTTCATGCCTCGCTAATGACCATGGTGTTGCACAGCAAAGCTCATAGCCCCTGTTGGTAAATGCGGTAACTAGATCTAGATCTCTTGTCTAATTGATTCTTGCAGTTGGTTATTGGCGATGGTGGTGCTCCCACAACTCCTATCTAGATGTAGAAGGACTCAGAACAGCACAAACGACCGACACGATGGTAGTGAATGTGGCAAGCTTCTATTCTAAATTAAAACATAGTTTTCAATCAACGACCTTGCAAGGTTGCTCTGATGAATGATTACGATTGGATATTGTGACTTTGTTGTTTGTCTTTTCTGATTGTAACTTAAGGTTTTTGGCTTTATTAAGTGACTTTATTATGGGTCAGTTAATTATAAATAACATAAACAAAAAAACACACGTGTGCGACTGAGCGAGGCGGTCTTGATTGAGTTTAAAATAAATATTATATTTACGTGGGCTGCAGTGCGCGAGAAATAAAGTTTCAATGGGTACCAGTTCTCATTTTATTTTTATGACTGCTAAGATGGTAATTGATAAACTTGTTTGCTTTTCTGAATTAATTTAATTTTGGTAACATAGCATTTTATTTATGGGAGAAGTTACAAAAATAAAAGTTTTCTTGAAAATAAAAATATGTAAGTTTATACATTTAAAAAAACGGAAAAAATGAGGTTTCTGATCCGCAAAATCCTTGTCATTCGTTAATGAACTTTGACAGTTTATGTTTAATGTCTCAATTGATAAGTAAGATATGAGTCTAGATCGCCAGAGGGATATTTCGTTCTAAATATTGCCGAACTGCCAAGAAAATTTGTCTAGACAACACGGAAAAAATGAGGTTTCTAATCCGCAGTTGCCCGTAGCTTAGTGGTTAGGTGCGTTGGCTTCAGAGTACTAAAACTGAGCTTGGAAGAAAACTACTTCATTATGGCCGGAGATTTGAACGCGAAACATGAAGATTGGGGAAATCAAACAAATAATCCAAGAGGTAATCATCTTTTTAATTTGATGAATCTTCACAGTGTTGAATATGGTGTCGACTTGCTGGCTACTGAAAGGCCATCGTTCCCAAGGAGCGGTTCCTTCCTGGACCTTTTGCTGTACGATACCAGACTGACAATAACGGACAAAGTGGGTAATCACCCTCGAAACTGCTTACAGACAGTCGAGTACGACAGTGACCACTGCGGGCTCGCTGCTGTAATTCAGATTCCGAACGAGCTTGTGGAATTGGATGAATTCGTTCCAACGCATTCTTACAATTACAGTAAGATGCGATGGCCTCGTTTCACCCAAGTCCTTGCAAGAGAACTTCGTTCGAGTGACATAGCCCCACCAAACAACAGAAACTTGACAAATACGGAAATCGACCAACACCTTGAACAGATGGACAACATAATAAAACGAACAATGGAACGGACAATACCGAAGTACAAGGAACGCGACCAAAACAACGTCTACAGTAACGCGACTATAGACGCACTACACAGACAGAAAAGCGGACTACTCACAAGACTGAAAAACTTGTACAGACGATTTACAGACCCGAACGACCTGGAGATTAGGACACTGAAGTCGTCGATTAAAAACGTCAACACCCTGATCAAGGAAAACTACAGGTTATCTATTAACTTGTACTGGGACAAGAAAATTCGGGCCGTTAATTCTAGCGACCCGAGTATGTTCCCTAAGATTAATAAGATATTTAGGTCCAAGAATCAGAACGACCTTCCGTGTCTTAAGCTCCAGAGAACAGTAGAGAACAGAGACGTACTCCTGACAGCGCAAATTAATCCTGAGGAAGCCGTCTTGGACGATGACTTCTTTGTGATTGAAGATCCGCAGGAGAAAGTGGAGACAGTTGGTGCTGCTTTCCAGCAAGTGTATAAGGTGAATGCTTGCACTCGCCCGAACCACGACCTGGAGAACAGAGCCTTACTTCATCACTTCTACCTGAGGAATGATATTTCGCAGTGGCGATCCGAGAACCGTGGTTTTACCCGGTTTAATGACGATTTCTTAGCAAACGCTATAATCGCCGAGCGAACGGGCCCAAGTCCCTTGCTCATCACGAAGGTAGAACTCCAGCTCATCTTCGATTCAATAAAGAATAAGAAGTCAGCAGGTGTCGACGGTATATCCAACATTGTACTAAGACACTTACCGATTGAGGCAATAGACATCTACACCGCTCTGTTCAACAACGCGCATATTATCCAGAGCGTTGGAAGACAGCAGTGGTTCATCCTCTTCCGAAAAAGGGAAAGGACAACTCCAATCCTTCGAATCTCCGGTCGATAAGTCTTCTTCCAAGCATCAGCAAGGTATTCGAAAAGGTAATCAATAGGGCTCTGGCTGAGTGGGCTGCGGACAACAAAATAATTCCGGATAACCAGTTCGGGTTCAAGGCGGGACATGACACCATTCATGCCGCGTCTAAGCTCGTTTCTGATATCCAATGGAATAAGTCCAAGAAACAATGCACTGGTTGATTTAGAGAAGGCCTTCGACACCGTATGGTTAGAAGGTTTGTACCTAAAGCTCACCAGACTAGGCATCAGTAAACCATTGTTGTATATGCTTCATGATATGCTCAACGGTAGAAAGTTTGTTGTCAAAAGTGGCAATGTAACTTCTACCACCACCTTTGAAATTAAAAACGGTCTTCAACAGGGAGCGGTGAACTCGCCGATCCTCTTCAGCATTTACACCAGCGATCTGATAGGTAGCTTAAATAACGCAATTGCGTATGCCGACGACCTGATTGCGTACAGAACGGCTCGAAAGGTTGAAGTTATTAGAATTCTCTTGCAGCGTGACTTCGAGAAGATTCAGCGATACTGCGACGATTGGAAACTGAAAATAAATGTCCAAAAGTCGGAGACAATTTTGTTCCGGACTCCGTTGGCTAAAGCCTCGCGAGATACGTGTAAGAATTGGCGCAAGATGGTCATTGTTGATCCTCACGGACAGGCATTGACGAGCAAAAGTGTAGTGAAGTACCTCGGTATCTGGTTGGACCAGTATCTGTATTTCGACAGACATATAGATGCTGCTCTGACTAAGGCCAGAGGAGCCTTCGCTCTGACGAAACGGCTGTTTTACAGCAGTCGGCTTGACCCCAGAGTGAAGGTAATTTGCTACATGGCCCTCATACGGCCAATGATTGTTTATGGTTGTCCAGTGTGGTTCAACATTGCCCCTTCCCAAATGGAGAAGTTTCGGGTGTTCGAGAGGCAGTGTCTTCGGCGCTGTCTCGGTTGGTATCGGACACCGGAATCTTCTTATCTGCATTATTATTCAAACGAGGTTCTATACAACGGGGCTCGGATCAATAGAATTGACAATTTCGTGATAAAACTTGTTCGGGGCCACATTGCGAGAGCTATGACTTCGACCAACAATTTGATTTTTGGGCCGTTCTATCCGAACGACAACTACTTCGACAATGCACGCTTGAGCGGCTTCATCCCACCAGAAGCATTCCTCTATCTAGACCAGTGCGGCATGATACAGGATATATTGGCAGTACCGCTTATCTACCACGTCAGGCGAAAAACCGTAGACCGGCGGCTCCTGTATGAACGAGGCATCCTCGCTCGTGATGGAGCGGAGCTGCTTCGGTTCAGTAGGGCTGTGTCCGAAAAGGACCGCATTGATAGGGTGAAGCAGGAGAACCAGTTTTGGTGGCTTCAAACTGTATCTGACAATGGGTAATCCGGGGTGGGGTATTTTTGCCTTGGCCGGCTTACATACTTGTTTTAGTCTTAGGTTTAAGGTTTAAGTAGAGCAGGAATGGTGGCACAAAAAAAAAAAAAAAAAAAAAAAAAAAAAAAAAAAAAAAAAAAAAAAAAAAAAA
Source organism: Sphaerophoria taeniata (assembly GCA_943590905.1). Lineage (NCBI taxonomy): Eukaryota > Metazoa > Arthropoda > Insecta > Diptera > Syrphidae > Sphaerophoria > Sphaerophoria taeniata. Next base: position 29,909,447 of record OX016541.1, read on the forward strand.
AAAAAAAAAAAAAAAAAAAAAAAAAAAAAAAAAAAAAAAAAAAAAAAAAAAAAAAAAAAAAAAAAAAAAAAAAAAAAAAAAAAAAAAAAAATCATAAAATACAAAAACAAAAGAAAACAAAATTACAAAAAAATGCAAACACATATCACAGACAAGTATAAAAATCCTCGATGGAAATTCAAATAGAAGGACATAGTTGTTTTGCCGCTGTGGTTGTTCTAGTTTTAAGTAGTTTGTAGGTAGAATAGTTAATTTTAAGTTTTATTTTAAGGACTTTAGTTTGTAAGTTAACCCAAATAAAAAAGACAAAGGCATTAGTTTTTTAAAATTTTCTAATAAAAAAAAAAAATAAAATAAAATGAAGTAAAATTAAACAAACATAGTTCGTAGGCCGAAAGGCATTAATTTTAAGAATAATGAATTACTTAGAGCGCCTGATTGGGGCCAGTAAGTTATATATAAGTAGAATTAATTAGGCTAGTTTCCCATTTTGTCTAGCATGTAAGTAGAGTTAAGTTTCAATGAATAAAAAAATGAATTTCGAAAAAAAAGGTGCGTTGGCTGCTAAGCAGAACGTCCTGGGTTCGAGTCCTACTCGTGCCCATAAAAGTTTTTATTTCTTCTTTCACGGGTACTGCCTCTTGCGAAGAATTGACAAAACATCCAAGAGTATCAAGCTGTCATGAAACAGTGCTTCTCAACTTTGCCGTTCGGAATCAGCGTTAAATTGTAGGTCCCCTCAATTCTTCACACGCACTCAGAGAATTGTTGATGAGAGTAAGCCACTTAGGCCTTGGCTCTTCAAGAGCTGTGGCGCCACTCTATTTATTTATTTTTTAATCCGTCAAAATATTTGACATCCACCGATGAAATTTGACAGTTATTGGCTAAATAGAGAGATAAGATACGAGTCTAAGTCGCCAGAGTGATATTTCGTTTTGAATGTTGTGGGACTACCCCAAAAATATGTCTAGAAAACACGGAACAAATTTAGTTTTTAATCCGTCAGAATCTTTATCATCTGTGAATGAAATTTGACAGTTAATAGATCAATAGAGAGATAAGATACGAAGCTCGCTCGCCGGAGGTATATTTCGTTCCAAATATTACCGGATTGCTCCGAAAATCGACCTAAAAAAAAACTTAGAAAACGGAAAAAATTAGGTTTTTAATCCGTCAAAAACCTTTAAAATCCGCTGATGAATTCTGACAGAATGGCTCATAAGAGAGATAAAAAACGAATCTAGGTCGCCGGAAGGATAATTCGTTCTTTAGTGGCTTCGTAAAGGTTCTTTGTTATGCCAACAATCTTGAAACGAACCAAAAACGGACAAAATATCATCCAAAAAATAAGCTTCTGAAACCATCAACAAGATCTTGTAAAATCTAACTAACCGAATTCGCAAATCGAGCCAGTTTGTACAACCCCTTTTTGTTATTTGACAAATTCGTGTAGAATTGACTTAATAGTGACGTCTTCACTTTATATCATGAGACAATCAAAGTTGTAATAGTTTAAAGCGGGATATACACAGTTCAAATGCTTGTCATGCACGAGCCTATACACACATCAATCATAGTCTTCAAACTTTTATTCTACAGTGACTGTTTTGTGATAGAACAAATTATTTTTTCATCAACATATGTATAATTCAGAATGAGGAAATATTGAAAGTATGATTGATCAATCATTAATTTTGCACATACACTACTTCAATGCAGTTAGCTTGATTGAAGGAAAATCAAAAGATTTTGATTTTGCTTCAAGCATACACCCGATCTATACGTGTGACTTGTTCACTAATACACTTGCTCGTCATTACAAGCATTTGAACTGTGTATATCCGGGTTAATTGTTTATAATTTGACAACCTTAAATGATAGTTTGATAAATGGAAAACGATAAGACCTCTCTATCAAGATAAACTTGCTACACCAAAAGGTTAGACAAACTTATCATTAGAATTATTCGAAATATAATTTCGTTCATTTTGCTGTTTTTAGTACCTAAACCATTGTGTTTTACAACTCAGTGGACGAAAGTTTGATTGCTTTCACAGCGATGACACCTGTTCGCATTACCCTTCTGTGGTTTTTGGCATACGTTAACCATATTAACTGTCATATTGGTGAAGTTCGTAGTGTCATACGGCGAATTGAAGAAAATCCCAAACACAACAATTCAACAATGGCAGTGTATTTTATTGCAACCGAGAAGGCGTTTCTTGAGGATTTCTTCCAAACACCTTTTAATTTCCCTGTTGTCATTTTAACATCCGAAGTGCGCTCTTACATCGTATGTCCCGAATGGAATATCATCGCAGTGATGCAGGTCGACGCTGCCGAAAATATCGAAGAATTTGGTGTGAGTTTAGCAGGCATGAAATTTTGCTATGCTTACGTAATAGTTTCTGCCAGGTCCATGGACGACCTTCAGCAACACTTCACAATGCTTTGGAATAACTTCTCATTTCGCCAAATCTTTGGAGTTGTCAAAAACACAACCTTTGCCTATCTGCCCTATGACGATGAGAAAATACTACATATTCCTACCGACCAAAAGCTCCCCAATCCAGTGGACAATCTCCACGGTTATACCATCCGTACGACCATCCGCAATGATTTTCCAAGAGTTTTCAAATACAAAAACAAGCGAGGACAATTAAAAATCGGAGGATATTGTGCAAAATTATTTTTCACATTTTTGGATAAATACAATGCTACCTACAGAGAAGTGCATTTCAATAAATCCGAAAATACAACGATTTTGAAGCTTTTGGAAAGCACCAATTCAAAACAAATGGACATCAGCATGAACGCCTACAGAAGCATCAAAGGATTAGTGCTGAGTTATCCTCTAAAAGTCCTGCAGTTTCAAGTGTTAGTGCCGGTCAATGGATATCTCGACGCTAACCAATACTTTCTCAGACCGTTTAAGACCCAAGTCTGGATATGCATTGCATTGACTCTGGTCTACTTCACCACAATGGACAGTCTCAAAGATAAATATACCAATGGGCTGCCAAAAGTGTGGAACAGTTTAAGTCGGGCTTTCCTTGTCATCCTCAATATGCCTCCGTCAAGCCGGCCTCACAAAGACTACAGGCTACACTGTCAAATGCACATTTTTGCTTTTATCATCGTCAATTTTTATGTACTCTATTTGACATCGTTTTTGACAGTTTTCATCAAAATCCCACAATTCGAAACTTTTCAAAATCTCATTGATTTAAATTTCCCAGTGATGATGATCGATTATGATTGGCCATTGTTTGGTGACTCAATCAGTTCGGAGTTGCAGAGAATTATTGTGCTGCAAAGTGAGGAAGTGTTTTTTAGCGAAAGAAATTCAATGAAGAACATAAGTTTTGGCTACATCGATGGATCCGACAAGAATGCGTTCTTATTGCGATTGCAAGTGCCTTCGAGGTTTCGAGTGATTCGTGATAGTTTGAAGGATTATTATTTGGGTTTCATTTTGCCAATTGGATCACCGTTTGAGGAAATTTTGAATGAATTTATCATGAATGTTTTTCAAACTGGTTTGTTGGAGAAATGGACGACGGATACGCTTGGCGAGGGTATTGAATTTGAATATTTTTTGGTCGATGAAGTGCGAAAACCGCTGACTGTGGACCATTTCAAATTTGCTTGGTTGTGTTGGAGTTGTGGCCAGATTGTTGCACTGGTGACTTTTTGTATAGAGAAATATGGTATGAAAATGGTTGATGGGATTCGTGTTGTTTTTTTTAAACATTGTTAAACTGTTCGAAGCTCTATGTGTTAAGCTTTATATTTTAGGTTGTTGAAAATCCTTAATAAACATTAATACAGTATGTAATTGAATACAAAAATTGTAACGATTTCTTTTCAAACAAAAATAATGATATTTTAAGGTTCATATACATTGCCGCTAAGATTAGAATGCCAAAAATGATGGTTTTTCGACTGAAATCGTTATTTAATAAAAGTTGTTGTTTAGGGGCAAGGATCAAAAGTCCACACGCCGAAAATCCGCATATGTTCATGGCCAAAAGTTCAGTAAAAATTCTTCAATACTGACCAATCGCGTATGGATTCTTGGATCTCTTAGGTAAGCTTAAAATCCATTTGAGTTTACATACACCCGTACTCACACATACCCTGAATCCTGTTGTGAGTGGAAGCCGGGTATTGCAGGGGGCGGGGGACACCATGCCCCATTTATACCCAACTGCTTAAACAACCTTATAGTTGGACCGCACTCATCAGATTATCAGTTTATAATACATTTAAAGACTTTTAACCCACCCAAATGAGTCATAGAGTTTTGGCCTGTGGACTTTTGTCGTGCGCTGTTGTAAGGCCTACTCAGGCTAAGTTTTTATTTCATCTTTCACGGGTACTGCCTCTTGCGAAGACCTGACAAATCTTCCCAGATTATCAATCTGTCATGAAAAAGTGCCTCTCAACTTTGCCGTTCGGAATCGGCGTTAAATTGTAGGTCCCCTCAATTCTTCACACGCACTCAGAGAATTGTTGATGAGAGTAAGCTACTTAGGCCTTGGCTCTTCAAGAGCTGTCGGTTCACTCTATTATTATTTTATTATTATTGTTGTAAGGCCCTTATGCTGAGGGTTTTTAATCATGTGATTTGGATTCATCGCCTGATGGCGTCAGTATTGCAAGAGCAATTTATTACAACTTAAGTGCAGTACACGGCTAGTGTTGAAATTTCAGCTGAATCAAACTCGTAGTACCTATTGTTTTGGCCGCAGGCGTGTGGAAGCCGAAGTGTCAGTGATCTTAGAAAATGAAAAAAAACATAAAGTCGGTGATTCGATTCTTGTTTGTGGAAGAAAAATTAGGCAGCAAAATCAAAAAGCGTTTAGATTTTGTATCCGGTGACTCTTTTCCTTCGCCACGGCGGCGGCGACAAAACTCCCCGATTTCGTATTGGCAGACTGCCGATTGATTGGTGGAATGGATGTCGCATTTGCTCACTTCAACAACTAGCTCAACCAATTTAGAGCAGTGTTTGTCGCTGTTCAATTGCAATCCGAAGGAGTTTCTGCATCGTTTCGTAGCAGACGACCCGCTTTCCTATAGATAGCTTCAAGCCTGGCTCGTTTGGTTTCACGTTCTTTCCTTCTCTTTGGTGCAGTTGCCTTTAATTCTATGGATTTCAATGGCTGGTCTAAGGCTTTCTCCATTGGATCTGAAGGCTTTTGCCGGCCGGTCCTACGGCTTTCACCGGCTGGTCTTACGGCTTTCGCTGGCTGGTTCACGGATTTCCTTGGCTAGTCTTACGGCTTTCGCCGGCTGGTCTTACGGATTACTCCGGCTATTCTTATGGCTTTCGCCGGATGGTTCAAATATTTCTCCCGCTGGTCCTACAGCTTTCGCCGGCTGGTTCATGGATTACTCCGGCTAGTCTTAGGGCTTTCACCGGCTAGTTCACGGATCACTCCGGCTGGTCTTACGACTTTCGCCGACTGGTTCCCGGATCACTCCGACTGGTCTTACGGCTTTTGCCGGCTAGTCTTACGATGTGGACTTCTCGACCGTTGTCGGTTGACTTCTGGTGATTTTCTTTCTTCTGTACCGCGTTTTAGTGCCTGATGTTGGATGAATCTTGCTGGACTTGCTGTTATTTTACCCCAGAGTTTTTACGCAATTCCGCACTTCAGCGAATACATATTCAACTACATCATTCAGCCTGCCATCGGTATTCAGCATGTGCTGACTGTTAGTATACTATGCAGCTATGCAATGCTTCATCATAAGGTTAAGAAGTTAGAGCATCGCTGAGTCAAGTTTAAAATGAATTCAAAAAATTCACATAGATATCACTCATCGTTGTTCCTGATTATATGTAAGAAAAAAAAATCAAAAAAAAAAACGGCTGGGGACCCACTCCAGCATTAATCGATGAAGACTGTTAAAACGCCTGGTTTACTTGCCCTTAATTTGTCTTTATTATCTGCCTCTCATGAAGCTCAGTATAATGGTCAAAACTGAAGTCAATTTCCTGTGCAACTTTTTAATGCTTAATTGTTTCCTTCAAACACTTCCCGGTCGACCGTTGCGTAGCCGTTGCGCTGGCTGCACTTTAACAATAATATATTCCACCTTTCAGTATAGCCATCTCTCAGTTAACAAACTTAAACATAAAAAAACTACTAAGAGCCTTTAAGAATAAATCCCTCTCTTGCCCCTCAGTGTGTGGTAATTAATAAAATTTATGCCCACTTTGCACCATAGCCACATGACGATGAAGAAGACTCCGCGCAACGCTGAAGTTTTGGTTGCATGTATCTGCTTTTTTTTTTATGGTAATGGAACTGTTGTCCCTATAAAATAAATTCATAACGAGGTTAATATAACTTTCTGTAGGGCCCATACCTTACCCTTAAAGTAAGAACCCATACACGGTTTAAATTAAGCAATTTATTTAAATTGACCGCCATGGACATTAATTTCGTCAAGAAAAAAAAATGTATCTCATTTAATCATAAATTTAATGGAAAGGAATGGAATTGCATTCGCATTAATGAAGTTATAACTCATCAGGAGGTCCACTTCGTCCTCGTTCCCTGCCTTCCCAACCCGATTGCAAAACAGAACAGATGCCATACAGAAAGGGCGCAGCATTTACAACAACGACAAAAAATCATAAAGTATCGATTGTGGCACAATTATTGAGTTGTGTAATCGAATTCGTCGGTGTGTCGTGCAAATGGAACTAGCCCAATAATTTTTTTTTTTTATTTCGAAGCCAATCGTGAGGCAAGTTAACTCATTTACTGCACGCTTGTCAGACAGTCTACCGGCTATTATTCGACAGCGCACGAAATGCCAGCAGAAAAGTGCAAATGCAATCTCCCTCTTGTCCTCACAACACCAAGAGACACGACGACGACCGACGGCTGGCGAGTCAATGGTAAAATAATGATTTCATTAGATTCTATCAATCGATCACTGGCACACTGCTGTAGGCCACCAAGTAAAATGTTAGCCATTTCGACTTACCTAAATGTTAGTTAGATTCTACTGTGTGGACGGCTTCTAAATAATCACCGGATATTGGTTTACTGAATGTTGCTTCGATTATAACTTAGGTTTAGGTTGCATAATATCAGACGGTTGAAGGCATTGTGTACGGTCTTGCACAGTGAATAGTGAAAAATGGACACGAAGAGCTAAATTGGTGGAGAAGTTCAGTTAATCGAACTGCCAATAATTGTGACATTTATAAATGTTAAACGATAGACGGATCGTTTGAAGGAATTGTCGGTATTTGTGTTTATGTTAAATGGGGAAGAAATGTTTATGTTAAATGGGGAAGAAAAAGTGTATGAAGAACATGTGGATTGCCTTTTGGGTACTGGAACCCGCTTTAATGAATTTCTTATAATAAAATGCGCAAAACAGAAAAAATACACAAATTTACTTCATAGATAACTCTTTCTTCCGGTACAGTGGTTAATGACCAAACATTTCTCTTCGAATGTCACAAGCAACAAAAACGGTTCAACGGCATTTTGAAGACTTCTGACACTTGACAATTTGTTTATTAATAAATTGTATGGTTACTAATGACAGATGACCATAAAAACTTCTCATAATTTACCCAATGACAACCAGAAAAACACTCATCATTCCGTTATTTATAAAAAAAAAGACAAAAAAGAAACAACTCTATCAACCCGAAGGAAACGGCAATTTCAATGAAACGTCAACAAAAGTGGTCAATGAATACTATACACGGCTTAAGCCGCAGCCAGGTTCAATAGCAAGTTCATTGGTTTTCATTTTGACACTTGATACACCTCGGGCTTATTCAAATTTCACACACTATCATGATATTAATGATGATGGCATTCTACAAACACAATGACAGCCAAATAATCACGTGTTTTGTTTTGATACTCGTACGTCTCGGCTATTAATCAAATAGTCGTAGGTAGTAGGTACTATTAATCTTGAAGATCCCCCACTCATCATCATCATGATTGAATGACATTTGGAGATCACTCAATTCGTCTCGAAAGCCCATGTAAAGGCTTGGTCATCATTAAAAATTCTTAAAATCACTTTAGTGACGTATGAACATAGTTTTTTTTCTTCTGACATAATTACACTGTCAGTGGAAAAAAAGCTTACACACGCAAGTTGTTGACCTTTTGGATTAGTAACCCACGGCTGGTATATTTGCAGAAGCTTTGTTTTGAGTGGTATTTTATTTTTTTGAATTTTTGGGTTGATGATGGTCTGTTTACAGTTTTGGGCTCGTCATAAAAATAATTTTGTTTTTTTTGTGTGATTATTTAATTAAGGACAGAAAGATAGATTGTGTATCTTGTACACACCTCGAGATGAATCTCTGATTTGATGATCTCTCGGTGGAAAAAAAGTTCTTAAAGAGAAACATCAACTGATGAAGTGATTAGGGAAGGAATGTCGTGAGTAAATAAAGATAAGCAATAATTTATTCTTGCGATGACGATGACTACGTTAATTGGGTTGTCTTCTCAGAGAGATGAGGTGGAATGTTTTGATAAATGTAATTATAACGGTTGTTGTTCCATTTTTATCGTTTTGTTGACTTTTCAGTTGTTTTTGATTTTCATTGTTTTTGTTCTTGGAAACTGTTTCCCAACTGAATCTGTAGAATTTTTTCAGCAAAGAACTCTACCGATATACCTTAAGGTGGCGCTACAGGTCGGCTTGGGCCTTAACAAACAGATTCCGCCAGCCAGCTCGGTCCCTTCTCCCACTTGAGTGCGCCAGCTGAATCGCGGCCATTCTCTGCTTCTACATCCCTGAGGGATGTAATTGCTAATGCCTCCTCTATAGTTGACGCAGTTAAGAGGATCTTCATTCTCCAGTATTGGGCAAACAATGTTGAGGTTGAGGGGGGAGGGGAGAGGGGGGGGGGGGAAGGTTGACAAAACAATGTCGACTCATTATAAGCAGAAATTATGCGGGATACGAAGACTTGTTTGAGCTCGTAAAAGACTAGCCGAAATGGATAATCATAAGGTAGAATAAATTATCTCGAATAAATTCCAGTCACGAGTCAATCATTGAGAGTTGTTGTAATTCTGTTACCTATGCTTTTACAAAGATTCACAGTTAGTTGGTTCCATTTAAAAAAAAATAGTTCCTAAGAACAAGCGAAAAGTTACTCTTGTCAAGAGCTGTTTATTTCGGCTAAGTATGCAACTGAGGAAAGAGCCAAAGAAGTACTTGGTAGTCTTGCTATTGGGCCCTTTATTCTTCGGGACGGTTATTGAAAAATCGAATCTTACAAGCTCTAGAGGAATCCCCAGTTGACTAGTAAACCTTAGCAACGAGTGATATGGTTGGGTCCCATAGACCAAACCGATGGTAACGTTCTAGATCGACGCCAAACTAAAAAGACGAGTCGAACTTCAAAAAGTAGAACATGGCTAGCTAGCAACGAGTAATATGGTTGGGTCCCATAGACCGAACCGATGCCGATGGTAACGTTCTAGATCGACGCCAAACTAAAAAGACGAGTCAAACTTCAAAAAGTAGAACATGGCTAGCTAATTCCTGAAAATGATATTCTTATGAAAACAATGTATCCTACTTTAGTAACATTTAGTGGTTTCCTTTTAAAGCGTTGGTCATTTTGAAACTGTTTGCTACTCGAAATTTTGAAAGAATGTTAGTATCATCTTCGGCATGCGTTAGCCCAAACTGTAAACTTACAACTCGGTTTGCTCAACTCGAATTGAACTCAACTCGGATTGCCCTGAAAATCGATTTGGAAAACACTTAAAAAACGGATAAATGGAAAATCTTTCCCATCCGTTCATAAAGGAGAATGACCACTTTTCATACAAGTCTGGGCCCAGAGCGTACACACATAAGATAGGTATCAATAAAAAGGTGGTGCTTAGCTGAATATACATTCCAAATATTTTCAAATTCGGTTTTGTAGTTTTCGAGATATTTGACCTTGAAGTTCATGTTTGTAGAATCACAAAAATGGCTTATTTTCACTATAAACGCCAATAACTTCTGACTCATGGGTTTTACAGAAAAGATTTTGGTACCAAATGAAAGATCTTAAAAATATCTTTCTAAGCAAATCAGTATTTTTTATATATATATAGTACATGATCATATACAAGGCTCCGATATTGTTTGAAAACATATTTTTAAGTTGCTTTTCAAATGCAGATATTTTGAAAATATCAGTGATGACATATATATTTTTATACATAGTTCTAATCCTTATTTCATAACCTTTAATTTGATATATAAATCAACTATAGTTTCTCACAAAAAAACCATCTTATTAAAAGAATTCTTCTGAAAATACAGATTTTTGTTTTCAAAGATATCATTCAGTGTGTTTTTGTCTCGAATATTTTTTATTTTCATATATACATATAAACAAATATATTTATTTATTTATCGTTTTAATCCTTATTTCATAACCTTTAATTTGATATATAAATCAACTATAGTTTCTCACAAAAAAACCAACTTATTGAAAGAATTCTTCTGAAAATACAGATTTTTGTTTTCAAAGACAACATACTTACTTTTTCTTCATATTCTTTTTACATTTTTTTCTCCCAAAATAATCACATATTCTATTAAGAAAACTAAAATTCATTCAACGTTTATTTTAAGTCTTAATTTATTTTATTTTTTGTAAAAATATGGTATATATTTTATTTTACGTGTCTTCATCACCGTTTTCATCAATAAGAACACTATCTAAATATAAAGCTGGTGGTATCGCTATATTTGTACCATGTCCCAATTTCTTCATAGCGGGTATATTCTGGACGTTTTGGGTCCATATGCTGCAACGACATCGGATGCCAACATCATGAAAAGCATTTTTAGAGACGAAAACACCTATGCAAGACAATTCTTCAGACAGGACGATGTGTTCATCTTGGATAGAGGATTTAGAGATGCAGTTCCTTGCTTAGAATCCTATGGTAACAAGTGTCACATGCCTGAATCTGTGTTGGAAGGTAATTTTCAACTCACAATAGCACAAGCGAATAAGTCAAGATGCGTAACAATGGTTCGATGGGTCGTTGAAGTTGTAAACGGCCGATTTAAAAGAGATTTTAAGCTGTTTCGGCAGGACTTCAACAAATTAGCCGCGGGTCATTTAATGGATGATTTTAAAATTACAGCTGCGCTTCTTAATAAATTCCATCCATTGATAGAAGACAATTCTGATGCGAGCTCCTTGCTGGAGTAGGCATTAAATAAATTAAACACTCCAAATTATTTGGGAGATTTTGTTAAAGAGCAAAATCTAAACAGAGCAAGGGCTATATTTCTTCGTATTAATGGGCAAATTCCAAGTCTAGACAACTTCCCGCTTCTCAATTTAGAAGAGCTTCGAAAAATATCTTTGGGGAACTATCAAATAAAGCAAGCCCGCTCCTATTGTGGAGAGCATTTAAAAGAAAATGGCGACTACATAATAGAAGTCTGCGAACGCCGTGAGGTGAGCGTATAAGCTTAGCTGACCCAAGCCTAGTTGGAAACAATTTTTTAATGAGGGGAAGAATCAAGTCGCGGCACATAAGTGGAAAAATCTATTTCACTTACATACTAGTGAGCAACGAGCCGAATGATGCAAACAGTTGCAATGTAATTAAGGCATATTATTGCAATTGTCTTGTTGGAATGCGAACCGTTGGGTGTTGCGCACATGTAATGAGTATCTTATGGTACTTGGGTTATGCACGCCATGGTACAAATAGAACGATACCACCAGCTTTATATTTAGATAGTGTTCTTATTGATGAAAACGATGAAGACACGTAAAATAAAATATATATAATATATTTTTACAAAAAATAAAATAAATTAAGACTTACAATAAAAGTTGAATGAATTTTAGTTTTCTTAATAGAATATGTGATTATTTTGGGAGAAAAAAATGTAAAAAGAATATGAAGAAAAAGTAAGTATGTTGTCTTTGAAAACAAAAATCTGTATTTTCAGAAGAATTCTTTTAATAAGTTGGTTTTTTTGTGAGAAACTATAGTTGATTTATATATCAAATTAAAGGTTATGAAATAAGGATTAAAACGATAAATAAATAAATATATTTGTTTATATGTATATATGAAAATAAAAAATATTCGAGACAAAAACACACTGAATGATATCTTTGAAAACAAAAATCTGTATTTTCAGAAGAATTCTTTTAATAAGATGGTTTTTTTGTGAGAAACTATAGTTGATTTATATATCAAATTAAAGGTTATGAAATAAGGATTAGAACTATGTATAAAAATATATATGTCATCACTGATATTTTCAAAATATCTGCATTTGAAAAGCAACTTAAAAATATGTTTTCAAACAATATCGGAGCCTTGTATATGATCATGTACTATATATATATAAAAAATACTGATTTGCTAAGAAAGATATTTTTATGATCTTTCATTTGGTACCAAAATATTTTCTGTAAAACCCATGAGTCAGAAGTTATTGGCGTTTATAGTGAAAATAAGCCATTTTTGTGATTCTACAAACATGAACTTCAAGGTCAAATATCTCGAAAACTACAAAACCGAATTTGAAAATATTTGGAATGTATATTCAGCTAAGTGTCACCTTTTTATTGATACCTGTCTTATGTGTGTACGCACTGGGCCCAAAAATGGTCATTGTCCTTTGACACTTAATGGCTCAATAGAGAGATAAGATGCGAATCTATGTCGCCAAAGGGATATTTTATTTTAAATGTTACCGGATTGCCCCAAAAACCGTTGTAGAAAACACTAAATTTGAACGTTAGATAACTGCCTTTACAAAAAGACCAGATGTCTGCATTCCTATGCTTTTGCAAACCTTCTTTAATTTTATAATCATTTCAAACTTTTTTGTCGATTTGTTATTTCAGCTGCTTCCATTATTGCGCCTCGAATAACATTTCTCGATTTTATTTATCTTTCCAGTGAATTTGAAAAACTCAACAAAGGTGACATCTATTACAACAACGATTTGGCATTCCGCACAGCTGAAAGACACTTGGGAATACCAGCGCTGTTAGATGCTGACGATATGGCTGCCTATGAAGTACCTGACAGACTTTCAATTCTCACATATTTGTCACAATTCTATCAAGTATTCGCCGCTCAAGGTAAGTCCGATTTCTTTTCAAATTTTTAACATCATTTGTAGCATTTATGCATTATTTGTTTTGTGGCATTTGAAGCGCGAAAGGGTGATAAGAAAAAACTAAAACATGTTTTGAACCCTTCCTTTTACTGTAAGCTGTTGTGATGTTAGCCCCTTTTTTAATGTTGAATAAACGAAGCGGAACCTTGTTTACATTAAACACCCAAAATGTTTTGCCTCGACTGTCTAATGGTTGAAATATAAAAAAATACTCGCTTTATAAGACATTTCACAAAAGTTTTCGTCATACTTTTACTTATTACACTCTGCGTTCCTCAATTAGGTACTCAATCAAGAGTTTTGTCTAAGATGTATTTCAATACGACATACATGCGATTTCCTACAAAACAAATGTTTATAAACCAAAAAAGAGTGGGGTACTTACTGGCCGTACCCTCTCTGAATCGAACAATTGGTATCCCGGTTAAATTCGACTCAGGGAGAGTGATCAACGTTGACAAACTTCTAAAATGTAGTTGTTCATAACTTACTCCATCTATAATACTGTCTTGAAACACTTATTTAACGTTGTCAAGTATTTGACTCGAACATATGTGGGTATCTCGTTTAAATTCGACTTAGGGGGAGTTGTAAACATTGACAAACTTCGAAAATTAAGTTCGTCAGAACTTACTGCATCAATATTATTGTCTTAAAACGCTAATTGAACGTTGTCAAGTGTTTGACTCGAAAAACTGTTGGTATCCCGTTCAAATTCGACTCAGGGAGAATTGTAATAGATGACAAACTTCGAAAATTTTGTTGTGTGCCAAAGTGTATGACTCGAACAGATGTTTGAATCCCGTTTAAACTCGACTCATGAAAATTCATACACGTTGACAGAAAATTTAGTTATTTAATACTCAACCCATCAATATTTTTGTCTTAATGTCTAATTGGCCGATGTCAAGTGTATGTTCATTCTGTTCGAATTTTCGTTTTCATGCAACAACAATACCGACACCGTCTGTTTGTCTCCTACTTTTATGTTGCAAAAATATAAAAAAGAGCAACATTTTTAGTGCCGGCAGCATTGTTGTCGCAATTTTCAACAGACCGACAATTTGCTGAATGAAATCTTGACTTAAAAATCAGCAAAACTAAAACCCGACGTCATATTGTCTAGGTGGCATGCATATCTAATTTTGTATTGTATTTTTAAACAAATGAAAAAGCTAAAAGAACAAAACAGTCGCATGGTGTTGCTTCTTTTCATCTATATTTGGTTGCTTGAAGGCTGCATAACATAGCACTGCTTTTTTTGTAGAACCAATAAATTGGCCTAATTATAACCTATTTCTATCAAATTGAATTGTGCAAGACAAACGGAAACGAAAGGGAAAAAAATGTTTTATTTTGTTTTAAAATACAAAAAAAAAACCGACTGTTGTAGGTAGTTAAATGTTTTATTGCTGAAAACAAACAAAATTATACTAATACGAGTGCTCTACCTACTTTTACAACAAGGTAGGGTTCTACAAATACATATACCTCACAAGGGGATCAATGTACTCCAACATAAAGCTAATTAGATTCACTGGGATTTCATTATAGGCCAACTCACTTTTTCCAGCTTATACAAACATTTCTGCTCGAAGGCAAAAAGCAATGCAGCAATGAGAGTGCTTAGCTTTGGTGCGCTTGAGGCTTTAGGGTAAAGAAACTGTAACTAGGTAACAAGGGGTTTTACTTTATGTTGAAAAAAAAGAAGTTAAACAAAAAATTGTAAAATAAAACAGGAAGTGTTTATTTAAAGAGACAATGACGATGATGGTTTTAAGTCTCGTTGAAGCTTCATTTGGGCGTAGAATAAAAATAGGAGTGGTGTGTCTGCCACTTTGGAAAAATCAATGATTTGAATTTAGAATGAAAAGCCCACTAGGGTTTGGAACAATTCAACGGAAAAGTTTCTAGTTCAGTGGTTTATGTTAATTTTTTATTTATAATTTCCAAATGTTCGTCTGTAGAGTACGGAAGAGCGGAAATGATATTGTAAATAGCTAGAATGGTGTCTGTCAGTGTTTGTGCACTTAAATTATACCTAGCTTCCGGTATGTCAAGTGCTATGTGCTTATAAAATTATTATGTTCCTTGATTTTACTTTTTGTAAGGGCAGTTATCTAATTTTCAAATTCCACAAATGTTTTCTACATCGATTTTCTGGGTAGTCCGGTGACATTAAAAAGGAAATATCCCTCTGGCGACCTAGATGCGTATTTTGTTCGTTCTATTGAGCCATCAACTGTCAAATTTTATCACCGGATTAAAAACTTCATTATTTTGGTGTTTTTAGTCAATTTCCAGGGGATTCCGGTAACTCTGGTGTAAGAAAAAGTAGTCACCGAGTTGACTAGGCTTACATTTAAACCAACTTGACTTAACTAGGCTAACAAAATCAACGGTTCAGCACTGATCACTAATGTCAATCATCGAAAGCTTCTCACAAACCATTACATCATCTTCCACTCATTCTTTACAATTCCGCCCTTGCCTACTAATTCTAAACGTTGAGATAAAAATCTGACCAATTTAGTCTTGCTTAAAATGCACCATAAACCCCGTAAATTGGTATACCAAAGACTTCAACGCTAACAAATTTAATTACAAAGAATTTAAACTTTAGCTATACCCAAGGAAGTAAATCAAATTTCACATCATTAGTTCCACTTAAGTCAAAAAGTTCTTCCTACATGTTCACTTAGTAATTCGAAATGGGAAACAATTTTCGTTGGGAAAACAAAAATCAAGCTTAAAACAAAGACATTGCCATCTAACGTATCTATTTTATTAGACGACGAGTAGACATCAATTGGATAGATGAGTGAGTCTGAGTACCTGTATAACAATGCTAATACATTTAGTAGTAGCTCACGATTTTTCACGGCAGAAACTATTTTTAATTGCTTTACACTTTGTTCCGTGAAACTGAGAGTAGGTTCCAAGACGTCTTTAAGATGTATGAACTGTGAAAGACAGAGTTGTGAGGTTTTCCAGGAGCGCTGAAGTTCTTTCAAGGGCTATTCGAGTTTTTTTTCAAATTGCCTATTTTGGTTTCTTCGGCGTGTTTGATTCTCTTTGTTGGCGGCGCTGTGCGAGGCTTCCTATGTGGCAAGCCGAGTGTAGTAATTGTTGATTGTAATTAACTACATGCTAGTTGGTTATGGTGGTAACTACTTGGATAATGAATTCCATAAAATTAAGGTTGCGCAATAGTTGGTTTTTATGTTTTTGCGCTATGAAGGAAGATACACCTCATAAAAGTAGTTACAGACAATTTTGAAATGTTTTGAATAACTGTACGGAGGCTCAGATATTTACTTGTCAATGCAAAAGATTTCAACGTTTCGTCAAAGACATAACAATCAATTTCCATTTCACTGAAATTACTCAATAAGATTCAATAGTCTCGTCGGCAACGGCTGTGTTCTTGAGTGTGAAAAGAGAAGGCCTATCCTTTCAATGATATTCGAGAAGCAGGAGCATAAAATGCGGTCTTGCCATAATCATTTCTATCTTTTCGTAATCTTCTATGCAACTCAACTACCGTCACGGCCAAGACATAAGATTCGTTTGCACAACAATTCTTCGTCATTGTCGTCATGTCAGCGGAGAAAGTAACGAGAATTTCAAATGTCACGACCGAACCAGATGGTGAGTCCGACTACAACGACGCAACGTTGGCTGTCAGATGAAAGACTGTTTGACAGAAAGTTTGTAGTCTAGGAGCATAAGTTGTCGTTCTTTGTCAGTTTAGCGAAATTCAGTAAACACAAATTTTTCGAATATAGCCGACTTTTTTTCGATTCACTCTCACTATGATAACTTTAGGTTTTGCATTTTGCAACTCTACTCTATTTCCATGGCATCTTGAAACTGAAAGTCCAGAAAGCTTTGCCAAGGCTAGACGTTTTGTTTTGATAAATACATTTACGGAGTATTTAGTTTGATGAAAAAAGCAACATACCTTGAACCTTTCATTGCTGCCGAGTGCTGAGAGCTGAGACATTTGTTCGGCTTGTTATCCATTCCGGAAGGCACGTTGGATCTTTCGGGTGTGGATGCCAGTGCCAGACAGAAAGTAAACGTGACCATGGAAAAGAAAGTAATTTATTGTTTACTTTTTTCTTTCTTTAATATAAATTTGGCTTTATTTGTGTGTTTTTTTAGGAAAGGGAAATGAATACCTTGTGAGAAAAAAGGTAGTCAAGTCAAACTTGGATATTAGTTTTGTTCGTTTTGGTAGAAGATCGTTAATCGTGATTTGATTATTGAGATGTTTTATGAATAAATTTAAATTAGGTGAAATTATAAGGCAAAATTATTGGAGGTGATTTGGCTTTTCGTGAGAACCTTCCTGTGAATCAAAATGGTGAATATGGAAGAAATTGATCACAAAATAAAAAAAAATTATACCTAAAAGAAAATAAATTCATTAGAGATGAGCTAAAGTCGGGTCCCGCAGTTCCTCTTATGGCCCCTGAATTTTTGCATTGACCAGGGAGGAAAGCCTTAACCATTGGTGGATTGTGTTCAAATTTGGTTTTGAGAAATTCCGCTTTTTTCGCTAAAACAATACCAAATTCTTTGAAAAGTCAAGAATTCTATTCTTCTGAAAAATGATTATGTATTTGATTTTTTAGCAAAAGGGTTCATATTTTTTTTGAAAGAGATCTTCTTTTAGAAACGGTCATCTATATTTTCTTTGCTTGAAAATAGATTCTTCTTGGAGTTTCCTAACTAACTTAGAGTGGAGCCCAATCAACAAAGGGCTTCAATCAACTCGGTCCGTAGCTAGATGTCTGCAATGTCGCATTTTAAGTTGATGGAGATCGTCTTCCTGCTTTCTTAGCCTACAGAATCAACAAGAGTGGTCTTAGATGATTTAATTCAGGGGTGACGTTTCTTAAAATACGGAGGTATCGAATTTTAGAACTTTCGGAGATGATGATGATGATCTCCGGCATCATCATCTGCATCGTCGGCCTGGCCAGTGAAGTTTCTCCCTTCATCTGTGCCACAACCAGGATCCGGTCCGGGGCTCCTTCAGCAAGTTTTTCCATGTCTCCCGATTGTTGACAGACGCCATTCATTTCCGCACCCCAAGGCTTCTGGCGTCTTAGTCTACTTCATTCCAGCGCAAATTTGGTCTGCCGTGATGTCTCTTACCATGAATTGTACCACAAAGAACTTTCTGGGCCGGTTCCTCTTCGCTCATACGAGCTAGGTGTCCAGCCGACCGAAGTCTACCAAGCTTAATTTTTGTCAACAAGTCTGCTTCGCGGTAGATTTGAAATAGCTTGTGGTTATATCGTCTCATCGTTCTTCCGTGGTCAACTATTCTCCGTAAGACTTTTCTCTCGAACGCGGCTAGGAGCTCAGAGTACCTTTGGCTAAGCACCCAGTTCTCGGATCCGTAAGTGAGTACTAGTAAGATCATCGTAATTGGGTGGAATCGGTGACGATAGTCCCCCATCGCCTAGTTGAAGATTAGTCAGGGCAGTCCATACCCTTGTGCCCAAGCACCTATCCCCGAAGCTGGTAATACCACAAACTGAGCTTGGCCCACCTGGCTTGCATAGAAGTTAGAAAAAATAAACAAATTATTTTCAACAGAGCACTCACAGAATATTAATCTGACTTTACCAACCCCATATTTGATTTTAAAACATAACTCATGTACAACCCACGGTTGCCAGTTTGGTCCTTTATGACCAAATCTGGTCTTTTTTTTCCTCTTGGTCCTTTTTTTTTGTTTTTTTTTTTATATCCCACGCCTCTTTCCCCCCCAGATACCGCACGCGCTGGGGTCCATTTTCACCGAGTACGATTACAATTACGGTTGCAAGTCGTATCGGCACTTTATTTGAAATTATTAGAAATAAATAAAATAATAATAAAAAAAAAGTGATGGCGACACGACTAGGTACCAGGAAGACAAGAGTTTGGGACTGCTTAACACAAGCAGGTACAACAAGAAAAACAAAATAAATTAAAATTTTATATTAAAATATTACAAAAAGTAAAAAAAGAAAAAATGCAAAATTTTAAAATCAAAAATTTTAAAATTTTAAGTCAAAAAATTTTAAAAATATAAAAAAAAAGAAAAAAGTAAATACGCGTTTAGAAAACACTTGTCAAGTTCGTAAAAAATACAAGAAAAAAAAAGAAAAAAGAGTCAGTTTCTTTTTTTTTACAAATAGTAAAAAAAAAAGAAAAAAAATACGTTAGTAGACAACAAAAAAATTTAAGAGCGTGCCACACTGGTTTTCAGCATAATCTTTAATTTATTCTTATTAATATGAAAGTCAATAAGATTCGTATTATAATTCAAAAGCCTACTCATCCTTGTCAAGGGCTCATGCATTCCGTAATTGGTCCTATGTTTTGGGACTTTAATTAGATCGGTGCTACGAAGGTGATAACCTCCTCCCTGATAGTGAAAAAGTATAGCACTAAGAAGGTCTGGTGCATCTGTGACGCCTGTAATAAGTTGATGAAGGAAAACTATATCATTGTTGATCCTTCTTTGAGAGAGCGTTTGCATTTGAAGAAGTGATACTCGATCCTCATAAGATGGAATATTTCGAGGATCATGCCATTGAATACCTTTTAATGCGAAACGAGTAAAATTACGTTGCACCGATTCTAACCTGTCAATATGAACGTCATAATAAGGACTCCAAATCTGTGAAGCATATTCAAGGTGGGGACGAACAAGGCAATTATAAAGAGAAAGGGTGACATTAGGGTCAAGAAATTCTTTTGACCAACGTTTCACGAACCCTAGCATAGAATTAGCTTTATAACAATATTGTTAATGTGCTCTGTAAAATCTAAATTCGGTGTAAAAAGAACCCCTAAGTCCCTTACTTTAAAAACACGAGAATGATTTTGCTGAGATATATAATACTCATAAGTCGAAGTTGCTCGTTTCTTAGAGAATGTCATTGTCTGACATTTCGACGGATTAAGATTTAAACTATTCTTATTACACCATACAGAAAACCTATTAATATCATTTTGCAGAAGAATGCGATCATTGTTAGATGTAATTTTCTTAAAGATCTTCATATCATCTGCAAAAATAAGAATTTCACTGTTAAGAACACATAACGGTGCATCATTTATTGATAAAATAAATAGAAGAGGTCCTAAATGACTACCCTGTGGAACACCAGATTTAGCAGTAAAAGTCTTCGAAAACATATCTCTGAATTTAACTTGATAAGTTCTATCCTCAAGGTAAGAAGAAATCCATGAAACAAGCCCAGGGGGAAAACCTAATAACTGTAATTTCAACTTGATAACTGAGTGAGACAGTTGATCAAACGCTTTTGAAAAGTCAGTGTATATACAATCAGTTTCCAAACCATGTTCCAAACTGTTAAGACAATTATGCGTAAAGGCAAGAAGGTTTGTGACAGTTGATCTCCTTTGCATAAAGCCATGTTGCTCACTGCATATGATGGTTTTACAGTAAAAGGATAAACTGTCACATACTATTTGTTCAAACAGTTTAGGAATACAAGAAAGTTTAGAAATAGGCCTATAATTAACAATATGCGACTTATCTCCCTTTTTAAAAACGGGCGTGATGTAAGCAATCTTCCAGGCGCAAGGAAATTTTCCAAGTCGCAAGAATAGTTGGAATATTTTACTAAGAGGTTTAGCTAAAACTGAATAGCATTTTTTCAATAATATGGGAGGAATACCGTCAGGACCAGAAGAATAGTCTTCTTTCAGAAGGGACAAAAATCTTAGGACTTGATCAATCTCGATCGGGACATTATTAAACGTGACTTGTTTGCTATTTTTCAAGTAATTGAAAAAATCAACGTCTACATCAACGGGAGTATCTATGAAAGATTGACTGAAATTATTGGCAAATGCATCGCAGATCTCAGAAGTAGAACTCAAAATTACATTGTTGTAGGTGAGCTTAACTGGGTAAACATCACATTTTCTCTTAGAGTTTATGAAATTCCAAAAAAGTTTAGGGTCTTGCTTCAAGGAGTCACCCATAGTAGCAATATAATCATTGTAAAGATCATATGACAATCTTTTAAACTCTTCGAAAAGAGATATATAAACCACTTGGTTCTCTAAAGGCATAGATCTTATATAATTTTTCCATGCCCTATTTCTCTTATTACGGAGGCTTTTTAACTCTTTTGTGTACCAAGGATGACAAGAGGTGTTAGTTTGACTGATTTTTTTCTTAGGTACAGTTTCGTTTATACATCTCATGAGTACAGCATAGAAACTCGAGACAGTTTCGTCAATGTTATTGGAAAATGGTAAATTTTCAATACCACAATTTAATAAACTATCTGAAAGCTGTTGAAAATTGGCTCTGCGAAAGTCGTATTTGTATGAGCAGTCATGAGAATTACTATTTTCTAGTAAGTGACCACTCAAGTCAAGAATAATATCTAAAGGAGGGTGATAATTATCAATTTTAGTTATTGGAGAAGCGGATTCAACCACCACTGTACAGGCCGCATTAGATGAGAAAACCAAGTCAAGTGACCTATTCAACGAATTAAGAACAGAGTTTACTTGTTGTAAATCTGCTGAGATTATATTATCTAACATTTGGAGCTCCATTTGAGAAGAACTTGGGGAAGCTTCTAAATGAGAATCATCCTCAGAAGGAACCCAGTTAATGTTAGGAAGATTAAAATCACCCAACAAGATTATCTCACTTTCAATGCCTGAGCAGCTAATGATATAGTCAAGAACTGAAGATAATTCAATAAAGACAGAATTAGGACTTTTAGGTGGAATATAAACGTTAATAATAAAAACTTCTTTTGTTTGTAGATTCAATTTAATGCATATAAGTTCTAAATTTAGAACGAAAGGAATAATAACTAGGGACGAGTACAAGCTATTACGAACAGCAATAAGGACTCCACCACCAACTGAATTCAACTCATTTTCATGACGATCTTTTCGATAAAATATGAAATCTTTGTCAAAAAGTTCAGCGTCTAATATTGAGGCGTTAAGCCACGTTTCGGTAAAAGCAAAAAGATCATACGAAAATGTTTGAGAATTTTTAAAAACTGTTGTAGTCTTACTACGAAGTCCTCTTACGTTCTGGTAATAGAAGGAGAACCTGATAAGTTTTTTGGAGCAATGGAGTTACGAACCAATTTCTTTCTACCAGAGGCGATGAATTCTTTAACAAGGGTATGAGGCGGCCAAGGACAATTGATAATCGGATCGAATCGGTCGCTTGAGACAGTAATCTTAAATGATGAAACGAAGCTGTCAGGCTTGCTTACTTTAATGCATTTGGCTTGTGAAGTATTAGTTATAGCCTTATGCTCCAGAAGATGGTTTATTAATTCATCAGACACAGTCCCAGGAAGTAACCAGGAAAAAAACAAATATTGACTTGGGCTTGGGTATTGACAAAAGGGTTTTTTTAGAAGATTCAACTGGAGAAATCTCAGTTTGAGATTCAGGGGTCTTAGAAGACAAATTATTATTTTCTATAACGGGATCGATAACGGGAGGCAGATTGACAGTTGCTTTGGGCTGTGGTTCAGCAATTTCATTATTTTTTCTTAAATTTGATTTTTTTGGCACTGGTTCTGCGGTTACCGATGAAGGGGCAGCATCCCTCCCTCTCTTTCTACTTTTCTTGGAATTAGATGGAGTGGTATTATTCAAGGAACTAAGTGGGACAGGGTTTATTTGGGGTATTTCAAGATCATCCGTAGAGGAGGAATTGTCAGTTAACATTGGAGGCACAGAAACACTATCAAGAGTAGATTCCATTTATGCAAAATACTACTTGTGAGGACTTCAAAACTCTTGGAAATCTTTTTAATTTCATTTTTCAGAGTCGATATTTTGAAGGAAAGATTTGATAGCGAAATTTTTTTACAATTAGGGCAGTACCAATAAGCAAAATCGGATGCAACAATCTTATCCAGGAATGCATTAGTAGTACCGACACATTTCGAATGGAATAAATTACCACAGGGGCCTAGGCACGGAAAAAGGGGAGAGCTGTTAGATCTTTCAGTACAGTTAGAGTTTGCGCAAGCCATATTAAATTTATATTATTATTTTTTATTAACAAACTTGAAATTATATTAATAATTGAAACAAAATTAATCGAAAAAGTGCAAAGAGAAATATTTAAAGAAATGAAAGAAGTACGAAATAATTAAAAAAAAAAAAAAAATTATTGACCTTGCTGGGACTCGAACCGCGTACGTTGGGATTTAACAATGGTGCGCGACGACGCACAGTGTGACATTTCGCTCATCTAGCGGAATAAAATTAATAGCGCTTACAAATAAATTTTTTTTTGAGTGTTTCTTTCGCAAGATTCAACATATATATTCAAAGCACAGTTGCATGTTTGTGAATTAAAAAATCATTAAGTCCTAAGCTAGTAATTGACTTATGAATTAAAAACCATTTAATTCATAAGCTAAAAATTGAATTATGAATTAAAATTCATTTAATTCACAAGCTAAAAAGTGAATTATGAGTTAAAGTTTACTTAATTCACAAGCTAAAAAGTGAATTATGAATTGAAGTTTCCTTAATTCACAAGCTAAAAATTGAATTATGAATTAAAGTTTCTTCAATTCACAAGCTAAACAGTGAATTATGAATTAAAAACAAGCTAACACGTGAATTATGAATTAAAAACAAGTGACTTATAATTTATGAATAAAAAAAAGTCAATGCAGAATCAGGGTGGAATTAAAATTTCACAAATTTGAATTAATAAGGCGAATTAGCGAATTATCAGGTATCAGCAGAGCTGTAAATGAATAATATCATTTAAAAATGCACACTATCATTTTTTTCATCATTTAAGAAAAAATGAAGGAAAAAAGACAGTGTGTAGCTCTGTAAATGATAAATGATGAGGAAAATGATGAATATCAAAAGTTTTTGTCTGTAGGTATGACTGAAATAATGAAATGAAATGATAATGTGTGAGAAACATATCATTTTTGTGTGTAGTTTTTCGCCTGAAAAAAGCATTTGCATGAAATACGAGCCTTTGTCAAGAGAAATAAACGAAAAAATCCAAAAATTCAGTTTTTAGCTTGTGAATTAAATGAATTCTAATTCACAATTCGCTTTTTAGCTTGTTAATTAAATGGTTTTTAATTCATAATTCAGTTTTTAGCTTGTGAATTAAATGAATTCTAACTCATAATTCACTTCTTAGCTTGTGAATTGAAGAAACTTTAATTCATAATTCGCTTTTTAGCTTGTGAATTAAAGAAACTTTAATTCATAATTCACTTTTTAGCTTGTGAATTAAATGAATTCTAATTCATAAGTCAATTACTGACTTGGGAATTAAAGTGAGAGTTAAGCTAATAAATGATTTAAGCTTTTGCAACTCTGATTCAAAGAATGATATTTTGCTAGAACTTTTTATTAACACCCAAATTTTTAATTTGCAGAGATCGGAAAGTACATGTTTTTTGCCGATTTTAGACCCATTCTGAAGAGTGAATTAAGGTTGTAATTTTTTGTCTTCTTATAAATTTTATGTATCAGAATCATAACAAATATGTACAAAAATAAGTTAAACTGCAATTTTTGTACATATCGACACAAGTTATTGACTTATAGAGCTTTAAACTCTTGTGTTTCTTGCACTTTGCAGAACTATACTAAAAATTAAATTTTTCTCCTAAAACAGTTTTTTTTTTAAATATTCATAATGAATATATACTAAAATGTAACTGAATTACAAAGACTTGTATAGTTACCAAAATTTGGAACAAACGGACCTGTGAAAGTGCATGTTTAATGCACATACAAAGGTTCATTTTGTAGAGATATAAAATTCTGACCAAAAATCTTGCTGTTTCTTTTTTGGTTTGATTTGTAAAAAATGATAAGATATAAAAACATAATAATAGACAACACTTAATATTTTTAACAAAAATGTACTAAGAATTCCTCAAGCAGCTTAGATTTCTTATATAGTTACATTTAAAAGTTTGAATACTTCATTAATAAGAATATAACTTTTACTACTACAACTACTTTTACTACCACTATAAACGGATCCGACGGAATCAAAAATCTGTTATTGACTCCTAAAAATTATTAATTAACTAACTAAAAATTTTATAAAATTGATTCAAATTGAATTTAATTCATATTTTGACAAAACCGATTTTTTTTTGGTAAATTTTGAAAAACATTTCTTATTTACCCTATAATAAATTGTTATTTATACGCTAAACAGTAAGTTTTATCATCTCTTTGTTGTTGCATTATACATATACTATATACAACATAAAATTCCTTTTGAATCGATTTGAGCTTTGCTAGGACAGCAACGGACCAAATATATTGCATAAAACACATAATTTCTCAAATATTTATTTATATAGACACTATATATGTGTTTATATATGCATTTATTTATGTATTTAAATACGTTAATGCATTTATTTTATGTTTTTTTTTTGTTTTGTGGTCTTTGTTTTATTTTTAAATATAATTTCAATATCATTTTGTAAGAAATTATTTTGGAAGTAACTTCGAAAGTTTAAAAAAAATGTATGGGTGTCGCACCTATGCGCAGCAACTTAAAACGTAGAATGAAAGCTTATATATTAAGCTTTAAAAAACACATAGTTTCCCATCGGAATAATGCGGAATAATATTAAATTTTCTCCACTTAATGTAAAAATTGACACAAAAAACCCAATTTTTCAACTTTTGAGCACAAAAACAAAATATTGAACATCATATGAAATAAGGTTTTACTTGTTTTTACATTCTCTTATATTATATTTAAGAAAAATAAAACAAAGTCCTCAATAACAAATAAAAAAACCCGTGTAAATTCATATTAACCAAAGCGCCTTTAAAACTCGATTTTATCTAAAATGATCCCAAAATCCGACTTTAAGATCAATTTTTGTTTTTTTTGCCTAACCGTAACCTAAAAATTTATTTATACTTGCTTAGTACAAGGTATTAGCTGTACATAAAACCGGTTTTTGCATTGATTCTTGAAAGTAATTTTCTTACTTAAATTCCGCTAGATTAGTGAATTGTCACACTGTGCGACGCCTAGACGATCAGAACTGTATTCATGTGAATTTTCATTAGTGATTCCATCGAGCGTAGATATTGGTTTGAGAAATCGTTTTTGAAAAAAAAAATGTATTAAAATGATACAGTTCATTATTTTTATACTAAGTTTTCAATATTTTATATTATGATGGTCTTTTTTTGCTGCATTTGGTCATTTTTCCTTCTAATTTTGGTCATATTTTAAATTTCCAAGTGGCAACCGTGGTACAACCCGTCCACCAACAATTTTTCAAACTTAAATAAATTAAAATATGTATGCATCGCCTTACATATTCGTTGCAACCGACATCTACTGTTGTTCAGACTAATTTCATCTAGCAATTTTTTTTATTAAATGCTTGTAATTAAACAAACTACACCGGTGTCATAAGCCCATTACATTCTTAAGCGATTAAAATACTTGTTTATGAAAATAAAAGCCAGTGTCATGCATTTCAATTGAAACAAGATTCTAATAGATAAAATCTATCGATGAAAAGTGTGTAAATAGCATTTAATTAAAATTAAGAACTCAAGTGTTGAAATATGAAAAAATAAAACTGAAACTACTTTGACCCAAATAATTCCTATCACACATGAAAATAAAGAAAAAAATATTACACCCATAAATTAATCGCATAAATTCCTTGAAAAACTTAATTAAAATCAATTGACCGATTCATTTCATCATCGTCATAATCAACAACACGCACAATTTACTTTGACGAATAACTTAAACAAAGTCGAACTGCCAGTGCCGCCAGATGGTCGCACTAACTTGCTTTAATGGCTAAAGTTGACATCAAAGCAGCAACTTTTTTCAACTGAGTGGACAAAAACTGAAGAAGTACAAAAAACAGTTAAGAAATAACAGGGGGCTTAAATTGGACCACCATAAAATTTGTTAAGACCCAAAAGAGATTACTCTTCTCTTGACACTCTAACTGGCACTTGTAAACAGAACCCTCTCAGCCATGTTGACGTCTCGTTTAAAGTTTAAAAGGTAAGTAATTCAAAAGTCATTCTTTGTCTTCTTGTATTCGTCATTCACAAAAAAAAAAAACGATGCGGTGTAATTTAACATTTTAACATCGGTCAGACCGCATATTTAACGAGACCGTCTACTGATTCGTTCTCGTCGAGGTCAACAGCACCTTTAGGCACTGAATAATCGCCAATATTCCCATCACATCATCTTCATTGAATCGCGGGAATTATGCAATTGGCTACCCCGTCACATGGGACGATTTATATCTGTGAATTGCATCGATGCCGCCAACTGGTTGTGTTCCCATAGAAGCCACCGAATCCCAAGGTATCGTGCTGCTGATGCAGTAGTAGACCTTTCCACAAAACGAGTTTCATCTTCAACTAAAGAGATTGTAGGTACACTTCGTTGTTCTGTTCCAAACCGCACACATGATGGCCCCATGCCCCATGCGAGATGTGTGCAATAGCCAGCCATTCATTGCAAAGCAAAAACATACTGGCGCAAACAATTGCTGAAAGTGAAAGTCCTTGTGCGCCATCCTGGCTGGCTAGTACCAGCATAGCAAGCACACCATTGACCAACTTCAACATCCAATTACCCAGCTGTGGCAGTTGCAGTTGCAGTTATACTACAAACCAGCTCCTCATGCAGCCATTTGCCTTATTTATTGCCGCAATCTGCAACTTTTATTTGCAAAAAGTTTTTTTTTTTATCTGCACAGCAGCGGCGCACAGCACCAGTGGCGGTAACAACAAGTAACAAACAACAACTGGGTAACTGGTTTATTGTACTGCATTTTGCAGTGAATAATTATAAGCCATTCAAAAATAATAAGAATGGACAAAAAAAAAGAGAACCGAAAACTAGGCCCGAAAAGTAGATTTTTGTGTGTCTACCGCAACCGGCTGGCTTAAGGGACTGTAGGTTTATTGTTGATCAATGCGGTGGCCAAAAATACAAATCTACTTCACCTCTAGGGCGTTATCAATGGCTGGCTATCTGGAAATAATATTTCACTCTCTCATTTCTTATGCCCAATTTCGGTATGTTCATTGTTGTTGGCCCAGTCTAAACCGGGAGCCATATAGATGTTGGAGATATATTATATTGTGCAGTTGTTCGTTGTAATCCAAATAGCTGCTGTAAGGAGCAGGAAATTAGCAATAAATTCAATTGATTCGAATTTGGCTTAGAGAACTGCTTCCTTTTTTTTGTTTTTTTTTGTTTTGGGTTGCAAACGTTTCAAGTTATTGTTTCTGGTTGCTAGAACGGATTTATAGTTCGAGAACAGCGCAAAAATGTTAACTTGATGTTCCCTGCGGTTTCACTCGTGTAAAATTATTTGCATAGCGCATATTTAGTATGGTTGTACCCTTAACGAGTTGCTACCAACTAAAATAAGTTGAAGGGAAGAAATAAAATATGTTTTCAGTTAATTTTGAGTCATAATATTTATATGGCAAAACAGCGTTTGCTAGGTCAACTAGTATAACCTAATTAAATGAACTTTCCATTACAAAAAGTATTTTTCACTCCGAATCAGTAGTTCCTGAGATTAGCGCGTTCAAACAAACTTAAAGCAGCGTTTGCTAGGCCGACTAGTATAGACTTATACGCCTTCCTCGATAAAAATAAAGAAGAAGAAAGAAAGAAAGCCAAAAGAATAGTCTAATTCGAACCAGTAGTTCTTGAGTAAGGCGCGTGAAACTAAACAAACAATTTCTTTAGCTTCATAAATAAGTATTTTTTTAAACTAGCTGACCCGAAAACCTTCGTCCCACTTTGATCAAATGGTTGAGAGCGAACAGAATAGACCTTGTCCTGCTGAACATTTTCAATCCTTCAAGATCCTTTATTTATAAAAACAAACATATTTCTCAGGATGACCATTTAAATAACCAGCATTCAATTTTGATCTTTACAAAATAAAATTTTGTATTGCGTTTGACAGGTGAGATGTCTACCTGGCCGGCTACTATATTCTTAAATCTGAATGGTGATTTGAGACTTTATTTTTTCAGAAGAGCTTTTTCTTGCAAAGATTTTTTCAATTCAGAATTGTGGTTTGTTTTCTGGAAAACAACTTCAACAAATTTTATTTAATTTGCAATGACGCAACGTCATCTCCCCTTTCTATGAATTTCAGCCATAATTACGCCTATTCTAATCTTATTCCACAGGTTTACTAACCCATAAAATAAGAGTTAATCCATGGGTTAAACATTTTTAATTATTAAAAAAATAATGTTCCCGGAATAATAAAATAACGTTTACCGAAAATTCCTTCTGGCTTTTTTTTTGTTGTTGATGCTATATATGGAAACTGACAGAGAAGCATTTTTAAAGTGTTTTCTTATTCTTTCGCTCAACCACACTCCACGGTGGAATAAGTTAGGAAACGTCAGATAAAAGAATTTTATTTTATTAATAGCCTTTGCTACTTAGTCCACAGAATAAGGGTTAATCCTTCGCTACTCTGTGTTTATCAATTTTGAGATAAACTATAAGCGTGCTCAACAGCAAGACCGACTAACAAAATAGCAAAACAGCTCTAATTAATCCAACGTTTATGTGTTAATGTATTTTTTTGTGTTACTATTTTACTGGACCTAAATTACAGTCTATAAATTCAAAACATGTCTTGTATGCTGACAGCTGGGGGTGATGTGACACATAAGTGTACTCAAAACCTCGTACGTCTACCTCTCTCATATCTATTACCAACCAACCGACCAACCAATCGATTCGAGTGATTGCTGGGTATTAAAATACCATTTTCAATGACAGATCTGTCCATACAGCTCAATGAGTCTCAATGGAAATGTTAATTATCGTCATAACAAGTCACTGATTGGCCAAGTGCTTGTTGGTTAGGATTGACTTTCAAAATAAGGACTGGCTTTAAGTGGAATGACATTTTAAAATAAACAAAACTGTCATGAATTTTAAGACATACAGCATCAGGTTCATGTTACGATATGCCTTTTTGTGGTTTTTTTTTTGCATTTGTGTATGCTCACAGAGCCTTATGTTTTGGAAAGGTCTTGAGGAGAATTCGAAGGCTATGAAATTTAAACCAGGTGCGAGCTAAGAAAGCTTGCAAGTTGGAAGGTCTTCTAGTTCAAGAAAAATTGACCAACTGGAATTATAGGAATTTATGACAAGTTGGTGTTTTTTTTTTTAAGACGCCGACATGGTATTTAAAACTCCTCTAAACATCAGAGCTTGTTTTTTTTTATCTATAAAGAGCCGTTTAGCACTTTACTCACGTGCCATCGAAATTAATTCTCCCATCAGTTTCTAGGAACATCTACGACTTTTTCGCTACATGCGTGCCTTCTTATAGGTACCTACTCGCATTCTTTGAAAATAATTCTACTGGTTTCCATATAGACACCTTAAAGAATCTAATCACGTTTAAGAGTAAATAAAATTCTTTTGTATTAAACGACATGTTTTACCTTTCAAATAAACAAATTTATCCCATAAAGTACTCAGGTAACTAGGGTCTTTTAAGAACCTCAAACAAAACTCCATAACCGAAAAAAGTCACCAACATAGATGTTTCCAATTCTTACTGGAAGAATTTTAAAAGAAATTTATATTTTCTATGGTGAGTCTTTTGTTGTCGTTATTGGAGCCGCTTTTAAAGTACAGACTTTTAGTATTTGTTCATTTAAATTCTATGAGAGTGTTGCACAAGTGAGGAGTCTAATGAACTCCAAATGCAAACAAAAACCTACATAGAAATGCTATTAGCTCTGGGACGATTTCTAAGAAATTCGTATACACTTCTTGGTGCATAATAAGTGGTTGAGTGTGCATTTTAAGAAATGCGTATACTCGTGATGGCATAAACTTTTGGAGACACAAGAGGAAGTTTTGTGCGAGAATGCGTGCCTATGTGCTTTCCTATGCAAATGGAAAGAATTCCTTAACATAAAAAAAAAATTTAAGTTGATAGAGTCATTTTTTCGCAATATTGAAAAGCAATGTAGAAATAAGGGTCATCCAAGGGTCTTGTTGATCATCTGTACATCCTTCAAAATTAATTCTTGGTTCTCTTCTATGGAATATCTTTATAGAGGTAAAGAAATTTAAGTTGACAACACTATACTTTAACTGGCTGCCATTTTGACAGCTTTCAATTGATATATTTTAAGTCTGGTTAGGCATTTCAAGAATTGAAGTCACAGGTTTCATAAGTGCTTTCTAGAAAAGTTTTTGGGGCAATATGGTAATACTTAGAACGAAATATACCTCTGTCGACCCACAGTGGCCCGTTTAGGCAAGGAACGTGGGAAAAATCATTTTTCGCGTGATTTTATTTTGAAAAAGTAAAAATCACATTTTGTTTAGAATTGCTTAGAAGTGTAAGAATCCAAAAACAAAAAAAATATTAGATGAACGGTTTGGCTTGAGGAGCCGATCAAAGTCAGAAAATATTAAAAAAAAAATATATATATTTTTTTTTGTTTTTTGTTGCACTTCGAACTTGAATATTTGAAAAACGGTACAAGTAAATCCATTTATTTTTTTTTTGTTGAAAAGTTTGACATTATTTTAATCAAATTTTGGAAACAAAAAAGAAAAAAAATCCATATCTTTTTTTTAATAAAAAAAAAAATCACTTTTTGCACCTATTTTTGAATTTTAACTTGGCTCATATAAAAAACGTCAAAACCCGTCAAACCAAACTAAGTGAGGGATGAATGCCCACATATTCCTTAACATGTCCTCAAAAACTCAGCTGCGTAAAGTTGCATAAAGCCGAGTTATGGCAATTTAATTGGTTCAAGTCAGTGATTATTCATTTTTTTAGTTTTTTTCATATGAAAAGAATATAATTAATCTTTTTGTCGCAACCTTTATTTTGGATTTGCATGACTTAATTTAGGTATTTAAATAAGTGCAATGAGTGGAATAGCTAAAAAAAATGTATGGTTTGGGGATTACCTATTTCTAAAATAATAATAAAAAAAAAACAATGATGATTCCTGCCATTATTTTTTCTATAACATTTGTTGTGCACAGGTATTTATTTTTGACAGATTACTGTATTTGGATTAAGAATTAATACATATAAGGGTTACAGGTAGATTACAGGTAGCCGAAAAAAAGGATTTTAATCGAAGGGTTATTTATATGGAATTAAATATTTATTCTTATTAGGGTAACAGGTAGTGAAATTAACAGGATTAGGTACACAAATAGTTTTACTATGCAAACTAATCTAAGAACCTATAATTGGAACCTCATTGGAAAGACAAAAAAATGAGGATTAAGTATAGCTGTTGATATAAAAAGAATTATCTCCAAAATTAAATAATTAAAATTAAAACTCAAAAGAAGTTTAATGCACAGGATGAATGAGATATTACGGACGAACATAACTACGAGTATGGGATTCCTCCATTGCATGCTAGAATTAGGTGCATGGAATTCATTTTGAAACTTAGCTATACGATTGCTAAGGAAGGAGAGGATAGCTCTGTTGGAATCAAAGAGTTAGAAAAAAAGAGGAAGCAGGATATTCAAAAGCGTTTCCATGAAGAACTTGGACTTGATGTGAATAAACCAAAGCCTGGGTTTGGATATACCAATGATGGCAATACTTCCAGGCGATTCTTTGAACAACCGGATGCAGCTGCCCAAATGACTGGAGTCAATGAAGAAATTATTAAAAGGCTTCAAATAATACTTAATGTCTTAAACTGTCGAGAAAAAGTTAATACAGTAAAATTTGGGGAGTATACAAGAGAAACAAAAGTGTTATTAAGACAACTTTATCCAGAAAAACAACTCACCCTACTCTTCATAAAATTTTGTTTCACAGTCAAAATATTATGAAGTATCAGTCACTTTCATTTGGGAGAAGCTCAGGAATGCAAAAATAAGGACTACAAAAGATACAGGTATCAAAATACAAGCAAGGTTTCAAGAATTCGGCAAAATGAAGACCTGTTTACTATGCTAGCAATCTCATCATATCCACTTATTTCTTCCAAAAGGCATGCTAGAAATCAAAAAGAACTGAAAGCACACTACTCCCCAGAAATGTTAGATCTATTAGATTCAACATTGAATTTAGATGATAGTTTTCAAGAAATAATATAAGTAAATTATTTAGAATAAAACAAGATAAAACTCTAACGTTTATGTTTTATTTTTCTCCATATTCGTACTTTTAAAACACTTTTTTTCTAATTTGAGGGTTGTTTTTTTCATTGAAATATTGAAATTATGGTAATTTTCAGTTAAATTGAAACACCCTGTTTGATTTTGTATGTAAATATTGATGGTTTGATTGGTTGCATATCAAAAATTATAAAACTTAAAAGCTTTAACTTAAAAAAAAAAAAATGTTTTTGCTTTTATGACTATTCAAGTGTTATTTTTTTTTCTTTTTCCTGCTTAACTAAAACTAATTGTTCTCTAATCATTCACAAAAACAAATTTTTCGCCATTATGGATACATTTTTAACAATTTTTATGACATTGAAAAAACTTCAAACTTTGGGACTTAATTCTGAAACACCCTGTGAACATATTTTGTTAAAATTTTCACGAAACATAGTTTTGGAAATTCCCTGCTAAATAAAAAAAAACATTGAAGCGATATCTTTTTTCGTTTAGGAGCTATGATTTTTGCAAGGTAAAAAGTGAAAACGGGCCACTGTGCGACCTATGTAGATTCGTATCTTATCCCTCTATTAAGCCATAAACTGTCAAATTTCATCGGCGGATGGCAAAGATTTTGACGGATTAAAATTTCTGAGCAATCCGGCAATATTTAGAACGAAATATTCCTCTGACGACCTAGATTCGTATTTCGTCCTTCTATTGAGCCATTAACTGTCAAATTAAAAACTTCATTTTTTCAAGGGTTTTCTAGATTATTTTCGGGACAGTTGGAGTTGACTCGTTCAATTCCAGTTGGGCAACCCAAGTAATCGGTTTACATAAGAACCAAAACCAACTCGAGTTAACTCGCTTTTCAAAATTTACGGTTCGGCACATCACTACCGTATTGCTTCATGAATTGGTGAAAATATGGAATAATAAATCGGTCCCTATCTCCCTATATGGTGACCACTATAGAGCCATCATTACTGACATTTTCGTTCGTCAATTGAACTCCTGATGTGCAGAAGCTGTGGTTTGAACAATATGGCGCAACATTTCTCGCAGCGTATGCCACAATTGATTAATTGAAAGAAGAGTTTGTTAACCGCATAGTTTCACGTTATAGTTCCGTGAATTGGTCTCCAAAAGCGGGTGTTTTAACGCCGCTTCACTATATTCTATGGCGGTTTTGAAGTCGCTAGTCTTCGCCGATAAACCCGAAACGATTGACCACTTGGAGAACATTCGCCGAGTTTTTTATAAGTATATACGGCCACTACGGACATTACTCCGTGGCTTAGTAGTAAGGTGCGTTGGCTGCTAAGCAGAACGCCGTGGGTTCGAGTCCTATTCGTGCCCATATAGTTTTTATTTCATCTTTCACGGGTACTGCCTCTTGCGAAGAATTGACAAAACTTCCAACTGTATCAATCTGTCCTGCAAAAGTGCTTCTCAATCGGAATCGGCGTTAAATTGTAGGTCAATTCTCAATTCTTCATACGCACTCAGAGAATTGTTGATGAGAGTAAGCCACTTAGGCGTTGGCCCTTCAAGAGCTGTCGCGCCACTCTATTTTTTTTTTTTTTTTTATACGACCACAAATATTGGAAGAAGTCATCCAAAATTGGACCTGCAATTTTTTTCTGCATCATTGTCTTTTGATGAATCAAAAGACGCAATTAAAAATGTTTTCAAACAATATGAGAGCTTCTACTGTATGAATTTAATAAAAACACACAACAGCTTTTGCACCTGCAACATTAATTTTCTTTTTTTCCATCCCAATTTAAATAAAATTAAATCCACCTTATTGACTGTTGGCGTTAATCATGCACCCTGTCATTACAATTACTATTTTACTTTCCGGCCGTAAAGGAAAACAACAACAACAATTACAACAAAACTATTATTACTCATAATATCTACTTCTACTTCTGTCTGGCCACTTCCCATTGAGTAAAGAAATAATCAAAGGGAATCAGAATTAATTTGATTGCTCAACCCCCGAGCTCGTAGCATGTGAATTTGTTGCTAGAACTGAGAACTTACACTGGGACTAGGACTGTATCTGTATGCAACGGATACAGATTCATTTATAAAACTTAGCTCATTTTATTTGTTGGATCTAGTAAAGTTTGTTCAAATTGCCATCAGTATGCCATTCTGTTTGGCATTAAGTCGAGAGTTGGTGCAATAAAAATCCCATGCCATTAATATGACATGATACGAGTTGGCAGTAGGTACCTGTAGATCTGCGAATGATGCGGATGACGCGGACAACAGGACACGAAGATGCAATTTTCGTTGTGTTGCTAAATTTAAATTGACAGGTGCGTGTGCCCCCTTCGAACAGATTCTGACTGGCCGAAGTAGGTAGGGGCGGGACAAATTTTTGTGAGAAACGGAAATACTGCGAATTTTAAATAATTGCCAGCAACTCCTTTACGCAATTATATCATTCTTGGATGGGCAGATTTCTTCAATTGCAGTCCTGTCACACTTGATGCGTGTCACAATGAGAGTATGAATCTTTGCCATTCTTCAAGTCAATTAAAGTCATCACTCAATCAAAATGCAATTTCCCCTCAATTAAGCTGATTAATTTCATATAAGTAGAGCAAATCATTTATAAACGTGCTCGCCGTGTCTGTCTTCTGTCTTATAAGTTGAAAAGTGATGGGGGCTGTGATATGTCGCGCTCGGGTATGGTTATATGCACACTGCACAGTGTGCTTCTCTTGGGTGGAGTTGTACCAGTGCCACCCATTGAGGTGTGGAATTGCCCGCGGGAATTGTTTCATTCACAATGTAAGAAATTTTAGACATGCGGTTAATATGTTGACGGTTGTAATTGGAGAAGAAAAAAAAAACAAAACGGTTGAGAGTGATGGATTAAAATGAATCATTAACAATTTTGATATGGCTTTTCTTACTTCAAGTTCTGGGAAGTCTTTTAAATCATTAACATTTTGTGAGAAATTGTTTTGCTTGTTTTCTTTTTGTGATGGTTAATTTTTACAAAACACCAACATGCAAATACTTGGATCACGAGTTTAAACTTTGACACAATTTAAGATAATATATTTTTTTACAACATTTAAGCTCCAGCCACTCCTTCAAAAATTATGTTCATTTCGTTTTGACATCTTTTACTCGTAAGTTATGAAAACAAACATGTGAAGAGGATTTGTACATGACATCAACATTATCATTGCTAGGCATCTGGCTGAGTGTAACCTTAATCCAAGAAAATAAATGACCGAAAATAAATCTTGACGCGTGAAATTTTGTGCGTAATTTGTGTCTTTCTTTGCTTCAAGAGTTATTTTATTTCTCTATTGAGACATTAACTGTCAAATTTCATTGGCGGATGGCAAAGATCTTAACAGATCAAAAACCTCATTTTTCAAGTGTTTTCTAGATCGATATTCGGGCCAATCCGGCAACATTTTTAACGAAATATGCCTCTTGTGACCGTATACGTTCGTATCTTATCTCTCTATTGAGCCGATAACTAAACATTTTATCAGCGGATGGTAAAGATTTTGATTCGAACCTCATTTTTTCCGGAAACATTTAGAACGAAATATCCCTCTTGCGACCTAGATTTTGTATCATATCTTTCTATACAGGCAATAATCAAAAACCAAATTTTTCAAGTGTTTGCTAGATCGATTTTCTGGGCAATCCGGTTACAATTTGAAAGAACTATCCTGTCGATCTAGATTCGTATCTTATCTCTCTATTGAGCCATTAACTGTCATATTCCGTCAGCGGATTGCACAGATTTTGCAGGATTAAAAATCTATTTTTTCTGTTTTCAAGGTGTTTTCTAGATCGATTTTCAGAGCAATCCGGTAAAACGTTGCATAATCGGCTTAAGGTAGTTTTCCATTGCATTCATTCTCCAATCGTCAAAACCTAGCACTTTGGACCTTGTACCGGAGGTGCAGTCTTCCTGGCTATCTCCAACCTAGGGGTTGCAAAAAGAAGGTCGAATAAACAATAACCTATTCATTATTCCCTTCCTGTATATGATTAAATCAAAATTACACTTAAAATAATTGTGTTTGACAAACCCTTTACAATGTAAGTGCTCAATTTATAAAAACGTCAAAATAACCTCAATTACAATCTCTGTAAACAACATTATGCCTCCTAATCGCAAACACCGTAGTGAATCAAATAACAGCACAAAATTTGACTTCCAATTTCAAAACAAAAGCCACCTCGTGTTCATACAAAAAAAAAAACAATAGCAAAAAAGCTGAGCTCCCATCAAAGCCAATGTCAATCTCACACGGAAGACGGAACACATCATTCATTGAATGGATTGTTCAGAAGCCTCCTTTTGTATCCATATATCCATTGTTATAAAACCTGAACTAAATACATGTAGAAGAAAAAAAAACGAATTTACCTCACATGTGTGACCATAATTAGACATTCATAAAGCGGGCTTACATTCAATGTATGTACTGTAAACTGTTGGAAGCCGGGAACTTTTACTTTGTATTATTATTAACGTACACAAAACACTGCTCGGCGGTGGTGGCGCTGTTCAACCGCAAACAATCGAAACAGTCATTATGGCTACTCTAACATTTGTTATTATATTAACTGAAAGGGGGAACTCCACCTTTTCACCATCAAACAAAAGAATTGACCATTTTTTCAATGTTTTGTTGAATGAAAAACTTTCTACCAGTTTTGTATTTTTTTGTTTGTTGGTGTCTGTTTTTGTTTTGTTCTCTCTTTCAAACAAAAATATAAAAATGAATGCATTTTTCCATAGAAAACAAAAGAAAAGTTTTGTTTTCTATAATTATTGTCAAGAGACAACAAAAATCAAAACTCTGAACTTTCTACCATATGGTAATTTGACACAAGCACACTCACTTGTCACAGAGCTGTCAGTTTTCCTCTATACCCTCAGAGTTGCAGCAAGAAATATGCATTTAATTTCCCTCACATTTGGCTTCTTGGCCATTTTTATGGCAACTCATCCATTTTGACAGAAGAGTGTGACATAAAAATCGATCCACCCATAAGCGAGTGTTTCATTTGGCTCTTCATCATGGTGATGATCATGGGATATCACTATTTCACTGCAAAGGCAAACTGTATTAAGAGAAGATGTTACTTTGCTGAATGAAAGTCTCAGCTAACTTGTGTCATTTGTATTTATTGTGCCTGACCGACTTTCAAATGGGAATCTTCAGCAAGCCTGCCTCGCCGTGGTGGCCATAGCAACACTCTCATTCATAACCATGATCATTAGTTTTATGGCCGCAATAGACGCATATCAATTACATTTCACTTTAGTTTAATCCTTTTGATAAAATAAAGATGGGGCTATACACATCTCCGGATAGAGTTGCAACGAACGAAGAGAGTAAGTTGTTGTTGTTATTACGCGCTTCTGTGCTGATGATGATGAAGATGAAGATACATGCGACATTAAAATCGCCTTAGAGGCATCATTATCATCGTTTTCTTTTTTTCTAAATAAGAAGCATCATTCCATTAATATACACACAGATGATAATGGATACAATATGGCACCTCCAACAATTTAAATGTGATAAGTTGTCAACATGCGTTATGGTGTTGCTGGGCGGTTTCTAGAAGATGTGGAGAGTGAAAGTGAAAATGATTTTAAATGCCTTCTCAGAATGGTAATTATCAAAAAGGAAATAACCATCGATCGGCAGCAAGTTGATCATAGTTCGAAAAAATGTAAAGAAATTAAATGTAAAAACGTTTAATATGGCAAACAACAGTGTTAAATTTCACTAGAAACAAGTTGGAACACACGGCGTATACGTACTTTTTGTGAGCAAGAAAAATTGAAAATTGGAACCAAAACTAATTAAAGGTTTTCAAATAGGGACGGGTTGAGGTTGACAGTTCATGACGCCCATATTATTTCTTTTATTTTATGCCAAAATATCGTATTTCAATCAGTCATTAAAAAATCAAAGTAATCATGGCAAATTACAGCGTCGAGTAACATGTGCAAATGATAACACGATGCCCGCTTTGCGCCCTTTTTATGGTTTACAGTCGAATTTTCAACGGTTGATGGCCAAATTCAAGTGTTCGTGAAAGTGTTCAGCAAAATCCGAGGAAGTCAACTCCGCGTCGCTCACAAGAACTTGGCCTGTCGCAGGCCACAACATAGCGAAATTGGCGTCGTGATTTGGGCCTACACCCATACAAGATTCAACCAAGATCTGAAACCAAACGAACATATGCAGCGTCATGTGTTCTCTAATTGGGTTTTGCAGCAGTTGGAAGTTACAGCCCAAAGCGTTTTCATCCCATGTATGTCTCTGCACTTTACATGAAGACCAGGATGATGAGGGTTTTGTACAGTGACACTTTAGTTGCTCGAGAGACGGCTTTGCTGCTCAATTAAGACCTCGTTAACCCCTTGACACATCTTCTTAGCTTCCATCTCAAAGCTCACGAACGCTCCACGGACATCACGCTGTGTTCTTCCAATTATGTCAATGTCGTCTGCGTATCCTAGAAGCTGGATGGGCTTTTGAAAGATTGTGCCTTTGGTGTTGACGTTTGAGTTTTGCACAATCCTTTCAAGAATGATGTTGAAGAAATTGCATGACAGCGCATCACCTTGTCTTAAACCTTTTTTGACATCGAATGCATCCGTGAAAGTTTTTTCCGGCCATGGAACAGCGTGACGGACGAGTTTTCCTGATATACCAAAATTTGACATTGCTCTGCATCTCTTGATCTCTATAGACGCTTTCATACGCGGCCTTGACATGGTAGCACGTATTGATTTAAAGTTTCTGAGTCTTCTGCCGTAGATTGAATATTTGATCGATGGTGGACTTTCCGGGTCTGAAGCCTAACTGATAAGGACCTATCAGGTTGTTGACAAAACCTTCAAACGTTCACACTGCCTGGCAGACAAGATCTTGTAGGCGATGTTTAGGAGACTTATTCGTCTGTAGCTCGTGCAGTTCGGGGGTCTTCTTTCTTGAGGATCGGGCATACGCTGCTGAGGTTCCATATCCGACCAAATATTGCAGATGTTTTTGTTTTTAAGCATCTCCATCTGCTTTGTACAGTTTGGCGGCTAGGCTGTCTGCTCCATCGGCTTCGTTCAATTTGAGTTTATATATCGCTATCTTCACTTCGTCAAAGTCGGGTGAGTGGAATTGGTGGTCTATTTCACCTAAATTTTGTAACGAAGCGTTACAAATTTTTAAATTTTAATTTCCACTCACCAGAACCGAGAATAAAAATAATAAACAAATCATACAACCGACTGTTGAGAAAATTAAATTTGAATGTTTAAATTCAAATTTCAAATGATCATCCGACCCGCCCATGCATTTCTCAACCAGAAGCTCACGTCATCGCTCATGCGTTGATTCCATATGTTCGTACTATACGTACACACACACCATGCATACATTTCATTATCCCATACCAACCGACCGACCATTATAGAATGCATGCATTTATTATTTTTGCTTCCTTTCAATTCACGTTAGGTTTTAACACGAAAATTCATAAGGCGGAGTAAAATTGCGAACCAAAATCAGGTTTTCTTTCTTCGGTGTGGTTGGTACCAATCTCGTGTACTAAGAAGAATTAAAACGCCGGGAAACAAGCTGCCTATACCTTGAGTATTAATAGCTTCGCCTTCTAAGCCGGAAATTTTTGGCCTAAAATTTATATTTATTTTGCTCGTCGAAGATCCACTTTTTCTAAGTGTACCTCCGACTAGGAAAGGCTTCTCCTGACCTGTTTTTTTTATTTGCCGGACCGATTCCACCTGTTTATTCTGTGGCTGCCCTTCTTCTAAGCGCACCACAGACAGAGAGCTGTCGAGTCGGGGACAGTTCGACCGTTTATTCCCTAGTTTGGTGCTAGGGACAGTAGCAGCATTTTGAGTTCTGCTGTTTATTCTTCGCTCCACTCCTTCTGAGTGTATCGAGGACAGAAAATCCGCCTTTTGCCTGTTTATTCTGTGGCTGCCCTTCTTCTAAGCGCACCACAGACAGAGAGCTGTTGAGTCGGGGACAGTTCGACCGTTTATTCCCTAGTTTGGTGCTAGGGACAGTAGCAGCATTTTGAGATCTGCTGTTTATTCTTCGCTCCACTCCCTCTGAGTGTATCGAGGACAGAAAATCCGCCTTTTTTCCTGTTTATTCTGTGGCTGCCTTTCTTCTAAGCGCACCACAGACAGAGAGCTGTCGAGTCGGGGACAGTTCGACCGTTTATTCCCTAGTTTGGTGCTAGGGACAGTAGCAGCATTTTGAGTTCTGCTGTTTATTCTTCGCTCCACTCCCTCTGAGTGTATCGAGGACAGAAAATCCGCCTTTTTGCCTGTTTATTCTGTGGCTGCCCTTCTTCTAAGCGCACCACAGACAGAGAGCTGTCGAGTCGGGGACAGTTCGACCGTTTATTCCCTAGTTTGGTGCTAGGGACAGTAGCAGCATTTTGAGTTCTGCTGTTTATTCTTCGCTCCACTCCTTCTGAGTGTATCGAGGACAGAAAATCCGCCTTTTTTCCTGTTTATTCTGTGGCTGCCCTTCTTCTAAGTGCACCACAGACAGAGAGCTGTCGAGTCGGGGACAGTTCGACCGTTTATTCCCTAGTTTGGTGCTAGGGACAGTAGCAGCATTTTGAGTTCTGCTGTTTATTCTTCGCTCCACTCCTTCTGAGTGTATCGAGGACAGAAAATCCGCCTTTTGCCTGTTTATTCTGTGGCTGCCCTTCTTCTAAGCGCACCACAGACAGAGAGCTGTCGAGTCGGGGACAGTTCGACCGTTTATTCCCTAGTTTGGTGCTAGGGACAGTAGCAGGGACAGAAAAGCCGCTTTTGCCTGTTTATTCTGTGATGGCCCTTCTTCTAAGCGCCCCACAGACAGAGAGCTGTCAAATCGGGGACAGTTCGACTGTTTATTCTCTAGTTTGGTGCTAGGGACAGGAGCAGCATTTTGAGACCTGCTTATTTATTATAAGACCGTATTATAAGAAATTATCTGATTAAGAATTATTATTGTACGTAGATTGTAAGCTGTATATGCAATACTCTGTTATTTTAGATCGTAAGAAAACTGTAATAAAATTTGATACAACATCGGAAAGGTTGGTCGTTATTGGAAGTTTGAGACTTTTCGACCCAAGTTTTATTTGCTTTCTTTGGGATCGACCCTGGACACCCTGAGCGCAATAAATAAAAAAGCATCACAATTTAATAGTTCTGCATAACTGGCAGAATTTTGCTCGTCATCGCCGCTCGGAAAAGTGTCCGCATTCGTACCTGGCTTCAACAAGGTAGTGATCCGAGTCAATGTTGGATGTTAAAAATCAAAAACTGTAATTTTTGAAAATTGGTCACAGTAGAAAAAAATACTTGGTATATTAGTTGGCAATTCGACTTGCCTGAGAGTCCTACTTACAACCGTGTTAGAAGCTTCATCAATGCCAATGAGTTGGAAGCCTCTCTTTTCTCGAATCATTGACATAAACTTAAGCTTTCTCTATGAAACAGTACTTATACTTAAATGAAATCCAATACCTCAAATAAAAATCACATAAAATCATAAAATTAATTACATTTATTTTTTTTCTTCTTGCAGACTCCCCCAATAGACTGAAACGCCCGTCAACAACGACGGAAAAATCACAAATTGCAAAATCACAAGGCCCCCCAGCCAAGGTAAGTGTCTAATAAATCAAACTTTACGACTTTTCCTATAACTTAACTTAACTCAGGATAAGTACATTTCTATGTCATCCATAAAAATTAACATTTATTCATTTATTTTGGGACACATCAAAAAACGGTCAAACGGAACATAAACAAACAAATTAAAGGAAATAATTAAAAATACTTGCACATTAATTTCTTTTTCTTTGAAGCACTGCATTCATTCCCCGCATTTTCTCCAAAGATACATGCAAATCCAAGTTGGTTATCATCCACATTTTTTTTTTATAGCAAAAAAAGAGAAGAGACTAACCCTCACTGTTTATGTTTAATTAAATTTAATTACTCATCGAATGAGCGGCTATCGATTTGCGGGAAATTGGGCGGCTTTGATTTTTTTTCGATTATATCTTTGGAGAGTCCGCACAGCATCCACATCAACCATGATAGCCAAGTTGTAAATTGTAATTTGCTTGTGGATTAATAGCTCGTAAAACTCTCCTTCCTCTGTCTTAGAAATCTAAGAAAAACGAAGAGGAAGCCGAGCATAGTTTGCACCTCATCGACATGCGGTCAGCGGTATGCTTAGCAAATTAAAGACAACGCAAAGATTGGGTGCGGCCTCAAATGAGAGATAGAAATCTTTTAACTTGTTAACACAACCCAAAAGCAACAAAAGAACGCGAACCAGCCGGACCGATATAATAATGTATGTTGAGGTTATAAATATTAGATAAAGAAGAGAAATTGTGTGCGCGAAACACCTCTCACAGAGCTTCAATCTTCGACGATCTTCTGTAGATTTAATTGAGAATTTGTTAAGATATGTGGTCAAAGTCAATGAGCGAATGATGGGATATCAGATGATTGGAGTAGAGCGGTCTGTAGACTACATTATGGGGGTATTAAGTTGGTAACCTAACTTGAAAAGTGTTCACGAATTTCGATCATGATACCTAAGGTATAGAAGGTGTTTTCGAGAAATCGGGATTCCTTCTTTTATCTTCGACATGAGGTCAATAAAAGCACTTTAGGTTTATTGGTTCCTTGGAATCGTAGCAATTAGATTTTCTTTTAATTGGGATAGACCTTAATTCGAAGCTCGATCCATTAGGTTTTTATATGTGACGACTGCTAATGCTTACCTTGACAAACAACGGAGTTTAATTTTACTTCATTTTAAGAGAATTTTCTGCTCTGGGCGCATTTCTAGCGTTGGCGCTGCAGCTGCCATGAGGTCGTCTACCACCTGTACGTTCTATTTGAGTCGCTGGCTTCCTCTACTGTG
The DNA here is from genome assembly GCA_943590905.1 of Sphaerophoria taeniata. Lineage (NCBI taxonomy): Eukaryota > Metazoa > Arthropoda > Insecta > Diptera > Syrphidae > Sphaerophoria > Sphaerophoria taeniata. The sequence goes on from OX016541.1 coordinate 29,953,820, forward strand.
ACTTCTTTCGGGATTATCCAGGATGTTTTTCTTGTTGAGCGCATATAAATGGTGTTGCCCTCTTCTCGCTCTTCTCGCTAGGGTCAGCATTAACCTTAAGCTGTTTCTTCCCACAGCAGCTTCGAATCACCAGACGACTGTTAATATGGAATGGGAATTTTATCGATTGATCAGAGGTCGTTCACAACTCTTAGTTTATAACAACACTGGTAAAGGGTTTTTCATTAAGGACGGGTCGATTTTAAAATTGAATAAAACAAGTTGTATATTAGAAATCGATAAGGTTTTATCTTTATTTGAGAGCCCCATAAATGCCATTATGTGTGGAATATAACTTCGTTGAAATGGCCGCCGCAACCTTTGCTGGGTGGCGCGCATTCGAAAGGTCCAAATTAAATGACTTTGGCGCATAAATCAGGCGGTTCGCATAGACTTGCGACTTAAGATATCCTCACAAGAACAAGGGGTCAAATCACACGATCTTGGTGGCCAATTCACGTCGCCTCGGCCTTCAAACCGCTCGTGCAGAATATCGATTGTGTCTTGAGCTGTGTGACTCCTAGCTGTTGAAACCATATGTCTTCGGTGTCCATATCATCACATCATCAACCTAATAGCGATCGTCGTTGACGGTGATGGCCTTGCCAGCATTATTTTCGGAGAACTACGGACCGATATGACGCCTCCAGCCCAAAGTCCACACCAAACTGTAACTTTATTTGGCTGCATTGGCACTTTGTGAATCTCGAGTGTATTGGTGTCGTCCCAATTCCAGTGATTTTGCTTACTCACGTTCCCAATTCATCCAAAAATGGGCCTCATCGCTAAAGATGATTTTTCGACCAAAATTGAGTTCAACTTCAAACTGCTCCAATAAATTAGGGAATATGACGCGAAGCTGCATATGGTTGTTTGGTTTCAGCTCCTGGGTCAATTGGATTTTGTATGGAAACAGGCCCAAATCATGACGCAAAAATCGTCATGTTGTAGTCTGCGATAGGCCAAGTTCTTGTGAGCGGAGGGGAATGGACTGCCTCGGATTTCGCTTCACACTTTCACGAACAGCGGCGATGTTTTTGGCAGATTTTGGGTTTCGTTGACTGACGGATGTTGGCTGATTGTTCACTAAGCCGGTGGACTCGAATTTGGCTACCAAACGTTGAATAGTCGACTTGGAAGGACGACCTTGTAACCCATAAAAAGGGCTATTCGCGCGCATCGTATCTGCTAAAGAACACCTATTTTGATAATAAAGTTTTATCACTTGCACGTATTGCTCGACACTGTTACCTGCCATGATAATTTGTCTTTGTCAAGTGACTGACTATAAGACGATATTTTGACAGAAAGTAAAAGAAACAAAATGACAACCACGAGCTGTCAAAATCAACCTGGAAAACCCTTTATAACAACACTGGTAATTTCGTACTAAAAACACTTAAGGTACTTTCTTCGTTCGATAATTTACTACCTTGAACTCTTCCGTTCGAAATACTGTCTGTCGTCTGACAAGCTTTCTCACACCATTTTGATTGAATTGATGAAAGATTTATGGTCTTAATGGCTGAAACACAAACACGCTCTCGCTTTGGCTTCCCCTAACGTTCACGAATTCAGCCATAGGAATTCAATGCATGATAGCATGGAGCTTCGACCTCACGTTTCGTACGTAATGTGACTTCAAACAGAAGCTCAAGTTCAAAAATGCAGAATATTTCCTTTGTCTGACAGCTCGACAGCTGTAAAAACAAAAGTCAACAAACGCATTTCATTTGTTATTGAAGATGGAGCAAGACAATTTAATTCAAAGCAAACTCGAATCGGGTGCATAGTAACGTAGACAAAGACGAAACTAAAGCGTGTTTGTTTTTCAGCCATAAAGCTTCGGTACCTGCTGATCTACCAGAGCTTTGGCCGGATGTTGTGAGTGCCACCAGAGACGTTGTATCTGTCGATTGAGTGTTATGAGGGATGTAGTTCCAATCGAGCAACCATGTTCATGTTGAGTGACCCACCAGTTAAAGGTGTGCCGTGTTGAATGCCAACAGATCGTAATATCTGCAGACCTACACAAACTCTGCTTTGTTCAGTGCCACCAAAGTCTTTGGTAATGCCATTTCCCCAGAGCTTAGGCCTCCCGTGTTGAGTTCCACCAGAAGCGTTGTTCCTGCTGATCTTGCGGAAACCAAACTGGTTGTGTTGAAAACAGAATTTGACGTCTGTTCACACTATGAGAGCCAGCATGCGGTAACCACGGGACTTTCGACAGCTTCTGTATCACCGACAAACGCATTTCTGTCATCCCATTGGGTTTTTACCCGAATTATTTTTCTTGACGGAAATTTCTTAACTCTACGCAAAAAAGTTGGTTAAAAATTCTTTTTAACGCAATAATTCAAATAGCAAATGGCTAAATTTGATACCATTTTCAACCAAACGTCAATTTTTAACCAAACTTCACATTTTAACCAAACGTCAAGTTTTAATACACATTTGAACGCAATTCACACTGGGCCTGTTAAATACATGAGAAGAATTTGTCAACGAAATTTCGTTAAAATTCCTTGCTGACCTCTTATCAATATGATTTCATCCACAACCCCCCGCAAACTCTTCTCCTACTAACCAAATAATCATCCCATGCAAATACCAAAATATCCTGTCAAATACCTGACACACTTACCTCCATCTTCAATTCCATCGTCTCCTTGCAGAAAAAAATGTCACAACGAACTGTATAATCAGCGACTATGCCAACAATTTTCTTCTACATTTTATTCCATTACGCCATCCTTTTGTCTTGCTCTTCGTTTCTGTTTCAAGTCTCTTCTGCGAATGGCATCTTACGGAATTGCATTATTATAGTTTCCCAGTGACACACACTCGCTACTTCTGCAAATTGAACCTATATCCAAGGCTATATAAGGAGACAGCCGCTTCCTAGTTGTTCAAGCTTCTCTGGCGCGCCATGTTATCTCGATTGGCTATCCCACTCAAGTGGAATATCTCAATTCTTGCAGGCTTCTCTGATTCTAGGTCCCCACTGTTGGCACTGGCATAGAGTACAGACATGTGTGTGAGTGTAGTTAAACGACCTTGCATTCATAAGTTTATTTTTGTTGTCGTCGTGTTCGCTCACGTCATGGTCGTCCTATTCTTGTGATCTGCACGATCCATGTTTGGCCAGTTCCGCACCAAACGATATGCGCCAACCCTGCCAACAGAAAAAAATGTACACTTCGAGTGTATCTATAGCTTGCATCTCAGAGTGAATGAAGCGGCTCGAGTTAAGGTACACGATCGAGCTATGCATCTTCCTTTTCTGGAAAAGGTGTTGGCAGACTACTGCACAATGCACACACCACCGACCGGTTGCGAACGGTGTAAATTTTGTCTCTCTATTCTCGAGCAATCTGCACTAATCCGATAAATCTCCTCATTGCAAGCCGCTTTATAGAGCACATGCTTCACGCTTTGACTTCATTCACGCAATCGGGTGATTAAAATCGCAACAATCCACACATCCATGCAGCTCTGGCTCTGGCTCCAGATATGGAATTCATTTGAGATCTCTCTGTAGCCATTGATCTATCAGGTGGGCAGAGAGTTTTGTGGGCAATGTGCAATGAGTTCGATAGTGTTGTGTCTTAAAATGCCATTAACAGGATGAATGAGTCTTAAGTTTGTTTTTTAATGGTGCGATGTTTGGCGTTGCTGAATTCGTTGTTATCAAGCGGCCGCATTGTGCAGCGATAAATTCCGTCCAACACCTGTGATGATCGAATGCAGTGATCGTGATCGTGTTGCTCTGCAAAGATCATTGATCAGCTTTGACTTTGTCGTCATCATCGTGGTTGAGAACCAGATTGGGACCTACTCTCTATATGGCCAGGCCATATGTGATCTTAAAAGTGGAGCACAACGGATGCCGATGATCATAGTGCTTAGCGCATTTAAATATACTTGCTGCGCGGCAGTCTTACGTGTTCATGCGAGTTAGGAAGACTTAAACGAACATGGAAGGATACCATGTGCTGTGCAATTGTGTGTACAAAACATTATCCGACATTGACGTGAATTTGCAACAAAGTGTGTTGCGCAAAATATCGGGTTTGGCTTAAACATAATAATATCCATATAGCTTTAGCTTCTGATTCCGGGAAGATAACTGAATCGACGACGATGGATGTGACTAGAAAGTCAAGGCTGGAAAATTGATAGTCTTAAGTCTCTGATGCCATAATCATGATTGTATAGGTCTGTTAATAAAAATTGTCTCCTATTAAGGTTTAATGGGACTAATGTGGTGGCGTTAAATGGTCTTTCTTTGTTTAATCGAGTGTAATTGTAAGTTTTTTGCTCGGAGTGAAACATGATTCGAGTTATTAAGGGTACTTTGTTGAGATACTCATTAAAGGAATATAATCCAGTGGGAATTACGGAAATAATTGTACATTTTTTGTTGTTCATTTTGCTGTTTTTTTTTTTAACTGGTTTACAAAGAATTAGGTTGGGTGTAAATCGATTGAAAAAAATCTAAATCGATAACTATGTACCAACATTATGTCATCGACTGTCAAAATGGGCGAATTACGACGATTAAACGTCAAAAATATTTGATAAATCGTTTCCTGAACCGATCTGGGAAATGTTAAAACTCCAAAGTCGGAATCGGAAGACTTCAATGTGCAGTGAACTCTATTCGATTGCTTCATTCAACTTTTCGATGCAAATTCGGGACGTTCATTCATACCCGTCAAAGTGTCAAACTGTCAGCTTACACTTTAGAACACAGATGAGTTTAAAAGGGAGATGGGAAACCAAGCTGTCAAAATGACAATGCCTACAAGCTATGGTTCAAGTTTACTGCAAGAGTATTCGTGTTTTTACTAATACTATCTCAGTAAACTTGAGCATACCACCTGATTTTTGTTGCTGTTTTTTCTCATTTAATCACATACACGAGGTAACGGTAAAATAAAATTTTCGGTATCCGGAGGGTAAAACGTAAGTCAGTTTCCGATCTCCTTTTGTCTCTGCTTAAGAATTTTTTGTTCATTTTCTTGTAACAAGATTTGTTTTCTTCAAACCTTTAATCAATATTTGGACCATAAGTGCGTTATGTCAAAGCATAACGATATTCAACTGTAGTAAACAATTATCGTCAACTCTCGTTCCGAAACGCAAATAGTTACGATTCGTAGCGAAAATTACCAACTCATCTCTAACAGGTTATTTGAAGTGTTGATCTGTCAAAGTGATTTGTTAGTTACCATTTTGAAATCGAAAATGTGTGTTTAGGTCAAAGTTTTTGTGGCAGCAACATAAAATTGTAAATGGAGATTATACTTTTTTTTCTTAATTGACAGATCAACTCCAAAACGCGTTCTGACACTTCAACGATTTTCTGAACGATAATCAACACAACGCACCACAGTTTTTTTGTGGTTTTCTGTTTTGGAACTGAACAGAGCCTGAAATGTAAAACTCAACCTAGTTTTCCTTTCTTTGTTGAGGGCAAATAACGGAAAAATCCATCAGAACCGTTAACCAACAATTTTCAAAATATTTCCCTTCCAACGGAAATTCAATGCTAAAATAAAATTTCCCATTGAAAATGGTTTCAAAATATACTAAACCGATTCACTCGTTTTTATCTTGGACATACACCGATAAAGAACTTTGTTTCCGCTCACTCAACCATTAGGCGTTTTTCTTTTTTAGTTCAGAGCTCCGAACTCTGAGTGTTCAGAGCTCGCTGAACACGCTCTGAACAAATGAAGCTCTGAACATTTTCTGAACACTCGGATTTCATTTTGAAATGCAATTGAGCATTTTTATTTCAGACGTCGACACTTCGTACTTTTAAAAGCTGAAATTAACATTTTTTTATTAATAAATAAAATATTTAATTAAATATTTCATTTCATTTTTTTTTTGAGAAAAAAAACGCTTGCGCTCAGCATTTCGTTCATTATGCTCGGTCTCTTTTTTCTGAGCGCGTCGGTCGAACTCTGAACACTCAGAATCAGTGCTCTGAGCGAAAAAAGTAACACAACTTTGATGCTCTGAACACACTGAACTAAAAAAGAAACACAATTTTTCGTCTGACACTTCAAGCTCTGTTCAGATGTAAAAAAGAAAAACGCCTATTCTGTTTTGCTCAGTTTGACATTTCTTTGATGACAAAATATCCCACGGTAAAAATATCCCTCCAGTAACAACACACAAGACACAACACACATTACACTTTACACATACTCCAAAGAAAAGAAGAAAATATATTTATCTCGCTTCCTCTTATGGCAGACCATTCTGTCTGGTTAGCCATGGAAGATGGAAGATTCCAGCGACGAGAAAAAACTATTTTCTGTGTGTCATTTTGTGCTGCGGCTGTAATCTCCTCTGTTGTGTTGAATTTTTTAGTTCGTGGTTTTTCTACATTTATTTTTTTTTCTTATCCGAATTCCGAAATAAAACACAAGAATTATGATAAAATAACTGTTTCTTCAACGTTTCAATTATTTTTCTATTAAAAACCAATAAAAAAAAGTGAAAAAAGAACTAAAGAAACAAAAAATATCGCCGTCATCGTCGTGTAACCCAAACCCTTCACTTTGGTTGGATTTGGATTTTGCTTATTTGTGAATTGTGACATTTCGCAATCTTGTTCGGATTCGTCTACTTCAAGTGGAATTGCTCGCGCTGTGCAATCCAAGAAATAATTGTGTTTCAGTTCGTGCAATTTCAATCGTAATCCATGTTTGTCTGCTTTGAATAAATTGTGTAGTTTGGTTCATTTTTGTGATTTGACTCAGCAAAAATTCTTTATTTTGATGAATTCTAATTGGGAGGATATACAAATGCCAGCTGGAGCAAACAACTGAATACCATCACAAGAGGTAAGTCACAAGATCTCAAAATTCGTTCGTTTGCAATACAAATGGCAAAGGGTCAAGCTTCAAAGTCTGACTCATTTTCTGCAGCTTGGCTGAAAACGGACACTGCCAGAGGGAACACGTCATCCTTTTCTCTGTGTGCTGTGCTCAAAAATCTATGCTGTGTTTTCTTTTTAAATAGAATTGATTCTTTTAGCTTCGTTCCCAATAAATTTGAAATAAAATAAAACTTTTTCGCCTGAGACATACAAAAAAAATCAGTGGAATTCCAGTTTTCACTTTCAGCAGTCACAGAATCAGCAAAAAAAGACGACAACGGCCACGAAGTGAAAATGAGAACGACACACGACGAAATAAAAGGACAGAATTAAATTCTGGAATTCCGGTTGTTTTTTTATTTCTTTAATTTTGTTGAAAACTGCAAAAGTTTACTTAAAAATAGAAAAAAAGCCTTTTTCCAAGAAAAGTTTGTTTGTAGAACGGAAATGTTTGGATATTCGATTTCAAACGAGCAGGAAAACAGGATGGGGCAAATCTGTCTTCTTTTGTTTATTTTGGTTGCAACCGATCGTCTTTTCTAGTTTGTGTGTTTGTTTGTTTTGTTTCCCCGGTTTGGCTTTCTGTAAATTTGTTCGTTCGTTGGAGATTTGAAAAAGATTGTCTTCAGATGTTACCCATGACATTGGGGTCAACGTCTGCGTTAATCACTTAAACAAGTTAACTAAACGGCTGGGCTATGATGATGGGTTGATTGTGTATTCTTTGCTTTCCTTTTTCTTCTTGGTTTACTTCCATTCTTCTCATTATTGAGTTTTGTGGGACAGTTGAAGTTAAAAGATGTGAGAAGGTAGAAAGTCAAACGGTGAAGGTACATTGAAGTCAAGGTATCTGTCCCTCATGATACCTAGTTTACCATCTCTCTTAATATGCAAATAAATAGATGGTAGCTTGTCAGTTAATTAGCGGTATTTTATTTTAAATTAAATATTCCGTTGTCTGTCCCGTCCAACAAAACGCAAGTAAAAATGCCTTAGGTACCTAACAAACCTACGCTTTACACAACAATTCCAATCTCATTGCACATATTGATGAAATCGAGATGAACTGTTTCTTTACGCAAAGTCATCCATTAGCAGTTGGGTGTGAAGAAAATGTCAACATTTGCTGTGTTAAAAGACATGAGATATGAGAAGGCAGATTATTATCAATCGGTGTAGCAAGAAAGAATTTTGTTTATCAGCAAATGGCTAATTGAATTGTAGACAAATGTAACAGTTGAGTTATGAAGCGACAGACTTAAAATGATGTCGAAAGTACCTAAATGCAACCCGAACGGATATCCGACTCCCAATCCATGTAAATGTAGTATCTCAGCCTGAGGCACTGCAGCCTTCCATCAGGACGGGCCCCTGCATGAACTGTCGAGCCGCCAAAACCAAGTGCTCTGGCATATGATGTCACTTGGTCCTTGTACCTGAGGTTGGGTCTTTCTTGTCGTCTTGAATCTGGGGGCTGTGAAGAGAAGACTTTCTTGGCTGGAGCGCGGTCATCCATTCGATCGACGTGGCCGAGCTAATGTAGTCGTCTTTTCTGGACTACATCCACATCTTGGTAGACCTCGTACAGTTCGCGGGTGAAACTTGTTCTTCATTCGCCATCGTTGCATACAGGACCGAAAATCCGTCGAAGAATTTTTCTTTACCCTTTTTACTTATCGTCCAGCACTTGGCCGCGCCGCCCTTGAGTAAACCCAGTTGTTTGGCCAAACCGAAGTAGAAGTAGCTTCGGTTCGCTAGCGTAATTCTTCGTTGGATATGGGATTGTAGGATTGATGTTTGTTCTAAGGTGGTGAGCTCCTAAATTTCCACGAAATACCAACAGTGACGTTTTTTCCTAGGCGGTGGACAGATGTTCTTTTGATTGGTGATAGCATGTTCCTTGTTTTGTCCTCATTCACTTCAAAACCTACGAGCTTCGCCTGTTCTTCATTCGCTGTGAAGACCTCAAGCACAGCTCTTTGGGAGCAACCGATGATGCCTATGTCGTTTGCATATCCTAAAAGCTGGGTGGATTTGTTGAAGATAGTGTTTTCCGTGCTCACACTTGTCTTGCGCACTATCTGCTCCAGTACTATGTATCGTTAAGAGTCATGCCTCATGCGGCACAGCTGGGTCAGTTTGTTCGGCGGTGGATGCTATCATAAGCACCTTTGAAGTCGATGAAAAAATGGTGGGTTTCGACTTGAAATTCGTTGATCTTTTCCAGGATGTTCCTCAGTGTCAATATTTGGTCTATCGTTGTTCTGACTGGCCTAAAGCCTGCGTGCCGATTATAGTGTTGCAAAAAGGTTTAAGACGCTCACACACTAGTAGGCTAGTTTGGAGGTTAGGACAGTCACAGAGCAGGTGTTTAATGGTTTCTATTTCCTCCTCATCCTGACAGCCTTCAGAAATCGGGTGCAATTGCCCCTATCTTGTTGGCCATTGTGCCAATGGCGCAATGACCTGTTAGTACACCTATCACGTTTTTAATGTTCCTTTTGCTCAGCGATAGAATATACCGAGTTTCCTTTTCGTTTGTGTTAGGCCATAAACTAGAGATTACACAATCGTCCCTGGATTTCCAGGAGTTATTGATTTTCTCTTTTGATTTAAGGACTATCTTTCTCTTCAGTACCCCAATCGGGACGAGTGGTCCCCTATCTGAATGGTCGCTACTACCTGTGTCTGCTTCTGACCCTTTCCTGGCTAATTCATCTACTATTTCGTTCCATTTTATATTGCTATGTCCAGGAAACCAGCAGAGCTTAACCTGGTTAGTGTGGCAGATTTTATTTAATTCCTTCCTACAGTTTAAAACTGCCTTTGATCTTATGGTCTCACTGGCTAAGGCTTTGATAGCAGCCTGGCTGTCCACGAAAAAAGTAATCTCCGAAGAGCTTAGTTTTTCATGATGTGCCAATTCAGCTGCTTTTTCAATGGCAAAGATCTCGGCCTGAAAGACACTACAGTCAGCTGGGAGTTTATACGACGCTCTGATGTTGGGAGATTGGCAAAACACTCCAGCACCTGTTCCTGATTCCATTTTTGAACCGTCAGTGTAGAAAGGGTTACCCTGGCTGACTGAAAGATAAAGAACTCTGAGATCTCAGCGATGTTTCGTTAGGTGCATAGCGTTCCAAATTTGCATAGAACTGTTGGTTGGTTGAATTCGGTTCTTTGACATAGGTACATCAGTTGGGCCCAGGGTACTGTTCATCGAACGGACAGAATGATTCTTGATTTATGTGGTGTTCGTGACAGATCTGAGCAATAATGCATTCTAATACACAAAATTCTCTGTTTAGAGTAAAAAGACAACAAAAGATTGCTAAACGGTCGATCACAAAACCCATTTTCCATGCCATGGTTCTTAAAATGTTGACTGAAAAGCAGAAAAACATTTCAAATCGTAAACAACAACTGTGGCACCCTTATAACAATAACCAAACTTTTCTACCCGCAAGCTTTGAAAAGTTGATAAATTAGCAATTATGAAAGCTTGCTTTGTTTTTGGTTCATGTTGACCAAAATTGGAGTTTCAATTTCTAAGAGCAGTTGTCTGATCCATAAACGCAAACTTATTCCCCATCAAAAGAGCGACAAGCAAAGCAAACAAAAACGCAACTATTAAAACTCGTTAAATTCATTATCTTCCATTCCGTCACACAACTCTGATTCATGCCATTTTACAATGATGTGAATTGGGAGTGATCGTGATTTGGTTGTATGCGCCAATTGGCAGCCAGTGTGATGGAGCCGCCGCAACAAATTGGCATTAGCGAGCGGTACAGTATAATGTACTCATGCGTTTCATCAGCTTCAATGAATTTGGTTAATCATTTAGTTTTTTTTTTTCTGTCAGTCCAATTTAGCTCCAACACCAAATCGAATATAGAGAAAAAAGTGAGATTGTTTAATTTGCTTGCCTGTGGTTTGGGTTGGGCTAAGACATATGACCTAATTTTATCTCCATCGACAACACAAAATCACTTTTAACTAATTGCTACTCATTCGACATTAACAACGACGACGATAGAAGAACGGCCGAGTGTATATTGAGATATAGAGGAGATTTCATGACGACTTCCGGTCACGCGAGTATAAATAAAATATTACATTTCTGTTAATTTCAACTCCTGCTCCCGTACCTTGTGGAAATTTAGGACAAACCTGATAACGACACTGCAGGAACGAGTACATAACTCAGCTGTGAGTAATTCAAGCCCCCGATAAGATGAGAAGATGATTGATTGGTGTGTAATGTATGCAAATCATTCAGAAGGTTGTCTTGTGGGGTGTGGACTGTTGGCTGTGTGGTTTGGGGAAAAAAATATGTCTCGTTATGAAAGCAAAACAATTTATTTAATTTTATTTTTCATCTTGATTCAATAACGATGAAAAGATTGTTTGTTGCCTTTCATTTCTATTTTCTATGTGCAGTCATAGATTTCTGTTTTGTGAACGTTTCAATTGAAATCATTGGTACGTGGGTGATTTTTAAAGCAAATCAGGTTTTTTTCGAGGAGCATGTACCTTGAGAAATTATGCAAGACTTTGGGAGTTTACATTTCAAGGTTGAATCTCGATTTCTTTGAATTTTGTTTAAATTTAAAATTACGACGCAAACTATTGTACGAGTGGGTAATAGCTATAAAAACCAAACAACTGTTTCTTCTTTTGAGGCAGGCACGTTGTTAAGATGTTAACACTAAAGTGCTTAGTAGTCAGCCAAGCGATGAGTATAAATCTTGTTAACTAAGGACAACTGGTTAATGCCATATGAGATCATTGGGTGGGAAAATCATGAATCACGAAAGAATTTACTTAGGAGAGTTAAACTCAGTCTCAAGTGATTATTGTCTTTGAATTTTGACAGATTAAGAAAGATTTTACGTAGGCACCTAGCAATTAAGCCTTATCCCACGGTGGACCTATCCACACTATGTCGGCGTGACAAATTCCAACCGAAGTCAGCTGAGTCACTATGTTTTATTTAAGAGGACACTAAACCTCTTCCTGATGATCCACCAGCATATAAAAGCACACCTCAACTTTCTAAAAAGAAAGAAGCGAGTACCCTACATCTAGATACACACCAGTACTAATTGAATTAGTGCCAGCTCTTATTCATCTTGGTTTGATTCTAGACTAACTACTTATGTAACACCACGGAAAACCGCACTCAACTTTCAGTCACCGAAAGAAGAGCCGTTGTCCGGTCACAGAAACTGCACTCAACTTTCAGTACCGAAAGAAGAGCCGTTAACCGTAATTTACGAATAGCAGCTGAGGCCAAACCCAAAAGCCTGGATGAGGGTATCACTTTTGTATACTCCTACATTATACTTACTGTGATATTTTGCAACGCTAATTTACTGCATACTTTATATGTAATGTTATGCTTTAATTAGCTTTCCGCAGCTTCTCCAGCTGGCGGATGAGGGACACCGCTCACCCTCTGTCAGGTATATCCACATTGATCGAAGGGATGAACCAGCCAATCAAGGGACACACCCAACAGTTTGTCTAATTTCCTTAACGTTTATCCACAGTCGGTACTCGTTAATCGTAATTTCGTCCTTTACTCTATCCTCAGAGGCACCGCTAGAAGGTGTTCGTCAGCACGTTCACTTACTGGCGAATATGTACTCGGAAACACGTTTCCTTTCTAAATTGCCAGGTCCAGTCTTTCTGTCTTGAAGAGTTTATTTGCAAAATAGATTTGAATTAACATTTCAAAAACGTGCCTTCTTCTCTAGCCAGGTCCATGAAAGTCAAAGTTATTTAGAAAATGATTGCATACCGATATAAAATATGGCGCATCGTTTTGAATTATTCACGGCAACGCTAGAGAGTTCTAGCAATCGCTTTTAGTTTTCCTGGTTAAATGCACTCTCGAGGTTGTTCCAAATCCCAAAAATAATTTTGAAACCGTGCCAATGAGTTGCGACGTTGAATTTATGCAAATGCAGATTTTCCCCTAAGTGGAGTTGTGCCTAGCAACCAACGGCGTGTGGCGCTTCGACTTTTGGTTTTCATTTAATTTTTTCATTCATATTCGATGGTATTGTTGGTTTTTTTTTTTTGAAAATTGTGATGAAAATATCAATTCCATGAGGTAATCGCCGATCATGAGTTGAATCATTGTTGATAAATAATTTTTACTGAGTGCATTTTTGAAACTTTGATTAATCAGTCAATAAATATAGGTCAGTATTGACTGATAAACAAATAGAGTGGAACTTTGTATTGTTGTTGAAGAATGTAAACAAATTGGATTTAAAAAATAAAAATTGATAACACATTTGAATTGCGTGTCTAATGATGACTAATATTTCTGGATTGTTTTATCTCTTTGTCACTTTGTCAGTAATTGTTGTTGTCGGGGTTAGGAATAAAAATAAAACAACATTTGTATTCTGTTTTAATTAGTATTTTAAGTGAAGAAATTATTTGTTGACAGAACTTGCGCTGAAACATTCTGTTTAATGAATCGAAAGCTTCCCTGGGTTCTAGGCTGATCCCCACATAAATGCTGGTGTACCCCAGGGCTTCGTATTATCACCGACACACTTCTTCATTTCCATCAATGATCTCTTATCTGAAATGAATAAAATGCTTCGAAACTTTGCACCTTGCCTCTATCCATGAGTGGCATTTGCATCAAAGAATCTAACCATCTCGAAATTCTTGTAATGTCTATTGTCAACCACCTCTTGTCTCCTTCTAATCTGACTATCAGCAATAAAGCGTATATATGTCCAAATCTTGAGTAGGTACATTTCCCATCTTTGGGCGGGTGTTGCAGAAACATTTTGTAGTTAATTAGTCTCTTGGACAATATACAAAACAGAGCGTTTAAGATGATTTGTGATGTCATCATCGTTGAGATATTTAGACGCTTCAATACAGACGCTTCAATACAGACGCTTTGTTGAGACATTTTGACGCTTTAAAACAGACGCTATGTCCCACACTTCACCCTTTTTTACCGCTTATATGAAATGGCCAGGTGCATTCCTCTCTTAAGATAAGTACCTATTCAACCATAATACTCGTGAGTCATCAGTATACTCCCGAGCCCAACTTCGGGTGTACTGTCAAGTACAGAGATTCGTTTTTTAGACGCACCGCGCGAATGTGAAACTGTTTACCCAGATTTGTTTTCCCCGTTCATTGCAATATTCAGGAATTCTAACCAATGTACACTGGAATCTTCTTTCAAACACTCCCCGCACTTCAATAAAAGGGTACTGTTTCATAGTATGAAACTCCCTTAGTGCGCGCTCATTACACCACGTTGTCACACATTAAGAAAGAGTTTGTTATTAATTTCTACCCTAGAAATTATTTATTTGGCAAAACAATAGGATATACAAAAATTACGACCGATTCTCAGACCTACCAAATATTTGTACATGAAATCTTATAAAATTGGTCCAGCGGTTTCCGAAGAATATGGTGACTCACACTGTTGCACTGTACTTACGATGCTGTCGATTGGTAGCAGACTAACAAAAAAAAAATCTTTCTAGAGATCATGTTGATTTTTATAAATTTATTAGCTGACCCCGCGAACTTCGTCTCGCTACCCTTCAGAGCAACGCCAATAACAATTTTCCATTGGAAAACCAATGAGTTTTCCGATTTTTTAATCAAGAACTTTCTATTTTCCATTCGAAAACCCATTTTGAAATTTTCCAGGTTTCCATTTGAAAACCAATGCACCTGCAATAACATGCACAAAATTTAAACAATTTTTCCCTAAGTTTCATCTAAAAAATTAGCCAAATCCGTCCAGCCGTTTGTGAGTTATGCGTTACACACGAACAGGATTTCATTTTTATATACAGGGTGTCCCAAAATTCAACGATAAGCCGGAACCATGGGGTGGCCCTATTCATGACTGCATGGAAAAAAAATATAAAAAAAAATCAAACGCCATTTTGTTTCAAATTACAACAAAAAATGTAAATTCTCAAAATAAAAAAATCTCTCTTCATTTTTTGCTACTGTGACCACAATTTTTCATTAATTTTTGATTTTATATTTTTATCAGAATCTAAAAACATATAGCATCCTTTCCTAGTTTCCAAAAATTCCAAATTTTTAGCGGTTTTTAGACGAAAATTAATCAAAAAAGTTTTTTTCCATAAAATTTTAATTTTTTTTTAGTTTCAGTCCACTTTCAGTCATCGTGGTTATAAAAAAATGTATGGACACTACCATGGCATCTTTTTTAAAAAATTGGCGCAGGTTATCAAGATTCTAAAATGGTGTAACACTTTGGCTAAACTTGCCAGAAAAAGAAGTAATGCATACTTTTGCATAACAACAACCGATTTTCAAAAACTTTTTCTATTCAAAAAAATTACTTCCCTATGAGTCTTCAGAATGAAGCACGTTTTATTTGGTCCCAAATATTTTCTGTTTGTTTATTTTAAATCGTCATAATGTTCATTTAATTAAAATACAAAAATTCTAAATAAGAAAAAATGCATAAGTGCCTTTTAGGAGTACAAACATATTTTATTTATTTTTTACAGTAAATGTTCGAATTTTTTGCCACCTGCATCAATATACGATGTTGTCGAATTGTTTTCAGTTTCCGTGAATTGTCAATACCAGCTGCTCTTGGTCTTCTAGCACTTCTTCTATCTAAACGCCCTTCCAAAAACTCTTGATGCACATTTATAAAAACCCGATAATCTGGATATCTTCCAGCATTTTTGAACCTTTCTCAGTATATTCGAGTAGCAGAATTAGCATTGCACCGGCATTCTCCGTACACTATGTGCATGTTTACGTATCTAAGGGGGCATACGGCAATGGCATGATAAAAATGATGAAAGTTCAAGGATTTTTCAAAAACTAGTACACAATTTCAAAATCACACGTGAAATTAACACATTAATGGAATAAAAAAAAACAGTGGGAACAGATCGTACTAAATTTTGAAGAAAGCGCATCAGAAAACCAATTTTTTAGATAAAGTGAAGTGATTTCTCTGAACAAATTTTTTGTTTGAAAATCGGTTGTTGTTATGAAAAAGTATGCATTACTTCTTTTTCTGGCAAGTTTAGCCAAAGTGTTATACCAATTTAGAATCTTGATAACCTGCGCCAATTTTTTAAAAAAGACGCCATGGTAGTGTCCATACATTTTTTTATAGCCACGATGACTGAAAGTGGACTGAAACTAAAAAAAAATTAAAATTTTATGGAAAAAAAACTTTTTTGATTAATTTTCGTCTAAAAACCGCTAAAAATTTGGAATTTTTGGAAACTAGGAAAGGATGCTATATGTTTTTAGATTCTGATAAAAATATAAAATCAAAAATTAATGAAAAATTGTGGTCACAGTAGCAAAAAATGTCAAGAGAGATTTTTTTATTTTGAGAATTTACATTTTTTGTTGTAATTTGAAACAAAATGGCGTTTGATTTTTTTATATTTTTTTTCCATGCAGTCATGAATAGGGCCACCCTCTGGTTCCGGCTTATCGTTGAATTTTGGGACACCCGTATATAGATTTACCATCCATTTCAAATCCAAACACCAAATATTATAAACCTTCATAATGACGTATGTAAATATTATGAAGTTTTTCAGTTTCATTGATCTTCCATCCAAAATAATAACCGTCAATATTTGGTTTTGATTTATTTTCCCTCGTGTAAATGTTAACATTCATCGTTCAGACTTCAAATACTTGGAATAAATTCACGTACCTATACCTATCTATGGGCAGATTTAAGTTTTTTTGAATGTCCAAACAAATATTAGAAGGTAATTATCTTGCGTCAACTTCTCGTCCATTAAAAAGCGATGAACTGTAATTATTTAAGTTCGAATTAACTTTTAACAATTATTGAGTCAGCAGTTTTCTAAGTTTACTAAGTATTCATGATTTTAAAGTACCTAAAAGCCTGATACAGATTTAATATGAACCTGGTATAGATATTGTTACTCACTTAATTGTGATTATTTAAATTAGCCTTCATTTTTTATTTTTGATTTTTGATTTTATAAAACAGTTAGGAGTAGGTTATTTTTCCTGTTTTTTTTTTTAAATTTTTTAATGTCGTGATTGATAAAGAAAAACAAGAAAAACAAAAACGTAACTAGGTACAGAGAAAAGCGACCAATCGTGATAAAATAATGTCACGTTTTTATTTTAAGTAACAATATTTGGAAAAGAAAAACAAAAAAAGAAAAAGGGTTTGTGTTGAGGTAGGTGCAAAAAAGATCATCTCGTTCGCGTGATTTCTGGTGAAGGTGAATTGTAAAACGAAATAATTTATTTAAATGTATTTTTTAAACGCTTTTTGCATTTAAATTTTAAACATCGTTTATTTCAATCCAAGAGAAGAGTGATGTAATGTCATGATTCATGACATGTAGAGGGTGATTTGGGGTGCGGTTTGAAATTTTTAATAAAGCACAAACTTTTAAACAATCATTTAACTTTTGGTTAAAAGAACAATACGTAATTAATAGAATGAGAATAAGGTATGTCACATTAATGTTAATGTTAATTAGGATTAATCTTGACGGCCTAAGATCTAACATATCCTCAGAAAAAATAGTACAAATATGGAAAAAGACAAACCAGGTCGGAGTGATCACTTGTGTAATTGCATAATTTTGTCTGTTCTTTGTTCGATAAAACAGGGTAAGATCTATTGTGGTGCCGCAAGTGTAAAAAGAAAGTTCCACCTTTTGTTGGCTTTAATTGTGATTCTTTTTGAAATATCCGGAATACCTGTGCTTGTTTTACGTCGAATGTTGATACTTTTCCTGCTAATTCGTCGTCCATCGGTTTTCTCGTTGCCGTTCTCGTTACCGCTGCTGTGGCCTGGGAGCTGTGACCCAGCAGTGTCTTATGTTATGTTGCGTGCCAAATACCTTTGGCTCTTCGCAGCAGCAAGAAACAAGTTTTGACTTTACCTCAGTTGAGAAATCCCTTTTATTGCTGCTCTGCTATCAATGTGAAAAGCGATATCAACTCCTGATATCGCCATCATTAATGCCTAGCTATTTATCAGCTGTCAAGACCTTCGCTTGGAAGATACTGCTTTTTTCTGGAACCCAAGATACTGGTTTACGGGAAAGATTCAGAATAGAAGCCTTCACCCATACCCAGTGTCCGTTTTAGAGCCATCAGTACATATAGAAAAAAATAGCATTTACGATTCACTGGTGAATGGTATGTTATCTTAGCATTCCTCCCTCCTTGGGATACCAGTATTGAATGGTTTGGGAAAATCAAGTTCGGGTGTGGCACTATAACCAAAAACTTTATGAAGGATTTGATCATGTCTTACTGAACTGTTCCTTAAGACATTCGTTTGGCTAAGCATTAAATCACTTTAAGCTGCACACTCTTGAACAAAAAGATCTAGCGTTTCAACTCGAGTGTAACTTTGAGTCCCGCAGTTGGGGTTACAGTAAGTTCCTATAGGAACGAACGAACAAAAAAATTCTCACAGACCACAGCCTTGGATTATTGAACAAAAATGACAAATCCGTTAAAAAATGCTTATAGGCATTACAAAGACAATCAAAATTCACGATGAATAACCCATTACTTACCTAAATTATGTAATTTGTACTTCTTCTGTGTTTTGTTCCTTTGCATTTAAGCAGATGATCTCAAAATTATGCCATTCTTTACTCTTATGTAAATTATGTGAAGGTTTCGAAACGTCTTTCACGCAAACTACTATCATATTCAATTTGCAGCACTTTACAATAGCTGAGGTCATGCTCATAGATAGATAGAAATAATTATACAAAATCCATTTATTATGTCCAATTAAGCGGATGAAGCTTACTTGATTGTGTTGACATAAAATAACAACTGGATATGGATTTCCTAGTGTCAAGTGAGAAATATAATTTTATTTTTCTTCTTGTGTCGTCAACAAACTTGATGCCTTAACTCTTAACAAACCTTAAACAAATAGACAAAAGCTATGTAGTTTATCAACATGGATGAAAATGTCCCAAATTAACTCCAATGAGGCTGGCACGTTTACTTTTTCCTTCATAAGCGTGTGTCATCAGATTCTGGTTTTTGGGACTTTCAATTTGGGTAAAAATTTAAAAGATTCGAGGGTTTCGATAAAAATTTACAAAAAAAATGTTTTTAAGTTCCAGAACTTAAATTTCTCAGATAATGTCATGACAACTCAAAATATTTGTAACCACACTTAAAATGTGCAAGTATACAAAATAAAACTGGGTAGAGGGGGTTATGGTTGGTACTGGTTAATTTTTAATTTTAACAAACATCACACCACATAATTTCACCTTCACCATCTTCTGTAATTAACAAACAAAAACTCTCCCTGCTCTCTATCTCTAAGTAAAAGCAATTGCACTAACTTTCCACTAACCCAAATTATTACAGATGTTTAACAAAAATGTAATGTTAGTTTTTTTTATAAAAAAAAAACTACAACATAAAATATTTTACTATTATTTTTTTCTCTTTCTTTCTTTATGCAGGATGAAAAGAGCTTGGACATAATGGGTCAATATAAGCCAGAAATTTTCTGTTAAAGAAAATTTAAATCAAACAAATGCAAATCGAAAAAATAACAATAAATCTCAATTGAATTAAACAAATAATTTTAAACAAGTAATTCTCGTATATAAAAAAAAAGAATAATCACAAATTTAAAAAACCGATCAGAATTAAAGCGAACAAAAAAAGCATCATCATCACATCATGAACTATATTTTATAATTTAATTAATTTGTTTGTGTTTTTTGTTTATATATAAATATTTTAAACACAGCATAGAAACAAAAAAAACACACACACACAAAAAGTAAAATTTTACACGCATTCATCACTCTTAGCATGTAAATTTATATATAAAAAAGCAAAAGAAACAAAAAAAAAAGTCTGCTTCACATCATAATTGTTGTTGTACAATCGAATGTCCTTAAGAACTCCGCAGTATTATAAATGTTTTCTTATCGGAAACATCAAAATTATTAAGATCAAGCTCAAATAAATAGCGGAGTGATAGGATAAGCGATAGGAGCTTTCCTACTTCCAATCATTTTCATCAGGTAAGAAATTTATTTATGTCTTGCTTTTGTATAATTTATTTAATTTTCTTTTACGTCTTTTTTCTTTGTCATTGGAGACCGCTTTTGGCTTAAGTAAAATGTATTGCTTTCCGCTATGTTTCACACTCATAATGATTTTTTTTTTAATTTTTAAAACACTAGTAAAATGTGTTTCTGTTGTTTACTTTATTTTACTATGTTCCATGAATCTTTTCATTCGGTTCTTAGCAAAAAAAAATAAAAATAAACATTCCCTCATTATTTGAATCCCTTAGCTGTAATTGATCTAAAAAAGGTTAAAATGATCCTTGAACATTTTAATGAATTTCAAACTAATATAGGATCATTAACTTTTCGGTTCTAATGATACATTTACATTTTGTTTATGTAAATTTGATTTCATTTCAAGATTTCGATTTACATATTAAGATTGAGAAGCAATGTCATTCAAATGGCTGCCTCGAGAGCGAGCAATTCTATTTAAGATAATTTTTCGGACATATCGAGTACGAGTAATAAGGACAGGTACAATCCGGGAAAATCAAACTTTTAATCTTAAATTATCTTTCCGGAAATATTTTTCGGGATTATTTTTTAAGTACCTATTGGCCTTATGGGATTATAGTTTTGAGATTTTTACCATAACCCTCTGAATGCGACTAGAGTACGAGGAATTCGTTGAAACAATCTGCGTAGAGCCATTGAGAAAAATTTCAAGGGATGTCAGAACCCATCATCTTCGTTGCAAATTCGCAATAACGTGATATTTGATATTCAACAGAACTGTGAAAAAATGCAATCTTTTGGTATTGCATCGTCAAAAGTCCCATTCATTTAACTGAATTTTGGGAATGCATTTACATTCCTTGTTGCCATACTTTAACTTCGAAAATAAAATCGCAGTTAATTTTGAAGTCTTTAGTAAAAAAAATCATTTAGAGCAGTTAAAAGACTTGAAGTCAAAAGAATACATTACTTTTTTACTGCTTGCATACCTACTTGGAAATCTTGTAAAAGTCTGTTACATTCTTTGCAGTCATTAAGTCTTTTGATTGCATTTAATGTAATGCAGTCATTTGACTGCTTTTGGATTATTTTAACTGCTTGAAGTCTTTTAAAGCAGAAACACAATGACGCTTTGCCGTCGATTTTGACAACTGCGAAAAGTTCAGCTATAGGAAATCTGTGTAACCTCACACAATGACGCTTTTCCTACGTACGCTTTTTTTGACAAACGTAAGAAAACGTAAAGAAGCCACCATCTGTCAAAAAAAGTTCAACTTGGTTGAACTTTTGCTTTGTCTGACAGCTCAACAGCTGTTTGTTCATTTGTTGTTTGGAGCAGCGTTACCACTTTAAAAAAAAAATGGAAGCGAAGTAAATTTGGGAATAAAGCGAAGTAGATTGAGAAAAAGCGAAAAAGATTTTAAAACAGTGTATTTTATATTGACCATGAATACATAGACAGATCTACAATTAGAGCCGTGTGTGAATTGTGTTAAAATGTGTATACAAACTTGACTTTCGATTTAATTTTGACACTACATGGCGGATATGATGTGTTAAAATTTAACTAGCAAGCTAAAATATGACACTAGTGCTTAAATTTAACCAACATTCTAACCCAAGTTGCGCACGGCGTAAAATATTAAACACTTTAAAACAATCACGTAACTCATACTTTGCGTATATGTATGGGTTGACATTTCGTGTTTGTAAAGTGTGTCCGCTTATTGTTCGTGTATAAAGATAGAAACTTATCGATTATATATTTTCCTGATGAAAAAAAGAGAACTGTAGGCATAAAATTACTCGCAATGAGTTAATCGAAGCAGATTTTGGAAATATCAAGTAAAGTGCGAAGTTGGAATAGATATTCAAAGTTTTTCAAAAATCGAAGTAGACTACTTCGAAAGGAGTAAAGTGGCAAATCTGTTTGATGATGATGGAGGGAGAACTGTCATTTAAAGCACACGTGAAGCGGGTTCATCGTAACGCAACGACGCGTCTGTCTAAAGCGCCATTGTGTTTCTGCTTTTAACTGCTTTGAAGTCTTTTAACTGCTTGAAGACTTTTTTACTGCTTGTAGTCTAAGACTACTAAATTTAAATGTTAAGTGCAGAAAGGATAATACAAAACATGTATATAAGGTGGCTTTTATTAAAACAAAAAAGAAAGCAATCTTCGTTAGAAAATTTAAAGGACTTAAAATACTTCAAGCAGTTAAAAAGGCTTCAAGCAGTTAACAGACTTCAAAGCAGTTAAAAGACTTCAAGCAGTTAAAAAACCTCAAGCAGTTAAAAGAATCCAAAAGCAGTCAAATGACTGCATTACATTAAATGCAATCAAAAGACTTAATGACTGCAAAGAATGTAAAAGAATTTTACAAGATTTCCAAGTAGGTATGCAAGCAGTAAAAAAGTAATGTATTCTTTTGACTTCAAGTCTTTTAACTGCTCTAAATGATTTTTTTTACTGAAGACTTCGAAATTAACGGAGAATTTTCCTTTAAAGTTAAGTACTGACATGAATTCAAAATATTCAAAAAATAAGTCTTTTAAATCTTTTTACTGCAATACAAAAATGATTGCATTCTTTTACAGCTCTGATATTCATCATCGGCCTGGCCGATAAAGTCTCTGCCTTTATCTGTGCCAAAACAGGTATCCATTCCGGGCCTCGCTTAGCCAGTATCCAGAAGTTTCTTCTTCGCTTAAACGAGCTTAGTGTCCAGCGCACCGGAGTCTACCAAGCTTAATTTTTGTCATCTGATATAGCTCGTGATTATATTCTCTGGAATCGTACTTCCTGACCAACTTTTCTAAGGTAGACTTCTTGTGTGCGGCTAAGAATCTCAGATCAGTAAATGACTAGATACTGCTAATAGATAAGACCATCGTCTTATGAACAAGTTGAAGATTTTTGGATTTAAAGGGCCTTCAAAGGCTGTAGCAGGTTATGTTGGCTTTGAGCAGACGCCCGCTTATTTCTTCTTCCATATTGTTGTCGGCTGCTATTACTGACCCAAGGATATTGAACTATCATGCTACCTCGAAATCATGCTGCTCTGCCTCAATAGTTCTTTTTCTTCTGTCAACTTGACACTCATTGATTTCATCTCATGCTTTATAGCTGGACAATAACTTCCAACATGAGGAGCTTGACTACCACCAGTTCGGTGAATCGAAGTTCCCCTCAAAGTGGGGACCTTTCACCTTTTCTATATGGAAGTAGAGGGTTTCAAGGTGATTGCTTTTTGCCTATGCTGCCGATGACGTTGCAATATCTGTATCTGGGAAGCTACCACAACTTCTTTAGAAACTCTTGCCTTAAAAAGGTTCACGAATTGGGCAAATCACTGGCTTCTACGTCAATCTACATATGACGGAATAAGTACTCTTTACGAGAGTGCAAAATTCCCCAAATTAGCCCCTCATAATTAAAAAGAACAACCCTTAGTCTCTCCGCCCAAACCAAATAAATTTCGGACAAAAAACTAAATTGGAAAGGATATTGATGAAAGCGTTAAAAAGGTTTCTGTATCACTCTTTACTTGAAAAAGGCAATAGGCTCAAAATGTTGCTTTTCCTCAAAAAAAAAAACCTTCTGGGTATATACTTCAGACCAATACTCACTTATGGAGTTGTCGTATTGTGGACCGCACTAGAGAAGATTGTGAATTTAAAAATTCCAGCGGTCAGCAGGAATATGCATCACAGTAACACTTCGCGCTCAACAGCAACTGCAGCCTTAGAGGAACTTCTAAACCTAACATCTCTCGACATCTTCTCCAAAATGGTTGAAGCCAATTCATGCGTGAAGCTTAGAGCTACCTCAATGAATCAGTAACCACGGTCATACTAGTATTTAGACAATTTCAGACCTATCCAGATCGCTTAGACTATACTACCCCAAGAATGGTTTTCGAAAATAACTTCCATATTTCCATAACTTCCATATTTCCATCCATTCAAGATCCATTTGGGAAGAAGGTTGACTTTGGAACAAAACACGATACACTTCTATACTGATGTGGCATACAACGTGGCACGAAATGATGATATCAGGATTTCTAGATTACAGCTGTTACCAATTGACCAGTATCCTGAA
Source organism: Sphaerophoria taeniata (assembly GCA_943590905.1). NCBI lineage: Eukaryota > Metazoa > Arthropoda > Insecta > Diptera > Syrphidae > Sphaerophoria > Sphaerophoria taeniata. The sequence continues at coordinate 29,977,955 of OX016541.1, forward strand.
GCGATGTTGCAACAATTTTTTCTCCTGCGATAGCTTCGATGTTTACGGATATTTCAACCATTGCTGAGTTCCATTGTTCAAAAACTAAATTTCAAAACTTTTAGTCTCCTCCGATTGAGCCAAACCCCAAAATTTCCTATAGGCTTCACAAAGTGATACAAATTAGGCTAGACTAATATATCGATGTTCCCACCCCTTTAGAGTGTCCATTAACCCTTTTCTTGACCCTTATCAACTTCAATTTAACTTTTTCTTCAAAAGAAGACAAAAAATGTACTAATAATCTTTTTCTATCTATGCTTAATTCCAGATGGCCCATGTTGTTGGTGTGCCCAAACGTGATCCCTGTCAAAAGTGTAATCTTCCTGTCTTTCTAGCCGAACGCTTAACTGTCGGCAAAAGAGTCTACCATCGAACTTGTCTGAAATGTGCCCGGTGTAGTTTCCAACTGACACCGGGCAGTTTCTATGAAACCGAAGTCGATGGCGAATACTGCTGTGAGACATGTCCCGATGAGGAGGAGACCAGTCTCGAGTCCGAAACTAAAGTAACACTGAGAGCGCCCTCATCCACTTCGGCAAATGATTCTAATACTGCGTCAAGACCAAAAAGCCGAATTGCCGATCGTCTTGCATTTTTCGAAAGAACCAAGGATGCCGAAGAGACAACGGCTAGCAGTAGTAGCACGGTCTTGCAGAAGAGCCTCAGTGATGAGGAGAAATCAAAGAGTTTGAAGAAGATCAGTGGTGAAGCTTCGGCTGCGGCTGCGCCATATAAAATGAACGCTGCTCTCAGTAATTTCATGAGTTCCACTCTGGATGATGAGATCGATGCAGGAGACGAGGTTGCAACGAATGACAATAGTATCAAGTCGAGTCAGATGGACACCTCCGAAAGCATTGATGTTACTAGTGAATCGGAAGATGATGAGGAATCTGAGGAGAAACCACCAGAACTCCCGACAACACTTCCTCCGGACGATGTCAAAGGATCGACTCTTACGAGGGAGCAGGTCCCTGAATCGGATCAAGTGAAAACTCTGAAGTCTGAAATGAAAATTCAACTCAAGCATATCGACCAGGACCATCAGCAGCATCAACAGGAAGAAGAAGAAGACCAGGAAAGCACCATCGAAGAAGTCGAAGAAGTCGCATCGAGTACATCAATTACATTTACAATACCAGCAGATGAACTAAATCTAAGTAAATCTAATTTTGTTACCAAAGATAATACCGAACCTGATGAGCAGATGAGAACAACAATTGCGACTGTCGTTGTTAATCCGCCAATATTGCCATCGTCGTCGTCGCCAAAAACCGAACCAGCTGAAGTCGAAGTTGAAGTCAAAGTCAACGAAGTTGATGAAGACGACAAATCAATTCTACGTCAAAGACCAGTGACACTGGACATCAAAAACAATTGCAACAGCGACATGCTGTCAACAACGACGGTTGGACATGAGGACGATGAAACAACAAATCGCTTAAGTGTGGTGCGTGCTCGTCTACATCAATTCGAAGTAATTGCAAATAATAATGATAATCTTATGAGTAAAACCCCAGAGAATGCTGCCTCTAGCATTAACAGTAGTAGTATTAAGTCAGATAGCGTTAAGTCAGTTGTCTCAGAAAAGCATGAGGACAATGCGAGTGGAATGGCCGAAGAGGCTATCAAACCAGAAGCGGACACAGAAACAGAAACAAAACCAGCTGAAGCTGAACCCGCATCCTCGAGTCTTGAAGAAGTTAAATCTAAGGAAACAGACGAAGTGCCTAGAAGAAATGAAGAACAAGTAGAAGACAATAAAATAGTTAGTATGTCAATTGAAGAAGCAGAAGTGATCAAAGAGCAGGAGGATAAAGCGAAGGCATCATCAGTCCAGACCGAACGGAGTTCGGAAGACTCCCCGAAAAGTCTCAGGAAGATAATTCCGGTCGGAATCGATGACGACAAGGACAAGAATCCACCACAAATTCCCGTGAAACCCACAAAACTATTTACATCTCCGGCCAAAGTTGATCTTTCTCTGTACCCTGAAGAATTGAATCCGTTTAAGAGTGACGACGACGACGAAGATGAACCCATTGCCCCATTGCCGGTTGTGACTGCTGTCAAACCAGTGGTAACACCAGCGACGAGACAACAATCGTCGTCAGCGCCAACAAGTGCGAAGAAAGAAGACAAAGATCGAAGTCTAAATCCGTTCGATAGTTCCGATGATGAAGTCGAGATGGAGAAGAAGGTCAAGCCGCCACGTCCACCACCGCCAAAGATCTCAAAGAATCCTTTCGGTGGAGATTCGGATGAAGTTGGCGATGAAAATTGCAGCAAATCAGGAAATATCGACAAGCCACAGACTGCTCCAAAGCCAAGGACTACTTTGTGAGTATGAAATTGATGTAGTTTGAATTTTTTCTTCTGAATGGAGTGTGAATGTTAAACTTTGTTTTGTTTTTTTGTAGAGGAGCTGATAAATCTGATTTGAATAATGAAATCATTTCGTACAAATATTTAAAAAGTAGAAAAGAAGTACATCATTCTTCGACCAATTAAAGGAGGATTTCCTTAGACTTGCTTAACTTTGACTTCCTCCGGATATTCACAAATGAATCATTGCAAAGAAGCTCAAGTTTCGAGCCAATTTGTCTTAGATGATCTCCCACGCACACATAGTGTAAGTGATGCGGCGATGGTTTTCAATTAGAACTCTTGTTCCAAGTCCGTGAACTCATATTTTTTGTCTATTTAAAGTGTTTGCGTTTGTCTTACTACAAACATAAGCCAAGACAAGATGATGAGACTGCGCTCTTTGTGCGGAATCGGAGGCGTTAATTTCAATTTCAATTTCAATCACTTATCTAAGAGCTTAGAAAATATGTAAATTTTCTGTCTGAGATTAAAAAGAACAAAGAAGAAGATGTAATGATGAAGATGTTTTTTGAGGTCATGTTTTGAGAATAATACAGTGTGTAGACTTTGTTCAATATAAGAGCTTAGCTTACTTTGAATTTAAAAGAACGATCAACTATTACTCTGTTGGCTTGAAAAAACTGTTAGTTTGATTGATCAGAACGAAGAAACTGTAGAGCGTATTGATGCGAAATGTTCAGAGGTCCAACAAAATCAAGTCGAGTCAGACTAAAGCGTTCCTTTAATTGGCTTCCCATAAGCTGGAAGCTAGAAGCCCTACTTTCATATTTATATTTTTCTTACCATCAATCTTATAAAGGGCGATATATGCTTAACCATGTTAATTTCAATGTTCCAAGACGTACTCTCCGTCTGTGATAACATGGACCTACCACTACGCGAGGAATTCTCCTTTTAACTGTATTTTACAATCACTATCTACCCTCGAGCAAAAAAAAACATACTTAATATTTCTGTCTTTCAGAATCATTGTAGTGTTTAGGAAATAAAGGCTATTGTGGGTAAACCAGCACCTCTTTTTCAACTCCTTCCTTAAATGTACACATTAATGCGCACACTATGTCTCTGACATACTAACGATTCAAAAAACCGTCTTTAATCCGAAATTCCGCAATCCCAGCTTTTATACTGTTTTGTCAACGCCATCCTCTCATTGATGCCATTTCGTGGGCATTTCACGTCTCAGAAATAGCTTAGAGGGCAAAAGAGCGTTTTCTTACCTCGTCGAACAGAAAAATGTAGGTACATATATTTTACTTCTCTAGTCCTCTGACTGAATGTGGTCAATTTACTCCTGAATATGAGTCAAACCTTTATTTCTCTTTCGAAATTCATTTGCGACTGTCCCAAAGCTGTTCTTAAAGTTGTGTTGCTGATAACAACTTCTGGGCAGATTGCATTGTAAGTTTTCCTTCTTGTAATTTTCCATAACCAAATCGCAAAGTGGCTGCCCTATGTCCTAGATAGCCTCACGAATTCCATCTTTGAGGTCTTGAATCTTGATCTTGATCTTGGGATTTAACACCTTGCGACTTCTTCCTTTGGGGCCACGTGAAAAATAAGGTCTACGCCAACAGCCCAGCGTCGCACAGTGTGATATTTTCGCAATCTAGCGGAACTTTATTCGTTGAGTGTTTAATTGGAGTGTTGTTGGTATAAAACTGTTAAATTATGTACTTCTATGTTGTTTTGTAAGATTTAGAAGCTACCTCCTTCCCTGCAACAAGGGCCCTTAGTAGAATAGGAACTGGTGGGTCATAATGGACGAATTTAAATTAATTGCGAGCTAAAATATCTTCAATTCTATGCTTGTTTCAAGGCAATTAAATCTCCAATAATATTCTTTAGCAATTTTTAATCTTGCACTTTTCATAAAAACTTCAAACGTCTCTCCTGAAAAATGTTGAAAATCGACTTTGGCGTTTTTTCTTTGAGACCACAGACTTGTGGGTCATAAGGGCCAAATTTGAATTTGAGACTACTGACCCACTCTGGTGGATCATAAGTTGCGAAATCAAATTCGGGTCTTCTAACCCTTGTGGTTAATTTTAGATAATTGTTTGTCAAACAATAAATTGAGTAGAAAGTTTTAAACATTTTCAAGCTTTTACCCTTTCGTTACGGTTGAAATAAACCGTATGCTTTAAGTCTATGTGACGTAACGTAAAAATGCAAACTCACCGAACTTTGGGATTCGGTAAGAGTTGGGAATTCTACAAGAACACTATACTTGGACCCCACTTTCATTTTACTGAGTTGTTTTAATTGCATTAATAGCTCCACCAAAAAGACCTTTTTTATTGATAGAAAGTTCAGCAGATATCTAATTATTGATTTCATAGTTCATATTGAACACGTAAGAACCATTTACTTTGTTTTGTTATTAAACCTTAACTCCAAAATCAGTGTAATATGTTTTAAAAATTGTAGTTTGAAACAAAATACAACAGGTGCAATTGCTAGCGAGCGAAGCGAGCGGAAAAAATTTTGCCCAAAAGAGAATCAATTTGGGGTGTGAAAATAAAAAAATTCGCGCGAATTTTGCCCAAAAGAGAATCAATTTGGGGTGTGAAAATAAAAAAATTCGCGCGAATTTTTTTTATTTTCACACCCCAAATTAATTCTTTTGGGCAAAATTTTTTCCGTAATTATAGCTAACTACCAAAATTGCGAAAATAGGAATAGGTAACAACTTGTTTTTTTTCATAACAAACTTTATTACTTTTAAACAAATACTTGAATTGTATCTTGAACATTTTCCCTACAACAAGGACACTTGTAATTCTCCTGTCCATCTGTAATGGACTCGGCTTGAATTTTAGGCCGTGTGCGAATTGGATGAATTGTGGTTAAAAAATAAAAATGGATGAATTTTTAACCACTACTGTCATATTTTAACCTGCTCAGCAGCTAGTCAAATAATGCGAAGTGTCAAAATTTAACCAAACGTCAATTTTTAACCCATTTTTAACTGAATTCGCACACGGCCTTAAGGTTGCATTCATTGCAAATCTTTAGATTTTAACAAGACAACAGCAAAATATTTGCCCGCAAATCCTCACAAATTGCACAATTAGCTCCAAAAAGCTTTGGGTCCTCGAATAGACAAACTTGGTAATGCATTTTCATGTTAATTTTGAAAAATGAAATAAAGCCCCAAATTGATTTTAGACTAAAATGAAATTAAGCCCCAAAACTTTATTTCAAAGTGAAATCATGCCCCAAAAGAAAATGAAAAAAAGCCCCCAAAAAATGAAAGAAAACCCCAAAATTTGAGAAATTTCGTTGTAGTTGTTTTGTGTGCTTTTTTTTGGGGCCTTATTTGGCTCTACTTTCCTGATAGGGCTTTGGGTTTGGGGCACAAAACTAGTCTCACTCGATAGGTAATCTCTTAAAACACTCTACACAATTAGTTTTATTGGTCGGAAATGGTTAAAAGTATTTTTAATTTAATTAATAAAATTTCATTTTCTCATACAAAAAGTCTGTATTTTTTATTTGATAAATACATGGCTGGGTTCAGAATGTCAAAATCTTGACAGCAGTTTCTTGCATCTGCTGATTTCTTCGTTAAGTGTGGGTAGACTGTAAGTTTGTTTGGGTTTTTTATTCGGATATTCTGGGAGTTTTTTTTTTTTTGGTAATTCGTAAGAAATCGATAAGAAGTTTTTCCTTGTGTTGGAGCTTAATGTTTAACGGTAAAAATGTGCTCTGATACGAAAGATTTTACTAAATTAATTTAAAACTATTATCTTATCTGATTTTCAGAATTATTTTCACAAGACAAAGTAATAGTTTTAAATTTCGCGCGAAATTTAAAAATATTACTTTGTCTTGTGAAAATAATTCTGAAAATCAGATAAGATAATTGTTCAAAATTTCGCGCGAAATTTAAAACTATTACTTTGTCTTGTGAAAATAATTCTGAAAATCAGATAAGATAATATGTAGTTAAAAATTTCGAATATAAATCATGCCAAAACTCAACCTTCCATTTTATGCTATGAGTATTTAACTTTCCACATAAAGTACATTTTGGCACAGTCTAACAACACTCACACTAAAAAAATCCTCGAAATTGACTTGCGCTTACAGCCAAATGTCAAAAGTGAAAAAAAACATCGTATTTTCGCAATTTTTAAATAATTTTTAATCGTATTTACGGGGGTCTCCGACTTGTAAATTTTTGAAGCTAGCCTATAGACTTGCCTACCTTCCACCCAAAAAAATTTCAAGGCCCAGATCCAAAGCCCTATCAGGAAAGTCGCAACCCTTATTACATTATTTTTTTGGGGTCTTTTTTCCTGGGGCCTTATTTCGCGCCCCCATAATTAGCTATGTATGTAGCAAGAAGGGTAATTTACCTGCCCGTAATGAGCATCATGCGGCTCCTTCTTCAGAAATTTATTTCAGCTCCTTGAAACTCTTGGCTCGGGACACTGATCCTAAATTGTGCTTCTAGGAAATCAAGGTCTTCTTCAAAAAATCATTAGACACCCTTTCTTTGTGCGACAGGGTACATTCAGATCCTTTTAAGCACATGTATTTTGTGTTCCTCTTAATTTTTCTAGTTCCAATATTAAATATTTGATATCGCTTTTTTTCGAACCAACCAACCGAAGAGACGAGTATATCTAAAACTTCTGATTCCATTATAAAACGTTTTGAAAAATTAATTGAAAATAAAATACGTCTACATTTTAGTTAAAAAAATGGAAAAATGTGATCGGGAAATGACAGTTAAGGGAACACATTCTAAAGTACCAATCATATTTCATAAAGTTCAGTGTTTTTTTTTTTTGACTGTTCAGTTCTTTTTTTTTTTTTGTTATGTTCCTAATCAGAGGATATTCGTTGAACCTAAAATCTATTTTAAAATTACGTTCAAAAACGTTCGTAGAAGAACTTTTCGTTGGATTAGAAACTTTCTTTGGAACCCCAATTTTGAGAACTTTCCAACATCGCACTTTTTTCTATCGATCACAATGTTGAAATTTTCACAAAAATGCTTTTACCAGGTAATGGAATGGCCTAAGATGGAAATCGAGATTGCACTGTGGAGGCTTATATGAAAATACGGTACTGATTGCGCTTACTATGAAATAGAAAACTTCTTGACTAAAACCGTACTCGCTTAAGTTTAATGGCTTTTTACTGGCTTAATTAACAAAAGCCAGGTAAAAAGGACAGCAGTTAAATAGGTTGTAATCAATTGACTTCATCCAATTTACTGCAAGTTAATAAAACAGTACTGACTAGTGACTGTTCCTTGAAATTTGACACTAAAATTACTTTTGTAAGTTAATTATCTGCGACTTTATTGTCTTTCCTACCAAAGTACTGCGGTTTCTTAAATCTCTAGTTTCCGGACTCACATCGCTCCTCTACGGAACCGAATTTTGGTCTTTCTTCTAACTACAAGCACTGATTTGCTTGATCAGTGATGCAACTCAATAAAAAAAATAGTAAGGAGTCACTCCTATTGTAGGTTTTCAATAAAACGCATTTTTTTCAGGTGCGGTTATTCTTATGCAAGGCACTCTATATTGCGAATACATTATATTTTCGTTAAATCAAAAATTTATTGACCATTGTAAATTTGCCTCAAGTGCATTAGTACCGAATCTTTTGTAATGTGCTCAACCTAATTATTTTTTACTAAATGTCCCATGCCTAAAGTAACCACTTAAACGTCTTTCTAAAAGCGAACTACCATGCTTAGTCCCACCGAAAGGTAATGGGTAACTTAGGTCATGTTTGTAAATTTTAATTATTGTTGTTATGGGTAAATATTTATCACGTGTACCTATCGTTATGACGAAATAAAATAATTATCATTTTATGACCACTGGCTTCATGACACATTTCTTGAAGCAATACAAAAAAAAATGAGCAGTGGTTTTAATTTATTTGTGAAGAAGCATACATCACAATGAATCAGTACATACCTACTATTGCATAATATTTGTATTTTTAATTAAGGTTAACGCAGCGGCGTCTTTAAAATTCTGAAAAATAAATTACCTTTCAAATATGGCTATTTGTTATTGACAACTATCTAAGTTTGTATTTTTTTGGCCTGATTGTTGCTGAGTAATTGCAGTGCTTGCAAGTTTTCAATCAAATCATTTATTGCTGGCCTTAAAGTCAAAAAAATGTATTTAAAAAAAAAAAATAGTAAATAATCGTTGCTCTTTGCAAGTTTGAGCAACATGCAGATGTGAACATAAAAGTATACCTGTGTGCAAAATAATAGCAGTGGTTCAACTATCTTTCCTTTAATGAAAAAAAAACAAGTTTCCCTTTGACTTATTAATTAATTTATTGGTTTTGAATTATTCCATACTTTATGTTTTAATATATACAAAAAATTAAAAACAATATTTCAATAGCTTAGTTGATAAATATTACAAAATTAAGAAAATAAATTAAAAACGGCTGTGCATTAAAATAGCAGTGCTCCAGATAATGTCTTATAAGAACTTAAAAAAAACAATAATTCACTTAAATTTTCATTACGATTTAATATTTTTTTGTGTGACCTTTATTTGCGAGGTCAGAAGCACAACGACGACAACGAAGAATTAACCAAACACATGCATCTTTCTTGTGGAATGCTTTCCCATGTTCTTTTCACTGCGCTCCACAATTCAGCAACATTTCTTGGTTTTTCCTTCGCAACACCTTCCTTAACATTCGCCCACAAGTTTTCGATGGGGTTTAGGTCCGGCGATTGCACAGGCTACTCAAGCACATCAATTTTGTTAGTCGCAAACCAATTTTTTGCTAACCTGCTGGTGTGTTTGGGGACATTATCCTGCTGAAACGTACAAGTTATTGGCATGTGCCATTCGGCATAAGGAAGGATGATACGTTCTGCAGGATATCAACATAAATTTTGGCGTCCATGATATCCTTTATCCAAAAGATAGGCCTTGTTTCGAAGTAGGAAAAACAACCTCAAACAATTATTTTAGCTCACAGGTCATTTCGTTCTTTGTGACTTTGAGTAACGGTTTTTTCAATGAAAACCAACGCCAATTAATCTGCAAGCTTTATGAATCGAATGACAATGACTAGTTAGACAAAGACTGTAATTTAAATTTTGTACAGGCAACGCACAAGAACGAGACGATTACGATTACCTATTACATATTTCTCAACTTTGGGAAGCACTGCTATTTTTTTGCACACAGGTGTATGTAAATTCACTCTCAGAAGAGTCGGATATGATCTGTGGGAACTACAGCCTTGGCCAAAACTATTGAGCACCCTTGAAATCTTCTCATATTTTTTAAACCACTTGTTTAAAACAACTTTTTGTATTTTGTATGGAGGGATAATGGTTTTTATTAAATTAAGCTCAATATTTTGTTGGGCCACCTTTCGCCTTAATGGCGGCAGCAATTCTTTTCGTTAAAGAAAGCACAAGATGATGAAACTCTTCTGCAGATAAAGCATTCCATTCGTTCCGTAGATGGTACTTTAGATGTTCTTTGCTTGAAATGTTATGATGCCTTATCTTGCGCTTTACTTAACCCTAAAGATGTGCAATTGGGTTTAAATCTGGAGACTTGGTAGGCCATTCAAGAGGCTCAACGCAATATTCGCTTAACCAAGCCATTGTTTTTGCAGCTTTGTGACAAGGTGCTTTACCTTGCTGTAATTTTACTCTGTCAAGATTTGTTTCAACAAAAACTTTGGAAAATGAGGGAAGAAGTGCTGTTTCCAGTAGTCCATGTGACCCTCACCCACGAACATTTCACCCACTCCTAAGGAACTCATGCATCCCCAAATCATAACGCTGCCACCGTCATGGTTAAATGTAGAGACCACACACTCCGGACTAAATTCTTCACCGACTCGTCGACGAACAAAGGTGAAGCCAGCGGTACCAAAAATCTTAACGTAGGACAAAAATTAGCGGTTTTTAAAAGTGATTTTTTTTTGTGGTCAATAAGATTTTTTTTACGAAGTGATTGATGCTAACCGTTAGATTATGAACCAAACTAATTTACCTCAAAGTTCGATTCGTCTGACCAAACAATATTTGATCAATCTTCCTTTGTCCAATTTTGGTACTTTTTTGCCCATTCAAGTGTGGTTTTTTGGGTTTTTGGTGAGAGCCAGGGCTTTTTCCTGGCCTAACAACCCTTTAAACCAGCTTCAAGAAGTCTTTGTCGTGTTGTTCGAGCAGAAATAGTCTTCCTTAACACCACTGAAAACTAAACTCACTAGCCAGCTTTGATGAGTTCTCCTTCCGATTTTTTAAAGAGTTTCTTATCAATTTTCGAGCCTCGTGCTCTATTCTCAATCGTTTTCGATCCGATCTTGGCCTATTCTTATGGGAACCAGTTTCAACAAAACGTCTGCTACAATAGCCGCGTTTTATTATCCTCACTAACCCATATGGGTTACCCCGTGATAATAAAACGATCTGGGTAGAAGGTAGAAGTTTGAGCTATGTTTTTATCCGAGACGCTACCGTCAGCTAAATTTTATTTTGCTTTTCCGCAAACAACTTGTTTTTATTAATTAATTGGATTGACTCTTATCCTATGCCTTTATAAAACTGTGGCTTAGAGTTATTTTTATTTAATACGGCTGATATAACTTAATCTTTCTACAATAACTTTTTTTTGTCTCACACTCGCCATCTATCCGCCATATTTAGAACATAGTTTTTGAGGTTACAAAATAAACCCCGATAGCAATTGGGGTCCCAGGTTGTTGTTGGTTTGTGTACAAAAAATAAACCCATATGGGTTAGTGAGGATAATAAAACGCGGCTAATATTGCATTGACCGGCGGAAATACTTCAATGTTTTTGAAATCTCTACCTGAGATTTACCTTGCTGATTTAAAATCTGTATTGGGCACGTTTTTCAATACTTAGTTCGGTTTTTTGACCATTTTGCAAAGATTTTACCAAAACTCAAAATTGACACTAAAAAATTGCAACAGTCAAAACAGCTAGGGTCTTCAAAGCAAACTACTGAAATTCTTAGTAACCTCGTAATTGCGATTTTGAAGAAAAAAAAATAAAATTAACGTCAAAGAACGGCCAAGCTCACTGTTTTTTTTTAGTGGGCCTATCCCTGTTGAGTAACTCTATGGACAATTTCTTTTTTTATTTTTTATTAAAGGCATAAATACATCATTTTTATAGAGCGCTCAATACTTTTGGCCAAGGCTGTATATTTTTGGACATTTTGATATTTGATATTTATTGAGAAATTAAACAGCTGTACATTAAGTAAAACTTATTAAAAGTACAGGATATAATACAATACAAGAATATAATATTAATTGTTAAATCAAAATTTACATGATAAACAATTATTTTACATAAATTAAACAAATTTAAATTAAAATTAAAAATTAAATTAAAATTAATAATTAAAAAATTAAAAGCAATCACAATTACAATGTAAAATAAAAATTTAAGAGTAAAGATTAAAGATTATCAGTTCAAATTAGCGAAATTATCCAAGCAAAGTTCATGAAACCTTCTGAGTTCGACTCTAGACCTCATATGACTGGGAAGATTACTCCACAGTCTGACAGCATATACGAAAAATTGCCTGCGAGATGTCAACGAAGTATATGAGCGCAATAAAATAGAACGATTTGTTGAACAGAAACTAAGTTTATTAAATAGGTAGCTTGGGGTCTTGTTAACAATTAATTTGAAGACAAAAGAACAACATCGATACTTTAAATAAGCTTTTAAGTTACATCCAAAAAGTTGACGAGTAAAAGACGAGATATGATCGTATCTGCGAACGTTGAAAACAAATCTGGCAATTGTGTTAAATGCTACTTTCAACCTTTGAAGTGACTGAGAATCAGGATCTGAGAAAAGTTCGCATCCATAAGATACAATTGGCAGAATAAGTGATTTAGCAAGCTTTAGCTTTGTCTCACTTGGTAGACTCGATTTTGCAACAGATAAACCTCTAAGTGAAGCATATATTTGTGAAATAATTGAATTAATGTGATTGTCCCAGTTAAGCCTATCGTTAAATATGATACCGAGGTTTTTGGCGTGATTAACTAATTCAATTGGGCAATTATTTAAAAATATGGTTGGGAAGTCTTCCACGTAAAGTTTATTTTTGGAGATGGGTAAAGCTTTTGATTTTTCAGGGTTCAGTGAGAGTCCGTTTCTTATGGACCAATTGTATATGAATCTTAGATCAGAATTCAACTTATCTGTCGCATCTTCAACCATACCTATGGGAAATGAAATGTAAAGTTGAACATCATCGGCGTAGATATGAAACTTACAATGAGACAAAACAGATGGCAAGTCATTTATAAACAGTGAAAACAATAAGGGTCCCAGAATTGTTCCTTGAGGAACACCAGTATTAACAGGAAGGAACGAGGACAACTTGCTATTGCACGATACAGCTTGCCAGCGATTTGTCAGATAAGAATAAATAAGGTTATTGGTTGTGTCAGAGAAATTAAAATAAGTCGTCAGTTTATCACAGAGAAGGTCGTAGTTAACACAGTCAAATGCCTTTGAAAAGTCAAGTAAAGTTAACACAGTTGTATGATTATTATCTAATGCTAGTCTAATGGCGTCAGATACTTTTAAAAGTGCTGAAATACAGCTATGTCCTGACTGGAATCCCGATTGCAAAGGGTTAAGTAGTTTATTTTCGTCGATGTATATTTTTATTTGGTGGCTCGTGATTTTTTCAAAGACCTTGGAGAGAAATGGAAGGATTGCTATCGTTCTGTACTCTAATTTCTTTCCAGGTTTTAGTATAGGGATAATTTTGGATATTTTCCAGGAGACAGGATAAGTTGAGGTCATAATAATCGTATTAAAGATATGAGTTATATGAGGAAGTACAAAAGGAAGAAGGATTTTGATAAAGTTAGGGTGAATATTATCTAAACCTGTGGATTTAGATTTGATGGAGAATACTGCTTTTCCTACTTAATATTCATCAACAGCACTTATAGAAAATGTGTCTTGTCTCTCGTTTGCGGCTAAGCTTAAGCGAGTTACGTTGGTATGAACTGGGGGAGTAGAAAACTTCCTATTCAACTCATCCAAATCAAAGTCATCATCGGAAATAGTAGTATCTCTTTTTAAGCCAATATTTCGTATTTCCTTCCAAAATTTTTTTTGTTGAATTGTTAGAGTTAAACCTTACATTGTAGTAATTATATTTAGCAAGTTTTATTAACCTGGTTACCAAATTGCGAGATGACTTGTACTGGTTAAGCATTTCTGAGCAACCAAATCGTTTCCAACGGCGATAGGATGATTATGTAAAACATTTACCATCATCGTTTGCCTGACAAATGGAGGGCCATTTGGCATTTAATATATATCTCCAACTGCCTTACGAGTACAAACTCTTTAATACTGTCTACGGTACCAAACCAACAGGTGTTCAACTGACAACATGATTCCACTTTAACGTCGCCCATAAAAAAATAAAACAAACAAACACCTTAAAACTATGTTTCTTGAACATTAAAACCTTGCGAAAACTTGATTTACATAAAATCGTAGAAACAAGAAAATAAGAGCAAAATGCTACCTTACGTCACCTAGCGTTTCAATAGCCCACTAACATTTTCATGCTTCATTAGTTTGTAGATCGTTTCAGCCGACAAAGCAACAACTCGCCATAAAGATCAAAACCCCGTCAAACCTCTCAAGTTCCACCTTAAATACCTAGTAATTTATTACTGCTCTGATTTGCATTTTATTTCCTTTTCAATTTCTTAACAGTCATATTAATAATATCAATTAAAATAATAATGTGTCTGTCGATAGTTTGATCTCTTTCAAAGTCCATCACCACACTAGCACATTAGTCATTAGTCGCTATTATAACGATTAACCTTAACCTCCTCCGTCTTCGTGGTAAAGTAGTTTATTTAATTTATGCTCGTTCGAACTTTGATTCTCAATTAACAGACCATTTGTATTGCTCACAAGTTTGTGAAAAACAGAGACAAACATTTAACCCTTTGAGGGCTTCTGTAAAGTGACAATGATATCCATCACAAATGCCTTCCTAATGGTCAATAAATCGGCTTTTATAAAAAAGAAAAGAAAAATGTGCAATTGAAATGATAAATGGGTGTAAAATTGACAAGTGTAGCTCTTACAATTTATCAGATGACACTGACAACCATTTGTCACTTTGCCTCCCAACCCAAAAGCCCAATATCACACAGCACAGCACACGCTTAAAATTTAGTGGTTGAGTCTTGATTGCGGCCATTAAAATGCAAACAGTTAAGCAACATATTCATCTAGTCGGATCAAACCACATCTAACATTATACCTACTCAACTGACTGCCTTCTGGTTAGTTGCAAAGAGCACAGCTCTTCTCCGAAGTTCGCGATCAAGAAAAAAAAGAAACGTTCGTTGCTGCAACTTTATTGTGTTGAAGAAGCCCTCTTTCTTCTATTGTTGTTATTGTCTCTCGGGCGACTTTATTGTTGTTGGTGTTGGCCGTTTTATGTGTCATTTCATTGTTGTTCAACTGGTGGCGGCTTTTGTTGCTTGTCAATTGGGTGGTGAATAGCTATGCCTATTCTTCCTCCACAGCACAGTCTTGTAACAACTACCGAACCGAACCGCACGGCTTCAAGATTTGAATTAAATTTTCTTCCGCCTATCACACATTGTCTCATAATTACTCAACTGCTGCTGCATCACGTTTGTGTCTCCTCTTAAACTGCTGCAGACAAGAATTAAGTTAGGAAAAGTGGAGTTCTTTTTTTGTAATTTAAAGAAAAGTCTTAGTTGTTGATCAAAAGTTCAAAAGGTGTGGTGTCGCGCAAAACAAATCAAAGCGAAAGCAGTAGAACGTGATTTGTGAACTAAACGAGCATTTCTCAAAACAGTTACAAGCCCAGCAATTATTTTAATTTCCGTTTGATTTTAAGTGGCTGGCCACAGGCCATTTTTGGTGTCCCCTAATCCGGTTTAATGAACACTTGAAAATAGTTTTTTTGTTTGTTCTGATCGGACATCGAACTTGTTGTGGTGTTGTTGTAGATTTTCTGTCTGAAGTGTGCCTGTTTGAATGTGTTTACTATGATTAAATTGCCCTCACTGTGCCAAAAATGCTAAAATACAAATATATCCCTCCCCACAAACTTAGATCCCAGTCGCGGAATCAAACGCCAGAAGCAACACCCCGCCTCAATAATACCAGGCATTCGATTTCGCATCAACAATCGCCATTGACCAACGCCGATGAATACTACGGCAGCAATTCGTCCCTTGGCAGTACACCACAAAGCCTGCAAAGAAACACCGGTGTCCGAGGCTCCAATGTCTCGCTAACCTCGTCCACAGGAACAATTCGTTCGCGCAAGCAACACCGAGCTCCGGCTCCGCCATTGCCCGTCAAAGAGCTATTCCCGTCCAACGAAACACTCGACAGCAAAAAATCATCACCGAGTTCGAGTAATTCGGCCACACCGAATCAGCGGCGTAAAAAACGTCCAGCGCCAGCACCTCCCAAGCCAGCACGACTCCTCGATCCGGCTACAGTTTTGGCTGCCAAAGTAGACCACAACATGACCGGTTCAAAAAACTCGCTTAATTACCCTCTGCAGAGTGATCTCGATAAGTTATCCGACGAAGAGAAAGCTTTGTTGGAGGGTAATCGCATGGCGCAGGATGCCAGCGAGCAACAAGAAAAACACCATCCTCAACCCAACGCCAACGACGAGGAGTATGTGGTTGAGACTAAAAATTCCGTGCAGAAATTGATTCCATTGGACATTAGTATACTCTCCGATCCAAATGACAGTCTGATGATGAAACAGAAGGAAGAGGACAATGTCGTCTATCGACGGACAATAATTCCCAAAAATATAGTCACAACACCAACGCACGACGACAATCCGCCTTTGATGATATCCCGTGATCGACAATTGGAGAAAATGAAGGACAACAAGGAGGCCCAGAATCGCAATCGCCAGAGTCAGGTCTCCTCGGGAGCCGAAGACACCGATCCGCTTTATAATAAATCTTCACATGGCAAGTGGAAGCGTCGCAAAGGTCCAGCGCCGGCGCTGCCAATACCACAAAGGCGAGTCCTTCAAATGCTTCCTTTGCAGGAAATTCGCCATGAATTGGATATCATTGAAGTTCAGCAGCAGGGTCTCGAGAAACAGGGTGTCATATTGGAAAAGATGATTCGTGATCGGTGTGAGGGTCAGAATGGCGAATTGAATGCAGGCGCGACCGATGGAACTGCTGACTCAGGTGGACATCCACAGAATTCGAAGGAAGTCGAAGATTTGATATTGCAACTGTTTGAATTGGTTAACGAGAAGAACGAATTGTTCCGACGGCAAGCAGAGCTTATGTATTTGTGAGTATTAAATTTATAATTTTGTTTTTTGCATATTTTTCATTTTTGGTTTTATTGCAGACGTCGACAACATCGTTTGGAACAGGAGCAAGCCGATTTGGAATATGAAATTCGTGTTCTAATGGCACAGCCAGAGAGGAACAAGACCGATACGGATAAGGCTCGTGAAGAGGCGCTCATCGCTCGAATGGTAGAAGTCGTACAGTTGCGTAATGAAGTTGTCGAATGTCTTGAAATGGACAGACTGCGAGAAGCAGAAGAGGATTTGGTAAGTTGCTTTTTGAATTACTCAAAGAGACCAGTTTGGGGTGAACTTGTGAACTTTGTTGGGATTGCAACACATTTTTTTTTACTTTTGTCTGCCATATTCGTCTCATTAAGAAATGAGGTTTAATTATGTTGTAAGAATTTTTTTTTGGTGTGAATGCGCCGCCGAGTTTTGAGTTGGGATCAACTGTGAGGGGTCAATTGTTGACTGTTTCTCACTTTCTCAGGCTTGTTCTGGCAACGTTTACTTGTTCAATTTATTTCTACAACGAATATTGAGTTTTCCTCTGCGTCAACGCGGTGGTCAGATAATTTTGAATCTCTTTTTGATTTGGAACTCCGAATTCTCTCTGAAGAGTAAGTCCTCTGAGTTCGATTAGCTCGGTTGGCACCCTTGGTTTCCTTGTCTTTAAAACAGCTGCAGCACGAGATTATCTGAAATGGTGGAACCGTCAATACTTTGGTAAGCAGACCATTCAACTGATCTGATCAGTGATCCAATTTTACTCTCCGTCCTTACGGTAAATGAAACAGAATGTACAGCTTCATGTTTTGCAAGTAGAACATCCGCACCAAACATGACATTCCGCTTTGGAAAAGTCGAAAAAAATGTCATGAAATTCCATCGAACACTTGCCGTATCTACAGACCAAACCATTGAATCGATCCTCGATTCACTTCAGTATTTCCAATCTTACACCCAAAATAACAATCGGCTCTCAATCCATGTAGAATATTTGCCTGAGAGAGCAGTTTTCCATCGTAAACGATCTCTAGCATGCATTCTCCAGACGTCAAAACCAAGTGCTCTGACATTCGCATGTACCTGGAGATTCGGTCTTCTTGATCGTCTGGAACCTGTGGGCTGCGATGAGAAGATTTTCTTAGCTGAGGCGTTGTCGTCTATTCGCTCGATGTGGCCGAGCCAATATAGTCTACTTTTTTTGACTTTCTGGACTCACACATCTTGTACAGTTCGTTAAGAATATTTCTTCCGAAAGTGCTATGATCATTTCCACTTTTTTATTTGTCGTCCAGCATTCGGCTCAGAGTTGAACTGGTAAAATCAGAGTCTTCTATAGTAGGCACTTTGTTTTTCGAGTGAGGAGTTTTTAACCCAGTTGTTTGGTCAAACCGAAGCAGCTGCCTTTCGCTAAAGAAATTCTTCGTTGGATCTCCACTGTGGGATTGCTGCCAACAGTGGCGTTTTGCCCTGTTTTGTTTTTTTTTTTTCGTTGATAGCATCTACTTTTTTTTTTTTTTTTCTTATCCACTTTAAGGCCAACGAGCTTTGCGCATTCTTCAATCGCTGTGAAGGCTTCAAGCGCTCAAGCACAGCCCTTTGGGAGTGACCGAAGTCATCCGCATAGCCTAGGAGCTGGGTGGATTTGCTTTCGTGCTCACACCTGCTTTACGCACTGTCTGCTCCAGGCCTATGTTGAAATTACATGACAGTGCATCTCCTTGTGAATTTTTGAAACAACTCGGATGAGTATTTGCACACTGCACGGGACAGTTTGATCAGTTTGTTCGGGATTCAGCCATCGTCATCATAAGCTCTTGGCGATGGATGCTATCATAAGCAGCTTTGAACTCGATGAAAAGATGTTGGGTTTCTACTTGAAATTCGTTGGTCTTTTCAAGGATTTGCCTCAGTCTGAATATTTGGTATATCGTTGTTCTGCCTGGCCTAAAGCAACCCTGGTACGTGCCGATTATAGTGTTGCAGAAAGGTTTAAAACGGTCACATAGTATGTTGGATTGGTTGTATGCAACATTAAGCAGGGATATTTCTAGGTATTTTTGCTGCATGACATAGGATCACCTTTTTTGTAGATGGGGCATATGAAGCTTATAGACCAGTCAGTGTTTTCCCACACTCTGTTGATGAGCTGGTGCATGTGGTTCATCAAAACATCTAATCCATATATAAAGAGTTCCACTGGTATTCCATCCGACCCGGCGGGCTTGTTATTTTTTAGCTTTTGGGTGGTTCATTCTACCTATGCTGTGCTGGCCTGGGGCAGGAACTGGGTCTTAATTGACTGGTATCGGTTTTCTTTCATCTAACAAACCATTTACAAAACTCTCCGTCTGCAACGCGTTAAACGTTTGAAATCCTTGATAGAAGGCCTTAATATAGTGTTGTATCAGTTTGCTACACGTAGCTCTGCCCTAAAAGATAATTTCAGAACTATTTAGTGGGGGGAGGAGGATGTTTAACTTCAATATTGACGTTTTTTTTTCATTTTTATTTTGTTCTTTCCAAATTTTACAGAGTATCAAACAGAGACTTGAACTCCATTCGGCTAAACGTGAAGAGGAAACAAATCGAAACACGCTGAGTAAACTCTCCAAAAAGGAAAAGAAGAAACAAAAGGAGAGCAAAAAACTGGGCAAAAGTAAAAAGCTTGACGCAGATAAGGTAAATTGTTAAATTCCTCTAGAAACCAATTCAAATCATTAAATTATGTGAATTTATGTTTACAGGACGCAGATGAATCGGAGCTTGGAACGGAAAAACAAAAACTCAAGAAGAAAAAGAGAAAGTTCCTCTTCTAGAAACCACACGGAATTCGATAATACTATATCCTTCGACTGAATGAAGTTAACTACTACACATAAATCTTTTCGAATGAAAAAAACTATTGTTAACAAGAAATATTTAAAAAACAATTCATAATATTTTCGCACAAACAAAATTCCCCAGCATGTAGAGAGATCGTAGTTGCGGACATTACACATCATACACCTACTTTGCCCCCCCTTCCGCAACGAACATCGCTTACACCTCCCTCTTGTGATAGCTTGCATTGCATTGTAGTAGTAAACAATATTGTCATAAGCACTAAACAAAAATTATTAACTTAAATTATCTGTAAATCGGGAATGAATGCATTTTGAATTCAAGGAAACGGTCTTGGTTTATTTTTCCTTTTTTTTTTGTCAGAGTTAAATTCTTGTCTTAAACGAAAATCTCTTTGTCTCACTTCTAAGTCTCGTTTAAAATTCTTCATGTACACTTTCTTAGCATTTAATTATAATTATCATAACTGTGTATTTTTTATTTTATAACAAACAGAGTGCATGATTTTTTTTTTTTGCAAAAAATAATATTGTTTCTTAAAAAACATGTAAAGACATTTAATTCATAACTTTGATTGGAAATAAATAAAAATCGTAAATGTTTGTTAATAATAATAAAAAAAAAATCGTATATGTAATTTAGTGCAAAAATGTAGCCCTTAATTATTATTTTTTGTCTTGTACTTTGTTTTCTTTATTTTGAAAAAAAGCAAATAGATATTAGATGAACAAAAAATATATTTTTACGTTAAAAATAAATTTGAAAAAAATATTGTTTTCTTATTTCAAGGAGTGAACATCAAATCAATAGATTGTTACCAAATAATTGAATGTAAAAGTGGTCTACGATGATGCAGTTCTCAAATAAGTGTGTCCAACGTATGTTGATCCATCTGTCTGTCTCAGTGTCATA
Source organism: Sphaerophoria taeniata (assembly GCA_943590905.1). Taxonomy (NCBI): domain Eukaryota; kingdom Metazoa; phylum Arthropoda; class Insecta; order Diptera; family Syrphidae; genus Sphaerophoria; species Sphaerophoria taeniata. The sequence goes on from OX016541.1 coordinate 29,998,525, forward strand.
GAACTTAGACGATAATAAGCAATGTATCGCTTATTGGCCTTAAAAAACACTGCTCCAGATGTTTGAAAAGTGAACCAAGAAGATGTATTAAGAACCAAACATTCGAAAACCTAGCATATTTTACAAGAGAATGAATAACAACAACAAGAGGGATTGTTCTACTAAACTTAGGCCCCCATTGCCGTTGTCGATCATCATTAATCGAATCAAAGAGTTTCGATTGCTTCGATTAGTTTTCATGTTTGGTATTGTGTAACGTAATCGATGGACCAATGCGCTATTGTGAATTAACTCACAAAATATTGTCTTTATTGTGAATACTTCAAATTTGACAATTTGCTTGTTCATTTTCCAAAAACAACCTTTTATGTGAAAAATTAATAAATTGTAAAAAAAAACACATTTTGCTCGCAAGATTAAAATTTCAACCAGCTTCTTCATGGTTCGACCAGAAAGAGGCGATCAAAGAAAATCGACTGTGGAAACGAAGAGTTTCGGTCACAATCGACATTCGCAATATGAAATAATGTAATCGACATTCGATGATCGAAACAAGTCGATCATCTATTAGAAAATCGACACTCGCAATCGGGGCCTAACATTCTCTTATAGGTATATTGCCCAACAATACTAAGTCATCTATCCGCCGTAGTACAACAAGAAGAATCCCATCAGCAATCGACAAAATTGTTGCTACAGCTAAAGAAATAAATCTTCCATCAAAGCAACACTGATATCAAAATTTATCACGCACCTTACAATGGAATCTCATCTGATTATAAGTCAACGGATTGCTTAAAAGCACTGGGCTACGAAGCGTTTCAGCTTCGATCTTCACCGTAGAAGCTCTCGCAATCTTAGGTTAGGTTAGGTTGGAGTGGCTGTCCAGATGTCATTGACTCACTTAGACCTCAAGGGTCCATTGTGATACCACTAATGAGGTTACTCATGGGAGAGTAATGAACTTAAACAAACCATTTTGTACTTTTAATGAAGTTAGAGAGACATTTTGTGTCGATCGTTGCCAGTTCACTGGTATTATCGAAGAAGGGATTACCTTCTAATGGAGAGTGCTGGACATGTACATAGAAGGTGTTGGACTGTTTCCTCTTCGACCTCGTCCATGCAGCTTCTACAGAAGTCATTTGTGTAGACCCCTAGCCTCAGAGCATGTCTACCTATGAGGCAGTGTCCTGTCCGTCTGTCTTTGCAATTTCCCGGAATGTCTCTGTGGCCCGGCACCCAAATGAGGTGAATATTAAACTCTTCCGTCATCTCATTCAGAGATGATCGACAATCGTGGACTATTTGAGAGTTTGTGGAGACAGACGCGAGAGATTTGAGAGCGGCTTGGCTGTCCGAGAAGATTCGTATATCCTTGCACGATATAACGTTTTCTTTGAGCCAGGATAGTGCCTCTTTAATCGCCATTACTTCTGCCTGGAATACACTACATTGATTGGGAAGTCTGTATGATAGACTGAGATTCAGTTGTTCTGAATAGATACCACTTCCAACTCCGTAATCGGTCTTTGAACCGTCTGTATAGAAGTTAGTGTACCGCATTGTCTTCCAGGGGTCTCTCTTCTTCCCAGGAGGATCTTGAAGGGATGGAAACATGGAAGCTTTTACCGAATACCATTTTTGTGGCGGTATAGTCTAAGCGATCTGGGATAAATCTAAAATTGTCTAGAATAGTAGTATGTCCAGTATTGTTACTGTTCCATTGAGAGGTGGCTCTGAGCCTCACACATGAGTTGGCTGCCACCATTTTGGAGAAGATGTCAAGAGGTGTTAGGTTTAAAAGCACTTCCAGGGCTGCGGTTGGTGTTGAGCGAAGTGCTCCTGTGATGCACATACCTGCTGACCGCTGAACTTTGATGAGCTTATTTAGATTTACCATCTTGTCCAGTGCGGTCCACCATACGACAACTCCATAAATGAGTGTCGGTCTGATTACCGAAGTGTATAGCCAGTGGGTTATTTTTGGGGAGAATCCCCATTTTGATCCTATGGCCTTTTTACAAGTAAAAAGCGCTACGGTAGCCTTTTTTACTCTTTCATGAATATTTGCCTTCCAATTTAGTTTTTTGTCTAAAATGACAATTATTTAATCTTGGGTGGGCTAATCTGAGGAAGTTTGTACCTTCTCGAAAAGAGTACTAGTTCTGTTTTATGTGGATTGACGTCCAAGCCACATTGCTTAGCCCATTTTGTTAGCTTATTTAAGGCATTTTGTAGGAGTTCCGAGAGAACTTGGGGGTGTTTTCCAGATACAGATATTGCAACGTCGGCGTCGTCAGCATATGCAATCACCCTGAAACCCTCTGCTTCCAATGATGTTAGTAGCTCGTTTACTACCATGTTCCATAAAAGAGGCGAAAGGACCCCCCTTGGGGGGTACCTCGATTCACCGATCTGGTGGTAGTAAAACTTCTCATGCTAGATGTTACTGTCCTGCTTTTGAGCATGAGACTTATAAGATCTATGAGTGATTTCTCTAATTTCAGCTTATCCATTGCTGTTGTGATCGCTTGGTAACTGACGTTGTTGAAAGCTCCTTCAATATCTAGGAAAGCTACTAGGTTATATTCTTTGTATTTGAGGGAATATTCAATACTACGTACAAGCGAATGAAGTGCTGTTTCTACTGATTTTCCCTTAGAATAAGCATGTTGAGCTGTGGAAATGAGACATGGTTTTAAGTTATGTCTGATGTAAATTTCAATCAATCTTTCCAAGGTTTTAAGAAGGAAGGATGATAGGCTGATTGGTCGTAGATCTTTAGGGTTAACGTGGGAGGGTTTCCCTGCTTTAGGAATGAAGACTACTTTTGCCATTCTCCAGGCTTTGGGAATATATCTCAACCTTAAACAGCTTGTCAGAATGATTTCCAATGGTGGAATGATCATGTCTGAGCATTTTTGTAGTTCGGCCGGAATGATTCCGTCTGGTCCTGGAGATTTATATGGGTCAAAGCTATCTATGGCCCATTGCAGTTTTTCCCCCGTTATTAGATCAACTAAATCGCTTGTAGAAGCTTGAGACTCTGATGTTAAGTCGTTAAGTATGTTAGAGCTACCTGGAAAGTGGGTGTCTAATAACAGATTAAGAGATTCTCCATCTGTGGTAGTCCACGTGCCTGCTTCTGTCTTTAAAGCACTGGGTATTGTTGGACTTTTTGAGAGAATTTTCCTGAGTCTTGAGGCTTCTGAAGTATTTTCTATTTTACCACAAAAGTTTCTCCAAGAAGACCTCTTACTCTTCTTTAATTCTTTTTTATATTGCTTTAGAGCTTGTTTGTATAAGCCCCAGTCAGAAGGAGATCTAGTGTACTTAGATCTATTGAAGAGTTTGCGACAGCTCTTTCTGAATGGTTCTAGTTCTTTGCGCCACCAATGAGGTTTCTTTTTACCCTTTAAAATGGTTAAAGGGCATGAAGTTCTCATTCATTCATTGAAGGCTTCGGTGAGATGATTCACAGAAAGGTCTAGTTCATCTTTACTGGAGGTTAAGAAGGTTGTGATCAAGCAGTTGTGCTAGTACCTCCCTATATCGTTCCCAGTTTGTATTACGGTGATTGCGAAAACCCGTAGATATATTTGCCACATCATTGAGCTCAAACTGAATGTATCTGTGGTCAGAGAAGGAATTCTCTTTTGAGACATGCCAGTTTGAAATCAGATTGTGGATCGAGTCAGAGGTAAGTGTAATATCAAGTACCTCTTGCCTATTCTTGGTTACAAAAGTGGGTTCATTACCAATATTACTTATGAGTAGGTTAGTGTTTAGTAGGTAATCAAATAAGGACTCACCTCTCTCATTTATATCAGAGCTACCCCATACCGTGTGATGGGCGTTAGCGTCCGAACCAATTAGGAGACCAACTTTTTTCGATTGCGCGTCCGCAATTGCCTTCCTCAAGGTGTCTCCTGGAATTGGGCTGTCGTGGCCAAGATAAGAGGATATGAGCCAGTAGGTGGCTTTATCCGTTGTTAAGACAGCGGTGGTCGTGTCCTTATGTCGCTGTAATTGGGGAGTAAAAATACATTTAAGTCATTTTTTACTAACATGCATGACCTTGGTTCACCATTCTCCGATGCATACAACAGTTTATAGCCAGGAGTCCTGAGGCCTCTGATGATGGAGTTTGAGACCCACGGCTCCTGTATTAAGACAATGTCTTCTTTGTTTCTGTGCAATCGGAGAACCAGGTTGTTTGCGGCCATGATGGCGTGATGGAGATTAATCTGAACTAATCGCAGCATTGCTACTTTTAGTCAGATCAACCTCCACCACTGGAGCGAAGCGTTAGAAAAAAATGTTGCAAAAACGGCAAAAAATATTCATTTTTGAAGGCTTCTATTGTTTGCTTGAACGCACTGTTCTCAGGAACTGCTAAATCAAATTGAAAAATTCTTTTTGTGTTGAATATATTATATGGAATATATGAATTTAAGCTATACAACGTCACGGTGCAAATAATAAGAGCAAAGCAAGAGTGAAAAGCGTTGCTAAAACGTGGAAAATTATACATTTGTAGGCATCGAGTTAAAGAGAATTTCGACTTAGGAAGAGTCGACTGTTATACAATTTTAAAATAACTTCAAACCAAATTACAACGGGCGCATGATGCATAACTCAAGACGCACATATGGCCGTTGGACGAGGGACGGGCAAACGCTAGTCAGTTATAAAAGCTACTTTAAAATCAACTGCAACATCTCGATAATTAACAAAATAAGAAACATCCTTATCTATTAACCAAAAAAAAAAATCAAAAACAAATCTGGGTCCCCAGCCACACGGACATAAAAGCGGCCACAGCTCACAAAGCACCAATTTTCCTATTTGACACCAATATTAAATTGTTAAAATCCAATAAAGGAAAGGATAAATTGTGGGTCGAAGGTTTTATATTCTACAACGAAAGAATAACGAGCAAAATAAAAATTGTTTAACAGGCAATTAAAAACCCTGGGGCCTAACTATGTAAATGAAATCTAATGATTTCTGCCGAAGCTGCATGGATGAAGAGGAGGAGGAAACAGTTCTTCACCTTTTAGGTGATTTTCAGGAAGATTATTGAAAATACGTGCTGCAGTAACTTTATAGAACAGAGAATAGTGTGTTTTCTTAATAATGGGTACTGTAACCAAATTTCGGTTGTTAACGCGCAAGTTATGAAGACCATATAGTCTGGAAGCGGAATATCCAGACTTTTCAAAAAAAGTTTTCAGAACTTTATAGAAGTATAAAGGCAAAAACTCCAGGTTTTTAAACAAATCGAAGCTATGGGTTCTACGATTAATTTTACACAAAATACGAATGGCATGCTTTTGTTTAATAAGCAAATGCTCAAATTTAATACGGTGAGTACCACCCCAACATGTTAACCCGTATTGAAGTCTTGATTTAAATAAACCATTATAAACTCATTTTAAAACTGGTTGACTACAATAAAGGCTGAGGTGATAGATGTATCTTACGACTAAATTGAGATATTGGGACAGATTTGTAGTATGATCTTTCCAGCTCATCCTACTATCTAATTCAACGCCTAAGTACTTAAAACTATCAACACGTTCAGTAGAAATAAATGTTTTTGAATTCAACCTATGTTGGCAAGAGCCTTGTAGGAGGTATTTGGTACAGCTTGGAGAATGGTATCTTAATATCCAATCTTCAAAGATGGAACCTGAAAGTTTGTATAGCATGAATTTCGTTTTTTCACTCACAGAAAGCTTATGAAGAAAAAACCAATGACGAAGTGTATCCAAATCACTTTTAGCAGAAATATATAAATCCAAATAGCTCTTGGTGGAATATGTTAGTTGCTGCTCACCAATATCTTTTTCGGGTATATTACTAAGTTCAAGTGTGGCTTGGTTATCAGCTAGACCTAACAGTTTGGGGTTGGAAGTTGGTCAACAATAAACTAGAACTAGTTCTTACTTAACTCCCACCTGTGCCGGAAAAACTCATCAACACAATTTTTGGAACTGCAAAAAAGGGTGGAGTTCTAAATGCGGTTGCAAAATAAATTGGACTGTTTTTGCGTTGGCATGTACGAATTGTCAAGACTGGCTGTACTCTAATGTTGAATCATCAACAATAGAGGATTCATTTGATTCCAGAAAGGTTACATACAGTAACAAGCTATTAACGCAATTTACTTACACCCTGAATGAAGATGGAGAAAAAGAAGAAGAACAAGAAGAAAAAGAAGAAGTTCAAGAAGAAGAATTTGAATTCGAATAAATTTCCCAACTTCTTTTAAAATTTGCACCGCTTTTATCATTTCCAACCTTTTCTTATATACGTGGTTATTGTGCAATAATTTCAACGTCAAGTTAAACCGATTTCGCTGAAAACATAATTGATTCCCACTAAATCGGTCCATTCATAGCCGTAGCTAGGATTTGGTTTCGGGGGGGGGGGGGGGGTTAAGATAAATGATAATTTTTTTCAAAATCTCTATATATATAAAAATGAATGTATATACTACGTTTGTTTGTTTATATGTCCTTTATGGACTCCGAAATGGCCAACTATATATTTGTGAAATTTTAATGGTTAATACTGTTGTATTCAGTGATGCTTTCTGTGACAAAAAATTTAAATGGAAAAACCTTATGGAAGAGTAGGAAAACTGGAAAAACCAAACAAAGGTCGGAAATTTGATTTTTTTTGCTTGGAATTTTTTTAGTTTTCAAAATGGGTTTTCGAATAGAAAAATAGAAAGTTTTTGATGAAAAACTCGGAAAACGCATTGGTTTTTAAATGGAAAACTGCATGGAATTGTATCTATGTGCATTGGTTTTCAAACGGAAAACTGAAAAATTGGTGATGGGGAACTTGGAAATCTCTGGGAGAGCACAATATCAAACTATTGCATGGAATTTAAGGTGCAATTTTGGAAAATTAAGGAAAAGAGCAACACGTTTGATTTTGTTTATAACATTTAGGATTTTGACTGTGTTGGAAAGTTCGTTGTCAAGCTAGAAAAATTTCATATCTTTGAAATTGGAAATATAGGTCTTATAATCATTTTAGAGCTTATCTCTGAAGGCGCTTAATGGTGGTGAAACGAGGTTAGCTAAAGATTAATGTAAACAATAAAATGGATGCATGTTGATTTGTTTGTGTGACCGGTAAAGACTCTTAAGTAGTCCAACGCATTGTTATAAAATTTTGACTGTAGGCAAAGCTAACACGAGCCAGGGTTCCTGCGAAAACAAATTTTGGGAATAATTTACGGGAAAATTAAAAAATGGGAACAATCAAATGGTGGTCGAAAATTATACTTTTGTATGGGATCATCGCTGCAATTGTTCAAAAATTAGTAGGTATCTAAAAAAAACTCAGAAAACTTCGCAAAACGAGAATTTTTTAAATTATTTTTAGATTTGATTTGATCTGGTGGCAGGCGAGACGAGGTTCGCGGGGTCGGCTAGTTTTTAATAAAAAAGGAAACATATTTATCAAATTTATCACATTCTTACACTTCCTATCAAAAACAATTTTTGATGGAAAGTTTAAAAATATTTCTTGAGTGTATCTTTTACTTTAATATTAATCTTTAATATTAATCATTGTTATTTATGCAGTATTTTTAAATATATTGTAAAACACATAATAAAGATTTGAATTCATATGAAAAAAATCATTTCTCCTACAAAATTGAAGTCTAACTGAAGAAATTGGCTTCAAAGCTTCAGAGTAGATGTTTTTGCATGGTATATTAGATATATGAATCTTAAATTAAGTTAACTTACCTTTATTGGAAGTCAATAACATTTTTGTATTATTTTGTTTTGGAAAAAGTAGGAGAGAACTATTTTCATAAAAAGCATTATTGTTTATTGAGGGACGAATAAAAACAAAAGCAGAAGAAAAACAAAATAAATACATAAATATAATATTTAACTATATAAAATAATTCTTTTTTCACACAGATCATCACAATTGTGAATTAATTATATACAAATAAATTCTTTGAACAAAAAATAACACAGTATGGCATTATTTATTATTATTTAAACGAACGTATAAAAACAAAACCAAAAGAAGAATAAACACATAAATAAAGTATAACATTATATAAATCTTATAAATTTATGTTAAGAAATTTATTTGTATACATGTTATTTATTCACAAGAGTGATGATCTGTGTTAAAAAAGTTAATTTTATATATTATAATATCATATAGATTATTAAATTCAGTCAAAATGCCATTAGTACCTACGGAATATTTCTTATTCTGTGGACATGGACTAAGTGCAAAATGCTATTAATAAAAGAAATGTATCTAACAGGCGTTTACAAACTTACTCCACTGTGGAGGGTGGTTTAGCGAAGCAATAAAAAAATGTAAGATAAAAGTTAATTAGATGGTTTATAAGTATCAACAACAACAAATTTCCCAAAGGGAATTTAAGCTTAACGTCACTAACTTTACTACTCCGGAAACAAATTATTTTTTATTAATTAGAATTTTTTTGACGTTTGGTTAAAATGGATTACATTTTTAGTCCGAACTGCGTCAAAGTATGATGGGTTTAATTGGATTTTTTATGTTAAAAAACTGCTTCCCTCTCAAGATGTCACCAAAATAGATTGCCATTTTGCCTCTACTACCCAAGAATATATATATACAAAAACTTCTCATGAATGTTCGGCTGTTAAATGACGAATGTCAATTAGATATTAAATGCGTCTCGAAAAAATTTGAGCGCTCAGAACACGTTCAGTTAAAAGTGTGTTCAGAGCTTTGTATATTTATTTGACTGGTACTATCAAGATGGCGGTTTTTACTGTATCCATCTATTTAACGGCTTAATTAAAAGAAAACCCCGTAACCCCCCCTAAATACGACTATGGCTCTAACAGACTTTTATTCTGAAAGAAAAATGCCTTTAAGCCTTAATAGAAACTTATAAATTCAGTGTTAGCCAAAAAATAAATTTATTAAGTTGTTAATCAATAATTATTTGATTTTGCATTTCGTGGGGGGGGGGGGGTCAGTAAACCCCATAACCCCCCCCCCCCCCCCCCCCCCCCTAAGTACGGATGTGCTATCAAGACGGCACTTTTAAATATAGTCATCTATGTAATGACTTATGTACTTTTAACTTTAATGGAAAATGGATGTAAAAAAAATTTCGGGGGGGTTAAACCCTGTAACCCCCCCCCCTAAATACGGCTATGGGTCCATTACAATAACTTCCTCTGGGAAGTTAATAATTATACACATGTTTTCTGTCAAAATGCAATGTGATTTGCTTGAACCTAATTGAAAAAGCGAACGATATGAATTTGTCACATGCTCCGTAGTCCAAAATCATTAAATCATGCTACAAAATGCAAAATTTTGTTGAAAAAAAAAAATCAAAAAGTTCTCGTTTCTCCGGATGTCTCCGAATTTTTCACTAATAATTTGTTCCGTTCGAAGAGTCATTTCTGAACAATTGTATCCAGAATTCTATGCAAATAAATTTAAGATTAAAGGTTTTGAAATTCTCCGTGCTCTTCCACATCTTTTGCGTTCCATATAAGCCATTCTGCAATAAAAAAAATCTGCAAACAATGAAATATTCGATCTGTTTATATTTTTTTAAAGTGTGAACCAACAGTATTAACCATAAAAATTTCATAATAATCTGTTCCGCCGTTTAGGAGTCTATACTGGACATACAATATACAAATATACAAACAAACACACACTCATTTTTATATAAAAGAGAAATCGAAGTATGTTTTCGAGGCAACAATTATGATGGGAAATTCGAAGGTGGAGATATACCGTTACCACGTATCCCAATTATCCCGACTTTAGATATGCCATTCATATTCGAACGTTCCCGGTGTTACTCGCTTTCGCAATGACTATCAACAAAGCACAAGGAGAATCCATGATGGCACCTTCATTAGGCTTGCTCACGCGTACCCAACAGCAATTCAATATAAAACGCTGCAATTTGACAATGTTTTTTCGAAATTAATAGTGTGAATAAAATGTCACAAAATGAATTGAATATTTTTGTAATGTCTTTCCTTCATTACTTTAGTTAGTGGCGTCAGTGGCGTAGATAGGTTTTCGCTATGGGGGGGGATGGATCTAGTTCGCTCATTTTTACTTCCGACATCTATACTAATATATAAAGCTGAAGAGTTTGTTTGTTTGTTTGAACGCGCTTATCTCATAAACTACTGGTTCAAATTGTCTTTTTGAGTTGGATAGTCCATTAATCGAGGAAGGTTTTAGGCTACATAACATTAAGCTACGACCAGTAGGAGCGAAGAATCAGTGGAAAATGTGGAAAAAAAGGAAAGTAAGTATTAATTTTTTGTTTGTTTGAACGCGCTGATCTCAGGAACTGCTAAATCAAATTGAAAAATTCTTTTTGTGTTGAATAGTCCATTTATCGAGGAAGGCTTTAAGCTATACAAAGTTACGCTACGAATAATAAGAACAAAGCTTCAGTAAAAGTCTTATTAAAATGGGGAAAATAATACATATTTGAAGGCTTTGAGTTAAAAGAATTTTGACTTAGGGACTAATATACAATTTTAAAATAACTTCGCAATTCGCAACCAAATTCACGCGCATGATGCACAAGTCAAGACACACCTCTGGCCGGAGCACCAGGGAGAGACGGACGAAGTTGCGGGCAACTCCTAGTATAGAATTCATATAAAAAGTTTTGGATGTTTGTCTGTCTTTCTGTAAACGCACCTGCAGCCTTAACCACTGGTCCGATTGACTTAAAACTTGAAAATTAGAGGTCTTTTTTTTTTAAGACCAAAATTTAGGGAAGCCACCATACAATTTTTTTGGCCAAAAACCAAAAGTTTCAACTTTCTCAAAAACAATTTTTTTTAAACTTCCACCAAAACGGTACCTCTCATAGAATCGTTTTTTTTTCTTATAAGATTTTTTAGAAAAGCAAAAGCCTGATTAGCGTACTTTTTTTTCTGAAAGTACGAATAAATTGCCAAATAAATTATTTTGTTTTCAAACAAATTTTAAATTTTTTTTTGTATTTTTTAAAAACCTTTGGAAATATTATAATCAAGCTTTTTTGATTATATAAAATGATTTAGTGATTTCAAATGAGTAGTATAATTTATTTGATTAATTCTTTGAAATACGATTTTACAATGATGAAGAAATTGGAACAAATTATCAATTAGAAAAATACGGTTTTTGACAGAAAAGAAAAAACTAGGAAAAAGTACAGTGAATCAAGAACACAGTTATTTTAATCTTTAGGTTTTAAGAACAACCTTTTTAAATTTTTTTCAAACTTCTATATCTCGAAACCGGATCAATAGTTAAAATCGAAATTCGCTAATAAAATGTCAATTTACATATTCTTGAATACTACATACCCAAATTAATAAGAAATTAATTAAAAAAAGCCACTCCAAATAACTCGCACAAATAACTCGCAAAATTACGACGAATGATTGTCAATCTGCCGCTTGTGTAAGGCATGCTTATGTAATGGGTAATAGTGCATTTTGCTTTCTAGTTAAAATGAATTAGTGTGAGTTATCGTTACCGTTAGGATTCGCGTTAACTTCGCCGCAGTTGTGCGAACATTTGTGTTCGTGTAGATGAGTGTGTTGCGTGTTTGGGGCGGTTTATTACACCAAATTAACACACACGGCGAGAAGAAATCTAAATAACTTACAATTTTTGTGTCGGTGTGGGCTTTTGTGGAAAGCTGGACTGAAGCTCTTTTTCTTGCACGTTTACATATTATAAATTGGTGAGAGACGTTAAAAAAATACTTTTTAAAAATCGATAAAAATAGAAATTCAAAATATTAGGTGATTTGCCGAAGTAATAATTTCTTTCAGATGAAGTTGACTTTGTGTTTTCCCCGTAGACTGTAGGTATAGAATGTTCAATTTACAATGCCTCTAGGAATCCTGTGAGTACTAATAAGACTTGATTCACGTAGTAGGTACTAAATTTCAGAGTGCATTTCTTTAACTTATTTGGCAAGAGTGGTTATGTTGAACCATTATGAATCCCAATGGGGGGGGATATATCCCCCTAATCCCCCCCTATCTACGCCACTGAGTGGCGTAGCGGCCACGCAGTCTACAGCTCGTTGTACTCTAAGCTTTCTTTGAGTACTGACTGTTGACAAAATGTCGCTAGAAGTCGCTAGAAAAAAATTGTAAAATAAAGCTCAACAAAAATTTATTTTTGAATAACTTTATTTTTTTTTCAAACAAACTTATTGGAATTCAATACAATAATCTATTCCATCAACATGAAAAATAAATTTGAAACAGATGGATTGCTTTAAACAGTATTGCGCTCACTCGCTCTTACATTTCGCATACGATTTATTGTGTGTGTGTGGGGGGTGGTGAATTTCATGGGATTTTACATTCAACCACCACGAATCGCTACTAAAATTCGATACTTTTTGGGTTGAATGTAATTTGTAAAGTCAAAAGTAGCAATCTCTTTTTCGAATGTGTGTGTGAAAGCTATCAAAACAAATTTATGATTAACTAGCTGACCCGGCAGACTTCGTACTGCCTACTGAATTTGCAATAAAGTACTTTCAAAATGATTTGTAATGTTAAATTTTTTTGTTTGATTTATTTTATTATTAAAGCAAACACATTAATTGCTATGTTTTTACTTTTCAAAGTGCGAGCATAAGGAAAGGTGGAAAATACGGAAAGATCTTAGGAGGAAGTTTCGGTTTACATTTATAGTATTGAATTCCTTAATATTGAAATGAAGGGGAGAAGCAGAGTGTGGTATGCAGATTCATATTCGTGTTGTTAGGTTAATAAATATATGTCTGTACTTGACAGTACGACCGAAGTTGGGTTCGTAAGCATTCGTGGAGCCACGAGTATACTACGGTCTAATCTCTTACGGAGATTTTCCCATCACGAATTCTCTATTTTCCCATTTTTTAAAATCCATGCAAAATATAACTTGGGGTTATTTCTTGCTCTTGAGGAGTTTTCCATTGCGAATTTGTTATGTTTTTGCAATGCGTTTGTTTTTAATTATACTTGCCTTCCAGGACTTCTCTCAGTTCCCCAGCACGAACTTTCCACTTTATCATTTCAGAAGTAATGTCTATCATTTGAAAGAGTGTTTTGAGATTTTTGTTTAATAAAATTTTATTTGCATTTAAAATTTTCCATTTTTTCTTACTTTTATTTGCTTTCTAGTTCCTCATCACAAATTTTCCAGTTTTCCATTTGAAAACCACTGCACCTACAATTACATGCAATTTTCTCTTTGAAAACCAATTAATTTTCCGAGTTCCTTTCGAAAACCCATTTTCAAAATTTCCAGTTTTCCATTTGAAAATCACTGCACATACCCTTTAAAAAACCAATGGATTTTCCGAGTTCCTTTCGAAAACCCATTTTGAAATTTTCCATTTGAAAACCAATGCACATGCGATAATATGCAATTTTCCATTTTAAAACCAATGAGTTTTCCGAGTTCCTTTCGAAAACCCATTTTGAAATTTTCCAGTTGAAAACCAATGCACATGCGATAATATGCAATTTTCCATCTTAAAACCAATGCACCTACCCTTTGAAAACCAATGAGTTTTCCGAGTTCCTTTCGAAAACCCATTTTGAAATTTTCCAGTTGAAAACCAATGCACATGCGATAATATGCAACTTTCCATCTTAAAACCAATGCACCTACCCTTTGAAAACCAATGAGTTTTCCGAGTTCCTTTCGAAAACCCATTTCGAAATTTTCCATTTTAAAACCAATGCACACGCGATAATATGCAATTTTCCATCTTAAAACCAATGCATCTACCCTTTGAAAACCAAAACCAATGAGTTTTCCCAGTTCCTTTCCTAAACCCATTTTGAAATTTTCCACTTTCCAAATTTGCGCTGGTCCAATTCTGTGTCGCCTTCGTCCATAAAATAATAAATTTTCAATTTACATAATAATTTTAGATCTGACATTTGACAAACATAATTTTCAATATTTGAAGTTGATCATATTTTTTTTTTTTTATTTTGATGGGGTGGAAAAAGTAGGTTTTTTTAACATTGGTACAATTTGTGATTTAAAAAGCATAAGTTTCTCGCCGTAAAAACCATCTTTGAACTTCAACGAACATTTAAAAAAAAAGAATTGGCCAAATTGGTCCAGGCGTTGTTGAGTTATGCGCTTACATACACATTTTGCGATTCATTTTTATATATAAGATTATTATTCTTCAATAATTTAAACACAATTCGTAAATTAACGTTCGCCAAAATAATATTTTCAACAAATCTTGCAACAATAACCAAACGTTTTGAATATTAACAAATATCAAACTGTCCGAAATGTCAAACTCCTAGTATGTGTGAAAATTCGTGTGAGATTATGTGTAAGTCTGTCTCCAAAAAGAGATTTCAGAGAAATCAATTCGTCCAGTAAAAAATTCAATACTTTTCCCAATGTAATTCATTTAAGGGGAAAAAAATTGCCACAGATCCGTGAAGAATCAATTTCTTGGCTCAATGTAAAATCCCATCAGTTTCCATTTTCAATATTGGAAATGGAATTACGAAAATGTCAAATTAATTTAAATGCCAGGGATGTTCAATTTAAAGTGCTGTTATAAAATAAAAATAGTATTTACGTTTAACAACTCAGAAATGCTTGGCTTCAAAAGTCGCTAGAAAAGTCGCTAGAAATAATCTAGCGACATCAAAATATTTTTTGTCGCGGAAGAAGTTGAAATGTCGCTAGATCTAGCGACAAAGTCGCTAGAATGGCATCCCTGGACTCCTCCCTTCTGAGTTTTATTATGTTATGTTATGTCTCATGAACACAACTTGTTCTGTTAAAGGATTCGTCCACTCCAATTGACTCTTTTGGAAGCAACATATCCACCGGTTTTTTTTGGTTTTAAGAACATAGGCTTTGTCAATTAATGCAATGCAAGAAAAAATGTTCTAGGTGAGTTTTGAAAAATACAGCCATAACTACACAAAATATGATAAAAACAAAACTCACAATATGAAGGTACTATAGGAGTGAGAGCGCTGCTTTTAATTTTTACATAGGTATATTTCGTGTTTTACTATAGATGCAATGTAAATAGTAAATGTACACTCGTGCGTACGTGTTTTTTTATTTCTTTATTTAAAGGTACCCTTTTTTGCTTTTGGTTTGTGAACGTTAGGTTTTTGTTTCAGTTGTTGTCTTGTCTTTTTAACAATTTAATTTTTCATAAACTAGCTAGCTTATTTCTTCGATCATCACCAGGGACAAAATGAGGAGGATCCTCACGAGATTAATTGTACTTTTCAATCAATCGTTTTTTGTTGGTTGAACATCTTTAACTAAAAATAGGGTGAATTTTTAAGCTAGTGAAATGGAAAAAAGCAGCATCGGTTAGTGATTCGATTATTGATTTTCGATGGGAAATCGAACAGCAAAATCAAAGAGCGTTTTGATGTTGTGTACGGTGACTTTTCTTTCTTCGATTGCAATCGTAAAAAATGATTTAACGTAACCTCACGTTGGTTTTTGATGGTTCATATCCAGATAGCCCGCAAACGGCTTTAACATTAAGTGACAAAAATCCATAATTTCGTATTGGCAACCATCCCCGATTGAAGGTAAAGATCGCATGGGTCATATCCTGCATGAAATTTTAGGCATGAGAAACCTGTCAGGAGGTGCGATTGCTCACAAGCAGAACCATAAAACAGCAGTATGTGATGCTGTTAAATCCAAATCCGAAAGAGTTTTTGCGTCGTTTCGTGAGAGCCAGAGAAACATGGATCCACAGGTACACACAAGAGTACAAGAACAAGTTGAGTCCATAGTCCAATAGGTCAGAAATGTGAAGGCCACCGTTTTCTAGAATTCACAAGGTGTGATCCACATCGACTACTCGGAAAAGGGGAAGACGGTTGCAGGGATATACATAGTAGGTATAGTATGCCGCATTATTAGGCCGATTTGATGTCGAATCGTTGAAGACCCAACAGCCGCAGGTTCACCTTTCAATTGCCATGGCTAAATTGATCGCCCACACATCGTTATCTCCAGATTCGGCCCCGCGCAACTTCTATTTGTTTCTACACTTGAAAAACTCACTCGTCTGGCCGATATTTCTTGAGATAAAGAAGTCTAGCCGCGATGTACTAAACAAATGCGATTTTGTCCGGACGGAAAAAGACATGAACCCAAATTCAAATTTCAAACCGATTATTGTAACAGAATTGGAATTTTCCTTAATTTTGAAAACTAAGCGGGTGGAATGTTTAAAAAACTACCAGTTTCAAAGAGTTCAGTGTTCATTGACTGTTTACTTTAAAATAAAATTGTACGCTCTACCAAGCCATATTCATAATTGTTTTCTTCGTTTGATTTGATTTTCCTTTCTACTCAAAAATTAAATTCCCTATGTCGATGTAAATTAAAAATTTTTAAAAATATTTTATCAGTCATTTCCAAATTTTAGAAAAAACGCAAAAATTTATTTTTGAATCAAAAGACATTCGAAGACATAAATCATGGATCCACAAATTGACACTTCGGTTTACCAAATCCAGCAAACGCCGTTTTTCAAAAGACTGCACCGCAACAATTCAGAACAGTTCGAACGACTAAAGGAAGCTTATGACCATATTCGAAATTTCGACGAAAAACCCATCGAAATGCAAGTGAAAAAAGTTCGACTCGGCAAATTGCTGCGCCACATCAAAGAACATATGGCAAAACCAAAACCTATCGAAAAACCCAAACCGAAGAGCAGACATCAAATTCGTTGCGAAGAACTTGCTAAGGCCAAACAAAAAGGCACAGAATATTCACGTTTAAATAGCACTTCAACTTCAGCTTCAACACCAAAACTAATCAGTTCAAAAGAGAAAACTCAACTGCAATTCACAGCATCGCAACCACTGACATCGCAGCAAGATTGGTCATTCAGAAAATCACTACTCAAACGACGTCTTGATTATGGTAATATGCGGTCCGAGAAAAATCGATCCAAACATCAACGAAGTCAAACTTTTTACCTGCAATACTCTTCCGATTCTCAGGTCTGCCCTTTGGGCAGAAAAGGTCCGGTAAGGGAAAAGTTGAGAAAACTGTTGGTGCGCTATCTGTCCGAAGAAAAGACGAGTCCAGAAGTCGAGCAGGTCCTCGAAGAAATTGCAAAAACAAAAAACGAATATTACTGGGATCTAATGGGAGCTGTTAAAAAACAACAAGAGTATATCAAGCGTTATGGATATTTCACCAAAAAGCTATCGGACATTGCCATGGAAAGTGTTGGACAAAAAGGTAGAGATCAAATGGAAATATTTGATTCAGAAACGAACATAACCAAATTTGATTCAGAAATTTGTATAAATACTTATCGGTATTCGGATTTCGATGAATATCTTCCTCTACCTAGTGAATCGCTTTTGAGGCTACCAATCCCAGATCCTGACGACGAATACGATATTCCCACTCAAGATGATTTGAATTTATCTATGGTTCAACTGAAGCAACCACACTTCATGAAGCCGATTAAACACTTGCACATGACATTGTCAGCCAAACCGTCGACTCATAGTGTGCAGGATAGTACCAAGTCTTTCGGAGAGGTTATTCGACAAACTGTCCGAAACGAATCGGCTTCTATGTTGAATGATCTGAAAAAACCTACGACGGATTGAAGCAAGGTCTTGGTTTAGCAACAACTATTTGAAATAAATGAATTTATTTTTCTTATTCAAAAAAAAAAAGAAAGAAATAAACTTAACTTATGGTTTTTTTTCTGAAAAAGAAAAATATAATTCACTCCGATAGCAAAAATAAGACTGGAGTTATTTTAATTTACCCAATCCGATTAGTATCTCTATGGACTTGATTCAGTGACTCCTTTAACCCGGCAGTAAAATACGTTTTCTCGAGATCTGCGAATTAGGTATTTAGTTTCTGGTGCGTATAAGCGGATGCATGCTTCTACTACTGTCACGAGTGTCACGAAACGATGCAGAAACAACTTCAGATTGCGCTTAAACAGCGTCAAACATTGCATTAAGGTGGTCCATTCCATTGATTTATGTTCCCTCTTATTGCTATCGCAATCACAGGAAAACATCGTAATACCCTTAGGGACCTCCTGCATAACGCATTTAATATGTTCACAAGATGGGCTGATTACTGGGTATTTACCCTCAAAAAAAAAAAAAGATCTCGTAATCTTCACAAGCAAGTGGCTGAAAGAACAGCTGTAAAGCTATGATTACACGGTCAACGAAATCGGTCAACGCGTTGACTCTCTGACGTCACAAAAAATACATATTTTCTCCGTCATCTCACCGTCAACGTTTACAGAGTCAATGCTTAAAATATTGACTATCACACGATTGACACTATTGGGTCAATGTTGTCCCAAATTACGTTGACGCACAGGTGTGTCAACGTGACTTTTACTTATCAGTGTCAATGCATTGACTCGCAAAACTTTGATGATCACACGGTTTGACACAAAGCAAAAAAGCCGTCAGCACAAGTCAAAGCTATTTTGAGGAATATCTGATGCCGAGTACAAACATTTGTACATTGACGTTGGCCGCAACGGCAAATTCTCGGACGGTGGTGTATTCAACAGATGTACATTTGGACAAGCACTAGACAGCAACCGTTTGCACTTACCTGCTCCAAAACCGCTGCCTGGAAGAGAAAGGGCCGTTCCATATGTGCTTGTGGCTGATGATGCATTTGCATTGCGAACAAATATAATGAAACCGTTTGCCCACAGAAATTTAACCTTACCAGAACGTGTTTTCAATTATCGACTGAGCCGAACTCGTCGTATAATTGAAAATGTGTTTGGCATTATGTCTGCACGTTTTCGTATCCTTCGTAAGCCCATTCATTTGGAACCTTCAAAAGTAAAGAAAGTTGTGCTCGCATGCTCAGTGCTGCACAACTTTCTTATGACTACAAATAGAACGCATTACGCACCAACCAATTCATTTGACCAAGTGGACGAACAAGGAAATATAACGAGTCCTGGAGAGTGGCGTTCCGAATCAACAACGTCAACTCTGTATTCACTAGAGCGGGCGAGGGACCGATGTGAAGATGCCAAAGATATCCAAAAAGAGTTTATGTATTATTTTACGTGTGAAGGCGAACTACCTTGGCAATACAACCATATATAATTATTATGTTTGTTTCAACACTTTCAATAATATTAAAAATGTTTTGTTCTCTTTTAAAACAAAAACACTTTTATTTTTTATTTTAAATTAGGCGGCCTAGGATATGCTTTTACAGTGGTTATCGACCTTTTGACCCTTCTCTTTTCTCCTATTCTATTCTGTTGTGGATATATGCCTATTTCTCGTCTTCTTCGTTTTCTGATATGAGTTGCAAGCTTGAAAGTGGATTAAGTAACAATTTATTTATAAATAAAAGAACCAAATAAAAAAAGTTAAATTTACTTTTGAACAAAATATTTATTTATTTTTATTCACCGGCATTGAATTCATCGTCCCCACGCCCATCATCTTCCAACGTTTCTAAATTCATTGTAGGTTCGGCAGTGCCCGAAGGATTTGTTATCACCTCCGCCCGAGTGATAAGAAAATCATACATGACTCGCATCAGCCCTGCTTCAAGCCGCAACGAATCACTAACAGGTAACGCGCGAAGATTTCGCTCGACGAGTTCACCAAAGGCCGTGTACCTATCATTTTGCTGCGATCTTGTGTGCAAATTCGTAAGAACCTCGGCAGCCAAATCCTTCATGCTCCCGGATTTTCTGGAATTTGTTCTTGGTGACGCTGATGAACTTTTTTGTTTTTTTTCCAGCCGGAAGTAGATTTTCTTCGACGTTTTCGGAGCTGAATTGCTGATTCAATTCATTCAGAATTGAAGCATCCGTATAGGCTCCCTCCTTAAAAAATATATGTATGTATGTATATTTAACGATTGAATTTATACAAAAAATATAAGCTTACCAAGGGCAATGTTGAAACTGATTCTACTGATTGAAGCACTTCGGCAGACTCAATGAACATCATTTCGGAAAAGTGAGCCCATGACACGGTCGCTATTTCCGAAGTGCCTTGGCCCGATTTTTTGGCTCGGATCTTGCCTAGATTTGCCTTGAAGAGGCTAAGAAGGGCGTTCCATTTGTTTCTAGCTTCAAAGCTTTCAACATTTTGGATCCCTAGCTCCTCAGCAACTTGTTTCCAGCACTCACATTTTATGTGAGCCAGCTTATAATCGCTGCATCCTCCATCCCAAAGCGCTGGTCGCTTTCGGACAGCTGAAATCAACGCCGATATTTCAGTTTTTTTGGCCCAAGCGTATGTAATTTTTCTTTTGCGTTGCGCTTTTTTCTTTTTTTGGTCTTCATCTTGGGCAAGTGACTCCTGTCTTGGAGTAGCATCGTCGATATCTTCCATCATAATCTGATAAAATTTTTATCAAAGAAAGGGACATTATTTTAAATTAAAAAAAAACTTACCAGCAGCTTTAAAATTTCAATATATGTATGTCCTGTTTTGTTTTTTTTATTTTTTGAATTAAATGATGTAAAAAAACCAGGGCCATGTTTTTTTTTTTTTATATGTATAAAAATCACAGTCAAACTGAGACGATGACACGGTATTTAATTCTGCCCCGTCAACGCTGGGACACGGTCATTGCGATGACACGACTCCGTCAACGCGTCCCAATGACGTTGACAGAGAGATTACACGGTCATCGAAAATAGTCAATGCGTTGACCCAAAAATGTGTGTCAACGCGAGTGTCATCGTACCCGTCAACGCAATGACACCAGTTTTCGTTGGCGATCACACGACGTGACACTCTTGGGACAAATTGTGACGTCATTTTTACGTCAGAGAGTCAACGCGTTGACCGATTTCGTTGACTGTGTAATCATAGCTTTAGACTCAAAGCTTCCTCTCAATGGGTCAAATACAATTTTGGTCATTCCATTATTATATGCCAAAGTACATTTACTATATCATTCCAAAACCCCAATTTGGCAAACACTTCCAGGTCTCTTCCCTACACAGCCGAATGGGAAGACAAGAAATTCCTGGAAGACTAGAATTTTATACAAACAAATGAAAAGCTCAATTTAGCCTCCAAAATCATTGAAGCGTCTTCCAAGCGGAAATTGTAGGGATCAAAGAAATTCTATTCTGGTATCAACTTTTGAATTCCGCATCTTTTCTGACAGCCAGGCTGCAATAAAATCTCATATTAGCTCTCTAATAGGTTTTCTCACTGGACAATGTCTTATATTATAAGCAAAGGACCCGACAACTTCTTGTACAGACGAAGAAGAGGAGGAAACAATCTCTCAACTTCTCTGTACATGCCCTGCTCTTCCAAAAATGCAAGCTCCACATTTTATGGTAATCCCAGTGAGTTCTTTCCGTCCGAAATCAAATTTTCCGCTTCGGGAAAACTGCCTCTATTGTTAAGTTTTATTTTGGGCAGTAAATTTATTTTTTTGTTTCCGCTGGAATCATTTACAAATGAATAATGGTATGGCTGGAATAATGAAATGAAATGACGGTGTGTGAGAAATATATCGGTATGTCATTTTTGTGTGATCTTTTTCGTGCTCGCTATTGTTTTCTTTTGCCCGAAATAAATACTAGCGTGAATTATGGCCTTGGTCGAGAGAAATAAATTTTATTAGAATATTCAAAGTTGACAGATCGCTTTCAAAGTCCTCTCTGCCGTAATATGTGAAGGGTCTGAAGCCTTTTGTCAACAATCTGATTGGTCCTTATCAATGTGGCTTCAGACCAGGAAAGCTATGTCTAGTTTTGGCATCCCTGCCAAGCTCGTTCGCTTGTGCAAAATGACGAGAACTCACGCTGCGCTATCAAGGTTTTTAGATGTCAAAAAAGGATTCAGAACAGGCGATGCTCTGTCATGCGATTTCTTTAAAATCGTACTTGAGAACCACCAGAGATACTATCTTCCAACAGTTTGTTCAACTTCTCGCGTACGCCGATGATGTTGATACAATGAGGAGAACACAGCGTGATGTCAATTGCGCCTTTGTGATAATTGAGACGGAAATGGGTTTAGCGGTAAATGAGGGAATAACGAAGTATATGCTGTCTTCGAGGGAGGACACCCAACACTGACGGCTCAGACAGAACGTCACAATAAACGCATACAACTTCGAAGTAGTAGAGGAGTTTGTCTACCTAGTTTCCGCTACTAAAACGGGCAATAACACAAGCACCGAGATCAGACGAAGAATAACTCTTGCTTATCGCTGTTTCCTTGGGCTAAGAAAGCAATTGAGTGGAAAAACCCTCTCTCGAGCAACTAAGGTAAAACTGTATAACACCCTCATCATCCCAGTCCTGCTCTTTGATGCAGAAGCATGGACGTGGACAAAATCGGAAGAATGTGCCTTATGCAGTTTCGAGAGGAAAGTTCTTCGGATCATCTTTGGCCCCGTGTGCATTGATGGGGAATGGAGAAGAAGATACAACAGCGAACTTTACGGGTTGTACAACAACATGGACCTAGCCAGAAAGTTCAAGGTCCAGGGACTCAGATGGCTCGGAATGCTCCGGCCCGGAAAGCCTTCGACACTATTCCCGAGGGACGCAGAAGGAAGACCGCGACTCAGGTAACGCAGCCAAGTGGAAGAGGAACTCAATCAACTTGAACTGCAAAACTGGCGACAGCTAGCTAAGGACCGAGTTTTCTGGCGGAGACTGTTGATTGAGGCCCAACTCAACAACGGACTGTAGCGCCACCTTAAGTAAGTAAGTGTCGTCAAGTGTTCGAAGAGTCCGGTTGTGTCTGTGCTGTGCTCTGTCTCTAGTTTTTATTTTTTATGTGCCGTTTACGTCCCTCGCGTCCGTTAATAGAAACAAAAAAATTAAAATTATATTTACCACCAATAAAACAACAATAGCAAACAACATTAAATAAAACACATTAAAACAAACATAAAACTAATATCAAAAACGAGCAAAAAAAAAACACCTAAAATAAATTCCAACATCACATTCAATCGTGTCTCATACAACAACAATAACAAAAAAACGCAAATCATCACCAGAAAATGCACCCACAAAAAAAAGGCATACAAAAAAATACCCGCTAGCCACAAGAGCACAGTAAGTTCATAACCCATCCCGTTCTCCTCGTTTCCCCGTCGTACAATTGCATAGCTTATCATATGCATTACATTGCATTGAGCTTTTTTTACTCATTCAATGTGTGCATATGGTGTGTTGTCAATAGCAGATGAATAGAGATTAACTGTTTGAATTCCAGGGTCGGATCGATTCACGCTGCCGTTAAGGCATAACACTGACAGTGGCGCTGAATCGTAAAGATTTCTGATATTCAATTCAGTGACTCTTTTAGATCTTGTCTGTTTTGGTCTTTTATTTTTTTTAACTTGTAATGATCGATAATTTCAGAGTCGATTATTGCAATATTCGTGGGCTAAGAATTAATTTTCTTGCTGTGTACATCCACACTGTTACAAACAGGCCAGCTGTTTTGGCACTGAGTGAAACCCAAGTAGGTGAAAATACCGACCCTACTGAATTTCTTATTCATGGGTATTGCTTAGTGCCTTTATTCTTCTCCCACCATGGTCTCGCCGTCTACATTAGGGATGATGTCGCTTATCAATTCCTTCCACAATATGGACATTGCTCCGACCCTTTTTTAAATTGTATGTGGTTCAAGTTCACAATAAATAAGCACATCATCCACTATTGTTTCCTCTATCGAAGCCCAAATTTGGACAGAGCTTCAACTTCTCGCGAATTTGACGCTCTGTCTGACTCCATCCAAAGAATTGTATCCTTATATCCTCACACTGAAATCGTTATTACGGGCGATTTCAATGTACACAATTCTTCGTGGCTTCTCCATTCGGGCCAGACAACACCCGAAGGAATGTGTGCTGAAATCTTTGCTGAGTTTAACCACCTTACTCAGCTGGTCACTGAGCCCACTCGAATATCGGATATTAATGGCCAAGCGGAAAATACTCTTGACTTGTTCCTTACGTCTGACCCTGATAAATACACTATCAGTGTATTAACGCCTCTAGGCAGATCAGACCATAGTATAATATCTGCAAATTTCTCGTGCCAAACTAATCCAGTTAAAGAAAGAGCTCCGAAGAGAACCGTATGGCAATACGAGAAAGCCAACTGGGACGGTCTCAATAACTTCTTCCGGATCTTTAACTGGTCACTATGCTTCCTCGATAGTGACGTAGACGCCAGCGCAGATATGATTACTAATATGATTATCTTGGGAATGAAAACTTTTATCCCGAATAGAGTTAAAAGCATCAAACCTAAGGAAAAATCATGGTTTGATTCAAGCTGTAAAGAGGTTATCAGGGAAAAAGAAGTAAAGTTCCGGTGTTATAGAGCCAACCCAACTGAGGAAAACCGGAACAAGTTTAAACAAGCCAGGAAGGCCTGCAATGCCCATATTCGACGGACTAAGTTTTTGCATGACCAAAAATTAAGGCAAAAAATACTGCAATGTCCCAAAGGCAGTAAGAATTTTTGGTCTTTTGTGAAAAATATGAAGAATTCTTCTTCTTCCTCGGTCCCTACGCTCGTTGACAATGACACTCCAGTTGTAAGCTCTCTCGCGAAAGCTAACCTTTTTGCTAGGCAGTTCGCCTCCAACTCTTCGCTGCCAGATAGTGTCATGACTCCCCCAGCTCTAGAGCGCGTCAATGATTCCATGGGGCAAATCTTCTTTCGCACTCGTGCTGTGGCAAGAGTCCTCAAGGATCTCAACATACATAAATCCGCTGGTCCGGATGGTATCCCCGCTGTTGTTCTGAAGAGGTGTTCTTCCACGCTGGCAAAACCCTTGCGTAAGCTTTTCCATCTATCCTATTCTTCTGGGCTCGTTCCGAGCAGTTGGAAAACAGCATTTGTCCAGCCAATCCCAAAAAAATGCGTATCTTCTTCTCCCTCCAACTATCGTCCGATTGCACTTACGTCCCTTCTTTCTAAGGTCATGGAAACGCTGATAAACTATCAGCTCAAGAAATATCTCGAAGACCGAAAGCTTCTTAATGACCGGCAGTACGGCTTTCGCAGCAACAGGTCCACTGGTGATCTGATGGTTTATCTCACCGAACAGTGGAACAAATCTTTACATCGTTTTGGAGAAAGTAAGATTGTTGCACTTGATATTTCAAAGGCATTTGATAAAGTCTGGCATCTTGCTCTTTTATCGAAAATGCGTGCTTTCGGTATCAATGAATCCCTTATTCGATGGATTAGAAACTTTCTTTCGAACCGTACAATACAAGTTGTATTGGACGGTTTCAAGTCTGAAACCCACAATATAAACGCTGGTGTGCCCCAGGGCTCCGTTTTGTCTCCAACACTTTTCCTCATTTTCATAAATGATCTCTTGTCTGTAACTTCTAATCCAATTCATTGTTTCGCCGACGATAGTACCCTTAGCTTTTCATATTCCTTCCCAGACTCACATCCCTCCACTTCGGATGTGGACCTGCAACGGCAAAATATGATAAGCTCATTAAACTCTGACTTAAACAGCATTGTACAATGGGGAATTAAAAACCGCGTCGAGTTTAATGCTTCGAAAACTCAATGCTGTCTTGTATCGTCAAAGCGAGATGTACCCCCCTTGCCACTGTCCATGAGTGGCACTTGCATCAATGAGACCGAACATCTCGAGATTCTCGGTATGTGCATTACAGACCACCTTTTGTGGAGCGAGCACATATGCGATGTCGCCAAAAATGCCGCAAGATGTTTGGGTTTCTTAAGACGGTGCAAGAAATTTTTCTCCCCTTCTGATCTGGCTTTGTACAATTCCCATCTCTGGGCTGGTGCTCCAGCTACTTACTTAAGCCTCTTAGATGGAATACAAAGAAGAGCTGTAAGAATGATTGGTGATAGAGAGATCACTGACTCACTCACCCCCTTAGACCACCGTCGCAACGTTGCGTGTCTCTCCTTGTTTTACCGTTACTTCTATGGTAATTGTTCTAGTGAAATAGCCAGTTGCGTTCCTCCCCTCAAACAATTCGCCCGTAATACTCGCGCTTCTAGGAATGCCCATCAGTTTACCCTCGAGCCCAACTTCGGACGTACTCTCAAGTATAGAGAATCATTCTTTAGCCGTACTACGCGAATGTGGAACTCTCTTCCACACTCTGTCTTTCCCGATCATTGCAATGTTCAAGAATTCAAGACCAATGTACATCGACACCTCCTTTCCAACCCCTTCACCTCTTCCTAATGCACTCACTGTGTATCTGGCATAAAAAGGGTATAAAAAATCCCTTGAGTGAGTGCAAATTATAAAAAAAAAGTACCTAAGTTGGTAGATTTAGTTAAAGATAAATGTTCAACCAAGAAAAAAAGATTGATTGAAAAGTACAATACAACTCGTAACGATCCCTCTCATTTTTCCCATGATGAAATATGAGCTTGTTAAACATGAGGTTGTTAAAAAACAAGATGACATATTAAACAAAAAGAACTTAAGGTTCGCAAACTAAAAGTAAAAAATGGGCTTAAAAAAACTCTATGAAAATAACACGTATACGCCCTAGTGTCCATTTTCATTTCATCTGTAATAAATCATACCATAATTTGGGATGTGATTCTTCGTCATATTCTTAGAAAAAAATTGTTATGAAGTAAAGTCTGATTTTGAACTTTGAAAATACTTTTTGAAGATTTAAAAAAAAGGCTAACTTTTGTGTACCCTAACCCATGTTACGATCAATTTTTCTGTCAGTACTAATGTAAGGGACCTCATTTTGGATTTTCTTTAGTAGAAATACTAGTCTTTAAAATTGCGTTCAAACTGAGGTGATATGTTTTCGGGTTGCCAGATATTCAATTTTTAATGGTGTTCACATTTTCTTGCTCGAGCAAAAGTTTAACTTTGAGGTAAATTTTTTATTTTTTTTTTTCTTCAAAAATGAACAAAGTTGGGAAGCCAAAAAACGTTACTAACTTTTTTCATTAAAAATTATCGTTACCTGGCCTATTATCGAAATACGATTTGATGACTTTTAATTTCTGACACTTTCTTGACGATCCTATCTACAAGTTGTAGGCTTCGAGGTCAAAACACCGCCCGTAATAGAAAAAAGTGGACAAGTGCGAGATAAACTCGCTCGAGGAGGGTTCCGTACTTGATTATCCGACCCTACTTTCTTTCAGTTTTGAAGGATTTTTTATACAAGGATTAAGATTTGAAACCAAACATTTTCTTGGAAAAAGAATTTGAAAAGTCTTTCTGCCTGGCCTATTTCCTTCAATGACTTCGAAACTGTGTATCTTAAAAATCTGGTAGCAGCATTTTCGGATCACTTCTATCTACTCTAGAAAATGTGAACCAAATTTAATTGCCATCAGCTTAGCAGATTCTAAGAAATCGCTTGTGAAAGACAAATAAAAAGAAAACGAACTGATCTTATAGGTTTTCGTTTTCACCTGTGTAAGAACCCTAAAAAGAAACAAAAAAAAAACGAAACACCACAGTAAGAAAGGAATAAGGAAATTTATTTTTTCTTCAGCAAATAAACAATTGATTTCATTGCAATATTCAAAAATAAAAAAAAAACTATTAAACCCCTTTTTTCACACATCGGAATTTTCCGGAAGGAGGCACAAAGGTGACTTCACTGAAGGACAAAAAGGTCAAGCCCTGTTAACCCTCCAGTGGGCGCGTGATTAAAAGAGACACGAGTGGTCTACGACAGTAGACCATTTTGTTTTGCCAAAAAATATATACACTACAGCGTTTTAAGTATCCAAATCGTGGTCAAATCATAGAGGAACATATTTTGTTTCATATTCATCACTCAAAGATAAAAAGTTATTGATACACTGAAAAAAATAATCGAAATAAAAAAATAATCCCAATTTTACGATTTTTCGTAATCATTTTTTATAAAAAATAAATTAATACTTTAAAAGAGTTAATAACAAAATAAACATATTTTTTTCAATAAATGATTAACCAAAAAAAGTAATGAATAAGAAAAAAGGAAAATTGTACACAAAACAAAAGAAATATAAGCCTTGAAAAATTCAGTTTTTCGTGTTCACGTTTTTTGTCTTTTTTCACAAAAAATCAAACAAAACAGTACAGCAAACATAAAAAAACTATTCAAAAAACATAGAACACAAATTCATTAATAAGTTTAAAAACAAAAAAAAATTAAAATGTGCACTACAAATCACAATAAACGCATATACATTTCAAGTGGTACCTACAAGCAAATTTATCATTTTTTTCGCACCTCACCCTAGAGGTCAGCTCACGGACCCAAAAATAGGTCCCTGAGATAGTAGAAGCAATTTTCTTCACTAAATAATTAATTTTTTAATAAAAGTAGTTAAAAATCTACAATCCCTTACCTATAATAATACAATTGAAGACAACTTTTTTTGTTACACGAGTGGTCGCGTGGTCTACGATGGTAGACCAAGAGACTTTGAATACCTTTTAAGCTTTCGTATGCCCCCTCCGAAGAAAAATAGCATATTAATTCGGTAGAGCAACTAATTTTATCTACAGCTATTGTGAACGATGGCGGAAAAAAATTGTTTTTCTGCGAACGGCGGCGTTTTAAAAAAGACTGGTCTACGACCGTAGACCACGCGCCCACTGGAGGGTTAAAGAAGCTGAGGAAAAATTTACATATATAGACTATACAAGAAACAAAAAGTGAACTTTCAAACAAAAGGAAAAGAATCT
Source organism: Sphaerophoria taeniata (assembly GCA_943590905.1). Taxonomy (NCBI): domain Eukaryota; kingdom Metazoa; phylum Arthropoda; class Insecta; order Diptera; family Syrphidae; genus Sphaerophoria; species Sphaerophoria taeniata. The sequence goes on from OX016541.1 coordinate 30,027,303, forward strand.
CAAAAGTGAAATCGTTACATAAATAGTGAAATTAGAAATTTTATAAGACATTTTTTTTTTTAAGCCTAGTACGCAGATCGAGCTAAATTTTAGCTTCCATACGAAATTCTCTCCAAAATTTAGCGGAGCTAAAATTTAGCTGAGCTTTTTAGCGAAGAGTTACGCAGCTCTAGCTAAAAATATTTTTTTTTTTCGTAACTCTACATAATCAAAAATCAAAATTTGTCAAAATTTAGTGAGTGAAATAAATGTCCGGTACATTATTCTCGAGCTAAATTTTGACATTATTGTTTTTTTGTAAATAATTTATTTATATTTCAATTGCCAACGGATGTGTTTTATGAAAATTGGCTTCTAACAACTTTTTGTTTGCAAAAGAATTTTCTTAAACCTTAAGGTTACGGTGGCGAATAGATGATGACGTGTTATTAAATTTCTAATGAAGACAATTTGAAAATTCTTCTATCACCAGCCTACCATCAAACAAAATTGAAGTGCAAACAGTACGAAATAATTCCTTTGCAAGCAAACGACCGTCTTGGTGGTTTTTCCTTGTCTTAAGCTAAGCCAACATCCGCCCACTGTTTTCGCAAATTATCTTGCCAAATGGATAATAACTCGTTTCAGGCTGTGATTTTGAAAGCTATAAGTTGTCACACAATTCACTCCCTGGCAATAGTCGAGTGTCAAATATTGTTCAAGTGACAAAAAAAATGCAACGAATATTCGGGAAGCTGTTTTTTATCAGCTTTTTGCATTGCATGCCGTTAATGGGGCTGTTAATTTCTCTCGAATTATTCAATTGTCCGACCAGATTCGTCAAACCGATGAAATACGTTCCTTGGATGTCTTCTCGCAGAAAAGTCTCCAAAATAATCTTGTGTCAAAATTTAGCCAGGAATTTAGCTGATGTTTGGAGAGAAATGTGTGAGCTAAAATTTAGCGCGATCTGCGTACTAGGCTTTAATCTTGAATTTTTTTATCTGAATTTGAAATCAAAACTGTGTGGTGTTAGTTTTTTGTGTAAGCCGTAAACGCGACTCAATTTTTAAACATTTTTTTGGCAAAAAGGAGAAATACCACAAAACCGTTTCTACGATGTACTGCCGGCGGGACATCGAGGGATCGAGGAAACTGTGAGTTTTTTTATTATTTTTCTCTCCATTTATTAGTATTTATTTTGCTTGGCGCAAAAGGCCTACTATCGAATTGAAGACCGTGGTAGGCAAGAGTAATCCCACAGTCTTTTCTTGAATTTAAACGTAATTTAATAGAATTTCATAGATCTACAGATCATTTTGAATTAACATAGAATACATACATTTTTTTTACATATATATAGAAGTTACGTTAATTTGAATTAACATACATAGTATATAAGAGACTTGGATACATATTGTTCTTAATAAAATTTGAAATAATGAACATACATTTTTGAACTTTACGTTATCGTATTTCTAATATGGATTGCTAATTTTTAAACTGCTGGTGTGTGGAGGCTGTATGAAGCCGTCCTCTGTAGATGATGGGTTTTGGTCAACGCGACTAACGATGACGTCATAACGACTTTATAGGTAAGCAGCTGGTTGGTCATTTTAGGGGCTACCTTCGACAACATCGGCCACGAAGGTAGCATTTGGTTGTATCGGACTGATACAATCTCTTGAAAAACGACGCGAAGTTGCCGATATTATTTTCGTACACCAAATTTTATCCGGTGTTACAGAATCTTCCACCCTCCTTGAAGCAATGAGTATTAACGTTAACTTTCATTCTCTAAGATCGGTTCCCCAATTTCATCTAGCTCACCACAGAACTGATTACGGCAGTAATGAACCAATTACGAGAATGTTACGTAAGGTGAACGAAAACTCAAATCTTTTTGATTTCAACCTTAGCAAGATCACACAAAGGAAGCTTTTATACTGTACTTCCTTAAACAACTAAAACAACTAAAAAAAAAAAAAAAATAAACACGTATTTGTAGTAGAGGGAAACTGACTTTTTTTTTTGTCTTTTTTTTTAATTTCTTTTTTACGAACTTGACAAGTGTCTTCTACACGCTTATTTATTGTATTTTTTTTTTCTTTTCTTTTTCGCGTTTTTATAATTTTTTTGACTTTAAAATTTTAAAATTTTTCGATTTTAAAATTTTGCATTTTTTTTTTTGCTTTTTGTAAGATTTAAATTTAAAATTTTAATTTTTTTTTGTTCTTACTTTTTGTACCTGCTTGCATTAAGCAGTCCCTAACTCTTGTTCTCCTGATATTCGTATCGCCATCGCTTTTTTTATTTTATTTTTTACAAATAATTTCTTATTAAGTGCCGATACGACTAGCAACCGTAATTGCAATCGTACTCGGTGAAAATGGACCCCAGCGCGTGCGGTATCTGGGGGGGGGAAAGAGGCGTGGGAATTAATTATTATTAATTATTACAAGGGTGGGTCGGCCAGACCATCATCGACAACACCTGATGAGCGTTTTGCGATTCCAGCAGAGTGTCATCTGGGGACAAAAAAAAAGTGAAGTGCTTTAGTTTAGGTAAAACAAATTTCAATTGGTGTAGGGATTTAGTTAGTAGGTTAGCATAGGCAGTGCCGGCTTTAGGGTATGGCGACCCAATCCAGGGGCGCCGCGATCCAGGGGCGCCACGTCAGCCAGCATGACTTCAACATAGGCAAGATAGAAATCAACAAATTGTGAATTTGTCAAGCTCTAGCTCAAAAAATTCATAGGAAACTCAAAAAAGTTTCATGAGTTTCATTTTGTTTTTATTTTAACCATAGAAAACGCAAGAGATGCCTGAGGAAGTGTTTGGTAAAAAAAAAACATTGAGTTTCGTCATTTCTTTGAATTTTTAATCGCTATGAGATTTTTTGAGATAGGGCTGGATCTTCTCACCAGTTGGCTCTGTTAATTTCTTAATGTATTTTTTATTATTTGTTTTAGTGATGTACCTTTCCGCTTTTAGCGGCGCCAGTCAAAATCAACCGTTGGACTTTTATAGAGATTACAAAAAAAAATTATATGCATCATGTTACATGATACAAAAAACAAAGTATTATCATTGGAGAAGTGATTGCGAATTACGTATTTTACAATTACTGTCAACTTTTTTTTATTATGGTCATCCAGCAAAATTTGCTGTTATTTTCCTCTGTTCTTGGCATTTTGACGTTTTTTTTGTAAATTTGCAGAATATATTCATTCAATATCATAATATCTTAAGAAATACATTTAACTAGGTAGTACAAAAACTAGGAGAAGTATACAATATGATAGCGACTGAAGGGAACACTCCAGGGCTAAGAGCACCTATGAGCTCAGAACTCAGATGAAAAAGCTAATGTTGCCCCTAAAATGATGTAAATTATAAATTATGGAATGATATTTAGAAGATTTGTTTGTGTTAAGACATTTTCCGACTCAAGGCACGTTTAATCCACGGTAGTGCAAAGGGATCTGCAAGATCCCACCTTTCCGACGAGCAGGCCCAGTTGGCCATGCTTGCGTGCCTGCCGGCAGCTCACCCCAAGGACAACCTTCTCAACGTAGACCAAAATCCTTGACATCCTGTGAATCAAGGGTATAAAACTAGGTTTACTGAAATTTTAGAACTCATTTGAGTTCTAACGTTTAATTTCTTGACATAGCCCTTGAGACTTGGTTTAGTGAAATTTTAGAACTCATTTAGTTCTTTGTCAATTCTTCACCAAGTTCTAACGCGTTAGAACTTTGATTAAAACTTTATAGTTAGAACTTCGATAAATTATACCCTCTTATTCGGGGGTCTAGTGCATTGAAACTCGGTTTATTTGTAACTAGCAGTTTTCCGCGACTTAGTCCAGCTCTTCCTCGTCCGTCGAAGTTATTTTAAAATTGTATAACAGTCGACTCTCCCTACGTCGAAATTCTTCTCAACTCGAAGCTTTCAAATATGTTTAATTTTCCCCGTTTTTAGCAACACTTTTCACTGGTGCTTTGTTCTTATTATTCACAGCGTAACGTTGAATAGCTTAAGGCCTTAATCTATAAATGGACTATTCAATACACAAAATTTTTCAATTTGGTTTAGCAGTTCCTTAGATCAGCGCATTGAAACAAACGAAAAATGAATACTTTTTTGCCGTTTTTTACACATTTTCCTTTGATTCTTCGCTCTAATTGATCGTAGTTAAAGCCTTCCTCAATTAATAGACTATTTAACACAAAAAGAATTTTACAATTCGAACCAGTAGTTCCTGAGATTAGCGTGTTCAAACAAACAAACAAACTCTTCAGCTTTATGTATTAGTAGGTATAGATTTCGTTTTTTCAACGAGCGAAATGAATTAAATTTGTAATCATTTTCGGAAAGTAAAATAAAAGAGAATAATAGGTAAAGATACCTATGTATACAAAAATGGATCAAATTTTTGATGATTTCCTATTTATGGACGTTAACTTTGAGTACGATGCCAACTTTATCCTGGAAGAATGGCGTCCCAAGTAACATTTTATGCTTTTCTGAAGTTCTATCAGCGCTTATAAAGCTGTCTTTATTTGCTATCAGTTTTGAAAAGAGCACTAGAAGAGCTTCTAGAGCTACTGTATCTTGTATTTGAAGCCAATTTCTTAACTTTGAGAGCAAAATTTCTGTTCTATATAAGCAATTTAAAAGACGTTGCTGAAACTCTCTGGTTCAAAACGAGCTCTTAAGCAACTCTTGAAGGCATTGCACAGCTACATAAAAGCTGAATTATTTAAACTGATAGCAACTGTTCTACTTTAAATCAGTTATTAATGTTCCTTTCAGCTCTATATATGAAAATTAAGTCGATTGCATTCTTTCTTAGAGCTATTTCGAAGCTTCATGTTTTAAAAAAGAAGTTCTTATTATATTTTATACTTGTATTGGTGATGAAAGATATTCAATGAATATGAAATTGTATATCTGAAAATGAAATATTATACTTGTGTATGAAACTTACTTTTGATGTGTATCTTTTCAAATATGGCACACAAATAATAAAAGAAGTAAGGTCAATCATATTCTTTTTGACTGAAATTAGTGTTATAAAAGTACTTTCTATTTGCCGTTCTAAATTTTTCACATATTTTTTTAAGTTGCCTAAGTAAATTTTAAAGCGCCTTCTTAATTATTAAAATTTTGATGCCAAACAAAATAAAAATTAAAATAAAACAATATTTTTATTAGAATAAGAATTGATAATTAGTATGTATAAAAGGAATATTTATGAATAATATAAACTTATAGTTCATAACTCTTATATCGAATTAATTTTTCATTTATGAGGAAATCTTTTTAAAATAAATGGATTATTTTTTTTAAATCCACCATCTTTTCAAGAATAAATGAAGCTTTGATATAGAGCCCTAATATTTCATTAAGTTTTGTTTTATGTTGTACTGGAGCTATTTTTCATGCATATGGAAATGAAACAGGGTGCTCTACAGTTGAATTAAAAAATATAATTTTTTTATAACTGACAAAATAATGAAATCACCGACTTTTTTGTTACCATAGACGAATACGTTTACGTATTGAATCCTAGTTTAAATAATGTCACTTCTACACAGTTTGTCCAAGTTAAAATCGACTTTTTCCTTATTTTTTTTTTTTTGCCGTTTTGACGATTCGATTTTGAGGAAGAATCAAATGTGAATTAATGTGTAATACATTCGAAATGTGAAAAAAAAGAAAATTTAAAACAAAAATAAATTCTGGTACAAGAATAAAGTTTATAATTTGAATTATGATGTTTGGTATTCACTTACTTTTTTTATCCCAAATGTTAATAAATTTGGGAAAACAAGTTAATTCGTCGCGAACGAATTCTTTTCGCGAAGAATACATTTTTGTTTTCTCAAATATATTAACATTTGAGATGAAAAATTAGATTTATGCAGTATGCATCATAAATCAAATATAAATTATATTTCTATAGTTTTGTTGAGAATTTGTGAGGTAAGAGGGCTTGAAACGTATCGAAAATAATTTTTTATTTTTCATTCGTCGTTCGTTGGTAGTGCTAATGTGATTAGTGTTTAAAACTTGACGTTTGGGTAAAATTTGACATTTATTTCCAAAAAAATTTCCAAATTTTCTGTGTGAAATGCGTTAGGCCGATTGAATTGCATTACAATTTTAATTATAACTTGTGGTTTGGTTAAGATTTAAAAATTGGTTACAAATGGGGTCAAATTAGCCGCTTGATGTGTGAATTGCGTTAGGCCGAGTGAATTGTATTAAAATTTGTATTAAAACTTGACGTTAATTTTGTGGACACCCTGTATATTATATTATTACATTCTTTTTCTTCAATATAAAATCGAATTCCAGACAGATGTTGTGAGTTTCACTAAAGAACCCATTAAAACCTTCTTTAAAGATAGGAGCTCTACATGAGCTTTAAAAAAAATTAAAAGTGTCAAAACTGTCATTTGAGAAGTCAGATTAGTATTTGGCTGCTTATAAGGCGTTTTTCTTTTTTACATCTGAACAGAGTCTGAACTGCCAAACTCAAAATTGTGTTTCTTAGTTCAGTGTGTTCAGAGCATCAAAGTTGTGTTACTTTTTTTGCTCAGAGCACTGATTCTGAGTTCGGGGTTCGACGCGCTCGGAAAAAAGAGACCGAGCATTGTGAGCGAAATGCCTGAACAAACATGTGAGATGTGGTAAAATGAGAAGAAATGTTTGAAATATTTAAAATGGTGGAGGAAGCAAGTGATATGGCAGAGAATATCAATTTTGTTATAAAAAATAATCTAGAATATTATTTATGAATACAAATACCTATACAAATAAAAAATTACTGAATGTTGAGTGCTCAATAATTATACTTCAAAATTAAATCAGAACGTTCAGAATTTTCAGAGCTAACTTTGTTCAGATTCCGTTCAACATGCTCCGAAGACTCAGAGTTTGGAGCTCTGAACAAAAAAAGAAAAACGCCTATTTGTAACCTTGTTTTCTTTTATAATTCCCAAATTGAAAAATGCTCTTTTATGACATAAGTGAATATTTTCCGTTTTATAAGAGTCTTTGAAATGTGTTTTATAATGCTCAACGTATTATAACAACAAACAGCTCTTTTTTAGCTCGTAGCAGGTTTTTTTTACTTCTAAGGAACTTTAATGGAGCTAATACTTCCAGAGTAGGTATTGCTCGGATAAAGAAGTGTGACGTATTTTTTAAGAGCTTCTTGTAGAACTAGAAGCTCTTTAAAGGAATTAGAGCTCTTTACTGATGTGAAACTCTGATATAGAGTAGGGTCAGTCAAAGTTAACACATAGAGCTGGAAATATTCTTTAAATAGAGCTAGAGCTATGAGTTTGACTCTTCTGAAGCTGTAAAGGAACATTTAAATAACTTTTAGCTCCAACGATGTTACTTGGGGTATTTATCGAATGCCAATACATGCCACTAGTAATATTTGGGATTACACCATTTTTTTCCAGCGCTTCCGTTTAACAAAGCAAACGTGTTTTGGAGTCCTTTAACTGGTGGCAAAAGACCTTCAACATCCACAACCACAGTAAAAATTGGAATGAATTTATTATACACTTTTTTTCTTCACAGTTTATGGACACGAGTAGGATTCGAATCCCACGTTCAGCGTAACAGCCAACGCACATAAGCACCACGCCACGGGCATGACAAAAATAAACTTAAGTACCACATAAAAAAAAAAGAAAAAACAAACAAAAATAAGCGCAAAGTAAAAAATTTCACTGAACCGAGTTTTAAGCGTATTTTTAAAAATTAATGAAAAATGCATGTAAATTATGTATCGCTAAGGTGTAACATAGTGACTTGAAATATTTTTAGTATTTGCGTAGGAGAAATTCACAGTTATTCTTTAAAGCATAAATTCTACTTTTTCATCAATTTTATAAGTGAAATACAAGTTTCATTCTTTTTAATTCTGGAGAAGGAGGTTAATTAATTTGTAATTAAAAGAAGGGGCGCCAAATATTTGACTCGCCTGGGGCGCCAAGATGGCTAAGGCCGGCCCTGAGCATAGGGTATTTTGGTGATGGGTTAGGTAGGTTAGTTAGGTTAGAATTAGGTTAGTTTTTTTGTTTTCAAAATGAAGCACTGAACTTACCTGTCCTTGGATGATGCTCACGTACCTTGGTTTGTGTCTTTCTTCTTACCCCTTCCGATCCTGTTAACGTAGATTTCCTCATCCTTCTCCCATTCCTTTTTCACCTTTTTTTTTAACTTCTCCTGGCACGGTTTTTCTTGTTTAGTCGAGCGGGAGATACCTTTGGAAGTGGCAAGAACCTACCCCATCCGACGAGCTAGTCCGTGCGACTGCAAGCGTGCCGCTGCCTTCTTCCAAGGTATCAAAGAACTCCCCCGTGGAATCCTGGGTCCTAACAATGGCAGGGGAAGTTTTTTTCGTGTTTTTTCCTCTTTCTTTAATAACTTCGAAACTATTTATCTTAAAAACATGAAAACAACATTTTTAGATTACTACTGAATACTCAATTATGTGTACCAAATTTCATTGCAATCGGCCTACCAGATTCAGAAGAAATCACTTGTGAAAGACGAATGAACAGAAAACGAAGTGATGTTATAAGGGTTTCGTTTACACTCTGTGTACGGAACCCTAAAAATGGTAATTGTTAATAGTTTGCGAGAAGATTAGTGTAGTAGCGTAGTAAGGAAAAGTGAATGTGGCAATTTATCGGTGAATTGGAAATTTGCGTCTGTTTTCGGTCTCAGGAATAAGAATCTGATGCAGGCCATCTCATGTTGCATACCTGTATCAAGCAAGATTATATCGAACAATTTTTGAATTTGTAAGTTGAAAAAATCTTATCCAACCTACTGTGTGAGCTTCTTTAACCTATCTGGGCAGGCACAACAACGAAAGAACAAATATTCACACTGAGGTAAATCCTGGAAAAGATCAACGAATTTTAAGTCGAAACCCATTAAGAAAGGGAGATGCGCTATCATCTGACTGCTTCAACATAGTCCTGGAGCAGATAGTGCGCAAGGGACGTCTGAGCACGGAAAACACTATCTTCAGCCAATTCATCCAGCTCCTAGGGACAACTTCGTTCGCTCCCAAAGAAAAGAGATGTGCTTGAGCGCTTGAGCGCTTGAGGCCTTCACAGCGATTGAAGAACAGGCGAAGCCCGTTGGTCTTGATGTGAATAAGGAGAAAACAAAGTCCATGCTATCAACAAACAAAATAACATCTGTCCACCGCCCAGCACAAAACGCCACTGTTGGCAGCAACTATTTCGAACAACAAACATCAATCCCACAAACGACAGCTCAGTAGAGATCCGACGAAGATTTTATTTTATAGAAACGCAGCTGATTATGTTTGGCCAAACAACTGGGTTAAACTCCTCACTCGAAAGACAAAATGTCTACTATACAAGACTCTGATTTTACCAGTTCTACTCCAAATAGAATGCTGGACGTTAAATAAAAAAGGGGAAATGATACTGGGCAAATTCGAAAGAAAAATTCTTCTCGAACTGTACGAGCTGTACCAAGATGTGTGCGTCTAGAAAAGTGGTCCAAGAAAAGTAGACTGTATTCGCTCGGGCACATCGAGCGAATGGACAACAACGCTTAAGCTTAGAAAGCCTTCTCTTACCAGTTTTCACGTTCGAGACGACCAGGAATACCGAACCTCAAGTACAAAAACCAAGTAATTTTGGATGCCAGAGCGCTTGCTTAGACGACTGCAGAATGCATTGTTCCCTATGGTTAGTTAGTTCGTTTATAGAACTTTATTTAACAAATTGTTACATAAGATTAACAGAACTTTCTTTTTATTTAACTAAGTTCAATAAGGTTTGACATAGAGCCGTCTTCTAGATTGACGAATTCGTTTATACTATAAAAAACAAGAAAGTTTCAGAATCTCCTCCAATAATCCGTTTTCTGTAACTAAGTGCAATAGTTGTTAATTTGTACAGAAGTTCTCAGCCAATGTTACCATTCAGAATAGCCAAGACTGCATTCATATCCAACGAGTTCACACCGAAGTACCTTACACGAAATTCATTTTAAATTGGACATCTTCACATCCTCTCTTTCTTTGAGATTGCATAAGTCTCACAGAATTGGCAAGTCTTCTCGATGTGGAATGTAGTTTAAGTTGAGAATTTCCCTTATTTTAAAAATACACTGGATCATTTTTATGGAAGTTTTTAAAGTAAGTATTTTCGTTAAGGTCATAATTGAGATGTCTGTAGATGGTTCTATACTGTGAAGATTGCGCAACCGATCTACATTTATCGTTGGTGAAGTAGCTTACCGCATAAAGTAGCGAATTAAACACAGTTTTTAACTCCTCAGTGCTTTTGTTACTACTTGTGTTGGTTACGCTTTCATCTAAATCGACCCCAAGGTCTTCCCAGCTTATGACAAGGTTTCCTTTTTTGGCTAGAATGTTTTTTAACAATATTTTGGGTAACCTAATCCCCAAACCTGAGTTGCATAGAGCAATATTGTGGAAGTGGATGCAGTTGCACGAAAGAGATGGATTTTTGAGCTATGCTCAAGCTCAATGAATTTATTGTTAAGGCATCGTCCCCACACTGAGGACACAGCTCTTTTGCGCTTCGGCTAGCTTGTATTTAAAATGGTTGTTCATGGTGAGATTTGGTGTGATGATAACTCCAAGATATTTATAGTCTCGAACTATAGACAAATTTTGTCCTTTGAATCTCCATTTTTCGCTGAATGAATATTTTCCACCTTCATCTCTGAAAATAATCATTTTAGACTTTAATAGATTCACAGTGAGATTCAAAAGTTCACGTTCCCTATGGAGAACTGTTGTGTCTCAGGCTGAGATCCTACATGGATTGGGAGCCAAGTTCTTACGCATTAGAATTTTGATTTAGAACTTCGATAAAACAGGGGCCTAACTATGTAATTCGATTCTACAAAAAAATCATTCGAATTCGCAAATTCCGTACTCTGTAGTTCTATAAGAATGTTTTAATATGCGATAGTCGAACAGTTCTAGTAGTGCCAAGTATATTTTTATGTTCTTTCGCATATTCGAGGAACTACGTAACTCGAAAGTAGAATTCAAAACAAGGCAAAATCGCAAATAATCGCTCTACATCAAATGTGTTTGCGAGTAGTAAGTAAAAAGATGTTTTAACACTTAGTTTCCAACAGATACATTTTGAAAGGCGGTAGTTTGGAACGAAACTGGTATTAAGTTATTTTATTGGATTAAAATTATGTCTTTGATAAATACTCCAAGGTGAAACATATTCTCCGTAAACTCCATTATATTAGGTTTATCTCTAATCCACCTTCGTTCTATGTGTTGAACTCGATTTAAAAGTAGAATCGCAAATGAGCTTCGAATAGAATCAAAAGTAGAATCGAATTACATAGTAGGGCCCCAGACCTTCGAATTTGGGGGTCTAGACCTAGAGCCTTAAAACTAGGTTTATTTATAATTTCGTTTTTTCAACGAGCGAAATGAATTGAATTTGTAATCATTTTCGGAAAATAAAATAAAAGAGAATAATAAGTGAAGATATACGAAAATAGATCTAGTTTATGATGATGAAGAACGGCGTATTTATCGAATGCCAATACGTGCCACTATTAACATATGGGACGACACCGTTTTTTTTTCACCGCTTCCGTTTAACAAAGGTGGTAGAAGGCCTTCACATCCACAACCACGGCAAAAATTGGAATGAATTTATTATGCACTTTTTTTCGTGACAGCTTATGGGCACGAGTATGATTCGAACACCACGTTCTGCGTAAAAGAACAGAATGGATACACTACACACATAGAAAAAAATAAACGCAAAGGCAAAAATTATTTGTATATTGTTTCAAATTGAAGGAAATATCTATCTGTCGAAAAATACTGCTGGGTGACTCAAAAGTTTCAAAAACATTCTAGAACTAGGTTCTAAAAATAACAAGTTTTAAGCGCTTAGATCTCAATGATGATTTTATATAGAGTTCTAGAGAAGTGAAGAAATGCCCGAGTTCCAAATTCTCTAAAAACTAAGTTCTAACGTTAATCCGAGATTTAAGGTCCCGTCACACTCTGAAAGGAAAGTAATTTCAGAAAGCAAAAAGCTTTCTGAAAGCAAACATTTCATAGTGTGACGACCCGAAAAGTACTTTCCTGAAAGCGTTTCTCAAAATGATTTGCTTTCTTGAAAACACTTTCAGAAAAAAAAACTTTCACAGTGTGACTAGTTCCTGAAATCGTTTTGAAGAAAGCAAATCACTATCAGAAAACGCTTTCTACTTTCAGAAACTGTTTGTGAAAGTTTTTTGCTTTCTTGAAAGCAACGCTTTCGCTTTTATAGTGTGACGACCCAAAAAATGCTTTCAGAAAATTTAGTTTCTTGAAATTGAAATGTTTTCGGAAAGCACTTTCAGAAAACACTTTCCTTTCATAGTGTGATTGCTCTCTGAAAACACTTTCAGAAAAATAATAAACTCTAAAATTTGGAAACGCTTTCTGAAAGTATTTTCCTTTCAGTGTGTGACGGCTCCTTGACGACCCGAAAAGTACTTTCCTGAAAGCGTTTCTCAAAATGATTTGCTTTCTTGAAAACACTTTCAGAAAAAAAAACTTTCACAGTGTGACTAGTTCCTGAAATCGTTTTGAAGAAAGCAAATCACTATCAGAAAACGCTTTCTACTTTCAGAAACTGTTTGTGAAAGTTTTTTGCTTTCTTGAAAGCGAACGTATGTTTTACATACAACCTACTCTGGTGGGCCAAAAATAAAGGAAGTAGGTGATAAGTTCACAATTGGTTTTGTGGTAAGGGTGCAATTGTGGCAGTACATTCGCTAGGCAGATATCAAGGTCAACAGATTTCTTGCAAATATTCTGGTGCCAATGTTTAATATAAGGCCCTGCAAACCTCTGGAACAATTTTGGTGATTGCTGGCCGGGAAATACGAAATACTTGAGACAGTGTTTTGTAATTATCGCCATGTGCAAGGTGTTTCAGTGTCAGAGCTACTCTTTCCTCTACACTGATAGGCACACGCCATGGTGTATTTTGTTTTCTTACAAACGGACGTACTTTGTCACACAGGAAATTAAACTGCTCCTCCGAAACGTGAACAAAGTTGCGGAAAAACTCGTCTCCTTCTGCGCGCAAATCCCTCATGAGCTTTACGTGGTACTGATTTTCAGCACCACGTTCCCAAAATGGTCGCACCCAAATTGAACTACGATTCCTCGCCTTGTTCTCAGTAACGTGCTGTGAAATCCGTAGGATAATTTCCAATATAGTTAATTGCCTATATTCCAAAATTTCTTCAGCGGACTGCATTTTGTTGCTATTCTGGATAAACAATTAACGAAACTAGCTCAAATATCGCAACCAGTTACATAAAACACTTTCAGAAAACGTTTTCTGCTTTCAGAAACTGTTTGTGAAAGTTTTTTGCTTTCTTGAAAGCAACGCTTTTACTTTTATAGTGTGACGACCCGAAAAATGTTTTCAGAAAATGTAGTTTCTTGAAATTAAAATGTTTTCAGAAAGCACTTTCCTTTCATAGTGTGACTGCTCTCTGAAAACACTTTCAGAAAAATGACAAACTCTAAAATTTGAAAACGCTTTCTGAAAGTATTTTCCTTTCAGTGTGTGACGGCTCCTTTACTAGATCGAGTTTAAAAGGGAATTTAGAACCTTGTGAAGAAATTAGGCGTAAGTTTTTTTGAATTTGATTACTGTAAGAGCATTTCACCTAATGGTCGAAATTTATCAGCGGATGGCAAAGAATTTGACGGGATAAAAACCTAAATTTTCTGCTTTTTAAGTATTTTCTAGATTTGGTTCACAAAATTAACGGTTCATTAATTAAAATATTTCAAACCGAACTCGTAAGATCTTTCGGAAAATACTAATGGTATGACAGCTGCCATCCTGGCACCAATCGTCGCTTGGATAAATGTTTGTCGTATGTTACATTTGGCTACTTTTGGGAAAACGACATCAAAGTTCAGATTTTTTTTCTCAAAAACCCTACGTCAGATATTCTTGAAAATTGTATGACTTATGTAAAAAAAAGTTTTTAGTTCAATAACGTTAAAATAAAATCGAAATAGTTGTAAAGGAACAATTTAGAGCCAATTTTGCTCAGAATGCTCTTGTCGTATGTGATTATTTCACCAAGTCTGCTTGTTTCCCAAACACATACGACAAAATTTTTAAACATGCGACAAAAATTTATCAAATGTTTGAATGGAATAGTCTTGTACATACGACAAAACGACATTAATGGAGTTGAAAAAAGACGCTCTAGCAGGTCTTTTTATGCCATTTTTTCCATTATAAGGAAGACCCTGCTCACGAAGACTCTTTCTTAAATTTTGTTTCCATAACGATGGGTTCCTCTTTCTTTTTCTGCAAGTTGTTGGTGTTACACTGCATAGAATAAATAAATAGAGTGGCGCGACAGCTCTTGAAGAACCAAGGCCTATGTGGCTTACTCTCATCAACAATTCTCTAAGTGCGTGTGAAGAATTGAGGGGACCTACAATTTAACGCCGATTCCGAACGGCAAATTTGAGAAACACTTTTTCGTGACAGATTGATACTCTTGGAAGATTTGTCAGGTCTTCGCAAGAGGCAGTACCCGTGAAAGATGAAATAATACACTGCATGCTATGTATTGAAATTAAATTGCTACCTTTGATTTGATACTAACGAAAATTCAGAAACTTACATAAACTGCTTTAAACGGATGGCAGATTTCGAATTTGGATTTCATTCAAATCTGGAGTTGGCAAAATCAATTCATTTGCATGCTCATACAATTTTTTTAAGGAATTCGTTTTGTCTGCTGTTGAAGGTTGGTAAGACGGATCATTGTCTTCATCGTCAGTTGAAAAGTCCTCACCTAATATTTCGCCACTCATGCCAAAAAATTAAGAAACCAATTAAAAGTTATTAAAACATAAATTTATTGCATGCAATATCATAGTCATTACGCACAAATTTCTTCCGACAAACTCGGAGCAGAAGACTCGGGCGTCCGACTCCTTTGACATCATGATTGCAACTGAGACCAAAAATAACACACGACTGTGTTAATTGTTATGGGACATACGACAAACGCATACGTAGACTTCAGTAAATTATTGTCGTATGTGTTCAAAGAAAAGGCACATGCGACAATCATTTTCCGAATCGACGAAAAACCGGTTTTGTATGGGAAAAATTGTCGTATGTTTAAAATTTGTCGTATGTGTAGCTTTTTCTTACACATACGACAAAAAAATGACTCAAATCGTTAGTGACCTTGGAGATACGACAAAAAGAACACTGAATATCTCGAGAACTAAGCCAAATATAAAAAAACGGATTTTACAGAATTGTAGGCAAAAAATCTATTACCAAAACTGCATTTAAACCTCAAAACCCCAATTTTTCACATACGACAAACATTTATCCAAGCGACGCAATGTCTGTCATACCTATTTTAAAAATATATATGAGTGCAAAGATTTACCCTCATCACGGAATAACTTTTTTTTTTTGTAATATCTTCCTTTTTTTGTCTATTTTACAATTACTTCGGTATGACAGCTCGCAACTTGACCAAAACATCTGTCATACCAGTTTGAAGTCGAGCTCTGACCCTATCTCTATATATATAAAAATGGAAGTGTGTTTGTTTGTTTGTTTGTTTGTTTGTTTGTATGTCTCTTATAGACTCCGAAATGGCCCAACAGATATTTGTGAAATTTTCATGGTTCATACTGTTACATTCAGTG
This sequence comes from Sphaerophoria taeniata, assembly GCA_943590905.1. Classification (NCBI taxonomy): domain Eukaryota; kingdom Metazoa; phylum Arthropoda; class Insecta; order Diptera; family Syrphidae; genus Sphaerophoria; species Sphaerophoria taeniata. The sequence continues at coordinate 30,043,075 of OX016541.1, forward strand.
ATAATTTCTGTGAAAAAAAAATTGGAAAAACCTCATGGAAGAGTGGGAAAACTGGAAAAAACCAAACAAAGGTCGGAAATTAGATATTTTTTGCTTGGAATTTTTTGGTTCAAAATGGGTTTTCGAATGGAAAAATAGAAAGTTCTTGACGAAAAACTCGGAAAACTCATTGGTTTTCAAATGGAAAATTGCATGAAATTGTGGATGCATTGATTTTCAAATGGAAAACTGGAAAATTTCAAATGGAAAACTAGAAAATTTCAAAATGGGTTTTCAAATGAAACTCGGAAAACTCATATTGGTTTTCCAAAGGAAAATTGCATGTAATTGAAGATGCATTGGTTTTCAAATAGAAAACTGTAAAATTTCAAAATGAGTTTTCGAAAGGAACTCGGAAAAGTCATTGGTTTACAAAGGGAAACTGGAAAATTTGTGATGGGGAACTGGAAAGCAAGAAAAAGTAAACAAAAAATTGGAAAAATGGAAAATTTGAAATGCAAAAAAAAATTGGCTATACAAAAATCTCAAAAACACTCTTTCATATGAAATGCATTAGTTGTGGTTAAATGAGTGGTAAAATGGAAAACCCCAGAAGAGCAAGAAAATCCCAAGTCAAATTTTGAATGGATTTTAAACAATGGGAAAATAGAGAATTCGTGATTTTGGTAATTTTTTTTTTTGAAACACTGATATTTTTAATGTAAAAAATTATTTTGCTGTATTGCTCCATAACGGTAACTCTCAGAGCAATCATAAAAAATCCTTTTTTCATTCAATATCATGGTCAATGTGTTTTATATGCAACAATTAGGGACGAAGAACTCGAAATGTTTACACAACAGCAACATGAGGAGCGAAGCGAAACCGAAATGATTCGCGTTTTACAAATCCGTGCGCCGCAGGCAACGGGGCGTATACTTACCATTTTGTTTTGTTTTTTTGATATAGATGGCTATATTCTCAATATACGGCCTTATTACCGTACCCGATCGGAGAAAAATTCTCTCCGATTCGTACAATTTCTACGAATTTTCTACCACCGTATACTTTCGGAAAGGTCAATCGTAGACATCTACGAAAACATTTAAAACCTGCGTCGGAATTTCAAATTGAGAGCGACGTTTCGCTATTTCATGCGATGCACTGCGATTTGTCCGGGTACGGTGAAGGAAATTAAACTTCCGATCGGACATTTTCTCCGATCGGAGAATTCTCCGATCGGGTACGAAAATCATAAATTATAAACGAAATGCTAACATGTAGAATTTAAGTTTGTCCACCACTGCTGCATTGTATTTGATATTTATTAACATAAATAATATAATAATAAATGATAATTGTCCATATCCATCGTAGAAAATAAAGACAAACCTATTTCGAAAGAAAGAAAATTACTCCAAAATAAGAACACGCTTCATTTTTATAATTTAATAGGGTCAGAGCTCGACCTCAAACTGGCATGACAGATGTTTTGGTCAAGTTGCGAGCTGTCATACCGAAGTAATTGTAAAATAGACAAAAAAAGGAAGATATTACAAAAAAAAAGTTATTCCGTGATGAGGGTAAATCTTTGCACTCATATATATTTTTAAAATAGGTATGACAGACATTGGTGCCAGGATGGCAGCTATCATACCATTTTTTCTTGAAAGCACATTAAATTTCCAATAATATGCGCTAGTTAAAATTAAAATCCGCGATAAGTGAAAATTATCAATAATTATTAATAATGCAAAAAATTGCAAAAAATACTGGTGCCAGGATAGACCTCGTCATACCGGGCTTATTTTGTTCGTATTTCTATAAACTATCGTCTAATATAAAAAATTTTGAAATCCGTGTAAGTGCACTTTCAGGATTGAGGGCTCCCCGCCTACTGCGAGATATTTTTCAAGATAGGGGCGGCGATGAAATGCTTGCCTATGGCGCCCTCAACGTATAATCCGCCACTGGTACCATTTAACGACTTTCTTTCAGCTGAACATGGTTGTGACACTTCTTGTCTAACATTAACGCTTTGGCAGTTTTTCTAATAGTCAAGTCCGTTTTCAAATTCCACGATCAAGCAAAGCATATTTAATTTGTTTTTGATTTTGTTTTATTTCTTAATATTTATTATTCATAATAATTATATGTGATAATAATATTTTATATCATTATATTCATTTTTTATGATTTTTGTTTGCATGTATGTATAATTTCAATGAAGTGATTTACTTTACAACAATAACGTTTTTTTTTTATTTTAATAAATGTTATTACCAAAAGAAGTATTTTAATTCTCCTTAGGTAATTGTTCTCTAATATTTTGTTTTTATGATATAATTTCTGTTTTTATTTTTATTGTTTAACATCTCTGACACATCAATATATTTTATTTTTATTTCGATGAAAACGCAACTCAAAAGATCAATTCCAAGGAAAACAAAAAAAAAACAATATTTCTCATTTTAAATGCTAACAAGAATTAAAAAAAAAATATCAATGAATAAATGTTTAACTTATAAGCAAAAAAAAAAAAAAATTAATTGAGAAACACAAGGTTAGAAACTTATCTCTTTTGTTTATTCGAGTACAAAAACTAATGCATAACTTAGTTGTATTTATTTTCATATGCTTAAAGTTCAATAATATTTAATATTATTATTTATTAATATAACAAAATAATTTTTTTCCTCTCGTATATAAAAACTATTCAAAAATATGTATTTGTTTGATTTATAATAAATTGTTTTTATTTGTTACAAAAAATTAAAATTAACGTCGAATTATCTTTTGTTAGAAAGTAAATATTATTCAGGGTAAATATTATTTTGTGTTTGTTGTTAATTTTATAAAAAAAAACTTACATATATGAAAAACTCAATTTCATAAGATTTTTCTTTTTTTCTAACTTTACAATATTTACAACAAGTTAAGAAAAAATAAATTTGTGAAAAGTTTAAAGACAACAGTTAATATTTTGAATATTTTTAGTTGTTAGTTCTTCACTACCTTACATGTGTAGAGAATTCAAGTTTATGTAAAATAACATGTTTCTGTACAAAGCTTGAGCAAGAGCAGAGAATACCATTGGACCCTTATTTTGGTGGTTTTCGCAAGCCTGCAAGCCAAATAGAAATCGAATCTAAGCCCTGTTGTTCTGCAGATATCATTTGAATCGCACTCTCAGCCCCTTCAATCCCAGACGATGACGGCCATACAATTGTGGCCCAGCCGTAGATTATAACTTCTTCTCCCACACCACAATGTGAGCATCATTTGAGTTTGCCACCCTCGTCATTGTACTTGAAGTTCCACTGGTTGTCCCCGTTGTCTTTGTACTTGGTGATGAATTGTTGTTATACCAAATATGACGCCAATAGCCACGTCCGCCCATTAGAGTGATAATCGTCCTCGGGCCATCGACATTCATTGAAGCATTCTTGGCATTGGCTTTGTTCTTGCGTTTGAGTGTAGCACTGGCAGCAGCGGTCATTGGATGCGGTGCTGATTTTGATGATGACGATTTGGCATTCGCATCCGAAACACTTAGAGGCATTTTGAAGTTGTCATCACTCTTTGGCGTACTGTGATGGACATCGACTGTGATTGTTCCATTCTCGGAGATATTTCCCAAATCGCTACCATTGCCGGAGGTTTTGTGACTGGCACTGCTGCTGTTGCGCGACACACTACGGCCGCCGAACAAACGAATACCCATACTCTCTTCACTGCCCGAAGACGTGTACAAACTGGACGATTTCGAGTCGACAGACCAATTTGACAGATCGAGCGATCTGGGTCGACTGGCTTTCATTCGCAAACGACGATCCAGAGTACTGACTTTGCCGGGAATGGCAGCCAATTCGGGATCAGATCGACGCATTCCTTCATACATCATGTCCATTAGATTGCCCTGAGCACCCTCTTCGGCGTCATAGTCTTCTTTGACGAATATCAGTTTTCCGTAGAGCCCATAAACATCACAATAGCCGTGATCAGTGTGGTGGATCGAGGATGTGTTCGAATGCATCGACGCATTGAAGAACCCAGCCGAGCCGAGACCTCGTGGAAGTGTCTTCGACATTCGAGAGACATCGGTCAAGGCGTCACGGAAGCGTTTGCGACTCAAAGCCGGGCTATTGGCCAATTGCGCTCGAATTTTCGCTGAAAACGACTGATCCAACGAATGTTGTTTCTCGAGTTTTCCGCGAACGGGGGATTCTTGTTCCATGCTAGTATTCACTGGCTCCTCCTTCAAGTCTCGTCGTAAGATTACCACCGAATCGTCCAGATCCGAGTCCTTCTTGTCAGAATCGATAGCAGGAAGCATTAAATCATCGCCCATGTTCTGCTGAGGAGTTTCCATTGGCAGAACAACAGGCAGAGGCGGTTTGTAATTTGAATACGGTTTGGCTACTAACGGTAATAGGAAAGTAATAGGACCGAAATGAGCATGGCACGACATACTGACACCTCCACTAATGATGGGAACTCCTTCGAGGCGAGGCAAAGGAATGGTGACAGCAATACCAACGTTCGTGCCAACCCACAGCAGGCCCTTGCACGCCATCAATGCTGTCACATAGATTGAATTGTTGTTGACGCTCTCCTTTTTGGTTCCCTTGCTACGCAACACACTGGCTGCAATGTTGATATCCTGCAAATGCTTGAAGGTCTCAGTGTGATAGAGACACAAAATTGATGAGTTCTTTAGTGAAATCCACAGACCGATTCCGGAATGAGCCATCAAATTGACTTGCTGACTGGCTCCGTGTTGGATCTCGAAACTTTTTTGTATGTCTCCGGTGAGAGCATTGAGCACATAGACACGATTTGCACAACTTGCATAGATATTCATATTGATGGGCAGAATACTCGACACTGGCAGACCACTGTCGCCCAATTGCACGACTTGGGGTTCCTTCAGCAACCAGACACCATCATAGGCACGACGATAAATTAGCAATGTTGCATTCGACAAGGCAACAAACACCGAATCGAAGTGATACAATATTTTGACAACTACAGCAGGCACAACACAGCATCCCAATTGCTCCTCCTGTTCGGGATTCAGAGCTGAATAGATCAGAATTCGTCGACTATCGGTGCCCATCCAAATAAGGTCACCCAGCAGACTATTGTATTCTTCGCGAGTCTTGCAATTCTCTAGACCTCTGACAAATTCCATACTGCTCACTTGAGTCTCAACCAAATCGAAGGAGCCAACATCTTTGAGATTTCCAGCCTGCTGATGATGCTGTGAGAGAACGGCTATGTGACTGCTCGTGCCGTCACTCGTACACACCCAAAGGTAGTTTTGTTTCTTGAAACGTCGGCGAGCTGTTCCCACTTTTGTGTCGTTGGCGATGCTGTAGTAACATCCACAGCGAACCTAAAACCAAGTCAAAGAAATTTTATTACTCTCAAGTGTCATATGGGAAGAGAATTCAAGGAACTCACCTCTGTTTGATGCTGTGACTTGAAAACAGGCATTGCCTTAACAAAAAGTGGCATCTTTGTCGATGACGGTCTTTGGTCTTGATGCTGTTCGGTTAATTCCCATGCCGGTGAGTTGTTCGTATCCAAAGCCAATTGGGCCAATCGCAACTCGGTTATCCATTCCTTCTTTACCGCTGGATTTTGTGTCTGGAATGTGAATGTTTCCTCTTTGCCCGATTTGTTGCGTGCAATCAATTGCAGACAACACGAATCAACCCATGCCATTTCTTCGTCTTTACGCTGAATTGAACCTTGAATGGTGTTCAATAGATTTCGTGTTGTATTCGAATTAAGCTCTTTGTAGTTGCCCTTAAGGCTGCCAACAAGATCGTGGATACGCGAGATCACTTCATAGTCGTACATGAGGGTACTCATTTCGTTGCAGAGATTGTCGGCACCGTTTGTTAGTATTGCGGCTTGCAAGTCATTGTTGCATGAGCTGCTATTCGATTTAAGACTTCCTCCTCGATTGAGACCTGTTCGATTTTGGATTGGAAGAAAGGAAATACGGAATTAGTGGAAGTTTCATATCAAATTTCATTATTTCAATAGCAGTCGATTGGTGTCGCTAGGCTTTCCGAAACCAAGAAAATATGGAAAACAAAATCGATGTTATTCGATCTATTAGCCAAGATGTTATTCGATCTATTAGTGAGACAAGGTGTGACTGACATTTGACATCATTTACCGCACCATCAAACATTGGGTTGAGCCACCTCGAGAGCAATGATGCATTTTTATAAGAATTACTTCAACAAGCGGAACCGGAGACATTTGTGTGAACTGCAGGTTAATGTGGTGAGGAAATTAAAGGTGAGTTAGGTGTTGGATTTTTGCTTTTGAAGCAAGTTTGAGTTTTTTTTTTAATTCAAATGCGCGAAGTCGAGCAAAATTTAATAGATTCTTAAAATGTGGAACACGAAGATTATTGGCGCCAATTCATCCTTTTGTGATTTCTAACCGCCACCGCGTCGCGCCGCCGGCAAGAATGATTGAGATAAAAATAATGATTACAGACTAAAGGTATTTCCCAGAGTTTTAAATACTTGTTAACGCTAAGGGGAATGTTTATTTTGACCTAATAAACGAAAAGTGGTTGGTCCAACATTTTAATAACTTTTGCACAAGGAAATGCAAGTTTGATTAAAATTAAAAGAAAACCTCAAGAATTGTGAAACAATAAAATTTTCCAATATGTAATTGTTTTTTCATGGAAAAAATATTTACAAAAACAGGGTCGTTCATTTCTTAAAAATATTGCCGTTGCAAGTGAAAGTGTTGTAGATGAATGGTAACCCTTTTTTCTTTGGTTTGCGATTGAAGACCATGACGTGGACCATGTTCCCGGATCGGACTCATATCATTGACCGCGGATTTCAGAAAAGTGGAAAACGGCTACTGTCGATCACGTGACAAAAATCCACGATCTCGTATTCAATTCAATTCAATTCAATTCAATTCAATTCAATCCAATGTTTTGGTATTGGCAGACCACCGATTGAAGATGTGTAACTGAGACAGCTGACGATCGGTCGGAGCGATTTTTGATGCGTTTCCTAACTCCGACAGAAAGTAGACTCGTGAGAACACTTCAGACCAGTATTTGACGATGTTTAAGCGCAATTCGAAAGAATTTCTGCGTCGTTTCATGACAGTCGACGAAATATGGTTCGACTGGTGCCTTGCAGACTGAGTAACAGTCGAATCAAGGGACTTCAACGAAAACGTGCTCCAAAGAAGGTAAAAACCAGGTGCTGGCCAATGTTTTCTGCGATTCACAAGGTGTGATCCACATAGACTTCTTTCAAAAGTGCTAAACCATCACGGGGAAAGCTTGTAACGGCCATGTTATTTCCTTAACATACTGTCAAAACATCTATTAAGCAGTTACTAAAGACAAATAAATCATTATGGCAAGTAACAGCGTCGAGCAACTCGGGCAACTGATAAAACTTTATTATCAAAATGGGTGTTCTCTTGTAGCAACGATACGCGCATGGCGCCCATTTTAGGGGATACATGGTCGTGCTCGTCCTTCCAAATCTACTATTCACCATTTAGTGGCAAAATTCGAGTCCACCAGCTCAGTGAATAAGCAGCCAACATCCAATCAGTCAACAATGAGATCTGCCGAAAACATCGCCGCTGTTCGTGAAAGTGCAGCAGAATCTGAGGCAGTAAATTCCGTGTCGCTCACAAGAACTTGGCCTGTCGCAGACCACAAGACGACGAGATTTGCGTCGTGATTTGTGCTCAAACCAAACGATCATACGCAGCGTCGTGTTCGCTAATTCGGCTTTGGAGCAACTTCAACCAACTTCAGTTGAAAAATCATTTTTAGATATGAGTCCCATTTTTGGATTAAAGGTTACGTGTATTAGCAAAATTTCAGGATTTGGGACGACACCAATCCACTCGTAATTCACGAGATGCCAATGCACCCAAATAAAGTTATTGGGTCGTATGCAAAAAGATGAGATCAAACTCTTTACTCACTTTTTTGAGAACTTTCTTAAGGTTGTATGCAAAAAAATAATTACTGACCGAGTTAGATCTCAATTTGTGAGTTCAATCTCAGAGGGATGAGATCGATCTCAAAATGAAAGCTCGCCATGAGATTGAGCTCATTTTCATATGCAAAAAAATGAGCAAACACTTGGTTACATGAGATCGATCTCACAAATTGTTAAGCATGGCATTTCTCGGACTCAGTTCACATAAGACTGTAAGGGTTGCTGAGTTTATTGTTAATTATGTCGGACAAAGAATTTATAAAGAAAGATGTTGTCCAATTGGAGAATATTTTCGTCGGTTGTATCGGTCTACCCCAATAGAGAAGATTAAGAAAACAGTGTACCTTACACTAATGAATCGAACTTTACCATCTTTACTGATGGTTCGAAAATGATTACTGGAGTCGGGGCAGGTTTCTATTCGGAAAATCTTAACCTTGCCAGTTCATTCAGACTTCCTGACTATAGCAGTGTTTTCCAAGCCTAGATCTTGGTAGTGAAAAACGCTGCTAATTAAATACCCATGATGGCGATATCACACGCTGATATCACCTTTTTCATTGATAGCCAAGCAGCAATAAAAGCGATCTCTGCCACGCAAATCAAGTCAAAGCTTGTTTCTTGCTGTCGCAAAGAGCAAAGGGTTCTTGGTATGCAGAATAACGTAAGGTTCTGCTGGGTTCCCGGTCACAGTGGTGTGCCGGGAAACGAAAAAGCGGATGAGCTTGCAAGAGAAGGCTCCCTCTCTCATAGACCATAACACCAGAATCCCTCAATGCGAATTAAAAAGGAACATCATTAAAAATATCATTCAAAAAGCAAATGATAGATGGAACCTACTAGAAACCTGCGGTAACATCAGGAAACTCTGGCCTTATTACGACAAGGAAAAATACGATAGGTTTCTACTACTTTAAAAACCGTCCCTTAGATCCCTTATAAGCGTGATATCGGGACATAACCTACTTGGATACCACAAAAAGAAGATGGGACTTAGTAAAGACGACATATGTAGAGGCTGCGGCAATGAAGTAGAGCACGGGAACACGGCTCACTTCCTATGCCACTGTCTAGCACTCTGCCGTACTAGATATAAATTTTTAGGCAACAATTTCTTTAATGAACTAGAAGAACTATCGGAACTCCCATGCAATCGCCTACTGAACTTTGTCAAGTCCACCAAATGGCTCGACCAACCATAGAATTCATGGGTTATAAACCACTTCAGAAGTTACAATATTTCAGGGTATCACAAGGGATCAACATTGATCTAAGTGTGACGGTAACAAAACAAACTGTCAGCCCATTTTACCTAACCTAACCTGTATCGGTTTAGTGAAGAAGGTGTGCGATTGTTGATGGAAGAATTTTTGGGGCCGATCTCAGAAACACATGGTGGTGCTTTTACAAACAAAGAAAAAATAAGAATCTCTCTGCAATATACATAGGAGACCCCAGGTTCCAAATTAGAGTTGGTGAAGACGTTGGAGTTCGTCAATCAACAGTGTTCATCAATGGACGGCAAGTTTCTTCAAAAATATCAAGCCATGCACAGAATTTTATTATATTCCCACATACTGTGAAAGAAATCCAAAAGCGCAAAGGTTATGGAGCAGGAAGTACGAGTTTCCTTATGCTATTGGTGCTCTAAATTGCATTCATGTCCGAATAAGGAAACCTTTGAATTATCATTAGGAGAACATTAATCGTAACGGATGATGCTCCATTAATGTTCAAGATTAATGCAATGCGGAAGAAAAGTTTACAAGTGTTGAAGTTTGCTGGTCAGGATCCTTACACGACTCCCGTATTTTGAAAAACTCTTTACTATAAAGTCACATGAATAATAATAACTTCCGATCCACTAATAATATATGCATCATTTTCACTTTCAGATGGCATTTTTTTTTCACGCGCTTCCCATAAAGTATAATCATAATTCATAACCAAGCCACGAAAAGAGCTTTGAGATCGATCTCAATTTCAACAAGTAATAGCTGTAGAGCTTGAACTCGTTTTTTTGCATACAAAACTGAGTTTGAGTTCCGCCCTGCTCGATCGATCTCACAGGTGAGTTCAAGCTCGTCAGCTCAGACTCTGAGCTCTTGCTCATCTTTTAGAATATGACCCATTGTTTGGTGTGGATTTTCTGCTGTAGACGTCTTCGGTCCGTACTTCTTCGAAAATGATGTTTGCCTGGCCATCACCGTCAACGACGATCGCTATAGGTCTATGATGATACGGACACCGAAGATATAATGGTTTGGGTTTCAAAAGGATAGCGCTATCTGCCACAAAGCTCAATCGATATTCCACACGAGCATTTTCATGGCGACGTGAATTGGCCACCAAGATCGTTTGATTTGACCCCTATAGACTTTTTTTTGTGGGCCTTTCTTAAGTAAAGGGTCTATGCGAATAAGCCACAAAGCACAGAGGCCCTCAAATCCAATAAACTGCCCAAATAATAAAACGGAAGGTACATAACTTTTTTTATGGGGAAATAAAAATTTAAAAAAAAGTTCAAATTGCTTCGAAGGTAACAATAGAGATAGAGATAATGTCAGTCCTACATCTGACTGTGTAAGCTCATGCGAATTTCTTGTAATCATCTTATGGATTGTAAGAAATGCAAAACTTCTTCATAATTGCTCTTCAAAGGTTAATAATCTTTTTGCGGTAAACTTGTTTATTTTATTTCGTTTTCCTTATATTCAGCATTACTAATGCATTTCACTATAGGGAAAACGGAGAAGCACGTAAGTGATCACGTTTCATGCGAAAACCGATCGTGGATATTGAAACTCAAGTGAAATCAGGCAGTAAGTCTTTAAGTATCGGGCAAGTGTGCGACCTGTACAATCTGCAAGAAAGAAGCAACCCGAAGAAGATTGAAATCAATGATTGGGACAGTGGAGTGAAAGGAATAAAAAAAAAAATAATTTTTTACATCAACATGTAAGTGCGATTGAATGACAGCCAAATCTTACCTGCAGTCAAAATCCTTGACAACGTTGCCGATGTACTATTATCAATAATCTCCACATCGGTCACTGGGTACATCCACTTGAACGACAGCTTCTCAGTTGCACCAAAATCATGCGACTGCTTCGGCGCCACAGAAACACAGATAACCTTATCATTCAACAACAACAAACGCCTCTGTTTCGTCTTCACAATAAATCCAGCCTGATTGAATTCCATATGCGTGACATTATCTTCGCGCAACAAATACCTTGGCCGACCATTATCACCCGAAGTCAATGAACGTGTATTAAATGTCCCACTAATATGACCCAACATCTCCTTGAAACCCTGATGCTGTTCGGCTTCGCGTTTCCTTTCGTTCAACATCTCGGCCAGCAATTCCAATTGACTCAATGCCAATTGCAATGACATTCGATCATGATGGCCTTGTGGTGTGTATTTGAGCAAATCTTGTAGAAACAAAATAAATTGTGGAAATCGCTGCACCGGCTTCACCATCAGACCGAAGAATGAAAGTCGATCATGGGCGCTGATTTGTTTCACTTTGAAGAAGTCCGCTAGGGCGGATTTGCGTTTCTCTTCCATTTTGGCTAGTTCCATGGCCGATGAAAAATTATTGATGAATCCGCTGTAGACTTCGAGAATTTGAGGTTTGCTGAAGGCGCACACAAATACATCGCCGATTTTTTCATCACGATCCCAATTGCGTACGCATTCGGCTAGGCTGATGCGAAAGACTTTGTGCGATTGTAGGATTTCGGGTAGGCGATGGAACAGGGTGGAGATTTTTGAACTACTCAATACTGGTGGACTGCTTTCTTCGAGGGGCTTTTTGTAATCCTATTCATTTTATTTTTGTGAAGAAAAAATACAAAGAAAAAATGTGTGTAAGCCAAGGGATTTTCTTAATTCTGATTTGTGAGGTTATGTTTTATTTACACTTTTTTATATTTAAGATGAGATTATATAGTTATGGTTAAATAAATTGGTTGGGTGGTGGTTACGGCTACCATTTACACGAACATTTTGATAAAAATTTTATGAGCAGTTATGAGGGTGGAGAATGCATGGAAAAAATTAAATTTTTAAATCAATTGTAAAATGCTATTTTAAATTATTAAAATGAATGTATACAAAATATTTAATTGGCTAAGGAAAACAACAACAAAAAATTAATCAGACTACCAGTCTAATGCAAATTAATATTTTTAAAAGTATGACATGTTCTGTATGATAATGCTTAAATGCAAAATAATGTTGTTTTCTAAATGAATGCAAACAAAATATAAGTTAATGAATGATCTGCTTGAAACTTAAACAAACTAAAGAAGTTTATCAATTGAAAAAATACGTCCAAATGCAGTTGGTTTTGAATTATTTTTGGTAAAGAACTGTTCAGACTTGGTTTGTCTTTAAATTATGCTCTTAAAAGTTATAAAATAGCAAACAGTTACTGCGAATTCGTTCGTACGAATCTCAATACTCGTACGAACACAAACCCACGCACACATACTTGTTTTGCTTCATTCTATTACACTCACCTCAAACCTCATTTCGTAACGTGACGGTATTTGGGAAGTCCTACTCACAGCCCCGTAAAGGAAATTCGTTCCAAAAATGCAAATTTTTGTACATAAAATCGGAAACAAAAATCAGAAAGCCATATTTCTCTTCTTAAAGAGTAAAGCTACAATATCTGCGCTTCCATGGACGCTCGTCAAACTTCGGATGTACTGTTTAGTACAGAGAATCGTTTTTACCCGCACTTCCCGAATGTGGAACTCTCTTACACATTCTGTTTTTCCGAAACACTTCAATGTTCAGAAATTCAAGATCAATGTATACCGACACCTCCCTAGAAACCGGTTAGTTTATCCCTAAACCACTCACTCTGTTTTTGGCAATATTGCGTAAATTATAAATAAACAATCACTCATGTGTCAGGAATTTGGAGATTTTTGCAGAAGCAAGTTCCTTCTCATGTTGTCGCCTTGTGGTTTCAAGCGCTTTCGTCTACTTTTTAAAGTGTTTTTGATTTAACTTTTTGTTAAAGCAGTTATCTAACTGTCAAATTTTATAAGTGTTTTCCAGAACGAGTTGTGAGGCAATCCGGAAACATTTAGAACTAAATATCCCTCTGGCGACCTAGATTCGTATCTTATATCTCTATTTAGCCATTAACTGTCAAATTTCATCATCTCTCTATTGAGCCATTAACTATCAAATTTCATCAGCGGATTGCAAAGATTTTGACAGATTAAAACCTTCGTTTTTCCGTTTTTAAGTGTTTTTTAGATCGATTTTCGGACCAGTCCGAGTTGGAAAACCGAGTCGCAACTAGGTTTACATGAAAACCAACGCGGGTAGGCAAGTGACTATATCTGTTCTCTTTAGTTTTGCTATAATCAAGTGACCCCGTCGAAGCTTGTTCATTATAACGAGCAAATGTTAGCTTGCATAACACTTCTTTATGCAAGTTTCGACAGCGATCCTTAACTTAAACAAGCAACATGCTGTTTCGTAAAAGCTGTTTGTGGCTCCTAATATATGCAATATCAGGTTCAGCTGCCCACTGCCACACCTTCTTTCTAGCAAATATTGGCATGTGACACGATTCTGTATTTCACAAATAAAGCATGGCTCAGCTACCACGTAAAAATTGGATGCAGTAAAATCGCATTAATCTTCTCCAACTTCTGGGAATTATTAAAGTATTATCCTACCAACCGCAATGCTTACAAAAAAGTGGGCGTGACAGGGGGCATCTCCATGCGAATTGTGCGTAATGGTCTCTTGACAAGTCAGTCTCTTTCTAAATTTTTTTCCAGACCTTCAGAAAATAAATTGTTAAGGAGCCGTCACACACTGAAAGGAAAATACTTTCAGAAAGCGTTTCCAAATTTAAGAGTTTGTTATTTTTCTGAAAGTGTTTTCAGAGAGCAGTCACACTATGAAAGGAAAGTGCTTTCTGAAAGTGCTTTCTGAAAACATTTTAATTTCAAGAAAGTAAATTTTCTGAAATTTTTTTTTGGGTCGTCACACTATAAAAGCGAAAGCGTTGCTTTCAAGAAAGCAAAAAACTTTCACAAACAGTTTCTGAAAGCAGAAAACGTTTTCTGAAAGTGTTTTATGTAACTGGTTGCGATATTTGAGCTAGTTTCGTTAATTGTTTATCCAGAATAGCAGAATAGAAGAAATTTTGGAATATAGGCAATTAACTATATTGGAAATTATCCTACGGATTTCACAGTACGTTACTGAGAACCAGGCGAGGAATCGTAGGTCAATTTGGGTGCGACCATTTTGGGAACGTGGTGCTGAAAATCAGTAGTCAGTACCACGTAAAGCTCATGAGGGATTTGCGTGCAGAAGGAGACGAGTTTTTCCGCAACTTTGCTCACGTTTCGGAGGAACAGTTTAATTTCCTGTGTGACAAAGTACGTCCGTTTGTAAATAAACAACTGAATGAAATATACTTTTTTATGACATTCTATATACAAGATTCTATACAAGCGCTTGCTGTAAGTGGGTTGGAAGGAGTTAAAATCTTTTTAGACAGCTAAGCGGAGCGAGCTATCCATACTCTTGTCCAAGAAATCTGTTGACCTTGATATCTGCCTAGCGAATGTACTGCCACAATTGCACCCTTACCACAAAAACAATTGTGAACTTATCACCTACTTCACTCTTCACACTAACCAGGTAAAGCTCTGCTGGGTTCCTGGACATAGCAATATAGAAGGGAACGAAATAGTAGATGAACTAGCCAGGAAAGGGTCAGAAGCAGACGCAAGTAGTAGTGACCACTCAGTTAGGGGACCACTTGTCCCAATTGGGGTACTCAAGAGGAAGATAGACCTTAAATCAAAAGAGAAAACCAATAACTCTTGGAAATCCAGGGACGATTGCGTAATCTCGAGAAGTTTATGGCCTAGCACGAATGAAAAGGAAACTCGGTATATTCTATCGCTGAGTAAAAAGAACTATAAGATCTTGATAGGTGTACTAACGGGTCACTGTGCCATTGGTACAATGGCCAACAAGATAGGGGCATTTGCACCCGATTTTTGTAGGAGCTGTCAGGATGAGGAGGAAATAGAAACCATTAAACACCTGCTCTGTGACTGTCCGAACCTCCAAACCAGCCGACTCCGTCATTTCGGAAACAGGTTTGTTGGAGAACTGGATGATCTAGCACAGGTCTCAATGGCAAACATGAAGAAATTTATAGATAGCACAGGCTGGTTCGAGCGAGCCAGTCTACGTTAATCGACCTTGAGAAGCATCGATGCTAACTTTTATTCTTATAGGGGATCACAATGGACCAATAGGCCCCCGTGTACGCAACAGCTCATGCTGTGCACACCCCTCTTAACCTAACCTAACCTATCACCTACTTCCTTTATTTTTGGCCCACCAGAGTAGGTTCTATGTAAAACATACGTTCGCTTTCAAGAAAGCAAAAAACTTTCACAAACAGTTTCTGAAAGTAGAAAGCGTTTTCTGAAAGTGATTTGCTTTCTTCAAAACGATTTCAGGAGCTAGTCACACCGTGAAAGTTTTTTTTCTGAAAGTGTTTTCAAGAAAGCAAATCATTTTGAGAAACGCTTTCAGGAAAGTACTTTTCGGGTCGTCACACTATGAAATGTTTGCTTTCAGAAAGCTTTTTGCTTTCTGAAAGTACTTTCCTTTCAGTGTGTGACGGGACCTTTAAGATATTTGCAAAACTTCAAGAAGAATGTATCAAAATCGGATGAGCCATTTGCAAGGATACAGCGCAAATATCAACAAATTAAAACTACAAAATTGCCATTCTTTGGAGAGTTCCATCAGCGATACGTTCGGTACCTGAGTTTCTTCGCGAGTGCAATGTTTACTCTCAAATATTTCTTTTAATAAATTTTCAAGAGAAATATAAATATTTGTATTACTTATTTGATTTGACAATAGGAACCTATTTCAATGCCACCAAAAACTTCGTCAAAAATGAGATGTAAACAACATCATCAAACATTATTGAATGTGATTTCTGCTGACGTCGCGCGCCGTTGAATTTCTAATTGTGCTTTTCATTTTCAACCGAAGAAGTGAGAATTTAATTACAAGAAATTATTTCTCCCTCATTTCTTGGCACGGATTCTTATCATCTCTTTATGTCTTGATTGGCATTCAATGGACACACAAGCAAAAACAAAAAAAGAACTGCATTTGGACGCATTGCTATATAGAAACACTTATCTATGGTTTTAGTTCCTTTTCAACAAAACACAACTAAATCAACAGAAACCGACAACAACAAAAAAACAGAAAAAAAAACAAAACAATACAATCAACAAAATGAGAAAAATATAAGTTAATTAATTAATTTATGAAAAAAACCATAAATAAAGAATGAAACAAATTCTCACATTGACTAGACGTTGAAGTGTGGCAACATAGGAGTTCTCACTGTGAACAATAGCCGCAACAATATGGCGTCGCTTAAGCTGTTGCTGAGACAAACCTTGAGGGGCAGGCGGTAGCGCTGGTGTTATCAGTCTGGTATGGGTTCGAGCTGTACCATTGGCTCTGCTACCAGGCGGCAGTATTAGATCCAAATCGAAACCATGCGTTGTTGTATCATCGTCGTTCTAAACAAGTTTTAAAATTAAAAACAAAATTATCTAAGGGTAGATTTCAAAATACCTCAAGAAGTTCTGGCATTTTAGCCGTATTCAATGCAACTGATGCTATTTTAGGTGATTGATGATTTTCTATTGTACTAGCGTCGGTTGTATCAATACTGCTTGAAGACGAATTACGTCCATCACGACCGCCCACATCGTACTGATGCGATGATCCTCGCCGTATTGAAAACCATCGCGATAGACGACCGCCTGGCGTTTCGCCAGGTGTTGTCAGATCCTGCGCAGGGTGATGATGATGGGCTGTTGGCATTGTGCTGCTTTTGGCACTAATGTTATCGACAGATGAATGCTGCTGCAAATTGTGTTGCTGATGATGATGTTGATGTTGCAGAGTGTGATTGGATATTGACGAATTGCTGTTGTTTGAGCCACCACTTCCGCCACTCGAACGCCATTTGTCAAATGACAAATGTTGTTTGGCTTTGTTGAATGTTGAGCGGAGTTGGCTATTACGCTGATGCGTTGGGTTCGATGTGACACTGCGCTCGGAACGTTCGTCTTCTTCTTGATCTTCGTCCTCGGAGGAGAGATCTTGTTCGGAGCGTTCGGAACACCAACTGTCTTCGGAACTGTTTATCGTTCGGGCTGAGGGGGTGTGTTCAAGACGTTTTTTGCATCCGACGAGTGTTTCGGAATTACTGCCAACCAAATTATTGGAACTATTGTTTGATGGTATGTCGGCGCTGCCAACAACGCCGACAACGATGTTACCTGAACCGCCACCTCCTCCAACACCACCACCACTTAAGGCACCTATACCTAGGTTCGAAGGACTACCACAGCTCTTGCTGTGATGATGATGGTGTTGGGAGGGGAGTATCAATTGATTGGGGATCCCGTTGTACGATGAACGTGTGCACAGGGGATCCGGTCGACGCAGCGATGAATTGTGTAGTTGCGCCGTTGTAATGGATGTTGTTGACGTTGAAACCGGTAAAGGATCTTCCCACGAGCCAGAATTCAGTTTTGGCTCATCTGAAAAGAAAAAAAAATACAAAACTGTTAAAAAATGTCAATTTTCAGGATTCCCGACGATAAAAATAAATGGCAAGCTAACAACCCTGAATATTGATAAGGAAGGTATCCTTTGACGATTTTTTGCCTTTTGGATTAGCATTCACTTGAATTTTCAGTGAAAATGCTAAGAATGCTCTTCAACACATTCATTCATTATGCAAGCAGTAGCTGGAGCAATGTTCTTCCTTCCAAGGTTATTCAATGAATATTTTCCTTTACAAAAGCAAGTAGGTACATGGTGCAGTGCCAAATTGATGGACATCGCACAAGACTCTTATTGCCTCGCCATAATAAATAGAATGCCCTTTTGTAAATAAAAGCAAAAAAAAAGTAAAAAGACTTTTTTCAGAGTTAATCAACACTATGCGATCGATGATTTGCAACATTGTTTGTATCCTAATGTCTACAAGCTTTTTTGGTTTTCTTTTATCAAGACTGAAATTCTTTTGTCTTATAGATTCAACTTTAAGATATGCAAACAAAAAATGAACACAATTATTTGCCTTGGTTGTAGCAGAAGGAGGAAAAGTTCTATTGGCCGAATTTTCTGTACTCAACAATAAAGGCCCACAAAGTGTTGTCTTTACTAAAAAAGAGCACAGCTATTATTATCTCTATGATAAAACAAGAAGTTAAAAGAGCAAGTTCGCCCCTGGACCTAGACAAGAAAACAAGCGACAAGCCGAGAAAGATAAAATTCTAGACGCTTTTTTTCTTTTTCCATTTTTGTTACTAAGAAAAAGGAAAACAACAAGAAACGAAATAAGCCTAGCAACAATAAAATAATAAGATTAAAAATGACCCAGTTTACGGTTGCACAATTAAAACTGGAGTACATCATAGACGACAGTTTTCCAGCATCCATGGCCAAGGTAATTTTCTTTCTTTTTTTATTTCATATGCATTCTGGTAATTTGAATGTTTATATGGAGTTTTGAAGTATATAATGAGAACCCTTGAGTTGACTTCTTGACATATTTCAATGGTTCCGTTTTGGAGGTGATAAGATAATAATAAATAATTTATTCGATTGTATTTCGTGTGCCTTGAATTTGAAATTAACAAGACCTTATAAGGAGCAGGTTATAATCCCTTAAAAAAAAAAAATAGAAAAAAAAGAACTCATACCCCATGACAATTACTTGAATTATTATTTTGCTACAAACATTACTTTGCACTTAAAGATTAATCGCTAATGTTGACATTTCCTCAAAAAAAAAGATAAGTAACTGCCAGCAAAATCAATTATTCTAATGCGGATCTGAGTCACGTTATATTTTTCGTGTAGGTGAACTTCGCAAGCAAGCACAATATTCAATAATAAATGTTAATTGATATAACATACATTCTGGGTGCCTTAATAGGTAGCTAAGTTATTAGAAAAAGTTTGAGCCAAAAATGATTTCAGTGCTTTCCGAATTTGTATTAGAAATTTAATTTGGCATTCATTTTGAATATTAAAAATATGTAGGTGTGAGTGTGTATGCATGTAAAAATATGTACTCTCTACTCAAACCGTTTAGGTTTTACGCCCTCACTTTGTGGCGCCAAGTTTATTTGAAAGAAGAGAAAAAAAGAAATAAAATTTTTACAGTGAGGAAAATCAAAAAAGAAAAATTACTTAACCACATTCATTGTAAAACATTGTGAAACAGTTAAAAACTTTATGAAATCTACTAATTTAAGAAAATTGAGCGCTCGCTATTGGTAAAATCCATTCATTCGTCATATCCATGTCCTGTTCTCTCTTCTTCGGTCTTATTATCGGTTTTTCCAATAGGGACTTGACAATCTTGAATTTTATTTCTGAACGTATCCATTCACTAACATTTTCATCATGGACACGTAGTGTCCGTGACTTAGTGGTTAGGTGCGTTGACTGCTAAGCAGAACGTCGTGGGTTCGAGTCCTACTCGTGCCCATTGTTTTTATTTCATCTTTCTCGGACACTGCCTAATAACGAAGAACTGACAAAACTTCCAAGATTATCAATCTGTTATGAAAAAGTGCTTCTCAACTTTGCCATTCGTAATCGGCGTTAAATTGTACGACCCCTCAATTCTTCCACGCACCCAGAGAATTGTTGATGAGAGTAAGCCACTTACTTGGCTCTTCAAGAGCTATCGCGCCACTTTATTTATTTTATTTTAAGTACACGAACAAGCAACGTCTGCAATTTTTAAAATTTCTACCGAAACTCGGAGTCGGTGACCGCAGCTATAAGAGCGTTAACTCCAATATTCGGTCCTTATTCTCGGCCTAGTAAACAGGCATTAACATATTCGTACACATATTGAAATTATGCCATGTCATTGCGAAAACCGGGTAGTCGAAGTGTCGAAAATACCGCTGCCGTTCAGGCATCTGTAGCAAACGATCCAAATTCAACAATTCTACGCCGCCGCGTTCTTAAGAAAGCGCCATGATTACCGATTTTTGGCCCGAATGGAAACATATGGATATGGGCTTCATGTGGTTTCAACAGGATGTTGCCACAAATCGGTTAATTGAAGAGTAAGCTTCCGGTCCATCTCGCATTATGGTTGTCATGAGACCGCAAATATTTTCCTTGCGATAGTTTACAATTCCAACGAATTTAAAAAATGACTGTATTTTATTAAAAAACAGCAATCGACGACGTGTTCTCCCCCGGAGCAATTTAAACGACGAATTTTAATGCTTCGTTCTCCATGATTCTCAGTGTTTTGTGTCTCCTAAAATTTCTGTTTTTGAAAAAAATGTAGCTTAACTCGGGGCTGTTGTGAAAATCAAAAAGGTATCAGATTTCGATCTCCTTTATTCTCATAACTTTGGGTGACGAATAGGAGGATATGGCTTTCAGTCTTTCAGTCTTATGCCAACAAGCCAACGACCGATGACGTTGGAAGAGTTCAGAGACAACATTGAACGCGAAATAGCGAAATGTATGGACGTATCATTGCTCATCGAAAATTGAGTCGATTCGAATTGACCGCTGCAATTCAAGTCGAATTCCATTCATAAATGTTTGTACTTCAAGTCGACATCAAAGTTTTTATAGATTTGCGTTTTATTAAAATAAAAAGTTGTCAAGTCCTTTTTGGAAAAGCCTTTATCAGGAAAAATGTCTCTAACAGGCAAACATTTTCTCGCAATTCACCAAAGGGACACCAAAGGCTTTGGATTATATTTATCTACTTTACCAATGTTAACATTGTATCAACACAAACAAAGTATAAATCTTGCTTTAAAATACAGATTCAAAATAAAAACCCCGAAATATAATCTTCTTATCTACTGTCAAAAAAAGTGAGTGTTAAGCTCTTTTTATTTATTTTTGTTTTGCTTTGTGATTTTTACGGTCAAGGTCAAAACATGTTTACAAAAAAAAGGGAAACTTAATCGGGAAGAAAATAATTCCAATAAATGAAAAACATCTACCTTTTTAAAGGGTTTTCTAATGAAGACATTTTTTATGCCTACGGCAACTTTTCGCCCATCAATGTTTTAAACAGAATTTCTCATGAAAAGGATTTCTGTTCTTCCCTCTTTATTTTTTTATGCAATGATGTCTAAGAGGATTTGATTGAAATAGAAAAATATAAATCCATCCTTGCGGATGACTTGAAAGCATATTATTTTCTTGTTCATAATTGCCGATGAATTTAAAGTCCATTAAAAAAATCCAATACAGAAATAAGAATTAAAATCTTGGCATATTACCAACTTAAAGAGCTTTTGTTTTATTGTTCATGTTCTTTTGAAATGGTTTAATTTCCTTTAATCAATGCATAACAAGACTTCATTTGGAATTAAACTCAAACCTTTTTAACCGAAACAGCTTAAAGATAATAATAATA
Organism: Sphaerophoria taeniata; assembly: GCA_943590905.1. Taxonomy (NCBI): domain Eukaryota; kingdom Metazoa; phylum Arthropoda; class Insecta; order Diptera; family Syrphidae; genus Sphaerophoria; species Sphaerophoria taeniata. The sequence continues at coordinate 30,064,603 of OX016541.1, forward strand.
CTGAGAGAGAACATTCAACAAACAAGTTCTTAAATTTAACTGCTCTTAAAAAAGTTATTGGATCTTCCAAATGTCATTTTGGAAAATTACTTTAAAACAATATCATTCGTATCGCATCATCATTACACCAAACTCGTAAAAGATCAACTTAAAACGGTTTGGGGCATTAAAACGCACTCACTTAGACATATCTTGAGGTCGTGAAACCGAAACCGGAAAGCAATTCCTGATAACACACATCAATACATGTGTATCCGTCATCGTTAGTGATAAAGACACCAACGACACACGATGTTAACCGTCGTCGTCTGTCAAGAGACATAATGTCTATTCATTCGCTTTGGTTCAATTTATTGGACATGTGTTAAGTTTTTCTATTTCTTTTGTAATTTTACAACGTTTAAATAATTTTAACGACTTTTTTTTCATATATTTATAGATAGTGAGGCAATAGATAATAATTAGAAACATCAATTACTGTTATAAACAAATCTTAGCACTAATCATTCATTTGAAATGATAGTATACAACTGACTGGAGTATAATCATCTCGAGAGTATGGTTTGCATCTCTAGAATATGTGTTGTGTGATTACTGATTGATTATTATCCGAACTGAGGCTTTGCACAGTACAAAGTTCGGATAGTTGAGTAATTAAGAATAAGATTAAGCACTGCAAACTAGTTTTAATAATAAAAATTTAGTTATGATCGAGGTTTATAGACGGTTTTTATTGTGTGTGATGTCATGTTGATTTGCTTGCAAAGGACGACATTTACTTAGGTATAATTTTTATGACAGCAGATTTTGTATTGGCATTTAACAGTTTGCAAAAGTTAATCCATGACAACTAGATTCAATTACGTCATTCCCGTTTATTTGTTGACATTAAGGTGGTAGCAATTACGCCTTACTTAATAAAGAGTTTAAGTGCTCTATACGAAAAAAGACATATTAACGTGATTCAGAGATGCAGAGGCAGAAAAATGTTATTTAAAAACAACAAAAAAAGATCAATTTGACAGATTTATTAATTGACTTATCGCCAAAGCTTAAACAAAGTGACGAAACAAATTGAAGTATGATAACTTTGAACGATAAATTAAACTCTGGATTTTAAAACTGGAATTAATTATTTAACGTGATAACATACAGAAAGAATTCTTGTCCGAATATTGAATAATGACTCAGAAGGTGTATTTTATTGCAAGGAGTATTAATTAGGTTATCTTCAAAACAAAAAGAAATAAACAAATGAGACAAAATATGAACTTCCAAACCCGAAAACAAAATGTACTCGACTGGGTCGTACGAACTTGCTCCTGTAAACTCAACCCACAAACAACATTAAAAATATAAACATGTAATTAAAATTCATAAATAAAAATTTAAATTTGAATATGAACCTCAAAAACACATTTTATCTGAAAAAAATTGACTTCATAAAATTTCTTAAGAAATTGTTGATTTTTTGATTTTTTTTTTGATTTTGTGGAAGGGTTTTTTTAAATAAATTTTTTTATATATAAAATTTTCAAAAATATCTTAAAAATAATTTAGGTATGCAATATTCAAGAATATGTAAATATACATTTTATAATGCAATTTCGATTTTTTATATTGATCCGTTTATCTCGAAAACGAATTTTAAAAACAAAATTTTTTAAATATTTTTTAAAAATCCAAAACAAAAAAATTGAAATTTGTTTGAACACAATATTTTATTTGGGCAATATATACGTTCTTTCAAAAAAAAAAAACATTACGCTGATTGGACTTGTATTTTTCGAGAAAATCTGATAACAAAAAAACGGTTCTATGGGATGTACCGTTTTGGAGGAATACAAAAATATTTTGTTTACATAAAATACATGAATGTTAAAAAAAAATCGATGAAGTTTAAAAAATATCGTAGGAGTCGTTTTTGAGAAACTTAAACTTTTGGTTTTTGGCCAAAAAAATGTTATGGTGGCTTCTCTAAATTTTGACCTTAAGGTTAAGGATGTAGGTGCGTTTACAGACAGACGGGCGGAATCGCCGGACCCACTTTTTTTGAGTTCTCTACCATCGTAATGTCATATTTAGTCAAATTGTAATGGATTGGAAATAAAAACTTGCAATATATTCTTTGTCGCAAGTAAAAAAGTGAGGTTATCAAAAAAAAATATGAGTGCGACCCATGGAGTCCACACGACTAACTTCCCATAGTAGAAAAATACGTAAAAACATTAGTTGTTTTGCAAAATATTCAGCGGATGCATCCCGTTGTAGTTGTACACGCACGTTGTTTCAAAGTCAAATTCCATAAAACTGATAATTTTATGAAAAACATTAAGTTTATTGAATAACAGTGGCGCCATCTGCCACTGCCGAGTTGATCGTACCATTTCGTGGACTCATTCACAACTACTTTGCACAGTGAAATACAGCCTACATATATTGCTCCTGAATATTGTAGTTTTCTATTATTGAAGCAATTTTTCTAATCGGATAAGTATTTCTGAAAATTAATATTTATACGGCAAAGCAGCGTTTGGTGGGTCAGCTAGTAATCAAATATAGTATATGATACTCCTGAATATTGTGTTTTTTTCCCCACTAACTATAAGATTTTTTGCACTATTATTGAAATTATTGCAGAAATTACCATAATTTTCATTATATTAGGGTTGTCTTAGATTTTTGATTGCCATTAAAAAACCGCTAAGCCGATTTCGCTCAAAACCTAATCAGCTCTTAACAACACAATGCCGCGTCGAATGAGATCAATTCGATGAGTGGTTCACACACACACAGACATCATCATAAAAACGCTTGATTCGGATTCTAGTGACCTCAAAACATCGAGAAATGCGAAAATTGGAGATTCACAAAATCGGACCAATTACAATAACTTCCTCTGGGAAGTTAAAATCATTAATCATCTCTTGATAGCGCAATCCATTGACCGTAACTGTTGCTCCAGCCTCATTTTCGAAAAAGTAAGGTCCAATGACCCCGCGGGACCATAAACCGCACCAAACAGTCACGCGTTGAGGATGGAGAGGCTTTTCAACAATAACTCCTGGGTTTTCCGAGCCCCAGATGCGACAGTTTTGCTTGTTGACGTAGCCTCCGAGGTGGAAATGGGCCTCATCAGTCAAGATGATTTTTCGATGAAATTCCGGATCATTTTCATGCATTTCAAGGACCCAATCAGCAAAGACACGACGTTGTTGATGATCAGCCGGCTTGAGTTCTTGTGTTAACTGAATTTTATAAGCCTTAAGACCCAAGTCTTTATGCAAAATACGGTGTAATGACGTTTGTGGAATGCCTTATTCCAAAGAACGACGAGGAATAGACAAACCTGGGTTTTCTTCAACACTTTGGGCTACAACAGCAATATTCTCAGTTGTTCTTGAGCGACGTGCACGGGTTTTATTCTTCACATCACTAACTTGTCCCAACAGCTCGAATTTGTCCACCAATTTCTGTATTGCGGTCCGACAAGATGCTTCACGACGACCCAAAAATGTTTTAGTTGTGCGAACCGTCTCTGCCAAATTTTCACCATTTTTATAGAGAATTTTAATAATTTCAATGCGTTGTTGAAGCGTGTATCGTTCCATTTTTATTAATGGCGTAGTTTCTACTTGTCAAATGTCAGAAAATGACAGCTTCAAAAGTGACAACTACCGAAATAGCGGGCTATTCAAAATAACACCTCTTAATGGAAAACCCTTTTTTATAATAAAAATAACTCATTTTTTATAAGGTTGTCTTAGATTTTTGATTGCCATTTAAAAACCGTTAAGCGGATTTCGCTCAAAATCTAATCAGCTCTTAACAACACAATACCGCGTCGAATGAGACCAATTTTATGACAATACGATGAGTGGTTCGCGAGATAATCGAGCTGAAAAAACGTAACGCACATACGAACACACATACACACACACACCGATGTCATCTTAAAAACGCTTGATTCGGACTCTAGTGGCCTCAAAACATCGAGAAATGCGAAAATTGGAGATTCACAAAATCGGACCCATTACAATAACTTCCTATGGGAAGTTAAAAAAACAATTGGAAATGTCAAATCACAGTGGTTGATACCATTGAATAAGAAGGTAAGGAAGAAGTCTTATGAAAAAGAAGTGAAGCATTTTTCAAAGTAGTGTGAGTTTCACAAACACAAATGCATTACAACAGGGCTGGTCTGCAGCTAATTGGTTAATCTCATGGCGCCAAACGAAATTTGATTGAATCAAGGTTGTATCGATTGTGCCTCAATTTTTCTTTTCAATTTCAATTCTGTGTTTTGGCTTTTGGGTTACATAGTGTTTTAATACTCAGGGTGCATACGCACGATTTTTATCGTTTTTATTTCTTCAGTACATTTCCTAATTTTTCATCCGTAATTCATCACATTTAATGCGCCGTTTTGGGTCGTATTTGAAAGCGCATTCTATGAACAACTTAATCAAGTGTTAAAAAGCACAAGCAATTGTGCAGCGCCTTACAATCACCAACAAAAATAAATGCGCCCCTGAACGAAAATCTCAAAAGTTCTTTTTACATCTCGGCAAAATGACAGCACAGGAGTAAGTTTGACAGTACTTTAGAAAATTTGACATTATCAAAAATGTTTGGTCCTTCACTCTCGTACACTGTACATCTAGCTAACACCACTTCCTGTTCTTCTTATTCAATGTGTCAAACAGATGTTGTGTGTAGGGTGTGTTCGCGAAGAAATGTCATAAATGTCATTAAGAATTAAGGTGGGTTCATAGTGGTGTTCACATTACAAAAATCCGACAACAGCACAGAAGTTGATAAACATTTTGTTGAATGTGAACTCCTTTAAATGAAGAATGAACGCAAGATATTAAGCGTTATTGTTAAATTGCAAAATAGCTAGAGTATCAAACAGCTGTTCTTTGCAGGGTGTGTTCGCGAAGAATTTCAAGGGCACTCTTTGTTGACAATTATGTTTCGAGATTCGGAATATCTACTCTACTTTCTCAATGTCGGTCGCTTCTCTCTACTTTCTCAATGTCGCTTCTCTGGAGGTATACATAAATAAATCGGCACTCGAGTTTCGAGAACCGGTGGAGGGGTGACTGGTAAAAATAAAATAAAGATTTTTCCGATTTTCAAACTTGCAAGCGAATTTTCCACATTCGTCCAAAATTTAATTTCGTACGCAGAAGAAAATCACAAGTATCGCTCTTTCAAGGAATTTTCCGAATTTTCCATCAAGAAGAGCCATCCTCGAACAATTGAACAAAAATAAAAAACTCTAGAAAATTTAAATTTTCGATTTCGAAGCAATTTTCGTGTACTTATCTTCTCAATATTTTATATCAAATATTTCTTTCAAAACTTCGTCAGATCATAAAAAAAAATTAATTGTTTTGTGGGCTCACATTGTTTAAAATACAAAAAAAAATAAACGAATAACGATAATTGTTTTTAATACTATTGAAAGGAGAAACAACACACATTTTGAAGAGTGATAAATTTATTAGTTTGTTTAATTGCAATTCACTAACAATGATCTCAAGTCAAGGTTATAACTTCTAACCCCATCGACAATTGTAGGTATGGAATCTTTCAATTTAACACGGAATAATATTAGTTTTAGTACTGTGAGGTCATAATCTCAATTTATTGTGTTTGGATAATTGTCTGAGCTTGTTTGTATAAAGTTGAGATAAACACTTTTTTTTTATTGTTTTAACGTAATGGAAACAGGATTATTCTGGAAAAAAACTATTTGGATTTTAATTTCCCTTGCTTTTGTATTTTCTTTACTATTTTGATTGTTGCTATTGCTACATCATATTTTGATTTATTGATTTTTTTATTCCAAATAAATAAATTTGATTTTATGACGTAAACCTTTAACTTTGGATCCAAACAAAATTGAAATTTTAATTAAATTACGTGAATATCTTTGACATTCAATGTTTAACATAAAATTGAAATAATCCAGGATAATAACTGGATTCAAGGGAATTTTGAAACAAATTAAAATTCATGTTAACCAAAATCAGTATTGTATTCATAAACAAAAAAGCTCTTTTACTATATTAAATTTTTAATCAACGTAATTTAAAATATATTCGAAACAATGTTTTCTTTCGTCGGTTTTGCCTGAATTTCTATTGCAATACAATAATTAATTTGCGGAATTTGTCCAACCAAAATTGAACTCATAGTTTCTTTTTTTGAACTTGGTAAACTTTCTATTTTGTGGCGAATTTTTTAACCTCCGATTTTAATCAACATGTCAATAAAATACATAAATAAATCAGAAACTTTATTTCTTGGTTAAAATTTCTTGGAACACATTGCAATCAAAAGTACTTTAACATGTACCCGTACCTTCACTTTCACTATTCTTATCGCCTGCGTCTGTGTCAAAAAACATAAAACTCTAAAACCGCACTAGCAATCAGCAAAGTTTTCGTAATCATCTTTGGCAGTAGTATTGTTGTTTTGTCACAACAGAGAAAAAAAAATCAATTAGCACTTAACTGACTTGAACATTGTAGCTTGCGTTCAACTTACAATGTTAATGGTTACAGATCAGAGGTTTGATTATTATTTGAAGAAAAAAAAATAAATAAAAAAAAATGAGGAAACAGTCAAGACAGTTCACAGGTTTTGATGTTCGTATCTGCCGAAGATGAATTTATATTCAAGGCAAGCAATGGAATTGTAGGAATGAGCAATATAATTTTTGTGTTACTTATTTTCGAAATGAACAACATTGAGATCCAGTTTTTTTTGTTTACGCTAAATATTTGGAATTGAGTTGCATTTATCTATTGATGTCTGTCAACGCAATAACAAACAAAAATGTATCGATAACTCTTCGCACTAATCGCTTAATGATAAACCAAACAGTATGAAATTATTATTTACCCTATTCTTCATGGACGAAAGGTGATAAAGTTGAAATTATCTCCACTTCAAGTCGTAGTTAAATATTTGCTGGAGAAATTCAGTTCAATTTTTGCTTTCAGTTTGTTCATTTTATCGATAAATATTTTATTCAGGTTGTGGTTGTTACGTTGTATGTCTATCTAAAGAAATGACTTGAAGTGAAAAAGTAAAGTAAAAAGAGACAAACATATTGTTAGAACGGTTCAACCGATTTGCCTCAATTTTTGTTTTCATAAACACAGAATAGCGAAGGATGAACACTTATTCTGTAGACTAAGTGGAAGATGCTATTAATAAAACAAATTTTCTCTTAACCGACGTTTACTGACTTTTTCCACCGTGGAACATGGTTAAGCGAAGGAATAAAAGAAAAATATTAACATAATGTAAATGTCAAATCATAAGATGACGCCGCAATCGATTGCCATAAGGGAATTATCTATATAATTATTCTATGGATTAGTTATCCTGCGGAATAAAAGCGGAATAGGCATTTTTTATTAATATGACTGATAATCATCATCGTAGGCATAGTCGATGAAGTTTATGCCTTCATCTGCGCCGCGCTGGTTCCTGCCATGAATGGTAATGCTAACGACTTACCAGACCGGTTCCTCTTTGCTAATACGAGCTAGGGGCTATCCCACCGGAGTCTACAGAGCTTATTTTCTCTTATCACGTAAATTTCCTGGTAGATTTTATATAGCTCCTGATTAGTTAGTTTTAAATGACTTTTTATTTCATTTTAAGTACAAAGTAACAATTTGTTGCATATTCAACAAAAGCTTATCTTAAGTCATCATGGTTTAGCCTATGGCCGTCTAGCAGACTGACATTTTGAAATATACAAATATTAGCTGCATTTTATTATCATAATGATCCAGATCAGATCATTGATTTATATGTGAAACAACAAAAAATCGAAATCCTGGGGTGGAATCGTGTAAGGTGATTTGTGATCGGTGATAATCACAAATCACAAATTTTGTCTGCGTAAGGTGATAGTCACAAGTGATAATCACCAATTTGCTACTTTTCCTTGTGACAACTATTTTGCTATCACATTGAATAAAATTTTTTGTTTATTGATACTTGAACAGTCAAATAGAATAAATATATTCGAACTTCAAATTTGAATTTCAATTTCAAAAAAGAAACTTTTTCGTTTCCTAATTTTCTGTTTTCCTAATTCTCTGCCCCGCCGTTTCTTTTTCAATATCAACTCATGTAATAAAATGCTTGCAAATAGTGCCGCTACAATCGGTTGCCAGAGTGATTGTACTAGTCATAATATGTCATTTGTTTTTTTGGGAAATGATGCCAAGCTTCGAAATATTTTTGGTGATCACTTTACACAGAAGGAAAATAACATGTGATCACATTTTATAGTCACAAAGGTGATAATCACAAATCACCTTACACGATTCCACCCCTGCTTTTTCATTGGATTTTTGTGATCCAAAAATTAGTTCTTCTTCCGGACACGAGTTGATATGTTGGCGTATATTTTCAATAAAAACTGTGCTGACACTTTCACACATTTATTATCCGGGAATGAGATATTTTTCAATTACATAGCAAAAGCTGTTTATTTTTGACAAAATGATTGTTCACTTAAAAAACAACAGAATAATCGTTCAACAAAATTATCGTAGGGCAACTCCGATGTAATTGGAATAAATAAATTTCAAACGGCTGCCAAACATGAAGTAATAAATAAATTGATGATGGAGACTGTTTTATTTTCTTGATCTGATCAGGATCAGATCATAGGAATAATAAAACGCAGCTAATATTTATAGTGGTAAGGATTACAACAAAATTAAAGCAATTAACAATTTTAGGGATCTAGAAATCTTCGTTTACTATACAATTTCTATATCGAAGCGCAGCAACAACATACGAATCAATAAAGTGCATCCCATCCAGCGAATCCGTTTAGGATGTCAAGCAGCTCAGTTTCATTCAGACTTTGTTTACCGAAGTGTCTGTTCCTAAACTCATTTAAAATTGGACATATTGCAATGAAATGCTTTATGTCTTCACGTTCGTTTCGATTGCACAGACTGCAGAGTATTGGCAGTTCAGGACGGTGGGGAATAAAATTGAGAGGGAGCAGTTTTCCTCGCGTTTTGAAGATAATACTAATCTTATGTAATTGGTTCGAGTTTAGGAAATATGTATTTAGTCTATTGTCAAAAATCAACCGACTGTAATAGCTTCTATAAGTTGACTCTCGTGCCTCAGATAAGCATCTGTCATATCATACAGCGCTTTTCCACATCGTTCTAATAATGAGTTAAACTTTTTCTGGAGCAAAACGGGTTGTTAATTTTGATTGACCGTTCGCTCCTGATTATATCATCTCGAGTAACATCCTTCCTCACAAATGAGGCCAATTATTCTTTTCTCTGGCGGGGTCTCGGATCCCTTAAGTAAGTACTGGTTAGTCCATGGTCTTATCCAGCAGCAGTTTTGAAGTAATGGTAACATTTTTGGACTGAAAGAGCCTTGAAATACTAAAGAAGGTTCTGTTCGAAGTTCGAGTTGTCTTTTATGTAAACTGAGTTGCAACTCGGTTTATCCAACTCGAATTGAACGAGTCACTTCGGTTTGCCAACGCAGTTCAGATTGCCCGGAAAGTCGATCTGGAAATCACTTAAAAAATTTTTGCCATCCACTGATGAAGTTTGACGGTTAATGGCTCAATTTAGAGATAAGACGCGAATCTAGGTCGCCAAGGATATATCGGTCTAAATTTTACCGAAATGCCCCAAAAACCGTTGTAGAAAACACTTGTAAAACTTAAACAGTTATAAATGCCTTACTTAAAAGAGTTGCCTAAATCAAGAAGTCTTAAAAGAAGCAAGCTAAGTCGGTTTTTCTTAAATCGATTACCGAGTTGACAAATCAAGTTGTCGAACCGAGTTAACTAGAGTTAGGGCTCAAAAGTTCGTACAGCTTGTAGGTTCCGTCCATAGATGTCAATATAGTCCGCATAAGCCAGTAAATGGGTGGCCTTGGTTGGAAACGTTGGTCGTGGTCCTGATACTCTTCGTATAAACGCTAAAATGTTTGGTTTTAATAATCTAGTAAAATTTTACAATTTTTAACTCCCAGTTCAATATTCAATTTAGATTAGTCTCAATCTCAAGGTCATTCAATGCGAAAACGACCACTTGAAATTGTATAAAGATTTCAAGCGATACAAGCTTTTAGATTTCCCCCGAAAAAGGATAGAACTCCGTGATTTTATTAAAATGTTTATCGTTGTTTTTGTGTTGTATTCATAATTTTAGATTTTGTTTATTATTTTAAAATTTCATTAACAGAATCTTTCTTCTTTTGCTGAAGATAATAAAATTCTCTTGCAAAGATTCTGTGGATTATCTCTGTCAAAAATAAATTAAATAAAAAAAAATCAAACAAAATTTCGATTCAATTGACGTCAAAGGAATAACAAGTAGATAATAATGTATCCGTGCTTCTACAAAAAAAAAATTCTTTGAAGAAAGCATATAATGTTCAATTAAAGGTGAATACAGTTCATGTCGTTTCAATTCCAGGAATACTAAAAAAGAGTCCTCTTGCGAGAGGTTATTCATTGTGGGCCTTAGTGCTATTCAAAATTCCTTTCTTTTGTTTCTGCGAATATATTGTAAGAATGTAAGCTATACCTAGCAAGCTTTTTTTTTTTTTGAAGATATCAAGAACCTTTTGAATTCAATTTGGTTTGTGAATTGTAAAAGCTAAAGGCTTTTCTTCATTGTGCAAATTCGAAAGGTGTGAAAATTTGTGTACACAATTCTTTATCTAGACACACTTGGAGTTAAAAGGAAAATATTTATTTGGAACGAGAGAGAGGGTATTTTTGAGTGAAATGTTCCCAAGTACCTAATGGGATAAAAATGTATACAAAAGTGAGGATACTTTTTGAGTTAATACATGAAAAGAAAATAAACAGAAAGTCACAAAATACATTACGGTAGCCCATGTTGTATATATTTTGAGTTTTAATGACGCAAATTAGGAGAAATCTAAAAGAAGTATTAGAATTGTCTAGCTTCGTGCACGTACGCACATAAAGGTAACCTCAAACCAGATATCTTCTAGAAGACCTTTAAAAAAATAATAGAATTGATTGGAAAATTTCTGAACATGAACCCTGGCATTAGATCAACAAATTCTCAAAAAAACCTTGTTGGGTGTTCAAATGAAAATGAAATATTCATACAACCAAAAATGTTGCCAGATAGATAATGTCAGTATGTGATTTCCGAATTCATTCACAGAAGTTGATTTAAGGATCCAGCTGGCGTGATGGAATTTCATTAGAAATGACTGAGACTTAATGTTAAATGTTATTTCTTCTTAAAGTTCAGGAAAAAAGCAGTATTCATTGCACAGGCAAGAGGAAACCAAAAATAAGTTCCTGATGTAGCGTGGGTTTATAGTGTACCAAGGGAGGCAAACAAACACAAGGCAAGTTTTTGATGAAAGCAAACGTTGATAAATGGTTTCTGGGTATTTGAACCAATCTTTCAGTTCAGTTAGGTATACTTATAAAACAAACAGAAAAAAAAACCACAATTTCATACCAATTTTGTGTGTCCTGGGTTGTGTTCGAACATATGGCTATATACGAAACAAAAACATGCGGTTTTGATTTTCATCCGGAGGCTACAAAAGTTCTTGGAAAACAAGTAAACAACCACATTCAAATACAAAAATATTTTGTGATTTATCTCTTTTGGGAGGCTGAAATGAGATTGCTGGTTGGTTAGAAACAGCCAGCCAGTGGATAAATTTATTTTTAATCCGAATTGGCAGAATTTTGTTTTCAATAGGTATACCAATAACCCTTAACTATACTTGACCGGATGCGTACCTACTTTTTTTCAATCAAATATTATATGACTTGAGTGCATACGATTCCATCACAATCAAAGAGTGTTACTAAGACTTATAAGAAAAGAAAAACTAACAAAAAAGTGAATCCAAGAATAGAAAAAAAAACAATCTTTTACGACGCATTGGCTTATCATACAACCAAATTTGATTAATAAGCATTTCGGTAATGAACGACGACAGAATGAAAAATTTGAGGCCATTCCTAAATTCAATTTTGAAAACCAGAAATAAGCTAAGCTCTTCATTATATTCAAATTTATCACCGATGCTGAAGATAACCCGATTCCAAAGTTTTAAATCACTTAGTTCTGCCTAATTTATTTCTTTTAAACAAATATCATTAATTAGTATAATTTATTCATGTAATAATAATTAAACTAATAGTATTAAACGATTTCCAATTAATCAAAAAAGGCTTTTTTAAATCTGGTAAATGTTTGTAATGTTTTTTTTTTCTTTTTTTCAATTAGTGCTTATTTCGTGAATGGTAACACTTAGCTCATGTCTGATTTGACAGATAATTAGTTTTATCCTTCCGCTGAACGAATATGATTGTGTATACGCTTGAACAACGCTGGAAAATATTACGACAATACTTTGAAAATCATAGCAATGTTGCAGAATCTGTGCGAAAATTGCGTACGGATTTTGGAAGAAGAGAAGCACCGTCAGCTCCGTATGTTCGTTATCTTGTGAAAATAGTGAGAAAAACTGGCATCCTCATCGATAAGCCAAAGCGTGAAAAGCCAAAAACAGTGCGTACACCCGAGAATATTGCTTCTGTGGCAGAAAGTGTGCGTGAAGCGCGCTCAACATCAATTCACCGTCGTCGGTCGTTCTCAACAATTGAACATTTCGGAGACATCATTGAGACAAATTTTGCATAAAAACCTTGGTAAAAAAAGCCATACAAAGTCCAATTGGTTCAGAAGTTGAAGCACACTGATCTGCGCTTCGCTGAGCGGGCCTGCGATCGACTTAGAGAATATGCCGAATTTGGCAAAAAAGTGATCTTTTCAGATGAAACTCATTTTGATTTTGGTGGGTATGTAAACAAGCAAAATTGTCACATTTGGCGCACAGAAAACCCGCACGCACACATTGAAAAGCCGATACCCCCAAATGAATCACTGTTTGGTGCGGATTTTGGTCCAGAGGCATAATTGGGACATTTTTCTTCGAAAATGAGCAAGGAGTGGCCGTTACAGTCAATGGCGATCGTTATCGGGCCATGTTGAACGAATTTTTGTTCACAAAAATTGAAGAGGAGGATATTGGCAATATTTGGCTTCAACAGGACGGCGCGCGGCGGCGCGGCGCTACGTGTCACACAGCCGAAGCTACACTCGATGTTTTGCGCCCTGTTTTTGAAGATCGCATTATCAGCCGCAGAGCTGATGTCTTTTGGCCACCTCGGAGCTGCGATTTGACACCGTTGGACTATTATTTGTGGGGTGCCATAAAAGATAAGTGATACGCCGACAAGACAGAGACAATTGACGTTTTAAAGGACAATATTCGTGAAGCTATTGGTGAAAAACAGCTGCACACAATCGATAATGTGCTTAAAAATTGGACCGATCGTGTAGGCTACTGCATGGCCAGCCGAGGCAGCCATTTGAATGAAATTATTTTCCATTATTAACCAGAAGGATTGTACTTTCAAATAAAAAAAGAAATTGGAGAAAATATTCAGTAGTTTTTTTGTATAGCATTTAAAAAAAGGTTATTTGGCGGACCCTTTAGTTTTTGAATTTGTTCAAAAGTTTACCATTTATAATTTTGACGGATTATGAACCCATTTTTTTCGTTTTTTAAGTGTTTTCTAGATAGATATTCGGGACAATCTGGTAACATTTGGAACGAAGTATCCCTAAAGCGACCTGAATTCGTATCTTATCTCTTATTATATCTTATATCATTGAGACATTAAATGTCAAATTTAATCATAGAATGGCAAAGATTTTGACAGATTAAAAGACTATTTTTTCTGATTTTTAAAGTGTTTTCTAGATCGATTTTCGGGGCAATCCGGTAACATTTGAAATGAAACGAAACATTTATCTGGTGTAAGAAAAAGTAGTATAGTAGCAGTGTACAAAATGTACGATTCGACAGATTGTTTTTCATAGAATGTCAAATATTGTATTTGCTACGACTTTATTATTCAGCCACTTGTTTTTTCGGACGGAAGTAACAGTCACAATTAATGGGAACATCTATAGGGTGACTTGTATAGTGGACCTAGTATTTGAAAATATGAAATGGGAAACCGGATATCGGAAAATATAACAAAAAAAAAAAGAATTAGGAAACTGAAAATCCATAAAGTGAAATCAGAAACTTTAAACAGAAATTTCAGTTATGAGCTATAAATCCGAAAATAGAAAACAAGCATTCAATTCTGCTATTATTTATTTTCCCAGAAATATTTCGCTGGATTTTTCTTTATAATTTTCATTACAGAATTTTTTGACATATTTTTAGTGCTTCAAAATATGCCGAACTTGCCTGGAATAGCAATAAGTTAAATTAAATTGGATTTAAATTGAATTTGAAAACAAACAAAAATTGTAAGACTTGAAAAATAATTTGATTTTCTTTGAAATGGGATGATTCTTTGATTGTCCCCCTCTTAAAATCAAAATCATAATTATTATCTTGTCTTCCATATCAAAAACGGAATTCCAATAAAGTGGACATAACAACCATCATTAGAAAACCAAAAAAACATGAAAACAATTATTCCACGTGTCAAAAGTAATAAATTCTGTTTGATGTGACCCTACAAAGCTTCTAAAATCTAAACCATCAACATCAGAAATCGTGCTCGCAACATGTTGACACGTGTAATCTTACTAATCACTAAACAAAAATGCTGTTTCCTTTTACAGATCAATCAAAATCTTTGTTTATTTTTTTTTGTCCCCTGTAAAAGATTAAATCAAAACAGAAAAACCAACAAAAATACAAAAGTCTTAATAAACAAGATGCAAGAGCATCTATCAACAAACCCACGTAATTTTTGATCGGCAGCCTGATGGTTGACATTTGTATTTACAGGCAGCAGGAGGCGTTTAAATGGCCACTAGGTCTTTGGGTTGACTCCTTTTTTAGCTAAACCAGCTTGTGTCACCTATTTTGTTCGTTCTTCCATACAATGATTTGCACCTACTCTGTTTTGTTCGTTGATAAAGTGCAACATTATGGTCAGCAAACCACCAAGACCAAGAGTGTGGGCTGTTAAATGATTACATGATGTCTACAGTTTTATTTGTCATCGTCATTATTTTAAACATTAAATACGTTTGTTTGAGTACAAACAAAATTTAGAACTGTTGGTTTCTTGTACATGTACATATGTGAAGGATTTTTTGCTGATTATGATAGGGTTGTCATATGATTAGAATAGAGAAGATGCGAGAAACTGAAACATTTGAGGAGTATTTATTAAATTTAAGAAGTAATAAATGTTCATCTAAAAATTCATGTGACAAATCAGGTTATCTCCCGAAAAATGGGCCATAAATCAATATCGAACTGTTTTCAAATTTCACAACATTTTCAACATTCTTCTTGAGACCAAAATAAATTAATTTCTTCCATATTTGACAAATCTCATGTCCGTAGTGCCACTTTGTTTACATTGAATATTTCTTGTCAAAATGTTCTATTTGCATTTTTCTACATAAATTAAATCTGAGAAATCTAGATTTTAATTGATTTCTTGTGTCAAAAGATAAAACCAACCTTTATTTTCTGCTGCACTCATTCTTCCCTTTCAACTATCCCCGTATACAGTAGACAAAATACAAAAATCCATTGAAAAAAATAGGTCAAATTTCCATCCAACAAATCAGGATAAAAACAGGTTCTTTGAGATTCGGTATCGGATTCAATAAGATTTGTTTATTTTATTGACTACCAACTGCCTAGTGCGGAATGCTGAATGCCGAATGCATTCAACCCACTTGATTTCAAATCCATAAAGCAGTTGCGAACGGATTTACTTTCATGTGGGAGCTATAAACGGTATCGACAATATTTTACAAATGTCGTGCCTATGGGTCTATAGAAATGAATTATTTGCACATGAAATTCTCGATGCATAGTTTTAATTAGCTGCTAGCGTAATTAATTGAAGTCTTGATGCAGTTCTCTCCATATCCAAAACAACTCATAAAACTGTTTATCTCGCAACGATAATGCACAGCCAAAAAGCAACCACTATCCATAGTTCACTTACATGCATGTGCCGAAAACGCAAGCTTTTAGTTTTGCACTTAGTTTATTTATGATAAAAAAAGCTATCTGCATATCATGAGATAAAATTGCTGTAGTGTATTTAATTGAGCAAGAAGACGACGATGAAAAATATGTGAAGAATGCAGAAGGCACTATTAAGTGTAATTAAAGTGAAATTTTTTGTTCAACCGACAATTTATAAATTGTTTGTAATTTGATTTTTTGCATGGAAAAAAAATTATCCAACTCTCATAAAGCTGTCACAAAATATTTACGATGAGGGAAAGTGGAACTTGTCCTGATTGTGATGATACGCTGGCTTGTTCCTTAATAACCAAAAAAAAGTTAATGTAGTGACAAGTAAAATTGGGTTAACTTGTTATTAGTTCCATATGCTTTGGTCGATTAAAATATGCGGAAGAAATAATAATCGATATATCAAGTCCCTTTACGGTGCAATACGATATGATACATTTTTATCGCATTCATTAAGTTTCAAGTGTGAAAAGAGGAAGGAGAAAACAAAACTGCAGGAAGGTGTGACATATTCAATTTCATAGCGAAATGTGAAAAATAACAAAAGATACTGTTTTTGGTGAGACTTGCAATTTTTGAATTTTCTTCTTTTGTCCAAAAAATGTCTTGCCTTTGAGTTTTCGAAAAAAAAAGTTGTCTGTTAGGCCGTGAGTGAATTGTGTTAAAACTAGTGATGTGCCGAACCGTTTATTTTGTAAGTCGATTTGGTTTTTATGTGCATCGAGTTGCAACTCGAGCGCGTCAACTCGATTTGCCCCGAAAATCGATCTGGAACACACTTAAAAATGGGAAAAATTAGGTTTTAAATCCAACAAAATATTTGCCATTCGCTGATGAAATTTGTCAATTAATGGCTCAAAAGAGGGATAAGAAACGAACCTAGGTCGCCAGAGGAATATTTTGTTCCAAATGTTACCATATTGCCCCGAAAATTAATTAAAAACACAACTAAAAAAACGGAAAAAATGAGGCTTTGCCAAAAAACAACAACAAAGAATCAAGTACCTATGCGGCGCCCAAAAAACTAAATATTAAGCAAAAATAACTTAGCACTTACAATTTATCTGAAAGTGGTTTCTTCCCACGTTAAACCGTTTAATGCATTTACTCAGAACCTTATGAAAAATTCAAAAAATTCACAACGGATGAACGAACAAAGTTGTGCCATAACTCAAATGCAAGTACACAAAATCTTTACACTTTAACCCATACAAGAAATGTGTCTGTTAAAACTCTCCTTCCCTCGAAATCCGCAAAATGCTCTTAATCCAACTTCCCACACCTTTGTTTGAAAACAGCACTCAAGATTTACATACCATAAACAAAAACATGTGTTTTAACCCAAATTTTATACACTTTTTCTTTGTTTTTTGCCAACAGCTAGCAGCTTCCTTAATGCGCTCAAGCTCATCTCTCAGTATGATGTACTTAAAATAAATTGATGGGATTTTAACTTTTTTCTTTAACAACAATTTCTGTTGATGTTGTTAATACCTCGGTGGATAAAAACATAAATTTTCCAGCAATTTTCATGTTCGATAAAAGTTTAAAAACAATAAAATAGACACACGAATTCTCACATCAGGAAACTGCCTGCTCACAGGGGGTTGAGTTTGAACTTTCATGTGTGAATTAATTGCTTCATTCACTGATTAATTCATTCAGATTAATTGGTCGATTTTAAGTGAGTGAAATGAAACACCCTTTTGTTGAATTCCGACCCAAATCGTTAAAATTAAAATAGGACATTCAGTGTGCTATCGAAAACTATCGTCAGTGAAGTAAGAATATTTTTGACTTTCGACAAACGAAGGCAGTACTCACTTCTTTGACTCAGTCCTATGGAGTTGCTTAAAATTATCCCTCATGGATTTAAATACTCGGGAAACACTGGTAACTCGGAATCGATAACTTGTTTTCGATGATTCGATAACATAGTGAAGTAAACTTTTTGTAATTTTTGAGAAACCAAAACTTGACCTTAATCAGACTGCAGAGTGCACTGTTTAGTGTTTATAATGAATTTTACTTCTTTCAATCGATCAAAATATCATGAATGCACATATCGTGAATTGAATGACTCATATGGAGCGAATAATTTATTGCTGGAAAGGAAGGAAGGCATGCAAACAACGTTTGTTGGTTGTTGCTCGTCTTGTTGTTGTTGTTCAAGAACGGAACCTCGCTAACGTAAACATTGATATTCAATTCAGAATTCCTTTCACCCATATTTGTTTTTTTTTCTGATACGATAAAATAAACGACGACGCGACGATGAAAACATATGGTTACGAGTAGAAGCCTAATTGAATGTTCTTTTTCTTTATCCAGACGTTTTTTGATGGTGTTTGAAGTTATGAGTTATTTGGGCCGTTGATAAGGGAGGGTGTTTGTAATTTTTGTCTGGAAAAGACGACATCTTGAGAGAGATTATTTGCATTTGATTATAATTTTATTTGAACTCACTTTCGCATCCCTTTTTAAGCTGCCTATATTACCAGAAATACAGACTAAGCTCCTTATGCAATTTTTTTCCAGTTTGTCAGTAAATCTGCTCAGCTGTAGTAGAGTTTCAAATCGATTGACGGACAAAATCTTTATGAAAACTAGATTTGCTATAAAATTTGATTCTGACTCAATAAATCAGTTTCTTAATGGTCCAGCTACTTCGACTTCCTCCATAAGCCATAACTAAAGAAATAAACTAACACTAACCCGACTCACACCCACTAGCCTCTTTTTAGGTCTCTCAAAATGACTCCAAGTGTAAACAACTTTCTAATTTGTTTATTATTGTCCTTGCATCACGGAGCACATTTGCATTCATTTTTTCACCGTTGTTGTTATTTTTTCTTTCCAAAACCCTCCCGCATTAACAAACTGGCATTGACATTGCAAACTAGAATGAATTAACTAAAGCTGTCGCTGTGGTCGTTGTCGCCATAAGTCACATCAACCCTGCCAACGCACATGACGACTTCTTATAGTTCTAAGTATATTGAGTCACTAAACAATATGTTGCAGCGACACTAATGCTGTTCTCAACATCGCAGTTTAATATATGATATAGACATCGCCTCATCCAGCGCCCTCTTGACACTTCTAACGATGTAACTAATTATTATTATTATTGTAATTAGACAAACATGTTGATGAGCATCATCGGCATCATGGATAAAGCTCAATCTGTCTATTAGAATGTTTATACCGCTCAACAATAATTAACGACTTGACTCGACACTCTCCGGAGCAAAAAAAAAAGCCCCCACAGCGAACGATTTCCCAACAGCCAAAACCACAAATCATCCTTGTATATTGGATTGGAGGCAGACGTTGTGTGATGATGACGGCATTAAACGGGCCAGAGAATAAGCTTCCTTTCGGCACTCAAGACCGATGACATAATCGGAAATTACATTATGAACTGTGTGCAATGTCACTGTGAACTGGCTGATAGTTTAGGATTTTTTTTTTCTTTTTTGCTTTTTAATTCCTCCTTCTTTTTTTTATAACAATGGTGTCGGAAGCCGGATTAATGAATAACTGATGCTAAAAGTGTTTTATCGGCGCAGGGTCATAAGTCCACAGGTCATAAGTCCACAATGGACTTATGACCCACTTGGGTGGGTCAAAAGTCCATAAATTCATTATGGACTTCTGACCCACCCAAGTGGGTCAGAAGTCCACAAAAAAGTGAGCCATAAGTCCATAATTAAAAAGAATAAGTGGGTCATAAGTTCACAACTTTTTTTTTTTTAGCTAATGCTGTACCTATGTAAGAAAAATTAGGAAAATAGAACTTTTTTCGATTTTTTTTTATTTTCACTCCCCAAATTGTTTCTCTGTTTGGCAAAAAAATTTCGGCTCGCTTCGCTCGCTTTACAGAGCTGCTCTATAAATTAATTTCTCTTGCCGAATTTTTTTTTGCCAAACAGAGAAACAATTTGGGGAGTGAAATTAAAATAAATTCTGGGTGTCTCTTCTCGAAGTTCAAACTTCGTTAACTAAATATTTGGACAAAAAAATGTCTTTAAGTATTGTTTTTAGATGTAAATAAATAATATCCACATCTTTTAAGAACGTTGACCACAACAACACCTTCATGCTACTTAGCTGGGTATTCTAGTTTTGTTTACTTTATTGAGTTTTACAAAGAAGAAAAGCAAAATTGAACAAATGAAACTGTACACCATTGTGGACTTCTGGCTCACCTCAGTGGGTCAAAAGTACACAATGAATGGGTCATAAGTCCACAGGAATTTTGTGTGGACTTCTGACCCACTTGGGTGGGTCAGAAGTCCATAATGAATTTATGGACTTATGACCTGTGGACTTATGACCCTGCGCCGTTTTATCCAAGTCGGACATCTGCCAATATGATGGGTTGCATGCGGAGTAACGGCAGGGGAATTGATATAGCGGGTGCAACCCAATCCCAAGGACGTTTCTCTTAATTAGAAAATGCATTTTTAATGTTTTGACTCTGTATTGAAGTTGTGTATGGTTGCAGTTACAGATAACTCACACGTAATTGAATCGATTAGTTTGGATGGAAGTTTGTAATGGATTAGTAAATGCTTTCAAACTGATGCTCCATTAAACGGTATGTTGTTCGATTATGTATGGATGTATGTTTAGACATTCCTCTTTTAAAGGAATTGAATGTGTTGAAGTCAAACGTCATGGTTCAAATGGATAAATGCGATTTATCACTGTTGTAATTTTCTTATTGAACTGTCAACTTCTGAAAGGTAAGAGTAGGTAGACAAATTTGGTAAAGCAAACATTTCCAAACGACAATATGTTTATTGCTTTTCTGGTTAAAACTAGGGCGAGACGAAGTTAGATGGGTACGCTAGTTTTAAGTTTACCCCCTCACAACTAATGCAGAAATCGATTCCCACCAATAGAAATAACTCTAACCTTAGTTCTTGGCTAATTACAGCCAATTTACGAATCACCTTATGTGGCAAAGAAGATATGAAACTTCATAGACCGGAACAAGCTGTTTCCATACCTTGAAGCTTACATAATCTGGTTCTTTACTGTACTCTGAACACATTCCCCCACAGAGTGTGTTTTTATCTTAATATTCTGAAAAGAGTATACTTTGAAAAGAATGACAAATTTTCTTTGCCTTTATTGACGGCCAAGTCCAAAGACGGAGATTCATTATTCGTTGTGGAGCTGTCATTAGTTTGAAGTACATAAATAAACCTTTTATTTGAAGGAACATAAATACAGTCATAATCTGTTCGGCATAATGAACAAAATATATATCATGGTTTCTTTGTGTTTTCTTCTCTATTTTGAATGGGCTTATGAGGCAGAGGTCATCTATTTATAAAGTCTGGTTGATTTATATTCTGGAGATGTTTGGCGAAGAGAAAAAAGAAACATATTGTGGTTATTTCTATTTTCAAAAACAGAAAAAAACGATGTTTTCAAGATAGATAATAGAGTGACAAAATTCAATGAGGCCTAGATGTGAACGAGAGAACATTAATAGCGTATTTTTGTTCATGTCACGAATGTTAAGGTCAAGTATTTCATTGTTAAGTTAACAGTGATATTTTAACGAATATTTGGATGATAGAAAAATGTTAAAAAAAATTGTTAATTTGGAGTTTCTTGTTAAAATTGTGGTTGGGTTCCTATAAAATTATAATCGAAGAGCCAAACTTCTACGTCAAAGAAAAAAATTCACTTACTCCAGATTGTCATGACTCATGACCGCAAGTATTGTTAAATAAATCTCGCTAGCTTGAGTTAACTCGGTTTCTTTTTTTCGACTCATCTAACTCAGTTTGCCAAACTAACAATTGATTGAAGAAACCAGAGTTACCTTACTTGCTTCTAATTTTTTAAGTGATCTTGATTTTACATTTTGTAAAGGCAGTTATTTACCTTGTTGTCAAATTTGTTAATTGTTTTTTGAACGGTTTTTGGCGCAATCCGTCAAAATTTAGAACGAAATATAACTCTGGCGACCAAGATTGGTATCTTATCTCTCTATTGAGCCATTAACTGTCAAATTGCATCAGCGGATGGCAAGGATTTTGACGGATTATAAATTTTTATAATTTATAATTTTTTTTTCTCTTAAGTGCTTTCCAGGACAATCCGAAAACCGAAATATTGAACCGTGTTGGAAACCGTGAACCGTGTTGCAAACCAATTTGAGTTAACTGGGTATACAAAACTTACGGTTCGAAACATCACGAGTTGTTCAAAAAATAAAAATCATTTTTCTTTTTCTTTTTTTAAGTAAGTCACCCGGATGCATTTGAAGGCGAAACAAAAAACAATTTTGTTTATCATTTAGCAAAACTCAATTAAAACATTTAATGTTCCACACATGTGTTGACTGTCGACTATTAAAAATTGAATAGCGTTCGATTCAGTCAATTTCAATCCAGTTGTTGAATGCATATCGAAGTACATGACCCCTCATAAAATTATTTTCTTTTTTCTCGAATAAACCTAAGGCGTTACTATTCAACAGAAATGCAAATGGAACACATCATTTAAATGACACAGAGATCATGTCAAAAGACAAAGAAAAAAGAAAACCAACTTGATGGGATGCAAATTAGTACGGCGACATCAAAAACGGCAAAAAAAAAGAATAACAACCAAAGTGGCGAATTGCGAGATCTGAATAGAAATCACAATCACAATCCAATAATGTCAACTGAAATATGACTCAAGTGATGGACAAACATGACTCGAACGGAAAAAAATGGATTGCTACGGCAACAACAAGACGATTACGACAGCGACCAAGAAGCAACACCGTAGGAAGAAATGAAATAATATTGCCAACTGAGGTTAAACAAATACAAGCTTCAAAAAGTTCTAAAACAACAAATAAAGAAATTAGAATGTTGCAAACAATGAATTTGTTTCAAACCTTTTTGTTGACAATACAACCGCATTCTTCCAAGAATTCGGAAAAATGAAATTTCAAACAGTTAAAACTGAAATTCAACCAAACAAATCGGCTTCGATAAAATTCAAACCACCTTGTCGAACACAAAGTTAAACTATTGCAACTCATTAATTTCTTTCGCAACACCACACCCATTCTGGCAACATTGTCTACAAATTTATGACATCGAACAAAAAATGCACTCTCCGAGCCATCATCGATTCGATACCGATGCATGAAAAAGTCCACAATTTATGCTATTCGCGCAAACAAATAATAATGTTTGTTGGTAATTTTAGCAATTGGGTCAGCATTATAAAATACCGCCCCGCTGCTGCTGGCAAAACGCAGTGCATATCAACGATTGAACAAAATATCAAATTGGAGTCAATTTAATTAACGGTGACTGAATTAAATTGTATTTTGAATTTTTCTAGGCGACATGTGTGCAGGCGTTTTCGAACACAGTTGAAACAACAACAACAAACATTGAAAACGGAAGTCGAATCAATAGCTCCATTCGATGATGACGACGACGCACGGCTAATGCATTTGGGTCAGAACAAAAGGTGACTTGAATTGCTGTAACGATAAGAAACTCTCTGAAAAAAAAACATGCCCTACTTTCGACACGCCACCAAACAATAAGCCTTGACCTGAATGGCTCTAAGGTATGCCCCCAAAATAGGATGTTCCCTAAGGTGGCAACACAAAAAACTTTAACCATATTGCCGTGTGTCAACAATCGACTAATAAAATGTTAATGACGTTGGCCACCCGCCACCGAACCAGGGAACTACTGAAGCGAGTCATTTTGGTTGATTGTTCTACCTCGCCAACCCCCTTCGGTGAAATGAAAACTATACAATTTGAATTTATGAACGAGGAAAAAGACATTTTTACGTCTGTCCGTCTGTCCAGAATTTGAGGCAGAGTCACTCACAGAGGCTCATAGAGTTAATTGCCCTATAAATTGTTTCTTTTTGTTTATTGTAGTTTTTTGTTTCTGTCTTCTCCATTTAGCTTTGGTTTTATGCCGCTCCTAGAATTTACCTAGTCATATACATAATTTGCGATAGGTACACATAAATTAGAGACAGATGGAGAGTTTGTTTTTCCAATTCGAACAGAATGCGTATTCAAGCGTAACGTGATGTCGTTTTTAAGTGGCAATATAATACACGAACGTTGCCCTTCGTTGGCTTGTTCAATTTTTAAATTGATGATAAAAATATTTATATATACGTGTTTTTTGTTGTGGATCTTTTTTGTGAACGCTGATTTATGAGAAGGTACAAATTTGGTCTGGCACGCTCTGTTTTCTTAAAATAAATTACTGGAAATTCCTAAATCCTAACGGACAGCACTTCCTCATAATTCAATTTTCTTCAAATGAGCCAGTTAGCTTCTGATTCCAGATTCAAGTCGGAAGCTACCATATTTTCATCGCTGCTAATCCATCGCCAAGTACTTATGGTGGCAACGCAACGTCTGAATTTGGGATCCGGAACACACTGATCCAGCTGTGCCTCATGATGCTTAACAATACGCAGTGCAGTGAGCAATTGTGCATATTGCGCTAGGCAGGTGTGAGTACGGAAAACACTACTATCTCCCAAAGAGCTGTACTTGAGACTTGATTGCAGAACAAGCAAAGGATTTTCGATCCTGTATCCGAGGATAGCAAATGGAGAAAAAGGTTCAACATCGAACTGTACGAGCTGTACTAAGCTGTGGAAGTAGTCCAGAAAGCCAACAAAAGACGACTTTATTGGCTCGGCCACATCGAGCGAATGGACTACGCTACATCCAAGAAAGTCTTCTCTTCGCAGCCCCTATAGGTTCGAGACAATTTGGAAGACCGAACCTACGGTAAAAAGGGCAGATAACTGCCGGATGTTAAAGCGGTTCGATTGACGAATGAAGAATGCATGGAGGGACCGGTAGCGATGAGAAATTTCAGTGCCTCAGGCTGAGATCCTACATGGATTGGGAGCCGGGGTGCTGGTAACTTATGCTGGTACCGGCTACATTTTTAATTATTTCGCGACAGGGTGTTGACGTCTGTGGCGGAGAGTCTCTTACTCAGGCGCTCACTGTAGACTCTGGCATTCGCCGGGGTGCTAAGGCAACCGATGTTGAACTTTTTTCTTTGTGCAGCACGTGTTTTCTTGTTGTTCTATTAATCGAGCTCTTAACTTAAGCCGATTTTCCACTACGGATCCGCATCCAAATATGTGCATTCTTTGGTGACAGCTGTAATAAATGTCGTAATTTTTTCCTTTTTGTTGTCCATGGTCCAATGCCAGTTTTTGAGTAGCACGTATGTATGATAAATTTTTGAAAAAGTTAAATCAATCATTCCTTCTCACTAAGTTTCTAAGTGGTTAAGATTATGACAGACAGACGGATGAACGAAATCGTCAAACACAATATTTTCGACTTGTCTAGGATTGGATTTGGATTGCCAAACTTGCCATTACTTCATCACAAGAAAAAAAAAAAACGCTACAAGAAAAAAGCCACCCATAAAGCTTTAGATCTCGAAAACAAATTGATAAGGAATATTAAAAAATCGACAGTGGTTGAACTTGCTCTAGAGTGATCAACCGTCTCCGCTTCTATCTACACATAATATGTCCTATGTACGTGAAGATCGCCCATTTTCTTTGCAAATAATGTACATACAACAATTTTTTTTCAATGTTTAATAATTTCTAAAAAAAACTTTTCTAACCATTTCCAGACGTAAATTAGTTTTTTTTTACATTTTCCAAAGACAAAAAAGTCAAGGAAAAAATCAAATCATGTTACAACATAAAATAAAACAATTAACCTCTTTCCACTCCAAAAAAGCAATCAAAAGGTTATCGTTAATTTGACAACTTGACTTCACTTCCATCGTTCCGAATTAAATTCCTATTAACTTTTTAATCAGTTTGAGAAATTGTTTGACAAAATGAAAATAGACTTTGATTACAAAATTGTCGTTTTTCCAAAGTGATAAGTACGACAATGTTGATAAGAGAGAACTTGATTTTTTTTTTTTTGAAAGAGACAAGTATCCTTTTTAATCACTTTGATACAAATACAATTCAATATCAAGGAATGTGTGTTTGACTCAACAGAACAGAACAAAATCTCTTTCGATTAATTTTCTAAGCTAATCCAAACTTGAGCAAAAAAAAAAAAACAATCATCAAATCAAATGAAAATCAGAAACAATCGGCTTAGAATACAAATTGAAAACAGAGAAATGAAATCAATTATAAATATTCTTGCCTCTTGAGACTCTTTTATCTAATAAACAACAGGCTCTCGTCTGCAATCAAAAAGGCAAAAAGTAATCCCAGTTAATTGAATTGCCTGACCTTGAATTCTCATTCCATTGAATTCCCATTTAAAAGCCAAGTTTGTGCTTTTGTTTTGCAAACATTCACCCACACACTTCATTCCGATGTAATTTAAAGTGAACTCTCGCATCCAAATCAATAAGTTATCAATAGTCATTGCGATCTTCGATTAAGCACGGCCATCATATTTCCGGTAGGAAAAAAAAAACTCTCCGAAATTTAAAAGCGAATCTCTATCAAGGTCAGCTATATCCGATTGTCATTGAACTTATTATACCTTCTTTATTATTGCAAGGTGTCAATGGGAATAAATACTCTTTTTTTAACACACTCCGGGTCGCTGAGTGTGGTCTTGAAGAACCCTGTGATGTTGTTTTTGTTTACTGTTTTATGTGTATTGATTGACCTTAAATTTGATTCGAAAAAATTAAAACAATTCATTCAAATAAATTCAGTTCCACCTAGTTTGCATACCTATTTTTGTGAACCTCAAATGATTTAAGTGATCGGAAATTCATAAAACATCTCTGAATTGGCTGATGTCAAATTTTCAATAGCATCTTGAAATTTATTTGAAGCTTTATTTTGATTTAATTTGTTTGTCAAAAATAAACAAACAAAAGCAAATAAACAAAAAATCCCATGTCCACATAAATAAATGCCTGAGGCTACATTCAAATGACATTCGTGACAATTTTTAAATGGCTGCCATGAACTTTCTGAAACTTCAACATCAATGGACCGGACACGTTTTTCTTTTTAAATGTTCAATATTTTATTTTCAACAAAAAATTTGTTTTTGGCAACACCGTACCTACTTTTTTTTTATTTTATAAAAATACTCGACGTTGCAATTATGAGTCAATTACTGTCATACTCAACGCCCAATTGGAGGCGTGATTGAGGAATTTCAACATGATGTTGCGACTGGTCTTCATCGCACTTATGAGCACCTACAGTCATCGACGACGACGACGACGACATACGGCCTTCATTGGCGCCTCTCCAAAATATACACAAAAATTATTATTTCTCGCTTTTTGTGAAATTTCATTTTATCGGTTTGGCAGATTGATATTAACTGGGGCAAATTGTAAAATGTGTACAATATTATGACAGCGCTGTGACAGTGATCCATATTAGCGTTTTCATGTAATAGCTTGCCATTTTTGTTGTTATTAATATTTTTTTTCACAGTTCAGTTCAAATTTTTCAATTTAATGACTTTTATCTCATGGACAAATTTTATTATTGACTGGAAAAAGTCGAGTTCAGTGTTAGGATAAGGTGCATTTTTAAATCTTGTTAAGAAACCTTCATGTAAGAATTTTAATCAAAAAAAAGCCTTTTTATTGTTGGTAGAAAATAAAGTTATAAAATAGATTCAATCAGTATTCTACAATTACAATTTTAATTACCGAACAATTGTTTTATATTTTTAATATTTTTGGAACGTACCTGAAAAGAAATAGAAAAAAGATTAAATTAGTTCAACTATTTATGTAGCTATATAAAAAACAATAAAATATATTATTTTAAAGAAAGTCAAAATAAAATCAATAAATAGATTTAAGGCTAGCAAACATTGCCAGTCAATCGTATTAATTCAAAATTCTAATCAAACTTATCGGAAGCTAAAAGATGAGGAATTAAGAGCCTGCCTTGTGGTATCCCATTTAACATTGGCCAAAGCAAAGAAGTAAGAAAAATTTTAACATGTTGATAAAAAAAGACAACGCTGATAGTGATAGAGAATTGAAAAAAGTAGGTTCGTCAATTCTCTCTGTTTGCCTATTTGTCTTCGTGTCTATAGCCTTGCCTTGGAGGCAGATAGAATTTTAATATGAAAAAAAGTTCGTGCCAATAACCCAATATGTCGAATTTTCTCAAGTGACTATTTTTGACAACTTCCGCTTAATTTTAACTTCCGAGTCAAGTCGGTGTGCCAATTATGTAAAGATGGCAATCGATTTAAATTGTGTTTTCTAGAACGCTTTTTCGGGGAAGTCCGGCAACATTCAGAACTCAATATCTCTCTGACGACCGAGGTTCGTGTCTTATATCTCTATTGAGCCATCAACTGACAAATCTCATCTACGGTTGGCATTTTTTCCGTTTTTAAGTGTTTTTTTTTCAGATTTATTTTCGAGGCAATCCGGTAACATTAGAATAAAGTATCCTCAAGCGACCTAGATTTGTATCTTATCTTTCTATTGAGCAATTAATTGTCAAATTTCATCAGCGGATGGCAAAGATTTTGACGGATTAAATCATTTTTTTAAGTGTTTTCTGGATCGATTGCCGAGTTGGTGAACCGAGTTGCGAACTGATTTGCATAAAAACCAAATTGAGTTAACCCGCTTTAGAAAATTTAGGGTTCAGCGCAACACTACTTCTTTTAACAATTGTCAAACATTCAAGGGGCTTTGAGACCCCGGTATAGCCAAAGCCAAGTAAAGTGCAAGCATTAAGAAGGATTAGAAAGACGTAAAGGGATAAAGAGGAGGCGTCGCTAAGGTCTTGAATATTGCAATGACTTGAAAAGACAGAGTGAGGTAAACAGTTCCACATTCGTGTTGTACGGCTAAGGAACGAATCTCTTTACTTGATAGTACGACCGAAGCTTCGCTGGAGGATGAGCTGATGGGCATTCCTGTAGGCGCGGGTGTTTCGGTAGAATGTTTCAAGGGGGTGTGGAATTTGCTATTTATCTAGAGTAGGTAAAGAAAATTTTAAAAGAAGTGTTTGATGGTATTAAGCAGTTAATTGAGTTTTTATAACAAAATCAATCCACAAAAAACAAATTATTGCTTTTTCGAGCAGCATCTAATCCATTAAAACCCAAAATTATTTACGTTCCTGTTAAAACAAGAAACAGCGCAATAAACATCCATTTTTACTTGCGACATATAGAATATATGGCAAGTATTGAATTCGTAAAAAAAAAAAAATTTGAGATGATGATGAGATATGACATTACGATGATAGAGAAGTCGAAAAAAGTGGGTCCGGCGATTCCGTCCGTCTGTCTGTCGGGAAATTTACAGGCACCTACAGCCTTAACCACTGGTCCGATTGACTTCAAACTTAAAAATTAGAGGTTTGAGCAAAAACCCATATCCCAGTTTTTTCATTTTTTTTTAAGATCAAAATTTAGGGTAGCCACCATACGATTTTTATGGCAAAAAACCAAAACTTTTAATTTTCTCCAAAACGGCTCCTACGATTTTTTTTTAAACTTCCTCGAATCTTATTTTTTTAAACACTCATGTATTTTATGTAAAAAAAAATTTTTTGTATTGCTCGAAAACGGTACCTCCCATAGAACCGTTTTTTTGTTATTAGATTTTCTCGAAAAATAAAAGTCTGATCAGCGTAATTTTTTTTCTGAAAGTACGCATATATTGCCCAAAAAATATTTTGTATTCAAAAAATTTTCAAAATTTTTTTTGGATTTTTAAAAAATATTTTTAAACTTTTTTTTCAAAATTGTGTATCTCAAAAACGGATCAATATTAAAAATCTAAACTTACTTATAAAATGTATATTTACATATTCTTGAATACTGCATACCCAAATTAATTTTAAGACATTTTCGAAAAATTTTATATATAAAAAATTAATTTAAAAAAAAACGGCTCCGACGATTTTCAAAAAAAAAAATTCAATAAATCAAGAATAATGTTTGAATTTGTTTGGCATTTTAATTTTTGGAATTAAATGTATTTACGAGGTACATTTTCAAATTTTAATTTTTTTTTTTAAATTTGAAAAATCAACATAAAATTTGGAATACAGGAGCAAGTTCGTACGACCGAGTCGTGCACATTTTTTATTTTATGACAGAAAAATGCACAGAAGAAAAAAAAAAAACAAAGCACAGTTTCTCTTTTTCGCTTGAATCGTGAATTTTTTTGTATACACTTGACCCTGACATTCAACCTTACATGGAAACAAATGCATTTTCCAAAATAACGTTTTTACTGTTTATTACACAGCAACTTCATCACAAACTGTGATTATGTAAAATTAGCTTACAGCTTATTCGCCGCCATTGTTCTGGCTTTATACTGTAAAATTCAGGAGGCAAACTGCTTCAAGACCCAACGCATGTTATTGTATTGTGGAGCAGTGTTTTAAAAATAATCGCCACCGACCCCATGCAGGGAATTTATTTTTATTTTGCACATCACGAACTCAGAAACTGGCAAGACTTTAAATTCGGATGAAAATTCAATTGTGTCGTTGAGAAATTTCATGCTGACAGTGGAGTCATTATACATTTAAGTTAGAAATTACGGAAATAGGTCACCGTTCAAAATATTTTTTTCTTGCATCTTGACAAAATAATAAATTGAAGTAAATAAAGAATTTGTTACCTTTCTGACTTTTTCAACGTCTCTCGTTTCATTTGAATAAAAATAAAATTTACCAAAAGAACCAATGAACTTTTAGTATTTACTTCCCAGTCTCTAAGTCTCTATTTTTAAACCCAGAGTATCTGCTAAATGCTCAAGCGATTTTTTTGTAATTTGTTCTCTTTCAAACGAGAACAAGTAAAATTCCGAAGTGACACACCGTCAACAAGAAGAAGGTACAATTTTATGAGTCACGACAAATAGCGTCCAACTGTGCGTCTTCATCGCGAGTTGATGGTGTTCAACAGTGCCGGAGCGCGTCCGACAATAAACTTCCATCTTAGAAGTCTCACACCAAAAACGCATGCAAAACACATTCAATGTGGTGAAGTGAATTCTAAACGAAATTTAAAGGAACTAAAGACAAAACACATTAACGCACTTAAACAAAATTAAAGAAAAACAAAAAAAAAACGTTGACGCTTGCAGAGCATCACCAGAAAATAAATGCGGTTCGTTCAATTGGTCTGTCGATTGTCAATTGAAGTGACATCTGTGACGAGTTTAAAAATACAAAGCCATTCGATGAACGTTAGATTGGAACTTTTAAAAATAAGACAAGACCGAAATAAAAGTTTTGAAAAGAGGCCAACGTCCTCAAATTTACTTTTTTACTTCTTTTTTTATTTTAACAATTTAAATTCAGATTTTTCTGCGATTTAATTTGTTCCAATTCAAGCGAAAAGTTGTTCCAATTGATTTGGTTAGCTCGTAAATATGTCGTTCGTTAAATCGATTAAAGTATAAATATGCCGGCGTGATTTGTGGAAAAAATATAAAACACGGGCCATTAACTGTTCGATTTTAAATTTATTTAATTTGAGACTTAAAATGATGATCGGTTCAAGGTTTTTTTGTTGGTAAAAAATAATAAAGAACGTTCTTTTTTCCAACTGGTAGGTAATTGATAATTTCGACAAAAAATAAATAGGATTGAAAAAGTGTCGTCTTTTTTTAAGGAAAGTGGTTCATGAGATATGAAGGGGATGGAATCGAAAGACCATAAATCAAAATCTCGGATAACGAAATCTTAAAATGTACTTTCCCGTAGTAGGTACTTCTGCCCGCATATCATTTGCACCTGTTTTCATGACAATTTGCTCCTTTTTATCAGCAAAAAAAAAAGAGCATTAAAGAGCCCTGAATTAGGCCACACCCTTTTTCAACATTTTAGGAGATACGAAATGATGAGAATCATGGAGAACGAAGCAAAATAATTCGCCGTTCAAATAATTCCATACAAGCAATACTGGTTTTTATAAAATTATTAAAAAAAGGTCGTATATCTTGAAATTTTGTTCAATGATGAAGCCATTTCTGGCTCAATGGATACGACCCGAAAAGTACCAATACCTTTACATCCTTTAAAAGCAACGGCATGGTGTGGTTTATAGGCTGCTGGAATCATTGGTGCAAGTTTCTTCAAAGATGAGGCAGAACAGAATGTTTACCCTCAATGAGAACCGTTATCGAGTCAGTCCATGGTCTAGGTTAGCTTCAAATTTTATAATGGACTTGTTGAGAAATCGTAAGCATTTCGTTGCACGTTTTGCAACTGTACCTAAATATGCTGAATTACTCTTAAGGTGTTCAGAAAGACGCCAGCTAATATTGGTGCTTTGGAATCCAAAATTACTCGTGTTGCTATGCTTGAACAAGTTGCACAAAATTGGAACATTTATCTGGATATGATTATGATATCATTTTGGACATAAAAATGCTATGAATTATTCATTTAACCGATAAGAAAAATGTAAAGTTAACTTTAACGTGCGTACATTTCGAAAAAAAATGATTAAAACTTACCAAATATTAAGTACAAGGCTCCACCAAAAAGGGTCGACAATAAACTTTTAAACTATGCACCACAAAATTCTTTAGTTTAACCAACACTCACCAAAAACTTTACGATACTTTTATATCAGGGATCGGATAATATTAATAAAGCAACTTTCAGTGTTAAACAAAAATTCGTCTGCTAACTAAAGTCTTAATTAATTTCTCCGAAATAATCCCTTTTTGACCTTTAAAATGAAGCTATGTTAATAACAAACAAAACACAAGCATACAAACACACCTTCATAGTTTGATCTTCTACTTTTAAATTTTAATTATGATTGATGTCTCTAATATCACTATATTCAAAGATAAATTCCATAAGAAGCAGGTGCTGACGAGCACATTCGTTTCCTCTGGGAATTTTCTAAATTTTTGGGACCTTTCATATCTGACATCTAAGTTGGCTATCACGATATTAGTCTGGATAATCCATAAATAATTGAGGTTCGATAGAAAGAACGTAGGAGCTCAGAAGTAATAAGAGAGATTAAAGACTTGGAGTTCCAGATGGCATCACCAATATAGGATTGATGATTTTTCATGAAAGAGACAAATTGATTTTCCCCATTTTTCTCATTCCGATTTTTTTTCTTTTTTTATAAGCTGTCTTCAGTTAAAATTAGATGTTATGCAAACATAAGAAAAATCATGAAAAAGTAGACTATTGCTGTCAACAAATTAAATGTTTGAAGATTTAATTAAATAGCCTAAGGTACTCTCCCTAATTGATGTTCGCAAAAAAGCGGATTAAATTAGAGCTATTTTTAGATAATTGAGACTTGAGCAGCAAGTCTTAAGACGACATTGTTTATCCGACACGACCGACAAGTTTATCCAAAAAAATATTAAATTGCCAAAATTAAGCATTCTTAAATGATGAGTAGACAAAGACACTTGAGGCAATCTCATGTTAACAGTGCGTCAAAATGTGACCAGGTTACACGGCGCAAATACTTTGGAACACTTTTATTTCGAATGAAATCTTCCCAAGATGGGGGAGAACAAACAAAGATTCAAAGTCAAGGCAAAAACTGGAGATTGAAAAGTTCAGTCTGTTCCGTATTTCAAATAATTATTTAGCAATGCAATTTTTCATGCAAAAATGCATGCATTTATATTAATTAAGACAAAAGTTGAAATTCTTTTTTATTTCAAAAGTTGAAATTATTCTTTTGTATTCTTCCTAATATTCTTGAGAAGTCAATTCAAGTCAAATTCCATTCTTAAAGTTGACGTTTTGACGTGATTGAAATAATAAAACAAACTTCAAAACTACAAAAACAATTTGCACATGCAAATATGGCACATTGAAGTTTCTTACAAAAAAACATTTGCATGTCTTCTTTTAGAAGCAAGTAGTTCTGCAAATTGCGAGATAATTTTTGTTTACATTTCCCTGACAGCTGCTAAACGGTGAACAGTTTCCTTTCACAGGGTGTTCTATACAAAATGTGAGATTGTAACAGGTATGTGAGCAAGTTCAGAACAAACAAAACATTGATGCTGAATACCCTGCTTGTTTTCCATGAGCAGACAGGTATTTGTGTAAATATTCGCTAACCCGCGAAACATCAAACACCGTTCACCCTGTACCAGTCTTACTTTATAGCATCTCACATGATGCCAGCGAGAACGGTAAACTGCCACTGTAAGTTGAGAAAACACTGACAATTAGCTGTGAGTAAATAATTAAACAAATACTCAGCTTTGTGAGAATATATGTTCAATACGTATTATTGTGAAAACCAACCGTTAATTTAGTGTAAACCCATCTTTTAGTCACAGTTTGTATAAAAGCGTAAGAGCGATGTTGTTGCGGTGCAACGTTCGAGATGCCTCGTTAGTTTTAGCATGTTATCGTTAAATCGCATCTTGAACATTTTAAGCATACTCAAAGAGTTGTGAGTCACGCAGCGTCCATATCATCAATCTCTCCTTTAGACTCTTTTAAATCACAATCGGTTTGAAGACCATTTTTTTTTGTGTAATAAAGTGTGTCAGGTTGGAGCAAATATTTATGACGAATATTTGTTTTTATTGTTTGTTGTTTATTGGTGCAGCTGCATAGAGCAAACAGAGATTGCAAATCATAAATCAGATAAGAATTTTTATGAGCTCGTCAATCGATATAACGACCAACCAACGAAAGGCATTATTATTTGTTTGTGCTTGACGTGTCTCACTCTCATTTCGGACATTAAAGCCTTTTTACTGTCCATCAAGCTAGAACATGGAAAGCTGAAAATCGAAATAGAACTCATAGGTACCTATCTTATATTTTTAGTTCTATATTATCTACTTGTGGCATTTCAGATCGATGAGTTTATTATTATTCCTTGAATTAAAAAAGATGACAGTATAACTTTTTTAAGGAGCTCATCTGCAAACTGGTTAGTCTACAAATGCAGATTCCCATTTTGCAGCCATTCCAATTTTTTCAAGCAAATTTTTGGTTAAATATTTGTTAAAACCAAGGATTGACACGAAAAATGTAACTGAAAAAAAGAGAACTCTGTATAACTTAACAACGTTCTTATAAAAAAAATAAAAATAACTTTATGCACTTCAAATAATTATGATTCACCCTGTTTTATTAGCCTCGTCACTCTTTTTGCTCTTTTTACTTTTTTTCAAACGAAAAGGGAAAACTAATAAATTCCGACACGCGTTTCATTTACGACTACTGTACTCCAGATGATTCATCAATTCGAGAAATTCAAATAAGGTAATCCTTGATGTCCAAATAAGGACGTGGGATTGACGTTTGGTTTCGATAGCTTTTATACTCGTTGTCGTTAGTCGTAAGCAGCCAGAAGTATGAAATTATAATTAACATTTTTATTAGAAAGGCTGTGACAAACACTAAACTGATTTGAAATAAGTGAAATCATTATTAATTGGTCTTCTGACAGAATTGTTATTTGACCATACTTTGACGTTTATAAGGGTGGCCATATAATCTTTTGATATTAAATTTTGTTTTGGACTAAAAATGATAGGTAAATACTTTGATAGAAGGTGTAAGTATGTATTATCAAAATTAAATACGACTATACAAATGAAAATTTCGACAAACTTGCAACTATAGGCCTAAAAGGTGGGTGATTGCAGTTACACGTTGTGTTGAACCTTGAACTTAATCTGCTTGTTTTTATGGTAAAAATCAAATCAAAGCGTTACCGAAAAATCTATTTGTCGAATAGAACACGGAAGGCACCTCAAATATACTCAATTCTTAGCTCAAGCTGGAATACTTGTTTGCATCTTTTATCTAAATTGATAAAATTGTATGGATGTCATTTTCATCATCACAATTCACAGTCGATTTGCTCATACGAGCAAATTTGTTAATGTTCCAGAGTCACGGATTGCTTTCTCAAGCACCAGATTGTTGAAAAGAAAAAGGTATGTTGGGATGTTTAGTTGAAGGAATTTTTTTCCATCGTCTGCCTAAGGCCAACCACAAACCGAAGCGGACAAAACGTTCGCTTGTCGCAAGACAAAATGTCGTGTCGTAATCCACCCCACACCGAGGACGACACGGACAAAACATTTTGTCGTTGTCGCACTGGGTGTGTTTTGCCAGCGGACAAACAAAGAAAACTTCCACACAAACATCCACACAAAAGAAATCTCTACGTTTTTCTTAATTTTTCTTTTTCTTAATTCTTTTTACCATTACAACAACATCCATACCAAATTGAACAAAATACAACAAGAAATATCGCAATAAAATACAAATCCAACTCAGCGATACCACTTTACTGCAATTGCAGTAGATCTACTGCGTTTTTCGCAAAAAAAAAATCTACTGCCACTAAATCCAATCTACTGCACTTTTTCTTCTTTAGTTATTATAATTTCGTTTGCTTCTGTGACAGAGATTCCTTTTTTAACTTGATTGTTCTCACATCATTCAACGATTCAGCATGCTTTTCATGCACGTCGACGTCTCCTTCTTTTGTGTATGGATACTACATTATAGCATGTTCTATTTTGTTTTGTTCCTCTCTGTACAGAAATATTAAGGCCGTGTGCGAATTGCAATAAAATGTGTATTAAAACTTGACGTTCGCTTAAATTTTGACACTGCGTGGTGAATAAAATGTGTTAAAATTCAATTAGCTGCGAGCAGGCTAAAAAATAACACTAGTGATAAAGTTTTTCTAACGTTTTAACGCAATTCGTACACGGCCTAAGATGTGAAACTTGTGGTAGATGGTTCTATGCCTTCAATTTTACCAATCATTGATTGCTTCCCTGGCATAAGTTGCAGTAAAGAAAAGATAAATTGTATTGTCAGTGGAGGGCATCAGTTAGAAAACAAGATCTTTCATGGAAATATTATGATTGTTTAGATTGCTTAAAATTTTAAATTAGATGAAATCAATTTTCTGGAGGGAAAATATTTGCAGCATTTTGTGAATATTGTTATGCTCACCCCCGCAAAGTAGTGCTGCTGCCTAGAGAAAATCTACACCAGTTACCAGTATAAAAACAAAAACAAGAAATAAGATATATCTTACTTCAGTTGAAAACATAATTTGAAAGAAAATGATGAAATATAACAGTTGGTTGCTAGAAACCATCAGATTACCCTGGATTAAGCGAACATTTTCAAAATTTGAAAAACTTGGAAAACTCATTGGTTTTCAAAGGGTAAACTGTATGAAATCGTAGGTGCACTTATTTTCAAATGGAAAAATGGCAAATTTTGGATTGGGAACTCATAAAACTCTGCAAGAGCACGAAGAACTTCAAGACCTAAAATCAAGTTTTTGCATAGAAAGGTGCATTGGTATGTTTGTATGTCTGGCCGGGACTCTTTATCCGCTCAATCCTCAATGAATTTTTCAACGAACTTTGCATTTTACTGCATGCTTCAATGAAAGTAGAAAGTTAATTGCAAAGCTTGGAAAAATTCAGTTATGTAGTTCTCAATTTCAATTGGATTCAAGCAAATCATTTTGCATTTAAACAATACATATCTGTGTGAATCATAATTATTCTGGGGCTGCTCTGAAGGGTGCCGAGACCAAGTTCGGTGGAAAATTTGTTGCCAAGCTAGAAAAACTTCATATCTTTGAAATTGGAAATATCTGTGTTTTATATGATCGCGCTTCATTATGGTAAAACGTGATTAGCTAAAGATAAGTAGATATAAGCAATGAAATAGATGCATGCTGTTTTGCTTGTATTGTTTGACCGGTATCAAGGGGCACGGTAGTGCCCTGCCAAGTTCTCTAGCAACTTTGGCACTACACCCTTATTTACAGGAAACAACTCAGGGCATTTCCACACCCCTCTAACTTCTATACCAAAGAAGCCAAAAGTTTCAAACTCACATCATTTGTTAAGCTAGTCAAGAAGAAGCACCTCAGTAAATTTCAGATATTTAGCATAAGTAGTTTCTAA
This sequence comes from Sphaerophoria taeniata, assembly GCA_943590905.1. Taxonomy (NCBI): domain Eukaryota; kingdom Metazoa; phylum Arthropoda; class Insecta; order Diptera; family Syrphidae; genus Sphaerophoria; species Sphaerophoria taeniata. Next base: position 30,102,687 of record OX016541.1, read on the forward strand.
GATACAATGTTCCAAAAATCACGAAAACCGTAACTGACTGACTCACTGACTCACTGACTCACTCACTGACTCACTCACTGACAGATCATCAAAATTATGAAGCACTTCCCGTTGCCCTAGAAACTTGAAATTTGGCACAGTGGTAGGCCATGTGGTACATACAAAGGAAAAAATCGAAAATTTGAAAATTTTCAATCAGGGGGCGTGGTAGCCGCCTACTTTTACATTATTAATTTAAATTATATGGAGCACTTTGGAGTGCAGTAGAATCAAGAAATTTTGCACAGTGATAGGTCATTAAGTACATACTAAGGAAAAAATCGAAAATTTGAAATTTTTCAGTCAGGGGGCGTGGTAGCCGCCTACTTTTAAATTATTAATTTAAATTATATGGAACACTTTGGAGTGCAGTAGAATCAAGAAATTTAGCACAATGATAGGTAATGAAGTACATACAAAGAAAAAAATCGAAAATTTGAAATTTTTTAGTCAGGGGGCGTGGTAGCCGCCTACTTTTACATTATTAATTTAAATTATATGAAGCACTTCCCGTCGCCCTAGTAACTTGAAATTTGGCACAGTGGTAGGTCATGTGGTACATACAAAGGAAATAATCGAAAATTTGAAAATTTTCAATCAGGGGGCGTGGTAGCCGCCTACTTTTACAATATTAATTTAAATTATATGGAGCACTTTGGAGTGCAGTAGAATCAAGAAATTTGGCATACAAGTACATCGTGCAATAAAATAAATAAAATATGAAATTTATGATTTTCAACTGAGGGGGCGTGGTACCCACCCATTTAAAAATAAATTTTATAAAATATATGGGGCACCTCTGATCATCGTAGAATATTGTAATTTGGCAAACTAGCAATTCTGCCAGTCAATATAAAGAAATAAAATTAATTTTTAGATTTTTCTGCTTATCAAAAAAAAAAAAAAATCTTTGCAAAAAGTAATGATATCACACCAAAAACATAAATGTAAAAAAAGAGCCAAGTTCTCCCGTACAAAAATTCTGCCTAACAAATCAGCCACGAAAAGTAATGAGATCTAAAAGAACGCCAAGTTCTAAGATTCAGCAAGTACTCGTAGGTGCATTGCAAATGTTTTAAGTGGACTTACACCGAATCAACTATTAGTTTTGAAAGTAACTTGTAAACTAATGTAAATTAGTTAATTTTTTTTACTTGGCGGGTTTTCTCTTAGTAACCTACTATTAAAAAAGTTTGGAAAACTTGCTAAGTAAAAAAATTAACTAATTTACATTAGTTTACAAGTTACTTTCAAAACTTATAGTTGATTCGGTGTAGGTCCACTTAAAACATTTGCAATGCACCTACGAGTACTTGCTGAATCTTAGAACTTGGCGTTCTTTTAGATCTCATTACTTTTCGTGGCTGATTTGTTAGGCAGAATTTTTGTACGGGAGAACTTGGCTCTTTTTTTACATTTATGTTTTTGGTGTGATAGACTCTTACGCGCGCCGCCCAACGTATTTAAAAAAAAAATTACAGTAAGCATAGCTTAGCCGAGGCATGGTTCGTGTGAAAATAATGGGTAAATCTTACGGGAAAGTGGACTAATGGAAAAAATACATTGGTAGTCGAAAATTATTCTTTTTCAGAAATTGCTTTTCCAACGGAGCAATTATTTTAGTGAAAAATTCAAAAATTCCCGAAAACGAGTTTTTTTTCGTATTTCTTTTAGATTTTGATTTTTGAAGGCAGGCAAGACGAGGTTCGCGGGGTTGGCTAGTTTAATATATTTTATGTATGAATATTTATGTTTAAGTTTTTCTTTTTTGTGAAATAAGAAATCTACTGCGAAAAATGTAGATTTACTGCATTTTTTCAACTGTTTCACTGCGCAATCCTACTTTTGAAGTGGCAACGCTGATCCAACTATGAGCAACCGACATGTCCGTTTGTCGAAATCTGTTTGTTTGTCTTGTTCGCTTTGGTGTGTGGTTCTTCATAAGACGGTGTGTACTTTCAGACTTCGCCATTTTGTCCGGGACATTTTGTCTTCTTTGGTGTGGTTTGCTCCTATACAACCCCATGTATTTACTGCAACCGACGGACGGACACGACTTTTTGTCGTGTCGTGTCTTGTTCGGTGTGTGTTGCCTCGTAAGAGCAATGGACTTGTGTCCGCGACATTTTGTCGAAAGACAAAAAGTTCGTCTGTCCGCTTCGGTGTGTTTTTAGCCTAAGGGTGTAGTTTTTATCCTGTGTTTGGCAGAGGGTGTCACACCACGTGCTCGGTTTTTTTCTTTATTTATTCTGTCTAGTCCCAGACCAAGATTGACTGATCAAGACATCAATTTGCCTTGAAACGATGACCATTGTCAATCTTCATAGACTCAACATTTTTTTTTTTTTGAGATAATGACCTCGTAAAATTTCAACCTTGCTCTGCTGTGGCAACCATAAACGCTATAACTGCCGATTGGGATGTTGAATTCTAAATATTTTTTATCGTACGTCTTAGAGTGTATGAAATCTTCTTTTTTGCCAGTCTTCTTGTCGAATTGAAAGCCCTCCATGGCTCCACGTTTAATTAGCTCGGCTGTTATGTCAACGTCACCTGTGGCTTTGTCGTCCTTGAAGGTTTAGAGCTTTTTATAAACTCTAAATGATTTGTGGCTTCAGCACGAGATGATATTTTTGAAACCACAAAATTTCACTTAAATCCATTAAGCAGTTAGAACCAAAAAAAAAAAAAATGTGTCGAGAATGTATTTTGAAAACAAAAAAGTCCGAAAATAGACTTTCAATTTCCAGTCTTCACCACTGACAAAGTTGATTGGTTTCTAATAAATATTTCAGACTTTTATTTTCAATTTTCCTTCAATTCATTCTTGTTTGTACCGAATACTCCTCACACATCTGCTGAATGAAAATTCAATTTAGGACAAGAATCCATTCGAGACAGAAAACAAAACAAAATTGAAAAAAAAACAAAAGTCAATGCGATGTGCTCGCCAAGAGTGGAATCATTCAATCGATAGCTCTACAATAGATAATCGGGCAGTGTGGGTCCGGTTGTATGTTCGTTGATAGTTGGTAAATAAATTAATTTAATAATCTTCGATTTTTTTTCTTCTTTTTAATTGTTTGGTGTAATTATTGTTAGCTATCTGGTGCACGAGAAAGTTGTGAGGTTGGGATTGTTGGCGCCAAGAAGAATGCACTCGATTGGAAATTTATTGAAATTTATTTTTTCTGCTTTTTGGGACATCATGCGATAACGTGAATAGGTATATACGTATGGTGTAGAGGAAGAATTAGTTTCATTGATGCTTTTGAAGAATATGAACCAGTCGCTTCATAAAACCAACCATCGCTTACAAGTGTACTGCAATTCAACTTCTTCAAACCACGACAAGGTTTTAAATAGGATTTGCGAAATTGTGTTGGATGTTCGAAGAGCATTTAACACTAGATTTGAAGGTGATATAACAATGGAAAATATCAAAGCAGCCGCCACCGCTTTTCATAGAACCGTTTACGTATGCATTCGAACGAACGTCCGCCCACATCATGCTCATTAGTAGTTCCTAATGTCTATGCATGAGCTGCATTGCTATCAATTGAACAGGGTGTTAAAAAAAACAATCGTTGCTGTACAACAAGAACATTAGATACCATATACAAAGAGTCTGACAATGAATTCGAAATTTTCTAAAATTGAAAAATGGGCAAAAGTTTTGAAAACTTGTCGAAAAGTTGAAATACAGATTTTGAACACTTTTAACTTTAACTAAACATTCTTACAATCATTGTAAAGGTCACCCTGTATGTTTTAAGTGGATGCCAGAATTTTACGTCAGTCGAATACGCAATGAAAATTTCTTCTCTGCGAAAGGAATTTCAATCAACAAATTTTACTGTCATTCTCATTGACGCACCGGTCGCGTTGCTTCGCGTCGCAGATGCCATCATCATCATCTTGACTATACGATGGACGACCAATTTTGAAGAGGACTTTTTGATGATGGCTGCTGAAGAATAATTTTATTGTTCAATGTTCATCCAACTCGTAAGTTTCTAGTTTAAGGGGTTTTAATACATCCAAGTCATGTATTCGACCAGCAATCATCAATAGGGCACGTTCCGAAACATTACAATTGGAGTTAATGGTCGTCACGATAAGACTGTTGAGGATGTTGACTATGCAAATGTGGTTTCAATTTGTGTTCGTCGTTTAGTGCTGCCGATTTGAAAGACCATCAGCGAAATGAATTCGACTCACACCTGTTAAAGTTTTTAGTCTTTTTTTCTTTTTGGATTGGTTAAACGATGATTTGATTGGAAGGATGATTAAATGGACTCGAAGCGGCTTGTGGCTACTCGAATGGAAAAAGGTTTTTGGAATATCAGGACTGTGTTGTCCCAAAGCATAAATTTCTTACACCGAGTTAGGTCCAGTTGGTTTTTATGTTAATTGGTTGCATCGCAAATCGAACTAGAAAACACTTAAAAACGGAAAAAGCGAGGTTTTTAATCCGTCAAAATCTTTGTCATCCGGTGATGAAATTTGATAAGTATTGGCTCAAATGAGAGATAAGATACGAATCTAGGTCGCCAAAGGGGTATTTCGTTCAAAATGTTACCGGATTGCCCCAAACACCGTTCTAAAACACTTATGAAATTTGACAATAAGATGGCTGAGTTGGCGTTGATTTGGAATTAACTCGTTCAACTCGAGTTGACAAAACCGAGTTATGGCTAAAACTATTAAGGAATAAGGATCCTGCCAGACACTCCACACAACGGCACCACTAGGTTTTCGGTTACTTTTTCATAAAGTTATGGCGTTTTTAATTGGCAATCTGGAAGTAAAAAAAAAGCATTCTGAAAGCGTTCAATTGGGCAAAAGTGACTGTTCTGATTCTGAAAAGAAGAGAATTTCCCTTCTGATTTCAAAAACAGAATGCTTCTTTTCGATTCCAGACTCTGTTTTCATTTCTCAAATATTAAACTTGTACGAAAAGTGTTTTGAACCTTGAACTCAACCATCTACAATCATAAATTTTAAATGGTATCCAAGACACTTAAATTACACAAAAATAAAAAAAATCATAGCACTTAGAAAAATAAATAAAAAAACACACATCCAAAAATATATCAAAGACCTACCAGCCTTGGAAGAATAAAAAAAAAACCTCGTCTTGTGGAGCAATCTTCATAGTTCTTCAGAAGTTATGAGTCACATAAGGTTATTTTTACAACCAAAAGCCACAAACTGAAAAAAAAGAAACAACCAAACATTCTTGAAGTCACCTGAAGCTGAGATAAAAAAGTCCAAAGTTCTTAAGAAATGTGGATGGCATCACCGTTTACCATACCATGACAAATGTAGTTGAAGTGTTTTTCTTCCCATGGACGGGTATGGTTTTATTTGCAAATAATAAATCAAATAGTTGAGTGATTGCAATTATTGTTTTTTTTTTCTTTTTGGATTTGATAGCACACAGAAGAAGTTTGATATGAGTGTGCTTAGGGGAACAGGATATGGCACCAGTTTGGAATGAGTAAGAACCAAGTGCTTTCCTTCCGGGGCAACAAAAATCAACATCGTTGAAATAACGAATGAATTTGTGTATGATTATAATTAATAATGACTTTTAAGGAATTTCCCAGAGCAAAAAAAAAAAAGAACTTTGTTCACATTTCTTGAAATTGTGTCCCCAGGAGCAGGAGCTTACTAATGACATAGAACTGTACACTTTCGTTGGAGTAAGTATAATTTTGTTGACATTCATACACGAGCACACAAACGTTCTTTATGTCAAAAAGTGTATGTGCACACATCCCATATGCATATAATAAAATGTCAAGAACAAAATCCTAAACGGTAAACACATGTTTATTTTTCTATTTTTGACATTTTTCGTCGACCCGTTATGTTGTGAGACAGAGGCAGCTCCTTCTGTGCGTCCGGAAGTTGAGAGGACCCAACTCTTGTTATTGTTTTTTTCCCTTTTTATGATGTTTACATTATAATGGAAATGTTTATAAAGTAAATTATATTATTTCGGATGATGTATGATGTGTCTGTTTGAAAACAGACAATATGTTTATTCTTCATTAGAAATTTGTTGCTCTTTTTTTTGTTTCCCAGTGATTTGTTGATGTATTGAGAATAAATTTAATGTTTGTTATTTTTTAAACAAAAAAATCAATTTGAGCAATAAAAACAATTTATGAGGAGATTAAGACAGTTTTTATTGCAAGGAATTAAAAATTCTAGCCATGTTGTTGTTGGTTTTGTTTCCATTTTATTTCAGACCAAAAAAATGTATGTATAAGCTGAAATAGACAGCTCAATTGTGTCCGTTCTCAAGTAAACAAAATGCGAAAAAATAAAATTATATCTATGCAGAAGGTGTTCGTGTATGTATATATATTGCGTTGCCCTGGAGGAAGGAATTCCATTCTAACGAAACCACATTTAAGTGTGACATTGAAGTGTCAACGCTTGCGGTAGGTAACAATAAATAGCTTGGGTAAAAAAAGAGTGTTGTCATCTTAGCCTCAGGAGAACACTTTTTTGTTGGGTTATTTGTTTTGTTCTTAGTACAAAGAAATAGAACAATTTAAATAAATAGTCGGTACCAACCTATAGAATTGGTCTAAATGAGTCTTTTTTTTCAAAATATTTAAATTTACAATAATAACAAACAGTAATGGAATTTTGGCTTAACAATAGATATTGTTAAACGGATAGAGAATGAATCTAATGAAGTTGACACTGTACTACCGAAGAAGGGGCTCAATGGTAATCTGACGGGCATACTCCAGTTGAGCCTTGAATGAGTCAATTCGGGCTGCCAACTCGCGAATTTTGTAAGTGTTTTTGATTTTGCATTTTGTAAAAGTAGTGTTACTTAATGGCCAAATTTCATAAGTGTATTTTCTAGAACAGTTTTTAGGCCAAACCAGTAACATACAGAACGAAATATCTCTTTGGCGACCTAGACTCGAATGTTTTCTCTATATTGAGTCATTAACTGTCAATTTTCGTCGGCGAATGGCAAAGATAATCCGTCAAAATATCATTTTTCCGTTTTTAAAGCATTTTCTAGATCATTTCTCGGAGAAGTCCGTTAACATTTAGAGCGAAATATCTTGTATCTTGTCTCTCTATTGAGCAATTAACTGTCAGATTTCATCAGCGGATGGCAAAGATTTTGACGGATTAAAAACCTGACTTCTCCGTTGTTTAATTGCTTTCTAGATCATTTTTTTGGGAAATCCGGTAACATTCAGAACGATATATCTCTTATCTCTATATTGAGCAATTAACTGTCAAATTTCATCAGTGGATTGCAATGATTTTGACGAATTAAAACCTAATTTTTCCGTTTTTTGAGTTAAAATCGATTTTCTGGGTAATCCGATTTGGCGTACCGAGTTGTCACCAAATCGATTTAAATCGGTTTAGGTTAGGTTAGGTTAGGTTATATGGGCTGACAGTTGATATTGTTACCGTCACACTTAGATCAATGTAGATCCCTTGTGATACCCTGCAACTTCTGAAAAAGTTATTTAACCTATGAATTCTATGGTTGGTCGGGCCATTTGGTGGCCTTGACAAAGTTCAGTAGGCGATTGCCTGGGAGTTCAGATAGTTCTTTTAGTTAATTAAAGAAATAGTTGCCTAAAAATTTGAATCTAGTACGGCAGAGTGCTGGACAGTGGCATAGGAAGTGAGCTATGTTCTAGTGCTCTTCCTCATCGCCGCAGCCTCTGCATATGTCGTCTGTACTAAGCCCCATCTTCTTTTTGTGGTAGCCAAGTAGGTTATGTCCCGTTATCACACTTATGAGGGACGGTTTTTTGAGAAGTAAAATCTTATTGGATTTTTTCTTGTCGTAATGAGGCCAGAGTTTCCTGGTGTTACCGCAGCTTTCTAGTAGGTTCCATCTATCATTTGCTTTTTGAATGATATTATTACTAATGTTTCTTTTTAATTCGCATTGAGGGATTCTGATTCTGATGTTACGGTCTATGAGAGAGGGATCAAGTACCGAGCCTTCTTTAGCAAGCTCATCCGCATGCCAAGAACCCTAAGCTCTTCGCGACAGCAAGAAACAAGCTTTGACTTGATTTGCGTGGCAGAGATCGCTTTTATTGCTGCTTGGCTATCAATGAAAAAGGTGATATCAGCGTGTGGTATCGCCATCATGGATATTTGATTAGCAGCGTTTTTCACTGCCAAGATTTCAGCTTGGAAGACACTGCTATGGTCGGGAAGTCTGAATGAACTGGCAAGGCTAAGATTTTCTGAGTAGAAACCTGCCCCTACTTCAGTAATCATTTTCGAACCATCGGTAAAGATGGTAAAGTTCGATTCATTAGTATAGGATACACTGTTTTCCCAATCTTCTCTATTGGGGAAGCTGGTAGTGAAGTTTTTATTGAAGTCTAGATAAGGGGTCATGTAATCAATCAGTACAAACGTTATTACCAAATTGTTTTGTAAGGATCGTGGTATGGCCGTGTCGACTAGATCTCCAAATATTGGTCTGACTAAGTCGAAGAGCTGTTTGCTGCTGATTCTTGTGCAAATAAGTCTAAGGGGGTGAGATTTAGGATCGCTTCGAGACCCGCAATTGGGGTAGTCCTCATCACTCCCGTAGTGCTAATGCATGCCTTTCTTTGTACTTTGGTAAGGGTTTTTTAGTTCATGATTTCTTCAGAGCTTGCCACCAAACCAAACTGCCATAAGTTAGAATGGGTCTAACAATGGCTGTGTTCTGTGTACATCCACATGATTATCTTAGGATTTGGCCCCCAATTTCTTCCCAGAATCCTATTACACGAGTAGAGTGCAATCATGGCTTTCGTTAAATCGGTTTACAAAATTAACGTTTCGGCAAATTGTATTATTTCTCAACAAACAATAAACACAAAACTGATTGAAAAGGGTATAGGACATAGGAGTAACAAGCTTTAATTTGGGTAATACGAAAATTAAACTTACATAAAAAATTCCTTAGGGACTCGATATATTCCTTGTTCAAAAAGTTCAGCGCCAGTTCGATCTAATTGCAGTTTGTTTACAAAACAATTTCAAGCTTTTTATGCAACACTTCTTTTCGATTTTTACACAGCTCTTTTCACGTATGAAAACATCAACAGTCGTTAGAATTTTTCGCTCAATTTTTGTTATACAAAAAAACACGCACACAGATTAAAAGGATAGGTTCCAATTATCTTTTGAAAATCCAGACAAATTAAAACGGAGCCTTGAAGGGTTTTTCGTTACAATATTCAAATATTTATATTTTTTTTCCTAATTTAACTGAATTATAATTAAAATAAATTATTTCACTCGATTTATTTTAAATCCAACACGAGGACGATTAAAAATTATTTGATTATGATATGACTCATTTAAGGATTACACCCGCAAGGCGTTTAATCGCTTTAAAGCGTTTTTTAGTTGATGAACTTGGGAACTTGGGGGATAGATTGATTTTTTTTTATCAATTAGATTTATGGCAGGGACTAGATAAACAGTCTGTCTGGCTGAATGGAATTATGTGCCTTGAACGCCAAATGAGTCGCAGGGTGCGGGTAACCGTTAACACACAAAGAGGGTCCACAATTGTTAAACGACGAAAAAATTATGACAAGAAAGAAATTAATTATTATTCTTTCCCTTTTTAACTAGACACTTGGGATTTGGATGATATTCCTTTGTTTTTATTACGCTCTTCCTTTTATTCGCTTTAATTGATTTAATTGATCATTTGGTTAACGCAGTTAATCTCTTAAAATTGCGTTCCTTATAATTTACCGAAAACAATGAGAACACAAATTCGTTTCCAACAAAATGTAGTTTCACAAAAAAATTATTCACACACAAAAGATTCCTTAATTCCTCCTACTAAAATGGACGAAGAAAACACGAAAAGGAATCAAATTACTGTTTGAGCCGAGGACCAAGAAAAAACAGATGCAACAGGCCTTTGCCCTATATGCGGCTTGGCTTTAAAACTGGTGATTATTTTTTTTTTCTATGACACACACCGACACTCTTTTTCTTCAGAAACAAAAAATAGAAAGAAAAAAAACAGATGGCTCAGGTAGAATTATTTTGTTGTTTAATATTGTATTGTTAATCAAAATTCACTGCATGTTTTGACTATTGATAACTCCAAATGGAAAAAGTGTAATCATGGATTAAAAAATAAAACACTCAATTTTTTTTAAATAAATATTGATTGTATGATTGACCCGCATCGGAATCGGAAACCGCATAGAAGAAGCAATATTACCACACACCAACGTACTTGATTTAAAACTACACGAAAAGGAATCTACAATTTGATTGTGAACTCTGCTGCTAGCTAAAGCGAAGCTGGTGGCAAAGGAAAACCAAACCAACTACAGAGAGCCAACCAGAGCCAAAGACAATTTGTTTCGGTGCATTAACAGATTGTATTTTGTATATTGTATTTTGTATGTTTTGTTGTTTGTGTTTTGTGTGTACAATGCGAATGGTATTAAAACAGAATGAAAATAAAGTTATTTTCGAAATTGGAATTTGAGTTTAACGTTCTCTTAAAAATTTAAATTTAAAAGAGAGACGAGAGAATACACTGTTATAAATTTATATTAGATAGAATATAACAGTAATGTAGTAACCCTACAGTACCAGTACCAGAATGTAGACAGAAAACAAACAGAGACTGTTCAGGTTTACAGCATTTTTTTTGACGTCAATTCAAAATGTTTCTTTCTTGTTTAATGGCAGAGCGAGATAAAAAATTCCGTTTTCGTTGTGGTTTTTAGATATTTGCAAAAATGGCAAGTTAAACATTCGTAAAAAAATCGAACTTGAGATTTTGATCAAATGTGACATGACGATAATAAAGAATTCCTCCATCTGTCTGTTTTTACAGCCAGATTTTTGGCCACAGGTTCGATTGACTTCAAATAAGTATTATGATATGAACCAATTCACGTTAGTTGTTTTTTAATACAGTTATTTAAAATCAAAACTAAGGCCGTGTGTGAATTGCGTTAAAATGTGTATTAAAACTTGACGTTTGGTTAAAACTTGACACTAGTGTGGTGAATAAAATGGGTTAAAATTTACCCAGCTGTGGAGCAGGATAAATGGGTTAAAATTTTGACGTATATTTTTTAATCGTGAATGATAGAAAAGTTTGTTTTGTTTTGTTGTTTTGTGCTGTTTTTCTCCGTTTTACGGATTGATATTTCAATAAAATAAATAAAATACTGAATTCATCATATTTTCAAATCGAAACACGAAATTGTTTTTTTTCTTTTGAAAATGAAAATGTTTGCTGTGAAAACATGTTTGGCAGTGTGACCAGATGGAAGGAACCAATCATTCAAAAAAGGAAATTTTCGTTTGAAGACATTTTACTGTTGACTCAAAACATCAAATTACCACTGCAAAATCGAGAAAAATGAATATAACAGAGTTTGTTTCCTTATCTTTAGTGGCTTTTCGTACACAAAATTATTTTACCTAGGTGGATAAAAACATTTTTTGTTGAGGGAAATTTCTTAAATCATGAGGGAAACTTCCTAGTTCTACCCAGAAATGTTGGTTAAAAATATCCCTTTTAACGCAATTCACACAGCAAATGGCTAAATTTGATCCCATTTTCAACTAAACGTCAAATTTTAACCAAACGTCAAGTTTTAATACACATTTTAACGCAATTCACACACGGCCTAAGGGTAGCCCACATGCAAAGTTTTAAAACGTTATCTAAACTCTGAATTTGTTTTCTCAAACTGGCTCTTTTCAAATGCCAAGGATGATGCCAACGTCACAAAAAAGATATGATTCAAAACAAAATACTAATGTGAGATATGATCTTAACGGTTATCATTGACACCATTTAAAAGTGTAAGAATGCTAGAAGTATTATAGCTTTATTCACTTCAACAAGCGAGCTTATTTTCCTTGAAAAAAAATTATAATTTTTCAAAATTCTTAAATTTCTAAATGCCAAATGAATTCAGAAGTATAATTAATTATTTGTGATGTAATTTTTACTTGCGACTTATAGAATATATGGTTAAGAAAAGATTTTGATCAAATATGACTTTACAATGATAGGGAAGTTGAAAAAAGTGGATCCGGCGATCCCGTCCGTTTGCCTACGCATTCAAGAATTTATTGGGATTCCTAAGAATTATTTTTAAACTTTTAAGAATAAAAATGTAAATATAAAACGTATATTTACATACTGCATACTAAGATTAATATTAGAAAATTCTTAACAAATTTAATACATAAAAAAATAATTTAAGAAAAAAAACACTCCAAGGATTTTTTTCTTTAATTTAATAAATAAACAATTTCTTAAGAAAATGTATGGCATTAATTTTTTTAGATAAAATGTGTTTTGATGTATGTATGTTGTGTATGTATATATCAATTTTAATGTTTTTTAAAGAATTTTAATTTAAAAAAAATAAGTAGACAGAAAATGCCAAAGTTGTGCAAAAATATGAGTCTACATATTCGTTGTGACGTTGATTAGTAAGATGTTAGACTGTGTTTAGCCTAGTGTTATAGCCTTCACTGTATGGTAATTAATCAGAATTAAGAGCATTTAGAAAAAGCAAATCTTATTTTATAGGAGTTGCCGAGTTGCCGTTATTACAAAATTGATTTCGCTCAAAATATGTATGATGAAAATCAGTTTAAGTGCTACCATTACCACCATACAAAGACGAATTTTCTAATAATTTATACACAACTAGGTCCTCATTCTCACTTGTTTGAACCATGATTTAAAACAAAAAAAAATTATAGTAAAAAATGCTTTCATACACGATATTTATACCGTACGAGTACTAATATTTCTTTAATTTATAAGTTAGTTGCACTGTTGTGGCAGTTCAGTATCAGTTTCAGTTAAAGAGTTCAGATCACAAATGAGTTTAAAAGTCTCTGGTACACGTACAGAACAAGAATCTTTAATAAAAAGTCATTTACAAAAAAAAACGACTCCACGTATAAAAACTAAAATTAATTCATTCAGAAATCATTTGTTTTTCAATTTTTAACATACAAGAAATTAGTTGTATGGTTTTAATATTCAAAATACAAGTGCTTAGGACAAGAAATAACGATTCAAACATATGATTATTTTTTTTCAAAATATGAAATTCTTAGTAATGGTACATATTTCTTTTCTGCAAAAAAAAACGAGTCAAACGTGTTAAAAACGAGTCCCCGAGTCAAGGAAGAAAAAACGAGTCCATTTTGACTCTATAGAGTGCATGTGGTAACCCTAGAACAGACTTTCATTTCAGTTCAGTATCAGTTCTTCAGCAGCGCTGCCACTTTACTCCTATAGCAGTAGATCTACTGCGTTTTGGCCAAAACGAAAATATACTGCGCAGCAAAACCAATCTACTCCTTTTTTAGAATTTTGAAAAAGAGTATATATTTTCTACACAACTTTACGAATCTTTCATTCAAAATAAATAAATATTAAAATATCTCTATATATATAAAAATGGATGTGTGTTTGTTTGTATGCCTCTTATAGACTCCGAAATGGCCTAACAGATATTTGTGAAATTTTCATGTTTCATGCAGTGATGATTTCTGTGAAAAAAGAAAATGAAAAAAAAAATTGATTTTTTTTGCTTGGAATTTTTTGTTTCAAAATGGGTTTTCGAATGGAACAGAAAGTTCTTGATGAAAAACTCGGAAAACTCATTGGGAAAATTGCATTTTATTGCAGGTGCATTGGTTTTCAAATGGAAAACTGGAAAATTTCAAAATGAGTTTTCCAATGGAAAATAGAAAGTGCACTGATTCTAAAATAGAAAAATGGAAATTTTTTTATTGGGAACTCGGAAAACCCTGAGAGAGCACGAAGAACTTCAACACCTTAAATCAAGTTTTTTATGGAATTTAAGGTGGATTGGTTTGTTTGTATGTCCGGTTTGAACTCTTAATCCGCTCAATCCTCAATGCATTTTCATAACATTTTCATTGTATAAAAAAAAATGTTTCGGACAATCTTACGGGAAAGTCGGCAAATAAAGGGGACAACCGTTAGCTGTTTGTAATTCTGATTTTTGTGAAATAGTCAAAACCACAGATGAGTTAAAAGGGAGATGGGAAACCAAGCTGTCAAAATGACAATGTCTACAAGCTGCGGTCAAAGTTTGCTGCAAGAGTATGCGTGTTTTTACCAATACTATCTCAGTAAACTTCGACATAACACCTGATTTTTGTTGCTGTTTTTTCTCATTTATTCACATACACGAGTAACAGTAAAATAAAATTTGCGGTATCCGGAGGGTAAAACGTAAGTCAGTTTCCGATCTCCTTTTGTCTCTGGTCAAAACAGAGAAGTTTTTGAATTTTTCAAAGAAATTTGCACTTTACTTCATGCTTTAATGAAAGTAGAATGTTAATTGTAGTTTGTAGAGCTTGGAAAAATTCAGATATGTGAGAACCACAATTGGATTCAAGCAAATCACATTGCATTTTAACAATGTCTATGTTAATCAGAATGATTATTCTGGAGTTGCTCTAAAGGGTGGCGAGACGAAGTTCGCGGGGTCGGCTAGTAACATATAAAGCTGAAGAGTTTGTTAGTTTAAACGTGGTAATCTCAGGAACTACTGGTTTGAATTGTATATTTCTTTTTGTGTTGGATAGTCCATTAATCGAGGAAGGCTTAAGGCTACTTTACAATAGGCTGTGACCAATAGGAGCGAAGAATCTGTGGAAAATGTTGAAAAACCGGCAAAAAACATTAATTTTTCTGCGTTTTAACGCTCTTTTCTCAGGAACTGCTTAGTCAAATTAAACAATTCTTTTTGTGTTGAATGGCCGCTTTATCGAGAAAGGCTTGAAGCGATATAATATTACGCTGCGACCAATAGGAGTGAAGCGTCAGAGAAAAATGTTGCAATAACGGCAAAAAATATTCATTTTTGAAGGCTGGTATTGTTTGCTTGAACGCGCTGTTCTCAGGAACTGCTAAATCAAATTGAAAAATTCTTTTTGTGTTGGAATGAATCAATTTTTAAGCTATACAACGGTACGGTGCAATAATAAGAGCAAAGCATGAGTGAAAAGCGTTGCTAGAACGTGTTAAATTATACATTTGTAGGCTTTAAGTTAAGGAGAATTTCGACTTAGAAAGAGTCGACTGTTATACAATTTTAAAATAACTTCAAAACAAAATTCTGACGGGCGCATGATGCACAACTCAAGACGCACATCTGGCCGGTGGACGAGGTACAGGTGGACGAAGTCGCGGACAACTGCTACATTCGCTATTGGCTATGGGCTCAAAAACATCAAACTGAAAGCTGGCTGACTCTTGATGTCGTACAATTGTGTTTGTTTTTATGGAATTGTTTCTTGTTTTTGATTTGTTGTGCTTTTTTTTGGAAATGGTCAAATTTGTAACTAGGTCTTCAACACCAAGGTATTATAGTCGTATCCATAGTTATTGCATATTTTAAAATCTACTGCGCTTTATTTCAATCTACTGCGCTTTTTTGTCAAATATACTGCGCTCAATTGTTCGAAGGGTGGCAGCGCTGTTCTTCAGTTTTCAGTAACTCAAAATTATTCTCTTTTCCTTTCCTACGCTCTTACTCTTTTCTTTTATTTTTTTTGTTTAGAAATTTCTCTCTATCTAAATTTCAGTTCTCTTTTCGAAGAAGATTTACATTTTTTCGAATTCAATTTTTACTTTTTCTCTTTATCGCATTTTAGTGGCGGCTTTTCTTTAGCAGTTCTTTTTTTTTATTTTTATTTTTCGTTTTTATCGTTATCGTTATTTCTGATGCGAAAAGAACTAATGAAATAATAACAAAAGAAAAAAATATCATGTTGAGAAAAAACTCCCGCAATCTGACTGGAAGTTTGAGTTTGATGAATGTTGAATGGTGAAGTGAAATAACAAACGAACACACACACACACTGACACAGAAAACCGGAAATTGCTGCATCTGTTTCTTTGTTTTTGTTTGCATTTTGGCCCATGAATCGACCGACATAAGAAATCAACAACGCGACGATATCTCAAAAACTCAAATCTAATCAAACATTGCCAGAATTTTTGTTACGACAAATGTAAGGAGGTTTTCTGAACTGATTGAGTTAGGTCATTTTTCCATTTTCTTATTTACGACCTAGACGACTTAGTTTGTAGGTAAATGTCCAATTGTGGTTGTGGAAATGCGCAATGACCTAACCTGAACCTGACTAGGTATGAAGGCATGTATTTTTATACTTTAGATACCTACTTGGTGTTCAGTGTTACAATTTTACATAAAAGCATATTCTATGTTATATTGTTATTTATATAACCTGCCTACCTGTACGCTATGTACAGAAAGTGAAGTACATAGGTACATAGAGCTTAAACGAGGCCTTGTTTGTCAATCAAATTTGACAAACCATACAATCAAAAAAGCTTCAGAGATAAAGGTTCAATGGAGCTATAAACAGAAAATAGGAAAAAATCCTTAGGTGTTGTGGGAAAATTTCGATGACACTTTGCTGACGAGAAATTGGTAGATATATCGCTCATTTTCAATCGAAAAACAATGTGAGACATCAGACATATTTACTACACCCACATTGTAACAAAAAATTTAGTCACAGCAAAAATAGACATCCACTTGCCCAAAAACGTGTTGCTCCGAAAATGAAGAAAAAACATTGAACCTGTTAAAATTTTCTACAGAATCCTTCAATAAGGTAGGTACTGTTGCTGCTACCTAGAATTTGTTGTCTACGTTTCCGAGAATTGATTTAAAATACAATTGGAAAATCGGAATAGACAAGAAATTATATTGGAAAATGCACATGCACGCGTGTGTGTAATGATTGGCGTCTGCTACATTATTGAGGTTCGTTAATACTAACTTGACAGGGATATTTCATTTCTCCCTTGAAACGTCCAATTTTTTTGAACAAAAAGTGAACCATCTGCGTTTCTATTTCGATTATTTTTGGAGTGAGGTTAGAGAATAGAATAAAGACTTGCTAGATGTTAAGGTTTTGAGGTATGGTCTTGTGTGTTGAAAGAAATCACGTTTTCTGTTTTCAAGTTTGTTATTGTTTGACACATCGGAAAACTGCCCGCAGCAGTCGAGCTCGAGATGAATGTCTTGTATTTATTTTGATTGGAAAAAAGTGGAAATCGGAAGGCTGCCTTCTTTTTCAACTTTGAAAATAATGAAGATTGATACTTCAATATGTCGCTACTGTTGAAGGATTGATAAGGCAGATTACTAAAACACGTGATTCTGATATTTTTGGAAATTCCCAGAGTTAGATTTACTTTTAAGGGTTTTCCACATTATAAAGAATTCACGTTGGATGGTACAAACCACCAGAGGATTGTTGATGTCGTTGCTTTTAATCTGTTCTTTCAAACTTCTTTTTTCGGATCTTTGACTCCTCTTTAGTTCCACTTAGCTTGTCATGCTCTAAATGAGCTCAAGTAACCACATGAAACTTGTAAGAACACACGATGATTATAATTCATGCATTCCGTTTTGTTTTCTCTATTTCCTCTTAGTTCAATACAAACTCCCCAGTGGGGAGTCCCCACATCCCCCTTTAAAAAAAAGTCAATCAATTACAATTTCAAATGCCATGAATCGGAAAGATAAGTTCAGCTTCCCCAAAAATTCAATTTTCTAAAATGCTTCCATAATCTTAATAGCCCTCATGGATAAGTGGTAACTGGTAAAGCGTCTATCGAAGAGAGCACATCGTCTATGAGTGGATGTTTAAGTTGTTGGGGGAATTGCATATTAATTACACTATTATTGTCTAACACAAAATGTATCATAAAACTGGATTGGGCTTTAGATAAAATCTTCCCATGAAGATTTTTTTTTGTTTTTGATTAATTTGTGGCATATGGAGTATGGATGAAGTTGGTTTTAGGAACAAGACAGGATGCTGGATGCATTCCTTTTTACTCTGCATTTTTTGAAGGCTTACATAACACAGAGCTCGAAAAAAGAGAGAGAAGTGATTTATTTTGGAAAAACGCCTGGCCCTGAATCAAAAGTAAAAAAGGAAGAGCTTCCCAATTGTATTCATGAAAGGTAGAGTGTGAAGTGTGGTATCTATCCTCATAGAATCCCTGTTTTATTTTTTCAAATCAAAGAATGAAATAATCCTTCATTTCTGTAAGGAATATTAAATTTCAACACGTTCTCTCTTCTACGCAATACCTTGTAAGTGCGCTACACTGAAAAAAATCTGTTAGGATATTATATTAAAGAGGAAACAAACATTGGCAAGATGGACAGGAAGCAGGACTTGTGCAGTTGTGCGTCATACAAATAGAGAGATAGAGAGAAAAGTATGCTTGAATAATGGTGGGTATGAGAGGACTATGAAATTTGATGGAAAAGTTCGAGTTAGAGTGGGTTTCGACTGAGGGAGAGTTTGACTAAGTAATTGCTCGACTAAGGGAGAGTTCGACTTAGAGTAACACAGAGTAAGTTCGATTAAGGAAGAGTTCGACTAGTCGAAAGTTCGACTTAGTAAGTGTTCAACTTAGGATGGGTTCAAAATAGAAAGTGTTCGACTCAAGAAGAGCTCGATTACGTAAGTGTTGGACTTAGGGAGAGTACGACTCAGAAAAGTTCGATTTAGGGTGAGTTCGACTTAGGGTGAGTTCGATATAGGCAGAGTTTTTGAATTGTTGATGAGAGTAAGCCATTAAGGCCTTGGCTCTTCAAGAGCTGTCGCGACACTCTATTTTTTATTTATTTGAGTTCGACTAAAGGTAGGTTTTATTCAGAAGACTTAGGGCGAGTACGATATATGAAGAGTTCAAGTAAAGCAGAGTTCGATTCAGAGAGAGTCCGATATAATGGTGAGTTCATCTAAGTTAATGTCAGGAGAGTTCGACTAAGTAAGTGTTCGATTTAGGGAGAGTTCGACTATAGGAGCATTCGACTTAGAGAGAGTTCAACTTAGTAATTTTTCGACTTAGTAATTGTTCGAGTTAGTTAGACTAAAAGAGTTCACTTCGGCATCAATTTATACCTTACAAATCCCCATTATGTTGTAACATCCAACAAATCGGGCGTTAACTATTTAATATCATAAAATCAGAATAAATGATCCACGTTAAACCTTTTTTTTCAAGTGTAGTATCAAGTGTGAGGAGAATAAGGTAAGCTCTTAGGTACTTGAACGTACAATCATCAAACGGGTATACATGAAAACGAAGGTTTGGCAGCCCACCAGCAGCCACTTTATTGAACCAGCTAAAGAGCTACCAGAATAGCAGACAGATATATTCGCTGTCCTTTTACTTGTCTTAAAGATTTAAGAACCAAAAGAAACCATCTTCTTCTTTGCTTTGATGATATAAGGTATGATTCATCTTGCTCTCAATTTCCAGACACAATAGCACCTGATGAATAATAATCATAATAATACCTACATTCTACTCATGGTGATTGTAAAATAATAAACTTGATATCTCGTTTTGAGTTGTAAAAAGATACTCTACGCAGATTGTGTCCTACAAAGATACAGGTCGCTGGGCTTAGCGTTGGGTCTTCAGTAGGTTTATTATTTCACTTAAGTTTATGAAACAGTTTTCTCTGCGAAAACTAAAAAGGAATACAAACTTTGATGAAACGAAGTTTCATTAGTTGGCCTTTGGCTAAACAGCAACATGTTCTTGTTTATGGAAATGAGAAAAAAGAGGTTATTTTGTTCAGGGCATTGAATTTCCTTTCTGCTTATAATTTGCCTTTTGAAATATTGTAAATGACAAAGCAGGTAGGACAGTAAAGAGTTGGCTATTTGAAGTTGTTTTCGAAAAGTGTCACCCAACTTAAAAATCAAAGGTACTTAAGCTTCATTTCAAATTTTCTGTTTGAAGGAGTAACCACTGGCACTTCTTGCAGCCAAAAAAAACAGTTCATGAGTGTTCTTAAGAGTTTTAAACAGAAATGAAAAGAGCTTGACCTGCAGAACAGTGGGAATTGTTCATACGACGGTCAAGGCGTAGACCATGCCTACTTTAATTCCAAGTTTACCATCTTACAAAATTACCTTCAGGCATTGATTCACGGTGGCATATGGCTTAAGGCGTGCAAATAAATAACGATCATAAGTTCGTTTTCAGAGCTTCTAGATTTTCTTATCATATCAAGTTTCTTTTCTTCTTTCTTATAGCAGTAAAAAGCAAAGAGCGATCAAATTCTAATCTTGTTCAAAAACTCATTTTAAGCCCCCTCAAATAAAAAATGATTCACTTGAGATATCAAAATGTAACTTATGTTTTAACGAAGTGGTTCCGACAATTTAGATAAGCTTTTCGGATAGACAATCATAAACACACTTGAAAAAGTCTTCTATTGAGACAAGATCCGGGCATACATATGAAGTTTGAAATGGTAACGAAATCTGTCGGAAGAGGTCTTACGAAAGTTCAAGTCGTCATTCGAATTCGAATGATGGGAAATGCTTTCAAATGCATTCAAATTAAGTTCTCTCAGATAAGACATGAAAATGATTCTAATGAAAATAGATCCGATGGTAAGTGGACGTTGAATTTTTCCATTCCAGCTTAAATTTTACTTCGACGAAGAAAGTTTATCGAAAAAAAAGAATTTTCCAAATTTCTCTTACCTTCGCTTCTCCTTCAATGATCCCTGATGAGTGATGATACTTAATTGAAAAATGTGAAGGTAACCAATGGATCGAAAAATCAAACAAACCACACCTTTTAGTGGTCGATTACCTTAGCAAATACAAAGGGGACTGTTTTGGGTACCGGAAGTTTCGAAAAGTCCACCGTGTGTCATTGAAGCAAATAAAGATTTGCGGTCTTGTAAGCGGACATGAAACAGCTTCTTTTTGTGAGTAATGAAATTTGAGGGAAATTTACTCAACTTAACAGCAGAAGTAGTGTTCTTTTAATGTAATTAGGTTAGCCATTGTGACGGATGACAGTGCATACGAAATTCAGTTGAAAACTGTGAATCAAGAAGAAGAAGATAAGAAGTGATTGAGACTTTCCACTATGGCAAAACCCATAATTTGCGTTGACAAGGGTTATGTTCATACTCCACTTGTATTCAATTTGATCAAAGTTTGTTGACGAATTGATCGTAATCCCAACTCGTTTCATTAATAATTGAAAACACTTGCTACAACTTTTAAGGGATCTAACTCAGCTCTTAACTTCTTTTTAA
The DNA here is from genome assembly GCA_943590905.1 of Sphaerophoria taeniata. Lineage (NCBI taxonomy): Eukaryota > Metazoa > Arthropoda > Insecta > Diptera > Syrphidae > Sphaerophoria > Sphaerophoria taeniata. The sequence continues at coordinate 30,123,923 of OX016541.1, forward strand.
GGAGAGATCACGTCGCGTGATGTCAATCTCAAAGTTCTGGAAGAACTTGCCACATTTTTATTCTTTTTTTCTAATTTGAAACCATCAACTTCAGCTCAAGAGTACTTTTTAAGGGTATGCGGGCTCTTTTGTTTTTATAACAAAAAGAAGAAAAGCAATTGAAACTGCAATAGCCGTCATTTGCAATGCTACTGTTCCTTTAAATAATATATGACAGTCTTGTCACATTCACAAAACACCCGACATCCGCTGAAATTAATGCACCATGTGCATCCACATCCATAGTTTTAGAGTGCATTAAATTGAGTACACATCACTTGGGCTGTGTGTCGACTGACAATGGCGTCGCGTCGTCGTCGGTACTGATGTACCGAGAGCGTTGTGTCATGTATAACAACTTTTACTATTCGTCGCATTCAAAAATTTTGAACGAAGCTCCATTTCCATCAAGACTGATGTCGGGATGTGATTTAATAAAAACAAACGACAAACTGTCAACTTGAAGAAAATTTGTGAGTTTGCCGCTGACTTGTAATGCGGCTTCTTATCCCTAAATAAAAACAAATTGTACCAAACATGAGGAATGTCGGTCGGTAGGTATCAAAAGCATCTAAGCAAAATTTAAAGAAATCCACGGGAGATCTGAGATTACAATCTCTTGATGGATGGTATGGTGGACAAAAGGGTCGAGGTCAACCGAAATAGGTAATTTTATGCGGGGCACACAAGTGTTACCAATTTTAATGAAATAAATATATAAATTTAAGGTTGATATAGCAATCCAGACCTTGACCCCTGGTAGGTGTTTTTGCTGTTCTAACAGCAGCGATATAAATTTGTGTATAACTTCCTGTAATGAATTTTTTTTTTCTCAAGAGAAAAGTTTAAACTAAAGGGTCTTCCAGTGGAGCCCTCCGAACTTTGACAGTTGATAGCGGCCATCTTGTTCACTTCAATTAGCTGTCATTTATTCAGTCTGTTTATTTAAACCAGCATGGTTCATGCATGAACGGATTCAACATCGATTTTGATGAAAACTTGCATGACTGTTCAAACGTATTCGTTAATTTTGTACACCAAGTTAATTCGAGTGGGTTTTTATGTAAAACGAGTTGCAACTCGATTTAGAAAAACACTTAAAAAACGGAAAAAATTAGGTTTTAAATCCGTCAAAATCTTTGCCACCCTCTGGAGAAATTTTACAGTTAATGACTCAATAGAGAGATAAGATAGTGTCCGTGGCTTAGTGGTGTTAGGTGCGTTGGCTGCTAAGCAGAACGTCGTGGGTTCGAGTCCTACTCGTGCCCATAGTTTTTATTTCATCTTTCACGGGCACTGCCTCAACTTTGCCGTTCGGAATCGGCGTTAAATTGTAGGTCGAGGTCCCCTCAATTCTTCACAGGCACCCAGAGAATTGTTGATGAGAGTAAGCCACTTAGGGCTTGGCTCTTCAAGAGCTGTCACGCCACTCTATTTATTTTTGTTTTTAGAGAGATAAGATAAATAAATAAATAAATAAATAAATAAATAAATAAATAAATAAATAAATAAATAAATAAATAAATACAAATCTAGGTAGCCAGAGGGATTTGGATTGCTCTAAAAGCTTTCTAGAAAACACTCATGAAATTTGACTATTAATTTGACCTTACAAAAAGTAAGATTAAAAACATTTAAAAAATTAGAAGCAAGCTAAGCCGGTTGAGATTCAGCATTTAACTTACTAGCGGATCCAACTAACACTTTCCTCTGAAAAGTTTTTGATGCAAAATTAGTTAAGAAATACAAATATTCTTTGAGGAAAATTCGAATTCGAGAATGGTTTGGATGGAATATTCAGCTAAACCAAACGTTTCCCGAAACCAAATCAGTAGAGGCTTTTTTATTTATTTTTTTATCGGGTTGGGTCGACTTCTTTAATAAAAACAAAGACATCAAGCACCGAGCCTAGAAAAACTCTGGGATATTATTTTTAATAACTTAGGGCCACCCAATGCTGACTGCTGTCTGGTGAACTTTTAAATTACCCATCAGTTCAATCCTTCATTCCTCGTTTCAAATAAATATGACGTTAAAAACTTAAAACAAGAAATATCAGATAGCAGGAAATTCAATCTGGCTCTGATTGGTTCAAATGGCTTAAAGGCACTTAAATTAACAATCATTGTGTTGTCATGTTTCATAACGCAGTAAAAATAGAAGACAAACTCTAATCCGTGTGAGGTCGGTCGTATAATTAGTATGCTGCCAGTTGATTCAAATTGCCATGTTCAATTGTCCATCGACCACACTCTGCTACACTCATACATTGCTGGTAAGATTTATTTTACATTAAAATCTACCCGCTTGCCAAATGGAGATGAACTTCCCACCCCAACCCATTTCGCCAATTTCATTCTAAATCCAATCCACCAACCAAATGTCAAATGATAAACGATGCAAATAAAAGAACGAATATAAAAACAAAACAAAAAATTAATAGAATAGACCCTATGGGCATGAAAATTCTGAGCGTTAAATATTTTAACTCGAACAATCACTGACGACGCGACTTCCTTGGGGGCAATATTGTGATTTTATTGTTAAGTTCTTTGATTCTTTGGTTGATGCGAATCGCACGCTGCTTCTGTCAGATTGTGTGTTGAGCCTATTACCCTAGGATTGAAGACTGAAGAGACTGACCCCTCTTCGCCTTTTTCTAGATGAACATTGACGGTTCCTTGTTGCCTCAATGTGCAAAGGGTTAAGTGGTTTTACTGTCCATCTGATTGCAGATTCTCACTGTCAGTCGCATTGGCTAGGAAATGTGCATTCCCTTCGGTGTTGTCGTCGTCGCGGTCGTGTCCGTGTCGGTCGCCGTCGTCGTTTGTTTCTGTGTGTCTTTTTTCACTATAGCCAGAAGACCACCCAAGATTTTGTGTTTTGTTTTTGTTGTTCATACTCAGTGTTCTTTCTTTGTTAACAATTTGATTTATGCGGGTTTTATGTCACTTGCAAAAAAGAAAAAAAATATATATACCCCCGAGAAATATCTATTTAAAATAAGCGGATATTGGTGAACTTAGGAGCATTTAAGTGAGAGGATTAAGAGTTTTGTGTGGGCTTCGCATCGTATTTCTTTTGATTTGAAAAATGCCTTTATTTGGAAAAAATGTTTTTGAGCCGAAGTTTTCTTCGAATACGGCATCAGAATAACCCCTCTTATGTCTTTTCCCTTTTTCTATTTTCTTATTTGTTGAATAAAATCATTGGACGTCAAATATAGCTCTAAAAATCATCCATCATTATATTTTATCGTTCAGCTGAATTGATGCGAAACCGAAAACGCAAAACGTCAAAATCTATACAACATTATTCTTTCCTCGAGGAACACTTGCAACACTTACAACATTTCCATAAAATTAATACGTAGTTCCCAGTTGGTGTGTTTATGTTCCTCTGCACGGAGGGAGACCTCCCCAAAGTTTTCTGTTTGTTTCGATTTTTAATGTTTCTTTTGAAATTGCCTCTTCCCTAGAACATTTCCACTCCCCAACAAAATTGACAGAATATTAAAATGTAATTTAGACAGTGTCTATGTCCAATAGAATAGGAATAAACGCCTCGAGTGGAAAACTGATGGATTGTTGATATTCATAAGACGGCACGATTCATGCAACATGCTGTATGGGACAGTCAAGTTTTGAGTGCGATATTTTTCTATAAAAATGGGCGGTTGCAGTATGATGCGATGCAAGGCAGGCACGATGTTGTAGTTGTCATGCCTTTGATATGTTTAATATGTCGACTATGATGGCAAATTCGATGCAAATAGTCATACGTGCCTGCTTGGACAAACGAAATAATGTGTCAAACATAATGTAGTCGGAGGGATTGATGAGATGAACCACCCAAGAAGACTTTGATATGGGTGGCATTTGGATCTTTTCAATGTGAGTCATATAGATTGTTTTAGAATTTTGATGATGTCACAACTGCGATCAATGTTTATTTAAGGGGTTCTCTTTGGCGGAAATGGTTTGCATCATTTTTGATTTGAAGCTTCTTTGTCAGATTTGTACATAGAACCACTTGGATTTTTCAGCAGAAGTGGTAATAAAAATTGAAGATTTTTAGTCTAATCGTACTTCCTCAAGATTAAAAACGTATCACAACACAAGACAAACATCTGAACAGAAAAGAAGAAAGTAGAAGTAAGCATTATTCCCTTTACATAAATTCCCTTTGAATTCCAAAACAATGCAAATACACAAGATAAGATAGCTCGTTTTCATCTAAAACTACAATGCAACAATTACGCAACACCAAACAAGCAAACACTTCAACACTAGACAAACAAAACTAAAGCGCCAAAGGTTGATGATATTCGTTCCTCTTCTTGAAAACTCATGAATTATTCAATAATTCCTTAAAGTGAAATAATTGCTGCAATAGCGCCAATACCGTAGGTTCTTGAGGAACTAACAAAAAGCAAAACAACTGCACATCTTGGGCACTTCTGTTTTCTGTAGTAGGTAATGTCATCAGGAACCACCTTCTTGTGTGCTTGTGCTTTTGCTCTGATCGCACACGACATGCAATCATCTGGCAATGCAATTTTAGTTTGAAATAAAGAAAAAGAAGAAAAACAACAACACCAATGAAGCGTTGAAAGAACAGATCACAACAAAAGTCTTCATGGTATCAGGTTCATTGTTCGCGAATGCTTTTTGTTTGTTGCTGCAACAACACTTCTCTATAGTCATCTCGGATTCACCTAGACAAAATTGAATTCCACAGACTTCGGAGTCGGTTTGTTGCGAGTTAGAAGAGTAAACGTTTCAGTGGACATTGAACTCTGCTCGTTCTTATTTTGGAATTCTTTTTGATGTTTTTGCCGATGATCGTTTCTTTATGAAAATGGTGTGGATTTTGAATGTTAACATTTCCAAAAGTTCAAAGTTCATAACTAATTCAAGTTCAAAATTTGTTCAATCCAAAACTCCTTCTAACAGCAGTATTTCAAAATTGATTCGAAAACTGTGCGTTCCTCACGTGCCAATGGCTCGAATCGTGTGACAAAAAGTTATAATAACCACCCGCTAAGGTATTCAAATCTCGTCTTGTCTCTCAAATCCCAATGAAATAACGTGCAAGTGATAACATCTTCGATACACACCCCACCACACCGCATAATTCGCAAACGAGTTGTATAATTTGAAATAAACCTCAGCCCTCATCCAACCCCGAGGAAGATAAATATAGTTGTTGTGGATACTTATCCGCTGATGTACATCTTAATTTAACTTTTCGTTGGATTAGAATATAAATATATAGGAGACCCGTGTTGGCGTCACGTCGAAATGTATCCACGAAGCAAATTTTCAGCAGCTCAAAAGTTTGAGTCCAACATGAGCAACAAGTTCATCAGGTTCAACTTGTTGAGGAAACCACGAATGAAAAACGTTAAGCAATCATTACTTAATTCATGGAAGACAAATAACAATGGGCAGTTGAATTGGAAATAACTTCAAATAGAAAAAGGACTATTTTGATCTCATACATTGTTCTCTAAAATTCTGCATACTTATTTTTGTTGTAAACTTTCATTCGGTGGTTGTATATCTATATATATATTTGGTTTTCCTTAAAAAAATAAGGGTGGACTTAAACTTATGACCTGCAGTGTAAATCGCAAACACGAGCAAAATATTGCATTGAACAAAATTGAAGCTCAATCTCAAGCAACATTGTCCAATGTCAAAGAATGGCATCATTCATGAAATGTTGCTAGGTTCAAGGATAATGAACAAGCGAAGACGAGAACACGATGGGTGGCAGGTGCTATAGATAAGCAGCAATATGAGTACATATCTAACATCATTTAAATGAAAACTCACGATAAATGGATTTCATACAAAATTTGATACACGAGAAGTTTTATTACAAAGTCACGTGTTCCGCAATACAACGCGCGCAATCGATGCCCGCCTACACTACACGTCATGTTTCTTAGAAAATTGTTAACAGCAGTGATGATTTCTCAGAACTTCAAATATTCATTTCAAGGAACTATAAAAATATCAATAAGGATTGTGCCGCTTCAACTTCAATTTCAAGTAGAATGTTTTTTTACGCATTGTTTATGAAAAAAGAGAATTTCCATCGACATTTCTTAAGTAAACACAATGTTGATAGGATTTCATTGATAAATAATTTCATGGTCAAACGATTTGCATTGATTTCTCAGTTCTCACATAAACACAAATTCATTCATGAACAACTCATAATAGTCATGAACTCAATTGTTTACGAGGTCCGCGCATAAAAGCGATAAAAATAAACTCGAAAATTGTGTTTATGAAAAATTGTTTGATATTTTATTTACACGAATATTCAATAAAATGCTGAAGGATACAATTTTCTGCGTCAATTTTTGCTTTGATTTTGTTATGACTGTTTAACTTGTTTTTTGTTTACAGGAACTGGAAATGGAATAAAATCCTGGACACGAAAATAAACTGACAGTTTTCTTCCATCTACGCATTATTTTTAGCATTTATTTTAAAGAAAACAAAAACAGATTTTTTGAAACTTGTTAACTTTGTTTACACCGTGTCTGAATCTAAAGACGAAGAAAATGCAGCTAAAAAAATAAGTCAGTATTGTTTTTTGCAACAAGTAACTTTTCAGCAAAATAAAAGACTGACATTAAATGAAGTAAACAAAATTAAACTTTAACAGCCATAATATGCTTCAATGGCAATAGGAAATTGTTCCATAAATTATGAAACAGTGAGCGCATTCTGAAACCTAGTGACTACGTAGTCAATTCGTTTTGATGGCTGCCTCCGTTATATTCGCAGTAGCAAGTCTGTTACTCAAATTTTTCAATACCCTTTTGTTAATATTTTACTTAAATGCTGAAATGGATTGTTGGCAAAAAATACTGTACAAAGCGCTTGTCATTGATAAGACTATCAAGCTATATAAAGGTATCCCGACCGCATTGCTATACAGATCTGTCAGCATTTTCAATGGCTTCTGACAAGGGTATATACTGGCATTCCTCCCCTTAAACCTGGGGAGAAACCAATCTGTGACTGTGAAAATCTACAGGACAAACAATTGTCACCAAGTCCACCCAAATTATGGCTCATGCACATGACATTGACATTTGGAAGGAACCCACAAGTTGTACAAACCTCAAGTATCTAGATCAAACAGGCGGGGAAAAACCTGGGGCTGTATATAAATTAGGGAAAAGCCAAAGAAGACCTACTATCAAAGTTGAGGACTACGAATTCCAAGAAGTGTTTGTGAGACGATATATAAGCATAGTCCGGATTTAGCTAGGGCTGCATACCTGAAAAGTCCTTTGCTGTACAGTTCATAGTCAGTATAGAAAACCGCTCGGCAAACCAAATTTTCGCTTGAAGGGAAAGATAACGTAGGCCAGGACGCCTGAAGCTTTGGGTTTAATAACTGGATTGCGTCGCCCCCAGCCACATACAAATTGGTACTAGGAACTTTCGGAAAAAATCCGTCCTTCGATATCGGTGCCATATGCTAGGAAGGAGAATGGAGAAGAAAATTCAACCGCGATCTTTTCAATCTAGTAGGTCCAGAAAGACAAAACGAAATGTCTACATTGCATCAGCAAATAACATCTTCCTTGCTATGTATTTGGTTTGGTTTGGTCGAATAGTGGACATAGGCTGGCCCGAAAATAAAGAACGTATATAGAACGAAGCGTGCAAATACTCCTCTTCCATAAGCCAAAACACGTTAAACTTTCGTCACCCGAGTCGTCAAATTAGCTGAAGCGGATTCTCATAACAAACGACCGACCGTTGAAAAATTCGAATATATTGTAATATTCGGCTTGGTCCGACAATTAAAACTTATTCACTTTTTAAATAAAACACAAATTCACTTTATTCAAATCACTCACAAACTTATTTATTCAACACTTTCAATTATAACTTTTCAAACACAGTGTACTTTACTTATCGCAGTTCACAATCAACTAATTCGCCTCGCCACCAAACGGCTATTTATATCAAAAATGATGGGTTCTAGAAACTACTATTGGTTCCTATTAGTTCTTGGGGAAGCTGAAAGTTCGAGAGAAAATACTGGGATTTTTGTAGGGGCTAACGTTCTTAATGCTAAACAAAAAGTTTCTCTTAATCTTAATTAATTATTGCCCCTCACGAGTGTTTACTACTACAATTAAACGATATTAAGTAAAGAGAGTATGTACATTAAATAAACAAGAGATACAGAGTAAGTAAAGAGAGTAATGAAAAGTGTGTACATTAAATATAGAAAGAGATACAGAGTAAGTAAAGAGAGTAAGAAAAGTGTGTACATTAAATATAGAAAGAGATACAGAGAGTAAGAGATAATAAAGTATACACATTAACATTAGTATTAGACATTACAATAGAAGGAGATACAGAGCGTATGAGATAAATAAAGTGTATACACATTACATTGCCCCCTCCTTAGGATTGATCGTCCCGAACAAATCCATCATCTTCATCACCACTGTAGCGATGTAGTCGGTCGCGATGTACGACTTTAAGTTTACCTCTGACTCCTTTTTGTATCCGGTACACGACGTCGTTGATTTTGCTAATCACTGTATATGGGCCTTCCCAGTCCCGTTGAAGTTTCGGTGACAACCCCTTTTGTCGATGGGGATTGTAAAGCCACACTCGATCTCCTGCTTGGAATTCTGTTGTTGTCGCTCGTATATCGTAGCGTGTCTTCATTCGGTCACTGAACATCTTAATTTTTGACCTGGTATCGTCGTGGATCTGAAGGAGTCTTTCCCTGAGATCATCCAAGTAAACATCCTCGGCTTGCGGTTCCGACGTGGGACATCCAAATTTGATTTCGCTCGGCAGTCTGATGTTCCTTCCCATTAAAATCTCAGACGGTGTATGGCCAGTTGAGCTATGTCTTGCACTTCGATACGCCATCAAAAACAGTGGAATGTGTCGATCCCAATCTCGCTGGTTGTCGTCCACAACTTTGCAAAGATGTTCCTTCAGGGTTCGGTTGAACCGTTCGACCATGCCATCAGATTGTGGGTGGAGTGGTGTTGTTCTTGTCTTCTTAATGTGAAGAAGCCCACAAACTTCCTGGAATATGTTTGATTCAAAGTTCCTTCCCTGGTCGGAATGCAGTTCTAATGGAACACCGAATCTGCTCACCCAGTTGAACACAATTTGGTCTGCGACTGTTTTGGCTTCTTGATTCGGTATGGCGTATGCTTCAGGCCACTTGCTGAAGTAATCCATGACGACCAGAATATATTATTTGTTTCCGGAAATGGACCCGCCACGTCTATTGCAATCCTTTCAAAGGGTGATCCGACATTATACTGCTGCATTTGGCTGTGATTCTTTTTGTTCGGGCCTTTGGTGGCAGCACAGGTATCACATTTTCGGCACCACTTCTCGACATCTTCCCTTGCATGTAGCCAATAGAATCGTTGTCGAACCTTTTCTAGCGTCTTGTTTACTCCTAGATGGCCTCCCGAAACTCCATCATGCATCTCTCGCAGAACGTCCACAATCTTCGATCTCGGTAAGACTAGCTGCATTACATAGGACTTTCCATCTGCTGATTCCCATTTACGTCGAAGGACACCCTCTTGGACATGCAATGAGTCCCACTGTGCCCAATAGGCCTTTAGAGCCGGACTTCTGTCGGAGATATCGGCCCATTCTGGTTTTTCCTGGTGTTCCTTGCATGCGAGGATGGGTTCAATATCTGGGTCCTCTTGTTGAGCCTTCCTCAACTCGTCGTTGCTCCAGCCATAAATGGGATCGGTTCTGGTTCGTTGAACAGTAACCACTTCTTTTTCTTCTTGGCGTCTGCAATGCTTACAGTCTTGCTTACATGGTCTCCGAGACAGTGCATCAGCATTTGAGTGAAGCTTCCCCTTCCGATGTTGAATTTCATAATCGTACGTCTGCAGCCTCTCAATCCATCTCGCCACTTGACCCTCTGGATTCTTGAAATTCAAAAGCCAGTTTAGTGCTCCATGGTCGGTTCGGAGAAGAAACTTCTGTCCATAGAGATACTTATGGAAGTGCTTTGTTGCCAAAATCAGTGCAAGAAGTTCTCTTCTGGTCACACAATAGTTTCTTTCCGACTTTGAGAGTACCTTGCTGTAATAGGCAACCACCTTTTCTTCGCCATCATGTACCTGTGACAATACAGCACCAATCCCGACATTGCTGGCATCAGCATCAATGATGAACGGTTTTCCTGGAGTCGGGTAGGTCAGCACTGGTGCATTACACAAGCGTTGCTTGAGCTCTTGAAAGCTGCGCTCGCACTCACCTGACCATTTAAACTGCTTTCCCTTTTCCGTTAGCTGATGTAGACTCTTGGCGATCTCAGCAAAATTCTTGACGAAGCGCCTATAGTAGGTGGCTAGACCCAGAAAGCTTCGGAGTTGATGTTTGTCCTGTGGTGTTGGCCAATTCTTCACGGTGTCAACCTTATCAGGATCCGTCTTAACTCCTTGGGATGAGATGATATGTCCCAGGTATTTCACTTCGGTTTTGAAGAGTGAACACTTTTCTGGATTGAGCTTGAGGTGGGCTTCTCGAAGTCTTTGAAACACGGCTCTCAGATTTGTACAATGTTCGTCAAATGTTTTCCCGTATACGATGACGTCATCCAAATAGACCAGGCAAGATTTCCAAGTGAGTCCTTGCAGGACGCATTCCATAAGGCGCTCAAAAGTCGCTGGAGCATTGCACAGTCCAAAAGGCATCACTTTGAACTGCCACAATCCGTTTCCTGTCGAGAACGCTGTCTTCTCTTTGTCTTCAGGATGGATTTCTACTTGCCAGTATCCACTTTTCAGGTCCAAAGTTGAGAACCATTGTGCTCCTTCCATTGCGTCCAGAGTATCGCTGATCCTAGGCAGAGGGTAGCTATCTTTCTTGGTCACATCGTTCAACCTTCGATAGTCCACGCAAAAGCGGGTTGATCCGTCTTTCTTCTTTACCAGGACCACTGGAGACGCCCAAGGGCTTTTTGAGTTTTCGATAAGACCCTCTTCTTTCATGGTGGTTATCAGTTCTTCAACCTCACCTTGTTTGGCTAGTGGAAGGCGTCTTGCAGGTTGACGAATCGGCTTTGCATCCCCGGTGTTGATTCGATGTTGAACCAGTTGTGTTCTGCCATATTTCCCTTGCGATGATGAAAAGATGTCTGCAAATTCTTCGAGGAGACCTTCTGCAGTTCTTCGTTGTTGTTGGCCAAGATTAGAGGACTCGAGAATGTTCGTCTTTATGGAGTTCAGCTCTTTGGACTTCAATGTTTGCCTTGGGTCTTCTTCGCTGATCCTTGTTATCGCTGATACAGATTCGCATTGTCCGACAATCTCACCTTTTCTAAGCTTAACTTCGTACGGCTTGATGTTGAGTATTCGTACGGGAACCATGTTCTTTACAAGTCTAACAAGAGTCTTCCCAATGGTGACGTTTTGGGAGGACTTTACAGATGCTGGTTCGACCATGAGGTATCGATGGCTGCCAGGCTTACCTTTCAATTTCGTCCACACGAATACTTCTGAAGAAGCAGGCAAAGTCAGATCTTCTTTAATGACGGTTTTCACAGATAGCGAGGTCTCATACGAGTGAATCCCATAGATCATCGGAATCTCGATGTTTCGATATTTCAGGACTTGGTTCCCGATGTCCAATATCACTCCGTGATCTTTCATGAAATCGACGCCGACAATGCACTCGTCGCATATATCTGCTACCAGGAACAGGTGAGAGAATTCCAGCTCTGCCATCCGGATCTTAAGACGTACCTCACCATAGACTTTTGCGGATTCTCCAGTTGCAGTCCTTAGACGATAGCTATTGGTGTTGTGGAGCCATGTCTTCTTAACGAGGTCCTGCCGTACAATGGACGCCGTGGCACCGGTGTCGATGGTAGCCACACATTTGTTGCCGTTTATACTTGCTTCCACGGTCAGGCTCTTGTTGTCACGTTTCGTTTGAGAAACCTGGATGGTGTTTCTGTAGCTATCGGTACTAGAAGCCAGCTTCTGTCCCTCGAAATTGGTGGGGTGGGAAACAACTTGAGAAGCAACATTGTTGTAGGTGCAACTTTGACCAGTTGACATATTTCTGTGTTCACAGTGTTGGCATGCGGTTCCTCTTCGCGGTAATCTGCACTGTCGTTGAAGATGCCCGGTCTTGTTGCAGTTCCAGCATCGTGCTGGTCCGTCTCGCTGACTCCTTTCCAGAGTAGCCTTCTGACAAGAGCATTCTTGGACTTCCAATTCTCTCACGCGATGCACGTTTTGGGAAGCTTGTTCTGCGGCTTTCATTGTTAGAGCGAAAGCCAATGCTTCTGGTAGTGTTTGTTTTCCGGCAGTGCGAATAGCCCTTTGGAGATTTATATCGCCCACAGCTCTCACAAAGGCTTCAACAGCAAGTTGATTAATTATCTCGTTGCCAGCTGTTGGGTATGCCAGGTGAACCAGTCGCTCGATATCTGCCTGAAGCTGCTGCAGAGTTTCACCTCTTTTCTGTGCTCTATTGTTAAGCTGAACTCGGAAGACTTCTGTCATGTGGCTATCCCCAAACCGCTGTTCGATTGCGTTTACCAGAACTTTGAAGTCACCGTTCTTCTCTGCTGGGATGGTTTGTAGCAGTTCAGCAGCTGCTCCTCTCAAGGCAAGCGTAAGAGCAATGTATTTTTCGTCATCGTCCCAGCCGTTTGTTAACGCTGCTGCTTCAAACTGTTTCTTGTAGATTGACCACGGTATCTGACCATCAAAGCTTGGAGGATTCACTTCTCTCTTTCTTGAGCACTCACCAGAAGTTTCTCGAGCTTTCATCTTTCGCACTTTTTCTAGTTCGCTTGTAATGGTTTCGATCTGGTCGTCTATTTTCTTGAAACGTGCATTAGTCGTTGAATTTTGTTTTTCGACACGCTCATTGATTCTGTCTTCGAAGTCCGCAAACCTGCCTTCTAGCAGATTTTTCTGTTCATCAAACCGATCTTGTAGTTGTTCCAGAACATCATTCTTTTGTGTTTCCAGTTGTTTGAGGACATTCTCTTGCTCGGTCTTCTGCTCGTTTCTTTGAGTTTCTAGTTGCTCCAGAACATTCTTGTTTTGAGTTTCTTGCTTCTTTTGATTCTCTTCAAATTTGGCTAGAAGAAGTGTCATCATGGTAGATAAGTCGGCAGTTGCATTTACCTCTTCCGATTTTGCTTCCACTTCGAAAGCAAACGTATCTGGGTCTTCATTTTGTTCTTCCAGATATTCTTGTAGCCGTTTTACGAGTTCGATTTTATATCCTGCCGCACTTAAGCCACGTTTGCTTAATTCGGCCTTTAGCTCAGCGACAGTTAAGTCTTTCAAAACTTTACTTATCATTTTTAACTTCACTATTTCACACAAAATAGTTTAATCACTGTTCACTGTTTTATTCTCAATAAGTTTTAATCCCACTTCTGACACCAATGTAATATTCGGCTTGGTCCGACAATTAAAACTTATTCACTTTTTAAATAAAACACAAATTCACTTTATTCAAATCACTCACAAACTTATTTATTCAACACTTTCAATTATAACTTTTCAAACACAGTGTACTTTACTTATCGCAGTTCACAATCAACTAATTCGCCTCGCCACCAAACGGCTATTTATATCAAAAATGATGGGTTCTAGAAACTACTATTGGTTCCTATTAGTTCTTGGGGAAGCTGAAAGTTCGAGAGAAAATACTGGGATTTTTGTAGGGGCTAACGTTCTTAATGCTAAACAAAAAGTTTCTCTTAATCTTAATTAATTATTGCCCCTCACGAGTGTTTACTACTACAATTAAACGATATTAAGTAAAGAGAGTATGTACATTAAATAAACAAGAGATACAGAGTAAGTAAAGAGAGTAATGAAAAGTGTGTACATTAAATATAGAAAGAGATACAGAGTAAGTAAAGAGAGTAAGAAAAGTGTGTACATTAAATATAGAAAGAGATACAGAGAGTAAGAGATAATAAAGTATACACATTAGTATTAGACATTACAATAGAAGGAGATACAGAGCGTATGAGATAAATAAAGTGTATACACATTACAATATGTAGGTACATACATTTTCAATAAATTCAAATTTTTTTCATTTTCTTCCTTTCAATTCACATTAGGTATGTCATTACATCAAATGTCATAAGGGTGAACTTTCGGGGAGAAAAGTTGTTACTTCTCCGTTGCCGAGTACCAATCTAGTGAACAAGAAGTAAGAAATGCCGAGAGGAAGAGAGAACGCTATTATTAGCGTTCTGTTAGCAGTTTCATAACCAGAACCTTTTGAATGTCCGAAATCCATTTCTTCTAAGTATATCTCTGACCAGCCAAGATTTGTCCTTGACTTTTATTGTTGATTTCTGGACCGCTTCCGAAAGATAACTTCATGGTTATTCTTCTTCAAAAAGTACCGCGATAAGAAGCCCCTCACACGGAGAGGAAACCTCTTAATTTCAAGTTTTGTTCTAGAGACAGAAAGTACTGCCTTTGGCTTTTACTTGTTTCTTTCCTCGAGCTCGAACCACTTCTTCTAAGTATATCGCACCGCTCACTCCTGAGATCCGCTCCCGATTATTCTCATAGTCATTTGCAAGAGACAGGTTCGCTTATTCTGTGGCTAGTGGCTGCCTTCTTCTAAAAGTACCACAGGCAGACATCTGGCACCCGGACCCCGCTCACTCTTGATTCTCTAGTCTTTTGTTAAAGACAGGGCCAATTCCAACGGAATATTCTGTAGCTGCTCTTCTTCTAACTCTAAGCGCACTATAGATAGTAGCCGTCAGTCGGGCATCTCTTACCGTTTATTCTTTAGGTTTTCACTGGAGACAGAAAGTAGATCATCCTTTTTTGAATACTAGGTACTTGTTATTTTCTTCGGTACAATTCTTCTACTTCTACTAGTGTATCTCTCGAGACCCGCCACAGATAATATTGTAGTCTTTTGCTGGGGACAGTATTGGGATCGATCCTGGAGTAAAAAAGTATCACCATAGTAAAACCTGAACACCAGTCTTTAAATCTATCAGGCAAACAATGCCTAGTATAAATAGCAGCAAAACACTAAGCAAATGTAGTATATCCTAGCTTTCCCTCCTTTATTCTATTTATCATCATACGAATTCGATTATTGGATGATCTAATTTCCTTTTTCATATAATCTTCTTGCGACATTACAAACCTAAAAAAGACTGTTGACATTTTCGATTTTAAAAACAAATTCAACCCTTTTGAGGGTTAACCTCATGAAAACTATATCCTATTGCGATGTTGAAAAAATAAATTCATCCCTATGACCTATGCTATATCATTCAATAAATTTTATTACTTCGGGTCTTTTTTATCGGAAGGGAAGTAGAAGTAGGTACAAATAAGTACTTATAATTAATGGCACACGCAAAGTGTTTTTTTTTAGGAAATAGTTTTTCCACCCTTGTTTTCAGTACTCACGTACCTCTAGGTACATACTTTCGCGAACAATAACAGAAGTTCTGTCAACCCAATAGTTTTGTAGTTCATCCCCTTACGGCCTTTGATCTATAATTTTTTTGACGTATGATATCATGAATTCCATGAGCGGTTGTAAAAAATGGACCTACTTTTTCTGGGCTTGGCGAAGTTGACTGTTCTGAGAAGTATCGTAAGACTTTAGCTTTTTACCTTTATAAAATGTGCAGAAATCCCAACCATCCTTTTATATTGGAATACTGACAAAGTTCAATCTTCACCCAAGCCTTCAAATCACCAAGTCCACCCTAGAATATTAACCTGCATTATTAAACGACAAACGGGTATTAAAACTACAACCTATAACAGTTTAAAAATTCAACAGATGTCCACCGACGATGACGCGACGAGAACGACGACAATAACACAAATATTTACCACTGTCGGCAATAGCGGTAAGACGTGCGACACTTTAATCGGAAGCATACATTAGCCCAGAGTAGAGTCATTGTGCGGATTAAACCAACTGCCAATTAATGTAATCCGTAAATTTAATGCAAAATCGGAACCAACAACATAACGAGCAAAAAAAAAAAAAAACACACAACGAGGTTAGGGTGAAAATGACAACGCCGCGAGTACATACATAAGTGTGGTGCGGTTTGGTGTGACTTTGATAATGATACGAGCTAATGGTCTTGGTCACGATTTATTTCGATGAGTGGGTTTTATATCCGTTTTTATTTAGTTTAGACAGAAAAAGGGTAGGGTTTGGATTTTGTTTGTTGGGGTGAAATTACTCCAATATCAATGGAAAATGCGTTCAACTTTAATTGAGTGAAAAGTAGCTGCCGGGTTGATTAAACAAATCGATTTGTTTCTTTTTAATCAGGTGTCCACAAAAAAGTGAATTTTATGATTTCCAAAATCAGTTCTATAATCAATTCAAATTATATAATTTAAAGTCCTTGAACAAAGTGAACCTTTTTGTATAAGTAAATCACTGGATAATGTGTGTGTAAAGGTTAATGTATTCCAGAAATAAACATCTACCTACTACAAAGTAACACCCTCACTAATGTGCGATACATGTTGGCCTTTGGTCGATTTTAAATTCATATACCTAAGTACTGACATGCAGACAATGTGGGTGCTGAGGACGATAGGATTATTTGGAATTGAATTTAATTTAAACAAATGCTGGATAGGCTGCCACACCCACTGGCAGTTCAATTCAGATAAATTACTTTCCTTTACGTGAAAGGGAATTTCAATGTTTCACAAAGCACCCTTTGAATTTCATTTGCAAGTTAAGTTGTCTGCTGGTTGGAGGATCTTCGCGCAATCGATCAGCTTTAATTAACGGTGTTGAAAGGCGGATGGGTATTCTCGTTGTCTATGGTATCACTCTTGTAAGTAACAACTTACTTTTGCTTGAGGTGTACCTCCGTTCAACAACTAATTTAGTCGTAAAGTAAGTTTATACAACAAACACTTTGAGTGAGACAAAGTTAAGAGCTTTTAAAGTCTGAGGTTTTTTAAAAGTTATAAAAAATATGTCTGACACTAAAATTTGTAGTATGGTTGTCATTGAGACGTAAAAACCTTAACTTCCCTATAACATTCAAACACACTTTTGTGTGTTTTCTGTTGCCCTCACTCTTTGATGCGTAATTCCTCATCTGAGGAAACCAAACACGAATCAAATCCCCCCCTTTAAAGTCACAATTTCCTTCAGTAAACCATTGGATAATCTTATTTATCTGTGATACATGTGACGATGTAATAAAATTACTTCATCTGCATAAAAAAGGGATCCCAACAGCACTTTGATATGCCCGGCTTTAATATCCCACACATAACCCATTTTGTTTGTTTGTTTGCTTTTGAAATTAAGCCGCTTTTCAGCTGAGCCGGCTCCATTCAATTTTTGTTCTGCCTGTCTTGTTGTATTTCATTTCATCTTCACGCCTTTTTAGGCTTATTTTCGTTAATTTTCGAAACCAAAATTAATATGACGGCTGACACTGACCTCCTCGTGGTTTTTTTGGTTTATTTGTCTATGTCACACCATCACGGTCATAAAATATTCAAATTACCAGTATTTTCGATTGGATAAAAGGGAGAATTTAATGTTAACACACAATTCGGAATCGGATAAGGCTGCGATATAATTCATTTATGTCGTCTAACGAGGGTATAGGGAACAGCTCGTAAAATTTCGTCCTCATATCGACTTCTCTCTAATAAAGTGGTTATTCGTGTCCGTATTCAAATTTGTCCCTCCCTTTTAATTTAATAACTCACTTGGATTCTGATATCAGAGTGCATTGAACATGGATTGCATGAACCAACAACTTTCATGGACAGTGAGGAATGACTGGTTAAAAACAAAATAAATATTTTTCTCAATCAGAAAAGTAAAAAGAGTTTTTCTTTTCGACTTTTTAAGCAAACAACTCCACAGTACAATTGAGCAGACTGTTCAGGTTCACAGAGACAACACAGGCCACACAAGTAGATGCAACCAGGTTTTTTGGAGGTTCATCCCTGCTAGTTGATAGTTATCCTGTTTTTTTATTGTGTGGTTTCCTTTATGTTTTCGAGGGATATGAGATTTGTAGGCTTATGCATTCATTTATAACAAATTTAAACAATAAAATTAAAGGAATGGGAAGAGACCTGTTTGGATATAAATCTAAGGAAGTGGCATAGTTTAGTCGATATAAAAATAAACATTTCTTATGATGTAATTATCCGTTTGCTAACAAATATCGTTTATAATCCACGCGAATTTTAAACTGTATAAAGTTGTATTTTATAAATAAAAGCATTCGGTGATATGGAATTATTTAAACGAAGAATGATTTTTCTTCGTTCTCCATGATTCTCAGCATTTGGTGTCTCATATATTTCATATTTCTGTTCTTGTAAGAGTCCTAATTCAGGGCTGTTAGAAAAATCGAATAAGATATTAGATTATGATATCCTTAATTCTCATAAATTTGATTGATGAAGAGGAGTAGTTGGTCATGAAAAAATGTTGGCGGTCAAATGACATTCGGGTGAAAGTACTACGGGAAAGTACTTTTCGAGCAAATTAAATCTGAATTTCGTTATACGACTCTTAGCCTTAGATATCATATCACAACTTGGGACTGCAAGCAGATTGCATTTGACAACAACAAAAATTATCTTCTCAGATAAAACTGCACAAACTGCAAAAAATAAAATTTTACTACCGAAACTCGCTGTTAGTGACAACAATTTAAGGAACGATAAATCCAATTTGACAGGCAATTACCCGTTAAGTGCTTAATTTGAGTTTACAATTTCCTTGTGTGATTTTGCCAGTCAGTGAGACCACGGATTGGTCGAAGTGTCGGAAATATCACTTATACGTTTAGGCAGGCGTCCGTAGCAGAAGTTCCAAATCAGTACCTAAATTCCACGGCGTTTTCAAGATTTGGGCACTAAATTAAGGCGGATTTTGGAAGATGTGGACTTAACACAGGAAAAAGGTTAATCCTTCTCTATTCTGTATTTATTAAATTAACTGTAAACGTGCAAATGATATGTTTTTCCACCTAAAAAATGTGTAGGTTTTTTCCTCGTCGATTGACATTTCATCTGTCTCTCAAATGTGGGACCAACGTGTTTTTCTTTATAATTTTCCTGATCGCTATAGATAGGTAACTGGCGCCTTAACTGTAATTGAAGATATGGATTTGGAGTTGGACTAAGTACCTACTTCTAATTCACGTAGGACGGCGCACAGTGGCCCGTTTAGGCTAAAGTCATTCCATAATTGAAGCGTTGAGAAGGTTAAGTGACATATTTCGAGTTTCGAGTAATCTTCGTTTAAAGTTTATGGCTTATAACTTTTTTTCTGAAAGTGATGGAAATTTAGAAAAGGGTCATAAAAAATGCTTTAAAAAATAGAAATTTAGGTACAGCAAATCATTTTATTTAAATTCATTACAAAGTGTTGTTTTGGACAAAAAAAAAGTACTTAGCACCTTTATTCATGAAGAATTATTATTTTTTTTTTCCTTATGAAGGGGATAAGTAAATCCAGTAACCTTAAAAGATGAATAATATCCATACTAAGTAATAGGAGGATTCAATCAAAATTAGGTTATTCAATTTGTACCAAATAGTCCAGCAGAAGATAAGCTCAAGGAGGTGTACTGTGTCCTCTTTTATGGCTTTTGGTCTTTGGTTTTTTTTGTGAGCAGTTAACACCTTTTTGCAAAAAAAATAAACCTACACTCAAAATTTGTTCTGGAATCTGGACTCATAAAAGTGTTAAGTGATTTTATCACCTTTATGCCGTGCAAATGATAAAAAGAAGAATTTAGTTATCCCCTTTATTTAAGGCTAACTTTGAAACTAATGGGACTAGAAAAGAGCCAGTACGACCAAAATTTAAGTTGTCGCTTGCCGCCTTTATCTGCTGAAAAAATAGAAAAATTCAAAAATGTCACTTAACCCCTTCTCATTCTCAACGCTTCAATTCATTTTTTTCGTTGTTCCAGAATTCAAAATTTGCTGTTTCGCTGAATTAACAAATATTTGTAGTTCTTGAAACCGAATTTTCCCAACGGTTTGGTTTTGAGAGGGGGTCAAAATTGAACTTTTTTTTTAGTTTTAATAACAAAAAAATTTTTTTTTCTTTTTCTTGACTTTAAGAAGCTATATTACGAAAGTGGGGAAAGAATTTTTGTTTTTTCTTTCTGAAATTAACAAATACGGTAAAATATATGTTTGGAAAAAATATTACAAAAAAAAAAAAATTCAATTTTCTTGTTTTTCAATGGCAAAGTAATAAAATGTTGAATACTGTAACTTTTGAACTAGTTGAGATATCACCACAATTTTTTTTTTATTTCGAAGAAAATGTTCACGGCTAACAATATGATGAGTTTTAAATTTATTACATTTGCAGGGTGTTCCAGAATTTACGAACAACAATTTTTTTTTCAAATTCAAAAAATTATCTGAAATGGAGAATGAATTCACCACAATTTTGTTTTTGATGACGGAAATATTTTAAAATACGATATGTTATAAATATTGTATAAATCGGAGGCACTAAAAAATTAAATTGAAGGGTTTATATTGTATCCATAATAAAATATTAGCAGTTACTTTTGACTTTTGACGAACATAACTACCATTCCATGCATGGTAGAATCAGATGCATGGAATTTATATTAAAACTTGCATATACACTTCGACAGGATGGAGAGGATATCGGTGAATCGATTGGGATCAAAGAAGCACAAAAAAGAAGAAAGGAAAGGATACAAACGTGTTTCCGTGATCAGCTTGGACTCGATGTAGACAAACCAAAGTATGGATCCGGAAATACTAATGATGGGAACACTTCGAGAAGATTTTTCGAGCAATCGGAGATAACAGCTCAAATAACTGGAGTAAACATAGAGGTTATTTCCAGGCTGAAAATAATACTTGATGTTTTGAACTGCAGGGAAGTTGTGAACGCAGTTAAATTTGGGGAGTATACTAAAGCAAACTCTCGCTACCTGTCTAGGAAGACATAGAAGGAGCTTTCAACAACGTCTTAACAGAATCTATTCAAGAATCACTAGTTGACCAGGGTGTAGAGGACTACATTCGAAACTGGATTGTATCCATGCTCTGTGGATAGAAGAATTCAAGCTTCCTTAGCTAACCCTTACTTGACCAGGTGCGTAAGCAGGGGAACACCTCAAGGGGGTGTTCTGTCCCCCCTTCTTTGGCTTCTGGTCATGAACAAAATTCTCATTAAACTGGATAGTTGTGGTGTGAAGGCCGTTGCCTACGCAGATGATTTGATGATAATGGTATCAGGTAAGTTCACTTCCGTGATTAGTGAGATCAAGGAGATGGCATTGCTAAAAGTTAGCAACTGGACTACAAGCTGTGGCCTGGGTGTCAATCAAAGCAAAACTGAACTGATGCTCTTTACTACCAAAACAAAAATACCACCCTTCACCTTCCCTCGCCTCCACGGTGAAACTCTTTCCTTGTCTTCCAGCGCCAGATATTTGGGAGTAATACTTGACCCAAAGTTAAACTGGAAACTTAGTATCGAAGAAAGGGTCAAGAAAGCCAGCATAGCTTTCTATGCCTGCAGTAAAACTTTTGGCAAGAAGTGGGGCTTGCAATCGAAGATAATCTTGTGGACGTATACAGCCGTGGTCCATCCAATCTTGACCTATGGTTCGATTGTTTGGTGGCCCGCACTCAGCAAAGCCTACAATATAACTAAATTAAAAAAGGTTCAGAGAACAGCTAGTGTTGGGTCCACTGGAGCTTTGCGCTCATGTCCATCTGACGCCCTTAACGTTTTTCTTTACCTCTTACCAATAGACCTGCATATCAAATATCTAGTATCTTGCAGCGCGTTGAGACTTAGGGAATCGAATAGTTGGTATTCTAAGCCCTATGGTCATAGTAATATTACTAACCTCATCCCAGCGGACATCTTTTCGACAAAAACTGACTATTGCACTCCTACTGTGGACCTCAGTGCGGATTTTAAAGTTATCATTCCATCTAGAAATGAAAAGGATGAGATCACTCTTATCTGGATTCCGGGTCATAGTGGCTTTGAGGGCAATGAACGAGCTGACGAGCTGGCTAGGCAAGGATCAGCCCTTCATAGTTCACTCGCGGAAAGAGTTAACATTCCTCTTGGTGCTATGAAGGGCAAGATCTTCTCAATTTTCCTCGCTGAATCAAACCTCAGGTGGAGTAGCCTAACCAACTGCATCATATCTAGAAGGATATGGCCCACCTACAATAAATCCCGTACTAATAATCTTATTTGCAGACCCAGGCAAGACATAGCCAGGGTCGTTGCTACATGCACCGGACACTGGCCTGTCAGAGAACACGCATCTAAGTTAGGCATCCCCCACAATACTTTCTGTCGTAGTTGTGGGGACCAGCGAGAAAAGGAAACTGTTCTTCACTTCTTATGTAAGTGTCCTGCCCTAGCCAAAACGAAAGCCAAAACATTGGGAAAATCCTTCTTCAATGACCTTAATGAGCTTTCCGAACTGAAGATCAAAGATTTGATCTCCTTTCTAAATGCAACAAAGTGGATTTTAGGCGTATTTTTAAATGATTGTTTCAGTTCCCCTTCGAACTTGAGATCGCAAGCTGGCGCACTTCAATATTATACATAATCCCTCTTTTAATTTTATAGGTCAAGCGAGTTTTTTATGGTATCAAAACGGCGCAACTCAGCGCTAATTGGGTCACCGAGCTAGATTGCTCGTGGCCACCATTTCAACTACTACTACTACTATACTAAAGCAACAGCAGCTCTGTTGACTCAAAAGTATCCTGAAAAACAACTGACACCTACTCTTCACAAAATTTTGGCTCACAGTCAAGATATTATAGAGTATCAATCACTTCCCCTAGGAGAATTATCTGAAGAAGCCCAGGAGTCCAAAAATAAGGACTACAAAAGGTAAAGATATCAAAATACCTGCAAATTTTCGAGAATAAGGCAGAATGAAGACTTATACAACATGCTTGCAGCCTCATCTGATCCGCTTATTTCTTCTCTGAGGCACGTAAGAACCCAAAAAGATATGAAAGCACTTTATTCTCCGGAAATGTTGAGTTTATTCAATATTACCACGGCCCAAGATGATAGTTTTCAAGAAATCTAATGTTTATAGTAAGTACATTTTAACTATTTTTATTTTATATTTTGCTGTTCAATTTGTTATTTACTGTTATTCTAATGTCAATTTATAAAAAAAAAAAAACTTTTTTCGCCACTGTTCCTCTAAAATCGGTGTTTTACTTTTTGCGCTACTGTTAAACGTCAATTCCTTTTGTTTTACGCCAGAAAAAGAGTTTTCTTGTTTGTTTAATTCACATTTAATCATTTTTATCTCACTTAATTTAACTTAGCTTTTTGACAGCTATTTCCGAAACACCCTGTAATGTTTTTATTTTGAAATTCACCAATTTCATAGCGTTGGATGTAACTTTCAAAATAAAAAAAAAATTGTGGAAATATCTCAACTCGTTTAGGAGCTATGATTTTTGGAACCAAAAAAGCCGAAACGGGCCACTGTGCGGCGCGCGGCGCACTATGATACGAAGACCTATATGCAGCCTTTAAATTCTATTAATTTGTATTAGAAAGCTCACATTGTCAATGTCACTTCTATGACTGATGATCATACTTGAAGGGAAACGAGAATGAAACGAAATGAAAACAATCTGTTCGTTTACTATTCTACTGTTAATACTGGGCTTATTGTTTAGGAATGTTACTTTTTCCCGAAAAAGGTTTAAACACTTACCCAAGAAAAATTTATTATGATCCTTAACAAAACGTTCTTACTTACCTGAAAAGAAAGTAAAAATAAGATCAATACAAAATGTAAGCAAATATTAGGTTATATGTTAAATCTAATGATTCAAATTTCTTAAATAAATTTTAAGGAATGTCTATTTCACAAAAATAAATTTGAATGCATTTCCATTCAGTGCTTTTTAAACACTTGAAAATTGCATATCTACTTATTATCTCACGAGAACTAGTCTCTCTCAAAGAATTCCTTGGCTACACATTTTTTTTAGCTGGATAAAAATACCGTAAATCTATTTTTAACTGCCATACAAGAAAAATGAAGCAGAATTGCAACGCAAAAAATATTCCCCACATGGATTTCTTCAAATTCCACAATAGGTTAGTTTTCATGCATGCGCTGGCTATACTTTTTTCTTACAATTTCTAAGCTAAAACCGCATGAACATTTCATGCCAAGAAGTATCTCCATATTATCCATATAAGTATATACTCGCTCTATGCATTTTAAAATTATGTGCACAGATATTCCTATTTTCCAACAAAAATAGAAGTCTTGTATCTATGGATTTGGCTTTTGTATTGGAGCTGCAATCGAAATTTACATTTCAGTCGTTGCGTTTTTTTTACCACAACTAATTGAGCTAAATTATTGTAACTCTGACACTAAAAAGAAGAACATTTTCTTCTGGATTTTGAATTAGAATAAATGATGGGTCATTTACGCTTACTCGAGTTAATTCGCCTTATTTTTTAAAACTAAGTCGGTTTGCCAATCACGCGGTAAGAGAGTCAACTCGATTTGCAAACTTGGCAATGGATTGAGAAAAACCAAGTAAGCTTGCTTCTAATTTTCAAAAGAGTTTTGATCCAAATGTCAAATTTCATAAGTGTTTTCTAAAACGGTTTTTAAGGCAATCCGGTAACATTTAAACAAAATATCCCTCTGGGCACCTAGATTCGCTTCTCATCTCAGTATTGAGTCATTAACTATGAAATTTCATCAGCGGATTGCAAAGATTTCGACGGATAAAAAACCTCATTCTTCCGTTCTTAAAGAATTTGCAACTCGGCTTACTCAACTGCTCTCGAGTTAATTCGGCACATAACTAATTTGAATAAAAAACAGAGTTGCTATAGTTTAGTTGTTCAAACAACATAAATCGAATTGACGGACGCAGCCTAACTGCAGTGTTAAATAACACAAAAACAAACTATAAAAAACAGAAACATTCATACATTAATTTTCCTTCAACAACAACTTTCAACCACACATTTTGTCACTAAAAACATAAAATCGTAGTGTCTACATAAACTACCACTGATGATTTGAATGTAAGAGGCCAACCTACACAGTTTCGTTACGATCCTTATTCAAAATAAAATTCTTAAAACAAAAACCATGTCCAGAAGCACATCAAGAAATTCCAACTGACATTCATTCTCCTTACAATCTTTCAAAGAATGAAACCAGTATTCAAAAATACCTCCAGCGCACAAGCTCATCGTCATCCATCCACTTTAAGCAATACATGAAATGCAATATTTCGGATGCCATATATCCTATCTTCAAGCATCATGTGCATCCTTTGCCCTTTCAGTTCGTTCAAGCTCTGTCTTCTCCCTTTACGTTCGAAATTTGAAATATGTGCAATGCAGCTTCGCTTCTTTGCCGCCCCAAGGTTCGGTGTGTAACTTTATCATTAAACTCGATATAGAGACACGAGTACATAAACGACATAATTTCGAGGGCTGATCAAAGACTTTCTTCCACATAACGCCCTAAGGCTATACTGCACTTGTGCATTCTTCTTGAAGTTCATTCATACGACAGCCAACTGGTCGCGCGATAATTTAAACTTATCCCGACAGACAGAAGAGACTGTTGAGTCTGTTGTATGAGTTTTAACTGATTTTTTAAAGTCTCGCTTCTATGGTCAGTTAATGGTTTCAGAATTGAAAAGGTTGGCAAATATGCCTTTAAGGGCAGTGTGCGTTTGGATGAGCAACTTTCTGCGGCTTAATGCAAGCTTTTGGTTTTGATATCTAAATGTAGGTCCGTGCTGTCCAATAAGCCGGAGGATGCTTCTTCTTCTGACCTGTCAGAAGATGAACAATCCTCCTCAATGAAAGGTTCCGCGCTCAGAAAATTATAGGTTAAGTCATTTTTTCTTGTTCCCTGTATGACTTGCGAGACTTGTCTGTTTCTTGTCTTTTTTTTTCTTGTAACTTTTGTTCGGGTGGACTTTAAAACATGTCGAACAACACACACCTGTACCTGAACCCAGCTTATGTTGTAGGATGTTCGATTCGGTATTTATGCCACACAGCCATCAGAATTGATAGCGGCTAATAAAAGCTTATAAATAATTAATTTTCACATGCAAATAATGTACCGTTATGTTTTTCTTTTTTTTATTCAAGGAATTTTTGCACAACGTTAAGGTTATTAATGTTTTCTCAATTGGAATGTGATTGGTTGCCCATCGATGTAACGATGAGATGATATGTCTTCAAGTTGGGACTGTGAAGGCGGCATGGTTTCTTTTTGTTTGTTTCTTGTAGGAGCATCTCTTACATACGAAGGAGTTTGATTGATTTTAAATAGGAAATGAAAATTACAGCAGAAACAAGAAGATTGAATATGAAATTGACAGATGATTGAATTGTGAGGAAGGAAGGATTTTACTGGTTAATTGGAAGGAATTAAGGATTCCGCGTGGGAGAAAGTAACACATGTTTGTGGGTTTTTTTTTTCAGAGAAACTTGACATGCAAGCAAACCTGATGAGTGATGACTGTTAATTTTTTGGTGAAAACTTCTTTAGGCGTAATAGTCCAGGCAAATTAAATATAGAGGACAAAAAAATGTTATCCAGAATTTTACGTTTTCAAATGGTTAAAAGGGTTAAGGTCAACATAAGGAAAATGAGTTTTGCGTCCAAGAAGGTGGGGATGATTTTAGGGGATGAAAAGGGGGGAAAATCGATTTATCTCGTGTTTTTTGCAATTTCACGAAAAATTTGATGTCCTACTGAAAAATGTTGTATACAAAAGTTGTAGATCTTAAAAAAATCTACAACTTTTGTATGGGTCATTTTTTAATATAACCTCAAAATTTTAGAAAAAAATGCAAAAAATCAAAAAAAAATTTTTTTTGTTTTTTACTTGTCAATTTCTCAAAAATAAATATTTTTTAACCAAACTTGCTGATAATACTCCTTTTTATGTCCCAAAAAACAGAAAAAAATATATACTGAAATAATAAAAACTGTTTGAAATATTCATTTTTTTCGGTCCGAAGCAAGTTGTTTTCAAGGTTACATTTTACTACATACAATTATCGTAGAGAGGTCATACAGGGCTCATTTTATTCGTTTTGACGTTTTCTTTTCAATGAAATAATAGGCGTGTTTTATTGGGAACTTAGCTCAGCTTAGCAATAGAAATTACATGTCAAACAACAACAACCGAAAGCTAAGTAAAAATAAGTTAGGAATTTTAGTTAGGAATTTCCTGAAGATAAGGTTTCAGCAATCCGACACTTGAGTTTTTCGTTGTGTTTTTCGTTTATCAAATGTCAAAACCTTTTGAAGAAAATAGTTTTCCACCATAGCAACTCAATGTAAAAAAAATTGTTTCAAATTTGAAAATAGTTTTTCACCATAGCAAACTCAATGTAAAAAAAATTGTTTCAGGTAGGTGTAAAGATGGCGTTTGGAATATTTCGATTTTTGACATTCTGGTGAACGAAACTTAATTCAAAGCTGACTATAGCGTTTTATTGGAATTCCTATTGCTAAGCTAAGCTAAGTTCCCAATAAAACACAGCTAATAAAACAATACAGCTTCCATTTAAAAACATGTCTAAAAATTGAAAAATATAAAAAAGTTAATTTTGCAAAAACAATTTTTTTGGTTATTGTTAATAATTTGCTATAAATATTTTTTTTTTTAATCTACTTAGACCATTGAAATGTACGGGAAAAAACACGAAGAAACATATGTTTTCCTATTTAAATACATTTTTTATTTTTGTACAATACTGCTTTAAACATTGTAATAGCATATTCCGTGTAGTTGAAAGATATCAGGTAAGTACATACAATGCCATCGACTTTTACTTTAATAAGAAAAGTTCCTCATTTCTCGCGATAAAATTAATTAATTCAATTATTTTCTTCATATTTTGATAAATAAATCGTCTTATAATTAACTTTTGTATACAATTATTTAAAACATGCTTTTAAATAATTGAATGATTTTCTTAAAATGAATTCTGAATCTAATTTAACTTGCCCCGAATTTATAATTGAAATTTATATCAACAAAATAGATTGTTAACAATGCCACTACTATTACTGTAAACGTTCGAAATAGTGGACTGTATTTTTAGAGTTTTTAAAGTTTTAAAGTTTCCTTTTTTTTTGAAATGATAAAACACCGTTTTAAATTTTCGACCTTCTTGGCTTGAATTCTCTTTTATTGTGTCGTGATAGCCACGACGGGACTTTACAAAAAATTCAACTCAACTTAACGAAGAAAGAGCAAAGAATGACGCAAAGTAAAATTGACAATAGGTGACAAATGATTAAGTAGGTAACACAATAAGTAATTAAAGTAAGTAACACAATGAGTTATTAGAGGAAAAGCAAAATGAGTTATTAAATTTAGTAATACAAAAAGTTATGAAATTGGGACTGGTAAAGAACTACTAAAAATAATAAAAAATAATGGAGGTAAATGGCAATAATGAAAAACTCAATTTTAATCAAGTTGATATTTTAATGAAAGTACTGATAAATATCAAGCATTTACAATTTATATACACAAATATGAACTATACATTTACTATGGAATTTATTACAATATTTAATAATGAATGAATATGCACACTAAACCAATTTTTGTCTCTTCGCTAATAATTGTAAGTTTGGCTGATCATCATCGAAATGTGTGACTTCCTCATTATCTTCAATCGTTTCTTCATCAAATTCCTCTGTAAACTTTTCCATAGTATGATTTTCTGAGTTGAAGATAATATCTACTTGGTGTTTTATCATTTCAAAAAAAAGGAAACTTTAAAACTTTAAAAACTCTAAAAATACAGTCCACAATTTCGAACGTTTACAGTAATAGTAGTGGCATTGTTAACAATCTATTTTGTTGATATAAATTTCAATTATAAATTCGGGGCAAGTTAAATTAGATTCAGAATTCATTTTAAGAAAATCATTCAATTATTTAAAAGCATGTTTTAAATAATTGTATACAAAAGTTAATTATAAGACGATTTATTTATCAAAATATGAAGAAAATAATTGAATTAATTAATTTTATCGCGAGAAATGAGGAACTTTTCTTATTAAAGTAAAAGTCGATGGCATTGTATGTACTTACCTGATATCTTTCAACTACACGGAATATGCTATTACAATGTTTAAAGCAGTATTGTACAAAAATAAAAAATGTATTTAAATAGGAAAACATATGTTTCTTCGTGTTTTTTCCCGTACATTTCAATGGTCTAATTAGATTTAAAAAAGAAAAATATTTATAGCAAATTATTAACAATAACCAAAAAAATTGTTTTTGCAAAATTAACTTTTTTATATTTTTCAATTTTTAGACATGTTTTTAAATGGAAGCTTTATTGTTTTATTATTTCATTGAAAAGAAAACGTCAAAACGAATAAAATGAGCCTTGTATGACCTCTCTACGATAATTGTATGTAGTAAAATGTAACCTTGAAAACAACTTGCTTCGGACCGAAAAAAATGAATATTTCAAACAGTTTTTATTATTTCAGTACAAAATTTTTTTCTGTTGTTTGGGACATAAAAAGGAGTATTATCAGCAAAAATTTTTTTTTTGATTTTTTGCATTTTTTTCTAAAATTTTGAGGTTATATTAAAAAATGACCTACACAAAAGTTGTAGATTTTTTTAAGATCTACAACTTTTGTATACAACATTTTTCAGTAGGACATCAAATTTTTCGTGAAATTGCAAAAAACACGAGATAAATCGATTTTCCCCACTTTTCATCCCCTAAAATCATCCCCTTACCTTCTTGGACGCAAAACTCATTTTCCTTATGTTGACTTTAACCCTTTTAACCATTTGAAAACGTAAAATTCTGGATAACATTTTTCTTGTTTTATCTTTGTAAATGAGTTAATTTGCCTGGACTATAACGCAGAAATTTGCTGGAATTAAATGAGACTCAGGCTTAGGCAAAAAGTAACACTGAGGAAGCTTTGAAACGAAATTTGTAGTCTTGGAAATTTGGGAGGATTGCATAATGTTAATAAATTTAATTGAAAATCTAGACAATGTTGCGCAGAAATATAGTTCCTTTCGATCAGAACTACTTTTGGGTAACATTTTGTAACGTTGCGTTTCATTTTTCTCTTTCGATGCACGAAGCAGTTTCAATTGCTTAGAAAATACGGAGTCATATTAATAACGTCACACTCACTGTAGTTCTTCTTGATGCTCTTTTTTCACATTATTAGTGTAACGCCGTCACACAGAGAATATCAGAAAAATGTTCTTTTCAAATTGACATTTTCCAATGCCATATCTTTATAGACATCAAGACAGAGAAACTGTAACGTTTCTGTAACGCATGCTGCTTGCTACTCCATCATGGTCAGTGCATTTGATGTCAAAAAAGGAGTTAAATTGCAGAGTCGGTGGCATGGTCGGTCTTGACACAAGCGGATGAGAACACCGCATGAACGTAGAATGCGAAGTTGAAGATTTATATAAGAACTGCAAGGGCTGTGCAGTGCCACAGACCTAGTCCGAAAAGTAGAGGTCCAGTTAATAAGACAGCTGAGTCATGAAAAGGGAACTAACAAAAGTGCTCCGGCATCGTTAAGTCTTCGAATCCAACCCCGAGGCATGAAGGAGTGGAATACCCGCTTCATGTCGAAAACCTGCAATTTAAAATCCCGCACGAAGAATTTTAATGCTTCGTTCTCCAGGATTCTCAGCGTTTGGTGTCTCATAAAATTTCTGTTTTTGAAAAAGGGTTTGGTCAATTCAGGGCTGTTAAAAAATTCTCATAAATTCGACTGACAAAAAGGAGTAGATTGTGATAAAAAAGGCGGACAAATTATATACGGCAAAAGTACTGCGGGACAGTTGATAAGAAAATATTTGCAGTTAGTGGTGTCTAAGAAACCTAGGAGTTAAGCTGATAGAGTTCACTTTCTAGGCTTGATCTTGCATATCTCCGAATTGTGAAAGCTTTGAAAAACATTAGCAACGTATTGGCTATGTTTTGTTTTGAACTTTGTTCCACATCATGCTACGAATTTCAGTGCAACCACCACCGGACATGACATGGATGACAAAGCGGTCGTTCTCCATAAGCGGTAGTCAGATGAACTTTGAGCAAAACGAAACGGTGGGGCGTGAGGACCAACATTTTCTAAAACCGATTCTTCTGTAGATGGCGGATCTTCTTCAGATCAATGAACAATATTTTAATAATAGTAAGGTGGCACACCAGCTCCGAAAAACCAAGGTCTAAGTGAGTTATTTTCTTCAACAATTCGCCACTGTATTGTGCGACTTTTCAATTTCTTACAACGTGTAAGAGTCTCCAAAATTAAAGCAAATTTAATTCCCATTTTCATTTGTTGAAAATTTCTATTTCTACATCGCCATGGCATCGGTTGAATTTAAATGTCGTCATAAAAATTCAAGCAATACCCACAGTGTGAGTCACAGACGAATATATTAATTGTTTTGTATTTTTTCTCACTGTTTGTATAAAAAGAAACCCTAAATAAAATATTATTCGAGCCAAAGTTCAAAAGATTCTTGTTGGTTTCGATTTCGATTCCTCATTCCCACAACAAATCGACAAACGACAACAAATTGCCAAACGCTTGCTCTGTTGACATTGGATTCGATCGACTGACGATGACGATGGCAAGAGATGGCTGGACGCGGACGACAGAGGTGTTTGTGTTTGGAAATCTATTTTGGTTCAAATTCATTCAACCATGAAAAGTTCTTTGACTGAACTCGAACCAGTGCACATCGATACTCAAAACCATCTAGCGCCTGAGTTGGGTATAGGTAGGACGGTAGGAAGATATTTGGAGCTGTAGCCTATAAATGGGTCCTATAGCTTTTGGTTGATTTTCTTTTCTTTTTGCCTTAAAATGGATAAATATATAGTACAACAAGGGAGAGGGTGTGTTTGGCATGCTATATCATGAAATCATGATTCCCGAAGGCGACAAAAAGGGTCTACGTCACGAGCTGGTTGGTTTTCAACAAACAGCACACTTATTTTTATTGTTTTATTGTGTCCAAAGGAAATAGGTTGCCCGCTAGGAATGAAGAGGAGGACCACAACAGACTGAAAATCAAATGCAAAATGTTGGTAGCATACGATTCGAGTTCACTTTAAAAGACCATAAAAAAGAGGAAGAAACGAACGATTTCCAGTTAACCCTTTCAATTTCGTTTCGTATAAACTCTCAGCTCTCAGGTCACAATCACAACATTTCAACAGAAATAAAATGTAAACTTAAAAAAAACAAAAGCAAAAGGAATTATATTTTGCAACATGGATTTGGTTTTGTTTTGAATTCTAAGGAAATTTAGTTAACTCTGTGCTGGGGACTGGAGCTGTGTGAGCAGAATGCAATTCGCTAAGTGGCCGTTTTGTTTATCATTTGAATTATAGGGTTAGAGCAGGAGGTTGGGATAGAGGCACGACCCTGAAGTAGCACAGAAAAGCCGGTGTGGGATTTGTTTAATTATTTTCTAAAGGCCCTCAGTTATTGTGTTGACTTTTCTGGAACCGATTTCTTCTAGGGCCTGATTTTGTGTAGATCCGTTAGTGGTTCTTGACCAGACAGAGTTCAACTAAATACAAAATGATATCGTCTGGACATTGTTCCATTAAGGTTGTCAATATTTTGTTCCCGACGAATATATTTGTCGCTTTTTTGTTTCGTTATTCTGTCTGGCTGTTTTTTGTTTACAATAATTTTTTTCAACCTGACTTCAGTTGATTTTTTTTATCTGTTCTTGTCAATGTTGGCTCTGGGCTCTTCGAACGTCGTCAGCTTGTTGGCATAAGCCAATGACTTAACGAAGCTCCAAAGAAAATAGTCTAGAGACGTTGAATCGCACGAAAAGGCGCAAATCTACTGGCCCATTTCGTAAGATAATATGCTCAACAAACTTTTACCTACTCTTCAATAAGTCGATTGTAAGATGTGCTGTGTGGCTTGTGACATCTTGTTGAAACCCCATAATCATCATAGTCCATATCTTCCAAATTTGGTCTGAGCGACTCGACTATCAATTCTTGAGAACGCCGACTTATTTGGATCGTTTTCTACGGACGCCTAAAAGATAGCGAAATTTTCGACACTTTGACTTCCTAACAACGATGAAAATATTGAGTTTACTGAATCAGTTGACAATGAAAGTTCAATGAATGGTGGAAGGGTGCGTTCAGCAGTTAAAATCAAAGCTGTCAAGTCTCTATTGGAAAACGCGATAGTATCTATAATTTTACTCATTTCTTTTCTATACCAATCAATCAGATCGAAATTCAAACTTTATATTTCTGAAGTAAAAGCTAGGGCGTGACGGAGTTCGCTGGGTTTGCTAGTAGCTCTATAATGAAGACTGCAAATCAAGAGTTTTCTATAAAGCAATTTGAAAAAAGTCACACAATTGACACTTAAAAAAGTAGGTCTCGAATTTCATATCATGGACCGACCGATTTTTCTGATTTATTGCAAACATTAAACTGTCCTACATACGCCCTCTTGATTATTATATGCATTTGAGTCTCCATACAAAAGATTAAGTTCATAAAAAAAACGAAAACAAATGATTTTTGGCACTGGTGAAGTATAACCATCCAGCAACATTTAAGACTCAACAAAGCACAAGTCGATATCATATCAGAAGCAATTAAACTAGAAAAATAAGTATGTCACAAGCACTTGTGTGCTATTTCAAAAGTGAATTCAATAAACATGTTTGATGTTATGTATCGCATTTCAGTTCTAATCAAGTTTTCAAAATCAGAACACGATTTGCTGATTATTTTTGTTTTCTTTAACTTAATGCGCCGGCCGCCGAAAAAAATCACTTTTATTGTTTCCAATCGGGCATTGCGATTGCGACACAAAACATCAAAGTAGATAAAAATCCAAGACTTTTTCTTGTTGACTATCCCGTTTCATAGGCAAAGGCTAAGTTGCTTGCAAGCTTCTGTTCTTGTTTGTTTGGGAAACATGGAAACAAAACAGTATTTCCAAGAACGACTAAAACGATATCATTATGCTTACTTTGTAATTACCTATATGTTTGTATAGCTTCGCGATGCTTATACGGCCAATATCTTAATTAGTGATGGTGCTGAACTGTAAATTTTGTAATCCGACTTAACTTGAGTTGCTTTTTATGTAATCCGAGCTGAATCTTGGTTTGCCTCAATCGGATTGCCCCCGTCCATCGATATTTCATTCTAAACGGTACAGAATTTGCCCGAAAATTGAGCTAGAAAACAGTCAAAAAAAAAAAAAAGTTTTCAATCTGTCACAATCTTTCCCATCCGCTGATGAAAGTTGATAGTTAATGGCTCTATAGACAGATAACAAACGATTTCGTTCTAAATGTTACCGGATTGCCCCAAAAATCGTTCTAGAAAAAAGAGTTGGCGAACTGAGTTGACAAAACGAGTTAGCTAACTGAGTTAAAAAAAAAAACGAGTTAGCCCTTACTAGCAAACCGAGTTGCCCATCACTTATCTTAATAGTAGTCAAAAGGATCAAAGGATCTGAGAAACCAAATGCACCAAGGTGCGTCAAGACTGCGAAAGCAACGAGAAAACGAATACCTGCTGTAAATTCTTAGACGGGTGGATATTCAATAGTGGAAGTTGGATATTAGCAAAAACCCATTTCTAGTCCTGAGATCTACAAATGGAGCTTACATAGGCTCTGCGGCCGGTGCAGGGAAATTACTCCACGGGAATCAGCTCCACATGGGAATTTACTCCACTCAAAGTGGGAATTTGCTCCACTTTTTAAAGTGGAATAAATTCCCCCCGCAAGTGGGAAATAACTGCATAATTGTGTGAGAAAATAGTCCACTAAAAGTAAAAAGTGTGAGAAACAATTATTGCACTTCTTATTAAAAAAAATTTCAAAATGTGAGTTTTTTCTTTGAACTATAAAAAAGTCTTACAAATAAATAGGAACATTGTTTTTACTATTTGTGGACAAAATTATCAGCAATTCAAAACTAACTGCTGCCGTTTCCTTTAATTTTTAAAAGAAACCACCACGCACCACGCTTGTGTCTGGAAAGCAGGTGCTGAATTGCAATGATTCATTTTGAACATTTTTTTTCACTTTCGTCTGAGAATTACGACGATCTGGAAAATTCAAAACCGTTTTAGTTTGGTTGGGAGCGAAGCGAGCGGAAAAAATTTTGCCCAAAAGAAAATGAATTTGGGGTGTGAAAATAAAAAAATTCGCGCGAATTTTTTTATTTTCACACCCCAAATTCATTCTCTTTTGGGCAAAAATTTTTCCGCTCGCTTCGCTCGCTAGCAATGATTGTACCTGCTTCATTTTTTGGTTCAAGCTCCAAATCCTTTATTGAAATAATATTTTCAAATATGTGAGACTGAGTTAAGGTTTAGTATCGCAAAAATAGTACTTACGTCTGCATCCACATGATTCAAGAAAACTGAACATCCCATCAATACAAAAATGTCTTTCTGATGGA
The DNA here is from genome assembly GCA_943590905.1 of Sphaerophoria taeniata. Classification (NCBI taxonomy): domain Eukaryota; kingdom Metazoa; phylum Arthropoda; class Insecta; order Diptera; family Syrphidae; genus Sphaerophoria; species Sphaerophoria taeniata. The sequence goes on from OX016541.1 coordinate 30,159,567, forward strand.
GCTGTTGCTGTAATAGAAACAGCTCAGTTATTTTAGGTGACAAAAAGATGCAATAAGATGAAACTGGGTTCAAGTACAGTGTGCTTGTAGAATGCCCTACTCTCATGAACACCGAAGTTCAGAAGAACGTTTTCATGGGGAAGAGTTTCCTTAACGCCACATAGACTTACAGCATGTGGTATGTAAACCTTGAAAATATGTTCAAACTGTCCACTCGATCTATTGATTTACAAAATGTTTAAAACTTATCACGAAAAAACCCCGAATTTAATTTCAGGACTAATGACCCACCATAGTGGGTTAGACTGTGCGGAAAAATAAAAAATTGTTAAATTGGTTGAATTTATCACATAAATTGATGGCATTATAATTACTAACATTCCTCGTTAAAACCTGTAGAGCTCAGTTTCATGCTGGGAAATAATTCCACCAAAAAAATTGTGCAGTTATTTCCCACTTGCAGGGGGAATTTATTCCACTTTAAAAAGTGGAGCAAATTCCCAGTTTGAGTGGAGTAAATTCCCATGTGGAGCAGATTTCCGTGGAGTAATTTCCCTGCACCTCTGCGGCCTATGTTCACAGACAGAACAAATCAAAGTTTTGAAGAAATTCTACAGTGTGGAATGAAAGAAAAGCGCAAGCTTCAAAGTCGTTCAATTTGCAGATTTTTTAGTTACAATTTATTGATTGGTAGATTTAATATAGCTCGTGATTATATCATCTCCATAAAAAAATATTAAGATTTGCAAGTTTTTAAGTTATTGATAATTTTTTTCTTTTCACTCTAATGGAAGTTTGTACCGAAGTCTGGAAGTTGCTTACTCCTAGGCTATTACTTTACTAAACCGCTATTAAAATTAAAATTCGATAAGGCAACATAACTTAAGCCTCAAATCCGCCTTTGGAATTATTTAAAATAATATCCAATGGACCAGCGATAAATATAAATAGAGTAAGGTACAAATACAATTGATTTGTGTCGCATGTATAGTGCGTTACTTTTCATCGCAATTTTCGTGTGCTTTTTTTGTTTGACAGTGTCTCGTCCAGCCATATTGTCCCCAGTACCGTTATGCCATGCATGATAGACATTATGCATGGATCGTTGGTCCGTTTCGCTACAATAGCACTGCCCGCATTAAAAAATTTAGGTTGGCCATTTGTTGTCGATATGACGTTGGGGGTGGCAGAAAGAGCTGTTGCAGTTGGAATGTGTCGCTTTGGTTTGATATTGTTTATGGACATTTTTTAGTCCATTACCAATGGACCAAATTTTTGAATACCTATATTGTGGACTGCGTAGTTTTGAATTGCACCTTGATTGGTAAAATAGATTTTTTCTATTTCTGTTTTCATGCAAGTTGTAACAAAATGATTTGTTACGTTCATTCATTTGGACTGTTGTACCTGAGGTAATGTGGTGACCTGTCTCACATGCCTATCACTTCGATTTGTGGTTGCTAGAGTGGCGTTTCATTTTGATTCGATTACATTGCAATTCAAAGCATTTTTTTTTTTTTTTATGAACGAAAATAATCTTCGCTGGCATCTCAAATATTTTAAGAACTTTGTAAATGTATCACACAAATATGTACGGTGCCTTCCAACAAATGAGAATCGATGACGAGTTGGCATCTCATTCCCACAACTCATCCTCTTGGCAATAGTCTTGCTGGAGCTGGACTAGTCTCCACACAGCACAATACAAAAAAAAAACTACTTAACACTGCTGCAATGCTCCATTTAGATAACCCAACAACGATGAACTAGTCCAATACTGTCTAACGCTAGTACAGCTGAATCTCAAAGCCTTTACTTGAGTCCATGTGCGATGAGGATGACTTCAGAAGCGCGTGTTCTATTTTTCAAAGAAGATGCAGTCATAGGTAAGATAAGTATCTTTATATGAACGTTGCCAATGGCACTATTCGAACTATAATGACGCACTTCACCCAGAGGCAGAGTCATTAAATTGTTGCAACACAAATCAATGGCCTTTAAGTTTCATTTTTTTATCAGTTTTACTTCGATTGAGTCGATTGAAGTCGAGTGTCGAGGCAGAGTCTATGGCAAGTTCGTTGCAACATGCAATTCCGTCATTATGTTGGGTTCCAAGAATCCAGTTCCATCAGACAGTCTGATAGTATTACTTGACCATATCAATGAGCTGTGAACTCTTCGTTTATGCAGGCAGAATGAAGAACAATTTTTACTTGTAATTAAATTGAAAGTTTAATGAATTATCGAATCAAAATTGGGTCAAATTGATTTTGAGGAATTGAACGAAACAGAATACGAGGGAAAAGAAAGTGGTCGTAAATGGGTGATCAATATAATTATGGAGATCGATTAAATATCCAACATTATGCATTTTAAATTTTTATAAAAACTTGATTAAAAGGGGTCAAAAATATTACATTTTGAAGGGTTATGCATTTTTGATAGTCATTTATATTCGACATTTAGGATCGTTTCTTTGAGAAGATGGGCACTCTTTCAAATTATATTTTACGATTATAATGGGTTATATGGATTGCTCGTTATTCAATTTGTTTTAAAGTTAAACCAATTAATAGCCGCAATATGAAGAGTAACTCACATTTTTACTTTTAGGACGGAAGTAACATTTACATGTTTGGCAATCCGGTAACATTAAGACCGAAATATCCCTCTGGCGACCTAGATTCGTACACTACCTCTCTATTGAACCATTAACTGTCAAATTTCATCAGCCGATTACAAAGATTTTGACGGATTTAGAACCAATTTTTTTTTTCGTTTTTTTTCAAGAGTTTTCAGGGCAATCCGGTAAGGTTAAGAATGAAATATGTCGATGGCGACCTAGACCGTATTTTATCTATTTAGCCAATAACTGTCAAATTTCATCAGCAGATGACAAAGATTTTGACAGATTAAAAACCTCATTTTCCCGTTTTTTTTTCTTTGTGTTTTCTGATCGATTTTCGAGGCAATCTGAGTTGGTAAAATGAGTTAACTCGAGTTGGGCTGCGTTGTTACTCCGTTTACATAAAAACCAACTCGAGTTAACAAAGTATATGGTTCGGCACATCAGTAATCCAGATCAAGACCCCCACCACCCCAAAACCCGAGGTTTGAACAATCAAAACATACAGTCAACTAATAATACAAAATCTTCTCATGCTTTTATTTTCACTTGGTTTGTTTAAAAATAAACAAAAAATATTAATGACACTCATGACACATTCTGTCAGCGAGCTTTCAACATAATCTCATTCCTCAGATATAATAGGTTGAAGATACCATATTAAGCCTACATGACATACACGAGTGTAATCAATTTTCTATCAACGGACAGTAGCAGCTGAAATACAAACACTGTATATGTTCTCTCATCGACAAATTCAAAACATAGACCGATTTTAAACTATTGCCATTCGATCACTAAACGAATCCACTGCACAGTAGCAACTTTCCTCGATCGATTCATCATCAGTTAAAAGTGAAAACACGACCAGACCGAGCAGAAGCTGTCAAATGTCAACTGTCATCCAATCCAATTCAAATGTTCCAGCAGACCTGAGCGCCAACAATATCCATCATTATACTATGGGACTGTCGGGCATACATGTATCGATAGTAAAACCGATAGAATACAACAGCAACACACATCACATTCACTGTTCATTTCGGTTTGAAGCCTAAACGAGTGAGTGGAGCCTTTTAAGAGTTCAACTTCTTGAGCTACCCACTAACCTAGTGTTACACATTTTCGTTTTCTTGCCTACGAGAATTTTCAGATTTGACAGTTTTTTCACAGTTAAAGTAAAACAGTGCCTTAAACAGAAAAAATAGCGAATGAGTTGTGTGATGGGAAAAGCCAACCTGATTGTTGTATGAAATTGAACATCTCTATAGGTGATCGGTTTGAAGTCAAAGACTTTGGAGGATATTTAAAAAATAGTTTGGCAATGTGCTGACAGTTTTATCTGGCAATATATATCAATGTGTCAGTTGCAATCTGTGGTGGCATGTAATTAATTGCAAAAGTATCGATCGGTTCGGTTTTCAGCCAGGCAGAAGCGGAAATTTGTTGAAGATATTCTTACAAAAAGAAAATAGAAAATAATGTAAAAAGAGAGTTTTGGCAAAAGAAGCTATATAAAGCCCCACATTGAGAAGTATTGTTGACTTTTACAATGCGTGGTCGTTCAGCGCCAAGGTGTTACCGATTTGTCCCAATTGGACAAACGTTGGCGTAGTGAGGTTTTTGTTTTCACATAGTACCTATAACGATTTTGACCTGGAAAAGGCGATCAGTGTTGCATCAAGTATTGGCGATCGATGACTGATACTTTGTGTCTAGCACCCTCTAGAACCCCAATAGAAATCAGATGATAGATTTCAGAATTCGGAGCTTCTATAAACGGTGGCGATACCGACATACAAGAAAATTTCGACAGCCAACTTGAAAAGTCATGCCGAGGTCATTGCTTAACATCTTTGTGGTTTATTTCTTTAATAAATGAATTCAAGCATTGGCAACATCGTAAGCAACATCAACAAGCGTCTCCAACCAGCTCGATCACTAGCAAGCGGTCTTCCTCTTCTGCAACGTCTCTCCGGGTTATATTCGAAGACTCTATATGGACGGGAGCATTACTTTCCGTTCACTGTACATGACCCAACCTTCTAGGTTGTTGTACCTAACATCTGGTCTCCGTGTCAAGGCTCACAAACACTCCACTGAATTCACACTGTGTTCTTCCAACTATGTTAATATCGTCTGTGTATCCTAGTAGCTGAACGGACTGGTGTTGACGTTGGAGTTCTACACAATCTTATCAAGAATGATGTTAATGAAATCGTTTGACAGCGCATCGCCTTGTCTAAAACCTTTTTGACAACAAATGCACCCGTGAGCCTTTTTCCACCATGATTGAACGGATTGACTCTGCATAGACGGAAAAGTTTTTCTGGGATGCAAAAACATTTCTCTTTGTAGTTCGTATCTATACATCCATAGGTGCTGTCCTACACGGCCTGTAAACCGACGAAACAGAGGTGTGAAAGACCAAGAAATGCATTTAAATATGCTCTAATAAGAATGAAGAAGAACAAAGCTAACGCCTCAAAATCGAAAAAGGTTTAAGAGTAGACCCTCATCCGTATGCATATAGTAGATTTCCTATAGGTCGTTTAAGGATTTGGTTGGTCCCTTATGTCTGAGAACCTAAATCCACTGAAAACAATATATGATTTCTTAGGTCCGGTTAAAGCGTATTTAAGGCCTCTTATCACCATTTACACAACCCACGCATCAGTAAAATTAAATTTGCGTTTTGTTAACATTAACATTAGAAACTGCGAATGGCACTTAGTATTGCGGATCCCATAAATTTTATGAATTTTATGTCTGTTATCTACCCATAAATTAACTCTTAAGAACATTAAATGTATTTTACAACTTTTACTATCACCCACTCAATACACTGCCTGCACCCGACCTCAGTCAAGACTCAAGAATCCACCCCCAAAACCACAACAATAGGCTAGGCACATCTACCCTTCAAAACCGCCAGCTTAACAACAGCAATCTAAAACGATAATGATAATAATTTTTAATCAAACTTGAGGATGTTTTATTATTTTCCGCATTATTTGCCACTTTAAAAGAACAACTCCAGCTTCACAATCATCATCGGAGTACGGCTAGTCGCAGGCGTGCTTCACTTTATGGTCAGTATCGCACTTCTCGCTAATGAGCTCATTGTAAATGCATTAATCATATCAAATAGGCAAACAACTTGATGATGCTGTAGCTGATTGTCATTGTATTCAGTGCGTATCAGTCAAATAGCAAACAAGTTGGCATTACTTAATGCAATTTACCAAGCGGGGGCAATAGTCGCACAAGTATGCGAATCGAAAACTATATATTTTATGATAAACAAAGAAACGACAAACGACAGAAGAAGAACGAAGCAAAAAAGCAAACGCATTTGAAGCAAATCAAATAGATTTGGGGAGGTAAATATTTTTGTTGAGATATAAAATTTATTATTGTGGCCGCATGAAGTGTGATAAATGGATGTTTGTGGTCTTTCTCTATAATGGAATTGCTTCAGGTCGGTTACACCGGCTGCACCGCGAAGTCGGTCGTCGCCAAGCGCTGTTGCCAAAGCCTATTCCCTGTTGTTTTGTATGCATTGAGTTCATAATTGATATAGACGCCAAAATGATTTGTTGAGTTTCTTCACAGTGGAGCTAAAAATAGAATGTGAAAGTGGCTGTGATAATGACCGGCATTAAGAAGGAATCTGGGTAGGTACCTACAACCTACTTGCTGATGAAAACCAATCCAAAAAATTGTCCAATAAACATTGGAAGTTTGAAGATCGTGAAATATATGATTTAGTCGCGTGAACTTTTTTCTACACTGCCCTAGCACCTAAAAACTAAAACATGCCTATCGGTATGCCGAGCCTCCTTTTAGCGAAGAGTGCATTGATACACTTTGTTCAGTATTTAAGCTTAAGCCATTCAGCACATGTGAGAAAAAACCACAAGGGTTAGAAAAAGGATTGAACCACAGATAATAAATTTATACAGATGTCTCACCCTTATGGCGAGAAATGATATATGAAACTGAAAGCTACAAAAAAAAAGCTTTTTCCAAAAGCTTTCACGCATTCACTTAATGCATTAAAAACCTATTTTCGCTCGCCTCATTGCCCATAAATGAATACTTAGGCAAGGCAAAAAGCTCCAAAAAGCTCCTTGTCTGTTAAGGCGTTGTCTGTTAAGAGCAAAATATGTTTCATTTTTTTCTGCAGGGATGAGACATCTGTATAAATTTATTATCTGTGATTGAACCCAGCCGAAATTCTTAAGTACATTTATCTTCTAATAGGTTCTAATTAGCCTTTTTGTATATACATATTTGGCAAAATCTCGTTGTTCAACAAGTTGATAAGGTGAATAAAATATTTTTTGACTCTTTTCCTGTTTCACTCTGCTATTAAAATTTGTTGGTTTATGCAGCATTTTGCAAACATCGAAATAAAATTATTGTTTGTCAGTATTGTTGAATTGCTGTCAAACCTGATTTTTTTTTAACAGAATAGAAGACAAATTTACAGCGCTGATTATAACTTTGTATTTGCAATCTGGAACTATAGAATTATTTGAACGAAGAATTTTAATACTTCGTTCTCCATGATTCTCAGCATTTGGTGTCTCATAAAATTTCTGTTTGTGAAAAAGGGTGTAGATTCAGGAAATTCAGAAGAAAAATCGAAAAAGATATAACTTTGAGTGACGAAAAGGAGTAAATTGTCACGAAAAAAGGTTGGATTTTGTGCGGTCAAATGCTTGAAGAACATCTTAACATTTTGAGGACTTTTTTTTTTATAGGTACGGCTTTCGCAGCAATATGTCACCGTGGAACATTTTTTTTGTCAAAAGTCAGATTAATGCTCTTGATAATTCTTAGGCTGATACCAAAATAATTGATGAATCATTTCTTGGGTGACAGAAACTTTAGCAAGGTTATTCAATATGAAAATATAATCGATGGGTTGATCTAAATAAACACTGATGTCGATGTGCCTCAGGGCTCCTTCTTGGCACCGATATTTTTTCTCATTTTTCCTTGCCATATACATATACTATGATTGTTATGCATTCCTTACCAACCTATATCAAGAAATGTTGATTAAATCAGACATTACGATTATTAAGAAGTCGATAAGAGTAGGTCAGGGAAAATTACTGATGCACCGAACAGTTAATTTTGTAAGCCGACTTAGTTGGGTTAGAGTTGGGTTTTTATGTAAACGCAGTTGTAACTCGGTTATCGGTTTGCTCCACTCGGAGTGCCCCGAAATTCGATCTAGAAAACACGTAAAAATGCAAAAATTAGGTTTTTAATCCGTCAAAATCTTTGCCATCCGCTGATGAAATTTGACATTTAATGACGGATTGCCCCAAAAACGGTTCTAGAAAACCCTTATGAAATTGATAATTAGACTGTTAACTCGAGTTATCGAACCTAGCTGACCCATCAATAAGAACTGTCGTCTGTCCGTCTGTCTTCGCCTTTACAACCCTAGGTATAGCCTTTTAACATCAAACAAAAAACCGTGTTTTTGACCAACCATTTTCAAAAAACAAATTCTTTAGATATATGTATATCACACAGTTTTGGGTTTCGTTAGAATCCATACATTTTTGACATCGACTTAAGGTTACCAGATTTTCTCCTCTAAGAGAATTTCAGCATCCTAAAAGCAAAGATAATAAATTTATTCAGATGTCTCATCCCTGCAGACAAAAATGAAACATATTTTGCTCTAAACAGACAACGCCTTAGCGGACAAGGATTTTTGAAGCTTTTTTCCTTGCCTAAGTATTCATTTATGGGCAATGAGGCGAGCGAAAATAGATTTTTAATGCATTAAGTGAATGCGTTAAAGCTTTTGGAAAAAGCTTTTTTTTTGGTAGCTTTTCCTTTCAGTTTCATATATCATTTCTCGCCATAAGGGTGAGGAGGCATCTGTATAAAATAAATTTATTATCTGTGCTAAAAGTCTGTTTGTTTCCGAATTTAAGCGTTAAGAGCTAAGGGCCAAACTTCTTAATGAATTTTTTGACGGAGAAATAAATTTGTATTTTGAGAATAAAGAAATGCATATTTTTAAATAATTGACTATTTAAAATATAGATCAATTTTAAAACAATTAAAATTAAATTAAATTGTAAATACTCAAGAATTTATATTCCAATCAAATGTTTGATACGCAAATTAAAATATTTATGTCTCTATTCATTTAATTGTTTGTATATATTTACTTTTAAATTAAAACGTTTTTTATCGGAGTTCCGCCAGTCATGCATTTAAAGCAAAGGAAGTTCTGAGACAAACTGAGGTTAATAAACACACACTGGAAAAAAAACTATTGGTGGCTTAAAAAGTATTTGGAAGATAGTTTTTTGCACATTTTAATTCTAACAGGTTGGCAACAGGTCAGGTCTAAAATGTCGGATCACGCTATATGAAATTTTCAGTTGGAATCAAGTTTTTTAAACGTTTGACTTCGAATGTAGCTGAAGTAGGTTCATACAAAGTAGAGACTAGAGACACATTTTTAAGAAAGCGATAATATTAATAAGACGCATTAAACTCGAAAAGTATCAGTTTTAAACATACCTAAGTAGGTGCATTTGATTAAAATAACTCCATTATCGTATTGATGTTGATGTGATGCTTCTAATGCCGATTTTATCATTTTGTAAGCCATTTTTTATCATTCTCTGTATTTGCATAATAATTTAAAAAAGGGAAGTAAACAAGGCACACAAATTCCTTCACAAAATATTATTTCGAAAATAATTCGTTTACACACTTCGGTGATTTATTTATGTACTTTTGATTGCACGCAAAAGTTTTAAACTGCTGCTGGACAACTTAAAAAAAAAATTATAAATATTTGCAATACATTTTTTGTTTATTTAAATCACTTTTCGGTAAAAAAAGTGAAATTAATAAACAATAACACATTGAAACAAAACGAAACGGAATCGGAACAAACAATATTCATCGGTTTTTACTGAAAATCCAAAACAATTCCTATCGGAATCGGGTCCGTCTTGCAGAATTTTTTCAAGCATACAATCTATCTCACTCGCACTAAAATTGCTTTCTTCTTGTCAGTATTTTTAGAAATTACCGAACTAATTAACCATGGAACACAAAAACGACACACGAGAGATGGAACGACGACGACGCAACCGTTAAAATCAGCAAAATGCTAAATAAAACAACAAACCGTTCATCGTTCGTTCTCTTTTGAGATAACTATTTTGTGTGTGTTATTTTTTTTCAAATTCGCAACGCGCAATGTGTATACGGGTACGGGATAGGGGGGGGGGGCAGTCACAGCCGTTTGGGGGATGAGTTTGAGAGTCCCGAGGGTCATGATTCATGAACCATCGTTGTCGTTAATTTTAAAAATAATCCATGGCCGCCACATTGCCGCTGTAAAACGAATAAAATACGAACAAACAAGTCTTGGAACGTACGCACACAGAAAAAAAAAGCAAAACAGAAGTCGGAAGTTTGAAAGGTTAAAAAATTGAACCAAAAAGTGTAATAAAAATTTTGATTTTGAATTTTTTTTTTATGTTGCGGTAGGAATTTTAAAATCAAAATTCAATACAAATAAACAGAAAAGGTACATTTGTGATTTTACAGCGTAAAAGAGTAACCGACACGCAGAGGCGAAGCGCACATTTGATCGTTTCGACAAGATTGATTCTACTGACGAAGCAGTCTCCAAAGCATGATGAGGCCCATATTCTGCTCTGCCACAGAGCTTGTTGGCTGTTATACTTGTGCTTGCATTTTTTGTTTTGTCGTTTGTTGGGCTCTTCTATCATGAATCTGAATGTGCTCCTCTGGTTGAGTCTGAGTATTATTAAGAGCGGTGTGCGGTGTAAGTCGGTGTGTTGTTGTAGGTAAAGGCAAGCAAACAAGTAGACCGTTTGCAATCCAAAAAGAATCGTCGTAGTCGTCGCTGCTGCCGCCACCGCAACTGCCTCTCAACTATCGTCATTGCGTTGTTGTCGTTGTTCCAGAGGGCCCTGATCTCAGCCCCGGACTCCGCGTTGTTTTGGAGTATACACCGCCAGCCGTTGATGTTGTTGCAGCAGCATGATCTGCGACTTGGATTGGCCCTTAGTTTTCTCTCGTCCTCCTCGGCACACCTCACCTAACACTCGATCGAATGGAATAGTCTTTGAAGATCGTTTGAAAAAAAAAACTCAACAAATTCTGTAGCCGAACTCTTTAGGTTGCTGAGTCTTGTACCTACTACACTTTGTAGAAGGGTATGTAAGGGCTGGAAGCGGTAGGAGATACTTTCGGTTAGATAGAGGCACTTCTTGTTTTTTACTTTGTCCTCCACTCTGCATGCAGTGGATCAAGTATTTTTATACAAACAATTCCGAAAATGAATAGAACTGAACCATACCTCCAGGCCTCTACGACACCACTTATGGACAAAGTATGAAAGGTGTGTTTTGGGTATGATAGAATCTATGGAGGTACCTGTAGAGGACTCACAAGTGCCAGGAATATTTTTATTTGAAGAGCCACTGCTATAAGTGCACATTAAAATGGAAGGCTATTGCTTTGTTTTTACTGTTTTCTTCTTTACCGGAAATTCAAAGGTCTGCTAGGCTCTTTAAAAATAGACAATTTATTAAAGAAATCTTTTGTGCGATGGAAGATTTTTGCCAAAGACGATCTTAATCATTAAAATTTTGCGAAACGAAAAGTGTCAAAGATTCTTAAAATAAATCATTTGCGATTTGATTATTTTTAATTATAGGAGGTTTGTTATTTCCTCTCGCTAGAATTGGAGGAGACAATTTTGTGTTGGTGGTTTTGTGTTCAATCTTTATCAAATAGATTTTGTTTCCAAAAACATGACTATGCAGTGTCTACTGATATTGACCCTGGCAACGCAAGACCCATTCATATCAGTTTTTTGTTTATCAATACAATGTTATTGCTAATCTTAATTGTCTTGTAGGTTATAAATAGCAATTTTAATGGTTAGATTTTTGAGATTTATATTATTGGAATTTGGAATTGTTGACTTGCGAATTTAGCTGAACTGAACTTAAATAAATTTAATTTGTATCGGGAAGTAGGTATATCGAATCAAATTAAAAAATAAATAAAATAAGAAATAAATACATTTAGGTACATTTACAGCCAAATTTACAGAAGCGAGGGATTAGCCCCAATTCTGAGGACTAATTGAAAAATGCTATGAATAAAATAAAACTTCGTTTAACTGACGTTTACTAACTTATTGGTGGATTAGGCGTGGAATAAGAGTGGATTCATAATTAGTTAAACAAAATTTAATACTTTTGGTTGAGTACTACTTTCCGCAAGAAAAATATTGTAAAAAAGTTGTAGAAACTGTAACTGAGAATATTGTTTTTTTTTTTTTTTTGAAAACAAGAAATTCTAGGGTTCTTTATCCTTAATTTTGAAACTTCTTGTAATTCGCATTGTAATTTGCCAGCTAAATCTACATCATGCTGTTCAAAGCATTATACATTGGGTACATGGAAAATGGACTGCCAATCCTGTGAAAATCCCAGACAAAATTTGAAAATAAATGGTTAAACAGGTGCTAGCCAGCATCTTCAAAGGAAGTCTGAACTCTGGAGTAACAATTTACAACAATAACTTCTAGTCCTCAAGTATGTAAGTAAGCTTCATTCGTAAGTGCTGTTGAGGTAATTTTCGGTTTTAGGCAAAATTGTTGATTTACTTATTCAAGTCGTTTATATCAATCTGAAATTGAACATGGCCTACGAGAATGCAAACGAGAGAACAGAATTTATAAGTTCATCTACACGACGCTTGCAGTTTGTAGCACTAGTGTTTTGTCACTTTTTTCACTATTCAGTAGCCAGCACAGCAAAATATCCCTTGGCAAACAAAAACAATTTGAATTGCAGTCGATAAAAAGGCCAGGACAAAAATGACAGGTGTGCCGGCGATAGAGCTTTCATTATTGAAATGAGGGCAGCGCCGCTGCGCTGGCGGCATTATTTTGCTACGCGAATCTAATGATCTGCGTAATGGACACGCTTAGGTTGAAGTATTTGCTATTTTGCAAACGCAACCCTCATGTTCATTTTTGAATTTTGACAAATCCAAAAAAATCAAGATCAAGGAGTTCTGACTAGAGTTCCCGGTAGGCAACAAAAAGTTCAAAATTTTGCTCTAAGTCAATGGGCACCTTAATTTGCGAGAACTCTTGAATAATTAGTTTTAGAAAAAAAAAGTTATTAATAAAATGTTTAGAACTTTTTGTTGCCTACCGGGAACTCTAATCAGAACTCCTTGATTTTGATTTTTTTTGATTTTTTTTTTAAATTTTGCTCTAAGTCAATGGAAACCTAAGGTAACCCTATCTTTTCCAATTTTGCAGACCTCTTTCTAAAAGTCATCAGGAACTATAGAATTTGATTTTAAGTTGAAATACATCATCAGAACTCATTTTCTGAAAAAAGTCCTTGCTGTGTGAAGTTAGCCCAAAAAACTTTTTTATCAAAATAAGCCTTAAGTCGCCAGAACTATTGAAAAAAAGTATGAGGAACTCTAGAACTCTTGGTTTGCTACCGGGAACTCTAATTTTTTTAATCAAATTTTCAACAATCATTTTGCTAACTTCACAGGACTGAGTTCGGGGACGGAAAAAAATCTACGATGCTAAATCGCATGATTTTTGTGTCAAATTGACGTCAGCAAACCGTGAAATTACGCGACCAGGAACTTCTTACGTAATATAGTCATATTTGGTCGTGTTGTGTGTCTTTTTGCCCCGTCTTGTTTGAACCACATATCGTCCAAGTCATGATCTTTAAAAAATCTATAGTTATTAAACCATATCGCTCCGAATTGACTGTAACCGTTCGCCCATTGGCATACGCATACGCGCCAATGACACCTATCGACCAAAGAGTACACCAAACAGTCACTTTTTCTGGATGCAATGGGACCTCTTCGGTCACTTGTGGGTTTTCTGAGCCCCATAAACGGTAATTTTGTTTGTTTTCATATAAACCAATTGAGAAATGTGCGTTAAAAGAAATCTTGTTCGAAAAATCGGTGATGTTTATTGTCTGTGTTCCAACACCCAAGAAGCGATGTTAAGCGATCCATTATTTTAATGGCAAACGTTTAACTAATATTATACACTTAAGATGACAGTTAAGTTTGATACTCATAAAATGAAATCGCTTCCAACTTCAAACCACGAAATGAGAAAATTGGAATACTTACGATTCTTGATAGTACTAGCCATTTCATATACAGGGTGATTCACGAGAGTTGTGCCAAAAAGCTAGAGGGTGTAGGTTGAGTTGAGACAAGAAAAATTCGTATGGAAGGGGGGGGGGGGCTCTTTTCCCCCGTTTAGCCGGGAAGGGCAATTTTCTGAAAAATTGACTTATTGTGTAAACAAAATTATTAAAAATCAATGGCTTCGTCTACAACACCGTGCTATACCTTTCTGGAAAGCCAAAAACTTCTTCCTTCATTTTATTTTTAAATTGAATTGTTTTAACCAGTAGTTTAAAAAAAATAAATTTGCAAACTCAAAATTTTCAAAAAAAAGCAAACAAAATTTTTTTGAACTAATTTTTTTCAAAATTGTATGTATTTAAATACTGATTTTGTTTTAAAAATTCAATGTCGTTGTTAATATTTAGTCGAAAACAGAAAGCCGAATGCAAAAATGGCTTTTCGTTTTTGAGAAGTTAAGGAAAAACCAAAACAACTTCTTTCTAAGAAAATCTTTCTTAATTTATTTTTACCTATCTGGTTAGTTTAATTTATTTATGAAACATTAACCCTTCTTTTACTATTTGTTTTGTAATTTGAGATTTATGAGGACTCACTAAAGTAGAAAAGTATTGGATATTCCCTGGATTAATCATTTTGTTCATTGAAAACAAAATTAGAAGGTACTTAATTACATAAAATTTTGAAAAAAATTAGTTCGCTTTTTTTGAAAATTTTGAGTTTGAAAATTTATTTTTTTTAAACTACTCGTTAAAACAATTCAATTTAAAAACAAAATGAAGGAAGAAGTTTTTGGCTTTCCAGAAAGGTATAGCACGGTGTTGTAGACGAAGCCGTTGATTTTTAATAATTTTTTTAACAAAATAAGTCAATTTTTCATAAAATTGCCCCTCCCGGCTAAACGGGGGGAATAGACCCCCCTTCCATACGATTTTTTTCTTGTCTCAACTCAAGCTACACGCTCTAGCTTTTTGGCACAACGCTCGAGAATCACCCTGTATAAAGGCCGAACCTACATTAGGCTATGTTTATGACCGAGCGTAAACGCGTCGCGCGATGCGACGAGAATCGCTCCATCGCTTGTTACATTTTCGCTTGCGTTATCGCTAGCTATTGAGTGTTTATAGTAGAGCGAAACCTTAAGCGATTGAATGTTTGAAATATGTATTAAAACTTTATTTAAGTTTTGTCAGTGAAGAAAGCAAAATGCGTGCATTGACTAGGAAAGTTTTATTATTAGAAACCAGCTATTTATTGCGTAAAAAATATTTAACTAATAAAAGCATATATAAGAGGTTTCAAGTGCATCCAATTTTAACAGAGTGAAGAACTTACGGTGAATTTCATCATCTTCATTCACGACTGCTAAAATTTCCTGAAAAATTTAAGGAATACTATCGTATGAGCAAAGAAACTTTTGAGTTGTTTTCTCTTTGAAAATACCTTTCCAGATATTGAAATTAACGTTTTATGGCAAAGTTCACTCGGGCGTATACTTATTATTTTTCAGAAGAGAAAAGAAGAAACGTTATCGCACTTTTTTCCGAGAACTATTTGAGGTACAAAATTAATTCTTGCGGCACAAATTAGCAACAAATTAGCAACAAAATATGCTGTTAGTTTCATGTCGCAAGCTGCATTGGTTCTAGTTTGGTTCTGCTAGCGTA
Organism: Sphaerophoria taeniata; assembly: GCA_943590905.1. Taxonomy (NCBI): domain Eukaryota; kingdom Metazoa; phylum Arthropoda; class Insecta; order Diptera; family Syrphidae; genus Sphaerophoria; species Sphaerophoria taeniata. Next base: position 30,175,107 of record OX016541.1, read on the forward strand.
ATATTACGCTAGCAGAACATCGATTTTTCCAAGAACTAGTGGAGCAACAAAATCAATTCTTGCGGCACAAATAAGCAACAAATTAGCAACAAAATACTGAATACTTTTCATTGCCAGCTTATGAAATGGTTCTGCTAGCGTAATAGACGTTCAACAATCGCTCGTATCGCTCAAAATATCAAAATATTTTGATTGTAAATTTTCGTCGCTTTTTTCGCTTGTAATCGCTCAATTCGCTTTTCGCTAAATCGCTTTGTCATAAACACTTTCATAAGCAACAATGCCTTAATGCTATCATAAACATAGCCTTAATAATTGGAAGCATTCTTGTTTTGCATTCAGTTTCTTTATGATAAAAACTGAATTCATATTAAGCTGTACTTTCCTCTCCAAATATTAAGGGTAATTGGACTGGTTATTTTATATATTATGTATGCCGCGGACTTGTAACGGGCAAAATACTCATCATGACATCAGTTAATCGTAAAAAGAACATTTTTTTAGACTCAAAAAGAAATTTAAAACAGCGCCACTGCTCGAGAGATGTCAAAACTACTGAGAATGCTATAACATTTATTATAGCTTGTGGTTTTTGCCCCTGCTTAAAATATATTCCGGCGAATATCCAATGCACACACCCATTCGCTTTAATACAATTTAGTTGCAGGTTTTCACATGCAGGTGGCTAAATTTGAAATAAGAAACCAGTAAAAATATTTGAAGTAACGGCAAAACTGTGTTCTAAAAATTAATGATTTGAAATAAGAAGTTTAAAGAAATAAACCTAATGCTTTCGATAATATTCAACGCATTATTAATGTGTCAAATAGAATTAAGACTCGTAACATCTCTAGGTGAGGTGGTGAGTTGGAAGTGATTTTTGTGGCAGCAACATCAAAATGGAATACAGGGTGATTCACGAGCGTTGTGCCAAAAAACTAGAGCGTGTAGGTTGAGTTGAGATTAAGTACTAACTTTGTTTTTAAAATTCAATGTGTTTGTAAATTTTTAGTCGAAAACAGAAATTCGGCTGCAAAAAAGTCTTTTCGTTTTTGAGAAATTAAGAAAAAACCGAAAACACTTTTTTCTAAAAAAATCTTTGTTTTTATTTTTACTTATCTGGAATTTTAGTTTAATTTATTAGTTTATTTTATAAATTTAATTTTTTGTAATTGGAGTTTTATGAGGACTCAATTAAGTAGAAAAGTATTACATTATCCCTGGATTAACCATTTTGTTCATTGATAACGTCTGAAAACTGACCTGCAATTTGTTCTTACTATACCTGGGGCCGCGGCCACTCGCCGGCGAAGGGTTCTACCTGCTAGGGGCTTAAAATAATTAAACCGCAATTTTTCTTGAATGAAAAACAATTAACAACCTAAAGGTAAATAAAAAGCATCGCATATTTACTAAACAGCCATTTACAATTAAAATATTAACTCATCAACACATAACAATAACAAACTCATACGCTCGAAAAGAGTTAGCGGACAGGAACTTCTGCTACGGTTTAACTTATTGTCGAGATCGGGAAGCTGAAAGACTACGTTGAAAGATATCCCAATAGATGGCGCCCAAGTCGTAGCATGTTTTCAAGAATCCGAATATTTTGGAAGTATAAGAGTGATTTTCATGGAATCTCAATAATACGATTTGTTTTCTTTCCTAATTGATCTGAAATAATTTCAACTGGTATATCCAACGAATTCCAACTATGACACTTCAACGATTTTGTTTGACAATCCAGCGATAGTCAACGATTTTTATTAACAGAACGCACCAATACAGTACATACTTGTGATTTGTGAAGCGAACAAAAATCAGTAGAGAAAGTTAGGTATTTGTTACTTGTTGACACAAACATTTGTCATTGGTACAGACTTTTTAATGCTTTGTGTAAATTAAACGTCTGCAAAGAAATTGAACTTATTAAAAAGTGTTTCGCTACATACTGCCCTTGAATTGGTCCAACGCTCGTGAAAACAATCTCTCAAATATTTGTCTCCCCATGACTTCATGGGCTTCAAGGTTCAGGAGTCAATAAAAAATAAAATTTTTATGGATTCAACACATGATTTATGGCTTAAACACGAAATACGCTTAAGCTTTGGCTTTGCCTGACGTTAACGAGTTCAGCCATATTAATTCAATGCAAGCTATCACAATGAGGTTTCGACATCTCGTACGTCATGTTACGTCGAGACGGAAGTTTTGAACATATTGTCTGACAGCTCAACATCTGTACATAAAATCATCAGGGATGTCATTCAATACAAGCTCGAAGCGGGTGCATTGTAACGCAGACGAAGACGCATCTGAATCGTGTTTTCAACCACTAATAACGCCCAAAAGACCTGAACAAAAATCGTTTAATGGAGTTTAATTAATGCTAGAATAACAACTCGCAAAGACTTGTTGCTTTTTATAAAAATCAAATTTTCATACAAAATTTCCTTGTCTTTCCATTAATAAAGTTTTTAAAGCCTTCCAACGTCAAATTTTTTTGTCTGCACGAAAGTAGTGCAACAATTAAAAAGATAAACGTGTTGCATATAAGCCTACAATATAACTAAACTAAAAAAGGTTCAGAGAACAGCTAGTGTTGGCTCCACTGGAGCTTTGCGCTCATGTCCATCGGACGCCCTAAACGTTTTTCTCTACCTCTTACCAATAGACCTGCATATCAAATACTAAGTATCTTGCAGCGCGTTGAGACTTAGGGAATCGAATAGTTGGTATTCTAGGCCCTATGGTCATAGTAATATTACTAACCTCATCCCAGCGGACATCTTTTCGACAGAAACCGACTACTGCACCCCTACTGTGGACCTCAGTGCGGATTTTAAAGTTATCATCCCATCTCGAAATGAATGGGATGATGACTTAGTGACGAGAGGCTTCGACACAACTATTTTCACTGACGGCTCGAAGATGGAGTGTGGGGTCGGTGCAGGAATTTTCTCCGAGTCTTCAAATGTCTCCAGGTCTTTGCGACTTCCTGACTTTGCTAGTGTTCTTCAAGCTGAACTACTCGCGATCAAGGAAGCATGCAAGTTACTAAAACTAGATCCAAATCAAAACCGCAATACAGCTATTGTTTCGGACAGTCAGGCGGCTATTCAAGCGATTGGCTCGTCCACTTCATCCTCCAAATTAGTTCAACAATGCCGAAGTGAGTTAGCGGGCATGAACATTGGACTCAGGGTCACTCTCATCTGGATTCCGGGTTATAGAGGCTATGCGGGCAATGAACGTGCTGACGAGCTGGCTAGGCAGGGATCAGCCCTTCATAGCTCACTCGCGGAAAGAGTCAACATTCCTCTTGGTGCTATGAAGGGCAAGATCTTCTCAATTTTCCTCGCTGAATCAAACCTCAGGTGGAGTAGCCTAACCAACTGCATCATATCTAGAAGGATATGGCCCACCTACAACAAATCCCGTTTTAATAATCTCATTTGCAGACCCAGGCAAGGCATAGCCAGGGTCGTTGCTACATGCACCGGGCACTGGCCTGTTGGAGAACACGCATCTAAGCTGGGCATCCCCCACAATACTTTCTGTCGTAGTTGTGAGGACCAGCGAGAAAAGGAAACTGTTCTTCACTTCTTATGCAAGTGTCCTGCCCTAGCCAAAACGAGAGCCAAAACATTGGGAAAGTCCTTCTTCAACGACCTCAATGAGCTCTCAGAACTGGAGATCAAAGATTTGATCTCTTTTCTAAACGCAACAAAGTGGATTTAAGGCGCACTCAAAACCCAGTATTATATACTCAAGCGAGGTCAAGCGAGTATTTTATGGTATCAAAACGGCGCAACTCAGCGCTAATTGTGTCACCGAGCTAGCCTGCTCGTGGCCACCATTTCAACTACTACTAACTACTGCATATACGGCAAATAATAAACAAAACCTACAATTATTGCAGACAAAAGATTAAAAAACTCTATAAATTAAAAACGCTTTAAAATTGTCCTCATATTGTTGAAAAATAGAGTAAGCCTTTAAATCCTTTCCAACATTTCAGTTTGCTAAAGCAAATTAATTAAATAAAAAAAAGAACAAACACCTGGAAGCTGATGGGAAAAAAAATTGAGTTAAAAAATTGTCACTGCCACTCAAAAAATAACAAACAAGACAACAAAAAATAGGAAAAATTATGAATGTTACCTACATAAAATAAATCTGTGATCCCTGTATAAGCTGGTGCACTGTTGTACTACAGATACAAACTACAGAAAAAAAGTCCCACCAGTAGCAGGGATTTTTATTTTAAAATTTTTATTATTTCAGTGCAACATACTCGTAGTTTTAGCAAACACAGTATTTTCATAAAAAAGAGGTTTTTCTGTCTCATGTGGACATGATTCATGTTATGCTACTGACAATCAACAAAAAATAGGTAGCCTAAGTCCTCCAATATGGTTGTGTTGAATTGCCATGTTCTGACTTCAAGTGCAGACTTTAAAAACTTGAAAATTTAAATCATTTTATTTTACTGCAAACAGAGCAACAAACCACTCGAGTGTTCTCAAAAAAAAAAACCTAAAAGCAAGTTTTTTACAATTAACTCGATTCATAATTTTATTAATTTCCTAGAAATATTAGTGCACATATTTTTTTTTGTCTTATAATATTTACCTGCACCATAAGCCTTTACCATAAAGAATCTATTGCAATAAACTATATAAAAAAAATTCCCTGAAAACACTGTCTCTATGCTCAAAATATAGACCCTCCTGCTCGTAAATATATTTCCAATTAGTGGACGTGCAATTAAGCTCACTTAATTCCTTTTAGAAATTATGGACTTTTCAATTAAATTTGCTGTTTTGAGCATTTAAAAGTTGGTGTAATATTTTATTGAATTTCAATTTCAACTCAAATAACGTTGATGGGTCAACAATTTTTTTATTCATTTTTATTTAATGGTCAGAATTTATTCAGCGGAATTGCATTTATATTTATTTGATAGAAGTATGCAATGGATATGGAGTTAGATAACGCATGCATGGATGGGTTCATGTATTAAGTCAATTTTCATGAATTTTCGTGTTGCAGTATTAGTTTAGTTGCCATAATATACTCCTTGGAAAATGGAATGATTTTAATGAGATTTAATATTATACAAATACATAATCCGAAGGTCTGAGAATGGGTCGTAATTTTTTTTATCTTCTGTGTGTATATATGTGACTGAAAAGCTGGACCGATATTTATATGTTTGTGTGCTCCAATGGAGAGTGTTTAAGATTCACAACTAACTAGCGGACCCAACAGTGTTCTCTAGTAGCAGCGATGCGCACATTGCGCCCTTTTGGGGTACATGGTCGTCCATTCAACGATGAGGCCCATTTTTCGATGAATGGGTACGTGGATAAGCAAAATTGCCGGATTTGGCACGACACCAATCCAAGTAAGATTCACCAGGTGACCAAATAAAGTTACTGTTGGGTGTGGATTCTCGTCTGGAGGCGTCCGTCGTCGGTCCGTACTTCATTCGAAAATTATGTTGGACAGACCATCACCGTGAGCGGTGATCCGTGCTGCCGCATAGCTCAAGACACAATCGATATTCTGCACGAGCGAGTTCATGGCAGACTCTTTCTTTTGGGGCGTTCTCAAGTCGCAGGTCTAAGCGAATAAGTCACAAGCCACCACACACCACATAATCGATGTCATCGGCCAAATTTAGCCTGATTAAAGCGTCGAAGTCATTGAAAACTGAACCTTTCGAATGCGCTCCGCTCAGCGAGGCCATTTGGATGATGTGATATTTCACACATAATTTCATTGATAAAGGGATCTCAAATAAAGATAAAACCTTATTTGATATCACATATACAAGTTGTTTTATTCAATGTTAAAATCAACCCGCCCTTGATAGAAAACCTTTTACAACGAAACATCCTTTACTCATCCTGAAACAGTGTCTGTAAAACACATAAGTTTAAGTTCTTATAATATTGTTGCACACTCAAAGTTTTATTAAAAGGAAAAAGAAAAATAGTTTTCTCTTCCTCAATACACCTCTAATGGTGTTTTTCAAATGTATGGTCACTTGGACGTATACTTGCTTTTTTTATTCTTCCTCAACTCTTTTTGTTATTTAATAAAAAAATAGGTGGTGACGTGGAAAAGTCGTTAAAATAGTAACATAATTCAATTAGTTTTCTTTTTTTAAGAAATAGAATTTAATGAAAGGAAGACTTTGCTCTGGGTTAAAGTACCATAGTGTTAGTCCATTGTAAATTTGACTTTAAAATGGCACAGAAGTTGTTCAATGAATCAATCCTACAAGCGTTTCATTAAAGATAAATTTGCAGAACTATAGTTCTAATCCTTAATCATGCATTTTAAATCTTCATACTTGGAGCCATCCGAAAATCCACTCAAATTATTGATGAATGATGAACTATGATAAGATCCTTAGAAATTTAAAATTAATATTGCATTTAATCCGCTTTACTCTTGGCATAAAATCCCACTCCCCGCACCGAGTCAACGATAACGTTGCCATCGCCACCCCTTAAATCACAATTCATTATTCACAAATTATTTCCAACCGTCACCTCTCAGCCTGTCTTACTGACAGGCAAGCAGGCAGAGCCTGTCTGTTTACTAGATCAACTCAAAAATCTGTCAGTCATTCATTTCCGGTGTGCAAGAGGAATGAGAAAAGCTCTGAACCCGAACCGGATAATCCCTTTTAAATCCCGAAAAAATTATATAATAATAAGTATTTGTTGCGTCAGTTATTTCATTTCCCCTATCCTTATCTCGTTTTGCGTCAGCTTTCATCACACCTATTTTAAGTGGATTTAATCAATTATTTTGCCATTATCGAATCGGGATTCAAATACACAGCGTTGCCGTTGGTGTGTCTGTGTGTGTCGGACTTGTGGTGGTGGCTGTCAGAAATAAGCATGCACATCTGCAACGCTTAAAAAAAAAACGCTAAGGTATAGTGTAAATGCTTTCGTCTATTGTGACACTATGACGTAATTTTGGAAACTAAGACGTCAATCACTTCATTTTTTGACAGCGAAAAACACTTCCCTATGCCATTTTCGACTTCTAAAAAAAATTTAATCCAAAAAATTTTGCACATCACTGAATTTTATTTTCGCGACCAAAAGTCGACTCACAAATCCGCACTGTATGCGGTTTTCTAGCCATCATTGATGATGATTAATCCACTGAAAATCTATACAGCCTTTAACGTTCAACCCCTATGATACCCATGTTTTCAATTCACCTTCACTGCGGTGTTATTGTCTGTTCAATTTAATATTCCATTCTGAATATAACATTTTACCCATCACCTTACCCCACCAGTGTCTATTGGACACTGACGGGAGTTAGAGCAACAATTCTCACCGCATCCACCATTGTGTATACGAACAACGGGATCTAACCAATGTCACACAGTGTGACAGCAATAGTTAACTGGGATCAATTATTCAGTGGGATGCAATTGCAAAACAGTTCTCTAGCTAATTGGAGGATGCAACCGTTCGTCATCACCCATTGGAATCGACTAGGCGTTACCACCCTCTGCTGGCATCATTGGTTTTGTTTCGCGAGGCTCGTTGTTGTTTTCAGAGCCATAGCTAATTTCCATTCAATTTGAAATAGACGACTCAATGCTGTTACCGACGTACATTTAGGTTCTTTTGTTTAGATCCATTTAAATAGGACATAAATAAGCAACGCGATTTTGAGCATGCATTAATCATGACGCTGCTGAGGTCCTGTGCATTAGTGTCAATGTTGGTGGTGCTGATTTTGACAGTGTTTAATCTGAGCCTTTGCTAATCCCAAAAAAAGAAACGGAACAAAACTAAATAGCACTCCAACAGTGTTTTTGTCATTGTCAAAGTGTCTGTGAAAGGAAGTGCCGATAAAAGATTGGCTGGTGAGCAATTAGATTCAAGTATAAAACGAAGCTTTGATTAGACGTATTAGACTAATGAGTTTGCTGTACAAAAAATTGGAGGGCCGATTTGGCATAGTGGTGAAGAAGCCCGAACTCTGTTTGTTAATTCAAAGGTAATTCATTCTGAGGCTTGACTTTCAATAGATATTTTTTGACATTATCAGGCTTGACTCTAATCAAACTCAGCTTTGTCATTTTTTCAGTATCGTCAAGTTATCGTAGAAGGACTCACACCACTATAGCATCTCCATAGTATTTAAGGGTTCTGAAAGCGCCATCGCCAATACCATTCGTAAATTTTTAGTTCCAGTTGACATTAATGGATGATACTTAACAGGTTAGACTATATCCACTCATAGCGGCGAAAATCGCGAATCGATCCGTCGTCGTCGTCGTTCTCAGCAGCTTGGCTTGCCGTTTTCTACAACTTGCCAACTCAGTTTGCCAACTCAGTTTGCCAACTCGGCAAACGATGACAAATACTCAGTTAGCTTTCTTCTAATTTGTTTATGTTTTTGATTTTACTTTTTGTAAAGGGAGTAATATTAAGAACGAAATATCATTTTTTTTCCGTTTTTAATTGTTTTCTAGATCGATTTTCGGGACAAACCGAGTTTCTGATTCACGTTGGTAGACTCTGGTCGGATGGACACCTAGATCGTATGAGCAAAGAGGAATTGAGTCAGAAAGACAGTGTGGTAGAAATGTTAGTTTTTTTTTTAATTTTCTAACGAAAAAAAAAACAAATAAAGTTAAAGAAAAAAAATAGTTCATAAGCCGAAAGGCATTAATTTAAGTAAACCATGAATTTCTTAGAGCGCCCGATTAGGGCCAGTAAGTTATATATAAGATTTTAGATCATAAGCTAGTTTTGAATTCTTTTGTCTAGTAATAAGTATTAATAAGTAAAATGAAATAAAAAATGAATTTTGAAAAAAAAAAACAGTGTGGTAGAACAAACTTGCCATGGAAAGATGGCGTAGACCAGGACACCTCAAACCTTGGGGTGCGAAACTGGATGGCACCGCGCCGGCCAACAATCGGGATACATGGAAGAACATGCTGTAGGGGGCCGAGACTGGATCCCGGTTGTGACGCGCAAACACTTCTTTCACCATGGTTCTGTAACGTAAGCATTTTTCAAAATTTCCCAGCGTTGTTCGACTTATTTCTGTTGAGACACAATACTGACTTTCTGTCAAGATTTCAAGTTGCCAGGTGCGCTCTCTGTATAGTACAAGTATGCATAATCAGCAATATTGTCTCCTAATATAGATTCCTAATTGTGTTTCCATGGACTGTTTGTTACGAATCTATACTAATTAAAAGGCAATTTTTCACTTAACCAAAGAACAAAATGCTATCACTGCAAAAAGTAATCCTAGAGCTGTCTACAATGCCTTTTAAATATACTCGACATAAATTTCCTCAAAACGAAATTTCAGAGAAAATAAACTTTCCCAGCAGGCTTCATCATCTATAGCAGCGCGCATCATTCCTAGTCCATGATGTCACTGTGATTCCTTAATTTCCATTCCAATCAGCTACCAAATATAGCTCAACGAATCATCCTGAATGCTGGCGTTTTCTTTTTTGTGCTGTTTGTGACTCAGGCCGCCTGAACCAATTTTCTGTCTCCATACGACCATAGCACATCCATAAAGCCAGATCCAACTTCAACTTCAGCTCGAGCTCTATAGTAAGCGACCGAGATAAACGTTGCCAGATCGGTCGTGGATTGGGCACAAAAAGGAAGAAATGCCAGCCAGAGAGAGAAGAGAAGTTCGTTCAGTTCTACTCAATAAATGTCAGAGTGATTGAATTTATTGCTAATTGATTGCGTTTTTCAATTCAGACTCCGAATTGGAAAGAAGTGCCTTCTGGAGAAGTCTCTGCTTTTACCTTATTCAACTATAACAACAATAACGAAGAATTGTGGCCTTTGGAAACAAAACCTAGATGAAAACCACAATTGTATTATGTAGTCGTCATTCATGCTTATGGTTTGGTGTTCGATGTTCCTTTAGACCTCATGTGATGTGTCCAAATGGGGTTTGGGTTTGGATGGAAGAGTGAGAAGAGATTATAGGCGCAGCGGGCGGCGCGCACGAGGCCAGATGGGAGGACGACTTTAAAATGCACACTGGCCTCTGCCACAGCCACAACGACCGACGACGAAGAGTGTATAGTATAAAATGGCCAATGAAGTCTTTTTTCTGTTGTTTTGGTTTTTGTGAATTGAGCTTGGAATATTTTCCAAGCAACCAACCGACTAACAGAACAGCCGCCGACGAAATAAATGAATTTGCAACGAGGCACGAAAGGCCTGTCAGATGATTTAGAAGAGTTTAGCGTCAATGCAATTTTATAATTGAAAACGTGATGCTCCTAAATGGATTCTGAGATGTTGGCTTGCTGTTGAATTCGCCTAGGTAAACGGCCCAATGCGATGTTAGCGATGGTTCGGTATCAGTATAAAGTGCTGTGTGTTAATCCGTTCACATTTGAGGTTTTTATTTTGTTTGGTCTTTTGTAAGTCCTCGCCGATTTGAACTAAGTGAAAAAACCCACTCGTGGACTTTTTCTTCAATTCTAGCTTACCTGTAGGTTGAACGTTTTAGCAAATGGGGGTTAGTACGGGAAAGTGAATAATTATTCAATTTGGTTTGGCCATTGTGAGTCCATGGGTTTTGGAATTTGCAGAGTGTAATTTTTAAGCCATTATTGAGGATGTTTATGAGCTTGTGCAAAATTTTGAAATGGATCGCAGGAGGGTTTCAATTTTAACGTTTGAAGTTAATTTAGAAATTTCTGACGCAACACTATGGATGTTGAGTTCAAGCATTGAACGGACACCTTATCTACGGCCCAACAAATTTGGAGGTTAGTGCGAGGGGCTAACAACCCCTCCACAGTGAAAAACTTGAAAGTTATGAGAGAGATACCAGCCTCGGATAATGAACCCCCTCTTATGGTAACCAGCAGTGTTACCACATGGACTCAATAGAGTCAAAATGGACTCGTTTTTTCTTCCTTGACTCGGGGACTCGTTTTTATTACGTTTGACTCGTTTATTTTCAGAACACAAATAGGTACAATTACTAAGAATTTTATATTTTGAAAAAAGAAATCATATGTTTGAATCGTTATTTCTTGTCCTAAACGCTTGTATTTCGAACATTCAAACCATACAATTGATTTCTTGTATGTTAAAAATAAAAAAATGATTTCTGAAAGAATTTTAATTTTTTTTTTTAACGTGGACTCGTTTCTTTTGTAAATGGCTCGTTTTTTCAGCTTCTTGGACTCGAAAATATTTTTCCCTGCGGTAACACTCTAACCAGACCCGGAACGACAACGGACTACGCATTGAGAGTTTGTACCTGGAATGTAAGAACCCTCTACACTCCAGGTGCAACTCAGAAACTTGAATCTGTCCTCTCGCAGTATAAGGCAGATATTACTGCGATCCAGGAAATACGATGGATAGGATCAGGGACAAAGGAAAGGAAGAATTTCGACATTTATTATAGCTGCCATCAAAGATTGCATATATTTGGATGCGGATTCGTCGTGGGAAACCGGCTTAGATCGAAAGTCATGGATTTCAAGCCAATAAGTGATCGCCTGGCTGTGATCCGCATCAAGGCCACACTACAAAACATCAGTATAATATGTGCACACGCCCCTACCGATGATGCTGAGGAGTCTAGCAAGGAGGATTTCTACGACCTCCTGGATAGAGCCTACGGAGCCTGTCCAGAGTACGACGTCAAAATCGTACTCGGAGACTTCAATGCAAAAATCGGGAAGGAAGACATCTTTGGCGGATTAGTTGGAAAGCACAGCCTCCACGAAGAAACAACAGATAACGGCTTCCGACTAATCGACTTTGCTGCAGCTTGTAATACGGTGATAAGTAGCACTAGGTTTCCAAGAAAGAAGATCTACACAGCAACCTGGCGGTCTCCGGATGGTCGAACCACCAACCAAATCGACCATGTGCTAATCGGCGCAAGGCACGCATCCAACATCCTGAACGTGCGCACTTTCCGAGGAGCAAATGTCGACTCTGACCACTTTCTGGTAGTGGCTAAGTTTAGAGCTCGAATATCAAACGACAAAAAAACACGTGCAGCCCAAAGAAAGAAGTTCAACATCGGTTGCCTTAGCACATCAGAGAATGCCAGAGACTACAGCGAGCGCCTGAGCAAGCGACTCTCCGCCGTCCTCCCAAATACTACAGACGTCAACACACTGTGGAACCAATATCGGGAAGTAATAAAAAATGTAGCCGAGACCACCATAGGTTACCAGCCACCCCCGAAAAAGAACCCGTGGTATGATGATGAGTGCGTGACATTGAAAAGAGAGACGGAAAATGCACGCCTGCAGATGCTGCAACGGAAAACAAGAGCAGCAAGGGAAGAGTACCGCACGAAAAGGAGAAATGAGAAAAAGACCCTGCGAAGAAAGAAAAGAGCATCCGCAGTTTCTCAGCTCAAAGATCTAGAAGAGTCTCGGGCCAAGAACAACACCCAGCGTTTCTTTAAAAGGTCGAAGCAATTAGCTTCTGGTTTCAGAACCGGGACACAAGCTCTTCGAAACAGTGAAGGAAACCTAGTCACCGAAGCACAGGGAATTGTAGATGTTTTCAAGCAGCACTTCCAGCAGCTGCTGAATGCGCAAAATGTCGAGCAAGATAATGACGAAAGAGAAGCAAGACCAGTCAATGAAGACCCAGTCCCAGCCCCCAGCAGAGAAGAGGTAGAAAGAGCCATCCAAAAGCTAAAAAATAACAAGGCCGCAGGGTCGGATGGCATACCCGCGGAACTCTTTAAACATGGAGGAGATGTTTTGATGAACCGCATGCACCAGGTCATCACCAAAGTGTGGGAGGAAGAATGCATGCCCACTGACTGGTCGATAAGCTCCATATGCCCCATCTACAAAAAAGGCGATCCGATGTTATGCAAAAACTACCGTGGCATATCCCTGCTTAATGTTGCATACAAAATCCTATCCAACGTACTGTGTGAGCGTCTTAAACCTTTCTGCAACACAATAATCGGCACGTACCAGTGTGGCTTTAGGCCAGGCAGAACAACGATAGACCAAATATTCACACTGAGGCAGATCCTGGAAAAGACCAACGAATTTCAAGTCGAAACCCACCATCTTTTCATCGACTTTAAAGCTGCTTATGATAGCATCCACCGCCAAGAGCTTATGATTGCGATGTCTGAATTCGGGATCCCGAACAAACTGATCCAGCTGTGCCGCATGACGCTAAACAATACGCAGTGCAGTGTGCAAATGGGTAATAGCTCATCCGAGTTATTCCAAACTTGCGCAGGGTTTAGACAAGGAGATGCGTTGTCATGTGACTTCTTCAACATAGTCCTGGAGCAGATAGTGCGCAAGGCAGGTGTGAGCACGGAGGGCACTATCTTCAACAAATCCACCCAGCTCCTAGGCTATGCGGACGACATAGACATCATCGGTCGATCCAAGAGAGCTGTGCTTGAGGCCTTCACAGCGATTGAAGAACAGGCGAAACTAGTTGGTCTTGAAGTGAATGAGGACAAAACAAAGTACATGTTATCAACAAACAAAGCAACATCTGTCCACCGCCTAGGACAAAACGTCACTGTTGGTAACAGCAATTTCGAGGTAGTTAAGGAGTTCACCTACCTTGGAACAAACATCAATCCCTCGAACGACACCTTAGTGGAGATCCGAAGAAGAATTACCCTAGCGAACCGCTGCTGCTTCGGTTTGGCCAAACAACTGGGTTCAAAACTCATCACTCGAAAGACAAAGTGTCTGCTATACAAAACTTTGATTTTACCAGTCCTACTCTACGGCGCTGAGTGCTGGACGATAATTCAAAAAGGGGAATTGATACTGGGCACTTTCGAAAGAAAAATTCTTCGACGGATTTTTGGTCCCGTATGCGACGATGGCGAATGGAGAAGAAGATACAACCGAGAACTGTATGAGCTGTACCAAGATGTGGATGTGGTCCAGAAGGCCAAGAAAAGACGACTACATTGGCTCGGCGAATGGACGACAACGCTCCAGCCAAGAAAGTCTTCTCATCCCAGCCCCCAGGTTCAAGACGACAAGGAAGACCGAACCTACGGTACAAGGACCAAGTGACTGCGGATGCCAGAGCGCTTGGTCTCGGTGACTGGAGAGTGCATGCGAGGGATCGTTCACGATGGAAGACTGCAGTATCTCAGGCTGAGACCCTTCATGGATTGTGAGCCGGATAAGTAAGTAAGTATTGAACGGACTTGGTTCTTTGTTCGTATGTAGCCTAGTGGGTGTAAGGCAAATTGAAGGTGTCAGAAGCGTCAGCTGAAGGGAACCTGTTCAATAGGGGTTGGGGTCGAAAACCTGCAAATTGAAATCCGGCATAACAAAGTACCGCAAAATACTTTCCAACACTTCTTTTGACCGCAAAAAGTCTAACCTTTTTTAAATAAAATTACATCACTTTTTCGTCGTTCAAGGTTATGAGAATTAAGGAGATCGGAATCTTGTACCTTTTTCGATTTTTATAACAGCCTGAACCAGATCACACCCTTTTTCAAAAACAGAAATTTTAGGAGACACCAAATAATGAGAATCATGGAGAACGAAGCATCATAATTCTTCGTTCAAATAATTCTGTACCTGTTCATCCTATAAGGAGGACCCTCGATTGCGTAAAAATACTTTCGAATAAAATTCCAAAATAGTCCTGCAAAAAAGGTTCTTTTTGTTTTTCTGAAAATTAGTCAATTCCGCAAGGAATAATTTTGCAGGATTTCGTTATGCGGGAATTTAACTTGCAGCCTTACAACATGAACCGCCATGAGTTTTACTTGTCGAGTCCGAGCTCCAAAAATTCAAAAAAAATCACAACTTTATTTTATGTTTTACTTTTCTTTATTTTACAAACTTTCGCTTCTACGATCAAAGTTAAAGTGATCTGGATCTCCCACAAAATGCAACAACTTAAACTTAAGCTTCATATAACAGATCAAAACTAACATAATCTTTTGTGAGCATGTTTGACATGCTATTCGTTATACATTTATGGCTCTCCTGTTTCGCTCTTAATTTTGCATGGCAACAGTTCTGTTATTAAGTGGCTCTCGATTTTAGAAGCTTATTGGCTTGGTTTTTGATGCATAGCAACAGTTCTGTTGCACAAGCTTGGCTTGTGTTTTGATGCAAAGCAACAGTTCTGTTGCTATGAAGCTTTTATGCGAGATAACAAAACTGTTGGAACATGACTCATGGGGAAACTGAAAACTGATGGGCGTAATGAAATAGTCATCACACTCTTTGATAGAAATGGGCGGAGAATTTAGCCAATGAACTGATATTTTTTACGATCGTAGGGGCCAAAGAAGAGGACGAATTCTACATTATATTTTTTTTTCTTACAAATGAGCAATCTTACTGCCTCTTAGACATTGCAGTCTGTTTTTTTGCCTTTATTTGCAGGCTTTCTTGACTTGTTTCAACTTATTTCTGTTTTCTTCAGTTGGGTTGACTCTAAAACACCGGAAACTTACATCCTTCAAAAATTTCAAATACTACCTTAAAATTCTGATCATTTCTATTGAACTGCCATTATTATTGATTCTTCTGTAAGACAGTAGATGGTTTCAATACAAACCTTTCACCTTTACATCAAACATTGACTTTGTTGTCTAAACCTTCTCTTTCCTGCAACATTTAATCTTCCAATTCCAACACGTCAAAAATCCTCCATCCGCCAAATTAGTATTTTCATTTGCAACTGCTTTCGAAAAGTGTGCTCAACTTCTTAAAAGTCTCCTTTATATGCTCACAAGCACTTATCTCTTGAATTCGAATTCAAATTCCACTTCAGTCGATGTTTTTTTAGAGTGGGTTGCTCATTCCTCTCATACAAATGCAAATGCCACTCCTCTATGACAGTTTTGGAAAATTCACCTCCTTCAAGTTTCCAGTGTTCCCAATGAAAAACCAACAAATTCAAAATGCATAAGTTTTCATCGTTATCCAGAATAAACAATGTTCTTCTTTTTCGACTTGGTCCCTGTCCTTCGGATGACATGAAATCGCTCAAACCTCTTCGTTACACCACTAAATTGTGGGAGAAGTTCAATGCACTTTCGAAAAGCCAAAAATAAAAAAAATAATAGAAGGAAAAACCAACATCGGCTTCATCGATGGTGTCGTGGTTGATGTCCTTAGAAAGACTACAATCAGGAACAAATTGCGGTGCTGGGATGTGGGACATACGTTTATTTAGGTACCTTCTAGCTTGTCATAAAACGGTAAGCTTACATATGTCATGAACATGATGGAACGTAGCTATATCTCTTTTTGAAGTCAGTTAAACCTCGTTTTTGCTATCTAACATTTGAGTGTGCCTGGTGTCCGTAGGTATGTCTTCGGATGTAATAAAATTTTGTTTCAAAAAGAGGAAACCAAAAATTACTAAAAAAAGGGTTCCTGCAAAAATATGTTTAAGCTTTTGGGCTTGAACATACTTCCATTATTATTGTAGGTGCATATTCACTAAATCTATTATTGTCATTCTTACATGTTCGGTAGTGGATTTAACAGAATTTTGGCCTTGTAAGATTATGCCTTGCTCGCTGATTGGGCTTCAGGCCAAGCAACGATAGACCAAATATTCACAATGAGTCAAATCCTGGAAAAGACCAATGAATTTCAAGTCGAAATCCACCATCTTATCATCGAATTTAAGGCTTCATATGATAGCATTCACCGCCAAGATCGGATTCACCGATCCAACTGTCTTGCATGACGTTAAACAACACGCTGTGGAGTTTCTTATTTCTGTTTAACATGCGTAGGGCTTATTAGACAAACTCTTCACTCGAAAGATAAATTGCCTACTATACAAGACTTTGATTTTACAAATTTTACTCTACGGCGAGTGATGAACGTTTGGACGATAAACAAGAAAGGGGAAATGACACTTTCGAAAGAAAAATTCTTTGACGTGTGTTCTAGAGTAGTTTTGGGAGCAATACGGTAACATTTAGAACGAAAGAGGGATAGGCGACCTTGATTTCCTTAACTCTCTGATAAGCCATTAACTGTTAAATTCCGGCAGCGAATGCCAAACATGTTGACGGATTAAGAACCTCATTTTTTACGTTCTTAAGAGTTTTCTTAATCTTTCTTCTGGGCAATTCGGTAATGTTATAAACAAAATATTCCTCTGGCAGTCTAGATTGGTGTCGTATCTCTCTGTTGAGTTATTGTCAAATTTCATCAGCGGATGGCAAACATTTTGACGGATTAAAAACCTATTTCTTGGCGCTTTTTAAGAGATGCAACTCGTTTAAAAAAAAACGAATCGACTTATATTGATTTACAAAACTTATGGCTCGGCACATCATTGGTTCTGACGAGTGAAGAATGCATGCGAGGAACCTCTCGATGGAAAACTGACAAATCTCAAGCATGGATTTGGGGGCCAGCTAACCAAGTAATATTATGCCAAGTTTGTGTTTTTAAAAATATGAAAAAACCATTCGAGAAAAGCGGATTTTTGCAAATCCTTCTATCCATCCGGACGACAAATTTCTACTACTGGATTTTTTTTTCTCAACTGTAGAAAGGCCCCCTTTTGTTAAAGTTTGGTCCTGAAACTTAAAACAAATATCCCCATTCATATACTTGAACATATTCAAGGAACAACGAAAAAATTACACTGCCTCAAACTTAACAATATGTAAATTTGGCATCGCTTCGATGCAATTCCTGTGAGTGTCAACGTCCTTTGCGGCATTGCTATTGTTGTCATAGCTGCAACTCTTTGTTTTCCTGTATTCCACCAGTTGCAGAGGACCCCCTAGCAATCTTTGTTATGATATTACTTACGGATGTGTTATTTTTATGGTAGATATATGGAAAATGTAAACGGCGTTGTTCTTTAACTGTTTATTTTATTTTACTGTATTTTTTTCGCTCTTTTTTTTTGTTTGCTTTTGATAATAATCCTCCATCGCCGTTGTCGTTGAGTACATTCGCTTGGGTAAGCTTCTTTTGTATTAAGCTTCTTTAAAACAGGAATTATCTTCAACTTGGGTTATTATTCCAACGAAAAAAAAACACATAAAATGTTTAATTTCAAAGAAATACTTTCATCATTTATATTTTTCAACACAAAACTGCATTCATATGAAATAGACAAAAAAGCTTCAAAAAGTACAATTATCCACTCGTTCCACACCTACTTTATGAAGACTTTTGCTGCTGACTTCGGCAGAAGGAAGAAGTTTCAAGGATTATCTCCATGAGCACAAAACTAAATATAAGTTAAGATAACTGGAACAATTGTATATTCAGTGGGATTTGTTTTAAGGTTCTCGTAGATTCACAAAAACATAGATATAAGCCGAAGGAGATTGAGTGCAACAAATAAAACACACAAAAAAAGATATTCGGAAAGTTTACATTTTGAAACTTTTCATTTCTCATAGCCGGGTGACCTGGACCCAGCTCACTGCACTGCACTGCAAAAGTTTTGCATTCAGATTGAGCGCAGACTAGATTAAATTGAGCTGAAAATTTAAATTGCTGAAATACAAAATGGAATTGTGCAAGTTTTAAGCTTGTTTCATGAACTAAGACTTTGGTATAAAAATATTAAAAGAGCCTAAAATATCCAGGTCGTTTGTATTCAGGAAATTTGATCCCTTCGTTATTTTCCAAACTCACCAAATTTTGTACAGATGACCGACCTCCTCTGTGTAATTCGAATATTGTGTCACCTGTAGCATGGCATGAAATTGCTCATCATGACCTAAACCAAAACCAACAGGCGGCCACTGAATGCCACCAACGAGCCTTTCCTTCGTAACACCTTAAACAGTTTGCAGAGCCGCACAATGAGACCTTGTCGTCCGCTATGTGCTCAATCACGTGGCAAAGAGGTAGCTACTTTCAGAAAACTTTTGTTCTGGCCAATTAGCATGCATCCCGTGACAACTAGCCATATTGCAGTTGCTCTTTTGCTTCGCTTGGTTCAGTTTAGGCTCCTGCAGCATGTTGTGTTATTTGAGAGAGGGAGAGTAAACAAAGTTGTTGCCTGCTCTATATAATTTATTACCGGCCTCAACAGTAGCAACAATCTGTGCAAGGATATTGCTGTCTGTGTTGCGTTATCGGTAAGGGTCAAAGCGAGCGAATGTTTAAAATTAAATTTCAGTTTTAAGAGGAATGTTTTTGGATATGAGATAAACCTAAAAAACATGCTAATTCCATGGGTTTTGTAATGTGAGCTGAATTTATCGATCATTCATGGCACGACAGATTAATGTTGTATATGTGTGACGTTAACGTTAAACTGCAGAACGTCAGGTAAGGTTCAAAATGTGAAAAGCATGTTTGTTGGAAATGGATAAAGTCTGTTAATTGCCTGAGAGTAATAATTTTTGTAGTGCACTTTGCACTGAAAAGGAAAAGGAATTTAGGTGAAAGTAGACAAAGAGGAATTTTATTTAATAAGCTGAAATGTTTAAATGAGTTTTCTTTCAGTTTCAGAATAGTTTCGGGATTTAAATTGCGGAAAGTCAGGTTTTGAAGTACGTTATTGGTTTTCATCACATTTAAGGAAAAAAAAAACGATAACGATAACGAAATCCCGGACCCACTGTACTTTTACCCGTGAAACGTTTGTCCGGAAAGAATAATAACTTTATTCATGAGAATCTACTCCTTTTCGTCACTCAAAGTTATGAGAATGAAGTAGATCGAAATCTGGTACCTTTTTCAATTTTTCTTACAGCCTTGAATCAAGCCACACCTTTGTTCTCCATGATTCTCAGCGTTTGGTGTCTCATAAAATTTCTGTTTTTGAAAAACGGTGTGGGCTAATTCAAGGCTGTTAGAAAAATCGAACCAGGTACAAGATTTTGATCTCGTTTGAGGTCAAATGGCTTTCGGTCTTTTGGTTTGCCAGATATCGGTTTTTGGCGTTTCGACCCCAACCCTTTTCTGTGACCCAGTCATACACATTGTCTTGTTTTGATCGTTTTTCGTATATGTTTACATTTAACCCTAGATGAGTAGAACTATCCAATGCTCAATAGTATAGTAACTAATCTTCAACGATATGTAAATGTTTGAATTGTTCGCTTAAGGTTGAAAATTTTTCATGTTCTTAAAAACGTCATATAAATGTTTCCCTATGAATTGAAAAAAAAAACAAAAAAAAAAAAAAATTTAAAACACTCACCAGAAATTCCCGCATCGTTAATGCTCGAAGTGGATGAAAATCCCGGCAGCTTTCGCCAACCCTTTCGATTCCAGAAACTCCTCGCCTTCGACTCGGTTGGCACAGTTGGTCCTGGATCTTCTGCCGCCTTAATTTTCGCACAATTCAATACCCGATGGCCGCAGGATGTCCTCGTAAGAAAAATACTATTTCCCGATTCCTGGTCTTGTGACCGTTGCGACGACCGGCAACTGTTCGACCCGAAGAACGCACAATTTTGTGAACTATGTCGGATGTTTTGGCCAGTAGCAGCCGCAGCAGTTGCATTAGCTGTCTGCCGAGCAGTCAATAAATTCGATAAAGCCGCATTTGTTTTGTGAAGACGCAAACTTCCGATATAACTCGCCCCACTGCTGCCCGAAAAGCCACTATCCAAATCACCGCAAAATGCTGGATTCGTATTGGACGCTACCGGCGACAGCAGGTCATCTGACGGCCCAACCGTACTCAAAAGATCTGCCATGTTTGCCTCGGAAATTGCATCGTGATGACGATTCCGGGTAGTTCGAGTGTCCCCAGTCACCGCCGACGCCGCTGATGCTGTTGATGATGGCTGGGTGTCTTCATCGGTGGGACTGCTGCTCGGTGGAGTTTCGGGCATCAGCATAGCCTCGACGGACAAATTTAGCTCGCCTAAGATCTTCCGATGGCGATTCTGGACACGACGGAACTCCTCCTCAACCATTGATTGATTAAGGGAGCCCGCCGAATGTGATGTTGTGGCTCGCATTCCACCACCCGAACCCGACGCAGCCGAACCAGATCCAGAAGAAATTGTCGATGCGGCAGCGGATATTTGCTGAGTTCGATTTTCACCGGAAATTTCTTCGTAAAAATTCTCATGAGTGCCACCGTAACGTGTCTGATAGGATTGTCTTGTGGCCGGCGAAACAAGCTGTTTGTTCTTTTTGCCCTTGGACAAGAGTGCTCGAATCGAATTGGGAGGCGGCGGCCTCGAAGAGCCAGGTAATTGTTCCGGTGGTGGAATGTTTGAGTGGCGCATTGCAGCCCCCGGCTCGTAGTAGGCGTACGAGTAGTCTTGATGGTGCATTGCATGGTGCACCATGCTAAGACTAGGCGATGTTGTTGTTTCAATCATCCCAATATTGGATTGGGATGAAGACCATTTGACGGAGGTTGCAGTTTCATTGCCGGCTGCTGCTGACGATGACATGGACTTTTTGCCACGGAATGACTTTATCGAAAGCGGGTGCTGCTGCTGTTGGTCGATTTTGTCCTGGGTACACACCTCGATGGCATTCGGATCATCAGGATAACGGGGGATTATTCTTCGGTTACTTGGACTTATGCCAACACTCCCTAAACTCAATGCATTAATATTGGCTATGGAGTCTCCGCTGCCACTGCCACCGCCAGTCATATGGTGGGATGACTGGGTGTGATGGTGGTGTATATGATGAACACTGCCAGACTGTGCATTTGGTGGTGCACCGTTCCCAGCAGCGCCACCTGTTATCGTGGGACTGACTGCGGGAGGTGTTTTATTAATCTGTTTCATATTTGTTGTCAGGCCCATTTGTGATGGATAGTCGAGCGGCGGCGGCGATGTGAAGTGAGGGTACAAAATGGATTGCTGTTGCTGCTGCTGCTGTGCACTTCCTCCACCGCCTCCACTTGCTGATGGAACCCGATCAGGCATTGCACCTGAGTTGTACTTTTGGTAATTCGGGTGATGTGAACGCTGCTGGTGGAACAGTTGGTTTTGTTGTTGTTGTTGTTGCTGCTGTTGATGAGGCTTCTGCTGGTAATGATGATGATGCGCCTGCAGATGCGAAAGTGGGTAATGCTGATGTTGGGGGTAGAGATGATTTTGGATATACGACTGTTGCTGTTGCTGCTGCTGTTGATGATGTTGAAGTGCTGATGGTGGTGGTGGCTGTTGCTTTTGTTTGCTGCGCCGTCCTCCCAAGCAATTCTCCATGGCACATGGTGAATCGATATTCTACGCTATACGCTGTGTCTAATGGTCCTTATACTCTTTTTTCTCTTCTCCTTCTACTCGACTGCTGTGCACTTCAGCCGGAGAAGATAAGTCGCTGCAGCTTCTTGTTGCTATGAAGCTATGATAGTGAAGAGAGAGTGTCGCTGGTACACAACTGAAAGCAGAGAAATGGTAAAATGTCATTAAAGCGGATTATCTCTGGTAATTTATTGCTGTAATCAAGAATTTTATTGCAAGAGGAGATTCTTAAGCAAAAGCAGAACAGTGGCCTTACTGTTTGGCTGCATGAATGGTGGCCGGGGTTATGATGATGTTTAAAGTGGATGTAAATGGGGAAAGGATCATTACGGAAAAAGGAAGTTTCTTGCTGCATCGTATCGCACTAACTTAGTGTGTCGGTTGGTCTCTGGTTGTCGGTTCTTGGTTGTGTATAAGTGAATTAGAGTAAAGCATGCGAAATGGATATGTAACAGGCGTATACATTTTCTACGCTTGTTTGCTCATAAGCAAGGACAAGGCAGAGAGAAGGTGGCTCTTTTGCAATCTCAACTTGTGGTGTTAAGTGTAGAGAAATTTAAAAATCTGGACGAGATAATAAAAGATTGCAAGAAGAATGTTGAAATAGGCAGACAATGGCTTGTTAGTAGAGGTCATTGTCTCGGGAAATAATCCTTGTTAGATTTATTAGAAGTTAATGGTGGGTTTTAGTTTGAGCAAGGGGCGATGACTGGTCACGCTGGTTTGTCGAAAAACAAGTTTAAAGTTTTTAAAGCATTTTTAAAGGTTTTGCAGTTTTGGTTACCAAATGTTGAAGCATGGATAAGGATTGTGATATGATACCATTCACGACATGTTTAAGCTCGTTTCTGATATCCGATTTGGTCAGTCGGAAAAACAAGCCACTGGTACAGTTCTTGAAGTTTGGAAGAGGTCTTCGATGCAGTAGGTATTGTCCGAACGATGTTATTGGATTGCCGCGAAAATCAATCCAGAAAACTCTTAAAAATTTGGAAAAAATTAGGTTTTTAATTTGTCAAAATCCTTGCCATCCGCTGATGGAATTTGACATTTTATGTCACAATAGAGAGATAAGATACGAGTCTACCAGACTCTTTCGTTCTTAATGTTACCGGATTGCCGGAGAGAACCAAAAATCGAAGCACATTAAAAACAGAAAAAAATTAGGTTTTTAATCCGTCTAAATCTTTGATATCCGCTGATGAAATTTGACAGCTAATGGCTCGATGGCAGTTGCCCGTAGCTAAGTGGTTAGGTGCGTTGGCTGCTAAGCAGAACGTCGTGGGTTCGAGTCCTACTCGGGCCCATAAAAGTTTTTATTTCATCTTTCACGGGTACTGCCTCTTGCGAAGAATTGACAAAACTTCCAAGAGTATCAATCTATCATGAAAAAGTGTTTCTCAACTCTGCCGTTCGGAATCGGCGTGAAATTGTAGCTGCCTTCAATTCTTCACACGCACTCAGAGAATTGTTGATGAGAGTAAGTCACTTAGGCCTTGGCTCTTCAAGCGCTGTCGCGCCACTCTATTTATTTATTTATTTTTATAATGGCTCAATAGAGAGATTACGTACGCTGATGGAATTTCACAGTTAATTACGGAATAGAGAGATAAGACACGAATCTAGGTCTCCAGAGGCATATTTCTTTCTAAATGTTACCGGATTGACCCAAAAACTGTTGCAGAAAACCATTATGATATTTGAGAATTAGATAACTGCCTTTACAAAAAGTAAAATCAAAAACAGTTAAAAATTAAAAGCAAGGTTACTAGGTTTGATTTTTAAGAGGATAGCCAAGTTGGCAAACCGATTCAGTTTCCTCGATTCAGGTAGATACCACTCATGGAGAGCGGCAAGATAATTAGAAAGAATATCGGAGAAAAAATCGAGCCCTGGGGTACACCAGCATGGAGATTTTTTAGTGGGTGTCAGACGTGAATCAGTCTAAAATGCCTTGTATAGAACTCACTAAACTTTGTAGAAACTTGAGCAATGCCTCTGAGACGTCTGAATCTTTGAATGTGCATCCTCTTTCTTAGAATTCATGAATTATTATAAATTGAAAATATCTATTGATGTTTTTTTTTTATGCCAACATTTTTCACATATTAATGTGAGTGGAATTTCTCTACGGAAAACCTTCATGAGGACCCATGGCGAGTTCAAGTGTTCATGTTTCGCATGCAGATTCCCTCATGTCCACGCGCATCCAAAACCGACAACAACGAACCACAAAGCCGGCCAACATCTCCCGAACGAGGACAAGTAATTAGAGAATACTTTAGGTGGAGCGGATTTTATTTATTCGCGCTCATAGTCCGCGAAGTGGTGTTAGATAAAATAGTGATCATAAATTAGCCCCCCGACCACGGTCGTTGAAAATTTATAGCATAAACGTAATATCGAGTTGCCTTCTGCTTCTCGTATAGCCGTCGTCTTCACGGCTTGGACAGCAGTAGGTATGCGGGGATGCTCTAATGACCGCATGCTGTATCAGGAGTCATGTTTTGCATGTACCACCTAAAGTGGTTAATTTGCTAAAAAGTTGAAACCGCTATAAGAGTCTGATGGCGAAAGGCATACCTACCAAATGCCGCCGGCCGAGCAGAGCAAGGAGGTGATGATCTTTTCTGTTTGTTGTTGTTGATGTTTTTTTTTTTTATTTAATTTTTTCCAATTGTACCGAGTAAATGCGAGTTGAAAGTTGGAATGTCTCGCTGGAGATACGGTAGCACTAATTTGCTTAAGTTTAACCATTTATTAGAAGTTGTAAGTCGTAACATTTTTGTTTTGTTTTTGTTTTCGTTTGGCTTGGTGTTTTGAAATATGAGCATCAAATTTGCACTTTACTTCTCGCTAAATGTATATATTTTATGAATTGCATTTGCCATGGCAATTAAAATACCAGACTTGCCAACTTAAGGTGTTACTGATACCGGTAATTGCAAAGATTTATGTGTTTTGCAAAGCAAAGACGATGTACAGGATTTTTTATACTGGTAGGAAATTGAGTATTAGTTTGATAATTGAACTGAGATAAGTTTAAACAAAATGGTTGATTGTGAAGTGAGAACATTGATCAGGGAATCATTTTGGGAATTTTTGTTGGACAGTATTATTGTCGGATGAGAGAGGACGATTGAGAGGTTGATAAACTGGACTGATTACAATGATGACAACGTCATTATTATCGTGGCCTATAAAGTGCCTGACTTCATTTGTGTAACAACCGAGATCCGACACGATTTTTAATGAAAATTAGAAAAAGTATCGGAGTCAAAACGGAGCCCTGGGTCACACCAATTTATTTTGTGGGTGTCAGACTTGAATCCGTGCAATACAACTTGCACATTCTTATATCACTTACCTCCTCTACCGTTAAAGTTGTTCTTTTCTGCCAACGTTTTCTACAAATGGAGACACCCCCACCATCGTACTTCGTCAACAGGTTTTAAAATGAACCATTAGTATCAACCATTTCACAGCCAGAGCAAGTTTGACTGCTTTAGAATCGAGCCAAAATAAAGAGTTATATAGAGTTATTATACATATACTGTTAAAGCACAGGCTCAAAAATGTTTGCTCATAAGTTCATTTTCTCTTTCAGAACAGCAGCCTACATAATCCTACCAGGAGTCCCTACATTACTCAAGTCTATTATTATGAGTATGTCAAAGGATATTTGTGCTATTTTTTAAACCTTTTATAGCTTTCAGTGCCCACTCGAACCATCAATTGAGTTAATACCAGTCAGCATAGCTTCTGGATTTAAACAAACATTCCCCATCAGATTACTGAGATCACACTCTAGAACGCCATAGAGATGAACAAAAAAAATTTGCTAATGAAAAGAAATTGCTAAAGCGTGCATGTTTTAATAAAATCAGTCAATGACGATGGCAGCAGCAGTAACCGTGGCGGCGACATACATTAACTCCTCGAAACTCAGACACTTTAATCCGCGACCGGTCCTGCCATTATTAATTAGTGAGCGAGCACAGTAACAGCAAAAGCGAGTGAACGGCAGAAAAGCCCAGCCAGTGAAACCAAAGTGGATAATAATACAATAACAATAATAATTGACAGTACAGTCTTAAAAAAGTGGAATTATTAACATTCCCATGCGTGCATCTGCCTCTATAAATTTCTGTTCTGGTATAAATAAAACCCTTTATTCCATGGTCCAAGCTTCAAGGATGACGACCATGGACACCAGAAATGAACAAACTAACAAAAAATGGTCAACACTCTTGGCTTCGCTTTGGTGTTTGGTCGAGTCGTTGTGCAGTTGGTTGGCTTTTGGGCTGGACAAATGAGATGGTTCGAACTCTTGTCTCATTTTGATCGTTTAGTGTGAAATTTATGGTGAATACCATGTTCTCCTCACCCCAAATTTATGTTGGCCAAACGAGAAACTGACAAAACAATTTGTGTTTGTTATCCAGAAGCTTAGGAACGTACTGGACGAAGGAGGCATTTTTTTTGCAAAAATACACTGCAAGAAATCTTAGAAGAAAATAAGTATGGGCGTTTTTGCATCTTAAACTTCGTATACAAAAAAACAATATTTAATGCCACGCCCCCAAATTTCAAAATTTCCTCTTATTCTTCCGATTCAAGTTTTGAAAGCACACAAATTAGAAAAAAATTAGTCACTGTCAAAAACTTACTACTTTTTAATGGATTTTATTTAAAAATGGGCGGATGTCACACCTGTCACACATTTCACAGTATTTAGAGCATTGGCAGATCCAAATGTTCTATTCACAAAAATGGGTGGATACTAGTGAAAATCGATCTAGAAAACACTTAAAAACGAAAAAAGGAGATTTTTAATCTGTCAAAATCTTTGCCATCTGCTGATGAAATTTGAGAGAGATAAGCTAAGGTCGACAGAGGAATATTTCGTTCTAAATGTTATCGGATTGCCTCAAAAACCGTTCTCGATTATACTTATGAAATTTGACAATTAGGTAACTGCTCTGTATTAATTTTTTGGTTTGTTAAATTTTGTGAAAAATTTCTTTCAATGTAACTTGAAACTCCAGTCATTTTTCGCACTCATTTTTCTTGTCCAACAGATTGCATATATTGAAAATGAAAAGGTACAACCGTGAAACAACATCCAAGAGCAGACAATAAACGTGTTATCATACAGTTCCTCTGCCTTCGAGTTCATATATTACACAAGGTCTCCATAAACATGGTTAAATAATTTCTGAGAGAGATTTAAGCTGACGATCGGACATCTGGTTTAATGGACCGTGTAAACAACGGCGACAGTAAACATGAAATAAAATAAGCATTCTGTTGTCAAAGCATTTGGCATGCATTTTTGCCTGTTGCAGCTGCATTCTCCTTCGCGTTGGAGAGATGCAAGTTTTGTTCAGTCGCGTCCTTTGATGGACATTAAATTGTTGTTTTTTTTTTTTTTGTTAATCGTCTGCCATTAGTTGCACGATAATTATTAAGGAATAAAAAATTATCGTTATTAATATTTCATTTTGAACAGTAGCGTTGTTTTCGGTGGGTTTTGAGGTTTTATTTATAATGACCCTCGGGGAACCAATACAACAATTCGCAAGCCTTTAATTAAATTTAAAATTTTGTGTCATATTTTATTGATGAAAATAAGCTTTGGCAATTATTGTGTTTTGCTTGGACGGGAATGGGACCATTTAAATCAATTTAACTCGTCCTTAATTAAGTTAAGAAATTTTGCTTTCTTGCCAAATCGTTTAAAACTGAAAAGTCTCATTCTACAGGAAATTGATTTCAGATTCGTAATGAGGTACTTACAGCAGTTGCCTCGTGTAAAGGATCCAGTTTTCAACAAATGAAATGGACCCCATGGTTTGCATGAAAACACTAGATACCTAAGGGAAATGGACAGCGAGTCTAAAAAATGGCAACATCGAAGAACATGGTGTTTTCGAGTTAAAGATATCCACAAAGTCACATGGGTATGACCTGATGGGATCGCTTGTACGATATGCTCTAATCGAGGTGCCAACATGGGATATCGGAGCGACTCGTTTGATGATTTATGCTAGCTATACTGTCTCAACGTAAGAATGTTGCAAACCGTGCAATTCAGCCATCCTACAGAACTTCAGTATTCGAAGAGGCATATATGGCTTTAGGTAGAAGAAAAGAAGCTACACAGGCAGTACATCGTACTACGCTCTCCAAGGCTTCGAGTCAAACGGCCATAGCGCGAGACAGCCAAAGAGGTTACGTGCAACCCCTGCATCATCATCATACGAGCAAATTCGTTCAGCCCCAGGTTATCCGCCTGGCTTATGGGATCAGCAGTCACGCTGGTCGTTTGAGGTAGGAAGCGGGCGACCTATTAAAATAGATAATATTCACTTACATTTCCCGGGGTCGATGAATGCCTTAAATCATTGCTTTCACAATGTTCGCATTCCGTATCGATTAGATGACAATTTAACTAGCCTCATTTGCACTCTTCTTTAATAACCAACTAACAAAGACTCACAAAGTCATTTTAGATCGGATGCTAGCCATCCAGATCCAGCCCCATCGAATAACATTATAAAAATGTTGAACTAAAAGAACGACGCCATACCAACTACTCTCCAAAGCCATTTCACATTTCTTGGACATCAATGCGAATGACTTTTCAGAAGTAAGTACTCAAAGAACACTTAAAAGCGCAATTTCCTTTGTGCGATGTCATTCCATAGATCTTAAGTAGCTTTAAAAATCTCATTTCGTTTTATGTTTCCAATGTCATTGGCCACTGTAGTTGCAATGGTCAGGCAAATTGCTATCTTATGAACAAAATCACTTATTTATTGTCCCTTTACTACTATGAGCTTAATCGTTGCTGTGCTTGGACTTGAAACATAAAAAAATGTCAGTTTTGTGATTTCAGAAAACAGAATTTAAGAACAATCGAATTTCGAAAAATATCAAGTTGAACGCAGACAAAAACGGCTTGTCTTCACCTCGGTAGACAAAAGTTGCCAATAAAGCCTATAAATTTCAATTTTGTGTTATTGCCAGATAAACAGACATCCTGTGAAAATTGTGAAAACTGAAAATACTCTGAATTCCCTCATAAGGGAAATAAAATTCACTTAAACTTATAATTTGCAAGGAAATATATTTTAAAGCTGGCAATACTACTCAGCTTATATGGCGCCCGCCGATTTGGTTTGAAGTTGCATTCGAACTACTTAACTATCAAAGAACGAGTGGGTATAAAAAGTGAGCAATAAAAACTCTTTTTCAGAGACAAGTAACCTACCTTCCTCCTGTCATGTGCATTACCATCAAAACTCTACTCCCCCCATGCCATCAACTCACCCTTTAAGCAGAGTAAAATCACGTATAGCGAGTTATTTCGAATGCAGATCGAAATCGTGTCGAATTTATTTTTGCAGTTTCAATTTTTTATTTCATATGACGGTATCTGCATTTCTCGAACCAAAACAAAAACAAAAGAAAAAATCCGAATGACAGCATAGGTAAAATTCTCAACAGCCAAAGTGCCCATGGATTTGTGACTATGACGACGATATGATGGCATGATATGGCAATGTTCTGGCTTCCATGTTAATTCTCTGCGGGACAAGTTTATAGTGAGTTAAATAAATGATCAGCATCTGGCAGTTTGACGGATACTAATGACTTTTTTTTTTTAGCTGGTATTGAGGTTCTTTCAGTTTTATTATTATTATTCTCTTTATTTCTTGCAACATAAAATACATATTTCCAAAGCTTGCCCATTAAAAAGAATAATAATAATTAGATATTATATTTTTCAACATGTTTAATAGATTGAAAATTTTACACACAAAAGGGTAATTTAATAAATTTCATTACCAAATTAATTAACATGCAACTATTACTGTTAACTATAAAATTAAATCCATTTCTTTGCCAAACAAACATAAAAATTAGATTAGTTTCTTTTTCAAAAATAGTGCAATTCAGCATTTTACACAGAGGAATGCAAAATTAATTTTGGTTCAGTAATCAAACAATAAATCCCCGAAAACCAATTGAATGTACAATGGTCGCACAGTGGCCCGTTTTCACTTTTTACCTTGCAAAAATCATAGCTCCTAAACGAAAAAAGATATCGCTTCAATTTTTTTTTATTTAGCAAGGAATTTCCAAAGCTATGTTTCGTGAAAATTTTAACAAAATAAGTTCACAGGGTGTTTCAGAATTAAGTCCCAAAGTTGGAAGTTTTTTCAATGTCATAAAAATTGTTAAAAATGTATCCATAATGGCGAAAAATTTGTTTTTGTGAATGATTAGAGAACAATTAGTTTTGGTATAGCAGGAAAAAGAAAAAAAATAACAGTTGAATAGTCATAAAAGCAAAAAAAAATTTTTTTTAAGTTAAAGTTTTTAAGTTTTATAATTTTTGATATGCAACCAATCAAACCATCAATATTTACATTCAAAATCAAACAGGGTGTTTCAATTTAACTGAAAATTAACATAATTTCAATATTTCAATGAAAAAAAACAACCCTCAAATTAGAAAAAAGTGTTTTAAAAGTACGAATATGGAAAAAAAATAAAGCATAAACGTAAGATTTGTATCTTGTTTTATTCTTAATAATTTACTTATATTATTTCTTGAAAACTATCATCTAAATTCAATGTTGAATCTAATAGATCTAACATTTCTGGGGAGTAGTGTGCTTTCAGTTCTTTTTGATTTCTAGCATGCCTTTTGGAAGAAATAAGTGGATCTGATGAGATTGCTAGCATAGTAAACAGGTCTTCATTTTGCCGAATTCTTGAAACCTTGCATGTATTTTGATACCTGTATCTTTTGTAGTCCTTATTTTTGCATTCCTGAGCTTCTTCTGATAATTCCCCAAGTGGAAGTGACTGATACTCCATAATATTTTGACTTTGAACCAAAATTTTATGAGGAGTAGGGGTGAGTTGTTTATCTGGATAAAGTTGTCTTAATAACACTTTTGTTTCTCTTGTATACTCCCCAAATTTTACTGTATTAACTTTTTCTCGACAGTTTAAGACATTAAGTATTATTTGAAGCCTTTTAATAATTTCTTCATTGACTCCAGTTATTCGGGCAGCTGCATCCGGTTGTTCAAAGAATCGCCTGGAAGTATTGCCATCATTGGTATTTCTAAACCCAGGCTTAGGTTTATCCACATCAAGTCCAAGTTCTTCATGGAAACGCTTTTGAATATCCTGCTTCCACTTTTTTTCTAACTCTTTGATTCCAATAGAGCTATCCTCTCCTTCCTTAGCAATCGTATAGCTAAGTTTCAAAATGAATTCCATGCACCTAATTCTAGCATGCAATGGAAATGGAGAAATCCCATACTCGTAGTTATGTTCGTCCGTAATATCTCCTTCATCCTGTGCGTACCTAATCTTGTTAATTTCACTACCTGTAACCCTAATAAGAATAAATATTTAATTCCATATAAATAACCCTTCGATTAAAATCCTTTTTTTCGGCTACCTGTAACCCTTATATGTATTAATTCTTAATCCAAATACAGTAATCTGTCAAAAATAAATACCTGTGCACAACAAATCTTATAGAAAAAAGTTATGGCAGGAATCATCATTGTTTTTTTATTATTTTTTTAGAAATAGGTAATCCCCAAACCATAATTTTTTTTTTAGCTATTCCACTCATTGCACTTATTTAAATACCTAAATTAAGTCATGCAAATCCAAAATAAAGGTTGCGACAAAAAGATTAATTATATTTTTTTCATATGAAAAAAACTAAAAAAAATGAATAATCGCTGATTTGAACCAATTAAATTGCCATAACTCGGCTTTATGCAACTTTACGCAGCTGAGTTTTTGAGGACATGTTAAGGAATATGTAGGCATTCATCCCTCACTTAGTTTGGTTTGACGGTTTTTGACGTTTTTTATATGAGCCAAGTTAAAACTCAAAAATAGGTGCAAAAAGTGATTTTTTTTTCATTAAAAAAAAGATAGGTATGCATTTTTTTTTCAAAATTTGATTAAAATAATGTCAAACTTTTCAACAAAAAAAAATAAATGGATTTACTTGCATCGTTTTTCTAATATTCAAGTTTGAAGTGCAACAAAAAACAAAAGAATATATATATATTTTTTTTTAATATTTTCTGACTTTGATCTGCTCCTCAAGCCAAACCGTTCATCTAATATTTTTTTTGTTTTTGGATTTTTACACTTTAAACAATTTTAAACAAAATGTTATTTTTGAAAAATGATTATTGCCACGTTCCTCGCCTAAACGGGCCACTGTGGGTCGTACCAACTTTGTAAGGTATGTACTACTTATCAATCCTACTCTACGAAACATCGAGAATTAAAGGATACATAAAAATACATAGCACCACGCGGTGGCTCCGTTTACCGAAAACTTTGGCAGAAGAAGAACAACTATTGAAGTAGAGGACCACGAGTAACTAGTCAGAAGAAGGCAAAAAGGTTAGGGTAATAGGGTTTCAACAAAGGAGGTGCCGGTGTTTTGAACCGGGAAAGATTCACAGTTGCAGCTGAAACGATTCTCTGAACTTGGCAGGGTTAGAGAATATACTGATGAGTATTGCTTAAGGCTCTGGTATTACGGTTCGATGATGATCCACATCTGAAGAGCAGGGTTATGAATCAAAGAAGACAAAAAGTTGAGGGTACTGTCGTTAGCGAAACTGGTAAGCGGATTAGAAGTTTCAGGCTGGAGAGTGCGACCCCTTTAGTCCAAATGAATAACTTCTCAGAGAAGAATAACGAAAATAATTTCAATCGTTTATAAATTATAACATATCAAACTGTTACCAACTCTGCTTATGAGTAAAATAATAAATATCCTATTTCTTCTCATAAAGACTGTTTTTCTTTGAAACCACTAAA
Source organism: Sphaerophoria taeniata (assembly GCA_943590905.1). Classification (NCBI taxonomy): domain Eukaryota; kingdom Metazoa; phylum Arthropoda; class Insecta; order Diptera; family Syrphidae; genus Sphaerophoria; species Sphaerophoria taeniata. The sequence continues at coordinate 30,208,209 of OX016541.1, forward strand.
ATATACAATAATATGCTTAAATTCATTTTAAGGTGTTTACTAGCAAACCCTGTGAGCCTCGTCTCGCCCGCAATTTAAATGCTTCCCGAAAGGTATACACAGTAATTCACACATAGCTGTTCCCGCGGTTTTATCCTCGATAACCGGGATAAAAAGTAGATTTTTTGATTCTCTTACCCCTAAACTACCACTACCTATGCAAAAACTCGTGTCCTTTGCTTTGCTTTGCTCTTTGCAATATTAAGGCAAAGCTATCCCACAAGAACCCTACATTTTTTTCCCGATACTTCTCATACTTTCAGAAATATAATGTACAAAGTTTCATGATGATCGGTTTAGGAGTTTTTGCGTGATGCTCACTTTCTTTTTTGTTTATGAAACGGCGTATGTTGAGTCAGTTAGTCTCTTTGCGAATTGTAGTTTATAAAATAGGCTTTTGGGTCTGAAGAATATAAACCTCTATTCAATCTTTTTAAAATTTCATATATAATTGTTCAATGTTTTCATTTCTGTCCGAAGCATGTATGTAAGTTAAGGTCTTGAAAAAGGTAAATAAATCAAATGAATGAAGGAAATTTCACAACATGACATCATAACACTGCCCTTAATTTGCCCTATTAAATATTGAAAATGTGCAAGTTCTTGCTTATAATTACAAATTTAAGTGAAAAGGTATTAAAGGTGATCACTGGTTTGAAAACAACCTGCTCCATAATTTAGTAAATTAATATTATTTATTATTAATAATTAATCACATTAATAATTTTAACTAACCTTAAGTTCAGTCTGTTTGAAATAACTTCATAGCCTCTAGTGGCGTTTAAGCTTTCGATAAGACAAGAGTTTGAAATTCAATTTCAGAATTTTGTATTAAAATGACAACCAAAAATTTATACCCGATTGTGATGGTGATCGCCCTATCCTTGGTGAGTGAGATTTGAAGATAACAAGAGAAGAACTACTTAGTTTTTTTTTTTCTTTATACAATAGGCATTTTCGTCAGCAATCGACCTTGGCACCGTAGAAACCATTGCATCATTAACACCAGCATCAACCCTGGCATCATTATCAAAAGTAAGTTTCAATAATAATTTAAAAACACAATTAAATTGTTAAAAATTTGTGTTTTCTTTAAGAATCTCGCGGAGGATGGCGTTGAGAATCTCATCAATCCATCAGATTGTAACATGTTAAATCTCTTGAACGGTGGCAGTCTTGAATTGGAAATAACTCTTCCCTTTTATGGCACTTTTCCTTACAAAATAAGTTGGTGAAAAATTTGTAAGAGAAACGATTTAAGCGTTTACAGTTTTAAGTGTTAAAAACTATTAATTCAAAAAAAATTATTAAAATATTCGCTGCAATTTTTTTTTCAAATTTTAGTATTTTAATCCTTAGAAAAATATTAAATGCAAATGGGATAAACAATCTAACCTCGTAACCTTATTTTCAAACCATCTCATTTTCTATCAATGAACAGATTTTGAAATGTCCACATCAGTCTGTGGAAATTATTACAAACAATTATTTTTAATTAAAACCTACCTTTCAACATCATTCCATAGGCAAAGATGCACCTTTTCAATTCTGCAAAAAAAAAAAACAAAGCCATTTGGGTGGTCTTATGTTTGAAGCATGGAAAGGATGTGTTATTTTGAACATGCAATCGTTGGTCGTTTGGTTTTAATTTTAATCCACCAAAATGTAGATGTTTCCGTTTGCAGGCCCGTCAATATGAATTTGCTTGAAAACCAGCCAAAGCTGGGGCTTTTTGGTAATTTTTGAAAGAAGTGTAACTTGTTGTATTTGATCGCTTTACACTCCCACCGTTACGGCCCTGATGCAACTTCCCTCTCATAAGCCAAAAACCAAGTTGTATGCTTTTTTTTATCTTCTTCAAACCAGCAAATACAACAGTTGTGTATGCCCGGCACTTGGAAGTTGGAACCAAAATAAATATGTAATTTATGTTTCAACCATTTCAAACGACAATATACAGGGTGATTCACGAGCGTTGTGCCAAAAAGCTAGAGCGTGTAGGTTGAGTTGAGACAAGAAAAAAATCGTATAGGAGGGGGGGGTCTATTCCCCCCCGTTTAGCCGGGAGGGGCAATTTTCTGAAAAATTGACTTATTTTGTAAAAAAAAATATTAAAAATCAACGGCTTCGTTTACAACACCGTGCTATACCTTTCTGAAAAGCCAAAAACTTCTTCTTTCACTTTGTTTTTAAATTAAATTGTTTTAACGAATAGTTTAAAAAAAATAAATTTTCAAACTCAAATTTTTCAAAAATAAAGCAAAAAAAACATTTTTGAACTAATTTTTTTCAAAATTTTATGTAATTAAGTACTAATTTTGTTTTTAAAATTCAATGTGTTTGTTAATTTTTAGTCGAAAACAGAAAACCGGATGCAAAAATGTTTTTTCGTTTTTAAGAAATTAAGAAAAAACCGAAACCACTTTTTTCTAAAAAAATCTTTGTTTTTATTTTTACCTATCTGGACTTTTAGTTTAATTTATTAGTTTAATTTATAAATTTAATTTTTTGTAATTGGAGTTTTATGAGGACTCAATAAAGTAGAAAAGTATTGGATTTTCCCGGGATTAACCATTTTGTTCATTGATAACGTCTGAAAACTGACCTGTAATTTTTTCTTACTATACCTGGGGCCGCGGCCACTCACTGGCGAAGAGTTCTACCTGCTAGGGGCTTAAGATAATTAAACCGCATTTTTTCTTGAATGAAAAAACAATTAACAACCTATAGGTAAATAAAAGGCATCGCATATTTACTAAACAACCATTTACAATTAAAATATTAACTCATCAACACATAACAATAACATACTCATACGCTCGAGAAGAGTTAGCGGACAGGAACTTCTGCTACGGTTTAACTTATTGTCGAGATCGGGAAGCTGAAAGACTCTACGCTGAAAGATATCCCAATAGATGGCGCCCAAGTCGTAGCATTTTTTCAAGAATCCGCCGACGAGAGCACTGAGAGCTAGAAGTGAAAGGTCAATGGCAGACGTTATAAATGAAAAAAATGATTAATCCAGGGAAAATCCAATACTTTTCTACTTTATTGAGTCCTCACAAAACTCCAATCACAAAAAATTAAATTTATAAATTAAATTAATAAATTAAACTAAAAGTCCAGATAGGTAAAAATAAAAACAAAGATTTTTTTAGAAAAAAGTGGTTTCGGTTTTTTCTTAATTTCTTAAAAACGAAGAGACATTTTTGCATCCGGTTTTCTGTTTTCGACTAAAAATTAACAAACACATTGAATTTTAAAAACAAAATTAGTACTTAATTACATAAAATTTTGAAAAAAAATTAGTTCAAAAATGTTTTTTTAGCTTTTTTTTTGAAAATTTTGAGTTTGAAAATTTATTTTTTTTAAACTATTCGTTAAAACAATTTAATTTAAAAACAAAGTGAAAGAAGAAGTTTTTGGCTTTTCAGAAAGGTATAGCACAGTGTTGTAAACGAAGCCGTTGATTTTTAATAATTTTTTTTACAAAATAAGTCAATTTTTCAGAAAATTGCCCCTCCCGGCTAAACGGGGGGGAATAGACCCCCCCCCTCCCATACGATTTTTTTCTTGTCTCAACTCAACCTACACGCTCTAGCTTTTTGGCACAACGCTCGTGAATCACCCTGTAGAACGAAGATGACACAGTAGCAAGCGAGAAAAAAAATTATTATACTAATCTAATTGGCAGAGTTATGAATGGTATGCTTCTTTCCTACTTTTTTTTTGTACATATGTAGCCAAGGAGAATTTCTGGCTTGAGGTCTGGTTTTTTTTTTTTTTTTTTGGATCGGAGAAGATCCAGTGACAAAATCCAATTAGAGCAAATGCTTCTGTCAACTGATGATGGTATGCAATTCAGTCGACCATTAAATTAGCACTTGTCGTCAACACCACCAGAAAGGAAGGAAATTTGAAACTTTTTCATATTCTATTTTATGTTAAGTTATTTAGTATTTGCAGAAAATAAATTCAAAAAGTTTTATTCTTTGTACGAATATGTCTTTTTTAACCCCACACTTGTATGAGCGCATTCATACTCTTTTGGAAGAACTAAACTGGAACAGGAAGAAAAATAAAACTTCAAAGAATATTTTTATTTGGCCTGAATAAATTCTACATTTTTTGTTGTGTTAAACAAATTCATATAATATAGAATGAATATGAGGGAGACAAATTGTATACTCATTGACCGTTGAACCCGAGCTCGGTCCTTTTCAAAATCAATTTCTCGAATAACAATTCAGGGAATGACAATTCGTCGAAAACATTTCTTCTTTCTTACCAGAAATTTCTCAGAATGATATATTGAATACGAAAGGACTTCATCTTTCATTCTTCATTTTAAGGGAAAAAGAGACTAAAAATTATGAGAATCAAGGAGAGCGAATGGAATTGGGATCAACTTCCAACTGCCTCAAAACCCTATTAGCGGGAACACAACTCTGCGAATGCACACATATTTTGATAATAAAGTCTTATCATTTGTACTTGTTACTCGGCGCTGTAAATTGCCATGATTATTTGTCTTTAGTGACTGATAAAAAGACGATATTTTGACGAAAAGTAATAAAAAGAGTTGTCAAAATCAACCCTTGGAACACCCTTGGTCTCTGTAGATGCTGGCTTACGCGGCCTTGAAATCGATGAGGAGTATATTATCTCCCATATCCCCCCCTTCCACAAAATAATGTTTCTGATCCCATTTTACAACACGATTTGTTCAAGCGTAAACATTTCTTTTTTTTACAATTCTCGGTCTCTTAAACGGATGTGAACTTTTCAATGTATGCACAACAGACACAACCTAAGACCTTGTAAGTTTTTGAAACCCATTATCACAATTTATTTCCTAATCAATTTTAAACAAGTAACTGGTTGTCTAATTACAATTTAAATGCTTTCTTATGAGTAGCTATTCTCAAAATTGCTTTTTAACCTAGACTGGTTCAGGAGTGCCATATAAAGAAGAAGACCTCGAAGAGTCACAATCAGTCTTTTTTGAAATCAACTCATTCATCGTATAAGTTTAATTGCACGTTCCCAGACCCTCCGGCAGCTATTTGCTAGCAAAGAAATGGCAAATGAACAGGAACACCGAACAAAAAGCGAGTTAAGGTATTTGTGGAAATGCAAATATATAATGAAACTATGATAGACGAGCAGATGCAGATGCAAGAAGCGCACATCCCAGAGAGCCATCAGTTGTTGAAGCTGAAAGGCAACACAGCCAATTAAGGCATGTTAAGTGGCTTTCCCTTTCGACGTCATCGTGTCGTCTTCATTTTGCCGCCAGCGCTTGCTTTATTTTGCTCCAGCAGCAACAACCACGACTTCAGCGACAACGATGAAGATGATGAAGACGATGCTTTGTTAAATCCTTTTATATCGACTTTTTTGCTTAATGTTTTATTTTTAAATCTATACAAGTACCTACCCACTAATATTTCTTCTTTTGCTCCTGACTTCTGTTTACCTCCACCCCAATGCAATCTTTCGAGATCAGATATTTTTTTCTTTCATTTTTTTCAAAAGAAAACTCAACTTCTTTTGAAGGGAAAATCATTTTCCATACATCGCTTCGCTTCTACTGTTTCCAGAATGCAGAAGCAGATACTCAGTACTCCGTATCTAAGCCAAAAGACTTTATTCTTATATGCAAAGGGAACATTTGTATTTATTAGCTATCCCCCTTGCATCTTGTTTGTTGGAACGTCATTTCCATGCATCCACATTTTCACATTGTCGTCATCATATTGCATAAAGAAATTTAACTTTTTTTCGCGATGCATTCGTACCTTATAACAATAATAATTTTTGAAGAAGGGCGTTCGCGAGCGAGGGTAGGATTTAAGGCAAGTGCAGGCAGACATAAAGGGCAAAATCTCTTTTTTATTTTTAGCATTTTTAGCACTTATCTAAGTTAAAACATGTTTCAAGAGGAACTTGGGTATATCTTTGGAAATCAACCCGAACGAAAAACGTATAAAATATAATGCGGTCGGTGGCACGTCGCTTTACAGTGGGATACACGTTTAATAAGAATTGTTGAAATCTGTACAAAGGCAAAAGGAAATTCTCCAAAAACAATGAAATGGCCTGGAGATTCAATAAATTGTTAGCTTTACTACTTGAATTGAGCTTCAATCGTTAGCGGTACTACATGAATGCAGGAAAATGTTCTATTGCCTTTAATAGCCAAAGGTTGTTTTCTTTAATATTTACAATTTCATTTTAGAAAATTGAATGTAAAAAGAATTTTCAATTTTATCCCACTTCTGAAAATTGTTATCCTTATGTATGCATGGCATTCCACCTCGAAGAGATGTTAAAGAGTTGGGAACTGTTGGGAGGAACAAGAAGCAAAAAAAAAATAAAAATAAAATAATAAAGAACCTGAAGATGCTAAAGAAGTCACATCCCTGTCAAGGGTGAATTTCGCGTTCGTGCCGAACAAAGTCATGTGGTTCGATGGGTGCACTAGGGAGCTAATAGAATACGAAATGCAAATGAAGCAGCTTCCCTCTTCAGTTTTCTACGACCGCTGCGCGCCGCTGGCAACAGTCATCATAAGCAGCTCCGCGACCGATGTGATGCCACGAACAACTGCATCACTAGGTTGCCCTACCTTTGTGCTGCATGAAGTTAAGTATGTAGTTCAGCAGCACACACAGGATGGCGGGAATTGCCATCGAGACCAGCAAGAAACTTTCGCTGATGCACTCTTTAGACTTAAGCTCTTAACTCGAAAATATATTGTAAGTAGAAGATAGGTAGAAAAACAAAAGTACAAAGCGAGTGGAGCATCTGACAAGAGGACCAGAGCATGGGTACCTTTATTGGGGATAAGCACGGGAGACGGGACGGACAGATAGGGCGATAGGTCTCAACTTCCAACACACATATGAACATGAAAATGCAAGAAGCCAATTGGCACTCTTAATCAAAAAATAGGTAGTCTACTGTTGAAATTTTTTGCCCTACCTCCTTTGGTAAAGGTTTTGGTTACAGAATACATGAAGTGTAGTTAGTAACAGGAATGCTGGAGCCGGTTATGGGGATTCATGACAGCAATGGAGAAAATTAAAATTATAAGGATAAATGTGATGAAGATATTATATGCCGTTTTGGTCCCCAAAGAAATGACACGAACGGCAAGGACAATTTAAAAGTTCACGATTGAGCTTGGAGCCTTGGAGAATTTTCTTTCGATTATAAATCTTGATTGCAGTTAAAAGGTGACTAGAATTTTCAATTTTTGTGAGATGCTGAAAACTTTAGCTTACTTGACCTTTTTTGAAAAATAAAAAATGGGTCGCTATCTTTCATTTAATCAAGACGACCACATTTCTTTGATGTTTGTAGTGGCTTTTGGTAAGGAAGTTTTTCTTTGATTTAGCGAGGGTAATGAATATGCATGAGCATAAGATTAAGTGGTTACCCTTTTGTTTGCATGTAATGCTCCTTTTAAATTATATCCTTTCTTTTTCTATTGAAATTCCGTTCATGTTTAAATTAAAGGAAGAATCAAGGACAACAAGAACGACTTATTTAACCGAACCAGCGAGCGTCGTCGATAAGTAAAAGATTTGGTGTCATTGAAACTGAGACAAAATATACCTACACGGCTTTCTAAAACCGACTTGGTCTATATTCGTGACATGACAATGAATCTTAGAAGTCGCATAATGTCGCATTTAGAAGCACTTTTATGTTGTTGTTCAAAAGGACACACTACCCATCAAAACTGAGATAAAAAACTAACTCGGTCCTCTGTCGCCATAATGTCGCTTTAAGGAACAACTTGAAAAAGATATAGCGCCCATCAAAACTGAGACAAAAATCTAACTCGGGTTTATGTCGCTTTTAAGAGCAACAAAACAGACACGGCTTTTAAATGCCTTCGGAATAAATAGGGGTTTTTAAAGCGACGTACGACAAAGTTCGGTTTGATATCTCAATTTTAATGAGCGCTGTGTTGCTTTCAAAAGCGATAAAAAGCAGACTGTTGAGATTTGGTGTTATGGCGTTTTCAATAGCGGCATCGGACCAAACTGGTCATATATATATATAAAAAAGAAAAATAAGTGGAGGGGTGTGGCAGCTCTTGAAGAGCCAAGGCCTAAGTGACTTACTCTCATCAACAATTCTCTGAGTGCGTGTGAAGAATTGAGGGGACCTACAATTTAACACCGATTCCGAATGGCAAAGTTGAGAAGCACTTTTTCATGAAGTCTTGTCAGTTCTTCGCAAGAGGGAGTACCCGTGAAAGATGAAATAAAAACTTTTATGGGCACGAGGAGGACTCGAACCCACGACTTAGCCACGGACACTTACTACATTTACAATACCGATTTTTGGAAAATGTGCGTTTTGTCGCTTGAAAGCGACAAAATTGACAGCTTTCATGGTTTTCCAAAGCGGCATAACGTAGAATCTAAAAAGTGATCTTAAAGCTGTTTTTGCAATCAATATTCAAACATTTGCTCTCTTCTTATGTCAAAACGCAATGCGAGCATTAGAAAAGATGCGAAAGATGGGGGCTAGAGAGAACACAGAAAACAGCGCAGCATTGGGATTAAATTCAACTCTGTTTTTTTTCTGCAATCAGATGCTATCCAGATCAGAACTTAATCAGCTATTCATACGATCCGATTTAAGGTTCACAATCGAAGCGCAGGTTGTGAGTGTATCGGAAACAGTACGGAGTCCTGAGGCATACCAGAATTTATCTTGCTATTATACATAAATCTGTCCAAAACGACTTCTATTCAGCGTTCCGAAAAAGTATAGTCGAATTGTTCGAAACATTTTTTTTCCGACAACATATGGGCATGCTGAGATGGACATTTTTCATTTCATTACTTGAAAATTTGCAAACTCTTTCAGGACAAAATCAAATGATTTCTTCTTTTCTAATCCATTCAAAATGTAACATGAGAAATAAAACATTTCATGGGTTGGGAAAACCCTAAATCCAGTTCTTCTTCCTTACATTAAGTTCGTTTACCATGCCCCAAAGCTAAAAATCGCCTTTCCTATCAATCTTCTTTCACACATTCTAAAATGTGTCAAGTTGCTTCCTTCAACTTGATTGATCCAGATCAATGAAATGCAACAGAAGCAAAAACTTAATACCAAAAAAACAAATAACAAAAATCACACTCAAACCATCAAATAGGAAACTGTTTCTCTCAACACGCACTCTCTGACATATTCCTCAGTCATTCTAGCCCATTACTAGAGGTACACCGAAGCCTGATTTGAACAAACCTTTTTGAATTCTATTTTGCCACCTTTAATATTCCTTAGGCCATTACCACAACCAACACTACATAATGTTGCTTTGAGTACTTGAACTCAAAACTCGCACTCTTGGAATTCGCACAGCAAAAACCTCGTCCGTATTGTCGACCAAGCCAAGCACCAGCAATAGCACCAGCACCATGGCCACCACCAACATCATCGTCATCATCATCATCATCATCGAAAGAGTAAAGAGTAAAAACCGAAAGCAGCATTAAGTGGTAAGCTGTTGTTTTATCGTTGCCCTCTTTGATATATGAACACCCTTCCATGCACGTACAATATATCAACTGACATAAAATACAAGCACCTTCGGCTCAGATATCAGTTGCCATTAATCTTCAAGAACCACTCGCATTTCGCTCGAATTCGATTGAATCCACATTAACTTAGTCTGCCTTTCCGTCCGTTTGTTCGGTCGCTCGGCCTGAGTTATTCGTTTATACAACGCCCCCTACTGCCCGCCCATCGATCGGATCGTCGTCGTAGTCGTCATATCGCTTCGCAATCGTCTGTTACTTGGCAGTGCGGTGCCTATACAGAGCACATAGGTACCAGCATGTGTACTCAAAATTTACCCTAAATCTCTGCACGCCACTGGAAACTTACACATCATGGTGTAAGATGCCATTACAACATTGCCAACGTTGGTGTATTGAAAGACAGTGCCCAAATAAGATCTTCAGGGATTTCCCAAATTTTTTGAGTTTTTCAAGTTCAACACCTCAAACCCGGTCTAGAGCATTTTTTCTAAAAGAAAAAACTATTTTTGATGCATCCACAGTAAAGTGAATGTGGCAACACTGCGTCATTTCAAAAAGAAAAATCTTATTCAGTAAATCTGGGGTTTTGTTTCAGCTCAGCCGAGTTGAGTCGAGGTGGAAGGTGCATTCCAACTCATCCCAATCAAACTTAACTATCATACGGCTCACACTATATGCAACAACGAACTTCAACTTTTGGCCTATGTAATGGGGAATGCTGCTTATTCTCGTCTATGCGAATATATCGTCCTCGTGCCTTTACATCGTGCCAGGTCATCTTCATGGTGTGTGAGTGTTAAGTACATTTTGATTCCAAGTGCAAACTTGTTGAGTGATGGGTGGTGCAGCTATCTGTAGCTGGTTCAAGTTGGAGAGCTGTTATATTTGTGGCTCGTATGTCTACAACTGATACTGGTAATGCGGTATTGGGACTTTGGGAGTCGAGGCTATGTGTTGATTCGGTCTTTTCATTTTCTTCGGTTTGCTGCACAGCTTGGCAGGTTATAGACGCACAATGTAAGATGCCTACATTGTGCTCGTATGTCTATATGGATGAGCTTTGCAAATGTTTCCAAGGAGAGAGATAGTTTATTTGATAAGACACGGGCTGAGGAAGGATTCAGAAAAGGCATCTTCACCGAGTCTCTGTATCGATGTATACGTTCAAAGAATGTATGTAGTCCCTAATGTTCGGTGCGCTTGTCAGTATCAGGATATAAATGTGAATGCTTGAATTGTTGCGACCGAAGTAATTGGATCAGATGACACTGGTTGAAAGGACCAATTGAATATTGGAGAATGTCTTGAGAAATACATTTATTTTGATTGAATATATTCAAAATAAAAAAACATCAATAGGCGAGATGGAGTGAAGAGGGTAGTAAATAAATGCATTTGCTTATTTACAAAAAGGAAAATATTGCTCCTTAATTTTTGAAAAAGAAATCCTTAATATATTATTGCAGTGAAGTAGAAAATGTATCGAGTTTTGTGAAGTGACATTATGCCGAATGGCACAAGTCGAAAATTGATCTCGGCTTTTGGCGTTCGAACTTGTAAAGATTTTTAAAGCGACATAAGATACACACCGATTTTTCTAACAAGATCTCCTTTAAAGATGAAACACATTACACATTTCTCAATTGGTGAGCAAGTGATCGAAGAGGTGCCATTGCATCTAGAAAAGTGACAGTTTGGTGTGCTCTATATGGTCGAAAGGTGTTATTGGTCCATATTTCGGTTACAGTCAATTCGAAGCGATATGATGGGATGATATCCGTGTTTTACGCCGACAATTGAAGATCGTGACTTGGGCGATATGTGTGGAACCAAGACCACCAACAAGACGGGGCAATAAGCCACATATCACGACCAATTATGGCTTTATTGCGTAAGAAGATTCCTGATCGCATAATCTTACGGTTTGGCGACGTCAAGGAGATACCAAGATCATGAGATTTTTTTCTGTGGGACTACATAAAAGACCGTGTTTACGCGAATAGTCCCCGAACTCTAGACGTATTAAAAACCAACATTACTGAAGTTTTGGCCGAGATACCACCTGATATGTGCTGTGCAAAAAAGAGGTTACAAATTACCTCAAAAGAATCGCATGCTGCGAAAACTCCCTAGGTGGCCATTTGAATGATATTATTTTTCGCATTTAATGGCAAGGTCCAAACCTTAAAATGAAATAAACTTTTCATTGAAAATTTATCGTTGTGTGGGTTTTATTAAGCTTTACTTTCGAAGCCGAAAAATGATTGACCCTGAAGCTTAGACCTTTCTCTTTGTAACCTCACTTTCTTTCTTTTTACTTTGACTCTCAAGGAAAGTCGACTGTTCTCTTAAAACATTTCCAAAACTTGAAAGAATTCAATTTTGAAAATATGGAAATATAGAACTAAGTAATGAATTAAAATATAAAGACCCAAGACATCTGTATTAAGTTATTCCGAACTAATCAATAATTGTTGACTTAATATGTTTTTAATAACTAAAACCTGAATTTTATTTGCTTGCCAATTAAGAACAAGAAACAAAAAATCCAATCTCATTTGTGTAACCCTAAACTATCCAACTACTAACCATACATAATTATGAACAGTTTAAATTATTCAAATAGCCGATTAAACATGGATTTGATTTTCAAACATCAATTTATATTTGAACGTCTCGTGCGTCTCTTCAGCACCCTACCGCAATGGACGTTCGAAAAACTGGCCTCAGGGCCAGCTTTACATTCATAAACATTCAATGTATAAATTATCTCTCGACCAATCTATTTCAACATAAGCTTTAACAATTTAGGCGCAGATTGGTGAACTTTAAAATCAAAACCATAAATCAATAACTTGGAGCAAAAATTAACTTTAAGAGATTTGTCTTTCAGAGCATTTTTTTTGGCGTGGGCAAAGAACAGGTTTATTGAACAAATTCGTTTTTATTTGATTTTAAATCCTTAGTCGTATCTGTTTAATTTGAAAGTGTTGACAAAAAGAATTGGTATTGATAAGCAGTTGACTTTGGGATAAATTAATGAATTCAAATTGAGCTTAACGCCTCAGAAAACTGTTTGAAGCTTGGACGATTTGTCTTCCATAAATTTAAAGGTTTCACCACCTTAAAAGAAACACCTTGAAGCACTTGCATCGAATCAGGGCTGGTGCTCCAGTAACGTACTCCAGCCTCCTGGACAGCATTCAAAACAGAGGGTTCAAGATGTAAGGTTATCATATCTCAACGCCTGTTACCGTTCTCTCTTCTTAAAGGCTAAATCACAAAGGCGCTTCAGCTTCGGCTTCGCCTGACGTTTACGAGTTCAGCTATAGGAATTCAATGCTTGCTATCACAATGACGTTTCGACCTCACGTTTCGTACGTAACGTGACGCCAAACGGAAGCTCTAGTTCAAATTTGCTGAACTTTTGCTTTGTCTGACAGCTCAACAGCTGTTTGTTCATTTGTTGTTTGGAGCAGCGTTACCACTTGAAAAAAAGGAAGCGAAGTAGATTTGAAAATAAAACGAAGAAGATTGAGAAAAAGCGAAGTAGTTTTAAAATAGTGTATTTCATAAACCATGGATTAGGGCCGTGTGTGATTTGAGTTAAAATGTGCATACAAACTTGACGTTCGATTTAATTTTGACACTACATGGTGGATAAAATGTGTTAAAATTTAACTAGCAAGCTAAAATATGACATTAGTGTTATGAGATTCATCTCATAAGGCATTCTGAATAAATAAATAAAAAAAAAATAAAAATAAAAAATTTAACCAACATTTTAACGCAAGTCGCACATAGCCTTAAATATTAAACAGTTCAATAAAAGCACTGAAGCACGTAACTTTGCGTAATTGTATTGGTTGATATTTCGTGTTTTTTAACTGTGTCCGCTTATTGTTCGTGTATGAGGATAGAAACTTGATTGCAGATGTCGCTTATCTATTTTCCTGATGAAAATAATGAACGCATATCATTTTTCAGTATAAACTTTAGGCATAAAATTACTAAAGTTAGTCGAAGCAGATTTTATAAATATCAAGTAAAATCGAAAAGTTTTTTCTAAGTGAAGTGAAGTAAAATTCTTTATGGTGCGAAGTAGCAAATCGTTTTTCAAAAAGTTTTTCAAAAATCGAAGTAGATCAACTTCGAAAGGAGTAAAGTGGCAAAGCTGTTTTTTTAGGTATGTTGATGATGGAGGGAGAAATGTCATTCAAAGCAAACGCAAAGCGCTTGCATCGTAACGTAGGCGAAGCTGAAGCTGAAGCGCCTTTGTGATTCGGCCTTAAGGTATTCAAGCGTAACGCCATTGCCTAAATCACCCATCAGTTCGATCTCGAGCCCAACTTTGTACTGTGAAGTATATTCGTTCTTTAGCCGTACAACACGAATGGAACTGTTTGACTCACTCTGTCTTTCCAGGTCATTGCAATAATATTCGTGCCTCCAAGAATGCCTTTAATTCACGGTTGAGCGTACTTACAAGTATAGAGATTCGTTTCTAACCCGTACAACACGAATGTGGGACCATTTACCTCATTTTGTCTTTTGAGTTCATTGCTATAATCAGTAATTCAAGACCAATGTTCACTGAAACCTCTCCTTACACCCTCTCCGTCCCATCTTTCCTAATGCTAGCAACGATTTTCAGAAACATTCTTAAAAACAACCCCCGGATATTACACTGCTCCACCAGCCAGCGTCCTGTTTATCAAAATTTCTTATACGTATCTAAAAAGGCTTTGAATTCCCATGAAATTCGTTACGCTTGATTTATAGCCTTCTTGTTATCATAAACCAAACTGAGAAGAATAAAATCCGAGTGAAAAAGAAAAAGAGTTCGACAATGAAATCAGCTCCAGGTGAGGTATTTTAGCATAATTGGGTTATGTCAGACAAAATTTTCATTAAATTTTATTGTTACCGTTGTTGTCAATTCATTTCGAACAAATTTGGACATTTGGAGCCATCCAGAAGCTCAATCGATTAATTTGACATCAGTCAATTTTCAGAGCTCTGAGGGCACAAAAGCCAAGGTAGGTACATGGCTGCTTTCAAATTGTTTTTTTTTGCTTAATACAAAAATTTCCACTACAAAAGAAAAGCATCAGCTAACCCAACAAATATGTACGTTATTCTAGGAACTTTCAAAATTAGTTGCCGCATCACACGGCTGGGTTAACCATTTATTCGATTTCGAGAAGTTTGCGCATTCGAACGTATACATCGAGAAATATTTTATTCCGCATTGAAATTAATTTGGTGCGTTAGCATAGAACGCTCTATAAGTCCTTGTGCTGGCTTAATTGTTCTAGCTTTTGAAGCCTGCAACACAAAACGCTCTAAAGTGTATAATTTTCTGTATTTTGCGGACTGCAGATGATGGTGTGTTTGTGTTTGTGTTTAATTGCAAATTGTTTTCAGCCAATTTGCATCACATTTTCATTCCAAAACTTCTATTTTGCGGTAACCAGTTTTGTAATCAAAACTTCCGTCTCCTGTGCGATAGCAAGAGAGAGGGAGAGATGGAGTCAACAGTAACAACATCAATGAAGTCTAGTTGTATTTTAGCTCAACGAGGGTAAAACGAAATAATTTCATACACATGCATACACGTTTTTATAGTTTGAGGAATTCAATTGAACTTTTGCTCCTAACCTCAAATAAAAAGTCTTTTTGTTGATGTTGATGTTGTTCCACTTGCACGTAGCAATAGCAATGTGGTGGCATATCGAGACGTTCGGTGTATGAACATTGGTCCTAGAGCACTTGCTGGCTCCCTGTCGCTGTGGGCTATTCGTTTTTCGCTATTGTGCTTCAATTTAAACTTATTTGCTGTTTTCGGGGAGGCCAATGAGTTTCTCTGTTGTGTTTTGTTGTTAGTGTTTGGATTTGTTGTCAGACACTCAGCTTGTGTTGCCTGGTCGCATTTTAATGCCAAACAAATTGTTCTCGTGTACACAATGAATAAGGGAGTGCAGCATTTTAGTTGTTCCAAAGCAACATCATCAGTTGAACTCTATTCAATGCGTAATTTTTAACTGCAAATCAGAGCTGTCGGATTCGAATTCGAATTGCTAATTGAAAGTATGATTATAATCGTGCTCTCAAAACGTAGGTACTGACAGTTTTTGGCCTAGAAGAAATGTTAGATTTTGCTTAAGTTAAAAGAAATAACACTCATACGTCACAGTGTACAGAAGTTCAAATTTAATGTTTGGTTAGTGATATTGTTATGTTTTGATGAATCTGTAAAGCTGACCGATGGAATCAATTTGTTGTCTTTGAGTAGTCCGGTATTTTGCGTCTTATTCGCATGGACATGTTTTTAAAGAAAGCTCCACAAGACAAAATGTAAAGGGGTCAAATTCCATGATGGTTATACATATATCATTCACATGTTAAACTGATTCCTACTTTTCATTCACTGGGACTTTAAACTGTGAACCTAAATAGAGAAATCGTGATTTTCGTTGTGATCTGCTGCTTTTTGATGTTTGTTGCTACTATGCTACTTTCGTTGTAACTTGTTACTCCGTTACTTTCGTTGCGACTGTTACTTCGTGATGTTCGTTGCTACTTCGTTGCTTTTGTTGTGACTTGCTAGTTCATTACTTTCGTTGCGACTTGTTACTTTGTGATGTTCGTTGCTACTTCGTTACTTTGTGAAGTTCCTTTCTACTTCGTTATTTTCGTTGCGACTTGCTACTTTGTGATGTTCGTTGCTGCTTCGTTACTTGCATTGCGACTTGCGATTTAGTACGAAACCTTAAACAAGTTCTTTTACAACTTCAGTTAGGACTATATGAAAAATACTATTTCTTGTGATAACGAAAGCTCTGACTTTCATATTTGTGTAAAGAAAATTATAATATTAATATTCCTTGCATTCATTTTTCCAACAATAATAGATAAATAAATTAGAAACTTTTCATTCATAAATTGGGTGAAAACAAATTAATTCTCATGAATGAACCGAAAACAAAGTCTTCAGCAAACAACTTTGCATACAGCAAGTGATCAGGGTTCGTTTGCAAATCATGGGAGTCTGAAATTTTACTCAACAACAAAAACACTAGAATTTGTAAGCACTATTTGCGTCTTTTGCACTGAAAACTCATTGGCTTTTTACATAAAAAAAAAAAAACTACAAATTTTCATAAAACAAAAACACACTTTTACGACCCAGAAGTAAAGCTGATTTGAATTTGCAAAAGAGTCAAGCAAATGAATGCTTCAACCCATGGGAAGTATTTCATATGTTTTCCGCATCGAAACTTATGGCCGAACAATTTTAAACATTTTGCTTTTTTTTAATGAATTCAAATTAGCGTAAGCCCAATCAATGGCACAAAAGGAACAAATTATATTTCTGTTAATTATAAGCGAGGTGGCAACTAGCCAACAAGGATAATAACACACAACATTATACTGGATGGGTAAAATATTTCAGGAACGTATCGTTAATGAGGCAATGTTGTTAAAATAACCAAATTAATTATTACAATTATTCCGGCCAGTGCCAGTGCAGTGAATCTCAATAAAGTCTATATGTCTACAAATTACTTAATGTTTGTGTGAGGGTGTGTAGAGAATGCAGATATTGGTGAAAAGTTAAAACAAATTAATGTAGGGTAGATTCATAAATGATTTGTGATTATTTCAAGTTAATTATTCGCGATGATTGAAATGGAAGTATTATATTTGTTGCGAGGTTGCGGTTGAGGTTTGAGGAACTGTTGTTGTTATCAATTGGTTTGATTTGTTGTTTATTGGCAATTGGATGCATCACTTTGATAAATGGAAGTTTGTTTAATGGATGAATTTTAATCAGTGAGAAAATTTATTAGAATGCTTCAAGCCACTTTAACTTTTTTGAAGTTCTTGGAACACACTCGTAAATTTTGTTCTTTACTGTCGCAAATTCAAAGTAATTTCTTACCGTTTTAAATGCATCAGATTAAATGTCATAAGCATAACTTACCGAATGCAATTTGCCATCCACAAAAAATTCCACACAAAAGAGTAACCATAATTATATCAAGCAACTAAACAATATTTTACGATACGACCCAATTCGATATCTCTTTAACCTGTCAGGTAAAAATATCGACCCAATCCCGGCATATGGGCAAGCGAATGAAAGCGAACAAATTGGTCCATAATGCCACTGTTGAGATGTGACCATAAATTCAAAAGTGCCCCATAAACAAGGTCTAACCTACACCCCAAGAACAATGCCAAAAACACACACAAAATTTTATACATCAGAGTTTAAACCGAGGGACCCACATCAAGTTTAAGAGTAACAAAAAGGTACAAAAGACTTAAACAAAATGCCCCCTCGGAGAGTCGTTGTTCCTCGGCATATCCGTTTAACTTAACAAACTATAAATTGTAATTTCTTCCTTTTCTTCTGCGCCCTGTTGTTGTTGCTTTAAATTATTATTATTATTATTATTACCACGACAACGATGCACATATAGCGGGTCTGAGTGGGTGGCTGTAGTGTGTATTCCCTTAAGCTGGTCGTGGAGTCAAGTCGCGTAGTACTCGTCGCATCGCTTCGTAGCCCGTGTGCTCCACTTAATGCAATACTGTTGCGATAATAGCCCAGGACGACATAAGAGACCAACAACCAACCAACCGACGCACGTCGCGACGTGACGCATTGTGCATATCCTTCTTTGTCTTTAACCTTCTGGCTTAAAAGGTTCCAACAACAGCAACAACTGGAAAATGCAAAAAAAAAACATAAAAATCCATCTCTTTGCATTTAACAGGTATTTCGCACTGAATTTTACACACACTTAACCAGGCCGAGAGAAAAACCGATACAACAGGGATATTGAAGGAATAAGAAGCAGGCATAAACATGGTTACGAAAAAAAAAATGATTGCACTTAATTGCATGTATGCGGGTCCATTAAGCTTGTGTAAAACTACAACTGATAAGAATCTGCCAACGGACACAGAAATTATGTCCAAGCTGCTGTGAGCCTTAAAGTGGTTTAGTTCATTTTTGTAAAAGTTTTATCCCTTCTTTTTGCACTTTGCTTCAGGTCACTGCCACCGAATAAAAGCCGACTTAGTCTTATTTTTTATAAATTTATCGATTAAGGGTTGCCATATAGTCCATGTTGCATTGGCTGTACCATAATTTCGCGGTTTCCTGTACTTTATGGGTGATGGGCCAATTCGGTTAGTCGATGGGTTTTGGGGCAATACACTAAAATTAGGAATTAAATATCTTCCTGGTAACCTAGGTTCTATTGAGTCATTAACTGTCAAATTTCATCAGCGGATGGCGAAGATATTGACGGAATAAAAACCTCGTTTCCTGTGTGTTTTCTAAATCGATTTTTGGGACAATCTGGCAATATTTACAACGCAATATCCCTCTGGCGACCTAGAATCAAGTTGGCGTTTTACACTAGTTGCAACTCGGCTTACACAAAAATCATCATATCCCGCTATTCTTCTGACGAGGTGTTCTTTAAAGCTGAAAAACCGTTGCGTACGCTGAAGCTTCTCTATTTGTCCTACTTTTCTGGTCGGGCTCTGAGCAGATGGAAAACAGCCGAATACTTCTCTCACTTTGCCT
Source organism: Sphaerophoria taeniata (assembly GCA_943590905.1). Classification (NCBI taxonomy): domain Eukaryota; kingdom Metazoa; phylum Arthropoda; class Insecta; order Diptera; family Syrphidae; genus Sphaerophoria; species Sphaerophoria taeniata. The sequence goes on from OX016541.1 coordinate 30,227,427, forward strand.
AACGATGAATCCTAAATAATGCTGGTGGGCTGCAAGGCTCCGTTTTATCTCCGATATTCTTCTATTTTTTTTTCATTATCTAATGACCTCTTGTCTATTAATACATTCTTCAGCTTCGCTGACGAAAGTACCATAGCTTTACTAATAGTTTTAGAACTCACAATCTTGCACTTTGGATGTACATAAATCGGCAATGCGATCGCATACGAATTTCAATAAATTCCCCGAATTTTATGCTTCAAAAACGCAATGCTTTCTTCTGTCGCGACTGGAATGCCGATAAGTACGCTAACGAGTCTATCTACGGCCGTATTCTCTTTAGCATAGAGGTTTGATCTTAGCCGTACAACACGAATGTGGAACTTTTACCTCAACTTTCTTTTAAAGTCATTGAAATAGAACCCGCAACCACAGTTTACTGTTGAGCCCTACTTCGGTCGTACTGTCTAGTAAGGAAATTCGTTCTTCAGCCGTACAACACGAATTTGTAACTGTTTACCTCAATCTTTTTTCCTAGGTAATTGCAATGTTTAAGAATTCAAGAACAAGAAAGGTTATCATAAGCCCCTTGAAAGCGTGGCTACTTAAACGAAAATTCGTTCTTGGCAGCCCTGGTCGAATTATACTTCCAGGAGGTATTGTTCAACGCCCCAAACCGAGCACTCTCCAGAAAAACACCTCTTTAATCCGTTTAAGGTATTTGAACGACAACTCTTAATAAAAAATAATATAATAATGGCCGCAGAGCGGATAAAACGCCTTGAAGATGGAGTTAAGGACGATAGTCTTTCCATAACCTTCAAACGTTTCTGTTTACCTGATTAAGAAACATGAAGATGGGTTGATGGAGCCAAGTCCTTCAAATTATATGTCAACCAGCCCGAGGAGAATATTCAACCAACGCCGCACAAGACGTGACCACGTAAACCCTATTCGCCTCTCGCCTGTCGCCTGTGCAACGTGCTGACTTAGGCCAACCAAGCAAATTAATCGCAAACAGGTGTTGATAGTTTTGTTAATGGCTGATTGATTTTCGCGGTCGGTTCCACTCCCTTTGGTGTCGCGCAAGAGTGTTGTGGTTGTTGTTTTTCCGTACAATCAGGACTCCATCGGTATTTTGGCGTCAAGCTAATTGATTTGGAAAGCGAATTCGCTCGAGGCAATCTCTTAACCACGAATGCATATCGAAGTAGATAATCGAACAAGAACAAGAACAACAGACTCGAAAACACACTCCAAGGCACGAAGTAAGAGCCTAATTTGATGATGCCGGCCGGCATCTTAACATCTCAAATCAATGAAGTCAGATCTCTCCAATCTCCAGTGTCGGAATTGAACAAAATTATGTACATCAACCAATTGGCCCGCAAATGAAATTACACAGAGGTTAGCTGGAGTAATCATTTGCATACAAGACTCTCGTAGCTTGTATCAATTAAATTTGTCTTTGTTGTGGTTGTTTATGTGTCCGATGCAACATGCACCACTTCCAATGAAACAAAATCCAATCCATGTAGGAAATCGTATTTTTTTTTTGCTGAAAACAAGATGAACTTTTGCAATATCCACAAGAAGTAGAAAAAAAGGAAGCATGCAACTTAGAACAACCCGGAATCAATGGGAAACCAATTAACCTGGGTGGTCAAGCACTCAGCTATGGCTAATTCACTTTCTCCACACGTACACTTTGGCTTAAAAGGAGTCAGCTGTTGGGCGAGAGGGGCAGAGTGAAGTTGATGATGCTCAAATCCCTTAAGTGAAGGTCTTGCTGTGTAAATTGTTGCACATGATGGCAGTCAAGAAGGTACCAGAACAACCTATCTACGACGACGTGTGCTGGCATATAAGAGCTTTTGCAGTCTAGTCGTTTTATTGCATCACCATCATGCAGGTGAGATTTAAACTACTGAGGAATCTGCAAAAGCCACACGCCACATTCTGTCATTTATCGTTAATTGACCACAATTATTTGCGTGTAGGTAGGTACTCTATGTAGGTTTTTGTTGTTTGGTGTTTTGTGATCCTCAAGAGTCTACAAACATTAAACATACCGTAACGGAGCTGTTGCTCCTCTAATGTCATAAAATGTTAAATCGGAGGAAAATTATTACTGCAGGTGGCTTTGATTTTGTTTTATTCGTTTAGACGTGTTGTTTTTGTTCTAACTTATTATTTGTGGTGCTGCAGGCATTAAATTTTTTTGTGTTCATTACAATTAAACACCGGAAATTGAGTTTGTTCACATTTTGACCAGTTTGACTATCTGACAACTGAATGTTGGGCTTAATTACGAATAGTTAAACGCTTCTCAGCTAGTTATTTAGCAAGCAATAAGGATGCAGGAACATTGTTTTTTTTTTTTTTTCCTGGAAACTTCTGTGTTTGCCGATTGCCTGATTAATAGCATTTGTTTTGTATCTCAAACTTATTTTATGGTTCAACATTTCAGACTCATTGAACAATTCTTTCCCTAACATTTTGAAGTCCTTAACTCTTTTCCGACCATTTATGTAGATATCAAGTCTTGCATCAATTAAAAAATGTAACAAGCTCTACGTGCTTCTTATATGTTATGCTGTTTTGCATACTTTCATTTTAATTTCTGCCTGATCAGATCGCTGAAGAAGCGAAAAAGACGAACGATCGGCCAGTTCATAGCAGTATGCAATTAAATTTAATTTCTTAAAAGTATGCAATTTTTTATCGATGTTTTCTAATGACGATATCTTGTAATACTCTAGTCTGCAAACCGCAATCTTACCATGCCGAGACCGATTTTATAATGAATCAGAGTATTTTAGAATCAAGCTATCGTTGGTTTTGATCATTGATTCTAATCATGTTTTATTAAAAATTTGCACCCATTTAAGGGCTTTTTATGCTCTTATTATGCCAGAGACACAGTGAGTGCTTTAGGAAGAAAGGAAAGGTGGTGTCTTCCTGAATATTCCTACGATTGGAAAAGACAGAGTGTGGAAGAGAGTTCCATATTTGAATTTTACGGCCTAAATGCGATTTTCTCTACTTGAGAGTACGTTCGGAGTTGGATAAACTGATTGGCTTCCGCGCGAGTATTACAGGTAAATTGTTTAAGGGAAGGAATGCAACTGTCTATACTAGACTTACCATATAAGTAACGATAAAACAGGTAGAGAGAGACACACAGCTTTACGACGATGGTGTTCTAACGAAGGAAATGAGTCAATAATGTTCTATCACCAATAATTCTTAAAGATCTTTTTTGTATAGGTAACATACAAGAAACTTAAGTATGTAGATAGTTGGAGCACCAGCCCAGATATAGGCGTTGAACTCAAGCTTTAGGAATCCAAACATCTTGTAGCACATAAAAATAAAAAATAAATAGAGTGGCGCGACAGCTCTTGAAGAGCCAAGGCCTAAGCGACTTACTCTCATCAACAATTCTCTGAGTGCGTGTGAAGAATTGAGGGGACCTACAATTTAACGCCAATTCCGAACGGCAAAGTTGAGAAGCACTTTTTTCATGACAGATTGATACTCTTGGAAAATTTGTCAGGTCTTCGCAAGAGGCAGTACCCGCGAAAGATGAAATAAAAACTTGGCCTGAGTGGGACTCGAACCAACGACGTTCGGCTTAGCAGTCAACGCACTTACCAACTAAGCTACGGGCGACTGTAGCACATATGTGCACAAAAGGTGGTTTCGAAGCATTAAACTCTAAGCGGGATTTTGTAAAATGTTGTGTAAGTCAGAGTTTATTAAGCTTATCATATTTTGCCGTTGCAGTTCCACATCTGAAGAGGACCGATGTGAGTCTACGAAAGAATTAATTGGATTAGAAGTTGCAAACAAGAGATCATTTATTAAAATGAGAAAGAGAGTCGGAGACAAAACGGAGCCCTGAGGCACACCAGCATTTATATTGTTTTCAGACTTGAATCCGTCCAAAACAAATTGTATTGAACGGTTCGAAAGAAAGTTTCTAATCCAGCGAAGGAGTGATTGATTCATCGATGCCAACAGAAGCTGTTTTCTTAGTACCTACTCGTACCGAGCCTAGAATAGGATAGATGCAAAAGCGTAAGCAAGAGTTTCCTACGTGTGGAAGAACACCTCTTCTGGGATACCATCTGGACCAACAGACTCATGCATGTTGAGATTTTATAGGACTCTCACTACAGCACAAGTGCGAAGAAGATTTGTCCCATGGAATCATTGACGGGCTCAAGAACTGGGGGAGTCTTGACACTATCTGGCAGCTTAGAACTGGAGGCGAACTGCCAAGCAAAAAAGGTTATTTTGCGTTAGAGAGCTTACAACTGGAGTGCCATTGTATTCCTACTCCTTCAGAGTTTGGTCATATATAGCATTCGCACTTTTATTTAAACTAAACACAAATTATTTAACCTTTTCACAAATATATTTCACCTTTTAGCAAATTTATTTCACCTTTTAGCAAATAGAATTAAACTTTAAGCAAATCAATTAAACCTAAAAGCAAATATAATTAAACTAAAGCAAAATATTTAACCAAAACGCAAATTTATTTCATCAAAACGCAAATTTATTTAATTTCAAAATGTAAAATTACATAAAAATTTCATAAGAATATGGTGTTCAAAGTAAGGTTTGTCCGTTTGCTGCCTTTGGAATAATTAAAAACATGTCCTTCACATAGTTAGCGCAATCACCTTGGGTTATTTGTTCTAAGCTTTCTTCAATAACAGGAACTAGGTTGTGATCCCTACTAAGGTCACTTAGAATTTGTCGAGCATGTGTTTTAATTTTAGAAAAACATTTTTCAATCGGGTTTAGCATCGGAGAGTAGGGAGGCAAAAATTTTAACCTAAAATTCGTATCAGAGAGTAAGTTCCAGACTTCTTGAGTTTTATGGATTTTGGCATTATCCATAACAAGGAAGGCATCCCTAAGAGATCCTCCACTTAGTTTTTCCTTAAGTTCTTGAAGGAAAGAACAAAACTTGTTAGAATTACAAGTGGAGTTTGTCAAAATTTTATGGTGAACTGTTTCTTGGGCGCTTATTGCCGCAATGAGAGTAACATTTCTTCCTTGAGCTGCGGGAACGATAACTCGAGCTCTGGAACCCTTCTTTGAACGTGCTTGAGATCTTCTAAGATGTAGATGTAGATGTGAATCACACTCATCAATGAAAATGATTTTGTTTCTATTATTGTTAGAAGCCCATTCTGTGAATTCTTCGGCATATACCTTTCGCAATTGCTTTGTACGTGGGGAGTTCATTTGTTCGTTTTCTATTGAAGCTAATTTAAGGGTTATTTTAAGATGACGGAGACCGTTCCTTACAGTCGAATTGGAAACTATAACGTTTTTTTTCCGTTTGTAATTTTCTTTGAATATTGCGGGCAGTAATTCCCGGATTACTTTCCACATAGGCTTCTATTGCGAGTAGGACTTCTTCTGTTAATTTTCGGGGTTTCTTTCCTCCCCGTTGATCCTTGTGCAGTTCACCATTTTCTTTGTAACCTCTAATAATTGTTTTAGCGGTATTTTCATTCATTTTCGAACTACGAGCAGCATATTTGATGGTCATGCCTTGTTCATAGCACGCTACCAAAAGCTGTTTCTTTTCAAAAATGGGACGCGAGTACGTCCCTCTTGCAGCTCTGTTGCGTCTGGGGGGAGTTTCGTCTAGAAATTTTGTTAACGAACTAATATTTTCCATTTCAATTTAGTTCATTAAACTCACCTCTTGCTTCACTTTCATGATTACTGGAATGACTCGAGCTTTGGTGAGAGCCTTCATGAGAGCTGCTTGAGCTGGAAGAATCATCCTCCGAACTCATTATTAATTTAAAAAAAAATTCAAGATCAAGAATTTCTTCTACACAGTTTAACAGTTTTGTAATAATAGCTAATGAGATGATTTTGAGAATTATTTTCGCGAACCGCCTACCTGCTTAAAATAAAATACATTTTCTACAAGTTTTACCAAAAAGGTTAAATCAGTTTGCGTTTAGTTTAAATAGATTTGCTAAAAGTTTAAATAGTTTGCTTTAGTTTAATTATAATTGCTTTTGGGTTTAATTGATTTGCTTTTAGTTTAATTATATTTGCTAAAAGGTGAAATATATTTGCTAAAGGGTGAAATATATTTGTTAAAAGGTGAAACTAATTTGTGTTTAGGTTAATTAAAAGTGCGAATGCTATAGAGTTAACCTGCTCTTCACTAGGCTTTGGTCATACAGTGAATACGCACTCTTGCAGAGACGTGGTCCTACCCTATTTGTAGGTGTTATATTAGATAAGTATTTACAAAAAATTTAATAGTAAAATTCTTAAACTAAATAAACCTAATATATTACTGTAAACAAAAAATTGTAAACTGATCACACCAAAAACATTCTGTAAAAAGCTAGCATAGTCTCGATGGAGCTGCTAATCTCTTGACAAAGTCTTGCCAAGTCTAAGGTTCCTTATTGTGAATAGACTTAGTTACTTGAACAGACTTGAAATTTTAGATTTCAAGTATGTGATTATAGCTTACTGGACGACGAAAATTTCTACTTTCTGGTCTTATCCAGAGGTTCTCAAATAGGGGCCTGAAAATGCGGTTAAATGATTCCAGTAAGCATGGTACGGCAGTGTTTGCTGGTGCCGTGCAATAACGCCGAGCGAAATAACGCCGAATTCAAAAATTTCACTTTACCAAAGTGAAATAACGCCGAATTTTAGCATTCGGCTTTATTTCACTTCGACAATGTGCAATAACGTCGAATGCCAACTGAGAAATAAAACCGAGAAAGAGAAAACAAGGAAGCCGGTTTTATTTAACTTTTGGAAAGAGCATTTTAGCTGAACTTAACGCAAAATCAACTGTAGAACAAAATTAACCGAGTATGGATTCACCCTTTTACAAATCAAATTCGCCCTTATACAAATCAAATTCACCCTTTTACAAATCAAATTCACCCTGTACTTATAATGTACCGCTGCTCGAGTCACAGTGCCAACGGTACTAGGCCGTAATGTGTCATTGATTATGGCTATCAATATTGGAGGAAAAGTCCACCACAAAATAGTCGAACACTCTGCGGTGAATACCTATGTATTTTGTAATTTTTTGTGTGGATTATTTGAAGAGCTACAGAGACAACATTTAAGCCACGTGTGGTTAATTCTTGATAATGCAAGTATTCACAAAACGGAAGAAGTTCAAAACCTTGTTGATGAAACAACTCATACGTTTCATTTTTAACCACCGTACTGCCCAATGCTAAATCCAATAGAAGAAGTTTTCTCGAAAATTTAGCTTCATGCAAGAAACTTATTAGCCGATCCAACAAATAACCAAGGCTTGGTTGACATAATAGACACTTCTGTCGAGACGGTAACTTCCGAAAATTGTCACAATTATTACATGAATATGTATGCAAAGTTACCCGCTGCAGCTGCAGGAGAAGATTTGTAATATTATTAACCATAATGTTTAATAAAAATTTATTCAATAAAATTGGTATTTTTTTTTCTATAAAAACGATCTTTTGTGATTTGTATAAAGGTGAATTTGATTTGTAAAAGGGTGAATTTGAAGTAAAAAAAACTGTATTATAAAGTATAGAAAATGCCATTGACACCTGATGAAAACTTAAAAAAAATTAAACTGACAAAGTGAAATAACTCCGAATCGGCATTATTTCACTTTGCCATAGTGAGATAAAGCCGAATGCAAAAATTCGGCGTTATTTCGCTCGGCGTTATTGCACGGCACCGTTTTTGCTGGTGACGTTAAATAACGCCCAACGAAATAAAACCGAATTTGAAATTCGGCCTTATTTCCATTTCAAAAATGAAACTACCCCAATTTGGCTATAATTCTTAGGTCAGTTGGAAATTGCGCAAAAAAAAATTTTGGAAATAAGGCCAAAATTTTCAAAACAAGTTTTTCAGCTTTTTTGCAATCTTAAAAAAGAATTCAAGCCGAATAATTCTTTGAAAAAACAGCTGAATTCTTTGTAAAAAAATTTTGTACACCCAAGGACATATGGCCAAATGACACCTTCAAATCATTTTTTTTCCTAAAAAAAAAAAAAAAACTTCAAATATTCTTTTTTAAGTGAAAAAAGATTCCTATATAACGAAGAAATGATAATTAAAAAAAGAATTTAAACTAAACAAACGTTCATGTAATCAACATTAATGAAGTAAATATATGTACATTAACATGTATTTCAACTGTAAACACATTTGATGAGCGGAAAATTTTGTTTTGCCCCAGAGAGAATCAATTTGGGCTGTGAAAATAAAAAATTCGCGCGAATTTTTTATTTTCACACCCCAAATTGATTCTCTCTGGGCCAAAAAAAATTTTCTTGTTTAATTTTTATTTACTGTTAAATAATTGTAACGTTAATATGTAACGGTTTCTAAATAAATAAATAAATAAACTTCATACAACTCACCTGCAACCATCAAAAACCTCTTGAAAGCCAGCCGAAGCAGGCACTTGAAAACGAATGACGTTGTTGACAAGAGAGGTAAGAAGTCAATTCAATTTGAACTTCAGTTCACATTTTTCAATCAGTTTTCAAAAGTGACTTCTAAGCCAATACAAAGCCATGTATTTTAAGGTTCATACGTTAAAATTTAGAGGAGTCTTCAATTGTAAAATCTCAAACGTACAAACGTTGTTTTACAGAAAGTCCATCTGTTTTAAAAATCTGCGTCCTTAGACAGGTGCCTTGAACCAAATTTAAACACATACAAGACTTCGGTAGCAAGAGCAGAGATTTTCATACCACATAGCAGTTAAGCACAGACAGACTTTTAAGGATCACACATTAAACAAGAAATAGGATAGCAAGTCTTAAATAAGGAATTCTGCTTAATTATTTTTCACATCAGTTTTAAATTAGTAAAACCTGAAAGAAGATCCACACAGGTACCGAATACCTTCAGCAATAATACGCTACCTTGTTAGGTATCGCAAGAAGGAGCTCTGACTACAAAAAAGACCAGAAACGAAACTAACTCCCTCCCCCACACAAGACGAGTGTATCAAGTTTCTTATTTTGCATTCAAGTAAAAAGTATAAGTAAGATTGTTCATTGTTGTCACTTTTGCATTTTGTTTCGTGCACTTTTTCTTCTATTCACACAAACGGGACAAATCACCACAAAAAAAAAAAACTCTCCAAAAATTTAAAGACACAAAAAAAGATTCTTCCATTAAGTAAATGAAGCAATCCATATGCAAGCATAGCACAAAAAGATTGCCAATGATGAAAACCACACAACGATGAAGACGACAACGATGCGATGCGAACGACAATGGTGACAACCCAGCAACAATGCCAATGAAAGAAAAGACGAAAAAGAAAAAGAGAACGAAGTAGAGCTTGAATTCCTCAAGAACTCCTTTCTTACAAGTCATTAAGCACGTCATTCGATAATTTGCCCATACAAAGCGCCACAATCCCGTTCCCGATTCCCACACCTGAACCACGGTATCTCAAACCCAATTCGAAGTTGGATAAGGTTCTAAATACGTCGTCGCCTCATTCAACAATGCCAATATAAGGCGTGAGCAGAACACTAATACAAATTCAAAGAAGGATTCTTCCCCGTTTGGGTAATTTCGTCTATCGAGCTGCATTGACGTTAAGGAAGGCGATTTAGAATCGAGCGAAGAAGGATTCCAATTCGAGTTAATTTAAATTTACCAACAATCAATTTCCCACATGGTAAAGGGCTATAATAAGAGCGTTGAGGTTCTACGATAGGATTGTGTTTTAGCCCCCACATTTTATAGCTTGCCAAAGAAAGAATCGAGCTACCTCAGCTACGAGCATACCTTATGGCTTCAGAACAAGTACCCTTCGCCCGTTTGAGAACGGAAATCCCTTTCATCGTTTCGTCGTCGTCATCCAAAAGAAGAACCCATACACGAATTGGGTAAGCATACAATTTATTTGCAAATTGCAGATTGGGGTATCGAATTGTTTACTGCACATTTATGCATGTACAGCGTTGAGCAAAAAATGTTGAGTACAATGAGATGATGAAAAAAGAAATGAATATGAACAACCCTTAGCCAATCAGCATGTTCGGGTCTTTAATTTTGGGGGAGAGAGTTATTGTTCAGGCTAATTATTTTACGACCTTATGGAATGGAAATCATTCGCTGGATTACGTAAGCCAATAAAAAAGGGTTGATTTTTTTTTTGTGAATTAGACGCTGCTGTTTGAATGTTTTGCAAATTTTATGAAATTTGAAAAAAAGGTTTTCTATCCTTATTCATCAGTGACTGGAGGTTGTTCATGAAATTCACGCCCCCACTAGAGGCACCATCTTTATTTTCAATGCCAGTATAGCAGATGTTTGTGTAAATTTTCAAAAATAGAGCAGCCATAAGTCTGTTTTGGGAAAGAAAAATGTATGAACAAAAAACCTAAAATCAACTAAATTTCTAGTATCGACATACAGGGTGTTTAGAAGTAATACAGCTTAGAATTTAAAATGAACTAAGAGTTCTACAACAAGTTGTGGCTAGAGTCCTAAGAGATCTCAACATATATAAATCCGCTGATCTAGTTGGTATCTCCGCTTTCGTTCTTAAGAGTTGTTCTTTTACGCTGACAAATTCTTACGTAAGTTTTTCACTTTTCAATTTCTTCTGGGATCGATCCGTGATAAAGGTGGCATCTTGCTCCCTTATTGAAAACCCGTGTTTAGGAATTTGACAATTCCCTTCCTAGTTGGTTCTTCGCACTGATTTTATAGGCACATGTTGTGTTGAATGGATTCAAGTCTGAAACTCACAACATAAATGCTGGTGTGCCCCAGGGTTCTGTTCTTTGCCCTCTTATCACTTTTTCATTTTTATAAACGATCTCTTGTCTGCAACTTCTAATCCAATTAATTTTTTCGCTGCCAATAGAACCCGTTGCTTTTCATATTCGTTCCTCGACTCGAATGCCACCTTTTTCGAAGTGGAAATGCAACAAAAAAGATCTCTAAGAATGATTATATAGAAATAATTAAATCTAGTGATGTGCCGAAATGTCAATATTCTAAACCGACTTAGCTCGAGTTGGTTTTTATGTAAATCGAGTATTGATTCGGTTTGCCAACTCGGTTCACCACCTCAGATTCCCAATTCGGTTTGCCCCGAAAATCGATCTGGAAAAGACTTAAAAATTGATGTTTTCAATCCGTTAAAATCTGTACCATCCGCTGAAGAAATTTGACACCTAATGACTCAATAGAGGGATAAAATATGGATGTCAGTTGCCAGAGAGATATTTGGTCTTAATTTTACCGGACAGCCCCAAAAACCGTTCTAGAAAACACAATAGTGGTCCAAAACACGATTTTGAAATTCGGTCAAATGATGTTAAAACATTTCACACTCCACACCAAACTGTTACTCTCTGCGATTCATTCTCGATAATAGATCGGAATTTCAATGCCCATTTTTTTGGTTGTTAACTTAGCCAATGAGATGAAAATACTCTTTGTATTAGACGTTGTGACATGTGAGGGGTTCTTCGGAGCACTTTATGCAGAATTTTTCATGAGCGTATGATGTTCGTGGATTGCTTGGGCAGTCACATTTTTTTCTGTAACACCGTGCGACTTAGTGTTGTCCACTAGCTTACCAGTCTCATGAACTTTTTGCAAAAACGACGTTGAGTGAGATGATAATAAACATGGCCAACTAAAATGCTGGTATTAAATTTGTCAAAAATAAAAAAAGACAAATAATCCTGATTTCGAGCCACTTTCGAAATGGAACTCAAACATTTTTCCAAAATGCAAGATTAAAGTACAAAACCTGTAGTTTTCTCCGTCCTTACATAACAAACAACAGAAGCATCACTCGGATCTTATCCGTTTCCCAAGATCTTCCCAAGCAGCTGTTGGCTGTTACCCGTCTCGTAGCAGGAGGCCAAAACCAGCAGGTATATGTACCGATATTCACCTTACTTATATTTATACGCTTTTTTGGAGGTATTTCTCCAGGGGAACGGTGGCGGTAGCGGGCAGCGCAATACAGTATGAAAACGACAAATGTGTGATCGCGATTTGTGACGCGTAATTAGGACTCTAAAAGTGGTTGCTCCCATCAAAAGGAAAAAAGGAATGCTACCTGCTGCACCGCATGGTCGACAACGTACATTTTTTTAATTTTTACTTTCCACCGCCGCGCCGCCGGCCGTCCCCCTCCGTCACCGGCCGTGTCCGTCGTCATCATGTGTCTGTTGGGGAGCTTACGAAATTTCACAACAAGAAAAAAAATTCAAGCCAAACTTAACTGAAAACTCTGAATATTATATGCGACCGTTAAAAATCTGAAGACAAAAAAAAAACGAAGACGAAGACTTGAAGTTTTGGATTTCAACTTTGTCCATTAGTCGACTTGCAGACGTTCATCGTCGTAAACATTGTTGTTGTCGTTGTCGTTGTCGTCCACCTTGTTGGCTTCGTTTCGTGCAGGAACTCTCTTTTCTTATCCCCAGTGATGCACGACAAACGATCACTCCCAAGGAGTCAAACCGAAACACATACCAATCTGCTCTTAGAGTCTATGTGCTTGCTTTTTGCAGTTCATGGATACAACACTCCATTGCTGCGGCAATCAGGTCAAAAACCTGGCTTCGATCTTCTTTTCCCCTCGTTTATAGCCATCGTCGTTGGCCATCACTCGAGCAACGAATGAAGCTGGTCTTTGGTTTTCTAATCTTGTTCAGCGATTTATTCGGTTTTTATCCTTTTTTCATTATTTTATTGGATCATGTTAGAGCGATGTTGATGGTGGCAGCGGGTGAGCTGAGCAGTGGCTGTGGCGTGATGGTATAGACTTAACTAACTTCTGTGTCTGTTGTTGGATCTTGAATATTTATTGTAATTTTTTTTTTGTTCTTCAAAGAGAAGAAGGAGGAAGGAGTAAAGGTCAAAAGTATGAGCGGGGCGTTCTTCACCATGTAGTCTTCTTGTCGGTCGGATGTAGCTGAGAAACTCTTCTCAAGTCAAAGGAAGCAGTAGACAGACAGCGGTCCTAATTTTCACGATTGAAGATCCAATCATATCTCGAATAATGGGCTTTTAATGAGAGACGATAAGGAAGCTCTTTATTTTTTTTTCATTTTCCAAAGGGAAGAACCGTTGAAATGGAATGTATTTTAAATGGGTACAGTAAATATAGTTTAGAACTGGGAGGAACAGTTAGGTGCAAAATTGATCCTTCTTTTTTAGAGATTCTTGTCGATTTTTTTAACGGCTAACCGCAAAAAAAAACATTTTATTTGCTTTTAGCAGAACGAAGTATGTAGGGTCAGCTTGTTTGTTATACTAAAACACGAAACAAATAACCTTACTCTGTTATGGTTCTTACGAAAATGTATTACTTTGCCTGTTGGTATTTTAGTATTGGATATGTAATTAAGTACTTACAAGTAACTTCTAGAAATATGTACTTGTGCTTTCAAGTAGGTCCCAAATGGGAACATGCAAACAATCGAAACAATGATTTTGCACAAATGTCCGTTTCAAAATAAATATGATCGTGCCATTCCATAAGTAAGTTCTTTCACAATTGTGACTGACACAATCCGTGACGCGCCTCCTTAAAGCGCAAAAATATTCATAAACATAAAAATGCAATGTGAAAGCCAAAGCCTATAATGGAATATATGGACCTATGCCATATGTAGCTGCTACTTCCAGTTCTACTTAAAATCCAATAAAGTTGTTTGCTGATGTTCCACCTCCGTGTCCCGCCCAGCTCTTTTCAACAGAATATACTCACAGCCAAAAGACCTTAAACCCAAACACAACATAGCTTCCAATTGCTGACGTTAATTATAATAAATTTTACTGCCGTGACAATACGCCCAGTTCGGTAGCAATTGTTGGTAATATAAGAACACATATGTACGTATTTACAGAACAAGCTTACCACTTGACCGGACTTAAGGAATTTCCACTGCACACGCATCTTACATATGGATATGGTTAACAAAAGGAGTAATTTATCAGTGCCAAATGCATGCAAAGTTCGTTTGTCGTAAGCAATATCTAGAAAAAATGCGATTAGTCCTGTCCAAGCATAAACCAGCTAAAGGCATGTAAATATACATAGAGAACAAGAACTCCGTTAAAAGGGGGAATGAAAGATTAAGCGACAATATTCAGTGTGAGCACTTGAGCAGTGAGGACAAGTTAAATAATATAGGGTCCGGTATAGGCTCAGTTAACACTGAAAGTGCTCGGATGCCTATGCGAATGACCTACTTAAGAGGTTTTTCCTTGTTACTTTAGCCATACAATCCCCCACAATTATTTTGATCTTTTTTTTATTTCTATTTTTTGCTTGTTTTTTCTTTGTTTTTCATTTTTTTTTTCATTTTTGTGCATAACTATGAGATTTTTTGTTTTGTTTTACGCAGGGCAAATCGTATTAAATAAAGTGACCATTCTTGCTCACTTCCAATTAAGATAAAAAATATTCTAGATTTTGCTTTAAGCTATTTAAGCTTCCACCACTACTCTTAAATTTGTATTTCCGGCAAATTACTTAAATTATTTGAAATAAATCGTCAAGGTTGGTTCTTTTATCTTTCAAGAGAAAGAATAGAGTCATTTTTTTCGGTCCCAAAGTAAAGGGTGACAAAGTCACCTTTTACCCTCCTTCACCCCATTTCGAATTTAGATTTTAACCGTCACAAATTCGAATATAACAGCCGCAACTCATATTGCCTACAGTGCAAAGCAAAAAGCAGATTGCATACGAAATTGACTTTTGGATTTATAATTCACAGTCTGTTTTCGTTAAATGTTCAATAAGGGAAAGTGATTTTTCATACCAAATCGAGAAATCCTATGGTTAGATTGTACTTAGCAGTAAATACAATACTTTCTTCCCGAACACCAGAATCCAGAAGTGTACCGAGAGATTCCTGACAACCATCCTTTCGGTTTTTCCTACTGTAAGCCCGTTCCAATCCAACAAATCACATTTCTTGGAGTCGACATAGCTGGACATTGGTTCTGTTGATAAAGTTATAAGTCTAGATTTAGGTTTAGAAGGAGGCTTGGGTACTCTTTCCCCTCTAGGATGCAAGGTGTCCGGTAATTGGTGTGCCATACTTAAGATTTTGATTCCTGGTCATATTCTAAGAAAAAAATTGTTTCACTGTAAAGCGTGGTTTTGAACTTTGACATCACTTTTTGACGATTTAAAAAAAAGGCTAACTTTGGTGTACCCAGACACATGTAAAGATTATGTTTTCGACTTGGACTTAGTTTTTAGTACAGTAGAAAGACAGTTTTCTTATTTTTACCTGACCATCGATAAGTGCACCCAAAAACCTATATATTTAATAATGCTTAGAAAATTCTAAAACATGTAAAAATCGAATTTTGGGTTTTTGAAATAACTTTTTGGCAATTCCAGTGATTTTCCAAGAATTGATAGTTTTAAGGTAATTTTTAACGAAAAAGGTTAAAAATATACTTTTACCTATCTGCCTTGCTGTCAAAACCCTAACTACCTTACATCTTCTCAGGGATAGTTAAAATTGGGATATGAATGTTAAATAGACAAATTAATTTAATAGGTAAGTGGTATAAAAGTATTGAAAAATAAATTTATTCATTAGATTATCAAGTTAAGTTACGTTATTTCCAACAAGGTGGTGCTCCGACCCACTATGGCTGGATGTAGAAGACGGTGATCAATGTATAGAAAAATATGTGCACGACTGGGTCAGGTACTGGCTCCAAATTAAAACTCACAAAAAAACATTAAAAATTAAAAACATGTATGTAATTGAATAATGAATTAATGTTGAATGGCGTGAAGTTCGATAAATTAACAATTACAATTAAAACACCTTTATAACTTCACTTGATTCGATCCACAAATTACATAGGTACTGATAGATCCCGAAGATCTTTACAGATTTTTGAAACCACGGAGTTTATATGGTCACTCCAGGTAAGATTAATGTTGATTATAATGCCAATGTTTTCAATGATAGACACAACTTCAACTTCAGTACCGTCTAATAAAATAGGAGGTGAGCGAGAAGCCAGCAAGTGCTAGCTGAATTGAATCCTTCAACAAAAGCTTATTTTCAGAAGACCATTTGACAAATGAAGGTCCTCGTTCATTCTTGTGACAGCGTCATCCATAAAACCAATAGGGAAATGTTTATAAATTTGCACATCGCATCGTCAGCATAAATATGAAATTGACAGTCATGTATTACAAGAGGCAGATCTTTAATGAACATTGAAAATAACGGGGGACCATTAACAGAGCCTTGTGGTACACCACAGGAAACAGGTAAAATACATGAAAAGGACTGATTATCGAAAATGGAATGGACTCTACTAGTTAAATAAAACAAAACTAACTTTGTGGAAAGGTGAGAAAAATTAAAAATTATACAAGTTTATTGCAAAGAATAACAGGACCAGCAGAATCAAATGCCTTGAAAAAAAATCCAATAACGTGACTAAACTTACTTTATCTTGATCGATAGCTTCCTTTATATCATCAGCCACTTCAAGTACAAAAAACTGACTGCAAAGGCGCTAGCAAATTATGCAAATATTGCTCAATTTGAACGCTAATATCAAACTATTATAACCGTGCATTAACATACCTAATGGTAGAAAAGTCATCGAAAATTGAACATCTAGATTAGACTACGTGCAGAAGATTATCTTTCGAATAAAGTAACATATGTATTTGTTTTAATTTATTTCAAAGATTACTATGTCTAAGAAAAGAACATTTACAAAAATTGTCGAAATTAAAAGAGCTTAAGTCGACAAAAGCTAAAATCATGTTTTTGATCTCATATGTTTTCCATTTTTCTTTCATTTTGTCCCATTACTGTACGACATAACATATCCGTTCAATTTTATGTTTTAGTGGAAAAACAATGCATTTGCATTACAGCTCATGTCTACTTTGTTCACAAGTTTATTAAAAAAAATACAGAAAAAATATTTTTTCAAATCACTTGTCATTGTGGAAATCTCCGCAAACTTATGTCGACATAAGCTTTTTTTTAAATTGGTATACATCATAATTCATAAAGCATTAGTGTTTAAAATCTTAAGTTTATTTTCATTATTTTTTTTTTTTTCAAAACTTAATTTCATCATACAAAAAATGGCAAAAATAGACCTAAGCTCTTTCAACTTACTGGCACAAATTAATCAAAAAGTCAAAACCTTTTGTTTTGAAACTTTTTTTTCTCAATTAATTAACTTATTTGAAGGACGGAACTGTAACTTCTTCTGTTTTGACTGCAAAAATTTGGGTTAAGGGTCGAATGAGGTTGAAAATAACTAAAACCAGCCACCAGATCTACCAGGCCCTAAAAAACACCTGCACAGTCTTAATTAAGTCAAGTTGGTAAAAATTAGTCAAAACTGACTTAGAACTTAAAAAGAATATGGTCACCCCATTACTAATGACTCAAACAGTCCTTTGACAACAAACCATAGTCGTTTGTGAAAGTTGCAACAAGGAAAAAAAAACTCCACAAAAACCCTGATGTGTGCATAAAAAACAAGGACTTTCTTTGGTTTGTCATTCTAGATAATCGTTATTTTTTTTCCTTTCTTACTTTTTCCGCTGTCATATACTCAATGGAGCCATTTCGTGCAATAGAAAGATTATTAACCCGGCCAACTCGACGATAAAAAAAAATACAATATCAAAGGAATTTTATTAAGAGTGAGATAGGGAGCAATGGGTATAGTATTTTAATGTACGAGAGGAGGATACGAATCATAGGTTGTTGGCATTTACGCACTCTGTGAAGAAGAGGCTTAAAAAATGATGTAGGGAATTGCTTTATACATCTGAGGAAAAATGCTGGAACAGTATAAATTCAACTTAGGAAGAAGTTGTCTGAATTCCTTTTTTATCCCTTGAAATATCTAAGCAAGGAACCAAAAACGAATAAAAAATAAATGTGTATTCTATAATATTTTTTTTTTTTTTAGATTGATGCAGCAGATAAAAAGATTATTTTTGCTTGAATGTAAAATTATTTCAATATTTTCTTCTTCGTTTTCTTACAAATTTTTCAATTTTTTTGCAAGTCAGCTGAATGTATATGGAATTCATAGATTTTGCCGCATTCTCAGCAGACTTCCTTCGTTTTTGTTGTTCCATTGAAAAAGGACAATGGTAACTTATCGACCAAAAAATTCATATATTTTAATAAAAACGATTTTCTTTTGTGAAAGTGAAAAAAATAATAATAACATAAAAGACGGAGATTTATCGTCGTCTTAAAATGTTGTCAAAAATGTCATTTCGACAAAGAAAAATTACACACAATATGAAAAAAGGATGTTAAAAAGATGGAGGTTTATTCATTTGGTAAAAATTGTACGTGGTTCTCTTTTAATTTTAGAAAGAAAAAAAAATTATATTACAAATTTTTTTCCAGACTGACCGTGTTTTGATTGTTGTTAATATTGTAATCGTTGCCTAGTAAGTGGATTTTACTAGTTTAACCTTTTTATGGGGGCCTGTGTTCACACTGTCTTGACAGTCTTCGATGTCACTGCGAAAGTTCGCAAATATTAAATGAAATAAGCATTTGCCCTACAGGTACAGAAAAAACTGACAACATAACTTGTTGCAACAAAAAATGAAAGACAAAAATCATACAATACGCGCAGTCCATTGGAATGCACTTTTAACCCCAAAAAAAACATCCAACATGGGTGGGCACTGTCACCGGCACACAGTCGGAATGTCAGCCCATCCTCATCTTTCTGCCAGATGTCAAAAAATGTAGTCAATCATTCTTTCTGCGAAACTGGTATATTAAATAATTTCCCTCACTGAACTTAAACATGCCACATCAATTCATCAGCGTCATTTTCCCTTCAACTGATAGATTTTCCCTCTCCCTCACACCACTGCACCCGTCTCTTTCTGTTTTTAATGAATATAATATTTATGTAGTTTTCTTGTTGTTGTTGCATTGCGATTTAACTTTTGCATCACCCTTAATGAGTTTTAATCATTTCCGTCATTTTTCCACCCATTTCATTATAAGATTGTTTTATTTTCCATCTGTCATGCCAGAGGATGCAACTGCAACCAGCGCAACACCATTCCGATTCTCCTCGACCGCTCACCGACTCCGACCACCCTCTGTTAACTAAATCAGATGTTTTAGCTCATGGCAATGGATTGTTTGGTCGCGGGGGCTTTGAGCCCATTAAAACGAAATGGACGAAGATGCATCATGGCATGTTGTATAAGGCACATAAACAACCCAACATTAGCCAGAACTCGTCACGAATTAATATTTTATCGCTTAAGAGTGCTTGCCTCAGGGCAGCCAGTTTACAACGATACTCTTTTGTATTTTGTTCTTTTTCTCTATCTGTCTCTCTTTCTCCCTTTCTGATTAACCAAAAAAACAAGTATGTGCTTTGAAGGCATGGATATGAGTATGGCGCGTGTATTGATCATGACCGCAACACAAGCTCGGTTGGTGCAACCAGCAAGCAACGTTGTTCGTCGGTTGATTCGCTTCAATAAAGACGACGCCATACGCCGCCAATGATGATGATCGGTCGGTTGGTACATCCGATACCTATACTAGCTATAATAAAAGTTGCACAACATTTAACACGAAACCAAAAGAAATTAAACGAAACAAACAAGAGATTTGTGGTTGAGGCATCTTTTGAGGTTTGAGTTTGAGCTTCGAAGAGTTGAAATTGATTCGATGCATTTGGCGCACAATCTTGTATGGATGTGTGAATAGCACCTCGGCAAACAAGTGGGCAGAGCTCACTGATGCAGCTGATATGCCGTGGTCGCGGAGGATGGAAGTTGGCTGTTGTTGGAAAAGACAAGCCGACTGGTTAGGTCAGTCGTCTGTCACATCGTCGATCAGTTTTGTTGTTCAGAGGAAACTCTGATTGAAATCATCTGCTAACATTTACATGGAGCATTTTTTTTTTGTGTGGAATTGAAATTGAAAAGCATGAGCTTATGATTTTGTTTCATAAAATCTGAGAAGATTGAAAATCATTGGTTCGTTCTTTTAAAAGATTATTGATGAGGCTGCAGGTTTAATGGCAGTTTTAACACCCACTTATAAGAAAACCTTAAATTCAACTCGCGTATGCATTTTCAGCAACTGACTACAAACAGTTCTTAATCAAGTGTACTATTTTAATGAATCTTAGATGCCACCACCTATTGAGACGCTTCTTTTGAAGAGATATCAATATTTCTTTTCTTAGTGGTCATTTCTTAGGGACATTATAGTCCAGACAAATTAGACATAAAAAAGCCCAACCCCAGAAATAATTCGCATAGAGCTGAAAATTGGTACAGAGCATTAGAACACCGATTAAACTAAAATGTCAAAAGTCCCCAAAAATCCCATGTGTGCATTAAAAGTTATTCAAGGTTAAATGTCGAAAATGTTGGTTTTTCATACATATCTTTGAAACGGGAGAAGCTATCAAAAAAAAGTGTATCAAAGACTTGTACGCCTTGAAATTCCCTAAAACATTACAATTTTTTTTTTCCTACGAGCAAGCGTTTAGAAAATATTGCGATTTTAAAATGTGTCAAATATCGAAAATAATGGTTTTTTGCGTATTACTCTTCAACGGTGAGTCCGATTGAAAAAATTTCTATGGAAAACTTGTAGATTATGTGGTTTTCTATATAAAAACATTTTTTTTAAAGCTGTCAGAACAAAAAAAAAAACATAATTTGGTCAAAACTCAAAATTTCGAATTTTTTATAATTAGCTCCTAAGCCCTGTACAAAATTCGCATAGAGCTGAAAATTGGTACAGAGCATAAGGACATCTCTCTATATAAGATGTCAAAATTCCCCAAAAATCCCACTGGTGCAAAAAAAAAATTTCAAGGTTAAATGTCGGATATGTTGTTTTTTCATATTTAACAAAAGAGTTAATTAATTTTTTTTCAGCATCGACGATTGTAATAGCACTCTTTGTTTAATTTTGGTGCAGCAATCGAAATATGCGTGCAATCAATGGCACCGATTACACCTCGTAGTTTCTTTTTTGCTTCGAACTGACGGCAGTTTTCAGAGATACGTTCTCCTTGTGGCCACTTTATATACACATCTGCTTTGGAAACAAGCCAGCTGCTTACTCGACCCACAACACCCCAGGCTGGAGATTTTTATACACCGAATAGATTCCCCAATTGCCTTAAAGTGATAGTGTTGCTTATGTACCATACATAGATTAATACCTCTATTTTTTGCGCCAATACTAGGTTTTCCAGCATAAAACGAAGTTTATGGATTTGAGATGAATTCCGACTGTGAATATTCAACTAAAAATAGTAGGTACAGCAATTCTTAAGGAAGTAATGTACTTGTTAATTGATTTATAGTCAAGCGGTTCAGCCGCAGATGCGACTTGAAATCTTCTTCACCGTATGCATCTATAGTTTCAATGAAGTTTTCACTTTGATTGACCATCTTGCAAAACAAGGGCAGAGTCATTTGAACTTCACCTTCTTCGAAAAAAGTGTTCAAAATTGAATTCATTACCATCTTCATCGCTTGAAGAGTCAAGCAGTTGCCAAGCCAAGCCAGGACTAAATGATTTCATACAATAATCTCAGGATATCTACACAATTGTAATGGATATGGCACAAACCAATACTAAAATTTTGTTTGCGATGATTGTCCAATAAACATAGCATTTCTTTAACACAAGTGCACGTAGGACAAACCAATTCTCAACATTCTTAGGATTTTTTCTATCCCTTGTCACCGTAATATGCACGTGAAACAGAA
This sequence comes from Sphaerophoria taeniata, assembly GCA_943590905.1. NCBI lineage: Eukaryota > Metazoa > Arthropoda > Insecta > Diptera > Syrphidae > Sphaerophoria > Sphaerophoria taeniata. The sequence continues at coordinate 30,249,238 of OX016541.1, forward strand.
CAATTCTGACAAAAAACTTGACAAATTTTATATGGAAAAAATGTCCCAAACGCCAAAAAATGGTTTATGGCACAAAACAATTCTAGAAAATGTTGATTTTGGTGGATATGGAACAAAATTGATGTTGGATATCTCGGGATTGAAAAGACGTAGCACAAATCTGATCACAGATTTAGAAAGAGCATACAAAATTCCCATAGAATCCATTCCTAACTCGAAAACGACAAAAGTGGCGTATGGAACAAACCAATTCTCGAGCGACGATTTGACCTTGAATAATTTTTTATGCACACATGGGATTTTTGGGGACTTTTGACATTTTACTTTAATCGGTGTTCTAATGCTCTGTACCAATTTTCAGCTCTATGCGAATTTTTTCTGGGTCGAAAGTTTATTTTGTCTGGACTATTAGCAAACAGAGTTGAGGGAGTTTCAATTAAATTAAAATTTGCTAAATTTTTTTTAGCAAAACTGACGTTTTTGAATAAAATAAGAGTTTTGAAACTAGATTTCGACAATATTACATCATTTTTTTTAATTTCATATGCGCAAGTCCAACACAATATTAAATTCGAATGACTTCATTATCCATTAACTTCTGCGCATATGGACAAGTGGACGACCGACCAGTTAATTTTCCGAATCATAGAAACTTTAAATATTCCAAACATATGCCGAAAAACTGGATTCACTGGCGCGTGCAAAAAAAATTCAAGTAAATATGTTAATACCTTATTCACTGAAGAGTATGAATGTGAACTTGTAACGGTAATATTGTTTTTCGTATTTATATTTGGCAGAAGCGTCATCCACCATCTTTGGATCTCAAGTCTTGTGGTCGCATGGCTACATTTGAAGTTGTCATTAATATTCAGGCTCTCAACCACGGAGACGGTCACTTTCCATATTGGGTAAATACAAACATTCTCAAGTAATTGAGAAAAAATAACCCGGCGATTGCAAAATACTCTACCGCATGAGCATAATGTTAAGTCGATGGTATCTCGATATTGTAACCAAACCACAAAATGTGCTTAGTTTGCATCGGCAGCGTTATCTTGCTTCTGGGATAATTTTTCAACTAACATCCACATCAGTCAAAACAGTGTAGTCTCGACTTGGTGAGGCAATCAAGTTCTAACTCAATCTCTATCTACTCGCACCATCGATCGTCGTCATCATCATCATCAAGAGAAGGATGTACTCCAGCCAGGACCAGTTGAAGGCGCTGTCATATAGACAGATACTTACGTTAGACAAGTTTAGCCATCCATCAGTGTTGCTGCCAGTGCTAGCAAGTAGCAAGTCAGTGGTCATATTTTGCTTCTCTTTCTCTCTGTCTGTCTTTCTTTCTCTTTCTCTTTGAATTGTGAAGGTCATCATCCCTTGTGGAAACTAACGCTTCTTCAAACTTTCCAAACACTTCCTGCCGACGACTTATAGGATGATGATGATGATGACTGGAAGATGAAAGCTTGAAGTGTGGAGTAACGATGACGTCGTTGTGTCGAAGAAAACAACATACATTTGTCTTCGGTTGTGTTTTTGACAGTTGCAACAATTTATATATTTTTGATTGGGTTTACTTATGTGGAATGATGCGTTCGAAAATAAATGCTGAAGACATTTACATAGAACGATAACTTTCAGGATGATGTGGGTAATGGAGGAGGTACTGCCAGGATTAACGTACATCACAGTTAGATAATCCTGTAGGATTAAACATGCAGATAAACGTGACTTTTTAAGATAGAATTGGAGATCTTAAAATAGACTAACAAATAATATAAAATTGCTTTCCTTTTGAGAGAAATTTCTCTACGGAATAAGAGAGGGTACATCTGATGTTGTAATATTGAAGGTTCATTTCAAGTAATCCATGTAGAAAATAGGAAGATTAAGCAGTCAAGTTTTTGCAAGCCATTTTTCGATGTAAAAGATAAGAATTAAGTACTAAAAATAAAAAGACATTCAATAGACAGTCGGTTGAAAGTGCCCTAGACTGTTTCAAGAGAGAAGTTCTTCGAGTTATCTCTGACCCCTTGTATATTGATGGAGATTGGAGAAGAAGAATATTGATTTTTAAGAGTTATGCAACGACGCAGACCTAGTCAGAAGAGTCAAGGTCCAGCAACTTGAGGCGCTGTAGAACCACCTTAAGTACGTAAGTAGACTGAAATCATAATAAGTCGGCCTTAAGATTTTTATAAAACATGACGAGAGTAGGTATTAAGGTAAACAAATAGCCTATCTGACAATAACTCACACAGGACTTCAGCTTTTCGCAAGGTTTACGTTACAAACGTAGAAGAGGAAGAAAAGTGTTTCAAAGTACGACCAAAGAGGAATCATCATAGTTATCAAGAAGGTTGAGAAATGCCTCAACAATAATGTTCTATCAAAGCTATTTCCATCCACCAAAGATTTCAGAAAAAAGTCTAAAGAAACAATCAAAGGAATATCGTAGTAAAATCAGAGTCAGTGTTGAGGTACTGGAAATATCACTTTTCCAGCTATATGTTGGCGATGAAGATGTACCTTTTAAGCAACGCAGAGCATGTATTCCGCCTATGTGAGACCTTGATAAAGTTAATATACCAACATTGAAATTTAGGTTCAACGAAGTTTATGATTAGGTTAGCATGAATGTCAGGATATTATTGACTCACTTAGACCCTTAGGGTTGATTGAGTTGAAGAACTAAAGAAAACTCAAGAAGACTCATCTTATGTCATTCGTTGATAGTTAACTGGTATTGTCGAAGAATGAGTTTCCGAGACTGGTATCCTTTCGTGGCGGGCAATTACAAAGGAGATGCTGGATTGTTTATTCTTCTTCCTCTTCCATACATATTCTACAGAAGTCATTTGATATGTTTTTTTCGGCTCAGGATATCAAGCATTTTGACTGCTTCAGCTTCAGGTCAAAGCTTGGCTATTTTTATTTTACTGCTAGGCACTTGTGCCATCTAGGATAACTGATAAGCTGATTCTAGAGCATATTGTTTAACTAAAAGTTTTGCATGTACCAAGCTATTTTGCTTTGTTATGTTTATTCCTAACAGAAGGCAAATTGTCCCTTTTTTGGCAAGCTCATCAGCTTTAACGTTTCTACGAATGTTTCTGTGGCCCGGCTTCTATATAAAGTAAATATTAACTGTTCTGACATCTCGTTCAGAGATGATCGATATTCGTGGACCGTTATCGAGTTGGTGGAGACGCGAGAGATTTGAAAGCGGCGTATACCTTATTTTTTTGGTAATCCGGAATTGGTACACAGAACTGTCCGATTTCGGATATGCAAAATTGCAGATGGCATGACATTGTTTTTATTCTCTTTATTTGTAAACATGGTGGCGAGTACGTATGTGCAAGTGTGTGAATGTATGAGTGATTCTGTTTTTGATTCCGACTTCAAATTCGGAATCGTTTTTCTGTTCTATTCAGAACAAGAACTGTCATCTTGTGCCAAGTGAACGAATTCAAAATCGTTCGGAACACTTGCGGACGACCAAAAGGAAACGCTATTAGTTGTCTGAGAACACACGTATATCCTTCCAAGATATAACGTTTTCTTTGAGTCAGGATAATGCCTCTTTTATCGCCATTACTTCCGCTTATAACACGCTTAATTGATTGGGAAGTCTATTTTCTTACACTATTAGAATTTTTTGAAGATGTCTTATAGCAAACTCTGTCCAGTGACCAATGCCTTACCAACAGGGAATAATGTTTCTATCTGACAAACGATATTCATAAGGAGGAATGTTTAAGAGATCGCTCCATTGTATGTCTTTGAAGTCATTAAAGATACATTTTCCAAAATCTTCATATCTTCTGCAAAGATGAGAATTTCGCTGGTTTGAACACTTAGTTGAGCATCATTATTAGCCATCATTATACAGTACAGTACCTTCATCAGTCTGATGAATGTACTGTGTGCCGAAACAGATGGCTATAACAACAATTAAAATTAAAAAAAGTGGAAGTACCAAAATCAAAAAAATGATTTGCTCAAATATTAAAGACTTCCACCAAGTAAAAGCCAACAAAATAAAAGAATTACTAGCCAATATTAAAAGAAGTGGTCCTATCTGACTATCTTGAGGGACACCTGACATGATAAGACCTATCTTCAGGTATGTGGATATCAAATTAATAAAAAAAGGGAAAAAGGCCATATGCTTTAAATTTAAACGTTAAAATCGTGTGGGATAACTGCTCGAAAGCTTTTGAAAAGTCAGTATAGACACAACTTACTTGCTGAGCACACTCCAAAGAATTCAAGCATTTAATCACAAAGACAAGAAGTTTTGTAACCGTAGAACGTTTCTGCATGAAACCGTGTTGTTAGTAACAGAAAATATTTTTGAAATTAAATGCCAACTTATCACACGCAACTTGTGCAAACAGCTTTACGACAAACGAAAAATTATTTCATAAACAACAGAGAAAACAGGTGCGCTATATTACAGATTAATTTTGTCGGTCGATTATTTTCTCATCTGTGAAAGAAATCGATATCATCGAGATGATGCTTGCCATTTTGAAAGTCGTATACAAATACCTAAACAAGTTGCAAATCTTTTGACAATATTACATGATACTGACCTTAAGGAATCTATGTAATCCTTAAACAACAAGGTCCTACAGTATAAATGTCAAAAAAGTTCCATACGTCAATCAATCGAATTTTAATTTGCTACAAAACCTTATTTGAATTTCAAAAACACCAATCCCAACCTTACTCAACCATTCTTCAAAACAGAAAAAAAAGTGATTGACAAGCTCCTGGCTTCCAAATTAAGCATTTTCTTAAACCTCCTTGCTAAGGACTAGTATAAAAATAACACACCAATTATTTCCTTCCTCCACTTAAAAAGTAGCAAAAAAAAAACCGACCCTCATTTCAAATTCAAATTTGCACCCGAAAAAGAAACTCAAAACTACAACACATCCAAGACACTCGTACATGCTACAATTTTATTAGTTACTGTCACGTCCACACACAGCCCCTGAAGAATGCTTTTAGCAAAACTTTCATCGCCCTAAATCATAATTTTAATACATAAATTATTATTTTTCGCCTGATGGAATGGAGTTCCTACCTCCAACGTCGTCATCGTGTCGGTAGGTCGGTGGTTGATGAAATTATTCACAAGGTCTGTCTATTCAAGGTGTAGGAGAAGGCAGACTTTTGGCCAAAAATAACACAAAAAAGGGAATTCATACAATAGAAATGCACAAACAAAAAACTCACCATAAAAATTCAGACGAAAGGAACACAGACGAAGACACAACAAAAAATAATAGAGTAATCCAAACAATCCAAACGTCGTCGTCGTCGTCGTTAGCTAGCTAGCTCTTGTGCTGTCTGTCAGAACCTCGAAAGTCCAAAAGACAGCAAATCCTTGTGATGATATTATTCTACTTTTCCTGGCAACGCTGCAAAGCTCCTCACACTTTTTTCACTATTTTACTATAACGACTCAACGCACACACTTAAACATTGCACTTTTGGTGTAACGGTACGTTTACAACACTAATACACTTGTTAAAAATTATATTTCCCGAATAATAATGGAGTTTCCGTTCGTATCTCTTTCTCGTTAGGTACTTTGTATTAGCCTATGCTCGTTTACACTCTTTTTCTGACATTTCCTGTACTCACTTTACAGCCGTAAAAATTGACATTTGTAGTAAATCACAATTCGACAACGTTGTCGTCTTTTTGGGGGAAGTGGATGGTGGTGGAAGAGATGGCACTAGAATAACGAAGGTACTAGACATTCATTGAGTCATTATTGCACCTTGCACATACTTTTGAAAGGAGACCGGCAATGTCAAAACAAACAAAAAAAACTAACCTACAAAAACGCATTGCAATCTCAATACACAATTCGCAAAGAACCAAATGTACCTACTTACGAAACAGAGAGAGACGTATCACTTTCGCGACGACTCTGCTCCTTGATGCTACTATGGCGAAGTGGAAGTGGGCCGTTGGCCGTGGGCGCTTGCTGGCAGTATATTTTCGGTCGAGCATTAGAACAACAACCCGACGACCAAAGATGATGATGATGGCACCACTAGAGCTCCTTTTTTGTTAGCAAAGCAAAGGCACTTTGGCTCGATTTAGCACCATCAGTTCCAGTTCTTTAGTCCCAGAGTCCCAACCAAGTGAAATTCTCTCAATGCAACCGACCGGTTTTTCGGGGGACTCCTTTAAATCTGCCAGTCCAAGTCCAAGTTGCAGTTTTGTGTATAAATATTTGACCAAGCCAGAGCAGAGCACTGTACAACCGGATAGGAAAATTCCTCAATCCATTACAATCTGTGAAAATATTTCCTTTACGTTTAATTAGTTTTCTTGTTTAATATTTTTTTTTTGTTGTTGTTGGTCCTTTGTCTAACTGTTTTGGAAATCATTCACTTAAAACTTAATATGGAATTTTTAAGCTTGTCCGGCAAAAAAGTCTTTTTCTTTTATTTGTTGTTGTCATTTAGTCTTTTGCACTTTTGGAATCAGTTCAATCAATAAGTCATATTAAATTTGTGTTGATGGAATTTAATATAAAAAAACAACAACAACGCAGACAACATACCACGCGAAAAACACGAAAACCGTAGCAGATAGACCGAAAAGGGGGGATTATGGGGGCAAACTAAGGACCAGATTGAATGCTGGCAGTTGCAGTTGGTTTTGGCTTCCCCATAAAGCTTTGTCGTAGTCGATGTTGTTAATCGTTATCGCTGTTTCACGTCGCGAAATCTGTTTTTTTTTTGTGTGTCTTTCTACAGAAGTTCTGGCGTCGTCAACCTCCCACTTTGGAGTCAAATTCTGAACTGAAACGAGATGCGACGACGACGAAGCCGCATAATCAAGACCGGCGGCGCGCGGTAGTGTAGTGGCTATGTTGTTTGGTATGGTCTCGCATATAGAATGGATGGATAATGTTAATGTAGCATCGAAGCGAGGGTAAAACGTGTTTCTCTGGTTACGTATTATATACGTACTGTTTCGGTTTTTCGTTCAAGTTTTGCCGGCTAGCCGGATTGTTGTTTGGTCTGGTTGGTTTGGTTTGGTATTTGTGTGCTGTTGCTGGTTTGGTACATTACTTGCTCTCTGGCTTTTTCTCTTGTTTGCAAGAAAACTGAGTTGCCAATTGTCTTGGACTTTGGAATTTATTGCAAAAGAAGATAGTGCATTGCCTTGGGATTGAGTATGAAAGGAGGGAAGTGTTAACCATATCTGCATAACGATTTTGTTTGAACATTTTAAATCGTTGAAAATTGCTTTTTTAATCTGTTTAATATTAAAATTTCTGTTCCTAAGAAAAAAAACATATTTTCACTAGCCACAAAAAAAAACATTAAAAAAAAAAAACATTAATCATACGCCACAGTGCACGTACTGATTTATTCATGATTCATTTTATCTTTGTTTCATATGACTAGTTTTGCAATCGAAAAAAATGTGATATTTCAATGATGAGAGAGTTCGAAAAATTAGGGCCTGGAAAATTGTTCCCTTTGCCTTTGGCTGTCTGTCTAGAGTCGGTGCGATGGGGGTTTCTTTGATATTAGACCCCAAGAACTTTTGGAAATGTATTATCTCTAAGAGAAAGTGTGATAGGTACTCTTTATATCGACTATTAATAATGCAGCGTTAAGTGCAAATAATAGTGAAATTCTCATCTTTGAAGGTATGTACATATATAAAAATATGTCTTCTGCAAATTATCGCATTTTGCTACACCGCATTACATTATGGTTAAAACTTCATCAAACAATGATGAACTTAAAAAAATGTTGACCTTTATCTTATGACTACGTCATCTCATAGCAGATTTTAACTCTATTTAATACTGCTTTTAAATATTTCGTTATTTAAACCTCAAATGTAATTTTTACAACCAATGTGCACTGTGGCGAATGAGTACTTTTTCAAAGTTGACATGTCATTTGTTTTCCTATTTCACCTTTGCAGCAGCTATCACAATCGTTTTTGAAGTATAACTTCTTTACGACTCGGGGAGTAAGCTGATGAACATCTGGCGAGAGCATAGTGTGAGCGGGAGAGGTGAACGGTAGATTTTGTAGGGAAAATAAAGAGCAGTAAAACTAAGCAGTACATGTAAGAGAGAAAGAAAATGTGCGCGCGCCCACTGTGTGATATGTGACTGCTAACAGAAGATAAAGGTCAGATCTCTCCTAGTAACAACAGAAATTATCAAAATTAAAAAAACATCATTCATGGCTTATAGCGTTTTTTGGTCGTCAATAATCGTTCGGAACCATTCCTGACGATTCTGAATTCGATCGATTCTGGACTTGAAGTCGGATTCTAAGTCGGAAGTCTAAAACCAAATCCTGAAATGCCATTTTTTGATATAAGTTTCGTACTTTGGATTTTTTTTTTGTCAAAATAAGAAATTATTATACAAATTAAACTCAATCGCCCATGTTTAAAGTTTCATAAGTGACATGATATTAGCCGCCATATTTACAAAAAATGATAATAAAATCAATGTGATGTGACATCTGCATTTCATAAAAATATAGACCTGCAACCATTAGAAGCAAAAAAGTGTGTTTGCGTGTTCTGTATACCAATTCTATTAATTTTCACCCGCCCCATTTAAAACAAGCTTTTGTTAATACCTTTTGATGCTAATATTACTTTGAAAGCGGAGACAGCAACACTTTTCGGACTGGTTTTGGTTGTGTGGTTGTGAAGTTCGTTGTGCCGGTTGTCGTTGATGTCAGTACACTACTCAGTACTTAAGGTAGTAGTTGTTGATATGATGCCCTCTCTTTGGTGTGTTATGCTTCTTTTGCATTTTGTTTTTATTCGCGTTCTTTGGTTTTGGTGCTTTTGTTGTTGTTGTTGTTGTTGTTGTTGTTGTATACTGTTTTTGTTTTTGTTTCATATTCTTTTTGTTAGCTTTCATTGCATTTTTGTCAAATATTCTTGGTTTTGGAGCCACCTTCTGCTTCTTTTTTTTGTATGTTAAAGTCGTGGCAGTCAAACCACGGATGAGGACCAGCAGAGCTTAGGGGAGCACAGAATTTTTCTTCTTCGTTTTCTATTTTATTCTACTTTACCAACATCGTTCAACATTTCTTGTTTAGAGGTTGTTGCTGCTGCTGCTGCTGCTTAGTGATGGAGCTAGCTGCTGATGCTGCTCGCAACAAGATGAGTTACAAATAGATGCTCATAGATACAAAAATACCCTACTAGTCATTTTTTCGCAGCAGCTGATGATGATGATGGCGCTCGCTGGCGATGGTAATGGTGATGGAATCAGCAAGGATTCTACTGACTTTTGTTAATTTTTCTCCGCATGAAAAAGCAAATACACCGAGCTAGATGGTTTTTTGTTTTACTTCTATTTTTGTTTATAGAGATTGAGATACATAAATACACTGACTTCCAAAGGAATTATTCATACTTTGGCAGGTTTGTAGATTTTTTGCCTGCATAGATTTATTCTAGGTCCGGTCTCCATTTCCATCGAGTGTAGTGGTTACAACAGTGGCGGCGACGACGATAGTTGTAGAATTCTTCACGCACTTTGGGTGGATACCTCGCTCTAGTAAATCGCAACACAATGCCAGGCATTCGAGTGAGAATATCGAGAATGGGAAAAGCCATAGGCCGATTCCGATGCTGATATGAAGCTCAAGAGTATAGATGTGGCAAACACGACGTTTCAGCGGATGCGGATATGCAAAGTTTCTTTCTGTCTGCCTTTGTTAATGTACAGAGTTTGTTCACATACCTACAAGCAATGCGATTACGAGGGAGATGTTTTTGGATCAGGGCGGGCGATTCATCTGGATTAAAATAGTCATACCTTTCCTTGGTGCTCTTTTTGTTTTTTATACAAAACAAGAGCTCGAGTACAAGTTTTGCTTTCATTGGGGAAAGTTTACCGTAAACAGAAGTTTTAAGCTTTTACGATAAAGCTTTTGGCGTAACCGTTTTATACACATGGATAAATATCTACGATTTTCAATGAATGGGATACTTATATACCTAACTTGTCTTTGTGGACGATTGGCTCGAAGCCTTAAGGGAGATATCAGCAGAAGGCTATAAATAAACATCATTCAAATACTAGAGATGGACATTGTTATGAACATTAATTAGTTGGGTTAAGAATGAAGACGATGTCAGTAGTTTCAAGCCAAAGAGACAGAGACCTGATTAAAGACATTCATATATACCACGTCAAATTTAAGAACATTCTTCATCATAAAATTCCATCTCAAAGAAAAACAATCTGTAAGTCAATCAGAAAATAACACAAAGTTCTGAATTTTCTCTGAAATCTCATTTACAAACTCACCTCAAATAGCGGCTGTAATCTGTCTAAAGTAAAAAACAATTAAACAACTAAGCACGATCTTAAGATGGCAGAAAACAAATATTGCCACCGATCCGATGTCATCCTTTTCCTGTTTAGTGTCTCTTGGCTTATCTTTGGCCTATCTTAACCGACTCATTTGCTATCCAAAACACTCTATTTAAAGCACTCTGCCGTCGTGGTCGTTGTTGTTTTCTTGTCGGTCGTGACAAAAGCCAAACTCCTAACGTTCTGTTAATTTTAATTTTTGCATCTCATCGATCGTAAATATACAACTAAAAATAATGCCACTCCACCATCACCATCTACATTCGCCGACGTTCCACGCCGTCCCGCTCACCCCACCGCCAGCAGCCATCACCTTCATAGTCCTTTCAGAACATGTACCATCTGGCTGGGTTGACAGTTTGAATTTGGCTTCTCATTTTTGGCATTACAAAAAGAGTCTGATATAAGTCGTTTAATCACGATCTTGAGAGTACAATGTTTTTGATCGCCAAATGAACAATTAAGACAAGCGAAACAATTAAGAAAATAAACAATATTTTTGTAATGAATAAATTTGTTGAACCTATACCCATAAAATAATATTTTGGGAGTGGGTAAATTCCAATTATACTGAACTTCTAACTTTGCTCTTACAAAACATCCAATTTAATGCTCAACACTCATCGGTCGACTAGTCCCACTTACAATTTTTATAATTTTTGTAATTTTGAATTCTTATTTCCCATAGTTTCAAGCCATTTTAAAAGAAAATATGCCCAAATAACATTGACTTCATCAAAATCAATGAGATGATGATTGAACCTTCGTTCTCCTATATTTGCCCTTCCGTGTGTTGTACATGTCAAAAAAGATCAGGAGTGGAATCGGCTAAGGTGATTTGTGATAAATGATAATCACATATCACAAATTTTGTCTGTGTACGGTGATTATCACTTGTGACAGGCTTTAAGTCACTTTCATACAAAATTTGTTTCAATGTTTTCACCAAGAAATCATACGAATGTTTATTTTTTGTGTTTTATTAAACTATTCAATAATATTGCAATAAGCAATACGTTTTTCATAAACAAATTTTTTTTTGTCGTATAACGTCAAATGGTTAACCAATCCTCACTTCGAAGAATGCAGAAGGTGACCCAACACCACTGAATCGCAGCAAAGACCGCTTCAAGAAAGAACTCAAATGCATCCCCAAAAATAAGATGAAGTCAAGGTATGACTTGGCAGAAATTAAGTAAAAACTATTTATATACAATAGTTTAATCAAGTCTGTTATGAATTATATTATAATTATTGGAAATTGAACATTTTAAATTGCAAATCTTCCTGTGAATACGTTTTGTTAAAATTAAGTTTACACGGTTTTTAATAAATTCTTGAATATCTGTAAAAATCTATTTTAATGTCTGTTCAAAAAAGCAGAGGAAAAATGTCTCTCCATGGCTATTCTGTTTTATTCGTCTTTTTGACGGCAATTTCCAGTTAATCACATCAAACGCCACGGATATTCCCGTTTGATCTGTTCGGTGAATAAACTCTTCCCACACGCTTCAATCGGTCCGTCATCGTCATCTTCAGCTTCGTAGGATTCGTTATCGGATTCACTTTGTGGCTCTTCTTTGATTGTAGCTTCTTCTGAATTTTGTTTCGGCCGCTCTCATTTATTGGTAGTTTGTTACTTGGAGCTTGGAGGATTCACGGTTGAAATAGGACTTCGTCTTGGGCATTTTAATGACTAGAAATGGAAGAAGTCTATATTCTTAAAAAGGACAATTATTATAAGTTGTTCTATTACCTCACGTGCGATTGGGGTACTTCATCTTGATCGTAGTTTTCCGAAAAACTGCCCTATTTCAAGACATTGTTTTTCGTTGGACAAATGTCGAAGGTATTTGAATTATCTGTTGCTCCTATCAACGGGTACGGCCTCTTGCGAAGAATTGACAAAACTTCCAAGAGTATCAATCTATTATAAAAAAGTGCTTCTCAACTTTGCCGTTCGGAATCGGCGTTAAATTGTAGGTCCCCTCAATTCTTCACACGCACTCAGAGAATTGTTGAAGAGAGTAAAGCGGAAAACACAAAGCTGCTTTGCTGTTAGCGTTGAGTGACGTATAAAGTTCAAGCATAGGAATTGCTAACAAGCTATCACAAAGCAGCTTTGTTGCTCAAACTTTAATTTGACATACTGAAGAACTCCGTAACATAAACGTAACGTCTCAAAAGCTGTAGCAAAAGTAGAAATAATGTTTTCTACTTTTTCATATGAATTTGCTCACCGACATGTTTTCTTGTTTGTTTGTGTGAACCATTGATATAATAATATATGGACTGCTAGTCAATGGTGTGAACATTTTATTTGGATTTTGTTTCCTTTTTGCTTCAGCTGTCGGTTTTGTTTTCAAAAAATAAAAAAAATAATTTTTGAGAAAAATTGATCGAAGAAAATAAAATAAATTTAGTAAAATGGCAGATGTCTGTCAAAGTTCAAACCGAAGTATAGTAACGTAACGGAGTCAGCGCTAACAGCAAAGCAGCTTTGTGTTTTCCGCTTAAGCCACTTAGGCCTTGGCTCTTCAAGAGCTGTCGCACCACTCTATTTATTTTATTTTTTCCTATCAATCGAAGCAGATCATAAGTATCTAAAAATTCATCGCTTTTAATAAGCAACAAAAAAAAAACAGAAATCAAACGGAGTAATTAAAAAAAATACAAACGTCAGTTTGGCCAAGTGACTCCAAGAATAATAGTTTTTTTTTGTGATAATTTTACGCAGACGGAAAATTTTATTTCATCACATGTGACTATCACAAATGTGATAATCATTTTTGAATTTAGCCGATTCCACCCCAGGTTCAATAAATTTTCGACCATTCACATTCGAAAAAGTCCACTTACTCTCTCAATAACTGAAATTTAATGGAGCACCAAATTAAAATCAACAACCGACCTGCCTAAAAAGTTACTTAAACCAATTGATTTTCAACTTTTTGGAGCACAAAAGTCAGCCTTTTAAGTTTTTTCTTTGTATTTTTTTGTTTTTTTTTTTTTTGTTTTTTTTTTGTCTTTATAGGTTTAAGACTTAAGGATCATTTACAAGCCTCCTGATGAAATTTTTGTGGATCATTAGGTAATTCTTTGAACCTCTTTTTTTTCAAAACTCTAAGACCCTTCCACGATTTTTCCCCGGCACAAACTTTTGAAAACCGAAGTAGTTGATTAGCCAACTCTAAGGGTCGATGTGGTTGAAAAGGGTATGGTTTGTTTCGCCTCAAATATCTCGTTTTTGATTATTTCGTCAAAGTCGCTTCGCCATTTACTTGTTTCGTACTTTGTTGTTTTGTTTTTTATTCGTTTCGTTTTCGTTTATTTCCACAAAAAAAAGAACGAAATAAACGATGGGCGAAATAATTAAAAAAATCATACACCAGATATTTTGGAATTGATTGCTTACCTTTTGGCCAAATTTCTCTAAAAATTTTTATCAACACATATCACTAAGATATAAAAATTAAACATCAAAGAATTTCTCAAAAATATATTTATTTTATTAAACAACCTTGAATCAAATTAAACAAAAGGCGAAACAACAGTTATCGAGATAAACTAAAACCAAATAACTCAGTGCACTTGTAACGGAAATGCAAAACAACTAAAAAACAAAAGAAACAAATGCGAAGTTATAGTGGGGCGAAGTGATCGAAAAACTAAGTAAAAAAAACAAAAAATAGTTTGGCGAATTAAACAAAAGTTGTAGTGTGAAAAACGAAGTGACTGGGGGCCAAGTAAAAAAAGCGAAACAATAGGCACCCGGTTGAAAAAACATGATACGGTATAGTTTGGCCAGTCACGTCGAGAATAAGAAATGACGCTGATCTAGCCAGAAGAGTTAAGGTCTGATGACCAATATGACGAGGCAACTCCTTGAATCTTAAAGTATCAAAGGAAGAAAGGAAAGACTCTTTGCTCTCTTAAATACGCACTCATAAGTGCAACTGACATGACAGTTGATGCACACAGCTTCATATTCAATATTGTTTGAACGAGCGATGTTAAGTTTACCCTTTTGTACTTTCTCGTTTTTTGCAAATGCATTGAATGTTATCCTTAAGCCTTTTGATTGCACTTTGCACATACGACATTCGAGAAAAACTAACAACATAAGAGAAAACTAAATTTGAATAGAACAGAGATTGCTTCTTTGATGTTTCGCAAAATTCCACACACCATTTTTCGCCATATAAAGTCAAATACTTACTTTGATGACTGCTAAACAAAAATGCGAAAAGGTAAAAATGGCAAGAGGCCCGAAGCTCTTTAATTAAATCTGAGTAAAGGTTAAATCCGTGTTTTTTAAGAACAATGATTGTTTTTTTTGGTTTTTGTTTTAATAAAACGCCATCAAAGTGAAAACTTTCTTTTGCCTCAAAGTTAAAGTTTTTTTTCTTATGAATTCTTTTGATTTTTATATTTTTATTTCTTTGATGATGTATTTTTCTTTCGTTTTTATTTACAAAAAAAAATCATGAACGATGTGTTTGGTGCAAGAAAAAATCTTTATTTCTACCAGCGACACTCTTGTTTTACGCTTCGTTACAGTTCGAAAGGAAAAATTTGCAGACGTTTTGAATTAACTTAGTTCTTGGCGTGTGTTTTGGAAGTTTATGAGTTGGAATGTGTGTGACTGTCAGTTGATGTATTTTTTGTGGCACAAAGTCAAAACTTTACAGACAGGAAGATTGCAGACGATTTTTTGACTTAATGACAAATATTTACAATGAAGTGGTCTCTTATCTCAAGCTACCAAGGTTGCCACACCCCTTGATTGTGGACAAACTAATCAGTAACCTTAATCGGTTCAATTCACCAAGTCCTACGGGCAACAATTAAATGAAGTGATCCTCTATTGGTTTCTAGGTCTATCATCAAGTCAAGATGTTTGTTTACCATTAAATTTAAATTAGTCCAAAAGTAATCAATAAACCATTCCATTTTGTCTAGTAGAAGGTGGCAGAAGCCTTTCTTATCCCTTAAAGCTTTCAAAGAATATTATACAAAAATCAAAATAGGAGTCTCAAAATATATGACATAATTCATAAACAGATCTTATAACAAGAGCCCAGTTGCCCGGTTGAACTTATCTTAAGCGTGTCTGCATCGGATTTGAAAGCCTTGAAATATTTATAACATTTGGGTTGCTCTCCCAGACCTGATTTATTCAATTACAAAAATTTATTACCTCCAATGACACCAAACAAACATGATTGCTGTCAAATTTCTACGAAAACAACATGCCGTCTCCGCTGTTATAGGTACATTTATGTATGTTTAAACCAGATGCTCCCGAAACAGTCCCGAAAAAGATTAATTCATAACTTATCTTGGCACAATTCCCAAATATTGTCGAGATCCCAATTTGATATTAAAAACGTTCGTCGTACCACATCTTTTCGAACGAAGCAACCAACGCTCACCCCCCACACGCACACATTCATTATTTTTCACTTGAGTCACTTGTCTGTTCGGCTGCTTACTCATTAATTTAATCTCTATTCTTCTTGAAACATTCGTATTGTCACAAACGACAAAAAGTAACAAAAGTGAAAAGTTAAAAATCTTCAATGAATTTCCAAGTACAAGAGCCTTTCAAGCAATGCGCCCTCGTTTTTTCAGTTGTTCTTGTTGATGCCCCAGCGAACAAATTGTTCGATAACAATTGCAATTAATCACGCGGCCGATTCATTCACACACTAAAGACTAAAACGGTCACCGCTGAAGATACAAAACATGCAATTTTGTAAAGGCTTCGCGACTTAGGCGGTGGCGGTGGACGACACTTGTTCAACACCACGAAGATCCGCCCACCACTCTTTTTCTGTATGCCACATCGTGTACGCTCGATTGTTGCAACTCTTAAGTGATCTGCGCTGAGAATTCACATATACAACAACCCTTTGACTTTCGGGAGACAAACAGACAATTTGTAGATATACTTTTGTATCCATTATCCCATTTAGAACATAAACAAAAAAATACACAGCTTGATTAACGATAGTAGATAAAAATTTGTCATGAGTCGTTTATTGTTTTAAATTGTATACTTAACAAAAAAAGAGCCATTCCGTGGTGATGGCGGAACTCAAAAAATGTTGCGGTTTGACCTCTTTAATTGCCTCGAAAAAAAAAAACAAAAAACACACAAAATGGAAGAAAGGGAAAATTCCTGAAATTGCGTTCGGGTTTTGGAAAGATTTATATCCAGGACTTATTCCCGCCATCTACTGTTTAAAGGAAAAAAGTATATGTCGACTAAATTTGGCGTGGGTATAATTGATTGTTTCAAGGCGAAATGAATTTCGATCAATCAATCAAATTAATTGGTCTCAATTCTCAAATCGCAGAAAAATATTCTCCCGGGTAACGGCTGCCACTGTATATAAGAGCTATGAACTTAGTGGATGTCCTCTATGTTCACTCATTTCTAATTTATTTTGTGAAATATTGTGAAATTGGCATGGGTGGTCATCATTAAATCAGAGATTTATGTAACTCCTTAGGTAGGTCGGTGTAACAATCTGTTAATAGAGAGTTGTTTGATTTTTAATTTGGCGCTTCATTAAATTTCACTTATTGAGGGAGCATGTATAGGTATAAGGTCGAAAATTGATTGAATTTTATGGTTTCCTGATGCCTCAAATGTCGTAAGTGATTTCCCGAAAAATTTGACCTGAAACAGCTAACGAAAGTGCATCTGTTATATGACTCAAATAAATGAGAATTAAGGAGAACAAAGCTTCAACATCTCATTGATTTTGATGAAGTCAATAGACATATTTCCTTTTAAAATAAGGTATTTGACTTGAAACTTTGAGAAAACAATTCTTCGTCCAATTTGAATGGTTTTGTTAGGTCTCAGTTGTTAGTTGCCAAACTTTTAAAATGGTTTAATGAAGGGGTGAGTTTTTTTTTAAATAATATGACATAGTTTTTGTTTCGAAATATTGCAAAGGTTGCTAATTGCTTTTGTGGAAGAGAAAATCCAATACAATCTCGTTCTCCTTGATTCTCATGCATTTGGGTGACCTTAATCAAAGGAGCAAATCAGAAATTTCACTAATAATTGAGTAGCAATTCAACTAATGTTAAACTGTAACTGAACTCGCTTGTTGGTGGTTGCCTCTTTGACCTTTCTATGTTTTTGTACTTGGCTTTTTGTCTTTTTGACTTTTTACTGTATGGCTTGTTGGTTGTTTTCTTTTTCTAGGTTCGTTTCTATATGTTTCTATTTGTACAATCATATTGATGCTTTAAATCTGTAAAATCCAAAAATTAGTGATTATATTAGAAAAGGAAAAGAAATTCCTCACATGTATTGCAATTGATTTTTTCTGTGAAAAATTCCTTTACGAATTTGAAACAAAAAGAATTGTTATGTTTGACAGCTTCCTCCAACAATAAGGGTACCGTTTTCTAACTGTTCACGGTAACATGTATTTTATAAAAGGAAACAAACAAAATAGAATCTGTCTTAAAAGTCCACCGAAATTGCTGAAAGTTGTGCATCCTTTTTTGTGTACACAGCGACAACGACAGCGACGACACAGACGACTTGGAACGAAAACGAGAACAAGATCGCAACAACGAAGAAGGAGTTAGTGTCATTAGTAAACGTCAGTTGCGTTCGTACCTTTTACCTATTCTTTTTATTTCCGATGCAATGGTACCTTAAGCGCCATTTAATGCAACCACACATTCAATTAGGACAAGAGACATGTTTCTGCTGGTGTGCTATATCCTTATAAAGGTGGTTCTAGGTCTTGAACGCGTTGCATAGCTGCTCAATTAGATGTGTATCTGCAGGTTTTGCTTGCATTTACCCAGAACTGGAATGATGATGACATACCAACTTATAGGGGAACGTGCACTTGCCAGTTTCTAACGGTAAACCATGCACAAATTTGTGGTAGTTTGTCAAGTGCATGCTTCTTCCGTAGTGTGTCCCTGCATAGTTTGTTGCTTTATCTATCACTTCATTATTTTAAAGGAATGAGGAGGACACGCAAAGTATCTGTTTAGTCTTTTTCGTCGGATACAAATAATAACGATGCTCTTCATATAGAGAGTCACAGGCTACACAGGATCCGACCCAGATACCCGATAGAAACGTTTACCTTGGCGAAAGAAGTTCATGGCGTTTTGTATAGAATGCAAAGTGCACGACAACAATGCTCACGGTATGGATATCGTATTTTTTGTTCTTACTTTCAGTTGTTCTTTCAATCTTCATGTCTTATTTCATTATTTTATTTATTTTGAGAGAAAATAAAGGATGAGCGAGTTGAAACAGAATATTGGTGAAAAAGTTCTTTCAAATATCCAACACGATCCCTTTAGAAAAACAAAATGAAATATTTAACCGATAAGCGAAGGATAAAAATAAAGGTAGTTGTTTCATCGTCCTTACAATTCCAGAGATCTCATTCCAGGAAGGTTTTTGGGTTTGCTTTGGCTAGATCAACATCTCCCGAAGAGACTTCCCATCTCTTTTCCGTTTGGAATGTTCCTCTATTTTGTTGGTGATGAATGTGTGCATGTCTGCGGTTAAGGGTCTCTAACTTTCCCCATTATTCCTTCCAAAATAAGTTTTTTTTAAATCGCCCCTCTGTGCGTCGTCGTCTTCTCAACTCGCTTAAATGATGACTTTTGTGTTATTAGTATAATGCCAGAGCAACGATGTTGGTAAGGAGAAAGGTATCTTATCTAGCGAGCGGTAAATCAAGAGGAGAGAAAAATTATATTTGAAAATAAAACTTTGAATTCCCTTAAGAGATGCACTTTTGGTACAGCAACATGCAAAGACGGAAGACTCGAGCAGAAAAAAGGAGTGCACAACAAGGCCAAGGAAGTTATGTATTTGGTGTTGTCGTATAGACATTGTATTCAAGTCGGTTGTGGAGAGAGTGTGTATTTCGATGAGGATATTTCAACAGGGTGACCAAATATCCATGAACACCCTTATCGCTTTTATATTAGCAATAGCTATTGCCTCTAAAGCAAGTTATATTCATTTAAGTTTGATCAATTAAGGTATCCTTAGAAATATCTTTTAAAGTGGCAATCGATGTTTTGATATAGACTTTGTCAGACAATGACCCTATGGTCACCCTAAGAATGATAAAGAAAAATATCTTCTTGATTAAATTGGTGTCATTCAAGAGTAGATTTAGGATGGTGATTTAAGGATTTATTTTTAGTTCGTGCATCGTTACCTGACTCTTTCTTTGGAATAAATTGAATTGCGAGCCATTGCATTTGGTAAATAAGACGTTTTTTTTTCAAAAGCTCTGTTTTGGTTTTTTTTTTCTGGAGGTCGCACTTTGTTTTGATATGAATCTATGCAAGGGTACAAGACGAACTTTGGATGAAAAAGAAGTATGACAAATTTGTAACAGAGAGCTCTTAAATCATTTTGATGTTTTGAAAGTTTTCAACGAAACAACTATGTGTTTGAGTTTGTAACATTTCATGACGATTTTCACTTATAAAAAATTAACACTGCAGAAGCGGGTTATTAAAATTTAATTGAAGTCATTGTTTTTGTGTTTGTTTTTGTAGTGTCCGTGGCTTAGTAGTTAGGTGCGTTGGCTGCTAAGCCGAACGTCGTGGGTTCGAGTCCTACTCGTGCCCATATAGTTTTTATTTCATCTTTCACGGGCACTGCCTCTTGCGAAGAACTTACAAAACTTCCAAGAGTATCAATCTGTCATGAAAAAGTGCTTCTCAACTTTGCCGTTCCGAATCGGCGTTAAATTGTAAGTCCCATCCATTCTTCACACGAACGCAGAGATGATGAGAGTAAGCCACTTAGGCCTTGGCTCTTCAAGAGCTGTCACATCACTCTATTTTTTTTTTTTATTGTTTTTGTTGAAAATTTTCTACGTGAACTAACTCCACTGTGAGAATGTAGTCCACTTTATTAAAGTGTAGGTAGTTCCCATGTACGATGAGAATTAAATTCCTTAAAAAATAGTGGTTCTAGTTCCCTTTGAATGTTATCCACTATGGTGGGTCATAAGTATCGAATTCTATTTTTTTAAACTCGGGCCTTCTGACCTTCGCGATTAAAGTGGACAGTTTTTACGTATTTTCTAGGTTTTTCCGTGCATAACGGTTGAAATATACCACATGCAATGCTCTAAGTCTATGTGACGTAAAGGAAACTTTTTTCAATCCAAACGTACTTCTAAACTTTGGGATGTTAAAGTTCGGTGAGAGTAGAACATTCGATAAGCACATTGTACTCGAACCCGGTTTCATCTTATTGCATCTTTTTGTCACCTAAAATAACTAAGCTTTTCAATTACATTATTAGTCCCATCAGAAAGAGATTTTTTTTATTGATGGGATGTTCAGTGTTCTTCCATCATGTAGATGTGTAGATGCAGACGTAAGTATTTACTATTTTCTCAATACTGAACCTTAACTCAGTCTCATATGTTACAAAAAATTATATATATTTGGATTTGGAGCTTGAAGTTTTCAACGAAACAACTATGTGTTTGAGTTTGTAACATTTCATGACGATTTTCACTTATAAAAAATTAACACTGCAGAAGCGGGTTATTAAAATTTAATTGAAGTCATTGTTTTTGTGTTTGTTTTTGTAGTGTCCGTGGCTTAGTAGTTAGGTGCGTTGGCTGCTAAGCCGAACGTCGTGGGTTCGAGTCCTACTCGTGCCCATATAGTTTTTATTTCATCTTTCACGGGCACTGCCTCTTGCGAAGAACTTACAAAACTTCCAAGAGTATCAATCTGTCATGAAAAAGTGCTTCTCAACTTTGCCGTTCCGAATCGGCGTTAAATTGTAAGTCCCATCCATTCTTCACACGAACGCAGAGATGATGAGAGTAAGCCACTTAGGCCTTGGCTCTTCAAGAGCTGTCACATCACTCTATTTTTTTTTTTTATTGTTTTTGTTGAAAATTTTCTACGTGAACTAACTCCACTGTGAGAATGTAGTCCACTTTATTAAAGTGTAGGTAGTTCCCATGTACGATGAGAATTAAATTCCTTAAAAAATAGTGGTTCTAGTTCCCTTTGAATGTTATCCACTATGGTGGGTCATAAGTATCGAATTCTATTTTTTTAAACTCGGGCCTTCTGACCTTCGCGATTAAAGTGGACAGTTTTTACGTATTTTCTAGGTTTTTCCGTGCATAACGGTTGAAATATACCACATGCAATGCTCTAAGTCTATGTGACGTAAAGGAAACTTTTTTCAATCCAAACGTACTTCTAAACTTTGGGATGTTAAAGTTCGGTGAGAGTAGAACATTCGATAAGCACATTGTACTCGAACCCGGTTTCATCTTATTGCATCTTTTTGTCACCTAAAATAACTAAGCTTTTCAATTACATTATTAGTCCCATCAGAAAGAGATTTTTTTTATTGATGGGATGTTCAGTGTTCTTCCATCATGTAGATGTGTAGATGCAGACGTAAGTATTTACTATTTTCTCAATACTGAACCTTAACTCAGTCTCATATGTTACAAAAAATTATATATATTTGGATTTGGAGCTTGAACCAAAAAATGTAATAGGTACAATAATTGCTAGCGAGCGGAACGAGCCGAGAAAATTTTGGTCAAGAGAGAATCAATTTGGGGTGTTAAAATAAAAAAAATCGCACACCCCAAATTGATTCTCTTTTGTCCAACATTTTTTCACCATCACCATAGTGGGTATTGGGTTATTCTTATTAGTCCCGAAAACCATTTTCTAATTTAGTTTTCAAGACTCTGAAAAAAATTAGAAAGATGATCGAATCGACTGCACTCATCAAGATAAGCTTGAACAAGTTCAAAAGTTCTATTATTGCTGTAGTTTTAAAATCTTTTTTCCATTCTATAAGAAGGGAGTTAGTTCCAACTTCATATGTAAAAGTGTGTACTTAGTTCACATGGGAACTAGATCCACTTTACAATTGTGGATTTAGTTCTCACTTGGTGGGAAGTAAATCCCTCAGTGGAGTTAGTTCACGTGGAGTTATTTCCCTGCACCGTAAAGAAGTAGGTTTTAAAACTAGCAACATCTCATCTCTCTTTTGAATCATAATAAAATTGAGTTAACTAAGGAGAACAAATTTTATTAATTATTAGCTGTGCTCCATGGTTTGTATCGCATTTGTGTTATAAAATTAGAGTTCAAGCAATAAAGCGCCCGCCACAGAATTTATTTTTGCAACATTTTTCTGTCATGTTTTGCCTCATTTAATGTTAGCGTAATGTTTGATAGCTTTTTATTATTATCCTCTTAGGAATTTTTCCTGAGATAACCGCTTTCAATCAAACCAACAAATATTCTTATTAGCTTTATAATTTTAGTAAGAACTTAACAACCATTGTTGTCATTAAACTGCATCATTTCACTCCCCTTGCAATATCAATGTCGGCTTATTCAATCCACATTCGTGTGTAGTTCCGCAGTTGCTACAAGAGTCGTCAAGAGCATGAAAAGCAATAACGTATAAAGTAGGTATATTCTGGCAGAACTAAATATTTTACGTCCTTTTTCGCACCCATCATCATTTTTAATTTGATCGAGGTACATATTAAATCATCCAAATGAAGGATGTTAGAAGAGAAAAAAGAATTCGATGCAGTAAATCTACCATATTATAAATGTTGCTTAGCCAAACAGAAGTTAGCAAAGTTAGACATAAATTAACATTAAAAAAGCACAGTCAGTCAGGCTGCATATGTATGCATTCAATTATTTGGACATTAAGAAAAATTAGAGATGAAATGAGATTTTGAGATTAATTTGTGATTTCTTAAAACAAAAATGTTGCGAAACGAATTTATTTGCTTAATGTTTTTTTACTTGCGACATATATAGTCTAAGAGCCGCTGAAGGCCGACCTTCACCGAACTGTTAACCGGCTGAAACTTTTTTTTATGAAATTTAGTTTGAAAACATATATGAATATGATAGCTTGCCTAACGAAAAGTGTGCCAGGCTATATTAAATTTGACTTTATATTTTAATCAATAACTAACTCCTCCTTCACCCATATGTTAAAATAAAACGTTGTGCCACATAGCCATATGTGTAAGTAGGCTTGAGACAAGAAAAAAATTGTATAGGTGAGGGGGGCCTATTCCCCCAGTTTAGTCAGGAGGGGCAGTTTTCTGAAAAATTGGCTTATTTTTAAAAAAAATATTAAAAATCAACAGCTTCATCTACAACAACGTGTTATACCTTTCTGCAAAGTCAAAAACTTAGGCTTTCATTTTGTATTTAAATTTAGTTGTTTTAAATAATAGTTTTAGAAAAAATAATTTTCAAACTCAAAATTTTGCAAAAAAAAATTTTTTTGTTAATTTTTAGTTAATTTTTTTCAAAATTTTATGTGATTAAGAACTTATTTTGCTTTCAACATTCAATTCTGTTAATAATTTTGAATATAAAAAACAGTAACGTAAAAATAAAAAAGTTTTTTTTTTAAAGCAAAAAGTGATTTTGGTTTTTTCTTTATTTCTCGACAATGGCAAGGTATTTTTCAATCCGGTTTACTGTGTTCGACTAAAAATTAAAAACAGCATTGAATATTGAAAACAAAATTAGTACTTACTAACATAAAATTTTAAAAAAATTAGTTCGAAATTTAAGAAATTTTTTTTTCAAAATTTTAAGTTTGAAAATTAATTTTTCTAAAACAATTATTTAAAACAATCAAATTTAAATACAAAATGAAAGCCTAAGTTTTTGGCTTTGCAGAAAGGTATAACACGTTGT
The DNA here is from genome assembly GCA_943590905.1 of Sphaerophoria taeniata. Lineage (NCBI taxonomy): Eukaryota > Metazoa > Arthropoda > Insecta > Diptera > Syrphidae > Sphaerophoria > Sphaerophoria taeniata. Next base: position 30,273,419 of record OX016541.1, read on the forward strand.
TGTAGATGAAGCCGTTGATTTTTAATATTTTTTTTTAAAATAAGCCAATTTTTCAGAAAACTGCCCCTCCTGACTAAACTGGGGGAATAGGCCCCCCTCACCCGTACAATTTTTTTCTTGTCTCAAGCCTACTTACACATATGGCTATGTGGCACAACGTTTTATTTTAACATATGGGTGAAGGAGGAGTTAGTTATTGATTAAAATATAAAGTCAAATTTAATATAGCCTGGCACACTTTTCGTTAGGCAAGCTATCATATTCATATATGTTTTCAAACCAAATTTCATAAAAAAAAGTTTCAGCCGGTTAACAGTTCGGTGAAGGTCGTTCTTCGCTCTCCTACTAATAGAATATATGGCAAGTACAAGTATTGAATTCGTAAAATAAGTTGAGATTTTTGATGCAAAATTAAATTACGATGATAGAGAAATCGAAAAAAGTTGATCCGGTGATTCCGTATGTCTGTCTGTCTGCCTGTCTGTAAACGCACCTACAGCCTTAACCACTGGTCCGATCGATTTCAAACTTGAAAATTAGAGGTTTGAGCGAATTCGCGTGGGTAGCCACCATACAATTTTTGTGACCAAAACCCAAAGGTTTCAATTTTCTCAAAAACGGCTATTACGATTTTTTTTTAATTTCCTCCTTATTTTTTTTTTTGTAATAATTTCAAATAATATTTTGTATATTTAAAAACCATTTTTAAACTTTTTTTTTAATTCTGTATCTCGAAAAAGGATCAATATTTAAAATCGAAATTACATTATAAAATGTATATTTACACCTTCTTGAATACTGCATACCAAAATTAGTTTTAAGACATTTTTGATAAATTTATATATGTATAAAAATTATTTAAAAATAAACCGCTCTACAGAATTTAAGAAAAAAAAATCAAAAATCAACAATATCTTAAGAAATTTAATGACAACAATTTCTTTCAGATAAAATGTTTTTTTGAGGTTCTATTTCAATTTCAATTTTTATTTATGAATTAAAATTATATGTTTTTGTTTTTCAATGTTTTTGTGAGTTAAAATTTGGAATACAGGAGCGAGTTCGTAATGATTCAGTCGTGCACATATTTTTGTTTTTCAATGTTTTAAAATTCATTGAGGCACAATACAAACAAGAAAAGACAAAAATAGTTGAAAAGAATGTTTGATAAATTAAATTTATTAAAATAGTACTCATACGCCACAGTGTACATGTGTTGAAAACTTCTCGGTTGAGTTCAAACATTCAAGTGATGCATGCACCTAATATGATCCTATGCAAAGATGGGTCCGTTTTTTTGGCAAATCTATCCAGAGTAAAGTCGGATTTCCCAAAAAAACGCATTCATCCCAAGTTGTGTGACGTCTGACGTCTTGCTTTTTGTTGTTTTTGCTCTTTCCATGACCATGTTTTTCAAGGCCATGGATAATTAAAACAACGAAATGTCACATCATGCAAGTATAATTTCTTTATTTTCATACACGAAATAACGAAAAATTAATATTTATAATAATAATATAAAACGCCCCCAGTAGAAATAATCGCTTAAAATTGATAAAATAAACCTATTTCGATTGGTTTAAAATTTTTTACAAACATCGCGCACAATTAAATTTCAGTTTATGAGACCCTCTCTCGAAGGTGAATGGTCGAAAATTGATTGAAATTGATAGTTTTTGATGCTTTGATGTTTTCATATTCTTCTTGTTGAATGGTTGAAATTTCGAAAGTGATTTCCCGAAAACTTAATATTTTTCACCCGGAAAAGCTTATGAAAAGGGCAACCCTTATATGACTCAAATCCATGAAAATTAAGGAGAACTAAGCTTCAACATCTCATTGATTTTGATGGAGTCAATGTATTTGGGGCCGTATTTCCTTTCATAATTAGGTATTTGACTTGAAACTACGAGAACAACGATTGACAAAATTTAAAATAATTCTTCGTCTAATTCTAGTTGGTTATGTTTAGAGTCATTTGTTCGTTGCCAAATTTTAAAAAAGGTTCAATGCAAGAGTGAGTTTTTTTTTTAAATAATATGACCTAGTTTCTGTTTTAAGAATGTTGCAATGTTTGAAGAAAGATAATTTATTAATTTTTCTTTCTGTGCAGAGAAAAACCAATACAAACTGGGAAAGAATAATTGACAGGGTTTGACAAAAACTTAATTTCGGTAGAAATTTATCCACCAATTTGTACTTTTTCATTTTGCAAAACATATTTGAATTTTTGTTACATGAATTTTGCATCAATTGTACGAGTACACCGGGGGTACCTACCTATCTTTTATCATCCCAACATTTAGAAATGAGGTATCAGTTCGTGTCTATATACCCTGACAAAAAAAAATGGCAGTATCCTCTATCTCAACTATTAATCCAGCTTTGCATCCTTGGGGTATTTTAACAATTCTATCGCACAACTGCCACAAAATGATGCAATTACTGTTGCCAAGGGAAGACTAATACCCTTACGTCTCTCTATCTACCAAAGCTCTATCTCAACATCAAATCAAATGACCCAGAAAAACAGAAATACAGCAGACAGCACTTTGAAACTAGCGCGAAGCAGCCGCAGAGCATTGTTTCATTACTCACATATACAATTTTTATCGTGTAGAGTATTCCAAATTGTCTGTTTCTGTGCCTTTTGTTTTTGTACTTCTCTGAATGCGATTTGAATGGAGAATATTTTTCCAGGTGCTGCTGATGCATATGCAACGCATAATATCCTGTACCCTTCCGCGACCTAATTGCAAAGTAGCTAGCGTTTTAGCAATTGCAAACAACTGACAATGGCAAATGACTGGCGTCTAAAAACAAAGAGAGAAGTATTTAGATGAAGGGGGAAATAGAAAACAAACAAAAAATGAACGGAGGAGGAAGCCGCTTCTGAGAGAAAATGACGACGGACCTCGAAGAGTCGTGAAAACAACACGCAAATGCTAAGTAGCTATTTCAATTCAAGATGAGATAACAAAACTACAATTAAGATGGATCTTTGCAAAATTATGCGTTTTTCTTTCAGGGCCGAGGGCGAAGACATCGCTTCATCGTCTTGGCCATGCTTCATCCTTGTTCAGAGTACCTTCTCGTTGTTTGCATTTTGTGTAACAAAAAAAAGGACTATTAGAATTGAAATAGGACACTACCAGCTAAAGAAACACTGCAACCCTGCACCTTCAAGCAAATGTTTTCATTTTAATCAAACTCAAACCCCCAGATCGAGATAATGAATTCCGAGATATCATGAAGATATCCATTCGTCTCCGAACATCGACGAACGACCTCATCCCAGCACCATGAGATTGTGCTGGCGTGTGTTTGTGTTTCTCTATTAGAGATGCGGTATCCCGCTCAATTAATTTAAACTAAACAAAAATCAATTTTATTGCATACCATTACACGAATGAAATCATCAATTTGTTGGATAGCTGCTGCAACCAGCAGCGATGCATCAATGGGCTTCGTTGTCAGCTCCAAGCAGGCGAGATCCAGATCCTATAAAGAATTAACTCTAGAAAATTCGTTCAACTTACTTATAGGATGTAGAACAACGCTATCAAGCCATGAGTGTGGCTTGACTATGGGTGTATAGTGTATACTCATCCATCGCTCGCCCGTTCCAATTGCACAAGGTTTTTGATGTTTATCTGGATTACGGAACCGTGAAATTGATAGTACTCACTTGCAGCAACAGCAGTTGTTGTTAGTTACATTGTTCGATTGCAATCACACAATCCAAATGGACTCTGGGAATGGGACTTCCCATCTTCATCGTTGGCATTTGGATTCCGATTTTGATTCGGATACGGATATTGAGGATTCGCATATTTATTTGGTTGATGTCGCGTCGCTTGTCGTTGGTCGTCAGTCGTAGTAAGTTTCTTTCATGTCCTGCTGGTTTGCGTTTGTCGTCATCATCATCGGCTGCCTCGTTTAAGATACCTTTAGGTCCGTAGAGAGTGTTGCGTTGGGCTCTGTGTAGGATGGAAATTTTCTTATCGAACGTTTAAGGTTTTGTGTGGTCAGATTTGTGATGGGATTAATGACTCGGGCAGTCGTTCTCTCTGTAATCCTTTTTTGCATAAATTTCCGCTTTAGATACGAATGAAGCAACAAAGATAGCATTGATCTAGATTTGTTCCCTTTTTTCATTTTATGTTTAAGTTCTGTTTCTATTGATTGTGATGCAATCTATTGCTGAAGCAGTAGTCATTAAATGAAGGAAATGAAACTTTTACTGAAGCAATATTGCATCAGCAAATGAAAGTTTGTAATATTGATGCTGGAGCTTTATTGTTGCGAGTCAGATGATTCTTTGTTACATTTTTACCGTCTTTCTGAAGCGAAGTTGACATTTGTTAAGGAAAGTCGTAAAGAAAACTTCTAAACTTGCTTCTCAACAAAAAATACTTTAACATGCAGAATTTAACTTGTTTTTATACAATTCACAATCACTCCCTTCGGAAAATATTGTAAGCAGACAAGTATTATCGTACTCTTCTACTACTACCGAATGGTACATTGGTATCTTCGAAACTTCCTCCCAACAGCGGCAAAGTGTTCCGATCTATAAGTCCGTTTTGATTGTCATTAGGGTTTTTGCTACTGGTACCTGCCGATCGGTGCCACCAGGCGCATTATTTCTGTTGATCCGTGTCACCAGAGGCATTATACTTGCTGATCCGTACCACCAGGGGCATTATACCTCCTGCTCTGTGTCACTAGGGACATTACTTGTGCTGATCCACCAGGGGAATCGTAGGTACCTACCAATCTGTATCAGGTATCGTTCCCAATCACCGCACCGCACCGATGTTGTCTATGGAATTGTCAAACCACACCAGAAGAACACCTAACAATCCCGGCGCGCGGTCGTCCGGGGATAGCTCAGTCCAAATTGATTGATTAAGCTTAATGTTAATTTAAGGTGTATTCTAAGTAAAGGTTATTTATCAAAAGGCTAAGAAGTTTTGTGTTTCCTGCAATAAGCCTTGGGCGAGACCGGTGAACAAGGTCCAATCTTGCTAGGTACCTGGTGTATCCTATGCCGCTTCACTGAATTCCCTGTGAGACAACTTTGTTCTTAATGCCACCTGAATCGCCCGGTTCATTCGAAAGACTCGAGAAAAAGTTATTCCAATTAAATTCCATCAAAGGACTCTTCACTAAATTGTCCTTCCACTTATTTAAAATTCTATACAAACTCAAACAACTAAAATCAAACCATCACTCTAGAGTCCAGAGTTTAGAAATTTTTGCCATCAACTTAAATCTGACAATTTATTGCACACCAACGACAATTTACTGTTCCTGTTGCCGATTAATTAGTGCAGCAGAACATCAAGTTTTACAAAGAGTTACCCATCTTGTCATACCCAGTCGCAATCGTCCAGTTTCATGAATGGAAATGAAAATTCAAATTTCAGTGCACTATCTTTTATTCATTTCCTTTGAATTTAAATTGGCAAAAGAGGATTTCGGGACATAATGGCACGACGAAGCCGCTCAGAGAAGTTCCTCATTAGTTTGCAGCTCTACTGATTCTCAAACCTTCACGGGGCGGGCGCGGCGGCGGCGGCGCGGCCGGTGGAACCCGACGTCCATGGCCAATGTCAAAATTTAAGTATCCACTAGTCTAAAAGTTGTGCCTTTGGCAAAACTTTCAGGTGATATTGTCGTGTGGACTTTTTTTTGGCTTTTTGGGTATCATAAGAGTTTCCGAGCTAGCCTCGACCAATAAACGTCATTAACTCACCGTTTTCCACCAGAATCAGACGTTTGCGATTGCATGCAGCCTCAACTAGCTATTTTGCGGAAGATGTTTTCTTGTTTGCAAAACTTTTCATCGGGAGTTGCAGTGCGCCGCCCACCACCATGGGGCCAATAATGGAGGAAGTAAAACCAAGTTTCCGAGTCAAAGTTACGCAATTTAAACAGACTATGGCATGCGACGAGGTATGATAGTCTTCGTTTTGAACGCCTTGTCGCCGCCATCACCACCGGCACTGCGGCTCAAAGACAACAGCATCATTATAGAAATATCAACTGGTAAAATGGGCTTAAGAGTTTAATTACGCCATTGAGAGTTTTTAAAGACTTCGTTGGCGTTGAAGCGGCTGGCGGCGCGGTGGCGGCCACAGAGGCTAAACATTCATCGTTGCACTTTGTCTGTCCTCGATTCTTGTGGGAATAAAGTTTACCTATTCATATAGTGCTCCCTGGTGTTGGAACTTTTGTATGAAAAGTAGAAAAAAAGGATAATCTCTCTCCATGGCAGCGTCCTTTAAGTGCTGAAGGATTTTCGAATGACCAGACGTTAAAGAACTTTTAAACTATTGGCACCAGTGGTGCTCCAATTGTGTTGGTTGTTATTTTTTTTGTTTTGTTAAGAATTTTGAATTTAAAAAAGGCATAAGTTGCGGTAAAATTGAATGGAGATTAATTGATACAAGAGGGGAAGTCCTAACAAAATCGAATGTGCGAATTTAGATATGTACGCTAGAAATTAAAAGAGCTCTATTCAGTTTCCTCGTTGTGTCTTTGGTGTATGAAGTGAGGCATCCACTGCGCCACTATGATACTATTGTATTAATGTAGAAATATTGTTCAAAGTCAGCCTGAAATACTCCGATCTTGAAGACATTTCGTGCGTTTTAATTGCCACCAAGCGCTTTAGTACCTGCTGAATGCTGATCAAAGGAGAAGCTTCGGCAGATCGTTTACCGCCACCAGGGGCATTATACCTGCCGATCCGTGCCACCAGAGACATTATACTTGCCGATCCGTGCGACGAAGGGCATTGTCGCTACTAATCACCGTCACCGCAACGTATCTATTTCATCCAGGACTGTTCAAACCGCATGGAAGAGTAACTATACCATGTCGATTTCCTCCAGGGATTGCTCATACCAGATCCTGCTACCAAGGATTGTGCTGTTTTATTTAAGAGCTTATGTTATTGTTACTTTCAAATGAATTCTTGATAAACGTTCTGCCAAAATGTTCAGGAGATCTAGAATTTATATGAGCATAACCTCGGCTGGAAGCCAAAAAGCACATCACAACTTAACTTATAGACAATATTCTATGAGAAATCCTAAAGCTACGACCTGAAATCATCAACAAGGTCTTGAACAATTTGAGTGAGAAAATGCACTATTGTGAAGCTAGGACACATGAGTGTAGGACACCATTCACTCCACCCACAGTTTACATTTCAAGTAAACCAATTCGAGATCATTAAACAAAAAAAAAATGCAAATTCCACAACAAATTTATTACTCAATCACGATGATGATGTCCAACAGCGACTTCATGCAACTACATTTTAGAATGTTTCTTGGTCATTGGACCACTTGACCAATAAAGTTGCATTGAAACTCGCCCGATTGAACAACTAACTCATTTTGCAATCGTGTCCCATTACATTTGTCTCCCTCCATCCACTCCAACCATCCAATAACTCCTGATAACATTTTTGTGATTTATAAAAAAAAAAAAATAAAGTTGTTTTGTTTTTTGCACTCGCACACACCACCGGTCGGGTTGTAAATTTGTCGGTCTGATGGTGTCCGGTCGCTTCAGATGGGAAATATAATGTGCAAAGGAATACTTTTGGCGTGGCATAGAGTGGCAAGGACAAGTTCTCGCAGGAAAAAAAAAAAAACGAATTAATCACATCAGGCAAAAATGTCATCAACATTAACTTTTGATACCATCAACAAAGCCATAAAGAAGTTGCGTTGTTTTTTTTTATTCTTTTTTGCTGGACACTGCCAATTCCTCCTTTTCGTTGCAGGGTGTTGTTTGTCGTCCGACTTTTGGCTTTGTTGTGTGATAATGTCTTGGTCTTTTGCACGGTCTGTGTCCGTTCCGCCATACGGTCGGTGGTGTCCCTAGTACCGTCCAAGGCGCATAGAGCGCTTCTCTACTATAAGCCATTATGGTGTCAAGCGCAACAAAGAAAAAACACCAACCGAGATCCGAGAGTGGAAATGATGGTTTTATAAAAAACACGTATTCTTTTTTGACTTCATTTTGTTTTTCACAATAATGTTGAAATGCATTAGCTTTTTGGAAGATTGCACAGCTGATTGTAAAGTCGTTCGTAGCGCTTTGGAAGGGCAGATCCATCGCAGCAAGTGAGCGTGCAAAAAAAAAAAAAATGTACGTATATTGTTATCGAGAAACAAACAATTCACGGAATGACTTGGCATATGGTGGTAAATATCTCGTATGTTGCATGGAATTTTGCTTTTTGTTTTTGAAGACCAAGACCATATAGTCATAAACTCAGTCGGGTCAGATTCGGATGGTGTGAAATGCGACGTGTGTAGGTACTTATAAATGGAATAAAGATGCGACAGCGAGAGGTCCTTTCAATTGTGAAAATAATTGATTTCTAGAGGTGGCGAAAAATCGACATCATAATATGGTCGGAGGCTGCTTGGGATCAAGCTGTGCATTCCTGACTCTGGTTTGTTGTTGATCATCATACAAAAGTTGTCCACTATCCAAATAGTGAGTACGTCAAAAACGAGCATCATTTCATTATTTTTTGAGGCTTGAATTTTTTTAAGACTATAAATTCGGCCTTCGACTATTGTCTCTCATTCAACAAAAAGGGCAGCGTCCAATAAAAATCGCAAATGATAGCAAAAAAAAAATAAAAAATTCAGAATACCTACGAAAAGTGAATCGAAACAAATGTGAAAATATCGATCATCATAAATAATGGAAGTGTACAATCACTAGCACAAGTCATTGTGCAAGGTCCGAAGTGCTGTAACATATAGTTCCTGCTGTAACATATAGTACCTTCCATCCCGGTATGTAGTTGTGCAAAGGGTATAGGGACTACCATCAGATATCTGTAAATTATTATGTTCGCTTGTTGTGTCGTGTTGAGAATGCATTTATATTTGGTGTAGGTGTGTCGTGACATAGATGTGGTCATCAATAAAACACATGCAAGAGCATTGATACAAGGTAAGACTTAACAGGATGAAGTCTGGTGGGAACTGGAAATATTGTCTTATTTGTATTCAGATCAGTTGTTTCAACTGAAAAGTGAAACATGCAGGACAAAGTCTCATCCAGGGAGTAATTAGATTATTACAAATTTCTTTGCAGTTATGAGGTTAAGGAGTTGGTCACTTACTCGAAAAGGGTGGGTCAAACAGAAGTTTCTTTTCAAAAACGTGGGGAAATGAACAAAGTTTAATTTGTTTAATGTTATGGCTATATTAATGCGAGCAAACATTCCCATAATTTTATGGAATACTACGTCTTATAAGTGGCTGCCTCGGCCAGCTTCACAGAAGTGTATTTTCGGACTCAAATTGTCCAAGACCTTGTTGCTGATTTCAGGCCGTAGTTTAAGGATTTCTCATAGAAAATTTTCTTAAAGTTGTGAAGTGCTTTTTGCTCCCAGTTGAGACTGGCACTTTTGAAATATACTAACCTGAAGTGAGTTTTAAAGAGGGTTTCGATCCGAGCTTCTAACCATGAGTTTTCAACACATATACCTTCGCGAGACTTGATCTAACTGTTGTAATTCAACTGCAAGTTTGGCCTGCAATGCAGTCTCTTAGTACATTCCTATAATACTTTGTACTATTTACTCTCCATTCGCATAAATCTCCAGAGTGCCACTTAAGCTTTAATTTGGTGAAGATAAAAATTCTTAACCATGTTTTGGGCCTAATTCCACTAAATTGTCGTTATCAATTTTGATAAAGTTTTTGAATTTAAGTTTTTGATTCCAAGAATTTCTGTCTTTTATTTGAACGAAGAATTTTAATGCTTCGTTCTCCATGATTCTCAGTATTTGGTGTCTTAAAATTTCTGTTTAAAAAAAGGGTGTGGCTCTCCAGGGCTGTTAGAAAACCCGAAAAAGGTACCAGATTCTGACCTCCTTAACTCTCATAATATTGATTGATGAAAAGGATTTCATTATTATGAACAAAGGTATAGCATTTTTTGCGGACAAATGGCATTCGGTTAAAAGTACTGCGAGAAAGTAGTTTTCGGTCAAATTGGTTGGATTTCGGTCAGTGGGATTTTGATTTGCGGTCTTTCAACATCAACCAGAATATTATTTACTTGCCTTAAAAATAGGGTAACACGAAACGGATACCTCCAAGGATCCAAGGCCTGAGTTGCTTATACTCAACAACAATTCCTAAAGGGCATTCAAGGTTAGTTTCGCAATTTGAAATTAAAGACATTAAAGATGAAATGAAAAAATGTTTTCTGAAAGAAGGTAGGTAGGTACATGTTCTATGTGATATCAAACTGTTCTTCCAACTTTTTCTTTCGTGGTACAAAAATTGATCCACATAACAAACCGAGTTGAAAAGTTCATCGACCTAAATTTTTTCACAGTTCGAAAGTGCCGCAAATTTCACATTTAAACTTTTTCTTTTTACAATCGTCATTTAGTTGTAATGGATTGATACAATGACAAACATTACAAAAAAAAAAAAAAAATAACATGAAGGTGGATCATCCCAATAAAATTACCCTTGAATTACGCCCGAAATCCCGAATCACGCGCTTTACTTCTCGTTATACACATCGTCTCGTCTGTCCGAATCCAAAAAATTCAGTTCCTCAGCAAAATCGCATCAACAAACATAAACGGACAAAATTTCAGAAGGACAACGACAACACGATGACAGGTAAACAAAAAAAAAGCAAGAAAACAAAAAATCAACGAGGAACAGACAAAAAATAACTTGGGCCGTCAACAATGCGTATACGTATCGAGAATGATTTTCATTTACTTCATCCTCAAATGGATTTAATGCTCCCCCAGATCGTTTTGTATGTCAAAATTGATTGGACTCCTTCGCTGTCCTGCGTCCAATCGATTTACAATTTTTTTAACATCCACGTAATTTTGTGTTGCTCGTGATGACTGCTTTTTTTGTGCTATGCTGCTGCTGTTGTTACATACTTGTGTGATGATGGCAAAGCTTCTTCAGCACAGTACAGACACAGAGTATATATGATGATGGTTTGAACTGCTGCATTTGATTTATATCCCGTTACCACTTTAAGACCTCAACCAAGTAACCAAGCGAACGAACAGCAGCAACCGAATTGGTCATCTAAGACGATGACCGATGGTCGCTCGACCAAACCGACATCTATACGACGGGGACGAACAGCAACGGAATCAAAAAGAGAAAACAAGCCACAGCGTGCAGAGAGTCAAAGAATGATGCTGATGATGAGTTAAGACTGGAGATGCATCAAAAACGAGACGAAGAAGAAGATGTACGCCCTCTTCAGCTCGACCTGGATTTGCACATTTGCACAAACATCATCGTCGAAATAAAGAAGAACATGCCAGGAATGTTTTTTTTTTCTCAGACATTGCACTCGAAACACTAAGCTGATTTGAAAAGATGAAAAGGGGCGGATTTGTGAAGGGTGGGTTAGACGGACAAAAATGGGTGCTGACTTCTTTCGCCAGTGAGACCACTTACGTTTTTGAAAATCTATTTCAGCATCTGAAAAAAAAAAACAAAAATAATTGGTCGAACTGAACGCAACAAAAATTGGAAATATTAGGGGCCCTATGATCTCATTTGTGTGCAAAGGCCAGTCGACGACCTACTCCAGCCTGACTGAAAAAAAATTCCTTGAGGTTGCCGAAGTTTTTCCGTCTTCAAATTCTCTTTGTTTCCCTTTTATTTCCGTGTCGACTATATTTTTTTTTTTTTTTGCAACTATCTGCAGCACTGCTCCTCCTTTCGCTGTTGCTGTTTTGCACGTCCCATCCTCGGTTGTTCGTCATTGAAAAATCCCCAGCAAAGTGAAAGATTTACGATTTATCGGTTTGATTCGAGCATCACGAGACTGGAATATCGAATTCCCCGAAAGGAAATCATCATCATCGCATGGATTTGTTGTCGTGCATTCGAAAGTGTTTGTGTCTTTAACTCGTTGTATTATACCGCACCACATCTTCTTCTTCTTCTTCAGCCCATTCTCAAGGTATAATATTATTTTCTATCGAGGTTAAACTGAACTCTAGAATACAGCAATTGTTGCCATTGCTTGCCATGGCCCCTGTTGTCCGGATTGGTGAACCTTCTTTAAGGATTTTTGTCTTTGGCTTTACTGTTGCTGTTGCTGCTGGTTCTCTGTGATATAATAGTGCTTCTATGGGATGAAGATGGTGCATGTCTTCTTGTCATTGATCCAATGATTTACACTTTTGTAATAATTGTGCTTTGTGCTTGCTGCCACAATGACTATGCTGCTGCTTCTTTAAGCTCCTCCAGGATGGCTCTTATGTCCAATGGAATAAGCAACGTTTAGATTTCACCCGTGAACAACAATTCTTCATCAATATTTTGCAGGTAAATTTGTTTGATACTTTGAGTTTCTTTTGTGTTTGGCTTTTAACTAAATTGAATGTTTGGTATTCTTTGAGCAAGATTGTTACCGAACTCAATTACAGCTCAATTTAATAAATCCTTGGAGTAGGTAAGCGAGCTTGAAGCTTTGTGGCAGTATCTACTTAAGAAAAAATAACTAAATGTCGAATTGTAGAATAGGGAGAACTGGAGAATATGTTAAGGCTGGTCAATCCTAGGGAAGTTTGGGCTAAGTAACTTCTCCTTATAAGAAAATAAACTTCAATCACATAGAACTTAAGATCACCCAACAGCTGTAAGCTGTACCTAAGCCACATATCTACAAAACTTTCAAAACAGCTCTGCAAGAGACTTTTGCTAGTAAATTTGAGCCTCTTAAATGGACTGACGAATTAGCTGATGAAAAAAAGTATCCTTACCACTTACCCGCGCGGTTTTCCTTCCAAAAACAAGAATCAAATCACTAACCGATACTTGCGAACACCCCCGCTCCCTTACACGGTCAAAACAAGGCTATGACTCGATCTATTTCGACAGCAGCCGTTTAAAGGAATGTTCAGCACGATGCATGGCAGTAAATTGCTCTTGCAACACTGGAATCATCAGGTGGTGAGGCTAAAAGTTCTTATGGGACCACTCTCCACTTTATATACACAATTAATAAACAAAGAGATACCTGTCATCCAAAGCCTTATAGGTTATAGGTATAGGTACTGTCAGCTCGTTTATCATTGCTGTAGAGATTCTTAATCCTTAGAAAATCTCACACTTCAAATAGTAATATAGAATGGCGAAGATGACAATTTCAACTGCAAGCTTTTCAAATTAAAACACTTTTAGAAAACAAGATTTTACTGACTTTTTTTACTTTAATTTTTTATTTTATTTTTTACGTTTAGAAGTCAATTGAGGATAAATCTGGGACAGTTGAACACATCTTAAAATAGAAATAACTGTTTCTTGGCAACTTTCTTCTTCCCAGTGAGAGTGGGCTGTTTTTGATGTGCTCATCCAATTTCGTTTTTATAAATTTCAATTGGCTTCATGTTCATCCACCTTAAGATGTTGGCTTTATTTTTTCAAGATCTCTGTTCATAAATATTTCATTCTTCGGCTTGATTTTGGGTTGGTTCTGTATTCTGTTATGGAAGTAACAAATTGTGACACTGTTTTAGGTTATCTGAAAAACTAATCAGATTCTTTCTCAAAACGAAAAATTGAAAATTTATTTGGTGCAGAAGAAACCATTATTTTGCTTGATTGATTCAAGAAGTATATTGAACTGAAGTTTAGTTTGACCAGTGACGCAGAGTAGCTAGCTACTTCTACAGTCTCTTAAGACAGCCCTAACTCTTAATTAGGGCCGTCGCTGTAACCTATAAACGATTCGATTTGTTGTTTTTTTTTATGTTAAGTTCTATGACAGCTATCTCGTTTTTTTTTCGGAAACACCTATGAGAAAAATAGTTATTTACAAAAAGTAAAAGTTGTCACTTTGTCATATTGTGTATTATTGCTTCGTTCAAGTTTCCATCTACAACAATCCAAACTTTTTTTTTGAAACTGTCAGCCAAGTGGATTGCTGTCTGAGCGCAGAGTTTATTGCTCATTTTGTTGCATATTTACTCGTCAGTCTGAGAGCATGCAAAACAGTGGCAGTGCAACAAGAGCGTGACCTAGTAAGTATGAAAGTGGTGAAGGTGGTAGTGGCTTTGGGATAGTCTGTTGGTTTATGGGCCCGCAAATGTTGTAAAGTTTTGTTATGAATAAGTATTTATTGAAATTGCTCTATGAGACGGCAGTGTCAGGAAAAAAAAAGAAAAGAAAACGCCTGGTAAATAGTGGAAAACGCTCATAGATTATCGCGTGTAAAATTATTGCATGCTCAAGTGGTTTGTTTCGAACAAAGTTGGTGATTGGTTTCGCTTTGTTGTTGGTAACACTGGGGTAGCTGAGCTTTGGAAAATGGTTTGTTGATATTGAGAATACTTGGTGCTTTTTAAAACATTAACCAAATTTGAATTCTTAGAGAATTGCTGCAGCTCTACTGTTGCCAGTCGGTGGTAATGGAAATTTGATTTCAGAATTGCAGGCGTGACATGTCGTTTATGTTTAACTACCAGGAGGTCCGAAACTGAAAATAAAAACGCCTTCAATTTAAAATTCAGGTTGTTGTTGGTTATTCGTTCTTAAGGAAAACTACAAAAGAGACATCGAATAGTGTGCTCACACGCCCACCCAGTGACAAAGTTATCTTCCAAGTATCTTCTTCGAAGGAAAATTTCGCATGAATGCATTTATATGCCATTGTCATAAGTTTCGGAGTGTTGATTTTAAGTAGTTACGAAGTTTTCTGCGCGGCGAATTTGTGAACAGCATAAACAAATAAATAACCATTCTCAGGTCTCAGGTGAATAGGTTTTAATGGAGTTGCAATGCTTGAGGGACATTTGTTAATATGAATTATTGTTGCTCTATTGGAAAGGAGCAGTTATGATATAATACACATGCATGAGTTTTGTGCACGTTTGTGTCCTAAAATTAGTTGAAAATAACGTATTTCGCGGCTGTTACGATAGAAGAGGGTGTGGCGATGAAGGTGATAAACACATTTCATATAATATTGTCATGACCTAGAAAAAATGGATGCATACAATCATGCCATTTAAATAACAAAAACTCGTTGCTGTGCTAACTACTTATTTTTGTTCTAACAATTTTGAGCTCAAACCATAAAAAACGCAAAATTCTCGGTTTGACAACGCTTTTTTTCTAAGTGAATTCTAGAGGAATTTTAATGCTTCGTTCTCCATGATTCTCAGCATTTCGTGTCTGATAAAATTTCTGTTTTTAAATAAGGGTGTGGCCTTCAGGGCTGTTAGAAAAAAAAATAAAAGTTGGAAAAGACACCAGATTTCGACCTCCTTTATTCTCATAACCTTGAGTGACGAAAAAGAGTGGATTGTCATGAAAAAGGTTGGATTTCTACTGCGGGAAAGTTTTTTGCGGTATTTTGTTATGCGGATTTTGTTATCCGGGATTTCTACCCCAACCCGTATTTGATCAATCATTACAGAAAAATCAGCATGGCGAGTTACAGCGTCAAGCAAAACGTGCAAAAGAAAAGACTCTATTATAGTGTTCTCTAGTAACAACCATGCGAGCATTGCGTTCTTTTTAATGGTCGTAATTCCAAGTCGACTATTCAACGTTAGAGGGCAAAATTTAAGCCCATCGGTGCAATTAACAATCAGCTAACACCCGCACGTCAAGGAAACGTAGGATCTGATGGAAACATTGTCGCTGTTCGTTTAAGTGTGCAGCAGAATCTGAGGCAGTCATTTTCGCATCGCACACAAGAACTTATTCTGTCGCAGACCACAACTTGGCTAATTTTGCATCTTGATTTGGGCCTGCACCCATACAAATTCTAAATGATCCAGGAGCTGAAACCATATGACCTAACGTGTGGTCGCGTGTTGGATTTTAGAGGAGTTGGAAGTTGATCCCAATTTTGGTCGAAAAATCATCTTAATCGATGAGGCCCAAGTCAAATTTTCAATAATTTAAATTTTTGCAATTTAAAGTTTCTGTCTTACATTTAAGAACACATTTCCTTATCATTTCAACAACCTTGCATTAATAACTATAATTGTTCTTTTTCATTAGCATTTCTTTTTCTTTTTTCATTTTACTATAGAACCTGGAACCAACCTACAACTTTCTTAACCAAACGCAGTCGCTTGTGCATACTCCACGAGAATTGTTACATCATAATTATAATTTTCATTACCCTTAAGAGAGTTCTCCCCACCTCTGAATTGCCCCATAGCTCATACCATTGTTTTACATCATCGTCAACTTTCTAGACTGTTAAACAATAGAAAACAAAAAAAGAAGAAAAATTATGAACGTTTTTATGCAAATAGAAATATAATTTAAGTAGTATCCAGTATCCTACTTTTAAATTAATTACACCCTGTTAAGTGAAGGTGCTAGTTGGATGTTGTTGATCATAGAAGTCTGGAAGTAAAATCCTGCATCAATTTAATGTGTATTGGGGGGTTTCGCCCCCCTTAACTTTTGGGAAAGTTAATAGCAAAAAATTGTCCTTCGTATACAAAACTACTGACAACCAACCAAAGGCCAAAATTCAAGTGGTTCCTATCAATTTATTAAAAACGACCAAGTTACACATAACAATTAGGACGTCCACCTTTAAAATGCTTTAAAATGCACCAACAGTGGCTGATTCGTTATACTTTAATTGTGATTTAAGCGAATCCTTACGTTGTCCTTAAAATTCCTGCACATACATCAAAAGTGAAAAAAAAATCACGTTGCATTTAGCACTTGTTCATTTTCCATCAATCCTTTCCACGCTGACGGAGAGAGTAAAAATTTCTCCGAGTCACAGTTAGGGTAAGCAACTAAGGTTCCCATAGAATATACAGAAACCTCAGCTCCATGGCTCCAAGCAAGCAAGTAAAATCCTTTCACTCGTAGTAATCCTGGAGTAGAAAAAAACAAAAACAAAAACCATCGAGAGACAAGAAAAAAAGAACGGGATCCGTATTCCTACCTGCCTTACGCTTGGACAAGCTTTTCATCGGTTAATAAACCGAGGTCATATAATTGCTTCCTTCCTCACCTATAAAACCCTTTACCCTGACGGTAATGTTTTCAATCTCTCCTCGCTATTCCTGTTAGCTATGCTCGTATTCAATTACGTATCCCTTGAATAATGAGAAAGTTGAGTATAACCCTGTTTTATATTTTGTTTTTTTTTTTTTAATTCCTCACTCTCAATTAGTTGCTTCAGTTACTTGAGGTTACTTGGAATGAAACTTCTGTCCCACTTCGGAGTTTTTTACATCACGCTTCTTTGGGCCGAAAGTTATATTCCCAACGACAACGGCGATGCTGACGATATGGCGACCGAAGACTGCATTTATAGGTGCTCCTTGTTGCTGTAGCTATTCCATCGTTAGCTAAATTAAATATAATGGGCTCAGGCGTTGAGTTATTCGTATATGAAAGAATTTCCATGTACGCCTTCGACTATAAGCATAAGGTATGCACGGACGTGTTGTTTTGGTTTTTGGCTTGGATTGCAATTGCAAATGTCCATCGGAAGGGTGGGTGTTCCTGACCTTCCCTTAGATTTGCTTGTTGACTTCTGAAGTGGCTAACGTAAGTGTATCTGCAACAGGGAGCTCTTTCATGACTTTTACAAACTTTTCAGCTGCAAAATTTGTGTTTTTCTTTTTCACTTTCAAGGAATAGTACTCTACTCTCTACAATCGTGTCGGGTCTCGGGTGTGGTGCATGGTGTTAATGAACTATAGAGTGGATAAATAAAAAAACAAAATACATTCAGTGGCTGAACGAGAGCAAAGGGTTGGCCAAAAGGATAAATTTTTATACTATGCGGACTAACTAGGGAATATGCCATTATAAGGGCTCTGTGTATGTGTTTCACTTTTTTGTAGCTTCTAATTCAATTTTACTTTTGGACTTTGGAGTTCTATAAACGAATAGTAAAGCTTTCTGAATAGGACAAATGGGGAAAAAAAGGGGTCTTTTGTGGGTTACAAATAAGTTGAAAGCTTTGTAGTTGCATATTTTTCGGAGTTAATTGAGGTCTATATTAAACTTCTCTTACTGCAGAACGATTATTACCCATTCACATTTGTCATTTTGTTGGATGCCTTTGATATAAAATATCCTTTACAGTTTGAGAAAGCTTGCACTCTCTTTGATCCTTTGGTGGGTCATATTTTTACTAACGAGAGGTGGTTTGAATTTTTTGTTTTACTTTAATTAATATGTGAAAGGGGAGCTCTGATATGAAGTACCATATCAATTTGTTTAAATTTTAAATACAAACATGAGTACAGAAAATTAAAATGAATATGGGTGGCAAGCAACACTGTGCTACAGTCTTTGTCGCAACATCGAATGGATTATATTTATATGAACGAGCACAAATCTACCTACAAGGGCAAAAACACAAACCTCGTTCACATCGAGTCAAGCAAGTCTTCGTTTCCCGAATTCTATGTTCGAGACTGAAGACAGAAATTCCGCTAGAAATAAGAACGTTTATTTTCTACTGTTTCTGTCGTCATTAAAAATCTGCGTTATATCTTAAGTAATCCAATGCAACAGCCTGAATTTCAAGAATCATGATCAAAATCTCAAGTTCAACATTTAAACTTTCCCGAAGCCCGCCCTTGTCAATTCTTTTGCTATCAAAAATAACGCCATTTAAATTCTTTGTTGTTCATAGAAAAAAATATCACAAAAGAATCACGTCGCGTCACAGCTACTTGAACTTCCACTTCAAACCAAGTTCAGAACCAAACCAAACAATCCCTAAAACCAGCGAAAAATATGACAACGATAAGAATTGTTGTTCAGCAGTAGCAAAACAAAACAAAAAAGGTGTACAAAGGCCAACTCTTAGCTCCCTCACTTCCAACCCATTAGCTGAATACTGGCGACAGCCAAGTAGCCATGCCACACCAAATCCAAGCGCCCGAACAATAACAAGGTACAAAACAGAAAAAAAATAAAACAAAAATTCCTGAATTTCAAAATGCATCCACATCGGACACGGACACAAAGAAATTCCAGATTTATTTTTAATAAATGATATATCTAAGGAGGCCTTAGCGCCACACAAAAGCGGAACAATAAAACCTCGCAGAAGGATCGCAGCCGGTTATATCGGGCTTTGGGCATGATGGCAATGATGATGGTATAATGGTGTGTGAAGTATGAGGGAAACGAAAAACAGGATACGGAGTTAGTAGACATTTCACTAACTAAAATGGTTTAATTTTCAAAATTTTATTTATGGAGTTCGGGTCTGGGAAGTTATATGCGGATTCAGTTACGGGTACAGTTCATACCTGTAACTCTATTGCACTGCATTAAGGTCGAACTGGAATTCAGCACTCTGGGTGTTGCAATTTTATAGTTTCTTGAAAATGAGTAGGATAAACTAGAGTGACTAGAGCACTTTGGAAGAGATTACCCCGAGCCCGAGGACTTGAATATTTTCAAAATATCGTTTTAAATATCTGGCATTGGTTTCTACACCGACAGCAAAACAGCGAAAGCGCAACGAATGCGGCATAAAAACGAAGCGATTCCGTGCGTCGCTGCGATGAATGACCAACAAAATATTCGTATGCATTTGCGATCAATTTATTGACATGTGTCAAACGGCATCAATGTTCTGATCAATCAGACAAGGACAAGCGAATAATTCTGTGTGTTGTGCCGATTTCACTTTGCAGGTTGCAAGTTGTGACTAGACTTTTTACTTGAACTTGAACGGCAACGGATGGATAAATCAATAAATAATAATCGTTACTAGATGAGTTTGAGTGACTTGTGCGAGAAATAAGAAATGGAGAAGTTTCCCATCTTTCGATGTATTTTTATACTAACGTGATGAGCAGTCGTCATTTTCAAAGGATTATCATCAGTTATGAGTTTCTATGTGGAAATAGGGAACACTCTGTGGATTTCATATTTTTTGAACTCATTTGTAGCATCGATTAAGATTTATTTTTTTGTATCAACATTGCGGAAAAATTTGCCTAAAACAAAGCATTGAACTTTGACTTTAATTTAATAGGTTGGCCACGTATCGTGAATTGCACTATACACTATAGGGTCTGAATTAAAGTTATCATAAAATTGGCGTAGAAAGAAATTATAATTGGTGTTCTTTTTGCTCATAAAAGGACAGACCAAACACAAGAGTACCTCTATGAAAATCAATGTTTTAGCCGTATCAGCCTTTGAAATTGAGGTTACTCAATTGAATGAGAATCATGGAGAACTATGTTTTACAAATATGTAAATTAAACAAGTTGTTGAAATGTACTCGGCATCGTCGACAACAAAAACATAGCGAGTTAGTGAACAAAAATCAACAAAGTTTTTTTCCTTTTTTCTCCTTGATTCTCATCATTTTTAGTGTCTTATACTGAATGAAGAATGGAATAGCCTTGGGTATCCTGACTCTCATTTCTGGTGAAAAAAAAGGAATTTAATTAAAATTAAACTATGTTTAAAATATTTGTACACAAAAATGGAAAACGATTTTAAGATTTTGTCTTCGTTTTTTTCCTTGGCCGAACAGGATCATCTTGCCCCTTATATTGATCGACTCAAACTTATAAGCCTTCCCTCTCTTGCCAGTCACAGAGCTTACTAACAATTTTTCTTTATGGTCGATGTAGTTAATGGCTCAATATCAACGCCATCAATTCTTTGTCGCTTGAACTTCAATTTTGGTAATTACTCCTTAAGAAGGCTATTGCCACTTCGTAATTTTTATAGTAGGTCAAATTATTATACACATAGTCCCTTAAATCTTTTAATAAATATTTTCAATAAAAATTTACTTAATGGACTCTGTAAACAATAATATAAAATCACTTAATTTTAAAAATAATGTCTACCTACAAAATTAATTATAATTAGTTTTAAGATATTTTTTATATATATGTAGTTAATAAGCCCTGACCGTTAGCATTTAACGAAATAAATAAAATCTAAATCTTTACGAAATGTAAAGTTTCCTAGACTATAAGCAATGATCGGTGGTGGGTCATGGGAGAGAGCACCCTCCATCCTTGATACACTTAGAAGAAGTGGATTGAAGAAAGAAACAAGTAGAATTCTTTCCCTATAGCGAAAGACTAGAGAATCAAGGGTGAGCGGTTTTCGACGGACACCTGTCTGTGGTGTTTTTAGAATAAGGTGATCACGGAATAAGCGGTATGGAAGCGGTCTCTAGTAACAGACTAGAGAATCATCGATCAGCTGGAACTTATTGACGGCTCCTGTCTGAAGTTCGCTAAGAAGAAGGGCAACCACATTATAATCGGCTGGAATTAATCCTGTCTCAAGAGAATTAACTAATATGGAACTCTTTAAAATAATCTGAATCAAAAACCCGTCAAATGCACATTTATGTCGTAAAATAATAATTTTATCACTGCCACCATCACAGTCTTCTTCTTACTGATCTAACAGAGCTTAAGCCTGTTAAGAAAGGTTCCTCCTGAGACCTAATGTCCGTTGATTTACCATAGGTTTTGACTGTTTTGTTGAATATCACCAAGGGCCTTGTGATTTATTATCTGCCAAGGATTTAGCCAGCTGTATTGATTGCACCTTGGGCCTTGTACCTTCTTAGGAAAGGATTGACGAATTAGAAATTCTTTTATCACAGTCGATGGTAGGTACAGGGTTTGAAAAGGCCATTTATGTGGACTGTAATTATTAGGAAATGGTGATAACGGAATTCTGGAGCCTGACTTGTCCGTGCTTTTTAACCCTGATTGCTCATAATTTACAAAATGTTGAAGGAGTTTAGTTCTGTAAAGCTTCCTCAGGGCGTACCCTGGCATTTTGCTTACCAGTGTAAGCAAGCAACTTTCGGTTTAGAAACAAAATCACACACATGTTGCATAATAAATCTCAAAACTGTTCAACTTCCTCACCTTTTTTCACTCTCATTTGCCCCTCTACCCGAAGTTGATATTTTAAGCAACTGTTTGGATTCCACGTTACAAATTTACAACCCTGAAACCGAACGAAAATGTTCCGAAAGGTAAATAAATTGTGTAATGTCTGCTGCAATTCCTGCACAAACAAAACAAGGTCATTACTTATGTTCACTCCTAACGGCTGCACAGGCACACAACACAGTCGTTCGCATCCCATCCTAATCTAGCAACCAGAAACGAGATCCACCACCAAAATAGTCATTTCTGTGTGTGTCTTGTAGTGAATTCTTGTGCTCTGGGGCTACCGCTACGTTACGCACACGTCTCGTCCAACTCCAACAATCCTGAAATAAGTGCGAGTTTATTCTTTGCAATTATTTTGCACACTGCACAGTTCCTCTAAGTTATGGCATCCGGTCATAAATTTGTCGAATAATTGTTTGCATCGAAGAGTCTGCTATATCAACCCCTTTTTCTTGTGACTCGGATAACGACCGACGCTATTCTGAATCAAGTAGGTATAGCAGCAATATAGCGCTATGTTGCTAAAGAGTAACAAAAGGGCGAAGGATATTTGTGCATATCAAATAATATGCAACGATGAATGGGTGGGTTGTGCGGGCGAGCTCTCAATTTAGACCATCTTTACAATCTGCGTTGGTCTATTAATATAGAGTGGACATGGAATTCGGCCGTACTCACCCCACACAATCAGTCTATTTGAGTCGATAGTGTTACTGAATGTCTGATGTTCCGAGGGCACAAAACGAATACCAACAATGAACAGAAAAAAAAACATTTCCCGTCGTCCTATTAAAACAAACATCTGTGTCGGATATCGAAGGATAGACTTTGAACATGGCCGAAAGGCGACAGACTGACATATGTCTCTCGGGGTCTATGTTCATAGCGATTTTCATTCCAATTTTTTGCTTCTGTATGTTGTCATTCTGATGTAGTGTCCTTTTTTTGTCTATTTCAGAGAGATAACTGACCTCTGAGTCTGAGCAAGTATAGATAGAGCGTAGTGTACTCGAATGTGGTCCTTATAGTCGTTCGGGCAATGATGTCATGGATTGGTGGCGCGGCGAGGTGCCAGCATATTTATCACCACCCACCTTCATTGTTCGATAGCTGTTAAATCCTTCCGGAAATGACTTTAATCGATGTCTGATTCTGTTCCATATCAGCTGCACTTCAATTAGAAGTTCGATTTTTGTGGTATCGGTCGGTTTCTGAATACTTCTACTTCTTCTTAACCTCATCCTAGGCCACTTAAAAATAGAAAAAGGGAGATTGAGAGGGAGCGACCAAGACCAGTTGAAGTAGAATGATGTAGATATTAGTGTTTTGAATGGGAAGAATGGCTCATTCATCCTTTTCGACTATTTGCTGAATGGTCAAACAATCAATGGAGGACTATTCTACGGAGCTCTCGAAACGAGTGTTTGAGGATTGAGATCAATCAACTTGAAAAATATTTCGATACACCTGTGGCCACATAAGAAATTTATAAAAGCTTACATTCTCGGACTTGTATAAACAACTCGTTTTTAATTCCTGAATTTTTTTTTACCTCAATCATGATATTGAGAGTAATTGAGATTTCCGACGGAAGAAGCATTCATATTAAAAGGGGCATTTAGATAGGGTTTCTTTAAGTGTTTGAACTCAGAATTTGAAAACAACAAACCGGACATAAAACCCAGAATCTGAGAAGCGAAAACCGGTAATCGGAAAAACTAATATAGAATTCGGAAATGAGTATTCAATTTAAGGATTTTTTTAAGTTTGACCTGTATTTTTATTTATTTTTGTTTCCAATCTAGTAATAAGCAAATAAAATTTGACCGTCTTCCTTTTGACGAATTGATCTCAAATTTGTTAAGTATTTGATTCCGGATCCTTCTATTCAGCGCCTCCCACAATAGCTCTAATGGGCTTATATTCAGGGGTTGCCGTTGCCATATCGATTTCTTTCTATTTAAGGTACTCCTGGCTATGTAAGGTACTCCTGGGCATGTATTTTCTGTCATTATATTGTTACAATACGATTTCTTCGACAGTCAATAGACAGACACTTGCAGAGAAACTCCAAACCATTACAGAATACAGACTCACTCCCATGCTTGACGGTTGGCACCATTATTTCGAGTAGCACTACTGTGCACTGCGATGAGGGAAACTCTCCGTTTTGTAAGACTCTGTTATAACTGTAACTAAGCGTCCTATCCTGATCACGTCTCATCCAACCATGAAATATCAAAAAAATACAACTACGTGCGACCGGGTTATGAAACAGGCAGAACCCGCACTGCCTGGGCTATAACATCGCAAATTACATGCAGAAAACATCAACCGAGACAGCCACATGTATTACTCGTAATTCATAAATTAAATTTTTTTGTCATTTTTTAATTCGCTGGCGAAAATTGGCATTGGCAAGTCGAGAAACTTAATCATGTTATGGTGCTTAGGGCAATTTAGATTGTTCCTAATTTTGTCTCAATATTATTTTTTGCTTTTATATTCGTCCAAGAATCTCCCTCACCAGGCGGCTGTGGCTACAAAGAAGTATAGTTAAGGAACTAATTGGAGGACTTCGTTGTTGTTTCAAAAACTGAAATTTCCTCAGACAGCATATATGCCATTTTACTTTTGTGGTCGAAAAACTTTTATATTGAAACTATTAAGAAAGTTTGAAAAAATCATAGTGACTTTCGACTGTTACTAGGTTGACGTTGTTATTATTAACTTCCCATAGTAAGTTATTGTAATGGGTCCGATTTTGTGAATCTCCAATTTTCGCATTTCTCGATGTTTTGAGGTCACTAGAGTCCGAATCAAGCGTTTTTAAGATGATGTCCGCGTGTGTGTGTATGTGTGTTCGTATGTGCGTTACGTTTTTTCAGCTCAATAATCTCGTGAACCACTCATCGTATTGTCATAAAATTGGTCTTATTAGACGCGGTATTGTGTTGTTAAGAGCTGATTAGATTTTGAGCAAAATCCGCTCAGCAGTTTTTAAATGGCAATCAAAAATCTAAGTCAACCTTATAAAAAATGAGTTATTTTATTATTATAAAGGGTTTTCCATTAAGAGGTGTTATTTTGAATAGCCCGCTATTTCGGTAGTTGTCACTTTTGAAGCTGTCATTTTCTGACATTTGACAAGTAGAAACTACGCCATTAATAAAAATGGAACGATACACGCTTCAACAACGCATTGAAATTATTAAAATTCACTATAAAAAATGGTGAAAATTTGGCAGAGACGGTTCGCACAAATAAAACATTTTTGGGTCGTCGTGAAGCACCTTGTCGGACCGCAATACAGAAATTGGTGGACAAATTCGAGCTGTTGGGACAAGTTAGTGATGTGAAGAATAAAACCCGTGCACGTCGCTCAAGAACAACTGAGAATATTGCTGTTGTAGCCCAAAGTGTTGAAGAAAACCCAGGTTTGTCCATTCCTCGTCGTTCTTTGGCATTCCACAAACGTCATTACACCGTATTTTGCATAAGGACTTGGGTCTTAAGGCTTATAAAATTCAGTTAACACAAGAACTCAAGCCGGCTGATCATCAACAACGTCGTGTCTTTGCTGATTGGGTCCTTGAAATGCATGAAAATGATCCGGAATTTCATCGAAAAATCATCTTGACTGATGAGGCCCATTTCCACCTCGGAGGCTACGTCAACAAGCAAAACTGTCGCATCTGGGGCTCGGAAAACCCAGGAGTTATTGTTGAAAAGCCTCTCCATCCTCAACGCGTGACTGTTTGGTGCGGTTTATGGTCCCGCGGGGTCATTGGACCTTACTTTTTCGAAAATGAGGCTGGAGCAACAGTTACGGTTAATGGATTGCGCTATCGAGAGATGATTAATGATTTTAACTTCCCAGAGGAAGTTATTGTAATGGGGCCAATTTTCGCATTTCTCGATGTTTCGAGGTCACTAGAATCCGAATCAAGCGTTTTTATGATGATGTCTGTGTGTGTGTATGTGTGTTGGTTACGCGTTACGTTTTTCAGCTCAATTATCTCGCGAACCACTCATCGAATTGATCTCATTCGACGCGGCATTGTGTTGTTAAGAGCTGATTAGGTTTTGAGCGAAATCGGCTTAGCGGTTTTTTAATGGCAATCAAAAATCTAAGACAACCCTAATATAATGAAAATTATGATTATTTCTGCAATAATTTCAATAATAGTGCAAAAAATCTTATAGTTAGTGGGGAAAAAAACACAATATTCAGGAGTATCATATACTGTATTTGATTACTAGCTGACCCACCAAACGCTGCTTTGCCGTATAAATATTAATTTTCAGAAATACTTATCCGATTAGAAAAATTGCTTCAATAATAGAAAACTACAATATTCAGGAGCAATATATGTAGGCTGTATTTTACTGTGCAAAGTAGTTGTGAATGAGTCCACGAAATGGTACGATCAACTCGGCAGTGGCAGATGGCGCCACTGTTATTCAATAAACTTAATGTTTTTCATAAAATAATCAGTTTTATGGAATTTGACTTTGAAGCAACGTGCGTGTACAACTACAACGGGATGCATCTGCATCCGCTGAATATTTTGCAAAACAACTAATGTTTTTACGTATTTTTCTACTATGGGAAGTTAGTCGTGTGGACTCCATGGGTCGAACTCATATTTTTCTGTTTACTTTCAAAGGATATGGTTGAAGATCGAGATTGAAAATCCTTTATCTCAACAACATTTTTAGACATAAAAATCTGTTTTATTTGATTAAAATGCTAAAAAATATTTTAAAAAAATGTTGTTTTTGAGATCCACCCACTGATAACCTACCTCCTGGTAAGAAATTGAAGACGGAAAATAATGCACATGCACACCTCTTAAAATAGTCATATTAGTTTTGACAACGGCCACACTCTGCCACGCCCCTGTTTTTTGTTAAAAATGGTTTTGGTTTCAACCGCGTATTTCAAAGAAAATTTATTAATTTAAAAATATACTTTTGGGAACGGGGAAAGCTTGTTTGTTGTTTTCCTGCAATGGGGGAGAATTCGTATGGCTAACGACACAGTTGTATGTTAGTTTATTCTTAGGGTTCTATGATAATACCAACTACCTTGAGGAGACATTCACTTAGGTATGCACCAGCAATCATCGTCAAACGCATTCAACGTTAAACCAAAAGCTTAGTCAAATGAAAGTTAAATAAAAGAATAAATACAAAATAAACAAATAATAAATACATATTTTCCAACTTGTAGGTACATAGAGAGCCCTAGTTACGCAAAACAACGATCCCTCGCCGAAAACAATTGAAATTGTGTCCCATTGTCCTTTTATCACATATAAGCCCTAATGGGGAAGATCCCTTCTTCATTTGTTTTATTTTTTTCCAGATGAAACCCTTTAAAAACCGACAATTTGAATACATTTTCATTTACGGTGCAACGTTTTCATGCATGCATATATTTTTCATTTTCTGTACATAATATAGGTATATGGGCTGAGACTGAAGATCCCTTTCCTTTGAAAAAAAAACTCAAGTGCTTCGACCCCTTTGTTGCATTTAGCAGAAGAGAAAAAAAAATGAACGCAACATAAAAATCCGCCATGTTGCCGATTTTTAAAAAGCGATGGTTTCATTTGTACCTACTTGGGGATAGGTTCCGTATTAAGATGTACCTACATCTACATTCCATCATAAGTAGAACCCTCTATGATGATGAGGATGACAAACATATTCGTTTGGGGATGTCCCCTAATCACACTGTTTTCGAGATAGCCAAAGCAGCCACGTTTCCAAGATGGCAATAATCTCTCGAGAGGCTTTTTCGAAATGAAGTGTTTTCCATATCCATACGCCAAAAGAAAGAAAAAAAAATACACAAAAACCACTGCAAAACGTTGACGCCGGCCGTGCTGAAGGCCGCGCGGCGCGGCGCTTCATGTTTATGCGAGTAGAAATCTGTGAAGCCCTTTTTGAAATTCCTTTGGAATTAAAGCCTGCATCGCACACTCCTGTCATCTTTTATAAACGTTAACGACAACAAGGATAACGATGCAAGAATAAAAATAACACCAAAAAAAAAAATTCCATTGGGTGATGCTGAGAATAAAATACCAATAAAAAAAGCTCGGCGCTCATAATATGAAACAAACGACAAGAAAAAAAATCCTTGACAGTTGATGAAGAGAGCGGAACCGAGCAGAACTGAGAAACAAGAACATGATATGCAGGTGCTGCATGCAAATATTTTTTTTTTGCAAAAAATATTTTCTGTTTTTTCTGAAGGGATTGAAAGGAATTTGCAGTAACTGGCGGGGGCCAAGCGACCACCACTATGCGTTGCGTAGGACGTTTCAAGTGGAGTTGAAGCTACCCATAGCTATAGCTCCCTATCTATAAACCTCTCTCAACCGCGATGCGGCAGCAGTGTGTGGGAAGCTATGGAACGCGATACGATGCAATGCAGAATGCAACGCAACACAAAGTAATAAGATATTGATTTTTCAGGTTATGAGAATAATTATGATTGCCTTTAAACTACCTCATTACCTGTGCAACATGAAGGACTATTGTCACAAAGTTGACCTATTTTATTGGCTTCCACAGAATTTTGTTCTTTAATTTATAACATGATAAACATTTTATAAATAAAATAATGCAATGTGAGTTCTGAAGAATTCTCTGAAGTTCATTTGATTCTCTGAAACCTACACAAGCCGTGGGTTTTTCAACTTCTCTTGAATTGTAATTTGAAAACAAGTTTAAACAATTTTTTGTGTAATTTCGAAGAATTCTGCAGCATTTTATTTCAATAGGTATACACCTATGTATTTATTTCACATGTCGTTTCCCCAAATATCAGTTTTGAATTAAGTTAAGGTGTTTCTAGTAGCTTTACCTTCTAACATCAATATTTAATATTTAAAAAAAAAACATTCGTATTAATTTTACAGTAGTTAGCAATATAATTCAAGTCCCTATAAACTGTGCAATATAGATTTAATAAAAAAAAAAAAATGAATAATTTGGCTTCAGTACAAAAAAAATTAGTTTTGAATGTGTTTATTATAGTTTTTAGAGAGGTCTTGAAAGACTTTCTTCAAAGTCTGGTCGAATGGTAAGTGATAATCCTTAGAATCTACTTTTCTTTGAGTTGGAGGTTTTGTATCAGTGTCTTGGAAATAGTAAACCATCCCAGAAAGCTGTAGCCGATAACCTAACCAATCTAAATAACTTCTTATAAACGAGCAGTTTAATGGGCTTGTTAGTCAGTGTTCGGTCCGCTTCTTCAAAAGAGGATAACCACGATGGAAGGCTAGATTTGTTTTGGCTAGACGACCGTTGAGTGCGGATTGAAACTCCGATTTTTGGCGTTTCTGCAGGCTGTCAACAATTTAAATTGGCTGGAGTTGTAAACCGTTTTTCTAAAGCACTGCAATTCCGTACGCTGTTGATTTTATGCCCAATTTGGTGCAGTACAGTTGACTTCAATCTTCAGTATTGCTTTAAGGATGCGGACACCTATAAGACGGAGCTTGTGGACGGGACGGGGGGCCCAATCCAAATGCTGTCGAATGCTTTCTCGACTTACAGACATTCTACGGTGACACGGTGTCAGCAGAAGAGACGTTGGACTGGTTCTTCACGAAGAAATATAGTTTAGAGTGTGCTCTGTGGAATCAAAACTATATGTAGTTAGGGTGAGACTATTTAGCACTGTTTCATCACGGTCTTTATTTTACGAATAGGGTACATGATGTAATTCATACCTAAAACAAAGAGCAAAACCCAACATAGGAAATAATCTAATGTTCAATTATTGGTAAAGGTCGTTGAATTGCTGAATGAATACATCAATTTTCGTATGCCATCGAAAAGTGGCATTGAGCAGAAGGTTATTCCCTTAGAAACACGGTGATTTGCATGTTAACTTTCGTTAATAAGTAGGTATATTGTTTCCCGGAAACGGATGATTTACTTTTGTTAGAAATCAAATTTATGAATGGCATCAGTCTATAATTGCGACTCGAATTGGAAAAACGTCTTGGAAGAAATTAAAAATTGTCGGTTGTTCACCGAGGCTTCTTTTGCTGTCGTGAATAGTGGAGGTAGAATCATGGATATTGGCAATTTAGAAAAGAAACACGTTTTCCAAGTACATATGGCAAGAATTTGAAGTGAACGTGCTGACCTACACCTTCCCGTGGGGCGTCCGAGAGGTTCTTGTCAATTTATTGGCATGAACTTGCGGACGTAGGCAGCTTTAGTCTAATGGAATTGGCGAATTGAAGCAGGAAGTATGATGAAGATCAATGCGATCCTTAACAGATACTATGGCCTATCACATAGTAAAGGAGGAAATTACGATTAACAAGTACCGAATGTGGATAAACGCCAAGGAAGTTAGACAAAATGTTGGGTGTGTCCCTTGATTGGCTGGTTCATCCCTTCGATCAATGTGGATATACTTGACAGAGGGTGAGTGGTGTCCCTCGTCCGCCAGTAGGATAAAAGCTGCAAAAAAAACAAAAAGATGTCACAAAAAAACAAAATATGTATAACTTATTGTTATACAAAGAAATATATGTGACCACCCCTCACCCAGGGGCAATTGGGTACCGCGGGTAGTGAGATTGAGCACCTCACTAGTGGGATGGACCTTCGCGGGGGTTGTGGTTATCTGAGTTTGGCCTCAGCTGCTATTCGCAAATCACGGTAACGACTCTTCTTTCGGTAGTGAAAGTTGAGCGGTATCTGTGACCGGACAACGGCTCTTCTTTCGTGTGACCAGGCGTGGATTCAGAGGGGGGGGGGGTCACGGGGGTCATGACCCCCCCCCCCCCCCAAAACAGGCCGTATTTAAAAAAATGAGCTGAACCAATATTTTGCAAACCGAATATAAAAAAAAAAACGAACAAAACCTGGTTTTTGCAAACTTAAGAACCAGGAACTAACCAAACGATCACAATTAAGTTAGGTATTGTTTTTCCCTCTGAAAAAAATTGAATCTGAAAAGGCTGAATCAATAATTTTTTGGACACAATACTGACATTTTTATTATTTCTTCTATATTTGGATTGTAGCTATAGTTTATATGCTAGCACCTGTTTACAAGTTCCAACCAAAAGCATAATTTATAACACAAAATGCAATCTTCTATTTTGTTTCGTAAATCTGTTAATGATCGCATCGTTGTCTAATTCGATGTCACGATTGATGTGTAGCAATGCAAGTCCGGTGAGTCTGTCTCCACCAAGTTTTGAGGCGATAGAGAGTTGAAAAACTCCTTTCTGAAGTGGCTCCAGTAACAGAGAGCGTTTCCAAAATCGTAAGCAGTGAATTATAATAGCTGGATAAATTACCATCACACGCATCAAGGGCGAGAGGAACCGAATCTGGGAGTTCACCACCGTTTTCAACAATTCGGTTCCTTTTAGCTACCCACAACTCAAATTCGGCAATAACGCTCGAAGGGGGAGAGTTCAGAAGCTTCTGATACGTTTCTGCTACAAGCTGAACTTCTTCAATGTCCTCCGCTGCATAGGAAGTCCGAGGCAGAAACACTCTCAACCCAAAAAGCTTTATCACGTCTGGAGAGAGTCTTTCGTTGAGGTCCGTCACAACGTTGTCCAACAGAGGAATGTAAATTGCTCTCCTGAAATATTCCTCCGGGGTTTGATTCTGTTGTTGGTTATGTCGAGAAACAACGCGTGGTACTTTTAACTCCACATCCAACTGTGTTGCGAGATTTTCAGTTTCAGAAAACAGCTTATTTCGTCGTGCGTTATTTCACGTCACCGCTATTGATACTTCCTATAATTGATACTCCCTATAATTGTTTGTAATTTTTTTATTTCTCTCTAGCTACTTGTTTAATTATGGCACATAAACATTTGATTTAATACCATAATCGACTATAAACCTTATGACGAACTGGCTCTGAAAAAATATTTAATTGGGTGTTTAAAACAAAGAAACGGTGGTTCGGGAAGCTAGTTTATTTTTTTCTGCCAAATTTGATTTTTTATATATTTAAAAGTGTATTGAATAAAAGCAAACACATTACTTTGTTTTTATTTCTTCAAAAACGTATGGAAAAATTGACTTAACTTCTGAATAGGTGAATTTATGAAAAATTTCTAACCGTTCAAACCTTCCCTGCTTTATTTATTTGGTTATTCTTGTTATTTTTGATTTTTTTTCTATCCTGTGACCCCCTCCGGAAAATAATTCTAAATCCGCGCCTGCGGTGTGACTGAACGTTGAGTGCAGTTCCGTGTGTTGCCTGAATGGTAGTCTAGAATCAAACCAAGATGAATAAGAGCTGGCACTAATTCAATTGGTACTGGTGTGAATCTTGATGCAGGGTACCCGCTTCTTTCTTTTGAAAGTTGAGGTGTGCTTTTGTATTCTGGTGGAT
The DNA here is from genome assembly GCA_943590905.1 of Sphaerophoria taeniata. Lineage (NCBI taxonomy): Eukaryota > Metazoa > Arthropoda > Insecta > Diptera > Syrphidae > Sphaerophoria > Sphaerophoria taeniata. Next base: position 30,305,779 of record OX016541.1, read on the forward strand.
CATCAGGAAGAGGTTTAGTGTCCTCTTAAATAAAACATAGTGACATTGCCGACTTCGGTTGGAAATTGTCACGCCGACAGTGTGGATAGGTCCACCGTCAGATAAGGCTTAATTGCTAGGTGCTGACGTTAAAATCTTTCTTACTTCTGTCGTGAATTGTCCATAAACTAACGCAAAATGGCTGGATTACAAACACGCTTAAGCTAAAGCTATACGCCCGACGTTGACCTCATGTTTCTTACGTCATGTTACGTAATGTGACTCCAAACGGAAGCTGCAGCTCAAATATGCTCATGATCAGCATTTGCTTTGTCTGACAGCTGAGCTGTTAAAAAAAAGGCAAACAATTTCATTTGGACGGATGAAGATGATAGAGGGAGAAATGTTATACAAAGCAAACTCGAAGTGCGTGTATCGTAACGCAGACGAAGACGAAACTAAAGCATATTTGTGTTTCAGTCATAATGAATTAGAACTAGTGAGAGTGACGCGAAATCAAAAGCCTCAATTTCCCTTTAGTAGAACGATTGTCCATTTGGGCATAAAAGATGACAGCCAATTAGACAGATGTAGCTTTGACAATGTGTCCGGGTCGCTATCAACTGTCAAAATTCGAAAAAGCCTGTTGGATTGTATGCCTCCAATAGGCTCAAAGACACTATGAAGACTTTATTGTCTGAGAATAGAATTAAGCATTAAGTAAGTAACAGAAACTGGGTACATATACATACCAGCATATGCTGCAATCTCAATTATCTCATTGTTCCTATCCTGGACAAAAAGGTCAGAAAACCCCATAACTTGCACTTTGTCTACCCCCACCAATTCAAACCAAAAAAAAGGATTCTGCCATTTAATTAATTGCGGATAAAGTCGCAAATTCTTACAAATTAACAAGCCATTTATCTTTGCAACAAAATAACCAACTAGAAAAAAAATCGACTAGAGAAAAACATCCCACACCCTCTTCGTCCTTTCAATAAATAACCATCGTTGTGTGGGTAATAGTATTCCTATAAATTCATACTGTTTGCCATACTGGCGGTAAACTATGTTCCTAATAAAGTCTTAGTTCGGTTCGGCGCGTGCTGGAATCGGTTGGGTTGGTCGGTTGCTTTTCGGATGAATCGCAAAACGAGGTGGTCTCCTATAGAGACTTGCAGTAGGTAGATACTCGGTACCGCTGTTGGTGTATGGCTGGCGCTTCTGAGGCTGTAAATCGTTTTCAAATAAACCACCACTTACACTTTAGATATACGAAACGAATAAAGTGGAGCAAACAAACTTTTGAGCAAGGAAATGTGAATAGTAAGATTAATTGCTTCTGGTAGAGCAAGAGGTGGTTAGACAAGGCTGGGAATATTATATTGCGAGTCACTTTATATAGGAAAGTTGTTGAATTTTTCCATTTTCCATATAAAGGATGGTTGGAAGGAACCTGCAGGTACTACATTTATTGCATTTGTTGCTCAATGGCAATGTGTTGATTTGTCAGCAGTATAACTCATATGCACATAGCTAGCTACCTTCGTATGAGCACTGCATACTGTTGCATGGCTATATTTCAAGAGGAAGTGAAGTAAATTAGATAGAATTAAGCCAGATAGAATAGATTCCTTACCCGTGAAGCGTTATTGTGCAGTGAATTAAGATAGAACAAGGACTGCAATTTAATGATATAGGTTTTGAAGGTTAAGGAAAATATGGTTTGATGGTTAGCCATGAACTTTGGCAAGGTTCTTTTCTTATTTTATTTTATTTTCTTGATCAAATTTGAAGGGGCTTTCAGCCCGCAGTAAGGGGACACAGTAGACACAGAGCTGCAATTCGAGCGGGGACACGTTTTTGTTGAGGACCTGGTCCAAGGCGGACTAAAGGGCTAAACGGTAAACTAAGTAAGAACGTGTGCATTGTGCAACTATAAAATAAAGTTCGAGTAGTTAAGTCATGCTTGTTTTAAGTCTACAAAATATTAAGGACCTATATCTAATACCATATTTGGCGAAGCTTTTTCAAAGCAGCCTCGTTGCCGCCAACGCCGACGCACCGTGACCTTTGCTTTTCTAAAAAAGCTAAATATCTCCAGAATTTTCCGTCTTGGAGTATATGCAAATTGATAAATTTGTTGTTTAAAACAACACACATTTTTTCCTCCTGAAAAACCAAGAAAAAAAAGAAACTTGTCTACCCCCAGGGTCGAACGCACAACATGTTACATGTAAATACATCATGAAATATATTAGCAACCTTTACAATGTGTTTTCGTTTCATATTGGTATGCCATGACCTTGTTTCCAGCAACGAAGAATTATTTTTTGTGTTATTATTTTGTTGTTAAATCAATGTCCCTGCTCCGAGATATTCTTTTGTTTTCTTTGCCAAAAACACCAGAAGCTTTATATATTTATGAATTTCAATTCCAAAAAGAAAAAACTCCTTGGCTGTAGAAGAATGAATAACATGAAACAGAGCCGCCCAATTGGCGGTTTCTTTAACAAATTCGGGGCACAAGCCCACCAGCCACATTCCATATAACGAAAACATCATTCAGGACCATGTATATCCTTGCTTTGGCGAATATTTACCAAGTTAAGCATCGTTGTCGTCACACACCACCGTATCCTTTATTCGATTGTGTAGCAGTAGTTCATTGTTCGATATAGGCGCCGTTCGCAATGAATAATAAAACTGAATAATTACCCGCGACTTCAGTACCTATACATGTTGTGGTCGTGGTGTAGCAAGTTCTCAATGGAATAGAGGTCCTGCCTGCTCTTGGCTCATGATTCCTGGCAACAAGGAAAAAGTGAGGTTTTGTGTTTTGATGAACGACAAAGGATTCGTTTTTCTGTACCGATATGTACCATGACTACTGGTTCGATGGCCACGACATAACAGAAATGAAAGCGCTCTCTTTTTGCCATTGATTTCATTGTGTTTCGATGCACTTTCGGTATCGCATTGATTTGGCAATTCGATGGTTATTTCTCGGAGCATGGCATGACGCATGATGCAAACAAACCAAGACAAACACAGTTAACACTGATTTTAACACTTTTTTTTTGAGAGCGGTGTTACAAGGTTATTTTTTCTTTTTGTTCATTAAATATGAAAAACAAAATATGTTTATTAATTTTTTGTTTAATGGGGAATAATATTAAATACATTTTTAAAGTTGTATGAAAAAAATTTTTACAGACTGACAAAAACTTGCTACGGACAAAACGTGTTGAGATAATAACGGGTGATTTTTTTCGAGGTAAAGAACTTTAAGTTGGCATTACTTTTCAAGACGGCAACTGATTTAACAGTTGTTAAGTGATTTATTCTCAGTTTGGTTTGACTTCATCATGAATACACTCACGCTTGAACAACGCTTGCGCAATTTTATTTCGAAAATAATGGTTCTGTGCGGAATACGTATCGCGCACTACGTCCATTTTATCGTCGACAAAATCGTCCATCAGAGCAGTTAATTCGATTAACCATGGAACATTTTCGCACCAAGCTTACTCTAATAATTGAGTACAGAAGAAGCTATTGCTACTGTAGAGCGTAGCATTGAGGAAGACCCGAATTAGTCCATCCGCCATCGAGCACAGGAATCGGATCTGTGTCCATCCACTTTATGGAAAATATTGCGGAAGGATCTTGGTTCGCGGGCTTACAAAATCCAACTCGTCTAAGAATTGAAGCCAAACGATCATCAAGCAAGGCGCAGTTTCTTCGAATGGGCCCAAACTGAGATGGCCGTTGTTCCCGATTTTCATAAGCGAATTTTGTTTAGCGCACTTCTGGTTGAATGGCTACGTCAACAAACAAAACTGCCGCATTTGGAGTGAAGCTAATCCTCAAGTGTATGTCAAAACACCGTTACATCCAGAAAAACTGACTGTTTGGTGCGCTTTATGGGCTGCTGGAATCATTGGTCCGTACTTCTTCAAAAACGATGATGTAACGTTGTGCGCTAAAGTCAAAGGTGATCGGTATTGAGCCATGATAACTAACTTTTTCATTCCTGAATTGAACAATCATGATGTCCAGGAGCTGTGGTTCCAACAAGACGGCGCAACATGTCACACAGCTCGTGCCACAATCGATTTATTGAAGGACACGTTTGGTCGCCGCCTAATTTCACGTTTTGGACCTGTGAATTGGCCTCCAAGATCTTGTGATTTAACACCGCTAGACTATTTTCTGTGGGGTTATGTAAAGTCATTGGTCTATGCGGATAAGCCACAAACGCTTGACCATTTGGAAGACAACATTGGCCGTGTTATTGCCGATATACGGCCACAAATGTTGGAAAAAGTCATCGAAAATTGGACGTCCAGATTGGACTACATCCGAGCCACAATGCCACAAGATTATCTTTTGAATAAATAAAAAATCATGTCAATCGAATATTCTATCATTGTTTTACTGCAATTTAAAGTTCTATACCTGTACAAAAAACACCCTTTACATACATTTAGTTCACAAAAACATTCGTTTTCTTTGCGTTCATTATAAGGTTTAAACTTACCTATGCACCTACACCTATATGATTTTGAATCGAAAATTTTGCGAACAACTACAAAATATTCTTTTCTACATGTTTTATTCTTTGGGTAAGGAAATTGTTTAGGTTACGGTACTTCTAAAAGCGCATAAAGAAATAACAAAAAGTACAAGAATGTGTTGTGGGCAATGAAATGGATAAGTCTTAGAAGAATTGTATCTACAAGATCATGACAAAATATGAATGCAATTAAAAAGGAAAAAAAAAACATTAATATGCGATCATATTTCTAATTCATTTATTTTTTTTTGCCATTGGCCCCAATATTTTGAATCAAACAATTATTAAAGAATTTATTGACGTTGCTACCCATTAAAAAGTGGTATTTTTCTTGCTGCTTAAATTGAAATAATATGTGCATGTCAATAAATTTATGTTAAACTTTACGTCTTTTTGAATAAATCTATACAATTACAACTGCCAAAATTTGAGAACTTCTTAAGAGAACTTAATCTTGCAGATCCGATTATTCGAACGTACGCTAGGGGGCTTTTAATCGAAGAACATCAATCGAATTTTAGCGGTAGCGGGATTCTCCCACGAAGGGACCAAGCAGGATGTTTGAGTGCTTTTCCTTAACGTAAACTCCAAAATTATAAAAGCTAGAAAAATCGCAATAATTTTCTATTTTCAGTTTTTGGCATTGCCCTATTGGTACCACTTTGCTCTTATTTTTTGCGATTAACGTCATGAAAGGCTAATTAACGTCTTCATTAGCAGAACCCTCTTCTTTAACCGCTTGCAGGTTTACTTGAAGTTTTTTAAAAAACGATGATTATGAATCCTTTAAAAACAAAAATCAAAAAATTCGTGTGAAGGAATTAACGTCGAGCGTACAGAGCAAATATTAAAAACATCCAAAACGTCGTCATAAAACAAATTCAAAAACTCCAAAACCTCGTCACATAATCTCTTCGAAACAACATAGACTAAACTAATGCGTCCTACACTCCTATTGCCCTTTATTTGACTGGAATTGGATTGAGGAAATTTTACAATTGGAAAAGTGGAAACTTGACACAGTTCCCTTCATTTTTAACTTTAAGACCAAAAGCAAGTTGCTTCCAATTTCCACGATCCAATTACACAATGTTCACTACACTTTTGACACCTCCAATTAATGTTGGTACTAAATGCACGCCTAAGACCGAGTTGCAAAGCATTAACTATCATAGTCCTCGATTTAAAAGCACTCTTTTTCCGTTTCTATTATAATCTATTGTTTCAATGTTATTTTTTTTATTTTATTTTATTTTACAGACTTTGTTTTTGGCATCAATTTGAATGGAAAGTCCACCCCTTTGAAAGGGGTTGATAATAATTTTCCATCAGTTGAGTGATATCTCAAATTAGGCACGCCGGTTTGCACTGAGAAATAAATAAATACCTATGAGTTAAATCGAGAAGCTTATAAAATACGCTCAAGAGAATGTTGTATCAGTGACGGGGTTAAATCGCATGCGAGTTTTTTTGTTGAGTGATTTAAAAAGTTCCTACGATATTATTTCTGTTAAAGGTAATACGAATACGATTTCGATGTGTTTACACTCATTTCCTTAACATTATTTTAAAATGGAACTGTGCTGCTGCTACTAGCATAGCATTAAGGTCTATACTCAATGTGAACACTTATTTGAGTCAAATAGAATCTGTTAATGCAATTGACACACGTAAACATTCAAGTTTTGTACGAGTGCATAACAGAAGTGTTAATGTTATAATGTTGAGCAGTTTTAATTTAAAAGAATACTTGTTTGAATCTTTATTCATGTTAAGAACTGAAAAGAAGGTCTTTAGACTTTTAATTCGATGAAAAATTAAATGATGGTCGGCTGGTGAATGAGTTATTAAAATCGTCCGATTCAACCAATATTTTTCAGTTTCGAAACTCCTTCTTCTTCTTCGCTTTTTCTGAACAGAGCTCGCCAATTCCTTTCATACGGTGCGTTACTAACAGACACATTCTTACCTGTTAGGATCCAAAATTTCGAATAACTTTTGCTGTTTTTCCAAATTTGATAGAAACAAAAAATAATTTTTCGTAAATGAAAGCTACGCTTAACCGAGTTAACTCCATCGTTAGCTGTTATTGCAAAATTAGAGCCCTCAACCTCACAATAGCACTAAAGAAAATTTGTTTTAAATATTCGTTGTAGCCATATACGCAAATGGGTGCCAGGTCCAAGTCTAGGTATCATGTGATACTCTTCAGTTTTGTTTGCACTAGAAACACTTTTTTCATAAAATTTTCGTAATTTTTGTACTGTCAACATATTTGAACCATCAACACTTATAAGACCTACACTTTCCTTATCTAAACTAAACTTCGTTTCGTCCCCCGACCGATAACACCGGGTTCCGTTATAATTTATATCCTTAAACCTTAAAGTTATCCCAAAATAGAACGATAAATAAGAAAAAACTTCCTCATTTCCTATAATGCTATGTGTGTCAAAGGGAAACTGCATAAGCATAATCCACCATGGAAAGCAAAGCACCCACTCATCTACTGCAGTTAATTTCGATTATTTCCAACGGTGAATACAAATAGAAAATTGTAATTGAGTTGAATATGTGACTGCATATAAATGTATTCATGTGCATTGCCAATAGTGCATCAATAAAATGTACACTTCCAATCGAAATGCATATTGGCATGAACCACACCCACAACTCAGCCGTCACACTTCACTTATCCTTGGATCAAGTTTATTAATGCAATTAACAATACATGGTCCCTTCATCAACTGGCCGTCAATGTTTGCACTATACAATATTGGCATACAGCACAGTTTGTACAATTGGTATGCAGCTACATAGTACATTGGCATCGCCATCGCCACTATGCACAACACCCGCAACCGGTTCGAAGGTTATAATGTTAAAAGGTAATCGCTCTCGTTCTCTGATATGCCAGGCCTAGTCCGGCAAACAGGACATGGAGATGGGTGATTGTAAGTAATTAACCAAGTTGCAGTGGAAGCTGTTGACTATGAATTAACATTAATGACTTTTTTTTTGCTTTTTTTTGCCAACAACTTGGTCATTGATGGAATTTACTCAGAATAAGTGAAACGAAATTGTGCTAAGTTCGGATCGCTCGAGCATTCATTAAAGTGTTCCGGGGGAGTTTATGGGAGCGCGTTTTTCGTGCAAATAAGCAAGGAACATTTTTTCGATGGGATTTGTGTTATGATTGTGGTTACGAACGATCTATTTAAAAAATGACATGATGGAACCTTTGGAAAAATACGGTGCCGTGCAATAACGCCGAGCGAAATAACGCCGAATTCTGAAATTTGGCCTTATTTCACTTTACCAAAGTGAAATAACGCCGAATTTTATCATTCGGCCTTATTTCACTTCGACAATGTGAAATAACGCCGAATACCAACTGAGAAATAAAGCCGAGAAAGAGAAAACAAGGAAGCCGGTTTTATTTAACTTTTGGCAAGAGCATTTTAGCTGGACTTAACGCAAAATCAACTGTAGAACAAAATTTTCCCGAGTATGGTAGGTCAGATTTTTTTTATATTTTAGGGGACAGAATGAAAAAAAAATTAATTCACAAAATTTATTTGTAGGTACTTGTCAATATTATGTACAAACAATAAATGTTCATATTACAAAAAAGAAGAAATTATCTTAAATTCTTATAAACACTTAAACTACAAATACAAAAGAAGTCTAACAAATTAATTGGACCACATTTATTCATTATTTGTCGACAAAATGGGCAGAGCATTTCATTTTTCAAAACTGTTGGAGCTGCATTTCAATTATTCATTTTCTTTCCTTTCACTCTAATTTGAGGATGATGTCGATTCGGAACATTCAAGATCAATTCGGTTTACTAGCGAGCGTAGCGAGCGAAAAAAATTTTGCCCAAAAGAGAATCAATTTGGGGTGTGAAAATAAATTTTTTTTTTATTTTCACACCCCAAATTGATTCTCTTTTGGGCAAAATTTTTTCCGCTCGCTTCGCTCGCTTGCAATTTTTGGTTCAAGGTCCAAATTCTTAATAATACAATTTTTTAAACCATTTGAGAGGGATTGTAGAGTTAATAGAGTCAATAAAAAAAATGTCTTTCTGATGGAACTTTTAATGTTATTGAAATAGCTCAGTTATTTAAGGGGACAAAAAGATGCAACATGATGAAACTGGGTTCAAGTACAGTGTGCTTGTAGAATGCCCTACTCTCACCGAACACCAAACTTCAGAAGAATGTTTGCATTGGAAATTTTTTTCTTTATGTCACATAAACTTACAGCATGCGGTATATTTCAATCGTTATATACCGTTTTAGAAAATGTTTAAAGTTAATGAATCACCACACGGAAAGAAATGAAAAATCAGTAATCACGAATTTCTATGTCGTAAATTATGAAAAATCTTTTTTTTGTAAATCATCCCCCTTTTTTCGTAAAATGAGAGTCAAAATTGTAATTCAATCTTTATTCCGTCTAAATTTACAAAACTGTATAATTTGAGAATTACGAAAAAATGTCATGATTTTAGATTTCCATTGTAAGAGCAATTTGCAAATTTTGTATTCGTAATTTTAAACATTTGGAGCATGATATAAATTGTACGACTAAATAATTCTGATTTACAAATTCAAAGATCGAGATTTATGATCTGAATATTCTAAAAACAAAGCTCTTGAAGCTAAATGAACGAATCGATCTTAGACAATCGTAGTTTACAAAAATATTTCCTGAATTAAAAAATAGGTGTTTATTAAATCATGAATTCTTATCGCATTTTACTACTTTTGAATCCAAAGTGTTTTCTTTTGTTACGACTCGTGAATCGTAAAACACGATAAACACGATAATAGTTCCTGAATGAAGAAAAGGTATTTTGTAAATCATGAATTCTTATCGCATTTTACTACTTTTGAATCCAAACTGTTTTTTTTTTGTTACGATTCTTGAATCGTAAATTACGACAATATTTCCTGAAAAAGAAAAACGTTTTGTGTTGTTTATTTATTCCCTAGTTTTCATATGGTCGAAAATCCATTCCAATTTTATAAAGCGTCAAGTAGCTCAGTGGGTAGAGGTGCCGATCAAGAGACCGTCGTGCATTCTCATGCCTGAGTTCGAATCCCAGCAGTGCGGAGTGACGGATTTGTAAAAAAAAAATAGTCGCCACTAAGCAGTGCAGATTGAGAAGGAAGTACGGAGATTGATCGGTGAGGTGAGAGGAAGGGAGAATACCTATAGTACCGGGGGAAGGGCGAGGAAGGGAGAGAGAAAAAGAGGCGAGATCCCCCCGAAACGGGGATGGTGGGGGGGGGGAAACAAAAAGGATAATTTACGTAATTGACAACTGGCTGATCGTAAATTACGCTCCTGAATCGTAAATGCTTTTTTTGGTTATGATTCAAAAGTGTAGAATTACAACTTTTGAGTCGTAATTCTTGACAAGCTAAATGTAAATTTACAACTGGCTGATCGTAAATTACGCTTCTGAATCATAAATGCTTTTTTTTTGTTGCGATTCAAAAGTGTAGAATTACAACTATTGAGTCGTAATGTCTTCATTTTCCTCTTTTTCGTAAATCACAATCACGAATTCGTAATATTTGATTCCCAATCCAAGGTCCATAACTAGATTCATTTTTCGTGATTTACCGCTTGTTTTTCTTGATTTGATCTTCGATTTCTTTCTGTGCATATAGGGGGTCAGATTCTTAAAAAATGGGTTTCCGAATGACTAAGTTTCTCAATATTTTTGTACATGCGATTTTTTTAAATTATTTTCAGTCTTAAAAACTGAATTTCGGAATGACTTCGTTTCTAAAAGACATTTATTTTAATTTCACAAATAAAATTGCTCAGTATACTTGAATTCTTATTTTAAATTTTTCTCAATTAAAGTGGCAAATTATTCCAAATTTGAAGGGAACTAGATCCACTAATTTTTTGAAGAATTTAATTCCCACTGAACATGGGAACTAACTACACTTTACAAAAGTGGAGTAAGTTCTCACTTGGTGGGAAGTAAATCCCTCAGTGGAGTTAGTTCCCGTGGAGTTATTTCCCCGCACCGATCCGGGCACGGGAATATCCAGATCAATTACTTACCTACAATGTCGACGAGACTGATCATTATTGCGAAATTCTTCCAAAAACTAACAGAAAAACTTAGGCAAAATTTTATTCTGTTGTATTTGAACAACAACAACAACAACTTTAGATGTGCTTCCACCAATGGCTTTTTCCGTCAAAGAAATAACACAAAAACAAATTAATTTTAATCATCCATTGGTTTTTCCTTGCTGCAGCGGTAACATATGAATTGACTGCTCGTCAAAGTCAGTTATCAAATAAGGAACAACGGACTCAAAAAGTAGAAAGTTAACCAACTTTATCCGTTGCATATGTACGTCACGTGCGTCGCTTATGAAACGCGTTCCATAAGAACATGTGTATTCTATTGAGCTGTCTTTAAAAAACGTCAACGATTGACGGATTTTATAGGTCGCCGCCCTGCAAACACTTGAGAGTAATCAGTAATGTGACAATCCAATAACGCATGTATATAAGGCATACATGCCGAAGAAGCAGCAGAAGTAACTTTTCCCAACCTATGAAGTAGAAGAAGTGGTCAGGTTTCAAACACAGATGCAACGCAAACTACAAGCAACAACATAAAATAGAGTGGCGCTACAGCTCTTGAAGAGCCAAGGCTTAAGTGGCTTACTCTCATCAACAATTCTCTGAGTGCGTGTGAAGAATTGAGGGGACCTACAATTTAACGCCGATTCCGAACGGCAAAGTTGAGAAGCACTTTTTCTTGACATATTGATACTCTTGGAAGTTTTGTCAATTCTTCGCAAGAGGCAGTACCAGTGAAAGATGAAATAAAAACGGGTAGGACTCGAACCCACGACATTCTGCTTAGCAGCCGACGCACCTAACCACTAAGCTACGGGCAACAACATACCAATCGAAAATTCGCTAAGCCTACCAAGAGTTACGATTCCAAGATTTGTAGTCGATTATTTAAAATGGCGTATATTTTTTACATTTTCCGCCAAATGATCCACAACAAACCAATTCCCAACAGCTAAGAGAAAATGTGGTACCCTAAGACAAATTCTGGGTGAAACACAGAAACACATTAGCCACTGAGCACTGACTGAGGAAAACTACATGACACCGATAACCGTTTCCAATTCGTTCAAAAGCATCTAGGTGTTGATGACCAAACTTGCTTTAGCAGCATGTGCGTCTCCGATATAGAAACTAATCAGATAATAGAAACTCGAAGAAGCGGAAACAGCCGAACGAAAGACTACCCTAGCAGATAAACGGTGTGAAGAACATTTTACCCAAACTGGCCGAGTAAGTGGATCATAGTCGTTTAAAAAAAGACTACCCTTCTCCCAAAATACTTCAGATTACGATCATCCCAGGACATTACGCTTAACAGATTCGGGATTGGAATGACGTCTTCTAAAGAATGATACCGCGAGAACTCAATACATTGAGTTTATGGATGAATATGAGACATTAGGGCACATGACAGAAGTTAATATCGCCAAATTATTTCGTTTCTGGGTTCAGTCTAATGATATTCACTACCTTTCATTCAAAGTAAGCTTTAGCTATACTTCTCCGATTTCGGATGCCCAGATTTGCAATTTTCTGATATACAGAAAATGTATCGATAGATTCTGGTATCTACATAAGTACATCAGGACGATAAAAAATATCAACTTATTGCATGGAGTATAACGAAAGTAAAACTCTAAAATATGGCACAAGATCTGATCCATAATTAGCAATAAGAGGCTTACATCAGCTTGTCAATGAATGTAAGGCAAAGTACCGGCTGGGCCCAGGCGTTACGAAACGAAAACTATATAAGCGAAGGATTGACCCGATCAGTGCTGCCAAAGAAATCCAGGAGAAGCTCATTAAGACACTAGATCAAGCCGGGATTAAGCTAAGAAAAAGTTACGCCAATCACCTACAGCTCCTGCAAGATGTGTTCTTAACTCAAAAATTCCTAAGTCAATTCAAATTCATGCGCCTACGTTGATGCTTCCAAGAAGGCTTATGGAACAATTATGTCTACTGAGACTTCTCTGTTAACGTCATTTTGAATTTAAAAATATGTATTAGAAATTACACTTCCACTTTTGAGAACAAACTTTCTATGTTTAAGCATCTCATAAAACAATGGCTGACCAGATTAAGAATCAATATGGTCAGCTTTTGGAAAAGACCCTTTAACTATACGTTGTCTAAGGCCTTTTTCAAATCTAAGAATTTCTATTTTGTTTCCTTTACATTGACCCTTTTGATGAACATTATTGAAAGCACTGACCTTTTGATCCAGTCTAAAATATTATGTACAAGTGCCCTAGCTAGCCCTTCAACTAATCAAGTAAAGTAATTAAACATTCCTAAACACCCTCATCATTATGTTAAATGACATTTCTTCAACCGATACCTAATTGTTTTCAAATAACCTTATCCATTGCCATGAAGACTTACACCCGAGGAAGACGTATTTCAAGAGCCAGGACAGTTTGTTCAGCAAATGCTGAAGAATTCTGTGAAAACACAACACTCCATGGCCTGAAGTATGTTGTGGAAAAGGATCTAACAACATTCGAAAGGATCTACTTTGGTATTTCGTTTATTTTTGTCGTTATCGCTGCCGGATATTTTATATCGAACGTCTACTCCAAATGGAAGAATACTCCAGTTATCATTGGTCTAAGCGCTATACCGAATTTTATTACCAAATCACCATTTCCAGCGGTGACAATTTGTAATCTCAATCAAGCTATGAAATCCAAAGCTCAACAATTCGATAAGTATGTGAGAAGTTTGTTTGTTCTGCAAAATTTTGTATTTGCTATTTTTTCCGATTTTGAAATAGTGACAGTCTTGAGTTCTCGATGTTGCAAATGCTCTGCAATCGTGAGGTTCCGTTAAAGTATGCAGAATCGGTTAGTGATTGGACAGTTCTTGAAGATTTTATTATGGATGTAAGTATGTACTTATTTTTGAGGCTCACAAGCTCAAAATCATACATTTATTGAAGGTCTCTCAACCTTGCGAAAAAATGCTACTCGAGTGTCATTTTGGTGGCCTGGCCTACAAGTGTCATGACATCTTTCAGCCAGTGCTGACAGACGAAGGACTCTGTTGCTCGTTCAACATTGTTAATCCGTCTTTTATGTACATTCATCATGGCACAATGAAGTAAGCTGAATTTCGAATTGCCAAATAAGCTTTTTTAAGTATTTTTCTATAAAGTCCTGAACAAATCAATGATTTCGCTATATCCGATGGTTCGGTTCCCGTCGATTGGGATCCTGAAAAAGGTTATCCAAAACTAATGCCCCGGAAATTCTATCCTCGCGTCGCTGCTGGTTCGGGTGAGTCTCTCGGTTTCTCAGTCATCCTTAACGTTGATTTGAATGAGTACTACTGTTCATCATCTAGTGGAGCCGGTTTTAAGGTACCTAGCCAGATCTACCGAAAATGTTTGAACAACTTAAGCCTCTTCCACAGATTTCACTACACAGTCCCACTGAGACCCCACAACTGCGAGAGACCGGACTTCTCCTCCAAGCTGGCTACGAAACCAAAATTCGTATTAAAACTGTCAAATCCGAAGCCAGTACAGAATTGCGTTCGGTTCATCCAAAATATCGTCAATGTATTTTCAATGAAGAATCCAAACTGATCTACTATAGATTCTATACGAAACGCAATTGCGAAATGGAATGCGATGCGAATTTGATGTTGAAACATTGCAATTGTGTGACGTTTTATATGCCAAAGTTGTTTGCTAACGTCAGTAAGTGTGGAATCAAGGAGCTGTCGTGTGTCGAGGAGGTTATGAGACGATCGCATGTTCGAAATGCCAACGAAATGGAATGCTTTGACTATTGCCTTCAAAGTTGTTTCGATTTGACATTTCTGCCGGATTTCTTCTCGTCACCAATATCACATAAGGGATTTTCGATAAGACGTCAGTTGATACAGAATATGAGTAGTGCTTATGCTTCGCAGAATATCGCAGTGGCGCATATGTACTTCAAGGAAAACACGTTCAGGAGCAGTGTGAAGACACAATTTATTGGGATTACGGATTTCTTATGTAAGTTGAGGTGATTGTTATTATTTCTCATAGAAAGCCGCAAAACAATTTATCTTTTACAGCCAACACCGGAGGCTTAATGGGTCTATTTATGGGCTTCAGTTTTATCTCTCTAGCCGAGCTGATTTACTTTGGAATCATACGGCCACTTCGACGAGTTCTCAACCGCAGATTTCACAAAACTTCCATAAAATCCCTCAACAAAGTAACTACCTTTCAAAAAATCACATTAATATTAACATCGATTAACTCTCGTTTACAGGACGACCCTCGACCACGCCCACGTCAGCAAACAAAACCTCAACTACTCGATTACACTCCAAATAAAAAAACCTACAATTACACGAGCAGATCAAGATTACTCCACTTTCCACCAGCAACAACACTTGCAACATCAAAAAACAAAATCGTTCCTATCAACAAGCTGCGCGAGGAACGTGAACAACAAGATATTGGCACGATTTCGCAATCCTTGAGGAGGGACTCCAAATAAGCAAATCAATGTTTAACCACCTATTAAAAGTCAAAATGTTATATTACTCGCACACACATAAGCACTCGAACACACATAGGCACACACACTTGTCAGACTGTTTTTCGTGCAATAAACTAATGGATTTGTTGCAGTTGCAATAAAATTCTTGTTTGTCCTTTAGAAGTGATTGCTATATTGTTGTTTGTCAACAAAATGTCCAAGTCCTGATTATGATCCACAATTAAGGTCTATTTAAGATGTAGCGACATTTTGGAAATACCTTAGTTTTGCAAAAATCATCAACATGAGTGGAAAGAAAAGTGGTCTGCTTATGAGAAAGGAGGATGAAGAAGAATATACCAGCTGCTATGTGGGACTCAAGAAGAATATAAAGGATTTCCTGCAGAACTCGACACTACATGGTCTCAAGTACATTGCTGATGACAAAATAACTATTTTTGAAAGGTTCAGTGATTCGGAGGAAGCTTGCGATTTTTGTGTATAAATTTGTCCTCACTTTCAGATCGTTTTTTGGACTATCGTTTGCGTTTGTCATCTTGTGTTCGGCCTTCTTCATATCAAACATTTATACGAAATGGTCTGATTCACCAATTATAATTACCACGAGCCCTCAGCCGACATTGATAACAACCATTCCGTTTCCGGCCATTACAATTTGCAGCTTGAATAAGGCTCAGAAGAGCCGGGTATTGGAGATTGACACGTACGTCTCTTACACACTTTTAACAAAAACAGTGATTGTGATGTTGTTTTCAAGGTCCACTTTGAATTATACACTTTTGATGAGCCTCTGTGCAAAGGACCTTCGAGCTAGTTCCCTATTTGGGCAGCTATCATGGAAGACTTTCAAACTTTTGCTGATGAGGGTAGCACAACCATGTGAAGCTATGCTCGCTTACTGTCGATTTGGCTCGAAACCGGAAAGTTGTATTGAAATCTTCAATCCCGTTCTAACTGATGAGGGACTTTGTTGCACTTTTAATGCACTCGATCCATATTTTCTAATGAGAAACTATTCGTGAGTTTTTAGTCATTTGCAGGTTTAGCTCTTGGTAATATTTGATAACGATTTAAGAGATGAGGAACGATTTAGTGCAAGTGTAACTGACGATTTTGTTCCTATCGATTGGGCACCAGAAAAAGGATTCAGCGACAATTTGCCGGTGAAGTTTTTTCCAAGAATTGCAGCTGGGACAGGGAGTCATATGGGACTTACTGTGATTCTGAATGCATCATCGTCGGAATATTATTGCAGTTCTTCGAAGAGTATTGGCTTTAAGGTAAGGAGTTTTTTATATTTGCTCTCTCGGTTGTGGCGGAAAGGATAAGAAAACAGTGACCGATAGACATTAGTACAGAACTATGTGAATGAAACGGGGCTAGAGAGTGTGACAATAGACATTCCCTGGTGCGCCGTTATTACGTTTGCACGTTTTCGATTATCTTTCAACGTTCGGTCGTGATCGCCTGACAGAATGTCTCCATATCAAATTACTTAAATGTTTAACTGCGTTTGAGAAATGCTTGCGAAAATATATATTTGAACGAAGAATTTAAATGCTTCGTTCTCCATGATTCTCAGCGTTGGGTATCTCTTAAAATGTCTGTTCTTGAAAAAGAGTGTAGCCTTATTCAGGGCTGCCAGAAAAATCGAAAAACGTAAATCTCACAACTTTAAGTAACGAAAAGCAGTAGATTCAAAAAATATGGGATTTTTTCCGGGCATTGGTTGACTTATTGATTAACTTATTGCAGCTTTCGAAATGATCAAAAAGTAACAAAGTTACACATTTTTCTTCAGCTCGTCGCGCAATCGCACCGCACTCGCTGCCTGCCACCGCCGCCGGCAACGATTCCTCTCCCCAGGAAAAAAGACATCGAATATAGGAAAAGAAAAACACAAATCAAAACGAAAAACCAAAAGCAACAAAACAACAGCGCAACTCCTGATAGCAATGGATAGGTACACACATTTATGTACGCAGAAGAAATGTTAAAACGTCGATTTTAAGTATTTGCATCTCGATTCCCACCGTCTATTGGTGCCAAAATTACGAAGTAGCTGGATGGTGTGTATTCGAAAGGTGATGTTTTCGATGACTTTGGCGCATAAATAAGGTTGAATTTGACCGATGGCATCAATAATGTTATCTTGTCTCTAAGCGCCGCGCCGCCGCAGCGTTTAGCATAGACTTAACAAAATCCTTACAAGAAAAATTGTTAAGGGGTCAAATCACACAATCTTCGTGGCCAATTCACGTCGCCTCAGCGCGAGATAAGTATGCCGTGAAACCGGACGTTCAGAATATCGATTGTGTCTTGAGCTGTGCAGAACGTAGCACCATCCTGTTGAGACCCTATGCCCTAAGTGTCCATATCATCCAATTGAGGCCACAAGAAATTGGTGATCATCGACCTATAGTGATCTCTGTTTTTGGTGATGGCCTGGTGGGATCATTTTCAAAGAAATACGGACCGATGCGATGATGCCTCCAGCCCAAAATCCACTCCAAACAGTAATTTTATTTGGATGCATTGGCACCTCGTGAATCTCGCGTGGATTGGTCTCGTCCTAAATCCGGCAACTCTACGTGTGATAACTGATTGTTCACTGAGCCAATAGACCGGAATTTGGCTACCAATTGTTGAATAGTCGACTTGAAAGGACGACCATGTACCACATATAAAGAGCGCAACGCGCGCATCGTTACTCCTAAAGAATACCCATTTTGATAATAAAGTTTTATTATTTGTACGTATTGCTCGACGCTGTAACTAACCATGCTGATTTTTCTATTGAGACTTATTAAAAGACGATATTTAGACAGATAATATGGCCAACACAAACTGTCAAAATCAACCCGTCTCTATTTTGAATCCCTTTTTTATCATTAGAACATTAGAATGGTTGTGAAACTTCACACATTATAAAAACGAGAAAAAGTGTCGGAGACAGAATGGAGCCCTGAGGCACATCGAAAAGAATTGGAAACTGTTGGCGAGGTGTAAATTTTGACATGTCTTACAAAATTATGAGATATTTAAACTAACTTTGTGATATAGTAGAGATTTGTGTATTTCTTCGTATGAAATTTCCTTACCCTCTCAATCTTCATTGCTATCGAGGCCACTTTCGTTAACCTGATTCCAAAGAAGTAAGGGCGAATTTACCAACGCATCGTTTTACCTATTAAACTGTCCATAAAAACTATTATTTTTTTATAAAAAAATATGTCTATCTACTTTATGAATGGTTTTTAACCCTTTTTCCCTCCCTTAGGTCCTCGTCCACAATCCAGCCGAACAACCCAAAATAAGCAGTTTCGGCTTCCTCGTCACAGCCGGCCGTGAAAGTCGCGTCTCCATCGAACCCCAATACCAAACGGCGGTACCCCAAATCCGCGGCATCAACACAAAAATCCGCCAATGCCTATTCTCCGACGAGGGCAATCTCATATTCTATCGCACTTATTCACGCAAAAACTGTCAACTCGAATGCGAAGCTCGAATTATTTTCGAACATTGCAATTGTACTTTGTACTATTTGCCAAAAATCGATCCGGATACGAAAATTTGCGGACCCAAAGACAATCGTTGTACGAAATTGATTCAGAGTGAAATTCAATCGTCCAGTGGAAAATACTCTTGTGACTCTTGTTTGCCAGCATGTTTCGAACTGAGTTTCAATCCGACAGTGACCTCCACAAAAATGGTTGATGATGATTTCATAACAAATGATGATTATCCAGCTGAATTGATGACTGATATTCAGGATGTGACAATTATTCATTTTTACTATTTGTCGAATGTTTTTCGGAGTACGACTAAGGGGGAGATTTTCGGATTTACTGAGTTTTTATGTAAATTGACTTTTTGACAAAAAAAATGATCGAACATTACAAAATTGTGTGTGTTTCCAGCAAATATTGGAGGACTTTTGGGACTATTCATGGGGTTCAGCTTTTTTTCGGTGATTGAGATCTTGTACTTTATCATATTGCGTCCGAATTGTGATCGAAGAACGAAGAAGCGTCAGAAGAGGAAATCCGAGAGAAATGTGAGTGATCTCTTGATAAGCAATAATTCAAAATTTGATTTTCAGTTGAGAAATAGCGAGCAAGTGTGGATGACTCCAATCAAGCCGAGGAAACCAATCAGAATTGGAACTGTCAAACATTGGACTGTTGAGAAGAAAAATGTCATGAACCGATTTTTGATCAATCAAGATTTCAGAACAGATGATGAAGTCTTTCCGTATTTAAGTTAAGCCAATCTTTATTTCAATTAAATGTTACAAAATACAGTACGAAAGCACCGTTTTGTAGTTTGAGCTTTAAAATCCAAATACACCTCCAAGTTTTCGAAAATCAGCATTGGCATAGATCGCTGTTTCATTTTTCATGATTCCACAGAAGACAGATCCTCTTTCTCGGTAGCGCAGGGTTTTGTGTCCAATCATTTCCAGATCATCAACAACATGCTGCAAGCATTGAACAAAAATCAAAATTATATTTTTATGACAGTTAAAATTATTTATCTACCTTCAACATTCCGAATTCGTATACAAAAAAATCCGGCACCAATTGGTGATGGAATCGTGGTGCGTCGATTGCTTCCTTGATGTCCTTGCCCAACCACAACATTCGAACTAGAATGTTGAGTAGGGCTGATATGATTTTCGGACCACCAGCACCGCCCAGAACAATTTTGACATCGCCCTTTGGTGTTGTCACAATTGTTGGCGCCATCGAAGACATGGGACGTTTATTGGGCTGAATAAGATTTGCTTTTGAAGGCGGAAGTGAGAAATAGTTTTCTAAGCCAGGAATTGAAAAATCTCCCATAGCGCTGTTGAATAGGATTCCTGTTCGTTTGCCCATAATGGCTGAACCGAAACTGGAAATTTCAAAAGGAAATGCATGAAAAAACTAATAAAAAAGTCCTCAGTTCCGACATACTAGTAATGAATTGTACTTGTCAACGAAACGGCATCTCCATTTGGAGCCAAAACCGATAAGTGTCCCGTTTCATGTTCGTTAACTGGACTGGATTCACCACCGTAGTGGAAAGTATCACTATAAGTCACTGTGTCGTTTATTTTGAGCCTTAAATTTTCAGTTGATTCTCGGGATAGCATCTCCGCTAGGACCTTGAAAGAAATACTACAAAATGTATTGCACATCAACTAAACAGAAAATGTTAACTTACATCCTTTTGACTATTAAAATCTGGATCTCCAAGCTTCCATCGGCTGGCGAATCCAAACTTGAGAGCCTCCACAATGCGATGAATCATTATTGTCTCATTTTCAGGTTTCACTTTGTCGAAATTGTAGCCTTTCAGAATGTTCATAGCTTGGCCAACAACAACGCCACTTCCAACTGGCGGAACCAGGTGCAAAACGTCAGACCCTAACTTCAATCGGAATGAGTCCAACACTTCAGCGTGGTAGTTTTTCAAGTCATTTAGAGAAATGTTTCTTCCAATATCTCTGAGATCCTCAGCAATCATCTCAGCCAGATGTCCGGAGTAGAATTCTCTAGGACCCTTCGTTGCCAAAATTCGATAGGTCTCACAAAGTTGCCTTGGTGGATGCACAAGGGACCCTACTCGATTGTAATCTCCGGTTGACTTGTTCACGAACATTTCTCTAAATAAAAAAGCATTGGAGTTGATTTTGAGCTCACAATGGAATAACTCACCTCAAAAACTCATCGTTTCGAACTCTTGGGTTAAAAAACAATGAATCCCATTGATGTTTCGACAGTTGAAAGCCTTTTTCACAAATGTCAACTGTCGGCTGAAGAATTCGTTTCCAGGATAAGGAGCCAAATTTCTGATGTGCAATGGCATAGCCCATAACTTCGCCAGGAACTGCTATCGACAGTGGTCCTTGCAGGTTAGAATCTATTTGATTCACTTTTGAGAACTGATCTTGGTTGATAGCTGCTGGAGCTGTTTCCCGAGCAATCACAGTCCAGGAATGATTTGTTAAATGCTGAAAAAAGTTCATTATGAATCCACCACCGATTCCCATGCTCTGCATGGTCACGAGCCCATTGCAAGCTAGTGTGGCTAGGGCCGAATCAACAGCATTGCCACCCTGCTGGAGTATGTCTCTGAGGGGTGATTTTCAATGAGATGAAGCAATTTCTCAGAGGACAGAATATTCTGTGCATACCTTCCTATACGACTGCAAATTTCACTATCCGAACAAACTGCTGCATGTTGAAAGACATGCAAAACGGATGGAGATGGAGGAAGAGGAATTTCAATGTCCGGAGGATATCTCAACGATGGTGGTTCCGGAGGTTTTGGCTGAGGACGTTTGCATTTGTGTTCCTTCCGCTTGAACTGCTGTTGAAATTGGTTGACGAGAATTCCAATGATTGCAACAAGAATGACGAGGAAAATTGTCGCCTTTCTGAGAAACATAAACTGAGTGGTTGTTGTCGAAGAAAACAAATGTTTTTTTTTTTTTTAAGTGAGCGACATACCCTTTGTTTTGAGACAAACTTTGTTTTTTACTTTTCCACCATTTCCAGAACATTTGTTTAATTCCCCCAAACATTGTTGTTTACCTACTATTTATTTTCTTGAAAATTCTGTCATGCTGATGTCTGTCAAAACTTAAATAAAACAAGAACATGCGCAGAAACCAGAAACACTATCTTGATAAAGGCTAGTTCATGTTGTTGAGATATTAGACATGAGAGACTTATTGAGTGCCGAATAGAACGGAAACGGAAAAGAAAACTTATTTTTTTTTTTATACACACTATCAGAATTGGTCGTATGTATAGCAAGCACCATTTTCGTTCGTTCTTCAAGTGAAAGTAGAGTTTGTGACAATTCAATCCTATTAAAAAATAAAACGGATGATACAAAGCTTTTTTGTCTTGTTAGTTTTATTAAAAAAACTACAAAAAACAAGCACAGTTCTCTTGGCATAGTCAAGATACAAACGGTAACTAAAGCCCTTTTTAAGCGATCAGCTGTCAGTTCAGTTAAAAATATTTTGTTTTTGAGGTCAGTCCGACGTTCAGTTGAGCTTTAATGTTAGTTGTGAGCAGACGCTTCAAAATTCCACGCGTACGCTTTAAAATTACATGCGTTCGCAACAAAATTGCATGTGTACGCCACTAAGTTGCGATCATACGCAGTGTTCGCAATGAAATCAAATTTGTTGCGAGCGCATCCAATTTTGTTGCAAACGCTGAGTATAGTACGCGCGCAAATTTGGTGCGAACGCATGCAGTTTCGTTGCGAATTCATGCAATTACGAAAGCTGTGTTCGCAAGCTATTTTATTGCGAACGCTGCGTATGCACGCAATTTTTGTTGCGAACGCATGCAATTTCGTTGCGAACGCTGCGTACGCACGCAATTCTATTGCAAATGCATTAAATTTCGTTTTGATGGCTTGCAGTTTTGTTGCGTACGCATGCTGTTTTGATGATTACGCTGCGTACGCAAGCAAATTTGTTGAGAACGTTGCGAATGCATGCAATTTTTTGCGTAATTTTATTTCTGTTTCTTACAATAATGCATACCTTTGGATTAAACTAAAAAAAATGTGTATACCCATACAAACTTAATTATATAAAAATACCACCCCAACTGTTAAAGTAACTCCAGAGTCATTAATTAGTATTATTAAAAAACCATATTTTCATGTTATTTTATTTATTTTGATTTTATTACAAAAAATAATAAATTACAAAAATTGGTAAATACAATAATATAGCACGGTTGGTAAATATGTAAAGATCGTTACATAGAAAAAATGATACTAGAAAAAATTAACAACCAAACAAATACTTCGTAAAGGTATGTATAGTGTCTATTTTTAAATATAATAATATATTTTTCTATAAATAATATTTGTGTGTTATTTTGGTTCTGCTTGGTTTTTAATACACTTTTCTTCTTAATTGAAATACAAAAATTCTGAGTGATTGCAGCAATTCTTTTCTAAAAAAATTAAACAAAAAAACAGAAAAACATTGACATGTGATTTAAAATGAGTTACTGTAATGTTTTTACTATAAATATTTTCATTGTTTTTAACTTTGTACAAAAAGATTATTTGTGTAGCTAAATTGTGTACGCACTACGAGTATACAAAAATGTTTTGTTTTTTCTATTTTGAAATTCTTTTTTCTTTTTTTTTTCTAAAAGCCGTCAGTGCCACCAGCCTTACGAAAATCTGCATTCGCATAAATGGCTGTTCTATTTTGGACTATGCCACACATTGCGGATCCTCTACCCTCAAATCGTTTTGTTTTATGTCCCTTAGCGTCAAGAAGCTTCATTATACTCTGGAAGAAGAAAATACGTTTTTGTTTTTATTCTGCATTAATACTTTTCATATTTCTTAATAAACAAGCAATCCAGTCCAATAGTCAATAATGTAGAGCTTGTTAGTGCTATTAAATTTCTATAAAAATAAATCTTGAAGAAACTATCAATTTTTACCTCTAAACTGTCATTCTCATAGGTCAGCACATTCGGAACAAGCTGATTGTGAATTCGCGGCGCATCAATTGCCGTCTTGATATCTTCGCCAAACCAAACAACCCTGGCAATGATCTGTGCTACTGATGTTATAATTTTCGAGCCACCCGCTGATCCAATGACAAGCTTCACGTGTCCTGTACTATTTGTCAAGATCATAGGTGACATCGATGACATACCACGTTTTTGAGGCTCGATGAAATTCGATGGCGCTGGTGGTAAATCAAATTGATTTGAAACCCCGGGTATAGAAAAATCGTCCATTCCACTGTTGAACACAATTCCGGTCCGTTTGCCTGCAAATCCTGCTCCGAAACTGTAAAAAAAAAATATCAATAAAAGTTCTCGGATAGTTCAAATTAAAAAAAAAAAAAACAGACTTACTAATGATTAACAGAGCTAGTAACAGAAACAGCATCACCGTTTGGTGCTAGCACCGAAACGTGTGAAGTCCCAAAATCATCCTTGGCTGAAAATCTTGCCCCATAAAACGCACTGTCCCCCCCAGTCGCTGAATCATTAATCTTTTGCCTCAATTCGTCTCCGTAGTCCGTCGAAGTGAGTTGGCTCACAAGCTTAATAAGTGGAGAGGAAAAAAGTTAGCAACATGTCCCTCAGTTTTCATTCTCGCAAACAAACCTCTCTCAAGTCATTGAATCTCAAATCGCCCAATTCCCATCGCTTCGCAAAACCAAATTTGAACGCCTCAGTCATTCGGTGGAAGAACAATGCCTTCTCGGTATCATTGGCAAAACTGTCTTTGGTTACGTTGTACCCATTTAAAATGCTCAAAATATACGACACAACTGTTCCACTTCCAACTGGTGGCGTTGCATACAGTGTATCTTTGCCCAAGGGCATCGATATCGAACTAACAAGATCAGCATTGTAGGCCTCAAGATCGTCAGCAGTCACAATACTTCCCAAGTCTTTCAAGTCAGCAGCTACATCCTTCGCTATGGATCCATTGTAAAAGTCCAACGGGCCATTTTCAGCAAGATTGGCATAAGTTTGACAGAGTTGCCGTGGCGGCATGATTTTGGTGCCGATCGCGTGGAATTCACCGGTTGCGTTGTTGACAAAAGCTGATCTACAGAAAGCATAGTTAGGTGCATCCAAAACAATAGAATTAAAATATACCTCAAAAGTGTATCATTCATAACCGTAGGCTTGAAATTCAGGCCTGCAAACTGATGTTCGGACATTATGAAGCCTTCGTTGCAAATTTTGATCGATGGCTCGACGATCTGTTTCCATGGCAATGAGCCGAATCGAGAGTGAGCTCGATAATAGCCCATAACTTCACCGGGAACTGCTATTGCCGCAGGTGAAAAAAGTGAATCCTTTGGTTTGTCCACAAACATACTCTCGTATGCTGTAAATGGTGCAACTTCTCGGGCATCGATTGTGTAGGCACGATTGTCCTTTTTGATGAAAACATTCATGATAAATCCACCGCCAATTCCCATGCTTTGCATTGTGGTAATTCCATTGCATAGGAGAACAGCTAGAGTTGAATCGATGGCGTTGCCACCACGTTTGAAGATGTCACTGTAAAGATCGATTGAAAGTTGTAAACGTTTTTGTTCCATGACATACATATTTCAATTTCTATAATCGCAGGTTAGATAAAAAACGAAGCTATGTTCATGGCACTGTTTCTGAGTATGGGCGTAATGGTTATCTGATAGGCATTATTTAAAAGCGTGATTGAAGTGGAGACTTTCAATTTTAAGTATTATATCAAAGTGTGGCATAAGCACGTGGAAGAAAAGGAAAATTATGAGTTCGAGGAGAAGTCAATGTACTCTCCAAATCCGCAGTAAAAGACCGACTAGAACACCTTAGATATTATGGTCAAGAAATGCTACTTTGTTGATATATTTAATAGCTTACATATTGTAAGTAGATACATTATGTTAATATATTCTGCATTTCATTTAATAAATAACTGACAAAATTTAAATCACTTTACTTTGCCTAAGTTTAAACAGTCTTGAAAATGATACCGAATAAATTATTATAATAAAAAGGTACGTATACGCCACAGTGTACCAACCTTAAATAATTGTGCATGCATATTAAAACACGGGATAGGGTTAACTCGTGTTTTTATTTTGCGAAATTGTGAAAAACTTATTCTAAGTGTTAATTAAACTTAAATTCTATTAAAACTTAATCTAACCTTGAATTCAAATATTGTATACCTAGTGAATTATCTTTATATTAAATTTATCTGAATTAAAACCTAACTTAAAACTTAATTGGTCGAGTTATAATTTGTGTCCCTTTGCCCCTCAATCCCACATACATACTGCCCTTTTGCCCATTGAGCTATCGATCGCCATAATCTTACTATCGAGATGACTATTCGCAGTGGGATGGACAAAGTTGAGACCACTGGTCCACTGGTTCGATAAAAAATTAACCAAAACTACTTCGTTTACGAAATGTAAGATCTGCAGAAAACATCGATTACGAGCAATTTGATTTTCTGTCGCTCATAAGAACCCGACTATTCGTAGACTCACCAGCGTATTAAGGACGCTAACCTCCAAGAAAAGCCGTAATGGACATTTATAAAAATAATGCCATCTATTTCAAACGTTTTAAAAAATGACGATGGTATGTGAGTTATCTATAATGCGTATTATAAAGATTAGGGTGACACGGCACGTCCGAAGAACCAACGCCTCTTCAACAATTTCTTGTGTGCGAGTAAGAAATGAGCGCATATGCCGTCGTTTCATAAGAGGTAGTCAGTGTTGCACATACCAAAAATTTCGAGGTGGCCCTGTTCAGTGTCCAGTCTCAGTGATGCAAATATGCCACTCATGGATGAACAGTTGCAAGGGTTTTTTATCTCGCTTCAACGATGCAAGAAAACATTGCATCAACAACAACAAGAGATTATCTATGAAAATGAGAAAGAGTGTCGAAAACAAAAGTAAGCCCTGAGGCACTCCAGCATTTATGTTGTGAGTTTCAGACTTGAATGTGTCCAATACAACTTGTATTGAACGGATTGAAAGAAAGTTTCTGAAACACGCATTTTCGATAAAAACGTTTTCCGGTGACCACTTTCAATGCAATTTGAAGCGAAACGTTATTGAGAACGGTTTTTTACTCACTTAATAATTTCATTATTTTAACGGGGCTAATGTGAAAACAAAAAATAATGTCATAAAAACTCCTTTTTTCTTAAAAGGATTTCTTCGAAAAATTATTTAAAAAACATGTGATGTGTGACATGAGCTCAAAAACTAGAAGGAACTCCAAAAACTGGAAAGACAAGGAATTTTCTAAGTTTTTCATAGTAAAATGTTTATCATAATGCCTACAGCTTTCAGGTCTAGGAAAAATTTGATATCAATTTCTTCGAAGTTTATTGCATTTTTTTTTCTAATAATTGAATTTGAATTTTAAAATAAAATAAAAGAAAACCGAATCTAAAAAAAAGGAACGGACAAATCTTATGTGAAAATACTACATTTTCAAGGTACATAGTTTGAATTCTCTAAATCCGTGCCTTTGGACCCAATATTTGGTCGAAATCTTAACTTTATAAACGAAAGATAAAACAAATACAACTTGAGAAAATAAAATGTTTAAAATGATGATCAAGAGCTATTTTCAACTGCTAAGATTGACTTCCCACATCAACAATATCGTGAAATTAATTCGTATTCCACTCCTAAATATCATTGACCTCAAAATCATTTTAGAGTTTATACATAGCCGTATAAAAGTATAACTTATCTAAATTCTCTTAAAATATGAAAATATCTCTGAAACTATTCCATTTGATTGATTGATATGTTTGAAAATAAATTTTTGTTTCGTGTTACATTTTGCTCAAGTTTCCAAAAGCAAAAATAATAATGCGAAAATTATTTTTCGGTTTCCGTCGTGATACCCCCATAACTTTCACACGTTTTCAAATAAAATGTTTATTGAACTAATTGCAATTAAGTTTTCAAATCAAAATTTTCGGTTTTTATTTGTTTAACCTAGCTAAAGATTATATTTCAGACAGTCTGTAATTCTTGGGACAAGCAAATAAGGTCAGTAATCTTCCAAATCGATTGTAAACAAAAGAACACTTTAAAAATGAGTCTAGGCAGGGTCGTAGTCAAAAAATTGAAAAAGAATTGTGAACAGACTAACGTACATGAACAATACAAGCACTTTTTAAAATACTAGAAATCTATATTTTTTGATATTCAATAAAAAAATTTCACCTGCCAACAGTACTGCAAATTTCACTATCCGAACAAATGGCCGCCTTCTGATAAACTCCCAATTTCGATTGGAATGTCTCCCAAGACGGCACCACTGTAACTTTATTAGCCACTGTAACTTCTTCTTCTGTAGCTTTCTCTTCAATGATTGGCTTCAAAGTTGATGGAGCTATTGTTGTCATCGCTGCAACTGAAGCAGCATCTTTGACAGTCACCACATCGCCATTTTTGAGCGATTGAATGTGAACGTTTTCCACCAGTTTCGGCTCATTGGCATCTATAAAATATTTACACACTGTTAAACATAATAATAGAGTTTCAGTATCGGGTGTGTAGTTGGTTAGTAGTTCTTGGCAAAACACAATCTATAAGCAAAACTTACTCCTCCATAAAATGTCAACAACTTACCACTAAACGTTAAATTCCAGAACATGTAAGCAAGCAGAAAGACACCAATCAATATGATCAAAGCTATTGTCAATCGCTTCATCCATTTTAGGATGTTTTCTCGTCTGAAAAAAAAGCGAATTCACATAAATTGTTGAGTTTTTAATTTATGCGTAGTTAATAAATAATAAAGCAATTAGATGTGTTGGCAATAATTATTTTTTGCTCG
Source organism: Sphaerophoria taeniata (assembly GCA_943590905.1). Classification (NCBI taxonomy): domain Eukaryota; kingdom Metazoa; phylum Arthropoda; class Insecta; order Diptera; family Syrphidae; genus Sphaerophoria; species Sphaerophoria taeniata. Next base: position 30,334,344 of record OX016541.1, read on the forward strand.
TGATTGTTGACGTGAATGAGTTCATCGCGCACTATGTCTATACGAAGACTTACAACATCTCAAGTCCACAACTAGATGAAAAACTGTTTTAGATGTTGAAAGGCACAAAATTAGGACAAAACAAAGGTGGGTTTTGGGAAAAACAAACAGCTACAGAGAAACCAAAGCGGAAAGAGCAATGCACAAATCTCAATGTTTAAACAGTATTGTTGATCGCCACTAAAAGACTGATTGATGTTCACATTTGTTGGCTTTAAGTAAACCTTTACCGGCTTCAAGTAACAAATGAATTCCTCATTCTCATCTGTATTACAACTTTGTTACTTACAGGGGCATTCATTATTAATATGGGAAACCGGTATTGTCGACGTTGGAAAATATTTTAAGTCTGTCTCATTTGTGAGGTGTCTAACGTGTTGAACTTAAATTAACGAGACTGTTCACAGGTACCTACCTTTGTTAACAGAGTTCACTTAACTGATTTTTCAATTAAGTTTCTTCGAGTTATAGTCTGGGAAGTTGGGCTTCTAAATAATAAATTCTTCTTCTTCTTCAAAAACAAAAATTCTAGAAAACATGTGTAGAGGTTCCAAATGAGGTCGATGTTAGTTTTTTTACATGAACTAGTTGAGACTACCAAATATCTTAGACCTCCCCAATTGCTGGCATTTGGAGTTTTAATAAATTTTTCTGAATATCAATAAATTATTTGTTTGCAAATTTGCCTCTAAAGAGCATGTCTAAATCCAATCTGATTTCACAAAAAAGCAATTGCTGGCATGGAATTATTTGAAAGAAGATTTTGCTTCGTTCTCCATGATTCTCAGCATTTTGTGTCTCCTAAAATTTATGTTTTTAAATGAGGCGCGTCAGGGCCGGAGAAGGTATCAGATTTCGATCCCCTTAATTTTCATAACTTCATAATAGAAAGGTGTAAATTGTCACGAAAAAATTTGGGATTTTTTTCTGGACAAAAGTACTTTGTGGGATTTCGCTGTGCTATATTTCGTTACATGGGATTTTGATTTCCAGACTTTCGACCCCAACCCACAATAAGACCGTCCACGACAGTATACCTAGAGTAGAACTGTTCAAAGTCATGAGCGAATTCGGCAACCCAAAAAAAAACTGATAAGGTACGTATGTGGATTATTTTCCAGATCCGTCAATATTTGCAAAGGGATGGACTAGCCTGCATCCCCTTCCACTGTTTAAGAAAGCAATCCGTAACGATTCTACATCTGCAAAAGGGACTTACGTCATCATTTTTAAGCATTGTCCCTGTTTGTGATAAGGGATGATTCCGGAGACGATAATAATCACGAGCTATGTCAAATCTACCGCGAAATGGATTCGATGACAAAATAAAGCTAAGCTAACTCCAGTGGGCTAGACTCCTAAATCGTATAAGTTAAGAGGAACGGCGCGGAATGTCCTTAGCAACACAATTCATCGTAGGAGACAGCTCGGTAGAAAAAATGTATGCTGAAAGGATGTCGCAGACGTCCGAAGCCTTATAGTTTGAAACTAGATGGCGTCAACCAACCAATGAAAGAACTTCTTAAAGATGCCTGGATTGGATCTCAGTTGAATCGCAGATGAAAGCAGAAACTTCAAAAATTATGTTTTGCAGCTTTTATTGCTTCCAAAAATAAATTAAAACCAGTTATTGAATGTTTTCAACGGTGAAATTATTTTCTTTATTTCCCATGAAGAAAACAATTTTACATATCTTAATATTTTTGAATGACAAGCAAAGGACAATGATTATGAATCATTTATTTTAAACATATGCATGGAAACATATGGTTCAAAGTTTAAAGTAGGAAAAAGTGCGCCAAAACTTAACCCTATTGACTTCAATATTTTAACAGCAGACAGCACGCTATCTTACATTGCTGTTAATTACAAACGTAGGCATATACTCACTCTCTTATTCTTAATGTATGAATTTCGATTACATCTCATTCATTTTGCAATTGAATTAATGACAATTATGAATTGTTTTTCCACTTTGAAAATTCAAGATTATACATAGGTTGTGAAAGAAAAGCGAAATGGAAGTACAAAATTCTTAAACCAAATATTACCTCTGCTCAAGCCTGGTTTCAGCTGTCATATTCAAATCTGTGTCCTCATCGTTGCATGTTCGGTCCTTCAGAGGCATCTTGTTGTCATCATCGTCACCCACTGCCATTTTCTTATTGAATTATTGCTCCTTACACAAATTGATCTGAAAGTTAAGATAAAGAAATAATTTGTTAAAATGTTCACTCCATCAGAAAATTGTATCAGATGAAAATTTTAATGACTGAACTTGATTGATATGTTTTTGAAACTAACAATATGAAATCTGCAAGTCATTGTGTTAGGTGTAGAATGAATGAAAAATAATAATGCAGTCGTCATAACAAAAACGCAATTAAGTAACTGTAATTATTTAACAATTAATAGTAATAATGTCCATCATTTGATAAATAATGTTTGCACTTTAAATAAGATTGCATGTAAAAACTTAATAAACGAAACGAACGATTTTGCTTTTACCCAGAATAAAAGCTTTTCACTAGCAACAGCTATTAATATTTCGTCCTCGCAAATTTAAACGGTCTTCTTCTATTCCTTGCAAGAATTAAATGTTGTAAAAGTATGTACAAGAGCTACAAACTCAGAATTCAAGGCAAGAAGCTGTTTGATTTGAATTAATCGAAGACTCTCTTACTTCATGCTTGAAAATCTACTGAAAACCTTCAATAGCAAATAACAATAGCCGGCTGCAGTACATCTACATCTTCAATCGATAGAATATTAAATAATTTTCTAATAACACTACAAGCACGGCAATAAACGTGACGTATTTTTAGTCAATAAATACCATCAAAGGACATGAATTGACTCAAAAAGAATGTTAACCGAAGAGTGCTTTACACAATAGTAATTTTATAAATAGACTGCACACACGATTGACGATTGGAGATGATAAAGTTTTGTGTTGTCCTTTAAATGACAATTCTTTTCATCAAAATAATTCATCAGCTATGAGGAGCAGTGGAGAATTATTCCATATGGACAAAACAAAAAATTAATTAATACGTCAGCATTATTGTGGGACTTAAAGAGGAGGTGGGCGAAGCCGCAATCCCTTGGGAGGATAACCAAATAGACATATGGGCATATGTACTGGCCAAACAGCACTCATGACGATGACATATAATGTCCTTGAAAGTTAAATTATTGATTTTTGATAATTTGAGTAAAAAATAGAAAGTTTTGTTAATAGAGTTTAGATATAGCTTAGCTGTAATTGTAATGGTATAACTTATAAGACTTTAAAATAGAAATAATTTCTTGAGGAAATGGAGCGAGTTTAATCTTGCTTTACGCTTTTTTAAGTTTTTTGTGTTTCTCCTCGAGAACTTCTCTCTCTGAATGAAAAATTAATCAAAATAGACATTAAAAAATTTAAAGGAGGCGAAACGCATTGACAAAGTAGATTTCTATCGTTGTATGCAATTAAAATATGTTAATACCACTTTTACCTTACCTAAAATTTATTAATTGCATTTAATTTTTCTATAAAAAGACTTTTTCAAAATAATTGCGCTACGATAAAAAATTGAATTTAAAATAATTTTACCAATCAATAGAAGTAGATTTATGTACTTATACTTTCAAAAGAAGCAATTCGGAAGAACTTGACGCTTATGGCTAATTGTCATGCTTTATATTTTAATGAATGCTTCAATGTCTTTCACTCTGTTAAAGATGACATTGAAACTTAAATCTATAAAATTTTGAAAACCAAACGTAGGTTTGTATTATGAAGCTTTTACTGCATTCACAAACATTGCAAATTCGAGATTTTGAGCAAACTTGACGTATCGCCAAAATTTGGACCAACTACTTATTCTGTCCCCATACCTGTCTATCTTCGAGTTATAAGTTAACTGACTGCAAATTAGAGCTGTTTTTACTGTTCATTTCAAAGAATACAGCCGTAAGCTTAAATGGTTTGTTGTTTATTCTCTTCCATCATTTTTATTTTTAAAGTTATCTGTTCTCATTCCAAGCTTACATTACATACATAAATGTATTTTTTCTTAGTAAAATCAGGTTCGCAAATTCAATAAACAACAACAAAATCACCACAAACTTTAACTTGGGGAAAAGTTTGGGTGATATAAAAATGAAAACTGTGAAATTAAGAGGCAAATTGATGAATTTGTCTGTAAAAGATAAAGCGAAATAAAAAGAGATTGGAGTCGAAAGAACGGAAATAAAAATTCCGGATAACGAAATCCCGCTAAGTACTTTCACGCAGTAGTTTTTCCCGCATATCATTTACCCGCAAAAAATTCTACTTTTTTCATGACAATTCTTCTTACTACTCAAAGTTCTGAGAATTAAGGAGATCGTATTGTAGTACCTTTTTCGATTTTTCTAACAGCCCTGAATTAGTTCACATAAGTATACCTTTTTTCCAAAAACAGAAATTTTATGAAACATGAAATGCTTAGAATCAGGGAGAACGAAAGAAATTAATTCTTCGTTCAAATTATTCCATATAACCAATTGCTTTTATGTGAAATCAGTCTGTTCAAGATTATGTCAGGGGAGGGCTCGTCTGAATTGGCGTAGCTAGAGATTTTGTCTAGGGTGGGCCAGTTGATATCATAAGTTTTTTTCTTACTCTTATGCCCAATTTCATAAACAACTTTTAAAAATTAAAGAGGCTTTTAAACCGTAAAATGAGATTTTTTCATTTCACCAAGCGTTTTTTGAGTAAACAAGCTTATAAACACCTTTCAAAACTAAATGCCCATTTTTGCCTCAATAAATTTTAAAAGTGTCATTGAATATTTTAAAAAGTGAGTATAAAGCTTTCTCATTTTTTCTCATATATTTTCATGAGGATGTCAATTTTGACAAAAAATTCCCTGAAATTTCCCATTTTAAGTTGGTAAAACTCAAAAATTTTAAGGGTCTGATAAAATTTAAGAAGATTTTTGATAAAAGTAATTTTAGTGTTTGTTTATGAAATTGGGCATTAATGATTCCTAAAATTATTCTCCCAAATACGCATATGGCTTTAAGAAAAAATTATGTTCCATAAAGGTTATTTGAGTGGCTTTTGTTTTGGCTATTCCCAAAACGATAATGTCTCATCATTTCGTAAATGATATTAATATGCGCTTGCTGAAAAATCGTATAGTTAAAATTGCTTTGAATACCATTCGTAATAAAAATTCGTACGAATATTCATAGATCGTACGGAGTTTTTCTGTCATGAGAAAACTATTTATTATTATGTATCTTAGTATCATACACAAACTTTTTCGTTGTATGTACAATATTCGGAAAACAGTTTACGAATGGTTTCGTTATTTTTGTAAATTCATTCGTAAGATTTACTGATGCATTTGTACAATTTACGAAGCAAAACAAAAAGTCGTAAATATTTTTCGGTCGAAAATTGACCTTACGAAATATTCGTTGGATTTACTCATTATTAGTACAATGCAAATTCTGTATCTGTAATCTGTTCTAATACTTTGTTCTATTTACTTTCCATTCCTTACGAACACTTACCAAGATTCTAATACTAGTAATAATTTTCTCAGTAAATATACTAACGAAGGGTATAAAGTACGAAGTATTTATTAGTAGAATGTACCAATGTTCTTGGAAAATGTACGAATGCAAAAGTCAATACATTATTCCATTCGTACAATGTACAGAGCTGTTTGTAGATATATCTACTTAAATTATACGTAGGTATATGAGTATATTGTACGAATTTATTCGTGGCTGAAAACCAGGAATAAAATTCGTAATATCAACTCATAATTTCGTACCATTTACGCATGAACATTTTTTAGTGCTCTCATAACAAATCATCATGAACAATATTATTCGAATCAATGTTCTATAAGTTATGAACTTGTGGTTTCTACATTCAAAACGTATTTAATTGAAAAGAGAACTCAAAATTAGTTTCAGAATGAAAAAGAAATTTCCTGATTTTAAACACAAAAAACTCATATGGTTTTCGTACGTAGAGTTGTAGAATTGGTTTTGAAATGGTATAATTGAAAATTCGTGAAGGAGAACTTAGAAAACTCCTCAAAAGCGAGACAAAATTTGAAAACCGAAAATCAACTATTTGCACTGATTTTCCAATGGAAAAATGGAATTTTTGTTTGCATTTTTGTTCCATAGTTGGTTTCTAAACTAAGCCACCAAACGCATTTTTATAAAATTTTCAATGGAAGTATACATATATAACTCTGGTCGAAAATTAAGTTTTTGTATGGGGTTATGGCTTGCAACAAATATTTTAGTAAAAAATTTGGAAAACTGCGGAAAAACGAGAATTTTTTTAATTTTATTTTTCAACGAAATTATGCATTTTATCGCATAATTTAATGATTTTAGACCACAATAAAGTGGAAAGTTAGTTGTGAAGCTTGTAAAATTCATATTGTCCTCTATTTAAATTGGATTTGACAAAGTCTGTTTAATTATTATTCTAGAGTTCATTTGAAGGCGGACGAGAAGAGGTTCGCGGTTTAAAACTGGTTTAAAACTGCACGAGAAGTGATCGTATTCTTGACAATTTCAATTTCCTTGTGAAGTAGTGACAAATTTGAGAAACGATTTTGATAACAAACTGGCAGTTTAGGAACGACGATTTTAGTAACGACTGTTAACATAAATTGTTAAGCATCGTACACAAAAGCAAGCAACTCATGTAGTGAGTGCAAGAAGTGTTGAGTCTCCCCTGAAATGAACTGTACCTTGACGATGGCGTTTCGTTGTTTTCAGTGGGTTTTAAATTATTAGAAAATAAACGTGGGGCAAACAAATTAAAAAAAACTATTAAACACACGAAATATATTTTCAATTAAAAGAAAAAAGGAACTAAAATAAAACAAAACCTGTAAGACAAATCATGTTGTGAGTAGTACACAACAGGGGCCCAACCTGGCCCCTACCTTTCTACGCGCATGCGTCCGATCCATTTCTTTGTCAAATTAAATACAGCTAAAGTTTAAAATTCATGTGATTATATATACATTCTTTTTTTTATAATAATCGTTATCTTCTCTTCCGGTAAAAAAGTGTCCTCCTTAAGGACACTCAAAAAGAGATATGGCCTTAAATTGTTATTAAAAATTGTGCATAGGAAGACAGTGTCTTCTGTGATATTCATTCAATTTAATATCTACAAAAAATGTTTGTTGTTCCAATGGATGCATTACAAATATGGTAACAAAAATTTGCCGAACTAATTCATACCACTTTGAAGTTTTCAGACAAGAAAATTGTAAAATATTTTCACCATTTGTTCGAAAATGTTATGTTTTGGAGACAAACTTTTCAAATAGTATATGTACACTAGGGTGGTCCTTAAGATAAAATTAAAGAAGACATCTGCTCAGTCGTCTCCAAATAAATAAAAAAAATCCCCTAATTTTTTCATATTTTTATATACCCTTTACTGGCCCTGTATCGTAATGAAATTATAATACTAGGGACTTTGCGGCTGATTTTTTTATTATTCTCGTATATCTCCATTTCTGCTTTACCGATTTTGTTAAAGTTTTGCATAATTAAACTTAACATTATCCTTAGTGATATTGTATTCCAAGATATAATTTCAAAAATTTTCTTCAATAACAAAAAAATCGGAAAAGAGATCCATTTTTGTAGTACCTAATGAGTTTTCTAGATTTCTCAAAAACGGCTCAACCAATTTTTTGGAAATCTCATCAACACGTTTATTATTATTATTATTATTATTATTATTATTATTATTATTATTATTATTATTATTATTATTATTATTATTAAGACATTGCATATAAATAAACATGTTGACGAAATTTCCATAAAATTGGTTGAGCCGTTTTTGAGAAATCTAGAAAAGAGTGTCATAGACCCAAAAGGTACTAAAAAATGGATCTCTTTTCCGATTTTTTTGTTATTGAATACAATATCACTAAGGATAATGTTAAGTTTAATTGTGCAAAATTATAACAAAATCGGTAAAACCGAAATGGAGATATATGGGAATAATCAAAAAATCAGCCGCAAAATCCCCAGTATTAGAATTTCACTTCGATGCAGGGCCAGTAAGGGGTATAGATAAAAATCTGAAAACATTAAATGATATTTTTTTATTTATTTGGAGACGATTGAGCAGATGTCTTCATTAATTTTCGGAAAAAAAGCAAATAAAAACCACCAAAATGTACCTACATATTTAAGAAAAAAAAAATTATGAGATAGTTTGAAGAAAATCGTAGGAACGTTTATTCAGGAAATACGTTTTTTTTTCAATAGAGATTTGTATGTCTAAGTCTTAATCTTAAAAATAAAACAAAAGAAAAGGATAATATTATCCGAATTTGTTCACACTACTAATTTTCAAATTTTAAATCAATCGAATCAGCTGTTTAGACTATAGAGGTTTGAATACAGTCAGACATACACCTACGGAATAGCTCGACTAACTTTTTTACATTTCATCATCGTATTTGACCAAAATCTCGAGTTCAATTTTCTTATCAACGCAAATTCTTCCATTTTTATGTTATAATGCAATAAGTTACAAGTAAAAATTAATACAAAAACGCATTTAAACTCAAACAAGTTAAATGGTCTATATCCATTTCTCAATTTCATTTATTAAGTTTTTAGAACCATTTAGATAAATTTTGTTTGCAATATCGAAAATATTATTTTTGTTATAAGCTTTTTTGTTCAAAAAATTTAATTTATTATTAAATTTTTTCTCCAAATGTGTTTCGTTGAAATTCTAGTCTATATTTGTTTATGAATTAAAGAGAAGTTTTATATCAGCAAAAATTGAAACTGAAGAAAACTGAAATTATGTACTAATAATAGTCTGTAAAGTTATGTCATTAAAACCCAGTGTCAACCATCTTTTTCATCATATTAATTTTGTTCATGATAGCACATAGTTAAAAATTGGAACGCAATCTGTTAAGCGCAATATCAATTTTGTTTCGGCGTTAAATAAAAGTTAACAGTAGAAGATAAAAATGTTTACTGACTAGTCTCTCCATACAAAGATACTTAAGCAAGAGTGAACCAAAACTAAAGTCTATTACTCCAGAAATTTAAATCAACATTAACCCAAATTACGTTCCCCTTTAATAATGTTCCAAGGCTGGATTAAAAAACCAAATCTCACATCACTTCACAGTTCTACAAATCAACGACCACTAAACCATTACAGGGGCTACTACATTTTGAAAAATTTTCGAAGAACTCTAGAATTCTCTATAGATCATCACTTAAAAAAAAAAAACTTTAATCCGCAAAGTTTATTAGACCAACTACTGTCATTTGAATATTTGCAATCTTTTCATTATTTTTTTTTTTGTGGAAAAAAAAACTCATTCAAACCTCACAAGAGAGTAACGCACAATTAAAAAAAAAAAAAAAACAGTATCTGCAATAAACTGTCCAGAGCAAACGGATGTCGTCGTCAGAAATATGCATATAAAAGACTGTGCGTGCATTTGATTTTCGAATTTCCGTTACAAAATGGAAATAAAAAAAAAGCCCAAGATTTATATGAAGTGCGAACAAATTTGCACTTCAACCGTATAATGGAAATCACATTAATTTCAAGCAACAAAACACACAAACAGATTTTCTCGCAAAAGCCGGAAAGGCTGGTTTAAATAAAAGAAATCCAAACAATAAAAAAAAATAGAAATATTCACCGCTCCACTTTGGCTATTGTTTAAATTTTACACAATGCAAACAAAATCCGTCAACTTCTGTTGCAGATGCGTGAAAAATTCAAACACAACATTTTTTCGACCGATTAATCATAAAATCGAATCTAAACAAAAACTAATGGGTAAATTGTTGCAAGATTCCAAAAGAGAATTGCACAATCAAGTTCCGATTTTACCCGACACTTTTATGAGTGCATCTGAATCTATTTCACTTCACGCTACGACCCCAATCAACCCACCAGTGTCTGTTTTAATCCAGATCCAGCGCACCTCCAGCAGCCCAACAACACTCAACCACTGCCGTCACCGGTTTATAAATTACAAACGAGTGCGTGTAGTTAGGGAGATAAGTTTAATTTTGCGAGCAACGCACACCGGACAATACACTGTACACCGCACCGTATGGCTAAAGATTGATGGATCGGGTATTCTTGAATCCGAATCGAATCTTTGTTTTTGACTGCGACGCGTCCGTTTTTTCGTCTGTATCTTTTATCACCACGACATGTATCCAACCAGACTATTTATCTTTTTTTTTTCAATTTGGACAGTACTGAGATTTTTTTGTTTCAAAATTTTATCTAAGGAGATTGTAGGTTCTTTCAAGTGAAATAAACTGCACTGAACTGAAAGTTAGAATTTATGATGATGATGATGATGACGGCGCAACACTCAATCGCTGCTAGAGGCTAACTAATTGTGGAAAATTGCTCGGACTGTATGGTTAGCTCTGGAAAAAGTAAGAACACAGTGTCGTAGTGATAGCTTGTAGAATGTAGATACATTGTTCATGGGAATGTATTAGATAGGGGATCAGAGGGTTGCTTTTAATGAAGAAGCAATTGAAAGATGAAATGCAATCTTTTCGGTGTTTGATCAAAATCGTTTGGGTCGTTCTCATAACAATTGAAAATCATTCAGTCTAGAGTTTAGGATTATTTCTAAATTCGATAGAACTTATAGTTTTTAAATTTGTAAAATCTGTGTTGATTGAAAATATGAACAACGACATCAAAAAGTTTTACAATCATACATTTTTCGTGGCAAGGAATACTCCCAATCTTGGCCCATTCTCCCCTACAATTGTATAGAAAGTGTATGCTTCTATGTGAGCATACAAGCCAAGTACACGTACACGCGCGTTAACGGGAAGTTCGCGCCGCGCAGGCTAAAAACCAAGAATCAGAACATAAAACAAGAAAAAAAGTCTCAAAGGTAGGCCATCACATATCAAAGTGTATTGCAAACAAGTATGATGAATGAAGACCGACTCTTCGCAATGATATCCTTATAAGGAACACTACCCAAGTAAAAACTGGAATGCCTTCTTGATGCTTCTAGTTTACAAAATTGACTTCAAAAATAAAATTCAGATTCACGGCTCATTAGAGACAATAAAAATTCAATTAAACGCATGTCACGGCCTGATCCACAAGCGTCAAGTTAATCATTTTGGCTTGTCATGCACGTTTTTAGCATTCAAAATGACAGATTTCGAAGTGAGCTCGCACTTAACTTGCATTGGACATAAGCTACTTGCTAGCTAGCCGCGTACAACTAATTACAAATCTGCCTAAGGAAATGCGAATTTTGTGTCGCGAAACTTAATTTAGGAAAACAATAGCGGCACAACTATCTGTCATACTTATTAAAGTATCTTTTTAATTTTTGTTTTTTGGTATTGTTGGTTTAGTTTCACTTTTGTCATGGAATGAAAATTGGGTTAGATTAAGGGGTGACATAGATATTATTGGGGTGGGTTATTTTTATATTCCAGTTTAAAAGAGACTCTTAAGTGAGGTTTGGGGTTGGGGATAAATGGCAACATGCAAATGTGGAATAGAACAATGACGACATCTCTTGTGTTGTCAGTTGGGTTTGTTGTTTCTAAAGTCAAGTGTTTGCTTCTATGTATATCATTCATGTGCGACACTTGAGTCTGAGTGATACTTTTGTGTAGATGTTTCTTTAACGAATGACGGATGCTTCTTAGGGGAATGAATATAAAAATAATGAAGGATTATCTTTGCTGTGGCTATAAAGCATCTAGTTGCGTGAGTATGTGTTGAAATGTCTTCGGAGATACTTATTAATGAGATGATTGTGAATGAAATGAGCAACAAACGAAGCTGGAGTGGGTTTTTGGTGGTGTGATTTTCGCCAAAAATGAAAGAGCCTATTAATTTATTATTTTTATGAAGTTTTTATGACTTAATAGGATTCTCGTTCGCAAATACGAAATTGGTTTCCGCTGATACTCACTGTGGGAATCGGGTCGAATTGATGAAAATGATGCTGATAAGGATGTTGATGATTCACTGTTCTATTGAGAAATTCTGATGGCCTTGATGAATATTAGATTGTGAGGAAAGCAAATGTGGATTTTTCCGAATAGGTTCGATATGTATGGTATGATATATCGTCGACTTTATCACTTACCAACACTTTCTTTGAAAATCAATAAATATTTCTTCTTTACAATTCAAGTAGTTTTGGAGATAAGCAAATGTGAACAATGACGCTACAAAATGACTCAAACAAATCACTTCCGTTTTTTTTTTTTTTTGATACTTTTTTAACAGCTGATAAGATGACATGTTTATCTTTCTATTCTTTTCCTTGGGCTCTTGAGTGATAGTTTTTTTTATCATTGGCGTAGAAATAGATTGGTTTCGGGTTAAGTATGTTGAAACTGAAACTGCACCGCTTTGCATTCATTGTCTAATAAACTTATCGTTTTTGTATGAATTTTATTTTGTTCCAGATGACTTTCAAAAAGTAAAATAACAATGGCTTATCACTTCTGACTCAAGAAAAAATGCATACTTTATTTCTTGATAATGCGTTTTCCTAAAAACATTTTTTGTTAATGACAAATAAATGTTTGTTTGAAAAAGATTTCTAGAAAAAGAAATTAGAGACTAAATGGAATTGATAAAGAGTCCTTTGTTTTGGGATTGCAGGCTCATAGCCGTAGCTAGGATTTTGTTTCAGGGGGGGTTAAGATAAATAATAATTTTTTCAACATTCTTGAAGTACGGCTAAAGAACGATTCTCTATACTTGAGAGTACGTCCAAAGTTGGACTCGATGATGGCCATTCCTAGAAGCGCGAGTAATACGGGCGAATTGTTTAAGGGGAGGAACTCAACTGGCTATTTGACTTGAGCATTCATCGTAAAAGTAACGATAGAACCGAAAGGGACACGACACGTTACGACGGTGGTCTAACGAGGTGAATGAGTTGGTTATGTCTCTGTCACCAATCAGTCTTACGGCTCTTTTTTGTATACCGTCCAAGATGCAAGTGCCACTCATAGACAGTGGCAGGGGAGGTATATCTCGCTTTAACGATACAAGACAGCATTGAGTTTTCGAAGCATTAAATTCTGCGCGATTTTGTATTCTCCATTGTACAATGCTGTTGAAGTCAGTGTTTAATGAGCTAATCATATTTTGCCGTTGCAGTTCCACATCCGAAGAGGAAGGATGTGAGTCTGGAAACGAATATGAAAAGCTAAGGGTACTATCGTCAGCAAAACAATTGATTGGATTAGAAGTTACAGACAAGAAATCATTTATAAAAATGAGAAAGAGGGTCGGAGACAAAACGGAGCCCTGGGGTAAACCAGCATTTATATTGTGGGTTTCAGACTTGAATCCGTCCAGTACAACTTGTAGTGAACGGTTCGAAAGAAAGTTTCTAATCCAACAAAGAAGGGATTCACCGATATCGAAAGATTCGTTCCACTGTTTGGTGAGATAAACCATCAGATCACCAGTGGACCTGTTACTGTACTGCCGGTCGTAAAGAAGTTTTCGGTCTTTGAGATATTTCTTGACTTGATAGTTTATCAGCGTTTCCATGACCTTACAAGGAAGGGACGTAAGTCCAATCGGACGATAATTAGAGGGAGAAGAAGATTCGCCTTTTTTTGGAATTGGCCGGACAAATGCTGTTTTCCAACTGCTCGGAACGATAGATGGAGAAGCTTACGCAAGGGTTTTGCCAGCGTGGAAGAACACCTCTTAAGATTAATAGCAGCGATACCATCCGGACCAGCAGATTAATTTATGTTGAGAACTTCTAGGACTCTCGCCACAGTACGAGTGCGGATGAAGATTTTTCCCATGGAATCATTGACGCACTCAAGAACTGGGGGAATTATGACACTCTCTAGCAGCTTTCGCGATAGAGCTAACAACTGTAGTTTTTTTACTGTCCACGAGCGTAGCGACCGAAGAAGAAGAAAAATTCTTCATATTTTTTACAAAAGACCAAAAATTTTTACTGCCCTTGGGACATTGCAGTATTTTTTGCTTTAATTTTTGGCCATGTAACGATTTATGTAAAAGAAATATGGTTATCTCTGTTTGTAGGTAACTAGATAGCGAGAGTAGTAAATGATATCTTGATTACCTATACCAAACCGAATAAATATACAAAAGTTTCTGGAAGAAAATAGAAAAATACCCTTAAGCTTCAATGGAAAAGTTATAAATTCAGTGTTAGCAAGACAAAAAAAAATCATTAAGTTATTAATCAATAGTTATTTGATTTTGCTTTACAAAATTATTTCGGGGAGGGTTAAACCCCGTAACCCTCCCCCTAAATACGGCTATGTGCAGGCTGCGTTCTATTTATAAGCAATTTTAAAACTTGTGTATCATCCCTGATAAGTTTTAAACAAAAACCCATGTCATGACTCCGAAACAAAACGTCTTTATGATCTCATAGTTCATTTTAAAATAAATTCATTATGGTTATACAATAGTCGACGACGCGACGTAAGTATGTAAATAAAGAGTTCTTGGGGCTTAATTACTGGTGGTAAAGTCTGTTAATTTGGAATATTATATTCATCTTACTATACTGGCGTTGATCTGAGCTCCTTTATGTCTGTAATGAAACATAATCGCACAGTGTAAGAAATAAGTAGGAGGAAGAAAATTGTTTAACCCAAAACATGAAGTTGAAGTTAAAGAGTACGAAAGAGTTTAACTAACCTACTATTAAATTGACTTCTTGCAACCCGATTTTTTAGGATTTCCCTAATTAATCACCAAGACCTTTCTATTTTACCATCCGGATACTTTTTTCACGGTAAGTGATATAGGAACTCTTGGAAGCTTTGTCAGTATCGCAAGAGGTAGTAGATACCAATAAAACATAAAATGTAAACATTTTAGACACGAGTGGGTTTCAAGCCCACGCCTTCTATGTGACTGCTCAAAGCACATCACCATAACAATACTTATTTTAGTGGAAACATCCCTTGCCTAGCAATCTATTGGGCAGTTTAGGACAACAAACATAATATATGCTTTTTTGTATAGAGAGAGATCCCAAAAAATTATTTCAGAAGGGTGCGCATTTATTTAGCTTAGCTAGAGCTAAGTGCTCTCTCTCTCTTGAAATTTGCATCATCATTACAATAATGTTTCCTGAAATCATTAATGGCTTTAACTAAAATTTTTAACCTCGAATTTTTAAGTCAGAATTTTCTTTCAAAGACTTTTTGAAAGTTTAAACCAAAAATAATTTCTTGCAATTTTAAATAGCATTTTTTGATGTGGAGCTTAATCAAAAAAATAATCTGGTAGGATTAGGATAGTATTTAAACCGTTTTTAGTTTAATCATACAAAACTTCTCTTAAACAAAAGAACTGCAAACCGAAGAAATGTGTCCTTAACTTCGCATCATTAACTTTTTCAGATAAAAATAAAAAAAATATGTAATATTCTTGCAATAAAGTCATAAACGCCAGAGTAAAGCTTTTTGAAATGTCTCCTATCTTCTTCCTCTTGTGATGTTCAAAAAGAAATTTGCGACCATAGCCAAAGTAATAATCAACGCATAACACTTGTCACCTGGTTTGGTTTGACTTCCAAATTTGCGACGCATCTTTACGCAAAAGTGCATGTATTTTTTTTTTTAAAGGAACCACTTACTTTCCAAATCAGGGGAAAGTTCCTACACTTTCTCATGGAATTACGAATTCAAAAACAATTACAAAAATATACACACAATTTTAATGTTCATATGATAACAGCAACACCTCTTTTGTCAAAGCATGCAAAGATTTTAAACGGAGGTTGATAAGGTTCGAAGTTTGAAACTTATGTTAATGGCTTTTGACTAAACATAAATAAATGCGACATTCAAAGTTTTAAAAATTTAACGCTGAAGGGCGTGAAAATAAGGATTGAAAGTTTTATTCCGATGACATCGCTATTTTACAAACAACAAACCCCACAGAGATTTCAACCTAGAACGGTGAAATTTTCGCTCATGATAGAGAATTTCATTCTATTCATTTTATGGTGCGAACGTTCTATTATTCGGATCTGCAAAATTAAAGTCTCTTAAGAAGTACAAGGCCTTAGGCATTCGATGTAAAAGTTACCGATATGAAATACAAATTTAAATGGAATAATACATAATAAGTATGTGTTATATTTCATCATTTCAAATTTTAAAAAAAGTTGATAAGAAATGTTACCGTTATGAAAATGTAATTTTGCAGTTTTGCAGATTTTTTGTTCCTTACAAATATGTTGGCAGTTGTTATCCAGTAAATAGCGCGTGTTTTTGGACTAAGAAATGTATCAATTTCTTAATTTACTAAAAAATCACTAATCGATGATACGAAATGTTATTTTTTTAGTTTTTTATAACAAATTTTTCCTTTTGTTTTGGTAATAGAAATTTTTACTGATGTTTCCGTTTACCTACAATTTGATTTAAAAGCAAATACTATTTAACAATTTCAACGATTTCTCAACATCCGCTTTACCAACACTTCTAGTTACATAAGTAAATACATGCAACTGAACCTGATTTATGTGTGGTAATGAACAGAAGAAATCAAATTCAACAATCCAAATGGAAGTTGTTAAAACCCTCATTATTTTCATTGAACACCTTCAACATTTGTATTTCTCTGCAGAACAACCAAATCAACAACCAACCTCTCGTTAGAAATCGCCCACAAACGCTGCAGAAATGAACACTTTTCAAATGAAATCATCCAACAATAGAAAAACTTTTTTTTAGTGTCACTTTTATTATTAAGAATCAAGAAATCTTTCCACAAACGCTTAGAACAGAATTATGACAACCAAATTGCACGAAACAAAAAAAAAAGAAACACCGAAAAATATGTCGACTTTTGAACCGAATCAAAAATTTCCAACGCCCGCTGTACCGTCAGTAATGTAGGTGATCTGTACCGTCGCAGTCGTCAGACCATTAAATCTCGTTGTCACAGTCCCAAATTAAAGATCAAGAACCGTTTAATAATTTTGTTTATCTTTTGTTCACCATTGAACATACAAAACACGTGAACGTGAATTACGATCGCGCTCTCCGATCATGACTGATTGGTCTGCTAGCAAACAGATCAGCCGAGACCTCCAATATGAGAAAATGTTTTTTTTTTCCTAATTTTTTGAGTGGGTGCAATCTTCTTGTTCTGAGTGATCTTTTTCTTTCATTTTTTTCTTGTCTACTCTCATTTTCGATCTAGAGAAAATTTTACTAAAATGTGTTTTTCTTTTTCTTCTTATGTTTACTTTACGCATTTGTAAAAGTCATGCTGATCGCTGATACATTGGGATTCCTTGTTATTGCTTAACCCCGTTCGGATTCCCCCCCGAACATAATTCGTTCCCTTTCTTCTAGAAGCTAAAAGACAATTTAAATGCGTTCCATTGACGGTTTGTCGTGGGTGCGGTTGGGTTTTCGCGAGCTGCAAGCTTACGCTATGTAATGAAAACATATGGCACGTTCGACTGTGCTATTAAAGCGATCTAAAGTTGCATGATGGACAGTTCAGGGAATACCGCAGAATGTGCCACATTCAAATACCAGAGAATGTTAATAAACATTTCAACACTACCGCCCTCCTGCGGAATCGTTGCAGCTGTGAAAGAGTTGACTTGTTTTCATTTACAAGTGTTTATTGTTTACTTCTTGAAGTGCCTACTTTATAATGTGCAAAGGGATTCTCTCGAACTACATTTTCCTCCCAGCTCCCACCAATACCCCTTCGCCCCTCCTATCCATCGAAAAAGATAGTTCTAAGAAAACCATAGATTGAATATATTTCTGGAAATTGTCTGGTTTCTCGGCCTTCAGTGTAGGTATACTCATGGAAGATCTAATTTTCATTTTTTATGTGCGTTAACTTAGTCATCGCTCAATTTGTTTATTTCGAGTTTTGATGTTTTTTTTATTCGTTTTGTCTGAGGCCGATTCCAATACAATGTTGAAAATGGACGTGGAAGATTTATGAGTGTCTATTAGGTGTCGATTGGGGAAAAAGCGTTTCACGTAAAAATAGAGGAACGGATATTACAGTGGGGCTAAGAATCAAATAAACTTTGGTTTTTATTGATGAAGGTGAGTCCAAAAATGGAAGTTTAGTCAACGGCAGTAGAATGGGGCATTTGAGAAGAACACGCACCAAGAAAGTACGAAACAAATGAAGTTAGTTACTGCCGATGACAGTGTCGAAATGTTTGCAAATTCAAATTTCTGACATGACCTCAAAACTAAAATGAGCAAATCAATCGAAAATTCCTTTGAGAAATGAAATTTCTTGATGTTCAAACTTCAAAATACTATGGCACAGTATATTCCACTTTGATTTTTCCCTTTTTTGTCGGTCATAAATAAATGAGGTGCCTATTTACAGACTAAAGAGATGAAAGGAGATCAAGATCAATGTTTTTATGGAATTGAGAATTTGGTACAAGACATTTGGTAGTTTTGAAATGAAAATTGAACTCAATCGGATTAATAGGGTGAGAACTAAATTTTTTAATTGAACATACTTGAAATTTTCATTTTATCTACTTGAAGTTTAATATTAAGAGATGTATTGAGAGAGTTCTTAGAACTTACAAGATGAGGTGTTGAGTTTAATCAATTTATAGCTAGTTCTTAAAGAGAATTTTAAAAAATATTTGATGTTCGTTTTAGTATTTTTGACAACAAAGTAAGTAAGTAAGTAAGTAGTTTTATTGAGGCATACATAACTCAGTACATGTTTTTACTTACAAACTAGATTTAATAAATTGGTCGACTTAATGATATGTCTGACTTCATCAAAGTTTAAGCAAATGTCATTTAAGTTAATAACATTAAATTGATTCCATTGTAAATTAAGCTTACATTATTATTAAAGTGTACACTTGCTCCCGGTGTACAATCTCAGCTTTGCCTTTTCGGCTTTTACTTATGACTATAACTTAAAACTAATTAAAACTAAATAAAACTAAAAAGGTCAATCTTATCTTCTCTAGGATGTGAATATTTAATTCATATATACAGGAATACACAAGCTTTAGGTTCTCTTAAAGAAAATATAAGTATTATATTATCTCAAGAAAACCCAAAACTTATGTGTTGGAAACAAAGGTTAATGTGAGTGAACAGATACATTAATTTATTAATATTTTAATCGGTATCATCCCCTAAAATTAAGATGCTTTTTCGTAAAAAGGCACGGAGAGGATATTACTTGAACCAGAGCTCAAAAGAGGTGTAGATCGTTCATTCAGAACATTAAACGGTGATAAGTAGTAACAATCATTTATACTTAGCTCAGTGTGGGCATCAATCAAGGATCTTACAAGTGGATTCGGATGCGAACTAATGCGTTCCATTTTTTTAATAAGCAGTTCAACTTGGTAGGCCATCAGAGGTATAATTTTTGTTGTTTCATATATGTATTCATTAGAATAGAATTTTTTGTTAGGCTTTCTAAATTTTCCACAACAGAATCTCAAAAGTTTTCTTTCAAAAATTTCCATTTCCCTGGCTACAGTTGGTGAGATCGTAAACCAAATAGGAAAACCATACAAAAGTATTGGTCTTATCAACGTTTTATACATAAGTGTCTTTGTTTTTATGGACACTTGCTTTGAGGTAATTAACGGTTTAAGCATCGCAGAAACCATTTTGGCTCTATTAAGAACTATTCTTGCGTGCTTGTTGAATAAAAATCTATTATGAAAATGTATACCTAAGTATTTTGTTTCATTTTTTAATGTTATTTGGGTTTCGTTTATTCTCAAAGAAAGTGTTTTGCTTTCCTTTACAGCAAGATAATGACCTTTACCACTGGAGTTTCTAAAGCACGTTAAGCCACATTTACCGGTATTTATTTTGAGTCTCCATTTTTTAAAATAGTTTTCCACAAGTGGGAGGCTTTGTTTTATTTTGTCCAACGCAACACTTGGCCGGGGATCGCTTGCCAGAATAGTGGTATCATCAGCGTAATGAATTGATCCTGGTTCCTCAGTTATAGGATCAGAAAGAGGGAAATCATGAATGAATATATTAAACAGAGAAGGGCCAAGGATTGATCCTTGAGGCACACCAGAGAGTATACGAAAAGGTTCCGATTTTTCAGTTTTTATTGAAATTGCCGTAGTTCGACTTTCGAGAAAACTATATATCATTTTAACTAGCCAGTCAGGGCATCTTAGATTTAAAAGCTTAAATATAAGCCCGTCATGCCATATCGAATCGAAAGCTTTTTCGAGATCGATATCTAAGCTAACTGTGCTTTTCTTGTTTTTTAAGTTTTCGACAACCTTATTTTGAATAACGAGTAACGCGTGTTCAATTGAGCAACTTTTTTTGAAGCCAAATTGATTGTTCGGAATAATGTTTGCTTCTTCTAAGAACCTAATCAAATGATCTGCCAGAACTCTTTCAAAAAGTTTTCCAGTATTAGAGAGCAATGAAATTGGTCGAAAATTGGATATATCTTTCGCAGCTTTGTTTTTGCTATCGGTATGATTATTGCTTGTTTCCAAGCCCTAGGAAAATAACCATTGTTTATACAATGGTTAAATATTAAGGACAAAACCGTATCTATGGAAGATGGACATTTTCTCAAAATAAAATTAGAAATTTGATCGATTCCAGCTGATTTTTTGTTGTTCAAAGAAACCCTAAATTCTCTGACTTTTTCGGCCGTAGTAAAGTTGGGTCTGGGCCTTGTAGCATTGTTTGAAAGTGAGAAATTTGTTAAGTTTTGACCAAAATGAGTTGATTTGAATAAGTTAATTGCATCTGACACTTCAGTTTCAAAATTTTGATCTGGTAACGTCTCGGGACCAGAGTAAAGTGAAGAGTAAAAATCTTTAAACGTGTTTAATTTGGATTCCATGTCATTCAAGTTCTGCCCGTTGTATGTAAGTATGTCCTTAGAGATATCAGTTCCAAAATATTTCCGCCCCGTTATTCTATCTATTTCTTTAAAAGCAAATGGTGAAGGTTTAATTTTCTTAAGTCTTGATTGAAATGCTTTATTTAAGTCTATATTGACATTATCTCAGACATTGGATCTTAGAATGTAGTTGGAGATATTCGGGATTTATTCTATTTAAATATCGGTGATAAATTTTTTTCAGTTCTTTTAGCCATAAACTACGTAAATCAATTAGTTTTTTAGTTCTTTCAGAGATGGAATGAAATTTTTTGTTTTGGGGTTGGACTAAAGCTGAGTGCAATTCAACATTTGATGAAATAATCAAATTTAATTTATCTATAGACGAATCAATTTCACTGTTCGAAAGGTTTCTATCATCAGGAATGAAAAGGGACGACAAGTTAGAATGTAGTCTTAGTCTAAAAGCATCCCAGTCAGTGTTTTTAAAACTTCTGATTGTGTCTGGAGGCACTAGAATTGGAAGAAAGTTGTATAGTTTTATTTCTACAATGATTCCAAAGTGATCCGATACAACCGGAAAGGTTTTACATGTCGGGGTGCTTGATGGGCTAGTGGCAATGTCAGCAATGCTTATTGTTGATGTTTTAATAAAGAAGTCTAAATATGAGGACGTTCTAGGGTATGTTGGGCCATCAGAAGGAATTATATCCAGATTAAAACAGGGACCATTATTAAACCAATTGTGAAATAGGTTTCCATTATTATTACACACTCTGTCACCCCAGGCACTATGTCGTGCGTTGAAATCCCCTCCAATCAAAGCTGCGTCAAAACTAACAACAAGCGAATAAAGTCTATCGAGTTCCCCAGATAGATTATTACCAGCATTTGATGGTATATAAATACTACCAAGAATTAAGCGTAGAGTAGACCCGTTTGGATTCACTGACGAAATACAAACAAGGCAAACTGAAAACTTACTACTTTCGAAAGGAACTGCGCTGAACTTGAAATTTTTGTTCAAAAGAACTGCCGTTCCTCTCCCTGAATCATTTCTTATGATGTTGAAATCGTCAAAAGTTGGTTTGTGTCTTGCAGATAAAAGTGTTTCAGACAAGAAACATATTTGTGGTTTTTTATTTTTTAGAATATCTAGAAGTGCGGTTCTTTTTGCACTTGAAATTATAGAATTAAAATTTATCGACATTATTTTTAATTTGGTATTGTCCATCATTATGTGACAATGGAAGCTACAAACTTAAGGTAAGAAAACATTTTTTCTTCCTTAGTTTGCAGCTGTTGATATGTTGGCCAGAATTGTCTTATTTTGACCAAAAGATCTTTGAACGGTATATTGAAAAGATTCTCTGATTCATTAAGAAAATCATTCATATCTCCATTCGTTACATTTGACTGACTAATCAATGGCGGTTGGTTGTTATTACTCACATTCACATGATTATGAGGCCCTCGTTTGTAAGTATTCGTTTGCCTCATAAAGGCCTTTACTGAATCAGCGTACGAAATATTTGTGTTGACTAAGTTATTAATTGCATTTTCTACAATACCTTTTGTTTTATTTGAGTTTTGTCTAGCCATTTCGATTGTCATCAGTTTTTTTCTTTATATTTTAGGAATGCAGGGCACCCCTGGTAACTAGCTGCATGTCCTATCTCATCGCATTCATATCTCCATTCGTTACATTTGACTGACTAATCAATGGCGGTTGGTTGTTATTACTCACATTCACATGATTATGAGGCCCTCGTTTGTAAGTATTCGTTTGCCTCATAAAGGCCTTTGCTGAATCAGCGTACGAAATATTTGTGTTGACTAAGTTATTAATTGCATTTTCTACAATACCTTTTGTTTTATTTGAGTTTTGTCTAGCCATTTCGATTGTCATCAGTTTTTTTCTTTATATTTTAGGAATGCAGGGCACCCCCCCCCCCCCTGGTAACTAGCTGCATGTCCTATCTCATCGCAATTAACACACTTAGCTGGAGGATTTTCCTCATTTTTTTCCCTACGTTCTTTAGAGGCTTTTATACACACCTCAGAATCATGTGATTGACCACAAATTACACATCTCATTACATAAGCGCCTGAATGTCCAAATCGTTGACACCTGAAGCAACGAACCACCGTACGGTTAAATTTCTTTTCCCAATAAACCCTTTGGTAAAGTAAATACTTCACACATGTAAGATCCTTAATTGATTCACCAACCTCAAGTTGTACAAGAAACATATTTAATTTTAAATTGAGTTCTTTAGAACGTGATGTAGCAAAAGGTGTTATCTTAAAAATCTTAATGTTTGGTGCAACTTCTTCCAAAGCTTTTTTTATTTTGTCTACAGGAGTGTCTCCATCGAGACCCTTCAGCAATATAGAAACCTTCTTCGTGTCTTTTGGAGAGAAAGAAAATGCCCCGATACCCGTTTCGCGCAGTCGATCAATAATCAGTTTGTGAACAGCAGAATTATCCACATAAACCTTTGTTTTCCTATATCCCATGTTAACAAATTTATGTGTCAAATTGGAAATATTACATTCTTTTGAAGCGAGTAAAATAAGATCACTAAGAAGTGCGCAATTGGCGCAAAAATGAATATAGGTGGGCAAAAGGTTTTATTATTAACACTTTTTATTACAGAGTTATCATTATTTGTTGATTGAAGAGCAGCTTCGCACTGTGCTGAATTCGTACTTGTATTTGGGATTTGATTATTACTAATCTCTCTTGAATTTCTTCTAGACTTTGGTGGGGGAATGTAGTTCTCAGGTAATTCAGCGAGAGAGGCAAATTGGTTGCTTGACGTTGATGGTTGATGTGAGTGAGGTGTTGAACTTGGCTCACTGGAATTGTTTTTTAATTTTTTCTCAGAGTTTGATTGGAAGCTATTAGCTGAGCGTTTTAATTTATTTATTACGGTCGACCATTGAGGATTACCGTCACCGATACCGATTTCCATGGATTCATCATCAGAATCACCAACGTTTTCATAAGCCATATCCCCAGGGAAATGCTGGGTGTTCTTGGGTTTAGTTGATGAACTGTGTTCACCGCTTTGTTCGATAGAGTTCATATTTGCGAGACTGCTCTTACCAGTTTCTAATGATCTGAGAGAGTTTGTATTATCTCTTTTATTTAAGAGTGCATTCGAATTATCAATTAAATCACGTGTTAGGGAGTTTGTATTATCTCTTTTATTTACGAGATCATTCGGATTGTCAATTATTGCACGTGTTTTATTAAAATCACTGCACTTATCACTGCTTATGGGCCCCAGCATAAATGCTGGGGAGTGTTTTTCAACTTTATCACTAATTTTTAGATCAAAAGGTCACTTTCACCATAAAACAAAAAAAAATATTAATTGTTTTTTTTTCTTTTTTTTTCGGCCTCAGCCGTCAAAATTGTTCACTGCTTTTATAGCAAATTTAAGCTCTCTCAACAAACGTCCGTTCACAGTCGTAGTCCAAAGTGAACTCGTATTTTTGACAACAATGCTGTTTGTTTCACAAGAATCAATTAATACTTCACAAAGATGGCTTCATTATTGTTTGTTTTGGCTTTTGGTTTATGATTGCAAGAAATTTTTACGAGGGGAAAGAGAGAATTTCATAATATAGTATTAAAAAAAATAGTCTTATGTGTTGGAATTTTGAATTTTTCGAAACAAAACAAAAAATTTGATTGCCATTGCAGGTTTGTAAAACAGAAGACAATTCGAAAAAATGTCCTATTTTAAGGACAAGTTGTGACATAAGATTGTCCACTGTTAACTACAATTCATATAACAGTAGAGGTGGCACTATAGTTCCGAAAAGGCTAAGGCCTTTGTAAAAAAAAACCTTTAAGAAGCACTACCTGCTCGGGAAGTGAAGGTAGGGCCTCTTAAATGTGTATGTCAAGAATTTAGGACGTACCTATGAAAAATCAAAGTTTCAGTGCTCACTGCTCACTCTGAATTAGAACCAACATCTACTCTGGTTAATCGCCACTTTACAGACACCTTTCCCCACTGGTAGTACTGTTAATTGTCATCAACTTGAAAAAAAACTCTAATATCTAACGTTCCTCCTTAAAAACGATTGGATTTGTCAATTATCTGTTTATTTTTTTCGGTCTTTCTGTCGGCAGCATCTAAGAATGATGGTTTAAAGTAAAAGCAGCACAAAATTTTTTGTTTCAAAATTCTGCATAACGAAATCCCGCAAAGTACTTTGCCGAAATATCATTTCCCCTAAAAAAGTCCTACCTTTTTTCATGACAGTCTACTCCTTTTCGCTTCTCAAAGTTACATATATGTAGCCCTGAGTTAGGTCACACCCTTGTTAAAAAACAGAAATTTAACGAGACTCCAAACGCTGAGAATCATGTAGAGGGAAGCATTAAAATTCTTCGTTCGATAATTCTATTTAAGCCATTGTTTTTTCGGCGAAAACACTTGAAAGCCGGAAAGTCAAATTCCGGAAAATTTTTCCTTATGGTAAATACTCCTTTTTGGAAAATGAAATAGTACTTTTTTACGGGATATTTTTGTCATTTATTCCGAAATTATTATTTCGTATTGGAATGCTTGATATGTAAAATTGATTTTTTTTTTTAATTTTGTTATTTGATTTTAGGTTGAGATTAATCAGGTTTTTGGATTGGAAGAGATTTTTATTCCCTTTTATCTGTTAAAATTTTGAGTTAAGTATGAAAAACTTGAAGATAGATTAACATGATGTTTAGGGAAAATATGCGAGATTTTACTGATAAAGTGATAACAAACTACTTAAACATTGTATACAGCTAAAAAAACTAAATAACAATACTGAATTAAAAATAAAGTTTTGTGGCCACTCAATTGAGTGAATATTACAGAAACACTGTCTCAATATGGACAAATATTATTTATAACAATTTAATGCCGTATCTCTTTTTAACTAATTTTCGTCCAAAAAAGGAAGAGAAGGATAACACAGCATTTATAAACAAATAAAATACAAACCTATGGCTTAGAACTCGTGCGAATTAAAATACAACTTTGTATTTTATGAAAAAAAAGCAATCGACGAGTCCTATAGCAAGAACAATCTTGAACTTGAACTGTCTCAAAAAAGCAACTGCTGGTATAGAAATATTTGAACGAAGAATTTTAATGTGTTGTTCTCCATGATTCTCAGCGTTTGGTGTCTCTTAAAATTTCTATTTTTGAGAAAGGGTTTGGGCTCATTCAAGGCTGTTAGAAAAATCGAAAAAAGTACTACATACATTTTGATCTTCTTGATTCACATAAATTTATGTAACCAAAAGGAGTAGATTTTCTTGAAAAGAAAAGGTTGAATTTTGTAGGACTGCAGGAAAGGGATTTCGAGCGTTTGTTTTCGTCTTTTGACCCGAAATCCTTTTTTTGTGCCAATTTCAGATTGCTTATGCTACAGGAAGGACAAGTTGATTGCTAACCAACCGCAGCACCAGCTCCAGCGGCAGCATCAGCAGCAGTACCGCCAGAAGCGCCACCAGTAGCGTCAACGTCAACAGCAGCGAGGCAGCAGCAACAGCAACACCAGCAACAACCTCAGCCTAAGTCCGAGAAAGTGCCACCAATTAGGACGCAGGACGTTAAACAGGTATGTAAGTCGGCCACAGTTAACAAATTTTGTATAAAAATTATAAACGAGAAACAAAAGCGGTATTCGGTCCAATGCTTCACATTGGCCGAATACAAATTAGTCAAAGACTGTCTGAAAACAGCCACTGCTGAATTCTTCAGCTTCACTCCTAGGAGTGAAAAACTGAAGACGGTCCTTTTGAAGGGCATCAGTTCCTGCACGGAACCAGAAGAGCTCCTAGCTGAGCTCCGTCAGAATGCCAGCGATGACCTCGAATTCATCGGAGTCAAGCCTTTTTCTACGGTAAGGTCCAGACGGGAGGGGCATAAACTGCCAATTTTCATAGTTACTCTGTCGCCCCAAAGTAGACTGGAGAGTCTCAGGAATATTACTGTCCTAGACTACCAGGTCATACACTGGGAAAAATTAATGAGGCACGACGACATGCTGCAATGCATGCGCTGCCAAATGTTCGGTCACGCTGCAGCCAATTGCGAAATGCAGTTGCGCTGTGTGAAATGCGCCGAAACCCACAAAAGGGGTGAATGCAGGCTAGGGACTGAGCAGGTCGAAGACATGACCCAGCTCAAGTGTGTAATATGCGGGAATGAGGGGCACCCGCAAATTATCGGGGCTGTCCTAAAGTCCAAGAGATACGGGAAAAACAGGCCAGCCAAAAAGCCGCAGAAAGTCGAACCGTACGACAAGCTCCGATAGCAAATTCATTCGGCCCGATATTTCATACGCCAGATCTGCGAAAGGAATGGGTAAAGCGAGACAGGCTCCACCACCGCTCGCCCCACAGGCCCAAGAGCCTAAGGCACCGGCGGGGCAGCCAGACATTCTGTCCTTGTTGCTGAGCATTCAAGGCCAGTTGGCAGGACTGCAAAGTCAGATCGTGGAGCAAGCCGGAAGAGTAGATAAACTCTACTCTATGATGGCTGGCCAAGCGCAACTTCAGGGTTAAGGGGGCGCTGCCGAAGACGCGCCTGAGGATCCTAGGTTTGAATGTGAATTCATTGATAAGGATCGAACGTAGAGCCAATTTGTTCCAGTTGTTGAAAGACCACAGTCCTGATGTGTTCATGGCTAGCGAAACCAAGCTAAACCAGAAACATAAACTGACTAACAACAATTACAATATCGTAAGAAGGGATCGACCCGACTCTACTCAAGGAGGCGGTGTTGCCATCTTCATACGTAAAGGCATTAATTATAAAGTCATATACAATAATGATTTGCGAAAGCTCAGAACGCTAGAAGTTTGCGTCGTATGCATCTCTCTCACTCAAGGAAAGCGGATGTATATGATTGCGGCTTATGCGGCTGAAGCTCCGCAGGCTAATATATTTATCTCAGAGCTCGAGATTCTTTTCATGGTACTAAAACTGAGCTTGGAAGAAAACTACTTCATTATGGCCGGAATTTGAACGCGAAACATGAAGATTGGGGAAATCAAACAAATAATCCAAGAGGTAATCATCTTTTTAATTTGATGAATCTTCACAGTGTTGAATATGCTGTCGACTTGCTGGCTACTGAAAGGCCATCGTTCCCAAGGAGCGGTGCCTTCCTGGACCTTTTGCTGTACGATACCAGACTGACAATAACGGACAAAGTGGGTAATCACCCTCGAAACTGCTTACAGACAGTGGAATACGACAGTGACCACTGCGGACTCGCTGCTGTAATTCAGATTCCGAACGAGCTTGTGGAGTTGGATGAATTCGTTCCAGCGCATTCTTACAATTATAGTAAGATGCGATGGCCGCGTTTCACCCAAGTCCTTGCAAGAGAACTTCTTTCGAGTGACATAGCCCCACCAAACAACAGAAACTTGACAAATACAGAAATCGACCAACACCTTGAACAGATGGACAACATAATAAAACGAACAATGGAACGGACAAAACCCAAGTACAAGGAACGTGACCAAAACAACGTCTACAGTAACGCGACTATAGACGCACTACACAGACAGAAAAGCGGACTACAAACAAGACTGAAAAACTTGTACAGACGATTTACAGACCCGAACGACCTGGAGATTAGGACACTGAAGTCGTCGATTAAAAACGTCAACACCCTGATCAAGGAAAACTACAGGTTATCTATTAACTTGTATTGGGACAAGAAAATTCGGGCCGTTAATTCTAGCGACCCAAGTATGTTCCCTCAAATTAACAAGATATTTAGGTCCAAGAATCAGAATGACCTTCCGTGTCTTAAGCTCCAGAGAACAGTAGAGAACA
This sequence comes from Sphaerophoria taeniata, assembly GCA_943590905.1. Lineage (NCBI taxonomy): Eukaryota > Metazoa > Arthropoda > Insecta > Diptera > Syrphidae > Sphaerophoria > Sphaerophoria taeniata. Next base: position 30,363,168 of record OX016541.1, read on the forward strand.
GAGACGTACTCCTGACAGCGCAAATTGATCCTGAGGAAGCCGTCTTGGACGATGACTTCTTTGTGATTGAAGATCCGCAGGAGAAAGTGGAGACAGTTGGTGCTGCTTTCCAGCAAGTGTATAAGGTGAATGCTTGCACTCGCCCGAACCACGACATGGAGAACAGAGCCTTACTTCATTACTTCTACCTGAGGAATGATATTACGCATTGGCGATCCGAGAACCGTGGTTTTACCCGATTTGATGACGACTTCTTAGCAAACGCTATAATCGCCGAGCGAACGGACCCAAGTTCCTGGCTCATCACGAAGGTAGAACTCCAGCTCATCTTCGATTCAATAAAGAACAAGAAGTCAGCATGTGTCGACGGTATATCCAACATTGTACTAAGACACTTACCGATTGAGGCCATCGACATTTATACCACACTCTTCAATAACGCGCTGAATAATGCATATTATCCAGTGCGTTGGAAGACAGCTATGGTTCATCCTCTCCCGAAAAAGGGAAAGGACAACTCTAATCCGTCAAATCTCCGGTCAATAAGTCTTCTTCCAAGCATCAGCAAGGTATTCGAAAAGGTAATCAATAGGGCTCTGGCTGAGTGGGCTACGGACAACAGTATAATTCCGGATAATCAGTTCGGGTTCAAGGCGGGACATGAAACCATTCATGCCGCGTCTAAGCTCGTTTCTGATATCCAATGGAACAAGTCCAAGAAACAATGCACGGGTGCTGTTCTGGTGGATTTGGAGAAGGCCTTCGACACCGTATGGTTAGAAGGGTAGTTGTACCTAAAACTCACCAGACTAGGCATCAGTAAACCATTATTGTATATGCTTTATGATATGCTCAACGGTAGAAAGTTTGTTGTCAAAAGTGGCAATGTAACTTCTACCACCACCTTTGAAATTAAAAACGGTCTTCTACAGGGAGCGGTGAACTCGCCGATCCTCTTCAGCATTTACACCAGCGATCTGATAAGTAGCTTAACTAACGCAATTGCGTATGCCGACGACCTGATTGCGTACAGAACGGCTCGAAAGGTTGAAGTTATTAGAATTGTCTTGCAGCGTGACTTCGAGAAGATTCAGCGATACTGCGACGATTGGAAACTGAAAATAAATGTCCAAAAGTCGGAGACAATTTTGTTCCGGACTCCGTTGGCTAAGGCTTCGCAAGATACGTGTAAGAATTGGCGCAAGATGGTCATTGTTGATCCTCACGGACAGCCATTGACGAACAGAAGTGTAGTGAAGTACCTCGGTATCTGGTTGGACCAGTTTCTGTATTTCGACAGACATATAGATGCTGCTCTAACTAAGGCCAGAGGAGCCTTCGCTTTGACAAAACGGCTGTTTTTCAGCAGTCGGCTTGACCCCAGAGTGAAGGTAATTTGCTACATGGCCCTCATACGGCCAATGATCGTTTATGGTTGTCCAGTGTGGTTCAACATTGCCCCTTCCCAAATGGAGAAGTTTCGGGTGTTCGAGAGGCAGTGTCTTCGGCGCTGTCTCGGTTGGTATCGGACACCGGAATCTTCTTATCTGCATTATTATTCAAACGAAGTTCTATACAACGGGGCTCGAATTAATAGAATTGACAATTTCGTGATAAAACTTGTTCGGGGCCATATTGCGAGAGCTATGACTTCGACCAACAATTTGATTTTCGGGCCGTTCTATCCGAACGACAACTACTTTGACAATGCACTTTTGAGCGGCTTCATCCCACCAGAGGCATTCCTCTATCTAGACCAGTGCGGCATGATACAGGATAGATTGGCAGTACCGCTTATCTACCACGTCAGGCGAAGAACCGTAGACCGGCGGCTTCTGTATGAACGAGGCATCCTCGCTCGTGATGGAGCGGAGCTGCTTCGGTTCAGTAGGGCTGTGTCCGAACAGGACCGCATTGATAGGGTGAAGCAGGAGAACCAGTTTTGGTGGCTTCAAACTGCATCTGATAATGGGTAATCCGGGGTGGGGTATTTTTGCCTTGGCCGGCTTACATACTTGTTTTAGTCTTAGGTTTTAGGTTTAAGTAGAGCAGGAATGGTGGCACAATGAAAAAAAATAAGAATAAAAAAAAAACAAAATCTCATAAAATACAAAAAAAAAAGAAATCAAAATACAAAAAATCAAAAAAAAATGCAAACACATATCACAGACAATATTATAAAAATCCTCGATGGAAATTCAAATAGAAGGACATAGTTGTTTTGCCGCTGTGGTTGTCCTAGTTTTAAGTAGTTTGTAGGTATATTAGGTAATTTAAAGTTTTATTTTAAGGACTTTAGTATGCAAGTTAACCACACAAAAAAAGATAATGGCATTAGTTTTTAAAAGTTTTCTAGTAAAAAAATAAATAAATTGAAATAAACCGAAACAAACTTAGTTAGTAGGCCGAAAGGCATTAATTTTAAGAATAATGAATTACCTAGAGCGCCCGATTAGGGCCAGTAAGTTATATATAAGTAGTAATAGTTAGGCCAGTTTCACATTTTTGTCTAGCATGTATAAGTAGATTTAAGTTTGAATGAATAAAAAAATGAATTAAAAAAAAAAAACAAGTTGATTGCTTATTTTTTAATCAAATACAAATTTACTGTTTAATTCGCCCGCATTTCAAAATTTCCACTTTGCCCACATGTACACATGACAAACTCCATAAGTGGAAATCCGATTTTAGTTCCCTGAGTCTTGCAAAAAATATGTCCAATGGCAATATTTGAATAGCAACAAGAAAAATGATTCAAATCTTAAGGATTGCCTTAGATTTCCACCTCGTTCTGCAGTCTTAGAATTATCGTCACAGAAAACCAAAGTTCTTTAATTATGATGGAAACTTTGTTTATCGCTTGAAATCCACAACAATTACTCGATTTCATTTAAGATTTCATGTTAACGATAAAATGTAAGCGTTCCAGATTTTCTAAAAAATGAATCATTTTTCAACTCAACACTCAGCATATCAGGGCTCCTCTTGTGCACTTTAATTATATCCACTTATGTTCCTGAACTCCCTGGAAGTATTCCTCCTAGTTTTCCTGCAAAAAATTATATATTCCGCTCATAACAATTGCACTCTTAAAAAAAAGAATGGGATCACCGACTCTATATCATGCAAATAATGACGGCAACATGCAGTTCCAGGTATATGATGTATAACCTGCCACTGGCATGTCAGCCGTAAGCCACACTGGGTCAACGTTATTAGATTTTAAACTGTAAGAAATCAGTTCCCTACCGACTACACCCTGTTTCTATTGATTTTTTACCAGTAATTTATTTTTAAAAAAGAGCATTAAACTGATAGATTATAAAGTAACAACTTTGTTTAGCTTTTTCGATGTCATAATGTGAAAGTTTTCCGTGGAGCGGGGCAGGTGATATAACGAGGAGTATTAGAAGCTAGAAAACTAGGTCAGGAATATGAGCTAGTCGGATATCCGTTCCTGAGTGTTTCTTGATTTGATGGCATACAATGTTTAGAATTATTCAGGTTAAAAGGCAGACACAATCCAGGAGTGATATCTGATTTCTCATGGACATTGATTGCTTTTTGCAATGCTTGCGTTTTATGGATATTTTTTTAACCTGTTTTCTATATCTTAATGAATTGTGTCACGCTTTCAACTGTTTGATTTTTGTTTTAAGGTCCTGCTCAAACAAAAAATTTACTAGGTCAACAATTAACCTGGTTTTTAATGGTTTTGTGGTTATGATGTTTTGTAAAAAAGCAATTGTAAGGATTTAATTGTACCACATGCAATTTAACAATTAACTGTGGGTTCAACTACTAAGAATGTCCCTTCTTATTCACTTGAAAAATAATGTAATTGGCTTCTTAAGAACATTATTGCATCAGAGTTGTTGGTCCCGCATTTTGAAACAATGATGAAAATTACAAAAACAAGTTGTTTTTTTGACATCCTTCAAAAGGAATTTGTTAGCAAGTATGAGTAGGAGTAGGAAGAAGACGCCTTGCTAACCTCGACGATGTTCGAATTAAGTACTTTTTAAATAATGCTTTTCACCAGTAATTAGCTTCGATCATTGGAAGGAAAAAGATGACTCTTCGAACCTATTTTAATCAGTTAAAAGCAAATACTGTAGACCAATCATTATTTCGATTATAAATCCTTCGAATGGAATCATTTTAAGCACCTTAAAAATAGGCAATCTATTCACATTGGTCGCACTTGAAAATAGTCTTTTGATTGTTTAACATACTCAGATGGAACCTAAGAAAAAGTCTAACAGAATTGGTGAATTTATCGATAATACCCTTCAGGATTTTTGTAGAGAAACTGCTTTACATGCCCTGAAATACATTGGAAATCGGAGTCTTCAGCTATGGGAGAGGTCAACTATTATGAATCCCCGATTTCAGTGGTCAGTAAGAGGCTAACAAACTTTGTCTTACATTTTTCAGGCTTCTATTTTTAACCGCACTGGCTGTTTCTGTTGGCGTCTTGACTCAACTTATAAGGAACACATATTTGTCCTGGCAGAATACTCCAGTTATCATTGGAATCAGTCCACATCCGGCTTATATTCATAAGATTCCATTTCCGGCAATTACTGTCTGCAACATGAATCAAGTTATTAAAGGTCGAGTGGAACATTACAAAGAAACGTATTTAAACTATTCAATTGAAAAGAAATTACATTTTGGTTATGTAATTGTTGTTTTCCTTTTTTTTATGTTCCAGAGACCCTGATCCAATACCTTATGGATTGCTTCAAATGATTTGTTTGAGGGATGATACAAATTTCAGTCAGTATAATGGTTTGCCACAACCCGAAAACCAGCTTTTCTCGCAATTTATATCAAGTGTAAGTAGACAGCGAATCCCTTTACAATATCATACCATTGACCATAACATTCAATTGACTTCGAAGTTCGAAGTTCACTACCAAAACATATCATATCATATATGCAGATTTTACAGCAACATATCATAATTATACAGCCAAGCAAATTTGTTTCATATCGTTCGAACTTCATCGTCATCGTCGTCGCAACCGTTAAATATAAACATAAAATCATGAAAATTGTTAGAAATAATAAAATGCAAGCAAACTTCAAACATTTTTTTAAAAGCGTCGAACATACAACCATCAAACCAAGTATGATGGTTCTCAAAGCATTGACAATCATTATCATTACCCATCGTCACTTAACAACCTCGCGTCATTTTTCAGCCATTCAAACACTTTTGTTTTTCACTGTTTTTCAACATTCCTCATTGTCCTTCAATCCTCAGAAATTATCATCAAACATCATAGATCACAATCATAATACAAAGCTTTCAAACATAGCCCACATTGCCTTCAAACATCCAAACCTGAATAGTTATCATGCGTTTATAAACTCTTTATCGTTTAACATTCCTCCTTGTCTTTTAAACCTCAAAAATTATCATCAAACATCATACAACATCAAGCATGTTGGAAATCAACTCCTCAACTTAGCTTAGTTTTCACTTAATTCTCCAATTTTTACCAGCACGTTCAAGATTGTGAAGGAATGATGCGATCATGTCGAATGGGTGGAATCTATCAAAACTGCTCCGATTTTTTTCGACCAGTCCTAACCGACGAGGGACTTTGCTGTCTGTTCAATGCTGTCCATCCATCGTTCTTATACAAAAACGAGTATTTAAATGTTTTGTTATGAAAAAGCGTTTGATTCATACAATTTATTTTGTTTTGCTTAAGTCCTTATCCACACCTTCGTGATTTGACTGCAACAGACGGCAGAGTGCCAGTTTATTGGAATCCAGAAACCGGCTACCAAACAAAACTCCCACCAAAATTTTTTCCAAGGGTTGCCGCAGGCACAGGTTTTTCAATGGCGCTGTCAATCATGTTCGATGCGGAAATGAACGATTACTACTGTTCGTCAACCATGGGGCCTGGTTTTAAGGTTTGTCGTTTGTCTTAAAAAATGTTTGAAGTAATTTGTTTGACTTCAACTCAAACTTAAAGATCGTCCTCCATAATCCAATCGAGACCCCATTTGTCAAAGAAACCGGTCTGCCAGTCCAACTAGGCTATGAGACCAAATTCCGTCTTGAAGCCATACAAACTGAAGCTGCCGACGATATGCGTGGTTTGCGCCAAAAAGACCGCCAATGTCATTTCAACTCCGACAGCAAGTTAGATTACTATTTGCAATATTCTCATAGAAACTGCGAACGGGAGTGTGATGCTAGATTGTTTTTGAAATATTGCGGATGTGTTCCATATCATCTGCCACAAATGTTTCCGAACATTTCCGAGTGTCGTCTCAAGGATTTCCATTGTCTGACTTCGATCAAGGACACATCGATTGTCGTCAAGGACAAATGCAAGACCAAATGTTTGCCGGGATGTTTTGATTTGACGTACAAAGCAACGACTTTTGCTGCTCCTCTCACTATGGGTGGATATGCAGTAAATTTTTTGAACGCCGAAAGTGGCAGGAATTTCTCCAACGAATACATCAAGGAGAATATTGCTGTAGTGCATTTTTACTACGAGGAAAATGTGTATCACGGCAATATGCGGTACAGTTTTATTGGGTTGACGCAGTTTTTGTGTAAGTGATGTGATGATTCGGATGCTTTGAAACTTATAAACATTGGTTGTTTTTGTAGCAAGCACTGGAGGCTTGTTGGGACTGTTTACTGGTTTCAGTTTGATTTCGGTTGTTGAAGTTATCTACTACCTTATACTGCGTCCAATTCGGGATATTCTGACGAGGAAGAGAGGAAATAAGGATAATTACTTAAGAGTTAACAAAGAATGGTTCCGTTTTGAATGATCATATAATTAGTTTGTTTTTTTCTTCTAGCCCAGGTTAGTTCAAGTTCGATCATCCTTGTTCGAGAGTAAATCGACGAAGAATGTCGGAAAACTTGCTGATGTCGCTTATTTTAAATCAAAAATATCGCACCAATCCTTTGATGAAAATGACAAGGAAAGTTTTCAATTTTGTCACTAAGGAAATTTGAGTGGAAATTGTTACTCACGCACCGTTTTATCTATGTCAACTTTAGAGCTTCTAAAAGTCAAACAAAATTAAACGGGTTTTGCAATGTTGTTCAAAAAATTATTCATGTTTGTTTCTATTCCATCTTGATTCTAGCATTTCTTCAGTTTCCGGACGCAAGTAATTTTAAAAGTGTCCTCCCGAAATAAAACACGACTTCTTCTAAACAGGAACAATTTTTATTTAATGAAATTTAATTTAATTTTCACATCAAACATTTTAAGAAAATTTTCTTGAAACAAAATCAAAATGTGAAGTAGAAAAATTCAAAGTAATAAACAATCTGAAAGCGTATTTTCAACACCCCCTCTCGCTTCAGATGGTTTTGATTGGTTGTCTGATCGAGTTCCTAAGAAATTTGAAAATTTTTGAAAAACATCTTTCGAAAGTGGTTTTGTCAAAATGTCAGCTCACATTTCATTTGACGGACAGTATTTCAGTTGTATGATTTTCTTCTCCCGAAGATCTCTAATATGATGATGGCAAATATCAATATGTTTGGTTCGAGCTCCACATTTGTCGGATTCAATTAGCCGAATGCATCCTTGATTGTCTTCGTATATAGTTGTGGGCTGATTAATATTTACCTTCATTTCTGTTAAAAGTCTTCGCAGCCAAACAAGTTCTCGACTTGCATGTGATGCCGCTACATACTCCGCTTCGGTTGATGACATAGCAACTGAGGTCTGTTTTCGGCTTGACCAAGCTATGCTGCTTCCTGCGAATTGGAATACATATCCACTCGTAGATTTTCTATCTCTCGAATCACCAGCCCAGTCGGCATCCACATAACAAACCAAAGTTCTTTCTTCATTTGATTGGAGCCATAAAGATTTCTCAACAGTAGTTGCAAGGTATCGCATGACTCTTTTCACAGCTTTCCAGTCACTTTCAGTTGGTGACTCAATTCGTCTGCTCAGAAGATTGACAGCTAATGACACATCTGGTCTTGAAACGGTTGCAATATAGAGTAATGACCCAATAGCTTGACGGTATGAGTTATTATTTGGTAGCATGGGACTTGTTTCTTCATTTGCACTCAGGAAACCCGTTTCAATTGGTGTTAAAACTGGTTTTGATTCTTCAAGGTTGTAGGTTCTTATCAGTTGTTTAATCTTTGATTTTGGCTAAGTTTGAACGAGCCATCTTTATCCCGCTGGATCTCTATGCCGAGATAATGTTTTGCTTCTCCCAAGTCTTTCATTTTTACATGCTTTTGAAGTTCTTTGTAAATGGTATTTATTAGTTCTTCAGAACATCCAGCCACCAGAATGTCATCGACATACATCAACATGAATGTGGTTTGATGGTTGCTCTCTTGTCTTGAAAACAAACATGGATCAGCTGTCGATGCCTTGAACCCCATTTCAAGTAAGATCTCTGTCGCTCTTCTGTTCCATTCTCTTGCTGATTGCTTCAAACCATAGATACTCTTATTAAGTCTTAGCACTTTTTCTTCATGACCTAATATCTTGAACCCTGGAGGTTGGTCCATGAATATTTCTTCACTCAGGCTTGCATTCAAATAAGCATTTTTCACATCAAAATGTCGTACATGTAAACATCTCAAATGTGCAATCACAAGAAGAGCGCGAATTGTTTCATGTTTAACCACTGGTGCAAAGGTCTCGTCGTAGTCTTCACCATATTTTTGGGAAAATCATCTTGCTAGCAGACGTGCTTTATAAGTACTTACGCTTCCGTCTACGTTCGGTTTGGCTTTAAATACCCATTTACAGCTCACTGTTCTTCTTCCTGGTGGGAGATCTGTAAGGGTCCAAACTTGAAGTTCCATCATTGAATAAATTTCTTCTTGAGCAGCTTCAGTCCATTTGCGTTTTTCAGAAAGTGGTAAATTTAATACTTCTTCCCAGGATTCTGGTTCTTTCTAAACATAACCAAGTGCTTTGTAAGATAGAAATACGGGTGGAACGCCTTTATTTGAGCGGTTTGACCTCCGAACTTCTTGATTTTTAGTCTGGTCTTCATTTTCTTCACCATCTTGGATTAATAATTGTTCTTCAACAAGAGGTTCATCTCCTTGAGATTCTTGATCTTCAAGGGGCTTATTAAACGAGATCTTTTCTTCTGTTCCCAATCTCATTGAAACGTATTCAGAATTATTTTCCAGAGGAATTACTTCCATGGGTAGCTTTGGATTCTTGGGTTCATTTTCAATAATTCTTAAGGATCTTGATATCCAAACTCTATTGGATCTTGGATCAAGTACACGGTAACCTTTTGAATTGAGATCGTATCCAACCAGAACTCCTTCTTCAGCTTTGTCATCCCACTTCTTCCTCTTCTGCTTTGGAACTAAGGTGAACGATTTGGATCCAAACACTCTAATGTGGCTCAAATCAGGTTTCTCTCCAGTAAACAACTCAACTGGAGTCTTCTCGAGACTGCTACTGGGTAACCTATTCTGCAAATAGGCTGCGGTAAACACGGCTTCTCCCCAGAAACGATTTGGTAGATTGGCATCAAGTAGCATACACTTCGCTGCTTCGGTTAGGGTTCGGTTCTTGCGTTCTGCCACACCGTTTTGTTGTGGCGTGTATGGAACAGTGTACTGATGGTGTATGCTTCTTTCTTCAAGAATTGTTCCAAGTCCTTTGACACATATTCTTTTCCATTGTCGGATCGCAGAATGACCGGTTTTCTACCAAACCAGTTAAACATAGTTGCGATATAGCCCTTTATAGCACTGGCTACTTCGTCTTTCGATTTCAGCAAATGCAACACTGTATAATGAGAGAAATCGTCAATTAAAGTTAAAAAATATCGGTTACCTCTAGGAGTTGATGTCTGCATAGGGCCACACAGATCAGAATGGATTAATCGTAAAGGTTGCTTTTCCCTATTTTGTCTCACTGGGAACTTAGACTGCGAGAGCTTGCCCTTAATACAATGCTCACAGATGATATTCTCCGAGCACTTCTTCAGATTAATACCAGTTGCAAGACCTTCCTTCACAAGCCTCTCGATAGCAACTGGATCTCTATGGCCAAGTCGACGATGCCATTGATGTATGCACGATGAATTATCAGCTTTACATGACAGCTCAATAGATTTTTCAGTTTCCAGCTTGTAAAGACTGTCACTTCTCTTCGCTTGTGCAACCACTCTTGATCCATTGTAGATTTGGCAAACATTTTCTTCAAAAACAATTCTATGCCCTTGATTGGCTATTCGTTGTACCGAAAGTAAACCTCCAGCTCAGGAACATACAAGACTTCCCTTAGAAGTATCTTCTGAACGTCACCATTTGGTACTAGGCAATTCAACCAGCCACATCCGATTCCTGAAGACATCACTGAAGACCCATTGGCAAGATATATATTTGTGTTGTCATCTCGGATCTTATCAAAGAAATTCTTATCGTTGGTCATATGAATTGTAGCTCCAGAGTCGATGTACCAACCACCACGATCAACTCTGACCTCATCACACACTTCAAATGAGAGAAAATCTTTATTGGAGATGCTATCATTCGATGTTGATGCTACAGATGACTTGGCATGCTTTCCTTTTTGTAAAGTTGACTTGTATTTGTAACAATCTGCTTTAACGTGTCCGAATTTGTTGCAATAAAAGCAAGTTCTTCCTTCATTGGCAAGCGGCTTCTTCTGTTTTGTAAGCTTCGGATTTCTTCGTTGGTTTGACCACATAGCAACTTCTTCTTCGTTGTGCTCACTGTTTTCAAAACGCCTTTGGTATTCGTCCAACATCTTACCAGTAACATACTCAATTGTTAAGTCAGTTTCATCCCGACCTTCGAGTGCAGTAACCAGTCCAGAATAAGATTCTGGTAGACTAACTAACAAAACAGCAACAACTTCGTCTTCTTCCAAAGGTTTTCCAGAAGCTCTTAGCAAACCAACAACTCGCAGAATGGCATCTATATGATCACTCATCTTACCACCAGCATAGCGAATACCATATAGTTTTCTTCTCAAATACAGGCGACTTCCAAAAGTTGACCTCTCGTATTTCTTTGAAAAAACTTCCCAAATGCTGAATGCATCTTCCAAATGGGCGATATGCATGAGTTGACCATCCTCAACGCTCAACGTTACATAAGCTTTCACTTTATTATTTTTCTTAATCCATTCATCATCAATTTCTTCTGGTTTTGGCTTGCTTACCACATCCCAAAGTTCATCTCTTATGAGGACGGCTTGAATCTTCGTCTTCCAGAAAATGTAGTTTCCTCCATTCAGCAAAGAAACATTCGCTTTAAGATCCATTATGTAATCTTGAAAAATTTTGTGAAAATCGTTTAAATTGATTTACATATAAGCCACAACTGGGCCCATAACCTTTTAAAAGTGTCCTCCCCAAAATAAAACACGACTTCTTCTAAACAGGAACAATTTTTATTTAATGAAATTTAATTTAATTTTCACATCAAACATTTTAAGAAAATTTTCTTGAAACAAAATCAAAATGATAAGTAGAAAAATTCAAAGTAATAAACAATCTGAAAGCGTATTTTCAACAAGTAACATACAAATGGGGGCTTATAAAGGGTTTTGTAAAGTATAAACAAACTGGAAAACTGAAAATTGTAAAATAATAATATAACAATCTACAACGAGATCGAATGTAGTAAATTGTAAACCGGAAACATAAGCAAACCTAGCGTTACTTAATTCAGTTTTTAGAAAAGTTTTGTTTGTTGTTTTAAATTGAAGTCTTTTTTATTCCCCTGCCTAAACAGTTTAACTGGTAACACTTTTTCCTAAAAGCTTTAAGATTCAACAACAACGTAACGTCAACGCCAATGAGTTTGCTTTTCGTTCTGGTTTCACGTCACGCATTAGCTTTTCGGGTTAATTCACAATGAAAACTAAAACTTGTGTTATTGTACCTGCACCACAGTTAAAACGACCGGTTTTTTTTTCAGCTTCATTATTTCCCATTCAACAACTTAATTTTCAGTTGTGTTCGTGCTCTGTCCGAAGTCAAGCGTTTATTGTTTGTTCTGCTTAATTTCTTTTCCTTTTTAATCAATTTTTAAGCCATTGCAACAGTGCACATTCAGTGCTTTCTAATCAAACAGAACTTAATATTCTAAACAAGTGCAACCACTAAGTGACTAGATTACGGTGAAAGTTCCCCGAGTGTGATATTTTTATTGAAATTTAATTTCGTTGGAGTTTCTAGTTCTGCGTTAAAACATTAAAAAGGTGTGTCTTCATTAATTATTGTCTCTTTTGCTGTATGATAAATTAGTATGTTCCATAAAAATATGCAAATAATGTATAGCGAGAAACAGACGGCATACAATGATAATAATGACGTGAGTCACTAGCACGCAGCAACCTACGACGTTACGTCCATGTTGTATATTATTTATCTTTCATGTGTGTTCTTTTTTTATTGTTTTTTGTTTTCCTTAAAAATTAGTAAATGGATTTAAATAAACAGCAAACAGAGCGAAAGAATTCAATTTCAAGTTGAGGGCAAAGTACCTATTTCTTTCTGCGATATCAGAGCCGGAAAGTAAAAATAAATAAGGGTTTAAGAAATGGTACTTTTTTATGGAGTATGTAGTCAAAATGAAAACATTATTTAATTCTCGTGTGTTTTTTGTCTTTTGTGACTATTTGAATACTGGAAATTCCACTTCTGTGTACTTTTTTCAAATCTCATTGTAATTGGTAGTTAATTGTAATACAGGTCCGTGCTAAAGGCATTGATGTTCAAATGAGAGTAGTAGCTAGATACCTGTTGTATCATTTAAACAAATGCAGTTTTATTTGAAAGCAATTACTCGGATACCTACAGATACAATATAATGTACCTACATCGATACTAACCATTTTTTCCTTTATGAAAATTTAACATAATCTACGTAGTTAGGGAAGACTAATAGCGTTTTTTTTGGTCGTCCGGAACTGTTCCGAACAGTTCTGTACTCGTTCACTTGGCACAAGATGACAGTTCTTGTTCTGAATAGAACAGAAAAACGATTCCGAATTTGAAGTCAGAATCAAAAACAGAATCACGCATACATGCACACACTCGCAAATACGTACTCGCTGCCATGTTTACAAATAAAGAAATTAAAAACAATGTCATGTCATCTGTGATTCTTCATATGAGGATTCACAAATACACAACCATTCAACCCTTAGAAGCAAAAAAATGTGTTTGCCTGTTCGTTTGGAATCCGGAATCGGACAGTTCTGTGTACAATTCCGGATTACCAAAAAAAAAAACGCTATAATCCAAATAAAATGTGTAAGCAGAGGGTGAACAACCAAATCCTATGTAGGTAAAAATTATGGTTGGCAACGCGATGGAAGGAACTGTTTTCAAAGAAAATATAAAGAATAATAAAAACGAAAGATTAATAACTTGGGGTCTTATTGAACAATTTTGCCAAATTAGATATCGTAGGGAATATTTCCCTGCATGCAGTAGGCGTGAAGATACTTCTAGCTTAACAATTTAATTCTTTTAGATTAGATTAGATAAGATTAGTTTATTTTTCTATAAATTAGATTTACATTAACATTATAAATTGAATAACTGTTAAGCATGGCTTATTGCCGTCTGCCTGAATGACAACTTTATTTATGTTTTACATCAATTAAATTTACATAAGTTACAATTTAAATTTAAAAATTTTCGTTCATAATTCTGTTTCTATAAGCTAGTGCTATTTTGCAAAATTTGTATAACAAGGGTACATTTACTTGATTCAGATATTGTATCGTCAGTTCTTCTAATAGAAAGTCATTTAAAAAATAGATTTTCTAGTTTCTCTTAGAACTGGCCATCTACCGATAAAATGGAAAACATCTTCTCTTTCTCCCATATTACACAACTCACACAGCACGGGCAAATCATCACGATGCAGAATAAAGTTGAGGTTAAGAAGTTCGTAATCAAAACACCATCGATATTTGGTCACTAGTTTAGTCATCATGGAAGTAGTTATAGTTATTAAGATTGTGTTCTAGCTTGCTGTAAACCATTCTGTAGATAGATTCTTCTGCTTCAGTTATGCACTTCAGTCTAAATTGTTCATCCATAAAAGAAATGAGTTGATACAAGGACGTCTTCCAGCTTAAGTACCCACTCGGTTCAAGTACCATACTTGCTTCTTCAGCTGACTCTGTCCAGTCTCTAAACCAACTAGATTTGTTATTTAAAGCTTGAAGCGCTGCTTTTTTTGGAAGACGTTCACCATCCATTTCAAGGACATTACATATGTGTAGTCGACTTGCAATTTAAAAGTTCTCATAAATAGTGGAGAAATAGTTCGCAAAATATTCACGAAAAACTTAGCCGGTACGATATCTGTTGAAAATATTCGGTTGTTGTTAAATACTGGGGTGGAATCGGCTAAGCTGATAGTTGATGGTCAAAATAATAGCTTATGCTCCATGTAAGGTGATTATCAAAACGATAATCGTTTTTTTCCATACATTTGAAAGCGACAGCTATTTTGATGTCGTTTTCATATATTTTTGTAAGCAATATCCTTGATAAATAATTTTCTTAAAATTGAAAACGACAATAAAATAGCTGTCACTTCCAAATGTATGGAAAAAAGCGATTATCGTTTTGATAATCACCTTACGTTGAACAAAACGACATTAGGTGTGTTTTTTTGCACGCGTATATACGCTTAAAATGAACAGTGTACAAAAAAACGACAATTTTATTGTTTTAGTAATTTTGGCATCACTTTTCAAATGCTGAGCTGTAATTGGTCAAATATTTTTTTGTAGTTTCATCTGTCAAAAAAACAAAAACTCTAGTTCAGGGGCGCATTTTTTTTTGTTTTTTTTTTGTTGGTGATCGTTAGGCGCTACACAATTTTTTGTGCTTTTTAACACTTGATCAAGTTGTTCATAGAATGCGCTTTCGAATACGACCCGAAAAAGGACAATAAATATGAAGAATTAAGGATGAAAAATGAAGAAAATGTAACGAAAAATAAAAAATAAAAAAATAAAAATCGTGCGTGTACACCTTGAACGTTAAGAACCATGTAGTACAAAAAAAGAATTGAAATTGAAAAATACAATTGATGCACAATCAATATAATCTTGATTCAATGATTTTTCGCCTGGCGCCCCTGAGATTACCCATTCAATTGCAGACCAGCCCTGTTGTAATGCGTTTGTGAAAAGAGAACAAAAAAATCTCCTGCTCAAAGAAGCAAACCAAGAGAATGGAAGATGGCACATACAAAAGGTCAACGTGATTTTGTTCTGTGTGTTAAATACACAGATCATTACTTTGTTTGTGTTTTGTGTAGTAAGAAAAATAACAAATAAAAAACAACAAAATCCTAGCTTGCTCGGATCTGTTTCTGTATGTAAAATGGAATGAATTTCGAAATGAAGTTTTGAAAATTCATCGCAGAGAGTGAAAAAGATATATGGAAGCACTGTTTTTATATCCGCTTATTTCATTAGCGTGGATAATTATCGCCGCTTACTAAGCGGATATAGAAATGTGTTGTAGTTGCATTTTGCATGTAAATATTTTTTTAAGCGTATATACGCGTGCAAAAAAACACGCCTATTGCTTATTGTAGGTGCTGAAAAAATTCAAATTTTTTTATTGATCACTTTGCACAGAGCAAATTAAAGTTGATAACCAAAAACGACTATCAAAAAAGTGATAATCAATAATCGCCTTAGCCGATTCCACCCCTGTATTTGTTTTGTACCTTGTAAGAAAATCAAACTTATCGTAGGAGTTTTTTTCATTTTCAATATTACTCGAACTCGATTCAATTTTCTCTTCGAATAAACATCGTGTTATAATTTATTCTTCTGTGTCGCATTATAACATTCAAATAGGTTATGGGCCCAGATTGTTAGCAAGAAGAAGAATAAGAATAAGATTGAAAATTTCGTACGAGCAAAGGTAGTCTTGTAACAAAGAAATATATTACGAAATTTTGTATTTGTAATTGATAATTACTGAAGATACTTCGAGAAGGATGGAAAAGGATATATCGACTATCGAAAAGTTTAACGATTCATCACAATGTATGATGTGGAAGTTACAGGTACCAGTAAATCTAATGGCTTTGGATCTTTATGATAACGTTGATGGAACGATGCAGATACCAGCTGAAGTAGTTGAATTGGTGTAAGAAGGATTTAAAAGCTCAAAAAGTTATTGTGAACTCTTGTGGCTCAAAGTTGCTCATTCATTTGTGCAACTACACAACATCGAAAGAAATGTGGGACAAGTTGCATTCGATTTACGAGCAAACAAATGATTCAGCCAAGCATCTTTTGGAAGAGCAGTATTATTTGTATAAGAAAAATCCAGATCATGATATTGCAATAAACATTTCAACTATATCAAAATCGATTTTTCACATCTTCATAATAGCACCGTAATAAAGGTGTACCCAAAAATCTAGCCCACTTGGAATTATTCCGCAGATCCAGATAAAACCTTAAATTACTGAATTATATTAATTAATTTGAAAACCTGATTGATAATTAAAATTTGAAGATTATAAAACTTCAAGTTTTAATACTAGTTCTAAGTTTTCACTTCTTTCGGCAGTCCCCAGAACTGAAAATTTTCTTTTTTCAAACACGTCTGTTACAATATTTTTGGTTTTCTTATCATTAATTTTCTTAGAATGACTTGCCGTGACCATTTTCTTTTCTTGTTTTGTTTTTGTTATAAAATCTCCATTAAGTCATTTTGTTACTGCAATAATATTTTATGCTTAGCAAAGTTTCAAAAAAAAAAAAATAGATAAGAAACCTTTTTTTAATTTTATACACTCCAAATAAACACCTCAAAGTCAAAGATTATGGTCTTTAGGTCCCAACATCGTAGCATTAGAACCGACCGCAACTGGACCCTCAATGGTTCCAACTTAAGCACTATTCACATGAGCACGAACAACGACCAACGAATGAACGAAAATTCGTCGATTTTGACATTTCTTTCACATGAGAGTTTTTAATTCGTCGCGAATGTACAACCAAAACACAAGACAAGAATGATTTTTGAGGTTATACACGCGCGAACATTTTGTTCGTTGGGAGTGTGGATGATGTGGAACGCGAATAGAGTTTGGCAGTTCGTATCAACTAGATTTTTTTTCGAGACGAATAAATTTGTTTTCTCAAATTTATTAACATTTGAGATTAAAAAGTAGATTAATGCATCATAAATCAAACATAAATTATACTTCTATCGTTTTGTTGAGAATTTATAAAGAAATACGGCTCCAAACGTATTTAAAATCACTTTTCTTCATTCATTCGTCGTTCGTTGGTCGTGCTCATGTGAATAGTGCTTTAGAAATGGTGAAAGAATTTAAATATTTAGGCTACACATTAACTCATAAACTGAATTTCGGTGTTCACATAAAAGATAAGGTGAGAGTTGCAAAAACTGCAATAAATTGTATGTGGTCAAACTTTTTTAATAACAAACTTGTTGATCCTACGTCTAAGTTCAAAGTGTTTGAAGCAACCATCAGAAGCTGTTTGTGTTATGGCAACCAAGTCTATGGGTACAAGCAAATAGAAGATATCGAAGCTGTCCAAAGATATTTTTTCAAGCGTATCTTTAGACTCCCAACTAACACGCCCAATTATGCTATACATATTGAATCGGGATTTGCTCCAATATTTATTACGAATTTAAAAGCAAACGCTGATTATATATTGAGGGTAATGCAAAGGTCGGCCAACAATTTGCAAAAGAGGGTCCTATCAGTGTGTTTTAGATGCCGGTATACACCATTTAAAGATTGATATGATTTGGCCTCGGCACACAACTTTCCTCTGTCTCTATCTGTTGATAGTTTAGATACGTGGAGAAGCGCTCTCTACGACTGTATATCTACCATTGATGAACACTTATTCCAAAGCTATCTAGATAGGGCGAGGGAGTCTGTGTCGAGATCAATTTACAGTAATCTTAACCTCAGACTCGGGACTTCTAATTATTTTAGAGATGAATTTACTGTAATGGAAATGAGCATCATATTTAAAGCACGCACGGAGATGTTAGAGCTTAATTACAGACCTCACAGAACTGGTAACAACCCAAACTGCACTTTGTGCAACCTTAATCAAGTTGAAAACATTTTCCACTTTGTTGCATTATGCCCAATCTTGCAGGAAATCCGTCGGCTTTATTTTAAGAAGAGTTTTCTGTCACTTGAAGAATGTCTAGGTGTTCTGAATGGAGATAACGGTTGGCGTCTACTTATTCAGTTTTTATTAGATACAGTTTCATATAGAAACATGTACCTACATCAATATATACTAGAGTAATAATTCTATTACAATTTTGTTTTAGCTAAACTAAAAGCCTAAATCGCATTTGAAAAATTGCTAATCATTAAATTCCTTGAGATATCTTTCTTTTTTTTTCGTTTTCGCCAAACTAAAAGCCCAACCCACACCTCTAAGATTTCATAAGGCTATATACATTAGATATACATTGCCATCGAAATGAACTATGTGCATTATGAGAAATTCGACAAATCATCCTAATGTTTTGTCAAACTCTCCTCTCGAAAGTTTATAACACGAAAAATTAAAAAAAAAAATCTATATAGTTTCAAGCCATTAGCCTAAGTTAACACATAATTTCTAAATGAAAACAAATGTGAGTATTTTGGTTTTTGAGGTAAACAAAAAATAAAATTAAAGTTAAAAATCAGAATGTCAATAACACAGTTTAAAACACAAAATAATTAGATTTGCCATTGAACAATTGCCTGTTTTGCTCTGCTGCCTTTAAATAATAAGAAAGCGTCATTGCATGTGTAACAGAAAAACCTCAGGACTTTCAAAAACAATGAGTAGTGACAGTACAAATTTATCTGTGATGACTTCATTTTTCTCCTGAAAAGCACTTTCAATTTTCTTCTTGTAAACATTAAAAATAATTTTGTTGATGCCTTTATTCATTAAGCTCACTTTAAAAGAATTTGATGAGCATAATGATTCCGAAATAGGTAAAACAATCATCTGACAAGTAATTTCTTCTTCATCTTTCTTTTCTTAACCAGACGGTTCTCATATTATGTATCTGTAGCAAGAAATATAAGAACGTAAATAGGTATATCTTCTTATATACACATTCCTACTATTTATTCAATATCTATACACGAACATTTATTCTTTCTTGGGTGCCCGCCAAATAGCCGTCTTGCTGCGCCATTACCATCTCATCTCTGTGGCGTTTCGTCTACAAACAATATCTCTAAATTGTTTGTGGAAGCACTCAGTGGCGTCACTATCGAAATTGGGTTGAATGTATTGAGAGAAATTTCAATAAAAAAAAAAGAAAGAAACATATGCCGGCATCGTGTCGTAGATTCTTGATCGACCTCGACTTTTTGGGGACTTTTTATTTAGTTGAATTCTGTCTTTGTGCCTCTGTGGAGTAAACGGGCCGCAGCAACTTGTTGATATTATTTCTTTTTCTGTTTTTGACACTTAGTTGAATTGTCAAACAAACACACGTGCTTCTGTGAGACTATAAGTCTAATGATAGGCGGAATTTTATTTCTTGTGGTAGAAAGTGGCAATTAAAAAAATTTTGTTTGAGTTTGCGTGTTTGAAATTCCAATAGATAGACGCGAGTAGAAACATTTATTTAATCGTTATCGCGTGTGCTTTGAAGTCACATTTTCAAATATTCCAAATTATTTGTTTTCGAATAGGACATTTACAAAAATATTTTCTTTTCTTAAAATATTACGTATACGCCACAGTGTCTGCAAACATCATAAATTGTGTAAGTGATAAGATGTTTGTCATTTTATGAAAAAACTAATTCTTGTGAAATGCCGATCGTCTTTTAATTAGAAAGAAAATTGTTACTTTGCTTTGACAGAAGAATATCTGAAATTCACAAGTTGCTATCGTTGTTCAAACAACATAAACGGAATTGACGGACGCAGCCTAACTGCAGTGTCAAATAACACAAAAACAAACTATAACAAGACCATTTCCTCTTCCTTTTCAGATTCACTAGGAGATTTTTGGCTTCTCATTTCCAATAAAAAACAGCATCAAAATGTATCCATTCGTAAGTATCCCTGGTCTTTAATATCTTTCCTGTTTTGAAATGTTTTCTTTTAAAATGAAAGTAGCTTAAAATACTAACCGACAGTTAATTTAATACACAAACTCAAACCAATTATTTGAACATTGTGTTACTTTTAATGGATCATCTAAAAATAGAAATTTTGCACTAAGTGACTCATAGCATTAATTGAACTATCAAAATACAACGAAAGGCGTCACTGCTGACGTCAACATTGCCTTCGAACCGCAACTATCTGACGTACACAAATTTATCACCTTCACTCTCTTGTTACGCATCAATTGAAATTCAAGACTGACAACTGGCCAGAGCATGCAGATTTGGAACTTGATTATACTCCATTTTAAATGTGACTCACATAAATTTCAGAAAATCCCAGATTGTGTGAGATCAGTTTCACAATCTGTCATGCTACCGAGTCATTAAAGAAAAGTGACAGTACCTACTTTGAGAGGTTGTTATCTCACAAGCTGTTGTAAATATTTACGATGACAAATTTAAGTACCTACTCTATCAGCTCAAATGTGTTTGACGAGGTGTTAATCCATTTTAAGTGACACAACATTTCAAATAATCAGTAGATAATTTTACACCTCGAAACAAAAACAAATTAACCCTCATGTAATATAAAATCATACTTACACATCCTTTGAATTTGTAGGGCTCGGGCATGCCACAACCAACCCCACCCCAAAACCAATACAATCAGCCACCGAACGCGAATGCTCCCTTCGGTGCAGGCTGGACGCAACCATCAAGTCAGCCATCATCTCATGGTGCATATCCATCACAACAATCAAACAATGCTCCCTACCCAACTGGTCCCTCATATCCCTATCCAACTCCACCAACCAATAGCGCTCCGTATCCAAGCTACGGTCAAGCTGCACCCGTTGCCAATCATCCGCCCTACCCTGGCTCATCGTACCCCCATAATCCACAGCAACAACACCATACGCCCTATCCCCCGAGCTCTACAAATTCGCCAACTCCCTATCCTTCTCAATCGCATTCGTCGACACCTCCGTATCCATCGGCGGGGGCGGTGACACACAGTCCACAACACCACCACCACGGGTATCCTCCAACTCCAGCTCAGATCCCATCCCATCACCACAATCCAGCTCCTTATCCGATGCAGTCAGCACAACCTGCATATCCAACAAGTGCACATATGGCGTCTGGTGGAGGGAATAATGCCACCGGAGCCGCAGCCGGCATGGCCAGATGTTTTGGCGAAATGAGCAGTCGACAGAGTGTTGTCGTCAAAAGAGAGGTTTGTGTCTTCGATTATTTTTTTTTTTTTTTGCTTTTTTCTTGACTTATACTAACACAAACTTTATTGATTTTCCACCGCAAAAATGTCACAACACAAAAATAATACTCAACGGAAACAGGAAATCGGTTTCATGTGCAATGGCCGTGTATGTTTGTTTATTTTTTGTTTTCATTACAAAAGCTAAAAACAAAAATTCTGCTTTTTTCTCGCTTGAGCTGGATAATTTTTTTTTTTTTTTTTGTATTTTCACTTTTTATTGGCGGACAATAGATTTATTGCATGCTCCCAAGCTCAATAGCTCGCTTTTTTGTTCTTTTTTTATTTTTCATCATTTTCACTTGACACGATGACGATGATGCTTATTGGCGAGTTGAGAAAAATGCCTTTATCATGCAATTGAAATAATTACAGTAATTCATTTATTCTTTTGAACTGACAAGCTCGAGCTGGCAGAAAATGTTGAACTTTTTTTCTTTAGGTATTAGGTGAATTGCGATACTTAGTATTTGTACTGGAATGGAATTGATCGAATAATTTTCTTTTGATGTTCGATCAGCTATGAGGTTCTCATTTAGAAAGCTTCTCAATTAACTGAGCAAAAATCGACACAAATAATTGCAAACCAATTCCCCGTTTATATATCGTTTTTATTCAGTATTTGCTCACTTATTTAAACAGCTGTCAATAATTTTGAAACAAACATGCCAATCATTTTGTTGTGTCTGTATACAGTTTTTGCGTAAAAACAAATAGCAAAAACCAGAATTTCTGCATACATATTTTTTTCATGAATAACGTTAGAAATCAAAACAACTTTGTCTATGCACCGAAAAATTTCCACATTTTTTTATGGTTTACGATCTTATAGGTACCTGCATAAGAAAAATAAATAAATAGAGTGGCGCGACAGCTCTTGAAGAGCCAAGGCCTAAGTGACTTACTCTTAGGGTGACCAGATATAGAACCAAGGAAAAGAGGACACCTACCAAAACCTAAAAAAAACGAAGTTCAAATATTTTAATAATTTATTTGAATTAAACAAAATAAATATTTAATTCGGCAAGTGGCCATGGTTCAGGGGATAGTGTAGTTGACTGCTGAGCCAAACGTTGCGGGTTCAAGCCCCAGCTTCGGCAGCAGTCTTTTTCTGCAATAATCGCCAGCTTATCTGAGGCCACCTGTGCGATAATATGAGACAATATAAATCTATGTCTCCTTCTCTGTGCCACGTAGGTTTATGTTATGTGTTCTTTCCTTCTATGTGTCTGTCTGCCTCTCTCTGTCCTATGTCTTGTTTCAGTCCCAGCCGATGGCCTCAGTCGCCAGTGCTGCTATGTGTCTGTAGTTTGTATCATTCTTGTGCGAAATATTGTATTGTCAATGTCAATGTCAATATTTAATTTTTACAAAAAAAGTAACTTTTTTTCCATTTCTGGCGGCGCTACAGTCCAGGTCGGACCAGGGACTTATCAAACAAACGTCTCCAGCCAGCTCGGTTCCTAGCTAGCTGTCTCCAGTTTCGCACGGCAAGTTGGTTCAGGTCCTCTACCACCTGTGTGTCCCACCTGAGGCGCGGTCTTCCTCTCCTGCGACGTCCTTCGGGGTTCGATTCGAAGACTCTACGGGCCGGAACATTATTTCCCATTCGCTCAACATGCCCATACCATCTAAGTCGTTGGACCTTAACTTTTCTGTTAACAGCTCGTACAGTTCTTGATTGAATCTTCGTCTCCATTCGCCATTTATGCAGACAGGACCAAAAATCACTCGAAGAATTTTTCTCTCGAAGCAGCCCAAAGCGTTTTCATCGGATGTTGTCATGGTCCATGTCTCTGCACCATACATTAGGACCGGAATGATAGGGGTTTCGAGAATGTCACATTAGTTGCTTGGGAGAGGACTTTACTATTCAATTGCCTTCTTAGTCCAAAGAAGCAGCGATTGACAAGAGTGATTCTTCGTTTGATTTCAGCGCTGGTGTTGTTGTCCGAGTTTATCCTAGGTAGATGAATTCCTCGAAGTTAAATCTGTCTATGTTGACGTTTGCTCCAAGACGTCGATGTTGGTTGTCCTTTATTGTTGACAACATTAACTTGGTCTTGCCCTCGTTGACCGCTAGACCCATCTTTCTGGCTTCCGTCTCAACACTGACATCACGCTGTGTTCTTCCAATTATGTCAATGTTGTCTGCGTATCCTAGTAGCTGGACGGACTTTTGAAAGATTGTGCCTCTGATGTTGACGTTTTAGTTTTGTACAATATTTTCAAGAATGATGTTGAAGAAATCGCATGACAGCGCATCGCCTTGTTAGATTTTTTCCGACCATGATGGAACAGCGTGAATTTTCCATAGTTATCTTACACAGGCGGACGATTTTTTTGGGATACCAAAACTAGACATTGCTCTATATAACACTGGGCAACAAAATTTAATTTTTTGATTGCAACAATAATGAGGCACATCATTTCTAGTAGATTTTTTGTTGTCCGAACACAGAATTGTTCTAGCAGGTCAGGATTTTGAGATATGCTTATCTTAAAGTGCTCAAAAACACGGTTTTTGGCGATGTTTGAATTAATTTTTTGAGGACAGAAAATTTGTGTAGACATTTGCAAAAACAACATTCTTTAGAACTACTATTTATCTTTCAAATCCTTTTTAGTTTGTTTCGTTACGATTTTTTTTTCTCAAGATATACCATTTTGTTTTCATAACGCAGTTGGCTAGTACAAAATTGCAATATATGTATATAACATAGGTAATATTGAAGTACCGTAGCTAAAATTTAATTTCTTGAGAAAAAAGTCTCGTAGCAAAACAAACTAAAAAGGGTTTGAAAGATAAAGAGTAGTTCTAAAGAATGCTGTATTAACAAATGTCTACACAAATTTTCTGTCCCCAAAAAATTACTTCAAAAACATCGCCAAAAACCGTGTTTTGAGCACATTGAGGTAAGAATATCTCGAAATCCTGACCTGCTAGAACAATTCTGTGTCCGGATTTTCTGCATCAAAAAATTTACTAGAAATGATGTGTCTCATCCTTGTTGCAAAAATGTTGTTCCCTTGTGTAATTGGTCTCTATAGACGCTGTCATACGCGACCTTGAAATCGATGAAAATGTGGTAGGTATCGATTTGAAGTTCCTGGGTATTCTCCAAGATCTGCCGTAGGGTGAATATTTGATAGATGGTGGACTTTCCGGTTCTGAAGCCACACTGATAAGGACCTATCAGGTTGTTGACGAAAGGCTTGAAACGGCACGACAGACAAGATCTTGTAGGCGATGCTGAGGGGACTTATACCTCTGTAGTTGGTGTAGTTCAGAGGATCTCCTTTCTTGAAGATCGGGTATACGATGCTGAGGTTCCATTTGTCTAGCATGCTTTCCTCCGACCTAATATTGTAGATGAGCTGGTGCATACTCCTAACAAAATCCTCACCAGCTAGCTTTGTACAGTTCGGCGGCTAGCCGATCGCTATCGCTATCTTCACTTCGTTAATGTCGGGAGGGTTGAATTGTTGGCCTTCTGCCCCCAAATTGAATGGTTCTGTACTGCTGGCGGAGTTTTGCTCGTCATCACCATTATACAGCTTCGATTATTAAAAAGTAGAAAAGAACAAATGGCGTTCTGAATGGGTTCTGTAATGGATGAATTCAAGTCAACATTTTGTGATGAAGATTCTTTTAAGGCCGTCTTCACACGAAAATTATTTTTTAATATAAATCGAAAAACTGAGAGGACACCGAAAAAGAGGACAAATCGCTGTTTTAAAAAAAAAGTCACCGGACAAAAGTTTTTTAGATTAAAAAGAGGACATGTCCTCCATAAAGAGGACGCCTGGTCAGCCTACTTACTCTCATCAACAATTCTCTGGATGCGTGAGAAGAATTGAGGGGACCTACAATTTAACCCCGATTCCGAACGGCCAAGTTGAGAAGCATTTTTTCATGACAGATTGATACTCTTGGAAGTTTTGTCAATTCTTCGCAAGAGGCAGTACCCGTGAAAGATGAAATAAAAACTTTATGGGCCCGAGTAGGACTCGAACCCACGACGTTCTGCTTAGCAGCTTTGCTGTTACCATTTATCTTAGGAGTCCATATCATTCAACTCAGGCCAAAATAAGTTGGTGATTATCGACCATTAACGACCGCCGTTGATGGTGATGCCCTTGCCAGCATGATTTTCGAAGAAGTACGGCCCGATGACGTGTCCAGCCCAAAATCCACACCAAAAATTCAGTTTCTTTGAATGCCCAAAATCCACACCAAAAATTCAGTTTCTTTGAATGCACTGGCACCTCGTGAATCTCGCGTGGACTGGTGTCGTTCCAAATCCCGGCAGTTTTGCTTATTCACGTACCCATTCATCCAAAAATGGGCCAAAGATGATTTTTTACCAAAATTGGGATCAACTTCCAACTGCTCCAAAAGCCAATTAGCGAACACACGACGCTCTGTGTGATCTTTTGGTTTCAGTTCCTGTGTCAGTTGGATTTTGCATAAGTGCAGGCCCAAGGCCCGTTGCAAGTTTCGCCAAGATCTGGTTTGCGGTAGGCCAAGTTCTTGTGATCTACCGGAATAGACTGCCTAGGTTTCTGCTGCACTTTTTCACGAACAGCGGCCATGTTATCTGCATAGTCAACTTGGAAGGACGATCATTAAAAGGGCGCAACGCTCGCATCGTTGTTACTAGAGAATAGGTGTGTTTTTGTGACTATCAAGTAAAGTAAAGTAACCAAAATATTAAGAAAACGATCCAGATTCAAACTCGATTTTACGGTCAATATTTATTTAAACTCAATTGCTTTCAGAAAATAAACTGACATATTTTGACATTTGCCATACTAAATTATTACAAAAATTGACTTCACCTCCCTCTGAATTTGAAAAAAAATTATTAATATTTCAAGTAAGTTTTACTCTCGATGAAAAGCTTCAAGTAAATTTTTATTGTTGTTTTCCTTGTTAAAATTTTACTTTACTTTACTGGGTTGTCACGAAAACACGCCTAATGTTGAAAATAAAAAGACAAAAACATGTTTTACAACCAGAAGTGATTTTAATGTGCTTGATTCGAGGAACAAAAAACAACTGCAAAGCAGACAAAGTAATTCATTAACACAAACCAAAAATCTGAAATAGGAAAAAAAAGAAAATAGATCCGTTCAATAAGATAATATCGAATATGTAACAAGGAATATTATTGGATGTGTTAAACAATGTCTATTCAACAGAGAACACCCATTTTGATAATAAAGTTATATCATTTGCAC
Organism: Sphaerophoria taeniata; assembly: GCA_943590905.1. Lineage (NCBI taxonomy): Eukaryota > Metazoa > Arthropoda > Insecta > Diptera > Syrphidae > Sphaerophoria > Sphaerophoria taeniata. Next base: position 30,389,845 of record OX016541.1, read on the forward strand.
GTATTGATCGATGCTATTACCAGCCATGATGGCTTTTCTCTTAAGTGATTGATTAAAAAACGATATTTTGACAGAAATAAAAAGAAATAACATAGCCGCTACGAACTGTCAAAATCAACCCGTCCCTATTGGAAATTTTTATTCGTTAATGCAAAACAATGCCACTTTAAAAAAAAAAAAACGTACTCTTTTGGATCGTTAAAGCTTGCCTCTTTGTCCAAAAATCTTATTTCTAAATTGAATTATGTACTAAAAAAATTAATCAAAAAGCAACAAAAATTATATTTGACCCGAAATTTTTTGTTGGAAACAAATTTGCCATCACAATTTCAAACTCAAAGAAAAAAAAAATTGTTAATTCAGTCTTGTCCGGAATCAAGATATTGAAGAAAGCACCCGGTATTTGTATGTAAGGTTATGTATTTAATCTATTTAAATATGCTGGTCGGGTGCGAAAACGTTGACGATTGTGGAACTTCCCACGACGACTTTTTTAAAACAAGGCATTCGAAATTATGAGAATCATGGAGAACGAAGGTAAAATAATTCTTTCGTTTTTGTTAGTCGTCAACAAACTGCATTGTTGGCGATGTGTCACTTTCTTGATAATTCTACTTCCTCGCACACAAGAAATATAATTTGTTTATTTATTTGTTTTTTATTCTTTTATTTGTTTATTTTAATGTTCTGTGGAATCTGAATCGAAATTGGTCGAAAACAAAAAATATAACAAGAAGTTTTATTCCAATTTGTTCGACGACATGAACTAAATTAATATCAATAGTGTCGTTCTCCTTGATTCTCATTGAATTGAATGCGCAACAAAAAGGGTTTTAATATCATTAATTAGCTTCTAAGTCGATTTTATAACTTAAACTCAAGAAATATTTCATTCATACAAATGTTCAGTTTGCATCTCATGCTATAAAACGTAAGCCCTGCAAACCAGAATACGGCGTCATCTACACTCCCAGTGTATTTTCGGTATCCGTCATCAACATTATGCTTGCTTAATTTTAAAATAAGAGCATTGTGTAATTAGTTTGGATCCAGAAAAACTTATGAAAAGGTACCACTCGGTCGTACACACTTGCTCTCTCTAGTATTTTCACAAAAGAGTTCACAATAACTTACCATTACTACTTGAGCGAATGAATTTTTAAAAATATAAATAAAGGACCGCTATGGTAAGCTATGCATGTTACAAACATTTTGCTTGCTTGTAAAGTAGAGTAGGTATTAAGTTATATAAGGAACTTAAATTTCAGAAAATGATTTCTTTATTTTAATAGTGAATCGTTTTTGACAAACTTTTATTTCTTCTACTTTAGGGAACTCCAACCGTCTTTCCGGCACAAAATTTCGACCCCGTCAAAGATGCTCATGATCTCCGAAAAGCCATGAAGGGTTTCGGTTGCGATGAAAACACCCTCATCGAAATTATTTGTCGGCGTACAAATGACCAAAGACAAGTAAGAAATTTGTTTAAGCATTTATTAATGAAAACAAAACTTCATTGTGAATGGGGTTTATGTATTGACTAAATTCAAAAGAAATACAAAGCTTTGAAAAAGCTTCTTTGCATTATGAAGGGTTACCATCTTTCACTTTCATGACTTTTTTGTAGGAAATCCAACGTCAATACAAAACACATTTTGGAAAAGACTTGATTGAAGACATTAAATCTGAGACCAGTGGAAATTTCGAAAAACTTCTCGTTGGTCTACTCCGTCCAATTGTTGACTTCTACTGTCACGAAATGTGTGACGCAATGAAGGGCATTGGCACCGACGAAGATGTCCTTGTGGAAATTCTATGCACACTCTCGAATATGGAAATTCATACAATCAAAAACCAATATTTAAGAAGTGAGTCAAAAAGCAATTTATAGTTTTTCAATGGCCTTAAAATAATTATTTTTTTAGTGTACGGAGCTCATTTGGAATCCGAATTGAAGGCAGAAACTTCTGGTAATTTCAAGAGACTTCTGGTCTCTTTGTGCACAGCAGCCAGAGATGAAAGTGGTCAAACTGATCCGGTTGCAGCTCAAGCTGATGCACGGGAATTGCTCAAGGCCGGTGAATTGCGAGTCGGCACGGATGAGAGTACATTTAACATGATTTTGTGCCAAAGGAATTATAATCAATTGAGATTGGTAAGGACTCTTTGATGCTCTGCCTTAGGATGTTTTAATTAAGACTTTTCACAGATCTTCCAAGAATATATGAACATGACCGGTCACACCCTGGAAAAGGCCATTCAGAATGAATTTTCGGGCGACATTCAAGATGGGCTTTTGGCTATCTACAAGTGCGTTACAAACAAAGCCGAATATTTTGCATCGCGTCTGCATAAGAGCATGGCTGGATTTGGAACCAACGACAAGCAGTTGGTTCGTGTGATAATCACACGTTGTGAGGTAGGGTTACAAACAATTTTTTTTTTGGCAATTTTGACAATCTATTTCATGATTTCAGATTGACATGCAAGACATTAAGGCTGCATTTGAGGGTTTATATGGCAAGAGTCTCAAGAGTTGGATAAAGGTATGACTACAAAGTCGAAATTTTAATACCTACTACATTTTTCTTTTCTTAATACAGGGTGACACCTCGGGACATTATAAACATGCTTTGTACGCTCTGATTGGAGAACAAAGATCTTCCTAAAAATCTCAACATAACCAAAATAAAATTAAATTCCTATTCCTTACAATTCTAAATGTTCTGAAATCCTTGATTGAGCTTCATGTTCAAATGGAATGAAATCTCCTTGTATTAATTATTGTTAAATTAGGTGTTTAATGTTTATAAACTGTTAATTTTAAATTTCTATTTGTGCTCGAACCAGAATCAATTTCTATATTTTAATAAAAAAAAAAATTAAATAATTCTACTTTTATGTAGCCTTATTGTATTTTTCCACTTTTTATATACAAAAGTTAAAAGTTTCTTTAAACTTTAAGGAAGACATAACAATGTCTTAAGAAATAAATATTATCTTTATTAATGTTAAAAACTACTTCAGTTTTTATTTCTGTCAACATTTTTAGTTTGCGTTGAAGGAAAACGAGGGTAGGTATTGAATGAAAAAATATTGCCAATTAGGTTTTTCTTCTTTTGCCCGATAATTGAGGAAATATTACGAAGCATCAATATGGCGGTTTTGACTCGTGTCTTATTTGACTTATTTGTATTGAACAAAAATCAGTAAAAAGTGAAGCTCTTAACGCAAAACTAAACATCGAAGACAGTTTACCAAAACACGAGCAGGTTAGATAAGGCTGAACGTGGGAATTTTGAAACTTGTCCATCAAACTTTCAACAATCGAATTGATAAATTTAGTTCAATTGATTGTATTGCTTTAACCTTACTGTCTGCGGATTTTATAAGCGATCACAGTGGCCCGTTTAGGCGAGGAACGTGGCAATAATCATTTTTCGCGTGATTTTATTTTGAAAAAGTAAAAATCACATTTTGTTTAGAATTGTTTAAAGTGTAAGAATCCAAAAACAAAAAAATATTAGATGAATGGTTTGGCTTGAGGAGCCGATCAAAGTCAGAAAATATTAAAAAAAAAATATATATATATATTTTTTTGTTTTTTGTTGCACTTCAAACTTGAATATTAGAAAAACGGTGCAAGTAAATCCATTTATTTTTTTTTTTTGTTGAAAAATTTGACATTATTTCAATCAAATTTTGGAAAAAAAATGCATATCTTTTTTTTAATGAAAAAAAAAAGTCACTTTTTGCACCTATTTTTGAATTTTAACTTGGCTCATATAAAAAACGTCAAGACCCGTCAAACCAAACTAAATGAGGAATGAATGCCCACATATTCCTTAACATGTCCTCAAAAACTCAGCTGCGTAAAGTTGCATAAAGCCGAGTTATGGCAATTTAATTGGTTCAAGTCAGTGATTATTCATTTTTCTTAGTTTTTTTCATATGAAAAGAATATAATTAATCTTTTTGTCGCAACCTTTATTTTGGATTTGCATGACTTAATTTGGGTATTTAAATAAGTGCAATGAGTGGAATAGCAAAAAAAATGTATGGTTTGGGGATTACCTATTTCTAAAAAAATAATAAAAAAACAATGATGATTCCTGCCATAACTTTTTTCTATAAGATTTGTTGTGCACAGGTATTTATTTTTGACAGATTACTGTATTTGGATTAATAATTAATACATATAAGGGTTACAGGTAGATTACAGGTAGCCGAAAAAAAGGATTTTAATCGAAGGGTTATTTATATGAAATTAAATATTTATTCTTATTAGGGTTACAGGTAGTGAAATTAACAGGATTAGGTACGCACAGGATGAAGGAGATATTACGGACGAACATAACTACGAGTATGGGATTTCTCCATTGCATGCTAGAATTAGGTGCATGGAATTCATTTTGAAACTTAGCTATACGATTGCTAAGGAAGGAGAGGATATTCAAAAGCGTTTCCATGAAGAACTTGGACTTGATGGGGATAAACCTATGCCTGGGTTTGGAAATACCAATGATGGCAATACTTCCAGGCGATTTTTTGAACAACCGGATGCAGCTGCCCGAATAACTGGAGTCAATGAAGTAATTATTAAAAGGCTTCAAATAATACTTATTGTCTTAAACTGTCGAGAAAAAGTTAATACAGTAAAATTTGTTTAGTATGCAAGAGAAACAAAAGTGTTATTAAGACAACTTTATCCAGAAAAACAACTCACCCCTACTCTTCATAAAATTTTGGTTCGTAGTCAAAATATTATGGAGTATCAGTCACTTCCACTTGGGAAATTATCAGAAGAAGCTCAGGAATGCAAAAATAAGGACTACAAAAGATACAGGTATCAAAATACATGCAAGGTTTCAAGAATTCGGCAAAATGAAGACCTGTTTACTATGCTAGCAATCTCATCAGATCCACTAATTTCTACCAAAAGGCATGCTAGAAATCAAAAAGAACTGAAAGCACACTACTCCCCAGAAATGTTAGATCTATTAGATTCAACATTGAATTTAGATGATAGTTTTCAAGAAATAATATAAGTAAATTATTAAGAATAAAACAAGATAAAAATCTAACGTTTATGCCTTAAAAGTACGAATATGGAAAAAAATATTCGTACTTTTAAAACACTTTTTTCTAATTTGAGGGTTGTTTTTTTTTCATTGAAATATTGAAATTATAGTAATTTTCAGTTAAATTGAAACACCCTGTTTGATTTTGAATGTAAATATTGATGGTTTTATTGGTTGCATATCAAAAATTATAAAACTTAAAAACTTTAACTTTAAAAAAAAATAATTTTTTTTTTGCTTTTATGACTATTCAAGTGTTATTTTTTTTTCTTTTTCCTGCTATACCAAAGCTAATTGTTCTCTAATCATTCACAAAAACAAATTTTTCGCCATTATGGATACATTTTTAACAATTTTTATGACATTGAAAAAAATTCCAACTTTGGGACTTAATTCTGAAACACCCTGTCAACATATTTTGTTAAAATTTTCACGAAACATAGCTTTAGAAATTTCCTGCTAAATAAAAAAAAATTGAAGCGATATCTTTTTTCGTTTAGGAGCTATGATTTTTGCAAGGTAAAAAGTGAAAACGGGCCACTGTGCGATGCTCGATGCACGACTATCGGAAACCAGACGATTTTTCCCGAAAATCGACCCAAATCAGTCAAGCCGTTCTCAATTGATAAACTCCCCAACATAATATCGACGTCAATAATAATTTAAATCTCAAGCAACAACAGTTATTGATAAATTTTGCGAAACTAACGAAAACTGCAAATTATCAAGCAGAATTTTTTAAGTCATTGCATTTGTCGGCCATCCCGCAGCATAATTCACAACTGGAGGTCGTCTCTCGTTATTTTACTTTGTTATTTGAACCAATCACGGCTCACTAATGGCACATAATAAGTCAACAAAAATTAATAAAAAAACGTTCTCGGAGCCACCAATTAAATGGCAAATTCCGAGGTGAAAATTAAATGCTACTGAGACTAAAAGGTTTTCCAACAAAGGCGGATCGATTTTTGAAAAAGGTTTTATCTTTATTTGAGATTTTAGGATTGTTTTCATCCCAAATACGTCGATTTTGTAACGACCGATTCTTAGACCTACCGACTATACCTACCTACACATGAAATCTCATAAAAATCGGTCCAGCCGTTTCTGAGGATGAGGAGTATGGTAACTAACACTATGACAACAATTATTTTTTTAAATATAGACGACATTCATCACTAGCGCCGCGTCTCACTTCACTTCACAAAATGAACACCTCTTGACAGTTGATAAACTGTACAGCGGCTGTTTTATATATTAAGGCTAAGGCTTTGTTCAGACAGCAAAAGTATGTTCTAGTACGATAATATCGTGTGCTGGAAAAGCCTCTAAGTTATAATTTTCCTGGTTCTCTAGTAAAGAATTTTGTAACAAATGACTAGTAATTGAGGTATTTATCGAATTATCTGTATCTACAAGTTTTTCCATACCCAAACGTTGGAAATATCGTTGCATGTAGGAAAACAAGGTTTTTCGGCAAAGTCATCTGGCAGAACTGTTTCCGTTCAAATAACCGCTGTAATTAAGAATTTGACTGCTCAAGTGCTCACTTCAAGCAATTCATTTTCACGTGATCCATTCATAGAGAAAATATAATAGAGCACGGAAGCGATAGCACTTCGTACAAGTAGAGTCGTGACGTCAAATTTTGAGATAGAAGATCCTAAAAGGACTCTCTTTCTCTCTCTGAGCTTCTTGCTGATTGGCTGTAAAGTGGAATGGACAGAGTAAAATAAATAAAGAAAACGTCAAAATCAAAATTGTTGTTGTCTTACAATGGAGCTCAGAGAGAGAAAAGGAGTCCTTTTAGGATTTTCTATCTCAAAATTTGATGTAACAATTATCAGGCTACTCTAATATCTAATATCATTTCGACTCTGAAGAAAGAGCCCACACCTAAGGCACCTAATAGATTAAAAAGTTCTTGCCTCTTACGCTCTCATATTCACGCATTTCCGATCAGCCGACAACATGATATCTTACAGTCATCATCTTACGCTTTTCGATCTGACGCGAACTTAGATTTTTTTTACAGATAGCACTAAACCAGGAAAAATGCACAACGCAACATAAGAAGTTTTCACTTCAGAAAGTAGTTGTATCAAAGAAAATCACAAAGTATAAAAATCACATATGATTTTGTTCACAAAAATAGTATTTTCCTAACCCGCTCGACTATTAAAATCCGTAACCCTAAGCTCCTGTTGTTAAAATTCTTATCAAAAATAATTTATTTACCTTTTCATATCAGCACAGGTTGATATGAGTCACAATCTCACAATTATGTATGTTCTATGAGTACGAACACCAAACAAATATGTCATACCAATCGCCAAGTTACCTGCATTCCGCCCCATCGAATACATCCAATATCTCAATACAAACAAAAGGGTTCTAGATAAAACTCCCGATAAACAATCGGTTAAGAAAATAAAACCTTCGTCAATTCCAGAACTATTCCAAGCCAATAAAACAAACCTAAACGCTTTTATTGTGCGTTCGAGCGTCGTCGTCGTTGAGTTCTTCAAACACACAATATATAGAACAGAAGGTAAGATAACAAAAACCTTTAAAGAGCGAGTATTGTGATGTTCGAGTTATCAGTCTTCTGAAGAGAAAGAGAGAAAAATTAGGAGCTCAATGCTATCAAAAGCTATTTGACAATACCACAAATTCAGTGTTTCGAAAATTAAGCTAGAGATAAGTCACGTAACGAAAAGTTTGCTATACAAACGACCCACGGGAATGAGCAAAATTTATTCAAAATGAGCTCCCACGACGAGGAAGAGCTTCCTATAAGGACAGTCATCAAATACGAAAAAACCTCATGCTACTTCTGCAACGAGTGGTTGGAATCGCAGACATTTAAGGTAGCCCATTGTTATCGTTTGACGTTTTTGGATTTGTCATTCGATAAGAACCAATTTCCTTTGAATCACTATCGCATGAAACGCCCCCTTAAATCAAAAAAATATTCAAAAGTGCATAATTTTGTTGCTAGGAACACCTGATTCACTGCGGTCAAGTGCTCGAGGCATGCCCAAATGGATGTTCATCTTACGTCCAACGAAAGAAAATGCGGTCCCATTTGAGAGACTGCCCCAAACTGGATTTGCGATCTTTAACCTCAAATGGATTCGACGGAACAATGGAGAGCAGAATAGAGATGTTGGATCAGGAAATATCGGCGTTGAGATCGGTTCTGAACGAAGAGATTCGACAGAGATTGCATTTGATAACTGATGTGGGCAGTTTGAGAAAGCAAAATCAGGTAAGATCGAGGAATTCTTTCAAAGAAAATTCCCAAAAAAGAATGTTTTCTAAGCAATGTTAAAGCTCTTTGTAAATAAACGAAAACATCTGTTAACTGTGGGAGGGGAATTTTCAAATTTTCGTTTTCGAGTGTTTGCTTTATAAATTTTGTTTGTTAATTTGGTATTTGTGTTTTGATCTTGATACATGTTCACGTTGTTGTCGCATGAACTTGCTGAAAGGTTTTAGTTTGAACTTTGATGGTTTTTCTTTAAGGTCTCTGATGAATGGAATCAGGAAACCGATCAGATAATGATGCGCCTTCAAAAGCTCATCAATCAAGAATCTGAGTTACGAGCTACAGCCATCGAAGAGTGTCAAAATGATTTCCGCTATTGCTACGATTTGACTCAAGTAAGTCTCACGTTTGTGCCTCCTCTCCATTCCGATCTCATGCTCATTATTCCAGAGTCTCAAAACCGAAATCGAAAATTCAATAAGCCAGTTGGAAAAGGAAATAGCAGACCTAACAACGGACACCAAAAGATCCCAAAATCGAATAACAGAGTCTCTCATCAAACTGGACGAAAACATTATTGAACAGGAAACAAATTTCAAGCAAGTCAAGATTTTCTAATGAAAGCAAAACACTTACTTTTCGCTTTCAGAACCAATTTCAAGCAATTGGAATTACTTGTTCATGAGCTCAATAGTGACCTCAAAACTCGTTTTATTGCCAATTCCGAAATCACTTCAAGACAATTAAAAATGGACTATGAAATAAAAAGCATGAAAAACATCGTTTGCGAGACGGAAGATAAATGTGAGAAACTAGAAAAACTGGTGAATGATGTGGACAAAGCTCTCCATCACACAATGCAGAGCCTGTCGGACTTGGAAGTGAATCTGATGTCGCAGTATAAGATGTATTCCATTCAAAACACCAAAGGTACATTTCAGTTCTCTTAAGCTAAAATTTTTGTTAACATAGCGCTTTTTTTTGTAAGGTCATCTCCTCTGGCGAATTAGCGATTTTCAGAAGAAATTTGACGAAGCAAAACAGCACGACACTGTTCTACAAAGTCCTATTTTTTGCAACAAGTCCTATGGCTATACCCTGAGGGTAGATTGATACGCTATATTTTTTTCTTGTTTGTCTTCATTTTTAACAAAACATGCTGTTTTTAAGGTTGAGATGTACCTAAATGGCAAGGGCTCCTGGAAGGGTCGCAACATCATTGCTTGCTTGAATGTCATCCCTGGAGAGTATGACCCGCTTTTGCCGTGGCCGTGCAAGTTGCAAGCGGATGTTCTCATACGAGACCAGAATTTAGATCCAAATACATCTCAGGATTATGTCAAGACAGTTGTTGTTCGACGAAAAAGCGATGAATTCCAAAGCAATCAATTTTTTTATATTCCGCACAAAATTTTGGGCAACAGACATTACGTTAAGGATGATACATTGTTTTTGGAAATTTATGTTCATAAGAATAAATATTTGTAAAATAAAATATTTATCTTTTTTTTTATTAAATAAAAAAATAGAGTGGCGCGACAGCTCTTGAAGAGCCAAGGCCTAAGTGGCTTACTCTCATCAACAATGCTCTGAGTGCGTGTGAAGAATTGAGGGGACCTACAATTTAACGCCGATTCTGAACGGAAAAGTTGAGAAGCACTTTTTCATGACAGATTGATTCTCTTGGAAGTTTTGGCAATTCTTCGCAAGAGGCAGTACCCGTGAAAGATGAAATAAAAACTTTTATGGGCACGAGTACGACTCGAACTCACGACGTTCTGCTTAGCAGCCAACGCACCTAACCACTAAGCTACTGGCAACTGCCCGTGAAAAGAGAAGAAGAGAGAAAAAATGAGTTGACATTCTTTTTCTTCAGTTTTAAGAATTATGAGTATGACCATATTTCTTTCGAAAGTTGGTTGATTTTGTTTTCTCAGAACATTTTTATTGCGTCAATGGGTAAAGTCTCCCCATTATAAGGTATTTTGTATTGCAGTTTCTGACATCAGTTCCTTATGTTTTGATTGTAATATCAAGAACTTTTGCTTTACAAAAGATTTTGGAATACCTCTCTCTTTCAAGATTGTGCCAAGGATAGTAAATTTTATCCAGCAATTTCAGATGCCAATAAATGGAAATAGAAAAAGAAGGTAAATTTTACTCATTTTTGATCAAATCCAAGAGCAAGTCGTAAACTTTGATTTGAGTTCCTCCTTAAGCTTTCAACAAGTCACCAACAAGACATATAGTGTGACATTGGACAACGATCATCACCAATGATTTATTTCTATTTAAATTGGAAATTCAAAGAAATCGTAACGTTGGCTACACTATTTATTACGATTACCAAATTTGAATTCACGAAAGACTATTCTTTGAGAATCAATACTCTTAAAACAGAATTCACCAAAGGATAATTATTCACACAAAAAAAAACAAAACGATGCAAAAATTCTTAGCAAAAATTCTGCCAAAGCTGGAGCACATTTAAGAAGTTTTTTTTCTCGGATTTTCTACTTTATTTGGATATTACTAAAGAATACGTTTATAGATCACATATTTTTAAGGCTCTTAACATTGTCGTTAATTCAGTCTAGTATGATAATTGAATATTCAATTCCTTTTTTCGATTAATTTCTTCAAAACCAAGCTTATTCTACAATATAGTAAGTCACCTAACTGAATGAGAATCAAGGAGAACGATGTTCTTACATGATAAAGTTTTCTTGCACACCGCATAAAAATTGAAATTTCAAGACACGCACCTATCTCATTGAGGCCATATTGTTACTTTACTTTCTGACAAAAATTCGTCTTTTAATCAATCACTCGAAAGTAAAATTATCAGGGCAAGTTACAGCGTCGATCAATACGTGCAAATGATAAAACATTTGCAATGCTGTTGGCACATATACTCGTACATGCGTCGGTTTCTGAGCGTTCAATTTCAAATTTTTGGTTTTTGTTAACGAATTACTTTGTCTGCTGCGCAGTTGGTTTTTTGTTCCTCGAATCAAGCACATCAATAAAACACTTTTGATTGTTAAATGTTATTTTTTGTCTTTTTACGTTCAACGTTTTCTAGTATGCGATGCGTGTGTTGCGCCCTTTTTCGTGGTGTTTTTCAACGTTTGGTGGACAAATTCGAGTCCACCGGCTCAGTAAACTATCAGCCAAAACGCGAATGTCAACGAAAAGTAAAATCTGCTAAAAAAAATCATCGCTGTTCGCAAAAAAGTTAAGCAAAAATTGTGAAAAACAGCTCCGCGTGCGTCGCTCACAAGAACTTGGCCAGTCGCGGACCACAATATGACAAGTTTTGCGTCATGATTTGAGCCTGCATCCATTCAAAATTCAATTGATCCAGGAGCTGAAAGCAAACGACCATTCGCGTCGTCGTCGTCCTGTGTTCACTAATTGGGTTTTGGAGTTGTTGGAAGTAGATCTCAATTCAGGTTGAAAAATCATCTTTGGCAATGAGGCCCATTTTTGAATGAATGGGTACGTGAATAACAAAAATTGCCGGGTTTGGGAAGATACCAATCCACGCGAGATTTCTGTGAATTTTGGGCTGGCAGCATCATTGGTCCGTACTTTTTCGAAAATGATGCTTGCTACACTGAAAAAAATAACCGTTGTCATATTGACAATTACTGGTTGTTAACCGAAAATTGTCATATTGATCAAAAAAAGTTTCAATGTGATGTAAATTTTCAAAAGTCGTCTCAAAATCTAACAACTTGATAGTAAATGGGACAATTTGAAATTTTCAATATCTTGTTGCTAGTTTGAAAATCAAAGTTGTCGTTTTAATACCTGAGATGATCAATTAGAAGATTATGGTTGTCAATATGAAAACCTTAGGTTGTCCGTCAGTTAAGTAAGAACTACAATCATCATTTGTACAACAATGATTATCAATATGATTACTACCTTAAGTGCATTGAAAATAAAATCATCAAATTGACAGTTGCAGTTGTTAATGTGATGACTGAATTTTACCGTCATCAAATAAAAAATTAGAGTTGCTATATTGATAATTTCGATTGTTAGAATATAAATCAAAATAAATAGAAGTAAACAAAAAATAAATAAGTTCCTTAGCGAAGACTTTTCGTTGACAAAGTTTTCGTATTGAAACCCATGTTGTCGATATGATGATGGAGTTTTTTTTTTCGTTATCGAAATATGACGTGATCTAAAATGGGGCTTTATTTTCAAGACGAAATTGGAATAATTTATGGAAATAAAGCCGCATCTTACTTGGAGGAAATAAGTTCATATTTACAAAAAAAAAAACTGACCACATTCTTCCCAGAGGAAGTTATTGTAATGGGACCGATTTTGTGAAGTCACTAGAATCCAAATCAATCCTTTTATCATGCATGATGTCAGTGTCCTAGTTTTTTGACCTCCATCAAAAAACCGTTAATCCGATATTGCTCAAATCTAATCAGCTTTAATAGGGCTAAGTGGTTCGCGAGATAATCGAACACATACGCACATATGAACATGCGTACATACAGACATCATGATAAAAAGGGTTGATTCGGATTCTAGTGACCTCGAAACATAGAGATATGCAATAACTGGATATTCACAAAATCAGCCCCATTACAATAACTTCCTATGGGACGTTGAAAAACGGTTCTATGATAGGAACCGTTTTGGAGTAATACAAAAATAATTTGTTTATACTAAAAACATCAGTGTTCCGAAAAAAAAAATTACAAGGATGTTTTTAGAAAATTGGAACAAACATTAATTAATAGGATTTTTCGAACTATTGTTGTTTATGATTATGATAATGATCATAATTTTAATGCATAAATGACGAGTTTTTGTTTTTTAATTCAATTTTTCAAAACTTGACTTTGAAAGCCTTATCACAATGGGCCTTTGATCGGCCTAAGTGTGTCTCTTAATATCCATGACAGACACTTTAACCTAAGCCTTGCAAAAAATCAAAAACTAGAAGTTTTTTTTATTATTTGCAAAGCCTTCCAAGTCGAGTTTTGAAAAATTCAAATCTTTAATTAAATTAATCATATTTACAATTGCGTTTGTCAATCAGATGATTGACCACATCAGGTTGTCATATTGTAAAATATGGTCATCAAATTGACAATTATTGTTTTTAGTACGAAAATCGATTTAATCTTGAATTGAGCAAGAACAAACAAAAACAAACGATAAATTGCTTATGCCGTTATCAAAACAATTGTATTGAAAACCATAATTGTCAAGTTGAAACCGAAGTAGTCAATGTGATGCTTTAACCGTTTTTAAAAATCATATTTACAACTGCTGCTGTCAGTACGATGATCGACCACATAAGGTTGTCATATTGAAAACTATGGTCATCAAATTGGCAATTATTGTTTTCAATAAGAAAATCGAGTTTATCTTGAATTCAACAAGTACCTAATATAATCCTCATTTAGTAGTTGTGCATCAAGTCTATCAGACGTTCGTGAGTGAAGTGTAAAAAAGTGGAAAATATACAAGTAAATCAAGAGTTCAATAATCAAGAGTTAAATAGTCGTCTTAAACAATTTAATCCCATGCAGAATATTGTTACAGGTAAGGTAAGAGTTAAATAATCAAGAATTAAATACTCTTAAACAAATTAATCCCAAGCAGAATATTGTTATAGGTAAGGTAATTAATAAAAACCGGTTCCTATTAAATAAATAAATAGCGAGTGGCGGGACAGCTCTTGCAGAGCCACCTAAGTGGCTTACTCTTATCAACAATTCTCTGGGTGTGTGTGAAGGATTAAGGAGACCTACAATTTAACGACGATTCCGAACGGGTAAGTTTGAGAAGCATTTTTTTCGTGACTGATTGATACTCTTGAAAGTTTTGTCAGTTCTTTCCATGAAAGATGAAATAAAAACATTGGACACGAGTAGGACTCGAACCCACGACAATGTTCTGCTTAGCAGCCAACGCACTTACCAACTAAGCTACGGCCAACTACAGATAAGTACGTATTGGACACTCAAAAACACAAAAGAAGCGGATTTTGAGAAAGGTAAACTATTTATTGATTCTTAACAGAAGTAATTCTAATTGTTTCTTCTAAAATTATTATATGTAGATGAAGTTATCAACACCAGTACCAACCTCAACATCAACACAAACACCAAGCAACACCAACTCCAGCACCAAAACCAACACCAACAACAGCACCAACACCAACACCAGTACCAACGACAATAAAACCATCAATAATAACACCAATTTCAGTATCAATCACATTACCAACGCAATCACAAAAACCAAGTTCAAGACGAACACCAGCACCAACACCATAACCGACACCAGCACCATCACCAGCACCAACTCCAACATCAATTTCTACTAAAAAACCAAAACATTTGCAAAAACCAAGTTCAAATCCCAAACCATATTTTATTAAGAATTATAATGTAAGTATTTTCATAAGAATTATATGTATGTATATTGTATTTGTACGTTGACTCAACTGTAATAATGAATAATTAAACATATTCCAAAAAACTAGATCTGCCTTATATTTTAAACAATTCTTGCAACTCATATTTCAGAAAAAGGGGTGTCCTGGATACGAAAGCGGTAATCTTATTGAAAATCGAAATTTTAAAGTGTATCATAATGATTGTAATATTGCAAACCAAACAAATTTTTAAATTTTCAAACTAGCAACCACAGTTTTCAATATGACAACAGTAGTTTTCATATTAAATACCGTGGTTTTAAATTGATTTACTGTGTTTTTCAATATGACTGCTGCGGTTGTCAATTTGAAAATCATGATCTTCAAATTGACAGTAATGATTTTCAATCTACCAACCACTGTTTTCAATCGGACAACCGTAGTTTTCATATTAACTACCGTGACTACTACGGTTGTCAAGTTGACTACCGTGGTCTTCAATTTAAAAGTAATGTTTTTCAATAAGCCTTCCTCGGTTTTCAATTTGATAATTTGGGTTTTCCAAATGACTACTGCAGTTTTTACTACGACTGTCATAGATTTCAATATGACAACCATGGTTTTCGATTTGCCAACGCAAATTATCAATGTGACAATCCCGGTTTCGAATCATTAAATTGAAAATTTTAAATTGTCATATTTACTACTGCGGTCATTGGTTGTAAATTGACAACAAAATTGTCAGTTGAATGTAAAAAATAATCAATATGACTGCTATTTTTGGTTCAGTGTATGCTATCTCTCGTCTGTAACTTCTAATCCAATTCATTGTTTCGCTGACGATAGTACCCTTAGCTTTTCATACTCGTTCCCAGACTCACATCCCTCCTCTTCGGATGTTGAACTGCAACCCATCTGATCTGGCTACCATCTATAAAACATATATACGTCCAAAGCTTGAGTACAACTCCCACGTTTGGGCTGGTGCTCCAGTAACGTACTTAAGTCTTTTGGACAGTATCCAGAGGGGAGCATTTAAGATGATTGGTGACCATGCATCGTTGAGACATTTACGTCACTTGAACATCGACGTAATGTTTCATGCCTCACCCTCTTCTACCGGTATTTCAACGGTATATGCTCTAGACTCTAGAGAAATAGCCAGTTGCATTCCTCCCCTTAAGATATTCAACCGTAATACCCGCGCCTCCAGGAATGCCCATCAGTTCATTCGAGCCCAACTTCGGTCGTACGGTCATGTTCAGAGAATCGTTTTTTAGCCGTACTACGCGAATGCGGAACTCTCTTCCACACTCTGTCTTCCCTGACACGTCATCCTTAACCCTCTCCATCTATCACATTATCCCTAACGCTCGCACTGTGCTTTGTCATAAAACGGGAATACAAACCCCTTGAGTGCGTGCTCATTAAAAAAAAAAAAAAATCACAAACTTGGTTTCTATGAGATGGCGCTACGCGCCACACAGCTCAAGACACATTCGATATTCTGCACGAGCGGTTTCATGGATATTGAATAGTTATCTCGCGCCGAGGCGAAGTGGATTGGCCACCAAGACTTGGCCTTTAGAATTTTTCTTGTGTGCCTTTCATAAGGTCTATGCGAATAAACCGCAAACCACCGCGGCCTGCAAAGACAAAGTCATCGAAAACTGAACTTTTAGAATAGGTCTAACTCAGTCCATTTGAACGATACTACATTTCACATGTATTGTCATTGATAGGGCTTTGAAATAAAGATAAAACCTTTCAGATATCTCTTATATAACTTGTTTAATTCAATTTTAAAATCGATCCGCCTTTAATGGAAATCCTTTATGCACCTTACAAAATTTTAGTGTAAGATTCGTGCGAATTATGTGCTAATAATAAAATATCAACCCTCAAACCAGTGCTGGGGGATCGTGGGAAAAATCCCTTTTTGTGGGAATTTCGACCCTAAAAGGGATAAAGGGAAAACCACCTGGTTTTGTGGGAATTTCGCCCTAAACCAAAAAAAGTACATCTTCACCAAGTTCTAATTGGTTTCGATAATAAAAGTGTGAACATGTAACATCCATCATAATAAAACTAATGTAAGTGCAAACAGTCAAGCTGCTGTCCATAAAGAATGCAAACAAAAGGAGAGAAAAAGAAGGAAAGTCTTGTTCCTTATACCGGTTTGTTTTTTTTTAATATTTACGTTCGAACTCGATGATAGTTTTGTCATTTTGTGTTGCAAATTTATATTCATAAGACGATGGATTCTATTTATCTAAGAGCCGATTCTTCAATCGTCAGATAAACAAGCAAATAGTGTTTATTCGACAAAAAGCAAAATATTGGATTTTTCAATCGTCAGATAGACTTTATCTGACGAAAAACGCTCTTATTTATTCGACCGATGAATACTCAGATAAGTTTACTTGCCAGTTTGTAATTTTTAGATTTTTTCGATGATTGAAAAATCAGCTCTAAATAAAATAAATTTTATATACATATTTTCAATTCTAGGTATCCTGGGGCCCTATTCTTGAAACCATGCGAAAATTTTCGTATACGATAATTATCGCATACTAAATCTCGTATGCGAAAGCAGAGTGGTATTCTTGAACCAAATTGACTCGTATACGACTCTGTGCATGCGATGAATTTCGTATACGAGATGGCAACGCGTTGTCAAAATTAAGAGTCCATTTCTCTCCCTCCCACTTAAGGACAAAAAAAAAAGAAAACAATATGCTGATTTGTGTTGTCAATCCAGTTGACACTTTGAGTTTGAGTTTGAAATTTTGAATAATCAAGTTCTCTTCTATTGTCATTAGAATTAGAATTTCGATGGTCTCTCGTTTTGAAAGTACAGCTTGAACAAAAAATTCGAAGGTGTCGAAGAGTTATGTTTGCTGTACGATCATCCATCAAGATACTTGCCAATAACCTAAGCTTACATGTAAAATTTGTGGAAAGAAATTCCATATTCCGTGTTTGGTAAATTTCTTGTGTTAAAGAAATGTTTACGATTGACAATGCTTTGTTAAATTTTAGTACAAAAGGTTTGCGACGAGCAGTAAATCAACATGCAATATTTTAGAGGTTTGAATGTCGAAATATTTGCTGTTTCGTAGACTGTTTGTCTTATTTTCAAACAGCTACCCACAACCCACTCGAGATGAAGCATTCGATAATTTTCGTATACGAGACGTTTGACAGCATTCGAAAAGCGTTCAAGAATACTATTTTTTATCTCGCATACGAAAATGTATGCGGTATTTTATTTTTTTGATTCAAGAATAGGGCCCCTGGCATTTAACATAATTTTTATGTAAAAAATGGATGACACTTCAAGCAGAGGAAGAATATTCCACCAAAATAAAAGAAAGCAACTTTTTGCTAGTCTTCCAAACATCTTTGACTTTTTCCAGAATTTTTAAAACTGGATTATGGAAAATGAAAACGATAAAACAAAGGCAACTTGCAAGTTTTGCAACACACGTTTTTTTTTTAGTTTTTTGTCTGTGGGATATAAAAAGGGAAAAATGAAATGGTCTGTGGGAAAAAAAGGGAATTTGGAGACTGGTTAGAGGGATTTCGGAAAAAAATGCCCCCCAGCACTGCCTCAAACACAGCCGTTTGAACGAGATTTGCTTTTAAATACGAAAAATTATCTGTCTTATATTCGCAAAATAGTGAGTATTTCTCACTTTCATTTTTCTGTCATTCTACATCTCTTATTCGAGCAAATGCTTTTTTTTTGAATTATTGAATTTTTGTTTTTAATAGTTGTCCGAGGAACTTTCTTAAAAATTATATTTAAAATAGTCAGCCCGGTTTTTCATGAAAATTCTTCAGAATAATTTTGTTTTATTCACTGAGGGATATTCAATGGAAGAAGAAAATTATCCAATTCTTAGTTGGAAACAACTTGACAACCTAGAGAATGTCTTAGAAACAAATAAGACACTAAAAAAAAAACTTCATATAATAAATAATAAATAATAATGTCGGAGTCAATATCTCTTCTTATGTTTGTTTAAATTTAAGAAATTCTCGTGCAAGTGGGACTGAAAATGACTTGACCCTTTAATTTAAATTTCGTCCCTGCATGCTTTCCGTTTAGAAAATACGGGAAGGTAAATCGAATAACCATTCATTCAAACTTTCTTTGTATGTCCTTATCTATAATTATCGGATATTTACCACAGTTTTCCTTATTTGAAACAATACCAAACATATGATTATTGATATCAGATTATTTTGGGTCATGCATGCTTAACTGTAACAGACACACTCCGATCAAACGGAATTTCCCTTTCATCGATTTTCCCTTTTAAACAAAAAGTAAATTAACAATCTTCATTGAGATCAAAAGACTACCTTTCAAATTATGTTAAAGGATGAGTAAATTCTAAGGTTGTTAGGTTCCTACTCCATTCTTACACACTTCATGGAAGCTTTAACCCTTCTAAATCCCAAAAATACAAACATTAACCATGTGCGTTTTTGTTTACAAAACAAAACAAAACATATCCCGCCAATACAGTATTTTAAATGCTTCAACGCAAAAAAAAAACTACACCGGTCTTCAACAACTCTGAACTTTAGTACAATCCTTGACGTACTAAAAACAACTCAATCCCCACAACAAGAGAAAAGCTCTTCTCAAACGAACCATCCATCCTCTCTCACCACCATCATGTCCTTTTCATTCACAATTTACAACTTCAGAATGCAAAGCTTTCCTTCAAAAAACTTTAAATACGCCAACTGGTAACTAATCCAATTCAGTTCCGAGTTCGATTTTATCCTGAAAAGTGGTCTCTTCCGAGAAAAAAGGACCAACGACACTATAATTCCATTATTAAGGGATAATCGTTTTAATCTTTTATGAGAGGCACACCAGAGAAGTAGGGGTTCTGTTTCTGTTCTGCTGCTGCTTTTGTGTTCTCAGTCTCAGTGATTTAGTGTGTACCACCCCTTACCCGAGATGTAATTTTAAAGGGAAAAACCCTAGTGTTTGATCCTGTTTGCTTTGTAAACTGGATGCTGGTTGGTATATGGTGCCAAAAGGGTTTCGGTTTGCTTTTTTTTGTTTTTACTTCGTTGATTCCATTGCGGTTAAATTTTTCATGAAATTACCAAAAAATTAAAGCTCGTTAGCGCGAATTGTGAATTGTGCTTAGAATAAATGAGTGCCCTGAATAGCCATGCAACATAAGTTAAAAGAAAATTAATTATTACATCAAAAAAAAAAAAAATAAGTGAAAAAGGATATCTATTTGATTAAGAAGATAATAAAGGGATTACACCGCCGCAACATTACTTTGTGTAAGTTTCTCTTATTTATTTACCAACTAGCCAGCGTCAACAATTTATCCCTCCAGATAAAAATCAGGAGGATTATGGTTTTGGGCAAGGTGCAAGTGGGCAACTAGATCAGGAGATGGGTTCTTAAAATTATTATTAATTCAACTCGATTTTCGTTCCTTCTCTATCCCGAGGCAAAAACTAGTTCAAGGACATTCATAGGGATGGACGATAGGAGCTTGTTTTTAAATTTAACAAAGAACAGCAACAAACTTGCTCATGTGTTGGTTAATTTGGTTTAATGGCCTTTGGCAATGGCAATCCAGGGATACGGGAAAAAATTGTTTCAGATTGATCCTTTCGCTTGACTAGTGGTAGGCAATCCGACAAGAACAAATAATGATAAATATAAAATAAGATTGTGTTTACCTTCTTTTTATTTTTTGTTGCCAACCTACACGACACAGAAATTGTTTAAGTTGCAAAAGTACACTTGACCTAGAGTATTTTTTTTCTGTTTTGTTTTTTTTTCTTGCTGTTAGTCAAGCATGAAGGCTGAGTGATACAGTTTTTTGAAAGGGTCCTTTTGGGAGATAGTGCGGGGGTTGAAATCTTCAAAGTTGTGAAACGCAGTTGAAGCGAACGAGGAAATTGGATAGACATTTAAATGTGCAATTAATATTAAAGACTTTTTTGTGGAAGTTGGAGAGTTTCTTTTTGAAAATTTGGTTTGGAACCCGAAAAAAGTTTTCGAATTCTATATTCAAGGTCAAGGCCTGGTGAAAAGTCTGAATCTAAACTTTTTACCAGCTGTTTTCTTTTTTCAAAGGACAATTCAGAACGTATGTTTTCAAGCGATTAAAATGTTGATGCCACGTGCGGGGGAGTGAAACTTTGAGTGAAACTTTTAATTTTGAATGATTAATGGCACAACGAAGGCGAGGAAGATTATGTCGATTATACATGATTTTGATGTTTTAGCAACATCATTTCCTACTGGCTTCTGGGATAGGTAATCCCTGAATTTATGGGTGTTATTAAACATTTTTAAGGAGGTAACATTTGGTTTGGGGAGTAAAAAAGTTCGAAGTGTTAAGTGTTTGTCAATTTGGAAAAATGATAAACTGTCGAAATGTGATCTTATGATAAAATAAATTGGATTAATTGAACTTTAAGTTGTTTTCATTCAAAACACGAATGGAATACTGGATGAGCTTGTTCAGTAACAAAGTTACGTTGGAGGAAATTTGTTTCCCTTTTGGCCTTTTCAAAAGATGTAAGACCGAAACTCCGAGGGTACTAATTGACATCTCCAAAAAGGCTGATAAACCAATATGGAAATTTGGCATTGTTCCAACAACAATGTCAAACTACAATGACTCTTTGCCTTCAAAATTTTACGAAAATTAATTTTACATTTTTGTGTGCCCATGGAATTTCAAAAACAAAATTTAAAGCTCATTGAACTAAAACGTTCAAAAAGTTCTCGACTCTTTTGTTGTGTTTTTTTTTGTACCCGAACTAGACAAAGTATGAAATAACTTTATAAATTGGTAAACAAAACAATTCAAAAATACATAAATCATAAATTCAATTTATGTTCTCCCTTATTTTTGAAAAAGAACAATCTTGCCAACATTTGTGTGTAAAAAAATCAATTGTTCATTCTCTACTCGCCGCCGCACGGTTGTCCAAAATGACTTATCTCGTTGCAAAAATCATAACTTTTGAACGGATTGAGGCAGCGGTATAATTTTTTTTTTAATTTGAAGGAAATTTCCAGGGCTGTTACACCAATGAATTTCAAGAAAATTATTTCACAGGGTGTTTCGGAATCACCGGCCGAAAACAGATTTTCTCAAAAAACGAAATTTATAGAAAAAAGAATTGAAGTAAAACTTTAAAAATTGTCTTTAGTTTTGCAAATGTTGATAAAAACAAAATGATGGCCCCCTAAGTGTTTATAGGGTGTTCTAAAATAAAATTCATCACAACAGTGGATGCGAAAGTTTGGCAAAGAAACTTTTTTTTTTGCTTTAAGCGGTCAATAATAATGGTTTATACCTTTTTAAGTGACATATTTTATGTGAAACAGTAAAGGGAAAAAATAAACGGACCAAAAAAAAAATTAAAAAAAAAATCAAGTATAATTAAAAACATATAGGATAGGTATACATATATTAAATAAAAAATATACATAAACTGTCTTAAACAATAATTATAAATTTTCAGTTAAAAGTTCACTGCCATCATCATCACTTTTAATATTAAATAGACTAATCAGCTCTGGACAGTAGCTTTTTTGGGCTCTTTTTGGGATCTAACGTGTCTTAAAGATGAAACAAGTGGATCTGATGATATGGATAGCATATTAAATAAATCTTCATTTTGTCGTTTCCTTGAAACCTTGAGAGTATTGGATAATCGATATCGCTTGTAATCTTTATTCCTTGCTTCCTGTGCTTCCTCTGAAAGTTCCCCTATTGTTAAAATTTGATGGCTTATTAGTTCTCCACCGTGGTCCAGAATCTTGTGAAGTGTTGGGGTCAAGAGTTTGTGACTATATTTCGATTTTAAAAGATCCGAAGTGTTTTTGTATACTCGTTAAATTTATCTTTATTAATATAATATTTAATATAAATTAATAAAAATTTTAATTTTAATCAATACAAATTTTATAATAATATTTCTCTCTACCTGTTTTATTGGACCATAAAATAAGGATCTATAATTAAAAATATCCTTCAACCTTAGATCATTTTGGCTTAGTAATTGCAGGAATCTACTTAAATAGGAAAATTAAAGTAGGCAGATTATAAAAATTGGTAGATATGGTAAAACATTTTGCAAAACCTATATCAATTTATATTCGTAATAAAATCCAAAATAATATTTTTTTTTTTATTCTAAAGCAAAAAAAAAAATAAAGTTTCATCCGTTGCTGGTTTTTACAAGTACCATACATTTTATGATACTTGTGGGTTTTTCGACAACCTTATGAATTACTTTTTTATTCATTATTATTATCATTATTAAAATAAAGTAAGAAAATGTTATGTTTACGACGCGTTTTTCGAAAAAAATTGACATCAAAGTCAAAAATTATCACGGACAAGAACAACGGAACATCCTTCAAAAAATAATATCTGACTAATAAAAAAAAGATAAAAGTAAGCGTTTTCTCAAGCCTTTATTTTTTTTTTTCAAAGTTCAAAATCTCGGCAGTGCGCAAGTATGCGCAGCTAAATATTTTTCTTTTGGCTCAACAATTGGTTGATACACATACCCTATTCGGCTTAATGCATGGACTTGGATGGATTTTTTTGTAGCTCTATTCAAACTCGATAAATTGTAAAAAAAAATGGTGTTTTTTTGTTTCATTTATTAAAACCATAAAAATTATTTTTTTTTTCAATTTCAAATTTAAATTTACTTATAGGTAAATCAACCAGGAACTATTAACAAAAAATAAGATTTTCCATTCAATATGCCATAATCGCAAAAATGAAAATAAGGAATTTTGTTTTTTTTTTCTTTTTTTTTCTCTTGAAAAAAATTAACTAACTTTGAAGAGCCCTATAAATTAAACTAGTGATCAAAAAATTATTTTGTTTGCTGTTTTTGAAGCTCTGTATATATTTCTCTTAGAAATAAAAAACAAAACAATAAAAATAAAACATCAGATTTTGTATTTTTGCCACGACTTTTCCCTTTTTGGACAACTGTGCGCCGTACGATTGCATTTATAATATTCCCATGTCGATGTCATCCATCTGGAAAGCATCCAAAATTCATTTATGTACGTTTTCAATAGACATGAGTACAAATCCCCCTAAAGCCCCAAGCCAAACAACAACCCCATCTTCAATTCGATGACTATAGTCGCTACCGCCGCCGCCGCGCCGCAGGATAACATATGTTGCTTTTAATTCTCAGTTTCATTTTCATTGATTTTGGATTTATGAGCGAAATATTTCCCACTTTTGGAAATTGTTACAAAATTGAGAACCTGCTGGTTCAACAAGTAATTTTTATATCCCTAATGGCAAGTCATAAAAATTATGAAACTTTATTAAATAAGAACTTCTAGCTTGATTGTTTTGACGACTTTCGAGTTAATTAATGACAAATAAAATAGCAGGCGACAAAATAACCTAAATTCGAAACTCGCACTTATTATTTTCAAAAACAATTAACACATTTCTGTTGAAGGACCATCAATTCAATGGGAATATGAGGTGTGGAAAGGAACAGCTTGAGGAATATGAGAATCTACCAACTCACAGAAGTTTTAATAACTCCTCAAGCTATATTATCAGATGGTAGAGTTGGATAACATAAAGAACTGTGGAGCGGTGGGGAGTTGGAGGGTGTTAAATAGTAAAAAGTATTCCGCATCGGGTAGTTGAAAGTTTCTACAATGTTTTTGTGACACGGTTTAAGAGGATTTAGCTTAAAGTTTGAGAGGAAAAATCGACGATGAGAAGATTGTGACTGCGTGCATTTTTGTTTTTAAACTTTATGTAGAATTAAGTAATAGTAAAAAGTTAACGTTCTTTGGTGAAACGATGTCAAGGTAGTCAAGGTTAGGTTAGGTTAGGTTAGGAGCGGTGTGCACAGCAATAACCCTCGTCTAGAACATCAGCAAGATATTGCAAAAGATAATACACTGAGCTGTTGACCACACAATAAGTCTTGATAGTTAGCTCGGGTTCAAGAGGAATATGACACCATTCATACTGCGTCAAAGTTCATTTATGATATCCAATAAAAAAATTTAAAATACGAAATAGAAACAGAAGAAATTCCAGATCGTACTCTCATGAAAAATAACAAATATATTTCGGTAGAAAACTGGAGAATCACACCTGAGGAATCCTTCAGGGATAGCTTTAGAATACTCTTTACTTTAGATAGTAACCTTGAACAAAGAAAGCCTTCCACCTAGCATGTTGGAACAGTGTTCTAAAGAAACGAAGAACAAAGGAAAGACAACTTTTCCAATAAAACTAAACTAAGCGAAATAGATTAAAATATGAATTCATATAAAGCCGAACGTTATTTATACACCAGAGAGCTAAGAAGGGCCAAAATGAATTGGTGGATAAGGCACTGTGAATCTATTAAGAACACAAGTGAGTCCGGGAAGCTTCGTTAAGTCATTTTCCTTAATTCCACGATTCTGGGGTGGATTTGGTCGAACTCGAGTCTAGAAACATATTAACTCTTTGAAGAAATAGGTACACTGCCAAAATTTTCCAAAACAGAATCAAACCTAGGACCTAACTCGTTCAAACCCTATAAATCCGCTTGATCAAACGGAAGTATTTCGGCTTTACTTCAAAAAGCTCTAAAAGTAATAACCCCTTGGCTAATGCCCTAAGGGTAATCTTCATTTATAAATATCGAGGGAGCGTTTATACCAAAAATAAGACGGAATCAATTAAAGTAAGTTGAAGTTGGAGTCTAAAATGTCATTGTCGACTGGATTACACCATTTTAAATAACAGAATAATCAACTATCAAATAGCAGACAGTTTTGTTGATAAAACAGTTTGTAGTGACACACCACATGAAGGGGTTTTTTCCACTCCACCACCTCGTGGTGAACAAAACTGTCACAATTTTAAGTAATCAAGGTATCAAAATTGTAAGGTATGCTGATGACATAAATAAATAGTGGCGCTACAGCTCTTGAAGAGCCATGGCCTAAGTAGCTTACTCTCATTAACAATTCTCTGAGTACGTGTGAAGAATTGAGGGGACCTACAATTTAACGCCGACTCCGAATGGCAGAGTTAAGAAGCACTTTTTCATGACAGATTGATACTCTTGGAAGTTTTGTCAATTCTTCGCAAGAGACATAGTAGTTTTAATATCAGGTAAGCTTCTTACCACCATCGAAAACATTATGGAATACGCGCTATATCTTTTTGGGAAACTAAGAACGGTGTCGGGGTTAGCTCCACTAAGACAGAGCTAGGTTTGTTCACGAATAAAAGGAAGACTTAAACCCTCCTAAGCTCAATGGCATTCCCAATATTTTGGACAGCTTCTTTTTCTATCTCAATTAAGCCTTTTTCGGATTTTAAAGTCTGAAGAGCCCCTGTGTGAACTCAACCATGAAAATTGAAATGTTTGAATATAAAACAAAATAACGACATGACTCAACATTGTTTTTGACGTTGAATCGGCTGTCTTATGAAAGAGCGCAATTATGCATAGTTCAAAAACTAAAACGAATTTTAAAAATGAAATAAATTTTCTTGTCTTGAAAACAATCAAATCAATTTTCCTGTTTTATTTTTTTTTTCCAAAAACTGCCACCGAAATGTTTAAATAAAACAAAAACCACTTGTACAACAAACTAGTGCATTTCTTTCATTTTAACATTAATTAAATTGAACAATTTGAATTTTTCTTCGTTTTTCGATTAAGTACAATGAAACTAGTACTTGTAATATTTATTCTCAGTCCCAAGATTAGTACTTTCAAATTTGATCAACTTAAGTTTCATTTTCATAAACATTGAACTCCTCTTCGATTGAATTGTCTGCTGAACGAAATTCCTCTCACAATTGCCAATATCCTTCAAATACAATCCCAAAGCCTTCAAGACTTCACTTCCCACTTCGTAGGAGCATTGAATTGAATTATTCAAAACTTGTGACGCCTCGTGCAAGCTCTTCTCCAAATATTCATTAGCACTGTTTAAATGATTTTTTACACTTTTTGTTGCCGATTCAACCTGAAATCGAAAACTATACTCACTCTCACTCTCAACACCCAAAATTTAGCTTCTTACTTTTTCATTGTAACACAATTCCAATGCAGTTTCATTGCTCGAATGTGAGCTGCTACACGTTCGGACGTCCTCTAAAAACTGCCCGATTGCATAACTTTTGGCTGAGTTAAGGGATGTCTGTCCTTTGGCTTTTGTCGCTTCAATTTCGAGCTTGGCATTGTCGTGACAAATTTGAAGTTGCAATTTGGCATTGCTTTGTGACACAAGCTGCGATGCGTATTTGTGATTGCAATGCTTTTGAGCTAAGCTAAGATACTGTGGAGATACTGTTGGAGTATAACTTTGATTTACTTGATGGATTTCAGACAAAATCTGATCTTGTTCGTGTTTGATGTCTTCAAGGTGTTTGGAAATATCACTTTGTGCGTTTTTAATTTCAAGTTCTGCCGTTTCGATGGAACGAAGAAGCTGGTTTTGGGAGGATTTGAAATAATTCTGCACTCTGTTGTCTAGTTCCTGAGAAAAGGTGAGAAAATGTTAACTGCACAGAATTGGAGACCAATCTTAACTCACTTCAAAGGCTAATGTTTGTGTGGCACAAAAAATAGAGATCAAAATTAATACTCTCATGATTATCCACTGAATTGAAATGTCTTTACTGATGAATTGTAATTTTAAGAATGAACAATGCTTGGACACGAATTTGTCTCGACTACCGTCCGTACCTAGAATTTCGAGAACTCTTGTAGAGGCAGAGATTCTTATGTAAACAAACATTGAGGTGAATGAATTGCTGAGTCGATGGCTATTGAAAGATGACACCTGCTTTAAAATCGCAACTGTTCGCAATATCCAATCAAACAGTCGATTAAAGTTTCATTTTGAGAGCCAGTTTGTCAATGAGTCGATGTTGAATTTTACCATGTTCAAAAATTGTTTGCCTTTGAAATCATATTACAGTTTGTTTATTTTTCACTACTATGGGGTATCGAGTTGTTTAATTTAACTTTTTGTAAAAAAAAATAAACTCCAAATTCGAGTTGGTTGCGTTTAATTTGAGTGCAATCGATTCAACAACTAAGCATTAAGGAGCGGGGATAGACGCACTAAGTTCTCGAAACTCGAAGTAAGGAGAACGATTAAAAACCATTATTTTGACTCGACGGAAGATTAATTACTGGCGAACCCCAACAAAGGACACTCATTTTTGCCATTATCATTTGTCTTTGGAAAATAACAACGTGAAAACCAACATTAACCAACAAAAGGAATTTTCAACTGTTTTGTATTTATCGAGTGGGAAACCCACGTTTAATTTACGTTCCCTTTGTCATAATGTAAGTGGCGCAGTAAAATTAAGCTTGACGTTTTAACGCCTCTGTTATGTGGAAACAATGAACCAAAAAATTAAGATATCCTTTTCACAATATACATAAATCAAGTACGCTACGTAATCAATTTCTTTGACATTCGAGGAATCCATGCACATGTGGAACTTTTGTGTAAACTCAACGTTCGCCATAAACATTCTGGAAAAATTTATTCGCAACATTGAATTCATTATTAATGTTTAATGTAGTTTTGTTGTCAAATCCCATTTATTACATAGTCTGGATGATTAAGTCAGTTTTCTGTTGCAATTTCAAATGAGATATTTATTCAACTTTATATACCAAAAAAAAAAATTGTATTGAAACTTTCCGTCTCGGACTATCTTTGTTTGGTATACCAACCTGCAACATAAAATTCACAAAATGGGTAACATTCTGAAAAGGAAGCCATCACGTAGGACTATCAGACGGAAGTATTCATTCAACCTCTGCCACAAATGTTTTCCTAAGTGTTCAAAGTGTCACATTTCAAATCTACATTTTAATATTACGGACGGAATGAAACTTTTAAAAAAAAAAGAGTCGCATTCCCAACGGGAATTGAATGAAATTCCGAATGTTTAGCCATTACAGGATGTGTGCAATCCGCGTTAAATGAAGGCAAAAGGCCAAATTTATGACGAAAACCATTTAAACAACGAAAAACCTTTTCAAAGGCCAAGATGAAAATGTTGTTAGAAATTTGTAAAATGTATAAAGTCCCCGAATAAAGGGTATACTTTAATGCTGCACGAATGAGTCCTTTTGGATGTGACAGAAGAGTGCCTAAGGAAAGGTGTGTGGCTGTTGGGTTTTGGCCTTGAATTATTTTAAGGTAGAATGATGGAAAAGGGATTAATTCTAGGAAAGGGAACTTTTTTGACTTCCTTTTGAATTAAATCGCTTTTACCGACTTTCGTTCGATACAAAGAATATAAATTTTATACAAGAATATGCTTCGACAAGCTTGGCAAATGCTTTAACTTCATTTTTCAACAGCTAAGGGCTTCTTTCCCATAGAGTTGGCTTATGATTTGCTTAACTCTTGGTAAAAAAAGTTTTTAAATAGAATCAAAGTTGCGTTTACTGTTGAACACAAGATAAGAATTTCTAACAAAAGAATTGATGCAGAAGGTTATGGATATAGGATATGGTAAGGGTAGAAAGGAAAGGACTGCGAAGATATATATGGCATGTGCCGGTTATGCCATATTTCTTCAAATGTGGGTTCCAGAGTTGGTTGTTTCAGGTAAGTCAAAAAGAAAGCAGCCGTTCACTTTTAGCACAAACTGAGAAAGCAGCCGTACATTTTAATCACAAACTTTTTAAATTTCTATGTTCA
Source organism: Sphaerophoria taeniata (assembly GCA_943590905.1). NCBI lineage: Eukaryota > Metazoa > Arthropoda > Insecta > Diptera > Syrphidae > Sphaerophoria > Sphaerophoria taeniata. Next base: position 30,419,376 of record OX016541.1, read on the forward strand.
ATTATGGACTAGCCATTTGTCAAAAATACTGAGAGTCTTTTACAGGTATTCTGAATGCTAACCTCTCACACAGGAAAGAACTCGGTTTTTGCTGCTTTTTAAAGGATTTTCTTACCGAAACACAATGTGAATTATAATTCGATAAAAGTCAAATCCATATACACAAATATAACTATGGTAGCAATGTGTATGTATGTTATTTTCCTCATATTCCAGAAATCAGTGCATACAAGCTCCAAGGCGATACCCTGTAACCCATGTCCCCGAATAGGGAACTATTCGTTGTGAATCTTATAACCGAAAATTCCTTCAAATTATTGTTGAATTTGAAGCGCAAAAACAATTTCAGGACGTCTTCCTCACAATTCCATGTACCATTAATTAGTTCAAGTAAAACACAGAATACGAGCAAGCTTTGTTTCATTATTCTGTATTGAAAAATAACAGCTTCCACTTTACCATGTCTTTTTGAAATGCAAATTCAACTCTTTTTTTTATTTCAATTTTGTAAGTGAGCATTCTTCACCGAAGTAATCCTCAGTTTTATCCTTTAAGCTGGATGTTCTGTTTGTCTTTTTTGTGCAATGAAAAGCACACTTCCTCTGAACTAAAGTGAATAATAATTGGCACTTTTTTCTCAGCCAAGCGAATAAAACATGATGTTTCGAGAGAACGAATGGATTGATATCATTCTAGCAACAGCTTTTGTGTACCGACTATATAGCTGGAGATTCATTTACATTCAGAGAAGTACTTTTCCCTTTCAACAGCTAAACCGCCCGCACTTTGGAATGTTCATTGCTTGTGCTCGTTGGTCGTCTAAATTCTATGAAATCTAGCCATGACCTAAAAACTTATTATGATTTGATGAATTCACTTTCGGATAGAAAGGATTAGAACATACGGGTTTTGTGTTTGGTTAATAAAGGGTTAGGCCTGGTCGACCTGGTCATATCAGAGAGTTCTAATTAGGTTCTGAATTCCCATAATTACTGACAGTACACAATGATATACGGCTGTCAATCGTCCATGTCCATCCTTATACTCAATTGATTGCCTAGTCGTAATTGCTTTGGCTTGCAAATGTAAAGACGAATCCTAATCGGGGTAACTGGAAATTATAATTGGATGAAAAATTAACTAAGAAGTAGATAATTTTGACATTGCCTAAAATTGCTCAACTTTCTATTTGTGTATAACAAATTATGGATGCAAGTTTCCTGTTAATTATTTAAGAAGTTCATTTTGAACTTTGATCATCAGGAGGTTAACGTCCCACATAAAAATATCATATTAGCTATTAGCTAACATCGTACCTTAAGAATCTTTTTTTTGGAACATAGTGGACAAGGTAAGCGTACTTTGAAACATAACGGTTATGTGAGTGCAATGAATTATATCTTCATTTTTTCCTCTAAAATAAGTTTTATGATACAAAAAACATCGTCTACATCAGAGACCATAACAGAAGATGTAATAACAAAAATTTGTTCACGTTTTTGGCAACACAAAATCAAGAAAAATGTTTACTATATCTCATAAAACCAACACAAAAAAATAAAAACCGAAACAGGAAGGACTCAAAAAAATTACATTTTCCGGAGAAATACACATTGCATGTGTAGTTCTTTTGTATGTTTGATGAGAAAGAACAAAAAAAAAATCAATGAACCTTCAAGCAAGGGTTTAGATGGAAGAAAGGTAATATCTTTGAAAAATAAAGACCATTTCTCAAACAAACAAAAGAGAAAAAGCTGAAAAAATCCTTTTATAGAAATGTGTTTGCCAAACTGCTGAGGTAAAAGAAGTAAGACGTGAGAGGTATTTTTGTTTTTAACTCGGGGAAAAACTGAAAGCAAATTACAAATTGATACTGTTTTTATAAAAAATCTTTACGAAACAAGAAGCAGTAAAAGATTTAAGTGGGCTCATTGAAATTTTATAAGGGTTGTGGGTATATTTGGGTGTTGTGTGGCAGTTCTCCTGTCAAAACGAGCTTATTTATTCACTATGTGTCTAAAAATAAAAAATTCTTAAGATGACAATACAAGTCTTAAGTCCACAAACTCTGGGACAGAATATATAATAGTGGATGATTCTTCTGGTAAAACGTTCATTCCGATTATCATCAAATTAAGCTAATATTCTGGATCTGTTCTTCACTTAACTCACATCAAACTTATAAAAGTGATAAATCATGATGTAATTCAGTTCATTTCTTTTGTTCCCTTGTGAAAAATTAGTTTGCTTTTAAATAACGAAAATTGAACGAAGAATTATTTTACATTCGTTCTCCTTGATTCTCATAATTTCGAGTATCTCTCTCGGTTGTGCTTGTGCTTATCCAATAAAATAAATAAATCTGCTTGATATCTTATTCGTACAAAAGTTTTTGATGAATTTTTATTCCGCCTTGTTGTTCAGCGAAATGTTGTTCATGCATTCTGAGTAAAAAGCTAACTGCAGCAAATGTAATATACCAAAAAAAAACAGTCAAACAAAAGGATGAAAATGATATCAAGCAAAGAACGTACATATATTTTTCATGAAAATAAAAAGCTAATTGAATAATTATGTTTTATATTTTAAGGAATGTCGAATGACAGAAGACAATAATTGTCAATTTTAAGTTGTTAAGAAATCCCAACAATTATTGTTGACTAGCAGACCCTGCAGACTTCGTACTGCCTCAATCGATAATCGATAACCCTCTTCCCCTATCGTTTGCATTGTTTTTTTGTTAATTCGTATGTATGGATCCGTCTTTAAACAAATAAGCAATATCAAAAAAAACAAAACAAAATGGTAAGTATACGCCCCGTTGCCTGCGGTGCACGGATTTCTAAAACGCGAATCATTTCGGTTTCACTTCTTCTTCTTCTTCTTCTTCGACTCTAATTATTGCGTATAAAACACATTGACCATGATATTTAACGAAAAAAGGATTTTTTATGATTGCTCTGAGAGTTACTGTTATGGAGCATACAATACAGCAAAATAATTTTTTTACATTAAAAATATCAGTGCTTCAAAAAAAAAAAATTACAAAAATCACGAATTCTATATTCTCTCATTGTTTAAAATCCATTCAAAATTTGACTTGGGATTTTCTTGCTCTTCTGGAGGTTTCCATTTTACCACTCATTTTACCACAACTAATGCATTTCATATGAAAGAGTGTTTTTGAGATTTTTGTTTAGCCAATTTTTTTTTTGCATTTCAAATTTTCCATTTTTCCAATTTTTTGCTTACTTTTTCTTGCTTTCCAGTTCCCCATCACAAATTTTCCAGTTTCCCTTTGTAAACCAATGAGTTTTCCGAGTTCCTTTCGAAAACCCATTTTGAAATTTTCCAGTTTTCCATTTGAAATTTTCCAGGTTTCCATTTGAAAACCAATGCATCTTCAACTACATGCAATTTTCCCTTTGAAAACCAATGAGTTTTCCGAGTTTCATTCGAAAACACATTTTGAAATTTTCCAGTTTTCGATTTGAAAATCAATGCATCCACAATTTCATGCATTTTCCATTTGAAAACCAATGAGTTTTCCGAGTTTTTCATCAAGAACTTTCTATTTTTCCATTCGAAAACCCATTTTGAACCGAAAAATTCCAAGCAAAAAATATCTAATTTCCGACCTTTGTTTGGTTTTTCCAGTTTTCTCACTCTTCCATGAGGTTTTTCCCATTTTTTTTTTCACAGAAATCATCACTGAATGTAACAGTATGAACCATGAAAATTTCACAAACATCTGTTGGGCCATGTCGGAGTCTATAAGAGACATACAAACAAACAAACAAACACACTTCCATTTTTATATATATAGAGATTGATTTTCTAATTTTCTTGCTTTTAATAATAGTAGTTGCAGAAAATTGTGCCTACTTATCTTGATCTGAAAATCGTGTGACATCAGTTCAAATTATTTCTACAATCGCCAAAAATTTAAAAATATATAAACATTGCGATTGGATCAACCTGATACTAACAAAAAATAAATTGAGAACAATGCCCGATTGCAGGTGAAAATAAATGAATAAAGGATTTCAATTTGTTGACCAACAACACAAGCAAATATAATAATGAAATTATTGCTCTGTTTCATTCAATCATCGTAACCATTGAGTACATAAAACACAATAATAAATCCATGAGAAAACCAATTGGGCTTCGGTCATAAAAAAAATGAGTTATTTGCTTTTTACAGAGGATTTTGGTTCACTTAATTTTAATTTGCCAACCGAATCAATATTGACATTGACCTTGACCGCTACGCGCTTTTTAGTTGATTTATTTGTTTGTAATTATTATAAATCGTGTCAAGGTATTTCCACGTCATTGACATACATAATTATTTAATTTATTCAAAATAGTATGTTTTGTCGAAATTCAGGAGCATTTAAAATGAAAATTAAAAACTAATTTTCAAGTTTAAAGATTTGTCCAAATCTTAAGGCCTTTAAATCACTTACAGTTGGATGACTCCCAAAGCCTTTCGCAGGTAAATTGAAAATTTCCTTACCACGCTTTCGACAGTGGGAAGTGGGAGTTATGATAAGAAATAATATTCGCAATTTTGACCTTTTTATCATCCGCGAGCATTCAAATTGACTGACGTGACAACAGCTGCCTACACGTCATAATCCGCTGGGAAATTAACATTTTTAGATAGGAAGGTAGACACATTTTCTTCCCTTTTATATCCATTTCGCTGAAAAAAATTGTTACAATTTACCTTTACCTGTATTAAACTTTTAAGAAACAGCCCGTTTAAAGAGGGTTGCAATTCATGATAAAAGGGATCCAAATTGTCACAGGCATATAATCATCATGAGCAAGGCAACGAGTGAAAGTGGCTCTATAACTTTTTTTTCACAGAAGTTTGCTATTACCCACCGGCAGCACTCGTGATCCGTGAAAATTGTTTAATTAGTTTTTGTTTCTTTTTGTAGATTATGATCTTAGGGATGACAACTCTAGTAGGGATAACGACTTGTTTTACTTAATTAGTTATTATTTTGAGCGTGAATGTTTGTGAATTAGGGCGTCGCGACGCGACTTGTTGTCTGTCTTTATAATAATTATTTGGTTTGTTTCCATCGCACTCACACGTTTATCATAATTTCCAGTAGAAAAGTCATAATTGGATAGAATCATCTATCATAGAACATAGAGCAACATAATATTTAACTTTGAAAAGAAACAAGAAGTTGGAAAATTTAAATTGATGTTTACATCTACCCAAAGGATGATTAATGTGTTTATTCATGATTCAGGGATTAATTCAAAAGGATATTAAGCCTTCATGCGGGATGATTTTTATTCAAATTTTTATTTGTTGTTATGAAAATGGTTACATGGAAATAGTATTTCTGTTTTTCAACAGATAAAGTTCGAACGACAGTCAACAGTGTCCCATGCGAACTGAACTTTTGACACAGACTTCGTATAACAACCCCGTTGGGTGCTTCATTTCCGACAAACAGATTTTTTCAAACATCCCACAATGTTGGCTGTGGAAATAAGTTGACATTGACATTACAATAATTTGCACATGAATGTAACTTAATATAACAGCCCTGGCGACTAAGACCGTTGCGTCGGTCGGTCGGCTGGGACAGAAGAAGACATTAATAAAATATTCAGAGGCAGTCAACTAATCATTCCTCCTAGCCATGGCCACCTGCTGTAAATAAGTTTTCGAAAGTAAAATGACTTGTTCTGCGGGATCTGCAAATGATTATCCGTCCAGATTCAGGAAACAGCTGTCAAAACTTGTGATATGCCGAATTATAAATTTGGTTAACCGAGTTAAATCGAGCTGGTTTTTATGTAAGCCGAGTTTGTCAAACTCAATTCGGAAAACACTTATGAAATTTGAAAATTAAATAACTTCGATTAGAAAAAGTAGAAAATTAGAACACGCTAACTCGGTTTTTTTTTTAAATCGATTGCCGAGTTCGCAAAATGAGTTAGCGAGCCGGTTGACCCAACACTAGTAAAAACCACAGTGAACGATGTTTCAGAAACACTATTTACTTAAAAACGTGATTTTTTTACTAAAAGTGATTTGTCAGTTTCCAAAGCCCTTATCTTATGAATAAACATCAGAAGAATAATTTATAAATATCCCCTCAGACAGTAATTACGAAACAAAACTACGAACAGCTTTGCATTGGAGTAGCTCGAAAACAGAAATCCTCATGGGTATAGAAATTCAATTTCAAATTCCATTTTATAAAGCATCAACAACATCCCATAAAAGTAAGTATTCCCAACCTTGCGCAAGAATAGGTTTTCTTACTTGCCATAATTTGCATATATACATATCTATGTTCACATGGACACGGTTTTACGGGATTGAAAGGGAAAGCCGTAAAACACCCCCAACCAAGCAACAGTTTCACACAGCCATTACTTCCGTGTGATTCAACTAAGCAAAGAAACAATAAGCATACGAAAACAAGGACTAATAAATAATGTGAGCATGAAGCATTTACTTTGCGTTCCGTGTCCTATCGCTTCAGAATGTTTCAATGTTTCAAGACAAAGAAGTCGCATTTAAGTGTGGTTGTATTTAAGATGTTGATTTTGGATGGACTTCTTTGAGACGTTATAAGAAAAGTCTGATTCTAAAACGCTCTTATAATAAAAAAGGAAAATATTTGTTTCTTGGTTTTAAGACAAAAGTTGATTAAAATTTAAAACAAATTTCGTTGAAGGAGGGTTCATTGTAATTACTGGCAAATTAATGCATTGATATCCTCTTTTTCTACTTTCCCGTCTTGAGTTTAGAGCTTTGAACTATCACTATCTTTTTAACATAATTTATGCACAAAGGACAAATGTATTGTACACTTCTCACACCGCACTTTCGCAATATCGCTCTCAGAATCTCAAAATGTTCTCGCCAAAATCTCAGTTTTTATCAGATGCCAAAACCAAATCAAATATGAACCCCAACATATCGAGATATAGCTAAATACAAAGTAGACACAAATACATATGTACATAGACTAGATTCCAACTTGAATCGCAATCGTCTTATCCCCAAATAGCAACGATTTGTGCAAGATTTCATCTTCTCCTTCTCTTGGTCCTTTGAGTGGCAATTCAACTTAATAATTCAGTAGCCCAGTTGACCCAGATTTCTTTGGTAATGGGTTTTTGAATTTTGTAAAAGGTACCTTGTCCAAATGGCCTCGAGGACGAACTTTGTTTCTAACATTTTTTTTCCTTTTTGATTTAAATTAAATTTATGATCGGTCTGTGGGTCCTTTTCAACAAAAAACAAAAAAAGAAATTCCTTTGAATATTTTGTCATTTAATTTGAATAAATATTCATAAATTCGTTTTTAGGATGAGTGAATGAGATTGATTTCAAAATAGCATCAGAACATCGATTTCTTGTTTTATCATTGAAAGACACAAATAACCGGAAGACTCATGGTTTTTGGTTTGATTGCAAGGCCTTTTTTGTCGTAACATTGATAGCCAAAGGATTTGAAAGGTTTTGACTAACGAACGTCCCATCATCGATGTCTCCTGCAGATACGATTTGACAGGACAAGAGCGCAACATTGCTGTGCTGTCGTTTTTGATTGAATAAAAGGCACGTCAGACTCTCATCTCTCATGGCGTTCGTTAGTATTTTTGCTGCAATCAATTGAAATGATGGAACATGCGTCATCGTTTTCAATCGTTTTATTTTTAAATTGATCGGAATCTTTAGAAATTGTGTGGGCAGTGTCGTGTTTGATAACATGGTGCTAGGGTTTCCATTAACCATAAACATAAACTTGACATTGAAAAAAGGTCAGTATGATTTCACACTTTCATTGAAATATTCAAGAACATTCTTATCAAAAGGATCCATTGCTCATATTCACAGTTTTTCCATCTAAAAGATCTCAAATTACACTCCTAAAAATAGTAGTGAATGTCTTCTTTCATCAAACACTCAAAAACCGAAACCGTCTGTTAGGTATGGTTGAGGAACTAAGGAACCAAGACTCAAGAAAAGTTTCCTATTTTTTTGTTCTCGGTTTCAAAGAAATTCTTCGTGTAACATTTTGTTGATATCAGAGTTACGAGTTCAGATTTAATTCCGAAAATACACACGTACTCTTCAAACCATGGAAAGACAAACAAATAATCGAAGTTCCGTAGTCATTTTCCGGGACATAAACAAAATTTGATCATAAAAAATATGTCTGCTTATTTCTACGCTCATTTTTCATCAATTGTTTAGTTGTGGATAAAATTCCAAATAGATACATTAAGCGACATAGTCCAGTCAATTTATTTGTCTTGTAGTATACCATATTGTTTTTACCACAGACTTTGGCAAAGTGAACAAATTTCTCGTTGTCTTTATTATTATTTGGATTTCTAAATTTCCCGAAATTTTGAATGCACGGTCGACTCTCCCTAAGTCGAACTCGCCTTAACTTGAACATTTTGATCTTTTTTTACCATTCCACATTCAGTTTTCCATACAATTTCTTTTGATTAAATTATTACATGTGTTTTTTTTTTAAATATAATGCTGTTTAAATCGTACAATTTCGGGTTTCCCCTCAGAATTCGACTTCGGGAGAGTCAACTGTGTTTGTAAGCGATAGCTACGACTACGAGGATAGCCCGATAAGCACTTAGCCTCACCGTGCGATCACTCCAGACTTTGGCTTCCGTCGAAATTAAGCAGAATTGGACACGTAGTTTTGTTTTGACCGCGAGTGTCCATGTCTTTAAGAAAAATGACAAAAGCAATATCGGTCAGTGATTCTGATTCGATTCTTGTTTTTGGAATTGAAATCACGCAGCGAAATGAAAGACCGTTTGTATGTACGTCGAGTTTTCATGAGCAACCTCCAGGTTCACCTAAATCGCGGCTACCAAGGAGGATAACAAGACAAAAATTCATGATCCACCTCAGAAGAGGGTTTGAGCGCAATTTAAAGAAGTTTCTGAGTCATTTCGGGCGAATCGACAAAACATAGACAAAGTAAAGATCGAAGCAGTTATTGACATCAGCTGGCGAATGCGCTCCGAAGAAGGCGAAGACTGTCCTCTCATGGGTAGGTAAGGAGATGGTCGTCGATCTCTTAGATTCACAAATTTGCGATTGCTATTTGGAGAAGGGAAAGACGATCACAGAGCAGCACTATGACGAATTATTTTTCCGATTTCACTCCGAATTTAAGAAAAAACGGCCCAACTTGGTGCAGAGAAAAGTGCTCTTCTACCATAAGAACTTACCGGTACAGACCCCACGCACATCGCCACGGAAAAAATTGGTCTAATGGGGCTACTTGTGTAGGTATTGCTGCTTCCTCGAATTTATTCTCAAGATTTAGTCGAACGTGACTTCTTTTCAGAGGTAAAACCTCTGCATGAGCCCATATTTGAAGACAAAAGAAGCAGGCATTAATTCATTTTTTTTTTTTTTAAGTTGTTCTCTGACAAAAAAATCTATCCTAAGATTTCACTGTCTTCCTATGCTCAAGCTGCTTTTAATATCGGTCTTAACAAACAAAACTGCAAAGACATCGACAATCATAATAATACTTCCAAAATTCATTTAAAATTCACAGGTAAACTTAAAAATTCAGCCTAAGATGTCACAAAAGCATATAACAATCGATACGAAAATGTATTCCAAAAGTCCTACTTTGAACTCACTTGTCAACTGAATGTCATTGTAAATTATCGTCCTTTTATAACTTTTACCATTATTTCAACATTTCAATTTATGTCACACTCTTTCCAAATTCCGGGATCCAAATCGAAATAATTAAATATTAATTAATGTTTGTGTAGACGACCGACACGTCTGTACAAGGCTTACCCTCGTATTGCATTAAAAATTAAAACAAGTCTCCATTGTAAGCCACATCGACGACAGACTTTTTCTCTGACACAAAAGAAAATTTAAGACTTGACATTATCTTTAAGAATAATAAATTTACATAGAAAACAAAAATAAAACTTTCTGTGTTTCCTTGTCGTATCTGCCCGGTGAGCAACGATCCGTTAACTCAACTGTCATGCCCAGAAAAGTGCCTCACCTAAAAATGTACCTACAATATGTAAAAGCGAAGGTATAATTAGGTGGCCATGTTACAGCTTTCATATACGCGACATAACTTCTAACAATAAATCAAAGTAATTTATATGTATTATACGGGAATATACAACAAACCTTCTATATTGCCTTTTACCACGAGTAAGTTTAGAACAAAAACCCTATGAGGGCTCAATTACCCCCTCGCGCCACGCTGGATAACCCGGCCACTCAGTTTTCCATTTCACAGCACTTAAATCACATCCTTGTTTGGAAGTTTATTTTGTTTTGTGTGCTTGTTCCTTTTTCTATTAATTTACTGAAGGTCGGAGTTTTGTTTGTTTACTTGTCCAACGGTGCATAAAGCAGCTTCAATCCAATTAGAGGGATAAGAGAAGTGTTGTGCTTCCTGTCGTGGTCGTGCGTGCGTGGGTCGTTACGTAAATAGGGATTTAAAAGTTTTTCAACACTTATCGACTACGCGGGGATAAGAATATTAATTTGTGTTCTAAAAATTGAATCAATTGACCGCATCGAGAAGAGGGTTCTATTAGCTTTTACCTCTATTGCGAATTTTACTACGCACGACTGGTTTGCGGAATTTGAAAAGAAGACCCATAGAAATAAAGGGAACTTCCATGAAATTAATTTGTAAACATAAAGTCAATCAAAGGCTGCCAAATCAGTTGGTGGTGTTATTTGGTCCTTTTTCCATCTCAACGAACTTCTGGTATTTGCAATCTGCTATCATAATATAGTTTCGAAATTCAAACTGTTAAGCAAATAAAATTTCATTCGCAATATTCTTCTTTCCATGTTTGGTGTGCATTACACCAACTGAAGTGAAACCCACAATTGCAATATTGTTTCCTTCTTTGTAAACATTCTGAGTTTTAAGTTCTGGCATCTTTAAGTAACAACCACTTTGACTAAAGCATAACTGCTTAATTCCATTTACCTTTACGACTTTGAGCTTCAGTTTGCTCTTAAATATCTGTCAAGGTATCATATACAAGCAAGGAAAGTAAGACATCTTATTTCGCTCTTAGAATTTTGCATCAAAGAAATTCCACAAGCGCATACCAGTCAGTTTTTTTACTTAAAATTTCACACACACTTCCGTTTCCGTCCTTGTTTATGAGGAAGCTGATGTACACATACAGTTCAAGTTCTTATGCTGTTCTTCACATCTTCATCCTAAAAATAAAATAATAACTTCTTGAATTGCGTTGGCGTTTAGCAGGAAAGCGCGTGTTTTTTCTTCAGGAATTCGATTATGAGTTGAATGGAGCATTGGCACTGGCGGATGTGGATATATTCGGATGCTTCTTATTTTTTTTCAAAGTATCACAATATTTCAGAAGTCTTCAATCTTTTAATCTCACCATACGTGGCAAATACTTGACGGCTTACATACAACCGGAACCGTTCCCCTCTTCTGTGGAATTATTTATGGCTTAATCATAAGGGATAAAAATATTCAATTACATTTATCCAAGAAAAAGCAAAACCAAAAGCCAATACGAAAAGGAGGAATTTCAGAATAAAATGGTTTAAAATAATGTTTTCTTGAGAGCATGTAGGACACGTTTGGTAGTGGGAGGATGATAATAAATTTTTATTGTTCAGCCGGTTTGTTGAAGAAATCAAAATACAACATATTTTGTCTGGAAAAATCGTAAAAACTGTTAGGGCGTTGTTTTTCATAATTCATGAGGTAATTTTTTGTTTCTTTTTTTTTTGGTTTTTCTACATTAATGAAACAGTTACAGTGAATGTTGAAGAAAACGATTGAATTTTATAAGAAAAATCTAATTTGAGAGTATATAAGGAGCTAACGTTGCAAAGTGGTTTGATCATTAGAGCACGATTGTTGGACCAACGTAATCGTTCATTTTATACTGAATTTGCGATTAAGGCGAAACTTTTATTGGGTAAATTAATTAAGCATAGCTAACACATAGTTGTAAGTACCGATGCTGCAAATCAACTTTATTATTAAATAATACAGGCTAGGTTGAGTTTATCTAGCGAAGAGTGAAAAAAATATAATATTCACCACATGTGTAGGAATATGATTCACTCCTTTATAATAATTTGATTCCATATTAGGCATAGAAGGTTTAATATTCTCCATAGGGAATTAATGGTCGTATTAGAAAGAAGTGGTGTCTTATGAGGAATAAAGTATCTACGACTATAATGGTCATAACAAGGGTAGGGTCAATTTTATGGGCCAATGTGTAGAAAAGAGTTCTTATTAAACATTCAAACTGTTAAACGATAGTTAATGTGATAACAATATGTGTCATTTTTTATGACCTTTACGAAGTAAATACTTCAATTTAACAGCTGTTATAACATATTTTTCAGGCTTTTAAGTGCTTTGAAAACTGTATGAACAAAATATACTATTTGCAAGGTTAGGTTAGTAAGTGCAATAGTCGACCCAGCTCTCGAAATTCGAGAGCATTGATTCTTCTTTTAATTGGTGTTATGTGAACTCATCTAATTCTAAATTACATTTCTGACCTTTCTTCGCGAATACACCCTGAATACAACATCTGTTGGACACACTATGATTTGACATTTCTAATTGTTTTTGTTTTAATAACCTCTTTTTTAATTTTAATTCATTATCTACATTCGGAGAATTCAGGATAATTCTTAAATTCCTTTGGAATCCATTGAACTGCAGAATCCAGATATTATATTTATTACAATTATTGAAAAAAAAAAACTCTTGTAACTTTTATTGATCAGAACAGAGAAAGTGTAAATGGTATTAATGCGAAATATTCACTTAATTTAAGCAAATTTGAAAAAGTTGAAAAGTGCAAATTTTTGCAATTTTTAAATTAATAAAAAAATTGAAAAAGACATATTTTTCTTGTTTAGGGGTCCAAAGTCAAAATTGTATTTTTCTATTCAAAACCATTTTGTGATAAGAAAAAAAAATCCCAGGGATCTAAAACAAAAAATGAATTAAAACCAACAAAATTTTCAAGTTATAAATCTTGAATCAATTGGATTGAGATAAATTTTCCGCTCGCTTTATGAGGAATTAAACTTTTTCTAATTTTTCAACTCTGGAGATGAGTAAACATTTTTAACGTTCAAGCAAAAACAAGAAATGGTATTATTTTTTATAATGAAAATCAACACCTACATATGTACTGAGATACAGCTTCATAATCATAAGATACCACTAAATTTTTGAGTTTTATAAAGCGTCCCTTCACTTTGTTTTACTAGTGTAGTTTAAAATTCATTTATAAACAGTTAAATTTAAATATAATAGTACTAATACAGTGTTACAGTTCAAAAATCGCGCGAATCAGGAAGTGACTGATTCCACAAAAAAAGCAATTGGTTATATGGAATTAATTGAAGGAAGAATTTTAATGCTTCGTTCTTCATAGTTCGCAGCATTTTGTGTCTCATAAAATTTCAGTTTTTGAGAAAGGCTTTGTTCTTTATTTTAAAGACAGTTTTATTTAGGGCTGTTAGAAAATTGAAAACGTAACAGATTTCGATCTTCTTAATTCTCATAACTTTGAGTGAAGAAAAAGAGTAGATTCTCATGAAAAAAGGTAGGATCTTTTGCGGGCATATGATATGCAGGTAAAAGCCCTGAGGGAACGTAGTTTTTTGTAGGAATTTGTTTAAATGACCAATTAGACGTACCTAATAGATGCGTAGATGATGATAAGGTGAGAGATCGGATTGGGGTCGAAAACGAAAACCCGTAAAACAAAATCCCAGAAACCCTTTTTTCTTGAGAATCTACTCCTTTTTGTCACTCAAAGCTATGAGAATTAAGGAGATCGAAATCTGTTACGTTTTGCAATTTTTCTCACAGCTCTGAATACGGCCACATCCTTTTTGAAAAATTTTATGAGACACCAAACGCTGAGACTCATGGAGAACGAAGCATTAAAATTCTTCGTTCAAATATTCTATTCCGTTTTTTGGGAGAGAACACGTCGATTGTTTTTTTGTATAAACAAAGTTATAGTTAAAAATTCGTGCAAATATTAACAATTAGTCCTCGTGTGAGGTAAAAATATTTTTAAAAGTTGAAAAACCTAATTGTTTATCGAGCAAGGATTGGTAAAACCAACCACTTTGTCAACAACAGAATTGAAGAATTTACTGGTCCATAGGCAACATTTCTTGTGGCTTTAAGATGTCGGTTGTCCTAAAGAGAGATAACTCTTTAATGGAAGTGTGCCCGTCGAATTATAAGTTGCCTTTGGATTTGCGCAATATGACAGCTATCTTTTAGCGTTTTCGTTCTCTGTTGTGTAAATGTACTTTTTTTTGCTCCACTTGCTTTTGAGTAAAATAACATTGATTTCGGACAGTGGGATATTGCGCATCAATTCTTTAAAATTAAATGTAATATTTATCAATTCCAATATTTTTCAGGAATGAACGTAAAACGGTAGGGTCTCGGGCATTCATTATGAAACTATTATGCCTTGTGTTTTTCTTTTTTTTTTACTAATGTCTCAAACTTGGTAATGTGATGTACACGACAGTTTCGTAATCGCCTCTTTTTACTCATCCGACAGAGCCATTTGAAGATCGGTTTTCTATGGAAATTCAATGCAATCAAATCGATTGACATCCGCAAAATTTTACTCTGTAGAGAAACTAAATTGCTGGATCCACTTTTCGACTTATCTGGCATCTTAACCAAGCATGATCAAAATCTCAATTTCTTAAAGGAAGTGTGAAACTTTGAAGTGCAATCTATTTTTGTAACTCAGACTCGGGAGCCTTGAGGTCAAACATAAAATATTTTGCTTAAAAAAATGGTATGTAGGTATGCAAGTTTTCTCATTTGTTATGTTTGCAACATTTCCTTTGTCGAAACTAAAAGAGACCTTACTTTACTTATTTCTTTTTTTAAATACTTTAATTATAACGATTTACTTCAGTTACGAGTAAACTTTTATTTTTCGTTTGTCTCTTGTTGGACCTTAAGAAACACTTTCAATCTTCCTTTCACTCACAAGCAACCGTAATGTCGACAACTTAACAAACAAAAAACCAATCTACATTTCGAAAGACCAACTACTTTTTTAAATTATCCATCATTATCTTACACTTGAGAATTAATTGCTTGCTACGCGATTTCATCAAGTTTTAATAACTGTAAGACTGTTTGGAAAGCATAAAAAAGCCTCTTCATTTCATCAACGAGGTATCTACTATGATACTATCCTAAGTCAAAGTTTAAGGACAAACACCAATAGAATCGATTGTTAGTGAAAAAAAAAAAAAAAATTGAAATTTATTTTTCATGAAGGATTTTTCTTCCAGTCCTCAAGCTTCAAGTGAGTGTCTTCGTTTGATTTCTCTAAAATTATACCCACCCAGTGTGCAGTGTCTGGTTGGGAGAGTTTTGGTTTTCTAAATGACACGACAACGAGAACAAACAAAATTGAAAATGTTCAACGAGATTCATATCATGTTGATTTGCAGTTTATTTTTTATTTGTTTGTCCTTTTCAATTTTGTTTGGTTTGCTGATATTGACAGGACAGGGAATTGGAGTGTCAATGACATTGAATCTAAACAAAAAGGAATCAAATAAAAATAATACAATTTGTGGTGATGGGGGAGAAGCCAGAGTTGTTGCCAAATAATATATTATTCATCCGGTATGGTTTTTTTTTCTTGAAAATTTCGTTTTCTTTTTAAATATTTACAATTACTTTTCCAAGTCAGGGTCAAGGTGTTTTTGAAAAACTCAAAACAAATATCCTTGTGTTGATAAAGGACGACGTTTAACGTATTGACTTTTACGACGGTATGATTTGGTTGGTTTGTTTCATTCAGAATAAATGTCTATCAATGGTATTAAACTGTCAGTTTGTTTGTAATTTGAATGAAGCAGATCAATGAAATTTATTTTGAAAAGCAAACCACCGAGAGTATTCATAATTCTAGAGTCAGAACGTGTAAGCATTATATTTCATGCTCGCAACATGCTTAAAAAAGTGCTTATATTTGTTTGTTTATGATATGTACACCGCAACAGTATCCGCTGAACTATGTTTCGCATGTTGAACTCAAAAGTTCAAATAAACTTCAACCACTGACATGAAACCTGTCCATAAACCATGACTTCTGCGTGAAAAACACAAACCATTAGATACACCCACGTGCTGGGCTTTGCAAAATATTTACATATGTGAAATAGGCATTTTTGGAATTCGTGTTTTTTGCTTACAAATTCATTCTACACACACAACACGAAGTTTATAGCAAATTGCATTAATTTACTAAGTAAGCTCGTGTTCATAGGCTTATCGCCATTTTGGAACCGCTTCTGTGCAAGTTTAATGATTCTAATTGCAATATGTTGCGCTAAATATGCACATTTTATTCGCAAATATATGTCAAGGGTATCATGTAAGCAAAACGAGTTGTCGACATGCTAGGATATCATTAATTTTTGCTCTTGTACACAAAACCGTTCGACCTTCGTAATGGTCGATAACATCAAATGTAGCAACAAATGTTGATGACATCTATATCAACATCCAAATACCGGTCTATTCCATACCCCCATAATATTTAATTGAATTCTGGCATGGTTTGACCACAACAAACCACTTCAGAAACCAAATGCTGCGATAGTAAAACAAATTCAATGAATCCTGTTACACAAAAAGCCCCATTAATCAAAAAGTTTAATAAATTGCAATCAATTGGTCTCGGCCGCAACAAAAACATTGCAGACTTGATAATTTCAATAGAGTGTTTTTTGTTTATAGTCAATGCAATTGAGGCCGCAATTCAATTTAAGGACAAAATTGCGTGACGGTGTGAAAGCACAGTGTCAATAGGTACATTGCATTGCAACTATTAAACAGTATTAAAAATATATGTTGGTATCGATTGGATTAATATTCTGTCGTAAAATAAATAATTCAAATTTAATTTTACGATTGCCTTCTATGTAAATGGCCCTAATGACGGCCAACCCTTAAACGACACTGTCAATCGAGATCATTGTGAGATAAAATAATTGTTCAGCACGGGTGGATACGGGAGTATTAAAAAAGGAGTGTGTTCTTATCCGACATGGGTACGTATTCAAATCCAGATAACAACAAATTTAAGTGCTTTGTGTCAAGTACAGGTCAATGGCCCGGACTCAAGACTTAAAAAGGATTTCGTGAGTCAACTAACTGTCAGCTGAAAAATCTTTTTATCATAGGAACGCAGCTTTGCATAAAAAACTCTATTTTTTTAATGTTCTGAAAACCAAAACCAGACAACCCATATCACCTTTTTTCCGACGAAAAATATAATGCATCAGACATTTGTAGACAAAAGAATACCCTCATCCGAAACTGTTTAAGCCACGTTACACAGTCTAACTTCCAAAAAATTGATTTTTGAAGTACGATTTGAAGAGACATTTGATAGACATGGGTTGTTATTTTTTAGTCATACATGTGAATATGTAAACCCAGAATAATATTCCTACTTCTTATTTATTGTTATCCCACTCACAAAGGAATTCATTTTCTATTTGTCAGGGTATTCAATTATTGTTCAGTGATGTCAATATGTGCTAAAAGCAAACATGCTTAACAAAAAGGATAATAAACACAAATTCAAGAACAAAAACCAGAAGGAGTACCTTCTTGGTACTCAGACTGGTTGAGAGTGAGACGTCTTTGTTTATACTGTGTTTCCTGTCGAATTTAAAATTCTGGAAATTAATTACATTAAATTGAATGGCATCAGCTGGTGAAGGTACTTTGGCATTTGTCATTGGAATTCTGAAGGAGATAGAATTAATGTAAAAACAAATTCTTATCTACTTTTTCTGCTTGTCTTCGCAAATGGAAGCTGCGTATTTTAACTAGAATTTCGGAAACAAGTCAAAATAAAATTAATTTTTACACATTTGTCAAAATAGCAAAAATAGCTAGAATGTACATTATATTGTGGTGTATGTTTTGTTGTAGTTTTAATGGAATTAAATTCTGAGAAAATTGTGAACATTTTTTTCGTGGCATTGTAGCTTTTAGAATATTGTATTTGTTTTCTCAGAAACTCAGCTTAAACTGTGTCAAAAATGTTTCTGAAAAGCCTTTAAGGACTTGAAGGTTGAAGCATACATATTTAATTCGTTTCATTAATACAATATTCATTCTAATAGGTACCAATTTGTTTTTCTTGTTACAGGTGGCGCAAATGGTGTGAAGATTTAGAATAAATATTTGTACATAATTCAGCGTCTGGAGCTTCATAAACAAAATGTCGCTAACAGTGAAAATTGTACAGTTTCATCTGCCAAAAACAAAATCTAATCTCATAGGACGTGTGGAGTTCAGAGGTAAGTTTCAAAATTTCAATTTTTACTTAGGCCGTGTGTGAATTGCGTTAAAATGTGTATTAAAACTTGACGTTTGGTTAAAACTTGACACTAGCGTGGTGAATAAAATGGGTTAAAATTTATCCTGCTGTGGAGCAGGTTAAATGGGTTAAAATTTTGACGTTCCTTTTTTTTCATGAATGATAGAGAATTTTGTTTCTGTTTTGTTGTTTTGTTCTATTTTTTTCTGTTTTATTTAGTTGCAATGTGTTGAGATTTCAAAATATTGAAATAAATTACTTTAAATTGCTCGAATAAATAAATCGAAATACGAAATTATTGTTTTTTCTTTTGAGAATGATAACAACTATCAGCTGTGAATGGGAAGACCAGTTTTCCAGTGTTACTACAGGAAATAAACTAAGATTCCAAAATGGGAATTTTCGTTTGGATATTTCTAACTGTTGTTTTAAAATACCAAATTACCATATTAAAATCGAGGAAAAAGATATAATATAGTTTATTTGTTATTTTATGGATTTATTATTAGCTTTGTTGTCTCAAAAATTGGTTTTGCACGCGAAATTATCTAACCTTCAAAAATAAAAACATTTTTTGTTGAGGAAATTTTTTTGAATCATGAGGGAAATTTCTTAGTTCTACGCAGAAATGTTGGTTAAAAAATCCTTTTTAACGCAATTCACACAGCAAATGGCTAAATTTGATCCCATTTTTAACTAAACGTCAAATTTTAACCAAACGTCAAGTTTTAATACACATTTTAACGCAATTCACACACACAAAAAAACACAAGATAGTTTTTTATTTTTTTGTTCTAAAGCCTAGTATACAGTTCTGTTAACTACATCCCTGAACGCAGCATCGATGTGCGACGGAGACGGCGTATAACATTAACTACATAAATATATCTGTTTATTCATTTTTATCTTTCTTTTAAATCATCTTTCTTTATCTATCTATCTTTCTTTTAAAATCATAATGCATTCATTCGAGTTTTGAGATCCAAGAGTAAAAGACACAAGTCAGAGATTAAATTTTGTAACTTGCTTTTTATATTAAAATTACTTTATTACTTCTTTTAAATAAAATATTTATTGTTAATTACAAACAAAACAACATCTTTTAACTGGAGCTAACATATCAGAAGAGGGATATTGCCTACAGATTTCGATGATTGCGTCATCCAAAATACAACCTATTGCGTCATCTAATTATACAGCCATTTTATTTCATTTCGAGACGATTCCAGAGAAATAGACATGGACGCCGAAGGATTAGTTAAATTGCTCGTGGAAGCCCTAAAGCAATCTAACTTACAGAGAGCAGCAGATCAGTCTAATGATGTAAATTATCAAATTATGCCAGATTTCAACAAATCCATAAGAGATTTCAACGGAAAAGAAAATGATTGCGAGGCACGTGATTGGCTATGTTCTGTCAATGCGGTGGCTGATCTCAACAGGTGGTCGGATGCTTTTCGACTGGAGTGCGTCAGGTTTCATTTGGTTGGAGCTGCAAAGAGCTGGTATACGTCGCTTAGAGTATCCTCTTGGCTTGAATTTAAATCTGAGTTCGAGAAAACATTTACGAGTCCTTTGGATACAGCAGACAGATGGAAATTGTTACTCGAACGAAAACAGCGAAAAGGCGAAGACATCATCGATTATTTTTTTGAAAAACTGCGTATGTGTAATGACCTTAATCTGCGTTTTGACGAAATAAAAACACAAATCATCGATGGTATCACGTCCAGAGAAATGAAACAATTTCTATTGTGTCGTACACATGCTTGTACCAACGAAGTCGTGCGAGATATAAAAAATTATTCGCAACTGATGGGAAATACATCTTCAGATCCTGCTTCAGGAAAGAGAACAATTGTCGAATACAGAAGTTATTCTGCTGTCCCAGTAAAATGTTCGATATGCAAAGGCGGACACAAAGATGAATTTTGTACTCAAGGTAAGCTCAAAGATGAAATCAAATGCTTTCGATGTTTTGCTCCTGGGCATTATAAGAGTGAGTGTAAGGTGCAGATTAAATGCATTCGATGTGGCAAGCCAGGACACATGATCAAAAATTGTCCTGAGACCAAAACAGATTTTCGTCCATCCACATCAACCAGCAAAAATGAAGCAGCTTACAAGACAGCATGTGTGAATTCATCTGAGGGTCCATATAAAGATTTAAAATATTACCAAACAGCAAAATTGAATGGAAACGAGATGAAGGCTTACATTGACAATGGAAGCAAATGTGTTATGATCAGGGAATCTTATGCCAACGAATTTAACATTCAATATGAGAACTCATCAGACACTATTTGCGGATTCGGTAATGGTAAGATTTCCTCATTAGGCGTGTTCGAGGCTAGTCTTCAAGTTGATCAAGCAGAGGCCAAAGTTAAAGTTCATGTTGTGCCAGATAAATTTCTACAGATTCCTCTTTTAATCGGACAACCTTTTACCGAAAACGAATACATTACCATTGTGAAGCGAGGAAACAACATTCGTGTTTTTGAAGAGCGACAAATCGAGGATGAGGAGTGCTTTAAGGATTTGGTAGTGCCACCTTTACCAAAGCAGGAAGTCAAGTTGTAGGCGAAAGAAGAGACAGTCATTCCGGCAGGTTATATTGGCTTTATAACTGCATGTGCTGACGACATGGCGAAAGAATCCGACATTTTCATCAATGGAGGTACTAATCGTGGAGGTTCAATAATTCCAAGTTGCGTGGTGAGCATGAGCGATGAGATTAACATTCCAGTTGTCAATTTGAGTTCGAGTGAGATCGTTTTTGAGAAGGGAGTTACTCTTACGCGAGGGAAACCATGTTTTGAAGAAGTCTTGGCGAATGATGTTGAAGATCCAGGAACATGTGAGTACACTTGTGCAGTATCAAATGTAGATAAGTCATTTTTGGAAACGATTGACATAAATCCTAGAATTTCTGCGCACGCTAAAGAAAAATTAATAAATATTTTGAAAGACTACCGAGATTGTTTTGCTTTGAATATGACAGAGTTAGGTTGTACAAGTGAAGTAGAGTTTGATATAGAGTTAACTTCAGAGGAACCTGTAGTCTATCGTCCTTATAGATTGAGTCACAGCGAAAGAGAGTTTATAAGGGGAGAGATTGATGAAATGAAGGCTGCTGGTATAATCCAAGATTCAGTATCTAACTATTCAAGCCCAATACTAATTGTGTCAAAGAAGAATGGTAGCAAGCGTGTTTGCATTGACTATCGAGCGCTCAATAAGCTGACCAAAAAGATTAAGTATCCGCTTCCAGTTTTGAACAAATCTGAAACACAAATTCATCAAGAATACGAGTTGAGCGATGGTCGAGTTTTCAAGAAAGAAGATGGCGAGTTGAAATGGTATGTTCCAAAAAGTGCCAGGGCGCAAATTGTTAATAATTGCCATAATAAGCTAGGTCATATTGCGTTTGATAAAACAATTGCTAAGATAAAGGAAAAATACTGGTTTCCGAGAATGCGAAGGTACGTAAAAGGTTTTATTGGTTCTTGTATCGAATGCCTGTATCATAAACAGCCCGGTGGTAGAAAACAAGGATTTCTTCACTCAATTGAGAAGGTGGGAGTGCCGTTCCATACCATGCACGCGGACCATCTTGGTCCATTTGTCAGAGGCACCAAGGGGAACCAATACGTTTTGGCAATGATAGATGGATTTACAAAATTTTGCATACTAAGAGCTGTACGAGATGTAAAAGCGCATACCACTGTGAAACATTTTGAAGATGTTTTTGCCATATTTGGAGCCCCAACACGCATAATTACCGATCAGGGTACTTCTTTCACTGGTAAAGTCTTCGAGAAGATGTGCAACGAGAAGAATATTGTACACATTAGAAATGCAACGGCAACACCGAGGGCTAATGGCCATATTGAAAGACTAAACCGCAGTATTACACATATGCTAGCAACTTTAAGTAAGAAGGCTGATGGCTCCGATTGGGATCAATTCGTTCAAGTTGCACAATGGAGCTTAAACAACACAATGCACGCGACCTTAAAGAAGACGCCATTTGAAGTTCTATTTAATTATGATCCGAGAAATCTAGATGGAAATGTAATCGACGATGAGTTTAACAAGCCCTATATTTCTGAAAACATTGAAGACTTTCGAGCGAATTTGAGCAAGATTATTAAAGAGAATCAAGAGTATCAACAGAAATTATATAATCGCAAGAGATGCAAAGCAGATAAATATCTACCCGGAGATTTTGTCATGGTTAAACGAGCTTATGGTGCTACTGGAGAATCTCAGAAGTTGCTGCCTAAATATAAAGGTCCCTACGTTGTAACCGAAGTTTTACCAGGAGATAGATACCGAGTTCAAGACATCCCTGAAATGCAGAGATCACAACGATTCTACGACGGCATAGCTGCAGTTGAAGACATAAAACGAGTTCCTACTGACGAGATAGACAGTGATGACGAAAGTGTTAAGTCAGACGTCGCCGCCACCGAGCAGATTTCAACAGAAGGGCGTCCAACTAGGATCAAAAGGAAACCTCTCCGCTTCGCTGATTTTGAGGTGGATTAATCGAGGGCGATTGCTGGTCAGGATGACCGAATGTTAACTACATCCCTGAACGCAGCATCGATGTGCGACGGAGACGGCGTATAACATTAACTACATAAATATATCTGTTTATTCATTTTTATCTTTCTTTTAAATCATCTTTCTTTATCTATCTATCTTTCTTTTAAAATCATAATGCATTCATTCGAGTTTTGAGATCCAAGAGTAAAAGACACAAGTCAGAGATTAAATTTTGTAACTTGCTTTTTATATTAAAATTACTTTATTACTTCTTTTAAATAAAATATTTATTGTTAATTACAAACAAAACAACATCTTTTAACTGGAGCTAACAGTTCTGCAAACAAAAAACGAATGTTTTTCTTATGGGAGAGATTTTTGCCGAAAAAAATATTTTTTTCATTTCACCACTGTCATCCGAGCTGTAAACCAAAATCGAAAAAAAAATATACTCACCTCGATTTTTTTTCACAACAAACAATGAGAAGCTCATTGTTTTAGCCTAGTATACAGTTCTGTATGAAAAAAAAAATAAGAGGAGAAACACAAATTTTTTTCATGAAAAAATTTCTGAAAATAAATTAGCTGTCACTGTGAAACTTATGTCGAATATTTTAATTTTTTTCTGCCAAAACAATGAGCTTCTCATTGTTTTGTGTGAAAAAAATCGAGGTGAGTATAAATTTTTTTTCGATTTTAGTTTACAGCTCGGATGACAGTGGTGAAATGAAAAAAAATATTTTTTTTCGCCAAAAATCTCTCCCATAAGAAATACATTCGTTTTTTTTTTTTGCAAAACTGTATACTAGGCTTTTGGCAGAAAAAAAATAAAATATTCGACTTAAGTTTCATAGTGACAGCTAATTTATTTTTCAGAAATTTTTTCATGAAAATTTTTTTTGTTTCTTCTCTTATTTTTCTTTTTTTTCATACAGAACTGTATACTAGGCTTAAATTAAAAAATTCTGAGAAACTGTATTCCAATTAAAACTCAAAATTAGTTTTTTACTCGAAAGTTTCTTTTACTTTCTGTGGAAATATTGTCTTTTAGTTTTAATCAGTCACTAATGGAAAATCATCATGGCAGTGATATATCATTTTAAACAAATATATTTATCAATGTAAATACTTACCTGGTATCACCTTAATTTTAAATATTATTTAACATGGCAATGCCAGAAATGACTTTTATGGAGAAGAAGAAGACAACTATGATTTGAATTTGTAACAACACGAAATGTCAATCGACAGTTTAATCTTGTAGTAGACTTTTTACTTCGTTTCTTGATTCCCTAAGCTCTGAGGACCCACAACCTTTAAAAATCGTTTTCAATACGATAGAATTACCTCAGCCTCTAAATGTTTATCATCCCTCTTTTATCCACAAACCCACAATCAAACCCAACTCTGCTCTCCTACAAAAGATTGTTATTAAAATTAGTGTTCTCTAGTACCAACAATACGCGCATTGCACCATTTTGATGGGGTACATCCTTCCAAGTCGATTATTCAACGTTTGGAGTCCACAATAATCAGCCCACACCTGTACGTCAACAAAACGCAAGATCTGCCGCAAAAATCGCTGCTAATCATGAAAGTGTGCATGGCGAATTTAGCGTCGTGATTTGAGCCTGCACCCATACAAAATTCATCCGACCCAGGAGCTGAAACCAAACGACCATACGAAATGTCGTGTGTTTGATTTATGGATTGAGGAGTACTTGGAAGTTGATCCCAATTTTGGTTGAAAATCATCTTAAGCGTGGAGGCCTATTTTTGGATGAATGGAGACGTTAATAAGCAAACTTGCCGCATTTGAGACGACACCAATCCGGGTGAGATTCACGGGGTGCGAATGCATCCAAATGAAGTTACTGTTTGGTGTGGATTTTGGGGTCGAGGCTTCATCTGGCCAGGCCGTCACTGTCAACGGCGATCGATATAAGTCGATGATCTCCTTCACCAATTTCTTGTGGCCTTAATTGGATGATAATAACACCAAACACATTGTTTCAACAGGATGCCGCTACGAGCCACTCAGCTTAAGATTGTCAAGACACAATCACTTTTCTGTACCAACCGTTTCTTGGCATGGTTATCTCGCGTCGAGGCGACCGACGACGTGAAATGGCCACGAAAATCCTTAAAAATTCATGAAATCAAAGTCAATCACAAGCAATGGAAGAGCTTAGTGAATCATGGAAGGCTTTGTTACAATGTGTCGTGAAAAGTAGCTCGGTAACTTCTAAAGTTTCCGATAACGATCGACAGAGGTAGCAACAATTGATATTAAGGGACGTAGTGACGTAGTTTATGGACGGCCCCCTACTGGCTGACGCGATAAACTTTATTTTATTAAATAAATAAGTTCTATGAGCTATCTTAGCTGCAAAAAATATCGATGTTGACGCTATAAACTTAAAAATACAACAGTCATTGCCCGACAAAGAGATATTGTTCAAATCGATTGACACTGTTTACTCAGCCATTTTACAATCAAGGTAAAGCCTTTATTTAGGGCCTTAACCCAAAAGATGAAGACAACTTATAAAAAATAAGTGTATGATATGAAACTGAAAATCATTGAATTAAATAAACATTTATCCAAGCCGAACATAGTATATGAAATTTTAAAACTCACAAGAAAGTACTCATACGCCACAGTGTGCCATCAAGATAATAATCATCAATTGGATTTAAATAAGTATCATTGCATTTTGATAAAATCTGTGTTACATAACTATTCTCGAGTTGATCTGAAAGGAAACGAGATGAGGTTCGCAGGATTACCTAAAAGATGTATATATATAAATGTTCATCAATCAAATTACCATACATTAAGTTTACATAAATCGGTTGGTGAAATTAAAGTTCTTATTTTTCTTTCTTCTTTTGGTTGTCTCTTGCCATTAGAGTTTGCATTGAAAGAAAACGCAAGGAACGTAAACAAGATATTTCTCAACAGTGTTTTAAGTATTTGTTCTTGATTTGAACCTCAGAACGTCAGAAAGTTAATAATTTGTTCTGAAGAAATAGTTTTGAACATAAAAACATTTTTGTTTGGTCACTCGATGATGAGTATCAAGGAGATTGTAGTTTTTACAATTATAGAGGGAATACATTATTTTTTTGAATTAGTAAGAGGTGCAGGGAACTAACTTCACTGGGAACTACCTTCACATGGGAATTAACTTCACCTCAAGTGGGAAATACCTTCACTTTTTTCTGGTGAAGTTATATCCCAACTATGATTGGAAATTACTTCATCAGAAATTTGTGTGAAGTTAATTCCCACCCGTAATTCAAAGATTTTAAGAGAAACAACCAGCCAAATGAAGAAAATTATGAATATTTGAATTCAAAAATGTCATGTTTTGATAATTAGCAGCCAGAGTAGACAAAGAGCTTAAGTTCATAGTTTGAGGTTCATTTTTAATAAATCGAACGTTCTTTGTATGTTATTTGGACTAAACCAGGGGCTTATTGCACCATTTAGAAAAATTGGGATTGGTCCTCGTGGATCTTACACACCCTTCTACGGATTGCCCGCGTATAATGGAACCAACATCCTTAGGTTTACTTCGGGAAATTCAATATACACTAGTCAAAACAATTAAAGGAACACTTGAAAAAACTCAAAAATGGAGTGGTTTTTTATAAGGCTGTATCTCAGTAGAAAAAAGTCGGATTGAAGTGAAACAAAAAGTTTTTCAATGGTTATCATTTTTTCTTTTCAAATTATTTTGAGTTAAGAAAGTACCGTTAGTCGTTTTCACTTGAGCGTAAAAAATAGTCACTCAATTTCAAAATCGAAAAAAAAATAAACTTTGATTGTTCATAAAATGAGCGGAAATATTTTTTTCAATCCAACCAATCTAAGATTCAATTTGAAAATTTTGTTGGCTTTAATTAAGTGTTTAATTCAGATCGCTACGATTTTTTTTCTAATCAAAAAATGGGTTTACATGCAAAAACACAATTTTGACTTTGGACCCTAATAAATCTGCTAAACATTGATTTACAAAAAAAAATAAAAGCAAATTTGAAAAATTTACTGAATTTTGTACACAAAAACATTTTGAAAAAAAAAAAATTGTTTTTTTCAATTTTTTCTATCAATTTGAAAAAGGGTCCAAAAACGCATTTTTCAACTTTTTCATAAAAACTACCGTTATTTTGTGGTTTTCAGTGGTACAACTAATCTGAGGCTTAATTATTAAAGCTTATAAAATTTCCTTGATTTTGGTGAAAATTTCATATCAATACGATTAACCGTTTCTCTGCTTCGATCAATCAAACTTACGAAACACTTTTTTTCAATTTCAAGGAAAGTGTTGTTTTTTCTTATTTTTCTGTTCTTTTGAATTTGTTTATTTTTTTATTTTTTTTTTATTTCTTCCATTATCATTATGATTGTGTGAAATTCGGACGAATTTCCTTGATTTTAATGAAAATTCGTCCGAATTTCACATAATCATAATGATAATGGAAAAAATAAAAAAAATTAAAAAAATAAACAAATTCAAAAGAACAGAAAAATAAGAAAAAACAACACTTTCCTTGAAATTGAAAAAAAAGTGTTTCGTAAGTTTGA
This sequence comes from Sphaerophoria taeniata, assembly GCA_943590905.1. Lineage (NCBI taxonomy): Eukaryota > Metazoa > Arthropoda > Insecta > Diptera > Syrphidae > Sphaerophoria > Sphaerophoria taeniata. Next base: position 30,446,974 of record OX016541.1, read on the forward strand.
TTGATCGAAGCAGAGAAACGTTTAATCGTATTGATATGAAATTTTCACCAAAATCAAGGAAGTTTTATAAGCTTTAATAATTAAGCCTCAGATTAGTTGTACCACTGAAAACCACAAAATAACGGTAGTTTTTATGAAAAAGTTGAAAAATGCGTTTTTTGGACCCTTTTCAAATTGATAGAAAAAATTGAAAAAAACAATATTTTTATTTTTTCAAAATGTTTTGTGTACAAAATTTAATGAATTTTTCAAATTTGCTTTTATTTTTTTTGGAAGTCAATATTTAGCAGAGTTATTAGGGTCCAAAGTCAAAATTGTGTTTTTGCATGTAAACCCATTTTTTGATTAGAAAAAAAATCGTAGCGATCTGAATTAAACAGTTAATTAAAGCCAACAAAATTCTCAAATTGAATCTTAGATTGGTTGGATTGAAAAAATATTTCCGTTCATTTTATGAACAATCAAAGTTTATTTTTTTTCGATTTTGAAATTGAGTGACTATTTTTTACGCTCAAGTGAAAACGACTAACTGTACTTTCTTAACTCAAAATAATTTGAAAAGAAAAAATGATAACCTTTGAAAAACTTTTTGTTTCATTTCAATCCAACTTTTTTCTACTGAGATACAGCCTTATAAAAAACCACTCCATTTTTGAGTTTTTTCAAGTGTTCCTTTAATTGTTTTGACTAGTGTACATACAAAGGCATCCGAAATTTTTTTTTCGCGCGAATTTTTTGATTTTCACACCCCAAATTGTTTCTCTGTTTGGCAAAAAAAATTTCGGCTCGCTTCGCTCGCTTTGCAGTGCTACAGGACAAATTAATTATTACTCTTGCACAATTTGCACTAACATATTTTTTTTGTACGATGATAATTAAAAAAAAATATTTGACAACATTTTCAATCAAAATTGATTACCTATTTGTATTTGAATTGATCAGCTTAGTTCATATTTTGTTTTATCATGTTGCATCATTTTTTAACATTTGCACCATTTGTGATTTGAAAAGTATACATTTTGTTTATCCTAAACCTTCTATTCCTCTGTAGTTAAAAAAAAAATAAGAAAATCGGTCAACCGGTTTGGCTGGTAAGCGAACGTACAGAAAAAGGCTATTCATTTATATAAATTTAAAGAATAAGGTACTCTTAAAAAATCATGACCATCTTCCAATGCTAAGCAGATTTTTCAATGCAAACATTAGAACAGAAAAGTATCCAGGAACCCCACGAATCTTTCTTTCACCCCACTACTGGAAATAAATGTGTCATTGATTTTGATGCGAAAGTAAACTACAAAACATGATAATAATGTGTAATTCTTATAAAAATAAGTGAAATTAATTGCCACCTTCTGTGGGAAATAGCTTCACATCAAAGTGAAGTTATTACCCACAGAAAAGTGAAGTAATATCCCACCATAGTTTTGATATAATTTCACCAGAAAAAAGTGAATGTATTTCCATTTCCCACTTGATGTGAATTTAATTCCCATGTGAAGTTAATTCCCAGTGAAGATAGTTCCCTGCACCTTAGTAAGAGTTTATTTGTCTTTTCCATCTTTTTCAAATGATTACACACTAGTATGATCCCTGAACGACTTATTTTTCGAATAATACGAAACCCTTGATATATCTAAAGAAATTGTTTTGTTTTGTTTTGTTGGCCTGAAATAAGTTATACCCTTGTAAGTATTTATAGGCTTTTCAGAAATAAGTCAACTTTGAAATGCATGTGTTGAGTAAGCTTTTGTGATAAATTAATCCTTTCCAAAATTGCCTTCCCTCAGCTTAAAACTTCTTTTTTTCTTTTCTTTTGGATGAAATGTTTTGTTATGGTTGATTTCAAGGATTCAAGGAATTTATCGTTAAATTCCAAACACCTAAGGGAATTTGAGAGGAATTTTTATCTTCTATGTCCAGTTTACAATTTCTTAAAGGCATTTACCTAGAAAACTCTGCAAAATCTTGCCTCTCTGTATGTGGTGTGGCGTGTGGGTGATAAAGTGATGAAATTATAAATCGAAAAAAAAATTAACATTCCCACATGTGGGATTCCCCAAGGAAATGTATTTGTCCTTTTTTAAGAAGGCGTGTGAATAGCTTTAGGACACATAAAGAAGGTTAACGATTTAAGTCACATTTCACTTTGCAAACATTTTCGGAAGTCTTCCATTCATTCTTGGCTTTGAGGTCAGGAATTTTTGGAGTAAATTGATTATTCAAAATCTGAATGCCTAAGGTCTAAAAATGTGGTCAATTATTGCTTATGTTATCCCAGAATGTTGTACAACTCATTAAAGAAAAAAGGATTGGAAAGATGATCGATCATGATTTTTAAGAATTACAAAATATATGTAGGTAATACCTACTAGGTATGATATGTGTCAGAAACTGATTCCTTTCATTAAATGAAATTTGAAAAAAAAAAGCTGTGACGTAAATGCAATCTTGAAAAACATTTCTGTTCAAATTTAACAGAAATCTCTAATTGCAATCACATACAATTCTTGAAAATAGTTTGGAATACAAAAATTCTTTGATTTAATATTTTTTATGGGCAGGCTGCACTTCACCCACTTTAAAACTCTCTTTAAAATTACATTTATCTCTCTTAAAATAGATGAAAAACACGTGAAAAACGTCCAAGGTTATTCATCATTTTAAATGAGACTTATTTCCGACTATCCCGGGTTGTCAACACAAGACACATCAAGATCAAGGAGTAAGAGAGGAACTTGTTTTTTCCTTACTCGCACAAGAGTCAACATGTTTTTGTACTCACATTTCGAGCATGAACGTTCAGTCGAACAACAACAAAACACATCAAGGACCCCAAGCTCGTTAGACACTTCATGACTGAATGACACTTACATCCGGTTCAACAAACGCCACTTAAATTAAACCCGCATGGGTTGAGATGAGATATGAATGTGTTTCTTTTTTTTCATGTTGTTGTTTTCAGTGGCTTTTCCTACGTCTCCCATCTCCTAGAATAAACTTATTCGTTTATCCACTTTCCTAAAAAATAAACAACAAGACAATTGCTGTACTTAAACCCTACTGTTATTGTTTTTCCATGAGTTTAATGGTATACCCATTTCCCCCGTGACCTTCTGAACTCCCTTTTCGAAGTTTTTTTTTTTTTATTTTCCCACAGAAAAAAGTGTTTTTCAAAGTTTTCTATAATCGATTTGGAAGCAATTCACGTTCACACATCAGGAGTATTTTTAGGATTCTTATAACAAGGTTATAGTTACCTTTGACAGTTTATGGTATTAAAGCTGACCCGATATCGTTCGGACGTGACTCGGGCGTTAGGTGTACAGTCGTGCAGAGTATATGCCAACAGGAAACGTTGCATGCAGCCATGCAAGGTGCTTAAGATTAAATATATACAAATTTTTATTTATATTCCGAGAGGTTGTGTGCTTTTTGAATGCAATATTTTACATCGTTCATTGATGGGAACAAAAAATATAGTTTATGTTCCTGATTATCGTTGAACACACATTATTTGTTCTCCTAGTTTCGCAACTTTTGCTTACAAACTAAACAAACGATTTTTCCTTCAGGTTTTTCTCTTCGACTAAGTTAATATTTGTTGTAGAACTATTTCATTGCTCGGATTAAAGTTACAACTCTTTTCCTTACACGACGAAGCAAGAGTATTTTTAGTGTAGAGGGGTCCTTAAAGACAACTTTGCGGAACACCAGACTTTACATGAAATAATTTGAGAAACGATGTGTTTTTATTTTGGTTTGGCATTTTATTTATTTATTTATTTATTTATTTGTTTATTCATCTACCGAAGTTAACACACGCGTGGCCAGGTAAAGTGATGAGCAAGCGTTTCCGGATGCTATGGGAATTAACTGTTTCAACCATTCCCAAGCGATCGAGTTGCAGTCGTCAAAGCTCATCAAATCAAGCGATCAAGTTGCAGTCGTTGAAGTTCATCAAGGTTGACCTTGGAGGTTTCGCGATTGCACGAGCAGTAGAAATACTTTAAGTGAAAATTAGTGTTTAGTCTTTAGGAGGCAATAAAAGCGTGCGGTAGTAAATTGTTTAATTCCGTTTTTTATTTAACAAGTCGAATAGTTGGGCCCGCCCCTCAGGGGGTGGTCATTCGCATTTTTTTTACAGTACTACTGAAGGAGTTTCTTAACTGGCGCCCGAGCAGGGACCGGGTGTCCTTCATCCTTATCGCCTTGTGATCGGTGCAAGGATCAATACGCTCCATTCTTGGAGTGAACGCAACTGTTAACATGGGAACACAGTTGGTCCATACTTCTGGACCAAACGGGACAAACACGGCCTCCCCTTACACACCGGTTCAGCTTTATAACAGCCGCACGCGTTTTCATTTCAGATTTCAAAATACAAAAAAAAAAGCAAATTAAAGAAAGAAAAAATAAAAAAACAATTAAAACACTATGACTTCAAGCTTCAAGGTTATTAATATGAAATTATTGTAAGTGTTCATTGCAACAGGAAATTGTGTTTTAATAAGATTCAAAGTTATTAATAAGAATTGTGAGATAAATTAAATCGAATGATTACATGAAAAAAAGAGGTTATTGTGAATAAGAAATAAAATTATTGTGAAATTAATAAAATCGAATAAGTATATAAAAAAAGGGTGTGAAATAGGTGTGAAATCGAGTAATCAGAAATAAAATTATTGTGAAATAAATAATTATATGAAAAAAAGTATAAAATCTAGTAATTATATGAAAGAAAGAAGTAATTGTGAATAAGAAATAAAACAAAAGTTATTGTGAAAATCAAGATTTTGGTGGTTGAATACGGTCAGGGTTTTGGTGGTTATACAAAAAGGAAATTATTTAAAAATTTTAAAGTCCCAAAAATTTAAAATCACAAGGTAAGATTTTTTATTATTATTAATCTTTGCAAGTGTTACCTTACAAAATGGAAGATTTGACAAAGTCTGTCTTTGAGATGACCGGGGCGGTCAACCAAATTCTAGAGCAACTACGTAATATAGAAGGTAGAGTGAAATCCCTGGAGTCGGGTAATCAGGTGGAAACTGGGGCTTGCATTGGCGAACAACCCTTGGTCGGCCCAAAGACGGAGGCTTACCTGAGGGACATAAGCAAGCTGCCGGATAACGTAAAGGAACTCCAGGTGTTCGATGGGAACCCGACACAATATGTGTCATGGATCCACAACGTCGAAGCTATCTTGAGTGATTTCAAGATAGTAAGGGGTAAGCCCATTTACAGGGCTATTATGCAACATATTAGGCAGAAAGTCCGTGGGAATGCGGACACTGCCCTCATTTCCTATAACATTTTTGAAGATGACTGGAACGCTATAAAGAAATGCCTCTCTCTGCATTATGCAGACAAGAGAGATATTCGAACTTTAGAGCACCAGCTCGGCCAACTAACACAACGTGGCATGAAAATTGATGAATTTTATGCCACGGTCAACCACCAGTTTTCCCTTATAATAAACAAGCTCAAGACGGACACCTACTCTCCAGAGACAGTGAATGCACTCATAGAAACCTATAGGAATCGTGCCTTAGACGTTTTCGTGCGTGAGTTGTCTGGCGACCTCTCACGTATGCTCATCATCCAAAAGCCTAGGACCTTACCAGAGGCCTACGCTGCGTGTTTAGAAGTTCAGAATCTGAATTTCAGATCCAATGTCATTCATAATGCAAACATCCCTAATGCAATAACCGTCCCTATTAACCAGAATTTTAGACCTAAGGTTTTACATACTAATACTGCTCAGAATTATAGAAGTGCGCCGTCTGGTACTCCTCAGAATTACAGGAATGGAAACCCTCCGCCGAGGCCCACGGCACCGAAACCACATGAGAAAATGGAGCTAGGATCTGTCCAAAGCAGACAGGTCGATTATATGAATCGTCCTCGTGGTGGTGATAGGCAAGTTGACCACGCCAACCGCGGTGGAGGTACTAACCCTTTTAAAAGAGCAGCGAAATCCGAGGGATATCGCCCCTTTAACCAAAAACAGCAAAGACTCTTTAACACCGAAACATTATCGGAACAGGGAACTAACGTTGATGAATATCCGCAGGCTTATGAAAGTGAAGTATTCGGTGATTCTGGTACCGATGACTATCAGCAAGCCTGGGAAAATTATGGGGAAGACGTTGTTGAGGATACTTTAAAGGATACTTTAAATCTTATGACAGGTGCCTGTCCAGCGTACCATATATAGAGTACTTAACACAGGAGGGCACCACCTTGAAATTTCTCATAGACACGGGTGCAAATAAAAATTTCATAAGTTCATCCTTAGATAAAAATAGTATACATTTAGATAAACCATTTTCAGTACGCTGCGCGGCCGGAAATATAACTATTAGCAGGAAGGTTTCTGGCAAATTCTTTGAAAAGGCGGGCAACGATTCAATTTTAACATTTTACATCCTCCCTGGCCTGGATTCCTTCGATGGAATTATTGGCGACGATACGCTGAGAGAACTAGAAGCGATTATAGATCGTAAAGAAAACACTCTCACCCTCACTCCTGGCATTGTTATACCTCTTAAAGCACGACCTTCGGCCCAAGTAAACGCTCTTCTGGATGAAAAACTCCCTGAGCACCTCAAGATAAGAATTCAGGAAATCATCACCAAGTACGAATCCGTTTTCGATCCAATCGACACCCAAAAAGTCATTAAAACTGACGTGAGAGCCGAAATTAGAACAAATACTACCGAGCCTGTGTATTCAAAATCTTACCCTTATCCCGCATGTATAAGACAGGTGGTTGAGGAGGAGATTAAAAAGTTGCTTGAGGAAGGAACTATTCGTCCCTCAAAAAGCCCCTATAATTCTCCTATATGGGTTGTGCCCAAGAAACCCAAACCCTCTGGCGAAAAACAGTATCGTGTCGTAATAGACTATAAGCGCCTTAACGGCATAACAATTGCGGACACGTATCCGATCCCGGACATCACCTCTACACTGGCAAGCCTTGGCAAGGCCAAGTACTTTACTACTTTGGATCTTACCTCAGGATTTCACCAAATTCCCATGAAAATCAGTGACATCCCGAAAACTGCATTTTCAACAATGAATGGGAAATATGAATTCTTAAGGTTACCATTCGGCCTCAAGAATGCTCCGGCGATCTTCCAAAGGATGATCGATGACGTTCTCAAGGAATTTATAGGCAGAATCTGTCTACATCGATGACATAATCATTTTCGGTGGAAGTGAAGAGGAACATCTGCGGAATATCGACACCATATTCCAACGACTCGAAAATGTGAACCTTAAGGTGAACCTTGAGAAGACCCAGTTCATGAAGACGCAGGTAGAATTTCTCGGATACATAATAACTGCAGAGGGCATTCAACCTAACGCACGTAAAGTCTCTGCCATACAGGCGTTGTCACCACCTGAAACACTTAAAGATCTAAAAAGTTTTTTGGGACTAGCATCCTACTACCGCAAATTTATACGAGACTTTGCTCAAGTTGCAAAGCCTTTAACCATGCTAACCAGAGGGGAACACGCGCAAGTAAAAGCAAATCAATCCAAACGCGTTCCTATTAGTTTGGATCAAGACGCCCTCAGGGCTTTTGAAGATTTGAAAACTCTCCTTACATCATCTGAAGTGCTTGCCTTCCCGGACTTTGAGAAGCCATTTAATCTAACGACAGATGCGTCCAATCTTGCAATAGGGGTAGTGTTGTCCTAGGGCGAATGGGGTAAAGATCGCCCTATAGCTTATATTTCAAAATCTCTCAGTCCAACAGAGGAGGGATATGCCACAAATGAAAGGGAAATGTTAGCGATTGTGTGGGCACTCGATACGTTGCGCTCATATCTTTATGGAGCCAGGAAGATTCGAGTATACACAGATCACCAGCCTCTGACTTATTCTTTAGGGAATAAGAACTACAATGCTAAGCTGAAGCGCTGGAAAGCTCGTATAGAAGAGTACAATTGCGAAATGATTTACAAACCAGGAAAATCCAATGTAGTCGCAGACGCTCTATCCAGGTTAAACACTGAGGTCAATCACTTAACCGATTCAGAATTCACTGAAACGGCATCAAGTGGTATTTTAACCGAAAACGAATCAACCGAAACTGCTGAAGGACACGCCAGCAGTGATAGCGCAACTATTGATGCCAATGAACCCGAAAACGAATCAACCGAAACTGCTGAAGGACACGCCAGCAGCGATAGCGCAACTATTGATGCCAATGAACCCGAAAACGTTGATACCACGGAAACAGCAGAAGAAGCTCAATCCTCGAGCGGTTCGACTGCCCACAGTGCTGAACAAGATAGCACGGATTTGATTCCTCATGTAGAAGCCCCGATCAATGTTTTCCGAAATCAAATTATTATTAAGATAGGTAAGGGCATAGAAGCTCAAGAACAACCTCATCCAGGGTATTTTCGTCATTATATCGCTATCAGTGATCCAAATAAAGAAATTCTGACAGCTTGGTTAATGAAAAAAACAGAACCCCAATGTTATTAATGGCATCAAGATACCAGAAAGTCACTTGCCACTGTTACAAGAAATATATTTAGAAAATTTTGTCCGAGCATAAAAGAGCTCATAGGAATCCTCGGGAAAACAAAGAACAACTTCTCGAAAAATATTACTTTCCAAGGATGAATAGTCTCATTAAAAAATTTACTAAAACCTGTGAGACCTGTAATGCCAATAAGTACGATAGGCATCCCATACGTCCAGAATTTCAGCCAACGCCAATTCCTTCCTTTCCTTGCCAGATTCTACATTTAGACATAATAGAAATTCAGAACGAAAAATTCATTAGTTGCATTGATAAATTTTCTAAGTTTGGGAAACTGTTCCACATTAAGAATAGGTCTGTCTTGCATTTGCGAGACAAAATAATTAAAGTTTTACATTATTTCACAGCCCCTGAGATGTTAGTCACCGATAATGAGAGTAGCTTCTTAAGTCCAATTATATTGAATTTTGTCAAAATGTTAGGAATTGAAGTGTACCATACACCGGCACACAGATCAGAAGTCAATGGCCAAGTAGAAAGGTTCCATTCAACAATTTTAGAAATCTTCCGTTGCATAAAACAAGAGTATAAGGACTTGCGTTTGAAAGAGCTCGTTAATATAGCCGTCGATCGGTACAACAACACTGTGCACTCCGTAACAAAGCGTAAGCCGTGTGATGTATTTTTCGAAAGAACACAGAGATTTAACTACCAAAATTATCTTGATTTTCGCACCAAAGTCAATAAAGATCTTAAATATGAGATTCAAAGAAAACAGAAGGAATCGAATTTGTATAATAATAAAAAAAGATTTAAGCCCCAAACTTACAAGAAGGGCGAAACAGTTTATGTCCATATGATACGCCTAGATATCTTGGAGAAATCGCTTGCAAGAATTGAGGAATCAGCGGAATCAGAGATCACTTTACCTGACAAAAGATCCTTGGCGAAATACCACCTTGCCCAACTTCGTGATCGAATGCTTTTTCTCAGAGGGAAACATGACAGAAAACAGAGGTCAATTAATTGGATTGGATCTGCCTGGAAGTGGCTGGCAGGTAACCCTGATGCAGCCGACTGGGATAAGGTATTGAAGAACGAGGAAGACATCATCGAGAATAATAACGTCCAATATAAAATCAACGAAAGAGTCTTAGAACTATCAAAGGAAATTACACAGAGAGTGAACGGGCTTATAAACAGCACCGCCAATCAAATTTCCACGTATAACAGAGTTGTTCATGAACAGGATATAATCAACAAAATCCTAATAATCAAAGAGGAAATAAATGAAATTGTTCGCGCATGTCAGATGGCTCGAAATGGGATAGTAAACACTAATCTCCTAGATCAAGAGGAGATCAATAGAGTCATTAACGAGGTTGAAACCCTGCCTTATGCTAATGTTATCGAAGCCCTACAGTTTGGAAAACCCTCTGTTTTCACGAATGGTTCTTTGCTCCTGTACGTATTGACTATGCCAAAAATTAGCGGTGTTGAATACAACCTACTGCACGTCAGAGCATCGATAATTGCAGGCAAACAGGTTGATCTAAAATTTCCGAAAATGCTGGTGAACAATATGCAAACATATGGAATCGTCTCAAACTGTTTCAGTATGGATAACATGACGGTCTGTGAGGAAAATATGTTAGAAAGACTGGAAGAAAAAGGCTGTATTGTTCAACTCCTGAAGGGTGGACATGCTGCATGTACCGTAAGGGCTAACACCGCTGAGGTTGTTGAACTAATTAAAGAGGATACGATATATCTGACCAACTATAATGGAAGCATAGTGAGTAAGGACAAATCAAGGACAGTCTCCGGAACTTTTGTAATCCAGCTATATAATGAAACTATAAGCATAGGCAACAGAACGTTCACAAGTTGGACAACGTCCTCACTTCAAGCTTTACCATCTGTTCTGTTCAACACAACGAGAATGGAACAAAAAATTGATCTACAATACCTCCACGATCTGGGAATAAGCAATATTAAACACATACAAGACCTAGCCCAAAGGACGATTTCATCTACCACTGCCGATGGTGTTATCCTGTTTATACTTCTACTTGTCATATTATATGTCTGGTTTAAATTTAACCGGCCAATGAACCTGCCTCAGATAAATCCTCTAGGCCCGACTACAGGTTCGTCCTGTTAAGATAAGATCTACGGGACGTAGATTTAAAAGGAGGGGGCAGTTAACACAGGCGTTGCCAGGTAAAGTGATGAGCAAGCGTTTCCGGATGCTATGGGAATTAACTGTTTCAACCATTCCCAAGCGATCGAGTTGCAGTCGTCAAAGCTCATCAAATCAAGCGATCAAGTTGCAGTCGTTGAAGTTCATCAAGGTTGACCTTGGAGGTTTCGCGATTGCACGAGCAGTAGAAATACTTTAAGTGAAAATTAGTGTTTAGTCTTTAGGAGGCAATAAAAGCGTGCGGTAGTAAATTGTTTAATTCCGTTTTTTATTTAACAAGTCGAATAGTTGGGACCGCCCCTCAGCATTTTTTTTACAGAACTCCTGAAGGAGTTTCTTAACTCCGATTATGAAAATCTTACATATTACTAACAATTTCTTGGTTTAAAGTATAAATTTAATATATATATGTACAAAGATTATGTTTTGAATAAGAGGAAAAAAAAAACTTAAAACTAATTTGCCAAACTTTGTAATTTAATTTTGAATTCCAATCTATTTATGGAGAGATCAAGTTCATTACATAAAGAATTAAAAAATTTAATACATCTAGAAAAAGATTCATTGCACCCATAATTACATCTATGCATCGGGTTTTTAAAAAAATGACGTAGACGCAATTGTCTTTCCGGAACATACAAAACAAAATAGGTAAGAATTTGTGGACACTTTACACGATAAGAAAAAACATCATGCACAAAGAGAACGCACTGAACAAACCGTCTTTTTTCTAAAGATTCAAGTCCGATCAAGGTACACCTAGATACATAAGAAAGGGAATCAATTCTCCACCTTAACTGCTTAACTACAAATCTTGTGAAAACCTTTTGAACTCTTTCGATTCGAGATATCCAAATGGACGCTGATGGACACCATACAATTGAACAATACTCCAGAATTGGACGAACTAGGCACATGTAAACAGATTTCAATGCATAAGGGTTACAGGATTCGTTGCAGTTTCGCTTAAGGAAGCCAAGCATTGAATTTGCCCTTGCAATGATATAGTCTACATGCAACGAAAACGACAACTTTGGATCGAAAATGACACCAAGATCACGAATCTCTGATTTGCGATCAAGAATCTGATTTGACAGTGTATAATTATGAATAATGGGGACTAAAGTACGGTGAGCAGTAAAAACGTTGCATTTACGTATATTCAACGGAAGAAAATTTTGTTCACACCAACCGGATAAAATACTCAAATCATTTTGAAGTTTTTGCGGATCATCACTGTTTTTAATACATAAGTATATTTTTTTATGTTTTCAGCAAACATCAAACATAAAGAATTTTGAAAAAGAGACGGGATATCATTGACGAAAATGTTAAACAGAAGTGGTCCTAAGTGGCTTCCTTGAGGAACTCCAGATGAAACTTTTATTATACTGGATACAAAAGTTCCCAATTTCACACTTTGTGTTCTATCAGTTAGGTAGCTAGATATCCATTTCAAAAGCAAACCATTAATACCAAAAATTTTAAGTTTAGCTATGAGAACTTTGTGGCAAATTGAGTCGAAAGCCTTTATAAAATCTGTGTAGATGGTATCCACTTGATAAACTGATTCAAAAGAATCGATGATATGCTTGCAAAAGAGCATGAGATTGGTAGCAGTAGATCTTCCCGATATAAAACCATGCTGCTCTACACAAATATGTTCCTCAATATTAAAAAGTAGATGATCTCTTACTATTAGCTCAAATAACTTTGGAATTGCAGAGATTTTAGAAATTGCTCGATAATTTACAACCAAATTTTTTGCTCCTGATTTGTAAATGGGACTAACGTATGAAAATTTCCATTGGTAAAAAAACTCACCACTAGAAAGGGATTTATTAAAAATTATAAGAAGCGGAACAACTAGCGAGAACTGACACTGTTTTAAGAGAATTGATGGAATTCCGTCAGGTCCAGGATTTACACTAGATTTTAGTTTTGAGATACCACTTAATATATCGGACTCACAAAGAATAAGCTTTGATATATTAGTATTGCAAATGTAATTTCTTTCGATTTGATTTGTATTTAATACAGTATGGTCGACATAAACTGATTTAAAAAATTGTGAAAACAGTTCACACGAACCTTGTAGATCACAAGAAGTTTGGCCATTATACTCCATATTTTCTTGAAGAGAAACAGATCGTTTTTTGCTATTCAAAGAATAAGAATTTTAAGAATTGAGGCTACAAGATCACTTAGTAAGGCGTATATTTCGTAGATTGCCTTTGGTCCCAATTTTCATAAGCGAATTCTGTTTAGGCGATGAAGGTCAAAAAAGGGTGAATGGATCATAAACAAAATCCCGTAATTAGATTGATGATCTACAAAAACAGACTTTTTGTTGTGCTTTATGCGGTTGGTGGAATTAAAGTGGTCCGTTCAGAATGTAAAACTCAATGGTGGCCGGTATAGAGCCATGATCACTGTCTTTTTCGGTCATGTATTGAACAACCATGATGAACAGGAACTATTGTTTCAACAAAACGGTACATGACCCACAGCTCGTACCACAATCTTTTTAATGAAGGAAACGTTTTGTCACCGCATATAGTTTCACGTTACGGACCCCTGTATTATTGGCATGCAGGATTGTGCGATTTAATCGCGCTTAACTATTTTGATTGGCAATATGTGCAATCATTCAATCAACGATTAACCACTTTAGAAAAAACATTCGTCGTGTTATTGCTAATATACATATGCGCTCAAAACTTGGAAAAAGTCTTCGAAAATTGGACATCCAAATTAAACTACTTTCAAGCCAGTCGGCCGTGGCGATCAAATGCTAGAAATCATTTTTATATTATAATGCAGTAGGCAGTACTAATCGGTTGTCTGATCTCATCAGACGTTTATCTGTGCGGTACAATTATTCCAAAGACAATCATTAGCAAACGAAGTCGATCGCCAACTTTAGTTGAAGACATTAGTTTGTCTTTCAACATAAAAAATCGGAAAATGAGTGGAGATGACCAAAATCTCAAGTATGGGCGGTTTACCCCCTTACAATGTCTTCCGGACACTGATTTTGAAATACACGAGGTGGTGACTCCTCCACCAGTTAAAAAAATCAAAATACCATCTATATGTGTGTTGCAAAAATCTTCAGAAGATGTTCACTCTATTTTTAACGAAATTAAAGTCAGTGATTACTTTATTAAAAAAATGTCCATAGGCATTAAAATAAACTGTAACAAAAGTGAAGATCATAAAAAAATATGCTCTGAATTAACCTCTAAAAATTGGCAATATTTTACTCATGACCTTCCAACAGCGAAGTCATTTAAAGTCGTTCGTTTTGGTCTTGATGAAATGCCAACCGAAACATTAAAAACAGGGGTGGAATCGTGTAAGGTGATTTGTGATTATCACCTTTGTGACTATAAAATGTGATCACATTTTATTTTCCTTCTGTGTAAGGTAGGAAAAATATTTCGAAGCTTGGCATCATTTCCCAAAAAAACATATGACATATTATAATTTTAAATTCAAATGTCATTTGTTTTCAAAATAATTTTCAATTTTGTAGGATTTCTTCTTCTCTTGGAAGTTTTTCTCAGTTTCATGAGCATTTCCACATCAATTCTGATTTGATTCACCAAAATCCGCTTCCTGGCCTCCTAGCAGGGACAAAGACGTTCGTGCAAGAGCTGCAGCGCTCCGGTTTTTTGAAGGTCAGGGTTTTTCTGTGTTCTGGACGTGGTATATTCTTCATAAATGCGGACGGCGGGAGATATCGTTTGTCTTCAAAGACTGAAGCAGGCTGGTGGTGTTGTTGACTGGGGAGAAAGTTGATTTGCGTCTCCTGTTTTTTTCTCGAAAAAGCAATTCCTTCGGAACCGTGTGATGCTCTTCGACACGTTTGCCAAGTATCGAGGATTTAGGGGAGGGGTTGTGTTTTTCCACGTAAGAGGATTCTCTGCCGATATACCGCTTTCCTTTGCAAGTCCATCAAGATTAATTTGAGAGCGTCCTTTTCTATTTCAGCGTGATGTCAGTCGATGTCAGTTGAGAGATGGCTCTACGACGGACGGGCTGGTGGAACTGTGGCGTGTCCTAACCTTGTTTTCTGAAAAGCAGTTTCGCGACATTTTTTGTTTTTGCTATTGAATTGGCATTGAAAATGTAGCGGCGTTCCAGCCTTCGGCTCCCTACTCAGGAGCTAAACAGGGGCTGGAGTCTGGACATCCATTTATCTCCTGCTGCCCGGACCAGCCTCATACGGCTGTAGGTATGAATTGTTAGTGTGGTTTACGAGGAGGAGGGAAACGTGAAATCCGTTATAATTTGATAAAATACATAGAGGTTAATAACCTTTATAGCCACTCTTTTCCAACCCGTATTGGCTATGGACTCCCGATTTGCCATTTAGCTAATTGTTTTTTCAGCAACAACTCGTCCCTAAAAATTTTTTTTCTCCAGTTTGCAAGAATCCTCTTTGAAAATTGGTCGCTTACGATGGACTCCGCTCCATCAGCTCGACCAGGCGCTTCATTTGCTCTGGGTTAGTTATTTTTATGTTAAATTACAATTTCAATTCCAATTTCGCCAATGAGTCGTTTGAAAATTTATGTTCGACAAAAAATAGCGTTTTGAGAGTCGTATTAGGCGGGTAAAATGACAGTTATAACACAAACTAGCCGAACCCGCGAACTTCGTCTCGCCACCCATCAGAGCAACTCCAGAATGATCATTATGATTAACACAGACATTGCTAAAATGCAATGTGAATTCCTTGAATCCAATTGAAATAGAGAACTACATATTTGAATTTTTCCACGCTTTACAACTAACATTCTACTTTCATTAAAGCATGAAGTCAAATGCAAATTTCTTTGAAAAATTCAAAAACTTCTCTGTTTTGACTGTTTCACAAAAATCAGAATTCCAAACAGCTTACGGTCGTCCCCCTTATTTGCTGACTTTCCCGTAAGATTTTACCAAAAATTTATTTTTTACTGAGGCTATATCTACAGTGAAAATTTTATAAAAATGCATTGAGGATTGAGCGGATTAAGAATCCAAACCGGACATACAAACAAACCAATGCACCTTAAATTCCATGATTTAAGGTGTTGAAGTTCTTTGTGCTCTCGCAGAGTTTTCCGAGTTCCCAATCAAAAAATTTTCATTTTTCTATTTGAGAATCAGTGCACTTTCTATTTTAAATTGGAAAAGCCATTCTGAAATTTTCCAGTTTTCTATTTGAAAACCAATACACCTGCAATAATATGCAATTTTCCCTTTGAAAACCAATGAGTTTTCCCAGTTTTTCACCAAAATTTTCTATTTTCCATGGGAAAACTCATTTAGAAATTTTCCAGTTTTCCATTTGATTACCAACGCACTTCCAATAATATGCAATTTTCCCTTTAAAAACCTATGAGTTTTCCCAGTTTTTCATCAGAACTTTCTATTTTCCTTTATAAAACCCATTTTTTTATTTTCCAGTTTTCCATTTGAAAATCAATGCACCTGCAATAATATGCAATTTTCCCAATGAGTTTTCCGAGTTTTTCATCAAGAACTTTCTATTTTTCCATTGTAAAACCCATTTTGAAACAAAAAATTCCAAGCAAAAAAATTGGTGATTATCACTTGTGACTATCACCTTACACAGACAAAATTTGTGATTTCGATTTGTGACTATCACCGATCACAAATCACCTTACACGATTCCACCCCTGTATTAATAAGGCCTTTGGTAACTCCTTTGCAAAGAAATAATATATTTCAAGATATTAAAAACGCAAACTGGACTAGATATAAAAGAGAAATGCGAACTAGGATAACAAATATTCAGGTACTTTCATCGGGAACAATCGGCCAAGATGAACTTGATTCTGGTATTTCTTGTTTTACTAATGCTGTAAAAGAAAGCATTGATAAGTCAGTCCCAAAAAAGCTTAAAAGGTGTGATAGTGACAATATATTACCTTCTAATATCCTAATTAATATCCTATCTAATATTCTAATAAAAGATTCAATCTTAACCTTTAGAAATCGATCGTGGAACCAAAAACTAAAAAGTTTAGATAAAGGTAGCAAGCCGTTTTGGAACATAGTCAAAATAGTTAAAAAGAAAAATACTTATATTCCAGCTTTCAAAGAAGGGACTAATGTTATGGTTTCTAGTGCTGAAAAGGCAACTGCACTGGCAGAAACTTTCTATGAAAACCATTTAGCAACAAGTAGTAGTCCGAGCAATGCCATGGTAGAATCAGTAGTCTATGACTCAATTAATATAATAAATTCAAGCCCTATGGACTCAAGTTGTTTCTTTTACTGAGGTCAAAGATATACTCTCGGATCTTAAAACAAGAAAATCAGTGGGGTTTGATGGTATTAAGAATGTGTACTTTAAAGCAGAAACACAATCACGCTTTGCCGTCGATTTTGACAACTGCGAAAAGTTCAGCTATAGCAAATCTGTGTAACCTCACACAATGACGCTTTTCCTACGTACGCTTTTTTTGACAAACGTAAGAAAACGTAAAGAAGCCACCATCTGTCAAAAAAAAGTTCAACTTGGTTGAACTTTTGCTTTGTCGGACAGCTCAACAGCTGTTTGTTCATTTGTTGTTTGGATCAGCGTTACCACTTTAAAAAAAAATGGAAGCGAAGTAAATTTGGGAATAAAGCGAAGTAGATTGAGAAAAAGCGAAAAAGATTTTAAAATAGTGTATTTTATATTGACCATGAATACATAGACAGATCTACAATTAGAGCCGTGTGTGAATTGTGTTAAAATGTGTATACAAACTTGACTTTCGATTTAATTTTGACACTACATGGCGGATATGATGTGTTAAAATTTAACTAGCAAGCTAAAATATGACACTAGTGCTTAAATTTAACCAACATTCTAACCCAAGTTGCGCACGGCGTAAAATATTAAACACTTTAATACAATCACGTAACTCATACTTTGCGTATATGTATGGGTTGACATTTCGTGTTTGTAAAGTGTGTCCGCTTATTGTTCGTGTATAAGGATAGAAACTTATCGATTATATATTTTCCTGATGAAAATAAGGGAACTGTAGGCATAAAATTACTCAATGAGTTAATCGAAGCAGATTTTGGAAATATCAAGTAAAATCGAGTGAAGTAGATTTCAAAACATTCTTGATGGTGCGGAGTTGGAATAGATATTCAAAGTTTTTCAAAAATCGAAGTAGACTACTTCGAAAGGAGTAAAGTGGCAAATCTGTTTGATGATGATGGAGGGAGAACTGTCATTCAAAGCACACGTGAAGCGGGTGCATCGTAACGCAGACGAAGCCGAAGCTGAAGCGTGTATGTGTTTTAAGGCTAAACCACAAACACGCTTCAGCTTCGGCTTCGTCTGCGTTACGATGCTCCCGCTTCACGTTTGCTTTGAATGACAGTTCTCCCTCCATCATCATCAAACAGATTTGCCACTTTACTCCATTCGAAGTAGTCTACTTCGATTTTTGAAAAACTTTGAAAATCTATTCCCACTTCGCACCATCAAGAATGTTTTGAAATCTACTTCACTCAGAAAAAAATTACATCGATTTTACTTTATTTCCAAAATCTGCTTCGATTAACTCATTGAGTAATTTTATGCCTACAGTTCTCTTATTTTCATCAGGAAAATAGATAATCGACATCTGCATCTGCATCTGCAGTTTCTATCCTTATACACGAACAATAAGCGAACACATTTTACAACCACGAAATGTCAACCCATACATATACGCAAAGTATGAGTTACGTGATTGTATTGAAGTGTTTAATATTTTAGGCCGTGTGCGACTTGCATTAAAATGTTGGTTAAATTTAACCACTAGTGTCATATTTTAGTCTGCTTGTTAAATTTTAACACATTTTATCGACCATGTAGTTTCAAAATTAAATCGAACGTCAAGTTTTTATACACATATTAACACAATTCGCACACGGCCCTGATTGTAGATCTGTCTATATGAACTTTTGATAATAACTGTATGTCCCTCTTTGCGTCAATGTATCCATGGACAATATAAAATACGCTATTTTGTAATCTACTTCACTTTTCCTCAATTTACTTCGTTGTATTCCCAAATCTACTTCGATTCCTTTTTTTTCGAGTGGTAACGCTGCTTCAAAAAACAAATGAACAAACAGCTGTTGAGCTGTCAGACAAAGCAAAAGTTCAGCATATTTGAACTAGAGCTTCCGTTTGGAGTCACGTTACGTACGAAACGTGAGGTCGAAGCGTCATTGTGATAGCAAGCATTGAATTCCTATAGCTGAACTCGTAAACGTCAGGCGAAGCCGAAGCTGAAGCGCCTTTGTGATTTAGCCTTTAGGCTTAAAACACTTGCCAAAGACGGGAATCCAATATATACAGCTTCTGTTTAACTGTTGTTTAAAGTTAAATTATTTTCCAAATTCATGGAAAATAGCAAAAATTATACCTATCCTAAAGCCTGGAAAGAATGCTAATGTACCTAGCAGTTATAGGCCAATTAGCTTATTAAGTTCTTTAAGCAAATGCTTTGAGCAAATCTTAAAAAAAAAGAATAGTATGTCAAGTAACAAGTAATAACATATTACCAGTCGAACAATTTGGTTTCAGGGCTGGACACAGTACAGTACACCAAGACCATCGAATAACTAAGCACATCAAAACAAATTTTAGAAATGGAAAAAGCACAGGAATGGTGTTAATTGATGTCGAGAAGGCATTTGATACAGTCTGGCATAATACTCTACTGCACAAACTTCTAAAATTAAAATTTCCAATGTATTTAATTAAAATTGTTCAGCCATTTTTGTCCGACAGGAAGTTTAAAGTTTCAATAAATAATAATTGTTACTCTGATGCTTATCTTATTATGGCAGGTGTCCCCCAAGGATCCGTGCTAGGCCCAATTCTGTATACCATTTTTACTTACGACTTTCCATGCCTAACTAACTGCGAAAAGGCTATTTTCGCAGACGACACTTGTATATTTTCATCAGATTCAATTGGTTTCAATATTGAAACCAATCTGCAGTCTGCTCTGAATGTAATACAGGATTATTTTTTTGACTGGAAGATTAAAATAAATGCCCCGAAGACTCAGCTTATCTTTTTCACGCGAAAAAGAAAAGCCTGTTTCTTGCCCAGTAATAACCTGGTTGTAAATGGTATTTGCACTGAATGGCGTTCAAGTGTAAAATATCTGGGTATCTATCTGGATAAAACACTAACTTTTGGGTTCCACGTTCAAAAAGTAATTAAAAAGATTCGCATATCTATCAAGATTCTCTATCCGTTTATAAACCGCAAATCTAAACTTACCAATGAAAATAAACTCTTGATTTTCAAAGTTGTTTTCCAAGCAATCATGTTTTATGGCTCCCCATCCCCAGTATGGGGGAATTGTGCGACGAGTCATGTTCGCAAACTTCAAATAGCGCAAAACAAAGTTTTAAACATGATTCTTAACCTTAATTGGTCTTTTTCAACTGCCGAACTTCACAACATTTCTAATATAGAACTGGTATCAACAAGAATTGCTTAACTTTATGATCGCTATGCTACATCTTGCACATGGTCAGATAATTCATTGATTTCAAACCTAGTTTTATTTAAACTAAGCCTTCTCTGTGATATTAATTATTTATTTATTATTATTTTTTTTTTTATAAATTATTCATTTATTATATATTGTTAATTTTTTTCCATTTTGCTTATGTTTATATTTATATTATTATTATTTTTTTTTTATTTATTTAATTAATTCATTTATTTCTTTATTTATTTAATTATTTATTTATTTATTTATTTATTTTATTAATTTTGTTATTTTCTTTTCATTTGTATATTTTTTACCGTATCTTTCTATTATTATTTATTTACTTATGTTATTTTTTTCTTTTTGTTTTCTTTTGTTTATTTTTGTTATGTTTTCTTTTTGTTTACTTTCATTTAACTTTATTACATATAAATGTGAAACTAAAAGCTTGGTTTGAAAACAATGCTTCACCGCCCACCCTTTTCCTCACACGTACTCTGCCAAATTATTGATATGAAGGTTTTTATGTAGCTTTTCCTTCTCGTCGTTTACTTGTTTCCTCATTTGTTTATTTGTATAAAAATATTATTATTATCAGTAGTAAGGTAGATTTATACCATAACTCTGTAAATTGTGCAATATAGTCTAAGAAAAATGTAAAAAATATTTCTGCTACAATAAAAAATACAAATACAAATATTATAATGCAAGAAGATTATCTTTCGAATAAAGTAATTTTCATGTCAATTTAGAGCCGATTTTTCAATCATCGAAAAAATCTAAAAATAGCAAACTGGCAAATAAACTTATCTGAGTATTCATCGGTCGAATAAATAAGAGCGTTTTTAGCCAGATAAAGTCTATCTGACGATTGAAAAATCCAATATTTTGTTATTTGTCGAATAAACACTATTTGCTTGTTTATCTGACGATTGAAAAATCGGCTCTTAATAAAAGTAGTCTTTTTTTTATTCCATTTCAAATTGAAGAATTATTTTGCTTCGTTCTCCATGATTCTCATCGTTTGAAGTGCTTAGTTTTCTCATTTTATAAGAGGATGTAGTCTAATCCAGAGTTTCTTTTTGTTTATCGTCGTACAAAATAATTAAAAACATGTGGGGTTAACAGAAATGGCAAAAAAAAATAACCAAATAAACAGATTTTATAAACCCTGTGCTTATGGCAAAAACTAACACTATCCCGTGGACTTTGAGTATCCTCACTTTTATAACACCTCATCATTGGCCAAAGAAGTTTGAAAATAATTTTTCTCTTCCATCTAAAATTCGATTAATTTTTATGACACAATGCTGATTAATTGCTTCGTGATCGCAACGGGATATTATATGGTGTTGCAATTTGAAACGTGTATAATATTTACGAAACGCAATACAGAGTTTTTTTTTTCTGAAAAAAACAGCTTAAAATATATGCTTGTATTACCTCAATTCTAATTATAACATGATTCCTTAAACAGCTGTCAGAATGCTTTGAATTGGAGTTTTCCTTTCATGATAAAATATGTATCTACTAACAATTTTTAATACTCCCTCAAAGCATTTAGTCTCTGCTAATTCTCCCTAGATGTATTCCAAGGATAAGAATTGTGACAGTAATCTGAAGGATGAATAGGATTTATAAAGTGATGCTTATTATAAAAGAATACATTATGGAAGCTTTCAACAAACAAGGATAAAGTGAGAAATATTTGTTGCTAATCCTTGGGGCTTCACATAAGTTTGTGGAATTCAAGCAAAAGCTTTCTTATCTCTGATAGAATAGTGGTCATTAGGAAGAATAAAACTCGTTTTGTTTTTTGAAAATGTGTCAGCTGAAGTAGGAAACAAAGTGCTTAAGTTTTTGGTGTTATTTAGATACAAATATAAAAGAAGATTTTCATTAGAAATTCAAAAAGTTGAAAACATCAGTTGAGGAAGTCCAGCACTTCCAAAGTCCTCATTTACATTCAGATTGTGTAGCTTCACAAGCCTGACCTTTAAGTTTTTGAGTTTTCCGACAAGAACCTTGAAAACTAATGTTTACTTTATACTTTACGCCGAATCATCAATGTTTTCTCAAAATTGCTCTTCTGAATAAAACATTTTTTTGCAGTTATCGCAACAGTGATTCTCTAAGAAAATCAATTTGTCTCTTAATGCCCAGATTGAATCGAAATGGTTACTTTCTGAGTTGCATAGAGATATGTGAAGTGAATTTAGATTTCCTAGAGTGCAGGAAAAGTAAAATTTTATATTCACTTAGTTTCCGCTTTCTATTCGCAATATTTACCGTCACGAAAGAGCTTGCTTGTAAGAACATCTGCAAAGCTACCACATATCACCTTCAGCCACAAGTGATTTTGAACTAAAGGAAGGAATGAAAAGTTGCTTTGGATTTATTTTTTTATTTTTTGAATGTCACATCCTGCAAGGAGCTCTAGACATTAGATTTGTTTGCATGTAAGGAAATGTGTTGATTTACTTCCTCTTGATTTAAAGCCTTTGTGTCTTGTGAACGTGCAGGGCGTTCAGAATTATTTTACTTAAGGAAAAGAATTCCTTAGTAATCAAATAAGCTTACAAATTATCTTCAACATTCCTTCCTCATTTGAAATGTTTCTTACAATAAGCTTGTGTTTTCAGAGTAATTTCCTACGACCCAGAAAAAAAGGACATAATTTCAATTCCACATACTGTTTTAATAATAATTTTTGATTTTATTGCTACATAGTAATGTGTATGTATATATGTTCATACGTAATATCCGTGAAGCTATTAAACTCGCATGAAATGGTGCGAACGAATTGAACTTATCACGAAAGAATCACTTTATGGACAACATGCGACCCTTGAGTACATTTTTCAAGTTGTATTTATTTTGGCCCACGTGTCAATAGAGTCAAGTGGCAATATAAATTGCTTTATAATTAAACCAAAAAATAAGGGTATGCCACATATTTTAATTTAATTGTAGGTATACTGAGGCTTGAAATCGTGGAAAATAGACTGTTAAGAACCATTTTACATTTTTGTTATGATTTATTTATGCGATAAATTGTATTGAAAAATATAATATTTTAAATAAAACTATGTAGAAAATGAGTAGGTACTACATGATTTTATTTTATTTCAATTTCAGGAGTCGCGCACATAACATCGGAGCTTAACGCTACCTCGCCTAGTATTGATGTAAATCAGGTAAGTGTCAGTTCACATACATGATGTACCAATATTTTAAAATTTAAACTATTGAATTGCAAATATATTTTATGTGATGCATGGAGTTTTGTGATTTTCTTTAAATTAATGAAACTTGCAATAGAAAAATTTTCCATTCAAAATTTTCGATAGAACATAAAAGGGTTATGTGGAATTTTATTGAATTGCCCGAATATGGCTCGTTGTGCCACCACACAAAATGATTGATAATGAGTTTCTAATACGAATCATATACAGAGAAATTATTTAAACGTACTTTGCTTACAAATAGATGCAACGCCTTTTTTGTTTTAATTCCCACGCCTCTCCCCCCCCCCCCCAGATACCGCACGCGCTGGGGTCCATTTTCACCGAGTACGATTACAATTACGGTTGCTAGTCGTATCGGCACTTAATTTGAAATTATTTGTAATAAATAAAAAAAAAAAGATGGTTACACGAATAGGTACTAGGAAGACAAGAGTTTGGGACAACTTAATGCAAGCAGTGCCTTAAAACGCACCTGTCACTAAGGCATATGCATACGTTTGTGTACCCTAATTCCCATTGTTTCAAGTCAAGTTCCGTATTTTAAAATTAGTATGCCTTAATACATTGATTTTTTTTTTAAATTAATGATTGATTGAGTCATACAGGTCAAAAAATATAATTTTTTTGGGAAATCAATTCCCAGATTTAAATTTAAAAAACACACGAAAGCATCATAGGTAATCATTAAATTTTCTCAATTTTCAACCACATACTTTCAAAAAGCTCCATTTACTCTTTCAATAACTGATATTGAATGAAGCGCCAAATTTAAAATCAAACAACTCACTATTAGCAGATAAGTTATATAAATTTTGGATTTAATGATGACCACCCTTTTTCATTCCTGAATATTTCACAAAAGTAAGACTCAGACATACAAAAAATAATATACAACTCATGGTAACCTTTTTTCTGAAAAAAGGTTAAAAATTGCTTATGCAAATAAATTAGTTGATAAAACTTTCATAATTCTTGGAAAATAAATGTGAGATTTGTACTGTTAGCCATTTTTAGGGAGAAAAGAGCAGCTCTAGCTTTTGTTTGATTCGTTCTTATCCAGAGTGCACCCAACAAGCATTTTAAGACCTTTTTTTGATTGGGCTTAATTTTTGGAGGAAAATGTGTCATAATTTGCGTTTACTATCACACAAACAATATCTGATTAACATATAAAAATTCCATGTGAGCATCATACTAAGAATACCTATGACGGAAATAATTGAAGAAAATTCGTCATTTTCAAAGTAAAAATAGTTCATTAACTAGTATTTTAAACAAAAAATGAAATGCTGTTCTTCTTTAACATCGATTCTAGTTCATCAAAATGTTTTATATTTGTCTGACACATTTTGTGAAGAAAAACAAATCAGCAGCCTTGAACTTGCGAAAAGGAAAACTGTATTATAGGCTTTAAAAATGGGTTTTCTTGGAAATCATTTTGAAAGAAAAGAATTACATCGTTCCTCT
This sequence comes from Sphaerophoria taeniata, assembly GCA_943590905.1. NCBI lineage: Eukaryota > Metazoa > Arthropoda > Insecta > Diptera > Syrphidae > Sphaerophoria > Sphaerophoria taeniata. The sequence goes on from OX016541.1 coordinate 30,471,920, forward strand.
TATCTTTTAATTATCTTGTTTCTTCTACTCATGTGCGCCGAAATTTTCATAGCACATTTTATACAAGCAAAATACAAGATAAGTATACGCCCTAATAAGCTCATTATAATAATATTAATTTCTACCTCAATTTCACCGCTTTTGGTATTCAAACTTAATTTTTTTTTTCAAATTAACTTGCAAAGTACTGACAAAGCTGCCATAAGAGTATCATTTGTCACGGAAAAGTGCGTCTTAACTAAGGTAGTCCGATTCGGCATACAATAATTGAGGTCCCTTGAATTCTTTACAAGCACTCAAGGAATTGTTTAAGAGTGTAAGCCACTTAGGTTTTGGTTCTTCGGAGAAAAGATGCATCATTCAACAAAAACTATTTTTGACATTATCGGGTAAAACCTCATCGAAAACCTCTTTTTAGTAAAGTGCGACAGGAACTTACCTAGACTTTTTTTTTATTTGATGACAAAAACCTGTATGGGCACATTCCCGATTAAAACATAATATTGAAATAAACACTTTGAAAGGATGTTGTATATACAAATGCATATTTTCAAACAACCGACGTTAAATACTAATTAAATCCCATAGTTGAACACTTTCAAGAAAATATATATTAGCTTAACAAAAAATACCAGGAACTTTAACCTCTTTATTAAAGCTTAAATTAATTCTCGACTCGTTGAAAATAAGCACGTGCGTCCCACTGTTGTGTTTATTCCATTTCCGCGCATTCTTTCTACTTGATTTATTAATGCGAATGAAAACACAATTATTCCATTACTTTTATTACATTGACTACAATTCGTAAGCACTGCTTACAGTCAAATTTCTGTCAGAAGTTGTAATTAAGTTCAATTGAACCTTAAAATAATTTGATGGAAATGAGGAAGAAAATAAAGGTAAAATAAGCGTTCTGGTTGAAAAGTAAGACATTAGATTCTTTCTAGGAGCATATGACTTTTTATAAAAAAAAAACAAGCTGGTCAAAATTAAGCATTTTTTTTTTTAGCTCATTTTGTCTTCTTTTCTTTGGTTGAAAGCCTAATGCTGGTCATTGGGTTCATTCCAGTTTACCCAGAAATAAGTTCTATCGTTAACAAGACGAAGCGGTCTATGGCGAATAGAGCCCAACTCTGGAATTTTAAAATCTGGGATTTGGCTGAGTAAACTAAAAAAATTCAAACAACCTACGAATCGCAAAATAATGTAGATAATTTCTAAGGACCCTCATGATGGTATTTCAACAAGCGTCCTCTAAGACTTTCCAAACCAAAGTTAGGTTCAGACACTTAAAAAGGTATCAGTTAAGGAAAGTAAATATTTATTTCACGTGTCATGTTAAAGCCTACTGGTAAATCTGAGTTCAATAACATACAATTGCTTTTCTAAGAAATTTTTCTGTTTTGAAGTTTGTGATTTTCACTCTTCTGGCGTTCCCAATTCCCAAAGGTGTCGTTTGATAAAGAGCGTGTTTCCCGAAAATGAAAATCAAATCCAAAAGTAAATACACCCAGGGCCAACTTTTTCTCTGCAGTCTCCAATGCCAAGCACCTCATAATAAGGTTACCTATCTAGAAAATTTGAAAAGTATTTTTCACCCGAATTCACGCTCATCAAACTATAACCACAGATAATAAATTTATACAGATGTCTCACCCCTGCAGGAAAAAATGAAACATTTTTTTCCCTTAACAGACAAGCCTTAACAGACAGGGAGCTTTTAAAAATAAAGCTGAGAAAGCTCTTTTTGCCTTGCGTATTTTTTTCTCTTTTTAGAAACTTTTTCCTCTTCTCTTTTGTCATTTTGTTTACCAATGAATACAAAAACAAAGTTTGATACATTGCAAAAAAATGTAAACAACCCTATTTTTTACAATGAACAATGAAGTATATGGGAGTTGGTGTAGGTTATGTATCTTGTTTTTTGTGCGGGTTTTGGTGCGTAAAAGAAGAAAGGGGTGATAATGATGGATCTTTTTTTGTTTATTTTTTTGTGAATGTTAGATTGCTGGGTGTCCGGTAGGAGAATAGAAAATGTTGCTTGTGTATTGATATGTGAGATTTGTGTGGGCAAGTAGAGCAAGTGAATGTGCAGATGAATTGGTTTCTGTGTTTTCTATTTTTTCTTTGGCATTTGATTTGATTGTATTTCGCGCCTCTTTCAGGAAGTCAAGGAATTTTTCAGATCGGAATTTCAGTTGTAAAGTGAATTCATTAAGATCAAGAGCTAGTTAAATATTAAATCTGTGATTTGTGGTTTATGTTTTAATCGTGATTAGTGAGTGCTTAAGAAAGTTAAAAGTTTTTTTCAAAACTAACTATAAAACAACTGAAGGAAACAAGTGGTATAAGATTGTGGGCGCTGAGCATCCTTTTTATTTAATTACTTAAATTTTTGTATTAAATTTTTTTTATACATACTTACATTTCATCCTACCTATTTATAATTGGAGTTTTTTTATTAATTGAATTGTTTTATAATTAATTTCCTTATTTTCACGTTTTCATATATTTTTGTTTCCAATTTAATTTATTACATTTAATATATGTATGTATACGTTTATATTACTAATTACTTTTTAACTTTACACTTATTTATTTATTAAAAATAATTTATATGTACATTTATCTACAAAATCTAGTATTTTGACTGATTATTGTATAATTCCTCCTATTGCTTACTACTGCTTATTTATCTATACTCAAAAACAAAAATTGTCATACAAAATATATTATTATTAAAAAAATATATATCAAGAAAACGTTAAAATGGCATCTTGGAAAAGAACAAATTGTTCAATTATTCATTGTGAAGCAACAAAAACTCAACGTTCAGATATTAAATTATTTGATTTTCCAAAAAAAGATACTACAAAGTATACGCAATGGTTAGCGTTAGTAGGAGAGTCAAAAGAACACGTAGAAAGCCTTAAACGACCCTATATATGTAGCAAACACTTTGAGAAAGCATTAATCGGAAAAAAATATTTAAGACAGAATGCATATCCCTCACTCTATTTGACGAGATCTGAAGAGGAGTGTTTTTCAGATAGTGAATCAGTTAATTTTGATCCGAGCAAAGCCAAAATAACTTATGAAAAACGGAATGAAGCCGATATGAGTTATAATGAAATTGATGCTGAAGAATTGAATCGTGCCTCAAAAAGATTATCAGCAAAAAATCAAACGAAGAAATAGAATTCACCTGTACAAACTGTGAAGCTCATTTAAAAAGGCAATTATATTACATAAAAAGGATTGAAAAGCTAAAGAAAGAAAATCGTGTCTTGAAAATAAAAATACAGACAAATCGAAAATCCAAAATAAATATGATACAGAAAATTAGTCGACTTAATAAGACTAAAAAAAAGCTTCGGTCTGATGAAAAGAATTCTCTCGAAAGAGAAATCGATTTAATGGAAGGTATAAATCAAAACACCAAGACTTTTGCGAAACTTATTTTATCGCAAACCTTAAGAGAATATACCAATGATGAAAAGTGGATTACAGAGTGCATTTTTTTCCGTTCATCCTGCGGTTACAACTTTCTTAGAGATCAACTTGGATTACACTTGCCCAATCCATCTTCCTTACATAGATGGATAAATATAAAAAGTCTTTCTCCTGGGGCAAATATTAAAGTTTTAGAAGAAATAAGGAACGTTACATCAAATTTATCAGAAAAAGATAGGGAGGTTAGCCTTATTTTTGACGAAATGAGCTTGCAAACTAATCTGAATTACAATAAATTCAAAGACGAAATTGAAGGTTATGTTGACTATGGTAAGAACCGAAGGTCACGTATTTTGGCTAAATCTGCCTGCGTATTCATGATTCGCAGTGTCTGTGGCAATTTTCAACAGGTCTTATATCATGTTGTCTGTCCAAGCAATATTCCCATGAAGGAACTTGAGATAGAAATATATAATTGTCTTGACATATGCACAGGCCTAAATCTAAATGTAAGAGCTATATGCTGCGATCAGGGCCCTACAAATCGTAGTTTATTTAATAAATTAAATCTTGATGAAAGTAAATTCAGTTTTACATACAAGGAAAAAGAAATATATGGAATGTATGATATTCCACACCTTATCAAAAGTATAAGGAACAATTTATTAAAATACAATTTTTCAACTTCTGATGGAATTGTCAGTTGGAAGGTAATTGAATACCTTTATAACAGTGAAAAATGTAATACGACTAAAATATGTCCGAGACTGAGTGTAAAGTTGGCTGCTCAAGTTCTAAGTAGATCTGTCGCCTGTGGAATTGAAGCATTAAATAAACTGGGAAAGTTTCCGGCCGAAATAAATCAGTTTTCAAAATCAACAGCAGAATTTATTAAGAAAATTAATCGTCTATTTGATCTATTAAATGGAAAACCAGCACTCAAAAGAAATGACCAAAACATATTGTTTATAAAAGAAATGAAGATTTATTTACTTAATATAGAACTAATAAATGCAAGAAATAGAGCGTTTTGTTTTAAGGGATTAGCATTAACAATTGAAAGCATTCTTTGCATAAGAGAATCATTATTTACAGAGTATAACGATTTATATTATATATATGTAAATAAGTTTAACCAAGATCCATTGGAAAACTTATTTGGAAAGATAAGAGCTCGAAACGTTAACAAAAGTAATCCAAGTGTATCAGAATTTGGTGCCCTGTTAGCCAAAGTTATATCTCTCAAATTCTTATTTAACTCAAAATTTTCTAATTGTGAAGAAGATGATACGGAGTATCTTCAGGTAGACTGGAAAGCCATTTTGCAGAGCGATATAGAAGATAAATTGTTATCAAAGGAGCAACCTCAAATCGAGGAAATTTTTGATGTGACCGAATGCATTGAAAATGACATTAATGCTAGCAATGTAGAAGAAAATCAAGCTAAAGATGCAACTAGTGTAAAGATGCCTGAGATTAACGACCTTGGTACTAGATATTTTGCAGGATATTGCTTTTTCAAAACGATGAAAAAAATGAAAAAGATCTGTGACGATTGTGTTAGAGAAATGTCCAAGGACAAACACAGTTTCAGTTTTACAGAAATATTAATAAGCTTAAAAGAGTACGAAAATTCAAAAGAAAAGACACTTCTCTTATGGCCCACCGAGACCTATTTTCAAGTATGCCGTCTTCATGTGAAAATATTTTCTTCTTATTTTGAAAAATATCCTATTGTATCTAACATAAGAGAAAACATAATCAAAGAATGTATAAAGGCGACAAACATACAATTTCCAGACTGGTTTAATGTGAATAATAATTGCTATGAGCATAAAATTGATTTAATAAACTTTCTAATGGAAGTTATACTTTATAAAAATTGTAAATGGCTTCTTGACCAAACCGTTAGCAAAGAAAAAAAACCTAAAAATAAAATACGAAAATTGACAAATGTTATGAATGCTTAAAAAATGTATGCCAAAATTTCATTGTAAAAATATTTAATGAAAAAAGTGTGGAGGTGGGAGGGTGGGGGTCGATTTACTGCCACGTCCTCGATCGTGACCCCTGGTAACTAGTTAAGCTCAGGTGATTAATTCAGGATGATAAATTTGAATTTACATGAGGCCGTGAGACCCATACCGGCCTAGCTGATTTTAATAAATAGAATTTCAAATATCCATACAAAAGTTGCATACATCAGTTAGGTCTCTATGGCTCTTACGAGCAGATATATACTAAACTTGTATATCGCATTTGAGATTTGTGTTACTCACCTTTACTTGATTAGGCTAAGAGCAGTGACACAATGTTGCTTAAACATACACAATTAATACCTACTTTTTTATGTTTAAACATTTCAATGAATTGATTTTTATCAAGACTTTTTAGACAAAAGTTTTTGTCCCTTAGATGCATTTCTTATATTGTTAAAATCATCGAAAATATGTGGTAAACCTAAATCCATTGATGTAATGTCAATCTGTAAAATGTATGTATTTTGAAATTGTATAAATTTTTTTGTTCCGTTACGTAACATTATTCTTTCCCATGAATTGAATTTTTCAAGAAAATTTATTTGTAAAACATTTATGATAACGATAAGTTCTATCACCCCTGTGATTTTACTTAACTATTTCATACAAATTTGAGTATCAATTTTTTTAAATTAAAGGTAGGTATTGTAAAACTGTTGTGAATTAACTTTGCATTTAAGATATTGTTGAAATAAAGATTAAGAACAAAAAAAATAATTTTAAATATAGCACTTCAATTGGTTTAAGCCGAAAAAGAAGTAGGTAGATGCTCAGCAGGAATTTCTCCTTGTTTTCGCTGTTTTAAGAAAGAATAAAAAAATAAATAGCTCAAAAGGCGCGTTTTCTTTATACAGTTATGTCAAAGAAACATAAAAATCATTGGCAATACAAATCTACAGGAAGACCCTCATTTGAACAGAAAACAGTAGATATCTACATATTTTATCTTTTGCTGAACAAAATGTACTTGTCCATTTTTGAGGAAGTTATCTTTTTAAATAAAACAAAACATTATTTTAGTTGTTGACACATTATGTACAGTGAGATACATGTGCATTCGCATTGTACATACCTCATCATCCAATTGACACCAGTCAACAAAACCTTCATTACGTGTAAAAAGATATGAAACAGAAAAATGTATTCGTGGAGATTTTAGGAAATTGAAGAAAAATATGAATTTATAAAAAAAAGTCCACATGAATGCACGCAGCTAGCATTTACGTATCCTTTATCTCGAAGTTCCGATTATAAGAACTCGAGCTATAAAAACAACCATGCCCTTGCTTTGTTTCTATTTCCATTTTTCCAACAACAACTGAATTTTTTTTTCTCGCCGTGTCGACAAGCGATCAACTCTCCTGCACCTGTTTTCAACGCATCACCACCAACCACACCACAAAAAATCATAATAAAACGAGTTTTTTTTTCATTTGTGATGAATGATCATGGTGTGTGTGTTTGAGCAGTGGGATTGTGAGAGGAAAGGAAAATAAAAAAATGATTTCAGTTTTTTCTTTGCCTTAGTTTTCAATCTTTTCATTCATAGGAAGAAGAGGAGTAAAATAGATTTCGTGTACATTTAGTGAATGTGTTAGAGCTTTTTAAAAAAGCTTTTTTTTCGGTTGATTTCAGTTTCATATATCATTTCTCGCCATAAGGGTGAGACATCTGTATAAATTTATTATCTGTGGTTATAGCACAGATAATAAATTTATACAGATGTCTCACCCTTATGGCGAGAAATGATATATGAAACTGAAATCAACCGAAAAAAAAGCTTTTTTAAAAAGCTCTAACACATTCACTAAATGTACACGAAATCTATTTTACTCCTCTTCTTCCTATGAATGAAAAGATTGAAAACTAAGGCAAAGAAAAAACTGAAATCATTTTTTTATTTTCCTTTCCTCTCACAATCCCACTGCTCAAACACACACACCATGATCATTCATCACAAATGAAAAAAAAACTCGTTTTATTATGATTTTTTGTGGTGTGGTTGGTGGTGATGCGTTGAAAACAGGTGCAGGAGAGTTGATCGCTTGTCGACACGGCGAGAAAAAAAAATTCAGTTGTTGTTGGAAAAATGGAAATAGAAACAAAGCAAGGGCATGGTTGTTTTTATAGCTCGAGTTCTTATAATCGGAACTTCGAGATAAAGGATACGTAAATGCTAGCTGCGTGCATTCATGTGGACTTTTTTTTATAAATTCATATTTTTCTTCAATTTCCTAAAATCTCCACGAATACATTTTTCTGTTTCATATCTTTTTACACGTAATGAAGGTTTTGTTGACTGGTGTCAATTGGATGATGAGGTATGTACAATGCGAATGCACATGTATCTCACTGTACATAATGTGTCAACAACTAAAATAATGTTTTGTTTTATTTAAAAAGATAACTTCCTCAAAAATGGACAAGTACATTTTGTTCAGCAAAAGATAAAATATGTAGATATCTACTGTTTTCTGTTCAAATGAGGGTCTTCCTGTAGATTTGTATTGCCAATGATTTTTATGTTTCTTTGACATAACTGTATAAAGAAAACGCGCCTTTTGAGCTATTTATTTTTTTATTCTTTCTTAAAACAGCGAAAACAAGGAGAAATTCCTGCTGAGCATCTACCTACTTCTTTTTCGGCTTAAACCAATTGAAGTGCTATATTTAAAATTATTTTTTTTGTTCTTAATCTTTATTTCAACAATATCTTAAATGCAAAGTTAATTCACAACAGTTTTACAATACCTACCTTTAATTTAAAAAAATTGATACTCAAATTTGTATGAAATAGTTAAGTAAAATCACAGGGGTGATAGAACTTATCGTTATCATAAATGTTTTACAAATAAATTTTCTTGAAAAATTCAATTCATGGGAAAGAATAATGTTACGTAACGGAACAAAAAAATTTATACAATTTCAAAATACATACATTTTACAGATTGACATTACATCAATGGATTTAGGTTTACCACATATTTTCGATGATTTTAACAATATAAGAAATGCATCTAAGGGACAAAAACTTTTGTCTAAAAAGTCTTGATAAAAATCAATTCATTGAAATGTTTAAACATAAAAAAGTAGGTATTAATTGTGTATGTTTAAGCAACATTGTGTCACTGCTCTTAGCCTAATCAAGTAAAGGTGAGTAACACAAATCTCAAATGCGATATACAAGTTTAGTATATATCTGCTCGTAAGAGCCATAGAGACCTAACTGATGTATGCAACTTTTGTATGGATATTTGAAATTCTATTTATTAAAATCAGCTAGGCCGGTATGGGTCTCACGGCCTCATGTAAATTCAAATTTATCATCCTGAATTAATCACCTGAGCTTAACTAGTTACCAGGGGTCACGATCGAGGACGTGGCAGTAAATCGACCCCCACCCTCCCACCTCCACACTTTTTTCATTAAATATTTTTACAATGAAATTTTGGCATACATTTTTTAAGCATTCATAACATTTGTCAATTTTCGTATTTTATTTTTAGGTTTTTTTTCTTTGCTAACGGTTTGGTCAAGAAGCCATTTACAATTTTTATAAAGTATAACTTCCATTAGAAAGTTTATTAAATCAATTTTATGCTCATAGCAATTATTATTCACATTAAACCAGTCTGGAAATTGTATGTTTGTCGCCTTTATACATTCTTTGATTATGTTTTCTCTTATGTTAGATACAATAGGATATTTTTCAAAATAAGAAGAAAATATTTTCACATGAAGACGGCATACTTGAAAATAGGTCTCGGTGGGCCATAAGAGAAGTGTCTTTTCTTTTGAATTTTCGTACTCTTTTAAGCTTATTAATATTTCTGTAAAACTGAAACTGTGTTTGTCCTTGGACATTTCTCTAACACAATCGTCACAGATCTTTTTCATTTTTTTCATCGTTTTGAAAAAGCAATATCCTGCAAAATATCTAGTACCAAGGTCGTTAATCTCAGGCATCTTTACACTAGTTGCATCTTTAGCTTGATTTTCTTCTACATTGCTAGCATTAATGTCATTTTCAATGCATTCGGTCACATCAAAAATTTCCTCGATTTGAGGTTGCTCCTTTGATAACAATTTATCTTCTATATCGCTCTGCAAAATGGCTTTCCAGTCTACCTGAAGATACTCCGTATCATCTTCTTCACAATTAGAAAATTTTGAGTTAAATAAGAATTTGAGAGATATAACTTTGGCTAACAGGGCACCAAATTCTGATACACTTGGATTACTTTTGTTAACGTTTCGAGCTCTTATCTTTCCAAATAAGTTTTCCAATGGATCTTGGTTAAACTTATTTACATATATATAATATAAATCGTTATACTCTGTAAATAATGATTCTCTTATGCAAAGAATGCTTTCAATTGTTAATGCTAATCCCTTAAAACAAAACGCTCTATTTCTTGCATTTATTAGTTCTATATTAAGTAAATAAATCTTCATTTCTTTTATAAACAATATGTTTTGGTCATTTCTTTTGAGTGCTGGTTTTCCATTTAATAGATCAAATAGACGATTAATTTTCTTAATAAATTCTGCTGTTGATTTTGAAAACTGATTTATTTCGGCCGGAAACTTTCCCAGTTTATTTAATGCTTCAATTCCACAGGCGACAGATCTACTTAGAACTTGAGCAGCCAACTTTACACTCAGTCTCGGACATATTTTAGTCGTATTACATTTTTCACTGTTATAAAGGTATTCAATTACCTTCCAACTGACAATTCCATCAGAAGTTGAAAAATTGTATTTTAATAAATTGTTCCTTATACTTTTGATAAGGTGTGGAATATCATACATTCCATATATTTCTTTTTCCTTGTATGTAAAACTGAATTTACTTTCATCAAGATTTAATTTATTAAATAAACTACGATTTGTAGGGCCCTGATCGCAGCATATAGCTCTTACATTTAGATTTAGGCCTGTGCATATGTCAAGACAATTATATATTTCTATCTCAAGTTCCTTCATGGGAATATTGCTTGGACAGACAACATGATATAAGACCTGTTGAAAATTGCCACAGACACTGCGAATCATGAATACGCAGGCAGATTTAGCCAAAATACGTGACCTTCGGTTCTTACCATAGTCAACATAACCTTCAATTTCGTCTTTGAATTTATTGTAATTCAGATTAGTTTGCAAGCTCATTTCGTCAAAAATAAGGCTAACCTCCCTATCTTTTTCTGATAAATTTGATGTAACGTTCCTTATTTCTTCTAAAACTTTAATATTTGCCCCAGGAGAAAGACTTTTTATATTTATCCATCTATGTAAGGAAGATGGATTGGGCAAGTGTAATCCAAGTTGATCTCTAAGAAAGTTGTAACCGCAGGATGAACGGAAAAAAATGCACTCTGTAATCCACTTTTCATCATTGGTATATTCTCTTAAGGTTTGCGATAAAATAAGTTTCGCAAAAGTCTTGGTGTTTTGATTTATACCTTCCATTAAATCGATTTCTCTTTCGAGAGAATTCTTTTCATCAGACCGAAGCTTTTTTTTAGTCTTATTAAGTCGACTAATTTTCTGTATCATATTTATTTTGGATTTTCGATTTGTCTGTATTTTTATTTTCAAGACACGATTTTCTTTCTTTAGCTTTTCAATCCTTTTTATGTAATATAATTGCCTTTTTAAATGAGCTTCACAGTTTGTACAGGTGAATTCTATTTCTTCGTTTGATTTTTTGCTGATAATCTTTTTGAGGCACGATTCAATTCTTCAGCATCAATTTCATTATAACTCATATCGGCTTCATTCCGTTTTTCATAAGTTATTTTGGCTTTGCTCGGATCAAAATTAACTGATTCACTATCTGAAAAACACTCCTCTTCAGATCTCGTCAAATAGAGTGAGGGATATGCATTCTGTCTTAAATATTTTTTTCCGATTAATGCTTTCTCAAAGTGTTTGCTACATATATAGGGTCGTTTAAGGCTTTCTACGTGTTCTTTTGACTCTCCTACTAACGCTAACCATTGCGTATACTTTGTAGTATCTTTTTTTGGAAAATCAAATAATTTAATATCTGAACGTTGAGTTTTTGTTGCTTCACAATGAATAATTGAACAATTTGTTCTTTTCCAAGATGCCATTTTAACGTTTTCTTGATATATATTTTTTTAATAATAATATATTTTGTATGACAATTTTTGTTTTTGAGTATAGATAAATAAGCAGTAGTAAGCAATAGGAGGAATTATACAATAATCAGTCAAAATACTAGATTTTGTAGATAAATGTACATATAAATTATTTTTAATAAATAAATAAGTGTAAAGTTAAAAAGTAATTAGTAATATAAACGTATACATACATATATTAAATGTAATAAATTAAATTGGAAACAAAAATATATGAAAACGTGAAAATAAGGAAATTAATTATAAAACAATTCAATTAATAAAAAAAACTCCAATTATAAATAGGTAGGATGAAATGTAAGTATGTATAAAAAAAATTTAATACAAAAATTTAAGTAATTAAATAAAAAGGATGCTCAGCGCCCACAATCTTATACCACTTGTTTCCTTCAGTTGTTTTATAGTTAGTTTTGAAAAAAACTTTTAACTTTCTTAAGCACTCACTAATCACGATTAAAACATAAACCACAAATCACAGATTTAATATTTAACTAGCTCTTGATCTTAATGAATTCACTTTACAACTGAAATTCCGATCTGAAAAATTCCTTGACTTCCTGAAAGAGGCGCGAAATACAATCAAATCAAATGCCAAAGAAAAAATAGAAAACACAGAAACCAATTCATCTGCACATTCACTTGCTCTACTTGCCCACACAAATCTCACATATCAATACACAAGCAACATTTTCTATTCTCCTACCGGACACCCAGCAATCTAACATTCACAAAAAAATAAACAAAAAAAGATCCATCATTATCACCCCTTTCTTCTTTTACGCACCAAAACCCGCACAAAAAACAAGATACATAACCTACACCAACTCCCATATACTTCATTGTTCATTGTAAAAAATAGGGTTGTTTACATTTTTTTGCAATGTATCAAACTTTGTTTTTGTATTCATTGGTAAACAAAATGACAAAAGAGAAGAGGAAAAAGTTTCTAAAAAGAGAAAAAAATACGCAAGGCAAAAAGAGCTTTCTCAGCTTTATTTTTAAAAGCTCCCTGTCTGTTAAGGCTTGTCTGTTAAGGGAAAAAAATGTTTCATTTTTTCCTGCAGGGGTGAGACATCTGTATAAATTTATTATCTGTGCTATAACCTTCTACCAAGAGTCCTGCGTAATAAAAATCAATTTATCTTTTTACAAACGTGGTCTTGTATTTTGTCACAGTTTTTTTCTTTCATTTTCTAAGAAAAAACTTTTCTCCAGAAAACAATAAGGAGAAGAGATGGTTGTCATCATTATTCCAGGGCTACACTATAATTTCTTTTTGATACATATATCCTTAAGCTCCTTAGAATGCTTAGGCACACACTGAAATGACATAAAGACGACCAGCACCAGGTTTTCTTAAGCAAACATCCCTTGGAACGAACATAAAAAGGACTCTTTCGTTCCACAACAAAAATAAGGAAGAGTGAAGACGTTCCGAAGGAAAAACTTTGACCAAGGTGGCACTAATCCTTAACTTCTTCGTGCTTTCTCCTTTTGCTCTATATCGCCTGATTATTATAGTGTGCGGTAAACTTTAATGTCAGATTCATGATTCGTGCAGCACGGACTTTTTTCTCAGCATTGATGAAATAAACAAACTCTCTTACAATTTCTGTTACCCATGCTTTTGATACCCATCAAGTTGTGTGCCACAACCCAACAAAAACGTATACGGTATACCCAAGGAGAAATTCCCTTAAGATAGTTAGGTGAGATTATTTGTGTTTGCTTAAGGCCAGCAATGTTTTTTTCTTTTTGTTCGCGTGTTCTTTTTATTTTAATTTACTTTTTTTGTTGTCTTTGTACTTCTTTTGCTGTGTAAGAGTTTTGTATGCCGGAAATCACAATACTGTACAAGAAAATCCTTGGTCAATAGCAGGAATAAGCAGAGGATACAAAATAAGATTATACGATTGTGTTTATGTTCTCCTTACAACAACACCGCTCGCCAGAAAGTGTCTTGTGTCTTGCATGCTCGTATTGAGAATTTTATTAAGGGACATAAAAGCCTAATTGACTCAAGCTTCTATAATGTGATGCAGATGTAATTTGGAGGTCCTTTGAATAGGAAATAGCTTCTCGATTTGTAAAGCTACTACCCAACGCCATCGCTAGGGGATGGAGGGCTTAAGATATCATTTTTCGTCACATTTCCATACTATTTCTTATTCGAGGACAAAGTAAATGAACAGGTACCGCCTTTTTAGGTAAGGATTGGAAAATAATTTTGTAAATACATACATAGTTTGTTGTCGTCGTGTCAAAATCCGAATAATGTTTATCAATGAGGACTGCTGATGAGATAAAATCTGTTGTTGCGTGCTTGCCAAAAACTGATGTAAGATAGAGAGAGAGAGTTTTGTACTCACTAAGGTTATTACCTGCCTTATTTTTGTATTTTCAAAACTTTTTTAAACCGATTTTGCTAAACAAATCCTTCGAATACTCAAACCAAATTTATTTCTGTTTACAGTCATTCATATGGCCCCTCGCTCGACCCGCCACCGCCGAGGAAACTCTCACCGTCGAACTTCGTACACAGACAACAAAAATTCTACTGAAAACCGCTTTGGGCTCAACAAGTTCCAGTCGACAAGGAAGCAGTGGGGCCATCAGCAGTAGCAGCAAGTGTATCGGACAATATGTGATTTTTATGCAAGGTAAGACAGCGCTTACATTCAATCAATAAATCATCACGAACTCAAAAAACAATTTCCTGCAAATCAAGAAATAAAAATGTAATATTTCCCGAACAATAAGTAGGTACCCCAACAAAACGTCATAACCACAAAAGGCATAAATCAACTCAAAGGATATTAATTCCCCTTAGGCACATGTCATCAAAACAAAATTCCAAAGACACTTGGATAGATCGTTATTTGAAAAAAACCCATCTCAAAAGCTCAAATTTAATAAACAAAAAGAGAAAAAGGAAATTATAACAAATGATCCAAAAAAGCAGGAGAGGAAAGGGGGATTCCCCAAGCAGACAACAGCCAGCTGTGTCGACTTGAACTTCCACCGAATCCATTAGTGGAAATGAAATGCTTTGGAACATCTTCATTTTAAGGGGCTGCTAGAGTCAAATGTCCGCCATTGCAAATTTTCCCATTCCCAAGCTCATAAGGGAACGAGACAAGAAGGAGTATCCTTCCTCTCGTCCTGGTTTGCTGTGCAACAGGGGAGGAGGCAACAGAAGTAACAAATTACGAGTATTCCCTAACAAACAGTGCCAGCATGACCTTATTTACGAATAAGGCCTGCTTGCAAGACACGTCTCTTATCAGAATTTAGCTAATTGTGTTTGGGGATAATTTGTTGTTGTTATCGAGAAGCTTGGAAAAATCGAATTTGCATTGATATTTCGAAATCCAAAATGAGATAAAAACTCTGTTATACATTTTCGAAAATTAATGGATTCAAGAGCCCTGAAGACGCCTTATTCCGGACCTGTCCATTGGCATGCGCCCAAAAAACGTTTCTACCTTTGTTTTGCTCATTTTGTTTCAATATTTTTCTTCTTTCTATTTGAACGAAACAAACAATGTAGGTCAAGTGCAAATCCAGGAAATTTTCTTGTGTGAGGAACGACAGCGTGTTAAATAGAGTCAGCTCTCACTAAAGTTAGTCTGGCAAACCAATTATTCAGCGAAATAAAATAAAAGTTAAAGTTTTGGGGGAAATTGAAAAAGAATTTTCTCAAAATAATGAAAAATTTGGGGGAAAACTTTTCGATACAAAAAACAATTCATTTCAAGTTTGGATACTTTTTATTTAAACTTCTGTTTGGAGTACCTGCTACTCAATGGTCTAATTGTCTCTGCGTTGGACTGTACGCTCTGCTAAATATTGGAGTAATTGAAACTTCCTTGCAAAAGGCTATAAGAAAACTACTCTTTGACAGTTATCCGCACTCCTTTCAGTCCTAACTGTTGTTTTTTGACTGTTCATTTCAATTTCTGACGTTCTCGTCTAAAATAAATGCCACACCATGCCCATGTGACATAGCCGCTTAACTTTGTTCACACAACTTGACAGCACAACAATCGATTGTGTCAGTGTCATGTTAATTGTAAAAATAGAAATGCAGAAATGTAGCCACTGCTTATTGCTCCTTGTTCATGGAGACCATTCAACACTTTCATACACTCTTCTTTCAGCAAAAAACTACCAACGCATCGACCAGAGTTACACCATCAACTACTCGTCTGCCATTGACCCAATTGCAGTGCCATCATCATTATCATCTTCGTTATCCTAAATTGTATATCTTCTAGTATCCTTCCCATAACGATGATTGTTCTTCTTCTTTGACGTTTTATATTCCTACATCGACCAATAATACCAACCACTAACTAACCGTTGTCGCATTGTTTGTATAGTACTCGCTTTCACACCAACACCACCACCAGAATAATCTCGTCTGATGATAGCTATATCAACACAGGTGTCTAATTGCACAGACAATGTACTGGTTTTTGCTATTATATGCCAGAAACTAGACCAGCAGTTGATAAAGGAGGCAATATTGCGGGTGTGGGATTAATTAAATGCTTTCACAAGGACTTCGTTTTACTTATAGCACATGATGCTATAAATGCACACGATTAAACCTTGACCAAAGTGTGTGGTGTGTTTCTTATTTCGCATAGCATACCGCAATTTGTTTTAAGAATGTGAGGACGTAAGGACATATTTTCTTGCAAATTTCATGGCTCACAAAATTTCTTGAATGGAGAAAATTTTCTAGGACTTACATTTTTGTAAGAAGCTTATTAGATGTCCTTAACTTTGATAATGGAGAAGCAAATTGTAGGAATCTAAAAAGGTTTAACCTTAAAAATACAGGGAAATAATTTGTAACCTTCTCTAAACCAAAACAAAACTACAATTAAGTGCTTATAACAAGCAATAATGACTTTGAAGTGCCTACATATATTTGGATAGAAATATTGTTCTTAAAACACAGCGTTATTCCTATTACGTTCATATTTGTAAGGTCCTGAGCAATTAAAAAATGCATTTTACCAATGAATAATTTTTTTAATTTCACGACCTAAGCTGCATAACTCAGACAAAAGTTCCACATATATTAAACGCCTTTATGCAAAAGAATGTACCCAGATCCAGAATTCCTTTTTGTTTCAAGAGTTCCACAAACAAATCTGGGATTTTTTAGAAATTTGTTATTTTTTTTTTTTTTTTGATTCGGTTTGTTTCTTCGAGTTGGAAGGATTCCAGCGCAACCTTTTAAAATCTGATTATAAACTTTGCAGAGTTGAATTTGTACAAAACACCCATGACTTAAGGTTGAACTTAGACAGGCGTTCATATTAATAAACATAAATAAATAATATTATAGAAACCTATCCAAGTATATGTAAAATAATCGGATCTCATGGCAGTTTTGGCAGTAAACGTCATCTTATTTTGTTTACATACAAGCTATATAAAATCAATAAAGGTACTCACAAACATCAAAGAACTCTCCTTGAAAATGTTCATAACAAAGCTTACAAAAAAAAAAAAAAAAACAGAACAGAAACTTGAAAATCTAGATATTATTTTCCTACCTCCAAATAAAATAATTTACCTTCAAATATTTTCAAAAAATAAAGTCAAAACCGTTTAAAATTTTGTACACTTAGTGAATTGCTTAAATGACTTAAACTTATAAGAAAACTTAACAAAATGCCTAAACTCTTCGGATTGTGATGTGATGTGGTTTTGTCTATACAGAATTTTCGAACACTTTCGACCAGTTGTCCAAGCGACTATAACGTTTAAATTGAACGCCTAGTTTTCCACTTTTGTCATTAATGGGATATCCGCAGTTCTTGAAAACAGGTCTTATAGATGAAATTCAAGCACGAGGTCTCTAAATTCTTTATTGCTAAATCCGATGTCCCTCAAGGTAGCCACTTAGGACCCCTTCTTTTTATACTGGCATGCATCTCCCGTTATGCATTCAAAACAATGAAAGCAATGAATGAAAGAATTCTTCTGCAGAGTTTTTCATTGTGTTTTGAGAAAAATAGTTTGAATTCCGTAAACCATTGGGATATAGAAATAATGACTTTTCCATGAAGCGAATACCCACTTCTTATGAGTATACAGTCTCACAGCTCCTTTAAACTCGTTCTGTCACTGTAAGATTTCTTGGAGAATTCAGACGTTTCTGAACATATTAACATAAAGCCAATTCCATATTGGGATTTATAAAGCGTTGCTCATAAATTTCGTGAGGCGGAATTCACTTTTGGAGTTTTCACCTTGAAAGCGCTTCTCATGTTTGGACGCCCCTTAAGGATACTCATTTTGAAAGGCTAGAATCAGTTCACGGAATTTTTTTTTTTTAAACATTCCTCCTTATGAATATCGTTTGCCAACTCTTCAGACGGAAACATGCTCGCAAAAAAGAACCAACGATGAATTTATACATCAGATTATTACAGGTGCTACTGACGCTCGGAGCTTATTAGGCCTTATTTCCTTTAACCATCGGGGAGGAGGTTAAAATTTTCGTGGTAGGGAATGTATGAGCCCTTGACACGACAGACTTTCAAACTGCAACATAAACCTTTTTGATTTTAATGACCTGATAAAGTGTAAAAGAAACAAGAAACATTTTAAGAAGACGTTTACAATTTTGCGGCTATAATTTCTCATATAATACACCACAGTATGAAAAATGAGTAAGGAAAATAAGTAATAAGAAAATAGAACTGCTTTGTCTTCCAAAAATATACCTAGTGTATACTGGAAAAACACATATTTTTTTTTTAATTTACTCCACTTGTTGGGGCGAAAGACCGAACATTAAAATCTCGTCGTTCGGGGTAGGAAGACCGGAATCGAAAATCTCGTTAGCCAAAAGACTGCAAGCCCAGTACTTTTGCCGAATGTAACAATTTACTCCTTTTTGTCACTCAAAGTGTGAGAGTTAAGGAGATCGAAATCAGGTACCTGTTTCGATTTTTCTAACAGCCCTGAATTGGGTCACACTCTTTTTCATATGAGACACCAAACGCTGAGAATCATGGAGAACGAAGCATTAGAATTCTTCGTTCGAAGAATTATATATAAGCAGTTATTTTTTTTTTTTTTTTGTTAAATCAGTCAGGTCCAGATTGTTCATGCTACACGAAAGACACGTGCATCGATTGCGTTTTCTTTGTTTTTTTTTTTAATAAAAATATGTGGCAATCACTTTGACACCGAACCACAGCACAAATGAAGCAACCGAACAAACCCAAAGCAGATCTGCAAACAGACGATTGGATGGCATCATCAAGCGTCTGCAAACACATCTAACTTCACTGCCAGGCCAAGCAGATTTTTAAACGTTTTGTCTGCAATCGAACTGAATACCGAGACGAGAATATTCTTTATTCGATTGCTGTTTTTCATCAAAATTAGTTCGCTTCTCATGCTTTATATTTTGCCAATTAATTAGTAAATCTCATTTGATATTAAAGGCTAAATAAATATTGTAAATTGTGCGACACACAACAAACCTAGTGTTCTGTTTAATTTCTATGCGTCCTACATTTGCATTTAGACCATAAATTACAACAAACGTAGTGTTCTGTTAATTTTGTGCGTCTTGCATTCACATCGAGACCACAAATACCAAGTTATAGATTAAAACTCGCTCGAGTTTGGCATGGCATTAGGTGTGTTTTTTGGCAGACTTAATCGCAGTGAAGTAAGACGAAATCTTACTGCACTATGGTATGGATAGAGTAGCCAGAAAAAACACCAATTGTATCATTTCTTTCCTCTAGGAAAAAGAAGTAACTTGTGTTGCCCCTAATTCGTAGTGCGATTTCCATATTCCAAACCACTTAAGTCAATTTTGTTCTCATTATATTTTTATAAGAACAAGCAATGTCATCCTACAAAAAGAAACAGATTCATCTTATTTATCGTTAACTGTATGCGTGTTTCGTCCTTTTCGACTTATTCCTTTGATGAAAGACAAACACCAACTTTGTGTAAAACGAATAATCTCTTGCATCACATACTTATTTTAGGTGATCATATTACCACGAAGTTCATATTCAACTTTATAAGGGTAGACAAAAAGAAAACCAATTTCTCTTAACTTACCTCCTGTCTTTACCTGGTTTCATGATAATGTAATATTTTCTTTGAAATTTTCTTTCAAACTTTGATGAAAAAAGAAATCCATCTCGCAGCTCTGCTTTCTTTTCCCATTCAAACAAAAGTTTTAATTTCATTGAAAACTTTCGTTTCTAAACACATAAAAATAAAAATAAAAAAACAACAAAAAGCATTTAAAATATCAACTTGGTTGTAACAAAAACTCTCTCACAACATTTCCAACTTTTATATCACGAACAAATTCTATCCAAAATCTATTGGAAATATTGTTCCGCAAATCGCAATCTCGAAAAAGTTATGATTATAATAATTTTACCTTTAGCCATTATGTTGGCCGTTGGGTAAGTGAATCCGACGGGTTAATTTATGGAATTGTAAAATTTTAAATTGAAAAAAAGTGGAATAGAAATCGAAAAGAAAATTGGAAATAAAAGCTTTAAATTCGCATTTCAAAGTAAAAAACGACGAATATATTTTAACTGAATGTTTAAACAAAATTGTTAAAATGCAAGGTCAACGGATATCTTTAATCAAAAGATAACTTGAATAAGCAGAATCCTTGCTTTCAGATTATGTATACATTTTTTCAATGAAGACAATAATATTATTGCATAATATTCAATTCCTCGTTTCATATTTCTCTTTTTATTTTGTTTTTTTTTTTCAGGACTTATCGAGAGTGGATTCATAAGTGTTGAAGACCAGTTGGTAGATTTTAGTACAAACCGACCAATAGAGGTAATTAAATATGTATGAATGATATGTAATGTGTAGGGCAACCAAAAATATGCTCTATAAAAACCATTTATAGCGCTTTAAATATGCTCTAAAAAGCCAATTATATGCTCTAAAAATATGCCCTAAAAAACTTTGAAATAGCCAAAAATCTTTTACTTCGTGTTTTTTAAAGTTTATTGACTTTTCAACAAAAAAAAAACAGAGGTCAAAATATCCTTAGACACAAATAAAAAACATGAAAAGCTAAAGAAATACCAAAAATCAAAAATGAAAATATAAACCAGAATAATTAAAGAAAATTTTTTTTTTAATTTTTGTTGCAATAAAGGAAAACAGTTTTACTTAAAAAATTTTCTCTGAAAACATTTTTGTAGGTACATCATCCGCCAGTTATACGTGCAAGCTTTAATGCCATTATTTCAGATTCAGTTTTTTTTTTCTACGAATAAATTCTGCCATAATAAACAATTTGAGCCCTCTAATTTCCCGATATTGGAGTCGATGGTATTAATTTTAACTTGGGCATCGATCAATAATTTTATGTTAGCTGAAGGCCGCTTGTTTCCAGCTGTGCAATATATTTCAATAAAAATGTATAGGTAATTTGATGATAGAAATATCAAGTCACGTTTAATGCCACTTCATTAAAACAATTTTTTAATAACTCGTATTGCAGCTGATTCCTCTTCATGTAGGTAGTGTTTCGAAAAGGCTTTCCACTTTTTTTTTAATTTCTACACAGTAAACTGCTTCCCTCCAAGATACCCAACGAGTCGTAATCATTTGCAAAGGAAGTGGTGTTTCCGGTGCAATATCCTTGAATACCCTTATTTTTGACGGAGCTTTTAAACACTTTTTTTCACGTTTGCGATGAAAATATCAACTTCTGGAAATTAACCTCGAAGTGTTTCACAAGTTCTATGGAGCCTGTGGGCCTCACAAGTGACATGCGTTACTTTTGGATAAAATACTTGAATAGCATCGCGAACTTTTCGAAAAAAAAAGTTTAAAAAAGTATTTACTGTAACATTTTACAACAAAAATTACAAATAATGATGAAATATGCCAAAATATGCATTTTAAAGCAAAATATGCAAAAATATGTATTTATAACAAAATATGCTAAAATATGCTCTAACGAATAGGGTCCAAAATGTTTGTTTTCTCATGAAACGTATTTCTATCTCTTCAATTAGCAAATTCGACGTTCCAAAAAAAACATGCTCGAGCATATTTTTGGTTGCCCTAGTAATGTGTCTCCATACAAAAGATTTCCCGCTTCTGTAAATTAAATAACGAAAGGAAATTTCTTCGAAGTTTTGAATTCCGATGATTTTTAGTCTTATTTTTAAATCAGACAATTTCTTTTAAAAGTTCCGAAAATCATTACCACACTGCATACCTGCAGACCAAAAACATGAGTTTAATGTTTATTTCAATTTAAAAAAAAAGAAAAAAAAAGTTCTCTTTACCCCAGATGGGACTCGAACCCACAATCCCCGGCTTAGGAGGCCGATGCCGTATCCATTGGGCCACTGGGGCGGTTGTCACACAATGTTCAAAGTAAACACAAGTATACTTCTTTTCTAAAGCTTTCGCTTAACTGTACACAAAAATGAATATTGGATGAATTTATATTTAGAATTCATTTTGCGTCATCGTTTTCGCCTTCTTCCATTGGATTCCGTTGCTGGTGAGTGAGAGTCTACTCATGTAGTACATTGAAGCTTTTATTTCTTTGACATACATAGAATATTTTTGGCATATGAAACATTTGTTTCTTCTTTAATTTTTTTTTTTTTTGAGTGTTGAATATGATTATGATATTTTGGCATTGAACAAACATTCGTTGGCCTGACCATCGAATCTATTTTAATTTTATGCAAACATTCGGTTTGCTTTTTTAATCAGAAAAGAGTAAGTTAACGCCCCAGTGGCCCAATGGATACGGCATCGGCCTCCTAAGCCGGGGATTGTGGGTTCGAGTCCCATCTGGGGTAAAGACTTAATTATTTTTTTCCACATAAAATCATTAAGAACAAGTTAATAGAAAAAGATAGAAAAGAAATGAATGATGTAACTTCGACAAGACGTGACCATTACAAATCTATTCAAGTCCAGGAACATGTGTGCGTTCATAAAAAATAAATTCTAAACATTAAGTTTTGTGGTCAACATTCAAAAATGTCACACAGGGTGGGTGGAAAATGTTTACAAATAAAACAGAAAATTGATTATGTATTATTCAGCACACGTACGCTTTTCAAGTCGATGCTGAGGTCTGCTTTCCACCAGATAAACGATTGGATGTCGTTGATTCAGATATGGCCATGCTATTGATTTTATTGAACATGAATATTTGCAAACATAAAATAAAACCTGTTCATTTTTTGTAAGGTGAAATTGGTAGTGTTTTAACGAACATTCGAAAGTATTGTGAAATTTAACGACCGATGTAAATTAATGTTTTATTTTTTGTTTACATTGCTGAAGATGCTAAACATGCAGAATGATGTAGGTATGTTTATGTTCTTTTCTTGGCATTTTTATGCTGTTGAGAAATGCATGACTTGGTCTCGCCAACTTGAATTTATGACCAACATCGTTTTTATTTTTATTTTAAACTTAAAAGAGAAGGTTTAAGTTCTGAATTTTACTGATTAAATTAATAATTCAACGATTTGAGATCAATAATCCTGATACGAAAGCATGACTTTGTTGTTAACAATCTTTAAAATTTGACTTTTGTAAATTATTGTAAATTGTGTGCGTATGAGTGGTGTTGAGAATTGCTCATGGAAGATTATGTTCAAGAGATGTCCTTAGTTTGGAGGGAAAATAGGGCTTCCAGTAAATATTGAACTGCAAAATAAAGGTTTCAGACTTTATCTTTTTTTTCACGGATTTGACCTCAAACGCCAAAAACTTTGTTTCCAAAACGATTCAAACTCAAACAAATAAAATCATGCACAGGAATTACAACATAACATTTATAATGCTTTAAAGAATCATTCTAAGTTCAAAGTTGATAAAGTCTACATTGCAATTCAAAAGTCTTGTTATTTGCGTTCGGGAATAATTGGTCCTTCGCCTAAGGACTTGAATGAAATCAATGCTAAGAAAACGATAGTCCAAGTAATATATAATGCCGAAGGCATGCCAACCCAGTGCCAGCGTTTTGTAGATGAAGAAATTGATATCTAGCCTTAATGGTTGTTTTTCTTCTGCTTTGATTTCTTCATTTATTGATATTGAACTGGATTTTTTTTCGACTGAAATACTGTGAAAAATTTGAAATTCTCGGAAGTCTTGAACTTTGAACATGGAATAATTTTTATTTTCCATCGGAAGAGCCGTTGATACAAGAAAAATAATTTAGGTAAATTTATGGGGGTCTAAACTTCTTTCTGAAGTAGCAAGATCATAGACCACAAAAACTTGGTACCAGTTATAAGTATTAAACTTATTTGCAGATAAACGGAAATTTACAACAGTTTTTGGAGAAAAATATTTTGTTTTTTCTACTTTTTTTCCATAAAATGGCGTTACTTAATCTGGCACTGCCACTGGCTGATTTCCCATAAACATCAATTGATTATGTAGAATTATTTGAACGAAGAATTATTTTGCTTCGCTCTCCATGATTCTCAGCGTTTGGTATCTCCTTAAATTTCTATTTTCGAAAAAGGGTGTGACCTAGTTCAGAATCAGGACTGTTAGAAAAATCCAAAAAGGTACCAGATTTCGATCTCCCTGGTACCTTTTTCGATTTTTCTAATTAGTTTAATTTCAAAAAGATCTAAGATTTAAAAAATAAATAAATATCGAACAATCTTGATACAGAACAGTAAGCACCTTAAAAGTTGATTTAAAAAAATCAAATCTGGTGTTTACCGCCGCATGGCGGATGCGAGCGCGAGGAGCAGAGTTTATTTCAGGTCAGTAGGACTGTGTCCGAACGAATTCTATTTGTTTCAGTTAGCACTTCGTCGAGAATTGGATTGTTCCATACGCCATACGAATTTTTTTTACTTGTGTCCCACCTCATACATATTTGATTTCCTATACACGCGGAACACAAGAATATATGAAACAAATGTGAATAGAAAAACGAAATGGCGAGGTGGCACAAACCAGTATTAAAATTTTGTTTGTCCCACATTCATACCAAGTCTTTATTACAAGATTATATGGAAAAGTTATCCACGCCAAACATGGCTCAAAACAATTCTAAAACATGTTGATTTTTGTGGATATGGAACAAAGGCGATGCTCAGTATATCGGGATTGGAAAGACATAGCAAAAACTTGATCAGAAATTCAGAAACGGCATACAAAATTACCATAGAACCCATTCCTAACTCAAAAACAACAAAAGTGGAGTATGGAACAAAACCAGAGGCGGCGTAAGGCGTGGGCGACGTGGGCCATCGCCCACGGCCTCGCGGTACAAGGGGCCTCGCGCCTCAAAAATATTTCTGTATTGCTTCAGTGAGAATAAAATATAAATAGAAATTAATCAATTTTGTTGTGAAATATTTTTTTTTCTTAGTCTGGCAACATTTGCTTACGTTGCGTAACTATCGCGAGTAAATCCTTGCCGCGCCGACCAATGCGGAGAATTTCTTGGTTTATTTGCTTACTTTCTTTGCTAGAAAGCCAACAAATCAAATCAAAGAACCACACGCCCGCAACGCAGTCGCTAGCAAAGATTAACTAAATTATCAGATGGGAAACTGTCTTCCGTTTTACTCCCTAGATCCCGCAGTTTACATTTTTTTTTCTTTCCATGTACATGAAGAAATGAGCGTTGTAAAAACAAAGAGAAGAGGTGAGATTTTCTATTCTGACAAATCTCTTTTGTTTATAATCGCTTTTGCAAATTTACTTGATAGAATTTTGAAATTGTCGTGTTACGTGTTACGTTTTTCTTAAACGCACCACGAAAACAATAGAAGTTATGATTTTGGATGTGTTCCAAGACTTTAGGCTGATGACATACTTAGGTCTTATATTAAGGTATGTTGGAAGGCAGGAACACACTCAAATATTTAAAAATATTGGCGCAAAATTATAGTTCGCTATTGAACAATTTTAGAGTGATACTAACTTAAAATGACGTTTCAGTTATGACTTAAACGTCATTTTAAGCTAGTATCACACTAAAATTGTTCATTAGCGGACTATAATTTTGCGCCATTGAATTAAGGAGTTATCAGGTAAGTTTCATTGTCAATTTGGTTCTTGTTCTCGAAAAATAGAAAAAACATGAAAAAAAGCAAACAGTGTTGCTGTTTTTCTTTTAACCTGGACAAAACGTGAAAATATTCGTCATCTTAAATTGCATTACATAAACAACTTCTTTCATTTTTCCTTTGAACGTGTCATCTCGGTCACTTATCGTTTCCAAAAACGAATTTAATTCAGTTTTTCATTGTTTTTGCAGAGAGCATCTCCGTGTTATTAATACTGAGCTTCATACATAGAAGTTTCAAAAAAAAGTTTAAAATCTTTCATCTTAATGCCTCAGTGCTGGAAATTAAAAATACTAAAACTTTTAATATTGTTAGTTTGAATGAAAATAAAAAAAAATTAAATTTATTAGTTTTCCAGAAAATACAGAAATTCATTGTTTCAATTTACCTTACGTGTTTTCTTACTTTAATTACTCTTAATTTTAAATTGATAAGGATGTGCACAATTTCTATCACCGTCACGATTAGGAAAAGCCAAATATTGAAGTTCCATGAGCAAATTTTACACCTTTTTATTTTATTTCGTTTCCCTTACCCAAAGTTACCCTGTTTGTGCACAATTCCAGTAAGAACAGCCTCTGCTGAAAGGAGTTTTTCAAAATTAAAATTAATAAAAAAATTATTTAAGAAACACAATGAGCCAGGAAAGACTTTCAGCTTTGGCTGTTTTATCGATTGAATCACACATAGACATAGCATCTAGGCTGAATTACGAAACAATAAATTAATAAAGAAATACAAATATTTAAAATTGTTTCATTTAAGAAATCTATACAAGGTGGAGACGACAGTTTGTATTTTTATGAATAAGAACTTTGCAGTGTTAATTGTTTTTTTTTTATTATTTTATAAAATCCGCTTTCAGGTCGCCACAGAACAGGGCCTCGCAAAATCTGTCTTGCCCACATAAAATTTTGGTCTTGCGCCGCCACTGAACAAAACAATTCTCAGGAGACGTTGTAAACTTGTAAGAAAATGAGATATCCCCCGATTTAATCCAACCAACATTTTGTTATTGAATTTTTCCCTCCAAGTCCAGATTTCTGGTGTTGATAATGAAAAAATGATACTGTTCTGTGATATTATTACACGCTCTAATTAATAAAAAGAGAATTATGTTTACATTCAAAATACTAATTAAAAACTCAAGTATTGTGTCTAAAAACTTTCAAGGCTATCAAAACAACGATTACATTTACCAAGAAATTTTACCTTGCCATCAGCTAATATTAAATTTTTCATACATCTTGCTAGTGTGGCAAAAAGTTTCGCTCTTTAAAAAGACCACAAAATCTACCACAGCTTCAAGTTATTCCTCTTCATTCAAAGCAGCACCTTGTGAATATAACTCATTCGCCAAAGCACGTGGTATGATTTTTGCTCATATCTCGCATACGCTTCAGAACTTTGAACTTGGAATAATATTTTGTATACTCAATACTCCACCCACTCAGACAGAACCTCCTTGATAACCTCATCAAATACTTGACTGATATTAAATTGGGCTATCCTTAACCAAAAGACACACACAAGAAGGTATCGAGGGTCTTCTGTTTGTGTATTTGCACTTGACGAGCTCCAAAACAGAACAACCACATTTCGCCTTGGGTATTGTTTAAATAATGTGTGATGTTTTTGGGGGTTTCGGTTTATCTTCGGAGATAAGGAAAAGAATTACTCTTGTTGCTATTTTTTGAAAGTGGGTTAGACTTCATAGCCGTTAGCAGTGTCGAACACAAAGTGATTTGTTTTGCATCGAGGACAGCAATCGATTAAGCTTCAAAACCAAATTTTCAAGGGAGTTGTAAAGGACTTTTTAATATGGCACACATTGAAATCTAAAAATCCAATTAAAAGTATACTTTTCCTTAATTTCAACAAAAAATCTAATACACAAAGACAATATATACGTATGCATAAAGCTTAAGCTCAAATCTTGTTTTAAGAAGGGTGGTCCTTACATATAAAAATTACTTAAATGCATGGAGATTATAGTCACTTTATAGAGTATCTCGCCTTGTTTGCAAGGCAAATACAGACAGACATGTTTACAATATTTATTAAAAAAAGAAATAATGAGATTCTGTTATTAAGGAAGGCAAACTTTTCCAAGGGCATTTTCTTTTGAACAATGGATACAGAGAGAATCATCTCATCTGAAATCCAAATTTATTTAATAGGTTTATTTACCTTTTTTTGACTTTTTGTAACAAAGAGAAAACATAATTTTTTGTTTGTCTATAAATCTCAATATTCAAAATGTAAATATTGCTTGAGAGCAAAATATAACAAAATGATTTTTTGTTGCTCTGTCTGAATTCAATTTGAGTGAGATTAAAATAAAATGTAAACACTAGAATATCGAAAGCAAGAATTTTCACTAAACAATTCTCGCTGAAACGTCTGCCTTCCTGGATGTTCTTAATAAGCTATCAGAGTCCAAAAAGAAGTCAACTTAGATAGAAATATTGGTCATCGAACCTTCCACGGCTTATCAAAAAATGAAAAGCTCAAGAGACCGAAAGTCATACATAAAGTTCAAAGGATCTTTGCACGTTAATATATTTTGATTTAAATTCAATAAACCACTTAAGCAGCCGCCATTCATTAAATCCTCATTTCCGTTAGTAGAAAAATGTGTAAAAGGGCGAATGCTGCGTATTGGCAACTTCATTTAAAAAAAAAAAGAGATGACGTTTGGTAAGGCACACGACGAAGGCTTTTTCCATTATGCAAATTTGCTTTCAACCTCATAACGACTCAGAAGAACCTCTAGGCCAAATTTTTATCTCCATCCATGGTCGTGAACTAAAACAGCCGGTAAAAATCATTTGTGTGTTTGTAGGTAGCTACTCCGACGGCATTACGATATAAGGCTTTTTGCTTCCTGAAACAGAAACCATATCCCTCTTTGGCCTCAAAATGGGTGGGAAAAACACAACTGAAACATATTTCACAGACAATGCGAATAACCTGGTTTTGGCCTTCCTTTTATTCCAAACAGCCTGTTGTTTGGTTGTTTTCTTTTTTGAAGCTCTCTTGCCCGAGGCGGATTTGAAGGCCTTTGATATCCAGGGGCTCTAAAGAAATTTAACTGAGCAAATTGAGACTTTAACTTGAAGCCTATGGCAAGCTTTCATAAAAAGCCAAAGTGTGTAAGGAAAAGTGTGTACCTTAAAAAGTTATTCGATTTGAAGGCCTTCTACGATAAAAATATAAATACACCTCTGATTCTGTTGTTTGCGCATTCCCCCCCATTCTGTCGACAATTAGGCTGAAAAATAGCAGAATGAAGGAAGTGTGGTAGCACAGGATTTTCCCGCCGACCCAGTAGACTGTTAAATTAATGTTTAATTCTTAGAAAACAAGAACGATAAGCAACTGTTGCTTGTTAGGGATTGTTTGATGGTTTGAAAGCATTTGTTCTTGGCATGTTTTTGGTTCGATTGTTGTATTGTAATGAACTAATGATTCAACAAACCGTTCAAAGGCATTTTGTATACAACAGGTTGTTGCTTCGTTGAATGCTGGGCTTGTTTGACTTTTCATTTGTAGCTTCTGTTTTTAAATAATTAATTCTTTCTCTTTTATCAATTCTTCAATGCAACGTTAATGTAATGATATTAAAAATTGATTTCTTCAGTTAATTTTGAGCGTATTTTTCACTTAACGATTCCTTTTTTGTTTTGTTTTCTTAATTTGCAAACGCTTACAGCCAAATTATTAAACGCCGAACAGCGAAAGATTAATCCTTATTCTGTGGACTAAGTGGAAAATGTTATTAATAAAATTAATCTTCTCTTAACTGATGTTTTCTTACTTATTGCACCGTGGATGGTGGTTTAGGGAAGGAATAAAAAAATAAAAAATAAAAAAAACTTCTCTCTCAGTTCATTAGATGGCGCCAGAATCGACTGCAATATATATATAGCAAAGACAACAACAAATCGGTTGTCAAGGGAATTTTCGGAAATGTCACTTTACTATTCCGGGAACAAATTATTATTTTCATCAATGAGAAATCTCAACCCACAGATCAACTCTTATTCTATGGGTAAGTTTACCTGTGGAATAAGAGTAGAATAAGTGTTTTTTTTATTAATTTGGCTGTTTATGATTAAGAAACAATAATTAGAAATTAATCACATATCAGTATGCCCGTTCTAAGATAAATAAATCTTAAATAAAGAATCGAATTTCGAGAGCCGGGTCGACTAGTACATTTATTAAGTCTCATAAAAATCGGTCCAGGTGTTTCAGAGAAATGTGATAACTTACACTGTGACATGAAAATTTTATACATATTTTATATATACTCAAATCTAGGTAGATATTGCATGCGTTACCCAAATTCGAGTTTGGTATTTTCATAAGATAAGATTTTGACGGATGCCAAATTAAATATTTTTTCTGTTCTTAAGACCAAATTTTATACTAATTATTGCCTAAATTGTAATAACGTGGTTGCATATGTGAAGGTCTGCAATTTTTCTATGCAAAGCAGATTTTTTTTTCTTTTATTTATAAAATGTACAAGTACTTGCAGTTGGTGAAAGGGAAATTGGAGTATTTGTGTGTTTTCCTTCAAAGCAAAGGCTCTCCAATACTTCGTTTAATACCTCAAACTCTCCAAACTCTCAATTTACCTCAAATATTTTCTCACTCTCCTCTTGTTTTTCTCTCTTTTCATGCGTACTACACAAAAACTCCATCATCATCATTATCATCATCATCATCCATCCCACAAAAGGCAATTGTTGTATTCGAAGCCAAATACATATCGCCAGATGATGATGCTGGGAACTTCGAACCAACCAACCTGGTTCGACCAATTCAGGAGCAACACAACATTAGCTGCAGCAGTAAAAGTCTCGAGGATGATCAACAGATGCTTCTCGACATTGAACAGAACATAGCGAACTTGGAGCGTAGTCTCCATCGAGGTGTGTAAAGTAGTTAGATAGCTAGATTTTTTGTTTTGTTCTCCAATAGATACATTATTTGTATCTTTTACGATAAAAATGAATAACAAAAAAAGTGTTAAAAGTGAAATTATGTGAATTCCCATAATCTCTAGAGCACAGTGATTCATTTATCAGTCGAAAGCGTCACTTGTTGCGTCGCGTAATGTCCTCCGGCCAAGGCGTTGGCAGTTCGCACTCCGCGGCAGGTTCAAGTAGTCATCATAAATCCGAATTGAAATTCGACAAATTTGGCAAATCACCAACCGCGACTCGTGGTCGAAATGTGCAGATTGGTGGAACTACGTCGGGAACGGTCGCCAGTGCACCAAGCACCCCGTTGGTCAAAGAAAAGAAGATGTCACTGCGAACTGTGAGAAATGTTTTACGTCTGGGTAAACATCGACCGCCACCACAATCGAGGGATAGCAGTACCGAGGATGAGGGCAGGTGAGTGCTTGTGTGTGTGTGTGTGATGTGATGTAATGAAGCACCTGTTGTTGTTTTGAGAACCAGCATTGGATTCATTATGCCAAGGTTACCCCATACAGAAGCCAAGGTTACAACATTGACCCAATTACTATAGTCGAGGGCTTTTTGACTCTAACCTTCATTCGTTGTGTGGTGTCTGTGGGGGTAATTATGCGTGTAAACGAATTTTTTTTTAATTCCTAAATAGTTTTGCATCTTTCAAGTGATTTCAGCATTTTATTTTGGATTAGTAAAAAAAGCTTGACTTTCAGAAATGATGAAAAATTTTCCTAGAGTTGTGGTTGAATGCAGTTTTTTCCCCGAAATAAAAAAAACAAAAATTGTCAAGCCACTTGAAATGTCTATGGTCTATCGAAGTCCCAAATGTCAGAGTATCTATCACAGGTAATGAATATTCATTTTAGCTCCGCTGTGATGATGAACTCGAAAAACACTCAGCCCCTGCGGATGGTTTTGATTTTGTAGTGGATATGTAACCTTTCAGGAAATTCCTTGTTTCTTGCTTCTCATGTGTTTTAGAGTTGTTGTTTTTTGGGTACTTGAGGGCATTTCGTCATGTGAATTTTTATTGAGCTTGTTCTCGTATGTGTGTCCTGGAATTTGGGGTTTTATTACCAAAAGCACATCCGACGAATTATTTGCTGTCAAGTTTTTGATGGCATGCGTAAGGATAACGTTACCAAAAAGGAACACATCACTTTTATTTTTATTTCATTTGATCTTGATCCATGTTGTAATATATCTTTGGTTGTCATTCTTTCAAGGAAACATGTGTTTTGCGGAAGGAATAGATTTTTTTTATTTCAAATTCATGTTGCTTGCATGTTCCAATATTAGCTGAGTAATTTTAGAACTTGAAATTATTGTTTGAAGGTTGGTAGGTACTTGTTGACTTTTTGCAAAGAAGGATGGTCTAGTGCTTAAATATTATATTTTAAATTTCACAGAAACTGAAATTCTGGGTTTTGCTTATTTAACCTTAAGCTTGTGGGGTACTCCAAAAGAGGGTTATTCCTAGAAAATAATGAACCTTCTACCATTGTTTGCATTTAAAATAAAATTTCTTAAAAACAAGGTACCTACCAGAAATGTAAATTCAACCAAGCAACGTTATAGAGAAGCAAATATATGCTTCAAGGTTTTTCCTATGATTTTTAAAGTAAAATTGTTTAAGAATTCCCTAAGTTTATATATTTTGAATAACATCCTGTTTTTTTTTTTTTTTTTGAAAATTGTGATAAATCTTGGATTTGGTTTGTCGTTGCCATTTTGTTTTGTATCTTGATTTCATGGAATTTTGAAAGTCTTGAATTTGTTATAAATGATTCGGGGCAAAAAGGAAGGCGCTCGAGGTGTTTGTATAGGTTTCATTCCGTTCCGGGAAAAACGCTTGCATTATTAATTTTGCAACAAGCAATTCAATGATGGCGGACCAGCTGCGAAATTTTATTCTGTACATTTCCAAATGATTTCGTGCTTTAAATGGGTTTTGGTTAGAAGTTGTTCTCATAATTTTTTAGAACTTTCTGATATGATTGATATTTGGAGAAGACATACGCAGACGAATGCAGCTCTATTCAAGAGCTGCAGTTCTCTTGTCAAAATATTTATGAGCAAGCATTATCAGACTGCTAGGTTAACAACGATTAGGCCTATTTTACGAAGCCTAAGAAGTTGTTTGTTAACGAATAAAGCTTTTTTAACTTCCTCAAAAAAAAACAAAAAAAACTGACTGATTTTCTTTTTAAAACAGAGCGTTCAATTTTGATGAGAATTCGTGTGTGCATCAGTTGATTCAAGAAGAGTTTGAATTCGTATCCACTGTGAAAACCAAATACTTCTTTGTGTGAGATGTGATTTGGACTATTGGATTTGCAAACGTTGTCCTTTGAACACGTCTGAAGTCTGAATGGTCTAAGCACTCTAAACAAAGACAAATCATTCATCAAATGGTTATCCTAATATCTCGACATAAGGTCTTATCAAGCGCATTTTTGCATGTTGAGGTTCCTCAGGGTAGCCACCTATTACCTCTTCTTTTTACTCATTTCAGGTATTCTATCTCTAAGGCATTTGCTGTTGAGGTTCCTCAGGGTAGCCACCTATTACCTCTTCTTTTTACTCATTTCAGGTATTCTATCTCTAAGGCATTTGTTGTTGAGGTTCCTCAGGGTAGCCACCTATTACCTCTTCTTTTTACTTTGCCTATAAACGATGCTATGTTATGTGTACATAAAAGTAAAAGTCTCATTTTGCAACTGTCAAGAAGATTAACAAAACCATCTCTTCAAGTAATGATCACATTCTTCTTCGAGATGACATTAATAGTTTTGCATAGTAAATCCAATAAAATGTCAAACAGTCACCTTTCCAAGAAAGGGTGCACCAGCCTCATACGACACGTTATCTTTAGCAAGAGATTTTGAAGTTTTTTTACTTCTAAGCTTGATTTTTCTTATATAATCTTCACAGGAAGGACAAGGTATCAAAAGCAAAGCATTGTACTAATTTTATGAGCCCTTGATACATAGTATTTCAAAATGCAACTCAGATTTATTCGATTTTAATCTTATAGCAAGAATATATAAAAAAAAACATTGCCAAGACCAGTGTTCTACACTCGTAAATGTTTTTTTGTTTAATTTGATAACTGTTAGTTATGTATAAAATTTGTTTTGTTAATTGTCTTGTTTTTGTTTCATTTATAAGAGTGTTTATTTGTTAACTTACAACTAGGTACTAAAATCACCGTAAGTGATGAGCTGGTCGTATAACATAGCCTTCTTTATTGGCAAAAAATTGACCCACCGTAAGACTGAGGTTACTCCGATGAATTCTGATGGTGTAAACAAAAAAAAAAAAGAGAGAAAAAGTGTGGTACGTCTGATGAGCCGATTATGCATCTAGACAGAACGCCTTGGATTTAAGGTCACATTAGTTTCTTTAATTTTTTTTACAAACACTTTGTTAACTCAATACTTGTAATGACGCATAAATTCCCGCCATGCACCTGTTTTTATTCTTCACAAAATATAAGTCACATGAAGGGCCTCCCGTTCGTAGTATAAATAGTCCCAAAATCGCAATAATAAATCAGTTTCCGAACGTTCACCGACCAGTTAACATCAGTTGCCGACCGATCACCATCCAGTAAACATCGAATAAACATCAATTTCCAG
This sequence comes from Sphaerophoria taeniata, assembly GCA_943590905.1. NCBI lineage: Eukaryota > Metazoa > Arthropoda > Insecta > Diptera > Syrphidae > Sphaerophoria > Sphaerophoria taeniata. The sequence goes on from OX016541.1 coordinate 30,506,328, forward strand.
CAGCATCCAGTTGCCCGTAGCTTAGTTGGTAAGTGCGTTGGCTGCTAAGCAGAACGTCGCTGGTTCATCTTTCATGGGCACTGCCTCTTGCGAAGACCTGACAAATCTTTCAAGAGTATCAATCTGTCATGAAAAAGTGCTTCTCAACTCTACCGTTCGGAATCGGCGTTAAATTGTAGGTCACCTCAATTCTTCACACGCACTCAGAGAATTGTTGATGAGAGTAAGCCACTTAGGCCTTGGCTCTTCAAGAGCTGTCGCGCCACTCTATTTATTTATTTTATTCCAGCAGCATCGAACCAGTAACAAAACAATCGCTAACCGCAGACGCAAACCGGTTGCTAATCAAATATCAAGCAGTTGCCAACCTACCGTCGTCGGTCGACCAGTTAGCATCACAGGCGGACAGCCTATAAGTTCAATATAAGTTCAATCCAGGAACTCAAAGTGAGCAGACGTGTTCTCCGAAGTTGTAAGTATACCACCAGACCAGGTAAAGGGTCTTGTCACACATACTAATCCCGAACCCCGTACAAAAAATGTTCCATTGGTTATCTGCTGTCATACGTTTCCACCCATTTTACGACCCTAAGTTTCAATAAAGGAAACCACCAAAATCGGCTAATCTAGCAGAATACCGAAAGGAGCTCCAAATGTCCATGAATACCAGAATGGTTAAGCTGTTATCTCACCGATAGAACACAATGCGTGAAGCTTGGAAATAATTACTTTAGGACTATTAAAGTTGTGTGTGCCACAACGAAGTCATCTTGGGCCGCTGTTATTCAATATATTTATAAATGAAATTCCTCTTCTATTAAAAAATGCTTCTTGTCTTATTTATGCCGACGATATAAAATTATTTATGCGAATTAAAAACTCATCTGATTGCTTAAATCTTCAAAATGTTTTGAGTGTGTTAGCTTAAGAGAATTATCGTCCATTTAATATTAGAAAATCGTATAACAATACCAATCTTTGGCAACTATAGCATTTATGGTCAAGATCTTGAGCGTTAGTCTGAGATTCGTGATTTGAGTGTCATTTTTGATACTAAACTGACATTTTCCTTCCATTTGGATTATATTGTTGCGAAAGCTAATTCTATGCTTGGATTTCTCAAAAGAAATTGTATTGAATTCACCAATCCCTATGCTTTGAAATCAGTTTATATGTCCTTTGTTCGTCCCTTTCTAGAGTACTGTTCAATAGTTTGGAGTCCTTCTACATCTATCGGCATAAATCGAATTGAAAGGGTCCAAAAAGCTTTTACGAGGTTTGTTGTGAAACAATTAAAATGGAATATCAAAACACCATCTTATATTTCAAGATGCTTGTTAATAGGTCTTGATTCCTTGGAAAAAAGACGATCTGTTCAGTGTGCCTCAGAACAAAAGTATTAGCTCACAAACTGTGGAAAACCTAGCGAATACAGCATAGCACCTGAAAAGCCGACTGTAAATTTTCACATTTTTAACCATGAGTCACGTTTTTGGATCAATATGGATTGTTAGTTTTGCAAGCTTAGAAATATTTGCAAAAACTTCAGCTAATCCTTTGTTCGTGAATCTACTACTCAACGATATTTACACACATAAAATCGATTTCAAGCAAATTTAACTAAAATAAGGCCGTTCGACATTGCAGAACATGGATGGATATGAACAGTTCCAGAAATAAATTTAATAATGTTTGATGTGTGATGAAATACCTTAATTTTTTAGATAAGATTTATTATTATATTTAATTTTTTTTTTTTATTTAACATTTCAAACACCGTGATTTGCCTCTCAAACAAATAATAAAACATGAATGCATATATAAAGTTCAAGGTTAACAAAAACGATGATATTTACTTTTTTTAATGAACTATAGGGGTATGAAATTGTTTGGTTGTTGCAAAAAAGGATCAGGGTTTGCCTTTCACTCTTCCTCAATGTGCCTTTGACAGGAAGCTAGAGTATATCATTAAATTGAGTTTAGTTGCATTCAAATTATTATTCTTACGTAATATTAAAAAAAAAGCCTTCTACCAACAAGACATCAACAACAAACGAGTCAACCGTTCAAAACACCTATTTTGCAATGAGATGTTGCTGTCAAAAGTCATTCTATCCATAACAGAAACTTTAGTTTTAAGTCAACTTATTCATCGCATTCATAAAGAATCCGATGCAGCGTCAATTTGCTTATATGGATTCAACGAAATATTTTTAAGTGATTTTTTTGAGACACGGTTTCACATTCCTGTGCAAATTTTCAACACTTTTTCGATAGAAGAAAGTCTGCAGGACTTCGATGGACCTATTTTACTTGCGGTCAACGTTTCAAATACACATTCAACAACTTTACCAAGTCTAGTGAATCAAATAAGACATCGAAAATTTGTTGTTCTATACGGAAGCAAACTTGAAGAACTTCAATCATCATATTTTCCACTATTTTGGAATGTTTATTTCACAAGGATTTTTGGAACCATTGGAAACACAAGCTACGCCTACCTACCCTTCGCCGATAATCCGATTCAAAAGTTCGAACCATCAAATGCATTGCCCGATCCACTCAAGAACTTGAACGGCTTTCCCATCCGAACAGCTTTGATAGATGCAGATCCTCCACGAGCTTTCAAATACACTGACAAAAATGGATATCGTAGGATTGGGGGCATCGCAGGTACCCTATTTCTGGAGTTTTTGAAAAACCACAATGCAACTTATGTTGATATTGAAATCAATCAGACATTTCCTGTATTTGCATTGGTTGATGCCAGCTTGCGCCGAACAATTGACATCAGTGCGAGTGTAATAGGATTTTTATCAAATTCTAAACAATCCTATTCCTATCCGGTTAGAATTAATCAACTTAAAGTAATGGTTCCTCACACGGGATATATCAATTCTAGTGAATACTTTTTGAAGCCTTTTCGACCAATAGTTTGGGTTGTTTTGGCAGTCATGCTTTTATATTTAATTGCAGTGGATATGATAAAAAATCGTTTTAAAGGAGCAACTGTTAGTTTTTGGAATTCATTTTGTCAAATTTACTGCACCTTCCTCAACCAAACCTACCCGCATCATGGTCCGCCAGCTTATTGGATTGAATTCCAAGTACATTTGTTAGCTTTCATTTTAATGAACTTGTACTTAATTTATATGACATCGTTTCTGACAGTTTTTATAAGGATTCCACAATACGAAACTCTGCAGGATTTAATTGATAACAACGTTCCAGTAATGATGGAAGACAGCCTTTTCAAAATCTATCAAAATAGTCCTAGTTGTTCGGAAAAACTAATACATATAACTGTTCCGAAAGATTTGTCTACTTTTCAAAAAGAATCAAGATCGTTGAACAATACAAAATTCGCATATGCCCAGGCCTCAGACAAGCTAGAATTTTTACTGAACGCACAAATTCAGCCAAAGTTTCATATTATGCGAGAAAATTTTGGTGAATATTTTTTGGGATATATGCTGGCAAATAATTCACCGTACGAAGACATTTTGAACGATTTTATATTTAAAGTTTACCAATCGGGTTTGCTCAAAACATGGATACGAAGTACTTATGTGCAAGTTGTGAATGAAGGATTGTTCAAACTAGGTTCGAGGACTGATTTGTTAGGGCGGGAAGCTAAGCCCCTTGCCTTGCATCAATTTATTTTTCCTTTTGAATGTCTTGGTTGTGGACTTTTGTTGGCATTGATAGTATTTTGTTTTGAAGTTTTGTTTTTGAAAAAATGTTTGCGGGGTATCCGGAACCGTTATTTTTCTTAATTTCTAGTCGAATTTTCTTACAAAAGCAATAATACGATACATTTCAATTATTTGCACTTAATTTGATGTCTATTTTGTCCATTTTTACAATGCAATGATCTATGTAGGGTAAACGCGCCTTATTCTGGTTCTCAATATTAAACATTTATTCCAATTCTTATTTTCTAAATGACAAATATTTTGCAAAAAGAATATCTCAGACGTTGGTTAATATCTTCGAAATTAAAAGAAAAAATTGTAATGAAATTCCCTGAAATTCCGATAACTGCTAAGATTGCCCTGAAGAATTGTTGGAACTGAAATGTTATAACAATGTAAAGCGAATAAATTCACAGTCAAATAAAAACGTTCCATAATGAGACAAACTCCGGGTCATAGAAGAAGGTCAATTTTTTAAGGGATCATTCGTTTGAGTGAAATTCAACCAAGTAGTTCGTAGCAGGCGCAGTACTGAATTGTATAGAAAACTAAACTTCTAAGTTTTTAATAAACGTTTTGGTGTTATAGAATATGAACATGTTTTTTCTTAATATTATCACGTCATTGTTAATAAATATTCAAAAAAATGTTCAAGACTTGTTTTTCTCTAATCCACTCACAGATCTGTCGTATCTTACAAAATATGCTGTTTGATGTATGAGGTGTAAGAAACCTGAAGATTTTCCATACACAAAAACAATCAAATCAAGAGAATGTATAAGGAAAAATTAAAAGAAAACTAACTTCAACCATGCCATTAAGAGGAATAGAAAAATCTTCTCCGTTCTGACAGTCAATCAAAGTTGTTACTTGAGGACTCTATGTAGCTTTGACCATGACCACTGATGATACGACTCTCTGCGTAGTGATTTTTTATTACGAGTTAGAGAGAATTTCGACTTCCAGCCTATTCACATTTCAGGTTGTTGATTGACACTTTTGACATCAATTTAGGGATACCAAATTTTCAAATTTTCTTAAAAGAACAAATATTTTATGTCGTTTTTGTAAAACTGCTCTACACCGAACTGAAGTTCGTAAAATAGACCTTTTATTGTCTAATGAAAAAAAAAGCCTTTATCGATAATTTTATAGACCAATTTCTAGCTTTTCTGCATTTCTAAAGTTATATGTGAGTTTGGCATTTCATTGCAGGGACATCATCTGTCACCAACAGCATTGTTTTACACTTTGGAATGTGAAAGTTGATTGTGTCTAAACAGATTTTTCAAAAGCTTTCGATCAACTTTCTTACGCCATTATAAAAATCATATTAATTGAATGTGGCTTCCCTTTATTTTTCATCACTTGGGTATTCTATCTCGACAAAAGATCTTGTTAAGTGAAATTCAAGAACTTTATTGTTAAAGCATTGTTTGCTAATTCGGGAGTTCCTCAGGGAAGATATCTGATGACTCTACTTTTTTATTTAGCTATAAACGAAGTTATGTGTACATAATAGCGAAATTCTCATCTCTGCAGATGATATGAATATTAAGACATATTTACAAAAACATCTCTTTAAGTAATGATCACATTCTCCTGCAAGATGGCAGCGGCTACGCTATCTCACAGCACATTTTAACCCGTGTTTAACGACTTTGGAGTTTTTTCTTTGCTATATAAGCTTGATTTTTCTGTGCACATTGACAGCATCGTTAGTAAAGCCAATTAAATGTTAGGAGTTTTAAAGCGTTGGTCAAAAGAATTCCACTATCACCCGCGGTCTATAATAATTACTATGTTCGTCCCCACTTAGAAGAGGTTTTCCAGGTTTTGTCACCTCATAACGATATTTAAGTTGAGAGGCTAGAATCTGCTCCTTTGAATGTCGCAGATGAAAACATTGTCACATAGGCGCAGTAACAAGGACATGGTTTTCTTCCATCAAGTTATAACCGGAGTAACTGATGCACTGGACCTACGTGGCTCTATATCTTTCAATCAGGAGTGGTAGTTATCATCTTCGAAGGAACGACATGGTATTAGTAGGAAAGCGTCGTACCAATTATGGATTTTAAGAGCCCTTGACACGTTTTTCAAAAAATGTTTTGATGCAGACAAAATGTCTTTGATCTCACCACTCGGATTCAATCCTTTCGCGAATGAAAAGAATCCTTGAGATTTCAAAAATTAAGGGTTTAATATAATATGTAGATATTTTTCATTGTGGGTGGGGTCTATTTGTCTTTAAACGAAACCCTTTTTCTCTTTACTTTGACTAAAATCATTTGCCCCAAAATGAATAAATTTATTGTACCTACTCACACCTATTGTAATCTTCGCCAAAGGGACTTAATTTTCAAATTAAATCAACCATAAATTTGCACACAGCTATTAAATGAAAAGTCCAAGAAATGTGGGAAGGCATCAAATGAGCACGTGTATGCGATAAGGTCAAACTCTTAATCATATGCATTATTTACAATTTTGGAAAATAAATATTAATTTATAAACGTCCCACTCAAAATCTCATTTTACCCATTTCACCCCATCTACATATCACAATTTTGAATATCAATCAGTAAATAAAAGAAAAAAAAATAGAACATATGTTCACTCGGGCGTATGTGGAACATTATTATATTGTCATCATCTCTATTGATTTTAATTTTGTTTCAAAGTAAGCAGTATTGGTTGGCATGTCACTCATTCTCAATCGCATTCATCGATCTAAATAGGCATATTTGTACCTTCTTCAGGTTATTAAAATGCTTTAAAAATTTACTTTTGCCTTTTCTAAACTTGAAACCTTTTTAACAAACCTGTTCAATCCAATATATTTAAGGTCACCACTTATAATCGACACCGATCACACAGCCCTCACATGTTCTGCAACTGAAGGCGAAGAGGATCCTCAAATTGCTGGCAATGAAAGTGGTCTCTCTAACGCATCCAGTGAAGTCGAAGACATTGCCAATTTCGACCAAGGAAAAATGTATGTCTTCACACAAAACAAAACAAAGTTTTTTTCAAAATTCAACAAGATTCTATTCAACAGGATAAAAGCAATGACCCGCACTGCTGATCAATTAAAATCTCAAGACTTTCAAGTTTGCATAACAATCATCGAAGCACGTCAACTTCCCGGCCTCAATATGGATCCAGTTGTATGCATTCAAGTGGGCGACCAGAAAAAATACACCAGTGTCAAAGAGAGCACAAATTGTCCTTATTTCAATGAGGTTTGTTCTTTTTCTCAATTTCTAAAACAAAAAAACAAAAAAACAAATACTCCGCCCTTCTATTTTCAGTATTTTGTTTTTGATTTCCACATGCCACCGGTGATGTTATTTGATAAGATTATAACCCTGTCGGTGAGTAAATGTCCTTAACATACAGCATCGGATTTCTTTTGATTTATTTTTGTTCATTTTGTCTAAAAGAGAGAATGTGTGTGATTTTGTTCTTAGCAGAGGGTGTAGGTGTGAATGGAAACATGAGAAAATTTTTATTCGAGTCCTTGAAGAAGGCATATTTTCTTTCCCAGAATCCTTTTTTTATCGTCTTTTCTGGATAATTGGTTATTTAAGAATATGGCAATATAATTACTCCGGATCAGATTACTCATAGTTTATCGTTAAGTAGTAAAAAAGTACCCGACTTAATTAACTATAATGAAGTAATTGGCCATCGAATAGGAGGGAAATTAATGATTTTAATAGCGGAAGTAGGAAGTGCAGGAGCTGTGAGCTATTAAATACAAATGTTAGACGGAGAATGTTGGCAAGACAGAGATGATTAGTTTAGTGACTACTTCAATTATGTGTTCTTTTCCCCTGACTTCCTGATGATTGATCCCTTCGAATAGCCTTATCAAGGGCTCTACATTATTACCCTTCAATTTAAAGGAGCAATTTCAATTTATCCGTGCTACTTAAATTAATTATGTACTTGAATTCACAAATTTCTCAAACCTATGTGGTTAAACAAACAAAACAATCTTGAGTTGAATTTGAGGAAAACTCTTTGAAAAAGTACCGCTTCAACATAAAGTTATTCAATAGTACTTACATAATTCTCCAAACGACACAAAATACAAACAAAACTCATTTTTCATTTAAGACAGTTGAAAGTTTAAAAAATAAGGAACCTTCGTCGTATTTGCGAAAATGAATTTCCTCTTACAATTTACAACTATCTTGTTAAAAGTTCCCCCTTTAAATGTGATGAAAAGTGAGCATGAAATTTTAATAAGGTTCTCTGGAGGATGTGGATGGTATAAATAGCACCAAGCGGAAATTATGTTTAAAAGCTATGAAAAAGGACAGTTAGAAATCAATCATTTGGTTGAATTTTCGACTGAGGGTATTTGTTTTAGAAGGAATAGCTTCAGGTAGTTTATTGAATGGGATACAAATCTTGGTAGAATACCTTTACTTTTACAGTAAGAAAGGAAACCGTTTGTTTGAAAAAAAGGGTTTGAATGCTATTTATGTATCATTTAAGGTAATGAAGTGGATGGCAGTTCTTGGAAGAAGGTTGATTGATAATGCTTCGCCAAAACGACTTAAGGGAAATTTTTTATTCTTAATTCTCTGGATTGCTTATATTTTCAGGACTTTTATCTTTTTTCTTGCTTTAAAAAAATGTAACTTCTAGGAAACACGAAATCACTTACCAAAAACCATTTCCTATTTTCATCAAGCATGACGACGATTCCAGAAAAGAAAAAAACGGCCCGAGAATTCCTGCCACCTACACATGTCTTCGCGCCTTATAATTTTCCACAAATTTTTTTCCAAAAATCCAAAATTTGAGCACATGGGTTTGGGTCGAAAAACCGAAAAACAAAATCTCGTAAGCCGAAAGACTGAAAACTAGATGACCACAAACTACTTTCACGCAGTAATTTGCCCGAATGCCATTTAACCATTTTTAATTGCATTTTTTCATGTTTACTCCTTTTGTCACTCAAAGTTACGAGAATTAAGCTCGTAAATCGAAAGCTGCTTCCTCACTCGATTTAGGGACACATCCCCTTTTTCAAAAACCGAAATTTTAAGAGACACCAAAAGTTGAGAATCAAGGAGAACGAAGCATTAAAATTCATCGATCAAATCTGACAACTTTTACTACATCTTTAAGCCTTTCAATAATTTACTTTCCGCCACTTACTAAGCTATAAAAAGTTTTCATTACAACCCATAAATTATATCTAACAAAATTAATCTTCATATCAATCGCAAATTTGGCATGATTGTTAAACCTTTATGTCAGCTTACCATCAGTCAAAATGTGTTTTATTCCATCATAAAACATGCCATTATTATAATAAACTTACCTATAAACGAAAAATAGAATTCATAATCCAAGTTGCTAGTTAGTACTCGATTCCGCCAACGTTCTTGTCAATTTTAACCCCAGGACACCTGCTTATTTAGGCACCCCAAAAACAACAACAAAACCCAATTGGAAGAAAAGCTTCCCATCTATAATCCACCGTGAACACCAACCAAACGACCGACAACGGAAATGTTCAGAGACGACTTAGCGCATCCATCAAACCGTAAAACATTTTTTTTTTCTCCTTCATAAAATCCTGGATATCCCTCTGTTCCATCGGTTTTTAGTGCCACTACCAGCTGCCAGTTGGCAGACATCAAGTTATCCTTCACCTGCTCGACTGAGGTATAGCCACCCCACCGACCGCTCTTAAGAGGCAAGAAGTGAAAGTTTCCTTTTTTCTTTGTATTTCTTTGTTTATCTCATTCGCTTTTGCACCCACCTCCCATATCGCCGCAGACAAAAATAATCATAAAAATGTCTGAAGCAACATCATCTGTCTGCTCAAATTACGATATGCCTTCTGCTCTGCTATCATCATAAACAGGAACAGGAAAGAACTTTAGGAAGTCGGTTGTTGAAAAATAAACACAAAAGTTTAATGGGTAGAAAATAAGAAATGGATTCCGTAACAAAATTGTTAAGGGTCATTGTTTTATCACCTACGGCTACGGGTTGTCGAATGGATTCTTAGAATTTTCCGTTTTTATTTCCTGGGATTTTTTGCTTTTGTTTTGAAATCTTACCTTTTCTGGTACAAAATAAAAAACAAACTAAGGAAACCTTTATCAAAACAAATAGAGACGAAAAAGAACAAGACTCACCTTTTACCTGTTTTTGATTTTTGAGAAACTTTTTATATTTTTTTACTTCACGTGCTTTTGTATATTATTATTTAGGTTATCCATTCAAGGAAATTCCTGCGTTCCGGAACAGTGGTTGGTAATTTTCGGATTGATCTCAAGACCGTCTATGACGCAAATGGTACCTACCTATTCTTTGACCTTAAGGACTTTCTTATTCAATTACTCCATTTTTTTTCTTATTTCAATGTCTCTTTTTTTTGCCTCTGAATGCGTGTGTCTGTGTTTGTTGCTTTTGTAAATATGTTTTGAGAGCGTGAAGTGATTTAATTTTATAAACTTGTCCTTTTGGGTATGATGTTTTTGCTTGTCTCTCAAGTTTATTAATTAATGTTATCCTTTTCTTCGTATTCTCAACCTCTCTCAAATTGTAAGATTAAATATTCACAACTGTGCTAACAATACCATAATAAATTATCTCACTGGAAAGTGTTCTCCAATTATAATTAATTTTTTTTCCACGAACAGCAGTGTCCTTTTATTTTTGTTTTCATAAAATTTTGACAGGACATTTAAAAGAATCTTCAAGGGTCATTTAACGATAACAAAACCTTTTCTACAGATATTTTGTTTTTAAAGGTTTAAAGCTCCTTAACAAATATTTGTATTTTAAATGAATAAAAATAGCTGGACTTTATTTTGGGCTATATTTTTATCATGATGAAATGTCAAAATTAAGAGCAGACGTTAGAGGAAGTTGAGTAATGACGTAATGAGTATGCAAGTACCTCTTTCACTTTAACGTTCATTTGTCTTTGGATGAAAATATCAAGAGAAACAAAGAGAGATATTACTGCCACGCCTACTATCTTAATGTTTGTATTTTCTTAAAATGGTTTTTCAAATGAAATACGCCCACATTTTTCATACGCTCTGACTAATGGCTTGGATGATATAAGGTGAGAATTTAAGATTTTCTCGCTATATACTATAATTTGATTTCGTTCCCGGTTAGAAAATAAAGGGTCCGCCATCTAACGTTTTTTTTTCAACTAGTGCTTATTTCGTGAATGGTAACATTTAGCTCATGTCTGATTTGACAGATAAAATTAGTTTTATCCTTCCGCTGCGCTGAACGAATAAGGTTGTGTATACGCTGGAACAACGCTGGGAAATATTGCGACATTGCTTTGAAAATCATGGTAATGTTGCAGAATATGTGTGCGGAAAAAATCAACTTTTCAGATGAAGCTCATTTTAATCTTGGCGGGTATGTAAACAAGCAAAATTATCGCATTTGGGCACAGAAAACCCGCATTCATACATTGAAAAGCCGATACACCAAAAACGAGTCACTGTTTGGTGCGGATTTTGGTCCAGAGGCATAATTGGGCCATTTTTCTTAGAAAATGAGCAAGGAGTGGTGGTTACAGTCAATGGCGATTGTTATCGGGCCATGTTGAATGAATTTTTGTTCACAAAAATTGAAGAGGAGGATATTGGCAACAGGACGGCGCTACGTACCACACAGCCGAAGCTACACTCGATGTTTTGCGCCTTGTTTTTGAAGATCGCATTATCAGCCGCAGAGCTGATGTCGTTTGGCCACCTTGGAGCTGCGATTTGACAGCGTTGGACTATTGTTTGTGGGGTGCCGTAAAAGATACGTGTTACGCCGACAAGCCAGAGACAATTTACGCTTTAAAAGACAGTATTCGTGAAGCCATTGGTGAAATACAGCTGCACACAATCGATAATATGTTTAAAAATTGGACCGGTCGTGTAGGCTACTGCATGGCCAGTCGAGGCAGCCTTATTTTCCATTATTAGGAAGGATTGTACTTTCAAATTAAAAAAAAAATTGAGAAAATATTCAGTAGTTTTTTTTATACCATTTTCAAAAAAAAAAGTTATTTGGCAGACCCTTTAGAAATATATCGTCTTTAATGTCGTCATAATGATTCCGGGAAGGAAATAGTTGGCTTTGCATATTGTTTTGAAGTAAACATACGTGTTTAAAAACAATAAACACTTCTGCCATCTCGTTGTTGTTGAAAATCGATTTTCAAGGTTCAAGAAAACAATTCTCAATAAGGCATAATTGGTTCTTCATACGAAAAATCATGTATGTATATTGTATATGCAATTTGTTTCTCTGAAAGATTGGTCTGTCTCCTTTTTTTGAATAAATTGTCCCAAACGATTTAAACATTTATAGAAAGTCCATCTCCTTAAGACGCTTAGCCCAACATTCGTTCGGTCTAGCTGTTAAGTTGAAATTTCTGTCAACATAATGAAAATCAGATAAAGCTATTGAATATCCTTGAAACAAGCCTGTTTTCGACCTTCACTCCAACGCATTGTCATCGAAATCTAATAAAACAGAACAAAATGTATATGTATGTGCAATGTACTGTACATACATATTTCATAAATTTATTTTTTTATTCTGTCACCCAAAAGCCACTAAAGGCCAGCAGACACATGCCGCTTTTTCAAAGCTACCACACAGTCACACAATAACCCCAAAAAAAAACTGATTGTTATGCAGCTCACAGATAAGTCCTCCCTCTGTTCGACTGGAAAATATTATACTTACAACTCTGTATTGTATCCATTATTATTCTTGTGCAAAAACTGAGACATGTTTTCTTTTCGATAATGAAATTTTGTTTCTGCTTTTTCAACATCATTTTCAAAATGTTTGTTTTCCAAAAAAAGCAGCACAAAAAAACCTATAATTAACAGTTTATACTTTTCACTTCTGTTAACAAAAAATGTTTCAAAAAATTAGAAAAAAAAAGGAAAAATAAACTCACAAGTCACAACAAAGCTGGAGCTGGAGGGGATTTTTTTGTCCTTAGTGGAAAGAGATATATTCCTTTTTATCCTTATTCATATGGCGAGGCGTGTGTCTTCATCTGAGAGATCAACAGGTGTTTGGGTATTCATGCATTGTTGGGTGGTAACAAAGGAACGCCTTGACAGATGATTCTTTCTTTGAAATCACTTTGGAAGCTAAATTCACTTGCTTCAGAGTCAGCACTTAATTGTTTTTATCTGCAGAAAATGAAGATGAATCAGTTTGTTTTAGAAGTGTGAAGTGATGAGAAGATTGCAGAAGTGGATTTGTCGTAAAGTCTTCATGATCTACTAACTTTGGGTTATGAGAGAATTTCGTTCATATCGTTGCGCTCATTCTCGACAGTCATTTGTCATGACATCTTGTTAACAGCAAAATCTGAATTAAAATTTTTGTTCATAATCCAACCGTGGTTTAATTCATAAGCATAAGCATTTCTACATTGTTGAATAATGAATTAAAACGTTTCTGTTGTTTTGAGTGTGTGATTTATAATTAAGTCTCTATGTTTTGCTGGATCTTAACTTTTTCTTCATTTTTTTTTCTCTTTTTTCATCTTTTATTCTCTTTGTATTCTTTGTCTTTTTCTATGTCGTTTTCATTGTTTTCTTTTAAAATTAAAATTAAAATTAAAAATATTTAAATTTCTAATAAATGGTAATTAGGTGTTACAAAGTCGAAATGTCCTTCGTCCTAATAAAATGATTGGCACATTCAAAATTGATGTTGCTACAATTTGGGCTCATAAAGGTATGGTATCGATTGAAGAATTATCAATTTAGAGTTCTAATAACCATTCTCGAATGTGCATTTGCATGTTTACATCACTTTGATTGTTTATTTGGTATTCGCTTGTTTGAAAATTTGTTTGATAAATCATTACACTGTTATTAAAATTTATGATTTAAACACCTATTATCATGTTTCAGCTCATGCAACAAGTTAAGTAAACTAGAAGCAGAGGCGGCGTAAGGCGTGGGCGACGTGGGCCATCGCCCACGGCCTCGCGGTACAAGGGGCCTCGCGCTTCAAAAATGTTTATGCATTGCTTAAGTGAGAATAAAATGCAAGTGAAAGTGAAATATTTTTTTTTTAGTCTGGCAACATTTGCTTACGTTGCGTAATTATAGTGAGTAAATCCTTGACGCGCCGACCAGTGCGGAGAATTAATTGTTTTATTTGTTTACTTTCCTTGCTAGAAAGCCAACAAATCAAATCAAGGTACCACACGCCCGCAACGCAGTCACTAGCAAAGATTAACTAAATAATAGGATGGGAACCTGTCTTACGTTTTACTCCCTTGATCCCAATTCTCTTTTTTTTTGCGGGAATTTTATTATTTATTTATTTATTGATCAATTTGAATGCTTAGTAATTGTAAGATACAATATCTTATAAGGTAGTTACAAGCTTGTAAATGAGAATGACAATGTTATTATTAAATGACATTTGAATTATTTATTCATTTCTATACGGTCTATGTAAGTATGTAATAAAAGTGTTTTGATTTTCTTTAATAAAGCGTGGAAGGGAGTTCCAGAGGCGAACTGAATTTACAAAAAATTGACGCTCAGATGTTAAGCACGTATAGCGAGGGTGAACTAGTTGACGAGTCCTGTTAGAGGTGGGGAAACATATTCTGTCAAAACAATATTGTGGTTGTTGTGTGAGCAATATATCGGAGAGGAGGATTAAACAACGAAGTTTTACATAATTTTCCAAGGGCATATTTAGTAGCAGGGAAGAATATTTAGATATTCTGTCACACCTACGTATGCACAGCGAACGATATTATTAAAAGCAATATTAAGTTTGCGTTTGCTATCATATCTACAGTTGCAATGTAACTCACATCCATAAATCAAAATAGGTATAAGCAAGGTCTTCGCTAGCAGTATTCGTGTTTTTACTGGCGTAAAATACTGGGTTACCCAAAATGTACGAAGAGCACCATACATTTTGCCGACAAGTCCGTTTATGTGATCGTCCCAAGTCAAAAATCGATTAAATGTAACGCCAAGGTTCTTTGCAGTTTGTACGTATTCGATTGGATCATTACTTAACATAATTTGAGGAAAGTAAACAAGATCTAAGTTCTTTCTTGAGATAACTAAGCATTTAGATTTCGTCGGATTCAAAAGACCATTTAAATGGGACCAATCTAAAATTTTCTCAAGGTCCTCATTGATATTGGAGACTCCATTGTCAATAAGTCCGAGAGAGCAGTTAAGATATAGTTGGACGTCATCTTTTGTTTATTTTATCGCTTTTGCAAATTTATTAGATTGAATTTTGAAATTGTTATAGCACGTTTTTCTTAAACTCACCACGAAAACAATAGAAGTTATGATTTTGGATGTGTTCCAAAAAATTAGGCCGATGACTATGACATACTAAGGTTGGAAGGCAGGAACGCACTAAAATATGTAAAAATATTGGCGCAAAATTGTAGTCCGCTAATGAACAAATTTGGTGTGATACTAGCTTAAAATGACTCAAACGTCATTTTGCGCTATTGAATTTAGGAGTTGTCATGTAAGTTTCATTGTCAATTTGATTCTTGTTCTCAAAAAATAGAAAAAAACACGAAGAAAAAGCAAACAGTGTTGCTGTTTTTGTTTTAACCTGGACAAAATGTGAAAATATTCGTCATCTTAAATTGCATCACATAAACAACTTCTTGTCTCACAATTCAAAAAGTGAAAAAGTTAACATAAATAATTATGTAGATTTTTTAACAAAAATGAACTGAAAAATTGTTCGGTGTTTTTATAATTAATTTTTCCTTACAACACGTGTCATAAGTCTCTCGGCCACTTATCGTTTCCAAAAACGAATACAATTCAATTTTTCATTGTTTTTGCAGAGAGCATCTCTGTTTTAATAATACTAAGCTTCATACATAAAAGTTTCAAAAAAAGTTTAAAATCTTTCATCTTCATGCCTCAGTGCTGGAAATAAAAAATACTAAAATATTTAATATTGTTAGTTCGAATGAAAATAAAAAAAATAAATTTCTTAGTTTTTGAGAAAATACAGAAATTCATTGTTTCAATTTAATTTAACGTGTTTTCTTACTTTAATTACTCTTTAAATTGATAAGGATGTGCAAAAGCACAATTTCTATCACCGTCACGATTTGGAAAAGCCAAATAATGATGCTCTATGAACAAATTCTACACCTTTTTATTTTATTTCGTTTCCCTTACCCAAAGTTATCTACCCTATTTGTGAACAATTCACGTAAGAACAGCCTCTGCTAATAGGAGTTTTTCAAAATTAAAATTAATAAACAAATTATTTAAGAAACACAATGAGCCTAGGCTGAATAACGAAACAATAATTAAATAATTTAGTAAAGTTAAAAGCAGAAAATTTTTCTTCCTTTAATAAAGAAATATAAGTATTTAAAATTATTTTATTTAAGAAATGTATATAAGGTGGAGATGACAATTTGTATTTTATATGAATAAGAACTGTGCAGTGTTAATAATTGTTTTTTTGTTTTTTTTAAATTATTTTATAAAATCCGTCTTCAGGTCGCCACAGAACAGGGCCTCGCAAAATCTGTCTTGCCCACATAAAATTTTGGTCTTGCGCCGCCACTGACTAGAAGTATACCAATAATGTAATTAAATATTTTCCATTACCAAGATTTATTGTTGGTGCCTAGTAAAACTACCAAAAAAAAAAAGACATTGAAAACCAATTTTAGACCGTTAATTTAAATCTACTTTTTGGTGTCAACCACATATTTACCACGAATTTTGGCAATCAAAACTAATTGAGTTTAATCAATTTATGGTCAATTAATTGGTTATTAAAGCACTCTGATAATGTTTTCCTTTTTAGGTAATTTGAAATCGATATACATTATATCGATGTTAAAGTAGATGTAATTAGGGCAAAACAAACAAACAAAAGAAAAAAAAAATTTCCGTGTTGAAAATCTACATTAAATGTGAAAGGTAAATTTGGGTAATAAATTGATTAATAGTGATGAGGAGTGTTTTTGATCCTTAAGACGCATAGTGTCCTTCAGATTGTTTGAAATGAGTAATGGAAAGAATGTTTCAAGCAAAGTAATGTTGAAGTGATTAATATTCGAGCCTAATTATGTTTTTAAAGTTTTGGGCAGATGTATCATACATTTATCTTTTGAAAAGAAAAAAAATGTTCGTTCGTTTTCTGAACTATTTTGCAATTTTTGTAGAAATTATCATAATTTTCATTATTTTAGGGTTGTCTTAGTTTTTTGACCCCCATTAACCGCTGAACCGATTTCGCTCAAAACCTAATCAGTTCTTAACAAGGTAATGCCGCGTCAAATGAGATCAATTTCATGGCAATACGATGAGTGTTTTGCGAAAAAATCGAGCAGAAAAAACGTAACGGACATACGAACATAGGTATATATAATACGAACATAGGTATAATGTAATACACTATACACACACACAATTGGTCTGTTCTTTTACTCCCTAAAACTGCCGAAAACTGCAGAAAACTCCCAAGTTCTCCCACTTTTCTGTTCTTTTACTCCCAATTTTTGTAAGATCTTTCACTTTTGAAGGAGAAAAATATTTCCCATATCTCTCGATTTTAGCCACAAAAATTTCTTGTGGCAGTTTTTGTAAGTTCTGTCAAACCATAAGAAGTACATTGAATTTTGTTGACGTCTGATATAATTTTGTGCATTTGAGAGATTTTTGGTGTCAAGCGTTCTTTTACTTTTTGGGAGAATTACAAAATTTCATCCCCACTCCTCGATTTTTGACAGTTTTTACAAAAACTGACGAAAAAGTAAAAGAAATTGACCTATTATGATTAAAAGGGTTGATTTGGATTCTAGTGACCTCGAAACATGGAGACATGAAAAAACTGTTGAATCACAAAATTGGCCACATTACAATAACTTCCTTTGGGAAGGTAAAAATCAAAAAAGCTTTTCTTCTTATGATTACCACCAAAAACCCCTCTTGAAAATAAATAAATAAATAGAGTGGCGCGACAGCTCTTGAAGAGCCAAGGCCTAAGTGGCTTGCTCTCATCAACAATTCTCAGAGTGCGTGTGAAGAATTGAGGGGACCTATAATTTAACGCCGATTCCGAACGGCAAAGTTGAGAAGCACTTTTTCATGACAGATTGATACTCTTGGAAGTTTTGTCAGGTCTTCGCACGAGACAGTACCCGTGAAAGATGAAATAAAAACTTTATGGGCACGAGTAGGACTCGAACACATGACGTTCTGCTTGGCAGCCAACGCACCTTACCACTAAGCTACGGGCACCTACCCCTCATAGAAAAAATTAGTATCAACATTAGCTTTATAGCAGTTATTATTTGAATTATCTTGCATATTGCACGTTTTTTCTCCTTTCTTCAAGTAGTATGTAGTGTTTGTTTTATTTCTTTTTGTGCAATTTGACTACAGAATTCAGCGATTTGTGGGTAAATATCCAACAAACTTTCTTATGCACGATCTGCTTTAATACTTTTGTTCCAAAAACTATTACCAATCTAAATCAAAACATTTCTTTCTTCTAAGATCATCAATTTTACCATAAATGGGCTTTGCTCTCGGATCCAGATGATTTCTACAGTGGTCCAAAAGGTTATTTAAAATGTGATATTGGAATAATTGGAAAAGGTGATACAGTTAAGGTGCCTCAGAAATCCGAAAAGGATCCCGATGATATTGAAGCGTAAGTCTCACTCTCTCTACGTACTACTACACTTAACACAAATTACATTGTTTTAAAATTTCAAGAAACCTCCTCCTTCCCGATGGAGTACCAATCGAACGACAACGAGCTAAATTTATAGTCAAAATTTATCGTGCCGACGGACTGCCTAGAATGAACTCGTCAATAATGGCAAATGTCAAAAAAGCCTTGACTGGAGAGTCTAAGGATCTGGTTAGTCCGTATGTTCAGGTTTCGTTTGCTGGGTTGATGGTTCGTTACTAACATTTACCTATACATACATGAAAAGCATTATCACCTTATTTGTTTGCAGGGTAAAACGACCGTGAAAAAGAACGCCTACGCTCCCGTTTGGAATGAACAACTTGTCTTCACAGAAATGTTTCCACCACTCTGCCAGCGCATTAAGGTAATTTTTTCTAACTTTAATTGCTAAGCAATCTTTAAAAATGTGTGCTTTTCCTTTTAAAAAAGATCCAACTCCGTGATGCTGATCCTATGAAGCCCTCTATCATTGGCACCCATTACATTGACCTTAAGCAAATTTCCAACGATGGCGAAAAAGGTTTCCTTCCCACCTTCGGTCCGTCGTTCATCCATCTATACGGCTCAACCAGAGATTACACTCTTCTCGATCAGCATTCAAACCTGAATACAGGCTTGGGTGAAGGCGTTAGCTATCGAGCCCGACTACTGATTGCCATTCGAACAGAAATCACCGACAATGTCGAGCCAACAACAGAGAAAAACGTCGAACTTGAACCCACTTATCCAATATCCGAATCGTCGTATTCCAAGTGTGAAGAGTTCTTCCTTTTCGGAGCGATTCTCGAAGCTTCGATGATTGATAAAAAGGTAAGTGATCGAACGGTGTTCTTTGAATTGAGCATGGGCAACGCTGGCAACTCACTGGATGGACACAATGAGAGTTTTACCACAGCTGATGATGATGAGGGGGCATTGGAGACAGTTGATAGTACATCGTATAGTAGTACGACAAATGCTTGTAAGCCAACAAGTCATAATAAGACTCATTATTACTTGCCTTATTGGGACTATAAGCCTTGCATGGATGTGCGATGTGCTCTGCCGGATATGAGAAGACGCATGTACAATAGTAACATGCTGTCGAAAATGGCTGATAAAATGGTATGTTTTGGCAAATTCTAAATGGTCTAGCGGTTTCTAAAGGCATTTTATAGGAAGATGGTCTGAATGAAATTCATAAGCTTATCGAAGATGAAGATCCTAAATCAGATGTTCGGCTAAGGACAGTGCTTGAAGAGCTAGCGGCGTCCTGTACGAAATATTTGGCAATAACGAAAGCTAATCTAACAGGTCCAGGAACTGGGAACACGAAATTGGACAAGGAGAGAATGAAGTTGTGTCAAAGGGAAATCGTAAGTTTCATTGCTATTCCAACTTCTGCTTCTAACTCATGTTAATAGGAATCCCTTGGAAACATGGCCCGCAACCTTCGTGCACTGGTTACCCGCAGTTCGCTCATGGAGCGATTCAAAACAGCAAAAACTTATCTGCAAAAATTAAAGTTTCTGATCGATGATGTGAGTGTTTTTCAATTTTATTCATCCCATTGCATTCATTAAATCAATCTTCTTTCAACCCACACACACAAAAAAAGCCACAACATTCCCTCCCTGATATATTCATATGGATGATTGCGAATGGCAAGCGTATTGCCTATCATAGAGTATCAGCAAGAGATTTAATCTATTCCGAAACCGAAGAGGAATGCGGTGTGCATTGTGGGAAAGTTCAAACATTATTCCTGAGAGTAGGTGTTGTGTGATGTGAAATCAATTGAATGGCTTTTGATGTGTGTCTGTTTCTTTTTTGTTGAAGCTTCCGTGGAAGCAGGCAGCCGGAACTGCTAGTTGGTATCTGCAAGCGAAGTTATCAATCTACCTGTGGTTAGGGGTGGTTAGTCATAAAGAACACTTTTTCGAAGGCTTGCCACATGGTTACGACCTGTCTCATGAATTGAGGAATGCCGATAGACCAAGAGCAATGGCACCCAACCATATTCACTATCTAGAGAAGCACGTAAGTGTATCTAATGTATATTGAAAAGCAGTGAAAAATCCATTTATATTGTAGACCTTTCAACTTCGAGCACATATCTACCAAGCCCGGTCGCTGATTGGCTCCGATGCATCAGGCCTGAGTGATCCCTATGCAATAGTGTACATAACCGAATTCACAAAAACCACTCAAGTTATCGAAGAAACCTTAAGTCCAACATGGGATGAACTACTGGTGTTCGAGGAGGTCCTTGTTTACGGAGGTCAGGATGAAATCAAAAAAGACCCACCCACAATAATCATTGAGATCTACGACCAAGACAAGGTAGGCAAGTCAGAATTCATTGGGCGAGCCATAGCCAAACCTCGAGTCAAGCTGAAAGACACTGTCTATACGACGCCAACCCTTGAATGGTTCGACATTGTCCGAGGGCCCGATGAAGCTGGTGAGCTCTTGGCAGCTTTTGAAATGCTCGAAATCGGTTCGAGTGACATGCCAAGAATGACAGAGCCTAAAATCAGTCAAATTGAACCGAGAAAGGACAGAATGTCAGCTCCGACACCTGGAACCATATTCCCAGTGCCCAAGGAAGTCAGACCGCATTTGGCAAAATTCAAACTCGAAGTGCTCTTCTGGGGTCTGCGTGATCTGAAGAGGGTTCACTTTATGTCTGTCGATAAGCCACGCATTGATGTCGAATGTTCTGGAAAGATTCTCAGTTCTAACATCATCCAGAATGCCAAGAAGAATCCCAACTTTCCGAGCATGCTGAAATCCATCGAATTGGAATTACCTCTGGAAGAAACCTACGCCCCACCTATTACTATTCGTTGTGTAGACTGTCGGTCTTTTGGCAGATACACTCTCGTCGGAACCCACCAAATTACATCGATACACAGATATATGTATAAACCACCTCCTAAGGAAGACATTACAAAGTATAAGACAATCGGCGGACAAATTATTCTGCCATCTCCACGTCAAGAAGAGAGCAATCATGATATGCCGAGATTGACGGCCAACGGGCCAAGGGACTTATACCTGCCGAAGAACTCATCGTGTGAGAATTTGACTCTTTATGGAGCTGCGTGTGTGACTAAAATGTATATCCTTGCTGATTTTAAAAGCTTAGGCAACTGAATGATATGTGTGTGTTTTTTGCAGGGTCAAGAAACAACATCCCAAGCGTAAATCAACTTCATTTGATCCAATTCAGGAATGCGACACCGATGACGAGAATAATAAGGACTGGTGGACAAAATACTTTTGGTCGTATGAGAAACTCATCGATGCCAATAAAGAATTGAGTAAACCGGCGCTGATTCAAACGAAAGAGGAAAAGCAGCAGAGATTGAATGTGAAAAGTTCGAAAATTGTGAACAAACTGAGTCCAAAACGAGGCAGGAAGGATCAAAAGGGAACACCAATTCCAACTGTTGAAACTGCTGTTTGTAAGGTAGGTAAACGAAAATTCGGGCACTTGAAGATGAGCTCTCCTTTGCGTTACTTTTATTGAAATTTTTTTTGGACATCTTATAAAAGAATCCCCATCAAAATTGTATGTTGTTTTATAAAATTCGAACCTTTATTTTAGCCGACGTCGTCGTCAAGCATACACTCGACCTTCGATTGCAATTTTGCGGTAACTATACATGAGTCAAACCTTACATTAAAATTATAAACAACATTCCTCTGACACTTTTATTAAAAAATAAAAATTATTTGTATTCTTGTTTAAAATTTTTACCAAATTCTATTACGAATTGTACACTTTTTACAATTATTTATTATTAATTTATTTATGTCGTGTTTTTATTCTAATAACAACCAATAAAAGAACACATTCTCACAGCACCGTCCACTAATATCAGAAACCCAATATTTTGATTCATTTTGTGTCGTAAAAATTGTGTATGCACCTAAGACAGTGAATTGCATGAAACCGTAATATTGGAAGATATACTGGAAATGAGAGCACTCAAAGTAAATTAAATGAAGATATACTATTATTGTAATTTTACTTTAGCATAATGCTCTTTTGGTCTTTTTTTAATGCAAATAAATAAAAAAAAACTTTATTTCATTCTTTCTCCTAACTTTTCGTAAGACTTCCTTACTTCTTCAGGCGACTTTTCTTCATTCATTTGTACTAAATCATACTATGCTTGATATTGCGCCATTATTGCATCATATTGACAAGAAATGAAAGGTATAGGTATTACAGCTTAAATACAGGTTCTTGTTCACTTGATGTTAAAGTGCTACCAAAGACTAAAAAAGCATACCTATGCTAATTTAAAATTACAATAAGAAATTACAAAGAATTGGTCGAACACATACAATAACAAAGGTTTTAATTAGCAAATGAAGAAATAGTCCGCAATTAAACAATAAAATTGGATTAACATGATTTTAATGTACTCATTACAAGTGAACGCCGCGAACTTCGTTTTGCCTTTAGATAAACTCAAAAGTTATAATCAATCTCATATTCTTAAATTTCAAAATGATTTTCTTGAAAGAAATCGATCATCGTGGAATTTCATTCCAAGCTTAACAACCATTCGTCGTTTGTAAGGGAGTCCTTTTTTGTATATGGCTAAGGTTGTTCAGCGGATCCAGGGTCTACAGCAGGAAAGACGCAAAGCTCCGATTTGAGAGAACAAAAAATACTTCTTTATTTATCATCTTTAATTCAATAGAATAATAAAAGCGTTACAAATCAATTATTTCAATATAATATTTAGAACAAAAAAGTGTTACCTACAGTGTTATTTTAATAAGAAACAGTTAAGTTTATATACATTTAGTTGTATAAACAGCAACACTTTTCCTGAATTTTCAAGTTCTCTACCGAAACCATATCAGAAATGAGTTTTCGAATTCCAAATTTAATTTTATGTCGAAGTCAAAGTCAGTTGCACCGATGAAATTTACTTTCAATTTCGATGCCTAAATTCAGGTTCCATTGCACACTTTTGGCGCTATTTATAACAACAAACAAATTTATAGCGCAAAAACTACAATTTAATGTCTGAAGTAAATAAGAAGTAATATTTTATTACCCCTTAAACATTTAATATACCTAATTAATTAAAATTTATAACAGAATACTTTACCTATTCAAAAGCAATTTTTCTAGTTTCCCACTTTTCTGAAAACAATTATTTTTTCATAAGAATCGACTCTTTTTTGTCACCTTTTATTAGAAGTAAGGAGATCGAAATCTGCTACCTTTTTTATTTTTTTCAACAGCCCTGAATTAGCCAAATCACGACAGAAATTTTATGAGACATCATACGCTGAGAATCATGGAGAACGAAGCATTAAAATTCTTCGTTCAAATATTTCTATAGTTGGTAGTTGCTTTTTTTGGGAAATCAGTCAGTTCCAGAAAGTTCATGCTAAGCCGCTAAGGAGAGGACCCGTCGATTGCTTTTTTTTTATAAAAAACCGTATTTTTTTTTTGATATATTGAGACTCCGTCTCTGTAATACTCATTAAAAAAATGGCTACAAAAGTTGATTCTTCCTCCAATATTGTTCTTTGGTTGTTTAAGCTGTATTCAATGTTCTAGTTTTTTGTTAACTATGAAATCCCAAACATCATGTTCGTCTAATTTTAATTCTTTCGTGCCTAATAAAAATTTTATTTTAACAATAAAACAATAAAAATAAGATTCGAAAAAAATTATTTATCACAACCTAAAATCAAAAACCAAAATTAAAAAAAAAAAACAACAATTTTGCATAAAAATGCTTAATCCCGGAAAAAATAGTACCTACTATTTCTTTTTCCAAAAATTAGTAAATCTAGCAATGTCAAATTTTCCGGTTTCAAAACTTAAAAAGAGTATGAATTTCTAAATAGAGCATGGGTTACCGGAAGAATTTGTATTTCCGAAGATTAAACACCTTGGAACAATAATCAACTTTTGTAGGCATTCTATTCAATGATTTTATTATCATTGTCTCACAATTTTTTATAACAATTTTAGGCCATATCTCTTTTTGAAGCATTTTTCGTCCTGAAA
The DNA here is from genome assembly GCA_943590905.1 of Sphaerophoria taeniata. Lineage (NCBI taxonomy): Eukaryota > Metazoa > Arthropoda > Insecta > Diptera > Syrphidae > Sphaerophoria > Sphaerophoria taeniata. The sequence continues at coordinate 30,530,817 of OX016541.1, forward strand.
AGACGTTTTTTATAATTTTGTATTTGTAAAAAAAAAAAAAAACAATTGACTGTAGCACGAACAATCTGGAACTGGCTGATTTGATTTCACAAAAAAGCAATTGCTTATATAGAATTATTTGAACGAAGATTTTTAATTCTTCGTTTTCCATGATTATCAGCGTTTTAGGTCTCATAAAATTTCTGTTTTTGAAAAAAAGTGTGTGACCTGATTCAAGGCTGTTAGAAAAATCGAAAAATGTACCAGATTTGAATTCCTTAATTTTCATAAGTTTGACTGACGAAAAGGAGTAGATTGTCATGAAAAAAGGAAGGAAACAATAACGAAGATAAAATAAGGCATAAAAAGTCCGTTGTTTCAACAATTATTCTAATAAGGCGAATTTTACATCGTGGCTCACATGCAGTGCTGTCGTTTCAAAAATGTAATGGGGAGCATTTTTGAATTATTTTGAGGAGTATTTTCTATGTTTGGGTAGTATAATTTTTTAACTAGGAACTTAGCCCGATAAATCGCCTCCGGAAAAAAGTATCACTTATAATGGGTTTTGCAGATCATTTTGAAGTTTCAAAAATGATGTGGTTGAACGTTGAAGTTTATTAGCAAACGATACTTTCCTATAAATTTTTGGGAGTTCTAAAACCCAAATTGTGTGTTTGTCGGATAGGAGGAGCCTTTTATTCAGTCGAAGTTGATATCAACTTGAGGATTTGATCCTTTAATTTCGATTTAAGTTGTCTTCATTAGAGGCTGTCACTCTCAAATTATTGTTCTCAACTGCCAAAAAACCAAAGTAGATCATTAAACATACGTACAATTAACTGTCAGATATTGTGTGTTTTCTGCATTTAGTAAAACACTTTTTTTAATAAAACAAATAGTAGAGTCAATGAAGCTCAAAAAAGGGCGTTTTCAGAAAGTCCTCAGAAACAGCTCGGATTTTGAAAAAAAAAATTTCTAAATTTTTTGTTTTTTATATTCTTTAAAGTCTGAAACAAATCATTTGGGGGAAATTATTGCTTATATTGTTTAAACAATTTTTATATTGTTTATAAAGAGAGATCCAAAATTAATGTTTTTGATAATTGGAGTGTTTAGGTTGCATTAAGACAAGAAAAAAATCATATGGAACGGGGGGTCTATTGTCCCCCGTTTAGCCGGGAGGGGCTATCTTATAACGAAAAAAGACTATTTTTTTTATAATATTAAAAATTAACGGCTTTGTCCATAATGCCATGTTATACCTTCTTGCAAAGCTAAAAAGTGCTTCTTTTATTTTGCATTTAAATAAAACTGTCTTTAGGAATGGTTTTTGAAAAATTTATCTTCAAAGTGAAAATATTGAAATTTTAACCTTTTTTTTTCAACTTCGAACTAATTTTTTTTCAAAATTTTATGTAATTAAGTACTAACTTCTTTCACAAATCACAATTAACAAGTTCTTAGTGAGAACCAGAAAACCGCATGCTTAAATTTCTTTTTGTTTTCAAGAAATTAAGAAAAACCCAAAAAAACTCAGAAAATTTGGATGATATTTTGTTCTATTTATTCGAAAAAATAATACTTACAAGTAATTTTGTGAATTTTTTTCTGAGTGTTTTTAGTTTTTTCTTAATTTCTCAAAAACAAGAAGATATTAAGGCATGCGGTTTCTGGATCGCACTGAGAACTTGTTACCGCATTTAATCCTGAAAAAAAAATAGTACTTAACTACATACAATTTCGAAAAAAATTAGTTCGAAGTTAAAAAAAAAAGTTGAACATTTCGATATTTTGACTTTGAAAATGATTTTTTCGAACACTATTCCTGAAAACAACTTTATTTAAATGCAAAATGAAAGAAGCATTTTTTAGCTTTGCAAGAAGGTATAACACGGCATTGAGGGAAAAGCCGTTGATTTTTAATTTTTTTTTTGAAAAATAGACTTTTTTTGTTATAAAATTGCCCCTCCCGGCTAAACGGGAGACAATAGACCCCCCGTTCCATATGATTTTTTTCTTGTCTTAATGCAATCTAAACACTCCAATTATCAAAAACATTAATTTTGGATCTCTCTTTATAAACAATATAAAAATTGTTTAAACAATATAAGCAATAATTTCTCCCAAATGATTTGTTTCAGACTTTAAAGAATATAAAAAACAAAAAATTTAGAAATTTTTTTTTTCAAAATCCGAGCTGTTTCTGAGGACTTTCTGAAAAAAAGCTTCATTGACTCTACTAAAATAAAAAACACTCAGAAAAAAATTCACAAAATTACTTGTAAGTATTATTTTTTCGAATAAATAGCACAAAATATCATCCAAATTTTCATTTAATTATGAAAGAAGTTAGTACTTAATTACAGAAAATTTCCCAACAAAATTAGTTCAAAGTTGAAAAACAAAGTTAAAAATTTCAATATCTTCACATTGAAGATGAATTTTTCGAAAACCATTCCTTAAAACAGTTTTATTTAAATGCAAAATGAAAGAAGCATTGCATATTTTGCGAAAAGGTGTAACACGGCATTATGGACAAAGCCGATGATTTTTAATATTTTTTTGAAAAATAAGATCGCCCCTCCCGGCTAAACGGGGGACAATAGACCCCCCTCCATATGATTTTTTTTTCTTGTCTTAATGCAATCTATACACTCCAATTACCAAAAATATCGTTCATGGATTACCCTTTATAAACAATATAAAAATTGTTTAAACAATATAAGCAATTATTTCCCCCAAATGAAATGTTTTAGATTTTAAACAATATAAAAAACAAAAAATTTTGAAAAAAAAAATTCCAAATCCGAGCTGTTTCTGAGGACTTTCTGAAAAAAAGCTTCATTGACTCCACTACAAGCAAAGAAAAATAATCTCAGCTTGACTTTAAAATTCAACTCTTGAGTTTGTCAACTGCAAAGGTTCACGAGTTGAAATAAGTGAAAAAAACGGCTCCAAATCAATTGTTTTTGCCTATAATTCTTTTTCGCCAGTTTCCCACTTTTCTGACGAATTAATATTTAAAAGTTCCCCAAGTTGTCCCTAATTATAAATTTAACAACGGAACTGCACAGAAAATATCACTTTAGATTTGAAAAAGTTGAATGCATGCGACAAAGGTCTGGTGATTAAAAAGGTTAGGTTTTCTTACAGTTCTATTTATAGTAATTCCACCAGTTGAATTTTATTTATTTCATTACAAAATTTTTAATCTAGTTTTCAACTTTTACCTTTCTGTAATTGCTTTAAATTTCGTTTCTGTATCTTCAGTGTAGGTTGAAGTGATCCAAAATCATTAACGTGCCTACAAATACAGACTTAAGTGATCCTGATCTTGATCCATAAAAGCGTATTTAAAACATGCAGGCTCATTTTTTCAACATTTTCGAGTAATTAAGGTGTGGAATTAGGTGTGTAGGTGTAGTTTAAGAAACCGTACGTTAAACGTTGGCGATTTTCCTAAATTGGTTACTTTGACTTAAATTTAGGCCAACTATCTCACAATTTTGATCTTTTTATTTTTTTGTATCTCATACATCATACTACATGGAATAGGTATAGGTAGATTTTGTTCACTAAGTTTGGGGAGTATATTTCGTCTAAAGGTAGTAGAGTAGCATTTGACTCTCGAAAGGAGTAAAATACTACTATAGTAGCAAAAACGACAGCAGTGCTCACATGTAAAACAGATGAACTTTAGAATGCAAAATATAAGGTGTGAGTTAAAATCCGAATACGTCTTAAGAAGAACCGAAATCCATATAATAGGGTAAACTACCCAATGATTGGCACCTTAAGGATTTTTGCTTTTATTTTGTTTTAAGAAAATTCAGGGAATTGACATATCTATTGTTAATATTTTTTTCATGTGCATTAACATTTCAGCTTTTGATTTTCAAATAGAAAGATCTGAATTTATTGTTTAAACAATTTATAAAAAACTATAAACAAAAAAACTCAATTTTTCCAGTGATTGGCACAGTTTTGCCATACATTGGCACCATTCCTTCCAATGATTGGCACACCTTAAAAGAGTTTTTTTTTTTAAGGAACAAAGCGTGTTTTATTATTTATTTGTTATTTAATTTTGCTATAATATACATATTATAAGAAGAAAATTAAAGAAAAGTTTTAAAAATAAATAATTATTATATACTAGCCGACCCGACGAACGTTGTTTCAACAAGGTTTTTTTTAGTGGATTAATTTTTTGTGAATATCTATTACAATATCAGTGTAAAGATGCGTTTAATAATTGAAAATAATATATTAATTTTATTTTATGAAAATATAATTATCTTAAAAAATAATATTAAGAATGCAGATATGGATAAATATGGATTGAAATGAAATACTGCTTCACCAATCTATAGGTATATATTTCCTCATATCTCAATTGTCAATTCTCAAACGAAACGCAAACTTTTGACAGATTTTTTAATGATTTTAATTTCAATTTCTTAGCATTATCAAACCATTTTTAAATCGATTTCAAACTTTTCAACAAACTGGCTGTAAAAAAAGATTTATTTGGCTCTTTAAAACAAAAAATCGGTGGTTGGGGAAGCTACTCTATTTTTTTCGGTAAAATTTGATTTTTTTATTCATTCGAAAGTAAATTGAATAAAACCAAACACATAACTTTGTTTTTTATTCCTCAAAAACGTATAAGAACATTTATTTTGCACATAACTTCTGTATGGGTGAATTTATGGAAAATTTCTAACCGTTTAAACATTAATTGAACTTCCATGAATATTTTAAGACTAAAATAAGCCTATTCGGTTCAGCCGTTCCCGAGATCAAACGATACTAACGAACAGCAATTGATATATATATATATATATATATATATATATATATATATATATATATATATATATATATATATATATATATAGATATTTCAATGTTTCGATTTTAAAAGTTCGTTTGATGCAAAAAAAAAAAACAATTTAATTTTGACGTGTTAAAATTATATTTAAGTGTTGTTTTTTTTAACTTCATGCGTTGTAAATAACAATTAAAATAATTTGAAAATTATTATACACATTAACAAAACATATGAATCAGTACTTTAAAAAAATACATAAAAATACATAATTGAAAAATTGAAATATTTCGTTTTTCGTTTGGGCTTTGGCATCTAAAGCAAAAGGTTCAAAAAGATGTATTTAACATTTGGTCTTATTGAAAAGTGCATAAAACTCTAAGATAAATTTAAAAAAAAATGTATCTACTACAATTTCCAATTGTTGGCATTATGCCAATAAACCCAATGATTGGCCCCTATCCCTATTGTTGGCACCCACACCAATGATTAGCACAATGCCAATCAACTAGTGATTGGCACCTACCCCTATTATTGGCACTCACTCCAATGAATGGCACAGTGCCAATCAACCTAATGATTGGCACCTACCCCTATTATTGGCACTCACCCCAATGATTGGCACAGTGCCAATCGACCCATTGATTGACACTCTACCCAATCATTGGCATGGGCCAATATATGGCTTTTCCATATTTATGTTACCAAAGAGTTAACACCCATAAAATAACAGTTAATTAATAAAATAACTAAACAAAATTAAAACTTACCTTTTCTTTGCGCTTTAAACTTAAAAAAAATAGCAAACTTGACCACTTTTAAAAAATTATCTTTAGCACACAAGCACTTTACTTTATAGACGTTCCTTACGATTTAGACAAGGTTTTCATCAAAAAAGGCGCGAAAACTGAAGTGAGTTTTTGACAGATTTTTCTTTCATTGCTACCAACCTTGAGATTTTAAAAAATTGATGCCAAATTAACCAAAAAATGCTAAGGAAAATAGTTTTAAAAATATATTATCGAAAACATGTTAAATGTGTGGCGTAGAGCTTATTTATACCTTTGGTGCCAATCATTGGAGGAGTGTCAACCATTGGGCAGTTTACCCTATGTTTTGGAAAAGTATTTCTCAGACTATCCCTTGAGAATTGGTTTTAAATGAAAAGCCCCACAACATTTTAAACACATCCTAGAAATTGTTGGATATTGCCACTTTGGATCTGTCGTAGAATGGCACTTATCATAATCTATTTAATTAAATGACAAAATTGAAGATTGCGTCAAAAGCAGGGGGCATATGACATTTTGTTAATACCTACAAGTAATTATAGTTCATCGGTTACAACATTTTTGTGTAAGAACTTTAAGATTTTTAAGCTCCTCTTTTTTCTTTCTTTCTGTGACAAGTTTCACAAGAAGCTCTTCAAATCTTACTACCAAAAATATTTTATATCCACCTTGAAATTTAAGCGGAAACAAAAATCACCGGCACATTTGTCTTGCACCAAAGTAAATTTGTTTCCCTGTCTTGGCGTTTTGTTTCTTTCCTCTCATTCCAATTCAATTCTTTTTTCTCAAGCTGAAACCACAAACCTAAACAAATTTCATTTCAGATTTTCCCCAATGAGCTCGAAGCCCAACCCGAATTCAATTACTTTCGCGAATGGCTACATGCATTCCCCCTGTTGCGTGGCAAAAAAACCGGCGACTCAATGGAAGATGAAAACCGAACGGTGGGCTTTTTCAAAGGAGCCATCAAAGTCTATAAACTGCCACTGCCCAAGGGCATGGAATTACCCACAATCACCTCCCTACCCGCCAACGATCCCATTCATGTTCTAGTTCGAGTCTATATCATCAAAGCAACGGACCTCCATCCGATGGATTTGAATGGTAAAGCAGATCCCTATGTTGTCCTGCATCTAGGTGGCAAGAGAATATCGGACAAAGAGAATTACGTCAGCAAGCAATTGAATCCGATTTTTGGGAAATGCTTCGAAGTCGAGGCAACATTTCCCCAGGACTCAATGTTGACGGTGCAAATTTTCGATTGGGATTTAGTGGGATCGGACGATTTGATTGGCGAAACACGAATCGATTTGGAGAATCGTTTCTATAGCAAACATCGTGCAACGTGTGGACTTTCGATGAAATATGAAGAGTAAGGACTTGAGACTGCATGAATTTCTTTTAATTGTTGGTGTTTTTCAGCACTGGCTACAATCGCTGGAGGGACCCAATGAAGCCCACTCAGATTCTGTCTAAGCTCTGCAAGGAGAACAAATTAGATGTTCCGCATTACTTCCAGGATCGTGTAGCAATCGGAAAATATTGCATGACATTCTCAGAGGAAGAAGTTATAGCTTGGAATGGTCCTACAACATGTAAGAATCGTGACGAGCATCTAGCTCTGGCTGTGCTGCACCGATGGAGTGAAATGCCGAAAATCGGATGCAAAGTAGGTAACCGATCAAGTATGGTCCCGTTTTAAATTCCAACTGTCTTTTAGATTGTTCCGGAGCATATCGAATCTCGACCGTTATATAATGTCGACAAGCCTGGCATAGAACAAGGTAAGCTAGAAATGTGGGTTGACATGTTCCCCATGGACATGCCACTTCCTGGACCCTCGGTTGATATTTCGCCCAGAAAACCAAAGGCCTACGAACTAAGAGTTGTCATTTGGAATACCGATGACGTCGTGCTGGAAGATGATGCCTTCTTCACGGGAGAGAAAATGTCCGATATTTATGTCAAAGGGTGAGCTTTTATGATTTTCTCGTTCGCTAGAAATAACATGCTTTGTCGCAGGTGGTTAAAGGGTCCGCAAGATATTCAATCAACAGACATTCATTATCGTTCCTTAACTGGCGAGGGCAACTTCAACTGGCGGTTCATATATCCCTTTGAATATCTAGCTGCCGAAGAAAGAATAGTCCTGTCTAGGCGAGAATCCCTATTCAGCTGGGATGAAACAGAGGTTAAAATACCAGCCCGTCTGGAGTTGCAGGTCTGGGACGCTGATCATTTCTCTGCTGATGACTTTTTAGGTTAGAGTTAATACATACAATTCACAATAAAAAAAATTAAACTCTTTCATCACTTTCAAGGAGCCATTTCGTTCAATTTAACTCGATTCCCGCGAGGTGCCAAGTCCTCAAAGCTATGCACCCTCGATATGCTCAAGACAGACAACGTTCCAACAATCAACATATTCAAACAGAAGCGGGTCCGTGGCTGGTGGCCATTCTTTATCAAGAAACAAAATGACGAAATGGAATTGACGGGAAAAGTCGAGGCCGAGTTCCACCTCCTAAGCAAGGAAGAAGCTGAGCAGAATCCAGCCGGATTTGGACGCAACGAACCAGACCCACTTGAAAAGCCAAAGTAAGACTAAACATTTTCCTTATTTAAATCTTTTGCAGTACAATTTTCGTGTCATCATTTCAGCCGACCGGATGCATCATTCATGTGGTTCTTGAATCCATTGAAATCGATTCGCTATATCGTTTGGCACAACTACAAATGGGTCATACTTAAGGGCCTCATTATTGCCGGCTTAGCATTGATGTTACTCTTATTCTTTTACTCCGTACCTGGATACACTGTCAAGCGTTTGCTCGGCGCCTAAGACAGCACTACAAATAATGTTTTTCTCTTTGACAATTGTTACGCATCACTTATGTACAATCAAATGTTGTTGTTAAATATAATTAAATAAAAAAAAACTTATTTATTCTACCTCTTACATTCAAAATCAAAATTTATGTACAAAATGTAGAAATTTCACAATTGTCTTTCCTTCGCCGCCGTGAAAACAAAAACTTCTATTTTTCGACTTGATAAACTTATAAATGTGTCTGTGAATTGTTAAATATATTTATTAAAATTTATAGAACAATTAAAAAACAAATACTATATCAGAAATGAAATATCATTAAACCTTAGATGGTAATTGTTAAAGATTTTTTTTTAATTTTTCTCTTTAGATGTGAAATGTGTTATACTGTAGCAACTTTTCAAATTGCAAAATCAAACCTATTTAAATATTGTTATACACTGCATTAGAATAATAATTTATATAATATCATTTTTTTCGTCTTGAAAGAATTTACGTGCTCAAAAATTATTATTAACTGAATAATAAATGTAGACAAAAGGTACCTTATAAATAATAAAACATAATTTATTGAATTTAAGCTTAAATCAAAATAAAGTAACGAATTTAACGTGAAAACTAAGAATGTTTGTTTATTTATTTTAAAGCGTTTTACAAAGTTCCAAGGACTACAGACGGCAAAACGGTTAGGGCAAATGTTTCCGACCTTGATGATGGCTTTCCTCCACAAAAAATCAAATTCAAGGAAAAATTAATTAAATGTCGATGTTGTGAGATAATATTCTAATTGTTGAACGGGTGTCATGATTTTGATTACATTTTGTAACGAATATGCAGTCTTTCATTTAGCGCAACCTTACTAAAAATTCAAATATAAAGAAAAATGCGTAAGATACTATCAAATATGTTTACTCGTTTGAAAAGCGTTTAAATGTTCGCCTTGACTTCTTGGGCTGACTCGTACCAAAATGTCCAAAATCGACTGATTGCCAACCCTAATTTGTGATTTTTTCCGATTCCAATGGAAATGAAGGTTCTTGGTGGTACATCTCGAAAGCACACAAAACAAATGACCGCATGTCATAAGACCGCAAGTTTTTCCCCTTGCGAGAATTACTACCTTTTGGAAAAAGAAATATGTAGTATAATTTTTTGTTGGATTTAGAACCATTTTGGAATTTTATTCCGAAATTATTATTTGATATTGGAATGTATGATATTCAAAATTGTTGTTTTTTGATTTAAGGTTGAGATCAAACATTTTTTTTACTTACTTACTTACTTACTTTACCGGCTCACGATCCATGAAGGGTCACAGCCTAGATACTGCAGTCTTCCATCGTGAACGATCCCTCGCATGCACTCTCCAGTCACCGAGACCAAGCGCTCTGGCATCCGCAGTCACTTGGTCCTTGTACCGTAGGTTCGGTCTTCCTTGTCGTCTTGAACCTGGGGGCTGGGATGAGAAGACTTTCTTGGCTGGAGCGTTGTCGTCCATTCGCTCGATGTGGCCGAGCCAATGTAGTCGTCTTTTCTTGGCCTTCTGGACTACATCCACATCTTGGTACAGCTCATACAGTTCTCGGTTGTATCTTCTTCTCCATTCGCCATCGTCGCATACGGGACCAAAAATCCGTCGAAGAATTTTTCTTTCGAACGTGCCCAGTATCAATTCCCCTTTTTTACTTATCGTCCAGCACTCGGCGCCGTAGAGTAGGACTGGTAAAATCAAAGTTTTGTATAGCAGACACTTTGTCTTTCGAGTGAGGAGTTTTGAACCCAGTTGTTTGGCCAAACCGAAGCAGCAGCGGTTCGCTAGGGTGATTCTTCTTCGGATCTCCACTAAGGTGTCGTTCGTGGGATTGATGTTTGTTCCAAGGTAGGTGAACTCCTTAACTACCTCGAAATTGCTGCTACCAACAGTGACGTTTTGTCCTAGGCGGTGGACAGATGTTGCTTTGTTTGTTGATAACATGTACTTTGTTTTGTCCTCATTCACTTCAAGACCAACTAGTTTCGCCTGTTCTTCAATCGCTGTGAAGGCCTCAAGCACAGCTCCCTTGGATCGACCGATGATGTCTATGTCGTCCGCATAGCCTAGGAGCTGGGTGGATTTGTTGAAGATAGTGCCCTCCGTGCTCACACCTGCCTTGCGCACTATCTGCTCCAGGACTATGTTGAAGAAATCACATGACAACGCATCTCCTTGTCTAAACCCTGCGCAAGTTTGGAATAACTCGGATGAGCTGTTACCCATTTGCACACTGCACTGCGTATTGTTTAGCGTCATGCGGCACAGCTGGATCAGTTTGTTCGGGATCCCGAATTCAGACATCGCAATCATAAGCTCTTGGCGGTGGATGCTATCATAAGCAGCTTTAAAGTCGATGAAAAGATGGTGGGTTTCGACTTGAAATTCGTTGGTCTTTTCCAGGATCTGCCTCAGTGTGAAAATTTGGTCTATCGTTGTTCTGCCTGGCCTAAAGCCACACTGGTACGTGCCGATTATTGTGTTGCAGAAAGGTTTAAGACGCTCACACAGTACGTTGGATAGGATTTTGTATGCAACATTAAGCAGGGATATGCCACGGTAGTTTTTGCATAACATCGGATCGCCTTTTTTGTAGATGGGGCATATGGAGCTTATCGACCAGTCAGTGGGCATGCATTCTTCCTCCCACACTTTGGTGATGACCTGGTGCATGCGGTTCATCAAAACATCTCCTCCATGTTTAAAGAGTTCCGCGGGTATGCCATCCGACCCTGCGGCCTTGTTATTTTTTAGCTTTTGGATGGCTCTTTCTACCTCTTCTCTGCTGGGGGCTGGGACTGGGTCTTCATTGACTGGTCTTGCTTCTCTTTCGTCATTATCTTGCTCGACATTTTGCGCATTCAGCAGCTGCTGGAAGTGCTGCTTGAAAACATCTACAATTCCCTGTGCTTCGGTGACTAGGTTTCCTTCACTGTTTCGAAGAGCTTGTTTCCCGGTTCTGAAACCAGAAGCTAATTGCTTCGACCTTTTAAAGAAACGCCGGGTGTTGTTCTTGGCCCGAGACTCTTCTAGATCTTTGAGCTGAGAAACTGCGGATGCTCTTTTCTTTCTTCGCAGGGTCTTTTTCTCATTTCTCCTTTTCGTGCGGTACTCTTCCCTTGCTGCTCTTGTTTTCCGTTGCAGCATCTGCAGGCGTGCATTTTCCGTCTCTCTTTTCAATGTCACGCACTCATCATCATACCACGGGTTCTTTTTCGGGGGTGGCTGGTAACCTATGGTGGTCTCGGCTACATTTTTTATTACTTCTCGATATTGGTTCCACAGTGTGTTGACGTCTGTAGTATTTGGGAGGACGGCGGAGAGTCGCTCGCTCAGGCGCTCGCTGTAGTCTCTGGCATTCTCTGATGTGCTAAGGCAACCGATGTTGAACTTCTTTCTTTGGGCTGCACGTGTTTTTTTGTCGTTTGATATTCGAGCTCTAAACTTAGCCACTACCAGAAAGTGGTCAGAGTCGACATTTGCTCCTCGGAAAGTGCGCACGTTCAGGATGTTGGATGCGTGCCTTGCGCCGATTAGCACATGGTCGATTTGGTTGGTGGTTCGACCATCAGGAGATCGCCAGGTTGCTGTGTAGATCTTCTTTCTTGGGAACCTAGTGCTACTTATCACCGTATTACAAGCTGCAGCAAAGTCGATTAGTCGGAAGCCGTTATCTGTTGTTTCTTCGTGGAGGCTGTGCTTTCCAACTAATCCGCCAAAGATGTCTTCCTTCCCGATTTTTGCATTGAAGTCTCCGAGTACGATTTTGACGTCGTACTCTGGACAGGCTCCGTAGGCTCTATCCAGGAGGTCGTAGAAATCCTCCTTGCAAGACTCCTCAGCATCATCGGTAGGGGCGTGTGCACATATTATACTGATGTTCTGTAATGTGGCCTTGATGCGGATCACAGCCAGGCGATCACTTATTGGCTTGAAATCCATGACTTTCGATCTAAGCCGATTTCCTACGACGAATCCGCATCCAAATATATGCAATCTTTGATGACAGCTATAATAAATGTCGCAATTTTTTCTCTTTATTGTCCCTGATCCTATCCATCGTATTTCCTGGATCGCAGTAATATCTGCCTTATACTGCGAGAGGACAGATTCAAGTTTCTGAGTTGCACCTGGAGTGTAGAGGGTTCTTACATTCCAGGTACAAACTCTCAATGCGTATTCCGTTGTCGTTCCGGGTCTGGTTACCATAAGAGGGGGTTCATTATCCGAGGCTGGTATCTCTCTCATAACTGTCAAGTTTTTCACTGTGGAGGGGTTGTTAGCCCCTCGCACTAACCTCCAAATTTGTTGGGCCGTAGATAAGGTGCTCTTTTTTCCCGATTTGCACCCGCGCTTACAAGTTTCGCAAGTTATATCTAAGATATAACCAGTACCCGGTGGCTACCACGAGGAGGTAAAGTAAGCACTTGGTGTGTAGGAAAAGATACAGCCGAAGCCCCCAGATCCTACAACACCCAACCACCAAAAACCATGTTGTTGTTTTTTCATATTTAACAAAGAGTTATATATGTTATATATGAAAAAACAACATATTCGACATTTAACCTTGAATATTTTTTTTTGCACCAGTGGGATTTTTGGGGAATTTGGACATCTTATAAAGAGAGATGTCCTTATGCTCTGTACCAATTTTCAGCTCTATGCGAATTTTGTACAGGGCTTAGGAGCTAATTATAAAAAATTCGAAATTTTGAGTTTTGACCAAATTATGTTTTTTTTGACAGCTTAAAAAAAATGTTTTTATATAGAAAACCACATAGTCTACAAGTTTTTCATAGACATTTTTTCAATCGGACTCACCGTGTAAGAGTTATACGCAAAAAAACATTATTTTCGACATTTGACACATTTTAAAATCGCAATATTTTCTAAACCCTTGCTGGTAGGAAAAAAAGTGTCATAATATTTTTTTTAGAGAATTACAAGGCGTACAAGCCTTTCATATACTTTTTTTTGATAGCTTCCCCCGTTTCAAAGATATGTATGAAAAACCAACATTTTCGACATTTGACCTTGAATAACTTTTTATGCACACATGGGATTTTTGGGGACTTTTGACATTTTACTTTAATCGGTGTTCTAATGCTCTGTACCAATTTTCAGCTCTATGCGAATTATTTCTGGGTTTGGGTTTTTTTATGTCTAATTTGACTGGACTATTTATTAAGGAAAAAAAAGAGCAATCGACGTGCGCTCTTCATACCATGAATAACCGGAACTAACTAATTTCCCAAAAAACTTATATAGAAATATTTGAACGAAGAATTTTAATGCTTCGTTCTCCTTGATTCTCAGCGTTTGGTGTATCATACAATTTCTGTTTTTGGAAAAAGGGTGTGGCCTGATTCATTCCTGTTAGAAAAATCGAAAAAGGTATCAGATTTCGATGTCCTTAAATTTCATAACCCTGAGTGAAGAAAAGGAGTAGATTCTCATGGTAAAAAAGGTAGGATTTTTTGCGGTCAAATGAAATTCGGCAAAAGCAGTATGAGAAAGAAGTTTGCGTTCATATGGCCCGCGGTCTTTCGGTTTGCGGTCATATGGTTTTCGATCTGTTTTCCGAACAGATGATGATTAGGATGAAGTAATTGTATCATTGTAGTCAGTTTGGCAAAGCAAGCTGAATAAATGACAACCACAACCACATGTATAGCTTCAAAAAGATAGCCGATACGAACTTTCAAAATAAACTGATAAATTATTTAAAATACAATTAAAAATATTTATTTATCGAAAACGATTTTACTAAAAATTATAGCAAAACTGAAAATTCTTCTAAAGCCCATCGAAAGATATAATAATGTCAAATGAGAAATACATGTCATATTTACCATTTTTTTGAAATTCAAGCAGCCGAAGTATTGGCTTCATTCTTGTTTTGGTTTTGAGGGTTATTCCGAATAGAACCCTCGTTCATTTGTTGGTCAGTGGTCGTGCTCATGTGAATTTTATTTTTTTAACATTTTTTGGTTTTTATTTCTTTTTTTGCTAAAATGTAACTAAGTGTGAAAAAATTTAAAATAGACATGATGTTTCAACAAGAAATGGTAGTTTTTTCTATTTTTATTTTAGGCTGAGAACAATAATTGAACTGAACAATTTAAGGCCATATCTCTTTTTGAACTATTTTCGTCCTAAAAACGACGTTTTCTTTTACAGGAAGAGATAACACAGGGCTTTTAAGCAATTTAATGTAATACGAAGTTATAGTTTAACATTTTATTAAAAAAAAAATGGAATAAGCGAAATAACCTGTGACTAACATGAACAATCTGGAACAGAACGATTTCCCAAAAAAGCAACTGCTTACATAGAAATATTTGAACGAAGAATTTAAATGCTTCCTTCTCCATGATTCTCATCGTTTGGTGTCTCGTAAAATTTCGGTTTTTGAAAGTTGGTGTGTCCTTATTCACGGCTTTCCTTAATTCTCATAACTTTGAGTAACGAAAAGGGGTCGATTTACAGTAAAAAAGGTAGGATATTTTGCGGTCAAATGACATAAGGGATTTCAAACATAAGCACAAAGACTTGTCTCAAGCCACTACTTTTCCCAATTTGAAGCCTATCACTTAAGCCTGTCGACACGAAGGGCGACAGACAGAGACAGATAGGTTGTTTTCTAAAGCTATGTGTGATTTGCTTTAAAATGTGTGTTAAACCTTGGCGTTTGGGTAAGATTTGACACAAGCGTGATGAATTCAATAGTTTAAAGTTTATCGAGCTGTGGCGAAGATTAAATGAGTTACGTTTTGACGTTTCTTATGAGAAGTTTGCTTCTGTTCTTCTGTTATAAAATACAGAATTGATCATAATTTTTTTTTCGCGGAATTATTTTGCCTGGGAAAGTTTAATTATTTTTTGTTGAGGGAAATTTCTTAAATCTCCGCAGAAGAGTTGTTAAAAAAATCGGCAAAATTTAATCCAAATTAAAATCAAACGTCAAATTTTAATCTCGGTGAAAGTTTAAGCACACTTTTCAACGCTTTCACACACGGCCTAGCAGACAAACGAACAAAAAAAAGGAACAGTCCTAACAAAATTTTCCAAAATTTCAGTTTTCGACAAAAGTCAGAATCTATTTTTTTGCAAATGTTGAATTCAAAACAAAATTTTATCATAAATATAAAAATATTTTTATTTATCAATATAATCGTTTTGTCAATGTTACTATATTTACAATGAGGTACAAAAGAACATTAATACAATTAAACAAAAATATACTTTGAATTTTCCTTTTTCACTTAAACTTTAATGGCTAGAATTTGTTAAAAGCCTCTAATAGTATGTCTTTAAATAAATAAATCTACCCGACTTAATTTTTGGCACTGTTTTGGTTTATAAGCTTACATCAACTCCTTGCGCACAGCGCAAAATCATATCCCTACACACAGGAAATATACAAAAAAAAAAGCCAGAAATCTACAGATATGTATTCTCAGCCAATTTAGCTGCCCGCAGCTTTTTCATCCTTCTTTTTCCTGGATAGAAACTTCTCTTTGGCATTCTTAAGGCTTCCTTGCACATCCGAATTGTAAAATCTGGCATTAGACATGTTACAACAGTCAGAATGACTAGCATCCATAACGGTATGGAGCACAATAGTTTGTTGTATGACCAATAGATGTCAGAATCATAGCGACTAAAAGAACAAAATAATAATTAATGTCACCGTTAAAAAAAGTGTGCAGTTTTACTTACAGATCAATGACATTGTAGGCAACTGTTGTTGTCACAAAGAGTAAAATCGATCCCCATATTGTGACAATGTACCAATAACTTTGGTATTTTGCCTGCAGCCATAATTTTAAATTGACCACGACCACCACTAGTTGAATTAGGAGTGTTCCGAAAATCGACGACTCAGCTGTTTGGCCAACATTCAAGATGACATCATTGGTCGTGAACAGGGCAAAAGCGAAATAAAAGATTATGACAGAATGGTAGATGCCAAATGCAACCCACTGCAAAAAGTATGGCCAGTGAAGTTGTTTGTTGTTGGTGTTTCGCGTGTACAGTTCCGGTTTGCTGGAAAGTTGGACAAATTAGAATCTAAAAATCATTGTTTTAAACGGTTACACTTACCTCATCAGCTCATCCTGAGTGAAAAGTTGCTCAGTGAGTGAAATGAAAAATATCGGCACCGAAGTGTAACCAACATTGTAGAGCGTCATAAACCACGAATCGTAGACTGGTTGCGATGAGAACATGTTATGAAACTGGAAGAAGAACATCACGCCCATGAACAGGATGTTTTTGTAGAAGAAATACAACACCAATTGGGACAGTCTTGTAGTGTGATAGTGACCATGCATCAGCATCAGTCTTTTGATCATGTTGAAGCGAGCTAGAGCGAAATCAGCACATCGGGCCGCTTGTCGGCCTTCCTTACCAATTATACCAATACCAACGTGGGCTTCCTGGATCATCGAAACATCGTTTGCCCCATCGCCGATGGCTGCAGTGTTATAATTCTGACTAGAAGTCTTGATCAGAGACACCACTTCACTTTTTTGTAGGGGACTTAAGCGACAACAGAGTACAGCTTGACAGCGGATGCTTACGTCACGAAATTTCTCGGGAAGTTCTCTAAGAGCTACGGTGAGACTTTTCCCATCGATCAACAGGGCACATGGTCGACCCAATCCAAAAATTATCTCCCTTTCGAGTGTGTTCAAGTGCACATCAAGGTCCTCCTTGCGAGTGCACTCCACAATGAAGTATTTCATGGCGTTTCCAGAAATGTGGCCACACGCTAGAGCTATATTTAGAGCCGTTTCGACCTTATCACCGGTTAGCACCCATATTTTGATACCAGCCTTCTGTAGGGACACCAGTGTATCAGCGACATCGTCTTGGAGGGCATCTTCGACAGCTGTTGCACCTAGCAGATCAAGATCTGAAATGAAACGTAACTGTAAATGGTATTTTCGAAAATTGATGAAGTTTGAAAAACCTACTTCGTTCGATCTTAGCATAACAATCTTCCGTCAATTGCTTTCTATTCTCCAACGATGTGTTTGCTTGAACCATTTCATCCAGAAACGTTCGATACTCATCTTCTGTTAAGCGTTTTCTAGCCACAGCTAGTGTCCGAAGACCGTTTTTGGCAAAATCACTAATATGCTTGTCGGTCAGCTCGATCAATCGCGATGATGAAATGCCACACAGCGGAAAAACATAACTTTCAGCACCTTTTGTGTAGATCCACATGGTTCCATTTTCATCTTTCACAATGACACTCATCCTTTTTCGATCAGAACTGAATTCAAGGACATGCAGTCGATCAAATAGCAAATCTCTCGTTTTGGGTCCACCAAATGGTCGAGAATAGTCAACATGCGGCGGGCAGAAGCGTACTGTCAATCTTTCATCATCGTCTCCGAGGTAGACAAGGCCGATATGGGCGCAAGCTTCAACCAGGGCCTTCTCATCGGGGCTTGAGGCTTGATAGTCGAGGTTTCTGAAAATTAAGCCATGAGAAAGAAATCCATCTAAAGGGTGCCACCGTACCACAACTTACTCGACAAAATTTTCAATTTCATTTTTCCTTCGAACCGATTCCTTTCGCATCAAAAACGATGGTTGTCGTGCAACAAACGATGGCATCGCATATGACTCACGAGAAATCGTACTTGGCGTTCGTTTCAAACTAACAGCAATCTCTGCAAAACAAACAAACCTTTTTAAGTTCTTGCAAATTCAATGAATTTTGTTTAAATATATCAGCAATACCTTGCTCCGTTATATAGGCTCCAGGAGTTCCATACGATTGTGTCCGTCGATGACCATTATAGCTCAGCGTTGGATCTGGGATATCGATTTCCGAAATAGATCTTGTAAATGGCAATGAATATGGACGATCAGCCATGTTATCCATATTAAAACTCGGATAATGTCTTGGCAAACCATTTATATCATCGATTTCCGGTGATGGATGGACTCTGGAAACTGGACGAGCAAAACGAGGACTTCGTTTGACAACCTCTGGTCTTTTCCTTTTCTCCGATTTATTGATGGAATTGTCTAATAGGGGGTTTGCAACATCCGATAAAATACTGCTACCACCGGAAGTGCCTTTTCCATTGGGATTAATCGACATTGAACTATCGATATCGCTCTGTTGGGTTGAATTATGACTCTCTTCGGTTATGTCAGAAATTGAATACTGTTTTGGTTTATTTCCGTTATCGCTCTCGGTCGCCAGACTTCCAGCTACTTGGACGGTATGACAAATTGACAGACCTTGGAAGAAGTTTTTCTGATCGTTCTGGGGAAGAAAACCAAAAAGTTACAATCAAGATTTTATCGACTCGTTATCGATACTCACATTGAACTTATTTATGTCAATGAGAATCCCACTGGATTCCTCTTGCAGTTTTGTCTTTTTGAAGATGAATTTCTTGCCGTTGATGGAGCATTGCTGGAAGATCATCTCATTTTTTGTCAAGGTGCCAGTTTTATCGGAGAACAATATGTTGATCTGCAAAGTAACCGAAACCATCGAAATTGTCTTTTTCATTACAACAACCTAGATATTTCACCTGTCCAAGTTCCTCGTTTAAATTTGAAGTATTGACAATACACGGCTGATCACTTGGCTCATCATACAACTCAATATCCCATTCCATGAAGAAACCTCCGATAACTCGATGCATTTCTATAGTCACATATAGCGATATCGGTATCAGATAGTTGAACAAAATCAAAAACGATAAGTAGTCTTGAAGAAATGCCTTCACACTGTACGTATCAATAGCTGGGCCCAAGTAAGCTGCGTTTGGAACCCTGAAGAGCTCAAAGTACCTAAAAGATACGATTAGAGTACAAGTCTTTTGAAATATCGATTAAATGCAAACCTCTTGAGAAAGTACAAAAACGTCACGATGAAAATCATTCCCATCAAAATAAACAGCAAAAATCGATTAATGTACGCCTCACTCGATGACGATTTATTTCTTGTCAATTTACCATTCAATGCCAATTTTGTTGTCATGCCTGTATAAACGGCACAGCCAATCACACACTCGGTATTTTTGATTCTCGATCCTCGCAATAGGACATTCTCAGCTGTCAACGGCAAAACACTACGTTGATTGACAGGCACCGGATTTTGAAGTTGAGACAATCTCATCTGATCCGGTATATTCAGCTCGATTTTTCCATTAAAACTATAGAGATCAGTCTTGGGGAACTCGCATTCAATAATTCCGAGTTTGTGCATTTTATTTATTTCAACATTGGGCAATTCACGTGGAATGGTCAGTGTCTTCAGATTGGACTCACCATCGAGATTTGCTGTTGTTACGAAGCATTTGCCATGGGGGTCGGATGATTTGAGCAATACAAGATCGCAGGGGACATCACAGTCTCGACTTAGAACAACTAGATCACCGGGTTCGACATGCTGACACTCGATGTCGGTTTCTTTGCCATCGCGGATGACGGTGACGGGCGAACAGTTGACTATATTGTCGGTTTTGTAACGCAGAACATCTTCATAGCCCTGTTTGGCTGCTGTCACGGATATCACAAAAACTAGCGGCAGGAGGGATGTTAGTGGTGAGACGGGACTATCTAGAAGAGATCGAAGAGTGATGAGAAATTATGACAGTAGTAAAATTTTTAGTTTTCGAAACTTGTAGTTAAAAATTCTCAATCTCTGATTTAATTTGTTTAAATTAATTATATTGACCCCTCTTCAAACCGTAAAATTAATAATCATATAGCCACATTGATGACCCCACTTGCACCTATCAAAACATGATCTGAACATAAACATAGGCCATAAAGTTAATTAAAAGGCCGCACTTACATGTCCCAGCCCCACATAATTGTAAATCAAAAATCGTTCAATTGACTTCCTAGTATTTTTGTGGTTCCATTCCAAAACCAAAATAAACAATATTCACTTATCGTAAAAGAAGTGTCACTCTTCGCTTGGTGCGTTAACTCATTAAGTCACCCATAACGTCATTGCGAGAACCGTTGTTAGTATTCTGATATTGAACCCAGACATATTTGCTCTCAATGTCAAAACTATTATTATTGAATGGGGCAAATATTTAATTTAATTGCAAAGAGCATTAAGTTGAAACATGAAAAAAAAAATGTTACTATTAGACCGAGTTCAATTCATTTTCATTGATTGCGTCTTCGGATGGACTTGGGGGCTTCTTCCTCGTGTCACGTTCGGTTAGACACAAAAGAAATAAACAAAAATGTAGAAAAAATAAAAAAAAATTAATTGATTCAAGCTGAGCTGGCTGAACAAAGACTTGAGTGCGCTACGCGAAGTCTATTGAAATAAATTATATCGACAAGAAGATACTAGAGTGTGTTGATTTATTGATTCGGTTCAGTTGGAGAGGTAATTGAAATTATTTTTTATTATTAATTTTTTTTTCTGATATTCGTCACTAACGTCCACATGTGTCTTGGATATCATTGGTGATATGATAAGCTTGAAGCATAGAGTTGGTGAACCTGTTAAATGTTTGCATTCCATTAATCACAGGTCACAGCACTATAACATTTTTAGCACTTAAGGGAAATTCTAAAGAGTGATTGTATTATTTGATTTAAAGTTTCCTCGTAACGAATGCAACATTGATTCATCTAGACAAACAACGCCTCCGCCGGGCCGATACAAAAGGGTGCAGAGTAATCAAAGTGCAAGATAAAAGTTGCGCCATTATATTAGAGAGAGGGTACAGCATTTTTCCAAGTTTGATGTTACGTACATTGTGGGATGTGAATGTGAGGGCTGCAAGTTGCTTTCAATTAGCATAAAATAAAAGAAAAAATCTCACAATATGAATAAGTTATTGTAAATCAATATGACGATCTCCAGTCACTACGTCCATAAAGTCGAGCAAGTTCAAGGTCGGTATACACGAGCGGAAATAACGCCTGATGAAATATACAAAATAAAAAAAAAAACAGAGAATTTCTTATGATTTGTATGTAGACCAGGGTAGATAATTTTTGAAAACGAAAAAAATCGCAGTAGAATAAAACAAATTGGAAATGGTGGGGGATGCGATAAAAATGAAAGGAAAAATAAATTACGGGCCATCCGAGTTCGGGAAGTGGGCGGGGGGCGGGTTTTAAGGGGAAAAAATGGTTTATCTTGATTTCCGGCAAAACTAGAGGTCCTATGGAAAAATGTTAAATGGCAAAGTTGTAGGTAACAAAAAGATCTACAACTTTTGTTCACACAAATTTTTCACATAACCTCAAAATATATATGAAAAATTCAAAAAACCAAGTTTTTGGTTTTTTATTTTTATCTTTTTCAAAAAAAAAAGATTTTTCTACGAAATTTGGTGAAAACTTCCCTTATTATATCCCAGATACACTGTAATTTATTTGGTCAAAAATATTTATTTTTTCCTCTTATATTGAAATAATATTAAAAAAATACCCTAATTTTGAATCGAAAATTCACGTGTCAAAATTTCACCTTTTCTTAAAAAGTCAGCATGCTTTTTATTTTTTCAAACGTCTACTTTCTGATGGTGTAAAAAAAAATATACATTACTATAGTAAATATTCTCAGAAAATGCAAAAAATTGAAAAAAACTCGAATTCGATTTTTTTTTTAATCATGATTTTTTTTTCTATACAGTATATACATATAAGTAGGATGACTACATTTAACAAACACAAAAACAATCTTAGTTAAAGCCAAACATATGGGCACTAACACTTTTTGAATTCAATTCAAAATCATTGCATTTTTATGAAAAGACTTAAGGTTAGACTTAGACTAAAAAAATGTAAGGTAACTAATTTTTATTCGGTCAAAGAATTACGTTATGAAAAGTAAAGTGTACGACAAGAAAAGTCAAGCTAAGAAAAGTAAAAGTCTAGTGAAAGTCAAATCGAAGATCCAATTTAAATTACCTATTTTTCTATATTTTTTTATATTTAACATTAATTAATTACAATCAAAACATTATTTAAAATCTTTATAATTGAACAAAAACTTTATTAAAACTAAAATCTAGTGTTCTTGCTTAAATCCTTTCCTTTCCTCTAGGTACATATATACATATAAGTTAAAAAGCTGATTCTGATTGCATTTCTTCATCGTAAGATGTGACAGACCTTTCCAACTGCAGTTAATCTTCGAAATCTTCACCACCTTCCTCGTATCCAATGATATTTTCGGACTGCATTGGTTCTTCATCCAAAATTCCCTCATTTACTTCCTCGTAAGTTTTTTCTTCCATATTTGAGCAATTTTCGGAACCATGACAATTCGTGCATAGATTTGTACATTTTAAACCATGTTTTCGACAGCCACATTTTAAACTGTTACATCCACTTTCACAGCTGCAGCAAATAGTTTTAAGCAAAACTTCCGGAATATATGATAATGGAAAGAACACTGCGGCAAGGGGTCGATATATCTCTGTTCGTGATTGGTCAACTCAGTTCGCTAACTCGACTTAACTCTGTTAATTTTCTTCAACTCGAGTTAGGTAGCTCGGTTTGCCAACTCGAGTTGAACGGGTCAACTCGGTTTACCTATTCGGTTTGCCAACTCGGTTCGCCAACTCGGTTTGACCCATCACTAACAGAGATATATGATAATGGATAGAACACTACGGTTACATCGATTGTTGGAAAAAAAAATCGAATTCGAGTTTTTTCAATGTTTTGCATTTTCTGAGAATATTTCCTATGGTAATGTATATTTTTTTTATACCATCAGAAAGTAGACGTTTGAACAAATAAATAGCATGCTGACTTTTTAAGAAAAGGCGAAATTTTGACACGTGAATTTTCGATTCGAAATTAGGGTATTTTTTTGATATTATTTCAATATAAGAGGAAAAAATAAATATTTTTGACCAAATAAATTACAGTGTATCTGGGATATAATAAGGGAAGTTTTCACCAAATTTCGTAGAAAAATCTTTTTTTTTTTGAAAAAGATAAAAATAAAAAACCAAAAACTTGGTTTTTTGAATTTTTCATATATATTTTGAGGTTATGTGAAAAATTTGTGTGAACAAAAGTTGTAGATCTTTTTGTTACCTACAACTTTGCCATTTAACATTTTTCCATAGGACCTCTAGTTTTGCCGGAAATCAAGATAAACCATTTTTTCCCCTTAAAACCCGCCCCCCGCCCACTTCCCGAACTCGGATGGCCCGTAATTTATTTTTCCTTTCATTTTTATCGCATCCCCCACCATTTCTCGTTTATTTTATTCTACTGCGATTTTTTTCGTTTTTTTCCATTTTTGAAGCTATCGGCACTAGTCTAATGACGATTGACGGCGTTTGAGAAATTTCCCTTAGATGCCATTTGCAAGAAAAGTTTATCCAGAAATGGATAACTTACAGGAAACTGTGCTGGCAATATGGGAAATGCCATTTCTTTTTAAGATAAAAACAGTCTTCATGAATTTTTCGTTGAGGTTTGCAAACGCACCACTGACATGAGGTCACGCTGTGTTCGTCCGACTGTTTTAAGTATTTGGTATTGAATCAGGAGTTTTGAACATTTTTTTTTTCGGGAATAGCGTTGAAGAAGTCGCGCATGAGAGTACAAGGATTTTTTTTTCATTTCAAATGCATCCGTAAGGTTTGTTCGAATATAGCGAACCACCACTAATGATGGGTGAACTCGGTTAATTAATTTGCTATTTATTTTTTAAGTGTGTTCGATTTTGTTTTTTGTCCAGAAAGTTTTGTTAGAAAAATGCCCGTAGCTTAGTTGGTAAGTGCGTTGGGCTGCTAAGCTGAACGTCCGTCGTTGGTTCGAGTCCTACTCAGGCCAAGTTTTTATTTCATCTTTCACGGGCACTGCCTCTTGCGAAGACCTGACAAATCTTCCAAGAGTATCAATCTTTCATGAAAAAAGTGCTTCTCAACTCTGCCGTTCGGAATCGGCGTTAAATTGTAGGTCCCCTCAATTCTTCACACGCACTCAGAGAATTGTTGATGAGAGTAAGCCATTTAGGCCTTGGCTCTTCAAGAGCTGTCGCGCCACTCTATTTATTTATTTAGTAATATCTATAATTGCCAAATTTAATAAATGTTTTCTAGAAAGGTTGATAGGGAAATCCGGTAACATCTAGAACGATATATCCCTTTGACGACCTAGATTCGTGCCATACCTCACTATTGAGCCAGTAACTGTCAAATTTCATCAGCGGATGGCAAAGATTTTGACGGATTAAAACTTAATTTTTTTCGTTTTTTAAGTGTTTTCAAGATCGATTTTTGGGGCAATCCGAAAAATCCCATTGACGATCTAGGTTCTAGGAAGGTTCATATCATATCTCTCTATTGAGACATGAACACTCAAGTATCATCAGCGGATGGCAGAAATTTTGACAGATTAAAAACCTCATTTTCGTTTTTAAAGTGTTTTTTATATCGATTTTCTCGACAATTCGGTAACATTAAGAATGAAATATCCCTCTGGCGACCCAGATTCGTATCATACCTCTCTATTGAGCCATAAACCGTCAAAATACATTAGCGAATGTCAAAGAGTCTGACGGCTTGGGAAGGAAAACCTAATTTTTTTCCGTTTTAAAGTGTTTTCTAGATCGGTTTGCGTCTTGCTGCTTTGTCAAAAGTAGACATTGCTCTTAAATGTTCAACATTGCCGATATATATGTTATTGCAAACGTAGATATTTCATTTTTCGTCAATTTTCTTAATTTGCTTGAAGTAATAAAAGATTGATGGGGTTCTAAGGTATTAAAAAAAAACTAATCGTTCTGCAAACACCTTTCGAAAAAGTGTTGTCGTGGGTTGTTTTTGAGAGGAAATGATACAAAGTGTTTGACTCAACAAAATTAAGAACATTTTTAATTTAAACTTAAAAGTTAAAAAAAAACTCACCGATAAGAAGTAATGAAATGATTGTCATGATTAAAAAATAAAAATTGGCAATTCGTCGAAATTGCTCCAGTAAATTTTGTGGCAGGAATGTTATGATTGTGTATTTGGTGGACTTGATACGATTTGTTTCAAGTTTTTTGTTTTTCTTCTTTTTGAGGCTCTCATCTCCACCAATTTTGATCCGTAACCAGTCGTTGATTGTGTTGACATGAGATCCCTGCAAGGAAACAAAAAAAACAAATGTGTAATTCAAAAACCAGTTCTCTAAGAATAAAACAAGTTAAATACACTTTAACAGTTCTATAAATAACAAAAACAACAGAAGTAGATTCTTTTTGTAATTAACTTAAGAAAACAGTTTTTGTTTCCAAATTCCGTTCAGAAAAATTATCAACACTCAAAAATATTGCATTCATTAGGTATAGTTTTGAAGCCGGTAGACTAATTTCATTCATCTCATGTTTTTCGGTCTTGTAGTATAAATTTAAGCTGCGGGTCAAAATACTCAACGATGTCAATATTGATCAATGATCAACATACAAATGCACAAGCAAGATCCAATTTTAATTTACTCTTTTATTTGTCTTGATTTATCCATTCATTTACATTTCGCAACATAATCAACAGACTAAGTTAGATTTCAAGCTCCATCATTGATCTCTATCTTCAATACCTGGCCTTGTAACAGGTAAAGAAATACAGATTGGCACTTCTCACTGCAAACCATTCTACTAAAATGAACTTTTTACAACACAATGACTCACTATACTCACATCTTTAGGTTCAAAAAGTTTGCACTTGTATTTAACCGGATGTCTCATTTATGTAAGCTCTGCAAAGACTTTTGCACAATCAGTTTTTTTGGATATAAATATTAAACTTTGAAGTCCATTGAAGAAATTGGATCAACACTATTTAATTTTAACTATTGAATTAACATTTTAAATGAAAGAGAGTTGCCTGAAAACAAAACTAATGAAAGTACGTTCACGTGCACTTGAAACGAAATAACAATTTACACGTTGTTCAAACAAAGTCAACTCCAAACTAACTCGTTACAACAAATTAACTACGATCAACAGCAGAACTCGCTGTCCGGTAAAACCTCTCCAACAACAAATTTAACTGAAAAACCAAACACAAACACAGTCGAATTAATGAATCAGGTCTGAAGTCTGATAAGATATTTAAGCTGAGTTCTGATCGTGAATAAATTAACATATATACATAAATAAATACGATGGGATTTTTTTAAGTATAGCCAACAGCTAAGAGAAAACAAAAAAAATAAATATGATAATCGTTTATCCATTTCATAAAGCCACAATGCTCAATTGTATAGTTATTTTGCCAATAACTGTTAAGAACAAAGTAAAAAAATTGAAGAAAATCTTGCATCTTAAAATACAGACCATGAGTTAAAATATTTGCACCGAATATTAAATAGCAATATTCCAATTGCCCTATTAAGTTCTCTACAATGAGGCATACGGCCTTTCGGTTTTTGAGTCCGGTCCTGAACCCATCATTAAGAAAGGTATCAGAGCATATGAACAATCATCATCTACCTCCGCCGAAACCTATTTGGCAAAAATTGTTTCTGCTGTACAAATGTTCAGGTCATGAACCGAATGAGAAAGTGAAAACCTCAAATGTGGCAAATTAAATTAAATTTCGGATAGGTAGTTATTCCACGCTTTGAAAATTATTCATCACATTTACAATGCATTTAAAATTTTAATTTACATTACAAAAAGTACTATTATTTGGATATTTGTTAAAAATGAAATGTTAGCGTTGATTCAAGCTTTTCTTCAATAAACATCAACTTCATACAAATTTTACATGTAGCTTTCGAACAAATTATGTCAATTTCATGATTTTTTGTCTTAAGAGTTAAAAATAAAATAGAATGAAAAATTACTACTCAGACGAAATCTGAGGTCTTAAAACAGCGGACTTGATCTTGATTTTATGCTTTAACTAGCTGACCCTGCAGACTTCGTACTGCCTCAATCGATAATCGTTTGCATTGTTTTTTTGTTAATTCGTATGTATGGATCCGTCTTTAAACAAATAAGCGATATAAAAGAAAAACAAAACAAAATGGTAAGTATACGCCCCGTTTCCTGCGGTGCACGGATTTGTAAAACGCGAATCATTTCGGTTTCACTTCGCTCCTCATGTTGCTGTTGTGTAAACATTTCGAGTTCTTCGACCCTAATTGTTGCGTATGGAACAATACAGCAAAATAATTTTTTTACATTAAAAATATCAGTGTTTCAAAAAAAAAAATTACCAAAATCACGAATTCTCTATTTTCCCATTGTTTAAAATTTGCATTTCAAATTTTCCATTTTTCCAATTTTTTGTTTACTTTTTCTTGCTTTCCAGTTCCCCATCACAAATTTTCCAGCTTTCCGAGTTCTTTTCGAAACCCCATTTTGAAATTTTCCAGTTTTCCATTTGAAATTTTCCAGTTTTCCATTTGAAATTTTCCAGTTTTCCATTTGAAAACCAATGCATCTTCAATTACATGCAATTTTCCCTTTGAAAACCAATGAGTTTTCCGAGTTTCATTCGAAAACCCATTTTGAAATTTTCCAGTTTTCCATCTGAAATTTTCCAGTTTTCCATTTGAAAATCAATGCATCCACAATTTCATGCAATTTCACATTTGAAAACCAATGAGTTTTCCGAGTTTTTCATCAAGAACTTTCTATTTTTCCATTTGAAAACCCATTTTGAACCAAAAAATTCCAAGCAAAAAATATCTAATTTCCGACCTTTGTTTGGTTTTTCCAGTTTTCCCACTCTTCCATGAGGTTTTTCCAATTTTTTTTTTTCACATAAATCATCAATTCTGTAGTATACCTTTTCGAGAAGAAATCAGAAATGTTCTTAATTTCAGACAATTTCTTGGATAAAATAAATAAAATAGATTGGCGCCTGGCCCGACAGCTCTTGCTCTAAGTGACTTACTCTCATCAACAATTCTTTGGGTGCGTATGAAGAATTGAGGGGACCTACAATTTAACGCCGATTCCAAACGGCAAAGTTGAGAAGCACTTTTTCATGACAAATTGATACTCTTGGAAGTTTTGTCAGTTCTTCGCAACAAGCAGTACCCGTGAAAGATGAAATAAAAACCTTATGGATACGAGTAGGACTCGAACCCACGACGTTCTACTTAGCATCCAACGCACCTAACCACTAAGCCACGGGCAGCTGCTGGATAGGGACATCTAATTGTACGAGATATTTCCAGATATGGCATAGGTTTTAGATAAAAATTATCTTTTAACGACCTAATACTTAAAAGAGCTAACAAAACACTCGGATTTATTAAGCAATTTTCACGGGATTTCAAGAATTCACAAAATAGCAACTGCTTTGCTTGACTAAAATAATATGAACGGAGAATAAGTTTGCTTCGTTCTCCATGATTCTCATCATTTCGAGTATCATACAATTTGTGATTTGGAAAAAAGGTGTGGCCTAATAAATAATTATTCTCATAACATTGAGTGACTTAAAAGGAGTAGATTGACATGGATTTTTTGCGATCAATCGTGTTCGACAATAGTGCTGTGCTGAGGTTAATCATTTTACGGCAAATTGATTTGCGACGACGACGATTCAGGTCCAAACAGATTTTGTAATTTAATTTTAACAAGGAATTGCAATGCATGGGGTAATCCCGTCAGCTATAAATTAACCAAAAGAAAAAATGTATGTCTCTCTATCTTTTTTCATCGAATAATACAAAATTTTAAAAATCGAGAAATCCGATTTGCAGAAAACCGTTAAAATACAAAAAAAAACGCATGCAATAAAATAAAACTGAAGCAATAAACAATTTTTTTATTTGTCCTTAAATACTAATTACATTACTCATACCAAATTTCAAGTAACATGTTATGCCATTTATATACAAGCGAAGTCAAATATCGGGCGCTTAAAGCAGTATTGTGGCAACCCTCCATAATCTTAATGTTATAAAAGGATACCTGAAATTCAAACTTATGATTTGCTTATCCAACTATGCATCCATTTATTTTTCAATAATTGAGGCTAAAAATACTGTAATGCTCTCTTAAACAACAAACTTTTAGTCCAATGTTCGAAGTCGTCAGGAAAAACAGGAATAGTGCAAAGTTATTATTAAAAAACCCTTGAATTTGAGTAACACAAGATAATTTCAAGAGTCAATTGGTGTGTTTAAAAACTGACCCTTCATTTCTTTCTTGTTCTTGTATCTTGTTGTAGGATACCTACTTTTCTAATATCTTTACAGTGTTGTTAAAAAAAAGTTGAAAAATTATATTCCTAAAATATGGATCTGAGATATCTTCAGTTATTTTATTGAGTAGATGTATAGTCATTCTAATATCAAAAATTAAATTCAAAACATTTACTTCAAATTGGTGTCAAATTTTGATTAATTTTGAGTGATATGACTCACAAGGAAAATAAAATGTGATAGCAAAACATCACAGATTAACTTATCTGTCTCCACGCTTGTTTTTTCGAAAGACTTAAATATAAAATCAAAAATGTAAAATTTCCGTATCCGTAATGTGTAATGTGTAATTCAATTTTTGTACGCCAATCTTTCATAGAAAAATAAATGGCAAATAAAATCACGAATAAAATAATTAAACAAGTAAATATTTCGACACAGCAGTGTAAATTTTGTATGGAAACCAATTATTCGATCGACAATCTTGAAATTCCATATACGAACAGGAAAACAAATTAAATTGATGACATTTTTCATACTTTCGAATGCATATTCAATTAATTTTATTTATAGTACGAGGACTTTCCTCCATGCCCATAGACTAGCAACATTGGTGAACCAATAAATATAAACCCTAATTAAATAAGTCAAATTAGACAAATTCAAAGAATCATTGAATCCACTTGAAAGCCAATGCCAGTGTTGTAATTTTTAAAATTCTTCTCCAATACTATTTACATACTTGTGTTCATAGATAACATTCTTCTGTAGACACTCAAAAAACGATAAACATAAATAAGTCGAACTCACAACCAATGCTTCTATCAATTATTAATTTTCTAAGAGCGTGGCCCGACACAAACTTATTGTTATCTGAAATTTGTTTGAGTTTCTCGTACCTTAGACCATGATGGGTGTTGCAAAAAGTGCAGATGAACTAACGCATGGTATGACGTCATGTGAACTTGATAAATTGGTGCAAAATGAAAGCTTTTCTGTTATCAGTTATAATCCTAAGAATATCGTTCTGATATAAGAATAACTTCAGTTTTTTTTATGGAAAGGATATAATTTTGTACAATTGTTCTTGTTCTCCAACTACCCGAAATCTATAGTCTATCAAAATCGTTAAGGACCTTTTTTAAGCAAATACAGAGCATCTTCAAAAATTCGTATGGTTAAAACATTAAATTACGAAAAACCTTCAAAGACAACAGGTCCTGGACGATGAATGACCAGTTTCAATTTGATATAAATCGAATATCGATAACTATCGAAACATTCGCGTTCTTTGTCCATCTAAGACTGTCTTATAAGAGTTAAGTTTATTGTTTGGTATCGCATACCTATCTGCCTACCTTTCGTCTTGACCACGTAATCTTTGGCCTTTTATCCTCACTGTTAAGATTCTGCAATTCGATTGGAGCTACTTCGGTGCGAAAATTCCATACTGGTATTCCATAGCCGGGAACTCGACGATATCCACTCAAGTGATCATGTCGCCCAACAAAATTCATATTTAGACGCGATCAATATTTCCACTTCGAACTAGGAATGGAATTTAATGAAGTTCAAAGTAAACAATTAAGAATTATTGTTGCATCATAAAAATAAACGAGTTAAATGCTCGATATCACTTAGAAACGCGTATGCCAAAAAGAATTTTAATTTCTGCAAAAAATTTTAATTTATTAACTCGCACTGTGTTTTGCATTTGTTAATCAATTGAGAGTCTAACAATTTTGAAAATCCACTGGTCAACACTCCCGTACGATGACACTACGGTCTGATTTTACCTGCAAAAATAAATAATTTAACCAATCGTGTTCAAAGACAACAGCCGATAGCGTTGCACATGTTTTCCGGTGGGAGCATCAAGCCTTGCTAGAGGTCGTTTCCCACCTGTTCGTCAGCATGATCACTTCTTTTACAAATATCACACTTCTCATATCGCCAGAAGAACAAAACACACAAATCTGTTAATGAGGTGCAAATTACATTTATCGGTTTTAATTAACACATTCAATTTAAGAAGCAAGTGTCGTTTCATAACTCAAGCTCAAAAAAATGCATTTTTTCATTTAGAACCGATCACCGGAGAAGATCAGAATTGTTTCGCTGAGTTCATATATTTTTATTTTGTCCGGACTGTAACGCAACACTCTGTTTACTTTTTGCTTCCATTCACTATTTTCGATGAAGACGCGATGTGAAGCTATGCATCGCCGAATCTGAACTGAAGGAGCAAATGAATTCACTCTTCTAGAATTTTATTAAAGATCGTTTGGTTTGTTTTTTTCTTTTTCTTTTTGAAGTGTACATTTATGAATTAAAGACACACGCTCTTGATGGTGATGACGAATTGCTACATAAAGGGTGTTCTTTTGTGTGGTTTTGATTGGAACGCATCGTAGTTCAATTGATTCAATTGGAGTTTAGAAAATCAGAGAGTGATACAAACAACTCTGTTCCAGTGGCATGTTAGTTAGTTGTTGAATCTGAATGGAACAAAGCTTTGACTTCTTAGAAGACCCTGCTTTCAGACACCTAGTTGACGTTCATAAATCATAAAGCTGGAGCATAAAAAAATTCGATATTCAACAATCGACAAAAATAGATTTTCGTTCGAAAAACGTAAATTCACTAGAAATTAATATAATTTATCGATAGATATCGATTGAATGCGATTGCGATTATTCTTATCTCAAAAACGATAACACTTATTACGACATTTTTACCTGTGCTCACATGAATAACTTTTATTTACTTAAACTGAAAAGCACTCCTTCATCTAGAGTTAAATTTAAAATATAATGACTACGACTCAGCGTTGCCGAAGTGGCCCGATCGGGCCATTTTGGCCCTATTTTGTAAAAATGGCCCGGTGGCCCGCAAATACTGAAAATGGCCCTCTTGAAGTACTGGAACCAAAAACAGAACATTGGTTCATATGCATTAAGATTTCAATTCTTTATTTTGTTCACTAATAACTGTTCAGCTGATAACTGAAATTTTTTTCCGAGATCTTTGAGATGAAAATATGTTGGACTCGATTTCTCACTCAGCCGATTTGACGTTACTAGCACAAGAATCACAACAATTTGTAAAGTAACCGAAGCTTTCTCATTGAGGACTGGGAATTATGTTCCACTAAATGATTTTGCCTCAGTCAAAGTGACATTGAGATCTCAGTGAGATATTGTAAGGTGGAACTGGCCTATAAGTCTGCATTTGTGTAGTATCTCACTTCTCACTTGGTCATCTGACATTAACACTGGTTAAACTAGCGCCAAGTTTCATATAGATTATAATATAACTCTTTAAATCCGTGTGATTAGGTACTAAGAAGTGCAAACACAGACATAATTTATTCTAAAGTTATTCTAAAATATAAAAAAAATGAAGTGCTAACCTGAACATCAGATGAATTTATCAAATGAAATGTATTTCAAATACTTAAAACTGGCGTACAAAATGATTTAAAAAAGATGCTGTAATGCATTTACTTCATTTCTGTTTGTGGCCCTGAAAACACGAAAATGGCCCGATTTTTTTTCAAGATTGGCCCGATTTCAAAAATAAAATCGGCAACGCTGCTACGACTTATGATTATGAGCTATCGATCACAGCTTTTACTCAAAAAAACTATTTTAAACTGCCCCCAAATTCAATTGTAGGTAGGTACACTTTGCAGTTGAACGCATCCTGATTGCATTTCTCAACCTCGTAAGAATAAGAAGAAGATTGGATAAATTACCCTTCCACCAGATGAGCTCCAACGATATTCCATAGTCACTTGAACAAGATTATTGCGTTTATTTGAATCAACAGGATTTTTGTTTAACACCCACACACAATATAAGGAGAGACTCAACGTTGGTTAAACAACTTTGAAGTAAAACGCTTACTAAATTCATTGTGCTGGCATGGAACATTTAATAGCCTTATCAAATATAACACTTCTTAATCAGTTACCTTTTTATTGCTAATTCTATCGTCTTAAGGGACTTATCATTTTTTTGGTCGCAATAATTGTACAGTGGCGGTTCATTTATTTGATTTAAAGTCTTCACCAACGCACATTTTTTCTTGCAGCTGAAACGCCAAATGGTTCTATATCGAAAACAAAAACAAACCTTAATTTGGGACCCGGAAATAAAAGGTTACCCTAGTGCAGGCAACTCTATTCAGTATAAATTGCTAAACACTTTTGTTTTTGAAATTCCTTTCAACTGTCGCTGCAGGCATTTTTTCGAAACCATAATATTTTAGAAACAGACTTTAAAAAAATAACCGTTAAAAATTTTAATCAAGAATTTGATTTGACTTTGGCCTGTGTCTAAGATTATTTTGGACTAAAAAGTCAAGAAGTCTGATTTAGGAGGTTGAACGATTTAAGTAATGAATAAGCAGCACTTACCGCCATCTCTATAAATTAATCCTTTTCGAGTTTTTAAACAAAATTGCTTGTAGTCCAATTCACTCCGTTGATCAACATTAAAAACAGCACTGATTTAAATATATAGTACATATAATATTCAATACAATTAATATAATTTTTATCACTCTGAACAAAGTCCTGTATCTTATGCGATGATAAGGTATTTTAAAACACAAACAAACACAACGTCAAACTCAACCAATTATTATTATTGCTTTTGCGAACCGTTTCTGCATAGACCAATCGGAAAACTGTCAATTCTACCAATTGAATTATTTTGTTTTACCAAACATTTAAACGGTCACATTGCCAAGCTCATTTTATTTCACGATAAGAATCTTATCAAATCAAACTCGTTTAACCGAAAACGACACCTTGATATTTCTACTGTCGAACATGATACATCAAGCGCTTTTTTCGACTTTTAAGTTAATTTGTTCCTGGAATGTACCTAGACCTCTTATCACCGATATGGCACGGTAATAGGGTAAATGTGGGTATTATGGCATTCACAAAACTTAACATTCTCAAAAAATATCTTTTA
Source organism: Sphaerophoria taeniata (assembly GCA_943590905.1). Lineage (NCBI taxonomy): Eukaryota > Metazoa > Arthropoda > Insecta > Diptera > Syrphidae > Sphaerophoria > Sphaerophoria taeniata. The sequence continues at coordinate 30,565,402 of OX016541.1, forward strand.
AAACACTTAAAAAGGCATTTGTAGCTCACAAAATGTTCCTCCTCAGGTTATGTTGACGAGCTGCTTCTCTCGGTCCACTAAAAAAAACGTCAAGACTCGCGCTATGGCACAGTATACACGTTCGCTTTTAACTTACCGTAAAAAAAAATATCACAATATCAAACACCGAAAAGCACCGATGAACACCAAACATTTCCTGTCCTCCATCAGTTTCTCTTCTACAAGTTTATACGCGAGTTATCATTCGGAGAGTGTTTGGGAAAGTATTGGTTTAATCTTTAACTACGCGCGCACTAATGCCCTTTGCACCATACTGCCCGTAGTTATCGTAAACTTATACCTATCATTTCTGGAGACTCACAAGTCACAAGCATTTTGCTTTGATCACATATTGGTCAAAAACAAGAAAAATATAAGGGTTATCGTTAAATAGAGTTTTTTGTGAATTAAAATCCTTTTACGACGGACCCAATTGTCTTGTTAAAATTTTTTTCTACGATATCACTTGAATCTCTTTTTTTCTGAATGACTTGACTGGTTTTATGTTACGTCAGTTTTTGTTAATCTTATCTTTTGTTGAGCTTCGAATTTTTTATCTTTTAGCTTAATAAGTGATAGCTAGTCGCGTCGTAATTTCATAATTTATACCTTTTTAATATCAATTGCATTCAGAACAATGAAAAAGTATTAGCTCGGATGCGATCTTTCTTAGACGATCAAATAAACATGTAATAGTAAAATTAGAAGAAGATAGCTGGGGTAAGCTTTTGTTTCATGAACTGTGTTAAGATGATGGTCAAATTATTTTTTTGGGTGCAGACATTTTTATTTTACAAATTTGATTCCTCTTGGAATCGCTGAAGATTACTTCGAAAATTATAATCTAAAATTAAGGTCAGAAGTTTTTGCTTGAGAGTGAAATCCTTTAAGGGGATTTTTTTTTAATTCGGGGTGTATAGTTCATACTAGTAGGAATGGGGACGGTTGGGACCGAATGTGTCTCGGCTAAATGAATGAATGAAATGTAAAGGAGTGCGTGTGGGGGGTTTGTGTATTTGCTAATTTTGGATCTTAACCCGCTTTTAAACCGCTATAAGCCGCTTTTAAACTGCTTTTAAACCGCTTTTAAACCGTTTTTTACTGTTATGAAACTGATCAGTATTTTTATTTTCCTAGCGGTTTAAAAGCAGTTTAAAAGCGGTTTATAGCGGTTTAAGATCCAAACTTAGCAAATACACAAACCCCACCACACTCACTCCTTTACATTTCATTCATTCATTTAGCCGAGACACATTCGGTCCCAACCGTCCCCATTCCTACTCATACTGATCCTGAAAAAGGGAAATCCTCTAAACTGCGCCAACTACAGAGGAATCAGCCTACTTAACATCGCCTACAAGATTCTCTCTGCCGTAATATGTGAACGTCTGATCTGAAGCCTTTCGTCAACAATCTGATTGGTCCTTATCAATGTGGCTTCAGACCAGGAACTCCAAAGTCCAAATCGATACCCCAACACCTTTTCTTCGATTTTACGGCCGCGTATGACAGCATCTATAGAGACTTACTGTATCAAGGTATGTTTAGTTTTGGCATCACTGCCAAGCTCGTTCGCTTGTGCAAAATGACGATGGAAAACTCACGCTGCTCCATCAAGGTTTCAAATAAGGCGATGCACTGTCACGGGATTGTTTTAACATCGTTCTTGAGAAGATAGTGCAAAACTCCACCGTCAACACAAGGGGAACTATCTTCCAAAAATGTGTTCATTTTCTCGCGTACGCCGACGATATTGATATAATGAGAAGAACACAGCGTAATGTCAATGGCGCCTTTGTGAGAATTGAGACAGAAGCGGCAAAAATGTGTTTAGCGGTAAATGAGGGAAAAACGAAGATTATGCTGTCTTCGAGGAAGAGCACCCAACATCGACGGCTCGGACAGAACGTCACAATAGACATACATACAATAGGCATACAACTTCGAGGTAGTAGAGGAGTTTGTCTACCTAGGCTCCGCTATTAACACGGGCAATTATACCAGCGCCGCGCCGCGCCGAGATCAGACGAAGAATAACTCTTGCTAATCTCTTGCTAAGAAAGCAATTGAGTGGAAAAGCCCTCTATCAAGCAACTAAGGTAAAACTATATAACACCCTAATCATCCCAGTCCTGCTGTATGGTGCAGAAGCAGGTACCTTGGCACAATCGGATGAATTTGCCTTAGGCTGTTTCGAGAGGAAAGTTCTTCGGGTCATCTTTGGCCCCGTGTGCATTGATGGGGAATAGAGAAGAAGATACAACAGCGAACTTTAAGGACATGGACCTAGCCAGAAGAGTCAAGGTCCAGAGACTCAGATGGCTCGGTCATCTAGAGCGGATGGAAACCAATGCTCTGGCCCGTAAAGCCTTCGACACTATTCCCGAGGGACGGCGTAGAAGGAGAGGAATACCGCGACTCAGGTGGCGCACACAAGTGGAAGAGAATCTCAACCAACTTGGAGTGCAAAACTGGAGACAGCTAGCTAGGGATCGAGCTGGCTGGCGGAGACTGTTGATTGAGGCCCAAGTCCACAACGGACTGTAGCGCCACCTTAAGAAAGTAAGTAATACTTCATTCTTACTTTTTTACAATTCTTTTCATAAAATTACAGTATCAATAAAAACTCTGGAACTTTCCACAAACCTGACAGCACTATTTATTTTTATTTCCAAAATGATCTGTCAAAGCATTTGAAGGTAAAGCCGGATATACACAGTTCAAATGCTTGTCATGCACGAGCAAGTGTATTAGTGAACAATTCACACGTATAGATCGGGTGTATGCTTGAAGCAAAATCAAAATCTTTTGATTTTCCTTCAATCAAGCTTACTGCATTGAAGTAGTGTATTGCACATACAATTAATGATTGATCAATCATACTTTTAATTTTTCCTCATTCTGAATTATATGTTGATGAAAAAATAATTTGTTCTGTCACAAAACAGTCACTGTAGAATAAAAGTTTGAAGACTATGATTGATGTGTGTATAGGCAACTTCAATCCAAATCAACAAATACATTTGCTCGTGCATGACAAGCATTTGAACTGTGTATATCCCGCTTAACCGTTATTTTTTCACCTTGCAAAATTATTTGTTATTGTTCGTGAAATAAAATCTAAAAACTGAAATTCAAAGGCGGAAATTCGTATAAAATCAGTCCAATTAAAGCGCTTATTTTCATAAAGTTGTTTAGTTTTTTTATTGAAAGTGTTAGGAAATACTTTTGAGAGTGGCTTTCATAATGCCACAAATAAGAATTTTAAGTGCGGAAAAAAGGTTAAAATCACTGCATACAAAAATTGTGGACTGTCCGATCGCAAAATTATCAGAAAAATTGGGATGTCCAATATATCTTTTTAAGGTTAGGTGAAAGTTTTGGACAATTTGCCAAACCACGCGCTTAATAAAAAGCTTACAGCACTTCTAGTTCGAATGATTTCGAGTCAATCCATCAGAAACAAGCTGTTTGCTTCACAAATCGACGGTTTTTAAAAGGCACCTTTAACCCTGTGTGCAAAAAAAAAGCTACCAGATACCTACAGCTCATAAGTCAGCAAGGCTGTATTTCGCTGAAAGTTACAAAAGCTAGACTGAAGAGTCGAGAAAAGTTCTGTTTATTGATGAAAAAAAATCAATTTGGATGGTCCAGGTCAAGATAGATTTCATTGGCATACGTCTTCAAACATGCGTGTTCATGTGTTCTTATGGGACTTTCCTCCACTGTACTTGTCGCTGCACCTAGTTTTATCCAGTTCTCTGAATAAAAGTCTGATCCTTTTTGGGAGCTTAAATCAAAATTATTTTGAACCCAATGGTGCAGTAGATCAAACTATCAACAAGATTTAACGTCCGGTGTTCGCATTGTCAGTAATGTTGATTAAGACTGAAATAAGGTGCACACTTGAAGGCAGTACACTTGCCTTCGTCCAGGTGCAAAACAACAAACAGTGCACTGTTTTAAGAATCAACAGTGAGACCCAGCTAACAAGCAGTTTCAAATAGTGGCTTGGGAAGCCATTCTAATTTCAGTTCTTCATTTTCCTGAGATTTTGAGTTACGATTGGCATATTTTTAGGGCAGAAATCAGCCAAATAAAAGCAAAATAATAATCCGGAACTAATCAAATCGAGATAAACATTTTCTTTATGATTCTTTTAATTCACAATAACTTTATTTCCGTTCCATTTCATTAAGCCTAGTTTCAGATCCACCATCAAACCGTTGTATAATGCGCTTTGCAATGCACTGAAAATTGGAAAGTAATTAAAATAAGTTGAATGACCAGGATTTTCTATAAAACTCACCAATAAATTCCGACACGGGATCATTGTCACCCTCGCCTCTCATCGTTCCAGTTATCTCCTCGTTCTCCACCATGGGCAAAAATAATTGCACAAACTCCGGCGAATACGGATGTGTTATTGTCTCCAGAACTTCAGTCACAAAATACCGAATCAAAGATATATCTGTGTCTCCCTTGGCACAGCATTGTTTGATGTATTTGACCACTGGTACCACACAGCCACGAGTAAGCAAATTTACCATACGGTCCAGCAACATTTTCTTCATTTCCAGCTGAAAAGTAATTCAAAATACTAAACAGAACTTGATTTTAATTTTCGTAGTTTCAACCTGGACAAGAATCTCCAACTCGTCTTGTTTGGATTCGAACAATCGAATGAGCAGTCGAAGAATCTGGTAGTGTAATGTCGTGTGAACAGAAGCAACTTCATCGAGAATTGCTAAATGCGTCGGACAACTGTCTGTTGTTAGCTTAAAGTATGACGGTTCAGTGACGGTGTTCTCAATCCATCGAATAACACCGACTCCGACAACTGGAAATCTGCAAACCAAATGCGGTTATTTTCAGAATCTTTCAGAATTATTTAAACTCACTTTATGCAGTTGTAAAGCGTTTGCAATTCAGCAATCAGTTCTGTGGAGCCTTTGGTCGTGTTGCAAATCGTATGGACCTTTTCAATGGCCTGAATAGTTGCCTTGAGTTCGTCCTTATTGAGAACTCGATCGGTTTGCGGTCGCTTTTTGACGGGAGTATCGACAACACTCGATGCGTACGCTAAAAGGAATATATACTTTGACTTGTGTTCCGGATTGATCTTGACACCGAGTTTGAAGAGAGAGTCCACCAGGAGCTCGAGGAATTGAGGATCCCTAATCAAATCAATCGGAGGCGGATCCTGGGCAGTGTAGTTGCGATACAGAACCGTAATATCGGCTGGATTGAGGGTGTTTCTTGACAACATCGAAGAGAGAGCCTGACAGGCTTGAGGGTAGGCAGCCGAGCCATTCAAGGCCATGGTAATTGGGGTAACATTTTGATTACTGAAATATGAATTTTTAGTCAATTGTTTTTTGTTCAATATTCAATTCTTATACTTGGTTAAGGCATATTTTGTAATTTCCTGCGACAGCCGTTTCATATTGAATCCACCTTTGGGTTCCTGCGATAAAACCTGCACCAGAACCTGACTGTACACGTAAGTATGCTGACCATGACAAACCATTCGGGCACACTCCTGAATCGCACTCTGAATGTCTTCGGGATTACTCAAGAACTTCGTTATCGAAGTCTTGAGAACTCTGGAGAATACCTCGATTTGCTGAGCTGCCGTCGATATCGAAGTGATTTCACTCTGAAACCCAGCATCGGAAATCAATTTAATGGTGAAATTCAACATCAAACAATCTGGATACTCTTCTGCCAAACGATAAATCAATGAGCGCCATGTTGGATGGTCAATCATTTCGGTTAACCAATCGGGTGTTTCACCTTCTTCGGTGAAAATTGTGTCGGCTTTCTTCGGATCGAAAGTCTTCAGAATCATATCTTTCAGATGATTTTCAACCATTGCTTGGACATCGGTTACTTTGACTCCTGCCAAAATTAACCATTCGGCGAGGAGGTTTGCCATCTGAGCCACAGCTTTGTAGTTTTCCGAGAGCATTGTTATGACCTCTTCGGGACTGCCACCCGATTGGAAGTATCTCTTTAATTGAGTGAATATTCCCGGCTCCATGATGTAGTCGGGTGTGAAAAATTTCTCCAGACATTCTTGGATTGTTTCCTGAGGGTTTTCTTCCAACATTTCCTTTAAGGGATAAAATTGAAAAAAAAATTGTTTGTTTTAAGGAATTACTACGTGTAACTTTTGGGCTGTGATTTGGCGTACCTCATCTTCGCCGGGCTTTGTTCTACCGCGCCAGCCTTCTTCATCGTAATCAACTTCCATTTTTGATTAATTTAAATATTTTTTTTATTGAATTGAATTAAACGTTGATAATGTTTTTACTAAAAACAAAATTCTTAAAAATTGAAGCGGTGTAAACAAAAATTTGCAGGAAAAATACTTTTTAATTGTCAAATTAAACTTCAGTGTAAAATTTTCGCCAGGTGGCGCTAAAGAAGGTTGGGAGGTAGAACAGGGTTGTTATAATCATCGGTTTCGCTGGAAAATTTATTTTTGGATTTGGAAGATCTGTGAAAATGTTGATAATCTTGAAAAAGATTTAGCACTCAAGAAAAAAGAAAGTTTGTTGGTATTTATTGTAGATAGTGTGTGCGCCAATTGAATCTAGTTGCTACCTTAGGCAAGGAATTGACAAAACATCCAAGAGTATTAACCTGTCTCGAAAAAAGTGCTTTTCGATTTATCCGTTCGGAATCGGCATATAATGGAAAGTCACCTTCATTACTAACACGCGCTTAAGAACTATTGAGAGCGCTATCCACTTAGGTCTTGACTCTTCAGAGGTGACATATTATTACCCTGAAGAAAAATTATAGGAGATTATGGGAATATACAAAAATCAGTTATGGCGTATTCTGTGTCTGTTTCGACTATATTCGATGTGTAGTTGAGCTCTTCAACTTTTCTGTAGATACATACAAATGGAACTCATTACAAAATAGAAAAAGGGCTTTTCTAATTGTCGTACTATGACCTATAATTCACTAACAGATGTCAAAAACCATTCCATACACATTCAAAAGCCATATGTCAAAACGGTAGAATTAAGACCTTAAATCCTTTTAAATTTTTTACCTCTTTGACAATTGGGGCTATTCGGCGAAATCTTTTATTCTTTTATTCTGTTATTCTGTTATGAATTCCCATACAAAAGTTTAAGTTGTCAAAAAATCTTTTATGAATAACAGATTTGGTATTCGGCAAGCCAAATCTGTTATTAAATCTGTTAAGAAATCTGTTATTAACTGTCAAAAAATTCGAACATACTGAAAATCTTTTATAAATTGCCTATTTGGTATTCAGCAAGCCAAAATCTTTTAAGAAATCTGTTATAAATCATAAAAGAATAACAGACAACTTTTTGAGACTTTTATGATAAAAGATTTCAATAAGTACTAAGCTTTCAGTTAAAAATAAATTTTTTTAATAATTAAATTTGAAGCGTGAAGGACACAGCTCGTTCATAGATACATAAAATGGTTATGTTTTATGTTTAATTCCATAGTTTCATGTTTTAAGTGGTTTCTAGTATTTGCAGTGAAGTGAAAGTGGTTCCTTTTGATAAGCAATTTTTACGTATCGACAGTTAAGAAGGTTTGAGGAATTCTGCTAGATCTGTTGGTGTTTATTCAGGCAGAATGGTCGTTTAACTTCGGCTCCATTGTGGGTAAGTTACTACTGCCATCTTAAGACCAACGTTTGTCTTTTAAGTTTTATTCATTATACAGGAATATCACTTTAACTTTCAGAGACGACGATGTCACAATGAAGTGTGTGGAGAAGCAGGGCAATGACCAATACAAATAACAAAACTACCAGGCTGCACTAAAACTATACTCGGATGCAATTTCACTATGCCCCGATTCGGCCGCCTACTAAGGCAATCGTGCTGCATGCCAAATGATGCTCTGCAACTATCACAATGACCTGGTCAATGCGCGCACATCCATTCGAATAAATCCAAATTCGAAAAGGAATACGTTCGTATTGCCAAATGCTGCAGCATCCTCGGAAATATTATCGACACCGTACAGGTCGCACAGATTGAGATGAGACAGTCGAGTCAGGGTCAGTAGAACGATACCACATCAGCCGATGCTATTTATGTTCGTTGATTATGACTGTACTACAGTGACAATCTAGAAAATAGTTTTTTGCACTTTGAACGTGCTCTGCAACTCGCTCCGGACCATACAAAGGCCAAGATAATGCGGCCAAATTGAAGCTGCTCAAAGAGAAAAAAGAATGGCAATGTTATATTTTATTTTATTTTGTTATTTTATTTTCAACGTTGTTTTAATAAAAGAATCTTTAAAGAACAAGAAGCAGCGAAGATGTTTTGACTTTTCTGTGGGAGTGTGGGAGTCAGTCTTCACTCACTTTTTTTTGTAGCTACGTTTATTCTTTGTTTCCTGTTTCGTCAGTGAATGTCTTCAGATAGACTTGTTTCATTTCCGAGTGCTTGGCTAAGAAGAATTTGATGACGTGCATCGACATGGCTGGTTCCTCCCGTCCAACTTTGATAATAATCCAACCTTCGTTATAGCCCAGGGCAACATTGTTGGTTCCTCGCATACAGGCAATGGTACAGACACGTTCGAATTCGTAATACAGACATGTCTCTAGGCGGTAGGTTCCTGAATGCCAGATGCTCACGGTTCCGTCCGTGGATCCGGTCAGGGTGGAAACAGACAGCGGAAATATTTTGAGCGTGACCCACGAGTGTTATTGTCTTTGTGTGTCCCTCGAAAACGCGTTGGCAAGCCTACAACTTTTCCCAATTCCAGAGTTTTATCAACATGGCATCTAAACAAACAATTCAAATTTAATTTAAGAATTGGTAAAATTTTATCAGCAATACTTACCACTACTGATCAGAACCAAAGGCTGAGTTAGATGCACGGCAATGCATTGAATATAATCCGAATATGCTTCACACAAATGCACCTTCTCCATTGTGTTATAGTTGAATATTCTGATTTGCATATCATTGGGGTGATAAGCAAATTCTTGCGAGCCACAAATATCGTCCCGAACGCAGCGAATCATCAGAAACTACGAAATTTTTGACCAATTGTTGGTTTTCATAATTTATGTTGTGTACGTAGCCATTGTCTACGTCACACAACATCCACGGTTCGGCTGGATGTATAATCAACATTTTGTCATTTGGTTTTTCAGATGATCCGAACGACTAAAACGAATATCGGATTCGTTACACTGCAATGTTTTTTCTTGTGTGTGAGAAAGGTAATGCCTGTGGACGTAGTATGCCGACTTGAACTCATTCTCACATATTGCAGCCAAATTGGCCGCTCGGTAGTTTTGATTTGTTTCTGTTCGTTGTCTTAACCTTCATCATCGAAGTATGCATTGGGCTCATCTCCATTTTATGGCCAAGAGAATCACTAAACGAAAATGTTTAGAAAGCTTTCTTAGGAAAATCAAATCATTACATACCCTTCATCATTTCGTTCTTGTGTAGTCCAATTATTAGAAGAACAAAACTACATACTTTTTCTTGGCGAATTGCAGCCAAGGAGATTTCAGAAAACTGGCCATTCAAAACAGCAGTTCCGGAAAATGCAGGGGCTGGTTTCTGGAAAGATGGCATCTTGATATAAAATAGATAGATTTAAACTGAATTGAATTGATATTAAACTCACCATTAATCGTGGATATCCATGCTCTTCATCTATATTTGGCATTTGCTAAGATTCACAAATAATTTATTTGCTAACAGCTGATAAATGACAGATGTCTCATAACAGATTTCTTTTTCGAAAAATTCATAACAGAATTTTATAAAAGTTCGAAGTTCTGAATACCAATTATAAAAGATCTTTTATTTCTAAATCTTTTATGATTCATAACAGAAAATTCATAACAGAATAACAGAAATGGCAGAATAGCCCCAAATATTTCTTCAACGAACGGAGGTTTTACGCTTTAATTAAAATGAAACAAAAATTGTGAATTGATGTTTTGTATCTCAAAAATTTTGTTTTATAGTAATAAAAATTTGTTGCATGGTATATCAGTTTTTGAAACAATCTAATACATTTTTCAGTAACGATTAATATTATTAGTGTCATAACTAATGTCATAAAATATTGTTCTTGTTTTCTTTCGAAAGATAAACACGTCGATCTTATTCATAATATATCGTTTCGTTTCTTAAGATTAAAATTTAAATGAAATACTTCATACTATCGTACAAATTTACAATAAAAAGAAACAAACATTTACCAACTCAAGACATTGTAACATAAAAATAATTTCAATCAAAATACAAATAAAAATAAAAAAAATGTCACTATCGCTGCTGGACACTTTACCCACTTAGCATGTCCACCAGTAAGAGTGACACTTTTGACTAGATAACGGACTGTGGGCTAATTAACTAACATAAAATTTTAAAACAAACATAAAATAGCTGGCAAGAGGACTGAGAACTTACAATAAAGAAAAACTACACTTAAAGAAGAACCAAACTTAAGAAAGAAGAATTGCACTTTGTTTTAAAATTAACTGTCAATCGATCAATTGGTCTTCTTAACGTCTTTCGAATCTCCCTCCTTAACTTGTCCACGACCCAAAATCTTGGCCAAACTATCCCAAATACCACCGAAGAAAATAGCACACAATAAGTTTTCGAATGGTAAGAAGGGATCATGGATTCCCAACAAAATTGATGACATCTTGAAATACACCAAAAAGATGACAATGCCAAAGTAGACAAGAGCATGTGGTGCTGAGATCCAGTCGGTTTTCTTGTCCAAAACAAAGATAACTGATGCCACCACCGATGCTTTGGTGTAGCTGTGAACAGGATTAGGTATACATAAATGTCAAATCAGAAATATTAAAAAAATTAAATCTTACAATGTTGGCTGCATGAATTCCATGGCAGTTGGTGTCCATGCTCCCCGAATAAGACGTTCCAAAAGCTTTGTGAATCCAGCTCCGTTGCCTTTTAGTGTACCAATAATAATCATTATAATCCATGCATTTGGATACAATTTGGCTGCATGTGAAACTCCGTCGTAAATCTTTTTGGCCCGGTAGATTTCTTTCATGGCACTGGCGACTAGTTTTATAGGCAGAAACTTCCCCACTTTGTAGCCAATGTCGAACGGAGTATAGAAAACTAAATACCTTTGAAAATTTCCAGTAGTAATTAGCACAGTTTACTATACTCTAAAACTAAATAAAACTTACCACACTGCAGTCCCTACTAACAATTGTGGTGTATTTTTAAGTGGCGCCAAAATTGGTTCTCCTAAAAGACCGTTGGCAACCATACCACCTGAAAAAATCACCAACATGGTTGACAACCAGCAAGCTAGCGGATGTTTCCTTGAAAATGCCTGTGCATTGGCGCCCAAATCTTCGCGTACAGCTAGCGCCGCCAATAAACTGTGTGCAATATCGAAGTAGGGAAACATTTTGAGCTTTATGACCTGATTGGCCATATCCAGAAATGCTTCGGGATCCATGATTGCGTTGATATGTTTTTGTGCTTTGTGTCGTTAAGTCGTTTGTGCGTTAAATAATGTGTCTCTAGAATTAGTAGTTTTTATTAGTTTAATTTAAAATTAAAAGTATCTAGTTAACAGCATTTGTGAAAATTTTAAAGCAAATGTAAGTTAATTTAAAACTAAATATGATGAGAAGATTCAATTAGAGCTTGTTTTATTTTATATTGAACTGAATTGATTAAATAATTTTGAAGATGACTTGCAATAAGGTCCGTTCGTTTACCCCATAACACTGCCCAAAACTGCCATATTCTCCCACTTTTCTTTCGTTTACTGCCACTTAAATTAAAATCTGTCACTTTTGAAGGAGAAAAATATTTCCCCTTTCTGCCGATTTTAGACACAAAAATTTCTTGTGGCAGTTTGTGTAAGTTCTGTCAAACCATAAGAAGTACATTGAATTTTGTTGACGTTTGACATAATTTTGTGCATTCGGCAGATTTTTGGTGTGAAGCGTTCGTTTACTTTTTGGGTGAATCACAAAATTTCGAGGAGTGGGGATGATTTTTGACAGTTTTTACACAAACTGTCCAAAAAGTAAAAGAACGGACCTTATTATCTAACCCAATGTCCATAAAAGATAAGATATTTTTTTTTATCGAAAAAGAGAATTTTATGACACTCTTTTCATTCACTTCCGGGAACATGTCTCTAGGAAATTTGTGGCTCTTATTTGCTGATTCTTTATGTTACTCAAATAAATCAGAGCTTTTTATTAACTTTGTTATTTAAGAGTAAGGTTTTGTACACGAAATTATTTTAACTCGAAAAATAAAAACATTTTTTGTTGAGGGAAATTTCTTAGTTCTATGCAGAAATTTTGGTTTGGTACAGAGATGGACTGTCGCTAAAGTTTGGAAATGTCATTGAGAGGCCCTACAATATAACATTCAACTTGATTTGGTATGGCAAGGGTCTATCGGGCTGGTTCCAAACGTCTGTAGGATTGAAGCAAGGATGCAATCTAAGCCCATTAATCTTCTGCTTGTGCATCGAGGATCTTTTGAGAATCTTGCCGTGAGGAATTGGAATTGATGATAAACAATGGTGTTCAGGAGAGGGGTTGGACGACTAGCGGGGAACGAAAGATGGAGATTCACCCCTGAACAAATAGAAACAGTTAAGGAATACCAGTATTTGGGATTTACGGCGACTAGCAACATGAATTTGTATAAAAAAAAAACTATCGGCATCCAAAAACGCGATCGGAACAGTCTGGAAAAAAGTATACTGCAACAAAGATGTCCCCAATCTTGGGGGTGGAAGAAAAGTGATACGTTGGAAAAACTTTTGAGGTTTTTCGTTAAACGACAATTCCGCATCCCTGAATCGATTCCAAACTACATGCTTCAGGCCTTTCTCCCTTATACTTAACAGCATTTGAACTCCACTTGAAATATATTTATGAGCTCATACTTTGCCACACGGACAAGGTAGCACGAAGAGTTGCAGTGTCTGTTATTACCTCGAATTCATCCTGGTTCCAAGAATGGAGAAATCTAGCCATGGTATGCTCAATACCGTTCACTCCTAGCATGGATAACCTTGCCAGCTGATATTTTGCTTGAAAACCTGCATTTAAAAGTGAGGAACGCAAACATTGAAAAAGCGAAAGGTTCGCTTCATAGAGAAATGTACTCGAAATTGAAATACAATTTAAGCACTTAAATTTTGTTTAAAGATGAACTTAGCTTAGGCAAAATATCTTTGATATTCCGAGCAAGAGGAGAACTACTTCGGCTAAATTTCATCCCGCATAGAGATGACCTCTCTAAAGGGGTTTCCAATAAGAGGTGTTATTTTGAATAATTTGTTTCGGTAGCTGTCACTTTTGAAGCTGTCATTTTTTGACATTTGACAAGTAGAAACTACGCCATTAATAAAAATGGAACGATACACACTTCAACAACGCATTAAAATTATTAAAATTCACTATAAAAATGCTGAAAATTTGGCAGAGACGCAGACGGTTCGTAAAACTAAACCGTGTTATCTCTCGAAGAGGTGATCACAATTGGCCACCGAGATCTTGTGATTTAACCCTTTATCATCTGTTCGTTGTGCAATACTCAGGAAAGAGAAAATATAGTGCACTTCATCGCGAAATGTCTTATGTTAGTGGAAGCTCGCCGACTGATATGGCACAAAAACTATCTTGAACTCACCGAAGTCTTAGAAATCCTAAATGGCAGCGACTGGAACAAATTAGCAAATTACATAAAAATATCGCTATCTTACAGATAGATTTTACTTAAATAATAATATAATAGAGCACGGGAGCTGTAGCACTTCGTTCCAGTGGATTTGTCACGTCAAATTTTGAGAAAGAAGATCTAAAAGGGTGCCCTTTCTCTCTCTGAGCTCCTTTGTAAGACAACAACAATTTTGATTTTGACGTTTCCTTTTTTTTACTCTGTCCATTCCACCTTACAGCCAATCAGCTGTAGCTCAGAGAGAGAAAGGGCACCCTTTTATATCTTCTTTCTCAAAATTAGATGTAACACGTCTTAGGCTAGCTTCCGTGCTCTATTATAATTATCTCTATGGTTTTTTCACTACTCAGTAGCCAGCACACCAAAATTTCCCTTGGCAAACAACAACAATTTGGATTGCAGTCGATAAAAAGGCCAGTAAAAAAAATGACAGTTGTGCCGGCGATAGAACTTCCAATTATTGTAGTGAAGGCAGCACTGATGGCATTAAGAAGAATTATTTTGCTACGCGAATCTAATGATCTAAGTTATGAGCTCTCTTAGCTTAAGGTATTTGGTACTTTTGTAAATCCGAGACGCAACCCACAGGTCCATTTTGTGACGTTTTATGTAATGTGGCTTTTCTTACAACCAAGAAGAATTGCTACTAAAATTCAATGTTTTTTGGAGTGTTGTCGGGTCAGCTGTAAAATCGTGTTGTACATGATAATTACAACAACAGAAAACTCAGAAATGTCAAACTCGTAGTTTATGTGTAAATCCGTCTCGAATGATCGCTATAACTGGCCCCACTTATAGCTATCAGTAAAATCCATCAGTAAAAATTGAAACATCTGGAATCTGAAATTTTTTTACTCATGAGCGTTTTTAACTAGTAAATTTACACCTTCGCGCCGCAAACAATTTCGTTTTTACTGTTCATCTCATCAGTAATTTTTTTTAAGATGGCACCGGAACAGTAAAAAAATAAAACACTCTCAGTAAAACGAAATGGAATTTTTTTTGACATTTGACAGTCAGCTGTTCAGTAAAATGAAATTTCATCAGTAAAATTTATAAAATGGATTTGTTAATAATATTTAACACTAAATGCATTGTTTTTTTCTTTTGAAAAAAAAAGTCAAAATGTATTTTCAACTTATTTCATCAAAATTTTCCTCAAAATATAAGATTAAAGTATTCAAAATAGCCAAACAAAATTTTTACTGATGTATTTTACTGATAGCTATAACTGAGCCCTAAGCATTGTTTTCAATTTTGGTTTAAGAAAAAGTGAATTTAACTTCACTGCCAAAACACATTGGCGCAAAATTATATTCCGCTAATGACCTGCAGTTGCCCGTAGCTTAGTTGGTAAGTGCGTTGGCTGCTAAGCAGAACGTCGTTGGTTCGAGTCCTACTCAGGCCAAGTTTTTATTTCATCTTTCACGGGTACTGCCTCTTGCGAAGACCTGACAAATCTTCCAAGAGTATCAATCTGTCGTGAAAAAGTGCTTCTCAACTTTGCCGTTCGGAATCGGCGTTAAATTGTAGGTCCCCTTAATTCTTCACACGCACTCAGAGAATTGTTGATGAGGGTAAGCCACTTAGGCCTTGGCTCTTCAAGAAGCTGTCGCGCCACTCTATTTATTTTTTTAATGAACATTCATTTTAAGCTAGTATCACACTAAATTCTCTTAAAAGTTCTTCATTAGCAGACTTTAATGTTGGGCCATTGTGTTCAGTTTCCAAGCAATTACTCCAACTATAATGTGCCCGCTCGAGTATACAAATGCGAACACATCATGTTTACAACAACAAGTCGCCACGTGGTGCTTGATTTAAAATAGAACGCCCAAGAAAACATTTTTTCCCTATTCCTGTGTAGCGGCGGGACCAAAGACGATGCGTGTTGTACTCAATTATCACTAAAATCTATTTTGAGTTTGAGTTACAGTGAAGTTGATGTTTTCCTCTATTTTAAAACTAAAAATAAAAACTGCAAGGTTTTGTTTAAAACAGAAAAAAATTACCGAACCCTGAAATGTTTTGCACATAACCGTTATAGATTTACATTATAACGGTTTTTATTTGACGAATACTTAACGAACCACGTACGAATTTTTTTTTTAATATTGTCTTTGACACTATTATTGATGCATTTCTTTCTTTTTATCCAATTTCTTTTTAATTTAAATAAATTCTATGAACAACTTAAAATTTAAAATATTTACTCTGGTAACACTTGACTTGTTTGTATTTTTAAAGATCATTTCATTTACAGAATCATCAGGCAAAAAGCCGCATGAAAAAGAAAAGTTTTAACATTGGGGGAGAAGAGTAGTGTACGCTTGCCTGTATGCTCCAAAAATAAATTCAAGCGACACCAGCTATTATACACAACGATGAGGACGATACAGCCGGAATTTCGTTCTTTTATTTTTCAATTTTAGATTTTATGTAGCTAGAAATTTATATCAGGAAAAATTAATTCAGTTCACCAATAATGATTTAACTGCATTTTTCTTTTGAAAGGACACTATTTGAACACTTTCCAAAGACAGGGTATAAAAATAGGGTTTGAGGTAGTCCTTATGACACTCTTTCGTTCCTCTCAATTTTGTTGAGATTAAAATAGGGACACCAAAATGGGTTGTGAAATTTACATCACAGATTTATTCACATTTTTCGAGATGACAAAGTTAAAAACAACTTTAACTAAAAATTGAATGAACACAGAAGCACTTGAAAAGGGGGTTAATTTATCACAAATGAAATGATAGTAATTTATCTTATCTATATATTTTTTTTACTTTACTTTTTTGGCCAGCTACGTACGAATGGAGGCAGCACTTGTTCCGAGTACCCTGCAGTGTGCACAGCTACGAGTCTTTGCCTCAAATGTTTAATTTTAGCCACTCGACTCGACATCGGCACGGCACCATTAGCACATCGCTCTCTTAGCGCACTCTACAACAAAACAACGACCGACGACGTGGAGCTTTTTCGGATTATTTTATAGATTTGGGAAAATTACGTTCATGTTGTGTATGTCTGTTTGGTAAATAAAAGAACAGAGAAGGATGCTGGGAAGCGCGTAAATTTGGGAACTGATAAGGGGATGCACTTGCAGTTTTGTTTATCTTAAATTTGAAATTCTCATGAGAGAAATATGCGCTATGCACCTGTTTGCTTTATTTTTGTATCAACGTGCAAGTGCGACAATTATGCAATTAATATATCATGAGATTTGTTGCGATAAATAGACATTTGGTGGATGACATTTCTCAGTTGACAGTTTGGGCATTAATGTTGTTGTAGAGGGTGACACGTTTTCTATCAGTTTTTTTCTGATTTGATTTTTTACAAAAACAAAATTATCGATAGTTTATGTTTAATGGCACTATCAAGTGATTTTTTGACCAACTTTTGTCGTTTTTCATTGGTCTTTTTTTGACGTTTCTTCTTTTACCTCCCATGGAATGGGTTATGATGCATGTGTCATTCTTCGGACGATTCTGTTTTCGGAACAGAAGAGTTCTGCTCTTCTCAGAAGCATTCCGTCTGTCAAACCAGTCCAATGAAATGGTTTTAGAGGACTTCTGGACTCTTCTGAAATCTGAATGCTTTTGGACGACCAATGGAAAACGACATTTATCTTAACAAATAAAATAACACATTTTTGTACACGTAAAGTTATTTTATTGTATTGCCAATTCAATATATCAGTTTGTTTAATTACATTGACTATCCTTCAATTATTGGATTAACACACAATGCCATTTTTAGTTTAATTAAACTATTCATATTTTTTAGGTTAAAAATTTAGTCTTTTACTTTCAATTACATACTTATAAATAAACAGCATTTCTACAAATTCAATTGTATGTTCCAAAGTTGCTCTGTCAAGCCAATGACAGTATCGTACAAACTGAGAAGCACGCAATTTACTTAATTTAATTAATAGACAGTAATACCTGTTTTAAAACATTTCCGAATATAACTTTAATTAGAACAGGGTGCAGAAACACTTTTCTAAGTAAATGGTTTGAAAGTTCATTGGAAGACAACATTTGAATTCGTAAAAAGTTGTTAAACATCTAAACAACACGAATAGTATGCGTACAAAACTAAATAAGAACTTAAAATCGACTTTCTGTGATAAAAAAAGTTATCGTGACGTGAGTGATAGTGTCTTTTGTAAACGTTTTGTGTAAAATGGTATGCAGTTCATAAAAGGCATGCCTCGAGTTTTAAAGTCATAGAATAAGGGCTTTTTGGTTTAAATAATCTCTTAGTTGCCTGTTTACTGAACCCGCTGTTATTCTTACAAATACAAGAGAACCTAAACAACAACAAAAAAGTATAAAAGTTGTTTAACATAAACTTACTTAGCTTGTGGTTAAAATTTCATTAATATTGATATATATTTTTAAAAAAGCGTTTGTGAATATTTATATAGGTAAATTCTAAGACTCAGGCTTTACATACGAACGTTCGCTTAGCTCCTAGCCCAAGGAATGCATATGGATTGATGGAACGACGCGACGAAGAACATAGAAATATCATTGAAGTAAGCCATTAAACAATGTGACGCATAACGAAGGATAAAGAGTGAATGTTTGCTTGCTTTACTGTAGTTTGAACTCTGTTTAGCTAAAACTACAACATGCGTTCGTTTTCTTGGCCGTCTTGTAAAATGCTTTACTCTGATAGGAGAGATTCTCAGACTTAATGACCATATCATCGAGTTTTTCGCCACGTTCGAGCACAGCTTCGATTGTGTTCTTTAGAATAATTTTCGTTTCGTCGAGATCGTTTTGCATTTTAGTCATTGCGTCAGCTTCTTTGGGATCCTGATATCTGGCCAAGTACTGTGGGAGTGTTGGGAAATCAAAGTGCGCATCTGTATTGCCACCGTTTTGATATTGTTCCGGGGGAATGCGAGCTGCAAACTCATCGAGCACCTTAGTAATGAGTGTATGCGCCACTCGTTGAGGGTATTCGTGATCGGCTATAAGAACTCCACCGAGGTTGTCTGCTCTCACGTAAACATGGCACATGTATGCATCCTGTTTTACTGATTGACGCGTAGCTGGTTGAGTTCGTTCGACAATGGTTTTGGATGCAAATCTAAATAATTGATTGAGAGAGATACAAAAAGGTCAATCGATAAGAAAAGAAAACAAAATTAGTCATTGTGGTCTCACCCCATGAATTCTTGTACGGCTCCTCTTTGGAAAAATGAGAAGGACTGAAGGTCGTAGGCAGCCTTTAGGAGACGTCCTTCTGTGGGTCCTTTATAGAATACACTTATCGAGTAAAGTTTCACCATTGTGTACTTTTCCTTTTGGCAAACTATTGAGCTGTTGGGCACTTGTAGCGTTCAAGTAAATAAATGTTTTTCGCAGAGTTGTTTGGTGGGAATATTTTAAATTTGTGTTTTTCTTGAGTGTATGAGAGTTTCTTTCAACTTATTGTCGAAAATAAGCAATTTTTGAAGGGTTTAAACTTTATTTTGATAAAAATATGTTTGGAGCTCTAAAAAGTTTCCTTTCTTTCAAGACGATTATTTTTTTTTGCAAACTGGGTGGCATAAAATCAAATGTCAAATATAAAACTGGGAATTTCTTGATTTCTATTTTTGACAGCTGGGGCATTGTTGGGCAATTTTTGAGATGAAATTGCATGCTATATTCTTAGACCATGTTTTCACTTTTCGTGATCACACTTACCACGTTTACAAGCAGAATCGAGAGCTCAAGTTGGATTGGAGTTGAATTCTTGACCCAGGTTTTTCGTCATTTGAATTGAGTACTCCAGATGGAGTTTAGTTGAAAAAATGTTGAGACGACAACTGCTGACGTATCTCGAATCATCGTAGTATGACTTTTTGTTCACTTTTTTTTTTTAGTTTTTAGTTAGAAAATGCACAAGACGATACACGAGTGAAAAAAAAATATACAGCTTGTGTTCAAATCACTCACACAAACGTCAGACAGTTTGCCAACTCCTGAACTTAGGTTTTTAAGCACAAATTTCGACTCGACTCCGTTGAAGTCGAGTCGGTTGAAGCTCATTTCAACTCAACACGGGTATACAAAGGGGTGAAGCGAGTTTGAGCTTCAATACCTCTTGTAAACATGGTAACTGATTTATTTGTTCTGTAATCGAGGATGTAGGTATTTACTACAAACCTATTTTTATTTTAACAATTAATCCAAGCCTTTCAATTTTGTACACCATTACCTATATGGAGCTATATCTGAGAAGATAGTGCAAAACACCACCGTCAACACCAGAGGCACTATCTTCCAAAAATCTGTTCAACTTCTCGCGTACGCCGATGATATTGATATAAGTGCCTGGCTACACAGGGATTTTTCAGTGCCCTAACGAGTGAGTTTGTAGGCAAGAGAAACGAAACGTACAGGGGGAAGATGCTCACGAAGCGAACTGAATTTTCTGCGTGAGCAATACAGTTTCATTCCTAAATTGTTCCTGTTTTTGAAGTTTGTTTGTTTTTTTTCAGGCAGGCGTTGTCAAATCTTTCATTTGAAAATATTATATTTGAACATACATAATTTTTTTTGAAAAGAATTTTAAGAAATTCAAAAGTTTTTATCAGATTTTTGAAATTCTAAATATAAATAGCTGTTGTCAACACACAAGATCTTCTCGACTTGCTGGTAAAGTGTGAACAAAATCCAGACTCGTATTAAAATCGGTTTGAACTCGAAAATGTCATCGCGTTTCCGACCCATAGTGTTTTATACGCCCAAAGAGTTGGGTTGTCTTGGAATGTTGAACATGGGTCTCGTTCTTATCCCACAGTCAGACTTAAAAGATAGTCTAAACAAATCGATGTCGGAATTACACATTTCCGATCAGGTAAGCTTATTTAACATCAAAACTACCTGGTTTTTATGGTGAAAATAATTCTATAGGTATGTCGCACGATGAGGATCAATTGATTCCAAAACTTTACCGATACATCCAGCCGTCGTTTGACCTTGGATGATTTGGAAGACAGTTGGGATTGTGGTATTCCTCGTATCAATACACTCTTACACTCTGGCATACGACAAGGGATGGCGCATTCGAACTGAATTCAAGCAAACCAAGTTCTCAGGCAAAATCCGTTCTGGTGGACGCATCAGCGTCACGACACGGAAAGCTCTGGAATCTATATGATTCAGGCACTCGGCAATGTGGAGGGAATTCTAGAGCGTACCATCTTTAAGGGCACATACTTCCCCACATGGGAAGGCTTTTTCTGGGAGTACCATCAGGTTTTCAAGAGTCGATAAAACACAAAAAATCAACAAACCCCTAAATGGAACAATGTCAGAAATGTTAACAAAAAACATATTGAAATATAAGTACTTATAACCCAAAGTTGATTCTAAAAGTGTTTAAATTACATAGTTAAATAAATTTTTATTTATATCACATACAAAATCATCAATCCATATTACAGATGTGTGGTCGTTGATTCGCAACGCAATGAAATTGTTTAAATTAAAGTTCGATAGGCAATAAAGTGTAAAGTGTAAAGTGAACCTCTCCCTACATAGCAAACACAAAACAACGAAACGGACGAACACAAGAAAATCGAAAACTTTTGCCAACAGCGATCAGTTCGCACACCATCCCCTAACTCCCTACACGACGAATTTATAGCGCGCACAAGCATGTTCGGCAAACATGTTTGTCGTTTAAGGCTAGCTTTTACAGAAGCATTTTCACGGAAGCTCTTGGTCGAGCCAGACGAATTTCCTGCGTTTCGATGTCCTGGCTGTTTGCTTTTTTTCTCTTCTGAGTGTTCATGCAATATGCAAATAAGATTGGTTTATAAATATTAATAATTTTAAAAATAATATTCAATGCGGAAAATAAAGAATTTTTTCCTTACCATAAGTTGGTAGGTCATTCGCGACACAATGCGTTGGCGGGTGCTGCTGCTACTACAACTCCTTTTGCTACCGATCATTATTTTCTCAAAATCATTTTTCTATTTTGCAAGAAAATTTAATTTTAATTTTTTACTTCATTGGGGTTGTCATCGTTTTAAAAAAATGTCAAACAAAAAAGAGACATTTCACGTTCCCCGCAACGAAATGGAAAAGAAGAACGTGAGTAAGCACAATAGTGTGTAGCCACCGAACGTGATTTTTCAGTAGCTTGAAAAATCCCTGTGTAGCCAGGCACTAATGGGAAGAACCTTTGTATATGGATTTACCAAGTACTATCAAGAATGGTTTTTGACAGTAGCAAGCAGAGAACACACATTACAAACTTATGTAAAAAACTGTCAAACCAAGCAGAAAACCATTCTTGATATTACCTGGTAAATCCATATACAAAGGGAAGAACACAGCGGATGTCAATGACGCCTTTGTGAGAATTGAGATTGACACAGAAGCGGCAAAAATGGGTTTAGCGGTAA
Source organism: Sphaerophoria taeniata (assembly GCA_943590905.1). Taxonomy (NCBI): domain Eukaryota; kingdom Metazoa; phylum Arthropoda; class Insecta; order Diptera; family Syrphidae; genus Sphaerophoria; species Sphaerophoria taeniata. The sequence goes on from OX016541.1 coordinate 30,587,617, forward strand.
ATGAGGGAAAAACGAAGTATATTCTGTCTCCGAGAAAGGACACTCAACACCGACGGCTCAGACAGAACATCAAAATAGACGCATACAACTTCGAGGCAGTAGAGTAGTTTGTCTACCTAGGCTCCGCTATTAGCACGGGCAATAACACCAGCGCCTGGATCAGACGAAGAATTACTCTTGCTAATCGCTGTTTATTTGGGCTAAGAAAGCAATTGAGTGGAAAAGCCCTCTCTCGAGCAACTAAGGTAAAGCTGTACAACACACTCATCATCCCAGTCCTGCTGTATGGTGCAGAAGCATGGACCTTGACAAAATCGGATGAATGTACCTTAGGCTGTTTCCAGAGGAAAGTTCTTCGGGTCATCTTTGGCCCCGTGTGCATTGAAGGGGAATGGCGAAGAAGATACAACAGCGAACTTTACGGGTTGTACAACGACATGGACTTAGCCAGAAGGGTCAAGGTCCAGTGACTCAAATGGCTCGGTCATTTAGAGCGGATGGACACCAATGCTCCGGCCCGGAAATCCTTCGACACTATTCCTAGTGTTAATAAAACATCGATAGTTTAATCTATTAATCGATTGTTTTGAACTATCGATAGTTTCGAAATTTAATCGATAGTTTATATATTCAATGGATGTGCTAGAAATGAGTTCTTAGGTTTGCACTCTTGACGCGGTGCAGTGCATTAACGCCCATGGAATTAACGCCCGCGGGTGTTAATTCCAAAAACAAAAGGAATTTACCTCCGCGGGTGTTAAATCCTTTTTGAATTGGCAATAAGGCCCACCATAAAAAAGAACTAAAGCCCGCGGGTGTTAATGCCATTTGAAATTGGAACTAACACCCGCGAGTGTTATTTTCTTTTGGAAGAGATCTTTTCAACCTCGGATGTGAACACTTGCGTTGGCATCCTAGACACCTTGGCCACGTGAGTAGAAACAAATTAAACATCACAAATGAAGTTTACAAATTTTACATTTCTAACTTCGTACGATTATACTTTTGGTCATTCAAGACTTAGGCTGCGCGTACGGTAGTGCGAGAAAGCGATGCGATGCGAGAAGCGATACGAGAAGCGATGCGAGGAGCGTTTTAGATGCGAGATGGTGCGCACAGTAAAAGCGACTAGAAGTGTCAAGAAAATGGAGTCCTGTCATCATTAGAAAATTAATTTTTAAACGAAAATTTATATTTCCGGACGTTGAAGGAAAGAAAAAGGATGAAAAACATATTTACTTCCAATTAAGAAAGAATAAATTCATAATGTTCTTTATTTAGTATTTCTCATAGTTAAAATATTCACCAAAACAAATTCGAAAACACATAACACAAGCTGGAATAAATAAATTTTCTATTTTCTATTTTTCAAACGTCAAAACAAACAATCTCGCTTCAACTCGCTTAAAATGGTCGGAAGAGTTTTGAAGCGATTTGCTATGCGAGAAACTCGCTCAAGATATCGCTTCACTGTACGCACGCTCATAAGAATCAATGATAATATTTTTCTCGCATACAAACGCTTCTCGCATCGCATCGCTTTCTCGCACTACTGTACGCGCAGCCTTATTCGGTTTGTGAATTAAATTTTTTTTTTTATTCAAAAACCGAATAAATCTTTGGGATGTCAAATTTCGGTGAGGATACGGCATTCTACAAGCACACTATACTTGAAGCCAATTTCATCTTATTGTATCTATCTGTCACCTAAAATAACCAAGCTATTTCATTTACATTGAAAGATGGATGGACACAAGCGGAAAAATTTTTGGCCAAAAGAGAATCAATTTGGGGTGTGAAAATTAAAAAAATTCGCGCGAACACCCGCGGGCGTTAATTCCATGGGCGTTAATGCATTGCACCTCTTGACGCCACTGCCAACGAGTAACGAGCTTCCTTTTGAATATCCAGAGGGAGTTACATGTTCATGTGTGTCTTTTTATTTTTATACTACATAATTGATGTCAACGTGCGTATTCTCTTGTCGTATTCATAGAGATAATATAATACAACACGGGAGCGGTACCACTTCGTACAAGTAGAGTTGACCCCGAAAATTGTGAGAAAGAAGCTATTAGGGAGTTTCTTTCTCTCTCTGAGCTCCTATGTAAGACAACAACAATTTTAATTTTGACTTTTCTCTCACTTTTTTTTGTCTGTCCATTCCACTTTACAGCCAATCAGTGACAAGCTCAGAGAGAGAGAGAGATAGGATCAGGAACTTTCTAATGTCTTTTTTCTCATAATTTGAGGAAACACGTTTTAGCTTCCATGCTCTATTACCTATATTATCTCTATGGTCGTATTTTGTATGGAAGACAGAGGGAAAAAAACATTGACAATGATGAAATACGCTTTGTTTGATTTTTTTCTTGACCTGTAAGCCGTTATACTGAATCTTATTACGTTTTTTTTAATACTATCGATTGTTTATCGATTAATCGATTAAAAAAAATAAAAACTATCGATACTATCGTTTAGCTCAACAATCGATGTTTTATTAACACTAACTATTCCCGAGGGACGTAGAAGAAGAGGAAGAACGCGACTCATGTGGGGCACACAAGTGGAAGAGGACCTCAATCAACTTGGAGTGCAAAACTGGAGACAGCTAGCTGGGGACCGAGCTGGCTGGAGGAGAATTTTGATTGAGGGCCAAGTCCACAACGGACTATAGCGCCACCTTAGGTAAGTAAGTTAACAATGAGCACTGAAAATGATTGGTGATAGAGTTATCACTGACTTATTCACTTCGTTCAAACACCGTCGTAACGTTTCTTGTCTTGTTTTATCGCTACCTCTACAGTTAGTGCTCTAGTGAAATAGCCAATTGTATTCCTCCCCTTAAACAATTCACCCGTATGACTCGCACTTCTAGGAATGCTCATCTGTTTACGCACGAGCCCAATTTCGGTCGGACTGTTAAGTACGGAGAATCGTTTTACAGCCGTACTACACGAATGTGAAACACCTTACCACACTCTGTTTTCCCCTGTGCTTGCAATATTCAGAAATTCAAGACCAATGTACACTGACCTCCTATCAAATCGTGTCTAGATATAGAAAAAAGCTGAGTGCGCGAAAATAATAAAAAAGAAAAAACCTTAGAAAATCGAGAGTGAAGGCAGAAATCGCAAGAAGACTTTCTAGTTTAGTTAGATTCTTTCCGAAAAGGAATGAAAGTACTTCAAATACATCATCATCAGTCTCTGCCTTTATATACGCTACAACCGAGACCCGGTCCGGGGATCCTTCAGCAATTCCTTCCATGTATCCCGATTGTTGGTCGACGCTATTCAGTTCAAATTCATAACATGAGGCCGGAGAGCAGAGGAAATAGCCTGGATAAGACTTGGATATGAATAAAACAAGCGTGAAGTCTACATACTCATTTTTGTGTTTATTAACATTCTTGCTCAAGTACTTTGCTCAAGATTTTTGTTACAAAATTTTGAAAAAAAGGGTAAGTTCATAAATAATGTCAACATGCAGCAGTGGCAGCAGTAATGCAAGATTTGCGTTCATAAGGCCGTGTGCGAATTGGATGAATTGTGGTTAAAAAATAAAAATGGATGAAGTTTTAACTACTACTGTCATATTTTAACCTGCTCAGCAGCTAGTCAAATAATGCGAAGTATCAAAATTTAACCAAACGTCAAGTTTTAACCCATTTTTAACTGAATTCGCACACGGCCTAAATGAAGATAAACTGTATTATGTTTGCAATATAGCAGTCAGGCAGTGTGTTCATAAAAACAAACTGACAGCTAAACTGCGATAAAGTCTGCAGTGGCAGTCGTTTTATTTCTGTTGCCGCTCTGCAGAAAAATGTCGGAACAAAATGAATAAGTAAAATAATTAAATTTTTATTAAATTTTTGGCAAAAATAAAATAGTTTTGTTGTTAATAATTTTTAAAATATAATACTTTTACTTCATAGATATGACTGTGGTGGCCAAAAATTCTGGTCAGATGCAGACGTTAAGCTGATAACAGTTCGTCTGGTGATGGAATGGCAATTTGCAGCCGGCCGAAAAAAAAGTCTGTTTTGTGGGGAAAAGTCAAGAGGACATTCAAAAAAACAAACAAAGGCCACATTCATAAGAATTAAAAATAAATTGTCCTGGACGCTTCCAAAATGTATTCCATTCAAAACATTTAAAATTAGTCCTAATCTTTGTATATGGATTTACCAGGTAATATCAAGAATGGTTTTCTGCTTGGTTTGACAGTTTTTTGACAGTTTTTTACATTAGTTTGTAATGTGTGTTTTCTGCTTGCTTGCTTGAAAACCATTCTTGATAGTACTAGGTAAATCCATATACAAAGGTCCTAATACAACATTTTTATTGCAGCAGTTTTTGTGTTCATAAATGCATTGAACGAATTTTTTCGGCAGAGCATGAGCAACTAGTTTGCATTTATGAACTCACGGAAAGTTAAATTCTTCAAATCTTTAAAGCAAGTTGTATGCTACTACGAAATATGAATGTTTAATAAAAAAAATTTTAATTCTATTTGATTTATGTACAATTTTTTGAGATATTGCAAATGCTAGTGTAAGTCTTTGTTTTAATGTGAAAATATTTACACATGATTGCATGTTTTTATTCCAATAAAACATAAAAAACAAAATAATTTAGCCTCTTTTTTCAAATAAAAATGTTTAGAGCATTGATACAAATCTTGCTCTATTCCTACTTTGGATTGAACTGTAATTTCACAATTTTAGCCTTTACGGTATTGTAAACAACAAATATAAGCGGTTATATTTAATTGTAATCAAACATCAAAGAGGAATGAACCATCCTTTTTCCTGAAATTTTGTTTTGCCAGTCTGAACACCAATGTAAGGGCGTTGAGGTTTTAGGCCGCAACAAGTAAAATTGTTTAAGATAAAAGAACTGAAACTAAATCAATCAAAAACGAATACATAAATAAACATTCGTAATTGTTTTAAGCATAGCATACCCGTACAAAAAATCCTTAAATGTCCACTCAACTCCTCCAAAGTTATACAACAGCTCTTATTGATTCCCACAGTCCAGCGGCTATTGCACTGTCTAGGGTTGACCTAAATGAAATTGAAACAAGTCAAGCCCCGATGATGGCTGCGATGCGGCCGAGCAAAAGCTGTAACAGAACCACAAAACTTGAAGACATAAAAATTATTATTATTTTTTTTTAAAAGAAAAACCAGAGATATGAGAACGTTTTAATAATTATTTCATTACAATTCACATTTCAAAGTTATTAATATTCTTAAAATGTTCATCTGTTCTTCATAATTTGTTGTTCTTTTTTTTTAAATTTATTTTCTTGAATGTGTATCATGTGTTGTATATTAATTTTTGTGTAATTCTTGAATAGGTTATATATAATATTCTTCACATATTCACTTGTATTTTATTATATATATATCTATATATATATAATATAATGGTAAATAATTCTTGTTTAATATTTCATTAATTCATTTCATTTGTTTTTTTAATCCTCTTCTCTTTTCTTCTTTATACTTATGCGTTATTTATTTAGTATTAATAAATTTTTCTTCTTCAATTTGAGAAATGATAGCTTCTTTTGTTTTTAGTCATTTCCTCGTGTTTACTCAGAAAAAATTCGTGTAAAACAAAAACAAAATTTAATAAATGATAATTAATTGTAATGTTTATATTTTTTTAAAAGAAAAAAATATGAAAACCTTGTAAGAAAAACGATAAATTTCAGAGAGATTTCGCGTTTTTTTTCTTTCTTTTTTTTAATACGTTTTCTCGCAATTCGGAGTGCACTCCGAATTGGCTAAAATGCTTCTTAAAGAATTTAGTTTGTCTAGTTTTTTGTTATGTTTTTTCTAAGTTTCAAAAAAAACTTTAAAAAACGACAGTACAAATATGTCATTTTTGCTTTGTTTGTTCATTTCGAATTAATTTGTTAATAAATTATCCGAAATTCTATTCCGAATGTATGTATAAATATAATTTATTGTGTTGGAAGAGAAATGCGATTTAATAATAAAGTTCTCCCGAATCCGAATAGAGATGGTAATGTACCATCTTCCGGCGGAAGAGATTTATATAGTGTCTATTAATTTTTTTTTGTTTAACTAGAAACTAATATAAAAAGTTTTAAAAACTAGAAAAGGAAAAAATATAACAGTTTTCTTCCGTATTGTTGAAATTAGCATTTTTCGTTAATTCGGAGGAGTCGCTCCAAAAAAAGAGAGATCTATATATAAAAAAAAACTTTCCGATTTCTCCAATAATTGTATGATAAATAAATTTTGGATATAACTAATAAATACAAATATGCATGTCACAAAAATGTTTGGTCACTTTTTTTTCTTTTTGGGAAATTACTAATATTCGAAAAGTTTCTCTTCGGGAGAGGAGAACGCTTTCATACGAATATGAATGTTTCACGTGCACAGCAAACAAAATGAAGGTTTTTTTTTGTATATATATGGATGGAAATAATTTACGTATTTTTTCTTTTGTTGTAAATAATGCGATTTTAGTTACCAATTTGTTTTTGTTTAATTTAATACTAATAAATAAATTAAATATAAATGGGAAAAAACTCTGAGAAAAAATTTTACAAACAAGAGTGTGAGAAGAGAGAGAGAGAGAATATGAACAAAAAAAAAAAATAACAATATTATTGTGAGAAAAAAAAATTGTTTAAGATTAAACTTGATTTCATTGAGAGAAAGAGGGGGATGTGTAGGGTTAGGGTTAGAGGATGCGGCAAACTATATGGAACTCATTGGAAAGAAAGATTAATTTTGCTTTCGTCTTTTGATACCCATCGTGCTCTACTGCTGTAGGCCGGCGGCATCAGCTGCAGCTGCGGCTGCCGCTACTGCAGCGGCCGGATTGACCGCAGCATACTGGGGATGATAGTACACCGCACCAGATTGTGGTGGTGGTGGGGCTCCTGTTGCATACGATCCGAATGGTGCTCCGGCGGCGGCTGCAGCAGCCGCAGCTGCTACTGCTGATGCCATAACACCGCTTGCGTCGTACATGTACGCGGTAGCTGGTGGTGATTGAGCTGGCGCAGCGTACATTGCGGTCGATGGTGGTGTGGACACATTGTTGGGGTATTCCCCGGTGCCAGCACCGTTAGCATGATGCGATGGCGAATAAGCATTCTGTTGCTGTTGCTGTCCTTGCTGCTGTTGTCCGCTTCCATTGCCTTGAACACCATCTACGCCGCCGGCCTTGTCGTACATCGATTTCTGCTGCTGATGTTGCTGTTGCTGATGTTGATGCTGATTGTAGCGCATTTGCTGCTGCTGCTGTTGTTGGTTACCATTTGGAATGAATTGTGGATGATGGCTACGTGGCCGATACATGTGGGGTGGGGGTCCGGGCATATAGCCGCCGCCATTAGCTTGATGATGATAGCCGCCTAGCATTGGACGCGGCTGTTGCTGTTGCATGGGTCGTTGTGGTCGGAATGTTGTCCGTTGTTCAGCATTGCCCATGCCATTGTTTTGCCATTGTTGCGATTGATTCCAAGAATTATTGTTGCCAGTATGGAATGTCTTTTGCTGTTGTTGTTGTTGCTGTTGTTGTCGGTTTGCTTGATAGTTCAACGGATTGTTACGTTGCATTTGTTGTTGCTGTTGTTGTTGGTTTTGTTGCCAACGTTTAACGTTTCCGCCGTTACCGCCCTTGGATGCATTACGGGCTAGCTCGACAAGATTAGATGGGGGCTGTTGGCCAGCTTCTTCTAGAACAGAGATCAATTCGCGTGCCTGTTTGGCATTGTCTGGTGTAAAGAAAGTGTACGAAGTTCCCAATTGCTGACAACGTCCTAAAATTGGAAAATAAAAACGTTTGATTGATGTACATACATAATATTTCTGTTTGGGAAGCTGCAAGAATGTCCAATATTGAAAACAAGTGGTTAAGATTTTTACGTGATTCCTAACGAATTACAGTTGCGTACCAAACCATGGCATAAACCCCATTTCAAGAGAAATTCTAATTTGTTTCAGTTCATTTTTAGTGCATTTTTTTTTTCAAATATCTTCAAAAGCGGGGAACCACCAGCACGGAACGGATGTTTGGTAGTGTTGTGTTCGGTTAAGAGGTTTGACTTCTGTTTGTTGATGTTTGCGGCACTGCAACTGACATATGAATTTTGATGAAATGACTCATCAAAGTATGCACTAAAATGGGTTTTGTTCAAATACTAATTCTTCATACATATTTGTGTTAGTTGTTTTCTCGAGAAGAAGAGAGACCCCTGGAAGACAATGCGGTACACTTCTATACAGACCGATTACGGCGTTGGAAGTGGTATCTATTCGAAACAACTGAATCTCAGTCTATCATATAGACTTCCCAATCAATGTATTGTGTTCCAGGCAGAAGTAATGGCGATTAAAGAGGCACTATCCTGGCTCAAAGAAAACGTTATATCTAACAAGGATATACGAATCTTCTTGGACAGCCAAGCCGCTCTCAAATCTCTCGCGTCTGTCTCCACAAACTCTCAAATAGTCCACAACGGTCGATCATCTGTGAATGAGATGACAGGACAGTTTAATATTCACCTCATTTGGGTGCCGGGCCACAGAGACATCCCGGCAAATTGCAAAGCCGATGAGCTCGCCAAAAACAGAACACTTCTGCCTACTGTTAGACAAAAACATAACATAGGAACACCACTTGCTACATGCAAATATCTTCTCAAACAATATGCTCTAGAATCAACAAACAGGACACTGCCTCATAGGTAGACATGCTTTGAGGCTAGGGGTCTACACAAATGACTTCTGTAGAAGCTGCATGGACGAGGAGGAAGAGGAAACAGTCCAACACCTTCTATGTACATGTCCAGCACTCTCCAATAGAAGGAATAACTATCTCGGTGATCCTTTCTTCGATAATACCAGTGAACTGGCAACGATCGACACAAAATGTCTCTCTAACTTCATTAAAAGTACGAATTGGTTTGTTTAAGTTCATTACTCTCCCATGAGTAACTTCTTTAGTGGTATCACAACGGATCCTTGAGGTCTAAGTGAGTAAATAACAACTAGACAGCCACTCCAACCTAACCTAACCTAACCTTTCTCGAAAATAGTCTGCAGTGTAAGTCAATTTAACTAGAAACGGTTTTGCAACAATTTTTATCTTATTAACTTCAAACAACGAAATGGGTATCTATACATGGATTTATGAATACAAAGGACCATTGCTTACATAGAAAACCATTTGGCCTTAAATTTTTATTTTTACTTATGATTCAATTGTCGACAACGCAGTTTCTTTCAAGCTGAGATTTAAGCTATTGAAAAATCAGAGAAACTGGAATACGAAGAAGAAGCAAAGTCCTCGAAGATTACATTTTCATGGACAGCCAGGCTGCTATCAGCCTAAGCCAGTGAGACTATAAGATAAAAGGAGGTTTTAAATTGCAGGAGGGAACTGAATTGCATTTGCCACACTAACCAAGCTTAACTCTGCTGGGTTCTTGGACATAGTATTATAGAAGGCAATGAAACAGTGATGAACTAGCAAGGAAAGGGGCAGAATCAAATATGAGAAGTAGCAACCAATCAGTCGTGGGACCATACGTCCGAACGGTGTGCTCAAAAGAAAAATAGACTTTAGAGCAAAGGTCCAGGAGCGCGAACGACTGTATTTTCTAAGTTTATGGCAGCTTTGTTGGAGAACTGGACGATCTAGTCCGGATCCAAATGACAAACATAAGGAAATTAATTGATAGCACAGGCTGATTCGTAAAGCGGTCTATGTTAACCAATAGTTTAGGAGCATCAATGGTACTTCTTTGATACGGGGATCGCAATGGACTAATAGGCCCCTGATGAGCTTAATTCGGCACCAAATAAAGAATATTTTAATCAAAGGAAATGTCCGACACGTTGAGTGAGCGAATTTTTCTCGTTGAACTATGTTGCAAGGAACAAGAAAGCAACTATCAATGAGGAGGAGCACGAGCTCTAAGTTGTGCAATCTGTGAAAAAGAAATGCAAATATTTATAAGGAGACAATAACCAATCAATGTTCGATTGTTTAAGGTTTTATAAAATTCATTGGTGCAGAATTCAAAGCCGTGAGGAAAACAGTTGTGAAAACTGGAGAGGAAATTGGCAGAAAGTGATCTACTAGCCAAAGAACATGCTCAGAAACCGTAGCTTATAAACGACGATGATGATAATTTTTATATCTTCAACAGGATTGGAACTAGCTGACTTTAGTTGCCTTAGAAAAATCACAACGTTGACAACGGGCTGGTGAGATATACACTTCACTCGCTTGCAATTGTTGTAGTTTTGTTTTTGAAAAAAAAAGTAGAAATCGCTCTCGCGAGTTCCTCAGGGTAGTCATCTAGGACCTCAGATGATATGAAGATTGACAAAAACATATCTTCACGTAATGATCACATTCTTCCGGGTTACTCCAGTAAGAGATCTTGGAGCTTTTTTTTTACTCCTAACCTAGAATTTTCTGGGTTTATCAACAACATCGTTATAAAGGCAAATTCATTGACAGGAGTTATAAAGCGTTGGTCAAAATCCAAATATCACCCACGTTCTATATAATTGCTGTTTGCCCTCACTTAGAATACGCTTCCCAGGCTAGAATCTGTTCTACGAAATTTTACTTGTTTTGCCCTCAAAGGAATTCTATGAACTAATCCTTTGAATGCCCCCTCTCATGAAAATCGTTTGATAGCTCTTCAGATTGTCACATAGGCGAAGCAACAACGACATGGTATACTTCCATCGTTATAACCGGAGTATCAGATGCACCGGACCTACTTCAATCATCGGAGTTGGGGTAATGACATTCACAGGAAGGACATGGCATAAGTAGCAAAGCATCGTAATAATTATGAATTTATGAGCCCTGACATGTGTGCAACTCAGACTTATTCGATTTTAATAACAGAAAATCAATTTTTAAAAAATTATGCATTCATTTTTTTTTTTTGCTTTGTTCTTATTTTTGTTTTCTTTATGTGGGAGTTTCTTTGTTACGTTTGTTAACTAACTAACAACTGACATCGCACTAGGTGAGTCATACATGACCTACTATGTTGGCAAACCATTGGTCATAATTCTGAGCTTGTTAAACTTTCTAACTGTTCCAGAACAGAAATCGATCTTAAGGGTCTTTAGGATTATCCTATTGACCCTGTTTGCCATATGTTAAAAATAACCTAACCTTCTATCGTTCTATCCATCTAAGTGTACTGAAATCTTCAAAGCAAGAGCGGTATAACTAAGACAACTACGAGGCAAGAAGACTAAGTTATTTATGCGATTATATCGATTTATCCTCAGGCCAGGCTAAACATTGCCTACAAGATCTTCGTTAATCATTCTCCAACACAGCGTGAAATCATCGATAGGTTTGAGATCATTGGGATATATACGAAAAAGTACTTAATGTTCGAAGCTTCCTTAGAATAATAATGGATTCAATTTATAAAACGCTCATCATCGCGGTTATTTTTACATTCTCGGTATGAGAACGTTTTTGGAAAGATTGAAGTTCAACGAGTTACATGGAAAGGGAGTAAATGGCTTCAACAAATTAGGTAGAATAGACTGCCCTAGGCAGTCGCTGCCCAAGCGACTTGTTTGCGATGTTTTGATACCAAAATCGAGTATCCTTGAAAATAAATATTTAATAAAAAAGAGATTTGGATTTTTAAATCCAATTGGTTCTGTTAAGAAAAAGGAGTCAAGTTGACAAGTTCTTAATTCTTTCTAACATTTGAGAATCCGCTAAAATCGTGGTAGAAAGGTGCATCAAAAACCATTGTTCTGGCGTTTAGTTGTATCGGGCATTCACACAAAATATCTTGAGGTGTTTCCCTTTGCTTCGCTACAACTTCGATAAAACTCGTTATAAGAAATACCAACTTTCATGGCATGTTGCCCGAATGGGCTGTACAAATGGCAACAATCCTATAAGTGTCTTCAGTTTCTGGGTACGTTTTTGATTGTAAGTGGAACATACCTGCCTTGCAGTTAGTGAGATTCGTCCATCTTTCTCTGGATTTCTTAAGAAAGTTGGTTTGAATGTCTGTTTTAATGACTCTTTAGGGAATCCTTACTTTCTCAGCTAAAGAGACGTTTGATGTTGTCCTGGCTAGTTTATCAGCGTTTCATTTCCCCGAATATCACTGCGACTCTGTGTACCAATTTGTATGCTGCCGTTGAAGCTTGCAAGTTCTTGTTTGCACTCTTTAACGATTTAAGATTTTGTTAGGCAGCTTTTGATAGCCTTGATAGCTTCAACCAACTTGTACACAATTTACATTGAACCATTTTACTTAGGCCGTGTGCGAATTCAGTTAAAAATGGGTTAAAACTTGACGTTTGGTTAAATTTTGACATTTCGCATTAATTAAAAAGTGTTAAAATTTGACTAGCTGCGGAGCAGGTTAAAATATGACAGTAGTGGTTAAAAATTCATCCATTTTTAACCACAATTCATCTAATTCGCACACGGCCTTAAGGCTAGAAGTAAAAAGGAGTCACTCCCAAATTGAAAAGGAAATCTTTTTGAAGAGTGAAATGAACACAATGACTCATTGCTGTTCTATTCTTTCAATTTGTCATGACTAGGGCAACCAAAAATATGCTCGAGCATGTTTTTTTTGGAACGTCGAATTTGACAATTGACAAGATAGAAATACGTTTCATGAAAAAACAAACATTTTGGACCCTATTCGTTAGAGCATATTTTAGCATATTTTGTTATAAATGCATATTTTTGCATATTTTGCTTTAAAATGCATATATTGGCATATTTCATCATTATTTGTAATTTTTGTTGCAAATGTTAGAGTAAATATTTTTTTTTTTACTTTTTTTCGAAAAATTCGCGATGCTATTCAAGTATTTTATCCAAAAGTAACGCATGTCACTTGTGAGGCCCACAGGCTCCATAGAACTCGTAAAACATTTCGAGGTCAATTTCCAGAAGTTGATATTTTCATCGCAAACGTGAAAAAAAGTGTTTAAAAGCTCCGTCAAGAATAAGGGTATTCAAGGATATTGCACCGGAAACACCACTTCCTTCGCAAACGATTACGACTAATTGGGTATCTTGGAGGCAGTTTACTGTGTAGAAATGTTTAAAAAAAAAGTGGAAAGCTTTTTCGAAACACTACATGAAGAGGAATCTGCTGAAATACGAGGTGTTAAAAAATTGTTTTAATGAAGTGGCATTTAACGTGACTTGATATTTCTATCATCCAATTATACATTTTTATTGAAATGCATTGCACAACTGGAAACAAGCGGCCTTTGGCTAACATAAAATTATTGATCGATGCCCAAGTTAAAATTAATACCATCGACTCCAATAACGAAAAAATAAATAAAATTATCGATATTTCAGAAAAATAAGAGGGCTCAAATTGTTTATTAGGGCAGAATTTATTTGTAGAAAAAAAACTGCATCTGAAATAATGGCATTAAGGTTTGCACTTATAACTGGCGGATGATGTACCTACAAAAATGTTTTCAGAGAAAATTTTTTAAGTAAAACTGTTTTCCTTAAGTGCAAACAAAATTTTAACAAACGTTTTTTTTTTAATTATTCTGGTTTATATTTTCATTTCTGATTTTTGGTATTTATTAAGCTTTTTATGTTTTTTTTTTTGTTTTATTTGTCTCTAAGGATATTTTGACCTCTGTTTTTTTTTGACAAGTCAATAAACTATAAAAAAAAACTCAAAATTTAAGATTTTATAGCCTATTCCCACCAACGTGATTTAGCTAAATCAACTTAATTTAGCTAAATCACATAATTTATTTCATGATTTGCCATACATTTTCAATTATTTGAAATTACCTGATTTAGCTTGTTTATTTTTTTAATTAGGTATAAATCACCTCGATGATTCCAGGCTGAATGATTTCATGCTCAAGTAATGAATAAAATTTATTTCAAATTCATTTCTTTTTTCTTTTTGACAGTGAAAATTTAATTTTTGTGTCATATATTGATATATTTTATTGAAAAGTTCAAAAATAATGTCAAGATTGTGATAAATGTCAAGCTAAATTATGTAAAAAGTTCAGTGGGAACGCCTTTCTTGATTTATAAATCAAATAAGCTTAATCAAGTCGGTGGGAAAAGGCTATTACGCTATTTCAAAATTTTTAGAGCATATTTTTAGAGCATATAATTGGCTTTTTAGAGCATATTTAAAGCGCTATAAATGGTTTTTATAGAGCATATTTTTGGTTGCCCTAGTCATGACGTATGGGCGAGTGTGTGCATGTATGCGTGATTCTGTTTTTGATTCCGACTTCAAATTCGGAATCGTTTTTCTGTGCTATTCAGAACAAGAACTGTCATCTTGTGCCAAGTGAACGAATTCAGAATCGTTATCGTTCGGAACAGTTCCGGACGACCAAAAATAACGCTATAAGCCGTCACTCAAACGAGGGAAATCCCATTTTTACAGGTTTTTATTTGTTTAGTCAAAAGAATCATTACTCAGCAGTTTACATTAGTCAAATGCTTTAATTTGAGGTTAAGTGGCTGATCAACTACCTAAAAAACAAGAAATGTTCGAATAACGGTCCTGTACTTTAATTTTTCTGCATTTAACGCACATAATTCTAGTGCCATGGCGGAGTGGTTATTTGCGTTGGCTGTTACGCAGTGTGGATACGAATTCGACTCGAAGAACTGTCAAGAAAAAAGTGTTGTCAACTCAGCCGTTTAGAATCGGCGTGACATTGCAGAACTTCTCGATTCTTCACGCGCACTCAGAAAATTGTTGGCCATTCAGGTCTTGGCTCTCCTAGAGCTTTCGGCCAATTGTATGTGAATGCAAACTCTTAGAAAATGATTTGGAAGACTGACCTAGCAACAATGCAATATCTCAACACAGATCCAGTAAAGATGAGGAATTGTAATTGCAAGGGTCTTCGCAAACCATCATTAGACTGTAGTATTGCCACCTGCTGAACAACTTTTTTGTTCCAGAATTTTCTGACTTAACAAAAAAAAAAAAAAAAAGAAGGAAGTTATCAGCGCTTAAAACTCGCAATATTTCTCAAAGTAAGAACACAAACTTAAAGACTGCCTTGAAGTTAATATTATTAAACTTAATCATTTGAAAAAAAAGCTCATAAAGTTTCGTACTAAAACTGCATCGCAAAACTCTTACCTTTGCCAACTGTAAAAATAAAACTTCGGAATTCATTACTCAGCAATAAATGCAACTCCCCCAGCACCAACCCCAACCTCACACTCACACCCACACAAGTCCACTTACAACCAAATAAAACTCAATATAAAAAATACTTTAAATATGGAAATTAAAAGCGAACGAAAAACAAAGAAAAAAATTACCTGTACGTCCAATGCGGTGCACATAGTTCTCCGACGAATTTGGGTAATCATAATTGATGACGTATTGCAAGTCTTCAACGTCCAATCCACGCGAGGCTACATCAGTGGCAATCAAAATGTTCGACTTGCCATTGCGGAAGTCCTTCAATACAGAGTCCCGCTCCGCTTGCGACTTATCACCATGAATCGAAGTCGCCGTGTATCCTTCATTACGAATTATTTGCAATATCTCTTCCACTTTGATCTTGGTTTCCACAAAGATAATTATTTTGCTGGTGCTGATAGCCTGACCGATTTCTTTCAATAGATTTACGATTTTCTGGGGCTTTTCTTCCTCCTGGCAAATGTCAATGATCTGTCGAATGTTGTGATTAGCGGCAAGATTCAGCGAACCGATGTTGATTTGAATGTAATCGGTAAGGAAGTCTTCGGCGAGTGCCTGAACTTCCTTAGGCCAGGTGGCGGACCACATAACAACTTGACGATCGGGACGAATTTGTTCGATGATCTTTCGGATTTGGGGCTCGAAACCCATGTCGAGCATACGATCGGCCTCGTCCAGCACAAGGTAGGTACAGCGAGACAAGTTTGTAATGCGATTCTCGAGGAAATCGATCAGGCGGCCGGGTGTAGCGATGACAACTTCAACGCCACGCTCCAAATCACGAGCTTGTGGTACCTTGGAGCTGCCGCCGAAGATGCAAGTGTGACGAATTTCTTGTGGTGTCGCTTGGCAACCGTAGTCGCGCACGACTGTTTGAATTTGCTGGGCTAGTTCGCGTGTTGGAGCCAGAACTAGGGCGATGGGGCCCTCTCCCCGCTGCAGGGGTGGTTGGTTAGAAATGTGAACCATAGCTGGCAGCATGTAGGCCAATGTTTTGCCAGAGCCAGTCTGGGCAATTCCGACCAAATCGCGGCCGGATAATGCAATGGGCCATCCCTGTGATTGGATAGCTGTGGGCTTAGTGAAGCCCTGACGCATCATCTCTTGAATGGCATACTCTGGTAGCGAAGATTCTTCAAAATTAGTGATGGGATGTGGAACGGCATTGCCAACGACAGTAATTTGCATGTCTTTACGCAAATCCGAGACTCCCTGCTCGCTGAGGGCCAGCGAATTAGGATGGGGAACATAGAAATTCTTCTGGAAAGGTTGCAAATTATCCCATTGAGGCTTTATTAAATTTCGTCCGGGATTTTTGGCTTTCTCGCGTTGTAGTTCGGCTTTTTCTTCTTTCGAAAGCATACCCATCGGAATGGAATTCATTTGATGCGACATAGATTGCTGCTGGAGGAAGTTGTTGTTGTTGAACGTCTTGGGGCGTGGAACGAAATTGGGTTTCCTCTGAAATGTCGCACCACCACCGCCATAATAGTTTCCACCATTTGCTGGTGAATTTCCCTGGTAATTTCCTCGTGTGGGAGCATTCTGGAAGCCACCATAGCTACCTGGGTAGCCCATAGCAGCGTTATTATAGTGTCCCGGTGCAGATGCATCACCGTTTAGTCCAGTTGGAGCACCTCCGGCACCACCTCCACCATTATTACGGGCACCACCGTATGGTCGATCGGGCCTGGGTGCTCCATAGAATGGGGGCTGGTGGGGATGATGGGTGAAGCCATTCGAATACATGTTTTCCTTCTCTTTCTTTTGCTAGTGCTTGTCGTCTCTAACTTTGATCCTTTGTGTGTTTCGTGGGAATTTTTTTTTTCTTCTTGTCGAAAAAATTGTGAAAAAAATTCCTGTTTGGTATTGCTGTGAAATTGAATAATGTAAAATGTTAATTTTCAATTGAAATTCGGAAAAAAATTATCGAATGGATTAAGTTTTTTCCGTTCTGACCTTTTCGCTGCTTTCTTTTCTCCTCGTTTTTTTATACCTTTTTTTTCTAAATTTTCTCGTGTATGTGTGTGCGACAGACAACAGGCGAATGGGGCAGCAAAAGCAAAAAAAGGAAAAGAAACGACGTGATTGGCAAGTTGACGTGCAACACCAAACTGACAGACGGCCGATTAACTATGAAAATGGTGGATAGAAAAATTACCTCGCCGAAAAATTCCCTTTTTTGCGTTCTTCTTTTTGAAAATTGCAGCTTCCGTATGAGAACTGGGATGTCAGTGAGGTAACCACAATGAATTCCAAGCGTCGGGAAATTTTCCAATATTTAATATCCGTCAATCAATATTGAGAAAAAAATGGACGATTTGTTTTTGAGAATAAAACAAATTTCTTTTTAATTCAATAGCTAGTGATATGGAATTCTATTTAATATTTGTTTTAACAGATCTACGTTTTTCATTTTCTGTTTTGTTTACTTTGATTAGTTGCAACTTTAAACGGAAATCGATTGATTAAAAACTTTTACTTCTTTGGAACGAGTTGCTATTTAGCTACAGAAAATTGTCGTAGAAAAGTGTTTAGTGAATTTATAAAAAAAAACTTCTTCAAAATTCTTCGATTGTTGGAACAGTTGTTCATTGACTTTGATTTTTGAGACATTTTCTAATTCCAAACTGTTTTCTATTCCAGCTGTGCTCTATTGTGTTGTCTTTTTAACTTTAGTAAGGAAATCTACGTTTTTATCAATTTATTCCTCGCTGGCCCTTTGAAAAGCACAAAATTTACAAGTATCCGTAAATTTTGCTGACTACAAAGCCCAAGCTTCATAGAGTTTTGAAAAAAAACTGAAAAAGTGAAAAATGTTTTCCCATCGCATTTCAATCAATTCCATGTCCTTATAAATTCCAATTTAAATGAGTTTCTTATTTGCATTTCAGGTATTCAATTGTTTTAAGATTTTATTTCTTTCATGAAAGTAAATATTTTAGTTTTTTCTGCTTGGGCTGCCGAAAAAGACAAATGCAAGTGGAATTTCGATTCCATATGCATTTATTTACCTGGTGAAAATGCACCCTTAAGCAGTTCTCTTCCAGTCACAAAAATTCCCTTTCCAAGAAGACAGTACCAAAAGCAAAATTAAGAAAAAACCATGCTCTTTGTAAAATTTGCAATACTCTTTTTCATACATTTTTTTAAAGGGAACAATCAATGGAAAATTCCAAAGAGAAGTAACAGTATCGGGAAAATTTGCGACCTTAACCAATACATCTACAAAACAACAAAATTAACGCTAAATGTGTGTCCATAAAAATGGTTTCCTTATTTGTATTTCGGCAATCGGAATCGGACGCTCACGCTGTATACCGTTTTCAAATTTGAAAAAAAAAGAAACACACACGTTTTAAGAAAAAGTGTTCCCACTTCTCAACATCACAACAACACTTGACTGTACTATATAGAGCTAGAGCGTGTGCCATCCAAAAAGGTGGAGTGAAAGAAGAAATGAATTATTGACATTTTCATAATTAAAAAAAATATCCCAATTCTGCCAGCTGGTTTTTTGATTTCCTCTGCCGCCAGTGTTGAGTTTTCTTTCGTGGTGTTAAGTTGGGTTTTGCGGATGCGGTCACAAATTTTCACTCAAAAAATATTTTGAGCAATTTATTTTTGGAAATAATAAGGAAGATAATTTTTTGAAGTTGTTTTGATTTGATTTGTGATTTTTATGAATAAAACTTATATTTTGATAAACTGTGCAAAATAAATAACAAACATTGACTAACACGCGAAATTAAAAAATTTGAATAATACACTTGTTTTTGGAATTTTGGAGACGTGAGTACCTACTAGAATAGAATATTTTGATTTTTTGATGTTGGCATAAGTTGAGTGTTTTCCTGGAAAAATAGAACAAAAAAAAATAGATTTATTAATTTGGCATTGAATAAATAAATAAAAAAGCGGGGATGTTTTTTTTTTGCCCAAAGTTGTGGAATAGGTAAACAAAAACAACCACCTTGCGTGAGATTTGATTTGTTTTTGCCGTTTGTTTGTGAATAGGGGTTTTTTGACGAAGTGCGGGTGAGCGAATGGGGTTGGTTGCTGTTGGTTGTGGATTGATGTTCGTTGTTTGGTGTTGGTCTTGGTATCACTATCGGTATCGGTCGTGTGCTGTGGGCTGAGACTGATAAGGTGAGGGAAGTTGAAAAATTAATTGATTGATGCTGAAGCCGGGCGAAGTGAAAAGGGGGCGGAGTGGTTTTGATTGTTTTATTTTATTTTTTTATTTGGATTGTACTTATTTTGTGTGTCGTTGGCGTCGGTTCTCGGTACACTCATTTATTTCGTCAGAGTGATGCGAAATAGGCAAAAGGCAACAAAAACAAAAAATGAATAATCAAAAGATACAGTATTGCCAATATGTTTGTGATAGTATTAAGGACAGTTCCTTTTCCGGGTATACAGGTGGCCATTACAGATTACTTGGTCCTATCCAGCAATGAAAAAGTTTTGATCTTGAAATAAATTTTGTGTTGAGTTGGAAAATCATTTTGTTTTCGTCGAGTAGGCTTTTAGACATCTTCAATATTATTTCTAACCGGAAAACCACCTTAGTACGACCAATACGTTTTTTGTTAATTTTGAATTTGTGTTAGGTATTATTTGGCTTACTATTCGATATTCTGTTTTGGCACGCGATTAGTTCGAAGCGATAGAGAGAGATTAAGTTAATAACTATTTTTAGTTAAATTCAATAGTTTCACTACCCTTAAAAAATTATATGTATTAAGTTTCTTGTCAGTTATCACAAACAGATGTCTGGTTGAGGTCGTTCAGCTTTTGTTTGAATTGCTAAACTTACAAAATCAGAAAAGATTGAATAGATTGCAAAGTTGCAGTTTCCCATCCGAACTAAATTAGTAAATTGTTATTTGATTGACTGATATTTAAAGCTTTTTTCGGGATAGAAGGTTTAAAAGTTCGCCTGAAATTTATACGCTTAAATTTCAGGCGTTCTCGCATTTCGAAACGAAGCATCTGAATTAGAAAAAAAAACAAGTTAAATTTACTTAAACTTTCTCAAAGTAAAGTGGGATAAAATTCTCCCATGCCCAATTCGAAAATTTCTCTTAATTAATTTCAAATTTCTTTTGGTAATCCGAAAAATCTGTTAAATCTGTCAATTCGAGTGTCGCCATGAAAGTCTGACAAAATTAACAGTTCGATTCTGCCATCATTGAAATTTGACATTTGGTTTGAAATGGGATCAAATTGAGCCATTTCCGGTGTGAATTACGTTAAAAAAATTTGTAACCAAAACCAACTCTTCTGCGAAGAATAAGAAATTTCCAATGATTTAAGAAATTTCCCTTAGCAATTTTTTTTCCAAATGAAAAGAAATTTCCGTATACAAAACCTAACTACAAATAACAAAAAGTCTGTTTTGTTTACTTTTCTCGATTTTGCATGGATAATTTCATTTCTGGAAACAACAGTAAAAACCTTCAAATAAAAATTTCCATGTTGTATAGTTATTTTGTTCAGTCTGGTAACACTGAAAACTATTTTTGACAGCTCAGATATCGGCCATCATTCATCTCTAAAAATTTCACATTTAGAAATAAGATTAATTTGAAGTACATATTTTATTCTAATCTATTAACATATATCAGCGCAATATAATAATTTAAATTAATAATTAATCGAAATAGTAATAGCATTTTGTATTTTTTGATACTATGTACCTAAATAAAACGGAGAAGAAAAGGACTGAAGCACGTTGAATAAACATTGAGGAACATATCCTATAATATTCTATGTAAAATGTAACATACATATTAGATAACATCTTATTGAACAGATCTATTCTCTCGATGCTGTTGTCAGATATACATACAGTGCCTTGCGTAAGTATAACCGCGCCTGAAAAATGCGTTTTATGGAAAACCTACAATAGGAGTGACTCCTTAATATTTTTTTATTGAGTTGCATCACTGATCAAGCAAATTGAGAAGAAAATAAAGCACCGTTATTACCGTTATTCGAGTATGCCATTTGGAATAACGAGATTTTAGTGTAGATTAATAGAATGTCACTTACGGTTTTCCAAACCCGATTCATGCTTTGGCGGGCAAATTCCAATCTTTTGTTTGTGGGCTGCTGTTAGATTTGAAGCTGGCACCATTTTGCCCCGAACAATTACTCCACTGCTTTTTTAAGCACGAGAAACGGTTGAAACCGAATCTCCTAAACCCAATTCGTCACGAAATTCCGGAAAAGAATGCACCGAATTGGATGCAGCATTGATTAAACGCCTCTTGTCGCGACGTGTCAGCTTCTGCGGACGCCCGGGTCTTATTTTTGTCCCATAAGATTCTGGATCTTTAAAAAAATTTCGAACGACACGATCCGATCGTGAAATTCGTCTTCCAATAGCCGACTTAGGTCGCTTGACCGAAAAGCCAAAATTTTGCGTTTTTGAATTTCACTTAAATGCCTACCACGTGGCGTTGTTGTTTTTTATTTGAAAGCACTTGACTGAATGCAGTTTCAAAGAGATTTGCATTGTGCGGTTATATTTTTGCAATACCTCAAAATCTGTTTTAAATTTTTAAACACCAGAAGAGGAAATAAGGGTACTTTATTTTCTTCTCAATGTGCTTGATCAGTGATGCAACTCAATAAAAAAATAGTAAGGAGTCACTCCTATTGTAGGTTTTCTATAAAACGCATTTTTTTCAGGTGCGGTTATACTTATCAAACGTGAAGCGGGTGCATCGTAACGCAGACGAAGCCGAAGCTGAAGCGTGTTTGTGTTTTAGCCTTTAAGCACAGATAATAAAATTTATGCACATGTCTCATCCCTGCAGAAAAAAATGAAACAATTTTTGCTCTTAACAGACAACGCCTTAACGGACAAGGAGCTTTTAAAAGCTTTTTTCCTTGCCTAAGTATTCATTTATGGGAAATGAGGCGAGCGAAAATAGATTTTGGATGCGTTTAGTGAATGTGTTGAAGCTTTTGGAAGAAGCTTTATTTTTGATAGCTTTCAGTTTCATATATCATTTCTCGCCATAAGTGTAACGGTAAGACATCTGTATAAATATATCACAGTACACAAAATACAAGGTATTATATTGCGCATCTGTCAGAAACCAAAATGACAGAAGTGAGAAAAGGCACAAAAAGAAATGCCAAAAATTTCGGATCCATTGTCAAATTCGTCAAAGGAAAAAAAATGGCTGATAATTTTAGTACATGAGACAGACAGAGACAGAAATCTAAAGTTTTGTTCTTTTCTTTTTACTTTTCTTTTATTATGACATTTTGGATCCGAAATTTGACATAATATGCGCGAACTTGAGAAGAAGAAAATCGGAAATATAATACCTTGTAATCTGTGTACTGTGTAAATATATTACCTGTGCTTTAAGGTTCTCAATTAGGCATTTCTAGTCATTCTTCTTGTACGGCCATTCGGCCATAATTAATGACGAAGGTATTTTTGAATACATTGGGGCATATGCATAAATTCAAGTATTTACTAGTAGTAAATACCTATTTCAAGTAAATACTCGATCAACAAGTATAAGCTCAGTTTTATATACTTGAAGTTAATGCATACGAAAAAAAATTAAATACTATCGAAATTGATTAGTAAAAGCATTTACTACCGCTTATGCATATGGCTTATTCCTTAAAACATGTTTTTGCTAAATCGTTATCCCAATTTGGAACATATTTGCATCGGAAGTATTATAGTATTATGGTATTTAAGCAGCTAAACCAAAAACTCGTAGCAACAACCTGAAATTGCGATCAAAAATGTGTCCATCAGAAAAGAACAAAAAGCTTCCAAGATTAAAACAAAGAAAATCAACTTAATTGTAAACAATTTACGAGTTTCGTAGCTACAAACATACTTATCTACCTTCTTATAGCGAAAAAAAAACTGCAATATGTACTTATCTTGTCATTTTTCCCTTCCATGTACTTCATAACTAACCTATACCTATAAAATTCGAGTTCAGCTAACTCCAGAGCCAGCTGCAACAGGAGCCAATGAATCAGAGACCCCAAAACCGAAACCGAAACTCCGATCTTCATCTTTTCTTCTTTTTTTTTTTAGAACCTACACCAACATGCAATCAATAGACCAAAAATCAGATGTCATTACTCCACATGGCCATGGACTTGTTTTGGTTTGATTTTTGTTCTCTTGCTTGTGCTTGTCGTCTCGTCAGTCGTCATACCGCAATCCTCTCCGTCCTCCATACATCGCCTCCTCGTCGTCAGCTTTATTTTCAAATGTACACACAACACAAGCCTACCCATATTAAATTCTTTATCTGATGCGTGCTTTTTTTTGCGGTTATTGCGTTAGTGTGCTTTCTTAAAGCTGGTATTTAAAGATGGTCATGTGCATTCTGAAACAAGAAGAATGCATCAAAAGAGCGAGATGGTGCATTGTGTGCGTGCGTTTGTATTTATTTGTGTTTGTTTATGTTTTGTAGATGTGTGTGTATGTGAATGTACACGCTATGCCGAAAAACTCAAGGTTGGGGTAGGTCAAAACTGAGGCAAGTTCATTTACCGCAGCGCCGAAACGACGAAAAATCCAGATTGAGTGACTGAACGAAGTGATTACTCACAAGGTCCCGAATTAAATTCGTTGCTGATTGTGGACAAAGCAGAGGGAGAGCGAGCCCGAGCGAAAACCTTCTTGTGTTTTTTGTTTGCTGTTTCTTTGAATGTTTATGGCCGAAAATCAACAAAAAATATAATTTTGCTTGCTTGTGGATGTGTGCATCCTGCATGCAAGTAGGTATGTCGTTGGTGTGTACGAAAAAATGCCAAATAATTCCCCTAAAATGGGGTTTTATTTCTCTTTGACGTTAACTTTTTGTTTTGACTATTTTTAAAGTCTTGATGGTAGAATGGTTAAGAATGTTTTTTTTTTTTTATTTAATGCGGTTGCAAAAAAATGTTTATTTTTAACTATTTTACCGCATTTCGGTCTGCCCATTGCTTTTCGTAGTCTTTGCGAAGCGTAACTTGAAGAAGACGTTTAAGTGTTGACGAAATTTGAAACCGACTGTCTTTCAAATATTATAGTACTGAAAAAGCAGTTGAGAAGTGTGTGCGTTTTTTTCATTTTTTTCATTTTGGTATGCGCAAAGCATATCTATGTAAGGTAGATCAAAAATTTGTTGCTTACAGGGTCGCACTTGGAGTTTGGTATGATGTGAACGAGTGGGTAAGTGGAGTCTCAGTGCATGAATGACACTCGTTTCCTTAGTTTGTTTTTGTTTTGGTAGATCCATGCAGGGTGTTCCTCACGTATTTGTAGGATTCTTTCAATTGTTATGATTATGAGCATTGACATCGAACCCTTCTCAGGCCTTGTTTTCTTTTGCACCTTCTCATAGAACTTACAAAGCTACCAAGCGTTTTTTTTTTTAAATTAAAATAATGCAAGCAGTAAATGCTGTAACGAAGCTTTACATGCTTTCATACGAGTCCTACAAAAATACCGAATTTCTAGTGAACGAAACATGAACAGGATATGTAGTTTTTGCATTTTGCCTAAACATAATTCACGCCTTCATTAAACGTCATATCTGCAGGAAAGTTAAGCGAAGTCATAGGAAAAATTAACATTCGCAATCTTATAATTCACACTCATTATTTGCAGAAAAATTCATATGAGGGTCAAAGCTTTTGTACTTAAAGCATGCTCTGAGTGGGTGAGGAATTTAGAAAGGGTTGCTTGGAATTCCGAGTAAATATTCCTTGCTGCTCACGTACGGAAATGTTCAACCTCCAAGTATGGTGCAGAGTGAAAACCAGACTTCGGTCTGTACTTGAAATAAAGATGATAGAAAAGGCACTAATGAGTGTTCTTTAAAAATATTGTGGTGCATGGCAATGAGTCATGCAGTCTTACAGCTTGGTCCACCATGACTACAACTGGTTAGAGATTGCATGACAATGGACACCAGTGTTCCTGTTGAGCCAAACCTCAACGAAGCTGGAGAAAAATCCTTTTGGTAAAAATGTAAGAAAAGAGTGCAAAAAAAACAAAAGAGACTACCAAGTCTTCAGAAATAAATTGGTGCTCTGGGGTAGTTGCAAAGCCCCATACATTTGTCTAACATAATATGTGTGTCAACTACAGTCGCGGTAGGCCCCCTTGTGGGAGTTTCAGAGTGGTTGTGGTTGTCGAGAGATTCGTTCTCGGTAACTGGGACGACTGTTCTAATCCCAGTTATATAGTGATAGAAACACACCTACCAGTATGGCATCAGTTTTGGTTCAGCAAACTGGTACTTGTGTTGAATGGACTGGCGGAAGATTAATTTTTTGGCTAATTGGGGCAATATGCGTCAAGATTGAACTTGTGCAGGTTCAATCAAAACTGTTTACAAAAAATATATTAATACATGTATAAAAAAGACAGTCCACCGTAAAATTAAGGCATTGAGCCAGGTGTTCACGTAAATTGTTTCCTAATCTGTACTTAAAGCACCACTACCTTTATCTACTACTCTTAGTTATCATTTCAACTTTTAGTACGAAAACAGTGTTTTAGTCATTTCCGCCTCTGACCGTGCCTTTTCCCCACCAGTGTTAAGGGTATTGAAGGAAATTGTCCTGGAGCTTTAAATGAGCCTGTTGATCGACCAGAACTATTGCCTGCCATGCTGAGTAAATAAACCTTCTAATCCACTTGAACTATTGCCAGCCTTGTAGTATTACCAATGGCCTTAAATGTACCTGCTGAAGCTGATATACCGGAAATACATCGATTAAGTAAAGTATACACAAAAAATCGATAGAGACGGTAAATAACCGGATATCCGATTAGCAGAAACGAGTACTGAAATCCCAGCACCAGAAGTAGTAGTAGAGAATATTCGTTTACTGCAAATAAAAGTTATTACCCGTGGGATAGTGGTAATGTGCGTTGGCTATTACGCAGAACGTTGTGGGTTCGAATCCTACTTGTGCCCATAAAGTTTTTATTTCATCTTTCACGGGAACCTACTGCCTCTTGAGAAGAACGGACAAAAGTATTCAAGAGTATCAATCTGTCATGAAAAAAGTGCTTCTCAATTTTGCCGTTCAGAATCAGCGCTAAATTGTAGATCCCCTCAATTCTTTACATGCACTCAGAGAATTGTTGATGAGTGTAAGACACTTAAGCCTTGGCTCTTCAAGAGCTACTCTTTTTTATTTACCAGTATAAAGCAAAATTAATTAATTTCAATATTGTATTTGTAGTTGTGTTTCCAATTTTAAAGAATTAAGGCCCATTTGCTCATTCGGAACATAAATGTACATATGTTCTACATAAAGTTTTCATTTTTATATGGGACGTTCCGGAATTCTTATCTTTTTCAATGAAACATCATATCAGTCAATGGATTGGCAACCTAAACCAATGGATAGCTGTGTGCATTCCCCCCCTCCTCCGATAACTTTTGAACCAACGGTATGAACAAAATTTCCAACTTTGAGAAGATACATCTTTAAACGGGTTGGGATCGAATGACTAGAAAACGAAATCCCGGAAAATACTTTCCCGTACTATTTTTGTCCTTATACGGAAAAAATCCTACCTTTTTGCATGAGAATCTACTACTTTAAGTCACTCAAAGTTATGAGAATTAAGGAGATCGAAATCTGATACCTTTTGGCATTTTTCTAACAGCTCTGAATTAGGCCACACCCTTTTTCGAAAACAGAAATTTTATGAGACACCAAATGCTGAGAATCATGGAGAACGAAGCATTAAAATTCTTCGTTCAAATATTTTTATTTGCTTTTTTGGGAAATCCGTCAGTTCCAGATTGTTCATGCTAAGGAGAGGACCCATCGATTACAAAATTCGTGCGAATATTCAACTTTAAACCTTAATTTACATACAATACACATATTTTTTCAACGAATCCGATGTTGGAGCCCATTTTTCAATTTTGTCATGAAACGCCGCCGTTTTAAGTAGTAGGTATTACGAACAGAACCCTAATGCGTGAATCGACAAGTTGCGTCAGAGTTGACCAATTCACAAAACGAAACCCGAATCCCCAAACAATGCAATATGTTCTTATTGTTCGTTCCTTGTACCAACCAAAAACTATTTCACCTTGCTGCGTTTTTTATTTGAGGCATTAAAAGTCCACACCGTCATCAAAATTTACTTCTATAAGACCACTGTCGCATACATACAAATTTTATGTAACATTTTATTAAAATAAATCACCCTGCACCTTAGATCTGACCTTGTTGCATTTGCTAAAAAAAATCTTAACAACGCGAACACAGTGCATACATTTTTGTCTCTATACCTAATTTAAAGGAAATAAAAACAGCCAAACCTCTACCACTACATACATATTCCATAAGTTAGGCATCTGGTAATATTGAGATTTTTTTATTGATGAAAACCAACAAAAAAAAAATCCCCCCACTTTTTATGAAATTTTCCATGAATCAAAAATGCGACTATCGCTATTAATAATTAAAAAAAAAAAGAAAACAAGTTGCACGAAGGGGAAATAGCAAACAAAAACCGCAAAAAATTAATGTAACAAAGAAAATACGTTTTTTGTTTTTGTTATTTTTCTTGCCATGGACAACGAGGGGACAAAGTGGTGGAGTGCCAGAAGATAATTACTTTCGAACGATATAAGCAAGTTTTTCGTTGTATTTATTTTTCGTTTGCTGTTCTGTAAATATATTTCAAGTCTGTTTAATTCAGTTTTTTTTTCTTTTTTAAGTGGCTTGCATAGTATCAAAACATTTTTTTACAATTTAAATTGAAGGCTTTCAGATGATTATAAATTCAAATGCATATAAGCGCATATGAGGGAAAAAACAAAATAAATTCCCGCCTTCGAATATTGCAATTGCAACGAAGAAGGCGCGTGTTGCATTTGTGTTTGATTATTTGAGGTTTTATTTTCGTTTTTTTGTTATCTTGCACTTGGTTCTGAAATATAGTTCTGGGCTTCTCTGGCTAGTTCGTATGGATACACATTTTTTGCTTAGCTGGTTTCATTTTTTTTTATTTTTTTTTTACTTCTGTCTCACTTATCTTACAAAAAATATCTTTTTCGAGAAAAATCGATAAGTGTTTTCGTCGGTTTTGTTTTCTTTTTATCCCCGGATATTTTTTTGTGCTGTAAGTTTAAACCGTTACACTGCGGTAAGTTGGATTAGATGCATTCTAAAAAAGATTCAATTCGTTTTAAGTTATCGTCAAATTTCTAATCAACTTATGTCTAACCAGATGAAGTGGAGTGTTACTTCACATTAATTGCTTTGTTAAGAATAATAATAATGTAAAGCCACTTGAATTTTAAATTCTGTTGATTAGGAACAATCATATTTGGGTTTGTCCAGTTTCGATGTAAAAATTACAACGAAATTAAAATGAATCATGCATAGTGACAAAATGTATTCTAAAAAATGCTTACTTACTTACTTGGGTATATTTATTGTACAACCAGTAGAGGCAATAAGTAAATGTAGGGAAATTAGGAAAGAGCGATTCTCGAAATTTTATTGTATTGAATGACAAGCGTGACTTTAAGAATTTGTAATTGCTGAGGTATATTCTGACAAAACCACATTTGCCCTTCAATTTCTTTCCATAATGTTTGACTATTTCTTGATTAAAGTGGATACAAATTTGATCAGTGTTTGAGAAAGGTAGGTACGTACTAACATTGAAAAAAAAGTTTAAAAATCTTGTATAAATTTAGAAAATAATTTTTCGAATAAAAAAAATTGATGAGACCCATATTAAAGTAGGATTTCCCAAAAAAACATATCCGCAGTACTAATGTCGAAACTTTAGTTGAATTTTTTAACAGCGGCTCCTATACGAACTGCTGTTGGTTTGGTTGCAGGTAAAACATGATATCTCGGAACTGCAGCGTAAGCTCCCAGTAAAAGCACAAGGGTTTTCAATCATTGACCTACTATGCATAAACTACCAGTCGTTCCACCGGTGCTAGCCCCCAAAATTGTAAGCGGATCCCTAACAACAGAATTCATTTTATTTATTTCTCACCGACCGCCATTTTTGATTTAGAGAGTTCATTTTGTAAAGGTAGTAAGCGTATGGTTGTTGTTGTATTTCTATTTTCAAGAAAGTCTGAAGCAACAATTTACGACATTAATTTCATGTTGCTTAACAGAAAAGCTTCTGCTGCTGAGGTAATTTTCGGTTTTAGGAGTAGAAAACTTCAAAAATATTGATTTGACTATCCAAGTCGCTTACTTCTGTCTAAAACTGAAGAAGGCCGATGAGAATGCAAACGAGAGAACAAAAAATAACTCATAATTTTAACGAGTTAGTACATCTAGTCGAAGCTCGCAAGCTCCGTTAAAAGTGCAATCATCGTTAAGTCCATGGGAGTCCATGTACACTGTATGTCAATGTTTTCGATTGCACCAACTTCTATATTCGAGACTCGGACGTTTTGACGTTTTCTATCCGTAGTTCAATCCTATTCACAGTGAAGAGTTTGTATTTGTAACACAGAACGCCTACAACTCATTTCCAAACGTGAGGAGAGACAGACCAATTTTGTCAACTTCTCTATAACTTCTTTTTCAAAAAGGTGTATAATTTGGTGAGGGATTTGCGTTCTTCCTGCTGTTGCCAAAATCTTAGCTTAAATTGTTATGGAACATATACTAAAACACCTAGAAACCGCCCTTGAGGTTAAATAAGCATATTTACGCGATTTAATGATAACGCGATAATATCAACACCTTTCGGATCATCGTTGAATAGTGCGTGTAAATAACAATCGCATTAACCTCTTTTATTCGTCGATTTTGAGAAAGCTTTTGACAGTGAGTGGAATCCCAGAAGTGCGTTCTATTATTTTTTACAATATTCAACTATAGTTAATCATCGTCAACTCTTCGTCGGTCGTTCTTTAACATAAATAGTCACGATTCGTAACGAATACGTCATTAACGCGTTCTGAAACACATTTTTGTGTCAAATAGTTAAGATTAGTTGAAAGCGTTGATCTGTCAGTTTTTTTTTTTTTGACATTTCGAAATCGAGAATTTGTATTTAGTTCAAATTTTTCGTGGCAGCAAGATTAAAATGGAATAACTCCCGTATTAAATGAAACTGGAGTGGTGTTTTTTCTTGTTTGACAGATTAACAAAAACGCGTTCTGAAATGATTTCAACTAGGTACTTGCAACGAATTCCAATAATGACACTTCGATGATATTTTTAACAAACCAACGATAATCAACGACTGGTATAGGTATTTATGAAACGCACCACAGATAGCTGAAAACAACAACATTGGTTACCTACTTTTCCGTAGGATCTTGAAATCGTGTGGTTTAAAATTACTATGTATTGAAAAAAAAGATGAACTTTCTCATAGTCATTGAAGAAAATAAACAAAGAGCTTTAAAAAACTTGGAAGTGGAACCCAATAGGACATCAAGAACACAATCGAGAGGGCAAAAGCGGGCTTTCTTGTTTTCACTTGTTTACAACTGTTCCGCTGTTTGGTTTTCAGTGCTTTCAGATCTTTTTTGATAGACTAAATTAATTAATAAGGATCAGAGTTAATAAATTCGATTTTTCGCTGGGTATTGTCCCCTGTTACCCAATTAAAACAATGTTCCCTCTTTCATGAAATAAATTCCTACATAACACTCCTTTATTTTAACTGCAGAATTCCCTCACTCCCATATTAATCTTCAAAAATTTGAAAATTTATGCAAATAAGATTCTGTTTTAATTTCGATCATAAAAAATTAACAGGTAAAAGTCACGCACTAGCATAAACGAGGGATATTTTCGCTGAATGCATAAATTTGCTGAAAAGAAAGAAGCAAAAGAGGCGAGTCTCGAGAACGAGAACCAAACGAATGTTTGTTAGGGTAGGTAAGTGGAGTGACGAAATGTACATGGCCCTGCAATTCCCGAAAAAAATGGAAACTCTGCTTTGTATCGAGTGTTTCTGTAAATAAAAACGAAAAACGGTAAGGAAACCATAAGCAATGTCAACACACACACAAAAAATGCACAAAAAGTTGCCCCTCCTTCAGCCGAGCCACACTTGTGTCTGAGTGTCGTTTTGCACGAAGAAAAAAAACACAAATGCATTCGTGATTTGTGTGTACCTTGAGAGTTCGAATTTAAGCTCAAATGGAAACAAACAAAAAAATTAGACAGTTTTGTTCTCAACGAAGCGTGTTCTTTTTATTTTTTGTACTTTAGAACAATTTTGTTCTTAATTTTTCCCAATGATCAAAAATTGCTAGTTCACTTCACGCACAAAGAGAACAATTTAATGACACATTAATTTAATTTCTAGCTCAGTTTCACCAGAGCTTAATTTATTCAAAATAAACAAAAGAAAACCAAAAAAAAAAACTTAATAAAAATTGATTATCCCAAACAGGGATGAAAAATCGTCTTTCAGCATTGTATCGAAATCAAAATAAAAAGTGTATCGAAGTGTACTTTTTGATTTGTTAAGTCAGAGATAATATAAGGTAAGGAGATGGGAAACAAAGCTGTCAAAATGACAATGCCTACAAGCGTTTTTACCAATACTATCACAGTTTGGGCCATAGTTTTAATGAAAGTATGCGTGTTTTAACACAGTAATTATGGTCCTACCATATTGTTTTTGTTTTTATATTATTCATGTGCAAGGAAAGAAAATAAAATGAAAGAAAATGAAAATTGCGGGATCTAGGGAGTGAAACGTAAGGCAGTTTCCGATCTTGTTACTTATATAATCTTTGTGTTAAGTTTTATTAAAGAATAAATAAGAAGAAAAAAATCATATTTTTTTTATAGTTAAAACATGAACAACTAGCCGACCCTCTTCTTCCATGTGTCCCGATTGTTAGCCGACGCGATTAAGACATTTTTTGTCCCCAAAAACAAAAATGAGAAAAGGGGACACAAATGTCCCCCTTTGTTAAACATATCTAATTTTTTTTGCACCTTAAGGCAATGTTTTCATACTACCTCCTCTTTCCCATTTTAAAAATTGCTACCAGGTTTGCAAATTAAAACTGTGAATACTCCCATTTTATAGTTAATACAATTTCAGAACTGGATACATCCACTTACTTCATTTAAGAAACGTTTCCAACTTCACTGTTGTTGTTTTTGTTTCTCATGAATGTATTTTAGTTGGTAAGTTATAATTTTTGATTTTTCTTTTAATAAAAAATCTAATGAAACTTTGTTTACTTTTTTTATTTGGGTTCTATATTTTCCATCGGAGTCTACCAAGCTTAATTTTTGTCATCACGGTCTGCTTCATGGTAGATTTCATACAGCTCGTGGTATAGTATATCTCCGGAATCGGCCTTCCTCACAAACGGGGCTAAGCCAACTCCTTAAGACTTTTCTCTCGAACGCGGCAAGAGTTCAGAATACCTTTGGCTATAAGCACTGAGATATCGGACTCGTCAGTGAGTACTGGTAAGACTTTCGTCAAATACAGCAGCAATTTCGAAGACATGGTAATTTTTTTTGGTTTTAAAGAGCCTATTTGAAAAGCAACATTATATTCTGATGGCTTTGAGCAGCCGCCCGCATATTTTTGATTTCCATATTGTTATATATCGGCTGCTACTACTGACCCATGGTAATTGAAGGATTGCACTTCTTCGAATTCGTGCTCCTCCAACTTAATAGTTATTCTTCTACTTTACCCAACGTTTTCGCCAACGTCGCACAGTGGGACGAATGTATGGGAAAATCGGCATTTCTCATATCTTGTTTTTAAGTGATAGAACCCTGGTGAAATTGCATTGAGACGTCTATTTACACCTAAATCTATGAATTAAACATGAAAAACAAATAAATGGAAAAGTTTTAGCAAAGAAATTCATTAAAATTTAGTTAAAAGAGTTGAGCAGCGAACTTTTTTTTTAGTATTTACTTTTTATTATTATTTTTTTCTCATCTTTTACTTAATTTTAGTTTATGAAAAATACTTTTAACAATATCAGTGATACATAAACATTATTATTTGAATAAACAAACAATAAAGAAAATAACAAAATAAAGACCCAGCACTTTTTATTCGGCGTCGATTTCGGAAATATAATTTAAGTCGTCCGGGTTAAATTATACGGAAAAACTAAGATCTGCATCATTCAATAATAAATATTGGCATAAATCTCGATCATAATTTGATACATGTGTACTTTTTGATCGGAAATGTGACAACTGCGGATCAGATGATAATTTCAACCCAATCATTTTGGATTAAATCGGTTAAATGTTATAATTATCTTGGTTTAATGAGGAATTCTTTTTTTAAACTGATGTTATCACTTACGCAATCAAGTTAAGCTTTAGGTATATTCAGGTTAGAACGCAGACATGATTCATTAGCGCTCATGAACCGATTGAGTATTCTACAAGACAGCTCACACTTCTGCTTTACCTTGAGGCAACAAAATTTAACAACTTCCCTTATATGAGCCCCCAAATTTTCTGTTGGCGCTTCTTAGTCAAGAAGTTATTGAATTTTTAAATACACGCTGTCAAATTAACTTGTTATCGCAATATCAAGCCACTTTTCGAAAATTTGGCCATTTTTGACACGGGGGTTAATCTTAAAAAAACGTGATTTTAAGTCCTTGGGGCAAATTGGGGCAAGATTTTTTTCTTGATTCATTTAGAGGACACTTTACTTAGTTTAAAACCATAAAAACCCCAGAGGCCATTTTGGGCCTAAAAAAGAAAACCTTACTTAAAGTCAAAAAATATTTTTTTATTTTTTGTTCTACCCAGCCGTGGAAAATCACGAATAAAAAAAACACACAACACAAAAAACATATATTTGTTATTAAACATTAATTAAAATACCTTGACGAGTGTTATTATCCATAGTTAAATTAATTTCTTACCGCATACAAAATTTAGGGCGTAATAAGAAATGCAATTAAAATCACTTGCCTTTTCAACACCACAAAATAAATTAAACTTATCAATGTTTGCCGCTCTATAACTTTTGCACTATTTGGTCAATGCAAAAAATGTTGATGCAGTTAGAACCTGTATACATTTGTGATGACTTATTAATCACTCAAAAGTACCGTTATTACATTTGATTTTTTTATTTATTGCTATGGGTCGTCCCACTGTGCGTCGGCGCCACCATCTACTTACTTTTTCCCTCATTTTTATGCAGCTCCAGGTTTTTTGCCGCTTGTTCGCTCTGGATAAATGAGGATTCAACAGCTTGTGGCTGGCTTCCTTCCAAATTTTCCAATGTCGTCGGCGTATGCCAATAATTAACAAACAAAACTAACAATTTTATTGACTTGCAACAAATGAATGCGTAAAGGATACTTGGTGGATTGGTGTTTGGATTAGGGTAAAAATATTTATGATTAAGCAGAATACCTACTACATCAAGTGAAAGACATGAAAGTGCAAAATTGTATTGAATTTAATAAAAGTGTATTTGTGTACTTAAATAGAGGCAAGTGTATCGAAAAAAGTACAACTGTATCGACTTTTGCAACCCAGATCCCAAACTGTGTTCGTTTCCTAGAACCCTCCTCTGACTCAATCTATTTTTTGTTGTTGTCAATCTGTTTTTTTGTCTATAATTTCCCTTTACTACACACACGTTAACGTTGTATGTATTTTTTTTCATTGCATTTTGAATTGCATTTCTTTGTTATCGTCTTTTGAAAGAAAAACTTTTTTTTTGTAATTTCAAAATAAAAATTACCTCTGACTGACGAGTGATGGTCGGGTGGGTTATTTTTTTATTTTTCCGTTTTATATTGTCGCTCTGTATGGTTAATACGTATGAAAAGTAGAATGATGTAGACATACAAAGATGTGTGCATTATTATTATTTTTTTTACATGTTCGTAAAAAAGCAACTTAAAAATTTAAGCCATATGTGTGGTGGATTTTGCCGGCTGTTTTGAACTTGTATAGGTTGATAGGGAAAGGGGGTTGGTTGCGTTGCAGTTACAGAACAGTGTATAGCCTTCGTTTTTATGACGAAGAAAAATGAGTTTTTCTTGTTCGGTTTTTGTGACAGTGTGTGTGTGTTTTTTTTTGTTAATGGGTATAGTCATTTTCGATTTTATTTGGAAACAGCATTATTAATTTATTTTTTGGTGGAAATGGAAAAAAAAAAATTTTTAATGATAAATCAACGACACAAGGGCCGTCAATAAACGTAGGTAGTACATTCACGTGTGTGTATGTGCATGACATTTTTTGAATTCTGGAATTCTGATGCGAATATAAGGAAAACAAGGGTCGATTTTTTGAAATACAAGTTTAAAATAAACAGTAAACACCAATAGGGTCGAGGGCGTTGCCCTTATCAACCTTATCCTGTCCTCGAAACATTAATAAGGAAAAATATCCTTCTAATGGGTAGCAATAATTTTGTTCTATTGAATTTCCGTTAAAAAAAAAAAAAACGACCAAGTGTGTGTAATGAAGGGTTCCGTGATACTTTAAGAAGTTTGTTTTGCGAAAATGGGAAAGTGGAAGTGGATTATCCGAAAATGTTCAAAATTTCCGAATAATGTAGGTACCTATATCATTTCAAATTTTTTCCTTGGGCTTTCGAAAAAATTAATAAGAAATAAAAAACGCTTTTTACAATCTCTTTTTTCAACGATAAAACAATGATTAAGACATGCTGGACTTTTTGAGTACGTTGCAATGCGGAAACCACTTCTACGAGACCAGAACAGGATTAAATGGTTTTAATTGGCCTTAGCCGATCATGATTGGACAAATGAAGATTACAAGCGAGTCTTATTGAGCGATGAGTCCAAGTTTTAGGTTTTTGGTTTAAACCGCAGAGGGTACGTTAGGCGCAATGCGCAAAAGATGCTTCCGTACAACAGTATGGTCCCAACTGTGAAGCATTAAGGTGGTTTGGTAATTGTCTGGCGATTTTTCTCTTACAATGGAGTAGGTGATCTGACAGGAGTGATCGGTAAAACGGACAAGGAGATCTATAAAACAATATTTGAGGACCAGATTTTGCCATCTGGGCTCAGATTAATCGGTGAACGCTTTGTATTCCAACAAGACAATGACCCAAAAACACACTTCAAAACTGCTGGGATTATTTGAAACAAAACGAAGATGAGGAAATTCTAAAAGTAATGACGATATTAATCCAACAGAGCTTTTATGGGACGCGCTTGACAGAAATGTCAGAAATTATCACTTAACATCGGAATCCGCTCTTTGGGAAACTATAAATTTGCTGGACCAAAATCCCACAAGAAAAAAAGAATCTTGTAAAAAGAATGCCCAGTATTGTAAAAAAGGGTTTTTTTTACGTAACGAAAACTCAATTTAAGGTGGCTACACACACAGCAGTATGCTTGACAAGTTTGCTTGTACAATCTTTTTGTACAAGCAAGCTGTAAAGTCTGTAGGGATATTTTGCGCAAGCATTTCACTTGTACAAGCCGTTTGATGATTGATTTATTACGAATCCTGCAAACTTGCGCAAGCTTTTCTTGAACAAGCAAAACAGAAAGTGTGTACCTGTGTTTTTGCCTTGTACAAATACATTAGTAGTCCGTGACCGTGAATAAGCTCTACTTCACCATATCATCATGTCGAGCGATTTGAAGAAGAGCAATCGTGAATTACTGGAAGATTTTATTCGTGCCTATGAAAATCAGCCGTGTCTTGGCGAATTAAATCTTCCGAATGTCATAAGGATGCCTGTGGTGAAATTATGGTCGAGTATTTAAGATCTTCACAGCTCCTTCCGGTTGCGAGAAATCTTAATGTTGCTGTTAATCTTTCGTGGGGAGTAAGAGCTTGTCTTATAATCGTATCCTGCTCTTTAATTAAAGGTGTTACGAGTGACAAAAGCTTCAGATATGTTTCTTCACTCATTCTGAGATAATTATGCCAATCACGCAGATATATCTTCAATTAACTCAGTAAATTTATATGGGAGTAGCTTCTTCTCTTCTACGGGTTGTACAACGACATGGTCCTATCCAGAAGGGTCAAGTTCCAGAAACTCAGATTCCTCGGTCATTTAGAGCGGATGTATACCAATGCTCCGACCAATGCCTTCGACACTATTCCCAAGGGACATAGAAGGAGAGGAAGACCACGACTCAGGTGGAGTACACAGGTGGAAGGGGACCTCGATCAACTTGGAGTGCAAAACTGGAGCTAGAGACCGAGTTGGCTGGCGGAGACTGTTGATTGAGGTCCAAGTCCACACCCGACTCTAGCGCCACCTTAAGTAAATAAGTAAGATTCTTCTCTTCAGTAACCATTCCTTACACCACATATCACGTTTCTTTTTTCCTGTTTTCTTTTAACGGATAAGCTAAAAAGCAGCCAAAGCAAGAAATTCCTCGTCCGAATAATACATTTTCGCATCATTAACTAAAAATATTGTTCGAGTAAGTTGGTATCGTGTGGAAAGGAAAAATTAAGCACGCTTATATAGGGTGTCCCAATAAGAGTGCACTTTTTAATTTGCAAATAAGACCAAGTATTTTATGACAGAGGTGTGATATTTGTATTGAATTTTAGAGAAGACATGTTCCGATTAAGTATGGAATAAAATATCCGGAAAAAGACCCCCACGGCTCCGATGACAGGCCATTACTCTCTTCATGAAATTTTCAATGACTTTTTCACAGATATGTGGCTGTATCTCACCAACAACACGTTGGATTTCCGATTTGAGCTCAGGACTTTTTTCGGGTTTATTCGCATAAACCCGAGATTTCACAAAACCCCAAAGAAAAAAATCGCACGGCGTTAAATCGCACGATCTTGGTGACCAGTTCACATCAGAATTTCGTGAAGTAATGTGTTCTGAAAATCGTTGCTGCAATAAGTCGATTGTTTTCATGCGCAGTATGGCAAGTTGCGCCGTCCTGCTGAAACCACATGTTGTCCAGATTCATGCCGTCCAGTTGAGGCCACAAGAAGTCCGTTATCACATTCCTGTAACGAATGCCGTTCACACTCACTGTCAAATTGATGTTTTCGGGTTCTCGACAACACTCTCGTTTACAGCAGCAATGTTTTCAAGAGACCGACCAGTACGTTGACGCAAAGGATTCTAAGCATCCATAATTGACCCAGTTTCTTCAAATTTTTTGACCACTCTTCGAATGGTTGACATATTAGATACACTCTCTCGACTGAAAATTTGGTGAAATTTGCGAAGCGTAACTTTCCCCATTTTTGTAATGAGTTTTTACCATTATAACGTGTTGTTCTGTCAAAAAGCGCTGCATTTTTAGTAATCTGAACAAACAGAGGTGACATCTGCCAAATTTCAGAGTTCCTACTTGCATGACAAAGAAATCATTCCAATTCTAAAAAGTGCGCTCTTATTGGGACACCCTATACAAAAAGATTGTAAAAGCATGCTGTTGTGTGTGAGCGACCTTTAGGATTTTTATTTAAGACATGCCCCTAGCTTTTTTCAGATATTTACCGTTTTCATTTCGGGGTTAAAATTTAATTTTTTTTAAATTGCAGAGATGGCCTCAAACTTTTGACCGGTAGTGTACGTGCCGGAAATTAATTTCGTCGATGCCAATGAGAGTAAAAGAAATAGGTATCTGGGCACCCTGTATATTTTGTATGCTCTGAAGAAAAAAATATATAACTATGTACTTGTATACATACATACATCTATTTTATTCTAATCACTCTCAAGTGCAAGATTCTGATTTGATATTCTCATTTGCGATCATAGGCAAAGATGAAAAAAACATCCTAATCAGCACTCTGTGCAAGTCTATCTGAGTCCAAACAACAGTAAAGTAGGTCCCAAATATTTCTGGCTGCTCTTATAGAATTTTTTGTTTAGAGTTTCAAAATCTCATAAATACATAAAAACATAAGTACCTACATACATGATCCATCAAAAAGATTAAAAAAAATATGTTGACGTTTGTTTTTTTCGTAAAACTTCAACTTGAATAAAAAAAAAGAATTTCAAAAATTATGGGTACATTACCCAAAAACATACAAAGACAATTTCATAAACAAAAACAAAAAAAAAACTGAAAAACAAACGCATGAATACAAAGAAAAACCATAAAATAAAAAATAATAAACACAAAATCCAAAGAATGCCCAAATATCCACCACTTACTGACCTGTTTTCTGTACATAATTCGAGGGCTACAAAAATAATATTCAATAAACACATCACAGTTCGCTCTTTTGTCACACACATTGTATGTGTGCATATTCCATTGTGTTTTTTCCTCTATACAGGGTGATTCACGAGCGTTGTGCCAAAAAGCTAGAGCGTGTAGGTTGAGTAGAGACAAGAAATAAATCATATTGGAAGGGGGGTCTATTCCCCCCCGTTTAGCCGGGAGGGGCAATTTTCTGAAAAATTGACTTATTTTGTAAAAAAATATGAAAAATCAACGGCTTCGTTTACAACATCGTGCTATACGTTCCTGAAAAGCCAAAAGCTTTTTCTTTCATATTGTTTTTAAATTAAATTGTTTTAACGAATAGTTTAAAAAAAATAAATTTTCAAACTCAAAATTTTCAAAAAAAAAGTAAAAAAAACATTTTTGAACTAATTTTTTTCAAAATTTTATGTAGGTATTTAAGTTCTAATTTTGTTTTCAAAATTCAATGTCTTTTTTAATTTTTAGTCGAAAACAGAAAACCGGATGCAAAAATGTCTTTCCGTTTTTGAGAAATTAAAAAAAAAAACCAAAACCACCTTTTTCTAAGAAAATCTTTGTTTTTATTTTTACCTATCTGGACTTTAAGTTTAATTTATTAGTTTAATTTATAAATTTAATTTTTTGTAATAAGAGTCTTATGAGGACTCAATAGAGTAGCAAAGTATTGGATTTTCCCTGGATTAACCATTTTGTTCATTGATAACGTCTGAAAACTGACCTAAATTTTTTCTTACTGGGGCCGTGGCCACTCGCCGGCGAAGGGTTCTACTAGGGACTGAAGATAATTAAACCGCAATTTTTCTTGAATGAAAAAACAATTCACAACCTATAGTTACATATTTATTATTTCTAATTAAGTGCCGATACGACTAGCAACCGCAATTGCAATCGTACTCGGTGAAAATGGACCCCAGCGCGTGCGGTATCTGGGGGGGAAAGAGGCGTGGGAATAAAAAAAAAAAGGCATCGCATATTTACTAAACAACCATTTACAATTAAAATATTAACTCATCAACACATAACAATAACAAACTCATACGCTCGAGAAGAGTTAGCGGACAGGAACTTGTTGTCGAAATCGGGAAGCCGAAAGACTCTTTGCTGAAAAATATCCCAATAGATGGCGCCCAAGTCAAAGCATGTTTTCAAGAATCCGTCGACGAGAGCACGGAGAGCTAGAAGTGGAAGGTCAATAGCAGACGTCATCAATGAACAAAATGATTTATCCAGGGAAAATTCAATACTTTTCTACCTTATTGAGTCCTCATAAAACTCCAATTACAAAAAATTTAATTTATAAATTGTATTAATAAATTAAACTAAAAGTCCAGATAGGTCAAAATAAAAACAAAGTTTTTCTTAGAAAAAAGTGGTTTAGGTTTTTTTTTTAATCTCTCAAAAACGAAAAGACATTTTTGCATTTGGTTTTCTGTTTTCGACTAAAAATTAACAGACATTGAATTTCGAAAACAAAATTTTGTACTTAATTGCATAAAGTTTTGAAAAAAATTAGTTCAAAAGTGTTTTTTTTTTTACTTTTTTTTGAAAATTTTGAGTTTGAAAATCTATTTTTTTTTAACTATTTGTTAAAACAATTTAATTTAAAAACAAAGTGAAAGAAGAAGTTTTTGGCTTTTCAGAAAGGTATAGCACGCAAAATAAGTCAATTTTTCAGGAAATTGCCCCTCCCGGCTAAACGGGGGGAAATAGACCCCCACCTCCTATACGAT
Source organism: Sphaerophoria taeniata (assembly GCA_943590905.1). Lineage (NCBI taxonomy): Eukaryota > Metazoa > Arthropoda > Insecta > Diptera > Syrphidae > Sphaerophoria > Sphaerophoria taeniata. The sequence continues at coordinate 30,628,784 of OX016541.1, forward strand.
TTTTTGCTTGTCTCAACTGAACCTACACGCTCTAGCCTTTTGGCACAACGCTCGTGAATCACCCTGTATATGTCTGGTTAAATTTTTTTGGGCTCGATTTATGGAAGCTTTCAAATGATTTTGCTATTTTTTAGTCATGAAATCCGATACAAAAAAAATTACATCTTATTGCTTCGACTAATAAAAAAAATTAACCTTCATATTAAAAAAAAAAAAAAAACTTACAAACATCGACAACTCCGCTCATTGTAATGATAGAACTTTTGCCAAGGCCTTAACGATCAATTTGCAATAGTTAAATTTCATTGAGAATTCGGGTTCTTTGAATATAGATATCTACCGCTACCTCCTCTAATAGAAATTTCAAACAAACTAAAGGGTAATTGTTGGAGTGTCGAAATATTGTTATCACGTAAATATCTTCTAGTCGATGCAGCTCTCGAAATTTGAAGGGTTCGGATTCAACAACATGTTTATCAACTGGATCTTTGTCATGTGAACACCACTGTGAAAGTGTGAATCTAACTTAATTCTAAATGACATTTCTGACATTGTTCGTGAACACATCCTGTATGAAACAGCTGTTTGACACCACTGTGATTTGACAGTTTCAATTGCTTTTGTTTAATTCAAGTTAAATGTTTTAAACAATTTCGGTGTAAAACATTAAACTTCGGTTTTTAAAAAGCCGAATAAATTTTCTAAAATACATATTCACCAAACTGGTTGACGTTATTCAAAAAAATAATAATCAAACAAATTACTCCATCATTTTTATGTTGATAATTCCCTAAAACTATTACTTTGCACCACTTTAGTGCTGAGAGTGCTCTAATTCTATGTTTCGCTTTGCAATAAACAACACTAAAACATCTCTAGGCATTTTTATGACCAACCTGACCTCACAAAATTGAAATGAAACCGGAAGCTATCGAACCTCCCATTTTTTGATATCCCATGGGAAGACAGGATAAGACTAATTTTAATTGATTTCCGCACTCTTCAACATCAGTCTATTAAAATAATACATTCTCCTGACGGCCATGAACGCCGCTGAATCGGTTACCCTTCACGCAAAAAAAAACCGGCAAATACATGCGACCATGCCATTGAGTTAATTTTTCTTTATTATTATTACTTACTACCTCTATCGCCAACTTTGGTGCATACAGCGAAGCATTATTTGCAGCTTGCCATTTTTTTTGTCTCAATTTTTTTTTTTTTTATTTTTTTTTCTCCTAATTTTCCTAATCTCGCAGCGTTTCCTTCAATTTCGTTTCTGTGTTTTTTTTTTATCTTCACAATTTTGTCTTGGACTTCTATATAATTTTTGCATTCTCGTCTTTTCCGGTGAGGTTGTTTTTTTTTGCCTATAATATTCCCCATCATAGGAATGCATCTAGTTGAGTTAAAGCTGCATCACATCACCAAACAGTTGATGGTCCAACAAGGGAACTAACCAACAGGTTCTAGCTTCAGCTTCATACAAAAATTTTTTATTTATCTCTTTTTTTTTGCAATTTGAAGTGAATTCTTTGGGAAAAATCTAGATACAAAAAAATTGCCATTTTCATGGTGTAGAGATAATGTAACCTGTAGATACGTCTAGGTTAGGCAGTTGCTTATAGCTATAGAACTTTTTATGTCGAAGTGTTTACTTGTGCATCGAACAGAAGCCAGCTAATACATCGTTGTTGTCGTTCGTTCGTCGAATGTTTGGATACAACAAAATATAAAAAAAAGAACGAACAGCACTTGAATGAGAATCTTGCCTAGTTTTTTTTCCGGTTTAATTTACAATCAAAATAAAGTTTTGTTTTTCTCGTTTCTTTATAATGCTTTTCTATTGAAATATTCATAGAATATTTTTTTTTATTGATTAAGTTATTAAAAAGTACAGTTGGCTTAACCTTGTAATTTTTAGTTTTGTAAAATAAAAATAAATAAAATAAACGGTAATATCCGCAAACTGCAATCAGGTTTATGGAAAATGTCAATCACGTTGCACGTTTTAAGACGTTTCCTATTTTGGTGAAATTATTTTTAACTTTTTAGTTAAGTTATGACATAAAATTGTTGCAGGCATTTTATTTATATTCAAATTGAAAGTCAAAGATAAACCTGTCACATCCTTTTTAAACATCCTGTAAATATGGTGTTAGAAGGCTTGCAGAAGTGCTACCAGCTGGAACTGTTGCAGCGCAAAAAAAAAACGTTTGGAAACAAAAAAATATTGGAAATACAATATAATAATTGTGTTGCATGATGAGTTGACGATGATTAATGAATGGCCAAAGAATTGTTGTACGTATGTGCAGAAGTAACGAAATGGAAGTCCCCTGTGTGGTCCATGTTCACGCACCGAAGAAATCGACAATTAAGCGTTTTTTTTTGCTGTCGTTTTGGTGTAATTTTGTTTTTTCTTGTTTATTTGTGATAAATCCGTACCATGACCCTCGACTAGTGGACCTCTAGCAGCCAGCAGCCAGTGGTGATTTTGAATTGACAAAAACTAACGCTGCTGTAGGTGACAACATTTATATTTGTTTTGATATTTTTTTTTTTTTTACTATTTTTCATAATGCAAAAAGATGCATTAATGAATAGTTTTTGTTGTTGAAATTTTGTGCAAATACAGTAAACGCTTTGGAGGTATTGTGGACGATGACGAATAGATTTCGGCAGCAAACTGACGGCGATAATAGAGTGTAAATTACTCATGCAAGGGTTTTCTAAGTTGATTTTTTCTTTGTTTGATGACCGATTTCCGGTTAAAAGTGGATATTATGCATAGGCTTATTAAATGGATAGTTGGTATTTTGGGGTTTTTCAAAAGAAAAGTTTATTTTTTGCCAATTAATTAAAAAAAGATGAAAAGATAACTGAGAATGTATTGAGAAACATTATCCTAATTTACATTAAAAAAAAAAAAAAACTTAAAAAAGATTATATTCCATATTAACGTTTGGTAAAGAAATTGTAGATATTATCAGTTGGCTTTTGTTTCCCTTAATATACACTTTACATACGCTCTTAGAAACACAAGTTCTTTAACCAAACATGATTCATGCATAGATTATGTATCAAATGTGATTCATGGTAGGGTAAAGTCGGCACCCTTCGACACCTTAGCAGGAAATATACAAAAGCATACGTATTTTTTATTTTTTTCAAAAATTTAGAATTTTTTTCCAAGTCTATGATTTTGTCAACATATTGGCGGAACTATAGATTTAAGAAAAAATGTTAACTATTTTTTATTTAAAAAAAAGTAGAAATGCGTCGAATGTTCCCCAGCACGGGGCAACCTCGACAATGTGCGGGCACCTTATACATCAACGCACAGTTTTGGAAATTTATGTATTATTATGTTTGTTCTTAAATAAAAGTCATCATATATTTTGTTATAAGAACTCAAATCATTTTTAATTATTAAAAAAAAAAAAAAATAGTTTTAACCAAAAATAAATAAGTAGGTAAGGTAGGTACCTAAAACAATAATACAAAATAGATTCATTAAAAAAAAACATAAATAAATAATAACATTGATTAAATCAGACTCTGACGAACATTTAGATTTCTCAAATCGATATTGAAGATACTCTTCCTTTGCGATCATGATGTGCCCAGAGGAAGCGTCTGTCAGAGGTGCCCCGACTTAAAATGTCGAAGGTGCCCCACTGGATATTTTTTAACATTTCAAAACAAAATATATCATTTTAAATTTTAAAATAAGATTAAATACTAAATTTTGTATTTCAAAAACAACTTCACAACATTAAAAACACGATTATCTTAAAAAGTTACCCTGAAAATTATATCAAACGTACTCCAAATAAATTTCACATCGTACCTTGGCGGGATTTGAAGCAAGACTGCTGAACTTTTTGACATGTGTTTGGCATGACTAAAGGCACGTTCACAATTTCTTACAGAATTTGTAAAGGTCTTGAAACAGAGATAATAGTGACTGTTGGAGGTGCCCACTGTCGAAGCATGCCGACTCTACCCTACTTGAAATTGACTGCTGCTTTTCAACATACAACAAATTCAAACTAGAATGTACGAGAACGTTGGATAACTTTAATTCAACAATTTGTTTGAATCAAATATGACTCATAAAGGTAGACAAAAGGGCTAGACACGGGCCTAATTAATTCAATTTGATTTATTGGATATTGACATTGACATTGACTTCTCAGTACTTCGCACATAAATGTAACGAACTACAGACACATAGCAGCACTGGCGACTGAGGCCATCGGCTGGGACAGAACAAGACATTAATACAACAGAGAGAGACGGATAGATACATAAAAGGAAAGAACATATGACATAAACCTACGTGGCACAGAGGAGGAGAAGGAGACACAGATTTTAATTGTCTCATATCATCGCACAGGTGGCCTCAGATAAGCTGGCGATTTTCGTAGAAAAGGCTGCCGAAGCTGGGGCTTGAACCTGTAGCATTCGGCTTAGCAATCAACTACTCTATCCTCTGAGCCATGGCCACCTGCGATTATTGGATATTTCAGTGTCCTTTGGATTATGTTTTATTCGTTATTTTAAAACAAAAGTGGTTAATTCTTGGCTTTTACGAAAAAATGTCAAAGAACCAATTTACAGGTTGATGGTTAAAGGTCATTGGACGTATTAAAATTTGAAGTCATATAATCATTTATGCTGCTCTATATAAATAAGAAATTTTTAATAGTCAACAACTTATTTTACTTCTATTCAAATCCTAGTCAATCTTACTTTTTTGCAAGGTGAATAAACGTGGAATTATTTGGGGCGTGAAACATTTTCAGCTCTCGAAATTCGAAAGCGTTGGTTCTTCATTCATATTTACCAACTTTTGTCGTGTTGGCGAATTTGTGTAACCCACCTTCTTAATTACATTTCTGATATTTCTTCGCGAACACATCCTGTACACAACAGCTGTTTGAGACCACTGTGATTTGACATTTGCAATTGTTTTTGTTTCAGTAACCTCATATTTTTGTACATTTTAACTCATTGCTTTTAAAATTTCTATACAGAATATTTAAATAATATGAAGTCATCATTGTATATCTGCACAAAAAATGCCTTCGTTTATGTTATTTGGTAGGCCGCGTAAAGTGTACCACAGAAATTGAAACCTCTTATTCCTACCGCATTTAAAATCAAAACATTCAAATAAATGGTCATAATTCTTAAAGTAGCGATTTTTAAAGTATTTTTTGATAAATAATCGAAACTAAAATCGATTACAAGCAAAAACATTGTAAAATACATTTTTAAATACTTTCTTATCATTTCGTTGATAAAATCGCAATTGCATAATAAAAAAATTGTAAATAAAACGACAAAAAAATTGTTGTTTTGTCATTTTCATTTTGAAAGATTAAAGTACAGCAACAAACAAAAAACCTTACAGGCGAATAATAGCTATAATAAGCATTTTGTAAACAAAATTCTTAAAATTCCGCCAACAGCACTATTTTGTTTTCTAGGTTCAATAACCACACGTGGGAACTTCATATAATTAAACCCGAAAAAAGTTAACACGCGCCAAAAAAACAGAGATAAGAACCAAAAAAACAAATTTGGAAAGACGCTATAGCATAAACAAGAAGGAAAAAACAAAAACAAAATATTTTTCAAAAAGATATGACGCCAGATAATAAAATAAAGTAGGTATTATTCACAGTCAAAATGAGGTGACGAGATAGAATTCCAATAAAAACTTCATCTGAAGTTATAATTTTCACTCCCTTCTTAATGTTAAACGATTTTTGGACTTGAGACTCGCATTATATTTCAACTTTCCGATATTCAAAACTTTTCTTTTTTTGAACGATGCTCTTTAATAAACATTAAAACGTTCAATTTATGCCCTCAAACAAAAACCCAACCCATACCAAAGTTTATCGATGAAATTCGATGTCAAATTTATTCAGCTGCCTACTGTTTTTTTTTTTCAACTCTGCTTTATTTCCAAAAAATTCTCCTGACTACCAGTTCCTAAAAAAGCATCCTTTACCACTACCTATGTACATAATATTTGACATTTTTTCTTCTATTCTTCTTTTTTTACCATTTAGGAACGAAAACGCCATACGGTAAATATTCCCTTCGGTGTACTTTTTTCACAATTATTTTTATTTTTATTCTCTGAAAAAGTTGTTCTCTAACACAGCTTACACACTTTGATGTTTTTTTTTCATTTTTATTTTCGAAATGAAAAATAAAAAATCTCTCCCTCTACTTTACACAACCCTTATGCCTTCTTCGAAAAACCTTCTAAATAAATTTACCTTCCTTTGCACATTTTTAATCTGAACGAAAAAAAACGAAGGGAATACATAAAAATGAAAATTCATCCATCCTCTCTGTGCTTGTTAGGTCGAAAGTGTCTCCTAACCCAAGGCATTAAAAAAAGTCTAATGTTTTTTTTTTCTTTTTTTTTGTCATAAAAAATACCTCTTCTATTTTGGGTCTGACTTTTTTTTCTAAATATCGATTTTTTCGAGGGATGTGAATATTTTTAGCAATCTTGTGTGTTTTTTTTTGTATTTTCTGTGCAAAACCGGGACTAACGAAAATATTATATTTTTTGCTAGCCGAGTAGAAACCTTAAAAGCTTTTGTAATTCCATCTAACCGTTAGTGGCTTTTTTTGTGAAGCATTTTTTTGCAGTCTGAAATGTTCATATTTCAAAATGCAAGAAGATAGATGGAAAAAGACGTCCGTAGAGGTTTTGAAGGGGTCACTATTTGTTTCTACGAAAACCAGCAAACCTCGAAAGGCTAATGTAGAATAATATATTTGCAAGTGCAAAAGTGCATTTGGCATATGGCCGCAGTTAGAAATGATGTCGCTTATCAATTTCTACCACAATATGGGAACTGCTCCGACCCTTTTTTCAATTCAATGTGGTTCAAGTTCACCGTAAATAAGCACATCATTCACTATTGTTTTCTTTATCGAAGCCCAAATTTGGACAGAGCTTCAACTTCTCGCGAATTTGACGCTCTGTCTGACTCCATCCAAAGAATTGTTTCCCTGTACCCTCACACTGAAATCGTTATTACGGGCGATTTCAATGTCCACAATTCTTCGTGGCTTCTCCATTCGGGCCCGACAACACCCGTAGGAATGTGTGCTGAGATCTTTGCTGAGTTCAACCACCTTACTCAGCTGGTCACCGAGCCCACCCGAATATCCGACATTGATGGCCAAGCTGAAAACACTCTTGACTTGTTCCTTACGTCTGACCCTGATAAATACACTATCAATGTATTAACTCCTCTAGGCAGATCAGACCACAGTATCATATCTTCAAATTTCTCGTGTCAAACTAATCCAGTTAAAGAAAGAGCTCCGAAGAGAACCGTATGGCAATACGAGAAAGCCAACTGGGACGGTCTCAATAACTTTTTCCGGATCTTTAACTGGTCATTATGCTTCCTCGATAGTGACGTAGACTCCAGCGCAGATATGATTACTAATATGATTATATTGGGAATGAAAACTTTTATCCCGAATAGGGTTAAAAGCATCAAACCCAAGGAAAAATCATGGTTTGATTCAAGCTGTAAAGAGGTTGTCAGGGAAAAAGAAGTAAAGTTCCGGTGTTTTAGAGCCAACCCAACTGAGGAAAACCGGAACCAGTTTAAACAAGCCAGGAAGGCCTGCAATGCCCATATTCGTCGGACCAAATTTTTACATGATCAAAAATTAAGGCAAAAAATACTTCAATGTCCCAAAGGCAGTAAGAATTTTTGGTCATTTGTAAAAAATATGAAGAATTCTTCTTCTTCCTCGGTCCCTACGCTAGTTGACAATGACACTCCAGTTGTTAGTTCTCTTGCGAAAGCTAACCTTTTTGCTAGGCAGTTCGCCGCTAACTCTTCACTGCCAGAGAGTGTCATGACTCCTCCAGTTCTTGAGCGCGTCAATGATTCCATGGGACAAATCTTCTTCCGCACTCGTGCTGTGGCGAGAGTCCTAAAAGATCTCAACATACATAAATCCGCTGATCCGGATGGTATCCCCGCTGTTATTCTGAAGAGGTGTTCTTCCACGCTGGCAAAACCCTTGCGTAAGCTTTTCCATCTATCCTATTCTTCTGGGCTCGTTCCGAGCAGTTGGAAAACAGCATTTGTCCAGCCAATCCCAAAAAAAGGTGAATCTTCTTCTCCCTCCAACTATCGACCGATTGCACTAACGTCCCTTCTTTCTAAGGTCATGGAAACGCTGATTAACTATCAGCTCAAGAAATATCTTGAAGACCGAAAGCTCCTTAATGACCGGCAGTACGGCTTTCGCAGCAACAGGTCCACTGGTGATCTGATGGTTTATCTCACCGAACAGTGGAACAAATCTTTACATCGTTTTGGAGAAAGTAAGATTGTTGCACTTGATATTTCAAAGGCATTTGATAAAGTTTGGCATCTTGCTCTTTTATCGAAAATGCGTGCTTTCGGTATCGACGAACCCCTTCTTCGTTGGATTAGAAACTTTCTTTCGAACCGTTCAATACAAGTTGTATTGGACGGTTTCAACTCTGAAACCCACAATATAAATGCTGGCGTGCCCCAGGGCTCCGTTTTGTCTCCGACCCTCTTTCTCATTTTTATAAATGATCTCTTGTCTGTAACTTCTAATCCAATAAATTGTTTCGCTGACGATAGTACCCTTAGCTTTTCATATTCGTTTCCAGACTCACATCCCTCCTCTTCGGATGTGGAACTACAACGGCAAAATATGATAAGCTCATTAAACTCTGACCTAAACAGCATTGTACAATGGGGAACACAAAATCGCGTAGAGTTTAATGCTTCGAAAACTCAATGCTGTCTTGTATCGTCGAAGCGAGACATACCCCCCTTGCCACTATCCATGAGTGGCACTTGCATCAATGAGACCGAACATCTCGAGATTCTCGGTATGTGCATCACTGACCACCTTTTGTGGAACGAGCACATATGCGATGTCGCCAAAAATGCCGCAAAATGTTTAGGTTTCTTAAGGCGATGCAAGAAATTTTTTTCCCCTTCTGATCTGGCTACTATCTACAAAACCTACATACGTCCAAAGCTTGAGTATAACTCCCATGTCTGGGCTGGCGCTCCAGTGTCATACTTAAGTCTTCTGGACAGTATCCAAAAAAGAGCATTCAAGATGATTGGTGATCATACCATCGTTGAGTCATTTACATCTCTCGAACATCGCCGTAATGTCTCATGCCTCACCTTATTTTACCGTTACTTCAACGGTATTTGCTCTAGTGAAATAGCCAGTTGCATTCCTCCCCTAAAGACATTCAACCGTAATACCCGCGCCTCCAGGAATGCCCATCAGTTCACCCTTGAGCCCAACTTCGGTCGTACCGTCAAGTATAGAGAATCGTTCTTTAGCCGTACTACGCGAATGTGGAACTCCCTTCCACACTCTGTCTTTCCAAATCATTGCAATGTTCAGGAATTTAAGACCAATGTACACCGGCACCTCCTCTCCAACCCCTTTCCTCCTTCTTAAAGCACTCACTGTGTCTCTGGCATAATAAGGGCATAAAAAACCCCTTGAGTGCGTGCTAATTATAAAAAAAAAAAAAGTTTTGGGGGCTGATTTCGAACGGCCAATCATTTCATATTTCAAGAATATGCTGAGTCGCATAAAGTTGCGCATACATTCCTTCTTAGTACAAAACATTATCTGTTTATTTTATAGTTTTAAAAATAAAAAATTTAAAAATTATGACGGCGACCCTAAGTATTATCGAAACAAAAACACCTACCAAGTATATCCTTATTTTTTCAACTTTGATGTTAATAAAGACAAACACGCAGACAGAATATCGCTGCATCCATATGTTCTACTTCCTTATCTTAATACAATAACAATATGCGATCAAAATCCGATTCGATTTATTTTGCGAATGCAAAACCGATCATGATAGGTTCCTTAAAGTAAAATTTGTCCCTCCATGGGGTAAGCCTTGACGATCTTGACGTGGCCGAGCGGCTTACGGTGAATACTACTATGAAGCTTAGAGCTATGCGATTGCGAAACTTGTTTTCGCAGAAAGGCCTCCCATAGTCGACAGGTCGAAGCGGAGAGGCTGTAACTTCCATTTACCCCCCAACGAAGGAATGTTCCCACCAAGGCACTCGCAGCGAGCGACGGACGCGGATGAATTTCTTTTTTTGGAACAGTGGCGTCTTCAGTTCCAGTTAGGCCGAACTACTTGGTGAACACCTTTACGGGCTACTTCGACCTGAAATTGACGCCCAGGCCGTAAAAGGAGTGGTTTTTCCGGCTCTTACACTTGGAGTTATATCAAGTACCTGGTACTCTAGGTTGGGGGTTGTCGGGTGTCTTCCCGACTACGTAGGAAAACATTTAGCTGCGAAGCCATAACAGGCCTCGGAATCGGACGGATACACTGATGGCGACCCAAGCAAATGTTATAAGGACAACGAATTTCGGATATGCACGTGGAACGTTAGGTCCCTTAATAGACCCTCAACTGCTACAAAGCAGACATTACCGCTATCCTGGAAATTCTTTAGATGCGGATTGCGGATTCGTCGTGGGAAGCAGACAGACGAACGCATCACGACGATCCGAATCAAGGCCAAATTCTACAACATTAGCCTAATATGTGCGCATGTCCCCACAGAAGAGAAAAAAGACGATACCAAAAATAAGTCCTATGCCACCAACGTCAAGTATCGAAGACCAGTGACAACATGGCCAGAAAGCAGTTAGAGATGCCGCTTCTAATGTGCTATATGTTTCACACAGCCACCAAAACGAAACCCCTGGTTTGACGAAAAACACAGGCAGATCCAAGCAGACAAGCAGGAGGCAAACAGACAAGAGCAGCTCGTGAGCTCTACGAACAAAAGAGGAGAGAGGAAAGCTGGCTTCTCAGAAGAAAAAAGAGGGAGCATGAGAAGCGTCAGATCGAGGATGTTGAGAGAACAGGAATAAAGTTCGGAGGTTTTATCGGAAGGTAAAACAACTGGCTCAAGCTCATGGAGCAAGAACCGATGCCTGCACATAAGGGAACATCATAGTAAAATCGTAATCAATGCTGGGGATTTGGAAATACCACTTTTGTAGACTATATAACGACAACGAAGAACAAATTACCGCCGTCAGGCAGAAGCCTTTCATCCTGTCCAATGATAGCCAATTATTCCGTGAACCCTACCTAGAAGAAGTGAAAACGGCAATATCACGGCTGAAATCCAACAAAGCCGGTGGAGCAGATGGTCTAGCTGCCGAGCTGTTCAAAGCAGCAGGCGACGATCTAGATAGGAGCACGCACCAAATCATCTGTAAGATATGGTCGGAAGAATGCATGCCCGATGAATGGAACCTCAGCATTGTTTGCCTGATCCTGAAAAAGGGAGATCCTCTTAACTGCGCCAACTACAGAGGAATCAGCCTACTTAACATCGCCTACAAGACCTCTCTGCCGTAATATGTGAACGTCTGAAGCCTTTCGTCAACAATCTGATTGGTCCTCATCAATGTGGCATCAGACCAGAAGAGTCAAGGTCCAGAGACGCAGATGGGATCGGTCATTAAGAGCGGATGAACACCAATGCAAAGCCTTCGACACTATTCCCGAGAGACGTAGAAGGAGAGGAAGACCGTGACTCAGGTGGCGCACACAAGTGAAAGAGGACCTCAATCAACTTGGAGTGCCAAACTGGAGAAAGCTAGCTGGCTGGCGGAGATTGTTGATTGAGGCCCAAGTCCACAACGGACTGTTGCGCCACCTTAAGTAAGTAAGTAAAGTAAAATTTGTAATGCAAGTAATAATTGAGTTGTAATCATACTGCTGCCATACAGTTTGAATTCTACCACATTACCACATTGAAAATTGATTTCTATTTTTATTTGATTGTTTGAAAAAAGTTTACATAAGAGGGCGGAGTACGCTTAGTTTGTTGTATGTGCGGCCTTTCCGGCTAACTAAATTCACATCGACCAAGCGAATCTTATTCGTCTTGGCTTTATCTTTTATTCCTCATTAAAAATTTTAGTGGGCGCGATGACGGGAATTTCTTGTATGGGTGCTCTTGGGCTATTATAAGGAAGAAGAAAATTAAATTTTATCAGTAGATTTTTTGGTAGAATTTTATTCATCATCATTATCATTATCATCATCATCATTATAATACAATGGCTAACAATATTTTTGTATGGTACACTTTACGCGGCCTATAAAAACTGAACACGCCCAATCAAACATAAAAAAATGAGTTCTGTTGTTACGGGTTCTACTCTCCGTTTGATATTTTGAGGGCCTAACGCCGCCGCGCCGCGCCGGTGGGACCATTTATTTTCAAATTTTGTACGAGATTCTCAGAAGTTTCTGGTCCCAAAAACTTACTTTTTTCAGAAAATTGAGGACTTAGAAAATATCCATAAAAATTGTACTCGCTTCAGAAAAAGTATTTAATCTTTTTGGGGCTATGAGGTCAAGCAATTTATAAGAACACTTTTTTACCTTAACATCCCAGCACTAACTGCACGTATTATCATTTTTTTGTTTTAACAATCTTCCCTATACACTATACAGCTACTCCGTTAATAACGTAGACTTTAAAGCCACATCTTCATTCTGCCAGAGGTTGATGCTTTTTTTTAATATCCCTCGTTATACCGTTTTTTTTTTTTCATTTGCTCTTTGCAAATTATGAAAAAAAAGGACGAGACATAATTTTTGAGAAAAATATAAAAAAAAGGAAAAAAAACTGAATAAGAAAATGCAAGCCCTTTTGCCTTTGTCACATAAAATTAAAAAAAGCAACAAAAAATGAAAACGGAAAAACTGAAAATATGTATACCTCGTCATCCCTCGAGAGCTAAAAATATATACGTATAGAAAAAAAAGTACAAAAACAAATTGGGGCCATAAGAGGGAAAAGCTGCCAGCACTTTTTTTTTATTTTCCTTTTTATACATTTTTTTATATATTTTGGCTCCACATTACATTTTTCATTTTCATTTTATGTGAGACTGGCTAAGGGTGAATTGTAGGGGGGTTCGAAGTGCAAAGCGAAAAAATTTTCAGAAAAAAAAAACGATTTTTTTTTATTTTGTAGAATTTTTCAACTCCCCATTGCGTTGGGTGGAGAGGTGATGGCGGATGGTGGTAGATATAGTGGCGAAGTGGGTGGGTGTTGGGTAAATGAAGGCGACTATATTGGCAGATTGCTAAGTATGGGATGGTGAAGAATAGAATTTTTATGGAATTTTCTCATTTTTTATACAATTTTTCTTCGGCATGAAAAAAAAATATGCACGCTGCTGCTTGGCAGTTGTAGCCGGGTTGAGAATTTTCCAGATAGTGTGTTTTTTTTTGTATTTTCTTTTCTGCACATAAAACAGTTTTTTCCATTTCAGAAAAATCGATTTTTATAATATATAAATTCTTTTTTATGTTTTCTGGGAAATGAAAATGGGTTTGGGGCTTTTTTTGCAATGGTCTTCGTTAAAATTAAAAATTTTGCAGGGTAAATTGATGTGATAAAAAAAAAATAATTATTTTCTTTTTCATGCTAATGAATGCTTGAAATCTTGTATTTTTGAATACTTTAATTAGGGTTGAAAACTAGTGTTTACTTCGAGTTGATTCACTTGAATTTATATTTGAATTCGCATTGCATTCAATTCATTCGAAATTTGAAATTTTATTTTTGTTTTCAACAGCGAAATGTTGCTAAAACCACATTTAAAGAACATTAAGGTTTTATACGGCTTCTTTTAAGCAATACTAATGTTTCCGCTTTTTAGCTTGATAATGCATTCAACTTGCATTGAGACTGTTATTCTTGACAAAGGTAGATACCAATATAAATTTCTGGCATAGGTGGCTATCTGACAGAACAGCCATTGAAATTCATAAACAGCTGATTTGTGTGCTCTTGTTTTCACAACTATCCAAAGTTAGCAGTCAAACTCGTTCATGAAAATCGTGTAGGCTATCTAAGATAGCCTATCCAAGCGCAAACTGAAGGCGCCTAATAACATTTCTTTGCGAACACAGCCTGAAAACAACATCCGACTGACACCCATAGAGATAATATACTAGATCACGGGAGGTAGGTAGGCATAGCCGTATTTAGGGGGAGGGTTACGGGGTTTAACCCTCCCCGAAATAATTTTGTAAAGCAAAATCAAATAACTATTGATTAATAACTTAATGATTTTTTTTTGTCTTGCTAACACTTAATTTATAACTTTTCCATTGAAGCTTAAGGGTATTTTTCTATTTTCTTCCAGAAACCTTTGTATAAGTATTTATTCGGTTTGGTATAATCAAGATATCATTTACTACTCTCGCTATCTAGTTACCTACAAGCAGAGATAACCATTTTTCTTTTACATAAATGGTTACATGACCAAAAATTAAAGCAAAAAATACTGCAATGTCCCAAGGGCAGTAAAAATTTTTGGTCTTTTGTAAAAAAATTGAAGAATTTTTCTTCTTCTTCGGTCGCTACGCTCGTGGACAGTAAAAAAACTACAGTTGTTAGCTCTATCGCGAAAGCTGTTAGAGAGTGTCATGATTCCCCCAGTTCTTGAGCGCGTCAATGATTCCTAGCGAGAGTTCTAGAAGTTCTCAACATAAATTAATCTGTCCGGATGGTATCCCTGCTATTAATCTTAAGAGGTGTTCTTCAAAGTTGGCAAAACCCTTGCACAAGCTTCTCCATCTATCGTTCCGAGCAGTTGGAAAACAGCATTTGTCCGGCCAATTCCAAAAAAGGCGAATCTTCTTCTCCCTCTAATTGTCGTCCGATTGCACTTACGTCCCTTCCTTGTAAGGTCATGGAAACGCTGATAAACTATCAACTCAAGAAATATCTCGAAGACTAAAAGATTCTTAATGACCGGCAGTACGTACAGTAACAGGTCCACAGTGGAACAAATCTTTCGATATCGGTGAATCCCTTCTTCGTCGGATTAGAAACTTTCTTTCGAACCGTTCACTACTAGTTGTATTGGACGGATTCAAGTCTGAAACCCACAATATAAATGCTGGTTTACCCCAGGGCCCCGTTTTGTCTCCGACCCTCTTTCTCATTTTTATAAATGATTTCTTGTCTGTAACTTCTAATCCAACAAATTGTTTTGCTGATGATAGTACCCTTAGCTTTTCTTATTCATTTCCAGACTCACATCCCTCCTCTTCGGATGTGGAACTGCAACGGCAAAATATGATAAGCTCAAAACAATGACTTCAACAGCATTGTACAATGGAGAATACAAAATCGCGCAGAATTTAATGCTTCGAAAACTCAATGCTGTCTTGTATCGTTAAAGCGAGATATACCTCCCCTGCCACTGTCTATGAGTGGCAATTGCATCAATGAGACCGAACATCTCGAGATTCTCGGTATGTGCATCACTGACCACCTTTTGTGGAACGATCACATATGCGATGTCGCCAAAAATGCCGCAAAATGTTTGGGTTTCTGAAGACAGTGCAAGAAATTTTTCTCCCCGTCTGATCTGGATATTATTTACAAGACTTATTTCCGTCCAAAGCTTGAGTACAATTCCCATCTGTGGGATGGTGCTCCAGTTACATACTTAAGCCTCTTGGACGGTATACAAAAAAGAGCCGTAAGACTGATTGGTGACAGAGACATAACCAACTCATTCACCTCGTTTAGACCACCGTCGTAACGTGTCGTCTCTTTCGATTCTATCGTTACTTTTACGATAAGTGCTCAAGTCAAATAGCCAGTTGAATTCCTCCCCTTAAACAATTCGCCCGTATTACTCGCGCTTCTAGGAATGGCCATCATCGAGTCCAACTTTGGAGGTACTCTCAAGTATAGAGAATCGTTCTTTAGCCGTACTTCAAGAATGTTGAAAAAAATATAATTTATCTTAACCCCCCCTGAAACAAAATCCTAGCTACGGCTATGTAGGTAGGTAGGTAGAAATGGCTGTTCCACTTCCGTGTAGGACACAATTAGCGCTGAGTGCACCGTTTTGATACCATACCTAATGAGATTCTAAAAAAAAAGATTTAAGGATGGGTTAGGAAGGATGTATATTTCGCACGTACGATCCTATCTATAAAGAAGTATTGATCTCCCTACACTATACGGCCTATTGTCTCATAGTGCCATCTAGTTTAGGAGAGGTAAGGGGGGGAGTTAAAGCCAGTTTGTGCTATTAAGGTATGAGATTATATCTTTGATTTTGAATTCTGCGAGTTCTTCAATACCGTTGAAGAATTCTTTACCTAAGTGGAGTGCTCTTTTCCTAGCCAAGGCCGGGTCTTGTAAGCATTTCGTACAAGTGGAATCGTCACATCGGAACGAGAGAGAAAGAAGGTCTACGAGCTCTCCATTTCTCTCTCTGAGCTTCTCGTTGATTGGCGTTAGGTGGAATGGACAGAGTATAAAAAAAAATAAAGGAAAGGTCAAAATCAAAATTGTTGTTGTCTTACAAAGGAGCTCAGAGAGAGAAAGGGAGAACTCGTAGATCTTCTTTCTCTCAGTCCGATATGACACTTCGATACCTTCCGTGCTCTATTATATTAGGTCTGTTCTCTTATTCCCTAAAACTCCCAAATTCTCCCACTTCAAACCATAAGAAGTACATTAAATTTTGTTGACGTTTGATATAATTTTGTGCATTTGTGAGATTTTTGCTGTCAAGTGTTCTTTTACTTTTTGGGAGAATCACAAAATTTCATCCCCACTCCTCGATTTTTGACAGATTTAAACAAAAACTACCGAAAAAGTAAAAGAACGGACCTATTATCTTTATGTTGACACCACTGGCCACTGTGAACTGAGATTTGACATTTCCAATTGTTTTTCTTTAACCTCACTATTTTTTTTTATTTTGATACAGAACCTTCTTCTTACATATATGTATATAAAAATGAATCGCAAATGTGTTTGTAAGCGCATAAATCAACAACGTCTGGACCAATTCTTTTTATTATTAATGTTTGTTGAAGTTCAAAGATGGTTTTTACGGCGAGAAAAATTCGAATAAATTCCGGAAAAACCATAAAAACGCCATTTTCTTTTTCCCATACAAACGTTTTCTAATTAAAACGAGCTTATGGAAAACTGGAAAATTTCAAAATGGGTTCTTGAAAGGAACTCCCAAAACTCATTGGTTTTCAAAGGGAAAATTGCATGTAATTGGAGGTGCATATTGGTTTTAAAATGGAAACTTGCATGTAATTGGAGGTGCATTTTAAAATGGAAAATTTCAAAGTGGGGTTTCGAATGGAAACTAGAAATTTCTTGATTAAACTCGGAAAAATCATTGGTTTTCAAAGGCAAAAATTGCATGTAGTTGTAATTTCAAATGGAAAACTGAAAAATTTGTGATGGGGAACTAGAAAGTAAGAAAAAGTAAACAAAAATGGAAAATTTGAAATGCAAAAAAATTTGATTAAACAAAAATCTCAAAAACACTCTTTCAAATGAAATGCATTACTTTTGAAATGATAAAATGGAAAGTTCGTGCTGGGAAACTGGGAGAAGTCCTGGAAAGCAAGTATAATAAAAAAAAAAAAAAAACGCATTGCAAAAACATTACAAATTCGCAATGGAAAACTCCTGAAGAGCAAAAAAACCCCAAGTCATATTTTGTGGATTTTAAAAATGGGAAAATAGAGAATTCGTGATGGGAAAATTTTACATTTGTGTAGTACGCTAAATAATGAATCTCTGTACTTATAAATATGAGCAAAGCATGACTTGAGTAACTATTCGTTTTAGTAACTGTGGGAGAGGGCGAGCCCAGAAAGATTAAGACATAGTTTAAGAGATGTAAATAAGTTACTGTTAAAATGTTTTTTTTTTCAAGACAGAATTATCTCCAATTGACTTAAGTAAGTAATTAGAGAAGCAGGGCTATGAACCGAAAAACAAAATATGAAAAGCTGAGGGAACTGTATGTCGCCAGCTAAGAAGATTTTAGTGGATTGAAAGTTTAAGACAAATCATTAATAAAAACGGGAAGAAGTATGTAGTCAGAAAAATTGGATAAAACCTGGGGCATACCAATTTTTTTGGACTGTCACTACTGTACTGAAGTAATCAGACAAAAGAAAGACGCGGTTGTTTTATAAGAGAGTCTACTGCTTAACTCTTCCAAATTAAATATGAAGCTCAATAATCTCCGAGAAATTCCTCCAGCTGATATAGCTTATCAACGTTTACACGACTTGGAAATATTATACGTCAGTAAAATCGTTCATAAACTAGAGAGAGGAGAATGTCTAGACAAATAATATTTCCCATCTACTCGGACGAGCAGTCCCGCACCTCCTTAGTATTATAGGAGAGATATCAATCAAAGTAGGGGTGTTCAAAATCGTGTGTATCAAGATCTCATGGGGTCCCATGACCTATATGGCTGCGAATTGTCAAAAATATCGAACTTTTTTGCGAGATTCTGCAAATGGAGTGTCGTTGTCAACAAGCAGGAAAGTAGGAAAAGAGGAAGAATACCTCATAATTGCATACCCTATTTTCCTTAAACCTTTCCGGTTTTCTTCAGTTGTTAAGGCATTGAAACAAAGGAAGTTTGCCTCTTTAACCCTGGTAACCAACCCAACTATATTCGGCGTGAAAGTTCTTATTTCCCAAAAGCTAATGGAGTCTTCCTCTTCGTCACTTTTGTGACCAGTTAAAGAACCTGAAATAATTTTTGGCTCTTTTATATACTGTTGAACCGATCTTGTAGTGCGAATAGGAGATAGATAGAGTGGCGCGACAGCTCTTGAAAAGCCAAGGCCTAAGTGGCTTACTCTCATCAACAATTCTCTGGGTGCGTGTGAAGAATTGAGGGGACCTACAATTTAACTCCGTTACCGAACGGCAAAGTTGAATAGTACTTTTTCATGACAGATTGATACTCTTGGAAGTTTTGGCAGTTCTTCGCAAGAGGCAGTTCCCGTGAAAAATGAAATAAAAACTATGGGCACGAGTTGGACTCGAACCCACGACGTTCTGCCTATCAGCCAACGCACCTAACCACACTACAAAATAGGAGATAGTCAACAAAAATGCTCTTATAAAACGGAGCTATAAGGAACATGTCAACATGTTGGACAAAATGAATGATTTAAATTGAGAACTAAAAGATGGGTTCGAACTATTCAAGCAGTATTTCTAAGAAAAAATGTCAAACTTCAATGCGATTTTCTTCGTTTTTTTTATATTTCTTTCAATCAATTTACGTTCAGGTTGTTTTCTTTATATTGAAATGAATAAATATTCAACTGCTTCCTTTTTGTTTTGCAGACCAAAATGTTGCCACAACAATACTGCTTACGATGGAAGTACCATCACAGCAACTTACAGACAATGTTCTCACAATTACTCGATCGTGGATGCTTTTGTGACGTCACATTAGCGTGCGAAGGACAATTGATACGTGCCCATCGCGTCGTACTATGTGCGTGCAGTACATTCTTCGATCAAGTCTTAACAAACTACGCCAGTGAAAGGGATCCAATTATAATAATAAAAGACGTTACATTTGCCGACGTAAAAAGTCTTATTGAATTTATGTATAAAGGAGAAATTAACGTCGAACATGTAAGCCAAGCAATTTTTGGTTTGTTTAGTTTAATTTTTTTTTAAATGTCTTATTGTATTGTTAAGGCAAGTTTGGCATCACTTTTGAAGACAGCCGATGACCTCAAGATAAAAGGTTTAGCCGAAGTTTCCTGGAGGGATGACGAGACTGATCCAGTTATGATGGAACACTATCATCGTATGCAAGAAAACATTCCACACAATGACCAACGGTCACCGCCACGAAATTATCACGATGGCAGGCCGACATCATCATCTCCCTTGCCGCTATCAACATCGTCGAGCAACAATAGATCAGCCCCACGAATGCCAATGCTTGCACCAATGTCTTCGGGTAATGACTATGTTGGTCCGAAGAGGAAAAGAGGTCGTCCACCATTAGACGACTCATACGATGTCTTTAGCGCGTAAGTACACACAAATCTGATGCAAAGAGAACAAAATTCAAAGAACTTTCTTCAATTTCAGCCCCAAAATGTCACACATAGCGCCTGGTTGCGAATTAATGTACCCCGAAATTCGTACCCGTCTTGATTCATCACCTACCCCACAACCTGAAGAACATCGCAATACACCCCGCGATTCTGAAGAACCAATACGCGTTAGTCCCGAACCAAATGAATGGCGACAGCCACATGTTGAACACCGAGACACTCCCGAAACTCAAAACAGTACGGACAAATCGGTTTCTCAGGAATCGTCGTCAGTGCCCGGCCGAGTGTCTGACTATAATTATAATCACAATAACATTTCACACGACAATGAAAACGATCCCGATCAGGAAATCACTGTCGAAGAAGATAGGAAATACTCAATCGATCAGGATTTGAATGATCTCGGTGGTGACGAACAAGACCAGGACGAGCAAGGGAACATAAAACTAGAAGAATCTGAAACGCAATTGACAAGTGAAGAGCTGGCCCAGTGGGATGACGTTGTGAAAATGGATGCTTATTTGGCGACCGGAAGGCGACCACAGTTCTGGGAAGAGCCATTCACAAAAAGAGTAGGAATAATATTGACAAATCGAATTCCGTGATTATTAAAATTATTCTATTCTCTGAAGGTTTTGGATGCAATCAAGAATAAAAAACTGGAAATGAAAAAGGCGGCTAAGCTATTGGGCGTATCGTATGGCACATTGTACGGACGGTATCGTGAAGTGTATGGCTGTTTGAAACATCCATACAGGTTTGTACACACAATTTATTCCATTATCTGTTAAAAAGTGTTATAATAAGAGAGTATTTATCTTAGGCCGAGTACGACAATGATGAACCGGTATGATCTCATTTGGCCCCATAAACGCTCTGGTAATTATTATCGCTTCATTTCACGTGACCCTAACTAAACGTATTTCCTGGGCACTCACTCACTCTTCGTTTCTGAAACTCTAAGCATTTAATCGGGAGAATTCTTTTTATTTTGACTTCAAATGTCTTCTTGTTTGTTTGTTAGGGTTTTAATTCTGTGAAGATTTTTAAATATCGAACCCAATTGATATACGTGTTTTTCTATTTTGATTGCAGACCTAAAAATTCGAGATCTGAAGGATGTTTGGATGAGATGAAGTTGATCACCTTACAGCAGCAACAACACCAATAAATGAAAAACAAAACATTAAACATTCCACACCGTATTAAATGAAACATTAAGAATATGATAATTTATATATTTAGTTATTGTGTATTCTTGTTATAGAATTAAGTAAACATTTATGTTTTTTTTTAATATCATCACTTAAAAAGTTAGTTTTTAAATCATAAACGAAAGAGAAGACAAAATAATTTCTGTTTGATTATTTTGAGGCTGATTCGAATATTGATTTTTATTGAAAATATTTTAAGTAAGAAGTTTTCTTTTTAAAAACAAATCAACAAACCAACAATGTATATTTACAACAAAAATATTAAACGCGATATATTTAACCTAAGAATTAATGAAATGCATTTTTTTTTCTTTTTCTATCGATCTATCAAAGGCAAGATGCAGTCCGATGGGCCATGTCATGAAGCGTTAAACTAAATTAAAAGTTTTGTATCTCGGGTTCAACCCCAGATTCGTCAGCATTCTTTTTCTACAAAAATCGACAATTAAAATCTGTGTCTCCCTCCTCTGTGCCACGTAGGTTTATGTTATATCTTTGTATAGGGAATTTATAGTATTTTCACCCTCGAGAATTTTTGGTTGGAGAGTCGTCCCGTCTTGGCGCTGTCAGTTTTTCTATATACAAGATTTTAGTTCTGTATCGCGTTCCGGACGTCGCTGTCGTCGATTCACGAGGCTGCAACTACTATAAATTCCATATACAAAGGTTATATGTTCTTCCCTTCTATGTATCTATCTGTCTCTCTCTGTTGTATTAATGTCATGTTCTGTCCCAGCCGATGGCCTCAGTCGCCCTCGCCAGTGCTGTTATGTGTCTGTAGCTTTGTATATGGAATTTCCCTATACAAAGTCTGTAGTTCGTTACATTTATGTGCGAAGTATTGTGAAGTCAAGTCAATGTCAATGTCAAGTTTTATGTCTCTTATTTCTGTCGAAAAATCAATAACACAGCTTCTATTGCTCAAAACGATTATCGTTGTTGTTAAAATGCGATTACAAAGATAAACGGTCCAGATTAATGATTATCGTTATTTTATACGACTTTTTCGTTCATTGGTCATAAAATGTGTACTTTTATTTTTGCGAGTGAAATATCCGGAGCTTCTAGATTTTAAATAGACATGCATAAATATATTAATTACTTTTAATTTGACTATAGTGGAATAGTTCATTCGGATTGCCCTATTTAATTTCAGTTGCAACTTTCACCCTTTTCTAAACGAATCGATTCCAGTGATATTCAGTGTTAGAACCTTGCTCCAATCAGAGCAAATTTGCTCCGCTTTTAAGGAAAAATAATAATCTACTCCGTCACTCACTTATTGAACATTGAAGAGCTATCATACAGATCGATTATAGGCAACCAACGACATGAGATTCCTGATGGAATGAGGGTAGAACTACGAGAATTATAGTTGTAGAATCAAAATGTTTTTGGACTCGGTCGATGTTTCGGAAGCTGTGAAAATTTCAACCTCAGAATGTGAAGACGCTACTATTATACAAAAATACAATGAAAAAAACTATAAAGCAAAGTTCATTATAAGTTGCACATCTTACGACTCTTTGTGTTTGGACCTTTGTACATGGATTTACCAAGTACTATCAAGAATGGTTTTCAAGCAAGCAAGCAGAGAACACACATTGACATTACAAACTTATGTAAGAAACTGTCAAAAAACTGTCAAACCAAGCAGAAAACCATTCTTGATATTACCTGGTAAATCCATATAAAAAGGTTTGGACTACATCAAAAATTTCAGCTACTTACGACGACGCGTCGAAATACAAAGTACTTATAACCGTCGCGACGGTTATAAGTACTTTGTATTTCGAAAGATGAATATACCCACTTCGCAGTTATTTATCTAATAAGAAAGAAGTCTTAAAGTTTCAATAATACGAAGCACTTTTGACAGCACTGAGAACTACAATGTGACCAGGGTTGTGAGTATTGTTGGTCTCAGCAACTTACATTCTACAAAAGAAGTTATGAAGAGGAAGATAGCTAAATAAAATTTTATTAAGGAATTTTCCCTGAAAAATAAAGATCTTCTTCTTGTTTCAAATCTACTCCGAAAATTTTGCATTTTCTCCACTTTTTTTTTTTAATTCGCTCCAAAATTTTATAACTGAGGTTCTAACCCTGGTGAAGTCAAGTCAAGTTGCAGGCTTAAAAGCACTATTCACATGAGCACCACCAAAGAACGACGAATGAAGAAAAGTGATTTTAGATATGTACGTTTGAAGACGTATTTCCTTACAAATTCCCAACAAAACGATAAAAGTATAGTTAATATTTGATTAATGATGCATAAATTAACTCAAATGTTAATATGTATATTTGAGAAAATAAATTTATTCGTCGCGAATAGAATTGTAGTTGATACGAACTGCCAAACTCTATTCGCGTGCGTCTAACCTCAAAAATCATTTTTGCTTTGTGTTTTGGTTGTTCATTCGCGACGAATTAAAAACTCTCTCGTTGGTCGTTGTTCGTGCTCATGTGAATAGTGCCTTAGGCCTTGGCCTTGGCTCTTCAAGAGCTGTCGTGCCACTCTATGTATGTATCTCAGTAAACTTGAGCATACCACCTCATTTTTGTTGCTGTTTTTTCTCATTTATTCACATAAACGAGGTAACGGTAAAATAAGATTTGCGGTATCCGGAGGGTAAAACGTACGTCAGCTTCCGATCTCCTTTTGTCTCTGTTGTCTTGTTAATGGTTTTTTTTGCTACAGAGACTCTCAAACTGTAGACTAAATAATAGGTCCGTTCTTTTACTTTTTTGGCAGTTTTTGTAAAAACAACTTACAAAAATCGGGAGTAAAAGAACAAAAAAGTGGGGGAATTCGGGATTTTTCGGCAGTTTTAGGGAGTAAAAGACCTATGTCATCGAAGTGCACGTGTATTATGGCGTTTTTATTTGACAAAGGAAAAAGTGACAGTTCTGATTTTGAAAAGAAGAGAATTCTCTTCTGATTTTAAAACCAGAATGCCTTTTTTCAGATTCCAGATTTTCAATTAAAAACGCCATTACTATCACGATAATGGAGTTACAGAATGATCCTCCTGGATTTTCGTAAACGAATAATTTGAAATTTCTGATTCACTCGAATCAAAAGGTAGCTGACGAAATATCTGAAAATCATTCGGCTCTATCGAGGTAACCGTCGCGTCGTCGGAGCGGAATTTTCACCGATTTTCTTCGAATCGGAGACGTTTGCATCGAGGTTGGAGGTTGTTCTCCGAACCGAACAGCTGATCGGAGATTCTCTCCGAAGAAATTCAACGCACGTCGTTTGCTTCGTCAAGTGCTTTCAAATAATAAAACAACAATGCCAAGTAGTACGCATTTAAGCGAAATTGAAAAAGGCAACATCTTGGCTTTTCGGTCAAGCGGCCTAAGTTATATTTTTGCAATACATTAAAATCAGTTTTTAATTTTTAAACACCAGGAGAGGAAATAACGGTACTTTATTTTCTTCTCAATTTGCTTGATCAGTGATGCAACTCAATAAAAAAATAGTAAGGAGTCACTCCTATTGTAGATTTTCTATTAAATGCATTTTTTCGTGTGCGGTTATACTTATGCAAGGCACTGTATTTGATAGACTAAACATAATTTTCTCCGACGACGACGTCCTCCGAGAAGTTCTTGTTGCGGGAAGTGGGTTCTAAGAAGAATATTTGGTTATAAATAAATAAATAGAGTGGCGCGACAACTCTTGAAGAGCCAAGGCCTAAGTGGCTTACTCTCATCAACAATTCTCTGAGTGCGTGTGAAGAATTGAGGGGACCTACAATTTAACGCCGATTCCGAACGGCAGAGTTGAGAAGCACCTTTTCATGACAGATTGATACTCTTGGAAGATTTGTCAGGTCTTCGCAAGAGGCAGTGCCCGTGAAAGATGAAAGAAAAACTTGGCCTGAGTAGGACTCGAACCAACGACGTTCTGCTTAGCAGTCAACGCACTTACTAACTAAACTACGCGCAACTAAATTTGGTTAGGTGCAACCAAAACAACAAGTTCACATCTTTATGAGTGGATGTGGATTACTGAGCGAGTATCCCCAGAATTACACCTGTGGATGTGTTTTGGGGAGATCTGGCAAATCAACTGAATTCATTTGAAACAAGACAAAGAGATGTTGGAGGGTAGACAAAAGTTTGCTTTATCAATATTCAATACACAAAAACCTACTTACGCCGCCGAACAATTCAAAATTTGAACATTTTTACTACCAAACCGAATGCGAATGGTTTTGATGAAAGGAACTCATTCGCGTCTATTAGAACCTACTTTAGACTATGAGACAAATAAGTCTTACATTTTCATTCCAATTTGTTAAATCTGGAAAAGTAACTGAAGAAAAACCAATTCTTCGTTTTTAAGAATACACAGTTTCTTATTGTTGGGAAAATGATTAATTTTATTTAGTCAAACCAAGTACAGCTATGAAATTTTGTTCTAAAACAAATCAGCACCTCTTAACAGTTATAACCTTGCCCGATTTTGTACGAAATTGTATTGAACGGCATGCTCGCTTGTATCTCAATGGAATGTTTTCTACTTCCTCATTTAACTTCTGAAACGAAAAAAGCGAACTTATAAGCTTAAAATATTTCTTTATGTTAAGGAAAATTACCTCGGGAACCTGGGCTACTTTCTCGATCTCTTCATTAATAACATCAGAAGGTTGAGCTGAGTTTTTAAGAAGCTTGACATCAGGTTTTGGTATTTTACAAACAGGCTTCCTCAATTCCGGTAATCCGAAGACCATCGTAACGAATGCCAACAAAAATATTATTTTAATAGACATTTTAATATTTTGAATAGTTGTTCAATTAAACGATTTAAATGGACTGATAAAAAAACCTAGAAAGTTGTTTGTTTTTATAGGGGCCTCGAAGATAAGGATATACATTTTTGTCAGATAAAAAATGATTAGCGGTGATTTAAATTTTGCAAAATAACCGAAATGGAATTGTGTGGAGTAACACTTGTGAATGTGACAAAACGGGTAAAATCCCGTTCATAATCGTTACAAGATGAAATGATGACATCAATAATAATTAAGGTTCAACGTTTGGAAAATGAATTGTTTCGTTAGGATTGACTTTCAACATGAATCTAATGGGCGTTAAGCAAGGATGCGTTTTAAGCACCCTACTCTTTATCTTATACATAAATGACATAACTGATTCGGTGAAAGGTGGTATCGATATAAGAGGAAAGAATATTCCAGGACTGATGTTCGCGGACGATATAGTTTTCCTAGCTGAAACTATAGACGGGATGCAGCTAATGATAAATAGGCTTCAACTTTATTGCAAAACATGGAATCTGCAAGTAAATCTTTCTAAATCAAAAATGATGATATTCAGAAACGGTGGTGGAAGATATTCCAGGAGGGAGAAGTGGACGTTTGACGAGGAACCGATAGAAATAGTAAAGGAATACAAGTATCTGGGAGTTTTGATTGCATCTAACTTGAATCTAGAAAAACATTTACAATCCAAATTATCAGAAGCAAAGCGTGCTATGTGTTCTGTGTGGAGAAGTTGCACTCTAACAAATAGCGTTTCGCATATAGCTAAACACAAAGTTTTTCGAGCTACCGCAATTGCAATACTGTTTTATGGAGCGCAAGTATGGGGATATCGATCGTTTGAAGCTGTGGAAAAGTTCCTCCGTTTTTTTATTAAAAGTACTTTCAAGTTGCCAAGCACGACGCCCAACTACATGTTACATCTTGAAACAGGAGCAGGACCCCTCTTTTTAGACACACTTAAATTACATTTCAACTACGTGTTAAGAGTTTTGGCGATGAGTGACGAGAGAATACCGCGAATAGTGCTCACACAAGCTATCAATTCTGAAGTTTCATGTGTTAAAGAGTGGAAGAAACTGGCAATTGAATGCTCAACTACGTTTTCAATATCAGCAAACGAAAGTATCGAGGTGCTTAAGTTGAATTTTGATGACTTGCTGAAAAAAGTCGGCAACATGTTGTACGATAAGTTTATGAGTGAAGCCGAAGCATCTATTTACAGATCTTACTACAATAAAGTTAACCATTTCTTGAACCACAACACCTACTTCTTGGCCAAAAACAGTACACAAAAAATCAGCTTGTTATTCAAAGTAAGAGGTGAACTCATCAATTTGAACTACATTCCTCACCGTCCAGAATTGCCAATAATGTGCGATTTATGCAATCGCAAAGAACGCGAAGATGTATTTCACTTCCTGGGAGTTTGTCCAATACTCAAAGAGTTCCGAAAGCGCTATTTTGGGACAGATGTACTCGGTCTAGAGGAAACGATCAACATCTTGAATGGAGAACTAGGTTGGGACCTTCTGTATGAATACTCATTGAACGCTCTTTGTTATAGAACCAGAATAGTTGAGGAAATTTTTTAAAGTTTTAAAGTTTGAAAATTATAAAGATTACTTTATTGAATTGTATCTAATTAGCTTTTTTCTTTCGTATGTATAAATTAATAAAAAACAAAAAATGTCAGTCTGGTAGACGGCCTTCGGCCAAACCATTTAAAGAATTGTGTAATCTTACAATTAAGAATCTAATGTTTTGTTATTGTATCTTTTGAAGTCAATAAAACTAAAAACTAAAACTAAACATGAATCTTTAAGTTAGAACACATTAGAGCAGATGGACCTGATTCGAACAATTATTGGAACGTTCACGTGCCACTACAATCATTGGTAACATTGTTCCTTTTTGTTCAAGTTTTGTCTCTAACATTATTTATTTAAATTCATCTTATTATATAAGCTTAACTATATAAAGCTTTTGAATTTGTTTTAAGATATATCAAAGTTCAGGATTTCAACCAATAATTTATTAAACTAGCATATGTCAAGCGGTTTCGCTTGATAGAGTTTTTTTTTGGTCGTCCGGAACTGTTCCGAACGATTCTGAATTCGTTCACTTGGCACAAGATGACAGTTCTTGTTCTGAACAAAGATTAACAGCCCTATTCTGGCGACCTCTCAAAAAATAAAGACCTCTCAATTCGGGGTGAATTTGATTTTGAGACTTTTTTGGTATTCTGGCGAAAACCTCTCAACTTGTTAGCATCTCAAAATCTATAAAATTGAGATCAGCTCTTTGGCACATCACAACTGCGTTTTTTTTTTTATACAAAGAAGAAGGCAAAATATGAACATGTTCATTTTAATACATCTCTTGGAAGAGAATGAAAAGTAAGAATTTTATTATTTTATAGAAATTGAATAAAGTGTTTTTATTTTTTAAATAACTAATTTTTAAGATTGGAGCGGAGGAGAATGCTCAAACAATTGAGAGAAATTAATGATCCATTTCTCTTCAAGAGGAAACATTCACAAAATTTTTTCGGCTGCCCAAAACTTTGTGCTGGGACTTTATTCATAACCTAGAGCAGCACGACAAACAACCATCTTCTTTGCCATTTGTCATTCGAGTATGTACGAGTATCATATTTTATCTTTTATTTGTTTGTTTTATTATTTTTTTCTTCTATAATAGTTTATTTCAGTTCTTTATTTTCTTGCCCATGGCTCCTACCTTGTTGTGCGTTTAATTTTTTGAGTGCCTAATACAATTTATAAAAATATTAATAGAAATACAAATTATTGAACGTTTTATTTAATTTCTTACCGATCGACTCCATAGTTTTCTTTATTTTGTTTGAAAACTGTATTTCCCACTTATAAGTTGCTGTTTTGAATTCTTTTTCATTTTAATTAGAAAGCAGTCTTGCCAAAAAAAAAAAATTACCTTCCTGTGGTGAATTTTTTTGAGAGGTTTCTTAATACCGAATTTGCAGAATACGAATTTGAGATCACCTAACAAAAAACCTCTCAAAAAATTAGTCTTAAAAATTTGAGACTTGAGACCCTCTCAGCGCCAGAATAGGGCTGTAAATAAGTAACAAGATCGGAAACTGACTTACGTTTTACCCTCCGGATACCGCAAATTTTATTTTACTGTTACTTCGTGTCTGTGAATAAATGAGAAAAAACAGCAATAAAAATGAGGTGGTTGGACCATATTTACTGTGAAAGTATTGGTAAAAACACGCATACTTTCACAGTAACTATGGTTGTGTAGGCATTGTCATTTTGACAGCTTTGTTTCCCATCTTCTTACCTTATATAATCTTTGGTTCTGAATAGAACAGAAAACCGATTCCGAATTTGAAGTCGTGGCGGAATCAAAAACAGAATCACGCATACATGCACACACTCGCTGCCATGTTTACAAATAAGGAAAATAAAAACAATAGGCAAGTTCCACCTAACAACATCTCACTGAGATCTCAATGTCACTTTGACTGAGGCAAAATCATTTGGTGGAACATAATTCTCAGTTCTCATTGAGATAAAATGGTTAACTTACAAATTGTTGTTGTAAATATGTCAGTCACGTCATAATAGCTGAGTGAAAAATCGAATCCAAAATATTTTCATCTCAGAGATCTCAGAAAAAAATCTCAATTCTCAGCTGAGATTTTTTGTTCCACCTAAAAAATCTCTGAGATCTCTGAGATCTCAGTGAGATGTTGTTAGGTGGAACTGGCCTAATGTCATGTCATCTGCAATTCTGCATAATATGAGGTTTTGTATATAAATTTAACAGGTATGATCGAAATGGTATTCGACTGTAGCGCCATCTGGTTACAAGCCGAGAAAGCCATTTTTTTTACATAAGTTTGTAATGTGGGTTCTCTGCTTGCTCCTGTCAAAAAACTGTCAAACCAAGCAGAAAACCAATCTTGATAGTACCTGGTAGTTCCATATACCCTCAACCCTTAGAAGCAAAAAAATGTGTTTGCCTGTTCGTTTGGTATCCGGAATCGGACAGTTCTGTGTACCAATTCCAGATTTAAAAAAAAAAACGCTTTAAGTTTCAGCTCATGTCAAAATAAAAACATACAGCGGTATTCATAATGATTTTTTAAGCAGACTCTTAAAGGTTACTTAGTTAAGCAGGCTTCAATATTTAGGCGACCTTTAAGCAGCTGTACTAAAAATTCTTATTCATAAGTGATTTGCGGAAGTTGATGTGATGTTGAACACGAGAATTCCAAAGCTCCTGGCATGAGCATGAGACCTTTGTTCTTTGCGATTTGTTATGTGGTGCCACGATGTTCGTCTTCCTCGTCGGCTTCTGCTCATTAGCCTTTCTTCTTTCGGATATTTTAATTTCTGGAACATGGGTCCAGATCTAAAAATGTCATCTGCATTTTAATCAGCCTTTAAACGCACAAATTTGCGTTTATAAGCGGTCTTAAGAATTAAACAATGTTTATTTCAATTTTTCTTACTTTTTATTTAATTTCAATCAAATTACACAAATTCCGTGAAGCGGCGTTGTTTGCTTTTCAGATGCTCAAAACCAACTGAATTTATTTGAAAACCAAAAAGGAGAAGAACATATATATTTTTAGTTTTATAGACACCTGCCCTCTTCTTTCATATTAAGGTGTTAACAGAAGAAATCCTTATGGTGAGGCCACATTACAATATATTTTGACAATCATTACGGTCCTACCACACGTTTAACTTAAGCGACCTTTATTCAACCTTGCTTAAATCAGAAAATTGATTATGAACAAGGATTGTCTGCTTAAGTACTGCTTAGAGCTCGCTTAAATTTAAGCCGCCTTTTAGTTTTGGTTATGAATACGGCTGATAGCACTTATGCCTTCGATGTCAATTCCAAATTCCAAAGAAACTTTGATTGCTCCGTTCAGGGGAATTACAAGCGGAGCGGTTACATCGAACGAATCTTATGAATACTCATAGAGGACATATATTACATAAATATTACATATAAACTAAAGGTATTATAGGGGTAGGTTTTTACAAGCGCCATATCTAGTTAAACAGTCAAAAGCAAGTTTTTATTACTTTCCCTGCATACATAAGACAGCAGCTCTTAAAAAGTTGGTACTGCACGGCTTGCTATATTGATAAAATGATAACACTCCCAATTAGCAGTGAAAACATAATTATAAAGGTCTTATCAACAATCAACACCCCACTTCACAAAACTATCGTGCTACCACCCTGACATTTTCGGAATGTATTTACGTTGCTCTTATCTTATTTCACTAACAATGGTTCGAGTCTATACTAGAAAATGTGACATAACGTTACGTATCACACCATACGAGATTCTGTCAAATGTAAGAAATCAAAACAAATTTAACAAATTTCCACAGATTTTGCAATATTTTACTATTTAGTTCAAACAATTTATAGAAACAATTATTTAATTATGTGGCATTTAATAAAAAATGGTGACTGTTTCTACAAATGTAAGGTTGAAGAAGATACCATCAAATACTATTTGTACAATCTGAAAGAAGTTTGGTCGGAAAGTTGTAGCATCGATGAAATTATTCAGAGAGCAAAGGTAGGCGAAAAATCAAATAAATCAACAAATTCAATACGATTTAAGTCTTTTGAACAAAGAACTCCAACAGACGCATCTTTTACGACAACGCTACCGTGATCCAGACTCTCCAATCGGCCATTCCCAGCACTGTGTCCTTAGAAGCCTCAGAACTAGGTCGGGATGTGTCACTAAGGTATCACATTAATGGACGGCCTTTCAACTTTGAATGGAATCTGAAAACAATTTCTGCGGATGAAGTAAGTAAATAGAATTTATAGTGTTTGCTTGTTGATTTGCATTTTTGCTCTAAGTTCCAGAATATAATCATGAACCCACTGTTCATGTCTATTCATTATTTGGCTGAACAAATACAAGAACTGAAAAAAACAGTTATAAAAAAGGACATTGAAATCAAACAGTATAAAGAGGAGTATGCTGTCCTATCGAGAAGTAAGTTTTTGTTTGTAATTTCGAATTTGGTTGTTTTCTGAATTTGTAAAATTAAACATTCTAGAGACTGTGGCTACCGAGGAGTTCGACGAAAGTGCCTTCGACGTTCGTTACTCCCATGTAAATGAAATCTCCAAAGAATTCGTTGAAATATCTGAAAGGATAAAGGAGCAGGTGCCACTCCCTAAACCAAAAGTGATAGCAGAGAATATCAACAAGGAACAAGCAAAGAGGCATTCGACATTCAATGCACAGGAGAAAAACAAAAAAAGTCCAAATAAGAAACGAAAAATTCTGGAAAATCGTCGTCAACAGATGTTGAGCATGCTTAAATCAAAACAAAACGATGGCATGGAATATGAGTCTCAATCTAGTCAGAGTCAGACCTTGAGTCAAAGTCCACCGCAAATGACGTCGCCAACGAGGGTGTCGTCACCACCGCCTACGTCGTCGTCGCTGCTTCTGACGCCACCTCCGAAGACATCACCCCCGCCGCAAGATGAGTTAGCTGAAATTTATAAATCATTGAATGAATTAAATGCAAAGCGTTTAAAATTATTTCCCGAATGATTTATCGGAAACTAGTTAAATCCACGTTGTGATACGACTTCTTAAGTGTACGTTTTATATAAATACTAAAATTGTATGTTTTGCAAAAAGTCCCAAAATAAAAGTTTATTACTATTTGGTTTTCTTGTGTAATCGGAAAATGGTTTCAATCATGGTACCGTTTCCACAAAAACTAGCTACTACTAACTACTACCAAGCCGGATCCAGAGAGGCTATCCGACTGTAGACCAGATATTTTCATTATTAAGCTTAGCAGAGATATATAAAAACAAGAATAAAAAGCTTTATGCTTTCTTTGTCGCTTTTCAAGCAGCCTTTGACTCTATACCGCGAGAAGCTCTCTTCTACAAATATGCACTTGGAATATCTTCAAAATGTTAAATGTATTGAAGGCTTTGTACCATAATAATAAAGCTCGTATCTGGGACGGAAAATGTCTCTCCGAAGATTTCAAAACAACAGTGGGAGTAAGGCAAGGGTGTGTTCTTAGTACACTACTATTTGCACTATATATAAACGATATCACAGATGCTGATAGGGGTGGAATTGAGCTCCGTCGGACAAAAATTCCAGGCTTACTATATGCAGATGACATAGTTTTCCTCGCCGAGACAGTTGATGGCATGCAGCTTATGATAAACAGATTAGAAAGATATTGTAAAAGTTGGAACCTATCTGTCAACCTGGACAAATCGAAAATTATGATCTTAAGACGAAGTGGAAGCAGACACTCACGATTCGAGAAGTGGGCGTTTCAAGGGAAGGAAATAGAAACAGTTAAGGAGTAGGTACAAATATCTGTGAGTTTTGATTTCATCCAACACTTAGCATGGAACAAAATCTTCAAGCCAAGCTATCAGATGCTAAGCGAGCTATTTGTTCGGTTTGGGGTAGTTGTATTCATAATAAGAGTATTTCACATACTTCAAAACAAACAATATTTCGTTCAACTGCAACTTCCATTCTTCCTTATGGAGCACAAGCTTGGGGATTCCGACCCTACGAAACAGTAGAGAAGTTCTTACGTTGGGATTGAAAACGGCGCCTTATTTGATTTAAAAAACAATGTAGTAAACTGTGACAGGCTTGCTTCAACTTTTCTACGAGCAACACGCGTTTTTGTGATTTCCAGATACTTGATGTAATTTTCCACCAACGGTACGTAAGCATTTTATGAGTTTTGTGAAAGTGTGTTTTTATTGTGAAACATTATTTTGATAGTGCTTTCCATTTAAAATTTATAAATTAAAGTAAATTTTGTGAAAGTGTAACATTAATTAAGGAAAATAAAAAAAATAGCTGTAAACAACCTTTGGGGCACATTTGACTTTTTCAAATGGGGCGCATTTGACTTGTGTTAGGGGTACATTTGACATTTGTTAAAAGTGCCCCATATTGATCCTGATAACACGACTTTTCATTTTCAATTGTTACATGTTAATTTTTTCAGGAAAAATGGTTCGCAACTACAAGAAAAAGTCAAATAAAAAAAGTAAAGAGAGCTATTTCAGACATCCGAAAAAATCGTGGAACACCTACATCTGCAGCTAGAAAATATGGCATCAATAGAACAACATTGATAATGCGCATGAAAAAGCAGGATCCCTTAAAAGATTGCTCCGATTCGGGAAATGAAAGTATAACGAAGATTTTCCTTTTCAATTGAAATATATACAGCGCGATAGACGTTCACAAAAATTCAAGAAAAAGAGTTGGTTTAGTATTTAAAGAAGTGTTCTTTCTATGCTTAATGGTTTATCAAAAGAAACTTTTAAGAAATTTGTTTATGTCTTTGCCAAGGCTAATAACATTCGCTGTTCACCAAGTTGGGAAGTTTCAAAAAAAGCTGCAGACGATTGGCTTTACGGATTTTTAAAACGAAATCCAAATCTCTCCCTAAAAAAGCCCGAAAATATGAGCTAAGCCAGGCTCAACGGCTTTTCAAAATTAGCAGTTGATAAATTTTTTCAGAATCTTCGACAAATTTATGAACAAAATTAATTCAGCCCTAAGTTTGACTTTTTTTATCCATCTTAACATCAAAAAGACCACATTTGGTGCGACTTATTGAGCTTAAACTGGTATTGTCAAATGTTCCCCAGTACAAAGTCAAGGGTGCCCGGGGTGCTCGGGGCACTTTTGACAAAATGACTCTTTTTACAAAACTAATTTTTAAAAAATATGTAAATGTTAAAAACGGAATATCGGCATGGCAATTCTATCTCAAACATTCAACGTATTGAATGCAAAAGAAAAGATTGAAATCCATTAACCGAATACAAAAATTCAGGCTCTTTAAAATTAACTGTCAAATGTGCCCCAGTTTCCCCTAATATTGGTAATGAACCCACTTTTGTTACCAAGAACAGAAAAGAGGTACTTGATATAACACTAACCTCTGACTCGATCCATAATCTGATTTCAAACTGGCATGGCTCAAAGGAGAATTCCCTCTCTGACCACAGATATATTCAGTTTGAGCTCAATGATGTGGCAAATATATCTACGGGTTTTCGCAATCATCGTAATACAAACTGGGAACGATATAGGGAGGTACTAGCACAACTGCTTGATCACAACCTTCTTAAAAGTCCCTCCACTAAAGATGAACTAGACCTTTCTATGAATCATCTCACCAACGCCTTCAACGAATCAATGAGAGCTGCTTGCCATATAACCATTTCAAAGGGTAAAAAGAAACCTCATTGGTGGCACAAAGAACTAGAACCATTCAGGAAGAGCTGTCTCAAGCTCTTCAATAGATCTAAGTACACTAGATCTCCTTCTGACTGGGACTTATACAAACAAGCTCTAAAGCAATATAAGAAAGAATTAAGAAAGAGTAAGAGGTCTTCTTGGAGAAACTTCTGTGGAAAAATAGAAAATACCTCAGAAGCCTCAAGACTCAGGAAAATTCTCTCAAAAAGTCCAACAATACCCAGTGCTTTAAAGACAGATGCAGGTACGTGGACTACCACAGATGAAGAATCTCTTAATCTGTTATTAGACACCCACTTTCCAGGTAGCTCTAATATACTTAGCGACTTAACATCAGAGTCTCAAGCTTCTACAAGCGATTTAGTGGATCTAATAACGCGGGAAAAATTGCAATGGGCCGTAGATAGCTTTGATCCATATAAATCTCCAGGACCAGACGGAATCATTCCGGCCGAATTACAAAAATGCTCAGATATGATCATTCCACCATTGGAAATCATTCTGACAAGCTGTTTAAGGTTGAGATATATTCCCAAAGCCTGGAGAATGGCAAAAGTAGTCTTCATTCCTAAAGCAGGGAAACCCTCCCACGTTAACCCTAAAGATCTACGACCAATCAGCCTATCATCCTTCCTTCTTAAAACCTTGGAAAGATTGATTGAAATTCACATCAGACATAACTTAAAACCATGTCTCATTTCAACAGCTCAACATGCGTACTCTAAGGGAAAATCAGTAGAAACAGCACTTCATTCGCTGGTACGTAGTATTGAATATTCCCTCAAATACAAAGAATATAACCTAGTAGCTTTCCTAGATATTGAAGGAGCTTTCAACAACGTCAGTTACTCAGTTACCAGGCGATCACAACAGCAATGGACGAGCTGAAATTAGAGAAATCACTCATAGATTTTATAAGTCTCATGCTCAAAAGCAGGACAATAACTTCTAGCATGAGAAGTTTTACTACCACCATATCGGTGAATCGGGGTACCCCCCAAGGTAGGGTCCTTTCGCCTCTCTTATGGAACTAACATCATTGGAAGCAGAGGGTTTCAGGGTGATTGCCTATGCTGACGACGTTGCAATATCTGTATCTGGGAAACATCCCCAAGTTCTCTCGGAACTCCTACAAAATGCCTTAAATAGGCTAACAAATTGGGCTAAGCAATGTGGCTTGGACGTCAATCCACATAAAACAGAACTAGTACTCTTTTCGAGAAGGTACAAAATTCCTCAAATTAGCCCACCCAAGATCAAAGGAATACCATTAAGCTTTTCCGACCAAGCTAAATACTTAGGCCTCATTTTAGACAAAAAACTAAATTGGAAGGCAAATATTGATGAAAGAGTAAAAAAGGCTACCGTAGCGCTTTTTACTTGTAAAAAGGCCATAGGATCGAAATGGGGCTTCTCCCCAAAAATAACCCACTGGCTATACACTTCGGTAATCAGACCGATACTCATTTATGGAGTTGTCGTATGGTGGACGGCACTGGACAAGACGGTAAATCTAAATAAGCTCATTAAAGTTCAGCGGTCAGCGGGTATGTGTATCACAGGAGCACTTTGCTCAACACCAACCGCAGCTTTTAAACCTAACACCTCTCGACATCTTCTCCAAAATGGTGGCAGCCAACTCATGTGTGAGGCTTAGAGCCACCTCTCAATGGAACAGTAACAATATTGGTCATATTACTATTCTAGACAATTTCAGATCTATCCCAGATCGCTTAGACTATACCACCCCAAAAATGGTATTCGGTAAAAGCTTCCATCCCCTCAAGATCCTCCTGGGAAGAAGAAAGACCCCTGGAAGACAACGCGGTACACTTCTATACAGATGGTTCAAAGACCGACTACGGAGTTGGAAGTGGTATCTTTTCAGAACAACTGAATCTCAGTCTATCATACAGACTTCCCAATCAATGTAGTGTATTCCAGGCAGAAGTAATGGCGATTAAAGAGGCACTATCCTGGCTTAAAGAAAACGTTATATCTTGCAAGGATATACGAATCTTCTCGGACAGCCAAGCCGCTCTCAAATCTCTCGCGTCTGTCTCCACAAACTCTCAAATAGTCCACGATTGTCGATCATCTGTGAATGAGATGACGGAACAGTTTAATATTCACCTCATTTGGGTGCCGGGCCACAGAGACATTCCGGGAAATTGCAAAGCCGACGAGCTCGCCAAAAACGGAACACTTCTGCCCAATGTTAGACAAAAACATAACATAGGAATACCACTTGCTACATGCAAATATCTTCTCAAACAATATGCTCTAGAATCAACCAATGCTAGATGGTCACAGGGTACCACCTGCCTAGCAACCAAGCAAATATGGTATAGACTTAAAACGGTCAAAAGGCTTGATATCCCTGAGCAGACAAAATATAAGCTCTACAATTGGAGTAATAACAGGACACTGCCTCATAGGTAGACATGCTCTGAGGCTAGGGGTCTACACAAATGACTTCTGTAGAAGCTGCATGGACGAGGAGGAAGAGGAAACAGTCCAACACCTTCTATGTACATGTCCAGCACTCTCCATTAGAAGAAACAGCTTTCTAGGTAATCACTTCTTCGATAATACCAGTGAACTGGCAACGATCGACACAAAATGTCTCTCTAACTTCATTAGAAGCACGAATTGGTTTGTTTAAGCTCATTACTCTCCCATGAGTATTTTGTGGTATCACAACGGACCCTTGAGGTCTAAGTGAGTCAACAACATCTGGACAGCCACTCTAACCAAACCTAACCTTAGCATTAGATGGTGGCTAAATTTTCCACTCTGCTGATGAGGTAGGTAATCTTACGGTCGCCTCCCGGACTACTAGTTCGCCCAATTATATGTTACATTTAGAGTCTGGCGTTCCCCCTATGTTTTTGGATACTCTTAAGATTCATTTCAACTACATAATGCGAGTTTTAGCAATGAATGAGCAGAGAATACCAAAAATAGTACTTATGCACTTAATGTCGAATGAAGGAGGATGTGTTCAAGAATGGAAGAAACTGGCGTCGGAATGTGGAGTTAACTTGGTGGTTACAGCGGAATAGCATGTAGAATCCCTAAAACCAAACCTGGAAGAATTGCTGAAGAAAACGGGAAGCAGAATGTACGAAAACTTCATGGAGGAAGCTCAGAATTCTCAGTACAGATTGTATTATAGTAAATTGAATCACTACTTAAATGAAATAACTTATTTTTTTAGAAGAACATTCGACGGAATTAATAAGCACAATCTTCCGTTTAAGAGGAGAACTATTAAATCTTAATTTTATACCACACCGTCCTGAGTTACCTATTTTATGTTCTTTATGTAACCGTAGTAAAAGAGAAGATGTGTTTCTTTTTATAGCTGTCTGCCCCGTTTTAAAAGAATTTCGAGTTCATTATTTTGGAGTGCAGTTATTGGATTTAGAAGAAACCCTACAAATCTTAAATGGATCTCGTTGCTGGAATGTGCTTTATAATTTCACCGTTCAAACATTCAAATATCGCAACTGCATTGTAAACGAAGATTTTTAATCAAAAAATGTACACATCAATTTTATTTATCTGTTAAACATAATCAAAGTCAAAATTATAATTCAAAGTATGTCGGCTTCCGGCCAAACCAATAGACTTTTAGATATACCTAATTATCAAAATGTTTTGTTTGTATACTAACTACTAGAGTACCTAAGTGGGTTACTCTCATCAACAACTCTGAGTGCGTGTGAAGAATTGAGGGGACCTATAATTTATCGCCGATTCCGAACGGCAAAGTTGAGAAGCACTTTTTCATGACAGATTGATACTCTTGGAAGTTTTGTCAGTTCTTCGCACGAGTAGGACTCGAACCCACGACGTTTTGCCCAGCAGCCAACGCACCTAACCACTAAGCCGCGGGCAACTAAATTTTTACACAAAGACTTCCATGCATAAAGATGAAGTAATCATTGTTACCTATGTGGAACTAAGCTCATTTCAAGCCCATTGGGTTATCCCCCTTTTATTTTGATCATACAATTGCAATACTGTTTTAATTACAAACAAAACATCCACTTTATGCAACATATGGTAAAACGACTCAACGAATGTATCCCAGCAGTGTAAATAAAGATTATCATCAACCGGGAGGATATCGTTTGTGCTATCAATTGTCAAGTGACAAGATATTGTTACGTTACTGTTAATACTTCTTGTTTATAATTGAGATACATTTGTACATATTTACATTAAGTTATGTCCTCAGTCTATCAAATGAATTTGGACTGAATTTTGGAAGCAAATATTTAAACCCGTATCATTTCACTTCAACTTCAATTATAATTGAATATTATGTGGAGTATTTAATTAACGGTTTCCATTATCTGTTGAATCTCATTAACTTTAGCTTAGATCTTCATGAATTGGTTGCGACCGAGCTATTATCCAATCACAAAGAGGTTTACACAAGTCTCTCTATCTGTCTCTGACGATTGTGTAATAGTTGTTGGGTTGGATGCATACTTCTGACTGAGAAATATTTATTCTTATTTCAAGTAGGAGCCACATTATGTATACTCTTCAGTTTTGTGGGGCATTATTAATACAAATAACAATATCGTTCACTACGGCGTATGTTTAACAAAAACAAAAGTGAAGTAAAGGGTCCGCCAAATAACTTTTTTTTTTTTTAAATGCTATAAGAAAAACTACTGAATACTTTCTGAAATTTCTTCTTTTATTTGAAAGTACAATCCTTCCGGTTAATAATGGAAAGTAATTCCATTCAAATGGGTGCCTCGGCTGGCCATACAATAGCCTACACGACCGTTCCAATTTTTAACCACATTATCGATTGTGTGCCAATGTCACCAATGGCTTCACGAATATTGTCCTTTAAAGCGTCAATTGTCTCTGGCTTGTCGGCGTAACACTTATTTTTTACGGCATCCCACAAATAATAGTCCAACGGTGTCAAATCGCAGCTCCGAGGTGGCCAAACAGTCAATTTAATTTATTGATACTTAATACAAGCATTTCTTAAAAAAAAAAATATATAAATAAATCTTAAACAATCTATACTTATACACTATCTTAAAATTAAATAAGACTAGGAAAAGAGGCGATAAAGGTCAGTGCGGAGGCGGGAAGGGTTGGTATGAAAATCGAAAACATCTTAGACATTATTTGCTGAACGTAACATGCGGGTGACAGGATTAAAGTGGGCGTAATTTGTTCGGTGAGATTGAAGATTAAAAAAAGAAACTGAACGTAGATTGCGAGGATTAGTATTCAGGGAAAACAAATGGAGAAGAGAAGCACAGTCAATAGCTCCGTTTATTATTTTAAATACGAAAATTATGTCAGCGATTTCTCGACGTTTTTCAAGAGAGAGAAGGTTGATTATGTGAAGACGATCCTCATAAGGGGGTAAAATAAGAGGGTTATGCCGGATTTACACGAATGGCAAAATGCCACTATTTCTGTCAAATTCTAGCCATTTTTCTTTAAATCGTGTAAACGCTCTAAATACTGGCAATATTTTTGCCATAAAAAAATGGCAGAGAAAAATTGGCAGAAAATATTGCCATTAATATGGCTAGGTGTAAACTCTGTGCTGACGCCATTTTCCAAATTTTGCCATTCTAGAAAAAAAATGAACATGCTCATTCTTTTTTGGCAATATGGATAGCTTCCTTGCGGAGTCTATAAAAAACATTAAAACAAACATTAAGTTGCCATTTTAAATGTCAAGCCAAACGTCATTTATAAAAAAGAGCAAAGTTGTGTAAATATCGGCCTAGCAAAAATAAAATTGTAAAGTACCTACAAAATACTTGTTTTTATTAAAAAGAACATTAAATTAGATATTTAAAAATTTAGAAACATGCAGGCAATGGAAAACAAGTCGGTTCGAAACCGAAAAGTTGAAAAAAAAATCGTCTTTCAGTGTTACGTAAATTGCTTCACAAACTTCGGAAACAATAGCTGCGTTTTATTATCACAATGATCCAGATCAGATCATTGATTTATATGTGAAACAACAAAAAATCGAAATCCTACTTTTTACTTGGATCAATTTTTGTGATCCAAATATTAGTTCTTCTTCCGCACACAAGTTGAAATGTTGGCGTATATTTTCAATAAAAACTGTGCTGCCACTTTCACACATTTATTATCCGGGAATGAAATATTTTTCAATTACATAGCAAAAGCTTTTTTCCATTAAAAAACAACAGAATAATCGTTCAACAAAATTATCGTAGGGCAACTCCGATGTAATGACAGAATGAATAAATTTCAAACTGCTGCCAAACGTGTTGTAATAAGTAAATTGATGATCCAAAGCTGTTTTATTATCATGATCTGATCCGGATCAGGGCCGGAATCATGTAACGCGATAGTTGATTATCAAAAATTATTTATCGTTTTTGATTATCAACTTTTGTTTGGTCTATGTAAGCTGATCAAAAAAAAACTTTGATTTATTGGCATTACTGTTTTTGACGAAAATTTTTTTGTTTGTTTTGACATTTGTCTTAACCCCGATTCAGACTGGGATTGAAATATTTTCTAAGGTCCAGGTCATACTGTTCACTAATAAAAGTACACAAAGTCCAATAGTAATATTACGGGAATTCACGATTCGGTGCAAATGGTCTTGTATCGTTGCAAAAGGATAAAAGTGTAACATTTTCTTGCACTAAAACAACAAAATATACAGACTAAAATTTTGTTACTTTTTTGCACTTTTGCTACACCCTAACCCTGCTACAGAAAAATACAATGGTGTAAAATTTTTCAGGAGTAGTTAACATTTCTTAGTTCTACGCAGAAATTTTGATTTAAAAAATCCCTTTTAACGCATTTCATACAGCAAATGGCTAAATTTGATCCCATTTTCAACCAAACGTCAAATTTTAACCAAACGTCAAGTTTTAATACATATTTTAACCCAAATCACACACGGCCTTACACACAAAAATAAAATCTTGCAATCTCACACATTTTCGTTGCACCGGATCGTTTGCATTTTGTTTTTATTTGATTTGTTTTTGCTTCAAACTTGTCAGATATTGTTTAAATATATATTATAAGCATATACAATGTCAATATTTTATTTGATTTCTTAATAAAACGACATATGTAAATATTTGAAAACGACACCTAAATAGGTGTCGAATGAAATTATCGCAAATAGCTGACTATCAATTTGATAATCAGCTTACATAGAGCAAAAACCTTGATTTTGATTATCAACTATCGCTTATCGCGTTACGTGATTCCAGCCCAGATCATGGTGATAATAAAACGCGGCTAATATTACATATGGATGATTTCGATCTCTTGAACAAAAACATCAAGCTGCTATAATTGTCTCCAGTTGCCAGAAAACGGAGAGTGATAGCGAGACGTTCTGCTACAGGTATGGGTTCTCGCATATTTGTGTTTTGTTTCCTGACAATGGGGGATATTTTTTCAGTCAGGAAATCGAAATCATCAGCTGACATCCTCACAAAATTTTTGAACAACTCGGGGTCATTGTTGCGGAGCTGTCCACGCAGTGTTTCAAAAAAACCACCTCCTTCCAAGAAAAGTGGTCGAACCCAATGCGTTCTTGGTTTCCGTCGCCTTACAAGGGACCGTTTGTGCTCTTCTTCCTCCTGATCTTCCAAAATCAAAAAAGCTCCCAAGAGAGCAATGGTTTTCGACCTTGATTCCATTTTTTCTTGTCTTGAGTTTCTTTAATAATATTATATTTTTTCTTGGTATTTAAAAAAAATCCGTTATAATGGATCGTTTATGTCAGTCATGTAAATATAAATTTTCTGTCTTTGTCATTAAATGTTGCCAAAATAATGCCAACATTAAAATCTGCCATTTATTGAACTCGTGTAAATGCATGTCATAAATAAAATATTGCTTCCATTATTTTGCCATTTTTTTGGCAAAAATATTGGCATCTTTGCCATTCGTGTAAATCCGGCATTATTCCAAGGAAGATGGCGTAGAGGAAACCGAAGAAATCGTTTTTGGACAGACTCAATTCTTTGAGAGTGTGTGACTTGGAATGGAGACCAAACAGGACTAGCATATTCAAGGAGGGGACGAACATAGGTAGTGAAAAGTGTTTTGGTGACGTATGGGTCAGAAAATTCTTTTGACCAACGTTTAATAAAGCTAAGAGCTGAGTTGGCTCTCGAAATTATGTGGTCAAAATGAGAACGAAAGTTTAATTCCTTATCACATATCATACCAAGATCGCGAATAAAAGAAACCACTGGAATAGGTTGATTCGAAAAGTGATACA
Organism: Sphaerophoria taeniata; assembly: GCA_943590905.1. Lineage (NCBI taxonomy): Eukaryota > Metazoa > Arthropoda > Insecta > Diptera > Syrphidae > Sphaerophoria > Sphaerophoria taeniata. Next base: position 30,672,434 of record OX016541.1, read on the forward strand.
GACGACGAAAGGAAGGCAGACGCTTACGAGAAAAGGACATAGACTGACATTTACTAATATTCAGGTCAAGGAAGTTTTTATTGCACCAAGTGATGAAAGAATCGAGGTCTTTCTGGAGAAGGGAGATGTCAATGGGAGATGAGATTACTTTTATAATTTTGATATCGTCAGCATAGATTAGTAAGTCAGAATGTGAAATTATTTTATCAACGTCATTTATGGCAATAAGGAAAAAGAGGGGACCAAGATGGCTGCCCTGAGGGACGCCGGGTGTAGCAACAAAAGGATCGGAAGTGCAGTTTCTAAATAGAACCCGGTAGAGACGGTTTTCAAGATAGGATTTTACCCATTTTATAAACGATGGAGGGAAACCGAAAGAATTAAGCTTGGTATAAATAATTTGGTGGCTAATTTTATCAAAAGCTTTACTAAAGTCGGTGGTGATAACATCCACTTCGTTTCCCTTTTCCAAATCTTTAAGAGCATTAGAAACAAATACAGTAAGGTTGGTTGTGGTTGATCTGCCTTTTAGAAAGCCATGTTGGAAAGGACTCAAGAAAGATTTACAATGAAAGTAGAGGTGGTCATAGATTACAGATTCAAAAAGTTTGGGAATACAGGACAATTTTGCTATAGGGCGGTAGTTAGAAACATCGTTTTTACTTCCTTTTTTATGAATAGGGAAGATGTAAGAATCTTTCCATACTAAAGGAAACGTTGATTGAGAAAGGGAGAGGTTGAAAAGTGAAGTGAGTGGACCACAAAGAGTGAGAGCGCATTTTTTTAAAACAATAGCAGGGATGCCATCGGGACCCGGGGAGAAGTTATCTATCATGGAGTTAATTTTTTCCATAACTGAAGATTCTAAAAGACTGAAAGAGGAGAGGGAGGTGTTATAATAATGGGGGAGAAATTTAAAGTAGTCAAGATCAGGAGAATCACCGCATTCTTTATAAGATTTACTGAAGAACTTTGCGAAAAGGTTTCCAATGACGAGAGGATCTACGGATGACGTATCCCCAAATTTAAGAGAAGGAGGAAAATTATCAGATTTCTTTTTAACATTGATGAACTTAAAGAACTGTTTGGGGTCAGTAATGATACTATCTTGCATTTTGATGACATAATTGTTATAAAGAGAGTCGCAAAGATGAGAAAAATTAGTGGCGGCTTGATGGTATAGCGAAAAATATTGGAGGGAGTTGGAACTAAGGAACTGTTTCCAAAGTTTATTTCTTAAGTTTCGGAGTGACCTTAATTCTTTATTGTACCAGGGAGGTGAGGATGTGTTGTTTTTCCTACGGGTAAGGGGGTTACTGTGATGGATGCAGCCTAAAACTGCAGTATAAAAGAAGGAAACCGCAACATCTATTGGCACACTTAAGTTAATGAAGAGGTTAAAATTAATGTTGTTTAAAAGAGAATTTAGTTTAGAAAAGTCAGTTTCGTGAAAATTGAACATAAATGAATCTTCATAGTCGGCCAAAGGAAAGGAATGACAAAGAGAAAAGATGATTTCCAGAGGGGGGTGATAAGTGTCTAGAGTGGAGAGAAGATGTGTGCTTTTCGAAATAACCGAGTTAAAAGGGTCAGTAGAAAAGCAGAGATCTAATTGTCTACCCAAATTATTCGTTACAGCACTGAGTTGAAAAAGTCCAGCAGCACAGAGTCTATCAAGAAAAATAGATTCTTTATCAGAGAGATGATTTTCTGGAAAAAAGAACAGTTCGTCCTCGGAGGAAGTCCAGTTTATGTTGGGAAGATTGAAATCACCGACGATGAGAAATTCATCGTTCGGAGAAAGAGAATCGATCAAGGAATCGATTGAGTCGACAAAGGATTGGTAAGTAATAGTAGGCTGTGCTGGACGGATGTAACAACAAAGAACAAAGAGGGAGCGGGTGGGAAAAGAAATTTTGACACAAACATATTCAAAAAGGGGGGAGTTAGATGTTAAATGAAGTGATGCATTAAACTTAGAGTGGATGGCTAATAAGACGCCGCGTCCTGAGAGGCCATTATCGAGAGAAAGACCATCTGCACGAAATACTAGGAAATCTGATGTAAATAGCTCATTGTCAGCAATATTAGAGCACAGGTTAGATTCAGTGAGGGCATATAGATCAAAGGGCAATTTTTGAGAATTGAGGTACACGGAAGATGTTTTAGAACGCAGGCCTCTTACGTTTTGGTAGTAAAGGGAAAAGGTGGATAGATTTTGCGAGGGCGTACGATTGTTAAAGACGAAATTTTATTGGTCGATTAGAATGAGGAAAAAGTTTAGAAGCAAGGTTAGAAGCGTATGTCGAAAGGTCGTTCGAGACAGATGATTGGGATATTTTTAATTCATCGTGATAGCGAAGATAAATGTCCATAAGAGATGAAAAATTTGTAGGAAGCCCTTCCTTTAGAATTGAAACCAAAACATTAGTTTTTGTTCTACCATTAATGCACACAGTATCAGATTGCTGGTGCAAAAATGCAAGGTAGAGACGAACATTGTCATAGACTTTATTGTCTCGTAGTCTTGCCATCAGATACCGACCATTCAGGGCATTTGATGAAGAGTTGGAGACTTTCGCGAATTTAGCAGATAATTTTGCTGTAGGGGGGCACATAGGATCTAAAAAGGGGGCAGTAGAGTTAGTGGTAGGAGGTGAGACACCAGAAGAAGATTTATTATTATAAATTGTATGGGAGAAAGAAAAGTTAGGGTAATTATTTTTTCTAGGTGGTGAGGAAGGTTTAAAAGGACGAGGGTTAACAGTTCTTAAAGGAGAATAGTTACAATGGTTATTATTAGTTTCAATAGAAGTATAGAATTTAACATTATTCGAAAAAGAGGGTGTATTTTTGTTGAAATTGGAAATTTTAAATTTACTTTTATATAGAGGCGAGGAGCCAATAAACAGCCATTGATATTTTTGTGGAATGATAATATTATAAGTAGAAGGCTTAAGATAATTACAACCAAATAAATTAATATGATAATAGTAAGCGAAATAAAGGCGAATTGAGTTTTCAGTCTCATAATAAGGTACATTAGAGATAAGGAATGAATAAGGTTGATTAGCGTCAAGTTTCTGTAGTCGGTTATTCCAGTCAGTAAGAGACCATGATATTCCAAAATGGTTGATGAATGCAGTTTTGGGCTGATGAACAGGTGGTGATGAACAAGAGACTTGTTGACAAGCATTTTGCGTCTCAGGATGAGTCGATGGTTTTATGGGTTCGGTAGAGGCAGCGGTGAGTTCCTCTAATAAAGAGTTGGTTTGGTACGTGATATCTGACCTGATATTAGTGGTTGGATTCATGTGTTTAATTTCCTCCGAGAGTTCATGGATCGAACGATGGATGTAATTGGCTTCTTTATTGAAAATTTCAGCAAGTGTGATAGAGTGTTCACTTATCATTTTATATGTGGTTAGAAAACTATTTTCGATGGCGGCAAGGGACTGAGCATGGTGACTTAAAGATACAGACATATCAGACAAGGTTGTACTAATATGATCCAACGAGGGTGGAATAGGTTCACATAAGGCAGATATCTCTTTTAATGTTTTGTTTAAATTTTCGGAAGAAATCCTTGATGAGGAGGTTAAACCTTCCAGAGTGTTTGATATTTCACTCGTCATTCGTCTTAGAAAGGGCTCAAAATTGGACGCTTTGTTATCGATGCAATTTATTTTTTGCATGAAGTCAGAGGAGAGCGCATCTAGAGATTTGATGATTGTATCTGTCTGCTCGTTGACTGAATCGTTGAATTGCGTTGCAAGGCGGCGAGTATTAGATTTAACGTTGGAAATATCGTCGGAAAGTTGGTTTAAACGTTCGTTATTGCATTTAATAGCAATCAAGATATGTTGGTTAGTGATAGATTCACATTCAGCACAGTAATATTTAAAAATTTTCGAGTATTCACCAAGGTAATTTTTTGCATTTCGACTTAAGCCAATACATAATGAGTGGAAGACTTTTCCACATATCCCTCGACAATGTACCCATTCGAATGTACGTTCGGTTATAGAGCAGATGTTGTTGCCACAAGTTAATTGATCCATGTTAATTATTAAAAAAATTTTGAGCGATGAAAAAAAATTTCGTTTGAAACTTTCGGTGCTAAGTGTACCAGTACCAGCTTATCACGTACACGAACCAATTCAATGCAGGTGTCGGTAATGTAGTAAGGTTGTCAGACGTACAGCTGATGTTGACACTTGAACGAAGTTGACAGCTTAAGCTGAGGAAGATGTTGATTGATGTTTTTTGAACAATTTCCCAAAATATTGTTTCAAAATCGGCAAAACATGCAACGAAAGTATAATACGAAGTGAATGCGTGGTATCTGTGAGATTGCTAGGCAGAACAATACTAAAAAAAGCTTACCCAGATAAGGCAAGCAAAACTTTTGAAAAAAAGTTCCAAAACAAGCCAATGGGCACGTTCAGTTTGGTTTTGGATAGCCTATCTTAGATAGCCTATCCAACTCGTTTTTCATGAACGAGTTCGATAGCTAAATTTTGATAGCTGTGAAAACACGTGTAAAAAATCAGCTGTTTACGAATTTCAATGGCTGTTCTGTCAGATAGCCACCTATACCGGAAATTGTTGGATAGCTTTGGGTTAGTTTGGTTTGAGCCTCTGCTATTTTGTTTTACATGGAAAACAAAAACAAAAAGCTATCCGGATAGCCTATCCAAGTCAAAGTGAACGCGCCCAATGCAACTGATCACAGCAAGACGTAATGTTGTTGGTTGAGATCACTGCTGTCGTTTTTGCTACTATAGTAGTATTTTACTCCTTTCGAGAGTCAAATGCTACTCTACTACCCATAAACGAAATATACTCCCCTATCTTAGTGAACAAAATATCTTCAATTAGTGGAGTCAATAGCCGCGTTTTATTATCCTCACTAACCCATATGGGTTTATATTTTGTACACAAAACAAAAACAATCTGAAACCCCGATAGCTATCGGGGTTTATTTTGTAACTCAAAAACTATGTTCTAAATATGGCGGATAGATGGCGAGTGTGAGACAAAAAAGAAGTTATTGTAGAAAGATTTATTAATATCAGCCATATTCATAACAAATTACGCGTATTCTAATCTTAGCCACAGTTTTATAATGCCAAAGGATAAGAGTCAATCCAATAAATTAATAAAAACAAGTTGTTTGTGGAAAAGCAAAATAAAATTTTACTGGGGGTTGCGTCTCGGATAAAAAAATAGCTTAAACTTTTACCTTTTAAACCCACATCGTTTTATTATCAAGGGGTAACCCATATGGGTTAGTGAGGATAATAAAACGCGGCTAATGAAGCTCAAAAAAGGGTGTTTTCAGAAAGTCCTCAGAAACATCTCGGATTTAAAAAAAAAAAATTCCAAATTTTTTGTTTTTTATATTCTTTAAAGTCTGAAATAAATAATTTGGGGAAAATAATTGCTTATATTGTTTAAACAATTTTTATATTGTTTATAAAGAGAGATCCAAAAACAATGTTTTTGATAATTGGGGTGTTTAGGTTGCGTTAAGAAAAGAAAAAAATTATATAGAAGGGGGGGTCTATTGTCCCCCGTTTAGCCGGGAGGGGCGATCTTATAACAAAAAAGCCTATTTTTCAAAAAAATATTTAAAATCAACGGCTTTTCATGTAATGCCGTGTTATACCTTCTTGCAAAGCTAAAAAATGCTTCTTTCATTTTGCATTTAAATAAAACTGTTTTCAGGAATGTTTCTCGAAAAAATCATCTTCAAAGTGAAAATATTGAAATTTCAAACTTTTTTTTCAACTACTACTAACTTCTTTCACAATTAAATGCGGTTACAAGTTCTTAATGAGATCCAGAAAACTGCATGCCTGTATTTCTTTTTGTTTTCGAGAAATTAAGAAAAACCCAAAAAAACTCAGAAAATTTGGATGATATTTTGTTCTATTTATTCGAAAAAATAATACTTACATGTAATTTTGTGAATTTTTTTCTGAGTGTTTTTAGTTTTTTCTTAATTTCTCAAAAACATGAAGACATTAAGGCATGCGGTTTCTGGAACGCACTGAGAACTTGTAACCGCATTTAATTGTGGAAAAAAATAGTACTTAACTACATACAATTTCGAAAAAAATTAGTTCGAAGTTAAAATAAAAAGTTGAGAAATTCGATATTTTGACTTCTAAGATGATTTTTTCGAAAACTATTCCTGAAAACAGTTTTATATAAATGCAAAATGAAAGAAGCATTTTTTAGCTTTGCAAGAAGGTATAACACGGCATTAGGTGAAAAGCCGTTGATTTTAAATATTTTTTTGAAAAATAGGCTTTTTTTTGTTATAAGATCGCCCCTCCCGGCTAAACGGGGAACAAAAGACCCCCCTTCCGTATGATTTTTTTCTTGTCTTAATGCAACCTAAACACTCCAATTATCAAAAACATTGTTTTTGGATCTCTCTTTATAAACAATATAAAAATTGTTTAAACAATATAAGCAATTATTTCCCCCAAATGATTTGTTTCAGACTTTAAGGAATATAAAAAAACAAAAAATTTGGATTTTTTTTTCAAAATCTGAGCTGTTTCTGAGGACTTTCTGAAAAAAAGCTTCATTGACTCCACTGTGAGATAAAACAAAAATCGAAAATCAATATTCTCATATCTCTTAGCTCATTTATGTTCAATGAGTGAGATAGTTCACCTAAATTTAAGTCATAGTAGCCAATTTACCTAAATTGCCAAATATTTTAAAGTTCCTTAAACTACACACCTAATTCGATAGCTTAATTACTCGAAAATGGGAATAATTGAGCGAGCATTTTTTAAAACACGCTTTCATGCATCACTTAAATCTGCATTTGTAGATCACTACAACCTAGAACCTACTCTGAAGATCCAAAAACGAAATTATAAGCATTAATAGAAAGTTTAAAGTCGAAAGAGATTAAATATTTTGTCAAATCAACTGGTGGAATTACTATAAATAGAACTGTAAAAAACCTGAATTTTTTAATCAAAAAACCTTCGTCACATAACAGCATTCAACTTTTTCAAAACTGAAGTGATATTTTCTGTACAATTCCATTGTTAAACTTATAATTTAGGGACAACTTTAATAACTTCAAAATATCAATCCATCAGAAAAGTGGGAAGATAGCGAAAAAATTATAGGCCGTTATTGGAGCCGTTTTCTTCACTTTTTTCTACTTGTGAACCTTTGCAGTTGACAACTTCAAGAGTTGAACTGTATAGTAATGATGACGATTATTTTTGTTTAGTTACGTAAGTTTCATTTCAGAGTTTTGAATTTGAAAGTAGTATCCACTGGGAAGCTCATAGCAGTTTGGAGTAGTTATGTTAAAAACATAATTTTTTTCACTTTTGGAGACGGTGAAAGCAACTGCGCGATGAAATTCTGAATCAAAAAGAAAAAAGAAGACAGTTACCTCTTCATAATGAAACATATGTATATTCCTGACATAATAGTCTCCTCCGGAAAAATGTTCTCTAGGAATTACCAGTATAATATATCTAGTACCAAAAAGAATCTACTTTTGCGTTCGAAGACCCACCAATCAAAGAAATATCATGGGAAAGAGAATAAGCCCTTGAAATAAACGCAACAAATAATTATGTGCACGCAGATAATGCGTTAGATTTTCAAACTTTTTCTTTCCCTACTCTATCCATACTTTCAAAGTCCAAGTCTTCATAATTTTCTCTTCGCTTTGCCAAGATAACTTTAATATTTGTTTAATTAAAAAAAAGAGTGGTATACTAAATGCAGAAACAACACAAGATCTGACAGAAAATTGTAGGTAGGTATATGTTTAATTATCTAAATAAGTTTTTCGGCAGTTGAGAAAAACTTATGTTGACAGCCTTTAATGAAAACAATTTAAATCAAAATTTAAGGATAAAATTTTCAAGTTGATATCAACTTCGAGTGAATAAAATGCTCCTATTATCCCAAAAGTAAATTTGAGTTTTATTAGCCGATTTTTAAACCGTCAGATAAACAAGCAGATAGTGTTTATTCGACAGATAGCAAAATATTGAATTTTTCAATCGTCCGATAGACTTTATCTGACGAAAAACGCTCTTATTTATTTGACCGATGAATACTCAGATAAGTTTATTTGCCAGTTTAATATTTGTAGATTTTTTTGATGATTGAAAAATCGGCTCTAAGGCTCCCAAAAATTAATAAGAAACTATCGTTTGTTAAACTTCAACCATATCATTTTTGAAACTTCAAAACGATCTACAAAACCCATTATATGTGATATTTTTTCCGGAGGCGATTTATCGGGCTACGTTAAAAAATTATACTACTCAAATATAGAAAATACTCCTCAAAATAATTCAAAAATACTCCCCATGAAATTTTTGAAACGACAGCACTGGTTGAGATGAGTCATATACAGCTTATTGCAACATGCAAAGAGATCGATTTGCGTTTGTGTAATATCAAAAAGCTTCAAAGGCAGAACATATACTAGAATTGATTTCACTCACTCAAAACAGAGGAAAGAAGAAAAAAGAGTATTAACGGGAGCGTTGATTGCGCACAAAAAAGAAGATTAAGCCATAAAAACGCTCAAAAACAATACGAACTATTTTTTTGTGACTTAAGATGAAAAATAATTAATTAAAGGGATAGGGGCACTAAGATCGCGCACTGTTTATGGATAGAGAAATCAATAATGTACAAAATAAAGGCAGGTTAACAATTGAGAAGTTAACTTTAATATGGAAAAAACAATAAGGCTATGTTTATGACCGAGCGTAAACGCGTCGCGCGATGCGACGAGAATCGCTCCATCGCTTGTTACATTTTCGCTTGCGTTATCGCTAGCTATTGAGTGTTTATAGTAGAGCGAAACTTCAAGCGATTGAATGTTTGAAATATTAAAACTTTATTTAAGTTTTGTCATTGAAGAAAGCAAAATGCGTGCATTGACTAGGAAAGTTTTATTATTAGAAACCAGCTATTTATTGCGTAAAAAATATTTAACTAATAAAAGCATATATAAGAGGTTTCAAGTGCATCCAATTATAACAGAAAGAAGAACTTACGGTGAATTTCATCATCTTCATTCACGACTGCTAAAATTTCCTGAAAAATTTAAGGAATACTATCGTATGAGCAAAGAAACTTTTGAGTGCATCTTGGAGCAGATATCGGCAATTATTGAAAAAAAAACCAGAAATCAGAAAGTACCAATTAATGCTACGGAAAGACTATCACTGACCATCAGGCAAGTACATTTACAAAATTAATTCTTGCGGCACAAATTAGCAACAAATTAGCAACAAAATATGCCGTTAGTTTCATGTCGCTAGCTTCACTGGTTCTAGTTTGGTTCTGCTAACGTAATATTACGCTAGCAGAACATCGATTTTTCCAAGAACTAGTGGAGCAACAAAATCAATTCTTGCGGCACAAATAAGCAACAAATGTTCAACAATCGCTCGTATCGCTCAAAATATCAAAATATTTTGATTGTAAATTTTCGTCGCTTTTTTCGCTTGTAATCGCTCAATTCGCTTTTCGCTAAATCGCTTTGTCATAAACACTTTCATAAGCAACAATGAATTTAGTCGCTAGTAGCGATTCTCGTCGCATCGCGCGACGCGTTTACGCTCGGTCATAAACATAGCCTAAAATTTGGGAGCTAGGCGTAACACACGGCTATCAAATAGAAATCACTCACTCGCTGGACATCAGCTCTGCGGCTGATAATGCGATATGCGATCTTCAAAAACAGGCCGTCCTGTTAAAACCAAATGTTGTCAATATCCTCCTCTTCAATTTTTCCCAACAAAAGTTCGTTCAACATGGCCCGATAACGATCACCATTAACTGTAACGGCCACTCATTGCTCATTTTCTGGACCAAAATCCACACCAAGCAGTGACTCGTTTTGGGTGTATCGGCTTTTCAATGTATGCGTGCGAGTTTTCTGTACCCCAAATGCGACAATATTGCTTGGATATATACCCGCCAAGATCCAAGTGAGCTTCATCTGAAAAGATGATTTTTAATTGGCAAAATCGGCATCTTCTCTAAGTCGATCGCCGGCCCACTTAGCGAAGCGAAAACGCATTGGATGGTCAGTTGGCTTCAACTCCTGAACCAATTGGACTTTGTATGGCTTCATTCCAAGGTCTTTATGCAAAATTCGTCTCAATGATGTCTTCGAAATGTTCAATTGTTGAGAACGACGGTGAATTGATGTTGATGGCGCTTCACGCACACTTTCTGCCACAGCAGTAATATTCTCGGGTGTACGCACTGTTTTTGGCCTTTCACGTGCGGTTCTGTGCGGAATACGTATCGCGCACTACGTCCATTTTATCGTCGACAAAATCGTCCATCAGAGCAGTTAACTCGATTAACCATGGAACGTTTTCGCACCACGTTTACTCTAATTGATAACTAGCATCCCCAGGGACGAAGCGCGCCGACCGTACGGTGCGTACAGAAGAAGCTATTGCTACTGTAGAGCGTAGCATTGAGGAAGACCCGAATGAGTCCATCCGCCATCGAGCACAAGGAATTGGATCTGTGTCCATCCACTTTATGGAAGATTTTGCGGAAGGATCTTGGTTTGCGTGCTTTCAAAATCCAACTCGTGAAAGAATTGAAGCCAAACGATCATCAAGCAAGGCACAGATTCGTCGAATATGCCCAAGGCCGTTGTTCCCGATTTTTAAAAGCGAATTTTGTTTAGCGATGAAGCGCACTTCTGGTTGAATGGCTGCGTCAACAAACAAAAATAGCCGCATTTGGAGTGAAGCTTATCCTCAAGTTTATGTCGAAACACCGTTATATCCAGAAAAACTGACTGTTTGGTGCGCTTTATGGGCTGGTAGAATCATTGGTCCGTACTTCTTCAAAAACGATGATGGCCACAACGTTACAGTCAATGGTGATCGGTATAGAGCCATGATTACTAACTTTTTCATTCCTGAATTGAACAATCATGATTAGGGGAGTCAATGAAGCGAAAAATACAGCCTGACCTCCTAATTTTTTTTTACTGTGAACCGATTTGCATGAAATTTTGGAATTAGGCTCATCTTACCCTTAACTTTAAAAGTGAAAATTATTTGAACTGCGCTACCACCCTGGGGGTGGTTGCCACCCCCTTCTCGGGGGTGAATTTTTTTTTCAAAATAACCTCGGATATCGATAGAAGGCCTAATTTTAAGCAAAAAATCATCTATAAAGTTTTTCAAAAAATCTTAAGAGAGGCTGTGATTGCGCTGCCACGCGCTCTTTAAACAATCGATGCTCCCCTTATTTGCAATACATAAAATAAAAATAAATAGAGTGGCGCGACAGCTCTTGAAGAGCCAAGGCCTAAGTGGCTTATTCTCATCAACAATTCTCTGAGTGCGTGTGAAGAATTGAGGGGACCTACAATTTTAACGCCGATTCCGAACGGCAGAGTTGAGAAGCACCTTTTCATGACAGATTGATACTCTTGGATGATTTGTCAAGTCTTCGCAAGAGGCAGTGCCCGTGAAAGATGAAAGAAAAACTTGGCCTGAGTAGGACTCGAACCAGCGACGCACGTTCTGCTTAGCAGTCAACGCACTTACCAACTAAGCTACAGGCAATTGCAATACAGCTCACTTATATTACGTGCAAAAGACTTTTAATAGTGCTCATCTAAAAGCTTATTTCAAGCACTATGAAACCCTTTTGTACTAGAATGCATAAAATGCATCTGCTCGCCGCTAGATGGCATTGACCACATCGATTAAATTTCAGACCAAGTAAAAAACGGCTTTGATCTTCAATATCTAGCTTAATATTGCACTTATAATACTTTATAAAAAACCAAATTGTTCATTGTCTTACCTGCTTCAGTTCTCAATAAAATTTTCGATACAACGTATATTTTTGGAGATATTTGCAAAAAAACCGATGAAAAACGTGAACAAATTTCGAATTTTCAATTGTCAATAACTTGAAAAGTATTGGTTTTTTTGAAAAACTTTATAGAAGATTTTTTGCTTAAAATTAGGCCTTCTATCGATATCCGAGGTTATTTTGAAAAAAAAAAATCACCCACGAGAAGGGGTGGCAACCACCCTCAGGGTGGTAGCGCAGTTCAAATCATTTTCACTTTTGAAGTTAAGGGTAAGACGAGCCTAATTCCAAAATTTCATGCAAATCGGTTCACAGTAAAAAAATGCGGACCTAAAATGCTTCATTCACTCCCCTAGATGTCCAGGAGCTGTGGTTCCAACAAGACGGCGCAATATGTCACACAGCTCGTGCCACAATCGATTTATTGAAAGACATGTTTGATGACCGCCTAATTTCACGTTTTGGACCTGTGAATTGGCTTCCAAGATCTTGTGATTTAACACCGCTAGACTATTTTCTGTGGGGTAATGTAAGGTCATTGGTCTATGCGGATAAGCCTCAAACGCTTGACCATTTGGAAGACAACATTCGCCGTGTTATTGCCGCTATACGGCCGCAAATGTTGGAAAAAGCCATCGAAAATTACATGTCCAGATTGGACTACATCCGAGCCAGCCGTGGCAGTCATATGCCAGAAATTATATTTAAAATGTAATGCCACAAGATTAGCTTTCGAAAAATTGTACGTGTCAGCTCCGACGCGCGACTGGAGTTCACTCAATAAGAATGATTTGATTACCTTAAAATATATAATACGCAAAGGATTGAATTCATATATTCAAACATCTATTCATAATAATTTGATAAAATATATTATACTTAAATACTTATGGTAAGCAATATGAATGTCAACAACTTTGTTTAAAACGTTCTTACGTATTTTTTAATAAATCAATGTAGTTACTTCTACAAACATTTTTGTAAATAATGAAAAAATCTACAAAACTGCATCATTACATTTTCAGAACATTTACATTTCTTATCAACTTTTCATTAATTAATGATGAAAATTCAAATGGGTCCACTTTTATCGTGCATTATTGCATACAAAATGGAATTGAATGTTGATAAATTCTACATTGAATTAAAGCCTGAAGCCTTGTGCTTCTTAAGAGATCTTAATCTTGAAGATCCGATTATTAGAACGCACGCTAGGATGCTTTCAATCGAAAAACAACAATCGAATTTTGGCCATAGCGGGATTCTCCCACAGGTGATGTGTCATTTTGTACGAACCAAGCAGGTCTTTTGTGTGCAATTATATTTATTTTAAAATCGAGATTGTGAGGCTTGTACTAGACGTATCCTTACAAATGAGGTATCAAAATCACCGCTATTTCACGTAGGTTAGACATATGGAAATTTCAACAACCAGTCTATAGGATTAAAACTTATATACCAATTTATGTGAAAATGTCTTAATTGGCCATATTAATGAGTTACCGTTATAATTAAAGTATAATAAATTGAAGAGCATGAAATTCTGTATCATGTGTGAAAATTTCACCGTTCTACGTTGAAATCTCTGTTCAATAAAATAGATTCGGTGTGGCACTAAAATTTTCACCCCCTATTTTCACCCCCCTCGGTTATTTTTTTTTAAACTTTGAATGTCATACTTATTTATGTTTAGTCAAAAGCCATAAAAATGAGTTTTAAACTTCTAACCTAATCGACCTCCATACAAACTTTGACCTAACATTTCAACCCCTTGTGACCTTTTCGACCCCTTTTATTGCGTTAAAAAACACCGTGTGACCTTCTCCAGATTCTAGTCTGTCTTACTACCAAATTTCATCTAAATCGATCCAGTAGGTTAAAAGTTATTAAGAGTTAAAAAAAGCGTTAGTAGTCAATTTCTTGTAACGCTTTTTTCAATGATTGATTTTCCTATCCATATTTTGTCCATACCGGGGTCTATATATGAATCGATTCTAAAGGAGTAAACTCCAAAAAAGCGTTAGTAGACAATTTTTTATAACGCTTTTTTCAATGATTGATTTTCCTATCCATATTTTTTCCATACCGGGGTCTATATATGAATCGATTCTAAAGGAGTAAACTCCAATAAATAAAAAAACATGTCAATAGAATATTCCATCGTTGTTTTATTGCAATTTAAAGTTCTATACCTCTAAAAAAAACACCCTTTATATAAAAAAAAATTCATGTAACGTGTGTTCTTTTAATGACAATTTTCAACTATTGTTATCCATCATCAACTATTTTTCGTTCAAAAGTACAAATCGTTACGATTCGTAACGAAAATTACCTCAAGTCGTTCTGAAACGTATTGTTAATGTCTCAAATTGGATTTCCCTGCAACATAAACACGTTTCAGCTTTGGCTTTGACGTTTGGCTGAACATAGGAATTCAATGTATGCTTTCACATTTACCATGTTAATAAGAGTTATTGAAGCTAGCTTTAAACTCGCTTCGCCCCTTTGTATACCTGTGTTGAGTTGAAATGAGCTTAAACCGACTCCACTCCGCTTCAGGAGCGGAGTCGAATAGGAATTTGTGCTGAAAAACCTAAGTTGAGGAGTTGGTATGGCATTGAAAAACTGTCTGACGTTTGTGTAGTGCAAATGATTTGAACACAAGCTATTTAATTTTTCCCTCGTGTTTTGTCCGTCTTGTGCATTTTCTTACTATTAAGTAAAAACACAAGTGACAAACAAATAAATACTTCGATGATATGAGAGACGGCAGCAATTGTCTTCTCATCAAGTCGTTCTGAAACGCATTAATAATGCCAACCACGTCTCTTCAGTTTTTAATAAAGTTAGATTTTAAAAGCTAACCATAATGATCAGGAGTAAACTAGTGTCAGAACCGAAGCTAGTGTCAGAACCGACCAAACCGTTGTCTTGCGAACTGTCAAGTGAACACGTTAACCATAATGGATTATGTTATATTTTAAAGATTTCTCTTTTTCGGCTGTTTTGGTCTCAATAATGGTCTCTCATAATGGATTATGGGAGTATCTTTCAAAATATAACATCTGCTTTTCATTTTCAATTTTAGTGGCCATACAATGAATAAACAATTAAAAGAAATTAATTACTCAAAATCGACAACAAATCGTCTATCTCTTCAGAAAAATAAACAAAACTAGTCAGCTGTCAGTCAAACTTTCGTTGAAAAAGGCGAAAGGCAGCGCAGCTTACGTTCGTAAGCAAAACTGATCGAAATTGAAGAAACTGATTGAATCCACTATTTAGGACACAAATATTGTTGCCAAATTCACCGAATTTCGAGTTCTGTATTAGAATTAGAAAAGGAATTGTTCTAGGTACCTACTACCATTTCGTTACAGAAACCAAGTCAACCTATTTTAAAGCTGTCTTTACACTCATGTGAATTTCAACTTTATCGTCAAAATTATACGAGGCAGAGACCTCTCGTGACAGCAAATGTAAACGAATTAAATATCATGATCACCTTGTAAAGGCACAAAATTGTATTGAACATGACATCACACTAATTTATTGTTTCATAAAATCAGTTTCCTATGAGCTATCAACAAAATCAACAGACTTCCTCCTAATTTCATAATAATTATGTTGCTAACATTATGTTTTCCCTCAAAATTGTTGTCTTTTTGACTATTTTAGTTTGTGCTATTGAAAGTGTCACAATCTATTTCGACAAAGAGTATTTTCAAACTAAGGATTTTCCTTTACTTAAAAACATGTTTAAAGGATCAACATTTCAACCGTTATTGCCAAAAAACAATGAAGTGAGTTTATTTACGAGCAATTTGACAAACAAAGAATTTAAACAAATGTCTGTTAAAATTTTGTAGATTTTCACAACCCAAACGCTCTTACCAGTGAGAGAAAAGCGGAAAGCCTCACATTGGAAAAGAGTTGCCAGAAATAAAAAGAGAAACAAGGAAAGAAAAAGAAATTAGACATCCTGGGGTAGAACGTGTAAAAGCTGATAGTTGATAGTTGACAGTCAATTTTATTTTCTGTTTTTACCTGAATTTGACTGTCAACTATCAAAAATCAGCTTATACGATTCCACCCCTGTTTTGGTTCTAGATTCTGTGTAACTCGATTAAAGCTCATGTAAAGTGAAATAAAAATGTGTACCTACCTACTTTCATTGCAAAGGCCAAAGTCAATCATCATTTCAAAGAAATCGATAGTACATTTCAGAAAAGAGTCATAAAACTTCAAGCCACAAAACTGGTGTTGACATATATTCCTGATTCCTAACCTCATTTTTTTACTCCCAAAAGCTTAAAAGAGCATCAGGGTTTGAAATCGTGTGATTTGAAAATAGGAGGTAATCCTTTTGACCTTAATCAATTTCTAAGAGGATTTCCAGATATGTATATCCAAATTTGTGTCATCACTTGCAATCTGTTGATGGGTCTTCGCACTCGGCGGCGATGCCAAACCAATGCGATGCCTTCTAACATCAACATTATTGAAATGTTTGCGGATTTGTTTCTAGGTTTCATCATCATCTTCGTTGTCGTTAAAGTATAGTCTTCGCATGGCGAGGACTCAACAGTCAGAGAAAAAAAAATAATATTGCTTGTCTGTATCCATCTGTAATATAAGGTTGTTTCAGCATCATCGTCAACATCGTCATCGACCGTCTGACGACGACGAAGACTTCGACTCCATCCATTGCAATCACAAAAAGAGCTTAATCCAAGTCATTGAATCAGATATTCAAATGTCGTGCAACTCCGAGAAATGATCGCCCGCAGAATTTTTCTCGGTCGGTCGGAGTTTCCCTATGGGATTGGCAAAAGGCACCAGCTCAACCACATTGATTTCCGGGATTTAATGGTATTCATTTGTTGTCTTTCGATCCAGTCATTTTTTGTTTTTGTTTTGGGTTTTTTGAAATCGTGTTGTTTTTTTGTTTGCAGAGCAATTTTCTGATGGTATTTTTTATTTTCGGTTGATGGAAACCTAAAATTAACTCCATTACCTTTTCAGGTTTTTGGATTTTTCTATTTTGGATCGAAGATAAAAAAAACAGCTCCAGGATTCAATTTTTCATCACGAAACTTTGGGTAATGGGGATGAATTTATTTTGTAAAATGAATTCTTTTCGAACGTAACAATGGTGTTGAAAATGGATTTAAGTTCGATTTGCTTGGGAGTTGGTTCAAGGCCTTAAGCATTCCTTTGGAACAGGGTTTCAGTTTTTCTTTCGCATTTTGAAAGCGCGCTTCAATACCGAAACCAATTTAATTTATGTTTATTTAAATCAGAGCAAAACAACAGTTAAGACTATTTTTGAAATCAAGGAATAAGCAATCAACACCTTCTCTACCTTGAACTGGTGGAATTGTCACCATAGTCGCCACGTGGCGGCCGCTGGCGCTGCGCTGGAATCCGTTGGTGAAGCTAGTCTCTTTCAAGCAAGGTAAGGCCTGGTATCCCCCTCCTCCTTAAAAAAAAAAACAAAACAAATGACGACAGCCTGGAATATAATCGATCAAAGAGACAACGAACCTAGCAACGAAAACGGAACAACGATTTAACAAATCTCAGTTAGAACGCTCGATAGCGCTCAGATCCAGAGCTGTACAGCATACCTATACGAGATGTCGCGGTCACATATTGAAATTTCGTGATCTTTTTCACGAATTGATTTGCTCTAACTTGAGCTTAGTTAAAAAAGATTAAATTAAACTTTTTGATAGAAAACCCGATTAATTAAAAAATGCGTGCGTGTAGTGCGGTTATAACGTATGGAATGTTTTTTATTATTCTTTTCTTTTTCTTCTTCTTTTTCTTTTAATATTTCAAAATTAAATATGGCCGGATGGGCGGGATATTTGAATTTTATACGAGTTGATTTTAGTTCACAATAGTAATTTTAAGATATATAATAATGATTTTAATTCGTTATTTTATATAATTCAAAAATTCAATTCATTTTACATAATTCATATTTGACGAAACACCGGCCACGTTGAAAGGCTGCAGGCTTCAAGATTCTTCATCGGGAAGTAGGGCCAGTTTGACGATGGGGCGTCTGAGCACGCCGTTGAACGTTTTGACGTCGGCGACCCTGACCTTGCCGTCCTGCCCTTCGACGACCCCTATAACTCGTCCTGTTTTCCACCGCTGAGGAGGGGAGTTGTCCTCGTGGATGAGTACTAGTTTGCCCACGGCGAGATTGGGCTGCTCCTGTACCCACTTGGATCGTACTTGTAGGCCAAGCAGATACTCCCTGGACCACTTCTGCCAGAACTGCTGCTTGAGCCAGCATAGAAGCTGCCATCTTTTCAAGCAGCGCGTTTGCCGTTCCGGCACTGGTTCTGGGGGCAACGATCGTAAGCTGCTGCCTATTAGAAGATGCGCTTGGGTGAGTGCTTCTCCGTCGTTGGGATCGGCGCTTAGCGGCGCGATTGGCCTTGAATTTAGGATTCCCTCGACTTCGATTACCATGGTGAGAAGCTCTTCTGTTGTGAGCAGTGCGTTGCCCACGGTACGCTGTAACAGCGTTTTCGCTGCTTTCACCGCCGCCTCCCATAGGCCTCCGAAATGCGGTGCCCTGGGCGGTATCAAGGCGAAGTTGAAGCCTTCCTCTGCTGCGTACCGTTGAACAGCTTCTGCGCCTCGCTCCATCTCCTCTTGAATCTCCCTCAAGATCGTCCGAGCTCCGACAAAGTTCGTCCCGTTGTCGCAGTAGATCGTCTTCGGAAGTCCTCGGCGACAGATAAACCTTTTAAGGGCGAGAATAAAACATTCAGACGACAAATTAGAAGCTAATTCAATATGCACAGCTTTGGAGGCAACACAAACAAACAAGGAAAATATATCTCTTATTCGGCGGCCGGCCACGAATTTTAAGAGTCATATTTACCGGGCCACAGAAATCTACGCCACATACTAAGAACGGTCGTTGCGCTCGCAATCGATCCGCCGGTAGATTACCCATAATTTGTGAAAGTAATTTTGGTTTGTACTTAAAACAATTAATACATTGTCGCACAACCTTTTGGCAAGCTTCTTTGGCATTTATTAGCCAAATCTTTTCACGAAGCAATGCCACCATAGCTTGAGGTCCAGTATGGTAATTTTTTCGATGCAAATACGTTAAGTACGTTTTTACAAAAGGTGAATTTTTGGTTAACAAAAGCGGGAATTTTGCATCATATTCAATCGGGGCGTTCAAAAGACGGCCACCTACACGAATCAGTGAAAATGAAAATTCGTTGTCTTGAAAATCATGAATAAACGGATTAAGTTTTTGAATACTATTTTGTAGATTTATTTTCCTACGAAGTTTTTCAATTTCTTCTGGGAATTCATAACTTTGGACGATTTCAACTATTCTTAGAAACGCCAAGTTTCTCTCTTTTGCCGTTGGAAATTCTTCGAATCTTTCTTCTGGTTTGTTTTTTGATCTTTTAAAGAATCGCATTATGTAAGCAAACGTAGTAATAAGGTCGGTATATGAGGATTCTTCTTCTATAAAATCAAGAAGTTTAGTTCGGGGTTTCTCTACTGCTATTAGAACCATAATTGTTTTACGTTTCTCTAAAGCCTCATCTTCTGGAGACAACTCAAAATGCGAATTGACCGGCCACGATGATTGTTCGTTCAATAAGAACTGTGGACCTTTGAACCAAATTGACGCATTGATTTCTTCAACATTACAGCCTCTTGACAGAATGTCTGCTGGATTTTGTTTTGTTGGAACATGTCTCCATGATACCTTTTGTGTCCACTCAACAAAGGTTGTAAGCGTAGATGGATGTGTTTTTATCCAATGCAAAGTTATTTCGGAATCGGTCCAGAAAATAACTTGTTTGACGTCAAGACTCAACATTGCCTCTACTCTTGTCCATAACTTAGCAAGAGTATGAGCTGCGCAAAGTTCTAATCGAGGGATCGATTTCGTTTTCAAAGGGGCCACCCTAGACTTTGCAGTTAATAGCGTCAACTTGATACCGGCCGTGCTTTGGCTTCAGATGTAAATACAACAACCGTAAGCTCTCGTCGAAGCATCGGCAAACCCATGAACTTGAATGTTTGCGTTCGAATGAGTTTCAACAAATCTTGGTAGTTTTATCTCGCCAAGTTGAGATAAATTAGTTTTGAAATTTTGCCAACTTGTATCAAGGCGCAATGGAATCGACTCATCCCAATCAATTTTTGCAATCCAAAGCTCTTGTAGTAAGATTTTTGCTTTGGTTAATATGGGGCATAACAAACCAAGAGGATCGAAAAGACGAGCGGAAACTGATAGTATGTTTCTCTTAGTAGCTCGTAGATCATGGAAATTATTGTCCAAATTGAAGCTAAATGTATCTTCTTTAGGGTGCCAACAAATTCCCCCAGAGTTCTTGTGTAGTCTGAATCATTGAAATTAATTGATTTTTCAGAACTCTCCGTATTAAGATACTCTGGATGATTTGAAAACCATTTGGCTAATTGGAACCCTCCTTTTTTTAGGATTTCTTGGATCTCAAACTTCATTGTTTTAAGTGTTTCGAGATTATCGGCACCAGTTAAGAGATCATCAACGTAAAAATCTCTTCGAATAACATCTGACCCCGTGGGGAAAGAAGACTCGTTAGCATCGCCCAACATCTTTAAACACCGTATCGCTAAAAATGGCGCCGGAGACGTACCATACGTTACAGTGTTTAATCGAAAGATTTGCAGTGGTTGTGACGGATGCTGCCTCCACACTATGAGCTGGTATTTCGTGTGCTCTTCGGCAACAAGAACTTGTCGGTACATTTTCGTAATATCAGCCGTAATGGCATATTTGTGGGTACGAAAACGGAGCAACGTCGAAAATAGCTCCTCTTGAATGGTTGGCCCAACCATCAAGGTGTCATTTAACGATAGTTGAGAAGATGTTCGACTTGAGGCGTCGAAAACAACTCTTAACTTCGTACTTGTACTTTGCGGTCGCAAAACACACTGATGTGGAATGAAATAGTGCGGACTTTTTGGGATTTCATTATTTGTTGGTGACATGTGGCCCAACGAAATGTATTCTTTCATGAAATCCATATACATGCCTCTCAAGTCGCTGTTTTTGGATAGTTTTCGCTCAAGTGTGAGAAATCTGCGTTTGGCAGTTTCAAATGATGATCCAAGCGAGTTTGAGGATAATTTGAAGGGAAGTTTTACCTCAAAACGACCTATCGGCAAAAGTTTTGTATTTTCAACAAAGTGTTTTCGCACTGTTGTTGTTCTGGAGTTAGATATTTTTTTGTTTCTCCAGGAATTTCTTCCAATAACCAAAGTTTTGGTATCTTTTCGTCTAAATCTGATAAATCTTCTGACTGACATACCAGATTGCAATGCTTGGTATTTTTATTTGTACCCTTGGCGTATTTCCCAGATATTATCCAACCAAGAAGTGTCTTTTGAATAGTTGGAAATTCGGGACCTTGTTTAATTTGACCTACGGACAACAATTCAAAAAATGTGTCTGCTCCAATAAGTAGATCAATTTTTTGTGGCTTATTGAAATACGGATCAGCTAGTTTAATGTTGGAAGGAATATTCCAATCCGATGTATTTATTGCTTGATCCGGCTGATACGAAGATATTGAGTTCATTACCCAATAATCAGCAGAAAACGAATGATCGTTAAATCTTGATTTTACTTCTGCATGTACTTTTTTATTTACTGTAGTACTTGCCTTTCCAATGCCAAGCAGATTCAAAAGTTTTTCTTCTTTTCGAAGTTTTAATCTTTGGGCTAATTCTTCTGTGATGAAGTTTAATTGAGAGCCAGAATCAAGTAATGCTCGAGCTGGCATATATTCTCCAGAACTGCCCTTCATTTGCACAATTGCAGTGGCAAGAATAACTTTATCAGTCGAAACAGAGGCATGCATAGCTTGAAAACTTGTTGATGCTTGTGCCGGTAAGTTATTAAAAGTTGATTCGTACTGGTGCAGCAATGTGTGATGAGATCGATTACAAACGCTGCATCGACTCATCTTGCATTTCGAAACTGTGTGTCCCTTTCGAAGGCAGTTAATGCAAATTGGAACACCTTTAGCATATTCGAATCTTTGCTGGACAGACAATAAAGTAAAATTTTGACACGTCGTTATGTAATGGTCGTTTGATTTGCAATATATGCATTTGGATGTATTTTGTTGCGGGTTAACACAAGTAAATGAAGACTTTTGATTTCTGAAACGACTTGAATCTTGGTTAGGTTTGGATTGCTTATCGGAAGATTTGAACTTTGCACTTGAAGCTTCTTCAGCAGAAAGATGCTGATATCTTTTATTAAGAGCTTCTTCACAATCTTTCCATAAAGGAAGTGTTTTGAAATCTAATTGTTCTTCCCATTTTGACCTTGTGATTGCATCCACCTTTGACATAACTAAATGTATAATAATCGCATTTGTTATATTCTTTTCATCACCCAATGAAAGAAGCGAATCATAAATTGCTGAAACTGTATCGATCATGCTTCGCAATGAAGACGCCGATGGTTTGGAAATTTCTTTTAATTCGAAAAGTGTTGAAACATTGTCGAAAAAGATTAAACAATTATTGTCGTAGACTTTCTTTAAACTCGCTAATGCTTTTGGATAGTTTTGTTCTGTAATTTGGAAAGCCTTAACTGTTCCTAAAGCTGCACCCGATAAACAAGAAATTAGATGATTGAACTTTTCAATATCTGGAAGCATTGGATCGTTGTCTACTAAACATTCGAAAAGACTGATGAAATTTTTATATTCAGAGTATTTTCCACTGAATTTAGGTAAAGACATTTTTGGAAGTCGTGAATGGTGTGGGTCGCTAATAGAATAGTCAACTACACTCGACTTTCGTCTTTTATTGACATGTGAAATAAGTAGTGCTTTTGCACCAACACAAATGTCTTCCAATCCACCGCGGGAATCATCAGTACGATCAGCTGATTCTATTTGCGACTGACAATCCATCAATTGATCAATGTATGAATTTAAAATATCTAATCGACATTCTAATTCGATTGGATTTAACGATAAAGTTTTTTTTTCAAGACCCGTTTTAATGCGAATGATATTATTTTGAATCATTAGTCTCTGATGAATTAAATGCTCAAGATCTTCGTTCTTTTTTGGTGATGGCTGCCGTTTCTGTCTGTTTCTGCCCGTCATTGTAATTAATTTATTTTATTTAATAACTTTCGATAAATAATTTATTTATTGGAATTAGTTTATCCAAATTATTCAATTTGCACTTCAATTTTTGAATTTTAAAATTTGGAAAGTCGTTAGAAAATTAGTTTATTTCTATACGAAATTCCTCGAAAATGAAATTAATTTCAAAAAATTATTTATGTACAAATTGCCGAAAGTTGTTAAGTTCAAATCGAAATTGTTTGAAACGAAAATAAAATTAAATATTTTTTATAAATATTTTGCTGAACACACTCTTCGTATAATAAATTTGAAAATTATTTTGCGTTCCTGACTCCTGAGCACAACCACTCTTGACAGCTGAGAACTTAACGAAAGAGAGTATCAACTGAACGAACTGTCAAATGAGTCAAATGTCAAAACAAATTGTAAACAAATTTCACTATCACATGAGTTTCGGTTGAATTTGCATAAATTGTTTTATTTTATTTAACTGATAATTCGGAAACTATTATTTAATTAGCAAATCGCGTTTACAACTTTATGAACGTTAAGTTCGAAACAATTTTCACGAAGTTAATGTTAGTGTGTTTTCGCAAAATAAATATCGATGTGTACGACGGACGGTGTCAGCGGCGCGGCAGCAGATCGAGATGCAATTCAATGTTGCTTTTTAGTAGTGAATTATTAGTTTTAATCACTGTAATTAATTTATTGCCAATAAAATTTTCAAATAAAATAAAAATAAATCCGCACTTTTGTTTGTTTCACCAAATATAATAAATGTGTATGTATGTGTATTGCAAAAATGGGCAAAAACTGAAAGTTGTGTTTTTTTTAAAGTTATCAATAAAATTTGACACAAAAATGTTGCAATTATTGCAACGAATTAAATATTAAAACTTTCAGTTTTTGTGGATACCTCGGTTTCTGTGTCGACTTCCCTTGGGTCTGTCATACAGTCCTATGACATTAGGGTGTTTTTGGAGCTCCGGTAATCCTTGCTTGTTGTTGTTTTTGCTTGCTGCCGATTTTTTTTTCAGGGATTTTATGCACTCACGCACGACTTTGCGATTCCACCGATTTTATTGTTTTTTAATTGTTTTTTAATCAAATTCACACGCGTCGTGTATACTTTTAAAGTTTTATATATGTATATGTGTATGTATGCAGTATACATACGGAACGATCACTTCGCGAATTTGATTTTTAAACTGAACAAACTATTAGATTAAATTTGTTCCTGCTCGGACGGCATGAAATTTCGTGATCTTTTTCACGAATTGATTTGCTCTAACTTGAGCTTAGTTAAAAAAAGATTAAATTAAACTTTTTGATAGAAAACCCGATTAATTAAAAAATGCGTGCGTGTAGTGCGGTTATAACGTATGGAATGTTTTTTATTATTCTTTTCTTTTTCTTCTTCTTTTTCTTTTAATATTTCAAAATTAAATATGGCCGGATGGGCGGGATATTTGAATTTTATACGAGTTGATTTTAGTTCACAATAGTAATTTTAAGATATATAATAATGATTTTAATTCGTTATTTTATATAATTCAAAAATTCAATTCATTTTACATAATTCATATTTGACGAAACACATATAATGCTTTTTTTGAAAAAGGGTGTGGCTTAATTCAGGGCTGTTAGTGATGAAAATGAGTAGATTTTCATGAAAATGGGTAGAATTTGTTGCAGCAAAATGATATTCGGACAAAAGTATTGCGGAAAAGTACTTTGCGGGCAAGTGTGTATAACACTGTTAAATACTTCCTACAAGACATTGACATCACAGTAACTACTTTGCGCATAAATGCAACGAACTGCAGACAGATAAGAGTACCTACTGGCGATTGAGGCTATCAGCTAGGACAGAACAATACAATACATGGCACAGAGGAGGAGACATAGATTTGTCTAGATTGTCTCATATTATCGTGCAAGTTTCAGAAAAGCTGGCGACTTTCGTTGAAGAAGAATGCTGCTGAAGCTGGGAATTGATCCCGCAGCGGTAGGATTACCGTTCAACTACTACTACTCTATCAACTGAGGTATGACTACCTGCGTGTTATAAGACATTCTCATCTATCCTAAAAAATCGGATAGTCCTATATGCGGAAACCACAATCATCTAATTTCAATGTGTTTTCCAACCAGCCAACAGAAGCTACTTTAGTCATTCTAGATTCTTTAAATTAAATAATATTGCCATTACATCGAAACTAAAACTTGCAAGACTTGTGTGCTTCGCCGAAGGCACTCTGAAGTCTGAACTACTCATAGCCCCGTTGAAGAGAAAAGCCCTAGGGAATAGTTGGCACCGTTTGTGAGGAGGGGCGATTTCTGAGATGATATAATCACGATCTTAATCAATTCTACCACGAAGCAGACTTGATGACAAAAATTAAACTTGGTATAGACTTCGGTGGGCTGGACACCTAGGTATTAGCTCGGAAGGTCATTTGCTTAATAATTCATGAAAGTAGACACCGCGGCAGACCAAGTGCTGCAAGGATGGCGGCCAAAACCTTGGGTCACGAAATTGGATGGACATGTCAGAAAACAATTGGGAAACATTGAGGAACTAGAAGAGAGACCCAGTAATGACGAAGATAATGGCAGAAAAATCATTCGCTAGGCTGACTATGATGATGATGTATACATAAATTCTGGATCGGATTTAAATTTGAGAACAACACTCAAGAATTCAATTATTTTTTGAACAAAAGAAAAAAAACTTGGAACACAACTTGCCACATGGCGCATCCTTGTTTACCAATGTTGGTATATTTTCTGTGAATCTACTCCAAAAAGTTGATTCCTCACATAATAAAAGCAAAAAAAGACCTGTGTGAAATAAGGTGAAGTCAATTTTTGAATAAATTGTTCTTTTTTTCCACCATGTAGGTAGTTAAATATTTCGCGCAATTGGAAAACTTTTCCCAGATCAACTTTCCAACAAGTTAGTCAAACCACGTTTCGACGAAAACAACACCATCAACGTCACATCAACCCATTTTACGTTCCTTAGCACTGCTATGACGTGCAAACAGGATCCAGGATTTATGTTTTCAAGTTTTATTTAAAAACCAAATGTCTTCAATTTGCATTAAATTCGCTTTCTTCGCGACTTGTTTTATACAATTACCTGTTTCAACAACATGTTAAAAAAAGTAAAGGTTTTCTTTTGCTTCCTTACATGATATTTATTTTCTTTTTCACAGGCAATGGGATTTTCAAAGAAGACAAAGTGCAAAGTATTTTCTGAAATTGGAATATTTCATGCGTGTCACAATGGGAATGAGTATTAGGTGACAATTGTTGAAGTTTTCATTCGCTCAACTTGCGAAAGGGGGAAAAAAAGAAACTTTTGTTTTGTCAAGACAATTGTCAAAACTTTAAGTGAAAGGGAATGACTAAAAAAATACGCATTTTGTAGACAAAATTTGAATTGAATAATAAAGCATTCGTTAAGTTAAATTTAAAATGTGTCATTAGCTTTCAAGATGGAGTAAAAAAACAATTTTCATTTATTTCATCTTACCAACAGCTTTGTTTTAGAGGTTTGCGTTTCTATTCGAGTTATTAAATTGAATTCAATTAAATCGATTATTTTCATTCGAATGATAATAATAATCGTCATTCGATTTTTTTCATTCGAATTTGAGCTGTCAAACAAGGCAAATGTTAAACATTTTTGAACTAGAGCTTCCGTTTGGAGTCACGTTACGTAATATTGCGTACGAAATGTGAGGTCGAGGCTTCATTGTGATCGCATGCATTGATTTCCTATGTCTAAACTAGTAAACGTAAGTCGAAGCCGAAGCTAAGGGCCCAAATATAAAGGCTGGATCACAAACACGCTTCAGCTTCGTCTGCGTTACGATGCACGAGCTTCGAGTTTTTTTTTTTTATAATTTGCACCCACTCAAGGGATTTTTTATACCCTTTTTATGCCAGAGACACAGTGAGTGCATTAGGAAGAAGTGAAGGGGTTGGAAAGGAAGTGTCGGTGTACATTAGTCTTGAATTCTTGAACATTGCAATGATCGGGAAAGACAGAGTATGGAAGAGAGTTCCACATTCGCGTAGTACGGCTAAAAAATGATTCCCTATACTTGAGAGTACGTCCGAAGTTGGGCTCGAGGGTAAACTGATGGGCATTCCTAGAAGCGCGAGTATTACGGGCGAATTGTTTGAGGGGAGGAACGCAACTGGCTATTTCACTAGAGCAATTACCATAGAAGTAACGGTAAAACAAGGAGAGACGCCCAATTTTACGACGGTGGTCTAAAGGGGTGAATGAGTCAGTGATCTCTCTATCACCAATCATTCTTACAGCTCTTCTTTGTATTCCATCGAAGAGGCTTAAGTAAGTAGCTGGAGCCCCAGCCCAGAGATGGGAATTGTACTCAAGCTTTGGACGGATGTATGTTTTATAGATAATAGCCAGATCAGACGGGGAGAAAAATTTCTTGCACCGTCTTAAGAAACCCAAACATCTTGCGGCATTTTTGGCGACATCGCATATGTGCTCGCTCCACAAAAGGTGGTCTTGGTCTGTAATGCACATACCGAGAATCTCGAGATGTTCGGTCTCATTGATGCAAGTGCCACTCATGGACAGTGGCAAGGGGGGTATATCTCGCTACGACGATACAAGACAGCATTGAGTTTTCGAAGCATTAAACTCTACGCGGTTTTTAATTCCCCATTGTACAATGCTGTTTAAGTCAGTGTTTAATGAGCTTATCATATTTTGCCGTTGCAGGTCCACATCCGAAGTGGAGGGATGTGAGTCTGGGAACGAATATGAAAAGCTAAGGGTACTATCGTCAGCGAAACAATGAATTGGATTAGAAGTTACAGACAAGAGATCATTTATGAAAATGAGGAAGAGGGTTGGAGACAAAACGGAGCCCTGGGGCACACCAGCGTTTATATTGTGGATTTCAGACTTGAAACCGTCCAATACAACTTGTATTGTACGGTTCAAACGAAAGTTTCTAATCCAACGAAGAAGGGATTCATCGATACCGAAAGCACGCATTTTCGATAAAAGAGAAAGATGCCAGACTTTATCGAATGCCTTTGAAATATCAAGTGCAACAATCTTACTTTCTCCAAAACGATGTAAATATTTGTTCCACTGTTCGGTGAGATAAACCATCAGATCACCAGTGGACCTGTTGCTACGAAAGCCGTACTGCCGGTCATTAAGAAGCTTTCGATCTTCGAGATATTTCTTAAGCTGATAGTTTATCAGCGTTTCCATGACCTTAGAAAGAAGGGACGTAAGTGCAATCGGACGATAATTGGAGGGAGAAGAAGATTCGCCTTTTTTTGGGATTGGCTGGACAAATGCGGTTTTCCAACTGCTCGGAACGAGCCCAGAAGAATAGGATAGATGGAAAAGCTTACGCAAGGGTTTTGCCAGCGTGAAAGAACACCTCTTCAGAACAATAGCGGGGATACCATCCGGACCAGCGGATTTATGTATGTTGAGATCTTTTAGGACTCTCGCCACAGCACGAGTGCGGAAGAAGATTTGTCCCATGGAATCATTGACGCGCTCAAGGACAGGCGGAGTCATAACACTCTTTGGCAGCGAAGAGTTGGCGGCGAACTGCCTAGCAAAAAGGTTAGCTTTCGCGAGCGAGCTAACAACTGGATTGTCATTGTCAACGAGCGTAGGGACCGAGGAAGAAGAAGAATTCTTCATATTTTTCACAAATGACCAAAAATTCTTACTGCCTTTGGGACATTGCAGTATTTTTTGCCTTAATTTTTGGTCATGCAAAAACTTAGTCCGTCGAATATGGGCATTGCAGGCCCATTGCTTTAAATGACAGTTCTCCCTCAATCATCTTCATCACTCCAAAAACAAATAAATTTTGTTTTATGGTTTGATTAAAGGGTTCGTGTGTATTCGCTGGTTCACTTATGCGTTCTCATCAAATGAGCAAAATTGCATTATAGTTGAGCCTTAAAGCGTATTCGTATTTCAACCAAAGATTACCGAAGCTTTTTTTACCTCTGGTTTCGACATGATGGCCTTATGTGACATTTGAAAATGACTGAAGGTGTAGACATTTGTTTTCAACTATTTATACCTGCTTCAAGAATAGTTAGCGTCTTTGTTTTAAATTTTTTTTTTGTTTTTTTTTTTATATACAAATCGGTAAAACTTCTCAGTTGGCAACTCTCACTATAAAACTTTTACACCTACTGAACGGTTTATAAATTTTGCTATGATTGACAGCCATTAATTATATGCGTTTCCTCTCAAGCGCTGTTTTCTATTGTTCCGTTGTAACACATTTTTTCGAGTAAAAAGCGTCCAGAAGAAATTTTAAGCCCACTTTCTATTTGAAAGTTTTCTAAAAAAAAATAAAATAGATGCTCCTTCTGAAGCTTCTTACAAACAAAATTACAACTATCGACTGAACGATAGAACTTTTGATCTTCAATAAAGTCTTTTTTGATGCCCAAGCCTCTGTTCCGGAAACAAAAGTTTCACTTCAATAAGAGTATGAAAATTTTTTTGTTTCTGTGTAGGTATGAGCTTTGTCTTGTCTTCTTGCCTTCAAATTAATGTTTTGAGTAAATCCTTGAAAACATAAAAACTTAATTCAACATAAATTCTTGTTCCTTCGATTTGTGTGTTCATTTTTGATAGAAACACACACACACATGTGTTCGTATAGGAAACGACATGCAAGAGTTTGTATAGAATGCACCTATCGAACGGTGCCAGAGCCCAGAGACCATGTTGATCCCTCCTTAAAGTGAAATAATACAAAATTCTTGAAAGTTTTCCTTATGAACACTGTCGGATCTTAAACTATTGGCTGAATTCCGCATCACTTTTATTGATTTTCAATCATTTTTTTGGAATCAGTTTAAAAAAAGTTTAAGAGCTGTTTGAGAAAAGATGTGTTCTGAAGCAAAAACCTTCAATATCGGCTTCAAGCAGGAATCATAATTATATTCATAATCTTCTAACCAATCCGCTCCTGCTGTAAACAAAAGTTTAGTTTTCCAAAAGTTTAACACGGCAAAGAAGATCGAAATTGAAAAGAAATTTTCCTCCATCAACAGCAAATTCTTTTTTTTTTTTTTAACCTAAAGACATGAGGGCCACCGAACAAACATTGATGCATCTTTCGCACGTTTAGCAGGCGGCGGCGGCGTTGTCTTTTTTGTCGTTTTATTGTGTCCTTGCTCTGAATCCTGCCTCGACGCGAAAAACTTTAAATAATGTGTGCGCTTGTTTTAGTGTGCATACATAATTTTGTTAGAAGGTTAATATTTGTCTTTGGTCTTCAAGGACCTTAACGTTATTGCAGCACGGCCGATGCTTTGTTCAAGTAGGTAGATATAGATACATACTATGATTCCCTTTAATTTAAATAGAAAATTGTCTTTAACTTGAAAAGAGAAATGCACAAGTGAAACAAACACAATTGCAGAGAAGACGGCAGAATCAAATGGGGGTATAGCAGAATGGCTCGTGTTTGAAATTATATCGGGCTTGTAATTTGTTACACTGAACCAAATCCTTACGGGAATACAATGAAAAACTACATTGGCCCAACGAAATAAGTTTTATTTAATGAAGCGATTCATAGACGTATACAATTTTCATACATTTTACCTAAAATTTAAATTTCGAAATTTCTCTAGTGCTATTTTCGAAATATTAATGCAAGAAAATCGTTAAATTATGTAACTTACATCAAATCAAGAAATTTATTTCATAAAACGATAGAAAAATATTCGTTGGCTTACGAAATTTTACATAAACGTAAACATTAACATAAATTTTGATCAACCAAAGTTTTTTTGTTTTATTGATTGATTTGATGAAATTTTGCACCGCTCAATGAAAAACTTTCATAAGCTAGTAAATTATTTTCATATTTTAATGTAATTCCATAAAATAATGAACAAAATTCATATGTTTATGAAAAATTTCATAATTTTATGAAAACTAAAAAAAGGAATATGAAGCGTTACATTACAGTATATAACTTTCATATTAGGAAATTACGAATTATTTCCTTGATTCAATGAAAATTACATTGGGTCAGCGAGCATTTTATAAAGCTAATTTCGTAGTTTTACAAAAAAATATTATTTTCAGTGTAATGTCGACAGTATCCATTTTAAGAAACTGGAAGCCTTGAAGGTCCTTTTTTAACCTCTTAATCGATTTCTTCAAAAATAATGAATTAAATCAAGCAAAAGGTATTGGACACCCTTCAAAGGACATCAAAACAACTACGTACCTACAGAAATAAATAAAATGTTTACAACATTAAAAACATAGACCTTTTCATTAGTATTAATTTGATGAAAATCAACGCCCACTACAAGTATCAGACAAACAAAGCAAAATCATGAATTTTCTTTAGGGAATCCGAGATGTTGTTGTTGAATGTTCATTTCAATATTTAATTAACTAATCTCGAAAAAAGTCTATTGCAAAGTCTTTTGTTTTTATTGAGAATTTCAAATTGAAACCAAAAAAAAAAATCGAAACGAATCAATTATTTTCTTTGTACATTAAAACTTTCTTTGTGTTTGAGTTTGTTTCTCAAGTCATAAATTCTCCCACACAGGTTACTAAAAAACCCGTAAATTTAAACTTGAAGTTCATTCCGAAACTCTCTAAGCAATTTAAAAGCTTACAGTGTCCATCTTATTATAAACATTCAAATGCATGCAAAAAGTTTTAAAAACAATTTTGAGAATGGTTAAACATTTCAAAAGTTGAAACAAAACTATGCATTACCTTCAAACAGTTTACAAAACTTTAATATTTCTTCAATTTGATTTGGAAAATTTGTAAGTTCAACACGCAAAACTAATTTTCCGTGAAAATATCACTTGAGAAAACTTGCAAAATATTTTCGAAAGTTTTTCTTATTTTGAAGAAATTCCACCTGAAGAAGAACATAAAGTGCAACAAATGTTCCCATCTTGTGTTCCAACATTGGAATAAATTTTACGATACAATCGCAATGACAAGATGATTTGTTGATACACTCATTCGTACTGCAATGGAAAATGAAATAGAAATGCATTATGAAGTGCTGCAGCGGTGGCGGTTATTTTTTTAGGCAAGTTAGAAAGTGAGAATCACCAAAACGATGTTTGCTTAGGTTTCAGGATGAATTTTTAGTTTTCGTTGTCTCCTCAAATCGATGGAAACTTTTCCAATTTAAATTTTAGATTCAATTTCATTTTACTAGCAGTTGATAGCTTT
This sequence comes from Sphaerophoria taeniata, assembly GCA_943590905.1. NCBI lineage: Eukaryota > Metazoa > Arthropoda > Insecta > Diptera > Syrphidae > Sphaerophoria > Sphaerophoria taeniata. The sequence continues at coordinate 30,704,738 of OX016541.1, forward strand.
CTGTAGATTCATTCAAGTTTAAAAAAACATATAAACGATGAATTTGATGGGAGATTTGTTTTCGTAGCTATCAGAGACACAAAGAAGTTTGGTAGTCGAGTGCTGAAAAAAAAAGAAATATTTTGGACGTACACACTCTATATCCAGTGCTTGGATGAAAAACTTTGGTAAAATCATTTCCAGTTCATAGAAGATGTCAAAACTGATAATAGCCTTGGGATTGATTGGAAATAATGCTCCAGCTCGTAAAATTTTCCAAGGATGCTGTGTCAGGTGGCTTAGGTATAAGAACTTGAAGAGCACGTATTTAGAATAATAGCCAAATATAGAGCTAGTAGTCTTAGAGACATGTTGCGATAGGACTCAATCCAGCCTTATAAGTAACTTGAAAACACATATTCTTGCTCTCCACAAGGGTTAAATATGCAAACCTTGTCATTAAAATAAAATATTTTGCGTGGCAAATAAAATAAAATAAAGTTGTTCTTTTCTTAAGTTGATGACAAGGAAAATAAAAATCCTAGAGGTCAGCACATTGATATCCTAATCCTTATAAAACAGATGCTTACACACACATATTCCGAACAATGATGTTCCTTTTCTTTTCACTTACAAATCTCCCCAAAAAAGAGAAAAAAAACCAATTCTCAATGATCCCCATTGAATGTTTGATTGTTGTTTTCCATTCTCTATTCTTAACCACCCAACCATAACCTCTTTTCATTCCATGATAATTGTTTAACCAATGATTTTTCTATTTGCTCCTTGGGGAGAAAAGTGAATAAATTTTGTGTTCGTCCACTTTGGTATCCTTAATGATGCGTACAATTGCGTGTCTGGCTTTGGGTTGTCGATTGGGACGACGATGAAGATTTTTATATTGATCCCTTACGGGCAGCTTACTTGAGATGGCAGAGAATATTTTTTAAAAGATTTCATCGCCCCCTCAAAGGGAGCAAAAACTGTTCGTTCGAATGAATAGGATTGATATTCGTGATAAACATGGGGGGGGGGTGGATGTGGACGGATGGACTGTTGAAACTTTTTTCCTAACGAGAAGGGATTTCAGGATCAATGAGCAATGGGAATGGGATAGGAGCGTGTGTTCGGCTCTGTTGTGCAAAATAGTTGTTGAAGACGTCTTAATATTTATTTTTGTCGAATGTCTTTTCATCTTGTGCTTTCCTTTTTAGTCATTTTGTACAAAGTGTCAATATTTGCGGAAAACTACTCGACTCGAGAATTGGGCATGCAAATTGATTTCGGTGTCGAGGATGTTTGTTTTTTTATTTTAAATTTGTATATTCTTTTGCTATTTTTGTTTGTTTGACAAATTATCCTCTTATATTTATTCAAATTGCAGGACAAAGCACATTTGAATTTGATCCTTAAATAGATTTAAAGAGAAACTTCAAACATGTATTCACTATGGCGTATACGTACCTACTTTTTGATAACTCACCACAACGAAGTATTGGATGTGGTATGGCCATATGGCCAACCCACACTTCGTAGCCCAATTGTATCAATTTAGCCGTGTCGAAGTATTGGATGTGGTATGCCCATATGGCCAACCCACAGTTCGTAGCCCAATTGTATCAATTTAGCCGTGTCGAGGTGTAAGCCGGTTCGTCGTCATAGTCGAAATTGGGACCGTTTTTTTCTCAAATACAGCGTCGAAGCGTACCATTTTTTTTTATATTGTAATGTGTATACACTTTATTTTATCTCGTACGCTCTGTTTCTCCTTCTATTGTAATGTCTAATGTGTATACGTTATTATCTCTTACACTCTGTACATCATTCTATATTTAATGTACACACTTTTCTTACTCTCTTTATTTACTCTGTTTTTCTTTAACTCTAATATCGTTTAAATGTAGTAGTAAACACTTGTGAGGGGCAATACCTAGTGATTAAAGAGAAACTTTTTGTTTAGCATTAAGAACGTTAGCCCCTACAAAAAAATCCCAGTATTTTGTTTGTAAGTGTAAGCTTCCGGAACATTCAAGCTTCTCCAAGAACCAATATAGTAGTTTCTAGAACCAAGTACTTTTGTATATAAATAGCCGTTGGATGGCGATGCAAAATTAATTAATTGTGAACTGCGATAAAGAAAAGTACTCTGTGTTTGCAAAGTTATAATTGAAAGTGTTGAATAAATAAGTTTGTGAGTGATTTGAATAAAGTGAATTTGTGTTTTATTTGAAAAGTGAATAAGTTTTAATTGTCGGACCAAGCCGAATACTACATTGGTGTCAGAAGTGGGATTAAAACTTATTGAGAATAAAACAGTGAACAGTGATTAAACTATTTTGTGTGAAATAGTGAAGTTAAAAATGATAAGTAAAGTTTTGAAAGACTTAACTGTCGCTGAGCTAAAGGCCGAATTAAGCAAACGTGGCTTAAGTGCGGCAGGATATAAAATCGAACTCGTAAAACGGCTACAGGAACATCTGGAAGAACAAAATGAAGACCCAGATACGTTTGCTTTCGAAGTGGAAGCAAAATCGGAAGAGGTAAATGCAACTGCCGACTTATCTAACATGATGTCACTTCTTCTAGCCAAATTCGAGAAGAATGTTCTGGAGCAACTAGAAACTCAAAGAAACGAGCAGAAGAACGAGCAAGAGAATGTCCTCAAGCAATTAGAAGCTCAAAGAAACGAGCAGAAGAACGAGCAAGAGAATGTCCTCAAGCAATTAGAAACTCAAAACAAGAGTGTTCTGGAGCAACTGGAAACACAAAAGAATGATGTTCTAGAGCGTTTTGATGAACAGAAAAATCTTCTAGAAGGCAGGTTTGCGGACTTCGAAGAGAAAATCAATACTCTCGACGAGTGCGTCGGAAAACAAAATGCACGTATCGAGAAAATCGACGAACAAATCGATACCATCACAAAGGAACTGGAAAAAGTGCGAAAGATGAAAGCTCGAGAACCTTCTGGTGAGTGCTCAAGGAAGAGAGAAGTGAATCCTCCAAGCTTTGATGGTCAGATACCGTGGTCAATCTACAAGAAACAGTTTGAAGCAGCAGCGTTAACAAATGGCTGGGACGATGACGAAAAATACATTGCTCTTACGCTTGCCTTGAGAGGAGCAGCTGCTGAACTGCTACAAACCATCCCAGCAGAGAAGAACGGTGACTTCAAAGTTCTGGTAAACGCAATCGAACAGCGGTTTGGGGATAGCCACATGACAGAAGTCTTCCGAGTTCAGCTTAACAATAGAGCACAGAAAAGAGGTGAAACTCTGCAGCAGCTTCAGGCAGATATCGAGCGACTGGTTCACCTGGCATATCCAACAGCTGGCAACGAGATAATTAATCAACTTGCTGTTGAAGCCTTTGTGAGAGCTGTGGGCGATATAAATCTCCAAAGGGCTATTCGCACTGCCGGAAAGCAAACACTACCAGAAGCATTGGCTTTCGCTCTAACAATGGAAGCCGCAGAACAAGCATCCCAAAACGTGCATCGCGTGAGAGAATTGGAAGTCCAAGAATGCTCTTGTCAGAAGGCTACTCTGGAAAGGAGTCAGCGAGACGGACCAGCACGATGCTGGAACTGCAACAAGACTGGGCATCTTCAACGACAGTGCAGATTACCGCGAAGACGAACCTCATGCCAACACTGTGGAAACAGAACTTACTCAACAAGTCAAAGTAACTCCAACAACGTTGCTTCCGAAGCTGTTTCCCACCCGGGAAACGAATAAGAACCAACTTCGAGGGGCAGAAGCTGGTTTCTGGTATCGATGGCCCCAGAAACGACATCCAGGTTTCTCAAACGAAACGCGACAACAGAGCCTGACCGTGGAAGCAAGTATAAACGGCAACAAATGTGTGGCTACCATCGACACCGGTGCCACGGCGTCCATTGTACGGCAGGACCTCGTTAAGAAGACATGGCTCCACAACACCAATAGCTATCGTCTAAGGACTGCAACTGGAGAAGCCGCAAAAGTCTATGGTGAGGTACGTCTTAAGATCCGGATGGCAGAGTTGGAATTCTCTCACCTGTTCCTGGTAGCAGATATATGCGACGAGTGCATTGTCGGCGTCGATTTCATGAAAGATCACGGAGTGATATTGGATATCGGGAACCAAGTCCTGAAATATCGAAACATCGAGATTCCGATGATCTATGGGATCCACTCGCATGAGACCTCGTTATCTGTGAAAACCGTCATCAAAGAAGATCTCACTTTGCCTGCTTCTTCAGAAGTATTCGTGTGGACGAAATTGAAGGGTAAGCCTGGCAGCCATCGATACCTCATGGTCGAACCAGCATCTGTAAAGTCCTCCCAAAACGTCACCATTGGGAAGACTCTTGTTAGACCTGTAAAGAACATGGTTCCCGTACGAATACTGAACATCAAGCCGTACGAAGTTAAGCTTAGAGAAGGTGAGATTGTCGGACAATGCGAATCTGTATCAGCGATAACAAGGATCAACGAAGAAGAGTCAAGGCAAACCTTAAAATCTGAGGAGCTGAACTCCATAAAGACCAACATTCTCAAGTCATCTTATCTTGGTCACCAACAACGAAAAACTGCAGAAGGTCTCCTCGAAGAATTTGCAGACATCTTTTCGTCATCGCAAGGGAAATATGGCAGAACACAACTGGTTCAACATCGAATCAACACCGGGGATGCAAAGCCGATCCGTCAACCTGCAAGACGCCTTCCACTAGCCAAACAGGGTGAGGTTGAAGAACTAATAACCACCATGAAAGAAGAGGGTCTGATCGAAAACTCAAAAAGCCCTTGGGCGTCTCCAGTGGTCCTGGTAAAGAAGAAAGACGGATCAACCCGCTTTTGCGTGGACTATCGAAGGTTGAACGATGTGACCAAGAAAGATAGCTACCCTCTGCCTAGGATCAGCGATACTCTGGACGCAATGGAAGGAGCACAATGGTTCTCAACTTTGGACCTGAAAAGTGGATACTGGCAAGTAGAAATCCATCCTGAAGACAAAGAGAAGACAGCGTTCTCGACAGGAAACGGATTGTGGCAGTTCAAAGTGATGCCTTTTGGACTGTGCAATGCTCCAGCGACTTTTGAGCGCCTTATGGAATGCGTCCTGCAAGGACTCACTTGGAAATCTTGCCTGGTCTATTTGGATGACGTCATCGTATACGGGAAAACATTTGACGAACATTGTACAAATCTGAGAGCCGTGTTTCAAAGACTTCGAGAAGCCCACCTCAAGCTCAATCCAGAAAAGTGTTCACTCTTCAAAACCGAAGTGAAATACCTGGGACATATCATCTCATCCCAAGGAGTCAAGACGGATCCTGATAAGGTTGACACCGTGAAGAATTGGCCAACACCACAGGACAAACATGAACTTCGAAGCTTTCTGGGTCTAGCCACCTACTATAGGCGCTTTGTAAAGAACTTTGCTGAGATCGCCAAGAGTCTACATCAGCTAACGGAAAAGGGAAAGCAGTTTAAATGGTCAGGTGAGTGCGAGCGCAGCTTTCAAGAGCTCAAGCAACGCTTGTGTAATGCACCAGTGCTGACCTATCCGACTCCCGGAAAACCGTTCATCATTGACGCTGATGCCAGCAATGTCGGGATTGGTGCTGTATTGTCACAGGTACATGATGGCGAAGAAAAGGTGGTTGCCTATTACAGCAAGGTACTCTCGAAGTCGGAAAGAAACTATTGTGTGACCAGAAGAGAACTTCTTGCACTGATTTTGGCAACAAAGCACTTCCATAAGTATCTCTATGGACAGAAGTTTCTTCTCCGAACCGACCATGGAGCACTAAACTGGCTTTTGAATTTCAAGAATCCAGAGGGTCAAGTGGCGAGATGGATTGAGAGGCTGCAGACGTACGATTATGAAATTCAACATCGGAAGGGGAAGCTTCACTCAAATGCTGATGCACTGTCTCGGAGACCATGTAAGCAAGACTGTAAGCATTGCAGACGCCAAGAAGAAAAAGAAGTGGTTACTGTCCTACGAACCAGAACCGATCCCATTTATGGCTGGAGCAACGACGAGTTGAGGAAGGCTCAACAAGAGGACCCAGATATTGAACCCATCCTCGCATGCAAGGAACACCAGGAAAAACCAGAATGGGCTGATATCTCCGACAGAAGTCCGGCTCTAAAGGCCTATTGGGCACAGTGGGACTCGTTGCATGTCCAAGAAGGTGTCCTTCGACGTAAGTGGGAATCAGCAGATGGAAAGTCCTATGTAATGCAGCTAGTCTTACCGAGATCGAAGATTATGGACGTTCTGCGAGAGATGCATGATGGAGTTTCGGGAGGCCATCTAGGAGTAAACAAGACGCTAGAAAAGGTTCGACAACGATTCTATTGGCTACATGCAAGGGAAGATGTCGAGAAGTGGTGCCGAAAATGTGATACCTGTGCTGCCACCAAAGGCCCGAACAAAAAGAATCACAGCCAAATGCAGCAGTATAATGTCGGATCACCCTTTGAAAGGATTGCAATAGACGTGGCGGGTCCATTTCCGGAAACAAATAATGGAAATCGTTATATTCTGGTCGTCATGGATTACTTCAGCAAGTGGCCTGAAGCATACGCCATTCCAAATCAAGAAGCCAAAACAGTCGCAGACCAAATTGTGTTCAACTGGGTGAGCAGATTCGGTGTTCCATTAGAACTGCATTCCGACCAGGGAAGGAATTTTGAATCAAACATATTCCAGGAAGTTTGTGGGCTTCTTCACATCAAGAAGACAAGAACAACACCACTCCACCCACAATCTGATGGCATGGTCGAACGGTTCAACCGAACCCTTAAGGAACATCTTTGCAAGGTTGTGGACGACAACCAGCGAGATTGGGATCGACACATTCCATTGTTTTTGATGGCGTATCGAAGTGCAAGACATAGCTCAACTGGCCATACACCGTCTGAGATTTTGATGGGAAGGAACATCAGATTGCCGAGCGAAATAAAATTTGGATGTCCCACGTCGGAACCGCAAGCCGAGGATGACTACTTGGATGACCTCAGAGAAAGACTCCTTCAGATCCACGACGATGCCAGGTCAAAAATAAAGATGTTCAGTGACCGAATGAAGACACGCTACGATATACGAGCGACAACAACAGAGTTCCGAACAGGAGATCGAGTGTGGCTTTACAATCCCCATCGACAAAAAGGGTTGTCACCGAAACTTCAACGGGACTGGGAAGGTCCATATACAGTGATTAGCAAAATCAACGACGTCGTGTACCGGATACAAAAAGGAGTCAGAGGTAAACTAAAAGTCGTACATCGCGACCGACTACATCGCTACAGTGGTGATGAGAATGATGGATTTGTTCGGGACGATCAATCCTAAGGAGGGGGCAATGTAATGTGTATACACTTTATTTTATCTCGTACGCTCTGTTTCTCCTTCTATTGTAATGTCTAATGTGTATACGTTATTATCTCTTACACTCTGTACATCATTCTATATTTAATGTACACACTTTTCTTACTCTCTTTATTTACTCTGTTTTTCTTTAACTCTAATATCGTTTAAATGTAGTAGTAAACACTTGTGAGGGGCAATACCTAGTGATTAAAGAGAAACTTTTTGTTTAGCATTAAGAACGTTAGCCCCTACAAAAAAATCCCAGTATTTTGTTTGTAAGTGTAAGCTTCCGGAACATTCAAGCTTCTCCAAGAACCAATATAGTAGTTTCTAGAACCAAGTACTTTTGTATATAAATAGCCGTTGGATGGCGATGCAAAATTAATTAATTGTGAACTGCGATAAAGAAAAGTACTCTGTGTTTGCAAAGTTATAATTGAAAGTGTTGAATAAATAAGTTTGTGAGTGATTTGAATAAAGTGAATTTGTGTTTTATTTGAAAAGTGAATAAGTTTTAATTGTCGGACCAAGCCGAATACTACAATATTAAGCGCCCACGGGTTTATATTCCCTTTTTATGCCAAGTACAGTGCGAACATTAAGGGGAAAATGGGATAGACAAAGAGTCGGTTAACATTGATCTTGAATTTTTTAACATTGCAATGACTGGGGAAGACAGAGTGTGGAAGAGATTTCCACATTCGCTTAGTACGGCTAAAGAACGATTATCTGAACATGACGGTATGACCGAAGTTGTGCTCGAGGGTCGAGGGTGAACTGATGGGCATTCCTGGAGGTGCGGGAATAACGGTTGAACATCTTAAGGAGAGGAATGCTATTTCACTTGAGCATATACCTTTGAAATATCTGTAAAAGAGGGTGATCCATGAAACATTACATCGATGTTCATGTGACGTAAATGTCTCAGCGATGGTTTAGTCGCCAATCATCTTAAATTGTTTGCTCTGTTGACTTAAGTACGTCACTGGAGCACCAGCCCAAACGTGGAAGTTGTACTCAAGTTCATATGTTTTGTAGATGATAGCCAGATCAGAAGGGGAAAATAAATTCTTGCATCAAAAACCCTTTACATCTTGCGGGATTTTTGGCGACATCGGTGATGCACATACCGAGAATTTTGAGATGTTCAGTTTCACTGGTGCAAGTGCCACTCATGGACAGTGACAAGGGGGGTATATCTCGCTTCAACGATACAAGACAGCATTTAGTTTTCGATTTTTAAACTCTACGCGTTTTTTTATTCCCCATTGTACAATGTTGTTTAAGTCGGAGTTTAATGAGCTTATCATATTTAGCCATTGCAGTTCCATATCCGAAGAGGTGGGATGTGAGTCTGGAAACGAATTTGAAAAGATAAGGGTACTACCGTCAGCGAAACAATGTGTTGGGTTAGAGGTTACAGACAAGAGATCATTAATGAAAATGAGAAAGATTGTCGGAGACAAAACGGAGCCCTGGAGCACACCAGCATTTATTTTGTAGGTTTCAGACTTGAACCCGTCCAATACAACTTGTATAGAACGGTTCGTAAAAAAGTTAGAAACCAATGAAGGAGAGGAGGGACTCATCAATACCGAAAGCACGCATTTTCGATAATAGAGCCTGGTGCCAAACTCTATCAAATGCTTTAGAAATATCAAGCGCAATAATCTTACTTTCTCCAAAAAGAATTCAAAATTTTTTCCACTGTTCGCTGACATAAACCATCAAATCACCACCAGTGGACCTATTGCTATGAAAGCCGTACTGCCGGCCGGTCATTTAGAATCTTTTGTTCATCAAGATATTTCGGCATAGTTAAGCCGTCACAGCTTTTTTGGTCTTCTCCAAGTAGTCGATGTTGATTAAAACCTTGTGAATTCCAGAAAATGGTGTTCACCACCTTTCCGGTTGATGGGACAGTCTTTGCCTTCTTCAAAGCATTATTCGCTGGCTGAAGTCCACTGTTTCGACTGTTCCTTGGTCTCTGGTATGTACTAGTGGATCCATAGTTCGTAGACTGTCACGGAACGACGCACGTAGAAACTCCTTCGGATTAGCCTAAACAGCTTCAAATACTCCTCTGAAAGTCTCATGGTTGAGCTTGTTGTTCGGAATGAGCAAACGGAGCACCCAGTGCACCAGCTATCTCATACCCAAAATTTCATGCAGGAAACAAATTACCTGGTATTTTGAAATGCCTAATGTCTCAGCTATCTCTCTAATTTAATCGTTGGTCTGCCAATACAAGATCATAGATTTTTGTCACGTTATCCTTCTTGGCAGCTGTTTACGGGGCATGTGGACGTGCGACCTCAAATGATTTTTAAATGTCGTTTTCACCTAAAAGATTATTTGCTTACAAGCCACTCTAAACAGCCTAGATCGCTATATACTTCAAGTCAAACGGCGGTTCATCCTAATTCATTTGAAAAGTTTATGAAAGACAATAAATCTCGGACGAACCCAAAAATTTGGATTCCCTTTATTCTAAACACACAAATAAACGACTTGCTTTCATATTAACTTTCATTTGGGTTTTCTTAAGTTTTTCAAATATTTTCTTATTATCTGATAATAATCTCGTTAGCTGGATAACCATAAGTTACAGAATATCCAACAAAATAGATTAACCAACACACACAGCCACCTTTAACCCCGCGCCATATCGGTTGTTCTTGAAAAATGCCTATTTAACCATTTTATACCTTTTCTGTATTTAAAATTCATCATGGCATCCATTTAAGTTTTCTCGTTTATTCGTTTCTTTATTTTTCAGTTTTCTCTATTTACTGGATTTTATTTATGGCTTACCACCTTAACAAAACTTCGCTTTCGCATGCAAAACAAAACAAAACAACGACTACGACGAACGTTTCATAGATTTTGGGAATATCCTTAAGGATATTGTATGCTCGTTTGTTAAACGCAGTATATCGGGGAGAAAAGTTCATTTTACAATGTGTCTCCAATTTTTTTTCGCTTGTGTGTTTTTGTTAAAAAGGTGCGAATGTGTGTTTATGGTGAGTGTGTGTATCAATTTATTGTTAACACACCTGATACTGAACTTTTTTTTTGTAGTTCATTTGTTTTATTTTGTAACTTTTAGAAGCCGAACATTTTTGGTTCTGGTTTGCATTTTAGGCAAGGTGAATTTGTGTATGCCAGCAACCTGATAGAAGAGGTCAATCGGATCGGCCTTGGCCCGATATGGAACGTAGCGCCACCTTGAGTAGTAAAAATTTGTGTTTGATGGAATTATGAAAATCAGATGTATAAAAACTGCTTTGCTATTTTTTTATTTCCTTTGGTTCATCTTTAACTTTAACATTTTTCACAAACACCTGAACAGATGGATCGTAATTTTTCGGAAAGAATTCTACCACAACACCATGGAATGACTGGAATGGCATCTCCCCAACCAATTCCCATTCAAATCCTTTGCAAATTTTTGAAGTCGCCACATGCGTACAATCAACTCGAACATAATCAAATCCCAACAACATGGCCAAATCGGCTGTATTCTTTATCAGTTTCTTTGCAATACCCAAACGCCGATAGTATTGATCCACTGTAACAAATGCCAGTTCCAATATCCTTAGAGTGGGATTACTCTCCGGTAGATTTTTAAGTTTGGATTTTGGAAAAACTGTCTCACGTTCGATTTTATCCCAGGCTAGCAATAAATTGCGAGTGCTTGGGGTTTTTGTTTGTTTGGCCAATTCAAGGAAAGTAGGATCGACATCTTTTGGAGTGCCTCTTATTGTTCGAGGACAATTTATGCATATCCCGCACATTGTTTTACGATACATCGCTGCCAGCGACAATTCTGGTAAACGGAATATTGTGTTGTTGTGAATAGTGTTGGTACACAGCATTTGAATGACGTAAAAATAAAAACGTACCAGACCTTAAGAGAGTCAACCATAACTTTGACAGAAAATGCTGGGTCTCTTTGTGACGCAAGGAAATTCCCATTGCCCGGAGAAGTGGATCATCGAGATAGTTGTTTTGCATAAAGGCAATCGCATCGTTATACAGTGCCTGGTCAATACGGACAATGTTAATTATTCTCTATTGAAAAATGGAACTTTTAAATTGATTTAAAGTAAAATGTTTCCAGCATTTACCTTTGAAGAACTTTTGCCAAATCGACTATAGAGTCGGGCAGCTTTTGCAAGCGCAACCACCATCTAGCTTTACGGTGTTCGTTTCACTTATAATTTAGATAAACCAAGTCATTTACCATGTTACTAAAAATTTAGATGACCAAAAGTCTTTGTTCCGAATATAAATTTAAATTAAATGATTGAACTTATCAAGCTTGCTTTTGAATAAGCATTTTTTTTTATTGTCTGGTGAAATTCATCTTTGTTTGTTTGATTTACATTTGATATTAGTTCGGCTTACAAATACAAACCAATTGATTTACATCTGCCAGCCCCTTGTAAAGCTCAAAACCCGATCCAAGACAACAAAAAAAGGGTCACGAAACTTGAGCGCGTAAAATTTATATCATAGGTTTATCACTGCCGCTGGGTGCGTGGGTTCACGTAAGTAATACAAAATCAATATGACTTCAGGTTTGACAGTTAAAGAGGAGGCAGAGAGGTTCAAGTTCAGAAGAAAAAATTCCAATCTTGATGCGGTATTCCTGTCGCCCGATGATAATACGTTAGGATTAAGCATAGAACAATAAGGTAAGCAGACTGGATAAAAGCTACTTAAGACTCCAAAATGATTCTTTAAATGACTTCGAAGAAGCCCGATGACGACGAAACGACGACCCGAGTACGACAGAGAAGAAGCAAAGAAAAAAAGGACGATTTCGACAGCTTGGCAGAAGTGACGCAAAGCAACGTTGACAGTTGGTTATACCATCGACAAGATGGTGAAGCAAAACAGAAATTTTGAAGTGAATTTTGTCACAGTTAAGGAGCACGTTCTTGATTTATCTTTATAGCTGCATATAGAAGTGGTTCTTATTTATTTGTTATTTTTTTTTAACTTTTAGCTGGCGTGTGTCTTAAGTCTTCACCTACAAGAGGAATAACCTTTTTTAAGCTTTACTCGAGTTTATAGATTTTTAAGGAGAAATTGAAATACGTGGAGCATTAAACAAGCACCTGAATTGTCAACATGTATGTGTACGTACAGTACATATGTGATGTGATGAGACTACGAATGCGTTAACGTAGCTAGAGTGCGCTTGACTTTTAAAGACGCTCTAAATTTCGTTAAAGAACTTTTAAATAATATAATGAGCATTGTACTCCCCGGACATTATGATTTTATTCCAAACTAGCCGACAATGCGAACTTCGTCTCGCCACCCTTCGATTAAAATAGAGAACTTCATATCTGAATTTTTTCAAGCTCTACAACTAACATTCTTCTTTCATTTAAGCAAGAAATAAAATGCAAATTTCTTTGAAAAATTCAAAAACTTCTCTGTTTTGACTATTTCACAAAAATCAGAATTCCAAACAGCTTATCCACCTTATTTGCTGACTTTCCCGTAAGATTTTCTCAAAAAATTATTTTTATACAATGAAAATTTTATAAAATTGCATTGAGGATTGATCGGGTTAAGAGTACAAACCGGACATACAAACAAACCAATGCACCTTAAATTCAATGTTGAAATTCTTCGTGCTCTCGTAGAGTTTTCCGAGTTCCCAATCAAAAAATTTCCATATTTCTATTTAAGAATCAATGCACTTTCTATTTGCCATTGCAAAACCCATTCCGAAATTTTCCAAATTTCCATTTGAAAACCAATACACCTGCAATAATATGCAATTTTCCAAAGAGTTTTCCTAGTATTTCATCAGAACTTTCTATTTTCCATTGGAAAACCCATTTTGAAATTTTCCAGTTTTCCATTTGAAAACTAATGCACCTGCAATAATATGCAATTTTCCCAATGAGTTTGCCGAGTTTTTCATCAAGAACTTTCTGTTTTTCCATTCGAAAACCCATTTTGAAACAAAAAATTCCAAGTAAAAAAAATCAAATTTCCGACCTTTGTTTGGTTTTTCCAGTTTTCCCACTCTTCCACGAGGTTTTTCCAATTTCTTTTTTCACAGAAATCATCACTGAATGCAACAGTATGAACCATGAAAATTTCACAAATATCTGTTGGGCCATTTCGGAGTCTATAAGAGACATACAAACAAACACACATCCATTTTTATATATATAGAGATTAAACAGACCTTGTTGGAAATGTCTGGGAAATCTTAAAATACAAACCCATTACCTCGCTTATTTCATTTCATCAAAAGACCATCAATAAGACGGTAACCTAATAAAACTTTGACCAACACCGATTGTATTTGAAAAAGTGCTCAAGAACCTTTCTAAAAATCAAACCCCCATGGATAACCCAATCGGACACTCCAATCTTCTATTGCATTGTTCGTCAAACAAAGCAAAAAAGCACCCATCGGTCGCGTCCATCATTTCTATAAAAGCCTTTCGTTTCATTTTGTTTCACGTATAAAAGAGCAAAAAGTTCATACTATAAGAAAATTAAATTCATTACATTTGCAAAAGTTTTTCGTTGGCTGCGCTTTGCAATCAATCGGATTTCTCTGTTCCGAAGCGAAAACGTTATTCTTGTCTCATGCCTGGTCCATTGTATTCAGTAGCTTTCTTTTCCAGGTAGAATCTAAAGGAAGGTTTGTAGTGTGTTTCTACCGTTTCAATGAACTTTCCTTCCACAAGAGACGAAACGCTCTCGTCATCATGGGAATGAAATGTAATCTTCATCCATTTGATCTGAAAGTTTTTGATTCGTGTTTTAGTTTTTTTTTTCTTTTTCGTAAGTGCTTTGGTGTTGGTTGGTTTTGTTCTTTCTTTTGTTTGCAGGACGAGCGTTAGGAATTGAAATAAAAACAAAAGGCGTTAGAGACTAAAGAACATCAGAAGAAAAGGACACGAAGAAAATCTAAGATGATTCGCTTTCGTTGAGGTAGTGATGAATTCCAGGTACGTGTATGGAGTGAGGAGGAAAGTAAAAAGATGTTCCAACCAGAATAGACGATGTTAATTAGTTCGTTTCAGTTTAAAACATGGTTTACTGTGGCGTATACTTACTTTTTTATCATTGGTATTTAACATCATATCCAGGATGATTCACGAAAGTTGTGGAAAAAGCTAGAGGATGCATATACTAACTGAAGGTAGCGCTACAGTCCGTTGTTGACTTTGGCCTTAACCAACAGTCTCCGCCAGCCAGCTAGCTGTCTCAAGTTTTGCACTCCGAGTTGATTGAGATCTTCGGGATATTCCGAGTCGATGTTGGCTCCTAGGAAATTCGAACATCTAGAATGCTGGACAAGTGCCTTCCGTCGATTGCAATCTAGTTTACGGTTGATTGATCGGGAGATCTCCATGTTCCTTTATGGATGTTGAGATGTGGGAACCACGTGCTTGCTACCTTCAAATATTTGCTTGGGTCGTCATCAGTACATCCGTCCATTTCCAAGGCCTGTTGTTGCTTCGCAACTAAATGCTTTTGTACGTAGTTGGGAAGACACCCCGACTTACAACTCCCAACCTGGAGTACCAGACACTTGATGTGACTCCTAGTGCAAGAGCCGGAAAACCGCTCAGTCAGCGTAAGCCCCTCCGCCACGTCAAGGCTTACCCCATAAAGAGCATATGCATTTATGAACACATAAATACATTTTAGAAAATTTCCCCTCCCGGCTAAAGACCCTTATCTCAACCGAAGCAATACACCCTAGCTTTTTGGCACAAAGTTCGTGAATCACCATGCATAGTATTAAAACATGGTACACTGTGGCGTATACTTATCTTTTTTTAATTTCAAAATTGTGTGCTTTGACATGATAATCATGTGCCTTACAGAAGGTGAGTCAAAAAAATTCTGGGCAGACGGGCCTGCCTCGAATGACTTCAAACGCTACCTCTTTTCCCACCTGATATGAATTGTAATTAGCTAATGTAGTAATTTCTCTTAGCTCACAACTTTTTCTTTCCTTGTTTTTTTTTTCTGCAAGCAAGTAAGAACAGAGAAGAGATATACGAGGAATGTATTTGCTCAAGCATCCTTTCATTACTTTAAGGTGTTAAACAATTTAATGAATACTTAAATTAATTCTTCATAAAGTACAAGAAGTCATTGTGAGTGGAGAATACTGTGGCCAAGAGCCTTAAGAGCTACTAAACTAAAATGTCTTCTCATTTTGTTGATTCATAAAAAAACTGTTAACCTTACTTTCTACACAATCTGTTTGAGGGTGGAAAAATTGTTTGTTCCTGAAAATTGGTCGATATCAATCAATCATCGTTATTCCATTATGCCGATGGTTAAGTGATATTAATTTGATGCTTTTGATACAACTAAATTGACAAGTTTAATCTCTTGTTATCTACTTACAATCGGATTTTCGTTTTTTGAGCAAATTGAGCAAGTTGATGATTCTG
This sequence comes from Sphaerophoria taeniata, assembly GCA_943590905.1. Classification (NCBI taxonomy): domain Eukaryota; kingdom Metazoa; phylum Arthropoda; class Insecta; order Diptera; family Syrphidae; genus Sphaerophoria; species Sphaerophoria taeniata. The sequence goes on from OX016541.1 coordinate 30,720,535, forward strand.
AGAAGATGAACAGGCTTAAGTTGTCAATAATCCCAGTAAATCTTCCCAAAACTGTGGACAAAAAAGGAGGAAGGCGTAAACGTGAATTTAATTAGTCAACGTTTTCCGTCATATTATTTTTTCTGACGCCGCCATGACATCGTTTGTCTAATTATTTTGTTATTGACAAAATTTCAAATTCATTTAAGGTGCTATCAAATTTTCAAAACACTCGTGTTTTAAGCATGTGTATCCTGTTCAATACCCGCATTAATTGCTAACCCAACACGCCATAATCCATATTGCTGGTGCTGCATGCATTGCGACCACTTGAATTGGCATCTGCAATTCTGTAGCCGCAAAAGCCTCAATACAACAAAAATCAATACCAAAATCCACCGCGTATCACCATACCGCCATCACCATATTGCCATCATCATTAAGTATCGTATCGAACGGTTGTCGTCATCGTCGTCGTCGCACAAATTTACGATGAGGTGAATTTTGCGTTCTCATATTATGCACAACTCATTGTGGTCGGTTCATCGATTTCTCGAGTGTAGAGCATCACATAGCATTGTTATTATTACATTATGATTTTATACTTCCTTCCTTGCTCCTGGATCCTAGAAATCGACTTTGGTTTTACTTCAGTCTCAGTGTAGTTTAACGACGACGTTCATGTTCGTCGTTGTCATCGCTTCGGCTTGCAGTTTCATGCTTTCAGAATTTAATATTAAAATCTGATAAGTTATTGTTTGAAATTTATATTACGAAGAACGTCGACGTAGCGCTACGTAACGTTTATGAGCATTATATGCGTTCTTTACCTCATTTTCCGACAAGCTGTATCGCTGAATGTATGTTTCAAACAGCAGCAGCAGCTTCTTAATCCTTGTCGAGGATAAATCGTTTAGCAAAAACCCCCAAACCAATTAGCCTTAACTTGAAGTGTATGCTGATGTATGTGTGTGAGGTGAGTGCCATGCAGCTAATTAGGGTGAATAATTTAAATCTTTTTCTTTTTTTTGTAACGCCTTGACTGATGTAGTGCGGTTCATAAACAGGTAGATGTGGCAAAAATTAATGTTGGCAGCTATAGTTGTGTAACACACACACGTAGGCACCTAAACGATGCAGTTTAAGTAATTAGCTTTGATAATTAAAAACTGCAAATTAACTTTTCGTGTTTCTCTCTTTTAATGAAGGAAGTAAAGCAGTTTGGGCAATTTGCTACAATGACTTTTTCTACGTCGAAAACAACGTCAAGATTTTCTTGTTTTTGTTTAATATTCATTGAAAATAAATGCGTTTCATCACGGATTTTCATGGGAATAGCTATGTTCTTCTTCTAGCAAAGTTTTCTACAGACGGAGCAGCCCTTCCTTCTAAAGATGTCGATGTCGTCTAGATAAGACAATAATTGGTTGGAGTTGGTAACGAAAGAAGCTCTTGCAGATGTTCCAGAGTCATGGATTGCTTTCTCCAACACCAGGTTGAAGAAGATGCAGGCCAGTCAATCGCTTCGTCGGAGTCCATGGAAAATGTTGACGAGTATGGAAAGGATTCCGGATACATTAATTTGAGTACACGTATTTTGAAAGAAATTAGTGTCTATTTGATCCTAGTTAAAGTTTTAAGTTAAATTACCTGTTAAGTTCAGTAATTGCCTTTACGGTCAGAATCTTAAGCCAGAACTACAATGAACGGAACGGCCGGCTGGGGGGAGGGAGCCGTCCGTAACTGAGCGAGAATAAGAAATTCATATAATTATGGATTGCTCTGTTTCGTCAATTAACGATCAGTTTTGCTAACAGATCTAAATTGCGCAAAAGGACGTTTTTTTCGGAAGAAAATTTGGTAGCGGACTGGATTTATTTATTGAAGAGAAAGTTGACTTGTTGTCGATTTGAAGTATGTAATTAAATTCTTGTAATTGTTCATTCGTTGTATGGCCATTAAAATTTTGAAGGGTACCCCCTTATACAGCCGCCCATTATGCGTAACGTGTTCACTTGACAGTTTGGAAGGAAACGTTTCGTTCGGTTCTGATTCTGACAAAAGCTTCCATTTGCTTCCGCTCATAATAGTTAGCCCATAAAGGCCCCACTATATTGTCAAAAAACCATACGAAAATTTCCTTACTTTAGCAAAAGTAGTAGGTTTGGCTTTCTCTTGTTTACGCTGCCTAATTCACTTAAGCAATGTGCGAATGAAACCACACTAGTAAAAGTTGATCGAAAAGTTAACGAACGTAGCTTAATTACATTCTGGTTTGCTCATAGTTTTCATGTGACCTATGAGCACCTTTGTATATGGAACAACCAGTACTAATCAAGAAAAATTGCTTCTGTGAAAGATCTCAAGATGGTGCCACCATCGTTTGCCGTATTGAGACTACTCCCCAAATATATACATATGTATAAAATGATGAGCACCCCATAATGTACTTTAACTACGTTCGTTAAATCTTTGTTCAATTTTTACTAGTGCGGTTTAATTCTCTCGTTGCTAAATTGAATTTGACAATTTTAAGAAAAAAAGGCCAAGCCTTCTACTTTTGCTTACTTAAGGTTTTTTGACATCAGCTTAAGTTCACTAAAGCAATTATAGTTGGGCTAAGGCATTAAAGCAGAAACACAATGGCGCTTTAGGCAGACGCGTCGTTGCGTTACGATGCACCCGCTTCACGTGTGCTTTGAATGACAGTTCTCCCTCCATCATCATCAAACAGATTTGCCACTTTACTCCTTTCGAAGTAGTCTACTTCGATTTTTGAAAAACTTTGAATATCTATTCCAACTTCGCACCATCAAGAATGTTTTGAAATCTACTTCACTCGATTTTACTTGATATTTCCAAAATCTGCTTCGATTAACTCATTGAGTAATTTTATGCCTACAGTTCTATTATTTTCATCAGGAAAATATATAATCGATAAGTTTCTATCCTTATACACGAACAATAAGCGGACACACTTTACAAACACGAAATGTCAACCCATACATATACGCAAAGTATGAGTTACGTGATTGTATTTAAGTGTTTAATATTTTACGCCGTGCGCAACTTGGGTTGGAATGTTGGTTAAATTTAAGCACTAGTGTCATATTTTAGCTTGCTAGTTAAATTTTAACACATCATATCCGCCATGTAGTGTCAAAATTAAATCGAAAGTCAAGTTTGTATACACATTTTAATACAATTCACACACGGCTCTAATTGTAGATCTGTCTATGTATTCATGGTCAATATAAAATACACTATTTTAAAATCTTTTTCGCTTTTTCTCAATCTACTTCGCTTTATTCCCAAATTTACTTCGCTTCCATTTTTTTTTAAAGTGGTAACGCTGCTCCAAACAACAAATGAACAAACAGCTGTTGAGCTGTCAGACAAAGCAAAAGTTAAACCAAGTTGAACTTTTTTTTGACAGATGGTGGCTTCTTTACGTTTTCTTACGTTTGTCAAAAAAAGCGTACGTAGGAAAAGCGTCATTGTGTGAGGTTACACAGATTTCCTATAGCTGAACTTTTCGCAGTTGTCAAAATCGACGGCAAAGCGCCATTGTGTTTCTGCTTTTATGCTGTCGGCTTATCGATCATGCGCTTATGGGAAGAACATCTGTGCCGAAATGATGAATCGTTATAAAAATGAGTTGTTTGAACTGAGCTGTCAAGTTCTATATTACAGCGGTTATTTGAACGAAAATAGTGATGCAAGCATATCGACTTTTCGTGTTTTCACTCCTGCTGGCACTCCCAGAGTGTAGTGAGACTATCCGACCCGATAAACGTTTGTTGAACAAAACGTTTTCATTCTATAAATAGAACTTATGATCAAATCTTAATACTTTTCCTTTTATGCAAAAGAAAAAAACTAAAAAAAAAATAATGATTTACCTTGTGATTGTGAATGAAAAATGTTTGTCCATGTTGACATTTTAAGGCTACTTATTTTTTCTTTTCTCGCTTCTAAAGAATAAGTCATGTGTGCCGAGTGCTTAATAGATTCTTTTTATATTCAATCCTATGATAACAATAATATTATAAATTAGCTTAGCGTCTAGACGTTTCGCAGAGCATATTGCAGGCAAACAGAAAAATCCTTTCATTTTCATACTTGGCCTTCCATAAATTCTCTCACATAAAAATTACACAAAATTTCCTCAGTTAAAAAAATAACCATGAATGGAATGTATTTTTTTATGAACTTGTTGAATATTTGAATCGAAAAACTGAAACTGATAGTCCCTTCTGTTTACTTGTGTGTGTGTTTCTGACGCACATGCATCATCTGGCAGCGTCGGCTATCAGAGGAATTAGGATTGCCTCTCGGTTGTCATTGACCAAAACCCAACATTTTATTTGGCTTATAAAATAAATTTTACGAAAAACAAGTGAAGACCGTGGTAGGGCGAGCGATTGTTGCGGTGAGAGCTGATTGTTTATTTTGTATTGCGGCTTGCGTGGTTTGGTGGGTTGTGTCTATTGTTTTGGGTGACCGACTATAGCTTTTTTACTCTTGGTTTTTGTCTTTTTGGGTGGATGTTCAACAATAAAAGCCTGTTAACGCATAAACTGTTTTCGACATGGCCAGCATGGTTAGGTTAAGTGGTTAGAATATAGTGTTTGACGTGGTCGAATTAGGGAAATGACATCTGCAACAGATTGGTCAACTTATGTAGCATATGGAGGCTTAGATTCAATATTTTATTTTTCGAAACTAATGGTAAATATGGGATAATGGTTTTTATTGAAATGTAGAGTGATTAGAGTGTGTAGGTCTCGAAATTCGAATGGCATATTTTGTTGCTGTAAAGTTTGAAAGGAATTATTTGCACATCAAACTGAATTTCAAAACATCTCTCCCTCTGCCGCTTCTTGCTACGACTTGTTGAGATTCTCCGTTAAAGCACATTAAATCAAAGTGAGAACATTTTTGCAGTCGCACTCGCAACTAGATACGAAATAAAATTATTTTCAACGACTGACTCTTTAATTGAGTTTTAATTACTGACACACGAATGGCTTCGCTTTCGAAAGAACTCAACTTCACATTCTGGCAACGACCAGCAACCAACGACCAACGACCGACAAGAACAACACAACAACAAAATGACATTATATAGCCAGCTAGACTTTATCTATTTCCTATCTAAAAGGGAGTGTTGTGCGAAATTAATCCTTTGGAAAAGTTATCCGATTCGTTTTAAAATACCAGTTTTTGCAACGACAACGAAGAGCAGCAGGACAAACAGCCGGACACAGTCTGAGTGCCACGGCCAGCGAAAGGACACAGAAGTCACAAAGTGTCAGAGAGATGCCCCAACAGATAAAAACAGACAGAGTTCATTTTTGGCTCTTCATGCTTGAGGCAATGTGCTTGCTACATCTTGCTTGCAGCCAAATACCAGACGCCCGAGACCCGATATTAACCGACTGTCTGTACTTTTGATCCTTTCGGTCAGATTGGATGTGGTTTTTATGGCGGAATGATTCAATGAGAGAATGAGACAGCAATTGCAGCTGAAACATAATTTCATCAACAAAATCAAATTAAAACCACCAACAACTTTTCATGTTTATCTCGACTTCTCTCAAGTGAAGTATTTTCCAAGTGTTCATTTAATGTTTAGTGTGTAGTCGAAATTTAAGTTAGTGGGATTTCAAAAAAATTAAATTTAAACATTTTGATGAAGTGATGATCTCATTATTTTTGTATTTGTGGATGGTTTGACGAAAGATTGACGTCTGTTCTGTTTAAGGTATGGGCAAGGATACAAATAAAATTTGAATGACAATAGAAAGCGAAATTCATTATTTTCATGGGTTGACGTTTCTTTTGGCATTAAGACTGATTTGTAAATGTTGAAGAACCTGCAGATGTTGCTGTATCGAACGTAAGGACTAGTAACAGGATTTAGGATAAAAGAGAGCTACATTGGAATTTTTAAAGAAATAATAATGGGAAACTTATCCTTGTGCTGTAATCCATAGATATTGTTGCTGTTATTTTCCATTTTCAAAAAGAAACAAATGTCCTTGTTACGATCAGAGAAAGGACGTTATTAAAAAGTGAAATGTATTTGAATGAAGTCAAGCGTCTCATTAAAGTTCAATGAGAAAGCATTTTGAAATCTTCATATTTAGAAATATAGGATGGTATAAAAAGAAGCACGTAAAACTCGTTTGTATGTCTGTCAATTTGTAAAAAGGTCTATCCGTCCTGGAATCTTCAATCAAAATCGATGGGTTCGTTTATATTAAATTCGTTTTTTCTTAATTTTAGACACAAGTTATTTTGAAAAAAAAATATTTCTTTTATTGTGAGAATCGAAATTTAAAATTTTCTCGGAAAGTATTTCTGAAGACTTGTAACTATATAGGGATTTCTCACTAAGGGCGGGTCAATTTTAAAACAATATGGCAGCCACGACCTGTCAAAATCAACTGAACCCTATTGGAAACCTTTATTATCTTTAAAATACTAGCTCCAGGAAAAAATGCGTTTTCTATATAAAACTGCCCAGTTTTAAGTTACCTAAATCGACTAAGGGCGGGTCAATTTTAAAACAATATGGCAGCCGCGACCTGTCAAAATCAACCCAACCCTATTGGAAACCTTTATTATCTTTAAAACACTAGCTCCAGGAAAAAATGCGTTTTCTATATAAAACTGCCCAGTTTTAAGTTACCTAAATCGATGAGAATCATGCAGAGCGAAGTTTTCTTTTTTTTGATCTTCTTAGCAATTCTAGATTAGGCGACATTCTCTTTTACAATCTGAAAAATTGGGAGACTCGAACCGATGAGAATCATGGAGAGCGAAGCAGAATTATTCTTTGTCTCATTTGTTTGTGTTTGTTTTTTAGAGGCAAAGAACTTTGAAATGGAATAAAACAAAGTTTTTTTTTTTAAACCACAGCTTCTGCACGTCATAGTTGTTCAATTAATGAACGAAAAAAGTCAATATCGCCGCCACGAGCTGTCAAAATCAAACCGTCATTATTGGAAAACCCTTTATACCGTAACTGCCTTAGAAAACTCAGAAAGACCAAACACAACATTATTTTGAATTCTTTATTCAACTGCAGTTAATACATTTAAATTTAAGTTATCTTAATTAATTTAAGTTTCATACCTAAAAGTCAAAAATCAATTGTCACTTGTTGTGCGTATCACAGTAAAAAATTGATAAGCCATCTTGACAACCTTGAAGAAAAAAATTTATTTATTAGTAAAAGGATTCAAAATTTTTACAACATCGATCATACCTTCATGAATGTTTCCAGGCATATAGGAGGGAAAAACGGTGCGTGAAGAGCAGCAACTTTCTGACTTCGGCCAACAATCAAAACTACCATTTTCCTATAACTAACATCACACATGTACCACGGATGTCCAAAAGCAGCTTCTACAATCGCTTGGCTCTTCGAAAAGCAATTTAAAAAAAAAAAAAAATAGTTTACCTAGAAACTCAAATACTCACTGCTTCAATCAGTTCATTTCCATAAAAGCTGATAATGAATACCTGTGACAGTGCAGTCACCATCAGAGAAGTGTATTGCAGAAGCTCCTCCGTTGTTGCTGAGGTCACTTGAAAACTTACGAAACAAAGTGTAGCAGACGAAGCAACAAAATTCAAGATCAACGAGGAACTAAAAATCTTGTCCACTGTATTGGTGAGGCTAGAAAAAAAACGTATTTAAATCATATAACTTGTGTTTTTTCCCTGACTCACTCCAGGCATTTAATGTGATTTTTCAAAATTGCTCTCAAAAATTCCCGATTTTCGTCATCTGAAGTCGGTTTAAACTCTTCAAGTTTATTAGCAATATACTTGAACTGCATGCACAACTGTTGGACAGCTGCAACCAAAAACAAATCAGCACTGGCATAAGCAAACGACACCAGAACGGATCCGTACACTTCCATGACATAGGTGAGAATATAAATCCACCAGATGCTCCTGGGATCATAAGGATACCAAAGAAACAACGGCAGAGGGAAATCAAACTCCATTCCAAATATCAAAAATGACAAAACCGATTTGACAATTGGAAAAAGAATAAAATAGACGATATTCATCAAGCAAATGCCAGCATACAGTCTCATGACAAATTGCGAATGTCTGAAACACTCCTCGACCTTATAGCCCTTCTGCAGTTCCCTTGTCTTTGGATAAATGTCTTCGAGTTGTTCTAGTACCTTTCGAATTGCAGCTTTTCGCATAAACAATGTTACTATTTTAAACAATGCCACATTTCCGAATCCGACAGTAGGAGCTTCTGCGTATGCCTGAAGATAATCGCCAGTTCTTAGAGTCAAAACAAAAAATACAAGTTGAAGAATATATTCGGTGATGTAGGTTCCGAAGCCAAAGTAAAAAAGCCAATTCATAATAAACGAATGCAGACGGGTTTTTCTTGAAGATTCAAAAATATCTTGACCCAGGGCTTTAAATAATTGCACAGGAATGCAGACAAACTCAAAGTACGGAATTAAGACCATGGTGCACCTCGATGGATATTTTGAAATTCAAAACCTTTCTTTTGTGGTGCCTTGCTTGTATTTATAATGCCCCACAGAAACCTTAACTTAAATTTTTAATGAAGAAGTTTGTTGTGCGCATCGTTTTCGTTTTCGGTAAATAGGATAATTGAAATAATTGAGTGAGAATATTCGAGTAAGTAATAACACTTCGAAAAATGTGGTAAGCATGCAAAATTTAATAAATAAATTAGTGCTATAAGGCATTTTCTATCCCTAAGGTGGTTATGTATCCTTCACTTTATTTGAAGAGAGAAATGTACGTCAAGAATACATCAAAGAAAATTAAACTTAGGGAAACGTAGGTGAGCTGGAATACGTTTAAGTGTCATGCATAGATTCATAGTCTCAATGGCACAATCTTGCTAGGCAGTACACCGCCAATTCTACTCTACCAGAGTGTCATGACTCCCCAGTTATTGAGCTAATTAACGATTCCATGGGACCAATCCTCTTTCGTATATTCTTGCTGTTTTTAAAGCCCTCAAAGATGTCAACATACATAAATCCTCTTCTCCGGTGGTAAATCATTCTGCAGAGGTGCTATTCCATTCTGTCTGTTTTATTCTATTGGGCTCGTTCTGTAAGTTGGAAAACAGTATTTGTCCAGCCAATCCCAAAAAAGTTTAACCTTCCTCACCCTCTATTTATAACGACCGATTATACTGACTTCCCTTGCAAGGTCATGAAAAATCTGATAATTTTTCAACAAATTTCTCGAAGGCGGAAAGATTCTTTGTGACCAGCAGTAGTGATCTGATGGTCTATCTCACTCAATATTGGAATAAATTATGTCTTAACGCCGATCGTTTTGGCGAAAACAAGATTGCTGCGCTCGATATTTCAAAGGAATTTGATGAAGTCATCTTATCCAAAATGTATGCACGACTGAAACCCAAAATGAAAATATTGTTGTGCCGCAGGGCTCCGTTTTGTCACCCAACATCTTCCTCATATTTAGAAAAAATCTTTTGATTGTAACTTCTAATTGTTTCCCTGACGATAAAACCCTTAGTTTTATATCCATGTCTCATACCTCCAATTCAGAATTGCAATAAGTACAATTTCTAGGTTTCTTGATACTATCTGGGGGCTGGTGCTCAAGTGACATAGTTAAGACTTTGATGGTATATGAAGACGAGCACCTCAAATGAATGGCAATTGAAACATCGTAGAATCATTTGCTACCTTTGAACAGCGTCGTAACTAGTGATGTAAAGAACCGTTAATTTTGTAAACCGAATCGACACGAGTTGGTTTCTATGTAAACCGAGTTGCAACTCGAATTGTCTAACTTCAGTTGAACGGGTCAACACAGTTTGTCAACAAAGTTCACCAACTCGATTTTCCAACTTGGACTGTTCCGAAAATGGACCTAGAAAATACTTAAAAATAAAATGGGGTTCTTAATCCGTCAAAACAGTTAATGACTAAAAAAGAGATAAGATACGAGTCTAGGTCGCCAGAGGGTTCTGAATGTTAACGGATTGCCCCAAAAACTGTAATTGAAAACACATAACATAAAGTAAAATCAAAAACACTTACAAAATTAGAACAAACTAACTCGGGTTTTTTTATATCGATTGCCAAGATGGCAAATCTAGTTGGTGAACCTATTTGACCCATAACGTAACGTTTTGTGCCCCTTTTCTATCGTTTATACTTTTACAGCCAGTATACTCATATGTAATGGACCGTTGGATTCCCCCTTTAAACAATCCAGCTGTATTACTCCTGCTTTCAGGAATGCCTACATATCTATTTTTCTATTTACCCTCGAGCCCGCGAGATTCGTTTTTTTTAGGCGTACTGCGTGAATGTGACACTCTCTTCTACAGGCTCTCTCCCCAATCGTAGTAATTCAAGACCAATTTACATAGACACAAACTTTGTTATCACAGGATTTGCTATCTTATCGCTCATAGGCTCAATGTGTCTATTGCATTGCATTCTTTTTCACTGCTTGCGTTTTTAGAAGAACAAAAAGTCTCTTACATTTGTTCTAGACCGATCTTGAATAAGATAAAAGAAGAGTTTAAAGCTCATAACAAAATCGTAGAAGAAACCATTAAAGCCACTCTCTTAATTGAAAACATAAACATGATTTATACTTACAGAAAAGTGATACTTGAGGCCTCCTTGACTTTTACTTAAGTTTATTTTGCAAATTTTCATTTTCATCATACCTAGATGAAACTTAGACCTGAAAATACATGCTATGCCACCTACCTGGTAGATGAAGTATCATCAAACACAAACTGGACACACAACACCTTACAATTTGTTCATGTTCGCTTTCAGTTTTACTTATATATAATACAATCGCCCATATCCTTTCTTAAAACCACCTAAGAGTATGTACCTACATAAGCTTAATAAAAGCAGGTTTGCATATATAATCGAAGTTGCTCATAAAAGATTATTTTGATAGCTCCTGTGTATCAGACACGAGATTATATTAAAAAAATACCTACTTCCATTAGGGATGCCGTTTAGGCAGCAATTTTTGACAGATGGGATCAATTGAAAATGATTTTAATCTTGACCCTAGCTGACAGTATCATTTTAGAACTAAAAAAAGTGAATGCTCATTTTAAATATGCTATATACCTATATGCTATAAATCGACATGAATTTTGTCAAACTGTCTTAGGTATTATTTCTCAAAATTGCCAACAGTTCTGTCTTGATACAAAATGTTGAAAAGATGACTAAAGATTTATTTATTTTATGACTAAAGATTAAGACAAGAAAGAAAACACCCAGAGACGAGGAAACAGCATTAAATGTTAACATTAGAATTATCCAGTCTTATACAAAAATAATCCCCTTAACTTGTTCATAGACACGTCGATTGAATTTTTAGTTGTTTATTTAGTCTGGAGATTTTGTTACGGAATTTTAAGGGGCAAATACTTTTTTTTTTTTAAACTGATTATTTGCTTAAATGAAAAAAATTATAAAATACTCCAATAGAAAAAGGCCTTAATATTCAACAGCCAACAGTGAGGTTATAACGAATCGTTACATGATTTTTCTTTCTCCTAAACAACATGCAGCCACCAACATAATTGCCATAATCCACCATCGATGACAACAGCCGATAGGATCATTTGCTCAATACGTACCTACATTCAATCATCACCCGTAAAAGCATAAGACCGTCTGCACTGAGCTATACAACGCCATGGTGAGAGTTCATCGTTATTTAAAAAAATAATCCGCCATGATATAAGCGTGAAGAAATTCAACAAAACAAAGAGGAAAGTTAACAAAAATGGCAAATAATAATAGTTTAATATTATTTTATGTAACTAACCACTTCGATAAGAATAAACTTTCGAGTCAGTCGGCAGTGAATAGCAATAGCAGAGCGTTTAAAAAGAAGAGCAGAGAAAATTGAAATCTACGGGTAACTTTTCGGCATCAGAGCAATCTCAAGCGGTTTACTTAATCTGCCGAAACTTGAATTTATAGTTCTCACACCTTCTCTTCTGTTCGCATGTCGACTGTGGACCTTCAACGACAGCATCATGAAACGAAAAATCGTTCTTGAAACTCTTCCGTGGCTAAGGCAGTGGAATATTACTTCTTTGAACATCGACGTAATGTCTCATGCCTCACCCTCTTTTACCGTTACTTCAACGGTTTATGCTCTAGTGAAATAGCCAGCTGCATTCCTCCCCTTAAGATATTCAACCGTAATACCCGCGCCTCTAGGAATGCCCATCAGTTCACCCTCAAGCCCAACTTCGGACGTACAGTCATGTTCAGGGAATCATTCTTCAGCCGTACTACGTGAATGTGGAATTCCCTTCCACACTCTGTGTTCCCCAGTCGTTGCAATGTACAAGAATTCAAGACCAATCTGCCCATAATCTCGTAAAGGCCCTAACTACAAAATTTTCGATTTTGCTTTTTTTGCATATTTGGATTAAGGGCAGTTGCTCTGATTTTTTCGTATTTATTTCCTGAGCCTCAATCTTCAAATAAGCCAGAAAAATCAAATTTTCAAAAGCCCTAAGTACAAATCATGAGGACAAAATTTTTAAAAAGCCCTAACTACCACATAGGGCTTTTTATAAGCGACTTCATGCAGAAAATTGACCCCAGACATTTTTTGAAAAGCCCTATGTAACAGATAGGGCTTTTTTAATAGATATGTTTTGTAAGACGGTTTTTAAATTTTCAACGGTTTTTCACAAGGCAGGCTGGTTTACAAATTAAATTCTGTTTAAGTTAGAGAGGACAAAGCTAGCTTTCATTTGAAATCAGTTTTGCGTGCATTACGGTGTGAATTACTTTTATTAGTTTGAAAATTTGTTTTGAGTCCGTGAGTGAAAAACAGTGATTAAACATGAACAGGGCAAGAATGCTGGTTAATTTAGCATTGAATATAAATCAACGAGCTAAAATCGAAATGATGAAAAAGCAATCGAAAAAAAAGAAGACATTATCATTTGAAATGGATCGCGACTATGTTCCTGATCCTGAATATAATAGTAGCGATTCAGATGACGAAAATCATCCACAGTTAGCTGGTAGTTCGGTGATTGACAATATTCGAGAAGAAACTGAAACTCCAGCATTGACAGAACACGTGGAACAAAGTACAATTGCTACAACAACTATAACTACAGGTAAGGTATTGAACAGATTTTCAAAAACTACAAGTTTTGAGATCTTGTACTATTGTATATTAAATGACGTACATAGACATACATGTAAAATCCTTAGAATCAAACGACAATCATGGACAGGCTGCGGAAATCACCGATGATGGCGGAAGGTTGAAAAGGAAGAGGAAAGGGCTAACACCGAAAGAAAAAAGTATCAAAAGGAAAGAAAAAGAAACGAGGAAGCATCCAGTTCGACCACCGTGTGGAGAAAAATGCATAAAAAAATGTATATCAAAAATTTGTGAAGGTAGGAGACTTTCTATTAACTCTCCGTTTTGGTCTATGGATTGGTCAGGCAGGCAACAATTTATATTGAGCTCAATACAAAAGAAAAAAACGGCTCGAGAAACAAAACAAGGTGCATTAACAAGAAGAAAATTTAGCCTTTTTTATTTTATGACAAATGAAGAGGGGAAAAATTGTGCAGTCTGTAAGGCGTTTTACCTTACGACGGTAGGATTTTCGAAAGAAAATAACAGTGTCATTTACGATGCAATTTCAAAAACAAATCAAGGTGCACTAGCGCCCCGAGTCGATATGCGTGGACGATGCGGTCGCTCTGTTGCTACATTGGACATTGGAAAAATAAAGGAGTTTATTGAATCATTTAATCCAACTATTTCACACTATCGCCGAGAACATGCTCCTTTGCGTCGTTACCTTCCAAGTGATCTTACAATGAAAAGTATGCACAATGAGCTCATGGAAAGGCATCCCAACCTTACGACATCATACCAGAACTTTTGCAAAATCCTTCGGGAGATGAATATCTCTTATGCGTCGCTTGGGCATCAAGAATGCGAACTGTGCGAAAGTAATAAATTACATTTATCCACCCAGCACGAACAAGGTAAAGCTGAAGAAAATTGTGATGTTTGCGACGCCTGGATGGATCACAAAACCAGAGTAGCGCTTACTAGAGCAGAGTATCAAAAGCAAAGCAAGGTACATTCTAATGAAATTTTGCCAAATACTCTAGTTGCATCTGTCAACTTGCAAAAAGTGATTATGCTACCACGTTTAGAAGGTTTCAAAGCCGTTATTTTTGCTAAACGGATTATAGCTTTCAATGAAAGTTTTGTGCCGATTGGAACAATGAGCAAAGAAACACCTTCTGCAGCAATTTGGCATGAGGCAACTTCGGGTCGAAAGAAAGAAGATATCATAAGCACTTTTCATGCTTTTTTTTTTACAACATAGAGATAAGGTCCATGTTACTCTATGGGAGAAGAGGAAAAAGTTTTTCCTAATAAATGAACAAAAGCATTGTTAACTTAAATTAAAGTTTTTATAATATTTTTCGTTTCATTTTATTCAAAATAAAGAATTTTAATATAAACTTCGTGCACATTGGTGTACATAGGGCTTTTTAAATATATCTTTTAAAACGCATAAAAGCCCTATCTACGCTATTTCCTACATACATCTTGATTTGTAAAATAAAGTTATTGGTAAAAATAAAGCACACATTAAGCTTTAAAAAAATATTTTTTTTAATTTTTTTAATTTGTATCTTTGGGTCGTGGTAAGTGATTTAGTGTTTTTGTCTATAACTCAAAAGTATGAAAAATGCAGTTAGGGCCTTTACGAGATTATGGGCAGCAATGTTAACCGACACCTCATCCTAAACCCTCTCCATCTATCCTAATTTTCCTAACGCCCGCACTGTGCTTTGGCATAAAAAGGGAACAAAAACCCCTTGAGTGCATGCTTATTATAAAAAAAAAAAGTGGAAGACGCATCATAGAGGCCTATGATCTCGAAATTCCAATCAACCATCTTTCGCTTAAAGACGCGGTTAATCTTGTCTTATCCATTCCTACCCTATTTTACAAGGCTATGTACATTATTATTCTTGATACAAATGGGTACCTATTCCAATTCCCCGCTCCCTATAATTTTTTTCAAATCCTACAAAACCCAAGAAAACCAAAATAATCAAAAATTGTACTCCTCCGAAATATTATCCAACAATGTTCTGATTTTTTGTTTACCTCGCAAATCAATTGAAATATTAATCCTAAACAACCTTAAACCAATATTGAAATACCGCATCAGCAGCTCCACAAACAACACCTGTTCATGAGGCACAGCAAATTTTGTTTTTATTTTTATTGAATATAAATTTTACAGCCAAGTCAGTCAATTCGATTTCGATACACACAGCACCGTCACCGACCAACAATGTGAAAGCAGATGGACTGTCAATCAGAAACGAAAAGAAAAACAAAAACAAGCATTTCAGGTAGACTTTATAGGACAACAGTTAGGACCTTTGCAGACATCAAAAAGAAATCAAATAGTTACTGCTTTTTATATTTGAAAATTCCTCATAAAATTCTTCTTCTGTCTGAAAGTCGATCAAAAAGTTTTATGAATTTCGTCTGTTTGTTCGAGTTAACGATCAATAACAGCAACCAGAAAAAAACGTATCGATTTAACCTCAAAATCGAACCCAAAATGTTTCTTTTATGAGCATCCATCTCAGCTGAGTGTGGGGCAGGTTTGATATATCCCTCAAAGTTGTCCGATCTCACTCAAATGGACACACAACGAAGATGAACAATCTATGTTCATCCACTGCCAATCCGTTGAATCTGACTGGGCGGCTGTTGGCCTATCTATTTCATCCATTTTGCATGCCTTGTCTTTATGGACTATAAAGGACAGTACGGAATGGAATCGACTGTTAGGAGTGTAGATGAAGATTTATACGGTACATTATTTTGGGTTTACAGGATTTCGGCAAAAGTTTTGATCGTATCCTCCTCGATAGTTGAGACTCTATTTATGAATGGTGTGTTAGCCAATGAACTTCTTGATGGTGGTAGTGTAATGTGCTGCAGCTGGAAAGGCTGATTCACACAACTTGGCCATCACGTCACCGAGTGGCCATCACAATGATGGCATAGAAAGAAAAGGGGAAGGAACAGGAGCAAGCTGGATGAGACGACTAAAGGACAATACCAAGCTAAAGTCACTTCTTCATGCAACATTATTTATTCAAAGGAGGCAATAGCATCACCCTGTGAATTTCTAATATTGATGTCATGGTCAGACGGCAAGTCCTTTCGCAGCACAAACAACCGCATCCTTTGCTCTTCTCCTTGAATTACATTGCCACGACCGACCGTGCGTCGTCGTCCTTATCCTGAATTTGTTTAAGAGCCTGGAGACTGGAGACAGTGAACTGGACTGCTTCTATTGTTGTTGATGAATAAAAGGATAAGGAATACAACGACACAACAACAACAAAAAGGATAACAATGCATCTTCTTTGGTAAAAGTTCGAACTCATTCAGGTTCGATTCGGTTTGTCAAACTGTCAAGGACTAGAAGAGGGCTACCAGAGCTATACAACGACAGCTGAAAAACGACCAACCAACTAGCCCAACCGCTGTAAATAAGAAATGATGAATTATTGGTATGTCCTTGAGGAACGATTTGTCTTTGCCCCTGCAGGAAGAGTGCAGAGTGCAGAGTGCAAAATAAAGAGCTAATACCATCAAGTCGGTTCAGGCCACAAGCCAAGCCAACAAGATGACTGGAACTTGTTTTGGAATTTGGATGTGTGGTGTACTCAAGCCAAATGGTGCTGCATCGGCATGAGTGGCAAAAAGTAGAGGATGACATGCTTACTTTGCCACGTGGAAGTATTATTGGCAATAGCTGGGGTTTGTCGGTTAGATTCTTACTTTTCGTTTGACACCTATTAACAAAAAGTCAAGGCTGTAATTTGGTTTGTTAAAAGAATTATAGATATAACACTTTTCTTAATTGGATTTAAAATCAAGCTGGAATTCAGATAGCTTCAATCAGCATTTGATAATGAGTAGTCGGAATGAGTCTGTGGATGAGCTCTTATGCCACCCTGTTATTTTATTATTATTCAATTATCCCTACGAAAATCTAAAAACTTGATTTAATAAAACTTAAAACGCCATTAAAATTGCCTGCCGAAGAACTCCTTTAACTACCAGATTACCCTTGTCCAAGTTTGACGTCAAATTAATTTCAATGCACATAAAATGTTCAAGGACATTAGGTACTATAAAGCCCTCTAACAAGTCCCGTTGTACCCTAAATTTGTTGATTTTTTGCCACTCCCGCTCTCTCCCCTTAACAAATTTCTAACAACTCTATATCAATCGACCTTACTTATCCCTAACTATTTTAATTTACACCCTAAAGTCATTAATCTATGTAAATTTGCCTTCCACGAAGCAATTCAGAAATCCTGGCCAGAATAATGCACACATAGAAGTGCACAAGACCAATTGCCCATGTAAGAACAAAACTTTTCGTCCGACATTAAAATTTATAACTCTCCTTTCTTGCGGCAATAATTTTAAGCCAAGCAAACAAGCGAGCGTATTACGGACGTACTCCGTAGCGCGTGTATCGTTCCACGTTGTTCTTCAATCTGCATAGTTCGTCGATGTTGGCTGTACCAATTCCGCGCTCTTTTACATGAAGTCGGGAAGGAGCAGTCGGGTCTGTGTGTATATGCATTAATCGATATCCTGGGAAATCCCGAAAATTATCATACGCTTCCGTAGCCCCGCTATAATTTTCTTCAAGATTTCCAATGCACTATACTGTGGCCTTACATGACTGTGCATACTCCCTGGTTCGCTGGATTAGGGACAGTGTGTTTAATAAATCAAATGTTATTCGAGTGCCGACAATCGATTTTTGTAAACGAATTTATTACAATCAAGCGATTGAGTTGAAATGTAAAATTGCCTGATCCTGGTAAAAGGAAGTAAGGATACCTATTCTAGGAATTTGTTTGATCTTTTTTTTTTTTTTTGGAAAGTTATCCATTTCATTTTTTGCTTCACAATTCGCCTTGTATGTTGAAGTGAAAAAAATCTTGTTTGTTTTTTTTTTTGGAACTTGTTATGCACTCTGCAGGATATCCTCTTTTCATGTAGTTATAAAGCATTATGGCTTTCATACGTTGGCTTAGGTTCAAGGAATTTTCAATTTCAT
The DNA here is from genome assembly GCA_943590905.1 of Sphaerophoria taeniata. Lineage (NCBI taxonomy): Eukaryota > Metazoa > Arthropoda > Insecta > Diptera > Syrphidae > Sphaerophoria > Sphaerophoria taeniata. The sequence continues at coordinate 30,738,740 of OX016541.1, forward strand.
TGGAATATGAATCGATTATGTAGAGGAAATTCGGATGAGGTCTATCAGAGTAGGGGAAAAAATCGTTGGGCTGGATTTTCGTTCACACTGGGGTATAGGAGCGATATAACTAACACCACTGACTCATGAATGTAGAAAGAACAATAATTTATGGAAAATTTGATGTGGAATCAAGAATGTTGCGAAATTGCAAATTTTCTTACTATTTGGAGAGGAAAATTATGAAATTTCAAACGTCCGTTCTTTGAGTTTGACTTGGCTTTTTGCTTTTTGTTCTTTGTATTTTGTCAGCTAACATTTTTTGAAAAGCCTTAGGAAGCCTTGTCTGCAGGAGACAAGGAAATTTCGAACTCTTTTTAGAGACTTTATGGGATTATCGACAGCATTTTCTTTCGTCTGAGATAATTTAGAGTTCAGCTTTGAATATGTTTTTATCAGAATTACTTCTTTTAATGGATATTTCAATTGACGAATGATGTTGTCAATGAAAAAGCTATCAAAGGGGATTTGAAGATTGCATTTAGAGCTGGGAGTGTCTTATTGTTATGAGACTTAAGGCAACTCAAGAACAAACATACAGTAAGCAGTTCAAATTGTTGGTTAAGGAGACTTTGACTTTCATCTTTCTCAAAATGTTTTTCGCATTTTGAGTTCTATATAGCAACTTCATATGGGAAATCAACTTCAAAACAAGGTTCACTAATTTTAACATCGATAAGAACTTCTGAACTAACTAAATTCATAGCATCCACACGACGACGCGACGGTCTTTACGGAAAACCGAAAACTCTATATCAAAAATCTCTGTGTTCAATATTGTGGCCTTCACATAAGTTCCATCAATGTTTAAATGCTGTGAATTCGGATTTTTTATAGATTGTAGTAGTTTGACTATGATTTTTTCTTACTCTTTAATAAATAAAATAAAGGAGTAGTACGACAACTCCGAAGAAACAACGGCTAAGTGGGCATATACTCTTCAACAATTCCTTGAAGTTGAAGGGGCCTACAAATTTATACCGTTTCCGAACGGCTGAGTTGAGAAGCACTTTTCCATGACAAATCTGGCTCCCAATCCATGAAGGAACTCAGCCGAGAGGAGACACAACGGTTTTCTATCGGGATCGGTCCCTCGCGTGAATTCGCCAGTCATCATAACCAAGCGCTCTGGCATCCACAGCTACGTGGTGTTTGTACCGAATCATCTGGGGGTTGCGTAGAAGACTTTCTTGGCTGGTGCGTTATTATCCATTCGCTCGTTGGGGCCGCACGAACATAGTCGTCTTTTCTTGGTTTTCTGGATTACATCAACATCTCATACAGTTCGCGGTTGAACTTTCATCTCCATTCGCCATCGTCACATACAGGAACAAACATCCATCGAAGAAGATTTTTTCGAAAGTGTCCAATATCATTTCGCATTGGTAAAATCAAAGTTTTGTTTATTAGGCACTTTGTATTTAGAGTAAGGAGTTTTGAACCCAATGTTTTGTTCAAATTGTTAAGCGTCATGTAGCACAGCTGGATCAGTTATTTCAGGAATCAGGAATCCTGAAAATATCGCCACCATAAGCTCTTGGCGATAGATGCTATCATATGCAGCTTTTAAGTCGAAGAAAAGACCTTGGGTTTTGATTTCATTACAATAAAATTCAGATATAAAATTCGTTGGTCTAGGATTTGCCTAAGTGTAAATGTTTGGTCTATCGTTGTTATGCCTGGCAGTTACGGAATAAGCGGTATGAAAGCGGTACTGTATCTTTTATGTAGCAAAAGACTAGAGAATCAACCGGAGCGGATCTCAGAACGGAGCGGCTGCTGCACACGATAAACTTAGGTAGAACAAGTGGATCGAGGAAAGAAACAAGTAAAAGGATAAATGCAATTTACTCTCAGTCTGTCTCTGTCTTTAACGAAAACTAGAGAATAAACGATGAGTGGTGACTGATTGACGACTCCTGTGTGTTGTGCGATTAGAAGTCACAGAATACTCGGCTGGATTCGGTCTTGTGCCTGTCTCTATCAAAAAACTAGAGAATAAAAGGTGGGTGAAAACCGGCTGATGGGATCCTATTCGCGGTATTCGTCAAAAAAGAAAAACAACGAAATATTTTTCGGAATTGGTCCAGCAATCAACAATATAGGTAGTTCAAGGAGAAGCCTTGATTGGTTGGAGATACACTAAGTAAAAGTGGATTGATTTCGAGCATGCTAAATTACAAGTTTATCCCCAAAAGGTTTCGGTTATGAAGCAACTAGCCGTATACCAATGCTCAGTACAGCAATTTGACTCCCGGCGATTTTTAACTCTAGTACACTGGATTGGTACTCGGTAACGGAGAAGAAAAAAACCTGCCTCGGAATTTCACTTCAATATATGAATTTTATTGTAACCACACAATGTGAATTGTAAGGAAGCAAATGAAACAAGTTTGAATTTATTGAAAATTTAATGGCTATAACACGCTATAGCTTTGATTTCGCCTGACGTTGTCGAGTTCAGTCATAGGAATTCAATGCATGCCATCACAAAGAAGCTTCGACCTCACGTTTCGTACATACGATAAGCAAATATGTTCAGTTGTTTCAATCACTGATCGATGCAGTTTTCGAAACTGTCTCTGGGTTCACCCTTCACAACAACAAAATATAAGTATTCAAGTACATCTTTAGACTTATCAACATTTTTCAAAAATTACGTATGTTTTTTCCTTTCCCACATCTTTCTATTTCAACTCAAGTTGAATGTTGAAATGAAAATCTAACCTGGTGCGTTCTCTCACCTCCAGTCTCTTTTTCTTTAGATCAAAACTACTTACATGTTATATATAAAATTTCTAAGCTTTTACAAATTCTAAAGTCGATTGTTGACTTTGCTATACAAATAAAATTCCTTTCTGCATGCACAACCAGTGTGGGTTTATATTCAAATATGACTTCAAGAATTACGTTAGCGCGATACTAACTAAACACACACTTAACATACATATCACCTTCATTTTCATAGAATTCCTTCTATGAATAATATCACGAATGCCCTCGCTGTTGGCTGTTGGCTGCAATCACTGTTCCTTTCGTATCATATCATTTCATTTTCAACGTCGCAGCCTCATCATCATCATCGCCGAGCATTGGCAAAGTGCTGAGTACTTTTTCTATCCTTATTCATTTTTTTTTTGGTGAACCCAACTTCCTCCCGCAAGATCTTCTATTTAGGAATGCTAATGCTCTGCCCTGACACATATCGCGCTGTTACAATGCAAGTTGAGTATAATATTTGAATTTTTAATAAAATAAAACTGCACATATGTGCATCTGCTTTTAACACACAAACGCAGAAAAAGAAGAAAACAGAAAAGAATAGAAGGAAAATGGTGAGAATTTTTAGCTCAGTAACTGAAAGTTGTTGAATATTGTCAGAATATTATATTTTTGAGATTTATTCACTTTGTTCTTTCAATGGAACTCTAAGAAAGAAACACATCATATCAAGACTTTGATGCCTTTGCTGAAGTAAGTTTTGAGTCTTTACAGAGGAGAATAGGTAGAGCAGTTTCGAGTGTTTTTGGAAAGAAAAGCATTTGATGAGGTCAAAGCTCTCGGTGAAATGTTAAATTTACGAAGAATGTAAAATTAAAAAAAGAACTGCCTTTTATTGTACGTCGAAGAGTCAAATTTTCATCAATGAAGGCTTCCGCACATCTCGTTGTGTCAACTTTGAATTTTTATCAAAATCGATAAAGCAGTTCTTAACATCCTTGGTACTGCAAAAACAAATACGGAATTGATTTAATTAAAAATCGAGCGATATTAAATTAATTTTTATGATGTTAATGTTTAAATGCCATTTCCAAATACCAGAGTAATTTGAAATGTTAATGATTAATCCACAAATGCATGAAAACCCGCATGAAAAGGTGTCAACAATATGCAATCCGTTGACGTTGATGACGGAAGCAATTAAAGTATCTGAACTTTTTGTTAACCAAAAAGCTTAACCGACTAATTCAATAATCGCATCTGAACCCCCACCATCGAACCCCTCCAGTCACCAGGAAAGAAAAAAACACCCAAACATAATTATCGAACCCGACAATTTCATTTGAATATTTTTAATAATAAAAATTAAATTTAAATGAATCGAATATACTTTGCACCTCCTGCCACCGACCTCCGCCACCACCATGCGTCAGCCGCACAGTTTGCTTTGGTTAAGTGTGCATAAAATGTGAATTGCAATTACCACAACAGCCGAGGAGAATGAATAAAACTCAAAAATCACATTCACACGGTTGAAGGAACTTGATGTATAGTAAAAGGAGGTAAACGCACATCACCCATTCCCTCACTCATTGGTCCGGAACCGCATGAAAACTGAAAATATCAGCTGGTGGCTGATGGTGGCAAGGAAATTGGAAATTTGAGGACGAGCGCAAAACTTGATGAGTGTCATTGTATTATCGGGTTGTGACCAGAATGGAGAGTACTGCATGCAGTGGTTTCGAAGGTGATCAGTTCCATTTTTCACTCCTGCGTTCTGATGGTCAGAGCAGTTGCTTTTGCAGGCTTTCTCTCTCTCTGCGTGGACAGGATGTGGTGCGTTTGTGGTCAAGTTGCAGCACTTTACGCGCGAAGTCAGTTGCATTTTGTATATCATTTCTGACATTTTTCTGGTTGAATTAAACATCATGAAGGCAGTTTTATATACAATTGCAGTTTTGGCAGTGTTTTTTTTTGTCTGTTGTCGGGGGTTGGGAATATTTTTTGATTTTCCGCTGCAATGAATTGTGATTGCCTGATGCCAAGTGTATGGCAATGGGGACCGCATTAACTGAGGGCAGCCTCTCTATATCATTCTAGCAAGCGAGGTCAGGAAATTACAAAATGTCAAATAAAGTGAGTTATTAGTGAAAAAGTCGAGAGCTTGTGTTTTTGAATTCGGACACAAATTTAAAATGACATTTCGCTTGAGGCAAAAATGTTATTAAAATTCCAGAAACACTTTTGAATGGACACTGCATGGGACGTTTCGCCGAAATTGAATTTTCTGATAGGATTGTTTTTAATTCGAAATTTGACTTCAGACAATTTCACATAATAATCTTTCCATCATACAAGCCGTTAATCTTCTTCTCATGGTATTCAAAGCCATTTCGCCAGTTGTTGCATTTTTGGCATCCAAGAAAATTTACAAGTTTTAATAATTACAAAAACAGCTTTGAAATTCTTTAACCACTTTTACTGTTCCTCCGAATTGTCCTTTGAATGAAATCTAACTGTCAAAATTGAATTTTACCGTGTTGTGTCTGTCAAACGAGTAATTTATGTTCCCATTTTGTTCCATTTCGACAATAAATCAATCATTACATTTAGATTTATGCTTTTGACAAGAGTCCTTCATCCAACAAAGACAATATTCTCCACAGGTGTGTAGAGCAATGAAGGTGTGCGAGCCCTATTCCACCAGTCATTGATATTAAATTGATTTCGTGATGGAAAGGATCTTTACATCGTTGATTATATGACACTGACATGGTTAAATATTTCTGAAGGTGCATTCGTTTAGGTCCTTTGGTGGAACGAGGACATTACAATAATTTTCTGAATTATATGTCATCTGGTTTGAATGCCGTCAATAAATCTTTTAAATGTCAATATACACGACAATGGGTCACATTACATGAGGAACATTATGTAATTTAGGATCGTTGCAATCGTTGTCTGATGTATGGTGTTTTATTGAAAATTTTAATATCCGAGACATGATGTCAAGCGGTAGCGATGGCGTGTTTGATGTGCTTTTTCTTTTTTTTTTTAAAGAAACCCTTTTTGCATTGAAGTGGGTGAAATTGTTAATAGTAAAATTTAGGTGACATTTGATTTCAATCGCTTTGCGGGACGGAAGAGATATGTAATTCGGCTCGCTGGTTACAACATTAAGTTGATCAAAGACGATCTAGTGATGTTCATCTGCATGGTCAAGGATGTGTGCATATATGGCTGTATTTTCTCTTTGATTTTTGCTTATTTAATAGGCCATCTTCGTGCTTTCTCGTGCTTTACACTTGGTAGCAAAAAAGTATTAAGTCACCTAAATATATGAGAATCATGGAGAACGAAGTTTTCGACCTATTTTAATCTTCTTAGCAAATAGCAACTCTTAGGTCACTTCCTCTTTTAAAATCTGAAAATTGGGAGACTTGAAACGACGAGATCCATGGAGAATGAAGCAAAATAGTTCTATTCTATAATATGTATATAGTCAAAATGTTATTTTTAACCCTTTTTTCGCATATATTTGGAAGATTCTTGGCCCCTTTAGCCTTTACTTAGAGTTCGGAGATTTTGATAAATTTCTGTGTGTTCATCAAAGTTGAAAACTGTCCCTCGACTTTGTATAGAATTTTGTGTAGAAAATTCAATCTTTAGTAATCAATATTCTATCTGCGGACACACGCGACAACCTACAAATTGACTGCAGATGATTTCGTTTCATTTTTTTTTTTAATTTATATGTGCAAGAATTGCGTGTATACCCTTAAAAACACCATTAACTCCTGATTAAATTTTTCTCATTACTATTGTAATTTTCCTTCCTCCAGATCACTTACACTTAATATTTAAATTTTGTGTGTGTTATCGAACATGACAACGACCGACGGCATGGAAAAAAGTTAAAAAAAAATGCATTCATTAACATATTAATGGCGTCATGTGTTTGATATATGAGCCGTTGACTGTTGTTTAAAAATTAAATGAGGCTATTTTTTGTTGTTTTCCATCCTCGATAGTGTCCCTGATAATGTTTTAATGAAAACAAAAAATATCACATTATCATCCATATTCGGTATAGCACTTAAAGTCAGAAAAGGATATGCCTTTGGATCATATTCTTGGTGACAACAAGGCAAACAGTCGCAACATGTTCGAATTTGTTCCTCGTTTTTAAATCTTAAGTTTATTTTGTCACAAATAAGGACACATTTTGTTTTTATTTAATTAATTTCTGATGTTAATGTGTTAATTAATTTCTGATGTTAATGTGCTATATAAAATCATGGCAGGACACACGACAAAATAAGGATTTAATTTTTGTTTAATTTTTTTTTCTGGCCAGACTGTAAACCACTCTTTCCCAATATGTGGAAGGATAAATTTGTGAATGAATTTTTTATTCAAAAAGTCGATTGAAGTGGACAAGGACATATTTTCCTTTAAAGTAATTATTACTGCAATTTAAAACCAACGATACAGCCAGAAAATTCTCCAACAATTAGGTCGGTACTCTCTCAGTACTTGAAAACCAGACATGTGAAAGAAAAACAAGTGAGCTTTGTTGTGGACAAATTTAATTTTTTTTTCAACAAGTTCCACCACCAATGTATTAGCTCGTTAGGCAACATCATCCAATTTTGCAGCTCACAGCTTCTGGCGTTCTGGTCTATACCATCTTTGCAACGCAAATTTGCTATACCGCGCTGTATGTCGCCTACCATGAATTGAATGACATTCAGCTGGTTAATATAGCCTTTTGATTCTCTCAATGCTTGGTAGCTACAGCACTAGTTTGTCGTCTTGAAATAATTTTAACGAATCCTATTTTAATTTTGATGAAATCGAGACTCAAAACGTTGAGAATCATGGTGAACGAAGCAAAATATTTCTTGGGTCAATTTTATGTATTTAATGTATTCCTTTTTTTTGCTTCTGAATAAAGTAATGATACCTTACCTTCTATGGACAATCTAGGTCTTTCAAGACGTTATAACTTGGACAGGCATTGACGGTTCTTTCTGCAAGCTATCTGTTGGCATCTTCCTCGTCGTTGGAAGACTAGCCTCACCATATTAGTCGAATCATCAAAATGCACACTTCCGTCAGTTCGAGATAGGTTTTGATTTTACTCCAGAATTTTGTAGTTTCTACCAGCAAAAAATATTTCCATGTGAGCAAACACTTTAAGCATTGTCCCTTAAATCCAACAGTCAAAATAACCACCGAAAAACTACAAATTGTTGTAAGTAGGTATGTATTTCCATCGTTCTTTACTAACTTATTCGCCAAAAGCTTTTAGTGTGTATTGTGTTGCTCGTAAATTTATTCGACTATAACAATTTCGCAAAGGGCAAAAATCGTTAATCGATGTGTGGAAATAAAAATTTAAAACCAAAACAATACCAACATTGCTACTTGGTACTCAGAGTCACAGATAGCGAATTTATTTCCTCTGTAATCCTGTCGCATTGGTTTTATGTCTGAGTTAAGTCGATATATTTGGATTGTCCTCTTATTCCCTTTTTTTAGTCATTTTGTTGCTGAAAATATTAAAACAGTCATCGTTTTCAAAGTTTTCTATTTTTTTTTTTAACTTCCTTGTTTTTCTGGAATTTATTGAGGTAGAACTGTTGTTTTTATTCCTGTTTCCAAATAAACACGATTCCAAGCTTTTCCTCCAGACAGACACAAAATCACACTCCATATAGAACTATGCAACGGATAAAGCTTATAATTTTATCCGAGAAGGTTGAGCGCAGAATCGAGTAATGAGACTTTTTTTTACCCTTCTGAAGGGAAAAAACAAGTAAATTTTTCATTCTTAAAACACACCTGTCGCTCCTAAAGTTATAGGATGCTTTTAGTAATAGGGGTCCTTGTGTGTATCATGTGAGCTTTTTTTACGAGTAGTTAATTCATTGGATTGATAGGGGTAGGGTAGAAGTACCTACTGGAGAGCTGGTTGAATGACCTCTAGTAATGTTGGTGCAAAAATAAATCACACTTCTAACGGCCATCGGCGTCTCTTAATTTAAGGACATTATTGCCTAGAAGAGGACACTTGAAGCTGAAGGCTATTTATGATGTCCTCATTTGAACGAGGTAATGTCGAATTATGGCTGTTGCTTGTAATAATTTTGGTTTGGGGGAAAAGTGGTGGTAATTGCGGAACACTTATAAACGTGATTCAATGCTAAATTTTAGGGTGTGCTTGAAATGATGATGGAGATTTATTTTGAAATTTTTAAGCGATACAATTAATTGCTACAGTAGTAACAGGAAGGCTTGGGTTAAACTTTTAAGACCGAAAGACTGCTTTACTCTTCTTAACATAACTATTATCTTTAAAACACCATTTTCTTTATCACCCACATGCATGAGAATCATGGAGAGCAAAGTTTTCTACCTATTTCGACCTTCTTTTCAAATATCAACTCTGAATTAGACCGAATCCTCTTTTAAAGTCTGAAAATTAGGGGACTTGAAACGATGAGAATCATGGAGAACGAAGCAAAATAATTCTTCGTTTAGAGAAATTTAAAATGAAATTTAAAAAAAAAAGATTTTCTTTTAAATTGAAATGAATGTACTCTATTCGAGTGATAATCATCTGGCATTATTATTTAAATATGATTTCTGACATATGACTACAACGGCCGGCTTGGACGTAGTTTAATCTGAGGGTCCAATTTTCAATGACTTTTTCCAAAATTTTTGGCCGTATATCGGCAATACGGTGGCGAATGGTGTCCTCCAAGTGGCCAAACGTTTCGGGCTTATCGGCCTGACATCGTACCCTACAAAATTAGCCAAGCGGCGGCGTTCAATTGCACGATGTTGGAGGTCAATTCACGGGTCCGAAACGTGAAACTATGTTGTTATCAAACGTTCTCTTCAATATATCAATTATGGAACGAGCTGTGTGACATGTTGCGCCCCGTCTTGTTGAAACCAATGCTTGGGCATATCATGGTTGTTCAATTGATGAACGTAAAAAACAGTAATAATCGCTTAATAACGGTTCCCATGCATGAAGTAATTTCAAATGAACCACACCAAATATTGAATAAACTGGAAGTAATTAATTTAATAACATTTGAAGTATCAGAGAAATAATAATTATTGTTTAAATGAAAGTTTTAATTTTCAACACACACTGTGAAAAAAATAAAAACAAAAACAAACACGGAAATAAAAACTCTTCAGTTCAGCAATTTTGTTTTGTCTCCTACGAACCCTTTGTGAAATTTTCCGTTGCAGTTTTTATTCCAAACCATTCTTTTCAAGCCTCTTCACAGTCCTTGACTTTCACACCTTCACACAGCGATATAAAAAGTCGTCTTTCCACACTGCATCAACAATAAAAAAGAAGTGCGTACACTGCATTGAACGAACCTTGTCAGCATAATACCAAAAAACCAGCCGTCGGGGTTCAACATTGCAAAATACTTTCCGTGCTATATTTTGTGTCCTCAACACTTCAACCTGAATTTCCCGGAACTATGAAAAACCATAATACAAAACTCATTGCTCAAGCTCATGCATAACAAAAGACAAGTGCATACAAAAAAATAATAGCATACCCAAGGGTATAGAAAAATAATATATGCAGTCATTGTGCATGCAGAAAACTGGATATGATAAATTTATATCAGGTTTTGGTTTTGGATTTGCCGAGGTTTATGTTTAAAGGTGAAAATATGGAAATATGATTTGCGAGAAGACGTCAAGGTGAAATAAACATACATCATGAGAAGAGTTATTCGAATCGAAGGAACCGCAACCCCAGGGGAGATTTGATTTTGCTGCAACAAGGCGATGAGAGTTGACACAATTCTTGTAGACAAACTTCGACAACGACAGCAAGTGCAGTTCATGTCCATTTATATAATAATCATTTTGGGTCACGGAAGGAAAGTTTCCTCCAACAGTAGAATCGGGCATTTCAAAAAAGGGAATTTGAGTACGATAACTGGAGGGATTCGTCTGTCTGAAAATATATAAAAATGCTCGCTTTAACAACCTTCTGAACAAGGATGTCGAAAGGACCAAAAAAAAACTCAAAAACACTTTTTAGTTATTTATGATACAGTTTCTAATGTTATCAAAATGCATTTCAAGGTCGCAACAACAACAAACACAGCTAGAATGATAATGGCGATAAAGCAGAGCAGACTTAAAAAACAAGGCAAATGTCCTAAATTCCCCGCGTGTTGGTGTAAATACCTTTCAGTTTGTCCCCTTCTGCGGTTGTGAAGGTGTTTTCTTCTTCTTAAAATTTCATTTTCTTACTTTTTTTTTAAAGTCTGTGGCTTTCTAGTCCTTAACACATTTTGTATGCCCCGACCATCAAGGACGAAAATAAAGCAGCTTACATAGTGTAACCGTCTAATAGGCAAAGTGCCTCGCTCGAATTGTTTGTTAATGACAAAAAAAGGAGCCAGAAAAAAAGTTTAGCAAGGACATTATGGTAATTTTTTGGGCCGGTTCAACATTTGCGTGGTGATTAAGATAAATATACAGATTTTGACACTCTAAACTAGTCCTAGTACCTACCTGTTGACGTTGTGGAGGTGTTGTTTGTGTTCTCACTATGTCAATGTCTCTTTCCATTTAGTTCTTTTTCGAAAGATGAAGGAGAATGGTAATGGTTTTTGTTTATTAACAAAACAGACTTAGAAAAAAGATGTGTGAAAAAGTATTCACTTACGTATTTTTAAATATACACTACCATTAGTAGGGTTGTAAATTTATCATTGGTTTGGAATTGAGTGAATTGGGTTGTGTGTTATGATGGTACCTACTCCGAATTTCAAACCAATGTACTGACTCATAAACTTTCAATTTCAAACACCAAAACTTTGTTTAATGAACAAAATTACAAAAATTTAATTTTAACTTGTTCGGTCACAAGTCTATTCGCAAAATAAGAGTTTTTGTTTTTGTTTTTGTACATTTATTTGGGACTATCTCTAATTAACTAACAGTCCCCTCCTTTGTTAAAACTTTGACTTAAACGAAAAAAGGACCTACACATTTGCATATGCCAAAATCAAATTTGAAAACAGAATCTCTTTTCTATCGTCAAAAAATCTAGTTAAAATGATATTACAACTATGTACTTACAAGAATAGTTAGATGAACAATTCCGAAAAAAGTTAAATAAAAAACAAGAAGTAAAAGTGAACAAGGCCACTAACTTTTTCAATATTATTCAGAAAAAGAATTAACATCAACCAAAAATTGTAACCAGTCCAAGGAAAATATTTTGATAGAATCAAATACAACCACTGCAGAATTTAAATACATGAACAGGGTGCTACAAGAAATAAATGCATCGATAATTCGGAACTGGCTATTTGAGTCTTGTTTGATATTCAATGTTGAGCTTTCTATCAATTCCTTAAAGTTCTATGTATGTACCTACATTTCTGTACACAGAACTGCACTATATCTCGATGAAACTGTTGAGATAATAATATTTCGGTTCACGATTTCTTGATAAGTGATTTTATTAGGTTAGGTATATTGAAATGTGTTACAATTTGACTTTGAATTTATTTCTTTTGCTTTTAAATGTTGGTACCCAAAAGAGCCGTATTCAGCGAGCTGTGTTCAAGATGAGGACTGAAGAGTTCGGTGGTGGAGTTTTATCGATGATTTTTCTTACTTTTTATTTTCAACATTCCGCCCGCCTCGACGTCTCATTCGAGCGTTGAAATTCGTTAGGATGCTATTGGAAGAAGGCAAAGTTTGACAACAGGACGCTTTAGTGTAGTCGATTGGGTCTTCAGAGTAGCCACTCTAACGAGTCCATCAGGTCCAGGATGTGTTGATATAACTCTTGCTAAAGGCCACTTAGTTGGTGGGTAGCGCTCATCCACGATGAGTACTAAATTTCCTTCTTTGATGTTTCTTGACGAGCTATGCCACTTACTAATGTCTTGTAGTCTTGGACCACCGTCTCCAAAATATTTCTAACATTTGTCGAAGATGCTGATATCTGGAAAGTTTTGATGAAGGTAATTCGATTAAAGATGGTTCAGGTACTGCTTGTAGGGCGCTGCCTATTATAAAATGGCCAGGAGTTAGAGCTTCGAGATCACTTGGGTCATCCGAAAGAGGGCAAATGGGACGCGAGTTTAAAACTGCTTCGACTTGAATCAAAAAGGTTGAAAATTCTTCATACGTGAGAACAGTTTCACCTATCACTCGTTTGATGTGAAACTTAACGGATTTCACTGCAGCTTCCCATTTGCCTCCAAAGTGAGGTGCTGCTGGTGGGTTGAACGACCATTTTGTTCCATCGTTGGCAATAAGATCAGCTAAGGTTTTGACATCGTTGGAAGCAAATTTGAATAATTTTCGCAGTTCAACGTCGGCACCAACAAAATTTGTTCCACAGTCACTCTTTAAAGTTGAACATATACCTCGTCGGCCAATGAACCGTTTAAAAGCAGCAAGAAAACCTTCTGTTGTATAGTCCGTGGAAAGCTCTAAGTGAACAGCAGATGTCGAAAAGCACACGAACACACATAGATAGCCTTTGTAAGTCTTTGATCCTCTTCCTTTCCAGGTTTTCAGTATGAATGGACCTGCGTAATCCACTCCAGAATTAAGAAACGGACGCGTTAATACTGTTCGATTCAAAGGTAGTTGACCCATGAGCTGCTTTGTAGTATTAGCTCGAAGCCTTGTACAAGTCACACAACGATTGATGAAGCTTCTAACTGCATTGCGACCGCCGATGATCCAGTAGTTTCTTCTGAGAGTTACCAACATTAGCTGAAAACCTCCATGTAAAGTTGATTTATGTGTGTAATCCAAAATTAAGTTTGTCAGATGAGATTCACGTGGAAGAATGATCGGATGTTTTGTGTCCGGATCAATTCGGGCATTGCGAAGCCGCCCGCCAATTCGAAGAACTCCATTTGAATCGATGAACGGAGTGAGTCTATAGATAGAGCTGTTGCGACAAATTGCCTGTAGTCGGGATAGATTATTGATTTCCGAAGAATAGTTTTCAAACTGTACAAATTTTAGCTTCATCGAGTTCTTGAGGTTCAAGCCAAGTGCGCCGTTCAATGAGATTCGGTTTATAGTTGATTTTGGTTTTTGCTATTTTCTTTTCTCGAAGGTTGCTCAGAAGAGAAATTGAACGTCTACACCATGCCGTAATTCTTAAAAGTTTCAACAGAGAGGAGTATTTGTGCAAAAGAGCTTGGAGTTCGACTTCCTTTTGCTTTGTAGTAGGCTACGATTGGATTTCGTTCTTCTAGATCTGTGCCGTTATCCAACTTGTAATTGAGTGAAGGCCAATGACTCGAATCAAGCTTCAACCAACTCCACAGCGACTTTTCGGATAATTTTCGTGGTGACAATCCCCTCGACGCAAAATCAGCTGGGTTATCTTCACCTGGCAAGTGATGCCAATGTGCTTGCGGCAGCTTTTCTTGGATTTGACGGACACGATTGCGCACAAAGTCCTTCCATCTAGTAGGTTGACCTTGAATCCAGAACAAGGCAGTACTGGAGTCAGTCCAGAGATGGATACCTGATACATTTATATTCATAACGTTCAGCATGTGTTCAGCGTATTGCGTTAAAAGAACTGCAGCTGATAGTTCCAAACGAGGTGTTGTGACGCGAACATATTTGGACCGAAGGCTTTGCTTCTCCTTTTTTCGAATAGGCGCTACTTTTGTCTTGGATGCTAAGATCGAAAGATGAATGGTGTTTTCGGAGTGAACAACACGAAGATAAATGACTGCACCAAGAGCTGAATGAGAAGCATCAGCAAAGCCATGAACTTCGACTGATAATCAAGATGGAGTTAAATGCAACCACCTTGGAACACGGATTAAATGTAGGTCTTGAAGTTCTTGAATATAAGACCTCAAACGCAATTCTAGGTTCAGAGGAATGGCTTCATCCCAGCTGAGATTCGCTTCCCAAAGTTCCTGCATGAATATTTTTCCTCGAACCACTACAGGACAAAGCCAACCTAATGGATCAAAGATTTTTGCAATTCGAGATAAGATATTTCTCTTTGTATAAACTAAGGGTTCGCATGTTGGTTCAGAAATGAAAACAAATATGTCTTGTATTGGTTGCCAGTTGAGTCCTAACGTGCGAACTGTAGGTCCATCTTTTATTGGAAGTGATGACGAACATGATACTCTGTCTTCTAATGGGATATTTTCCAAAAGATTATCATGGTTGGCAGTCCATTTTTGAAGAGGAAAACCTCCTGCTTTAAAGAGAGAAATGATTTGAGTGATCTTTTCCTTACCTTCTTCGATAGATGAAGCCCCACTGTAGATGTCATCGACGACGTAAGTGTTCTGTTCAATAACGGAAACACCCTTTTCCTGTGTTATTTTTTCCACAGTGATGAGGAAGATCGCTGCAGGTCGATTTTTTCTGAGGGCAGCACATTTCGAGTTAGCAAACCCAAACGTTATTCAAGAGTTGTTCTTTATTCGTTACTGTCCATAATGTTAATTTGGAATTAAAGTTTACGAATCAACTTTCTATCCATCATGGGATAATGATGACATATGTTGTGCAGGTGCACGTGTGTTGATAAGGAAAAAGTATACAATTTTCTCAGAGGTAACGGATACATAAATTCATACATATATGTATATAGATATAATATATGAGTAACCTGTTCTTAATTCATCTGCATCAGCTTCAAAAGTGTAAAATGGTTGTTGGTACGAATTTTTAAGAACGGTTGAAAACGAAAAAAAGTTATTCTGCGCTGGTGGTCTATTTCTGGGTTGATTTTTTAGCTCAGGATAGCGTTCCTCTTTTGTCATCGTTCTCAGTGTCCGCAAGAAATATATCCAGTGGCTTGGTTCGGGGGCTTCCGCTAAGAGACTCTTGTTGCTGAAGTACTTGTGCATCCCAGTGTAGGTTTAATTATCTGCATCGCTGTCTTCAAACTGTCCAAATATGTGTGACTTATGTACGTTTACTTTATGCAATACATTTGCATAATGGAAAGAAAGCAACTAGTGTTGCCAATTGTTTCCGACACTGGCTTATGCCTGGCCCAAGGAGCTAGGTAGGTACTTGTAAAGCAGCAGTTTATACAGTTTGGTCTTCTTCTCCATGAGAAAAGCTAGACTGCACTGCCGCATCCAAGGTTGTACCGAAACAGCTCGTTGAAGTTGAATTTGAGATATTTGGCGGATTTGAAAACTTCAGAATAAGGTTTCTGCATGCTGCCGCCGATTTAACTCCGTTGCCTGTGGTTGCAACCCGGTTTTCGGAATCGCAAAAACTCCGAATTGTCAGTGTTGATATTCATGCCCCATTTGGTGTAATACTACCTATAGTAGAGTCTGTGTATATGGCTTCAACCGTCCGGACTGCTATGATTGGGAAGATGAACAAAGAGCCAAAAGTAAATTTTCACAGGTTGGTCAGACGTCATCAGGCGGTAGAGGAAAGGTCCGAGTCTCGAACCTTATGCTAATTCAACCAAAATGTTTCTCACTTTCGACTAGTTATTTTCAGCTTATTCAAACTTCCTCGAAGAAAGAAAACAAAATAATAATATCTTTCCGTATCCGTACAAGGTGACTTCAGACTTGAACTTTAGCAATGTAGTTTGGGGTGTCATAGTCGAAAACCGAACTGCAAGTCGCGAAAGATGTTGCGTTCGTTTTAGAAACACTTGAGTCTCCTGGGGATGGTTTCTTCAAGAAACATGCTGATGTTATTCGGGAGGGAAAAATTATACAGGCTGGTAGATGGAAAAAAGGTTTCTTACACATTTCTTTGGAATTACCACTTGTTTTTGCTGTTTTGTTTGTTAAATACGAAATAATAATGCATTCAATTCAGTCACATCAAACGAACTTTTTCAAAACAATTTCCCATGCACATGAATTCTAACCCAAAACTCAGCTTCTGGGTTCTGTCTTGGGTGTTGATAGTGCTGATGGGTATAGAAGTAAAATAAATAATGTATGAATTTCCGATATTGCTTTCTGCTCTGTGAGGTAAAAATCTAAGTAAGGTTTTTTTTCGAATCATGGTTACCTTCCGGAATAAGCAAAATTTCCGGATTTAGGACGACACCAATGTACGCGAGATTCAGGAGGTGCCAATGCATCCTGGATGCGTCATCGGTCCATACTTCATCAAAAATTATGCTAGTAGGTACGTCAACGGCGCGGCGATCGCTGGATCAATGATCACCACTTCTTGTGGCCTGTGGTTTTGAATGGTCGGTCAAAATCAGCCTGATTTATGCGCCAAAGTCATTAAAAACTGGACCTTTTGATTGCGTGCCATCCAGAAAGCCTCGGCGGGCGGCAATTTGCAAGATTCTATACGTCACACATAATGTCATTGATAGGGCTCTCAAATTATGTCTCATATACAATTGTAAAGCCCGCCTTTAATGGAATACCTTTAACAATCCCCTTCAAAAGCTGTTTATGAAATTGTTGGCATTGAAAAATACATTCCCTTTACAGGCCGACTCCATTTGGTATCTGTATCGCCAACCAGATCTCTGACATTAAAATTAGAAGTTTTTTTTTTTCTTCGCTGGGCAGTTTATGTCTTGACATCTCATTTGAGCAAGAGAAGTTAAAGTGAATTCATCTCTGAAAAACATCAAACGTCAAACAATAAAAAAAATTCTTCCCACAATTTTTCGTCTTTTGTGTAGAAATTCGTTTGTTTTTCAATTTAATAATAATTTGTTTTATCAAAAGAATAATAATAATAATTGTATACGGTTGGTTAAGGGCGATGGCGAAAAGAATGCGTGAACATGGTGCAATTCGTACACTTAAAGCTCTGCAAGTGTTGGAAAATCTTAAAGAGTTAGAAATGAGCAAAGAGCAGGAAGCTAAACGGAAACATCGTTTTTGGATTAATCCTTTCCTTACACTAAGGGACGCCCATGACCTTGAGCAACATTTGCTCAAGGATTTACTCTGGGATCAAGGAGAAGACTATCAAAATTTCTGTAGGATGTCCATAGACAGATTTACCGCGGTTCTTATTCTGGTAGGAATGCAAATAACTTTTTTTAGTTTGCTAATTTATTGATTGCAGGTTGAACCGTTAATAAAAAGGCAAGACACGAGTATGCGATTTGCAATCACACCCAGAGTTCGGCTTGCGATTACTCTTAGGTACATTGGAACTGGTGACTCCTATAGATCGTTGGAGTTCTTATCAAGGGTTTCCCGCAAAACAATTTCAACTTTTGTTCCAAATGTGCTGAATGCAATATATAATACTCTTCAAAGTGAAAACATGAAGGTTGACCAAAAATTCAGTGCATTTGAAATGTTATGTTCTTTTTTAATTCATGAAATATTTTCCATTCAAGACTCCTTCAACTGAAAGTGAATGGTTGCAAATTGCCAACGATTTCAATAGGTATTGGGATTTCCCACATACAATTGGAGCGATTGATGGGAAGCACATTCGAATTAAAGCACCGCCACATTCAGGCTCCGACTTCTATAATTATAAAGGCTTTTTCAGCATAGTTTTGCTTGCCATTGTGGATGCTCATAGCAAATTTCTGTACATAGATGTTGGTGGAAATGGAAGAGCGTCTGATGTAATAATTTTTAAGAACTGTAGTCTTTACCATGGGATTGTTAAAAATTGCCTTAATATTCCAAATGCACAGCCATTGAAAGGGCAAGAAAGTCAAACGACATACTTTTTTGTTGGGGATGATATATTTGCACTTGATAAACATTTAATGAAAGGTAAAGAACATTTAAAATAAATATTATTACTAGCAATAATTTTTTAATATTTTTGTTATGAAAGGTTTTGGCCGGAATTCAAAATTAACTACACAACAGGAAGTTCTAAACTATAGGCTTAGTCGGTGCCGCCTGACAGTTGAGATGGCATTCGGACGATTGGCATCGAGGTTTCGAATTTTCCATCTTCCTATTGACTTGAGCTTGGAAACTTGCGAAGCTGTGGTTAAAGCTTGTTGTGTTTTACACAACTTTCTCTCGCCATTAATAAGGTCATCTCCTGATACTGAATTAGTTTCTGAAACTCTACCACAAACAATGTCACCTCTTCCTCTGACAACACAAGATCATTCCAACTATAAACACGCATCAAGAATTCGTGAAAATTTGGTGCGTTATTGTGTCACTGATGGAGACGTTCCATATCAGTGGAAAAAAATTAATAAATAAAAACATTTCTACGTATCTATGCCTGTAAATTCTTTTTTACTTAATTTATAAGAAAAAAATATGTACGATTTGGTTGCATGAACTTGCTCTTATGTGCGATCACAAAAATGAAGAATAAAGCCCCGTGTTGCTATAATTATTTTTATTTTGATTTTGTTTCAAAATGTTTTTTTTATTAATAAATATAAATAATGCCAGATAAAATTAAAAAAAAACTGCAGAACCAGACAAACATAAATATGTGAAAACAACATTTCATCACGTTAGTTTTGATAACAATCCGACATTTATTTTAACAATCTTCTTTTCCAAAATTCCCTGAAATTAGAAATCATAAAATTATAAAGCACATTGAAATCCGTTTAGGTGGTATAAATTTATTTTGTATAAGGTAATTCTATTAACGACACTTTGATACATCTTTGCTTTTTTACAATGAACACAATTTTTCAAAATCACTTATTTATAGTTAAATAATTGCTAGAATTTAAAGATAAAATAATTTTTAAAACTCATCAAATAAATCTGAGTTTATCATTGCACTTTGAAGAAGATCACTTCCTTCCACTGAGCTTGATAAGGATGAGTGCGAAACTATACTTCTTCGCTGTAGCGACTGAATAACATGCCTTGACAGAACTTATTGTAATTCAGCCATAGCTTCAGCTGCCTCGATGTTGCTTAATTCTTCCAGCTGACTGGCTACACTGGTACCAAAACTTTCATATTTAGTTTTTCGTTCTGCAAAAAAAGTTAAAAGCCTTTGAAATACACAAAAAAGAAGTCATCTTATTAAGCAATTGTTTACCTGGCCAAGAATTTGTACTTTGTACAATGGCAGCTATGGCGTCCTCGTATCTTGCACTTCGGGCGCTCGATGATGATGTGGATCCCCCTCGCCAGCCCGATGACTGCCTCGCCGATGCTATTTGCATTGGTTTAGATGTTGATTGGGAAAGAGCAAGAACATCAGCAGTGGCCTGCACACCCTCCACAGCCTCTTCAGCCTCTACAGCCTCCATAGCTCTCTCAAGTGTATCGTCCTAAATTTTTGTTTTTTTCATTTATAATTTTTATGAAGTTGTTTATTACTTACCAGTGAGAAATTGTTCTGTGTTTTACGCAGCACATTAACTCCATCCAGGAATGAAAACTCACTGAAATAAAAAAGGTGAGACTCATAAACTTCCTCGTTTCCAGCACCAGAATGTTGAGAATCTGTATTTTTTTTTCAGCCACATAAGCTGAGCGAAGATTTTTAACTTTTTTGCTAACATCGATCACGTCCTTGTTCATTGCTTGGGATATGGATGCCCAAGCTTTGTTCTTCAAATCGTTCCTCTTGTATAGGTTGCTCTTGTAGTTCCACAAGCACTCCTTTTCCCTGTACAAGTTTATCAGGAGCTTGGTTTCATTCTGGAAAAGTTTCCACTCACTCATGATTGTGCTGTTTAAAAGAATTTGTCAAAAACGCATTTCGTATAAAAATGTGTTATTACCTGGTTTAATCCTTTTAAATATATGAATCTAATAAAAAAAAACTGCAAATGCCGACTTTTTTTAACACAGTAATTTTTTTTTGTTCGCGCCAAACGAATACTTGTCGGTTTGAGACACACAAAATAATGAAATTGAGATGTCATCCACACACAAAAAAGGAAAAAAAAACTCAAACGTCAAATTTGATATCAGACATCGATGTCAAGACAAAATAGCAGAGAGAGATCGCTTACATCATATCATAAGATGAAACAACGTGACTCCATTAGACTTTTCATGTCAGGATGAGTATTCTGAGAGAAATTATCTCTAGTGGAGTCGGCCTGTTAAGAAAACGAATCTAAGTGCTATCAGCTAAAAAGAAATTTCACTTATTTCAACATCCCGAAGAAGATAAAGTCGAGATAACGCTCAAATAGGACAAGCTTTGCATGTATTTATTCTAATCCCGCGTCTGCTTCACATAGCGATTAAATCATTCTATAAATTTGTAAAATTGAATAAACAGCCTTTTTGATTTATTCAATAACCAAGATTAATTATTCTGAAACACAAGTCAATTTTATCGCAAATACCGAAGCAACAAAAAAAAAAATTAAAATTCCACGCGTTGCCCCAATTAACTGATATCTAATTTTAAATCTGTGTATATCCTGTTTGTGTGTGTATTTTTTTTTTTCTTGATTTATTTTGTAATTCTTTGTGAAAAGAACAGACAAAAAATAAATAACGCGCAATTATCTACATGGCTAGAGCCAAGAAGTCACGATATCCTGTTTAATTCATTGCACGAACATTTTTGTTTTAAATGTGGGTCGAGCCGAGCATGTTTTCGTCAAAGTAAATTAATTTCCTTTGAAACAAGGAAACAAAAAAATCAAAAGGAAAATCCACCTATTCGAGAAACCCCAAACCAATTTAACCTTGTTATAAAATAAACAAAACGATGTGGTGACTTAACAGAACAAACAGAAAAAAGTCGCCGTATTTTGAACTGGAAGTTGCTGGGAAGAGTGAAGATCACCGCTAGCATACTTTTGAGGACTCTTTTTGAACTTGTGATAGTAGGGTTCTAAAAATTACAATTTCTTGGCAAAGTTCCATGCCCTAGGTCACGGCTTAGGTAAAAATTGAAACCCACTTTGTTTGAATTTAGAGAGTTACATTGAAATCGTAGGAAACGTTTTCGCAAGAATGTTATCATGAAGCTTACTACGTTCTTGCAGAAATCTTTGTATAATATCCACAAGAGCATAATAATACTAAATTTATTAGTTAACAATCCCAAATCTATTATTAATCCAATGCCATCAATACTTAACTCTCAAAAGTCAAACTTCCAATTCCATAGGCACACATAAAGCAAATACACACACACATTCATTCCGCTCACGCCCGAACATCTATCTATAGAAATCTACTTATTTCTTCATTTCCGAATCAACCCACCTTCATCGACTAGGAAGCAAACAAACAACAACAACAAAAAACAAGGAAAACTTTGATGAACCCATATCACATCGAGGGAACCACAAGTTCTTGTAATTACAGAGATGAACAACACCTGATGAACATACCTAGGCCTATTGTTGAAATTATTTACCCGACCAAGGTGGCACGTGTTTTTGTTAAACGACTTTTGTGCTAACCGAAAATTTTGGTTTTGTCTTGTCTCCTTTTAACGCTCCACCTCCTAATCAATAATTTAACCATTGAATGAAGAAAATCACCACAAACAGTCGGCCTCCGTCTCTTTGTTGCCTTCGTTGCTCCTCACCAGTCTCACACTCGAAATAATGCGAACGCCTACGTTTTTCGTTAAGTGCTTTTGAAAGGAAAATTGACGTTAAGCCAGAGATTTACTGCATAAAAAATATAACCAGTAACTTGGAGATATTTATTGAAAGTTAAAGGAACTGTTGCCTTTTTGGCTGGAGCTGGAGGAACATTGTGCTTTTCAACTCCAACTCTTATTTGTATCTTGTATGAGAGTTGGGTGTATACATTTTGTTGTGGGAATGACAGCTGTTTTGATACACAAAGATTAGTGATTTCAAGAAATGAAGACTTGCTGATTGGTAAAATAATTCCAGGAATTTCGAAAGTGGCAAATCTGTTTGATCTTTAAGATTGGAAACTAATCAAAATGTGGCAGAGCACTTTAGTTTAAAAAGGTTTATGCTTCTTGAATTAACCTGCAGTCTCCTTTCAGATTTCAGATATTTGACATAGAAATTGACATTAGATACAATACTTTGCACATGAATGCAACGAACTAGAGACACTTAACAGCATTGACAACTGAGTCCATTGAAAAATTAAGATTTGAGTCAAATATTTTAGCGCAATTTTTCAAAACCTGGTTGAGCGCAGAACTTGACAAAGCCATGAGAGACTATGAAGACTGACAATGACAATCATTCCAAGCCAAAGTAGAAAGGAATAGATTTGCTCGGCTACATCGAGCGAAAAGACGACAACGCTCCAGCCAAGTCTTCTTTTTTCAGGCCTCAGGTTCAAGACGACCAGGAAGACAGAACCTCCGCTCCGGTACAAAGTACAGGTAACTGTGGATGCCAAAGCGCTTGATTTTGACGACTGCATGTGAGGGACCGTTCTCAGGCTGAGATCCTACACCGATTGGGTGCTAGTTAAGCTATAGTAAGTACGACTAACATTGCACATTATTCCATTCCATTATTATCATTCTTTTATAATTTTCTTTTTATCATTCTGTCGTTTCGGTTGTTGAAGAGAGGGTTTTTCTCTTTTGATATTTTTTTTTCATAATTTTAATATTTTCTCTTACAGCAGTAGAAGAACAACTATTCAGGTAAGGGAGCAAGAGTTCGGAGTAGTACGATCCTTCAATTGCCTTGGATCAGTAGAAGCAGCCGAAAACAGATTGGAAGAAGAAAAACGCAGGTGTCTGCTCAACCTAAATTAGGTCCTCCAAGGCTCATTCGATCCAAAAAGTCCCACGGAGAACAGTTTGTCCTGTTTGTGATAGAGGACGATTCCGGAGACGATTCAATCATATAAGCTATATCAAATCTACCCCCAAATGGATATTTGATGGTAGAAACTAAGCTTAATAGACTATGGTGGACTGGACACCTAGCGGTGAGCGAAGAGGAAGCGTCCCGGAATATCTTTTGCGATACAACTAACTATAGAAGACGGCTGCGAGCGGTGTTTCCAGTCTCATTTTCGAAGAAAAGTCCTCCCAGTTATTTCATAGCCATTCTTCTACACTATGTTGAAAATATTTCCCAAATCAAATTTTATATTATCAAAACGCCTACTAACCCATTTAATTAGCACTCAAGCAGAATTGATTACCAAAGACAAAAAGAAAAGAAAAAATACACACAAACAAACAAGCACGTGGGATCTATTGGAAACATTCTGCTGATTTCTAATTTGAACAAAACGTTGACACAAAATTTATCAGTTATCATCAACTTCCATTGAAAAAATAATCTTTTGGGTTTCGTTTGATCCCTTTGATCCAAAAAGTTTATATTCCCGCAAAAAACGTAGATTTTCTGCTAATGCAGAGGACACAGCAATAATCGAACCACCAAACAATTTCAAATAAGCTTCTTGCAAAAAAAAAAAAAAATAGATGTATACCTACGCGTTTTGAAAGCAGAAAAAGTTGTTATTGAAATAACCTTTGCCCTATCATGTTCGACGGAAGCTAATTTTTTTTGATACTTTCTATCAGTTCGTTAGAATCTTCTAAAAAAAGTAGCAAATATCCTTCCCTAACAACAGCAACAACACAAAAATCAAATAACGAACCTGTAATCAATATTGTGCCGACATTGTTTACATACATCGACAAAATGATACCAGCAGCAGGTTATAAGAAGAAACCTCCTATTCCAAGAACATAATAAACTGAAATGAAAACCAAATCGAATTCACACATAAAAGGTGATAACACCGGATGTAATCCTTTTTTTTTTTGTTATAACAACAAGGAGGGGCTCCGATCCGAAGTGTAAGTACTATCAACCATTTGAATATTCATTCCACGAAAAACAGCACTAAGATAGGAAGAAAGGGAAATCTGATAGAGGTGTGGAATGTTTTCGATTTTAATGGAAAATCTCTTGACAATCCCAATAATACTATTTTCGATGTCAGGAAATATTACTCGACATCACAAAGTGATAAAACGAAATAGATGACGCATTTTCTTGTTTTAAATATATTTTGCTGTGTAAACATTGAAAATCCCTTGAAATTTCATGGCAATGAACTTTGGAAAAATACAGGAAATCACGAATCTCATAAATTATTGAGTTAAGCTTGTATTTCGATTGGATGGGTAGGACAAGATGAATGAACTTGAAAATGGAAGCAAACGTTTGACGTAGATGTTTTCGGTCGAAATCAACATTTTCGAGGTCCTTTGTGCAAATACCTACCCATTCATCTAAAAATGGGTCTCATCGCTAAAGATGATTTCTCGACCAAAATTCGGATCAACTTCCAACTGCTGCAAAACCCAATTAGAGAACGCCCGACACACGCTAAGTATGGTGTATGGGTGTAGGCCCAAATCATGCAAAATTCGACAGGCCAAGTTCTTGTTAGGACGCAGAATTGACTGCCTCGGTTTCTGCTTCACACTTTCACGAACAGCGGTGATCTTGCAAGTTGTTGACGAACGGGTGTTGCCTGATTGTTCACTAACCCGGTGTACTCGAATTTGGCTACCAAACGTTGAATAGTCGACTTGGACAGACGATCATGTACCCCAAAAGGGCACAATTTGCGCATCGTTGATACAAGAGAACACCCATGTTGATAATAAAGTTTTATCATTTGCACGAGTTGCTCGACGCTGCAGCTTGACTTGTTTTTAGTGACTGATTAAAAGACGATATTTTGACAGAAAGTAAAAGAAACAATACGGTCAAAACCAACTCTTTATGTCAGGCGTCACACAGGTCCTTGGAAATGTCTCGTCAATATCCAATTCGAGGAATTTAAAGCTAAACAATATAAAGACAATTGTTGCTTCATGTCAATCTGATTAATGTGTTCGTGTTAAATAATAATCTACCTTCAGGATATCACCCGTTAACTTCGTTCTCAGAAACATTATCAAATCGCATTTGTTCTCTTGCTCGTTGAATTGCCTTAAAATCCTGTCTGCAATGAGTTTTTTCTGTTTCGTTTTGTTTTTTCAAAGTTTGTTCACAATTTTTCCGTTGCTCGAAGTTCCTTTTTATTCCTTAAGTTGAATTTTTACTTTTGGCATTTACAGAAGGTTGTCTGGAACTCGTAGACTCATAGTGTTGATTGTTGATTTCACGGAAAAAGAAGTTAAGAAGTAATAAGAAATATACCTTTACTCAATTTTACACGGAAATTTTTAAGGAGAACAAGATCGGGTCTGTAGTCTGCTTTCAACACTTTATATCTCTTTTTCTTTTTAATTCAACCTTTCTTCCATTGCTTCGATTTGTTTTAAATCCTTAAAATATAATTATATACCTAGAATTATTGCATTCTCAGACTCAATTTACAATTTGATTTATTTCTCTCAGAAATAAGTGCTATTCAGCTTAAGTTCATTTGAAATTCAATCCGTTTCCAATTATGTTACATCAAAAAGTTAAACCAAATTTTCATTTTAAAAATTCACATTATTGGGAATTTTCTGCAGAAAAATTGGTAGAATTTTCTTAAAAATAATAAGCACCTTCATTTTATTTTATTTTACATCGTAGTTGTTTTTTTTTTTTTTTAAATAAGTAAATTAGTATTTGTGGCCTTAGGGTTATGTGGGTTGAATGTAAAGCAATGTAAAGAATGAATACAACTTGTACCAAAGGAAAAAACATCCAAGAGCATAAATACATCTTTATGCACGTACAACCCATATAGTTCGCTGTCGAATCTTCTTCTTCATTTTCCATCGATCCACTTCGGGGCCATAGATAACCGCGAGTACTTTCCTCTCAAAAGGCATTTACGTCTGACTTTGTTGGCGCCCATACAGCAGGATTGGGATAATGAGGGTGTTGTACAGTCTTATCTTAGTTGATCGAGAGAGTGCTTAACCACTCAATTGCTCTCTTAGCCCGAAAAAAACGGAAATTAGCGAAAGTTATTCTTCGTCTGATCTCGGCGCTGGTTGGTGCTGTTGCCCGTGTTAATAGCGACAAAATCCTCTACTGCCTCGAATATTCGTCTAATGTGACGATCAGAGCCTGCGTTGTTGGGGATCCTTCTTCGATTTCTTCAGCTTCTGTCTCAATTCTCTACGAGCGCTTTCGAAGACTAGTCAAACTAGTCATAGCTTTCGTCTTTGAAGATGCTTTATATTCGGCCTTAAAACTGGGGGCGTTTGATTGCAGGCGTTGCTGGAATTACAGATCATTTATTGTCAATTTTGACAATCTTCTCTTCTAATCTAATCTGTGTTCGTTGGCAAAACTGGCGCGTTTATTGGAATTGGAAGTGAGAAGCGGATGCATTGTACTTTAGGTTGGCAGCACTGTTATTTGACACCTGTCAAACTCAGCTGTCATTTGATACCGCCCTGCGAAGAGTGGGTCGAGTTATTTAGAAAGTGTTGCTTTGCAATATCGAGTAAATATTTCTCTAAGCTCAAGTGCGGAAAAACCAACCTCCGCGCGGTGCAGGGTGGAAACTAGATGACGATCTAGGCGAATGGTTTTACGCTATAGTCATGCAGTCTTCCAGAATTGTTCTACCGCCCTGACAACTGGTAAAATGGACTGCATGACAAGGACGCCAGCAAATCCTTGTTAATCCATGATAAGAACGAAAGTTGGGAAAACTCCTATTGAAAAAGTGTAACGTAAGAGTACATATAATCAATAGAAAGACTACCAGGTCTATTGAATAAACTGGTACTCTGGGGTAGTTGGAGCCCCGTTCATTGTGTCTTAGGACCCTTGAACGCCAACTACAGAAGCGGTAGGCCCCCTTGTGGGAGTTTCAGAGGGGCTGTTGGTTAACGAGAAATTCGTTCTCGATAACTGAGTTACATGTCTTAAGCTCAGTTATATAGATATAAAAACATTTACCATTATGGTTTCTTCATGGAAGAAATAAACTGGTACTTGAAAACACAATTGAAATTAATTATATTAAATGCGATGAAGGGATAACATCGCGAAAGTTTGATAACGATGAGTTTCAAACTGTGTGATTAAGGGAGAGTATCAACTCTAACAAACAGATACCAATGTGAATGGTCACACGTCGGATAAGGCTTAATTGCTAGGTGCCGACGTAAAACTGCTCACTAATCTGTCATTTGATACCAATGTGAATGGTAACACGTCGGATAAGGCTTAATTGCTAGGTGCCGACGTTAAACTACTCACACTTCTGTCATTTGAGGTGTCATAATAACAATATAATGGTTGCCATCATTTAACAATCAAACATCAATTGAAAAATGTTTAAAGTAACCACACAGGTATTCCTCGCAGCCGATAACTTCAATAAGGTTTTTGTTTTTTCTAAAAACATGTAAATATTTATTTCAACACCGTCTATGTGAAGGATAAGAACCAACGTTTTTCTTTCGATTTGAAACAAAATATACTAAAAAAAATTGAATCTATTCAAAATAGTTTGACCCACTTTGCAACCCCTTTGCATGCAAATATAAAAACCAAAAGCTCTATTCAACTATTTCCAAAGTGCAAATGGAGCGTTCGAATTTCCAACCGGACACCTCTATTAACAGAATTTTATTATTTTATTTTCTCATTTTGTTCTTTTCAGAAACACTTACCAGCACCAGCACAAACTAACTTTTTATCGAACACGAGTGTGTATATCCTTGCAATCCAATATCTCTATCGGTTCATTGTCTGTCCAATGTCCTTGATCCTTGGGGGCAAGTGCAAAAACTGTATAGACTTTAAGGTTTTGATTTCGATTTAAGCACGCTCCTTATGACATGGACCGTGACTCTAACTGAAGGAAGATGTCACTATCGTCTTCATTTTATCCCTCCCTTTCCCCTTGATCTGTAGTCAGCAAGTTTGAAGCAACGTGCACAGATCCTGGATTGTTTGTTTCTCGCTATTTAAATTTTTCGAAAGGATTTGAATGCGTAATACTTCCTTTCCATCATCGTCTATAACGTTCGTTTGCAAGTTTCTGGAAGAATAATACACTCTGTTGCTACTGTTGAAGCAAGAGTATATCCTTAGCTGCAGTGTTGAGTTTTTTTTTGTTCTGTTGAATTCAAAAGAATTGGCTGATGATAATGGGGGAGGTTCAGATGCAGCTAGAGCTCAAGAATAGGGTCCTGAGGGAAAAGGCAATGGGAAATCCCTCAGAAAACCACACAAGTACTGGGATTTTGTTGAAGAACCTTAACTAAAAGAAAGCTTTCAACCTTAAATGCATATTGACATTCAAAGGGGCGAAAAAAGCAGAGAATGAGTTTGTGGCAGATTCAGTATCGTCATTGTCGTAACGGTTCGTTTGGCTATGAAGAAATAATAATCGATGAACTGAGGGTCGGGTTTTTTCTTACATTTTCATTTTATTTTTTCATCATACGTATTATTGTTGAATCACCATCATGAGTGCGAGGGAGCCGGGGACCAGGTTGGTTTTTTATTTCAATTTTGTCTGTGTTCTTGAAATTTCCATTCAAAGGTGAGAGATATACCTACTTTGGAAATCAACTCGAATAGGGCACGAGCAAGCACTTTTTTTCTATAGTGGAGGAATCAGATGAAGTGAAAAATGTTCATGAAACCAGAGAGAAAAGTGAAGGATCAAATCGGATGGAACAATTTGCTCGTTAAGACTCGGTGAACAACTCAGACATTGAGAGTGTTTATCTATTTTAAATAATTTTCCCTTTTTCATTCTCTTTTTGTCTTCCTTCTTGCTTTAAACAGAAGTGGGTCGGCATGTGGCAATGCTGAGACCGAATGAAGATGAATATTTTAGAATTGAGGGTTACGAGATGAATTTTTAAAATTTCATAAGCTTCTGCATGATTTTTATCAATTTTGCGTCTTGCCATTCCAAACGGAATATAGTCCATAATTGTATTAAAGAAAATATATTATGTCATTGTTTATGTATGCTTAATACATCGCCGGCGTTAAATTTCACAAGGTGTACACTACCTTAATCGAGGACTTGACCTGTCTGAGCAGTTGAGGAGAAAGATACAGAATAATAAGAGAGGAGAGCTCGATTACAGTGAAAGAAGGCAATCACAACCGGAACTAGTTTCGGAAATTTGTTATGAATAATTAATAATGTGCCTCCCGTTCGTGATATAAACAGACTCAAAAAATTGAATTTATCTTTAGTTTCCAACCGACTGGTGACCTGATTAAATCATAAGCAGCCTGCCTATAAATAGCCAGCTACTAATCCTAGGAAATTCAGTTGATAACAACAACTCGAGGAGGATCATAAGAATTTGTGTCACAAACTTTCTTATCTTTACGACTTTGCACCCACTGCAGTGAACCTTATTTCATCTTATCTTCGTAACAGCAAACAATGTGTAAGTACTGGCAATCAAACCTCTAACTTCCTTTCAATAACTAGAGGTATCGTATCCCGCAAGGCTCAATATTAGCACCTTTACTCTTCTCCTTATACATAAACGAGCTTCCAAGAACAGTCACCGCATCCTCAATTCAAAATGTATGCCGATGATGTGCAGCTTCACAGAACTTGTGCGCTTGGTTTGATTGAGGACTGCGTTTTCAGAATGAATAAGGACCTCGAAGAAATTTTGAACTGGTCTTCTCTTAATGGCTTACATCTCAACCTTTCTAAATCCAAATGTCTAATAATTAGCAAAAATCGTTTGAGCACCGATTACTTTCCAAACTTGTGTCTGAACAACCGCTAACCTACGTTCAAAACACTCGTAATCTCGGAATGTTGTTAAACAATAAACTATCTTGGGGTACTCACATAAATAGCGCTGTGGGTAAAATGTATGGAGTTTTAAGTACGCTTTGGTCATCCCAATATTACAACTCCCAAAAAACGCGTCTCCTCTTGGCAAAAACGTTAGTATTCCCCATGTCTCAATAAGCCGAAAAAGATTGAATGTGGCTTTCAACAATACAGTGGGCTACGTAGAGATGACCATATTTCTAGGTTCTCAGTACAAAAGAAAAAGAAACAAAAACAAACTTCCCCCAGCAGTGGTAAGGGCTCTTGTCACATATACTTACCCCGTAGCCGGATTTATTCCGTTGATTGCCCGATTCGTCAGTGATTTCATATTAATTGGACATAGACTTGTCCCCACTAATGGTTAAGGGTCTTGTCACAAATAGTAAACCTGTAACTGAGTCATTCTTCTAAGCTAAATCTGCAGTAAAGGAAACTCCAATTCATAATATTGGTCAAAGTCAGCCTAAAATAATCCACCCGCAGGGTATCTGCTGATCCTTGGTTAGTTCTACGACCGTGCATATTGATTGATACCGTGCCATTGGGGCATTATACGTGCCACCTAGGGCATTGAACCTACCGATCCGCCGCCGCAACTTAGGGTATAGTCCCTCATCACTGCACCGTATCGATTTGGTCTAAGTACCTGTCAAAACGTAACGGAAAAGCAACTAACGGCCATTTAAATTTCGTGTTTTCTTATACCTTGAAGAGACCGGGCGGCGCGGCGAGCAGAACATTGGCTTGAAACTAAAAAAACACATCACAATTCACCAGCAGTTTTGAAATAGTGGTTAGATTATAAGATGTCAAGCTCATTGTGGCAATTAAAACAAAAATTTTCAAAAATAAAACCCCTAACCTCTAGTAAGAGAAGCCTCGGTTAAGAAATATTTGCACAAATCTTTCAAATGGAAGTAATCAAAATTACCTAATATTAAATTCTAATGTATCATTCGAAAGTAGAAGCAGGTTAATTTTGGCACGACCCAGTTATAAATTCTACAATCTTTATATCCATTTTGTTTACCATTTAGCCTCAGAGTTTATTAAACTGAAAACATGATTCAACAAACCAGAGAAAAGCATCCGTTTATCCTGGGGACACAGAAAGAGTAGGTAGCAACATTTACCTCTGTATACAACAATAAATCAATTGAACATAATATTTCAGCCTGTTTGTCCTACTCAAAGTACATGTTTTCCGAAAACATAAATCTTCAGATCAAACATGACAAACGAATATTAAAACATAAAAAAAAGATAACCCCCACTAGCACCTCTCTCTTGCTAAAACTAAATTTCTAACATTGTCGCTTGACTTCCTATTCCCATTCCATGAAAACTGAGGAGAGGCATAGACCACCCACTGTACAATACTTCTGTCGAATAAACCCGGAAGAAGGAAGTGTATTCAAAGTATATTTCTCCAAAAATCTTCACACCGAAAAACTCCAGTACCAAAAGAATGCTAATGACACCATACCATCATCCTTATTTATTGTTTCCACTCTCTAATGTGATAGTTCGTAGGTATTTTTGTTTTTGAGGTTAAAATAGAACAACAATGCCCAAAGGGATAGAGAACGCATGTTTTTGACCTGACCTAAGGAAAACCCTTTTTAGTTTAATTGGAAAATGTTTTCTGGAAACAGACATACAGTTGGTAAGAAAAAAAGTTACGATTCCAGCATTCTTCCATATTCCATCAAGACTCAGTGGAACGTTGAACTTTGTTTAGACATGCGTAGTGGAAAATCTAGGAAAGACTGCAAGAAAACCATTCTCTACTTGGAAAACTCCGAAAAGAGAGAGATTAAGCTAGAGAAATTTGGTAGAAAGTTTTGGAAAATTGAGTAACTCTTGCTTGGATAGAGAATTTCTTTGTTTTTTGTTTTTGTTTTTAGAGTAAAGTTGTAGTTTTTGATTATATGTGGTTTCTTTTTGTTTTTGTGACGCAAACAACATTTGAGAGACAAATCCCACGTGGAAGAAGTTTTTTACTTTATGACGATTGTGTCAGTAGTTTAAACAAAGTTATTGGCTCAATAATGTTGTTGGATTGCGAGGCGGTCTCTTTAGTAGTTTTCTGGTATTTTATTTCTGCAGTGAATTTTGGTTACATTTTTGAATGGGACTAAGGGATGGTTAGGAAATTAAATAAGAAAAGATTTGTTAAAGAGAATTTAATTAATGCACGCTTTCAAACATCTTTTTTTTTATTTATTGAATACTTAATACAAGCATAATATCTTAAATCTAAGGTTAAAAATTTAACATGATTAACATTATATTATTGTATAGGTACATAGTCATAAAATTATAAATAAGTTAGGTTGGTGAACTAAGAAGAGAATTTTAAGTGAGGATTTGGAAAGGCAGGGGTCAAAAATGTCTAAATTATTTGCTTTACGTAGCATTCTGGTCATAGGCTCATTTTGGCCATATATAGTCCGGTGAAAAGGGAGATGAAAAAAATTAACCGACCTCAAGCGACGTGGGTTGGTATTAATTGAAATCTTTCGAAGCAAAGATGGGCAGTCAATGTTTCCGGTTAACAGCTGATGTATAAAAACGATATCAGCATTGTTACGGCGAAAAAAAAGGGATATATGCTCAACAGAAGAAGGCGAGACTCATAGGGTGGTAAATTAAAGGGATCTTCCCAGCCAGAACCAAGGTCACGAAGGGCAAAACGAATAAATCTACGCTGGACAGCTTCAATCCTTTGAATATGAACTTGATAGTGAGGACACCAAACTTGGGAAGCATATTCAAGTACAGGTCTAACGAACGTTATATAAAGGGATTTAGTGACATATGGATCACAGAACTCTTTAGACCAGCGTTTAATAAATCCTAAAGTGGAATTAGCCTTATTTATAATATTGTCGATATGCGATTTAAAATTCAATTGGGAGTCAAATAATATGCCTAATCAGAGATCGATGTTACTCTTGGAATAGATTCACCATTGATAGTAAAAGTTCTACAAGAAACTGTAGAACACTTACGAGAAAACGTTATAGATTGACACTTATTAATATTTAGTTCAAGGTCATTCATTTGGCACCAAGTACTAAAGTTATTAATATCAGTTTGGAGTAGGTCAATGTCCACGGAACAACATATTTCTTTGTAAATTTTCATATCGTCTGCATATATAAGTAGTTGAGCATTGGAAATAATTTTTTCAACGTCATTGGTGGTCAATATAAAAAGAAGAGGTCCGAGGTGGCTACCTTGGGGAACATCAGATGTTGCATTTATTTCCGTTGAAATGCTATTCCTAAACAAAACCCTGTACTGGCGGTTATATAAGTAAGATTGTATCCATGAGACAATAAGAGGTGGAAAGCCAAGTTTTTTAAGTTTAAACAGAATAAGCTTATGGGAGATTTTGTCAAAAGCCTTACTAAAATCTGTGGCTATGGAATCGACCTCCTTTCCACTTTCTAGAGCGCTCAAGCTAAAAGAAACAAATTCAATAAGATTTGTGGTGGTTGATCTTCCTTTAAGAAATCCATGTTGATTGGGCGAAAAGATAGGTTTGCAGTGGAAAAACATATTGTCATAGATTATACTTTCAAAAAGTTTGGGAATGCAAGAAAGTTTTCCTATGGGTCGATAATTATTTATCCAACCAAGCCAAACACATAATCTTCAACACAGCTTCCAATTTAATTAACAAAGTTTTCACGTTAAGTGACGAAAGATTCCACCATTCAAATACCATCAAAGTGACTAAAATTTTAAGCGACAACGGTTTCCCGCCAGCAATTATTCGCGGCTTAATTTTACAACAACAATGCAGACGCGCTTAACAACAAAGTGAGGATAACAACAAAGGATACTTCAATAGCATTGTTTATGTTCCAAAACTGGCTGAGAGTTTTAAGCAAGTTGTCACCAAAAACATCCAAGATGTCCGATTGGCTTTCAAATCTAACCAGACAATTAGACACCTTTTCACCAAACTAAAGACCAAAATAGACAGAGATAAACGCACTGACGTCATTTATAAAATAAACTGCAAAGGTAAACCTGACGAAACATGTAACCTTTGCTACATCGGAACCACCAAACAATTCTTGCGCCAAAGATTGTCCAACCACAAATCTGACATCAAAAGCAATAACCCGGCTAAAACCGCATTGGCGGCCCATTCAATAGACAAAGGTCATTATCCGGATTTCGATGGTGTTAAAGTTCTTCAAACGGAAAAACACACCTCTAAGCGATATACGCTCGAAACGCTCCACATCCTGAACCACAAAAACAATATGAATCGCAAGCAAGACACACAGAGTATATGATCTGTATACTGCTCCCTTGTTTCCTCATAAAAGTTTTATCTTTCTTTTTGTAGTTATAGACTGAACTTCTTAATTAGAAGTGTTTTTTTTGTACACTGTTTTAAAATTTAATTGTTAAATTGTAAGTTTTTTCTTATTCTTGTTGTCCACAATATTGTACTATGTGTTTTGTATTTCATGTGCAATAAAGTTCCCCTGAGGAAGGCAGCAACCCCTGCCGAAACGTCAAGAAAAGCGAATGTAACAACCTTGTTTCATTGCAACGATCAAAGTGACCAAAAAAGCCGAAGAAAAACCTAATTTTTTCCAATACACATAAGTAAAAATGATAAATATTTATTTCATTCTTGGGCCCCTTTTTGTGAACAGGAATAATAAAAGCTTCTTTCCAAACCTAAGGAAATATACCTGTTGAAATTGACAGTTGATATAAGACTGTTAAAGGTACTGCTAAACTGTCAACACATTTCTTTAGCACTATTGGAGGAATAGCATCAGGACCAGAAGAGTAATCGTCCTTGAGTAAATTAATTTTTTGTATCACGATAGAAATGTCGACATTAATTGAGCATAAAGATGTTTGATTGCATGTGTTCATGTAATTAAAATAATTTTCATCGATTTCGAAATTGTTGGAAGAAAAAGATTGACTGAAAAATTCAGCAAAATGGTTTGAAATTGTAACAGGATCGGAAGATGATTGATCATGTAATTTAAAGACCGAAGGGTAACCATCAGACTTTCTTATTTCTTTTACTGTTTATATACTGAAAAAATTCTTTCGGGTTGGATAAAATATTTAATTGCATCTGAGATATATAGTTAAAATAAAGATATTCACATAAAGTATTAAAATCATTATACACTTCGATATAGTCAGAGAATTGTTGACTGGATCGATTCATTAGAAACTTTTTCCATAGTTTGTTACGTTTGTTACGAAGACAACGAAGTTCTTTTGTATACCAAGGGGGGATGTAGAAACGTTTTTTTGCATAAGAATTGGGACAGATTGAGAAAAACAACTATGTAAGAGAGAGTAAAACGTCTGAAGTTTGAGGTCAATACATATATTATGGTCAAGCAAAAAGTCAAAATTAATATCATTAATAAGTTGGTTTAATAAGTTGAAGTTAGCTTAACGAAAGTTGAATTTAGTGTTAGTTTGAAACTCCGGACGTACGTTGGTACTAACAAAAGCAAAAATTGTTGAAAGGGGTAGGTAGTGGGTGTCCAGTTTAGTCAACAGATGCTTACTTTCAGTGACAATTGTGTTTTCAATATCAGATGTAAAAATGAGGTCAAGCTGTCTGCCAAGACTATTTTTGATGCCACTCATTTGAACAAACCCTGAAGCAAGAAGGCGATCAGTAAAAAGAATTTCTTTGTCAGACGTTGTATTTATAGCTGAATAATAGGTAGCATCTTCAGAGAAGGACCATGTCAAGTAAGGAAGATTGAAATCTCCAAGAATAATGAGATCGTCATTGGGGTTACACAAATCAACTATATATTCAATAGCTTCAATGAAACATTTGTAAACTGATGTTGGTTGGGTTGGATGGATATAACAACAAATGATAAAAATATTTCGATTAGGAAGATTAATCTTAACACAGATTATTTCTAAGTCAAGAGTATCAGGTATTGTTATCAAAGATGTATTTAAGTCAGAATGGATCGCTATTAGAACACCACGGCCCTTGCTAGAAGAATTAGAAACAACAACATCTTTTCGGAAAACACTGAAATCAGATGTAAACAGTTCATTGTTATTTATATCACATGTCAGATTGGTTTCCGTTAAAGCAAAGAGGTTGTATGGAAGTTTTTGGGCATTAAGGTAGAGTTGGGAAGTTTTTGTGCGAAGTCCTCTCACATTCTGGTAGTAAATTGATAGACAATGGATGCAATTTTCGTCAAGAGGTAATGACTGGTTGGTTTCGAAAAAAGGAGGATCATGTAATTGGGAGATATTGAAACTAGAAGTATGGGGTAAAGGATTGTTAGGACTATGAACTACAGGTACTGTAAAAGAAGAAAAATGGTTATAATTAAACTTAAGATTATTATTAATATTACTTCTATTACTAATTATGGAGTTACGATCGCACCAACGCAACGTACAATCTTTATGTCGCTATTTCTCAAAGTAAACTGATGATTTACAAATAACCACTCATAGATATCCGGTATAGATAATTTAAACATTCCGTAACCAACTCGGCTACATCTCGAGGGTTGAAAGCAGTAATTGTTTTTGAGGAAGTTCATAATCCAAGAAATGTTAGCATGACGAGGAGCTTCATTGGCAAAGAACTTGGAAACTTTCAAATTAGTGGACAGTATAGGAGATGATAAATTGTTGTTATCCTTGTGCGAGTTAGTTGTACTAGTTTGTGGAGCTGGTAGCGTTGGTATGTGCGAAGACGTTGTGTTAGGGGGAATATCCAAAATGCTTCCGTTTGATGAAGAGTCAAGATCCTGAAGCTCGTGATATAAGGATTTGTTGTTATGAACCACAATTGAATCAGGTGAAGTATCTCTATTTTTGCTATGTAATCTTCGTACGTCTTCAGAGATGTCAGAGATTGCGATACGGGTAGCAACAGATTCTTTCACAAGCACGTCAGCAAGCATGAGGGAATCTTTTATGAGTTTTCCATACGTTGCAGTGAAATCCATGTCGATAAACTGTAGAGCCTTGGATTGAGCTTTAATAGCTTGTTCTAAACTGAATAAGTTCTCTTCGATTGGTTTTAACGCGCCAGTTGCGTTAATGTTTGATGAAGTCGAGGTCCAGATGAACGAATGGATGGTTTTTAGTTGACTGTTGAATTTATCGGGAAGTGAAATTAGACTTTCAAAACAATCATTAAATTTATACCGAGTCTGATTAGAGACTAATTCAATTTTAGACAGTTGTGTTTTGAGACTTGTTTGGCAAATTTCAATATTTTTCACAAAAGAATCACCAAGGTCCATCAAAAGTTCGTTGGTTTTAGTAAAATGTGTGCGAATTTCTTTCTTTAATTCCGATACAGATTGAGAGACCAGGTCAATTTTCATATTACATTATACATTTAATTGCTGTAAGAATATCGGCCAAACTTATTATTATGCACTCAGCGCAATAAAAGCTAAAGATTTCAGATATCTCGGTAATATGAACTTTAGCAGTTCTGCTAATTCCAGTGCAAATCGGATGAAACATCTTTCCACAAATTCCTTTACATGCAATCCAATCACTGGTCTTACTTGTAATGGTGCAGTCGATATTACCACAGGATTGGTTTTTATTCATTTTAGTGAAAAAGCAGACACTTTTTCTATTTAAGTGTAAAAAGGTTTTGAACTTGGCTAATTATAGTTTGTGCTACGCTATTAGAATAGGGGGAAAGGAATTTCCGGGCGGATTGCACTTTACTTATTAGACATAAGGTTAGTTTTTTCATTAAAGGTTTCATCCGTAGATTTGATTTAGTTCATGAATATGTCTCTTTAACAATGGAACCAACAATTCATCATAAGACTTTTCTCTTGGACTCGACTAGAGTTCAGAGTGACTTTGCCTAAACACCAAGTCTCGATTCCATAAGGGAGTACTAGTAAGATTGGTGATGATAAGATTTTTGAGGTTAAAAGCCCTAGGTATCCCAACAATGTCAACTGATGATATTTTATCTTTT
Source organism: Sphaerophoria taeniata (assembly GCA_943590905.1). Taxonomy (NCBI): domain Eukaryota; kingdom Metazoa; phylum Arthropoda; class Insecta; order Diptera; family Syrphidae; genus Sphaerophoria; species Sphaerophoria taeniata. The sequence goes on from OX016541.1 coordinate 30,777,176, forward strand.
TGCTCAAGAATATTAAGTTTAGATTGTAAGACGTCAAACTTAGCTTCAAGTTGTTCATTTTTTATCTTGCAAATGTTTAATTTGGCAAATTGCTTGGGAATAGAGGTGTTGAAGTTTCTTAATTTCAGTAAACAACATACCAAGAGTGATGTGTTCATTTAATGTTTCAGAATTCTATGTGGGAACAACCAAGTTGGGAGGAAAGATAGAAGCAGCAAAAGCACCAATATCAGCAGCAACAACGGCATGGACTAGAACTTTGTATTTTACATTAGCAGCAGAAGCAACTTCATAGTTCGATGAGGAATTAAGTTTCAAGTGATCACAGCTAACTGGACGAGGGGGGAGTTGCACACTGATTGGCAATTGATCACTCACAAGAGAATTCCTCTTTTGTCTTAAGCAGTTTTCACATTTGTGACTTATTTTATTTTTAAGCATGTACATATTCAACTTCATTAATCTTTAGGTTTGCACATTTAGCGTGACTATAATTGTTATACAGATGACAAAGAATTAAATTAAACTTCATAATTAAAAAAGTTAATGGATCTATTTATTCTCAAACGATGTGATCACATCAACTCACGAAAGAGAACTGCTGGATTTGTGTCGACTTCGTGACCGCTATTGAGCCAGTATTACTTATTTTTTCGTTCATCAAAGGAACAATCATGTCCATGATGTGCAGGAGCTGTGGTTTCAGCAAGACGGCGCAGCATGTTACACAGCTCGTTGCACAATTGATTTATTGAATGAAACGTTTGGTAACCTTATACTTTCACGTATAATCTTGGCCTTCGAGATCGTGGGATTTAAGTTGTATTATATATCGGGACTCAATACCTACCGATAAGCCCGAAAGAATTGACCACTTGGACAACAACATTCTATGCAAAAAAATCTGCGGACACAGATGTTGAAAAAGTCATTGAAAATTGGACCTCCAGATTTGACTTCGTCCAATCCATGTTTCTGGCAACATATTTATATTCAAATAGTAATACAAAAAGATTATGTTTCGAATAAAGTAAATCTCATGTTAGTTAAAAAAAAATCATCTTTGTTTTATTCCATTTCAAAAATGAACAAATTGAACGAAGAATTATTTTGCTTTGTTCTTCATGATTCTCATCGTTTCGAGTCTACCGATTTTTCAGATTTTAAAGAGGATGTTCTTTATTCGTAGTTGTTTGCTAAGAAGATCAAAAAAGGTAGAAAACTGCGCTCACCATGATTCTGGTGGATTTGCATGACTTCAAAAAGGAAAACGTTTTTTTTTCTGCCGGCTAGTGTTTTACAGTGAAGTGGAGAAAATAATTTGCTTAATGAACTAATTTACTTTGCTTATTATATTCAATGCTACAATGAAATAAAATTTGTGAAATTATTCAAGTCACCAATTCGGTTTTTCGTAAACAACATTGACGATATCAGTAAAATTTCGCATTCCCTGCAATCGTACAAGTTTCAAATTTGCAAATTCTCTATGGACCGTGATATAAGTTTTGACGTAAATTATCTATTGGTCTTATTATATTGAGTAAAAAGTACATACATTTAATGCTGTGGGGCAACCGCAACTCACTGGCGGATTTATATCGAAATAAGCTCTTGACTTTGAATAATCGTAGAAATTCATTGTTCCATTGCTTATTTATTTCAATCACGTGCAAAATTTGTTTTTCAAAGAAGAAAAAATAATTACGCCAATCGTCATATCTTTATTTGCCATTTTGAAAAATTGTAAATCAATTAAGTATGCCTTTAATATTCTTTTTTTCAGAAATTATAAAAATGTATAGATATTTCAAAACCATTATAACATCAGGCCAATAACGAAAATTTCACTTTAATAAAAAATAAAAATAAAACCAAAACAATCAACATCATTTTTCGCAACAAATTAAATGCTCTTTTAAACTGAAATTGGTTTTTTTTTTCTTGGAAATTATGAACAGTGAAATTATTGTCTATTAGAAATGAAATTCGGGTTGAATTTAATTAAACTGATTGTTTTGGGAAAATCAGGTTAATAGTACATAAATAAATTGACTACAATGAATCTATAATTCGGATTTTTTGTATTGCAATATAAACCATATGATATTGTTATCGCACATTTGTTTGCTTTTTGTAGAATAAAAATAAACATTTAAACATTTTGACATAAGTATCTATAAAATATGATTTTTATTGTTTTGCGAATTTATGAACATTTTCTAATTTGTTTTCAATTGTAATAAAGTCGGTAAAAAATTGTATTTTGAAAATTTTACAAGAAATTGCATGAACACGAGCTTTTGATTCTGTGATTGTTTTCAAAAAATCGTATAGGCTAGGAATGTTGGAAGTGTTGATGGATGAGTTGGTATCCAATTTGGCTGCAGCATTGTTTCGCCGAACTTTAACATATCCATGTATCCAACCAATTTTAAATTTTATTGATTGGTATACCTATGTACACTGAAAAAAATAACCGTTGTCATATTGACAATTACTGGTTGTTAACCGAAAATTGTCATATTGATCAAAAAAAGTTTCAATGTGATGTAAATTTTCAAAAGTCGTCTCAAAATCTAACAACTTGATAGTAAATTGGACAATTTGAAATTTTCAATATCTTGTTGCTAGTTTGAAAATCAAAGTTGTCGTTTTAACACCTGAGATGATCAATAAGAAGATAATGGTTGTCAATATGAAAACCTTAGGTTGTCCGTCAGTTAATTAAGAACTACAATCATCATTTGTACAACAATGATTATCAATATGATTACTACCTTAATGGAACAAGTGCATTGAAAATAAAATCATCAAATTGACAGTTGCAGTTGTTAATTTGATGACTGAATTTTACCGGCATCAAATTGAAAACTAGAGTTGCTATATTGATAATTTCGATTGTTACAATATAAATCAAAATAAATAGATGTAAACAAATAATAAATAAGTTCTTTAGCAAAGACTTTTCGTTGACAAAGTTTTCGTATTGAAACCCATGTTGTCGATATGATGATGGAGTTTTTTTTGTTATCGAAATATGACGAGATCTAAAATGGAACTTTATTTTCAAGACGAAATTGGAATAATTTATGGAAATAAAGCCGCATCTTACTTGGAGGAAATAAGTTCATATTTACAAAAAAAAAACTGACCACATTCTTCCCAGAGGAAGTTATTGTAATGGGACCGATCTTGTGAAGTCACAAGAATCCAAATCAACCCTTTTTATCATGATGTCTGTGTCTTAGTTTTTTGACCTCCATTAAAAAACCGCTAAACCGATATTGCTAAAAACCTAAACAGCTTTAATAAGGCTGAGAGGTTCGCGAGATAATCAAACACTTACGCACACATGAACATACGTACATACATACATACAGACATCATGATGAAAATGGAGATATGCAATAACTGGATATTCACAAAATCAGCCCCATTACAATAACTTCCTATGTGACGTTGAAAAACGGTTCTATGAGAACCGTTTTGGAGCAATACAAAAATAATTTGAATAAATTGTAAAAAAATTACAAGGATGTTTTAAGAAAATGGTAGTTGCCGTTTTTGAGAAAATTGAAACTAACATTAATAAATAGGATTTTTCGAACTATTGTTGTTTATGATTATGATAATGATCATAATTTTAATGCATAAATGACGAGTTTTTGTTTTTTAATTTAATTTTTCAAAACTTGACTTAGAAAACCTTGAAAAAAATCATTTTTTTTTATTACTTGCAAACCCTCTAAGTCGAGTATTGAAAAATATGGTCATCAAATTGACAATTATTGTTTTTAGTATGAAAATCGATTTTATCTTGAATTGATTAAGAACAAACAAAAACAAACGATAAATTGCTTATGCCGTTATCAAAATTATTGTATTGAAAACCATAATTGTCAAGTTGAAACCGCAGTAGTCAATGTGATGCTTTGACCGTTTTTAAAAATCATATTTACAATTGCTGTTGTCAGTACGATGATCGACCACATAAGGTTTTCCTATTGAAAACTATGGTCATCAAATTGACAATTATTGTTTTCAATAAGAAAATAGAGTTTATCTTGAATTGAACAAGTAATGTAATCCTCATTTAGTAGTTGTGCATCAAGTCAATCAGACTTTCGTGAGTGAAATGTAAAAAAGAAAGAAGAAATAAATCAAGAGTTCAATGATCAAGAGTTAAATAGTCGTCTTAAACAATTTAATCCCAAGCAGAATATTGTAACAGGTAAAGTAAGAGTTAAATAATCAAGAATTAAATACTCTTAAACAATTTAATCCCAAGCAGAATATTGTTATAGGTAAGGTAATAAATAAAAACCTGTTCCTATTAAATATATAAATAGCGAGTGGCGCGACAGCTCTTGCAGAGCCAAGACCTAAGTGGCTTACTCTCATCAACAATTCTCTGGGTGCGTGTGAAGAATTGAGGAGACCTACAATTTAACGCCAATTCCGAACGGGTAAGTTTGAGAAGCACTTTTTTCATGACTGATACTCTTGAAAGTTTTGTCAGTTTTTTCCGTGAAAGATGAAATAAAAACTATGGGCACGAGTAGGACTCGAACCCACGACGTTCTGCTTAGCAGCCAACGCACTTACCAACTAAGCTACGGGCAACTGCAGATAAGTACGAACTGGACACTCAAAACACACAAAAGAAGTAGATTTTGAGAAAGGTAAACTACTTATTGATTCTTAACAGAAGTAATTCTAATTGTTTCTTTTAAAATTATTATATATGAAGTTATTTTGCGAGTACTTAAAAGTGTGCACAATTTTCGTATTCCAATGAAGTACCACCAAAGGAAAACCACCAACCAACACCAGCACTAACTCCAAACAACAGCACCAACACCAACTCCAACACAAAAACCAAGCTCAACACCAACATCAACACCAGTACCAACCTCAACATCAACACAAACACCAAGAGACACCAACACCAGCACCAAAACCAACACCAACAACAGCACCAACACCAACACCAATACAACCATCAATAATAACACCAATTTCAGTATCAACCACAATACCAACGGAATCACAAAAACCAAGTTCAATACGAACACCAGCACCAACACCATAACCGACACCAGCAACATCACCAACCAGCACCAATTCCAACATCAATTCCAACTACAAGACCAAAACAATTGCAAAAACCAAGTTCAAATCCAACACCTTTTATTAAGAATTATAATGTAAGTATTTTCATAAGAATTATATGTATGTATATTGTATATTGTATTTGTACGTTGACATAGTTGTTATAATAAATAATTAAACATATTCCAAAAACCTAGATCTGCCTTATATTTTAAACAATTCTTGCAACTCATATTTCAGAAAAAGGGGTGTCTTGGATACGAAAGCGGTAATCTTATTGAAAATCGAAATTTTAAAGTGTATCATAATGATTGTAATATTGCAAACCAAACAATTTTGAAATTTTCAAATTAGCAACCACAGTGTTCAATATGACAACCGAAGTTTTCATATTAACTACCGTGGTTTTAAATTGGTTTACTGTGTTTTTCAATATGACTACTGCGGTTGTCAATTTGAAAATCGTGGTTTTCAAATTAACAAGAATGATCTTCAATCTACCAAACACTGCTTTCAATTTGACAACCGTAGTTTTCATATTAACTACCCTGGTTTTAAATTGGTTCACTGTGGTTATCAATATGACTACTACGGTTGTCAAGTTGACTACCGTGGTCTTCAATTTAAAAGTAATGGTTTTCAATAAGCCTTCCTCGGTTTTCAATTTGATAATTTGGGTTTTCCAAATGACTACTGCAGTGTTTAATACGACTACCATAGATTTCAATATGACAAGCATGGTTTTCGATTTGCCAACGCAAATTATCAATGTGACAATCCCGGTTTCGAATCAAGAAATTGAAAATTTTAAATTGTCATATTTACTACTGCGGTCATTGGTTGTAAATTGACAACAAAATTGTCAGTTGAATGTAAAAAATTATCAATATGACTGCTGTTTTTGGTTCAGTGTATATCTAGAATTTAAATTCTTCTTTACTCCCCACAAAGAGTGATTCTTCATTTGATATTTTGGCACTAATGTCGTTGTCTGATCTCATTTTGATAAAGCCCTTATCTATCTCGAAGATATTCTCTGTCAATATCTACTGACGTTTGTTCCAAAACCGATTTGAAGTTTTTTAAGATTTTTTAAACAATCTGTCGTATAGAAACGAACGGATAATGTACAAATATGATCACATACATTTTTGACCATTGAAACTACTATACTGAAAAGGATGAGTCCTTAATTGTTGCCCTGAGGTACGTCTTAGTTAACAAACAAACATTGTGAAAGGCAACATTTTAATGTCGTTTAAATAAACAAAACTCAATCCATTTAAGAAACATATTCCTGAACCGTAGATTACTTAGTTTTTTGATAAGAGTCTTATGCTACAGTTTGTCAAATGGTTTACTGATAAAATTGAATGACAGAGAAGACGATGTTACACAAAATTGACTGAAACGTTATTATTATTCCATATGATGCCATTAAATCTATAAAAAAAAAGTATTAGATATGATGAAATATATTTACGAGGTTGAAGCTTTAATTTTCTTCGTTGCTTGTCCAACTTAAGCTATGTAGGTTTAAGTCTCTAATTCGCAGGTGACCATGGTTCAGAGGATAGAGTAGTTGATTATGTGTTCATGGCTAGCGAAACCAAGCTAAACCAGAAACATAAACTGACTAACAACAATTACAATATCGTAAGAAGGGATCGACCCGACTCTACTCAAGGAGGCGGTGTTGCCATCTTCATACGAAAGGGCATTAATTATAAAGTCATATACAATAATGATTTGCGAAAGCTCAGGACGCTAGAAGTTTGCGTCGTATGCATCTCTCTCACTCAAGGGAAGCGGATGTTTATGATTGCGGCTTATGCGGCTGAAGCTCCGCAGGCTACTATCTTTATTTCAGAGCTCGAGATTCTCTTTAGGGTACTAAAACTGAGCTTGGAAGAAAACTACTTCATTATGGCCGGAGATTTGAACGCGAAACATGAAGATTGGGGAAACCAAACAAATAATCCAAGAGGTAATCATCTTTTTAATTTGATGAATCTTCACAGTGTTGAATATGGTGTCGACCTGCTGGCTACTGAAAGGCCATCGTTCCCAAGGAGCGGTTCCTTCCTGGACCTTTTGCTGTACGATACCAGACTGACAATAACGGACAAAGTGGGTAATCACCCTCGAAACTGTTTACAGACAATCGAGTACGACAGTGATCACTGTGGCTTGGCTGCTGTAATTCAGATTCCGAACGAGCGCGTGGAATTGGATGAATACGTTCCAACGTATTCTTACAATTACAGTAATATGCGCTGGCCTCGTTTCACCAACGCCCTAGCGAGAGAACTCCGTTCGAGTGACATAGCCCCACCAAATAACAGAAACTTAACGAACAACGAAATCGACCAACATCTACAACAGATGGACGAAACGATAAAACGAACGATGGAACGGACAATACCGAAATACAAGGAACGCGACCAAAACGACGTCTACAGAAACGCGACTATAGACGCACTTCACAGACATAAAAGTGGACTAATGACAAGACTGAAAACTTGTACAGACGCTTCACAGACCCACACGACCTGGGGATTAGGGCATTGAAGTCGTCGATCAAAAACATCAACCAACTGATTAAAGAAAACTACAGACTTTCTATCAATTTGTTTTGGGACAACAAAATTCGGGCCGTTAATTCTAGCGACCCGAGTATGTTTCCCCAAATCAATAAGATATTTATAAAAAATAATCAGAACGACCCTCCGTGCCTGAAACTCCAGAGGACTATAGAGAACAGAGACGTACTCCTGACAGCGCAAATTGATCCGGAGGAAGCCGTCTTGGACGATGACTACTTTGTGATTGAAGATCCGCAGGAGAAAGTGGAGACAGTTGGTGCTGCTTTCCAGCAAGTGTATAAGGTGAATGCTTGCACTCGCCCGAACCACGACCTGGAGAACAGAGCCTTACTTCATCACTTCTACCTGAGGAATGATATTTCGCAGTGGCGATCCGAGAACCGTGGTTTTACCCGGTTTAATGACGATTTCTTAGCAAACGCTATAATCGCCGAACGAACGGGCCCAAGTCCCTTGCTCATCACGAAGGTAGAACTCCAGCTCATCTTCGATTCAATAAAGAACAAGAAGTCAGCAGGTGTCGACGGTATATCCAACATTGTACTAAGACACTTACCGATTGAGGCAATAGACATCTACACCACTCTGTTCAACAACGCGCTGCATAATGCATATTATCCAGAGCGTTGGAAGACATCTGTGGTTCATCCTCTCCCGAAAAAGGGAAAGGACAACTCCAATCCTTCAAATCTCCGGTCAATAAGTCTCCTTCCAAGCATCAGCAAGGTATTCCAAAAGATAATCAATAGGGCTCTGGCTGAGTGGGTTCGAGAGGCAGTGTCTTCGGCGCTGTCTCGGTTTGCATCGGACACCGGAATCTTCTTATGTACATTTACTATTCTAACGAGGTTCTGTACAACGAGGCTCGGATTAACAGAATTGACAATTTCGTGATAAAACTTATTCGGGGTCACATTGCGAGAGCTATGACTTCGACGAATAATTTGATCTTTGGGGCGTTCTATCCGAACGGCGAATATTTTGATAGTGCACGCTCGAGCGGCTTCATTCCACCAGAGGCATTCCTCCACCTAGATAAATGCGGTCTGATACAGGACAGATTGGCGATCCCGCTAATCTACCACGTCAGGCGGAGAACTGTCGATCGGCGGCTCCTTTACCATCGAGACGTCCTCGCACAGGACGGAGCAGAGCTCCTCCGGTTCAGTAGGGCTGTGTCCGAACGGGACCGAATTGATAGGGTGAAGCAGGAGCACCAGTTCTGGTGGCTTCAGTCAGCACTTAATAATGGGTAGTCGGGGTGGGGTTTTAAGCCTTGGCCGGCTTGTATACTTGTTTTAGTCTAAGGGTTTTGGGTTTAGGTTTAAGTAGAGTAGGCATGGTGGCGCACATTGAAAAGGACAACAAATAAAAAATACAGAAAAATAAAGAAAAAAAAAGAAATAAAAAGAAAAAGTTAAAAAAAAAAAGTGAAATGAAAAAAAAAAGTTAGATTTGCTGCTGTGGCTGTTCTAGTTTGTAAGTAGTTGTTAGGTAGAATAGGTAGTTTTAGTTAATTTTAAGTTTTATTTTTAAGGACCTAATTTTAAGTAGCATGTAAGAAAACATAAAAATGACACCGTGTTAGTTTTTTTAAATTTTTCTAACAAGAAACAAAAATAAAGTAAATAAAACACATAGTTCATAGGCCGAAAGGCATTAATTTTAAGTCAATCATGAATTCCTTAGAGCGCCCGCGCGCCCGCTTGGGGCCAGTAAGTTAAATATAAGATTTAGATCATAAGCTAGTTTTGAATTCTTTTGTCTAGTAATAAGTAGTAATAAGTAAAATGAAATAAAAAATGAATTTTGAAAAAAAAAGAGTAGTTGATTGCTAAGTAAACGCTGCGGGTTCAAGCCCCAGCTTCGGCAGTAAGCATTCTTTTTCTACAAAAATCGCCAGCTTATCTGAGGCCACCTCCTTTACTTAATATGAGACAATATAAATCTATGTCTCCTCCTCTGTGCCACGTAGGTTTCTGTCCCATCCGATGGCCTCAGTCGCCAGTGCTGTATGTGTCGCTGTAGTTCATTGCATTTAGTTGACAAAAAGTCTCTAGCGATAAAAACCTCATCTTCAGGTTGAAATTCTAAGAAAATCCTGTTTAAATGGTAATTCAGTTTTTATACAAATATGTAGTTAGTTGAGGTTGGTGGAATTTATTCGCCCTCTCGAATTCTTTTTTTTTTTGGATTCCATTTCCGTGGTTTGACTGACGATTTGTGTCTTCAAATTTTTTTTTAATGAAAAGCGCATGTAAAAATTTGTTTTGATGTCTGGAGGATCAGAGCCTGACATCATCTAGGTTTTGTTTCCGTTGATTTTATAACAATACTTTATGGGCACGAGTAGGACTCGAACCCACGACGCGACGTTCTGCTTAGCAGCCAACGCACCTAACCACTAAGCCGCAAGCATAGTTAGAACGACATTTTTGAGTTTATGTTTATAAAAATTCGCCTTGCTTCAACTATTGTGTATTCATATACAAAAAACTCTTAACAGCTCAATCATGATAACTGATTGGCAATTTGAAAAAAATACTACATAGTCCTTAGAATTCAGAAAAACGATGAGGGTAATAAATTTAAATCACGCCCCTCCAAAAGGTTCGATACATCGCTATACATTCCGTATGTTAGTATATGTGGTTTTGGGTGGCTATACGTGTATGCTGACGATTGAGGCATCAAAAGCAAACCGGTAGTCGGAAGTGGTGATTATTTATACAAACATGGTTAAAGTTTTATCACTAAACCAGATCCTATATGTATAGGAAGTGAGTTTTGCGACCCAAAAGCCAAACATCCAAGAACGATATACAAGAGTGAGAATGTGATAAATGCCAAGCATAACCAATGGATAGATAAATTTGTCCTTTTTGCACAAGAACGAATGGTCAAATGATTTATTTAAAAGATATTACAAAATCGTTGCGTTCGTTGGTTTTTGGCGTTGGCGTTGTCGTTTGTACGTTGTGTTGGTTGTTTTTAGAAATGTACAATCATTGGATTTTGGGGAGAAACATGGAATTGTGTTCGTTTAGCGCGAGTTACATGCAGTCATCTGTCAGAATTGAATCATGTGAAATGTTAATCTAACCTCTAAACTGTCAGACTTAATATGACTTAGAGATGTTTTTATTTCGTCATTTTTCTTTGATGAATTAGAAAGTGGGAAGTTTTATTAAACAACAGAACAAAGTTGCATAAAAACTGAGGTTTTCAAGCAAGAATTTATCTTCTACTTTAAGGCTTAAATTATAAGCTATTTCCTGTTTTTGAATCGTCAGAAACTTTATACAAATATAATAACTTAGCCAATTATTGCGAATAAAAAGTGCAACAAAAGTCCTTCAGACACGCACTCAAAAAAAAGTTAATCAGAGCCTTCATTGACGTTCGTTTCTGTTTCAAACTGTCTGCTCCTAATTGGATATTTTAAGCATTTCACTATTTGCAATGACGTTAAGCAGCTTCCGTTAAAAACCAATGAAACAGTATTATGTAAACTACGTATGAAAATCTACAGTCTGATTAAATCTGATAAATGCATAATTTTCTTTTTATGCTTACCATAGAAATTTCAATTAATTTATGTGCTCAACTTATTAAAACAGTAACACAATATTATTCATTTGAGAACATTTTTTTTTTCACTATAGGTTTGAATGGAAAAAAAAAATTGGCAGCTCGCCATCCAGTGGAATATTGAAAGCTTATTATTGTTCGTTAATTAATTTTTAATTGTTGCTCATAAAAATTTTCCCATTAAAATTATTGTTTTTTATGTTTTTTTTTTCTTTTAATTTGTAAATCGATTTTAAGTCAAAACTTTCATTGATACTTAATAGCACTTTCTATAGGAATTAAAAAATCCCCTTAAAATGATGAATAAAAGCATTTTATTTAAATTGCTCACCTAGCAAAATGCACAAATTGTGTACTTACATAATAACAACAAAAAAGAAATATCAATTGATTTTAAGCTTTGAAAATACTAGTATGCTTGTAGAAACACAAAAGTGTACTTGCACTTCCTCTTTTGACAATAATACAATTCAGAATTACATACAAGAGTTTTGTTATTGATTGAAAAAAAAAAAACAGTACCTAGTAGTAGTAGTTGAAATGGTGGCCACGAGCAGTCTAGTTCGGTGACCCAATTAGCGCTGAGTTGCGCCGTTTTGATATATGTAATAAAAAACTCGCTTGACCTATAAAATTAAAAGAGGGATTAAATATAATTCTGAGTTTTTGTTTTGAGTTCGCTAGCTGGCGATCTCAAGTCCGAAGATTAACTGAAACAATTAGTTAAAAATACGCCTCAAATCCACTTTGTTGCGTCTAGAAAGGAGATCAAATCTTTGATCTTCAGTTCGGAAAGCTCATTTAGGTCATTGAAGAAGGACTTTCCCAATGTTTTGGCTCTTTTTGGCTAGAGCAGGACACCTATACATAAGAAGTGAAGAATAGTACCTGTATTTTTTAGTGTTCCGTATCCTTAGTATACTTAAAGCACAGATAATAAATTTATACAGATGTCTCACCCTTATGGCGAGAAGTGATATATGAAACTGAAAGCTACAAAAAAAAGTTTTTCCAAAAGCTTTAACACATTCACTAAATGCATACAAAATCTATTTTCGCTCACCTCATTTCCTATAAATAAATACTTAGGCAAAGAAAAAGGCTTCTGAAAGCTCCTTGTCTGTTAAGGCTTTGTTCGTTAAGGGGAAAAAAATGATTCATTTTTTTCTGCAGGGATGAGACATCTGTATAAGTTTATTATCTGTGCTTAAAGTTTCGTTTTGTCCGTCTGATAATCTGGCCACATATTGATGAAAATATAACAGAATGTGTGTTTTTCACTATTAATTTACTTTTAAGTGAAGCGGAGGAGACCCTACACGTGTAAATAAATGTCAAGAATGGCCTTAAAACACCTTATTCTCGATGCGAACAAACACTTTGTTTGATTGAATTGTCTTTGTCTACAATATCACTATATCAGTGAAGAAAACAAAAAGAAACTGTTTTGTCGACGCTAAGTATGCTAGAATTAGTGTAATGACCCCTTACCATTACCACTAGGCAGGGGAAGTCATTAAGAAAGCAAAGAGTTACTTTGCATGCCAATCCTAAGTTTAGCTCGTTTCTTCCAGTTTTTGTTGTTGTGACAACATGTTGGGCTTCTCAGATTGAAGACGCGCAGAGATCGATGTCTTCAAAGGAAGTTTGACTATTGCGTCGCTGGTTGGGGAATTGCTGTGGACGATGGGTTGATTTGTTATATTAACACTTGATCTTTTTTTTGAAAGATGATGAAAAGGACAACATCTCTTATTATTATGAAAGGTAGACAGCTGGTTGCTTGAAATAATGAATATTGGTCCTTCGAGCCGGATAGACAAATACAGACTATGAATGGATTATATAAATGATATACGGCATGTATGTATTGAGAGGGATAGACTATACAGAAAAAGTAGAAAAAGTAGGAAGGAATTAAAAAAAAACAAAAAAAAAAGTTGTTTAGACGAAGTCTTATCAAAGCCTTATTTATAAGCACAGAAAACTTTTAAGCTCTCGCAAATCAGTTCACAAAAGGAATATCGTTAGAAAAAGCCAAACACACCACATACATGTTACCATGAGACATTTAGATACTCTTCAAACAGAACACCTATAAGAGAGATAGAAATCAATGAACAAAAAATAACCAAAAAGCGTTGAATCAAACCTAAAGATTAAAAAAACAATGCAAAATCCGAACAAAATAGCTAACATGAGCCTTTATCAGTTCCAATATCAATTGAATGACTCAAAATTGATACAAAAAAAGTCAAACATGTAATAAGAAGCCAATATCCATTCTTTTATCATACTAGGGCCACTGCTATTTATAACATAGGTATAGGTACTCTCAGTTTTAAAACTAGGTACTGGACGGGATATGCCTACGCTGATGATACTTCGATAGTGGTGAGATACCAAAATGTTGAAATAGCAGAGGAAATAATACAATTTGAAGCTGTCATTAAATGTAGCAATGATCACGGCTTGATATGTTAAATTAATGCACCAAAAACTTAATTCGGGTATATTCATCCACCACAAATTTTAAAACATCAAACACAAATAAAAATATACGAATTTCAGTGTTTGCACAGAAAAATGAATCACCTTGATCTACGAAAGGAAGATAGTTGCCTGGCTTTGATTAAAAATGTTTCAACTTTACCTTGGAGTTTTAGTTGACTACAATTTTAAATGGGATAATCATTACAGAATCAAACGACAGAAGAGAAAAAGATATTTTGGACTAGTTGAATCCCACCTTAGATATGGTAAAGAGATTAAAATGAGTATGTTTGAACAGTTCGAACACATCCAAATTTTTCTTGTGTGCTTGTTCATACTCGCTCGATTGCAACCCTTATTTATCAATAATTTGACTCATAAATAAAAAGGCTTGTAAGTCAAACCAAGCAAGCAGAGGAAACTCGTAAATATTTTTCGTTTTCGATCATTTCAAGTCAAATTGATTCACAAGCAATTCGCTTGCTTTAACTTACTCAAACATGTTTGAGTTTTCGGGTAAAATCGATTGGATGCAGCGCTGCCACCCTTCGAACAATTGAGCGCAGTATATTCGACAAAAAAGCGCAGTAGATTTTAAAATATGCAATACCTATGAATACGAATATAATACCTTTGCGTTGCAGACCTAGTTACAAATTTGTCCATTTCCAAAAAAAAAGCACAACAAATCAAAAACAAAAAACAATTCTATAAAAACAAACACAATTGTACGACATCTAGTGTCAGCCAGCTTTCAGTTTGATGTTTTTGAGCTGATAGCCAATAGCGAATGTAGTTTGAATTTTTCGATGGATGCATTCAGAGTTAAGAGTTTATTTTGAACTAGCAGTTGCCGCGAATTCGTCCGCCTGTACCTCGTCCACCGGCCAGATGTGCGTCTTGAGTTGTGCATAATGCGCCCGTCGGAATTTTGTTTTGAAGTTATTTTAAAATTGTATACCAGTCGAATTTTCCTAAGTCGAAATTTTCCTTAACTCGAAGCCTACAAATGTATAATTTTCCACGTTTTAGCAACGCTTTTCACTCATTCTTTGCTTTTAATATTTGCCCCGTAACGTTGTATACCTTAAAAATTGATACATTTCATATAATATATCCAAAACAAAAAGAATTTTTCAATTTAATTTAGCAGTTCCTGAGAACAGCGCGTTCAAGCAAACAATAGAAGCCTTCAAAAATTAATATTTTTTGCCGTTTTTGCAATATTTTTCTCTGACGCTTCGCTCCTATTGGTCGCAGCGTAATATTATATTGCTTCAAGCCTTCCTCAAGAAATGGACAATTCAACACAAAAAGAATTGTTCGATTTGACAAAGCACTTCCTGAGAAAAGAGCGTTAAAACGCAGAAAAAATTAATAGTTTTTGCCGTTTTTTCAACATTTTCAACAGATTCTTCGCTATTATTGGTCACAGCCTATTGTAAAGTAGCCTAAAGCCTTCCTCGATTAATGGACTATCCAACACAAAAAGAATTTTACAATTCGAACCAGTAGTTCCTGGGATTACCGCGTTCAAACGAACAAACTCTTCAGCTTTATATATTAGTAAAGATAAAGATTTATTTTGAATGAAAGATTCGTAAAGTTGTGTAGAAAATATACTGTTTTTCAAAATTCTAAAAAACGAGTAGATTGGTTTTGCTGCGCAGTATATTTTCGTTTGGGCCAAAACGCAGTAGATCTACTGCTATAGGAGTAAAGTGGCAGCGCTGATTGGATGTTTAAATTTTTTTTCTCTACGAAGAAAAAAAAAAGATGCAGGCTTTGTATCATAGAGAACCTATTTACCTAGAGTCGCAACTCGTTCTCTTTTTTAAAAATTCACTGTCCAAAAAATTTTGGGATAAGAGAAAAATATACTACCCATTGCAAATGTATTGGTTTGGCCTCCCATTTGAAATGCATTGAAAAACCAATACATTTGCATTGGGTAGTATATTTTATCAAATTTAATTTTTTTAGTCGAAAGAGAGTAAAATGCCTTGAGTTGCGACTCTAGGTATACCTCCTCTGTGCTTTGTATGGGTTGTAATTTAACGAATAGAAATATTTATAAATGGGTTAGGTGGCTGGATTTGCAGTCATAAATATAATAATCCGCACTGGAAACATAATTTTTCACATTAATTAAAGAAAGGATTTATTAATGAATGCATACTATACCTCAATGTGGGTTAGGTTTGTATATCTAAATAGAAAATAGTGATTGACGAAGATTATGTCGTGGGAATACCTGGTTCCGGTTGGTAGAGAATGCAGTTTTGTTAAGATATTTTAAATATTGTTAATCTTTTTATAACATATCTGACCTTCTTCCTATAACCAAGCTACCTACTACTTTCTGGATAATATGTAATATATAATGTATAAAAGGCATGCACCGAAATTTACGGAGTTGATAATTTTTTCGAGGAGTGCAAGAAGCTTGTTCGTTACATGAAAAAATCTGGTGCATGCAGTTTACTTCCCAAAACACTGAAAGCCGAGTGCAAGACAAGATGGATTTCAAGGTATGAGATGTGCAAATCGATACAAGAAAATATGCCAGACATTGTGCATGTGCTACAGCAGAGACAACAGCTGCCACGAATTCAAGAGATCAACAATGATTTATTGAATGAACTTGTTATATTCTTGACTCCCTTTAAAGAGACGTTTTTGGAGCTGCAATCGTCAAGAACATGTACTACACATACGGTTTTCCCACACTACAACAAGCTATTGAAAACCTGCACCCTGGGTGAAACGGATTCATTCAATTTAACTGAATTCAAAGGAAAAGTGAAACATTATCTGATGACTATATATTTTACCCTGAGATTAAGCTAACATTCAAGGCCGCTACGTTCTTATATCCGCCATGCAACAACATGAGATTATTAACAGCAGCAGAGAAGACTGAAATGTACGATTTTATAAAGTCCCTAGTTCCAGCCATTGAACCAAATACGAACTCTTTGGATATGCAACCGTCAACTTCTTCAAGGGAATGTGATATGTACGCCGATTTTGCTGGAGAAAATTCAACTGACAACGCGGATTCATTTGCTCATGAAATCCAAATGTATATTGAAACGCATACACGAGGTCCTGTCGACATTCTACAATGGTGGTTTGAACACAAAAATACGTTTGAGAGATTATATGAAGCACATAAGATCATAAATTGTATACCAGCAACATCTGCACCATCTGAACGAGCGTTTTCTCAATCCGGGAATATAATCACCGAAAAGCGAACAAGGCTTAACCCGGAAACAGTGAATGATTTAATGGTTACAAACTTCAATTTAAAAATCACCAACATTTAATTTTTCCGATAATAATTATGTTAGATTTTTTAATTGTTTATTTATTATTTGATCTTTTTTTTAATGTATTCCTTATATTTTTTTTTTAATTTAATTTTTATTATTTTTTTGTTTCGAAATTTTTAATTTTGTTTTTTATTTAAATAAAACTTTGAATATTATATATGTTACAAACATTTCTTTTTAATCAAAATATGTAGATTTCCTTATTTCTATTTTGTTCGAAATTTTTTACATTGATTCCACTCAGCACACAAATCTCAAAGAAACCAAGCATTATTTTTCGATTTACTTAAAAGCGACATGAATAATTGAGTGGTGATTGTAAGCGATTTTACTTTCAATCAGTAAACTTGTTTGAAGATATTATGAATCCATAATCATTAATTTTTTTGCTGGAGAAAATTCAACTGACAACGCGGATTCACTTGCTCATGAAATCCTAATGTATATTGAAACCCATACACAAGGTCCTGTTTATATTTTACAATGGTGTTTCGATCACAAGAAACCAAAATAATCAAAATATGTGGATTTATTTATTTCTATTCGTATCTATCTATTTTATTCGTACAGTGATACAAAAATTTGAGAATGAAACAAATCAACGATAAAAATAAACCTCCTTGCCATAGATCACCTACATTTCCACACAGCACACAAATCTCAAACAAACCAAACATTATTTTTCGATTTACTTATGGCACTTTCCATTGGTTTCACTCGGGGAACCACTCATTCTGAAAACCAATGGAACAAGCAAAACTGCTTCTACTCAATAACGACGATTTGTGTTTGTGTGAGTGCGAAATCTGATGATGAAGACGATGATGAAGATGATGAAAAGAAACCATCTACAGCCGTAACTATATCCATATTTTATTTTGTCACTTATTAATGTATGAATTTTATTTTTCACTATTTTAATTTCTTTTTCACTTTCGTTTTAATTAAATAATTCCTTTGAAACACAAAATCCTTTCTAAAAACAAAAAACAAATTAAAATGCGTCAAATTGAAATTTGGTTTTGACATTTGATTTATGCATGTATTTGTGCTTTTTGAGTGGATTCTGACTTCAAATCCAGAAGCAAAATTCTCTTCTCAGAATCGTCAGAAGTGTCATTTTCTTACCAATGGAACGGTTTCAGAAGACTTCCGGATGCTTCTGGACGCTTCTTTTCGTCCAATGGAAAGTGCTATCACAAGCGCCATGAATAATTGAGTGGTGATTGCAAGCGATCTTACTTTCAACCAAAAAACTCGTTTGAACTCGTTTGAAATGAGGGATGATTTGTAAATAATTTTACTCATAAATAAAAAGAGGCTCTGCGAAATAAGGCCCCAGGAAAAAAGGCCCCAAAGAAAAAATGAAATAAGGCCCCAAATTGGGGTATATTTTCATAATGAAATTATGCCCCAATGAAATAAGAGACCACAGACTTGTGGGTCATAAGGGCAGAATTTGAGACTAGGTACTGACCCATTTTGGTGGATCATAAGTTGCGAAATCAAATTCGGGTCTTCTAACCCTTGTGGTTAATTTTAGATAATTGTTTGTCAAACAATAAATTGAGTAGAAAGTTTTTAACATTTTCAAGCTTTTATCCTTGCATAACGGTTGAAATAAACCGTATGCTTTAAGTCTATGTGACGTAACGTAAAAATGTAAACTCACCGAACTTTTCGGTAAGAGTTGGGAATTCTACAAGAACACTATACTTGAACCCACTTTCATTTTACTGAGTTCTTTTAATTGTATTAATAGCTCCACCAGAAAGACCTTTTTTTATTGATAGAAAGTTCAGCAGATATCCAATTTTTGATTTCATAGTTCATGTTGAACACGTAAGAACCATTTACTTTGTTTTGTTTTTAAACCTTAACTCCAAAATCAGTGTAATATGTTTTAAAAATTGTAGTTTGAAACAAAATACAGCAGGTGCAATTGCTAGCGAGCGAAGCGAGCGGATAAAATTTTGCCCAAAAGAGAATCAATTTGGGGTGTGAAAATAAAAAAATTCGCGCGGATTTTTTTTATTTTCACACCCCAAATTGATTCTCTTTTGCCAAAATAGGAATAGGTAACAACTTGTTTTCTTCATAACAAACTTTATTTAAGGTGATGTCACCACAAACTTTTAAACAAATACATGAACTGTATCTTGAACATTTTCCCTACAACATTGTAATTCTCCTGTCCATCTGCAATGGACTCGGCTTGAATTTTAAAGTTGCATTCATTGCAAATCTTAAGATTTTAACAAGGCAACAGCAAAATATTTGCCCGCAAATCCTCACAAATTATACACAATTAGCTCCAACAAGCTTTGGGTCCTCGATTAGACAAACTTGGTAATGCATTTTCATGTTAATTTTAAAAATTAAATAAAGCTCCAAATAGTTTTGAACTGAAATTAAGCCCCAAAACTTTATTTCAAAGTGAAATTATGCCCCAAAAGAAAATGAAAAAAAACCCAAAAAAATGAAAGAAAACCCCAAAATTTGAGAAATTTCGTTGTTGTTGTTTTGTGTGCTTTTTTTTGGGGCCTTATTTCATTTATTTTTTGGGGCCTTTTTTCCTGGGGCCTTATTTCGCGCCCCCATAAAAAGACTCGAAATTACTTGCTTGTGCGTTGACTCAGTTTGTTCAAACTCGTTTTTTTTGAGTAAATAATACCCGAAACTTACAAACAATACTTGACTCATTTTAATCTCTGGTACCTATAGTTCCTTGCGTGGGGAAGGTCGAACTTACCTGCCTCGAGAATATACTGCAACTGTACAGGTACACCTCACACAAATTACAAAAAATTATGTATCAGGCTACATTAAGACAACAATATATAACAGGAGGCGCCCAAACGATGAAATATGTATGCACTATCTCAGAATGTGTTTCAATTTTTATGACAAATTTTTCTATTTAAATTTGAAAAACTTTTTTCTCCCAGTTCCGTTTCAAATTTTTTTTGTTTTATTGAATTAAGATGAGAAGTATTGGATTTGGTATAGGCGTATAGGTATAGGCGTTTTAAGGTTGTAGGTGTTTGTTATTGTTTTCATGTTTTTAACTCCTTACTCCTTGGTCCCTAGGTAGTCAACTATTAAGCTATTTGGCATGAATAAAAATAAATAAACAAAGTAAAAAAATTATTTTATCTTCCAAATTTTTTTCTTTTATATCCTTAAAAAAACACACTTTACTTTTACACATTTCTTGTTGGGCACGTGCAACAAACGGTCGTAATGTGGCGGAAATGATTATGACGTGCGTTGGTGTATAAGTAAGTGACGATGACACCAAAAACGGTGTATCATGGGGGGCAGAACCATCTGCTTTACATTTCAGTCAAAGAAAAAGGTGTATTACTTTTTTGCCCGGCTAACGATGCAGAAATATATGTAATTACTTCCGCCAGAGCATATTACCAATTATTTATGATTTTAATTACAAACTTTAAGATAACCAATGAAAGTGCTTGTCTATAAGCCAAAAGGATAAGCCCAGAGTTAGGAAGGTGGGTACTTTCTATGGATGCTCATTAAGTTATTATATTTGTTGCCCTGGTTTTAGTTCTGTCTTTTCTTTGTCCTTTTTGCACCTTCAAATTAAACCTCGTATTCGAGGGAGGCATGCCAAGCGGAAACTATAAAGTATATGATGCTCCATCGTCCATGATAGCGCAAGAGCACTTTAAGCAGCTTTTTCTTGGTTATAGTTATTTATAGTTTTCTAGGTTTGTTAGTATACTTGTTGTTTAGAAATATTGAAGCTGAAGTGGCTATGAGTGAATAAGTTATTATTCTGAAAGGATTAAACAACTTATTCAAGCTGAAGAGCCTAATCAGATTTAAGTTTGGAACTTTATTCCTTAGATACTTTTGTTTTGTTTCGTGGCATTGAATTCTAAGAAGAGGTACATACTTAAGATTCATTATCATTATTTTTGCAAGTGCCAGTACAAAAAAAAACTATTAGCGTACACGGCCACACGTTCCTTCGTCTACTTTTTAAACGAGTAAATCAACTTCAAACTAAATTTTATCGAACACTTTTCCGTGACAAATTATGCTCTTTAAAGCCTTTTCTTAATCAAAAGATTACAATTTTTTGAGGTTACAGAATATAGGGGTAGAATTAAGATGGAAAAACGCAATGTAAATAACAGAAAAAACAGAAAAAAACTTTGCCTGCCTTAAGGTAACAATTTAACTAATTTGATTCTCAAGAGAAATACACAGGTGCACCTTTATTTCACTCGAAAATTCAGTTCGGAATCCCCACGAGTTTTGATTAGATTACCACTAAAATCTGAATAAGGTTATGTAATATAATTTAACATGCAAATATAAAAACTGATGCTCACTCTTAAACCAGGTAATTACTTAAAAAACCCAAATTCATTTGATTCAATCCCATTGAGGTTTGTAGAACTTGGGTTGAAAGTGAGAGCTTGGAATATATTTTAACGAACATATGTATGACTTAGCGGTTAGCTCCCAAGTTCATAAAACTTACGTTACGTCGTTGCTGCAACCTTGTACTTATGCACACAATCACATGTAACAAAGACGATGAAGTTTTAGAATTTTATTGGATCCCTTGTGCAATTTATATGGAGAATGCTTCATGCTCCTAAGGGTGATGTAAAGAGGAAGAGGTAGGTATCTGATTTCAATCCTTATGCAAGTACCTCGTTCATTTGGAACTTTAAATGAAATAAACTTTTTGGCTAGAAATAATTCTGCAAATAGAAAATGGCAGGCAAATACTTTTCAAAATTTAAATTTAGTTTTTTTTTTTCAAACGTGGGACTGAGGTGTTCGGATGCACCCAATGTCGAAATTCGAGGGTTTTCGAATGAGCAAATTACTTCAGCGGGATCAGATCGTAGTTTTCTTTCGACCAAAGTGCAATGGAAAGGAGGTCGTGAGAGTCGACGTAACATGGATATATCGGTAAACATCTGAGACTAACGAACATTCATGTTATGAATGTGAAGATGAAGACAGTCCCATCGATCGACATCGTGATAGCTATTGTTTACTGGGTACTCCACATTGATTGAATTATTGGTACATGCGACTTCTTTTTTCCAAATTGAAATTCACTCGTTGGGCAGAAATTTCAGTCGCATGAAGTAGTCAGAGCCGCCGCCATCGCCACGGAAGCTTAAAACACACAAAAGTTCTTCGCAAGCTTAAATATTTCTGTTAAAAGTGACCAAAAAAAAAAAAACTTTCCCGACGCCAGATTTTCAATTTGAGAATGTCTTTTCAATCGGAGGTTTCGAGGCTCCTGCATTTTTCATCGGAGCTCAGTAAAACCACTTACAAAATGCAAATAATGCTTCTCTTTTTTTTACTCCAAATTTTTATGATTTCTCTCTTTTTTTATCCATTTCCTCACCGTTATCACCTCTTATTTGAACGCTCTAAAAACTTCGCAGCACCAAATGTATATACCGACATCCGGACAGTCTCTATAGAAGCCCAAATGGCGGGCGTCAAAAAGTAAACAATATGACGACGACGAAGTGTTTTGCATTTCGCGACAGCAGCGACACAGCGACATTTAAAATAGAAAACCGATTTGCATAAAATGTAATGGGGGCAGGGCTTGTTGTCCTTGTCTGTGTACCCAGGATCGGGATACCAGAATCGAGGATTGTAAAGTAAGTTTTGGTATTTGAATAAATTGCGAAGCGTTTTTTAAGGTGAAAATATTCCTGTAAATGCGAATGAAGTGAAAGGAAAAATCCGTTGGCTTGGATTTAAAATATTTTTTTTCTTTTATTTTATTTTTATTATTTATTCATGTGCATCGGCATCGTTACTTGCTTGGTTTAAGGTGAAACAAAAAAAATTGTTTTGAACAATGCTTTGGGGCTTTTTGAGAGGTATTGTTTTAAATGTGTAAAAGTGCTCGGAGCTTTGTTTTCTATTAAACTTCCTGGAATCCTTGGGATATCAAAGCGCGAAGCTATACATAATGCGATGAGATGTGAGAAGTAGATAAAGTTCGTTGAGCGTGGCTCATATATGAGGATTTTCAAATATTTGCGTGTTTTAACTTTTCCCTCACTATTATATTTGTTTTAAGAAGTTTAAATCCATCTTTATTAAACACCACACTCTTCTTCAGTAAATGTTGAATAGGTGAAATTTTCAAAATTTAAGCTTTGTAATGGTTTTAAAAACTCATGAACTTTTTTAGGTAGGGGAGAGTGGGTATATTTGGGACACTTTTCGAATACATTAAATTTGCGAGATTTTATTATCTAAACAAAATTGATTTCTAAAGATAAAATAACATTTTGGCAACCTATTTTCAGTTATAAAGAAGGCGAAAGTCCGACAGAAGAAAAGCAAAAAACCATTTCATGAATTAACTCACTTTGTCCCATTCCTCCTGCGAGTAGGAGGATTGGGTTTGTCCCATTCCTCCTGCGATCAATAGGATTGGGACAACTATAGGGTGGAATAGTGATGTCCCAATCATCCTGCATCCCTGCATGACACTTTGAATAAATAATTTATAATATCACTTTTCGTGTGACACTAATTAATCAAAACTACGATTCATTCACTTCAAAAATTTTGTTGCTATCTAATTATTACACTCTTTTGCGCAGTAAGTTCACACATTAAAAAAAAAATTCACTCAAAGTTTACACAGATGTTTGACTTTTTATGCACAAATTACCTTTTTTTAATCTCCACTCCGTGCTTTTTTTCCTAGACACAATTTGTTTTGTTGAGGGATGGGGACAGACTGAAGACAGAATCTGTCATACAAGGAAAGAGGAAAAAAATTATAGGAATTGAGAAAATGCATGTGTACCATTCCTCCTGTGTCCCAAAAATACCCACTCTCCCCTATGTATTTTTTGCAGTGAACGAAATTTAAATTCCACGCCCACTTTATACTGAGACTTTTAACACCAAAAACTGTCTGTATACTGCAAATGGAATTTTCTGAGTCTGTTTTCTATCAACAGTGTGTACGATGACGTTGAAAAAATCACGCTGTTAAAAATTTTAAGAAGAAAAGTATTTCCGGAATGAAATTGAATTCAATTTACGTGAAAATGCGTTTTGGTTGTAAGCGGCAAGTTAGAAGAGGTCCTCTACCACCCCTGAGCTCATCTGCGACGTCCTCTTGAGTTGGATTCGAAGATTCTTCGGGCCGGAGCATAATTTTTAAGCCAACAATCTAAGTCGTTGGACCTTAACTCTTTAGCTAGGGCTATGTCGCTGAACGCGTTGTTCAGTTCCTGGTTGAAACTTTGTCTCCATTATCCACTTATGCAGACGGGACCAATATTCACTCGAAGAACTTTTCTCTTCAAGCAGTCCATGAGTTTTCATTCAATCTTTGATCCGAGGAACATGATTGGCTTGATCAAATAATTAAAGAGACCAAATGACTTTTTAACGTTAACTTGGTGTGATCTGTGTGAACTGTGGTTAGAATCTCATTTTATGCATAAATGTGGTTTTTCGTTGGATCGTCTGTAGTTTATTTGCTTTAGTTATCCCAGAGTGTACCGCTAGCATGGTGCTGTCGATCTCCTAAAGAGCGAAAAAGTGTTGGCTGCACCTTTCGTCTTGACTCTAAAGTTGTTGTTCAGAGTTTTTTTTCACACTCATCAGTAAGTATATTTGTTATGCTGAATCTACATTTTGCAGCATCTTCAACTTCTAGATATTACCATTGAAAAAAAGACCGTTTATATCAGGTAAATCGGTAGAAACAGCCTTACATGCAGCTCTTGTAAGAACTATTAAATATTCCCTAGAGCAAAAGGAGTATACGTCGCCATGGTCGCCTTTCTGGAGATTGAAAGCGCTTTCAAAAACGTTGATACATCGACTCTGAAATTCAACATGGGAATCGATTATTCTCATGATTGCTTATTCTTATGTTGCTATCGCCGCGCCGTTACACGAAAACTTCTTGGTAGGTACCCTTAGGGACAACCTCCAAAATGCTCTTAATATACTCACAAGATGGGCTGATCACTGCAGACAAGGTATTAACCCTCAAAAGAGGAATCTCGTCATCGTATTCAAGAAAGAGTTAGCCAACTCACACATGTGGTTGCAGTATGGTGGACTGCAACGGAAAAAGTCATTAACTGTAATTGTATAACGGGGCCTTGTGAACAATCCTTTTAGCAAACAAGTAGCTCATGGGATCAACAACAATGTACGTCATCCCATTATTTTAAACTCTTTTTGGTTTTATACCAATGAACATCGACTACAACATTCCGAAACCTCTATTTGGCAAAAACTTCCAGGTCTCCATTCCATCTAAGAGCTAATGAGAATACAAGAAATTCCTGAAAGGCTAATATATTCATTTTTGTAAAGACGCATCCAAAACTAATAGTGGTGTTGTGTGTAGTCAAATCCCTCAATGTGCCTCGACTAACTATAAAACGGCCGTAAAGGCTCTTGTGAAGATGATTTTTTCACCTTTGTTAGGTGCCGGGCAACAGAGACATCATATGAAATTGTAGGGCTTATGAACTCGCTAAAAATGGAACCACCTATCCCTTCTGTTAGCGAAATCATTGGTATACCGATCGTTATATGTAGACTCATGCTAAAAGAAATTTTATTAACCACAACAAATTCTACTTTACCCACATGCGCAGCTACCAAACTAATATGGCCGTCACTTGACTTAAATCGCTCTAAAAATTTGTTATCTCAAAGCAGATCTCATATTAGCTATCTAACAGGACACTGTCTTATGGGCAGATACGCAAAAAGTTGTATCATAAGACAGCACTATAAATCTACTCTGAGGTCTATGCAGATCCCATCCAGGACAGGATATGAAACTTCCATGGTATTCTTAATTTTTCTTCCTTGTTTCTCTGATATTCTTGCACGTGCGTATACCTAGATACACTATCAATACCGTAGAGGAAGTTTGCAAAGACATGTTCATCTTGACAGAATATGATAGGGACAGGGAGTTGAACAAGGTGTTTTGCAATAGAAAGAAATATCTGCGAAATCTTATTTCAAAATTGTTGGTTGGTATTCGCCAAATTAGTATTTTAGAAACCCTCTTTTTTTTTTAATCTGAGGTAGAGAATTAAGTTTTCAATGAAATATCGCTTTTCAACCGGAAACCTCAAGTCAAGTTTTTTGTTGATTTGAACTGAAACACCCTATTGAACGTTTTTCCTATCTCGACTAGACAGTTTTATAACTTCAACTGAATATTAAGTTTACCAGTCAGTCACTTACTCATTCGCTAACAAACAATGGAGTTCATGCCCTTGCTGTCATATTCAGCTAATTGAATTTGCCGATGATATAATGAACGTTAAGTCTCAAGTGAATATGTAGCTCTATTTATCTGTATAACCTTCATAAAACTCCCTACAGCCTGAATTCAATCAAATTGCTCATTCTTCTTCTAACTGAAAGCGAAGCGTATATTGTTCTTCCCACTCCCACACATTAAATAGGAAGAATTTGCTCAAACGAAATACATAGAAGAAAAAAATGATAATATTCCCCAAGTAATCAGTAATTTCCTTAAGAAACACGTTCCAAAAACGTACGTTTGTTTCAATCGACTCGTATTCGAAGCAAAGAAAAGTACAGACATTAAACGAGACGAAAGGACTTTTAAACGTTTGTCATTTCAACGCTTAAAAGACTCAATTGTGTGAATTCGCTTCAAACGTATAAACAGTCATATTCATTTAATCAATCTTCCATACTATTCACACTGAGCTGGCTGCTATTTCGGCTCCGACTCTTCAATCGATCTTAGAGAAGCGCCCGCCACATAAAATTTAACCGAGCTTCTTGTTTGCTTTCTTGGAATTGAAAGGTATGCCCTTTTTATTTTGTTTTTATGCTTTTTCCATCGGGGGTGGAGAGAAGGAGATGATTCGAAAACAGAAGCTGTATCCCTGTATGTGAGTATATCTGTGCCCTTTTGAGGTGACGATGACGGCTGGTTCGAATGAGTAGTAATGGTTAGGGATTTTTTTTTTTTTTTTTTGGCAAAAATAAGAAGATGTTGTAATTTAGGATACCTTCGAAACATCCCATCAGGGTTGAGTTTGAGGATGACAACTTTTGGGTTCGGGCTGTGAAAAGCTAATCCAAAACCTTTTACAGTGATTAAATTTGAAAGACGAAGGGCGGTTTGCTGGTGGGTGAATGTGGTACGTTGCGGTAGCGGTGACGGTGAGTTGGTGACTGTGTGGCAAAGAAGTTTCTACCCCCAAAAATTAATTGCAAAATATTTGAAGGTAAAAGATTGTAATTGCAGATGCCACCAGAAAGAAACATGATACACGACTGGTTTTGATATGGCTACACAAATAAACCGACCGTATGCTTCACGTTACACACACAAATGAACAGCATTTGAACCATCATTTGTGTTTTTCCTTTTTTTTTGCATTTAATCAGAACAATTTAATTGACATGTGTGCCAGTGGCGCCACAAGCGACGAGGAGAGAAGGGATCGGATCACGAAAAACACAACAAAATTGAAGCCAAGCAGAAATATTATAATCAAAAGAGTTAAAAGATGAGTTTGATTGCTTCCTTACGTTGAAATGTTGGTTGGAATAAAATGATTTTGATGGTTGGATTTGTTTGTTAATTCAAAGCCAAGTTGAACCTTACTTCGAAAATGCTGTTTACTTTGTTCATTAGCTCGACTAAAAATCAACAGAAATCTTGTAAGAATTCTGTAATTTAAACATTTTCAAAGTGTTAATTTAAGTGTGTTAAGAGAAGTGTTAAAGAAGGTTCTTGATGTTTTCGTAGCCACCAATTTGCGTATAGATAAATTAAGATTTTGTGTATTCTTAAGTCATAACATTAAATTCGAGGATTCAAAACGGCGTTATTATTAATTACTTATTTGCTTAAGGTGGCGCTACAGTCCAGTCCGTTGTGGACTTGGGCCTAAGCCAACGGTCTTCGCCAGCCAGCTCAATCCCTTGATTGAGATCATTTGTTTTCGGATTAGCTGTCTTAAAATAATGAAATTATTATGTGAGTAAAAAACCGTACACACCCCGAACTTTTTGCTTCAAATTGCAGTCAGCGTGCTTCCCGTTTTTTTTTTTTTATAATAAACGCGCACTCAAGGGCGTTTTTTATTACCCTTTATATGCCAAGAGCACAGTGCGATTATTAGGGAAAGGATAGAGGATGTAAAAGGAGATGTCGGATTGGTTTCGAATTCTTGAATGTTACAATAACTGGGGAAGACAGATGGTGGAAGAGAGTTCCAAATTCGCATAGTACGGCTAAAGAACGATTCTCTGTACATGACAGTACGTCCGAAGTTGGGCTCAAAGTTGAACTGATGGGCATTCCTGGAGGCGCGGGTATTAAAGTTGAATATCTTAAGGGGAAGAATGCAACTGGCTATTTCACTAGAGCATATACAGTTGAAGTATCGGTAAAATAGGGTGAGGCATGAGACATTACGCCGATGTTCTAGAGACGTAAATGACTCAACGAAGGTATTGTTACCAATCATTTTGAATGCTCTTCTTTGGATACTGTCCAGAAGACTTAAGTACGTCACTGGAGCCCAGCTTGAGTTGTACTCAAGCTTTGGACCTACACTGAGAAAAAAATCAAACAGATTCATGGTTAAATCAAACAAAAACAACCCCATTTTGGCACTAAAGCGATTTGAAGTTAATTTAAAAGGAAATGTGTTTATTTATTGTTTAAAAAAATTGAACAGAATCATGTTTGATTTAAATTTTATTTGTTTTAAATTGAATTTGTTTCTATTTGCTTTGATTAACTACGTTCAATGTTGACTTAAATAGAATTATGATTATAATATTTTAAATATTTGTGGGTTTGATTCAAAGACGTTTCTATTTTTTTCAATAACCTTTAAACCATTTCAAATAGAAACAAAGTTGTTTTAAACATAATTATTTTTATTTATATTGAACTTATACTATTCAAATTAATAAAGCTGGAACTTGGAACATTGTTGAGTTGGAGAAAAAAAATCTTCCTGCCACATCTGTTATTGAAAATTTTCTTTGTGCGACTTTGTAGGTGTTGCTAAGCGGGTTGGTGTGATTTCACTGATGTTGAGTAGTTCAGGAACTTATAATCGGAAATATCTAAAAAACGTTAAGAAGAAGTAGGTTGAATGCATATTTTATTGTTTTTTACTATACTTACATCTGCAAAGCTCATGTTTTAACTTTGAGGAAAATTGTAGTTTTGAATCCAGTTTAATCATAAAGGCTGAACTGAGAGAATTCTGTTTTATATTATGTTACAAGGAATAAACAAACGAAATGGTTACCTTTTCTATTTTGTAAATCGGCAGCTTTTCTTGAAGTTCTTTGTATCCTCCGGGGTAAGAAATCAGTATGTCTTGCGTGATCTCGTTCTCTAGAATATATTACACATGGCTTGAAAAACGAAAATCTTATTGTCTAAAAAATACTTACGATTAATAACGAAGAAAAAGTCGAGTAAATTCCATTGTTTTATTTGTGGTTTTTGTTCACTTTTTTTTTATTACACCCGATTTATACCTATTTTTTATATTTTCCACGCACTACTGACTATCTCTCACGAAAAATATCTTGAAAAGATGAGGACAACAAAATCATCGACGACGCCAGTAATTTACAGTTATGCGGTTATAATTACTTAAATTTTACTTCGATTTTACTTCGTTTAGGTTCATTTTAAGTTGCTATGAGTATGAATTAAAAATCATTTGTCCATTTTTTTTATTTTGGCAAAAAATCTGAAATTGTTCGGGATCGTTTCAAATCGATGTGTGTTTGAACTTAATACAGGCTGTTTGATATTATTGTTTTGCAGATATTTTAAATACGTTATTATTTGAAACAAACTCATTTATGTTAATTTCATGTTCAAGAAGTAAGGCAAACATAAATCCTTTTGATTTAAATAAACTATGCTTAAAAAAAATCGTTTTTCTTGTATTTAAATAGATAAGAGGTTGGATTAAACCGAGTTCTATTTGCCATTCCTAAATAGATTTCAAATATGACTCTTTTTGAAAAAACTCATAGTACAGTTTTCTCAGTGTATGTAAGTTTTATAAATAATAGCTAGTGTCCAACATACAGCAGGACTGGGATGATGAGGTCGCTGCATAGCCTAAGCTTAGTTGATGGGAAGAGGGCTTTACCACTCAAGTGCTTTCTTAACCCAAAGAAACAGCGATAAGAAGAGTTATTCTTTTTCTGATTTCGGCGCTGGTGTTATTGCTTGTTAAAAGCGGAGCCTAGGTAAACAAACTTCTCTGCTATGTACCTGGAAGTTTTTTTGCGTCTATTATGATGTTCTGTCCGAGCTGTCCGCTTCTGTCTCAATTCTCATGAAGGCTCCATTCACAACACGTTGTGTTTTTCCATTTATGTCAATATTAAGCGTGTTTTTTTTGGCATACACGGCAACACGCAGCTGCGGATAAAACTTAAACTTAAATCTGGCTGCGGATAAAAAATTGACATTTTTTCGAGTATCGATACTCGATCGGAGAAAAATGGAATTTCTTAGGTTGGTAACTCGGATAATCGGATAACTCGAAGAGTCTCGAAAGCTGTGTTCGCAGAGTGCAACGCACTTTAAGTGCGTTCTTTTATTTAAGTTTATTTTGAATTAGAATTGGAACGCACAAATCAAGGAACGAGTCACACATAGTTGCTCTATGGTTTTTAATGTTTTTCTTCTGTAATGACGTTTTCTATTTGTGCATCATTGCTGCATCATTAAGAGGCCGACCCATAGAATCCGTCAGTCCGTTAGCGTTGACGTTTTCAACTGACAGCACAATAGAATATAAATGTTCTTATGGAACTCGTCCCATAAGCAACGCATGTGACGGATACGGCGGATAGAGTTGGTTTACTTTCTACTTTTTGCGTCCGTTGATCCGTTGACAAATAAATTTAACAAATAGTCAACTCAATATGTTTCCACAGCAGAAAGGAAAAGCAATGAATGATCAAAACTTTGTGCAAAAGTATCATTTTGACACAAATTTAATGTTTTAATTTAATTTTTTTTTGTTCGGATTTGAGGTTTTGTGAATACCTAAGTTTTACACCAAGCAAATGAAACCGTCAAAGTATACAACGTATTCTATGGGATGGTAACCTCCAGCAAATACGTTGGCTACAACGTATACGTCGACGCTGCCGGATTGACGGATTCTATGGGTCGGCCCCTTTACTTTAAATTTTGTCAAACTGTCACAAAATGAGTTTGAAAATTTTCACTTTTTGGCTTTTTACAAGAAGTGCTCGTTGTAATCATATCTTTAGAGTCGAGTCAAATTTGTGAATCTGGCAGCTAAACGAGTTGGTGAAGTGAGGACAAAGTAGAAAAATCTCAGATTTGATGATCTATTTGAGACTTGAGATTCAAAAAAATGGATTCGAGATTCAAAAATCTGAATCTCGATTTTTATCAAAATTCACACTCTACGAACATACCCCAATATGACAAAAATACCAAAATAACAAATTATCTGACAGCTAGACAAGTTTACCAACTTAAAAATAAAATAAAACAGCTGCGGATGGGCAACTGCGTATACGTTTTTTTGGGAAATCGAATTTGGCTGCAGATAGCGATGCCAAAAAAAACACGCCTATTATCGGCGTACTCGAGAAGTTGAATAGACTTTTCTAAAATAAAACCCCTGGTGTTGACGATGGAGTTTTGCACTAGAATAGTTTTGTTCTCAATATATATAATGGCGTTATTAATTGACTACCTATCTGGAACTGGAAGTTAAAAAAGCATTCTGAATTTTTTTTCAATTGTGCAAAAGTGACAGTTTCGATTCTGAAAGTAGAGAATTTCGCTTCTGATTTAAAAAACAGATTGCATTCTTTTTGCTTCCAGATTGCCAATTAAAAACGACATAATATTTGAGAAACTGCTTTAAATAGTAGGAACCTGCAAGATTTTTATTCTTCATACTATACATCTTCGCCCTTAACGTATTTGAGGTAGATTTTCTGCTCAAACAAATATGATCCATTTCGCTTACACAACCTGCGGCTGGTAGACCACTTATATCGGTGTTTAATTTATCAGCATCAATAAACATTATCGAAAGCCTCACACAAGCGCATGCTCATGATTTATGCCAAAAGTTGCGGTATTTGCCCTTAAGCCCAATTAATCCATAATATAACAACCAAATCCTAATCGACTATTCCACCGGTCAACACATTTCCCAAATTCACGTGCTGCCATCAAGTGGGCAGCAACGATCTTTCTAACCATGTAAACTAAATTATTGAGCATGGACAAAAAACACATTTTAAATTTAAAATCAACCTCAACTCCATTAAAACGAAGTTGGTGTTTAATAATATCGCCAGATGGGCGCATGCAGTGTCACAAAATTAACCTGCAGCAACCGTATTAACGTCTGCCTGGTTTTTCGAGGTTTATTAATTCAATATTTAATTATTGTAGACTCAGACTGGCACTGGTGGACGGAGGACATGACAAACTTTGTTCCATATAATATACTCAAATTCACCGAATATAGGAGGCACCGCTACCAGCTATCAGATACGAAAACTAGCACGAATGAGAGTATGCAAAAATCTACTGCAACATCCATATAGCAATTAGAGCGCACAGCAATAGCTAGTCCCCGAAATGCTGCGGGAGCTGACATATCTGCATGCAATCCTCATGAATTATGCATATAATTAGTTCTCGGATAACGGGGTAGTAAATTTAAAATTAATATGTTTCTAACCATTCCTCTTATTCGGCTTATAATTTAAATTATTGTTTTTATGTTTTCTATCCATTCGGCGCGCAGGGTGGATGTTAGGCGGTTGTTGAGATTGGAAAGTTATCCTGCAGCGTTTAGTTTTTAGCACATGCAGTTTTAGCTGATTGCTGAAGGTTGATAAAGTTAAGTGTGTATGAGATGAGGTGTGAAATGATTTTGTTGTGAACAATTTTGATAAAGAATATGAATTATTTAGGAGTAAATTAAGAGACTTGAGGGGATTTGGTTTTCCTCTTTTTTTTACTGACGACTAAGTGACGTTGTAAGGATGCATGTACTGTATTACTCGCCAAAATGAGCAATATTCTGGACGAACAGAATATATGCCGAAGAATCAACATTTCCAAACTTGATCGATTTTTTAACGGCTACCGTGTGCAGACAATTTTCCACCAAACGCTCTTCCAATGACGCACACCATTCCGTGAGTAAAATAAAATATATATATTCAATTTTGGATAGGTCCCCAAGGGGTATTTCCTTTCTATCACTCTCGTCTCGATATAAATAATTGTAGGTCCGTTCCAGCTAACATTTTGCCACCATCGAAATGTCAAATAATGATTGCATACATTTCGCTCTGGATGCTGGTACGTCAATCGACCAACAAATGGTAATGGTGACACGACGGATTCGAGCTTAGCCCAAGGCAAGTCGGTGTCAATGTTATTTATTGGAAAGCGTTTCGGTGAAAAATTACACTCGATTTATCGTGTATTGCGTGAAATTGGCCACAGATTAGGCATGCAAAGTAAATTGAATGCAAATGGCTCCGCAGTCATAGAGACAGGAACATGAGTTGTGCAGAAAGAAGATTTTATGATTCCCTTAAGCTGTCAGCGGAATACGGGAGGTCGGTATTTTTGTTTTTTTTTTGCAATGAAAAGCTTTAAGGAGTGTGTTGAAGGAAAAGCTGTAGCCTTTTTAAATTGATTACTTTTGGCCTCGTGCTTCAATATTGAAGGAAAACGAGTGATACCATTTTTCAATGTGATATGGTGTCACATTTTGTTTGTTCTAATTTGATACCATAAATTAAAAGTCAGAAAATTGATTAAGTTAGCACTACTCACTTTTTTAGTTGATTGTTTGTCTCCTTGTCCTTGAATTTGTTTCCAAACTTATGATGATTCGTGTAGGACTCTATACAGGGTGATTCACGAGCGTTGTGCCAAAAAGCTAGAGCGTGTAGGTTGAGTTAAGACAAGAAAAAAATCGTATGGGAGGGGGGGGTCTATTCCCCCCCGTTTAGCCGGGAGGGGCAATTTTATGAAAAATTGACTTATTTTGTAAAAAAAAATATTAAAAATCAACTGCTTCGTTTACAACACCGTGCTATACCTTTCTGAAAAGCCAAAAACTTCTTCTTTCACTTTGTTTTTAAATTAAATTGTTTTAACGAATAGTTTAAAAAAAATAAATTTTCAAACTCAAAATTTTCAAAAAAAAGCAAAAAAACATTTTTGAACTAATTTTTTTCAAAATTTTATGTAATTAAGTACTAATTTTGTTTTAAAAATTCAATGTGTTTGTTAATTTTTAGTCGAAAACAGAAAACTTGATGCAAAAATGTCTTTTCGTTTTTGAGAAATTGAGAAAAAACCAAAACCACTTTTTTCTAAAAAAATCTTTGTTTTTATTTTTACCTATCTGGACTTTAAGTTTAATTTATTAGTTAAATTTATAAATTTAATTTTTGGTGATTGGAGTTTTATAAGGACTCAATAAAGTAGAAAAGTATTGGATTTTCCCTGGATTAATCATTTTGTTCATTGATAACGTCTGCCATTGACCTTTCACTTCTAGCTCTCCGTGCTCTGGTCGGCAGATTCTTGAAAACATGCTACGACTTGGGCGCCATCTATTGGGATATTTTTCAGCGTAGGAATTTTTCTACCAAAAATCTATTGCTTTTCGCTAGCGTGCGTCCCTTAAGATCGAGAACGGCTGATTTGTCTACAGTATTGGTCTTGATTTTTTTGTGAAAGTTCAGGGAACTTTTTGAAGTATAAAAAAAGAAAGAAATATGTTTTTGATTTTATTATTATTAATTAAAACTAGCTTCCCGACAACCGTTGCTTTGCCAAACCTGTGTCCTTTCGGGCTAAATTTAAGAACCCAAAATGGAGTTTCAATAAAATGCCAAACATTCACATCCATTAATCAAATGAGGGTTGTCAACCACAAGGCTTTGAACTGAGCCAACACCTAAAACCAAATGTGTTTTACGTTTAGTAAACTTGTCACCGTATTTTAAGTGAAATGTCCTTTGATGTCGTCTTCCTTTCCAATATTTCTATAGACAAATTGTGTGCAAACACAATCATGGTAAATGTCCGTTTTAGATTAACTGTAGGTTTAAGAAACTAGCAGGTGAGCAAATAACAATAAGGAGTTGGATTAGGAATACCAATTGTGGGCTTTTGTTATATTAAGTGCAAAAGCAGTAATATTATTGCAATGAATGTAGACTTAGCTTGAACAAAGGAATCGAAGTATATAATATATATATATACGCTTCTATGTATTTAAAGAATTAGTGTCGGTGATGGTGGTTACGCTTGAGAAATGCAATTGTGTGAAGACGAAAATTCAATCAAGACAAGCTTTGGTGATTCATTTTGGTGTCGATGTTTTCTCGTCTTTGGAATCCAAATTTTTAGTTTAGGAAGGATTATGAGCCTAAACGCTTGTAAGGACCAATAAATGTACGTCCAAACTTAAAGCACGGTCCATAGGAAAGTTGCAAAGTTGAAACTTGTGAAAATTGGGGGGCATCGAAAATGTTGTTTTTTTTTTTTTTGAAAAATCGCATCTCCCACAAAAACTTTTTGTTTGCTTTACTCCATTGAAGCATCGAATAAGCGTAGCAATTAGTTCAATTAGCAAAATATTTTCTTCACTTCACTTCTGTAAAACACCTGCTTATTTTCTACATTAAATGGCCCAGTTTTGAGTCACACAAATCGATGAGTATCATGGAGAGGGAAGTTTTCTACTCTTTTCGACATTCTCAGCGCAAAAAGCAGCTCTGGATTACGCCACATCCTCTTTTAAAATATGAAAAATGGGAGACTCGAAACGATGAGAATCATGGAGAACGAAGGAAAATAATTCTTCGTTCAATTTGTTCGTGTTTTTCTTTTAAAGGTACAGAACTTTGAAATCGAATAAATAAAGATAATTTTTATTAAGTTAACACGAAATTTACTTTATTCGAAAGATAATCTTTTCTCATTATAATTTCTGACATATGTGACGACTGGCTTGTTTTTCAACATTTGTGGCTGTTAATCGGAAATAAGGCGACGAATGTGTTTTTCCAAGTAGTCAAAAAAAGTCATGCACGATCATGGAGGCCAATTCAGAAGTTCTGCGGTTATCAAACGTTTCCTTCAATAAATCAATTGTAGCCCGAGTTGTGTTAGGTATATGTTGCGCCGTCATGTTGAAACCACAGCTCCTGAACATCATGGTTAGTTGATTGATGAAGAAAAAGTCAGTAGGTAATCAAGGCTGTATAGCGAGCGGTACGATAGTTTAGACGTGCTATATTCTTAACGAGTAAGTATACTCCAACAAAATATACAGAACATAATTTGTTTCTAAATAATAATAAACCAAATATCCGAAATGAAAAAAAAAAAATCGACTCACCAATATTTTCATTAAACAGCAATCTGAATTCCAATTCCGATGAATTTTCTTTGTTTATTTTTCTGAATTTTGATCTACAAAATGTACAAAAAAAAACTGTTGCAAATATCTCTCCACCCACCCAATACCACATCTAGGTTCATTCATAGTGTTTGACCCGATGTTGGTTTACGTGAAATTGCTTTCCTCGAAAGCTGATGACTTGACCTATAGGACTCAAGGGCTTTATCCTTCTGATCGAAAATCGATTCAGTGATGATGGGGTATTTTTTCTTCGAACGCAGAAAGTACTTTGTACTTTAGTTGTATGGAATTTTCTTTTGGTTAGATTAGGATATTTTTTTCCCCTCCTTTTGATGCCAAAGACTACCGCTGCGTTGCAATTGAAGGTACAAGACTCCAATTGAAACTATTTGCTGTTTTGTAAATTGAAATGATTGCGAATAAGACGAATGGCAAATTGATTTAGTTTGGGTAGAGATGAAAATGAGATTCAGGTGATTGATTTGGAAAGTTCTAATCTTTTGCTGCTTGGGTGAAAAGACTTAATTTAGCTAGCTCTTTGAGCTGCAAAACAAATTTGAATAAACGGACTGTCTGTGAAAAGTGACTGCTTATCTCCTTTCCACTTTTGAAGAAACGAATATCATCAGTAACGATTATTATGGCTGTGACGACCCAAGCGAATAAACTGTTTAATAGCCACCTTCTTCCGAGCCAGAGCCTTTTTAAGTAATTGATTTTGTTTCAAACAGGAGGAAGATATAGCCTACTTATAAATTAAAGTTCACCTATGGCCTATAAAGCATAAACCGAAACCTTAATTAATAAACGAACGGAAGAGTAATAAATTAACAATTGAGTAGCAGTGACGGTGGCAGTGTAAGACCCTTTTTTGATTAATTGTGACTTTCCGCATAAACGTTGAACCCGAAATTCAGGGACAAAATCCTTCACATGCCCGCAATCCTCGATGTCATACCAAAAACGGCAAAACAACAAATATACACAAACATAAAAGCCGTCTAATCAATATTACAGTTGTTCTCGTACGTGAGAGTTAGAAAATTGGAGCCTAAACCGTTTTTGTGTAACGACAAAGGTACAAGTTCCTTTGTGTATAAGTAGTAAAATATATTTTGTTCTTTTCTTAACTTGGCCTCTACAATAGCAAAATAATTGGGTATTCTATGGGACACATTTTAATGCCCTTTAGTATAGGTAGAAGAAGAAGCAAAAAAAAAATAAAAAGGATACCAGCGCTGCTGGGGCAATAAATGAACATCTTTCAGTTGTTGTCTAGTGGCATGTTGCTGTGCCGCTGTGTATATTTTAATTTGAGAAGGGAACAAGAAACCATTCATTAAGCTTGTCATCCCTCGGGGTACAATTAAGTTCTTCTCCATCTTTAGTTTGCACATTTAGAAACAAGCCTACAAATTTAAGGTCTACGAATTTGCAAGACTCTGTCACACAGCAATTATATCTGAACAAAAGGAATGCAGAATATTGAATGTTGTTGCTGCCAATTGTTTGACAAATTTGTTTCTACAAAAAGACATTATAACATATTGGAAGTTGTATGTATGTACATTTGCACAGTGACAATATCCTTAAAATCCGATTCAGATTGGTGTGTGTTTTGGGCTAGACACAAAATTATCTAAAACGATTTGTTGACATAAAACAAAAATGTGAATTATTTGAGCAAACTCGTCGGTTTTTTCGATATTGATGGTTTTTGCTATCAATTTCTCAAATACTTTGCGCTATTGCCGTTTAAGTTTGTTACTTCCGTCCAAAACCCAAAATCAAAGTCAAGCGCTTAAAGATTCTTAAAAAAATCAACCAACTCATTGTAAGTCGAATTGGTTTCTGTTTAAGTTTAAATTTGTTACTTCCGTCCGAGACCCAAAATCAAAGTTACGAGCCTCAATATTCTTAAAATGAATCCGAAACCCAAAATCAAAGTGAAGGTTTGAAAGATTCTAAAACACAAATCAGCCAGCTCATCGTCAGTAAATTGTAGGTTGAGCTAAAAAAAAAATGTTTATCAGTCGAATAAGTTATTGTTTCCGTTCAATTTGTTACTTCCGTCCCAAGTATAAAATCAAATGAGTAGGCCAGCTCATCGTGACAGGAGAGCGTGCCCACAGACGAACGGGCCAACGCAATCTAGATCCTATTAACGAGAATACCAAAAACTTAAACTTAAACCTTATTAAAAATATTTCAATTTCGTTCGCCAAAATAATACGACTTAACACCCCACAGCAAAAAACTCCAAAACTTGCTTTCTCTTTGTTGCATTTATTTTCGTTTCATTTTATTTGATCTTTATAAAAATTGAATTTCCAGTTTCAACATTTGAATAATGCATGTCATGCAAATATAAATTGCACTTCCGCCAGCCATGATAGTTGGTGATGTTTATGTTGATTTTCTCATCGTTTCAATCTCCTTTAGTCGAAATAAGATTCAAATGCTTCCTCTTTTCTTCTTCTTGTTGTATTTTATCCCTATTCCCGCAGCTGCACTCCTGCAAAGGTGTAAAAGAATTCTGTCATCATATTACAATCGAATCTGGTTAGAAAAGGTGAAGACATTCAAGAATTTCCTTGATCGAAAAAAGGATTTGGTACAATTTTTCAAGAATTGACGGAAAACCAAAATCAATACAAAATTAAAATAACTTCTGAACTCCAATGTAGGAATTTAAGGTTTAAAATTGAATCTTAAATGTGTTGTTCGTTTCATTGTAAATATTTTTCGTAGAAATTCAGACAAATCCGATTGAGCAGTAAGAGTTGAATTATTTAAAAAGAATTTATTTTTGATTTTGTATGCTTTGTTATTTTGTTTTGCTGCTATTTTTATTCACTGTTACCACGAAGAAGTTTCAATGGATTTCCAAGTAACATGAAAAGCTTTTTGTTTTTTGAGAATGCTACTTTTCACTACGATAAGACCATTTCGAATAAAAACACGTGTAACTTTGACAACTGTTAGGTGGATATTTGACATTATTGAGTGTACTCTTTCTATCAAGCTCCTGTCGAAGCAAAAAAAAAAGGACATGTGACTAACATACAGTGCCTGATTGTTCATTAAGCGACCTAGGATATTATCACTGCAAGGAATTTCGAAACTTCTGTAGTTGGCGACTTGATAGCAAATGTCCTTTTAAACGTCATGGCCCATGGGACATAATAGTTTAAGGTGAATTTCAAAAGCAATCTTCTTTGAAAAATTCAGAAAATAAAAAGGAGAATAAGTGCCTACAGCCATGTTGACTCGCACTAGGTAGATACTCCTATAATTAACAGGAGCAAATTCATTCGTTTGCGATGAAATTCTCCTCACTTTCATACCGTCCTAAATATCACATTACACCAATTCGCGCAGTTAGTCAAACGAAATACTGTTGGTGGAGAATTGTTAATTGCGTGTGCATTATGAATTGCGATATGACGCTTCGCCACATCGACACAATAGCGCCTCGATATTCGGACCCAAAATTGTCAGCGCCAGATTGCTGCTGTTCTGCTCATCGTTAGCCATTTGAAAAAGGGATAATGACTGGATGAGTGTATGAAATAATTTATCAAAGCATATTTGCTCAATACAAATCCCATTTGGAACTTGGACACTCGGATTTTGGTTGACATAGCCAATGATTCACTGCAGAGAAGATGATTATGGGTTTAATAACAGCGCAATAAACTTCCCCTTAGCTGTTTGTCATTAGACCGATAAGTCATACTCATAAAATGGCAAGGGATTAAATTCACTTACAAAGACAAGTACCCGATTTTACTTGCTTAAAATGGTGCCAATCTTTTTAAAAATGTATCAACCTCCTTAAAGGTATGTTGTTCGTAGAAAATATTTTCAAAAGACTTACAAATCTGGAGCAAGTCAATCCATAATTAATCAAAGTCAGAGTTTGAGCTCAAGCGATGGAAAGATCTACGACCCTAAGACCCAACAGTTTGCCAATCTCCAATAGACTTTGAATAATTTATCCCAAACTATGATTTGATAGACTTGCCATTCTCCTCGCCCACTAGCTCATCAAAAACATGTTTTATTTCACTTTTTGTTTGCTTCTTCTGCCAAAAACAGTTCTTTTTCATCATTTTAACAGATTGATTAAAGAAAAACCTCATCATCGTTCGTGGCTCTTCTTTTTGACACTTCTCAAACTAGCTCTATCCAAAATTCATCAATAATCTCTTTGAGCGATTAAATTCAAATTTGACGCCATCAGCTTTTTGTTGGCAGTGTGTTCCATCCACCAACGGTGTCGCATTAAAGGGCATATACAATTAAGGAGTCTGTCGCACCATAACGACTCTGCCACCAACGCCAAATCACTTTATCAAACACAACAGAATAACACAAAAAAGAAAAACATAAAAAAAAATCGAAATTGGAAGCTAAGGTCGAAATTCCATCGAACGTTCGTTGCCAGCTTTCGCGGATGGCAAATGGCGCTTCGAAAATGTGTATCAGAATGTCCAAGTCCAAGGGATATAACACCGCATGGAATTTGTATATTCATAGAAAGGTAAATGGGTTTGCCATTTATGACGTCTGCCTACAAGAGAAACGGCCTTGCAATGGAGGAAAATAATGGCACACGATTGTTATGTGCTTTGTGGCTGGTGTGCTCTATCAAAGAATGTGTGGATGCTGCAATGTTGGTACATGGAAAGAATTCGAAAGGAACGACAGGATTTTAGGAAATAGGTTAAATCCCACAAGTAAAATGCAATGTTTAATTTTAACATAGTAATTATTTATTTTATTCGACTTTGCTGTACACTGAAATAAGCTTTTGTATGGCCGGACGACCTTACTCCATGAAGTGAGTTCAAAGACTAAACTATTTTTTGTTTACCTTACTGCCAGTATTGGTTGAGGGACGCCACTATTTTCTCCTCGCATGTCGCATCGCATGTCATTCGTCATGTGTTTGGCGGCTTGGCGCTGTCGATCATGTCAGTTTGTCCAGTGTTGCTATCCATTTCATAATCCAAATTTTATTTATTTTCTTATTTGTGAAAACGTTTGTTTGAAAAAGAAAGAACTTTTATGTTGAAATTTGACATCGAAAATGCGGAATTTGAAAACTGAAAACGGGAAATTTGAAACAAGGAACCAAGAAACCTTAAAGTACAAAATACAAACAAAGCCTAAAAAAACGGTGTTTTTGGTGTCATCCTACCTCATCGGCCGAGTGGGAAAATGGGGTATCAAATGAAAGCTTAGAACGTCTACATTAAGAATCTACTGGTCGGACAAACTTTACATGGGCCAATCATGCGACCCACCGAATTTTTCAAAAAAAAATTTGTTAATTTCTTTAATGCTTTTCTCAACTCAGCATCATAGTTTTTCCGATCAGTAGATTCTTAATGTAGACGTTCTAAGCTTTCATTTGATAACCCATTTGCCCACTCGGCCGATGAGGTAGGATGACACCAAAAACACCGTTTTTTAAATGGTCGGACAAAGGGAAAGGCCCGGGTTATTTCTGTCCGACCATATGATTTGGTATCTTCGACAAAATGTCTATTAACCTCTATACTTACTTTTTCCAATTTCCCCATGGTATAAGTTGCAACAAAAAACGCAACCGAAAGTGCAATTTAGCCGCCAAAAGGCCCAGGAAAAGTCTGTCCGACCACTGGTTTTGAAAATTTCATGTCATTTAGCATTAGATGGTGGCTAAATTTTCCACTCTGCTGATGAGGTAGGTAATCTTACATTCGCCTCCCCGACTAAAAACAGAAACCCGAAATCGAAAACTAGAAATATAATTTTGAAAAAGTGAAGAATGCCTCCGAATACTGAAATGTAATATCGGTCGTTTTTTCCGGTGCACTATTTCCTGGTCACGAAAACTTCAATTCTTTTATCTTCACTTCTGCAATTCCTTCTACCCCTTCCTAGAGTCCGCCATTGCCACAGCCACCACAAATAAAATCACCGGGTACCTACTCAAAACTATAGGTACCAAAATGGCATCGGACTTTGAGAATTTTGTTGGGTGAATTGTGTGTGTGTGAATTCGAACTCGATTTCAGCAAACAAAGCCCCGAGGGACTTGTATTTTTCTCGCTGCTGAACTGAAATCGATTGAAATGTGATTTTTCTTGCCTTCATGAAGATAGGCATAGGAGCCTTTTTTTCGCTATATTCGAAGCCGCCAGTTCCAATGTTCGTGCGTCGCCGTCGTCGATGCTCTCATCGTTAATCGGGAATCATGAACCAGTAGGTACAGCAGGCATGTGCCGTATTCATTCTTTCCCTTTATGGAATTTCCGTCGAAAATCAGATCAGGAAAATATACGTTTGGAAGGATAATCAACATGGGCATGGGTTGAAAGATTCTATAAAGTAGATATTTTGTTGGGCCTAAGACCCTGCCGATATACAGTATACAACAAGAGCGACAAGCAAGCATTATTACTTCCGACATTTGCAAATTTGGCAGCAGTCAATTTCCTGTCTGCTAAAGACATACTCGTTATTCGTATACGAACACAAGATTCCCCATCATAATCCATAGAATCGGCTGCGGAGTGAAAGGAGACTCGTAGCTACTCATTCACGCAAAGGAAGGATATATTTAAACTCAGAATTATTGTGTTTGAATGGGGTTGCGATGAGTTTAAATTTTTGGGGGAAAGAGCAATCAAAAATTTAACTTTTCGGTGCAAATATTTGCATTCGTTTTAATCCGATGTTGAGAATGTCTAGTTTTTCGGAAAACTCGAAAAGTAGTTTTTTTTTTCTTTGATAGACAAACAAGCATTTAATGGGAAATCATTGGAGAGTATCCAATGGATCATGGAATGTAGTATAGTGACAATTGTGTTAAGTTGATTTCCTGCCACTTAAGATATAGTTATCAGTTCAATGACAAGACCAATGGATACACCCGATAAAGGCAATCAATTTACATAACATTGACAGCTGACAACAAAATGACAAGGGTTTTAGTTTTTTTTTTTCAAGAGAGGACCGTCCAGGAGGACCGAAAAGCACCCAAAAAGTTTTATCAATCAAAGAATTTTGTGAATAGGTCGACTTTGAATGAAAACAAAACAAACAAAATTTGTTCAGAATTTAGACTGACCTTTTTTGGTTATAGTTGTGGTCAGGGGTGAAGTTGATTTTTTTTTAAAGGGGAGGAAATAATTGTTTGAGAAAAAAAATGCTACAACAGCAAGTTTTTTGTTCCCAAAGAATCTGTGTTTAGGTGTGATTTATGTTTGCTGATTGGAGATGGTAAGTAATGTTTTTGTGTTTTTTTTTTTTTTAAGCTTAAAAGCTTTTTTTGAACTTTGTTATTATGTCTTGATGTGTTGGCTTTTAGCAAATTGATTTGTCAAAAAAAAAAACATTGGGAACAACGAAAAATTGATTTTTTGGATGAAAGGTGTAATTTCTTAGTTTTGGACCTTAAACTTTTTTGTTTACAAATTTTACTTGCTCCCGAAGAAGGCAAGATTTGTTTCTTCTCAACGTTTTCGAAGCATGCCGCAAATATCCTTTCAATAACTTTTCGTTCAAAGTGTAATCATAATCATCAATGGCCAAGTTCTGATTTGATCATAAAGTTCAGAAAGTCATTTTGATATTGGGGAAATCATCTTCAACGTTTTGTGCGATTGTTTACCAAAGAAGCGGCAGTTTTAATTTTTATTTCATTGAAAATCATTCTGAATCTGTTGGTTTACCATCATTCCATTGTCTTGCATATTTTGAGACCACCGTTCGGTCGTAATTTTTTTTATCTTCTACGTCTACGTTATGAATTTAATGCAGACGTGCCACGTGCAGCACATGACACGGTGCTTGAAAAAAAAAATACAAAAAACAATCCTGCAAATCTCTTCATTTCCCACAAAGCAACAAGTTGTAACAAATCATTCAAGAGTCGTATTCAACAATTGTAACCTTAGTTGTATCTTCGATGCCACGCTGACATCCAGAGAACAAGACTATCAACTGCGCAAAATAGAAAAACCCCTTTTTCATTTTTTGTGATTTCTTTTCTTTTCAATGTCAGC
The DNA here is from genome assembly GCA_943590905.1 of Sphaerophoria taeniata. NCBI lineage: Eukaryota > Metazoa > Arthropoda > Insecta > Diptera > Syrphidae > Sphaerophoria > Sphaerophoria taeniata. The sequence continues at coordinate 30,821,899 of OX016541.1, forward strand.
TTTTCAAATTGAAATCGTTTGTTTGATTCTAAAATTTGAAAGAAAAATGTCAGTTTTTTTTTCGTTCAAACGAGGAATGTAGCATTATGTTTTTGAGTAGACGGAAGCTTGGTCACTTGGTGAATTTCTATATACGAAGGGTGCAAAGTATTGTTTTTTTTTCGGAATAATTACTGTTTCTATCTTTGTTTTTGAGTGAGGACAATTCACAAAGATCTTCGTTCGAACTTTTCCAGTGATAAATTTTCCAATTTTCACTAAGGAATCACCAAGGAACAGGACATTCATCATGAACTTGAAGATGTATCGTTTGGTGAAATAATCATTGAGATTTCAAGTGAATATCTTGGTGAAAGTTCAAAAGCGTAATCTTTGAAATATGTACATACATAAGTACTAGCAGTTGCCCGCGACTTCGTCCGCCTTTCTCTCGTTCACCGGCCAGAGGTGGGCGCGCGAATTTTGTTGCGATGTTATTTTAAAATTAAGCAACAGTGGACTCAACTTAAGTCAAAATTTTTCTTAACTCGAAGCCTACAAATATATATAATTTTCCCCATTTTAGCAATACTTTTCACTGATGCTTTGCTCTAATTATTATTCGCAGCCTAACTTTGTATAGCTTAAAGCGTTCCTCGATAAATGGAGTATTCAATACAAAAAGAATTTTTCAATTTGATTTATTTGTTCCATATATCAGCGCGTTCAAACAAATAAAAAACGAATATTTTTTGACGTTTTTTCCACATTTTCCACTGATTCTTCGCTCCTATTGGTCGTAGCTTAATGTTATGCAGCATAAAGCCTTTCTCGATTAATGGACTATCCAACATAAAAAGAACTTTACAATTCGAACCAGTAGCTCCTAAGATTAGCGCGTTCAAACAAAAAAACAAACTCTTCAGCTTTATATATTAGTATAGATAATGCGTTGATCGTAAGACTGGAAATTCCAGATAACGAATCCCGGAAAACAAAACCCCAGAAATTACTTTCGAGATGTACTTTTGCCTACGTGTCATTTAGCTTTAAAATATTCCTACCTTTTCCTTTTCGTTACTCAAAATTAGCAAACACTGAGAATCATGGAAAACAAAAGCTAAATATTTTTTTATTATTTGCCTCTTTCAAACAGGAAAACTATTTGGTGAAACCTTCGATTAATAACATGTTACGAATTCATTGTAGAAAAATGTTGAAATGTTAAATAATCTCACCAAATCAAAATTTCAAAACAATACCTACTTATTTTTAATTTTATGATTTATATACATACATATTTGCGGAAGAAACATTTTTTAAAGAACATAAAAAGAAACATAATTCACTCAACATTACAACAAACAACAACAGTAAAATGACTTCCAGATTCTAAAATTGATATTTGTTTGTGCACTTGTAGAAATAACTTGAATTTTCTTTACACCTACAATTGTCTTGAAAGAAAGAAGCATATAGGTACCTATTGGACTTCTACTTGTTTACTTCTTGGATCCATTTCTTCTAAGTGTATCGCGAACTACAAAGGCCCGCTCTTTTTTTAGACCAGACATCGATAATTCTCAGGTCTTTTGCTAGAGACAAGACACCGCTACCACCATGCACTTTCAAAATGTTCGGGTAACAGAGCAGCTTGTAGGCAAAATCCGTTTCCAATTGCTTTTTCTCTTATTTATGAATATTAACACTTCTGTTCTGATATACTGAACAAAAATATCAAAGCAACCTCAATTATTTCTGTTCAATTTGTCAATACAGTCTCCTCTCGTCGTCAAAAGAATTGAACTCGTCTGTTAACAGTTTTTTTGTCTTATTTTCAAAGTCATCGATTTTTAGCTATTTCTTTGAAAATTTCGTAATATCAAATGTGAGCTTCAAAATTCGGGTCAAAAATTCACCACACTCATTTCCTCAGGAACAAGATTTTTATCATTCTAGCTATCACTTCCCTCGAATTATGTGACAGTTAAACCCATAACACCTTCGTAGTATGCACAATTTCTTTTTCCTCTCACTTCAGTGCACACAAAAATGTCACTACTTGACACATCGTGTTTGCATAAATTTCCATAATCATATTCTGGGAATATTCAACCAAGTTAATCTCAAATGTGTTTGCCTTGAGTATAAGAAGATGAAATGACTTGCTAGAAAAAAAAGAGACGGGTTCAGATTTCACTCAACATAAATCCAAAATATCAAGTATTAAATGGAAAACGGATTTTGCAAGGATCTGGTTCCGTTAATGTCCTTAAGTGACACTAAACGATGAGGGTGACATAAAAAAAAAAAATAAAGAAATTGCCAAAGGAAACACAACTGATGGCAAACGATTTTTTTGTATTTTCAAAACCAAAAGCACTATGTACAAAAACGAAAAACTAACATCATCACCGAAAAAAGGGACACACATAAGCCAGACCTGGGATTATGGAGAATGAATACAGGCAAAAAGTAGTAGGTACCTCTATTCGAAAAAAAAGAAATCCTTTCAAAAACAAGGAAGCGAAAAATGGAAATAAATCTTTAAGCAAAGAAACTTGAAAACTCACCAGTTCTCACTTCGCGAACCCCCTTAGCTGCGAAAAAAAAATGAGAAAGATGTCGGCAGCATTGTGCAATTCGCGTAAAGTTAGAGAAAAGGACGAAGTAAGCGACTAGAAGGAAAACAGAAACTTTAGGTGGAAAAAAAAACTATTAAGATATCCCATTACATTTTCTGTTGAAAGGATAACGAACGGATATGGTGACGACACAAGCTCATTTCAAATGACGCGAATGCTATTGCACTCTCTCCTCTAACACCACACTAGAGCACCGCACGAAAATTCTAAAAACTAAATCTTCATCGCATAAGAAAAAAGAGAAAGTCACTTTACAAAGAAGCTGAAAATAGAAAACAAAAACCCAAACCACCCACCCACACGGGTGGAATGAAAAAGTGAATTCTGTGAATGCAGAGGCATTACCAAGGATCAAAAACGGATCCTTTTGGCTTAAGCACTTCGCTGGCTTGTAACACATTCAAGTGCGCTATTCATTTCATGTTGATATCTCTTCTTTTTTTTCCTAGCCGTCCGTCGTCGTATGATTCGTCTGATGTTGCGCGCATAGACGTCGTCATCGCATCATTGTGAATCACGCCCAGGGACCGTTTTTACCTTACTTTCGCTGCGCTTGGTTGGTTGTAGAACGACTTCTGTTAACCAGGAAGAGCTGATGAAAGGATTTGTTTTGCAGTATATCCCAAAGTCATATGACTAATGACTGGTTTGAGAGTCCTTGAGACGGAAGTTGAAAAATATATACAATTTTTTTTTGTTTTGGAATGCATTTGGCATAGATGGCGCGAGAGGTGTGAGAAATTGTCGGGCCAAATATTTTCGACTTTTTCTTCTTTCTGGTCTGTTTTTGGTATTCTATAGATTCAAACGAAGCGAGCATATAAATGAACAAAAGCGCCTCAAGGGGAGCAGCAAGAGCTAGTGAGAATTAGGACAGAATTTCTGGAAAGAATATCCGTTTCGCATTCATTTCGACAGGCAGAGGTATTTTTCTGTTTTTATTTGCTCAACCTGTAATTTGAATGTGGGAATCCTTTTAAGGAATTTTGTCAAGTCGAAAATGGGGTTAATGACAGCCTTTAGGTTCTATCATCTGCCAAAAACTTTTATAGTGAAACACTCAATTTTGAGAATCAAAGAAATTCTGCTTCTTAAGAAAGTTCTATTTGTTTGTGGTTTTAATTGTTAAAAGTTATTGGATTTTAAAATTAAATTAAATTTTGTGCCGGTGGCGTATGTGTAACCTTTCTTCTAGAAAGTATTTTCGTATTAATTTTGAATTGCAGTTTTAGGGTGTTGTTTGTCGTAAAAGGCAGCTTCAGGGTAATCATATTTGCATTCCAAACACCAAAAAACACCTAGCGACGTCTTAACACCTTTTCACTTTCCCAAAATTGTACAGAACTTTTGATCATCGGTGCTTCAAACGAGCGATCAAATATTAAATTGGAGCATGAACACGATTTGCTACCATGGAAAAGAATGAAAACGGAATTGGAAATCTTCCTCGCATAAGGTTCACTAGGCAATGTAAGTCCAGTGAAGGTTGGATGTCATTCAATTTGGTGATTAAAGGAAAGATTGATTTTGGTTAGATTTTCACAAGTCATTCATAGATGAAGAATATTTGTTCCCGGTCAGGAATTCAAACCGACCAAGTTGGGATATCGAATGTCGTGAAGACAAGGGAAGCCTATGAAGATTGCCATGTAGCCCTCGAAAACTGAATCAGAAAAGCTCGCTTTCGGCAGAGATGGAAATGAGTTCTTTTACAGCAAGCTTGAATGTGTAGAGTTTTCAAAAGGACACTTATACATATAATACAAATCCAAAGTTGAATTACCTTACAAGTTCTCCTCAAATTCAAGCAAATACGGAAGACATGTAGTATCGGGAGCCTAATGAAATGTCTACCTCCACCCAACTGTTGGCGTTGGTGCTATTCAAAAGCTACGACAAAACACGAAAAAGATTCAGTAGATTATTTCACAATTTCTCTGATATCCAATGCAGCTGCAGTATTCGCAATAGGAGAAGGTACACCAGGGAACCGTCTAGAGTCCTCTACTCTTAAGACAGTATTTGAATGCCTGCTTGAAAGTTTAGTGACAGACCCAAAAGTGCATCAGCTATCATATTTGAAGATCTAATAACCCTTTAACGACTGCTTGACGTAAAGGCTGAACTATAAAACAATTTTACTCACGCAAGTACGTTTATGTGAACCAGCGAATACACACGAACCCTATGAGCAAATTTAATGTAATTAAGCTACATTCGTTAAATTTTTACAACTTTTTGTAGTGCGGTTTCATTCGTTCATTGCTCAAGTGAAATTGACAACGCAAAGAAGAGAAGGCCAAGCCTATCTCTTTTGCTAACTTAAAAAAATGTTCGTCTCATTCTCATTCAGCCTTCCAAATCATTGTAGCGTGTTCCAGGCAGAACTTTTGGCGATTAAGGAGGTCCTGTCCTGGCTCAGAGAAAACGTGGTATCCAAATCTGATATCCGGATCTTCTCAGACAGTCAGGCAGCTATAAAATCCCTGGACTCTGTCTCTACAAACTCGATTACGGTCCAAAACTGTCGATCGCCTCTAATGGAGATGGCACAACAGTTTAACATTCACCTTCACTGGGTGCCGGGCCATAGAGACATTCCAGGAAACTGCAAAGCCGACGAACTCGCCAAACATGGTACAACATTACCCATTAAGCCACAAATGGCTAATGTTGGTATACCAATCGCTACATGTAAACTTTTGCTACAACAAGATGCTATTAAGAGAACTAACATCAGGTGGAATAACATAACCACCTGTCAGGCAACGAAAAACATTTGGCCAAATTTGGACTTAAAGAGGTCCAGATGCCTGATATCTCTAAGCAGATTGCATATAAGCTCCTTAATTGGTGTCATTACCGGACACTGTCTAATTGGAAGACACGCTGCGCGACTGGGCGTATTTTCTAATGACTTCTGCAGAAGCTGTATGGATGAGGAGGAGGAAGAAACAGTTCTTCACCTCCTCTGCACCTGTCCTGCTCTTGCTCATAAACGTAGGATTCACTTAAGGGAATACTTCTACAATGATCTAAACGATCTCGAACACATTAATATAATTAATCTTCTACGTTTCGTAAGGAACTCTAATTGGTTTTAATGAGTTTTCGAAGAAAAGCCTTCTTAGATTCATGTGGTATCACAATGGGCCTTTGATTGGCCTAAGTGTGTCTCTTAACATCCATGACAGCCACTTTAACCTAACCTCACCTAACCTTGGTTAGTTGCATTGACCACATCATGAATATCAAGTAAGCGTGTGGCAGTATCATAAAATGCTCCGATACAACCGCGAAAGAAATAGAAAGGTTGGCCTAAGAGTTCCTTGTGCAAAAAAATCCAACAACACCAGCATTCAGTTTGCCACAGAAATGTGGACATATATAATATCTAAAGGCTTGCCGCTGATTTCACAACTATGAAACAGACACGTGGGAATAGTGATCCCCTGGCATTCTGATCTTAACATCATCATCATCTTCTGCCTGGCTGATGAAGCTTCCGCCTTCTTCTGCTACTACTTTTCCAATGTATTTGAATCGCTGGCCAACTTCATCCAGATTTGCAGCTCAAGGGTTCGGGCGTCCTATAGTCTACGTCTGTCACACTTCCAGCGCAAATCTGGTCTGCCACTGCCACGATGTCTCCTACCATGATTTGCACCACAGATTACTTTCTGGCCTGGTTCCTCTTCTTAATTTTAGTCATCACATCCGCTTCGCGATAGAATTAGAAAAGCTCATTAAATCATCTCCAGAATCGAGCTTCCTTGCCTAGGGGCCAGGGTCCGATCTAGCTTTTCTGCCGCTCTAGGCAAAATTATTATTTGCCGCCCTTTAAAATCACATCTTAAAAGGCATGAAAAGTTATTTATACTGTATATACAGTCCGTAACATTTGAATAGCCTCACACGTGCCTGTTTTTCAGATCAGCAGTTTTATGTTGCTTTTTGATGTGGACATATGAAATTATATGTTGTGTTGAAAGGTAGAGCTTAGTTCTTCAGATTGAGAGATATTTCAAATAATTTCGAATAGCTAACAGAAAATGTCTGAGACTATTTCGTTTGGATGCACTAAAATGTTACTTTTTTTTGTAACATTAGAATAGAATCACTTTGTGTATCTTAGTTAAAATAAAAAGAATATTATTTTTGTGCTAATAAAAATATTTTTCTTTATTAATTAAATTATTTTAATACTTTGTACAACCTCCCTTATTTTGAATAATATCAAAAATGCGGTCTTTTAATGAATCATACAATGATTTTAGAAGGTTAAGAGAAATACTGGCCCAGGCCACTTTTATGCCTTCAACAAGCTCTTCTTTGTTCTTGTACTGCTTCCCGCCTTCATACACCTTTCGTGTCAACCAACCCCACACATTTTCGATGATGTTCAAATCTGGTTAGTAGGGTGGCCAGGAAAGTTGTTCTATATTTTGGCCCTGTAACCAAGCTTTAATTATTCCAGCGGTGTGAATTGGCGCGTTGTCCTGCTGGAAAATAATCGGTACCGGTCCAAAAATATCCTGAAATTGAGGTAGAGCCATTTCCAGTACAGTTTTATAATAAGGTGCAGTCATTCTGCAGTTCACAAAAACCAAATCAATGGTTCCATAATATGATATGGCTCCCCACACCATAACGCCTCCCTCTCGGCTGTGGTGACGGTCCAAAAACAGCTTTTCCTTCCTCAAATCATGAAAATAATAATTGTATCCGTCGGGCCCATCAAGGTTGAATTTCTTTTCATCAGAAAATATCACTTTTCTCCAATCGTTTGAGTGACTACTTCCATCAGTATTCCAAGCCATGTGCAATCTTGCAAAATTTAGCCGTTGCTGTTTTCGCACTTTGTTAAGTGGTGTTTTTTTTCATTTTTTGCCGCTAAGGTGTCCGGCACTCTTAATAACTCTACTTATCGTCATTCGGCTCACTTCTACCCCAGCTTTGTACCTGATCTTACTAAGAGAATCGGTTGAATTCGATGCTAACCTTACAATCTTCCGTTTATCACGACAGTTGAGGTACGGCCTTTGTAATTTTTTCCATAAGACAATGGATCTCTAAAATAGCTGTTCACTACTTTTGGACTTCGATTAATTTTCTTAGCTATAGCGCGATTAGAAAAGTTTTGTTCATGATAGACCTGTATTTTAGCAATTTCCGTTGCACTCAAAGATTTTTTTCTACCCATTTTGAAAGAAAACAATGTTATTTCCACAAAAAATGAACCGATTTTCTTTCCCGATAGCTTTCCGATGATCGCGCCGCTTGTTTTCGCTTTAAATAACTAAGAATGTAAGATGAGGCTATTCTATTGTTACAAAAAAATAAATTCATTTTTAAACGGACGCATACAAAACAAGCTTAAAAGGTCCCGTTAGCTTAAAAAATGACGAACGCTCTCTTTATCTCAGAACCTCTCGCTCTCACCATGAAAGCTAATGCATAATTTTTTGGATAAAAATCAAAGAGCTCTCAAAACAGTTTCTCAACAAGAAAAAACAATACATGAGGCTATCCAAATGTTACGGACTGTATATGTATGTATTTTTTGTACATATTCAGATAATGTAAATCTTCTGGATATCTGGATATAAACTATGTTTGTTCAAAATGTCTCCGATACTTGTTTTGTGAACTTATGTGTGTTTGCTTCCATACATCGACTTATCATTGAAATGAAAATCATAAAAAAAAATAACAGATAGTTTTTTATTTAATTTTAATTTTAGCAAAAAAGGAATAATAATTCATTTCTGAAAACAAAACAATTTCAATTTAAAAATTATTTTTAAGGTAACAAAACTTAAAAGTAATACAAACATTTTTCACATAACCTCAAAATCGCAATAATTAAAAAAAAAAAAACAAATACTAATTGTATCTTTTATAATAAACAAATTCAGGTAAAATATTTAAGTAAATAATTAAACAATGGTATAACAACAGATAAAGTTTTTACTAAAATTATTTTCTATGCACTTTTTGCTCTGCAAAATTTTTACTTGCGACATATAGAATATAAATATGGCAAGTATTGAATTCGTAAAAAAAAGTTAAGATTTTGATGATATGACATTACGATGATAGAAAAATCGAAAGAAGTGGGTCCGGCGATTCCGTCCGTCTGTCTGTCTGTGAGTTTACAGGCACCTACAGCCTTAACCACTGGTCCGATTCACTTCAAACTTTAAAATTAGAGGTTTGAGCAAAAACTCATATCCCACTTGATTTTTTTTTAAGATCAAAATTTAGGGTAGCCACCATAGGATTTTTTTCGGTAAAAACCAAAACTTTAAATTTTCTCCAAAACGGCTCCTACGATTTTTTTTAAACTTCCTCAAATTTTTTTTTTTTTAAACATTCATATATTTTATGTGAAAAAAAATTGTATTGCTCCAAAACGGTACTTCCCGTAGAACCATTTTTTTGTTACTATATTTTCTCAAAAAATAAAAGTCCGATCAGCGTAATTTTTTTTTGTTTTGAAAGTACCTACGCCTATATTGCTCAAATAATATTTTGTGTTCAAAATTTTTCTTTTTTGTTTTCAAAATTCTGTATCTCAAAAACGGATCAATATCAAAAATCGAAATTTACTTATAAATTGTATATTTACATATTCTTGAATACTGCATAGCTACCCAAATTAATTTGAAGACATTTTCGAAAAATGTTATGTATAAAAAATTAATTAAAAAAAAATTCTCCTACGTAAATCGTAGAAAAATCAACAATTTCTTAAGAAATCATATAGATTTTTGAGGCACATATTTCAATTTAAATTTTTATTTATGAATTTTTTTTTTTATTTTTTTTTTATGAGTTATAATTTGGAATACAGGAGCAAGTTCGTACGACCGACTCGTGCTTATTTTTTATTATTTGAAAACAATACAAATTCAGTAAAAATATATTTTTTTTAGAAACAAAAATAAAGAGCCCCAAATAGTTTTGTTCTTACTCAAAAATCACATTTATCAAAAGGAACAAAAACAAATTATAATTTCATCTTAGCTTCGTGTCAACTTGTAGGTAGGAACTGCCGATGTTTTCCAAAAAATAAAACTTCGCAGACGTGTAAGCTTTGAGGTTAGTTTAGTTCAGACTTCAAATAGTTCTAGTCTCCTCTTTCTTATTGACGCAAACGCTCCCATTTTAAATGAATTGAGCCACCCATGAGCCATGAGGCAAGACGCACGAGCACGAACACAAAAATATTCTTTAGATCTCAATTCTCAAGTAATAAATGTGTAGTTAATGTTTGTAGGAAAAGAGAGAAAAACACTCTCAGTCGGGAATCGGGACTTCATTTATGTAGTCACATTGTAGTATAAAAAAAAGTCATTATTTTTTTTAACCATCGATTTTGCCGCCCCTAATTTTTGCCGCCCTAGGCAATTGCCCCGTTTGCCCCACCCTAGATCGGGGCCTGCTAGGGGCCCAACTATTCTCCAATAGATTTTTCTCTCAAATGTGCCGTAGAGTGCCTTATTGGCTAAACACTCAAGTATCAGATCCGTAGAGTGTTCTTTAGATTTTAAGAGCCTTGTGTGACTAAAGTAGGTTCTGTTGGCCTTATGAGCAATCCTTTCGCGTATTTCTTCTTAAACCTTGTTATCGACTGCTACTACTGATCCAAAGGTTATTGGAGGATCGTTCTTCTTCTGCTTGCTGATTGCTTACAATTTTCAGAAATTCTAAATGTGTTTGTCCCCAAAAACAATAACGATATAACGCAATAGAACTAATGAAAAACGTCCTGACAAATCTTAGACAGTCTTAAAAATACAGAATACAAAGTATTAAGACAATTTCAAAAAGTTGTTTTGTGATGTGCAAACAACAAATGACTTTCAAAAACCTTTCAACCATTTTCTCCTCTTTTAATAAATGCTTACCCCAAAACATTAATTTTATGCGACCACAGAGACAAAAAAAAAAACAACATTTAAACATAACGACCACATTAATTTGCACTCAGGTCATTTCCACAAAGGGTAATTTTTTGCAAACAACGAAAAAAACAGCGAACAAGGACCATAAATTATCATATCCAACTCACCTCAAAATCGGAAGTGGTCATCCTGCAAAAAAAAAAATGATGTCCTGTTCCGATTCCTGTGGGAATAAAAATTCCGACTTTACGGTTCTCTTACGGTGGATTTTCTTTTATGCATTTTTAAACACAAGTGTCGTTATGGTAACGCGTTCACTTAACCTCATTTTTGCTGAGGCTTCATTTTTCGCGATATGTAGCTTTAATAATAATGATGATGCGTAAAAAGCACAAGTAAAATTGAGACCTTTATTCTGTGCTGATGCAATTGGATAGTGAAGCAGTGCAAGGAGGAAAGATAAATCCAGCAAAAGATGATTAATGAAAGAGCAGGGATGTGCAAGACAAATAAGAATACAGATTTTTTCTTAACTGTGTTTTTGCTTAAAACAAAAATCAATAATACAAATGGAGGCTTTTAGATTTCTTTCAGCATGAAGAGTTAATAGAAGACCTCGAAATTCCTAAAGTCAAAGAATATGAATGTTTTTTTCTTCCACAAGCAACAAAAAACTAGCTATTCAATGCCAGCTATTCGCTGGTATTATGAAAGTTCATAATTGTAAATGCACCATAATTTATGCGGAACATGAATTCAATTAGGTATGGATTTCTAAACCTTTTGTTGAGCGTCTTTGGACCATGGTGAAGACCATTCATACCCACCATGCTTTTAAAGATTGTGTTTCCACCAGAAAAAGGAAAAAAAAAACAAAGAACATCATTGAATAAAAACAAGCTGCTTTTCTGTTTCTGTGTATAAAATATTATAGGCAGCTCTATGCCTGTGTATACATTATCAGATATTTATGCAAGTTTTTATGTTTGAGGGGAAGTTATCCTTAAATGTGTTCCTACTATCTTTTAAAAAGGAAGCTCTTTATTGAATTTATAATTCAAATAATCTAAATTCTAAGAACTCTCTATTTCACAAAATTTCTATTTATTCACTTTGACCAAAAAACTGTTGCCAGGATGCTGTGAAATTGATTTTCAACAGTTCATTAAATTTTTAAGTGAACAATAAATTGAGAAAAAAAAATTCGAGGAACCGAAATGAAATTCCCAATAAAACAAGCTTAGTTTGCAATGCGTCAGTTTTTAAAAGTTTGTTGGTTTTATTATTTTTGCTAAGGGTATTTTGGGTCCGCGATTTTTTTTCTATTTGTCATCACTTTTGCTGGGAGGAAAATTTGGTTCCGCTCTCTGCGGTTGACGAAAAATTATTGGCGAAATAAGAAATCTATACTAATATTATAAAGAGGAAAGGTTTGATTTTTTGTTTGTTTGTTTGTTTGTTTGTTTGTTTGTTTGTTTGAAATGAATAGGCTCCGAAACTACTGGACCGATTTAAAAAATTCTTTCACCGTTAGCAAGCTACACTATTCCCAAGTGACATAGGCTATGTTTCATTTTCAAAAAAATTAGGGATCTTTTCTAAATCTTGAATAATCTAACCCAAGGTGCAAAAAAATAAAGAAATTGCAAATAGGCTCCGAAACTACTGGACCGATTTAAAAAATTCTTTCACCGTTGGCAAGCTACACTATTCCCAAGTAACATAGGCTATGTTTCATTTTCAACAAAATTAGGGATCCTTGCCAAAACATACTTTTTCCACCACATCAAAATAAAAAAAAAATATGATCAATTTCAAATATTGAAAATTATGTTTGTCAATTCTGAAATTATTTTATGTAAGTGAAGAAAATATATATTCGTCAAATATTGTTTTCCATCGACAAAAAAACGTACACTTGACATTTTTTGCAGTCGATATAGCTATGTATTTTCTTTTTTAGATTTATTGTTCTTGAGATATAATTGGCGTGGGAAGCGGGTAGTGGAGTAGCGGCTAAGTAGGTAGCGGGTAGCGTATAGCGTGGTGATGGGTAACGGGTGTGAGTAGCGGGTAGCAGCGTGGTAAAAAGGTAGCGGTTAGTGTGTTGAAGTAGTAGGTAACGGGAAGCGGGTAGTGGGGTAGAAGTTTAGCTGGTAGCTCTAGAGGGTAGGAGGGAAGCGGATAGTGTGGCAGCAGGGTAAAAAAGTGAAGGCACTGCGAAGCGTGGCGGGGTACTGCTAGTCATTGATAAATCTACAAAATTAAAAAAGTTGAAAGCGGATAGTTCCTGTATAGCGCCAGTAGCATCGTCCGATATTTTATTTGCACTACTCGGTCGATATAATCTCCTTTGAATTAAAAGAACCAGTGAAAATTGCCACAACAAGAAAATCCCTGTTTTGACAAGAAGTGCCGACGAGCACATGCAGCTAAACGAAAGCCATACAAAGCGGCGCCGCACGACTCCGCACAATCCGCGGGCTTTGTGATCAGAAAAGATAACTTTTCAGGAAAAAAGGGTCATGAGAAGCACACGATCATGGAAATAAAAGAATGTTTCAACAGGAATCAGTTCCGGAAATCTTACGAAAACCAAAGGTTTCATACCTTAACCGATGCCTGTAGCGAGACTACAAGCCTTATAACGGCGATGACGAATAATATTTCGCTAGTTTTATATAACCATAGAACTTGATTGATGCACACCACAAATTTCATCCACCTGACATTGATATAATGAAGTTTACGATACATAAGTTTAAGTCCAATCAAGTCGGTGGAGCACATACGGCCGAGCTGTTGAACTCTACAAAGCAGTCGGAGATGATTTGGTTGGGAGTATGCATCAGCTCATCTTCATCTTGGTTCTAGGAAAACCTTCCCGACGAATGAAACCTAAGCATCGCATGACGGATCCTCAAGAAGGAGAACTGAATCAACTTTAAGGGCAGAAGTGTCCTTTACATCGCCCAGACTAAATCTTGTCTGCAATACCCTGTGAATGTTTGTCAACAACCTGATAATATTCACGCTACGGCAAACCTTGGAAAAGCCCAGGAGCTTCAAATCGATGCCTGCCACCTTTTCATCGATTTAAAAGCAGCCTTTACCTATAATAGCGTCTTTAGAGACCAATTATACAGAGAATTGTCTAGTTTTGGCATCCCTGAAAAAAACTCTTCAGTTTTTTGTAAGAGGACAACGGAAGACTCATGGTCACGCTATTCGATCACGGTCAGAAAAAAAACCTCAGGAATACAAACAAAAAGAGTTTAAACAAGGCGATGTTCTGTGATGCAATTTCTTTTTGTCAAAGGTCAAACGGCAACACCAGAGACACGAGATTTGAAAAGCTCGTTCAAGTTATAGCATACTCTGACAATATTGACGTAATTGGAAGAACACAGCAGCGTTATGTCAGTTGAGCGGCCAATAAGATCGGTCTAGTGGTTAAAGAGGCCAAGCGGTTAATGAGGCCAAGCTGTCAACAAGGAAAGACACCCAACATCGACGTTAGCTAGATTAAACTTCGAGATAGTTAATGAATTTGTCTACCTGGGATCCGCTTTTAATTCAGTCAAGTAAGCGAAAAACCGCTCTATATAAAACAATCTGTAGTACCCTCACTCTCCTCAAGTATGGTTCAAAAACATGGATCTTGACAACTTCCGATTTGGTCCCGTATCCATAAATGAAAATGGAGACGAAGGAACAGGCTGTACAACGACACAGACATAGCCAGAAAAGTTAAGTTCCAAAATTAGTTGGGCCATAAAGCACGAATGAAAAATAATACTACGGGCCGTAGAGTCTTCGAATCGGACCCAGAAGGACTCTTAGAAAAGAAAGGCAGCGACTCACGTGGAAGGGCACCTCAACTTACTTGGCGTGCAAAATTGGAAACAGATAGCTAGGGTCGTTGCTCCAACAAGATTTATTAAGTGTTGGAAGAAGACAAACGAATCTACGTATTTGCCGAATCAAATTATTCTATACTTCTACATTTTTTAATGTTTAATCAAAATTTGAAGTTCGAAGTATTTAACCCTTGTCTACACACATAACATTTTATTTCTCAAATAAAAAGAGTTTGGCAAGCCTGGTACATAATTTAGGAACTGCCCTTGGACATCACCGAAAAATCAGAGATATTCCAACAGTTGAAAGTCGCTACGGCAACTTGCACCCCTTGTGTGCTGTCCATTTTCTTCTGAATTATACCCTCAAAGTGAATTCCAAATGATCTCTACCTTTTTTCCTGGTCATTAAATCGTTTTGTGTATATTCGTTTCAAAATGAATTGTATAATATCCTTAACCACAGTTAGTTATGCATTGCATAAAATAACTACAAGTACTCGTACCATATCCCCCATAAACGGTAGCGCACACAACTTCCACCTTATACAACTGAATTTATAACAGGATAATTATGGGGCAGAGTATCCATCATCCTGACATCGTTCATCGCATCGGCATCGTTTTGTGCATATCATTTCAGTTTGATGCTTCTCTGGCTCCTTTCGGGGATTCTTGAACATGTAAATTTGTTGTGTGCGTTGTTGCTGTTGCTTTGGCTTCTGGCGTTCTCCAGAACTTTTGAGTCCAAAACTCAAAGAACGGCTCTTTTTTGACGATAAAGTTAACGAGCTAGCCCCAAAAAAGAATGAGGCTAACGGTGAGCGTAGAGATAGGTTAGTAGGGTAGAAGGTAGAATATTGTAGGTATGTTTCATAGAAGAGAACGAACGTGGCCGTTGCTGCCGCTGCCGTGTCGTCCTGTGTCGGTTGGTCGTTTCTTGTTTGGTAGTTTTCGGTTGAGCCAGCGTTATGGTGTTTCGGAGGTTTATTTTTGGTTTCATTATACATTCTTTGAATTTTGACCTCATTTCCATCTGTTGACTAAAATTATATTGAAGCACATCAAACCTGACCTACCTACCCTACCCGGGACACATTGATGTGATGGTGGATGCCTTTCACAAGGACATTGCGGATTATGGCAGATAATTCTGATTTTCTGGGAGATTCTTTTATTTATTTTTATATTTCCTGTTGATTGCCTTTGTTTGCTTTTTGTTGGGAAACGCTGTATTTTTATTTTTGTTCAATTCAATCGGAATTTAAATAAAGATGCACTTGGAATTTGGTTTTGTATTTTTGCTTTTCAGTTTTAATAATTTTTTCTGTATGGATTTTTTTGTTCTTTCAAATAAAATCTAAGCGGCTTTGGAAGAGCCAAATCAATAAATTAACGACTCATGTTCAATGTCATATCCACAATCCACTCAATGGATTTTCATTGAATTCAATCACCTTCAATTTAAATAATAGTCGAGTTTTGTTTCAATTTAAATATTTTCAATCACTAATTTTTTTTTAAATATTGTAAGTTGACTGTTAGGCCCTCCGCACACGAAGCAACTGTTTTGCAATTAGAGTCGCAAATCAGTTGCTCAAGCAACTGTTTTACAACTAGTTTGCGATCGATTTGTGACTTCTCTCCGCACACGAGTACGACCGAATTTTGATTTTTTTATTTTTTGTTCACAATTTTTATAAGAAACTATTCAACATGTCAAACAGTTGTACTGATGAAGACGATTTAATTGACTATTACCAGTACTGAAGACAAAGAAAACTTGTACGAAGAGAACATTGGACCCATCCATACATACAGAAAAAATTGAAATGCAGATTTTATGGCAGCAGAACATTTAAATCAAACGGATGCCAAAGTTGGTTGCTTCCAACATCCAAAAGATGGACACGAACATGAGAGAATGTGTATCTGCTGATGGTCTCTACACCAGACATACAAACAAACCAAGCCCTTTTCATCCCAATTAAGCTTCTTCAGATAAACTCCTTGAGTGATTAAACACCACGTATCTTATCAATATCGTTTACCTTTACGTAATCAAAATCCTAAATGTTATCACTCTTTTTTTTTTTTTTAATTTTCCGAGTTTTCCACCAACAATTTTCTATTTTTCTATTTGAAAACGAATGCACCTAAAATTCGCGGTCTTATATCAACAATATTTCATTAGAAAACCAAAGCACCTACAACTCTAATGAGTTTTGCGGGTTTTCCATCAAGAACTTTCTATTTTACTATTTGATAAGCGATTCTGAAACAAAAAGAATATGCAAGAAACCAAATTCACGTCTATGTATCATATCATATTTCATATTTCCAGTTTTCCGACTCTTCCGTATGGTTTTTCCAATGCCAAACAAATTCCAGAAATACATCATGCAAAATCCATAAATATCTGTTGGGCCATTTAGAAGTCCATACCAGACATAGAAACAAACAAACACATCTGTTTTTATATATAATATTATAATTTTAATAACAAAAACAAAAAAAGTTGCTTAAGCAACTCAAATTCGACCTACAAAATCAGTTGCGTGCGACTAGTTGGAAACCGATTGCAAACCGGTTGCAAACCGGTTTCATTTCAGTCGAGCGTGTGAGCTCTGCTATAGAGCTTCATATACAAAGTTGCTTGAGCAACTGATTTGCGATTCTAGTCGCAAAACAGTTGCAAAACAGTTGCTTCGTGTGCGGAGGGCCTTAAGTTTTGTTTAGTATTGTACTAAATTTTTCAGCAAATTTGATAGGAGGTGTTGGTGAACATTTGTCTTGAATTTCTGAATGTTGCAATGACTATGGAAGACAGAACGTGGTAAGGTGTTCCACATTCACGTAGAGTGTGAGTATTACCATCGGATTGGTTAAGGGGAGGAATGCAACTGGCTATTTCACTCCAAAAGCACTGTCCGTAAAACAACGATACGTATAGTAGTTAAGCAAGTGCTATATGTAACGTTAAGTTCAAGGTCCAATTTTTAAAGTAACGCAGCAAAAAAATCAAAATTGGAAAAGGGAAGACATACATTCTTATAATTGTTTACCGCCTAATTTCTCCACAAAGTTCTAAATTCCCTTTGAAACTCGATCTAGTGAAACTCGTTCTAAAGTTGTAAAACTTAGTTTTTAAAATATTTGGAACTCGGCCATTTCTTCACTTCTCTAGAACTCGATCAAATATCATCATTGAGTTTTAAGCGCTTAGAACTGTTATGTTTAGAACCTACAAAGTTCTAGCATGTATTTTAAACTTTTGAGTCGCCTGGCAGTATTTTTTGACAGACATTTCCTTCATTATGTATATTTTGGTGATGTTCTTGACGTGGTTGCTATTTGTGTTGGCTATTACGCAGAACGTGGGATTCAAATCCTATACTCGTACCCATAAACTGTCAAGAAAAAAGTGCTTCTCAACTCAGCCGTTGGGAAGCAGCGTTAAATTGTACGTACTATCAATCTTTCACACGCACTCACAGTATTGTTGGCGATAAGTGGCTTACACTTAGGCTTTGGCTTTCTTTTAGCTGTCACCACCGGCGAACTTTACTTCAGCTAAAAAAAAATTGAATCATTTGATTCTGATGAATGCCACCAGATTCCAACGTTTACAAAACGCCTACAATTGTTGCTGAAAGTTAAATTTTGAATTCGCAACCTATAAAATAAAGGTAAGCCTTCAGACGATTCCCATACTCTCAATATACGTAATAACAACAATTCTAATGACCCCGTATCAAACCGTCAATTTGCCAAAGAGAGCAGATATGTGTACAGCTTTGTCCACCGAAACAACTGTGCGGCGGCGGTCGTCTGACAACACCAACAATAATCCATTGTCAACAAACGCTTCAGTGGAGGGGCAAGTCAAATATCCATTTTTCCCAATGAGCGGCCAATGCCGCGCCGTCATCCGATATGTACATAATCAGCAAATTCATTTTGCTCGTTGAAAAAAACGAAACTATCATAAAACCAAGTTCTATAGCACGGCTCTTAGAAATTAGGCCCCAGGAAATAAGGCCCAAAAAAAAATGAAATAAGGCCCCAAAGCTTATACGTAAAAAATATATATAAAGAAACTTTGCATACACCTCGCACTTACTCCAAATCGAACAGTGACCCCAAGCAGGGGGGGTTGCAGGAGGGCAGCATGCCCCTCATACATATTCCACTGTTTATTCGCGCAATTTTTTTATCATCAATTTGTTTCAGATATTTCCAGTTTTTTTTGTTCTCATGGACAAGCGAACCAAGAAATCATACGAACATCTATTAGGGTACATAAAGACTTATGTATTCGATATAAACCCTTCGATTTTCCTGACCGACTACGAGCAAGCTATGAGGCAAGTGGTAAAAAAGATTTTCCCGTTGACGAAAAGTGTTGGATGCTGGTTAGTAGTTCATTTATTGATATACTTATTTTTTTAATATAGATTTCTAATTTTCGTAGGTTTCATTACTGCCAGGCTCTAAGGCACAATATGCGTCGCAGAAGTTCACTGCTTCAGTATGTTAGGGCCTCGAAGCCTGCGTCCTTACTTTATCACAAATTAATGGCACTCCCTCTACTTCCTCCCCATCTGGTTGAAAGTGCATTTCGGGACATAAGGTCCAAAATATTGCTAATGGATGGCGAAAACCGTTTCGCGTCTTTTCTATTGTATTTTGAAAACCAATGGATTCAAAAAGTAAGAACTAACAAAAAATCTAATACTGCTGGTTTTTCAATTGTAACTTCTTCTTTAAGGTTGGTGCTGAAGGCTTTAGTGTTAACAAGCAGAACACTAGAACAACATCAGCTGTGGAAGCTTATAACGGTGTTTTGGGGCGTTCCGCAATTAAAAACGGGAATTTCTTCAAGTTCGTGAGTGTTATCCGGAACGAAGAATTTTTTAAAAGCCGACGTTTCTCCGTAATCAGTGAAAGTGGTGGCTCAATATGCAAACGCAGAAAATATAACGTGGAGAAGAGCTCCAAAATAGAGGAGGCAACACATCTTTTGCAAGAAGGGCAAATTACGGTCGATACCTTTCTCTCGCGAATGGTATATGCAAAAAACGGCATATGTGTAGATATGCTTCCAGAAGACAACATATTTGCTGAAGAAACATCCAGCGAAGGGGAACCTTGGGAAGGTGAAACAAACGAAGAACAAGTGCCGATTCCTGAGGACAGCGTTTGCGTCATTTGCAAAGATCAAAGAAGCAACATAGTGTTTTTGCCATGCAAACATTTAAAAACATGTTCAATTTGTAGTTTGAAATTACAAACAGAATCGATTGCAAATAATGAAAACAGCTTCAAATGCCCTTGCTGCAGACAGGCTGTGCAGGACACTATGCAAGTATTTGTATGAGTTTGGGGTGTTATTTCATTTCTAAAAATAAAAACACTAGGAAACAAAATATTGGGGAATTATTTCATTTATTTCTTGGGGCCTTTTTTCATTTTGTTGGGGCTTTATTTCCACATTAAAAATGGGGCTTTATTTCATTATGAAAAATCACCCAATTTTTGGGGCTTTATTTCATTTTATTGTTTGGGGCCTTATTTCCTGGGGCCTAATTTCTAAGAGCCCTATAGCACTAGACCCCAAAATCGAGGGTCCGATGTTATCAGTTGTAACCATAACAAAGTTCTAACTCGGAGTTCTAACACGTAAGACCTTGGTGAAGAATTGACATGGAAATGGAACTCAAATGAGTTCTTATTTCACTAAACCATGTTTTGAGGGTGCGGGTGCATAACTTCACAGGTCATAACTTCACATGGGTCATAATTTCACCTCTAGTGGGTTATAATTTCACTTTTTTCGGGTGAAATTGTTTCCCACCTTAGGTGAGCAATAATTTCACCTGAAATGTTGGTGAAATTATTTCCCATCTACTTAGTCATTCCACGGCATAGGGAATCTGGTCCCGAAGTCAGATGTCCCGAAAATGCTTTTCGGGACTAATGACCCACTATGGTGGGTTGAATTTTATGTTGAAACTGTTACTATTCAGAAATTAAATTCGGGGTTTCTGACCTTCGCGATTAGTTTTAAACATTTTGTAAAACAATAAATTGAGTGGACAATTTTTACATATTTTCAATGTCTTTTCAGTGCAAGACATTTGAAATATACCGCATGCTCTAAGTCTATGTGACGTTAGGGAAACTTTTTCCAATGCAAACGTTCTTCTGAACTTTGATGTTCGGTGAGAGTAGGTAGGGCGAGCAAATTGTACTTGAACCCAGTTTCATCTTTTTGTCATCTAAACTAGCTGAGCTGTTTCAATGACTTTAACAGTTCTATCAGAAAGACAATTTTTTAGTTGATAGGATGTTTAGTGTCCTTGCATCATGTGAATGCAGACGTAAGAATCATTCAATACTTTCAGTCAGCAATTCCTATCAAGCAAACGTATTCATCATTGAGTTTTTCAATACTAAACCTTAACTCTACAAACAGTCTTAAATGTTTAAGAAAATTGTATTACGCATTTTGAGGTTGAACCAACAAATGTAGTAGGTATAATTGCTAGCGAGCGAAGCGAGCGGAAAAAATTTTGCCCAAAAGAGAATCAATTTGGGGTGTGAAAATAAAAAAATTCGCGCGAATTTTTTTATTTTCACACCCCAAATTGATTCTCTTTTGGGCAAAATTTTGTCCGCTCGCTTCACTCCCAATCAAACCAAATCGAATTTGAATGATAAAGATCGTCATCATGCTCGAAATGAATCATTGCACTGCAGCACCTGCTTGCCTGACACTAGGATGCATTACTGTGGTGGTTGCTTTTCTAGCTTCTTACTTCGGGACCAGTTACCCTGCGCCTCAACTCAGTTTTCAAATCGCGCGTTTTATTGTATTATTTTCAGAGTCTTGAAAACTTAATTTCCGAATGAAGCATGTTCCAAAATGTTAAGAAACTTAATCGTTCGGAAATTCAATTTTAAAGACTCTGAAAATAATAAGTAAAATCGCGCCAGAGTAATGCAGTTTTTGGTACACAAAATGATAATTTCTTACAACTGTAGTAAAAAGTGAAATTATATCCCAATTTCAGTGGGACATAACTTCACACAGAAGTGAAATTCTGGCCCACAAAAAAGTGAAGCTAATTCCCACCTTAGATGGGACACAATTTCACCCGATAAAAGTGAAATTATAACCCACTTGAGGTGAAATTATGACCCATGTGAAGTTATGACCTGTGAAGTTATGCACCCGCACCGTTTTGAGTGAACCTTGTCAAGAAGGCGGGCGTAAGAGTTTTTTTGTATTTTACTTTTTTTTATAAAGGCAGTTATCTAACTGTCAAATTTCATAAGTGTTTTCTCGGTCAATTTTATGCTGATCCGGTAAGTACACCAAAATATCCCTTTGACAACCTAGATTCTCATCTTATCTAGCTATTGAGCCATTAACGGTCAAGTTTTATCAGCGGATATGGCATAATTTTTGTTAGTTTTTAAGCGTTTTCTAGATTGATTTCCGGGGTGATTCGAGTTAGCAAACTGAACGGGCAAACAGAGTTTAAACTCGGATGACAAAATTTACGGTGCGACACATTACTTACCAAAATCAATCCCGCGTTCTATTGGATTTCTCCTTTTTAATGTTATACAGGCTATAAAGGCTCACTAATGGCACTACTGGTGAACAGTGGGACAGTTTGAATTTTTCTACATTTAAGTTTATTGCAATGTTTCCATGAGTTCTTTCTCTGAAATTTATTTTGCCGGAATATGCCTTAAAATATACCCAAAGTTTCTAAAAGGTGGCTTGAAAAAATTCAGAGTTATATTAATAAAAAAAAATGCCTCACTGATCGCATCTCCTCTACATTTCATTTCCAATGGTAATACATTGTTAGTTGCGCTATTATTCTACAGAATACATTTTGCAGGATTGAAAAGCAATCTTCAAAGCAATTTCTTTTAAAGTGGAAATTTCTTAATACATAAAAAACTGATTTCCTTCATTGCGGATTATGGCAGATAATTCTGATTTTCTGGGAGATTCTTTTATTTATTTTTATATTTCCTGTTGATTGCCTTTGTTTGCTTTTTGTTGGGAAACGCTGTATTTTTATTTTTGTTCAATTCAATCGGAATTTAAATAAAGATGCACTTGGAATTTGGTTTTGTATTTTTGCTTTTCAGTTTTAATAATTTTTTCTGTATGGATTTTTTTGTTCTTTCAAATAAAATCTAAGCGGCTTTGGAAGAGCCAAATCAATAAATTAACGACTCATGTTCAATGTCATATCCACAATCCACTCAATGGATTTTCATTGAATTCAATCACCTTCAATTTAAATAATAGTCGAGTTTTGTTTCAATTTAAATATTTTCAATCACTAATTTTTTTTTAAATATTGTAAGTTGACTGTTAGGCCCTCCGCACACGAAGCAACTGTTTTGCAATTAGAGTCGCAAATCAGTTGCTCAAGCAACTGTTTTACAACTAGTTTGCGATCGATTTGTGACTTCTCTCCGCACACGAGTACGACCGAATTTTGATTTTTTAATTTTTTGTTCACAATTTTTATAAGAAACTATTCAACATGTCAAACAGTTGTACTGATGAAGACGGTTTAATTGACTATTACCAGTACTGAAGACAAAGAAAACTTGTACGAAGAGAACATTGGACCCATCCATACATACAGAAAAAATTGAAATGCAGATTTTATGGCAGCAGAACATTTAAATCAAACGGATGCCAAAGTTGGTTGCTTCCAACATCCAAAAGATGGACACGAACATGAGAGAATGTGTATCTGCTGATGGTCTCTACACCAGACATACAAACAAACCAAGCCCTTTTCATCCCAATTAAGCTTCTTCAGATAAACTCCTTGAGTGATTAAACACCACGTATCTTATCAATATCGTTTACCTTTACGTAATCAAAATCCTAAATGTTATCACTCTTTTTTTTTTTTTTTAATTTTCCGAGTTTTCCACCAACAATTTTCTATTTTTCTATTTGAAAACGAATGCACCTAAAATTCGCGGTCTTATATCAACAATATTTCATTAGAAAACCAAAGCACCTACAACTCTAATGAGTTTTGCGGGTTTTCCATCAAGAACTTTCTATTTTACTATTTGATAAGCGATTCTGAAACAAAAAGAATATGCAAGAAACCAAATTCACGTCTATGTATCATATCATATTTCATATTTCCAGTTTTCCGACTCTTCCGTATGGTTTTTCCAATGCCAAACAAATTCCAGAAATACATCATGCAAAATCCATAAATATCTGTTGGGCCATTTAGAAGTCCATACCAGACATAGAAACAAACAAACACATCTGTTTTTATATATAATATTATAATTTTAATAACAAAAACAAAAAAAGTTGCTTAAGCAACTCAAATTCGACCTACAAAATCAGTTGCGTGCGACTAGTTGGAAACCGATTGCAAACCGGTTGCAAACCGGTTTCATTTCAGTCGAGCGTGTGAGCTCTGCTATAGAGCTTCATATACAAAGTTGCTTGAGCAACTGATTTGCGATTCTAGTCGCAAAACAGTTGCAAAACAGTTGCTTCGTGTGCGGAGGGCCTTAAGTTTTGTTTAGTATTGTACTAAATTTTTCAGCAAATTTGATAGGAGGTGTTGGTGAACATTTGTCTTGAATTTCTGAATGTTGCAATGACTATGGAAGACAGAACGTGGTAAGGTGTTCCACATTCACGTAGAGTGTGAGTATTACCATCGGATTGGTTAAGGGGAGGAATGCAACTGGCTATTTCACTCCAAAAGCACTGTCCGTAAAACAACGATACGTATAGTAGTTAAGCAAGTGCTATATGTAACGTTAAGTTCAAGGTCCAATTTTTAAAGTAACGCAGCAAAAAAATCAAAATTGGAAAAGGGAAGACATACATTCTTATAATTGTTTACCGCCTAATTTCTCCACAAAGTTCTAAATTCCCTTTGAAACTCGATCTAGTGAAACTCGTTCTAAAGTTGTAAGAACTTAGTTTTTAAAATATTTGGAACTCGGCCATTTCTTCACTTCTCTAGAACTCGATCAAATATCATCATTGAGTTTTAAGCGCTTAGAACTGTTATGTTTAGAACCTACAAAGTTCTAGCATGTATTTTAAACTTTTGAGTCGCCTGGCAGTATTTTTTGACAGACATTTCCTTCATTATGTATATTTTGGTGATGTTCTTGACGTGGTTGCTATTTGTGTTGGCTATTACGCAGAACGTGGGATTCAAATCCTATACTCGTACCCATAAACTGTCAAGAAAAAAGTGCTTCTCAACTCAGCCGTTGGGAAGCAGCGTTAAATTGTACGTACTATCAATCTTTCACACGCACTCACAGTATTGTTGGCGATAAGTGGCTTACACTTAGGCTTTGGCTTTCTTTTAGCTGTCACCACCGGCGAACTTTACTTCAGCTAAAAAAAATTGAATCATTTGATTCTGATGAATGCCACCAGATTCCAACGTTTACAAAACGCCTACAATTGTTGCTGAAAGTTAAATTTTGAATTCGCAACCTATAAAATAAAGGTAAGCCTTCAGACGATTCCCATACTCTCAATATACGTAATAACAACAATTCTAATGACCCCGTATCAAACCGTCAATTTGCCAAAGAGAGCAGATATGTGTACAGCTTTGTCCACCGAAACAACTGTGCGGCGGCGGTCGTCTGACAACACCAACAATAATCCATTGTCAACAAACGCTTCAGTGGAGGGGCAAGTCAAATATCCATTTTTCCCAATGAGCGGCCAATGCCGCGCCGTCATCCGATATGTACATAATCAGCAAATTCATTTTGCTCGTTGAAAAAAACGAAACTATCATAAAACCAAGTTCTATAGCACGGCTCTTAGAAATTAGGCCCCAGGAAATAAGGCCCAAAAAAAATGAAATAAGGCCCCAAAGCTTATACGTAAAAAATATATATAAAGAAACTTTGCATACACCTCGCACTTACTCCAAATCGAACAGTGACCCCAAGCAGGGGGGGTTGCAGGAGGGCAGCATGCCCCTCATACATATTCCACTGTTTATTCGCGCAATTTTTTTATCATCAATTTGTTTCAGATATTTCCAGTTTTTTTTGTTCTCATGGACAAGCGAACCAAGAAATCATACGAACATCTATTAGGGTACATAAAGACTTATGTATTCGATATAAACCCTTCGATTTTCCTGACCGACTACGAGCAAGCTATGAGGCAAGTGGTAAAAAAGATTTTCCCGTTGACGAAAAGTGTTGGATGCTGGTTAGTAGTTCATTTATTGATATACTTATTTTTTTAATATAGATTTCTAATTTTCGTAGGTTTCATTACTGCCAGGCTCTAAGGCACAATATGCGTCGCAGAAGTTCACTGCTTCAGTATGTTAGGGCCTCGAAGCCTGCGTCCTTACTTTATCACAAATTAATGGCACTCCCTCTACTTCCTCCCCATCTGGTTGAAAGTGCATTTCGGGACATAAGGTCCAAAATATTGCTAATGGATGGCGAAAACCGTTTCGCGTCTTTTCTATTGTATTTTGAAAACCAATGGATTCAAAAAGTAAGAACTAACAAAAAATCTAATACTGCTGGTTTTTCAATTGTAACTTCTTCTTTAAGGTTGGTGCTGAAGGCTTTAGTGTTAACAAGCAGAACACTAGAACAACATCAGCTGTGGAAGCTTATAACGGTGTTTTGGGGCGTTCCGCAATTAAAAACGGGAATTTCTTCAAGTTCGTGAGTGTTATCCGGAACGAAGAATTTTTTAAAAGCCGACGTTTCTCCGTAATCAGTGAAAGTGGTGGCTCAATATGCAAACGCAGAAAATATAACGTGGAGAAGAGCTCCAAAATAGAGGAGGCAACACATCTTTTGCAAGAAGGGCAAATTACGGTCGATACCTTTCTCTCGCGAATGGTATATGCAAAAAACGGCATATGTGTAGATATGCTTCCAGAAGACAACATATTTGCTGAAGAAACATCCAGCGAAGGGGAACCTTGGGAAGGTGAAACAAACGAAGAACAAGTGCCGATTCCTGAGGACAGCGTTTGCGTCATTTGCAAAGATCAAAGAAGCAACATAGTGTTTTTGCCATGCAAACATTTAAAAACATGTTCAATTTGTAGTTTGAAATTACAAACAGAATCGATTGCAAATAATGAAAACAGCTTCAAATGCCCTTGCTGCAGACAGGCTGTGCAGGACACTATGCAAGTATTTGTATGAGTTTGGGGTGTTATTTCATTTCTAAAAATAAAAACACTAGGAAACAAAATATTGGGGAATTATTTCATTTATTTCTTGGGGCCTTTTTTCATTTTGTTGGGGCTTTATTTCCACATTAAAAATGGGGCTTTATTTCATTATGAAAAATCACCCAATTTTTGGGGCTTTATTTCATTTTATTGTTTGGGGCCTTATTTCCTGGGGCCTAATTTCTAAGAGCCCTATAGCACTAGACCCCAAAATCGAGGGTCCGATGTTATCAGTTGTAACCATAACAAAGTTCTAACTCGGAGTTCTAACACGTAAGACCTTGGTGAAGAATTGACATGGAAATGGAACTCAAATGAGTTCTTATTTCACTAAACCATGTTTTGAGTGAACCTTGTCCAGAAGGCGGGCGTAAGAGTTTTTTTGTATTTTACTTTTTTTTTATAAAGGCAGTTATCTAACTGTCAAATTTCATAAGTGTTTTCTCGGTCAATTTTATGCTGATCCGGTAAGTACACCAAAATATCCCTTTGACAACCTAGATTCTCATCTTATCTAGCTATTGAGCCATTAACGGTCAAGTTTTATCAGCGGATATGGCATAATTTTTGTTAGTTTTTAAGCGTTTTCTAGATTGATTTCCGGGGTGATTCGAGTTAGCAAACTGAACGGGCAAACAGAGTTTAAACTCGGATGACAAAATTTACGGTGCGACACATTACTTACCAAAATCAATCCCGCGTTCTATTGGATTTCTCCTTTTTAATGTTATACAGGCTATAAAGGCTCACTAATGGCACTACTGGTGAACAGTGGGACAGTTTGAATTTTTCTACATTTAAGTTTATTGCAATGTTTCCATGAGTTCTTTCTCTGAAATTTATTTTGCCGGAATATGCCTTAAAATATACCCAAAGTTTCTAAAAGGTGGCTTGAAAAAATTCAGAGTTATATTAATAAAAAAAATGCCTCACTGATCGCATCTCCTCTACATTTCATTTCCAATGGTAATACATTGTTAGTTGCGCTATTATTCTACAGAATACATTTTGCAGGATTGAAAAGCAATCTTCAAAGCAATTTCTTTTAAAGTGGAAATTTCTTAATACATAAAAAACTGATTTCCTTCATTGCGGATTATGGCAGATAATTCTGATTTTCTGGGAGATTCTTTTATTTATTTTTATATTTCCTGTTGATTGCCTTTGTTTGCTTTTTGTTGGGAAACGCTGTATTTTTATTTTTGTTCAATTCAATCGGAATTTAAATAAAGATGCACTTGGAATTTGGTTTTGTATTTTTGCTTTTCAGTTTTAATAATTTTTTCTGTATGGATTTTTTTGTTCTTTCAAATAAAATCTAAGCGGCTTTGGAAGAGCCAAATCAATAAATTAACGACTCATGTTCAATGTCATATCCACAATCCACTCAATGGATTTTCATTGAATTCAATCACCTTCAATTTAAATAATAGTCGAGTTTTGTTTCAATTTAAATATTTTCAATCACTAATTTTTTTTTAAATATTGTAAGTTGACTGTTAGGCCCTCCGCACACGAAGCAACTGTTTTGCAATTAGAGTCGCAAATCAGTTGCTCAAGCAACTGTTTTACAACTAGTTTGCGATCGATTTGTGACTTCTCTCCGCACACGAGTACGACCGAATTTTGATTTTTTAATTTTTTGTTCACAATTTTTATAAGAAACTATTCAACATGTCAAACAGTTGTACTGATGAAGACGATTTAATTGACTATTACCAGTACTGAAGACAAAGAAAACTTGTACGAAGAGAACATTGGACCCATCCATACATACAGAAAAAATTGAAATGCAGATTTTATGGCAGCAGAACATTTAAATCAAACGGATGCCAAAGTTGGTTGCTTCCAACATCCAAAAGATGGACACGAACATGAGAGAATGTGTATCTGCTGATGGTCTCTACACCAGACATACAAACAAACCAAGCCCTTTTCATCCCAATTAAGCTTCTTCAGATAAACTCCTTGAGTGATTAAACACCACGTATCTTATCAATATCGTTTACCTTTACGTAATCAAAATCCTAAATGTTATCACTCTTTTTTTTTTTTTAATTTTCCGAGTTTTCCACCAACAATTTTCTATTTTTCTATTTGAAAACGAATGCACCTAAAATTCGCGGTCTTATATCAACAATATTTCATTAGAAAACCAAAGCACCTACAACTCTAATGAGTTTTGCGGGTTTTCCATCAAGAACTTTCTATTTTACTATTTGATAAGCGATTCTGAAACAAAAAGAATATGCAAGAAACCAAATTCACGTCTATGTATCATATCATATTTCATATTTCCAGTTTTCCGACTCTTCCGTATGGTTTTTCCAATGCCAAACAAATTCCAGAAATACATCATGCAAAATCCATAAATATCTGTTGGGCCATTTAGAAGTCCATACCAGACATAGAAACAAACAAACACATCTGTTTTTATATATAATATTATAATTTTAATAACAAAAACAAAAAAAGTTGCTTAAGCAACTCAAATTCGACCTACAAAATCAGTTGCGTGCGACTAGTTGGAAACCGATTGCAAACCGGTTGCAAACCGGTTTCATTTCAGTCGAGCGTGTGAGCTCTGCTATAGAGCTTCATATACAAAGTTGCTTGAGCAACTGATTTGCGATTCTAGTCGCAAAACAGTTGCAAAACAGTTGCTTCGTGTGCGGAGGGCCTTAAGTTTTGTTTAGTATTGTACTAAATTTTTCAGCAAATTTGATAGGAGGTGTTGGTGAACATTTGTCTTGAATTTCTGAATGTTGCAATGACTATGGAAGACAGAACGTGGTAAGGTGTTCCACATTCACGTAGAGTGTGAGTATTACCATCGGATTGGTTAAGGGGAGGAATGCAACTGGCTATTTCACTCCAAAAGCACTGTCCGTAAAACAACGATACGTATAGTAGTTAAGCAAGTGCTATATGTAACGTTAAGTTCAAGGTCCAATTTTTAAAGTAACGCAGCAAAAAAATCAAAATTGGAAAAGGGAAGACATACATTCTTATAATTGTTTACCGCCTAATTTCTCCACAAAGTTCTAAATTCCCTTTGAAACTCGATCTAGTGAAACTCGTTCTAAAGTTGTAAGAACTTAGTTTTTAAAATATTTGGAACTCGGCCATTTCTTCACTTCTCTAGAACTCGATCAAATATCATCATTGAGTTTTAAGCGCTTAGAACTGTTATGTTTAGAACCTACAAAGTTCTAGCATGTATTTTAAACTTTTGAGTCGCCTGGCAGTATTTTTTGACAGACATTTCCTTCATTATGTATATTTTGGTGATGTTCTTGACGTGGTTGCTATTTGTGTTGGCTATTACGCAGAACGTGGGATTCAAATCCTATACTCGTACCCATAAACTGTCAAGAAAAAAGTGCTTCTCAACTCAGCCGTTGGGAAGCAGCGTTAAATTGTACGTACTATCAATCTTTCACACGCACTCACAGTATTGTTGGCGATAAGTGGCTTACACTTAGGCTTTGGCTTTCTTTTAGCTGTCACCACCGGCGAACTTTACTTCAGCTAAAAAAAATTGAATCATTTGATTCTGATGAATGCCACCAGATTCCAACGTTTACAAAACGCCTACAATTGTTGCTGAAAGTTAAATTTTGAATTCGCAACCTATAAAATAAAGGTAAGCCTTCAGACGATTCCCATACTCTCAATATACGTAATAACAACAATTCTAATGACCCCGTATCAAACCGTCAATTTGCCAAAGAGAGCAGATATGTGTACAGCTTTGTCCACCGAAACAACTGTGCGGCGGCGGTCGTCTGACAACACCAACAATAATCCATTGTCAACAAACGCTTCAGTGGAGGGGCAAGTCAAATATCCATTTTTCCCAATGAGCGGCCAATGCCGCGCCGTCATCCGATATGTACATAATCAGCAAATTCATTTTGCTCGTTGAAAAAAACGAAACTATCATAAAACCAAGTTCTATAGCACGGCTCTTAGAAATTAGGCCCCAGGAAATAAGGCCCAAAAAAAAATGAAATAAGGCCCCAAAGCTTATACGTAAAAAATATATATAAAGAAACTTTGCATACACCTCGCACTTACTCCAAATCGAACAGTGACCCCAAGCAGGGGGGGTTGCAGGAGGGCAGCATGCCCCTCATACATATTCCACTGTTTATTCGCGCAATTTTTTTATCATCAATTTGTTTCAGATATTTCCAGTTTTTTTTGTTCTCATGGACAAGCGAACCAAGAAATCATACGAACATCTATTAGGGTACATAAAGACTTATGTATTCGATATAAACCCTTCGATTTTCCTGACCGACTACGAGCAAGCTATGAGGCAAGTGGTAAAAAAGATTTTCCCGTTGACGAAAAGTGTTGGATGCTGGTTAGTAGTTCATTTATTGATATACTTATTTTTTTAATATAGATTTCTAATTTTCGTAGGTTTCATTACTGCCAGGCTCTAAGGCACAATATGCGTCGCAGAAGTTCACTGCTTCAGTATGTTAGGGCCTCGAAGCCTGCGTCCTTACTTTATCACAAATTAATGGCACTCCCTCTACTTCCTCCCCATCTGGTTGAAAGTGCATTTCGGGACATAAGGTCCAAAATATTGCTAATGGATGGCGAAAACCGTTTCGCGTCTTTTCTATTGTATTTTGAAAACCAATGGATTCAAAAAGTAAGAACTAACAAAAAATCTAATACTGCTGGTTTTTCAATTGTAACTTCTTCTTTAAGGTTGGTGCTGAAGGCTTTAGTGTTAACAAGCAGAACACTAGAACAACATCAGCTGTGGAAGCTTATAACGGTGTTTTGGGGCGTTCCGCAATTAAAAACGGGAATTTCTTCAAGTTCGTGAGTGTTATCCGGAACGAAGAATTTTTTAAAAGCCGACGTTTCTCCGTAATCAGTGAAAGTGGTGGCTCAATATGCAAACGCAGAAAATATAACGTGGAGAAGAGCTCCAAAATAGAGGAGGCAACACATCTTTTGCAAGAAGGGCAAATTACGGTCGATACCTTTCTCTCGCGAATG
Source organism: Sphaerophoria taeniata (assembly GCA_943590905.1). Classification (NCBI taxonomy): domain Eukaryota; kingdom Metazoa; phylum Arthropoda; class Insecta; order Diptera; family Syrphidae; genus Sphaerophoria; species Sphaerophoria taeniata. The sequence continues at coordinate 30,853,590 of OX016541.1, forward strand.
GTATATGCAAAAAACGGCATATGTGTAGATATGCTTCCAGAAGACAACATATTTGCTGAAGAAACATCCAGCGAAGGGGAACCTTGGGAAGGTGAAACAAACGAAGAACAAGTGCCGATTCCTGAGGACAGCGTTTGCGTCATTTGCAAAGATCAAAGAAGCAACATAGTGTTTTTGCCATGCAAACATTTAAAAACATGTTCAATTTGTAGTTTGAAATTACAAACAGAATCGATTGCAAATAATGAAAACAGCTTCAAATGCCCTTGCTGCAGACAGGCTGTGCAGGACACTATGCAAGTATTTGTATGAGTTTGGGGTGTTATTTCATTTCTAAAAATAAAAACACTAGGAAACAAAATATTGGGGAATTATTTCATTTATTTCTTGGGGCCTTTTTTCATTTTGTTGGGGCTTTATTTCCACATTAAAAATGGGGCTTTATTTCATTATGAAAAATCACCCAATTTTTGGGGCTTTATTTCATTTTATTGTTTGGGGCCTTATTTCCTGGGGCCTAATTTCTAAGAGCCCTATAGCACTAGACCCCAAAATCGAGGGTCCGATGTTATCAGTTGTAACCATAACAAAGTTCTAACTCGGAGTTCTAACACGTAAGACCTTGGTGAAGAATTGACATGGAAATGGAACTCAAATGAGTTCTTATTTCACTAAACCATGTTTTGAGTGAACCTTGTCAAGAAGGCGGGCGTAAGAGTTTTTTTGTATTTTACTTTTTTTTTATAAAGGCAGTTATCTAACTGTCAAATTTCATAAGTGTTTTCTCGGTCAATTTTATGCTGATCCGGTAAGTACACCAAAATATCCCTTTGACAACCTAGATTCTCATCTTATCTAGCTATTGAGCCATTAACGGTCAAGTTTTATCAGCGGATATGGCATAATTTTTGTTAGTTTTTAAGCGTTTTCTAGATTGATTTCCGGGGTGATTCGAGTTAGCAAACTGAACGGGCAAACAGAGTTTAAACTCGGATGACAAAATTTACGGTGCGACACATTACTTACCAAAATCAATCCCGCGTTCTATTGGATTTCTCCTTTTTAATGTTATACAGGCTATAAAGGCTCACTAATGGCACTACTGGTGAACAGTGGGACAGTTTGAATTTTTCTACATTTAAGTTTATTGCAATGTTTCCATGAGTTCTTTCACTGAAATTTATTTTGCCGGAATATGCCTTAAAATATACCCAAAGTTTCTAAAAGGTGGCTTGAAAAAATTCAGAGTTATATTAATTTAAAAAAAATGCCTCACTGATCGCATCTTCTCTACATTTCATTTCCAATGGTAATACATTGTTAGTTGCGCTATTATTCTACAGAATACATTTTGCAGGTATTGAAAAGCAATCTTCAAAGCAATTTCTTTTAAAGTGGAAATTTCTTAATACATAAAGGACTTATTTCCTTCAGAATCCCAAAACGATTCTTTCTTGTTTTGTACATTCACGTCCAGATTCCATCTTTTTGAACAATGTGAAATTAAAACGGTTGGAATTTATCCAAAAAAGTTAGTAATTGAAATAATTTGTAAGGAATACGTTTCGAACTGGTTGAACGACGACGAAATAAAATTAAGCTACAAAGCATTTATTTGATATTAAATTAAAAATCTGATTTTAAGAGTCTCGTTCTTTGAGGAATTTTTGGCTAGTAGCCAAGTGAAAATATAATCACAAGATCTCTCTTACCGTGGTTATGATATGAGAGAACATTTGAATACTTTTAAGCGGTAAGAACTTTTGGAGCTCGGAGTATTACTTAAGAAAATTAACAGTGCAGTGGTTACAAAAGGAATTGAGGACACTGATTGTTCTTTTCTTACTTCGAACTTCTTATCCACAAATAAAATTGGATTAGTTTAAGCGTTGTAGTAAAGAAGCTTTTATTTAAATCTACGACAAACAACAAAGCTGATAAAAATCTCGAGTTTGAATTATTTTACGAATTCAAAAGTTGCCGCAAGTGAAAAAAGTTATTTGATTTAAATAAATGACGAAGCAATTATTTTATTTAACGCTTCTTTAAATGCCTTTTATTCATAGGTATCACAATAAAATCCTCAAATGACTGACTTAATGCCTTTAAGTTCTTATGGTCCCTGTTTTATTGTCATTCCCATTAAAACTCATAATTGAGTTATTCCTGTTGACATTTCTTCCAAAGTCAGTAAACTTTATTAACATTATACTGACTCAGTCTCCCCTTTTTATCACATCTCTCGTATCACAAACTAAGTTTTATCTTTTCTCAATTCTAAGTACCACAAAATCCTACAATTCACGTTGCAAAAGTTAAGCGTTAGCGTGCCAGCAAAAACACACGATTATGTCAGGCAAATCCCTAGTGTCTTGCATCAAGTTTTGCATTATAAGTGGAGTAGCTTAATTCATTAAGAAATACTAAAGTGCCAACAATAAAATGGAAATGCTTATAATTTCCAACAGGACTTAAATTTTGCAGCTTTATTGCAAACTAATTGAAGTGAGACTTCCTTTAAATGCAATCGTATTAAAAGATTGAACTAAATTTTGTTTGTATGAAAGGTTAATATGGGGACGAAAAAAAATATGCAAACAACAAGACTAAGGAGCTTTATCCCTCTTGGGTTAAATTTGCAAATATCTTAGCTGCTTTAACTTTGTTTTTTTTTTTAGTTGGACCATTATAAAGGGTTCGGAATATCCCCTCAAGTACAATACCATTTTTCAAAAATCTAAAAAAAAAAAAATACCCATGAAACCAGAAGACAAGACCCGATCGTATAAACCATATATTATTTGGTCCTTATTTAACCTTTGGTTCTATTTGCTTTGCTTTTGAAGGTTTAAGTCCCTATTTTTGAGTATGGGCACTGGACTACAGGGAGTGCAATATTATACGAATATAATATGCAAAATTTTCTATTCAAAGAAGTTCCTTTTATCTAGATTCCGTTCTCAAACCGAAAGTCGAGGTTTCGAAGAGAATTTTTCGTATTTGCCTTTAGAGTTTCAAGTTTTTTTGAAATACGAATGAAGCCGTTAAGCTCATTAAAATTCAAAAACAGATATTTGCGAATTGATGAACGTTATCCAAAGAAGATAAGACACAAACGAATGGAGCTGTGGTTATCGTTGAAACTTAAGGAACACTAAAGACTTCTGCACGAAATCGATAAAATTGACAGATGACGAAAACAATATTTTTGACACTTTGCATGATACTATATTATGACAACCACATAATGTTGAGCAATAAACTTGAAATTTTTTCATTCTACATGCACGCACACCACCTGCCTCAGCAAGTTTTGAAGTAACGAATTAAGTTTTGTCACTTAAGTCAGTTATTTCATAGCTAAACTTGTGCAACATAAAATTTATGGTCCATCCTTTTTATGTATATTTCCGCTTTTAGTGTCTAAATGATTAACCTTTTTATCGTCCACAAAACTAAACAATTAATGACTTCCAAGTCCAAGGAAAACCACATAAACATCTTGTTATACTGCATTTAAGGCTCCCTTTTGAAAAAACATAAAAAGAAAAAAAAAATACTCCAGTTTGTCTCATTAACATATTTACTTCAGCCAAGTACTTAACATACTTACCGAGACTTAAGGAATCTCATCTTTTTTAATTTCAATATGCAAAAGATAAAATGAGCCATGAATCTTCAAGACAGGCTGTCTCTAGACAGCCAACAACGTTGTCGTCATCGCCCTTCGTCGTCGTCGTCGAGCTTGTCACTGTCGTCTTCGTCATCGTTGTAGCCCTCATCTTGAAAATGTCCTTTATACACAAAACAAGAAGAGTATAAATATTTTTCAAGGAGAAACGTAGGAGATAATACAATATTTTCAAGGACCTCATTACAATATTAATGTTTGTGTGTTTTTCCCATTGTCAAGACGGTACAGTGTACATTTATAAATATTTTGAAAAATAACATTCAAGAAGAATAAAGCCTGACTGTCAAGCAGTGGAATACATCTGAACATCTCGCAGACGGAAATAGACAGACACGTGACGACAGCACCAGTCCAAATGAAAATTAAAGATTAAAATTAAGAACACGTCGCGACGTCGCTCGGCGAGTGACGATGGACGATGATACAACACATACAGCACAGCGCTAAGGCGGCTGCGAGTGGAGCGAGCGTGTTGCGAAGGCATAAACAACAGCAATCGAGTGTGACAACAATAAGATTTTATATGGTTAACATGGTAAGCAGTTGAAAGGCTTAAGATTTTGATATGACATAAACTCCAAAATTGTGATATGCTGTCATTCCTCTGATTCTTGTTTTGCTTGCATTTCTTAGATGCAACAGAGTAGTTATTTCCCCATCTGCAAAATTCCTCAAAACCAAAGTCCAGTCAAGGCCACTTCATAAATACAAGACGTGGATGTCAACCTTGAAATGGAGAATTTGGGAGGAAAGCGCAAAATACACGTTTTCGAATGTTGCGCAAATTGAGTTTTAAAAGTTCAACAATTCCTCAGCAACTTATACTTACATTGAAGAGAAGCTAGGTTACGTAGCGTAGCACCTCTTTTTACAGTTCTTCTCAATTCTCATTGTGAAAAGCCATATTCTGTTCAGCGTCTTGTAAGGAACAGTAAATAAAACTATAAAATTAAAAAAACACAAAAGAAAAAACTGTTAAAACTGAAAAATAAAAACAAAAATGGAAAAAAGAAAATCAAATTCGAAAAAAAAAACAACAGCAAATATGTAAGTCAACGACTGACAGAAACATTGAAATTATTTATTTCAAAATAAATGCAAGTACTGGGTCTGTTACACAATAGATTTCAATTTATCAATTTTAAATTACTGATGGCACAGAGCTTTTCAAATTTACAATGAAATTTCGATGGACTCTTCTTGGAAATCATGAATTTATTCATTGTTTACTTGAAGTATTTTTGTTCCATTTCCATTGAATAATTATTTTGTCTGTAAACCAACAAATTGCGTTTTTATATTTGATATTTCCAAATATAGCACTGCAATTTGCTAAGCTAATTCTTTTGAATGAACACTTTTATTAAATACTTACATGCACTTCTACTATAACTGTTAATTTTTTAGACACTAAAACAAATTCAGGAGCTAGCCAAATAGAATTATGTTGGCCGCTAGGGAATGTGTTTTGATAATAATCCAGTGAAAAATTATGGTCCATTTAACTTTACATTCATATATTTGCTTACGATTAATTTGGTTGATTCATACCTATTGCAATAAAGCTTAGGCAGCATTTGTTTTCATCAATACCAGTGAAAAGCTGAATGAAATTTGTTTAATGGCATTACAAAACACTATGAAAGTCATTGGGGATTTATTCAATTTCTGAAGTTGTGAAGGGACCTTTAATTAATTACAGTTTTTTTTTGATATTGTAGGTCAAAACCATGTTAGAATTCATTAAAAAAAATCAAGGGTATTCCAAGGCACAGGGGACTCATTAGGAGATAATACGGCATGATGTTAATTTTACATAAATATAGTGTTCAGAGAATTATTTAAATGTTTTTGTTTGTTATCTCTATATATATATAAAAATTAAATCCTGTTCGTGTATAAACGCATAACTCACAAACGGCTGGACGGATATGGCAATTTTTTTTTTATTTTATTCGTGTTAGTCTGTAGATGGTTCTTAGGGAAATTTTTTTAAAATTATTTGCATGTAAGGTGTACTAACCAGGCCAGGAGCATGCATATAACCTAACCTAACCTTAATACGTACGCACACACACGAACGCACACACACGAACGCACACACACTTGCGCAAATACGCACGCACGCACGTACGCGGACAAAGTCGTGGGCAACTGCTAGTTATACATTAAAGGATCAACGTCAATTAATGTTCAAACGTTCGTAACGGCTTCGTTGGCATTCTACTATCCGATGATCCATACTATCAATGACTCTTAAAAAAAAATGTTCAATGTCGTGCGTCTTTTCTTAACTGTAAGAGAAGGATTAAATACAGGGTTTCGGAATAAATACTTAAATAGACAAGTTTAAGTAAAAAAAATGTCTTTTCTAAAAACAATTTGCAAAAAGGAATTAAAACAAACAAATAGCAATTGGTTATAATTTGAAGAGTTTCAACGAAGAAGTACTTTGCTTCGTTCTCCATGATTCTCATCATTTCGAGTATCTTACAATTTCTGCTTTGCAATATTTAAGGCTGCCAAATTTTTTTCCATTAAGGCCGGGTCCAGCGTTGCCACGAAGTGCCCGATCGGGCCATTTGGCCCTCTGTTTTATATTTTGGCCCTTTGCCCGGGCCAGTTTGGAATGGCCCTAAATCTTTGTTTTTGAAGTTTTGACATATATAAGAAGTGCTAAATAATAGCGGAACCGTTTTACAAAATTAAATATAAATACCTATATCATTAGTCTACCGATGTGTTTCCACCCCAAACGAATAACCATAATTAAAATATTACTGAATTCCTTCATTTCGAAATAGGCTATCGTCTGAAGTTATTCACTCTATAATGAGTTTTAAGGATTATATGCAGCGCAACTTGAGTAACTGTGGAAGTTTTATTTCTAAACCATGGGCCGAATTACGGCCCCTACGGCAAATAATACTTTACTGGGGTCGAATCAAGACATCAGTGATCGAATAATACAAGACTGAATTGTGTGCATTTGGCACTACCTCTCACGTTATCGAGTTATCTTTGGAGCGTCTAGTACAATAATTTTAAATTCCTTCTTCAGTTATCGAACTGAATTTTATTCGAAACATAAAGAACGGATAGGAGGAACTGTCATTATAATATTTAAATATTATTCTTTGATTTATTTGTTATGAAAATTTTAACCAATAATCTTTTAAGGTCAAACTTAAATAAATTTAATAGCCAGCAAAAATATATGATGGCCGATTTTACGGCCAAACAACCCGATTTGGCAAAAAATATGTTGCGAATGTCATCATCCCAAAGTGGTTACTCTATCGTTCGATTACTGATGGATGAGACTCACTCCCTCATTCGCTGAAGCGGTGATTCGGTCCCTGAATAATTGTGTGTGTTAGGCATTACATCTTACGTTACCGAGTTCTGTACGAGCTTCTAGTACAAACATTTTCAAATCTTTCCTCAGTTATCGAACTGAATTTCATTCGACACATAAACAGTTCACTGATGGGAGGAATATTCTAAAAACAAATTTACATTTTTTCTTTGGGTTATTATGAAATTCTTAGCCAATAATTTATTAAGGTCAAGATTTTCCTCTCCAAAGCTTCACCAATCTCTTCTTCTGTTAGCAGTTAAATTGTGTTTTTTCATTAAAAAAAAATTAATATTTCTGCCTTCGCTATTTGGCTCAACTTTTTGTTTTTTTATTTGTCAAACCTCTCAAAATTCTTTCAAAATAATCGAGACTCGATAAAAAATACTACAATTTTTAGTACTCAAACGATACGTGACCTAACGAGTGTCATCTTCTCAATGTGGTGACTCGTTCGTTCGTTCACTGATGAGAATGAGAGTCACTCACTCGTTCGCGTGAGCGGTAATTTGGCCCGTGATCTTATTAAATTAATTTAGATAAGACGTGATAACTCATTATGCCTTAAATTTTGGCTTTATTTTAAGTTGATTTTATTTATTTTTCTTAAGTATATCAATCTCAATGAATTATGAAACAAATGTGATAGGTAGAGGTACATCAGTGACTTTTTTTTATTATTTATTTTATTTTTATGTTACAATTATTGAAGAAATTGAATGAATTATTTAATATTAAAAATAAGTACCCATTTTTAAAAAAATGTATTTAAATTTTTTAAGGATCGATTTTAATTTTAAACATTTGGCCCGCTGTTTAGTCAAATGGCCCTCAAAATATTTCGAAGTGGCCCGCTGTTCTTCTTTCTTCGCGGCAACGCTGGCCGGGTCGATTTTTATATTGAAAAAAAAATATATATGAAAATAATAAAACAACAAACAAGTATAAGAAGTTGTATTGTGAGATATCAATAAGGTTTTCTTAATTTGAGAGCCCTATCAATGACATGAAATATTTCAAACATCATTCAAATGGCCGCTGTGTCTTTGCTGGTTGTAGCGCATTCTAGAAGTCCAGTTTTCGATAACATTAGGGCAAGCTGCATTCTGCGTAAAGTCGTTTGGTTTAAGCACCGGGGTTAGTTGCATTTTGTGTGTGTGCAGGCCCAAATTCGCGGAATTGACTGCGTCGGATTCTGCTGCACACTTTCTCGAACAGGGGTGATGTTTTCAGAAGATTTTGCTTTTCGTTGACGTACTAGTGGTTACTGATGAACTTGAATTCGGCCACCAAACGTTGAAAAGTCTTCTTGGGAGAACGACCATGTACACCATAAAAAGGCGTCAACACGAGCATCGTTGCTATTAAGAGAACACGCATTTTGATTATACAGTTTTATCATTTGCACGTGTAGCTTGCCACGGTGATATATTTGACGGACGATATTTTGACAGAAAGTAAAAGAAGCAATACCTATGGTTGACGCGAGCTGTTAAATTCAATCCGTCCCTTTAGAAACTTTGAAAACGGTACCAGATTTTAATCTCCTTAATTCTCATGCATTTGAGTGACTAAAAAAGTAAAAAAAAGTAGGATTTATTCGATCAATCATGACAATGGACATTCGTTCTGTTGTAAACTGACTTGCGATCCTAATCCTTTCACTTGATAAATTTTATTTTCACATGTTTGTGGGTGTTGGTTGAATTGAGTTCCGCCGGCCCACTTTTTTTCACTCTTCTATCATTGTAATGTTCGAATCTTTTCACGAATACAAAACTTAAAATTTGTTCTACTCGTATAGCTATGTATGTCACAAATAAAACGGATTGTACTCAGTTTTTATAACTCGACAAGTTCAGGGATGATTGGCTTAAAGGATATCAAAAGCTTAACCGACAAGGTAAGAGGCTTATTATGACCTTAAAACAAACATCCAAAAATTGATAAAAATTTTAAATGTTTTAAGATTTTTCATTCACTTCCTTCACTACAAAGAAAAGAACTGTCAACCAAACTCCCATCTCACCTACACACACTTGATGCCAGTTCCATCCTAGTTCTTCTTGATTTACTTAAAAATTTTCAGAGTATAGCAATCATTTTCCTATTTACTCGGTTGAAATATGGATCCTTAAGTCTTTTATCTCTACCTCAACAGATGCTCACAGATAGAATCGTATTAAAAATAGCAATTTAAAAGCCCATTTCCACAACCCCGCGTTTCGTCAAAACAAAAGATATGAGCTTTTCGTTTTACAAACAGCCGAGTCGCCCTTAAAATAGTCTTCTCATAAATAATTTCAATTAAAATTTCATTTCAAAGCATAGCTAATTAGCTACATTTTGGCAAGTAGTCACAAACGGTTTTTTAGGTATACCTAATATTTTATCGCAATCCACCACAGCTCTGGCTTGCAAAAAAGATCCCTTTTCCCAGTCATTTTCGAATAAATAACAATCGTGCAAACTAAGCAAAAAGAAAAAGTCCCAAAATAATCATCATTTTAAAAATAACGCATTAAAATTCCAAATTAACAAAAACACGAGGCTGAAAAAATTAACATTAAAAAAACGAAAGAAAAATCTCACAACCCTCGCTGCATGATAGCATCTGCTAAGCTGTGAAAGCGAGTATTAATTAGATTTACGTAAGCAGCCTTAAGCCATCTCGAGCCTCAAAAACATAAACACACAGGTGATGGGTAAGGTAGATTGTAAGCTATCGCCGGCCGGAAGATGGGCGTTTAATACCCGCACATTAGAATGAATTAAATACCCGTTGCGAGAGGCACACGACGACGACGACCAGGCCCATGGCAGACAAGGAGCTGTGATGGAATTCAAAGTTCTGGAGCTCACATAATCGTATGAATCACGTGGTGCCAACACGCCTATGGAATGGAATGGACGAGCACACGACCAGTCTTAAAACCGGAAAACAAAAAACAGCCAGCAAAAACATAAACAGAGCTCATTATCCCCTCTTCAACTAATTGATATTAATGAGGAGAACATTTTCCTGGTTCAATTATTGCGGTTTGATTTGTCCTTAAAAGATCGGCTTGCAGATACGAGGACCAAAAAACGTAGAAACAAAATGCAAGCTTAATATTCTTTCAATGGCCAATCTAATTAGATTTTTTTTTTTAGAAATCTCGTAATATAGTACGAAATTCCACCCATTTGGCGGAGTTTGTTTGGGAGGCGGTGCGTTTGGTGATGGGAAGCCATTTATGCTGACTTCAAAACAATTAATCTTCTTTCAACAAACATGAGTAAAATATACGTAGGCCCCCTCTAACTGGTGTAGATTTGTAAAGTGGGTGCTCCATCGAATAGGCTTTTGGTTCCACTTCGGATTCGGTTTGGCACGTTTTGTATTTGGAGCTCATTTCAACATAAAAGAGCCACCGCAATAATTATTATTACTAATTTTGATGGGGCGGTTGGTAAAAATATGTGTAGGACTGTGAAGTGTCCTTTTACTTTAATGTATGGGTATTTTGTTTTGAGTTTGAAATTTATCGTAAAATATAATACCACTTGACGTAGTGGGCTTTTCATATTTTGATTTTGAATTGATGTTATCAAAAAGCATGTGATGTCAATGATGCAAAAACTTTTATGATAGGCTTTGCTTGCTATTTTGAAGTCTTTTACCCAATGGAAGTAGAGTGAATTACAATATAAAAATGAATTTCAATATTTTCGGACGGAAGTAACATTTTTTGTTTCAATCCGAATCTATATTACTTTTCTCAAAAAAAAAAAAACTCAAAAACAGGAACTGGGAAACCCTGCATCAAAAATCAAAGCGAGAAGTCGGAAACACGAAGCAGGAAATGGTAAACCGAAAACAAGAAACAGAAAGTAAAGCGGAAATTGGTTAGATAGGCACTAAAACTAACCGCCGGATGACTCTAATATCGTAAGAGCAATTAATTATCGCGTAGTTGTCTCGTACATAAATGGCGACTGTCGAAATTTCAGCCAAATCGGATTCGTAGTTTTGTTTTTGCCGCGGTTGGAAGCGGGAGTGTCCGAGGATTTTTGAAAACGGAAAAAAAGTAATATCTCTCGGTGATTCGATTCAGGTTCCCTCAAAACGGCCTCCACGGATGATAACGCGAGAAAAATCCAAGCTGTTATATTTTCAGATCGCCGCCAGTTGAAAGTGCGCAAGATAACTGAAAGTGCTGCTAAGCAGAACGTCCGTCGTTGGTTCGAGTCCTACTCAGGCCAAGTTTTTATTTCATCTTTCACGGGTAGGTACTGCCTCTTGCGAAGACCTGACAAATCTTCCAAGAGTATCAATCTGTCATGAAAAAGTGCTTCTCAACTTTGCCATTCGGAATCGGCCTTAAATTGTAGGTCCTCTCAATTCTTCACACGCACTCAGAGAATTGTTGATGAGAGTAAGCCACTTAGGCCTTGGCTCTTCAAGAGCTGTCGCGTCACTCTATTTATTTTTAAGATAACTGAGACAGTAGAATTGTGATAGAAGCAGCCAATAACAATGTGTAAGAAGTAATCCTACTTAAGTCTTTCTATTTCGAAACTGCTGCTGTATAAGACAATGGTCTCACCAGCACCTACTCACTTACGGATAAGAAATTTGATTACTCCTGCTTAGCCAAAGACACTCTGGTCTCGTTCGTGAGGAAGATAGACTCTGATGGGCTGCAATGACTCATTACAAATTCCCACCATACATCTATTTTTATTCTTCACAAAATATAAGTGACATCTTTTACCTCCTGTTTGGGGTATAGACTCCAAAATCGTAATAAACATAAGTTGCTGATCATCCAGTAAACATCGAATAGACATCAGTGTCTGCCATATATATATGTACGACTTGACGATTTTAAGTTCGTTGGTAATTTCCGCAGCTTGCCTTAAATATGGTGTATTCTTGTTGCGTTGTTTAAAGGTTGAGATTAGAAAGGTTTCGGAAAAGGTTACAAAAGAAAACAAATGCGAAATGTTGGTCATATGCCAATGAATCTGGATTAATGCTGCACGTTCAACCAAAACGAGTATTCAATAAGAAACACAAACACGTTAGGAATAATAAACGATGATGAGTGATGACTTTCTCTAATCTTATCGTTTTACAAAACCAATAACCTGTGAAGCACGTGGCACCGTGTTAACATTAATTTGGCATACACGTGACATATAATCGCAGTTTGCGCAGAGATAAACAATCTCTTGCCAATAGTCAGCCTTTGTGGCGACTCCTTAACATGCCACAAATCAGCTTACATCCCTAAAACAAAGAAGACAAACTCCCTAAGAACATCCCAAGCACAACCGTTGATTTATAAAATCAGGTCGTCAAATTTTTCTATTGAGAATAGGTTGAATTTATAGTTGACGGGCTGAACGCTGCAAAAACATTCAAGTGGGTTGCAGAAACTGCTGAGTTTCATATTGCATTCATTTGCATTAGAATTAATAAAAATATATCTCCTTGAAGACGAACGATGTCATCTTCTCTTTTAGAGTGACTCCAACGAACTATTGGCTTCCGAAAGGACTTGACATCCTTAAAACTTGTATACTTCGTGTGTATGTGTGTTTGTGTTTCGCAACAGAGCCACTTGTGAACTGCATTATCCAATCTTTTTCTTTTTCTGGGTTAAATTCTGTCGTTCGTGCTGTCGAGGATATTGCCTCCTGTGTGTAGAGGAGCAGGAGGGTTTGTACCCAATCTTAAAGCTGCTAATGGCTCTTTGCTGGTTTTCGGTCAAATAGCTTCAAGTGATGAATCAATATAATGAGTTGTGTTACAGTGTTTCTAAGACGACGTATTTCTTCTTCGCCCTTCTATGAGCCATGTGTGTGTCTGATTTGCATCAAGTAGTCCAAGGAAGTCAAATATCTTTGTGACTGGTCTAATTTTTGTTAGAAAAAACTGTCCTTCATAAAACAGAATGAGCTTGCGCAAAATTACAAACGGACAGAAAAAAACCGAACTCATCCTTTTTGTATCCTCCCGAATACAAAGTACATGCGGGAGGAGTGCTTGGTGCGGTTATGGTGTTAAGAAGTTTATTTTTAAGGCAACTCGGGCACCGAATAGAAAGGGATATGTTGATGAATGTGAATAAAGTTTGAAGGGTGCGCGCTTTGAGCTGGCAAAGATCCTAGAAAAAGACAAATCGCTTCATATCTGGTAGAGAATAAAGAGTTTTATTTTTATCCGAGTTCCTTGTGGAGCTTTTCGTCTTCTTCATCGTCGTCGTAATGTCGTGGTGTAGTCGTTTGCTTTGTTCGATGGTGTCGGATCTTTTGTATGCGATGTTCGGGAATTAGGCTTTTGTTCTTTTTGCATTGTTGTGTAGAGTATAAGACGACTCTTAGATGATAGGGGTTAGACGATGTAATCAGCTTTTGACAGATGACAATTTCCCGAGGTTTTAAGGGCAATTGTTGTTTTGAATTGGGAACATAAGCCATTATATCAACAACCGGAGACGACGACGAACGATTATGACTGAGACTGAGAAGACTCTACGCATTGCGACACGCTGTAGTTACATATGTTAGAGTGTTTGTTTGTTTGCATTTAGATGGAGTGAAACAGAATTAAGAAGTTGAAAATAGTCAAACACTGTTTATTTGAGGTGTTTCAAAATATTAAGGATTCTTAAGTTGTTTATGGATTTTGTTGTGTAGCAACGGATGATTAGCGAAAGGGTTGGATTCGCTACTCAAGTGAAAGGATTTGAAGTTAAAATCGCAAATGAAGCAGATTTTTGTAATTATCAGAGAGAAATTTAAATTCTTTAAGAATATAAAAGAATAAAAGTTAAAATCTGGATGAACCAAACAACTAGCCTTACAGCATGAATGCTCTTAATCAACTTTCCATAGAATTAAGACGAAGAACTTCCAAAAACTTCACTCCACACCGGGCTTTAAAGTGTCTAATATACAAAACTTGGTCTTAAACTTTCACTCTAAAACTCTAAACTCCATCAACCATCAACTACACCTGCAAAATAATGTAGCCAATTGAGTTTTACTCAACGACGATAACAAACGAAAAACGTATAAAGCACATCAGAGTAAGGATAATCTCTTTCCGCAGTTAGCTTAACCTGTCATGGAACAACTCTTTAATGAATCAAACAGAATCTTCAGAAACTTTTCATTAAATAGCTAGTTACTGATCCAATATCGTAACTTGAAGCGAAAGCGTTGTGCTCCGTAAAAAGTTTTGTGGTATTCCTTATATTTTTATGTGTGTGTTGGTTCTTTCTTAAGTTAGTTGTGCAATGTGTTACTCCTTGCACGCCTGCTGGGGATATGATCGTAGTTCCTAGTAAAGCAAAGTTATTTGAAAGTCTTGGGGCGTTTTCTGCTACTGCAATAAGCATTTCAAAATTATTAAGTGGCTTACTGATTTGAGTTTTTGTTCTCTTTTGTTTTGTTTCTTGTTCAATGTGAAACAATGAAACGTAAGGTTTACCTAACACAAGAGGTAACTTTTCTGTGGCAAGTATAATTTAAACAAATTGTCAAAATATTTAAATGTTTTCAACTTTTATCTATTTAATTTGGTATAAGGAGGAAGTATTGCATATTTTCGTTAAAAGTTAATAACCCAGGAGTGGACACTCGCATGAAAGATTTTTGAAAGAAATGTTTACAAATTCAGTTAGAAAATGGATTACTTGGATTTTCAGACAAGATTTTGTTTTATTTAGAAATTATTGGTATTTTCTTAAGCTTCCGGCAACCCAGCCCTTTAATGTTTGTTTTGTCTGTGAATCTTCTTTTCTGGAGCCTTTTATATTCCTATTTTCCTGATATCGTGAAAGCTTACAATATTGACAACTGCTGTCTTCAGGATTCTCAAAGAAACGAGGATACTACAGAAATATTTAAGAATTCAGTCGATTATAAATATCGCCAATACGACATTTGTCATATTTCGAACCAACTAACATTCATTACAAATCTTTCCGCTTGAAAGCATCTCATAAATGTTTATTCCAACCATTTAGCTTCGAAATTGTTTTATTTTCCGTCTACTTTCTGTTTGGAACGGAAATTAATCACCAATGTCAGTTAACCTCTTCCAATGA
This sequence comes from Sphaerophoria taeniata, assembly GCA_943590905.1. Taxonomy (NCBI): domain Eukaryota; kingdom Metazoa; phylum Arthropoda; class Insecta; order Diptera; family Syrphidae; genus Sphaerophoria; species Sphaerophoria taeniata. The sequence goes on from OX016541.1 coordinate 30,868,744, forward strand.
ATGCGTTACTTCATATACATCAACCTAGCCGCTTTATGCTACCCACATGCGTTCTAGACACGCCACCAACCACCGACTTCTCCTCCAAAAACAATAAAGGGGTTATAGGAGGCAAAGCCGTAATTTTGTTGGGCGCGTTTGCTTTAACTTTCATACGATTTCTTACAACAAAAAACCCATAAATTACCGTTAATCAATTATCCGTGAATGAGAGAATAAAATCGTTACCACAAAAGTTTCCCTCTACTAAAATTGCCATCAAGACAACCATATCACATTCATACACCCAAACCCCAAAAACAAGCTAGGCATTAAGACCATATTACGAGGCTTAACTAGATTCTCCCTCGCTGTTTCTCACATGGCCAGCAGGCGCGCTGGTCGCAGAACTGGTAGCATGTCGTAAAGGAAGCGAAGAAACTTATTGAAAGGATAATTGTCATAAAACAGCAAACAGTACCCTTGTGGAATGTAGGAGCGAACCCGCAAAAGAAACAATAACCTCCGGTTATTTATGGTTTTTGGTTTTTCCAAAAGAGCAGCGCAATGAAAATGCTTTTCGTTCAACTTCCAAGAGCACCGCCACCGCCGCGCTCTTACCGTCATTATTTTATGTCACATCCTTAGAAAGTTTAATTGGCTTCACTTTAGGCAATCCCAAAAAAAAAAAAAAACGAAAGTGTAACGAAATTAAAACAAATCGCTGACCGAAATGATTAATCAAAAAGCCTTTGACTGAATGTTTTATGACTTTTGTAAGCCGAAGGACTGCCTTGCCGGTTGTTTTTTGCTCGTCATTCATATTACTTGATAAGGTTTACCTTTAATTTGCTGGCTGGTATTGAAGTATGAATGAATATAATTAATTCGAACGCTTGTTTTCATTAAATCGAGGTTAAGAGTTAATTTCTTTGGCACAACAATGAGCTAAGAGCAAAATATTTCTGCAGTCAATTAAGATTTTAATCGTTTTATTTGTAAAAATAAATAAAGTCAACAAATCAGCTTGGCGGCCGGCGATGACCGTGACGCGCGGCGGTCGGTCGGTGGGCAACCGTTTTATTGAGAAATTTATAATTACAAGGACATGGCAATGTTGGTAACTTTCTCTGGCATCGAGTGTATTCTTTTGGAATTAAGAAATAAAGCTTGATTTCCTTGGAATCATAAATAACAAGGAAGAAACTCTTTTGATATAAAATAAGATTTAATGCAATTTCAATAAAAGTCATGTTTTCAAAAATACATCAGTAATGAAAAATATTAATCCAATTCGCGTGAAAAAACAACATTCACTTTGAAGTTAATTGCTGAAATGGAACAATTATTTCCTTTAGGTTTCATAAAACCTTTGTTGTTGTGTTCAATGAATAAAGATCGAAAACTTTGTTTATTTTTTTTTTTTTTTTAATTTTTAAATCAAATTACAAAAAAATTACTTAAAGCATTTTTATTGGATTAGTTCTTAATGTCTTAAGTAGTTCCTGAGAAATTTACTCCTCAAATAGCAGAGACCCAATTGATTTTCAAAGATGAAAGCGTGTTATCTTTGATTACGATTGAGTTGAATTTTAATTTTTTTTTTCTGTTTCAGAACTTAGGTTTGAAATATCGTTTCTTATAGTTAATAGCAATTAATAGAGGTGGCTTAAAGGTTTTTATTTAGCCATTTATGACTATTACTACTTTTAAAGAACTAATAAAGCTTCTAAGGAAATTTTAGTCACCTATAGAGTATATTATATATACCTACTCCAAGAGGCGACCGTCAGATTATTACCCCATCCAGTAAATGAATTTTGTACACATTATTCGAAAGAATTTTTGGACACAAAGACAGCCTATCAAAGTCCGTGGCAAAGGGGATAAAACGGGACACTGCTGGTGCGTTTTTTTGGCCATGACTTACCCCATCGTGTAAATGGATAAAATTAGTGTCCAACTATAGAGCTCGATGAGGCGAAACAAAATGTTATGGGTTGCCGAGTTCCAACAGGGCGAAGCGGTCAGCGGCCGACTTAGACGCCACTGATTTTTTGACCATCACTTACCCCATCAGGTAAAGGGCTAAAGTCTTCACGAATATATGTGGTTGCCTCGTCTTAACCTGGACAAACCACTCATCACTTCATCAGCCGTAATGCAATAAAAAGGTGCACGATACCAGTTTTCACTAAAACATTCATTGGTTATTTTTTTATCTATTTGTATGTTTTACATACGAATGCACATGGGGCCAAAGATGACTCGAAGAACTTTACTCTCGAAGCAACTTAAGGCGCATTCATCTGATTTTGTCAAAGCTCCATCCTTCTACACCATACAGGGCTTTTCCGCTCAATTGCTTTCTTAGCCCAAAGAAACAGCGATTAGCAAGAGTTATTCTTCGTCTGATCTCGGCACTGGCTGGTGTTGTTGCGTGTTAATAGCGGAGCCTAGGTAGACAAACTCCTCTACTACCTCGAAGTTTTATGCGTCTATTGGGACGTTCTGTCCGAGCCGTCGGTGTTGGATGTCCTTCGTTGAAGACAGCATATACTTCTTTTCGTCCTCATTAACCGCTTAACCCATTTTTGCCAGCTTCTGTCTCAATTCTCACAAAGGAACCATTGACATCGCGATGTGTTTTTCGCATTATATCAATATCATCGGCGTACGCGAGAAGTTGAGCAGACTTTTGGTAGATAGTGCCGCTGGTGTTGACGGTGGAGTTTTGTACTATCTTCTCAAGAACGATGTTAAGGAAATCGCATGACAGTGCATCGCCTTGTCTGAATCCTTTTTTGACATCGAAAGATTCCGTAATCTCGTTGCCAACCTTGATGGCGCAGCGTGAGTTCTCCATCGTCGTTTTGCACAAGCGAACGAGCTTGTAAGGGACCAAAACTGGACATAGTTTTATAGAGATCGTCTCTATATGGATGCTGCCCTGCGAAGAGTGGGTCGAGTTATTTAGAAAGTGTTGCTTTGCAATATCGAGTAAATATTGCTCTAAGCTCAAGTGCGGAAAAGCCAACCTCCGCGTGGTGCAGGGTGAAAACTAGATGACGATCTAGGCGAATGGTTTTACGTTAAAGTCATGCAGTCTTCCAGAATTGTTCTACCGCCTTACAACTGGCAAGAGGCTGCATGACAAGGATGCCAGCGGATCCTTGTTAATCCATGATAAGAACGAAAGTTGGGAAAACTCCTATTGAAAAAGTGTAACGTAAGAGTACATATAATCAATAGAAAGACTACCAGGTCTATTGAATAAACTGGTACTCTGGGGTAGTTGGAGCCCCGTTCATTGTGTCTTAGGACCTTTGAACGCCAACTACAGAAGCGGTAGGCCCCCTTGTGGGAGTTTCAGAGGGGCTGTTGGTTGACGAGAAATTCGTTCTCGGTAACTGAGTGTACGTCTCTCAAGCTCAGTTATACAGGGTGATTCACGAGCGTTGTGCCAAAAAGCTAGAGCGGGTAGGTTGAGTTGAGACAAGAAAAAAATCGTATGGGAGGGGGGGGGTCTATTCCCCCCCGTGTAGCCAGGAGGGGCAATTTTCTGAAAAATTGACTTATTTTGTAAAAAAAATATTAAAAATCAAAGGCTTCGTTTACAACACCGTGCTATACCTTTTTGAAAAGCCAAAAACTTCTTCTTTCACTTTGTTTTTAAATTAAATTGTTTTAAACGAATAGTTTAAAAAAAAATAAATTTTCAAACTCTAAATTTTCAAAAAAAAGCAAAAAAAAACATTTTTGAACTAATTTTTTTCAAAATTTTATGTAATTAAGTACTAATTTTGTTTTAAACATTCAATGTGTTTGTTAATTGTTAATCGAAAACAGAAAACCGGATGCAAAAATGTCTTTTCGTTTTTGAGAAATTAAGAAAAAACCAAAACCACTTTTTTCAAAAAATATCTTTGTTTTTATTTTTACCTATCTGGACTTTTAGTTTAATTTATTAGTTTATTTTATAAATTTAATTTGTTGTAATTGGAGTTTTATGAGGACTCAATAAAGTAGAAAAGTGTTGGATTTTTCCTGGATTTAATCATTTTGTTCATTGATAACGTCTGAAAACTGACCTGCAATTTTTTCTTACTATACCTGGGGCTGCGGCTACTCGCCGGCGAAGGGCTTTACCTACTAGGGGCTTAAGATTAATTAAATCGCAATTTTTTTTTTTGAATTAATAAACAATTAACAATCTAAAGGTAAATAAAAAGCATCGCACATTTACTAAACAACCATTTACAATTAAAATATTAACTCATCAACACATAACAATAACAAACTCATACGCTCGAGAAGAGTTAGCTGACAAGGAACTTCTGCTACGGTTTAACTTGTTGTCGAGATCGGGAAGCCGAAAAACTCTACGCTGAAAGACATCCCAATAGATGGCGCCCAAGTCGTAGCATATTTTCAAGAATCCGCCGACGAGAGCACGGAGAGCTAGAAGTGAAAGGTCAATGGCAGACGTTATCAATGAAAAAACTGATTAATCCAGGGAAAATCCAATACTTTTCTTCTTTATTGAGCCCTCATAAAACTCCAATTACAAAAAATTAAATTTATAAAATAAACTAATAAATTAAACTAAAAGTCCAGATAGGTAAAAATAAAAACAAAGATATTTTTTGAAAAAAGTGGTTTTGGTTTTTTCTTAATTTCTCAAAAACGAAAAGACATTTTTGCATCCGGTTTTCTGTTTTCGATTAACAATTAACAAACACATTGAAAGTTTAAAACAAAATTAGTACTTAATTACATAAAATTTTGAAAAAAATTAGTTCAAAAATGTTTTTTTTTGCTTTTTTTTTTGAAAATTTTGAGTTTGAAAATTTATTTTTTTTAAACTATTCGTTAAAACAATTTAATTTAAAAACAAAGTGAAAAAAGAAGTTTTTGGCTTTTCAAAAAGGTATAGCACGGTGTTGTAAACGAAGCCTTTGATTTTAAATATTTTTTTTTACAAAATAAGTCAATTTTTCAGAAAATTGCCCCTCCCGGCTAAACGGGGGGGAATAGACCCCCCCTCCATTACGATTTTTTTCTTGTCTCAACTCAACCTACCCGCTCTAGCTTTTTGGCACAACGCTCGTGAATCACCCTGTATAGATAGGAAAACATTTACCATTATGGTTTCTTCATGGAAGAAATAAACTGGTACTTGAAAACACAATTGAAATTTATTATATTAAATGCGATGAAGGGATAACATACGCAAAAGTTTGATAACGATGAGTTTCAAACAGTGTGATTAAGGGAGAGTATCAACTCTAACAAACAGATACCAATGTGAATGGTCACACGTCGGATAAGGCTTAATTGCTAGGTGCCGACGTAAAACTGCTCACTACTACTATATGGATGCTGTGATACGCGGCCTTAAAATCGATGTAAAGGTGACGGGTATCGATTTGTAGTTCATAAATTTTTTCCAGGATCTGCCGCAAAGTGAAAATTTGTTCGAGTTTCCTGGTCTGAAGCCACATTGATAAGGACCAATCAGATTGTTCACCATATCTTACAGATGATTTGGTGCATGCTCCTATCTAGATCGTCGCCTGCTGCTTTGAACAGCTTGACAGCTAGACCATCTGCTCGAGCGGCTTTGTTGTATTTCAGCCGTGATATTGCTGTTTTCACTTCTTCTAGGTTGGGTGCCCGGAATTGTTGACTATCATCGTGTCCGATGGAAGGCTTCTGCCTCAAGGCGCGATTTTGTTCTTCGTCGTCTTTATACAGTCTACAGGAGTAGTCTTTCCAAATTCCCAGCATTGACTACGATTCTACTATGATGTTCCCTTTGTCTTGAACCCCTACTTTTTCTTTAAGCTATAAAAGATGCTCCGCCATGTATATCTACAATGATCTACAAAAACATCCTTTCATTTAATGATCACATTCTTCTGTAAAATAACATTTTGGTTAGAGATGTACATCATTTTCATACAACTACGCTATCCCCCAGCACATGGTTCAGATGTTGACTTGACAACTATGAAATTAATTTATGAATTGCACGAACGAGCAACTTCTACGAATTTTAAAGATTTCCTACAGAAATTCAGAAATCAAAGCGCATATTCAACTATTTGGCATACTTTCAGCTTACGCTTCTGGAATATCCGAAGATAATGCATCTTTTCTGGATCGCATTCATCGTCATCATTATGTACATTGTACATCCACTTTCCATTCAATCTTTCCATTATTATGAAAGCTGTATACGTCCACAAGTTCATAACAATAAACTGACAAGAACCTCTCAGAGGCATCACTAGAAGGTGTAGGTCAGTACGTTCATTCACTGGGGAATATATTCTCGGAAACATGTTTCCTTTCTAAATTTCCACGTCCATGATTTCACCTTCAGTTTAAAAAGTGCAGTAAGAGCTGTTGCTGTTGCTTTAATTCAATTCCTTCCGCGATGTTTGCAAGGTTTCCTTAATTTTTCCGTAGAGTTTTCCAAAGCCAATTTCAATTTCAGCGAAAACTAATTGATTTCTTATTTTTAAATTTTCGAATAGTAAATTTAGGTGAAGTAATTTTTATTTTCTTAAATAAATATGATTGAAAATAAAATAAACTTAAAAGATATCATTATGATGATGAAAAAAACCTAAAAAAAACCTCGAGGAAATACATATAAGCTTGTGCTTATATTTTTTATTGAATTTAGAATTCTTAAAGATAAATCGTTCAAAGTAAGGACATTCAAAAAAAGAAAAAACAAAAACAACTTTTCATTTGGTTGTGAAACACAAATAAGTATGTGCACATGTACTACACCAATATTGACAATACAGAATTTGTACCACAAAAATAAAAGTTTCGCAGGACTAAAAATTATATTCTTAATGCAATCCTCTTTTTTCCAGTACATTATACCCAAACATTTTCACCTACAAGTTTCCTTTCCCTTTCCAAAAAAAAAAAAAAATAATAATAAAAAAAAAATGTTGAAAGGTATGTCTATGTAGGTAAGGTATATGCCAATGAAATTAAGTGCATGACTAGGTCAAGAGGTCCTGTTGAAGCAAAATAAGAATCAGTAAGGTTCAATTTTTATGCTTGTAAACTTATTTCCGCTTAATTTTTTGATCAGAATTAATTGGATTTAGTGCGTTAAAAAAAAGACAAACAATCAATCTGTGAGGCACCTCTACGTTGCCATTGTTATCTTACGAATCCGAATTTCGTACTGTTAAAATATTCAGTTCACTAGAAAAAAGAAAGAAAGAGAACACCAATAGCTCAAAAACATTTGCAATTCAATGTATGGGCCTGAGAGAGAGCATTATTATCTGTCCCCTACGGTTTGAATACAATATTAAATATCTTCTCCCCAAGGGATATTTTTTTTTGTCTTCAGAATCTGGGGGCTGTGATGAATAAAAACAGACATATAGTCGAAAGTTTTTCTTTGTCTCTAAGGGCCTTTAAGTCCCCAATACCAAAATGCCCTCATCCCATTCATATTGAAGTACGCATGGTGAACGTCGGTACTCGGTACCTACAATTCAAGAGCCATTGGAGCGCGCCAAAACACTTCATCGCATCGCAGATTATAAAGGCTAAAGACCTTTGTTTTTCGTTTTCAGTTTCTCTAATAAAGGTTGTTGATGCTGAATTTGCCGATGCTTCCATCGAGTCACACTTCCAAGCCACCGCGCCCTGTCAACCAACAACGCCCGCCAACGCTATGTAAGTGTTGAAGAATTGTGACAAAAGTTTTTATCAAATTGCTATGAAGGCGGCCTTGTTCATGGAACATTTTTGCTTATATCATTTGTTTGTTGTCGTTGTTGTTGTTGTTCTCAAAAACATTTTCCTTTAAACATGTATTCCCTTTCCCATTCTGGAGCATAAAGAACTTGAAGTTCTTGGTTTTATTTGTATTTTAATGTGCTGTTTTTGGTGGAGGTGTCTATAGGTTGAGGCTTGAGGGTACATCAGAGAGATGGGTAACACTGTACTTGTAACAGGATCAAGTTCATTATTATTCCCTGGATAAGTGTGCGGAAAAATACAACTCAGCGCACATCAGCTCACCTTGTTGATGAGGTGAAGGATGCTGTTGCTTTTTGGGGCACACTTTTCTCGCAAAAAAGTTGCCTCTATACGATGACGACGACGCGATGTTGATCGGCGAGGAAAGAGGACATGTGGTATGAGAACGTATCAACACCACTCTCGAAAACGGACTGTTGGAGGTTGGGTGAGTATGTCTATAAATTTGAGTGCGTTTCAAAAGGGAATACACGGTCGCGTTGAGTATATTAAGAGATAAAGTACAGAACCAAAATATTTGTTTTCGCTTCTTTTATTGCCAAAGTGAACACGCGAAAACACAAACATGTTTTTTTGTTTTTTTTTTTTGCTTTCCTTTGTTGTTGATGGTGATGTCCTTAGTCCTGGCCATCAATATCTCATGTAAAGATTGAAATTAAATGAAGTGGAAAATTGTTACCACAAACGGAAAGCGATGTTAACATAGCAAAATTGAAAAAAGTAAACTTTGTTTTTCCAAGGAAGAAAGGAAAGAGAAAAACTACGCTGATTAAAAAAGGCATTCGCTGTGTTTGAAGAAGTTTACCGTGTTGACGTTTGAGTTGCGAACAAGGATGCTTCGGAACTCTTTTTGAGCTTTGTTTAAATTTAATTGAATGGAATATTTTCAGACTATAGAAGTAGAGTTTTTTGTAGAAAGTCGATTGCTAGGTAGAACCCCAGGTTTGGCTCTCTGAAATCTAGAGGGAAATAGCACTTTCTTCAATACTAATATGGATTGATTCCAAGTAAAAATATTTGAATAGTTAAATTGAATCAGAATAGAAGCAAAAACAAGGATTTGCTGGACTTTGGAAGCATTTCTTCTATTGTAATAGTTGCTCAGAAAACCTATCAGATATCGTCGTCCATTTGTTAAATTTCATTGTTTTCGGGAGGGGAGTGTGAAGTTTTATCATTACTTTCCTAACTGATGAAACTGAAATTATTGTTTTGATATTTGCAGGATATGGCTCAGAGGATAGTGTAGTTGATTGCTAAGCTAAACGTTGCGGGTTCAAGCCCACGCTTCGGCAGCAGTCATTTTCTACAATAATCGCCAGCTTATCTGAGGCCACCTCTGCGATAATATGAGACAATATAAAAATCTATGTCTTCAACTCTATGCCACGTAGGGTTTTTGTTATGTGTTCTTTCCTTCTATGTGTCTATCGTTCGTATCATTCATATGCGAATTACTGTAATATCAATGTAAATCTCAATGTTTTGATATTTGTCCCAAGGAAAAAATGTTAAGTATACGCCGTACGTTAGTTTTTTCTCCATTACGAAAGTAAAGCTAAATAAAACATACATACACATTTTTGAAGGAAATTTTAATGCTATGTACCTAAAGTTATGGACTTGCTTTTAAGTCTGAAAGGCATTGTCTTTCAAATGACCACCTCGGGAATATTGTAGCAAGCGATTCTTTTGAAGTATATTGAGCCACCTAAGCATATTTCGGGCGATATCTCGGTAACAACTTGAGTATTGTAGGTCTTTATTGCATCAAGAATGTTAATTATTTACAAAAACAGAAAATTAAACAGTGTCACATTGCATGATATTAGAAGCCAATTGCCACCAGTCGCTGATTGAAATTACCCAAAGGAAAGACGAATAAGTCCATTATATGTCTTGGTAGTATAAGTCAGCGCCAAGAAATCACTTATCATTCGAGCATACCGTCCCGAATCGACTGCAAAAATCTGAACTTCTGAAACCTTTCAACACATCGAACAGTCAATCGAACTTTTTTTAAACTTAATTTAACCGCTCATTCGGTAATTGCTTAGTCGTACCCGCTGATTAAATATTATTCGAAAAAAACGAATTCATTCTAACACGATGGCATTGTGAATTGTCAGCAGGCTTCAATTGTTGCATTGTTTGAACATTGTAAGGATGGACGATGGAGATGTAAGCCTAAACATGTCTGAGAGAGTTAGTCATATACCTACAAACAAATTCTGCAAACCCGAACAACATTTTGGAACTGAGTTTGAGGGCACAGTTTAACCCTATTCCCCGTGAGTTGACAACAGCCAATACACCCCGTCCTCCCCGTGAGTTAAGGGCAATCGAAACATCCAGTTCCCCAGGAATTGAGGGCAACTAAACTAGCTAGAGAGGAGCTTATCCCCCTTCTTTGTCCTTATCAAATACCCTAGTTTTTTATTTCTTTTGGAAAAAACCCTATATCCGTCGAGCTATCCTCATTTTAGCGTTTACATTTTGTTCAAAGTTCTTCAAATTTTTACCAATAATTACTTGTATGATTCGCAAAAGGTGGCCAATTTTTATTACTCCTTCCAAAATGTGTAAAACTTTCTGCTTTGTAGTAATGTTGGTGAAATGATTGCTATGACTCCCTGAAAATAAACACTTTAAGGAAAGGCATTGCAAATGATATTTAAAGAGGCTTTTACTGTAAGCTAAGAGCAGCTGTCAAATTAAAACTTCTCTATTTACATGAAAGGTTAAATTCATTAGTCTTACATAAACATACATTCAAAAATGTTCATACCTTCAGGCAACTAATGTCCAATTAAAGTGATTTTTGACATAATTCAATAACGCTATTCTGTTTTCAAAGCATTCGAGCCAAAAAATATATGGTTGTTAATTAATTTCACCTCAGGGTTTAATTTTCAACACAAAAAAAATACTTTACCGATCACGATAACGCAAAAAATTAAAGCTTGACATTTTTTTCACCATCATTATGTGCTTCCCAAACAAGTCAACAAAATGTTAGTCACCTAATTCCCGATAATAATCTCATTTTTGTAGTTTTTTTTTATACAGCAGTCCCGTTTGGTTTTTGTTCTCTTCTCTTAGGACTTAAATGTCACACGTTTCTTGGATTTCATTTTATTTCTACCTGCGTTTTATTAGTTTCCATTAAAGTAGCTTTAAATCTAATTTTAAAGTAATAATTTAACACAATTTAAAATGAAAATATAACAGAATATGTTAACGCTGGCATTTTTAGTTTATAGTTCGAGTTTATGATGAATATCTTCGTTGTCGTTGATTCGTCAAGGACCTTTAATTTGTATCATCTTTCTTGGAACACTCCGGGAGTTGAAATTGTAACGCAATAGCGTCAGTCGATGATTTTTGAGACTGTCAGTTTCACTTTTATTGTTCATTACTTTTATTAGATGGAAGCCAAAAATAAAACTGTGGCATTTCATAGATGGAATAACTTTTGATACAAATTTCATTTCTTGTGTTTCTTTGCAGTAGTACGTGGGTCTATATAACATGAACTGGAAAAACTAAGATCTCATAAAATTATATGAGACTTGTCAGAATTTAAAGGTTTTAAAAGTAAGTACGTTAGTTTATTTGTGAGGAAAGCAAAAATCGAGAAAAGAATCGAATAAGAACAAAGATTTATAGACTCTTTCGAAGACAATGTTCAATCTTACAACTACAAACTGAGATATGGCCTGTTTCAAAGTGGATCTTAGCAGGACTGTTATATTTATGACGGCAGCTGCAACGGGGAACAATATCAAGGTCAAAATGACTCAAAAACACAAGTTTATATAACAAACATTTGGTCCACAAAAAACAGTCAAAGTAAAAATCTGATTTACTGACGTTTCCATAACAGTATCCAATCATCAAAAGTACACCCAATCGGTACAACTCGGAATTATTTGACTTTGAAACTAATTAATGCTTAAGGCCTTCGTCTGGACTTGAGAAGTGAGAGGGTCTCCTAAATAAATATAGGTACACACATTTTTTTGTTTTCTTTCAAGGAATAACTTTTTCTATACCAAAAAATATCAAAAGGCTTTTTCGGGTTTTTTATCTAAAAGCATCCACAAAATAAAAAGAATACAAAAAAACTGACTGATCAATTGCCCACAAGCCACGAGACGCACCATCATTGCCTTTTCGGCACCTTTTCATTAACTTTTTTTTCATATTTTGAAAGTGTGTTTGAACCAAGTTATTTTTACTTTTTCAAGTTTTGTTGCCACCACAGAACTCGTCCCGGGTCTACCTATACCCCTCTGGAATGCGTCGGTCGGCGTCGAAAGATATTTAAGGTAAAAAATAATACTTTCATAAATTATGTGCGTAAATAACAACTTCCCAGGACATAAAATAGAGCGCAGGCAAAAAATTTCATCGGCTCTAGAATACCCAACAGAGTACCCTAAATGGGTATTAGAGAGGTGGGAAAAAAAGGCAAAAACATCGCTCCGAAAAGAGCCTATTAACTTTCTCACTGCTAAACAACGCCCTCATGGCCCCACCACTTAGTATTCCTAAGTTTGTTTTTAAAGCACGAGAGGGTTGTTTGTGGGTTGTGTGCGGTGCGTGTACCTGCCATATATCATTCAACATAAAATCTCATTGACACTTTTGAAGGCCCTTATTTTATTATTATTACTTTTTTTTCTGCCGAAAAGTGTCTTACAAAGAGGAGCAAAGATAAGTATGGGTGTTCTTTGGTGTTTTTTTGCGTCATTGTGTCATGGAAGGGGAATGACATAAATTTGAAAATTGAAACATGTCAAAAAAATATTAATTTTAAAATACGGAGTGAAAAAAATATAATCGATGTTAAGTTCTTATCTTCTGCCATGTCAAGCTGGTTTAAAAAATTTAAAAAGTTAAAAGTTAGAATAACATGTTTATACGTTTTATGTGATTGTTTTCCATATTTTCCCTTAACTATTTATTTAAAATAAATTAAATTTAAGGTTTCTATTCTTTAAATTTTCTCACAAGAATCCTTGCAATGTTATGGTTCCCAGCTTTGTTCTAAGATACTATTCAACTTCTGTTGTCTTTAATTTATTTTTTTCTAATTTACTGCCAACAACTCTTTCATCAAGGAATTTTGTATAATTTCTCAACCTTTCAATAGCATCAGTGAGAAAAAGTACAAAATGAAAAGGCAGACAAAAAAAAAACATCCATCCTTAAAAAAAGAACGGAACAAAATAAATTATCATATTACGATTCATATATTAAAAAAAAGAAGAGAAAAAAAGGAAGCCCGAGGCAGCCTTTAAAGAGGGGATCCTTTTGTAATTTCTTCTTCACTCAACACAAATTAACTGTGTGCTTTTTTTATATTTTTTTTGTATACCTTTAATGTTGTTGTTGTTGGTTTGAATGTTCAGTGGCTGATAAATTCTGTTGTAACAAAATTATATAGGTACTGTTCGACTGCTTGAAATTGTGTCCTTTTATTCGCTTATATTATGTGATGTTTATTGTTTATTCGTTACCCAAACAAAATCCCTCTTGAACAAAATTAAAACGTAATTAATTCGCCAATACTAGGGACAAACAGGAATTCATTTTCGTTCCTATTTTCAAAGAAACCTTAAAGAGTTAAGTAGATGAATAGAAGTCCAGGAAGTCTTTGGTTTAAGATGGAAAAACAAAGGAAAAGGAAACGAAGTATTGTTAATTTTTCAGGGTATTTTTGAAAGTATACTCCATCCAAAGCGCATGATGTTAATTGTAGATTAAACAAACATTTTCGGATAATTATATTTTTATTTTGCCTTAATGATAGAAAGACCTATGACAAATATGACCAAGTGCTCGTTACGGCAGCAGTGCCATACTTCTATCCGTTGATCCTTGAAAATATGACTCTGAGACATAACTTAGTTAAATATCGTTATTGTGCCGAATTATCTCATCATTTGTTCTTGGCTTATTAACTTTGACTTTTCTTTTAAACTGGCACCATCCTGTTGGAACCACATATCGCCGAGGTCTATATCCTAAAATTCTATATACTAGAAGTTCGTAGCTTAGTGGTTAGGTGCGTTGGCTGCTAAGCCAAACGTCGTGGGTTCGAGTCCTACTCGTGTCCATAAAGTTTTTATCTTTTGGTGTTGGTGACCTTTTTGTTGAAATGAATTTTGATGTGGTTGAATGGGCTTCAGGTCAAATGAAACAAATAATATCTGTTTTGTCATAACGTTTCGTCCATGTACACTCCGCTTCAACTGAATAAGAACACATTTTTTCAAAAGTTTGCTGTCCATTTTTTCTTCACTTTGAAAGTTAATGCATCATTTGATGATGGTAACCGATAGCTTATGATGTTAAGAAAACAAATCAAAAAGAACAATTTAAAAAGGACCACTAGTTTTTCCCTGGCTCTCATGCAAAGCTTTCCAGATTGAAAAACTCAGTTTTTTTTGCGTCAACTGAATAAGCACACAATCTTTCACTCTCATTATCTTCATTGGTTCTTAGAGTTTTAAGTTAGTTGGTATACCAAATCAAAAGTTGAAGTGTTCTTAGTGACATTTAGCCGTTTAATTAGAATTAACAAAAAAAATGGTTAGATCAGAAGCTGTTATAGTGTCGGACGAGTTTAAATTGATTCGTTAAAAGAATAAAGACTGACCGTGCGTGCTTTAGCTACCAACATTGATCGGAGTCTTAGTGTTGTCTATTCGTACCTCAGAAACATAAGTTTGTACGAAAAAAACATGAAAGGTGGTAAAAAAACGGCAACATTCGAAGTTGATCGACGAGCAATTTTGAGATGTGCTTCCAGTTCATGTGCCTCCGCGGTAAAAATTAAACAAAAAGTTGGTGTAACTGCAGGTGTTTCAACAGTCCACAGAGTACCAAACCGCGCAGATCATTTAAAAAGATTGAAACACCAAAAGAAACCACCACTAAACGAGCAACGAAAAGATATTCGTTTAAGATTTTCTAGACTCGATGTGAGTTGGAAAAATGTGTGGCACAACGCGGATTTTTTGGATGAGAAGAGTTTCAATTTTGATGTCCCTGATGGTTTTAATTATTACTTTCACGATTTGAGAAAAGAAGAATGATTTTTAGCGCGGCATCATGGTGGAGAAGGTGGAGTTATGATATGGGGAGCAGTTAGCTACTTTGGGAATATTGAGCTTGAGTTTGAAACGTTAAAAACGACTGCAATTACCTACAACAGAATATTGGAAAGAAAGTTTCCTTCATTTTTGGATATTTGTGGATCCGGTAAATGGATTTTCCAATAGGACAACGACCCTATCCAAACGTAGCGCACTGTCAAAAGTGGGAAACAGGACCAGAATGTTGAATTGCTTCAATGGTCGCCCTATTTACCTGACCTGAACCTTATAGAAAATGAATGGGGATGGCTGGTACGTAAAGATTATGAGTCAGGCCGTCAATTTGAGGACAGAGAATTGCTTATTCCAGCCATTAAGTTACCATGGAGAGAAATTTCGCTGGACTACTTAAAGAGTTTATACGATTCCATGCCAGCCCGAATTTATGAAGTAATCAAGAATAAAGGTGGTAGTACCCAATACTAGAAATAACCAATACAAAAAAATATTTAATGAAAATCTTGTTCATTTCTTTCTGTTAGATTTTATTTGCATTTTTAAAAGTTGTGCTTATTCAGTTGACGCAAAAAAAAACTGAGTTTTTCAATCTGGAAAGCTTTGCATGAGAGCCAGGGAAAAACTAGTGGTCCTTTTTAAATTGTTCTTTTTGATTTGTTTTCTTAACATCATAAGCTATCGGTTACCATCATCAAATGATGCATTAACTTTCAAAGTGAAGAAAAAATGGACAGCAAACTTTTGAAAAATGTGTTCTTATTCAGTTGAAGCGGAGTGTATATGGACATCTTCAGGTGGAAAGGAAAGTTTTTATTTTATCTTTCACGGGTACTACCTCTTGCGAAGACCTGACAAAATTTCCTAGGGTATAAATCTGTTATTAAAAAGTCCTTCTCAACTTTGTCGTTTGGAATCGGCGTTAAATTGTAGGTCCCCTCAATTCTTCACACGCACTCGGAGAAATGTTAATGAGAGTAAGCCACTTAGGCCTTGGCTCTTCAAGAGCTGTCGCGCCACTATATTCAGTTTATTTTTTAGAAGTTCGTTATCATCTAGCGATGCCGAATACCATTCACTGTGATCACTTGATCGATATATTTCTGAAGAAGTTCTACCTGATAATGCAGCCAGCGTATAAACCGCACCAAACGGTCAATTTGAATGGATCCATCGACTTTTTTACAATCAATCGTGAATTCAAATTTGCCAAAATGCGTCAATTCTGCTTATTTACGAATGCACTGAGGTCAAAATGTGTCTCGTTGTTGTTGCTGAAGATGATTTCCTTTTTGTTCAAGGAAACATTCGACGAAAGTTCACGGTATTGACAAAGCTTGAAATGGTCAGTCTCAGAAGGCTTCAGCTGTCATGTTCAGTTGTGTATTAAAACGTAAGTCCGGTGTTCAGTTCATTTTACTTGTAAGTAATCGAAATTCATAAGGAAAACTGAAAGCTTAACTGATAGCTCAACTAGAACTGCAAGATGAAATGATCGTCTAAATGGGTCTAAGAGTGTAAATTAAAATCTTTATTCGAAAACCGCATCAGTAATCCATGTTCATCTGAAACACATGCGAAAAACACAAAAAAAAAACATTTCCTACAGACCCGGTTTTGGTGATGTTATAGTCAAGCACTGAGTTTCTATCGTTTAGCTGCTTTCAGTTTGTTCTTTGTTTTAATAAGATTCCTAACAATTTTTCTTAAGCTTAGAACTTAGTATTATAGGTAAGGATAAATTTAAACCATAGATTTATTTCTCATCCTCGAAAAGTAGGCAAATTTTGTATATTAGGATAAAAATGGAAGTATTGAGGAAGTACTAATGGGCTTTATCTGATTAAAGTGTGATCCTGGTAGTTGACTACCAAGATCTGCTTCAGCAGCATTCTTTGTCTACACAAATTGCCAGTTCATCTGGGGACACTACTTTTCGGTGTCACTTGGGTTTTTGTTGCATGTTGCTATTTGTTGGATCAATGCCTTATTTCGTCTCAAGCGATGACTTTATTTGCTAGTGCTTTTACGTGCGTGTAGCTCGTCACCATCATAAGTTAAGTAACTAATGTTTTTCCAATGCAATTGAAACACTCAACTCTTCGGAATTGAAAATTTCAAGTAGAATTGTATCCGAACGGCAAGAGGCAGTGCCAGTGAAAGATGAAATAGAAACTATGGGCACGAATAGGACTCGAACCTTCGACGACGTTCTGCTTATCAGCCAACGCACCTCACCACTAAGCCACGGACACTACTATATATAATAAACTAGAGCCTGTTGTATATGTATCTCTCTTCCTACTTCAACATTCTTCAATGATTTATAGTAAACATGATAACATAAGTAGATCTCCGAAATGAAACTGACCAAACTGTCAAAATTATATGCCATTTATTTAACAAGAGTTAGTGTCGATATACTAACTTCATAAAAATGTCCAACTTAAAAAAAGGCATGTAGCTACATTTGACCTAATATACAACTCATAAGTATAAATCTAAATGATAAATTATACACAATAGATAGAGAGAACTTCCCAAAAAAGATATACAAACAAACACACTACCAAAAGCAAGGAAAATCCTTTAAAAAAAAAAAAAACAAACAAACCTAACTACACTTCCTGAAAAAAAGACATGACAGCAATGCTCGAGATGAAAACGTAACCTAGGTTCCAATCTATCTTTCTTCTTTGTCCTCAAAAAACATAAACACACACAGACATACTTGACTACCTACATTAATATTGATCGAAATATAAATTACGTTTTTCCAAAAAAACCAATTATTCATAATTTACAGTCGACGATTTTTCATAAAGGGTAATAACTTCACACATGCACAGTCACACAGGGCACGTATAGTTAGGTGTTCTGTGTATAAATGTTTGGCTAGGCCAGGCACACACTATGACGCTTTTTCACTCTCGCTCTAGAGTTCTAGACAACTAAATCCTCAAAAAGCCATACACAAAGATGAATGTGCCATTTGAGTTTGTTTTGCATATATTTTTTACTTTTGCCAAAAAAGGGATCCCTAGCAAACGAAAGGAAAACATAATTTTCCACACACTGCTTTCACAGGGATGTTACTGCTCACCGACCTAAAACCTGACGATGGTCTTTTTTCGGAACCAAACAAAGAGAAAAACAGTCTTTTCGTTACTTAACCATTCATTTCATGGAAATTGAGAAAATTTACAAAATGGAATAAAGCATGCAGATGTACTCGACTCGCCGCCGACCAACAAAGATACATTCCTACGCCAAAAAATGTCTTTCTGAACTTCGCCAGAACCTCATATATTCCGAACCACATGATTTTTCAAAAAAAAAATAAAATAAAAAATCCTACCTCTACGTCCTGCTGAACCGCACACACATGGGCTGTGTCTAAAAACACATTCACATCCTAGAAAAAATGCCGAAAATAATAATTCATCAGCAACTGGAGCACCGAAAGAAGGAACACACAAGCCAAACAGAGCAAGTGGGTTCAGAGAAGCTGTCGTCTACGTGCAAATGCGACCAAAATCGAGAACACCCTTGTGCATACGCCAGCAATGTCCCAGAGGAAATAGAGCGCCTATGGTTTTGACCTAACCTAAGGATGTTGTCGTTATTTTTTTCCTTCCAAACTTTTCTGTCACCCTGTAATTTTATTTTTATTTTCTCCAAAACTTTAACTTAAACTCCTTGGAGTTAGAGTACCTATTGGAACAATATTCAATGGAAAATGCATCGCCTACAATTTTTGGAATCATCTGAGAGAAAGCTCCCCATGCGCAGTACGAAGAAAATCCCCAATCCTTAAAATTCCAACACTCCGAAAATCTCATTTCAAGTCCAAAAAGCCCTGAAATCACTCCGAACTGCTGGTACTGAGCTTTCATCCACATCCCATTCATATGCAGAATTCGTAAGAAAAATGAGGATTCAAATGAAGACGAGAGGAAAGGGCAAAAAAAACAAGAATTTATCTCATAAAAAAGCTGCGTCAACACGGAACCGTGTTACTTAATGTCACTAGTCCAGTTATAATCAAACTGTTGCAAGAGTAACACAATGTCGTCGGTTCGTGTTTTTTCCAAAACCAAAAATTAAAATCGGAACCCCCGTGTCATCGGCGTCGACCGTACCCACTGTGTATTAGGAAAAAAAGCTCATTTTTTTTGGAAATTGTGAAAACCTCAATCAAGGATTGAAATTATATTGAACGAACCCAAAGGATATCATCAATTGTCTCCCCATTTTCCCCTAAAATCTCTGTCTGTGTGAAAACAGGAAAAGAAAACAATTAAACAGAGAGCTATTTGCCAGAAAGTGCTAATAAAAATCTATGAGGATTTGTTTTGGGTTTGGTTTTCTCTTTTTTTCGAACTAGAACACTCGCGCCGCGCGCCCTTATACCCGCCCAACAAACGGAAAGGTTAGCTGGGAGAAAATAGGATATAAAAAATTTACCACTCCGTAAAGTTTGCTTGTATGAGTTTTGTTGTTTTATTTCGCTTGTTAGAGTAGTTAATTTCGGTAAATCGTTCGCTTGATGCCGAAAAATAATCTCGATGGGTGCGTATTGCATTCTCAAAGGACAAACAAAATTATCCTTGTGAGCAAAAAAACCAAATGAAATAAATAATTTCCCACGGGAGTGGCACTCAAATATTAACTCCTTTCGCACACAGGAAGTCAAAGTAATGAAATATAAACACATCAAACTCAGTATGTCCGTTATTATGTGTTAGCCCTTTCTCGTCCTTACACTCCTTTTTTATCAGAACGTCAGATTCGATAAAATTATAAATTATATGTCCCCAAAACGAGGCATTTCCCATCAATAAAGTCAAAAGTGTGTACGTTGTAAATTTTATTTTTATTGGGAATACCCTTTCCAAGGAGCAAAAAAAAAAAAGTTAAATCCTTGAAAATTTATACCTTCCATTAAAAAAAAAAAAAACACCAAGTGATTTAAGTGAAGGAGGTTGAAGTCAGATTTTATGTGTTGGAAATTAAATTAATAAAACAAATAATTGTGAAGTTGTTGTCCTTTTCAAGATTTGCATGTGTTTGTGAAAAAAACGTGCTAAGAGGGTCAGTTGTATTCAAAGAATTTTCCGAAAATTCTCCAAAGAGACCCAGCACATGACATAATTATACCCACAGTGAGATTAAGTTAATTAGACTGCGTGTTCCATTTTGAAGTGCGTTTGCTGTTCTGGCTTTTACCCACACATATCCTTCAAGGAGATTATACTTGTTTTTAAGTCAGTGATTATGAAAATGTAAAATTTAAATTAAAAGCTTTTATTACACAAGATTACTCGTGCAGAGTAAAATTAAAAGAAAAAAAAAACTTAATAGAGTCCTTGTAGGAAAAGGCTTCTTTTAATTTCATTCGTTGTTCCAAACAACATTAAAATAACATCCAGCAAGCTCAGTTTAGCCGGAAAAGGATTCAAAAATACCAACAGAGAACTGGAACAAAAGCAAAGCAAAAAAAGGAAATAAAATCCAATGTAAGTTTTGAAAACAAAAATTATTTTCGGGTATTTTCATTGTATTATGAAATGGCATCTTCCAAATCCTTGCCAAGAGTGTAACCGGGTTGGTGAAGGGTGTTTTTTGTATATTCTAATTTTTAAGAATTTATCGGTACCTATGCAACAAACTGGGGCGGGAATGGGGATCGGGATATATGAAAAATCGAGTGAAATGGAAATCCTTCATCCTTCACTCTTCTTTTTTTTGTTTTTGTTTTTATTTGTTATTCTCCCTCCATTCGGATTCTTAATTCTTTTTTCTGCAAATTACGAGAGATTTTATGGTTACAACTATTATCCTTTGAGCCCTTGAACGTCTTTTCTTTTTATGTTCCAGTTTTTGGAATGTCTTTTTTTGTTTATTTTGTCTGCTGCTGTTGTGTGCGTTGGATTTTTGATAGAAAAGAAGGCGAAATGGGTGGTTTTGGGGTTGACAAAAATATACATATATTTAAAGTGTCAAAAAATAAGAATAAGAGGACGAAAGAAGATGAAGAAAAAAAATATTGTGTTAGTGAAATCCTGTTGTCCTACTTAGCTGTGCTTTCCTTAAATAAAATAACAATTTTTTTTTGTTGTGTATTGTTTTGTTTTGGGGAGCGAAAATGATTATTTATGAAGATCCTTTTTGACTTTTATGTTAGGATGGTGATGGTAATGCTGCATAGAGTGGGTATGGTTTTTTTTATTCCATAAAGCTAAAAGGGTTTATTCTTTCGTATGATTTGTAACTTCCTTAAGGAAGAGAATTTTCTTATTTTGCCTTTGGATTCGCAAGACTTTGGTGAAATGTGTCTCAAGATTTATTTTTACTTTGCGATAGAGCCATTCTTATATCTGTGGAATGTGGAAATCAATAAAGGCAAGCTATCTATATTAAGTGTCAATAATGGATTGAGATCCGTATGTTTGTTTTTTGAAATTTATCGATACTTTTGGTTTCGACAAGTTTTGTGGTCCAGGTCAGCTTACTAATTTACTATGTAGTTGTCAAATTGAAAAGAAGATAGCCAAAAATAGTAGATTAAAATTTCGATTTTTGAGTTCTCCGAACTTAGAGGTTTTTTGAATTAATAAAATTAAATTAAAACAAAAGGTTTTGATGTTGAAAATTCAAAAATCGTATTAACTGTATTTTCATTGCATTTTGATACTTTTTTTTTAAAAAACTATTGGAAATAGGAAAATAAGTTTCAGACTTGAAAACCTTACTTTCACAGTTGCAATAATTTTCATTGTATATTGAATCTTGTATACAGAAGGGTTGGTTACCAAAATTCGAACTCATGAATGGCTTGACTGGTTTTTGTGTTTTTTCTTATGCATTTTCCTGTGTTCTGGAGTCGATAGATGCTTGAAAAATCCGCCACTAAATTTGTGGCATACTCGTAAAAGGCCAGTAAATATTACCTTTTGCGACTGTCGTTTCTCTGCTTAACACTTGCGGACTTTGCCATTTTACGTTTTTTATAGTCCGGGTCTCTTCTGTCACTAGCTGCATAAATACAAAGAGAGTAGGTAACGCATTTCAATATTCACAATTTATTGACCTACCTTATAATATATCAACCTTTTGGGATGTTTTCCCACCTTGTACATGCGTTTACGTCTATACCAAATAGCCTCAAATATGCTTTCGTACAGCAAGCAGCGAGTTTCAGTGCAGCACCAGCGAAATCACAATAAAATAATGTATATAATAGTATGAGAAAAACGAAAAAGAAATTTTCTATTGACATCTTCTTAGCAAAGGAACAGCCTTTTCAGAGGAATAATGAGGTATTTTTTTCGAATTTGGTTCAACAAAAAAAAAAAAAAAAGAAAGAAAGAAAGAAATTTTGCTACAACTTTAACTCTAAATTCTGAGAATAACTGTTTAAAAAAAAATTTATTTATTGACCAGTTTATTTTTGTTTCCAAATTCTGATGTGTATTTTGCTGACATAGTCACAGTGTCATCTCAAATTTTTTGGTCTCTCACCCCAAACGGCTATTAAGATTCAATTCAATTTCGATTGGAATAATAGCTATAATACCATTATCCATTATTCGAAGTCGATCCCAAGTGTTCAATGCACTATGCATTAAAAATATGCCCAAATTTTACAACAATCTCGTATTTTTGACATTGAGACAAATAGACACATGGAAGGAATGTAAATAATATAACAGTGACCATTAATCATTGGCACAAAGGATGATATAGTCTTATACTATCTCATTGTATCGTTTAGGTGGTCTCTGTAAAGCTATAGCGATTTTAGCAGAAAATTAATATCTACTGCCGAAACTAGTGTTTGAACTTTGAACGCGTTTGTCTTAACACTCAAATACTCAATACTCATTGCTCAGTGCAGGCACGTAGCCAGAGGGGGGGCTTGAGGGGCTCAAGCCCCCTCCGAAATGATTTTTAAAAAAATATTTGAACAAAAGTTTGTATATTCTCTTATTAGTTCCTCACTACTTATGTAACCACATCGTAACCAGTTCAAAAATGCAACCTATATAAGCCCAGATATGCAAAACGAAATCTTGGATATATGCTCTGATATTATCACCAGAAAAATATCTAACCGGGTTATAAGATCGAGTTGTTTTAGCATTCTGGCTGGTGAAAGAATGGATGTTTCTGAAATAGCTAATTTCTTCCGAAACCATTCAAATGCAAATAAGACTTTCCAAATCGCAATCCAAAAATACGCACCAGAAAGCAGAAAAAAACGACTTTTGCGCCTTTGTGAAACAAGGTTTATTGAAAGGCATGTCAGCATTCTTTCATTTGTAGAGTTCTTCAAATGTATTGCTATTAGTCTTGAAGAAATATCCACCAAGACGTGGGCAATGTCTTCAAAAGCATCAACTCTGTTAGTAGCAATTCAAAGAAGTGATTTTCTGGTAAGCCTCATGGCATGCGAAAAACTTTTTAGTTTAACAGTAACCTTATCAATTTCCCTTCAAAATGAATCTTTAAATTTCGTGTCTGCAATAAATCACACGAAACAAGTCTTAAGTTCTCTTAAGAACATAAGAGAAACTGCCAGAGACTTTTTCAGAGACGCTTTTCAATCCGCATCACAACTAGCCAGGGATTTATTTGAAGTCAGCATAACAATTCCAAGGCTTTCTTTGAAACAAACAACGCGCTCTAATCCAGAAACATCATTTCCAGAAGACTATTTAAGAGTTTCTATACTTATTCCCTGTCTAGATTCTCTTATACAAAATCTTATTGACAGATTTATGGTCAACGAGGACGTTTTACTATCGTTTCAAGCTCTGCTTCCAGGTTTTGCTGCCGCCAATCGAGTAAATGAAATGGAAAATCTAACACTCTACTTCGATAACGCAATATCCTTGTCAGCTGTTAAAGCGAAAAAATTTCATCGATGGATCCCTCTTCCGATGTTCTGAAACTGCTAGATATATGTGAGAAGACCTACTTCAGGAGCATAAGCTACTTGCTTACAATTTTGGCCACACTACCAGTTACAACAGCTAGCGTTGAAAGAACCTTTTCAACGATAAAAAGGATCAAAACAGTATCCCGAAGCGTTATGGGCCATCCAAGACTAAACGCACAAAATACAAACACAAATAAAACATTTACATTATGTAGTTTTTTTAAATTTTTGTATAAAGAATTACTTCTTCGAAATTGAACAAGCCCCCCCCCCCGAACCGAACTCCTGGCTACGGGCCTGGCTCAGTGCTAGGGCCACCTGCAAGATTTTTACTTGCGACATTATAGAATAAGTTAATATGTTACAAGTATTGTATTCGTAAAATAAACTTTTTATTTTAATCAAATATGACAGTACGATCATGATAGAGAAATCGAAAAAAGTGGGTCTGGCGATTCCCTCCGTCTGTTTGCACTTGCACCCCTAATCACTGGTCCGATTGACTTCAAACTTGAAAATAAGAGGCTTGAGAGAATTCTCGTATGCAGCTTTCTGACTTCAAAGAAGAAGTTATTATAATATTAAGGTTGATTTAGTGAATCTCCAGTTTTTGCATGTCTCCATGTTTCGAGGTCACAAGAATCCGAATCAACCCTTTTTATCATGATGCCTGTGTGTATTTATGTATACGTTTTTTCGTATGTGCTTATGTGCCTTATGTTTTTTCTGCTCGACTATCACGTCACGCGTACCATTCATATCATTAACATGAAATTGGTCTAATTCGTCGCGGAATTATTCGCTTGATAGCGGCTGTCCACATTCAAATCCTCCATTCCCGGGACGCGTGTTAATGGAATGGGGGTATTGGCTGGCCACCGAGATCGCCCACAAATTTTTCAGCCAAAAAAGTAAAATTTCAATTTTCTCAAAAACGTCTATACTACGATTTTTGTTAAGCATCCTCGTAAATGTTTTTTTTTTTTTGATTTTTTGATGTTTGTAATGTACAAAATTATTTTTGTATTGCTCCAAAACCCCTCATAGTTCGTTCTTTTGTTACAAAATTTTATCAAAAGTAATAGTCCGATCAGGGTACTTTTTTTTGAGGAGTACGTAGGTATTGGTACAGGCTGTCCGGTAATTCGTCTGTTATACTTTGGGATGTGATTTTTGGTCGTATTTTAAGAAAAATATTGTTCTACAGTAAAGTCGATTTTAGAGAGTGTTCAATTTGGCTTACCAGAGCAAAATTTTGATTTTGAGTTGAATTTGTTTCACAAAATGCGCAAAAACATAAACTTTTCTTGCTTTTACCTCATGTACAAAACAATAATAAGAAAACTCATTGATAAGTGCGACCAAAAACTAGTACATTTTATGATACTTGGGAAAATAAAAATCTTGGTTTTGTACCCATCTTTTTGGAAAATTTGTGGTTTTCCAAGAATTGATAGTATTAAGTAAGTCTCAATACTGTGCAATCATGAGGAAGGTTGCCTATCTGACTTGCTGTCCTAACCCAAATTATATTTCTTCTTCTCAGGGAGAGGTTAATTTGGGATATGGATGTTTAATGAATAAATTAACTTAATAAGTGGTGGAAAAGGACTTAAAAACAAATTAATTCATCTGATTATCAAATGTAGTCGTGATTTTTCCAATAAGATGTAATTTTTGGGCCGTATCTTTGAAATCGTTATCTTGCTGAAAGTAGAAATTATATAAAAGAGCCAGTTTTCTCTCCTCTTTGAGAATATTAAGGTTAATATGTTGGTATTTTCTTTTAAAACAAGATTTCCAACCCCAGATGCAGCCATACAAATACAACCCTATACCATTACACCTACTCTACTGTGGTTTATTGTCTTTATCGTATTTTTATCGGATTTAAGGTATCCCCTCACTTTCGCCATATTTTAACGCAACCATCTGCGGCAAACACATTGGACTTCAGTTTGTCTGAAAAAATTACCTTGCGCCAGAAGTCAGCAGCCTCATTTATATACTGTTATGGGAATGCGATGCTTCTTTTATAATAAGTTAATTGATTAAGCTTCCTTCTAGGTAAACGAGAATTAAACCCAGCTTCAACGATGGCATGGTGCATGTTTTCATTGTACTCTTTAAGCTCTTCACTTATCTTTATCGCACTTATAAATGGATCTTGGGCTACCAAGTGCTTGTTTTTTGTTTTATGTCGAGAAGTAAGCTTTGATTAGGGATTGCAATCCCGGAATGATTTTTCAATCCCGGGTTTTCGGGATTCAAAAATTTGGATCCCGGGACCCCGGGATAATCCCGGGATTTAAAGAAAAAATAAAAGATATTTGTGGAAATTTTTATTTTGTTTATTTGACAACTTAAAAAAAGAAATAACTCATATGAAATAAGAAACAATTGTGATTGTGCTAAATTAAGCTAAAAAAATTTTAAATTTTGCTTTATCGTGGAATATTTTAAACATTGTGACTAAAAATGAACCATGACGTGTTTGAACAACGATAGCAACTTAGAGGTGCTTCCACCAATGGCTTTTTCCGTCAATTTCTTTGTTTGGCTGGAGTTATATCTATTTCACGGGTGCCAAGCGAAGCCGATCATCAGACTCCTTTGTTAGTGGTGCTGCCTAGTTATTTTTCATATTAATCGAAAAACTAAGTTGCTATCGTTGTTCAAACAACATAAATGGAATTGACGGACGCAGCCTAACATGCAGTGTTAAATAACACAAAAACAAACTATTAGAAATAAACTGACTAGTGTCAAAACTTTCAATAATCTGACCCTTGGTGTACGCAACGAATTGTTGTGATACAAAGATAGGAAATCAGAAAAAATGAAAGCGGAACAAGATAGCACACTTTGAGGAGCTTGTAAAAATGCACCTATTCATTGCAAATGATAAACAATAAAAGTCTGCAATGGGAAACCAAAAATCAGTGGAGTTGTTAGCTCAGTGCGTAGTGCATTAGCTTCACAACTAGCAGGTCCTAGGTTCAAATCCCAAAGTGAACTCATAAAGTTTTTCGATTAATATGAAAAATAACTAGGCAGCACCACTAACAAAGGAGTCTGATGATCGGTTTGGCACCCGTGAAATAGCTATAACTCCAGCCAAACAAAGAAATTGACGCAAAAAGCCATTGGTGGAAGCACCTCTAAGTTGCTATCGTTGTTCAAACAACATAAATGGAATTGACGGACGCAGCCTAACTGCAGTGTTAAATAACACAAAAACAAACTGTACCATGACTTTTGTGGAACACTGTATATCTTTTTTATAATTGTTGTTAATAATTTTTACAATCCCTGCAAAGCTGTGCTGCTATACAATTTTATTGAATTTTGTTGTTCTGACTAAAAATTTCACGATTTAAATTTAATTTTAACATTTCAATAAAAACATAAACATTTAGAACTCAAAATAAAATACGTTTAAAAGAAGATTAAAATACCTTTAGGTATTCAAACACGCAGTACAAAAAATATAAGAATTAAAAAGTGTGCAAATTGAAGAGAGTGCAATATAGGGCAATTATTTTGAAAAAAGAACGGAAATAACCATGTTTTTCGGGTTTAAAAGCCGAACAATTTTTTTTTCAATTTAAAATTGCCCCCAAGAAAACAAACAATGAAACAAAATGAAATTCTCCATAGATTCAACTTTGATTATTCGAGTTCGATGTTTGCATACAATATTTTGATGCTATTTCCGCCTACAGGCGCTCATCTCTGTCCACAGCTGTAATTGTGTTATTGAAATTCAATAAATTGTATAATAATCAACGTAACAGCTTTCAAATGACCTCTAGCACACCGGCAAGTAATACCACAATTTACCATACGCATAATCCCTATATTAAATTTTTCCAATTCGATAGATAATTATTGATTTTGAATATCATTAATAATTCCAACCAACAAAAGGAAATGGCTGAACACCTGTCAAATTTGTTCACCAAACAGAAGAAAATAATAAATATTTAATATTAGGAGCGAGCAGGGTTAACGCTCCAAAAGCCATGAAGCCCTCCGAGAAGGTATCAACAGATTTTTATAAAATTCAAGGTAGTCCTTATGTCAATGCCTACTTGGAAAAATCGAGAAGCCTGGCAAGCAGAAGGGCCATTATTATCTTCTTTTATTTTTTTTTGTCTTCTGGGAATTCCGGATTTTACTTTATAAAAATACAAATTTTCATTGGGTCGTCGCACAGGTGAACATTTTTTTTCCGGTAATCTGACTCAAGCTTAATATCTGGAGAGTCCTATCGATCATAAAAAAATAAATATGTTTGGAGTGACACTTGGATCCATTTAAATGGTGGAAATCATTGTTTGCGATATCTTCGGGGCATTTCGAATCGGATGTCTGCATCAATGGACAGATATTTTATGCCAATGGGTATCGAGGAAATTAAATTTAACATGCAATGATGATTTTGACCTGAGCAAAATTTATTATTAATAAGGAGACGACCAACGGTTGAACAATGTTTGTTCATGATTTAAATAAATAACTTAAATTACTTCTCTTTTGAATACCATCTAGGGAAGTGTGACTTTTAAGAGGTCTTTAAAATTTGTTCGTATTAAACGAAATCGACACTCTGTATAACGCCAATTTTTAGAAAAAAAGATTTTTATGAAATTAAAAGACAAACAAAAAACATTGTAATGAATAGCACTAAAATATAAATATTTTAAAAAAAATCGCTTGCGATTATTGCACAGCTTTTACCCGTAGAAAAATAGAACAGGGAAAAAATCGTGCTTTTTATATTAAACGGCTGTGGCTTAAAGTACTCAAATCCACGAGAATCATGGAGAACGAAGTTTCTTACCCGTAAACAATCTGAGAAATAAGGATATTCGAAACAATAAGAATCATGGAGAACGAAGCAAATGTTTTCTTCAATTTTTGGATCAATTGCTTTCCCGAAAATTAAATCAGTTAGAGTTTGGATTTCTGCAGAGAAAAAAAGACAGTTTAACAACGCCATCGAGGTGATATATTTTGGTTTAAATTTTGGCGGATAGAGCTATCCAACCTTTGTTTTAAGAAAAATTCTTTAATTTATTCCTAAAAATCGAAAACAGATATTCGTAAGCAAAACAAGAAAAAATCAACAATTTGAATTGCAAACTTCAAAAGGTCGGTCACATAAATACCAATCGGAATAGCCTTTTTACCCTAACCAAAGGTCACATTTATACTTCTAAGAAACAAACAAAAAATCTTCATGTTTGCTGTTTGCTGCCTTATCGAAGATTAAAATATCAAATCGATTGGACCAGAGATGAAACCTTTTTTTTAAGGTCGTGAATTGATTTGAAAGTCCTAACTAAACAGCAAAACAATTATCATAGCATTTAACATAATAAGCTGGGATTTATTGCCGACATTTTTGTATAGTCTACATTCTGTAGAACACGTATACAAAATAGGGAAGAGGACACAACAATCCGACAACAGCAAAATATTTTTCCCTTTATTTATTTTTTTTTTTGCAAGAAAACACAATCACAAGAATCGGAAACTAATTTAAAACTTTATTTATCTTCCTTTGTCTGTTTTCGTCTCTCCGGTTTCTCTATGAGGAATGAGGGTGGACCCCAAACGGATTAGATTTGCTTGTTTTTTGTTGTTGTATAAGGAAAAACAGCAAAACTTTAAAGAGCAAACCCAGAAGTCATGTTCTAGCGCTCGGCCATAGAAGTCTTGGGGATTGTATTGAGAATAAATAATAAAAAGTGTTCAGCTCGGGATCATGAACCAAAAAAAAAGAATAAGACACAAAAAATTATCAAACAACTTTAGCTAACTTCTTTTTGACAGGTCTCCCAGAAGTATCCTTAACATTTTCGATTTAGAGATTCTCGTACATTTCATTCGTTTCATGGAGTTTGCTGGTTTGTTGGTATGCCGTTCAGAAATTTGGCTACCAAAAAAAATCTAGGAACTTTAGCTTTTGTTCGCATATCTCCGGAGGTGGATGGAAGTCGATGAAGGATGTTTCGAAAAAGTTTTCTGAAAAAAAGCAATAATGTCAGTAAAAGGGACATCATAATTTTGCATACACTCACTGATAGAAATATTTGAGTTTGTGAAGAATTTTGACGGATTAGTTTTGGGAATCAAAGAACAAAGAGAAATAGAAGAGGTTAATGCGTACATGTTCCACAAAAAGAACACGAACAAATCAAATCAATTTACCCTTAATTCTTATAAGCCTGTGAGCTTTAGGAAAATCGAATGCAACGCGTTGTTGCTAGGTTTTGTGTAGTGTGTCATTGTTTATTTCTCCTATAAGCTGATTAAAACTGAGAGTGGAAACAAATACAAAAACTATCATGCGAGTTTAGTGTTCTCAATTGAAATTCTATTCAATGTGGGGCTTTGGTAGAACTAAATTGCTAATTAAATAAGGAAGAGGCTTGATTTTTCCGTTTTAGTTTAAAAACCCTAATCTTTATTAAACCCTTTTAGAACGAGAATCAACCTAATCTGCAATCAGCAATAGTTATAATTATAGATTTTGCGTTTTCACTCATAACTATTGCACAACTATTTGATTTTCGATTTTCCATAAACCGATTAACATTATAATTTTCAATAGCGAGGCTTGCATGATAAATTTTGAAATATTGATTCAAGGTAATTGACGCCGTATTATATGTTATAATAATTATTATCATTGGTTTTTTAAGTAAAATACGATTTACTAAATAAAGTTTAAATTGTTAATGAAATTCTAAAATTATTGTCTTGGATTTCAAAGTCCTGAATCGAAAAATTCATCATTCAATTTTTGGTTCCAAAAATAAAGCTGAGGCTTTTTTGGGCCGTCAATCACATAGCGCTACAGCCATCAAAACATCAATTTATTTTGTTTATTAATAAATGAAAATGTAATGCAAAATTATAGTTTACAATTAGTTTGTTTACTGGTTTATTTAAAAAATAAAACATGCAAAAAATAATCACCGAAATTGAAGCAAAATTAACGAAGACTTATTGTACTTCAAATTTTAAAATTTCAAAAAGAGTTTGGTCAAAAAGGCAGAAAATATTGTTATTGTCATAGGTCTTACATGCAGGAAGTAGTAAGCTAATCTACGGTAATGCCGGAATGCAAAAAGCTGGCTGGCAAACCAAGTTCCTTAGCTAAGAAGCAGCTATTAGAAAGCCAGAATTCTTTCCAAACTTTCTTCAGTTAAATAATTTAGTTTGCCATTTAAAATCGGAAGGGAGTGCTGAAAGACGTCTGAAGATTATATGTATATAACTTTGTCATTCATCCCATTTAAAAGATGTTGCATGAGCAATTACACTTTTCAATCACATTGCAAAACAAACAGTTAATTTGTCCGCAATACACTTAAAAGTGAGCGAGCAATGTGATTGGTAAAGATATGGAAATCTTAATGTTGACTACACCACAGTGCGTGGAAACGTTCAGTTGCTGCAAACTTCGAGAAACCGATAACTTCGGACTACCGACAACTCTTGGATTTGCAGCTGTAATACCAATATTTTTAACTGAGATTGCATTACTTTGCCAAAAATGCCTAGCGACATCAGTAACGATGATTTCACTCACTTTAAATTTTTTGAAAATTATAGCAACTTGTCGATTACGAAGATTGTAAACACTGATATTAGTTACATCATTTTTGCAATAAGAAATTTTAATAATTTCATTATATTTTTATAATTATGAAACAATGAAACGAGTATATTTCCATAGAAAGAATTTCATGGTCCTATATGCGAATGCAAATTCCTCCAATACGGATTTATGTGGTGAAATGAACTCTATATTCAGTCACGAAATCAACAATTCGAACATATTTTATTTTTTGCAATTATTAAGGTGAACAGGTGGTTCTTGTCATTTTGATTTCATGAATTTATTTTTTTGTCTAGTTTTACTCTTCTTTTCTTTTCGTGCGTTAGCATTTAAAACTATTTAAAAAAAAATATTTCCATGGATTAGTGCCATAATGTGACGTGTCGTGTTGATCAATCAAAAGGTCACGAAATTCCATTTTTCGCGAATATTTTGCAACCTATTACCCGGAGGTCAATAGTGGTGAACAACAAATTGTTCGTCTTAATATTATCTAAGAAAAACCTTTAGTATTTTTCTATAAAACTAACCGTTTTTGGAATAGAGGGACTAGAACGCGCTCACATTTGCTCTATTGCTTTTTCTTCTTTCAAATGAAAATCATCAGTTTCGATTTCATTAACAGTGTCTGACATATAGAAATCTTCGTCATTGGTTGACTCTGTGGTTGAATATGATTAGTTACGGCATTGTCCACAAATTTTTGAACACCTCAATCCAATTTTATTTGGATCCACATTTGCTGCCACAACTTTTTGTACAATTACAAAAGATTGTGTTCAGTACATCATCGTGTGATTTGGCCCCTTTAGATTTCACCGTGCCGCTTTCTTAATTCGCAGGTCTACTCGAATAAGCCGCAAACCACTACGACTTTCGACAAAAACAAATCAAAGCCATCGTTCAAATTCAGTCTGATTTATGCGCCAAAATCAACGAAAACTGGACCTTTCGAATGCAAGCCACCCAGCAAAGCCTCGATGGGTGGCCATTTGAACGATGTTTTATTTCACTCAGAATTTCATTAATAGAGTCCTTAAATAAAAACAAAACCTAATTGTTATCTTGTTTAATTTCGTTTTGAAATCGACTCGCCATTTTCCATCACAAAACACCCGAGCTTCATATAGAAGAAGAAAAAACAGTAGAGCAAATATGAGCGCGTTCTAGTCCCTCTTCTCCATTTTTCTAAGATAATATTAAGACGAACAATTTGTAGTTGACCACTATTGACCTCCGGGCAATAAGTCGCGAAATATTCACGAAAAAATTGTATTTCGCCATTTCGCGACCTTTTGACCACCATAGCTTTTTTAGCCGACACGATATCAAGTCGATTTTTCACATCTTCATAAAAGCACCGTAATAATGGTGTACACATTCAGCCCACTAAGAATTTTTCCGCAGATTGGGGTTTTAACTTTTAAGTTACTAAAATGACTGGACTAAAACTCATTTTCATCATGAGTTATTCTATTTTCATTTCACTTCAAGCGAAATTATTTATTGTGTAGTTGTACATGTACCTATATTTTTATGTTCGTTTCTGTGATTTTTCGCATTTGAAATTTTATGTTCATGTTTTCCTATTTATATGCAAACTTTTTCAAGCCAATTATAAACTAATAAAAGTAACATTTGAAAATATGCAGCAATAAGCGTGAAATAGTAATTTGAAATATTCATAATATTCTCATAACCTCACTTTCCTTTTATTTTTACAATTATTGTTTTCGCAATTAAAAATTCACATTTCGCTTTAAATTTTTGTTATGGTTAGTATTACTATTACGATTAAAGAGTAAGCATTTGAAATTCATAAATTGTTTTAATATGAGTTCCTAATTCGAGAACAAGCGTTAAAAATGTTAATTATTATTAGTGTTTCCTTGTTAAAAAGGGTTGCAGTCAAAATATAATAATCACGCTAATCATGTTTTATGCGTCAATCAATCACGTTTTGAATTCCCCTGCAAGAACAAATTTTAATGATCTGTTTCTTTAATTGGGTACCTAAGTTTGTTTGTTTTTTTTTTTTTTTTTTAACGATCCCCATTTCAGAAATCCAATAAAATGTTATTCTTATTGATATCGGAGTTTTAAATAATTTAAGAGTGACCAATAATTGTAACCATTTTTGGGATGTAAATGAATTATATATAAAAAAAAAACAAATTGATGTATTGTAAAGGGTTTTCCAATAAGAGTTGTTATTTTGACATTCAAAGAAAAATGGCATTTTTTGAGATAAATGATCGGATCGGCCGCCACGACCACGCTTACAGGACCATATCCTTTTCATGAAATTTTCCATAACCAAATCGCAAAGGGGCTGCCCTATGTCCTCGATAGCCTCACGAGTTCCATCTTTGAGGTCTTGAATCGAAGCTGGGCTGTTGGCGTAGAACTTATCTTTCACGTGGCTCCAAAGGAAGAAGTCGCAAGGTGTTAAATCACAAGATCTCGGTGGCCAATTGTGATCACCTCTTCGAGAGATAACACGGTCCGGAAACGTTTTCGAACCGTCTCTGCCAAATTTTCACAATTTTTATAGTGAACTAGCTAACCTGCGGGACGTTGTACCCGCTCTTAAAAAATTGTTAGTGGTAACTTAAAGGTAGCTTTTCCATCACTTAACAGAGTTGACAGAATTCTAGAAAAATCACGTTGAAAAATCTTTTTGTTAGCTTAGTGCGGCCAACGTTGGAATACTGTAGTGTAGTGTGGTGTCCTTTTTATAAAAATTCTTCTGATAGGATTGAGAAGATTCAGAAAAGATTCACCAAGTATACTCTCCGTCAGCTTAATTGGACAGTTCCATTACCGCAATATAAATCACGTTGCTTATTACTAGACTTGAAAACCTTGGAAACAAGACGAATTTATTTCTTAATATCTTTTGCCCGAGATATTATCATTGGACATATTTCTTGTCCGTCTTTAAATCTATTATTTAAAACGCATAACCCAACACGCTCTCTTAGGCCAAGAGTTAACCACTTTTTTGATATTCCTCACCATTCTACAAACTATGGCTGTAATGAAACTGTCACAAGGTGCTGTACATTTTTTAATAAATATGCGAATTTTATTGATCTTGAATGTTCTAAGGAAATTTTCAAATTTCAAATATTAAATATTATATCACTCGATTTTTAGATTAAGATTTTTTTTTTTTGTAATGTACCTATTTATTTATCAATACTTTAATTATATTCACTGTTATTAAGCTAAGTTTCTAGTCTACGAAAGTTTATACTTATAGACAAATAAACAAATAAACAAATAAAAAATAAAAAAAAATAAAAAGCAACGCATATTACATTTTCCACAAATGAATGTTTTCCCAGTTACTCTTACGTTTAGGATTAAATACAGCACGAAGGACTAAGCTAGTACTAAGAACCACAGAGCAGATTTGTCTGAGTTTTGCAGATTTTCCACCTGTCCCCAGACTTTCAAAAACCCGTGATGCCACACTGCAGATTTTTCTGCACTCATTGCTTAGAAAAAATTACATTTTTATATTACTTTTTGTCCATCTTTAAAGATTTTTCAAGAAATCAAACATACCCCATTGCATTCAGTTCAATTTTCACCAATTGAATTTGAATTCAATTTGAACTGAATGAATGCTGTCATCTAATCAGCAAAACACAATATGGATGTGGTGTTCAAAATTTGTTCACATTTTTTTTTGTTAGAAATCTGCCTTACAGATTTTTTTTCTCGGTGAAAGCACATTTCTTCAAATAATTATATGGAAACACTGTTAAGAACCCAATTAAAAAGACGATGGCATAAGTTCCAACAAAATCGCGTAGAAGAGGCAGGCCTAAAACCTTATGAAGAAAACAAATGCAACGACAATTGCATTCAGTTGGCCTTAGACATGGAACAATTCAAAACCGGGAGGCTTGCTGGCGAATCTTAGATCATGACTGTCATCGAAAATGGAAAAGAAAAGAAAAAGGAAATTTACCCTTCAGACACCTACGATGTACATACATGATACAATTATTTAAAAAATTCGCAACAACATTCTCACAAAACAAAAATCAGCTTCGGACCAAAGCCTACACAAGGTAGTCAAAAACCGGCCCCTAAATCAACTTGTTTTCACTTTGAATACCTGCAAGTCGAATGTGGCAACTCATAAAGCCATGCATAACGATACTATTAAGGACCAGCTTTAGTACTTATGTACATAATTTGCCTACTTCGACAAGAAAATAAATAATATGACAGACGGGATAACAATTGGTACCCAGCTGAAGGGCAGCATATCGAACAGAAACTCCTTCGGAATTTTGATTTAATTTCCCCAACCGCCCTAATCTCAGAATGAAGGGTGATGACTGTGATTTCAACTTTTTGATATGGGTACAGTTCTTGACGACAGATGTGAGGCGCCGCGAGACACAAAGCCATTAAAAAAAAAAAATTAACCAACAATCATAACCGCTTCGTCCGAGTGCAGTTGTCCGAAAATGCTGACATCATATTTTGTCTAGTTAAAAGTACATACATACATACATACATATATGTATTTTATTTCGGTTAAATTCTTATATTTTCAAGAGCGAACATTTCTTGCCTTCACTTCTTCTTCGTCAATGCGTATAGAAAATATTACATTTTCAATTATAATAATTATTTTCGATAAAAAACAATATTTGACGAAAATATTTGAAATAATTTTCATACAAAATTGAGTATTCGTTGTGGAAAAGCATTATTTTTTAACATTTGCACCATTTGTGATCTGAAAAATATAATTTTTTTTTGTTATAAACCTTCTACACTTATTCCCCTTTGGTTTAGAAAAAAAATTTAGAAAATCGGTCAACCGGTTGTCAACTGAAAAGATAACAGGAACTTAACGAATTAGTCTTTTATATATATAGATTTTAATAATTTCAATACGTTGTTGAAGCGTGTATCGTTCTATTTTTATTAATGGCGTAGTTTCAAATGTCAAAAAATGACAGCTTCACAAGTGACAGCTACCGAAATAGCGGGCTATTCAAAATAACACCTCTTATTGGAAAACCCTTTACTTTAAAATTCATCATAATTTCGTGCAAGAATACTGATACTTATAAGTAACTTGTCAGAGTTTAAATATTTCCAATAATAATTATAATGAGTAAATGATATTAAATATTAAGAACACATCTGTTAACACTGATTTTACGATATTATGAACTTATGTTGAAGAGAAAAGATTTCTTTTAAATTAATCAATAGTAGAATGTTTAAAGGTTTTAGATTAAGATTAGATTAAAAATGCTCTCAACTAGTAACAGCATTATCGTATGATACAAGTCACTGCTCTTCGATGTTTCACAGTTTTATTATATATTTTGTTATTTAGTTTTTTGTTTGTAGCTTTCCCTTAAATTGTTTAATATAAAAAATATGTATATAAATATCGTTATACACATTATTAATTATAGTTGTAAAGGAATAATTGCATTTATCCTAAATCTCTAAAAAACAAATATTAAATTGTACAAATATTAGATTACTGCTACTAAATACTGAATGAATTTGTTATTTAGTTTTAAACTTTTACCCATTTGTTAGAATTGTGAAAGTTAGTTTGTATAAAGCGTCCAAACGATATACTTTGTTTTCTTAATTCTTGCATGTGCAATGTGCACGATTATTTTTTTGATTTATTTTAAATTGTTTTTTTTTTTTGCTTGAACAATATATTAGTTTTGGAGCGTGCAGTTTTCTAGACACTTAACAGAGCTGCCGCAATTCCGAAAGAGGCAACGGATAGTGTCATTTTCCAATGTTGTCGTCCTTTTGCCAGTTTCTCATAGAGCATAAAAAAAGCATCTTACCTTTGTTATAAAATAAACCATACCTACTCTTGAATATTATAGTTTCTATTAATGAAGAATTTTTCTAACCGGATAAGTTAACGGCAAAAAAGCGTTTGCTGAATCAGCTAGTAAGAAAATATAGTCTCTGTTACTCAGGGTGTATTGCTTTCTAATGGTCAACAATTCTTCAGAAGCTTTTGAGTTTATTCATTACAACCCAATTTTACACCTTTTTCTTGAGCCGGATCGTTAATACACCTAATGCAAAAAAACCGAAAATATATTTACAGATTTGCACAACTATTTTACATTCAGATCTGTTGCATTATTGAAGTAAATTCTTAAGGCAAGTTGTTATTAAAATTATGGGAACACTTATTGCAAAAAGGTTGTACCAAAGAACTTTGAAATTCCAAAAGAAAAAGAATCTAGTTTGTTAGTTCTAGCAGTTGATTCTGCTATGATTTGCCAAATTAAGTCAATCCTTTATTGATATTTGGTGATGTGTATGCTGATTTCTTCAATTATTTGAAAAATAGTAGACAAGTAACGTTTGATAATTTCACGATCGAGTATAAGGTTTTTGTTGTCTCTTCTGAAAGAGGGCTATTCTTCTTGATGATATTTCATCTATTGGATTGAAAAAATGTAAGAAAAAACCTCTAAGCAAAAGGTATAAGTAAACTTGGTAAATTTTCCTTCGTTCAGACACGAGAAAAAGTGCGTTCGTTTAAGTTCCGACACAAGAAAACTATCACAGCGAAATCTAGTGTTTCACAGGGAAGTCATTAAGGTCGCGTGGTTTTATAAGAATATTCGAATTTTCGAGTTCGGCCAATAGCAACACTGTATGAATTCTATCCTTAATTTTGGTCTAGATAAAATTTGTCTTAAATTTCTAACTAGGTACCAAATTTATATCTAATAGAACCATTGCTTAAGACCGTAAACAACAGGACAGACAAACTAACCGATCGATACTTCTCAAATCCCAACCTTTAAAATGAATTAATATTTTCATCAAAAATATTCAATTATATAAAAAATATATCGCTGTGTATATAGCTTATAGCTTTTTTTTCAAAACAGAATGACAAAGAAGAAAATATTGTTTCAAAATTAAAAAATCGACTTTTTTTCAATACAACCATTGAAAACCGTTTATCATCAGATAAAGAATTCCAGGAAATCGTCTCTTCAAAATTTCAAGTAAATTGGTCATAATATTTGCGTAGGACTTACATATGAAGAAACGCTTCCGCCGAACCGACTGACGACGAACTGAAACTTTCCATAAGAAATTCAATATTTTTCGTTAGGTTTTTTTTTTCATTTCCTTAGTAATCAGAATTTATTACTTCCCAATGGAATAACGAACCCAATTAATCAAAAATATAACAGTGATACTTTCCAGGAATGCTGTAATTCTCACCTTTTTGTATCCTTATCAGCTACAACACCCACGTCGCGTCGTGGTTACACGTCTTACATCGAAAATGTATTACTATACCCAAATTTCAATACCCATAATTAAATACACGTGTAGATTGGATTTTTGTCCACTGGAGCTGGGGACGAATGCGGTTGTAAAAAAATACGATGAGCCTTCATTATATACAATATAATATGTATGTAAAGCACAGGCGACAGGCCCGCTCTATAACAGCATTATTTGATAGATGTCGGAATTCAAAGTTCTACCCTTGTCAAATGTGAACAATTTTAATTCGAAATAATGTCTTAGAAACAAGGGTGGTGGTTCCTCAAGGCTTTGTAAACGCACTTTCCTCCTTATCTCTGATTCGATGTTATCATAAGCTCATCACCTTGAATCAGGCGTCCCCTTTGTACCAGCCAACCCAAGTGTATGTGTCAAATTGTCGCGTCGCAAGTTCAGATCATATCTCATGAACAAATATGGGCATGGAAGTTATATATTTCACAGGTGTTCGGCCAGGCCACCAGATATGTCCTTTTAATACATAAAAGTCGTTCCTTCTTATTCATCATCAATCTATTAAATTAACTTTCAACCGCCCCTCAGTCGCCCGCCGCTGCCGCGCCGTCCTACCGTTGCCACGATGATAAATATTTGTAAGTGAAAGAGCGTTTTCTCAAGTCGAAGCGAACTGATGCGCGATGGGAATTGTCCAAACAAAGACATCCATTAGGGATTAGGCTATTATGTTTACAAAACAAACACAAAGGAATCAGCAGCTATATCTATGTTTGTAGGTATTATAGAAAGAAAGGCATAATACGAGAAAAGGTTTGTCATCGGCGAGGATCTTTCTGGAAAGAAAGGAAATTATAGTTTGTCAATATGATAAGGAAGCAGATTGTCCTTTGAAACAAACGGTGTGGATTATAGAGCACAATCCAGCCAACCAAACCAACCACCACCACCATCATTATTAAAAAGTGTCCCGTCTTCTGTCTAAAAAGCATTAAATGGATTGTTTAAGAGGTGGAGGTGGACTGAGGTGGGAAGGAACATCTTGGACATGATAAATTGTATTGTGTTAAATGGAAAACGAAAAAAAAATGAAGTGAACAAAAGTTTCTCAACATAAAAGCTTTAATCCAAGAGGCGTGATGGGGATAATCCGTTGGGAGTGGCTTTTTTTTGTATTATCTTTCGTTTAATTTTTGTAAAAGTTATTTCAAATAAGGGGTTTTAACACGTTCAAACTTTTTTGTTTTGTTTTTTGTTGCTTAAGACTTTTCGTCTTAATCTTCAGCTTTGTAAAATGTCGGTTCTTTTTTACTTTATTTGGCCGAAATATCTGTGACTTCAATTTGCAACACATTTTGAGTATAATGAAAAACTCAACAAGTATACGGGGATTTATCTTGAACTTTTGTCCAGTGTTGAAGGAAATTTCTGGCTCAATGGATACGTGAAAAAAGTAAATGAAGTATCAAAGCTGTTGAAAAAATGCCAAGACCCACAGATATATCAATTAAAATCAGGTTTATGGTGGGGCTTATGAGCTTGTTCAATTATCGGTACATATTTCTTCATGAGTCAAATCAGAATATTATCGATTGGACTTTTTTCTCTCGGAATATCTAAAGTCAGAGGTCTTCAGGAATAAGTCAATTCCAATTTTCTCTGGGGAAGTCAAAATAAGTCGTGTTATTTTCGAGATAAAAGCTACCAAGCTAGAATGATTCCCCCGAAATTGGACCTTTGGAATGAACGAGCTCACACGTAGTTATGGATGAACATTGACAGAATATCAATTTCAAAAAGGAGATGCCATTGATTGGTTTTTTAACCGATAATTAATATTTTAAGTAATCCGTCAAATCTTATTGCTAACAGCTTATTATCCGAAGGCCTTAAGCAACAACGTTCCCAGCCAGCGTGTCCCCTAGCTAACTGTCTCCAACTTCGCACGTAAAGTTGGTTGAAGTTCTATACCTATACCTCTGCGTGTGTGTCCCACCTGAGTTCCAGTCTTCCCAAATATTTTTCCGGGTTGAATTCGAAGACTCTACGGGCCGGAGCGTTGTTATCCATTCGCTCTTTATGAACCAGATATCGAAGCCGATTAAAGATAGTTTTGTGTCGCTGTATACGGTCCGTACAATTCATTGGATTATCGTCTCAATTCTCCATTTATCAAGACGCAGACAAGACCAAAAATTACGCGAAAAATTTTTCTCTTGAAGCAACCCAAAGCGTTTTCATCGGATGTTGTCAAGGCCCCTGTCTCATATTCACAGACAGACACAGACAGCGATGGTTAGGGTTTTACAGAGTGTTTCATCGTTTTATTTCAACGCTGCTGTCGCGTTGTCTGAATTTAAAGCGGATCCCAGGTAGACAATGTCCTTAACTATCTCGAAGAAATATATCTATTATCATCATCATCGTCGACTTGGCCCTTCATCTACGCCACAACCGGGATTCGGTCTGGGCCTCCTTCAGAAAGTTGTTCCAATTATCCTGATTGTTAGCCGAAGCTATCCAGTTCTGCACCCTAAGGCTTTGGACGTTCTTGTCTACAGCATCATCGTTCAATCGCAAATTTGGTCTGCGCAAATGAAATGAATTTCCGGGCCGGTTACTCTTCGCTCATATATTAGCTAGGTGTCCAGCAGACCGGAATCTACCAAACTTAATTTTTGTCATCAAGTCTTCTTCGCGGTAGATTTGATATAGGGCGTGGTTATATCGTTTCCAGAATCGTTCTTCCTCACAAACAGGGCCAACCTTTCTCCGTTAGACATCTCTCGAACGCGATTAAGAGTTCAAATGTCTTTTGGCTAAGCTTTCAAGTCTCTATAAGTACTCTATAAGTCTTATGTATACAGCAGCAATTACGAAAGTAGATTATGCTGCTACTATTGACCCAAGGTAATTGAAGGATTTTACTACTTCGAATTTGTACTGCTCCTACTTAATAGTTGTTCTTCTACAATTGCCAAAGCTTTCAGTAGAAGGGGCCACCATCTGGATAAACGAGGATTGTACAGCTTATGGGTTTCCTCCAAAGATGTCAATGTCGCCTTCATATACCAATCATTGGGTGGACTTGGTGACGACATACCCTCTGATGGGTGTTCCAGAAACACGGATTGCTTTCCCCAATCCCAGGCTGGAGAGGTAGCAGA
This sequence comes from Sphaerophoria taeniata, assembly GCA_943590905.1. Lineage (NCBI taxonomy): Eukaryota > Metazoa > Arthropoda > Insecta > Diptera > Syrphidae > Sphaerophoria > Sphaerophoria taeniata. Next base: position 30,910,690 of record OX016541.1, read on the forward strand.
CCAGTCTATTCCCTTGTGGGACTCCATGAAAATGTTGATGGTTCTAGAAAGCAATCCGGACAGTTTAATTTGACTTTAAACGCTGACCATGGTCTGCTTACATACATATTCCTATTAATTTATTTGGGTGCCGAATTCTCTCATGGATTTGTACAGTTCTACCCTGGCTATACTGTCGTAGGCGGCTTTAAAGTCTTTAAACAGATGGTGTCTTAGACATTTTTCGACCGTCTGTCTTAGGATAAGAATCTGATAAATTGATAATTGATTTGCTGACGTTTGTTCCAAAACATCGATATTGCTTATCGTTGTTTTAACCTGGATTTGCCCCCATTAACTGCTAGACCCATCTCCGCATTGCAACACTGACATCAAGCAGTTTTCTTCCAATTTTGTCGGCGTATCTTATTAGTTGGACGAGCTTTTGAAAAGTTGTGCCTCTGTTGTTGACGCTGAAGTTTTCAACAATCTTTTTTAGAATGTTGTCAAAGAAAGCGCAGCAAAGCGCATCGTCTTTTCTTAAACTTTGTTGACATCGAATGAATCCGTGAGCTGCAATTTTTCAACCATGACTGAATAGCGTGGGTCATTTTACACAATGTTTATCTGGGATAACAATGCTCTTTATCGTTGGTTTCTAAAGACACTGTCAATCGCGGTCATAAAATCGATGAAAAAGCGGTAGGTATTGATTTGAAATTCCTGCTTCGTCTAAGATATGCCGTAGAGTGAATATTTTTGATGGATTGTGGAAATGTGGACTTTTCGCGTCTGAAGCCACACTGAAAAGGACCTATCGTGTTGTTGATGAAGGACTTCAAACGTTCATACATTACTGCAAACAAGATCTTGTAGGCGACGACGTTTAAGAGATCAATACCTCTGAATAGTTGGTGCAGTTAATTTCCTTTTGGTGAAACAAAATGAGCACAACATATGTATTTCTTATGTTCTTTTCATTTACTTAGGTTGCAATTCATTTAATCCTATATTTGCTCAGTCAAAACAACAACCATTAAACGTTTTATAAGTATGCATAATTGTTCACGTCGAACAAATATTGCTACTTTTATTACTGTTTGTTTGCTTAAGAGGCATGCAAAAACTAACTGTGCAGAAAATAATCCAATCAACATATTACGGTGGGAACTGAGTTCATCAAAAAATGTTTGTTGAATTCATATGTCTTCTAATGACACTAATTAATATTCATATTTGAATAAACACGAAAATGAGAAAATCAACATACAACCACCTCTTTTTTTTTCTTTTTATATTTTCATTAAGTCTTCGATTTTTTTTCACATTTGCTGTTTGTATTCTTGTCTTTTCATGTCGGTAAATAAATACATATACATAATATCTCTTGGAGCTTAACAGAAACTGCATTATTGCTTCTTACGTGACATTTGTTTTAAGCAGACAGATAAATCGTCCTTGTCCTCCTTCTCGTGTCTATCACACAGTCGCTCGTGTAGTCGTTGTGAGTTGTTGGCGGCGGGCATGAGGCTTATTTGTACTTGCAATGTATCTATTTCCTTTTATGCTATTACACTGAGAGCATATACTTAAAACATGTCCCTATGCCTTTTTTGAATTACACATATAAGAGTGGCCATAAAATAAAAATGAGTGCACTAATTTTGGTTCAAAATTTTCGAACACGTTGGGGTCCCTTAATATTTAGATATTTGATGGTCCTTTTTATTGAAACAAATTTCTTTCAGGCCACCCTAATGCACATATAAAATGTTGATACCTACGAACGCAAACGCACACAATTACTTGGTTTTGGTTTTGTGTATCTACCGAATTACAACATTAAAATGCAATTAGGTCCTGGCTTGATATCGTAAATTATGTTTTGACGAACCGGAATACATAGTATGGGCATGGGGAAGGACAAAATGAACAAGGACATGACATTTACTTCTGCTTGCTTCTCATCGTCGCCGCTGTGCCGTGCTGATGTGACAACAGAGGAGTAGTGGGTTTCCAGATGATAGAGCGACGACGATGACAAGTGTGGGTGTGAGTGTAAGAGTGCAGAAACGAATTAGAGATAATTTTCCAACGCGAGCAACATGTTCTTGTCCTATAAAGCAGCTAGTAATTATGAAGAATTATTATGCTTCTGCTTCTGCCGCAAATTTTGGTGAAATTTCAATGCCAGACATAATACCTACAATAATGTGGGCTTGTAAATGTAGATTTACACTACCTATTTAATTATCAACAAATCATTTTTAATTATAATATTGGCTTGGCGTGGAATACATTTTCATGGTTAAATTTAAAAGCAGGATTTGTTGATTACAGTCCATTAATTTTTAATGCATTTAGGAATTTATTCTGCTTCAAGGACATGGAACAATTATTAACTCGAGTCGCGAAATGTGGAATTCTAAGCCTTTCATTTTCAAGAGACGAGAGTAGAGGACAAGGACAGATTTTTTGTGAAGATGATAGGCGGGAAGAGTAATTGTGTGGCAGTAGAACACTAATTCGTCGTATAAATTTCTCTTTTGTTGAAAGTTTTGTCAACGCTTAAATTTCGATGAAATTAAGAGGAGGACTTCGATGATCACCAGGAAGCGTAATACACCATCTTTAACTTTTTCCGTGAGTGGCACTTGAATCAAATAAAATTAGAATCAAGAATACTCTTAAACCACTTATTTCCATGGTTGCAATAGCTATACTGACTAAAGCTGTAGACGTTGGGACACACAAACTGAATGAAAACGGAATTCTCAGACCATTATCATGTCATTTTTCAACAAAACCTTGAGATCGAGCTCAAAAGATGCCAATTATTGCCTATAACAATAAAAATAGTGAAATAGTAAGTATACGCCACAGTAGACGACATTTTTTTTTGTTTTTTTTACCCAAATTCTCTTATTTGATCACATTAAAATTATTCAAATCACTTTTAAATAGTAAACACATAGTCAAATTGATTTTCGTTCGCTAAGATGCAAAAAATTTTGTGGCTGCAGGTTTGAGTCAGTAGTTCGAAATTCTGTTAGAATGAGAAGTTAAAACTTCCAGCTTTGAACAAAAAACGCTTAAAATTAATAAGAATCGTCTGAATAATCGAAGAACCTTCCTTGTCAGTTTTTAACAAACGTTTTCCTTTTTGAGAGAAACCTTTAGCTTTCTTCACCAATAGTCCTGTCATTTAAGTCAACGTTAACGAGACAAATATTTACTTTTCCATTACAGATTAATTCTGAAATCCATAAAATAACGCTCAAATAAACATATACGCAGACAAATTTTCATTTTTAATACCTACCTCACAGAGCTTATACCAAAAAGAAAGTAAACTGCCATTTAAAACTTCTTCTATGAACAAAAAGCAATCTCCCAAATTGACCGCAAAATTCGAATGCATATTTTTAACCGTTCAATTGAAACTATGTATAAACATATAAGGCATTTTCATGTCAATATTTTATGTTGGCATATAACTTACGTGAAAATATTCCTCATCGTCTGTGTGATGGCTTTCAAAAGCCTTTTGCGTCCAATAATTTTTTTGCAAAAAAATGAAAATACTGCCAACTCGTGGCCTGAATGAACACATAATTTTCTGGGAATTTTGATACAATATTCCCTCATTGATTTGGTCAACCCATTCAGAAGCTGGCGATTTAACGGATGATTAAGAACACAAGAATGGAAATGCATGATGATATTTCTCGAGCGTAATTTATACTGACTTCCGACAAAACAAGACAAAAGATCTTCTCGATGGCAGGACAACAAAATAACGACGCACGACACGACGACGACGACGCGATGCTACGTACGTCCTGTTGTTCCTTTGAGAAGTTTGATGAGTTACTTTGGTTAAGTGGCTTTGGCTTCTCGTTCCTTACACTCTCTTGTATACCCAAAAGTTAATTTTAATTTATCGCATGCTAATTGGCAATTAACATTGATTGGGACGCTTAATTACTGTTCCTTAAGAGAGAAAACGTAAAGGCCTATTCAATTCAAGTTTTCGGCATTGAAATGCCAAACACTAAAGGCATCCTTTTTTGAATAGCAAAGATACAAAAGTCCGCCTTACCCCCCCGCTATACCATTTTAGTGAAAGGTATTAGTTATATCTGAGTGCTAAAGGAAAAGTGACTTTTTCGAAGCAATTTATTGACAAAAAATAAACTTAAAATAGGTACCGGGCCGGAAAATTGAAAAAGGTTTCTCTCGAAGATGATTTTTGACGATGGTGGTAGTGGCGCAGGCTTTTAAATTTAAGAGGGAAAGTGTGAGAATATTTTAACACTCGATGCTTCAGAGCGGTTAAGTTTTTGACTAGTAGGCTGGTAGGTTAATGTTAAAGAGACAAAAATTGATATTTTTTGATTGGCAGGTTTTCTCGTTGCGCGTGGTTAGACTTTATTGGGAACTTTATAATTTGAGGATTAGAAAGTTTCATGAAACACGATTAGGTACTTAATTTCATTTGAAGTACCTATTGGTAAAGTTTTTGTATTGGTGTTTATGGTAAAGCAATTTAAGAGAAGAGTCCTTAGAATATCGATTGGACTTAATTGGGTGAATTTAAACGAAAAATTTTGCAAATGTTAAGGTGAATTAAGTTCCAGAAAGAAAAAAAATCAATTTATAAAGCTCAATAGGAAATGAAAAGCCTTAAATTTTTCTTTAACTTTGCAAAACAAAGATGATTTTTTTTTCAAATTTACATAAAATTTCGTCTGAATGCTGAAAACCTAGTGACTTGCATGATTTCACAAATCGTTTTGCCCTATTCCATCATGGAATTTCATAAGCGCATTAGATAAGTTCATTCACTTCGCTTCTGTAAGACACTAGCCCACAGAAAAAAATTGCCCCATTTTCTATATTATACGGCCCAATTTTAAGTCACCCCAATCCATGAGAATCATGGAGAATGAAGTTTTCTACCTCTTCCGATCTTCTTAGCAAATATCAACTCTGGATAAGGCCACAATCTCTTTTAAAATCTGATAGTAGGGTCACTAGAATCGATGAGAATCATGGAGAACGAGGCAAAATTTTTCTTCTAAAGAAAGCACTTTGAAATGAATAATAAAAAAAAACCTACCCACTGGATAACACACGTTATAGCTAGCACACGAATAGTGAAGTTGTTCGTTTGATTAATAAGTTCATTAATAAACATATTTTTTCCTCGTGTTACATATTCATTGAATAACTCCAAAATGTACTAAATAATCTAGTATTTTTTCGATTTTGAAGATTGGTTGTCACTTATCTATATATATAAAAGAAAGTCGGGTTTGTAACAACACTTATAACTCGAGATCTGCTGGACCAATTTTCATGGTTTTTGATTCGTTGGATTCGTCTCCGCCCGAATAGCAGAATACATCTTAAAAATAATGAAAACATCACAAACGGTGCCAATGTTACAAAATGATAATTTGCTCACTACAAAAAAAATATAAGCTAAGTAATTAATTTTGCTTGAAAATCATGTCAAATCGGAAAAAAATTTATAGTTGAAAATTTGTTGTTTTCTAAACAACCACGAAAGCAAAGCAGAGGCTGGCGTACTCAAAAACGAAAGAAAGCAAATGAGATTTATGTTCATATGTAGGTACCTATGTATGTAACTGAAATGAAATAAGTGCATGAAGGGTAAGTTTAAAAAAAACCTCAACAACGGAACGAATTACATACAACACACATGTATGTATGTATGGATCTTCTGTGAGCCTGGAAGTGGAGTAGCGAGTAACAGGGTAGCTGGGTATAACGGAATAGCGTTTAGAGGGTAGTGGGGTAGCGGGTAGAAGATAGCGATTAACGGTTAAGCGGGTAGCGTGTGTAAGTATTGGGTAGCGTGTAGTGGGGTAGCGGGTGAGGGTCTTAGGGTCCTGTAGACCTAAGAGCGTGAAGGGTAGCGAAAGGTTGAAAAGGGAGGAACACGGGTTCTTCCCCTTCGACAACACGCCCTTCCCTTCGGGTCCCAGGAATTTTTCCGAACCCCTTTGTTGATTTTCGGCATGAAAAGGTAACAACGTCCAGCGCTGCGGCTGCAAGAACCCCTCCCCCCCCGTCGAGCAAGCCTTAGGCACATGCAAGCATGCCACGTAGCCGTAGTCTGGACACCCTCTCCTTCCTGCTGCCTGGTTTGACCTTAGTTGCCTGTAGAGCTAAGGTCGTAAAGGTGGTATAGGTTGGAGAGGGAGAACACCGGTTCCGTTACAAGGGTAACCGGGTATTACGGGGTAACGGGTAGACGGTAGTGGAGAAGCGGGTAGAGGGTAGCGGTCAGTATGGTAGCGGGCTTCAGAAGTCTAGGTCTTTTCTATATCGTTTAAGGCAGTACGAAGTCTGTCGGGTCAGCTAGTTGATTGTATAAAAATAAAAATAAAATAATATAATATATCCAAGGGTGAAGTTTTGTCGGCTTATAGGTATTTCTTCTGGTTTACAAACACGACTGCACATTAACGAGAGGAGACTACCAGCAAACAGCGGCCATGGACGCGGAGGCTTCAAGATTCAAAAATTCGCTGAGAAGTAACAGTTTGTGCCAATTGCTGGTAATTCCTTTCAAGTGGAATATGATGATTATGTTCCACACCTCTACGCGCAATTGGGAGGATAATATCATAAAGAGGAGTGCGTAAAAATATAAATTTTCTTATATCTGACCGAAGTTTTAACTTTTCAATTTAATAAAAATGCGAATGGTATGAAATGTTTAATTTAATTGTTATTTATCTGCCCACCAAACTGTATTTGCAATTTTCTGGACGTATGGCATCAGCTTAAGAAAATGGGAAATTTCTGGTCCTAGAGGATTGGTAGTAAAACAACGAGTGCGATTTAATATTTAAAAAATCGAATAAAGAATTGCATGATGATAAAGTTAAGCAAAAATGAGTTTTAATGCAACTGAGTCCAATTCAGGTTGGCTTAGGCCACCCATATTCAGCGCTATCATCTTAAATTTAGAACAAAGCGAACCAAATTTATGGAAAGAAATTAAAACAAACTTTCTTTTCCTATCACATTACGCTCGAATTTCTTATTGCAGCCTTACTTATCCTTATAAGTATAAATTTCCTACCTAAATTTGTTGTCAAATATTTTTAAATAAAAAGATATTCGGTCCTTATACGCAAAAATCGGCTAAATAAGTTATCCGTTTGGAAACAATTGTCATTTAAGGCTAACACACGTTCATTAATAGGAATTTGCATTTACGATACGAGTTAGTCTTGTGTTAGAGTTATTTTTTGTTTATTAATAGGGGTGATGAAATTTACTTTATTCGAAAGATAATTTTCTAGTATTAATATTTTAATACGATTTCTGGCATATGATCGCCACGGCTGGCTTGAACGAGGTTTAATCTGGAGGTTCAATTTTCGATGGCTTTTTTCAACATTTGTGGCCGGATATCGGCAAGAACGCGGCGAATGCTGTTGTGCAAGTGATCAATCTGGAGGTTGATTAATTTTTTGAACATTTTGGAGTCTGTTTTGCTAACTTTATTTCTGTGTTAGGTTAAAAGACTTCCTAGAACAGCATTTCACATTCACTCTATAATCCAGCCATCCTTAATTTTCCTGGCTAGATTTGGGTCGCTGAACAGCCCGTAGTTGGTTGAATCTTCGTCTCCATTCTCAATTTTGGCAGAAGGGACTAATCGCGCGAATAATTTTTGTCTCGAAGCACCACAAACCGTTTTCATCGCGTGTTGTCAAGGCACATATCTGTTCAACTTTCATGACCGGACGATGAGGATTTTATAGAGTGACACTTTTGTTGCTCGGGAGAGGTTTTGAAGCTAAATTGCTTTCAACACATAAAGAAGCAGTAGTGGTTGGCAAGGGACGACAAACAAACATATTTACAGTATTTTTTCACGACTGCAAGACTTGTCTGTTTATAAGAGCAAATAATAATCGTGCTTTTCTCAAAAATTTGTACAACTTTCCTAACCACTTAACAGTGAGCGCATAATAAACCAAAAATAAGTATCAACTGTGCGTGAGAACATTAACAAAACATGAACGGTGTTACGGAGTCAACACAACTTATTTTGCTTTGCTTAGTTATTCCCACTGTGCCGAGGACAATTTATCACAAAAATACCATTTTTATCTCTCGCAAACAATTCAACTTAATGTTTGTCAGTCAGTCATCTAGCAAATCCAACAACAACCATTCGAAGAAAAAAATCCAAAATCATGAATAAAGCATAACAGAAGCGCACAGACTTCGGCCCATTGAGCCATAATGCTAATAGTGACAAAATAAACACATGTCAAACGACACTAACATGAAACTATTTGCAAAAGTCCCATAAGCTTAAACAAACCCATCATCAGCACAACACAACTATCAACTGATTATTACACGTGGATTGACCATGAGACACCTTTATATCCACCCGTCCGATCGCATGAATGTCATTTTGACAGGCTTCTCACAGTATCATTTTCTGTCCTGTATCCTGTGTTGTCTGTGGCGGTCTGATGCGTTCAGCTTAAAGCATATTGCATAATCAGATGTATTTGGGTCATTTTTGACTTCACCATCACCCAGCATCATCATCATCATCGTCAGCATCGTCGTCCAGGAGTCATGCCATCAAAAAGCGGCAGCATTGAATGTCCACATGGATTGATTTCTGTTATAATACAAGGTTAACATAGGAACGATGTTTGTGTTGTTTGTCGGACTGAATATTTAAGTTTTGATGTTTTAAATATATAGACACACGACGACGTCGGTCGACAAGCGGCGGCGTTTGCTGCAACCGCAAAAAGCGTTCTCATTAAATCGCATTTAACAACGGTCCGATGGGTCCTGGTTGGTCATCTATAAAGCTGGCTTATTTGTGCTCCAAAGCTGAAACTATCATGACGGGGCCCTAATGTCCTCCAACTCATGTTTATATTTGTTTGTCTGGTTTTTGGTTTTCTCCTGGATCTCAAAAGTTGGAATAATCTCGCAAGGGCGGACACGCCGAGAATGTGGCGGCCGGCGGCGGTGTTGGTCGACGACGACGACGACAACAGCACTGTGTTTGCTCAAAACCGATTTGCAAACAAAATATTTATATTTCTATTCGTACCTGCTTGAGGTTGGTACCGCTCAAGAGTTAATGCATGGACATCGGGGACGAGCTTAAGCTCAGATCCCAGTCATCAGCGTTATCAAACTTACAACTGCAGCACAAAGAGCTAACCACAAGAACCAACCGAAAATCCCAGCCCAGCCCATTTGTTGTAATAACAACGTTTGGGTACTTTCCGAATATACTAACTAAGCTTTATAGCCATAGTCAGGCTAACAACGTTTGTTTAAAGCACACAACCACGCACATACACAAACCTTGTGTTTTTTTCGTGTGACCGCACATTTTATACCTTAAGGACCACCCTGTGTAGTTGGATTAGAGGTTTGTTATAAATTGTTTGTCCTTGTTAAACTGTTGCAAGTTTATTTTTTGTGTCCATTTATTTTTTTTACTTCATAGGAGTCCTTTTTAAGTGGAAAGCTGCTTGTGAAGAGCATGTTATTGTATCATTTAATCTGCTAAGCAGATATCTATCCGTAAGTAGGAACAAGGACGCTCCCAGCTCGATCTGGCATGATTTAATTATTAAAATGGATTAAACTCTTTGAGTTTAGTTTTTTTTTCTATTCGTCCTGATTTCAGTTGTGTTCATGGCTTATGCTACTTCGGTTCGTCCTTTTTTTGTTTTGTTTGAAAACTATTCTTCGGTATTTAATGGTACTGGCGAGGATTAGGTTTATTGACTACTCTGTACTACAATTTTTGTTTGTGTATAGATTTATTGGTCCCCTGTTAAAGGGTTTCTTCTTTAAGGGGGTAACAGATTACGAGGGTTTGTTTTTATTTTCGTTTTTGTTGCGTGTGAATGGGGTCTTATGTTCGGGTCAATGGGGTGATAAGTGATATTGTGAAAAAAAAGAATTCTCAGTAATCTTTTGCAGAAAATCTCAATTCAGAAAGCTTTCTTTTTCGGGTGGCTAGCGGTGGCTGGGTGAATAAACTTTTTTTTTGTGAGTTTTCCTTACTGTTGTTTTTGTCCGGGTGAATTTTTATTGCGTGAGCAATGCGTGTGTGAACTATTAAGAATTATACTAAATAAAGGGATAAGGATTATGGATATGTTTGCTTTGTAAAAGTGGGTCAGTAATTTTACATGGCATTTTTATTGCTTTGCTAGGGGGTACTCATACGTGTTAGATTTTTCGCTTAGTTCTGATTTGAGTTTGGAAATTAATGTTTTTTTGGAAAATCAAGACTAATATGGGAATGAAAGTGCTTTTAATGGTGAAGTTGAAACAAATTGATGTTTCTTTTTTTGAATATTGCGACCAATCATAAACTCGCTTAGTGTTAAAACTTGTTCAAACTGGATCAAAAATGATAAGTCTCATACACATCCAGTACTTTATATCTACCTTTCTAAGAAATTACTCAAGCTTTCAAGCACAATTGTTCAACACGACAAAATTTTTGTGCATTTAAATATGATCCTGCATGCCATTGAGGTTTATAAGAGAGGAAAACTGCTTTGCGATTGGCTTAGATTCAAGAACCGGAAACAAGCTCTTCAAAATAATGAATGGATCTTAGTAACCATAAGGGAATAGGTGGGTGTATGAAAACATTACTTCCAACCGCTATGCACACTTTGGAGGACAAGAAATTATGTCATAGTCCCAGTAACAATTAGTGAAAGGGTGAAAAGAGTCGTTTTAAAGCCATAAAGCATAAAAAAGCCACCGACTTGTTAAGCCTATCTGCAGAAAGTTCAAAATATGGCATACACCAGATCATCACCATTGTATTGCGACGATTAGCTATTGGCTTCATATATTTTCGTATGGACAAGATCATCGCTAAAAGATTTTGATTGTAAAGTCTGATCTCGAAAGAAATGCTGGACCTTAAAAAGAAAAGGAGAATTGATATTGATCAAATCCGAAAGTAAAATTTTTGATGGATATTCGATAGAAAAGAATGAAGAAAATTATTCCGTCATCAGTCTTGAACTTTATCAGCTGTACCAAGATAATGATGCAGTTCAGAAAACAAGAACGCGAAGATTACAATGGCTCGTTCCTATTTACTAAATGGTCATCAATGCTAAAACCGAGAGAGTGAAGCGCGAGTTGTCAGCTTCGATACGAGCCGGAAGACCAAAACCTTGCTAAGGAAGCTTAGTTTTGACGATTGAAAGGAGCTAGAGATTATATTCAGTGAAAGGCTCTAGTGTCTCAGGCCTAGATCCTAGAACAATTGAGTGACAAATAAGCAAATAATAAAGAGATATCGACCATGTACTCCGGTGATTTTGATTCTATGACTCCAAGTCCATTGTCAACAGTACTCTATTAAGCATACTATGGGATTATCGTTTTTGACCTATTTTAGTGTTGTAATCATGACATGCGACCCATTTATTCAGGGAAAAGTTGTAATAAAACGTTATATGCTTCACACTAATCTTCCTTAATAGACTTTCATCCACAAACGTCAGCGCCATTGTTTTCTATTGACGACAACAGCCGACAGAATTCTTCACTGAATAAACACGCGATATTGCTGTCTTAGCATACACTTTATACCAATGGCATATTATCCTAAAGGCAAACTAGGCACGTGCCTAGGGGTGCGGCAACAAAGGGGCGCAGTAATTTTAACAAGTGGCAAATAATGCGAGTTCATACGTGGTTGTTAAAGTAACAAGTTTGTGAACTCGAATTGCACTTGCATCTTTCGTTAAAATAAAAATCGGTCCTGAGCAATTACTCTTACAGAACGGAGTCAAGTCGGTTTGCCAACTCGGATATCGACTTAGCTTTCTTCTAATTTTGTATGCGTTTTTGAATAGGTACTGATTTTACTTATTGTAGGGGCAAATAACCTAATGGTCGAAGTTCATTAGCAGATGACAAAGATTTCGACGGATTTAAAACCTAACTTTTCGGCTTTTTAAGTTCTTTCTAGATTCTTTTTCGGGGCTATCCGATTTGACAACCGAGTTACCACTCGGTTTGCATAAGAACTTGAGTTTACTTGGTTTACAAAATTTATGTTGCGGCAGATCATTAATAAACCAAATTCGTAAGATCTTTCGGACAATACCAATAGATCACTTAGTTAAGTCTCTTTTTCCTTGGCCCCTATTTCAACGCCTTTTCTTTAGGCGTGGTGCAGCGATTTCGGTCAAACTATAGTACGAGAGATTTCCATATAGGGGCGCCAGTGAGATGCTTGCCTATGGCGCCCTCAACCTTTAATCCGCCACTGCTTTATACAGTAATTACCCAAAAAGGTATAATACATCCTGCTCTCATCTAATGAAGACAAGATCAGCGTCGTTTGTGCTCAGTCATAAGTGAGCAGCTGGTAAGGGTAAGCAGCCAACGGAGTAGACTATCCAAGGTCATAATTTAAAGTAATTGGCGCAAAATTATAATCCGCTAATGAACAATTTTAGTGTGATACTATTTTAAAATGACCTTTCAGTCATAACTCAAACGTCATTTTAAGCTAGTATACCACACTTAATCCTCTAAAAATTGTTTATTACCGTACTATAATTTTGCGCCGCGAAAACTCGTATATAATGATAATAGAATATAAGGATGCCGATCCCGACCCGGTTAACAATGTTTGAAACCTTACAGATTTGAATTTGAAAGTGAGTTTAAACTAAGTTGATGTCAGATTTCTGAAATAAGGATTTTCTAGACTATTGTACTGGAGTTTAGTGTTTATCTTCAAAAATCATATAGTTCAAACACAAAACATTGCAACTTTTGATGTTAAGGTTGAACAAAAGGATTAAGTTTTAAAAAATTTCTGAAAAACTATGGCCGCTCTGTGCCAGGTTTTTCTATTTTCTATCTTAGAATTGACGGACTTTAACTTTTACTTGGTTTTCATTAAAAGTTGTTTTCATTCATAGTTTTTAAACAGAAATAATTATTCCTTTCATAAATAAGTTGCACTCCACGATTTGACTAACCTATTTTAATATTCTTATTTTCAGGTAAGGTGCGTTGAACTTTGAAGAAGTTTAGATACTGCACGTTTTTTCGTAAGTACTGCCCACTTGCCCACAGGAAAAAAAATGTTTTTTTAATAAGACAGTCACCCAAATAAGAATCATGTAGAACACAGTTTTCTACCTTTTTCGATCTTCTTAACAAAAAGCAACTCTGGAATAGGCCACATCCTGTTTTAAAATGTGAAAAATTTGGTTACCTGAAACGATGAGATTCATAGAGAACGAAGCAAAATAAGATTTTATTCGAAAGGAAATCTTATTATAATTTAAATATGATTTTTGGCATATAACGGCGTCGGCTGGCGTGGAATTTTTTGTCAACATTTGTGACCGTATATTAGCATGAACAAGGCGAACGTTGCTGTCCAAGTGATCAATCTAGAGTTCCAATTTGTCTTTCATTTGTGGCCTGATTTGCTGCCTCCTCTTCTGCGACTGATTTCTTTAAATACTGCCAATTTGAACAAAGGAACAGGCTGGATTATTTCAAAGAAGAATAAAAGATATGTAAAATCGGAAAGACATCAGTAAGAAATTTCTCAGTTTCAATTGAACAGGAATTAAACTTGTTAAATGGCTTATAGTCATTATGTGCAGACCTATCTTAAAATTCTATACCTACCTATTCGAAGAGTAAATATTTACTTAGTAAAACAATTCTTATGTGAGCATTACGAGTTTCTAAATCATGTCTACAAGTCAATCCTGAAAAAAAAATCTTCGAAAATCTTCTTCGGAATTTCCCTTAACGTATTCCAATTTTCCAGAAAATCATTGTATCCTACGTTTGATTTGTTTTTAAATTCCAAAGCTTTTTAGAAAAAAACAATCTTTTGTTTGCTTGTTTGTTTATCTTCGAATTGTTCTTTTTTTCCTTTTCAAAATCACCGTCCCCTTTCAGAGTATCTTAATGTCTCTTCAAATATTTATGAAGTAATGAATACATATGAGGAAAAAAAATCAATATAGATATCCTTTGAAGGAGACTACTCACACTGACTGTATGCTAATAATAATATATTCCTTTTGATAAAACAGAAAAAGTTTTACATATGCCCTCAAAATTTGAACTAAGAGATTAATCAGGATTATTAACCCTTAACTGATACGAAACTTTGTGTATCTATTTTTGTAAGTGGTTTTCGTTTTTACCCCAGGAAACAGCAAAGTCAAGAAAAAGAAACTAAAAACAAAACCACAAAACCGATATAACAGTTGAAAGTTCTTACTTTCATTTCCTCATTCCATTGTTTGTCATCCCATCTGCATGTTCAATGTTTTCTGAAATAAACAAGTCATCTCATATCATATCTTCAGCTGAACCATAATTGTCTTTTCTCTGATATCTTAAAGGTTTTCTCTGTGCTTCTGCTAGCGAAGTATTGTCTGTCTAGTGTCTGTGATTACTGTTACGCTCCTTATATTCGCACACACATCTTTGCACAACAATGTATTTATGCAAAATTGAGCTAAAAGCTTACTGAGACCCGGGACTAACATTTTACAAAACCTCCATGGCTTACCATCCCCCAATCACCCTACAGAACTATTCCAACCCTTAGGCGCCTGAGAAGAATGAGAAAGCAACATACAAAGCACAATAAAAAGAAAAAAAAAAAGAAAAAACAGTAAAAGAACAAGAACAAGTCGTTATCAGTGTTTCACTTAAACTACTCTGTTTTGGACCCACCCCATCTCCCGCACAAAAATAAAAACACACACACACTATGCTGCTGGGTGTACCGTGTACACCCTTGAACCTTCGAATTCTAATTCCACCTTGGGGGCTGCCATGTTTGTTGTCGAGTTAACGGTTTGAGGAGCCATAAGGAAAACCAGCTAAATGTGAGTAAGAAGAAGTTATAGTGGAAAAAGATGGAGAAAAGCAGACGGCACGGAATAGTGAAAATGAGTACAAACTCCATTGCAATACAAATTTTAGATCTTATATCTTATTTTTATATCTTTTCATAGTTCTTGGGATTCGTTCGATGGCTGTGTGTCTGCGGTCGGTGGTGATGAAGAGGTTACGAACCGACCGACCGTACCCGTAACCGATAAACTAAAAAGACTTGCTCAGCATATTATTTGGATAATATTACGGGTTCACAGGTTCATTTGATGGTTTTTTTTATTTTTTTGTTCGTCTTCCTGGAACATTGAAATTGGGGTCGATGGAACAACTGCTTTGCTGTTGGTAAATCAAATTGGAATACAGAAACATGGTAAAATCCGTAATAATGCTGTTCGGCCCCAATAACTTGCCAAGGCAATGGGAACTAATATTGCAGTAGTTTGAGGGTATATTTGAAAGTAACTAGGAAGCTTTTTGGATGAACGAACAACGCACAGTTTTAAACATTATAAGGAAGGTTGTGTGGTCAAGTTAACATTTTGTTGTTGCTGTTCATCATATTTGGCTTCAGAAAAAATACAAACCGTAGAAAAAAAAAAGAGAAACAATTTTCATACAGTTTGACGATGGTGAAGTGAATGTTTTTTGCACGATTGTAAGCAATCTTTAAGAGTTCAGTTGTCTTATAAGGTTCATTGTTTTGGAGAGAGGTGAAATGGTGTCACAATTATAAGCATGGAAATATAATACTAGCATAGTGTACAACTTTGTATACGCCCTGATTTTAATTGGTATCAAACAGTATTACTACCTACTATGAAGTTTGTTGGTTTTTTTTTTGTCTCAACTAGAAATAAGATCTTATAGTTCATAGTTAACCAGGGATTGGAATATTTATTGAATCTCAGAGGTTACACCAACCCCTTTAAAGCAGAATTCATTTTTAATTGGTAACATGATATTTTTCATGTTGTTAATTTTAAACAAGAAACTAATTGAAGAAAAGAAAAACGTTTAAATCCTTTTTTGAGTCGTGGAATTTTGGTTTATACATTTTTCGATAAAAATTATTAATTCCTTTTGGGACGTATAAACACTTTTATCTAAGATTGCTTACACCGTTGAATAGAAGGAAAGTCTTATGTAAGTGGGTTTTTATTTTATTTATTATTATTATTATAGTGACACTTATATATTTAACAATTTAAATAGTGATAAATGACACTCAATATAGACTTATGACTTATGTGGGGTGAACAACACTAATAAATGTTAGAAGAATATTATACTTTAACAATAACTACTGTATAAAATATTAAATGTATATAGTTTGTTTTAATTGACTCTAAAATATTTTCAATAATTTTCTTTATTATTCTTCTATTACTGATCAAATAAACATATTCACATTTTGTATAAAAAATAAAAACTTGCGTTTCTATTGCTATACTCAGCTAATAATAAAGATTAACATAACGAAAATATATAAAAATTTAAATACAAGAATTAAACAGAGAGAAAAAAAAATATTTTTGCTGTAAAAGACAATTAAATAAGTTAAACACTGATTGATATTAAAACTAATTGATGTAGGTCAACAAAACTTCGATTTGGTTATGATCAATTTCAAGAAGCCATATTTTAATTTTTTGGAAGAATATTTTTAAGTTTCGAATACAACGAATATACTCAGGAAACATGTTAAAGAGCTTGTAGGACACAATGGAGTAGAAGCTTCTAAAGTGAGTCGTTCGAAATGAGGGGACGGATGCATAGCTGTCAAGGTTGCTTCGCAAATTGCGGACCTCTGAATTTGTACCCTGTAGATATCCATATCTCATAAAGAATTTTTTTGAAACTTTAAGTGTCTCACAGGTAGAACGCTTAGTGATCCAAAGAGCACCATAGAAGGATACAACCGGTTGACCCCGCTGATTTTTCTGATAGCACACTTTTGCAAAATGACCAGAGGCTGAAGTTTAGTTTGATAAGCACCACCCCAGCAACTAATCCCATACTGAAGTTTAGAATGGAATATTCCATAATAAACTGTTTTTAAAGTTTTTTTATTACAAAATTTTTTGAAGTGGTAAAAACTACGGATCGAAGAACGTAGATATTGCTTCAAGATTGAAATGTGATTTGTCCAACTCATATTTTGATCAAACGTAATACCTAGATATTTAAAATCATGAACCATTTCAACATTAAAACAATTACCACAACAGACTTCACCTTCATCAAATCGCGAGAGAGCACCACCACCATTACATGTAGGTACAGTTTAACATTCTATAACGTTGGCAGTTTTGAGCATGGAAAAATAAATTAAAATCAGGAATCGCTTGCATTCTTAGATTGAAAAACATTGATTTAGTTTTGTTGCTTATATTAAGTTTGTGTTTTGCAAACCAGATATGCAGTAGGGTGGATATCAAAATTTAAATCAGCCACAAGGCTTAGTGGGCTAGGTGAGGCATAAGCTATAAAAAGGTCGTCAGCAAAAGCCGTTACTTTACCAACGAATGGAAGGCTGAACACAGAGTTTATATAGACGATAAACAGGATAGGATCAAGGACTGACCCTTGTGGAACACCAAGGTTTGAAACCCTTGAGTTACTTAAAAAATCTCCAATTTTCACTCTTTGGATCCTGTCCTTAAGATAGAACACAGTTATAAAAAAAAAAACTCGGAATCCGATATTATTTAATTTTTTAAGAAGAATGTTATTGTCGACTGTATCAAAAGCTTTGCGCTTATTTCTAACAAACCAACACAATATTTCTTGTCATCTAAGCCTTTATTAATTAAGGTGCAAAATTCAAGAAGAGCATCTTCAGGAGAGAGCCCTTCTCTAAAACCGCATTGCAAACTATTGAAAAAATTTATTTTGGTA
Organism: Sphaerophoria taeniata; assembly: GCA_943590905.1. Classification (NCBI taxonomy): domain Eukaryota; kingdom Metazoa; phylum Arthropoda; class Insecta; order Diptera; family Syrphidae; genus Sphaerophoria; species Sphaerophoria taeniata. The sequence continues at coordinate 30,928,537 of OX016541.1, forward strand.
AGATATCGTAACATTCTATATTTAACAGCTTTTTCAAAAATTTTCGATATTGAAGATAGCAATGAAATAGGTCTATAATTATTGACTTCTTTTTTATTACCTTTTTTTAACTTCCCATAGGAAGTTATTGTAATGGGTCCGATTTTGTGAATCTCCAATTTTCGCATTTCTCGATGTTTTGAGGTCACTAGAGTCCGAATCAAGCGTTTTTAAGATGACATCGGTGTGTGTGTGTGTATGTGTGTTCGTATGTGCGTTACGTTTTTTCAGCTCGATTATCTCGCGAACCATAAAATTGTCATAAAATTGGTCTCATTCGACGCGGTATTGTGTTGTTAAGAGCTGATTAGATTTTGAGCGAAATCCGCTTAACGGTTTTTAAATGGCAATCAAAAATCTAAGACAACCTTATAAAAAATGAGTTATTTTTATTATAAAAAAGGGTTTTCCAATATGAGGTGTTATTTTGAATAGCCCGCTATTTCGGTAGTTGTCACTTTTGAAGCTGTCATTTTTTGGCATTTGACAAGTAGAAACTACGCCATTAATAAAAATGGAACGATACACGCTTCAACAACGCATTGAAATTATTAAAATTCACTATAAAAATGGTGAAAATTTGGCAGAGACGGTTCGCACAACTAAAACATTTTTGGGTCGTCGTGAAGCACCTTGCCGGACCGCAATATAGAAATTGGTGGACAAATTCGAGCTGTTGGGACAAGTTAGTGATGTGAAGAATAAAACCCGTGCACGTCGCTCAAGAACAACTGAGAATATTGCTGTTGGAAAACCCAGGAGTTATTGTTGAAAAGCCTCTCCATCCTCAACGCGTGACTATTTGGTGCGGTTTATGGTCCCGCGGGGTCATTGGACCTTACTTTTTCGAAAATGAGGCTGGAGCAACAGTTACGGTCAATGGATTGCGCTATCGAGAGATGATTAATGATTTTAACTTCCCAGAGGAAGTTATTGTAATGGGGCCGATTTTGTGAATCTCCAATTTTCGCATTTCTCGATGTTTCGAGGTCACTAGAATCCGAATCAAGCGTTTTTATGATGATATCTGTGTGTGTGTATGTGTGTTCGTTACGCGTTACGTTTTTCAGCTCAATTATCTCGCGAACCACTCATCGAATTGATCTCATTCGACGCGGCATTGTGTTGTTAAGAGCTGATTAGGTTTTGAGCGAAATCGGCTTAGCGGTTTTTTAATGGCAATCAAAAATCTAAGACAAACCTAATATAATGAAAATTATGATAATTTCTGCAATAATTTCAATAATAGTGCAAAAAATCTTATAGTTAGTGGGGAAAAAAACACAATATTCAGAAGTATCATATACTATATTTGATTACTAGCTGACCCACCAAACGCTGCTTTGCCGTATAAATATTAATTTTCAGAAATACTAATCCGATTAGAAAAATTGCTTCAATAATAGAAAACTACAATATTCAGGAGCAATATATGTAGGCTGTATTTTACTGTGCAAAGTAGTTGTGAATGAGTCCACGAAATGGTACGATCAACTCGGCAGTGGCAGATGGCGCCACTGTTATTCAATAAACTTAATGTTTTTCATAAAATCATCAGTTTTATGGAATTTGACTTTGAAGCAACGTGCGTGTACAACTACAACGGGATGCATCCGCTGAATATTTTGCAAAACAACTAATGTTCTTACGTATTTTTCTACTATGGGAAGTTAGTCGTGTGGACTCCATGGGTCGCACTCATATTTTTAAAAAGTGGAATAATGCTAGCACATTTTAATTAAGATGGAAAAACTCCAGTGCAAATGCTTAAGTTAATAAGAGGAGCTAGGATATCAGATACATTAAGTGCGATTTGTTTTAGAGTTTGATTTGGAATACAATCATCACAACAAGAGAACACGTTATTGAGTGAATTGATTAAACGATATACCTCAGAACCAGTAACTGGATCAAAAGTTTTCCAATAAGAGGTGTTATTTTGATATTCAAAGAAAAATGGTATTTTTTGAGATAAATGATCGGACGTTTATTTCATTATGAAGAGGAAGGTATGTCGTTACAACACAACATCAGCCAAATGGCCGCCACGACCACGCTTAAAGGACCATATCCTTTTCATGAAATTTTCCATAACCAAATCGCAAAGTGGCTGCCCTATGTCCTCGATAGCCTCACGAATTCCATCTTTGAGGTCTTGAATCGACACTGGGCTGTTGGCGTGGACCTTATCTTTCACGTGGCCTCAAAGGAAGAAGTCGCAAGGTGTTAAATCACAAGATCTCAGCCCAGCGACGTACCCATTAAAGAGGAATAATATCCATCGCGAAGCAATCTAATTTCGTAGTTAACTTTATTGCACATTTTTTTGTAACGATTTCTTAAAACATTATTAGAGGGATGCCGAGAACATTTCTTACGTAACCTATTTTTTATTTTAATTTTCTTCAGTATGTTACGGTTAATCCAGGGCTTCAAATTCATTTCGTTAACAGGGAATAACTTATCCTTTTTTTGTTCATCACTTTAATTTTAAGCAGGTTATGACGGAATGTTAGCTTGAGTTTTGACCGGCCGGTGCGTATAGCGTTCGGCCCTAATGTCCTGGCATAGTTCAGCCGATGACTAATTAAGTATACACGACGCTTCAAACTATTTTGTCAAAACGTACCTATACAAGGTTTCTGAATTGTGTCCCGACTTTTATAATATTTTGACATTTCTATTTCTTTGCCCTTCCGAACCCAGCAATTTTACAGGCGAACATTTGAAAATGTAATCGAACCGAAAATACATTTCGTATCATTTCTTAAACATTTCCAAACAATTTTCTCGAAAAATTTGTCCAAAATTGTATTGAAAATTTGTCAAAAAGGCCAAAAAATTATATATGGCAGAATATACTTCTTCTACAATATTGTAACTGTTTCCTTCTGTGGCCAAGGATTACTCGTGAGGTGGCGTCACTCGAGGATATCAAATAATACACTCGAGTTAAGGAAAATGGAACTCTTCCATTTTCCAATATATCTCTTTATTCAAATAACTTCACAATTATTGTGAATTTACAATTTGTCTCCTTTATTTTTTAAAAATTTCATTAACATAATTTTTAATGTCTTACTTTATATAAACCTTACAATACGGTAAAACCTCATCTTTGCAAGTGTGGTTACTCACGTTCGGATTCGGACCAAACTCTGTGAGGAGCCTGTAGACACTGAACAGGAACAACTCTGGGAGGAGAGGTATAATGTAACAGTATGCACTGTAGCTCTGTAGGACCAAACGCTGAAAGTGTTACTAGTAATACCACAATCCCCGGTGGAAAGGTTATTCTCGGTATAAAAATCCAAAATGAATTTACGAAAACGCAAATTAAGTTAATGGCCAGCTCAGAAGGAGCAACAAGAAAGCAAGTGGTGGCTGCGGAGGCTTCGGCATCTCTGAAAGAGCAAAAAAAAAAATTCTATTGAAAATGTACAAACTTGTTTTATCCTTAAGGGAACTTCAACTCGAAATTTCACTTACTTAACGATGCACAAAAACACGATGTGAATTATACTGGCGAAAAAGTGCAATTTGTTTGGCTATTGTTGGCTGATTTTGATCTTCGTTGTGTATATCTTGCGGGCCAGAGTGCGACTTGTGGCTTATAGTCCGGGGTGGTGTTAAAATAGTAACGGTTTGTTACAAAATGGATATGCAGCAAAGTCGACGTTCGAAGTGTCGGGATTGGAAATACATTACTCAATAACGAAAAAATCGTTTTTTTCCCACGATAAGAAAACTTGAAATTATTAAGCTTCATCTTCCATGCTTGTTTCACAAGGTTCTTGTTGAATTTCATGCATTATTAAGAAGAGGTGTCTAAGTTGTTTATTTTATTTTCACAAGAAGATGCAATTACCCTTAACTTTTCCCATGTCTTTTTCTTCATCAATGGCGTGGTGGCAGGGTAAAAAGTGAACATAGATAAAGAATATCCTGGTTCAAGAAAATGTTTATTAAATATCATTTTTTGAACAAAGACCTCATCAAGTTTTTCTTGAATATTATAATCAAACACAGGATATGAAACAGAGTGCAAATATTTCCCCTCTATTTTCTGAATTAAACTAGTTTTCTGTTGTACATTGGAACTTCTCTCATCTTCACGAAAAATGTGTTCATTTATTCAATTTTGTTTTTAATAACATTTTTTTTTTGAAATTATAACAAAAAAGAGATCATTCAATAATGACCAAAAAGGATATAAAATTAATTAAAATTTTGCACACATCGAAGTTCTTGACTTTGAGCAGCTTTTAAGAGCTGCGCTCGCTGCCGCGAAAAGAAAAGCAAACAATGTTTACACTCAACTGACAAAATGCCACTCACATTGGCGGGCGTGAGTTTAATTAATTGCAATTTTATCCTTAATGGCGGGCTTTAGTGATGTTTATTATGGTGTTTTGTTGCTGTTGCTGCTGCTGCTGCTTCTACTTCTTCCTTCTCCTGCCTTTCTTTTTGTTTGCGTATCTATCTACTCAGTGAAAAAAAAGAAAACAAAAAAAATGGCTGTATCTGGGGCGGAAGTGTATCGATGCTGGAGGGTTATGTGGGTGTTTTCACTGAAGGACACTTGAAATTTTTTTTATTAGTTTAATGTTCCATTTCGTTTTTGTTAGCTCATGATTTTTTAATGCGTTTCAAAGACTGCATTGTGGAGAGACAGAGACATCTTGTTTCTGGGTTTATATTTTTATTTTCAAAATTCCTATAAAAAACCGCAGTCAACTGACGGGGGCGGGCGTGTCATGCCGCGCCGATCGTCCGGTCAATATTTTTAACGCGAATTTTTTATGAAGCGTTGTAATATTGTGTAACTGTGAAAGGAATGATGATTAAAGATGTCTTTATTTTATGTTTGAAATTTTTGTGTTTGCCTTCTTTTGATGTTCGAATTATGACTGTAGACTTGCAGATTCTTTGTTTTATTATTCATTCATTCCAATAAAATTCCGACCGCCTACCCTCGTGCTTAAAAGTGATGTGCCACTTAAATTCTTCGATGAAAGTAAGAACAATGGCTATTGGCTACTTAACCATTTTAAGATGAGAGTAATGGTGATCGATAACAAAACATCCTTAAGATGCGCCCTTGTTATTGTTATAACTAAATATTTTGCAGCTCTAAACATGGCGACGGAATTGTGGAACTCTGAAAGGACGTTGCGTAGCCGGTTCGATGAATGGTAAGGCATGGTGAGAGGTGATTTGTGACTGCTGAACACTACCATCCAGATTGAAACATTTGAAACAGATGTCGCAATGGACCACGTAGGAAAAATTCCTACGAGTTACAAATTCTGTATTTTTCGGTCGTCCTTTTTTTTATTTGCGACATAGAATATAATTATGGCAAGTATGTACTTATTGAATTCGTAAACAAAAGTTAAGATGTTGATGAGATATGACATAACGATGATAGAGAAGTCGATAAAAGCGGGTCCTGTGATTCCGTCCGTCTGTCTGTAAACGCACCTACAGCCTTAACCACTGCACTGGTCCGATTGACTTCGAAATTTAGGGTATCCACATTACAATTTTTTTTGGACAAAAACCAAAAAAAAAATCAATTTACTCAAAATCGCTTCCTACGATTTTTTTAAAAATTCAAATTTTTTTGTTTAAAATACCGATGTATTTTATTGTATTGCTCCAAAACGGAACCTCCCATGGAACCATTTTTTTTTGTTATAAGATTTCCTCGAAAAATAAAAGTCTGATCAGCGTATTTCTTGTCTCAATGTACGTATAACATTATCCAAATAATATTTTGTTTAAAAAATAAATTTCAAAATATTTTTTGTATATAAAAAAAAAAAAATATTTTTAAACTTCTTTTTTCTAAATTCTGTACCTATCTCAAAAACGGATCGATATTAAAAATCGAAATTTACTTATAAAGTGTATATTTATAAATATATTATTGAATACTGCATACCCAAATTAATTTTAAGACATTTTCGAAAAAATTTATATTTAAAATATTAATTTAAAAAAAAACGTTCCTAGGAGTTAAAATAAAAATAAATTTGAAAAAACCAACAATTTTTTAAGAAATCATATGATATAAATTTTTTTCAGATTGATCCTTTATTTAAGGTTACATATTTCAATTTAAATTTTTATTTATGATTTTTTTTTTTAATTTTTTTTTTAGTGTTTTCTTATGAGTTATAGTTTTGAATCAAGGAGCAAGTTCGTACGACCCAGTCGAGCACATTTTTTTTGTTTGGTTTTGTAGTGGAACTAAGCTGACTCTGCCTATTTGGTACACACACATAGTACTCTAACGAGAAAGTTGAGTATGTTATGGCAATTTATTGATTTTCCACAAACTGAGAGCAAAGGGAAATCGAACGAGATGATGGTATTGGATGCAAATGAGGGAGGGAGAGAAAGAAAAATGACAAAAATGCTTAGAAGAGCATCAGGAGTTATTGCCGCATAGAATTCTTTTTTTGACTTGGGGCACGAAATGATTATTTGTCTTTGCTAGTTTGTCGAATCGATTTTGAATCGAAAGCTTGGGACATAATATGTTTGATGAAAAAATAATATGAAATAATTTGAATCGTATTCTTCTGAAACTTTTGAGAGTTGACCTTGATCTGATTCAATTAAATTTTCTAAGTGTTTCGAGTTCTAGACTCTAAGCTTCAGGAAAAAATAAAACTTTAAGATTGAAAATAATTTTGGATGAAAACTAACTAGGTACTGGGTCGAGTGGCTTAAATTTGGGTTAAAAAAAAATAGAGAGGCCCGACAGCTCTTGAAGAGCCAAGGTCTAAGTGACTTATAGCGTTTTTTTTTTGGTAATCCGGAATTGTACACAGAACTGTCCGATTCCGGATTCCAATCGAACAGACAAACACACTTTTTTGCTTCTAAGGGTTGAATGGTTGTGTATTTGTGAATCCTCATATAAAGAATCGCAGATGACACGACATTGTTTTTAATTTCTTTATTTGTAAACATAGCAGCGAGTACGTATATGCGAGTATGTGCATGTATGCGTGATTCTGCTTTTGATTCTGACTTCAAATTCGGAATCGTTTTTCTGTTCTATTCAGAACAAGAACTGTCATCTTGTGCCAAGTGAACGAGTACAGAACTGTTCGGAACAGTTTCGGACGACCAAAAAAAGAACGCTATTACTCTCATCAACAATTCTCTGAGTGCGTGTGAAGAATTCAGGGGACCTACAATTTAATGCCGATTACGAACGGCATGACAGATTGATACGCTTGGAAGTTTTGTTAGTTTTTCGCAAGAGACAGTGCCCGTAAAAGATGAAATGAAAATTCGGGTTAAAAGTGGTCTAAAAAGACTGACTGTTTTATAAGACCAGTAATTACAGAATATTGAAAAATTATTTCCAGAGTGAGCGGTAGCCAAAACAATGCGTTTTTTTGAAAAAAAAAAATGATTGATGTTGTGCAAAAAATGCTTTTAAGCATATATTAAATAATAATAATGAATAATAAATATAATGAATAATAATAAATCATATCGTGCAATAAATTCGTGATCTACAGCCTGAAACCCTAAACTGGCTGGTTTCGAACGGATTAATAGAACTGGTGCGTTCCTCGCTATCTATTTATTCTTTCAATCTTTTTTACCAGTTTGCTCTCCTTTGTCTGTGAAACATCATTCCTACTTCTCTGAGGATTTTATACATCTCTTCGAGTTCTGTTCAGTGAGATTGCTGGATTCCTCGGTATGCATCGCCCTTTCGTTCAGACTCTAGCTTGCATTCATCATCAATCTAGTAATAGGCAGTTTTAATGACATCGTTCTTGCGAAATCGGCGCTCTGCTTCTGGTTCCTCTCGATTCGAGTCGATAATGGCACCTTGATACACGATTTGGTCCGAGGGTTGACGGAGATCTGTCAACACGTGGTTGATTTGGCTATGAGCGTCTCCATCAAATGCTACCCAGTTGACGTTGTGGAAATGTGGATATCTTTACGAGGGAACCGACAATATTCTTCGATGCTGCCACTCATTTCTCGCTGTCAATTGTCGTTAGTGTTCCCATGCACACTATGGAATCCAAAGTAAAAATGTTTTTCTCATTTTACTACGTTTTAAAATAGAAATTTTTGTTTGGTCCACCTTGTATTAAATCAGTGACTAGAACAACCAAGCGAGAAAAAAACAACATTTTCTTGCACTAGGCGTAGGTGTTTTTCCTCTTTGTTAAGTTCCAAGAAAACACAGAACCTATATAAAATTTATTTGCAGCACAACGCCCGCTTCAATGATGACAAGCTCTATCGTTAAATACAAATTTCTAGAAATTGTATATCAAAGAGCAGAAAAAAAACACCAACGCCAATTTCTGTCATTCTAAACGCGACTGCCACCTGGTGTCAACATAAAAAAAGCGATACTGAATATTAAATAGGATTATTTCCATTAGGTGATGGCGTGACACCATAAAAGTGTATGATTTTAATCTTCGAGGACTTTTTGTACTCCAGCTGATGTTATAAAATACAATTTATATAATATTCACTAAAGCTTCTGATTACATTGGAGTACAGTTTTGTATTTTATTTTTATTTTTGTGTTTTTTTTTTGCCTGAAAGAAGAAGGCTTATCAACACGTGTTACTGTTCAATTATTTAGCCAGACACTGACACACTTGCATTTTGAGAGATATAATGATAAGTGGAGCTTTTATGGAGCGTACAGATGTGTTGAAATTTTATTTTAGATAATGTTATGCTTACTTAGAGATTGTGTCAATTGCCGTGAGTGACATAAGCGATTTCAATAATATTTATCTAGAAACGTGTCGGAATTTGCATTTAATAAGCTGCTGATGTATCTATTCATTTAAAGGTAGGTAAAGGACCTTCAAAAAAGGTGTGTTTGCTTGAGTGTAAATTTTTAATTTTCAAAGACAAGGATTTTTGTTTCAAAAGGTATACTGTCAAGGCTCAAGGATCTCTATTCCATAAGAAATGAAAAAAAAACAAGAGAAATTTAAACAAAGAACAACTTAAGCCTTAACTAAGAACTTAGGGCGGCGTCAAAACAGTTTAGCAAGGACAATACGACACTGGAAAAAGTTCATCATCACCATACACATTAAATAGACACACCAACTGCAACGTGCACAACTTATTTCGAGACAATAAGCAAAGCTTTGTGCAACGACCTTAGAAAACTCTTTTCCACTTATACGAATATAACGCACACAAAGTGTTATAAACCATCTCTTACATCACTTTTAATACTCAGAGTCCTTTCGAAAGACAAATTTAACTGAAGAAGACAGACAATGAGCATTCACTTCACATTCACACTCACCCACACCCCAGGGAACAATTAAATTCTCATTTGAAATCCAACACAATAAAAGTCAACTAAAAACGAATGCGTGTGTGAATCCTTTACCAATGACAAAGAAAACATCTCAAGGCTGTGACTGTGACAAATACACACATTCATATCAAACAGACAAAAAAAAAGGGAAAGAGCAAAAAAAAACTACTTCCGTTTATATGTTGAGTGTCAATTGCTATGACATATGGCTTTGTTATGAACACTGAAACACAGTGAACATCCTTTCAATTCTGCATGAACAGTTTCTGAACATGAAACCAAAAACCTTAATACAAAGCGCAAGCGAAAAAAACACACACCACACACATTCATTCGCATAGGAAAATCTAAAAATTTGGAATGTCAGTGTCAGTTATTGGGCTAATCGCTAAAATCACTGACCCATTAAAAAAGTACAGATTTTTTTAGGCCAAAAAGAAAAACACAAAACTCCACTGAGTTTGACATAGAAAACTAACAGTGTTCCCATTTTTCGTTTTTTGTTTTGCTTACATTCATTCACATTGCTTGCATACATCCTTGCTTGAAGTGCATTTTGCTGTGGCGTCAATGGCAATAGCAAAAAAATTGGCACTACAAATTCTTAAAATTTGAAATTTATGGGGAAATTTGAGGATGTTTTTTGCTATGTAAGTCAACGTTCAATTGACCGAAAAACGTTTTGATTTTTTGTGTTTTAATAAATTGGGTCAACTAAGGCATTGTTTTGAAAAAGATATTTTGTATAGACAAAAGTATGAAGTGGAAGTACTTATTTATTTTTTATATTTAATTTAATATGACATGCAATTATTGTATTTAAATTTAATAGGATTTTTCTATTAATTTGAACTCAAATGTTAGTCAATTTTTCAAGGCTAAATTTTCATCGAAAACATTTTCATATGTAACTACTAATTACGAACTGTCACAGTTAATGTAAAACGAATTTGTCAGGAAAAAATAAGGGTTCAATTGAAGTGTAGTGTTTTACAACCTCTATTAGTAAAGAGATATTCAAAGATTTTGGTTTTAGTTTACGGCGCACACATCGAATACAGATTAAAAACACACGAGCAGGTGAGATAAGGCTGATGACCGTGGGAAATATGAGATTAATCCCGCGTAACTTGCAATCAACGAAATGATTAATTGAGCTACATTGTTTGTGATTTTTGCTGGGCTTCGCACGAATTTCCGAAATCAGTCGATTTCCCCCATTTCATTTGATAGATTTGATTACCATACTTTTCGACTTTACAAATGTGGACGTTAATCATTTAAATCTCAAGTTACAATCGACAATGCAACAGAAGCTGTGCATAATTAAACAGAATTTTCGAATTCATTGGATTTGTCAGGCATGCAACCGCATAATTTTGAACTAACGGTCGAATCTCTGGTTAGTTTTCTCTGTAATTTGAGCCCACCTCGACTGTGCAACTGCACGGGATTAGTCCTTCAAAAATCAACGAAAAGCCCTACCAAAGCCAAAGTACTCCCAAATTCCACAGCGGTCAGCACCCTGTGGAAATAGTATCGCGAAATAAATAAAAGTCTAACCGAGGCTACTAAGTTTACCAACCATCCACGAACATTCCTGAGCAACAAGAGAAAAGTACCGAATAAAATGGAAAATTCAGAAAAAAAAGTACATGCACAGCTTCTCAGTTCAAAGATCTCGAAGAGTCACGTTCGTGCCAGGAACGACAATTGATAATATTGTTCAAAAGATTGGAGCAATTGGCTTCTTGTTTAGAATCGGGACAATCGCTCATCGAAACAGTGAAGGAAACAGCACAGGGAACTGTAGTTGTATTCCAGCAGCACTTTCAGTAGCTGCTTATTGCACACGAAAAAGACTCGAGACCTTTCTGCAACACTATTATCAGCCTGTATAATAGTGTGGTTTTAGACCAGGCAGATTAACGATTATGCAGTGTGCAAATGCGTAACAGCTCATCTAAGTTGTTTTATACAAGGAAATTCGTTGTCATGTGCGTTCATTAACAGAGACCTGTAGTAGATAGTACCTACGCAAGGCAGGTGGGAGCACGGAAATCCAATCAACAAATCCATCCAGATATGCGGATCACATAGACATCATCGTTCGCTCCCAAAGCGCTGTGTTTGAGGTCCTCACAGCGATTGAAGAACAGTCGAAACTCGTTGGTCTTAAAGTGAATGAGGACAAAACAAAGTACAATGCTATTAATAAACAAAAAAACAAAAAACATCTAGGACTAAACGTTACTGTTGGTAGCAGCAATTTCGAGGTAGTTAAGTAATTCATCTACCTTTGAACAAACATCAATCCCACAAAGGACGTCTTAGTGGAGATTCGACGAAAAACTATCCTTGCGAACCTCAGCTATTTCAGTTTGTCCAAACAACTGAATTCAAAACTCCACACTCAAAATATAAAGTGCCTACTATGCAAGACTGCTCTTAACAATACTACTCTACTAGTTCTATTCTGCGACGGGATTTGAGCCTTGCACCTATGTGGCGGATTAAGAAGAAGGTCCAACCACAAATTGTATGTATTGTGCCATTGCACCAAAATGTGGATGTTGTCCAGAAAGCCAAGAAAAGACGAATATATTGGCTCTGCCACATCGAGTGAATGGACGACAACGCTCCAGCCAAGAAAGCCTCAAAGTTCAAAATGGCCAGAAAGGCTGAACTTACGGTACAAAGACCAGGCAACTGCGGATTCTAGGCCGCTTGGCTTTTGACTATACTGGAGAATGCTTGCAAGGGACCGCTGTCGATGGAAGCCTGCTGTGTTTCAGGATGTGATCCTACAATAATTGGGAACCGGTTCAGTAAATAAATAAAGTAAAAAGAGGATGAACAAACTTCTCAAATAAATTGAATGGGTGAAGTTTCATAAAAAGCGGTACCAAAATTAAGACACTGCTATTAATCAAAATTCTCTGGTTACTTCTTGATGTGCTAGAAAGCTGAAATTTTTGGAAATGTTTGATTCTCATTCTATATACCTATTACCCAATTTTGCATTAAAATTAGAAAGACAGACAGCGATCCTGATTGATAAAAAAAAACCGTTCCAAATATAAATAATTATAAGAAAGCTTTTCCATTACATTCTTAAAAAGAATTATTTCAAGAACAACTTAGCTGTCCATGTTTCTGAGTTTATTTTCTATGAAAAACTTTTCCAGAATTTTAAGTTCATTCATCTAAAAAATTGTCCTTCTTATGAGTTTTCAGCATGTTTTTATCATGTGTGGGTGTTTAGAGTCAAAGTACCTCTTCATTCTCTTATACCATTGAGCGTAAATGTTAGACTACTCTAAAAAACTTGAAATTTAATTTCATATAAAATTGACATATCCCAAGCCTACACATTATGAACAAAATTGTATCAAAGGCAAATAAAGTTCAATATATATAACATGTGAATCCGAAGATTTATTTAGGATTAACACATTCATTTTCGAGGGTTAACAAAAAAGGACATACAAGACAAAGATCTGACGTGGGCATGTCTCCATTCAATGCAAATAAGTCATATAATATATCTGGGGATAACATTATCAAGGCTTTATCCTCTTCTCGGGATTTTAACCACCTCCTACTACCTTCACCTAAATTTTAGCGTTAGTTGATGGAAGCATGTTTTTGAAGTTTCTTTTATTTCTCAAACGCCAAAATGGGTATCATTTACTGTGTTGCCAAAGCTTAACAGCCAACAGACTTTGGGTGGAAACCTTCAGAAATTTGGCGAATGGTAATTTTCATGTTATCTCACCGCTGAAACGCAATTTGAAAAATAAACTGGCAACCCTGCCTATGGGCTTATGTAAAACATTCGCCCGCTGTCAACTAAAAGCTCTATAAAAGACAACCTTTTATTCATGCGAAAATTTAACTTTTGTTGTTGTTTTGTTTTTTTGAGAATATTTTCCCATTTAAACTACACATAGTTTGAGGTTCTTTGTCCCCCAAAAAGAAAGCAATAAATATCGCACACAATTTTTTAGATTCCGTTCAGGTGCAATATTATATAAAAAATTGAGTGTGACTGTGGGTGGCATCCGAACTGATTAAAAATGATGACTAAAAAAATGTACAAACGATAATGGCAAAGGAATATAAAGGAGCTCAGCTCCTGCACGGTAGCAGTGGCAGTGGCAGCCATGACGCCACACAAAAATCAGATTCATGTACAAACATCTTTGAAGGACCTCACTCCACTTTTAATTCAACACGATTCATCTTGTGTCCCGACCCTATAGCCTGCCACAAAGCCATCAGCTACAACCTCAAACTCACGCTTCAAAGACGTTTCGTTATCTGAATTCTAGATACAAAAATGAAAAAAAAAATCGCAAATCTGAAAAGAAAATACACTCGACATATTTGTGTATGCGCGAATAAATTGACGTACCTATATACATATAAAACGAGAAGGGTTACGAGAAAATCTACTTGGCGTTAGGTGGAGGCTGACAACACGATGACGACGACACGAGCGGTTGGGGTTTTTTCTGGATATTGTTTACTTATGCACACGTAACGACACATCGCGAACATCAACATTGGCTTCGTTCAACTCAGGTTGTGTTGTTGCTTGGTTCCACTGAATCGGACAGGTGAAAATAAAATCTGGAGCAAAATGTTGCTATTCTTTTCGCTTTCTCTTTTGGTGAGAGCTTTTTTCTTTGCAGCAATGTCATTTGTGCGGTTGTTTTTGTTGATGATAATAGATTTGGTGTTTTTGTTACATTTGTGCGCTCAGCTTTGGTTTGGCTGGTAACATGATGACGCATTCGGTTTCGGTAGAATAAAAACAGCGAGTGAAGAAATCATGTCCTCGTGAGAGGATTGTGAATTCATCCATTCCACTACCAGAGTAGGGATGTCGGAGTGTGAAAATAAATTGTTTTTAAGAGTGTATGTGTAATATGCAAAAATAAGGTAGGTATCCTTGGATATCGACTAAGTGAGATTTAATTTCGCCCCTCACCAACACCGTCAGCAAAATTATTAAAACTTTTCAAGGACGGAAAAACTTACTGGCAACAACCATCTTTTTCACGCTTTACGTGAGAATGTTTTTCGCTGCTGGCGTTGAAAGTGAAATGTGTTGTAAGTCGATCTTTTTTGGGAGTGCTATTGCTTTGCTTGGTATACCCATAGAAAAAGTAAGCAGATTGTTATTTTTCCAACTTTAGAACGTGGGAAATTCACCGTTCACGATTTGACACTAGGTACCTACTTATAATAGGTGAACAGTTTTGAAAAAGTTGAAAATTTGATTATGTCAGTTACGGGTACAACATCATTTTTAATCATCTTTCTGCAACTACTATGAAGTACTAAATTAATTGAACAAAACAAAAACATGCGTTTCTTATTTCAGCGTTTTTGAATTCTTTTTTCAAAATTTTTCGTGTTTACTACGTATAGTAACTTACTTGGACTCCTGAAGTTATTTTAGAAATCAGCCCGAGCACTTTCAATTTTTTGCCTTTATATACTTATTTTCCTCTGTTATACGGCGGCGTCAGTATGTTTCCTGTTTACTCAGCTGTTGTTCTTTTGATGCGGTTGTCGATTCCATTGCTACTTTTTCTTCGTAAAATATCAAGTAAAGTATCAATGGATTCATTATCTCTCCTCAGATGAACTATAACTCAGAGAAAGGACTTCCTAAATACAGTGTCAGTAACTTTCCGTACACCAATTACCATGACACGGCTTAACATTGGGCGGAAAAAATGTTTGACAAAAGTCCATATTCGAATAGTACGGTTAAATTACGAATATTTGAACTCAACAGCACAACTTAAGAGAGGCTGATGGCCTATTGGTTATCGAGCTGACTTTGCTTTCCTAATGTTGGGCATTCACAGGTGATATTCATCAAATGATTGATTGATAAGGTATTCATGTGAGCAATTCTATAGCCTATAGGACGAAACATATTTCTTCGGCATCAAGTGTAGCTCTCTGTTGCGATCCAATACAATTTGAACTACAATTCCAGAAAAACAAATCCCTCTTTATTCTGTTTTTCCATTCTCATAGAAACCTCCAATGACTCGGGCTAGTTATACGATACAGGCGTTTCTTCAAATTCTACCACCTTCATCTGAAGCGACTTAATTACTTTTCCCTGTAATGGGTTGTGGATAGGGATTGCAATCCCGGAATGATTTTTCAATCCCGGGATTTCGGGACTCAAAAATTTGGATCCCGGGATCCCGGGATAATCCCGGGATTTGAAGAAAAAATAAAAGATATTTGTGGAAATTTTTATTTTGTTTATTTGACAACTTAAAAAAAGAAATAACTCAATAAAAATTCTTAAAAGCAATAACTCCATGATTATTTAACAAAAAATATTAAGTTCTTAAAAAAACTAATTCATAAAAACTCTTAAAACTGCCGATTTCATAGAACATGGATTAAGTATAAATTGAAACCCGATTTGCTTCCATTTCGTTACTGATAAAGCCAGGTTCTTATATAACAAAATATGATTTCAAACAAAAGCTTTTCAGATGTTCAGCATTCTTAATTTGACAACGTTTTTTTTTTTATTTCCATTTTTGGTGTCAGAAAATCTACTGCTTGATACATTTGATGCCATTTGCTGCTTTTACGCAATTTTACTTTTTTGCTATCTTTTTGAACATATCCCTCTTCTGCTCACTTTTATAAGCTGTTTCCACTGAACGATAATCTGAGATTATCTCAAATCTACATGAAATCTATTCGAAATCACTAGATTTACCATACAAAATTTAATCATCTCGATTCAAGATTTCAAATTAATCTACTTGATTTGGACTGTGCTGAACGGACTCACTTTCCAATTTCCAAGGAATCGGTGGAAGAAGGAGAGAAGAAAAGACAAAAAAAAGAAGAGACAAAAGGAGATCGGAAACTGACTTACGTTTTACCCTCCGGATACCGCACATTTCATTTTAACTTAACTTCGTGTCTGTGAATAAATGAGAAAAAACAGCAACAAAAATGAGGTGGTAGGACCATATTTACTGTGATAGTATTGGTAAAAACACGCATACTATCGCAGTTTCTATGGTCCATAGCTTGTAGGCATTGTAATTTTGACAGCTCTAATCTAACAAAATCCAGTGGAAACACTACTAGATTATTTTAAATCAAACTGGAAGATAATCTAGATTATCATTCAGTGGAAACGTAATATTACTCACCTTTTGTACGTTAATGGTGGATTTACATGTAATCTTCGACGTCTGCATTTGCAAATTCGCAGAAAAGTAAAGCGGGGGAGCTATACGACATAACACGAAAGAGTGAAAGAGTACACATATACCTACCCATTTTTACTTGCTATAATTTTTAAAGCTCGGTGACAACCAACAACAACAGCCAACAACAAACAATTATGGTGCAGATGAAAAAATTATGGTGCAGATGAGAACGCTATAAAAAAGATGAACATGTTCGTCTTCACCATAATTTTCTTCTGCATGAGTTGAACTTCCTATAATCTTCATCCGTGCAGACGTCTGCATTTTGGTCTTACCTCTCTATTACACTAGTATGAGTTTTGTATCTTGCATCCTCTATTTTTGCAGATGATGGCATGCAGATCATGTAAATCCACCATAAAACTACAAATTTTAAAATTTACCAGTTAATTTACTCCCCAGGTGGGGTGCCTAAGTTTACTGAGATAGTATTGGTAAAAACACTCATACTCTTGCAGTAAACTTGGACCGCAGCTTGTAGACATTGTCATTTTGACAGCTCCATCCCATCTCCCTTTTAACTCATCGGTGATCATGTGGTTTCTCTTCTCTTGTCTATGTCCACAAGACTGTCTTCTTTATAATAATTTCTCTATGGTTGCTGTTAGAAGTTATTTAAAATGAAATAAGGAAAAAAGTTGTATGCAGTGATCACTTAAACCAAGATTGGAAAGCTTGCTGTCAAAGTGACATTTGCCTACAAGCTAAGGGAGCAGGTTAGCTGAAACAGTATGCGTGTAATACAAACTAAAGGAGCAGGTTAGCTGTAAGAGTATGCGTGTTTTTGTAATAAAGATACAGTTGCCTACATAATAAAAAGCAAGTTAGCTGCAAGAGTATGTGTGCATGAAAAAAATAACTTTTGCGGTATTTGGAGGTTAAAACGTAGGTAGGTTTCCAATCTTGTTATGAAGTGATCACTGAGGTGCGTTTTTGCGCTGACGATAGTTGACTATAGTTTTTGTGTCAAAAAAAAGGTTGATGTGTCATAGTTGAAATAGTTAGAAATAGTTGAAATAATCCAATAATTAGGCTTGGTTGAGCTGTCAAACAATAAAAACAAAAACATTTTACATTTTTCTTTTCTTTTGATCATAATATTATTGAAATGGATAAAGAGACAACAATTTTCGTTGCTCTAAATTTATTGCAAAAATTCAAGAACGACTTGATATGGTAAGTTTTTGAAGAAAATTAAAATAAGAAAATATTTATTTATCTTTGAACAACCCACAGCAAGAAAGGCAAATGCAATATTCGAACTGAAGTCCACCCTCCATGATGAAATCCTCAAGCTGTTCCAAGTAAGCCAGCTCCTGATATTTTCCTAATTGCTGCTTCCAGATTCGCTGAAAAACTATCAATAATCAATTCAATATCTATTTCGTGCTTTTATATAAATAAAAGGAGAAAGTCTTTATTTTCTGATACTAATGAAAAATTTACGGCTGACAGAATTATATACATGTATAAAAGCAATAATAAAAATAAGGCCGAATTTGTTCGCATGTTTCTTGCTGATTGTCTTCCTCAGCTGATGGCTTCGTCCTTCTCCTTCGCCCTTCTTCGGCTTCCAGTATTGCCTCGACTTCGGTCAGCTGGTTGTTGGTGATGGTGCATGTATACTTGAGTCGTTCTTAATTGTCTTCGAGGTTTTTGAGCTTGATTTCGATAGCTGAAGCTGCATCGATGACGTTTGAGGACTTTTCCCGCTCTTCGTTGAGTTCGCGAAGGAGTTTCTTGATCTCCAAACGATGAGCATGTGCAATTTGTTCGACGACCTAAAGAATACAATGAACGTTAAATGACATCTGTTTGGAGATGATTTCAGATTTCTCTTCAGCCTCTCCTGCTCGGCGTTTTCGCACATTTTGTGCTCCAGTTGCTTCTCCACAAACCTTCCACAGGTTTAAGTTTGCCTTTCGTGCCGACTGACGTTCGACAATCATCTGCTCATGGGTAGCGGCCAACTTGTCCTCCAATTTTTGGTACTGCTTCTCGAGTAGGTATATCGCCGCCGCTCTTCGGTCGTTCACTGAACTTCTCAGCCATGTCCTCCCGAAATAGGGATATTTGCGGATCGCAGTGTAGTCAATTCGATTGGAAGGGATTGTGATCAGGCAGAGATTGAAATTCTTGAAATTGGTGCTGACTTAAGTGATTTAAGTCTCTTGGAAAGGCGATAATTTCCTTGGCGTGACTCTCCTCGCAGTGACTGAGGATTTTCAAGTATGTCTCTTGGACATTGTGGCATTGTCCTCGTGAAATGGTGTGACTTCGCAGATGAGTTCATAGCCTATAAAACCCATGGACCAGAAGTCACAGCTGACCTGTAAGTAGTTTTTAGCATCAATGTTTTGTTTAAAACTCGAGGTTTGAAAGAACTTACGCTCTGCTGGGATTTGGTCAATCTGCAATAGGAAATTGTCTCGAGCAGTTCTGGAGCAATGTAATCGTAGTTCCAACCGGCGAGGAACTGTGCACATGCCCGTCACGATTCAAGGCAACGGGATTTCAAAAATCTTCCAATTTGATGGCGGTCGATTAGAATGTTTTCCGGATTGATGACGCGATGGACATAGCCCATGCAATGGAGAGCATGAATTTATGAAAATTATGATATTATGAATTTATGAATTTATTCTGATTTTGAAAACAAGAGGATTCCCTTCGGATTTTAAAACCAGAATGTTTTTGCAAGTACACACTACACTACACATTTTGAAACCAAAAAAAAAAGTGCACGAGAGAAATTTCCTCATGATTTGTTTTCGTTTTTCTAATGAAGTTCCTTTTGCAAAATCTCCGGCAAAATAAAGTTCTTTTTTCCGATAATTTAAAATTTGTAAGGGGAACCCTATTTTCTTTATTTTGTAATGAAATAATTGAAGACGAACAGAAATACTTTGATTGTAATTAAATTTGCAGCAGTACGGATACGGACGACTACGCGGTTGAAAAAAATGCACAAACAGAATGTTTTTTTTTAGATTCCAGATTGACAAACGATATTTTACAAAAAAAAACAAAAAACACTTTGACACACCAACCACTTTCAACTCACCTCCTGAGATGGATTCGAAATAGTTAGAAATAGTTACGATTTGACACATCAACACAGACCGCAAAAACGACAATTGTGATTACGAATCGTAACTATTGGCGTGCAAAAACGAGAAATATTCAACCATTGTTGATTATAGTTGGTTATAGTCAGCGCAAAAACGCACCTCTGGTTGTATGTGAATATTTAATCCATTGTATTTCTATTTAGCTAGTACCCGCGACCTGGCAATCGTTTGTAGTGCCATCTTGAGACCTGACACAGTGCTGTTTTTTACATAAGTTTGGTATTGGGATATTTTTTTTTTGATTATGATGTAGCACAAAATGTCGAAAAACCCATTCTTGATTATACTAGGTGTCCTTACCTTATATACAATGATTTAATCTACCAATCCCGAAAATCCCGGGTTTAGATAATACAATCCCGGGGTTTAAAAGATTGAAAAATGTACCGGGATCCCGGGATCCCGGGATTCGGGATCCCGGGATTGCAATCCCTAGTTGTGGAGAAAATTGGGTAGTTTTGATCCTTCGGTAATGTCAGAAAAATATGGGATTCTGTTCTACTCCTCATAAACTGTTGGATGTTGTCACATTCATGCTACCGATTATTTGAACTTCGTTATAAAGATGGTAGGTAATTGATTTGTTTTAATGATAAACTTCCGACGCAGAAAAAGGTGTTTCCATTAAACACAGGCAAGTACCAAATACTCTCTTTTTCTGCTCTTTAAATCCTGGGGACTGGTTCTTAAACACGTCTTTTGCTGAAAGTTGGTCGCACCAATCAAATGGCTATTTCCAAGTCATTCTTCTTCTCACCGTGCTCCCTTTTTTCAAAATTTCACACACGCATAGATTTCAAATGCAATAAAAACATCACTCACAAGTAATCGCTGAAAGTTGCGTCTTATCAACTCTGACTATAAACATAAATTCACCAGAGACAAGACCAATCAGACTCTCTTGTGTAGAACAAGATCTTTGGAAGTTTTTAATTCGCGACAAAACACTGAAGGACTGCTCTCCACTAACGACACTGACAAGAGGAGTAGGTATACCTAGTACCTACAAAAAATCCTCAAAGTAACGCAAACAAATTGAAAAAGTGTTTGCAGGTTCTTTTGAGTGCACAGAGTTGAGCAATCCAAATGGAGGAAGGTTCTCTTCAAAATCATTACACATATTGTATTTTTGAAGTGGATGATTTCATCTTTCGTACTTCTTATTAATTCTTCGGCAGACGTCTGGAGAGTATATTCATCCAACTCGATGAATAATAAAGGAAGTACCTAATTCGTTCAAATTTTGTACTGTTTTAAATCTTTTCGACATTCTTGCAATGTAATCGATGTTGGTGAGGAAATTGATGGTTTTGAATTTTTCCTCTTCAGAAATTGTTTCCATCTTCATCATTCGCAAACTACTTTTGCGAATCGTTGGCAATGTTTCAGAAATTTTTCATTCCACCATCGATTTCGTATGAACTGTAAATCTGAAATGAGAACATCCAGATTGTCAATTTCAACGACTATGGTAGCTTTTCTTGCTATAGAGAAGACATTTCCCTCATCCACAGAACTCAAAATTTTAAACTCAATCGACGACATCAGAATACATTCGTCAAATGCTTCTTATTGTATTCCAGATGGTTGTTGCGCGAAAGTTTTAATGGCGTCAACTCTTGAAGACCATCGCGTTTCAGATAAAATGAGAAGGGGAGGAGGGATTTTTTTTGTTTGAAGGGGTTCTCAGCGTTGAATATGTTATAACATTTCTGAATGACTTCGAAAAATATTAAAGTTTTTGAGCAACTTTCAGAAAATCTTCATTATATCACATCCTGATGTAGAGTAAAGAATGTTTTTCACAACCCCAGTGCAAACATCGGGAAAAAAATGTGGTATCTAAGAATAACCCGAACATGGCTTTGATATTTATAAAATACTGCCCAATTTCAGCAACGGCATCAGCACTTTAAGAATTCTCGCAATTGCATTAAACCGTATTGGTAACTATAACAGTCCCGATACCAGCTATCGCAGTTAAGGACCATTAGCACGAACAACGACCAACGAATATTAGTACGAATATCCGTCGATTTTGATATTTCTTCCACATGAGAATTTTTAATTTATCGCGTAAATGGATCACCACCAAAACCAAACAAGAATGATTTTTGAGTTAAATACGTGCCAACATTTTGTTCGTTGTGAGTGTGGATTATGTGGAACGCGAATTGAATTTGAAAGTTCGTTTTAACTAGAATTCTTTTCGCGACGAATAAATTTGTTTCCTCTTGTTTGTTAACATTATTAATAAAAAAATATTTAGGTCCTGTATTTCTATCGTTTTGTTGTGAATTTGTGAGGCTTGAAATGTTTCTAAAATCGCTTTTTAAATTCATTCGTCGTTCGTTGGTGTGCTCATGTAAACAGTACTTTAGCCTTAAGATGTCAATTGTCAATCTTATACCGCAGACATCCCTCTAAAGATGTAAGTAAAAACACAAAAAAAGACAATGGCATTAGTTTTTAAAATTTTCTAATAAAAAAAAATATATATTGAAAAACACGAAAACAAACATAGTTCGTAGGCCGAAAGGCATTAGTTTTTAAGATCCATGAATTACTTAGAGCGCCCGATTAGGGCCAGTAAGTTATATATAAGTAGTAATAATTAGGCTAGTTTCCCATTTTGTCTAGCATGTAAGTAGAGTTAAGATAAATTGAATAAAAAAATGAATTTAAAAAAAAAAAAAAAAAAAAACATCCCTCTAAAGTGCAAGAAATCTGGCTGTGCGGATCTTAAATGTCCACAAATTTCAGAGACCAATTTTCTAAATGTCGTCATCATCATGATTTTAGTGGAATGAGTTTCGCACTTGCAATTTTATATGAATAGCTTGCATATGACTTGCATACAAGATTAAAAAACAAAAATTAAACTAAAATCTTTGTATTTGCTCAAAAAAAAATTGTTTTCCGTCAAACCAAATACATAATGTACGTGTTCATAATTTCTAGTTATAAGCTTTTACTTAAATGTGTAATGAGACATGGGTGCTTTCTTAAAGACGCTCTTATAATATTTTGTTGGAATTAATTTGCAGAAGCTATTGCATCCTTAAAGCATCTGTTAAACTATTGCTTGCATAAAGTTCACCATACAAATTTTATTCAAGCTAAACTATAAAAATGCTCCATAAATTTTTATATGCCTGCTAGAGACCAGACTCCTCCATAGAATCTATGTTAATACGCTTCTTCTTTAGTTTTCAGAGCAAAAAACAAGCTCCCCAACCCAGGTTCAAATAGAAGAAAGATGACCAAAGATTGTTGTTATTTTATAGCCTAAAAATATTTCCATTATCGCATTTTTCTATTTGCCTCATTTTTCATCACTTCAGAGTTCAAATTGCGCCGGCAGCCACCAGGCGTGACCTCTCTTAAATTCTACTCGCAATGACATTTTGTTCGTCCTTGGATTCCTGTTTTTTTTCTCGTTCCCAAAAACACTCTTCATCTTCATATACGGATTCGGCTACAACATTAGGTATGCTTTTTTTTGTGTACCTATACATTTTCGATGTAGGTCAACACTTACTCGAAAATACCGACTAATGCACACTACAAGCTCTTCCAAAGGTACACATCTACCCTCGCTCGTTGAGAACAAAAAAATGTAATAAAAATAAAAGACACATTTTGCGAAGCTAAAGGGACGTTTTAGCACCCACCCACTGCTCGTTACGTTTTGGATGCTGTCCCACAGTGCAGTTAAAGTATGGCTGCTGAACAGTGAACGGAACGGCCAACGTAAGAGATACTTTTTCCAACAACGTACGTTTGAAATGGATGTGGTGGCGCAGTGGCGGCGAAGGCGATGTGGTGCGGTGGAGGAGAGATAATAACTGTTAAAGATAAGCTGTGCTGCAAATAAACGTTCCTGACTGTCTATTTTGGTGCAAATATAACAGCTTTAAGCCAGAAATACTGCCATTAAGAGAGAAAAGGCTAGATGCAGGGATGTCATCACTGTGCAGTTGTGCTGGTGTTGTTTTCGGTTTTAATGGTTTCCATTTGCATTTCATTTAACAGCACTGATTTCGATTTCCGTAGGACTGTAAATAAAATATTTTCTATTTCTTGTCGTTGTCGGTTCTATTTTATCGAGGTTGGATTGGGAACACACAGTCAAGTCGATGACCTACTGCCACAATTTCACAAAAGTTTATCATGTGTGTGTTTTGTTTAGAAATAAAATTGTTTTTGATGTTTGATGTGTTGGAAATATTCAGGCCATTCGAATATCAAACATCCTTCTAAATTAGTTTACTCTTAAATCAATATTTGTGTAGTCGAAAATTTATCATACTCTTGGAGTGCTGTTCTCGGATTGATCCGGTCTCTTTTCTTTTGGTCTTAGACAGTTTGATTTGAAAAGAATGAAAACTGCCGCAAATAAACAAGTAAAATTGATTTTAAACTGTCTAGACTTTTATTTATTGTATTTTTTTTAAGTTGTTGATCTAAGAGGCTTAGAAGGTGGACGAGCAGCATTTTTGCAATATTTGTTAACAAGGTCAAAAAGTTTGATATTATTGACATTCATCTTTTTGCGGATTTTTTTTTTATTAACAGCGAGAACGAGAAGTAGCTTATACGTTTCGAAAGCCTCTTTGTCTGAAGTACACGTTTCATAACATAGCGGCGGCGATGAAGTCTGATTCGACATAAATTTCTGCCCGACGATTGTTTTTTTCAAGTCTGGAAACAAAAAAAGTCACACTGGTCTAAATCTATAAAAAAAAGTGGATGGGGGAGTAGTTCGTAGCCCAAGTCGATCAATTTGGTACTTTTGGCGGAGGAGGTGTGAGCCGGTGCGTTATGATTAGTGATATGCCGAATCGTAAATTTTGTAAACTGAGTTAACTCGCGTTGTTTTCTAATTGAATAACTTCTATACAAAACAAGTTACAGCTCTATTTGCCCAACTCGAGTTGAACGAGTCAACTCGGTTTGCCTACTCCGACTGCCTGAAAATTGAACTTTATGGAAAAATGATGTTTTTAATCCGTCGAAATCATTGCGATCCGCTAAAAAAAATTTGACAATGAACGGCTCAATAGAGAGATTAGGTACAAATCTAAGTCACCAGAGGGATATTTCGTTCTAAATATTACTGGATTGCTACATTGTCACGCTCTATAGAAAACCTTTATGAAAATTGACAATTAGATATGTGACTACTTTACAGAAATAAAAAACACTAACAAAAATAGAGCCAAGCAAACGACGACCAAGTTGGCAAACCGAGTTACCTAATTTGAGCTGAAAACAAAAATAATAACAGAGGAAACTCGAGGTAGGGCTAATTCGAATAAGTGATCTGAGTTGACCCGTCATTAGTTATGATCGTGGAAGAGCACTTTTTTCCTCGCTGTATCTGTTGTTTTCTTTCATTCGGAGTCGAATCTTCTCAATAATTCCGCATACCTAGTATACAGCCTTTTGACCATTTTCCACTTTTTCAACTGCTCGAAATGGTTCATACCTCATACCTTGTGAATCCTAGAAAACGGTGGTCGATGGGACAGCCTTCACCTTTTTTGGAGCACGTTCGCAGTCTGATGTCCACTGTTGTGAATGTTCCTCGGTCTCTGATGATATGCATCAGAGGACTGTCATAAAACGCCACAGAAACTCGTCGAAGATTTGCTCATGATCAAAATTTCTTGCAGGATATCACCCACGTGATCTTTTGAAATGCCTTCTGTCTCAGCTATTTCGCGAATATTCAATCTGCGATCTTCCAATTATTCAAGATCTTGAATTTCTATCACCTATCCTCAGAGGTAGCCGTTTTCGGGTTACCGCTCCATGGCTGCCGTGAAAGTAGAAGAGACACCGTTCCCAGTATATAAACGCGTCGCTTAGACTGCGTGCCGTTTGCTCTACTAATACATTGGTTAGAGCCAGAGCGTGCCAATGAAAAGTCGTTGGATTATTCAACTAGAAGAATTTAACGCCAGGACTTATACTCGTCAAAGATTGCTTATATTAACTTAATAGGCCTCACTAATTTCGGAATAATACAAACAAACATTTGCCAACTATTAAAAGTCAATATGTCAAAAAAGTTTTTCGGTATTGACATCCATCTCCTTGACTCATTGCATGCTTCAGCTATTAAGTCAGACCCAATTAATTTCAATCAAACATTACAAACCTAATAACGTCAAATTTTAACACGTGTCTTCAACAGGACATGCATTTAATTAAATTAGTGAAACCAAATCACTTTCAAACCAAGTTACCAGCAAAGATGAAAAAAACCAAACCCCTTTATCAAGTATTCAATATGTCGCTCAAAGGCATCTGATTATCACAGTTATCATTCGGAATGCACAAGCACATATACATTTTTCCTCTTTTTAAATGTTCTATTACTCTCGCTGTATGTTCATGAAAGATACACACACATAACCTAGCTTATTCGTTTTTGAATTCTGACCGCCTTCCCCGCTTGATATTCAATTTAAATTCTGTTCACTCGGTTATGGTCGAATAGGAAAGCAACTAACCGCTCCAATGAATTTCCAATTCCTTATACCTTGTCCCGAAATAAGAGAAAAAAAAATGAACGCAAACACACAAGGACCCTGCCTTCTATCCTAACATCATATATGCTTTAAAAATGCACCAGTAAGCATCCTAAATACTGACACACATTCGCATTCAAACAGAAACTTAGGACAAACTATTGAAAACCGCGAAGCGACCATTCTCGACATCTCTCTGTAAAATTCGAATTTCAATTTATAATCTCGACGTCATTCTCGTCAATATATCCTTTCACATTCTGCTCGCTAGCTCTGTGGCTCTGTCACGGCGTTGCTACCCTTTTAGCACACAAAATAAAGGTAAATCCATATATCTAAGCAAATATCAAGGCATGCCGATCCAGCACATAGTTGATCCCAACCTTTAATTAATTTGGCATCCAGCGAAGCAGAACTACCTCCTCATATCCTTGCTTTTTCAATATTTTATATCTGCCACTAAGTGGAGGCTGGCACGACACGATGGGGAAACAAATGCACCATTTCATGTGGACGACAAGCTTTTGCCAGTTGTTGGGAAGGTCGATTTACTCACACTCACACTCACGCATCTCGCATGATAAAAGGCAAATTGAACTCGCGTGTATCTTAATCGAAAAGGCCTCCAAAGTGATTTCTTGATGGATGATAGGAGCTGTCAAGTTGGGTTAGGTTCTAAGCACAGTTGATTTGTATAGGGAAACTTAAAACTTGGTCAGGACGTAAATGTGAGGCAGCAAATTGCCATTAGGGTGGCTTAGAATTGTTTGGTTTTTAGTCAGGTGAAACTGTAGAACTGGCCATGTTTATATGTTTTCTGGCCACCATAATCCTTTCGCTCAAATATCAAAACGTCCTAATGCATCCGAAAGGTTAAACTGGTGGCTTTGTGGTGAATCTAAACAATGGATTCGAGGTTGCACAGTTTGATGATTTTGGTCTGGCCTTGGCTATTCAACTCAACCGAGACCACATTTTGAATTGAGCCTAAACGAAAGTTGGGGTTCCAAATGAATGGTCTTCAAAAGGGAAGTCGAGGAGGGGACTACGAGTCTGATAAGGTGAATATGAGTTTACAATAAGGTCTGTTCAAACTCAGGTGATTTCCAAGGTGTAATTATTTTTGATTGAGCGAACATTCCGAAGGCGTTTTTAAAATTACACTTTGTTTTATATTCGAGTCATTTTGACGGCAGTTGATGGAACTCATAAAATTTTATTGTCCTCGATAAGATATAAATAGAAAGGTTGATAAGATACTTTCGTGAAATTTCTAAACGTTGTGATGCGCGACAGTGGCGGCGTTAGAACAGTAATGTGCCACGCCAGGTACTTATTACGTTATATGGTAAAATTAATGCTTTTGTCGATAGAGTTTTCAACAGTCTTCTTCAACATTACAAAAAAGTCAATAAAAAACTTAAAATCTGTCATAAAGTGAAGACAATTAAAATTTTATATTTATGACAAAACATTTTAATTTGAAATTATTGCTAAAATCAAGCAATAAGGAGAGGCAATTCGATTCAATTGTTTAAGTGTTTTTGGGTGTAATAAAATGTTCAACTCAGCCCACGAGAGCCACCTTTACAATATCAACAATGTTGATGGCTTGTGATGTAAATGATAATTTTCGTAATGGCATTTGAGATCATAAAAATGTTTATTGTTAATTTTAGAGGTCGGATCAGTAAGGTAAAAAGAGTGTATAAAATTATTTCTTCTTTTGGAAATCTGTTTTTAATGTGTCTTATATTAAGGTAATGTGCTGATGATGACTCATGCATATTTTTCATAATTCCCAAGATTGATTGTTCAATTGGCTTTTAGAAAACTGTTATGGGCTAATTGTAATGTTCATATGTCAAACAAGACAATTTGCGAAAAGTTGTTTAAAGAGGCGTCTTCGTTCATTCATGGACGAATAAGGCGGACATGGCAAATCAATGGAAAAACCCGGCAAGTCACGGACAAATACAGTAAATTCTCAGGGGAACCTGACAAATCACGGACAAACTCGGCAAATCAACAAGCGAACCTGGGAAATCAATTCGCGAACTTGGGAAATCAGCAGGCGGGCTCAGAGATGGACGGCTAAATCCGCAAAAAGTTAGTTTTCATTGGACCCTTTAAGGGGGGGTTTCCCATGTAAAAAAAGGTTGGGCTTTTGCGCGAAACTGTGTAGCGTTCGCAATTTTTCGAATATTTTAATAAAACAAACGGTTTTCGATTGATATTAAATAGGGTCAAATGTTTGTGCAATTAAAAAAAATAAATAAAAATTCGATGTACCTCAAAACCGACAAGCAAACGGAAAAACTATAAAATTTTGAAAGACGCTTGCGCTAACTAATGGGAAATGGGTTAAATATTACATTTTTATTTATTTTATATTTTTTTTATAATGACAATATATCATGTTACTTAACGTCGTTGTTTTTTTTTCGATTATCGTTATAATTTTTTCCACACAAAATTCGAAAAACAATGAAAAATACAGCAAATTACGTAAAAAGTATGAATGCATTTTTTAGTATAACTTCTAAAATATAAAAGGTAGTGAAGTCAAATCAACTTTTTTCAAAGCTTTAAGTATGTAATTTCAACGGAGTAATTTTTTTATTTTTGTTTTTATGTTTGTCAAATGTTTTTGTTAACACAAACATAAAAAATACCTATTTTTTGTCTAGCATTTTTCGCGTTTGCCCGGGAAATTGATTAATATATTTTTGAATTTTTTGAAATATTTTTTTATGAAAGATTAATATATGTATTACTAAACGTCGTTGTTTTTTTTTTAATTTTTCACCTGTAACATATTTAAAAATAAACTTCAAAATGTCAATATTTGTAAGGTCATTGTAAGTGAAATATGGGCAACAAAACTAGCAAACGTTTTTTTTTATTTTTTTCTGTTATTTTTTTTATTCAATTCAAATAACAAAACAATTTGTTTGCTAATGGTCTTTTTAATTTGAATTTTTGAAAAATCGTCTATTTTGCGTTTTTTGTCAAAAAATAATGGTCGATCACACACACAAAGAAGCTGGGTTCAAGGGAATGTCACTAGGTGGTGCTGCAATTTGTTTTGCTTTCTCTTCCCTTTCTTACAAAAGATGTTGTTTTTTCTCCTCAACAGAAAATGTACTTTTTGTTCTTCAATGCATAGAAGTGTGAAGAAAACTCGATATTGCTTTACATAGAAGTAGAAGAAAGATGCAAGATGAGAAAATAGATATGTGCAGATGACATAATTATAGAAGAAGGGTTAGAGCGGGAGATAGAGAAAACGCATAAAAAGAATGCGGCAAGTAAGTGGCTTCTTTTTGTTTTTTGTTGTTGGACATTACAAAATAAGAAAATGAATGAGGAACAAAGAATATCGCACATGTGCGATAATTTCTTATCATATCTTTTTGTTTTGATTGTTGCGAGGGAGATTTGATTTGCGATTTATTAGAATATATGACAAGTGCAATTGCAATATGTATTATTTTTTTGCGACACCTTGTATAGTTCAAAAATGTTGTGTAGGTAGGTAGGTATAGGTAGTAAGAAGTAAGGTCGTAGGTACTACAAATAAATGGGAGAACCCAATTAATTTTTTAATTCGTTTGGTACAAATAAGTATAGGGTGCCTCAGTAAGAGTGCACTTTTTCATTGAAAAATAAAGACAAGTATTTTATGACAGAGTTGTGATATTTTTATTGTATTGTAAGAGGCCAGTTATAGCTAGCATTTTTTTTTTTTTAATAAACGCGCACTCAAGGCGTTTTTCATTACCCTTTATATGCCAAGAGCACAGTGCGAGCATTAGGGAAAGGATAGGGGATGCAAAAGGAGATGCCGGTGAACATTGGTTTTGAATTCTTGAACATTACAATGACTGGGGAAGACAGAGTGTGGAAGAGAGTTCCACATTCGCGTAGTACGGCTAAAGAATGATTCTCTATACTTGATAGTACGTCCGAAGTTGGGCTCAAGGGTGAACTGATGGGCATTCCTGGAGGCGCGGGTATTACGGTTGAATGTCTTAAGGGGAGGAATGCAACTGGCTATTTCACTAGAGCATATACCGTTGAAGTATCGGTAAAACAGGGTGAGACATGAGACATTACGACGATGTTCTAGAGATGTAAATGACTCAACGATGGTATTGTCACCAATTATTTTGAATGCTCTTTTTTGGATACTGTCGAGAAGACTTAAGTACGTCACTGGAGCACCAGCCCAGACGTGAGAATTGTACTCAAGCTTAGGACGTATGTAGGTTTTGTAGATAGTAGCCAGATCAGAAGGGGAAAAAAATTTCTTGCATCGCCTTAAGAAACCTAAACATTTTGCGGCGTTTTTGGCGACATCGCATATGTGCTCGTTCCACAAAAGGTGGTCAGTGATACACATACCGAGAATCTCGAGATGTTCGGTCTCATTGATGCAAGTGCCACTCATGGATAGTGGCAAGGGGGGTATGTCACGCTTCGACGATACAAGACAGCATTGAGTTTTCGAAGCATTAAACTCTACGCGATTTTGTACTCCCCATTGTACAATGCTGTTTAAGTCAGAGTTTAATGAGCTTATCATATTTTGCCGTTGCAGTTCCACATCCGAAGAGGAAGGGTGTGAGTCTGGAAACGAATATGAAAAGCTAAGGGTACTATCGTCAGCGAAACAATTAATTGGATTAGAAGTAACAGACAAGAGATCATTAATGAAAATGAGGAAGAGGGTCGGAAACAAAACGGAGCCCTGGGGCACACCAGCATTTATATTGTGGGTTTCAGACTTGAAACCGTCGAATACAACTTGTATTGAACGGTTCGAAAGAAAGTTTCTAATCCAACGAAGAAGGGATTCATCGATACCGAAAGCACGCATTTTCGATAAAAGAGCAAGATGCCAGACTTTATCAAATGCCTTTGAAATATCAAGTGCAACAATCTTACTTTCTCCAAAACGATGTAAAGATTTGTTCCACTGTTCGGTGAGATAGACCATCAGATCACCAGTGGACCTGTTGCTGCGAAAGCCGTACTGCCGGTCATTAAGAAGCTTTCGGTCTTCGAGATATTTCTTGAGCTGATGGTTTATCAGCGTTTCCATGACCTTAGAAAGAAGGGACGTAAGTGCAATCGGACGATAATTGGAGGGAGAAGAAGATTCGCCTTTTTTTGGGATTGGCTGGACAAATGCTGTTTTCCAACTGCTCGGAACGAGCCTAGAAGAAAAGGAGAGATGGAAAAGCTTACGCAAGGGTTTTGCCAGCGTGGAAGAACACCTCTTCAGAATAATAGCGGGGATACCATCCGGACCAGTGGATTTATGTATGTTGAGATCATTTTGAACTCTCGCCGCCACAGCACTAGTGCGGAAGAAGATTTGTCCCATGGAATCATTGACGCGCTCAAGAACAGGCGGAGTCATGGCACTCTCTGGCAGCGAAGAGTTGGCGGCGAACTGCCTAGCAAAAAGGTTAGCTTTCGCGAGAGAGCTAACTAGCACTAAGCTATACCCGTGAATGTGAAATTCAGTAGGATCAGAATTCTCACCTACTTGGGTTTCACTTAGCTGGCCTGTTTGAAACAGTATGGATGTACGTAGCAAGAAAATTCGTACGTAGCACACGAACATTACAGTAGACTACCCTGAAATTTTCACTCATTGCAAGTTAGAAAAAATAAAATGAAATTAAGTTGAAGGGATTCTTTACGATTGTATTATGTCGTTTCAATTTTGTACAATTTTAATGATCTATGTATGTATGTTTCAACTTCTCACAGTTCCAATGATAGAATTACGGCAGGGAAAAAATTCCTGACAGAAATTTTCAATTATTGCTATAACCGACCTATCAGAAACATTCCAATGATATGTTTCAATGATGAAAACCAATTAAAGCTTTAACTGGCCTCTAAAGAAAATATATTCCGATTAAGTATGGAATAAAATATCTGTAAATGACCCCCCGACTCCAATGACAGGCCATTACTCTTTTCATGAAATTTTCCATAACTTTTGCGTAGAGATGTGGCTGTATCTCACCGATGACACTTTGGATTTCCGATTTGAGCTCAGGAATTGTTTCCGGTTTATTTGCATACACCCGAGCAGAGTTGGGCAAAATTTATTCGAATAATCATTCGAATAATAAATAATCATTTTATTCGTTATTCACGAATAATGAATAATTTCATTTATTCGAAGAAAATTTATTCGAATGACGAATAAATTATTTTATTCATTATTCGAATAACGAATAAACGAATAACGAATAAAATAAACACAAGGAATTTGGTAGAACGATTAATGTTTTATTTTATTTTTTTATTAAAAGTTGGTTAAAGCTCCTAAGATTGAACTCTTTGTCGGACAGTGTGTTTGCTTTTGGAAAGTTTATCATGGTTGTTTATTATATTTTTTAAATATCCTCTTCACTTCTGGATAGCGATCCAAGGCTTTCAGCCTACGGTTTGGGAATCCTTTGATTGTTACAATTTTAGGTTCACACTTTGTACACTTCAGAATGCTTTTATCACTAGAATATAAAGCGTCATACTTAAGAAATTTGCCATTCAACAAAGTCAATGTCGTTTTTGCACAGATTTGATGCACAGATACATTGGTAGCACATTCATTAGAACCTGTTGAGATGTTCAAAATGTTTTGATTTTATTGATACATCAGTGCCCAAATTTTCATTTCTAAATCCATAACATCATTTAATGGCTCACATTTTAAAAATCAAAAGTACCTACACCACAACACCACTTTCATCAATAACGTCACCAACTGCTTTGTATGCGATAATAAGAATTAACTATTTCTAGATTTATTTTAAATTTAATCAATTCCAGGGATACTTCAGGGGATAGATTTTTATTACTCTCCCTAATAATTTCCAAGAATTATCAACCGCAGATATTTTTTCTTTTTTTTCAATATATTTAACAAGAATTTGTCGAAAGAATTTTTGTCAGCAAGAAAGAATGAATGAATGAATTCCAGCGTCTAATTCCAAAGGAAACGTAAATAAAAAAATTGAAGATAAACAGACAAATAAAAGAAGGTACAAAGTCGATTTTATTCGTTATTCAGAATAACGAATAAAATCACGAATAATTTTCGAATAACGAATAAAATCACGAATAATTTATTCGCGAATAAATTATTCGTGAATAAATTAGTGCCGAATAATTTTTTATTCGAATAATTATTCGAATAAAAATTCATTCGAATAATGCCCAACTCTGCACCCGAGATTTCACAAAGCCCCAAAGCCAGTTGACATCAGAATTTCATGAGAAAATGTGTTTTGGAAATAGTTGCTGCAATAAGTCGATTGTTTCATGCGCGGTGTGGAAGGTTGCGCTGTCTTGCTGAAACTATATGTTGTCCAGATTCATGCCGTCCAGTTGAGGCCACAAGAAGTCCGTTATGGTATTCCTGTAACGAATGCCATTTGTTTTCGGGTTTTCGGCAATACTCTCGTTTACAGCAGCAACGTTTTCAAGACACCGACCGGTACGTTGACGCAAACAATTCTTATTATCCGTAATTGATCCCGTTTTTTCAAATTTCTCGGCAGAAAATTTTCCGAAGTTTGCGAGAGTATTCACAATTATAACGCGTTGTTCTTTCGAAAAAACACTCCATTTTTAATAATCAGAATAAACAGAGGTTGCAGCTGTCAAATTTCAGAGTTGACACTTGCATAAAAATCCAATTTTAAAAAGAGCACTCTTACTGAGACACCCTCTACTTGCATCGTTTTATTGCGTAAAGTCAAAAATTTCAATAATAGGTTCATGAATCATGACTCTTTTGAATAAACTGTTCATCTGTCTAAAAGATGAAAGGTACCTGCATGTTACAAACGCAATCATCGCCCAATAAAAGAATTTCCATTTCATATAAAATAGTTATCCTGCCTCTTCAAAAATTATTTATTTACACCTCGCAAGAGGAAACATAAATAAATAATCTTCTCATAAAGGTTCATCTTTTTTATATTTCTTCAACTAGACAAACACAAAAAGAAATAAAAACCTAACCGTTTATCACATCGCGATGTCTCGTGCTGCAAGTGCAACAACAATATCTATGATACCACTTTTCTTGTACCTACTTACATGCATTGTTTTCATATTACATATTCCTAGCTCAAAGAAAAAAAGGAAAAAATGTGCACATTTCTTCACTTGATACCTATTTTTTTGAGTCTTTTTTATTGCATTGCATGTATGTATATGAATTTGCTTCCTTTTCTACCTAGACGTGCGTGTCGTCTGCGTATCCCAGTGGCAAATTTCCCAATTTTCACCAAGGAATCACCATGCGATTCACCAAGGAATGGAAGCTTCACTCATGAATTTGAAGGTGAATCATTTGGTGAAATTTACACAGGGCTGTCATTGGAGTTCACCAAGTGAATTTCTTGGTGAATATGCATCAGTGAAATCATTGAATAAAAGTATTCTGTGTTTTCATTTGTTCTCTAACTCCGATGAAAAGTTAAATGAAAGCTCATTGGTGAACTCATCTCTTCTTTGAAAGTTGAATTTTCCACTACTTTTTTCATAAATGAAAAATATTATGAAAATGCAGCTGTGATCTCACCAAATGTAAATATCAAAACAAATTTATTAAATTTTTTTTATTGAAATATTTCTGAAAAGAACACAATATTGATTTAAATAACAACATCATATAAAAACATTTCTTTGGATCTGCTACTTTTTTTAATATTTTTGCCGCTAAACAACTCCTTTAAGGTTGCTATACATTCCAAATTCCAGAATACCTTTAAAAAATGAAAAGAAAATTAGTTGAATTTCTTTTCTATACAAGTCGAAAATAAATCACCCCTGTTCCGATTTTCGTTACGAATTCAATTCGTTTACGAAATTGATTTTCGCAAAGCTAAAAAAAATGTGTTCCTAAATTCGTACGAATTTGCCTTCAATTTTTGACAAATATTTCTCTGAAATGACTTAAATTCTTAAATTTACGATTTCAAATTCGGTCAGGAAAATCGAAACGAAATCAAAACGAGAAATTGAGAACACCTCAGCTTTAAAAACGAAAGTATTGTTTTCGTAAACGAAAATCAGAACAGGGGTGAATATTTATATTTGAGTACCTGGTAAATATTTTTGATTTCCCTCGTGTTTTCTCCTGCGCTGTATATTATTATTAATTCACTTTTAAAAATAGCTTACATATTCTTCACATCAACCGTCTTTAACTAAGATTCCAATTGCACTGATTTTACATAGAACAAAACATTTTTTTAACGATCGCAGACAAAAATAGACAGTGGAAAAAAAAACCAAAACCGTGGCGTCGTCACCGGTCGTCGCGTCGTCCTCGATCAACCAAAGTAGAAAATAGGTATATAATGTTTATATACACGGATTCTTGCAGGTCATTTCCACCCCTAAAAGAAAATAAAAAAAAAAAAAATTCAGCTGCGCTAGCAGCTAGAAAATATGTGTTTCTTTTTTGTTCGTTTATTCTTCTTTTGTGAAAACAACACACAGCGCTCAATGCCAATTACGAACTCGTGAAGCTGTGCAGGACTTTTCCTTGCTGAAATCACAACGTTTTGGTATGCGAAGAAACGAAAGCGTTATTAGAATAGAGAAAATGTACAGAGGAAAAAGGGCATTACTCTGTTCCTATGAAATCATTTCCTTATTTTTCCTCTACAAAGTGTGGAATGAATTCCTTGCTCTTTTCACCAAAATTTTTCATTGAGGATGAAATTTGCCACTGGGATATTGCCTTTTTTTCTCCTTCATGTGCCTGATCGTGATCGTGGAAAGGGAAACTGGTTCTTGCAAATTCTCGTCTGAGATAAAAAAAGGAATCGGTGAAGAGTAGAGGCCACTAACACATATAAATTCATTTACATGAAATCTGAGTTCGCTATTCTGGGACACATACCCTTAACACTGCACCTGCACTGGTGGGAGGAAGCCTTATTATTATTCCTGCGCTCGTGACTCTTCTCGTTGAAAATCGACACCGGACTGATTTTTGGTCGATCATGTTTGGTCTCTTTATATTATTATTAAGGGTATCAACTAGCTTTGAGTTGTACGAAAACAAAGTGTAATTTTTTTATTTTAACTACTCCACCTTATAGTGATGGAATGTAGAAGGTGAAAAAAGCCCAATGTTAAGTACACTACTTAGAACAAAAGGTAGTATAGAATAACTTACAATTAATACGATAAGTAACTTAAGTACTTTAGTGGTATAGCTGTGAACGCGAGGACAGACATGTTTTATAATAAATTAGTTTACGGACGGAATGGCCAGACCCACTCTTTTCGACTTCGTTACTATCGAAATTTTGTTTGAGAAGTAAAAAACTTGCATTCTTTTGTGCCACAAGCAAAAAAAGAAAGAGTGTTTTAGAACAGATAGCCCTGGCTTTTAACAGCGCTTGGTTGTATTTCTTTCTTTTATATTATTGAATAACTTTTGCTGGAAGTAAGCAAATAAAAGCCACTCAATTTTCAACTTGAAAACGGTTAAGAGAAAAACAAAAAAGAAAACATGAAAAGTAAGTTCCGTGGTTAAAAATTTCGCTCTTTTACGCCAGCAAATGAAAATAAAAAATTGACCTCTTCTTGTGAAATCAATCAATTTAAATTCGATGTGCCAACTTCTTTACTTTCTGCGAAAACTTTCTTACCAAAGAAAAACTATTTTAAATCAGAAAAACTGTCGCCTCTCTTGAAGAAACTTTAAAAGACATGATGAATGAGGCTTTTTCTCAAGAAAATTGGAAAAAAGAACTTTAACCATTAATTCAAAAAAAAAAAAAACTTAATCTAACAACCTAAAAAATTGCTGAAATTCGTCTCTCTGTCATGTCAACAAAAGATTTTATTTTTGAAAACTTTCCATGTCCTTTATTCAGTTTCTTAAAAAAAATAAAAATCCCACACAATCTATACACCATCAACAACTAACCCAAATGCACAATGTATCAAAAAATTGTGTGGTGTTTCTTAGAAAAAAAAAATGAGAACCAACAAAAGAAAGTCGTTTAAAAAATGAAAAGGAACACCTTCTTTTTATCCTTTTTTCCGTGGAGACAATTGATTTTATATCCTCGAATCTGTTAAGTAAATCATTCCTTAGAGAGTGAGAGCAACTTTTCATTTGTGGTTTATGAAGCTTGTGTCAAGAGCAGAAGGAAAAGTTTTTCTGAAGAAAAAAATAAAATGAATAATGTCCTTCATTCTGAGTCCCGAAAGATAACTGATTAGCAAAGAAAAAGCTACATCTTTCATTCAAAAGTGTTTAAAACTTTTTGAGAAGCTAAAAATAACCCAAAAACTCGTTTTGTGTTATCTACCTCTCACCTAGGAACCATAATATTCTGCTATGTCACTGTCAAATTTTGTTTCATTCATGTCACCAAAATTGGACAGATCCATCAATTAAAGAAAGAGAAGAAAAATATAGAAATCCACAGTGAACATATCCTAAGATTGAAAATGCTGGAAAAATGTCAAGCATCAGACCCAAAAAAAAAGTTTAAAGCTTACGTTATTGCTAAACAGTTAGGATATGTTCACCCATTCTACATTCACAGAAAGTTTCATGACCAAACCGCAATTATTGAGCACGTTAATAAGAATGGCTCTATGAGTAAATCATCTTTCATCTTCGTACTTATGCTTTGGTGAGAGGCTTAAAAGAACTTAACAGTCAACAAACTTAAATCCACTGTTTCTGATTATGGTATCCCTCTCGAGAAGTGGAATAAATCTTAACACTGTTTTGGAGATTATTGCACTCGATAATTTCAAAGGCATTTGATAAAGTCCAAATATTATTGACCCCATGTTGAAAATGCGTGTTTTGGTTTCGATTTCGATTTATCCCTTTTTTGTTGGATTATAACCTTACTTTCGATCTTTCAATAGAATTTGTATTGGGCGGATTCAAGCCTGGGTCTCTGTTTCTAATTTTAAAAAATGAAGCACTATTCGTGTTTTTAAGCACAGAGATTCGTTTATAGTCATACTACACGAATGTAAAATATCTTACCACACTCTATCATCCCCAGTCATTTCAATGTTCAGAAATTCAAGTCCAATGGACACAAACACTTTGTCACCTTCTATTCAACCCTCCAAATGCTCGCTCTGTGCTCTTGGCATGTAAATGGTATAAAAACACCCTGCATCCGCGACGGATATACACAAAATTAACAAAAAACTAAAAATTTGTGAAATTTCGTTTGTGGTTTTGATCGTTTGTGGTTCTGGATTTGGATAACCTGCGGTTTTTAAAGCTTTCACCCGAAACAATGACAAAAATAAAGAATCAGAAAATCAAAAATCAAAATTTTCGAAAAAAGATGCTTGTTTGTGCTTGTAGGAGGGGAGGGCAGTAGTTGAACATAACTGTTCATTAAACATGAAGAAGCTTTCTACAAAATTTAATCTTGAGAGAAAATTCTTTAAGAGATTGTAAAAGAATAACAATGTTTTATGTTCCCTTTCCCTATCGCTCAAGAGCATTCATTGATATTCTTCTGAGTGACACCCTTTTCCGAGCTCCTAAGTTCAATGTTCAATTGTTCAATAATGGAATGAATAGCTAAAAGCGCCAGTGGGGAAAGAAGGAAATCGAGTTAAATCACAAAACGAACAAACTGAGACACCCTGGAATGAAAAAAATAATTCATAGCTATTAACAAGGTAACTTGTCACAGGAAATTCTCCTGTGGAAACGATTAAGCATGAAAGAATGGTAGACGTTAGTATGGATCAAAAGCAGCAAGGGCTATTAGGAAATGGTTTTTTTTTTCAATCATAAATTAAAGAGTCACGTCTTGAATTTAAAATTGCCTCTAATTTTGAGGGAAAAAAGCTTTCGTGACCGAATGCAGTTTTCACGCTTTATTTAACCTCAGTAATTTGGTGTTTTGCATACATATTTTGTTTTGAAAAGTGTTAGATCAAAGTGCACATTTTCTCTCATGCGAAAATGTTTTTTTTTGTGTTTTCAATGTACATAACATAAAAATCTCTTATATAAAAATGGATGCATATATTATGTTTTATGCATGTACGTGTGCTTGTTTGTTTGTACGTCTGGTAAAGACTCCTAAACGGTCAAAACAAATCTTGAAATTATTATATGTTCGTGATAGATATCTTTGCTTTCAGGGATGGATTCCTGTCAAACATTTTTTTTTAAACATCACGGTAAACCCTGAAAATTGGAACTATCAAATATGCATAGGTACACAGATCAAAAACTTGAATTTCTGTGTGGAATTGTGTGTGCCATTGGTCTAGAGCTAGACAGCTCTCCGAATGAACAAATCAGAAAGTTCTTGGTTTATAATTCTGGAACAGGGCGAATAATTTGAAAATCGTAAAATCGATGGTGTACATAAAATTGTACGGACTGTTGTACCGGGATTGGTCTTCAGATGCAAAAATAAAATTTGTTTGATGGAAAACTAGGAAAACACCGAGAAAAGGAAAGACATGCCAAAAATGAAAAATTATTTGTTCTACTTGCTTTTACCCCTACATACTTCTTAAGAGCTTCATCAATTCTTTTTCAGTTTTCATGAAAATTTCGTCGATTATTATTATTTGAAAAATTTGAATTTCTTTTAAATAAAATTTTTGCATTTTATCGCATGATTGAATGATAAACGTAGTTCATAAGGTGAAAATTTAGTTGTGAAGATTGGAAAAATATGTGTAGTTATGTGCAGTTAGAAAATTGAAATTATGGAAAACGAACTGTCATTTCATTAGTATCAACGAAATTTGCAAGAAGTTGAACAAAACATTCTATCATGCTTGGAGAGCCCACTCAATAAAATTTAATTTAATCGATTGAGTATATTACCACTATAACAGCCCCAAAAATATTTTAACATTATGAGTAAAAACTACTTTAACCCATTATTTTTTAACTTGAAATAAAAAAACTAAGCTTACACTGTTGATTAAATTTGATAAATTTGTTTTTGAAACATCAAACATGTCCAATGTTCATATTAAGCAAACTTAGCAGCAAGTAATTTTTTGTGGTGTTCCTTCTTAAAACTCATAACAATTATTCGCCGCACATGCTTTCAAATATACACGAGTGAAGAACATACGTCATAACTTAAACAGAGCGGAAGAAATGCCATATCTTAACACATGCATACATTTAAATGGACAAGGAACAGAATGAGTTCTAAGAAATTCAATTGAAATTCATGTAGCTGCACGAGTTTAAAGGTTATAGATAAAAAAGACAATATTTTTAATTCGGAACTTAGCTTCGCGTGTGTCTGAGATTTTTTGTTCAATGTTTTAAAAATGTTAAATTTGAAACTTATTTTAAAAGGATAAATAATTTTATATCAACTGTAATTCTTCAATTGACAGAGATAGGCGGAAAGAGGTTTTTCCTCATTTCCTGTATCTCTTTGAGTCTGTTTTTAGTCCGGTAGGTAATAATTTTAACTATGGAATTCGAATAGAAGTCATATTTTTTTTAATTTTTGGATTCTTCTAGATAAAATGTTCACGTAAGAAATTTCATTTTTTCGACGTGTTGACCAAAAGCAGAAATTACACTCCCCACTTTTTTCACCAAAATAGTTGATTTTTGATCATATACATTTTTGTAGGTACACTGAAAAATGTCTATACATAAATAGGATGAAATAATGAGTAAATATTATAAATTTAATTCGTGATTTTCAGCCACGAATAAATTCGTATAATATACCTACCTACTCATGTTCGTATTATTTTAGTTATTCTACAAAGAGCTTTGTACATTGTACATTTCAGTAAAATGTACGATAGTTTGTACTATTTACCTTTCATTCGTATGTTTATCAAAAGCATGAATACATTCTACTAATAATAAGTATACAACGAAAGGTAGTATAGTAGGCCCAGGGTCATAAGTCCACAGGCCAAAAGTCCATAATGGACTTTTGACCCACTCTGGTAGGTTACAGGTCCACAAATCAATTATGGACTTTTAACCCACCACTGGGTTAGAAATCCACAAAAATATGGGTCAGTAGTCCATAAAATCAACAAAGTGTAAAGAAAACCAACAGAAACTTATTTTTCTTACTTTGTCACAAAAAATGGAAAAAAAACTGAAACTTTAAGTTTCGATAAATTCAAATGTAAAAAGAGAACAGGATAGGCCTATAATCATAAAAGAACTTCAAATTCTTCTTCTTTACAGAGTTCTTCAGTGTGTTCTTTTTGGAAAAAATTAAATATATTCATATGAACTTAGTTTTTGACCAAATTCGCGGGTTTAGTTAATTAAGAAAAGCAACCACTACACATCTTGTGATGCATTGCATACAAGCGTTTTGAAAGCAGATGCTGCATTTCAATGTTCAATGATTTATTTTGAGCATCGTTTTTCACTTTTGACTGAGGATGATGCTGATTCGGAACATTCAAGATCGATTTGGTTTGATTTCGAGTGAGGCGAGCGAAACAAAAATTAGTCCATAAGAGAATCAATTTCAATCAATTTCAAATTGATTCTCTTATGGGCTATTTTTTTTCGCTCGCTTCGCTCGCTGGCAATTAGCATCAAATGTTCGTGAACAGGGAAATCCCTCCGGTTCGTTAATTGTCTTAGTAGTAGTGCAGGACTGCATACCGCAGCTCGGTGGATGTGGCAGGCAGGTCTCTTTGTGCATCTGGCCAGGAAGGGCGTCTTCCCGAGTTCGTGAAGGATAAAGATGCAGATCTTTATTCGGTCAACACTAGGTACAAAACAGGGTTTTGGTCAAAATTCTGTATGTGCCGAAATTTGAATTCCAAAATTCTGTATTTTATAATTCTGTAAATTCAAAGTTCTGTAAGTATAAAAGCCTGGGGCCGAATTACGGCATCCGTTATCGAATAATACGATGCTGAATTGTGAGTGTTTGTGTGCTTTTGGCATTACCTCTCACGTTATCGAGTTCAGTATCGAGCTTCTAGTACAAAAATTTTAAATTCTCTGCTCAGCTATCGAGCTTAATTTCATTCGACACCAGGGCCGTCTTTACCCTTTTGGGGGCCCTGGGCACTTTTCGAAAATGGGGCCCCTGTATGATTATATAAAAATGGTTATGTTGTGTAATAAAGGTATACAGAAATTTATTCTGTTGTTAAGATTTCTTCCTTTTTTTGGATCCACATACATATGATCGTTTAGACATATTTTGATTTAATAGTATATTTTTATGCACTTCAAAAACACAAATGATACACGCAAACTTTACACAGAACGATGATAAAAACGGAACAGTTTAACTATAAAAACACAAATTAAAATACATTACAAACTTGACACAGAAGACAGAACGATGATAAAAAAATCAAATGAGCAAAAGTCTCACACTAACACTAACAAAGTATATCTGAAAATTCCGCATGCGCAAAAATGATTTGACTATACGCTTATCCTTTTCTTTACTATTGACTTATAGAACAAATAGTGAGAAGTGTAATCTTTCATCTATCTCATTGAATGGCCAAAAACAAAAACTCTTTACCTCTTTACCTTGAAATCTTAAAAAATTGAGTGCCGTTCATCCGACGGATAGTTAAATCGCCTATGTATGAGTTACTGCGTTGATGCAAACTTGTATGCGCGTTGCAAATATAAGCTTTGTTCAGCGAGAAAAAAGACAGCTCAGTACAGCACAGCACAGCGCAGCTGCATGAGGAATGTCAGAACAGTTTGGAACACTTTAGAACACAAAATGTGTTCTACCTAAAAAGATGGAACAGAAAATCCTGTAAGAGGCCGGTTATAGCTATCATTGGTTTTCATCATTGAAACACATCATTGGAATTTTTCTGATAGGTCGGTTATAGCAATCATTGAAAATTTCTGTCAGGAATTTTTTTCCTGCCGAAATTCTATCATTGGAACTGTGAGAAGTTGAAACACAGATCATTGGAATTATACAAAATTGAAACGCAAATCATTGGAACGATTTGTTTCATTTTTTGACATAAAACAATCAGCTGTTCAGGAAACACAATTTAATGAAAAAATATGTGTGTAATTGAACTTTTTCATGTCAATAAAAATTCTTGCAGTGATTTCCGATCGGTTGGTATATAACTTGCACTCCTTTTCAAAAGAAAACATAGTTAAATATCCATTCAAAAACTTTTCCGTATCCATTTCAATGATAGCTATAACCGGCCTCTAATAAACTGCTCCAAACTGTTCTAGACAGACTCAATGAACACCAAATCAGAACAGTTTGGAACAGCACACGTGTCAATGAACACCAAAAAAGCTGTACTTTTCTGTTGCAAACTGTTCCAAAGTGTGCAGAACACTGAACTGTGTCGCTGAACATAAGGCGTTTTTCTTTTTTAGTTCAGAGCTCCGAACTATGAGTGTTCAGAGCTTGCTGAACACGCTCTGAACAAATGAAGCTCTGAACATTTCTGAACGCTCGGATTTCATTTTGAAATGCAATGGAACATTTTTAGTTCAGACATCTACACTTAGTATTTTTGAAAGCTGAAATTAACATTTTTTTGTTAATAAATAAAATATTTAATTAATTATTCAAAATAAAACTTGTCATCTTTGCCTGAGCGACTTGTTTCCACCACCATTTCAATTGTTTTGAGAAAAACACGCTTGCGCTAAGCATTTCGTTCATGCTCGGTCTCTTTTTTCTGAGCGCGAATTAAAACACTTGTTTCTTACTTTTAAAATTAAACAATATTTATTTGGAACTATGTCCTTTATTATTGAAATACTTTTTACTAATTCTAAAAGGA
This sequence comes from Sphaerophoria taeniata, assembly GCA_943590905.1. NCBI lineage: Eukaryota > Metazoa > Arthropoda > Insecta > Diptera > Syrphidae > Sphaerophoria > Sphaerophoria taeniata. The sequence continues at coordinate 30,972,689 of OX016541.1, forward strand.
GCTTAAGGCTACTATGTAGTTACAATAAGACTATTGATAAATTCATCATACAGTCGTATTTATATACTTTTCTTATCTATCTACAAGGAGACCCAAGCGTACAATCGTCTTGCTTGATAATGAAGAAGAGATAATATTCCAACATTGTATACAAACGATATTATCTCTTTTACATATGTTATCATTGTAGCGTTGTGTGCAAGACTGTACTAGAGACTAAAGATATCATTGAATACAAATAATGTTATCTTTTTTCTCAATATGTTTTGCTATGGATACTTAACTCCCCCCCTTGTTAAACGAAATCGTCCCGATTTTTCGACGCTATTTTTAACATTTCTCTTTCATAAGTTTTGTTATATGCGTCAATCTTTTTTTGTTTTTGACGATCTGTTATACATTGTATAGTTTTTATCATTACGTACGTAAATGCTAGAATAACAATCAGTGTTACAATTGTGTATATAGTTGATAATATCGGTTTTTCTTCAAAAGGAATAATTAGTTTTTTTAAAGTATCTATGTTATCGAATTTGTACATTGTATCTTCTTTAATTATTTGGTCGATGTAAGACTCTGAATTATGATTTCTTAATATAACTTCTTTAATTTGCTTATGCATGTTTTTGTATATTTTATCGTCTAGATTTATAGTATTTTCATAAGTAACTAAGTTTATACCATTAATTGTTTGATTATTTAACTTATGCTTACCGCTTAATAACATAACACCGGATTCAATTTCTAAGTCGTAATCGTATTCTTGTTTAATGTTGCATTTTGAAGTTATATTCTTTAAAAGTGGAATAAGACAATTTTCTTCTTCAAAGTTAATTTCACAAATGTTTTTACTTAGATGATTTTGACAATTTCTTGTTCTTAAATAAGTTTGGTTACATAAGGCAATTGTTTTATCTGTAATGATTTTTCCATGTTTTGAATTTAAAGGTGTTACTTTATACAATTTACATGATTTAATTAGAACTGGATATTTATATATTGTGATGAAGAATTCATCAGTTCTAGCTAATAATATTTTAGAGTACTCAAGTATATTTATTATGGGTACTTGAATTATTTCATGTTGAATAATATTTTTAATGTCATCTAAGTCTAGGCTTTCTGATAAATATTCATTATTTTTTGCTGCATTAATTGTTCTGGTCAATAATAATAATTGTTCGTACACTTGTTCTATTACTAAATGTTCTTTAAGGCTCTGACCTTCGAATTGTTGCAAAATTTGTTCAAATCTAGAATTTATAGTTTTTTGTTTATTATTGTTTTCTATGAGATTATTTATACTCGTTTCTATGTTAACTAAGTCATAATGGTCAGGATTACCAAACACATATTTGAAAGCTGTTCCTAAAAAGTTAATTGATCTAGTATGCCTAGTATGTTCTTGTAATTGGTCTGCTAAATTCTTAATTTTACTTAACCAAATTTTTTCTTCTTGTGTAGGTTGATATTTACTAGTTACGATATTTACGTAAGGTTGAAATATCGAAGTCAGGTTGGTGGCATGTAACAAATAAGTTTGTTCTTTGAATAAATACACGTCATCTGTTTGCGTAAGTATAAACTTCTTGTTTAGTAACTCAGTTATTTGAACGTTTCCTTGCCCTTCTTGACTCTGTACAATTCCTAGTAATGTTAGGAATATTAATATTTTCGTCATCTGAAAAATGATAATTCTTTATGTTATCCTTGTGAATTTTTATTCCTTCTTTAGAGATTACAGTGTCTCCTTTATCTTCTTCTACTATTCTTGTTATGTATCTGGCGTTAGATTTCTTTCTAAGACCTGTGATTCTTACCATTATCTTATCTCCTTTTTTATACTCTCTGTGTCGAGTTCCTTTATTTAGACGTTCGATCACTTTTTTGGATGCTGAGTTTAGTTTATTTATTATAATTTCACTATTGCTATATTTATTTTGATTAAAGAAAATGTCTCTAGGTTTCAAACCGGTAACTGAGTGTATAGAATTATTTAATTCACGCACTGTTCTAAATATTTCTTCGATAAGTCTTGTTTTATTCTGAATTGTGAATATTCTAGACAGTTCAGTTATTGTACCGTTTACACGTTCTACCTGACCGTTCGCTGTCGATCTGTATACTGGAGTTTCTACTTTAGTTATGTTGTATTTCAAACACATTTGGTTCACCATTTCTGTTTTGAATCCCTTCTCGTTATCTGTCATGAGTCGTTCACATTTTGGGAAATAATTAGATAAGACCTCTTCCATAACGTCGTACAGTCTGTTTCGAGTTTCGATTTCCCGAAGGATTGTATATTTAGAATACTTATCTACTGTTACAAGGAAAGTATACTTGTCGTTGAAGTATATGTCCATATGAATGTGTGTTCCCACATGTGTTGGTATTTCTGAATTATTCAGAGGTTCTCTGATAGGTTTTCTTTCATATTTTCCAAATAGACATGCTATGCATTTTTTGTTGAAACTCTTTGCTTGTTTATTTAGATCGGGCCAGTAATATTTCTCTGAGATTTCTTGTATATTGTTACGTAACCCTCGGTGTGCTCTTTCGTGAGTTACCCTTACAAGTTTTAGTTGTTCCTCCAAATTTGTCACGTCTTGAAGTTTTCTTGGTGTGAATATAAATCTTACTAGTGGGAATTCTTTTTTTATGTTTTCACCATATTTGTATATGTTTTCAAATTTCGTATGCAAAGCTACAATCTTTTGGGGTTGTATAACTTCTTTCATCTGCCTTAGTAAAGAGTCTTTGTCCTTAAACTTTATTATGAGTCTTATTTTGTTACTAAAATAGATTTGTGTTTCGATATTATTTGTTATATCTTCAATAAGTTCGAACTGTGCAGCGTATGCATTAAAAGGCTGATTCACAGTTTTTATTATATCATTAGAAGAACTTTCAGCTGAATGTGCTGTTTCTATGGTAGAAGTATTTATGCGTTGACGTGATAATGCGTCAGCTACAAGATTTAGGTTTCCTGGTTTATAAACTAATTTTGCTCCAAAGTCTTCAATGATTCCCTTCCAACGTTTCAGCTTTGTGTTGGGATTTTTTTCTGATACAGAATATATAAGGCTCTGGTGATCGGTATATATGGTTAAGTCTGCTATACCATATATGTAGTTTCTGAGTTTTTGTAAGGACCATATGATCGCTAATAGCTCTTTCTCGTTTGTGCTATAGTTCTCTTCTGTCTTACTCAGTGTTCTTGACAAGAAGTGTATAGGTTGCTTATTCTGACTTAGTACGGCTCCAATAGCTATGTTGGATGCATCAGTAGTAAGCTCGAATGGTTTACTATAATCCGGTTGAAAAAGTTCGACTTGTTCTTTCAAATAATTTTTTAAAATTCTAATCGCTTCTAATGCTGAATCATTCAGATTTAACTTAATATTTTTACTTTGTTTTTTGTTTACTTTACCGTTATCTCCTCGTAAATATAATGTCAGGGGCTTGGCTATGCTTGCGTATCCTTTTATAAACTTACGATAGTAACCTGTAAGACCTAAAAATCCTCTCAAATCCTTTACCGTTTGTGGGACTGGAAAATTTTCTATAGCTGCTATTTTCTCAGGGTTCGTAGTGATTCTACCATGTCTGATTATGTGACCTAAGTATTCTACTTCTTCTTGAAAAAACTTACTTTTCTCATCAGATATTTTTAATGTGGCTTTATTGAGTACGTCGAATACTTGACTTATGTGCTGTATATGTTCTTCCTCAGATGAAGAATATATCAATACGTCATCAATGTAAACGTGTACGAATTTACCTACAAAGTCTCTCAAAATGTCGTCCACGCATCTCTGAAATATGCTTGGTGCATTTTTGAGCCCGAAAGGCATTCGTTTAAAATGATATTTTGCGCCATTTATAGCAAAAGCTGTTTTTTCTTTATCATCTGCTTTGATTTTAATTTGGTGGAAACCTGACTCCAAATCTAACGTTGTAAAGTACTTGGCTTTACCTAAATTTTGAATTGTCATGTTGACATCCGGAATGGGGTATCTGTCTGTTACAGTGTGAGCGTTAAGTTTTTGGAAATCAACAACCATGCGCCGTTTTGGTTTTCCTTTTTCGTCCAAACCTTTTTTAGGTACTGTCCATATGGGACTGTTATAAGGACTATGGCTTTTTTCTATTATATCGTCATGTAAGAGTTTCTGTATTTCTTTGTTTACGAATTCGTTATCTGCTATGGGATATGGATATTGTTTAACATAAACCGGATTATCATTGGTCGTCCTAATGCTTGCTTCTATAGTATCTGTAAAGGGTAACGGTCCTATGCTGTTATTAATCTTCATCAGTCTATCTATGTCTGCTTTATAAATATTATTTTCCCCAATTATGTAATTAATTTTCTGAATAGATTCGACACTGCTTATGGTAGTTAGAGTCATATTACTGAAATTTATTTCCGCGTTTAGAACTTTAAGTCCTTCATATCCTAATATCATATCAAAAGACTGAATATCCTCTAATTCAAAAAATGTTATATTTTTCTTTAATATCCTAACTACTTTCTTTGTATCTACCATAGAATAACCATGCATTGTTTTTATTTTTATAGGTTTAATTTTAATTTTTTCGCTAGAATCGCATTTTCTATTAATGTAATTATGGGTTGCACCAGTATCAATAAGAATTTTATAAATTTTCTTAGAAATAGTACTAGTTAAATTTAAGCAGGGCAACCCGTCTACTAGTTTAAATGATCTATTCTTATGTTATTATTTACCATACATTCCGTTTCATCTGCTTCTGCATATGTACTGCTGACATCGTCTCTGCGTTGTTGTCGGGAGTTATTTACTCTCTGCTGCTTGAAGTTCTGCTGATAAGATCGTTGCGGTCTGTTGTGTGTGTTGAAACTCCCGCTGTGTTCACGTTTCGCTGGTGGATTATATACATCGGGTTTGTATTGATTCCAATTTTGTCGCTGTGCATGTACAATTTGTCTCGAGTTTATCTCCATCGGCTGTGGTCCGTCATTTCTCTTGAAAGGGTTTAGGCGTGGTCCTTGATTGTGTTGCTGCATATTATCGTATTGCTTCTGGGGTTGATAATTCGTTGTTTGGCTCGAATAATTTGGTCTTCTTTCGTTTCTGCGTTCATGTGGCATATTTTTGTGGTGCTTATCTTGAGTGAGATGTAAATGCCTGTGCACATTATCATGTTCTATTCTGCGAGCAATTGCGAATGCGTGTTCTAGATCATTTATTGTAGCTGAATATAATGATCCTCTTGTAAAGTTGTCACTCATACCATCAATGAATATACGAACTGCGTCGTCGTTAGCATTTTTAATTAGTCTGTCGATTATATTCGGCGGATCACCTGACATAGTGATTTTTGATATTATTAAATTGAGATTTTTATTTATCTCGTCGTGGTATTCAGACAGTGTGCTTCTTTTTTGCGTGATGGCTTTCATCATGTCTTGTAGCACGTATAGAGGTTCTTGATTAGAGTACGTATAATCTAATCTGTTACGTATCGCCTCAAAATTAAAAATTGTGTTATAATTAGTTAACACATTCGCGGCTGCACCCTGTATTTTACTTTTCACTATAGTCAATGCTGCTGCGTACTTACTGTGTGTTTTGAAGTTTTTAATGCTGTCCATTAATCTGGATGCTTCTTCGCGCCACGACCGATAATTTGATTGATCGCCGTTGAAAATAGGTAGGCTTTTAAATGCGTCTAACTGTATTTCACTACCATCTGTATATGTGGTTCTTATTTCCTCTAGCACAGGTATGTTTGGTACTATGCCTAATCCAGATTTTACTTCATTTAGTTTTGTTTCTAAATTAGTGTTTATTTGATTTTGGTTAGTTATTATTGCTGCTAACCTTGCATTCTCTGTGCGTGTGTGCTCTAGGGTTTGTGTTACTGTGTTGCACCTGGTTTCTAAAGCTTCTAATCTTGCCATTAATACTGCGAGTTGTTCCATTTTGAACTCGTGTCTGTTGTCGTCGAATTTGTGTGTTTTTTTTCTCCACATATACACTTTCACTGAATTGCTTTGCTGCTTCGTACGAAGAAGCTATATTTGTACCTGCTATGCTAGGTAATTCTTGTAACCGGTAACGCGAGTGTTCTGTTTATACTAGATTTCACTACTTGTTCCCGAGGTCCGCTCGATTGAAGTTAAAAAGTATATTTAACCTCCTGGCAGGATCGCCAATTAAAACACTTGTTTCTTACTTTTAAAATTAAACAATATTTATTTGGAACTATGTCCTTTATTATTGAAATACTTTTTACTAATTCTAAAAGGAGCTTAAGGCTACTATGTAGTTACAATAAGACTATTGATAAATTCATCATACAGTCGTATTTATATACTTTTCTTATCTATCTACAAGGAGACCCAAGCGTACAATCGTCTTGCTTGATAATGAAGAAGAGATAATATTCCAACATTGTATACAAACGATATTATCTCTTTTACATATGTTATCATTGTAGCGTTGTGTGCAAGACTGTACTAGAGACTAAAGATATCATTGAATACAAATAATGTTATCTTTTTTCTCAATATGTTTTGCTATGGATACTTAACTCGCGTCGGTCGAACTCTGAACACTCAGAATCAGTGCTCTGAACGAAAAATGTAACACAATCTTAATGCTATGAACACTCTGAACTAAAAAAGAAACACAATTTTTTATTTGACAGTTCAAGCTCTGTTCAGATGTAAAAAAGAAAAACGTCTATAGAAACATCATTATTTTTATTTTTTCATACAGATACAGTGCTATTCAAAATGTGTGTGTGTGTTTTTTTTGTTTCTGTCAGAAAGCAAACTGCATTGCCACTCAGTTAGTTATTCATATTTCTGTTTTAATTTGAATATAATTTGTATCGAAATATTTTTTTTCTTGAGAATAGACCAATAGAGGTTAAGTGATGTTTCAGCAATTTGGGGGCCCCTGGTGATTGTGGGGACCTGGGCCTGGGCCCAGTGGGCCCAGTGGTAAAGAGGGGTCTGTTCGACACACAAACAGCTCACTGATGGGAGGAAATTTCTAAGAAAAAAATTAAAGTTTACTTATTTAGAGAACTTGAGTTATTTTATTATAACATTCTTTGCCAATAAAATCTATTTAGGTCGAGTTATTCTGCTCCAAACCTTCATCAATCTCATCTTCTTAACATTCAAACTTTGTTTTTTGCAAAAAATAAATTTCATGAAACAAAATTAATATTTTTGCCTTCACTTTTTCACTCAAGTTTTGTTTTTTATTTGTCAAACCTCTCAAAATTCCTTCAAAATAATCGAGACTCGATAAAAACTACTAAAATTTTATATTCTCAAACGATACGTGACCTATCGAGTGCCATAATCCCAATGGGGTTACTCGTTCGTTCGATATCGGATGAAACTCACTCACTCGATAGCGGAAGCGATAATTCGGCCCCTGTATTCCAAAATTCTGTAAATTATAAAAGAAAAATTGTTTTGAGAATGAAAAAAGTGCGCACAACAATTTTTCTTTTATTATTTACAGATTTTTGGAGTACCTACAGATTTTTGGTGTTCTTCTTTGTAGAACTTTGTAGATGTTCAGTTCCCAATTGTTACGAACGGACCTCTACCCAAATAATTTGCATATGATTTACATAAATGATATATGTACCTTGATAACACATTTTGCGCTCGATAGCTAAATTAAAGTAAGTTAATCGTAAAATAAATGTAGGTCAGAAAAATGGCCAGTATTAAATTTTTAAAATCCAATAACACCTACTGTTTCTTATTTTGTAAATTGAATAAAAATTGTTCAACAGGCAATTAAAAAAATTGTTTATTACATTATCACTGTGAGTTTTAATGTTGAAATTTGGAATTACAGTATTTCTAAAAGCAGTATAGTGGATTTGCAGAATTTTGATCAATAATTGGTTCCATTCACATATTTTGTATACATATTCATCATCAGTAAAAACCCAAAAAAGTTGTATTTCTTTCTGTTTTTCTTACAATAATAAGAAAATCAGTTTGGGTCAGAAGTTCACACGCATTTTTTGTGGATTTCTAACCCAGTATGGTGGGTTAAAAGTCCATAATTGATTTGTGGACTTGTAACCCACCAGAGTGGGTCAAAAGTCCATTATGGACTTTTGGCATGTGGACTTTTGACCCTGCGCCAGTATAGTATTGTACTAAGAAAAAAGAAAAAAAAAACAGTAAATCGAAAAATATTGAGATGAATGCTGAATGTAATTTAACAGATAAACGCATTAGTAAGAACAACATTAAAAGACTTTTAGATGGTACTTTTTATTAATCTGTCAGTGGTTTTACAAATTTCATATACGAACATGGCTTTGCCGTAGGTGCATCGCGCGGCACCCCGTTTTTAACGAAATTTGAAACAAAATTGCTAATTGAAGTGCTTTATAAGTGCTTTTTATGTACCGAAAAATCAAATTTTGTGCTCCATTGCAACATTTTTTTTTTTAAGCGAAAATTCGGGGTGTAGCACGATATCGTTTCAAACCCCGCATGGTGAAGGAATTGAAAAAAATCATCACGAATAGTATCAAAATAATGTGCTATTTATGTGCTGGCGATAACAGCAATTATAATAAATCATGCACTACGTATCTACACAAAAATAAATATTTTTTTTTTATTTCCAAGCGGCCCACACCCCCCGCCATAACGCTAAGAAATAAATAAGGACTGTCGGAAAATATAAAATTTTGGCACTAGAATTGCGTGCTAATTATGTGATGGCAATGATCGCAAAGAAACCCGAGCGCTCACAATGTTCAATTTCAAATATCCTTTGAAACAATGATTATTTTAATTTCAAAATGTATAAGAAACTTCATACCTCAACGCTCACATTAATGAAACAAAAAGAGAGAGAAAAATAACAGAGAATAAAATAAGCCTTAAAGTATGCAAGGAACTGATCGCCAGATCTCTGTTGCAAAGTTTGCAATCCTCGTGTTAAAACGTTATTCTCACAGGTGAAAAATATTGCTTTTAGCCTCAAGTGGCATATTATACATACTAATGAAATGTACCAGACAAATTATAGCTAAAATAGAGCAACAAGAACACATTATAAAGAACCGATGCACGATATTTACAAGATATGAAAAATATGCTGCTTTTATAATTTACTAGCTAACCCCGCGAACTTTGTCTCGCCACCCTTCATTCCAGAATAAGTATGTATAATTAACACAGATATTGTGATAATGTGATTTGCTTGAATCCAATTGCAATAGAGAACTACATATCTGAATTCTTCCAAGCCTTACAACTAACTTTCTACTCTCATTAAAGCATGCAGTAAAATGCAATTAGCAATTTTTTTTCAAATTTCGTGAAGAACGGGGTGTCGTGCGATGCACCTCTTTGCCGTCTGCCAACATTAATATATTCGTTTTCTATTGTACATTATTCCTTATGCGTTATGTCTGCATATACGAAAGGCATTCTCAAATATACAAATAAAATGAATGCTATTCGTTTACACTAGTACATTGTAAGTTCTATTTATCAAAAATTATTCTTTTCAATGAAGCAAGATGTGAATAATATATTTACAACCGCTAATTTAGCTTTAGCTAGTTCCCATTTGACCAACATGCAAATTGAAAATATGCGAAGTTGTTAGTAGAATTTTCCAATACTTTCGGTAGCTACATGTACGAATGGTGGAAAATATCACGATGTCATTTGAAGCATGTAGATGTAAGAAATAGTTATTATTATAATGAAAGAAGAAATAAAATCACTTAAAATCACTTAATCACTTAAAATCACTTAGATGTCAGAATAGAGGGAATTAGTTCCAATTATTATTAAAATACGCTTATTTTTTGGTAAATGTACAAATGTAGGAAAATATGACTAAGTAATTAGTAGAATATGCTAATACAGAATTGTCATTCTACTAACAATGAGTAAATCCTACGCATAATTCGTAGGGTAAATTTTCGACACTAATTTTCTTACGAATATTAGTTTTGTTCGTAAATTTAACAACTGCATCAATAAATCTAACGAATGTATCAAAAAAAATTACAAAACTATTCGAACACGTTGGCTTACTAATGATTTAGTTCAATACACGAATAAATTCGTACAATTTGTTTAAGGAATAATATTAATAATAAATTCATGTAGGAAATAGGTATTATGCTAATAGTTTAGTCAAAAATTACAAATAATAATATATTAGTGATTTTTTTATGACAGCGAAGCTTCACGCAATTAACGAATATTCATTCATTGTAGCCGAATTTTTCTTCTTAGCAATTTTACTAATAAAATAGGGTGCGAATTTATGTCCGTCTTATAGACGCTTAGTCGGTGACTAGGACTACCGACTCTAATAACATTTACAAATTACAACACAAAAAATGTGTTGTGAACTATATTTTTCTGGAAGAATTTTTTCTCAAATTCATAAAACTAGGAAGTAGGTACTTTTTTGCTTGAGGAAAAAAAAACAAAACAAGATGTACGATGTACCTATATGCAAAGGCAGATAGACAATCATTCTAACTAAAACAAGTGACTCTTCAGAAAAGAGAATAAAACGAACAAAAAACAATGAAAAAGCTTCTCTTATGGCATTTTATCATTTAATGCTTCTAAAACTTCCTTAGGTATGTCATCTTTTTTGATAGTTTCTTATGATGAAGGTACCTATAGTAGGCTCATTCGCCCAGATGGATCCTAATCCACATTACAAAACGAAGAGAAGAATGTATTAAGTTTTATTATCCCTCATAAGACCCTGGCCAACAGCACTATAAAATAGAAGTCTTCAGCCTTTGTTTCTTGCCATTTGGATTCCACCTCAACATAAGATTCTCACATGCCTTTGTAGTTCCTTCATTAATATTAATTTCTCTGGTCAAAATGGTTTTTTTAAAACCTCATTTGTCTCCAAACTCCAACAAACGAAAGGCCTTTCATTTGTTTCCATCTATACCAACTTTCTGTTATTTTGTTTTGCTAGCCATTAAACTTGTAATTTAAGAAAGAAGATAGGTCACCCTTGAGGTGTAGTTTGACAAAGTTTTCTGTATAGTAGCTGTGGGGTGTGAACGTAATTGATGACTCGGAGTAAGTGTGGTTATACCGAATTATTCATTTGATACATAAGCTCAGAAATGTTTGGTGAGTTTTCGGGAAATAAAAGTTTTGATTTTCAAATCCTCTTTTAACGATTTAAATTTATGAATCCGTAATAATAATTCAAAACAAATTTCACGCAGCCAATTTACTGCACGAGCCTTGCTAACTTTTCGCAAAAAAGCAAAAAATAAACATTCCAGGATGGAATTTAAATTCCGCACAGTCCTTTCAACCAAAAATAAGTTAAGCCGTTCACTTTGGACTTTTGCACTCAATAAAAGTTCATCGCCAAACTTTCGTCTCATGCCAACCTACTTTTTCCATTTTGCCACACCTACTCCCCTACTTACCAATCCAAATAGTCAATTCACGAAAAAACTCAACAAGCAAAATAATATCCTATCAGAAAAAAAGAACAAAATCGGAGTAGGTATAAGTACCAACCAAAGTACTAACAACATGACGAAATAAATTGCTGTCTAAGTTGCATTATTGATGAAAAACTTCCTGAATTTCATCACAATTCACATCAGCCTGAATGTTCGCCTATCGTGCCTATGGCAAGCCTGGCAATGGCAACCGACCTCCTGCGCACTTTTGTGCCGCAATAATTTTGTATACAATCTCAGAACATGACACGTGATTCGATTTTTTCATTCACAATTAATTGTCAAGGGTTTTTTCCTTTCGTTTCGAGAACGATGTGGGTGAGCTTGCCTGCTGCCGCCATCACCATCATTCTTCGAACCGAAAATGTGTTCATGGAAATCACTAATCCGACACCGACACAGAGAAGCATGAGGAGGTATTCTTTTTTCGATTCGTTGTGGTTGCGAGTTTGAATGTGTGAGGAGGTTCTTTATTAAAATCAACCGTTATGTGGTTTTGGGAATTGATGAAGAGGTGGCCACGGATGGTATTACGATTTGGATGGCAGGCTGAGTGGGGCTTTGGAGGGTTATAATTACAAATAGTGGTTGATGACGATGATGATGTTGGGGGAGTCGAACAAGATATCCCAATGTCTGCCGAATTCACATGAAATGTGCGACGATGATGGGAAGTGGCTTTGATAGGCCTCTCTAGAGTCCTTGAATTTGCTCTTTACCAACACCGCCGCCGCCACCGCCTCTGCTACAGCAACAATGAGAACAGTAAACATAGAGCACATAAAATCGAACTTTTTAATGGAACAAGGATTTTCGTGTCCATTTCATTGTTCACCAGGATACCATTTTAACCATTCCAACATGTGCCGATGACAGCTTCTGAATACATTTTTTTTTTATAAAATTTAATTTCAACGTAAAATGGTTTTCTGATGAAAATAAAAGTTTAAGTCTTCGAGTTACAGAATGTTTAAAGAATTTTGATTGATGGGAAATGGCCATTCAATTAGTGCTTTTTGAACATACGAGTTGATTCTATGATTTTGAAAATATTGCTGAAATCAGAGAACCCAAATATGCTTACGAAAATTATGTTCATTCTTGAAGTAGTTCTAAAGACGAAGAAAGAGGTAAAAATCGATGAAAAAAAAAAAAACAGGGATATCTAGCTGCTCGACTTTGATTTACAATTATTGTTTATTATGCAGTTATGATACTTATTTGAACTTTTTACACTGTCTCTGTTAGGTGCATGTACAATCCTTCTGTATGTATGTCTGTCTCTTTATTTTCTATTACTGTTTGTAGGCAATAGCTTCAACATTTTTTTCTTTACATGAAACAGCTGGTTCGATTTTTATGAAATTTCGGTGTGAATTGTGATTTTTGTCATGATAGTGTTATAGTAGTAAAAGGAATTTAAAATTTTGAGAAGTAACCCAAAACGTGCTAAAACGCAAGAATTGTGAGATGAGTTGTAGACTTGTTAGTACGAAAGAAGGACGAAAGAAACAAGGAACTACTTAAAATGTCAAAACATTACAAAATTCAGAATTTCTGAAATTTCATCTGGGGGCAAACTGTAGTGAATCTAATCACTACAGTTTGCCCCCAGATGAAATTTCTGAAATTCTTATAATAGGCCAGTTCCACCTAACATCTCTGAGATTTTTTAAGTGGAACAAAAAATCTCCGCTGGAGAACTGAGATTTTTTTCTGAGATCTCTGAGATGAAATTATTTTGAAAACGATTTCTCACTTAACTATTTTGACGTGACTGACATATGCACAGCAATAATTTTATCCCAATGAGAACTGAATATTAGTTCCGCCAAATGATTTTGCCTCAGTCAAAGTGACATTGAGATCTCAGTGAAATAATGAAGATAATGAAAATAACGAATTGTTTTGAGATTTATCAAGCTTCGTATTTCCCTAGGAAATCATATTTTATAGTTTCGGTAAACTCCGGGTCTGTCGGTTAGGTACATTTTTGAGTTTTGATAGTTAATTTGTGCTTGGAAATGTAACGATTCGCTAGAAAGTTTAAGAATAAATTGCAACGAAGTGTTACATACCGAGTTTTGATTGGACATAGTTTTTGTATTCGCGCCTTTATTAAAAGGCATATATATGCAAGAAAAACTATTTCATGCATATCGCATTTACCTTGAGTCTATACCCGACAGTTCATGAACAAAATACCTCATATGAATAATTTCCCCGTATAGTTGGTGTATTTATCCCTAATGTAATTCAGAACCTCCTAAAAATACATAATGCAAGCAAATTTGCAACTAAAACAAATCGTAGGAAAAATTAACACTAAAACTAACTACCACTACCCTTTTTATACTACTTTTAGGGGTAATTTCAACTTGTGGTACGAAACTAGTGTTTTTTGTCGTTTCCGCCGCTGATCGTCCAGCAATCGCCATTGCGCTATTAAAATTTCTCCCCACATGGTGGTAAGGGGTTTTAAATATCGAAGGAAATTGTTCAGGGGCCACAAATAAACCTGTTGATCGACCAGACTTGATGCCTGTTCCTGTTGTGCCGAGTGCCAAAAGGGGCCTTAAATAAACTTGCAGATTTACCAGGAATAAGAAAGCAACTTGATTTAATCTCAATATTGTATTAAGTGTTTCCAATAAAACAAATTTCATGAGTTTCAGATAGACCTTGGCAAGACCGGCGAGCGAAACCTGGGATGGAGGACACAAAGCACATTAGAACGGTTAAAGTTTATCAAAGAAAGTTAAATAGAACTCCAATATCTTGTTGTCAGATATTTCTGTCACAAGAATTTTTTTTTTAACGTGATAATTAGAAGCGGATAGAAAGAAAGCATTAGGGCCTTTGTTTTCACACCATTGGCTATAATTCAATGTGAGGAAAATAAGAGTGATAAAGGTTATTTATCGATGGAAGATTTCCTAAGCCAGAAAAAGCAAGACCTTTTTTGTAAAAAAGCTCATTTAATTTGGGGGTTAACTCGATTATTTCCGACGGGATGGAACATAACAAAATACTTTTATAGTAAATTGTATGCATATCAGCAAGAACATTTTTACCTCAAGAGCAAAGATAACAACCGAATGAAATTAAACTTTTTGATAAATTGCTCATTTGACCCCAAGGTCTCTTTTCAATTCGAATTATATTCTAATTTCTTCAACTCAACGTTTTCAGAACTTTTGCTTAATATCTTCTTTCTCCTCACATTTGTAGCAAAATTAGTTTAAGAACGTTTTAATAGTTTCAAGTGTGCGTTTTCTCATTATCATTTAGATATTTCAAACATTTCTACACTGAATAAAAAAATTAAACAAAAATAGTTTGCTCCCAGTTTTTGAAGACCTTCCATCCCTCCATGCCCTAAGTAATATGAATAAAATAAGACAGCCTTATTTTTGCTTGAAAAAATTGTATTCCTCGAATAATAACAGAATTTTTCCCAGTGTTTTGAAAGCTCTTCAGAGACTCACTTCTGCTCATTTACTCTAATTCCAGGTCACTGCTGAAATACTCCCACGAAACCGGCCACAGTGACAGGATAAGAGTCTTTCGCAACTGGTTCTCAGTTCCAGTGTCATAATGAGCTAAGCTCGTGTGTGTGGCAAAGGATTAAAAAGTAAAAAAAAAAATTAAAATCCAACAGGACACCCATAACATTCAAATCTCTTCACATATCTGGTAAACTCAAATCTACTCACATCAAGGACGAACACAACTAACGAAGGTAGGTTTTTTGCTCTTTGAAATTATTTCACTGGGGTAACATTTGTTTTGCAAAAAAAAAAAAACCGGAACTTGTGTCGTTAATTCCACACCGTAGTCGTATCTCAAACATGTGAATGTGAACAAAAAATAGAGATAAAAAAAATATAATTAAATTGATCCCATCCGGGAGACTGGGACACAAAAAGCAAAACCGTTTTATTCACAGACGTGGTTTTTTGTGTCTGCTCTGAAGTCTGAATCTGAATCCTGGATGTGTAATGATGATGAAAGAAAATATACAAATTAAAAGAAGAGCATGAGAAATTGACTGAGAAAGTATACCCGCACATGGAGATGTAGCTAACCAAGCATATTAAGCTGTTATCCTTAATTTGGAAGCTAATTGATGGATACGTTTAAGTGTGCGGTAGGATTTCATTATTGTATTTCAGCTTTAAGGTCAATCTTGTGTGATTCATTTGTTCGTTTTGCTTCGTTGTGCTTTTTTTTATCTCAGTCATGTTTGTTTGAATTGTTTTTTCACTATTGGTGTAAAAAATTATTTTTTCAAAACTAGAAAAATGAGGAAATTAAAATATTTTATTTAACCACAGATTCAAACGAACATTTTCAGATTTTTAAATTCTCTTATAAATATATCGTCTGAGGCGAGTAAAAAAATGAAAAAAAAATAATCTCCGTCCGTCGTCTATATTCACAAGGATATTTTCCGGGTATTGTGCAAATTAATGTATCCTTCATAGTATTTGTTTTGTTCCTTCCTCAGCTGCTGTGTATAACGACATTGTATAACATCTTTATCTGTGTACATAAAACAAGATATCTCCCAACCAATCCATCGTAATCGTAAGCCTTTGTGGAATAGCTAGACAGTGAAAGTAGTATAAGGTATTCCCAACCAACATACGAAAAAATTGAAATCTCTCCAAAGAAAAGAACAAGAGGCGAATTCATGGTGAATGAAAAATTGCCCCACAAGATGCTTACTCGTCTATTTCCTGCTCTTCACATTTCCATCTCTTCTCTCCTCTATTCTAATAATCTATAACATAAAAAGTAAAATGTGGTAACAAAAAAAATGAAAACGTCTTTTATGTTCTCGTTTAAGGTTTATCCTTCAACCAGCTCAGCTTTATTTTTATACCCAAATTGACTGGGACTAGGAAAGAAGAAAAAAAATGAGAACAAAATATTCTGTTCATTTGAGGTTATTTCGACATGACATAATCTAAACTGTTATCCAACTGGCCAAAAGCCGCCTCCGAATTTTGAAACTATTTCTCCAACAGATACATATCTATATTGCGTCCAGAATAATATCTCTCTCTTATGGCTTTATTTCATCCTCCTTCGTTATGCTTTATTTCGATATTTATTCTGTCATTCGTATGGGCATAAAATCAACCTGTTTTCTTGGTCTTATAATTAACAACAATCAGTGTGTGGAAGTGATTAATTTATTGATGAATATAATAAATCAAATCTATTCTGTGCAATTATACATGAATTGGATATTTACTTGTGTGCCAAAAGGGATGCCTTTGTTTATTGTCATAGATGTCATCCGGAGACAATAAATTGGATAGGACTTGGACAAGGAACTAATGTCATTTATTAAATGAGATTAAATTGTCAATTGAAGTTACATGCCTTATTTGCAGTGATAATAGAAGAATTCGTGCACTTACATTGAGTTTGAAATGCGAAAACATGCAAAATGAATCGTTCTAATTTCTTGCTTGGAATAAAGTCCTTACCAGATACAGTCTTTAAGTGGATCATATGAAAAAGCCTGATCGATTGTGTGCGAGAGTGCACTGGCATACGTGGAATGCCCTTGAATTCTTGTCAGGAGTAGATACCATTCACATATCGTTTTGTAGCTAAATTAAAAAGTAGAGGTCCTAGATGGCTTCCCTGAGGAACTCCTGATCTATCAAAAATGCCTCAGAGATTAAATGCCTGAATATCACTTGATAAGACCTTTTATTCAGATGTGAGGATATCCAAGTGATGAAAAATGGAGGGAAGCCATTATGTGTTTCATCCTAATTTTATAATGGCACGAGAGAGTGGACTCATGCTTGATCCTCTTTCACCGTTATTTCAAAGGAATATTTCTACTTAAATACCCAGTTGCATTCCATCACTTGAGATATTCAAGCATAATATCCATTATTTCACTATCGAGGCTTGCTTTGATCGTATAGTCAAGAAAAGAGATTCGTTCTTTTGCCGTTAAGCACCGTGAATGTTTAAGTAATTATTTCAGTCTGCCTATCTAAATAGATAAAAATATATTCAGAAATTCAAGACAAATGTTTACCGACACTTAAAAGCTTATCATAAGCCTCTTCTTGTAAATATTATATACAATTTGTGAAAAACAGCCATAAGCTTCAAGGTAGTGAAACACTTAGAGAAGGGTTGAATAATCTTATTCAGCCTAATGTCCACCGGACGGAAAGAGAAACAGACTAAGGACTTACAGGTGGGTCCATACGAAAACAACATTTCTAACATTCTCCATCTAAGCAATGCCATGTTTCGCCCAGAATGGTAGAGTTTATTTTTGCAGACATTTAAGTTTCTTCCAGACCTAGGAAAAAAGCATTATGAATTTCGGATCACAATTTAATATTTTCAACTGAATTTCTATTTTTAAACGCTTTTTTTTTTCTTTCCGCAACCCACCCCAAAAGTTGCTTTGAAATTTAAAACTATTTAAAGCTTTTCTTAAAGCTAGATCAAACTGCCAGTAAATTGGGTATAAAAAGAAGTAATTTACATTTACCTACATTACACGTTGAAACATTCTTCGTTAAAAAATTTAAAATTCATGGTTTCGTACACATATTAACTGCAATCAAATCTGCTTACATCTACATAAACCTCATTCCTGGAATAGTCCCTCATACCAAAATTAGTTGAAATTTGAATAAATAAAAAATATAAAGTGGTTATGTAGAGAATGCTAGGCATTTACCTTCCCATAAATGCAACCAAATATTTTTGGAATTTACTTGGTCTAATACAATCCATTCGAAATTCTTTAAAAAAAATGAATGTTACGGAGACTTTAATTTTGTTTTTTAAGTTGGATGGATGGGAATGTCAATATTATTTTTACTTGAAAAATTTTCACTGCAAAATGATAACCCGAAAACCAACAAAAATGTGCATATCTAACAAACTTGAAAAATTAATAATTTCTGTCAAAAAGGGACATAATTTGTTTTTAATTAGCGACTTGAGATTTTCTCGCAACCCTTGTTTCGAAAAATAAAATGAAAAGCCACAAGTAAGTTTATGATTTTTAAAAATTCATTCGATGACATCC
This sequence comes from Sphaerophoria taeniata, assembly GCA_943590905.1. Lineage (NCBI taxonomy): Eukaryota > Metazoa > Arthropoda > Insecta > Diptera > Syrphidae > Sphaerophoria > Sphaerophoria taeniata. The sequence goes on from OX016541.1 coordinate 30,991,290, forward strand.
TTAAACAAAAAAAATTAAAACAAACAAATAAAAACATCAAGCAAACAAAACTCATCTGATGTGTTTGTTTTTATTTGAACCACACAAAAAGGGTAGCCAACCTCAACATTTTTGTAAAGGTTAAACGAAAATGACAAGGATTACGTGAGGCTCATTTAATTATTAATTTGAATGACCTGTTTGCATCATAAAATATCTCTTTATGGCTTTTATTTTAATTGAAATTGGAATAAAATGTTGTAATGTGGCTTGTTAACTTTTTTTTTATTGTTTAATGGGTTTTTTGAGGGTTTGGGTTCTGGTTTTGATATGACACTTTTCTTTCATTCACACTACTTATAACTTCATATAAAAGCGAATAGATACATTCAAAACTTATTGAAGGGCTGTGCACAAATGAGAACCTATCGGTAATGAAATTTGAAAAAAGTCCGCTAGTTCATCAGTTTTGGCTCGATTTTCGGGAAAAATCGACTGATTTCGGATAGTCGTGTATCCACAAATAGTAAAAGCCTTTTTTATCACTTCGATTGTTGGAAGTTTGTGGGATCAATCTCGAATTTACCTGTTTTATCCCACGATCAGCCTCATGTTACCTGCTTATGTCTGTCTTCAGTTTCAGTTTTTGTGCTAGAAAACAAAATCCAAAAATATTGCTTATCTTTACTGATTCCTATTCCATACAAATAAATCATGTAGAAATTCAAAGTTTTTATTTCTGGAGTTATAACTAGAGCGAGACGAAGTTCGCTGCCTTACTAGCAATCATTTTATTATTCAAATTCGTTTAACAGCAAACTTTCCGCATTGCAATTACGCAACATTGTTTCTTCAAACAATGCCCTTTGATTGCTCAGATGAACTTCAAAATCAGAGATGCAATTCTACATCGTCCCTTTTACAAACCCAAACACCCTTCTTTATGCAACGGTTGTTGATTAATGCCAACTGTTAAAACCATCGCCAGACAAGCTCTCTAATTAAAGTTAGAAACAGTATAGGTAAACGCAAACAACGGAGAACTTTTCAAAAAAAGAACTAACAATCTGCCTTCACCCCATCAGCCGTCAATTTCAGAAAATTATGGTCCCTTACCGAAATTCTACCGCAAACAACTAATTTATATCAGCTGGTCTGCTAAAAATACAGACAAAGACTAAAAGCAACAATAACTTTGGAATAACAAAGCTGCTTCATCAATAACATCGAAAATAAACTTCATTTAGTTCACAATTACTTTTCATTTCCGACTCTACTGTCTGCTCAAGAAAGAAAGACGACCGACCGACCGACGGCGATGCTCAAATGGCAGCCTCGCGATGAAATTCCTTCAAAGGACAAAGCAGACTTCCTCTATGGGTGAAAATTTCATTCACATATTTTTCTAACGAAACTATATTATTCTCAGAAAAGGTCTTGAAAATGGTCCGTAGTCTGTGCCAGCAACAGCAAGAGCGGATGTAGGTCGCGCTTTACAAATTTAAGTTACTCCTAAGTTTTTGCAATTAATTAATCACTTTTTACCAGCAATGAATTTTAAGACCAACTGCATCCATAACCGCAATCAAGTAACGAAGGGCTTATACCTAAATATTTTTCTTCTCGTTAGAGATTGGCAGGGATTTTATTTGTAACGTTGTTTCCTTATCCTTGCAGTCCTGCAAGTCATTGGAAAAAGAAAAAAAAACAGAATCAACGTGTTCCGTTCAGTCATGCTAGTTGAGCAATTAAAATTGTAAAATTTATTCTTTAAAAATGAAACTTTATTACAAATAAAAAATGTTTCCGAGCAGAAGTTGGAAACTTCGTTTGTTGGTGGATTGTTGGTTTTTGTTCCAATAAGCAATAAGGTCACTAAGAGTACAACTTGAAGTTTTTAGAGGTCATACTGTTATCCCTATTTAAATTAACGGCTATTTTATTTATATAGCTAATTCAGTTGTTGGTCTTGCCGTTTGTGAGAAATTAGATTTAACTATTTGCATTTTTGCCACCGAAATCATCAGAAACACTTTCAACGAAACATTGTACAAAGCGCAGTTTGTTTTCATATTTCATAGGACGCAACGGATTCATTCGACAAAGTTATAAAAGAGGGAGTGAAAAGTTATTTAGACGCGTTTATCAAAACTGTGGATCCATGGATCCATCCATCTACAGAAAACGTTGGCAGAAAAAGAACAAGTATTAAGTTAGAGGAGCAAGAGTTTGAAGTAGTGCGATAATTCAATTAGCATCGGTCAATAGTAGCTTTACTATATGAAAGAAGAAATATGCAGTTGCTGAAGGGAAGGCCCAAACAACCTTTTAAGTCTTTCAAGGTTCTCACTGTTCGTATTTGCTCACATACGGGCTCGAGACTTGGGAGAGCGACGCAACGCACGGCAGCATAGGCATAGCTAAACAGGTATAGAGGAAAAAAAAATAGAGTGGCGCGACAGCTCTTGAAGAGCCAAAGCCTAAGTGGCTCACTCTCATCAACAATTCTCTGAGTGCGTGTGAAGAATCGAGGGGACCTACAATTTAACGCCGATTCCGAACGGAAAAGTTGAGAGGCACTTTTTCACTTTGAAGTTTTGTCAGGTCTTCGCAAGAGGCAGTACCCGTGAAAGATAAAATAAAAACTTTATGGGCACGAGTAGGACTCAAACCCACGAAGACGTTCTGCTTAGCAGCCAACGCACCTAACCACTAAGCTACGGGCAATTGCAAAAAAGAAAAAACAGGTATAGAAATGTTAATAATATTCAGCAGGTAAGAATTGCAAGGTCTAAGTTTTTTGACAAGGAAAATGTCAGTTCAAAATAGACATAGTCCACTAGTTTCGTTAGCGTTAAAATCATTGGTCTTGTCGTTTTTGGAAACCCGGTTTTGAAGGATTGCTTGAAATGCAGACATAGTGTTATAAATTTTGTATAGAATTTGTTGGGGCTGTTTGTTCCGTTTAAAAATATTTCCTTTTAATTTGTGTTTTAAGTGTATGTCTTTTTTGGCTTGCTAAGGGATATCTTCATCACAAAGCTAAAGATATCAAAGGAGCTGTTCATAGGAAAATACAGCGATACACTAGTACCGGCGGTTTTAAAGATAAATCGAGCTCAGGGAGACCTAGAAATACGACAGACATTAAAGATTTGCCTATTTATCACTTCAAGCAAGCGTTCCAGGAAAGAAAAAACAGCACCACAAATATGCGCCGAGATAAATGAGACCCGGACAAAACCACAACCTGTTTTAACGATACAACGAAGATTATAAGACATGCTGGGCATTTTGAGCGCGTCGCATTGTGGAAACCACTTCTATGAACCCAAAACCCATCAGGATTGGACGGATGAATATTTCAACAAAGTCTTATGGAGCGATGAGTCCAATTCTAAGGTGTTTGGCTCAAATTGCAGAGAGTACCTACGTTAGCCGAGACCCAGCGCATGGAGGCGGTTCGATATCGTCTGGGGATGTTTCTACTACAATGAATTATGAGATCTGACACGAGTGATCGCAAGAATGGACAAGCAGGTCTAAAAACTAATATAAGAGTACTATGTTTTGGTATCTGGTCTCAGATTAATCGGTGAAGGCTTTGTTTTCCAGCAAGAGAATAGCCCAAAACACACTTGAAAACTTTACCGGAATTATTTGAAGCAAAAGAAAGATGAGGAAATTCGAAAAGTAATGACTAATGACCATTCTGTTTTATGGAAAGAGCTTGTCAGAAAATGTCAAAAATTACCACTTAACATTGTAATCTGCTTTTTGAGAAAATCTACAAGGTTTGTGGAACAATATCCCTCAAGAATACCTATACACTCAAAAATTTTCATGCATAAATAGTACGAAAATATGAGTGAATCGTACGAATTTTTTTCGTAGTTTTCAGCCACGAATAAATTCGTACAATAAACTCATATTCGTATATTAAATAAAGAGCTTTGTTCATTGTACGAATGGAATGACAATATTTACGTTTCCTTTCGTACATTTACAAGGAGCAATAGTACATTCTACTAATATTTCGTACTATTTACCCTCAATTTGTAAATTAACAGAGAGCATTAGTACATTCTACTAATACTGCGTACTATTTATTCCCCATTTGTAAATTTACAAAGAGCATTAGTTCATCCTACAAATACTTCGTACTATTTACCTGCCATTCGTAAGTTTACCAAAAGCATTAGTTCATTTTACTAATACTTCGTACTATTTACTTGCCATTCGTAAGTTTACCAGAAGCATTAGTTCATCCTACTAATACTTCGTACTATTTACCTGCCATTCGTAAGTTTACCAAAAGCATTAGTTCATTTTACTAATACTTCGTACTATTTACCTGCCATTAGTAAGTTTACCAGAAGCATTAGTTCATTTTACTAATACTTCGTAATATTTACTTGCCATTCGTAAGTTTACCAGAAGCATTAGTTCATTTTACTTATACTTCGTACTATTTACTTGCTATTCGTAAGTTTACCAGAAGCATTAGTTCATCCTACTAATACTTCGTACTATTTACCTGCCATTCGTAAGTTTACCAAAAGCATTAGTTCATTTTACTAATACTTCGTACTATTTACCTGCCATTCGTAAGTTTACCAGAAGCATTAGTTCATTTTACTAATACTTCGTAATATTTACTTGCCATTCGTAAGTTTACCAGAAGCATTAGTTCATTTTACTTATACTTCGTACTATTTACTTGCCATTCGTATGTTAACCAGAAGCATTAGTTCATTTTACTTATACTTCGTACTATTTACCCTCCATTCGTACATTGAACAAGAGAATTAGTTCATCCTACTAATACTTCGTACTATTTACCTGCCATTCGTAAGTTTACCAAAAGCATTAGTTCATTTTACTAATACTTCGTACTATTTACTTGCCATTCGTAAGTTTACCAGAAGCATTAGTTCATCCTACTAATACTTCGTACTATTTACCTGCCATTCGTAAGTTTACCAAAAGCATTAGTTCATTTTACTAATACTTCGTACTATTTACCTGCCATTCGTAAGTTTACCAGAAGCATTAGTTCATTTTACTAATACTTCGTAATATTTACTTGCCATTCGTAAGTTTACCAGAAGCATTAGTTCATTTTACTTATACTTCGTACTATTTACTTGCCATTCGTAAGTTTACCAGAAGCATTAGTTCATCCTACTAATACTTCGTACTATTTACCTGCCATTCGTAAGTTTACCAAAAGCATTAGTTCATTTTACTAATACTTCGTACTATTTACCTGCCATTCGTAAGTTTACCAGAAGCATTAGTTCATTTTACTAATACTTCGTAATATTTACTTGCCATTCGTAAGTTTACCAGAAGCATTAGTTCATTTTACTTATACTTCGTACTATTTACTTGCCATTCGTAAGTTTACCAGAAGCATTAGTTCATCCTACTAATACTTCGTACTATTTACCTGCCATTCGTAAGTTTACCAAAAGCATTAGTTCATTTTACTAATACTTCGTACTATTTACTTGCCATTCGTAAGTTTACCAGAAGCATTAGTTCATCCTACTAATACTTCGTACTATTTACTTGCCATTCGTAAGTTTACCAGAAGCATTAGTTCATCCTACTAATACTTCGTACTATTTACCTGCCATTCGTAAGTTTACCAAAAGCATTAGTTCATTTTACTAATACTTCGTACTATTTACCTGCCATTCGTAAGTTTACCAAAAGCATTAGTTCATTGTACTAATACTTCGTACTATTTACTTACCATTCGTAAATTTACCAAAAGCATTAGTTCATTGTACTAATACTTCGTACTATTTACTTACCATTCGTAAATTTACCAAAAGCATTAGTTCATTGTACTAATACTTCGTACTATTTACTTACCATTCGTAAGTTTACCAAAAACATTAGTTCATTCTACTAATACTTCGTACTACTTACTTGCTTCTGGAAACGCCTGACAAATTTGTTGCGAAAGAGCATCGCAGTCGTTTGTTGTGAGATCGTGGTTTTTATAATACAGAATTGTAAAACAGCATCGACCAAAACTTTCCGCAAGTTGTCTGTTATTTTGGGTGTCCTATTAAATTTCTTCAAATACAACTTACCTGCTCGTTCTTTCTGTCATCAAATACTTAGCACTCTTAGCACGCTTTTTATGTTATTTTAATTTTATTTAAAAAAAAAAACTCATAAACCAAACTAAACACGATCAAAATCACAACCAAAATGAGCCATTGCCATGATTTAAAAACAATGACGCAATCCGGTTCGAGTAGCTTAATAATAGTACAATGTACTAATGCTCTTGATAAATGTACGAATGGAGTGTAAATAATACGAATTATTAGTACAATGTACTAATGCTCTTGTGAAATGTACGAATGGAGGGTAAATATTACGAAGTATTAGTACAATGTACTAATGCTCTTGGTAGATGTACGAAGTATTAGTAGAATGTACGAATGGAGTGTAAATATTACTTAATAATAGTACAATGTACTAATGCTCTTGATAAATATACGTAGGGCGTGTAAATAATACGACGTATTAGTACAATGTACTAATACTCTCGGTAAATATACGAATGAAGGAAAAATATTACGAAGTCATTAGTAAAATGTACTAATGTTTCGCTTAGTGTTAGAATGGTGGAAAAATAGTACGATGTATTAGTAAAATTTACTAATGCGTTTGGTAAATATACGAATGGAGGTTATGATATACGAAGTATTAGTAGAATATACATATAAAGAAGTTGCATTCTACTTATAATGAGTAAATCCTACGAATTATTCGTAAGGTCAATTTTCGAGACTATATTTTTTACGAATATTAGTTTTGCTTCGTACATTTAACAAATGCATGAGTAAATCTTACGAATGAATTTGGAAAAATTACGAAACCATTCGTACACGATGATTTACGAATGATTTAGTTCAATACACGAATAAATTCGTACAATGTACTCATATTTTTGATTTACGAATAATATTAGTACATAGAACGAAAAAATTCGTGTATTTTACCAAAAATTTAATCAAAATTTACTAATACATTCGTAATTTTCGTATTACAGAAAAGCTTCGTACAATCTACGAATATTCGTTCAATGTACGAATTTTTCTCGTACGAATGCTATTCGTAGCAATTTTACTAATAAAATTTTTCAGTGTACAACACTACTTTTTTGTTATGTTTTTATAAAACGACATGCCCCTGACTTTTTTAGCACACTTTTTTTTTTCCTGAAACCGTACCTTATTTCGGAAATAAGATTTGATCTTTCTATAAAATTTCAGAGGTGGTCTCAAACTTTTGGTCGGCATCGGCGGCGTTGTGCAAGTATAACAGTAAGACCTAAGGATTACGGTCTTGTATTTAATTTTATTTGGCAAAGAGGTGAAGGTACAAATCAAAAATGACTAGGCATAATATAAAAAGTCTTGTCTTTGAAGATGATATAAAGATGTACAAGGACATCTCTTAATGTAATTATCAAATTCTACTACGAAGCGTGTAACGTCTTCATTGCAAGTTTTAAGATGTTTAGGTATTCAAAAAACATTTTCTTTTGAATAGTATAAGTAGGCAAGCATTATAAATCTTGAGTTATTCTTACTTTCTTGTTATGACATCATAGCTTTCTGTGGATGAGAAATTGAACCGAGGTCCTGCATTTTCTTTTTTTTTCAATTGTTTGTTGAACTTTATGTTTAATTCTTTTTTTAATTTTAATTGAATTTTCTAAATAATCATTATTGAGAAGTACTCCAAATATTTGTACAAATAACAAATTACTTCGGTTATTATTGAATTAAATCTTAGTCCACACACAACAAGAACAAGCGAAAAAGAGGGAAATTGTTTGCCAACATTTCTTTCTTACAAAACCTTTTAATTTCTACCTCAAAGCAATTTCTCCATCTTCGCCTTGCGTGAAATTAATACTAAACAAATATAATTTTGCTGGTACTTGCAAACATCTTGAAATCCGAAATTCCCCAATGCACTACAGCCATTTTATTCATTATTATAAAAATTCTTACATTTTATATTAAAAAAAAGACTAAAAAAACACCCCAGACCACACCAACAAAGGTCCTTATTATCATGATTGAATCAGTAAAATAAACATGCGTTAAACACATCTTAAAAATTCATAACTTAAGAGAACAAAATAAAAAAAAATGTTTTTTTGATCATAATACAGTTTTCCGCTTGTGCAGGATATTCCTGAAATATTTTTCATTTTTCATGGCTTTGTGGTTTAGGTGTGGGCTTAAAAAAATGTTCGGCCGGGTTTGTGAAGGATTCCTACTGAAAAATTTAATATTCACTTATTTAATAAATTTGGTTGGAACCTTCATTCAAACTCTCCTCTCAGACGCACATGATGAAGTTTTTTTTTTCATTTTATTTTGAGGTTATTTACAGAACACATTGGAAGGGGAGACATAACGAAAACGATGAGGCTATGAGATTCCTTATTATTTTTTTCGCTTTGTCTCTCTCCCTTGAAGTTTAGCGAGAGGCGGTGTAAAATTAAACTTGAGGTTTGTTAAAGAACTTATAACAAAAAAAAGTTTGACTGATAAAAAGTGCAAAACCTGAGGAAGATTGAAACCACAAAAGAAGAAAGGAAGAAAAGACGAAATTAAACAAATGTCGACAAAGATTCAAAAGCACTTGACGATGTAAATTGAATTTTTATCGTCATCAAATTTCTGCTGGTGATGTATTTAAAAGAAAAAAAAAGATGATGAAACAAAAGCAATTAATATAAACAATTTAATATAAACAGATTCCAAGTTTTCAGCATTATCCTTAGAATGTAAACAAGTCCTTCAAAAAAACTGCTGATGCAAGTTAAATTACCCTGAAATTGAATTTTCGACTGAGAAAAAAAAACAACACACAATAAATGTTTTTGAGTAAAACTTTTTCCTTATTCAAAAAATTCTCTGAAATTAATTTTCTTTGATATAATAACATGGCGATTATGTTTTTTTTTTGTTATCGAGGAAAAGTTGATTTGATAATGTAGACGGTCAAAGGTATTTTCCCTCCTTTCAACATTTTCGAAATGAAATAAATGTTTTTTTGAAAACCCACATCATGCGGGACGTTAAAATATTTAAATCGAAAACCGTTAAATTATTTTCTCGTTTCTGTGTTAATTACTGTCATCACGTAGAAGCCTTTTCTCGCCTGTCTTAAAGAAAAGGTAGGTACAAAGGAAAACACCTGACTGGGCGGAAAAGACAAATGCACCAAATTGCTAAAGTTTCATTTCCCAAACGACACTTTGCCGCACTAATTAAAATCTCATTTTCATTTCAGCTGTTTCTTTGAAAGTTTGTTAGGCTCTTAAAAAGCTATACACTCTAGGACAGCAGGCTAGGCTTAGGTTAAACAACCATTATGTTGATAAGCTTCCAAGTACTATTGTGGATGACATTCTCAGAAATAGATTCAAAACACCATCACTCTCCTTAAAAGAACTGCTTACCCGATTTGTATGAATTTTAAGGACTCCTTATAGTTTGAGTTGAACAGCATTAATTTTTTAATTTTTTTTAAGCCAATTAAATTCTTTTGAATTCGGAAATATCTTTGGACATTGAAATGTTTCCTTCGATTGAATTTTGAAAAAGTAAAATCAAATTAAATTCAGATTAAGAATATATGAAAAAAACCAATTCATCGAACCTTTTTTTTCTTCATTTCGTTGTTAAAATAGAATTAACGAAAAAATGGCTTCCCTTCACTTATTTTTTTTCTCCCCAGCTATTGTTATTTTCATTAAACTTTGCTTAAATGAAATAATCGAAAACGTACAGACTAAATATCCGTTCTGCATAATTAATCAAAACAAAAAAAAAAACCTTTTTCATTCCACCTCCCATCAGTTATATTCATTTTATTTAATAAGAAAGAATTGTGCTGTTGAGGGAGGTTGAGCGTTAGGGTGAATTCACTAAGATTAATTGAAAAGAAACAAAACAAAAGAAAGAACAAAAAAACGGAGAAGGAAGCAAACGAGAAGAAAAATATTTAAACGAACTTAATTTAGCTTCTTTATGACAAACTTTCATTTGTTTCAATCAAGGAAGGAAATAAGTTCGAAGGTTGGACAATGACTGTCCGTCTTTAATGTTATTGAAATTATTTTGTCTTATCTTTTGAATTTGCTTTAGATTATTATTTCTTTACTAATCGTATACGTACAATAACATTAAATGGCAAAAGTTGACAATGTATTACGTTAAGTTGTATTTAATGTCTTGATCATATTTCAGTAATTCTTTTCTTACTTTTACCGAATATTATTTTAATTTGTCATTGATATGATTAAGAAAATTTCTGTGAGTACAACCCAACTCTATCTCTATCTCTAAGATTAGGCAGACCAAAACGTGGAGATGGAGACCCAATATTTGTGGTTTCAGACCAGGCTAACCGACTATCTATTTATCAGATATTCAACCTAAGCTAAAGAATAGAAAAGTGTCTTGAACTTAACATCTTAACAAACCTTCTGTTTAAAGACTTTAAGGCCGCCTAAGATAGCAAAGTAAGGGTAGAACTGTACAAAACCATGAGAAAATTCAGAAAATTCTTACTTAGCTAGCTGTCTTAGTTTCGCAAGCCTAGTTGGTTGAGGTCCTCTACCAACTGTTTTGTCCACCTGATTCGCGGTCATGCTCTTCTGCAACATCCTTCCAGGTTGGATTCAAAAACTCTAGAAGCTCGGACAACTATTTTCCATTCGCTTGCAAATCCAGACATTGGAATCGTTAATTTTTCCGACTAGGTCTGTGTCGCTTTACATACACGCAGTGATGTATGGTGAGAGTTCTACTTTCTTTAGTTGCTCGGGACATTATTCGACTAACCAATTGCCTTCTAAGCCCAAAGAAACATTGATAGGAAAGACAGATTCTTCGTTCAATTTCAGCACAATCATAGCCGTATTTAGGGAGGGGGGGGGGGGGGTTAAAGGGTTTAACCCCCCCGAAATTTTTGTTTACATCCATTTTCCATTAAAGTTAAAAGTACATAAGTCGTTACATAGATGACTATATTTAAAAGTGCCATCTTGATAGCACATCCGTTTTATGGGGGGGGGGGGGTTACGGGGTTTACTGACCCCCCCCCCCCCCACGAAATGGAAAATCAAATAATTATTGATGAATTTATTTTTTGGCTAGCACTGAATTTATAAGTTTCTATTAAGGCTTAAAGGCATTTATCTTCCAGAATAAAAGTCTGTTAGAGCCATAGCCGTATTTAGGGGGGGGGGTTACGGGGTTTTCTTTTAATAAGTCGTTATACAGGGTGATTCACGAGCGTTGAGCCAAAAAGCTAGTCGAAAACAGAAAACCGGATGCAAAAATATCTTTTCGTTTTTGAGAAATTAAGAAAAAACCAAAACCTAAAAAAAATCTTTGTTTTTATTTTTACCTATCTGGACTTTTAGTTTAATTTATTAGTTTAATTTAATTTAATAAAAATAAATAAAATAAATTTAATTTTTTGTAATTGGAGTTTTATGAGGACTCAATAAAGTAGAAAAGTATTACATTATCCCTGGAGTAACCATTTTGTTCATTGATAACGTCTGAAAACTGACCTGTAATTTTTTCTTACTATACCTGGGGCCGCGGCCACTCGCCGGCAAAGAGTTCTACTTGCTAGGGGCTTAAGATAATTAAACCGCATTTTTTCTTGAATGAAAAAACAATTAACAACCTAAAGGTAAATAAAAGGCATCGCATATTTACTAAACAACCATTTACAATTAAAATATTAACTCATCAACACATAACAATAACAAACTCATACGCTCGAGAAGAGTTAGCGGACAGGAATTTCTGCTACGGTTTAACTTATTGTCGAGATCGGGAAGCCGAAAGACTCTTCGCTGAAAGATATCCCAATAGATGGCGCCCAAGTCGTAGCATGTTTTCAAGAATCCGCCGACGAGAGCACTGAGAGCTAGAAGTGAAAGGTCAATGGCAGACGTTATCAATGAACAAAATGATTAACCCAGGGAAAATCCAATACTTTTCTCTTTATTGAGTCCTCATAAGACTCCAATCACAAAAAATTAAATTTATTAGTTAAACTAATAAATTAAACTAAAAGTACAGATAGGTAAAAATAAAAACAAAGAAAGAGAAGAAAAAAAGTGGTTTTGGTTTTTTCTTAATTTCTCAAAAACTAAAAGACATTTTTGCATCTGGTTTTCTGTTTTCGACTAAAAATTAACAAAGACATTGAATTTTTAAAACAAAATTAGTACTTAATTACATAAAATTTTGAAAAAAATTAGTTCAAAAATGTTTTTTTTTGCTTTTTTTTCAAAATTTTGAGTTTGAAAATTTATTTTTTTTAAACTATTCGTTAAAACAATTTAATTTAAAAACAAAGTGAAAGAAAAAGTTTTTGGCTTTTCAGAAAGGTATAGCACGGTGTTGTAAACGAAGCCGTTGATTTTTAATAATTTTTTTTACAAAATAAGTCAATTTTTCAGAAAATCGCCCCTACTGGCTAAACGGGGGCGAATAGACCCCCCCCCCTCCCATACGATTTTTTTCTTGTCTCAACTCAACCTACACGCTCTAACTTTTTGGCACAACGCTCGTGAATCACCCTGTATAGATGGTTGCAGTAAAAAACGCCATCTTGATAGTACCAGTCAAATAAATATACAAAGCTCTGAACACACTTTTAACTGAACGTGTTCTGAGCGCTCAAATTTTTTCGAGACGCATTTGATATTCAATTGACATTCGCCATTTAACAGCGGAAAATTCATGAGAATTTTTTGAATATATATATTTTTGAATAGTAGAGGCAAGATGGCAATCGATTTTGGTGACATCTTGAGAGGGAAGCGTTTTTTTAACATAAAAAATCCAATTAAACCCTTCCTACTTTGACACAGTTCGGACTAAAAATGTAATCCATTTTAACCAAACGTCAAAAAATTTCTCATTAATAAAAATAATTTGTTTCCGGAGTAGTAAAGTTAGTGACGTTAAGCTTAAATTCCCGTTGGGGAATTTGTTGTTGTTGATACTTATAAACCATCTAATGAACTTTTATCTTACATTTTTTTTATTGCTTCGCTAAACCACCCTCCACGGTGAAATAAGTTTGTAAACGTCTGTTAAGATACATTTCTTTTAGTAATAGCATTTTGCACTTAGTCCACAGAATAAGGAATAATCCTTCGTTATTCCGTAGGTACTATCCAAATGGCATTTTGACTGAATTTAATAATCTATATGATATCATAATATATAAAATAAACTTTTTTAACACAGATCATCACTCTTGTGAATAAATAACATGTATACGCAGGTGGCCATGGTTCAGAGGATAGAGTAGTGGATTGCTAAGCCGAACGCTACGGGTTCAAACCCCAGCTTCAGCAGCATTCTTTTTCTACAAAAATCGCCAGCTTATCTGAGGCCACCTGTGTGATAACATGAGACAATACAAATCTAAGTCTCCTCCTCTGAGCCACGTAGGTTTCTGTTATGTGTGCTTTCTTTCTATGTGTCTATCTGTCTCTCTCTCTGTTGTATTAATGTATTGTTCTGTCCCAGCCGATGGTCTCAGTCACCAGTGCTGCTATGTGTCTGTAGTTCGTTACATTTATGTGCGAAGTACTGTGAAATGTAATGTAATGTAATAACATGTATACAAATAAATTCCTTAACATAAATTAATAAGATTTATAATAATGTTATATGTACTATATTTATGTATTTATTCTTCCTTTGTTTTTGTTTTTATTCGTTCGTTTAAATAAATAATGCCATACTGTGTTATTTTTTGTTCAAAGAATTTATTTGTATATAATTAATTCACAATCATGATGATCTGTGTGAAAAAAGAATTATTATATATAGTTAAATATTATATTTATGTATTTATTTTGTTTTTCTTCTGCTTTTGTTTTTATTCGTCCCTCAATAAACAATAATGCTTTTTATGAAAGAAGTTCTCTCCTACTTTTTCCAAAACAAAGTAATACAAAAATGTTATTGAATTCCAATAAAGGGAAGTTAACTTAATTTAAGATTCATATATTTAATATAACATGCAAAAACATCTACTCTGAAGCTTTGAAGCCAGAAAGACTTCAATTTTGTAGTAGAAATGATTTTTTTCATATGCATTCAAATCTTTATTATTTGTTTTACAATATATTTAAAAATACTGCATAAGTAACAATGATTAATATTAAAGAATAATATTAAAGTAAAAGATACACTCAAGAATTATTTTTAAACTTTCCATCAAAAATTGTTTCGTAAACAAATGCATTGGCTTCGGGGAAGTGAAAGAATGTGATAAATTTGATAAATATGTTTCCTTTTTTTATTAAAAACTAGCCGACCCCGCGAACCTCGTCTCACCTGCCACCAGATCAAGTCAATCTAAAAATAATTTAAAAAATTCTCGTTTTGCGGAGTTTTCTGATTTCTTTTACTAATTTTTGAACAATTGCAGCTATCCCATACAAAAGTATAATTTTCGACCACCATTTGATTGTTTCCATTTTTCAATTTTCCCGTAAAATGTTCCCAAAATTTGTTTTTGCAGGAACCCTGGCTCGTGTTAGCTTTGCATGCAGTCAAAATTTTATAACAATACGTTGAACTACTTAAGAGTCTTTACCGGTCACACAAACAAATCAACATGCATCCATTTTATTGTTTACATTATTATTATTTTCAGAGATAAGCTCTAAAATGATTATAAGACCTATATTTCCAATTTCAAAGATATGAAATTTTTCTAGCTTGAAAACAAACTTTCCAACAAGGTCAAAATCCTAAATGTGATAAACAAAATCAAACGTGTTGCTCTTTTCCTTAATTTTCCAAAATTGCACCTTAAATTCCATGCAATAGTTTGATATTGTGCTCTAACACAGTTTTTCAAGTTCCCCATCACCAATTTTTCAGTTTTCCGTTTGAAAACCAATGCACATAGATACACTTCCATGCAGTTTTCTATTTAAAAACCAATGCGTTTTCCGAGTTTTTCATCAAAAACTTTCTATTTTTCATTCGAAAACCCAAAACCCATTTTGAACACTAAAAAAAATTCCAAGCAAAAAAAAATCAAATTTCCGACCTTTGTTTGGTTTTTCCAGTTTTCCTACTCTTCCATGACGTTTTCCCTTTTTTTTATTTTTGGTAACAGAAACCATCACTGAAAACAACAGTATTAACCATTAAAATTTCACAAATATCTAGTGGACCATTTCGGAGTCCATAAAGGACATATAAACAAACAAACGTATCCATTTTTATATATATAGAGACTAGCAAAACCCCCGCCCGCTTCGCAGGGCTTTAAACAATTTTGTTTGTTTTTTTTTTTTATATGTATGTGTGTGTATGTGCTATATTAAATATTCTTTATTAAAATGCGTTTTTGATAAACAATATTTTTGGTTGTATATGGGCGGAGTTGCCCGTAGCTTAGTTGGTAAACGCGTTGACTGCTAAGCAGAACGTCGTTGGTTCGAGTCCTACTCAGGCCAAGTTTTTATTTCATCTATCACGGGCACTGCCTCTTGCGAAGACCTGACAAATCTTCCAAGAGTATCAATCTGTCATAAAAAAAGTGCTTCTCAACTCTGCCGTTCGGAATCGGCGTTAAATTGTAGGTCCCCTCAATTCTTCACACGCAGAATTGTTGATGAGAGTAAGCCACTTAGGCCTTGGCTCTTCAAGAGCTGTCGCACCACTCTATTTTTTATATGAGCGGATGGCTTACCAACACGTGATAATGTTTAGCGTTGCAGTATAGGAACTGCTTATATCAGATGGGGCGCTACATTAGCAACATCGAAGCAGTTTGGCGTAATTTTTCGTTTTAAATACATGGAAGGTATCCACACTTGTTCTTTTGACAGTGTATTTGTATATTCTACACTTGGAAATAGTGTTTCAAGATCAGTGGAACCACCAAATACAACTTTAACCGCATCTTTTTTCGTTTTGCCAAATCGATTCAGCACTAATTCTCGTTCAATATCGTTGCACATCGATTTTAGAAACACTTTCACTTTTATTTGTACCAGCCATTTTTGCACCTTCACTCAACCTAGCTGATTTTTGTTATTTTTCCTTTTGCTTTGAAAGACACCTTGAATTTACATTACATTACAATAAAAATACATTTGGAAGTGAAATTTGGCCTTTAGAATCAAGTGAAATTATTCCATTTGTTATATCTAATAACTACTTAGAAGATTTCGTCGCAGATGCATCGTTTTTTAACTGCACACGAACATTTTACGACAAATGTTTTGTTCCTGACATAAAAGAGATAAACTCGCCGGCAGCAATGGAACGTGGTATAATCGACAAAGTTTGTCGAAGGTCATCAGCCAAAAGTATAATGGCGCTACCGCTAAACTTTTTTTTCCTCACAAATCCTAAGGTCCGATTTAAGCTCCAAGTAATTTTTTGTGCACCATTGTGCTTTCGTTCCACAGAATAAACTGAAAATGTCAAAAATGTTGGCCATTCCTGACCGTTATGAAATATTACATGTAATTGTTTCATTTATCTCCATATTCAAAGGCAACTTAAGAGCAGAATGCACTATACGGCCACCATCTATTTACGTGGCTGTGATTCCAGAAGAAGCCAAAGCAAATGCTATTTTATTTTCAGATCGTTTAGATGCTAAAATTAATGACAGCAAATATGTTTTTTCCATATCACACTGGCCACTGGGTGCATCTAAAAAATACATACTATTACTCTTATTGATCACAGTATCACACTTTGCATAATGGTGTCATACACATCAGCACGTTAGTTTGGAAATATTTTTAATTCAATGCAACTGTATTGCCTTTCGCGTAGTATTTCTTGATCAAGAACCTCTTGCACAGCACAATTTGGAGCAACCAATCCTAAATGTGCCAATGCTTTATTCGCAATCCGGGCGAAAGTAATTAACTTCCACGAATCCCTATATAGAAATTGAATTTGAACGCATTCAATTATCCATTAGATTGGCATTAGCAATGACTATATTGACTCAAGGTCAAGGTCAAGGTCAAACAATGTCTGTTTGTTGCTTACCTATGTATATTTAAGTATTTATTTCTCATCTCGCCTGCCTTCTGATCACCTCCAGAATAATAATTAAAGACAGATTTTGTGAAATCCAATTGAAATAGAGGACGATATTAATTAAGAGTCCTTACGGGACATACAAACAAACCAACATACATCCATCTAGTTTCACAACAGAATGATTATAAAACACACATACTTTTTTCAATTTCAAAGATTTGAAGGTTTTCTAGCTTAACAACGAATTATCCACCTTTACATTGTACATGTTACAAAAAACCAAACGAAAGCGAAACGCTCATTTCCGAAATTTTCCGAGTTTTCCGCCAAGAAGTTTATATATTTTTATTTGAATATCATCAACATCATCATCTATCATCATCATCATCATAGCAATGCACCTTCAATTCCACGCAATTTTCCATTTCAAAACCAATGAGTTTTCCGGGTTTTTCATCAAAAACTTTCTATTTTTCATGTAATAAGCTATTCAAAAATATGTAACTGTTGGACCGTTTAAAATTCCATACCGGACAAACATACAAACATACAAAAAACATGCAATTAAATGAATATTCAATTCAAAATAAACCATTTGTTTTTATTTTGTGAGATTTAAAAGATTAATGACGTTAATGAAAAAAAAACATTCTGGTTTTAAAATCAGAAGGGAATTCTCTTCTTTTCAGAATCAGAACACTGTCACTTTTGCCCAATTGAACGCATTCAGAATGCTTTTTTTAACTTCCAGATTGCCAATTAAAAACGTCATAACACTCTTTTCCAATTCCATTCTTTTACAATAATCTTTTCCTCTGACAGTTAATAAAATTGTGCGTCTCTGAGGGCATTGAAGAGGATCTTGTTTTCTTTAAAAAGTTGAGAATTCGATGAGCCCAATCCAATATTGGCAATCTTTCAAAATTCTCATGAACGCATTTTTCCAAGCTTTCTTATCAACGCTTTTTCGGAAACTCTTTAAAATGCGAACATCAACCGATCAAACTTCAACACGATACACAAAACACACAGCACAGGTTTGAATATTAATTTGCGGATACCTTCTTATATTTCTCAAATCTATAGTTGCAAACTGGAATATTATAATGTATTGTTCACTGCACTTTTAATGGATCTGAGTCTTGAACTTAAATTCTTTTGCAGATATCCAGAAAACATTAAGACTGAAAAATGAATGTTCCTCGTGAACAATAAGAAGCTACGCACCATCACCAATGTAACTTACACTGACATTATAACCATTTCATCACGAATTTTAGCATTAAGTTACATTGTAGACATCTTTTTCTTAATTTGAAATGAAAATTTTGACTTGTTCAATTTTTTTTGAAAATATTACAAACTTGACAAAATTTTCAATCGAATCGATCAACATGTAGGGTAGTGAGAAAATTATTATTTATTATTTATTTAACAATGGCACCGTTTGTGATTTGAAAAATATACATTTTATTTTTTCTAAACCTTCTACCCTAAAACCATTTGCATTTAGAGAAAAAATTAGGAAAATCGGTCAACCAGTGTGCCCGGTTAGCGAACGAACACAAAAATTAGGCTGTTCTTTTATATATATAGATTTTGAAAAAAAATATCATTTATCTTACCCCCCCACCCCCCCCCCCAGCACAATTGACATTGTCAAAGTCCTAAACTTCCTCAAAATAAATAAACATGTCTATACTTCCAAGACATCGACAGCTTTAAGTTGGTCCTGTCCTAATTAAGCGCTGCATCCGTCTTCTTGGCGATGACTTAACGACTTTTGAAAGGTTGTGCCTCATGTGTTGACATTATTTGTGTTTTCTATAATCGTCGCCCGAGAATTGGTATGTTCCATACGCCATTGGCACTTTTTCGAGAAAAACGCATTTAAAGGTTCGCGTGCTTAGTACTCCAAAACTGTGCGATAGGATTTTTATTTATTTTTTTAAATTGAAGTTAGTCTTATTAAAACTTCACCTACCAATTT
This sequence comes from Sphaerophoria taeniata, assembly GCA_943590905.1. Lineage (NCBI taxonomy): Eukaryota > Metazoa > Arthropoda > Insecta > Diptera > Syrphidae > Sphaerophoria > Sphaerophoria taeniata. The sequence goes on from OX016541.1 coordinate 31,010,382, forward strand.
TCAAAGTGTTTTGCCTTACCGTTAACAAGATACCTTTATCAGCACAAAAGTCTACTTTTTTGGCTTGTGTCCCACCTCATACATTTTGAAAATGATTTGTTTTTCCATACACGTGGGACACACAAAAATGGATATGGCACAAACCAATTCTCATCAATGCATAATGTGAAAGGCAAGAATGCATGTAGCTGGATGCTAAAATTTTAAAAGAAAATCGATAATATCTTTTTTTTTAAACATTTTTCTTTAAAAATAAAAAAAATTAAAGCAGTTCTATTGCGCTATCACAAAGTTTAGGCGTATAAATCGTACTTTTAACAAGCCGAATGCATTTTCAACTACCATTCTTGTAGCTGAATGCAGGTTGTTAAATGCTAGATGTTGGTCCGTAAGTTGGCCGTATTCTTGTAAGGTGGAACTATTTTGAAGCAAGGTAGGCTGAATCACCCAACAGAAATGTATTGTTGGACAACAATTGGGCAAAGTAAGAGTGAGCTCTTCTATACAAAGCCGATCTTCGCAAAACACGACTATCGTGTAAAGATCCTGGCTCGCCAACACAAATGTCAATGAATTTTTTTTTCAGCATCGACGACCCCTTGCAAAACAATGGTAAAGTTTTGCTTACGATTGTAATAGCACTCTTTGTTTAATTTTGGTGCAGCAATCGTAATATGCGTGCAATCAATGGCACCGATTACACCTCGTAGTTTCTTTTTTGCTTCGAACTGCCGGCAGTTTTCAGAGATACGTTCTCCTTGTGGCCACTTTATATACCTACACATCTGCTTTGGAAACAAGCCAGCTGCTTACTCGACCCACAACACCCCAGGCTGAAGATTTTGATACACCGAATAGATTCCCCAATTGCCTTAAAGTGATAGTGTTGCTTATGTACCACACATAGATTAGTACCTCTATTTTTTGCGCCAATACTAGATTTTCCAGCATAAAACGAAGTTTATGGATTTGAGATGAATTCCGACTGTGAATATTCAACTAAAAAAAACGCAGTTTAATAAAAATAGTAGGTACAGCAATTCTTAAGGAAGTAATGTACTTGTTAATTGATTTATAGTCAAGCGGTTCAGACGCAGATGCGACTTGAAATCTTCTTCACCGTATGCATCTATAGTTTCAATGAAGTTTTCACTTTGAATGACCATCTTGTAAAACAAGGGCAGAGTCATTTGAACTTAACCTTCTTCGAAAAAAGTGTTCAAAATTGAATTCATTACCATCTTCATCGCTTGAAGAGTCAAGTAGTTGCCAAGCCAAGCCAGGACTAAATGATTTCATACAATAATCTCAGGATATCTACACAATTGTAATGGATATGGCACAAACCAATACTAAAATTCTATTTGCGATGATTGTCCCATAAACAGCATTTCTTTAACACAACTGCACGTAGGACAAACCAATTCTCAACATTCTTAGGACTTTTTCTATCCCTTGTCGCCGTAATATGCACGTGGAACAAAACAATTCTGACAAAAAACTTGACAAATTTTATATGGAAAATATGTCCCAAACGCCAAAAAATGGTTTATGGCACAAAACAATTCTAGAAAATGTTGATTTTGGTGGATATGGAACAAAATTGATGTTGGATATCTCGGGATTGAAAAGACGTAGCACAAATCTGATCACAGATTTAGAAAGAGCATACAAAATTCCCATAGAATCCATTCCTAACTCGAAAACGACAAAAGTGGCGTATGGAACAAACCAATTCTCGGGCGACGTAATGTTCAACCTTTTTTGACATCAATTGCATCCGTGAGGATTTTTCCGATAATGAATGAATGAATAACGTGAGTTTTCCACCTTCATCTTACACGGAATAATAGACATTGCTCTATTTATAGTTTGTCTCTATACCTAGAATTTGTCATAAGCGACCTTGAAATGGAAAAGATTCGGTAGGTCTCGATTTGAAATTCTTGGGTCTTTTCCAATATTTGATCGATGAACTTCCAAGGTCTGAAGCCACATCTTCACCTACATGTTGTTGACGAAAGGCTTCAATCGTTCACACAGTACTGTAAACAACATTTTTTAGGCGATGTTTAGGTGACTTATGAATCTGTCGTTGGTGCAATTCAGGGGCTCTCCTCTAATGACTATCGGGCATACGATACTGTTGTTCCATTTGTCGGGCATGCTTTCCTCAGTCGATAACAATATGGAAAAATAAGGAACAACAGAACCTAGTTTAGTCTTTGAAGGCTCTTCAAATCCAAAAATTTTACAATAACTTTGAAATTGCTGCTATATAGCACGATAGTCTTAGTAGTACCTCTTCTATTTCCTTGTATATTAACTTCTTAACTTATGAGTATAACTTTCCCAACAGAATTTTAAATGAATCAGTCGTAGTCAAAACAGTGAACAGTACGGAAAGTATAGCGTCACAAAGATAGCTGGTGCGTACAGCGAATGTAAAATGGTGCTACAGATAGTCTCCGAACCTCACCCAGAACGTTGCAAAATATGTGTACCCAATTTCATTGCAATCGACTAAGCAGATTATTAGATATCGTTTGAAAACGAAGAATTAACGAAAACGAAGTGATCTTAAAAGTGTTAAGTTTTCACCTCTGTGTCCGGAACCCTATACAATATAATGTTTTCTCTTTGTGTCCATCATCCTTGCACTCTATTTCCATTGATTCATTGGTGAAGTGATGATCTACCATGTTTGAAAAGCTAAGCTCTTCTTTACTCTTGTAAAATATTAAATGTCAGCTTGTTTAACATTCCTTTAATTTCAAAATTAAACTTTCTCTGCAATTACGAGCGCATAAAATAATAAGAATCCATTAACCACATTGTTGCTCGTAATCAGGTTTATTATTTCATGGTTGTTGCCATGCCAGAGAGCATTATAACTGTTGTTTTGATTTATTTTTTATCTTTGCCACATTAATTGAAAGAAATGACAAAATTCCATTATCACAAATCATATGTTTTCTCATTTTCACTCCAAATAGCCAATTCTCAAGATTTATTGTGGCAATTTAAAAATTATTTTTTTTGTTTTTTTTTGTTTACAAGCGACCATAACCTAACCATATACGAGTCAAGTAGTATGTGATATGTGAATTGTGGGCGGCCACAGCACAGCATGAATGTACTCACCCACATTTTATTTTTTCTGACATGTAATTTCTCTGAAAGGAAAAAAACAACGCCAATGTCTTTATAACTGCTCATTACCCCTATTGATTCTGCTTGTCTTAATTAATGACACTCGTAAATGCTTCAATTGATGGTCATGCCATTAAGGCTAAGTGTTGTATTTATAGCATTGCACAGTGTTTTGCTTCACTTCAATATCAACCACCATGTTTCCGTCGTCTTCATTTTTACCATCATCGTCTTCTTCGTGTTGAGCAAGTGAGGCAACACGTTGGAGTCCACATACTCTTCATAATATAACTCATCCACAAAAGATATCGATTTAACTAAGTTGAAGTCCTTCTTTAAACGATGCCAATACGACGATGCAATACGACGTAATTATTGTCCTTAAAATTATTGTGGCCTGGAAACTGCAAAAGGCGTCTCAGTGCGTTGATGAAAGTTTATTAATTTATTAACGCCTCTGTGATTATATTACTTCACTCGAATGTCATTGATGGTATAACGCAGATATGTCATGTTAATTGTGTATCCTTGTTAAATTTTAAGGTGTGATTAGTTGAATGGAGTATGTGGCAAATTGCTTGACAATAATGTAATTAATTGGAAGAGGAATCGATATTTATGATAAAGTAAGGTGCCATTAAATGTACAGACAAACGGACGTTATTGCTGCACCCTAAGGCACCTCAATAGACTAAAAACGAATTCTAAAAGTTAAATCCAGTGTATAACCAAAAAAATATTGATGTCACTTTTCTGATGAACTACAGCTTACACAAAAACGAATCCACTTATTATAAAAGTTTAAAAAGTTCTTTAACAAACAAAACCGAATTCTGTTCGCTAAGTAAACACACTTTGCGAAATAATTCACTTTTAATCATTATTCGCTTATCCTACCTCAGGCAATAAATTTTGTTGCCAAAAATTGTTGGACAAAAGAAGTTTGAGTTGAGTTCACTTAAGTAGATTCTCTTCAATGTGCTTTCAGCAAAAGAAGAACAAGGAGAAAAAAACAAACTTTCTCCAAAGACAAATTTGATTGAAATAATTCAACAGTAGTAATCATTTGAATAACCCTCAAATGCCAGTCTTTGTTGGTTTCGCTTGTTTTTCTTTGTATGTATGTTTATGAAAGTATACATCGAAAAGAAGAACCGAACCAATGCCATTAAAATAACCATTCCTTTTCGATTCGGTTCTTCCTTTTGACCCAACCAGTTTTTTTTTTAAATCGTGTAAGGATTCTATCGTTTTCGAAGATTTTGTTTTTCCCAAAGGAAGTTCCTCTGTAACAAAAAACCAACAAAAAATAATAATGCCCATTGATGATGGTTACATTTTATATTGTGCCCTCAGATTGTAATTAAATGGTCTGAAGAGCGCACTTTATCGCACGGGCAGGGCATTCCGATTTTAAGTGGATGAATCGGACGAAGAAAGTGAGCAAACGAAAAGCGTTGAAAGGACTCTACTGTCGAAAACATTAAAACCAATGGACTCCTTGGCAAAGTCTGAAACTCTCTAAAACTTTGCGAATGACATTATTGGCGCTCAATGCTCAAAAGAATACCGAGTGCCTTGTCGCTCGTGCAAACATTAATAATAATTTTTAATGACTTGACTCCAATCAAAGTTTGGTGGGGATTGTCTTTGTTGTTTTGTGTATTTCTTAAGTGTCGGGGTTATGGAGAAAGTCATTAAAAATTAGAGGAAAGACAAAATAACAAAACAAAAAAACTCATGTCTCTAAGGACATACTTATTGAAATTTGACTAGAGGGCGAAAAAGTGAGGAAAGAGGATGTTGAGATAATGAAGGAGTTTTTAAAAGCAGTTGGTTAATTGAAATTAAAAGAAATTGGACATGAATTGGACATGGATTTTTAACCGGTTTTCGATCATTGTTCTTTTAGAAAACATTTCTACACCTGAATTTTATTCAACAAAAATTTATTTTCGAATTCAAAAGTGTGCTTAAAGTTGAGAGCCTATTAAAATACAAAAAAAGGTTCGACTGACAAATTAAATTAAGCCAAGATTTTCAATGGAAATAACCACATTTTGGGATTTCTAAAAATATGACCGAAAGCGAAAAATTCATCCCTATCCAAATTATAATCTAAGACCATCTTAAAATTTCATAAATTAATGATTTTCCTCGAAACTAAAAATTAAAGGAAACACATCCCCATGACAACGACAAATGCCATCAGCAAGAAGAAGAAACTGTTTACTGAAAATATCATAACTTAAGTGCATGAAATCACTAGCTTAAAAAATTATTCACAAAATCCTTCTTAATGGGTCCGAGTAAATTTTAGTTACTTAACGACCGACATATATACCTACTCTTGGGGACATAAAATAAATTTGACTATCTTCCTTGTTTCTTTGCCTTGTGTGTTGACAAGCAATGCGGAAAGGAAAGCATTTTGCGTTAGTAGCTGGCTGGACGACGAAGACGATGAAGGAGAATTCAGAATTTTGAGGGATGGTGTCCTTGCCAACAAATGTATCCCTTAAGTGGCTTTAGTTATTTCTCAGGATATTTTTTTGAGAAAAGAAACGAAGAAAAGTGAAACGGACACATTATTATTGTTTTAAAGTTGACAAAGCCTCGTCTTGGTTATACAATTGAGTGCTGAGTTTTGTTTGTGATCTTTTGGGAAAACATTAAGTCATTAAATGGTTCTTATTATAGATTAGGTTTTTGTTGGAATGTATTGATGTAAAGTCTATTAAATACTTAAATTTTATTTTTGTTATTTCTTACAGGATACTTCATGGAATTCAAAATAAAAGCTGAGAAATAAGGTAAGGTTTTGACTCTTGAAAATAAAGTTTAAAAAAAATTGCAATATACTATGGTTTGAAGCTTTTTAAAAATTTGATGAGGAAATTGTTATAAAAAAGGGCTTAAAAAGTTGATTTTTGAGGACAAAAACATTATACGGGTGTAAATGAAAATCTTAGATTTGGTGTGTTATTTAATTTAACCTTCATTAGTTTTCCCTGAAATTTTAAATGCTTGTGACATACGGACATGCAAACATGCAACTTCGGCTTAACATCTGAATTGCAATTCAATTTTTAAATCACAATGTCCTACCTCGTACCTCTCCGTCATTCTTTGCAAACGAAGTAACACCCTATACCTAAACACGATTCAGTTGTGCGCCGGAGCGTGCCGGCTATAGGAGATTTGATACTTTAGCAAGAATTACTATTTTCAGAATTATTATCAACAATAAAACACTAACCAGCAGGAAAAATTCCCATTTTTTATATGCAACGGCCTTGGTTTAAATCATTCAAATCCATGAAAATCATGGAGAACGAAGCTTCCTCACTTTTTTGAATTTATTACATAATTAAACTTAAGCTAAATTATTTCGATTTCAGGTGCTCGAAATTATACGAATACGAATTGAAATAACCCTTCGTTCTGTTTTTTTTTTCTTTGTGGGATTGTTTTTCTTATTTAGTTAGAATTTGCTATAGAAAGCATAGGCAGCACTTTTTTCTTCACGTGTAGTATTGGCGGATTTGTCTAATGTGAACCCACCTACATTCTTAATGACATTTCTGATATTTCTTCGTGAATACACCCTGCACACAACAGCTGTTCGAGACCACATTGACATTGACATTTGTTTAAATAAACACGGAAAACATTGTCTTAAAAAACGAAAATATAAGAAACAAACGACCTTTTCTGATTGGCTTTACCGATTTTAAAATTGTTATGTGCCTGAGTTTGAAAAATTGAAAAATGGTTGAGGCTTACTATAGTGGACCAGACTGACGGTGTAGTGAACGAAAGCTTAGAAATGCAACTATTTCTCCTACAACGATCGCATAATGAAACTTTCTCTGACGATATAAAATCATTATATTTGGATATCTTCATATGAGAAAGAAAGTAAGTTTTATGCTTCTTATACTTAATACATGAACCTAATTCAGTTTGAATGCCAATTTTCATCTTTTGTCCATCCTTATAATTAAGCTGTTAAATATTACACTGCTTACAGAACAATGCTGAGTGGTTGCTAATTGTGAGTGATTCCACTGTTCTATCCAAAGTCAAACGCCTCAACAAAAAGGTTATTATCCTCGACACAAAAGCCTCCTTAAACGGTTAAAACCTTTAACACTCCAATTTAATACTTCATACAAAGAAACTTTTTCTACAAAACTCTCAAAGGCTATACAAAAAGAAAAATAGCTAACACTAAGATTACGGTTTCAATTATGTACTTGTTAGTCGTAACGTGTTAAGAAATTATTCACTTAAAAAGAAAAGAGAATAAAAGAAAGTCCTTTTATATAAACAACTAATTACCATCAAAGTAATGAGTTATAAGAAAATCCAAACCGAAATAACTGCCAAGAAAATAAAAGTCAAAAAGCTGTCAGACGAATTAATCCTCACTTGTGATGGTTCAAAGAATTCAAAAGCTGTTCCTTCGAAATCCACAAAATAATGAAAAAACAAAAAAAAGTTTCACATGCATTCACATTAAATCCTAGCCCATATCCTCAAAACACAGCAAAAATAATTTTTTAAATTAATGAACGACACTAATGATTTTCACCCTTGCCGCTTGTTTGCTTCTCACCTGTAACCGAGAAGGCGTTGAAAGTTCATCCATAACCCTAAAATGCACTCACCTTCCATAAAACTTCACCTAGTGTCGTCAGTCGGTTTGTATTGCTCGTCCTTTTAACAAGACACTAGTGTTGTATTAGTGAGGAAAAAAATATCCTTCAAGCCGGTTATGAGAAAGAAAAGCAAAGATTAACTTAAAGGGTAAAAATTATTACACGGCTTAGGTATGAAATTTCCGTTTTCACAGGAAGGACATCACTATTTTCTCATTCTCAGTGGCAAAGGGAATTTGTATACGTTTTTTTCATTACCTACAATTTTTGTTTAGCTATGGATGTCGTTGTCCTTGCTTGTGTTTATCCTACCGGATCAAATGATCTTAGAGCGAAATCTACAGGCGAAAAGGAGTAAAAGCAAAAATGTAACTATGTTGTGCGCTCGTCCTTGTAGGATGCACAACGAATTTAAATTCTCTAATTAGCGCGTGTCGGAAAATGAAAATCCTGCGGGAGAATAACAACCAAGCTGACATCGTTTGCTTTGCATTAGGAATAATAAGCCGCTTGTGCTCGGTTGTAGTTGTTGTGGTAAGAGCCTCTCATAACTGTTTAAATTAAACCAAATGATCCAACTTTTATTTCGAGAATTGCATTTTATTGAAGTCATCATTGTCAGAAGTGGGATTTGACAGGATAATATTTTTGATAAATTTCGACTTTTGCTAGGATTATTTTGTTTATTTTGTGGACTTGTAAAGCTAGTTACAGTTGCAAGGCTATTTTTTATTACGAAAATAATAATCATTGCAAGCGCTTTTTTTTAGCATCATGGGGATGTTTATTCCCCAGGATTTTAACGCGTTTTCATGATGGCACTCTTTTATTTTGTTTCTTCTTCAAGGATAAGCTTTCACATGAAGGAACAAAACAGAAATGCAAATTCACATTTTTGCGTTTTGTGAAAAAAGGACAAAAAGAAAATACTTTAATGTCATCGTTGTCGCCAAAATGTCCCTGTCCTGGAAATTATCTTGGAAATGGTTTTTCGTTTTTCTTCTTTTTGCAAACTTCGAGGCAGACCACGTTGTTGCAGCCACAATCGACCGACAGCGACACTCGAGCTCGCAGCAAATTCAAAAAATAAAAAGAGACAAAAATTAACCGAATAAGAAGGAAGCGATATCGTTCATCGCGTAAAGCAAACGGGCTGCAAATTTTCCTGGTTATATTATTACAAAATAAATGCATAAAGGACACTACATTGGTCTATGTAGTGTAAATAAAATTAAGTATGTACGGTACATCTGTAACTGTACCGAAAATAGCTTTCCATAGAGATAACACTTGCATTGAGGAGATCAAATCAGGGACAGGGGCAAGATGGAATTGTTTGAGGATGGCTTCGAGGTCGTTAAGTTAATGTGCGAGCACAGTTTTAGTTAATTTATGGTTCGTTATTTTGGCTTTTGGCGTCGTGTTTATGAGGTGGGTGGGGGCTGGTATTTAACAAAGTATACACACAGTTCAAGGAAGTAATTAGCCAGGGTTTTATATTCATTTAGATTTTGCTTTCCTTCATTTTGTGTGCTTGTATATATGTATGCATTTTTGTTTGTGTGTTATAATTATACGGGTCGTTTGTGTTGACGTTAAGTTTTTTGTTGACACGTTACTTAAACTTGAACTCCGGTGTAGGTATGCTAAAATTAAAGGGAAACAGCGCTAACGAAGGTCAAACGTGAGCAACACACTATGGATCCAAAATGGCTTGGAAACAGCCGAGCCTTACGACGAGAGTAACTAGCTATGAATAACTTATGAAAGCAACAGTATCGAAAAAAAAATAGTATATGTAGGTCTGTTGTTTTTGAAATATGAATGAATTTTTCGACTTAACTTTTAATTTTTTGAAAACAGATCTCAAAATTTCAACCGTCCTCTTTACATAGAGAAAAGAATAGAATCTTCAGTAATTGTTTCATGTTTGCAAGCATTGATTTTTGTTGTAAATTTGACAATCCGTTAAATAGAAAAATATTGAACGAAGAATTATTTCTGTTCGTTCTCCATGAGTCTCATCGTTTCAAGTATCTGAAACCGTAATATTTTAGGCAAAGTTTAGGAACGTAGCAAAATCGAAAATGGTAGGAAACTTCGTTCTCCACGATTCTCATAGTTTTTAGTGATTTAAACCAAAGCTACCATTTTATATGGGAAATAAGATTTTTTCCTGCGGATTAGTGTTTATTGTTTATAAAAGTACTGGCAATTGTAATTCTGGCAAGTGGGAACCTTGTCCAAGTCAAGTCCTTGTGAACCACGCAGAATTGACTGTCTCGGATTCTGCTGCTCACTTTCACGAAAAGCGGCGCTGTTTTCGGCAGATCTTGCTTTTCGTTGAGACAAGGGTGTTCATTATTGTTCCAATAGACTCGAATTTCAACACCACAAGTTGAAAAGTCGACTTGGAAGGTCAACCATGTACCCCATAGAAAAACTGCAACGCGCGAGTAACATATGCAAGTTCATCGACCAACCAACCAATAATAGCAACATCAGCAATATCAACATACAACAATCAACTGATGACAACACCTTCACAAATAGGTCAGGTAATCGAACCAACAATAGCAACATCAGCAATTACAACATACAGCAAACAACTGATGACAACACCTACACAAGTAGGTCAGTTAATCGAACCCAAAATGGCAACCTCAGCAGAAAGAGAGTATATAGGAAGGGCACCGCTAAACGACCGGCGCCCAGTAATACGATATTAATCAAAATCAAAAGGTAACTGCAGCGACGCTGACGACGGCGGGTTACTATAGATTAAGTCTCATAATAACATTTGTAACTTATCGAGAACAATAAAGTGTAATACTGGCCTGTGGCTAAACGTAATTAAAAACGTGTTTTTTTTAAATCAGTTTACCACATAAAATATAAGTCGCGCAGTCGGTTGTCCTCTAAGTAAATTCTGGAGGATAGTGAAACGAAACGATAATTTTAAAAGCCTAACAATCCATAAACTAATTGTGATTGTAATAAAGTGCATTTGAAATATTCAAATTAAACATTTGGAAGTTGTAATCTGATTATAATAAAGTGTCAGTTTTTGTAGTCACTAATAATCTCAAGTCAATCCAAAAACATTTCAACAAATTTTGTTTAAAATGGCTCAACCAACAGTGGAACAGTGTCTAGTGACTCTAACGGAAATTTTAAGTCGTCAAAGTGGTACTCAAAATATAAGAACATTAATAGAAAAACGAGTTAAGCACTTGAAATCATTTTCGGGAGAACAAGGCACGTTACCCTCGTTCATCGCGACCGTTGAACAAATTTTTGACGAATATGGTATCCTTAATCAAGAAGCGGTATTCAGTGTGATTTATAATGAGAAAATAGAAGGAGCTGCGAAAAACTACCTGGCTGTGGAAGCACCAGCATCGTGGGAACAATGCAAGCAGAAACTGAAGTTACATTTCCGCCCAACGAAGGACATAGGATCAATCTTAAGGACCATCAACAATATAAAGGTGAATAGTATTAATCAATTACTAGATAAAATTCAAACTATAATTAATTACATAACAGAATGTGCAACTTATAGTGATAATGGCTTAGAAATAGCAAATTGCCTTAATAGTGCGTTGATATTAAAAATAAAAGAACTAACAGCAGGGGCATTGGGAGCAGAAATCTATAATATGTATAGTATATCAAACATTAGAACTACCTTGTTTAAATACTTAGGTCAGGATGAATTTAATTTGAAATCAGAAAGATCATTTACCCATCAACAAAAAAGTCAAAATAATAGAGCTAATATTTATAGCCATAACCAACTTAATAGACATAACCCCTCAAACCAAAAGCAGTTTGATAAAAACAATCAGGTACAACCTTACCAATTTAATAGAAACAATTATTCTAACCAGAATCAACCTAATAGAAACAATTATTCAGGGCAAGTCAGAAACAATAACTTATCAGGACAAGCTAGATATTCATGGAATAATCGACAATTCCAAAATAGACCCCAAAATAATGAAAACTCAGGTCAATTCAGATCAAGACAATACAGATTAGAACCCATGGAGGTAGACGTTATAAGCAATGGAGACGAAACTAACGAAATAGAAAATCACGAGTTTTTTATCAACTAGCCTCGGACAGAAGAAAAATTTGTATTCAGTTAACGTTTGAAAATACAGATTATATTGCATTAATTGACACAGGATCAACCATTAGCCTTTTAAACTCAACTAGAGTTCCATCAAGCCTTTATGAAAATATAAATGATATCCCAATTCAAATAAATACTATTCAAGGTACCGTTACCGAAACGGCACAGGTAAAAACAAAATGTCCAAAACAATTTGATCAATCTTGCAATGCCAGAATCAAATGGACAAAAGTTGCTTTAAATAAACCATACGATTTCCTTATAGGAATGGATTGGATAAGAAATAATGCTAAAACTATTGATATGAAAAAAGAAGAGATTGTTTTAACGAATGATAAGCATCTTCCATTCTTAACCATATCACTTGAAGAAGTTAATGTGTTGGAAATAAGCGAAGTTTGCAACATTCAAACAAATCATCTTAATGAGTTAGAAAAAGAATCGATTGAAAAACTTTTAAATAAATACAAAAAATTGATTTTCAAAGACGGAGATCAATTAACAAACACAACTGCAGTAGTTCATGCAATAAAAACCATAACCAACGAACAGATTAACTCTAAATTATATAGGTACCCACCAAAACACGAAGCCGAAGTACGTAGACAAATGGAAGAAATGGAGAAACAAGGAATCATTAGGAAAAGTAATAGTCGTTACAGTTCACCAATAATAGTTATTCCGAAAAAACTGGACAGTTCAGGAAAACAGAAATACAGGATAGTCGTTGACTATAGAAAGTTGAACCAAGTAACAGTTGATGATAAGTACCCAATACCAAATATCGACAGTATATTGGATAAATTGGGGAAAGCTCAATATTTTAGTACTTTAGATCTTGCAAAAGGCTATCATCAGATCTTAGTAGCAGAACAGGACATTGAAAAAACAGCTTTTGTGACACCATCAGGTTTATATGAATACGTCAGGATGCCTTTCGGATTAAAGAATGCACCTGCAACGTTTCAAAGACTAATGAACGATATATTACGGGACTATATAAACAAAATATGCGTTGTCTACTTAGATGATATATTAATATTCTCCACAACCTTTGAAGAACATATGAATTCACTAGAAAAAATATTTAGAGAACTACAAAATCATAACCTTAAAATACAAGCAGATAAGTGTAGTTTTATGAAAAGGGACACTGAATTTCTTGGACACGTGTTGACCAAAGAAGGGATTAAACCAAATACAAATAATGTAAAGAAATTGATAATTTAAAAATACCAAAAACAGAGAAACAACTGAAAGGTTTCCTAGGGATGACAGGGTATTATAGAAAGTTCGTAAAAGATTATGCTAAGATTGCTTACCCAATGATAAGGTACTTAAAGAAAGACGAAAAAATTAATATTAATGACCCCCAATATATTTCAGCATTTGAAAATCTTAAAGCTCTGATTACTTCACACCCAATATTAAAATATCCCGAATATGATAAACCTTTCGTACTTACTACAGATGCAAGTAACTATGCCATTGGTGCTGTTCTTTCTCAAAATGGACACCCAGTGTGCTTTGTTTCCAGAACCCTTAATAAGCACGAACAAAAATATAGTGTAACTGATAAGGAGTTCCTTGCAATAGTGTATTCAGTCAATTATTTTCGACCATATTTATATGGAAATCATTTTAAAATTGTAACTGACCACATTCCTATTAAATATCTTAATAGCAAATACAAAGGGAAAGAATTCTCCCAACGAAATCAAAGATGGCTCTTGAAACTTCAAGAATATAATTTTGAAATTGAATACCTGAAAGGTAAAGAAAACAAAGTAGCAGATTTTCTTAGCAGGTTAGAAAATACACCTAAAATTAATGAAGACAACAACTCAGAATCTAATATGGACCTCACAGAAACAGCTCATTCAGTTGAGGAACAACATTTAGATCATATAGGTATCAAAGACGAAATTGTCAACAAATATAAAACACAATTAATATTAACCTATAGTGTTATAACAAATGAAATCGAAATATCCCACAAACGCAGAATTATTCATCTAAATCCTCTTAATGAAATAGAAAGTATAAAAGATATTTTAATTAGATTCATGAAAAAAGGAACAACAGGTATATATTCTGAGGTAGAAGACCATGACTATAATAAAGTACAACAAATTATAATTCAATTATTTTCCATGAATGAAAATATGAAGTTTATTAAATGTACTCATAGGGCAGTCGAAGTCAAAACCGAGGAGGAAATTCATAAGCAGATTTCATTATACCATACGAAAGAATCCATGCATAGTGGAATTAATGAAACATATTATACCTTAAAAAACAGAATTTATTTCCCCAAACTCTTAGAACAAATTCAGTTAGTAATAAATAATTGCAGAAAATGCCAAGAGATCAAGTATGATAGGAAACCCATCAAATCAAAATTTCATATTACAGAAACCCCAAAACACAAGAACGAAATTTTACACCTAGATATATTCCACATACAAAAGAAAGCATTTGTTACATTAATAGACAAATTAACTAAGTTTGCAGTAGGATACACCATTACTCACAGGAATTGGAGAAGTAAGAAAACAATCTTAATAGAGCATTTCTCAAAGTTTGGAAAACCAAAGAAGATCATTACTGATAACGAATTCAAATCAGAACATATTATTAATTTTCTGAATGAAAACGATATTGAAATACACTTTACGAAACCAAATAGTCACACCGGAAATTCCGACATCGAAAGATTGCATTCAACAATTTTAGAAAAAATAACAGGAATCGAAGAAAAAGATTTATCAGTAGAAATGAAATTACAGATAGTTTTAAATAATTACAATAACAGATATCATTCAACCATACAAACTACCCCTACAAAAGCTAAAGAAGAAATTGACGAAAAAGTACTTCACGAAATAGCCGAACAGACTAAGCAAAAGAAAATTAACAAACTTAATGAAAAACGAGAGGAATACACAGAAAATAGACAAATAGGACCAATTAAGAATTATAAAAATGTTAGACACAAAGAAGAAACTAGATATAAAATTAAAAACCTTAATAATGTACACTTAACTAACATTAAAAGACCTTACAAATTTTCAGGCAACATTTATTCACATAATTCTCATACTCCTAATAACACCAACGATACACGGAACACTTCAAACAACACTAGTTAACGAAAACACAGGTTACATGAAAATTAAAATTAAAAATGTTCAAATCACTAATCAAACTAACACTATTTTACACATAATAAATCCACAAGAGATACTTTACACAGTTTCTTTTATACAAACTAACATAAAACATTTAAACATTGAAGATAAAGCCATGATAATGAAAGAAATAGAAACACTAGTAGCAAAAATTAAATCAATTATGCCTAGAGACCAAACAAGATCAAAAAGAGGGTTAATAAATATAGTAGGAAATCTAGAAAGATGGCTCTTTGGAACCATGGACAATGTTGATAGAGAAGAAATTTCAAATTATTTAAATATAGCAGTAGAAAATAGTCATAATGCAGTAGAAGGTATAAATCAGCAAATTAAAATCAATAAACATTTTAATGAATCCATAGAAACATTAAATATAATAATTAAAAATGATAGGAAAACAATATTGAATACATACAATAAAGTAGAAAATTTGATTACAAATCTTGTACAACAACAGCTATTTCTAGACCAAATCACAAAGTTAAGATTTATAGAAAACAAAATAAATCAAATTCAAGACAATATTGTATCAGCAAAATATAATATAATTCACCCAAGTATTTTAACACTAGAAGAACTTAACGAATATAAAATTGATTTGTATAAACTGAAATTAATGAAAATGGGTGTTCTAGAATATAAAAATAAATTTCTAATAATTGCTATTAAAATCCCGAAAAACTATGTATCAATTGAAACAAAATTAATTACTCCAATACAAAATGAAAATAAATTTGAAATAGATTCCGATAGTCAGTATATAGTAGAAATAAATAATAAGACTTATGAATATCAGAATGATGTAACATTACAAGAACTGAAATTAAGTACGCATTGTGTTGTAACAAAAACTTGCAAACTAAGATATAATAATAAAACGCAAATTAAAATAATAGATGATGAAACTATTGTTATTATAAATGCCCATAAAATAGAATTGAAACAAAATTGCGATAACCGAAAAATTGTACTCAATGGTAATTATCTAATTAACTTTTTCAATTGTCAATTGCATCTTTTAAACGAAATTTTTTATAATAATAAGAAAATGGTTCAAGAAAAATTTGTTTATCAAGAAAATAATCCTAACGTTTCTTTTGAAAAAACTATGACTTTTGATGACATTGTTGTAAGTAACTTTGAAAATATTAAAGAAATAAAAGAACTTAAATTCCATAAAAATATATCATACGTAATAAATTTAACTATGATTTTGATAATTATTGTAACAATAATGAGCATTGCATATGTTTGTAATAAAATGTATAATTGTAATGAAATGTATAACAAAAAATATAATGTAAAAGACAATAGCAAATGTCAGGAGACATTTTTTTCAAACCGAGGAGGAGTAACATATGCAAGTTCATCGACCAACCAACCAATAATAGCAACATCAGCAATATCAACATACAACAATCAACTGATGACAACACCTTCACAAATAGGTCAGGTAATCGAACCAACAATAGCAACATCAGCAATTACAACATACAGCAAACAACTGATGACAACACCTACACAAGTAGGTCAGTTA
Source organism: Sphaerophoria taeniata (assembly GCA_943590905.1). Classification (NCBI taxonomy): domain Eukaryota; kingdom Metazoa; phylum Arthropoda; class Insecta; order Diptera; family Syrphidae; genus Sphaerophoria; species Sphaerophoria taeniata. Next base: position 31,027,071 of record OX016541.1, read on the forward strand.
ATCGAACCCAAAATGGCAACCTCAGCAGAAAGAGAGTATATAGGAAGGGCACCGCTAAACGACCGGCGCCCAGTAATACGATAGTAATCAAAATCAAAAGGTAACTGCAGCGACGCTGACGACGGCGGGTTACTATAGATTAAGTCTCATAATAACATTTGTAACTTATCGAGAACAATAAAGTGTAATACTGGCCTGTGGCTAAACGTAATTAAAAACGTGTTTTTTTTAAATCAGTTTACCACATAAAATATAAGTCGCGCAGTCGGTTGTCCTCTAAGTAAATTCTGGAGGATAGTGAAACGAAACGATAATTTTAAAAGCCTAACAATCCATAAACTAATTGTGATTGTAATAAAGTGCATTTGAAATATTCAAATTAAACATTTGGAAGTTGTAATCTGATTATAATAAAGTGTCAGTTTTTGTAGTCACTAATAATCTCAAGTCAATCCAAAAACATTTCAACAAATTTTGTTTAAAATGGCTCAACCAACAGTGGAACAGTGTCTAGTGACTCTAACGGAAATTTTAAGTCGTCAAAGTGGTACTCAAAATATAAGAACATTAATAGAAAAACGAGTTAAGCACTTGAAATCATTTTCGGGAGAACAAGGCACGTTACCCTCGTTCATCGCGACCGTTGAACAAATTTTTGACGAATATGGTATCCTTAATCAAGAAGCGGTATTCAGTGTGATTTATAATGAGAAAATAGAAGGAGCTGCGAAAAACTACCTGGCTGTGGAAGCACCAGCATCGTGGGAACAATGCAAGCAGAAACTGAAGTTACATTTCCGCCCAACGAAGGACATAGGATCAATCTTAAGGACCATCAACAATATAAAGGTGAATAGTATTAATCAATTACTAGATAAAATTCAAACTATAATTAATTACATAACAGAATGTGCAACTTATAGTGATAATGGCTTAGAAATAGCAAATTGCCTTAATAGTGCGTTGATATTAAAAATAAAAGAACTAACAGCAGGGGCATTGGGAGCAGAAATCTATAATATGTATAGTATATCAAACATTAGAACTACCTTGTTTAAATACTTAGGTCAGGATGAATTTAATTTGAAATCAGAAAGATCATTTACCCATCAACAAAAAAGTCAAAATAATAGAGCTAATATTTATAGCCATAACCAACTTAATAGACATAACCCCTCAAACCAAAAGCAGTTTGATAAAAACAATCAGGTACAACCTTACCAATTTAATAGAAACAATTATTCTAACCAGAATCAACCTAATAGAAACAATTATTCAGGGCAAGTCAGAAACAATAACTTATCAGGACAAGCTAGATATTCATGGAATAATCGACAATTCCAAAATAGACCCCAAAATAATGAAAACTCAGGTCAATTCAGATCAAGACAATACAGATTAGAACCCATGGAGGTAGACGTTATAAGCAATGGAGACGAAACTAACGAAATAGAAAATCACGAGTTTTTTATCAACTAGCCTCGGACAGAAGAAAAATTTGTATTCAGTTAACGTTTGAAAATACAGATTATATTGCATTAATTGACACAGGATCAACCATTAGCCTTTTAAACTCAACTAGAGTTCCATCAAGCCTTTATGAAAATATAAATGATATCCCAATTCAAATAAATACTATTCAAGGTACCGTTACCGAAACGGCACAGGTAAAAACAAAATGTCCAAAACAATTTGATCAATCTTGCAATGCCAGAATCAAATGGACAAAAGTTGCTTTAAATAAACCATACGATTTCCTTATAGGAATGGATTGGATAAGAAATAATGCTAAAACTATTGATATGAAAAAAGAAGAGATTGTTTTAACGAATGATAAGCATCTTCCATTCTTAACCATATCACTTGAAGAAGTTAATGTGTTGGAAATAAGCGAAGTTTGCAACATTCAAACAAATCATCTTAATGAGTTAGAAAAAGAATCGATTGAAAAACTTTTAAATAAATACAAAAAATTGATTTTCAAAGACGGAGATCAATTAACAAACACAACTGCAGTAGTTCATGCAATAAAAACCATAACCAACGAACAGATTAACTCTAAATTATATAGGTACCCACCAAAACACGAAGCCGAAGTACGTAGACAAATGGAAGAAATGGAGAAACAAGGAATCATTAGGAAAAGTAATAGTCGTTACAGTTCACCAATAATAGTTATTCCGAAAAAACTGGACAGTTCAGGAAAACAGAAATACAGGATAGTCGTTGACTATAGAAAGTTGAACCAAGTAACAGTTGATGATAAGTACCCAATACCAAATATCGACAGTATATTGGATAAATTGGGGAAAGCTCAATATTTTAGTACTTTAGATCTTGCAAAAGGCTATCATCAGATCTTAGTAGCAGAACAGGACATTGAAAAAACAGCTTTTGTGACACCATCAGGTTTATATGAATACGTCAGGATGCCTTTCGGATTAAAGAATGCACCTGCAACGTTTCAAAGACTAATGAACGATATATTACGGGACTATATAAACAAAATATGCGTTGTCTACTTAGATGATATATTAATATTCTCCACAACCTTTGAAGAACATATGAATTCACTAGAAAAAATATTTAGAGAACTACAAAATCATAACCTTAAAATACAAGCAGATAAGTGTAGTTTTATGAAAAGGGACACTGAATTTCTTGGACACGTGTTGACCAAAGAAGGGATTAAACCAAATACAAATAATGTAAAGAAATTGATAATTTAAAAATACCAAAAACAGAGAAACAACTGAAAGGTTTCCTAGGGATGACAGGGTATTATAGAAAGTTCGTAAAAGATTATGCTAAGATTGCTTACCCAATGATAAGGTACTTAAAGAAAGACGAAAAAATTAATATTAATGACCCCCAATATATTTCAGCATTTGAAAATCTTAAAGCTCTGATTACTTCACACCCAATATTAAAATATCCCGAATATGATAAACCTTTCGTACTTACTACAGATGCAAGTAACTATGCCATTGGTGCTGTTCTTTCTCAAAATGGACACCCAGTGTGCTTTGTTTCCAGAACCCTTAATAAGCACGAACAAAAATATAGTGTAACTGATAAGGAGTTCCTTGCAATAGTGTATTCAGTCAATTATTTTCGACCATATTTATATGGAAATCATTTTAAAATTGTAACTGACCACATTCCTATTAAATATCTTAATAGCAAATACAAAGGGAAAGAATTCTCCCAACGAAATCAAAGATGGCTCTTGAAACTTCAAGAATATAATTTTGAAATTGAATACCTGAAAGGTAAAGAAAACAAAGTAGCAGATTTTCTTAGCAGGTTAGAAAATACACCTAAAATTAATGAAGACAACAACTCAGAATCTAATATGGACCTCACAGAAACAGCTCATTCAGTTGAGGAACAACATTTAGATCATATAGGTATCAAAGACGAAATTGTCAACAAATATAAAACACAATTAATATTAACCTATAGTGTTATAACAAATGAAATCGAAATATCCCACAAACGCAGAATTATTCATCTAAATCCTCTTAATGAAATAGAAAGTATAAAAGATATTTTAATTAGATTCATGAAAAAAGGAACAACAGGTATATATTCTGAGGTAGAAGACCATGACTATAATAAAGTACAACAAATTATAATTCAATTATTTTCCATGAATGAAAATATGAAGTTTATTAAATGTACTCATAGGGCAGTCGAAGTCAAAACCGAGGAGGAAATTCATAAGCAGATTTCATTATACCATACGAAAGAATCCATGAATAGTGGAATTAATGAAACATATTATACCTTAAAAAACAGAATTTATTTTCCCAAACTCTTAGAACAAATTCAGTTAGTAATAAATAATTGCAGAAAATGCCAAGAGATCAAGTATGATAGGAAACCCATCAAATCAAAATTTCATATTACAGAAACCCCAAAACACAAGAACGAAATTTTACACCTAGATATATTCCACATACAAAAGAAAGCATTTGTTACATTAATAGACAAATTAACTAAGTTTGCAGTAGGATACACCATTACTCACAGGAATTGGAGAAGTAAGAAAACAATCTTAATAGAGCATTTCTCAAAGTTTGGAAAACCAAAGAAGATCATTACTGATAACGAATTCAAATCAGAACATATTATTAATTTTCTGAATAAAAACGATATTGAAATACACTTTACGAAACCAAATAGTCACACCGGAAATTCCGACATCGAAAGATTGCATTCAACAATTTTAGAAAAAATAACAGGAATCGAAGAAAAAGATTTATCAGTAGAAATGAAATTACAGATAGTTTTAAATAATTACAATAACAGATATCATTCAACCATACAAACTACCCCTACAAAAGCTAAAGAAGAAATTGACGAAAAAGTACTTCACGAAATAGCCGAACAGACTAAGCAAAAGAAAATTAACAAACTTAATGAAAAACGAGAGGAATACACAGAAAATAGACAAATAGGACCAATTAAGAATTATAAAAATGTTAGACACAAAGAAGAAACTAGATATAAAATTAAAAACCTTAATAATGTACACTTAACTAACATTAAAAGACCTTACAAATTTTCAGGCAACATTTATTCACATAATTCTCATACTCCTAATAACACCAACGATACACGGAACACTTCAAACAACACTAGTTAACGAAAACACAGGTTACATGAAAATTAAAATTAAAAATGTTCAAATCACTAATCAAACTAACACTATTTTACACATAATAAATCCACAAGAGATACTTTACACAGTTTCTTTTATACAAACTAACATAAAACATTTAAACATTGAAGATAAAGCCATGATAATGAAAGAAATAGAAACACTAGTAGCAAAAATTAAATCAATTATGCCTAGAGACCAAACAAGATCAAAAAGAGGGTTAATAAATATAGTAGGAAATCTAGAAAGATGGCTCTTTGGAACCATGGACAATGTTGATAGAGAAGAAATTTCAAATTATTTAAATATAGCAGTAGAAAATAGTCATAATGCAGTAGAAGGTATAAATCAGCAAATTAAAATCAATAAACATTTTAATGAATCCATAGAAACATTAAATATAATAATTAAAAATGATAGGAAAACAATATTGAATACATACAATAAAGTAGAAAATTTGATTACAAATCTTGTACAACAACAGCTATTTCTAGACCAAATCACAAAGTTAAGATTTATAGAAAACAAAATAAATCAAATTCAAGACAATATTGTATCAGCAAAATATAATATAATTCACCCAAGTATTTTAACACTAGAAGAACTTAACGAATATAAAATTGATTTGTATAAACTGAAATTAATGAAAATGGGTGTTCTAGAATATAAAAATAAATTTCTAATAATTGCTATTAAAATCCCGAAAAACTATGTATCAATTGAAACAAAATTAATTACTCCAATACAAAATGAAAATAAATTTGAAATAGATTCCGATAGTCAGTATATAGTAGAAATAAATAATAAGACTTATGAATATCAGAATGATGTAACATTACAAGAACTGAAATTAAGTACGCATTGTGTTGTAACAAAAACTTGCAAACTAAGATATAATAATAAAACGCAAATTAAAATAATAGATGATGAAACTATTGTTATTATAAATGCCCATAAAATAGAATTGAAACAAAATTGCGATAACCGAAAAATTGTACTCAATGGTAATTATCTAATTAACTTTTTCAATTGTCAATTGCATCTTTTAAACGAAATTTTTTATAATAATAAGAAAATGGTTCAAGAAAAATTTGTTTATCAAGAAAATAATCCTAACGTTTCTTTTGAAAAAACTATGACTTTTGATGACATTGTTGTAAGTAACTTTGAAAATATTAAAGAAATAAAAGAACTTAAATTCCATAAAAATATATCATACGTAATAAATTTAACTATGATTTTGATAATTATTGTAACAATAATGAGCATTGCATATGTTTGTAATAAAATGTATAATTGTAATGAAATGTATAACAAAAAATATAATGTAAAAGACAATAGCAAATGTCAGGAGACATTTTTTTCAAACCGAGGAGGAGTAACATATGCAAGTTCATCGACCAACCAACCAATAATAGCAACATCAGCAATATCAACATACAACAATCAACTGATGACAACACCTTCACAAATAGGTCAGGTAATCGAACCAACAATAGCAACATCAGCAATTACAACATACAGCAAACAACTGATGACAACACCTACACAAGTAGGTCAGTTAATCGAACCCAAAATGGCAACCTCAGCAGAAAGAGAGTATATAGGAAGGGCACCGCTAAACGACCGGCGGCGCCCAGTAATACGATATTAATCAAAATCAAAAGGTAACTGCAGCGACGCTGACGACGGCGGGTTACTATAGATTAAGTCTCATAATAACATTTGTAACTTATCGAGAACAATAAAGTGTAATACTGGCCTGTGGCTAAACGTAATTAAAAACGTGTTTTTTTTAAATCAGTTTACCACATAAAATATAAGTCGCGCATCGCTGCTCCTAGAAAACACCCACTTTGGCAATAAAGTTTTATAATTTGTACGTGTTCCTCGATGCTGTAACTTGCCATGATGATTTGTCTTTAGTGATTGATTAAAATACGATAATTTGAAAGAAAAGAAAAGAAACAATACGGTCGCCACGAGTCAAAATTACCCCGTCCCTGATGGAAAGCCCTTTAAGTCTCGAAAACTGTTATACAATTGCTTGAAAAAACTAACTAAAAACAGAGAACCTTTTATTCAAATTCTTCCAAGCTAAAATTTTTGTTTTTATTATTATTGAAACTCGAGCAACTAACCTAGGTCAATTCTTCTATAGTTTTTGGAGAAACTAAAAATTAGAGAATGCAAAATAATAATTGCTGAACCAAAAATTGCTCATCATCTAACATTTTTAAATTCAAATTTTGAAGCCCATTTAAAATTGAACCAACATTTTCTCGTTCTGTAAAATTAAACAAATGTCGTGGATGAAAAAAACAACAAGCAGTTACACATTTTTCATGTCTGAATTTTAAATAAACAATCATTTGATTTTGTCTTTTCATCAATCATTTTGTTTGAATCACACTCTAGATCGATATTCCAACATATATATTATGTAAAACGTCGACTTACTACTCAGATCACATCTTCAGAAAAAACATTGGTTTTCATTATTTCATAGATGTTAGCTATTCCTTATGGGAGAGAATTGACTGTTTCAAAGTCTCTACAAGTCATCTACATACGTCGAGATGAAGATGTGACGGGAATCACAGGTGGATTCTTTAAGTAAAGGGCCCTTATATAAAAGAAAAGGCAACATACAACATTCGCCATACCGACATGCATTTTAAATGTTTTTGATTTTTAAATTAATAAAGAAATGTCCTGTTTTCACCTTAACGTTTTGAACAGCGAAAAAATATTCTACGAACTAAGAAAAATTATCGATACAGTGTCTTTCAATCAAATGCAGTCCTGGACCATCCGAACAAGTACCTCGATCAATACTGCTCCACAATGAAGATACAAGTTCCTTACCGAGAAATGAATTGAATTCCTCCCAAACAATCGTCGAACCCATGTATCGTTGACTTCCGAGGTTATTATTATTTTCTTTTTTTGAAAATATAAATTTTTGCTATTGAATGTTATTTAACTCCTTCGTCAGTCCCTATACAACATTGGCACAATGTTAAGAACATTCGTTTGACATCCAGGGAACAATATTTGGCGAATAAAAAGAATTCCGTTGATTGTGTGAACTGTTGAAAAATTCGTTTTATTGTGCTGTACAAAATGCTTTTTATTGGGGTAAGAGAACCCGGTACCGACGATGTATATTTGATATTGTATTATTGTTTATTTGGGAGCAAAGAAAACCATGTAAGGACTTTGAAAATTGAGACAAGAGAGTAGGTACAAAAGCTTCACAAGATGGCAATTAATTTTTGAATTTGTTGTTTCCGCTTCCTTTACTTAACCTTACAACAATTTTTGTATTTTAATAAATTGTTCCAGTATTTGTGTTCAGAAGGAGTAAAACAAATTTAAGATTACTTTTAAAATAAAATTCTTCCTCGAATTAAATTTTAATATAAAAATTCAGCGAATGAAGATGGTATTTTGATTTTTTCATTCACAAAACAAAAGTATTACAAAAGTATACAGCTAAATAGCGAAAATAAGCACCAAAAAATGGAGCTAACAAGATAAAACAGAATCCTAAAATAATAGCATGAACGTGCCTCTTAGTGTTCGCTGACATTAACTGGCCGTTTTCATCCTCTCACGTTCATGCTTTTAACGTAGGCTGCATAATGGCTAGGGTTAGGGTAACAGCAAAGTTTAATCACATTAATACTTTTTAGCCATTTGGGTGATGTTGTGTTTCGCCTACATTTATTTTTTTTTCGGTCAATACTCTGTTGTCACCATTTTTGACTTAGCCCGATTTTATATTAAAAAACTTCAATAACATAAATATATAACAACCCACATCGTTCCCTTGATTTGTGTGTTTAGCATTTCAATTTTCAAATAATTTGTTCTTCATTGTCTTATTTGAAAAGGTAAATTGCTACGCATTCATTTTGAAGAGAAGGAAATATTTATGCTTTAGAATAGAATAACAGCATTCGGTTGAATTGGAGCTCAGTTAAAAAGTTTGTTCGATGTGAGCTCTGGGTGGCTCTATGATTTCGCACTGAATTTTTCATTGTCGCTCTTTTTCACCCCAGTGCATTTCTACCGTGTTCGATGTGTATTCAGTACTCGCACCGAGAGCGCTCTGAATCGCCCCAAGTTTTTTTCGGGGCAAGTATTTCGGAGCTGCTCGGATCAGCTGCTGCTATACAACAAAGAGAAAAAAAAACAGCTAATGCGTTCGATGTGAAACCAAAGCCAGAGAAATTGTTCAGTTTTTTTGACAGCTCCGATCAAGGCGGCGGGCGCACACCGGAGCTGGTTACATCGAACGATCCTAATGTGAGTTTCATTATTAATTGGCCTTCGTCTGGATGACCAACGTTGTAATAAATTCAGCTTACATTTTATAAAAACTTTTGTAATTTATATTAATTTTTAATAAACATCAAAATGTTGTTTTACACTTTTATAAAACTACGTGATAGCTAGATTTAGCGTCTGTTTCACAATGTTTAAATAAAGTTCTGGTTAGTTACCCGCCACTTAAATTAACTGCCAGTTAAATCCTCCTGTGAGTGAGTTTTGTGTTTCACATCAATCCTTCTGATAAATCAAAGGGCACGGTAGTGCCCAGCCAAGTTCTAGCACTACTCCCTTTTTACAGGATCGAACTCAAGCACATTTTTAACCCCCCATAACTTTTGAACCCATAGAGGTAGAAGCTTTAAATTTGAATAACGTATTAACTTCATGGGCACAGAGGCCCTGCAAAAAAAATAATTTTGCAGAACCACTACTTCCTGAGATATTGAACAGTAAAAATTTCAAAAACCGTAATTGACTGATCATCAAAATTATGAAGCACTTCTAACAATAGCAGAATCTTGAAATTTGGTACAATGGTAGGTTTTTGGCTGTATACAAAGGAAAAAATCGAAAATTTCAATTTGCTCATTCAGGGGGCGTGGTATCCGCCCACTTTCTAAAACTGGTAGTAGAATCTTGAAATTCGGAATTATAATAGGGTGTTGGTTGAATATAAGAAAAAATATAAGTAAAATATTTTGGTTTCATTAAGGGGCGTGGTTTCCGCCCACTATCTTAAAACGGTCGTAAGATGTTGAAATTTAAAATTCTTGTAAGGTTTTGGTTGAATAACATGAAAAAAATGAGAAAAAAACTATTTCCATTTAGGGGCGTGGTATCCGTCCACTTTGTTAAAATGGTCAAAAATGTTTAAATTCGAAATTCTGATAGGGTTTCAGTTGAGTATAAGAGAAAATATAAGTACAAAATTGCAGTTTCATTACAGGGGCGTGGCTGCCATCCACTTTCTTGAAATGGTCTTAGGATGTTGAAATTTAGAATTCTGGTTTGTTTAACTTCATAAAACTCCATGAGTAACTTTCCTCAGTGGTTTCACAATGGACCCTTGATGTCTAAATGTGACTTCTAGACAGCCACTCTAACCTAACCTCCTAACCTACCTATTACTTATTTATAAATCGGCAGACCAATTTTGTAAAAGTTTGCAAATTGCTAGCTTATAAAGTTATTTCGAGGTTCATGCTTTCATAAAAAAAAACTTTGCTAAAAGATGTGAAATCAGAACAAAAACATAAAATGAAAAAAATGAGCCAAGTTCTCTTATGCGCGAACAACACTGTGTAAAAAGTTAGCCACCAAAAGTAATGAGATCTAAAAGAACGCCAAGTTCTTACATGTAAAAGTGTTATATTGAATATTTTAAATCATAGAAGATAATACAACAATATTAAAAGAAAATAGAAAATAGTTTGAATGAAAATTTACGAGTTCATACTACTACTAAATACTAAAAAAAAAAAAAATACTAAAACCAAGACGTACAAGATTCGCTTGGTGAGCTTGAATTAAGTTAGACTAAAAGGCCGCGAATACCTCTTTCAATGGGGTGAATGACGGTGAAAATTCTCCATCATCACGGATTCCGCTTTTGTTTTTTTCATTGCGTTCTTAAGTTAGATGTATAAATTGCTGTCAAACCATATTTAATTATGAACTTAATCTGTGTTCCTTTTCTGTGACAAAAATTATAACAAAAAAACAACTAGTCATGGGTCAACTCGGTTCGCTTACTCGAGTTAACTCGAGTATTTTTTTCCGAATTATCTAAACCGAGTTGGTGAACTGAATTGGCTCATTCAACTTTATATAAAAACCCAACTTGAGTTAACTCGACTTACAAAATTTACTGTTAAGTACATCACTTGTATTGTCAGATTAAGACTATTGAAGTCCGCAATTGGATGTGAAAAAAGTAGGGTAACTTACCAATTGAGAACGGCTATACTGATCTATCCCAATTTTCGGGAAAAATCGACAGATTTCGGATAGTCTCGCGCATAAAATCCGCAAGCAGTTAGGTTAGGTTAGCTTCGATCATTAGAAGTAGAGGAATAAATCCCTGTTTTACCTGCTAACCCACGGTCAGACTCTTACCTACTAGTCTATTATTAAATTCACTTCAATAATTATTTTTGCGCCAACAACAAAAACGAAAAACATTGTTTACAATATCGCTTTTTACTGATTTCCATTTCATCCATAACAAAATCACAAACAAATTCAAACTTTTCATTTTTGGAGTTTAAACTAAACACAAACAAAAATGTGTTTGTCTCAATATCTTTCAGTGAGAAAAAAACAAAACAAAATGCAAGAAAACTTAGCATTTTTTATTTTTTTCGAAAAACGAGACAAAAGTTCTCAAGGAAGATTAATATTTCACGCTTAATTGTAATTGACAAGAAATCACTAAAATGAACTGAATTTCCATCGAACAATTTTCTCAAGAACTTCAATTTTCATAACATAGTGAGAACATTTTATTACAGCGAATAACTTAAGAAGCGAAAAAAAATTTCTGCAAACGCGCAGAGTATGAACTCAACATTTTCAGTTTTGCTATCCTTTTTTCCTACTTCCATCAAATTCAAAACTTTAAATACCATCAACAGTCATTTTTTTAATGCAATCATCTTCCAGTATCAATCCACCCAGTTTTCAACCTTTCAAAAAAAGAAAAACGAGGAACTTTTCTCATATTTCAATTTTCTCCATCCGGAAGAAATCTGATCAAAGTGCCAAGAGAGTGCACTCTTTGAACCTAATTGTGACAAATCAAATTTTCCTTAAAACACCAACGTTCTATGAAACACGAAAAGCGTTCATTGGTTGGGTGCTAGAAAGAGTTTTCTCTCGATACAGAATCAACTACTCTATCTATTGCCCTACTGCAGAGTTTTTGAACAAGTTTCCAATCTGCAGCTCTCCGGTACTCCAGTCTTTGACACAATTTCCTTTTTTTTTGTATTACAAGTCCAATAATGCGTACGCTTTTGAAGTAGTTGAATATCCTGTAGCAGGATATTTGATGTCTGTACAAATACAAACTGTATCGCGACGAAAAAAAAATCTCAAATATAATATCGTCTCGCATTTTCAGGAACGAATAAAAAATCTCACCATGTATTGGTACCTTGCTGAAAGGAAACACTCGAAACGGAAATGCTTCACATGTTGGGATGTTTCTTTTTGTCGCTTTGGCTTTTGTCCTTTTGCGGATTCTTATTGCTGTCGGATTTTGAAGTCTTATTTCAGTATTTTTTTTCCTATTTTGTGTTTGCATTTTTTTAACATTCTCTTTGCACTTCTACTGACTTCTCTTTTTTGTCTTTTACTGCAGCTGTAGCTTGACCTAAAAAGTAAGTCATTTGACTTAAAGGTAGGCCATGTTTGCTTCATCAGATATCATCAGAGACTTAAGTGGTTAGTATTGAGGCAGATACTCAACTAAATATTGTGTAACAGAGTCAAAACGAAGGGGAAAAAACAAGATAATACCTTAAACACTTGACCCTCTGTTTTGTTGTTCGGAAGAGCCTTAAAGCCTTATTTTGTTTGCACTTTCTTTAGATAGCTAAAGTGACTTTTTCGAAAAAAAAATGCTTTGGTCATTGGGTTTCCCTGTTGGAATTGAAACAAGTAGGTAAGCGTTTAATCGATTTTTTTCCCTTATTCAGTTGATGAATTGAAGGGTTGAAACAGAATTATGAGAGAATGTCGGTTTGGCCCTCGTCAGTTTCTTTCGTGACACGGGGTTAAAGTGGGTTAAGAGCTTTTTTTGTTCATGTTTTTCAAAATGTTCAAGGCCTGTAGGCCACGAGGGTACATTACCAAATAAATAGGTTTATTGTATTCAGTTTGTTTATAAGAATTCAGTTGGGCTTAAATGATGCCTTAACAGGGCTCAGAAGTGGGATATTATTATATTATTAAACCTCATTATTATATTAAACCTCACAAAATTAAGTGAATTATTTTGATCTTTGGAAAAGGATAGGCTTTTTCCGAAAAAAATGCGAGAAATAAGCACACAGGAATTCAACCATCTCCGAATATTATAAAGTTGTGCTACGTTTTTAGTTCCTTACAAAAAAAGACAAGAAATATGTGGTCAACACAAATCAGTGATTTATTTTCAAGTGTCAACTTTTTAGAGCATCCAAAGGCAGTTTCCTCCCCACACCCTATAAAAATTTGTAAGGCATTAAACTGTTAATATTTCAAGGCAGCGACCGGTCATCATTCTTAAAATAAAATTCATTTTTCTTGTTTTTTTTTTTTTGCTCAAAGAAATATATTTTTTAAGTGAAATAACTCATTTTTCTTCTTTGCTCTTGCTGACACACATTCCGGGCAAAAATTTAAAAAGAAAAAATATTTCTGTGACAATGTCGTCCTTAAACAGTCTTTCTTAAGCACGTAAACGCACTTGAAATGAAAAATATTACACAACGAGCATCATTAAATTCAAGGAAGAAAAATATGAAGAAAAAGAACAACAAAAATAGTGGGTGAATGCTGAATGAGAGTAACCGCATTTGGTTGAAAGCAAAAGGAACAGAAACTGTAGTTAGTAGGCGTTGGCAAGGAATTGACATTGGTGAAAAAGTAGGTTGACGAACCATTGGCTGCCCTAAATACGAAGAAAATAAGGTAATAAGTATTTTTTTGTTGGAATGCCGATATTTGAGAATTTGATCTAATTTGGCAAACAATAATGTTAAGGATAAAAATGGGTCACAAAACACAGGGAGAGGTGTCTGTTGCTATTTCTTTGTGTGATGAGCCTAAGTCGGTTTAAAATAAGAGCATTTTTGTGATGAGTTTCATCACTGGTATAAAAGCTTGACAACAAGCAAAACCATATGAAAAGAAAAAACAAGTTTTAAGTCACCCTCATCCATGAGAATCAAGGAGAACGAAGTCTTCTCTCTTTTTCGATCTCCTTAGCAAATATCAACTGGGTTACTTGAAACGATGAGAATCATGGAGAACGAAGCAAAATATTTCTTCGTTCTAAAAGAGCTTTGCAATGGAATAAAAAAAGGAAAAGTAAAACAATGTTGGCAACAAAATACAGCCTTGTCTGTCTCTACTGCGGATTTCAAACTCTTCGAATTTCCTTGCAGGACGTGGCTTAGCATGATACCTATGTGAAAAACATTCAAAAAACCACGTCTATTCCGTTTTACTTCTTTATTTAATCTATGTCTTTAATTTTCCTTATGCGGCTATGCCACTAACTCAAAATTCTCGCGCACTCGCAGAGTGTGGTTTCCAATGACGGGCGAATAAGTTACTCGTGGACGATCGGAATGTGCTAACGAAAGAGCGAAGCGCATTTGCCTGCGAGGCTTACTTTTCCAACAGTTTTTCAGTGCTTTCCTTACTCGCTTCAACATCCATCCCGCAGGTCGCTTTCCTGTGGCCGACAGTCGATTGTTTCGTGGGTGAAAACATTCAGAGAGAGCGGAAACGTGACGAAATCCCATCCAGCACACCGGAGAATCAGAACAGAGGAAAACATTGAGAGGGTGAGCGTTTCTGTCTTGCGATCTCCCTGGCGTCGGGGCGCAAGCATGCTCTTGCTTTGTGCATTTCTGATCGCACTGTGACACGAATTCTTCACCAGGATCTTCAATTCCATCCTTAGAAATTTGTTTTGGAGCAGGAGCTTCGTGAACGCGATTTTGTTGCACGTTGAGGGGAAATTATGGAACGACTGTTGGAAAAGTAAGCCTTGCAAGCAAATGCGCGTTGCTCTTTCGTCCAATGCATGATGTCAACTTACTGCGGTGTAAATGAAAATTCAGGAAGTCCCCTAAAAAATGAGACACTCCCCCCCCCCGCTTGGCGCTCTCCACCCACATCCGAACACTCTCCCCCGCTTGGCGCCAAAAACAAATCAGCAAGTTTGGTTTCCGCACCCTTTACAATATTCGCACTACAAGTATGCTGTTGTCAAAATGGAAATTAATTTAAATGAGTTACCCCGCTTTCGTATGACCTTCTGAAAAGCAATAAACAGCACTGCTCAGTGACAGTGCCGTAGGAGGGGGGATATGCGGAGGGTTTTTGAACGCCCCGGGGAGCAACCATTTGGGTATGAAAGCCAAAAGCGGATGGCGCTGGCAGGGCCACAATATCCTCATTAGTTTAAGAAAAACTCATAAAAATTAGTTATAATGAACAACTTTAATAAAAAAAAAATGTAACACTTAACAGTTTCAAGGTCAAACTACTTTTAAAAGCAAATTAAACATGAGTCAGATGAAATAATTCCAACTCCATAATTGTTCCCTTTTATTGAAATTCAATTACTCACCACTTCACGTACGATTGCCTCAAATATTATACCCCTGCCCCCTCCCGCCATTTAATAGTTAATTCATCACAAAATCACTTTCAACTTGATTCAAATTGATTTTGTCATTTTCCTCTCCTTCACAACTTCCTTTCCAACAAAAATGACAAGAAAAAAACATGGCCATTTTAATAATCGTAAAACTTACTTTCATCGTGATGCCATAACTACAGAGCTCCCCTCTTCGGATGCTGCTGCATCCTTTGCATTATTTGTCAGACAACAAAGTTGTTCCATAGTTTCATTTCACAAAAAAAAAAAAAGAGAAAAATGGAGAGAAATCAAAAGTTAAAAAAAAAAACTTGCTACAATCGAGGACAAAGGGAGACAAAAATAAGTTGCCACTTTAAAACCAATTATTTCCACTTCAATGCGTATCCTTGGAAATGAAAGCACAAATGAAAAGCGACGAAGGAATTACACGATATACCAAGTTTGCCTCTAGTATTATAATGAAATTATGAATTCTTCTTCTAGAGGAGGGTGTTTTTTTTTTCCTTTTCATTTCATCACTTTGACTGGGAGTGTTATTTCCTTAAGAAACGTTTAAATCGAATTTTACTTTGTTTTTTGTTATTAAATTTTGTCCATTCATAAAATTATTGTGTAAGTACACAGGGTGTCTGTTCTCAAGCTAAGAAAAAAAAAATATAACAACAATCAGAAAATAAATTAAAAATGTAAGAAACATTTGAGATATTAGTCAATAAAAAAATGATGACATCGACGAGGAACACAAGTACTTTGAGTACTTGAAAAGAATTTTTTCTTGATTTTCCAAAATTCAACAGCGTTCAATGAAAATGTCGTAGTAAGAACGCAAGTGCAAGAAAAGAAAATCAATAAAAGGGTAAGGTATTAAGCTGCATTATATCACAAAACACTTAAACGTGCATTACTTAACAATATGATGTTGTCCAAGATAATTTCGTAAGTCATAAACAGTTTGAAAGTCATAAATGGTCTGTTTGTTGTAAAAGATGCATAAAACAAATTTTATAGAATGCATTAAGTTCCAAGTCACAAAAATGCTTTTAATATTATATTACCGCGAAAATAGTCTATTAAAACTAACATCTTGAAACTTGACGACTGCGACTGTTTTAATTCTGGACCGGATGGTGTGCCATCTTTCATGTTGAAAAAATATGTGTCCTACTTATCCTTCCCGTTATTTCTTCTTTTCAGAGAGTCATTAAAGTGTTGTACATTCTCAGATCTTTGGAAATATTCTCACCTTACGTCAATAATTTATAAAAAGGGTCCTAGGGACTTAATAACAAATTATCGTCCTATTGCCAAGCTTTCCGCTATTCCTAAATTGTTTGGGTCAATTGTTTGTGATATCCTGTCTTTTAACTGTTCTTCTGTTATATGTGACAATCTACATGGTTTTGTTAAAAAGAAGTCTTCAATCACTAAATTATTGAACTTTTCTACTGATTATATTCGAAAAGCGATCGCAAGTTTATTGTGTATTCACCGACTTCAGCAAAGCGTTTGATAAGCTTAATCACGCAATTCTTTAAAAAACTTAATAAATTAGGACTCATCAATCGTTTTGTATTGTGGATATCGTCATATCTTAGAAATAGGGTCTATAGTGAATTGTTTAAAAATAAATGTTCTCATCAATTTATTATCAATTCTGGAGTACCACAGATCAAGAAAGATTTAATGTGAGCACCTAGCAATTAAGCCTTATCTCACTGTGGACCTATCCACACTGTCGGCATGACAAATTCCAACCGAAGTCAGCTAAGTCACTATGTTTTATTTAAGAGGACACTAAACCTCTTCCACATGATCCACCAGCATACAAAATCACACCTCATCTTTCTAAAAAGAAAGAAGCGGGTACCCCGTATCTAGATTCACACCAGTACCAATTGAATTAGTGCCAGCTCTTATTCATCTTGGTTTGATTCTAGACTAACTACTCATGCAATACCACGGAAAACCGTACTCAACTTTCAGTCACCGAAAGAAAAGCCGCTATCCGGTCACGAAAACTGCACTCAACTAGTGCCGAAAGAAGAGCCGTCAACCGTGATTTGCGAACAGCAGCTGAGGCCAAACTCAGACAACCACAACCCCCGCGAAGGTACATCCCACTAATGAGGTGGCTTAACCTCACTAGCCGCGGTACCCAACAGCCTTTGTGAGGGTATCACTTTTGTATACTCCTACGTTATACTTACTGTGATATTTTGCAACGCTAATTTATTGCATACTTTATAAGATTATGCTTTTGTTAGCTATTCGCAGCTTCTCCAGCTGGCGTATGGGGGACACCGCTCACCCTCTGTCAGGTATATCCACATTGATCGAAGGGATGAACCAGCCAATCAATAGACACACCCAGCAGTTTGTCTAATTTCCTTGACGTTTATCCACATTCGGTAATCGTTAATCGTAATTTCTATGATAGGATATAGTATCTGTTTAGGATCGCATTGATCTTCATCATACGTCCTGCTTCAATCCATTAATTCCATTAGACTAAAGTTGCCTACGTCCGCAGGTTCATGCCAATAAATTGACAAGAACCTCTCATAAGAAGGTGTAGGTCAGCACGTTCACTTACTGGCGAATATGTACTCGGAAAAATGTTTCCTTTCACGTTTTTCCATGATTTCACGTCCCCTGGAGTACCACAAGGGAGTCATCTCGGTCCCCTGCTTTTTATATTGTTTATAAATGACTTTCAAACGGAACTTATTTATTATTGACTACGCGTTGAATTCGTCACTTTTGTGCAGGATATCTAGTTTTTCTGATCTTAGGATATTGTTAGATCCAAAATATAATAATTATATAAATATTATAATAATTATATTATAAAAAAAAGCAAATAAAACACTTGGTTTCGTCAAAAGGCCGATTCTTGAATACGGTTGTGTCGTATGGGCACGTTACCAATCCATACATATGAACAGAATTGTAAGTATTCAGCGTCAATTTTTAAAATTTTCTCTCCGATGGACAGAAAATTCTACTTTACCTCCATATACTGATAGACCTAAATTGATAAACCTTCCAACTCTTTCTTGTCACAGAGAATATTTGAAATTTTGTTTCATTAATGGACTCATGAATGGATCTATTTTGTCTCCAAATATGCTTTGTAGATTGAATTTCAACACAAGCCGAACTAGTATGAGAAAAAATATAAAAATGTTTGTCCCATTTTTAACAGAACAAACTAACAGTCCTCTAAAACAGTTGGTAAGAAATTATAATAAATTCTCAGTTCTGTTTACTACTAGTGATAACATTAAACCACAAATTATAAACTTAACTTTTATGTTTTAAGTGGTTAAAATTGTTTAAAATTTTAAAAAATTAGATTTAATAAAATAATAAAATTGTACAATGATAAAATTCCTAGATTTAAGAAAAATTGTAATTGTAATGTTAACGTTAGTATCTAACGTATTTAATAAAAATAATAATAATAATAAAAATAATTTCACGGGTTTCTAACGAAATTTTGAGCAGCAAAAAATAACGCCACTCCTAGAAATGGAACTCTATTTTTTTATCTTAAATAGGATGGGTATTTTCCATAGGGACGGGTTGATTTCGACAACTCGTTGTTGCACTTGGCATCAATAATAACCCATTAGAATCGATTTCCAAATTTTCGTTGGTTTAAGTCGTTAATTTACAAAGTCGGTTTATTCAAATGTAAACAGAAAAGGTGCCTATCTCATGTTCAAAACAAACATCTTATAATATAAGATATAAGATATTTGCGCGAAATCCTCCTTTTCAATCAATCACCAGGCAACTTATGTACATGATTTTCTCAAGAGTAACTGCAAAAACAAACAAATAAAAATCCGTCAACATTCTTGTTAACAAGGAAAATATTTACATAAACGCCTGAACCGACTTCCTATCTTATCATTCAGGAGGATTTATATTATGTGCCTCTCAATACACACCCATTAGATCGGAAAGGGAAGAAATTTTGATCATCAATAAATTATATTATACGCAATAAACATTAATAAAGGTTCCAAATAGAAGATATTACATCTTTTGTATGAGAAAAAAACATAATAGAAGCTATCAAATGCATACCGTCCTCTGATTGTTGTGCCGTTCGGTCCCGGCATTGACTGACACTGACACACGCTGACGTCGAGTAGAGAAGCTAAGCTATACAAAATTTACATTTAATATCAATGAATTTGTAAACTGATTGCCGTCGAGGATGATGGGTCGTTAAAAATTTCATCGATGATGAGTTGAGACAAATTTGAATAATGATTTCGTTTCGTTTAAATACGGATATATTTAAGGTTTATTTTTTTTTAGAACATGGTGTTCGTTTTTTTTGTGAGCCTTTTCGACTGTTGACACTTTTTTTTAAGGGCCTTCGTTTAATTGAATTTCTGCGAAATGAACACACTAATCATAATCACAAATATCATGTTAAGTCTATTTTCTTGTTTAACTTTTCCCTTTTCGAATCTGGCCAATACATAGACTTATCCTATTTTTAAGAATCTGGGAAAAAAATCTGGAACCCTTGAAAAAGCATCGAGTAAAAAGATTTTTTGTATTTACAATTTGGCCTTATATAACTGATTCTAATGAAGATCTTACAAAGAAAAGCATCTTCAGCGACGAGGCTCACTTTCACCTCGGTTTATATTCAAACACATCAAATACCAGGGGCAACTACCTACTGGACAGTCGTCAACTATATTGTCAACAAAAACGTCACGACAAAAAATCAGCAATATTTGTAGAGGCTACGATAATGAAAATGACAGTCAACAATTCTTCTACCACTGTGCAGTACTTTATCAGAAAAAAATTCTATGGTATTTATATCTTCAAGGAGAAGAAGAACTGCTTTTAACATTACTTAGCATAGTAGAAGATTTTATCTTAGGACTAACGCAGGAGGCTTCAACTAATAGTTGATTTGAGACTCAAACAACTAGCTTCTCCAACAAGCTCTATCCTTAGCTATATGCTTTCAGTTTCGCACGTCAAGATTCCTCTTCTTTCCTGAAGTCGAAAACTTTGCAGGTCGGAATGCTTTACATGTCACATGAGTTAGCTATCTCAGTCGCTATACTTTTACTCCCTTGGTAGAGTACGGTGTTGTATCTTGTTCTCCAACTATCATCAATACATACGGGACAAAAAATCGCCTGAAATATTTTTCTCCAACGTGTTTTAATACGTCTTCGTCAAAGTCCATGCCTCTGCACCATATAGCAATAAGGAATGATAAGTGTCTTATATATGGACACTTAAGCTGCTCGAAAGAGGGCTCTGGTGGTGGCCCTGACCTGCCATCTTATACTTAAGTAGCAGCGGTTGCCAAGTGTAATCCTTCACGTAGCTTAGCTAGATAAAGTCTTACTATCTCGAAGTTATGGCTATCCATGGTGACATTTCATCCAAAACATCGCGTCGGTGTTGAGCGTTCTTTTTTGACGACAGCTAATACTATAAACAATTTTTTTAAGCTTTTGCTTTGATAATTACAAAATCGCCCCTGATATAAATATGTCAATATTGTCGGCATATGATATATGGAAGCACCTGTACGGATTAAGGTATGAAAGATTGCGCCCCTGATTTTGACCTTAGAGTTCTGTATTATTCTTTCAAGGAAGATGTCAAAGAAGTCGCATGATAGTCGCCTTGTCTAAATTCTTTTCGACATCAAAGTTAGTTAGTTAAGTTAGGTCTTTGCCGACCATGAAAGAGCAGCGTCCCTTCTTCTCCTGCACAGGCGGACGAGCTTGGCAGTAATGCCAGCTCTAGACAAGGCTCAATACAGCTTATCTCTGTAGATATTGTCATACTCGACCTTGAGGCCAATGAATAGGTGATGTGATGGTCCTGGTTTTTTTTGCCAAGATAAGTCGATGGTGGACTTCCCTGGTCTAGGGGGGGACCAATAAAGAACTATCAGGTTGTTGACGAAAGGCTTCAGACGTTCACATAATTTATTAAGGAGCTTAATTGCTCTTTCGTTGGCGACGTTCAGAGAGCCTGTTTTCCTAAGGATTGGGCATGCTTTGTAAGAAGCTTATTCAGCAGATGAGTTGGTGCATACTCGCAACCAGGTCATTTACTGCAGGAAAACCGTCAGCAGTCTTGTTGGCCTTAAGCTTGGATAGGACTTCCTTCACTTCCGCCGGATTGCGACCGGTCGGTGGGATGGAAATATTAGCTTTCAACGGATCCGTCAGTATGAAACATATATAGCATTGTTTCATATTCCCGAAAATGAATTTATGAAAATTGCGATAAGTTTAAAATACATTTTTCCATTTACATAAAGTAGCTTGTTGAGTTTTGATTTTTGTGTTTTTCTGAAATTGAACTAAAAGTTTAAATCTTAAAATAAAATTTTCCAAATTAAAATAAACTCCTTTTCATCTTCGAATGAAAATCAATATACTTACATTATGAATCATTTCTGAATATGATCTCTTGTGACTTCAATCAACAAACGAAAAAAAAGTCATCGTCCCAAAGAGGATTTGTACAAAATTATCCCTTTATTCCAACATTTATTTACACAGCATTGTACCCATATTAACTCGATGTATATTAGTTTGGCCAATATACCTGAGGTTCGAAAAAGTTCAAGGTGTATTGTGTGTATACACCTACTCCTTCATTGTGCGGTCTCACCTTCATGTTCACATAACCAAATATACGTTTGCACATGGGACGTGACTTAAATAAATAAAATTCGACCCAAAGCAAAGAAGACAAAAAAGCAAAAGCAGAAAAAAAGTAAGTGAAAAAAATACCCTCAGGAGATGAAGATGATAATGCTCGAGAAACAGCAAACAAGGATATTTTAACTTTGATTGATGAAGGTTTTTGTGGTCCCCATCCTATATAGTACGGGTACGACCATACCAGAGTCCCTTGCGAAATATGGGAGCGAGTTATAGCAGAGGTCTATGAAGTCATCACCACACCACCTCCATCGTGCACGTGCATATTGTGGTGTTCAATCTACTTTCGTTTATATTTATATACACTAAACAAAATTGGTGTAGGTAGGTATTTGGTGACAAAATATTGTCACACAGGATAAGGGAAATATTTTTTGTCTGGTTGCTTCATTTGAATTCATATTCGCATCGAGTTTTATGCAACGAACACATTTAATATTGCCACGTATAGTGGACAGTCGTGCCTTCGGTCACGTTAAATTCATCAAAGGACGTTACGTAGGTGTTGCACTGAATTAGCTTTGTATGTAATATTTGAGTCCTCTCGCTTAATTTGGCAGCTCCAAGCTTATTATCAGTAGATATTTTCTTTAAAGGTCAATTAAGTTTTGTGAATTCGTATAAGTAGGCTGACCTTTAAATAGTTGTTAATTCTGTCATTAAGAGTCACTTAGGCGCGAGAGACTTATTATTTCGGATAATTTGCTAGTTGACAGAAACGTGGTGTGTTATTGACAGAATCATGAATGAGAAAATTGTTTTGGGCAAATAGATCGATCGAAAGGTCAGTCGTGACGGAAAATTTCGGTGTTTGCGTTCGAATCTCAATTAAACTATTTATTGGAATTATTCGTGCGGAAACTACAATCCATAGTATAATTTTTGCGCAAAAATTTGGGATTTTGATATTTCAAATAAAGCATACAGTTGCGCTTTAAATTGCATTCAATTCAATTTCCAAACAACAAGTGCAAAGTTTGTTCATGTGGTTTTGTAGTTGGGCCTTGGCAATGTGTACAAAGTGTATTTGAATGTATTATTAACAAAACCAGCATCCAACTTCATCAGGCTCACATCTTCACTAACAGAAGCAGCATTTTCAACTGTCATATGAAAATTGTTCTTTGAGAGACCTTAATGCTGTGCACTGAAAGACGGAATTCTTTGGTGGAATTCAAAGGTGGACAGCAAAGGCATCGATGGCATTTACACAACTTAAAGAAAACAAATGACACTAAAAGTGGTGTTGCATTTCAATGCAAAATGCAAAAAATGCCAATTTTTCTACCATTTTCAATCTCCTTAGCAAAAAGCAACTCTGGATTAAGTCCCTTTCTTAATATGGAAAAATTGTGTTACTGAAAACGATGAGAATCATGGCTTGGACGTGTTCTAATCTGGAGGTCAAAATGTTCGATGACTTCACTCGATTCACGATTCCGGGACGTAGTTGTGATGCGATTCTTTCCATGATGAATTGAAAAATGATATTCAACCAAAATGACAGAGCAGTTTGATAGGAATCACAACTGACCTGCAAAGAAAAGCCTATTTGAAATCAATTCTCTAAATGAATGAATAATTAGTACCTTCATGACAGAAATTAAAAGGAACCTTTTATTGGTGAACAACTATACCATCCACAAGCTACGGCCAAGTGTCCTCTTTTTTAAGGACAACTTAACTTTATATCAAAAGAATCGTTAATTTCGGCCTTTAAGTGTCTACCAACGCCAATAAATTAATAATACCAAAAAGGTAGGTACATCAAAGAAGACTTTAAGCAACCCTTCTCGGTACAATATAAAATTTTATGAGACAATATCGTCTTATTCCAAATTAAGATACCTATACCTGCTTAAATTCAATATGAAACTTAATTTGTCTTTCATCTTCCAAAAGTAGACAGCAAAATTTACAGTCTAAAAATTGACGTATTTTTGAGATAAAATTTTATGTCATTGTAAATAATATGTATATTAAAAATTAGAAGCAACAACAATAAATTGAAAGATAACCGCAAAATTGCAAAAAGTCCTTTAAAGTTTGTCGAGTTGCTTTGAACAAAGACTTTGGTTGAGGACGGTGTGCATGTATAATGGTAACCAGGGTTAACTTAATCTAAAAACCAAGAAAAAAATACAAAAATAGACAAAAAAGAACGTTTCAGGTTTTCAAACATAAATTTGAATTAATATGGTTTTTTCGTTCTTTATGAGAACACAACAAGAAGAAAAAGAAGGTTTATTCACCGCCAACACCGCCGCCGCTGGCTGGTTGGTGTGATAAAAGAAAAGACGAACGAAAAAAGCAAAAAAAGTGTTTTCTTTTCTACTCAGACAGAAACAAAGATAGGAATATTGTTTAATTTTTTTTTCCCCCAATTTTTGATGAAATTAATTTTTCTTTTTTTTTCATTTTAAAGGAAATCTATACGAGCCTAAGCAACATTTTCATCTCTCCTTACAACACATTAATTTAAGCTGGCAAGGAAAAATGACAACTATTTTAAATGGATTTCATTACATGCAAGTGTATCCTTTTAAACACTTTAAAACTGCAATGTAAATTATTTTTGAACAAGAATGAATAGTATTAAAATGTACATGTATATAAGAGAAGCAGTAGTTCACAAAGATTAATGATGTTGCTCTGGATTTTATTAATGTTAAAAGTAAAATTGCAAAAAAAGGATATCAGCGGACGTGTAGTGCCTATATTAAAGTGAGAACATTGTTCTTGTTCGTCTACGGCTTGGTCCGTGTGGAACACATTTATTCAATGTACATAGTAATAGTGCAGAATTGCCATTAACATACTTCGTTTACATATTTTTGTGAAGGCAGCCGTTATTTATGGATGTTACTTATTTTATTCCTTTTTATAGTACCTATCTGTTTTTTAATGTTAACACATTTGGGCGAATATATCGCAACAACATTTTTTTTAACAACAAAGTTAACATTGTGTTATTTCTTTGTTAATTATCGGACAGACAAAAGTGCTTACATTTTAAACTGACTTTTCAATAAATTGTTAAATTTTGTTTCCATAAATTCGTTTCCCTACAAAAACCTCTCTCAACACAGACGTTGATGTCTCTTAAATTCCACAGGAGCAGGAAGGCTTTTAAAAACGTCTCAAAATGAAAAAAAAAATATTTAAATATTTTGTGTTAAATGGTTGGAAAAACTACGCTCAACCCATTCATGGAGCCGCCGCCGCCACTGTTTGAATATCATCATCGCACATTTATTCAACAACAGTTTTCATGAGAGCCTTAAGTATCCTTGAACTTGACATTTTTTCAGAGAGCATAGTATCCTTTTAAATATATTTTTCCTTCATCATGTTTTTTTTTTTTTTTTGTATATTATGAGACATCTTTTATACCAATGTCACCTCATTTTTCATAACACCATTGCAAAAAACTGTATAAGTAGGGATAGAAAAATCCATATACGACAAGGAAGAAAAAAATTGATGTATATTTTATTTGCTCATCTGTGAATCCTTTCAATCAAAAATGTTGTGTCTTTAAGGAAAAGAAGCAGCTTCTTCCTGCATTTTATTATATCGATGTGCCGTCGTTGTCGTTTTCGTTGTCGTCCTTCCTCAAATCTTGATTTTCTTTTCATTCCCGTAGTGCCTATAAAAAGCACATCAAATCTGGGAGTCCTTTGGTCGGGCGACAAAAAAAAAATTACATAAAGAAAACAGCAACACGGATGATATTGACGTTCGTTATTTTGAGTCGTTGACGTGCGTCCGTGTCGCTGCTGGGAGAATATAGGACACGCATCATATATGAAAAATAACTTCCTTCCAAATTTACTCTGATGTCAAAGGACATACCTACTTTTATGCTCATATATAGACTCTCATTGCATGAATAAATTGGTGTGGCCTTAGAGATAAACAAAAAAAATAATAAAATATGGAAGAAGACACAAATATTAGCAATCAGCAAAACGAAGCTACTTAAAGCATGTCGTCCGTTTTATATCCTTGGTGATCACTTTGTCGCATTTCTTTTGACGTTATCTGTTTATAGTATTGAATGAAAGACTTTTAAGTGAAGCGAGCTCTATGAGCTTCTTAGAGAAAATTCAATATTGCTCCAATCATTATTCAAAACCATATAGAGCAGTTAAAGAGCCAACAGGTTGGCAACGCTCTTTACACATTGAACTATTGGCATTTCATGATTCTAGCCATCGATTCTACTTTTCTTTTTTGGACTGGTGGATGAATCACCTAGCCCGAACTAGGTGGTCCGTCGGTAAAAAAGATCATCCGAGACATGCTCGGGATTCCAGTCAGTAAACGAGTATTTAACCTACCATCAACGGGTCCAACGAAATAAATTCAAGGCCATACACCTTGTATATGCGAGAAGGCAATTTTTTGAACATAAACCTCATAAATGTTCACGGACCCGGTATATCGAGGAAACCACAGATGACGAATAAGATGCCAATTGCGTACTCGAACTCAAAGGAAAGAGTAAGTCTTGGAACAAGACATGCAAGAGAAGTTGAAACTCCTCAAAAACAATGCATTTAATATTTCCAACTCCATTCTAGGCTGGTTTGAAGATGAATGCAAGCTGCCGCCTGCTGCATACCAAGCAGCGTATACCTTTACGCGAAGAGGAATATAAAAGGCTCAGGTAAGAGATGAAGCTTCACCGACAAAATAAAGCAGTCTGGGTAAAAGGGTTGTCTGTGGAATTAAAATAGAGAGTAAGGTCCTTGCACGGTGACATGATACAGTATAGACTGTGCTGCAACTACCCATGGGAAGTGATGACGCCTCAAGCTCAAAATTCACATCAAACTGTAACTTTTTTTTTGAATTCATTGGCATCTCGTGAATCTCGCATGGATAGGTGTAGTCCCAAATCCAGCAATTTTGCTAATTCACGTTCCCATTCATCCAAAAATGGGCCTCGTCACTTAAGATGATTTTTCGGCCAAAATTGAGATCCTCCAACTGCTGCCGAAATCAAATTAACGAACACACGAAGCTGCGTTTGAGCTCCTGGGCAAGTTGGATTTGGTATGGTTGCAGGCCCAAATGGAAAAGTAAAGTATGACATGTTGTAGTCTGCAACAGGCCAAGAACTTGTGATCGACGTGGAATTGACTGCGTCGGATTCTGTTGCTTGGATTCTGTAAGCAAGACTATATGAACTCTCAAACCATTATTATACAATCGATGTTGTATGGGAAATAAAATATGATCATAATTATAATACCACTCAACGTTGTTGTATTTTTGAAGTAAGACAACTACCTTGATGTACCTCAGAAGCAATTATTGTTGAGACAGCTTTCCAAAGTCTGATAAAATAATATTTTCTCAACATTTAACATCAAAACAACTTAAAAAGCAACCCTCTTTCAACGGCTTCACTTTTTTTTAATTTTTAATAAGATGTTTGATTAAAATCTCGAAATTAATTTTATTTACGAAGACTTAACATGTCTGTCTCAAGGACTTTAGGGTACGCGGGTGGATATCTCTGTACATCGAACACAAAGGGAAAACATTTTTATCTTGATTATTACATGATGACAAAATCCTACCTTCTTCCTTCGACTTTCTCTCTCGTCTTCATTTTTGCTTTTAAAAAAAAATCAACCATCTACTCGCATCTTCCAATCTATATCTCTGGATCCTGCCAGCAGCTACTACCATTCTTAAAACCAATCATGAGAAGAATGAGCAGATAGAAGACGTTGTAGCTCCAAAAAAAAATGAGAAAATAACGATGATGGTTTTTTGATTTTTATCAGAATTTATTAATACGTTCATAAATACAAAGAAGGAGAGGGGGATAAATCATCTTATACAGTTATGATATAGGTATACACAAATACAGACAAAAGGAAGTCTCTTGAAAATGTTTTTTTTTCTGCTGATTAAGTGAAATTGCTGCAAGGATATTGTCATTAATTTTGTGTTATTTTATAAAATTGTGTCTATTAGTCTTTGCCTTGTTTAGGTTAAGGTATTTTAGGTACTCATTCAAGTGGAGTTGATATTATGCTTGATTGAGTAAGTGTTGAATTACTGAAGTGGAAAAAATTGCTATATTACAATGTTTGTTGTTCGAGTCGTTCGTTAATGAGAAGACGGAGGAAGCCTTATTTTTGATTTATTTGAAATGAGTTGGAATTTTGTCTAATCCTCTTGGATAATTGTGTTTAACTTATTGATTGTTATCGTCTTAAAGCAAATATTTACTCTGTTTTAAATTTAAAACTAATTTAAGCACTGCTGGTTCACTGTGACGTATACGTAACATTTTTTTCAAAAATTAAATTAGAAATTTCCTGAAAACATCCCAAAACCAAAATACCAATCAAAAGAAACCCAAAAATCTATTTTCAAAATTTAATCAAACCATCCAGGTGTTGGTTACTTCTAAAGATTCCTTTCCTTTCCTGTTTTAATGAAATATTGTCGGTGTACAAGGCGGTTGCGTCTTTACTGTACCTTAAATAATAATCAAATATTTTCCAAAATCTCCACCTTAATTGTTTTCTCAAATCAAAATTCCCACAACAATAAATATTTTATGACTCAAAGAGACTATATACTGCATCCATAATCCTTTTCCCAATACGGGCTTTAATTGAAAAGGAATTTCAAACAAAAAGCAGTTGTATAAAATCAAATAATACCCTATTATCCTTGGGCTTATACGTAAAATCAAAACCAATAACAAAATATTCCCAACTGGCCAACCGTATTTTGTAATATATGCAAGAACAATTATTATGTCTAAAAATTAAGGATTCCTTGGAGAGGAATTTACGGTTATCCTCTTCCAGGTTGTAGAAAAGGTTCATAACTTACCAAAAGTGTAATTTATTTAGTCTTTTCCAAAGATACTTTAGGTAACAATTTTGATTGAATTTGATTTTTCAAAAATAAAGAGAGGTTGTTAGACACATGGATATGGATTGAGCAATTTTCAGTATTTTAACGACAAAGGGGAATCCAACGATAATGTTTCAGTTTATAATATTGCTTGCAGATATTTTCAGTCAAATAAAATGTTGTTTAACTCTAATATTAATTTGTATATTTTGTTTTCTCTTTACAGGTGAGTGAAGATGTACTGCATCCACCTGTAAATAGGGGGAAAATTATATGAGGTAAATTTAAACTGAACAAAAGCAACTTCTAAGTCATAGAAGTAGATTATCTTGAGGTATAGCACCGGTGTCTTACTTAAAAGCACCCTTAAAGCTGAAATAATTGAACTTTAGCCTAAAGAGTTTCAAGGGCATTCAATTTGTATATTTAACTCTTTTTTTCTTAATGAAACTATAACTTGAAAGTTTTTGCGTTTAACGAGTTCGTCTATATCAAAAGAAATCAGAAAATAAATTTAATTTGTTTAAACATGAAATGGGTTCGGAGCAAACAAAACTAATTGAAAATAAATGGAAATCGTGACAGAATGGACTAAGAATGTATTTCCTGTTTGATTCAAAGATGAGTTTTTATTATTTTAGTTATAAAAGAATAAGCAAGGAACAAAGCTATACACAAAAAATGTTTTTTTTTTGTGGATAAGATTTTGTACGTTTTTGGAATGTTTTAAAATCTTTCAATTCTAGCTGAAAAAAGTTTTACACAACAACTCTGTGCGCTTTAGTAATTAAGGGCACCTAGAACTATATCGCCTTATTTTCGGAAAGTAAATCACGAAATCAACAAGCGTTCGGATTTGGATGCTTTGAAAACGGTGGTGACTCTTTTCCCTCAATGGCGGTCGTTACTCATCTTGGCGACCTATAAAAACTGATTAGACGAGCTTCAGCGTGGTTGAACGTCGGCCAGTTGCCTCCAAAATGGCCATCGTGGATAACTTGAAATAATCTACGGTCTCATATTACAAATCTTATACAATATCAAAAATTTTAAGGTACAATTAGGTTTTTGAGCTCCGTGGAAATGTTTTGCTGTGTACCAAATCCGCTTTTGTATACGAAACAAGTTGAAGGAAAAACACGAATATTGTCTCTCGTTGTTATAAGTGTTTGACGTTGTTTAAGGGCAGTCCAAATGAATTTCTGAGAAGAGACCAATACTCAAGTCAGTTTAAGTCTTATCTGCGGAAAAATTCAAGGTGGGCTGAATTTTTGTATTCGCCTTTATTACGGTGCTGTTATGAAGATGTGAAAAATCGACATTGATATCGGGCCGGCTAAAAAAGTCATAACGGTCGAAAGGTCACGAACTTCAATTTTTCGTGAATATTTCGAGATCTATTCTCCGGAGGTCAATAGTGGTCAAGGACAAATTGTTCTTCTTGAAATCAAAAACAATTGAATGAACAAAAATAGACAGGTGATAAACTATTTAAAGCTAGACTACGTCAATTTAACATGTGGAATGCTTAAGCTTGAGGTTTGTTAAGCAATTTGGCTCGGTGTGTTATGTTGTTTGTTCAAGAGTCCTGAACCTGGACATCATCGTCTTCGTTGACTTGGTTATTTACCAATCGGGCATATTAAGAATATCCTTGGGAGTTGGAAAGCTCATTTTCGATAGTCAGAGTTAGAGTGGGGTGTCTGTTGAGCTCACGCAATGAATACTTCAAGACCAGGGGTTGCCCTAGAGGGGACATAATTGCGCCAAATTAATTTGACATTTGTGTTAGTATACCTGGCAGCGCACCCAAATGCAATTCTACTACCAAGAAACGCAAACAAAAAAAACTCTTTCGGGCAAATTGCATCAAATTGACTAAATGAATGGAGGAGATTTTAAAAGACCAATTAAACACGACTGGACATGGAACCTGCTGCGGTGGTTTCAAACTGTTCCAAACTTATATTCTGTTTTCCTTTTCACTTTGAAGTGATGTCTTAGGCCAGTTATAAGGCAAAAGCAAACCCTAGCTTACAGACGTCAGACGATATTAAGATGTCAGATGTTCGGAAACGATTTGCTATTACAATTTCCTTAGATAATACATTTTCCAGAACTAATGGCAGATAAAAAAAGTTACAGCATCGTTGAAAAATAAAGGTTGAAATACTTTTGGGACTTCCCTTGTATGTGTTGAGTTTGCTTACTTTTTTTTTTAACTTTCTGAAAAAAAAATATTAAATCTACCTCGCTCATCGTGGACTTCAGTTTAAATAGTGGCTACGCTGATTGTCATTCTTGAAATTACTTCAAAAGCAGTCAGAGTGGCTATCACGACTTTTGCCAACATACATTTAATCAACTTAATAAATGGAATTTTCGTCAACAGTTCTTCCTGGAAAGGTACAACCGTCTGATGATTCTTCTTGCTATCTATGCGCTTTCATAAACATATCTAATTCCATCTATACTCACATAATTCCTGGTTTTTGACCGGGAAAAAAAAGTCTACAAAAACGTTGGCAATAAGTTCAGCACAAGACTCAACTTTGACAACAAGTCTCCAAGGATTTATATACAACTAGCAAATCCCCGCCCGCTTCGCAGGGCATAAAATACATATTTAAAAAAAATTGTTTTAACTATAATATGTACTTTATTGAAAATTCTTTATTGCTGTTGATTGGAATGATGAAGTCAGCAAGAACGAAGCAGTTTAGCATATTTTTAATTTCAAAAAATGAAAGGTATCCAGCAGTGCATTTGGAGAATATATAACTTGTATATTTTACACCTGAAAATGTTGTTTCCAATACGATTTGAAGAAAAATCATGCCCATCAAGTTACCACTACAACTTTGGAAATTAAAAAATGTAAGTATGCAATTAACTGTCGTGAATTTGCCGTAAGTTTGTCGTGAAACAAACAAATTTGTCGCGTACTTATTTTAAAAGTTAGCCCCTGGTGGTGCTAACTTGACGCGAAAGTTAGCACTACTACCCCAGATTAGCTAAAATGGACATCCCAACCGAAAACTAAGTATGCAGTCATGTAGACAATTGTCGTGATTTTGTCGTGAAATGTGCGCATTAAAAATTTTGTCGAACTTTTTATTCAAAAAATATGCCCAATTTTTGAAATTTCTATAAAAAAGTTGGGAAATTTTCGAAAATCAACCCCTATTCATAAACTAAGGGCGCGACAAATTATTTGAATCTATATTTTGGTAGATCTTATCGTTATTTTTTGTAATAAAATAAGATTTGTTGTTGTTATGCAAACAATTGAAAAAAGTGAAACTTTGTTGGATTTTATTTTGTTTCGCTACTTACCAGCGACAAAATCACGACAATTATCTGCATACTTAGTTTTTGGTTTGGATGTCCATAGTAGATAACCACATGTAGTCCTTTAAATCCACTCAAATGTTGACCAAAATTTGTGTATTTATCTCGTTCAAAATTGCTACGATTTCAGAAACACTTTTATGTGTTCAATCTATTATTGCACCTTCATTAAACTAAGAGTGATTTTTGTAATTTCTCTCTAGGAAGGCATCTTGAATCAATTGGTTGGAAGAATAATTTGGTTTTCAGAATCAAGTGGAATTATTCCATTTCCAATGTCCAAAAACTGCTTTCAAAATTTTGCCGCAGATATTATGGTTTCGTTAGTGCACACGAACATAATGGGGCCAGTGTAAGTTTCCTGAA
Organism: Sphaerophoria taeniata; assembly: GCA_943590905.1. NCBI lineage: Eukaryota > Metazoa > Arthropoda > Insecta > Diptera > Syrphidae > Sphaerophoria > Sphaerophoria taeniata. The sequence goes on from OX016541.1 coordinate 31,059,799, forward strand.
TTCCTCACAAATCCTTCAAGGTACGATTTAAGACTTCAAATGACTTTTTATGTACAATTGATACTGTTCCATTTTAGCCATTGCCGACATTTTTTGAATTTAACGTGTAGGTCTTTCCCCTAACCTGCATATTCAAAGGCCATTTAAGAGCGCTTTAGGCCGATATTTTATAACGTATAGCTTTAGAAAGAGGCGGTGCCCGTGAAAGATAAAAAACTGTGGGTACGGATAGGACTCGAACCCACGACGTTCTGCTTAGCAGTCAACGTACCTAACCACTAAACCACGGACACTACACTTGCATACATACATATTTTATTAACGTAATTAATTCCAAATATGTAACATATTACATCCCCTAATGATTTTCTGAATAGGTCTGATTTAATGCGATGTATGTATGTTTGTAGGTATTATTATTCATATTCTTTACTGCCCTTGTCCTTGCTGAGAGCAGCCAAACGTCTATTGCTTTTTTTCCCAAGAATAGCTTTTACAGTCCTTATCCAATTATTTCAATTTAACAGTCAAACACTTGGATGGATGAACACCAACATACATAGATATTGGTAGCGCTGGCATTTTCACGCAGGATTTTCTCGATGTAAACAACGAATATCTTACGATCGTAATGTAAAACCTTTCCAACTGCTAACTGGTCGTTTAGTGGATCTGCTTTGATAGGCAGCTGACATTAGACGCCGACGAATGTGATCGGGCTTGGAAATGACATTTGCGGATCGTCCTGCGGGAACATACATGCATACATTACTTACATATGTACATATTTTCTGCAATAGCTAGTATAATCTCTTGTTTAATTTGATGAAAATATTTTATTTTCTATTTGTCAAAATTTGTGTACAAATTTGAGTATTCGTATGTTTATTGATCAGTTAAGATTATATTTTGTTATAGTGCGAAATAAAAATTTTGTAACATTTTTTAACAATTGAACCATTTGTGATTTGAAAAAAATACATTTTATTTTTGCTAAACCTTCTACCCTAATACCTCTTGCATTTAGAGAAAAAATTAGGGAAATCGGTCAACCAGTGTGCCCGGTTAGCGAACGAACACAAAAATTAGGCTGTTCTTTTATATATATAGATGAAAGAGAGAATGAAAAAGTCGATGATTTTATGTATTCCAAATCATGCAAAAAACAAAAAATCGAAAATAAGAAAAAAACTTCAGTTTTCCTTTTGAAATGGATCCACAAATCCCAAATCGATAAATTATTGTCTAACTCGACTGGTTGGGCATATCTTAGCGCAAAAAAAAATTATGTCTCATATAACCTAACCGTATAGACAGTAAATTTATGCCAAAGAAAAAAAAATCGAAACAAAAAATCAAGAAGAATTATTTTCGCCGTACGGATATAAATTATGCCATTTCCCATTAACCTATAACGCTTGTTATCTCCGTTTTAAATTGAGTTTTTTTCTCTTCTTTCTTTTTGGGATGAAAATTAGCCAAAGAAAGAAATTGGTTTTATTTTTTGTTGTTATTTCATTTTGCCTAAATGTCTAACCAGCCATCCGTTCATGCCATTCTACTGCCACTGCGAAACTGATGATGAAAAAGCTTCGTTTTTTTGCTTATTGTTACCACAGAATGTAACCAGAGACTTGATGAGGTTCGGTTTTGGTTCCAGCAAATGTTTACATTTTTGTGTGTCGGTACACATGAGGAGAACGTATATTGAATGTGTTTGGTGAAAATCACAAACCACAGAAGTTGAATGTTTTTTGGAGTTATTGAACAAATATTTAAACGGTGTAAGCGATATCTGAGCTAGGGGGTTCGTTTTTTTTTCTTTTCAAATTTCTCAATTTGAAATCACATGGGTAAAGTCAAAAGCAAACAATTTTTTAATGGTTGCTCGTAGGTACGCGGTATTAACTGGAACTGGAAGGTCCTTAAGTGAAAGCCTTAAAAAGAGCTTAAGGGTGGATTTCTAAAATTCAAATAGAGATTACAGAATCTGTTTCAAAGCAAACGAAAAAGTAAGCAATTGACTTTTACGCATGAAATAAATATATGCATTTTCGTAATAACGAAATCTCTTCTCGATAAAGCTTGGGGGTATTCTAGTGTAAATTTGTGAAAATTTTGTCCTTCACAGAGGTATTTTAAAATTATTTAAAAATACAAAAATGTTGTCCTTTTTGAACTTTTAGAAATGTACACAAACAGCTTTTAAACTCGCAGGAATTTCTGCAATCATATTTTGGCCCAGAGTCCTACAGTCTACCACTGATTTCGTCATTGTAACGCAATGGGCACCAACAAACATATTTTCCACTTTTCACCATTTTCAACCATTGCAGAACCAAGTCTTAAAAGAGTACAACAGACTTGATCTTGAAAAAAAAAGGAACCTTCAAACGTTTTTCCAACTTAATTCATTAAAGAATCTTTTAAACTCTTGTGACATTAAAAAGCATATTGTCTTGCCTATAAAATTCAAGGATTCACTTAACTAAAATTTCTACCCTCTTATTTTAATGTCGCCCTACTTAACTGGTGTCTCTCATGTCCTCCGCGCTCCATCATCTAAAAACAGGAAAGGCACAAACACCCGATAAAGTGCATGTCCTTAGACTTAACAAAAACAAACAATACACCATACACCATACCTAAAATTTAACGTGTGATGGTGCTTTGAATAGGAAAAGTGCTTCCACTTGTTATAACAAAAAGGTAAAGAGAACAATTTGTTCAATGAAATTCAAAGTGTTCCTTTCGAAATTCAATTTCATATTGAATGTCAGAATAATACTATACCTACAATTATTTAAGAAGGAAGAAAAAAAACTGTATAAGGAAAATGTTTTCTCAAAGGATAAAACCTTAGAACTATTTCTGTTTCAAGCTCCTGCATTCGATGATTGTATGTGCTAGAGTGCACTGTGTGCACAGTGCAGTGCAGTACGACGACAAACGGACTGCTTGCAGCGTTGTTACAACTATCGCTGTTTCAAACAATTTTGTTTTCAAAGCGAACTTTTTTCCGATAAGGATGGTGATGATAAGGGGTACAAAAAAGTTTGAAATTTAATTCACCAACAGTTTGTGGTTATTGCTATCGAGTCGTGTGTCCTTTTTCTTGCATTTTGTTCCTGTTTTTCTTTAGTTTCTTTAAAATTTGGTTTTAGTAATTGGTACAATACAAAATGTATGAACGTGTGACCGGAAGAATGAAAATAAAGTAGACAGAAATGAAAAAGAAATGTTTTGTTTTGAAAGAGAAATGGAATTAAGTGTAGCAAGAAAACAGTTTTATCCCTTTTTTTTTTTGTAATTCATTTTTTTATTCATTTTAAACTTAAATCTACTTACATGCTAGACAAAAATGGGAAACTAGCCTAATTAATTCTACTTATATATAACTTACTGGCCCTAATCGGGCGCTCTAAGTAATTCATGGTTCTTAAAATTAATGCCTTTCGGCCTACGAACTAAGGATGTTTAATTTTATTTCATTTTGTTTATTTTTGTTTTTATTAGAAAATTTTCAAAAACTAATGCCATTGTCTTTTTTTTTGGTGGTTAACTTACAAACTAGGGTCCTTAAAATAAAACTTAAAATTACCTAAACTACCTACAAACTACTTAAAACTAGAACAACCACAGCGGCAAAAACTATGTCCATTGATGTTGTGTTCGTGATTTTTATAATTGTCTTTTTTTTTTTTGCTTTTTTTCACATTCTCATATTGTTTTTTGTTTATTAACTTTTTTCGCTTTTTTGTTAGCATTTTTCACTATTTTTTTTTTTTTTTTTTTTTTTTTTTTTTTTTTTTTTTTTTTTTTTTTTTTTTTTTTTTTTTTTTTATATTCTTTAGTGCCACCGCATACCACCTACTCTACTTAAACCTAAAACCTAAGACTAAAACAAGTATGTAAGCCGGCCAAGGCAAAAATACCCCACCCCGGATTACCCATTGTCAGATGCAGTTTGAAGCCACCAAAACTGGTTCTCCTGCTTCACCCTATCAAAACGGTCCTTTTCGGACACAGCCCTACTGAACCGAAGCAGCTCCGCTCCATCACGAGCGAGGATGCCTCGTTCATACAGGAGCCGCCGGTCTACGGTTCTTCGCCTGACGTGGTAGATAAGCGGTACTGCCAATCTATCTTGTATCATGCCGCACTGGTCTAGATAGAGGAATACCTCTGGTGGGATGAAGCCGCTCAAGCGTGCATTGTCGAAGTAATTGTCGTTCGGATAGAACGGCCCGAAAATCAAATTGTTGGTCGAAGTCATAGCTCTCGCAATGTGGCCCCGAACAAGTTTTATCACGAAATTGTCAATTCTATTGATTCGAGCCCCGTTGTATAGAACCTCGTTTGAATAATAATGCAGATAAGAAGATTCCGGTGTCCGATACCAACCGAGACAGCGCCGAAGACACTGCCTCTCGAACACCCGAAACTTCTCCATTTGAGAAGGGGCAATGTTGAACCACACAGGACAACCATAAACAATCATTGGCCGTATGAGGGCCATGTAGCAAATTACCTTCACTCTGGGGTCAAGCCGACTGCTGTAAAACAGCCGTTTCGTCAGAGCGAAGGCTCCTCTGGCCTTAGTCAGAGCAGCATCTATATGTCTGTCGAAATACAGATACTGGTCCAACCAGATACCGAGGTACTTCAGTTTTATCCCTTTTCAGTATTGAATTGGCTCTTTTCTGGACGAAATGAATCTTAAACGGAACATATTTTTAATTATTTCAAGAGGAACAGTTTCTACAAAACAATCTATACAAATCGCCTTTCTCCTTGATTCTCATGCATTTGAGTGATATATACACATTACAATTTACAAAGAGTCATTCATTTTTCGGTTTCGAAAGAAGAGCTTAATAAAACAGACACGGTGATACATTTTCAATCAAAATTTTGTTTCATTATAAAGTTTGTACTTTTCCATTACAATGGCCACCTTGGGAGTTTTCACATCATGCGATTCTTTTGAGGTAATTTGTAACCACTTTTTCGCACATATCGGGCGGTATATCGTCCAAAACTCGAGTAATGTTGGTTTTTAATGAGTCTAGAGCTCGGAAATATTCACGTTACCATGCCTTAATCTAACGGTGTCAAATCGCATGATCTTTGTGGCCAATTGACGTGGCCAAAACGTGAATTAAAGCAATTTCTCACGCAATATAATTGCCATAATTTGTCGTGTTGTGTTGCTTGTTGCCCCGTCTTGTTGGAACTACATAGGTATCGTCCAAGTCATAATCTTCAATCGCTGGCAAAAAAAAAAATCGGTTATCATTCGCCCATGAATTGACTGTAACCGTCCGCCGGACCGATGACATCTTGTCTGATGTTCCAACACCCAAGAAACGCTTCTGAGGCATTGTTAAACAGGCCATTGTCGAAAATGGCAAAGATTCAACTAATATTATGGCACTTCATTCAGATGATAGTTAAGTTTGTCATTGACACCACGAAAATAATGACCCTATTATTCATGGACTAGTTGGTGGGTGATATTCATTCACTGTAAGATTAAATACTCTATGAAAAGCATACTTATAAAACACTACTTTTAGTTTTAACCTAATTTTCTGTTCAAAAACTCGTTTATGATTCGTTATTCTAAAACCAAGTGACCCTAAATCACTTTTAAAATTTACTGTTGGAGAAGTAAAAACTCAAAGCTTCTTCAAAACGTTATAATATGGAATTATCTTTATTCAAATTCTGTTGGTTCTTATATAGTATAGTTTATAGTATATGTATTGGAATTCAGCAAAGAGAATTAATGTATAATATAGGTTACAGTATACATGGTTAAAATATAATCGTATGTATGTGTTATTATGTAATTAAGATAGGGTAAGTTATTATTTATTGTACACTAACAAACTCCCCTTCAATGAATATAAACGTAAAAAATTAAAATTTTGATCAAAATAATATTACGGGTTAATCCCCAAAAGATAAACTAATTTTAAATGTTTTATCTTCATTAAACTTTTTGTTAGAATATCCGCTTTCATATCTTCCGTTGGAATATATTTCAATGATATCAGTGATTTTTCGTAGATTTCTCGCACATAATGGAAACGAATATCTATGTGCTTACTCCGTTCATGATGGGACGGATTCTTTGCGAGACAAATGGCGCTCTGGTTGTCACAAAAAATCGTCATAGGTTGAGACACCAATAATCCGAACCCAATCTCAGAAACAAGATTTCTCAAATATACAGCTTCCTTCACACCTGCCGAGAGCGCCATGTACTCGGCCTCTGTACTTGAAAGAGCTATTGTTGGCTGCTTCTTTGTTGCCCATGTTATGGCTCCACCACATAATTGAAAAACGTATCCAGTGTAGGATTTTCGATCAAAGTTCGAGGCCCAATCAGCATCAGAGTAACCACAGAGAACATCATCGGGTTTACTGTAAACTAGAGAAAAATTAATTGTATTTTTTAAATACCTTAGTATATGCTTTGCTGCAAGCATATGTTGTACATGTGGTTTCGCATTGAATTGTGATAATTTGTTAACTGAATGTAAAATATCGGGTCTCGTTGCTAGCCCAATAAATAAGAGAGAACCGATCAAACCTTGGTACTCCTTTTCATTTGTCAGTTCGCAGTTCAGACAGCTTTCACATTTTATAAACTTCATGCCAGGGTCAAGGGGTGTACATCGTCCTTTGCAATCGCTCAGATGGTTGCTCTCGAGGAGTGATGAAATTGCCAGCTTCTGTGATATATTGACAACATTTCTTTCTTCGTTTTGGTTAACTTCAAGCCCCAGGAAATATCTCATTCTACCTTTATCGACGATAACGAATTCATTTTTAAGTTTATTCTTGATTGCCTCTAAGTTTGTCTTATTTGAGCATGCGAGTAGAATATCATCTACGTAGATCGCAAGTATATTGTATTCTCCCTCTTTATTTTTAGTGTAAACGCAAGAATCGTAGCTGCATCTAATGAAACCAATATTTGTTAAAACATCGTTCAACTTGATGTGCCATTCTCGGCCGGACTGTTTCAGGCCATAAAGTGCCTTTTTTAGCAAACAAATGCGTTCGGGATAGTCTTCGTCAACAAAGCCCTCAGGTTGAAACATGTAGACTTCCTCTTTCAATTTTCCATTCAGGTATGCGCTTGTCACATCCATCTGGTGAAGGTAAAGTTTGTATTTGACGGAAAGGGCGAAAATGAGACGCACTGTGGAGTAACGGACAACGGGTGAGAATGTTTCCGAAAAATCTATCCCTGGTCTCTGGGAACAGCCCTTGGCAACCAGTCGCGCCTTATATCTTTCAATTTTGCCATCTTTATCTCTTTTTAAATTAAACACCCATTTGCTGCTAACAACATTTCTGCCAGGTGGAAGATCTACAAGTATCCAGGTTTCATTAGACATTAATATCTCATACTCACATTTCATTGCTTGTGCCCAATGCTTCGCTTCTTTACAGTGCATTGCTTCATCAACTGTTTGAGGGATTACTTGAGGTTTTTCATAAAGAAAAAACATATTTTGCTTCATCTTTTGGGCTCTTGTTAGAACTCCATGTTGTCTTGGAATATCTTGTTCCTTCTTGTCACTTGACGCTTGGGGCTTAAGGTTTTGAACAACATCTTCATAATCTTCATCACTTCCGTCATTAACGCAGCCAAGACCACCAGCATCGGCCACACTACCATCAACACCAGCAACATCATCAACAACAGCATCGCAACCCACAATATTGTCAACAACAACATTAGGATCATCAGCATTTGGAACAACAACATTAGCTTCATCAGCATTGGCAACAACAATATTAGGATCATCAACATCGTTAAGGTCATCAGAACGAGCAACTTTCGCATCAAAATTACTACCATTATACACAACGGCATCGGAAACAGCAACCGCATCACCAAGATCCTCACCATCACCATTGTCATTGATCGTTATAGTATCACATAACTGGAGCTTATCACGGTTCGGATTATGTTCAGGCATACTAATGAACTTAACATCACGGGACTTTAAAACTTTTCTCTGTTCAGGAATGTAGACTCTATAGGCTTTCGCCTCAGCTGAATACCCAACCATCACGCAGTCCACACCTTTCGCTTGGAATTTCGACTTGCCTGGTTTCTTGTCCAGCATGACACCTAAACTACCAAAAGTTTTAAAATGAAAAACATTAGGTTTCTTACCACTCCAACACTCATATGGGGTCATCGACGAAACAGATTTAGTTGGTGATCTGTTCCTTATGTACGCGGCGGTATTTATGGCCTCTGCCCACATCATCTCAGGAAGACCAGACTCCAACAGCATGCAGCGAGCCATTTCAAGCAAAGTGCGATTTGCACGCTCGGCAACACCATTTTGCTGCGGTGTATATTCGGCCGAAAGTTGTCTTCGTATACCATTCTTATCGAGAAATTCTTGAAATTCTCTATTCAAATATTCGCGACCATTATCGCAACGCAACATTTTTATTTTACGACCGGTTTCTAATTCGACTCTGTATTTAAAGTTTTGAAAAGCCTTGAAAACATCGGATTTTGCTTTCAAGAAGTCAACACTCACTTTTCTCGATTTGTCATCAATAAAAGTTACGAAATAAACCGAACCGCCAAGAGATCGAACGCGCATAGGGCCGCAAACATCACTGTGAATGAGATCAAGTAAATTTTCACTTCTATGTACAGGTTCTTTTGAAAATGACTGCCGAGTAATTTTGCCCTTTAAACAAACATGACACTGAATGTTGTCGGGTAAATTTTCTAAAGACAAGCCGCGAACCATATTTTCTTTTACTAAACGCGACATGCTTTTCGTATTTAAATGTCCGAATTTTGTATGCCAGTCATAAAAATTGTTGTCTTTACCGACCTTAGACATTAAAACTTTGCAAACCGAAACATTTTTTACAAAATATAAGTCTCCCGATCTTTCCGCACTCAATATAGGATTACCGCACTCGTCATTAATTCTAGCTTTATTTTGGCAAAAACTCACGCTCATTTTACTATCAGTAGCTTTACTAATCGATATAAAATTTGTTTTCAACTCGGGAACAAATAAAACATCGCGGAGTTTTATGTCACAAAATTCACTTTTTATTAGAACAATACCTTTTCCGGAGCTCTTTATGAAGTTATTTGCAGCTAGTTCAATGGATTCTACATGTGAGTTTATGTTCGTGAAAAAGCTTTTATCGCAACATAAATGAGACGTAGCGCCGCTGTCAAGAATCCATTCATCTCGCTTTAAATCACTAGACTTCATTGTATTTAAAAGTGCAAATGATGTTGTCGGTCTAGTCACTCGTTCGGTGCATTGAGATGCAAAATGGCCCTTCTTTTTGCACTTGAAACATCTCACTCTTGACATAGGCTTTTTGTTAGGAAAGGCTTGCCAATGAAAATTATCTTGTCTTCCTTTTACCCTAGCTACAAAAGCAGTTTCGCCATTCTTTTTATCCCTGTCCTTTCGCTGACCTTCTTCAACCAGTTTTCCTTTAAGGGAAGCAAGATTTGGGAGATCGTCTCTCGTCTCTATCGCTACAACGAAATTTTCGTACGACTTCGGTAGGCTCGATAAAAGAATGATGGTCAAAAGCTCTTCTTGTAAAACTATTTCTATCTCCTTCAATTTTTCCACTACGTCCAGAAAACCATCCATGTGCTCAGATATTGGAGAACCTTCTTCCATTCGTAGTGATAGAAGCTTTCGAAATAACGTGACTTTGCGAGCAGGTCCAGTGGGCTGATATAGAGCTTCTAACATATCCCATGCTTCTTTTGAAGTTTTACAGTTGCGAATATGATTCAGCTGTGAAACTTTTACGCACAAAAAAATAGTTGCTAGGGCTTTCTCGTCTATTTTATGCCATGCTGCTTGAGTATCATCTTCCTCCTTCTCCTCTCCGTCTGGCTCATCCGACGTATCATTTTTTATCTTCGAACCCTTGCTTTCGCTGATGCATGACCAAAGTTCTTTGTGGATTAGAACACTTCGCATCTGGACCTTCCATCCATCGTAGTTCTCTCCATCCAGCTTGTCAATATTAAGGAACGAACTCATGACCAATATTCTTAAAGATGTTAACTTTTTTATTTTAACTTTTAACTTTAAAAAACTTTAAACTATGGCCTTAAAAAATTACGCGAACCCTGGGCCCATAACCTTTGTTGGAGAAGTAAAAACTCAAAGCTTCTTCAAAACGTTATAATATGGAATTATCTTTATTCAAATTCTGTTGGTTCTTATATAGTATAGTTTATAGTATATGTATTGGAATTCAGCAAAGAGAATTAATGTATAATATAGGTTACAGTATACATGGTTAAAATATAATCGTATGTATGTGTTATTATGTAATTAAGATAGGGTAAGTTATTATTTATTGTACACTAACATTTACAATAACTCAATGCCCTGTCCCTGTTTCCATTATCCCATTCAATTTTGAAAATTATAAAATATTCATCAAGCGGTTTTTTATAATGGAACGCAATGTTGGATTACATAAATATTAAAACTGTCCAGTAAAAGGTTTTTTTTTATGTGTTTATTTTCTTTGTAATCTTCTCGAAGACAGTTTCAATTGTATTTAAAATGAAAACCTCGTTTAAAAATTTAAAAATATTAGCATAAGCTAAAAAAGAAATACACAAAAATCTGTTACAACTCAACGCACCAGGACTTCCCTGAAATATAATGTCCTTCAATTTGTTTGTTTTTTTTTTTTTTTCTTCCTGAGGCCGAACAAAATATTTTCTTCCCATCATGAGTTCTTTTCAAAACGTCCGTCGGTCGGCCGGCTTACAAGAGGACATTGGATTCATCATGGATATCCTTGTTAAACACAAAACCCAAATTTAATTATGTTACATTTTGTTTGTTTGTTTTTTTTTTTTTTCATTTTGCTAAAAAAGTAAGAGCATTTAGACATTTTGTCAAATAAAACTGATATAAATGAAATAATACAAGATTTATGTCCGCAAGAGATTTTTTTTTTGTTCCTGAACTGTATGAGCTTAAAAAAAAAGCAATTTGTTTGGCAACGAAAATGATTTTTCTTTTCTTTCAGTGGTCCTGGTCGGTCGTAGGTCGATGTGTTTTGTAATTTTTTACGCGTTTGTCCTTGATGAATAATGATGATTCAAAATATACAATTTTCTTTTGAACTTCGTGGTTGGTTGCTCATGTAGTTTTTTGGCCAGATACCTACAAATATAAATTTATTGCCTGGGAGTTTCTTTTTTCCTATTTCATATGAATTGTACACACTGCGGACGTTTCATCGATTGGGATTTATGAAATTTTATTCGTTAAGTTATTTAATCGATTCAAGGGTAAAATTTTGTTGTGAAAAGTAGTATAGTATTGTATTATTGCTTTTACCTATGTATCAACATGAGAAGACCACATTAATTTTATTTTAAAAATGTTTTGACTTAAATTCGAAATGGAACAGTACGCTTTTTTGTTTAAAATAATCTGTACCGAGGTAGGTACTACAATAATTTTAGTGTTATGTAAATCCTGGTGTCACATGGACAATGCTTTTGGTTTCCGGTTTTGCCTTTTTTATTCGGATCAATTAAAGAAAGTCAAGTCTACTATTTTTTTTTTTTAAGACAAAATTAAACTTAAGATAAGATGAAAAAATTTAATTGATTTTTCCGGTGCCAGACCAATGGGTCAACAAAATTTTAATCAATTTCCCAAAATAAAAACCACAGGTCTAAAACTACAAAATTCAATACACACGTACCAAATCAAAAACAAATCACCAAAAATGAAGAAAAAAAGACTCAGACGATTGATCAATTTATTCCTCATAGACTCCATCAACAAAATACAAAAAAAGTAAGAAAATAAAGAAAAATGAAAACACTTTGTACGAAATGGCATTGACAACCCCCAAAGCTTAATCTTCAAAAATGTCTCTTAGACACAGATCAAAACCAAAATATAAACAAAAACAAAAAACCAAAAATCCCATCTTAGAGATAACACTAAACTCATAACGTATACAAATCACTACCTTTCCTTTCCATTTAACAAATTGTTTTTGATCCAAAAAAGTAAATAAACAAAAAAAAAAAAGAATCAGCTAGCAACAAGATACACAGCAGTCGTAGAAAAACGACAAGGAACAAAACTGAGCAAAAAAAAAATAATAAGAGATTTCCAATAGATAAAATCCATCGATGTATATCTCCTTGGAGGAGACTTATACAAAGGATTTTGCTTGTTCTATCGATTTCTAATCCAATAGGTAATAAGCTTTATATTCCGGTCTGGTTCAATAGCAGTCGCCCTTTACAATCCATTTTTCCACTTAATGGGTATTTTCTTGCCCGTTGGTGGGTAATGTGTCCTTTTACAACACAACGATTCGATTTTAAGTTAAACGGAAAAGAAAAATATTAAAAGAGAAAATTCAATTCGACATGCAGTTCTTTCTGTTGTGCTTGAAGGAATCGTAAGACAAATGACACCACTCCGAACGCCACGTGAAATCTGCATTTGAATATATAGACACCAAGGCTTGAGCATAAACGATTTAAAAACTGAATTCAAAACGTACATATAGAGATGAATTCCACAATCCACCAACACAAACACACAGCCGGAAATCAGAAATGAACATTTCAACAAGGCTTGCACATTCCTACCATAAATTTATTGAATGAGGGAAAACCTGCTCCTAGCCCAGGATTGGAATACACTAAAGGATAGCAAATGATAAATCTGGACTAAGTACCGTCTACAATATTATGGACAGAGCAAACAGCAAAACTTTGGCCATCAATATTGATATGCTCTATATGACATGCATATCCCCAATACCACCAAGACAAAGCATTCCCACCTGAACGAGGTCCCGCATTGGGCGCCATATAGATAGGAGGTAAATACATATCTGCAATCGAAATTTTATGTCCCACAGAAATACTTCCAATCTATTTAAACCCTTCTGGGAATCTGGGCTATGCATGCTGTTCGCCTCCCTTAGGGATGTTCACGACGACGACGATACCCCCCAACAATTGTTTTCAAAATATAGAAACCTACTAAGAATGCGACACGGTGATATGCTCATGGGCGTCCTTACACTGACGCTGACGCTTTAGCTGGCTGGCACTAGTTGCCTAGGTAAGTTTTGAATCTTTGTTTTTCATCCCAATCCGTCTTGCCCGGAAAGCAATGAATTCCCTGACTGTGTTTGAACATGATACCAAGATGGTAGGATTAGAGAGAAAAAAACCTCAATGCTTTGTCATTTAACATTCTTCTTCTGTTTTGTGAATTTTTGTCTTCGTTCTTATTTTTGCTTTGAAGACAGAAAAAAGAATCGAATTGAAATTTAGGAAAAAAAAGGGAAAAAATGTTTGAATTAGTGCCAACTTCATTGGCGTTGTTTACAGGAGACGATAAATTTTACAATTTTTTGTTTTCCAAGCTTTCGTTTAATTTTTTTTTTCTTGTTCTCTTACTCCTTTCATTTGTGATCCTTTTTCGGAAGGGGACTGTTTGTATTTTCTTTTTATTTCTGAAACAAGAGCTTAGAATTTTGTACTGCAGTATGTTTTGAATGTTGGCTGTGAAAACAAGAAAATGTTGTTTTTTTCCTTTTGTTTCGTTCTTGTTGTCCCGATTATTTTTTCAGAAAATAATGCCGAGGAAAAAACAATATCGATGAGAGCAAAAAAAGGATTTTTCTTCATCAACTGAATGCGGACATGCTGTTTTGGACTTGTAAATGCACATGCGAAGACATTGTCGTTTTTGTAAGACAAATTCTTTGTTCTGTATCTGTGTATTCAATCGATTTGTTGACTGACTAGAGCCTTATTAGGTTGAGGTGATGAAAATAAATTGATGAAAACAATAAGAAAAGAAAACGAACCTCAAATGGAATGACTCTCTGATTGACAGTGATTGAATTATGCATGTCTTTGGAAATTGCATTGTTAGAAATTGTCAGGCAGAATAGATTACAATGATTCGTACGAGATTTGAGGTAGATCTTGATTTTTATTTGTATGGGTGGAGAAGGAATAAATGCAAACGATTTTTTTTTCTGTATTTAAGACAATGACGTTTTTGATTGTTATAAAACCAAATTATGATCGTAATTCTTTTTCGGAATTACTATTACTAATGACAAAAAGTTTTTGTCTTGAAAACATATCCGTTTTTAGATTGCTAATAATAAGTGTTCTGAGAAGACTTTGTATTTATTACAATCATGTGCAGGATTTTACTTTCCCATGGCAATTTTTTGAAAAAACGACTAGCAATCGCTCTAAATTCAAATATTATAATTTAAAAAAAATAGCACGTATACGCCAGAGTAGCTGTAGAAGTGAATGTGAGTCTTTAAGGCGGGTAGAACAAGATAACATTTTATAGACGGTTTAACGAAATAATGACAATGAGAATCATTGTTTGGATACCTTATTAAATAAAAAAAAATGTGGTGGCACGAACTTGCCCCTGCAGTCTTAAGCTTAACTCACAAAAATATTTAAAAATAAAATCTATATATATAAAAATGAATGTTTGTTTGAATATTACCTATAGACTCATAAACTACACATTTGATCATGTAATAATCTTTGGAAAAGTTGTTGTGCATAAACCCGGGGTGGTTCCTGAGTTGGAAAAACTAATTTTTATTGAATTACGTGCGAGAAAAACGCAAATAAAAATTGGGTACCTGTAAATTGTTATCGATAATTTCGTTGATTTATCGATATTTTCGCAAATAAAAATTGGGACTAGAAAATTTCAAAATGGGTTTTCGAATGGAAAATATAAGGTTCTTGATGAAAAACTCGGACAACTCATTGGTTTTCAAAGGGAAAATTGCATATTATTGCAGGTGCATTGGTTTTCAAATGGAAAACTGGGAAATTTCAAAATGGGGTTTCGAATGAAAAACTCGGAAAACTCATTGGTTTTCAAAGGGAAAATTATTATTGGAAAAGTTGTTGTGCATAAACCCGGGATGGTTCCTGCCTTTTTTTCGCGGCGAAATATGTTTTTCGGGGAGGTTTCCGCTCTGTATGTACTCTTTGCTATAGAATTTATATATGGGATGAGTGTACAATGTCTCACAAGAAAGCCTTGGAAGCGCTTGATCGTACACTTCGAGATTTGAGAGGAAACACGAGGATCTTCGGTGGCGCACTTATTTTATTGTCTGGTGATTTTCGACAGATACTCCCAGTGATACCACGATCAACACCCGCTGATGAACTGAATGCATGTCTTAAATCATCAGTTTTATGGCGTTATTTGGAAAAATTGACATTAAAAACCAACATGCGCGTACAGCTACAACGGGATGCATCAGCTGAAAATTTTGCAAAACAATTGATGGATATTGGAAATGGGCGAATGCATATTGATGAATCTACGCAATGCATCACTTTTCCAGCAAATTTCTGTTACATTATAGAAAGTATTGAGGATTTGGTACAAAAAGTTTTCCCCAACATTGCACAGAACATCCAAAATCACCACTGGCTCAGTGAGCGTGTTATATTAGCGGCGAAAAACATCGATGTTTATAACATTAATTTCATCATTCGAAACAGAATACCTGGCGAAAGTGAAACTTATAAATCCATCGACACTGTGATGAATCAAGATGAAGTTGTGAACTATCCAACTGAATTTTTGAATTTGCTTGATTTGCCAGGTATGCCGCCGCACAGTCTTACATTGAAAATTGGCGTTCCAATTATTCTGCTGAGAAATATCAATCCACCACGCTTATGCAACGGGACCAGACTCTCAGTAAAAAAAATGCTGACAAATAATAATAATTAATTCCCACGCCTCTTTCCCCCCCAGATACCGCACGCGCTGGGGTCCATTTTCACCGAGTACGATTGCAATTACGGTTGCTAGTCGTATCGGCACTTAATAAGAAATTATTTGTAAAAAATAAAATAAAAAAAGCGATGGCGATACGAATATCAGGAGAACAAGAGTTAGGGACTGCTTAATGCAAGCAGGTACAAAAAGTAAGAACAAAAAAAAATTAAAATTTTAAATTTAAATCTTACAAAAAGCAAAAAAAAAAATGCAAAATTTTAAAATCGAAAATTTTTAAAATTTTAAAGTCAAAAAAATTATAAAAACGCGAAAAAGAAAAGAAAAACAAATACAATAAATAAGCGTGTAGAAGACACTTGTCAAGTTCGTAAAAAAGAAATTAAAAAAAAAGACAAAAAAAAAGAGTCAGTTTCCCTCTACTACAAATACGTGTTTATTTTTTTTTTTTTTTAGTTGTATTAGTTGTTTAAGGAAGTACAGTATAAAAGCTTCCTTTGTGTGATCTTGCTAAGGTTGAAATCAAAAAGATTTGAGTTTTCGTTCACCTTACGTAACATTCTCGTAATTGGTTCATTACTGCCGTAATCAGTTCTGTGGTGAGCTAGATGAAATTGGGGAACCGATCTTAGAGAATGAAAGTTAACGTTAATACTCATTGCTTCAAGGAGGGTGGAAGATTCTGTAACACCGGATAAAATTTGGTGTACGAAAATAATATAAAAATATAATCGAGGCAACAATTTTAACTGGAAAATTCAAAGGTGAAGACGTACTATTGCCACGTATCCCAATGATCCCGACAGATATGCCATTTGAATTTAAACTTTTGCAATTCCCGGTACGACTCGCTTTCGCAATGACCATCAACAAGGCGCAAGGACAATCGTTGGGAGTATGTGGATTGAATTTGGAGAATCCATGCTTCTCATATGGGCAGCTCTATGTGGCCTGTTCACGCGTCGGAAAACCTTCCGATTTATTCATTTACGCATCAGGTGGAAAAACAAGAAATATTGTGAATCCTACAGCACTTCAATGAATATTTATTTTAGTTGGTGGACTAGCAACGCGCACACATAGTAGTTAATTATGTATTATATCATGTGATGATTCTTAGCAAATTTGTTTGAAATAGGCTCCCGAAGGTTTCTGGGATGGTACAATGAATTTTCAGCTGTTGGCTCCATAGTCATTCCAATGAATTTCAAAAACTCCTTGACGGAGTTTCATTTAATTCTTTAAATCAAGGCAGGACGACGTCTGCCGGGTCAGCTAGTTATAAATAAAATTCATAAACACAAATTTAAGTTGAAATATAATAACAAAAAGAGTGGCGCGACAGCTCTTGAAGAGCCAAGGCCTAAGTGGCTTATTCTCATCAACAATTCTCTGAGTGCGTGTGAAGAATTGAGGGGACCTTCAATTTAACGCCGATTCCGAACGGCAAAGTTGAGAAGCACTTTTTCATGACAGATTGATACTCTAGAAAGATTTGTCAGGTCTTCGCAAGAGGCAGTACCCGTGAAAGATGAAAAAAAAACTTGGCCTGAGTAGGACTCGAACCAACGACGTTCTGCTTAGCAGCCAACGCACTTACCAACTAAGCTACGGGCAACTGCTGTTGAAATATATGTCTCAAAAACACATTTTATCTGAAAAAATTGATGCCATTAAATTTCTTAGGAAATTGTTGATTTTTTAAGTTAAAAAACCACCAATGTTTTGAAAAAATTCTAGGATTGTAAAAATTGTACACCCAAATTCGCTCAAACTACTAATTGCCAAAGTTTCTTTTTGATATTGGATTAATATATCAATACCTACATACTAGCCTTACATTTTGTTTGAAACAATTTAGCATCGTTCAAATGTCCACTGCAGCTTCGTTGGCTGGCGCGCATTCAAAAGGTCTGATTTTTGATGACTTTATCGCATAAATCATCAGGCTGCAGTTGACAGATAATGTTGTCTTTAAGAGCCACTGTGGTTCGCCGTGTTTTCGCGACTTAAGAAAGCTCCACAAGAAAAAGTCTAATGGGCTGAAACTACACGATCTTGGTGGCCAATTCACATTGCCTTGGCGCCAGATGACCATGCCATGAATTTACTCGTGCAGATTATCGATTGTGTCTTAAGCTCTGTGGCAAGTAGCGATATCCTTTTGAAACCAATTCAGGGCACAAGAAATTTGTGATCATCGAACTATAGCGAAGCTTTTCATTCAAAAATTGACCTCATCGCCCACTGATCCATTCGACCGAAATTAGGATCAACTTCGAACTACTCTAAGGCCTAACCACCGGCGATGTTTCAGACATACCATGCATTTCGTTGACAAAAAGGTACTGGATGATTGTTCACTGAGCCGGTTTCTACCAAACGTGTTGGAAGAACGACCATGTACCACATAAAGAGCATCGTTGGTACTAGAGAACACACATTTTGCTAATTAAGTCTTATCATTTTCACGTGTGGCTCGACTATGGAATTTGAAATGATGATTAGTGACTGTTTATAAGACGTTATTTTGAAAGAAAATAAAAGAAACAATATGGCCTCCACGATCTGTTAAAATCAACACGTCCTTGTTGGTAAACCCTTTATAATAAGCACCAGTCTCGTCTGCTCGATCTTGATAAATGTCGATGTTGTCTGCAAGAGCCAATTATTGCTGGGACTTGAAGACTTTGTCTTCCAAAGTCACGGATTGCTTTCTCGAACGTCAGGTCAGAGAAGGCTGACCTTGCCCATCCCCCTGTTGGAGTACTTTTTAAAACTTGACCACGAACGACACATTCTTGTGTTTTATTAGATTAAAAGTTGCTTTTTTTCAAATAGATCTTTAAATTATTGGCCACATGAAAATCAACATGTTGATACCTATTTGAATAACCAAAGTCAGAAGCTGAAATCATCTCACGTTCTTCTCTCGATTACCAATTGTGATTAACCTAATTCTCAAAATCACATAGTCACATAACCTTGAAAGTAATCATAATTTTCTCAAATAAAATTTTCAGTTTCATTCGCCGGAAATCATGTTTTATCACCCAAAATATTTCACCGAACAACAGTGATGGCTCTGATAAGAAAAATTGGAAAGCATCAAAATTAATCTTTCTCGTCCATTTTGTTCTGCCCTCACTCGGCTTTGACTCTGTCATATTTAATAAACCATAAAAACAACCTTTAGAACCTCATTTAAATAATTAAAAATAATTGTTTTATTACTAAAATATTAGCCTTTGCTTTTCGTATTATAAAACACAAGGTTTTTGATACATGGCTTGAGCCTTTCAAAAATCCATAAGCAAAAAACCGAAAAGCAACAACAAAATGAACAAACAAAAAAGAAGAGACGAAAAAGGAACAAACAAACATTAAACAAACTTCATCCATTTTGCAAGTAATGGCTTTTATCTTTGTATCTTAACCTCAGAGTTAATGTTGTCATAAACTCGGTAATAGAGATTATTTTAGACCGACAAGTTTATGACGGTACACAAACACAGCGCCGAAAATATTTTCCATTTTTCGGGCAAGCAGACGCCTATTTTCACACAGAACATGTTTTTTTCCCTTCAGTTTTTCTTCCTTATTTTTGTTGCTTTTTGGGAAATATGGAACGGTTCAGCTTTCAGCGGCAGAAAAAGATGTTTCTTTAAAAAGCTATTGCCAACCTCCTTCCACTGGTATATAAGGAATATTTTGGGTGAAATATTAAGAGCAAGTTCGGTTGCTTAAGAACCGTTAAGCGAAACTTAACCTTTAAGCAACTGGTGCTCTGTATTGTCGTGCATTCGGGTCCTTATACATTTCCATCAAAGTTTCTTTTTAAAAAAAAGAAAAAAAAAGATACAAAGGAACTCTGTTCATCTTTATGAAGCTACATTGCAGTTCAGACCTGGGTAAAGTTTTGGTTTAAGATACACACAAACCGAGCTGTTATCGCTCTTAAATTGCTTCCTGAGGGGTGTTGTTGCTGCACCGTCGATTGCACTTAAAACGGATTTTCCTACAACCTTGGTGTTTTCTTTTTTTTATGTTCTTAATTTGGTAACAATTCACTGATTTTTCGCCCTAAATTTGTTAAAATTTATTTTGTCTGAGGTTGATAGCGAGTGCAAACGAGGAAGGAAAACTTAAAAATTTTCAAAAGTGGACAAATAAAATGCAAAGAAAAAAGAGGACAACGCGAGGTTTAATTTAATACGTGCTTGGCTCTTGTTTCGGAAGTTATTTATTGCTGAAACGTGCGTGAATTTTTGGAAGAGTAATTTACCTGTGCAGATGGGGAACATGAAAATAAGCTAGGCGGTTTGTTTTGCAAAACCTGATAAGTTGTAAGAAGTTGTTTTTGCTTTTTTTTTATAGCAAGACAGTTTTAATTCAAGTTTTTTTTTCAAACAAGAAGTGGGTTGCAAAAATTATTTGTGTGAAAATGTTAAAAAGTACTTTAAAGCCCTTATCTAAGCGTTACTTATGGGGTGGCCCGGAAAATTAAGTCTAATATCGATTTGAAATAATTACCATAAGAGAGTGATTGTACGTATAAGAAAAATGTCGGGAGCACTACTTTTGACCGCAGACCTAAATTACTTTTAACGAAATCTCGCAAATTTGAAAAAATCTCGCATTACAAAATCACGCATTCTTAAAATATTTTCTTTCTAAATCACGCATTTTCAAAATCTCGAAACACGATATCGCTCATTTTTTGAGAAAATCTCGCTTGTGTAAGAAAAATCTTTCAATATCAAAATCTCGCATTACAAAATCCCACACTACAAAATCTCCCATTTTAAAAAAGTCAACCATTAAATATTTAAAGCAGTTAATTTTTTAATAAGAAAATTTAAAGATAATTTTTTTCATTACAAACAACCAATGCATTTTAATCGAATTTAACAAAATATTTACTGTACAGTTCAAATAGCTAAATGTATATTCTTAAACCTAGGAAAGAGATAGATTTCAAGCTACGCTCTTAAAAATTTCAACTCTGGACATTCTTTGCCTTTTTTAAAAGATGGATCTTAAAACCTTACTGCGAATAACTTTTCGACTGCATTGCTTCGTAGTTCTGTTGCTTTTCGACTGTTCCAGTTTATGCTTTTCCATTATTAGTTAATACCGTTTTCCTTTTGGTTCATGCTGTGATATGCCTGAGAAAATAAAATACTTAAACTTGAAATCTCGCATTTAAAATAAAATATTTATTTATTTTAAATGCGAGATTTCAAATTTCAGGATTTTAGTCTGCAAGATTTTAAAATTGCGGGATTTGAGGAAGCGAAATTTTGTGACTGCGGGATTCTAAGAAACAAGATTTTAGTTTGCGAGATTTAAGTTTGCGAGATTTTGTGAACAAGATTTTAATCTGCGGTCTTTCGTAGCCAACCCAAAATGTCGATAACTTAAAAAAAAATTATGACCCCATATAGAGATCGCGTAGATCTATCCTTGGATTGGATGTATCATTCAATGCGTTTCAAAACAATATTCTTTTCGCCAAACGATAATAGCAAAGGTATGTGATGTTTTTTTTTATAGAAGGCTGAGGATCGCAGAGTTTTCTCAAAGAAAGCAAAGCAAAACTCGGGTAAGGAAAAATACGATTTCAATACTATATCTAATTTTAATTGAAGTGAAAACTTCTTGTGCAGCGTTGTGCACTTTCATTAGAATATGTAAACAAATGTATGTTGGGATAGGTAAAAAACGAAACTTCGAATTAGATTAAAAAGAATAAGGTAATGACCGTATGATATCCGGCTGTCGATGTCGGCTGATCGAAAATGCGTAGAACATCCGAGCGTTAAGGCTGATTTATATTGCAATAACGCCACACGCTTAAGTGAACCAGCGAATACACACGAAACCTATTAGCAAATCATAATGTACCTACTTGATCAACGTTCGTTAAATTTTCGTTCAACTTTTACAAGTGCGGTTTCATTCGCTCATTGTTTGAGTGAATTTGACAATTTGAAGAAGAGAAGACCAAGTCTACTTCTTTTGCTAACTTAAGGAAATTTTCGTCTGGTTTTTTGACATTAGCTTAAGTTCACTTGAGCAATTATAGTTGGCCTTAAGATACAACGAGCTCTTTTTGGTTATTGGCCGTATTAAGTGTGGCCATTTGAATATGAATTTTTCGAAGTGAGCTGTCAAATTCTATATAACAGAATTATTTGAAGGAAAATAGTGTTGCCAGAAATGCTTCATATTGTAAGCCTGTTTTATCGATTTTCTAATGAATAGAAAAACAAAAAGGAGTCCATGCTCAATGGTTTGATTTTTCGTCTGAGTCAAATTTGCATTTAATTCCAATTTTATGTGATTTGAGATATTTCAAATATTTGTGGATTATTTATGGAAATGATTTTATTTATTATGGATTATATAATAAACATGTAAGATTTGTTGTGAAAATTTTTATTGAAAATTTCGAGTTGAAGAAATATTCATTGTTCCCTTTTGTTTGAAACTCTACACTGCCTACAATATATTGATGGCGTAAAATAAGTTGTGTGACAGAGTTGTGAGACGGTATTGCCAAAGAACGGGAGTCGACGTTTTTCGTAGCCGAAATACTTTGTTAACAGGCAATGATATTTCTAGGGGTATTGGAAAAATTGTACAGATAATTCGATAAACGAAGGGTACGCCAAATAACTTGAAAATGCTATAAAAGAACACTACTGAATATTTTCTCAAATTTCTTTTTTTATTTGAAAGAACAATCCTTCCGGTTAGTAATGGAAAATAACTTCATTCAAATGGCTGCCTCGGCTGGCCATGCAGTAGCCTACACGATCGGTCCAATTTTTAAGCACATTATCGATTGTGTGTAGCTGTACTTCACCAATACCTTCACGAATATTGTCCTTTAAAGCGTCAACTGTCTCTGGCTTGTCGGTGGCGTAACATTTATCTTTCACGGCACCCCACAAATTATAGTAAAACGGTGTCAAATCGCAGCTGCGAGGTGGCCAAACGACATCAGCTCTGTGGCTGATAGATAATGCTATTTTCAAAAACAGGGCGCAAAACATCGAGTGAAGCTTCGGCTATGTGGCACGTAGCGCCGCCGGCCGTCCTGTGGAAACCAAATGTTGCCAATATCCTTCTCTTCAATTTTTGTGAACAAAAATTCGTTCAACATGGCCCGATAACGATCGCCATTGACTGTAACGGCCACTTCTTGCTCATTTTCGAAGAAAAATTGCCCAATTATGCCTCTCGACCAAAATCCGCACCAAACAGTGACTCGTTGTGGGTGTATCGGCTCTTCAATGTATGCCTGCGGGTTTTTTGTGCCACAAATGCGATAATTTTGCTTGTTTACATACCCGCCAAGATTAAAATGAGCTTCATCTGAAGCGATTTTAGAAAAATCGGCATCTTCTCTAAGTCGATCGCAGGCAAACTTAGCGAAGCGAAAACGTATTGGATGTTCAGTTGGCTTCAACTCCTGAACCAATTGGACTTTGTATGGAGTCATACCAAGGTCTTTATGCAAAATTCGTCTCAGTGATGTCTCCAAAATGTTCAATTGTTGAGAACGAAGCACGGTGAATTGATGTTGATGGCGCTTCACGCACACTTTCCGCCACAGCAGCAATATTCTTGAGTGTACGCATTGTTTTTGGCTTTTCACGCTTTGGTTTATCGATGAGGATGCCAGTTTCTTTCTCAAGATAACGAACATACGGAGCTGACGGTGCTTCTCTTCTTCCAAAATCCGTACGCAATTTTCGCACACATTCTGCAACATTACCATGATTTTCAAAGCAATGTCGCAATATTTCCCAGCGTTGTTCAAGCGTATAATATGTACACAACTGTATTCGTTCAGCGGAAGGATAGAACTAATTATCTGTCAAATCAGACCTGAGCTAAATGTTACCATTCACAAAATCAGCACTAGCTGAAAAAAAAGTAAGATGGCGGACCCTTTACTTCAATTATTACTAGTCATTAATTCAACAATTCCTTAGTAAGGAATGGAGAAACTATAATTTTAAGCGTTTTTCAAGCATTATGCATATTGTCGTATATGGGCATAATTTTTTTGTGTGGACAAGGTCTTAGCCAGTCGCTGTACAGTTTTTCAATTGTAAAAACGGCAAGATTTGGTCTTTCATTTGTGTTTTTGACTTTTTGTGTTTTCACTTCAGCCGTAACTACCAGAGTATGGTGAGTTTTTTTTTTTTAAGCTCAGGCAGAGGAATGAAACTAGCCAAATCATTAGCTCTGATGTTTTGATCTCTTGAAAGTACCCATCCGACAAAATAGATATGTGTGTCACAACGTATAAGTATAGAAATTGTAAACAGTTGTTATCACGTAAATTGTCGTCTTTAAGTAGAAGAAATTATATCTGCTGAACTCGTAGGTACATTGTATTTACTTAATCTTTAAAAAAAAAACACTTGTAAACGAAAAATCATTTGAAATGAGATCACCATCCAAAACTAATATTATGAAAACGACAAAAAGAGAAAAGCGTACACAAACAAAACTCAACCAATAGCACCACCATAAAAAAGGAATAGTAACTCAATTTGACATTGTGCAAATGCAAAATGTAATTGAAACTGTGTACACAAGAATTGAATTGCAAGTAACCCAAGAAATTATTGTGGTCGAGACCTTTTAACTTCGAGGAACAAGCAAAAACAACCACACATAAGACTTATGTGGTACCCTGGTGCCACACATTCCTTACCCCCCCTTAGAATAAATAATCTTTCAGTGAATTTATACGACACTGGAAGGAGCTCACAAAAACACTTGAACAAGTCTGAAAAATTGTGTAAATATGAGAATTGTTGTTTGCGATGTGGGAAGGATATTAATTCACTTATTATTTCATTATGACTTCTTCACAAGTCACAACACGGACTATAAGGATGGTACCCTCCCTTTAAAATATCATCTTCTTCTAGAACAGCTTAAGCTACTTTAAGGAAAGGTTATCATTGCTTATTTACGACTTTTATTAAACCCACAATTGCCCAGTGTTATCTTAACTGAAACACAAGCACACAAAAAAAATGGACGAAAAGTGGCATAAAATTTGTTTACGGTTCGTACAACGCGCCTTGCTGTCGGCAATACTTTCTTTTGTCATTGTGAACAAGAGGACTTCAAGTGTTTAGTCAACATACCACAAGCCAGCAATGTATTTGTTAAAAATTCGAAATATGAAAAGAATAGAGAACAATCTAAACTCATATCGTTGCATATTTTTCAGCTGAATAGCGGTATAAATTCAGGTGAGAGTCGTTATTGTATGTTGTTCTTGTGACAGCATGTATGGTAAGGCCAAAGGACTAAAACACATATAGAGATGTGTTAAGGATTACACAGGAAGAGAGGCCAAACATCAGCGTGATGCTGTAAGAATAATGACTCCTGAAAGTATGCAAAAATGTTATTAATTTTCATGTTTTTTGGCCATAAAAAGATATTTATGAAACATTGAGAATATTGTTGTGCAAAAAGAGAAAAAAAATGTTCGGCCAAGTTGGCAATAAGTCAAAAAAAATGTGTCTTCCTTTTTTTCGGGCGGGGTTTGATATTATTATTATTTTTTATTTAAGGTGCTGGTATACTTTCTCTTGCATATTTTTGGGAGCTACTTTGGATCTCGAGATGGAGACATCGCCGTTAGTGTAATTTATTTTACGGTTTTTATTGTGCTACTCTTTTTCAATTTGTGTATCATTAAAATTATTTACGTTTTTTTTTGCGCTCTCTCTTGGATGTCTCTATACTTTTTTGTGAGAGAAATCTTAAGGAATCTCTTAATAAGTTTAAGGTTATGATTTGTTGACGTCTCCTTAATGTTTATTTTATCTCTGTTGTATGTTCCTTAAAATGGTAATTTAATTTGAATTGAATGTAAAATGTTGGTTCATTCGTAAGTTATGAATTTAAAATTCCAGGTAGAATTAGGTAATTTTGAAGCTTTTCTAGGAACTGTTGACAAATATGTGGAATAGCTTTGGTACCTGTATGGAAATGCAATTAGTCGACAATTTTTGACATTTAGAGTGATTAATATTTGAGAAGAATTTCCTTGATGAGTTTTGTAAATGATGTGGATAATATGAATTTAGAGCGTGGTGACATGGTATTTTAATATGAAAATTGTCAACCATAAATTTACTTGCTTGGGACATAATTTTAAATAATATTGCAATTCTGGAAAGATTTATGTTATGGTTTCAAGTTCTTGTTAAGTATCAGCTCTCATTAATTGCCACCTTTCAAATTTGTAGTTGACATTTGAACAACGATGGATATTAAGCTATTTCGTCATGCATATTGCATGACTTGGATTCGTTCGAATGAATTTTTATTATTCAATTATTCATGTGAAATGGGTTTCAGTATAAATGAACTGCTAATTAGGTTGCACGTGGAAATCATAATCGGCAAATATTAACGTTGCTTCAGGCCAGCAAATCGACAATTGATCAGATAAATCGATGAACAGAATATACCATAACTGTACAACTGTTAACAGAGTCATGACAGAATTCGAAATTTTCAATAAACTGACTTTGTTCGTTGACCATGAACAAGTTACTGAGCCAATTTGTATGATTATGAAATCATACCTGATCATAAAAGTTACTCTTGTTCTGAGAAACCAAGCATTTTTTAAGTAAACAAGCACCTTTTATAACTAAATGTCCATTTTTAGTGGTATCACAATACAATGGACCCTTGGGGTCTAAGTGAGTCAACAACATCTAGACAGCCACTCTAGCCATATGATTTATCATTTCGGCTCTGAAGAGAGAGACACACTTAAGACACCAAATCACTAAAAATAATTTGTTGTCTCTTACGCTCTGATATATCCTTCTTTAAATTCGCAGCCAATTGGAATCCTAGCGAGCGCCTTTAATTTCAAAGAAAATAAAAGCCTTAAACCCTCCAAAAAACATTTGAAAGTAGGTATACATTTCCACTACATATTAACATTATTTTTATGTTATCAGCAACAATCCTCTCAAAGCAATTTGTTACTCACTTTATCTATTAGTGAAATCCTATCAAATCCAAAAAAAAACCCTTTTTCCTGTTACCGAAAGAAGAATAACAAAAAGCCTTTTGTGCACCCCACAATTCAATTTTTTACTGAATACACCTACAAAAATATAAATCGGCTTATAAGAAGCCTTGTTGCCGAAATAAAGGATACAGAAGTAACAGTGTACCTATACTATCGTTCCCCCCAAAAAAATGAATCCCAATAAATCCTTGGTTTTATTCATTGGCCAACTACAATACAAATGCAATTTGTTTAATATAAAGACTTATTTTGCTCCTTCGTCAGAAATCTTTCCTTTTGACTTTTCTCTGCTACTGATGAATGTGAATCAATTTTTTTTTCATCTCTTAAAAAAAATCATGATTCACCCTTTTCCTACTCCCACGCAATCAAATTCTTTCTTCCTCAAGAACTTTAAGTGACAGGCAAAAGGACTCCCTCGTAATAATTCACTTTGCTTTAACATTCACTACAGTCCGACTAAGAAAGGACAGTAGGAGACAAAAAAAAGAAAAAAAATATCTTTGCTTATCGGATTACGTGTCCTTGCGTTGATTTTTGATATCAGATAAAGAAGACGACACAATCGCTTACCAATTTCGAGGGGAAGGAGAATCTTAATACGAGAAACGAGAATCCTTAGTTCATATCAATGACATTTTTGAAATCCCTTTTTCGCCATAATTCAATATATTTTTTGTCTCTTTTTCACTCAAATGAGAGTGAAGTAGTGAATCAAATCAGTATTGGGGAGGACTTCTACAAAATGGCCAGCAAACGTCAACATCACAAAGGCAATGGCATTGATTAGCATTGTGTCGGTTTTCGTGATAAGAGGGGGGAAACAAAAATAACGAACGGAAGGACTATAGATTGTAACGATGATGATGTTGTCCTTGATTATGCCCCCTACTGTTTTACATTAACAAATTTTGGAAGTAACAGGACCACCAAGAGATGTGAATTTTGCCATCAGAGATGAATGAAAATGAATCATTCTGTGTCTAATGCAGATGTCAGTTTAAAATTGACGCCTTTTCGATTTTCGTTCTATTAATATCGAATTCATCTGTTTTTTGTATGATGTCCTTTTTGCCTTACCTTCGTCTTGTGTATGTATGCTACAAGAACACCAAAATAACAAATGATCCAATTTCTTTTTTGTTCAGTTTGAGTAACTTGTCAATTTTTTTTTTGTGGTGATGAAATTTATTTTCAATCCTAAAGATATTGGTTGTGGTCATGGTTTGGAATTTACAAAAAAAAATTGCCTTAAATGCAGAAGGCTATTGTTTCTCATTTCAATGAAAGGATTCCACTTCCATCAGCAGATCCCTGTCAATTTTCGAATTCAAATTAGGATGATGCTGGCGTTGCTAAGGAATTTCCGATGATAAGTTCCTCGTGATGAATAAAAATGGTGCGCACGAAATTTGTTCTTTTTTGTGTCGGTTTTTTTTGTTTTTTAAGGGACTCGATTCGACAATCGACATATTGAATTGGTTGGGTCGATGGGGTGCAAAGCGCGACGAGTAAAAAATTGTATAATTTAAGCTAGACACATTTTTTCTAGTTTTTTTTTTCTGTGGTTTGGTGTTTCCTTTTCATTTGATATGAACGAACAAAGTGTGGATTGGAATTTTATTTTTTATCTCGTACCGCAGTCAGTAGGGCTCACATTTGAAAACGTGTGGTGTAGATTTTTTTTGTGGAAAAACCATTTGTTTCCTTATTTTCAATTTCACTTATAACCTTAACCGATAGCTTAGTTGGTGTATTGAAATCGTGAACAAAATATATTATTCTGTTCTATTTGGAAAAGTGGCAAAATGTATTAGTGTTGTATTGTTCTGAATAAAAAAGGGGATGGGATTGACAAAAACGGGCAAAGAAAATATGTTAGCTTTTCAACATAGTTCATGACAAAAGCTATAATAATGTACATAGACAAAATTTTTAAATAAAATGCTATGAGAGTTCACTCAACTACCACAAATGAAAATGAATGCATAAGCTGTTAGAAAAAACAGCTGGGCACTAACTGATAATCAAAAACGTTGAATTTTCGGAACAAAAATACCCAAACACACATTTCAAAGGCTCATAATTTTTGTTGATATTCCTGGAACTGAGCATTAATTTACAATTCCGGGAAGAAAAATCGATTCTGAGAAATAATACGATTATTTGAATAATGCCTATTCAAAATTTGTCCATTCTATTTATTTATTTATTTTTTTTTGTAATAAAATTCAATTTGATGTTTTAATTGTTTGTTATTTTTTACATTCTATTTCCAGGTAAGACGACTGTTAAATGATGCAAAGCAAAACTAAAAAAAAAAAAAATTAAGGTGGAAAACTAAAAGGTTTTAAGATTTAAATCCTTAGTAACTTATTTTTCATATTTAACAATATCTATCTTGTTTGAAATATTGCTTAGTAGGGAAAGGTTCACCGACCAACCAGAATTTCTTCTGAGATAGCTATTTCAAGAGATTTTCTAACTTCACAAGATTCTTGTCAAAATTCAGGTTCTCTATCAATGTATGTATTTATAGTATTAGTATATAGGAAAAACTATTGCAAAAATACCATTCCAACCAATTTAAAATTTAAAAAAATTGAATTTGTCATTTAATTTATAAAAACCAAACTTGAGAGATTTTTCAATGTAAAATATATTGTGTTAAAAAAGATTTTTATGTACCTATATTCTCGTCTATGCTATAAGCATATTTTATTTTAAGCATTTCATGCACACTTCACAACAAATTAACAACCAGTTTTGTAGATATACCGACGGAATGAATCTCAGGATATCGAAAAAAAAAATTGCTGGTTGCCAGGATGCATTTGCAGACATATTTCCAATTATCAGTAGAGTAAGACAATGGATTCATAGAATTGTTTTATGCATTAATCTTGTGTCAGCAGTGAAGTTAAAGTTGGGACATCTCAAGTCAACAGGAAAAGTGTTAATTAAATACTTTCTGTTGATGCATATTTTTTTTTATTCCCACGCCTCTTTCCCCCCTGGGGTCCATTTTAGCCGAGTACGATTACAATTACGGTTGCTAGTCGTATCGGCACTTAATTAGAAATTATTTGTAATAAATAAAATAAAAAAAGTGATGGCGATACGAATATTAGGAAGATAAGTCCCATTTAATGCAAGCAGGTACAAAGGGAAATTACTCCACGGGAATCTGCTCCACATGGGAATTTACTCCACTCAAAGTGGGAATTTGCTCCACTTTTTAAAGTGGAATAAATTCCCCCTGCAAGTGGGAAATAACTGCACAATTTTTTTGGTGGAATTATTTCCCAGCATGGAACTGAGATCTACAGGTTTTTACGAGAAATGTTAGTAATCATAATGCAATCAATGTGATAAATTCAACCAATTTACTGAATACCTATAAACATAATTTTACAAATTAAACAATTATTTATTTTTCTGCACAGTCTTACTATGGTGGAACATAAGTGCCGAATTCTATTTTAGGACTACAATTATACTATGGTGGGTCATTAGTCCTGAAATTAAATTCGGGGTTTCTTCGTGATAAGTTTTAAACATTTTGTAAATCAATAAATTGAGTGGACATGTTTGAACATATTTTCAAGGTTTACGTACCACATGCTCTAAGTCTATGTGACGTTAAGGAAACTCTTCCCCATGAAAACGTTCTTCTGAACTTTGGTGTTCGGTGAGAGTGGGGTATTCTACAAGCACACTGTACTTGAACCCAGTTTCATCTTATTGCATCTTTTTGTCACCTAAAATAACTGAGCTGTTTCTATTACATCAACAGCTCCATCAGAAAGACATTTTGGATTCATGGGATGTTCAGTTTTCTTGCATCATGTGCATGTAGACGTAAGTACTTTTTTTGCAATACTAAACCTCAACTCAGTCTCACATGTTTTAAAATATTATTTCAATAAAAGATTTGGAGCTTGAACCAAAAATAACCAAAAATACAATAATTGCTAGCGAGAGAAGCGAGCGGAAAAAATTTTGCCCAAAAGAGAATGAATTTGGGGTGTGAAAATAAAAAAAATTCGCGCGAATTTTTTTATTTTCACACCCCAAATTCATGCTCTTTTGGGCAAAATTTTTTCGCGCGAATTTTTGTATTTTCACACCCCAAATTCATTCTGTTTTGAGCAAAATTTTTTCCGTTCGTTTCGCTCCCAACCAAACCAAAACGATTTTTAATTTTCCAGATCGTCATAATACTCAGACGAAAGTGAAAAAAGATGTTCAAGATGAATCATTGCAATGCAGCACCTGATTTCCAGACACAAGCGTGCATTACAAAGGGGTGCGTGGTGGTTTCTTTTAAAAATTAAAGGAAACGGCAGCAGTTAGTTTTGAAAAATTAATTGCTCTGTCAATTTTGTCCACAAATAGTAAAAAAATGGTCCTATTTATTTGTAAGACTTTTTTTATAGTTCAAAGAAAAAAATCACATTCTGAAAAAAAAATTAATAAGAAGTGCAATAATTGTTTCTCACACTTTTTACTTTTAGTGGACTACTTACTCACACAATTATGCAGTTATTTCCCACTCGCAGTGGGAATTTATTCCACTTTAAAAAGTGGAGCAAATTCCAACTTTGAGTGGAGTAAATTCCCATGTGGAGCAGATTCCCGTGGAGTAATTTCCCTGCACCTACAAAAGGATAAACAAAATAAATTAAAACATTAAATTAAAATATTACAAAAAGTAACAAAAGAAAAAATGCAAAATTTTAAAATCAAAAATTTTAAAACCAATAATTTTAAAATTTTAAAGTCAAAAATATTAAAAACATGCAAAAACAAAGAAAAAAAGTTAATACGCATGTAGAATACACTTGTCAAGTTCGTAAAAAAGAAAAACACGAAAAACAAAAAAGAGTCAGTTTTTTTTTTAATACAAAAAAAGAAATACATGAATAGAACACAAAAAAACATTTAAGAGCGTGCCACACTGGTTTTAAGCATAATCTTTAATTTATTCTTATTAATATGAAAGTCAATAAGATCTGTATTATAATTCAAAAGCCTACTCATACTTTTCAAGGGCTCATGCATTCCGTAAACCGTAATTGGTCTATTGGTCTTGACACTTTAATTAGATCGGTGCTACGAAGGTGAAAATGAAAACCTCCTCCCCGATAGTGAAAAAGTACAGCACTAAAAAAGTCTATTGCATCTGTGACGCCTGTTATGAGTTGATGAAGGAAAACTATATCATTGTTGGTCCTTCTTTGAGACAGCGTTTGCATTTGAAGAAGTGATACTTGATCCTCATAAGAAAGAATATTTTGAGAATCATGCAATTTGCAATTGAATACCTTTTAATGCGAAACGAGTAAAATAACGTTGCACCGATTCTAACCTGTCAATATGAAAGTCATAATAAGGACTCCAAATCTGCGAAGCATATTCAAGGTGGGGGCGAACAAGGCAATTATAAAGAGGAAGGGTGAAGTTAGGATCAAGAAATTCTTTTGACCAACGCTTAACGAATTCAATGGAATCTATTGCCCTCCCAATGTGAAACTTATTATATGAAAACAATAGAACGAAGAATTAATTTTCTTTGTTCTCCATAATTCTCATTATTTCGAGTGATCTCTAATTTGTGCTTTGGAGAAAGAGTATGAGGAAAATCAAGTACTAGAAGTCAAGTTTTTTAATTTTCATAACGATGAGGGATTAAAAACGACCATTGAACTGCGGTTTATTGCTTGCAGTAAATTTCGTTGCGGAATATCAATTTGCGGCTTTAAATTGTTTCACTCATCCATTTTTTTTTTTGTTTTTTATGTATCATTTAGTAACGTTAGTGAATGTTTTTCCGATTGAACAATTTATTTCCTGCCGATCGACTACTTCTCTTTAAATCAAATATACGTATTACCATCTCAAAATCTCAAGATTCATGTTCTGACCGAAATTGTATACAATTTTGTAAGTTATAGTTACAAATTGATTTAGTTGTGTGGAAAACTTGATGACAGAATGTATTTTTCTTATGTGTCGCTTGATTCTATAAATACAAATAAGTTATTTAATCTTTCAACACAGTTTCACATTCAATACTTCTCATATACCTACATTAGAAAAAATGACCAATACCTAAGTTTTTTTCTTTAATTAACTAAAGTTAAAATACACAAAGTACAAATTTCTAATAGCTTTCAACAGAAAACCACAATTAGAAGCATCGCAAAAGGAATACTATTTTCATTAATTTAACACCAGCTTACAACACCAAGGGGTCCTTCCCTTTTCAAAAGCTCATTCAATATGGAAGTGACACCCCTTAATGAGAAATATAACCACCTGGTAATGCAATTAAATCTCACAAGAAGTCCTTTCTGCCAAGAGAGCTCAATACACTCGTCGTTGTGTTCAAATCTTAAAATGTCGGGTTATAATGTTTCGTCCTGTATGAAGCTTATTTTCTTCCTCAGTTCAAGGAGAGCAAAACCAAAAATATATTCTTCTCGTTTGGTTTTTTTCCAACCTCCCTTCACTACTAATCCAATCACCATTCCTTTCGTTTTCATTTGAACCTGTACATTTTTTGTAAGAAAAGTTTAATGTTGCAACATAAAGCTGTTGACTTACGAAAATTGCTCGCACACGAAGCGCATTTAAAAATTTTCTCAGCTTAGCAATATTCCCAAGATATCATCTAGCCAGAGATACAAAAAAAGAAAACGAATACCATACACGCACTACGTATACAAAAATCTGTTAAGCTTGAGGTGAACTCATTAGTGTGGCCGCAAAAAAAAGTAAAAACGAAGTACAGGGTTTGTCTAAAAAAAATTGCAGGACGTGCATACGTTTTAAATTACCAACAAAGACAAGACATCTTATTCAATTCTACTTCACCATTTTGTTTCTTTTTTTGAAATGTATGAACTCTTCTTAATTAACTTTTTGAGCCACCCTAACACAAAATATCTGTGAAAGAATTTTGCACATCCATAAAAGAGTAGGTACACTTTGGCACCTGAAAAGCTTTCTGCTCGCAAAATTAAATGACGATACTATCCCGTTTAGCTGCCAAAGCTAAAGCATCATCAGAACCCAGAAGCAAAAACAGAGCAAAGGAGCAATTAAAAAGTAACCCAAGTTCTTCTTTGAAAAAAACAAAAAAACAACGACACAGTCCCAGCCAAGCTATCGTTCAGCAATTTCTCGAAGGTGGCTTAATTCATTCGATGGAGAAAAAGTTATCCCTTGCCATTTGGATTAATGTTTTGTCCCACATTGCTTTTTTTCTTTAAAGTAATAATCTTCTATTTTCACAAGGTAATTCTACACTTTCTTTTACCTCAGTAGAAGCACAGTAGGGTACAGGTTAGCATCAGGTTTCAGGAAGAACCGAAGAAGCGAAGCACACATTCATGAAGCAAACATTACGGGTGTGTGTTTGGTTGGGTGGGGCGGAAAAAAGTAAAAAAACATTAAGAGCAATTAATTTTTAATTAAATCCATAAAACGATATATTTATGAAATTCATTTTGTTTACCGAATTTTAACCCTTTTTTCCCCGTGCAAAATTGAAACATTTTTCTGAAAGGTGAAAAGGATTCGGGAGATATACGGCTGGGTTGGCGCCGTATAAAGATGTTCAACTTAATGTCATCTCCTTTGGGAGGCTTAAGTGACGATATTATATTTTTGGTTCTGAACTGGCGCTGAAAATCTTAATTATAGTAATTCAGAAAGAAAAACGCTGTCATTTAGAGCAGGTATTCAATATTTTGTGTTTTGTGTTGGTGAGGGGCGAAGCTCGAGGGAGAGTTGTGAAAAATTTTGCAAATTGGGGCGTATAATGGGATAAATGATTTTGTCAGGATGATGGTGTTGAAGGTGGTTGGGATGATATTATTTTCATTAAATGCGGCTGAAAAAAATAAAAAATAAATATGTAGTTTAACTTTGAGAATTAAACATTTTTATTCAACTATTCTGTTATGTAAGGGAATCATTTACGACCTTGGAACATCGTCGTTGAGTTTATGGCTTTACTTTTTGTGTGGTTGCTTTTACGGTCAGTACTCATGTGAAATCTCCTTATAAGACTCAACAGTAATTCTTTCACTTCTAAAAATACTCTTCAGTTTAACCTCGACCCTCGAGTTCAACTTTGGTGGAAGTGTTAAGTTCAAAGATTCATTTTTGAGCCGCACTACTCGAATGTGCAATATCTTTCCACACTCTGTTTTCCTCATTAATTGCAACAATCAAAAATTCAAGTCAAATATACGCTGACACTTCCTAAGATAAGGTTTGGTCTAGATTATTCCGGTGGCCACTTTTTTGGTGGGGTAAATCGATCCTTAGGCAAAAATAGTTACGATGCAGAACAGGTATTCATGGTGGCAGCGGATCGATAGGTATAAAGCAGTTGGTGGTACGGATCGGAAAGTATATCTCCGTAGCACTTATACTGTGAATCAGCAGGGTCCAACGCCCTTACCCCAGGCTGTACCACTAACCGTGGATTAGCACGTGGAAGGTACCGATGGGAATTGAGACAAATCTGATATTTAACCGTAGTAGTAAAAGTGATTTTAGTATGAAAATACTAGTCTACTTATAAACTTTTCCGAATGGAGTGAATGCGAATTGTTACCATGATAGTATTAATAATTCAATGTATCCCGATGAAATCACTACTAGGTGTGGATTTTGACTGGCAGTGGATCTTTTTTTCAAGCTTTGGATAGTTGCCACTATGTTAAGCTGCGGCTCACATTTAATCCATGTTATACTCCGCACGTAATTGCATCGAAATAATGTGAAATGAAATAATGTATATAAAAAAATGTAAAACATGATGATCATTTCTTTTCAACATAACTACTACTGTAATTCAACATGATGATCTTGTGAATTCAACTATTTTATCGTGATGATTCAACTGATGATCATGTTGATTCAACATAGCTATCACTGCAGTTCAACATGATATTCACGTGGACTAAACTTTATTATAGTGTTGATTCAACATGAAAGTAATAGTTATTCAAAATGATTATCATGTTGATTCAACAAAATTATCGCTGTGGTTCAACATAATGACCGCGTCAATTTTTCTTCATTATCGTATAACATGAAAGTCATGTCAATTCAACATGATGATCACCGAAAATTAACAACGATGCTCACCTTGGTATAATTTGATTATCTTATTGATTCAATACGAGAAAATTGTTGATTTACTCCATACGAAAAAGATGTTAAAATAACACCAATGCTTTTTAAGCAAATTAATTTTCAAAAATTGTTGAATCATTATTGAGTCAAAAACTATCCCACTGCACCTTAATTCCTTAAAACTAAACTCTAAACAGAATAATCCTAGTGACCTCTATTTTAATCATGTTGCAAAACAAAAATTGCTCGAAGGCCAAAGTGTACTAAAACATTTTGCTTTCATTTTACCATGGTTAGGGAAAATAATTGTTCAATGTGTTCTTAAACTTTAATCCCACTGTAACCTCAATTTATATCGTCCGTCGGTTAGTTGGTCATATACCATTAAACAATTGAAATGTTATGTGCGAAAACAATTCATAAAGCCCTAAATAATGTTATACCATTTCATTTTCCTGGCCAAGATGCAAATTTGCATCTTCTGTTCGTTGTCAGGTACGAGAGAGAGCTTAAGCATGTTTAGTTGGTAGAACATATGCCATACCTACCTGTAATTCAGTCACTGTTTTTGTTATCCGCATTTGTACTTGTATTCAACCAACATCAACATCGACCCAACCTTTCTGGCTTACAATAGGAATTCATGTTCTTGCTTCATTATACAATTTATATGGATGATTCCATCTTTGCATGTGCGGGCCTTTATGTAATTATTATTACAATAAATATTATGGTTTTGTGTTTGAATTTCTGTTGGAGAGAACAGAGAAATCGGAAAAGGTAAGCAATGTTTTCCGATTATAATGTTGAAACAAATGATGTCACAGTAATTCAAACCGCCTCTCAGCCCGTGCGTCCGTCCGCCATGTCTTGCTGAGAGGAATACCATGTTTAAGGATATTTATTTGATGTGTGAGATAATGCACTCTTTGCTTTGCTTAGCCTCAAGCGCCAATTTTCTTAAGAAAACATAATCCTCTCGGGTTTCACCCCAACCACAAGGGAGCCGAAATTATTATACTTCAACATGGGGGTAGCTTCTTTGATTATGTTTCGAAGGTCTTTTTCGAAAAATTAAATTAATTTTCACTATGCACACATAAATAGAGAAAAAAAACTCGCTCACTTCCTCATACCAAGCCATAAAGAAAGCAAATTTAAAAAATAAATTGTGTCAAGGATACTTCACATCCGTGCAGTCAGCAGAGCCTGCCTTTAATAATAATAATGTGACTTAAAGAGTGAAAAAAAAATTCGTCGTTTTTGTTTGCCTTTTCGTATGCATTCCCAAACATACACAAACAAGCAGAGACTGCATCAGGGAACTTGACGCCTCAACGCTATTACCTCAATCCCCCTAGAGCCAGCCTGAGCTTCTTATAATGGATGATAATCATACAAACTTCAAAATAAAGAGAAGAAGAAAAATAGAAAAATGTTTGTGAGTTTTTTGTGTTTGAGCGCAAAATGGCTACAAACTTGGAGCTTAAAGGAGACTCTGACACATTGTGATGCTAATGTCGTCGTCGTCGGTGGTGTCGTTGAAGACGATGACAAGGATGATGATGAAAAGGCGAATAAATTTTCTTATAATTTCCTTTTTCGCCTCGATTAGCATATTTAATCACTTTTCATATTCACCAAGTCAGCAATGTTTGATGAAGACGTTTTGATGAATATGGCCTGGCCAAGAGTGCAAAAGGATATTTTCAGTTTGGCAAGTTTGTTTGTATTTGCACATCACACGAACCTATATGAGGAACTACACAAATACGTGTGTGTGTTGTTAACTAACATAAAGAATGTGTAAATAACTGGTTATGTTGTTCAATGAACGTTTACCATAATATGTAGAAAAGGATAAATTAAATGTTAAAGTTTTGTTGAGGAAATTAAAGTTTTTGTTGATTAATTTAGGTGACACATGACACATGCTGCCAAAGATTTACCTTCTTAAAGGAAATTATTCTGTCGTCGCTTTTTACTTTCATTGCGATAAAGGAGATTTCCGTGAACATCAAAAACGTAAATGTATAATTGCAAAAAAGGTTAAACAATATGATTTTTATTTTATTAGACAAAACGCTGAAAGGAGGATTACATCTTTTTATTAGGTTTGTTTTTTGGAATATAATCGACAGTAGGTATAGTTCAAAACGAATGCTTACTTGCCAGAGAGGCCTACGGCGCTGATACCATCAAAATATCAACCTATCGTTTTATTTCATTTCAAAAACATGTTTTCATGTTTTTGAGAAATGTTACTAAGCCGCTATCTTAGCCGAGTCTTAATAAACAAACATCAATTTACCATCATTGTCAGCTTACAAATTTCTCTATTATCGTTCCGCGGAAAAATCGAAATAAGTTAAAATAAGTCAGGAAGACCTGCGCAATGCCAATATTTGTCTTACCAGATATTTGCATGACCAAAATTAAAGCAAAAAATACTGCAATATCCCAAAGTCAGAAGAATTCTTCTTCTTCCACAGTGCCTACGCTCGTTGACAATGACAATGCAAAGCTAACCTGTTTGCTAGGCAGTTCGCCTCCAATTCTTCGTTGCCAGGGAATGGCATTCAGTTCTTGAGCACCTCAATGATTCCAAGGGACAAATCATCTGTGGTGAGAGTCCTTAAGGATCTCAACAAACTTAAATCCTCTGGCCCCCTGATGGTATCCCCGGTTTTATTCTGAAGAGGTGTTTTTCACGCTGTCAAAATACTTGCGTAAGCTTTTCCATCTATCCTTTTCTTCTGGGCTATCGTTCCGAATATTTGGAAAACAACATTTGTCCAGCCAATTCCAAAAAAGGCGAATATTCTTCTCCTTCCATGGCACATACATCCGTTCTGTATAAAGTCATGGAAACGCTGACAAATTATTAGCTCAAGAAATATCTCGAAGGCCGAGAGCTTCGTAAAGTATCGCACCAAACAGAGGAACAAGTCGTTACATCTTCATTTGAATCCATAAGGCCGCACATCGTAGTGTCCTTGACTTAGTGGTTATGTGCGTTATGGCTGCTTAACAGAACTTTGTGGGTTCGTGCCCATAAAGTTTTACTTTCATCTTGCGAAGAACTGACAAAACTTCCAAGAGCATCAACCTGTCACGAAAAAAGTGATTCTTAACTTTGGCGTTCAAAATCGGCATTAAATTGTAGGTCCCCTCAATTCTTCACACGCACTCAGAGAATTGTTGATGAGAGTAAGCCACTTAACCCTTGGCTCTTCAAGAGCTGTCACGGCACTTTTTTTTTTGTATTAAGACTGCACATCTCAAAATTCTCGGTATGTGCAAAACTGACCACAATTTGTGAAATGAGCACATATTATGCGATGTCGCCAATTATGTCGTAAGATGTTGAATTTCTTCTCCCCTTCTGATCTGGCAACTATGTATCTATAAAAGTCCAAACCTTGACTAAAACTC
Source organism: Sphaerophoria taeniata (assembly GCA_943590905.1). NCBI lineage: Eukaryota > Metazoa > Arthropoda > Insecta > Diptera > Syrphidae > Sphaerophoria > Sphaerophoria taeniata. The sequence goes on from OX016541.1 coordinate 31,099,345, forward strand.
TCATCTCTAACCTAACCTGGTACTACAGTCTCTTTGATGGTTAACAAAATAGAGCTCTAACAATTATTGGTGATAGAGTCATCACAGAATAATTTACTTCATTGGAACACCGTCCGTTGCATCGCAACGTCTCGTTATTTCTACGATTAGTGCTCCAGTGAAATAGCTAGTTGCACTCCTCCAGGAATACTCATCAGTTCAATCATGCCAACTTCGGGTGTACTTTCAAATACAAAGAAGTATATACCTTAGCCGTACTACGCAAATGTTGAATTATCTTCCAGATGTTCAGGAATTCAATGTAAGCTGACACCTTATTTCCAACCCCTTGGTTCATTCCCAATGCTTCTCTGTGTCTGTGGCAAAAAAAGGGTATAAAAGACCCCTTGAGTGGGTGCAAATTATAAAAAAAAAATATCAACCGGTGGCGGCAGTTCGGCGGCGCGGCGTTCAATTAGGAAATTAGAATCCCTTTCGTTTCGTAATGTAACGTGGCCGTCGATCGGTCTGTCCGACGATCCGTTTGTGACAAGTATTTGTGAATCAGCACATTCACAAAGTCGCGTCTTTTTTTGCAGATGGGGCACATGAAGCTATTTATCGATGATCAGACCCTTCGTCTCACTTATCTTGTTCTACTTTTTACTGTTTTACGAGCTGAAGCTAAGGACAGAAAACCACTAGAGTCTATGCAGCCTGCTATTTTTACTTAAAGCTTATAATTCAGTGCATTAAGTGAGGATTTATCTATAGTCGCGAAATATTATTTCAAATAACTCGGTCAATAAGAAGAGGCTCAGTGCATCACCTTTTCGGTGTATCTTCACTTTACTTGACATTAAAAGTTGGTTCATTAAGAAAATCTCAAAATTGCTTCCAACAAATTTCTTTTCAAAAGAAATGAAAGTATAAAAAAAAGCCTCGAATTACAATTTAAAAGAAAGTGTGTTCAAGAAAGTCAAAAAATAATCAGCAGCAACACAATATTAGCAAATCCAAAGACTCCCATTCACAATTTCCTAATTATACAAACTCAAACAGCTGAAATCCTATTTTTCATTTAAGGCAATAAAATTACAAATCCAAATTCAAAAGAACAACAACCTCATTATTATTGAAATTGAAATTGTATACAAAAAAGGATACAAAACAGAAAAATCACAAACTAGTTGAATTAAAATAAAAGGCTCGTATAAAATAAAATAGATTTGGCCTTTAATTAGACATTTTATACCCTCGACTGCATACAAAGTCGATGGCTTTTGCCAAAAAAAAAAACCTAAAAGACTCGCTGGCTCTCTCAAGTTCTCTTATCCTTATTCAGGATATTTCTGGTGAAAAATCCAATTAATGAAACTGCATTGTTTCCGAAACAAAACTTTACAAACAACAAAAAAAAGCAACTAGCTTCCCGTCAGTGAATAGGGCTCCGCTACACTTGCGAATTTATAAAGGAAATAAATATAAAAATGCAACCGACTGTAAGCGTGCAATTGCATTTTAAAATTATTCCAAGTTTTTAGACTTTAGCTGGTGTGCTGGCGCTCGCTGTTGCAGTTGTGTCCTTTTCGTCGTTTGCTCCTCACAAAACAAGGGTGTGGTTTGGTGTCGACAACAACGTTGTCGTCGTCGTTATTCCATAGGCCAAGCGCCAGTGGTTCTCTTTTTTCTATTCATTTTCTCGGTCAGTAGATTCGAAAAAATGTTCAAGGCTCATCTTGAGATTGAAAAAGAGAAAAAATAAAACGAATGCCACACTTCAAGTTGACCACTAAAGTCGCTCGCTGTGTTGCTCCAACCGACCGACGATTTTGATGTTGGCAAATAGGAAAGTGTACATAATGGCCCTTGAGGAATTACACTTCTTCTAACTTAAAATGGTGAATTGGCTTAGGTTTAAACTGATACTTTTCTTCGGTCAACACTCTCAATAAAATTTGAAAATAAATAAAGCAAGAACGACACTTTTTTGCGTAAGAACATTCAGTTGAAAATGAGCCTAAGAACAGTGGGATTCCGCAAGACAAACTTTTGAAGCAAACAAAAAAGAACGCTTGACTTTTACCAGAAACAAACTAACAGGACGCGAAGCAAAAAAAAACTTTGCCAGCAGGAATTCACAATCTTTAAAATAACAAAGTTCAAAGTACTTCCCATCATGCAGTTGCACTCTAAATACCGCATAAAAGCACACATCCTGAAAGCTGAAACTTTAAAAAAAACTTAAAAAAAAAATGCAGAAGCTTTAGCAGAACTGCAAAATGCTATGCCAAAGCCAACTTAAAAAAATCACTAAAAAACATTCTTTGGAGCAAAATCGCACATGATTTTTACGACTTTCGATTTTTGTTGGCCGTAAATCACTCCCACCAAAGCCATCAATTCGTCTAAGTCTACTTCAATTTAACCAGAACGAGAAGCTTATAAAAAACAAGGTGAAACTTCGAAAGTCAGCCAATATGTTTGGCAACGTAATGATTTACAAAAAAAAGGTTACAAAGTTTTTCGAAGAAGACAAACAAATTACTGTCAAAGCATGAAGCAAAGTGAGAAATATATAGATTTTCGAACTGACTGACTTTTTAAGTTTTAAGTTGAAGTTTTGGGTTAAGTTAAGGAAGTAAAATTTGTTCTTTTTGAAATGATTGCATTTGGTAGCATTCAGGTGATCAGTTTAACCAGAGCCTCATTAAATAATCTTCTCTAGTCAGGGATTGAAACCTATAGGTTAGTATGTAAGTAATACTTAACCGGCTGCCAATTCATGCAGGATTTAATAATGAGACACAGCAGTTTTCCATCGGTAACTGTTGCTCGCATGCATTTTCCTGTCGTCAAGTGCTCGGGCATTCGCAGTTACCGGGTCTCTGTACCGGAGGTTTGGTCTTGCTGATCGTCTCGAACCTGGAAGCTGCGAAACGAAAATTTTCTTGGCTGGAGCTTTGTCGTCCATTCGCTCGAGCTAATGTAGTTGTTTTTTCTTGACTACATCTACATCTTGGTACAGCATAGACAGTACGCGGTTGAACCGTCTTCTCCATTCGCTATCGTCACATACAGGACCGAATATCCGTGGAAGAATTTTTCTTTCGCAAGTAAACCAGTATCATTTCCCCTTTTTAAGTACCACACCAGCATCCTGCATCGACATCGAGCACTGGATTGGGCCAAAATAGGGCTCTCAAAGAAATATCAATCTACGGCACATTTCGGAAAAGACTCAGGAACTTCAAATCGATACCTATACCTACCACCTGTTCATCGATTTCAAGGGCGTGTATGACAATGTCTATAGAGAGCCACTATATCTATGTACATGTACATAGAGCAATGTGTAGTGTTGGCATTCCAGAAAATAAATTCTTCTGTTTATGGAAGTGGAAAATGGAAAAGTTAGGCTTTTCGGTCTTGATAGAGTTTTTCGCACTTACACGTCAACACCAAGCCACAATAGTTCAAACTTCCGTCGGATTTTTTGAGTTGAAATGATTCAACCTTGACATAGATGACAAGAAGAAGGGTAAAGTGGCCAGAACCAATATAATGCTGTCAGCAAAGAAGAATGTCATGTGATCGAAGACATTGAACAAAAGTCAGCATATCGTAAATGTCAAACATTCAACTAATATTGTGTTACTTCAAATGACAGCTTCCAGGTGTCAGGATCAACAACTTGGAACACATAGTATTCGCTAAGACCGCCCTACAATACAGCAACACATAGTTTTCAAAGGTCGACAAACTCTAGTTACCAGAAACATATTGGGAAAGAATTCAACTCACGTTACGGTTAGTTTAATCGATAAAAATTCTTATAACAGAAAGTAATCTCTTATACTGAAATTATTTTTATTTGATGCAAGTCAAGAATGGTTGCCAGACCCCATTTAGCATCTCCAAATTAAAAAAAAAAAATCATAGAGATAGCTTATACTACCCACCTTTTTCATGATGCAAGTTGTTTTGAAATTTGAGACGACTTTTGATTAAATTCTTCAAGATTGTCCATGTTTTTGACTTCTACTTTTCGATCAAAAAATTCAAAACATGACCAAAAAATCAAAAGCTTCTAGCCTTGATATAGCAAAGGGTAGATTAATAAACATTATGTTCAATGTCCAGTTATCAAATTATCTATGTACTGTCCATTCTGTCTCAAGGATAATACCCAACAGCGTTTTACATAAGCCGCATCACAAATATGCGAATCAGTGCCAGACAACATATTCTTTTTGAAGATTGCCAACTCCCCCAATTGCCAACAAAAAAAAAAACAAAACCCTTAACGATATATTCCAATTTGTATCAGGGCGACTTTATATTCATGCAAAGGGCAATTTCAAGTAAAATACCCACACACAAAAAATAAGACCAAAAACTTTCCAAAAAATGCCAACACAAGCATTTTTCCTGCCGTAGACAAAATACTTACCAGAATAACAACACCCAACAAAAATTTGCCATAAGCAAAATACAGAGAAAAAAAAAACTAAAATCAAAATACCAAATAATGTGAATCGGTTTGGCCTTCCATAACATCAGAAACGAACAAAAGTCAAAAGGACTACGGACGAGCGACCGACCGACCGGCCTATAGGTTTAGGTTTATAAGCCCTTGGAATTCATTCGTTTTGTTTCATTTCTCATTTAATACTCAAATTTGATTTAATCATAATATCCCATTTGTTTAGAGAGATGGTGAGACAGAGTGACCTTAACGAAACTAGTTAAGGGATTCTTATGAACATAAATACGCATCAAAAGAGGATTCCCCCAGTCCCCGCACATTCCACGTCCACATTACAGAACATACAAAACGACGACAGCCATAAGGGAATCATGATGAATAAATTTATGATAATAGGTTTCAATTTTTTTCTGCACCCAAAAAAACAGTCAAACGCCAACACGCGCATACACAACATCCTTTTTTAGATCTCTGATTTTAGTACAGCCGATTAAATTGGCAATGGCCTATTTATCCTCTTTGATTGCACAACATCCGGTTTTTTTCTCTCTCTCGCTCTCTTGGTATTCAAGTTTTTTTTGTCATTTTGCCTAGCTGTATTTTTTGGATTGCTTCATCAGCAAAGCAAACAGCGATGGATCTTGGGATTGTGTGTGTTCGGAAAAAAAGGAAATAAGCCTAAATGGCTAGCACGTCTTTGACATGAATCAAAATTAAGCCAAATCGATGATGTTAAAAATTTAAGTGTCATCATCGAAGGAAATTAGAAACAACGAAATGGAAATATTGATATTTTGTACACACTGTGAGAGTTGCTAGCTGAGTGCGTACTTAAAATGGGTATAAAAAGTCAGAAGAATGTATCGTAAACGAGATAAGGATAAGAATTTTCACATATTGTATGTGTGAAGTGTACGCTTCATGATACTCTTCAGGGGATCGTTTTTGGGGATCATATGTTACCCATCGCCGCCGCCAAGACTTGAGAGTGTGGTTTAATGATTTTTAATACTCGGATTAAGGTTTCGTTTCGATTTTGAAAATCCATTTCTATTACTACCAAAAAACGTGATGTAATTTAAAAAAAAAATAAAAATTTTATCCGTGAATACCGTTTTGGGAATTTGCGCAATAGTATCACCTCGAAAGCTTGAATTACAAAAAAATAGTAAATTTTAGTACGTATACGCCACAGTGAACGATTTGAAAAACAGCCTATGCAGTATTCACACTTCCAAAAAAATTAATCCTTGACAAAATAAACACCTAATCCAAATGACGATCTGTCAATCATATCAGAAATAAAGTGGCAACTATTAATCACACAAAATCTCTTCCAATTACAATGTCCATGGACCCGACCACAAATAAAATCTAATTCACCATATCAGCTGGGCAATAAATTAGACACGATTTATCTATCATTTCCTCATAAACCAGCACATAAATAAAAACGTCCATCTCATCAAGCTTATACAAATAGAGTTCAACTCAATCTGTTCGCTCTCGGTTTCACTCAAGAAAGTTATTATGTCCATGTCCTCGTGTCCATTCATATTTTCCACATCGATGATGAACATTCGTCTTCAATATCCCTTATTATACAAGCTAAATCCGAGTTGAACTTTTTTCACTTTATGCGATGGAAACAAAATTGTATCAAATGGAATAGAATTATATCAACTTTGCTTCTCTCAAACTCCATGTCCTTGTCATTGATTGCGTCTGCTTCCGTGCTTCCTTGTGTTTGAAAATTGACTCATCTCAGCACAATCACTGCTTCTCTATATAGTCAAGTTGGTCAGTTGTTGCTGAAGTCAGCTTGAAGCTTGGCCGTGCATTTCTATAATGTTTTTCGCTTCCACTTCCATATCTTCCACATCCTTGAAGATCTATTGTTATGTCATCATAAAGTCGACAACTTTATTAAATCCAATTTGTTCTACTTCAAGATAATTTTTCTGTTTTCTTGTTTTTTGTTACCCATCCAGTCGAGTCGAATAAATTGTTAGAAGTCTTTTTGGCACGACACACACCCAACATTGTATATATGACTCTGCATGGACATTGGAGTTGAAAGAAAACATGAACATGGTTTATAATAGAAGTGTAAAATGGAGATTGTCTACTTTAATTTCCACTCAGTAAACAAGCAAGGATTCCATTATTGTTATCAACATTTTTCATTACCTCATCTACTTTGTAGTGTAGTGGAGTCTTGGTTGTGATGGAAGCTCGGAATCTATAGTCCATATAATTTGTCTGCCAGTCCAGGCTACAGTGTGTCAGAGTTTATTGAAGGAATCTTGCCGTTTCGAAGACAACACTCAGAAACACTTGAGTGCATACAATGATAAAAGTTTGCAAGTGCAGAGATTGCGAGAGATAGTGTTTAGTGTTTGGTAATTGGAAACAAGAAAAGTTCAATTTTAAGTTCTTTTGAATTTTTTTTCTTTTCCAAAGAAATGGTGTTATTTCTTATCACGAAAAATTGTTATTGCGGACATAAAAGGATTCTTTAACTTGCACTGATTTGAAGGGATACCTTGTGCTTGTACACACAGGTATTTTGTAAATCTTTGTGGAATAGGTCACTATATTGAAGAGAAAAAGCATCGTTCGCAGCTCTATTTTATTCCATAAAGTAAGTATACGACAGAGTGACCACAAGAGTATAAATGACTCAGCTACGTCTCGCCAAGTTCTTATTGAAGAAAATACAATTCTAGGTCTTTTGAACCTTTCGACATTTAAGAATATAGCATAAATTAGCAATTATAAAACTTAGTATGAATAATCTCTGGTGATATACGTTCTAATATGAGCCCTGCCGTTGTTGGCTTTTTCGATAGTGAGGATCAGCAAATACAATGCCTCTGGTGGCACGGATCGGACGATCGGTATATACGATGACTCTGGTTTCACAGATGTCCCTGATGGCACAGATCAGCAGTTACAAGTCCTGTTGGCATGGATCAGCTGGTACGATGCTTCTGGTGGCACGGATTAGGATCAGTGTTGCCGAAAGTACTCCCTTCGGAGTATTGTACTCCTTTCAGCACCTCGGTACTCCCGTACTCCTCCTTTCACATTCGTACTCCTATTTTTTTATAAGACCTAAAATATCTTACACTTCAAGTAAAAGTGTAATGTCAACCTAAATAAATTCAATTCACTTTAAATTTATTGCAAATTTGACAGAACTTTTACCTTCAAAACTCTCTCTGAAAAGGAAATTTCCCTCATTCTTGTTTTACTTGTTTTGTTATGTGTGTGTGAAATAACAGACCACACGCCAACACCGTTTACCGTTCGTTATTTATTTCATTGTTCTGGGGAAATTGTTATTGTTATTTGTCAAATAAAATGAAAACGTTTGTTAAATTAATGCTGAAAATATCTTTAGATTACTTAATTCAAAGTACTTTCATTTGATAAATAAGTTAATGAGTAGGTGAGAAGCATAATTCGTTAAATCCACTTTTCTGAAAAATAGAGATTTAAACGCCTTAATTTTGAAGCACAAATATTCAAATCCCTTTTAAAATTCAAATTGTATAATATAACGTTTGGTTTCGAAACTAGCCATAATTATGCACCTTGACGTTTGCAACAAAACTTTTCATATCCATCGCGGGAAGGCTATTGTTTTCAAAACTGTCTATATCCTTGTCAAAACGCTGCAAAACTGTTCATATCCATCGTAGAAGGTTATTATTTTATTGTTTATCCAATTACTTTGGTTTGGTAGTGATTTGTCTAATAAGATCGATTTAAGATAATGGACAGTTATCATTCTTTCCCAATTTTGTCCAAAGAAAGGTCAAGGCAAAAAAAACACCGTTTGCAGCAAAACTCGTCATATCCAAATTAAATCTTTAAATAACTTCTAGAAGGAGTATAAAATATATTTTTCCTTTTAATCACAATATAATGGACCCACAAATCTTTAAAGAGAAATCATAATAAATTCTTTAAGTACGTAATAAGTTTTCCTTTTTAACACAAAACACATTTTTTGGATTTAGCTAGTTTTGTTTCTTACTCACTCAAATATACATACATTTTATAATTAAATATCGATTTTACATATTGAACCGTTTTCGATATACAGAATTTTGAAAAAAAAGATTAATGCCCGATTTCATGAACAACTTTTAAACACTAAACAGGCTTTTAAACCGTAAAATGAGATTTTTTGGTCTCACCAAGCGTTAAGACACTTTTTAAAACTAAATGGCAATTTTTGACTCATTGGCGCAAATTTTAAGACATTTAAAGTATACTTTAAATCCACTTTAAAGTAGGAGTCGACTCTAAAAACAAATTTTAGATTCAAGGTCGACTTTATCTTATTTTTAAACGACTTAAAGTATACTTTATCGTTAAAGTGGTCGTCTAACTTTAAAACGGAGAAAGCGTTCGTTTAACTCTTTAAAGTATAGTTGTGAACGAGAAGATTTTGAGATTTTCGAAGATTTTGAAGTTAAAAGATAGCTAAGAGTTTGTCAAATTCGTGCATCCTCTTATTTAAATTCAAATATTCATTTATCATTTTTGTAAAAAAAATAAAAAAATATGAACCATGGGACTACCAAGCTGGATTTGCTGCTTGTTTTTTGACACTTCTTGCAGTTGTGTGTGTACGTTGTTTGATTTTAATTTTATTACCTATTTGCCTTTTTTGAGAGTTCTAATAAACAACTTACACTTGTAGGGAAATTTATTCCTGTTCTAAAGGAATATTTTATACCCATTTCAGAGCACACTATTCCACCTTCTCTATGACAAATAAAAACAAAACAATTTGGAACATCATTTGGATATTTATTGAAACACATTTTCACAAAGAAAAACATAACATTTATTAGAACTAAATATACAAACACTAAATAATCACATTTTTTCCTGTTTTGGGGAGATAAATGTAGTAAAAACCGATAAAAACTGCAAGCGTAAAATGACAGTTCACTTATTCAATTTATTAATGTGTCACATTTAGGCGAGTTCACACAACGTTATGTTTAAAGTCCAATCTAGTTAGAAGACTCGTTTAAAGTGTTTAAAAATAAGAAAAGTTAGAAGTGCTTTAAGTAGAGTAGACTTTATTTCTTAAACAAGGGCTGACTTAAAATTTGCGCCATTAAATTTTAAAAGTGTTATTGAATACCTACTTTAACCCTAGAAAGCTAACCTATCTGGACTGCCATGAAAAGCTAACTATTCGACTTTTTGACGAACATTAACAAAAGTTTGGTTTTTTCAATATGTTATTACTTTTTACTCAAAGTAATTTTATTTATTAACAAATAAGAGCAAAATAAAAAGGAATTTTGAACAAATGTATATATTTACTTCATGTTTTAATACAGAAAATCGTATTTTTCATAGCACTTGGTAGTTTTAGATCATTTAGGAACTATGATTCTATTTTAAATAATTAAAATGAAATAATAAACAAGTATTCCAAAAATATAAATACCCCACAATAAGCAAACTAAAACAAATACAAATTGAGTAAAAAATTCAAAAAATCAAATTTTACCATCGCCACCTACGCAAAAATCAACAGAATTAAAAGTTACACATAAGCTAAACATTCGTCAAAATGACGAGTACACTGCACATATATAAAAAACAAAAGGACTTACAAGAAAAAAAAGTCCACCGCACAATACATACCACCCCCGACTAAGTTGGCGCGAACGTACGATTTTGTAATACAAACAGTAAAGAAGGGAGAGGGAGAAATGTGTTCGATGTGTGCCATTTTGACGAACGTTAGCTTTCTAGGGTTAAAAAGTGAATATAACGCTTTCTCATTTTTTCTCACATAATTTTCATGAGGATGTCAATTTTGACAAAAATTTCTCTGAAATTTCCCATTTCAAGTTGGTGAAACTCAAAAGTTTTAAGGGTCTGATAAAATTTAAAAAGATTTTTGCTAGAAGTACTTTTAGTGTTTGTTTATGAAATTTAGTATAAGAATATTTTAAAAATACAAAAAATGTTTTGATATTTTTTTGAAAACAGAACATTATTTGGGCAATATATACGTACTTTCAGAAAAAAAATACGCTGATCGGACTTTTATTTAAAATTTATTTATTTATTTTGAAAATACAAAAAAATGTTGGAGTAAGCTAAGCAAAAAATCGTAGGAGCCCTTTTTGAGAAAATTGAAATATGTATTTGGTTTTTATCCAAAAAAAATTGTATGGTGACTATGACTACCCTAAATTTTGATTTAAAAAAATCAAAAAATTGACCTACGCGAATTCGCTCAAACATCTAATTTTCAAGTTTGAAGTCAATTGGACCATGTGGTTAAGGCTGTAGGTGCTTTTACAGACAGGCAGACGGATGGAATCGCCGGACCCACTTTTTTCGACTTCTCTATCATCGTAATGTCATATGATCAAAATCTCAATTTTTTTTACGAATCCAAAACATGCTATACCTATCTTTATTCAGTAAAAAAAATCGGTACTACTATTTTGTCGAAAATACTCCCCTTTTTTTGCTTCAGTACTACCTTCAAATATTTTTGTCCGGCAACACTGATTAGGATGTATACATAATAATGCCTCTGTTGGCATGGATCTGCAGGTATAAAGCCCTTTCCCAATACGGATGGCTATAGCCGTGGATCAGATGGTACCAAATCCTCTGGTGGCACTGGCAATGAAAACGGGCGAAAATTAATTCAACATCGAAATCCCTTACCGCGTGCTGGCTGGTGAGGGGAAGTTTCAATGATGAAATGGTAGGACTATTTCAGGCTAAATTTGACCGATATCTCTAAACTGATACTATTGTATTATTCGGTAGAAGTAGAGAAGTAGAGGCGATATTAGTTGAATAGTACCAGTCTACTTATAATATTTTCGGAAGGGGATGAGTGTGAATCGTATAAATAAACTTCAACTCGCTATGAGAAAATATTATTTGGTGAAAAAGAATGTGACTTTGTTACTATAATAATGCGATTCAAGTGGTTTGAAGGCTGTCTATATAGCGACCTTGAAATCAAGATCAACCTCAGACAGAACACCTGCAGTCAGGATGGATTTTTCAATCTAAAGGACCTATCAAGCTGTTGTATAGACGATTTTTATTGAATGCTGAAAGGCTCGGTGTTCATTTCAAGTCCTCCGCCTAGAGATATCGTAATCAGCCCTATCGATTTTTGAGTATCGCTTTGGTAGATTTATTAATTGGCCGTATGTGTGCTCCAGGAGTTCGTATAACCAAACCAAATATTAAGACATCGAGCCTTATGTATTTACAAAACTGAAAGTCTCATCGTTATGCCATGAACTAGAAATAAAAAACCTTTCAAAATCACATAAAACAAAAATTCAAAGTTCAATCCTCTTATGAAACTGCAGTAACAGTTTGACAGAAACAATTCTCCACGTCAATTTTGAAATTCAATACCGATACTGCATACATTTTGCTGAACAATTAAAAAAATAAACAAGAACATAGAACCTACCAATACTATGATTTTTCCCTTCCCCAAGTTTATCCCAACTTCATTGTGTGGCATGGGTACAATGTTTGTTCCTGTTCATTATGATCTACATGCCCTGAATTTCAATATCTCTCCCAAAACTGAAAAAAAAGAAATAAAAACTAACAGAAGAGCAATTTATTGCATTTCGGGTAACTAGCAACACCAAACCCCACAAAATAATGCATCGTCGTAATTTGTTGTTTTTGTTTTACTGCTGCTAGAACGCTTTTATGTCTAAAAGTGCTCGCATTCAGCAAACAAACTTTTAAGATATCAATTTCACACTCTAGCAACACTCACCATCAAAAACCTGCCCTAAGCCCCTTACATTACTGAAACCTTTAAAGTATGTAAAGCGAGATTGGAACGACGACGACGGGTATAGGGTAGTGAAATTTCCGTAAAATATTATGCGGATTGCATTTGCAGAAAATGTTTACGAAGAAAACCCCTTAACAGAAGCAACAACGCTGTCCTTGTAACAAAAACAACTCGAAACCAAAACCGAGAAAACACACAAACAACAAACATGCATCCCATTTCCAAAAATATTCCAACATCGTATGCATCCTGGTGCCTGGTGGATGTTGCTGCATGCACCCATCCTGGCATAGATAAGTTCATCACCTAATATAACGACACCATATGTGTATGCAGCACATTGAACAACACATGTGATGTTTTTTAGGACACATGAAGCGGCCGGTATACGGGTAGTTCTTGTTTAGATGGGGAAGACGACGACGATGACGAAGAAGAAGGGAAACTAACTACAGCCCCAAAAATGCTACCGTTCCAAAATTTTATGTTTATCTCGCAACGAATACTATTTTAATGGCTTTGCGGTTCTGCAGCAGAGTGCCAGCGATAAAAGTTTCACTTGCTGCTGCTTGGCGACAACATTACTGTTTGATCAAGGCCTGTTGGATAGAGAAGAAGTGAACAAAATTGTTGCCGGGTTGCGATAATGCCAACGGGATTTTTTCTAGTTTTTTTATATCGAAAAAATGGTTTGTGTTGAAAAAGGAACAAACCTAGGTCTAAACTTGCTCGAAAACGACTACATCGATTTTTCTACTCTTCCAAAAATATTTTAAGAACATTGTTCAAAAACTCTACTTCCGCTATTTTTGAAAATACCTACAAAATCAAAAAATTCGCGAATGTTGGCAATGCCTGCAAGCAAATGGAATTTCAATTCAGAAAATATGTCTGAAACGATGCGGCCGTTCCACCAGCTTACAAATACATATACACATCTGGGTATTTTCACTAAAGTAACTAGAAAAAAAAAATGTTTACGTTTTGCTTCCAGCCTGATGGTTGATTGTAAGCTTCTAACGAACGAAACGAACGTATACCCAAGGATATTGAAAAATACGAAACAGACAAAATAAATTACACCTCCGTACTACTTTTGGGTAGCAAGAGGCTTGGTCCTTATAGCTAGAAATGATGATACTGTGGTGAGAGGTATGAACCATCTTAGTTTGTCTACGAGTGGTCGTATGCCCTTCATCGTCATCGTATAGCAATTTACATAAACATTTGCGACTAGATATGCCAGCAACTCGAATAAACACCGACGAAAACATTTAGCAAAATTTTATGCCCCCCAACATACCAGCTCATAAGTTGATGACAGCGAACGAGGGTAAGGCCTCATGGAAGAAGATGAGAGCGAATTTTCATTTCACGGCGGATTAAATGCGGTATAGAGGTATAAGACGATAGAATCCGCATGCGATGTCAGGGGTAGCATAAGAGGATCTTAAAATCTTGTTTTAGAAGCAACATAGACTCTATCGAGTTCAAAAATCCATCAATTTGGAAAATTTTAATCCATAAATATTCATATAAGTTCTAGTTTATGGGTATGGCAAGGTAATGGCAAAAGAACGAGGCACATTATTATCGAGAGCTTACGACGATCTTCTTTTCTGAGAAACGTTGCTCTTCGTCGATTGAAAACGCACAAGGACAACCAAGTAAACGCACAGATTGTGTGGCGTTAAAATGAGTGCGTTTCCATAAAGTAAATTCAACAAAGTTGGAAGTTTAGCAAAATTTTGATAGAGAAAGATTCAGAGTGAGAAAATAGGTTCATATTTTAGTTCCATATCGATGGGAACAAGTTGCTGTTTTGCCTTGTTTCGTTATGGTTTCATAGGCTGTTAGTTACCAAGTTGGTTGTAACTATTTGGCTGCCGGAATTTTATTAAACGTATGCAAAGTTGAGATAGGATTTGAATTTTGGTCGAATAGACTAACTTAAATTACCTGATAATTTATTGCTATTAGGCTGTGAAAGATAATCTGTGAAAAGGACACTTTTGGAAAGATTGGCAGAGCTGGGAATTGAAACGAATTAATATTTTTGGGTTTTGTGAATTTTAAGAAGGTTGTAGGGATTTGATATATTTAAAAACTTAAAGCAAAGTAAATTTAATTCGACTGCATGCATACAGATGCATACTCGCGGAGGCCTTCAATGTCAACAAATCTTTTGATATTTGGGTCCAACTACCCAAATTACCATAATGACAAAAAAAAAAATTAGTTATAGGTACTTAGACTAAGGATTGCTCAGTAGAGGAAGTACCTAGACTTAGTTGGCACCTCAACTTAGTGTGCGAAGTGGGAGATAACTTTGATGCCAGAACCGGGACACGGGCTCTTAGAAACAGTTTTTTAGACGTATTCAAGCAGCATTTCCATCAACTTCCGAGCGAACCAATTATTAAAGAGAAGCAATACCAATCAATGAAGACCCAGTCCCAGTCCCAGTTCCCAACACATAAGAGGTAAAATGATCCCCATCCAAAAGCTAAAAACAACAAGTTCACCGGGTCGGATGGTATATCTGTTTAACTCTATAAATATGGGGGAGGTGTTTTGATGAGCCGCATGCACCAGGCCATCGACAAAGTGTGGAAGGAAGAATGCATATCCACTTACTGTTCTTTAAGCTGCAGAAGGCGCATCTACAAAAAAGGTGGCAGGGCAAAGAAGATCCTGGCAAGTAACAGTGTGGTTTTAGGCCAGGTAGAACTATGATAGACCAAATATTCACACTGAAGCAAATCGTGGAAAAGACCAACAAGTTTCAAGTCGAAAACCACCATCTGCTCATCGACTTCAAAGCTGAATATGATAGCATTCATCGCCAAGAGCTTTTGGTGGCGATGTCTCTGACTCAAACTGATTAAGTGTACTGCATGACGCTAAACAATACACAGTGCATTGTGCAAACGGGTAACAGCTCATCGGAGATGTTTAAAATACGAACAGGAATTAGACATGGAGATGCGCTGTCATGTGACTGGAAATCGGACGAAGAAACCCCTGCTACTTCGGTTTGGCCAAACAACTGGGTTGAAAACTCCTCACTCGAAAGACATAGTAGATACGTACTATACACAAGGATTTGTAGAACTTTCTACTTATTGTAGAAACGATCGAGACGAGACGAGAACGAGAAAAGAATAATTCTCATTGGACATTTAAGTCTTCTGTCATGTAATTTTTTTTACCTAAAAATTTTTCCTGTTGATCAATTAACATTCTCCTTATTCCTCAACTCTGGCATTTTAATTCCAAAAATATTATTTTATGAATTCTTTTAACTACATGTAATTTTTGGCAACACTGTTAAATCGAGTTTACAAGTAATAAAATTACAAAAACATTTGTTTCGCTTACGTTTTTTATTAGGTATTTCTCTTAAGAGAAGAGAAGAACAAAATTCCTTTCAAATTGAATAAAACTTCACGAACACAAAATAATCTCTAAACCTTTTTTTTCCTGTACATGAAGGTATACCAACTTTTAAGCATTTCGAAATAAACAACATTCCTTCTTGTGTGTTTACTGTTTTAGGCATCCGGTAACACAAAAATAAAAATAATAAAAAAAACTCTTCCAAACGGTAATCAAAGAGCACTTTTACGACCTTGCGACATTTAGTTTTGGGACACTCTTGAAGTTTTCATTCTAATTGCTTTAGCCCAAGTGTATCTTTTTGTGACCCTAAAGAATCAAAACGTACCAAACTTTCTCCATGCCTACAATACAGCGCATTAGTAGGAGAGTAGTTATCTCCTATTACGTGTCCCTTTCAATTTCTCGCTCTCATTGAAAATAAAATCCTAACAAATTGTGCTTTTGGCACCCCCCGAAAACCATTAAGGATAACGACTTTGACCATTAGCTTTAACAATGCTTATATTCTCTATTCACACGTTTTTTTTGTTGTGTGTCTACGTTTTGTTGTTGTTGTTGTTATTGTTGGTCATTGTGTTGCGAAACGATGCGATATGGTGTGAAAGTAGGCCCACTTTGAGGTCCTTCCGATTCAAATCATTCTTTTTTGTCATCCCTATCCCAGGACACCCAGCAGCGAGCGAGGGTGCCTTCTACTGAAGTTGAGCAATTTTTTTACAATTTCTCGTTTTTTATTCATTTTTTATGGAGGAGAATAGTCAAAAACCTAACGAACAGCTACCAGGACATTCAAAAATACCTGCAAATCAAAGGAATGGAAATTGCCAACACGTCCTATATGTTAATCCGGTCAATCGTTGTGTCAGAAATCAGAAATGGAATTTTGAAGTTCTTTTTTATCAATGAAATTTTGACAAAAGGCTCAAATTACTTGATTTACACATTTCAATCATGTTGAAAAGTGACCAAAGTTGTGTAAAATGGGCTGCTTGAAATGCGGCCGAAAGGGTCTGATCTGATCCAACATAAAATTTGTAGGTTTATTGTATTCGCCAGAAGGTTCTTTTTGAATTTAATGTGATGCTATAAATGTATGTAAATACGAGTTGAAAATTTGTTTTAACGCACAGTTGGAAGGAGAACATTCAAGGACGAACACGCAACAACAATGGAAATCAGAGGGAACTCGAACCGCAGTATGCATACCTCAATCGAGGGAACAGCCGAACAGAGGAAATAAAATGTTTGCATAATGCGCCGCCATTACCCTTAAGGGGATTCTCTCAACAAAATATATTTCCCAAAAGGATTGTCGCTGTAATCCTTTTTCTTTCTACCTTGCCATATCGATCCTTTTGATAAAATTGTTTCTATCTTCTTGTTTCTTTTTTTTGTGCTGGGATTCCCGTGTGCTTTCATCTGGTAAGTATAAGATCGCAAGAAAATAATAGCATTTTTTCGATTTCACCTCAATTTACGAATTTACAAATCCTTTTTTCATCCTGTTTTTTTTTTAAGGGTATCGCAAAGGGTGTAAATTTTACATTCCAAATTATGTTACTGAATTGAATTCCAAGTGAACGCATTTCGTTTTTCCTTTGTTTTTTTTTTGGCTATGTTTGAGGGTGTATGTATTGAATTCGAAAAAAAAATGATTTTAAGGACAATAATAATCAGGGAGGATATTTTCATTCAAAACTGGGTACATAAAAAAGCGGGCACAAAACGGAGATAAGGACTACATGATAAAACCAATAATCGTCCCAAGACTGTTAAGAAAATAAAATTCATGAAGAGAAAATCTATTGGCAGAGACTTAAATTTTAGATTGAATGTGATGTTATGGGAAAAAATGAGAAGAGCATTTTCAATCCTTTCAACGTAATAAGCGATTGTTCGTGACTTGTGTACATGCAACAGGATGAAGGACGAACATGAAAAAAAAAATCCAAAATCTAGCCAATGGAATTTTGTATATGAGTCGAGATCGAGAGAAAGAAGAACACAAAAAAAAAAAAAAACATCTAAATGCGGATAACAAATAGGCATAGCAGGCAGATACTTATCAATAAATGGACAGACTTAGTTGATGATGTATTGAGGCAGCCAAAGACATAAGGCGCCACATTTACAACATTTGATTAAATTTTATTGCTCTAGGATTGAACACAAAGCCTTGTTAATACAATTTGGATGATGAGCAAGGAAATGCGGGCATAAAAATAGGTTTATGTGAAAGAGATCAAGTATGCGGAAGAAAAAGGAATGTGGGTTTATGAGAAAGTCAAGGGTAGTAAAAGTTTAAAGAATTTAGCAGAAATGTTTAAATTATTGTAAAGATATAGAAAAAATCTTGAAGGACAAGTGTGTTTTTTCAGAACTTGACATTCCACTTCTTTTGTTAAGGTATGTAAGTCGTACTAAAACTCGAAAAAGGTAATTTTGAAAAAAAAAAAAAATAAAAACTAGCAGTTCTTACCCCGAATTTTGAACCATTTACAAAAATTCTTAAGCCTTTGAATTTTATGTGGAGTTACACCAAAAAATATTGAAAAATGTTCAATTGAATAATTTAAATCTTTAAAAAAATGTTTTAAAAAACGTGTAATTCACCTTCTTGTCAAAGCTAAACTGCAGGCATATATAGACAAAAAAAAGAATACAAGAAGGTCACTCGGGCGTAAACTTGTTTTTTTTGTTTAAGTTTATTTGAATTTTACTTTCAACATGAACGGCTGATTGGGATCGATTTTCAGGGAAAATTGATTGATTTCAGATGGCCCTATACCGCACATAAGATCTGTAAACAGTATACAAGCATTACGATCATAAGTCGAGCGCTGGAAGATCAAGACGTACGCTGGGTTTGCTAGTTTTTACTTAAAACTTAAATACAAATTTATGTATTCAAAACGTTCTTCTTTTTATTTTATTCCTTTTGCCTGCTCCATTTCACAAAATATAATTTATTGAACCGTGTAATACGTTTTGTGTGACTTTGTTTGTATCTGTCTCTTCTTTTATTTTGTGTGTATTTTTTTTACGACTTAAATTTTATTTTAGATTTATTGTGTCCCTAAGGGTGCTTTAATCATTTCTTATTTACGAAAATTAAAGCGAAAATTCCGTTGTGTAAATTTTTTGCTGGTCTTTCAAACTCATCATTTTTGTCAATGGTAAATCTTAACAAGGGGATTCATTTTCATTTGACATGATCCATTGGAATTTTTTTTATCTGTTTTTTTTTTTATTATTTTTATTGCTTATTATTGTTTGTGTGCATTTTCTGAGATGATTTTTTAATTGCAAAAATTGGTGATTTGAAAATTGTCCACGATTATTTTTTATTTGTTTCCTGTATTTTAAGAATTTAAACAAGAATAGAATTACTGTTTCCGCATTACACATTTTATATCCTCCAATCCATCATAGGGAACTTTGAGCTCAAGCACAAAATAACCCTTTAATCTGATGTCTGCAAATTGATTACCAATCACTTTTTTAACTCTTTTCGTTGGGTACCGGTATTGTGGCGGATATTACACTTTACCTCAAGCAACGGTCCGCTGAATGGTCGTCGACTTTCAATCGCATCCATGCCGATCGACTGATCGATTACAGTACAAAGGTATATTATTGATGGCCTCACAACTACTGGCACAGCTCCAGCGCCCAGCTCCAGTATGATGAAAGCATGGCAATGAAATTGAATGATGACCCGATACGACTTGCGAACCACCACCAGTCTGCGCCACATCTACGATTAATTTTCAGCAGAAATAATTCAACCTTTTCTCCACTTATACAATCTGTATAATATCGATGGTGTGGAAAAAGGATTCGTAGATATGAGGGCATTCTCAGTCTCAAGGTACTTGTCTCAAGCTGAATTCTCACCGTTTGTTCGTGTAAATGTAAACAAATAATACGAATCGAATTTCTCTTTTGTATCCACATGGCCAATCCCTTATTCTTTGATAATGCGATGAACGTTCGTTCTTTGCCGTGCAATAAGGTCCTTCAACTTTAAGGCCTCTTGTTGAATGGGTTTTCTTTAAATCAATTTCAATTGGTTGCAGATGGCTGGGATTCCAAAAGGATTTACACGATTTAAGGAGAAAATGCAACATGAATCTGTGTGTGGAAAGGAATTAAGACGGATGATCGAATATGTTGTTTCATCCTTTCAAAAAAATCTGACACTTTTGCAATGAGTTGCAAGACTTAAACGAAAAATATTTAAGCTCATATCAATATTTGTATTAAAGATCCAATAAATAAAAACAAAATTTATTTCAGAAGCTCGCTTTGATCTTTTGAGTCTTTTTAAATAATGTACGTCAACATTTTTACTTTCAAAAAAGCAACAAAAAAAAAACAAAAACAAAAATACCGACACAATAATGGAATTTTCTCAACAAAAAAAAAAGTATAATGAGATACAGTAAAATAATATAAATCCAATTTATCCCAACCAAAATCACACAGAAGCAAAATTCCATTCCAAATAATAATAATAATAATACCCCACAGGCACTCAATCAGATACCAATAATCGAAACACCACATCCACTGATACTGAATTTAAATTGCAAAATAGAAATATACATTTCACTGCAGCCACCCAACCGAATTTTTTATCCTGCCACATTCATTCCACATGCGATCGGGTAAAGTTGAAAATATACCTTGGGCTAAAAGGCTAGGCTCTCTCTCTCACACACACACACATAAACTTTATAGAATAGGATACAAATTAACCTACTAAAGTAGATACAATGAAGTTAATACGACCGCTTTTTATATCTTATATCTCTTTGCAAGAAAAAAAACCCATTCGAAGTAGTAATCCTTGGAAGGATATTCGAAAGCGAAAGCTTAAGGGAAAAAGAGAGACGATGCTCCTTGAACGTGACATGTTACCAAAAAAAGGAAGCAAACTGCTTTACAAAGATATAGACAACAAAAAAATACAACAACGTTGTCGCTTTTTAATAGGACTCGAGTGTGCTCCATTAAAATATTGAGCGTTGCGAGTGCAGTAAAATGTTGTCTGTGTAATAAAGAACGAGAAATGAATGTATGAGCTGTAAATACAAGCAGATAATATTTTTCTTTATTTCATCTTTCTTTCTCAAGAGAAATATACACACAATCGTCCTTAGAAGCTTCAAAGGACAAAATAGAATGCCATTTTCGAAGAATAAAAGTACTCACACTCTTGTACTCACTCGTATTGATGTAAGGACAAAGTTTTGTTTTTGTTTTTGAAAAACGAATATAAGTCGACATGAATTATATTTTCTGAGTTTGCAATTTTGAAAAATAATTGCACACATATAAAATGTATTTTGAATTCGACAAGATATTGCTCTGGACTTGGTTAGAAGCATCCTTGTGTCAAATAAACAAAAACTTCCTATAAAACATTCTTTTAAATTACATATTAGGTTTTCCAAAAAGTACTAAGTACTATTCCTTAGTTTCTTGAAATAATCAAATAAGCTCAAGTATTAAGAAAAAGTTCATAGAATTTTAGAAAATACTTTCATTGGACACCTGTCGAAATTTTGAAGAGCTTAGTTTTTCTTTTGTTTCTTCTTCTGAGATACCATTTTTGTCTTAAATAAATTGTCAAACATGGAATAATTGAATACGTATGTTTTTTTTTACATTTCTCTTAATGGAAATATGTATTTAGATTATTGGGTTCTTTCATAGATCACAGAAAAGGAAAACAGATGTTTTTTAATTAAGTATTTTATTTGCTAAAAAGGAGGGAAATAAACAATTACTATTTATGAACTGACTGTTAACTTTCTAAATTTAATTAAAAAAATTGCATATTAAGAAATCCTACTTTGTATATTACTAGCAAACTCAGCGAATATCATCTCGCGCGCCGTTTCTGTTTCATTTTTCAAGAGAAAAACTATGTTTTTTGGTATTTCGACTACTCTTTGATATTCTTTAAAAGTAGACTTCATTACATTACTTCGATGTGGGACAGCAGATACAACTATCTCAAACTCCTTTTTTTAATATCTTTTTATGTTTTTTTTCGGTTTTTTTCTTATGAAGGAATGCTTTACCCACCGTAATTAGGTTTCCATACCTCCCCGAGTGCCGGACGCTCCAAGGGATTACATTTGCTAAATTACGAAAAGTGTTCCAAATCGGAACACTTTCGTATTACTTCGAGGGCGGTCCTGGTGTAGTGCCCATTTTCGCCCCGCTTTATCTCGTGAAACTGTTCTTCTTCTCTCTTCTTCCTCCTGAGTAGGTGGTTGACGTAGGTGCAGATCTTGTTCCAATACTGTTCACTAGCCAGAATCTTTTCCACAATTTTTTCTAGAGTATAATGATGCCAATGCTTCTCTCCAAATTTTCTCTTTTGATTTCCCATCTGTTTCAGACGTAGCAGATATGTTGCTCGTCATCTTCTTGTTGATGAGGTATTGGAAGGCTGGACCGCACGTTTTGTTGACCCTGTATTGCAAGGCATTGAAGTATCCATGTCCGGTGGGTAGCGTCATAGTTCACCTGAACGTGTTTTCATTCAGCCTCGTAGTCCATCGTCTTCTGCTTTCCGAGCTCCAAGGCTCTTGGCACTTCCTAGCCTCCTTTTATACCGTGTCCTCTTTTTTATCATGCACGTATTTCCTTTCCGTCGCTAGGAGATTGATAAACGTCAATCCCGCAACTACAAGGACAGCTGGTTCCGACACCGTTTGGTAAGATCTGGTTACAAGTTGTTGTTTCTAGTAGGATAACTTCGGTCTAGTCTTAATCACAGTACTTAACCATCACGCTGTTTATTATCTTAATCGATTATTGTGGGAATCCTTTTTTTATTAGAAGGACTCTTTTGCTTTCTCCGTGGCTAGGCTGCGTCCATGCTTTTCCATCCACGAGTTTGCTCTTCGACATGACGTAGTTCAGCTTTATTTGTGCGCTATTGGTGCCTCGTGCTATAATTATCGTGACAATATCGTCAGCGTACCCGAACATAACTCAAATTATTTTGGTACACACGAAATTTTTGTTTATTTCAATGATATGCCAGAAAGTGTAAATGAATTAAAGTCAGAAAAACGAACTTCTTGATACATTTTTTGAACAACTCAAATTAGAATGACCTTAGGTAAAATGCGTTTTTTTACTGAAATTCTGTAGTTGTCATTGTTTCTTTTATCGGTTCTAAAATAAGTAAACGAAAATTATAAAACACTTTAGCGAAAATAAAGATTACAAATGATAAGGAATGTGTACCAAAAGCAATAAGAACAATTCGGTAGGTCCTGGATACCAAGATACAATCCTTCTTGAAACTTTGCAAGTACCTACTCATCTTTAGCTCCTGAAAAACATAATCTTCGATTTTTCTTACTTTACCACTTTGTTTTCAATCCAGCAGTTCCAATTTAGAATCCTTACTTTTCGAATCATAATATCATATCTGTTGAAAAAGCTTATCTGCATAAAAACCCTATTAGCAGGCTTATGATTGTCTGTAAAAATTGTGAAACACGTACCTATGAGTAGTGCTACTGCATGCTTAAAGCATACAACCCTTAACATCCTGTTAAATTTTGAATATATATTTATTTATTTTTTCTAAAAATATCTTTAGCTAAAATTCCCTTGGGTACAACACACAACCGTATAATCTAATTACACATCAGAGGCTAAAATTCAATTTTCAAGACATTCTCCTTCCGACTTGAGCTCTATGTGGCAACTGGCAACAGTGAAATATAACTTAAAATGCTTTCAATTTATTAAATTCAACACACAAAACATCCAAGACTTCGTTTGAGTAATTGAATTTCTTCCCTGAGTACAGCCGCCGCCGCCACCGCAACTTTCCTGTTCCCTTTTCCATGGCTATTGGTTCCTGTCTCGCTTACTTTACAGACAGACACACATGGCATTCCCAGTTTGCCACATAAAAACCAAGAATTTTTAATGCAAAAGCTGAGTTATACCAATTTTAATAGATAGGAAAGCTGAATGTATGCAAATATGTAGATATGTATGTAGAATAATATAATTTTAATTAAGTTTATAAATCATGTGCCTCAAGAGTCTTCATATGCATAAGCCGAGCGTAGGGTGGTCCTTAACATATTTTTATGAAATTTAAAGCTCCTACACTCCGTGCAATTAATTCAAACATTCAATATTTGTGTTTCTTTTTTCGTCACCACCCTAACAAACTCACATTTACCCACGTTCTTACCAGCCTGTTCAAAAGTGTGTCAAATTGCAATTCAGTTTTGCTAGTTTACCCATTTTGTATCATTTTACCATACTTTTCCTAGATGCCTATATTATTTATTCCCAATGGTAACCAACAAGACTCCCGGGACCTGAATTAAAAAGCAAACATTTGTTGCGAACCCGAAGTAGAGCAATAGCTACTGCTTGGCACATCATCCTCATATAACTTCTTCACAGGAAGCATCTAAAAGGATCAGGGGTATAACAACACATATCAACATCCATATACACTAGACGCTGTACGCACTATGATTTCCTTTGAAGCCCCAAGCAAAGTAAAGTGTGGCGAGAGTGAGGTTACGGATGCGGGGAATGGTGATTGTGGTGCTGACATTTGGGTCTGAGATTAGAGTAGGGTGGTAGATGTGCGTGAAGCGACACGGGGCCCAATAAAAACCGCAAAAGCAAATACGTTCACTTAAAAAGTTATTTTCCACAAGCAGATCCTGCAGAGTTCCATTTCAGCATCGCCAGCATTGAGGGCTCCTGTCAGAAAACAATTTATATTTTAATCATTCGAGTCATGTTGATTGCCATGGGCTCTTCCTTTTTCCAGTTTCTTTTTTTTTTTGCTGTTTGTTGCTTTGTTTTTGTTATTTCATGGCAGGAAGTTTCTTCACTTCACAGAATTCGCAGAAGAGCAGGAAAAGGAACAGAATGCTGCCATCACACATATGGTTTTGAGTTCTCCTGAGTGACACAGAGATATTTTTTGAAATGAAAAATCTGCTGGTTTGTGTGCTTTCTTTGCTACGGGTCTGCTACAATTATACACAAAATATATCTATTCAACGAGAGGCCTCACTGATTTCTCAGTACAAGGATAGAGAAAGCGATGAAGTGATATATGTACATATGTGTACTCGTAAAAACGTGCTTGAGTGGGTGGAAGAGATATACAACACCCACAAACACGCAGGATGCGAAGCAAACATAAATATCAAAATGTATATATTCAACATACTCTTTTTCACCATGAATTTTGTGTTCATATCATATCTCTCTCTTCCTCTCGCACTCTTAGAATTCTTCATATAAATAATATGAGAGGGGCGAAAACTTCCGCAATCATCATTCATAAATTGTCCCTGAGGATGTTTTTCAGCTTGTTTGTTTGTTCTTAACATGACTGACAAATGGCATTTTATACTAACAAACAAAATTGTAACGGTAGGGGTGAAATTAAAAACACAGATACAAAAGATATGAGTAGGAGATAGTAAAGTTAACTCAAAGTTATTTTTTACACCACGGGTCGCATAAATGTTCTATTTTTTTTTCTAATTTTCATTTTAGTTAAAAGTATTTCAGATCATTTTCGTGTAAATTAAAGTTTACATGGCGGGAATTAAACTTAACTTTCCCAAATAATTCTGTTATTATTTTATAATTTGGCTCTGAGGTCTCGGAGTGCTAGCAGCAATGAAAACACAAGAAGTCAGAAACACAATTGAATAACCTAATTTTGATAAAATGAACAGCTCTTGTCATATTGACAGTCGATAGACTGTACAGCGCCAACGGCTGGCTACAGCCTTGTTCACACTACAAAAGCACAGACAATATATTTATACAGATGTCTCATCCCTGCAGAAAAAAATGAAACATATTTTGCTCTTAACTGACAACGCCTTAGCTGACAAAGAGCTTTTGGAAGCTTTTTTCCTTGCCTAAGTATGGCAATGAGGTGAGGGAAAATATATTTTTAATGCATTAAGTGAATGCGTTAAAGCTTTTGGAAAATAGCTTTTTTTTGGTAGCTTTCAGTTTCATATATCATTTCTCGCCATAAGGGTGAAACATCTGTATAAATTTATTATCTGTGACAAAAGTATGCTCATATACGAAAGTATCCTATGATTGAAAAAAGTCTTAAAACTATATAATTCGGCTCACTCCTTAAAAAAAAAAATTGAAAGTATTGACTAGTAATTGAGGTATTTATTGAATAATCTGTAAACATTTTGCCATACCTTAACGCCTTAAATGTTGGCTTTGGAAATTGTGTTGCTTGTAAACAAGGTATTTCAGCTACAAAAAACTCGAATCCCGTTCACATATCATTCTTTTATTTCCCCCAACTGCGAGAAATCTGTTTTTATAACACAACAAGAAGATGAAATAACGAGTCATTTACTTCGTGGTTTGAAGTTGGAAGCGCTGGCATTTGATACGTGTAAAACTTAACTGTCATCTTAAGTGTCGTCATAAAATACATTATGTTGAAAGTGCCATTTACGATAATGGATCGCTTAACAATCGAACAACGCGTTATAATTATTAAAACTTGGTACGATGATTATTTTCATCACAATCAACTGACTATGATGCAAGCAATTGGTAAAATTGTCAAGAAAGTTGAAGAGTGTTGAAGCGTCGCTAGGCAAAGTGATTGGTTAATGTGGCAACAAGCCACACAACATGACCAATTTATGGTCTGGTCATGTAATTTCACGTTTTGGCGACCCGTCAATATCACGCGATTTGACACCGTGAGATTTTATCTGTCTGGCTACGCAAAAGTCCGTGTTAATGCGATTAGTTCCCGAACTCTAGCCGCATTAAAAACTAACATTAGTTTTGGCTGAGATACCGCCGGATAACGAAATAAAATTTTCATTCAAAATTTATGTTTTATGTGTTTTATTTAGCAGCTTTCGAAACCGAAAAATGAATGACTCTTTATGAACAAAGTGCCAGATACATCCCACTCTTGCATCTATACTCCACAATCCCATCAAACATTGCTCTAAACATAAAATAATCATCTTACCATCTCTGTCACACACATTACAATCCCTATGCGCAGTAGATTGACGCCATCATAAATTTTGTAGAGAGAGTAGAGATCCATAATAAATAAATTTATTTTATTTGCTTGCTTCATTTAAAGATTTTAAAAATTTTGTATTTATTTATTAAATTTTGTTTCGAATTGAAATAATTGTGTTCAAAGCATGTAAGTTTACCAAAAATGAATAAATAAAAATACTACTACTACTACTATAAATCCACAAAATGCAAATTTGACATTTTGCTTGAACAACTATTTCTGCTCTCTAGAAAATCGATCAAACAATGCAATTGAAAGTATTTCTGGCAACACTTTTTTCGTTCAAATAACCGCTGTCAAAGCTCATTTTAATTTTTATCTGATTCATAATTCCGGCTCCAATAACCAATACCAAAAAATTGGAAGAAGAGCATTTTGGATCAGCCAACAACCTGGTATCTTACAATGCATAAGGCCATGTAAGAAGTTTTCACATCAAAAAGCAACATAATCTGCAAAACTTAAATAAAATCTCTCTTCTAATACAAAATTGTAATTATAAGACCTCAATGATTTCAAATAAGCAAGCAAATGTATGTAACACTGATACAACTTGCAACTTCTTATAATGTTTGATCTCACTTCTTGAGCTGCGCAATTTATATTTTGTAAATTATACTCAGAGATAACGTTATCAAACATAAGCTTACCAATTTGAAGTTCATAGTTCAGGTAGTGAGTAAAATACTTTTGAATACTGTCAAATCAGCTGCTGGAAAAAATAAGTTCTTATCACTTCACACAATATTGTGAGTAAAGACGCATTTCACAATATTGTGTTCACAAATAAGGTAGTTCAAGTCCCTCTTTCTTTTTATAAAACAATATTACATACAACCAAAGTCAGTGTTTTCAATGTTAACAATAGAAAGTTCGACATTCCAAAAAGTCATATTTGAAACGATTTTGTGTTGCTTAATTTTATTTATTAATTCTTGTGCATAAAGCGATGATGTTTTGAAGGCAGAGAAATTTTTTTTCTGTTCGAGGTTAATACTTCTATTCTTAGAATTGGTGTTTGTAACTCAAAAAACTAATCTTTGCATTTTTATGGTATGTTAACTGTTCCCATAAAACTGTTTACAAGTGCTAATGTTTATTTAAGTCTGGTTGAGTATTTTTAGTTTGTCCCAATTTCAAACAAAAAGAGTTAAAAATTTATAAACAAAATATAGAAACAACCCTATTCAATTACAGTGCAGTGTAGTAAATAATATGAACAGTATTACTTTATTATTCCTGTAGACAGCTTAGGCGCAAACAACCAAAAAGTACCTGTCAGGAGTGCTTTTAAATCATATTATTAAATCAAGGCCATGTGGTGACAGAAGGGAGCTAAAGGTTTTTAAACATTTCGTTCCAAGTAAGATGTGTAAGTATTTGTTGTTGGGCGCGAGATAACTTGGGCGTGTTGATTAAATAATTGAAGTGACAATGGAGTAAAGTGATGTTCTTATAAATGTTTGATCAAGTTAAAAGATTGTGGGCTTGTAGTCTTTGCCGCAGAGAAATGTATTTATTATTCAGAAGTTCTATTGAATTAGACAAAGTTGGAATCAATTTTTGTTGTTGGGCTTATGTTGCCTTTACTTCACACGGATATTGAGTTCAAAT
The DNA here is from genome assembly GCA_943590905.1 of Sphaerophoria taeniata. NCBI lineage: Eukaryota > Metazoa > Arthropoda > Insecta > Diptera > Syrphidae > Sphaerophoria > Sphaerophoria taeniata. Next base: position 31,127,785 of record OX016541.1, read on the forward strand.
TTCAAATTTATAATGTCATTAACATTCCCCAAAATAAGACTTTTTACTTGAAATAGAATCAAATGAAATTGAATGTCAACGTTCCGATTCGGTGCAAAAAAAAAACTTGTTCATGAAGCTGGAAATTATACAGCTAAACGTTCTGATATGAAAAGTAAACCAAAATCAATCTTCCGTTGTTTTTATTTATTTTTGTACTCACCTATACTCCAGTCTTTCCACTCTCCGAACATTCCTGAAATCAAAGTTTAAAATAAATTAGATTGCAACTGATTTTTTTATCATTCTCCAAACAAACACTAGTCAAGCTCACATACACACCCATTTATTTATTTCAAAAAGATTCTCTTCCGTTGTGGATTATCATTGTACTGCCTGTCTAGTTCGCTTCATGTTTGTAGGATGATAGTCCCTTACATTCGGTGTCAAAAGACAGCCCAGCGCAACGTGGCAGTAACGAGCGACTATCATCAAATAACGATAACGTTTCCGTTTTCAGATCAAGATTACACCATGGCGCTGTGCAATAACAATTCATAGCAAATAGTGCACTTTAATTGAGCCTAGACATTTTGTTTCAATAAAAACAAACATTGGCTCCCGATTCAATAGTCCCTAGCCCTGGGATTAGCATCACACAATTGGCAAGGGCAATAGTTTGTTGCACCCTGATTGTGTTCCAATTACCCTACAGGCTGAAAAGGTTTTCTTTTTCATACAAACACAAACTAACAACTAAAATAGAAAAACAAAAAAAAAACAGTCAACGAGAGTTAAATAAAAAGCGATTATTTGCTCAACAAAAAAAAAAGTAAAAACAACTAAACTAAACCCGGAACTGCCGGAGGTGGAAACAAAAATGAGACGGGAGCGAGTGTGGGCTGAACGGAAGGCGACTTTGGCCTCCCAGGACTAAAAGGAAATATGAAAAATAAAAAAATAAAAACGAAATTTGAAAGAACAGCGAAATGGAAACATGTTAAAATTTTATCGCGGTATAGAGAATTCTTGTATTTTTGTTGTTTTTTTGTTTTGCTTCAACGTGAATACTGAATATACGAACAATACTTGAAATTGAAAGCAGTTGGCCTTACCGAATGTTAACAAAGGCCAAACAAAAAGGCTCTCAGCAGAATAACAGACTGGTTGGTTGGTAGGTGGGTGGGTGTAGTACTTTGTTGTTGCTCCCATTCTACACATGACAGACGACATTTTTGCTACGCTTTGTGTTTTTATTAATGTGACACTGGAATGTCGACGTCGAGCTCAAAATAGAAAACAAAATGTTTTCTGGAGAATTTTTCAAAACAAAATTTGCATGAAGGTTGAAAGTTTAAGCACTGTGCATGTGAACCCAGAGCAGACGGTTGTCTAGTACACAAGGCTGAAGTACTTGAACTGAAATTAAATTTTTTTTTTTTTTTTAAACGAACTTAAACGAAATATAGAGTGATATGCATAAAAAAAAACAAAGTATTTACTTAAAGTAAAAGATAAAAGTAAATACTTTGATTTCAAGTATTTCAGTATTTACTTCGTTTCGTATGCATAAAAAAGTAGATACTAAAGAGTGAAAACTTTAAGTATTAACTGAATTCATCCAAGTAAATTCTGTAATTCATCTAAAATTGATAGTAAATACTTTTTTTAATTTTATTCAATCATAATTAAGTTTTTATACTTGGAGCCAACTGAATCAACTGATATTTGATTACTTTGAGCTTTGCACCCATTCCTAAATATTATAAAACGTAGTGCAGTGAACACTCAGTACACCAAATTTTCGTTTTTTACTTTTGTTTCAAGCTAAAGACAGTTTCATAAATGACAAATTAGATTACTAACTCAGTATGGTTTAACAGTTAGCATTAAACACTATTTGGTCAAGTTACATATCCCACTTGTAACACTGCTACAGCAGCTCACCAGGGCTATCAACATTCAACAGGCTATCAACTAATATCTGGGTGCAGGTGTTCTATCGACAGGACATCTGGCTAATCCCAGGAGCGGTTGATATATTCTTCTGGATGCAATTTTGGTTTTAGTATGGAAATCTGTATTTGCTAAGGCATTCTTGTTTTGCTCTTAACTGTTGCTCATAATTTAACGGAAATTTTATCCAGTTGAAAGCTTTGTTTCCAATTGATTTCGCAACAGAATTCAATGTTCTACTAACAGTACCTTGATGGACACCAATGTCTTCACCAACACCAACTTGGAAGCCAGGATCTCCAACATACCTAAAAAAAAAACTCTTCATCTTTTCTTGGAGAGTATTCGCTCCTCCTCTCGTTTGAGTTTGATTCCCTAAATGTAAAATTAGTAATGCATTCCTATAATGAATTACAGTTTACACTTTAAAAAGCGTAGACTTTAAAATTGGGTCACTTCAAATAAAAAATAAATAGAGTGGCGCAACAGCTCTTGAAAAGCCAAGGCCTAAGTGGCTTACTCTCATCAAAAATTCTCTGAGTGCGTGTGAAGAATTGAGGGGACCTACAATTTAACGCCGATTCCGATTGTCAGTTCTTCGCAAGAGGTAGTACCTACCCGTGAAAGATGAAATAAAAACTTTTATGGGCACGAGTAGGACTCTAACCAACGACGGACGTTCTGCTTAGCAGCCAACGCACCTAACCACTAAGCTACGGCGCTACGGGCAACTGCCACTTAAAATCCTCACCAATAAAGTATTCACTTAACTAATCTACATTTTCCTTCTCAAAACGGTACAGATGCTTAAAATTAGACTCCGAATTCGATCTTCTGACTTTATAAACTTTTTGTGAATTAACACGCATAAATTCTGCCATTTCAACAAAAATCAAAAAACCACAACAAAGGAAATATTAATAACTTGAACCTGATGTCAATGTTCTTAAAACTTCAATTAAAAATCTATGGTTGGGGGAAAGAAGTATTTACTGTAATATTTTCAAGTTGCTATTTTGTAACTTTGAAAAAAATGAGTAAATGCTGAAGAAAAAAAGTACTTGCTTGTTATTATGCATACGGAGTAAAGTATTTACTGAAAAAATTCATCAAAAAAAAGTATTTACTATCGAAGAAAGTAATTACTATATTTTCAGCATTTACTTTGTTTTTATGCATATCGAAATAAGTAAATACTTAAAAAAAATTAAGTAAAAGCATTTACTAGGTTTTATGCATACGACTCATAGAAACATTTCCTTTTGGCTTTAATAAGCATCAATTTAATTTTTGTCTCTAAAAAATCACGTTTTGTCTTTGAGCCATATGCATAAACGGTAGTAAATGCTTTTACTAGTCAATTTTGATAGTATTTACTTTTTTTCGTATGCATAAACTTCAAGTAAATACTTGAATAAAAGCTTTTACTAGAAGTATAAGTATTTACTAGGTATGGATGAATTTTGGTAGTAAATACTTAAAGTGATATGCATAAAAACCTTTTACTACTAGTATTTACTTCAATTTTTACAAGTTGCTAAGGAGCAACTTGAACATTTGCTAGTAAATACTTTTGGGTGTTTGAAACGAACATTTTCATTTGCAAATCAACATTCAAGGCGATCGGTTCAATATTCTTGTCAAATGGCCGCGTTTTTGCACATTAATACTGAACAAGTTTACAAGGAACGAAGATCTCCAGCAACAAATAATTTCAAAATGCTTTACCGCTTTGAAAATGTAAATGTTGGTTGGCTTTCTAAATACAGCTTTCCTTCTTGTATTGGAGCCTTGGATTGCACAGCACATATGTGGAGACACCTGTGATGTAAAAGAATGTTTTACAAGTGTTGTTCGTGAATGGTCAGGTTCAGTTCATGACTCCAGGATTTGGAAAAACAGTTTTCTTGAACCAATTTTAAGAAATTCAGTTAAAACAGTTCTTTGGGCAGATGAGGGATATGGAATCGCCACTTGGTTAATTACACCATTTATAGAAACCAATCACGAGCAAGGTGAAATCTTAGAACAAATTACATAAAAAAGAGAGGGTCATCATAAAACGATGTTTTGGTCAGCTTAAAAGTCGATTCTCAATATCCCAATGTGAAAAAACTGTATACGGGTGCAATTAAAAAACCTGGCAACTCTAATAGTGGCATGTTTTGTTTTGCATAATGTTGCAAAGTATTTAAATGAAACCCGATGACTTTGAAGAAGAGGACAGAGGAATTAAAAGCGAAACTACCAACGACCACGGACGCAGTTCTGGATTCTGGTGCACCTAAGATCATGAGATTGGGGCAGCTGCGGAGAAATGAAATAGACTCAAGCATTTTGACAAAATCTAACGTACAATTATTTTCGTTTTTTGTCAAGGCTATGAAACAACCACGCGCCGTATGAAAATTTATAATTAAAAAATCAACAACAAATACTTCAGCTCAAAGTGATGAAATCTAAATACCTAATTAAAGCAAAGTTAAGGTTTTTCTTGTTACTTTTTAAGTCTATAGTATTCCATTTTACTTTATTTTTCAATTGCTGTAAGTAAATGCCTGAGTCTTCCGATGAATATGTAATTTTTACTTGGATGAATCTAGTATTTACTACTAGTAAATGCTTGCTAGCATTTACTTTTTTTTATGCATACCAAATGAAGTAAATACTACGAATCTGAGCTTTTACTTGTTGATCTAGTATTTACTTCAAGTATTTACTACTAGTAATTACTTGATTTTTATGCATATGCCCCTTTGTGTTTTTGTTAGAGGTAAAGAACTTTGCAATGTAATAAAACAAAGACGATTTTCTTAAAATATTTCAAGTCAACTTTTTTGCTTTAAGATTAAAGATACAAAATCTCGCACAATTCATAGTCTTTGTTCTGTAAGAAAAATACCATGTCCATTTAAATTGATTTCGTTGTTGCTACTGGCAAATGTTGTTTTCGAAAAATCGCATCCCGTGCAGAAACTTGCTGACTTAAATAATTTCACAAATGTTTTCGCCTTACTCCACTGAAGCATTGAGCAAGCGATGCAAGTAAGTTAATTTAGCAAAATATTTTGTAACATTTATCTGAGGCCACCTGTGCGATAATATGAGACAATATAAATCTATGTCTCCTCCTCTGTGCCACGTAGGTGTACGTTATTCTCTCTCTCTCTCTCTCTCTCTCTCTCTCTCTCTCGCTCTCTCCCCCCCCCCCCCTCTCTCTCTCTCTCTCTCTCTCTCTCTCTATCTCTCTCTCCCTCTCTCTCTCTCTCTCTCTCTCTCTCTCTCTCTCTCTCTCTCTCTCTCTCTCGCCATCATTCAAATGGAGTTCGTGGAACCTATTCATGCATTTTGTTGTTCGAAAAATAATCATGCTCTTTTTTTGTCAATAATAATCCTTATCTCAAGCATTTAATCGTATCTATCTATTGAATCTTGAACTAAAATGATTCAGCATTTAACTGAACATAACATAAAGGCTTCGAGAACGTACCTCCCCTCCTTCAACACTTGATATAAATCTTAATTGAATCTTTGTCGAGCACAGCTCATGCAGCAATCATACGAGCTACAATCCACTCACAAGCTTAATACCTTTTTTTTTGGAGTAAAACCTCTTCAACCTACCAACGACCAACAACAACAACGTCAAAAAAAGATTCCAAGAACGGAACATACCTAGGAGCTATACGAGTCCAGCGACTTAAGTGCTAAATCCTTTTCTAGCTGTTATTGTCATCCCATGAATTATAATCACAAACACAAAAAGCATTAAATGTCTTCATAATCCTTCAACTGCTCCCGGGGAAGCCAAACATTTTATTGTTTATTTTTTTCATTTAATTCCAAACCGAACCGAACGGACTTTCGCATAAGACTACAACTACAAGACTATAATAATACGTTCGAGTGACCTCTATTTTGCTGTTAAGCCCAATGATAAATGAAGGACTTCCATGTACCTTAACAGACGTTCGTCGTCCTCGTCATTGTTGTTGGGGGCTTGAGAATCCTTGCTTCCGTTGTTGCTTAGGAGCAACAATATTTGCTACAAGCGGAACAAATCACCATTGCCGTCACAGAACGAGAGATTTTCAAAAGCTTTCAATGGTCATGACGACCAAGGTCAGCTAACCCACCCACCGTTCACTTGTTGTTCGATTATCCTTTTGATAATAATTCATTAAATCATTGTCATAGTGATTGTGTGTATCCTTTCGCATTTTATCCCTGTAACCAGTTGATATGTGAAGACTGTAGTCGTGGATATAGGAAGTATGGGGATAATAAACTTTTCAGATAATGTACAGTCCACTCACTGACTAAGCAATTTAAGTACAATACAAGATGACTATGAAAATGAAGATTTGCTTCCTTCCGCCATCAGGTTTCTTTCTTTTTGGCAAATCCTCAACATTGACAGACGGTTGGCTGTCGCGTTGTCGTCGTCATCGTCGTCATTGTTGTTGGCGAATTGCGTAGATCCACTTTATCCCAATTGACCCTGAATAGAGGAAGAAATTATATGGGCTTAAGGAATATTTGCCTTCGTCTTATCCTCTGCGATTTTTTTTTCAGGCGCTCTATTGTATGCCAATAAACATTCTACAGAATAAGAACACGGGAAGGGATTTGTTTGTTTTTTTTTTAATAAATTACTACGGGATGTTTATTGTTACTCTCGCTATGACTATGCAGGCTCCTCCGGTCACCATCAAGTAGGTTCTAAGTGTCCCAATGGCGGACAACGTATATTAGCAGTAAAATATTGTGTTTTGAGGGTAGCTGGGAGATGGTCATAGTAATAAAGTAGCTCCTTATATGTATTAACTGGTTTGTATGTAAGGCAATGAAACAAACGAATATACGAGAATGAATCTATTACGGTCTGGTTTTTCAAGTGTGAATATTGCAAGGCTCTTTTAATGGAATTTATATTAGGAGTAACAAATCGAAAGAGAAAACGGGAGGAGACTGATGAAAACTCAAGGAATTTCAAATTAATTTAGTAATCAGGATATTAAAATTCAACCAGAGTAAGCTATTGAAACATTTTTAAGAGCAGGGAAAAAGTGTGTACGACAAACCGTTATTGGGCATCATTGAACCAGACAAATTTGTCATTTAATTTTGTTGAAATCTTTTGGAACTTATATATCACAGAGAAATATTTACATAAAAAAAATTAAAAACTAAAATTGTAATTGGTAACATTAGTTTGAAAAAGCTACTTCCGGGAAATCATGATACTTTAGTTGACGCCAGGAAATAGTTGATGTATGCCAGTCCAACCCACCCACATCATTTTTCGACAATTTATTTCACTTGATTGAAAACAAATTTATGGAGAAATGATAAGCTCATTGAACAGGTGGTTCGAAGAACCGAAGAAAATGGAATTGAATGACCGTTCACAGTTTTTTTTTTATAGCTCATAAGAGGGACTGTTTATTTGATCTTAAAAGCAATTCCAAAGAGGCTTCCTTCCTTTTTTCCTTGAATTTATCTGCCATAGACGAGAAGACATGAAAAGCAGAACTACGTTATATTTCAGTGGAAAAAGTTATTGCTCCCGCCACATAAGCATCAAGTTTATCTCGGAATTATTGAAACTTCAAGCTGCATTAGCATTACTATGTTCCTAACAAAATAAAAAATTTCCTAGCAATGTGTGTGTGATAGTTGTTGAATAGAATTTCAGCAGAAGAGACTTAATAATTCGTCAGGGAAGAAAATTTTCCTGAAAAAATACTAAAGAGGTTCTATGAAATGAAGATAAAATTATTACAATGAATTTTGATTAGATTGATTTGGCCATAAGACTTGGGCCTTACGATGTATTTTATGTATAAAATTTATATATAAATGAGCAGAAGACAACATCACAATTACAAGACCGGTAGTAAGACAGACTTTTTGTGGACGATTCTGTCAGAAAATGAAACTTCTGAGATTTACATTACAAAACCTCATCAAGTTTAATACTTCATTATTATTTGTAATATCAAAATATATTATGTTCACTATGGCGAATACGTGTTATTTTTTTACTAGGAACTTAAAGCCTAAACTTAACAAACATGACAAACAAAAGTTAACAAAATATAAAATTCAATAAATAAAAAAATAAGAAAGGTAAATGTTAGTTAGACCATTTTTTTAGCAAATATTTGTATAGACGACTGCAAAAGCTCATACCCATCTTATTATAGTCGCCTGCCAGATTAAAATAAAGTATACCCGTTTGGACCATAGAAAATTGACAATTATCTTCTAACACCATTGCTCCAAAAAAAACTTCTTGTTTTTATTTTAAATTTATGGGAACGACAGTCATCAAATTTAAATAGTGTTGGGTCAGCTTGGTTTACTCGAATTAGACCTAACTCGAGTCAACTCAAAAGCTTTCGACCAGTTCTCCAACAGGATCACGAATATAACGTTTAAACTGTACGCATATGGATTGGATATTCACTCATCATGAAATCAGGTCTTACCAGGTGAATTCAGATATCATAACTCTGATTCTTTTATTTTTAAATCCGGTGTCCCTCAAGGTTTTTTTTTTGTCCCCCCCAAGGTAGTCACTTAGGGCCGTTCTCATTATATTGGCTTTTAACGAAACCAGCGAAATTCTTATCATTGCAGATGGTATAAAGATGTTCAAAAATATATCTTCAATGAAGGATATTATTCTTCTTCATAATTTGACTCGTCCTGGCACTGTAAAAGATCTTGAAGTTTTGTCAATAAAGACAATTCAATGTTGGGATTTATAGAACGTTCGTCAAAGGAATACTGTGATCCACATATCACTCGTTCTCTTTCTCTATATGATTGTTTTGTTCATCTCCACCTTGAATACGCACCTTTTAGAGGTTAGAATCCGTTCAACGGAATTCTACTAGGTTTGCCTTGAAAGGCATGCAATGGAGCGATCATTTTTATGAATAGCGTTTGTCAACTCTTCAGATGTAAACATTGTCACAAAGAAAAATCAACAATGATATTGTATTTTTCCGTCAGATTATTACGGGTGTAACTGACGCTCTGGGCCTTATTTCCCTTAACCATAGAAGAGGAGATAACAACTTTTGTGGTAGGGATATGACTAAAGAACCTAGGCATCGAACAAACTATGGAATGCATAAGCTCTCGACACGAATGAGAAGAAGAAGAAGTGATGAGCCGGTGGTATGACATAGATTCTGTATTGGCAAACCATTGGTCGATATAGACAGACTTTGCTCGTATCTTCGACCAAATATGATAGTGTAAACAAAAAACAGTTTATTTCTTTCAATTCGAGTTGAACGAGTCAACTTGGTTTGCCTATTTGATTAACCTACTCGAATTGCCTACTTGGAAACATTAAGCATGAAATATCTTAAATATCTATTGAGCTATTAACTATCAAATTTCATCAGAAATTTGAAAAATTTATGATTTGACACACATCAACAGTTTCCAATTAACGAATAGAGCAGACTCAAGAAATTGGCATTTGCGGTAAGAAATAACTGATGAGGATGATTGGAAAATCATCGTAATATTTCAAATTCTTTCAGCATTACCGTTCGTCTGCGCGTCTGTACATAAACTATAACTTTATGTATACTTCATTCAAAAATAAAAACAGCAACAAAAAAGAACAAACCACTCGACTACTCGACTCGACGTCTCTTCGCTTCGGCATGCATAAACAATTTGGTACTTCTGAATTTCACAAACATTTAACGAGGGATTAATTTGCTTCGTTCTCCATGATTCTCATCAGTTCAAGCATTATCAAATTTGTATTTTGAAAAAAAAAGAGTGTGACTTAAAACATAATTCATTGCTGCTAGAATAATCGAAAAAATTAAGAGATATCATGAAAAATGGAAGGATTTTGCGTGAGGTGGCAGTTGCGCTCGGGTGTACTGTTCTTGCGGTCGGTTCTGTTGCGGCATACCTATTGATTTGCGATCATTCAAGTCAAATAGCAATAAGTATACGAAAAATATTTCAAGTTGCATTCTATAAGTGCTATCCGCAATATGCTCGTCGCTATATGTTATACAAGCTGTGTCCACGGTGTTACCCTTGATAACCGGGATTAAAGGCTGCCTATTTTACTTCTAATACTAGCAAGAAACGCAAAGGGATGATTGGTTTAGTCATTTTGGCGTGATGGCGTTACAAACAAATTTAATTCCACATTTATATATTGGTTAGGTTTTGCTGACTCAAGAATTGAAGCCGATTTACGATTTGAAGCCATGTTCTCCAATTGGGCTCTGGAGAAGATGCGCCAAGATGATGTGCTGCATCACAAAATCATCTTCAATGTCTTTTTGGCTTAATGGGTTCATCAATAAGCAAAAAATTAGTTTTTTTGCTTCATTAATATTATGAATTTGTTTGTTTGAATACATAATTTCTCAGCTTAGTAAAGAATATTTTTTGTAAGACAGTGCTTATCGGGTCCGCTAGTAAGCTGTATTTTAAACAAAAACCAATCAACATTTGTTGCGTCCGCTAGTAAGCGGAATTGAAAATCAAAACCATTTTCAAATTTACTGTAGTACACATCAACGGTATTCATGGAAATCGGTCCAGCTGTTTAATGAAAAAGGAATTTCAAGGGAAGATAAGTCCAAGAATGATTACTGTGAAATAATTTGAGGAAATCCTACAAAAAATCCAACAATTTGGAAAAATCGAAAGTTGAGTTTTTGTATGGGTTTATATGTTCCGGGAAAAACGAGAAAATTTTTAATTTTTTTCCAACGGAATTTGGAAATTTCCGCAAATCTTTAAAAATAGGGTTTCTTGTAAGCAGAAAATTTGTTTTTGATAAATTTGAATATGAGTTTTAATTAACGAAGTTACCAACAACTTTTGAGTGAAACTGAAAACATAACACTTCTGTTCTGTTCTGTTATACTTTCATATCGCAAAATGAGCGATCCCCACTAACTATTTATTTTGAAGCCATCTGAAAATCCTTAAATAATTCTGTTGACACTGCCTTAATTAACAAAAATGTTTCCCATTTATTTACTTTATCAATCTCAATGCCCTTCTTCGTCAAACTGAAACTCGAAATGAATCAAAGGATTCCATTGTGATTGTATTACAGGACATACCAATATGAGAGGAGAGTTTTGTTTAATAAGTTGGTACACATTTTTGATGAGTATTCTCTATAAGCCCTCATAATACTTTGAACTTTTTTAATTAACAAGGACACTCGTATATATATAATTAACGCATACCTACCCTAACAACCGGATATAGTTTCAAACTGTAGTTGTGGCGACGAGTTCGCACGATGAATTTATTTTCCTATTAAGAATACAAATTAATTAAAAACCAAAAAAAAAAACTATCGAATGGCCTTTAAAAAGCTTTGTTTACTTTCATTGCAGTTCTCACCCATCAACGAACCATCGAAAAACCGGAAAAGCATTGCACATTTCGAACAAAAACCAAATCATCACCTCGCATAAATTTCTCGAGAGAAATGCCTCTGAATGGATTTGAACGTTGCCATAGCCAGTTTGATGTGCAAAGTGAAATATTCAATTTTAGTTTTAACGCCTAAGTCATGTGAGAATCGCTTCAGCTGGTGCTGCATGTGGAATAGAAATACAACCGGAGAATATAACCACATCGACGACGAACGCAACGTGGCGACTACTCTGACTGGTGGAAGTTATTTGAAAGTTTAAGTTTCTTTGCTTTTTTTCTTGTTGGTTTTGCTTTTGTTCGGATTTGACGAATTAGAGTGGAAGTGCAACATTCAAATTGGAAAATGCAGTTTTATAGTTGAAAGGATCAAGGATATACAACTAAATGTTATCAATATGAAAATATATTGCGTTGCGATTCGCTTGTCAGGTAAGAGCAGTGATAAATTTGAGTATTTTGATAGTATTTTATGATTTGAATCGAGATGTAAAACAAAATGCAATTGAATACTATTTCTGTTTAGTTTCAAAATTACTGGGTTCCCATTGTGGAGGGTTATTTTGTGTGGTAAACCGGAAAATAAGATTTTATACTTTTCCATGGCGTTTCTGCGATAAGGGAAATTGATAAGGTTGAACATTCATTTTGTATTTCTACAAAATCTGTTTAATCTTTTGTCTTTCAAAGAACTAAAAAAGATATCAATTTGGGAATCAGTGCGTTGTTGTTTCGATATTTATCAACAAAACACAAATTCAATGACACTCGAAATGATGAGAATCATGGAGAACGAAGTAAATTAATTCTTCGTGCAAATTATTCCATATTTGCAAAGCAGTTGCTATTTTGTGATTTGTGAAATTACGTAATAGTCCCAAATACGAACGTAGGGAAGGGACGTCGAGTGGTCGAGTGCTTTGTTACACACAGTTGTAAAGGGTTTTCCATTCAGCGCTGGTCAAATTTAAAATTTAATAACCAGAAAAGTTGTATGCAAGATATCATAAAGGCTTCTTTATTTGATAGCCCTATTAATGACATTATAGGTGAAATATAACACCGTTGAAATGGTTCAAGTGGTCGCCGCAGCTTCGCTGGGTGGCACACATTCGAAAAGTCCATTTTTGATGACTTTGGCACATCAATCAAGCAGAAAACCACTCTTTCAGGATTGTGTTAAGGTCTGTGGCACGTAGCGCTATCCTGGACCCATGTTCTGTAACTTATCACTCGCAAGAAAAAAGTGATAAACGCAAGGAATCGAAACAATTTCAATGAAATTGTGCCTTTGGTGTCCATAATCACCCAACTAAGCTACAATAAGTTGGTGATCATCGACTTATAGCGATCGCCGTTGACAATGATGGCCTGGAGACGCCTCCAGCCCAAAATTCACACCAAACATTGACTTTCTTTGGGTGCGTTTGTAATTCGTAAATTTCGCTTAGATTGGTGTCGTCCCAAATCTGGCAATTTCACTTGGTCACGATATATGGGCCTGACCGATAGATGTGATTTTTGGACAAAAAATGGAATCAACTTCCAATTGCTCCAAAACACAATTCGCGAACACACAACGCTGTATGGTCGTTTGGTTTCAGCTCCAGGGTCAGCTGGATTTTGTATGGATGCAGGCTAAAATCACGGCGCAAAATCCGCCACGTTGATGTCTGTTACAGCGCTAGTTCTTTTGAGCAACGCGGAATTCACTATTCTGGATTCTGCTGCACATGTTCATAAACAACGGCGATTTTTTCCGCAGATATTGCGTTTCGTTCACGTATTGGCTGATTGTGGACTCGAATTTGGCCTCCGAAAATTGAATAGTGAACTTGAATGGAAGACCATGTACTCCATAAAAACTGCGAAACGCACACATCCTTGGTACTAGAGACTACGCCTTAACTTGCCATGTCATTAATTAAAAGACGACATTTTGATAGACAGTACCTTCTTACTTACTTAAGGTGGCGCTACAGTCCAGGTCGCAACACGGCCTCATCCAACAACCATCTCCAGTCAGCTCGGTTCCTAGCTAGCTGTCTCCAGTTTCGCACTCCAAGTTGGTTGAGGACCTTTGGCACCTGTGTGCTCCACCTGAGTTGCGGTCTTCCTCTTCTGTGACGTCCTACCAGGTTGAATTCGAGGACTTTACAAGCCGAAATTTTTTTTGATTAGCTCTGCACCAACCATAGGTCCAGTTTCGCTGAAAAACTCTTACAGTTCTTGTTGAATCTTCGTCTCTATTCTCCATTTATGCAGACAGCACTAAAATGAATCGAAGAATTTTTCTCTCGAAGCAGAACGAAGATCCATGTCTCTGCACCATATATGCGGACCGGGTTGATCACCTAATTTAGGTGGTTTTGCATATCTGAATGAACCTAAATCGGCATCGTGGTCGAAAAGCTTGGAAAACTGGTCTTCCGATATCCTCAGCATTGAAAAGAAAAAATATGACCACCACGAGCTGTCAAAATCAACCCGTCACTATTGGAAAAGCTTTTAATACGTACCTGTGGCAAAATGGTTAATCAGTAACTGAGAAGAAATGCATTTGAAAACTAATCGTCCCTAAAAAAATGTTCTTTCATCTTTCACCGGTACATCTGTCTAAATGCCCTCGATAGGTGCTGAGTCAATTGGACCTTGAGAAAGGTAATAATCCGAGATACCTGTTTTTGTAGAGCTGTAAAGATCACTCTAGAGTTGATGTTCATCAATTGAGTCTCTCACAATCTCGATTACAGCACCTACATTTTGTACCCCCATCCTGTCCATTACCCAATGACTCAAAAATTAGAACTGTGCAAGGTAATGGTTTGCAATTTTCCTTCCAGAAATAAACTTATGATGGAAAAACATGGAAAAACCGATCTTTCATGGCAAAGTCTTCGTACGGCATTTTTTGAGACAAATGATCGGATATTTATTTCATTATAAAGAGGAAGGTAAGTCGTTAATAATGGAACATCAGCCAAATGTCCGCCATACGACCACGCTTACAGGACCATATCCTTTTCATGAAATTTTCCATAACCAAATCGACAAGTGGCTGCCCTATGTCCTTTACAGCCTCACGAATTCCATCTTTGAGGTCTTGAATCGACGCTGGGCTGTTGGCGTAGATCTTTTCTTTCACGTGGCCCCAAAGGAAGAAGTCGCAAGGTGTTAAATCACAAGATCTCGGTGGCCAGACGGAGAGATAACACGGTCCGGAAACTTTTCCCCGTAAAAGATCGATGGTTTTATTGCTTGTGTGGCACGTAGCGCCGTCTTGTTGAAAGTAAACGCTGTCTAGATCAATACCATCCAATTCCGGCCATAAAAATTCATTAATCATATCTCGATAGCGCAATCCACTGACCGTAACTGTTGCTCCAGCCTCATTTTCGCAAAATTAAGGTCCAATGACCCCGCCGGACCATAAACCTAACCAAACAGTCACGCGTTGAGGATGAAGAGGCTTTTCAACAATAAGTCCGAGCCCCAGATGCGACAGTTTTGCTTGTTGACGTAGCCTCCGAGGTGGAAATGGTCCTCATCAGTAAAGATGATTTTTCGATGAAATTCCGGACCATTTTCATGCATTTCAAGGACCCAATCAGAAAAGACACGACGTTGTTGATGATCAGCCGGCTGCAGTTCTTGTGTTCTTGAGCGACGTGCACGGGTTTTATTCTTCACATCACTAACTTGTCCCAACAGCTCAAATTTGTCCACCAATTTCTGTATTGCGGTCCGACAAGGTGCTTCACGACGACCCAAAAATGTTTTAGTTTTACGAACCGTCTCTGCCAAATGTTCACCATTTTTATTTCAATGCATTGTTGAAGCGTGTATCGTTCCATTTTTATTAATGGCGTTGTTTCTACTTATCAAATGTCAAAATGCTTCAAAACTGACAGCTATTTAAAACAACACTTCTTATTGGAAAACCCTTTATTTTGATCTGTTATGGACTTAAATTGAGTTTTACATTGAAAGCCAAATGCTATAATAATTCGATGTCTGTCACAACAAAACAAACCGAAATCTCTAAAAGGTTGTCACTTCAAACCTGACTCCTAGCGTTCAATTAGCTCCTGCTAGGTATCAAGTCAAGGGATTTTCCATGCAAGTAAAGCTGATTTACTAGCAAGGATGGATTCAATACTGAACCACTTTCTTACCGACTGAACCCGTAAAAGTTGACTAATGTCCAATGACTCTTAAAATACTCCAGAATAGCTTTTATTAGATGTGAACATAGCATTGTTTCAGCTCCCCTTACGTTTGAGTTTCTGATAGTATTTCTGTTTTCGAAATATCGACAAAATTTTGTGTTCTCTTTTAGTCAATTTTCTAACGTCTTATAATTTTTTCCATTTTCTTTTGTCTTTCCAGTTGCTCTCCTATTCACTGCCCTCATCCCACCGACCATGGGTGATGACTGGTCAGCGAGCTGTGCTTCAAACTGCACCTGCAAATGGACCAATGGCAAAAAATCCGCAATCTGCAGCTCACTCGAACTAACCACCATACCGACGACCCTCAGCACAGAACTCCAAGTGCTCGTCCTCAACGACAACCACATACCAAACCTGAATCGTGAGGAGTTCACCCATCTGGGTCTGCTGAATCTACAACGAATATACCTGAAAAAATCCGAAATACAGTACATACACAAGGAAACATTCAAAAACCTCAAAATTCTAGTTGAAATCGATTTGAGTGATAATAAAATTGAAATGATCGACAAGGACACATTCATGGGCAACGATCGCTTGCGAATTCTCTATCTCAATGGCAATCCGCTGAAGAAACTGGTCGCCTATCAGTTTCCAATCCTGCCACATTTGCGAACACTTGATTTGCACAATTGCCTGATTAGCTATATCGACCCGATGGCTCTGGCCAACCTCAATCTGCTGGAGTTTCTCTATCTCAAGAATAATTTGCTCGAGAGCCTCTCGGAGTATGTCTTCCAACACATGACCAATCTCAAGACCCTAGTGCTGGACGAGAATCCATGGCAGTGTAATTGCAAGCTGAGAAAATTCCGCACATGGTATGTGCAGAATAAGCTGAACAGCATAAGTCTGACGTGTAAGGGTCCATACCAGCACAAGGACAAGCACTGGGAAGTCGTGGAGGAGGCGCAATTCGGATGTCCGCCGAGAGTGGAGATCTTTAGCAACGAAGATGTCCAGAACATTGACATCGGAAGCAATACGACGTTCAGCTGTTTGGTCTATGGAGATCCCATGCCCGAAGTTTCATGGGAGCTCAACGGGAAGATTCTCGACAACGACAATGTGCTCTTCGACCAGGACAGCATAACCAGCGACAAGTTGTGGAGCAACCTGACTGTCTTCAATATGACCAGCTTCGATGCAGGAACGTATTCGTGTGCGGCGCAGAATGTAGTTGGCTCGGCGAGCCAGAATATCAGCATTTACCTGACCGAAATTGTTCAGCACGTGCTTGTCAAGACACCGGAAACATTCTGGTACTTCGGTCTGATAATGGGCACCTTCGGAACGGTCTTCTTGCTGATTCTGATCTCGTTTGTTGTGTGCCTTTGCAAGAGAACCCAACGACAACGACGCCATCCGAACAAGAACATCAAAGGCAGTGTCAGTTTCAATGACCAGGAGAAGAAACTGCTCGACTTGAGTATCACCACGACCACCAATGACCGTGGTGACAGCTGTGCAGGCATCGACAACAGTGGTCCGCAAATAAATAAGACTGAATCCATAATTGGGTTTGAGCCGATGGAAATCACAGTTGAGAATCATCATCGCGGAATCGGTCCTCATCATCAGCAGGTCAGCATTCCAATGCAAGTCAGTAGTCATCAGTCGTCGCATCGGCAGCAGCAACAGCAGCAGCAGCAGCAAATGATGTCTGCGGGCTCGGTGGTGGACGGACAGTGTGGTGTCGTTGGACTGCAGAATTCAAATCCAAATCAAATTCCTGAGGAATTTCCTCTTAATGTCGGAGTCTTCCCACCGCCACCAGAATTCTGTTCGAATGTTGTCACCAATCCGGCCTATGGCAACATATTCATATCGGTGTCGGTGACACAGGACATGCTGGACAGTTCCGACATCAACATCTACCCGGACTTGTTGAATATACCGAAACGGGTGGTGGACGCAAGTTCAGCAAGCAGCAGCAGTGGCAGTAGTTCGGTACAACAGCAGGCAATGTTGCCAGTAAATGTGTCATCGTTTGCCACACTGCCGAGAAACAATCAACGTCGGGGCATTCTTAAAAAGGATCCTTCAACGGTGCAGACGAATTTATATCCACACGACGAAATTGTCAGCTACCACAATCTGGACACCAGCTATAGTCAGGGTTACAATCACCAGCAAGAGCATTTGCAGCAGCAACAACAACATCAGCATCAACTTCACGCACTGCATCATCATCAACAGCAACAGCAACAACAACAACAGCCAGGGGGAGGCCGGTGCAGCAGTAGTAGTAATAGCAGCAGTGGCACAGCAACCGGAAGCTGTTGTTCAAGTAATTGTGGCCTAAAGGCTCCGACGACGTGTGTGAACTGCTTAAAATCACCACCACCGCCACCTCCGCCTTTGGCCTATGCCAATGACTCGGATGGCACGTCTCTGACGTGCATTGGTGGTCAGATGCGGTCGTTGGGACCTAAAAGCTCAGCATTGGGTGGGGCTTGTTTGAAATACGACAATATGGGCCGCAGGATTACAGCCAGTGGCAATTCAACGTTGTCATTGCCCGATGAGGAGCGGCTCGAGAATGAGACGCTCTTCAATGAGGGAAACCCGCTGACAACATTTCCCAAACAACAGCGTGAACAGCAGCAGCATGAATTAAATGGTGCAGCAACAACTTCATCAGCCTCGGCGTCGTCAGCTTCGTCGTCATCATCATCGAAACAATCGCAAACATGCGGCCAAAATGAAATGCAGGGTGGTAGTGATTTTGTGTCACTGTAGTAGTGTGTAGGGTAGATTTAATATTATTATAGAAAGTGCGTGGAGGGAAATGAAATTTTAATTACAAATGTAGAGTAATGTAGGAAATAAATAAATTTAAATTAAGAACAGAATTGTAAAGAGTACGTAAATTGTTTATCTTGTGTTGGTTCTGTTTTCTATTGAATGTGTGGCTGCTTTCGTCAGATAAAGTCTATCTGACGATTGAAAAATCCAATATTTTGTTATCTGTCGAATAAACACTATCTGCCAGACCAGAAACAAGTGATTGCGCTGCATTACCCTGCTCCTAGCGTTTAAGAGCTTAAAGCTTTTATAGATATTTTAACTTGACTAAGTGCTTGGACACACTGTTCTACTACTTGAAACATTTTAGACCATCTTGCAAAAACAGGGATGGCGAGGCGGAAACTTGTGAAACAGAAAAAGTACAAAATATTCAAAGATTGGACAAGAAAGGCCTATTTACACAGACTTTTTGAGTCAGCTCTCGAAATTTGAATCCGTTCATTTAAGGGGATTCACATTTAACAAAAATTTTCCTGTTGGCGGATTTGTGTAGTGTGACCACCACTGTGAAATCACCTTTGGGTTGATTCTTAATGACATTTCCTCGCGAACACACCCTGCATATAACAGCTGTTTGATACCACTACGATTTGACATTTCATTTCGTACAGCTCAAATTAGGTTTTCTCTTAACATACGTTTTACAGCTAAGAACTTTCTAAATTTTTTCCTCTTCTCTCGTAAGAACTAAATAGATGTAAAGGAACAGCATAATCATATCGTTTCCGGAATTGAATTCCTCACAACTATATACGTGTCCAAGTATTCTCTGTAGAACCTTCCTCTCGAGTTCAAAGTACGTTGAGGGTTCTGAGCACATTTTGTAAACCTTGAAAGTCCTTTTAGTGAGACTACTTGAGAAAGCAGAATCTATATTCAGACTATACCGTGATATGCCGTGTATCAATTTCGTCTTAAGAAAGTTTTGGGCTATCCTGTTTCTTATATTTATGAATCATATGTGATTCAAAATTATTTCTAACGCTCATGACCTAGGTAAGCTTAGGTAAATTTTCAGGGCTGAATTTAATCACACTTAAGCCAAGATTGCTCATTGTGATACCACATGAATCTAGGGTACTTCCCTCTTATTGAACCCTTTGGAGCTTTTTACAAAGCAAAGAAGACGTTTGATGTCCGTGCTAGCAGTTCACGGGTGTCATTTTAGTAAGGCTCTGCAAGACAGGCAAAGTTGTTTCTTTTTTAGCATATCCACCAGCTTTACTATTCCCATGAATGTAGATTGGCCTAGCACGTTCCTGAGTCAAATTTGATTCAAAATAAGAAAAGTGTTAAATATCCCACTAAGGGTATACTCTGCGTCCAGGAATTCCATTGCTTGAAAATAAGATTCGGGTTTGAAACAATTTTTTTTTAGTCTTTAACAAAACATAATTATTAGACCTTTGAATAACATGTGAATCATGGATGTAAAGCCCAGAATAATCAAGACATTTCATGAGTATAGGAAAAATATTTGTGATCTTATTTCATTTTTATAAAATTTTGAACTTTTGTTTTCTTATTTTTATTTTATTTTTAATTTTTTGAGTCTTGCAGTCACCATTCAATTTCAGTAAGACTACAATTTGTATCAAACTTCTAATATGTAAACAAAATTATTTTTTTATTTTTATCAAATTAAAAACTATAAAACATAAATTATATGCAACTATTGCACTTTAATCCAAATTCAAATCAAAATTGTAAATTTTTTCATAATTAATACAAAACAATAAACGAAAGACAAAACAATTTTTAAACTCAATCATACAAGTTACATACAAACGTAGATAGAGAAAAAAAAACAAATAAAACAAAATCAATTCAGCCAAAAATCAAGTCAATAAAGTTAGTTCTTAAATTAACCAAACATTTAAATAAAACAAAACCGAAAGCATCAACTCTGGAGCAATTGAAAAAAATGTTTAAAATTTTTATTTTTCCTTTTTTGGTTTAGTTTTGAAAGAGTATTAGTACCTGTTAAATTAGAAAATTCAATGTAACACGTCGTATAATGAAAAATCATTAAAATTATCAAAACATTTCCAAAATTAATTTGAGTAAGGAAAAAAGTAAATGTAAATTATAAATTATAGAAAAATCTACCATTGCTTGTTTTGTTAGCTTTCCTATCTGATTTATACATATATAAATTTAATATTGTATGAAACCTTGCATTCCCATTCTTAACACACTTGGTTTTTATATGTATGTCAAATCAAAAATCAAAATTGTCTGATGCTCTTATCCTGGAAATAGAAATTTAAAAATGTAAATGTTTGAGTGTAGAGTTAATATAACAAAATTAATTTCTCTTTTTCAAACAAATAAAAATTTTTAGGAATTATTTTAAAAATGCATTTATCTTAGAAATAAATATCAAAACGAAAGAAAATGTAAATATTTTTTTTAGAAAATCAAAATCTATAAGAAAGTTAATGATCACATGTATAAAGATTAAATATTATGAGGGATTGTATTATTTAGTTTGCATAAGTACCATTAAAATGAAATAAAATTTCAGATCTATTTCTTTGTAAAATCGAAACAAAAATATTTTTTAAAACAAAAAAAAGTAGTGTAAAAAATGTCGTAAAAAATAGGTTAAAAAAAACAACAAAATCGAATCATTTTTCACTTTCAAGAAAATGTTATGTAAGCTTCTTAAAAAAAAAACAAAAAAACAAAAAAAAAACAGACAATTCTGTGGCAATAACCCATAACAGCATAAGTCAGTTTTCGTTACTTTTCAGGAGAGGCATTTGAAGTTTTTGGCATTATTTGAAGCGATTTTACAGACAAGTATGTAACCAAAAGCGCAGTTTTTAAGTTTTTAAATGATAAAAACTTGACTTTTCTTTGATTTTAAATTTTAATTTTTTTTAAATTCTTTTATTATACTGTGATTTTGAGCAAAATAGCGACAAAGTGCAGTTACTCCATACAAAATGTATGAAACAATTTAGGGAAAAATGACATAAGTCAACTTATCTGCAGATTTGTGATGGTATCTTACTATGGAAAAAAATCACAAGTAGACATGTGCTTGCATGAATGAACTTACGAAATTTGGAAGAAAAGCGTAAGTAGACATGTGTTTACAGGAATGAATGCACAACATTTTGGAAAAAAAGCATAAGTTAACTTATGCTGTGAACTTTCGAATAAAGAAATTGGTTAAATGACATAAGTAATTCGGTTTTTTTGAATATTTATGACTTATGTTGTTTTTCCTTTTGCGAATTTGGAATTTCCCAACTTATGTTCTTCGTAAAAGGGCTATATCTTTGTAACGGCTAAAGATATCAAAATGAAAAATTAATAGATTGAAGAACAAAGGAAAAGGAACAAAATGGCATCAATAACTCAATTTGAGCATAAGTCGACTTATGCTGTTATGGGTTATTGCCACAGAATTTAAACGTCAAACATTTATGAAAGGAACAAGAAATCACACATGAGAATAAAAAATAAACAAAATCTGTCTTTGTCTTTGAAAATTGTAAAATAATATAATCATCATAATGAAAAAAAAAAAACAAATTCAAACATTTATTAAAAACACAAATTTTTTGTTACACATTATTTTCAATTTAATTACATAAATATAAGTGTACATTATATAAAAAAAAACAAATAGTATATTAAAATACAAATATATATATTAATTTAAAAAATAAACAAAAAAGAATTTTGTACTATAGTTAATATGAAAGTTAAATGACAATTGAAAATTGGAAGAATAAAAGAAAATGGTTATTAAACAAGGAGTGTTGTTTTCATTTAAAAAAAGTGTCAAGAAAGATTATTTAGATCATATAATTTGGTCATTGGACGAAGGTTCCTGAAATTTACAACACTTTGTGACAGATAACTGTGGACAAATCTATACTTCTATGCTAATATTATAAAGCTGAAGAGTTTGTTTGTTTGAACGCACTGATCGATCTTAATGCTAGCTCGAATTGAAATTTTTTTAATATTATTTGATAGTCTTTAAGAGCAAAGTATCAGTGGAAGATCTTGCAAAAACGGGTAAAATTATTCATATTTGAAGGTTTCCGTTTAGTGCGTTGCATAAAGGCAACCCAAAAAATAAGTATGAAGAAATTATTCCACTTTAAATAGTCTCAAAAAAACGCAGCAGTATCTTTTAAGATTGACTCACTATAACCTTATTCTTTATGGTAATCAAATTTAGCTGAAATTAATGCATTATTGTCAATTATTTGCAACAAAGTTTGAGAATTTGCGATCTGCAGAGTTAAATAAAATCCAATCAAATGGTATGAAATAATATATTTATTACAATAAGGAAAAATAATTTATAAACGATGTTTGTTGAACGGCTTTTAGATTTGAAGTGAAGAAAATTGAAATAAAATTATTGAAGTTTTGAAAACAATAATTTCAATACAGATTGATAAATTTATAGAGAAGTAGTTTATACTCAAGTGAAATTACTTTATCTAACACCGCCTCTTAATTTCATATGAACATAAATTACTGCATCTATTAACATTTAACATAATAAATAAAAATTCATTAATATTGAGGAAAAACACTTAAGCAAAAATTTAACATAAATTTAAATACGTTCGTAACTTTTCGAATTGTATTCGACCAAGTCCTTTGGTCATTATATCGGCGGCTTGTTCACATGGTATTTAACTGCTATATGTTTCAATCGCTTATGGTTTCTTGGCTTTTCCGCTGCATTAATACAAGACTGATTGTCTTCATAAATATTTGTTGGTTCATTTGGTTCGATACCCAATTCACGAAGTAGTTGTTTAATCCATTTGTTTGAAATAGCTGCTTTCCATTCATGCCAATCTTCACGTTCTTGGGCTTCTTGAATTGATGTTGGGTCGTTATCAACGTAGCCCTCAGCAGATAGAGCAAATTTGTCATCAATGTCCAGTGAATTCGCAAAGTAATTTAATCGATCTGGTTGCTTCCGCTCTCGTACATTTCTTCGAATCGTCGTCGTTGGTTCGATGTTACCAATGTTATCCATATTAATACTGTGGATTTCATCTCTGAACTTACTGATTGAGTCTTGGTAATTATCTTCTTCATTATAGCTGTCGACAACTTCTTCTAACTTGTTTCTGTAGTCTTGTGATGATGTTTGTTCGTTACAATCATTTTCAAGTTCAATAACCGCCTCTGAATTCGAAAACCTATTGACTTTTGTCCGAAACAAAATTGACTTTTCGTCGAATGTAACGTTTCGCCCGATGATTAATTTGTTGTTGTCAATATCCCATAGTCGATATGAATTATTTGATGCTTAACCCATCATAACACACTTCTTCGCCTTGGGTTCTAATTTCTTTCGCCTCTCCGATGGAATATGATTATAACAAATTGAACCAAAGATACGTAAATTTGAAACGTCCGGTCGTTTTCCATACCACAGTTCGGCTGGTGTCTTGTTGAATTGCTTACCGTATGCACTAGTTGGACATCGATTTTTGATGTAATTCGCCGCAAGAATAGCCTCATTCCAAAACCTTTGATCCAGCTCACTTGCTGTTAACATTGCGAGTGTTTTCTCTTGGAGACTTCGATTCAAGCGTTCAGCAATACCATTCATTTCAGGATTGTAAGCAACTGTGTGTGCAATCTGAATTCCTTTCGACTTGCAGTAGTCTTTGAAATCTTTGGCAACGTACTCACCACCATTGTCCGCACGAACCTTTGAAACCTTGATATTGTGCATTCTTTCGGCCATTTCGACATATTCTTTAAATTTACAGAACACCTCACTCTTGTGCTTCATGAAATAAACCATCGATGCTCTTGTGTAATCATCAGTAAAGGTCACAAAATACAATGATCCTTCGTATGCTGGTTTTGAAATGGGTCCACATACGTCGGTGTGTATCAATTCCAATACTCTTGTTGATCGTTGGATACCCCGTTTGTCGAATGGTATTCGTGTTTGCTTGCTCAAAACACAAGATTCACAGAATCTATCATCTGTATTTATTGTGATTTTGTCGATTCCGTCAACCATAGACAAATTTATTAATTTCTTCATATCGAATACATTTAAATGACTCAGTCGAAAATGCCATAAATCTTGAGAGATACTCTTCAAATTATTTTCACCTGCTAGACCACCAAATACATCGTGTTCAACATGAAAAGTAACCTCATATAATTGTCCACTAGCATGCGCTACAAATTGTGTTACACCATTTTTCGAAGCGTACGCATAATCACCATCAAATACAATTTTGTAGCCTCTTTTTTTAAGTTTGCGGATGAACAAAAGGTTACATTTTAAATCGCGAACATACAACACATTCGGAATTTTCTTAACCGAAGAATCACCGTTGTACAAAGTTTTAATAAAAATATCACCTTGTTGTTTTGCTGTGATTTTCTCATTCTTCTTGGCAATTGAAATTTTAATTTCTTCAATGTCAACCAGATTTCCAAAATACTTCTTGTCATTCACTAAGTCATCCGTAGCTCCAGAATCTAGTGTAAATTTTATTTCTGTTACCTCTTTTCTATTTGCGGATAATACATGTCTCTTGTCATTTTGGTGTGATTCTTGTTCGTCCTTCATATAACACAACATTTCGTCCTTGTTATCATCTCTTATCGCACTCAAAATTGATGGATCGTTAGAATTCTGGTCTCCTGACCCAGCCACAGCCTTTGACGAAAACGCTTTTGAAGTTTTGCCTTTGGCCCTGCATTTGGATTTGATGTGGCCCTTTTTTCCGCAGTTGAAACAGACTATGTTCAGATTTTTGGCTTGCATAGCATAAACGTCATTAGTCTTAGCTTGTTTATTACCATTGTTCTGTTTTGCAAACATATCTAACAACCGACTTTTTGCATAGTCCAACGTCAGCTTTGATTCTTCCATTCCATTCAGAGATTCGATAAGAGCATCACATTTCTCATTAAGCGTGAGAAATAAACTGACTATGAGGTCCTGTTCTTCTGGTTTGGCTCCAGCTAAACGCAAATCACGAACAATGTTATCAAATCTTGAAAAATATGTTTGCATGTCATTGCCATCGAATTTCATGGACATGAGTTGTTTGCGTAATACCAATTGGCTAGTGATGCTTCGCCGTTGAAACATCTTCAAAAGACCATCATACATTTCCTTTGCAGTTTTCTTGTCCATAATGTAGGTAAGTTGCTCATCATTAATTGTTTGTGCAATCAAGCTTCTGCATTTTGCATCTTTGACCAGCAAAATATCCTTTTCAGTTTGGTCAGTTCCTTCATTGACTTCCAAATCCCCATCCACGAATTGCTTCAATTGCTTCTCTTCCAAAAGCAAATCTAGTCGAAATTTCCATTGACTAAAATTTGTTCCATTGAACTTCAGGAATGTAATCTTTTCAACGTCTGCCATTTTTATTTTTCTCAACTGAAAAAATATTATTTACTAATAACCCAATTTGATGAATTTTTATTCAGAATCGTTCTGGTCCCATAACCTGAGAATTTGCAATCTGCAGAGTTAAATAAAATCCAATCAAATGGTATGAAATAATATATTTATTACAATAAGGAAAAATAATTTATAAACGATGTTTGTTGAACGGCTTTTAGATTTGAAGTGAAGAAAATTGAAATAAAATTATTGAAGTTTTGAAAACAATAATTTCAATACAGATTGATAAATTTATAGAGAAGTAGTTTATATTCAAGTGAAATTACTTTATCTAACAAAGTTAACCTAATATCAATCCTTACGCTTTCCAAATAAATGTGTTGCTGATTGAAAGTTTTTTATTGTGAACAACATTTTACTTGATATCACTTATAGCATTTTTCATTGTAACCTTAAAGAATTGTCCTTAAAACACTTCTCAATAAAATATATTTTTTGGTTTTGTAATAGAATTTGTTGAGCAAGGACTTAAACCAATTCTATATTTCATTTTATTTCATTTTATTTTTTATTATTTTCAATTTGGTTTCAAAAAAAAAAAAAAAACTTTGCACTTCGGTCGGTCTGTAGAGCAATATAAACAAACTAAAATCTTTAATTTGAGGTTTGACAAGCTAGAATGTTTTCATGTGTGTTATAAAAAGAGCAATTCTCTCAAATTTGGGAGAACAATTCTTTCCTCTTCAGAATTGATCTAGAAGTATTCTTTTTGACAATGAAACATGAAAAAATAGAAAAAAGGCACTTCTTTTGTACAATAAAAAACGCTATTAATTTCAATTAACATCTTAGGATACAGTTTAAAAATAACTTTGCAACAAAATTCCCACGCGAGCATGATGCACAAGACAAAACACTGCGCTCGCTGTCCGGTGGGCTAGGAGGATGCGTACGCAGTCGCGGGCAACAGCTAGTGCATAGAGGCGTTAAATCGTACGAACGAGGCTGCCAAACGACTGGCCCATTTCCTGAAACAACACACTTATTCATAAGGTGTGCTGTGTGGCTTGTGGCAACATCCAGTTGAAACCACTTGCGATAACGCTGGTTATTCGAGTCAGCTTGATCTTGTATGGGTGTAATCCAAACAACGCAAAATCAGTCATAATGCGGTCTGGCCGATTCCCAACTCTTGAGAACGCCGCGCCGTGGAAGTGAGTGATTTGGATCGTTTGCTGCGGACGCCTAAACGTCAGCGACATTTTCAATTCTTTGACCAACCAGTTGTCAAACTCACATGGCAACATCACATAGCGAATATGTAGACTAAAATTTTTGAACTAAACTTGTTATTGCCTGTATAAGCGATTAAGTCAATTTTTTAAATGCAAAAAAGAGGCAAATACTACACAAACGTCTAATCTTTTCAACAGCTTTATTCGAAGTGAACTTAAACATAATTGCATTAACATTGCATCATAAGATCGTATGAGAA
The DNA here is from genome assembly GCA_943590905.1 of Sphaerophoria taeniata. Classification (NCBI taxonomy): domain Eukaryota; kingdom Metazoa; phylum Arthropoda; class Insecta; order Diptera; family Syrphidae; genus Sphaerophoria; species Sphaerophoria taeniata. Next base: position 31,155,086 of record OX016541.1, read on the forward strand.
CAATATACGAGTACGTTATACATAACATATAAATCATACGATTATTAACAGTAAGAGAGGAGATTAACATGAGTTATAAATATACATGTGTGTTTTTTCTATTTCACTCAATTTTAATTCGGAGTACAGTGGTATAGTGAATGATTATTCTTTGAACCATAATCTTTATTTATTGGTACATTGATTTGTATATAGAATTTGCCTTACACCTGTCAACTAGAACGGAAATTAAGACTGAACATTGATGGTAGTGAATTCATGAATTTGAATTCAAAGTTTACGTCCGTATTGAAAACCCCGATATAATACTGACGTGCTGTAAGAAGTGCATATGTTTCTATTTCTGAGAATTAAATTAACTCCTTGGTTCGATTTTAAATCAAGGTACACTTTTCTTGATTGCTGCAATTCAGACATAAAAATAAGATCAATATCACGAGTATACCACCACAAATTACACGTTATAAATAGCAACACAATTTTATAGAATTTTAATTTTTCCAATTACCCCTATCGACAAAAATGTTGTTGGAACTTAGATGTATTTCATAATCAAAAATAACAATAATTACTCAACATTGGGAGTTCATTCACAAATTTATGTTGTTTTGAACCTTCAATTAATTTTTTTATATTTAATAAAGCATTTCCACCGTATTTTTTGTTGTAACATTTCGCAATTTAAAGCAATTACACCAACTATACAAGAACCGTAAAGGATGCTTTGATATAAACGCCCGCTTTATGTCCTTCGGGAATGTATTTTTTCCAAATGAATACGAAATAAACTTTCATTTCCGGTGCGGATGTGTGCAAAATGTAAACGCAAATACGTACGAGTCGAGCATGCATACCGTGAAAATAGTTAAGCGAAGACCCACAATATTATTCACCAGTGATGAAATTTGCCCATAATCTGATGACTTCATAAATTGTGAGAAAATGAATATCATCATCCGGAATAATTCTACATAAAAATGTAACCATAAACTGGCCATTCATGACAAACACGTGCTTCACGGTCAGTGTCACATTGCTTTGTCAATTTGTTGTTTTTTTTTTTATTATTATTATTCGTCGGGCTTTTGCAGTCTTTTGTTTTGTTGTGAAGTCAGCGAGCAAAGTTCCAGGAACATTTAGAATTTCTATGAGCAAGTTGTAATTCAGGATATGTAGGAGGGCGAATACCGCCCACAGCCTTGCTGGCCAGAGTGCTCACATCCTGAAGAAAATTACTTGCAGGAAGTTGGCATGAATTTTTATACTTTGTCCTTTTGTCCACTCGAATTGCCTTTTATTATTCTCAAGCACTCTTTCTCGTTTGTGTGACCATCCGCCATCGACCGACAACGCAGTTTGTATCCTTATATGCGGTTGAGAAAGTTTATATAAAACAACAGTTATAGGAAGTGACGTCGCTACAAGTGGCAAAAAGATGTCCAGTCCATGTGTGTGTGTGTTTGGAGGGAATCTGGAGTTCGGCTGGCTAACTTACAGAAGAGACTGGAAAAGATTGGGCACTTAAGATGTGTGCAGCAATAAAATCGTAAATTGAATGGACAGCAGAATGAACATAATTTCATTGTGATGACATAAAGGTAGATTTGCGGCGATATGAATCCAGCTATGTCTGTCTTTTGTGTAGGAGGAAATAAGTAAGTAACCAATTGCTTTTTGTTGTTACAAGGCAATTAAATATTATTCTCGTGATATTTTTACGCCGAGATATCTGGTTTTTCCTTGTTAAATTGGACGCTATATGGAAACTGATAGTTGTTTTCTACTCAAGTTCTTGAGAGAAAGTCGGTATCACACCTGTGCCGAACGTAATAATGTGTATTGCAATAGCATCACGATCTTCGACGAGAACTCGAAAGAAAAGAACTCGAATGACGATGCCGAGAACTCGAATAAACTCCAATGACGATGAAGATAACTAGAACGAGAAGAACTCGAATAACGATGACGAGACCTCGAATGAAAAAAACTCGAATGACGATGACGAGATATCGAATGAAAATAACTCGAATAACGATGACAAGAACTCGAATAAACTCGAATGACGATGAAGAAAACTCGAATGAAAAGAACTCGGATGACGAAGATGAGAACTTGAATGAAAAGAACTCGAATAACGATGACAAGAACGCGAATGAAAATAACTCGAATGACGATGACGAGAAATCGAATGAAAATAATTCGAATAACAATGAGGAGAACTCAAATGAAAAAAAAATCGAAAGACGATGACGAAAACTCGAATGAAAATAACTAGAATAATGAAGACGAGAACTCGAATGACAATGACGAGAACTCGAATGATAATAACTCGAATGACGAGAGCTCGAATAAACTCGAATGAAGAGAACTAGAATGAAAAGAACTCAAATAACGATGACGAGAACTCGATTATGTAGATGACAAGAACTAGAATGAAAAGAACTCGAATGTTGGGGCCATCGGTAAACTGACCTTTCAAAGCAATTCATAACACTATACTTTCCATTGCTCCCGGATACTTTTGAGATCCGTGATCAGATTGTATTGTCCTTTTTTCCCAGGCTACTTTCTTTTGAATCCAAAGCTAATTAAATGGCACTTACCACCCCACCCTACTGCTGTCATGGTGTTGTGAAAGACTTTTTATTCCTAGTCATCTAGTCAAAATATTTTATTTTTCTATACCCAGCTACTCTGAGAATATCGGTCGAAAAGAAAACAAAATAAGGTTACCTTTTAAAATCAACCAAAAGCGGGATGTTTCATGCTAAAATATTCTTAAACAAAGAGGTATCTTTACCGCTACCCCAAACCGTCATAATCTCCATGACTTTTCTCCCTTTTCATTCCACTCGAATAGAATTTGTAAATCAAGTGGAAAGTTTTACACCTTTTTTCATAAAGCAAAAAAAAAGAAATTTTCTGGAATCTCAAGATATTCTCCTCTTGCACATCCGGGGCTTCACTCGTTCTCCTTCTATCTTCATCAAATATTTGAATGAAAAGGATATCCGATAATGCTAAAAGGGATTCTGCAATTCATGAATAGAAAAATAACGAAGTGAATGAAGAATTTTTTTTGGTGTGCAAGAAACTTTATTTTGACATGAATGAAAACTGATTTAAGGAATCGGTTATTTAAACAGCAAAAAATGATATTGATGACTTTTGGCGGATATTGCGCGTGACATTGTGATACTTAAGTGCTCATAATCGACTGGGGGTTCTTATCTTATAAATTGTAAGTTTAAAGATGACGGTATAAGCTTCTCGTTCTTATGAAAAAAAGGATACCTACCTAAATATCATATTATGTCCTTTTTAACTGATGCTGAAACATAAAAGGCACTCGCACGTGTAAGCCAACCCACTTTCAAGCTCCAAATAAATTCTTCTGAATCCAGAAATTATGCAAAGCTTAGGATAAATTCACTCCCCTGAGGCAACAGAAAAAAACATTATTTGGTCTGGTTTACAAAGGTCCCGACTGTATTTTATTTATTTATTTTTTGTTTTCTATTTTTTTGTGAGTTCTCAACAAATTCTGGTAACCCCTTTGTTTTGACTGTTTCGAGAAGAGATTAAAGGGAAATTTTAAGAAAAAACTTCAACGGCAGCATGTAAACATACGGATTTCGAATGCATGAGTAAATTGTTGAGAAAAAACAAGTCAAGTTGTTGTGGGCGAAAGGGTACATTAAGCTCATGACAGCCATGAGTGCCAGCCAGACTGTTTAATTCAGGAGGAGATTAACGAATGTATTTTGCTTTGGTGTTTTGAAAGTAACAGACCAAAGTGGGAATGGTGTAAGTGTAGTGTTGGCGTGTGTTTTAAGGACTAGAAGTCGCTGTTCAAATGATCAAAAGAACTATCATTAGCTGGTGTTAAGGGGACGTTTAGTTTTTGGGCAAATGTTTTTAGGTAAAGCAGCAAAAGATTTTAAGCTTAAAAGCAAGTGTGCACGAAAAAAAATACTTTTTTAGGCGTAGTGTTATGGAAAATATTTTTGGGAATTTTTTAAATAACTCATTTTCAGTATGAAAAAGAAGTAGAAATGTCCTAACCTTCTGAGTGCAGTGTGGAGTCTTTGTGACTGAGCATTGCATGACAGTCATGAGCCTTGGCAAATCCACTTAAAAACAATTTTTAGTCGGTGACAAAAAATATAGCTTGGTAGAAACCACTTGGGTTGTTAAACCAAAAATTGCCCGAAGAACTTTTGTTTCGAAGCGATATAAGTTATCCGTATTCGTTTTTTGCATAGTTTAACCTTATGATGTTTCTTGAAAATTGAAACTGAGGCTGATGTAAGTTATGTCTTATGTGCCCCCTCACTAGGTGCGTTGCAATAGCGGAGATGAGTGCGGGGGAAAATTTGTTTTTTGTTATCGCACGGCACGCTCTATGCTGAAACAAGCCTACCGAAACGGTTAAAACTAGCACTTACATATCGATATTGAAGGAAAAACCTCAATCACTTCGGTAGCAAACTTCGTATTTTCGAAGTTTTTTGTCTCCTTAATAATTTTATGGTAAAAACTAGGTGTGACTTATACTCGTAAAGTGTAAAAATCTATGTATTTTATTTTGGCTTTAAGTTTACTGTATGGCTGTTGGTTTCTGTTGGCTTTTCGGTTGATGATGGCGGTGTTCGGTACGGTGTACGAACAAAATTGTTGGAATGGTAGCGCTTCGTTACTTGTTACTTCAGTATTTGTCTGCTATTTTCTGTTGTGATAGCGGGGCCAAAGTTGTTGTCAATTGTGATACATTGACAAAGTCGCCGATATTGGTTCTTTTTGTTTTGTTTTGAATGACAGAATGTATTTGCTTTGTTTTTCCCTCATTTACCATTTTACCAACGCTGTGTTCTTCTGAGTATGTCAATAGCGTTCACAGATGGGAAGGACTTTTGATGGTTCGTGTATCTGTATCACAAAAACCTTCAAGAATGCTTGTGAAAAATCTTATCTTATCCTTGCCGGACCGACGAGAAGATGTTATTTCTCAACAAACGACGGGACGTCAACCAACCTTTCGCTTCCAACGAACAGTGGATAAGACGAATTACAGAGAGTCAGGGGTTATTCTAAGAGAAGTACCGTGAGTCGCAGAATTCGGTACTTTAAAATTTATTATAATCAGGCTCTTATATGGGCTTGTTTACTGTACTGCATATCAATTTGCCTTAACTTCTTCCTTCAACTAAAAACATCATGTTTCGTACGACAGACAAAAATTGAAATAAAGTGCAAACATTCAGCCAACTAACAAGTTAAATTAACTTCCTGTTGTTTCAATTTAATTAAAAAACTTGTTTTTGACCTCAATTCCCCACTCAATCAAAAAATTGAAAACAAGACAAAAAAATGATTCTACCACACATAAACGAACTTTACAAGTTACCAACATACATATGTTTGTAATGTGTTGTAATTCGCCAAACAAAAACAAAAAACTTACCTGAAAGTTGACATTAACTGTCGTACATGAAGTTTGACAGTAAAAAAAAAAACAAAAATTCCAGTTACGAAACATACCATTTTCAGTAACAAGAACCACAAACAAGAAGACAAAAAAAAGGAACGAAACGAAATACAAACACACAACACAATCAATGACAGTCCAATAGGAATGAGTGAAATTCGGATTTAATCTATGAACAAAACCAGGGCTGTCCCTGTCATTCACTAATGAAAAGCCACTCGAACTTAATTTTTCGGCATGTTGAATGTGTTAAGGATAATAAAGGTATGTGTATGGAAATGTTGTCCTTGAAAGTTAGATTTTTCTTTTTTTAAGGAATTTATTATAATGAAATCATGCTGTGAAGTGTATTTTACTTTTGGGGCTCTTAATTTAGTTTTTGTGTAATTTCTTAATGTTTGTTTGAGCTATTTAGTTAATCTAATTGTTTGTATTTGTTGTGAGGCTTAGGGAAAAGACGAATAGTTGATCCTTTGACTGGTAAGGTAATGTTGAATTAGGTCTAATTTTTATGTGTTACTATTGCTCCATCTATTTTGTTTTTCAATCCTTATTTTTGATGAAATAAGCTTCAAATCATGATAATTAACAATGTCTGCCAGATTGAAACAAATTTGCGAATACAAAAGCCTTGGCAAGTTGTCAAAAGAACCTTTATGCAATTGCCTTACTTATAATATTTTGAAGAAGAAAATTCTCTTATCACTTTTGAAATTCTAAAACTCCATTTAAAGGTTTGTCCATTTGTCTTAAGCCCTTGGACAACTAACAACACTCGAAAATAGCTAACCTCATCTGATACGAATACGACCAACATGCTTTGTCCTGCTGAAAAGATAAAGAAATCTTTCCTATTGCTGTTCATTTTTTGTGTCTGTCTTCACAAAGTATCAAAAAACAAAGTGGAATTCCAAAAATGGTTGCACACAATTTGCGAGAAGAAGCTGTGATTATTCCTTTCCAATATCCAAAAGTCTAAAGTCTAATCCTTATTTGTTGATTGAATACAAAAAGATTGCATTTTAAGCTCTCGCCACTTTGAGAAGGATAAACCATTGCAGGAGTCTCTATAAGATCTTTGCAACTTGTCGTCCTGTTCTAACTTTTTCTTCCACTCCATCGCAACCGCCCACACCTCGCTCGGTCTACATAAAGTGAAAATGTAGACAGAAAATGTATTTATAATTCTTCGGTCAACAACCCTTAGAGTTTTGAATGGATGGCGGTGATGGTGTCTACAACACCCACTCATCTCCCGCATATGAATATATTTGGTGTTTTGCTGTATGACACATAACAATCACACATGAAAATGCATGCGGCATTATCCTGCTGCAGGAAAAGCAAAAAGAAAATTCAAAAACAACACAAAAAGCAAACAAACAAGTGGCATATATTATTACTCCAGGAGGCCAGGCGCACACAATGCAATTTTGCCGGAGAATTTCGACTTTCGAGAGATTTAAATTACAGCCGCATTGCGACAGGAACAAATAATCATCAAAATTTATTGCGAGTTTCCCTTTTTTCCATCCTTATAGAATTGAATATAAGGATTGTAATGCCTCCTGCAATTCTCAGAATCCAAAATCACAGAGATGCATACACATTCACAACCGACACCGACACCATAATACAGCCTTTTTGGGCCATTATTTTGTGGTGGGGGTTGGTTGAGCTCTGCATCTTTATTATTTTCCTTTTTCTTTTTTTGAAAAATCCAGAGATATACTTGCCGGGTGGGTTGGCAATGGGTTGAGTGAAGAGATAAACTCTGATGTCAGTAGATAGATTTTGTTGTTTTGGCTTTTAGGATTTTTCGAATAATTTTTGCTGGCTAGGGTGTCTGTGGCATTTTTGTTGTTTTTGTTCTTCTTTTTTCCGTAGATTTTAGATAAATTGTGGTTTGTCTTGCCAAAATAATGCACTTAGTATTTTATCTGTTTTTTTTTTTCTGTGGAGAGGGAGGGTGAAAAGAAAGTACTTTGTGGATGCATTCGAATCGATATACTTATTTTTCGTGATAGAAGTGTGAACTCTCAACTCTAAGTAACTTATGCCCTTTTCGATTAAGGAAATTTTATCTTTTTTTTCTTTATTATTAAGGGGTTGTCAGCTTTAATCTAACTGTTTTGGCTCTCTAAAAAGAAAATGTTTTACAAAAATAGTTTGACGTTTGAGTGATTGAATGTGAGGATTAGGAAGTGGTTTTTGGGGCAAGGGCAAGTTATTAAAATCAGGGAGAATTTGAATTAAGAGTTAGTTTTACTTTCTGATTTAGCCTTACCGAAAAAACCACACAAACTTACATATATTGAAAGTATTTTTGTATGCTTATTTCAATATTGGCCCTTTTTGTAAACTCTAAAACACCGAATACGGCTTGGATATCAACGGAAAAAAACAATAACCATAGCCAGAAGAAGTAAAGATAGCAATGGAGCAATTGAAATAGCAAGAGAATGTCAAGTTCAAATAATGCATCTGTTACTTTGTACTTAAAATGAAATAAAGAGTCAATTAAAACAAAGTTAAAACTAAAACTAACTAATGCATCTGTAAGAATAGTCTGGTGAAAAAATTACTGCCTACTATTTAATATTCTTATCGCAGGTGGATTGCACTTCTTCGAATTCGTGATCTACTTTAACGGTTGTTCAGTGAACTTGGTGACGGACAGAGTTCATACTCTTGCGGGAGTCCATTGAGAATGTTGACGGTATTCCGGACCGGATAACTTAATTTGGCTTGAAACGTAAGTCATGGTAACCTTATCATAGCCTTTTTAGTTTGTTTGGAATGCCGAATTTTTTCATGGCTTTGTATAGTTCTAACCTGGCTATGCTGTCATTGGCCTTATAGTCTATAAACAGATGGTATGTTGTGATGTTAGACAAACTCAAGACACTTGATTAGTTGCGACTTGCTTGGTGACTTTATATTTACCCATTATGAGTTTGAGCTTTTTCCTAGGCTCAGGCCTTATCTTACGAGGATGGAACTACCTCGTAATATTAGTCTTATCATTCGGATTAGTTTCAAGTGGCCACCTCTTGGGGGCTAGGGCGACAGGGCGCTGGCAGCAGCTGACGACATGAGAGTTATTTTTTTTTACTTCAAGATTTTTTTTTACGATTCACATTGTGTTTTTGTAAACAAAAATTGTGGAGAAAAGTAGAAAAAAATGTTTAATCATCTTTTGTTTAGTGTGATAACAATCTTGAGTCTGGAGACCACTTACGAAGACTTGGTTGGTAAGGGAACTTTAAACTTTTCCTTAGCTTGTGACTTTTTCATTAAGTTGAGTTTAAGCTAAGATGGTGGGTTCCCTCCTTGTTTCCTTACTTTTCTCTTTCTAGAGTTTCTGTTACCAATAGATTTCGCTGCATGTACACAGACTGTTCTAAAGCGTTGATTAATAAAAACTGACAATTAGTTTTGTCCCCAATGCTAGATATGGTTCTACTCCCATACTTTTATTCAAAAAAAAGAAAAAATATTGAATAATTTCTAGATGTCACAAAGTACAATTTTTTAAACTGCAGAACACTAGCAAGTGCAAGTGCCTCATCCAATTTGCGAAATGAATTGCTCATTCATCTTCAAAGCCAAAAAACACCAAAAACATACCTCTCCCGAGTGCTCGAATAAATTTTTAATTCAAAAAATAATTTTCAAGGATCCTTGTGCAAAAAACTCTTAAACTCATAGACAAATCTTCAATTGGAACGCAAAAATGCAAATACACCCATCGAGCCCCAGTTCCACCAACATCGAAAAACATATTTTAACAAGTTTTCGTCGAAAGTTGAATTTATAACCCGAGCCCCCCAAAAAACCAAGACAGTCAAAAGAAAAAATAAAATACGAAATTGGGAATACCAAACAGCGAGAGTGATGGAAAAGCAAAAGCCAATTCCACCATGGAAATTAAAAATTATGGAAGGTAATTACATTTTAATGAGAATTTTCCTCTCAACGGTAAAGCATTAATTTAACACCTTGACGTAATGCTCTAGTGGCTAGGCAACATAGCAGCTTGTGCTTTGCTTGGCTAAATCATCAACTACAACTATATACCGGCAGCGAGATACTTTGGCTTGGCTCGGAGGATAAACCAACTTCTGTTGAGTTGCTCTAATGCCTCGTTATTGTCCTTGTTTTTGGGTGCCACAGCGTCGTTCTTCATGTTCTCTTTCATATTTTTTGTTCTATCTGGCTTTGCATTGGTTTGATTTAACTTATTTTTGAGAATAAATATAAATGCAAAAGGAATCCTCTTTTGGGAGGCCTTTGAGTGGGTCGGTCGGTTGTGGGGTTGGTCGAAGAAGAATCCAAATGGTGTTGAATGTTGATTGCATGGAATGAGGTCTCTATCTGCAAACGGCACCGCATTGGACACAATTATTATTGCTGGGCGGCTTAATGAAACCAAAAAGACAGGGAAAGGATAATATTCAAACAAGAATCTTTAATTGAGGATCATTTCGAGAGAATGGGATTCTTGGTATTAATGACTTACCTAATTTTGTGATGAAGATTGTGTTTTCTGCGTCGGCTGTTCTCTAAGGATTTGAAAATTAAGCTCGGTTAATAAATATTTTTGGACATTTGGTTGCTTCTTTTGATCGAAGAGGGAAAGTTTTTCTTAAGCATCAGATGGTGTTTCTTTTTATGTTCGCCTCGTCAATATCTACTTTGCGATTGAAAATCGAATTCGCTGCGATGCAAGGATGACGAGACAAAGTCAGATTTCGCCGCGGTTGATTTCAGACTAACATAACTGTGTTACGCCACTTTTTGACCAACCTTCATCGATGTTTTCTTTTTTTTTACGAAAACAAAAGGGTGATTAACTATATGTACCTTCATATTTCATAACTAACTCCAATTGTTTTTATTTCTCTGTGTATCGTAGTTGAATTTGTTGCTTTTTCAGCATAGAAGAATGTTTGATAAATTTCTGACTCCTCTCAACACACCGCTGCTGTCGACTGAAATTGAAGCCCCAGAAACAATTTTTTCGTTTGCTCCCTTTTGTTTTTCAGGGATAAGCGAACTTGACGTCCTGGAAAGTGTTCTTTCGGTAAAATCGGATGCAGTTGGAGTTGATGAAGTAAACCCTATTTTCCTAAAAGCTATCATGCCGTTCTTACTTCCCTTTCTAACTCACATATTTAACTCTGTTTTCATGACTGGTATCTTTCCAAGACAATGGAAATCGGCAAAGATAATACCAATCCCTAAAAATTCTGCTTGTGACGACTTTAGACCGATCTCCATCTTACCTTTCTTATCAAAAGTTTGTGAGAGGTTAATGCAAAAACAGCTTAACGAACATGTCAAAAAGAATGGTTTGCTAGCGAATATTCAGTCAGGGTTTCGACCTAAGCACAGCTGTACCACTGCGTTGATGAAAGTAACTGAAGATATTAGGGCATGTCTTGATAATGATTGCGTTACTTTCTTAGTTCTCCTCGATTTCTCGAAAGCCTTCGATATGGTCGATCACTCCCTGCTGTTAGCCAAACTGAGGAACTCATGCAATTTTTCCTCGGACGCTGTCAAATTGATCGCATCCTATTTAAGTGGCAGAATTCAGGCTGTGTGTGTTGACAGTAAACTCTCAGGCTTCCTCCCTATCACTCGCGGTGTTCCACAAGGATCTATTCTGGCCCCTCTCCTTTTCTCGTTATATATCAACGAAATAACGTCCATTATCACTAACACCTCTAAACACTTCTACGCCGACGACATCCAGATTTACAAAAGCTGCCCACTAGGTCTGATAGAAAATTGTGTCAGCACCATTAATGACGAGCTATCATCAATCTCAAATTGGTCGATTAACAATGGTTTAACTCTAAACCCAATTAAATGCAAATGTCTGGTGATCTCAAAAAAAGTCTTAGATACATCCTATTTTCCTAAGATTACGCTAAATGGAGTTGTTTTAGAATTTGTGAACACCGCTAAGAATTTAGGCATTGTTTTTAACAGAACACTGACTTGGAACAACCACATAAATTCTATTGTAGGGAAAGTATACGGAGGTCTTCGTACTCTATGGACCTTTCAGCCATTCACGCCACTAAACACCAGAATTGTCCTCATAAAAACTTTAATTATACCTGTCCTTAGTCAAGGTTGTGAAATTTATTACAATTGCGATTCCGCTAGCAGAACCAAGTTAAAAGTAGCATTCAACAGCACGATTCGCTATATATTTGGACTTAGAAAATATGACCATGTTTCCCATTTAAGTTTAAGATTACTCAATATGTCATTTGAAAACTTTGTTAAATTCCGCACCCTAAAAATACTTTTCAGCATCATACAATCTCGTGAACCAACATACCTTTACGAAATTCTACGCTTTGGGGAATCAAATCGTGCACCCTTTTTAATACTTCCTCGCTTTACTTGTTTAACATCTGAAAGACAATTCTTCATCGCCGCAATCCGTCTTTGGAACTCACTTCCCTCGCCACTGAGAAATATAAGTAACAGCATTGAATTTCACAAAAAATTAAAAATTTTCTTTATTAACCAAAGCAACTAACTTGTTATTCTTATTTAACTTCTTCCACACTATCCTCTAACTCTCTCCTCTAACTCTTTTTTCTAACTCTTTCTATCTCTCGATCTGTTCATCCTTATAACTAGGATATAATTTACTTTTTTTTTTTTTTTTTATTACTATGTATGTACATATTTTAAATTTTCCTTATAATTGTTAAAACTCAACTAAAATTCAAACTTAAACTTAATTGAAGTCATAATCTATCACTATCTTACAAGATTTATCTTAAAGTGTTAGCAAATATACAAATAAAATGAAATGAAATGAAACTTTTGCATTATTGTTGCTTTCTGTAATAACAATGAACCCAGCCAAATGTTCAATATTTAATTTGATAACTGCTGGGATCATGTTTCAAAATCACGTCCTCCTTGCTGCAAATGTTCGCCTTCTAAACAAAAAAATCCGAAATAATTTTCGAATCCATACGAAAACAGAGATACTCCTCTGATTTCTATATTACATTCACAAAATTGTAAGAAAAACAACACACGCCATTTCGATTACTTAAGGGCGGATCTAAGCATCGTGCGCCATAACAAAACTTTATATCCCATTCTTCCAACCGTGATGCAAGCCAACTGCGAATGCGATCCCCGAATTTTTCTACAATAGGTTCAAAGAGACAAATCACTGAAAACCATCACGTCCCGGTTTGTCCGTGCAACAAAAGTTTGCTCATACTGATTTTTCTCTACTCTACCTTCTTTCTCGTTGAACTCATAAATGTTTAGAGTTTTGAAAATATTGGTTGAGGGTATAGTTAAAATCTGTGTTTCATCGTCTTGCTATGTCTAAAAGTGTACACGGTCATCATAAGAACAACAAACGTATTGGAATTCAAAGGAGCGTAAGGTTTTGATTTTTATTATTTTTAGCTTTCTAGCTTCGAAAAGGAGAGAGATCATGGGCAAGAAGTATTGTGTTTATATTATTATCATTGCTAAATTTAATGTGAAGGGTAACGGCTATCTATGTCGGAAGTAGTTTTATTTTGGGATGGGAATGTGTACCGGAAATGTGCATTTGTTCGAAAGTCTCTAAGATTGACAAGGACTTAGCAAAAAGTACTTATACACCATCAAAAGATTGAAAGTTCACTTCATCGATGTTGCGCTTATGAACAATGTATGACTCGATACTTTATTTAAAGATTCTTCTTTGCGTCGAAAATACTCATATCCTTCTGTCGACAGCTTCAAAAAGGAAAATCACAAAAATATATATATTTCATTAATGATAAACGAATTTTTGGAAAAACTTCAACTTAAATTTATGTTTTCTTCTTTGCTGGTTTTCCAAATAGCACACATACACATGTACTACTATATGACTGTACTTTATAGTCTTTGGAAACGCTTAAGATGCTTGCATGTGGTTTTGTGTTTCCCGGACTGCTCTATGAGTTATGCTCCCTTATATCCTGTTGAGACTCCTTGGGAAGGTCCTCTAGAGTTTCGACTATGTCATTATGGTGTCGTTCACCATCAACGCTTTCTTGTAAGTTGTTGTCGTCATCGTTGTCGTTACCATCGTGTCCCCATCTCTTTATAGTAAACATATCTCCTCAAATGTCTCATATACCCATAAGAGCTAAGAACATAAAAATAAGTTAATGTATAATGTCAAAACTCCGGATCCAAAGAGGATTGGGTTGGCAGAGTGAGTTCTGATGGAGGCGTTGCGGTACCACTCTTGTACCTCTGGCGAATGTACGATATGTTGTGTGTAGGTACGATAACGTTAACTTCTCATTATGTCAAGATGGAATGATGAATTGCCATCTCATAGTGGTAAATTTATTTTACTTTTTTTTAAAAACATCTTTAAACAAATTGAAGATAAGCAAAAATAGAACCATTATATTTTGTTAAGAACCATGTTGGCAAGTATTCAACTCTCATAGAAACTCCTCATATCATATCATATCATATCATATCATTAATGAAACTTAAACTCGGGGAAAAATACTGTCAGCCACACAACTCTCGCTAAATAAAACAAGTCTTGATCTTATGTTGAAGATAAAAGTCCTTGTGGGATATTGTGTCAAAAAATGTTTTTCATTCGAGAAAAATGAATTTAAAAAAAAAAAACTCAAACAAAACTTGAAAGACCTTACAGCAGGCGTAAGATGTGTTATGTGCAATGTTTTCAAGAAAACTATCCTTTCATTAATATCTCTTGAGAAAAGGAGCCTGTTGTACGGTTTTTTTTCGGTATTTTTTTTTAACAGTGAAAATATTGAAAAAATATTTCGATACCATTGATTTAATCGCAATATATTAGAATTGATGCTGCTAATCAGTTTTAGGTACAACACCTCAAACTCTGTGTTTGATTTTATGTAGTTTAAATATGGGTTGGTTTGACAGCTCATTGCGCCATATTTTTTCTTTCACTTTCTGTCAAAATATCGTCTTTTGATCCTTCGATAAAGACAAATCATCATGGCAAATAATTCCGTCGAAATGCATTGCACCCTTTGCAGCAGAATCCGAGGAAGTCAATCAGCGTCGCTCACAAGAACTTTACCCGTCGCAGACCACAACATGGCGAGCACCGATACTAAATCCTACTGACCCACTAGCTGAAACAAACGACCATACGTAGCGTCTGAAAACTTCCCCGAAGAATGAAAGAAGGGGATAGTCAAGCTCCCAAAAAAGTGAGCAAAAACAAGAAAATGATTTGCGTTCTTCCTGCTGTTGCCAAATAGTAGCAAAAATGTTCTTGGAACGCTTCAGAGAAAATATAGAGCCGACACTCGATGCTGAAAAAGCTGGGTGCCGCTGGATCCTCCTGTATTGATCCCATTAATACCTTGCGTATCATTGTTGACCAGTGCGTTAAGTATCGATCACCACTATACACCTGCAGTTCATTGACTTCGAAAACGCGTTTGATAGCTTTACAGAGAAATGACTTCCATGATGAAGCAACATAAGTTGGATCCATGTGGCATGTTCTGCATGATGGTGGGTTGTCTGACGATTTTGAAATCCACAGCGGTGTCATACAAGGCTGTATTCTGCCGTCAATATTGCTTTGCTGTAGATAAGCGATGTATTGCACGCAGCATTGTCAGGAGGGATTAAATGGACTTTGACATCTAGATTACGCGAACGACCGACGTTTGTTTACTATATCATAGTAGAAGCAGTAATCGCGGGCTAAAAATTAATTCCGGCAAAAGAAAAATGATTAGCCTCGGAATCCGACCATTCTTCAAATCAATTTTTCCTCTAAAACGTTGGAAAAATTAGTACTTGGTAATATCGTTTTCGTCTAAGTGGGAACCGATCAAGACGTCATTTGCCGCATCGGCAAATTAAAAGCGTTTGGTATGCTGTCTAAGTATGAAGGGTTAACGAAGCTACAACATCCTAAGGACCTTCAAAGGCGACAGGAACGTATTAACTCTATTATACGATGACGTAAGTGGAAATGGATTGAACAAGAACATTTGCTTTTAAAAATCAAGCAATGCAGTCGGACCCGCTCACACAAGAAGTAAGAAGAGCTGAGTTACCGAGAACCACAGTCGAGGAGGAATCAGCGTCACTATGGACTTATGGACTTAACAGGTCTGAGGACCAAGTAAGTATACGCAACGTTGTGTTTTCGCCAACTGGCTTTGGGAGCATATAGGTAGAAGTTGATCCTAATTTTGGTCGAAAATCATCTTGAATAAGAAAAATTTAAAGATTTGGGATTTCGGCTTCTGCACTTCTTCGAAAATGATACTGGCCAGCGGTCCTCAGGCCATCACCGTCAACAGCGATCGCTAAAGGTCGATGATTACCAACTTCTTTTGGCCGCCGAGGCGACGTGAACTATCCACCAAGATCTTGTTACGACCCTTATTAGACTCTTTGTTGTGAAGCATCTTAAGTCTATGCGAATAAGCCACCGCGGACCTCATAGACAACATAATTTGAAGGCATTGGTCTAATTCAGCCTGATTCATGCGTCAAAGTAATCGAAAACTGTACCTTTCCAATGCGCGTCACCCACCAAAGCCGCGGCTGCTCATAATTCACTCATAATGTGATTGTTAGGGCTCTAAAATAAAGATAAAACTTTATTGATATCTCATATACAACTTGTTTTATTCAATTTAAATTCGACCCGCCCTTAATGGAAAACTCTTTATAGTAGGTACTAAAAAAAGCAAGTATACGCCACAGTGATCGTACTCTTTTTAATAGAAGAAAACGGATTGTTGAATAATTATATTGAGTAATTTTTCTTGATTTAGTTCATTAGGTCCTGCTCATTTGAATGTGAAGTCATTATTTTATCTTTGATGATCATAGCCTACTAATTCAACTGTTGAAAAAAAAATTCTCCATTAACTTAGTTTATTTTCATTCCTCACATTAGATCTTCATTTCCTCAAGTTGTAAGACCTCAGTTACCTGATGCTTTCTTTATTTAGCAAAACAATGCAACTCAAACGTGTATTCCATATCCTGTCTTATTTCTCACATTTCATCCCAATAAAGCATCACAATGCAGAGAAAGCTAAAGAAAAGCCAAGTTAAAAGTCAGTCAAAGTGCAGCCAGCAAAGTGTTCGTTTTTACCTGAATTTTCTCTACACAAAAGAGTAAGTAGCATTTAGTCCTGTTTTCAAAGAGAAAACTGGTAATTAATGTTCTTCGTTGTGCTTAAATTTCAGTTACCTACAAGTGCAAGAGTCAAATAAATTTTCTTTCTTCTCAGTCTTTATAATTAAAGTGAATAATTGAATGAAAGTAATTGTTGTGGTCTTGTAACACAAAAAGACATGTTGTCAACTCAACCTTGAATAAGGAAGACTATGACAATGAGTGCGAAAGAAAGATTACAACTGACTTTCTTCAATCAAATGAAGACCAGTTTAAAAATGATGTCCAAAAAAAAGTGCAAAGGTGTGCTTCCTGACTATAATCAATTTTAAACAAAAAGCTCCAAAAGGAAAATTTTTATGAAAAATTAGTTTATAAAAATAAAAGGTCGTACGTTGTTTAAATAATTTCAAAAACAAACTAGTAAACCCAGTAAATTTCGTCTCGTTCCAGTTCAAACTCAAGAAATAAAACGTTTGAATATCCATGTGCCATATTTTTAGGGAATGGAAATCGAAAATAAGCAATTCTACAACGTTTTTGGGTTTCCTTCTTTCGAAAACAGTTTACCAACACGTGAGCAGGTGGGATAAGGCTGACCGTGGGAAAACAGAAAATTCGGGTTTAATCCCGCAAACTTCCAACGATCGACTTGATAATTTGAGTTTAATTGATCGTTTGTTATGCTTAAACTGTTTGCGGATTTTATGCGCGATACACGATTATTGGACCAGCCGTTCTCAATTGTGGATGTCATTGGCGTGACCCTGTGGTAAATATTAATAAGGCTCCATTAAAACATCTATTTCCATAAAACCTTAATCCTTAAGGTACTCCACAACGCTCAACAAAACAATGCCCAACTCTTTAAAATCAAATGGCGTGGAAAATGAAGCTTAGATCGTAATTCCGCCTATTTCTGTTTTGAAAATAACAAAACCATAAAATCGTTTTTATTCGACTCAATCATCTGTGAGTTGAAGTTGAAACTCATCAAAGTTTTCACCAACTCAATTCTCTCTACCTTCCTCCATATTGAGGTCCGAAAGAAAAACATTTTAATAACGGAACAACAATTTCACTCCGGCCACAAGGTATAATAAGGTGGTTGTAGGGGTTTTTGGTTATGATGGACCAACCGACACCGACACGTTCGGCCTAGGCCATTCTTGAAGTGTACCATTGCTGAAGGACTATTGGTTTTGTAGGTGTGTATATGTGTGAAGATTGCGTAAACAGAATAAACACAATAATATTCCTACTTCCTGTTCACCACAAAACACTTTGCTAACACAAATACCCTCAAACAACGAACGGCCAGCATCATTGGCAGTCGGACGACGACACCCCATATCCCAGTTGCTGTAGTCCGAGCTTCATTGTTGGGCAACTCTAGCTAAACTAAAAGCTGAAAGTGGCTTGGCGGTGCTACCTTCTACGAGTATAAATAGGTATTGCCGGTGGTTATGGTCAATATGATGGGTTGGGTAAATGTGTGGCTTGAGTCAAATATAATGGCGGTACTTCACCACAACTTTATCAATGGCATGGAATGTTTGCTTTTTAATTGGATTATATTGTTGTGTTTTTGTTTGTTTTGATTGTTTTTTGTGTGTGAGTGTGTGTGCGTGTTTTTTTTATTATTCTTTATGATGTTTTATCAGACGCAATCATCCGATTTATTTTGAAAGTTTACGTATTGATTATATTGATGGAGCGAGCAGAAAAAAAAACGTCTGTTCTGAGGGATTTCATAAGAACTAATCACACAGAAAATCTGCTCGTTGAAAGTTCGGCTGGGGGAGCTTTTAAAGCAATCTGTTAATCCTTTGGGTGAAGTTTCACAGTAAGTATGGTTTTTGTTTTTAATTTTTTTGTTTTTGACTTATTAAGACCGTGAAGTACTTTTCTTTTGTGGGTAGTTTTGATTCTAAAAAGGGACTAACATATTCTTAACAAAGGAAAAACTACTTTTTTATACATTTTTAAAGTAGAACTTGTTTAGGCGTAGGTAATTTTTGGGAAAGAATTAAAAGTATTGAAATGCCTGTTATGCGACTAATCAAAGTTTAGCTCAAACAGAGATTAATTCAGTTACTAAAGACTTAAAACTTTTCATTGATATTTCAAAATGAGCGATAGCAAAGATTTTTCTTGAAATTGAAAGAAAATAAGCACAGAACAAGAAATTTGTCTTGAAGTCCCACAAGGATCAAAGTAAGGGCCATTGCTATTTATAATACACGTAAATGACTTTCTCTCAGTTTAGAAACACGGTACTGAATATTCCTACGTTAATGATACTGCGAAATAGCAGAACACAAGGTCAACACCTTTTTAAAATTAATGTGAAGACTTAAAACCAAATTCAAGATTAATGGCATAGTTGCATAATTGTTATGTCAAAATTGCAAATTTTTCAAATGAAAATTCAAAGCAGAAATTGAAGAAAAATGAAATCATCACTCTTTTTGGTCAAAACTGAAGCTTATGCAAATATTTGGTCAATCATCTTAAATTTCCATTGTGTCAATTTACTTCGACTTGTAATTAAGAATTTTATTTTTGTCTAAGCAATAATTTACATTTGTCTATGAGAAAAAAAACTCTCAAAAAGACCCCAATATTCAACCTAAAAACAGACAAGAAGCATCAACATAAACCCATCAACGGAGTGTAAAAATTTTGTTTACCAACATTTTTTTGGCAATATTATTTTACAACGTGTTGACATTTAATTCTCTTCCATTGACGCAGTTATTAACCGTCAGAGGAGTAAACTGAGAACCCTCTTTTTGTGTTAGAGGAAAAAAAAGTTCCACGCAATTAGTCAGACTGTAAAGACCCTCTCGCAGTTTTTATTGATGAACATTTTGGTATAGTCATCATACAGCCGGAAATGTGTATTCTTATCGTTTATATGGTGAACGGTGCAAATAACGTATTCTGTTCGTTTTTTTTTCCTTTTTTTCAGAACACAATCACACAGCTACATACGGCTGTGGAGGCATTTCCAGCGAGAGAATCGTAAGCCCAACATCTAGTCAACGAACTGTGAAAGGACAATGTTCAATGCTTTTATGCGGTTTCCGACAAGGCGCAAAAGGATTTTTTTTTTGGAAAGCTAATGTGTATAATATCTGCACAAAGTTGAGAGTTCCGGTATTTAGCTGGTTCATTCTTCTTTGTGGGTGTCAGAAACGTGAGTTTTTCAAGTGAAAAGACTGTCTGAATGCGCCTTCGTTAAGTCGCCCACATGAGTAAACATTCAATGTTGCATTAATCGATACGAACTTCAAGAATAAAGAAAAAACTCTGAAGCAGCCAATTCTTAAATCAACATCATTTCTTTTATGTTTCTTATGCATGTGATAGTTTTCATTGAAGAGTCCTCCTCAAGGACTCATCCTTACAATGCAATAATCTTCCATTGTTCCATTCAAGTACATTTAGCTTGTTTTATTATTTGCTCAAGACCATGGAAAATTGCCCTTTCATTGTTTTTATATTGCTTGCAGTTCAAAAAACAGTAGTTCTCATCAAACAGGGTGACCCTTAAATGGAGGAAACATGCTTTTGCCTTATAGCTATTAGTGTGGAACATTAAAGAAAAATAGCTTAAGAGAATTTGTGTAAAAAATAAAAACAGATATAAATAATACCTTTGGTGCCTCTACGTGCATAAAACAATAAAAGAGCAAACTTTTAATTTCAATTCACCCCGAGCGCAACAAATAGAAAATAAATCCTACAACCTAGGGTATCCTGTAACCATTACCACGTACAACAACGATTTCCATTGTTTTCTTTTTCTGCACAAATCTCAAGGGCGCATACTTATGCTGGGTCTCCTTTTTTGTTTGCTTCGTGATGAAGGAGCAATCAGGTTTTATTCATTGAATATTGAATAATGGCTTTTAGTGTGATTACATAAATTTGGCCTTGTAAATTAATTTGCTTGCTCCGGTGTACAGGGTAGCAAACCGAGTATACAAAATTGCACTTGTCGAATCAATATAATGGAATGGAAAAGGATTGCTACTCAAGGGGCACAAAAGAATTTAAATACCTTGGATTATCCCTGCCTCTCATTTGGATTGATTGGAAAATGGGCTGTTACCACGCCCATTGACTTCGTTCTGCACATAAGCCTTTTCAGGAGTTCAAAATAATTTCGACTTAATAAAGAAATCCAAGTGCAATAATTCAAGATTTGAAAAAGAGGATCAAAAGAGAAACCTTTGAGCTACAAAAGAAAATCTCCCCATTTCGATTTCAAATGAGCTCTTTAGT
The DNA here is from genome assembly GCA_943590905.1 of Sphaerophoria taeniata. Classification (NCBI taxonomy): domain Eukaryota; kingdom Metazoa; phylum Arthropoda; class Insecta; order Diptera; family Syrphidae; genus Sphaerophoria; species Sphaerophoria taeniata. The sequence goes on from OX016541.1 coordinate 31,176,061, forward strand.
TCTGACCCTCCTAAAAGTATAGCTACTTTGAGTTTTAAAATTTTATTTCGTTAATCAAATTTAATGACCTTGTCTTAAGGATTCCAGGATTCCATTTTTTGGGGAGAAATTGACTTTTCTAACATTTCAATCTTCCAAAAGAACAATTTTTCATAAATCTCACACTCGGACAAATACAAAAACAACAGAAAACGATGAAACCTCATGTTTCAGAAACAGAAAAAAAATAGAAATGCCATCACATCCTCAAGAGGAAATTATGTTCTGCCATAGACATTACAATATTGCCATTGAACCTTTAATGTATCATTTTTCAAAAATATAAAACCAAATCCTCCCATGTGGGGAATTGGTATTTCAAGAGAATTTCCAACATCTTCATCATCATTTCAGTGTGTCTCATTCTCCGTCAAAAAATTGAAACATAACATTTTTCAAATTTTCCCATTGGCACGAAAAAAGGTTTTTTCTTCTCTTCGGCATACATAAAACCATAAGGCAAAAGTCTTAATCATAATTCCTGTATATATTGACTATTTTTCGACAGTCGACATTTGAAAAGGAAACACATTCTCGAAGGATGATAGTGTTTTGGCTTTTTTCTTTTTGTTGTGTTTTTTTTTCAAAGTTTCTAAAACAAAACAAAAATTGACCAACAGAAAGAGAAATAAAAACTAAAAAGGATCTTAAGAGTTGGTGATAGCGAACCCTGAGGAGTATTTAGGATTTGTGTTGGCATAAAATCTTGAAGCAGAACAAATGAAAAAGATGACCGTTATTATTTGAGTTTCAAAGAATAGCTACAAGAAAATGGAAAACGTGCACTGAAAAATCAAATCGAATGGGAATAATGGTAACACATATACAATACATGTGTGTATGTGAAAGCAACGTAAACGCTTACCTCCATAAATAAACACATACTTTAGAAGGTATAAATCGAACGTTTTATTTGCTTCAAGCTTCTGGGAATAGGATATTGAAAATGACCTGCATTTTTAAAATGAAATTATGGTTGGGTTATAACTTATAAAGAAGGTGTGCAACCCTATTAGCATTGGTTCACAAAATGCGTAGGAAAACTACAAAACAATATGAACTAGAATTTTAAAGAGCACAGGTTTAATACTAAGCATAGTAGTTTTATCCAGGTACAGTTTTTTTCATGGTCAAACTGCAGATAAATATGATTCTCGGTTTCTCCTGTTAACGCTTTGGAATTTTATCAAGAAGTTGCGTTCATCCTTATAGATTTTTTTAAGGTTTTGATCAACTCTCTTAGAGAATTTTAAAATTCAAATTAAATGCATGTGTCTTGAGTCATCGATCGGATATCATCCTATCCCGACAATAAGGCTTATCAAAACAAAGTCAAGAATTTTATCTCTAAAGCATTTTTTGCCGATTCAGCAGTTCTTCAGGAAAGCCATATAAGCCCTCTTCTTTTTTGATTGAAGTAAATACGATGATCACCGTAATAGCAAATTTCATTTGCTAGGCACTTAGCCACTGAGTTTAGGTTGCTATTTTCCCCAGTTGCTATTGCGTAAATCAGTTAATGGGACACATCTTCTTCGTACTCTTACTGTAGCAAGTGTCCTTAAATATCATAACGTAAACTAATTCGCTGGTTCTCATCTCTTCTATTATTCTTACGATGTGTTCTTTCACAGTGAAAAATTTCTTTTCCATCTTTCCTGTTCCTTTGGGCTCATTCGGAGTATCTGGAAAACAACATTTGGCAAGCCAATGCCTAAAAACGGAGAATCTTCTTGACGCTCCATATACCGAAGGTAGCACTTCTTTTTAAGGTCAATGAAACGCTGATAAATCATCAGCATAAGAAATATTACATTACATTTCACAGTACTTCGCACATAAATGTAACGAACTACAGACACATAGCAGCACTGGTGACTGAGACCATCGGCTGGGACAGAACTATACATTAATACAACAGAGAGAGACAGATAGACACATAGAAAGAAAGTACACATAACAGAAACCTACGTGGCTCAGAGGAGGAGACTTAGATTTGTATTGTCTCATGTTATCGCGCAGGTGGCCTCAGATAAGCTGGCGATTTTTGTAGAAAAAGAATGCTGCTGAAGCTGGGGTTTGAACCCGTAGCGTTCGGCTTAGCAATCCACTACTCTATCCTCTGAACCATGGCCACCTGCAGCATAAGAAATATTTCGAAGGTTGACCGTAAGAATAGCTTTCGGAACAAATGGCATCTATATCAATTATAGAAAATGCTTTCGATCGGTATCAACGAATCCCTACATCACGGAATTGGAAACTTTCTTTCGAATCGTTATTTTAGAAGAATTCAAATCTGAAGCTGCAGAGCTCTGTTTTGTTAATGACCCACTCTCTCCAGCGATCAGTTTAGTTGCATTCCTCCCTTTAAAAAATTTCCAACCGTCTAGGAATGACTCAGTTAACCCTTGAGTCCAACTTCAGTCGTTCTGACAAGTACAGATATGCTCACGTACCTTAGACGTATTACGCGAATGTGGTGCTCTTCACAAAACTCTGTCATACTCTTTCTTTGCTATATTACAATACTCGAGAATTTAAGACCAATATAAGCCAACACCTTTTGCTTCTGCTTAATAGAAGAAAAACATGAACCATTGAGTGCTGCGAAAAAAAAATACATACTTTGATGTTAAAAAGTTTGCTATGTGCGTCCGACCGATCGCTGAAAAATTCAGATGTATTTCAATTGACTCTTTACAATTCACATTGTATCATTACAATAAAATTCATATGGGGAAGTGAAATTTCGTGCTTAAATGTGTCACTTTATCATTGCCGAGTACCAATCGAGTGTAGTCAGTGACTGTCTTCTTCTTAGAGCACCAAAGACAGGAGCCTATCACCCGGAGCCGGAGACCGCTCACCGTTCATTCTCTAAGATTTCGCTTAGAACATAACTGAAAATGACTATAAGTAAATGACGGTCGTCGGCCGATAGCATTTGTAAAATTGGCTCGAAATAAGTTGATTTTGACACTTTCTGATTGATATGCAGTGTTCCCATAACGGCATTATTAATGCTAGATCTAGCATTATAGAGAAGAGAAAAGCATTATGAAATTTTAAAATAATGCTAAATGCTTTTCTGGCATTATTGTTTTTAAGTTTTGCATTCTTGAATGCCAAAATTGATTTCAAAAGATTGATTTGATTATACACTTCGCTTCAATTGAATAAGCACACAATTTTTCTGAAGTTTGTTATCCATTTTTTCCTAACTTTTATGCATCATTTGATGATTCTAACCGATAGCTTATGAGTGATGATGTTGAGAAAACAAATCAAGAAGAATAATTTAAAAAGGACCACTATTTTTTCCTTGGCTCTCATGCAAAGCTTTTCGGATTGAAAAACTCAGTTTTTTTTTGCGTCAACTGAATAAGCACACGATCTTTCACTCTCATTATCTTCATTGGTTCTTAGAGTTTTAAGTTAATTGGTATACCATATCAAAAGTTGAAGTTTTCTTAGTGACATTTAGACGTTTAATTAAAATTTAAAAAAATATGGTTAGATCAGAAACTGTGTAGTGTCGGACGAGTTAAGATTGATTCGTTAAAAGAATAAAGACTGACCGTGCGTGCTATAGCTACCATACATTGATCGAAGTCTTAGTGTTGTCTATTCGTACCTTAGAAACAAAAGTTTGTACGAGAAAAACATGAAAGGTGGTAAAAAAGCGGCAACATTCGAAGTTATCGACGAGCAATTTTGAGATGTGTTCCAGTTCATGTGCCTCCGCGGTAAAAATTAAACAAAAAGTTGGTGTAACTGCATTTGTTTCAACAGTCCACAGAGTACCAAACAGCGCAGATCATTTAAAACGATTGCAACTCCAAAAGAAACCACCACTAAACGAGCAACGAAAAGATATTCGTTTAAGGTTTTCTAGAATTGATGTGAGTTGGAAAAATGTGTGGCACAACGCGGTTTTTTCGGATGAGAAGAGTTTCAATTTTGATGTCCCTGATGGTTTCAATTATTACTTTCACGATTTGAGAAAAGAAGAACGATTTTTAGCGCGGCATCATGGTGGAGAAGGTGGAGTTATGATATGGGGAGCAGTTAGCTACTATGGGACTATTGAGCTTGAGTTTTAAACGTCAAAAACGACTGCAATTACCTACAAAAGAATATTGGAAAGAAAGTTTCCTTCATGTTCTGATATTTTTGGACCCTATAAATAGATTTTCTAATAGGACAACGACCCCATCCAAACGTCACGCACTGTCAAAAGTGAGATATAGGACTTGAGTGTTGAATTGCTTCAATAGTCGCCCTATTGACCTGACCTGAACCGTATTGAAAATGAATGTGGATGGTTGGTACGTAAAGTTTATGAGTCAGGCCGTGAGTTTGAGGACACAGAATCGCTTATTGCAGCCACTAAGTTACCATGGAGAGAAATTTTTCTGGACTTCTTAAAGAGTTTATACGATTCCATGCCAGCCCGAATTTATGAAGTAATCAAGAATAGAGGTGGTAGTACCCAATACTAGAAATAACCAATAAAAAAACATTTAAAGAAAATCTTGTACATTTCTTTCCGTTTGATTTTATTTGCATTTTTAAAAGTTGTGCTTATTCAGTTGACGCAAAAAAAAACTGAGTTTTTCGATCTGGAACGCTTTGCATGATAGCCAGGGAAAAAATAGTGGTCCTTTTTTAATAATTCGTTTTGATTTGTTTTTTCAACATCATAAGCTATCGGTTAGCATCATCAAACGATGCATTAATGTTCAAAGTGAGGAAAAAATGGACAACAAACTTTTGAAAAAATGTGTGCTTATTCAGTTGAAGCGGAGTGTATCATATTTGGAAAAAAAAAATATAAAAATCATCATCTTTTTTTTTGAATTAATTTTTTTTTTGTTTTTTTTTTTTTTTGTTATATAGGTACCTATGTTTGTTAGGTATTTGTATGTGAAAATAAATATTATTTTGCATTTTTTAAGATGTTTGTTTTTTAATCATCGATATGGACGTTTTATATGGATTTTAAAATCTAGCATTTTGTTTTTTGAGCTCCCATACGATCTAGCATTATAAAATTTGAAATCTAGCATTATGAAATTTGAGATTATGGCAACACTGTTGATATGGTCATGAACAAGAAGTTTTCCAAATCTATGTCCTCAAGTTTAGTTCGGCTAACATTCACCATTGGAAGAACCAAATTCACTCCCTGTTGGTGAACTGGGTTCTTAAAACAACCTATGTACGTACAGAATAGGGAAGTGAATGCTTTCTATTGTAGCGACCAGGTTCGTACAGATAAAAAAGAACGCGCTGCAACAAAATTAATTCTTCAAACATATCTACAATGGACTTTTTAAATTATCTGTGAAACAACAAAGTTATACATTCGAAGAACAAAAAATATGTTTCCAACTAAAATACCAAAAAAAAAAATCAGACCATATTGTATTAATTTATAATATTTAGTGACAACTTGTAGGTACCCTTAATTCTACCATTTTAATAAAATTCCCCGAAGATGCTCAAATCTTTCAAAACGGCTTTCCTCTTCAAATAAATAAAACAAGAAGACGAAAGAGAAAAAAAAAGATAAGCACCCCCAATCTTTGTCAAAGTTTGAAAATTGTCAGTGGATCAATGTTGGAGGCACAGCCAAATCCCTCATATCCATTTATTTTAAAATTAATGATTTTCTGTTTAAACATGTGTGTGTGTTCCTCCCCATTCAAAGAACATAATTTTTCACTTGACGTAGCAACAAAATTATGAAGAACTTATTATAGGTGCTATCTATGTGTACCCCATCCACTGTGATATTTTACGAACCCGAACCCAAGGCATGATGATTTTTTTTTTTTTTTTGAAAGATCCTTGTTTTCAGATAATTTTATTCCATATCGGCTTTTCTCACTCTACACATCCTCACATACGAACACACAACGATGACAACAGATAGATATACCCAAAATTTCCTATTAAAAACACTCATATATGAAACTTTGAGTATAGCAAACGATAATTTTAAACCCCGGGATGGCAATTTCCAGGACTTAAACGGGAAACGAGGCAATTCAACACTCTTGAAAATGTTTATATCCTAAATAGATATCTTGTGGGCCGGGCCGGTTGGCACTTGTTTTGATCCTTAAAAAGTTAATACCTAATTAGATGTACAAGTTTGTTAAATTGACTAATCTCCTTTGCCTGCTGAATCATGTCTATATGAGTCTAGAAGTGCACTAATATCTAATCTCCGTGACAAGACCCTTACATGGTTAATCTATTGATTCTCTGTTATTAAGCGATAAGTACCAACTTCAATCACTAATCAAAAATCTAATGGGTTGAGAATCCTCCTCTCGGCAAAAAGGTTGTTGCTGGTGCCTGTTGTTGGGGTAAGATGAGTCTGGAAATTGGGTTTATGGGTGTATTTTTTTACGATGATGTGGGCAGATGAAAGACGAGCGGTTTTTGAACTCATCGACATTTTGCATCAAACATCATCGGCACCAAAATTGGTTTTTCTGGTACGAGCAACATAATACATTTAGATGGTAACAAGACCAAACAGTACTGTGCGAAAAAGTGGTGATTGCACTTCTGATTTCCACAACAAATGTTACTTCCGTCTGAAAATACTCCAGTTTCTCTTTCTCTTCAGTACTTGTTTTGAACTTATTTAACACATTTTTTTCACAGTTCTGTTGAAATCAAATACAATTTTCAAAAGCGTGGAATAGTCATTTAGCTTGAGCAACAAAAAAAAGCAAAGCTTAGGTTCCCTACATATTGATCAGACTATGCTATGCTGTACGGCGAACATACGGTCTTATGGTGATGTGTGATGTTCCCGTGACACAGATGAATCCTCTTCCAAAGCAGCAAAATCATGTTAAGGAATCCAAATTGCAATTCACTTCTGGAAAAGAGCAAATAGTAGTGAGGAAACTCAGAGTTTAACTTTTGCCAAAGGGACTCTCTGCATCTCTGTGGCTGTCGACTCAACGAACGATAAGGTCTGTTGAGTTATTCAGCAAATCGAACTTTGATGCCAATTAGAAGGGAAATAAGTTGCCTCTTTTGAAAATGATGGAATGGAAGGTTGGTATAGGAGTTATGAGGGTTTTTTTCTTTTCATTTTTTTTGCAAATGAAAAAGGTTCTTCAATCAAATACTTCTTATGAGATAAGAGGGTTTGCGCTTGAACAAAATCTTGTTGATGGAAACAACATTTAAGTAATGCCGAAAAGTAAAAATATCTGAAAAAATTGTATCATCATAAATTTGAGTTAATGTTTATATCCTGTGAGGGAAAAAATCAAGTTTTAAAATAAAAAAAAATCCCATTAATCAATTTAGATAATACTATAAGGCTCAGACAGTTTGAGAAAAGACTTGACTTTTTTTCAAGCTGAAAATAATTCTTTGAGTGGTGAACCATGTTTGATGGTTTGAATTTTTTTTCAACTTTCTTGATGTACATGAATTTTAATTTAAAGTCCGACGAACAAGTTTATGTTTTTGAATTGTAGGCGCTCTGCAGAGCTTAAAACGTTTCTGCTGCTTCTCGCGAGTTTCTAGAGTGATGTTGGTTTTCAAAGCTGAAATCGTAGGTGGCTGTCTCCTTTAGGGCTGAGACCTTACAATCCGCTGGCAAAAGAAACCCATAGGTGTGATATTGTTCTATCGTGGTGGCTTTTTCAACGTAGATAGCCAGACGTGAGTTTAACTGCTCATTGAAATAATTTTTCACTAGCTGCAATATAGCCCTCTTGTTGAAATCGGAGCTCTCAAAGGCCATGAGCTTGAATTCCAGGAAGCACACAATCCGTGAACATGGCTCTTAAATGCAGATCACTGACATTGAGAGTTCCAGAAGAAATTCGCCGGCAAAGGCGAAGTTAAGTGCTAAGGACCTCGGAGCGCAGCTACAGAATTTTTGTGAGATGGAAAAACGCCGTTACAGAGACATGAGACCCTAGACAACATGGCTTCCGAAGAATATTATACAAGATATACGACGTGTTTGTCAGACGTTTATCAAGGAAAATTGGCGTTCAAAGAAGAAGGTCTTCCAGCAATGGGATCCAGCCGTAAAGGAGCTAGTAGACGATTTCTGTATCTCGAGAAGAAAATCAAACAAGCGAGCTCTACAGCGAAACTGAGAGTATTGTTCGACGCAGGTTTCAAGGCTTCGGATGGGAAATCTCTCAACGAACATCTTCTTGTGGGTCCAAAGTTGCAGACAAGCCTCATCCAACTTGTTGTAAGGATGTATCGGTATTATCGGAGTAAAAGTGTTCGCCGATTAATGTCTTCAAGATGAACACGACTGTTACGTTCGGTACAGCGAGCGCTCCGTACCGTGCTATGACGAAAGCCTGCCCGTGAGAACATGTATGTAGAGGATCTAATCAGTGGAGCAGATTCCATCGAAGAAGCGAAGAGGAAACGAACTTAAGTTTAGCAGCTCTTAGCGTCAGCGGAATTTCAACTTGCACGATTGGGATGTTCCAATTCCGACTGCCTTGAAGACGGGTTTGGGAGCTTTTCCTCGAGACCTTTTTCTTATAAAAAACTCCAAATTCCGCGATAGATCCAAAGGAGCCTGTGACGCATGCATTTGAAGGCGTTTGGTGGAGCAGTCTACACTCGAGTTTTGTACATGGAAGATCGAATCCACAGTAATCTACTTTAGTCCAAAACAAAAGGAGCACCAAGTCAGCGAACTATTACGTTCGAGTGTCGAAAACCCAGCGTTTCGTGGGATCATTTGCTACTTTTCATAACCCAGCCGATTTGGCATCCAAGGGCGTATTTCCATCTCAATTCCAATCGCTAGAATTACGAAATTAAAGTTGTTTGATCGAACACACCAGCCTGTTGAAATCGACACTGAAGAAGAAAAATGCACAGTTAAGGTACATAGCAACCATGCTTATAACTGCGAAAGCATTGTATAAGATAAACATTGAATCTTTTCAGAGTAAAACGTGTCATCGCCACTTGCATCCGGCTCGAAGGACCAAAATGTGGAATGAATTTTTTCATGATGGCTTGTCAAACGAACTAAACAAAACTGCCAAAACAATTCGATGGGAGTAACACATTATGATATATCAAAAAAAAGCCTTTGAAAACAAACCTCGCCATGAATCCCCGTTTATATCTAAGTGCAATGATTTTGTAAACTAAAACCCTTATACGGATCTGCCTTAAAGTGACAAAAATAAATCAGAAAAGGCAGGACATAAAATTCAATTTAATTTATTTCTCTGAACCACGACACATTATTTTAATTTTAATTTATTTTTCGCTTTGGAGAACGTCGAAAACGGACATCCTGTTCAAAATTCATTAACAACATGACAAATATTTTATTCAATCGTTGGAGCATCTATGTTTGAAAATATTTATGAAATCAAAATTGTGAATAACGGAAAATTATATTCCCACAGTAGATCCCAGTGTTTTGTATGTAGATATGTTGTAATGAAGCTATTAAGGCCAATAGATAGCAGACAAATTGGTTTTCCTGTTTTCTGTCAATTTACTGATACACAAATAAAATTTACTAAAAATGCAAGCACAGTTATACCATTGAACGAGATTTCACAGTACGTTCATATTGGTTAGGCACATTTGTATTTTTTGCTTAAGCAATGCAAATGTGAATATATACGATGTATTCGGAGTGTACGAAGATTCGGACTTAATCAAGCGAAAAGTTTGCCTGAAGTGATTGCTTCAGATGGAACTCATGGATGATTTGATTAATAAATGTTCAATTAACTCCTGACCAGCCAATTAATTATATAGACTCTTGATTAAGAAACATTGTACCAACAAGTAGGCATACGAGTATATACAGTATGTAAGCACTCTAAAACCACAATAATAAAATGCGAGTAATTTATCATACCAACGTTTTAAGAAGTCCTCATGAGTTCATCACTCTTTTCAATGAAATAATTAAACAGTAAATCGTTTTTAAGCCAGTCTCGAAGAGATGAGTTCACGACCCCATATTAAAAGCAAAAACAACAACAATAATCATATCAGCCTCTAAGGCATACTCAGCCGTGCTTCATCCACTTCCGTTCGCTTGGCAAAATGCTTCTCCCTGAGTCTTCTTCTCTTCTCTTCTCGTTAAGAATTTCCTGTTCCGGTTATTACTATTTTTTTCTTTTTTTTTGAAAATTAATTGTCTTCTATATGTGCGGACAACAAAAGTCAACAGCGCTTAAAGAAGCGAATAGAAAAACTTATGCAGAAAATTTCTTTCTTGATGGAGCAGAGGGGTCGTACGATTTTGCTCAAGGGAATGAAGACTTTAAACAAAACGGGCTTTACAAAAAGATCACAGCAAAATGCCATTTACTTTAGGAATGCTTGCAGATGCTTCGCTGTGTTGGCTGCTTTCGCGGAAGCAAGAGAGTATCCTTTATTTATAAAGCATTACTGAAGTCTCAAACTGTATGCAATCTTTCATAAATTGCTTCCTCGTTTCTCGACTGTTCATATGCTTCATATTTTTCTTTTGGCCGAGCGAAGTTTCATGTTCCTTCAAAAGGATGTCTATCCTTTTTCGCAGACACAGTCAGTTTGAGTTTGTATAGTGATAATCTCGCTTCGTTGCGGCATGGAAGATGGAGTGACGCAGCGAAAAAGCAACAGTTCCATTTCGTGCAAAGAAAGGATCTAACGAAATGCAAGAAAAACTGCATCCATCATCACCGTCATAGACAGCCCTTTGCTGTTTGGATGTATACACTATAAACTGTATACATTGTACAGTCAGCAGAGCTACTGAAAATTAAGGACACTGCATACCAAATGACCGGCAAGAGGTCTGTACATACAAGAACACGTACAAAAATGTGTAAGAAACAATGTTTCCGAATATAGGCCATCATCAAGGACTCTCCAACTTCTACATCTCATTCATTATTCATACAATCTACCCAAAAGTCCTTAAGGTTCTCTAAAAGAAACTAACTCATCATAATATCCTTATCTTGTTGCTGTACGATCTGAAAAGTTGGGACAAAAATTCTATTTACCAGCTCATATACAAACAGGACACACTGCTCCTCTTATTTGCAGTTTCATACACACACTTCTGGTCAAAAATCAGGTTAAGTATTATATGAACTCGTATTCATTAAATCATCCTGTCAGGATGGATGTTGCGAGTGTGAGCAGAGTGTTAATTGATGAAACACAGTGAATGTGTCGAAATTAATACATATATTTTGCCTTCTTTCCCTTTCCTGTTATTCGCTTTCCTGTTTTCATTAATTTCCATAATAAGATAGATACAGATGTATGTATGTAGTATTCAGAAAAAGGATCAAGCAGCCAGCTATCATCATTTAATCATAACCTGAAGTGACATTAATCCAGTTAGCATATCAAATACTGTTATTGCTGGGGGAAGGGTTCGCAGTACTTCCTTGTCCTATAGTATGCATACTTTCCACATGAATGCGGTCTATAAGGATTGTACTGTAATAGGGAGGATGGATGAACAAAAAAAAGTCCTTTACATGGATTTGCGAAAGCAGTTCATTTCATATGAGAAAGTTGATGAAGGGCTTTCTGTAAGATCTGCTTTCTATGCGAAATACTCAAGATTCCCAGTTTTTCATTTACAACTTTTTTGAGTGTAGCTCAGGACATCTTTTAATGGCTAAAGCACTATCTTAATGTGGCCTTATTTAAATTTCATTGAATATAAAATCTAGAATATTTCATGTATCCTTTTTCGAGAGGAACTTCATCTTTATTTAAACAGTGTGTGTGTGTTATTTTTTGTACTGTTTCTTGGAATATCATTTTTATTCCTTGAAATTCATGTATTTTGTTTTTGTTTTGCACTTTAAAGAACTCGTTTACAAAATGCACAAAACAAAAACAGGAAGACACAAATGTATTCTGTATGTATACATTTTTACAACTGTCAAGGAGTCTTTTTTGAAGCACCACGCTCGGGGATACAAATAACTTACATTTTTATGTCCTTTTGAGGAGATCCCTCTATTTCTGGGTGATGTCAACAAGTTGACTTACATTGTTCTTATCTTGTATTTTCGGGATGAGGATATCCTGTTTCTGCGGTATACATCTGTTATTTTAAAGTAAATAAGTGCATTTTCAGTTGAAGAGACTTTAAAGAAAGTTAAATTAGAGCAAAAACGATTGTGCTAATGCTAATTACTTTGTTTTTACCTCAGGCGTTTCTCAGGGTAGCCATTTAGGGCCTATCCTGTTTATGCTTGATTGTACCTACCATTTATAATTTTGTTCAGTGATGGTGATGAAGTTCATTTCGAGTTTAATTGATACGTCAATACCAAAAATTGACGTATTCATGCTTATGAGCAACCCGAATATTATAAAGAGCTACCAACTTATGGGTTGGGCAAATAAGAAAGAGCTACGGCCAGTGGTAACGTCATGTTAAAAACAACTGACATTTCACGGTGGATTGGCCGCTAGAATCATACAGATCCTTAGAAATAATCCAGTTACGATTTACGCTTTGGAAGCCAACATTACTTGTTTTATTTGTGAGATAAGAGTCACTGTGCACGAATGAGTTACCCAAAATTGGATCGAGAGGTCCATCTCAGACGTAGCTGTGGCTAACATTAACGTGGAACATATTCTAAAAGTAGATGCCATGGATAAATTGTTCTTTTATCCTATGATAACCACTTCAAAATCTAGGTATGTTTTTATTTTTGCATTAAAAATAAAACCTCTCAATGTTTCACCCTTACTTCAAAGTCAGTTGGTTGAGTTTGGCATCAGGTTTAACATTGACGAAAACGTTAAGCCGGTCTCCCCCGCCAGATGACAACGTTTTTGACGCAAAATTCTCTTCAAATTGTATCCATAAAGTAAAGTATACACAACTTTTGACATACAATGATTGTGAAACCCTCTAAAGACAGTTAGAACAAGAAAATTAAAACAAAACAATGGAATTAAAATACAAACGCGGGCAGTATTATTGACACAATATTATTAATCGGTGACCTATATTTCCTTGTTTTCCTTTCTACATCAAACTTACAAACACAGAAAAATAATTGGGTCACGTCCGTCAACAATCAGTTAGTATCAATTGCATTGACTTCTTTGTAGTATTTGCTATTCATCATTTTGCTAATTTTTGAACATCCTTCAAGCCTCAATTGAAGTTTACACAGGATGTTTTAATTTCTACTGGCAATGGCGATTTCATTGAAAATATTGAATCGGTTCATTGGTCGCAATACTCCACTTATTTTTCCATTAATCTATTGAAAATGGTGTCGTATGAAATCAAAGAGCCGTTATTATAGAAAATCATAGAAAATGAGAAAAAACATGGATTAACTAGGCAACAATCTTACTTGATAAATAATGAATTGCTTATGGCACTTTTAATGAGCTCAGCGGAAAATGTATTGCAGTTTTCAATTTCCTTCGTTGGTATTAATTAGTCGTTTCCTTGATATGTCCCACATACCGGGTTCATTTTGTTTTTTGTGATGAAAAGCACAATGATCATTCAACTATTCAAAGGAAATGAAAAACTATCCTACGTATACTAAAAAATTGAAGGATCAAAATTAACAAATTCCTTCCGGATTTTAAAGTTTGACTTTCCTTTGACTTCATAAAAACAGGCGAATATAAAGTGTCCTCTTGTTAAAAACATATAACAAATTTTAAGGTGTTTCAAAACTACTGTATATGCATTTCCCAAATGAAGAGTTATGGGACACGTGAACATTTATGATCTCATATGAAGTTTATTGTCAAACGTCTTTTATTGGCACTCACTTAAACTCAAAAAGTTGGATTTTGTTTGATTTTTTAGTAGAGATAGAGTTTATTATTCAAAAACAAAAGAAAAAATCTGACGAAATGCGAGAGATTTATAAGAAAGATCTGGCTATTTTAAAATCCTATTGAAATTCGAGAACGTATAGAGAAGAGGCATACCTACTTTGCTATTTCCAAAATATCTACATGTGTGGTGCGGAGAGAGCTCAAGTGGATTTGTGTTGAATTATCGTTAGAGCTAAAAGCACGGTGTTAAGAGAAGGTGCGAAGTTGGAACTTGTACGATTGCATGCCATGCAAAATTTTACTGACATCGCAAATGTTGTTTTCAAACAAATCGCATTGACTTGGCTTTTTTCACAAATGTATTCGCCTTTTGAAATCGATTCATATAAAATGGTGCACTAAAGCCACACAGCCAAAGAGACATCCGATCCAAATATTGCCAAACCGATATAACAGCCATCTTGGCTCTGATTTGAACTTTTTAGACGATTGAAATATTTAACGCCTTCCTTTCTTTCAACCTGATGGTCAAGAAACCAATCCGAGGGAGTGGAACATCCACAAAAGTGTTTTCTATTAGTCAAATTTCATAAATATTTTCTAGAACGGTTTTTGGGGCAATTAGGTAACATTGGGAAAGAAATATCATTCTAGAAACCTTTTCTTTCTATTGAGCTTTCCAGGGCAGTACTTTTGCCCGCAAAAATTCCAACATTTTTTCATGACAATTTACTCCTTTTCGTTACTCAAAGTTATGAGAATCAAGGTAATTTCTTCAACTTTTCTAACGGCCCTGAATCAGGCTACACCCTTTTTGAAAAACCGAAATTCCACGAGACACCAAACGTTGAGAATCATGGATATCGACGCATTATAATTCTTCGTTAAAATAATTCAAGCAAAGCAATCGCAGGGTCTTGAACATCTTCTAGAAGGACCACCGTCAACAAGTCAATTTTTGGCTTATGCAAACGACATTTACATTGACAATCAGAAGAAGAACAGCACAGAAGAAGATTGCGAGTTTTAATTAGTGAGATTCTTCAATTTACTTGGGTCATTAGTAGCAGCCGATAACAGTATGGAAGAAGAAATACGCGGGCAGCTGCACCTAGCCAATAAAACCTACTTTAGTCTTTCAAGGCTCATTTAATCCAAAAATCTCAAAATTATTGTTTCCAAACGTTTGCTTTACAAGGTGATTCCAGTCGTACCAATTTTACCAGTAGTCACTTATGGATCCAAGACATTGGTTCTTAGCCAAAGGTCCTTTGAACGCTTACACTCAGAGAAAAAAATAGTTACTTTTGGAACTATTATAATAGTCACTTTCTAAAATTCACTGTAAATCGTTGAATGACTATTTTTCAAGAAAAAACTGTAAAAATAGTTACTAAATAGTAACTTTATAGTTAAAAATCCAAAATTTTGAATTGTACTATACAAAATAGTCAATTGTAATTATTTCGATAGAAAGTATAGTTAATAAGAAATACCATTCAATTCTGACTATTCTAAAATAGCTTTCTACTATAAAATAGTGGTATATGATGGAATTGATATCATCAACTACTACACTATTGAAAATGACTATACGTTCAGTTGCATTTTACTATTGCTTAGTTGTTTCGGTCTTTGTTTATGAGCACCGTTAGCAAATCCAGCAAAATATGCTTTTTTTTGTAAATGAGATCGTAATTCCTTACTTCTCCTACAATAGCAAAGTTTCGGTTGCTCGTCAATAACTAACACAATAACTTCCCCAGAGTTAAAAATGACTATGTGTAGTTACAAAGGACTATGAAGTAGTTTTGTTTGCGAGGCAATAACTATATGATGATATACACAATAACTTCCCCATAGTCAAAAATGACTATGTCGTAGTAGCTTCTTTTGCTCATTGTTCGTTTGCGCATCGATTAGTATGACACTATAACTTCCCCGTTACAAACAACTATTTGTAGTTGTAAATAACTATGTTGTAGTTCTTTCGTTTGCGCATCATTCGTTTGGGCGTCGAAAAGTATGCCGTTACACACAATAACTTCCCCATAGTCAAAAATGACTAAGTGTAGTTGCAAATGACTAAGCTTCGGTTAGAAACGACTATTTGTAGTTGCAGATGACTATGTCATAGTAGTTACTTCTTACTATATAATAGTTTTATTTTAAGCACAACAACTACCACATAGTTGAAGTGGCTATGTTCTTACTAATACATGGTTACAAATGACTATTCTGTAGGAGTTTTGCTTGCACGTCATGATCTCTTATGTTTTTAACGTTCATTCTGTATTTTGTCGTGAGTTCAATCAGTCTTGTGGTGTGTGGGTATTAAAAACTGTTTTAAATGGAAAAAAAATAAAAAATAAAACTGATTAATAATTGATACGTTGACAAAAAAAAGTGATTAACAATTAAAAACATTAATCTATTGAATTGAAAAAAGGCAAAATATGTAAGTGTTACCTTGTGCAATATTTAAAAGATTAATTTGATCAATAAAAAACAAATGTTTGACAAAAAGGAGAATTTTTGAAAATAAAATTTAAATTTCCGAAAAAATTAGAACTTTTGAAAAATCTAAACAATCGAAAAACTTAAATTTCTTGAAAAAACAGAAATTGAAAAGGGGGGTTCACATTATCAAATATGTTTGACAAACATGGTTTGATTGACCCGAATTTGACAGTGTGAACGCTCCATCAAGCGGCTTATCAAACATGATTGATGAATTTCAATTTTTTTTGAAATTTTGCTTGCTTGACAAGCGTATTTGATAATGTGAACCCAAATACTCAAACCGAGAAGAAAAATCATTTCAAAAATAAATTTCAAGCTGAGCGGATCATCGTTATTTGTCAAGAAATTAAATAATTTTAACGCGAATAAAGCAAAATCAACCTTTATTTCGCCTTAATAAATCTTTTTAAAACTGTTCTTAAAACTCTGCATGTTTCAATTATTATAGTGCTTAGAGTGGATTTTGCGATACATGTGGAAAATTTCAAGTCAGAATAACTCCGTCCAGTTGCAATAAATCTCAATGTTGCAGAAAGTCGTTCGTTGGGTGAAATACAATCCCTCATCTTTGTATTTTGTCGTTCGATGTAAGGTCGTACCAGTTTCAACAACTCTTCATAAGTTTCTGCATTCATCCTTAAATAGTTTTTGTAATCGCCAGGCGAAGTTATTTTTAATTCATCCAGCAAATTAGAAGATGAAAATCTTGGACGCTTTTTCATCCACTCCTTTATCCAAAGTCTTTCCTCTTATTTTGGGCTTTTTTTTCTTCTTCTTCTTCGTCTTCCATTATTTGGTCAATAACCAGAGCTGCTACTAAAGCGTCCGCCATCGTTGAAATTCTAAAGAGAACTGAGGCTTGGCAATATGTTTGATAAATGTGAACGCAGTCCATCAAGCATTCGTCAAACCATGCTTGTCAAACATATAATGTGAACCCCCCTAAAAGCTTTGATTGTAGATACCTACTCAAACAAAACTCTCAAGCTTGTGATATCGAAAAAATATCAGACAACATAATTTTATTGTTTCCGACAGAAAATAAGGTAAAAGCAATTATAATTCTTTGGTTAATAGAATGCATTACAATTATAAATATTAAATAAAAATTATTACTCCTCAGGGACTTTATTATACCTCACGTCAAAGTAGGATTCCACCAAGCGGAATATTGTATCATCGATATAATAACCGTCTCAAGCTTCTGCGCAAGAACAATTTATTCCAACGATCAACAAGAAAGAGAAAGTCCTTACATAGCTCTGAGGAGCCCTCCGCAAGTACGAAATCTGCAGTTTTCACTCTTACAAACATACTAAGTACCTATGTATGTCAAGTTTAAATTAATGATTTTTTTATTTTTTTTTAAGAAACTCAAATTGAAAGTGCGAAAATATGTTTAAAATACAATTAAGCTGATTGGACAGCATGTGTTCAAAAATGTTCAGAAGTGGTGAGCTGACTGAATTTTATGTTTTATTAGATAACATTAGCTATATACATATAAATTTGATAACTTCTTATAAGCTCTGGATTCTTGTTTTAAAATTTGTTTTGTATTTAACCTTAAGTACACCCTTGAATCGGAGTTGATTTTCTTGACTAAATGATAATTCTTTTTTATTTTCTAATGCAGTCGATCTTTGATAACTCGAAACATAACTTTGCGAGTTAATATTTTTCCTTTAATCTTTCGTTCAAGTAATCACTTTTTTTTTTAAATTACATATTCTGATCCATTCCAAATACATTTGTTGTAAAAAAGAAACATACTTTTCCATCAAAATTGTGCATTTCCTTTGGAAATAGGACTCTACGTAAGTCAACTTAATTCCTCAGATAACATTATTATCCCTTTATCACTTGAATATAACTTATCACTTCGCCAGTTGATATTCTTGAATAATTGATAATAATTCCTATTCAGCTTTATTTTGTTAAAAGAAAAAACAAAATTTAATAAGTTTATTTTATTTTTGTTTATTGTCATTGGTAATGAGAGAATTAAACTTTAGGCAAAAATAAATAAAATGTATGTTTATTCTAATTAATGTTAAAAATAATATTTGTAATACAGCCGACATTCGGTAACTAGAACCATCATTTTGCCAGTAAAATTTCTTCCTCATATCTTTCGTTGAAGCCTTCACTTTTATTATTAAGAATTATGTATTCAAAACTATTGTAAATATAATTGTTATAATTGATACAAGAACATTTTAACATTGTAAAATATTTCTCTAAACTCCTACAACTTAATGTACGTAATAAAATGTAAAATGTATTGAAAAAAGTACCTTGTTGTTGTTATTGTTTTTTTTTTTTATATATTTAGAGAAGTCTTGGGGAACAAAAAGTATCAGGTAAGCATTTTTGCAACAGGTAACAAAAACGACGATATAAATAGTCACGAACGACTTTTCGATAAAGTTAAATATAACTATGAACAGAAGTTATATTTTACTAATTAGATAGTTAAATGAACATTAACTATTGATTTGTTGATTTTTATAATTGATAAAGTGGATTCCGACTACTGAATAGTTAAAAAATAGAAATGACTATTAAGTAGTGGATCTTACTATTGCAAAAGTTGATTCTGACTATCGAATAGTTAAAAAATACTAATGACTATTGAGTAGTTGATTTTACTATTAATATAGCTAATTCTGACTACAAAATAGTTATATTACCAATTAACTATGAAAATAGTCACAAATAACTATTATTTAACTATTATAAATAGTGTTCCCGATTTTTACTATGAAAATTGTTAAAAAATAGTTGAAAATAACTATTTTTTTCTCTGAGTGTAAGAGGATAGTTGGCCCCTTTCGTAAGGAAGGATGATTTTGAAGACGTTATAATCACGAGCAAGGACTACTCTTGTGAAGGATCTACCAAAAAATATTATTTGTCACGGAGAAGTGCTTCTCAACTCAGCCGTTTGGAATCAGTACCTCAATTCCTAGAGACAAAAAGTAAGTTTGGTAAACTCCGGTTGGATGGACAACTAGCTCGTATAAACGAAGAGGAGCCGGCTCAGAAAGTGCTTAGCGATACAAATCATGGTAGGAGACAGCGCGAGCGGTAGACAAAATTTACTGTGGAGAAAAGTCAGGACTCCGAACGCCTTCTTGCGCGAAATTAGATATTGTAGGCCAACATCCGGGATACAAGGAAGAGCTTTAAGAAGGTAGCCCAGATCGGTATTCGGTTGTAGCACAGATGGATTTAGAAACCTCATCGGTCAAGCAAATGATGATGATGATAAATTTGAGAGTAGATCCTGATACCTTGAAAAGGGTATTGGCGAATTGATATGGCGTCGAAATAAACTTCTGGAGAAGTACCCCCATGAACGAAGTCGTACTGGGTAATTGATGAGAATTTTGTTCCTGCTATTAGCGCATGCAACGAACATTTTCAATTTTGTTTATTTCTTGCATTTTGAGAAGAAATGTATGCTTGGCCAACTCTTAATATGGGTTTACAGAACGTTCTTTACAATGTTCCTATAGCCTATTAGGCTAAATGATTTAATTCAAAAATTGTATTTTGTGATTTTTCCTTTTTGTGAAAATCCGTGTCGTATATTTTTCAAATATATAATTTCATTTCATTTTACTGTCGACACAAAATTTTAATTATTTTCCATGATAGACGCAAGTTTCTGCTGTTGTCAACTAATTTCAGATAACTAACCACACAAATGTCACGCAAATAAAATTATGTCCTTTCAACCCCCAAATCAAGTTTAATAGAAAAACTAAGCGGTTTGTTGCAAATTTTTGAAACATCACTTTTCCACTGCCAACATCTCTCGAACTATCAGATGTGCGCTGGCTGACACTCGGTTTGGCTTGTATTTAGGTAAACTCATACTGCCAGCGCTATCACAGTGTCATCAACAACCACGAAAACATTAATTAATTTTTATGAATTGTGTGGGACCACGCTAGACCGAATTGTTGCAATGGCAATGGTGTAGCGACGTTATTGTCATGCGGGCTCGTCCCTTCAAATGCGTTTAGTACTTATGATGACTATTACAGGCAATGAATCGACCACTCATTATTCAACAGTTATAGAGACTAAGCATAATGGAAGCAAGGATAACATGGTCTGGTCATGCCAGTTTCATAACCAACTGAATTCACTGCATTGCATTGATGACAAAGGAAATTAACGTTCCTAGTCGTAATTATCAATTTTGATAGATAACACTGAGGTTTACTTTCTGTTCCTGAATCCTTATCCAGATCCAGTGTGGGATATAATTTTAGAGACACAAGGCCGTTTTCATGTAGTTAGCCAAATGGAAATAAACAAGAAGGTTCAAATGTCTTTTTGGATTTCTAAAAAAGTAAAGTTGATTAAGTATAGTAATAAAAGGCGACCTTTTAAATTGCTTATTAAGCTCAAGTTAACGCTATGATTACAGTTATTATCCTTAAACAAACTGAAAAAAAAAACAGATTTTGTTTTGTTTTACCGGAATTTATAGCATTCGCATTGTTTTCCCCATGGTCCATCCCCATCACATTTTGCTGATCGAACTTAAATTTAATACAACCCAATCGTTTTTGAACCATTTTTTATTTGTAGTCTCGGGTAGACGAAAGCCATTTGTTTAACTTCAATGGCATTGTTGTTGACCACAAAAACGAAATGCAAAAAAATAAATATATAAGTTGTTGTGGCTGTTGTGGTAGGATAAGGTTCAAAAACAATTTTTGTTATTTCATTTTTGTTAATAACTAGCCGAACCAACAAACGTTGTCTCGTCAACGAAAAATAAATCAGCGTTTGAAAAATTTAAAATTTGCTGAAACATGGTCATTTGAATAGTAAAAAACGTTTTTTTATCGGATTATTATGAGTTCTATAGTAATTTCAAATGAGAAATAATCTTCAAAAGAAGATAGACGCAATAGAAACTGCCTAAATAATCAAACTCTATCAAAAAGATTTATGTTCAACCGTTCCGCCAAATTTCATAGAGCTACAACAAGCTTGAAAACTCCGATACCCTAGTTATTTAAGCGAATTTAACCTCATTTCGAAAACGAGAATGGATAATGGCCCCAGCGTATAAGCTAGTGATGGGTCAACCCGTTTCGCTAACTCGGCAATCGATTAAAAAAAACTGATATAGCTTGCTTCTATTTTCTCATGTGTTTTTGATTTCACTTTTTGTAAAGGTACTTCTTACTATCAAATTTCATAGAGGTTTTCTAGAACGGTTTTTGGGGAAATCCGGTAACACATAGAACAACATATCCACCTGGCGACGGAAATTTTATGAGACACCAAAAATTGAGAATCAAGGAGAACAGAGCAAAATAATTCTTCATTCAATTCTCTACAATTGCAATTGCTTTTCTGGGTGATTAGTCAGTTCCCATTCCCAGATTGTTCATTTTCGGTCTTCGATTTTTTTTATTCATACTAAAATTAAAGTTTTGCAAAAAAACAAAATGAAATTTTTTTTTAGGGATGTTAGGGTGTTGTGATCAAGAGAGGGCCTTACCACTCAAATACTTTGTAAGCACAAATAAACAGCAATTAGAGTTATTCTTCGTCTAATCTCGGCGGTGATGTTATTGCCAATTGCCCGTGTTAATAGCTGAGCCTAGGTAGACAAACTCTTCTACTACCTCGAAGTAAAATGAGTCTAATGTGACATTCTGCACTAGCCATCGCTGTCGGGTGTCTTTTCTCGAAGACAGCATATACTTCGTTTTACCCTCATTCACCGCTTAATCCATTTTTGCCGCTTCTGTCGCAATTCTCACAAAGGCGGTATTGACATCACGCTATGTTCTTTCCATTATTATTTTTTGATATCGAATGACTTCATAAGCTTGTTGCCAACCTTTTTGGAGCTGCGTGAGTTCTCCATGGTCATTTTACACAAACGAACGAGGTTGGCAGGAATGCCGAAACAAGACATAGATTTATACAGTTAGTCACTGTAGATGGTGTCATACGCGGATTTCACAGGTTTTTTCCAGGATCTGCCGCAAAGTAAAAATTTGGTCGATGGTTCAGAATTAGATTCACATTGTTGAGCGATATTAAAGAAGGCTGATTCCTCTGTAGTTAGTAGTTGGCGCAGTTAAGAGGAACTCCCTTCTTCAGTATATTAGTACTGATTTGCTAGCGCTCTCAAAAGTTACTAGGTCTGTTCGCGTAACCTCCTAAAACAGTCAAATTTTACGAAAAATTACGAAATTTTTCCAAATCCTGTTCACGTATTAATTTTTCGTAAAAGAGAGCGCTCACGAGAGAGCAAAATATTTCACCAACCTACGAATTTTAGGCCAAGAAATTTCGTTGGGCTGATTTGTGAAAAGTGACAAATTTGATTGAAAATAGCAAATAAATAAGTAAATTAAAATTCAATGTTTCGATTTTTCATACAAAAAAACTTGACAGTTAAAATGTGGGTAAAATTTCTTGTTTTCCTGTTCGCTTACTTTTTTTGTAATTTTGTTTTTCTGTGAGAGTATTTTACCCCCACTATTTAAAATGTCTCTTATTACGAATTTTAATGCGAACGGACCTAATAGTCGTTCTGACCTCTATTAAGTTGAAAGCAAAACCCTTAGGAAATTATCAGAAGTAGTTTCACAATTTTTTCGATCTTTGTTTTTTTTTTTTGCTCTTAACCACTATTAGTATCCTCGATTAGTACCAGCCTCAAAATTTGAACAAATTATACGCTGAAAAAAAGTGAGGAAAGCTTTCTTATGAGCAACAAATCGCACAGAGATTTAAGCCCAGAACGGTGAAAACTACAAAATCTTGGCTTTATACCATGTTTATGACTCATGTTTATGACTTCAAGTCCGATCCGACTTTCGAACGGAATATCACTGCACGATACCGGCGCCATTAAGGAGTGAGACTAAGTACTCATCGGGACCCCTAAATAAGTGTAAATCCAAGGAGAAAAGTATAAATATGACCGATTCTCCTGAAAAATTAAACAATCCTTTTGTCACATTCTTAAATCAAAAAAAGAAAAAAATAATAACTGATAAAACAATAAAAGGAATAAGCACCCCCCACTCATGCACACCCACTTGTAAGTTTTTAAATTTATTAAAATAGAATTTCGCATACCCACAAGTTTTTCATTTCCAAGAGAGAAAAATTATTTTGCGTTTATTCAACAGTATTCCCAACATTCAAATCACGTCTACGCCATTAGCTTCTTTCTGTTTTATTTTTTTTTTTTTTTTTTTGTAAGAAACAACTTAAATTCTTTTTATTTTTGTACACAACATCCTTCCTAGGTCAATACCGCCTCTGTAATTTCGTTTCGCTTGCATCTCACTCAATGTAAAAACACCATTTGAAACCACGTGACATGTCAAAAACTTCACCCACCAGCAGCCAGCACTTGCCGCTTGTCGTCGTCTCCTGCCTCACCCGCACCAACAGAGAATAGGTTCCTGATGTGAATAGACATTCTCATGCTCCTCATCTTCATCGTTGTTGAAACAAAATTGTACTCAGAAGCTGCCGGAACCAGTGTTCGCCCCGCCACTCGACCACAAACCACTGGAGCTTGTCCAATGATGGTTGTAAATGAAAATATTTCCATGGCGGTAATTGCTGGCTAGACTTACAAAAGAAATGAAATAATTACATCATCTGTAAGGACGAGATTTTGTATAGGTTGCGCTCTAGCTCAGCTCTTAAGACTCCACAAGAAGGTCCTTTAGACGGTGGTGTTGGTGTATGGGCGCATAGAGGTACCCAAACACCCCTCTGATGTCTGATCTTTACGATGAATTAGTTTCTGCTTTGGAATGCTTTTTAACGTCAACCTTACCCGAAACACAAAAAAGTTATAAAAATGTCTTCTTTCATGAGTGACGAGAAAGCGTTTCTGTTCAGAGGAGAGCTAAGGATCTTTCATGACAACCACTGTGCTTAAAATGTTGCGAATATTGAGAAAGACAATTTTCGAGGACGCTGTATTATCTTATATACTTTCATGATGTTGCTTCTGTTTCTCAACCTTAATCATGTCGTTTGTAAGCAAATTTGAAAACTTGAATCGACGAATTTATTGACAATCGTGTGCTTGACTCAAATTTTCAATGAATCACTTAACAATAAATTTTTTTGAACAATCTTGAGTCCTCCTAAGACTCGGTTAAGTCCTCCCAGCGAGCTTGAACTCACCCAGCATCAAGTCCACAAAACATGCACATTGTTATGCTTTCGATGCATTCAAGACCTGTCTCTGTATGCGGTGCCTGACATAATTTGAATACATAATCCAAACCGACCGACCAACTCGACTGGGGCGAGCAATGGAACAGAAACAGACACCCCGAGAAGGAGGATGTTTCGCATAAATCCAAAGCGATGATAGAAGCCATAAAGCATGGCTGGAATATTTTCCAAATGCATGAGGCCATTATCATCAACACAATCGTTAGCATCATATGGTGCGTCAATTAGTTTGGCGTTCCTGATGCCGCCATGGCTGACAAGTATTATAGTATCTGATGTTCAGAACACAAGAAAGAGTTATTGTGGGGGACGGGCAATGGGGGCGTTATGAGATTGTTTATATAATTTTCCCTGAGTTTGGAAATGTTTCGAGCGTGAAACGGCTACGACGCGTAACTTAGTCAATTATTAATATTGACTCTGAGGACTCTTAGCAGGTCTGGAGAGTATTTAAACAAAGTGAATATATTAAGAGGTCCTTCTGGGTGAGTAGTTAATCTAAATGCGAACAAACAAGACTTTTGGATGGTTTTCTGATGAAGAAGGTAGAGTAGTTGGTGTAGTTCTTTAAACTACTGTAAGACGAAGCAGGGAGCCTAAAATCCAGTCTAGTTGAATTTGAATACAATTTTTCTTGCCATTGCAGCACAACCTTTAAAAAACTGTTAAAAATATTGAGGACAAACTGACTAGCTTGCAAACCAGAAGAAGACATAAGACCATGTTGCTGAAGTGATATTCCAAGGGCCTGAGTAAAATTTTAATTTCATCCAACCCATGTCGTCACATATATCATATCGTTCCCAAAATAATAACAATTAATTATTGCTCTTCTTTCTGCCGCATATTACAACATTTTCCTTACAACAAGGATAACAAGACGAAGACGACACAAGTATTTGTGCCTCCTAATGGCAAGTAGTGGCTGGAAAACCGGGCTTTATACTTGTGATTGTGACATACAGTGTGATACGAGTATCAAAACTCGTCTCCCTTTAAAAAAAGGACATATCCCTCTTTTGCGCTGGTAGATAAGAAACAGCATAAATTTATCTAAACGTGCTGCCCATAATTTTTGCCAAAGCACAATGGGTTCTTTATCCACTCACCGCAACTACCACTGCTTACACAGTATTCCGCACAGTGTCATAATGAAAGACTTATGCAAACAGAGCAATAGGTCCGACCATTTTTAGGAGCAGGAAAGCAGGACCATGTTACGACATCGACCTCGTGCGCTTCACCATTTATAAGAACTACTACTATCGTCCCCTTTCGGCTGATGATGTCGGCTTGGGTTCAAATTCTGGGTGACTTCACTGCTGCATTGTCGTGTGCTCCTGGAGCTAGCCCAGTTAGGGATATAAACATTCATGAGCTACGATCCTATGGGCTTGGATGTTGGGTTATTGTCGTTGTCATTTTGGTTGACTCTGTCGCTGGGAATTCTGAAAAAGATAAATGTTATTAGTTTTTTTTTTCTTGCATCAACCGGAGAGTAGACAGAAGCATTTTGCTCTTTTTTATATAAAATTTTAAGAAGAAAAAGCATCGCATAGAGAAAAGAGTCCTTTGGTTTGAGAAAAGCAACACATTTCTTGTCTAAAGTTGAAATGTTTTCCAGTTCAGCGCCGCCATCTAGTGGACTATTGGAGAGTTGTTGCTTCTACTTTTTTTTGACGTGAATGTGCAAGCATCCGAGGTGATTTTTAAGACAGCGTGTTTGACTTTCGCTTTCCGAGCTACTTAACAAAATGGTAACACCCAGCTTTAATGGAAGTTCCTGGTCTAGTATTTTCTCTATAACATAACATAACCATCGTGTGAAAATCAGAAACTTTAATCACAACGCTTATGATTAGATACTTAACATGACAACTTTGTTTGACATGTGTCAAGTGTCAGCGCTGACATTTTGAAACTGCAAAACTAATGGTCATAAACACTTTTGTATTGACATAGGTTCTAAATACTTTTATAATCTGCGGCGATTTTATCAGCTGTCAAGTGTTTTTAAATTTGTTTGGTATTTCAAGAATTGAAGCCACAGGATCACCTAGAAAGGCATAAATTTGATGAATGGACTTAAAACAAGATTGCCGTTGATCCCAATCCAAATACAAATCCAAATCAACTCCTAAGCTATGCGAACTACATAGACTCGATATCATCGATCGCTCCCAAAGAACTGGGCTTTCACAGCGATTGAAGAAGAGGCGAAACTCGTTGGTCTTGAAGTGGATGAGGACAAAACAAAGGACATGCTATCAACAAACTAAAGCACATCGAGGTATTTAAGGAGTTCACCTTCCTCGGAACAAACATCAATCCCAAAAACGACACCTTAGTAGAGATCCGACGAAGAATTACCCTACCGAAACGCTGCTTATTCGGTCTGGCGAAACATCTGGGTTCAAACTCCTCACTATTAAGACAAAGTGCTTACTTTACAAGACTTTCATTTTACCAGTTCTACTCTACGGTGCCGAGTGCTGGACGATAAGTAAATAAAGGGAAACGCAACTGGGCACTTTCGAAACAAAAATCTTCGACAGATTTTCGGTCCTGTATCATACGATGGCTGTACAAAATTGTGGATGTAGTCCAGAAACCCAAAAACAAAATACGTCAACGTTGGCTTGATAGAACGAATTGACGGCAAAGCTCCAGCTAAAAAATCTCATTTTTGCCATGATAAGCAGGACCTAATTTTTCAAAAAATATTAGCCTTAAGATAGTGCGATTTAACGCCACTTGAAATGTTAAGCCGCTAGTTAACGCCGATAAATTCGAAACGTTAGATCACTTGGAGGACAATATTCGAAACGTAACTACCAATATACGGTGACAAATGTTGGGAAAAGTCATCGAAAGTTGGACCTCAAGATTATACCACCTTTGTGCCAGTTGTGGCAGTCATGCGCCAGAAATCATAAATAAATTACAAGGCCAGACATTTCATGCCAATAATGTCATAAATATAACCTTTTTTCTATTCAAAGTGCCCTTAAGAAGAATTATTTTGCTTCGTTCTCCATGATTCTCATCGTTTCAAGTACCACAATTTTCTGATTTTAAAAGAGAATATGGCCTAATCTGGTGTAGCTATTGGCTAAGAAGATCGAAAAAGGTATGAAACTTAGCTCTCCATGATTCTCATCGATTTGGGTGACTTAAAACACAGCCGTTTTATATAGAGAATGGGTGTTTTTTTCCGGCGGGCTAGTGTTTTACAGAGGTAAAGTGAACAAAATATATTGTTAAGCTTATTCAATGCAACACTTTTTCTAAAATGTCAATTCAAAAAAGTAAATTTAAAAGTCTCTGTATTACCGACTTTTGACCAACACGTTCTTCTCAGCCTAATTTTCTGTGAATAATGTTTCAAATATTGACTCTCTGTACATTGCCTTCTCAAAAAAAAGAGTCCCTGCTTATCGAGTTCCAGATGTGGGAATTATTGTTTGGGGATTTTGGGCTTTGAAGAAAAAAAGATGAAGTTTTACATTTTTGTCCAATTTCAGCACAAACTGTTTCGCTTAAATTTGCACAATGTCATCAAGCGTTAAATGTCACTTAAAGGACTCTAGTCGAGTTTTCTGTTTTGATTTAACATTCAATGATTACCAAATCATGCCCTTGTTCTTGTTCCAACTCGATTTCAAAATCATAAGAATTTCCTTAAATAAATTTCGACCTCAAAGGTATGAATTTCTCTTCAAAATCAACTAAAACCCATTGCTTACCTTCAAATTATTTGCAAAGTTAAATGCACAGCTTTCCCAAGCATTCATACGTGAAAACACTGAAACGCGACCAAAGAATAAACAACATCCAAGTCTTCATAAATGAATCTGACCTATATAAAATCGGAAGACACCACACCGTTGACGTTCAAAAGCAAATGGCCATTATCGTTAACTATAGCGACGAATAACCAAAAACCAAGAGCGCTGGAAAGCATTTTACAAATTACAAATTGTTCGGGCATAAAATATGCAAGACGAAATCCATTCAAGAAGATCAGCTTCATCATCTCATAGTTCCTCTGACTGACTAGCTGTGGAGCAGCTCATTTCTCAGAGCGTCATAAGGAGCCCGTTCGTATCATGATACTACATTGAATATTGCAAACAAAAGGTTCGAGTGTCTCTAGGGGATTCTTCAGTTCAAGAACTCGCATAATTAAAACACGATACGCTGACGTTACTTACAAGACTGACATGGCCACGAACATTTGACATCAACCGACTTACATGTTACACAAGACCGACGGCGATGAGTCAAGACTATAGATTCATTACATACTCTTATAGCTATGTAGGTGTTTCAAAGCAGCTGGCCAAAGTTTATTGCATTCTATTCCATATATTTTTTTCAAAGGTGTATTTTTCCAGGATGCATTTTGCCTAAAGTCTAGGCATCAAACGTCAAAAGTATCGCTCTCAAACAAGTCACATTGATTCATTTTACTCACTAACAACAATTATTTTCGGTGAAATTCACCTTATATCTAGAACAAATTGCTGAATCCTCCTCATGTGTTTACTTAAACATAATTGCTGAGGGACCCATAAGATGTTGGATGTTGCCTATTCAATATAGTGATATTTGCTTAAACTTATGTGCTTATTACATGCATTCTTAGTTTTCCTACGGGTGTATTTTAGATTTTCTAGGACATGACATTGCATCTTTATACCTCAATCTGAATCACAGTCCGAACAACCTAGCTCCACTTCTTCATGACTGTAGGTAGAGAGGAAATGAAATGTCCCATCGGACATCATGTACGGAAGACAAGGAAATTGAATCTGAATTTCTACTATGTGCACTAAACCAGGAATTTTGATGTTCTCTACTAAGTAAGTAGGTATGACGCTTGAAGCATCCGTACATTGGACCATTTCGGTGTTCCATAGCATTTTCATTGTGTTGGTCGATTGGTCGGTAAGTTCATGGTGGAACTCATTTGGGCCTAAGTAATGCTGTCAAGTGAAGTGATATAATTTTGACCATGGGACGATGATGCACCCACTCTTATACTCGCCCATATGTCTCCGTCACTAATAGATATAGCCATTTTAGCATGAAGATTATGATCATTTGCATATTAACTAATTTGAGGTAATGTTCATGAGGAAATGCACTCGAGAGCAGGCAAGTCCGAACTTAATGCCATAAGCTGAATTGCTCAATTAATTTGAAGCAAAGCGGGCTGAGGTACATTGATGGTAATATTGTATGGAAAATGAAATGGGTGTCAGTTGCATTAAGAAGAAATTAAATGAACACACGCTGAAGCTGAAGGACTGCTTGGGATAGGATGGTTGGTTGATAACTTACTCAATGTCATAGTTGAATCAATATGAGTGAAGTCATATCCTTTGTTAAATTGAATGAGATTGACTAGTGAAATTGAATAATAAAATGGTTATTGTTATTAGTTCTTGGGCATGTTCAGTATTTGTTTTCAGTATTTTTTTTTTCCTTAAAATCCAGAGACTACAGACTAGGAGTAAATGGTATCTTTTTACTAATTAATGAAGATGAAAGTCTGAAACCAGAACGAGCATTATCTACTTTAGGCGCGGATGTTCTACCAATCCGTCCGGAACCTACTGCACCTACAGGGAGGGAAATTTGATCACCGAACCTCAAGTCATTTTGGAGCGAGAGGAAATGCACATTACTGAATTGTTGAACGGCCAGTTCACCGAAAAAATTAAGGCTCACCGATGGCGATGTCGTGATGACAATCTATAACGGTACTTTTTATCAAGGGTTGAGGTTTTGCTCACCGGTTCCAGGGTTTGACTTTGACTGAAGAAGTACTGGAAAACTTAAGTTGGGTTCAAATTATAATCTATTACGTTTTCTTTTCTTTTTTTTGGTTTTGTAAGATATGTTAAGACTTTCCTTGCCGTCGTATATTGTTCAACTCGCCTGGACAGCTTCAAGCCTGGCTCGTCAGGGCTCACGTTCATTCCTTCTATTTTTCTCCTCCGGCAGGTTTGAGGGTTCCACCAGCTGTTCTTACGGCTTTCACTAGCTGGATCACGAATTACTTCGGCTGGTCTTACGGCTTACGCCGCATGGTCTTTCGGATTACTCCAGCTCGTCTTACGGCTTTCACCGGTTGGTCTGTCTACTTTCACCAGCTAATTCACGGATTACTCCAGCTCGTCTTACGGCTTTCGTCGGCTGGTTCACGGATTACTCCGGCTGGTCTTTCGACTTTCGCTGGCTAGTCCACGGATTACTCCAGCTGGTCTCCCAGCTTTCACCGGTTGGTCTGTCTACTTTCGCCAGCTAATTCACGGATTACTCCAGCTCGTCTTACGGATTTCGTCGGCTGGTTCACGGATTACTCCGACTGGTCCACGGATTATTCCAACTGGTCCACGGATTACTTCTGCTGGTCTTACGGTTTTTGCCAGCTGGTCTTTCAGCTTTCGCTGGCTGGTTAACGGATTTCTCCGGCTGGTCTTGCGATGTGCACTCCTCGACCGCTGTAGGTTGACTGTTGATTGTTCGGTTGATTTAGTTCCTTCTGTACCACGCTCTAGTTCATGATATTTACTCCTGGATGTGTCTTACGCCACTGACTCGATGCGACCACTTCTGGGGTTAGTGAAAGTTTTCTTATAATAATTTCCTGGTGCATTTTTACACCTGATTTCTATACGCAACTCTGCACTCCAGCGAATATTCAGCGCATGTTATTCTGCCTGATATCCTCATTCAGCTTCATTACAAAACATCATGCTGCAGCCACCAAGCATTGAAGAAGTTAAAAATGCTTTCAACCGACCTCAGGACAACAACGTTTTAAGCCAAATCCATACATTAGCCGCGTTTTATTATCCTCACTAACCCATATGGGTTACCCCGTGATAATAAAACGATGTGGGTTAAAAAGGTTGAAGTTTCAGCTATGTTTTTAACCGAGACGCAACCCTCAGTAAAATTTTATATTGTTTTTCCACAAACTTGTTTTTATTAATTAATTGGATTGACTCTTATCCTATGGCATTATAAAACTGTGGCTAAGAATGGAATACGCGTTATTTTTTATGAATATAGCTGATATTTAATATATCTGTCTACAATAACTTCTTTTTTGTTTCACACTCGCTATCTCCCATCTATCCGCAATATTTAGAACTAATTTTTGAGTTACAAAATAAACCCCGATAGCTATCGGGGTCCCAGGTTGTTGTTGTTTTGTGTACAAAAAATTAGCCCATATGTGTTAGTGAGGATAATAAAACGCGGCCATTGTTCTCCAGACCTGTCGATATTTTCAAGGGAATAGACTGGCCCGTCGATGCCTGCTCTTCAACCTAACATAAAAGTCGTTGTAATAAGAAAACTGTAATTTTCTCTAACAACTTCAAACCTATGGCTTTAAAGACATACTTTTTGTCAAATACCAAATGTACAATCTGACTGTAATAAATAAAAATAAATGCATATACAAACCATGCTTCGAATAACTTATCATTGCATGTTGAATCGCATATTTCTACAAAAAAAAGTGCATTGGTACGTACGAATGCATAAGATTTCATTTTTCAAAGAATAAAATGAATACAAAATGTTTGAATGTACAGAAAGTTACTTATTTATTATGAATTTGGTATCACATCCTTCACACCCAAGACACGTAACATATAGAATGCAAAACTAGAGCAAAATAATGCACTACACAAAAAAGAGTTCTATATGTGCGAGTTTTTCAAGGAACCTGCAAAAATTGGTATCATCCTCTTTTTTGTGGCTTCTTTGTCCATGATGATGCGAATGCACTCATGCCGAGTGTTTCATGGAAATGCAGGCAACATATTTCTTGCATAGGTATACTCTTTATGAAGAGTGACGTGAACGCAACTCAAGTAAAAGGTCTTATATGAAAGAGTCATTGTCCATATTTTTTTTTTGCAAGGAGCATAATACTTCTTTAGCTACTTCTGTGCACTGTGTAACGCTTTCAATTTATTATTATGAGTGTTCGGTTTTGTAGGTTCTTAAAAAAAATCACTTCCTTGTCGTTTCATTTTCTTAATTATAGTTTTGAGTACACTACACATCATGCATTTATAAGAAGGTGATTCGATAGGAAGTTAGCCTCAGCAGCGTAGCGGAATTAAAGAGTTGGTACCTATTTTAATGCTGTGTACGGTGACTCTTCTATCGACAATGAAAATCGTCAGAAAACGATTTAACGAGTTTTAAATTGGTCGCACGTTGGAATTTGATGACGTCAAGGACCCTGAAAGCGGCTACCACTGCAGACCGATTGGTCAATTGAAGGTGTGCGAAATAGCTTAAACAGTTGGTCGTTTCGTCACAGTCGATGCAACATGGCCCACTTGGGCACACCAGTATCCAAGGAACGTACGAAACTAAGGACTTTAGGTGGCGAAGCTGATACGAAGAAGGCGAAGAATGTCCCATCACCCGGTAGCCGCACTTTTGGCTCCGATGGCCTCGAATACGCTTTTACTGCAGGATTATCGTGCTTCCTGTTTAAAGCCACAATTTTACAAGAATCTTCATTTTGTTGCTGCAATCTAGACAAAAACAACTAAATCCCTGCAGTGAAGAAGCCGTCTTTTTTTTTTTTTTTCAAACCACAGTATCGGATCGGAAGTATGAGCTTCAGCGACCAGAACACTGCATAAGCCTCAACAACAACAACACCAACCAATAAAACTACTGCCCGATAAAAAAAAAATAACTTTTGTGGATAATCAACCGAACATGGCTCCCTCACTTCACAACTCCAATATCTATCTACCACTCAGACTTTTTGCTCCCTCACCAAAATAGGGATAATACACACTGAGAATACTTTCGAATGAACACTTATCCTCCGTTAAGCCACGCGATGCCGCTGCCAATGTCATCCTCCTCAACTCCGGAGTGCTGTTTTTGGTAAAGTTTTTTGGCAATTCATGGATTTAAATTTGGAAGCTATCCTGACAATGGACGGTGCGAGTTTTCTAGGATAAACTTCCTGAAAGAGTTGAACAGAGAAAAACAAAATAACAAACACATACAACCAAATTGAGAACACAACATATACATGGTAAAGAATAAGTAGGGTATTGGGTTTGGACTGGGACTATGTTGTGCTCGTAACGGAAGCTCCATCGTAGTGCATATCGACAGTGAGTCAGGATTCAGAAACATATTTTTTCCCCCATTAGCATAGTTCGCTGCAAGCTGGTTGCCCGGACTTTTGTGATACAAGCTTTATAGGTACCCGAAAATTAACTTCATGTTGAACAGCGGGTATCTGATGTAAGGGTTCATGAATAAATGGCTTTTTTGAATTACAATTTGAATTTTGAATGAGTTTTAGATTGATGCATATGGAAGATAGCTGCCGGGGCTGGAAGTTAGAATATGGGAATTTGTTAATATTTTGGAAACTATGGTGGCCTATGTAATTTTGGTATTTATCATAGATTTGGAATAATGTCACCGCAGCGACATAATGTTGTGAAGTGGTTTTTAACATCGTTGACATATTCGATTAGTTTTTATCAGCAGTAGATAAGTGGAGAAGGCGGCTGTTGATCTCTGTGTGTCTCTGATGGATGCGTGACTTAACTTCAACGGAAGCATACCAAACTACATCGATGTGAATGAAATAAATTTGGCAGTTTAATCTGGTTTGACCATCGTTTAAGCACAGATAATAAATTTATACAGATGTCTCACCCTTATGGCGAGAAATGATATATGAAACTGAAAGCTACCCAAAAAAAGCTTTTTCCAAAAGCTTTAACACATTCACTAAATGCATTCAAAATCTATTTTAGCTCACATCATTGCCTATAAATGAATACTTAGGCAAGAAAAAAAGCTTCCAAAAGCTCCTTGTCTGTTAAGGCTTTGTCTGTTAAGAGCAAAAAATGTTTCATTTTTTTCTGCAGGACATGAGACATCTGTATAATGTATTTATCTGTGGTTTAAGTATAAAAGAGTGTTCAGTCAGACAAACAGACGAAAAAAAGACTATTCTGGTGCTATAAAACGGGGCTATTTTTTTAGTATTCCCCAAATCCCTTTTCGTAACTGTAGTTTGGATTCTGGTAGAGAAACAAATTTTACTGCAATTCTCCTTTTTGTGTTCGAGCAATTTGGCAGGCGGGTTTTTTACATACAATCCTTTCGGAGTGATAAGCTCGTATAATAACCGATTAATTGCTGGCCGAACATCGAAGAACAAGTCTTGGACGATATGTGGTTCAATGGAGACGAAACATTAAGCCAAACCTGGGCACCGTGAACATTATCTCCAAAGAAAATAGTCCGAAGAATTCTTATATCGAACAGTCAAGGCGGCAAATTTAATGACGAAAAAGCGAATGACAGGATAATCGATTATCATCAGATGTGCTTAGTGAAAATGGTTGGAGAAATTTCCATAAAATCACAATTTCTTGAATTTTCCATACAACTTTTCTTCGCAACTCACTGAATCACATAAAAAGCAAAAGTTATTCAATTTAAATGACGACTAACTCATTAACTACAGAAAGATATTTACCAAAAATTCGTCAAACATCGAAACAATATTACGTTGAGATTGAAGTGTGCCACAATTAAAAGTAGAAAAAGTAATTTAAACTTCAGCGCGGACAAATAAAGCATCCCCAAGGATAACGTTCACAACCTGATTACTCTGAGAAAAAAAAAACAAGCATACAGTTCCTTAAATAGCCATCGTCATCATCAGAATTGAAAATAGTGTGACCATTTGAATTTTACCCTCACAGTAATTATACTATTTATCTCTTTTCAATATTACAGGATCTGCGATGTTAATCACAATAAAAACAAATTTAAGTCTTATTAAAAATGTATATTTTTTCATATATCAATTTTTATATTTATATCGCTTTTACTAATTTTTTTTGTTCAGGCATTTACTTACGAGCTTAATCATTGTTTTAAAACGTAATTACACATTTTTTATACTGAAATGTTGACTACAGTTTTCTTTTACAGAAGAAACACCAAACGGTCACTCTTTACCTTTTACCCACTTAGGTATTTCCTGTAGTAGTTAAGATAATGTAAATTATCAACGAAACATTGAAGTAGGTACTAAGTTGATGCTTTCCGCTTCATCCTTTAAGTGTCATCTAAAACTTAGAAAGAATGAAGAGCAAAAAACAAAAAAAAAGTACACTCAAAACGAACATCATTTCCCCCCATTTCAAGCACCGGCACTGTTTTTTTTTCGCTGTCTAAATAGATTCCATGTAATTTACATACAGTCAAATGAAAAACAAACTTTTATTCGCTCCTTTACACGCCCACCCATTCGCTTCGCGTCCTCGCTCGGTATCCGCCTCTCTTTCTCTTTGTTTTGCTTTGTTTGATAAGTTTTCTTTATTTTCGTTGCCTTTTTTTACTTTTTGCACTTTTGTTCTCTTTTAAAATTCAATTGAAAACTTTTTAATTATCATGTCGATATCCTGTGTTAGATTTTTTCCGCTCCTTCTCTGGCTATAGCATATTCCTATATCCTTAACTTTGGCACAAGGATTTCTCTTATAACATCGTTCTTTCCTTACTCTTCTGTTCAATTTTCGAGAAAGTAAAAGTAGGTGTAGAGTATAGGAGTATGAAAATAGAATGAAGGAAGAACTCAATGAAATGGTATAATGAAGTACATACACACAAACACACGGTTAACTACTTCCGGATTTCAAAGCAAGTCCATTTGATTGGGCTTGGGCAGGACTTTCAAAGCTCATTTTTGTAATTTCACTGAGCCCCAGTTCGGCCCAAACTTTTGCGAATCACTACTGGAAAGACAATAAATCGAAGGTTTTTCCTTCTTTCTTCTTTATTCTTGTTTGTTCTTCTTTTTTTCGAGGCTACTTTATGCAAATGATTAGTTTGAATTGTTCTATTCCCTTTTTTTTCGTATTTGCCAATCAACGTCAATGGGAGAACATATGAAGCGGATAATTAAAATTCACCATTTCCATCGATAACTCGATTACATGGCATACGTCCGGTCAGCGTGGCCTTCACCAGAGAGGATGAGGGAATGAGAGATTTCTCCTCTTACCTATGAAGCAAAAAAAAAAAAGAACAATGTTGATTGATTCAAATGGCATATTGCCATTAATTGTATTTTCAACGAATGCTAACGCAAGTAAGAAGAAAAGAAAAAAATGTATTCGACAATTAATTTTTCAAAAATCTTTTGAGAAAAGAAAGAGCTGAGTCGATTTCTAGCATCAACCTCTGCTTAACGCACAAATTTCCTGGAATTGATACGCTTGTTGACAATAATTATGATCCACGCGATCGTATCACATTCAAATACCTCATTGTTAGGTGCACAATACGTTGACTTAAATTCGGATAGTTAGCAGCACACACTGCACAATTTTTCCGATTGATTGCGTAGTTGATTATGACGAAAATGCCACCGCTACCAACTAAAAACCAAGAAATGAATGACCCTGTATTATTATTATTTGTTATTTAAAAGGCAAATCCAAAAGTATCGACTTCATTAGTATTGCTAAAAACCGACTGAGCAACATCTGAAAAAAGACACACATACGCCAGAGTGCCGCTCCTATAAATCGTTTCTTATACGATGTTGGCCTGCAGAGCGACGTTTTCAAAGAAGTCACATGAACCAAATCTGGTAAATACACTGGGTTTGGCAGCAGCAATCCATAGCCCGATTCAAGCAATTTGGCCGTTGTGAGGTCGGAGGTGTTGGCCGTTGTGTTATCATATCGGAAGAATCAGCAAAATAATGCGACATAACAGTCAGACTGTTTTGCCCTTCTCCAAGTAGTCTATGTGGAAAAAAATCCAATAAAACGGTGGCCATCACCTTTCCAGCCGCTGGGACGGTCTTTGTCTTCTTCGGATCACGTTCGCCGGCTGAAGACCACTGTTTCGACCGGTCTTTAGTTGCAGGTGTGTCAGAGGACCCATGTTACCTAGACTTTAATGCAACGATGAAGAAACTTTCGAAGCAGCGTCAGACACTGCTCTGAAGTGGTGTCGCGTTTGCTTTTGCTGTATGGAGGAAATGAACGCATAACCCAACCAACGAAAATCAGTTCAAAAATTGAAGTCTCAACATTTTGCAACTGACCAAGAAGAAAAGGTATTTTAATCAAAATCTCAAATAAAACTTAAGTTATGGTAAATGCATTCCAATCTCGAATCGAATAAAAACCATCCCTTCTCATCCGACCAAAAATCTTATCATATCGGCCTCTGCTCTTGAGCAATAAAGGTTAAACAAAAGACTGTGTACTTATACAAATCACCTTCAATCACCACACACACTCTGTAAGAATAAAAAACATAACCTAAAAAGATAAGAAACAAAATTTACCCTCTTATAAAGTCAATCAATCACTTTTTCGATCCCGATCAGGTAAATTCAATTGAACTCTTCCCCCAACTGCCATTTGAATAAATACATAAAGGATTCTTTTCTCAACTTATTTTCTAAAGTTCTATCGACAAAAAAAAAAGAAAAAACTGTTTAACCACTTTTGGGAAAGCTCGTGTGAAATCGTAGATGTTATTAGGGGCACGTTTTAGGGGTATTCAATTGAGATATTCTCAAATCAACGCAGTCAAGTTGTATCCTTTTTTTGTCGGTGTTGCTGTTGTTGTCTGTTCATTCTTCATCAAGGCTCATGGGAGTATTCAGACATTTTGGCCTAAACGGTAGGCAAATGATATTATTTTGGAAATTCTTATTTTCCTCTGGGTAGATATTATATGCCATTTTGTTTCTTGAAAGGGTATTT
This sequence comes from Sphaerophoria taeniata, assembly GCA_943590905.1. Lineage (NCBI taxonomy): Eukaryota > Metazoa > Arthropoda > Insecta > Diptera > Syrphidae > Sphaerophoria > Sphaerophoria taeniata. The sequence continues at coordinate 31,214,532 of OX016541.1, forward strand.
GCAATATTCCAGTATTTGACTATAGATGGAAGGCAGTAAATTACTTTTAAGAATAATTTTTGAAAGGTATGTAAAAATAAGAGTGTTAATGGTTTTTTATTTTTGGGTCTAGAAATCTACTTACGTGTCGAATATTTTTCTTGTTCGGTCTTCTGAGTGTGAGAAAAAAAGAGGTTGTTGAAGGATAATAGCTTTTTAAGTGGCAATGATTGCAACAAATTTTCATAAAAGGGCTTTGGAAATTTAAGAACTTATTTGAAGAACTTGTGGGATTTCGGGAAAGATGCGATAGGGTTATATTTTTGAATGATTGTTTTTAGTTCAACATAAACTAGGTTATGATTTTGAAGAAATTTTGAACTCGACATTTTGATCAAACTACGATACTAAGAAGCTGTCTTTATGTCTGTATTTCTGTAAGTCTGTCTCTGTGTCTGCCTGCAAGTCGCTCTGAATGTCTTATGGCATATTTTTGTAACTGTGTTTCTAAGTGTCTGTCTCTAATATTTTTTGTCTGTTGAATGTCTGTCCGAAAGTCTTTCTAACTGTGTTTCTAAATGGCTGTCTAAATTTGTGTTTGTCTATTCAATATCTGTCTGAACGTATATTTTTAAGTCTATCAGTTCAGTATGCCTGTCTTCATTTCTTTCTGTTTGTATTTTAAATGCCTGTCCAAATATATGTTTGTCTGTTGAATGTCAGTTTGAATACGTATGTCTTTGAGAATGCCTTTCCATAAGTCTGTGTTAAAAATAGAAGATTTTGTCTAATTTGAAAGCCTTGTTCAACTGTATTTAAAAACACTTTGTATTCATGTATGTTTGTTTTCTTATCACTGTATCAATAATTTTATGTTTTAGAAAATTTTCACAAACTTCTTATTCCTTTCATAATTTTCACTGAGAATCAATAAAACTTTTGTTCGCTTATTATAAGAAGCTTTCTTTTTAATTTGGACGGACTTGGTATATCTATATAGAAGATATAATTATCGAATTTATTTCAACAGGTTATGGGCCCAGGTCAGCGTTAAAGAAATAGAATTTGTCGAAAGTTTTTATTGTTGAATCGAAATTGGTCAATAATCTTTCAAGAAAGATTTTATTATACGCATATTCGTATTTGGAAGAACCAAGAAGTGAAAATGGAAAAGGAATCATCAACGATTGACAAATTTGTCGATGCATCCCAATGGATGATGTGGAGATTTCAAATTCGAGTGAATTTGATGGCATCAGAGCTTTACGGTTATGTTGAGGGAAAAATCAGCAAGCCAACAGATCCAGCTAAGGAAGCGGAATGGTTGAAGAACGATGCTAAGGCTCAAAAGGTTATGGTGAATTCATGTGGTAGCAAGATAATAATTCATCTATGCAAGTGTTCAACATCAAAGGAAATGTGGGATAAATTGCATTCTATTTATGAGCAAGTAAATGACTCTGCAAAGCATTTATTAGAAGAACAATATTATGCATACAAAAAGGACCCTACCCATGATATAGCTACACATATTTCATCACTTGAAAACATTGCAGGGAAGCTTAAATCTGCAGGTGTTCATATTGACGAGAGCATGCTCATTACCAAGATATTGATGACGTTGCCATACGAATATCGGCATTTTTCAACATCATGGGATTCTGCAGCTAAGTCAGAAAGAACAATAACCAATCTGACTAATCGACTCATGGTTGAAGAAAACCGATTGGGAGTTCAAAGCATGAACTTGAAAGAAGTTGGAACAAGCGAAGCTCTTCTAGCAAAACAAAGATCAAATTTTTTCAGAAGGAATTCTACAGACAAGAATAAGCAATACAAATCCAGGCGACCGGGAAATTGTTTTAACTGTGGAAGTTCTGGCCATTGGAAACGAGACTGTAACGAACAATCTCGTAGTAATAATTTGAAATTCAAGTCAAGGAAACATCGTTCCGAAAACTTTAAGGAATCTGGTTATCAGGACAAGGCTTTCCTTGGTTCTATCGTGAATTGTTTTGAAAATGAATCTTGGATTGTTGACTCTGGTGCAACAAATCATATGTGCAAGCATAGAGAATGGTTTTCCTCTTTCATCGAATTAGAAAAACCAATTGACATTTTGCTTGGAGATGGTAAGCTTATGCAGGCAACTGGTACTGGAGATCTCGATATTTTATCTTACAATGGAGTGAAATGGATAAAGAAGAAGATGACAAATGTTTTATATGCTCCAAGATTATTTGCAAATTTATTTTCGACAACCAAGGCAATGGATAATGGTCACACGATGTGGTCTGATAAGAATAGTTTCAAACTTCTTGATGGCCAAAATGTAGTAGCAATCGGAAAACGAAAAGGTAACATGTTTCAAATGCTTATTAAAGTTATCATTCCTTCAGCTGATGGTGAGAAGTCAATGGTGGCTATGAAGGATATCCCATTACGCGTTTGGCATGAACGTCTTGGGCATCAAAGTATAGATCATGTGCGATTTGTTCTCCGAAATAACAACATTGATTTTATCGACGAAGATTTTGATTGTGACGGATGTGCTTTTGGAAAGCAACACAGGCTTAGTTTTAGTTCAAGACCAGAAAAATCGTCCAGATGTGGTGAAATTATCCATGCAGATGTCTGTGGGCCAATGGAAGAGGATTCTTATGGTGGTTCAAGGTATTTCCTGTTGTTAAAAGATGACCTATCTAAATTTCGATTTGTGTTCTTCATTAAAAATAAATCTGAAGTTATTGAAAAATTCAAGATAGTACTAAAACTTATAGAAAAACATTCTGGACATCCAATAAAGAATCTTCAAACAGACAATGGAACAGAATTTGTTAACTCAGCAATGAAACAACTTTTGGAAGAAAACGGAATACATCATCGTCGATCTGTGGCATACACGCCTGAACAAAACGGTTGCATTGAGCGAGAAAATAGAACAATCATGGAATCAGCTCGGTCTATGATACATTCAAAAGGTCTAAGTCCCAAACTGTGGGCAGAAGCTGTACAAACAGCTGTGTACATTATTAATCGGACTGGTAAAAGTACTATAAAAAACAAAACACCGTATGAAATATGGCATGGTAAGTCTGCACATTTTCATCATTTTCGAATTTTCGGCTCTGAATTATATGTTCATATACCAAAAGAAAAACGAAAAAAGTTAGATGCAAAATCAAGAAAATGTATTTTTGTTGGTTATGATGAATGCCAGAAAGGATACCGTGTTATGGATACGTTTAATTCCATATCCGTTGTAAGAGATGTTAAGTTTCTGACAGAAGAACCACTTTCAATTAGAATTACGAATGAAAGTGAGGATGAGTGTAAGAATAATACAAGTTTCGATGATGAACGCACGGACAATTCTGAAAAGATAGATGATGACGAAAAATTTGAAAAATTGCCGAAAGGAATAGACAGAAATAATATTTTGGAGAATCGTTTACGTAATCCTTCGATAAGTGCTTCAATTGCAATGGCTTTGTTATCAATAAACAATGAACCAAGTACTTATAAAGATGTGTTAAACTCACCAGAAAAAGAAAAATGGTTAAATGCAATGAATGATGAAATGAACTCCCTGTTAGAAAACAAGACATGGTTACTGGTAGAAAGACCTACAAATCAAAAGGTAATTGATAACAAATGGGTCTTTAAAATTAAACGAAATTCCAAGGATCGATCTGTACGATACAAAGCTCGTTTAGTTTGTCGGGGATTTACCCAAGAATATGGTATTGACTATTTGGAGACATTTAGCCCCGTTGTTCGCTTTACGTCTGTAAGAGCTATTTTAGCTATTTGTGCTGAAAAGAAAATGACCATGAAACAATTCGACGTAAAAACTGCATTTCTATACGGAGATTTGGTAGAAACTGTTTATATGGAGCAACCAATCGGATTTAACGACAACACTGAACGCGTTTGTAAGTTGCAGAAAAGTTTGTATGGTTTGAAACAAGCTTCACGCTGCTGGAATGAAAAATTCAAGTCGTTCATTAAGATGTTTGGGTTCAAGGTTTCCGATTCAGATCCATGTGTTTTCATTAGCCATCAAGAGGAAAAATCGCTAATTTTGGCCATATACGTTGATGACGGAATTATCGTAGGAGAAGATGAAAATATGTTGCATTCGGTAATATCGCATCTACAGAAACACTTTGAAATTAAAACGATGCAAGTTGAATGTTTTCTTGGATTTGAAATCGATCGACGGGACGATGGATCAATTTTTATGCATCAATCAACATATGCCAAGAAGATTCTTGAACGATTTAATTTTGAAGAATGTTTTCAAATTTCAACTCCAAGCGATTCAAACCAGGTATTGTCAGCGGGAAACGATTCAAAGCCAAGTCAATTCCCATATCGTGAGCTGGTTGGAAGTCTGATGTATCTGGCAATTGGTACCAGACCAGATATAAGCTTTGCTGTTGGAAACGTTAGTCGGTATCTAGAAAAACCTACAGTTACCCATGAAAACGCACTCAAACGGATTTTGAAATATGTTAAAGGATCTTTGAAATTTGGTATACTTTTTGGCAATGAAACAAGACAAGGACTTTATGGATTCAGCGACGCAGATTATGCTGGTGATGTCGAAACAAGAAGATCAACATCAGGTTTCGTTTTCAAATACATACAATGAAGGCATAGTTAGCTGGAGTAGTGTACGACAAAAATGTGTTTCGCTCTCAACAATGGAATCAGAGTATATTGCAGCATCTGAAGCTATTAAGGAACTTGTATGGTTACAAGGATTGTTTCAAGAATTAATACCTAATACGACGGAAAAAGTAACTTCATTCTATATGGACAATCAAAGTGCTATTCGTCTCATAAAGAACCCTGAGTTTCATAGAAGAAGCAAACATATTGATATAAGATATCATTTTATCAGAGAAAAGTTCCAGATGGGTTGCTTCAATCTTCAATATTTGTCATCAAAAGACATGGTGGCAGATATTTTTACCAAGGCTCTACCAAGAAAGCGTTTTATTTATATTCGTTTATTATTAGGAGTTATATCAATTAAAAATTGACTGTTATTTTTTTATTGTTAATTTGTTTAGATTTCTATAAAAAAAAAATTGTTACTTTTAAATGAAATTTGACAAAAAGGGGGAGTGTTAAAAATAGAAGATTTTGTCTAATTTGAAAGCCTTGTTCAACTGTATTTAAAAACACTTTGTATTCATGTATGTTTGTTTTCTTATCACTGTATCAATAATTTTATGTTTTAGAAAATTTTCACAAACTTCTTATTCCTTTCATAATTTTCACTGAGAATCAATAAAACTTTTGTTCGCTTATTATAAGAAGCTTTCTTTTTAATTTGGACGGACTTGGTATATCTATATAGAAGATATAATTATCGAATTTATTTCAACAGTCTGTCCGTATGTCTGCCTGCATGTCTTTCTGAATATCTACCAGGTCATTCTAACTGTGTTCATAAAAGTCTGTCTTCATTATTGCTTGTCTGTTGAATGTCTTTCTGAATGACTGTATGTATGTTTTTTTGAAGGTCAAACAGCACACTTTTCTAGCATGTGTTTCTAAATGTCTGCCTAAACGATGTTTGTCTATCAGCTTTCTTAGCTGTATTGGTCTTTGTAAGCTTTTCTGAATGTATTGATGAATACTTATAATGTATGTCTGCCAAAATTTCTATCTCTTAGCCCGTCTGTATGTCTTTCTTTTTCTCAATGTCTGCCTGCATATCTGTCCTTTTGACCGTCTGCATACCTTCCTTCCTTCTGGATTTTTGTCTAAATTTTTCTTACCATGTCTTTATTTCTAGCTGTGTTTGAATTTCTGTCTGCACATTTGCTCCGATATCTGTGTCTTCCTGAATGTCTGACTGTTTCCCTGAATGTCTGTAAGATCTGTTTTTCAGAATGTCTGTCTGCCTGAATGTTTGCCTGTCTGCGTTACGATTCCAATGTCTATTTGCATGGTTTTCTGAATACCTTTTCAAATTTCTGTTAAGTTTACACGTCTGCCTGGAAGTCTTTTAAAACTTGCCAATTGCTTATACACATTTTCATTTTAGAAACAGAAACAATAAAACAGAAGTAATAAATCTCGTTGAGAAAGAGGTATCTGATTTCTTTTTTCATGTTTGTCAGTGTCAGCTTTGTCATGTTAAAAAAAAAAAAAACGAACATTATTTTAACTATTCTGCAAATAGGATTGCCAGCATAAATTTATTATTTATTCATTGTTTTTTTTTCGTGTTTGTTATTTTATTTATAACGTGTGGGTCTTTATCCTCAATTGGACACGGAAATTTAGAAAAAAGAGAAGGAGAAAAATAGAGAAATGAAAATAACAGAAAATGTGTCACATGGTTGAGCGTTTTAGTCCTTTGTCAATATCCTTTTCATTGATTTTTAGACAGGACATAATTTATTCCATTTAAAATGGGATTGTCGCGAAGCAGCAGTGGTTAGTGTTGCTGCTTGCTTTGGTGGCGTATGGTTTGTAATGTAGTTATGGTCTTGTGTGAGTGTTTTATACAAACCAATTTTTTCACCTACGAATGGTTGTTTCATAAATAAATCTCAATGAACATTTGAAAGTTCCTTTTTTTCGAATTTAGAAACGGATCTGATTTTTTCCCCTTTTGATATAATTTTTTATTCATAAAAATAAATTGATTTTTTTTTTGTACATATTTTTTTATGAATTGAAAATACATTTTGATGGTTTTTTTTTTCTCAATTTGATTGTTATTCCAGGCAATTTATTTGCCGAATTGAGTTATTGCATTTTTGACGATGTCGTCAGTTGTATATGTTATTCAAAAGGAACAACATTAAAATAATCCAAATTGAATAACATTGCATATTAGAGAAATGTGAATAATAACTAAAGCAGAGGAGAAAAAAAATTGAATGAAAGCACAATATTTCTACTGGCACACTTTTGGGGGACGAACAAGCACTCATGAAAACTCGGATGAGCAAGAGCAACAGCAAGGCAATCAATGAATGGCTGATGATGACAAATGTGACAAGATGCCTAGCAATGCAGGATTTATGTAAATCATTTATTGATGGATTGTGTTTTGTCGCATGTTCGATATTTGTATGTTTTGAAATTCAAACGTTGATTGGATAAATAAATTAATGCATTTCGTTTCACAGAGTTTATTTTTTCTTTTATTTTGTTTACTTTTGATTTGAATTCGTAAATTTTAAAGCAATATTTTGATTCATTTTATATTTTAAGAAAATAAATTCATTGTTGTTGTTTTGATAAATTTTTAAAAGCCTTTAGAATTCAATATCATAAAATGCAATAAAAACGTTTTTGTTCTAAGCCATTGCTAGAGCCCAACTTCTCATCCAAATATAGTGAACATTTTCAAAGGGATTGCAATAGTTTTCATCAATGTTTTACGAATTTTATAAAATAATACTTTTACTCAGAGAATGCAATACAATATTCTTTAATAGTTTTTCGAAAATAACACGTAATTTATTAAAACAACACAATTGAATTATTATCAGACGTGTGCTTTGTTCGATGGCTTGATCACTAATGCCAATTCTCTCTCTCGTTGGCGTCAGGTTCACGGAGAGCAGACTTCCCCTAGACTCTCTTTTCTCTCACGCAACAAATGCAATAATGCAAGATGATGTTGTTGAAGAGTTTTCAGTTTTCACCGGCGCGCTACGAAGCAGCGCACTTTTCTAAATCAAGATTGAAGCTGAAGAATTGCTTCTACAAAATTGGTCTTAGCTGATCTTGAATCATTTTATTCGTAAATCGTGGTCCCCTTTTAAAAAAATCAAAAGCATTGAGATCGCAGATCCTACCACTTTGCATCACCGAGACGGCTGATGATGTTTAGGAATTCAATACGATAAGGATCGCTTGTCCAAAGCTTGAGTACAACTCTCACCTCTAGACTGGTGCTCTAGTAACGTTCTTGAGCCTCCTGGACCTCAACTCTAGACACAGACTCATGCTTCAATGAATAAAGTGACGACCGAAACGTAAGTTCTGTAAGCCGAGTTAACTCGAGTTGTTTTGCATGTTAACCAAGTTGTAATTCGGTTTGCCCAACTCAAATTCAACGAACCAACGAATCGCTTTGTCTACTCGGATTGCAACGAAAATCGATCTAGAAAAAACTTAAAAATCGGACAAATGAGTTTCTAAATCCGTCAAAATCTTTGCCATCCGCTGATGAAATCTGACAATAAATGGCTCAATAGAGAAATAATAAGCGTATCAAGGTTATCGTTCTAAATGATAACAGAAAATGCAAAACAGTTAACAAATTAGAAGCAAGCATACACGTTTTTGTTTTTTTTTTTAAGTCGATTGAAAGAGACAAACTTTCAATTTTAAGCTTCGCACAATTTTCAGTTCGAACTTGCGATCCTTTGTGCAAAGATCAAAGATAGTATAAGATAAATAAAGTGTTATACAAACTGTGAGACTGTACTTTCATTTCAAATATGTTTTAAGAAGATTTCTTATAATTAGGGCAACCAAAAATATGCTCGAGCATGTTTTTTTTGGAACGTCGAATTTGACAATTGACAAGATAGAAATACGTTTCATGAAAAAACAAACATTTTGGACCCTATTCGTTAGAGCATATTTTAGCATATTTTGTTATAAATGCATATTTTTGCATATTTTGCTTTAAAATGCATATTTTGGCATATTTCATCATTATTTTTGTAATTTTTGTTGCAAATGTGAGAGTAAATATTTTTTTTTTAAATTTTTTTCGAAAAATTCGCAATGCTATTCAGGTATTTTTTTTTTCCAAAAGTAACGCATGTCACTCATGAGGCCCACAGGCTCCATAGAACTTGTGAAACACTTCGAGGTCAATTTCCAGAAGTTGATATTTTCATCGTAAACGTGAAAAAGTATTTAAGAGATCCGTCAAGAATAAGGTTATTCAAGGATATTGCAGCGGAAACACCACTTCCTTCGCAAACGATTACGACTAATTGGGTATCTTGGAGGGAAGCAGTTTACTGTGTAGAAATGTTTAAAAAAAAAAAAGAAAGCCTTTTCGAAACACCACATGAAGAGGAATCAGCTGCAATACGAGTTGTTAAAAAATTCTTTTATTGAAGTGGAATTAAACGTGACTTGATAATTCTATCATCCAATTATACATTTTTATTGAAATGTATTGCACAACTTGAAACAAGCGGCCTTCAGCTAATATAAAATTATTGATCAATGCCCAAATTAAAATTAATACCATGGACTCCAATATCGAAAAAATAAAACAAAAAAATTATCGATATTTTGGAAAAATTAGAGGGCTCAAATTGTTTATTATGGCAGAATTTATTCGTAGAAAAAAACTGCATCTGAAATAATGGCATTAAGGTTTGCACGTATAACTGGCGGATGATATGCACTTACAAAAAATTTTTCAGAGAAAAAATTTAAAGGAAAACTGTTTTCCTTTATTGCAACAAAAATTTTGATATTGATATTGATTTTTGATATTTTATTTGGTATTTATTTAGCTTTTTATATATTTGTTTTTTTATTTTTTTTTTCTCTTTTATTTGTCTCTCTAAAGATATTTTGACCTCTGTTTTTTTCTTGACAAGTCAATAAACTATAAGAAAAAACACGAAATTTATGATTTTCTGCTATTTCAAAATTTTTATAGAGCATATTTTTAGAGCATATAATTGGCTTTTTAGAGCATATTTAAAGCGCTATAAATGGTTTTTATAGAGCATATTTTTGGTTGCCCTACTTATAATAAAGACACATCTCTATAAAAAACCATTTAGTGTTTGTCGATGTAAAAAAAAGCAGCATCATTTTACGCGTGGAACACAAGATTTAGCAGTATAAGTCTTCGAAAACATGTCTCTAAATTTAACTTGATAAGTTCTATCTTCAAGGTAAGAAGAAATCCATGAAACACGCCCAGGGGGAAGCCTAATAACTGTAATTTCAACTTGATAACTGAGTGAGACAGTTGATCAAAAGCTTTTGAAAAGTCAGTGTTGTATATACAATTAGTTTCCAGACGTAAACTACGCTAGAATCTCCATTTTATAAGCCGGACTCGGGGACCATCTGGGAATTTGTTGCTAATTTGTTGCTATTTTGTACCGAAAAAATCGATTTTGTACCTTTTTTAGTTTACGAGAAACGGCTGAGGAGCTGACGTAATATTACGCTACAATCTCCCCTTATATATCTAGACAAAGAAAGCACCTATCGACTTGAATCCAACTCCATATTTTGTTGCTCTTTTGTTGCTGAGAAATAGACCTACTACATTTGCCGGAATCATAACCCTTCACGGGGGTGTGCCACCCCTAACCCTGTTAATACGAGATAGAGCGTATCTCGTAAACCAGAGCACCTAGGAACACGAGATAAGCGGCGTATTTTGTTGCTATTTTGTTTCTGAGAAAAAGACCAACTACATTTGTCGGAATCATAACCCTTCACGGGGGTGTACCACCCCTAACCCTGTAAATACAAGATAGAGTGTATCTCGTAAATTGAATTGAACTAACAACCAGAACTTTTGTGATTCATGAAGAAAAATTGATTGAAAATTGATTATTTTTAAATATAATGTATTTTGGGTTTAAGCTGCATTAACTAAAGAAAAATGTCATCCTTACATGTTATACAATTTTGAAGATACTCCATGCATTTTTGTGACTCTGTTGCACAGTTATTTAACGCGAGTCCAATGGTTTCTATACTTGAAATTATAAATATTGCACGAATAATATTTTCTGCTTCTTTAACATCAGTTTCAACTGATAACAATCCAATATATGCCATATAAAATGTTTTTACGCGAGATCTTCGCTATAGGTACTGTTTACGAAAATGAGCAATATCGATGCGAATTCTAACCGGAACATCTTCTAGATTTCTCATAACATTGGCATAGTTTTCAATACTTGACAAACGAGAAGAGGTCTTGAATAATCACAAATGAATTCTGCTGGAAACGGTGCTTTAGCATTGTGAAAATGCTGTAGAAAAGCATGTATATCTTTCGTCGTATGCCTTTCTCCAACTCTTTGCGCAATCATGAATTGGCCTTCCGGGCAATTGACACTAAAATATGATTTAACGTATTAATTTTTATAGTTCAACTCTATGAATATTAAATTTTAGATAAGTAAAATACAAATTAAATAGATGCTTCATTAGAAAGGATACAAGACATTTTTGATTACTCGTTAAGATGTTTCAATACTTCAATTATTGTAGTAAGAAAGAAAATATTTCATTATTACTAAGAGCTGCAAAGTTGGCTTTGTCCTAAATATTTAAACGATAAAAAATGGATACTGACTATTTTATTTCAAAACATTACTAGGATTTCGTATATACTGTACAAAATAGCAATTGATTAAAAAATAACTTTAGGTTCACAAACAAAAAGTTCAAAAATTTATATAATAAGAAAATCAATAAAAAGAACACGTATACGCCCGAGTGTACATTTGCATAACATCTGTCGTAAAATTCGAAATCTCTATGTATATAGACATGGATGCATGTTTGTTTATTTGTTCTTATGCCCGGTATATGCGGCGTTGCTAGTAATAAAATATAGCCAATGTTACTAAGTGTGAATGTAGCTTAAATAAATAAAATAAATAAATGCTGACGCAACGTTAGGCTAGACAAAGATGGTGGCCCGCTACGCAGGCGATTGCTCACATTTTGTATTAACGTGTTGGTCTTCGTCGAAGACATATCTCTCGTTTTGCTTTAATTTTTTTAGTTTCGACATTTTTGACCGTGCAGTGTTTTGTATTTGGTAAACGCGTTACTTTAAGTGTTCAATCATGCCACGAGGTAGACCACCAAAAATGTCAAGTCAAGTATTGAAAACTATGCCGATGTTATGAGAAATCCGGAAGATGTTCCGGTTAGAATTCGCATCGATATTGCTCATTTTCGTAAACAGTATAGCGAATTCTTGAAATCAGTAAGATCTCGCGTAAAAACATTTTATATGGCATCTATTCGATTGTTATCAGTTGAAAAAGATGTTAAGGAAGCAGAAAATATTATCCGTGCAATATTTATAATTTCAAGTATAGAAACCATTGGACTCGCGTTAAATAACTGTGCAACAAAGTCACAAAAATGCATGGAGTATCTTCAAAATTGTATAACATGTAAGGATGACATTTTTCTTTAGTTGATGCAGCTTAAACCCAAAATTTCTTATATTTAAAAAGAATCAATTTTCAATCAATTTTTCTTTATGAATCACAAAAGTTCTGGATGTTCGTTCAATTCAATTTACGAGATACACTCTATCTCGTATTTACAGGGTTAGGGGTGGTACACCCCAGTGAATTCTTACGATTCCGACAAATGTAGTTGGTCTATTTCTCAGCAACAAAATAGCAACAAAATATGGAGTTGGATTTAAGGGGAGATTGTAGCGTAATATTACGTCAGCTCCTCAGCCGTTTCTCGTAAACGAAAAGAGGTACAAAATCAATTCTTTCGGTAAAAAATAGCAACAAATTAGCAACAAATTCCCAGATGGTCCCCGAGTCCGGCTTATAAAATGGAGATTCTAGCGTAATATACGTAGTTTCCAGTCGATGTTCTAAACTGTTTACATAATTATGCGTAAAGTTGATCTCCTTTGCATAAAGCCATGTTGCTCACTGCATATGATATTTTTACAGTAAAAGGATAAACTGTTCAATTAGTTTACGAATACAAAAAAAATAAGTAATAGGCCTTTCTATAATTAACAATATGCGAATTATCTCCCTTTTTTAAAATAGGCGTGATGTAAGCAATCTTCCAGGCGCAAGGAAATTTTCCAATTCGCAAAGATAGATTTTACTAAGAGGTTTAGCTAAAACTGTATTGTATTTTTTTTTTAATAATATGGGAGGAATCCCGTCAAGACCAGAAGAATAGTCTTCATTCAGAAGGGACAAAAATCTTAGGACTTGATCAATCTCGATCGGGACATTATTAAACCTGACTTGTTTGCTATTTTTTCATATAATTGAACGTCTACATCAACGGGAGTATCTATGAAAGATTGACTGAAATTATTGGCAAATGCATCGCATATCTCGGAAGTAGAACTCAAAATAACATTATTGTAAGTGAGATTTACATTTTCTTTTAGAGTTAACGACTTGGCCATTAGTCAATATAAGGCCAAACATTTACTTTCCATGACTCTTTATGTAAGGCATTACTCATTTTACAGCTGCTCTGTAGAAAAATTCCAAGCTTTTCCATAGAAGTTTTAACATCAAAAGAAAATTACACTTTTTGTCAAAATTACTCTAAGTTTTATTGACAAGTTTGATGAACCATAAACCTGACAATTTCTGACTTTTTTAGTATTCAACAGTTCTTAGAAGAAAAACATAATTTTCAACCATCAATCATGATTTCATGGATTCTGCGTTGCACTTATTGAAGAAGACATTTCATTTAAACCACATCGGTTTTCTAAGTGAAATAAAATGGACTCAAATGAGCACTACCCGCTGCTGGTTAGTGAAAATGCCATAAGAACTTTAAAACTTCAATTTTAGTAATCAAATAGACCAGAACGAATATAGAAATGACGTACTATTTGCATTTCATCGTTGTTGTTGTCTTTAAACAAAATGAGCTCTCGTCCAGATTATAGCTACTTGGAAAAACTTTCTCCATCGTCTGACTTTTGATAACTAACTGGGGTTTTCGAAGTGCAGCTGGGATGACGATAGTAATGTATTGCATCCACACACAAAGAAAAAAAAAGAAAACAAACTCTCCCACACATAAAATTAACTAAACCAGAACGTTGTTGGTTTAGAGGAGTTGCATAACAGAGACGATAGAGAAACTAGTTTAGATTGTGAGGACTTTTGAGATTGGAGGCGGAGTAATTTCTTTATTAAAGATAGAATTTAATGAGAAAACTTTTTCTTATCTGATTGCATGATGGTTTTATTTAGATGTTGCCTTTTTTCTGTACAACTCGAAAGAGCATAAGGACGGATTTATACGTAGATGGGAGATAGAGCATAATGAGGGTGGTGAGGGAAAAAATAACATCATGTAATGTTATACTTTTGGGGCCAACGCCAAATCATATAGCAGAAAAGACAGAAAAATTGGAAGAAAGCTCACTTTTTCTTACATAAATTTTGAGTTCACCATTACCAATGGAAACTGTTGTCAAGAATTCTCTCATACCTCTTCCAGTAATTGAAACCAATCCATTTTGCATCTGCATTATTTGGAATGTTTGATCTTTGATTGATTGACCAATCTCAACGCCTGACGAAAGCATTTCCGCAATCCGCAAGAGTGTGCAGGAGAATCCTTAGGCAGTCAGTTTTTTGTCAAAACTTTTGTGAGCTTTTTTAATAATTAAAGCTTAATTTCTCAGTCCTTGACATGGTGTTGAATTGAAAACTCTATTGTCTGCAATAAAATATTCTTCAAAATAAGACCTTACACAAAAGGTACTCAACCTCTTAACCCCTATACTGACCCAAGCAAATTCAAAAAGGGTAAACAATCTCTCCATTAAAAAACGCCCACCATCACCCTTGAACCTTGATTATTTCACGTCGTTATAAATCATTTATTGATTGACAGAATTGTCATCACTTATATGTTATTTTCTCTTGATCTACCTTCATTCATCTGTACACTGAACCTGAACCTTTTTGTCAACAAACAAACAACAACAACAAAAAAAAAACCATTTACAAAACATCTCAAACTAAGTGACCCGAAGGCTTCTTTAACTTCTTAACTATTTGAAGCAATCACAAGTGGGGATGGAGAGGATCAAGAGGTTCTTAAATCAAATCTCTGTCATTCTTTTATTTTTCAAGGAAATTAAAGTCCAAGTCCAAGCACTTTGTCATAAAAATTCTTAAATTCACATCCCGACACAGAAAACGGGATAATTAATTCTTGTTTATTTGGGATTTCTTTTTTTTTCTGCCTTGACTTATTTCCGAAGAAGGCTTTTGCCCTCTCTTTGTGCAGATTTGTTGTTGTTGGCATGAATCTAATGTTGCTTTGAAAAGATGCCATATGGAATGGCAAACAAAAGGTCGGGGCAAAAGTTGGTTGGCAATAAATCAGTCAGCCCGACAGACACCTCAAGCCTTAGATATATTGTGAATGTAGGCGAATAAAGATATGTGAGGACGAGGAACGCTCGAGTCGAAGCTCGAAGGTGTCCATTTTTATTGCTTGCTTGTGTACAATTGCGTAAATGGATACACATTGGTATGAAAGTGCTTTGTTCTTTGTCCTTTCCTTGATATGGAGTGACAAAAAATTAATGAAAGTTATGTCTCCTCTATGTTCTGGTGTTAGGGCATTTTTGAACATGGGCTATCAGTCAAAGATTGGATCAGTCAATTTCTGTTTTTCAAAAATGATGGTTCTAAAGAAAATGAGAACAACAAGACTTTCGAAGATCGAACACTGAAAAAACAAACGTTCGTTAATATAAGAAACGGCGTTTATTGACTTGTTATTTATTGTCACAACAAAGCTTTTCTTGTCACAATAAACGGTTTATTAAAAAATGTGTCAGCGTTTGATAATCGTTTGTTAATACTATTAATGACCATTTATTAAATGAAAAATAAAGCACTTAATCACCGTTTTTTAAAATAAGTAACTTTATTAATTGCCGCAAACATTTCAGTTATTAAAAATAATTAATCGTTTATTGCGATAATAAACAAGATTTTTAAGATGGTTTCTAAAAGATTTTATCCCAACCTTTATCCAATACCACAACCAAATCTAAAATTTACAAGAAGTTGATTATTTTTAATAACTTTATTCACTGAAACAATAAACGTTGGTAATTAAAATAATAAATCGTTTACTGTGGTAATGAACAAAATTATTAAGAAGGAATCTTAAAGCATTATATCCCAACCATCATTTTCTTGTGATTCTTAGAGTTCACAGACTTTTTTTCGTTACTGTGCTTGTATA
The DNA here is from genome assembly GCA_943590905.1 of Sphaerophoria taeniata. NCBI lineage: Eukaryota > Metazoa > Arthropoda > Insecta > Diptera > Syrphidae > Sphaerophoria > Sphaerophoria taeniata. Next base: position 31,230,516 of record OX016541.1, read on the forward strand.
AATACGAATGGATTTGCTTGCTTAAATAACAACTCAAGGTGCTAGCAGTTCAAGGAATTTAAGTAATCAAGCAAAAATTAAGGCGCGCGGCGGCGCATTATGGGAGAGAAAGGGACTGTGTATATCGAGAAAATACACACAATGACACTTGCAGAAGAAACCAAAACAAACATCAATAAATAAGAATAAGAACCAGAGAAGTAAATAGATACAGAATTCTCTGATTATTATATTTTTTTTTTTTGAGAATCAATAAATTCTGTTTATTGGTGCTACAAACGGATTAATTAAAATAATAAACGAAAATAATAAACGGTTGTTTGTATTAACAAACGGATTTATTAAAATCAATTAACTCTGTTTATTGTGGTTATAAACGAAAATTATTAAGGGTTAGTAATGTTTCCAACCATGTTTTCTGCAGAAAATAAAAATATAAACGGCCATTTTTTGTCACAATAAACCTGTTTATTGGACAAATTCCATCACTAAATGAATTGTCCCAATAAACTTTTTGCTTGTATTTACGTACCTTTTTGGTTCAGTGAAGGACTTCGAAACAAGAATATTTTTTTTTCGACTAACTCAATCAACTAATTGGAATTTACGAAAACCAGAACAGTATCCAGCTCTAAGGTTTAGTCTTTTGTGTACTTATGTTCCTGGTTGAGGTATACCTACTCGCCTTTGGTCAACATTCCAAACGACGGAAATGAAAACCAATGAATGCGGACAAATCCATGTACTGGTCAAACGACGGACGAATCTGGGCAACCAATGGACGAATATGGGAAATCAACGGGCGAATCCAAGTAATCAACGGAAGAACGCATTAAATCAATGGACGAATCCAGGCAATCAATATACAAATCCGAGTAATCAACGGACGAATCCAAAAAATCAATGGACAAATCCAAGTATATAACGGACGAACTCGGGCAATCAACGGACGAATCCGGGCAGTCAACGGACGAATCGGCGTTATCAACGGAAGAGCTCGTGCAAACAACGGAAGGGGTTAGCTATACCTAGGGTTACTGCGTTTTCTCATACTCCTAACTCAAGAGAAAGCTCTTTACAGACAAAATAATGCTTGTTTGCGATCTTCAGATCCCCTATTCAAACTCCTCTACCAAGGTTCCGTCATATTTGTTTGAAAATACCAGCTTGTAACAATTGTCCTGGAAGAAGATTGAATAGAAGTTAAGGAGAAAGATCTTACGAAATCTAAACAGAAATTCAAAAATTCGCTTAGGTACCCGATCGAACAGAGTTTTTGACACTCAAAAACACATCCTTTCTCACATAACTTTTTTGAGGTAAACACGACAACAATTTGTAGGTACTTTCAAACAATCGATATCACGCAATCATAAAAGCAAAACTATCACACGGAGTTGACTGCATTCAGTTCTAAGCGTTTATTGTAAGAAAGGGAAGGGCTTTCCATTGTTTCCTTTTAGCGTTTCTCTCATAAGACTCCTTTCTCCTTTGTTGTCATCGCGTTAGTCAGTGCAATTCTTCATCTTTTCTCAATGGCATTGTGTGGCTCTGGTTCTGTTGTGTGTTGAAAGCACAATCAAAAGTCTTAAATGGACAGACTCAGACGATAAATGCGCCGATGACAACGACAACAATATTGCAACAGAAATTTCACCATTTTCTTAACAAAGCTGGGTATTGCAGGAGTATGAGTAGTCGTGGAGGTTAAATGTCAGACAAGTCCTTAAAATATAAGTGCGCTGTGCATTCATGTAGCATTGTCAGAGTTCAGCGTTTCAGGGATTAGATGTAATTTTTCTTAACTTTACCTTTGAGAGTGGAATTATGTGTGCACTTGAAGACTGTTTTGATGGTTCTTTTGTGTACGATAACATCATGAGTTTAGGTAAGGATAATTGGTCAAGTTATTGTCGCACTTATGATCGAAGGGGAGGAGGCAGAAACTATTAAGATCTTAACTGAAGCTTTTGTACTGTGTAGTCCCTGTAGTGTTAAAATTATGTGATTTCGAATAAAACATTTTGTACATTTTTCTTGAGTAGTTACTGCTGCTGGGTTCTGGTATTTCTGTTTTATGGCACAAAAGAACTTAAAATAACATTTATTTACTAAAATAGAAACAAATGTGCACACGCATGGTTTTTTCCACAGATTCGTGTAGAAAAAAAGTTCATTAATACCAAAATCCGATTTGTCTTTTAATCTCTAATTTAGTTCAAATAAATAACTACACTTTTGCATTTGATAATGGTACAAATTTGCACATCCAACGCAATTTGAGTAAATTCATTTATATGGAGGTGTGCTTAAGTCCAGCATAAAATAATAAAATAGCCATCAAATTTGTGGGCAATGCACCTCATCGGAAGGATTAAAATCGAATAATTGTTTGTGGCTGCACATATGCGCACCAAAACAAAACGGAACCTTACAAACATATTATTTATTGTTATTGCCTTAAACTTTTTTGTACTTAGCCATGTCCTATGTCCTGTGGGCTGCCAGCCAGAGTTGGGTGGAGGAAATTATTGTGTAACCGCTGCTGCTGTTCTGTAACAGTGCGTACAGCTTCTATTTGGACATTGCCATGGCATTATAGGAAGGTACAGCATATCTCCGTTATAGCTGGGTAATCCATGGAATATAAATATTTATAGTTTATGGTTATTGCATAAGATTGTTCTCAGTGTTGTTGGTTGTATATTAAGTCGTTTCGCATGTGAATAAATTGTTATTTATTAAATGAGCAAAAGTTACGATAATAATTCAGCGCCAAGGAGCATAATAATTGAAAATTATTATCAATTTAGCACATGAAATGAGATAAACATTATGTGTACACACAGATACAACCGGCAAACATGCTGATTTTGGCGGAACGCACGTGTGCGTTAAGTTTAAGGGGGTGTTCTTCTTGTTTGCTTAGATAGTCGTACTTACTTCATTACGGAATTTGTCGTCGTCGGAATTTATTTTCATATGAATAATTACATAAAATATGGTCACCATGGATCTGGAGTACTTCTATGTTGTACTTAAATGAGGACGAAGAAGTTGTGTGTTTCATGTGCATAGAGGTCGCTAAGATATATTTCATAAACTCGTTTTTATTAAGATCAAAATTCACAAGAAAACAAAAACTTCGATTTATCTCTCTTTTTCGTACAATTGTTCAACATTCAACATTAAACCACAGTTCCACAAGAATGTATTCATGAGATTCAGATGTAAACGTAAATATAGAAAAAATAAAACAGAGCAATTCATCACGTAGCATTAAGGTTCGTTTGTTTCAAAACAAAAGACGGCTCAAAAACATATATATTTACGAATTTGAAATAATTCCAAACGAAATGTTTACATTGCCCACTCACTGTCCGCCGAGTGAAAAAAATTACAAAAACAACAAAACCGGCATCAACTGAATTTCCGTTTTAACGAGATTTCATCAAAATTGAACATTTTCGGTCCGTTCAAAAAACATTTCCTGTATAAAATTTTAAGCAGGGCAGGGAGAGCAACAGGCCTTTTTATCTGTACCTATACAGAACATTCTAGTGGTCTATAGAAATTACTTTCAATTCGTTAAGCGCCCGCACTCCCACCTGGCGAGGAAGAAACAAATTCATTCAACCAGAAACAGCAATATGGCCGTTGTTTTGCCGTTTTGGACATTTTAAGCAATTGAAAATGTGCTGGGGGATAAAATAGTACAATGTCATATGCTTGGCAATACATCGGGTAGATAAATAAAATTTGTATTCACCACCATTTTTCATGTAAATATGCATTTATGTATGTATTTGCCTTTGTTTATTATTTAAACATTAAAAAAAGTCAACGTAATGGGCGGCTATATTGGATTGTTATTTTCTTTTAATTAAACTAGACACAATTAATAATAAAACAATTGTAAATAAAAGTGTATTAATACAAAGCAATAAATAATCCATTTAACTGATTGAACTCCAAATAAATATGGAAACAAATTCAACGATTATATTGGGATGATTTTTAAGAATAAATAATATCATATGAAGCGATACCATTTGAACTATTGAATTTCAATTAACATTTTAAGTATTTAAATTGTTTTCAAAAGCTAAATAGTTTAATTGAAACAATAACGCTTAAGTTTTTAATATTTTCGATCGTTCATATATGTACCTACATGCCATACATAGGTATGTGAAAATGAACAATGTTTTTTTTTAATCTTAACATTTTAATTCAAAATAAAGCAAACATTTAAAATAACTTTTCCCAACATTTTTGGCAATGACATGACGGGGTGAATATTGTACTCCAAGTGGTCAATTGATTCGGGCTTATCGACGTAGCCTAGCGACTTCACATGTTCCCTAATAAAATAGTCAAGCAACGTTAAATAGCACAATTTTTGAAGTCAATACATGGGTACGCTAAGCATAGTCATGCGCTTCCATCAATTAATTAACTGCAGCACGTAATATTGGGTAACATGTTGCGCAATCTACAGTACCTACCTACCTACATTGTTGCGTAAGCAGAAAATTCCAAATTTTTGCAGCTTCGTAGTTCAATTTTATTCAACTTATAAAGTTTTTACAGATGAGTTTATTGGCTTAACGATGGCTTTATATTTCTGTAAGGGATTAATCTTAAATCTAAGTTTACAATAATTCATATATAATTGTACATACGTTTTAGTTTTCTTCTTTAAGTTTTACAAAAAAAAACACGTTGAGCTGACGCAACTTCTTAATTCAAAAGGACAGATTTTTAGGTTAGTTTCTTTTTAAGGTTTATAATACTTCTGTTTCTTTCTTACATAGAAATAGAATAGTTGTCTCGTTTTATGCAGGAGTTCGAAATTAAGTTGAGGCATTGCCAGGTGTGGCAACAATCCCCCCTTGTAAGCAGAACGTCTCGTTCGGGTTACCAATTCCTTGCTGACCAACTTCGAGGGCTGCTATCTTGGTGGCTGGACGCAAGTATTCGCCACATTTTGTTTTGACACGGCTGACCGAATTTGACCATCCTTGTTAGGAACGATTTTTATTATTCTTCCCTTTGGCCAGGTATTTCTGGGACTATCCTCATCCACGATCACCACCACATCACCCACTGCTAAAGTTTTTACTTCGCCGAACCACTTTGACCGCTTGGTCAACGTAGGCAGATACTCCTTAATCCACCGTTTCCAAAATCGATTTCCGAAATTTTCACATGCCACCCAGTTCTTTCTCAAGGCTCCAGCACTATCATCTAGTTCGCAGAAACATTTCATTCCATTAGACGAGCCAAGAAGAAAATGATTAGGGGTGAGTGCCTCTTCGCTCTCGATATCGATAGGGACGTACGTCAGCGGTCTTGAATTGATGATTAGCTCAACTTCAGCCATCATATACTGAGAAGGAGTTCATCTTTGGGATTACGAGCAGTTGTGATCTGCCCTAAAGCTTCTTTAATCGACCGCACCAGGCGTTCCCAACTCCCTCCCATGTGTGGAGAAGATGGTGGGATAAATTTCCAATGTATGCCCTCATTCATTACTTCGCTAACGAATTCATTGTTGTTCGACAGACTCGCAACAGCATTCTTCAATTCTTGATTTGCGCCTTTGAAATTGGTGCCATTGTCACTCCAGAGCTCAATGGGTCTACCTCTACGAGAACAGAAACGTTTAATGGCGAGTATGCATGAGTCGCTTGATAAACTATGTGCGACCTCGATGTGGACGGCTCTTACCGTCAGGCAGGTGAACAAGACACCCCAACGCTTTTCTAGGCGTCTTCCCACAGAAGCAAATATAGGTCCGAAGTAGTCTACGCCAGTGTAGGAAAATGGATTTGCAAATGCTTTGAGTCGTGCAGGTGGTAAATCGCCCATCATTGGTGGTATAGGCTTGGCTTTGCGAATTTGACATACCGTACATGCGAGTTCAACTTTTTTCACGGCCGTTCTCAACGCTGGGATAAAAAACATCTGTCGGATTTCATTAACAACGGTTTCAGAAAACCTATGCCGGAATCTTTCATGAAAATCTTTAATTATCATTTGAGTTATGCGATGATTATTTGGCAGAATGATTGGCCTTTTGCAGCTAAAGTCTACATATTCTGCTGCATCGATTCGACCTTTAATGCGAATAACGTTATTCTCATCCACATACGGACTCGTTCTAAACAATGGACTAGTTTTCGCCAGAGAGACGTTTTTTGCGTTGCCATGTTTGCTTTTTTTAAGCAAGGCCCATTCTTTCGGATATGATTGAGATTGGCAAAGTCCATACAAGTAATTTTCAGCGGCAGCAATTTCTGATGGAGTCAAGCAGACTTCTTTAACAACATCTTTGCCCCATCGCACACGATTTACAAAACGAAGTACGTATGCCATCACTCTCTTTATATTCCTCCATTTGCTGAATCGGTTGCAGTCAATAATCGGTGACAGTTCAGAAATTTGATGAACAAACACTCTAGCTTCTTCGTTTGTAGAAAATTTTTCTGATGTTCCAGGCCACATGTCCTCGCACTGGTATAAGAATGTAGGTCCTACGTTCCATCGGCTGTTCGAATAAAATTCTCTACTCGTGTTCCACTTTGTCGCTTCATCGGCTACGTTTTCATCGCTAGGTAACCATCGCCACTACTTCGAGTTCGACTCTTCCAGAATTTCACCAACTCTAAATGCTACGAACTGTTTGAAACGTCTACTGTCGCTATTGATCCAGCAGAGTACAGTTTGGGAGTCTGACCAGAAATACCGTTTGTGTATTTGCACTGAATGACCTCTTACAATTGCTTTCGCCAACCTCACACCAAGCACTGCTGCTTCAAGCTCAAGCCGCGGAACTGACATTAGCTTAAGAGGAGCTACTTTTGATTTCGAAGCCACTAAGCTACATTCGATTTGGTTTCCTTTAACGACGCGTAGGTAGGCAACTGAGGCGTATGCGGATAAGCTTGCGTCTACAAAGGTGTGGAGTTCGACTTGACAGTCTTCGTAGGATCGTATTTTTCTCAAATAAGACCTTTCGATTCTTAGTTGTTCCACACTAGGTAGAAAATGAAGCCATTCGCACCAGCTTTGAAAATGTTCACATTTAATCTCTTCATCCCATTCAGTGTTACTGCGCCATATTTCTTGGAGTAATATTTTTAAGAGCACCAGGAAATTCGAAATGAGCCCCAGTGGGTCAAATATACTCATGAGAGTTCTCAAAACTTCCCTTTTTGTTGGTGCTCGTTGCTCATTCCAAACCTCTGGACTTAGTTTTCGAAGGTTGCAGTTGAATGAAAATAAATCGTCGTCCGGCGACCACCACATTCCAAGAATTTTCGCTGATTCGTTTATACCTTTACGGTTTTCGAAAATCTTATCTGATTTTACCGATCTCTCTCCAAGTTCATCGATGACGTTTCTGGAGTTACTCATGAAATTCCGGATTTCAAAACCACCGCTTTCATGTATCTGGATAACTTGGTTCGCTAAGCGCACAGCCTCTTCTTCTGTATCCAAGCTGTCCAGGTAGTCGTCTACATAATGATTCCTTGTTATCGCTTCCACAGCTCTTGGATATTGTGTAATATATCGCTCGGCATTTTTGTTTTTTACATATTGAGCACAGTATGGTGAACAAGTGGAGCCAAAAGTCATGACTTGAATTAAATAGTCTTCAACCTCGCCAGTATCCTTGTTTCTCCATAGGAAGCGTTGAGCATTTTGATCGGCTTTCAAAATCTGAATTTGGTGAAACATTTCTTTTATGTCACCACAAATTGCAAACTTGCGTTGGCGAAATCGAAAGAGAACGTCAGAAAGAGCGGGTAGCGTGTCGGGGCCAGTGAGAAGCTTTGAGTTCAAGGATATTCCAGAATAATTCGCTGCAGCATCCCACACTAGACGAACCTTAGCTGGCTTGTTAGGATTGACTACCGGAAAAATTGGGAGGTACCATATTCTTGGTTGGCTTTTATCTGTTTGTTCATCTTTTGTGAGCTTTCTAGCATATCCTTTTTCTAAATAATACTCGATTTGCTTATTAAGTTTATCTTCAAGAAGAGGATTCTTCTTTAGTTGCTTCTCAAGGCCAAACAATCTGCGTTCAGCTAGCAGTCTGTTGTTTGGAAGTGAAATCTTATCATCTTTCCATAACAAGCCAACGGCATATCTTCCCTGAATGTTGATCGTTGAACTGTCCAAAATTGCTTGAGCTCTCGCATCGTTTGCATTCATCGGCAATTTACTTTGTTTCGAACCAAAGTTTTCGATTTGAAAATATTCTTTGACTAACTCGTCAAGTCGGTCATCAATTCTCACTACTTGACAGTCACAAAAGAACAGCTTATGTGATTAGTTTGAAAAAGTTTACCATCTCGGTTTTCGCCGTACGGTCCGAAAATTACCCAACCTAATCTTGTTTTAGCGGCCACGGGCTCATCAACTTTCGATTCACGTATTTTCTGATAATTTACCAAGCTGCAATGGTCGAGACCAATTAGAATTCGCGGTTGAATGTCATGATACGACGTAGCAGGAATCCCCTGCAGATACGTAAAGCGCTCTTTGATGTCATCAAGGTTCATTGTCTGGATTGGCAACTCCAATGAGTCAATTGTACGAACTTGACTAAGCGGGTACGTTTTTGAAGACTTGTATCCAGAAATCTGAAGATTAACGACTTGGGAATTTTCATCTGATTGTTGTATTCCTGAAGTCCATTTCAGACACAAAGGGTTTTTCTCACCTTCGAGTTTCAGTTCATCCGCTAGTTTTGATTCAATTAGCGAAACTGATGAGCCGTCATCTAAAAACGCGTAAGTATGCAGTTTTTTCCCGGCACTATACAACGTCACTGGTAAAATTTTAAATAACATTTGCTTTTCTTTTGTTACATGCGCATTGCAATTTTGCTCTTCAATACGTGGCGTTGGCGCAGCTGACTCTAAGTATTTATGAAGCATCTGGTGGTGTTTGTAGAGACAACCATTCACACCGCACTTTTTCTCCGAGGTGCATTTGTGTCGGCGGTGGCTCACCAGATAAGTTCGACAGAGGCTGTTTCTATTGACAATGTCCCATTTTTGTTTCAAAGGGAGCGACTTAAACTTGCAACAACGTTCAATATTCTTACAACTTTCAGAACACACAATGCATTTTCCACTTTCTTCGATTCTGGCAGAGGTCGCTGCATGTTGATGTACATTAAGTATCGGAATACTAGGCGATCTCTTTTTCTCAGTCTTTGGCTCATTTGTTTTCGAGAAATTAATCTCTGTCACTTGACAAGCACCTTCTGCAACTTTGAAGAGCCATTCACTGAAAGCAGAAAGGTTTGCCGGATCAGTTGTGTTTGTGTTTACTTTAAACATGCCCCAGTTCAACTTCGTTTGGCTAGGCAGTTTCTGAACTAATTCTTGGAGCAAGTATGGGCTGTTGAGATGTGATTCAAGTCCACTGATTTCCATTGTGGCCACGATATTTCGCACGGATAACGCAAAACTTATCAAAGATTCTAGTTGGTCGTGTTTTGGTGACGGTTCAGATCTTATTTTTGCTATCAGTGAATTAATAATGGCTTCAGGTCGACCGTAAAGCATACGCAATGTTGATATGATGTTGGGAAGCTGATTTGGATACAGCAATTGAGCTCTTACCGCTTCCAAGGCTTTTCCCTTCAAACACCTCTGCAAGCGAATCAGATTTTCGTCGTTGGATAGACCGCAGACACGAGTAGAATTTTCAAAACAGCTGATGAATAAAGGCCACTCTTCGTGTCGACCGGAGAAACTTGACAATTCCTTGTGCATTATGTGCCTTGACGCAATTTGAGAGCTGTTGAGTTCTGGGCTGCGATCGTTGCAATTACCAAGGTTTAAAGTGTCGCCGGTTGAGTGTCTTATATGTTCGATAGGGAATGTATTGGCTGGTGGAATCTGCCCGTTCTGTATTCCGCTTGGCTGAGGCTGGTCTTGTGACATTGTTGGACGAATGGAATGGCTATTTGTAGGAGCGCATTGTGGTGGAGGTGCGATAAACTTTTCGGTTAAATTTGCCTGTTGTTCACCGACCCAATTCTCCAGGCGTTCATTGTCATGGCAACTGTCTTGTTCTTGTTCGCTTTCGTCCTCTGAACGTTTCTTCTAGAAGTGCGTACTTGGCGTCGAGGTACTCCTGGTCACGCTTTTGTTTAAGAAGCCTTTCCTCTTCCAGTCTTTTTAATTTTAACTTGAGCGAAGACGATGAACTAACCGATTTATTATCTTTGTGTGCCGGTTCCTTGACAGTGACTTGAGTACTTGACAATTGTTTGTTTTCATTCGAGTGCGTTTTAAAGAGAGTGGGGTTATCTGGAGGATGGCGGTTACGCTCTTGTTCAGAGGGATTACCTACATTCTTTGCGTTTTCATTCAAGTGCGTTTTAGAGAGAGTGGGGTTATCTGGAGGATGGCGGTTACGCTCTTGTTCAGAAGGATTACCTACATTCGTTGAACATTTTGGGCATAGCCAATCTTTGGCATTTGGCGAATAGTTTTAAGGGAAAAATCGTGAAAAAACCTTACCTTGAGGCTTGAATCGATGCGGTGTTGTTGCGGGGATGATCGTATAGGACTGTAAAACAAATTTAAAGAATGTTGCGTAAGCAGAAAATTCCAAATTTTTGCAGCTTCGTAGTTCAATTTTATTCAACTTATAAAGTTTTTACAGATGAGTTTATTGGCTTAACGATGGCTTTAAATTTCTGTAAGGGATTAATCTTAAATCTAAGTTTACAATAATTCATATATAATTGTACATACGTTTTAGTTTTCTTCTTTAAGTTTTACAAAAAAAAACACGTTGAGCTGACGCAACTTCTTAATTCAAAAGGACAGATTTTTAGGTTAGTTTCTTTTTAAGGTTTATAATACTTCTGTTTCTTTCTTACATAGAAATAGAATAGTTGTCTCGTTTTATGCAGGAGTTCGAAATTAAGTTGAGGCATTGCCAGGTGTGGCAACATACATCATTCATGGTTATTTAATTGATGAACAAAACTTTCATTGAACGATTTCATTGATGACATAGGTTCACAGTTTTTTGCACCTTACGGTTGGGCTCCCTTCATATACATTGCAAAGACACATCTGTATTACAAATACATATATCTAATGAAAAGCACAATAATACGCTTAGCCCTTTTTTTGATGTATATTGAGGTACCCTACATAAAATAAGTCGCATTTTATCAAATCATAAAAAGAAAAGTTTTCTACCTTTTTTTTACCAAATAGCAACTCTGGATTAGGCCACATCCTCCTTTAATATCTGAAAAATTGGTAGACTTGAAACGATGAGAATCATGGAGAACGAAGCAACATAATTTTGCGTTCAATTTTTCGTGTTATTTTGTTTAAGAGCTAAAGAACTTTGAAATTGAATGAAACAAAGAAGATTTCTTTAAAGTTGACATGAAATCGAAAGATTTTCTTCTGGAGTTATAATTATTTAAAGTATTCATCGAACACTATTAAGTTATTAACTTCGTAAACCTATTTATCGACGTTTATTAGGGCTGATTTGCGAGCGCTCTCAAAAGTTAATAATGGTTTTGACCTCTTTTAAGTTGAGAGCTTGGTGAATTTGACCCAACAATTTATAACTATTAGCTTCTTAACTATAATAGCGCTCTAAATTTGATTTCCTAGCGCCCGGCGCAATAGCTGGCCACTTAGGCATTGGATATTTAAAAGCTATCGCACCACTCTAATTTTTAAACTAAGAATTAATTTCCGACTGCTGACTGGCCGCTAATGAAAATTGCTCTGCGTTCAGCCATGTGCGATCTACAGACTCGAGGAGAACACTGTTCAAATATATCAAATGGCGCAAGCTTTAGTTCGTAGAAACATTGTTGGCGGTATTACTTCTTATCACACGATTCATATGCAGTCATTGCAGAAAATGGTAGTGACATTTACAAAGAAAATTAAGATGTTGAAGTTTATTCCAACGGTATTTCTGTTCTTATGATGAATTGTTCCGTGTCGTTCTGTTGCTATTTGGATGTCGAGAAAGCATTTGGGAGGGTCTCAATAGAGCCTTTCATCTACAAGCACATAAGGTTACCCTGAATCACGCATCATTGATTTATTCTTTCTTTTTTCTTTCTTCCAAGATAGTCGAAATCAACAGTAAAAATTAGAAATTGAAGTGGCTCTTTGTTTGAAACATATAACCCATATCATCTGATTCTGGCTCACTTACCGACTGTTCTGGTTCGGTCATAGATTAGAGATAGAAAGAGATCGGAAAGACGCATTTTATTTCCTTTTCATGTGAATAAATAAATGTGACTTACCGTATAAGGTATACGAGCCGGGGACAAAAGCCTTAATATCGCGCTTTTTTATGCTTGCTAATCATAAACTGTGTGGCGTGTGAGCAGTTTGTTCGAAATCTAAAATATTAGTTTAAAAAAAAATGAACAGAATTTTCAGAAATATTTGGGCGTTATCCAATCACTATCATTAAATGTATTGAGAATAGCTTGTTCTCTGATTTTTTCAGAAACTCTATTCAAGATTCAAAACCAAATCTTCGTTAAAATGAATGTTAGAATAACAGTTTCAAAAACAGCAGCATTGCACATCGGCGTCAGCCTGCAAATATGTTAAATTCCATGGTCTATCGAACAAAGCTAGCCTTGCATTCCCCTTATGTCCATAGTCTACCTTATTGCTTCAAAAAGTTAATGAGACCAACTAATGAGCTACAAGCTACAACTTTCCAATGTGATTCATTTTTTGAAAGACTGTAATGCTAAAACGCCAACTCTACGACAACAACAAGCGACACTAGCAGGAAGCACAACTCAAGCTAAGAAGAAGTTTATAGGAAAGTCTAATCGACTGATGCAAAAAGGATGACCAGTTAGGAACATCCAACGAATTAACCTGCTTCGGTGATATGGAAATTTCGGAAAGATTTCCTCCTTTTTGAGATTCCTGCCACAAGCAATGTTTGTCAAAGCACCGGATATTGCCGAATTATTACCTCAGATTACAGCTAAGGACATAAATTGAGCATTTTGAGCATCGATTGTGTAAGGTTCTCATGCAATAATAAAGTAATAATTTTAAATGATAAGAAGCAAAAGCATGCAAGCGAATAAAATTACTTCAGGCAACGTGCAATTAAAACTTAAATCTTAAATCAACCAAATCAACGCAAAAATAAATCAAACAACTTGTCCATTCGACTTCTTTATTCAGACTGTGCTTAAAACTTAACAATAGACCAGTAATTTACAGTATAATGCAATTGCAATGCATATAAATTGATAACAGTTGCGAGATCATTCGATATTGAGAGCGAGAGAGTTCTTTATTGAACTCTTTTATATTTTAACAGTTTTGTTTCGAACGAAACATATTTTAATACTTTAACAAAAGCTTTTACTAAACAAAATTGAAATGGAACATTATATCGTAAACGTGATGGCGTTGCCGAATATCATTATAACTAATTTTGTTAATGAATAACTTATTATTTCATGCATATTATATTTTTAAGAATATTGTAAGAGATGAAGTCTCTTACATCTCGATCATCCTGACATTAAATCGCCCTCGATTTACGAAATCATGTTCCTACATGAATACATTGATACATTTAAAACAATATTTGAAACAATAGTTCATAACATATACTTAATGAAATCTTGAAATTTTGAAAATAAAAGTGTAAAATTACATTTGAATGAGATTAAATTTTTTTGTTTAAACATTTTTGATTTGTTAATTTATCGATTTTTAAATTTTCTTTTGTCATGTTTTATTTAAAATACATTTTATTTCAATAATAATAAATCTTTCGTGTTCTTATACAAACAGTCCTATACAAATATTATTAAAAAACAAATAAATATATCGAAACTGAACAATACAAAGAATGAAAACATTTTAAAGATTGATGCATGCAAATTTGCGGCTTATGTCGCCATGTAATGTTTCATATTTTCTGGACAACAAACGCCTTCGTATGGTAAACGTGAAATTTGTAAATTATTAAGATCTTTAATTAGGTAACGATCGTTTGGCAAAATTTTAACGACTTCATAAGGTCCTTTAAATTTAGCCAAAAATTTCTTATTGAGTCCAGGAGTAGTAACAGTATTTTTAATTAAAACATAATCACCAACATTATACTTTGTGGGATTTTTGTGACGTTTATCATATAAAATTTTATTTTGTTCTTGAGTTCTAACAGTTTTTTCGGATGCATGCGCCCTAAGCTCTTTTAAATCTCTTGGTTTCTGCTCTATGATATTTTCATCTAAATATTCTTTAATATTGTCTTTAATAATACCCTTTTGAGCAACTCGAAAAAGTAACATGCTCGGAGTAACACCTGTACTTTTGTTTTCGGTATTATTTAAAGCAAATTCTACCTTTTGCAAAAATTTAATCCAACAACTCAAATCCATTTCAGACTCTTTCGAAAGCATCGGTGTGAGACACCTATTGATTCTCTCTACTTGGCCATTTGATTGCGGTGAACTCGTTGCAACTTTTATGTGTTTAATGGCATATTTTTCACAAAAAGTTGAAAAATCATCGGAGGTGAAACAACTCCCTCTATCCGAAATTATTCGAGTTGGCTTGCTGTAGAAGGAAAAATATGATTGGAGACACTGAATAACTTCTTTGGTTGTTGTACTCTTTACTGCATAAAGTTTCGTAAATCGTGAAAATCCATCGACAACCACAAAGATATGTTTCTTACTATTTTTGGTAGACGTTGGTAAAGGACCATAATGGTCAACGTGAAGGGTTTCAAAAGGGGTATCACCTTTAGGGATGTTATGCAACACCGCTTCTTTTTTGCCACTTGGTGGGGAGAAATGCAAACACTTTAAACAACTACCTATGAATTCCTTAATTTTGTTTTTCATACATGGAAACCAGTAGGTTTTCCTCAAAAAATTATAGCGCTTTTCTACACCGAGATGACATAATGCTTCGTGGTGTGTCTGAATGACATTTCTCTCCATTTTGGAAGGAACATAAAAAAAAGACTGTTTATTAATTTTTCGGTATACAAGACCATTTATTAGCTCATATGATGGGCTATCCCTTTTCTCTAACATCTCAACAATTTGTTTCAAAACTGGGTCTTTTTGCTGGGCTGCAGCAAGTGCGTGCTCAAAAGACTCGGTTTCGACAACAAAAATGTTATGACACCTACTGAGCGCGTCAACATGACCCATTCTTTTGCCATCTCTATGCTCGATGACATAATCAAAATCTGCGAGCTCTAAGGCCCACCGAGAAATTCTTGGATTCAAAATCTTTTTGCTTAGTGTTTGGGTCAGTGACGATCTTAAATTTGATTCCCGTTAAATAAATTCGAAATCTTCTGAGGGCATAAATAATGGCGAGTGTTTCCATCTCATAGGAATGGTATTTTGATTCCTGGGCAGTTGAACGCTTTGAAAAAAAAAATATTGGATGAAGTTGTTTATCATCCTGACGCTGCAATAACACGGCGCCAAAACCTATACTACTAGCGTCACAGTGTAGTTCCGTATCTGCCTTTGGATTGAAAATTCTTAAAATAGGAGCATTTAAAAGTTTTTCTTTTAATAAATTAAAGTCTCCAGCTGTTTCTCGCCAAATTCAAACTTAACATCTTTCTTCAAAAGATCATTCAGGGGTTGTGCTAAAAGAGAAAAGTCCTTAATAAATTTCCTGAAGTAGGAACACAAGCCTAAAAATGAATGAAGCTTCTTTTGATTGGTCGGTATTGGAAATTCTGAGACGGCTTTTAGACCATCACTGTTTGCACCTATTCCGTTTGCCGAAACTTCATACCCAAGATATTTAATCTTTTCGTACATAAAGACACACTTATCAAGTCGTAATTGTAAGTTTTTCTCCGAAATAATATTTAAAACTTTCTTCAAAAGAGCAAAATGTTCATCCTTAGTTTCAGATGCAATCAATAAATCATCAATATAAATTAAAAGCTGTCCACTAGCAATGAGGTCATTAAATGTTTTATTGATGAAGCGTTGAAAAACCGACGGCGCGTTTTTCAACCCGAAGGGCATTCGAACGTATTCAAATTGTCCCATAGGCGTTACAAATGAGGTGAACTTAACTGAATCTTGAGCCATTTTCACATGGTGAAAACCGCTTTTAAGATCGAGAAGCGTAAAGTATTTTTTATTTCGGAGCCTATCAAGATGATCCTCAATAAGTGGTAATGGAAAGTTATCTTTCACCGTTATTTTATTCAAATTCCGGTAGTCAACACAAAGGCGCAATTCGCCGTTTTTTTTCCTAGTCAAGACGATTGGGGATGCATAAGGCGAATTACTCTCGCGAATAATACCAGTTTTTAACAAATCGTCTAAAATTGTTTGTAATTCGATTTTATGAGAGTAAGGAAGACGTCGAGGCGCGCAACTAAAAAAACTGTTAGGGCTATTCAAAACAATTTGCATTTCATAATCGTCCGGATAATTTAAGCTGTTTCTAGAAATGTTCTCGTAAACCAAACTTTTTACCCTTTCTTTTTCATCTAAATTCAAATTTTCGTTAATTTTAAGAGAAGTATTCTCATCGCGTACATCACACACATCAATTTTTAAAATATCTTCTTCAAAGTCTGAACTATCATCAAAATTTTCGTTTTTTTTTTCGTAAATTTTAGATCGTATATCTTCAATTTTCTTCACATTTGTTTCTTTAATAATCAATTCAATATTAGATTTATGCAAAAAATCTCGTCCTAATATAAGTGGATCTTTCATTGTTCCATCATTCACAACATAAATACATAAATTGACGAAATCACCATTAAATTTAACATTACATAGGGTAAAACTATACAAAGCGCCCCACAATTCATCAAACATAAATAAAACACAAAATTTTAACATAAAATCACATTCTTTTATTTTAAAACAATAATTAGTCTTTTTTCTTAGTATTTACATTCAATAAACATAAAAACAACAATAGTATAAAATAAATAAAAATATTTTTTTGAAAGTTAAGGTGGGGCGTTTTGTAACTGGGGTAGCGGGCAAGATGCCCCAGGCTATTTACAAAGCGCCCCATGAGAAAAGTGAAGAAATATTACATTAAATTCTTTCAAAATATTTTAATATCCCAGTAAAATAGCGTCTCTTTTCAATTTGCAGCCGAAACTGTTATCTATAATTAGTCGAATACGTTGTACAGGACTCATGTAACAAAGCCTTGCAAGTTACGCATGAGATCCAGTCTTCTGAGGAAGCAGTTTGCCAATGATCATCAATACACTAAAATCAATCGCTTTAGCCATATCCTTTTCGAACTATGAGGCCCACAATGTCTTTCGCAGATAATTTCAATGCATTTCTAAAGAAATTTGCAAGACAAATTTGTTAAATGCATCAAAGTATAACTGGGGCATTTTGAATTTTCTTCACTGGGGCGATTTGTAAATGCTGGAACACAAAGCGCCCCACATGAAATATTGACTCTCAACATAAGATAACGTTATGAGTTAAAAATAATATAAAAACAAAACCAAAACTCTTTTTATGTGTATGAACAGTTTTCAAATATTGCTCATACTTTCCGAGAAAATTAAATTTAAGTGGATCCCCACCTCAATATTTTTGGGCCCACAAAATCGTTTTTTCTCTTTTATTCTTACACGCATAAACGAATCCCATCCACACAAAAGCCCAACTGGGCAACCATTTAAACCTGTTTGAACACGATTAGTTTGATTTGAATATCTACTGTTTTGAACGCAGTAGGCTGGTGGGGCGTTTTGTAAACCGGGGCGCTTTGTATAGTTTTACCCTATAAATTTACCTAGTATAACCAGTCTTGAATTGTTGATGCCATAAAAATCATTGTTCGGGGGATCCAGGGTAGTCATCGTAAAAGGTGGCACGTATTGACGCTGGACAAAGCTGATTGGGCTCCCAGTGTCGATAGTTGTCATCACATGCATGCACATTCGAACCGTCTCAGCTTCAGAACTCGTGACGTGAAACTCCAAGACGCCATGGAACTCGCTCATCAGTGATGAAATCTCGGAAGTGGTAGGTACTTCGTCCTCTTGAACCATAAGGACAGTTGATGATTGAGGGCAATCGCTCACAACATGCCCTATTTTGCCGCAGCGAAAGCATGATCCTTTCTGTCGACGTGGCCTTGGACATTTTGGTGAAATGTGGCCCATCTCGTTGCAATTGTAGCACTTAATTTTTGTGTCGACGCGTGGAAATGGCTTTGATTGCTGGGGAGGTCTACTGTACGAAGACGTTGAACTTTGAGTTTCGGACCTCATTTTTTCGTACTTCCGAAGAATAATTTTCAACTCAGCGATTGTGTTTGCCGTAAGCATGAGCTGTTTGTTAAATACGGAATCTGGAATTCCCTTTATAACGTAAGCAATCACGTCTTGCTCGTCGATTTCAGCAGAGGATGCAATCTCTTGCATAGCAAGAACATATTGCTGGAAACTCTCGTCTTTGCGTTTCCTACGATGACGCAATGCATTGTGGACGTCGGTAGCAGTTGTGTGGTGGTGAAACTCGTCCAAAAGCGCAGCCTTAAGCTCAATCCACGACCGAAACGACTTTGACCTTGAGAACAACCTTGCAGTGCCCTTAAGCAAGCGTTTAAAATATATAAATGACTCGGACTCATTTAGATGGTAGGTAACAATAGCGTCTTCAACGTTTTCAATCCATTTTTTTATTGGATAATCGTCATCACCAGAAAACGAGGGTAATGAGTCTTCAATATCACGTGCTGTGCATCCACCGGTGGAACGGTTCTCTCTAACGGAGCTACCAAGTTCAGCTAACCGTTTTTCTAGTGTAGCAATTTCTTCCTTCTTTCGGAGCACCTCACGAAGTCGGTCTAAACGTTGTTGCACAAAATTTTCTTCCTCTTCCAAGTTGTCATTGGCAACGTAGTCGTCGTCGTCGTCACCTTCATTGTCGTCATCATTATTTGCATTTGCAGGGAACAAACCATCAATTTCGTCGGAATGAAGTGCAGAAATGGCTTCATTTAATCGAGCCATAAGTGCAGGTTTCAAACCAATAGTAGCCAAACCCATTTCGGCCAATTTCAACTTAAGATTTGGAACTGTAGACGTTTCCACAAATCTCAACGCACGTGCTCTAGCGTCCATCTCCATAAGATTTTACGTAGAAAAAAAAATTGCAACGTATTTGCAAATAAAATCATACAAATTCTACGATCAATTGGGATCTTAATCTCACTTCTGATTTATTGTAAGGTTCTCATGCAATAATAAAGTAATAATTTTAAATGATAAGAAGCAAAAGCATGCAAGCGAATAAAATTACTTCAGGCAACGTGCAATTAAAACTTAAATCTTAAATCAACCAAATCAACGCAAAAATAAATCAAACAACTTGTCCATTCGACTTCTTTATTCAGACTGTGCTTAAAACTTAACAATAGACCAGTAATTTACAGTATAATGCAATTGCAATGCATATAAATTGATAACAGTTGCGAGATCATTCGATATTGAGAGCGAGAGAGTTCTTTATTGAACTCTTTTATATTTTAACAGTTTTGTTTCGAACGAAACATATTTTAATACTTTAACAAAAGCTTTTACTAAACAAAATTGAAATGGAACATTATATCGTAAACGTGATGGCGTTGCCGAATATCATTATAACTAATTTTGTTAATGAATAACTTATTATTTCATGCATATTATATTTTTAAGAATATTGTAAGAGATGAAGTCTCTTACAATTGCATATTGCCTAGATTTAGCATGACTCTAGTTTTGTATAACAAACAACAAACCTGAGCACAACTAAGTCATAACTGAGATGTCAAAAGATATATGGGTTTTCCAAATCAACAATTTCCGTGAATTGCTTTTATTGCTTCTTAGAACTGGATTCAATTTCTTTTACATTTTTGTCATCCATCTATTTCTATCTATACCGGTGTCTTTCATGAATATTGCTGATGCAGCATCATAAATCCGATAAAATCAATAGGTACACAAAGAGCACTTCTTTGAGTTTCAAACAAACAAATTTATATGCTTCTCTATTTGCAAATTGGATTTTCAAAAAAGAACTCAAGCAAACACGATTCAAATATAAATGTTTCCGCTGCTTTACTTTACGAGAGTAAATAATTCAAGCAACCGGCTGGATCCCGCTTTTCGGAATTTTCAAAAACAGCCGGAAGTAATTCATTAAGCACAAATCTGCAATGAACTGATCTCCTCTTTGGCGAACAACTTAAGTACCAAAAATCGAACATTTTCACAGCAAAAGTTTTACAAACTCAAACAATAAAGACCATCAGCAGCAGTGTAGTGCCAAGCAATTTGATACATTTGCCTTCGATTCATGGTAGTGTGCAACGTGCAGTTAAAATATTGAGGTATAGCTCGATACAGCCACGGTAGCTATATCAAAAGTTCGCGACACATAAACGGTAACAACTTTTACTAGGAACCACCGTGTCGATATATACGCTGTGCCCGAAGGTAAAGCTAAAACAGAAAAATGAGCAATACCTTCACCAAAGCCCGAAATTACAGTTAACATCAAAAGTTGTGCTTTCAGCTTAAAATCTATTGAACCAACAGTGTACCCTCTTTGGCCATATAGAAGTGTCGTATAAGCCAACAACGGAGTACACCGTACATCTGCATCCCAGTCTCAGTCATATAGACCTGACTGAGACGCGGGGTAAATATTGGCTGCAAGGTGTGTCCTTATACACCGCAGAAAATAAACTACATATTTGAGCATAAATCAAATCGAATCGGAGCGCAGCGATAGCGAAGTCATTTTGCTACATTGCTGCATCTTCAAAGAACCTTCATACACACCAGGCCTTGAGCTGCGATTTATGCAAAAGTACAACAAATGGCTGCGAGGGGTGTTTTACCCCACAGCAAGGATTTGACTTTTCATGTGCATGTGACTTGTGCAGCGAGTTAAGCGAATTGTTTTTCGTTGGGAACCAGGAAAAACCTTGTGCGTGTTGATTACCGTTCTTGAAGTGAATGAAAAAAATAAAATGTCTCAAAAGCATTTCCCCAAAGTGGGGTAAACATTTTCAAAATAGAAATGATACCTCCGAGAGTCATTTAAGTCACACGCCGGAAGATTAAAACGTCCTTAAATGGCCATTTCATTTCTATCAAATTTGCTAGAGTCTAAGCCACTTTGGGAATCCTTGACCCTACTGTAGCGTGCCTGAAAGCAAAAATAACACAAAAACACAACTTCAATTTCCATAAACCAGTTCTATCTAGTGTTGGTTGAAACGTTTTGTGTTTGTGTTTTTTTTTATTTTTTTTCTTGTGAACAAATTAATTTCGTTCGTTATAAGAACGTGCAAAATTCGTCGGTTTGCATAGTTGTTCGTCGTCATGTTTCATTAAGTGTGACATCTTTAAACTTGAAATCGCACCTGTACCTATACCCAGGACGAAAGTGAAAAGATTTTTTCTTCTTTTTTGCCTACTCCTTTTGATGATGACAGGTTAGGTAGTTGTTCGGAAAAATACGCCTGAAGGCATAGTGTTGTTCAACACACGTTCTCTCTGCACAGCAATGAAGGCAATTACCCAAGAAAGAAGCAAAAATAAAATTCTTGAAAAAAAAATAGAGAGAGACTGAAGAGTATCTACAAGTTTAATGAAATTTTTGATCCTTAGCCATTATTTCACTCATGTTGACACTTATTTTAATTCCAGAGCTGCATGCATTCTACATAATTTCTCTCTGGGTTTGCGAGATAGTATATGTACTAAGTGTAAAAAGAAGAAACGAACAAAAAACACACCGAAAATGAAACGAAGAAGAATGTCCTTGTGCGACAATCACACGTTGGTCATGAAGAAGAATCTCTCGTTTGCCACATTACTCACGTAGTTAGAGCCGTTGTAACACCAGCATGGGAGAACCAATGGTATACGAGTATACGACAACAATGATGTGTTTTATCAGGCCAGTGGTTGGAGTGTGTTTCGAGGGGTTAAATTATTTTCTAAGATGCTTGAGCCGTTCTCGAGTAAAATTATTAAAAAAATTTAACGAGGGTATTTTGATCAGTACATAACCTACAAACAAAAATCAATGAAAAAACTCACTGCACTCTGAGAGTGCCAGCAGAAGTGAAAATAACCAAATTCGGACTGAATGAACACCTCTTCTCATGTTGACAGTTGATGAAATGTACAGCGCAGTGGTCGGCTAAGACCGTGTACACACTGCAAAAGCATGTCCATGAAAAATGTTAATATGATAATTTTCCTCGCTCCTTGTTAAAGAATTTGGAATAAATGCCTAGTATCCGATTTAGGTATTTATCGAATTATCTGTACAAGTTTTGTCATACCCTAACTTTTTAATTGTTGGCAGTAAAAATATCATTGCGCGTAAACACGGTATTTCGGCTACTAAAAAGTTGACTCCCATTCATATGTTCGTACATCGCTAAAAATGAAAAATAATCACCTAACCATATCCCCCACACACAGTACTACCATGCTAATAGTTGTATGAAGTATTTCTGACAATTCCATTTTCTTTCATATAACCGCTATAAAACACAACTTGGTAGCTCACTTCAAACGATTCATTCATTTAGGCTCTGTGGAAAGAGACCACTCTTATGATATCCAATAACCAAAAAGAGCTTCTTATCTCTCACGCTCAGCCTGATCTCATAGATCTTGTTGTCTCGATCTGACGGAAACTTACCCATCCAATATATCGGCTTTTTCGTTAAGAGTGCTACAAAAGTTTTTTGTAATAAAGCAAAAACGATTTTAGATATCAATCAAACTTTTTATTCACGCAAAAGTTAGAAGTGACAATTCATGTCAAAAATAAACAGTGAGGATCGTGCAATAACGATTTCCATTCACAGTAACGAGCCGGTTTTGATCATCGCCGGCCCATAAACCACTGCAAACAGTGATTTTTGCTGAATGCAATGGTGACGTGTGGATTGCTACCTTACAAATAACGCATTTTTTACTTATTGACCAAGCCATTGAGCCAAAAATGAGCTTCAACCGAGTATGATTTTTCGATAAAAATCCGGATTATTTTCAAGTTGATGTTCAGTGCAATTAACGAACGTACGACTGACGCATATAATGGTCAGATCTTGTATCAATAAGATTTAGTAAGGATGTAGACCAAGATTTTTCCACAAAATGCACCACAATGACGTAATCGAAATGCCCAGTTCTTGAGAACAACGAGTATCTAATGGACTGATTTGGGTCATTTTCAACTGAAGCACTAGAGGCAGCAATATTCGACTCACTACGGGCACTGACTCCGAATTTTGGTAGTAAATTTAAATCTACACTAATATATAAAGCTGAAGAGTTTGTTTGTTTGAACGCGGTAATCTCAGGAACTACTGGTTCGAATGGTATAATTCTTTTTGTGTTGGATGGTGCCTTAATCAACTTAGACATTAGGCTGCTTAACATTAAGCTGTGACCAATAGCAGCGAAGAATCTGTGGAAAATGTGGAAAAAACGGCAAAAAATATACATTTTTCTGCGTTTTAACGCACTTATCTCAGGAACTACTGGTTGGAATGGTATAATTCTTTTTTTGTTGGATGGTCCATTAATTGAGAAAAATTTGAAGCTATTTAACATTAAGCTGTGATCAATAGCAGCGAAGAATCTGTGGAAAATATGGAAAAAACGGCAAAAAATATACATTTTTCTGCGTTTTAACGCGCTTATCTCAGGAACTGCTTTATGAAATTGAACAATTTTTTTAATGTTGAATGGCCCATTTATCAAGGAAGGCTTGAAGCTATATAAAATTTAGCTGCGACCAATAGGAGCGAAGAATTTGTGTAAAATGTGGAAAAAACGGCAAACAATACAATACAATACAATATAAAGTTCGTTTGAACGCGGTAATCTCAGGAACTACTATTTCGAATTGTAAAATTCTTTTTGTGTTGGATAGTCCATTAATCGAGGAAGGCTTTATTCTACTTAAAATTAAGCTGCGACCAATAGCAGCGAAGAATCTATGGAAATGTGAGAACTGAGATTTTTTTCTGAGATCTCTGAGATGAAATTATTTTGGATTCGATTTCTCACTCAGCTATTTGACGTGGCTGACATATGTGCAGCAACAATTAGTAAGGTAACCATTAAATCTCAATGATAACTGAGAATTATGTTCCACCAAATGATTTTGCCTTAGTCAAGGTGACATTGAGACCTCAGTGAGATGTTGTTAGGTGGAACTGGCCTAATAACTGCTCAAATTAGAATTTTGAGAGTTCAATTGATTTGTGAATGTGATTGATTGCACTATTTGTGCAGATTATTGTGTTTAAACCATATCATTTTATGTACTTCTTAACTAAAAAATATGCTCAGTTTAAAGAAAAAAACAAAAAATTTACTTAACGAAAAAAAAACGATGCAGAAGTAAGAGAGATATTAGAATTAGGGAGAGTTCACCCAAGGGAATGCTTTAAGTATGAACAACTGAAGGGAATCATAAAAAATGCTCAAATGTTTCAAGTTCAAGAGAATTACGACCTAGGGAGAGTTGACTGCAATGCAATTTTACAATAACTTCCGAACAAAATTCCCACGCGCGCATGATGCACAAGTCGAGACGATACTCTGGCTTGTGGACGAGGGAGAGGCGGACGAAGTCGCGGGCAACTGCTAGTTATTTATATTCGTTGTCCGATATATGGAAAACCTTACTGAAGAGAAATATCAAGAGAATGAGCAAAAATATGGCATCTTTTGCTGACGGTATCGGTGTACTTTTGTAACGCCCCTATTGAAAAACCCGTTTCAAATTTTTTTTTTTTTTTTTAAGATCTGTACGAAAGTGTATAGTGCCGAGAGCGTAATAGGATTTCATTTCAAAAAGTTTTGGGAAAGTGGCCAACTTCTCACTTCTTTTCACCCGCCCGTTTGAAAAAAAAAACCTTTCCTAAAGGTCTGCTTAATATGCCTCCGTAGAGGATATGACCTCCTCTTTTGACTGAAATTTGTCTGCCCGCTGAGTGAATTTTCCAAGTTTGGAAACCAAAGAAAATCGCACTGGTCGAAAACGTAGCTCGGTTCCGCCATGGCGATGGCGGAAGAGTGGCCAAATACCCTACGAAGCGGTCCGTTTTTGCTCTTCTCCAAGTAGTTAATGTGTGATGGTTTGGGGGCCATCACCTTTCCAGCCAATGTGAAAGTTTTCGTAACACGAGTACCGGCTGAAATCCACTGGTTCGAATCTACCTTGGTCTATGATTTGCATTGGATCTATGTTTCGTCGGCTGTCATGTGGCAACTCTGATACTCTTTTTAGTTGCACTTAAACAGTGTTCTCAGACTCTGCTCTGAAGTCCAGAATGATCAAACATGGCACCCTTGCAGTGACAACTTTCTCGTGCCCGAAATTCCATGTAGGATATAGGATACGCAATTTTTTGAATTGGCTACAACTGTCCTAGTTATTTCGCCAAACGCAATTTTCTTCCAGCGTTTCTTTCTTTAAGTACACTGGAACTCGCCAACGAAGAAATAAAAACCCTAATTTTAACTCGAAATTGCACTTCAACACCATATTTTTTTATGTAACTACACCATGTGAATTATAAGGAAGCAAATGATTAAGAATTGAAGAATTTAATGAAAATTCAAATTTGGATTTCTCAACGGTCGTTCGGTTGGCAAGCGAATCTGGTTTTAGCTTAAAGGACGGTTCGGTTGATGATGATTTTAACGGGTTTTGGCTAATGGAGGAGGAGTATTTGTAACTGGTGATGGGTGCATTCGAATGATTTAATTGATTATAATCGAATCAGACAATCATTCGATTATGCACTGTGAAATAATTCGAATGATTTCTCAAATCTACAACTCTTGCTACAACTGCTACTCTTCAAAGTTCAAAACTGAAAAGAACTCGAACGACGATTTATTAGTTTTCGAATGAAAATAATCGATTATTGGTAGGTATTCGAAAATTCCAATGACGATTATTTTGATTTGAATGAAATAACTCGAACAACGATTTTATTTTAGGTTGAAATTGCAAATATTTGGAATGGAATTTTGGTGGTTTTTGGTAACCTCTTTTAAAATGGAACAAAAATTTGTATTTGAAGTTTTTTTTTGTAAGATTATAGGTTCGATGTAACAACTTTCAAGGTAGAGGTTTGGAATACTTTTTTAAAAAAATATATAAATAGCACTCCTGCTACGTCCCTGCTTACTCGAAATTGATGGCAAACTTTTGACCTGTTGTAGTTTTTCGTTTCAACAAAGCGGGAAACCCCTTTCAACATAATGTCCCATTTTTCCATCTGGTTTTTCTTTCTATTTTTTGCGATTGTATGATTCTTCTCTTTTCCTACACTTTCACCATATTTTCCCTCTCACCTTAATTAAATGGAAAGAAATTTGTCAGAACGTGTCTTCTTTTGGCTAAGGGAATATCAGATGTGCTAGCTATATTTTCCAATGGCACTGGCACATAACAAAAAATAAATGTTGTCTACGCGAAAGTATGCTTTATGACCTGTTCTATTCGTAACTCGTCCTTGCTGCACTCAGCATTCAGCTGCGTGTCTGAATTATCAAAACGTGTTACTATTTTTTTTTTTTTGTCAAGCTACACCATAATGACACCTTTTTTTGTTGGAAGTGTGAAAAATTAGACTAACGACCTGGGGTTTAGATTTTTTTTCTTGCATGAAAATTTTCTTTTCTTACAATCTACATGGAAGTACCTACTGATTGAAGATAGCATATTTGTTTAATTTTAGTATTTCGGAGATTTAAAAAAAAAAACCGTCTCCATTTGCTAATGGACTATTTTGTCATGTCCAATCAGCGAAATCTGTCAAACAAAACCTGGCATATCGACAAAAACGAAACCTCTTATTCCACATCATTCTTGATTAAAAGGCTTCTTTGCCTATAATCTGGTCTTTCAGAACCTAATCTCATTGCGAGTATCATTCATACAAAAAAATAAAAAAGAAAATTATTCCAATTCATTACGCTACCATATCTCTACCGGTCCGGTCCGCTTTCATCCAGATGACCCCTAAAGAATCTTGTGCTGAATCACCAAAGTCAGCCATTATCATCATCAGCAACAGTATCCTCAGCATAGTCCCTAACTTTCATCATCATCATCATCATCGTCCTCGGTTATTATCACTCCATCACGAGCACAAGGTGGGCGAGAACCAGTACGCAAATTCAAATAACTTTCCGACAAGAGTCAACCTCTAAATGTGTCCGGAAATTCTGGTTGTCGGTCGCGTTTTGACTTGCTTGTCATTTTTCCGTCTTTATGCTTCTGTTGTCCTGTAAAAGAGGATGGTCTCCCCTAAAAAAAAGTAAAGGCTTTTGGGTTTAACAGAGAAAAAAACACAATAGCGGTAGAACTATATTTTTATTCCAAGCACCCGCAAATTTAAGTAACAAAAACAAACTAAATTAAACTTTTTTTTTCGGAAATCCACAAAAAAGACACAAAACGAAACAAGGATTTTCCGCTTTTGTTAGTGTTTTGCGTTACCAAAACTAAAAAAGAAAAACCTTTCGGACTTTTCTCATGACTGCTGTTCGCATCATACGGTTGCATTACTGTGTCAACAACAGGAAGATTATTTACCTTTCTACCACCATCGAGAGGATGTTCTCAAAAATTCAGTCTTGTCGTTCGTTGTTGTTGTCGGGGAAGCTTCTATTTTTTTTTATTATCATTTTTTCTTTTGTAGCGGATGACGAGGACGACGACGAGACGGATGAAAATGGGAAATAGTTTTGCTGGAACTAATTGCTATTTACAAAATTTGTCCTTGTGATTAATGACAATGGAAGTCTGTTTTTGTCAATTTTTCTTTGTGCCGGGAAATGAAAAAATGAGATGAATTTCCACCATAAGCCTTAGGTGAAAGTTTGACTAACTAGTTTGATGACAAATGATGGTTGAATTGAAGGTCTTGTTTTGGTTTTGGGGTCAAGGTCTTGTGTTGTTGAATAATTTGTGGTTGTTCAATCAATTGATTCGATATGAAATTTTTGCGGACCTTTAAAAAAAAAACAACTGGACAAGTGGGAGATAAACCTGCTCGTAATCGTTTATCCGAAGAAATCGTTTGCGAAAGACGAATGAACGAAAACGAAGTGATCTATAAGGGTTTCGTTTTCACTTCTGTATGGAACCTAGAAAAGCGTATTTAAGAAATTTCTTGAGTAACAGACCGTTTCGAATTGTTGATCAACCTTTACAAATGGCGTAGAACAAAAGTTATCAAATAAAGTATCTAGAAAAAATCTTGAGCAAACACATTTATTTTCCTTGAGTCAGAAATAACAGGGGATAACAATATAGGATAAGAAATAAGCAAGCGGAGATTAGTTGGGCCCTGGATCCGTTCATGAGGAAAGACGATTTGCAGACGATATAATAATGAAGAAGAACACATTATGACAAAAATACAGCTTTGTAAAGTCCTATTCCTTTGAAGAAAAATTCATGGTAAAGGACAGCGTCAATAAGGGGTAAGCCTTGACGTGGCGGAGAGGCTTACGGTGACTACTGCTATGAAGCAGAAGAGCCTCCAAAGATCAACAGGTCTAAGCGGAGCTAAAGGAAGGCTGTTGCTACTAATTACCACCCAACGAAGGAGTTTTCCCACCAAGGCACTTCCAACAAATGACGGAAGCGGAAGAATTCTTTTTCTTAGAATCAAACACTTCCAGTTATACCAACATTTACGTAATCGAGGTGGAAGCGGCAAAAGTAGATTTAAAGGTCAATGAGTTCAAAACACAGTACACGCTGTCATCAAAAAAGACACTCAACACCGACGTATTGGAATAACGTCACAATGAACAGCCATAACATCGAGGTAGTAAAGGACTTCGTCTACCTTAGCTCCGCTATCTATAGAGATACCAACATTAGTTGTGCTGTAATCAAACTAAGAAAGGCCTCTCTCGAGCAACTAAAGTGTCCATATATAAGGCTTTCATCATCCCAGTCCTGCTGTATGGGTCAGAGGCATGTACTTTGACGAAGGCGGATGAAAATACCTTGGATTGTTTCGAGAGAAAAGTTCTTCGGACGATTTTTGGTCCCGTATCCATTGATGGTGATTGGAAAAGAAGATACAACACAGATCTGTACGGGTTGTACTAGGACACCAGACTAGCCAAGAGAGTTTAAGTTCAGTGCTTGATATGGCTTGGTCATGTGGAGTGCATGGACAACAATGCTCCGGTTCGCAAAGTTTACGACTCTAACCCAGAGGGACGCCGCAGTAGAGGAAGATCTCGTCTAATGTGGCGCACGCAAGTGGATGGGGACATCAGCCAACTTGGCGTGCGAAAATAAAAGCAACTAGCTAGCTGGCTGGAGAAGCTTGTTAGTTCAGGCCTAAGTCCACAATGAATAGCCGCCTTTAGGCGCTGGCCACCCTGTGTCAGTAAGTAAAGGACAGCATGGCAGACAAAATGAAAATGACACCCTATGCCTGGTGATAAATTTGTTATCGCTACAAACCTCTTAAAACAACACCTTACAAGAATGATAACGAGTAATTTATTAGCCTCGATAGATATCTTAAGGTGTCGAGGTGGTAATTATTACTTGACTTTAATTGTTTTTACACTCCACATTTATATTGTACTTTAACCCTCAACCCGCCCACATGAATTAGTATTCATCCTTGGCGTCTAAAACATACCTCCACAGCAATTTTCCAAACAAAAAATTATGAAAATTCCGAACCATTGAATTTATTTTTTGTTCTCATTTTTTCCTCCATTCAACTCCTCGTTATTTAAAATTCCAAAACATAATTTATTTAAGTGAACAAAACTAACAGAGAGGCAAAAAAAAAAACAATAAATACTTCACCAACGTCCTTCGTACCTATATCACTTTTACTTCACTCCCAGTCGGATACACATATACATACGTCTTTGTATTATCCCCTGCATGAACATTGTACCCAGTTTTTTTTTACACAAAAAAAAGTAAAGAGAAAAAAAGGATTCCATTTTCATGAAATGAAAGCCAAACAAAACCGAAATATATAGGTGGACGTACCTATTGTTCAGGCCGATTGTGAAGCCGATGAGAAAAAGGGGACCCACAGATTTCACAAGAACCTAGTCCTTAACCCCCTCTACCGTACTCGTTAATTCCCTTTTTTGTCAACAAAGAAGAAAAGCTCCAAAGGGCATTTCTAAGCACCCAGCTAATTTTGATAATGAAAATCAGATTTAGCGAGTGTAAACACAATTTTGAATGTAATTCTAAGTACCACGTCCCTTTGAAGTGTTTTTGTACTTCACCATGATTACCATCACCAACACCATCTCCCACAAGCAACCACCTCAGAACTTCCGCCTTGCTACCGACTGTTTGCTGGGGCGGCCACTCGCTGTATTTCATCGCAGTTGTGTTGCAGTATTTTCCATAACTTAATTGAATGTTCAAGGACTTTAATTAGAATTTTCAGCATTATAAACAAATTATTTAATTATTTCAAACAAACATGGTTGGAGAGATGCGATACCACCATGTGGATAGCTGAGAATTATTTTACGAGGAAAGGGATAATGACTGGGCTCTAAACAATGGCAAAGTACCTAATTCCGTACAATTGTACGTTCCGTGTGCTTAGCACAGATACGCAACAATTAGAAAAAAAAAATTGTAGGATGACTGTGTTGCGCATATTGATGAAAGAGTGAGCAGTGGAATTATATATTCAAGGACCAAAGTGGGACCCTTGTATAGGGTCAAGGAAATATGTTTATAAATTGAAGGAACACGATCGCTTTTTTTAAGATTACGTTGAAGATGAAAACACCCAGGATTTGACAACACTACTACAACCACATATCACATATCAACGAATCAAATGTTTTGCTGTAGGGAAATGACAAGACTATTGTTTAATCCCGCAGGTGGCAATGGCTTAGAGGATAGAGTAGTCGATTGCTAAGCCACCTGTGCGAACACATGAGACAATATAACATCTATGTGTCCTCCTCTGACTCTGAGCCACGTAGGTTTCTGTTATGTGTTTTCTCCCTATGTAGGTATCTATCTGTCTCTCTATGGTGTATTAATGTCTTGTTCTGTCCCAGCCGATGGTGTCAGTCGCCAGTGCTGCTATGTGTCTGTAGTTCGTCACATTCATGGGCGAAGTACTGTAATTTCAATGTTCAATCAATCAATGTTTAATCCAATTCAGTGTATTTCCAGCGAAATAATTTCTAAATTCAAGGAAAAGTGGAGAACTAAAGGATTTACTAACAGGGACGGGTTGATTTTGAAGTAGATTTCATGCCAATTTAAAGTTGTTTACCTCAAAAAAAAAAACACAAACAAATTGAACGAATAACTATTATGCTTCGTTCTCCATGATTCTCATCGATTAGGGTGACTTAAAACTGTACTGCGATGTTGTTCCTGGAGCAAGTATTTATTGATAAGAAAATATTTTCTAATAGAGACGGGTAGATTTTGACAGCTTGTAGTGGCCATATTGTTTCTTTTCCTTTCTGTCACAAACAATTACTACAGACATATCATCATCATCAAATTACAGCGTCGAGCAAAACGTGCAAACTTTAAAATATTATTATCAAAATGGGTGTCCTCTAACGACGCGCGCGTTGCACCCTTTTTATGGGGTACATGATCGTCCTTCCAATCGACCATTCAACGTTTGGTTGCAAATTCAAGTCCACCGACGCAGTGAAAAATCATCCAACACGCGTAAGTCAACATAACGAAAGATCGCAAAAAAAATAGACGCTGCACTTGAAAGTGTCCAGCAGAATCCAAGGAAGTCAATTCCGCGTCATCTTCAAGAACTTGGTCTGTCAGAGACCACAAAATATCGAATTTTGCATCGTGATTTGGGCCTGCACTTATACAAATTCCAACTGACTCAGGAGTTGGAACTAAACGACCCACCATGAATTGGCCACTTAGATCGTTTGATTTGACCACCTTAGAAATTTTTCTTATGGGGCTTCCTTAAGTCCTGGGAATCAACCGCAAAATAGAGTGGCCCTCAAAGACAACACCGGTCAAATTTAGCCTGAAAAAGAGCGCCAAAATCATCAGCAACTAGATTCTCTCAATCTCTTTAGCATTGTGACACATGAATACACCACATGAATATCGAGAATATCAAATAAATATATTTTTAGCATTTGCTACTAACCTAAATTTGACTTATTGCAAGCTGTCATATATAAAAAACTGAGCTAAAATATTAGATAAATATTATATAGGTACATACGTATCTACCTAATATATGACTTACTCTAGTCCTTCCTTAAACCACTAATATCTTAATGGATGATGGTTTATATTCCCCTTTTTTCCTTTTAAAACCAACGCAGCTCTTCCCCAGCTACATACAAAAAATATGCAAAAACGTTATCTTACTAAACAAAAAAAAGGTACAAATGTTGCTTTTAAACTTGTTGGTATGTAATGCACAGCAGAGTGTCTATTTACTCGTATGCTTATTTTCATACACTTTACGTATTTAGATATCCTTGAAAATTCATGAGATTCATGAGATAAATGCAAGCACAAAAGAAGCTTACACCCGCGGTCGGTTTTCATTAGCAAGAACCAAAAAAGTAATAGGATATCCTTGCTCTATAACATTCGGCTATAGTTTATGGCATACCTGCCTCTCTTGTGGGGATAAGAGGCAGTCCCTGCCCTACATCATCGACCATGTCCTTTTATTCTGTTTGCGCAAATGGAAACGTAATCGTGGGAAGTTGGAGGGTAACTTTGTTGTTGAAACAGGATTTTTTTTTGTTTATCACATACGCAGGATTTGTGGAGTAGGTACAGTAAAAAGTGTAAGATAATACACAAGGCAGGAAGAAAGGAATAATAACCCTTTTGATTGCTAAGGTTCACATGCATACCCACACACAATTACACTGAAACAATTCTCCCAAAGTGAACAATACAAATTTAAATAACAAAAATGGAAATAAAGTTATTTTTGTTTCGTTGAATATTTAAGACAAAATTTTGAATACGTCTACTCATTTTTTATTCTTGGAATAAATACCACATAGAAATAGTTATGCGAAAGGTTAATATTATGCAGGAGCTCAATCTTTTGTTTTAAATTTCAGGAACTTTAAGCTTGTATAATTCATACTTCTCATAAAGAAGGTAATACGCGTTGACAGGACTAACAGTCACAAGAGTAGAGACTAAAAAAAGTCACCCAAACGAACAACATGTTTTTTAACTGATTTCAAGCTGCTTTTAGCAGCAGTGGGTTCAAAAACAGAGACTAACCTGGTCCTTAAAAGACATCATAAAAATAAATAAAATAAAAAATAGAGTGGCGCGACAGCTCTTGAAGAGCCAAGGCCTAAGTGGCTTACTCTCATCAACAATTCTCTGAGTGCGTGTGAAGAATTGAGGGGACCTACAATTTAACGCCAATTCCGAACGGCAGAGTTGAGAAGCACTTTTTCATGATAGATTGATACTCTTGGAAGATTTGTCAGGTCTTCGCAAGAGGCAGTGCCCGTGAAAGATGAAATAAAAATTTGGCTTGAGTTGGACTCGAACCAACGACTTTCTGCTTAGCAGCCAACGCACTTACCAACTAAGCTACGGGCAACTGCTTAAAAGACATCATTCGAAACCTAAATTTGACATTCTCACTCACCCCAAACGTTGATTTAAATCAAAAGGAATTCAAGATTAAAAAAAAGAAGTTATACGCCACAGTTTGCAATGAGATGAAAGCTCATTTTTAGCTTTAAGCAAATTAACCGAAGAAACATCAGCACAAAATTTAAGTAATACCCAGATTAAGGACTTGAATATAAATTGATGAAGAAAATGCCAAACCCAATTTATATTTTTTCCGACATGTTCTTGGAAACCCAGAATGGAAAAAATACACACGAGAAGTTGTAACTGCGGAATAAACTCAAAGCGGAAACTGGACTTAATCGCTATACATACACTCGACAGACAAAAAAAACGGACTTCTCTGAGATCCTGAAATGCACAATTCGCCCAAGGGTGTGGGTTAATTTGAATAGCCAAGTCACTTCAATATCCAAGTTGTTTTTTCTCATTTTTTTGTATTCTAGAGTTTTGTTGAGCTCATTGTGTCCGCTTGCTTGTTGAACTCCTTTCCCATTAATGGCCTGGCTTGTCCAGAGAGAGAATGCTGCCTATTTGCTCGGTTTGTTTTGTTGGGTGCTCTTCCTGTGGGTATATACAAAACAAAGTAGGTAGAAAAAGAGCTATCCCCGAAGCTCTGTGTTCAACATAACAAACATGATAGGGTTTCAGCTCCATGCATAATTCCGGTGCACTTTTCCATTCCAGAGTAATCCCAGGATAAGCATGATGACAACTTTCTAGTGCAGTATAGTTCAACAGGGATACATGTGCACATAAATATATCCTTTGGTTTGGTCCAAAAAGGATGTAAAGAAAATTGTAAATAGTTGTTCAGTGTATTTAGTTTTATACCGAACGTGTGTTCCTGTTTCTGTTCCTGGTTATACTTAGAAGTGAAAGTATCCCAGTGTGAATGTGTCGTTGTGTGTGTATGTTTATCCTCTTTTGACCAAAATGCTTTGGTAAATTTGCTACATTAGAATCTTTAGTTTATGCAACAGAGACCGCTTAGCATGGTTGACTCTTGACGGTAGTGCAATTGCGTGTATCCTATTGCCCATTCTCTTGATTCTCTGGTTTCATGGCATACTCGGGCAGAATTGTCATCATGGGGAAGAAGCAAAATGATGTTTTGTGTTCTTTTTGAAGGAGGTTAAGTTGTGTGCAGGTAACTCAAGGAATTTTTGTTCCAATCAAATTCAAATAAAAGGATATCATTTTTTTCAGGTTTGTATTTTCTTGTTCGTCAAATTGTTACTGGAACAAATGTGTTGTGTGAATTAAATTTATTGATTAAAATAACCGTCAAAGGTGAGCACCTACTTTTATAGTTCCTGATACATGCGGTTAGTGCTACGAAATATAAAATTTGAGCAAGCAATTAAAAAAAAAGTAAGAAATCGATTACAAACAAATTTCTTTTGTACGTTCAATGTTCAAAGCTTCTCAAAAACTTGCTTTCAGGTGACTTATAAGAGCACTAGAAACAAATTCTGCAGGAAATTCTGAGCGTCAGCGGAGAAATTAATTCTGAGGGCTCTCGGGCGTATACTTACTATTTTTTCGATTGATTGTTTATTTTTGTTTGAATTCAATTTATGTGAACTATAGCATCGTACAAATGACAACCGTGACTTCACTAGGTAGCGGAATCTTCCCTATGATGCTTCAGAAGAGCATAAACCTTATCATCCCACACCTAGCTAGCATTTTCAAAGATAGCCTTAAATGGGGGTATGTTCCCCTATCGTGGCGTGAGGTAAAGGTAGTTTTCATCCCTAAGGCTGGTAAACCTAGCCATACGGAGGCCAAAGACTTTAGACCCATTAGTCTAACACCGTTTATTTTGAAAACGTTTGAAAGGCTAATTGAAACCGGACTGTATATCGGAATTTCAACATGCTTACATTAAAGGAAAAAGCGTTGAAACGGCATTGCACAGTGTTGTCAGCGTCATAGAAAAATCACTGAATGACAAGGAATACACCCTTGCAACGTTCTTGGATATTGAGGGAGCCTTCAATAACGTGAAGAACGAAACAGTGAAGCAAGCCTTGGACGACCACAAAGTCGAAAAGGCAATAACGCAGTGGATAATGTGTATGCTCAGAAAGAGACAGATTAACTCTGAACTAGCGGAGGAAAGGGTGAGAGTAACCACATCCAGGGGCACCCCTCAGGGTGGAGTTCTCTCACCGCTACTCTGGGTTCTTGTCATGAACGGCATACTCTCTAAATTGAAATCAAGTGGAGTAAGGATAGTAGCCTACGCTGATGATCTTGCATTACTACCGACTGGCAGATTCCTACCCACTATCAGTGAACAAAGGGAATACG
Source organism: Sphaerophoria taeniata (assembly GCA_943590905.1). Lineage (NCBI taxonomy): Eukaryota > Metazoa > Arthropoda > Insecta > Diptera > Syrphidae > Sphaerophoria > Sphaerophoria taeniata. The sequence goes on from OX016541.1 coordinate 31,266,589, forward strand.
CCCTCTCGTTGGTAAGCAAATGGACTAAGAACTGTGGGCTGACGGTCAATCCAGCTAAAACAGAACTAGTACTATTTACTAACAAACGTAAAATACCTGATTTTAAAATGCCTTCAATTGAAGGCTGCCCTCTTAAGATCTCCGATCACGCAAAGTATCTCGGTGTGATCTTGGATAAAAAACTAAACTGGGGCTTGAACACCAAAGATAGATTCAAAAAGGCATCGACAGCCTTTTACTCCTGCAATAGAATTTTCGGGAAAAAATGGGGACCAAACCCAAAAATTATCAGATGGATGTATTCGGCAATAATTAGACCAATACTAACCTACGGTAATTTGGTATGGTGGAAAGCTTTAGAAAAGAGCACGAACCTGAAAACTTTGACAAAAGTTCAAAGACTGGCGTGCACTGCCATTACGGGGGCAATGAGATCCACTCCAACTGCGGGATTGGAAGTAATACTCGATCTTATTCCCCTAGACCTCTTCGTTCAAGAATCTCAGCCAAAAGTGCCCTGAGACTTAGTCAAACTAAAATCTGGAAAAATAGTTCCATGGGACATGCCCAGATCCTCCATAAAGTTATTGGTCATAGTACTACAACGAACTATAAAACACCCGAACTTGTTTTTCACAAACCATTCCAGACTGCCTTCCCAAGCAGAGAGGAATGGATAGATCATATACCGTACTCCAGTGAGTCGTCAATAGCTATCTATACTGATGGCTCTAAAATGGAAACTGGTGTAGGAGCAGGCTTCTATTCCGAATCTCTCAAGTTAGCCGCCTCGCTTAGGCTTCCAGACTACAGTAGCGTCTTCCAAGCGGAGGTCCTGGCAGTGACAACAGCTGCTAAAAAGGTATCAATGATGGCGATACCACGAGCTGATATCACCTTTTACATTGATAGCCAAGCGGCAATAAAAGCGATTACTGCAACTGAGGTAAAACCAAAGCTTGTTTCATGCTGCCGCGAAGAGCTTAAGGTTCTTGGCGCACAGCACAACATTAGACTCTGCTGGGTCCCAGGCCACAGCGATATACTAGACAATGAGAAAGCCGATGAATTAGCAAGATTAGGGTCAATGCTTGACGTAAGCCAAGCTCAGCTAGTTAGCAACCCTACCTGTTATTTAAAACAGGAAATCTCAAAATGGATAACTATCAAGGCCGATGAAAGGTGGAATCTTCTTGACACCTGCGGCACAACAAGAAAGATCTGGCCCTGTTTTAACAAACAAAGAACGGAAAAAATTATGCAGCTACACAAGGGATCACTTCGATCTCTTGTAAGCATAATCACTGGACATAATCTGTTAGGTTATCATATGAAGAAGATGAGAATCAGTTCAGATGATCTATGCAGAGGATGCGGAGACGAGGAGGTGCATGAAGATACTTCGCACTTTCTGTGTCACTGTCCCGCACTTTCCCATCAAATGAAGAGAATGCTTGGCAGCTTTTTCTTTGAGGATTTAGAGGAACTCTCTAGTACGCCAGGTACTAGCATCCTGAACTTCGTCAAGGCCTCTAAATGGCTTGACTAACTGAACACATAGGTTTTTCTTATTAGCTTGAGTAGCAATACTCGCGGGTATCATAATGGATCTGTATTGATCTAAGAGTGACGGTAATGACATCAACTGTCAGCCCCTAAACCTAACCTAACCTAGGTAGCTTATATTCGTCCTGTTTCGGTAGCTTTGATCTTAATTAGGCTGATTTTGACCGATGGCATCGATTATGTTGTTGAGGGTCGCGGCTTATTCGCACAAAACTGCGACTTAAGAAAACCCCACAATAAAAAGTCTCAAGGGGTTAAATCACACGATTCTGTTTGCCAGTTCACGCCGCAGCGAGGTTACTTTGCCATGAAAACGCTCGTGTAGAGTTTCGATTTTGTCGTGAGCTGTGTGTTACGTAGCGCCATCCTGTTGAACGCATATGTCTTCGGTGTCCATATCATCAAATTCAGGCCACAAAAAGTTGGTGATCATCCGATGTACAACTTTGTACATCTCATATAAAGATTGCTTTTCTACAAAGGGGTTTCATAGAGCCGGCTAGCTGGCGTATTAAAGAGCATCGTATCAAATTCTCTAACACACATTTCTGTGAAATTGAAATAATTTTTGTTTCCCAACTCAAACCCCTTTATCCTCGCCACAATGTCTGTACACCTGAGCTTTATATCATGCTTACACCCTTGAGAACTTCTCCATCCCAACATGAGTATAAATCGAACACAAATCAAATTCCATCCTTCCGAGAAAAAAAGTCCTTACCCATTTTGTTTTTATTACATAACATTATGCAATTCTACCTTTCCAAATTCCCCCTTTTCACAGGAGATAAATGTCTAATAAGGTCTATTCAGAGAGTGTTTTTGGCAATCTCTCAACTTTTTGGTTCAACAAACGCAACAAAACTACATCAACAAGCAGCAAAAAAAAATATAACTCGTGGCGAGGATACAAAAACATATTTATATTTTTGGGCAAATGTCAAACCAAGATAAATGTGGCCAATTCTGATTCTACACCTAACCCCCAAACACGCCGAAAAAACATCCTTTGTGTTGAATTACACACTCCCAACAATGACAGAAAACAAAAAAAAAGAGCACACAACGCAACGTAGCATAGGAAGAAAAACTTGTCAACTTTAATTCAAAAGTTTCATCCCCAGAGAGTAATTCTGTCAACGACACGATACAAATTGGTGAACATTTACCTACGCGTGTATGACGACAACGACGATTCATAAATAGTACCCGCACCATTCCATATGCCCGGCCCTGCCTGTTTGAATGTGTGTCAGGAATCCGAAGAGGCTTTTATAGTTAGCTTAAGCTCCTAGGAATACCAATGCTTCGCTTCGGTAATAACTTCAATAAATTCTGACAAATAAACGGGACATTTATATCAAGTGACAAGCGATGACGTTCATTTATCCATCTCTGCCCCATATACTGCTCATCCTCGATCCGCAAATCTCGTGTGTCTGATAATCTCTGGCAAAAAAAAAGAGAATCGAGAGCTCGAGTTTTTTTATTATTTCGTAAAAGTAGGACGGCACAGAGCACGTCCCGAAAGGCTGTCGCCATGGCCACCCACACTTCGATCCCTTTTGCTACCTGTACACAAATAAAAAACGAGAACAAAAAACACAAACATCACTCTACCGTGTCCTGCTGATAGTTTTCATATTTTTATCTGAATAAATAAAAGAGGAAATAATATTAAGAGAATGGTCCTTTTTTAATGTCCCACATTGGTCACACCACCGCACCGGTCTGCATATATTTGAGTATTTGTATCTTGACCATCGAGGCTACTTTGTTGTGTTTATTTTTTTTTTTTTAAGGTACAATTGACTCGTGGGAATTCAATTGCGATGATATTGTCTTGTTTGTCCGTCGGTTCCGTGCGATTTCTCACACTCGAATGACAGCTCAAAGCTTTGGGAATTGAATAAGCTTATACACCTCATCGTTCTCGTTATAACTGAAGAAACGTATCGAATGAGGGTTGAGGATAGCGTTTACATCTAGGAATTCTTTGCTTTATGCCAAATCTCTGGTGATGGGCGCTTCAAGGGATTGTATTTTTGCGTTGATTTGGATGAAGCTTACACGTTTTTGTGTGTTTAATATTCATTTAGGCAGCAGATAGACTTTTTAAGATTTTCACGCTCCAGCTTTCAAAGCATGAAATTCAAGAACATTGTGTTTATCCGAAGAAGAGGGATTGAAGTCTGGGAACGAATGTAAGAAACTATAAGAGTACTTTCGTCAGCAAATTTTTGTATGAGAAATTATAGACAAGAGATCATTAATAAAAATGAGGAAGAGCATATGGGACAAAATAGAGCCCAGGGGCACACCAGCATTTATGTTTTAGGCTGCAGCCTCAGCTTTGAGAGGAAAATTCTTCGAGTGATTTTTGGTTCTGTTTGCATAAATGGCGAATTGAGACGCAGAGAGTCCTCCAATCCAATCCAGAAGGATGTCGTAGAGTTTTTCAGCGTCATGTTTTTTAAATGAAATTCACAAACATCTGTATGTTACTGATTTATTGACTTGTTGAGTTTTTCCATTTGAAATAACAACAATTATTTCCATTTTCAACTCAAATAACACATCTCACATATACATTGCCTCACTCTCATGCTTAATCGATAAGAAGCTTTTCAATCAAAATGCCAAGACATGGCAAAACAAAAAATTGAAGATAATTATATGCAAAGCATCATGTCATTACCGATTTACAATATCCTTATCTTTATTTTGCCAGCAGCAGAACCCTTAGAACCGATTATGATCTCTTCAGTCCTCGCCCCATTGATATCGGTGGCCTTATGCGTCGTCGACGTCGCGTCGTCATCGCTATCGGTCCTCCTCCCCGCATATCTTCAATGATTGGCTCTTATGAATCAATTTAAACAATGAATTCCATTCCATTTTTCCAAGGAACATGAATTGCAGAATCAAACTTCAATTAGAATTGCTAATGGTGCATAAAAACTCTACTCAAGGTCTTCAAGCGATAGCTCGCATAGATCGTCCTATCCATTCTATCGTCCTTTCTCAATAAGAACAGAAAGAACCCAGTCGAATGTAATATATCTTTGATTTGCTGTTGCCACTTATAGTATTGATTGCTTTTACTGCGAGCTACTTACAAATTCATCCCTGGCGTATCATCTGGAGTCATATATTTTTTTTCTCTTCTCCTTCTCTTTGTTATTATCTCTGAATTGGGAGTTCTCCATCATTCGATCTGCATCCTATTCCACAGTAAACTACCCGTGACTCCCATCCAAACGTTGAATAAGGACACATCGCGGCATCACGACTAGGTTAAGCCCGAACAAGCTCATCCAGGAGGATACCCATATTATATGCTTTTGCCATCATCATCATGATTTTGTGTAACAAAACATTAACTCGCGGTATCGACTTTATTCAGTTTCAGTTTTATGACTTATACTTCCCTCTCTGTATCTCTTGTATTGTTAACTCGTCAATTTCTCAGTCCACAAGCACAAAGAAGACAAAAATGTTCACAGGGAGCATGGGTACAGACTATGTAACTTACTTTCTAGCTCTTGTATAGTCCTTGTTGCTGCAATAAACCATCACAATCAATCCCGACGCCACCACACCCACACTCCTGCTCCTTTGAAAGGAATCGCAACCGCCTCGCTCACTTGGGATATGAACGGAAACATTGATGTGAATTTATTACCTGCAAAAAGAAATTATCTTAATGTAAACGAATGAATTTCCCTTTCTGATGAACGAAAGTGTATATTCAATGTGTTGTGCTCTACTGGAGGATGAGCTTTAAAAAGCTGCAAGTATCTTACGAAACAATGTTGCCATTTTAAGCGATTTTAAAAGTACAAACTTTTTGATCTGAGGACCCCTTTTAGATTTGTTTTCACTTAAGTCATCAAAAACTTATTTTACCACATTTGGCAACCAACAATCAGACGTAGATAGACTTTTTAGTTTCTTGCTTTGTTTTCTTATTTTAATGAGAATGACTCTTCAATGAGATGAAACATTGAAATTAGCTGACTTCGAAACATTAGTCTCTCAAGAGATGGGGATGCAGATCAGCGTGCAGCAACACAATGGAATTAGTTAAAACGAATGTCAGTCAGTGTTAAAACATGTATAAAGTGATATGGCGTTTGGGAGTTGTTCCTTCAGACCTGTGAGCCTGATTAGGGACTATTTTCTAATCAATCAAATGCCATTCGTTTAAAGCCGATTTCAGTGACACCTATTGATACAGAAAACAATGTTAGGGAGGGGTTTTTGTTGTTGTTAATTTTATTATTTTTTGTCAGGCTAACAAAGATGAGGCGTGGAGACTAGTTTAATATTGTGGCTTGTCGTGTTTTGAATAAAGGAGCTTGAATGCGGACTGACAAATAACGCAACTAAAAAACATATAGAGGCATGTCAATAAACATGTAGCCATATTAACCATTCACACAAGAAGCATAAAAGATTCCGCAAACATGGGTGACTGCAAGGCCATCAACAGAATAACAAAAGTATAGCTGTATTACAAGTTAAGCCATAAAGTTCTAAAACACGAACAAATTGAACAAAGAATTATTTTGCTTCGTTCTCCATCGTTTCGAGTCTCGCAGTTTTCGGATTTTAAAAGAGAAAACGCCAAATCCAGAGTTGCTATATGCTAAGATTATCAAAAAAGGAAGAAAGAGAATGGGATTTTCAAAAGAAACGAGGTGGTTTTGACGACTCGTGGCGGTCGTATTTTTCGTTGACTTTCTGCCAAAATATCGTCTTTCAATCAGTCACTGAAAACAAATCAGCATGGCAAGTTACAGCGTCGGAAACACGTGTAAATGATAAAACTTTATTATTATTGAAATGGTAGTAGAAGCACGATACGCGCGTCCTTCCAAGTCATGTATTCAACGTTTGAGTCCACCGGTTCAGTGAACAGTCAACCAACACCCGTTCGTCAACGACACACAAGTTTTGCCGAAAACGTCGACGCAATTCCGCGTCACTCATTAGAACTCAGCCTTTGGGTTGTAGACACAGAAGCTGAAACCAAACGCTTATTGGCAGACATGTATTCGCTAATTAGGTTTTGGAGCAATTGGAAGTCAATCCCAAAAAATTGCTGGATTCGAGACTGAATCAATCCAGGCGAGATTCACGAGCATATCGAAATAAAGTTACTGTTTGCTGTTGATTTTGGGTTAGAGGTGTCATCGATCTGTGATTCTTCGAAAATAAAGCTGGCCAGGCCATCACCGTCAACAACGATCACTATAGGTCGATGAACACCAACTTCTTGTGGCCTGATTGGATGATATGGATACCCGAGATCTTGGCCAGCAAGATTGGGTTATCTTGCGCCTATCAATGACGACATAATCGATGCCATCAATCAAATTCAGTCTGCTTTATGCGCCAAAGTCATCGAAAACTGGACCTTTCGATACGCATCACACAGGGAAGCCGCGGGAAGAAGAAATCAAACTTATGTAAAGAATAATTTTTTTTAATTGACACAATTTCTTCTTGAGTTTTGGGACCAACCATAGTTTTTCTGCTGCCAGCTCAAGGACCATCAAAACAGTTGTTTGTTTTCACAGAATCAACCAACAAGATTACTAAAGCACATCTTCCCAAACATTTTGTTTTACCATCAAGACAATAACATGTTCAAATTCCAATCAGAGGTTTTGTGCAAATGAGTTTGAGGAGCAGTATCTAAGTTTGAAAATAAACCAATTCACACAATTGGCCCGGGGTCAATATTTGGCTGTTGGAATAAATCAACTCAATTAACTGATAACTATTGTTCCGAGAGCATATTTGTGTAACTGGAAATACCACTTGAAGGCATCCAATGACAATCATAGTTATTATCATTTGCTCTACATATATCACCTAACGATTTAATGACACAACCACATACCATCTTAATCAACAGAATAAATAATACTCGTAGGTATAACTAAGTCTATATTTATAAATGTGATCTATGTAAAAAGCATAACATGGCACTAGTTATATGCACTTTAATAAGGTGAATGTTTTTTTTTTCTTTGTATTTTTGACACTCAAGGCTTGATGAACTTCCCGCAGAGTGTTTACGAGCTCAGCAGAAACTCAAAGCAGCACAACAAAAAAGTTCCGAAAGGGTTTTACCAAAGAGTGAAAACAAGGAAATTTCACATAAATCCAGAGAAAATGAAGACACCTGACTCAGAGCGACAGACAGCAGGCGACGGATGCGTTTCTGTCTGCTTATTCAAGAATATCAAAGAGCAACATTTAATACATCATAAACTCAATAAGCAGATTATTGGCTTTATATTAAAATAATTGAAAAAAGGGTTTGTCCTTCCGCCAAGTTGGTAGACAATGTCGACAAAGCTATTTGTTAGTGGAACGATGGCGTACACCAGAACGCCCGAAGCCGTGAGGTGTGAAACTGGATGCCGTCGGCCAACCATCAGGAGAGGAATATAAATGGAAGAACTTGCTGCAGGAGTCCCGGACCGGATCACTGGGATGGAGCAGGTGAAGGCATCAGAAACTTCATCGGCCAGGTCAACAATGATGTTGTGGTAATAAAATATTGTAATATTGTATTGCGCTCATTAAAAACAAACACAGAAATTAAAACCAAATTAAATCTTTTCCAGAACATCATCACTCATGTTTTTCAGGCAAACACTAAAAACAACTAATTGTTTGCATTGTTTCTAAAAGCTGTCTTAATTAAAATTCCCTAATCTCTCCAAAACTATTCCATTACAAAATGTTGCGTAACAATTTTTCGTGGTTCACGAGACTGTTCAACATTCAGACAGCCAGACAAGGCAGTTGTATAGTCAGTACGAACATGAGGAGCGTGTTTTGAATTCCAATGGCAAAATGCAAACGAACCTGAAAATACAATTTCAATTTTACGAAAACCCAGGAATTTAAAGATCATTCCTTTTTTGTGATTTTGTTGTTGTTGTTTTTTTTTTTGTAATTTTAAATGTTGTTGATTACACACTCTGACCTTCCGTTCAACTACCAAATTGTTTTGAAATTTACAAAAGGCAATACTTTTTGTACTTGAGTTTGATTAAATTCTCTTTTGACGGATGCAAGGACTTTGGGAAAAAAATGTTTTAGCTCGATGCGTATGTAAATTTTGACGCTAGGCTTAATTACATTTTCAGGCAGATAACAAAGACATATTTTTAGAATAATTGGAAAGTATTTAATTTGGTTTTGTTGGATGTGTTCTTATAAATTTCAATTGTTTTAGAATGTTAATTAAATCAGCTGCATTGAGTTGTACGAGGTTGTTACATTGATGGGTTGCACCACTAATCACCACAGTTATTTCAAACTTTTCCCAGAGGAAACTACTCTTGGAGCTTGTGCTCAATTCTCATAGTGTAAACAAAAAAAAAAAACTTAATCTCATGTTAAAGTGGAAGGAACCTTGTCAGATACTGTCGTAAATCCCATACCATTGACAACTCTTTTCAAACGTTTGCCTATTTCCAGATAAGACCAACTTGAAAGTTTGCTCGAAAAAAAAAACCTCCTTGATTCAGCAAAAACCAACAAATAAAAACATGAACAAATAAAAACAAGGAAAACCCCAAACAAAAACAAAAACATCATCAGCGACATAAGAGGACAGCAATAAGAAGGATTTGCATAGTCGCACTTGTATGGGACTCGAGGTATTATCCGCCACCGCTAGTACGTACATTTCCATGTAAGAAAACTTGTGCGTCCGCCTTTCATTGTTTTTCGAATTTTTTTTTTGCGATTTTGTTTAAAAGAATTGTTTTTGTTTGTTTTTATTGAACGCAAGGAGATAAACTGATTTTAAGCAAAATAAGAAAAAGCAACACAAACACACACTTAAATAAACAAACAAAGGAAATCTGAAATAGGTAATTGCAAAATAACAAAGAAAACTTTTCATTCGGCATCCATTAAAATTTTCGACGAATTTCTTTTTTTTTTCCTTAGAAGAAGACGAAGACGAAGGAGAGAGTGTTTTTGCTTCTTCTTGAATTTGAATCTTGAATCCTGTCTGACGAATTTGTGTATATTTTTTTGCTCTCACACAGCAAATAAATTTATGCCAAGTTGGTTTCGTCATATTGTTATAAGATAACTTATAAGAAAAAATGTCCTCTTCCTTTTTTGATCGAGAGATATATTATGTAGAACGAGTAAAAAGTATTTAGGGTTACAAATTGCAAGGGCATGGCCTGAGAGCTTTGGAAAAGTGTTCGCTTTGTATGACGTACAAAATTATATATTCGTTTTAGAAACTAAAAGCAAATGAAAAATCATTTAATAATATTTTGCCCACCAGAAATTGTCTTTCAAACAATTTCATTTGAAAAGTGAAGCAAACATTTTTTTTCAAATTTAATACTTATTACTGGAATTCATCTTACCTTCGGTCATCTGCCAGCTTGTAACGAATCATTACATGTTTATCTTTTTTGGTTTTTGTTTTTCAAGCAAGCATGTCGTCGCCCGAGAATTGGTTTGTTCCATACGCCATTGGCACTTTTTCGAGAAAAACGCATTTAAAGGTTTGCGTGTTAGTACTCCGAAACTGTGCGATAGGATTTTTTTTGATTTTTTTAAATTGAAGTTTTCAAAGTGTTTTGCCTTACCGTTAACAATATACCTTTATCAGCACAAAAATCTACTTTTTTGGCTTGTGTCCCACCTCATACATTTTGAAAATGATTTGTTTTTCCATACACGTGGGACACACAAAAATGAATATGGCACAAACCAATTCTCATCAATGCATAATGTGAAAGGCAAGAATGCATGTAGCTGGATGCTAAAATTTTAAAAGAAAATCGATTACCTATATCTTTTTTTTAAACATTTTTCTTTAAAAAAAAAAAAATTAAAGCAGTTCTACTGCGCTATCACAAAGTTTAGGCGTATAAATCATACTTTTAACAAGCCGAATGCATTTTCAACTAAAATTCTTGTAGATGTTGGTCCGTAAGTTGGCCGTAGTCCTTGTAAGGTGGAACTATTTTGAAGCAAGGTAGGCTGAATCACCCAACAGAAATGTATTGTTGGACAACAATTGGGCAAAGTAAGAGTGAGCTCTTCTATACAAAGCCGATCTTCGCAAAACACGACTATCGTGTAAAGATCGTGGCTCGCCAACACAAATGTCAATGAATTTTTTTTTTTCAGCATCGACGCCCCCTTGCAAAACAATGGTAAAGTTTTGCTTACGATTGTAATAGCACTCTTTGTTTAATTTTGGTGCTGCAATCGTAATATGCGTGCAATCAATGGCACCGATTACACCTCGTAGTTTCTTTTTTGCTTCGAACTGACGGCAGTTTTCAGAGATACGTTCTCCTTGTGGCCACTTTATATACACATCTGCTTTGGAAACAAGCCAGCTGCTTACTCGACCCACAACACCCCAGGCTGAAGATTTTGATACACCGAATAGATTCCCCAATTGCCTTAAAGTGATAGTGTTGCTTATGTACCATACATAGATAAGTACCTCTATTTTTTGCGCCAATACTAGGTTTTCCAGCATAAAACGAAGTTTATGGATTTGAGATGAATTCCGACTGTGAATATTCAACTAAAAAAACCCAGTTAAATAAAAATAGTAGGTACAGCAATTCTTAAGGAAGTAATGTACTTAATAATTGATTTATAGTCAAGCGGTTCAGCCGCAGATGCGACTTGACATCTTCTTCACCGTATGCATCTATAGTTTCAATGAAGTATTCACTTTGATTGACCATCTTGCAAAACAAGGGCAGAGTCATTTGAACTTAACCTTCTTCGAAAAAAGTGTTCAAAATTGAATTCATTACCATCTTCATCGCTTGAAGAGTCAAGTAGTTGCCAAGCCAAGCCAGGACTAAATGATTTCATACAATAATCTCAGGATATCTACACAATTGTAATGGATATGGCACAAACCAATACTAAAATTTTGTTTGCGATGATTGTCCCATAAACATAGCATTTCTTTAACACAAGTGCACGTAGGACAAACCAATTCTCAACATTCTTAGGATTTTTTCTATCCCTTGTCACCGTAATATGCACGTGGAACAAAACAATTCTGACAAAAAACTTGACAAATTTTATATGGAAAAAATGTCCCAAACGCCAAAAAATGGTTTATGGCACAAAACAATTCTAGAAAATGTTGATTTTGGTGGATATGGAACAAAATTGATGTTGGATATCTCGGGATTGAAAAGACGTAGCACAAATCTGATCACAGATTTAGAAAGAGCATAAAAAATTCCCATAGAATCCATTCCTAAGTCCTAACTCGAAAACGACAAAAGTGGCGTATGGAACAAACCAATTCTCGGGCGACGATGTGGTCACCAACGCAACGTCATCGTCAATGTTTTTCATTAACAACAACAGCCGACACGATATTTCAATCTACGCACACAATGTTGCTGTCTGTGGATACAATTCACACACTCAGTCATTACCTGAAAAAGCATAAGATAGCCTGCACTCAGATTTGAAAAGAAAAACGAAAAGAAACAAGAAAGAGTTTGCTTTGCGGCACAGTTTACAAATATTATTCTTTCATTGAAGCTTCCCTCACAGCAGGGGTTTCGATGATATAATCAGCTTCCTCTAGGGGCCATTACAATACCTGCTGTTTCATATGCCACCAGGAGCCGTACTAGTACCTACCTGCCAATCGACCAGAGTATTTGCCTGCTGTTTCAGAGCTACCAGGGTACATTCTCGGTATAACCCAAGAAGCGTACATCCGATGAACCAAAGTTAAGAAAAGGACGGTTGAACTTCGTTCATGCAAGATTGTATGAAAGAATTGTGACTTTAATTTAGATTTTGTGGTGCTTATTACTGAATTTTAGTGTGTTTCTTCAGACGGAACCTTGGTGATCCGATGAGCGTTAACCTCGGTAGGAAACCAAAATCGTTTGGCGGCCGCTGTAAACAGATTTTGATGATTTTGTTAGTTTAGAAAGGCTAGAAATTCAACCCTTTATAAAATTAAAACAACAAAGTCGTCAAAAATTCTCAGATACGACCGTTTGACTTACGACTCAACGATTTAAGAATTCTCATATGGAGCTCTACAGAATCTTATAAAAAGAGAGATATAATATACTAGCCGACCCGCTTGACGTTGTACCCGCTTCAATGGTAACTTAAAGGTTGAGTGTGCCGTTTTCCCGTCACTTAAAAAAGTTGTCGCGATTCCTTAAGGATTGTCTTTGTTTTGCCAACATAAAATTTGCGCTGTTTTGTCTGTTTAAGCAAACTGTCAATTATAATTGTATCATAAGCGTTTTTCTGATCTGTGACTTATATTGCTTATATTGGAAGAGTTTTAATGACAAATACAAACAACAAACAACTCAGTAATGTTCTACGAATCATAAGCAAACCGATAACTTTCATATTTTTTGTTCAAATTTTTTTTTTCCATTTTTGATTGTTCGAAGGACTCAGAAATGCTGCTCTGATAGCTAATTACCTAATATCATGTAATGTTGATATCAGTAAAGTACCTATATTTTTTTATTGACACAATAGTATCACGAAAGAAATGAAAATAACTAAGATTTAAATATTGTACCCGTTCTTTAAATATTTTTGTTAATTGTTTTTCGTTTGTAAAAATTTAACTTAATCGTCCCCTGAAAGTTGTATGGTGTAAAAAAAAACGTTAGAACTTCTCAACTAAGAGAAAGCTGGCATCATTTTTAGATTGGAATCTGCCATGGAATATTCCGTTTTACGCTCCACCATAGCAACGATTTTAAAGGACAAAGGAAAGAGTAAAAACCCGTTTGAGGAATCAAAACCGTCACCGTCGGGTAAAAAACTAAAAAGTTCACTGTACCCTGACCAGAGTATATCTAATAATGAGTAGGGACACTCTCCACGTGGTTCATTTTTGTTTACATTTTTGGATCCCGTTAGGCCTCACGTACACGAGAAATAGACGACAATGAAAGGTGTTATAGTAAGAAGGAGATAAAAAACAAAAGGAGCATTGTTGTGGCAGTTGTCATTGTCATAGAAAACTTGTTCATTTCAACCCTCTAGAACTAGAACACTAATACATACATAGACCATTGGCCACTCCATTAAAAAAGTATTATATGGATTTTATGTATCGTACACAAGAAAACGAATGTGTTAGGCTCGTATTGTTTGTTGTGAACTCTTTCTTTCTTTCGAATTTTTCTAAACCTAATACTTTTGAACTATTCTCTCCTACTGGAAGCACTAATACATACACAGACCATTGGCCGCCGGAAATGAACCACGTGGAGAGTGTCCCTACTCATTATTAGATATACTCTGTGATGCTTGCTTTCTAAGGCTGAGGTATGCTCAGTCTGTCCAGGGTGTTCTCGACTAAGCACCAAACGTCGAGTTAAAGATCCAAACCAAATAACACAACCAACCTTCACTATTCGTTTAACGGCTTTTTATTTAATAATATCTTAAGTCTAACAGGTTTCTTATACTAGTTTATTGTCTAGGCAATTTACTTATAATACTTATAATACCTAATAATACAACGACGATGAGTTACTCCTTGCCTCTCGGTTCTCGGATAGTCGCGGCTCCTCGTGGACAAATAGTCGGATTATATGGCTGTCAGTGTCGCCACTGAATAAACTGAGTCTAGTCAAAATCAGACTCCTGTTCACAACAAAATGTTATGAAATAAACGTTCGAGCTTACGCCCCTGTTCGTTTACCTTCCAGAAGGGAAGAGTAAGCGAAATAAACTTCTGTCAGCGAGCGGCAAATCTCCGCTGAAAAAACGTTCGGCCAAAGCCCTGTCTCTCTGATACACTCAGAAGGAGTGGATCAAAGAATAAACCAAGTCTCGTCAAAATCAGACTCCTGTTCACAACAAAATGTTATGAAATAAACGTTCGGACTATTGCCCCTGTTCGTTAACTTTCCAGAAGGGAAGAGTAAACGAAATAAACTTCTGTCAGCGAGCGGCAAATCTCCACTGAATAAACGTTCGGCCAAAGCCCTGTCTCTGATACACTCAGAAGGAGTGGATCAAAGAATAAACTGAGAAAAACGGTTGAGTGATAATTATTACTCTTGTTTGTATATTTTCCAGAAGGGAAAATACACAAAATTATCGGTCGGCAAAATATCGGAACGGAGAGAAGCCCCGGTCGGTTGAGAATATATTTTGAAGAAATATATTCCCAATGCAAAATACAGGTGGGTAGCTCTAAATTTATAGTGCTTCCCGGCAAAAATTTAAAATAGGATGCTAATCTTAGCAAACTGCTCAAGCGTTCTCTCTACCGAAGCGGAGTCAGAACTGATTTGTATCGACGATAACACTTCCCTTTATACATATTTCTGTTGATCTTGGGTGTGAATCGTATCACACCCAACACCCAAGTCGTTATCATGTGTTGTCGTCTGTCGCACATTGCTTCGGTAGTTTCTTGTTGTTGCATCGGTTTTTGCTTTTTTCCCTTTTCTTGTGTTCGGTGTTTGCATGTTGTTGCTTTTCATCATTATGTGCGGTGATGTTGCTTCGGTGCTCTCTTTGTTCTCTTTTTTCAGGGGCGGATCTCCTTAGGTTGTTTTGTAAGCGGGCGGTTGCCTTTTCTATGCTTTTTCGGGTTTTGTGGTGGGTCCGCACCTGAATTTTGTTGAACAAAATAAAATAGCTGTAACGCTTCGTTACAACTCTGACCCTGACGTTGAAGAGGCTCTGCTTCTTTGGTTTAATGCAAAGAGCAGTTGCAGTATACCCATCAGTGGGTGCAGCGTTTCCGTCAACGTCAAGGAATTGTCCAATAATAGGAGAACCTAAAAGTGCTACTCAAGGTGCAGTGGACAATTGGTTACAGGTTGCTTGGTCCGAAACTCGGATAAACTATTCAGATGAAAAAATCAATGAAACCGGTCAATTTTTTAAAATGAAACTCACCAAAACACTTAATCTTTGTTGCATATCCAGGAGTGCAATCCATACGACTTAAATTCCTTCCACCAAATACTACCTCGATTCTGCAACCCATGGACCAAGGAACTATCTATACAACGCGTTATAAAAATTAAAAAAAATCTCATCTCTTAAACCAGATTAACTTTTGTTCATACTTTCATATCGGTTATGTATGACCTATCGCTTATAACGACCACATTAGACGGTCCCCTGGAGGTCATTATAACCGATTTTGACTGTCCATATACATGCAATGTAGGTATGCATCTTCGACTTGTTTCAGCCAAATACATACCTACGCACATACATTGGTTGGTTGTTCCAAGCAATCGAACACATATATTGGCCAGGAATCGAGAAATATGTACATACGTCCCTTGTTCTTGAGTTTCGGGAGTGTCATATAAAAAAAAAATATTCGTCAAAATTTTTAAACGAAATTAAATATTTCTATATTGATTAGATTTGATCATATTTTGCTGTAGTGGAAAAAGTATAATTTTTTAACATTGGCACTGCTTCAAATTTGAAAAGTATACATTTTATTTTTTCTAAACCTTCTACCCTAATTACTCTTTCATTTGGAAAAAAAAATTAGGAAAATCGGTCAACCAGTGTGCCCGGTTAGCGAACGAACACAAAAATTAGGCTGTTCTTTTATATATATAGATATAGAAGATATAACATCAATTTCACATAAAGGCAGGGATGACCAAGAAACGTTGCGGTGTCTTGAAATAAGCAATAGGCCCAATTGCACTCTGAAATTCTATGGCTGCATTCAAAACAAGCTTCTTAGCGAGTAATGAGGCCTCATTTGTTAGAAACGACGATTCCGGAGGCAATATGAACTGTTCTGTTAAGAAGATATAACATAAATAATAATTAAGGTTATGGAAGACTCTGGTGAGTGGTGCTGGACACAAAGCTAGCATGAGCAAATAAGAAACGGCCCAAGGCTCTTTGATCTACTACAACAGACCAAACTTCAGCTGAAACAGCGTAAGCCAGGTGAAAAACTATATGACATTAAAGCATGCAATAATTGGTATAGGTACATGGCAGGACTTGTTGCAAGAAACCCGGTCTGAATCCCTAAGGATTTTTCTAGAATATTCCATTTCTTCAAATTGACGCTTCTGCTTTTTTTCAATCCCAAAAGGTATCAGATCACTTTTAATATAACTTTTTTCCTGAAATCACTGTTAAATTTGTTATCACTAAACATTAAAAACAAAATCAACTCAATCGACGACATAGCAACATTTAAACCCTAAAGAAAACCTTTGACCGTTTTTGACTGCCAGTGAAAGAAAAAAAGGTGTTAAATAGAAGGACTCATTTAGTCATTTAACCACAATTATATCGAGTTCAAATGGAAGCAAAAGCAAAAAATGCCTCCAAAATGAGACAAAATTAAATGCGCACATTGCCTCGGAAAATATACCAATTCCTCGCTCATTTAAAAATTACTCGAGGGGACAAAACTGTCTACCTTTTATTTTTTTGCATGATTTGATGGAATGTGCTTCATTGGTGGAATGGTTTCATTAAGGAGAAAATATTATTTTTGTGCTTTTATGCAGTGATTTTTTTTTAAACAAAATTTCTGAGGGGTATGTATAAGTTTTGAAATAAATGATCCCCAGTACCCCAGTATTTCGAAATATCAGTAAAAGTGTGTGAGGCGACGTAAATCATTTAAGTACATTATGGTTTGATCACCAATCATACCTTTCTTTGAATTCTGTTCAGAAGGCGTTACTAGAGCACCAGCCCAGAGGTGGGAGTTGTTCTCAAGCTTTGGTCGTATATGCGTTTTTTTTAAACCAGATCAGAAAGCAAGACAAACATCGCTTATGTGATCTTTCCACAAGATTTGGTTACTGAGAATTTCAAAATGGTAAAGTTCCTGATCGATGCAGGAGCCAGTTATGGTTAGTGGCAAAGGTTGTTTATCACGCTTTGATGACAAAAGGCAGGACTGTGCTTATGATGTATTAAATTATACCTACTCGTTTTCTTAGACCTCATTTTATGATGCTGTCCCTGTGAGGGTCTGAATTCAATGAACTTATCAAACGATCCTGAAGGATCAAACGAAGCTGAAGGTACTGTCATCTTCAAAGCTGGAAAATGCATAGGTAGTTTTAGACAGAACATCATTGATGCAGATAAGAAAGAGTGTCGGAGACGATACGCAATCCTGAGGCACAACAGCATTCATTTGTGGTTTTTACCGAAAGGTAATTACTAACCTAACGTTTAAGAAGAGATTCATCGAGGCCGAATGTATGCATCACGAGGCTTTCTCAAATGCGTTTGAAATGTGAAGCTCAGCTGAACATCATAATGCGTTGAGTTGTGCATTTCTTAATTATTTTGAAATACTTTTAACGCAAGTCTGTACAACCTAGTTCTTTTTCTTTTTGATTTAACTTTTCTCATTAATTTTTGTGTATTAAAATTTTGGTTGAGTTGTCCTTTTAATCCGATTATACCGGGAGAAATGAAAAATCGCACCAAAGTCAGCGCGAATAATAATTTCTAATTGCTTCACAGTTAAGTGGGTGAAAATATCGCCTCCAAATCTTTTCACATATATCTACAGACATTTCAACTACGTGGCACAATTTAGGAAAGATAATTTTGGTTGCTTTTTTTACACCAAAACGATGACAACGACAACGCAGACATATCTTGATCCTGACCAAAGCCATTTCAAGTCGCAAATGATTGCTTATTTTCCTTTGTGCGAGAGGAACATTTTGCTGTTGGTGTAAATTGAATCTAATATTCCATTTCCACCGACCTTATCCTTTTGGCTGGAATTAAGGTACCTACGAATGATTATTTTGTGCAAACTAGTTCAAATTTTAGCTAACTTAGCACAAGAGACCGAGGACTTTTCGCATATGAAAATTTAGTTAAATAAATTGAAAATTCTGCAAATTACTGCGAGCATCATCTTAAACATCTTAAACTTGCCAAAGCAAGAGAGCATCTAGTATTCTCGAAGAGACGAAGAATTTCCTTCGTTAAATTCACGAAATAATGTCCTCTTTTGCTTATCTGGTGGATGCCATTCATAGACTAGCCTCGCCCCATTATTGTCGTCGTGACCAAGATGCGATTTTGCAAGCGATTTCACCACGAATTTGTGACGCTTTGGTTTGAGGTAGTATAACGTCGCAAAAATTTGTCAGCGTTGATGTGAAGGGAAGCTGATGTTTCCTTCGCGTTAAACAAGAGGTGTGCTTGCCCTCATCGCAGAACACGGAGTTTAACTTAAATATTTGAATTATATACGCGACGAAAACCATCGCATCACCACGGATGGAGTGGCGAGAAATATTATAACTCCGGTGCTGTCATGGCCAAACCAACAACAGCAACAGCAACGGATGGATGATGGAAGCGAGATAACTTGAGGATTTTGTCAGTAAGATAGCCCTCGCCAAATAGTGCTAATTTTTTATTATTATTAGGTTTAAAGGACTTGCGGAGGTTATTATAAATATTTGCCAGAAGGAAATCCTTCAGATTATAGACTACTAATGTAAAATGAGGAGCAAAGTGATGGCATAGGCCGTGTCGGTCGTCGTTGTGGTCGATACTTGAGACGATGATTACACAGTGCTGACTTGGCGGGATGGTTGTGTGACACACTAATGATGTCTCGCTACATTTTTTCGAGTCTTAGTTGAGAGAGTGATTATTTCCATTTGGTTGTGGGTGTGTTTTTTTTAAGACTAAATTATCATTTCAAGGTTTAATTGCTAAGGATTAGATTTTTGACAGTTGGTGGTCGAAAAATGAAGGCCTGAATGATACGCAATCGTTTTAATCCATCCTTAAACTAAAGAAATTATTTTAAATTCAAATAATCAAATCTGTCACTTTTTTTATTGCATTTTTATCAAAGATTTCAATTCAAACATAAAATAGCTTGAGGTATACCGATTCCTTAGCAGGTCCATCAACTTCTTCAATGGACTCCGACAAGCGGATGAACTGGTCTGCCTCTTAATCAACTTGGCGGGCGTTTTAAAAAGCAATTCGAGACTCTGGAACATCTCCAAGAGGCATGCAATATCGTCACAATGCCCATCTAATTAGTTTATTAAGCCAATGACATTGACATTATAAAAAGTAAACCTAAAAAAAGTCCGCTGGGTCGGATGGCATACCTGCGGAATCCTTTAAATATGTTGGGCGATTTTTGGTGAACCACCTGCCCAATTTCACATACAAATAGCCTATCCAACGCACTGTGGAGCGTCTTAAGCCTTTCTACAACAATAAAATTAGCACTTTACAGTGTGGCCTTAGACCAGGCGGAACAATGATAGACCAAATGGGTAACAGCTCATCTGAGTTGTTTCAAACACATGCAGGGTTTAGGCAAGGAGATGAACTTTCATTGTGACTTCTTCAACATAGTCCTGGAGGAGATAGCTCGAAAGGAAAGTGTGAATATTGCTCCTAGGCTATGCGGACGACATAGATATCGTCACGATGATATAGAAAACATCACTGTTGGTAGCAGCAATTTCGAGTAAGTTAAGGAATTCACCTACCTTGGAACAAATATCAATCTTGTGGGATGACATCTCAGTGCTGATCCGACGAAGAATTAGCCTAGCGAACCGCTGCTAATTTGGTTTGGTCAAACAACTGGGTTCAAAACTCCTCACTTGAAAGACAAAAGTGCCTACTATACAAGACTTTGATTTTATAAGTCCTACTCTACGGCCGGCGGCGCGACGCTGAGTGCAGGACGATAAGTATAACAGAGGAAATGGTACTGGATACCTTCGAAAGAAAAATGCTGTGACGGATTTCTGGTCCTGTATGCGACAATAGCGAATGTAGAAGAAAGTTCAACCGCAAACTGTACGAGCTGTACCATGATGTGGATGTAGTCCAGAAAGCCAAGAAAAGACAACCCAAATGGCTCGGCCACATCGAGCGAAGGGAGAACATTGTTTCAGCAGCCCCCAGGTTCGAGACTTACAACTTACAAGAAGACTGAACCTCCGCTACAAAGACCAGGCAACTCCGGATTCCATAACGCTAGGTTTGATGACTGGAGAATACGACCGTTTCCGATGGAAAACTGCTGTGTCTCAGGCTGAGATCATACATGGATTGGGAGCCGGTTAAGAGGTCGAAGAAGTGATACAACAATTACATGCGATCAGTAGTAGCAGTCGATAAAAATAAGAAAGGAGAAACACGCGGGCGGCTGGTAAAGCCTAGCAGTATATTTGCTACTTGAACAAAAAAGTGTTAAGAAAAAATCTCATAATAGAACCTAGGAACGAACACATTTTGGACGTGAGGTCGACTTGTCCATGTCGCACTTTTCGAACGAGCTACATTTCACGTTGCCACAGTAACTTCCTGACCCTCCAGAATATTTGTCTTTGTTGCCAAAGGCACCCGTTCCAGACCCAGAGTTCGTCAACACATTTGGTTCAGCGCATGAGCGACTGTTGCATATATTCGGACAGCACTTTCCTCCCGTGCTACTGCATTCGCTGTCGTGCAAGCACTTTGGAGTGCAGTTTTGAACCTTTGTCGATGACGGACATTCCGCAGCACTTGCAACAGTGACGTACACAGCAACTAATGCCAAGCAAATAATAAGTTTCACCATCGTTTCGAAATTGTTTAAACACGTCTTTTCGCTTCAAGTTTATGTCACAGACACAGTCTTTCCAATACCAATACTTCGAAACTGCTGCTGCATATAATACAATAGTCTTACTTACGGATCTGAGACTTTTGTTTGCACATCGAGGGCAAGGTCTTAAGGATAATAGATGACCTATTTTGTAAGGAAGGGCGATTCCAGACACGATATAATCAAGAGCCATATGAAATCTAACACGGAGCAGATGTAATTATAAGAATTAAGCTTGATAGGCTCCGCTCCGGTATGGCACCCCAAACCTTAACTGTATGACGTTGGCCAACAACCATCTAAAGCATGAAAAACTGTATCAATCAAATGCTAGTCTTTGAAAAATAAGTAACATATGAAATGTGATTCTATCGAGGTATTTTTTAAAAACTTCTTCGCATATTTCGTGCGTGGCACGTTTTCTGGTTGGAATCACATATTTTCCAAGTAATGGGCTTCAACTGATTCCGGTAAGAAAAATTTGTTTATCTTTTGGCTTCTTTGGAGAAATACTGCCGAAGACACTTTTCATCCACAGAACACACCACTTTGTCTGGATATATCGGCTCATCTTTGATAATTTGGGATTGTCTGAACCTCAAAGACGGCGATTTGGACTGAAAATCGAGGAAGAAAATATTTTTAACAAAATTTTTGTTTATTGTCTCAACAACCAAGGAACATATCAGAGACATTGTCAATGGTTAACAGGCTTCAATTGATGTGTATACTTCAAACGTCTTAATGTGAAATACGCCAAAGTGAAGGAAAGCGGAAAATCGAAATCATCAGCAGCACTTTGATACGTTAGGCCAATTTCATACCTCATGGTAACAGAACTCGTTCATAAATACTTCTGTTGAACAAAAGCATTTGAACTCCGTCAATTTGAAAACAAACAAAAAATTCATTCAACAAGAAACTTTTCCCCCAATTTCAGGTCTTTTTCAAGTCTCTGAAAAAAGTGATGACAATAGCAACGACAGAAAAAAGAACGAGCAAAGAAAAACCGTTTTAAATGCACTTTTTGTTTCCATGAAAAGGAGATTTATAGCTTGGAAGTGTCGGAAATATTTTTGTCGGTATTTGGGAAAATATTAAATTTCAACATTAATTCCTTGATTCTACAAATTTTAGTTCGCTGCAACTGTTGGCTGTGACTTTTCAAAACAGTTTCTCAATTTTGATCTCTACCGGGTATTTTTCATAATTTTTTTTTTCTTAAAATTATTTCCTGACTAAAAGGAAACTCTTTTTCCGTTAACAAAAATCCACAAAAATAAGGAAGAGAAAAAGCAATGGAAACGATTGTATGCAATAAAATTAAAATGTCCTTGCCAGACAACCGACGGACGACGGACAAACAAAATCTGTCAACATCATTTCCCATGGCTTTTGCCGGTGTTGATCTTTGGGCTGTCGGCAAAATTTCTTATAAACCCAAAAAGGCCACATGAGTCTGGCAACTGGTTGATATGAAATTCGGTTTTCAGAATAATCTGTTTTAAAAAAGTCTGGGACGGTTTCTGCGTTTGTTCAAATGAATTCATTACGAATGGCTCTTATGTAAAGGGGCTCATTAGAATTCATAATAATATTAGTATTAGCAGACGCCTTAATCCTTCTAAAAAAAATTCACCTGCCTTTCTGCTAAGTTCTTCCTCTGAAACAGAAGACATGAAATCACGTGTCTAGGCAGGGTACAAACATTCTTCCACACCACTGGCCCTGCACGTGCTCTAAAACAACTCCACGTTTGGCTACATAATATGAAACATTTCTTCTTAGAACGAAATTTTATTTCATACAAAAGATAGGCATAGCCCAGTGGGAGGCAAACATTTTAACGTCCTTTGAACCTATCTGAGTGATGTTTGTGATTTGTGGGTTAGTACACAGATCCTCATATTTTTTTATTTTTCTCTTATTTTTGTAGGTACTCATGTGAATAAATCTACTTGACTACATGAAGACATGGTGAGATGTCTTTGTTAAGTTCGTCGGTCGCTTCGTTGTCGACGATAAATCTATATATTTGCATGTCATTGAGTTGGCAGTCCTTCCACACTAGTCAGCAATTGGATCTGAAAACAATATGTGGTTGACCCTAACACGACTGTTGATTCGATTGTTGTATGCAGTGCTGGATCTAGATTTTAGCCGCTGAAGTCTGGGAATAGAAAAGGTCGTATCGGTGTGTCAAGAGAAAAAAAGCTAATAATTTTAAAGGTCTATGATGTCAAAAATTACCTTTCCAGAAACATTATTCCGGCCATCGCTTTAACGACAAAAAGTAATTTGTATTTTTTTCCACTTAAAACGGATTTTTGGTGAATTTTGAAACAGATCAAGAAATATAATTCCAAAACGTTCTCAAATTTCCGGTTCAAATTAAATCTCTTTCTAACTAAAAATGCTCTAAAATTAACTTTTCATTTCCGAAAGACAAATACTCTGGATAAACCTTGCCCCGGCTGACTGTTATTTCATTCATAGTCACATTCCATGAAAAATAATTTCCATCAAAAGTGTCTTCACATGCACTTCAACACGCCACACGAGCCTGAGTGTCTGCTCTCCACACTCCACAAATGTCATAAAACTTAACTTTAAATCTTCAACTTTTTTACGCAATTCAAAGGCAAATCTCATGTCTGGCACATCACACCGGGCTGTGACGTCTCTGACAAATGTTCATTCTGCCTAATTTAAGAATGAACGGTTACGAGAACAGGAACAGAAACGTTTATACAGGGTGATTCACGAGCGTTGTGCCAAAAAGCTAGAGCGTGTAGGTTGAGTTGAGACAAGAAAAAAATCGTATGGGAGGGGGGGGTCTATTCCCCCCCGTTTAGCCGGGAGGGGCAATTTTCTGAAAAATTGACTTATTTTGTAAAAAAAAATATTAAAAATCAACGGCTTAGTTTACAACACCGTGCTATACCTTTCTGAAAAGCTAAAAACTTCTTCTTTCACTTTGTTTTTAAAATAAATTATTTTAACGAATAGTTTTAAAAAAATAAATTTTCAAACTAAAAATTTTCAAAAAAAAAGTCAAAAAAAAATTTTTGAACTAATTTTTTTCAAAATTTTATGTAATTAAGTACTAATTTTGTTTTAAAATTTCAATGTCTTTGTTAATTTTTAGTCGAAAACAGAAAACCGGATGCAAAAATGTCTTTTCGTTTTTGAGAAATTAAAAAAAAACCAAAACCACTTTTTTCTAAGAAAATCTTTGTTTTTATTTTTACCTATCTGGACTCTTAGTATAATTTACTAGTTTAGTTTATAAATTTAATTTTTTGTAATTGGAGTCTTATGAGAACTCAATAAAGTAGAAAAGTATTGGATTTTCCCTGGATTAATCATTTTGTTCATTGAAAACGTCTGCCACTGACCTTTCACTTCTAGCTCTCCGTGCTCTCGTCGGCGGATTCTTGAAAACATGCTACGACTTGGGCGCCATCTATTGGGATATCTTTCAGCGTAGAGTCTTTCGGCTTCCCGATCTCGACAACAAGTTAAACCGTAGCAGAAGTTCCTGTCCGCTAACTCTTCTCGAACATATGAGTTTGTTATTGTTATGTGTTGATGAATTAATATTTTAATTGTAAATGGTTGTTAAGTAAATATGCGATGCCTTTTATTAACCTTTAGGTTGTTAATTGTTTTTTCATTCAAGAAAAATTGCGTTTTAATTATCTTAAGCCCCCAGCAGGTAGAACCCTTCGCCGGCGAGTGGCCGCGGCCCCAGGTATAGTAAGAAAAAATTGCAGGTCAGTTTTCAGACGTAATCAATGAATAAAATGGTTAATCCATTGAAAATCCAATACTTTTCTACTTTATTGAGTCGTCATAAAACTCCAATTACAAAAAATTAAATTTGTAAATTAAACTAATAAATTAAACTAAAAGTCCAGATAGGTAAAAATAAAAACAAAGATTTTCTTAGAAAAAAGTGGTTTTGGTTTTTTTTTAATTTCTCAAAAACGAAAAGACATTTTTGCATCCGGTTTTCTGTTTTCGACTAAAAATTAACAAAGACATTGAAATTTTAAAACAAAATTAGTACTTAATTACATAAAATTTTGAAAAAAATTAGTTCAAAAATTTTTTTTTGGCTTTTTTTTTGAAAATTTTTAGTTTGAAAATTTATTTTTTTAAAACTATTCGTTAAAATAATTTATTTTAAAAACAAAGTGAAAGAAGAAGTTTTTAGCTTTTCAGAAAGGTATAGCACGGTGTTGTAAACTAAGCCGTTGATTTTTAATATTTTTTTTTACAAAATAAGTCAATTTTTCAGAAAATTGCCCCTCCCGGCTAAACGGGGGGGAATAGACCCCCCCCTCCCATACGATTTTTTTCTTGTCTCAACTCAACCTACACGCTCTAGCTTTTTGGCACAACGCTCGTGAATCACCCTGTATAGTGACGAGTGACGAGCGACGACATCCCAATCCCATTTCCAGATTCTGGATAACAGATTCAGGTGCATATGCATTTAAAAGAGCGAACGTAGTCTTATAATATGCAATTTCATCACATACAAACACAGACGCAGCAGTGTGTGTAGTGCGATTGCAATTACTCGTATGAATATATGCATGAGTTCAGTGAGCACACCGCAAAAACACTTGCTTCTTAATTCAAGAACGTGTCCTTGTAAGATGGCTGAGCTGTCGTCGTCGCTCATCAGGTAAACCATTAAATTTTAACATCCGTTTTGCAGTTTTTCCTCCATTTTCTTCACACATTTAATTGTTTTCTCGGAGGAATGTGAAAAACTTGTCACTGAGTCTGAGAGACCATGGGTTATTCTTCTATAGGAGGCCACCACCACCCACTTAATGTTTGTAACCAAATCGGGGTTGCGGACATCCTTGGCTTAGGTTGTGACTTCTTGCCCATGGACTAGCAAATTAAAACAAGTGTCAACGTGTTAAATTAGGGACCCAGGAACAAAAATTTCATTAAAATGTAATTGCCTTCATTACATTTGTACATAACACATACTGATGGTTGGATGGCGGCGACAACGACAACTACGACTACGATGGGATTGGGTTAGGGTATCCTGTTTCCTGTTTCTTCTCTCCTTTTGTGACTTTGGTTTTATGCTCTGCCACTGACAGCAGCGACAGGACGTTCTCTCATTGCTTAGGCATGATGTTATGCGGAGGCACTTTTCGAGTACTATAGGTACATTTTTTTCAGAGCTTATACGCTAGTGAATTTCATAAATCCTTGAGAGCTCTACTTGTAAATAAATGTCCCTGGGGATCTTATGTATGAGTATGTAGAAAGGAAGAGAGAGAGTTCAAGTGAAATCGTCGTCAGTTCTTTCGTTTGGGTCCATTACAAGGCGAGTAAACGTTTCTTCGTTTTTTTTTCTTTTTTTTTTTGTTCCTTTTGTGTCAGAAATTTTGTCTGTTTGTGCTTTTTTCGTATTAAAAAAGAAACAAAAAAAAGAAATTAAGAATTATAGGTTTTGTCCGGCACATACTCTTACACACTCGATGTCGAAAAGGACATA
The DNA here is from genome assembly GCA_943590905.1 of Sphaerophoria taeniata. NCBI lineage: Eukaryota > Metazoa > Arthropoda > Insecta > Diptera > Syrphidae > Sphaerophoria > Sphaerophoria taeniata. The sequence continues at coordinate 31,293,351 of OX016541.1, forward strand.
AGTTCCCTTTTGGTCATTCCGAAAGAAGCTTTTCGAAATAATTGCTTGTGTTCAAATCTCCAAGGATAAGGCTTAGGCGACTTTCTCTGATTTTTTCAGACCAAAAAAGACCAAGAACAACAGAAAACAAAGATGTGGTCATGTTAATTGAATGGAATTAATATTAATGGGCTTGAACTTGATTACTAAATAATCGGTTGTACCGCAAAACGAAACGAGAAAAAAACGAAAGAAAAAGACGGTGATAAATTTACTTGCTTAAGGATATCTGGCTGGTTGATCTGGAAAAATTATATTCTGCGGTAAGGATTGTGTATGGTGGAACTTTATTGCTTTCGGGTATTTCTTTCAATTTAGCACAAGCTTAGACTTAAATTTTATTTCGTTTTATTGAAGCACTTAAGTAAGCATCAATGATGATGTTGGGCTCTCGCATTTGTAATATATTGAGGGATGACTTGTAATGGAACAATAATTTAATTAGCTGTTAACCGAGGCAATCGTCAGTGAGTTGTTTTCTTCCTGATTTATTTGTTCGCAATAGCTTACTGTCCAAACTCTACACCCTCTAAGTACACTAATTTAATACAACTAGTCGACCCAGCTCCTGAAATTCGAATGCTTTGATCTTTGATTTGAAGGGGTTCACATTCAACATGTTATTATCACCTTCAATCGTGTTGGAGGATTTGTGTTATGTGAACACCACTGTGATTTGATATTTCCAATTGTTATTGTTAAAAAAAACTCAAATTCTGTTCTTATTCCACAGGTTAACTTATCCATAGGTTAACATTTCTCATTAATACAAATAATTTGTTCTCGGAATAGTAAAGTGACGTTCATCCAGAATATTCCCCTTTGGTATTTTGTTGTTGTTGATTCTTGACAACCGATTGTAGCCCTTTCTATGAATATGGCAATCGATTTTGGTTCCATCTAATGAACTGACAGAAAAGTATTTTCTTACTTAGCGCTTTGGCTGAGCACCCAAGTCTCAGTTTGAAAGTGAGTACTGCTTTCGTCTTATTTATAAAGCAGCAATTTCGAAAACATGTTAAAATTTTCAGGATATGCCCTGATAGCACCTGCTGCAACTTTGTTGTCATTTAGCCGATCAATAGCAATAGCTGGAGATTGCCGTCTTGAAACGGTGGAGCCGTCTTTTCTTCGGTTAGCTGATCATTGAACATTTTATTTAAGTGTACTTTCCATCGCTCAAGAATGCCTTTAGGATCAGTGCGGTGATCAGATTTCCCTCTCCGTTCCTTCATTAAATGCAGCGCGATGTTTACTGATGCGTCATGTTTCGGACGAATTGGTATAACCTCCGCACCAGCGTTGTTCTCAGAAAAAAAAATCTTGGGGCCATTTTTGGGCCATTTACACATTTTTGGGGCCACTTATTTTTACTTGCAACATTTAGAATATATTACATAACGTTGATAGAGAAGTCGAAAAAAGTGGGTGTCGCGATTCCTCCGTCTGCCCGTTTGTCTGTAAACGCACCTACAGCCTTAACCACTGGTCCGATTGACTTCAAACTTGAAAATTAGAGGTTTGAACGAATTTATGGTAGCCACCACACAGACACAATTTTTTTGGTCAAAAACCAAATGTTTAAATTTTCTCTAAAACGGCTTCTACGATTTTTTTAAAACTTCTTCGAATTTTTTTATGTACAAAAAATATTTTTGTTTTGCTCCAAAACGGTACCTCTCATAGCACCGTTTTTTTGTTACAAGATTTTTTCGAAAAATGAAAGCCTGATCAGCGTTATTCTTTTTTTGAAAGTACATATATATTGCCCAAATAATATTTTGTGTTCAAACAAATTTCAAAATTTTTGTTTGAGTCTTAAAATTGATTTTTAAACTTTTTTTTGAAAATCCTGTATCTAGAAAATGGAACGGTATTGAAAATAGAAATTCGAAGAAAATACATATGTATATTTCCGTGTTCTTGAATACTGCATACCCAGATTAATTTAAAGACATCTTTGGAAAATTTCATATATAAGGGGAAGGCCGTGTGCGATTGTGGTTAAAACTTGACGTTTGGCTAAATTTTGACAATCCGCATAGAATAAAATGTGTTAAAATTAGACTAGCTACGAAGCAGGTTAAAATATGACAGCAGTGGTTAAAAATTCATTCATTTTTAACCACAATGCATCCAATTCGCATACGGCCTAAAAAATTAATTAAAAAAAAAACGTACAACAAAATTTTTTCAAAAAAATTTAAAAAATCAACAAATTTTAAAGAAATTATATGGCATTAAATTTTTTATGATAAAATCTGTTTTTGAGCAAGTTCGTATGACTCAGTCATGCACATTTGTTTTGTTTTGAAATAAGAACAATTTTTTCATTAATTCAAAAAAATCAAAATATCTAGTTTTAATTTTAAACTAAAATACAGGTACTTAAACATAGTAGGACAAATTTACTGTGCGAATTGGATGAACTGTGGTTAAAAATGGATGAATTTTTAACCACTACTGTCATATTTTAACTTGCTCCGCAGCTAGTCAAATTTTATTTAATGCGAAATGTCAAAATTGAACCAAACGTCAAGTTTTAACCCATTTTTAACTGAATTCGCACACGGCCTAAGTTCTTGAGAAAGCTTGGCCAATGAGTTTGTTACTACCTAATAAACAATAAGAAACTACAGTCTTGGCTGTGAGAGATTGGGATTTGTACATTATCAAAGATTTGTTTTTTTACTTTCAAAATATGTTCAATGCTTAGTTGTGTTGTTTACAATAAAAATGGATGATTTGCTAGCGGTAAGGCATAACAGTAGTTGAATTGCTTGAAAACGAATTCAAACCAGAAGAAGAGATATAGCCATAGCACTTATTCGTGTATTGTTATTTGTGGTACTCAATGATATAGGTACTATTCATGGACTGCTACTGCCAGTAGCCAACTCAGTAGTGGAATCACGATGATTCCACTTTTAACGGACAAGAAACCAGCTCTCGAAATTTGCAAGCTTCGACTAGAAACTATATAACCTAACTTGTCAAATCTTTCCCTAGTTCGTAATAAATAAATTGATTGACGCGACAGCTCTTGAAGGCCTAAGTGGCTTACTCTTATCAACAATTCTCTGGGTGCGAGTGAAGAATTGAGGAGAGCCACAATTTAACACCGATTACGAACGGCAAAGTTGAGAAGAACTTTTTCATGACAGATTGATACTCTTGGAAGTTTTGTCAGATCTTCGCAAAGAGCAGTGTCCGAACCACCGACCGACGTACTGCTAAGCAGCCAAGGCACCTAACCACTTAGGCACGGACACTACAATCTTAATGTTATAATTTGTTTTTGTGTTATTTAACACTGCAGTAAGGCTGCGTCCGTCAATTCCATTTATGTATTTGAACAACGATAGCAACTTAGATGTGCTTCCACCAATGGCTTTTTCCGTAAATTCCTTTGTTTGGCTGGAGTTATAGCTATTTCACGGGTGCCAAGCCGATCATTAGACTCCTTATTAGTGGTGCTTGTCTAGTTATTTTTCATTTTAATCGAAAATCTTTTAAGTTCACATGATCACATAATGGGATTTGAACCTAGACCAGCTAGTTGGGAAGCCAATGCACTACGCATTGCGTAGTGATTTTTGGTTTCCCATTGCAGACTTTTTATTGTTTATCAATGTGAATGTCTATTCACATGCATTTTTACAAGCTCCTCAAAGGAATTGACGGAAAAAAGACATTGGTGGAAGCACCTCTAAGTTGTTATCGTTGTTCAAATACATAAATACAATCTTAATGGCATGTCCAGTTTTTGAATGAGGTAAGCGGCTTGAACAAATATCTGCTCCTAAAACCGAAAATTACCTCAACAGCATTAATAAATGAAGCTTTTCTATTAAGCAACTTGGAGTTATTGTCGTAAATAGCTGCTTCAGAGTTTCTTTAAAAAGAAAAATACACCAACCACATGCTTAGCGTTGTAATGAACTCGCCCAATCAAAAATGAAGGTCGACCAGAAGTCAATAAAATGAGTTCTGTTGGTACGGATTCTACTGTCCGCTTGCAGTTTCGAGGGCTAGCATCGGCGGAACCATTTATTTTCTATTTTTAATCAATCAATCAAAAATCAATCGTACAAAAATCAATTATTAATATTTTTTTACCTTACCCAATACTTGAATTTCACAAAATTGGAGCCATTTCCCGTTGGCCCGGGGCATGGGGCCAAACAGCAAATTTTAGGGCCAAATGGCCCAATTGGGCACTTTTGCACAACGCTGCTCCGCACCTCTGGCGGTTCTCTCTCTATTTCTTTCAATTCCACAGGCAATGTTTTTTCCCCGAATATTACAATCTACTCGACAGCTCAGACTGTGAATGCGGTAGCAGGCAGACAGAAGCAGACGAACGAATTGCTCGTTCCATCTAAGCCTTATAAAGTTCATTGCAAGTCACAATGCACCACAAATCATGATACATTCATTTTGTACCCAAAGTCCCCAACGGTTTTGCTTTGGTAGTGTTTAATTTTCAATGAAGTCTACATAACAAGTCTCCATGGAGAATGTGTTCTGATTCGGCATATCCGTTTCCGCTTTAGAAATAATATTGCATTCGTATACAATGACAGTTATGCATTGCGATTTTTAGGACTGTATCCGGTAACAACAAAAAAGTTAATATTTTTTTTGCCAAAGGCCATCCTTGAAATCCTCCGAAGAAAGTTCATACTTATTTAAAGATTCTAAGCTTTAAATTCGTTTACTCAGAAAATTAAGGAAGAAGGAATCGTCTTAATATACTCTTTTTCATGAGTTTCCTTATAGTCACTGTCTTTATAGTGTCTGCGTCTATCTGTCTGTGCTTACGTACTTCATTCCAACGAAGGATTACATATCCCCAATGGACAACAGAAGGCATCATGTCTTAAATTATAAAAAAAAAAGTAAATAACAAAAAATCCAGAACGCACAGAATTGTTCAAATAGTAGGTTGTGTGTGTATATATTCATAATATTTGAAATAGGATAAGTGAAAATAGGAAAACTGCACACGCTCATGAATAGGAGCGTATATCGGAAGGACATCGTCCATGAATTGAATAAAGAACATCTGCCACTACAGTCATTGTGTATAGACAGAAACAGCCTTGGTGGAATGGTGGACTGTCCGTCCAACAGTGGTTTGCGTTGAATCAAATTTTCTCAATTTATACCTATTCTACGCACTTCGCTCCGAACTAAATATGTACTGTTATTGTCAATTATTTGGAATAATTGGAAACCAAAAATTGATAACGTCCTTTTACATTATAAAAAGGAGCCAGTTGAAATAGTCGATCGTGTGACCGAACGAAACCACTGTGCGAACGAACAATTTATGCAAATATAACCATTCAGACGGAAGCTACACATTTTTGTGGAATTTTCTAAAATTACATCATTTTGAAAATGGCAGATGGGTGGCATATCCGGAAACGCATATAGTATAAAGACAGCCACATAGATTTTTTTATATGGCTAATACTTGTTTGGAATGCTGAGTCTGAGGCCATATGTTTATGAATGTTTGACTATGGGGTGTGATACTTTGTACAGTGAGAGAGAGAGAGAGAGAGAGAGAGAGGGGACTTGGAATTTGTGTAATCCTTTCGTTTTATTTAGTTCAATGCGGTTGCGATATGGTTCGAATTGGAAAATGCCGATCCAACAATTTGTCCATGACTTTATTGTTTTACTCCTTTTTTCATATTTTGTAAAATGTCTGTCTGTACATTTCTTATTGCAAAATTGTCTCTATTTTGAATTTTTCATGTATGTGTGGGTGTTTTTTTTTGTGTCCAATCCAATACCACAAGCATTTCCTATTCCATATCCACACAACACAAAAGAGTGGGTTGTCGGGGAAATAAATTGTCTTCCGCTTGATTTCAAGAAAATTTGAATTTCGTGTCCATTCCATGAATTCTGAATATAATTTCAGAGAACACTCTGCCTTGCATTTGTTTCGTTAGTTTGTCTGTTTCATCTTTTTGTCCTTGTTCGAGAGTTCAAAGTGGGATTTAACACCCAAAGTTATTATTCCTTTCAATTGAACTGGACACATTGATTTTATTGGTCGTATATGCGCATTTTAAAGGTTTTCCAATTTTTTGTTTTAATAGTCATGAAAATGGGATTAAGTGTTTTGGTTTAGAATTAGATGGGAAGCTTGGTTGTTTTGTTATGGGGATTAAAACATATGGCAATGACGACGCACGAGGGCCGGTTATTTGGTTGGATGAAATCGTAAAGGATTTATCGATTATAAATGAGCAAACGAAGAGTTGCTGGATAGTTTTGGAGAGCTCATATTAACTTGGGCGAGTAGTTTTTGAAGCTTTCATTGTGATCGTATTATTTAAGAGATGAAGTTTTTTTTGTATTGGAGTTCGATCAATTTGCCACAACTCATTTGAACGCAGCACTATTGCTTGTGTCACGATTGAACGTGAAAAATTCTGACAATTTGTTTCTTTTTTGTCATTCAAAGTTGTGAGAATGATTGGGATCGACGAATTGGGCCAACTCTTTTCCTAAATCACAAATTCTATGATACTCGAAACAATGAGAATCATGGAGAACGAAGTAAACAAATTTCGATATAAACAGTGCTTTCGTTTGAAATTCAAATTTAGTAGTTCCAGATTGATCCTGCTGTAGCCTCTTCCCTACAGCAGTAAAAAAGAAAAAAATGGTTGTATGTTCTTGCACTTTGTTCAAATTGTACAAATACTATGATATTTTTCACAGTAAAACTATAATTATGGCGGTATAATATGTTGAAAGCCTTCAAACTTAAACCCCGGATAGCGAAAACCTGCAAAATTTTTCCTCTCTTTGCTACTTTTTGGAAAAAGAAATAATACTTTTTTTGAGGTATTTTGCATAATTTAGGAATCTTATTCCAAAATCATTATTTCGTATTGGAATAAATGATATGCAAAATTTTTGTTTTTCTTTATTATTTTACTTTATGATACATACATCAATAATTTGTAAGTGTTTTGTATATTTAAAATTTTAATTTAAGTACAAAAAGAAGAAACAGACACACAAAATATTTAGAAGAAATGTTTGGCATTTTGTGCTTAACAAATAACCTAAATATTGTATACAGCTAAAACAACAATCAGAGAACGTATGGCGTGAATTTTAAACTTTTACTTTGTACATATTTAATTTTAAGAAAAAACAAACAAAACACCGCAATCGCGTGTAGCTTGAACAATCTGGAACCAACTGATTTCACAAAACAGCAATGGAATTATTTGAACAAAGAACTGATTTCCTTCGCTCTCCATAATTCTCAGCACATAGTGTCTCTTAAAATTTCTGTTTTGAAAAAGGATGTGGTTTAATTCAGGGCTGTCAGAAGAATCGAAAAAGATTCCAAATTTCTATCTCCTTAATTCTCATAACTTTGAGTGACCAAAAGGAGAAGGTAATAGGTAGGAATCTTTGAGCGCAAATAATATGTGGGCAAAAGTACTGCTCGAAACTACTTTCCAGCTTTGAGGCAGATGGAGATGCACTGCTTTTGATGGAGGGAAACAATATCTATGTTTAATCTCAGATGTTTTTCAGACTCACTCCGTTTATTTTTTTTCGCATTCAAGCTTTTTTTTTAAAGTTTTTGAAAGTTATTAGATGCGATGGACTTAAATTTGCCATGGAAACAACATGTCAAGGAAATATAATGTGGATTACATGAATGTGATGCCAAAATGAATTTGATTATTTTTTTTACGTTTTTGAAATTAAAACTTCTTATGCGGCATTGTGTTTCTTAGGATATTTAAAAAAATATTTTTGGATGGGTAATGAAAAGGGTAAGTTAACGTCAGATCGAAAAATGATACCAGGCTGTGACAGTAAGATGTAAGATATCAGTCTGATCCTAGGACACAACAAGTTCTTTTTGGTTATTGGATGTCGCAAGTGTGGTCTGTAGTCTGTTTCCTCAAAGCCAAAATGTTGTATCATTATGAAAATGGATTGAGTTGTCAAATTCTATATTACAGCGGTTGTTTGAACGAAAATAGTGTTGCAATTAATATTTTATATTGTAAGGCTGTTCAATCGATTTTCTAAGGAACAAAAATAGAAGGTCATGCAAAAATGGTTTGATTTTTCGTCTAGTCAAGTTTGCATTTTGTCAAATTTGCGTTTTGGTTCAATTTTAGATGATTTGAGATATTTCATATCTTTGTGGATTTTTTATGCAAACAAATTTATTTATTTTCTTTCATATTTTTTGCGAGAATTTTTCTTGAAAATGTGGATAAATACCTCCATTTCTAGTCATCAATTACAAAATTCTTTATTAAAGAGCTCGAAAAATTTTAATTTTTATATGGACATACATTTACTATATGAACAAAGCCTAAGTCAACCGCTGAGCTGTACAGTTTATCAACTGTCAACATGACACGAGGTTATTTGGTGAAAATTTGGTAACTCGTTTGACTTTTTGTATATTTCACTTCTGCCAATACATAACAAAATTATGACATTGATACACAGTAGCGCTTTCACTCCCTTCAAATTCCTTCATGCTTGCGCATAAAATACGGAAAGCGTTGATCACCAAATTATTGACTCTATAAGATTCACAGCAGTAATTGAAAACGAATTTGAGAAAAACTATCGCTATCTGTCGGTATTCAAATTAATGCACAAATTATATTTACAAATATGAATGAATTTCCATTTTAAATCCAATCGTTCCTTTTTTTTCATTCAAGAATCTGTCCTTCCTGTCCTTCCTTTTCCGACATTCTTCGAAATATCCAAATAATTTAAATCAAGTATTCATCGCATGCATTCTCAAACGTATTGAATGCAGTCAGTAGCGGCGTTAGGGTGGGGCGCGGTTGGGCGACCGCCCCAGGGTGCCGGATATAAAGGGGCGCCGCAGGCGCAGAAGCAGTAATCAGACGGTTCATGCTACGTTGCGATCCTGATGTTGGTCATCAAAGATTAAATAAGTAACAAGATGGGAAACAAAGCTGTCAAAATGACAATGCCTACAAGCTAAAATTTACGGATTGCAAAGTTGTGTGCGTGTTTTCACTAATATATTGGGCGCATTCACTAACCTAGTCACTACGTAGTCGAAAATCAACTAGCTTTGTGAAAGCAAAATTGCACTACAAAGCTAGTCGAAAGCAAGCTGTCAAATAAAGATAGCTCAGACCTTTTGACCCTTATAACTTTTCTAGTCGACACGATATCAACGTCGATTTTTAACACCTTCATGACAAGACCGTATTAAACGGGTATCCAAAAATTCAGCTCGTTAGGAAATTTTCCCTACATAGTTTTTGAAAATGCCTAAAACGACTGGACTATGAACATACGAAGTAAGAAACGTTTGTGAATTTGTGATTTGAGGTTAGAGATCTTTAATCAGAAGTGTTGTCTTTTTTTTTCTTATTATACTATGAAAAAACACTACCTGATAAGATCTGATTACATAAATTTCGTTTTCAGACCCTATCAGATTATTTATATTGTCGTATTGTACGATTAATTTCATTTTAAATTTTATTAAAATTTGAAAATGAACTTTTGTTTGTTATTCAACAGCTGATTATGAAATGTCAAAATCTGTCAATCACTTTGAAGTCAAAGTTTTTACACTACGTCAGAGGGGAAATTTCAACTCATTTCTTAGTTGTATTTAACCAATCAGAATGAGTTGACTACGTAGTGACTACGTTAGTGAATGCGGCCATTCTTTCAATCCGTCTATTCACCAAAAGAGAATAATTTTGGCAGTTAAATTGAATTTTTTTGAATAAAATGTAAGTTAATGGATATGTTCACAAACAGAGTAATATTTGGTAAGTGAAAAGCAACGAAATAAACAGGCGTAAAAATTGATTTGAACAGTTAAATGAGTTATGAGTACTCGGAATATTGGTCTTTTATGTACAATATAAAACAGATTCCGGAAAAACCTGACCTTGTCAAACTCTGTGGTGATCTCCAATTGAAATTAACTGTAGACTCTTAATCAGATATAGATGGGTGTATGTTGTGAGATGAAGTCATAAGACTGAAATCTTTTTTGTCTGAGCAGAATGTGGCTACCCCTGTTTTTGTTTTAAATTTTATCAAAGATCGCGATACTCTGCGATCGACAATATCACAATTCCGATTGACAAACTTGGCAACTTTGTCAATCGAGAATGAAATTGCTGAAAACCTCGATTTTGATAATATAATAAAAAAGTTCGTCGACAGAAAGGCTAGAAAAAGCAAATTTTATTTGTTTTTTTTTTCATAAATTGTTATTTCTTTTAATAAATGGCAATTTCAATAAATCTTTTTCCTTTTTTCATATGGGTTTGAATTGCAGTTAGGAGGCGCCTTATAAATCTCGCCCAGGGCGCTCATAGTGCTAAGACCGGCACTGAATGCAGTGCACCAACTAACGCATTACTGGCACTCCATTCAAATTCCAAAAATACATAACAGAACTTTCACCACGACCCTCAACAAAATATCTATGTTATCGTACAAAAATCTCTGTTTCACGTAAAATTTAGCAAGAAATATTTTGCAAAGAAAGGAATTTCGTTCCTACACAAAATCAAACAAAAAATCTTTTTAAATTTGGATTAAATTTACAAAAAAACGAAAAAAAAATGCCCTTCTTTAGATCGACACGGGCTGTCCGAAGTCAAAAAATAATATAAAGTGCAATAAACTTCCTTCAAATTATGCCTACCGGCAACGGCGAGTCAAAGTCACACAAAAGCGAGTTGGTGCCTAATGAGTTTGATTTTTTCATTTGTCAATCCCAAAAATTTGCATAGGTCACTACCCGCCGTTGGCGCTGGCTGCTTTCTTTGTAGCTATTCTTTCATTAATTTTTTTTTTTGGGTAGGTACCTTTTTTTCTTTAATTTCAGTGGAATTTTAATTACCGTGAGTATTGGATTTCCACTTCTTGCCAAAGACTTTGGGGACTTTGGAAACAATCTTTTTAAGAATGTACGACAAAGTTATTTGTTCGGTGCCCTTGATACCGTTGTGTTGTGTATTTTATTTTTTGTTCCGGGGGGACGACCGACGCGCGACGACCGAAGTTGAAATTTTTATTTTTACAAAATCTTAATTTTTCTAATGGCCTTAATTCTCAAATATATATACTTTTGGATTTCTTATTGGTTTAATGAGCATAAGGGTATGCTTTTTGTTTTGTTGTTATTCCCTTTGATCAACTGAATGATAATTAATTTTTTTGTTTGTGTTTTTCTTTGTTGCAGATCCTCGAGTGGAAGGATTCTTTCTTCTGGGCTCACCATTTCCCATGTATACAATTATAATTTTGTATCTGGCATTTGTGTTGAAATGGGGCCCAAAATGGATGGAAAATCGGCCTGCGTACGATTTGAAAAATGTCATTAGAGTGTATGATTTCTTGCAAGTTGTAAGCAATTTGGGACTCTTTATACTTGTAAGGACATTTTTAAGTTTATTGAAAATTTTGAAGAGCTATAGAAATATATTTGGATTTTCAGGGCATTCGGAATTCGTATTTTCGAAAAGAGTTCGGTTTCTTCTGTCAGGCAGTTGATACTACCAACAATGAACCGTGGATGCGCAACTTGCTCTTAGCCACTTATGGGTATTACATAACAAAATACTTTGACCTGCTAGATACAGTGAGTAAAATTTCCTATCATTGGAGTAAAGTCAATCAAATCAAGTATGATTACAGGTATTTTTCATAATGCGAAAGAAAAATAATCAAATAACGTTTTTACACGTATACCATCATGCCGGTATGGTGTTCGCTGTTTACATCTTTACAAAATTCCTTGCTGGTAAGTTCTACTCATTTTCTTCGAAAAACAAAAAAAAATTAGTTTACAGTATCGCTTTTTACTAATTTCCATTTTATAAACATAAATCACAAAGAACGATACGTCAAAGCGCATGCAACAAATATATCTTCGATTTCAATGCAGCCCTCCTGTGTCGTTGACTTGCCCTACCTTTCCCTTCATCCCCTTCCCCTTTCATTGTAATTTATTGAAATTAATTCCTCTTAATAACATTTAACCCACATTTTTACTCTTTTGTTTAACTTTAACAAAACAAAAAACAAACAAAAAATCGAATTAATTAAATTAAATAAATTTTTTTTTTTTCATCAACAGGAAGCCACTCAACAATGCTCGGGGTCATCAACTTATTTATTCACACCATAATGTATTCATACTATTTGGTCACCTCAATACGTCCTGAATATGCGAAAAATATCTGGTGGAAACGTTACATCACACAAATGCAACTAGCACAATTCGGTTATCTGGTTTTTCATTTTGCCATTGTAATTGTGAAAAACGACTGCGGCCATCCGAATTTGGTATCATTTGTCGGATTGATTCAGAATTTGTTTATGTTTGCGTTATTTTTTGATTTCTATCTTAAGGCGTATGTGCGAAAGAGGACGAAAGTTGAATAAACGATATTTTAAATTATTGTTTATAGTTTTTTTCAGTTTCAGGTTTTACTTCCGTTTTTATATTTTATCCCCATTCGAGGATCAAAAGTTTGCACACTTCAATTAAATTTGAAACAAAAAATTTTCATTTAAATGCGATTTCCGAGAGACAAAAATTGAAAAACTATTTATAAAACTTTATAACAAGGGTTATTATGCTGCGCTATGGTATTTAAAAAATTAAATTAAGTTTTAATGGGTAATTAGGTGCAAAAATGTTTTGTAAATGTGTCAACGAATATTTGACGGAAAGGAAACGTTTGGAAAAGAGACCTAATAATTGAATTCCACTGCACATTAAATTTTCTCCTCATTATATAGTTATTTGCTGTGGAAGTTTATTTTTTTGTTTGCATACACTCCACGTCACTTGCATCGGGTCTGTTCTTTAATTTGAGAGAACGAATTAAACATTGTGGAGCATACCTGGAAAGAAAAATATGTTGAAGGATAAGTGATATTGTTTGTTTTTCAAGTAGGTATTTGTTGTTTTGTTGCAACAGTATTTTTCATATTCTGAAATTTGTATTCAATTTACTAAAATTCATGACCTTATGTATATGACGGTTAGCGTGGGAATCCGGAAATAAATTCAGTTAAAAGAGCAGAAAAATAGACTTTTCGAAGAATGTATTTGTATGCACAATGCACATTATTTTGTGATGATTATAATATGTACATACCATTTTGATGATATAAAAAAAATGTACACAACCCGAGCTTAGGAAAATAGGGTAGGACTGATGCACATTCACTGGGTAACATACTCCAAATTCAAGTGGTACAGGCAATTATGGACGCATGAGTATTGAAATATATGATTGGGTGGCCATGGCTCAGAGGATAGAGTAGTTGATTGCCAAGCCGAATGCTACGGGTTCAAGCCCCAGCTTCGGCAGCATTCTTTTTCTACAAAAATCGCCAGCTTATCTGAGGCCACCTGTGCGATAACATGAGACAATTAAAATCTGTGTCTCCTCCTCTGTGCCACGTAGGTTAATGTTATATGTTCTTCCCATCTATGTATCTATCTGTCTCTCTCTCTGTTGTATTAATGTCATGTTCTGTCCCAGCCGATAGCCTTAGTCGCCAGTGCTGCTATGTGTCTGTAATTCGTTACATTTATGTGCGAAGTACAGTGAAGTCAATGTCAATATATGATTGGGGACTGCAGCTAGTTTTATTTTTCTCGAGGACCTTTCCATCTTCATTAATTTTAAATGAAATCGCCTATCAGTGCTTGCACCATCCATAGAATTCTTAACACCTTGATGCCTTATTCGCGTATGTGATCGTTGTACAAAATAATATATTTTCAACTTTTTTCTTTGTTTACAACGAGACAAATTCGTAGTTCTACAAAATTAAAAATTAAAACTTTACCGAAAACACGAATTTCCCCATACGAATTTTTCGATCTGTTTGAAAAACAGATTTTGTTAGACCAGTCAAAACCAAACAAGTGAAAGCATTCAGCGACCTGTTATTTATTCAAGAACATAATGTACATATGTTTTACTCGCTCATTCCAACAACAGTAGACTGACAATCTTTTTTGGAAAAATTGTTCATGGCAAGTCATGTGATTGTGTAATAAACATAAATATTTTGTCACTGTCTATTGATGTGGTACTTAATCACACTTGAGGAAAACTATTTAATTATTGAACATTTTTACAGAAATAATTTGCAAAACCTTCACACATTTCAGAGGTTGTTGGCGGGAGCTGCATTATTGTGAGTAAAGTTAACTGGACGTACGTCAAATTTTTTTTAGAATTGACATGTTTTCAGAAATTTGACTTCGATAATAACTATTGACTAAGTAGTACCTATGATCACTCAAATGAAGAAAAACGGCAAAGCGAGGGAGGTGAAGCAGAGATAAGTAGATTCTACCACTACCGTCAGTATCAGATGTGAATGTGTACTTACTAGTAGTCCAGTACAATTTTCATGAAGTTTTTGAAGCTACTTACTTACTTACTTACTTACTTATGGTGGCGCTACAGTCCATGTCGGGCCAGGGCCTTATCCAAAAAACGTCTCAGTTTCACACGCCAAGTTGGCTCAGTTGGCTGAAATATTAATATTCAGTAATTGAAGCTTCTGTCATTGAAGCAATAGTTGTGCTCCAGGTGTAGGTATAGACAGGGCTGGCCTTAGCTATCTTGGCGCCCCAGGCGAGTCAAATATTTGGCGCCCTTTTTTATAACTATTTTTCATTAATTTTTCTTAATAATTTAGTAATAATAACTAATTTTATCCTGTTAATATTGATTTCTTTTGAATTTGAAAATGTCAAACACAAATACACTTACGCCTAGTTTCTTGACAAAGTTCTAGCACTTAAAACTCGTTTATGTGAAATTTTAGAACTCATTTGAGTTCTAAGTCAATTCTTCACCAAGTTCTAATTCGTTAGAACTTCGATTTAGAACTTTTTATAGATAGAACTTCGATAAAATTACGCCCAATTTCCTCACCAAGTTCTAAATTCCCTTTAAAACTCGACCTAGTGAATCTCGGTCTAAGGTTAGACCCTAGTTTTTAGAATATTTGGAACTCGATATTTCTTCAATTCTCAAGAACTCGATCTTAAATCATCATTGAGTTCTAAACGCTTATTTTTGTGATGCTCATGCCCGCGGTGGTGTGGTGCTTGTTACGTAGAATATGGGATTCGAAAAACTGTCAAGAAAAAAAAAGTGCATAGTAAATTCATTCCAATTTTTACCGTGGTTGTGAATGTTGAAGGTCTTCTGCCACCAGTTAAAGGACTGCTAAATCGTTTGCTTTGTCAAACGGAAGCGCCGAAAAAAATCAGTGTCGTCCCATGTACCTATTAATAGTGGCACGAATTGGTATTCGATAAATACGCCGTTCTTCCAGGATAATGTTCGCATCGTACTCAAAGTCAACGTCTATAATAGGAAATCACCGAAAATTTGATCCATTTTCTATATCTCCCTTCACCTATTATTCTCTGTTATTTTAAACGTTGAAAAAACTAAATTATAATTAAACCGACTTACAAGGCACTAGACCCCCGAATGCGAGGGTCTAATTTTATCGAAGTTCTAATTATGACAAAGTTCTAAATCGAAGTTAAAAGTGTAAGAACTTGGAAAAGAATTGAGTTAGAACTCAAATGAGCTCTAAAATTTCACTAAGCCTATTTTAAAGGGCTAAAACTTCTAACGGTATTTAAGTTGTTCCTATTTTACTATGTTATGCTATTTCCTATTTTAATATCGTATGCTAATACACCATTATACCGTGATCCACAATATCTCAAAGATTTTGATCTCTTTTGAGTAGGTTGTCCTTGGGGTGAGTTGCCGACACTCCGACAGGCAAGCTAGTGTGGCCAATTGGGCTTGCTCGTCGGAGGGGTGCGATTTTGCTGCTCCCCTTGGACTACCGTGGATATAACGTGCCTTGAGCCGAAAATCGCCATACCACAAAATAATCTTCTAAATATCGTTCCATAACTTTTAACTAACCTCATGCTAACGGCAACATTAGCTTTAATGAAAAAGCAAATTTACGAAAAAAAAAATGTCAAAATGCTAAGAACAGAGGAAAATTACAACAAAATTTGCTGTATGACTGCAAAAAAAATACTAAAAAAATGTTGACAGTAATTGTAAAATACCTAATTTGCAATCTCTTCTCTAATGATAATAATTGTATAATTTGATATGCATTTCCATTGTATTTCTAATCTCTATAAAAATCCATGATTGATTTTGACTGGTTGAGCTTTAAACAGAAAGATGCCTTACTAAAATAGATAATACAACGCAATAAGAAATTGACAACGGCAACTGGTGAGAAGCTATAGCGATTAAAAATACAATGCCATAACAAAACTCAAGTTTTTTTTCTACCAAACATTACGTCAATTCACTCTTGTGTTTTCTATGTGTAGTGTATGTTGAAAATAAAAACAAAATGACATTTGGAAATAGTTTGCTATAACAAAACAAAATGAAAGTCATGAAACTTTTCGATATGAATTACAAATTTGTTGATTTGTTTCTTACCTATGTTGAAGTTATGCCAGCTGTCGCGGCGCTCCTGGATCGTGGCGCCCCAGGCGGCCGCCTGGGTCGCCATACCCGGCACTGGGTATAGAACAAATGGAAACTTAGGAATAGGGTTCGTAATCAGATAAAACCCGATCGATGTTGGGAAGGTTCAAATTCAAATCTCCTTAAATGCTAGCAATTCCAAAATATCTCTGAAAGTTCCATGGACATTTGACGTTAAGGGCAATTTAAGCATTTGATACGGACAAAGATTTTTCCTCCTGATTTGATCTTTCCAACTACATTTCAGCCTCTAATCGATTCTCTAATTTTTGTGACAGGTTCTACTCAGAGTACATACTCAAAATGCAATGCGATATTATCTCTTATGCAAAACTATTTTACCAGTTTATAAATAGCAACAGAAAATGTGGTGGTTATCCTTCAGTGTTAAAGTTGAATGATAAATCATCTGCTGATTCCTTAAAAATATCGAACCTCTTCGTTGATTTTTTTGGTAAAGTATTTACCTCTTACAATCCCGTAATTGATCAAATTTTTGTTCATTAAATGAACGCTTGTACTGTACTGAATCGTCCCTTACTTCAATCAATATTGACGTGTTCTCAATGATTTATAAAAGTAGCCTTCTAAAAGATGATTCCACTACACTCCCTGACGATGTTTAACCAATTGTTTTAAGAAAACGTTTTGACAGCCTTTAACCAAACATTTTCAACTATCGATCTCAACTAGCGTGTTTCTCCAGTTTTGGAAAGAGAAACTAATACATGTTCCCAAAAAAGGCTCAAAAAACGATATTGAGAAATATAGACCTATCGCAAGGCTTTCTTGTATGACCAAACTATTAGAAAATATTATGTCTGAATTCATGTTTTCTTTTCACTCCAAACAAATCTTTTCTCCTAGGCAACATAGGTTTCTCAAGGGGTAGCTAGGTCTGCCACAATGAACCTAATTGACTTCACATCTTTTTTCGTTTGCGAATTAGAAGAAGGAATAGAAATTAACGCGATCGCCACTAATTTCAGAAAAGCTTTCCCAAACCTTTTCAAGCTTGAGAAATAAAACTGCCTACTTATCTTTTCCTCTTGGATTCAATCGTAACTATAAGGTCCTTTTTCGATCGCGTATATTTACTTTAACAGGGTAGCCACCTTAGCCCAATTATTTTTGTATTAGTTACAAATAATGTGGACCAAATTTTTTGGACCAATTCATGAATATTCTTCTCAGGTTTGGTGCTCCTGCCCATATTAAAAGATTCACATAAAACACTAAGAAACAGAACAAAGTAGATTTATTTTGTTTGCTCTACGTGGATTAGGAAAGTTGAAATTACTTGGGATGTTATGCTTATCAACCGATACCATCAGCTTGTTAATGCACTTGTTGATTGCGCAGAAATTATATCAAAAATATCATTCTACAAAAAACCCACGAAGACATAGATCTAATCCCTTACTATGAATTCCATACCAACGAACTAAATTAAAGTTAAAATTAAAATTATTATTTTTTATAGGGGAAATCACATAGAGTTACAAAGAAATTGCTGCCATTGGCTATAAGGACTCCCTCACCAAATAAATTGCCAACATCCTCATGACAGTCTCTCCGGAAAACTTCGAATTCTTTATCAAAAATCTCTGTGTCCAATTTTGTAGCATTGGGCTGGGGTCGAAGACCGAAAATCAATTGACCGCAAACTGCAAGACATCTTACCTTTTTCATGACAATCTACTTCTTTTCAGAAGTTGAAACCCAAAATGCTGAGAATCATGGAGAACGAAGCAAAAGCAATTGCTTTTTTGTGAAATTCAAATTAGGCAAATCCAGATTATTTGTGGTGTGGAAAGCGCACTTCAAATGCCTTTTTTATATAAAATACAGTTAAGTTTGCTTTACAATTCCTTGTATAGTGTGAGTAAAACTAATTGATTTCATACGTTTAATCAAGTTCTTGCAGTAAGAAATCATTACAAACAGTTGAAGCAGAAATGATAAAAAGTGCATTTAAAAACCTAGTTGACTTTGCTAGCTCTTTTGTCACAAAATTTAGTTTTTTTCCAAAACATATGAAAGATGAAATAGCTCATTTCTTATCTTTAAGTCTCGTCTAATTTTGTTTATTACTACTTATGAAAACGATGGTACAATAAACACTCATCCCTAAAAGCCTATATAGCAAGTAGCAACTCAATTCATATGCTATTAATAATAACACGTCAAACTATTATAACTTATTCACATTCACACGTCTGTGTACATATCTAAGCAAAGGCAAACCAAAGAAAAAACTTTGAAAGTAAACCATTTGAACTCCTAACACCCGAAGATAATAACTTTTCTTCCGGAGAGTGTGTCTGGGAGACTATGGAATGGAATGGGCAAAGTTTCAACTTATAAAGACGTTTACTGACGGGCCCATGAAGAACTTTTTCATTTATTATTATCTAAACAAACAACAACGATAACATTATACCCTCGAATAAATGGAAAAGGTACGATTTTTTTTTGTCTTCATTTGGGAGTAGGTAAGGGAAGTGTCAAGGATATGATTTATCGATAGCCTATTGAATGTCTGATTGATGTTGGAAAGGAGTCTTGGGAAAGTACAAAGGTATAGTTATTATTATTGATTGCAATAGTTTGGTCCTGTGGGAGCAATTTCGGGATGTTAATCAAGTTCATTGCGCGCTATCTATTGTTTTATTGGACAGGGGTCGAGGGATGAGGATTGTTGTATGGTAATCAATAAATTGATTTGTTTTCTATTGTGATATATGGCGCATTTTTGTTATTTATTGTTTAAGTGTGGAGAGGGTTAGGTCAGCCTTTAGTTGACTCAAAAACAAGCAAGAAGTGAATCGTTGGCATTGTTTTGGAATGATTGAAAACAATTCAATTAATTAAAACGGTTAGTGTCAAAATGGCTTTGCCTCAACATTTAATATACTTAAATTAATTTGCATTATTTATTTTTCAAGTTCAAGGCCATTTTGGAAATGAAACAGACTTATTTTGATTCGTTGTTTTTGTTGGCTTTTTCCACAAGAACGGAAGTAAACAATTTGAAAGTGTTTCCAGCTTGACTTGGTTTGACCCACGTTCGACAGAGTCCTGCTAAGCAAGAAGGATTCAAAATCATATAGAAACTAAAACTATTAAATTAATTTAATATTTTATTTGTCTTCCTCTTAATATAAGCCTTATAATAAAACTCAATAAACATACAAGCCATGAACACATTCTGTATCACTGCGACTGTATTGAAAAAATTAAATTTCAAGTTGCACCAATTATTTATCAATGGCATGCTAAAGTGAAATGTCAAATAGAAAAATTGCAAAATCTGCACTTGAGTAATCCGCTTCTTCCAAGGAATCAAATCGATCTTCAAATCCATCGATGACAGCAAATAGTACGAGTACATGGCTACATGAACCAATGAATTTAGAATGCCCAGCATTGTTGGATGACTTCCTGAAATTCGGAAATGTCCGTTAAAAGATGTATTTATTTTTGTTGTTGTTGTACATACCAAAGAAAAATGTTAAGTAGAGCCAAACTGCAAACACCATTATTGTGTGATGATAGACGTGCAGAAAGGATATTTGACTGTTCTTTTTTCGGAGAACAAAGAATACCTGAAAGTAGCAAAAAAGTTAAAATTGGTTTTGAAGATTTGAAAATAGCTTTTTTATTGAGAGAATTACCGTGTCAAATAGATCCAAATACTTCGTAAGGTAATAGATGTATGAGGCATGCAAGAGTCGCATTGCTGGTGCTGACGTGTCCGTCAAGTCATGAATCTGACATGTAAGGCTGAAGTCTTTTAGGTAATACGAGTTGAAAAAGCCCTGGAAAGATACAATAATTGATAATTTTTCTGTGTTTAACTAATATGGTATTATTTCATATTTCAATGTTTTAATTTTCATTGTTTTTTTTTTTTGTGATGAAATATGCTTTTTTTTTCTTCCGTCGTCGTTGGTATAATCATCAACATTTTGGTGTAGACTTTACAAATTGTAATTTTCTGGGATAAAATCTATTATCATATCTGAGAATTATTAAGAATCTACTTTTTTATTTTTAAGTTCCTTTTCGACAATATTTGGAAAAATAAAACGCGTTTTTTCGTGTTTTTGTCCCCATAAATTATTGAAATTTCTTACGTTTTCACTGTTTTGGTTTTTGAAAAAAAAAAGAAATTATGTGTAGATAAAGTTTAAGGCTCTTGGTGTGTCGCTTTGGTCCTTAGCATAATAGTCATTCAATTTTCAGTTGTGGTCTTAAAACTAGAGATCAGAAAAGTGTTGTTCTTGATTTTGATGGATTGCTTTCGAGATGCAGCGATCATCCACGCTGCATCTCGAAAGCACGCAAAACAATTGACTACATGTCATAAGACCGCAATTTCCTTGCGAGCTTTACTACTTTTTGGAAAAAGAAATACTTAGTACTATTTTCTTGCGAGACTAAGCACTATTTTGGAACTTTCCCAAATTATTATCTAGTATTGGAATGTGTCATATGCCAAATCGTTGTTATTATTATTATTTTTTTTTTTTTTTAATTTAAGTTATAACTGTAGGCATTACAAAAAAAACGAACACCCTGTAGTGTAACTCGTTACTTTCGTTGAATTCTCACAGCGTCTATCGAGTACATAGAAACCGATATACGAATCTCTTTTCTCTAATCGTATGATTATCCCGTATGCAAGAAGTATACATAACATGACTAAAGCTATAAATACAGCTTTCGCTAGCTGTTTCTTCCTTCTTTATCGAATAAATGTCAAACTGTACATTGTACAAGCTCGACTCAAAGTGTTTTAATTTTGGCTAAAGACTTTTCCCTATAAAACTAACAATTTTTTTTCAAATTTGTTAATGCATTAGATACAGTTTTTTTAAACTATATCCCTAGAATGCATTCTTTGTTGTTTTGTGGTCACAAAATATTTTTGGTGATTCAAGCTTTTCTTTGACATAGAAAACATTAAGATTTTGCATTCGGTTTTTGAACAAATGAACATATTTTACAATTTTCTCGTCTCAACATTTCAAAATGATATGAAAAACTACTAGATAGAGCAATGATTAGCTCGGAAAAAAATTTTTATCCGCGCATCGAACACTTTAGCACAACCATAATTTTTCAATTGAATGAGTATTACATCCTCTGTCACCAACAGCAGAAATGTTCTTCTGTCTCATATCTTCTTGTTTTTATAAATAAGTGTGTTAACACTGTGCAATGAAGTCAGGTATACAGATTTTTCGAAAGCTTTCGACCAACTCTCTCAAGCCATTATAAAATTCAAACTAAATGCAATGGCTTCCCTCATATCTCGAGAAAAGGTCTTCAGAAATTCAGACATTTTATCTTTAACTCTAGCTAAAAAATTCGGTTGTTGCTCATGTTAGCCATCTAGGATCTCTACTTTTTAATTAAGCTATGAAAGATGCTCCTTTATGTAATAGCAAAATTCTCATCTTCGCAGATGATATGAAGGTTTTAAAAAACATCTTTTCAAGTATTGACCACATTCTTCTTCAAGATGGCATTAATAATTTTGCATTGTTGTGTGAGAAAAATGGTTTAAAACTTAATCCAAAAAAAGGTCAAACAATCACCCTTTCAACGAAGCGTGCATCGTTTTCATATGACTACGCTATTTCACAGCACATTCTAACGCATGTAACTTTAGTAAGAAATCTTTTTCGTTTTTTGTCTGTGCACATTAGGGTGGTCCTTAAGATAAGATTATTGAAGATATCCGCTCAATCGTCTCCAAAAAAATAAAAAAAATCCTCTAACTTTTTTAGATTTGTATCTATACCCCTTACTGGCCCTGTATCGAAGTGAAATTCTAATTCTAAGGATTTTGCGGCTTATTTTTTCATTATTCCCTTATATCTCCATTTCGGCTTTACCGATTTTGTTAAAATTGCACAAATATACTTAACATTACCCTTAGTGATATTGCATTCCAAGATTTTATTTAAAATATATTCTTGAATAAAAAAAAAATCGGAAAAGAAGCCCATTTTTGTAGTACCTTTTGGGTTTATTAAACTCTTTTCTAGATTTCTCAAAAACGGCTTAGCCAATTTCTTAGAAATTTCATCAACACGTTTATATGCAATGTCTTAATAATGTTGCATACCAAAAAATTTCATAAGTGTTTTAATTTTTCTGATTTTTTTTCAAGGAAATTATTTTTAGTAGTACAAATGGACTTCTTTTCCAATTTTTTTGTTATTCAAGAATATATTTTAAATAAAATCTTGGAATGCAATATCACTTAGGGTAATGTTAAGTATATTAGTGCAAAATTTTAACAAAACCGGTAAAGCCGAAATGGAGATATAAGGGAATAATGAAAAAATAAGCCGCAAAGCCCTTAGTATTAGAATTTCACTTCGCTACAGGGCCAGTAAGGGTTACCTATAGATAAAAATCTAAAATAAATTAGAGGATTTTTTTATATATTTGGAGACGATTGAGCGGATGTCTTCATTGATTTCCGAAAAAAAAGCAAATAAGAACCACCCTAGTGCACATTTACAACATTTATGAAGCGTTGGTCAAAGAAGTTCTGCTATCCAAATTTCACCCGCGGTCTATATAATTACTATATTCGTCTTCACTTAGGATACGCTTCCCAGGTTTGGTAACCTTATTATTAGAATCTTTTCAACGAAATTTTACTCGTTTTGCACTCAAATGTATTACATACATATCTGGAATGATCCTTTGAATGTCCCCCTCCCCTCTTATGAAAATCGTTAATAACTCTCTAGATGGATATTGTTAGATAGACGAAGCAACAACGACATGGTATTCTCCCATCAAGTTAAACCGAAACACGATTACAAAGCGTTTAAGACAGCAAAAAACGTCAAATTGACAAGGGAGAAATTTGAATGCTAGCTACGACTTGTAAAAGGTGCATATTGGGATTCAGAAATCAAGCATACGCAAAAATTGGGATTAAATGATTACTCAGTATTTACAAAAAAAGCTATACTGGCGAATCTGTAAAACTGTAGTTACAGATGAAACGGACCTACTTGGCTCTATGTCTTTGAATAATCGGGGTAGCGGTTATAATGTTCGCAGGAAAGACCAAAAATCGCACCAATTATGCATTTTATGAGCGTTTGACTTTGCCTGAGACCAGTGTTGTACATTTTTAAATGTTTTTTGATTAGTTATAATTATTTTAACTTTAAGTTATTCATTAATTTTGTTTTGTTTCATTATGTGAGTGTTTATTTATTAAGTTTGCTTACTAATAAGTAAAACTGCACTAAGTGATGAGACCGTGGCATGACATAGTCTACTATTTTGGCAAACCATTGGTCATCATACTGCACAGTACACAGAATACAAGGTATTATATTCCCGATTTTCTTCTTCTAAAGTTCGCGCATATGTCACATTTCAGAGACCAAAATGTCAAAATACAACAAAAGTTGTTGTTGTGTTATCGGCATTTCGTTTTGTGCCTTTTCTCACTTCTTTCATCTTGGTCTTTGAGAGATGCGCAATATAATACCTTTTATTCTGTGTACTGTGGTCATACTGTGCTGGCTATAATCTCTCTTCGACCAATTTTGATAGCGTAAACAAAAATTACACAAAACACTTTTCACGATGGGCAGTTATTAATAGTAATTTAAGGAGTAAGGCCAAATCCCTTTTTGAATTCTTGTCGTCCTATAGAGATGGCACAGCATTTATAAACAATTAAAAATAATACAAACTTATGTATCTACATTGTACATAACTTTGTTGTTTAGTTACAAAACAAAACGTAATGAAGTGTTCTCCCAATAGCATGAAAAATTTGAGAGTGACTGACTGATTATACAAAAGAGAGAGAGATTCTAAAGAGAGAGTTCTCCATGATTCTCAGCATTTGATGTGTCCTGAAATTTCTGTTTTTCAGAAAGGCTTTGGCCTAATTCATGGCTGTTAGATATATCGAAAAAGGTACCAGATTTCAATCTCCTTAATTCTCATAACGTAAAGTGTGATGAAAAAAGAAGATTTTTTGCAATTAAATGGTTTGGACGATTTTGGTTTTCGGTCTTCTGAATACAACCAGATTTTGATGAATGAACTTTGCTGATGTTTCTTAGTGGTAAAAGATTAAGTAAAATACTAGCATTGCTGTTCTTTTTTTAAGCCGTCAAATGCAGGCATATTTTTCTAAGGCAGCTAAGGACCCATTTAATACGTGAAAATGCAGATTTATAAGTTGCTAGGTCACACAATTTGCTTGAAGGAAGTTTTGTGATACTTCTTTCATATTTAGTTGGTTGAAAACCCCTTAAAATTTAAGCATTTTTATTTAATTGCAAAATCAGCATTGACATATCCACTCTCTCCCTCTCTCTCCTGTCTCGAGAAAAAAAAAATGAAAGTTTCTTTATGTTTTTAAAAGATTTTTATCGGAATTTTAGTAATCCGTCTTGTCTATTTTGCGGCCTTTTCGAAATTCTATCCGAAAGTCTCTCAGAAATTTATTCAAACTCTAACTGATTCTAATATGTTCCCCGAGTGAAGTGGGTTGGTCAATTACATAGAAAATGTAGGTCCGAATCCAATCATACCAAGAATACATATTTGTATTTCTTCTTTAATGAGTAATTTTACATCTGACAAAGCTTTCAAAAGTATTGCATTTCTGCTCCCTAATTCAGCCGTCTGGAAATGGCATACAATTGAAAGTCCTTTCTATTCCTTTCAACTCAAAGAATGCTTGAAGATTATATATATCACTAAGGCTTTTATAGTGACGGTGG
The DNA here is from genome assembly GCA_943590905.1 of Sphaerophoria taeniata. NCBI lineage: Eukaryota > Metazoa > Arthropoda > Insecta > Diptera > Syrphidae > Sphaerophoria > Sphaerophoria taeniata. The sequence goes on from OX016541.1 coordinate 31,318,789, forward strand.
CGTAGTCTTTATTTGCGTTGGCTGTAATGCAGAAGGCATGGGTTCGAATCCTAATCGTGCCCATAAAGTTTGCATTTCATCTTTGATGGGTAGGTATTGAAAATTGCGAAGAACTGACAACACTTCCAACCAATCAATCTGTCATGAGAAAACGAGAAAAGTGCTTTTCAACTTTAAATTGTTGGTCTTCTCAATTTTTCACGCGCAAACTATTATAATTATTAAATGCAGACACCTCAGACAAGAGAATTCGGCTACATTCGATTCAGCCTCCTTCTGAAGGAACTGATTAATCTCCCACAGACAACTCTGTCTTTAACGTTTCGTTTCTGTATACACTGCTCTTTGTTTCCGAATTAAAATTCTCTGCTGGATCCAATAAATGGTCATCAATTGCACAAGCTACCCTGTGCCGACTTCAACTTCAACGGTTAGTCAAGGTGGTACTCTCATTGAACCTTTAAATTCAGATAGACCATAGTCTTTAAAAAAAAAAGACTTTTGTAAACTCTCCACCCTTTCCGACTTAAGAAATTGCGTGCATAAGGGCTAAAACAGTATTTTTATAATAGTTCTCTCATGAATAATGTCTACTAGCTATAGAAGACCTTGTTGTACACAAAGCTGTGTCAAGTCAACGCCCTTAAACACTTAATCGATAGGTACTTTGAATTAAAAATTCACTCATTGACAAGTGGCACTTAGAAATGAAGTTCAAGTTCACTGCCTATTTGCGAACTAAATTACTTACCAGCGTCAGCGCATAGCCATTTAGAAGAATTTGCATTATATTGTGTAATCGAATTAACAGCTTCACTTCGTACGGTTTCCGGTCACTCATCCACTGTGGACCCCATTTTTTAACAAAAAATATGTACAACAGGACAATTGATACAACTGAAAAAGGCGGTCCCACTAACGGCAGGTGTCGAACACGAGGGTCTAAAAGGGACAATAATTTAAATTGATTCTTTCTCCTGATTTCATTCAAACCTGCGTGAAATGATCCACTGATATCCTTAAACAACTGGTAGACAAGTCTAGCGATTTCAGCCATTTCTGTTTATTTTTATTTTTTTTATTTTTTTCAAAAACTTAACACAATTATTAAGTCAGTTCTTAAGTTCACTTCATGGATTAATTTGCAAGGGGTTCCTCACTTTGTTGCTCTTGTCGGCGGACAATTAGTAACTGATTAGAAACAAATGAGTGCGCAACGATCGACTGCGTTCTAGAAACTAAAATTTGCTATTGGATCTTTTTGGAATAATTGGCGTTGTTTTTAGCTAAAGTCGCTTAATTTCTGTTTAAGTCGAAGTACAAAAAAAAAGATATTAAGGGGAAACGGAAACGTCACGAATAAATTGTCTGACACTGTTTTTGTCTTTGTTCTTTTCATGCGACATAGAATTTATTTTGTCGTTTACAATTAGTATTTGAATTGCAAAAATTTTGGACATTTTGTTTGTTTGTTTTCATAGACTTTTTTGTTTTTGAACATGAACATGAAAATTTACGTAATATTAGTTTTGACATTGAACATAATAGGTTCCTGGTATGGCGAAGTTATTTTTGTCAAAAATCTCTTCTTTTCTGTCGAACTACTTGCATTTCTCTTTGATTCTGTTTTAAACCGTGTTGATTTGCATGCATGGATTTGAATTACACTTGATTGCAACACAGACCTTGAATAATTTTGAATTTGCAAGGAAATTTATGCAGTGGCCTTGGAGGGAGTTCGCTTGGTAAAGAAGCGTTTGGTATGGCTATTTAGATCAGCTTGGTCGATTTTATTGATTTGTTTTGATGAAAGTTTATATAATGAAGATTGTATTTGACAATGTTGTGAAATAAGGTATTAGAAGTGACATTTTTTAGTCCAGTTCATCAAACATGACATTTAACGAAGCAAACATATTTGTCGCTCGTCTGTTGGTTTCAGTTGTTTGAAGTTTCTTAAAAGAATGCGTGACAGGTGTAGTCAGCGAAACTACTCATACAATCATGTTCTGCTATTGGTTGTTGAATTGCATTATCATATTTCCATAGTGTAGATTAATTTTTGATTTTATCGAACAACAACATAACAGAATGTACTTTTAAAAACAATGCCAGACAATATTACGCAGTCTTTAAACAAAACTGCGCAGACTTATCGTAAGCGAACACTTGGTTCAAAGTTCAAAATTCTCTACAGAAGGGTTCCAGTTTAAGTGAACATAATGGAAAAAGAAACTCATTATTCAAACATGTTCTGGAAATTGTTTATTCTTCAGAGAAGTGTTACTTTTATCCTGCAGTTTAACGGGAGGAATGCAATAGACTATTTAATTTGAGCACTTACCGTAGAAGAAACTTTATGTCAGTAGTAGCCAGAAACTAAAAAAAACTTGCGGCATTGCATATAATGTGCTTGTTACACCAGAGGTGGTCACATACCCATATTCTCGAGATGTTCGGTCTCATTGATGCAAGTGCCACGCATGGACAGACGGAAGCATTAAAACTCTTTTTTCCATTTTAATATGCTGTTTAAGTCAGAGTTTAAAGAGCGTATCGTATCATTCCGATGCAGTTTCACGTCCAAAGAGAAGGGATGTGAGTCAGCGGAGCAATTTATTGGATTAGAAGATGAACATTATAAAAAGGGGCAGAGACAAAACGGAGCCCTGGGGCACACCAGTATTTTTGTTGTGGGTTTCAGACTTGAATCCGTTCAATACAACTTGTATTGAAAGTTTCTAGTCCAACCAAGAAGAGATTCATCGATACCGAAAACACGCATTGTCAATAAAAGAGAAAGATGCCAGACTTTATCAAATGTCTTTGAAATATCAAGTACAAAATCCTACTTTCTCCAAAACTATGAAAAGATTTATTCCACTGTTCGGTGAGATCACTAGTGGACCGTTGCTTTGAAAGCCGTAATGACCGGCAGTTAAAAAGCTTGTGAAATTTCTTGAGCTGATAGTTTATCAGCGTTTCCATGATCTAAGAAAAAACAGAAGAAAGAGTAATCGGATGATAATTGGAGGGAGAAGAAGATTCGCCTATTTTGGAATTGGCTGTACAAATACTGTTTTCCAACTGCTCGGAACGAGTCCAGAAGATTAGGATAGATGGAAAAGAATACGCAAGAGTTTTGCCAGCGTGGAAGAACACGTTTTCAGAATAAAAGCGGCGATACCATCCGGACCAGCGGATTTATGTACGTTGAGAGCATTAAAGATTCTCTCCACAGCACGAGTGAAAAAGAAGATTTGTAGGGACCGAAGAAGAGGAAGAATGCTTCATATTTTTTAGAAATTATTTTTTCGCTAGAGCAAAAGATTCGTTTTGTAAGAGACTTCATCTCTTACGATATAAATGACAACGATATCGTAAACTAAAATGTTCCTTTTATATTAACCATGCGGGAACCCTTTTACCATTTCATGCAATTTCATATGAAAAGCTTTCTACTCCACTAAGAACAACAATAATAATCGATGTAAATAAAGACTATGTATTCAACATTATGTTCGCTCTGAGTAATAGAAAGATCAGACGATGCTTTTTCCCCACAGTGATTTGGAACTTCTTGCCATAACAAAAGTTAAAGTACACAAAGCAACCTTTCAATTGATGTACATCATGTCGTTATTGGTATCAAGGTCAAGATGAAAATAAGAAATCACTTATTACTTGTGAATGACTTTATTGTGCAATAACTTTTTCCACACAGCGATTTGGGACTTACTGCCATAGTAAAAGTTAAAGTAGACAAAAACACCTTTCCAATGATATATATCATGTCGTTATTGGTTCCTAGGCCAGCTGCCATACAATTTTGCCGGTTCTCCTTTACGATTGTTGAAGTATCGCAAGCAATTTTTTTTTATTAAAATGGATGCAAATGCACGTGCCTTGAGTTTTTTGCAAAACGCCACAGTGCAAAAACTTAAGGAAAAGCTAGCCGAAATGAATTTGGCTACGTGTGGTACAAAAACTTCGCTTAAGGCTCGTTTACGAAGCCATCGAAACACTCGAGCCTGACCTAATTGAACATTTGTTTCCCGTAGTTGATGAGGAAAGTGAGGCCAGTGGTGATGACGAATTGTTGGATGATGATGCTGTGTCACAACGTCTAGAGAGGCTTCGAGAATTGGTAAGAAAGAAGGAGGAAATCGCTGCTTTGGAAAAGCGGTTGGCTGAGCTTAACACAAACAGCAATGTCCGTGACTGTTCAAGTGTCGTATCGCATTCATCACGTGACATCGAAGATTCGTTACCATCGTTCAGTGGTGACGATAACTATCCAATTACGAAATGGATCGAAAATGTTGAGGATGCTATGGTTACTTACCATCTCAGCGAGTCCGAATCTTTCATTTATTTTAAGAGGCTTCTCAAAGGTACGACAAGAATGTTTTTAAGGTCTAGAACTTTTCGGTCGTGGAAAGAACTTCGGACTGCTTTAATGTCTGAATTTCATCATCACACAACGGCAACAGACGTTCATAATTCGCTGCGAAACAGAAAGAAACGTAAAGAGGAAAACTATCAGCAATATGTTTTGTCAATGCAGGAGATAGCGTCCTCGGCGGATATTGACGAGCAAGACCTTATTGCGTATATCATCAAGGGAATCCCAGATTCTCTTTTTAACAAGCAGCTTATGTTGACCGCAAATACGATCTCTGATCTGAAGTCCATCCTACGCAAATACGAAAAAATTAAGTCGGAGCAGCAACCATCGACGTCTAACTATAACCGACCTGTACAATTTTCGAAAGCATTGCCACGTGTCGAAGGTAAGGTTAAATGCTACAACTGTAATGGGCATATATCATCCAACTGTCCCAAACCTCGGCGAGAAAAAGGCTCGTGCTTCCGTTGCGGACAAAAAGGGCATGTCGTTACTAATTGTCCACAAAAATCATCTATTCTCGTCGTTCAAAACGAAGACCTACCAAAAGAAACATCAATGGCAACAATCATGTCCGATTTTCACGGCGTTTTGAGTACGAGTTTGTGTCAACGAATGATGAGACTGATTATTATGGAGTCCGCATGAACCTCATGACTGTCATAGATACTGGTAGTCCAATCAGTTTCATCCAACGGCAATACGTGCCACCCTACTTGATGACGTCCCTTCAACCATCGACCTGCAGTTTTGTTGGGATTAATAATTCCAAATTGGATATCTTAGGTAATTTATTATGTTATGTTAAATTTTTTGAAAATTATGTCAAATTTTGTCTTTATGTTGTGAGTGATAAGACTATGTACAATCCAATAATATTAGGTCGAGATTTTTTACGAAAATTAAATATTAAATTGAAAGTTTATGACGTTAAAGAATTTTAAACAAATTTTGAAAACAATGATAATTTTGAATGTGTTAAAGATTTAACTAAAGATTTTGAAAATTGGTGTATGCAATAACCGCGAAGAGAAATTTTCTTTAAAAATTAATGATAATTTGACTCATAATGAAACAATTAAATTAGAACGTTTGGTATTTGGGAGTATTACGACTAACGCGAGCTACTCGGATAACGGTTTTGAAATGGAAATAGTTTTGATAAATCCAAATAGTTTTTTTCAATTGTGCTCCAAGGCGTCTTCCGTACGCGCACAAAATAGAATTGCAGAAAGTTTTAGATGAATTGCTTAAAAATAATATCATTCGCGAAAGCAACTCACCGTTTTCGTCTCCGATTGTGCTCACCAAAAAAAAGTCAGGTGAAATTAGACTTTGTGTAGACTATCGCCATTTAAGGACAATTTTCCGTTACCTTTAATAGAGGATCACCTTGACAGATTAAGAAACAAAAAGTACTTTTCTTTACTTGACCTTTAAAGCGGTTTTCACCACGTGAAAATGGCCGAAGATTCGATAAAATTAACATCTTTTGCTACACCTATGGGGCAATTCGAATACTTACGCATGCCATTTGGGCTTAAGAACGCCCCTGCCGTTTTTCAGCGTTTTATAAGCAAAATTTTTAAAGATCTAATTATCTCTGGTAAACTTTTGATTTACATTGACGATTTACTGATTGCGACGGAGACAAAAGAAGAGCATTTCGTGGTTTTAAAAGAAGTTTTGGATCTTGTTTCGAAGTACAGTTTGCAGCTTCGTCTTGACAAGTGTGTTTTCATGTATGAACAAATCAAGTATTTGGGGTATGAGGTTTCAGCGAATGGGATAGGACCAAATTATGACGGTTTGAAAGCCATTGCTGATTTTCCTATACCCACTAATGAAAAGAAATTACATTCATTTTTGGGTTTATGCTCATATTTCCGAAAATTCATAAGAGATTTTTCCTTGTTAGCGAAACCACTCAACGACCTTCAACCTGTTGAAAAAAGGCACACAGTTTGTGTTTGGCGACAAACAGTTAGATGCTTTCAACACTTTAAAGCAAACACTTCTTGATGCTCCACTTTTGAGCATATATAATCCGACCGCCGAAACAGAACTTCATTGCGACGCCAGCAGCTTAGGTTTCGGCGCTGTGCTACTACAGCGTCAAGACGACAAGAAGTTACATCCGATCTTTTTCTTTTCTAAAAGATCCACAGACCAGGAATCAAGGTACCATTCCTATGAGATGGAAACTCTTGCCATTATATATGCGCTGCGCAGATTTCGAGTTTATCTCACTGGCATCCGGTTTAAAATAGTAACTGATTGTAGATCTCTGACTCAGACTTTAAATAAAAAGATTTTAAATCCAAGAATATCCCGTTGGGCGTTGGAGCTCCAGGATTTTGATTACATCGTCGAACACCGAGACAGTAAAAGAATGAGTCACGTTGATGCTTTAAGTCGGTGCCATAACATCTTAATCGTTGAGCCCGAAACTTTCGAGCATGCGCTTGCCGCATCTCAGCAAAAAGATCCAGCTATAAAAAAGTTAGTTGAGATGCTTGAGAAAAGGGAAAGTCCTAGTTATGAACTTTTGAAGGGGTTAGTCTACCGAAAAATCAATAAACAAATTTTATTTTATGTTCCAGCTATGATGGAAAGAAATGTCATTCAAACACACCATGAAGGTCTATGTCACTTTGGTGTTAAAAAATGTTTCAATTTTTTAAGGAAAACATATTGGTTTCCCAATATGAAACATAAAATAAAGCAGTATATTAGCAGTTGCTTGAAATGTCTGCATTTCTCTCCACCTAGTGGAAAAAAGGAAGCGGTGCTCCACAACATTCCCAAAGGAGACAAACCCTTCGAAACTCTCCACATTGACCATTATGGCCCCTTGCCACCTTCTACTACTAATAACAAAAGGCATATACTTGTTTTAGTCGACGGTTTCACGAAGTACACGAAGCTTTACGCAGTTAAAAGTACAACGACAAAAGAATCAATTCAATGCCTCGAATCGTACTTTGCATCTTATAGCAAGCCAACACGTATAATTTTAGATAGGGGTAGTTGCTTTACCTCCAGTGACTTTTCAGAATTTTGTAACAAACACTGTATTCAACACGTTAAGGTGGCCACAAGCTCGCCTCAATCCAACGGACAGGTTGAACGCATAAACAGGTGCCTTACCCCTATGCTGTCAAAGGAAAGTCAAGATGATTCAGGTAGTTGGATGAAGTTTCTGCATAAAGTTGGGTTTGCTCTCAACAATACAGAAAATAAAAGTACTGGTGTTTGCCCTAGTATGCTACTTTTTGGTGTCTGTCAAAAAGGTGAAATTGTTGATAACCTTAAGGAATACTTAGACGACAATATAATAGAACAGGTGCCTCGAAATTTAGTAGAGCTTAGGAGAACAGCAAATGAAAAAACTATTGAAAGTCAAAACCGAAACAAATTGTATTTCGACAAACGCCACAAAAACCCGTTGCAATATAAAGTCGGCGATTATGTTTTAATTAAAAATGTTGTCAATACTCCTGGGCTATTCATTGCCAAATATAAAGGTCCCTACGAAGTTAAGAAAATTTTACCAAACGACCGTTATCTCATAACAGATTTAGAAAACATTAAATATCTCGCGTGCCGTATGAAGGGGTATGTTGCCCCGAAAACATGAAACCCTATGTCCAAAAATAAATTTTAACCTTGCATGAATCAATATTCAATTTCGTTTTATTTGTTTTAACTTTTATTGTTCATTAAATGTTTTCTGTTAAAATATGCATGTATTCATCATTTAATTTATTGTAAATTTTCATTGTTATTATTTATTTTGATATACATATACGTAAACAAGAAAACCATATTTGAAACACGTCGAATGGAAAAATGTAATTAATTATTTATTTCAATTTCAAGTTATTGTTTTACAAAAATTAACGGTTATTTATTATGATAAAATACTCGAAATTATAATGATATCTAACATTCAAAGAGAAACGAAAATTACTATGTAATGTCGCAAAATGTTTTTAAAAGAAAATGTTAAGTCAATGGTAAATGTTATTGCATGAAATCGTAAATCGAGGACGATTTACAGTCAGGATGATCGAACTGTAAGAGACTTCATCTCTTACGATATAAATGACAACGATATCGTAAACTAAAATGTTCCTTTTATATTAACCATGCGGTAACCCTTTTACCATTTCATGCAATTTCATATGAAAAGCTTTCTACTCCACTAAGAACAACAATAATAATCGATGTAAATAAAGACTATGTATTCAACATTATGTTCGCTCTGAGTAACAGAAAGATCAGACGATGCTTAAACTGTTAGCAATTAAATGTAACTTGCTGTCGTTAAACGGTTCACTTATGTATGAAATCATATAATATGTAAAGCTCTTCTATATTGTTTTTTAACATAACGAATTATGTTTCTTGCAAGAATTAAGTACAGTCTTAATAAAGCGTTTGGATGGAACGTACCTACCTTATCGAAACGAAACATATTGGTCTTTTATTTTTGCATGCCTTAAGCTTGATATTTGTGCATTGCTTTGCTAGTATTTTATTTGCATGTTAATTTGAGTTTAAGTTTTAATAAACGCTTATAGTCTCTCGCACCAAGACAATCTATGTTTCTTAATCATTTCTTGCTCAAAATTCTGATATGTATATGCAAATGATTTGAAGATGCTCAAAAACACAGCAATGAATGATAGAATTCTTTTGCAATACGACATAAACTGTTTTTCTTTGTGGTGTGACGTGTAAGCAATGGTTAAATATTGTCTGTCTCTGTTTATAAAACCATCTGCGTTTCTCCCAGAAAAGCTGGGCATCCAGGAAAAACCTGGACAAAATCTATTCATATTCATTCTTTAATCTTCCTGTGCAAAGAGAAACAAAAAAAAAACAATTCTTTTAAAATGCTCGAAGGTATTTAAAACACATACTGCAAGAAAAACGTTAAAACGATGCCCTTTGTTTTCGATTACTCTGAAAATTTAAAAAAAAAAATGCGTCGAATATCGTTCTGATTTCAAGGAAACCACTTTTGCCTGAAAGTGTTTTCTAGCAAAAAGTTGCACACTGATGAGTGATGATCCGGCTATACAACGAAATAAGCTATGCTGGTGATTGAAAACTTTACCAGTAACCGTTGCGTGGCTATGAAAATCCCTTTATTGTTCTACTATAGAAGAACCATTAAAATCAGAGATAGCTGATAGATGGACTATTTTCCAATCTATTCATTTGTCGAAGTCAATGTCAGATTCATAAAAATCCTTTCGATTTTCAAATTTCATAAGAATCTAAAAGCTGTCCATTGAATATGCGAAATTCCAACTCTATAACTCTGACTATTCAAGCGTTAAATGTAATCAAACCAGCACCACGTCGGTATATCGCATTTATATATTTTTCTCAGCTCTAATGTGAACTTAAAATTTAAAATATTCCACTGCATTAATTCAATTTGTTGTTTGAATAAAATTGAAAAACCGCAAAAAAGGTTCCAAAAGTAGGTTCTCATTCTTCTTCCACCACTGTTATGTATGTTAAGAGACACATTGTGTCAACACGAGCACTTGCGGTATATTCTGCAGAACATTCCTCTTCTCCTAAGTGCTATTTTATTATATGGCCCAATTTTCATCAGCAGGCAGGCATCAGTGCTGTTGTGTTGTTGTCCTTTGCTTAGGCAATTTCAATTTCTTGTGCGATGATGTAACCTCGACTATGTGGTGTCCTGTTCAATGTACAACCATTGACACAAAATATATGTAAACACAAAAATCTCTCAACTAAAAACCCAAGGACACGGAAGAATGCCAAAAATACAATCAATGATCCGCAGCGCATAAAGGCCATGGGCGAATGGGTCACATCCTGAACTTGTCTAAAGTATACAAACTCTATACTTCAGCATAACCGAACGGACCATCATCACCGGTAGAGCTGTTTCCGGTTACATTTCTGTGAGAAAGGACGAATGCTTGAGATATAAGAAAAGGGTTTACGTCTCCAAGACTATTTCCATTTCCGGTTACTTCAGTTTTTGTGGCTGCTGACAGTGTGGACTTGAGTAATTTTATTTTACTTGTTTTCTTTTGGTTTGTTGCTTGCTGCTTCTTGTTTTTAATAATAAAATAATTTTTCCCCAAATTTCTGCAAGTTTTCTCAGAAACTTACTATAAGGACTAGGACGATGAACAAAGCGAGCAGGTTGTAGCTTATGAAAATACAACGCAACGGTGTGTGGGTTGTAAGTGAGTAAAAGTTGTGTATATAGTTTCCTACGAGAGAACAGAACAACTAATCAGGATGTTGAAATGTTGTGCTTTCGGTCATGGATAGGTGGTTTCAATTGTCTCTATGAGTGTCTGTTTCTATTTTGAGAGTAAAAGTTAAACTTGTTCTACCGGAAATACATAGTTTCCATTTTGACGTGATACTATAGTGTTTCGAGTTGGGTTGAAAGAAAATTGTTGTTAGATTATTTTGGTTTAAGTAAATGGAATAAGCCAATCAGGAGATGTTTCGCGAGAGGAAATGTTCCCAAAAATGACAACATGATGGAAATTTCTGAAACACTGTAAAGGTATATCAGTGTTTTTTTAAGCGTAAGTTTCGGGATGTGCGCCATTAAATTTAGGTTATTCTTGTGGAGTTGTCGTTGGGAAGATTTTTAAGTAATTAAAAAACTCGAATCATTTGTCTGTAGAAGAGGTTGAACATTATTCGTGTTTCAAGGTTGTTCTCTGTGTCATCAGACTTGAACATATTTGTGTATCTCTCTTACACAGCCCACTGTAAAACCTCATATCCATTTTACATTAATCATTTTATTATCTCAAAGTCTGGAATCTTTTATGTATTTTTCAGCATTAACTTCTCAAAAATTGATATCGCGCACATTATCCTCACAACGGCGTTCTTTTCCACATCCCATTATCTTCTCACAATCCCAATTTTTGCCTAAATTGAGAAAAACGTTAACACCGCTTTTCCACATTTTCAGTGTAAGCTGAATGCTGTAAGGCGTTGCAAAATCATTTAAGCGTCATAAATCAAACGAAAAAATAAGGGAACCGTTTTTCTTTTTCAATTTACTGTTCACTTTATAGCCTCGAATCCAAAACCCTTTCAACTTACTGCAATAATCGCAATGAAAAGCACTTATAAGGGAACACACTCAGTCAAACATTTTACGGAAATAGCCAGATATCCTTTTGATTAATTTTTTCATTAAACGGCGTTCTTTGAATACCAATTTGAAATAGAAGGAAAGTAGACAAAGAGCGGGAAGAGCTCACAAACAAGAAATGTAGAAACAACATTTTTATTTCTAAAACGTTTTTGAATTAAAAATTAATTTTTCACCTCAGAAAAAAAATAAAATAGCTCTTTCTAAGCAAAAATTATTTAGTGCACCTTTGAGCTAAAAGTTCGCAAGCACAACGAAGTGGATGTGGATTTTTTAAACTGGGGAATAATGCAGCTCTGCATTTATTCATGGTGTGAGTATGTTTTCATGCGCTTTTCTGTTAAAAATTTCGCTTACTTTGAAAAGAACACATCTATGGCAGAGATTTTAGTTGTCAACATTTTATTTATGAGAGTTCGCTAGAGGAGAAAAGCTTCATTAAAAAACAAAATGAGATAAATTTGACAGCCAATAAGCCAAACCAGATATTTTATGAAGGAGACTTTTTCTGAATGCGGAACCTGAAGAGCTAGAAAATTCCAAACATGAATATAAGCTCACCGTTGAACACCGTTTCTTTACTGCTGAAATATAGACTGAACCACCTTTATTGAAGCACGTGAGATCGATTCCTACTCATCTCAAAAATAAGTTTAGCTATTTCACCTTTCTTGGGCATTGCCTCATACCAAAAAGTGTTTCTCATCTGAGCCATCCGGTATCAGCATACACCTATAGGTCACCTCAATTCAATCAACGTTGAAGAGTTTAAGACATTCAAAAATTGGTGTGTCAGAGCTTACGGGCCAGCCTATTGTGATTATTATTTTCCAAACAAAAGCGCATAGCTTTCCCTTTAACTAACTTGGTTCAAAAGATCATCTATTTGAAAAAAAAACTAGTTGAATCACTTATCATGTGGATTTGCTTAGTTGAATAGATGCAGTCTTCGAAGACCAAGGTCTACGCCCGAATTCGGTCTATCATGTGATGTGGTCTTATTCAAGAAACAAGAAACTTCAATTCTAAGTCGTCTGACCCTTTTGACGGAAAATCTTAATCAAGAATACACAATACTAATGCTAAATATAAAGATATGAATAAGTATTATTTTGTTGATACGTTCTGGTCTGAGCTGTTCCGGTATGTTTTTGACCGGTCCTTGGACAAAATCAGTATGGTGCGGTGAGAAAGGATGATACTCTAAGCCTCTGTGGATCAGCAGGTATAATGTCCCTGGTAGCACGGATGAGCAGATGTAACGCCCCTGGTGGGAGGGATCGGCATGCAAAATGCTCCTGGTGGCACGGATTAGCAGGTATAATGCTCTGGGTGGCAGGGATTGGTAGGTATTATGCCCCTGGTAGCACGGATCTGCATGTAAAATGCACCTAGTGGCACGGATTGTCAGGTATAACGCCCCTGGTGGCACGGATCGGCATGAACCTTACCTACAATGCAGCAGGTACAATGCCCTTGGTGGCGATCAAAAACGGACTAAATAACTTCAATATCGAAACCACTTACCGTTGGTGGGGAGAAGTTCCGATTATGAAACGATTGGACTATTCCAGACTTCTTCTTTGACCAGTATTACTAGACTAGCTGATACAATAGTAGCAGTAGCTGTAGTACTAGAAGAGATTTAAGCACTATTTTACAAGTGTACTTATAATATTTTCCGAAGGGAGTGAGTGTGAAGTGTATAATATAAAGTTCCAAGATTGACGGTTGATTTGCGGGGAAAAGTGAAAAGTGCCGTATCCAAATCGAAACCAATAACTCAATAGCAGCTTTGAAGTAAAAGTAAGGTTATTGGATTAGGGAGTGTTGCTTATTGTCTGTAGTGAATACAAGGTGATGGGTCAACCTGGTTCGCTCACTCGAATTAACTCAAAAATAAAGCATGAACTTTGAAAATCAGTGTTTTCTATTTAAAGGGATATTCAAATACATATAAAAGTTTACAATTAGTGCATAACTCTCAACCAAAGCTCTCGTCCTTATATTCCAAAACTAAAAATATTCCAATTTCTTCTAACTGTGTTTCCAATACCTGATATTGAATTCAATTGAAAATGTCCTTCTATCAATCACAGCAAACATGAAATTGAATTAAATGAAGCCAAAAGTATCCCATCTTATGAATTTTCCTTCCAAAAATTCACATATAAGATAAAATTTATTTTCATTATCTCGAAAACTATCATCATGCATCTGAATTTTCATGAAGGTATGGAGACGATATTACTAAGTTTTCGACAAAGTCTAAGGATAAATTATAATTATTCATCGACAAAACTGAAAATTCCAATAATTTATTTATTAAAGCTGATTTCAATGTGTTATTTATTGTTTATGGCATTTCGACATTGAGAGTAAGGTTTTTGTCATTTGTTCTCATAGCTCATAGGCGCCTTCAGAGCTGGGTGCAACGGGCAGCAGTTGCCCCTGAATCTGCATGACAGTTCTAAGTTTTCTTGCATGAGCTTTTTATCCAGCGAAAAAAAAGGTAAACAGGTATGTTTATCGGTCAAATTTTCCCCCGTAGTTTCAATACTTGTTAAGAAATCGATTCTTTTGTTAAGATTTTCCCTTTAATGGGAGATCTTGGGAATACTGTTGTGAAAGAATTTTATAGGAATTTGACACATTACTCGCCTCTCTCTCAAATGTATCTATAATTCCACATTGTTTACTTAAATACCTTTCAAGGAAAAAAAGTTCCTAACACTCGGATTAAAAATTTCTGTAGTTCCTGGAAGAGTTCCTGGCCATCGAACAAGACAAGTCGGACAGTTGAAGGCCCTATCTTTTTCTTGCAAATTCACAAACAAAAAACAAACACAATTCACACCGACCATCAATATATGAACATGAACACAAGGTCCTTACGAGACAAAACTAAATCAAATGCAGGAACTCAATAAATCTTCTCGACATTCACCAACCAAATGCATAAGAAACCTTGATCGAATTTGTGTGTGCATTGTTAGTTGGACATGCTCCAAACAAACACACCAACACACCTTCAAGGTTCCTTGCTCTACGTCTGAATGAACGAAAACAGAGAGGTGATATATTATTGAAAGCAAGACTACGTCCGTTTTCCCATGTGCGAATGCTTAAGCTTGAGGTTTGTTGGGCGATTTGGCTCGGTGTGTTATGTTGTTTGTTTAAGAGTCCTACACCTGAACATCATAGTCAGCGTCATCGTCATTTCCGTCTTCATTGACTCATTTATTTGCCAATCGGGCATGTTTAGAATATCCTTGGGAGGTGGATAGCTTATTTTGGAGAGTGAGGGTCAGAGTGAGAAGGCTGGGTGAACGTCTAGCCATTGAGTTGCGTTACGTTTCCTCAACCAACACGCAATGAAAACTTCAAGACAGGGGTACCCTAGAGGGGACATAATTGCGCCAAATCAATTTGACTTGTATGTTGGTAAACCTGATACCTGGAAGCGCACCCAAATGCAATGTTACCAGACCACCAACAAATGCTAACAAACAAACTTTTTCGGGTAAATTGACAAAATGAATGGAGGAGATCTTAAAACAGCAATTAGTCACGACTGGATATGGAACCTGCTGCGGTTGAAAACTCATTTCAAATCGTTTCAAACTTATATTCTGTTTGAGATGTCTAAAGCCAGTTTTGAGGTAAGGGCAAGTGCTTGCCAGCAGACGTCAGACATTAAACATTACATTCGGAAATGATTTGCCCTATGATTTTCCTCAGATAATGCATTTTCCAGAACTAATGGCAGATAAATGGGTTGTACAATGTAAACATAAACACTATACTTCAATGGCTGGGTTACCGTTTGCATGTGTTCTGGTTAAGTTTTTATCAATTTCTATTTAGAAATGAACTCTGCTCTTCTCCTCAGGTTGAATACAAAACTAGACTGTAAAGTCGAGTAAAACTTCTTGATCGGATTGTATTTGAGGTTTTTAGACCTTTTAAATAGAAACTGTATTCAGGAGAGTGCAGTGAGTACATAATTATTTAATCAAACGATTTAAATATGCACTTTTAGAGTCAAAGTATTTTTGAGAAAAGGAACACAAACCGAAATTTCTTTTTGAATAATGAACAGTTTTAATGGAAAGAAATTAAACTTTATCGTTTCAAGGACGTCTCGATTGAAGAGTAATTCTTTCACCACGAAATGATGGGAACCTTTAGACATAAAATGTTATATTTTTAATCAACACTTTTTTAGACTTTTGCGAACATTCTTTTTAAAAAATATAAAAAGAAAAAAACAAAAGGATCATCTTTGTGATTGGACATCGGACGGCTATACTCACAAGAGATCGTCAAATAATTTTCCGATCTAGTGTTAAGTAACCTCTTAAGGGTCCTATGCCGCCATCATCGAGAACCAGGGGCAACATTGCCAGAGAAAAGTAAGAGATGCCGCCTCCGAAATGCTGGGTTTCACACAGACACCAAAGCGAAACCCCTGGTTTGACGAAGAATGTAGACAGACTAGTGATGGCCTTAGCAGTTATTTTCGAGTAACCGTTATAACAGTTACAGTTATTTCTGAATAACTGTTATTCTTAGCCGTTACTAAGTAACGGTTATCCATATATGTACTTATACGAAAAAAAAAAATTGGATTAGACATTATTTATATTTACGGTTCAACAGTTAAACAAAATTTTGAAAAATAACAATTAAAATAAATTTAATTAAAGCCTATTCGCTTGCACAAGACCTCGCTACTATTCTTCACAAATCAGAATAAGAAAAACAGAACAAGTGTTCTATTTTAAATAGAAATTTGAATTAAGAAAAATGCTACAAACAATATTGTCGTAATGTCAAATTATATGATATCCCTTTTTTTGCCTTTGTTAGCCGATAGTGCCTTTTTTTATCTTCTGTGAAATTTTGGTAATTCCTTGTCTTTTTTATGATTAGTTTTTAAAAATCGAAAATAGTAGCGAATCTTAATTTATACAAACCATAAAAGTATAATGTGAAAATGACCATAACACATCCTTGATTTTTTTTATTGCCCTTGCCATAAAAAAAGGATAATTTGTTAACCTCAGAAAAACTGAATTCGCATTTCCTAGAATGGAAATGGAAGTTAAATAATAATGCAACCCTTTTTTCCTACATTCATAAAAAAATAATGCATCTAATCTACCTCTAACTTGACCTCTTTTTTCGCTTTCTGAAAATTTCGCGTCTACCTAGTTGCAAATATGTATTCTTGAATGAATGGTTTTTTTTCTTAGATAATCTTTTTGCACTATTTTCTTATTTTAGGGGTAATTTTAAATTTAACATCGATTTCTTAAAAGAGAATTGGTTTGTTTAATAAATGCTCCTTTTCCTTTTTACTGACTTTTTTTCCTAATTAATTATTAAAATAGAAAAACACTGTTTAAAAAACAAAAAGTTATTCAGTTATTGATAACTGGTTCCTTTAGTAACCATTTACTTTGAGTAACTTGTTCCTTATACAGGGTGATTCACGAGCGTTGTGCCAAAAAGCTAGAGCGTGTAGGTTGAGTTGAGACAAGAAAAAAATCGTATGAGAGGGGGGGGTCTATTTCCCCCCGTTTATCCGGGAGGGGCAATTTTCTTAAAAATTGACTTATTTTGATAAAAAAAATATTAAAAATCAACGGCTTCGTTTACAATACCGTGCTATACCTTTCTAGAAAGCCAAAAACTTCTTCTTTCACTTTGTTTTTAAATTAAATTGTTTTAATGAATAGTTTAAAAGATAAAAATTTTCAAACTCAAAATTAAAAAAAAAACACAAAAAACATTTTTGAACTAATTTTTTTCAAAATTTTATGTAATTAAGTACTAATTTTGTTTTAAAAATTCAATGCCGTTGTTAATTTTTAGTCGAAAACAGAAAACCGGATGCAAAAATGTCTTTCCGTTTTTGAGAAATTAAAAAAAAACCAAGACCACTTTTTTCTAAGAAAATCTTTGTTTTTATTTTTACCTATCTGGACTTCTAGTTTAATTTATTAGTTTAATTTATAAATTCAATTTTTTATGATTGGAGTCTTCTGAAGGCTCAATAAAGTAGAAAAGTATCGGATTTTCCCTGGATTAATCATTTTGTTCATTGATAACGTCTGCCATTGACCTTTCACTTCTAGCTCTCCGTGCTCTCTTAGACGTCAGCGGATTCTTGAAAACATGCTACGACTCGGCTGCCTTCTATTGGGATATCTTTCAGCATAGAGTCTTTTGGCTTCCCGATCTCAACAACTAGCTAAACCGTTGCAGAGGTGCATGTCTGCTAACTCCTCTCGAGAGTATATGAGTTTGTTATTGTTGTGTGTTGATGAGTTGATATTTTAATTGGAAATGGTTGTTTAGTAAATATGCGATGCCTTTTATTTACCTTAAGGTTGCTTATTGTTTTTTTCATTCAAGAAAAATTTCGGTTTAATTAACTTAAGCCCCTAGCAGGTAAAACCCTTCGCCGGCGAGTGGCCGCCGCCCAAGGTATAATAAGAAAAAGTTGCAGGTCAGTTTTCAGACGTTATCAATGAGCAAAATGGTTAATCCGCTTAAAATCCAATACTTTTCCACTTTATTGAGTCCTCATAAGACTCTAATTACAAAACAAATAGTAAAAGAAAGGTTGATGTTTCATTAATAAATTTAACAAAAAGTCCAGATAGGTAAAAATAAATTAAAAACGATTTTCTTAGAAAAAAGTGGTTTTGGTTTTTTTTTAATTTCTCAAAAACGAAAAGACACTTTTGCATCCAGTTTTCTGCTATCGACTAAAAATTAACATCGGCATTGAATTTTTAAAACAAAATTAGTACTTAATTACATAAAATTTTGAAAAAAATTAGTTCAAAAATGTTTTTTTGTGTTTTTTTTTGAAAATTTTGAGTTTGAAAATTTTTATCTTTTAAACTATTCGTTAAAACAATTTAATTTGAAAACAAAGTGAAAGAAGAAGTTTTTGGCTTTCCAGAAAGGTATAGCACGGTGTTGTAGACGAAGCCGTTTATTTTTAATATTTTTCTTATCAAAATAAGTTAAATTTTCAGAAAATTGCCGCTCCCGGCTAAACGGGGGGAAATAGACCCCCCCCCCCCTCCCATACGATTTTTTTCTTGTCTCAACTCAACCTACATGCTCTAGCTTTTTGGCACAACGCTCGTGAATCACCCTGTATAACTAGTTATTCTGAGTAACTTTTCCTTCAATAACTAGTTATTTTGAGCAACGGTTATTCTTAGTAACTGTTATTCTGATAACGGTTATTCTCAGTAACGGTTATTCTGATAACGGTTAGTTATTCTGATAACGGTTATTCTCAGTAACGGTTATTCTGATAACGGTTAGTTATTTTTATAACGGTTATTCTCAGTAACGGTTATTCTGATAACGGTTAGTTATTTTGATAACGGTTATTCTCAGTAACGGTTATTCTGAATAACGGTTATTCTCAGTAACGGTTATTCTGAGTAACTGTTACCGAATAACTGTTAAGATCGATATTGAATAACTAGTTATAGCAGTTATTCACGAATAACAGGTTATTGGTAACCGTTATTGATATATCGCCCACCTCTAAGACAGACCCATGCAACCACGCACGTGGAAGGACAATTGCTGCTTGTGCTCGTGAGCTCTACAAACAGAAGAGGAAAGAGGAACACTGGCTTCTCAGAAGAAATAAGGGAGAATGATGAATGAAGATAAGACATCTAAATCAAACAATAAGGAGATGGTTAATGTAAAGGAGACTTCTAATGCTACTAGCTGACCTGCTAAATGTTTTCTCTTTGAAAAAACCTTTACGAGCATCTATCCAGATATTGGAAATAACGTTTTATGGGAAAGTTCACTCGGGCGTATACTGGTTATTTTTCAGAAGAGAAGAGAATAGGAGAAACGTAACTGCGATTTTTCGGAGAACTATATTTGAGCAACAAAATTCGGCCTTATTGTGAGTTTCGCCCGGAAAATCATTCTCCCGGAATATTTTCGTTCGCCCGGAATTTTATTTTTAGAACTTTGCTATCTAGTGGAGTCAAGTGAGCTTTTTTCAGAAAGTCCTCAGAAACAGCTCGGATTTTGAAAAAAAAAAATTCCAAATTTTTTGTTTTTTATATTCTTTAAAGTCTGAAACAAATCATTTGGGGGAAATAATTGCTTATATTGTTTAAACAATTTTTATATTGTTTATAAAGAGAGATCCAAAAACAATGTTTTTGATAATTGGAGTGTTTAGGTTGCATTAATACAAGAAAAAAATTAGATGGAAGGGGGGGTCTATTGTACCCCGTTTAGCCGGGAGGGGAAATCTTATAACAAAAAAAACCTATTTTTCAAAAAAATATTAAAAATCAACGGCTTTTCACCCAATGCCGTGTTATACCTTCTTGCAAAGCTTAAAAATGCTTCTTTCATTTTGCATTTAAATAAAGCTGTTTTCAGGAATAGTTTTCGAAAAAATCATCTTCAAAGTCAAAATATCGAATTTTTCAACTTAGTTTTTTAACTTCGAACTAATTTTTTTCGAAATTGTATGTAGTTAAGTACTTTTTTTTCCACAATTAAATGCGGTTACAAGTTCTCAGTGCGATCCAGAAACCGCATGCCTTAATGTCTTCTTGTTTTTGAGAAATTAAGAAAAAACTAAAAACACTCAGAAAAAAATTCACAAAATTACTTGTAAGTATTATTTTTTCGAATAAATAGAACAAAATATCATCCAAATTTTCTGAGTTTTTTTGGGTTTTTCTTAATTTCTCGAAAACAAAAAGAAATTTAAGCATGCGGTTTTCTGGATCTCACTAAGAACTTGTAACCGCATTTAATTGTGAAAGAAGTTAGTAATTAAGTACATAAAATTTTGAAAAAAAAATAGTTCGAAGTTGAAAAAAAAGTTTAAAATTTCAATATTTTCACTTTAAAGATGAATTTTTCGAGAAACATTCCTAAAAACAGTTTTATTTAAATGCAAAATGAAAGAAGCATTTTTTTGCTTTGCAAAACGGTATAACACGGCATTAAGTGAAAAGCCGTTGATTTTTAATATTTTTTTGAAAAATAGCCTTTTTTTGTTATAAGATCGCCCCTCCTGGCTAAACGGGGGACAATAAACCCCCCCTTCCATATGATTTTTTTCTTGTCTTAATGCAACCTAAACACTCCAATTTATCAAAAATATTGTTTTTGGATCTCTCTTTATAAACAATATAAAAATTGTTTAAACAATATAAGCAATTATTTCCCCCAAATGATTTGTTTCAGACTTTAAAGAATATAAAAAACAAAAAATTTGGAAAAAATAATTTTCAAAATCCGAGCTGTTTCTGAGGACTTTCTGAAAACCCCCTTTTTTGAGCTTCATTGACTCTACTAATCATGAATAATTTTTGAGAATGGGAAAAAAGCTTAGTTTTGAAAAATTCGTATCGCCAATAATTTTTTCCAAGGATATTTTTCCTTATTTGGAACTGAATTTTCCCCCAAGTTAGTTTTAAGGGAAAAATTTGCTGTGCATTACCATGAAGAGAATTGGAAGACTTTTTTCTTTTTTTGGTGGAGAAGATCAACTCGAACAACTCTTTAAGCTTAAAAACCAAGCCTCGACTGTTCCGCTCCCATGTTGCATCCGTGATGCTTTATAGGCACTTGTGAAGTCACAGACACTGTCACTAGAAAGCTTCAAACGTTCGTTAATAGATTTCTCAGAAACATCTTGGCACAACCGTATTAAAAAACTCTGTACTTCATGCGAGAACTAGCCAGCAACCCATAGACTTGTTCTTACGAAGGTGAAAATAGCAATGGATTGACCCCAAGCTTCGAAAAGGTGACTGCCATGCAGTGGAATTCACTCACACAAGAAAGCAGACAAGTGGGCCGCCAGGCAATTGGCTTACCGAAGAACAGTCAAACAGGAATCAGCACCCTATGCCCAGTAAAGGAAACACCACGGACGTAATAGGTTAATAACTTAGGTAAAATACGTTTTCACGAATTTCCCAGGTATAGACTATAGCAAATGATACATGAAAACAAAGATCAATAGCCCTCTAAATAAGCAAATAAGCAACAAACTAGTAACAAGATACTAAATACTTTTCGATGCCAGCTTATGAAATGGTTCTGCTAGCGTAAAAGACGTGAGAATTTGGAAAGACCACTTCTGTAGACTGCATAACGAAGACGACGAACTGAAATTGGGAGAATGCATGCCTGCTGAATTTATCCTGGGGATCCTCTTAACTGCGCCAACTACAGAGGAATCAGCTTCCTTAACATCGTAAAACGTGAACGTCTGTAGCCATTTGTCAACAATTTGATTGGTCTTCATCAATATGGCTTGATACCAGTAAAGACAACCATTGACCAAATTTTCATTTCGGGGAAGATGCTGTAAAAAAAACTTCAAATTCACACGATCCACCTTTTCATCGATTTTAAGGCTGCGTATTACAGTATTTACTGCCAAGCTCGTTTGCTTGTGTAAAATGACGCTGGAAAACTCACGCTGTTCTATCAAGGTTGGCAATGAGATTACGGAATCTTTCGATTTTCACATCGAGGATTCAGACAAGGCGATGCACTGTCAAGTGATTTCTTCAACATTGTACTTGAGAACGAGAAGATAGAACAAAACTCAACCGTCAACAACGGAGGCACTATCTTCCAAAAGTCTAATCAACTTCTCGCGAGCGCCGATGATATTGGAACACAGCGTGATGTCAATAGCGCCTTTGTGAGAATGAGAATTGAGATAGAAGCGTCAGAAACGGAAAATGAGGGCAAAACAAAGTATATGCTGTCTTCAGGGAAGGGTACCAATCACAGAAGGTTCAGAGGGAACATAAAAATAGACGCATATAACTTCGAGACAGTAGAAGATTTTGTCTACCTAGGCTCCGCTATAAACACGGGCGAACACAATAGTGCCGAGATCAGACGAAGAATAACTCTTGCTAGTCGCTGTTTCTTTGGGCTACGAAAGCAACTGAGTGTAAAGCCCTCTCTAGATCATAACTATAAGTTGAAACTTTACTATCAATCAAAAATATGGTGCAGATGCATGGGCCCTGACAAAATCGGATGAATTTGCATTAAGCTCTTTCGAGGGGAAAGTTCTTTGGCTTATCATGACCCCGCACGCACTGGTGGAGAACGTAGAAGAAGATTCAACACAAACTTAATGGGTTGTACAACGAAGCGGACCTACCCCGAATAGTCAAAGTCAAGCGACTGAAATGGCTTGGTCGTATAAAGCGAATGGACACCAATGCTCCGCCCTGGAAAGTATTCCATACCATTCCCGAGGGACGTAGAAGCACGTGAACGAAGACCACGGACTTCAACCAACTTGGTATGGGAAAAACTGGTGGAGACTTTTAATTGAGGCCCAAGTCCTGAACGGTCTGCAGCGCCAATAAGGGTGGTGTGTTTTGTTCAGAATATTCTTGAACCCATAATTCTCTTTAAAAATCTGTCAAAACCATATATTTCAAATACTCTCCCTTATTTCTTCTCTAAAAAATCATTACTTTATACAAGGGATTGCAAGCAATTTTTAGAAACAATGAAATACCATCGAAAACCAACGAAAAACGTGTACATGTACAACCGACGACCGCGGCGACGTGCATATTCTTTCTGTGAATCCATCGAAACCCTCAATCGCATCGTTCAAAAGATAACCAGAAAATATGCACTCCAATAACATCCCTGAAATACCTTTCACTTTTATTCCCTGCTCGAACACATCCATACTTTTGCAATGTTTTTCGAAAAACTAAAATGATTTACATGACAATAATCCAGCAAATTTTGTTCCCTGTGAAGATTTTGAATCCAGCAATTCTCAATAAAATTGACATCGTCAATATTCGCGTAAAACACAATTCACACGACGATGACGAATACCCCCATAAAAACCGCGTACAAGAGGCCTTTAAAATCGTCTATAAATATTCAACTCGATGCCCTTAGCCGTATACAAAGTTGCACAATTCGATATCAACGTCAAAAATATCCATCGTTTCAAATTCATGTCCCATAAGCGCCCATCCCCGACACTGAACCCAGAGAATACAGCACGAGAGGTGCGCTAAATTGTTGCCAAATGCAGTTGTTTGAATTATCACAGATTCATTAAGGCTATATATGGACACAGTTATTGGTCTGGGTTATGCTACACCTATGACCTATCAAATTCATTTTGATTTACACAATACCTTGTCCTACCGCGGTATTGACAAAATTTTCCAATGTCATCTCACATGAGGATGTAGCCATGTGAATAACTCACTAAATCTGATGGTGACATCGTTGCTATCCTTTTTTTTTCTCCGTGATGTGACTAGGTAAACTGCTCGTCATCTATTTCGTCATTGCAGCAATTGTAGCTGCCGGTTGTTGTTGCGATTCAAGTATTAATAAATGGGGTGAACGATATAAAACCCGCAATGAATTACATCGATTACTGGAATACCTAATCTTTCGAAATGCATTCGAAGGCTTAGTGTAAATTTTCGGACAAAAGGGAGATGAATTTTTGGTGCAGCATGCGGAATTTGAGTTTCGAAGGATGTTGTTGGTTCAAAAAAGGAATTGATGGATTTGATGCATTGAGTGCATTTAGTGAAGGCAAACAACTATACTGAATTATTTATTTTAAGCTCTGTAACATTATTGCATCAAAATCAACAATAAATGGAAACTGAAGTAATAGTTAGATCAGGTTATTTTCTCTTGTCGAAAATCATTTTGACGCGTACTAAATTTTAATTATTATAATTTGTGAGTGGGTTTTTGTAGATAAATTCGTTTTGTTTTCACGAAGCCAAATAGACCATAAAACGTTACGTGACGTAGCACACTCGAGATTTTAATCAGGTTTGACGTTTCCATTCCAACGCATGCATTTTGCTGGAAAGACACACTGCAGAGGCAGAAAGATCTCTTAAGTGAATTAATCAACTGTCAGCTTTTTGAGGAAAGTAAGGTCCGCCATTTTAACAAGAGCAACATGCTTGACTGGATAGGTGATTTTTAAATTTGACTTTTTTACTTAACCCAAAGAAGAGTTAAAAACAATATTGTGTCACAAACGAAAAACCTTGTTGAAGTCGTCAATACTTTTAACCACCTTAAAGACAAAACAACTTTGAGATGCTTACGAACACGAAAGTACAAGAGAGGACCATGCAATCATTGCCCCATCCTAGAAATCGGCATATTATGTTAATGTAGTTTGAGACTAGGGAAATGAACACTTGAGCAGATATTTCCAGGCGATGGAAAAATTCCCTAGAGCTTGACATCCCGAGCCCATCATACCATATTTGGGTTAGCAATTCAATATTCCCCAAAACTAAATCCCGCAAAGCACTTTCCCACATAACTTTTGCCCCCATATCATTTGACCGCAAAAAATTTCATAAGAATCTACTTCCTTTCGTCATTTGAAATAATAAACTAAGGAGATCAAAATGTGAAACCTTTTTCGATTTTTCTAACAGTCCTGAAATAATACGCACCCTTTTTGGAAAACAGATATATTAGGAGACACGAAATGCTGAGAATCATGGAGAACGAAGCAAAATAATTCGTCTTTCGAATACTTCCAAAACGAATGGCTTTTTTGTAAAAGATTAGTCTTATTTTTAATTTGGGAAATAAAAAAAAAGCCAAATCTGGAGAAAACGTTGCATGAGCCAGCAGTTCGGTGTCCAATTCTAACAACGTGGATTTGGCGATAGCGGAGGTAAGAGCCAATGCGTTTTCTCATGGTGGAAGAGCACTTTCTTCTTTACCTAGCGGAACCGTTTTTCCTTAAATTCAATGTTAAATTATTATTCGGCAAAGAAGAGTCCTGTTACCATTTGCTCTTCGCCAATTAGTCGAAGGTTTGATCCACACCTTGTGAATTCCGAAAAATTGAAATTAAAATTATCACCTTTGCGCCAAATTAGACAGTCTTCAACTTCGACTGTCACGAAACGACATAGAAACTCATTCGGATTGCGCTTGAACAGCGTCGAACACTCCTCTAAAGTCCTTTCACGGTGCACGCTACACCCATCATGCAGGACGATGACCCACGTGATCTTTTGAAATGCCTACTATCTCAGCTAATTCACACACCTTCAGTCGGCGAATGGCAATGCGTGATCGCGGATTTTTGTCACGATATCCTCCGTAGTAGCCTATTTATGGGCACCTCTTTGTTTACAAAATCCGACTTGTGCCTTTAAGAAATTAAAACAATTGTTTAAATCTTGCAAACAGAGACCCACTCTACTTTCGTCTTCACTGCATAATTATGTTAAGTGAATATTTCAATTTTATTTGTTTATTGTTTTTGTGCGGCCTTGAGGAGAATTGTTCTTCTGGAAAGTTCAAGTGAAAACAGTTTCTCCGAAATTATTATTGCTCAATTTCGAAATTTTAAAACAAAACAAAAAATTCAAAACCAAGAAATAAATCTAAAAATATTGCTAGTCTCGTCTCAATTCTAAGTAAACAAAAGCAGCCTTTCAAACACTCTTTCTACGAAGCAACACCTTTTAATTATGCTATTTCCATTCCAATCATCTTTAAGTGAATTTCTTATCATTTTATCAAATTGTTAGAATTTTTTTTCAAATTAGGCTAATAAATCAATCTAAAAAAATTTATTTATTGTTGAGAAGAAAAAAGAAATGATTACAAAGACTGCTATCTTTGGCATATTTTATTCAATAAAGCATTCAAAGACATGGAAATTTTAATAATCAAGTCAAACCAAAATTTTTATATTCGTTTTGTACCTAAACATCAATTTTCAAGCAGACTACAGTGTCAAGAAGAAGAACTCAAACAAAAGAAACAAGACAAAAAATAAAGTAAACAATCAAAAAGTCAAAACGAGTGCAATGGCAACAACAACCACACCGCAGTTTCAAGTCTCTTACACTTACCATTCCGATAGCAATATTGATAAAATAGGCTCTCACAGTCACAGTGTCTCCAGTTAGCAGCGATGTGCTAAAATTGAATTATCTAACCGCACTTGCAGCTTGTTTATGTTTTTTTTTTTGTTAATTTATAAAGCTCTTATAGTCCAGACGGTTTGATTTTTGAATTTTTTCTGGTCAACAATATAAATAAGCTTGTTAAGAAAAAAATTGAGATCACAAGTTGCAGCAACATTTCTTGCAACAATTTACTACGTATGTCGTATGTATATTGTATCAAAGAACAGTCATAAATTTTGTTAATCATACAACTGAAGTTATCGGACTATAAACAGCCAAATTGATAAGAGACCTCAAACAAAAGATTGGGGTTGTTTAGCTATACACATTTATTTTTTATTGGTTTTTGAATAATATTAACTTCAACACAATTGTTGCTGCAATTAGTTCGCTTGTTCTCTTCGAGTAAGCCAGTGCTACAGCTTCAGACTCTCTTTACTCAAACTGTAGAATAACCTTCGTAAAAGCGTTCAGAAGAAAAACAAATCATTTTAGATTAATTCAAGTTGCCGACGCGAGAAGTTTGCAATTTCAAAGTTATTCTTTTCGATTGAATTAAATAAGACGGAAATTACTTTTAACTAAATCATCATGTTGACAGTAGTGGAGGATAGTTTTGGAACATCTGAAGATCCAATGACCAAAAAGATGGTTTCAGTTCGACGTTTTACATTGTCTAATAGCCAAATGGTTGTTCAGGTGAGAGTAATATTGTGTGTTTTTTGTATGAACTGGCAACTGGGTTGTTACATTCGTTCATTTGCTTCCGTTCGAAATTGAAATTGTACATTGGGGCACAAAAATTGCGAATAACGCACCGTCAGCATTATTTTACCTGTTCGTGTGTTTGTTTGGCTCCTCTTTTCTTAGAAGAATCCTTTTTAAGGTCTCTTCCTGAAATTTCAACCTCACAATGCATTTTTAATGCAGCCTCAAAACATCATAAATCTTCCCCAAAAAACCAAAACTTCCCAGATTAGTTTCCATGAAATCAAATGCCCAATCCCAAAGCAGCTTTAACCATTTCATGGATTTTCAACCAAAATCATGCACGGCCCATGCAAAATCGATCTATGGAATTCATAGACTAATTTGTGTGCCTTTCGTAAAATTTAGGTCATCACTCTAGGCGCCACAATCACCAGCATTAAAGTTCCCAACACCAAAGGTGTCATTGACGATGTTGTCCTTGGATTTGATGAAGTTACAGGTAAGTTTCAATCACACACTTCTGGATTTGAAGCTCAAAAGAAACAAGTCTATGTCTCTAAACAACGTCCATTCTCAAGGATATCTTAATCCCAAAACGAACCCCTATTTTGGGGCAACTGTGGGACGAGTTGCCAACCGCATCGGATATGGTACCTTTGTTTTGAATGGCAAGCGGATAAATGTAAGCAAGAATCTCATGAACAAACACACTCTGCATGGTGGATTCATTGGCTTTAACAGCGTCCATTGGACAGTCATGGAGGTGATTCCAGAGAATTGTTCTTTGAAGCTGCAGCATGTATCACCCGACGGGCACGAGGGATTTCCGGGTGAGGTTACAGCAACAGTGATCTTCCAGTTAACAGCAGATAACTGTTTGCATATACGTTTCGATGCAACTACAACGAAACCTACTCCCGTTAACTTGACCAACCATTCGTATTTCAATTTGGCCGGTCACGTAAGTTTTATAAGTCTCTAAACCCATCGACAGACCGTTTTTCGACTGACACAACGACGGACGACGCGACGCACGCATCTAAAATTTGTTTTTCCCATCACAAAGGAAACTGCAATTTTCTTGTTTCCCTCTGATGTAAAACTCATTTTTAGGGAACTGGAAAGGCAGCCATCCAGGAACATAGGATTCAAATCAAAGCAGATAATATAACCGCTACCGATGAGGATTCTATTCCCAGCGGGTTGCTGCAGGATGTTTCAGGAACTGCGTATGATTTCAGAGAATTTGCCGAGCTTGGACCACGTATTGCCGAACAATCGGGACAAGGATTCGATGACAACTTTTGTGTCAACTTGGACAACAATGGTATTACTGTGATTGCGAAGTAAGTACTTTTCGTATAGCGCAGCTTTTGTGTAAAGCGTTTGCAATGGCCGTATGTGGCTGCACTAAAAGCAGTGTTTTGAAATTCTCTTTTGAATGATTATTTTGCTTGCAGGGCAATTCATCCGAAATCAGGTCGTTGGATGGAAGTGGCATCTGATCAGCCCGGTGTACAATTTTACACCGGGAATTTTTTGCCAAACACAATGAAGATGGTAAGTTTGTTTGTATTTTTTGTTGTCATGTGGTGGCAGGAGACGTAAAGGGTACCTTGCTTGAGTCTTGCCAGTTGATTGCATTTTGAAAATGTTTGTTTTGTAATTGAAATTTACCCAAAATGGGTAGATTTAAATGGATTAAGATGATATTTTAAATCAATTAAAAGTAGGTTGACTAGTTTGGCGTTAGCAAATTGAGATGATACTTTCGAGGACAAAAATTTGAATTAAAATTTCTTTTCGACAATTATACATTAAAATTCCAGAGAAATCGAAAAAAAAATCTATCCGGTATTTCCACCGTCGCGTCGTTTGTCCGTCTCTCTGTCACGTCAGCGAGTTCTACAAAAATCTAACCCCAACATTCCTCAACTCCAGTATTAAAAAAGGTAGATAAGGCCAACATGACAAATGATAGACCTATATCCAAACTTCATCTATGTTCTGGAATGGAGTCAGGAAGTAGATTGTGTATATATAGATTTACCGACTTGGCGAAGCTTCCTAATAGTGATGTGGCGAACCGTAAATCTTGAAAACCGAGTTAACTCGATTTGTAAACTGAGTAGCAAGCAACTCGGATGGCCCCGAAAATGGATCTAGAAAACACTTAAAAAGCGGAAAAATAAGAATAAGATTTGATATTTAGATATATGCATTTACAAAAAGTATAAAATCAAAAACTTACAATCTAGCTGACTTGGTTTTTTCTTAAACCGATTGCCGAGTTGGCAAATCCAGTTGGCAAATCGTTCAGATCGAGTTTCCAAACCAAGTTAGCTAGCTCGAGTTAGGTTGATACAGTTGACATTGAATGAATCAAGTGAAACCGAGATACTATGTCTCTAAACCATTTCTAAAAAATTCTGGTATTCCTCAATTCAGACATTTAGGACCGCTTCGTTTTTATTAGCTATTAACGATGCTGCCCTGCTCACATATACGCCAACAATGTCAAGGACTTACCTAAACGAATTTGTTGTCAGCAGTTTTCATAGCTTTTCTTTTGTGTGTTTTTTCACACAAGCAATTGAACACCCAATCTTTTATTTTTTAATTGGAAAGAAAATCAAACGGGGAGTTAAAATTCGTTGTCCTAATAAAAACCTCTACTCTACATTTTTTGTTGCATATTTTTGTTTTTTTCTTTTCTACTTTTTAAAGGAACGTCCAATTGAAGGAAAAGAGCAGGCAACTTATGCTAGACAAGGTGCATTTTGTTTCGAAACACAAGGTTATCCGGATGCAGTCAATCATGTAAGTGCCAAAGCCTTGTAATCTACATGCTTAAGAGAATAATTTTCTAAAACTCCAATATTTTTGCAGGCAAATTTTCCGTCCGTTATTTTAAATCCTGAAGAAAACTACGTGCATAATGTAATTTATAAATTCGGAGTCAATGCCTAAAATCTAAGTAAACAAGAAAGTGCATTCTAATTATCGTGAATTTTTTAATAAAAAATATTTACTTTCCTTACACCTTAAAAGATACGTAAATTGAGACTGTTTCAATATTTAAATATTTCAAATTTCAGATAACAAAGAAACATAATATCGTCTGGTGGTGATTTTGCGAACTAAGTGTTTTATATAGTCGGTTCTGGTATGTGATTAAATAAAGCTCGATTTTTCTTATCGAAAAAAGCGCAAGTACCTAAGCTTTTTTATCATTTAATCGGGGTTGAAGTATTCGAAATTCGAAGAGTTTTAAATTAAATATGACAACAGTTTATTTTCTGATACAATAATAAAAATAATAAGTAATAAAAGTAAAATTATTTTTACTTGCGACATATAGAATATATGGCAAGTATTGAATTCGTAAAAAAAAAAAAATTTGAGGTAATGATGAGATGTGACATTTTTTTTTTATAATTTGCACCCACTCAAGGGATTTTTTATACCCTTTTTATGCCAGAGACACAGTGAGTGCATTAGGAAGAAGGGAAGGGGTTGGAAAGGAGGTGTCGGTGTACATTGGTCTTGAATTCTTGAACATTGCAATGATTGGGAAAGACAGAGTGTGGAAGAGAGTTCCACATTCGCGTAGTACGGCTAAAAAATGATTCTCTATACTTGACAGTACGTCCGAAGTTGGGCTCAAGGGTAAACTGATGGGCATTCCTAGAAGCGCGAGTATTACGGGTGAATTGTTTGAGGGGAGGAATGCAACTGGCTATTTCACTAGAGCAATTACCGTAGAAGTAACGGTAGAACAAGGAGAGACACGCAACGTTACGACGGTGGTCTAAAGAGGTGAATGAGTCAGTGATCTCTCTATCACCAATCATTCTTACAGCTCTTTTTTGTATTCCATCCAAGAGGCTTAAGTAAGTAGCTGGAGCACCAGCCCAGAGATGGGAATTGTACTCAAGCTTTGGGCGGATATAGGTTTTATAGATAATAGCCAGATCAGACGGGGAGAAAAATTTCTTGCATCGCCTTAAGAAACCTAAACATTTTGCGGCATTTTTGGCGACATCGCATATGTGCTCGTTCCACAAGAGGTGGTCTGTGATGCACATACCGAGAATCTCGAGATGTTCGGTCTCGTTGATGCAAGTGCCACTCATGGACAGTGGCAAGGGGGGTATATCTCGCTTCGACGATACAAGACAGCATTGAGTTTTCGAAGCATTAAACTCTACGCGGTTTTTAATTCCCCATTGTACAATGCTGTTTAAGTCAGAGTTTAATGAGCTTATCATATTTTGCCGCTCCATTTCCACATCCGAAGAGGAGGGATGTGAGTCTGGAAACGAATAAGAAAAGCTAAGGGTGCTATCGTCAGCGAAACAGTTTATTGGATTAGAAGTTACAGACAAGAGATCATTAATGAAAATGAGGAAGAGGGTTGGAGACAAAACGGAGCCCTGGGGCACACCAGCGTTTATATTGTGGGTTTCAGACTTGAAACCGTCCAATACAACTTGTATTGAACGGTTCGAAAGAAAGTTTCTAATCCAACGAAGAAGGGATTCATCGATACCGAAAGCACGCATTTTCGATAAAAGAGCAAGATGCCAGACTTTATCAAATGCCTTTGAAATATCAAGCGCAACAATCTTACTTTCTCCAAAACGATGCAAAGATTTGTTCCACTGTTCGGTGAGATAAACCATCAGATCACCAGTGGACCTGTTGCTGCGAAAGCCGTATTGCCGGTCATTAAGAAGCTTTCGGTCCTCGAGATATTTCTTAAGCTGATAGTTTATCAGCGTTTCCATGACCTTAGAAAGAAGGGACGTAAGTGCAATCGGACGATAATTGGAGGGAGAAGAAGATTCGCCTTTTTTTGGAATTGGCTGGACAAACGCTGTTTTCCAACTGCTCGGAACGAGCCCAGAAGAATAGGATAGATGGAAAAGCTTACGCAAGGGTTTTGCCAGCGTGGAAGAACACCTCTTCAGAATAATAGCGGGGATACCATCCGGACCAGCGGATTTATGTATGTTGAGATCCTTTAGAACTCTCGCCACAGCTCGAGTGCGAAAGAAGATTTGTCCCATGGAATCATTGACGCGCTCAAGAACAGGCGGAGTCATGACACTATCTGGCAGCGAAGAGTTAGCAGCGAACTGCCTAACAAAAAGGTTAGCTTTCGCGAGCGAGCTAACAACTGGAGTGTCATTGTCAACGAGCGTAGGGACCGAGGAAGAAGAAGAATTCTTCATATTTTTAACAAATGACCAAAAATTCTTACTGCCTTTGGGACATTGCAGTATTTTTTGCCTTAATTTTTGGTCATGAAAAAACTTCGTCCGTCGAATATGGGCATTGCAGGCCTTCCTGGCTTGTTAAAACTTGTTCCGGTTTTCCTCAGTTGGGTTGGCTCTATAACACCGGAACTTTACTTCTTTTTCCCTGATAACCTCTTTACAGCTTGAATCAAACCATGACTTTTCCTTGGGTTTGATGCTTTTAACCCTGTTCGATAAAAGTTTTCATTCCCAAAATAATCATGTTAGTAATCATATCTGCGCTGGAGTCTACGTCACCATCGAGGAAGCATAGTGACCAGTTAAAGATCCGGAAGAAGTTATTGAGACCGTCCCAGTTGGCTTTCTCGTATTGCCATACGGTTCTCTTCGGAGCTCTTTCTTTAACTGGATTATTTTGACACGAGAAATTTGCAGATATAATACTATGGTCTGATCTGCCTAGAGGCGTTAATACATTGATAGTGTATTTATCAGGGTCAGACGTAAGGAACAAGTCAAGAGTATTTTCCGCTTGGCCATCAATATCCGATATTCGAGTGGGCTCAGTGACAAGCTGAGTAAGGTGGTTAAACTCAGCAAAGATTTCAGCACACATTCCTTCGGGTGTTGTCTGGCCCGAATGGAGAAGCCACGAAGAATTGTGTACATTGAAATCGCCCGTAATAACAATTTCAGTGTGAGGATATAAGGATACAATTCTTTGGATGGAGTCAGACAGAGCGTCAAATTCGCGAGAAGTTGAAGCTCTGTCCAAATTTGGGCTTCGATAAAGAAAACAATAGTGAATGATGTGCTTATTTACGGTGAACTTGAACCACATAATATTGAAGAAAGGGTCGGAGCAGTGTCCATATTGTGGGAGGAATTGATAAGCTACATCATTCCTAATGTAAACGGCGAGACCATGGTGGAGGGAGAATAATGGCACTAAGCTGTACCCATGAATGAGAAATTCAGTAGGATCGGAATTCTCACCTACTTGGGTTTCACTCAGTGCCAGTACAGCTGGCCTGTTCGAAACAGTGTGGATATACAAAGCAAGAAAATTAATTCTTAGCCCACGAATATTGCAATAATCGACTCTGAAATTATCAATCATTGCAAGTTAAAAAAAAAAATAAAAGACCAAAACAGACAAGATCTAAGAGTTACTGAATTGAACACAAGAAATCTTTACGATTCAGCGCCACTGTCAGTGTTATGCCTTGACGGCAGCGTGAATCGATCCGACCCTGGAATTCAAACAGCTAATCTCTATTCATCTGTTATTGACGACACATCATGTGCACACATTGAATGAGTAAAAAAAAGCTCAATGCAATGTAATGCACAATGATAAGCCGTGCAATTGTACGACGGGGAAACGAGGAGAACGGGATGGTTGGGTTATGTACTTACTGTGCTCTTGTGGCTAGCGGGTATTTTTAAGCCTTTTTTTGTGGGTGTTTTTTTTTTCTTTGTTTTTTTTTTATTATTTGTTTTTGTTGCTTGTTGCGTTTCTATTGTTGTTTGTATGTGGTTACATTACGATGATAGAGAAGTCGAAAAAAGTGGGTCCGGCGATTCCGTCCGTCTGTCTGTCTGTCTGTCTGCCTGTCTGTAAACGCATCTACAGCCTTAACCTCTGGTCCGATTGACTTGAAACTTGAAAATTAAGGGTTTGAGCGAATTCGCGTGGGTCGTTTTTTTGATTTTTTTTTTAAGATCAAAATTTAGGGTAGCCACCATACGATTTTTTTGGCCAAAAACCAAAAGTTTCAATTTTCTCAAAAACAGCTCCTACGATTTTTTTTAAACTTCCTCGAAAATTTTTGTTTAAAACTCTGATGTATTTTATGTAAAAAAATTTTTTTTGTATTGTTCCAAAACGGTACCGCCCATAGAACCGTTTTTTTGTTATCAGATTTTCTCGAAAAGTAAAAGTCCGATCAGGGTAATTTTTTTTCTGAAAGTACGTTTATATTGCTCAAATAATATTTTGTATTCAAAAAAATGTCAAAATTTTTTTTGGATTTTTTAAAAATATTCTTAAACTTTTTTTAAAAAATTCTGTATCTCTAAAACGGATCAATATTAAAAATTGAAATTTACTTGTAAAATGTATAGTTTCACATTCTTGGATACTGCATACCCAAATTAATTTTTAGACATTTTCGAAAAATTTTATGTATAAAAAATTAATTTAAAAAAAAACCGCTCCGACGATTTAAAAAAAAAATAATTGAAAAATCAACAATTTCTTAAGAAATCATATGACATAATTTTTTTTCAGATTGAATCTTGTTTTGAGATAGATATTTCAATTTAAATTTTTATTTACGAATAAAATTTTTTGTA
Source organism: Sphaerophoria taeniata (assembly GCA_943590905.1). Taxonomy (NCBI): domain Eukaryota; kingdom Metazoa; phylum Arthropoda; class Insecta; order Diptera; family Syrphidae; genus Sphaerophoria; species Sphaerophoria taeniata. The sequence continues at coordinate 31,353,727 of OX016541.1, forward strand.
TGAGTATTTGGAATACAGGAGCAAGTTCGTATGACCGAGTCGTGCACATTTTTTTTTAATTTTCTTGATAGCCTTGTTTGTTTCTGGTATCCGGTTGGCTCATTTCCGCTACAGTGAATCGGTTTAAGCAGTTAATGTTTAGTAACACTGCCGGTCAAAAGTTTGAGTCCACTTTCCTTAAAAAAAAGCAAATACAAGAACCTTAAAAAGTGCTTAGGACAATAATAAAAATTAACAAAAATACATTTCTATTGTGTTGGAATTCATTTTAAGAAGATTTTTCGTCGAGAAACTAGCACTATCTAGCTATAAATTCTTTAATTTTTGTATTGTTCCAGTTGTCCTACATATAAAGCACATACTGCAGATTCTGATAAATCAGCTCTTTACACAACAGTTCCATTTAGTTTGTATCTGGTAATTGCGGTCGGGGTATTTGGTGTATTCCCAAATCCCAAAAGTCTGGACGTGTGATTCATTGGGGTTGGTTTTGTTGTTTCCACAATAGAAAACATGAGATTTTTCTCCATGAGCTATTAATTCGATATAAATAAATAAAACTTCCATATCTGCAACCTTTACTGGTATGGAATTCCAGACTTAATAATATGAACTAAAAATCAAACTCAACTACCTCTTCCCGAAGTTGTTAACCCCACAAACCCGGGGCGAAGTGAGACAAAGCTCCGTTTGTGGGGAGAGCTGCTTGGAGTTTTTATGACATAATATCCGATCTCCGAGAGCTTGACCTCGTTGCTGATTGGACTTTTACGGCATCGTCTCTGGGTTTTATTGGGTATTGGGTTCAAAAGTTCCATACAATTGGTTTTACTCCTGGTGATTTGAACCCTTCGCCAACCAATCGTAATTAAGAGATCAAATATGTATGTTCATTCTGTTTCTTCCCAAGACTCAATTAAATCGTCCCAAAACCAACCAACCAGCTTGACCATTGGCCACCATACATTCAGGTAGCACTTTTTGTTCAGCACCACATCAGACGAAAACTCTCTGCTCTGTGCCAAATATTTCGAATTTGGCTTTATCGCTCCATAAGAGTCTGTGAGAATCTTCGCCTGTTTAGTCTTTTTAATTTTTACCCCACTCAAGCGGTTTAACTCTGTTTTGTGGTCAAAGAAGTGGTAACCGAAAATCTACTCTTCCAAATAGCCAAGCATGTCTTAGTATACGTTCACTGTATTTATTTCGGCAAGTATTTCAGAAGCTGTTGACCGCCTATTTCGTTTGACTTTGCTTGTTGTTAATCTCCTGATCCTCCAGTCTAGTTTTCGTTCTTGGCAGTCCTGAACCCTTCGATACATGTTTGTGTTTTATACAGTGCCTTATTCCTTTCAAGTTTGAATAAAACGATCTAAATCACTCCATATCAATTGATATTTCAACTGAAGAAAGCAACTAAAATACAAAAACAAATATAAAGAACTATATTATCGCCAGCACAGGTATCTGGAAGCCTGGAATCTGTTACATCTGAATCATCTTGCAAGAAATGTGCCCTTTTTTCGATACGAAATCGCCGTGATCTAATAAATCTAATCGAAATTTTGTGCACCGAAATAGGCCACACCTTTCTAACAACGCAAGAGACTCGGAACGATGAGAATCAAGGAGAACGAAGGAAAATAATTCTTCGTTCAATTGTTTCCTATAAAGTGATTGTTGTTCTTTACTTCACTACTGTGATATTGCTGAAAATGTATAAAATGAATAACAGACAAGAAATCCGACACCAACGCAAAAACTAAGAAAAAACAAACAGTGTTTTTGTCAGTTCTGGTAGGTGTAAGACAATTAAGTTTAGTTGAATCAGGTGTGACGGAAATTCAAAATTTCGCTTAAACCTTCTACAGTAATGAGTGATTGGAAGTAAAGAATTTTTTGTTTGAACTTTTCAAAACAATTTTAAAACTTGATATACCTACGACTTTTTGGAAATTATTTCGATCTATTTTCGACGCATTAAATATTGGAAAATAGAATTTGAAATATATTTCGGGGCCTAAAGTGTCATTTAAACTGTCGTAATATAAGTTTAATATTTGCCATTCACAGTCGACAACGTGTTTTTCAAATGAAATGTGCAAAAAAGTGTTAAGTCTTCTTTTTCACCTCTCTTGTTGTTTCTTTCCTTTTATATCAATACACTTATATTTAAAGTATTCCTTAAGAATTGAGTTTTGCTTTGTTTTGAAATATTACATCAACCAGTCATGACCTTCATTAACACCGAAAAAAATTTACTAACATAATTCACACATTCTCCCAGGCCTGTGTCCAAATCCAAACGAAAGAGTTCATTAACATTTAAAAGGCACAAAGTATTGCGTGCACACTCTGTAATCATTTAATTTCGCCATAATAAGGACTTTCCGAGAATATCACACATTAACACCTGTTTGTTCCATGTTTTTGGTCTTTCGAAAGAAAAACTTGTAATGAAATGACCATAAGGATAAGAACCAAAATACACAAGAGTTTTACTTTCATTTGGCGTTTGAATTATGACAAATTACACGCATATCCCATGACCCTAATTAAGGCTAGTTTTGTTGTTATAGCAAGGATAAAAAACAGCTGGCTCAATAAATTTGTTAACCTTTCAAATTCCATCAAGCTCCAAACATCCTCCAGAAAGCACAAAAAGCACTTTAGACGCCAGAACCGGAAATAAAGCTGCAACTACGTATGGCGTGATACTTTTCTCTCTTTTCGCTTTGATTGGTTCTGGTTTAAGGTGGTTGAAGCTCGCTTTCTATAATGTATCTAAACTGCACTCCTTGAAATCAAAACATCCTTAATGGCAACATGCTGCAATTTGTCATGAAAAATGAATACATTCGTGTGCTCTACAGTCGTTTGACTTCGATTCAATTGCATTGACCTGTTGACATAATAAAGGTCGAACTAAGTTTTATCTTTTTGCTATGACTTAATACGAACATATTGTAGATGCAAATAGGACCAAGCCCCCTTTTTCTAAAGTACTTAAGAATCTTTCGGTAATTCGTTCATCAGCCGATTTGATGACATTAAGCTATCAGTCATTCCATTCGATTCCATTCATGTGCCGTCACAAAATTGCCCATTCTTCTTAGAATGCACCATACATTGCAAGTAATGATGATAATTGGACATCCGACTCAAAAAAAGAAAAAAAAAGAAAATAAATTTATCTTAAGCGAAAGACTGCGTTCAGATAAAGCCAGTGGCTCTGAATGAAGCTGTCTTATTGATATTTGACAGGAGGACTTAAAGCTTTTGTATATCGGTCCAAGTGAGATACAATAGGTATATTATTGGGGAAGAGCAGAAAATTGCAATTTGCCATTGAACAATAAATGCAAAATATAATAAGACGCTTGCTCGTTTGTTATAGTTTAAATTTTATTTAGGGGTTGGCAGTCTTCTGCTTAGGTTGTTTATTGGAGAAGTGCGATACTGTGTATGGCACAATCCAATTGAATTATGCAATTGATACATGAAGGTTTTAGTGGGTTTATTGTGGAATAAAGAGGAAGATGGCGAAATAAGCGGCAGTGTGTTTTCTAATCATTTGTGTTTGTTTCTTTAAAAAAAAAACTACTATAAACAATTTCCGCTTAGGGAATTGGTCATGAACTTGGAATATTGGTTTCCTTGTTTCATGTTTTTGGAACAACAAACTTGTATCAATTATTATCTCTTTCGGATCAGCAATTAGTTTTTCTTCAAGATTTTTGCTTTCAAGGAAACAAATTTTTTGCTCGTTGACATTAGGCTGATAGAATCTTCTTTTAAATTATTAAATTTAAATTTGTATTTTACCTAAAGAAAACAAAAAACAACAATATTTAAGACCTCACAAAAAATCCAGTAGGTATATTGTTTTTTTATGTTAAATTCTATATAAATGGAAGTTGTTAACATATAAACATAATATAGTAATTCCTACTTCATACCACGAAATAACATTCTCTCCTTAAAGAGTAAATAGTTAAGGAAGCCTTTAAAAAGATCCAAACAATTAATTCAAACCATGTTCGTTCATTGTCACCTTCACTTTTCTACCTCCCAGAATTGTCTACGTGACCATTGTCAACTAATTATTGTTTGTTTTTGTTTGTAGCAAAGAATAAGAATCACACTGACAATAAGAAATAGTAAATCTTCAGGGTGTGCTTACCTTTAAAGGTGGTGTTTTTTAATTGTACCACACACTACGCTTAACGCTTGACAACGTACGACTAATCGTCAGCAGCATTAAGCTGAAGATGGGTAAACAGCTGACCAGTGTTCATTCTAGTTGGTTGGCGCTAAAATGGCGCTTAAACGAATTATTGGTATTTCTCTATCAACTGTGACCAAGAAGAAGATCTTATAAAATCTAATAAGAGCTAATAAAACTGCATTTAAACCATTAAACAGTAAAATAAAAGATGTAATGAATGTGAATGACTCAACCATGCTTCATGTTTGAAGTTTGAACTATAAAATAGACCATTCAATGTGTCAAAATAAGTTACTTATTTTTCGTTAAATACTTATATTAACAACATTCTATATTTTTGCACACTTATTTTCTTTTAAGCTTTCTACGCTCAAAATTTCTTAAGGATAAAAATAAAACTGCAATAATTGCCTTAAGTAGATTTTCTATCATCCAAAGGGATGCTTTCTCCTAACATCGGAAAACTTTTAGTTTTCAAGAGTTTATGAAGGAGATACCGCCATCAGGGCTTAAAAAAGAAATGAAACAAAAATATTCAGTCATAATTATGTGGCAGATGTTTTTTTTTCTCAAGATAAATTTTTACTACAGCAAGTTTTACTTAAAGAAAAACGCTCGTCCTTGCAAAGTTTTAATTTAGTGTAATTTTCTTTGAAGCGAAAGCGACAATGAATGTTTGATAGATACTCTTCGTGTTTATACATTTTTTCAATCCCCCTTCATCAAAATTAAACCTTTACTGAACAATATTGGAAAAACAATTTTGTCGCTGATGGAATTCAAAGAGAAAGAATACGCAGTAAAATCAACCTTAACTATAATCCGAAAAAATTGTAATGAACTTTCAATCAGGAAATATCTATGAAACCAATAGAAATATGTACTTATATCTACCTTTTTTATAAAAAGAAAGGATTTTGGGTATTCGGATTTCTTATCTTTCTTTCGTGTTTTTAGATTTTGAGTTTTTGGGGGTTTTCGGGTATCGGGTTCTTAGATTTTTATTTATTTATTTATTTATTTATTTATTTATTTATTTATTTATTTATTTATTTATTTATTCATGAATGCTTAACAAACTGTACGATATAAAATCTTATTAGGTAGCTGTAAGCTACGTAACAAAAAGGGGCAAATATAGAAGTTACAAATTAATAAAGTAGAAATAAAAAAATTAAATTACAAAGTGTAATAAAATTTTAACTATAGTTACGTTACCAAGCTAGCAGAAAAATGAGATTTTAATACATTTTGAAACTTGTTGCGTTTATATTGTCTTTTATATTACGAGGCAATTAATTCCAAGGACGGACAGAATTAACAAAAATTGATGTTAAGAATGAAAAACGAGGAACAATTAATTGACGAAATCTATGCGAAGATGTGGAAGTTATTTTTAAACTTTATACATTAAACTTTCGCTTAATAATTTAATTACAATTACAGTAAATTTCGCAACCATGAATTAAGATAGGAATTATCAAAGTCTTAGCAAGAAGCAATCGCGTTTTAACTGGTGTGAAACCCTGAGTTACCCATAAGGTGCGAAGTACACCATATACCTTGCCTACAAATGCATTTATATGGTTATCCCAAGTTAAAAAGCGATTGAAAGTCACTCCAAGATTCTAAGCTGTTTCAACGTAATCGATTGGAGCGTTGCTCAAAACAATCGGTGGGAAATAAGGTGTAGAGATTTTCGAGATATTACAAAGCATTTAGACTTTTTAGGGTTAAGAATAAGTCCATTTAACTCAGACCAATTTACAACGTTTTCCAAATCTTCATTGACATAAATAGCTCCATGTTCAATTAGGCCGAGAGGACAACTAAAGTACAGTTGAACGTCGTCTGCGTACATATGTGAGGAACAGTTGGAAATTATAGATGGAAGTTCATTTACATACATAGAAAACAAAAAGCGACCAAGAATAGAGCGCTGAGAGACACCAGTAACGTTTGGCAGAAAGTTGGACAGGCTATCACCCACTATAACTGCTTGCTTTCGGTTAGACAAGTAAGAAAAGATTAATTTGCGCCAGATGAAAAATTGATGTTTTCAAAAAGCTTTCTACATAATTTGACGTGGTAAACTGTATAAAAAGCCTTTGAGAAGTCCAGCAAAACCAAAAACGATACCTCATCATTATCCAATGCTTGCCTTAAGTCATCAGTGACTTTTAGAAGCGCTGTAGTACCTTTTCAAAGACTTTAGACAAGAATGGCAAAATGGAAATGGGTCTGAATTCATCACCTTTATAAGTTTTTGGGAATGGGATGATTTTGGCTGCCTTCCAGGGTCAAGTCAGTCAGGGTACACACCAGTCATAAGAATGGTATTAAAGGCGAATGTGATATACGGCAGCACTAATGGCAGAATCATAAACAAAAAGGAAGGATGAATATCATCTAACCCGACAGCTTTCGATTTTATAGAAAGCATACTTTCGACAACATCAGTACTAGTTACTGCGGAAAATCCAAAACGAGAACCTTCACGAAGGCACTCATCAGTAAATGAAGGCAAACTGTCAACGCTAGTCGGTTGGACCTGTCCCGTAGGGACGGAAACAAATTTTTCATTGAGGATGTTACCATCGATATCCTCAGGTGGACTTACCAATGCCAATGTTCCGAAGATTATTCCACAACACACGGCCACTTAAAGATACACTGAGCTTACGAGAAAGATGTTTGGATTTAAGAATGCGGATTTCAGCAACAATCTTATTACGAAGTGAGCAATACATACGTTGCAACTCATTCAGACGGCCTCATCACATTGTTGCATTATAGTCCAGTCATTTGGTAGTTTTACCTGGAAAGTTTTCCGGGAGTTTTGAAAATTGGCTAATTTATAGATTTGGGTATGCCCTTTTCGAATTTCAACTTTGCCACCTCGTACCCCCGCCGCTCGCGCCGCCATCTTGAAAAAATGGCGCCTAAAAACGGTTTTTTGGGAATATCTCCTTTCCGACGCATTTTACGAAAAAATATCTTTGAACAAAATTAAACTAGAAAAAATTTCCTTCAATTTATGTATCAATAATTTTTTTCATAAAATCAATAGTTTTTGGCGTACGAGCGCCACAAAGTATCATTCATCATATTACGAGAAATACCTGCTTTTCAACTGAATAAGCACAAAATTTTTCTGAAGTTTGTTGTCCATTTTTTCCTAACTTTGAACGTTAATGCATCATTTGATGATGCTTACCGATAGCTTATGATGTTGAGAAAACAAATCAAAAAGAATGATTTAAAAATGACCACTATTTTTTCCCTGGCTCTCATGCAAAGCTTTCTAGATTGAAAAACTCATTTTTTTTTTGCGTCAACTGAATAAGCACAACTTTTAAAAACGCAAATAAAATCAAACGGAAAGAAATGAACAAAATTTTTTTTAAATATTTTTTTTTTATTGGTTATTTCTAGTATTGGGTACTACCACCTTTATTCTTGATTACTTCATAAATTCGGGCTGGCATGGAATCGTATAAACTCTTTAAGTAGTCCAGCGAAATTTCTCTCCATGGTAACTTAATGGCTGGAATAAGCGATTCTCTGTCCTCAAACTGACGGCCTGACTCATAAACTTTTCGTACCAACCATCCCCATTCATTTTCTATGAGGTTCAGGTCTGGTAAATAGGGCGACCGTTGAAGTAATTTAACATTCTAGTCCTGTATCCCATTTTGACAGTGCACGACGACGTTTGGATGGGGTCGTTGTCATATTAGAAAATCCATTCATAGGGTCCAAAAATATCCGAAAATGAAGGAAACTTTCTTTCCAATATTCTTTTGTAGGTAATTGCAGTCGTTTTGACGTTTGAAACTCAAGCTCAATAGACAAATAGTAGCTAACTGCTCCCCATATCATAACTCAACCTTCTCCACCATGATGCCGCGCTAAAAATCGTTCTTCTTTTCTCAAATCGTGAAAGTAATAATTAAAACCATCAGGGGACATCAAAATTTAAACTCTTCTCATCTGAAAAAACCGCGTTGTGCCACACATTTTTCCAACTCACATCGAGTCTAGAAAATCTTAAACGAATATCTTTTCGTTGCTCGTTTAATGGTGGTTTCTTTTGGAGTTGCAATCATTTTAAACGATTTGCGCTGTTTGGTACTCTGTGGACCGTTGAAACACCTGCAGTTACACCAACTTTTTGTTTAATTTTTACCGCGGAGCCACATGAACTGGAAGCACATCTCAAAATTGCTCGTCGATCAACTTCGAATGTTGACGTTTTTTACTACCTTTCATGTTTTTCTCGTACAAACTTTTGTTTCTGAGGTACGAATAGACAACACTAAGACTCCGATCAACGTTGGTAGCTATAGCATGCACGGTCAGACTTTATTCTTTTAACGAATCAACCTTAACTCGTCCGACACTATTAAAGCTTCTGATCTAACCATATTGTAATGTGTATACACTTTATTTATCTCATACGCTCTGTATCTCCTTCTATTGTAATGTCTAATACTAATGTGTATACTTTATTATCTCTTACTCTCTGTATCTCTTTCTATATTTAATGTACACACTTTTCTTACTCTCTTTACTTACTCTGTATCTCTTTCTATATTTAATGTACACACTTTTCATTACTCTCTTTACTTACTCTGTATCTCTTGTTTATTTAATGTACATACTCTCTTTACTTAATATCGTTTAATTGTAGTAGTAAACACTCGTGAGGGGCAATAATTAATTAAGATTAAGAGAAACTTTTTGTTTAGCATTAAGAACGTTAGCCCCTACAAAAATCCCAGTATTTTCTCTCGAACTTTCAGCTTCCCCAAGAACTAATAGGAACCAATAGTAGTTTCTAGAACCCATCATTTTTGATATAAATAGCCGTTTGGTGGCGAGGCGAATTAATTAATTGTGAACTGCGATAAAGAAAAGTACTCTGTGTTTGCAAAGTTATAATTGAAAGTGTTGAATAAATAAATTTGTGAGTGATTTGAATAAAGTGAATTTGTGTTTTATTTAAAAAGTGAATAAGTTTTAATTGTCGGACCAAGCCGAATATTACATTGGTGTCAGAAGTGGGATTAAAACTTATTGAGAATAAAACAGTGAATAGTGATTAAACTATTTTGTTTGAAATAGTGAAGTTAAAAATTAAAAAAAAAAAAAAATGAGTAAAGTTTTGAAAGACTTAACTGTCTCTGAGCTAAAGGCCGAATTAAGCAAACGTGGCTTAAGTGGGGCAGGATGTAAAATCGAACTCGTAAAACGGCTACAGGAATATCTGGAAGAACAAAATGAAGACCCAGATACGTTTGCTTTCGAAGTGGAAGCAAAATCGAAAGAGGTAAATGCAACTGCCGACTTATCTACCATGATGACACTTCTTCTAGCCAAATTTGAAGAGAATCAAAAGAATGTTCTAGAGCAACTAGAAACTCAAAGAAACGAGCAAAAGACCGAGCAAGAGAATGTCCTCAAACAACTACAAGCTCAAAGGGATGACGTTCGAGATCGGTTTGATGAACAGAAAAATCTGCTAGAAGGCAGGTTTGCGGACTTCGAAGACAAAATCAATACTCTCGATGAGCGTGTCGAAAAACAAAATTCAACGACTAATGCACGTTTCAAGAAAATAGACGAACAGATCGAAACCATTACAAGCGAACTAGAAAAAGTGCGAAAGATGAAAGCTCGAGAACCTTCTGGTGAGTGCTCAAGGAGATACCGTGGTCAATCTACAAGAAACAGTTTGAAGCAGCAGCGTTAACAAACGGCTGGGACGATGACGAAAAATACATTGCTCTTACGCTTGCCTTGAGAGGAGCAGCTGCTGAACTGCTACAAACCATCCCAGCAGAGAAGAACGGTGACTTCAAAGTTCTGGTAAACGCAATCGAACAGCGGTTTGGGGATAGCCACATGACAGAAGTCTTCCGAGTACAACTAAACAACAGGGCACAGAAAAGAGGTGAAACTCTGCAGCAGCTTCAGGCAGATATCGAGCGATTAGTCCACCTGGCATACCCAACAGCTGGCAACGAGATAATAAATCAACTTGCTGTTGAAGCCTTTGTGAGAGCTGTGGGCGATATAAATCTCCAAAGGGCTATTTGCACTGCCGGAAAGCAAACACTACCAGAAGCATTGGCTTTCGCTCTAACAATGGAAGCCGCAGAACAAGCTTCCCAAAACGTGCATCGCGTGAGAGAATTGGAAGTCCAAGAATGCTCTTGTCAGAAGGCTACTCTAGAAAGGAGTCAGCGAGACGGACCAGCACGATGCTGGAACTGCAACAAGACCGGGCATCTTCAACGACAGTGCAGATTACCGCGAAGAGGAACCGCATGCCAACACTGTGAACACAGAAATATGTCAACTGGTCAAAGTTACACCTACAATAATGTCGCTTCCCAAGTTGTTACCCACCCCACCAACTTCGAGGGACAGAAGCTGGCTTCTAGTACCGATAGCTACAGAAACACCATCCAGGTTTCTCAAACGAAACGTGACAACAAGAGCCTGACCGTGGAAGCAAGTATAAACGGCAACAAATGTGTGGCTACCATCGACACCGGTGCCACGGCGTCCATTGTACGGCAGGACCTCGTTAAGAAGACATGGCTCCACAACACCAATAGCTATCGTCTAAGGACTGCAACTGGGGAAGCCGCAAAAGTCTATGGTGAGGTACGTCTTAAGATCCGGATGGCAGAGTTGGAATTCTCTCACCTGTTTCTGGTAGCAGATATATGCGACGAGTGCATTGTCGGCGTCGATTTCATGAAAGATCACGGAGTGATATTGGACATCGGGAACCAAGTCCTGAAATATCGAAACATCGAGATTCCGATGATCTATGGGATCCACTCGTATGAGACCTCGTTATCAGTGAAAACCGTCATCAAAGAAGATCTCACTTTGCCTGCTTCTTCAGAAGTATTCGTGTGGACGAAATTGAAGGGTAAGCCTGGAAGCCATCGATACCTCATGGTCGAACCAGCATCTGTAAAGTCCTCCCAAAACGTTACCATTGGGAAGACTCTTGTTAGACCTGTAAAGAACATGGTTCCCGTACGAATACTGAACATCAAGCCGTACGAAGTTAAGCTTAGAAAAGGTGAGATTGTCGGACACTGCGAATCTGTATCAGCGATAACAAGGATCAACGAAGAAGAGTCAAGGCAAACCTCAAAATCTGAGGAGCTGAACTCCATAAAGACCAACATTCTCAAGTCATCTTATCTTGGTCACCAACAACGAAAAACTGCAGAAGGTCTCCTCGAAGAATTTGCAGACATCTTTTCGTCATCGCAAGGGAAATATGGCAGAACACAACTGGTTCAACATCGAATCAACACCGGAGATGCAAAGCCGATTCGTCAACCTGCAAGACGCCTTCCACTAGCCAAACAAGGTGAGGTTGAAGAACTGATAACCACCATGAAAGAAGAGGGTCTGATCGAAAACTCTAAAAGCCCTTGGGCGTCTCCAGTGGTCCTGGTAAAGAAGAAAGACGGATCAACCCGCTTTTGCGTGGACTATCGAAGGTTGAACGATGTGACCAAGAAAGATAGCTACCCTCTGCCTAGGATCAGCGATACTCTGGACGCAATGGAAGGAGCACAATGGTTCTCAACTTTGGACCTGAAAAGTGGATACTGGCAAGTAGAAATCCATCCTGAAGACAAAGAGAAGACAGCGTTCTCGACAGGAAACGGATTGTGGCAGTTCAAAGTGATGCCTTTTGGACTGTGCAATGCTCCAGCGACTTTTGAGCGCCTTATGGAATGCGTCCTGCAAGGACTCACTTGGAAATCTTGCCTGGTCTATTTGGATGACGTCATCGTATACGGGAAAACATTTGACGAACATTGTACAAATCTGAGAGCCGTGTTTCAAAGACTTCGAGAAGCCCACCTCAAGCTCAATCCAGAAAAGTGTTCACTCTTCAAAACCGAAGTGAAATACCTGGGACATATCATCTCATCCCAAGGAGTTAAGACGGATCCTGATAAGGTTGACACCGTGAAGAATTGGCCAACACCACAGGACAAACATCAACTCCGAAGCTTTCTGGGTCTAGCCACCTACTATAGGCGCTTCGTCAAGAATTTTGCTGAGATCGCCAAGAGTCTACATCAGCTAACGGAAAAGGGAAAGCAGTTTAAATGGTCAGGTGAGTGCGAGCGCAGCTTTCAAGAGCTCAAGCAACGCTTGTGTAATGCACCAGTGCTGACCTACCCGACTCCAGGAAAACTGTTCATCATTGATGCTGATGCCAGCAATGTCGGGATTGGTGCTGTATTGTCACAGGTACATGATGGCGAAGAAAAGGTGGTTGCCTATTACAGCAAGGTACTCTCGAAGTCGGAAAGAAACTATTGTGTGACCAGAAGAGAACTTCTTGCACTGATTTTGGCAACAAAGCACTTCCATAAGTATCTCTATGGACAGAAGTTTCTTCTCCGAACCAACCATGGAGCACTAAACTGGCTTTTGAATTTCAAGAATCCAGAGGGTCAAGTGGCGAGATGGATTGAGAGGCTGCAGACGTACGATTATGAAATTCAACATCGGAAGGGGAAGCTTCACTCAAATGCTGATGCACTGTCTCGGAGACCATGTAAGCAAGACTGTAAGCATTGCAGACGCCAAGAAGAAAAAGAAGTGGTCACTGTCCTACGAACCAGAACCGATCCCATTTATGGCTGGAGCAACGACGAGTTGAGGAAGGCTCAACAAGAGGACCCAGATATTGAACCCATCCTCGCATGCAAGGAACACCAGGAAAAACCAGAATGGGCTGATATCTCCGACAGAAGTCCGGCTCTAAAGGCCTATTGGGCACAGTGGGACTCATTGCATGTCCAAGAGGGTGTCCTTCGACGTAAATGGGAATCAGCAGATGGAAAGTCCTATGTGATGCAGCTAGTCTTACCGAGATCGAAGATTGTGGACGTTCTGCGAGAGATGCATGATGGAGTTTCGGGAGGCCATCTAGGAGTAAACAAGACGCTAGAAAAGGTTCGACAACGATTCTATTGGCTACATGCAAGGGAAGATGTCGAGAAGTGGTGCCGAAAATGTGATACCTGTGCTGCCACCAAAGGCCCGAACAAAAAGAATCACAGCCAAATGCAGCAGTATAATGTCGGATCACCCTTTGAAAGGATTGCAATAGACGTGGCGGGTCCATTTCCGGAAACAAATAATGGAAATCGTTATATTCTGGTCGTCATGGATTACTTCAGCAAGTGGCCTGAAGCATACGCCATACCGAATCAAGAAGCCAAAACAGTCGCAGACCAAATTGTGTTCAACTGGGTGAGCAGATTCGGTGTTCCATTAGAACTGCATTCCGACCAGGGAAGGAACTTTGAATCAAACATATTCCAGGAAGTTTGTGGGCTTCTTCACATTAAGAAGACAAGAACAACACCACTCCACCCACAATCTGATGGCATGGTCGAACGGTTCAACCGAACCCTGAAGGAACATCTTTGCAAAGTTGTGGACGACAACCAGCGAGATTGGGATCGACACATTCCACTGTTTTTGATGGCGTATCGAAGTGCAAGACATAGCTCAACTGGCCATACACCGTCTGAGATTTTAATGGGAAGGAACATCAGACTGCCGAGCGAAATCAAATTTGGATGTCCCACGTCGGAACCGCAAGCCGAGGATGTTTACTTGGATGATCTCAGGGAAAGACTCCTTCAGATCCACGACGATACCAGGTCAAAAATTAAGATGTTCAGTGACCGAATGAAGACACGCTACGATATACGAGCGACAACAACAGAGTTCCAAGCAGGAGATCGAGTGTGGCTTTACAATCCCCATCGACAAAAGGGGTTGTCACCGAAACTTCAACGGGACTGGGAAGGCCCATATACAGTGATTAGCAAAATCAACGACGTCGTGTACCGGATACAAAAAGGAGTCAGAGGTAAACTTAAAGTCGTACATCGCGACCGACTACATCGCTACAGTGGTGATGAAGATGATGGATTTGTTCGGGACGATCAATCCTAAGGAGGGGGCAATGTAATGTGTATACACTTTATTTATCTCATACGCTCTGTATCTCCTTCTATTGTAATGTCTAATACTAATGTGTATACTTTATTATCTCTTACTCTCTGTATCTCTTTCTATATTTAATGTACACACTTTTCTTACTCTCTTTACTTACTCTGTATCTCTTTCTATATTTAATGTACACACTTTTCATTACTCTCTTTACTTACTCTGTATCTCTTGTTTATTTAATGTACATACTCTCTTTACTTAATATCGTTTAATTGTAGTAGTAAACACTCGTGAGGGGCAATAATTAATTAAGATTAAGAGAAACTTTTTGTTTAGCATTAAGAACGTTAGCCCCTACAAAAATCCCAGTATTTTCTCTCGAACTTTCAGCTTCCCCAAGAACTAATAGGAACCAATAGTAGTTTCTAGAACCCATCATTTTTGATATAAATAGCCGTTTGGTGGCGAGGCGAATTAATTAATTGTGAACTGCGATAAAGAAAAGTACTCTGTGTTTGCAAAGTTATAATTGAAAGTGTTGAATAAATAAATTTGTGAGTGATTTGAATAAAGTGAATTTGTGTTTTATTTAAAAAGTGAATAAGTTTTAATTGTCGGACCAAGCCGAATATTACAATATTTTATTTTAATTTTAATTTAACGACTAAATGCACTAACAGCACTTCAACTTTTGATTTGGTATACCAATTAACTTAAAACTCTCAGAACCAACTAAAATAATGAGAGTGAAAGATCGTGTGCTTATTCAGTTGACGCAAATAAAAACTGAGTTTTTTAATCGGGAAAGCTTTGCATGAGAGCCAGGGAAAAAATAGTCCTCCTTTTTAAATCATTCTTTTTGATTTGTTTTCTCAACATCATAAGCTATCGGTAAGCATCATCAAATGATGCATTAACGTTCAAAGTTAGGAAAAAATGGACAACAAACTTCAGAAAAATTTTGTGCTTATTCAGTTGAAAAGCAGGTATTTCTCGTAATATGATGAATGATACTTTGTGGCGCTCGTACGCCAAAAACTATTAGCGCAAAATTTTAAACGTTTTAGTGCGATACTAAATCAAATTTAGCATGATACTAGGCTAAAGTGACGTTTCCGTAAATTTTAAAGGGTTTTAGTATCACACTAGGCATTTAGTATGATGCTAAAGTTAAAATCATGAAATTGCGGTTTTAAATTTTTAGTGTCATACTAGTCTTTGGGATTTTGTTGTCATATAATTTTTCTCAATTGGTGTATTTCTATTACTTAGCCTTCAAGGAAAGCATTTCTTTAAAATAACTTTTTAAATTTATTTTATGTCTTGACAATTTAAATATTTGAAAAAGACATGAAAATGGGTTTTCTTTAAGTCATTTTATATCTACTTACCTTGTGGTTGGGTTTTGAGCGTATTGGAGATAGGAAGCGATTTTAATGATAAGAACAATGCCCTGTAACTCCAAACATGACATTGCCAGGATTGTCACTACCTGCACAGGGCATTGGCCTGTAGGGGAGCATGCGGTAAAATTGGGTATACCGCATAACTCTTTCTGTCGTAGCTGTGAGGACCAGGATGAAAAAGAAACAGTCCCATACTTTCTATGAATCTATGTCATTGTCCGGCCTTGGCTAGGAAAAGAGCACTCTACTTATTGAGGAACTCTCAGAATTCAAGATCAAAGACATGATCTCATACCTCAATAACACTAAGTGGCTTTAGCGCCCCCCCCTTATTCCTCCCTCACTAAATGGCACTATGAGATAATAGGCCGTAGGGTATAGGAGAATAATACTATAATGTTGTAATGATTGTACGTGCGGAACATACATCATCCATAACCCATTTTCAAATCTATTTAGAATCTCACGAGGTATGATATCAAAACGGCACACTCAGCGCTAATTGTGTCCTATGCGAAAGTAGGACAGCAATTTCTAACCTACTTACCTATGCCCTGTAACAAATAAATAATAATTGCTTTCTGCCTTCGTGTCGTAGCTCCGACCATCAGCGATATTCACATTCTTATTGCTCTGCTTTGCTTGAATACACAAATTTTAAATTATTTCCAATGTGACATTTGAAAAATGACAACTATATTTATTTCTTGAAAGCTTTGTTTGTTTAGTGTTTTTGAACGAACTGTCACTTTTTAGCTGCGTTCATTTAATATTTCTTAATAAAATGGATTTAGTATGATACTAGTTATCAGTTTATTAAAAAATGTTTAATATGCTGGAAAAATTTTAGCACAATGCTAAAGTTAACGCGATGCTAACTAGTATCGCATTAAATCCTTAATAGAAGGCGGACTTAAATTTTGCGCTATTGATTTTATGAAAAAAATTATTGATACATAAATTGTAGGAAATTTTTTCTAGTTTAATTTTGTACATAAATATTTTTTTCGTAAAATGCGTTGGAAGGGAGATATTCATAAAAAACCGTTTTTAGACGCCATTTTTTCAAGATGGCGGCGCGAGCGGCGGGGGTACGAGGTGGCAAAGTTGAAATTCGAAAAGAGCCAAAATCTATAAATTAATCAATTTTCAAAACTCCCGGAAAACTTTCCAGGTAACCCTCTTTTTCTTACCAAATGACTGGACTATTAAAGGTCTTATATTTTCTGTAAACCATTGTTTATTGCTAGACTTAAGAATTTTAGTTTTTAAGGGAACGTGATTATTGAAAAGGTGAGCGATATTGTGGGTTAAAAATTCAATTTGATCATTTGACGACGGCATAAATTACATGGTATCCCACTTTGTAAAACCATGAGTTTACAGGTTTGTCGACTTTTAAGTTTTGGGTTTTCGAGTTTTTGGGTGTTTGACTTTTCGGGTTTTCGTGCTTATCTGATTTTTCTTTTTTTTTTGGGTTTTCGGTTTAAGGTTTTTTCATGTTTTTAGGTGTTGTAGATTTCAGGTTTTCATGTTTTCGGTATTTTTGGTAATTTTGTATTTGGGGTTTGGGATTGTGGGTTTTCTACTTCTTCTTGGGTCTTACGTTTTTTTGTTTTCGGGTTTTCGGGTTTATCTGATTTATATGTTAAGGTTTTGGGATTTGGGGCTTTCGGGTTCTTGAATTTGGGGTTTCATAATTTATGTAGCTTAGTAGCAAAAAATAAGTTTCAGCGATATCGTTGGGAGCAATACACACTTTATTACAAACTTTTCATCATCGAAAACGAATTTGTTTACGAATGAAAAATTTGAATATTTTCTAGTCATATGTGTAGTATAGGGTGTCTCAGTAAGAGTACACCTTTTCATTTTAATATAAAATCAAGTATAACAGAGTTATGATATTATAATTGTATTGTAAAGAAGACATGTTCCGATTAAGTATGGAATCAAATTTCCGGCAATCGACCCCCCAGCACCGATGACAGGCCATTACTCTCTCCATGAAATTTTTCATGACTTTTTCACAGAGATGTGGCTGTATCTCACCAATGACACGTTGGATATCCAACTTGAGCTCAGGAAATGTTTCAGGTTTATTCGCTTAAACCCGAGATTTCACAAAAACCCAAAGAAAAAAATCGCACGATCTTGGTGGCCAGTTGACATCAGAATTTCTTGAGATAATGTGTTCTGGAAAACGTTGCTGCAATAAGTCGATTGTTTCATGCGCGGTTTGGCAGGTTGCGCCGCCGTCCTGCTGAAACTACCTGTTGTCCAGATTCATGTCGTCCAGTTGAGGCCACAAGAAGTCCGTTATCACATTCCTGTAACGAATGCCGTTCACAGTCACTGTCGAAGTGGTGTTTTCGGGTTTTCGGCAACACTCTGGTTTACAGCAGCAATGTTTTCAAGAGACCGACCACTACGGTTGACGCAAAGAATTCTTATTCTTCGAATAATTCTCTCGACTGAAAATTTGGTGAAGTTTGCGAAGCGTAACTTTCCCCATTTTTGTAATGAGTTTTTACCATTATAACGTGTTGTTCTTTCAAAAAGTGCTCCATTTTTAGTAATCGGAACTAGCAGATGTGACATCTGTCAAATTTCAGAGTAACCACTTGCATGGCAAAAAAAAATATTCCAATTTTAAAAAGTGCGCTCTTACTGAGGCACCCTATAGAAGTTAGTAAATAGTAATATAAACGTTATATTATTCTTCCGCGTCTGAAAACTTACCTTATATGCCTGGGACCGCTCGCCGCCGATAGATCCTACCTGTTAAGACAAAAAAAAAATATTTTTTCTGAATGGATAGAATATGCATCCCATTTGTAAACAAAAGCAATAGCTTTTTTTAATAGTAACTTATCAATTCATACTCTCGAGGAAAGTAAGCTGACATACTTCTCCTGCTATAAGCTTATTAAAGGAGACGTTTTGAGAAAATTCAAACCTGAACCTTAACTGCGTCTGATATTAACTTCATTATATACATATTCAAAGAACATCTAACTATCAAAAAATTCTAAGCAACTTCCTCATGTTTACTAACATTATCAAAATATTAAAAACGAAATTGGAAATGAAAATATTGTCCCACACATATTATGCTCTATGAACCATGTCTTTTTTACGTTAGCCATACATTTCTCAAACTTAATATTCTTCAAGAGATTGTTCAGCATTCAAAACAACAAAGAACTACACACGATTTTTTATTTCTTTAATTGTTGGTGTTGACAGCACCATCGGATCATTTAAACGTCATTTTATTCAATTTATTAAAGCAATAAAATTAAAAATAATTTTCTAAAAATGAAATTAAATTGATAATTTATTCCATATTTTATATTTATGTAACAATGTAGTTAAATTGATAATTTATTATTTTATAAGCTATCAAAATTGCGTTTTCTTTATTTTATTCGAAATATGTATTTTGTTGTTGTTATTTCTTTAATGCCGTTTGTCTTTTTCAATGAATGATAAGTAATGCAAATAATTTTATTAAAATTAAGAAATAAACTCTTTAAATTATTTAAATGAAAAAATTTATGCGACAAAAATCTTCTCCCAGATGTACAAAATTTTAATGCACTCGAGAATTCCCCGAAACACATAAAATACTTCTTTTAGCCTGAGTCTCCTTAAAAAATCAATTAAAAACGTAATAAAAAAAAACTTAATGGTTCATTTAATCAAGTATTTACTAAATCATTTTTTTTTATTATTATTTCCTTGCCATTCAGATCAACGCACAAACAAATTTTATTTAGTATCAAAATGATTTATTTTAAAATTCACAAATATCGTTATTCAAGCTTTTTGTTTATTCACCTTTTTGATACAAAGCTCTCACTATTCACCACAGCAACATAACAAACAAAAAAAGCTTTGCTTCACATGGTTGTTTTCTACTCCAGAAGAAAACCTTATTGCCAATCATCCCCATTGTATTTGGATAAAATACATAATCATGAATCTACGGGGTAGGAAAAATGTATCTAAACATTCGCATTATTCGTCTCAACAAAAACTAATTTCACCCGCGCACAAGATGTCGTCTGATAACAGAACACACAGGGCACAACAAAATCAATCGTTGACCGGAAAAGTAGTCTTTCGCTGGCGATACTTACCGCTAAACCAACGCACGGAATACGAAAAAACAACGCGCGGCAAAATTCAAATTAAAATTTCTCCGAACATACATATTTGAATGTAGATTGTTTTGTTGCAGTTCAAAATTCAAAAGTTAAAAATTGCAAATTGTCAACATGGGTGGTCTTAAGATATTTGTGCGCGTAAGAAAGGCTTTTTGTCATCGCTTGAGATTCGAGAATTACGGAAATAGGATCTAAGATTACAACATCCTTCCGCTTCATGATTTAGTGTCAACGATAACATAAGGTTATTTATGTGAAAAAAGAAAATATTTGAATGCGTGACAAGAAAATAAAACTGTGAATCTTAAATATTGTGCAAAATAAATTCTGTGTCTAAATTCAAATTGAAAAAAAAGAGAGAGATAAAAATTGAGTTCATCACGCAAAAATAAAATTCAAAAATTCAAAAAAACACAAAACCTGGATTAATTAATTAAATTATACACTTCCTGTTCTTATAGCTACGGCAAGATTATAAGAACAAATTTCGTGCTGCACACAAACCTTTATCAAATTCAGCGAATTAACAACAACAATAGTAATTGAAGAAAAAGATATTTATCTAAATCTAACAACTGGACAATTTCGCATCTTTCAGAAAGTAAGTGAGACAATTTATCGCATAAGCATTCGGAGTAAAAAATAAATGAAATCTCTTAATGCCTTTTTTATTGACGAAGAATGTGTCATATCTCTTGATACACAAATTAATTTAAAATTAGACACAAACAAAAGTTTTGTTTTATTTTTTTCGTCTCGTCCTAAATTTAACCCTCAAGTTTTTTGTTCATGAGGAAGTTCAAGATGACTTATAAATTCAATCAAATAAAATTCTTCCAGAATGCCAGACTGACACCTGTTGAATTCGAAATGAATAATTAGTTGAAAGTTTATGGTTTTTTGCTGTTGGAGTGTGGCTTTTAAATGTGAGACTTTTTTCGATTTGTACCTTCAAATATGGAATGTTTAATACTTTTGCGAGAGAAATATTTTTGCGTACAAACAAATTAATAGTATAGACAAACAACCGCATGATTATATTCTAATAGCGATCGTCGTTTAGCAGCCACTGACAAATTAGTCAAATCAATAATGGACAATTTTTAATGGCAGCTTAAATGCCGTCACTTTCTGGTTTTATTTATGCTTCACTTGTTTGTTATTGGAGAGCCGGCAAATAGGTGTTTAATATGAAAGGCTGGGGCGGTAATTTGTTATTTAGTATCTATTATAAGTTTTGAAAAAAAAACATCTCTTTTATAGTTCACGAATAAGAGTTGCATTTTTGTTTCAACAAATTAAAGTAATACTTAGTGCAAAGCTTTTGTTTAAGGACATTTAAAAGTCTGCACAGGCGTCAAGAGTCAAAGGAAATTAAATGCGCATTGGTACTTGTTGAGTAAGAAAAAGTAGTTATTTTACTGCTGGAATCTGAAACTGCTTTGCGGAAGGAAAACGATTGATTTCTAAGCAACATTTCTGAGCTTAAATTCCTTACACCAGATATTTAAATAAATTTCGGAAGCAAAACATTTCTTTTTATACAATTCATACAATTATACAACAAATAATGGAATACGTAGAGTTAAAAAAAAAAAACACTCGGCCTACGACTGCGAGTCTATGACGAAGAAGAAAATTATATTTAAAAGGAATGGGAACCTCATGTTTTTGCACAGATGGCCTCAGATAGGTTGCAATTTTCGTAGAAAAAGTGTTAAGGAAGCAAGACCTTGAACAAAGTTTCATAATCATGTATGTCTTTGAGCAGAATGGACTTCCTCTTTTTATAAACAAATAACTTAATAAGTAGTTAAGTCTTGACAAACAATTGAAAGAAATTTACAGCTTAACTTCAATATCAATTTAATTAAGATGTCGTTACTCAAGTTTCATCTCATGCTCGATATTGAAATGGTTAAAGGAAAATGAAGCCTAATAAGTCGGCAAAGTAAGTATCATTCCATTAGCAGGTTCTCCGTTGAGACAATACTTACATCTGAATTCTGAAGTGTTGATAAACGATAAGGAGCAACATTCACTGAATCACTTCATTCAATTCCTTCAAAGGCAAACCGAGTAATAGAGCCTCTTCACACCCGGCGCGAAACGGAGTTTTCACCTGTAAGTTTCAAAAACTCGAAATCTGTTCATGCCTTATATTCCACGTTATTGTTTGACATTATAAATCTTTGACGCAACTTAGGGATGCCATATGTTCTCCTTTAAGAAGACATTTTTCATACACATATTTCTTGTATGTTTCCCGTTGCAAGTTTGTTTCCTGTTGGTGTAAAATATTAAAAAATGGAAAACACTATATCGAAAAGTTTTTCATTGTGAAAAAAATATTTGTTAATTTATTTCAGTCAATAAATGTCAATTGCATGTAAATACATATTTATGACTAGCTGTTGCCCGCGACTTCTGCCGCCTTCCCCTCGTCCACCTCCCTTTGTCCATTGGCCAACGCAGCGTAGCGTAAATTGTCTTGTGTATCTTGCGCGCGTGGGAATTTTGTTGCTAAGTTATTTTAAAATTGTATTATCTTCTTAGATGTTATTTGAAATTAAATGATGCCAAGGACAATTTTGTTCACAATATTATATTCTCAATCAACAAGACATTAATGATGATAAAACTTTTAAGGAAATAAAAATTGGCAATAAAATGCATTAATTTCTAACAAATTTGATTACCATATAAAAGGTTCTAGTGATTCATATACAGACATATAATTCTTTCATACATATTTTTTGGAAAGCTTGAATCGTTCACTCAGCTTTCGCAATAAGGCCTTTAAATATGAATAAACTTCCCCGTTCTTACAACATTTTCAGTGTATTTACTGGACGCAGAGCCATGTTATATACTAAAGCCTTCATCGGCAAATTGACTATCCAAAACAAGAATAAAATGTTCAATTCGATCTAAGCAGTTCCTGATATCAGTGCGCTCAAAAAATCAACGGAGGTTCCTGTTTTTCCACATTTTACCCTGATAATCTTAAACCTTCCTCGATAAATGGACTATCCAACACAAAAACAATTTTACAATCCGGACCTGAAAATAAGCGCGTTGAAACAAGCAAACTCTTCAGCTTTATTTGTATTTTTTTAACTTTTCATATCGCCCATGGCATGTTATTAACGCCCGCGGGTGTTAATTCCAAAAAAAAAGGAATTTCCCCCGCGGGTATTAATTCCTTTTCGAATTGGCAATAAGGCCCACCACGAAAAGTTAGTGCACAGTAATTGCTTTTCATTTTATTAATTTCTTTTCATTATTTTTCAGTAAGAAAACCGTTCCGATTTTCTTCCTGTTTCCATGTGTGGTTAAGTGATTAGACTCGTTTTAACTATTCCGAGTTTGGAACGAGTAGGTATTAGTTAAATTTTATTAATTAGGCTGTTAAGGTTTAATAGCTGAAACACAAATGCGTTTTAGCTTTGTCTTCGTATGCGTTACGATGCCCTTCATCCTCCATCACAATCATCGCTCCAAAAACAAATGAATTTTATCTGTTGACTTTTTTACAGCTAAAGCGTGTTTGTGTTTCAGCCATAAGTTTTTGAAAAACAAAGAGGATGATTGAACGATCAAGCTTTGTGACTTGTGCGTAAATTTAATATTCATTTTCACTCGCACTTTTCTAATTCCTAATGTTTTGATACCAGTTTTAATTCCATTTCACTAAAATTATTTGCTTTTTATTTCTATCGTTTTTGTGAAAGAAAGAAAAGAACAAATGAATCACGACGAATCTAGCTC
Organism: Sphaerophoria taeniata; assembly: GCA_943590905.1. Lineage (NCBI taxonomy): Eukaryota > Metazoa > Arthropoda > Insecta > Diptera > Syrphidae > Sphaerophoria > Sphaerophoria taeniata. The sequence continues at coordinate 31,377,327 of OX016541.1, forward strand.
TTTGCTCATTTTAAAATCGTTCTATATTTTTATTACACTGTGTTGTGTAAGGTCGGGACTGAAATTCTGCTTTCAGGTCGAAAATAGGAATTATGTCCATTTCAAGAGCGGTTTTAGAATAGATATTTTAATACGAAGAATTTAAACAAACAAATAATGTACAATTTACTTAGGTTCCTTATGTTTTTCATATAAAAAAAATTCTTTAAAAAAATGTGCACAGTATGTATGTATGTACTAACGTAGGGTAGAGACGGCACCCTTCGACAGTGGGGCACCTTCGACAGTCACTATTATATCTGTGTGTAGACCTTTAAAAATTCTGTAAAAAATTGTGGATGTGCCTTTAATCATGCCAAACATATGTCAAAAATTTCAGCAGTCTGGCTTCAAATCCCGCCAAGTTAGGATGTAAAGCATTTTTTTGGACCACGTGCTATAATTTTCAGGGTAAGTTCTTAAGATTTTCGTAGTCGTGTTTTAAATTTTTTCTAGCAGTGAAGTTGTTTTTTATATACAATACTATGGCGCAAATTTTGAAACATTTAAACTCTACTTTAAATCCACTTTAAACTAGGAGTCGACTCTAAAAACAAATTTTAGATTCAGGGTCGACTTTATCTCATTTTTAAACGACTTAAAGTATACTTTATCGTTAAAGTGGTCGTCTAACTTTAAAACGGAGAAAGCGTTCGTTTAACTCCTTAAAGTATAGTTTTGAACGAGAAGATTTTGAGATTTTCGAAGATTTTGAAGTTAAAAGATAGCTAAGAGTTTGTCAAATTCGTGCATCCTCTTATTTAAATTCAAATATTCATTTATCATTTTTGTAAAAAAAAAAAAAAAAAATATGAACCATGGGACTACCAAGCTGGATTTGCTGCTTGTTTTTTGACACTTCTTGCAGTTGTGTGTGTACGTTGTTTGCTTTTAATTTTATTACCTATTTGCCTTTTTTGGGAGTTCTAATAAACAACTTACACTTGTAGGGAAATTTATTCCTGTTCTAAAGGAATATTTTATACCCATTTCAGAGCACACTATTCCACCTTCACTATGACAAATAAAAACAAAACAATTTGGAACATCATTTGGATATTTATTGAAACACATTTTCACAAAGAAAAACATAACATTTATTAGAACTAAATATACAAACACTAAATAATCACATTTTTTCCTGTTTTGGGGAGATAAATGTAGTAAAAACCGATAAAAACTGCAAGCGTAAAATGACAGTTCACTTATTCAATTTATTGATGTGTCACATTTAGGCGAGTTCACACAACGTTATGTTTCAAGTCCAATCTAGTTAGAAGACTCGTTTAAAGTGTTTAAAAATAAGAAAAGTTAGAAGTGCTTTAAGTAGAGTAGACTTTATTGCTTAAACGAGGGCTGACTTAAAATTTGCGCCTTGTGTTTATTTATATTTTTAAAGCTAATTTGATAAATCTTACTTTGGGAAATAATAAAAAAAAAAAGTAAGGTGCCCCACCCTGGGGCACATTCGACAATTTTCTATTTTTTTTTTAAATAAAAAAAATAGTAAACATTTTTTTAAAAACCTAAGGGTCCGCCAATATGTTGATAAAATCATAAATTTAATTTAAAAAAATCAGTTTTTGAAAAAAATAGAAAAATAAACTATGATTTTGTGTATTTTCTGTTAAGGTGTCGAAGGGTGCCGACTCTATCCTACGACGTATACGTACTAAAAAATTTCCTAAAAATCAAATTTCGCCTCAAAAACAATATTTCGGTTTGGAATTTTGTCAAAAACAAAGATGATCTCTTCAAAACGTGTGCCATTATTTTTTAACATTAATGTCGAACTATTTTAAGCACAGATGGCCTTTAAAATTTAATTACTGCCTATGGCCTATCCCAATAGCGTTTTTTATTCTCGTTTTTAATAGAATTAGATGTTAGCTTATCATACAATGTCACTTTGGATGTTCAAGAAATTTCTATATGTGATGTCGTTCAGAACGAAAAGTGCGAAAACTATTGGAAAATAACTTGAAATGACAAATTGTTTACCAACAAAACACAAACACAAAAGTTGAGGTAATAATTGGAGAAGTATTCTCCGATAAATAGTTTGCATTCTTGTCTGACAATTTTTTTCAATAAAATTCTACTTGATTTGTATTTATATTCTCTCTCCAATCCGGTTTTGAGAAAATACGCAAAAAAAAAAATAAAGTGCGAATTCGAAATGAGAGAAATTAATTGTTTGCTGAAGTTAAATACAAACTTTGACTTCCAATTACCATAACCCACTGATACTGAAGTCATCTCTCTGTTAAATGTTTGAGTGTTTACATTTTTTGTTTACGCGAATTTAAATATTTTTCATTAAGTTTGAATGGACAATTTGATTTGTATCTTGTTACAAACACGTGCTTTGTTTGGAAACTTGTTTAAATGGATCTGACTTAGTTTTACATGTTAATTGTGAGATTGACCTAGCTTGAAGCTGGTTTTGGCTTACATCTTTGGTTACAAGCTGCAATTTACACATCAAAACATTGGGTAGTGTTTTTGAAAATGCTGGAAGTAACGTTGAATAAACATAAAAAAAAATCAATTCCCAAACACTCTTATGCCGCCGGCCGGTTATGTTAATATTTTTTGTGCACTTACTCCTAATTTGTATTCAACAGCATTCATTAGCTAACTATTAAACTAGTTTTGTAAATTTTGAAAATTTATTTCCATTGTCTAGTTTTGCACGTTTCCTCAACTACTTCCATCCTGCTCAAAATTCAATCAAAAGACTTCTTTGAAGAATCGAAACTCAAGAAAAGTCTGACTGAAAGTTGGTGGGTGTTGTTGGGACGAGTTGAAAAAATTGTGATTTGCAGTTTCAAGTTCCGACAGCGCGAGACGAACGGCGACAACAATGACAATTGAGACGCAAGACGTTAGAGTCAGCAAGTAATGACAATGCATGAGCTTGTGGCAAAAATTACGACCCGACCCTGTGGATAATGTGCAATTTACTTATTTATAAATGGGAACATGTAGTTGAATGAATTTATCTTAAATGATTTATAATTTCGAGAATTTGAATAGAAAAGCTGTTTACATTCCTTGTCTGAAAAGCAAAACCCATACAATTCAAATCTGAGGAATCCTTTTATAAGAGGTTTTTTGTGTCCTTGTAACCCTGTTGATTTTTTTAGGATTAAAGAATTTGGTGAAAGGAGAAGCATAACATTTCAGATGCCAATAAAAAAGTTTTGCAATTTAAATTTGTTTCGTTTGTTTCGTTGCTATTTTATTAAAATTTCACAGCCAGATGGTGGATGTCGGGATTTTTTTTCTTAACTCAACGTCAATTTGAGATTAAAATCGCTGTTACTGATTTTGTTTTTTTTTCAGTTTCTGTTGGCATCGAATAATGCCTTATTCTATTCGTTGGATATTTTTGTAAGGAAAGGTTTTTTTTTTAATTTAAATTTTATCAGTTTTGTTTTGTCAGATCTTGTATTTTACTTTTAAAGGAGATAAAATGAATTAATATATGGGCCGGTCTATTTAAATATACTTCTATTTTTTCACTAAAAAATATTTAATGTCAATTATCGACATATCTATACTAATATATAAAGTAAGACTTTTGTTTGTTTGTCGGTTGTATGTTTGTAGTCGATAAACCAACAAACAAACAAAAGTCATACCTTATAAATGTAATAGAATTCTTCTGCGATGCACTGATTGTAGAGTAGGATACTCTGAAAGAAAAAGAAATAATTATTAATAGGAAAAAACATTGATTTTAATCTACTTACTCGAAAATTTTGTTTGGAAATTCAAAAAAACTTACAGCCGACATCAATTTTTTGAAACGTCTTTCTATTTTCATTTCATTTCATTTCATTTCATTAATTCTTCTTTGTTATATTTAAAGCTGAACTCCTACTTAAGCTTTTGGACCAAAACCATGTTTACATGCGAACTCTTGGGCACGACTTGCTGTACAAAAGAAAATTTTAACATCGATGTTCAAAAAAAGCATGGATTTTATTTTCCAATCTCTGTGCATGAAAAATTCGCATTATGAAAATTGGTTTTCAAAGGAAAACTGGAAAATTTCAAAATGCGTTTTCGAATGGAAAATAGAAAGTTCTTCATGAAAAACTCGGAAAACTCATTGGTTTTAAAAGGGACAATTGCATGTAACTGTATAGGTGCATTGGTTTTCAAATGGAAAACTGGAAAATTTCAAAATGGGTTTTCGAATGGAAAATAGAAAGTTCTTCATGAAAAACTCGGAAATCTAGAAAATTTCACAATGAGTTTTCGAATGGAAAATAGAAAGTTCTTCATGAAAAACTCATAAAACTCATTGGTTTCAAAAGGAAAATTGCATGTAACTGTAGGTGCATTGGTTTTCAAATGGAAAGCTTGAAAATTTCAAAATGGGTTTTCGAATGGAAAATAGAAAGTTCTTCATGAAAAACTCGGAAATCTAGAAAATTTCACAACGAGTTTTCGAATGGAAAATAGAAAGTTCTTCATGAAAAACTCATAAAACTCATTGGTTTCAAAAGGAAAATTGCATGTAACTGTAGGTGCATTGGTTTTCAAATGGAAAGCTGGAAAATTTCAAAATGGGTTTTCGAATGGAAAATAGAAAGTTCTTCATGAAAAACTCGGAAAACTCATTGGTTTTAAAAGGGAAAATTGCATGTGCATTGGTTTTCAAATGGAAAACTGGAAAATTTCAAAATGGGTTTTCGAATGGAAAATAGAAAGTTCTCCATGAAAAACTCATAAAACTCATTGGTTTCAAAAGGAAAATTGCATGTAACTGTAGGTGCATTGGTTTTCAAATGGAAAAATGGAAAATTGCAAAATGGGTTTTCGAATGGAAATTAGAAAATTTTTCATGAAAAACTCGGAAAACTAATTCGATTTAAAAGGGAAAATTGCATGTAACTGTAGGTGCATTGGTTTTCAAATGGAAAACTGAAAAATTTCAAAATGGGTTTTCGAATGGAAAATAGAAAGTTCTTCATGAAAAACTCGGAAATCTAGAAAATTTCACAATGAGTTTTCGAATAGAAAATAGAAAGTCGTTTTAAGAATGAAGTCATGAACATTATTAAACAAAGCAATTTTGTAGTAGTGTCCGTGGCTAAGTGGTTGTGTGCGTTGGCTGTTAAGCAGGACGTTGTGGGTTCGAATCCTATTCGTGTCCATAAAGTTATTATTTCACTGCCTCTTACGTAGAACTCACAAAACTTCCAAGAGTATTAATCTGTCATGAAAAAAGTGCTTATCAATTTTGACGTTCGGAATCGGAATTATTAGTTAGGTGCTTTCAATTCTTCACATGCACTCGGAGAATATTTGATGAGAGTAAGCCAATTAAGCCTTGGTTCTTCAAGAGCTGTCGTGCCACTCTTTTTATTTTATTTTAACTTTTGGTAATAAATCTAGGAATTTATTCATAAAATAAACGTCGTCGGTTTATTGCACTTAATATACTTTTAGTCGATTTACATAAATCTAAGAGAGATCAGATCTATTGATTAAATAATTAATCAAGTGAATGTAGGTTGGCCCTTACATATTTATTTCCCATGTTGTTCCGATTTCAAGAAGTTTCTACTTTTTGAATACTTTTTATTTGAAGTTTACAAGCTGAAATACGAATAATTAAAGCTTAATTTTCATTGTTGGTTTTCAATTGTTCTCTTGAAAAGGAAGAGAAAAAAATTTAAAATTAAAATTTAAATCAATTGAAAAAAGTGAAAATAAAAAAGTGGTGTCAAGAACTGAAAGCCTGATAAGAGGAAAAGATAGAACCAAACAAAGTATGTATTAAAAACTATAAAAATCTTATGTCCGTGTCCGGTTATGAAAGCGTCCGGTTATGAGAGAACTTTCCAGTTCTCCATTTGAACCCAGAACGTTCTACTTAGCAGCCAACGCATAAAACCACTAAGCCACCTACACCACCACAAAATTGCTTTTTTTAATAATGTTCATGACTTCATTCTTTAAATTACTTTCTTTTTTTCATTCGAAAACCCATTATGTAAATTTCAGGTCTCCATTTGAAAACCACTGCAATGCACCACTACAAAATTGCTTTGTTTAAAAATGTTCATGACTTCATTCATAAAATGTCTTTCTATTTTTCATTCGAAAACCCATTTTGAAATTTTCCAGTTTTTTATTTGAAAACCAATGCACCTGCAATAACATGCAATTTTCCCTTTAAAAACCGATGAGATTTCCGAGTTTTTCATGAAGAACTTTCTATTTTCACCATAACGCAATGCAATAAAAAAATGTTACGTATACGTCATAGTGTCCACTGTTGATCCTATTATGTATTTGCACTTTGGTCTGATGCATCCCTAACTTAATTTTTTTCTTGATATTTCGGAGATGAAAATATTTTGGATTCAATTCAATTCCATTTGTGAGGTCACCGTAACTATCTCACTGAGGATTCAGAATTATGTTCCACTAAATGATTTTGTCAAAGTCACATCGAAATCTTAGTAAAATGTTGTTAGTTATAACTGGCGTAAGTGCAGTAGGACATAACCAAGTCAAGTAAATACATGCGGCCATGTTTATTAAATGCATTATAATGTTGGGGGTTGGAAAATCGTGATGAAAAAGATATTAGTTTTTAGCTTATGGAAACGCAAAAATATGCATTAACGATTAAATGCCATTTCGAAGGAAGTTTCATGATTCGTATACATAATTAGTTGTCTTGCTTCTAAGATGTTCATAAAAAACTTGCATTTGCTTGGAAATCCGATCCCTAATAAATAATGAACTTATAAGGGCCAGTAATAGCTATCATTGGGATAGGAAATAACTACAATAATTTTTTTTTGATAAAAAATGTTCAATTGTACCCACACACTTTTCCATTGAAATGTGTTTTTCCATTTTCCGGTTGTAAATCTTTTTTCCGGTTGTGATTTGCAACCGGAAAATGGAAAAACAAATTTTAGCGAATAAATAAGTATGTAGGATCGATTTCCGATCGATTTGTATATAATTTGCACTTCAATTCAAAAGAAAATAAAGTTAAATATCCATTCAAACATTTTTCCGGATCCATTTCAATGATAGCTATATCTGGCATCTTAGACTTTCTATTCATTCATACATCATCTTCGCAAGCCACTAATCTCCAGAATACAATATATGTACATTGTATACATTATGTTTATTTGACTCAAATAAAAAAAATTAAGATCATCTGGTTTTCAGTAGGATTTCCTTCCGAAATTTCTCAAAATGCCAAAAAAAAAAATCCAACCTTATGCAAAAAACTAAGCGGTCTTGCCCTGCAGCTGTAATTCGTAAACAAGAATCTTCTGTTGATCAAGAAACTCGATTAAATAACTCCCGAAACTATGTTCAAATTAAACGGAATCAGGAAAGTGAGCCGGAAAGAGAGGCGCGTTTAGCAATGAACTCAGCTAGATTGGCTCTATCAAGAAAAAATGAGTCTAATATGGAAAAAGCCAGGCGACTTGCAGAGATAGCCCAAAAAAGAAGGGAGGAACTCCAGTCAGATAGAGTTGAGCGGCTGTCAAATGAAGCTCATCGCACAAGACTTAAAAGAAAATTAGAATCGGTGTCAGAGAGAGAGGGACGACTAGAACTACAAGCAATTCGGACGGCAGGTTACAGGGACGCAGAAAGTGAGGCAGAGAGACAGGAGCGTTTAATGTTACAAAATACAAGATCAACAAGTGCTAGAAGTACTGAATCAGACGAACAAACTAGGACTCGAAGAGCTGAAGAAAATGCACGTCATGCCTTGAGACAAATAAGTGAACGCACACGAACAGCACTAAACCCTAACTCAGCATTCAATTACAACCCAAGCTTTGATTATATTCACAGTAAAAATGAATTTATTGGTGAAATGAGCACTGTTTGCATATTTTGTAAAGCAATAAAATGGTCAGATGAACCTAAGGGCATGTGCTGTTTTGGTGGCAAAGTTAAATTTCATCCCTTATCAGAACCTCCAGAGCCTCTTAAAAGTTTGTTGAAAAACTCTCATCCTCTGTCAAAACATTTTTTTGACAACATAAGGCACTATAATACCTTATTTCAAATGACATCATTTGGAGCTAAGGAAATTAGAGAAGGTAACTATATGCCCACTTTTAAGATTCAAGGACAAGTTCATCACCTGATTGGCAGTTTGTTTCCTGTTACCGACAGTCCAAAATTTTTACAAATTTATTTTGTGTCGGATGCTGATCAAGTTTCCTTGCGCCAAAATATAAAATCGAATTTAAAACCAGAATTGATTCAAATGTTGCAGAATATTTTGAATGAGCATAATTCTTATCTTCGGAGTTTTAAAACCACCATGGAAACTATACCGCCAGATACACCAGACTACAAATTAATAATTCATGCCGATAGAGTTCCAACAGAACAACATAGAGGCAGGTACAATGCACCCTGTACAAATGAAGTCGCTGTACTCATGGTAGATGAAGACAAAGGGCCGAGAGACATAGTGTTACATGGCCGCGATGATAAGTTGCACAGAGTATCTGAATTGCATAGATCATATGACCCTTTACAATATCCTCTTATGTTCATAAGTGGGGATGGTGGTTATTGCATCAACATTAATTTAAATGATCCTACAATGAATACAGAAAATCCAAATAAAACTGTATCATGCATGAATTTCTATGCATATAGAATAATGGTAAGGCAAAACCAAACAAATTATCTCCTGTATAACCGACAATTGTTTAACCAATACATTGTTGACATGATGGCAAAAATAATATCCGAAAGATTGAATTACATTCGGAATAATCAAAAAAAACTAAGAGCAGAAAGCTATGTGCATCTTCAAGATGCCTTGAACGCAGATGCAAATGTCGATCCTCAAAGTATTGGACAACGGGTTATATTACCATCCTCATTCACGGGTTCACCAAGGTATATGCATGAGAAAACACAGGACGCAATGACATACGTCAGAAAACATGGTCGACCTGATCTGTTTATTACGTTTACTACAAATCCAGAATGGGTAGAAATTCGACATTCCCTATTTGAAGGTCAAAAGTCTTCTGATAGACATGATCTCATTGCAAGGGTTTTTCATCTTAAACTTAAGAAATTAATTGCCCTCCTAACAAAAAATTGTATTTATGGTAAAGTTCTTTGCTACATGTATAGCGTAGAATGGCAAAAAAGAGGACTACCACATGCGCACATATTGCTTTGGCTAAAAACTAGAATACAACCCGAACAGATTGATTCCATAATAAGTGCTGAAATCCCTAATTCACAACAAGATCCTTTACTGTATGAAATTGTATGTCGGAACATGATTCATTGACCCTGCGGCGAAATGAATAGAAACAGTCCATGTATGGTCAATGGGAAATGTAGTAAAAACTACCCACGAGAGTTCTCGACGGAAACGCAAACAGGTGCTGACGGTTTCCCAAAGTACCGGAGACGGTCACAATTACAAGGCGGTCATGTAGCTGTTTTAAAAACGCATGGAAAAGTTGAGGTTGATAACCGATGGGTAGTGCCATATTCGCCAATGCTTAGTCGTTGTTTTTCTGCACATATTAATATGGAGTATTGCCACTCAATAAAAGCAATAAAATATGTTTGTAAGTACATCAATAAAGGAACTGACCAAGCTACAGCAACCGTACAATCCAATGAAATAGACTTATATTTAAATGGTCGCTATATTAGTTCCGCAGAGGCAGCCTGGCGAATCCTTGAATTTCGAATTCATGAGCGTTTTCCAGCGGTAGTGCATCTGTCTGTCCATCTTGAAAATGGGCAGCGGATTTACTTCAATCCAAGTAACATTATACAGCGACTTGAAAGTCCACCTAAAACTACACTAATGGCATTCTTCGATCTATGTGTCAGAGATGAATTCGCAAGAACACTTTTGTATAGTGACGTTCCTTCCTATTATACATGGACAGATAATAAATTCCAGAGGCGCAAACGAGGTGAAGAAGTTCCTGGACATCCAGAAATAAAAAAAGATAGTGGGATTGGCAGAGTTTACACTATTCATCCCAGTCTCACCGAATGTTTCTACCTTAGAATGCTGCTACACTACGTCAAAGGTCCGGTTTCTTTTTCGGCAATTCGCACAGTTAATGGAACCGTATTACCTACTTACCAAGAGGCTTGCCGAGAGTTGGGACTACTGGAATCTGATCAACAGTGGTCTCTGACGTTGAAAGAAGCTGTAATTGCGCAATGTCCTATTTATATACGAGAATTGTTTATTATCATTCTAATATTTTGTCAACCGTCAAACCCACTTTCACTTTGGAATGAGTTCAAAGAATCCATGTGTGAAGATATCCTTCATGAAGAGCGCCAATTAAATCAAAATCCTGAGTTAGCATTTTCTGAAGAAATTTTCAATAAAGGATTAATTCTTTTACAAAGAAAAATCACTATTTTAAGCGAAAAATGTCTCAGCGATTTTAATTTACCTGTGCCTATAATATCTGATTCCATTGAAATGTTCCAAAGGTACAACACTATTGACTTACAGAACTATGTCTCAATGAATGAAAGAAAACTTAATGTAGATCAGCGAGTTGTTTATGACACAATTATAGAAAGCGTTTTCAACAACAAAGGCAAATTCTTATTTATTGATGCACCCGGCGGTACTGGAAAGACATTTTTAATTAATTTGCTTCTGGCCAAAGTGCGTGCTGTTAAGATGGTTGCAGTAGGTGTTGCATCATCTGGAATTGCAGCGACTCTTATGAGTGGTGGTAAAACAGCGCACTCAACTTTTAAATTGCCATTGAAGATCGTAACCGAAGAGGAAACAGTCTGCCCAATACGAAAAAATGGAACCCTAGCTAAGATGCTAAAAGAGGCTGTGGTTGTATTTTGGGATGAGTGCACTATGAGCCAGAGAGCACATTTAGAAGCAGTTAATAGAACCTTGCAAGATATACGATCCTGTTCTAAAGTAATGGGGGGACTTACTTTTGTTCTATGTGGTGACTTTCGTCAAACACTACCAGTTATACCTAGAGGTACTCGAGCTAATGTTGTCGGTGCGTGTCTTAAAAGTTCTTTTCTATGGTCACAAGTAGAAAAACTATCACTTACCATCAATATGCGTGCTGTTTTGTCAAGTGATCGAGACGATTTGACATTTGCTGAAAGGTTGTTGGAAATTGGAACAGGTAAATCAGGAAGTAACATAGCTATTAGTAATGATATTGGAATAAGGGTGCAAAATCCTGATGAGCTAATTAAGAACGTTTATCCTGATATTGAAAATTTAATGTCAAAGGGGTTCGAGTATCTGTGCGAGAGAGCAATAATAACACCAAAAAATTCGTCTGCAGATGAAATTAATCAAATAAATCTGCAAAAGTTCACCGCGGAAAGTACGACGTTTCGTTCCATCGACAGCGTAGTTAATACGGATGATGCGGTGAACTTTCCATTGGAATTTTTGCAAAGCCTCAATGCTCCTGGAGTTCCATCGCATATGCTCTTCATTAAAATAGGCTCTCCAATAATGTTGCTGCGGAACCTCGATCCACCCAAGTTATGTAACGGGACAAGACTCCGAGTAATGGGTTTCAAAAACAATATTATTGAAGTTAAAGTTTTAACAGGACCTGCAGCCGGTGAAAATGCCATAATACCGAGGATTCCAATCATCCCATCTGATTATCCATTCCAATTTAAACGACTACAATTTCCCGTTAAAAACTGTTTTGCTATGACAATAAACAAAGCTCAAGGTCAAACGTTTAAATGTGTGGGGATTGATCTCAGAGAAGGATGTTTCTCGCATGGTCAGCTGTATGTTGCTCTTTCACGGGTTGATAGAAGAGACGCACAGCATATTCTTGTGTCAAATGAGCAAACACCTAATGTAGTTTACCCTGAGGTACTCAACTAAATCTAGGCTTCTCTCTCTCTCTCACTCTCTGACAATTTCTTTCAAATTTGTAAATCATGTAAGTAAATCCGAATCAATAATATTTCTTGACGTCAAACATTTCACAATTAATATTAGAATCAAATAAAACAACGTTAATCTGAACATTTGAATGCTTCTGTCCGTCAGAGCACCTAGCCCATCGTTCCGAAAAAAAAGGAATCTTTATAGAACCATATAACACAGATATTGAATTGCTTGAATCCAATTGAAATACAGAACATCATTTATATGAATTTTTCCAAGTTTTACAACTACCTTTCTACTTTCATTAAAGCGTGCTCTATTCTATTTCACTAAAATCTACTTCTAATCGAACAAAACAAACATACATATACCCATTTATTTATGTATAGAAAATTGGCTAAACTCAAATTAAATATTGATATTTGGCTTATCTAGATGGAACCATACACTCTAAAACAGAATGTCTTAAAATTAATTTACAAATTAGAAACATCAAATTTAACGGATGTTGAAAAAAATGTAGCCAGAATAGAATTCTACAAGCAAGCTTATATTGGACTCCATAAGTCCTTGCAAGCGGCAGGTTAGTTGGTATTTATTTTTTATTTTGTTATTTGCAATTACATTTTATGTTTTGTAACTTTTTAAGGAGATATGGCAACAAACAAGTTAAACAATCAATCAAATAGTAAATCCGAAGAATCAGAATGTTCAATGATTGATTTTGATGAAGAATTCGAAGAATTCGAAAAATATATTCAATCATAAAAACATTGATGCCATAAGAAATTTTTAATTTTTTAATTTAAAGAAAAAAAAACCATTGGAGCTGTTTTTTTTTTCTTTTTTAATTAATTTTGTATGAAGTATTGAAGAATATAATAATATTAGTAAATTTTGAAAAAAAAAGTTTAAAAATTTTCAAATTACTTTTGAAAGCGAAATATTTGGGCAACAGCACGTATATTATACGTCCTTTCAGAGAAAAAAATACATTGATCGGATATTTACTTTTGAAGAAAATCGTATAACAAAAAACGGTTTTATGGAAGGTATCGTTTCTGAGAAAATTTAAGCTTTTTATTGTTCCCCAATGTAGACTACACTAAATTTTGATCTTAAAACAATAATAAAGAAACGTCAAATGCAAATTCGTTCAAACCTTCAATTTTCAAGTTTGAAGTCAACTGGACCAGTGGTTAAGTATGTGGGTGCGTTTACAGACAGACAGATGGACGGAATCGCCGGACCAACTTTTTTCGACTTCTCAATCATCTGTTAAGTGATAGTTTTTCTTTACTTTTCACCACATAGATGAACTTTTTAGACATCAAACATTGATGAATGATGAATTTTTTGGCGTTATTACCTATAGCTCTCTCGCAGAAATTCCCAAACCCGGCAACGCAGGGTATTTTCGGCTAGTATAATATGTATTTCCTAAAAAAATATTCTTAGCGACAAAAAATGAAATGAAGTAAAATAAATTAAAATAAAAAAACTTGACAAATGCGAGATAAATTCGCTCGTGGAGGGTTCCGTACTCTTTTATCCAACCCTATTTTTTTGGTTCTGAAGGAAGTTATATATAAAAATATGAGTGCGACCCATGTGGTCCCAGTGTAGTAAAATAAGTAAAATAAAATATAACCTTTGAAATTCATTTTCAACTGTTTTCCCTTGAAACATATCTGCTTAAACTCATTTTCAATTGCTCACCTATAACAAATTATTGACAAATATGTTATTACATTGATAAATAAGAATATTTGAACTATTGTCGCAATCTTCTCAATTATTCCTCGCTGAATCGAACAACAAGTAGCCTAACTAACTGTATCATATCTAGAAGGATATGGCCCACCTACGCTAAATCCCGTACTTAATAACCTTATTTGCAGACCCAGGCAAGACATAGCCAGGGTCGTTGCAACATGCACCGGACACTGGCCTGTTGGGGAACACACATCTAAACTGGGCATTCCCAACAATACTTTCTGTCGTAGTTGTGGGGACCAGCGATAAAGGAAACTGTTCTTCACTTCTTGTGTAAGTGTCCTGCCTTAGCCAAAACGAGAGCTAAATCATTGGGAAAGTCCTTCTTCAATGACCTTAATGAGCTTTCCGAACTGAAGATCAAAGATTTGATTTCCTTTCTAAATGCAACAAAGTGGATATGAGGCGTATTTTAAACTAATTATTTCAGTTCCTCTTCGAACTTGAGATCGCCAGCTAGCGAACTCAAAACAAAAACTCAGAATTTTATATAATCCCTTGTTAAATTTTATAGGTTAAGCGAGTTTTTATGGTTTCAAAACGGCGCAACCCAGCGCTAATTGGGTCACCGAGCTAGACTGCTCATAGCCACCATTTCTACTAATACTACTACTATTGTTGCAATTTTTGCTAAATTATCATAAGTTTCATTATATTAGGGTTGTCTTGGTTTTTTGACCCCCATTAAGCGGATTTCGCTCAAAATTTATTCAGTTTTTAATAAGGCAATGCAGACGCTTGGAAGAATGTGGTTTTGCTTAAGATTTATAGAGATTAAGGTCTTAAAAGTGAAGTACTTATTCAGGTTAATTTGAAACCATTCAGCTTCCGTGAAGCACGTTATCAGTTTTTAGGTTTTCATATCTACTGCATATGTAAGAAGCTTTGAGTTTGAAAAAAAAAATTGGTCGACGTTATTTGTAGCTAGAACAAAAATAATTGGACCAAGGTAGCTACCCTGAAGTACACTAGGGATAGCTTTGATTGGTTAAGATATACACGATCGGAAAATGATTGTGAAGTCATTGGTTAGATATGATCGGATCCAGGAGATAAAGTTAAGTGGAAAATTAAGTTATGCGACATTTTGTTGAAAGCTTTACTGAAATCAGTTGCGATCGCATCAATTTCTTTGCCCTCTTTTAACGCGCAAACAGATAAAGATGGAAAGTCAATTAGGTTCATGGTGTTGGACCCTTAAGAAACCCATCGTCGCCCGAGAATTGGTTTGTTCCATACGCCATTGGCACTTTTTCGAGAAAAACGCATTTAAAGGTTCGCGTGCTTAGTACTCCGAAACTGTGCGATAGAATTTTTTTTTTTATTTTTTTAAATTGAAGTTAGTCTTATTAAGACTTCACCTACCAATTTTCAAAGTGTTTTGCCTTACCGTTAACAAGATACCTTTATCAGCACAAAAGTCTACTTTTTTGGCTTGTGTCCCACCTTGTTTTTTCATACACGTGGGACACAAAAAAATGGATATGGCACAAACCAATTCTCATCAATATATAATGTGAAAGGCAAGAAAGTTGGATGCAAACATTTTTAAAGAAAATTTTGTTTTCGATAAAATCTTTATTAAAAAAATAAAATAAAAAATTAAAATTTTTCTTAAAAAAAAAGTTTAGGCATTTTAATCGTCCTTTTAACAATCCGAATGCATTTTCAACTACCATTCTTGTAGCTGAATGCAGGTAGTTAAATGCTAGATGTTGGTCCGTAAGTTGGCCGTAGTCCTTGTAAGTCGGAACTATTTTGAAGCAGGGTAGGCTGAATCACCCAACAGAAATGTATTGTTGGACAACAATTGGGCAAAGTTAGAGTGAGCTCTTCTGTACAAAGCCGATCTTCGCAAAACACGATTATCGTGTTAAGATCCTGGTTCGCCAACGCAAATGTCAGTGAATTTTTATTTCAGCATCGACGACCCCTTGCAAAACAATGGTAAGGTTTTGCTTGCGATTGTAATAGCACTCTTTGTTTAATTATGGTGCAGCAATCGTAATATGCGTGCAATCAATGGCACCGATTACACCTCGTAGTTTCTTTTTTGCTTCGAACTGACGGCAGTTTTCAGAGATACGTTCTCCTTGTGGCCACTTTATATACACATCTGCTTTTGAAACAAGCCAGCTGCTTACTCGACCCACAACACCCCAGGCTGAAGATTTTGATACACCGAATAGATTCCCCAATTGCCTAAAAGTGATAGTGTTGCTTATGTACCATACATAGATTAGTACCTCTTTTTTGCGCCAATACTAGGTTTTCCAGCATAAAACGAAGTTGATAGATTTGAGATGAATTCCGACTGTGAATATTCAACTAAAAAAAACGCAGTTAAATAGAAATAGTAGGTACAGCAATTCTTAAGGAAGTAATGTACTTGTTAATTGATTTATAGTCAAGTGGTTCAGCCGCAGATGCGACTTGAAATCTTCTTCACTGTATGCACCTATAGTTTCAATGAAGTTTTCTACTTTTGAGTGACTATCTTGCAAATCAAGGGCAGAGTCATTTGAACTTAACCTTCTTCAAAAAAAAGTGTTCAAAACTGAATTCATTACCATCTTCATCGCTTAAACAAAGAGTCAAGTAGTTGCCAAGCCAAGCCACGACTAACCGATTTCATACAATTGTCTCGGGATATCTACACAATTGTAATGGATATGGCACAAACCAATACTAAAATTTTGTTTGCGATGATTGTCCCATAAACATAGCATTTCCTTAACACAACTGCACGCGTAGGACAAACCAATTCTCAACATTCTTAGGACTTTTTCTATCCCTTGTCGCCGTAATATGCACGTGGAACAAAACAATTCTGACAAATAACTTGACAAATTTTATATGGAAAATATGTCCCAAACGCCAAAAAATGGTTTATGGCACAAAACAATTCTAGAAAATGTTGATTTTGGTGGATATGGAACAAAATTGATGTTGGATATCTCGGGATTGAAAAGACGTAGCGCAAATCTGATCACAGATTTAGAAAGAGCATACAAAATTACCATAGAATCCATTCCTAACTCAAAACCGACAAAAGTGGCGTATGGAACAAACCAATTCTCGGGCGACGCCATGTTGCCTAAGGGAAAAGATTTGTTTTTTTTTTATTAAACTTGCAATGAGTTTGGGAACACAACAAAGCCTTGCGATAGGCTTTTCGTTCTTAATTATTTTCTCAGAACCTTTTTCATAAACAGGTATTATAAATGACTTTTTCCAAAACTGGGGGAAAACGTTAGTGAAGACCGATTGTCGAAAAAGTTTGGTGCAAGACTATCAATTGATTTTTTTTTTTCCATGAGGATAAAACCGTAAATTTTGGTAGCACAAAGCGTTGACTTCCCAAGATAAAATCTCAGTTAAGAAAAAAATAGTAAGGACTTCCAAACTTTGACAGTTGATAGCGGCCATACTGTTGAAGCTTCTTCTGTAAAATCGGCTGTCATTTATTGATTTCTTGTCAAAGATATGACATTCAACAACACGTCCAAATGATTAAATGGTTCAAAATGCTAATTCTGTACGAGTAACGTTCCGTTTGCTTCATTTTAGGCTGTTGGAGTCATATTGGTTTGGCGCTTGGTGTAATAAGGATAGACAAACTTGAAATAAAACTTTCAAGATTTTTTAGAATTTCAATAACATGAAAGCCTCTTAAATTCAAAACCACACGAGAAGAAAGGCTAAAACGCAATTGTTCGATTGATACTACGCTGTTCATTTATTCGTTCCTATCCCATGAAAAATAATTCCTTGCCTACAAACATCAATTCTCAATTACATGTTAAGTTAATAACCGGAAAATCCTTAAATCTTTTCATTTTCTTGAATACGGCGTGCTCGTCTGTTAAATTCCTTTCATTCCATTTGACAAAAATTATACAACTTTTTAACCAATAAATATAAGGGTTTTAAGTTTGATCCCTTAAAGCACCATAACCATGTTTTTGAACGTCAGTAAATTATTTCTGCCTGATTCGTATCAAATTCAAATTCTGTTCCGCACCATAGACATCTATAGGGATTTGTCGTAGTTGAATGCTTCACTCAAAATCAATAATAATTGAAACACGATCACTCAAAAATTAGATCCATCATCTTAAATGAAAAGCAAATTAAGGTAGTACTCATTCCAAAAGAAGTTCTTTCACAAAATTAACCAATGCGTTAAGTGCAAACTCAAATCTGTTCGGCTTACCGCAAAACACAAGCCGCAACAACAGCAAATTTAAGGAACAACCAACTTTACAAAGAACTCCAATACTAAGTTCAAAGTATTTCCGTATGATTCTATTTTTGGAATACCTATCACAGGCATCGTATTTTTATCTTCGTATTCAAGGAATATACCACGCATAAAAGAATTATTGTGATATCTTTCAACATTTTTGAGTATATAATAAAAAGAAATTGAGTCTCTTTTTCTTGTTTGTGTCTGGTAAAAATCCAAGGAATTCAATCAGTGAATAGAACAAAGTTTATGTGAGTAACATTACAATAGCTATGTGCGCTGAATTAAACAATGATGACTTTGCTCCTGGAAAATTATTATGTCAATGAAATTGTGTCATCTCACATGGCATGAGGTTGTGTAGTGCCTTGTGCGTGGTGTAAAAAAAAGCAAAAATAATGCTGACGTTAAACATAATCCGGCAGTAACTGAGGAAATAGTTTTCATGCCACACAAATGACACCCCGGAGAATAATAGTAAAATTAATGGAATAATTTTGTGTGTCATCAATGTCCTTTCAAATCCCTGTTGTCAGTTCAGACTTCAAACGTCAAATTGTTTGCGGAACTAGTACACGTTTTGTTTCCTGTCAATCAAACAACTGCTCGATGCACTCTGACATATGGTTATAGTTGAGGTGCTTGCGGTACTGTCTCACGACAATCAATAAAGGAAGAACTCTTCCATCACGCATTTTCAAGTTTCTTATGCATTCCAAAGTCGATGTTAAAAATCAAAAAAATCAAGTTTTAAAAGCAAAAGAACAAAAACTCTCATTGACATTTTCGTTCCAAAAGCTATTCAAAACAATTGTCGGAATCTAATAAAGTGGGCCAATTAATTAAGAAGAGATTCCAAGATTTGTCATAAAAAATCATTAACATTTATTGACGCCGTCGTTGAAAATTATTTTTCTGTCCATGGCATTGAAATTATTATTAAAACCTTTTGCAATGCAATTTATTGAACTCAAAACGTACAAACAATAAACTTCATTAAATTGTTGATGGGAAATAATATTGATTGATTTTCAATCTAGGAAGCAGGCTGTTTACACCGAGTAGAGTTGTTGGTCTTATCAAAATATTTATTCATCGAATAGAGCTTGTGTTGGTTGGTGTAAACAAAAATTTCATTTTCGAATTTTTTTGTTGAATTTTTCGAACATCTGGCATTTTGGTGTGGAAGGCTTTGAATGGAAGTTAATTGGGTAAGTATTTAACTTGTGTTTTACATTGATTTTGGCAAGTACCCTTTCAGAGCCAACAAACTTTTTTTTAATCTTTTCATCATAACTCTTTAACACACTCGATAGGAGTGTGACTTTCTCCACGCACACGTCTGAAGCATTCCGATTCCATGCCCTTTTCGAAGGACACACATTAATCATCTTCTCAGTTCAATAGCACAAAAGTTTAACAAACGAAAACGGTCAAATCATCCTGAAACGTGACGTTTCCTCTGTGTTTGATGTTCTGTTTCAGTTGTTCTTAGTTTACATTGATAGACTGTTGTTTTGGGTAGCCAATCCAATTCAGTTGAAGAATACTTTTGATGAACTTCAGCCTAAAAACTTTATTTTTGCCAATTTCATTCTGTGTCAATAGTGATTCCATTCCATTATTCATTTAATGGAAAATTGTGTTTATATGCTCGTCCTTCTATTTGACCTTGCCACCTTACTATACAACATTACAACGTTCATTGACTAAGCATCTCAATGAGTAGCGTCGTAGTTTCTCTTTGTTTGATTTCGAGGAAGATGTTTAATTTAATTTTGATGATGGTATAATTAATTTTGTAGCACTTTTAGTGTCACAGAAATTACCACAAATAATGACAAAAGCTTGCGGAAACATCAAATACATTTCTTCCTTCTCTTTTTGTCTCCTTCAAAGAGTATTACATTTTCGGAAAAACGTTAGCTTTAAAAAAAAAAAATAAGCTAATTTTGTTCTAACTTAAGAGTGCGAACATTAATTAGTCTTTGCCTGAAAGCATCAAGAAGTGTAATTTTTAATAGAAGAAGACATCCGTCGACTTTTTATTTTCAGATGCAAAGCATTCTTCATTCATATTTTCGAAGATGCCAAAGGGGAAACACAGCTGTTGACACACATTTGATTCTTAATTGTGGACAAATGCTTGTAGCTTGTCTTTGAAATTGGTAATTAGTCATTTATAACATTCTTTTTAAAGTTATGACTAAAAAGTTAAAAATTACAATCCACATACGCCGTAGTGAACGATGTTGCAAAATTGTAGGTACAAAGTACTATTGTTCTTGGACATTGGATGAGATAAATAGGTTTTGAAAGTTTTTTATGTTCACTTCCGAAATGAGGGTTGGGTTCTGAATTCTGCCAGGGCAGGGACAAAATTGTTTTGTTAAAATTCGCTGCTTTTCGAATTTCTCCGAACAATATATAAATAGAAAAGAAAGGTTTGAAAATATTAGAAAGCGCGCGCTTTTTCGGCTTACGAAAATTCGAAAATGTGGAATGTGTGCGTTTTGGAAGAGTTTGGACTTTTAACAAGCTATAATTTTGACAAAAAGAATTATTATTTTAATCATGTTGATCACAATAAAACGTATACACTTTATAATAATTGAGTTTCAGTGGCAAAAAGACACCTTTAGTTTTGACAGTTTGCTCCTTTTAATCGATAGACAAACCGTTTTACTGGATAAAATCAAAAAGCCACACTAATCTTATTTTCTAGAGCGCAACATGTTGCAGTTTAACATTTTCATAAATATTAGAACAATTAGATACGTGGTGACATAAGCATATTCATGCTCCTAACCATTTTCTCATTTGTAAAACTGAAAATATCAGATTCAATAAAACATTTTTTTTGTGTCGATCAATACAAAACATGACGCATGATAACGCCCACCAGGATAAAAAAAAACACTGTATGTTTTTGCATCGAAACAAAAATGTAATCTCTAGTTAATCACCATGCTCTTTAGTTAAAAACATGTCTGCTATTTTTTTTGTTTACATTTTCAAAGTGCAATATCACAATAGTGAAGTAAAAATAGAGTGGCGCGACAGCCCTTGAAGAGCCAAGGCCTAAGTGGCTTACTCTCGTCAACAATTCTCTGAGTGCGTGTGAAGAATTGAGGGGACCTACAATTTAACGCCGATTCCGAACGACCGACAGATGATACTCTTGGTCTCGGAAGTGTTGCCAGTTTTTCGAAAAAGGCAGTAACCGTGAAAGATGAAATAAAAACTTTATGGGCAGCAGGTGGCCATGGTTCAGAGGATAGAATAGTGGATTGCTAAGCCGAACGCTACGGGTTCAAACTCCAGCTTCAGCAGCATTCTTTTTCTACAAAAATCGCTAGCTTATCTGAGGCCACCTGTGCGATAACATGAGACAATACAAATCTAAGTCTCCACCTCTGAGCCACGTAGGTTTCTGTTATGTGTGCTTTCTTTCTATGTGTCTATCTGTCTCTCTCTCTGTTGTATGTCTTGTACTGTCCCAGCCAATGGTCTCAGTCACCAGTGCTGCTATGTGTCTGTAGTTCGTTACATTTATGTGCGAAGTACTGTGAAATGTAATGTAATGTAACTTTATGGGCACGAAAAGAATTCGAACCCACAACGTTCTGTTTAGCAGCCAACGCACATAACCAAGCCACGGATACTGCGAACAAATTGAAACCAAGAATGACTTTCCTCCGCTCTCCTTGACTCTCATCGTTTCAAATCTATTGCATTGTAAAAACATATTCATATGATAGTTTTTTGCAGTTACAAAGAACTCAACACTTAATTTATCTGCATTTTTTTACAACAATATATTCGATGTTTATAATCTTTCCCATTCTTCCCTCAACGCCTTCTCTTAATACTCAACAATCCACATATATGTACGTATCTAGGTTTCATACAACACACTTCGGATTAATATTGACTAATCAATTGTGTGCTTAAATTAAAACCATTCGTTTATCACTGTCGAATTTAGTAAAATAATATTTCGCTCATTGAAAATGTTCCCTCCAAAAATAGTTTTGTTTCATTTCAGTTTAGCACGTGTTCTCGTCAAAAAACACCTGGAATTATGATAAATTCATTTAAAATGTTTCAAAAATAGAACGTCTTGACATTTTCTTAAGTTCGTGCTAGAAATAAATTTTAATGTTCTACTCGTATGACGTATGTGTGCATTTAAATTTTTAAGAAGACTTTTAGACTTTCTTGTAATTGATAGCAAATCTGTCAACTGTTTTCATTAACCGAACTCTCACGCGTCGTCTTCCATCAAACAAAATTTGTACCTGAAGAGTTAGAAACACATGCATACACGTCTTACGTCTGAAAATAGACTAAACATTATGAAGGAGCTTTTGTAAATGTTGAAGAACATTTATATTTTTGCTATGATTGGGTAGAAATTTCTTGAAAATTTAAACGACAATGCCAACATTTGAATTTCAGTCACTTATTACTCTATAAATAATGCGGTGCTTCGGCCCACGTCCTAAAAAAAAGGTGAACAAACTTTCTCTTCTATTAAACAAAGAAGAAGCTAAAATGTTTGGACGTATTATTGTGTACCTCTTCATTAGTGCAAACTTATAAACAAGGTCGTTGGTTTAAATAAATCTATTCGCAGTAGTGTGTCAAATCAAATACATAATACGGATTAAAACAATGCGCCAAAGGTTGTGTTGTTCACATTACTTGAGACTCTTCCTCTTTTGCAAATTATTTCAATAAGAATCTTCGTGATTAAGCATATGATGAACATGAACAAATATTTAAAGAACCTGCACATATCCTGTAAAAACCTGCCTCAAGGTATCCTCCTCTTTGCTTCATTTACATATTAAGTAGTGTAAACAATTTTGGTATGTATTCTCCACCTGTCCCCTACACATTCTATTTCAGATGCTGTAAATTACATAACGATAACGGAAAACCTAAGGTGTTTCACAAAAAATCCCAAATGCGTACACACAAAGTCCAATAAAAATTGAGTGCTAATCAAAAACATAAAAAATCGTGCTTATCTGTTACGCCCAAAGAATGTCATCGAATTTCATTAAGAGCAAGAAACATGTACAAAAAAATTCTTCCAAATTTTTTTTCCGATTATACATTTTTGTTGGGATTTTTTATTCCTTTCTGGAATCTCTGTTCTACGATGAAAATCGAATCCGTGACAGACATACGCAACTTACAGCTGTAAGTAAAATAAAAGAAAAAAATTGAATTCAAATCAGCTGCACAAAGCTGCGAGGCTTTGGCTCCAAAGAATTACTACATTATTCTGTCTTCTATGCTGTCATCAGTTGGTTATGCATTTTCTTATTGTTTTCAGTGGAATGATTGCATCCTTGAACCCGTGACATCGAAAAAGCAACAATTTGTTCGCTTTTCTTCATTTCTGGTGAAATGATTTTTTTATCAAATCAAAATGACTCAGTGAGGTCTATGACCAGAGCGTGTTGGTGTTTCCCTAGACAATCTTAAGGCTGTCATGATAAATGGAATGCATGGCAGCGTTACATTTTGGTAGGCTTGCATTCTGGTTATCATCAAATTCAAGAAATTGTGTAAGACTTAAGACATCAGATTTCAGCTTCAAGAAGATTAAAGTAATTTGTCATAATACTCTTTCAAGGACGTTGCTTATCGCAATATATAGTCGTTACTGTTCTCATTTATAGGTCAAAACATAAGTCTGATTAGAGAAACCTTCTGTTCAAATGATAAAAAAGTCAATTTATTAGATTTGCAGCCGCTCAAAAAATGGAAGAAAAAGCGCTCGTAAATTATCTCGTATTCTTTTTTTATTTTACCTAAATTTATGTTTGTGGTATTATTATAGATTTTTATCTTAAGGAGGACATGGGAAAAGGATCAGTATTATATTTATCGTTTTTGGCATTGTCATAATGTTTGAGATTTAAGGACAAATCCGGGAGTTGTTATTTTTCAAGGACGTGAAGAGGTCAGTGATGGGAATGGTTATATAATTCAAATTCAAATGTAAACATTCAAATACGGGATTCAGGTAGATGACGATAAGTTTTGGGAAGCAAAACGATACGAAAACATAACCTGGTGTGTAAGCTGATTTTTGATAGTTGACAGTCAAATTAAAAAAAAATCGTCTGTGTAAGCTGATAGTCAAAAGTGACAGTCATCTTTTTTTGACTTTTTCAGCTGACACCTATTTAGGTGTCAATTCGATACAACTAGATATTTTGGATGTATTTTTTTCTTGGTGTTTTTTTCTCTTTTGGGAAAAATGAATATTTTTGGGCTGGTGCAAATGTTTTAACAATTGCAAAACAACGAAAATAACAACCAGGATGAAATTAAATTCACAACTTTATTTTGGTCACAAGAAAGAGAAATTATTTTCAAGAAACAAGAAACAAACTTTATTTATCCTCTGAAAAACATGCACTCCACATTACACACATTAATTGGCCTCTCCAATATTTCCACAAAAGACAGAAATAAAGTTTTTATTTTTCTTCAACAAAATTTTCATCGCTCCCAGTTAAAGAAAAAATAAAATGATTGTACCTACAAAACAAACTTCTTGAAACACAGTCAGCTGACTCCTGACTGGATAAGAATAAAAAAGGACGCATTGATACAATACTCATATTTCCGTCTCTTTTTTTATTTCCTTGTTTGTGTCTCTAAAAATTTGAAAGCATGTAAAACAACAATAACAATTGGGTTTAAACATGAACTTAACAGAGTGATGCCAAGAATCCCATAAAAAAATTTGATTTCAGAATGATCACCTTACACAGATGGAAAGTTGTTGACTATCACATTTGATAGTCAAAAATTTGATAGTCAACTATCACCTCATACGATTCCACCCCAGGCCTTTTTTATTAAACGCTTCAAAAAGAGTTAACGATTTTGCCTAATCATTATCTTGACGTTTTTATAAGGACTACATGGTCAAGTACTTTGAGACAGACTCGAGCTTTTATCCATTTTCTTAGATTTAGATTTAGATTTATTTATTGAATGGCATACACAGTAAGACATACCTACATCTTATATTAGTGTTATGCTAAAATACAATACATAAAATAGTAAACAGGCTACTTGAAAGATGAATTTATATAAAATTTATGAGTTTATACAAAATTTAATTTAATTTAATTAATAATCTCATTCTTTAAATTCAAATTGATTAATTAAGTTAAAATTACAATTAGAATATAAAATTTATGTACATATATATATAATTGTAAATCTGAAAACACACCGGATTCAACAAAACTCCATTTTTTATCAATCTAAAATCATGACGCATGATCAAATCCACTAGAATCGAAACCAAAAGACTGTCTGTTAAGCTTTTGCTTCTTACATCGGAATTGATAAAATGTTTGAGTTAGCAAAATGTCTGTTATTTACTTCTTACATTTTCAAATAGCAGTTTTACAGTAGTGAGGTTAATTTCCAAAAGAAAAAGCAATCACTTACTCAGAAAACAATTGAAACAAAAAATGGTTTTCTTTCGTTCTCCTTGATTCTCATCGTATCGAATCTCTTATATTTCATTTAAAAAAAGGTGTGGCCTATTTCTGTGTAGGAAATTTTGATTTGAGTCATCTTCAAACCAATGACAAATCAAAACATGATCGTCAAAATGAAATGAAACAACTAATTAGAAAGCTTAAAATGTCTCAAAAACATAAACTAGTGTTAAACTGTTTAAATGTCCGAGCTACATAAAATAGAGTAATAATCATTATAATAATAGAAGCAATCGCCTAAAGTGTGCTCACCAATTTTCATTCATAAAATGTTTGTTTATTTTATTGTTCGATATCTTATCAAAACGTGTGTGCGTGGGCCAATTGACCAGGGTTGCTTTATTGCAAATACCATCAGAATTTGTTTTCTTTTTCTCAATGTAATTTTCTTGTCAATCCTTAAACCTACAGCTAAATATGAAAATATGTGTGTTTAGGTACGTCAAAAACATAACTTGAATGACCTTACTCCACACAATAACTTTTGATTTGGCATTTCACATGATGCAGCTCTTTTTTGTCATTTTAACAACACTGCTTTAAATTCATTTCCCTGTCCAGACAGCTACTAAAAATCCAATCTGATGGGAATTGCTTTTCGATAAACAGGTGAACTACAAACTAGCTATCAAATGGTTGCAGCAACAGTAATAGGATGTAGGATTCGATTATCATTCGATACCACACTGTCATAATACTGGTGTAATGTTTGTTTGTTACAATCGGTGTTTCCATGTTATTTTCCTATATGTGCAATATAATATAGAAATTAGCTTTGTTAAACAAAAGGGTTAGGGGCTTTAGTGTAAAATGAAGTTAAGCCAGAAATCAATTTTAACATCCATTACGTCTGGAAGAATTGAATTCGATAAGATAGTGATTGGAGTGGAAAGTTTTATGATCCGATTGTTGTCAATGGGAAAACCATACAATAAAAACCAAGAGATGAGCTGCAAAATATTTTTGGAGTTCAATTTTGTACCTTTAATAGGCGTTTGAAAAGGGAAGGAGCTCCGCTTCTACTTGAATGTTCCAATTCGGTATCTGGTAATTCAGAAAAGTGCCTTAGTAGTTAATGAAGGAATTAAGGTTCTGTTTAAGTAATATTTCATCCTTTAACGAAAATCAAACTGTAATTCAGTTTGTGCCATTAAAAAGGAAATAACTTGAACTTGTCGTTAATTAGAAAACTTTTCAACTAACGACTAAAAGGAAAACGTGTTTCTTTTGTTTGACCTCAGAATAAAAAAAATGACTCTAATTTCATATTTTATTGCCTTTCAGAAATACAATTTCGCCTCAAAATAAATACTAACATTCAAAATTGTCACCTGCCTAAATAGCATCACGTTTCCTCACTCAAAACGAATAAAAAGGTCACTTAATAAAATGTGTCATAAATCAAAAGGTCACGTCATTGTCATTCTCAGTGCTTAAAGCTCTCACCAGCAAAGCTGACGTCTTCATAGAAATTCCAGCAAGAGGATGAGGATATTTCAAGAACAAAGCTAATTTTGCTGAAATTCAATTTACACACCTAAATGGCTATCACCTTTCATTAATCTGCCTCTGTGGTGCATTCGTTGAACAATGAAGTTTAACGTTCTCCCCTGATGCCTGACATTTCGCGTTGACAAGCTTACGTTACAATATTCGCCAAACGTCATTTTTCTTCACGCGAGTGGAGAGTCTACAGAAATTTCGTTCAGGCAATTGCTTGCATTAATAGATGACATACACGACAAACGACAAACATCATGTAGAAAAGTGTATATTGTCTCTGGTAAAGGGAAACAAAAGCTTACATGAAGCACCACCATCACCATGCAACGAAGCAATATTTCAAAAGTACTTGGAAGGAGTATCTGTCATCAAAGTAGCATTTCTGCGTCGTCGCTCGTTGCTTGCTCGTAATCATGACAAGCATGACGCCCACACCCTAAAGGCAGCAGCCATAAATTTTTCAAAGAGTCTAGATCAAGGATATCTTTATACACTTTCACCTAGCGCTGGGTGTAGGTTGGTTGGTTTGTCTTTCTGTATGTTGCACTGGGCCCATTAAGCGCAAACGAGATAAGGACATCATTGTGTTTAAATAATGGCCTGTTTATAATGAAACATAAACTTTCATACAAGAGCTTTAGAGTTTGTGCATTCTTTTTTTTTTGTCTTGTTTAATTGACAGTCATTGCGTTGTGTGAACTGACCGCTGAGCGTTGACTGGCTGCCAATTGGCTGACGGCAGCTGTTTTATTGAAACTCAGAAAATCCTTATTTTTTATATTTTCTGTTTGTTGTCCTTTTTCGCTTTAATTAAAATAAATTTGTGGCTTCCGGAATTAATGGAAATCAGAAGGGAAAAATCTTAAAAGATTCAAATCGTGGGTGATTTAAGTGGTTTGTTATTTTTTTTTTCCTTCTCTAATTTTTAAGTTCAAGATGCCGACATTCTCGAAGGGTGTTTTTTTATCATTTTTGTTACATCCCTGACGGGATTAAGTTGGCCAAAAACACTTTAATTGGATTAGGGAAAAAAAGTGATAGCGTTCGGCCTTGAAAGATAATAAATTTCCGGCGTATTTAAGGACGAAACTTATTGAAGCAATTAATATGTTATCCTCTTAATTTTTGGATTAGGGCTTTGGAGGCCTTACGAAGAGAATTAAGCGTCTTGGAGCAAGCCAAATTAAAAACAAAGCTTTCTTTATTTAGGGGGAATTCGCACACTTGTTTTCTTGATGAGGACGACGCCAGAAAGCTTTTGAACTAAGTACTTGAATCAAACATTGGCAGGTTTATATCAAAATTTTGAATATTTGCCGTCACTTTATTCTTGGCAGTCAAATTAAATTGTGATTTTAAACGGAAAACGTTCCCTTACATTGTTCTTGTAATCCAGTCAGGGAGGCAAAGTTAAGCGCTAATGAGTGCCGTCTGATGCTTCCCCTAGCAATTTAAATAAGACATTAGAAAATACTTCTGTTTTCCCCTGATAGACTCTAAAACTTTATTATTGTATTGAATTCGGTAATTGTAGAATTTGTGATGTCATTCAAACAGGTAAAGAAGTAATCTTGTGAGTTCAATATTCCCAAAGGATTCAAATTAGGTCATTGCTTTCCATTATCGCAAACATTTTGTTAATTTGACTATTAGGCTAATTACTATGCATTTTAATTATTTTCACGTACAACTTCATTAATAAGAATCCAGTCCAAGGAAAATTCAAGGACGCTCTAAGCCGAAAACCAACACTCATCAGACCATTGCTTAAGTTCATAAATATAGAAGGTGAACACTCTATAATATTTTGCTCATTTCACTCAAGTTTCACTTCAATTACCTTACAACAATTTATCGGCACGCAATCACATTTCAAAGGAAATTAAAGTCTATGCAATGTTTAAAAAAAAAACAACATCACGAGAAGGACATTATACTTTCTTCCCTTGGACTTTGAACTTGAAACTAATGGAAACATTGTACAAAAGCTGAGGCCATGGAAAAAACCAATCAAGTCATAACAGTTTAAGAATGTAACACAGTTTTGAATAAAACAAAAATACCTTTTAAGTTGTTTTGGTGTTTCTAAGGCAAAAGTTAATGAAACGTTTATTTATTTCTCTTGTATATGAATGAAAACAACTGATGCAGAAATATCAATCAATCATTTAGCACCAAGCCAATATATTTTTGGGGGATATCTTGAACGGGCGTGACATTAAGCAAAATTGCCAAGATGGCAAAAAATCACCCTGGTGAGTTGAACTTGTACCTTGACAAAAAAAAAAAGATGATGACAGAGTGGTGTGACGCGTTAAGTCCCTTGAGCTCTGTTATTGCTTGTGGATATTGGATGCATTTTCATTTTTGGCAAGAAAGTGACAGCTGGTGGAAGGAAAAAACTATCTATGTAGGTCAACTGAAGTTGATCGATTTTATCTTTTGTCTATGGAACAGAAACTAATCAGAGACAATATAAATTTTGTTTGGATGGAATTATTAGATGAATAATTTGTTTTTGTCTCTTAATGCTTGTTGGTCAACAGTTGTAATTTTGACTTAATGGTGATCATTTTATTTATTACATAATGAAATAAATTGCTTTTCATTTGATTTGGTTTGCTATACAATTTCCAAAATGTATCTCATTGTATAAGGAGGATGGATTGACAAATGCTAAGGGTTATTTTCCTCAATTATTATTAGGCTGGGGTTTTGTTGTATCTTAACGAAAATTACTAATTTTTATTTAAAATATTAATGTTGTGCAATAAGCAGGGAAGTTTTACCGAAAGCTTAAATTTTGCTTTGATACGCGGGGCACATCAGTAAATACATTTGTTCCTTTCATTATTTGTCATGGAAAGAAAAGTTTACAATCAAGAAAGAAAAAAAATTCAATGAACATCGTTTATTACTAATTATTCTTAAGGGTTTTCGATAAAGGTTCACTTCATTTTATGGAGCTCGGACATCCTTTAAAGAATTTACGACAAGTCGAAAGGTCAAACATTTAAAACTTTCTATTTAGTTATTTCATTTCATTGATTTGAGGATTGGATGCAAGAAATGATCTTTTTTCGATCAAAAATGGAACTGATTTGATTATTCAAATCGACATTTCTTACACATAAATAGGCCACACCAGTCAGTCGAAACGATGAGAATCAAGGAGAACGAATGACGTTCTTTCTTCGTTTCAATTGTTTCTAAATAAGTGATTACATTTCCTTTTCGAAATTTACCTCACTACTGTAAGACCACGATTTGAAAATGTTAAAAGTAAATAGAAGAAATTTTTTTAACTCAAGAATTTTATTAACTCCGATGTAAAGACAAAAGGAAAGAAAATAGCGTTCTTTTCGATTCTTGTCGTGCATCATGCTTTTGTATAAATCAATAGAAGTTTGGTTTTTTTTTTTTTGTGATATCCAAAAATGATATAAAAGCTATTTCAACAATTGGATTGCTGATGTAAAGCGGATAAGTCACATAACTTCGTTCTCTGAATTATAAAACAAAACTACAGATGTTGTTCTTCTAGAATAGTGAAGGGTTTAGGGGCGGGTAGATTTTAAAATTGAAGAAAACAGGTTGTATATGATGGGATATCGATAAGGTTTTATCTTATTTTAAGAGCCCTATCAATGAAATAATAGGTGTGTTTTTTTGCACGCGTATATACGCTTAAAATGAACAGTGTACAAAAAAACGACAATTTTATTGTTTTAGTAATTTTGGCATCACTTTTCAAATGCTGAGCTGTAATTGGTCAAATATTCTTTTGTAGTTTCATCTGTCAAAAATACAAAAACTCCAGTTCAGGGGCGCATTTATTTTTGTTGGTGATCGTTAGGCGCTACACAATTTCTTGTGCTTTTTAACACTTGATCAAGTTGTTCATAGAACGCGCTTTCTAATACGACCCGAAAAAGGACAATAAATATGAAGAATTAAGGATGAAAAATGAAGAAAATGTAACGAAAAATAAAAAAATAAAATAAAAATCCTGCGTGTACACCTTGAACGTTAAAACACCATGTAGTCCAAAAAAAGAATTGATGCACAACCAATATAATCTTGATTCAATCATTTTTCGCCTGGCGCCCCTGAGATTACCCATTCAATTGCAGACCAGCCCTGTTGTAAAGCGTTTGTGAACAGAGAACAAAAAAATCTCCTGCTCAAAGAAGCAAACCAAGAGAATGGAAGATGACACATACAAAAGGTCAACGTGATTTTGTTCTGTGTGTTAAATACACAGATCATTACTTTGTTTGTGTTTTGTGTAGTAAGAAAAACAACAAATAAAAAACAACAAAATCCTAGCTTGCTCGGATCTGTATGTAAAATGGAATGAATTTCGAAATGAAGTTTTGAAAATTCATCGCAGAGAGGGAAAAAGATATATGGAAGCACTGTTTTTATATCCGCTTATTTCATTAGCGTGGATAATTATCGCCGCTTACTAAGCGGATATAGAAATGTGTTGTTTTTGCATTTTACATGTAAATATTTTTTTAAGCGTATATACGCGTGCAAAAAAACACGCCTAATGTGTCAAATATAGCAATGTTCAAATTTCCGCAGTGGCTTCGCTGGATGGTGAGCATTCCACAGGTATAGTTTTCGATGACTTTGGCGCATAAATCAGGCTGAATTTGACCGATGGCATCGATTATGTTGTCTTGTAGAGTGCGGTGATTTTGCGCCTTATTCGCATCATACGGACCAATGACTCATCCAGCTCAAAATCCACCAAACAGTAACTTTATTTGGATGAATTGGCATCCTTGTGAATCTCTCGTAGTTTGGTCCCAAATTCGGCAATTTTGCATTTTTCTTATAAAAATGGACCTCATCGCTAAAGATGTTTTTTCGACCAAAATTGGGTTAAGTTCCAACTGCTCCGAAACCCAATCAGCGAACACATGACATGGAGCTGTGTATGGTCGTTTGGTTTCAGTTGAACACCCACGATTTTGTGTGTGTGAAGTAGGTGTATAATTTTAAATCTTAATGTTTGAACATTAAGAAAATACACTCTCTCCTCTTTATCTAATCTCATCCTTCCATAGAAAATTATGTTATTGTTGTTTATTTGTGATATTCATATTCTTTTCAGTATTTCCAAGCTGACTTAACAATTCTAAAAAAAAAAATAATTTGTATTCACACCATTCCTTGGCATAATAAGATGTCAAGATAACTTTTAACCTTTTGTGATTACATACTTTTTTTATCAAAATATACAAATACAATCATTAATCTTGTCTGTTACAAAACGAACAAGAAAAAAACTACAACCCTTTCAATTTATCCAAGAAAAGCAAAACAGTCCGATGACTATTAACACCTTCCATAGCGAAAGTATTTCTTCAAGGATAAAGCAAGAAATCTTTGCCTTTTTTCATTTCTATAGCTTCTGGCATTTCATAATAAATGAGAATCCGTTCTTAGTCATCAAAAAATTCTCAGACTGCTCTCATAAAAAATAGATACCATAAACATCCATAACCTGTTACCATCCAACAATTTAATCGTTGATCAATATTTGTTCTGGAGTCTTGCCCCCTCTTCTCATCGTTTATCTCATTTCCTTGCTGCTGAGGATATTTTTAGAAACCAAAATAAAATGCCCTCTACTTTGTTTGTTATTGAACACTTTATTACAGGAAGATGATGTCCTTTTTGGCACCTCCTCATTGTGTCATATTGCTTGTTGATAGCTCTTCAGAATATCCAGATTACACACCAGCAAATGTGTAGGCATATGTAATGGTTATTCCGAGTATTATGTGTGAAATAAAGATATTTGTCGAAAACGATGACTTCACACTCTCATATATTGAGCTTGACAGGACATATACAATACAATCAGCTGCTCATACTTCAGAGATCAAGTGTTTCATATCGTCTTGAAACTCTGAAGCAATTTATTATTGCCTTGCAGCGTGGTTCCGTAATGTGACATGGCAGGCACATTTTCTATTGAAAGGATATTGATTTTTTTGTTTTGTCTTTTTTTGCTATCAGAATAGAATTGATGAGTTTTTTTCGTTCTCAGAACAGCAGCGATGTCCAAAATAACAATGCGTGAACACAGAGCACCAATAAAACCAAACGCATGTTTCATTGAAGTGGGTGGCATAAATCAACGGTCTTTTATATGATTCTCTTGGTTAGGTTTCAATGAAACTGGATTGGATACAAGGCATTCTTAAAATGTCATTTTTGGTTGGTCTCTAATAGAATAAAAAGCTTTTTGCTACATTTCGATACGGTCTTTAAGAATGTGATGGAAAAACTTTGATTTAAAAACCGACTCGGACGTCACGGATGGTCGTAATCTCTTCCATAAAAAATGCCCCTTCAGTAGTAAAACACAACGTTAGGAGGACACAAGAAACTACATTTATATGCACTCGAAACCACAACTGGATGATACTGAAGCTGGCATAGAAACGAGGATATCATTTTTCAAACACTCTTCTCTAGATGGTCCCCAGATAGAAGAAGTTTGTGGCAAAGAGAGTGCATCCATACGTGTAAAAAAAAAAAAAAACTATCAATATTCTTGTGCACGAAACAAGCTGAGGATATTAGTTTTCATCTCTAGAGTTCAATACCAGTGGGGATGATACTTCCAAAGTTTTATATTTTTGCTCTACAAAAAAAAATAAACGCGTCAAATGCAGGTTTAAGAAAAACGAAACTGGCATCTTTCCAACATTTCCGGCTGTCTTCGGCAGTTCAGGAAACACATTAGAAGTTACATCTTTTTAATATCATTTCTGTTGAGATAAAAATATTTAAGGTCCAAATGCAAATTCTTAAGGTTTTTAAATTCAGAGTGCCATGCATTGCATATTATCATCTTCACACCCTGGCAACTCTTTTGAACTATCTTCGTCCTTGAAATAGAAAAAAAAAACTAGAAAATGGAATGGGCTACGATGGCATATAAATTAATTAGATAAAAAGTGTCTGTAGAAAGAGAAAACATGAAAAAGGCAACTCAACTGGATGCAAAGACAACAAAAAATGAATTAAAGTCGCAACCGCGTTAATTTATTCTTCGGAAAAGGGCATCTAGGCACATCAAGGATTCCTTACTTCCGGAGCTCTATGGAAAAAGGATATGCTTCACCACTAGCCATGAAAACAAGAGGAAAAAAGGAATTTAAATGCAAATTCACAGACTCAAATGAGTTGTATATAGAGGTGCCATTTGTTAACAATTTTTTCACACCATTTAGCCATTTTATAGCTTTTTTCAAATCGGTTTGCTAGGTTACATTTTGTTTTCAATGGTTTTTCGTTAACATGTTTCTAATGATCAAGTTCACATAGTTGAATTCTTTAATTAATTTTTGAACTGATGGGTCATCATACTTAATACAATGTCACAGTTTTGATATGTCTATGAAGAGTTTATTTTATCATTAGTATAAAAGTGAGTAAATTTGACCTTTAAGATGTAAGGTGTATTTCGGTAGGTCTACTCACTTACTTTGTGCCGATACTGTAACAGCAAAATCATATCATATTTTCAAACATCTTAGAATCTTTTGTACTATTCTGTACCGAAATTGCTTAAAACATCTTAAATAATAATTTAAAAAAATGAGGTTATTAAATGAGGTTCTTTAACTTTTTCGGGAGTTTTGTAAAAACCTCTCAAACTACGAGGAGTGGTATTGAAATTTTGTGATTCTCCTAAAATGTCAAAGAACACTTGACATCCTAAATCTCACAAATGCACAAAATTATATCAAACGTCAAATTCACAAAATCGCTCGCAAGAAATGTCTGAGTGTAAAATCGGTAGGTATAGGGGAAAAAATACAGAACTTACAAAAATCTTGAGTAAAAGAACAGATAAATGTGAGAATTTAGGAGTTTTAGGGAGTAAAAGAACAGACCTAAAAGCAATTGAATATGTCAAATCACAGCTGTTGTGTGCAGAAAGCGTTCGAGAGAAAATATCATTAAGGTAAGAATGAAAGTAAAACATTAAAGCGGGTTCACAGTGGTTTCACCTTACACAAATCCGCCAATACGGCAGAAATTGATAAGCAAAGTTGTTGAATGTAAACTCTCTTAAATGAAGAATCAACACCCTCGAATTTCGAGAGTTGGGTCTTCTAGTATAAATTTTTATATAGATTGAGATAAATGTGCCTTGTACGCAAACAAATTTAATAACAATTCATGAACGCACTTCGATTAAAAAATTTTAAACACATACCATTTTTTATCATCCATGAAACCCTTCAACTAACAAAAGATTAAGTGGTCAACATTTTCTTCAAAGCCCTATTCTATCGTGAAGGAGTGTAAATTCGATTACATAAACGCACCATCGATCCTTTTTCCATAGCAGCTATAATTTTACGAGGCATCAATTTTCACCTGTGTCCGACTCTATGTTAAAATAAAAACCACAGGTCAGGTAAGTCAAACATAGTTACTATGTAAATCCAGTTGTATACATCCACAGCATCTTTTTGAGAAGCCATAAAATTGTTTCGTTCCGTCTATCCTAGAATGTAGAGCCGATCCATTTAACAGATTTATGCTGATATCATCAATTCTTCGGTAGTAAAAAAAAAAACAGGTATGAGGATGATACACAAAAGAAAAGATATATCGCACATCGATATCAATAATAATAATTACCTACGATAAAATTACCTGGTCCAGGACAGGCAAGTAAAATATTGTAGGCCTTCTTGTATGATTGATTTCGTAAACAGATTTAGTTCGTATTTTGTTTTCGGAGGTTAATGATAGTAAAGTAGTTTTTCTTTCAATATGAAAACTCCTTAGACAAGGAATATTTTTAATTTATTTCAAAAATGGTTTGTTATGTTCAATAGTGTATCAATTTTTAGCCCAAGTTAGTTTTTTTATTAACCCTGTTTTTAAACTGAGAAATCATTTAACGGAATAGTGTCTTATGAGTCAAAAATATTTTTCACCCAAATGTCCTTTTAACATATTTTTCTATTCAAATTGTGCCCGCATTCGAGTTCAATAAAATCTCGTCCTTAAATTCACAACATTCAGTGTTAAAAAGATCATGTGTTGTCACGAAAATTTAAATCACACAAATATTAACATAAGATCAAAGCAAACACAAATGCCTTGCATTAAAATAAACCAACTTAAGGAGATTCCATTTTGTGGGAATACAAAAAACATAAAAAAGACAAACCCATGTCCATTTGTCCTTTTGTCATCAAAATAAAAATGCCCTAAAAATCCGGTCCGATATGGATACTTACTTATACAAATCCAAGCTATCAACATCGCATAAGCCCCAGTGATTCCTCACCCCAAATCGATATTCCCAAGAATTCACACTTCAAACCATAACCCTCCTAGTAAATCAGCTACTTGAGAGAAGGATCCACAAACGTATCTATATTTTTTTTTTATCGAATTGAAATTGTCATTCTCAAGTTGATCCTTGAAGAAGGAAGAACTTTCTTCTTCTCTCCTGACATCATTAGTATTCTCAAGGAAAAGTTAAAGTTATCAGAACTTTATTAGCAGAAAGGTTACATTCTTTCTGCCAAGAAAATTCATTAAAGCAAACGTACGACACGCCCTTCCCCATTCGCAGAAAGAAGGTATATCCGATATCATTAAGTGCTTTATCGAAAGTGCAAAGAACAATTTCAAGCTCTAGCAATTGTTTAAAAGTATAAACTCATAAAAATCTAGACGAGCCAAGTGGTAATTAAGGCGAAACTAACAATAGATTTTTATTGCACCCTTATTTTGGCAATAAATATTTCACTGATTCACCATTAAGGCGAGTTGTTTTGTATTTTGTAGGAGGAAACAACACAAAAGATCCTTTCGTAGTTCATATTTAATATACTCACTAATTTTCGTTCTGGAAAAACAGAAGTGTCATGTGTCGGTGTTGGATTTTCAAGGGTTTTTTGGGTCAACAGAAAACCTCTGCTGGCATAAGCTGGCAAATAACTTTCAATTAAAGTTTGAATATATTAAAGGCGAAAATGGGTGTTTGAGGAGAAAGACACCGAATACTGATTTAAGTGTCCATATTTTCAACTTAAATCTGTTTCGGGAATCGTTGGGTGACAAAATCGGAAAAGAGAAATGATAGGAGGACATATGGGAGTAATTTGATGTAATGGTTTTTTTATAGGTTCTTTCGAGTAGTATTAAGGACTGTTAAATGTTTCCAGTCCATTTGGCCGTGAGAGTGGTTTGACATCAGCAATGGTGACGATGACGATGCCATCACCAGTTCATATTAGTTGCTTCGTTATTGATTTTGTTAAATATGGTAATGAGATTCTTTTAGATTCAAATGTCAGCCACGAGCAGATTTGCAACATGCGCTTCTATTTCAACCACTATTTCGCACATGCCGGACGGGAGCTCGGAAAAAAGTTGTGTAATGTGCGTTTTTAATGCGCCTAGCGTGACTTTTGCGCAACTCCACAAAAAAAAAACTTAAATAGATTGAACTGAAATCTCCGATCTCCGTTGCAATTTGCCAACACATGAAATTAAGGGGCAAAATAAATACATAGTTAAAAGTGTTTGTGGCTTATTTTTGGAACAAGATTATCCAAGTCAAAAAAGTCAGCTATCATTCCTCCATTAGGCTTCAAATTGACTTTCCAACGACAGACCAATAACATCTTTCGACCATAGCCAAACATGACACCTGGTCGTTCACTTGACGGTTTTTTAAACCCCATTTTGTTTGTTTACATATTCATCTATGTGGCATCATCGCTGAAAATTTTGTCCCAAAAATCAATATTCATTGTCTGTTGTTCTAACACCCAAGAAGCGTTGCAACTCATTTCCCGTTGGCATACATCAATAAGAGCATTTTAAGTGCAGATAAACTTATTAACCGATAAATCATAAATCATTGCCTTAAGCCAGAAAGTTGGCTCCGCCTAAAGTTTCATTATAATTTATCGTAAACGGCAAAAATTTAACTAATAACCTGCCAATTCAAATGCCAGCAGAGTTTGACAGGTGTCAAGTGTCATCGCTACCAATTAGAAACCACGAAATCAATGTATCTGTATTATTTGTGCTTGCCCAGCTAAAGCTTAAAATTTCCATTGCAGAAATGAATGTTACTTCCGTCTGCAATCTGAATTCATTTCATAATATTGCGCCTAATAACAAAGGCTCGGAATTATAGTTCGCTAATGAACAATTTTAGTGTGATACTAGCTTAAAATGACGTTTCAGTCATGACTCAAACGTCATTTTAAGCTAGTATCACAATAACTTCTATTAAAATTGTTCATTAGCGGACTTTTGCGTTATTCTGTTTTATTTTAATGATTTAAGTCCAAGTAATCCCAATAGGAAAAATGGTTTCACAATAAAGACTTTTCAACTTTCTTCCTACTTCCTCAAAACAGTGAGGAATGGAACTCAACTTCGTTTATATGGCAACCGCGGGGACGTTTATCAGCGGTTGATTCGTTTGACCCAATTATTCAATGACTTGGTGTCACATCTCTGCCGAAATGGCCGCTATTTCGGTTTCAAGGTTGGCTCTGAGTTTTGCAACCATAGCATAACATGCCAATCTACTCCAATTTATTTACTCAAAGTTATGAGATCGACATTTATTACCTCTTTTGATTTTTCTAGCAGCCCGCAATCGTGTTTTAAGCCACTCCTTGAAAAAAAAAAAATCAATGATACTCGAAATGATGAGAATCATGGAGAACTAAGCTTATTATAATTCTTTGTTCACAATATCTTATATTAGCAAAGCTGTTATTATATTGTGAAATTTAGTAGTAGGAGTCCGAAATTGTTCATGCCGAAATGAAGAGACGTCATCGCATCGGCGCGGCGGGCGGCGGGCGGCGGCGTCGAGTGGTTGAGAGTTTTGTTATAGTTATAAATTGAGATTCGTGCGAATATGACTATAGACAATTTAGTTCTAACCGAATGTTTCGCAAATTTGTACATGGATTAAGAAACTCATTTTATTCCACGAAGGTAAATGGTTTTCCAATAAGGACTTTACCAGTTTTCGATGAGTCGGCTTCGCTCTATTAACCTGTCGTCTTGTCTCGGCTTGTTAACCGATGACTTAATGTAGCTCTAATAAAAATATTCTAGAGGCATTGTATCGCATGAACAATGTGGCCATTAGATTGAGAAAACACGCTCATCAAACTAAATCATCAATAACTCGTTTATAAGGTGTGCTGTGTGACTTGTGGCACCATCCAACCACCACCACACCTTTGACGGACACCTGAACGACAGCGATATTTTCGACACTTCGACTAACTCGCTGTCACACTGTCCCGGCACAATCACACATAAAATTTGTAGAATCAAATTTATGCACTAAACTTTTAATAATTGTCAATCTACTAGGGCGAAAACAACGACCAAAAAATTGATTTGACATTCTTAAAGTTGCGGTCACAGGCTTAGAATTTCGGTTGAATTTTTTTATAATTTTGCAGACGTTGCTCCTTTCCTTAACATGATAAAAATTTTGATTTTACTGAATTAGTCTGCTATTACACGATGCCTAACGACTCACGACTCACATGAGTGCGAAAAAGAAAGCAGATGCGAGAAAATGAGATGCAAAAAAAAATTTCCGGTAAGTTTCGGGCAAATTTTTAGTAGACTCACTTTGACGTTTCTCTTTTCTCATATTCGTTTTATGCTGTTCTTTTTCATTCGATTTTCTTGTTGCTGGGATAAACAACATCGGATTTGTTTGAAAACCAGAAAAAACCACAGTTCAACAGCTTTAATACATTTTCGGAATCCATTTCCGAAATCCTATTTATTTTGTTTTATAAATTTTACTCAACTTCAAAAACTATCGGAAAATTAAAGCCAACGAGAAGGAGCATTCAAAACAAAACAAACAATAATTGTCAAATTTGAGGCATGGGGCACGAGTCAACGTGTAATAGCGCTTACCTCACCGAATACAAATTTATGAGGAAAGTCAAAAGTGAGTCGTGAGTCGTGAGTCAACGTGTAACAGGGGACTTACTTAACAGTGACTCTTCGATGATTTGTGCTTTCACAAACTGAATTTGGGGTTGTCAAGTCCCTATTGGAAACCTGATTCTTCTAATCAAAATCTAGTGCTGAAAATATATTAAAGTATTAATGATATCTAGATACAAGACCGACATCAAGCTCAAAAATTAATTAATATTATTATTTGAAAAACAAACAAAGCCTTCTCCTCCTTTCCTTTATTCGCACTGTGCAAGCTCTTTGATGCGTGCTTAATTATACAAAATAAAATAATAAAATTGAAATGTTGTTTATAACAGAAATATTGATTTAACTTACTTGCTCATCTATTTTCGTTTACCATTGCGCATTTTTTATGATAAATAATAATTTCTCAAAATATAATAAAACCATTTATAGCAGAACTGAATATGGTGACAAAACTCTTAAGAAACATTCTATTATCGTATAGGATTTATAAGCCTTATAGAATTAAAATTTTCATTTAGAATATTAAATAACCCTCAAAATAACAAAGATCTTATCAGACATGAAAGCAAAAGGAGAATAAATACTTTGAAACAAATCAGAAAAAATCACTACGGCGTATACGTATCTTTTTTCCGTTCGGAACACAATGTAATGCACAAAATTCAAAACAAATTCAAGAAAGGAGTTCAGTGAGTTGGGCCGAAAAGTTAAGATAAGAAATTGATTTGAAAATAATTGCTTGGTGGAATGTCTTTTTATGATTTTGAAAGGAAACAGCGACTGAAGAAGAAGGAAGTGAAAGGAAATGAAAAATTAAAATCGATGGGGCATAGCTCTTCTCGCATTCGAAGAAATATTCAGTTCTTTTACAAATAAACCTGTAGAGTAAATGAATCAAATATTTCTGTTGAGATTTAAGGGTAAAGATTATCAGTAAGATTTTTTTCAAATAATTAAAAATATCGGGTATTGAAAGTCTTGTTAAAATAACCCTCTCTGAAGTAATTAAGTTGTTCAAAAAATTCAGTTAAAAATACTTGGTGCCGTGTTAATTCAAATTGAGTTTAAGGAATATGTATCATGTAAGATTACTCATCGTTTGATTTCTCAGAATTTAAATAATGAATTAGATATTCCCTCAACTCAATTTTTGTTCGTACTTAACGACAACATTTTGCGATACAGATCTACATGTTTAAATAAGTAGTGTCCTCTAAAATAAAGTTAAATATGCTAAGCCGATTTCACTCATAGACAAGAGGATTTTAATTTTAAAGGACTATGAATTTTTAAGTTATGTTACTTGCAGGACAAAGTTGAATTTCATGGTTGCTTCTCTTTTTGTGTTGCTACGGATAATAGAGAAAGTAAATCGATATTTAACTTATTTTGTTTTCAATTTAATAAAATGTTTTTATGAAAAGCTAGAGTAATTCTTGTTGACATATTTTCTCATTATGAATTTTTCAATGTAGAAAAAAATTATAATCTTACATGAGTTCACATAAATGACAAAAGCAAGGGATTAAAAAAGGATAACAATTATGTACATTTACCCTTAAGGAAGTGTTGTGTAGAATGTTTTAATTAATATTCTTTTACTCAGCAAAAGCTGTAAGAGTTGTTTAATACTTCATCGTGAGAAAAATGTCAATAAAAGTATAGGAGTAGAAAACGTTAACGTATAAATGACAAGGGAAGTGCTTAAGGTATTAAAACTTATTAGTAATTAGGATGGGTTAACATATGGAACACACTCTGGAAGGTTAAGGTAGGTGGAAAGATTAGAACATTTACGTTTTAAGGTAAAATAAGTCTCAAGAAAAATTACTGTCGCCAAGTCAAATTACTTCCCTGACAAAACAGGTTAATATAAGCACTTAAATAAATTGTTTTTATTTTTGATTTACCCAACTTTACAGTGAAATTTTATATTTCCAACGTTTTTTAACTAAATTTTTGAACAAAAGCTTAACCACGTACTACAATCAATAATTCCACTCTTGTCAAAACATCCTTAAAAGTTCGCTTTTCTTAATTATAATTGGACACACATTTATGCTATTATTATTAAAACCATGTAGACTGATGTGACAAGTTCAGATAATTTTGGAACTTAATTAACACATATTGAATTGTCTAACCTCCTTCATCTCTCTCTTTTCAGAACATCCCGCAACATACCTACATTTAATATCATCCTAATCATGTACGGTCCCTGCAAAACCTAAATAAAACGAAAAACATATTTTAAAAGCTTTTTTGGATATTACATTCAATCTAACGAATGGATTCATACGTGAACAACAACAAAAGCCTTCACAACTCAATGATGTCCTTCATTCCTCCTGATGCTGCTATTGAAAATTATTATTTGAACACAAATACAGCCTTGCGCCCCATGAGAAAGCTACTTGTCAATTTTCCAGCCAAAAATTACACATGAAACAATTTATGGTATCTGAAGTTCTTGATAAATCTCCAAGGAAATTTACAACGTAGCCTTTATAGTCGAGATACGAGTAGACTAAAGGAAAAACACACACACGCAAAGCAATTATTGAAAACTCATAATTGAATTAAACCTAATTGAACGGAAATTGAATCGTTTACAATTTGAGATACCACAACAGCAAGTGAAAAAAAAGGACTTTTGCAATTATCAACTCCAAAGCATAGCGGTCCAGCAATGTCCGATATTCGATTTTATAATTTCGAAAACGATTACCACACAAATATCTCGCAAACCCTACTGAGTCTGCCATTCAAAGCACCATCTCCCCGCCCCTATAGTTTTAGCAGCTTCGAAGACGACGAAGTTTCCACCGATCTCAACATTCCATATGCTGTTTTTGAAATTCTTGTTGCCATATTTGCCATCGTTGGCAATCTGATGGTAATTGTTGTCTTCCATCGCGAACGGAAGTTGCGTAGACGTACAAACTACTACATTGTATCGCTGGCCATTGCCGACTTCCTGGTGGGATTGTTGGGTGTGCCGTTCGCGGTTTTGGCATCGGTTGGATTGCCTAGGAATTTACATGCCTGCCTATTTACAGTCTCGCTGCTGGTTGTATTGTGTACGATATCGATCTTTTGTTTGGTAGCTGTGTCTGTGGACAGATATTGGGCCATATTGTATCCGATGGCGTATTCGAGAAATGTCAGGACCAAGACAGCTATTGGTGAGTGTATATCTCTTTGTTTTCAATTTACAGACTTGTATTTATCTTTTGCGCTCTTTTTTTTTGTTGTTGTTTGCTTTTTTGAAGGCTTTTTGATGGTGAAAATAAAAATCGTATATGGCTATTATGTCGTTTTCAATGAACAGGAAAATTAATGTATTTCATTCAGGACTTGTTTTTTTGTTTGTTTGTTAGTCTTTTACGAGCAAATATGAGAGTGGTTATTCGCAGTAAAATCATTTTTTGGTGCACGGCATTATTTACATTTCATATTGTTGCTAGCATTTGCATTTTATAGTTTATTGTCGTCCCAGTCTTTGTCAATAGAAAACAATATTTTCGTATGGCAACTAAAATACATTTTGATGGAATTCTGATGTAAGACATTTAAGTAAACGGAAGTGAAATTAAAAAACGTTGGTCAGAGATAGATGTTTTTGTTCATGTTCCGATGTCAATTGAAATGGAAGTTGTCTTTTTGTTTTGACGGTTATTCTTTTCAACGCGTTTATTTGTGTCAAGTGTTTTTGTTTGCAGTGAAAGTGTAAAAGACTTTTTCTGATGGTTTCTATTTTTCGACAATGGATATATGTATATTTTTGTATCAATTCATTTGCGTACTTTTTGAAACTACCCTAATATTAGGTACAAATATGTATATCATCTCTGAAAATACTCTATTCATTTATATAAAAAGCTCTAACTGAATGAATCCTTAAAAGTATTCCCAAGTCACAAACATGACGTCCTTAGTTCTACTTAAGCAATGAAGAAATTACGACAAGTCTACTAAGGAGTACATCCAACCCTCATTGAAAGTTCTCAACTTAAAGTAATTAGTTTGTATTCACAACGACGAGATAACGTCAA
The DNA here is from genome assembly GCA_943590905.1 of Sphaerophoria taeniata. Lineage (NCBI taxonomy): Eukaryota > Metazoa > Arthropoda > Insecta > Diptera > Syrphidae > Sphaerophoria > Sphaerophoria taeniata. Next base: position 31,421,430 of record OX016541.1, read on the forward strand.
AGAGCCAAGCCTCTTGTGACGGAAGCAACTTTATTAAGATACAAAAAAAGATTGACGAATTTCTATTTTAGTTTATTGCATTCAAGCATTTGCAGTCGTCAATGCTTTTCAAGGTTTTTGATCTGACACTTATGGCTGGAACACAGACAGGCCTTACATTCGTTTTCGTTTACGTTACGTTGCACCCGCTTCGAGTTAGTTTTGACTGACATTTCTGAAATGGCATTGCAGCTGCTATTTTTCTGAAAAGTATGATTTTGTTTTGAATTTCCGTGCAATAAATATGAATTGAGAGATATTGGTGGGTCCGATAACTCAATCTACGGAGAGGTGAGGAAGGATTCCTTGCACTGAATTTCAACAAAAACAAAACATTTTCAAGAAAAATTTGTAATATTAGCTGCGTTTTACTATCACAATGATCTAGATCAGATCATTGATTTATATGTATGTGAAACAACAAAAAATCGAAATCCTACTTTTTACTTGGATCAATTTTTGTGATCCAAATATTAGTTCTTCTTCCGCACACAAGTTGAAATGTTGGCGTTAATTTTCAATAAAAACTGTGCTGCCACTTTCACACATTTATTATCCGGGAATGAGATATTTTTCAATTACATAGCAAAAGCTTTTCTCCATTAAAAAACAACAGAATAATCGTTCAACAAAATTATTGTAGGGCAACTCCGATGTAATTGACAGAATGAATAAATTGCAAACTGCTGCCAAACGTGACGTAATAAGTAAATTGATGATCCAAAGCTGTTTTATTATCATGATCTGATCCGGATCAGATCATGGTGATAATAAAACGCGGCTATTATTCTACATTTTAATAACTTCCCTTTGAAGTGCTTCTATCTTTCACCGCGAATCTCTGCAAATGAAATACACAAATGAATTTTGTTTGTAGACTTTTTTTTACAGCTGTTGAGCTGTCAGACAAAGCAAATGTTCAACCTATTTATCTAGATTTTCTGTTTGGATGTTACAACCAGTACTGTCAAGATTGGTAGCATGCAGCTACAACAGAAACTTATGTAAAAAAAAAAATGCTTCTGTGAAAGTTCTCAAGCTGTCACCACCATCGTTTGAGACTACTCCAAAAATAAATATACAAAGGTTTCATTACGTAACATTATGTTCTTTTCTTTACGATTGTCAAACGTAACGTGAGGTCGAAGCATGCATTTGAATCTCTCTAAAAACTAATGAATTTTGCTGGTTGACTTTGTTTACAGCTGTTGATCTTTCAAACAAAACAAATGGTAAGCATAATAACTGGATTAAATTACCATTTGGACTTACATTACGTAACATTATGGTCTTTTCTTTACGATTGTCAATCGTAACGTGAGTTCGAAGCTTCAGTGTGATAGGATTAATTGAATTTCTATGGCTGAACTCCTAAACTTCAGACGAAGCCTAAGGCTATAAACTATGTTTATAAAGTGTTATCCGAAATGTTAATACAAAAGGACAGCTAGGTACGTTAAGTGTCACTTAGGGCCTAGGAAAAAATAGACACAACAAAGAAGTATTGGGTTTATATTAAGGATACTTACATTGTGCTTATTGTTGTTGGTCAATGAATTAACTTCGCTTCTGTTGTTAATTAATCAAGGGAAAGTGAATTTAATTTTAAGGACACTTGTCATTTTAATATGCAAACTTTACGTAGCATGCTGGAAGTATTAACTAATTAGCTTGTTGCAACAGTGTTTTCGCGTGAGCTTTTTACTTTCATCAAACTTTTCGTTATTACAAGAAAAGTTGGTCAAAAGTTTGAACATGAAATGGCTTTTAAAATAATGAAATGGACAGTGTAGAATTGAATCGATTTTCTGGTATTATTTGGAGCAAGGCCATCTTAAAATCAAGATTTTTTTCTTTAGCATGTCAATCTTAATCATTGTGGAATTTAACATGTTTATTTGCAGGTATTATTTCAATGTGCTGGATGGCTGGAACAATAGTCGGATTCTTACCACTTTTTGGTTGGCACGCTGACGTCGAAAACAATGCCTCATGCCTCTTTGTCAAAGTCATGGACTACAATTATCTAGTTTTTCTTTATTTCGCCACAATTATAACTCCAGCCCTGCTCATGTTGGCTTTCTACGCTCACATTTACCGAGTCATTATCAAACAGGTTTGTGTTTAAATCAACTACATATCATGTAAATCTCTAATTCTTGTTCTCCTGAAACAGCTCAAGCAAATCGTTACGATGAATCCGGTAGGTGATTGCAGTCGAAGATCTTCGTCTACCCAAAACTATGCAGTACATCAACGAATATGTCACGGAGGGACGATGCTGCGAGTTCTTGGAGCCGCCCGTAAGCGAGACGTTAAGGCCACACAAAACCTCTCGATCATCGTTCTGTTTTTCATGATCTGCTGGATACCACTTTATACGATCAACTGCATAAAAGCCTTCTGTCCGGACTGTTTTGTTCATCCAAAACTCACATTCTTTTGTATAATTCTGTCCCACCTGAATTCAGCTGTCAATCCGGTTCTTTATGCTTACCACTTAAAAGACTTCAGAGCTGCCCTCAAGACACTTATTCTGAAAGTCATCGGCGTGGAAGTTGAACAGCCAGTAGAGGTGGTACATCGATTTTCGTTAGCTAGTCAACATCGATTGCAGTCACTTGAGAATAAAAGGTCTTCCCTGCAAGCGAGAATTTATATTGGTAAGTAGTTTCTTTAATTCGCAAGAGCACTCAACTAACTTCAATTCGTTTTGTGGTTTAAAGATTCTCCAATTTGGCTCCGCCAGCAACAGCAAACATTGAAAAATGATCTCACTGTCAAAATGTGCCCGCGCAGTCCATCCTATATCACCAACAGTCTAGCCGGTGTCCATCAAACTGTCGCTGCAGTTGCATCGGCCACCGCTGAAATCGATCGTGGTGCTTGGAATATCATCGAAACATCAAATTCAACCGAAAAAGAAGACAACAATCGACGCCAAAAACATCCATCGTCATCAATCGAAGGCCGTGAAAGTCCATATTCCTACGATAATCACAACTATAATTCATCAAGTCCCGATGATCTCGAATACGATGAAGTCTTCCAAAATACCGAACAAAACTATTGTCAAGCCACAACAACAACCACATCGATTCGTGATCGATTTCGTTCCGATGATGATTCCATTAATGAAAAGTACAAATTAGCACAGAGTGCTCTAACCGATTCCTCGTTTAGCGATTATGAAATTCCACAAAGTCGTCTAATTCCAGCTTCCAGTGAGACAACTGTCAGCTATAGCCCGTCGAATGTTGAATTCGAAAACTGCCCACCACTGACTATGAATTCGGAAGCTCGACAATCGCCGAATATTTTTGTGATAGAAAATGATACAAATCCCCTATCGCCGGGGCATAAGCCGAAATTTCGAAAATCACCGCGATTGTCGGTGGGTTTGGTTGGAACACGGGCGAAATGTAGAATAACAAGATCCTGTAGTTGTGCCGGGGACACTGAGCTGATATCGTCGAATAGTAATAATAGTATAAATATTTTAAGTAGTAGTAATAGTACGAATAATCGCCATAGTAATAGTTTCGGAGAGAGATTTAGTCCGTTGAAAAGTATGAGCAATTTTATGTTTCCAGCGTCGGCGCCACCAGTCAAGCATTCCAGTTTTGTTCAGATTTTCACTGGAAACGGAACAAGTGAAAATCATCAGCAGGAACAGCATGCGTCTGCTGTCAGTCGAAATGGAAGTGCGTCGAATAGTAGGACTAGGGGTATCAGAAAACGACCGACTTCGGAAAGCTAAAGGGGCTCAGTGATGTGATTCCAAAGAATACTCAGACATTATAAAATTGATTTTTTTTCAGTTAAGTAGATATTTTAAGGGATTTCATTCAACATTATAACCCAGCAAATTATCAGCTGCAAATACATTCTTAAACTCGATCCTTCTTCAGAAACATAAAGAAGATGCCTGAATGAAGATAACCTTTGGGATGTTAACTTGGGCGCCAGTTGAGAAATTTATAAGTGGAAATCAAAATCAAAGAAAATTTGTATAAAAGAATTTTTTCAGTGAAAAGAAACCCTGTTACAATGTATGTTAATTTGAATCTCAAAGCAGGGAGATGTACGATTTTCATGTTGAGGCGATTCTGATTCTGGTCTTCGAACTCTTAAGAATAAAACTAATTAAAACTTAAGATAGTAAACGTTATCTACCTACAAAAAGTAGCTTAGAAGTTTGTATACATATTTATAAAGAGGTTTCAAAGCTGGTATACAAAAAAATATATATAAATTTACCTACCAAATGGATGAACTCGTATTTTTATATTATTTAATTTTACGAAAAAAGACTGTGATGGAGTCTAGGAAATGAGGAATAATTTTATAAAACTTTAAGATGATGACAGTCCTTCAGGTTTCTTCTATGAATTACTTTCTCTTAAAAAGGGAATAAATTGCTCAAGCATTTATGAAAGGTAACCTGGTTATCGTGAAGAGATCTATAAATAATTTTAATAATCCGGTTTCGGGAAAACGTTAACGTCAGGTTTCTTTGCGATGTCTCTTTAATGTGACAGCTAAGCCTTCTACAAGAACTTAAATGTGGCTTTGTAAGTCTTTGAAACGTCATCAGATTTTGGTGAAACATAAAAAAAAAACAGAGATGAAAAATGTACCTTCAAAAAGAGAATCTACACGTGTAAATATTTTAGATTGAGTAAAGTTAGTAAGAGAGTTTTATTTTTCAAGTAAGAAACTACACAGTATGTGTAGTAAATTTGAGTATTTTTTAATAAAATGTAACGTAAAATACTATATTTATTCATACAATTCTTGTTCAAATAGATTATTTTGTAATAAATTAATTAAATGGAAAGACGTCCTAATTTTCCAATCAATAAATGTTAAAGCTTTAAATGGAAGATGTGTTTTTACTATGTCAAGGGACATTCATTTCGAGCTGTGAAGTTAGCAGCGCTGGAAATTGATACGTGTCAAATTTAACTGTCATCTGAAGTGTCAATATTAATTGAATGTTTGCCATAAAAGATAATGGATCGCTGCGCCGTAGATACGCTTCTTGGATGTTGGCACAACAGACAATGAACACCAATTTTTCGAACAACATTTTCTTTTACGGTGAGGTACATTTCTCACGCGTTGGGTTGGGTATGCAAACAAGGAAAATCTGCTCAGGAAACACACAAGTAATCGAAGAGGTGCCATTACGTCCAGAAAAAGTGACTGTCTGGTGTACTCTATGGTCGAAAGGTGTCTTAGGTCCAAGATCATGCTACCAAGATTATGCGATTTGACACCGTTATATTTTTTTCTGTCGGGCTACACAAAAGATCGTGTTTATGCGAATAATCCCCGAACTCTAGACGCATTAAAAATCAACATTTCTCAAGTTTTGGCCAAAATATCTCCAATATGTGTGAAAAAAATAAAGACTGAATCACAAACACGCTTCAGCTTTCGGCTTCGTCTGCGTTATATGCTGATTCCATTGACGCTAATCACGAGATTTAGTGAAGTAGATAAACAACAAATCTCGACTTTTCTAGGATTAAGGTTACATATTAGTAGATCAAAACGTAGAATAATAGCATACTTAGTATAATACTACGTTTGCCCTTACTTAAATCCGAGAAAAATCGAGATTTATCGTTAATCTACTTCACTAAATCTCGTGATTAGCGTTAGTGGAAACAGCATATTACGAAGCCCCCGCTTCGAGTTTGCTTTAAATGACAGTTCTCCCTCTATTATCTTCATCCCTCCGAAAAGAAATGAATTTTGTTTTTGTACTTTTTTTAACAGCTGTTGAGCTGTCAGACAAAGCAAATGTTTAGCACATTTGAACTAGAGCTTCCGTTTGGAGTCACGTTACTCAATATTACGGACGAAACGGGAGGTTGAAGCTTTATTGTCATACCATACATTGAATTCCTATGGCTGAACACGTAAACGTCAGGCGAAGCCGAATCTGAAGCGTGTTTGTGATTCAGCCTTAAGGTTAAAAATAACCCCATCGTATACTGCAAGAACTCCCGAGGCGGCCAATTGAGTGATATTACTTTTCACACTTAATGAAAAAGTCCAAACTTTATACTCAAATAAAGTTCATTATTAAAAATGTATCGTTACCTATGTGTTTTTTAATGAGTTTTCCTTTCGAAACCGAAAAAATGAATGACCCTATACTATATTTTTTCTGCATGAACAAAGGCAGGTTTAGGAATTTAAACCAAGGCACAACTTGCAATTACAATTATTACAACAAATGCAGACGAATTTTCTAACACAAAAATATTAAAGGAACTAAAACTTAGGCCGTGTGCGAATTGGATGAATTGTGGTTAAAAAATAAAAATTGATGAATTTTTAACCACTACTGTCATATTTTAACCTGCTCCGCAGCTAGTCTAATAATTTTATTCAATGCGAAGTGTCAAAATTTAACCAAGCGTCAAGTTTTAACCCATTTTTAACTGAATTCGCACACGGCGTTAAGCACAAATTTTATTTAGCCGATGCACAAAGGACAAAATTGGTACAAGCAGACGAACATGTTCGTTTTTGCTATAATCGTTTTTTTTTTAAGCTGTGTAGGGGGAAGGTGGGAGACTTAAGCCACTTTTTGTTAAATCGTTCATAAGAAACTCCTTATTCATTTCAGCCAGCTTACCTACATCTTAATATAGCTACGTTTATCACCTCATAAGCTTTATGTACGTACAGCCAAGTGATTTTTGCCGAATGCTAAATGAGTTGGAACAGATTTTTGGATCAAGTCTCCTGCTTAGCCAGCATTTATGAATTTTGTCTTTATTTTTGCCTTCTCTCTCCATTATATTTTGCATCTCCTTTTTTCAGACATCAGACGTAGATACATGTAAATTCACCATAAGGATAATAATATTCATATGTCAAATGAATTTAACCACTGCATCGGTAATTAACTGAATTTAAGGCCGTGTGCTAATTGGAAGAAATGCGTTAAAAACACTGGTTAAATTTAACCACTACTGTCCAGTGCCGGATTAACCACGTAGCAAGAGTAGCAATTGCTACAGGCCCCGCGCGAAAGGGGGCCCCGCATATTCAAACCCACTCATATCTGACTGAGCGTAATTTTTTGAGTGAAACTTATTAAGATATGGTATGTTGAATTTTTTTGATGTCACAAAAAAGTGAAACGTTACAACTTTTCCTACTAAGACAATCCACGTCAGACTCTCGGTACCCGCCTATTTCCTTGGCGTAAATAAAACTCCGACTTTCATTCGGTGAACGCACTAGCTCTACAAAAAGTTGCTTGTAAAGGGTGTTTTTTTTAGAGGTATAGAACTTTAAATTGCAATAAAACAACGATTCGATTAACATGATTTTTTATTCATTTGAAAGATAATCTTGTGGCATTACGTCATATATGATTTCTTTTTCTTTCATATGACTACCACGGCTGGCTTGGATGTAGTCCAATCTGGACGTCCAATTTTCGATGACAACGTTTGTGGCCGTATATCGGCAATAACCCGGCGAATTTTGTCTTCCAAATGGTCCAGCGTTTGTGGCTTATCCGCATAGACCAATGTTTTTACATAACCCCACAGAAAATAGTCTAGCGGTGTTAAATCACAAGATCTTGGAGGCCAATTCACAGGTTCAAACGTGAAATTAGGCGGTCACCAAACGTGTCTTTCAATAAATCGATTGTGGCTTGAGCTGTGTGACATGTTGCGCCGTCTTGTTAGAACCACAACTCCTGGACGTCATGATTGTTCAATTCAGGATTCATTGACTGTAACGTTGTGGCCATCATCGTTTTTGAAGAAGTACGGAAGTCGGGTCTTCCTCAATGCTACGCTCTACAGTAGCAATAGCTTCTTCTGTATGCACCCTACGGTGTCTCTGGGGATGCGAGTTATCAATTAGAGTAAACGTGGTGCAAAACGTTCCATGGTTATTCGAATTAACTGCTCTGATGGACGATTTTGTCGACGATAAAATGTACGTAGTGCGCGGTACGTATTCCACACAGAACCATTATTTTCGAAATAAAATTGCACAATTTGCAAACGTTGTTCAGGCGTGAGTCTATTCATGATGAATTGCCAAACCAAACTGAGAACAAATCACTTGACAGCTGTTAAACCGGTCGCCGTCTTGAAAAGTAATGCAAACTTAAAGTTCTATACCTCGAAAAAAAACTCCCGTTACTTGTGAACCTATAGCAGATCAAGGGCTCTTTGAAAGAATTTGCTACGGGCCCCGCGCTTGCTTAATCCGGCACTGCTACTGTCATATTTTAGCCTGTTCCGCAGCTACTGTAATTTTAACACATTTTTCTTAACACGAAGTGTCAAAATTTAACAAGACGCAAAGTTTTAACCACTTTTTAACGCAATTTGCACACGGCCTAGATTACAAAAATATTGCTCGTCATTTCTCATTTCCGCCTTCATTGTACAATGTACAACCATATCGGCTTTAACGCTTTTTCTACCCTTCCTCTTTGCTATAATTATAATAAAATCATGATAGTTGAACATTCACAAAAAAAAAGTGTTAACTCGACCTAGGGACGTTCCTCAAAAACTATTGTGAATGAACATTTCTCAACTGTCACTGTGATTACCAAAAAAAACTCGTTAGAGGTTAGTTTGAAATGTCAAAACAAAAACCAATTTCTCACGTGTACTGAAGAGAACGAGAACAGTTTTGTATATTAAGCGCGTTTTTTTTTATAATTTAATTAATTGAATATCCTTCGAAAATGTCTTCATTTTTCCTTAAAAATAAACCCAAAACATCAAAAAAGCGAAAGGTAAAGTCACACATTCTCAAAGTCAAATTCTAACCATTTTAACTGCAGCAAGAAGGCCCAAAACCATCAAAACCTTCCAAACAACTCAAGAAACCATCGCACTCCAAGGACGATGAAGAAATCGACAGTGATGATGCTTTCGATAGTGCCGAGGGAGAAGGCGACACACACAAAAACTATGCAAGTGAAGAGGAAATCCCAGAAACCGCCCAAGACAAACGTCTACGTCTGGCCAAAAAATACCTCGAAGAGATCGAAAAAGAAGAAAAATCCCGTGCCGAGGACAAAGAAGTCTTCGACCATGTGTCGCATCGATTGCAAGAGGAATACCTCGAAAGTGTTGGTAGATTACGTCGCCAAATTGCCGGTTCCATTGTTGGGTATAACAAAGACAAAATTCTGAAACACAAAAAACAATATCTTCCCACAACAACCTTGGCGTTGACATCCGACGGGAAGTTTCTATATACCGGCGCCAAAACACAATTTGTGGTCAAATGGGATTTGGCTACTCTGCGGCCGATTGGCACATTCGATGTTCAACCGCACACCGAGGATCCAGATCGGGGAATCAGTCGACGATCGCATGTGATTGCGATGTGCCTGTCGACTGATTCGAAATTCCTGGCACTCGCTGAGGGTGGAAATAATATTCAGATTTGGTGTCCAAAAGAACTGAAACATCTGAAGACATTCAAGGGCCATCGAGATGTTGTTACGGCTCTTGTTTTTAGGAAGGACACACACGAACTGTATTCGGGTAGTAAGGACAGATCGGTGAAGATTTGGTCGGTTGACGAAATGGCGTATATTGAGAGTTTGTAAGTTGTCTGTTTTGGATATTTCGAATGCCCATAAAATTGGTATTTTCTATAGATTTGGCCATCAAGCACATGTGACAGGAATTGACGCTCTGTCCAGGGAGCGTGCTCTCACCTCAGGTGGCATCGACTGCAGTCTGAGAATATGGAAGATAACCGAAGAGTCCCAGTTGATTTACAACGGACATCGGGGGAGTATTGAAGGGGTCAAGTTCATCAACGATGAGAACTTTGTTTCCTGTGGCAATGATGGGTCACTTTGTCTATGGAGTGCGCTAAAGAAGAAGCCACTCGTCACCCAAACAACGGTGCACGGCTTGCAACCTAACGGAGAAGCAAACTGGATATCGGCGCTGGCAACAGTTGTGAATGCCGACTTAATCGCTTCTGGTAAATTTTTCCCAGCCCACTGTCTTTCGCATTCTTTACACGTCCACGTTCAATTTCAGGTTCATGTGATGGCTTCATTCGACTCTGGCAAATGAGCGACAACGGTCGCAAACTCAGCCAAATCCTTGAAATTCCCGTCGACGGATTCATCAATAGTCTCACATTCAGTGCTGACGGCCTGACCCTAATAGCAGCCGTTGGCCAGGAGCACCGCCTCGGCCGCTGGTGGCGAATAAAGGAGTCAAAGAATCAAGTGCTAATCATTGATTTGAAAACAAATACAAGTTGATTTTAAGAACGGTTTTTCTTTAATCTTTATTTCCAAACTTTCTTTTCATTCATTTTGCGACTAGAAAACATGATACGCTTACGATTACTATGTGGATTCGAATTTCTAAATGCAGAGTTACCCAATGTCCGAGCCCCCACCCTCGCCGACAACATCAGCAATCGTGGCTACCAGTCGACGGCAATGTTCGATAGCACAAGTTGTCGTTACCAGACCCAAATGCATGCAGAATATCTCATAGCACTTGATCTTGCCCGGCGACGTCTTCGGAAATCCGATCTCGGTGAACTGATGATAGAAGTCCGAAGCCAACAGACCGGGAGCGTGTTGTGGCTTAAGAGCGGAATGATTATAGAAATGGCTCTGCATATCGATGGGCTTCATGGCGACTGAATTCTGATCTTCGAACCAGAGGAAGTACGAGTAGTTGAATGTCTTGTCCTTCCACATGACGGTGGTGTGTCCCTTCTGCAGATATGACCGAGTGAATTCCACCATTGACCAGATTAGTGGAATAACCGGAATCATTTTGTCCTCTTTGGTCAGATCGGGAGCGATCATTGTGCCTTTGGTTCGATTGATGTAGATGAAATGGACCAGTCCGGGGAATTCTTCCAAATACGACTCGATGTTGAGATTCCTCTCGGCCTTGACACTGAGAAATTCGGAGAACTCCAACAGTTTGCCCTCAACAAAGGTTGCGACTTCTGGAATTTGTTCGAGAGCAATTTGACTGCTGTCACAGCAAGTACAGGTGAAGAGGGACTTCAGATCCTCTAGAAACGGTGGAATATTCGATTCGATACGAACGGCGATCTCTTTGTCGTAGTTCTTGAAGTACTCGCTGTACATTTTCCTGATGTTCTCCCACTTGGAGGCGAATTTCTTGTGACTGGCTTCGACTTCGTCACCTCTGAGTTTGGCCTTCTTGAGTGCGTCCAGAGTTTGTTTGACAAACACCTCTAAATTGTCGAAGGAAGCCTTGACGGCGTCGGTGTCACCCTGAACCTGGACATTGAGGATCTTTTGCAAAACGAAGAATGTATCGAATATATTGCTGGCAATCTGCAAGTTGCAAAACTCAACGACGAAAATGACGATGACGCCCTTTTCCAGCTCAGAGCAGTGAACAATGCATGGAATGCATCCTGACACCGTGCTCGCGTGATCACCTTCAAGGAAGACCACCACTGTGCGGCTAAGCTGTCTGGTCTTTTTGTTCTTTTGCAAAGTTCTTCCAAGCAGCGAGAGGAATAGAATGTCAGATGCACTTAACCCCTGAGCGTTGCGGGATGAATATGAACCAACAAACTTGCTGCTGATGAAGAGTAGTGCATGCGATCGATTCGAGCCGACATCTTTCAACTTCTCTGTGGTAACTTCCAGAGTCCGCCTGATGGAATTCTTAATCTCTGCATTGATCATCAATTGGGGAATAGCCTCGACATGCATTCCCTGATCGACGCGTGCCAGTGTCTCATAAGATTCCACCAACGAGTCAAAGAGCTCCTCCTGCACTTTGTCAGCAGCAAATAGATTCGGTCCATAGAGATGTTTGGCAATAGAAATAGCAACGTCACAATTTCTGCGCATTATTTCAATAGGAACCTGTCCGATTTTGATGAAAGAAAATCCTAGAAAATCTCCAAATGTAAAATTCAGATCCTCCTCGCATTGGATGCTGCTATAGGTGTTATCAAATTGACAAAACATTATCCTCTGGGAATTAACGAGGGGTGAGAAGATTTGCAGGATAATATTCGAATCGATGGGAGTGTCTGGATTATCGATGAGGCCTTGTTTTTTAGCGATATCATGGATTTTCTCGGCGAGTTTTTTGTTGAATTTCTTGAATACAACATCGTTGGAACTGTTGAAAACAATCAAGCCGTTCATGTTGAGGTTTTTGTGTCGATTGAGTTGGAGAATTTTAATTCATAATTTTTTTCTTTGGTTTTATTTTATAAATTATTTTAACTGATAAGAAAATTTATGCACGTAAACAATTTTTTTGTTTGTGCTTGAACGATTTTTGACGTAATGCATTACAGGGATGTCAATTGTCAAGGTAATTGAAATTGAGGCGAGTTCAAAATGGTAGGTTTTGGGTTCACAACACGCGATTATCTATGAGAATTTCTAAGAATGATTTTATGTTTCTGTTTCTACGTGTAGATTGAAAAAAATGCATAATTTTATAATGATGTGTGGTAGAGCATTGATAAAAATTAAAAACTATATAATACTACATACCTAACTAATATAAATAAATCATTTGACTGAATATAAAATTATAACAACGCTGGTAATAGATTCTAATGGTTATGGTGAATGGATCACATATCGCTTTGACATTTTGACATTTTTATCAAATCGACCAAAAACTTGATGAAATCTGTTAGCCCAATTATTTTAACAAAAAGGAGACATTTTTAATAGTCATGGGAAAATTAGTCGAACAATTTGCCCTGCAAGGCCACAAAGGAAGAATCTGGGGAGTTGACTGGCATAATAAAGGCAACGCATTCGCTTCCTGCGGCGAAGACAAAACAATACGTATTTGGGCCCAGAATGGAAACAGTTGGACAACAAAAACAATTCTCTCCGATGGACACCAGCGAACAATTCGAGAAGTATCATGGTCACCGTGCGGTCAGTTGCTAGCATCAGCTAGTTTTGATGCTACAACTGCTATTTGGAGCAAGACTTCTGGTGAGACTTTAAAAATACATTATGTAGCTACGTAGATGTGATATTTGTTTGTTTAGGAGAATTCGAGTGCAATGCAACTCTAGAGGGACATGAAAACGAAGTAAAGAGTGTCAGTTGGTCCAGGTCGGGATCTCTGCTAGCCACCTGCAGTCGTGACAAATCAGTTTGGATTTGGGAAGTTGCCGGCGATGATGAATTTGATTGCGCCGCTGTATTGAATTCCCATTCGCAAGATGTGAAGAAAGTCGTTTGGCATCCATATGACGATGTACTGGCTTCGGCCAGCTATGACAACACAATAAAGCTCTACAGAGAGAACACCCTAGACAACGACTGGGAATGTACAGCAACTTTGGCGTCGCACACTTCGACTGTGTGGAGTATTGCCTTTGATGAATACGGCAAACGACTGGCTTCGTGTTCGGACGATAAGACAGTCAAAATTTGGCAATCCTACTTACCAGGAAACGAAGAAGGCATCCCGACGGTTAACAATGAAATTGTATGGAAGTGTGTGTGCACGATTTCGGGAGAACATACGCGAGCAATTTATGACATCACTTGGTGTCACCAGACTGGACTTATAGCCACGGCATGTGGTGATGATGCGATTCGCATTTTCAAAGAGGACGAGGGTTCGTCCAAAAATGAACCAACCTACTCACTGGTGTGCTCTGTAGATAAAGCTCATATGCAGGACGTGAACTGTGTCAGATGGAATCCTGCTAATCCGGGGCAGCTGTTGTCGTGCAGTGACGACGGGAACATCAAGATCTGGAACTTTGTTGAGTAGTTTTTAACTTAAAGAGGATATGGAAATATAAATATGTTTTTATTGAGAGAAGTTTATATTATTTTTTGAGGAAGGGATCGTGCAGGGTTTGGTAGAGCTTTTTGGCCTTCCGGGGACCGAGGCCAGTTACCAGAGAAAGCCTGTCCTCACTTGCACTGATGATGTTTGCCAGGCTGCCAAAATTCTGCAAGAGCGACACTGCATCGGTTTTGTTGACTGGTTTTATATTAGTTAACGCTGTCACTAGCTGGAATTGGGACATAGATGAGATTGTGGAAAGGTTAGCAGTTTATTTCCACTTACCGTCGCATGAGGATCAGAATCTACTCGCTCCATTATCATATCTGGGGGCTTATTCTCATATAGTTTGTAGGTTTCGATGATTTTACCAGCTTCTTCGGCGTTCCACGCCAACATTAAGGTAAGATCTGCCAGCAAACTTATTCTAGTCAAGGCCTTGAGGGCTTTGTGAGGTTCCTAGAAAGACAAAAGCTTGACATTTCTGCTTTTCAATACAGAAGCTCATTTGATTTACCGGTGCGTCAACCTGTACGAGTAGAACTCTCAACTCGAATTGTTTGCCGAGATCCTTGAGACGTCCAACAATGTACTCGGGATTGAGAATATGATATCTGAGGGAGAGATACAGGATGCATGCTGTCTTTCCCACGATATAATCAGGAACAATGTCCCGGAACTCATACGGGCAATTGAGAACAGTCTTTAGAACGGGGTTACCTCTTTGTTTTGGATGAACTTGAATGCAATGTGAGTTGAAGGGTCCTTGAAGTTTAAGTTTTTGTTCAGCTGTGGCAGTAGAATCGGACTCAGTAGGAGCTGCTTGTGCTTGACTTGAAGTTGAAGCTGAACTTGAACTACTTTCTGGAATTGTCGTTTGGACTTTGGGAATTTTTGGCGCCGATGGGATATCGATGTTGGCTAGTACATCATCAAAGTCATCATCGTCCATTTTCGTTTATAATTTCAAATAATAGTACCCGAAGCAGCTTTGTTTAACAATCAAATTGAAGTGCAATTTTCAAAAACAAAACCAGAACAACGAAGTGCAACAAGAAACTTTTGTTGACATTTCAGTTGACAAGTACAAGAAACTCAAATTTAGGCCGCATTCAGTGGTAAGGAATTTCATCCATACAGCCTCGCATGTCGATTTCCGGTCATTTAAAAAAAAAGTATTTTGTAAGTCCGGTATTACACAGCGCATGACTTTAATGCGCAAGTCTTGTTTATTTTCTTTTGAGCAGACATTCCGTAACGCGCAAGTTATTACACGAAGACTTTTACTCATTTAAGTACTGCGCATGTATTTGACATTTCTTTTCATTTCATCTTTTTTGCCGAAGTGCTAAGATCTTACAAAAAATAATTTCGCTTGCAAAAATGAAAGCCAAAAGTCTAAAAAAATTATTTATTAAACAGAATAATCAGTATTTCATAACTTTAAATGAGCGCAGAAATAAATTCTTTGCTCCATTTAAATTCATCAGTCATTTTCATTCATATATCAAAAAAGAATAATTTCATCCGTACGTTCATAAACTACATAAACATTCAACATACAAACATGAAATAAAGCAATTCACAAAAAAAAGAAAAAGTAGAAAGAGGGACGTCAAATTCATGCTAAGGAATTTCAACCCGTGCATGTTCAGAGAGATTTATTTCTGTTTCATCTTTTTGTTCTCCCTTTCTCTTTCGCACTTCATTCATGCGAGAACAAACATGCGCCGTGTAATACCGGACTAAACAACAACTTGAAAATACCACCACAAAGTTTTTCATTTTTAAATATTTTTAAGCAGTAATGATGACTGGACCCATAATCGCTATGCCTCACCTTGCAGTTGTGGCTTCTTGATTGAAATTCAGCGGGAGAAATCTTTCTGACAGAAATATGCCGTTGGATGGCATTGACGATTGAAACACAAAACAGTACAATTATTCCATCTGTTTCTTGACATAATACAATTAGCTGTTTAAGAAAACCCAATCGCATCAGGAAAATACGAATATACATTTTTGAAAAAAAAAAACTGTATTATTTGAATGATTTCCGATCGAATGGTACATATTTTGGAACCCTAATTATAGAAATCAGTAAAACATCCATTTGAGCATTTTCCAGATATAATGAAATGCAATGAATCTATAGGAACAATAGGCCAGTTCCACCTTACAACACCTCACTGAATTCTCTGGGATCTCAGAGATTTTTTAAGTGCAACAAAAAATCTCAGCTGAGAATTGAGATTTTTTTCTGAGATTTCTGAGATGAAAATATTTTGAATTCGATTTCTCACTCAGCTATTTTGACGTGACTGACATACAGTGCTTTGCAAAAGTATAATCGCACCATGTAAAAATGGTTTTGTGTAAAACCGAGGACTGCAGCAATACTAAACTATTTTTTTTTTAAAGACCCTCATTAGATAAGAAAATTGAGAGAAAAAAAAATTACCGTTACTTTCGCCTCTAATGTTTAGAAAAGAAAACAAGTTTTTTTCTTTGTTGCATAAGTATAATCGCATTCTCTTATTTTTTCAACATTTTTTTTTATTTTTTTTTTATTTTTTGAAAGATTAGTGTGGATTCTTACTACGCCGATTTTCAATCAAGTTAAAATACTCGATTTGGATTACTCTCGACCAGTTTTTTTAATTAGGAATTGTCCAACGAGTTCCATTCGTGCAGTTTTGTCTCTTGGAGCTCAGAAACACTACCAAACTGCCTGTTATTTTATATGGTGCGATTATACTTTTGCAAAGCACTGTATGTACAACAACAATTTGTAAGGTAACCATTTTATCTCAATTGCTACGTTCAATCACCTATCGGATAGGCTATCTGAGATACCCGTATCTGGGATATCTCTTTGTCTTCTGTCAAAACGTCTATAAAAAAAAAAAAAAAAACAAAACAACAAAGCAAACGCTTGAGAACAGGGAATTGTTTATGGCTGTGAATTCGTCGGCAAACATCTTCCGAGTCTATAAAAAAATATTGTTAAAAATAACATCCAGTCATTTTGTTTATATTTCTTTCAATTCTCTTCTAAATTGGAAGCTGATAAAATAGCGCGCCAAAAAATACAAGACGAAAAATCATGTGTTGATCAGCTGATCACTCGGATACCCGAGGTATACCAAAAATTCTCAGATACCTTTGGATTTTTTTTTTGACAGAAAATGGTTCATGTATTTGCTATTTTTACTATGGATTACAATAACAAAAGCTATCCGATACCTTTTGGTTACGTGATTGAACCCGCCCAATGAGAATTGAGAATTATGTTCCACCAAATGATTTTGCCTCAGTCAAAGTTACATTGAGATCTCAGTGAGATATTGTTAGGTGGAACTGGCCTAATGAAACTCTTCTGTCGTATAAAATCGTATTGACGATATTTAAGAATTGATGCCTGTGTAACTCTGTTTGCAGCTGGTTTTGAGGAATGTTTTTGAGTTTTGCCTTCCTTTCAACTAAAATAAAGTTTGTTTAGTAAAAACTTTTCATGAACTTTTGAATAAGGGGTTCTAGTCGTCAATAACGTCAAAAATGACTAAAGCTAATGGCTGAAACACAAATATGATTTAGTTTCCGTTACAATGCACGCGCTTCGAGTTTGCTTTGAATGACATTTCTCCCTCCATCATCATCATCATAAAAAAATAAAGTGGGGCGACAATTCTCTAAGTGCGTGTGAAGAATTGAGGTGACCTACAATTAAACGCCGATTCCTAATGGCAAAGTTGAGAAGCACTTTTTTCATGACAGATGATACTGTTGTAACTTGTTAGTGTTGTCAGTTCTTCGCAAGAGGCAGTACCCGTGAAAGATGAATTCGAACCCATTCGTTCTGCGTAGCAGCCAAAGCACATACTACCCTACGCAGCTGCATCATCATCATCATCATCCCTCCAAAAGCAAATGATTTTTTTTTTAACTGTTGTTGAGCTGTACAAAGCAAATTTTCAGCTAGAGTTTCCGTTTGGAGTCACGTTACGTAACATTACGTTCTTTTCTTAGTGATTTTCAAACGAATGTGACGTGTCGAAGCTTCATTATGATAGCATGATACATTGGATTCCTCTGGCTGAACTCATAAACGTCAGACGAAGCTAAAGCTAAAGCGTGTTTGTGTATCAGCCATAATTGCTTGTGGACGTTGAGACTCACAAGGCTGTATATTGTACCTACCCAACAATGTTTTTTACTGGTGATAAGCGAAGAATCCTGACAAGCCTTGCATTTTTAACAGATCTTGACATTTAATCCACACATCTCTATTATCCAAACGACGCGATCATTGATCTCTATCGAATGACAACTTGGGTGGAGAGAAAAGGAGAAATCGTGTGACTGCAAATTAGTTATTAATTAACTCATCATCTCTCTGTTTTTATCAAAATCCGAAGATTTTATAGAAAGTCAAGCCTTAAACCTAGGTGATCATCACTATGTCATGATTTCATAAAGCATCATAACGTCCCACGCATTATCGAACAACACGATCTCCCTATAAGGAAGATACAATTTTGGCAAACAGTCATTTTCATTGACAATACACAGAACATAAAACACAGTTAAACATCTTCCCACGATTAACTTAAATATATTTTCACAGTTGATCAGGTCCAACAATTTTGTTAAGGTACAACAATTAAATCCGTTTAAACGTCAAAAATGGTATAAGCATCGTTTTTTCCCACGTTCAAACTTCAGAAATGCATCACGATTTAAATACCTTTGACCTTAGCCTTATTCTGATCTTGGTATTTTTTCTTAACTGCAAAAGACATCAAAAAAAAAAAATATTCTTTCGTAAGATTTGTACGTTTAAAAATGCTCGCACTCACTCGTTATAAGAGTATCCGGATCCTCCTCCTCATCGGTGTGTTTGACCTTCTTTCGTAATTTTTTCAAATACGCCATCTTATATTCCTCACTTGGTTTACCTCCCAAGCCATAGCTAACCTCGTAAACCGTCAAAGGAATCACAGTCGAAGACACTGCTATGAGATCTATAAGCAAAAACACAAACAAACTTTAGCTTCAAGCTAATTCACTTCTTGCAATTAACTTAATAAGGTCTTAAAGCACACACGCACCTGGCTCATATTTGTCTTGCTCGTTCTTTTTATAAAGCATCGGGGTAGCGAGGGCTGAACCCACCAAAAGCACAAGGAAGAAAACTCCACAAGGATTCATGTTTTTAAATTTTCCAAAATAAACAAAAATACATCCAAGCAAAAAGTGGACAATCGCGCTGCGATAAAAAAAAAATCGGTATTCACGTAACGACTCGAAACTGCAAACTGAATGGAAACCAGGTCTAGAGGCGTTTTGTTACCTTGGCAGATCACAGTGCCATTCCATGAAGTGAATAGCAAACTTTTTTTTTAAGTATAATTGTTGATCAAGTTGAAGAAACCCAACCAAAATTAGAGTGGTTAAGTCAAGCTTTAAAGCTTTCTTATACCGAACTCACATGAAGTTATGTGTAGGTGAACATTAAGAGATATTCAAGCTTCAAGCTGAGTCTATATTATTTATTGAATTGATGAATTTGTTATTCAAGCGAAGCTATAAAATTGAGTCTGCTACTTTATGTTGTTGTTGTGCTGCTAAATATTCTCGCTTCACTCTCGATTCTTTGATTTGATTTGTCTTGGACTTTGCATTATTTTCCTCGTCCAACTAGAAGATGAAAGTGAAATGAAAGCTTGATTGAGCTCGTTTGTGCGGACAAGGGGTCTAATGTCTATGAGTAACTTAATTGCATGTTTTTTTTTTTTTAGTATGAATAAAAGTTTGTGGGTTTCTTTTTTAACATCCTGTCAAAAAGGTCTCATTTTGGGATCTCGCGCGTTTCCAAATATGAATGTATCGCAGACCATATCTGGACAGATAACGGTGAAGGTTAATTCGACTACATTTCTTTCAGACCAATGGGAATCCATTCGACTGTTTATTTGTAATTGAGTTTAATGAAAGCTTCAAATTATTAGAAATGTGAAATACCTTAGAGGTAACGGTAAGCTATATCGATAATTTGTTAAAAAACATTACCATTACTATGTGTTAAGTTTCTGGTACGTCAAGGTTGAACACAAATTATACTGACTCAATTTAGAAACTTAGAAACAATAACTAAAAAAGATTTAAAACATTAGCGCAAAATTATAGTCCGCTAATGAACAATGTAAGTGTGATACTAGCTTAAAATGACGTTTCAGTCATGACTCAAACGTCATTTTAAGCCAGAATCAAACTAAATTCTCTTAAAATTGTTCATTAGCGGACTATAATTTTGCGCCATTGCATTTAATATAACAGTAAATGATGGGGAAAGGAATTTGAATGTCAAAGTCATTAGTGTAGCAGTTCTTACGTCAAACGTCAACACTTATGTTGCTTACAACGTATTTGCCGAATGGAACCTTGTCGCATAGAATACGTTGTGTACAGTTACATTTGCTTTGAATGATTCTTCTCCTTCTAACATTATTATTCCTTCAAAAACAAAAGAATTTTATTAGCTGACTTTTTTAAAAGCAGTTGAGCAAGTGTGCAGTATTATTTGAACTACAGCTCCCGTTTGGAGTTACATTACGTAACATTACGTACGAAATGTGAGGTCGATGCATGCATTGAATTCATATGACTAAACTCGTAAACGTAAGGCTAAGCCAAAGCTTACCTAAGTGTTTTCGTGTTTCAGGCATGAAAATTAACCAAAAAACATGCGAACAAATTTTAAATTAAACTGTTAAAATTGTGTCATTGCTTTTCCTTGTTGCAGTGAGAACACATTGAATTGACTGTTCGTCAAATTCAGTTGTCAGCATGTCAACGTATCAACGGACGCAATAAGTACAAAGTTAATCAACTCTATCCGTCGGTCGCATCCGAATAAAAAAAGAACTGATCACACAAGCAGAAACTCATGAGATCAATTTCCATTCTTGAAATAGCCAAAGTGTGTCCAAATAAAAATGAAAACAGAATCTCTCAAGCTTCTATGAGAATTTGAAATAGTTAACTTTACTTCACATCAGCATATTATATCAAGAGCGGCTTTGCCAACAACTTTAACTCACATTCCTCAATTTCAAAAAGTTAACACACCCTCTGACTGCGGTCTGTCACACCTCCCTCTCTTCTTTTTTGTGATCGTTGATTGCGCAAATTATCTCGCATTAAAGAAAAAAAACAAAACAGTACTTAATCGTGAAGTGCTTATTGCGCACAATGTGCCTTACCTTAAAGACATAGCATGCGGCATGAAACAATAACAATAACATGACCACACAACAACCAGATTAGATCGCAAGCCATGAAACGGTGTGTGGCGCAGCATGCAATAAACAAACTTTCAGTTTCATTCGAATTCGAGATTCAGTCAACGAAATGGAACAATTTCCCGCTTTTCTAGTCGCCTTCGACAACCTTCAGACTGAGGAAAACTTGATTGCAACAACTGTTAGGTGTTATTTTTTTTTTGTTTTTCTTAAGTACCTATACAAAAATATGACTTGGAGGTCTGATGTCTGGTTTTATTGTCTCTTTTAAACAAATTGGAAGTAAGCAAGATTATCAGGTTTCAAGTTTTTATGTCCAACAAATCAGTTTTGATAATGTTGTGGAATGACGTTTGCTTACGTTACTTCAATTGACTTCCATATAAAACTGTACGAAATGTCAAAAACTGTATTGAATGATTTATCAACAAAAAAGTACCAATTCATTAATATATGTATTGCAAGTAAATAAAACAAATGAAATCATTGTTTAAGTATACATTTATTGCATTGTTCTGCCTTCTGTGCTTACACAATAGTTTAACAAACACCATTCTTCTTCATTTCCATTTTTATGTTTTTTTCTTTATTATAATTTGTTTTTAATATTTACTTCTTACACTGCTATTCTTTATGAAAAAGCATTAAAATAAAATTTTAAACCAAACTTAATGTTAGTTCAAAGATTCTACATGTTTTTTGTTTATTATTATTAATATTTTACCATTCAGTTTTTAAATTTTGTTTTAGTTATTTCAATTTTGAAAATATTTTAATTTAGGATTTTGTTTTAATAATTTATTGTTTTATTATTCAATTTTAGATAATGATGTATTCATATAAATTTATAGTATATATATATTTTTTCTTTTAAATTTTCTTTAACAAACTATTTACACATTTATAAAAGAACACAAAACTTATATAGAATTATTTCAACAAAATGAAAACAACATAAATTTCTACATGTTAACTTTGATACTCAAACAATTCCACTTCTTGCTTCAATTGTGTTTGTTTGTTTCTGGAATCAGTTTTGTTTGCTTTTCTTGAATCGGCCATTACTTGTGCATTTTTGGTTGATGTTCTAGATGATGTTTGCTTTTGTTGAATTTATTATTTTTTTTCTTTTGGGCAGTGTTTTATTTTTGTTTATATATTACATTTATTTTTTTTAAATTGTTTTTGTTTCTTTCAATTTAAGTTTGAATCGTTTCTTTTTTTTTCAAACTTAATTCCGTTTAAAGCATTTATTGTTGTTTGTTTAAGTTTTGTTTTGATTTTATTTTTAAATACAATTATTTAAAATTCACATTTACAATAAATATATTTATTTTTTATCTACATATATCTCTTTTAATAAAAAATAAAACTTTACCTACAGTAAATTTCAAAATAATTTCTTTTAACTACATACACACATTTTTTTTTTCTTTGAACAAAAAATAAGAAACAAAAAACTAAACATGTACTCATTTGCATAAAAATATACAATTATTTTTTTATTTAATTATATTTGTATAATAAATTAGTGTGTTTTTTGTTTGCACTAAAAATAAGCGTTTTATTTTTCTTAATTTTTTTATTAATTTGTAATTGGAATTCATAAATGTTTAACTTTTCATTTTAGTTTTTTTTTTTTAGTTTAAACAAAATTATCAGAACAACGCAGCAACTAATTTTGAAGATAAAGTTCATCTAAGGTTTATATATATTTTTTTTCTTTGAACTAAGCTTATAATGGATATATTTAATAGGGGAGATAGAGGACACAAATACCAACGTAACATTTAACATTTAATAGATTTTTGTTTATCGTGTTTGTTTTAATTTTAATTTTGTATTTAGTTTGTTCTAATTATTTTTCATTTTTTATTTTAATGTTCTCTATGCGAGAACAAAAAATAATGATTTTCTTTCTTAGACTCATGGGGTTTAGATTTATATATATTTAACTCTACACACATATTTAGTATATTTTTGTTTAATATTTATATTTATGTTGGCTTTGCTTAAATATTTGCGTTTAAAATGTTGCGAAAGCAAAAAAATAATTGTTTTTTTTTTATTAACTGGCGAAATTCTACCCAAAAAATGTATTTATAGAGAAATGTAAGATGAACAGTAGAATGGTCTCATAAAAATTGTATCTGTTGGTTGAGATTTTTTTAAGTAAAAAATTGAATTAACCAAATATAATTATTTCGAAATTTTAAATGAAAACAAGACGTGGGTGTGCTAATTGATTTTAAAATATTTATGTATCTACAAAAAAAATGTACTACAAAGAAACTGTGACAAACAAAAAACTAAGTTTTCAACTTATGAGCTAACTCTATGTTAACTCCAGGGCTCTATTATTATGATCCCAGAGATTTATCTTAAATTAGTGAGGAGTTAACTTGGCTATTAACAATTTAGCATCACTTTTAAAGAGTATTAACAACTGACAGGTGACATCTTTCTTGTCAGAGCTCCAGCGTTACCACTTGACTCATTTCAGAGAAGAGCCATTGCGTTTTCAATTTGTTATGTTGAATCGTTTTTGGCAATTATGAAAGAGTTCAATTATTGAATAATCGTGAGAGTTTTGAAAGAAATGAATTCTCTTCTAGATTTGAAATCAAGGTGGCGACCTTTGTATATTATTTGATATGTAGTATCAAGAAGTGTCGCCATCTAGTTAGAGACGAGAAAGCCATTTTTTTTACAAAGAGTTGGCATTTTGACAAAATGGCGACCTTATATAAAAAAACGGCTTTCTCTGCCTCTAACTAGATGGCGACACTTCTTGATAGTACCTATCAAATATATATACAAAGGCGGCAACCCATAGAATGCATCAATGCCGGATGGAACCGTCACATAGAATGCTTTGTATACTTTGACGGTTACATTTGCTTTGTGTGATGATTAATCACAAAACTGTTAATTTGCAAAAAAAAAAAAAAATTTAAATGTAAGAATTGTTTTATCATACATTGCTTTTCCTTGTTGCTGCTGAAATACAAAACCAATGGCGCAAAATTTATAGTCAGGTCCTATTAAGTAACTTTAGTAAATATTTTTAAAAACTGTTTCAAATTTAAAACCAGCTACTTATTTTATATCAAATTAAAGACATTTCGTAACCTGCTTGTGACTAGTTTAAGCCTTAGGTCGCACCCACAATACATTTTTTAAGGAAATGTTAAGGCAATTGGTCTAGAAGCGCCTTTCAACTATCTAGGACAGGGGCAACGATGCTAAGTTAATCCGCTTGGGACATTCCATGGAAGTCTCTTGAAAATTTGGAATTTTAAATATATTCCTTAAGATAAGCTTTCCTTCCAAGAAAATGAAGTGTAAAAAGGACTTGTAAAGATGCAGGTGTAGGAAGCTCACGATTTGTCAAAAGTTCTTCGATATGAAGGTTCTCGATCAGAAACCTGACAGTGATCTTATCAAATCTATATCGAGAGTGAGATTCGTCTTCGTCGAGTTCATGAAAAGGTCTTGCCTGATTTTTATACACTTTCGGTTTTCGAAAACCTTTATAATCGTCAAAAATATTATAACCTTCAAATAAACTATTTGAAAACATTTTATAATTTTATGCTACACCACAGATCTTTGAATTTGAAAACATTTTATAATTGTGTGCTACACAGATCTTTGAAGTCGATATTAAAAGTCAAAAGGTACTTTTCTCGGTTTTTGTTTTTATCACGAGCCACTAACAATAAAGTTGGTTTTAATTCGACTGTAATCATCAAAAACTATAGTAGCAGCTTAGTATCGACTAAAATAATTTTAAAGTGTACTCTATCTGGCTATAAATTTGCGCTATTGAATTGACTGCTCGTCAAATTCAGTTGACAAGACTCCATATACAAAGCTAACCAACTCTGTCCGTCAAATCCGTCACGTGCGTTGCTTATGGGACGCATTCAATAGGCCAGTTCCTACAACATCTTAATGAGATCTCAATGTCCCTTTGACTGAGGCAAAATCATTTGGTGGAACACAATTCACAGTTATAAAATGGTTACCTTACAAATTGTTGTTGTACATATGTCAGTCACAGTCACGTCAAAATAGCTGAGTGAGAAATCGAATCCAAAATATTTTCATCTCAGAGATCTCAGAAAAAAATATCAATTCTCAGCTGAGATTTTTTGTTCCACTAAAAAAATCTCTGAGATCTCAGTGAGATGTTGTAAGGTGGAACTGGCCTAATATGAACATATTGTGTATTCTTTTGAGCTGACAGTTAAAAATGTCAACGCTGACAGATTGACGGATTCCATCGGTCCTGTGAAAACTCACGTAAATACATACTGCATTCACAATTTTCTTTGGTCAGTATCTACTATTTCGTTTTGTTAAAGAAAAAACCAGGTTTATAACTGACCACACAAATATTCTGTCAACGATGTCTTTTTTTTAATGTTTAATATCTTAATATCGTTACAAATTTTGAAGACATTAAATTAACATTCAATAGGTCCGTTCCTTAAAATTGTGGGCTCTCTTGTGAAAACTGTCTAATTTCGAGGAATGAGGATAAGTGATTCACCTAAATAATAAAAGAACGCTTGACAGCAAAAATCACACAATTTAACACAATTTTTCTAAACGTCAACAAAACTCATTGTACTTTTTTCAGTTTTGACAGAACTCACAAATTTCACGGAAGAAATTCTTTTGTGAAAATCGTGAGATAAGGGAAATATTGTTCTAATGCAAAACTAACAGAACTTAAAAAACTTGAGTAAAAGCACGGAAAAGTATGCAAATTTGGGAGTTTTAGGGAGTAAACGAACGGTTCTAATGTACCATTTCCTTAAAACAAACGAAAGAATAGCGAGACCATTACACTATGAAATGAATATTTATGAATCGAATGGAATAAAAAATGTAAATTGGTTTTTAAGGTTGGTATAATTTCGTATTCTTTAAAGAGACTTGTGGGAAATTATTGGTGGTATTAATTTTTTGGTTGTTCTAGTAAGTTTCAAACTTTTATTTATAAAAAAAAATTACAAGTTTTGTAACCATAAGATTTGCATTGTTGTGTTGTTTGTTGTTGCTGTTTATTATTTAAGTTTTGTTTCATTTGAATCGTTTGTATAAGTTATTTATATTTTATTTGTTTCTTACATATTTTATACATTATTAGGAAGTTAAAAATTTCATGATTTGGAGTTTCTTTCTGTTTCATATTCATGTATTCGTAGGTTTTACATATAAATTTTTTTCTGTATTTTAGAATATTGAAGTGAAAACAATGCTTTCTGTTTCTGTGTTATTTTATATTTTTTACAATTTTTTAATTTTTTGTTGTTGAAACTATGAAAAATAAATTCCGTTTGTGTCTCTATATAGCGCAACATTTCTTTTTTACTTCTTTTAATTTCAAAATATTTTGATTTCGTGTTTGTTGTTTTCTTTTCTCATAATGTTTTACATTTAAGTTTTTTTTTTTTTATTAATAATATAAATGTTGCATTTGTTGTTAACTTATTGCTATTTAAATATATATATATTTCTCTTTTATTTTAAACTTACATGTTAACAAATGTTTTCTTTTGAAAATTGAACTAGGATCCGGATGCTAAAATTTTAAAGGACTGTTTCCATTTCAGCAATTTCCGTTTTATAAGACCTGGAAAGTTATTTTCGTACGTTAGATTTATTATTGATAAGAAAAAGTGTTAATAATTGTTTGATAAAAAATGTGTTTACTTACTGTTTATCACCCCTGACAAATTTTGAGTGTATAATTAAAAAAAAATGTCTTAATGTTTTTGAATTTTGTGTTAAGAGAGTACATTATCAATTTCCTACTTTTATTCAAAACAAAAATGCAGTTCTACAGTTTTTGATTTAAGGTACAAATAAATTGAGGAAAATATTATGGAAATAAAGAACTGTTTGCTACGGGTCATTTTACGATTGAGTTTAATTGAGGAAGGAACTAATGCAAATACAAACTAACGTGGCAACACTTCCAGAATATAATAAAAGAATTAAAAATAAAATGTTAGAGTAGACAAAAAAAGAGAGGCTACCTATTAGGTAGGATAATGAGAGAAGAAAGAAAATAAAACATTCATTCGATTGTATACTCCAGAACAGATCGGGCGTCTTTTTATTCTTGTGAATTATTTCAGAAATGTTTGTTGCTCAAAGTAAAATAATTAACGCTTAAACTACAAGTTTAAGGGTTGATAAAATCAAGATAACCAAAGCTTTTAGCTTTTATAAAATCAATTTTAAAAGTCTATTTACAACATTTAAACTAGGGCTCCCGCTAGTAGTCCAGATGTCTTGTTGGCCGTAGTAGGTAAACAGAGTATGTGATTTCTACTTATTAACTTGGACTTTTGAGTGTGGTATATATATTATTTTGTGATAAAAACCGTTCTTTGCTTGTACAAAATTAAAATGTCTACTATTTCGTTGTTTTACCAGTTGAAATCATAAGAATATACGGTTGCAGGAGCATGCACATTCCATTCGCAAGCAACAACACAATAGCATAAAAAACTTACCACCTGTATAAATCTTGAGCACTGCCTCCTAAGCTTAAATTTCCCAACAGTGGTGGACGTTCTTTCATATGATGATGATTGAGTAAATCTGACGAAGACGCCAGTCTAAAAAGAGAAAACAAAAATCAGTGTTTTTCCCCCAAAAGCTTATCAGAATGTGTCCTACTTCAATTGTGGCGGCTTAATGCCATGTTTATCCATGGCCTTTTCCAACTGTCGAATTCTCAATCGGGCCATGTCCAATTCATGTTTGACTTTCCACAAATGTGTATCACAAATTGGATCGTTACAGCGATGTTTCTTAATTATTTCCGTTGCCTCATAAACTGCTCCCCGGAATGTCAATGATTTACCCATCGACAATGATATCAATGCACAACAACCACCTCGATCTGACTTCGCTAAACGCTTACGGAAATACTTAAAATACATATGCTCTAGGAGCAACAGTAAGGCGGCCAGCAAAATACCAGCCATAAGTAGGAGAAAAGCTGATAAGAACTGCTCCAGAGCCAAAGGATCTGATGATTTGTGTTCTTGTTTGCCCGGTCGACAACTTCCGGTCATCCAGTAACGTCGCAAACGTTCCAAATCACCATTCGCACGGAATTCCAAAAGACGTTTATTGAACATTTGAACGTATTTTGAATTCCGACTGAAGGCCAGACCATAACCTAAAAATCGTAATCAGTAACAAATCCAAAAATGATGATGATCGATGCTTACCTGTCATAGCGTACCAACTTCCAACTGTTAACAAACGACAATCTTCATCTTGAGCTACCAAATAATCGAGGACAGTTCCATCGTAAACAAAACAGTCTAATCCTCCATTCAGCACAGATGCAACACCTTCAGCTACGCTGGTTTTGTTGAAACTATGCGGAAATTTCAAAGATTTATCAAACAGAAACCGGAAATTGATTTTTATTGTTTCCTTACTCTTTTAAATAATGATGCATATCCTTAAAATATTTATGGATGGTTGAATCAGTGTGACTATATGGAATCGTACCAAATTTAAATGAGGGCTTATGAGAATATGGATGGGTCAATCTTGTGTCATTCAATCCACTAAATTCGTGAAATTCCTCTCTGAAATAAAACAAATGAAACTGTTTTCTTGCGCCAAGACCTTCCTCACACACAAACCTAGTTATCATGAAGGCAGCCAAGTTGGCAGTATAGATAGCCAAAAACACTACAGCAAATAAGGCCCAGACATTGGTCATGAAACGTGATGTAAAACCTCTTGGCGAATCTACATGTACAGCGGCTTGAAACAATACAGCCCATACTAGCCAATAAGTTCGAAAAAGTGAAAATCTATGCGGAATAACTGAACCAGTTTGTAAGGATAATTTCATATCGAATCCGCTCGGCGAGAGCCATTCAAACAGAAATATCATAAAAGTTGCCGCATGAATAGCGACTATTCCGACCTATTGGAGAGCGCACACAGCAAAATCAATTTATTTAAATAAAATGTTTTTTCTTGTTTAAAAAAAAAAAACGACACACGCAGAAAAGAAAAACAAATTTACATACCAACATCCAGGAAGCAGTATCAAAAGGTTCCAAGAATGCTGTCGGTGAGATAATACCCGTTCTCTTTGCCACCACAATCGCAATGCCAGTTTCCATAAATGGTTCGCTAAAATCGACAACTGCTTCGCGTTCGGTATTAATCATAAGCGATGTGAGAACCATGTCGGTCTTCCGATTAACTAGCTCGGCAATGAGACCATTCCATTTGCCGTTCTCCAATGTGCCCCATTTGCCATCTTCTACGCGTACTAATTCATAAGTGAAACCTAATTCTTCGGCAAATTTTTCGAGCAAATCAATACAAAAACCACTGCAACATTGATAGAAGGATTCATTGCGATGGGCTTGACCGATATCGACATCGGCAGCCATTTCATGATCGGCAGCAACACGACATAGAACACCACGGTCCATCAGGCATTTGCCACTGACCGGATCGGCTGGTGAGAGATTAATATAGGGTGCTTCTTCGAGGAATGTGATTTTTAGATGAAATTTCTCTGGTACCCCCTGGGGTGGGGCGTGCGAATTTCCAGGCCATGCAATATCACGGATGTCTAGTTTTTGGGTTTCCCACGATTTCCAGACTCCAATCTATGTAAAAAAAATAAAATGGGGAACATATGATATTTTAACACTCTGGTGTATGCGATGATGAACAGACAAAAATAAAAACTAAGAAATTAGGTAAAAGAAGTAAATTAACTCGAGATTTATACAAAGAAGTTTTTTTGTGATCGTATCTGTTGGCGATTTTAGTAACACGTTGCCTCGTTAGACATGTTTCATTGCCCTTCACCGGACGACGAAAATGATAGCTGAAATTTGTATAGATTCGGGCTTTGGAGACGAGTTTGACATTTCCATACAAATTTCAGCTGTCTTTCATCGTCGGATGACGGATGACGCATTCTGCTTAGCTTTAGACCCATATCTCAAATTTGAGAATAAAATATCATAAGATATTTAATTTGATGTTCATCCCATCAACACGAAAATCGAATGAAAAGAACACAACATAAAACATATATAAAAAAGAAACGTAAAAATAAAACAACTAACAAGTGTGTTCAAGTGATGCCTCCCAGTCCCATTCTGACATCAAAAATCTTTTTTCCCTCTGTCAAAATATGTTTTTAGCAAGTGCAATTTAAACTGTGATTTAAAAAATAAACAAAAACAAAAATTCACTGGCGAACCCCCATATCATTTACAAAAACCATGTTTAATGTTGCCACATGCAAATTTCTTTTATTTATCCAAAGGGATTGGTAGTTTTCGTTTAAAATATCGATTTTGTTTCTCCATTCGCTTGACTCACTACATAAAACATTCAGCGAGTACACCCATAGTGTGAAAGCTCCCATCATCAGGCTCCCACTGCTGCTAAGTGAAACTGATATGTTTACTAATAAAATTATTCATCAGTCATTTTCGAAAATCATTGCAAATGACAGTAAAGTGCACTTCCTGCGTTCGGTGAAAAGGGGAGGAGACGCGCGTATGGATTAACCGATGTTTTTGACGTCACTTAAAGATACAGTACGTTTATGTTGCAGCAGAAAAAAAACACCAACATGATAAATCACATTAAAGGATCTGAATTGTATGATATTCCATAGAATCGTGCACTTTCACGCTCTTCCGATACTAAAAATAGAAAAAAAAAAGATGAAAATCTATCCACACAGCCA
This sequence comes from Sphaerophoria taeniata, assembly GCA_943590905.1. Classification (NCBI taxonomy): domain Eukaryota; kingdom Metazoa; phylum Arthropoda; class Insecta; order Diptera; family Syrphidae; genus Sphaerophoria; species Sphaerophoria taeniata. The sequence continues at coordinate 31,452,371 of OX016541.1, forward strand.
TGTGCATTGTACATATGAACAAGAATCAAGTGAAGATTTCCTCAAGAAATTGTTGCACAAGATATAATGCTTTTAAGGAATTATTATTCCAAACTGTTCCTTGATTGTGAAGAAGTTCTTTTCATTTCTCTTGATACCAACTTCAAATAAGAGCATTTATTCTCAAGTATTAAGAATCTTCTTTGCATTCTCTTATGCATTCAAATTTGCAGTTCATGTTAAGCAGATATAAAAATAAAAAGTATAAAAACATTATTTTTGTCTGATACATAAAAGTGGTTGGCAGATGGCAGCTATTCATTATTTAATTTAAAAATGGAACGTTCAATTAACAAGTCAAAAAAGTACACCCTTTGCCAAAATTAAACAAAAAATTATCAACGTGAAAAAATGGATTGGGGTAGAAAGACCGAAAACCAAAATCTCACAAACCGAAAAACCACAAGCCGTATGAACGCAAACTACTTTCCCGCACAATTTTTGTCCGAATGTCATTTGACCTAAAAAAAAACCTTAGTTTTTCATAAGAATCCTTTTCGTCACTCAAAATTATGAAATTAACTAGATTTCTAACAGCACAGAATTAGGACACACCTTTTTTGAAAAACAGAAATATTTGGAAACACGAAATGCTGAGAATCATGGAGAACCAAGCAAAATAATTCTTTGTTTAAATAATTCTATGCAAGCAATTGATTTTTTGTGTAGAATTATAGTTAATTGTTTATAAGTGCTGTGCATTTATGTGTTCAAGCATGAACAATTTTTAACTGAAATATTGAACAATGGGAAACGTGAATTAATTTGGAATGTAAGATTTTTTTATTAAAATCGTATTCCTGCCATTTTGTCTTGCTATTTTTCTTTAAATAAAACACATTTTATTATAATTTATCTTTCCATTTAGTTTTATTTAACAAAATAATCAGTTTGTTGAATTTTTCTCAGAATTTTTACGCTGCATATTGTTGACGTGTAGCGACACCATATTTTTTTGACAAGTTTGTCACACTTCTAAATCTCCAAAATATCTGCTTTCTGATCATGTGTTTCTGATCATGTGTTAATTCAGTGCATTTTTGTAAGAAATGTTGAAAAAAATTGGTTCATGTTTAAGAGCTATAAGATTTGTTCACGTATTAGAATCCAGGCGTTTTTCTTTTTTAGTTCAGAGCTCCGAACTCTGAGTGTTCAGAGCTTGCTGAACACGCTCTGAACAAATGAAGCTCTGAACATTTTCTGAACGCTCGGATTTCATTTTGAAATGCAATGGAGCATTTTTAGTTCAGACATCGACACTTCGTATTTTTGAAAGCTGAAATTAACATTTTTTTATTAATAAATAAAATATTTAATTAATTATTCAAAATAAAACTTATCATCTTTGCCTGAGCTACTTGTTTCCACCACCATTTCAATTGTTTTGAGAAAAACACGCTTGCGCTCAGCATTTCGTTCATTATGCTCGGTCTCTTTTTTCTGAGCGCGTCGGTCGAACTCTGAACACTCAGAATCAGTGCTCTGAACGAAAAAAGTAACACAACTTTGATGCTCTGAACACTCTGAACTAAAAAAGAAACACAATTTTTCATTTGACAGTTCAAGCTCTGTTCAGATGTAAAAAAGAAAAACGCCTAATGTAAAAAACAAAGTGTTCACGTTCTCCAATGTTCACTGTGTTTAGAAATATTTTAACTACGATTTTTAATGCTTCGTTCTCCATGATTCTCAGCGTTTGGTGTCTCATAAAATTTCTATTTTTGAGAAAGGGCGTGAACTAATTCAGATCCAAAAAAGTATCAGATTTCGATCTCCTAAATTCTCATAACTTTGAGTGACGAAAAGGAATGTTAAAAGTAGTGCGAGACAGTTGTTTGCGATCTTTTGGTTTGCGATTATATGGTTTTCGGTCTTTCAACCCCAACCCTCCTTAATAGTGATAAATCAAAGAAATAGTACTATTTCTTTTTCCAAAAAGGAGTAAATATCGCAAGGAAAAAATTTGCAGTCTTATGACATGCGGTCATTTGATATGCGTGCTTTCGAGATGCACTGTTTCTTCTGAGTATAGTTAGTACCCATTTGATTTTTCTCAAAAAGGATCCTTCGACTTTGCTTCTGCAATTTAAAAATGATTTTTGTACTACCCTCAAACGAAAGGAAATTTTTGTTAACTAGATTCTCTGTCTGGCTCCATTAAAAGAATATGTATTATTTTCTTGCACCCTAACCGTTAAATCGTCTTCTAACTCACCCTTTATACCCCTTATATGTTATATGCCAAGAGCACATTGTGGGTTAAATAGGAAGTGTCGCTGACTCAAGTGTTGGAGAATGAAAACGAATCTCTACTTAACAGTACGACCGAAGTTGGGTTCAAGTGTAATTTGACGAGCATTCTTAGAAACGTGAGTATTGCGGATGAATTGTTTACAGGGAGGAATGCAATATGCAACTGTCTATTTCACATGAGCATTGAACGTAAATGTAACGATATAAGAGAGAAAGGCAAGAAACGCAACGAACAATTCCCAAAAGTTTCTAGGATTAGTGGATCGAAGTCGAAAGATCAGATCACAAGGAAATCACAACTCCTTCAAAAGAAAGTACGTATCTACACATAAGAGCAGAATTAAAAGAGACAGACTGTACATAACCAATAGCTTCGCAGCGTACTTTCCATTTTGATGGAAAAACGCAATAAAATCCTTTTTAAAGAATACCTTAGGTGTCCCAATTTAAGCTTCAATGTGACACTGACAAATTATCTCAGGCCGAAATGTCGACTAACGAATCCATATACCATCTGATAACAATTCAGTAACCGACAAAACAAAAAAAGAATACCCACTCCTACTAATGGCCAAAAGCAATAGACAAAGCCAATTTTATAAGAAAATATTATGCTCCAACTTAAGACGGATGTAGGTACGAAAATTGTTTATGTTGGTTGTACCCAACTCGAAGGTACCCATATTGCAGTATAGTTTGAGTAAAGTGATAAATTCCCAAAGACTATTATTTCTTTTCTCAGCAAAAATTACACCTAATTTAGCATTTCTTATTCAGCAAAACGCCGCCGGCCACTGTGAGAGATTCGAATAAATGAATGGAATGCTCTTCGAAGCCTTGGATAAACGATTGTATTATGTGTGGTTCTTAAGAGGTTGCTGGCTTCTGCAGGTCTCATGTCTACAGCTCATATTCAGTTTATTTATTTTTATTGGTTCGGCTTCGTATTATTACAATATATTGATTGCAATTTGGGGAACTGCCCACATTGAATTTCCTCTTTAGTTCTTAGATCATGTTTCCCAAAATAATATTGCTTTATCCACTTGGATCGGAACTGGAAACCCAAAGGTTTTTTATTCGAATCAATTTTGATATTAAGGAGTTTTTCTTTTTTATGCCAAAGTTTTTTTGGAGAAAACATGACACAGGAAACTCAATGGAAGAAGTTTTAAATCGATTGAACTTTAACAGAGCGGACTATGAGAATTGTATTCTTTTGAGAGTTTTTTTTTGTAGCCCGTTAATGTTTGTCGAGTTAATCAAGGATAATGTGAAGGAATTAGTCCCCGATTAATCTTCGACTAAGCGGTATTCAAGTGCCTAAAACGGAAGATCAAAGTGCCACTTATTGAAATTAGGGTACGCTCTGTTGTTTGACAAAAGCTTTAATTTTATGCGCTCGCTCCCAAATCTTCTTCTTGCGCGTCGCGTCGTCAGTCGTCACAATAAATAACTGAGTAAGCTTTTCGATTGAATATGGGTAAACAAATTAAAAAATTGTAGGACAGGTGCGAGTTGGGTGTGTTCTCGGAATAAAGTGAGGTTGGGACAATGATTTAGGGTTAAGTATCAGAAGATAAACATTTAGCACTGAAATCAAATGAGGTTCAAGTATATTTGTTTGATTTAATAGAAGAGGGAATAGAGTAGTACTATGATTTAAGGCAAGGACCCACTTTTATAAAGGATAAGGAAAGGTTTAAGAAGGATTCCAAGGGGTTTGTTAAGTTAAGCTACGGAAATAGATAAAGGTATTCCAAATTATATTCGATGGGATGAAGGTTGGGCAGATTTAAATTTGAGGTAAGGAATTTAAAACCCCTTAAAGTCTGTGTAAATTTTAATATTTATTTAGCTTCCCATTCAAAGTAATTTTAATACATGTGGTTTGATTTTGTTAAGAGATATTGGCATAGTTAGACATTTTGTACCCCCCTACCTACCGTTTTTGCCAAACTTGTGTCGAAAACAAACACAATGTCTACATAATGGTGTCTTACATAGGAAGTTTAAATTGGACAAATATCATTATTGAAGAAAGAAAATTCAATCAAAAACAAAATCACTTTAATAGGTTGAGAAAATTTTAAATTTTGTTTACAAAACAAAACTAAGCCCTACTTGTTGTTCCTTAGCTAAAGTTTAACCATAAATTTTATTCTTGGCACTACCAGAAATATTTATTTAAATTAAAACTTGTTGTCAAAAACATATAATTCCGAGATTGGGGTCTGTTATCTCGGCACAAACCATTAAATAAATATAAATGCCACAAAAGTGCCAAACCACTTTTCAATAAATTTGAATATTTTCTTCAGTTGTGCAAACTTTTCAATAAATTCCAGATTTTTATTTGAACGAACCGCAATAATTTCTTGTTTCACTAAAGACTTCCTCGACATATTTTTCCATTTTCAACCATTTTCGAATTTCCAACTCACGAGTAGAAAAACGAAGAAAACAAAACTTTTCATTTTCCCTTCGTTGACAAAAGTTTTTGTACACACTGAAAAGCATAGCTGAATGTTATGTCAAAATCAATCCCAATATTTGAGCTCAAGTACAAAATAAAACAAAAAAAAAAAAACCTTGATGGCCATAAACATAATGTTTTCACTTACCTCTTCCCAAACTAAATTCTTGTTGTTCGCACTTGGACGGAGGTTCATAATTTTCAATTCGGCAGACTTCAGATCACCATCGGCAGTGAACTCAATATTTGGCTTATTTAGGTCACCCTCAATCGATACGTTTCGTAGATACTTAAAAAATCTGTAATGTACACAAGAGAGGGAGTGAAAGAGAGAGAGAGAGAGAAAAATTGAAAAGTAAACCCAAACTTTTACCCCCTTCACATCAATGCCATACAAAATCATTGTCATAAACTTCATTATCATCATCAACAACAGCAAAACATCGTCATGATGATAATATTCGTCAATTTATTGTAGATTTTATACTTACATCTCTCCATTGTCCCATCGTCCACGGCCTTCGTCATCACATGAAAGTGATTGTGTTGTCAACTTTCTTCCAGCATTTGCCGGATCTGTCAAGTAAGCTTCCACTCCATATCCATAGATCTTAATCGCATTAGAAATCTCATTCATCAAGGCTCCGCTGCTTGTGTCAAAATGCACTCCCAGCATGCCAACCGGAAATTGCGAATGTGTATCTTTCTTTTCAATAACAGACTGACTCACAACCCATACGTAATTCTCTCCCGTTAACTTCAACTCTTCAGCTTGTCTAAGGATATTGATGGCTTCACCTTGAGTGGCATAGAGGAGCATTACTCTGGCTTCGCTATTGACTAACTCCACAAGGTCACTAGCTCGTGTTACAACTATCGAATTCAATATTGTAAATTTGAAATGTTCCTGCATTTCGGCAACACGTTCTCGCACAGCTTGAACAAAATCATCATGTCCAGCTATTTGAGAGGTGACCACCGAGAATTGATGCCATTTGTATCGTTCGAGAATGCTCAACATGGCCGCACTTTGGTGTTCTATGCTTGGAGCCAGCTGAAGTTGAAGCGTTGATTGGGAGGCACGTCGTTCAAGGCCGGAATTATCGGCATTCCATGATATCACTGGAATACCTAAGTATCCGGCCAATTGCAGGAAATACTGAGCAGATGCTGTACTATGGCCAAATTGTTCATTGTTCATCATATAAAGAATCGCAGAGACGTTCACGTGTAGAAATTCCTTGCACAGTGTACTTAGAATTGCTGAAAGAAAACAACAACAACAAATTGAATTGCTTACTTACAACAACAACAATAGAAACAACAATAACAAGGAAGAATGGTATAAGTAAATTTAAACCCTTTTGTACGAGAATAAACGAGGAAGAGGTCTTTTTGAAAGGCAGGACCTTTTTTACGTTCGTGTTGGTGGCATGAACGGCATTTCAATGGAATTGCTTGTAAATTGAAATGTTATGTGATTTTTGATGGTTTTTGTGGCAGACAGTTTTTGGTGTAGATATTGAAAAAGTTCGTTTTTTGTTCTCTTTTCAATTTTTGTATTTTCTGAATATTACAGAGATGGAGTAGTTTTTTTTTCTTTTCTTTTTTGGTATTTATTGAGGAAAAGCAAATGACTTTCTGTTTCCAAACGACTCAGGCCATTTGAAAATCTTATTTTTAAATTAAGGACCAGTGAGTGCGGTGAGTGGGTGATTCTATTACTTTTTTTTTAGTACTATTAAATTTGAAAACAAAAAATCGAAAAGAAGAAAAACGAAAATAGGCAATTCTGAAACGTGGGCAAAAGATGAAAATAATAATGCTTTAAGGATTCAGTTTTTGTCGTTCTGGAGCTATTTTTATGGTTGAGAGTAAAGTCGATTTCTGTATTTTCTTTCATTTTGTCGTACAAGGACATTGAATTTAGAAAATGTAAAATGAGATCTTTCATTTAATATTATCTTCAAGGTATTTCCTTAACAGTTCCCGTTTTAATATCCGCAATTTATTATGATTCCTGTTCCGTGTTCGTACGTTCGTTCGTTGCTCTAAATAGGAAGCTACCCTATCTCTTTGTGTTGGGGTTTTGTAACATGAAGAAAGTGATTTGTTTCAAGATTCATATATTAGGGAATTACAAGAGACGTGTATCTACCGTTAAATGAAAACCCCAATAAAGTGTCTTTGTGTTGTTTATTATTGTTTTCTTTTTGTCTTTTTTTTTGAATTTGGAAAAATGAGTATGTGGTAGGATGGAAATTGACATCAAGGGTTTTTAAATTACATTTCGAGTCTCATGAGAAGCTCAAAAGCCTTAAAAATTGGAATATATTTTTTAAAAGAATTAAGTGGGTTGGTAGTATGTTGACTTCTATCGTTCTAGGACGAAAAAGTGACGCAATTGTTTTTTTTTTGCGAGGAAGAATGTAGCGTATACAATTTAATTTCGTTTTTTTTTTGTATATGTTATACACAGTTATATACAGTTAGCTATACAGTTAAAAACAACTGGAAATGTCAAATCACAGTGGTTTTAAACAGCTGTTGTGTGCAGGGTTCGCAAAGAAATGTCAGAAATGTCATTAAGAATATAGGTGGATTCACATTACACAAAACCGCCAAGACAACACAAGTTGATAAACATGTTGTTGAATGTGAACCCCCTTAAATGAAATATCAAGTGGAAGTAACCTAAATTTTCGGAGTAAAAGTTTGAGATCGTCAAACTAACTGAATGTTAAAATAAGGTGATTATATTTGGCAAAAATATCCGTAGTGAAATATTACAAATACAAACTCTTCACTGTGGATAGAAGTAGAAGTAGTAGGAACTTCGAAGCTTGCTCTAGTCTTGAATATACATGTTGGTACAATTGATTACTCTTGTGTTTCTCGAGGGCATGATAAATAATTTCAAATTTTTCATTTTCACTCGGAATTAACGCCTTTTACCGTTTGGTTCACTTTTTGAGATTTCATGCTTTATCTGCAATAAACTTACGAGAAACAAAAAGCGACGAAATGGAAAGCGCTGTCGACAGCACTTTTATAAGAAAAACGCAAATTAAGTTCTTGTGAAAAACGTTGTTTAGAAATCCAATCTGACTAAAGTTAATCAGCAGATTCCTTGACTTTTGGATAGGTTTTTGGAAAATAATATTTCAATACGGATACTATGTTCGGATTAAAGAGAGTCTCTCAGAAACGAAAATTATAGGGGAATCGTAATCGATGCTGAAATGTTGAAAGAACTATTTCTATGTTATAGAAATCACAAACACGACAATAAGCATCGGAAACAATGTACTGATCACAAAAGGACATTGGAATTCTCTTCTGAAATTTTAGATCGCTCTGCAGGGTAGCAGCTAACCGAGCTCTTGACTGACATAACAGCACAAGAGATTTTATGTAAAACAAGTTGCAACTTGGTTTGCCCAACTGGAGTTGAATGAGTCAACCGCCAGAGGGGTATAGTATTTTAAATGTTACCAGGTTGCCCTGAATATCGATCTAGAAAACACTTATGAAAGGAGAATGACCACTTTTCATACAAGTCTGGGCCCAGTGCGTACACACATAAGACAGGTATCAATAAAAAGGTGACAGTTAGCTGAATCTATATTTCAAATATTTTCAAATTCGGTTTTGTAGTTTTCGCGATATTTGAGCTTGAAGTTGATGTGTGTAGAATCACAAAAATGAGTTATTTTCACGATAAAAGCCAATAACTTCTGACTCATGGGTTTTACGGAAAAGATTTTGGTACCAAATGAAAGTTCATAAAAATATCTTTCCTAACAAATCAGTAATTTTTATATATATTAATTACATGATCATATTATACAAGGCTTCGATTTTGTTTGAAAACATATTTTTAAGTTGCTATTCAAATGCAGATATTTTGAAAATATCAGTGATGACATATATATTTTTATACATAGTTCCTATATAATAATAATCCTTATTTCATAACCTTTAATTTGATATATAAATCAATTATATTTTCTTACATAAAAACCATCTTATTAAAAGATTTCTTCTGAAAATAAAGATTTTTGTTTTCATTGTTCATTCAGTGTATTTTTATCTCGAATATTTTTTTCTTTTCATATATATGTATATATATATATATATATATATATATTTATTTATTTATCCTTATTTCATAATCTTGTATATGCCATTATTGGTTAGGTCTAAGCTCTGAACAATTTTCGGAGCTGCACCGAGTTGTACCTGCCTTGAAATCGTTTGAGCTGTTTTTATTCTTGTCATAATTAAAATCAGGTGATGGTGATCACAGACTTCCATGTCTTGTGAACATGCCGCGGACAACCATCAGACGACATATATCTGCAGCCAGGACAAGTTTGTTAAACCTTTTTGTGCCATTCAACTTGGGTCTGCAGCATATTTCTATTTCCAATCTTAGTGAAAGTAATCGACCAACGATCTGCGACGGCACATACATCTATTTGCAAAAAAGCTTTCATTATTATTTTCAAAAAAAAGACCTACAGTCTCCATAAGTACCAGAATTTGGTCAAACCGTTTATGATGACATCTTGTGACGGGTATTCTGGACGTTATAGGACCATATGCTGCAACGACATCGGATGCCAACATCATGAAAAGCATTTTTAGAGACGAAAACACCTATGCAAGACAATTCTTCAGACAGGAAGATGTGTTCATCTTGGATAGAGGATTTAGAGATGCAATTCCTTGCTTAGAATCCTATGGTTACAAGTGTCACATGCCTGAACCTGTGTTGGAAGGTAATTTTCAACTCACAACAGCACAAAGGAATAGGTCAAGATGCGTAACAATGGTTCGATGGGGCGTTGAAGTTGTAAACGGCCGATTTAAAAGAGATTTTAAGCTGTTTCGTCAGGACTTCAACAACTAAGCAGCGGGTCATTTAATGGATGATTTTAAAATTGCAGCTGCAGTTCTTAATAAATTCCATCCATTAATAGAAGACAATTCTGATGCGAGCTCTTTCCTGGAGTTGGCATTAAATTGTTAAAGAGCAAAATCTAAATAGAGCAAGGGCTGCATTTCTTCGTATTAATGGGCAAATTCCAAGTCTTGACAATTTCCCGCTTCTCAATTTAGTGGAGCTTCGAAAAATATCTTTGGGAGCAAGCCCGCTCCTATTGTGGAGAGCATTTAAAAGAAAATGGCGACTACGTTTTAGAAGTCTGCGAACACCGTGAGCGTAGTAGCTTAGCTGAGCTGAGCCTAGTTGGAAACAATTTTTTTAAATGAGGGGAAGAATCAAATCGCGTCACATAAGTGGACAAATCTATTTGCTCACCAGAGCAACGAGCTCTGGCTCGTGCAGCTCAATGCAATTAAGGCCTATTATTGCAATTGTCTTGTTGGTATGCGAATCGTTGGTTGTTCACATGTAATGACTAATGAGTATCTTATGGTAAATACTTGGGTTATGCACGCCATGGTACAAATATAACGATACCACCAGCTTTATATTTAGATAGTGTTCTTATTGATGAAAACGGTGATGAAGACACGTAAAATAAAATATATATCATATTTTTATAAAAAAAGAAAATAAATTATGACTTTAAATAAACGTTGAATGAATTTAAGTTTGCTAAATAGAATATGTGATTATTTTCTGGGATACAAAGTAAAAAGAATATGAAGAAAAAGTAAGTATGTTGTCTTTGAAAACAAAAACCTTTATTTTCAGAAGAATTCTTTTAATAACATGGTTTTTATGTAAGAAAATATAATTGATTTATATATCAAATTAAAGGTTATGAAATAAGGAATAGAACTATGTATAAAAATATATGTATATGTCATCACTGATATTTTCAAAATATCTGCATTTGAATAGCAACTTAAAAATATGTTTTCAAACAAAATCGAAGCCTTGTATAATATGATCATGTAATTAATATATATAAAAATTACTGATTTGTTAGGAAAGATATTTTTATGAACTTTCATTTGGTACCAAAATCTTTTCCGTAAAACCCATGAGTCAGAAGTTATTGGCTTTTATAGTGAAAATAACTCATTTTTGTGATTCTACATACATCAACTTCAAGCTCAAATATCTCGAAAACTACAAAACCGAATTTGAAGTGTCACCTTTTTATTGATACCTGTTTTATGTGTGTACGCACTGGGCCCAAAAATGGTCATTGTCCTTTGACAATTAGATCTGCCTTTACAAAAAGAAAAATCAAAAATACTTAAATCAAAGCAAGCTCGCTCGGATTTTTAAAATCGATTGCCGAGTTTTGACAACTCGTTGTTTTACCGAGTTGGCAAACCGTACAAAGTACACTACGCTGCACCTACTTCAAGCTTTGTATTGGTGTGTCATTTCAGAAATGACAGAAGCTAGCAGTTACAATACAAAAAGCTGCTCCCGTGGCAGGTCTCAAAGACCTGTAAAGACAAATAGGGACATCCGATTATCGACCCCAAGGGCATTCTTTTGTTCGCGCAAATTTCTAAGCAATAAGCACAATTGATGATTTAAAAAAAATCCATGACACAACTCCTTATACGGTTTTTTTTTTTTCTTCAAAATATGCATTTATGTATGTACATATTTATATTCTAACGTGATCCCCATTTCTAATAATAAGATATATGTAAATAAAAATACTGAAGCAAACAAGTTAAAATTTCTAAACAGTCGGTGGTCTGAGTCAATAATGATGGAACCAATTGAATGCAAGAGTAGGTTATAAATAATTCAGGCATTTATTTATGTTGAAAAGCCATTCTACAATAATAAACTACTGTTTTAACAATGTTTACCTACATAAAAGCAATGAAAAACACACACGGACACACCTGCATACATTTCAAAGAACTTCCCTTTCATTTTACTTTCCTCTTAAAATTTTGAGAGTAGAGAGGAGGAACATAAATGTCTTTATACGAGTAAAAGGAATTGTTTTTAGTTCTTTCTCAAAACAAAGTCGTTAAGTTAAGGAATTACATTCAGTTCCTTGATTTTCAGTTTTCGTAATAATGGAATTTTTATTGTCTTCTTTAAGAATGCTGTGCACTCATTCACATGATGTTTCTGTCATGTACAGGTTACAGGAACATAATTACTGCTTTGAACTTTAATGGTTCAAGTTCGTTAATTAAATAAGAAGTCATAATCATTACCTAACAAGCGTACCAAGTACTGACTTGTCGTTTGTATGCTGAACTTAATCGTATTTTCTTTTTTAACAGTTGATTGCTAAGTGAGCAAACTCAAATTAAGTTGTTTTCCTTACCATACTATCACTGCTAGGATTTTAAGGCCTGGAATTAGATCCATTCATTGGTTTGCAATACTTAAAGTCAAGATGAAGTGTGAGAAGAAAAAAAGAATTTGCAAGACCCAATGAAGTAAATGTTCGCATTCATGAAAAGATTTTCCGAGAAAGAATATTTATATTGATTTCTCTTAAGAACAAAGTCAATACATCAAATTTCCCTGAATGTTTTCTTTGATTTTCCGTTTATCTACACATTTCAAAATATTCCTAGACATTTTATCCTTTCCTTCCTGTTTCACAAAAATGTATGCAACTTTGCTTCCATATAAAACACAAGACTTCATTTAATGTATTCAGGACAAGCATATAAGAGAATGGAAATGTTTAAAATTAAATAAAATCAATGTTGAACAAACTAGAATCTTTCTGTATTCATAGAAATATGTTAACATATAAGTTAGGTGTAGGTACCTACATTAAAATAGATGGAATTTTGATTTTGCTAGATTTTATGTACTCTTTCTTAAACATTTTCTGAGCTTTTACTTTTTCCTCTTTTTTTTACACTCAGTGGAAGGTAAAGAAAGTGTATATGTGAGTTTGTATTTTAAAAGAAAAATAATACCAAACGGTAAAAAAAAAACAAAACAAATAAAGTAGCTCTTTTATTGACAACATTGAAAAGGTCTTTTGATGATTTGTTATTATTATTTAGAACTTGAACACAAATTTGTATCTGTGTAAATAAGAAGAAAATATTGAACTGTTTATGAAACAAACAAACCGTTTTTTAAACCGAAAAAAATGTGCACGACTAAGTCGTACAAACTTGCTCTTATATTCCAAATTATAATAAAAAAAAAAAACATTAAAAAATAAAAAACATGTAGGTATAGTTAAAATTCATAAATAAAAGTTGAAATTGACATATATACCTCAAAAATAGATTCAATCATAAAAAAATTGATGTCATAAGATTTCTTAAGAAATTGTTGATTTCTTAAATTTTTTTTAAATCCTTGGAGCGGTTTTTTTTTATTAATTTTGTATATATACAATTTTTCGAAAATGTCTTAAAATTAATTTGGGTATGCAGTATCCAAGAATATGTAAATGTACATTTTATAAGTAAATTTTGATTTTTTATATTGATCCGTTTTCGAGATACAGAATTTTGAAAAAAAAGTATATTTTTTTTAAATACAAAAAAAAAATTACCCTGATCGGACTTTTATTTTTCGAGAAAATCATATAACAAAAAAAATTGTTCTATGAAAGGTACCGTTTTGGAGCAATACAAAAATATTTATTTTTACATAAAATTAATCAGTGTTTTGAAAAACAAAAAAATCGATTAAGTTTAAATAAATCGTAGGAGCCGTTTTTGAGAAAATTGAAACTTTTCGTTTTTGGCCAAAAAAAATTGTATGGGGGCTACCCTAAATTTCATTTATTTTTAACGTTTTTGAACTTAGTCAGGTTGCTGTTTATAGCCTTGATAGCTGCTTGGCTATCAATAAAGATTGCTACCTTTTTTGTAATTTTATCAAATTTGAATACTTATTTTAGAATCTTACATGCTTGTCTAATCGCTAGAACTTCAGCTTAAAATACGCCACATCTATCGGGCAATATAAAGAATTTTTTAATACCCAGTTCTTCAGAAAAGACACATGCTCCAACACCGAGTTTCATCTTGGAAGTGTGATGTCAAAATCCTTTGTAGGGCTATTAATTTTCCAATTGTGCCTTATTGGGATATCAAACTTTAATTGCTTACCTAAGCTTAAGGTTGGTAATGTGTAGTCAGAGTGTTCTAATTTTATATTTTTAGGTGATAGATTTAGAATTTTATATGACCGAAAAACTTTGCAGTCCACATACCTGATTCCTTCAGTCTTAAAGCACTAGCACTGCCAGAGTGCAATGAGTTTTTTGACATTCTTCATCATCGTTATGCTAGTTAGAATTGTTCTCTTGCACAATTGCTTTTAACAAACAAACACACAAATATTATGTACATGTTAGTGGGCCTTGAGAATATAAATAAAATAAGAACAGTGTTCTTAATTAAAGTTTCAATTCCTACCGAAATGGACAAGGGCAGAGTGAAATTGTTAACAAACCTTAGATTTCAAAGATTTAAGACATTTTGATGGTTTAACTTTCAAAATCTTTGATATTATTCTTCACTGCACTGGAAATTTTCGCCAGATCCCGATGGATATAGGTTTGTTAAGTTGTTGCAATTTGTATAATATAGGAGTAGTAGACTTTGTTGAATTTTTTTTCACACTATCAGATAATACCGAAGAGAGCTTATAGCAAGCCAAAATCTTACGAGGAATGTATCATCACTTAGTGCAGTGTAAGTTGTTAGAAAACTAATCTAAAACAAACAAACACGTACACAATAACAAACATAAAAAAAATAAAATTACAATGAGACAAAAAATACAAAAAACACAAAAAACATTCTTGTCAGTGGCTCATGCATTCCGTAGTTAGTTCTATGTTGGGGGACTTTAATCAAATTATGAGAACGCTTAATATAATCTCTACCTCTGTAATTAAAGAGGATAGAACCCAAAATATCTGGAGCTTCAGTGACACCAGTAATAATTTGATGAAGGAAAACTATATCATTACCTATTTGTTCTCTTTTGACACAATTTTTGCATCTGGAAAAATGCAAGTCGATCATCATAAGAAGGGATTTTATTGGAGTCAATCTATTGGGGTCAATCCTATAAGGGCGAAACGTGTAAAATTGCGTTGAACTGGTTCTAGAATTATTGATTCAATGAAGTTTAAGCCGCTTTTAAGTCCACAAAAATTGCCATTTAATTACAGTTGTTTGACCAGAACAAATAACGAAATATACCATTTAATTAAAATTGTACTAAAAAAGTACGTATACGCCACAGTGACCGAAGTTAACGAAAAGTAATATAAACTTTTATAAATAATTCATAATCTTAACTTTTTTTTAGTTTTCTCTTCATTTTTAAGGAGAGGTGGCTTTTATAGAAACATTTATTCTCTTCTTGTTATTTCTTATTTTTATAAGTTTGTTTAGTGGACCAGGGATTGGCCATTCGTTTATATTTTTGTGTTTTCAGTTCTCCCAATACCCCAGACTGCAGTGAGTTTTATTTATTTTATTTTACTTTCGAAGGATACAATAAACAGCTTAGAAGGGAATTTTCTGAAACACTTTTGAATGTTGAAATATCTTATATTTTGTTTATATTTACTTTATTAGGCTAAAACATTTAAAATATTTGTGTCTAGTGTCAAAATGGGCTTTTACTTTGCTTTTCACAGTATGGGGCCCGTCAATTTTGATCCCAAATGCATTTGACCATACCAACAAAATTTCATCAAATTCGGTTCAGTAATTTAAAGCGAGTGCAATCAAAAAACGTCCTCTGAAAATTTGAATACGCATTAGTATTTAAGCATTACTTCTGTTTACAGTACGGTGTCTGTAGAGCCAGCTAGTATGTGGAAACACTCATTACTTGTACTGCTAACCCCGGAATATTAATCCCTCAAATAACACCCTTGAAACCTTTTCCGATGGATGGCCACATAACTTCAGACTTTCAGTAAGTATGTGATTGCTTTCATAACTACAAGACTGTCCTGGATTAAAGCAAAAAATTTGTCCTTCTGTCTTCTCTTCAAATACATATGAATTCCAAATTCAGTTCTGTTGATGACTGTTGATACAACACCCACTCTTTTGAATTATAATTATTTTTAGAACTTGAAATCTCGTAATGAAAAAAATGTAATTCAAGTTCATTTTGTATGTACATACATTAAAAATTACAAACGTTGTACGTTAAAGTAATTATTTCAAACCAGAAGTTCGTACTTTTAAACTTTCCTTTCAGATTAAATAATAAATATGTTGACGTCTTAATTTTGACATTATACACTTGAATCCTTCTGCAATCACCCACCCTTACACTCACGAACCTTTATGTTTTTTAAACACCCCTTATTCATGTCTAGATTGCGATACCTAAACTTATTAAAATAACAAATACAATGTGATTGTGTTGCCAGATGCCAAACATAAGTTTCAAGAACGTTAAATTTAATTTTCACAAGAATCATTTTATCATCTTTTCTTGTTTTTTGTTGTTAAAATGACAAAACTCAAATTAAAATGATAACGCGTTACTCCAAACACCTCTGTTCAGACTGAACCTAACCTTCTGCCAAACAATAAACCCTTATAAACCATACAATACACTTGAGTGAACACTTCAATCATCATCATTATATCTTATAATGTTGGGTTGATTTTCTTGCAACAATTGCCCCCTTAACATTCAAGATTGAGGGTTCATTCCGAATTTCTCAAGAAAAGAGGAAAAAACCACCTAATGTCTTGCGAACAAAGCAAAAACGAATTTTCACATAAATTTTTTTTCTTCCAAAAGAAAAGAAACCAAACAATCAGGATTCAGGACCAAACAAGTGGATTTTTGTGAGATAAAATCAGCACAGTTTGCCAGTAAACGAGTATAATTTACGGACAAACCCTTCAGCTTAATGACTACCTACCGAATGTTAGATGCTGAATCTGTACTTAACTCTCGTTCAGTTTTCTTCTTTTTCTCATTGTTTGACAGTTTTTTGGTTTTGTTTTTGACTTCGTCCTTGATGAATAATAATTAAGAGTTAAACTTATTTTAAGATTGTTTTCTTTTTTTTGCCTTTTTCATTAAGTTGGAAATGAAAATTTCCTTCTATCATACGTTTCACGAACACAAAGATGTTTAACAGCGCTGACAATCCCAAGGCACATCCGTTGACGTTTGTATATATTTCAATTCAGACTTTCTGACAGGCTTTCTTTTTTTACCTTATTTCAATTGACAAACAACAAAATACAAAGCAAAACAAAAATGTAACAGTAACTATCGCACAGATATTGCACTCGATTTTTGAAGAGCTTCCCAAAAGGCATATTGCAACAAGTTTTTTTTGATGACACTTCCATAGAAACATTAGTGCGAGTATCTATGTTTCCATCTTCCTGTGTCGCTTTGCCTATGAGAAAACTTGAAGCGCTTGAAATGGCACTTTGGTGAAAGTTTTATCGAACAGCTCGAAGTGATGAATTCATGAAAGTAAGAAAATACCAAAAAGAATAAAGCACATTGCTGTGGGGCAACAATCTAGGATAAGCCGAGCCCCCAGCAATATGCCAGATTGGAAAATATAAATTATTTTTGTGTGCGGCCATTGTGTTAAAGTTTATTCACAAGAGTGGGTGCTATTCATTGGTTTTTGGTCTTTTGTGTGAGCAATTGTTGATTTAAATAAATTGTTCCTTTGCCTTAGCAACGTCGCGTCGCGTCGTCGGTCGGTTGGTCGGTCGTCATCTTAGTTGTCGGTTGAGTTTGATTAATTGAATGGCAAGAGCTATCGTTCGTTAGGCGTGTCCTCTAGGCTGTTCGAATTTTCGAACTTTGGTATGATAAAAATAGAAAGAAAAAAAATAGTAATTGTACCTGAAGCTTAGGCAATAAATCTCAAGGTAGGTTTATCGTGCGGAAGGAAATCGAGACATTAATTTTTTGGGCAGGGAATTTCAGCTATTTGGCTGTTTGAACATGCTATTAAAATCAATTATCATTCTAATATGCCATGGCGACCAGGAAAATGCTGTGACGACGCATAAGATAAGTTAATGATGTACTTGAACAAAGTTTTGAAGGGGATACATGATGGACAAGGAAGAACTTGTGACATTGAAGGATGAATACTTTTTTTTCATAGACAATCCAATTGGTAATTTTCATTATCGTAGGCAAAATTGATCCTTTGATTCTTATCACTTTTGTTTTGCAACAAAGTGGTCCTTTGGAAACAACCTTTTTGCATTTTTTTAATTGTTGTTTTTTTTTACAAATAAGGGGCTCAAGGATTCACAAAAATAATTATGTAAGTGCTTTTTTGTGAAGAAAAGGTACAAAACAGACCATAACAGTCTGTTTGTTTTTTGGTGCGTCAAACGTCTGTAGGTGAAACTTCCAAGGTCCAAGGCCTTTTTTGAGCGATTTATAGTAGTGGTCGAGCTTATCATTGCATTTGATATAGTGAAAAATAAATTACAAACAAGTAAAATTTTACAGGAAAAATAGACCAATAAACACGTGTCACTAGATCCATTCCAATTTGGCATCTTGACAGTCCATATAGTCAATGTATTGACTTTTACTTTTAATAATTGGTTAACTTTTTCAAATGCTCTCCGCTCTCCAGTCTCCAGTCCCCATTTTCCCAAACAACTTATTTCATTAGTAGGTACAATAAAATTAAAGATTTCAAACTCTTCAACTTTAAGACCCAAATCCAATTTATATCTCTCGTTAAGGGTTTATGTCTTTTAATAAAAATGATTGCTGTTCGATAACATTTCTTCCAAACCACTGAAAGCAACAGACCTGCATTGAAGATGAAAAGCACAAAAACAATAAAAACTATGAATTAAAATTCTGATTTTGTTTCGTAGCATTTCAACAGTGGTCCACTGAACAAACTAATAAAAATTTACTGCAATAAGAAAAAGGAGCAATTGAACAAAAGTTTCAACAAAAAAATCTCTCCTTAAAAATTATCAAATAAATAAAAATTTTAAGAATGCATTGCGTATACGAGTTTATATTAGTTCGCTTACTAAGGATACTGTGGCGTATACGTACTATTTTTAGTACAATTTTAATTATATGAAATACTTCCTTATTTTCGTATGTTTTGTTCTCTACAGTAAAGCGCCATATAAACTTAAGTGGATCAATAATTCAACAAGTTCTTTGTACTAGTTGTTACAAAATAGAGGATGCCCAAGGTTTTGTTGAGATCTCTTACATTATACAAAATGCAACAACTTAACAAACCCATATCAATCGGGTCGAAGATTTTGAAAATTAAACCATCAAAATGTTTTAAAACTTGGAATTATAAAAACTTGTACTTGATAGACACTTAAATCAAGCTTCATTTTTAAAACTGTGTAGAAAAAAGAAATCTGAGATAAAAATGATTCCACTTCGGTATGAATATGAATTTTAATGTATTCTTGATTATGTTGTTTATTTTCAAGACCTAGTCCCATGTACATTTTAATAACAAATTGTTCAAGGTAACAATTTTAACCCGCATAACGATGATGAAGAATGTCAAACAAAAACTCATTGCACTCCAGAAAAGCTTGCAGAAGTGAAAACAAAACCGGTCAAAAAAACAAACGAATGAACTAATTTTGACACAATGACAGTAATAAAATGTACAGCGGCTGATTAGGGTTTTGTTTACACAGCAAAAATATGTCCATATATACGAATATATCCTACAAATAAAATAGAGTGGCGCGACAGCTCTTGAAAGCTTAAGTGACTTACTCTCATCAACAATTCTCTGAGTGCGTGTGAAGAATTGAAGGGACCTACAATTTAACGCCGATTCCGAACGGCAAAGTTGAGAAGATTGATACTCTTGGAATTTTATCAGTTCTTCGCAAGAGGCAGTACCCGTGAAAGATGAAATAAAAACTTTATGGGCACGAGTAGGGCTCGACGTCGTTCTGCCTAGCAGCCAACGCACCTAACCACTTAGCTACGGACAACTGCGAATATATCCTATACTGGAAAAAAGTCTTAAGATAATAATTTTCCTCGCTCCTTAATATCGAAGTATAACCGAGTCCTGTTAATATGTTATACCATCGCACATCGCTGTAAACGGAAAACAATCATCTAAACATCACCGTCACACATATTACGATCCCCATGCGCAGCAGATAAACGCCATCAAAAATTTTGTAGAGAGTGCAGAGTTACGACCAAAACGCTATTACATTGAATTTTTCTTCAACTCCAAATTTTCAAGAAAATTCTCTCAACAAACAATACAAATATAATCGAATATAAACAAATTCGTTTCCATAAATTAATCCACAAAGATTTGAAATATTTCTGATCACTTCTAAATTAAAATGTAATCCAAATTTGACTGGGACGCAAAATCAAAACATTTTTACAAGTTCTCTTATTTTTTTCATCACTTCGGCTATGAAGAAAGAGACCACACTTAGGAGGACACCAAAAAGAGCTTTGGGAGAATTTTTACACAATTTCTGAAAGGGAATAATTAAAGTTTAAAAAATTCAACTTGGGATATTGTTGGAAATATCAAAATTCCGTAAAACGAAACTTGGAATCACATATTTTTTGATAAATTTTGCCTTCATCAATTCAATTTTAAAGTATGGAATTCCATAAGACTGTTCATGAGTTGAATTAACGTGTGGCCCCCTCTGCATTCTCCCACGCTACGCCAGTAAGAACTGAAATCCGTCTTCTTTTCTGTGGTTGTGGTTACACTTTGTGAAGGTTGCTCTCAAGCAAAAATTAAGATTAATTCAAGAAAGCTGTGGTCAAACCTTTTACGAAAATTAAAAAAAAGAAACACTTTCCCAACATTTAGTTTTCTTTTTCTGTTTTTTCTTATAACGCCCCTTACATACATGAGTTTAATAACACGCATATTTTCAAAAGGAAATTTATTTTTACTAGAATCCCAATCCCAATCCCTTTTATCCCCCATGGAATCCCTAGCTTCTCTTTTCCAATGTTCCATGTTATTTGTGTGTGTCTCTGTCACTCTTTGCAATTCTCTAGTGAAATGTCCTAATGGCATGCACTTTGCAAAAAGCAAATAGTCTGTCCATCTCTTTAAAAATAAATTAAACCATTATTTATGTTTAAAAAAAGCATCTGTTGGTTTTTTTGTACAAAAATGTAAACTCTACTCAAGCTTTTCTCTCCTAGATAACAAAACAAAATGCGAACTGACTATTATTTGTCCAATGTTGTCTTTTTACAAATGGGTTTTTGCGTGATGGGCTTTTGGTTGGTAAATGTAATGTGTAAGAGAAATATTTTGTCAAGGATACATTCCTTTCCTTGTAATACGGTGGCTTGACCATGGACAACATAAATATTTTGGTTAGGCAAGAAATTGTTAGACGAGGTTTTTGTTATAATGTTGAATGAATATACAGGGTGATTCACGAGCGTTGTGCCAAAAAGCTAGAGCGTGTAGGTTGAGTTGAGACAAGAAAAAAATCGGATGGGAGGGGGGGGTCTATTCCCCCCCGTTTAGCTGGGAGGGGCAATTTTCTGAAAAATTGACTTATTTTATTTAAAAAAATATTAAAAATCAACGGCTTCGTTTACAACACCGTGTTATACCTTTCTGAAAAGCCAAAAACTTTTTCTTTCACTTTGTTTTTAAACTAAATTGTTTTAACGAATAGTTAAAAAAAAAAAAATTTCAAACTCAAAATTTTCAAAAAAACAGCAAAAAAAAACATTTTTGAACTATTTTTTTTCAAAATTTTATGTGATTAAGTACTAATTTTGTTTTTAAAATTCAATGGGTTTGTTAATTTTTAGTCGAAAACAGAAAACCAGATGCAAAAATGTCTTTTCGTTTTTGAGAAATTAAGAAAAAACCAAAACCACTTTTTTCTAAAAAAATCTTTGTTTTTATTTTTACCTATCTGGACTTTTAGTATAATTTACTAGTTTAATTTATAAATTTAATTGGAGTTTTATGAGGACTCAATAAAGTAGAAAAGTATTGGATTTTCCCTGGATTAATCATTTTGTTCATTGAAAACGTCTGCCATTGACCTTTCACTTTTAGCTCTCCGTGCTCTCGTCAGCGGATTCTTGAAAACATGCTACGACTTGGGCGCCATCTATTTGGTTATCTTTCAGCGTTGAGTCTTTCGGCTTCCCAATCTCGACAACAAGTTAAACCGTAGCAGAAGTTCCTGTCCGCTAACTCTTCTCGAGCGTATGAGTTTGTTATTGTTATGTGTTGATGAGTTAATATTTTAATTGTAAATGGTTGTTTAGTAAATATGCGATGCCTTTTATTTACCTTTAGGTTGTTAATTGTTTTTTCATTCAAGAAAAAATGCGGTTTAATTATCTTAAGCCCCTAGTAGGTAGAACTCTTCGCCGGCGAGTGGCCGCGGCGCCAGGTATAGTAAGAAAAAATTACAGGTCAGTTTTCAGACGTTATTAATGAACAAAATGGTTAATCCAGGGATAATGTAATGCTTTTCTACTTTATTGAGTCCTCATAAAACTCCAATTACAAAAAATTAAATTTATAAATTAAACTAATAAATTAAACTAAAAGTCCAGATAGGTAAAAATAGGTAAAAATAAAAAAGGTTTTGGTTTTTTCTTAATTTCTCAAAAACGAAAAGACATTTTTGCATCCAGTTTTCTGTTTTCGACTAAAAATTAACAAACACATTGATTTTTTAAAACAAAATTAGTACTTAATTACATAAAATTTTGAAAAAAAATAGTTCAAAAATGTTTTTTTTTTGCTTTTTTTTGAAAATTTTGAGTTTGAAAATTTTTTTTTTTTAACTATTCGTTAAAACAATTTAATTTAAAAACAAAGTGAAAGAAGAAGTTTTTGCCTTTTCAGAAAGTTATAGCACGGTGTTGTAAACGAAGCCGTTGATTTTTAATATTTTTTTAAACAAAATAAGTCAATTATTCAGAAAATTGCCCCTCCCGGCTAAACGGGAGGGAATAGACCCCCCCCCTCCCATACGATTTTTTTCTTGTCTCAACTCAACCTACACGCTCTAGCTTTTTGGCACAACGCTCGTGAATCACCCTGTATATGTGAGTATATAAAACCAAAAAGAAATAAATTTCAAAATCTAAAAAGAAGAACTCTTCTTCACTAAAACACAAAATGAAACGTCACAATCTCAAAATCCTTCTTTTCATTTTTGTGTTGTTTTTCTTTTTTTACTTCAGACAGCATAATGTTATCCTACCCGACAGAAAACCCTTTTTGTTTTTCGTAAACAGAGTACTTATGAACTTGTTTTCTCCAAAAAAAAAAATGTATACTTATGTACGTCAGCAAAAACAAAAACAACAAACTCAATCAACGAAACTTTGCCTATTGGAAACTTAACACTTCATCGAATCTTACAAATTTTATCGCATTATAAATGTAAATATTTTGTCAACGAATTTCCCATGGATATCAATTAATCAAACAAGAAAAAAAGGAGGAAATTTCAAGTAGATGTTATGTATTTTACATCCAATTATTAAACTTCGGGTCGTTTCAATTGAAATTTACCAAGCAAGTCATTGAGATTTTTGCCAATTCCCCATCTGCTCTGTACAGAAAAAAAGGACCCAAAAAAAAGTGTTGATTGAAATTTTCAAACTGACACGAGGTTCTTCTTGTATACATCTTTCTATCCCTTTTTTATTTACGTTTTGTAATTACTCTTTTGAAGAGTTCTTTTTGTGTTTCTAGACTCTAGAGATCAAACCAAACACTTTGAAAGAAATCAAATTTTTAAATGAACAAAATTGAAATCTGTTCATAATAACGGTTGGTTCGTTTGGAAAAATGCAATATGATATTTGAGGTATTTCACTCTTTTTACAGAATTCGTCGAAAGAGAATGTTGGAATTTCAAACATTTTCGGTAAAAATTAGTATCACTAAATTTGTTTTTTTGTTTTTGTACCATGAAATTGGCACTCATTCCCAATTCAAATATTCAATTTAAAAAACGGCTAACACTACTATTAATGTATACTTTAGGCGGCCTACAAAAACGGAAGGGGCATAAATTATATATCAAACGAAAGCACTTTTTGTGCAGATGTGCAGTAACAGCATATTATTTAAATATTTTGCACCGAAATTGTAAAATTAAAAACAAGTGAGGTTATTAAAACAAAAACAATTGGAAATGTCAAATCACTGGTGTCAAACAGCTGTTGTTTGCAGGGTGTGTTCGCGAAGAAATGTCAGAAAAGTCATTAAGAACTAGGGTAAGTTCACAGCGGTGTTCACATTACACAAATCCGTCAACACGACAGAAGTTGATGAAGATGTGATTGAATGTGAACCTCCTTCAATGAAGACTCACTTTAAGAATTTTAGTTTGATTTTTTGCTTTTTTCTACATTTATGAAGAAAACGAAAAACAAGTCGGAAGCACTTTTATTTTAAAGGCAAAATTGAAATATTCAAGGAGCCAAAACAGCATCAAAACAAACAGTTTTCCAGTGCTTGAGAAGCAAAAGTGTTCTTTTGACTTTGATCTTAAACGTTTCGGCGGAAAAATAATCGAAAAGTCTTTTTTTGGTGTGAAATTCAACGAATTCTGTAAAATGCGGATAAAAGTTTTAACCCGTTTCAAAGGATTTCTTTTTGTCAGCATGTAAATATGTGTGTAGTATATATGTGTACGTTTTGAATATAACTTCAACTTAAACAGCAATTCTCTCGAGGTCATAATTTCGTTTCACTTAAAATAAAATGAAATTAAATCAATTAAAAAGCAACAACTCAAAAGGATGCAAATTTTCTGAGAGCACTACGTATGATGTGCTCTTATATGACGTGCATTAAAATCCTGCTATGTAGGTACATTTAAGTTGGAAGACATTTTGGCTACAAAAAAAGGGAGTAAATGCATGTGCGAACTGCATTAAGGCGTTTTTCGCTTTGACAATTTGCTTCCCCTGTTCCTATGTCTAGGAATTGTGTTTTTAAAAGTAGTAAAGGAGGAGGCAATCATGAGAATATGCTCTCATAAGTTAAGAGGGGACATAGTCAAACTTTTGAGTACAAGAAAAAACTTTTTTCTACGTGAGTATGTTTGCAATATGGCATCTGATTCAAGTTTTCGATAATGTGTTGGAGATAGAAAAATGACTAACACTTTATGTTTGTGGTATACTTTAAGGCTGAAACACAAACACCTTTTAGCTTTGACTTCACCTGACGTTTACGAGTTCAGCCATAGGAATACATGCTATCACAATGAAGCTTCGACCTCACGTTTCGTTGTTAATGTTAAGTAATGTGACTCGAAACGGAAGCTCTAGTTCAAATACATTTGCTATGTCTGATGATAAAAAAGAAGAAAGCAAACTATAAGCGGGTGCATCGTAACACAGACGAAGACAGAGCTAAAGCGTGTTTGTGTTTTAGCCATTACGGTTAAGGCGGCCTACAAAAACCGAAGAGACATTTTTACTGAAGATGTGCAGTGACTGTAGATTATTTAAATATTCTGTGCTTAAAATAATAAATCAAAATTTAAAAAAAAGAGGTTATTAAAATAAAAACAATTGGAAATGCCAAACCACAGTGTTACCGAACTGCTGTTGTGTGCAGGATGTGTTCGCGAAAAAATGCTTCAAATGTCATTAAAAAATCAGGTGGCGTTCATATTACACATATCTGCCAGCACGGCAAAAGTTGATAAACATGTTATTGATTGTGAACCCACTTAAACGAAGAATCAACGCACTTGAATTTCGAGAACGAGGTCAACTTGTTACCAGGCACGTAGCCTGGGGGGGGGGGGGGGCTAGAGGGGCTCAAATGGGCAATGTCTTCAAAAGCATCAACTCTGTTAGCAGCAATTCAAAGAACTGATTTTCTGGTAAGCCTCATGGTATGCGAAAAACTTTATAGTTTAAAGCTACCCTTATCAATTTTCCTTCAAAATGAATCTTTAAATTTCGTGTCTGCAATAAATCACACGAAACAAGTCTTAAGTTCTCTTAAGAACATAAGAGAAACTGCCAGAGACTTTTTCAGAGACGCTTTTTAATCCGCATCACAACTTGCAAGGGGTTTATTTGAAGTCAGCATAACAATTCCAAGGCTTTCTTTGAAACAAACAACGCGCTCTAATCCAGAAACATCATGTCCAGAAGACTATTTTAGAGTTTCTATACTTATTCCCTGTCTAGATTCTCTTATACAAAATCTTACTGACAGATTAATGGTCAACGAGGACGTTTTACTATCGTTTCAAGCTCTGCTTCCAGGTTTTGCTGCCGCCAATCGAGTAAATGAAATGGAAAATCTAACACTCTACTTCGATAACGCAATATCCTTGTCAACTGTTAAAGCGGAGTACATACTCTGGTGCGAAAAAATTCATCAATGGATCCCTCTTCCGATGTTCTGAAACTGCTAGATATATGTGACAAGACCTACTTCAGGAGCATAAGCTACTTGCTTACAATTTTGGCCACACTACCAGTTACAACAGCTAGCGTTGAAAGAACCTTTTAAACGATGATAAACGACGATAAAAAAAAATACAAACAAAAATAAAACATTTACATTATGTAGTTTTTTTTAAATTTTTGTATATAGAATTACTTCTTCGAAATTGAACAAGCACCCCCCCCCCCCCCCCCCCCCCGAACCGAAATCCTGGCTACGGGCCTGCTTGTTACAATAAATCTTTTTTAGTAAAAGGTAACAGCTGGTTCCCTAACGGAAAACCTGATTAATTTCGATAAAGAATTTCGAAACTTGATTCGTGCAGGTAAAAATAATCTTTATTTTATTTTCATACTAAATTTGTGTCCTTAGTTAGAACTGTTCGACACTCATTACACAAGTATTCAATCAATATTTTCAAAACAATTGTTCGCCCTCCTTCAACTTTTTTTCATTAAATTATGTACATTCTAAATCAACAATTTTTCAAACTTTTATTAATGTAAACTTTTCCTAATTCCATTTCACAGAAGCTGACTTCATTCTGTTTTTCATTTTTAATTCAATTCAATTTTGTTGTTTTATGTTACTGCTAATTTTCCCTCATATTACGGAAGGAAAAAAAACTCACATTTGATATTTCTTCATGCTCAAAAGCAATTCAATTAGGAGAAATTTGATAAATTTTCTGTTTCCCAATCTGGTTTCAATTTTCAGTTCAATCTGATGAAGATATCAAATTTGCCCAAGATTTATGAAGACAAATTTCCCCACTGGTTTGACATTGTTCTTTCGTGCATTAAAATCAAATAAGCAGAATTTTACAGAGGCAGGCAATTTTCTTTAAAATTACCAATCTCAAATGTGCTAATTGGTTTTAGGTAATTGAATATTTAGGAAGGGCCTTGTCGGTTTTTCCGGTTTTGTTTTTTCCAAGGATAAATCATTTTCACCTACTTAACACAAAATTAATTAAATTCAAACAAACCTCATCCAGACTTTAGCAAGTTCAAGGTTTCCTCATTATTGTGTTTTAATAATAATCAAACCTAAACTCCTCATTATTTTCGAATTAAAAATAAATAAAAACTCAATTATACCCAAAAATCCCAATCTACCATCACACACAAATCTCTCAATTAGATAATACCCGCCCTTCACACTGTTGCAGGATCAAGCAAAGTACTCAAAGTCATTTGAAAATCAGTTCCACTTCAATTGAGCCATCAACAATATTCTTATCACTCAATTTGTAATTAACGGAATGAAAATGAAAATGCAAATGCTGAAGCCGGAGCTTAATTCAATTTAATAAATAAAACCAAATCAATGTACTACCTAACAAGCTAGTACCGAAATTTTAGAAATAACGTCCCCTTTCATCATCGTACCTACCGCCGCCGCGCCACCGAGCTGCCTGACAAAACGCCACCACACATTTCATCGGGCATCATCACTCAATCAAAATGATTCACGACCCCGGAGAAGAGGAGCCAAGATTCGTTAAATTGCAAAATTCAATTACTCCATTTTATTAAATTTGAGAAGAATTTCCGTCAATTTGGGGGGTTCTCTAAAACGTATTCGAATTGAAATTTGCTCGCGCCTGAACACAAAGCATTATTCAACTTTTATGCCATTTGAATGTTCCTGCTATATTGAACATTCAAATGGCACTTTTGATATTATTTAATTTTAATAAGCACATTAAGCTCACTAAATGCAATTCTCATCTTTGCCGTTTGGAAATGTTGTATTTGCGCCCCCTTCAGTCCAAAAACTCAAACCCTTCATTTAAGATTCTCCCGCAAATAAGAACAACCCTATATGCGCGTTTCGGAACAAAAATTACACCCAATCAATAATGTACCTCTTTCCCGTTTCCCGTTTCCTGTGTTTCGTTTTCAGATTTCCGTTTCCCCGTTTTATGGTGGTGACGGAGTCATTGACTATGGTTGTGTATGTATATCATTATTAACGTAAACAGTTTCCACTTTAAATAACCGTCATCAGCATTACACTTCCGCTTTTCGCTCTCCAACATCCCCGTTATTATAACAATATCGTCGCACATTCTTCTTGCTCGCAATTGAACATTAACACACACCGCAACACCCCCGAAACTCCTTTAACATCACACAGCAGCATGTCAGCAACTCAACGTCGATACACGAGTACGAGGATGTTGAAAAGTGTAGAAAATATTGTGACACTTCAGCTAAATACTCATCCACCCAACCATATATTTTTTTTCTTTGAGGCGGTAGTGTCGGTGATGAGAGAGTTGAAAGGTGGTAGAGGTTCATCTAATCATCTCATGCATTATAGGCATTCCTCTTGTCATTAATTGATGTTATGGAACAATTATTCACCACAGGGAATTTCACTTTTCAATCAACAGGATGTATTTTTAAAACTGAACGTTTATAATAACCGGATGTCGTCCATTAACGCCCATGAATGTGATAAATTATTAGCAACAACAAAAAAACTTGCACAAAAAAGAAAACATTTTACATCCATGATCTTTATTTGAATACATACATTGTTCAACAAATTGCCACCCCACACACATCCTCTCTGGCAACATCATCGACCAAGCAGACCACACGTTACAGTACGTTAGTTATGAGGAATTTTCTATTTATTCAGATGGTTGGTTTGGGGCAGCTGGCTCGTCGCTGGTATATATTTGTCCTAACCTCCTCTCGGTTAGGCCTCATTTTGTGGTAGTTTTTTGAATTTCGGACAGAGACCAACATGAAGTAGTTCCCCCCAATTAAATGGCAACCGAAACATTTTAAACAAGGTAATGGAGGGTGAAGGAGTAGAATAAAAAAAAAACACTCGGAAAAAACTGCTTAAAAATGCATTTTTGCTGACTGTTGAGTTGTAAGTGGCATGTGTTTGTTTGTAAGGTTACCACTTTTGAAAAATTATTGCCGATTTTTAAAGCAACAATATTTTAAATGCGAAACAACGATTTGACAAAGGAAGCACTTTAAATAAGGAAACATGTCTAATACTGTCATTTGTAACTGCAGAGTAAATTTGTTAATATTTTTCGTACGTTTGCAAAATTTTAAACGATTGTTTATATAGTACACATTAACTTTCTAAATTTAAGTAAAACCTTGGGTACTTTTTAACGTCCATTCGGCATAATCACGAAAGTTTTTTTTTAAATGCTTTGTAGAGTGATTTGTATTCAGGTCAGAGAAGTGACATTAAAATAAGTCGGATGCATGTGTCCAGTATACGGTAAAACTCAAATGAAAACAAAACTTAAAACCTTTAAGGCTAAAAACACACCAAATCAGACAAGATGTCTTTTTGTCTTTTGACAAAAAATCGTTTCGGATTCCAACCTATACAACTGACATGTCTTTTTGTCGATTCCTGTTTGTTTGTCTTGTGCACCGCAGTGTGTGTTACTTCATAAGACGGCATGTAATTTTAGGCGTTGATATTTTGTCCCGGACTTTTTGTCTTCTTTGGTGTGTTTTGCTCCTATACACTTACTTATAGTGGCGCTACAGTCCAGGTCGGATCAGGGCCTCACCCAACAAACTTCTCCAGCCAGTTCGGTCCCTAGCTAGCTGTCTCCAGTTTCGCACGCCAAGTTGGTTCAGGTCCTCTACCATCTGTATGCTATTTTGCTCCCATACAACCCCAGGTATTTACTTTTTATCGTGTCGTGTCTTTTCCGGTGTGTGTTGCCTTAAAAGAGCAATGGACTTGTGTCGAGTGGCGCAACAGCTCTTTGAGAGCCAAGGCCTAAGTGACTTACTCTCTTCAACAATTCTTTGAGTGCGTGTGAAGAATTGAGGTGACCTACAATTTAACGCCGATTCCGAAGGGCAAAGTTGAGAAGCAATTTTTCATGACAGATTGATACTCTTGGAAGTTTTGTCAACAATAACTATCGTCAAATATTTTTCGTTCTGAAACACTAATGGCTAAAAAAAAAAACATTCTTTAGCTCTGGGTTCGCCTGACGTTTCCTAGTTCAGCCATTGGAATTCAATGCATGCTATGACAATGATACTTCAACCTAACGTTTCGTTTGACAATCGTCAAGAAAAAAACGTAACGTTACGTAATGTGACTCCAAACGGGAGCTCTAGGTCAAATGTGCTGAACATTTGCTTTGTCTGACGGCTGAAAATCTGTAAAAAAAAGTCAACAAACAAAAGGTCCGTTCCACACTCAGTTTGAAACTGCCGAATTTAGAAATATTTGGTTATTTTTGGTCATAGTCTGTTCCCAACTTCAAAAATTGTGTAGAAGAGAGCGCTCAAGAGAGAGTAAGAAATTTTCCCACCCTGACAAATTTAGCCCAAAGAATTTCAACCCCGGCAGAAATATGAGTTCTGTCAAATGAGAATTTGACATACATACGTCAAACAGAAAAAAAAACAATCCAGTTTTGTAAATTTTTTCTTGAATTTGGTTTCTTGAATTTGTAAATTTTAGTGAGAGAGAGTTTTCTCCCCACTCCTCAGAATTTGACAGATTGCCTAATTTAGTGCACAAAAAGTCTGGAACAGACCTAAAATTAATTTGTTTTTGAAGGGATGATGATGAGGGTGGTAGAATGTCATTCGATACCAACTCGAAGAGATGCATCATATCGTAGACGAAGACGAAGTTAAATCGTGTTTGTGTTTCAGCCACAAATGTGCTATACATTTGCTTTGTCTGACGGCTGAAAATCTGTAAAGAAAAAGTCAACAAACAAAATTCATTTGTTTTTGAAGGAATGATGATGAGGGAGGTAGAAATGGCATTCGAAACAAGCTCGAAGCGGATGCATCGTAACGTAGACGAAGGCGAAGTTAAAGTGTGTTTGTGTTTCAGCCATAACTCTTCTAACTGACAATTCGAAATGCGTTAAGGAGCGACATAGATTATAACGATTGTACAATTCTACATGGTATTGTTGACTACCTATCGTAAAAAAGATTAACTCGTTTCATGTAAGACGGTTTGTCGTTCTGAAACACAAGTTATTACGATTCATGACGGAAATTACGTCTTCAAGTGCATTGTTAATGTGTCTAATAGTTACATTTCGTAATGATTCCCAACGCATCTCTATTACGTGAGTTGATGTAGTGTTGATCTGTCAAAGTGATTTGTTTGTTTAAATTTGGAAATCGAGAATTTGTTAAATACAAATTACAAACTTCAAAGTGTTTGAAAATTGAGATTATTTTGTTTCTTCCTTATCCATTTCAATAATGTTCAAAATAAAATAAAATTTTAACCTCAAATATAAGATTTGTGTTTTTCGTGTTTGACAGATCAGCGCCAGATCAACTATTTTCAACGAATTCTAACTATGACACTTCAATAATTTTTTTGTTTGTGACAAACCAACGATAGTCAAACATTGTTATTAGAATGAGTTTTGTAATAGAATAGTTCTAAGCTCACTTCCAGCGTCTTTCATAATTTTGAGTTTATTTAATGTGGCAACCATAGTTAAAGCGTCCCATGTGCGGTAAGAAAGGATCCTTAAGAGCCACTTATATTGCAAACGCAAAGGTACCATACCTCTGTTATGTGTACGTCTGATTTATGTGTATTTTTTTAAAGAGTCTTAGCATAAACTCACCTGTTGGACTTGGGGTCAATGACATCATATCAAAATGTATATTCCTTGGTTCAAACACATAGTCCCTGAGAAATGTTAGCTTCGCACCACGTGTCTTTGTCAAAGCTTGCACCGCTGTATTTATAGCCCTCAAATATTCCCGCTTACCAAAATTCGTATGCGGCGCTATTAAACCAATATTCAATTGCTCCTTACTCACTGCCGTTGGCTTGCTAACCCCATTCGTAAGACGCAAACCCTCAGCTGGGTGTGGTGCACACAATAAACTTACAACAAGCACCAATGTTATTGGAAATATTAGCTTCCACATTTTAACCATTATTGTTGTTGTTCGTACTGTCGTCAACAGCATTATCTTTTCTGTACTTTCAGTTCAAGTAACTGAAGGGAACTTCTTCGGTGTGTGGTGTAAATTTTGATGTGATGGAAAATCCTTCTTTAGCCTCCGTCTTGCGTGTCCTTTAACTTTTCCTTTTTTTATATATTAAATACAAAAAGAAGAAAAAGTGTGTAGTGCTTCTGCTGTTGCTGTGCTGTATCTCAATTGTATATCCTTTTGATCGCTACTGGTTATTAGTTTCTGTTGCTGTTGATGAGTTGATGCTTCTGTTGTATTGTGTTTTGCTGTGATGTTTGTAGCTACTTTTTCGTGATAGGTAATAATTGGTTAAGTAACATGTAGTTGTTGTTGTAGTTTTGATACTTGTTATCTTTGTTTATTGCTAGTGTTGTCGTTGGTTTTGCCATAAACTTACATTTATATTAAAAATCGTATAGAAAGTTTTTCTTTTGTTCTAAAAGTGTTGTTATTTTTTCTTTTTTTAGTACATTACATATCGCCAGTTAGAGAGAGAGTGGATTTTTATTTTGTGTTGTGGAAAGGACGATACAATTTTTTTCTTCTTTTTCATTATTCTTATCACCAAATGCATCATCCCCTTTTATTGAAAAATCAAATAGCTTAGCTATGAAAACACTTTAAAAAGGGAAGGTTAAGTATAGAAAATGGGATTTAAGTTAAGAATAACATGGGAAGAAAACGGCCCCTCCCGTCTACGTACGAAACCGTTTACGACCTATAGACATTTTTTTGTATATTTTTTTTTTAACTGTTTTACAAGACTCGCGGATGCTTTGCATAATTTTTTGGGTGTGCACTGCTTTTCATGGCGAGGATTTATATTTTTCTTAGGATATCGAGCACATTTTCAACACGTTTTTCTTTTTTCAAGGGATTTCCTTAATTTCAAAAACATATAATTCTCAAAACACACACTTTTCAACTACACACACTTTTAGAATACGTTAAACATTTTTTTCTAATTTTTTTATCACA
Source organism: Sphaerophoria taeniata (assembly GCA_943590905.1). NCBI lineage: Eukaryota > Metazoa > Arthropoda > Insecta > Diptera > Syrphidae > Sphaerophoria > Sphaerophoria taeniata. Next base: position 31,485,490 of record OX016541.1, read on the forward strand.
AATTCCCTGAAATTTTTCACATTTCTTCACAGCAGTGAAACAAGTCCACACCCAAAATAAAGTATCTTGTTACACACACGGAGCAGCTAAGAAGCCATGGATGTTGGATGGAGCAGAGCAGAGCACAGAACAGCTCAGAGTTAAGGCAGCATCATCATCGTCGTCATTGTCCTGAAATCGGAGATAGAAAATTTTTCTTTAGTACACAAATGTATTCTGTACTAAATGTACACACACACTCTCAGAATTGATGTTTCTCCGCTCTGAAACATACAGAGAGAGCATGGACCAAAAACCAAACCCATTTTGACAGTTGACAGTGAAAGTTAAAGGATCCGCGATGAAGTAGGGTAAGGTGAATTGTAAGTAATTATTTGTACGCATGGTGTAACCCGTAGGGAGACCACGTGTTGCATATTGTTTTGATTATGCGCAATGGAACCCACATGGAGAAAGATTTTTAGTAATTCTTGATTTTGACACAATGCCAATATGCATTCGATGAGATAAAATGAAACTGAGAGAAATGTTTGTTTAAATGGTTGGGGAGAGGGCTGGATGAGGTCTAAAGGAGGCGGAAGGACATGAATTTTTAAATTAACGTTTGGTCTCGTGTGACGTAAGTATAGTTGTTTTTCAAGTCTACGTCTATTCTGTTTTGTGTATCCTTTTTTTTGCTGTGAAGCGTTATTTTGCTAACTTCTTAGGGTGGGACACAAACAAATCAGCTGCTGCTCATGCTGGATGCTCCTGCTGCTGATGGGAGCAAAAGTTTCAAACGTTTTTGTTGTTGCTGTTGTTGGTTTTGCGGTTGTGTGTTAGTTGTTCTTGTTTGTAGGTGTTGTCATTGTTGTTTGTGAAAACAAAAACGTTCGAGTTCCAGCACGTGTGACCTAGAATGGGAAAAACAAAGGGTAAAAGAGCGACATCTCTATGTGATAATATTTTTCTTCGAGTCTTTCTTACCTATTTAATGAAGGAGAGAAATGTTAAGCATCTCGCATAAGATTGAAATGGAGTGATTTTCATTTTGCTCCTGGGTGTGCGATGGTGGTTGCTGATGGTAAAATAGTTAGACTTCGACAAGGGGTGGCTTTATACTTGAAGCTTGTTAACAATATCGTGATGCTTCAATCAAGTAAATGGAAGTTATAGCCGAAAAGTCTTAAAAAAGTCTACGGGTATTATTGAGAGTTTCTTGCTGAGTTCGGAATATATTTAGATACGTGCGTCGTCGTGCGAATAGAAAATAGAAAGTGGGTTGAATAGCTTGCGTTATAAAAGGAAAAAAAAATAGAGCACTCATAAAGTTTCATCATGATGCTTTGAACAAAAAAGATTTTGCTCAGTAGTCCTTATTTTTCGTTTTTTTTTCCTTTTTTTTTATATATTGTTTGCTGAGTGCGGATGGTGCTTTAATACTTTTTTGGACATTTGTCAAAACCGTGCCCGACATTATAAATGGGATTTGCTTGTGTTACTTTCACAATGAATTTCGTGGTGATGCTGTTCGCTGAGCCTAAAACACGATAGCACGCAGTTTTTCTGTTGGTTGGCTTGTAATTTCGGTTTTGGGTGATACTTTTCTGTTCATGGCAAGGTTTCTGATAAGATTTTCAAGGCCTATTTCATACCTTTTTGTATACATAACGTCAACTTAACTTTATTTTGACAATGCCACATAAACATTCCTACACTGTAGTATAATGGAAAATATAAGCAAACTATAGAAATTAAATGTTATGTTAGCCGGACACTGTAGCCTTATTGTATAAGGAAATCATTTGAAGGATAATAGAACACACCACCACCAAGCGTAGCATAGTGTCACCGTCACGACCTCTCAACGGGGGGTTAAGCCAGTAGGAGCGAGCTCCGGTTTGTGAACTAATTTATTATTTATTCTACGATAGCAAAGATTTGGTAGGATTAAGTTCGTAATGCGGCAAAAATCTTAATTGAAATTTTCAGAGTTTCTGGGGCTCCTTGATATGATAAACAGGGCCATGGATGTAGACATTTGCTGTTGAAGTTTATTCCTTTTATACCTAGGATATTAATGTAAGCGTAATTCTTTTTTTTTTCTTCTTCTTATTATTTTCGTTGAGACTGTGGACGTTTTCCAGATGTTAGCAACGGCATTAATGGTGAGATGGAAAGGGAAGCTATGTAAATTTGAATAATAATTATTACCAATGAAACATCGAATTAAGGAACGTGCGATGAAGCATTAATTAATGTAAACTGAAAGAGAACGAAATGGGATATAAATAATAGAAATTGATTTTGCTGTAAAGGTTAACATCAATTTGGGTGGAATTTATGTTCATGTAGATATATGTTGGATTGTATTGAATCATTATGTAAATTGGAAACTGTTATCACGAAAAAATTAAAGTTTTAGTAGCTTTAATCCCGATTCAACAGATTTGAGAATGTTTTTGGAATGAACGATTTTTGGTAACGTTGATAGTTTGTAAGGTTGAGAATCACGTACAAAAATTTGGGCAAACTATGATTTCCAACGATATAGTGCCATCATTTATAAAATACAAAGAGAAAATGGAAGTAAAATTAATGTTGGTATGAGTAGAAAGTAGACCATTAGCATCTTGTATCATTTTGACAAACCTTTTTGTTTTGAAACATCGATAAAAAGGTCATGGAAAATGGTTTCAAGGTGTCATCATTCCCGGAAAAAAACATTTAATAACTTATAAAGGTACTGCATATTTTGTACTCAAAGGGGATGAATTTAGTTTGATAGTAGAGATAGAGACAGCTCATACTTCATACTTATCTTATATCTTTTAGCAGTTTTTTTTTTTAACAGCGTAAGCCTTATTCGTTGTGCATGCTCTTTTAAATGTATCTACTATTCACAAATATACATATATGAGTTCACATCATTCAGTTTTAGATGTTGAGGCTTATTTTTTCGATCCTTGATGGGATAGCCAGAGAAATGGCATTCCAAACTCATATATTTTAACGAAAAAAATCGCTAAATGTTTCCGGGATTGAAGATGAGATACGCTCATTCAACACGAATGCTCTTTTTTTTTAGAATCGTATTGATATTTGTATTTTATATGCAAGGATAATAAGATCCCAACAATCCACAAAGTGAAATTGCAGACGAAGCCGTGTTCACAGACAAGACTATTTGCAAAATCATTTATCAAAATATTCTAAGTTAATAGATTTAGTATAAGATAGATGTTCAAAGTCCAAGAAATCTCTTAAGGATCTTCCTCACTTTGTGCCTATGGAAGTCTTGTCTGAGGCAGATGATTGAAGAAATACGATAGCTCTAAAATATTTTAAACATGAGTTTGTTAAAAATGACAAGTTATTAATTGATACAAGACAACGGAAGGTTCACAAACAAAAAGTAAAAAAATGTATAAAATAATAAAAAAAAAAATACGTATACCACCGAGTGTACATTTTCATTGCATCTGTAGTTAGAGGGTTTTTGTTGTTATTTGCCTTGTATCAACTTTAATCAGTTTATTTTTTTTTATTTTACTACACGTCTTACTGTACTTCGAAAAAATATTGTCCATAAATGTCAAAGTACTAATCTGCAAATGCTTCTTACATTTTCCCGCAATTTCGAAACTCGGTTTTAATAGCCCAGGAATGACAGTGGTGGTGAATGACAGTGAAATGTCTCCATTTTCACGGATTATATTTCTGTTTCTTTCATTACACGCGTCCTTATGTTAGATGTTAAAATACCTTGGTTTGCTTGCTTTCAAGCTGCCGAAAGTATAACGCAAACCAATTTTTGATTTTGATTTTTCCCAGGGAAAAAACTACCAACTTTAAAAAACACAATTATTTTCGAAAATCAATTTTGACAGAAATATTTTTATTTATTTCTTTTTGCTTGGAATAATTTTTGTTTTGTTTGACAATTTTAGTGTGATGGTTCATTAAACTGCATAGCAAAGGATCTCTAAATGAGGAAGAAATACAAATAAATAAAATCAGTTGGATCGAAGATTGTTGTTTACTTTTTCTGGGAGTTGAATTCCGACCTTATTGATAAGAAAACATCCGATTCCTTCACAGCAACGAACTCTCTCTTTCGCGTTTAGTTTGTTAAACTTGTACAATGTAGAAGTCTCTTGCCTCAGTGCCGGCCGTCCGGTCCTAACTCTAATACTATCATTCGCAAATGTGTTGGTGGAACCACAAAGAGGAAAGTTCCCCAAGGTGCAAAGTTCAAACCGAAATGAAAATAACTGATTTTTAGTATCTATACTAGTAGTCCAATCGTCTTTCTTGATATTTGTACAGCTTCCATTGATAATTAAAATGCAAAGGATTATTCCCGATGAAAGAGTAAACACAAACAAATTCAATCAGTAGGATCGATGCTTTGATACAAACTTGTTCTGGAGAGTATAATTACGAAGTAATTCCTAACCGCCAATGGAAACATCCGCTTTCTTCGCACTACGAATGTCCTTTTCGATTGTTAATCCTGTTCAAGTCTCTTGCCTCAGAGTGTAAAATATTGTCTTGTATAGAAGGGTTTTTATTTTTATGGCTTAGTTGATCTATTAAATAGTTGCTCTCAAGATGACTTCCTCGTTGTAGAATGTGGTGTCACATTGTACATCCACTCAGAGAAAAAATCCCATAAAATCAATAGGAATACTATTGTAGGAATGGTTTTATACCATTAAAATTAGTCAATGCGATTTGTACCATTAATTCAATGGTTTTGATACCTTAACATTAATGGTACGTAAAATAATAGGTTCATACTATTGATTTAATAGTGAGGTACCATTAATTATTTTCGAAATTCGAAGTTTGAAAATTTTTCGAATATAAACTTTAATGGTATATTACTTTTGAAATAATAGTATCGTACTTTTAAAATGATGGTATAATACTATCGATTTTATAGTATTGTACTATCGATATTATGGTATCGTACCTTTCATTCAATGGTACTGTAATATTGATATTATGTTATAGCACCATTCATTTAATGGTATAATGGTACTATTAATATGATGATACATTACTATTGATAGTACAGTATTATTGTTTTGAGAGTACAATACCATAACTTATTTGTATTGAACTAATCTTGCAATGGTAATTTAATTGTACATTCAAAAGCATATTATTATTATTGAATAAATATTTCACTATTTGAACTGATTCAATTTTCCATTTATTTAGAGAGCTTACCAGATACCAAACTTATCCACAACCTGTTGAAAAGAAAAAGATCCTATAAACATAAAAACAGCAATATATTAAATTTTTTTAAATCACAATTTATTGCAACAAAATTGTTCAATTAACATTTTTTTAAAGATTGCTTAAACATTAAACTAAACTTAAAATTCGTAACTCTTTTTAAACACCAAAATTAGCTGTTGTTAAAATATTTATATGTAACACTGTTATTTATATTGATCACTTTTGCAAACTATTTTGCTCTTGAAAATTTAATCTATGACAGCACTCACGGACTTATACGAAACGAATGACAAATTTCTAACTTTACAAGGACTATAGGATTTTGACACACTATATAAGATAATACTATTAAAAAAAAAGTATATACCATTAATGTCAATGGTACTTGTCCTATCAAAACATATAAGATCTAATAGAATCCACCATTAAAATATTGTTTTTCGAATTTCGACAGATTTAATAAGATGGTGCTATTAAAACAATAGTATAAAATATTAATGTCAACGGTACTTATCCTATAAAAACATGTATGATTTAATAGGAAAAACCATTGCACATTTTTTTTCGAATTTCGACAGGGTTAATAAGATGGTACTTTTAAAACAATAGTATATACCATTAATGTCAATGGTCCTCGTCCTATACAAATATGTAGAATCTAATAGGATCCACCATTAAACAATATTTGTTTCGAATTTCGACAACGTTAATAAGATGGTACTACTAAAGCAATAGTGTATACCATTTATTCAAGTAATAATAGTACTGTACCATGATGTTTATAGTATGTACCATAAACAGTAATAGTAAAATACTATAAAATCAATAGCATTTCCTATTATATCCATAGTGTCTGTCACATAAGTATTAATAGTTTCAAAACTATTAAAACAGTGGTACAAAACTATTGAAAATACTATTAAAACACGTTTTCTTTTATTAATGGTAGTCCCATTACCAGCCTATGGGATTTTTTTCTCTGAGTGTCGAAGTGATTTTGTAGTCGCTTTAAAATTGATCGATTCATATTCTCAACTTCACCATTGGCCTGTGACCAGTATGAAGGTGATTTTATCAGATCAATGTTGTTAATATTGCAATAGCCCTTAAATTCAACACTCACAAACTGCCGACCATTATCTGCATTTATAGATTTAAGACATCTCAATCTTCTGAAATCCATTGCAAACCATTGCCAGGGGCCGGCTCGAAAATCATAGGAACTGGTGGATGCGGCCTTGAAACTTAAAGAAAATCTCAACATAGTTTCATGAATGATTCGACTTCTCTATCCATTTCTATTTTTCCTAGATGACCTTTGTGCCGGTGCTCGGTGTTGACAAGTCTCGAACCACGAATTAAAATGTTTCCCAAAATTACACAGTTCAAATCGAAATGGAAATAACTTATGTTTAATACTAGCTGTCCAATCATCTTTCTGTCATTGGCGTTTTCATTCACCACCTCACTCATCGTAAGCACACGGGGGGAGTCTGCATCCTGAATATTGCATAGTCTTGGAAAAAGAAAATGCTATATTACCATTCCAGCCTGATCGACAATTTTTAAAGGACTGTAATTGAAGAACTCATTTTTCATTCCTAGCAGTTGGTTTTGAAGTAGGCCGTAACAAATGCTCCCAAAGGTTTGTGCTTTGTGGTCTATTCAAGCAAGATAATAATAAAATCGTTTTACCTACTACTCAAAATAAACCCAAACTCTCTTTTTAGGTCTGCAAATATCTCCTTTCCACTCGAGAAAGGATTTTGCTTGCAATTTCTCAATCAAAATGAATGGGAAAAAACTCCAGAGAAATAACGAGAAATTTCCCATGGGAAAAGTGTTCATGATCGCAATAAATTTCTAGGGAAAATTTGAACATCGTTCTCGAAACGAATTTTCCGAACGTGGGAAATATTTCCAGATAACTCTTATTCACGATACAAGTTTTCTGAATGTGGGAAATATTTCCAGGGAAATCTCATTCCCGATAGGGCCCAATAAAACACAGTACTTTAGTTCACAATCTGGTTTGGCAGCTTGAAAGCAAGCAAACCAAGGTAAGGATAATGAGAACTATGAAATACATATATGTTGAACTAAGCGAAATCGATTCTTGCATGATTTTCAAAAATTATCATCGGCTAACCCCTTGCCAAAATTTTTGACAGATAAAACAATTCTTCCAAAACCAAGCCAAGTTTTTTTCACTACCCAGTAGCCAGCACAGCAAAATTTCCTTTGGCAAACAAAAACAATTTGGATTACAGTCGATAAAAAGGCCAGTAAACAAATGACGGTTGTGTCGGCGATAGAACTTTCAATTATTGAAATGAAGATAGCGCTGACAGCGTTAAAAAGAATTATTTTGCTACGCAAATCTAATGAAATGAGCTTCTCTGAACTCACTTAGATTGAAGTATTTGCTAATTTTTATAATCCGAGACGCAACCCTCTGGTCCATTTTGCCATACAAATTGAATTTGACAGATAAAGTGAGTTGGAGCGTTTTATTCGCACTTGATTACTTTGCTGGCTACTGAGTAGTGAAAAAAACACGACTAATGATGCATCTAAAGAAAGGTCTCCTCGAACTCTATTCATCAAAATGGATTAAATGTTTTTTGAAGGCTTGATAGCCGAGATAATGGCAAAAATGAAAACTATTCGCAAATATTTTCCCGTAATTTCAAATCGACATTACTCGCAATTTTCTTTGAAAATTGTTGCATAAGTCGTGTTATTTTCACTACTCAGTAGTTAGCACAGTAATCAGGTGCGAATAAATACAACGCTCCTCGGGTTGCGCCTCGGATTTAAAAAAAATATTAGCAAAAATATTTCAACCTAAGAGAGTTCATAACTCAGATGAGCTCAGATCATTAGATTTGCGCTTTGTATATACAGGGTGATTCACGAGCGTTGTGCCAAAAAGCTAGAGCGTGTAGGTTGAGTTGAGACAAGAAAAAAATCGTATGGGAGGGGGGGTCTATTCCCCCCCGTTTAGCCGGGAGGGGCAATTTTCTGAAAAATGGACTTATTTTGTTTAAAAAAATATTAAAAACCAACGGCTTTGTATACAACACCGTGCTATACCTTTCTGAAAAGCCAAAAACTTCTTATTTCACCTTGTTTTTAAATTAAATTGTTTTAACGAATAGTTTAAAAAAAAAATTTCAAACTCAAAATTTTCAAAAAAAAAGCAAAAAAAACATTTTTGAACTAATTTTTTTCAAAATTTTATGTAATTAAGTACTAATTTTGTTTTAAAAATTCAATGTGTTTGTTAATTTTTAGTCGAAAACAGAAAACCGGATGCAAAAATGTCTTTTTGTTTTTGAGAAATTAAGAAAAAACCAAAACCACTTTTTTCTAAAAAAATCTTTGTTTTTATTTTTACCTATCTGGACTTTTAGTTTAATTTATTAGTTTAATTTATAAATTTAATTTTTTGTAATTGGAGTTTAATGAGGACTCAATAAAGTAGAAAAGTATTACATTATCCCTGGATTAACCATTTTGTTCATTAGCGGGGTTTACATGGTCCAACATGGTTGGACAACATGGTATGACAACAGCAATGTTGGATCATCTAAACGCTAAAACAACCGCTTGACAAACCATGTTGGATGGTTTTTAAAATTTTTTAAAAACTTGCTGGTTTGTCATACCATCCAACGTGTGTAAACAGATGTTGGACAAACCTGAAAAATGAAAATATGGGAAATTCCCCGCATTCACTCATTTTTCATTTCTATTATATGCGTTTACTCTGAGGTCGAGTCGGAATTTCGAAAATTACCGATAATGAGTTTTGGAGGGAGTTTTTTCAACTTTATAAAAATCTCCCAGAAACAATAACCCACTGATGTTGGACAACATCGTACTTCGTGTAAACGCAAATTTCAGTTTTTCATCCAACCATGTTGTCCAACCATGTTGGACCATGTAAACCCCGCTATTGATAACGTCTGAAAACTGACCTGTAACTTTTTCTTACTATACCTGGGGCCGCGGCCACTCGCCGGCGAAGAGTTCTATCTGCTAGGGGCTTAAGATAATTAAACCGCATTTTTTCTTGAATGAAAAAACAATTAACAACCTAAAGGTAAATAAAAGGCATCGCATATTTACTAAACAACCATTTACAATTAAAATATTAACTCATCAACACATAACAATAACAAACTCATACGCTCGAGAAGAGTTAGGGGACAGGAACTTCTGCTAAGGTTTAACTTATTGTCGAGATCGGGAAGCCGAAAGACGCTACGCTGAAAGATATCCCAATAGATGGCGCCCAAGTCGTAGCATGTTTTCAAGAATCTGCCGACGAGAGCACTGAGAGCTAGAAGTGAAAGGTCAATGGCAGACGTTATCAATGAACAAAATGATTAATCCAGGGAAAATCCAATACTTTTCTACTTTATTGAGTCATCATAAAACTCCAATCACAAAAAATTAAATTTATAAATTAAACTAATAAATTAAACTAAAAGTCCCAGATAGGTAAAAATAAAAACAAAGATTTTTTTAGAAAAAAGTGGTTTTGGTTTTTTCTTAATTTCTCAAAAACAAAAAGACATTTTTGCATCCGGTTTTCTGTTTTCGACTAAAAATTAACAAACACATTGAATTTTTAAAACAAAATTAGTACTTAATTACATAAAATTTTGAAAAAAATTAGTTCAAAAATGTTTTTTTTGCTTTTTTTTTGAAAATTTTGAGTTTGAAAATTTATTTTTTTAAACTATTCGTTAAAACAATTTAACTTGAAAACAAAGTGAAAGAAGAAGTTTTTGGATTTTCAGAAAGGTATAGGTCGGTGTTGTAAGCAAAGCCGTTGATTTTTAATATTTTTTTAAACAAAATAAGTCAATTTTTCAGAAAATTGCCCCTCCCGGCTAAACGGGGGGGAATAGACCCCCCCTCCCATACGATTTTTTTCTTGTCTCAACTCAACCTACACGCTCTAGCTTTTTGGCACAACGCTCGTGAATCACCCTGTATATTTACCAGATACTATCAAGAATGGTTTTTCTGCTTGGTTTGACAGTTTTTTGACAGTAGCAGCAGTTTTTTTTACATAAGTTTATAATGTGTGTTCTCTGCTTGCTACTGTCAAACCAAGCAGAAAACCATTCTTGATAGAGGCCCTGTACGTTCCATATACAAAAGATTTGACTAGCAAAATAATTCTTCTTAACGCCATCAGCGCTGTCTTCATTTCAATAATTGAAAGGTCTATAGCCGACACAACTGTCATTTTTTTACTGGCCTTTTTATCGACTGCAATCCAAATTGTTGTTGTTTGACAAGGCCATTTTGCTGTGCTGGCTACTGAATAGTGAAAAAAACACGGCTATAATTGTAGGTATAGGTACATCAAAATAAGGACCTACAAGTATTTCATCAGCAATGGTAAGCGAATATATTTCGTAGCACTCGGTTATAGAGTTTTAATCAAAATAACTTCTTTCAATTTCTGCCGTCAGAAATACTATCTTTAAGCTCTGGTTTCTGAGATGTGATCCCAATAACGTTAGATGAAAAAACGTTTATCGGGTTGGCTAGTTTCCTAATATAATAACGATTTTTTTTTAATTACGTAGGATATTTTTCTATGTCTCTCTATGCGCCAAAGTGTCGAGGTTCAATATGAAATATATTACTACTACTTCTACTTCCTTTCCTTTTTCTCAATCTACTTCGCTTCTTTCTTAAATCTACTTCGGTCCCATTTTTTTATTCAAGTGGTAATCCTGGTCCTAACCTAAGTCGCTATTCTCGCATTCACAACTTCAACGATTCTGTCTACTTTCATCATTTTTCAAAGTTAATTAATGGAGGACATTAGAGACGGTGAAGGGGACAGAGCTTTCTTATGCATAAATTTTCAGGGAAAACATTTACACATTAATTTTATTTCAACTATCATTATTTCATTACAAAATGTTAATGTTATTTTCACTATATGTTTATGTTTTGTAATAGGCTCTGCAAGTCCATTGCCATCACGCCTTCCTTTTAAATGTTTTCTATGCATTAACAATATTTTAAGCAGGCAGCGCTGCCTTGCACGATATCTTGTAAATTTGCAAAGTATTTCATTCGAAGAAATTGGGTTTCAAATGTCAATACTTTATTTCGACAGTTACTGAAAAGCAAGTTTTAGTTTGTATGGATGATAATGGTGGATTTACATTGATCTGCATGCCATCATCTGCAAAAATAGAGGATGCAAGATACAAAACTCATACTAGTGTAATAGAGAGGTAAGACCAAAATGCAGACGTCTGCACTGATGAAGATTATAGGAAGTTCAACTCATGCAGAAGAAAATTATGGTGAAGACGAACATGTTCATCTTTTTTATAGCGTTTTCATCTGCACCATAATTTTTTCATCTGCACCATAAATTTTTGTTGTTGGCTGTTGTTGTTGGTTGTCACCGAGCTTTAAAAATTATAGCAAGTAAAAATGGGTAGGTATAATATATGTGTACTCTTTCACTCTTTCGTGTTATGTCGTATTCGTATAGCTCCCCCGCTTTACTTTTCTGCGAATTTGCAGATGCAGACGTCGAAGATTACATGTAATTCCACCATAATATATCTCAAGAAAATAAGACCTAATTGACAGCTTAAAGCAAGTTGTAGAATCGTTGGTCAACTCTGAACCACGGATCAAGAAAAGAGCAAATAGACACAAATTAGATTTTTCCCTTTTAAATGAATATTATAAGCTGTTTTCACTGACTCTAAATCCGAGATTTATACCACGTTTTCACCTACCATTTACCAACTAAGCTACGGGCAACTCCGATAAAAGGCACTATTTATTCTTAATCTACTTCGCTTAAAGCGCACCATACACAGTTCAACTCAATCGTCAACTGAATCAAATCAAATGTAAATCAACCTGTGTGTGGCCTTGTCATTTCATCGATTTGACAGTTGAATGGTTGGTTGAAGAAAAATCAAAATATTTTGATTTTTTTGAAGTTGAAGTTGAAGTCCTTCAACTGAATTGAACTGCATGTGGACAAGTTGGTTGATTTGCTGGCAAAACCACAGATGAGTTTAAAAGGGAGATGGGAAACCGAGCTGTCAAAATTACAATGCCTACAAGCTATGGACCATAGTTACTGCGATAGTATGCGTGTTTTTACCAATACTATCACAGTAAATATGGTCCTTGCACCTCATTTCTGTTGCTGTATTTTCTCATTTATTCACAGACACGAAGTAAAAGTAAAATAAAATTTGCGGTATCCTCTCTCTGGTCAAAACAGCATCAGTCGAATTTTTGAATTTAAAGCAAGTTGATCTATTGCTAAAAATAACAAGAAGTGCTTTTTTGACAGTTAGAAGCAATGCGTTCCAACTCAGTCTATGCAGTGTGTGCTCGAACACAAACCTAGTTGACAACTCAGTTTACAATCGAGTTGAAATGTGTATGGGGCACTTAAATCTCGGATTTAGATTCAGTGGAAACAGTATATTTTAGATCTTAAGTGCCCCATACACATTTCAACTCGATTGTAAACTGAGTTGTCAACTAGGTTTGTGTTCGAGCACACACTGCATAGACTGAGTTGGAACGCATTGCTTCAACTTGCTTTAAATTCAAAAATTCGACTGATGCTGTTTTGACCAGAGAGAAGATACCTCAAATTTTATTTTACTACTACTTCGTGTCTGTGAAAAAACAGCAACAAAAATGAGATGGTAGGACCATATTTCCTGTGATAGCATTGGTAAAAACACGCATACTATCGCAGTAACTATGGTCCATAGCTTGTAGGCATTGTCATTTTGTCAGCTTGGTTTCCATCTTCCTTTTAAACTCATCTGTGTTTTGACAGCAAATCAACCAACTCGTCCACATGCAGTTCAATTCAGTTGAAGGACTTTATATTCAACTTAAAAAAATCAAAATCTTTTGATTTTTCTCAACCAACCATTCAACTGTCAAATCGATGAAATGACAAGGCCACACACAGGTTGATTTACATTTGATTTGATTCAGTTGACGATTGAGTTGAACTGTGTATGGTGCGCTTTATGGATGATTAAGGTATTTCAAGAAAATAAGACTTTATACCAACCCAAATTGACAGGTAAGAGCCAGTTGTATAATTAAATGTTTAATCTGATCTGAATCACATATCAGAATCTTAGAATCGCAGTCTTTGTCATTATAGAACTTCGAAGTTCGAAGATGTCGCCAACAAAAAAAAAAGAAATTGAAACTCTCGCTTCAACTGATATTTTAATTTAATTTTGTTCGTTTTGACAAATTTAGCTAAACCTGTCAAATTACTTGCCTCTCTACGTGCTCGTCTGCTTCAAAATTCGCAAGAAAGTTTACTGGCCAGTGCTAATGCAAGTACTAAAAGTTTGAATGTGTGAGTAAAATATTTGATTGCATGCCAACTTGCTAGCCAGAACTTACTCCTGTAGCCTCGGGGTATGTTTCCAATCCAATCCAAAGCCTTATCAATAATCCTTAGAAGATTTGTTTCCACCTTTATATGAAATGCTTATTCTGCTTACACCTTAAACAGCACCTAAAACTCATCTACTACATTAACTTATCGAACTTAACGAAAAATTGACTCAAATCAACGTGACAAAAATGCCGCTCTGCCATTTTGATCTAACTTCCAGTGGCATACACAACGTAAGTTCTTTAATTTATTTAAATAAAATTGCATTTTACAACCATAAACCTTAAAAATGTTAAATAACATATACAAGTTTCAACTCTTGAGTATTTCGACTTAATATAATGTCTATATTCATTACCAAATGAAGAAATAGTACCCTGTGTTGGATATTTCCAATTTTAAAACATGTCTGCCACGTGCTTCTTTTCTAGTGTAGGTTATAATTTTCTGAAATCAAAATTTATTAAAAGGAATTTTTTTTTTATACTTACAGGTTCTCGTAACTCTTAAAAAACGTTACAATGTCGGAAGGTTTGGATATTTTATCCCTTAAAGAGGAAGATGTCACCAAGATGTTGGCCGCCACCACCCATTTGGGTAGTGAAAATGTGAACTACCAAATGGAACAATACGTCTTCAAGCGTCGTCCTGATGGTGTTAACATCATCAACTTGGGCAAGACCTGGGAAAAACTGATGTTGGCTGCACGTGCTATCGCCGCCATCGAGTACCCACAAGACGTAAGTTACAGTTCTTTGCTTTATAGCTGAAAATTGCTCTAAATGATGATTTAAACTACTTATCTTTCGGGTCTGAAATTTAATGATTACACCCTTTAAGCTGATTGACCCAAATATTTATAAATTGAAATTAAGCTCAACAGTTGTCTAATCAATTGCATCTACTTCAATTCCAGGTTTATGTTATCTCATCTCGTCCCTTGGGTCAGCGTGCTGTTCTCAAGTTCGCCAAGTACACCGACACCGTACCAATTGCTGGACGTTTCACTCCCGGTGCATTCACCAATCAGATTCAAGCCGCTTTCCGCGAGCCACGTCTATTGGTCGTCACCGATCCATCAACCGATCACCAGCCCATCATTGAGGCTTCGTATGTCAACATTCCCGTTATTGCTTTCTGCAACACTGACAGTCCATTGCGTTATGTTGATATCGCTATTCCATGCAACACCAAGTCCCCACACTCAATTGGTTTGATGTGGTGGTTCTTGGCTCGTGAGGTTCTTCGTCTACGTGGAACCATCTCACGTGTCACCGAATGGAACGTTGTTGTTGATTTGTTCTTCTACCGTGATCCAGAGGAAACCGAGAAAGAGGAAGCCGCAGCCAAGGAGCTGTTGCCAGCTCCAGTTAAGATTGAAGAGGTCTTGGACCATCCAGTTGAGGAAACCAACAACTGGGCTGATGAGGTTGTTGCAGCTGAAACAGCCATTGCTTCGACTGCTGGAGCCGAAGACTGGGCTGACGATAATGTCAAGACTTCCTGGGGTGGTGATGGCAACTTCTAAATGAGGTTGTAATTGCTGACCTTGTTTCCAAACAATTTTGTACACAGAAATAAAGCATTTCGTAGTGGAATTACTTTTTTTATTTTATTTTCATTTTCCGCTGTTGTAACGGTTCATGGAGAAACTTCATTGGCCAGGCCGGCGATGATGATGATTCTAGATTGGGATGACATTAAATGAACGTGTTGACGCTAGGGCGAAAAACACTTCAGTCAGAGCTACCTTCATGAAATGATAAGCAAGAACTTAACTTATATGCAATGATAGAATGATAGCGGACTGCGGACGCCGCACAGTGCGTTGACCAGTGGACAAAAATAAAAAAAAAAATGCAATTTTGTTGTTTTCAGCTTTGATGCATGTAAAGCATATGTTGAATAACTGTTATTCACTATTTTTTTGTTGGTCGTTTGTTTTTAGATGATAGATTAGTGGATTTGTTTACAGCATAAAATTAAATTTTAGTCATGGTCTTGTTGTGAATCGAGATTTAGTTCGAAGGGATTAAGCTAGTGCAAGAAAATTAATTGTTTAATATTTTGTTTTGGATATTAATATTAATAATGGATTCATTTAGAGCAGGTATGACTCGTTTAATTAGATTTTTGGACGAATTTGGAATTTTAGTGAATTATTTTAAAAAGACCTATTTTTAATGCATTTTTTTCACTACAGTTAGGCTTTCAAAAAAAGTTTAGCAAAGTGTAGCAGAATTGTTCATGTAGTTATATTGTCTTACTATTTAACTTTGCGGAAAAGCATACTTTTCATGCTACTTTTTGCTAACCTTCAAAATATTCAACTTTTTGTAGGACAAGGTCAAACCATAAAAAATAGAAAAATTTATGAAAAATGGATTTCTTGCGATGAAAAAACGAAAATTGAGGATATTTTATCATTTATTTGAATGACTTAAGCATAAATAAGTGTCCTCTTAAAATTAAAAATGATTTAAGATGCAAAATTAATTTTTTTGGACGCGAACCTTGAACAAAGATGGAAGCAATGTTCGAGGAATCACGTTCTTTTGAAGAAGTGCTACGACTACGAGGCTTGGCTTGGAAATAATTTTCCACTTCCGGACAGTATTTTGGAGTATTTGCATGATCCATCATCTAATGATGTACGGGGTAGACCAAAAACTCAATTTTTAAATCCGTCAAAAAAGACAAAAAATTGTTTGTACAAAAGTTTCTTTTTCCTTACATTAATAAATGCATGAATATGTTTGAAAGATTTATTTTTTTGTTTTTCATATTAAACGTTAAAGTTTTTGTTTGAAAGATGCTACAAACGTAATTTAAAAAAAAGTGGGTGTGGCAGTGGGTGGATATAATATATATATATTTGTGTTTATAAAATAACCTGGAACCATTAACTCCTTATGTTTTATTCAAATAGTACTAGTAGTTCTTTAGATATAATAAAATTTATTAATTCTTTATGCTTCTAATTTATTTTCCTTTTATATTCAAATAATCTTAAATGAACTAAAATGTTATTTAAATTGTAATGAAAATAAAGAACTAACTAACTAACTAAGTGGGCGTGGCAATGGGCGGATATGGTCCATAATTTTATTTGTTTTTAACAGTTTTTCCTAGAACACTACATATCTTAAGTTTTACTCAAATCGTTAAAGCCGTTCTTAAGATATAAAAAGTGGGCCTGGCTGGGGGCGTGAATATAATATTTTGTTTTGCAAAACTTTATATTTACGAATATTTTTTTTTTATTCAACTAAATCTAGGCAAAAATAATTTTGTCCACCATCTCCATACAATCGACGCGCTGTGCGCCGCCGCCGCGCCGTGTGTTGGCGTTGGCATAACAGCAATGAAATTTTTCCTGTAAGGCCAAGGCAAACGTTTCTCGAATCCTGTTTTCAGCTTAAGGAATGCCAATTCAACACCGCGATTTCCGCTTAATTCATTACCACAATGCCGAGTTCGTTAAGCTTTACAGCGGTCATCTTCGAATGCTATGCCCTTGACGATTTTGATCGAAAAAATTCGGCTATCCATTCGCAACATATGTGAGTCGAGCATTTTCTTCTTCTGGCAAGATCGGTCTCCTCACCCACACCTCCTTGTTCGTAGTTTAGTTTTCGACCCACTTCAAACTTCTTCGGTGTTGTGTTTGTAAAATCATTTTTTGGTGACCTAAGAATAACTTTTGCCAATGGAGAAGTAAGGACTTCTTTGAAGCATAAGATCCCGGTCTTTATGTATTGTTCGGAGGAGAAAAATCCAAATAAAACGCTTTAGGTTGCTTCTAGACGAAAATCCTTGATCTTTGTACCCGTCTGCATGAAACGGAAAACTATAAACGGGCACTTCAGGTTCAGCCAGAAGAGTCAAGATCCAAATAAACAAATCTTTGGATCATTAGCAGCGAATGGACAACAGTGATTCGGCCATTAAACTCTTCAAATCCTATCCCACAGGAGGAAAACGTCGCTACTCAGATTGAACACAAAGTGTCAGAGTTAGAGTACATCAAAATTATAGTGCGAGACTGGAGACAACTCCTTAGGTCCGAGGAGGCTGGGCTGGGCTCCATTATAAGCAAGTTAATTTTTGTCAAAATAAATAAATAAATGAATAGGGTAGAGCGAAAGCTCTAGAAGAGATAAGGCCTTAGTGGCTTAAACTCGTCAACACCTCTTCAAGTGCTTGTGAAGGATTGAGGGGACGCTGATTCCGAAGAGCTAAGTTGAGGCAGATTTACACTCTTGAAAGTTTTGTCAGTTCTTCACAAGAAGCAGAACCCGTTAAAGTTGAAATAAAAACTTTGTGGGCACTAGTATGATTCGAACCCACACGATCTGCGTAACAGTCAACGTAAATAACCACTATGCCACGGGCGTTTTATTGGTCGACAAAAACAGAGTGCATCTGTTCCAAGACATCTTAAACAGTAGGTAGGTAGGTAGAAATGGCTGTCCTACTTCCGTGTAGGACACAATTAGCGCTGAGTGCGCCGAGATTCTAAAAAGATTTAAGGATGGGTTAGGAAGGATGTATGTTTCGCACGTACAATCCTATACATAATGTAGTATTAATCTCACTACACTACGGCCTATTGTCTCATAGTGCCATCTACTTACTTACTTACTTTACCGGCTCACGATCCATGAAGGGTCACAGCCTAGATACTGCAGTCTTCCATCGTGAACGATCCCTCGCATGCACTCTCCAGTCACCGAGACCAAGCGCTCTGGCATCCGCAGTCACTTGGTCCTTGTACCGTAGGTTCGGTCTTCCTTGTCGTCTTGAACCTGGGGGCTGGGATGAGAAGACTTTCTTGGCTGGAGCGTTGTCGTCCATTCGCTCGATGTGGCCGAGCCAATGTAGTCGTCTTTTCTTGGCCTTCTGGACTACATCCACATCTTGGTACAGCTCATACAGTTCTCGGTTGTATCTTCTTCTCCATTCGCCATCGTCGCATACGGGACCAAAAATCCGTCGAAGAATTTTTCTTTCGAAAGTGCCCAGTATCAATTCCCCTTTTTTACTTATCGTCCAGCACTCGGCGCCGTAGAGTAGGACTGGTAAAATCAAAGTTTTGTATAGCAGACACTTTGTCTTTCGAGTGAGGAGTTTTGAACTCAGTTGTTTGGCCAAACCGAAGCAGCAGCGGTTCGCTAGGGTGATTCATCTTCGGATCTCCACTAAGGTGTCGTTCGTGGGATTGATGTTTGTTCCAAGGTAGGTGAACTCCTTAACTACCTCGAAATTGCTGCTACCAACAGTGACGTTTTGTCCTAGGCGGTGGACAGATGTTGCTTTGTTTGTTGATAACATGTACTTTGTTTTGTCCTCATTCACTTCAAGACCAACTAGTTTCGCCTGTTCTTCAATCGCTGTGAAGGCCTCAAGCACAGCTCTCTTGGATCGACCGATGATGTCTATGTCGTCCGCATAGCCTAGGAGCTGGGTGGATTTGTTGAAGATAGTGCCCTCCGTGCTCACACCTTCCTTGCGCACTATCTGCTCCAGGACTATGTTGAAGAAGTCACATGACAACGCATCTCCTTGTCTAAACCCTGCGCAAGTTTGGAATAACTCGGATGAGCTGTTACCCATTTGCACACTGCACTGCGTATTGTTTAGCGTCATGCGGCACAGCTGGATCAGTTTGTTCGGGATCCCGAATTCAGACATCGCAATCATAAGCTCTTGGCGGTGGATGCTATCATAAGCAGCTTTAAAGTCGATGAAAAGATGGTGGGTTTCGACTTGAAATTCGTTGGTCTTTTCCAGGATCTGCCTCAGTGTGAATATTTGGTCTATCGTTGTTCTGCCTGGCCTAAAGCCACACTGGTACGTGCCGATTATTGTGTTGCAGAAAGGTTTAAGACGCTCACACAGTACGTTGGATAGGATTTTGTATGCAACATTAAGCAGGGATATGCCACGGTAGTTTTTGCATAACATCGGATCGCCTTTTTTGTAGATGGGGCATATGGAGCTTATCGACCAGTCAGTGGGCATGCATTCTTCCTCCCACACTTTGGTGATGACCTGGTGCATGCGGTTCATCAAAACATCTCCTCCATGTTTAAAGAGTTCCGCGGGTATGCCTTCCGACCCTGCGGCCTTAGCTTTTGGATGGCTCTTTCTACCTCTTCTCTGCTGGGGGCTGGGACTGGGTCTTCATTGACTGGTCTTGCTTCTCTTTCGTCATTATCTTGCTCGACATTTTGCGCATTCAGCAGCTGCTGGAAGTGCTGCTTGAAAACATCTACAATTCCCTGTGCTTCGGTGACTAGGTTTCCTTCACTGTTTCGAAGAGCTTGTGTCCCGGTTCTGAAACCAGAAGCTAATTGCTTCGACCTTTTAAAGAAACGCCGGGTGTTGTTTTTGGCCCGAGACTCTTCTAGACCTTTGAGCTGAGAAACTGCGGATGCTCTTTTCTTTCTTCGCAGGGTCTTTTTCTCATTTCTCCTTTTCGTGCGGTACTCTTCCCTTGCTGCTCTTGTTTTCCGTTGCAGCATCTGCAGGCGTGCATTTTCCGTCTCTCTTTTCAATGTCACGCACTCATCATCATACCACGGGTTCTTTTTCGGGGGTGGCTGGTAACCTATGGTGGTCTCGGCTACATTTTTTATTACTTCTCGATATTGGTTCCACAGTGTGTTGACGTCTGTAGTATTTGGGAGGACGGCGGAGAGTCGCTCGCTCAGGCGCTCGCTGTAGTCTCTGGCATTCTCTGATGTGCTAAGGCAACCGGTGTTGAACTTCTTTCTTTGGGCTGCACGTGTTTTTTTGTCGTTTGATATTCGAGCTCTAAACTTATAGCGTTTTTTTTGGTAATCCGGAATTGTACACAGAACTGTCCGATTCCGGATTCCAAACGAACAGGCAAACACATTTTTTGCTTCTAAGGGTTGAATGGTTGTGTATTTGTGAAACCTCATATGAAGAATTGCAGATGACATGACATTGTTTTTAATTTCTTTATTTGTAAACATGGCAGCGAGTACGTATATGCGAGTGTGTGCATGTATGCGTGATTCTGTTTTTGATTCTGACTTCAAATTCGGAATCGTTTTTCTGTTCTATTCAGAACAAGAACTGTCATCTTGTGCCAAGTGAACGAGTACAGAACTGTTCGGAACAGTTCCGGACGACCAAAAAAAAAAACGCTATTAGCCACTACCAGAAAGTGGTCAGAGTCGACATTTGCTCCTCGGAAAGTGCGCACGTTCAGGATGTTGGATGCGTGCCTTGCGCCGATTAGCACATGGTCGATTTGGTTGGTGGTTCGACCATCCGGAGATCGCCAGGTTGCTGTGTAGATCTTCCTTCTTGGAAACCTAGTGCTACTTATCACCGTATTACAAGCTGCAGCAAAGTCGATTAGTCGGAAGCCGTTATCTGTTGTTTCTTCGTGGAGGCTGTGCTTTCCAACTAATCCGCCAAAGATGTCTTCCTTCCCGATTTTTGCATTGAAGTCTCCGAGTACGATTTTGACGTCGTACTCTGGACAGGCTCCGTAGGCTCTATCCAGGAGGTCGTAGAAATCCTCCTTGCTAGACTCCTCAGCATCATCGGTAGGGGCGTGTGCACATATTATACTGATGTTCTGTAATGTGGCCTTGATGCGGATCACAGCCAGGCGATCACTTATTGGCTTGAAATCCATGACTTTCGATCTAAGCCGATTTCCCACGACGAATCCGCATCCAAATATATGCAATCTTTGATGACAGCTATAATAAATGTCGCAATTTTTTCTGTTTATTGTCCCTGATCCTATCCATCGTATTTCCTGGATCGCAGTAATATCTGCCTTATACTGCGAGAGGACAGATTCAAGTTTCTGAGTTGCACCTGGAGTGTAGAGGGTTCTTACATTCCAGGTACAAACTCTCAATGCGTAGTCCGTTGTCGTTCCGGGTCTGGTTACCATAAGAGGGGGTTCATTATCCGAGGCTGGTATCTCTCTCATAACTGTCAAGTTTTTCACTGTGGAGGGGTTGTTAGCCCCTCGCACTAACCTCCAAATTTGTTGGGCCGTAGATAAGGTGCTCTTTTTTCCCGATTTGCACCCGCGCTTACAAGTTTCGCAAGTTATATCTAAGATATAACCAGTACCCGGTGGCTACCACGAGGAGGTAAAGTAGTGCCATCTAGTTTAGGATAATAAGGGGGGCGCCAAAGCCAGTTTGTGATATTGAGGTATGAGATCAGTCTTTGATCTTGAATTCTGAGAGTTCCTCAATGCCGTTGAAGAATTCTTTACCTAAGTGGAGTGCTCTTTTCCTAGCCAAGGCCGGATAATGGCAGAGAAAGTGTGGGACCGTTTCCTTTTCATTCTGGTCCTCACAGCTACAGCAGAAGGAGTTATGTGGTATACCCAATGCCGCATGCTCCCCTATATGCCAGTGCCCTGTGCAAGTAGCAACAATCCTGGCTATGTCATGCCTTGGTTTGGAAATTAAATTGATTGATTTTGGTTTGTTATAGGCGGGCCAGATTTTCCTAGATATAACGCAACTCGTTAAACTATTCCACCTACGGTTTTTTCTGATGTGTATTTGGTCGGGATATTGCCCTTCAAAACTCCAAGAGGAGCATAATATACTGTCACCGCCAATGAGTTGTGAAGGGCTGATCTTTGCCTAGCTAGCTCGTCTGCCTTCTCATTTCCCTCATAGCCCCTATGGCCCAGTAGCCAGATTAGAGAAACGCTCAGGTCTAGTTCCTTGAGGGCCTCTCTGCATTGCTGGACCAATTTAGAGGATGATAAAGCTGAATCATGGCTTTAATAGCTGCGTGACTATCTGTTACTATAGCTACATTTTGGTTCTGTTGTATATTTTTAAGGGCTATAAGGCTTCCTTTATCGCTAACAATTCTGCCTGGAATACACTGGCATAATCGGGAAGTCTATATATATTTTGAAATATTAAGAGATTCACAGAAGACACCTACACCAATGTCAAAGTCTTTCGTCACGTCGCGTCGCCTTCCTCTCAGTCGGTTCTTGACGGGCGGAAGACTCGTCAACTTTATTGAGGTGTTTAAGTCGGTGGTTGTAGAAAGGATGCCTGATGATATCAGGCTTGTTTGATTGCAGTGCCCGTAGGATTTGGTTTTCCAGCATGCTACTTCCTTGAGTCTCAAGATACTGCAGGGCCCCTAATATTTAATAAAGAGGTCAATCGGAGTCTTAAACAGTAAAATCAGCAACTTTCACACCGATTTAACTTAAAAGTTGAATAAAAGACATTTTTGTTTGTGTAAAAAATAATTTATTTGATATTTTTCATTTTTGTTTGCTTTGATTCTTATAAAATTAATAATAAAATAATAATAGAAAACGATTATATTTTACACAACTTGTATGGTGTGTATTTTCTTTTTTCGTTTCACTATTCATTTATGATTATTTTTCAATTTTTCATTGTGTATAAATTTGTAAGAAGTAAAAACCATTCGAGAGGTCAGAAGGAAACATCGACAAGGTTCGTGTTCTTGTTTCTTTGATAAATTGAGAAAATTGTCGAGAAAGAATCTAATAAAACAAAAAATGTACTTTTTTTTTTTTTGCAAAATTTTAATCAACAAACATTATTGTCAACTTTTTGTGTTTCATTATTTTTTTTAATAAACAAGAGGAATACAAAGAATTAGCTTATATTTTTTATTTGCCATTTTTCCAATGAAATAAATTAAAGTCTCGCTTAATATAACAAAATGTGAAAACAAAATTATAAGCTTGCAAAAAAAAAAATAATAATATTTAAAAAAAAGAAAACTCTTATCCACTATAATTTAGTAATTTGCAATTCACATCTTTACATAGAAAGAGATGTACGCATATTTATAAAAAATGTGTATACGGGTGTTAGAGTGAAATTAGTTATTATTTATGCAAAATACATTTTTTTTTATTTAAGTATTTTTTTTTCGATTAAAAAGTGCGCCGCCACGAATTGTTTTATTTGTGGACTAAATATAATTTTTTTTTTTATAACTACAAATAGATTAATAGATTTTTATAGAAAAAAAATTAACAATGAGAAATTGTGTTATTTTTTATTTAATCTTTTTAATCGGATCCTTGTTTTGATAGATTTTTTGTTGTTTTTTGTTTATTTGAAGGGATTTGGTCGTGCTTTGAATGATGCCTGCTTTCGAAGCTGCTTAACCATTTCCTCTTCACGTTTTTTGCGTTCCTCTTCCTCCTAAATAAATTTAAAAAAAAATATCGTTAACTTTTAATTGAATTAAGGTTGTTTGTGTAGAATAAAATAAAAATAAAATGTAGATTGTTGTATAGTATGAACTGAACTATAGACCACACAAGCTGCCTGCACTCTTTTATGGATCGGAAATTCAAAAGCTCTCTGAGAATAACCGTCCAAATTTGTGAGGAAAGAGGACAATTCCGGACCACAAGTTTGTTCAATATAGTTTCGTTTCTGGAGCACTCCACATATATGACAAAAATGAAGCCAGTTGGACACCGATAGGCTGGAAACCAAGCTTGAATGGGCAAATAAGAATCAGTCTAACAATTTCTTTGATGTACCTACAATATATGGTAGGAGTAGCTCAGACCAGGACACCCAAGGCCTTGCCTTAATGTTATAGATAGGATAGGGAATAGGCGTTTTGCTAGAGCCTACATGGTATTCCGATTGTGGCGCAGGTTATGCAGTACTTAAAGCTTAATAAACGATTTAACATATCGGCCTTGTAAAATGATCCGTTATTTTGCTTTAAATTTTACAATAACACGTTTGCCGAACATGCTCGTTTAAGTTATTCCCTACACGGCAAACATCATTTCGTGTTGATTCTTGAAAGTGTGAGGATGTGCCAAAAGAAGAAGCAAGTCATTGCGCTTATGGTTATCTCATAGAAAAAATGAGATTTGTTCGCAACCATCTACCTACATGGCAAACAACGAAAAGGACGAACACAAGAAAATCGAAAAATTTTGCCAACAGCGAACAGTAGTTGGCAACACGACGAATTTATAGCGCGCACAAGCATGTTCGGCAAACATGTTTGTCGTTCAGGGCTAGCTTTACCGGTCAAAAGTTTGAGACCATCTCAGAAAGATCAAATATTCAGCCTTATTGCTCTCACTCACAAAACAACAAAGTGCCGCAGACGCAGAGCATTACGCGTCTTTATTTTATGTACGATTCGGGTTCGGTGAAGGAAATAAAACTTCTTCCGATCGGGTACGGTAATAAGGCTGATAGTGATAACTGATAACCGTAAGTATATTCGAATATAGTTCTTTTCCGGAGTACTCCACATTATAATGACACAAATTAAACTTGTTGGACAACGGAAGGTTGGAAACCTATCTTGAATGGTGGAATAAGAATTAGTTTAACAATTTCTTATAGGTAAAATATATAGAAGGATATCTTCAAAGGATATGTAAGTGCATTCACGTGGACACAAGTGTGACCTCCACGTGGTGGACACCGGATGTCTAGTACCTCAGTTCAAGATAGGGTGAAACCCAGTGTGGAAGACTGTTGGGGGTAATAAAGAAGGGGTAGAAGGGTATTCTACTGGGACACTTCTCTTAATACAGGTGGTAGCTGATGAAATCTCTAGATGGAATCAACGGTGGCGTCTACAGTTTCAGTCAAGTTAGAACTTCCCAGCGAACACCTTTCTATGGGCTACTCCGACATATTTTAAAAGGAGTGGATTTTCGGTTCTCGCACTTAGAGTCGCACCAAGTGCCCTCGGTTTGCGGTTATACGTCGGGGTGACTTGCCGAATACGTAAACAAAAAAATTAAGCTGCGAAAGTTACAACAGGCCTCGGACACGATGAGGATCCTAGCAAACAAAATAAGGACAACGAACTTAATATTAGGTCCCTTAATAGACCATGTGCTGCCGAACAATAAGCGGAGACTCTCAACAGCTAATTAGTCGTTGGAAGCAAACTTAGGCAAGAAGTCTTGCGCTTCACTATGTATAAGCGAACTCATCACGTGGATTCAAATTAAATTAGCTAAATTAGCCTAATATGCGCGCATGCCCCTGCAGAAGAGAAAAAGGACGACACCAAAGCCGATTCCTACGAGCTCCGACCAGGACTCCCAAGGTTTAGGTCTTCCGTGCAGAGTCGTTCAGGGGGGGGGGGGGGGGGGGGGGGGGGGGGCGCGAAATAAGGCCCCAGGAAAAAAGGCCCCAAAAAATAAATGAAATAAGGCCCCAAAAAAAAGCACACAAAACAACAACAACGAAATTTCTCAAATTTTGGGGTTTTCTTTCATTTTTTGGGGCTTTTTTCATTTTCTTTTGGGGCATAATTTCACTTTGAAATAAAGTTTTGGGGCTTAATTTCAGTTCAAAACTATTTGGAGCTTTATTTAATTTTTCAAAATTAACATGAAAATGCATTACCAAGTTTGTCTAATCGAGGACCCAAAGCTTGTTGGAGCTAATTGTGTATAATTTGTGAGGATTTGCGGGCAAATATTTTGCTGTTGCCTTGTTAAAATCTTAAGATTTGCAATGAATGCAACTTTAAAATTCAAGCCGAGTCCATTGCAGATGGACAGGAGAATTACAATTGTCCTTGTTGTAGGGAAAATGTTCAAGATACAGTTCAAGTATTTGTTTAAAAGTTTGTGGTGACATCACCTTAAATAAAGTTTGTTATGAAGAAAACAAGTTGTTACCTATTCCTATTTTGGCAATTTTGGTAGTAAGGTACAATTACGGAAAAAATTTTGCCCAAAAGAGAATCAATTTGGGGTGCGAAAATAAAAAAATTCACGCGAATTTTTTTATTTTCACACCCCAAATTGATTCTCTTTTGGGCAAAATTTTTTCCGCTCGCTTCGCTCGCTAGCAATTGCACCTGCTGTATTTTGTTTCAAACTACAATTTTTAAAACATATTACACTGATTTTGGAGTTAAGGTTTAAAAACAAAACAAAGTAAATGGTTCTTACGTGTTCAACATGAACTATGAAATCAAAAATTGGATATCTGCTGAACTTTCTATCAATAAAAAAAGGTCTTTCTGGTGGAGCTATTAATACAATTAAAAGAACTCAGTAAAATGAAAGTGGGTTCAAGTATAGTGTTCTTGTAGAATTCCCAACTCTTACCGAAAAGTTCGGTGAGTTTGCATTTTTACGTTACGTCACATAGACTTAAAGCATACGGTTTATTTCAACCGTTATGCAAGGATAAAAGCTTGAAAATGTTAAAAACTTTCTACTCAATTTATTGTTTGACAAACAATTATCTAAAATTAACCACAAGGGTTAGAAGACCCGAATTTGATTTCGCAACTTATGATCCACCAAAATGGTCCAGTACCTAGTCTCAAATTCTGCCCTTATGACCCACAAGTCTGTGGTCTCAAAGAAAAAACGCCAAAGTCAATTTTCAACATTTTTCAGGAGAGACGTTTGAAGTTTTTATGAAAAGTGCAACATTAAAAATTGCTAAAGAATATTATTGGAGATTTAATCGCCTTGAAACTAGCATAGAATTGAAGGTTTTTTAGCTCGCAATTAATTCAAATTCGCCCCTTATGACCCACCAGTTTCTATTCTACTAAGAGTCCTTGTTGCAGGGAAATTGTTAAGGTCACATTTCAAGCATTTGTGTAAAAGTTTAGGGTGGTATTTCATTATCTTACTAAATTATTTTTATGAAAAAGATGAATTGGGATTTAATTGCATTTTTCCAATAAAAGTAAAACAAGTTGGGGCCTTATTTCATTTATTTTGGGGTCTTGTTGCAGGGAAATTGTAAGGGCCACCATTTGAGCGTTTTTGGAACAGTTTGTGGTGATATTTCATTATCTAACTAACGGTTTTTTTTATGAAAAAGACAAATTGGGGCTAAATTTCAAAGTTTGGGGCCTTATTTCATTAATGTTGGGACCTTTTTTCATTTCGTTGGGGCCCTATTTCATTGGGGCATAATTTCATTATGAAAATATACCCCAATTTGGGGCCTTATTTCATTTTTTCTTTGGGGCCTTTTTTCCTGGGGCCTTATTTCGCAGAGCCTCGTTCAGGATAGATGGGAGGGCTTGTTGCCGGAGCAGCAAATCGGCGTTTTATATTAAACTGTTATTTAACTTACAATTTTACCGGTCAAAAATGAGACCACCTATGAAATTTTAGAATGATCAAATTTATTCGAAAAAACCCTCCTTTACATTCAATTACTATTTTTTTATATATATAATTCTGAGCATTCTTTTTAGACGATTTTGTATTTTTCGATTCTGATGTTAAGTGATGATTTCAGACATTTCTGTAGAGCTCTATTGGGTTCAAAAGTTTTGAAGCGTGTTTTGAATCATTATCTTACTGGAATACAAAGCCATTACCGATTAATCTGAGCCCAGATACCGAAACATGGCGCCTCCATGCTTCACAGTTGGGACCATAATGTCTGCTTGCATCTTATATTCAGCGCTGCGGCTAACACACAATCTGCGGTTTGAGCCAAACACTTCAAACTTGGACTCATCGTTCCATCAAACTCTGTTCAAATCGTATCCAATCCTGATGGGTTTTGGCCCATTCTAACCGTTTAATCCTGTTTTGGGATCGGATCCAAAGTCCAACATGTCTTAATCTCCGTTTTATCGTTGAAGCATATAGCGGCTTTGTCCGTTTCTCATTTATCTCGGTACTGGTGCTGTTTTTTTTTTTTTTTAAATCGCATATCGCGTTTGCAATGGTTGTTGCCTTGACTTTACCCACGACGCACACTGGGGATTTTGCGGAAAAGTCTTAAAATAAAATTTTTAAAACAAAATTTGTGAGGATATTTTCAGATTTCAGAATAAAATCTGCACCTAAATCAGAAAGAATTATTGAAATCGGACCATTGGTTTCGTTTTTATAGCTTTTTAAAGACATAACTTGTGAGCGGTATTAGCCGCGTTTTATTATCACCATGATCTGATCCGGATCAGATCATGATAATAAAACAGCTTTGGATCATCATTTTACTTATTACGTCACGTTTGCAGCAGTTTGCAATTTATTCATTCTGTCAATTACATCGGAGTTGCCCTACGATAATTTTGTTGAACGATTATTCTGTTGTTTTTTAATGGAGAAAAGCTTTTGCTATGTAATTGAAAAATATCGCATTCCCGGATAATAAATGTGTGAAAGTGGCAGCACAGTTTTTATTGAAAATTAACGCCAACATTTCAACTTGTGTGCGGAAGAAGAACTAATATTTGGATCACAAAAATTGATCCAAGTAAAAAGTAGGATTTCTACTTTTCTACTCCGCTTCAACTGAATAAGAACACATTTTTTCAAAAGTTTGCTGTCCATTTTTTCTTCACTTTGAAAGTTAATGCATCATTTGATGATAAGCTATCGGGCTTATGATGTTAAGAAAACAAATCAAAAAGAATAATTTAAAAAGGACCACTAGTTTTTCCCTGGCTCTCATGCAAAGCTTTCCAGATTGAAAAACTCAGTTTTTTTTTGCGTCAACTGAATAAGCACACAATCTTTCACTCTCATTATCTTCATTGGTTCTTAGAGTTTTAAGTTAATTGGTATACCAAATCAAAAGTTGAAGTGTTCTTAGTGACATTTAGCCGTTTAATTAGAATTAACAAAAAAAATGGTTAGATCAGAAGCTGTTATAATGTCGGACGAGTTTAAATTGATTCGTTAAAAGAATAAAGACTGACCGTGCGTGCTTTAGCTACCAACATTGATCGGAGTCTTAGTGTTGTCTATTCGTACCTCAGAAACATAAGTTTGTACGAAAAAAACATGAAAGGTGGTAAAAAAACGGCAACATTCGAAGTTGATCGACGAGCAATTTTGAGATGTGCTTCCAGTTCATGTGCCTCCGTGGTAAAAATTAAACAAAAAGTTGGTTTAACTGCAGGTGTTTCAACAGTCCACAGAGTACCAAATAGCGCAGATCATTTAAATCGATTGCAACTCTAAAAGAAACCACCACTATACCAGCAACGAAAAGATATTCGTATAAGATTTTCTAGACTCGATGTGAGTTGGAAAAATGTGTGGCACAACGCGGATTTTTTGGATGAGAAGAGTTTCAATTTTGATGTCCCTGATGGTTTTAATTATTACTTTCACGATTTGAGAAAAGAAGAATGGTTTTTAGCGCGGCATCATGGTGGAGAAGGTGGAGTTATGATATGGGGAGCAGTTAGCTACTTTGGGAATATTGAGCTTGAGTTTGAAACGTTAAAAACGACTGCAATTACCTACAACAGAATATTGGAAAGAAAGTTTCCTTCATTTTTGGATATTTGTGGATCCGGTAAATGGATTTTCCAATAGGACAACGACCCTATCCAAACGTAGCGCACTGTCAAAAGTGGGAAACAGGACCAGAATGTTGAATTGCTTCAATGGTCGCCCTATTTACCTGACCTGAACCTTATAGAAAATGAATGGGGATTGCTGGTACGTAAAGATTATGAGTCAGGCCGTCAATTTGAGGACAGAGAATTGCTTATTCCAGCCATTAAGTTACCATGGAGAGAAATTTCGCTGGACTACTTAAAGAGTTTATACGATTCCATGCCAGCCCGAATTTATGAAGTAATCAAGAATAAAAGTGGTAGTGCCCAATACTAAAAATAACCAATACAAAAAATATTTAATGAAAATCTTGTTCATTTCTTTCTGTT
Organism: Sphaerophoria taeniata; assembly: GCA_943590905.1. NCBI lineage: Eukaryota > Metazoa > Arthropoda > Insecta > Diptera > Syrphidae > Sphaerophoria > Sphaerophoria taeniata. Next base: position 31,515,866 of record OX016541.1, read on the forward strand.
AGATTTTATTTGCATTTTTAAAAGTTGTGCTTATTCAGTTGACGCAAAAAAAAACTGAGTTTTTCAATCTGGAAAGCTTTGCATGAGAGCCAGGGAAAAACTAGTGGTCCTTTTTAAATTGTTCTTTTTGATTTGTTTTCTTAACATCATAAGCTATCGGTTACCATCATCAAATGATGCATTAACTTTCAAAGTGAAGAAAAAATGGACAGCAAACTTTTGAAAAAATGTGTTCTTATTCAGTTGAAGCGGAGTGTATATGCTGACGATCATATATTTTTTCTTAAATTTAACCAAAACCTCTCTTATCTACGCTAATGCATTTGTATGCAATACGATATATGTAAAAAATAATAGATTTGTCAAAAAAAAAATGTTAAATGAAAAATTATTATTATTATTATTTTATTATTATGTTCACTTAGTTTCATTTTTTTTAAATCTACTACAAAAATTTAAAAAAATAATTAAATTAATTTAATTAACTAATTAATTTCATGATAATTTGACACAAAGAGAAAATGGTCCGCTTTCTTTTGCATACACGTTTATTGACATCTTTTGAAGTCAATGATTTGTGAAAAAGCGATCTTAAGATTTTCTTGATTAAAAATTATTAATCCATTATGGAAAGGTTTACAATTTCATTTTCATACAAAGATTTAAGCAATAAGCTAATAGAATGTGACACAGATAAAATAAAATTTAAATTTTTCTTGGTAGATTTAAATTATCTATTAAATGATATCCAAATTGAATGTGTTGTGGACCAAGTGTACAAACGTTTTTATTCTCAATTTCAGAAAAGGTTCATTTCAAAGTACTTTTTAACTTTTATTATTTAACTAATCAATAAATATTGAATTATTTGATTGACAAAAGTGTATCTGCTATGAATAATATTTCTATAATAGCATTTTTGACATTTTTAAAGGAATTCATTTCAATTCTTTACCATTCTGGGATAAAAATATTTTTTTTTAATTTTAAGGGGCGTGGTAGTGGGCGGTAATTTATTCCATTGATTTATTTCGTGCCAAGTTATCATTCCTGAAAATTTCATTCAAATCCATTAAGTGGTTCAGTTTTTATAGAGTTTTTTCCGCACTCCCATACTGATTTTCCCAGTGTGCGACGCAAGCGCAGTTTGTTTACTCAAGAAGTGCAAATTCTCAAATAAATTCAAACTGGATTAAACCGAGGATTATGGCGTTTTTAATTGGCAATCCGGAATTGTTCTTCGATTCGGAATCCCAATTGAACAGTTTTTTTTTTTATTCCGAAGAATCTGAAGTTTGGTGAGAATGTATTGGTTGAGTATGACATGTGTCACATATGTGTATTCGCGCCAAATTTCATTTTGTTTTTGTGCTGCAAACATTTATGAATGTGTGAGTGATTCTGCTTCTGATTCTGTTTTTAAAACCAGAAGAGAAATTCTCTTTTTTTTAGAATCGGAACTGTCAGTTTTGCCCAATTGAACGCATTCCGATTGCGTTTTTTTGCTTCCAGATTGCCAATTAAAAACGCCATTATGCACAAAATCCTGTGCAGCAAATTTTCAATTCATTCAGCAGCAATATTCACTCATAAACTCAAGGGCAAGGTGCAAATAAAACAACCCTTTGAATGTAGTCTCAAACTTTTGACCGCTAATGTAAGTCTACGCCTCGCCGGTAATGATAACCCCAATATGAATGAGCTATAAAAAGAATTTCGCGAACGAAGGTTTATTAGTTTGCAACTTCAAGCAAATCAAATGTATCAAATTTAAATTCCAAGTTATATTGCTCCTAACTTTTAATTATTTAAATATTTTTCTTCTCAAAGTGCGTCGCAAAACTGATAAGGACAGAAAGCTGTTCTGGAAGAATTATACGAACAAAATTGTCTATGATTCATATTAAATTCTTTTAATAGAATTCAGTAAATCTCAGGGCTAAGCATTTGCAAAAATATTGAAATGCCTGCATGATGGAAAAATTTTAAAAACGCTGTTTAAATAATAAAGATAATTGCGGTTTTAGATAAAATGTCTATTTTTAACAAGATAAATGATGTGATAAGAAACATGTCATCCCGAAACTCTTCAAGTTTTTGATGTATTCGGCCCTAGAGACTTTAAGCACAAGGTCAACGCTTAGGCACACATTATTAAGCGTGTATAGCTGAGAAACAAATCCCTATACTTAACATTACATGCTGACTGAAGACCCAGTCTCAGCCCCCAGCACAGAAGAGGTAGAAAGAGCCATCCAAAAACTTAAGAGAACAAGTCTCCTGGATCGGATGGCATAACTGCGGAACTCTTTAAATATATGGGAGGTGTTGTGCCTGCACAAGGTCATCAACAAAGTGTGGGCGGAAGAATGCAGCCCGCTGACTGGTGTATAAGCTCCATATGTCCCATCTACAAAAAAGGCGACCCTATGTCATGCAAAAACTAGCGAGGCATATCCCTGCTTAATGTTGCATACAAAATTCTATCCAACGTATTGTGAGCGCTTTAAACCTTTATGCAGCACAATAATCGGCACGTACCAGTGTGACTTTAGGCCAGGCAGAACAACGATAGATCAAATGAGTTGTTTCAAACATGTGCAGGGTATAGACTAGGAGACGCACTGTTATGTGACTTCTTCAACATAATCCACCCAACTACTAGGCTATGCGGACGACATAGACATCATTGGTCGTGCCCAAGAGCTGTGCTTGTGCTGTGCTGTGCTCATAGCGGTTGAAGAACAGGCGAAGCTCGTTGGTCTTGTAGTGAATGTGGACAAAACAGAATACATGCTATCAAAAAACAAAGTATAGACTAGGAGACGCACTGTTATGTGACTTCTTCAACATAATCCACCCAACTACTAGGCTATGCGGACGACATAGACATCACTGGTCGTTCCCAAAGAGCTGTGCTTGAGGCCTTCATAGCGAAAGAGCTGTGCTTGAGGCCTTCATAGCGGTTGAAGAACAGGCGAAGCTCGTTGGTCTTGTAGTTAATGTGGACAAAACAGAGTACATGCTATCAACAAACAAAAGAGCATCTGTCCACAGCCTAGGATTTAACGTCACTGTTTTTAGCAGCAATTTCGAGGTAGTTTAGAATTTCACCTACCTTGGAAGAAACATCAAACCCAAAAACGATAACTTACTGGAGACCCGACGAAGAATTACCCTAGCGAACCGCTGCTACTTTGGTTTGGCAAAACAACTGGGTTCAAAACTTCTCACACGAAAGACAAAGTGTCTGTTTACCAGTACTACTCTACGATAAGTAAAAAAGGGGAAACGATATTGGACACCTTCGAAAGAAAAAGTCTCCGACGGATTTTTGGTCCGGTATGCAACGATGGCGTATGGAAAAGAAGGTTCAATCGCGATCAGTACGAGCTGTACCAAGATATGGATGTAGTCCAGAAAGCCAGGAAAAGACGACTACATTGGCTCGGCCACATCGAGCGAATGAACGACAACGCTCTAGCCAAGAAAGTCTTCTAATCCCAGCCCCCAGGTTCGAGAAGACTGAACATCCGGTACAAGGACCAAGTGACTGCGGATTCCAGAGCGCTTGGTATTTGGCTTTGGCGACTCTACATGCGAGCGGCCATTCCCGATGGAAAGCTGATAAAATATGAATATGATAAAACTAACTAACTGATTGAAATGTCCATTCATAAACCGCGTATTGTTGCCGCGATTGATGACTACACACCAGGAAATTGCAATGGTGTATTGTGCCATAATTGGACCCTGCCTTGTACGGATTAATCAACCTAACATCCCATCATTCATAATTTTGTCATCTCTTTTGAATGGACACCGAGCAGTGACGAAAGTAACACCTTAAACAAAATAGAATCTTCCAATTGGAAATAAAAAGAATAATTTGATTGCAATCTTCAATGTTGTGGATCAACACATTCTACAAATTTCAAGAAAACACAAAAGGCCTATGCTGCACTTTGATCAATGTACAGAGAGTGCAGTTGACGTTCATGTCAGTGAATCATTTTGTTTTTCGGAGAACCCAATCATGACCGCGACTAAATTGAATAATGATCTGTTAAACGCCTTTTAAACATTGCAATCTAAGCAGAAAAAAACAAAAACAAACAAAACAAAAAACAGCAGTTGTTAATACATACTTATTATTGTGAGTAATACTCCATTTGTTCCTTATTGTTGTAATTGTTATATTTATTTCTTTATTTTGTCGCTTCGTAGATTTTGCGTGTGGTGTATGAGAGTAGTAGAATTTATTTGTGTGGATAATGCTAAATATTTCTTGTTTTTCGCAATGATACAAAATTGATAACAGTCGAGAGGAGGCTGGTAGTCGTCGCTGAATGCGCCGCTTCCTGATCTCTATTGCTTCTCCGTTGACGTCTATCAATCTCCACTGAATTTCCATTTGCATGCAGTTGTTCTGTCGCTACCTCTTCCACACCAGCCACAAACCCACCACGACCATTCTCAACTTTAATTATACATCACTTGTTGCTGTTGCTATTGTTGTTGGTGCTCGTCGCTGGTGCACCATCTTCGAGCTTATCGGAAATAATTGAGGAATCACCATAGAATGTCGGTTCGGCATGCTGATGCTGTGATTGTTTTTGCAGATCGTCCTCATCACCATCCGAATCGTCTTCGGCCGAACTATCGCCATTCGATACAATTCCGCCGGCTGATGCATTGTTGTTTGTTGCCTTGCCGAGAGCATTGACCGCTCCACTCGCCGCAGACGACCCTTGGCCATCTTTGATATTATTGTGTTCCTCTTGGGCCTTGGCCTTGCTCAAATTTTCATAGCATTTGAGGCAAACTCTCACCGACTTACTACTCTGTTGCGGCAAGAGAAACTTCTTCGACGAGCATGGACCACAAACAACCGCCCCGCAATTGCGACAGTGATGGCGACGCACAATCATTGTAAATTGCGTCTTCTTGCAGTGCATGCATATCGATGCTTCGTTATCGGGCACCCAGACGGCTGCATGATTCTCGACTGGCTTCTTGCCGCTCTTTCGCAACAAATCTTCAACGCACTTGTTGATATGTGCCATCCATTCTTGTTTCTCTGTGCTAGTGGCAGCATAGACTACAAATGATTTTGTTGTCGTCCGGATAAGCCAGCCGTTGCGGAACTGACCATTATCATCGATGGGTTCCAGTTGGACTTCCTCCAAAGGCATAATGTGTTGTTTGTTGTATTTCTTTTTGCCAATTACAATATTTCCATAGACAAGGATGTCGTTGAATAGAAAGAATTGACGACTTTTGGGACGTTTACGGCACATTTTGGTGAGAACACCTTCGCCGACCAGCACCCGTCCGGGTATTGCCAGTGGCTCGCCAGAGCTGCCGAAACAGCTCTCAACCATTGCAATACGACGGGTATTTGCTTCGCTGTTAACTAGACGGTCCACCATTTCGTGATGTTCTCCTCGTTGATGACGTTAATGCACTAAGTGGAAAAAAATAAGATTTCACCTTTTTTCTCCGGGGTTTTGTTGCTTTTTCTCACCTTTGTTGAAGTTTTAACTCCAAAATCTCACGAAAAATTGACTTTTCTTTTTGATTTTAAGGTCGTAGCTCAAAATGAGAGCAAAACAAATATATTTTTTCTTTTTCAATCAAAAATAAGGACTGTTTAATGAAGAAAAACCAGATCAGAACAGCACAGAACAGCACAAGTAAATGAAAACTGTCAGAACAAGTAAGAACAGAAAAGATCAGCTCCCTATGTAATCTTTTTGACAGAATAAAATCAGCTGTTAAATAAATATTCCAAGTCAAATTAAATTGAAGCAAATTTTCATTTGTTGGAAATAAGATTCTGAATAGCTTATTAGTTTTTTGAGAGAAATTTTTATTTGGGAGTGTAGTAGTAATTTTTACTTCCTCGGAAAACCCTTCAATCGAGATAATTTCAAAAAATTGTTTGATTGGAAAAAAATAAAAATAATTTGGCATTTGAAATTTTGACATCTGATAGTTTTCACAAAGCTACACCAGCAAAAAAGTAGGGGCAGAAAAATGTGTTCTTAACTGAGATAGAAAACTTCATGGAACACAAAATGACAGATTGTAGAACAGTTTGGGGCAAGGTTTTTACTCATGGAACACACAAACGTGTACTTTTTGGATCTTTTCTGTACTTTTCTGTGCGGAACAGATTCATTAAACAGACCTATAAATAAAGACAAAAAAAAAATAATAAACTGTGGATTTCTCCGCAGATTTCTTGCTTCACACTTTCACAGCAGCTCGGTTTTTTTTTCGTGGACGGGTGGGGAGGATGAATGAGAGAGGTGCACTGTGCAGGCCTAGGCAAGGCAAGGCAGTCAACTGTGTCTTCTTTTTTTTTTTGTATTTCTCGTCGTTTTGTTTCTTCTTCGTACTTCTCCAAATAATGGCGATTTTCTTTTCTTTGCACAATCAAAGTGACTCACTTAAGTTCTGAAAAATTTTCTTAATTCCCTTTTTAGGAGAATTTTTCTATTGCGAATTCAGTTTTCGACACGAAAATTGATGCAAATACGAGTTTATTTGAGTCAAATATGTATTTTTTTTAATTTCAACACATCTCTCTTTAAAAATTGCACCTTGAAATGTTTTGACGAAACGACAACTTCGACGACGACGACAAAATTCACGGGTTGGCTGACTTGATGGAATTTTTTTTCCTTCTATTTTTTGACAGTTTTGTTTTTGTTGTTGCATGGTTGAATGCACAGCTGAATTGCGGAATTGACGGCTTTCAACTAAGCGGCTGTGTTCGCGAGGTGTTTGAGTGATTGAAATGTTATCGTAGGGTATGTCAACAGAAAATGGTCAATGGGTTTTGTAAAACAAAAACCAAGTCATAAAATAATGAATACTAAATTTCCAATAAGGAATCCTGAATCCACTAATATAAAATTAATCAAAATGTTATACATTCTGCTGTCCGGAACAACTGGTATCTTGATATCGCTATTTCAACTGAATTAAGAGTTAAGAATAGGTGTGCTCAATGTGAGCAATGGGATGGGACACAACGATCTGTTGGACGAAGCATGGGATTTCGGTGCTTTAGCGTAAACCTTCCTGACAGTCATGGCTAGGGTACACTTCACCGAACAGACTTTTAATGTTAAAGCGTTACAAAAAACTTCATTCATAGTTCATTTCAATTTTCATAAATGAAGCAAGCCTGATAATCAATATTTATATAAAACTCTCATGCAAATCCTCACTACTTTTGTACTTTAAGAATCGGGCTACGGGCAGAGGGTAGTCGGGTTCCGGGTAGCGGTTAGTGTGGTAGCGGGTTACAATAGTTTAGATCTTTTATTAATCGATTAAGGCAGTACGAAGTCTGCCGGGTCAGATAGTTATAATTAAAATTACCTGTTTCTGCCTTTCCTCGGCGACTATTCGATTATGTTCATCGTACTGTTTTCTCTCCTCCAACCTACGCTCCAAGCTCAGACAGAAGGGTTGGGATGTGACAACTTGCGGGGATTTTTTCGGCTTGAAAGGCTCTTCATTCAGGACTAGGGGCTTACGACTGCTGAATTTTTTAGGTTCAGTTTGTCGTTTGTATTCTTCAAGCTGTAAAACGGCAAGACAAAAGAGAAGACAAATTTTGTTAGATCTAGATAGCAATAGATTGTCAAAAATAGAAATACTAACCCTTTGTCTACGCTTCTCTTCAGCTTCTTTAGAATGCCTTAAGACAAGCGGTGTCTTTGGACATGTAAGATGACACTCGCGAAGCTTAGGTTTTTGAATTCTAGGCTTAACTACAGATTTTGGTACAGGCCGACTATGAAAAATTCGATTTTTCCTCTCCTCTTCCAAAAGGTTCTTCATCATTTCTTCTTTTTTCTTTTTGTAGATGTCCTTGAAGTCATAGGCATGTGGTGGTTCAATCTTCGTAGAGGCCTTCGAATTCAGGGATGATGCACTTGGCGGTGGTGGCGTTTTGAATTTTGTCAAGAGATTTGCCGGTCGACGTTTGCTGTTCGATGGGGACGGCGAAAGTGGTGATTTAATATTTGTCTGGGTATTGCTTTCGACTTTAAGGTGTTTTTTTGCTGAAAGATTTTGTGTGTTAGATGTGCTGTTTGATGGAGACAGCGCAAGTGGTGATTTAATATTTGTCTGGCTGTTGCTTTCGACTTTAAGATTTTTGTTTGCTGAAAGATTTTGTGTGTGAGGTGTGCTGTTGGAAGGTGGTGGCTTTGGAGAAGTTAATATTTCCCGTTTAATATTGTCCTTTGCTATTGGCAGAAGAAGGTCATTAACTACTGTCTCAGTGTGGTTCGCAACTGGTCCATTGTTTTCCTTATTCTCCATTTCTTCCGTATCAACAGCGCTTGTGAATAATTCGTTTAGGGTCAATTCAGCTGCAAGGAATGGTGTTACTAACAAAAAAATTCCACTCGTGTTCAACTTACCCATTTCGTTCGTCAAACTGGCGTTCTTAGGACAGTTTTCGTGTTTAATGTGTTTTCGTGCTAGTAGAGAAAAATGGTGACAACAATTGCGAACAATTTGAGATAGATTACTTACTGAAAAAAAGCCCAGATTGATTCGAATCAAATCCTTCTACACATCCGATTTCAAGATCGTCCCAATTGTATGTTTTTTCAGCAAGCATAATATATTTTGTTTCAACCAATTTTAGTTTGTTTTTTCTAATTTTTTAGCCTACAAAAATTTAGTTTTTGGACAGAAGTGAGAAATAAAAAGAATTGCACTATTTCAGTTCGATTTTTAATGTGAGCGTTTTAAATTGAAATTTCAAATAAGATCCGTAAGATGTCTATCGCAATTTTTTGCGGGTGTGAAAAAGAGATGCAAGTTCATTGCTGATAAGGAAGACTTCAGCTCATTTGAAAACAAATGGTAGGGTAGTGTAGTTTTATTCAGCAAAATGGGCTACGTTCAAGGTTATATTTAGTTTAAGTGGGAATAGGGTGGTGTTTCATTTGATTAGCATAAAATAAATATCGAGTTTTTTAATTAATCTGCTTGGTAAAAATCTTGTCATTTAGGTAGGTGGACAAGCAGTACATATTCCTATCAAGATGGCATTTTTGACTGTCACCATCTAGTTACATGCAGAGATAGCCATTTTTTATAGATAAGTTGGTATTGGGAATGGCTTATATCGATGGAAAACTCGTAAAACTCAATAGTTTTCACATGAAAAAATGGAATGGAATTTTAGGTGCATTGGTTTTCAAATAGAAAAATGGAAAATTTTTAACGGAAAACTCTTGAGAAGCAAGACAAATTTTACTAACGGAAAGGCATTGGTTTTCAATTGGAAACATAAAATTTTTGATGGAAAACTCGAAAACTCTTAAAGAGCACGAAGCAAAACTTACTATGCTGTTTCTACTCGCTAATCATGAAAAAGATTAAGGCCGTGTGCGAATTGGATGAATTGTGGTTAAAAATTGATGAATTGTTAACCACTACTGTCATATTTTAACCTGCTCCGCAGCTAGTCAAATTTTAACACATTTTATTCAATGCGAAATGTCAAAATTTAACCAAACGTCAAGTTTTAACCACCTTTTAACTCAATTCGCACACGGCCTAAGAATAAATCTCGACTTTTCTAGGATATAGGGTACTCATTAGTAGATCAAAACGTAGAATAACGTACGTTTAGTATAATACTACGTTTTCATCTGCCCTAGATCTTAGAAAAGTAGAGATATGTTCTTATTCTACTTCACTAAATCTCGTGATTAGCGTCAGTGGAAAAAGCATATAAATCAATTTTTTGCATAGAATTCTTGTAACAACTGTTCAGAAATGACTTTTCGAATGGAACAAATTTTTTAGTTAAAATTCGGAGAACTCTGGAAAAACAAGAATTTGTTGAATTTTTTTTTTTGCATCGAAATCTTGCATTTTATCGCATGATTTATTGATTTCAGACTACGAAGCTTGGAAAAATTCATATCGTTCTCTACTTCATTTGGATTTAAGTAAATCACATTTAATTTTGACAAGAACATATGCCATGTTATTATTCTAGTCTAGAGTTGATCTGAAGGCTGACGAGACATGATTCCCGGTGTTGGCTGGTCCTATATAAAGAATAATGTCAAAATTATGGACGGATAAAAATTCTTCCAAAACCCATCGAATGATACATAAAAAAAGGTCTGCTCGAACTCTTTTCATCAAAATGGATTAAAGGTTTTTTCGAAGGTCTGGTAGCTGAGGCATTGGCAAAAATGTAAAATATTCACAAACATTTCAAACGATATTTCTAACAATTTTCCTCGACCACCGTTATTGTACGTCAAAATCAAATAAATAATTGAGAGCGAATATTTTTTGAAGCACTTGTCATAGAGTTTTAATCAAAAATTTGATTTATCCTTTAGAAAAACTATCGTTAGATGAAAAAACGTTTATCGGATCAGCTAAATAAATAAATAAATAGAGTGGCGCAACAGCTCCAAGGCTTAAGTGGCTTACTCTCATCAATAATTCTCTGGGTGCGTGTGAAGAATTGAGGGGACCTACAATTTAACGCCGATTCCGAACGGCAAAGTTGATAAGCACTTTTTTATGAAAGATTGGTACTCTTGGAATTTTTTTCAGTTCTTCGCAAGAGACAGTGCCCGTGAAAGATGAAATAAAAACTTTGGTCACGAGTAGGACTCGAGCCCACGACGTTCTGCTTAGCAGCCAACGCACCTAACCGCTAAGCCACGGACACTACACCACTATTTTAAAATCTACTTCCCTTTTCTCAATCTTATTCGCTTTTCCCAAAATATACTTCAATTTTTTTCAAGTGGGAGGAGGAGTTTTTTTTTTAACTTGTTTTCAAATTTTCAAAATAAGAACAAGGATAAACCCTGGCACACCAGGCCCATATTGTACCTATGGTTAAATAGTATTGATCCATATGCGAAATTATTGAATCCCTGTAAGTGCAATTTTACTGTCACCGGCTCCCGGGCTAAAATTAAAATCACTTATCGCATAATACCCAAGTGTGAAAAAGAATATTTTAGAAAAGAAATGTTTAAAAAATTTTATCGTTTATTTTCTTCATTGATTGAAGAACACTGCATAGGAAATTCATCTATGAACTTATCACATAAGATTTAAGGATTATTTCTTCTTAAGGAAATCATCAAATTCCTCTGCTATGATTCCCCTATATTCAACTGGTATTCCGCCATTGTCGAACGTCGAACTCGGTACTCCAAGTGTGTACCTAACTTGATTTGGAATACTCGGTACCCCTAAAACAACGTTTCGAACTCGAGGAACAGGAACTGAATAAGTAACAGGATTTATTGTCCTGTAAGCAACTGGTAACTGTACAGGATTGACGTCATAAAATCTTGAAAAGCTGGGCCTCTGTTGGTAAACTGGCAAACGAATTTGTCTTCTTTGTGGTCCAAAAAATACAACTGGAGGAGCCGGCCGATTTGGATATACCTCTGGCTGATAATCAACTTGTTCAGCATCATTATCCAACAAGATGTTTCTGTTTGCAGTGCCATGATCATGATCATGATGATCATGATGATGTTTATCATCTTCATGATGCAGTCCTCTTTCTGAATCACTGTGCTTGTGATGGCTTGAATCGTGATCATGTTCTTCTGGAACTGTTCTCCTTATAGCTGGGATCCTCTTATAGCCTTCTGATAATTTTCTGCTTGTATCGTATTTCCTGCGAGCTTCATGTTCGTAATCATCATATGCATGATGATCCTCTCGGGAGTGATCGGATGATATAAAATTTTCGTCACGCCTTTGATTTTCACTATCCGTTTGATGATGACCAAACACAGAGGCCAAGTAAATCAGCAATAAGCAAACTGTAATCTAAGGACGAAATATTGTTAGGTATCTTGAGAATGAAGAATTTTTGGGTAGGTATTAATGTGTTATTGAATGACGAACCTTCATGTTCATTGTTTGTTTCGAACTGATCGAAAATATTGTGCATTTGCTTTGTTTTATAGAGCCAAACAACCAACACCCAAATATATACATAAATTGATGATTAGGAGTTAAGAGATCAAGATTAATGTCTTTTAGTTCTGGCCGAAATGCAGCATCACTGTTGTTATTTGTCACATCTTTCGGGTTAGTTGGTTGAAAGATTTATTTGTTATTGGAATTGGAAGACTGACAAGGTAAATAACGGGTTCTTCGTTCCTAATACTTTGCATGAAGTTTAAACTAATTTATTGATCTGCGATACCTCGATTTTTGCATGTGGTGTGATACATTTCACTATCATTAATTTCAAGATCCAAACGCCAAATGAGTTCAATGCTAGATTTAAAGTAGGGAATTGGAGTTATGTATATAAATGGGGAATAAACTAGCTTCTTGAATTTAAACAAGAGTGTCAAACCTTTCTTAAATTTCCTTGTTGATCCAATTTTCTACGAAATGTATTCTGATCGAGTCGATTCAAGAGAGACGCACAGCTAAAAAACAGTATTGCGGTCGGGTGTCGAATTAATGGCTGAAACACAAACACGATTAAGCTTTAGCTTCGCCTGACGTTAACGAGTTACGTTTAACAATCGAAAAGAAAATAACGTAATGTCACGCAAAGTGACTCTAAAGATCTAGTTCATATTTGCTTAAAATTTGCTTTGTCTGACAGCTCTACAGCTCCAAAAAGATTTCAACAATCAAAATTCATTTTGAAGCGTGAGGATATCTCAGGGGGTTTGTTTGTGGGACAATCAGTCAAACCACACAGGGTAGGAATCGCAGCTGTACTGTATTCTCAACCGCGTTCGTGCTATCCGAAGATTACAGCAAACGTTGAATTGGCAATCCAGTAAATGGAGAAAATAAAAGGTGGAAAGAAAATGCCAACAAATATTGTCCAGCGGAAATAAAAGAATTATTTATAAAATTTTAGCAATTAGCTTTAAAAGTAAAATTTAAGTAAGTGGTAATTATAAATAAACGAATGAAAAGTGAATAAGAAATGAATATTAAAAGTAATAAGGTAAGATACAAGAATAAAGTTGGAAAAAGTTAAATATGAAAGATGAAAAGAAATTATTAACAATCAAAGAATCAAAAATATCAAAGAAAATCAAATTTGACAAAATGGCAAAATCTAAGCAAGCTCGATTGGTGTTTATATTCAGATTACAAAGGACTTTGTGTATCAATATCGCAATGTAATCGATTGAATGTGAAAACCAAGAGTCAAGAATACATAATTTGATCCTCTAGTTATTAAATTAATTGAAGCTACAGAATGTGAATTTTATAAATTGAGAAAACAAGCTTGTTTGTAAATTCTCATTTGTTTGAAATAATAAATAATCTTACAAAGCTGAATTGAGGTCAAGAAAAAAAAAAACAAATACAAACAAACATAATAAAAGGAATATGAATTTGAAAATTAGAAAACTAGATTGCTTACAAATTGTTGTTTTGTTTGAAATAATAAATACAAGGCAAAATTGATGACAAGGAATACAATAAATGAAAATATAATAAATAGCAGCGTTACATTCTCCCCCTCTGGCGCAGAGATCGTCCCGATGATGCGACAGGACAAGAAGTTGGTTTACTTGTTTTTCTTGGTCTACCTCGTCTTCGGATAGTGCGTATTGGCTCATTGTTGTTTGCATTTGATTTGTACTTTCGTATGGTTGATACATGGTAGTTTCCCAGAGGCGTAGTTAAGTCATCGTTAGATGCTATTTGGTAGGTTGAAGTTCCAATTTTGTTGATGATGGTATAGGGACCGTCTCTTTTTGGCATAAACTTTGATGTGATGTTTTTGAAGCTTTACTAAGGAACTTGGTCACCAATTTTAAAATCAGGTTGGGGCTGTCGTTTTTTGTCAATGTAAAGTTTGTTATGATCTTGACTCTTTTCTGTGGCTTCCTTAACTATTGTAAATACTTTTGTTAATTTGACTAGATGTGGGATAATTTGGGAAATAAATTTTTTGTTTTCAGTTATGGGCCGAAGATCATGGGTCACATCGTTTATTGTCCTTAGTTCTCGTCCAAATGTGAGATACGAAGCTGTATAGCCAGTGCTTTCGCATTTTGCGGTATTCATGGCAAATCTTACGGCAGGTAAGTTATCGGCCCAAGTTGTGTGATCGTTTCCGACAAGAATTGATAGTTGTGTCTTCATGTCCCTGTTCTTTCTTTCTACTGGATTAGACTCTGGATGATAGACGGGCGTCAGAGTTTATTGGATATCAAAATAATCGGAAAGTTGTTGCATTATGACTGATATAAACTGGGGTCCGTTGTCGGATAAAAGGCGTCTAGGTATACCGTAGCGTAAGAAAACTTCGTTCAGGATCGTTAATGCACAATTTTCTTTGGTGGCTTCTTTTAGAGGGAATATTTCAACCCATCTGCTTGCGAGGTCCTCGGTTATAAGGATCCATTGAAAACCATCATGAGTTTTTGGCAAAGGTCCAAAGAGGTCTACTGCTAAGACTTCAAAACGTTGATTGCTAGATACGGTTTGAAGCAGACCAAAGGGTTTAAAATTACTTGGCTTATAACGTTGGCATGCGATACAATTTGAAATATACCGCGTTACGTCATTTCTCATAGCAGGCCAATAGTAACGTGAGGCAATTCTGGCGAGGGTACGTTCAACACCATAGTGCCCTGAGTTGGCTTCATCATGATATGTTTTGAGTATGGATATGCGTTCTTGTTCTGGGATGACCAACTGTGCAGATTCTGAATCTATTTCTGTAGGATATCTGTAAAGAATACCATCGTTTAGTAAGTATCCTCTTGAAGTCCATCTTGCTAGGTTTTCATCATTTCTTTCAAAAGATTCTATTATAATTTTTAGCTGTGCGTCTTTAAGTTGAGCATCACGGATTTCTTTATCAGTTTTTGTTGGAATGTCAATTTGAAAACTGCAAATCATACAATCGTTTGTCTGGTGTTCATCTTCACAGGGTGGTCTTGAAAGCATATCTGCCACTCTATTTTGTCTTCCAGGAGTGTATTCGATTTTGAAATTATAAGGTTGAATCTGGAGTGCCCACCTTGCTAGCCGGCCAGTGGGTGATTTTAGTGTCAGCAGCCACTTCAGAGGTTGATGATCGGTTTTTAAAATAACTTCTCCTCCTTCTATGTAGCCACGGAATTTATTAATTGACCAAACTATTGCGAGAGCTTCTCGTTCGATGGTTGAATAGTTACGTTCTGCAGTTGAAAGCAATCTCGACGCATATTCAATAGGGTGTTCAGTTTCTTTCTCCCCCTGGACCAAAACTGCTCCCAGAGCGTAATTACTGGCATCCGTTTTTAAAATGAATGGTTGATCGTCAACCGCTTGTTGCAGCACAGGTGCTGTTGAGAGTAATGTTTTTAGAGTTTTAAAACTTTGTTTCTCTTCTGGCCCCCATTTCCAGACTGCGTTCTTCTTAGTAAGGCTACTAAGAGGTTTTGAAATATCAGCAAAATTTTTAACGAATCGTCGGTACCAGGAACAGGTTTGCAAGAAAGAGACTACCTGTTTAGCATTGTTTGGTGCTGGCCGATTTGCGATTGCGGATGTCTTTTCAGGATCGACTTCAATTCCTTGGCGTGTTATGAGGTGCCCTAGATACTTCACCGTAGCACAGCAGAAGTTGGACTTTGTTCTGTTTACTTTGAGTTTGAATAATCGTAATCGGTCAAAAATCCTTTTAAGGTTTTCAATATGTTCATCGAAACTGCTTGAACACACAATAATGTCGTCAAGGTAAATGAGTATGAACATGCCGTGAAGTCCCTGGCGAAATTTATCCATTAATCGTTGGAAAGTAGCGGGAGCATTTCTTAGCCCAAACGGCATTCTTTTAAATTGAAACATACCGAAGGGTGTTATGAAAGCAGTTTTTTCAATATCATTTTCATACATCTGAATTTGGTAGTAGCCAGTTTTGAGATCAAGTGTAGATTTGTACAATGTTTGCTTTGTGGAGTGCAACAGGTCATCTATTCGAGGAAGTGGGTATTTGTCAGGAACCGTTAGGCTATTTAACTTCCGGTAGTCAATACATACACGAATACTGTTATCTTTTTTTGGTACAATAACCACAGGTGCTGCCCAAGGAGCCTCACTTTCTTCGATTATATCTGTTTCAAGCATCTTGTTGAGTTCTTCCCTTAACTGGTTTTTTCTAACTGGAGACATTCTATAAGGAGTTGAAGCAACAGGTTCATGATCTCCTGTGTTGATCTTATGCATTATAAATGGCGTTGGTTCGGCGGGTGCGTCAAATATCTCTGCTTCTCGTATTAAAAGCTCATTTAGCTGTCTACGGTTGTTTGCACTTAGATCACTTCCTTCATTTTCTCGAAGTTCTATGTCCATCATCAATATCTCTGTGAACCAAGATTCTGCTACTTCCTCTTCACTTCGAATCAGCGCAGGGAACAAGCTTTCACTTTCCCGTTTACGTTCAGGCGTCACTTCGTTTCTTAGGGCATCACTGAAGATTCTCTGGATTGAGTGTGGGGAGTAAGTGTCCTTATGTGCGGTGCTGGATTACTTAAGCTTTCGTCTTTTTGTGGCTGTGGGTTTGGAGCTAGTATCATCTGAATTCGGGGTGTATGTTGGGTGTTGTAGATTCGTTGATGGTTCTGCGGTAAGTGGTGAAATGGTGTTGACTGTCTTGAATTTTGTGAGGAAAACACTTGATGTTGCATTTGTCGGATTGTGGTATTTTGTCGTAGAAGATGGTTCCGGGGATGTGGTGTCTGTAGGAGGTGTTTTTCCAAACAGCCTCTCAAACGTATCATCTAATTTGGATTTCGTTACTCTGGTATGCGAAGTATCGTAAAATTCGAATTTCCGATTTGGTTGATCAGCGAAATGCCAAATTCGTTGACCCATATCGATGACAACTCCATTCTGCTCGAGAAAATCAACTCCAATTAGTGTGCGGTTATCGGTTGCTTGTGGAAGCGCGATAAATTTTATGGGTCTCAGTCTGTTTCCAATGATAATATTTGTGTCACCAATGTAGACTTCATGATCCTTCGATTGACCATCTGCAAGAGTCATATTGATGTCAGCTTTTGTAAATTTTGTTCCGTTTTTTAGGAGGTGAATGAACAACTCTCTTCCGGCAACGCTGGTACGTGCAGCTGTATCAAGGTAAGCGATACCTGGTTCTCCATGTGAAGCTATGTTTATGGTTGGTAAATCGTTGCCAAGAGCTATCTTCAGGCAGTTGAAGGAAACCGTTGATGGTCCTTTTGGCAAATCCTTGCACGTTGGACAATTTGATCTTATGAACCCTGGAGTCTTGCATTTGTAGCAATGAATTTTTTCTTCGGGCTGTGAGGACAGAACTGGTTTTTCGAGTCTTTCTTTCTTCCTACATTCTCCTATTGTGTGGCCTAAATGCCGGCAGAAGTTGCAGCGCTTCTTAATTGGTATTGTATCAGGTTTAGGTTCGGTTTGTGTTTGCCGTTCAAGCATTGATAATTCAACGGCTCTGGCTTTGCTGAGAAGTGCCTGGAAGGATGTAAAGCTATCCCGTGGAAAACCATCTCTGATTCGGATGTGAAGAAGACCATATACCATGTCAAGCATCATAGTTTCAGATGGTTTGGGATCGGGTAGTTTCGCTAGCAGGGCTCGCTTCTCGCATAAGAAATCGTCAGTTGTATCTATATGCTTTTGTTTGGTGTCAAATAGTTCCATGAATACACGATAAGCAGGAACTTCAGGGGAGTAAGCGTTTCGGAGAAGAGTGATTACGTCTTTCCATGCTTTTGCTTCAGTTTTTACGCCTTGCCACCAGTTGCTCGCATTATCCTCGAGAAGCAACGGAAAGCCTTTAATTGCATCGGCATCGCTAATCCTCTCAACTTCCTTGTACACATTAATTGTTGTGATGAAGCTTTCGACGACTGCGCTTTCTCGCTCACCTTTGAACCGTGCCGTGCAGTGACTAAAACTGCCTTGTATGACAGCTTGGTTCTTGATAGCTGCGATGAATTCTTTCAATTGGGCTTCCGAAAACTGCGCCATTTTATTTTGTGTTGCGCTTGCGGCTAATCTAGCGCTTCTCCTTACTTCGTCCGTTGTGGAATGCGGAATTTCGGATTCTTGAATGTAGCTGGCTACTTTGCGGTTGCTTACAGTGTGTTACTGGCCAATATGTTGGGCTTAGTATGGAATGGCCACTATTTTGGGCTTGTAGTGTGGAACTGGCCAATAAGTTGGGCTTATAGTTGGGAACTGGCCAAAATGTTGCGGTTACAGTGTGGAACTGGCCCCACGTTGGGCGCCAATGAAGCGTGAGGATATCTCAGGGGGTTTGTTTGTGGGACAATCAGTCAAACCACACAGGGTAGGAATCGCAGCTTTACTGTATTCTCAACCGCGTTCGTGCTATCCGAAGATTACAGCAAACGTTGAATTGGCAATCCAGTAAATGGAGAAAATAAAAGGTGGAAAGAAAATGCCAACAAATATTGTCCAGCGGAAATAAAAGAATTATTTATAAAATTTTAGCAATTAGCTTTAAAAGTAAAATTTAAGTAAGTGGTAATTATAAATAAACGAATGAAAAGTGAATAAGAAATGAATATTAAAAGTAATAAGGTAAGATACAAGAATAAAGTTGGAAAAAGTTAAATATGAAAGATGAAAAGAAATTATTAACAATCAAAGAATCAAAAATATCAAAGAAAATCAAATTTGACAAAATGGCAAAATCTAAGCAAGCTCGATTGGTGTTTATATTCAGATTACAAAGGACTTTGTGTATCAATATCGCCATGTAATCGATTGAATGTGAAAACCAAGAGTCAAGAATACATAATTTGATCCTCTAGTTATTAAATTAATTGAAGCTATAGAATGTGAATTTTATAAATTGAGAAAACAAGCTTGTTTGTAAATTCTCATTTGTTTGAAATAATAAATAATCTTACAAAGCTGAATTGAGGTCAAGAAAAAAAAAACAAATACAAACAAACATAATAAAAGGAATATGAATTTGAAAATTAGAAAACTAGATTGCTTACAAATTGTTGTTTTGTTTGAAATAATAAATACAAGGCAAAATTGATGACAAGGAATACAATAAATGAAAATATAATAAATAGCAGCGTTACAATTTGTTTTTAGAGGGATGATGAAAATGGAGGGAGATTTGTCATTCAAAGCAAATCTCGATGCGTGTACATCGTTACGTAAATGAAGGCGAAGCTAAAGTTTGTGTTTGTGTTTCAGCCATAAAGTCTGTGTATTTGTATTTGAGGACCGTTTTCGCAAAACTCAAAAAGTCCATTTTGCAAATTTTTCAGGAGAAGGTTTTTTGTGTTTTTTGTTTGTTGACTTTTGCGAAAACTCTTAGTACTTTGTTGAGTTTTGCGAAACCTCTTAGATTTCAAATTTTTTTTGTATGGAACTAGTTGAGTTTTGTGAATTTTTTTTTGGTTCAGTCGATGCGCCTTGAGATACAAAAAATTTCGATACCCATATCTCATTTTTCGATTTTTGGCGCTTGTTGAGTTTTGCGAAAACGGTCCTCATTTGTAGCCGTTCGAATCGCAATACTCGTTCTGACTGACGCTCGCCGCAGTCGGCAGTCGCCTTTGATTGTTGTATTTCGTTCTAAATACTGGTATACGTACATTCACACCATATTCGTACATTTCGTATCGTATGGTGACGCTAATTTCGTTACTTGACAATTTTTATGAAGTGACTCTTAGCCACTAGCCGCGTAAAGGAACTTTATTTCAAAAAAATATTCTGAATCCGCATAGAGAAAAAAAACAACATTATTTAAAAAAAAAGTTAATCAACCAACGTCTTCTTTATTAAAACAGGATCAAGTCAAAATTAAACCATTTGTTCTTTTTTCCGGACTAAAGTTTCTATCGCTCAATAGCAATTAACCAATAATTCTGAGTCCACCAAGACCAACAAGTCCAGGTGCAACTACTCCATGTCCTCCAACGACAACTGGCCCAGCCAATGGAACTCCTAATGGTGAAACAGCAATGCTACCCAAACCCAAAGGAATAACTGATGCTGAAGCAATAGCAAGGCAGACGAGAGCGAAGAAAATGAGTACCTGTTTTGAAAATAAAATTCAACGAAATCATTTAAGGATTTGCATTCGCAAGGATTGGTATTGAACTTACCTTCATGATTAGATTGAATTGAGTTTCTGAGTTGACTGAGTGTCGATTCAAATATGATCCATATCCAGAAACTGTGAACTATTTTATAGCAATCCCAATCGTATGGGGCATCATGCAATTGTACTCAATAATTGCATCATATTCATGCAGCTGATCTTTCAGAGCTATTTGTACCTATCTGTGATTGAAATTCATCCCATAGGTGTAATATGATCAAGTTGTCCCGTGCCAAACGAAATAGAGATTTATAGATTTCATGGTTAAGCTTTAGTTATTGTTATACTAGTTGTCTAAATCAGGTTCTTGGTGGGCGGCAGGAAAACAAATGTCGTGCAGCACAATTAATTCAAGTGAGTCTCAAAGCAGTGGCGAAATATGTTAGCATATTGTAAACGTGCATAATACCCATTATTAAAAGAACCTAGACCTCTCTTGGTCTAGGGTTACGGCTACCGAATAAATGTCTGCTTCTCGAAGTAAATTTACATTTGACTAATTTATGCACTATGCAAAAATGCATCACAAAGGGATCGAGACGATGTCTTTGAATTCTGGTTGTAGTTTACTTTCACTGAGTTTGAACTAATTAAGTCGAAGACTGGAACCTGGAAGTTGTATCCCTCATTTAAATCTTCTGGTTTTCAGAATATGAAATGACATCTGATCTTCTAACAGTTCTATGGGTATTAGCCGCCATCCATCATTTGGTTTTGCAAATGCTTATTTAAGGAGATCTTAGATGACAAAGAATAATATCAATATACAAAATACAACCAGAGCACGACGACTGAAAAATAAGTAAATTTTAAACTGCGAATCTTAATGATTTTTTATGTTATAGTATTATTATTTTGGAGGTTGTTGAAGGAAAACGTTTCAAAGTATCAGTTTTCAGGAAATATCACACTCTGCCTTTGTTTTTTATTTAGTTTCTGTTGCTACGTTGGTCAATAGCCATAAAAAGATTGCTAACATGATATGAACTTAGTAGAAAAGTTGAAAAAACGTTTCTGTCCGTGTCGTCGTCACGTCTACCCTTTAGGCCCTCTGTTTAATTGCCTTCAAAATTACCTAAATCATTCTCTTAATGACATCTTACTTACTTATTTAACCGGCTCCCAATCCATGTAGGATCTCAGCCTGAAACACAGCAGTTTTCCATCGGGAACGATCCCTTGCAAGCATTCTCCCAGTCGTCAAACGAAGCGCTCTGCCATCCGCAGTTACAGGGTCTTTGTACCACAGCTTTGGTCTTTTTTTTATAATTTGCACACACTTTTTATACCCTTATTATGCCAGAGACACAGAGTGAGCGCATTAGGAATGAAGGAAGGGATTGGAAAATAAGTGTCGGTATAGATTAGTTTTGAATTCCTCAACATTGCATAGCAATGATTGGGAAAGACAGAGGGAGTTCCACATTCACGTAGTACGGCTAAAGAACGATTCTCTATACTTAAGCGTGCGTCCGAAGTTACGCTCGAGGGTAATCTGATGGGCATTCCTGGAAGTGCGATTATCACGGTTGAATTGTTTAGGGGAAGGAAAGAAACTGGGCTATTTCACTAGAGCAATAACAATAACCGTAGAAGTAACGACAGAACAGAGAAAGATTCGAAACGTTACGACGGTGTTCCAATGAAGTGAATGAGTTAGTGATGTCTCTATCACCAATCACCAGAGATGGGAATTATACTTAAGCTTTGGACGAATATAATTCTTTTAGATAATAGCCAGATCAGACGGGGAGAACCATCTTAAGAAACCCAAACATCTTGCGGCATTTTTGGCGACATCGCATGTGCTCGTTTGACAAGAGGTGGTCAGTAATGCACATAACGAGAATTTCGAGATGTTCGGTCTCATTGATGCAAGTGCCACTCATGAATAGTGGCATGGTCGTCTCGAACCTAAGGGCTGCGAAGAGAAGTCTTTTTTTTTTTGCTGGAGCGTTGTCGTCCATAAATTTGATGTGGCTTAGCCAATGAAGTCGTCTCTACTTGGCTTTCTGGACTACATCCATATCTGGATACAGCTCGTACAGTTCGCGGTTGAACCTTCTTCTCCATACACCATACTCGCATGAAGGACAGAAAATCCGTCGAAGAATTTTTCTTTCGAAAGTGCCCAGTATCATTTCCCGTCTTTTACTTATCGTGCAGCACACGGCCGGCGGCGCGGCGCCGCAGAGTAGGACTGGTAAAATCATATAGAATTGTATGGTAGGCAATTTGTCTTTCGAGTGAGGAGTTTCGAAGCAGTTTGCTAAGGTAATTTTCCGCCGGATCTCCACTAAGGTGCCGTTTGTGGGATTGATTTTTGTTCCAAGGTAGTTGAGCCCCTAGACTACCTCAAAACAGTGACTTTTTGTCCTAGGCGGTGGACAGATGTTCTTTTCTTTGTTGATAGGATGTATAGATGGTGGGGATCGATGAAAACATGGTGAGTTTCGGCTTGAAATTCTTTGGCCTTTTCCAGTATTTGCATCAGTGTGATAATTTGATCTATCGTTGTTCTGCCAGGCATAAGTAAACACTGGTACGGGCCAATTATATAGTGTTGCAGAAAGGTTTAAGATGCATGGATAGTGTATAGGGTGTTGTATGCAACATCAAGCAGGAATATGCCTTTGTAGTTTTTCCATGACATAAGATTGCCTTTTTTGTACATGGGACATGTGTTCATGTGTAGCTTATAGACCAGTCAGCAGGCATGAATTCTTCCTCCCAAACCTCGTTGATCATCTGGTGCATGCGGTTCATCAAAATACTTTCTCCATATTTACATAGTTCCACAGATATGCCATCCAACCCAGCAGACTTGTTGAGTTATTGTTTTCCGCCATTTTATATGTAGGTATGACGTATGATCAAATGGAATTTAAGTAATGAAAGTTACCCAATTAAAATTGTACATCGAATTTAAATTTATCGAAGTTATCCCAAAATTTCAATGACTTTCGTAATTAAAACTCAATAATAGCGTAACAAACCCAACAATATCAATTAGGTAGTTATTAAAGAATTTATTATTTCTGTTATAATAGAGCCTCAAAGCTTAAACTCCTTTCTTGGACATGATTCTATTTCATGACGCAATTTTGCATGCAAATTACAATGCTTTTTGATATATAAACCACAACTGACCAAAGTAAAGCATCATACTCGTATCGACATCCAGTCAACTCAGTAAACCAAAAACCAAAAAATAATCATGAAGGTATGGAACCAAAATATTACTTCACAAAACAAAGTATTTTTAATAATTCTTATTTTTCAATTAAAGGTCTTCATTTTCTTCGCTCTCTTCTGCTTGGCCGTTGCTTCTGCTTCAGTTATTGGACCACTTGGCTTGGGTGGAGTTGCTGTCTCACCCTTGGGTCTGCCAGTAGCTGGTCACGGTGTTGTTGTTGGAGGATTGGGTGTTCCCGGACTCATTGCTCCAGGACTTGTTGGACATGTTGGAGCCGTCCGAGTTATTGGTTAATATAACAAATAAATTGGAAGACTATTGGACCCCAAAAAATGCTGTCGACATAATAAAAAAGATTAAGCTTAACTTTTCGCATCAATAAACTTTTCATTTTCCCTTAAAAATATTTTCTGTTTATTATTCTTTGTGTAAAATTGCAAGACAAAAAAAAACAAGTTCTTATTTCAACTCTTTTGTTTGAAAGTGATGAACAAATGGAAGTTTTTTCTTGAAACCAACTTTATGCTGAATTCCAAAGTTTCATTTTGTACGGTGTATGAAATTCGAACTCGGCTCAGTAACTTAAAATTTGCAGACGATGTGATTCTTCTGTCCCATTAACCAGACGATATGCAATCTATGACCAACGATCCTCGATCATATGCGCAAAATATCGACTATCACTTTAATCTTAATCTAAAAAAGGATGTTTTACTTTTGGACAAAAATATTTAATACGACGATCTGATATAATCTTATGGTCAACTTAAGTCGTTTATAAATCAGGAAGAAAAGGAAATCAAACGGAGAATAGAAGTCAGATGGAAGCAATTCTGGATGTAAAACAAATATTGGACTCAAACCTTAGCAATGACATGAAAAAATACATTCTTGACTCAACGATCCTACCAACAATGACATATGGATTAGAAACACTCGGGCTGAAAACAAACTCTCATGAAATGCTGAGAATCTGCCAGACAAAAGTTGAACAAAAACTACAATATCAGACAAGTCCAAAAAATTAGAAACGAAGATATCCGAAAAACTACAAATATTATTCACGTTATTCAAAGAACAAAACGATTAAAATGGAACTGGGCTGGACACATATCAAGAATGGAAGATCGAAGATGGACGAAGTTGGTAACAAAATGGATGCCTTCCAACACAAAACGATCAAGAGGACGACCAAAGAGGAGATGGACCATGGACCAATGACCTATGACCATTCAATCTACATTGGTACAACGACGCAGAAAATAGAGATATATGGGCAGCTTTGGGGGAGGCTTACGTTGGAACCTAGAAATCTTTTATTTATTATAATTAATTCCCACGCCTCTTTCCCCCCCAGATACCGCACGCGCTGGGGTCCATTTTCACCGAGTACGATTGCAATTACGGTTGCTAGTCGTATCGGCACTTAATAAGAAATTATTTGTAAAAAATAAAATAAAAAAAGCGATGGCGATACGAATATCAGGAGAACAAGAGTTAGGGACTGCTTAATGCAAGCAGGTACAAAAAGTAAGAAGAAAAAAAATTAAAATTTTAAATTTAAATCTTACAAAAAGCAAAAAAAAAGAAAAAATGCAAAATTTTAAAATCGAAAAATTTTAAAATTTTAAAGTCAAAAAAATTATAAAAACGCGAAAAAGAAAAGAAAAACAAATACAATAAATAAGCGTGTAGAAGACACTTGTCAAGTTCGTAAAAAAGAAATTAAAAAAAAAGACAAAAAAAAAAAAGAGTCAGTTTCCCTCTACTACAAATACGTGTTTATTTATTTATTAATTTTTTTTTTAGTTGTTTTAGTTGTTTAAGGAAGTACAGTATAAAAGCTTCCTTTGTGTGATCTTGCTAAGGTTGAAATCAAAAAGATTTGAGTTTTCGTTCACCTTACGTAACATTCTCGTAATTGGTTCATTACTGCCGTAATCAGTTCTGTGGTGAGCTAGATGAAATTGGGGAACCGATCTTAGAGAATGAAAGTTAACGTTAATACTCATTGCTTCAAGGAGGGTGGAAGATTCTGTAACACCGGATAAAATTTGGTGTACGAAAATAGTATCGGCAACTTCACGTCGTTTTTCAAGAGATTGTAAGTTTATAAGCCGCAACCGTTCTTGATACGGAGGTAAGTTAAAGTTGTCAACCCATGAAAGTCCTCTTAAGGCGAAACGGAGGAATCTACGTTGTATTGCTTCAATTCTCTTTATATGGACTTGGTGATAAGGGGACCATACTTGGCTGGCGTATTCAAGTAGAGGCCTTACAAACGTGGTATAAAGAGTTTTCGTAATGTAAGGATCCGAAAATTCCTTAGACCAACGTTTGACGAAACCTAAAGCAGAATTAGCTCTGGCTACGATATTGTCATAGTGAGACCTAAAGTTAAGCTCACTATCACAAATAACCCCTAAATCTCGGATAGTTGTTACTCTGTGAACAATACATTCGTTGATATAATAGTCCCGTGTTAGCTGAGTGAAACGTTTACGGGAATATGTGATAGTTTGGCATTTGGAAATATTAAGTTCTAAATTGTTTTTAAGACACCAAACATAGAAATTGTTTAAATCGGCCTGCAGGGGTAAAGCATCATCGGGTGAAGAAATCGTTCTAAAGATTTTCATGTCATCTGCGTAGATTGAAACTTGAGAATTTTCAATCACAGATTCTACGTCATTAATAGTCAGAATAAAAATAATAGGGCCTAGATGACTACCTTGAGGGACTCCCGATTTTGCAATAAATGGTTCTGATATTGAAGATCTAAATAAAACGCGATATTTACGGTCGGATAGGTATGATTCCATCCATTCAATGAAACCAGGAGGGAATCCGAGAGCCTTTAGCTTGAAAGTTATAATACTGTGGGATATTTTATCAAAGGCCTTGCTAAAGTCCGTAGCAATAACATCAACTTCTTTTTTACTTTCTATTGAGTTTAATGCATAAGAAACAAATTCAGTTAAATTTGTGGTAGTTGATTTCCCTTTTAGGAACCCATGTTGTTTGGCCGAAAATAATGTTTTGCAATGAAAGTACATAGTGTCAAAGATAATACTTTCGAAAAGTTTTGGAATGCAGGATAATTTGGCAATCGGTCTGTAGTTAGAAATATCTGATTTACAACCTTTCTTGTGAATAGGTATTATGAAAGAATCTTTCCACATGTGCGAAGTTCTCTTGAATACCATGGAGGTGACGGTGAGGTATTTTTATGTGGTGCATAGGGCACACATAGAAAAAAGCATTCAAAAATTATTGAGTAGAAGTTAGTTGTTACAGAATTGATGCTATTGCTTCCAGACTGGTTCAAAATGAAGTCAAAATTTATGTTACTAATGCCCATTTTCTTGACTCTCCATTAAACTTTAGGTTAACTAATCTGCCATTAAATTTAATCAACTCATTTAAAGCTGCAATTAAAATTTGATTTTCTTCACGTTTAATCACTCAACTTAACAAGGCATTAATACTTAATCTCCAATTAAGAAATGCTTCCAGTCAGTGGCGTAGATAGGGGGGGGATCAGGGGGATATATCCCCCCCCATTGGGATTCATAATTGTTCAACATAACCAGTCATGCCAAATAAGTTGAAGAAACGCATTGTATATTCTATACCTACAGTCTACGGGGAAAACACAAAGTCTACTTCATCTGAAAGAAATTATTACTTCTGCAAATCACCTAATTTTTTGAATTTCTTTTTTATATCGATTTTTAAAAAGTATATTTTAACGTCTCTCACCAATTGATAATAGGTAAACGTGCAAGAAAAAGAGCTTAAATCCAGCTTTCCACATCAAAAGCCCACACCGACACAAAAATTTAAAGTTATTTAGATTTCTTCTCACCGTATGTCACATTGTTAATTTGGTGTAAGAAACCGCCCCCAACACGCAACGCGCTCATCCACACGAACACAAATGTTGCATAACTGCGGTGAAGTAAACTCGAATCCTAACGGTAACGATAACTCACACTAATTCATTTAAACCAGAAAGCAAAATGCGCTATTACCCATTCGCGTTTTGGACGAAGTTAAAAAAAAAAAAAAGACAAAATTGATACTTTTGGTTTTTGGCAAAAAAAAATTGTTTAGTGGCTTCCCTAAATTTTGATCTTAAAAAAAAAAAAATAATAAAATAAAAAGAAGACCAACGCGAATTCGCTGAGACCTCAATTTTCAAGTTTTAAGTCAATCGGACCAGTGGTGGCTGGGTGCGTTTACACTTTAACAGAAAGACAGACAAACATCCAAAACTTTTCATATGTTCTATACTACAGGGTGCGGCACGAAAACTTGCTGATTTGTTTTTGGCGCCAAGCGGGGGGGGGAGTGGTCGGATGTGGGTGGAGAGTGTCTCATTTTTTAGAGGACTTCCTGAAGTTTCATCGACGACGCAGTCAGTTGACATCATGCTTTGGACGAAAGAGCAACGCACATTTGCCTGCGAGGCTTACTTTTCCAACAGTCTAATTTCCACTCAACGTGCTTTCCGTACTCGCTTCAACATCCATCCCGCAGGTCGCGTTCCTGGCCGGAAACGTGACGAAATCCCATCCAGCACACCGGAGAATCAAACAGAGGAAAACATTGAGAGGGTGAGAGTTTCTGTCTTGCGATCTCCCCGGCGTTCGGCGCGCAAACATGCAGTTGCTTTGGGCATATCTGATCGCACTGTGAGACGAATTCTCCACCAGGATCTTCATTTCCATCCTTACAAATTGGCTTTGGTGCAGGAGCTTCGTGAACGCGATTTTGTTGCACGTTGAGTGGAAATTATGGAACGACTGTTGGAAAAGTAAGCCTCGCAGGCAAATGCGCGTTGCTCTTTCGTCCAATGCATGATGTCGACTGACTGCGGTGCAGATGAAACTTCAGAAAGTCCCCTAAAAAATGAGACACTATCCACCAACATCCGACCACTCTCCCCCGCTTGGCGCCAAAAACAAATCACCAAGTTTTCGTGCCGCACTCTGTAGTAGTTGCCCGTGACTTCGTCCGTCTCTCCTTCGTGCTTCGGCCAGAGGTGCGTCTTGACTTGTGCATGATGCGCATGAATTTGGTTGCAAAGTTATTTTAAAATTGTATATTAGTCGACTCTTCCTAATACAAAATTCTTCTTAACTCGAAGCCTTTAAATATGTATTATTTTCCCCGCTTTAGTAAGACTTTTCACTGAAGCTTTGCTCTTATTATTCGCAGCGTAACTTTGTATAGCTTAAAGCCTTCCTCGATAAATGGACTATTCTCCACAAAAAAAAAAGAGTTTTTCAATTTGATTTAGCAGTTTCTGAGATCTTTCCGTTTTTTTCCACATTTTCCACTGATTCTTCGCTCCTATTGGCCGTAGACTAATTTGTTATGAAGCCTAAGATTCCTCGAATTTTGGAGAATGGACTATCCAACTCAATTATAATTCTAAACAGTAGTTTCTGAGATAAGCGCGTTCAAACAAAACAAACAAACTTTATATATTAGTATAGATGTCGGAAGTAAAAATGAGCGAAGTAGATCCATCCCCTCCCATAGCGAAAAGCTATCTACGCCACTGCTTCCAGTATTCCAAAAAAAATATCCAATATTTCCATTCTAATGTCAATAAATTATATTTATTTCAATTTCTGAGTTTCAAAAAAGATTCAAAAAGGAAAAAAATGGAGGAGCTTTTTTTTATAATTAGCACAAACTCAAGGGGTTTTTTATGCCCTTATTATCCAGAGACACAGTGAGTGCTTAAGGAAGGAGGATAGGGGTTGAAAAGGAGGTGCCGGGGTACATTGGTCTTAAATTCCTGGACATTGCAATGATTTGGAAAGACAGAGTGAGGAAGGGAGTTCCACATTCGCGTAGTACGGCTAAAGAACGATTCTCTATACTTGAGGGTACGACCGAAGTTGGGCTCGAGGGTAAACTGATGGGCATTCCTAGAGGCGCGAGTATTACGGGCGAATTGTTTAAGGGGAGGAATGCAACTGGCTATTTCACTAGAGCACTTTCCGTAAAAGTAACGATAAAACAGAAAGAGACACGAAACGTTACGACGGTGATCCAAGGAGGTGAATGAAATATCAAGTGCAACAATCTTACTTTCTCCAAAACGATGTAAAGATTTGTTCCACTATTCGGTGAGATAGACCATCAGATCACCAGTGGACCTGTTGCTGCGAAAGCCGTACTGCCGGTCATTAAGAAGCTTTCGGTCTTCAAGATATTTCTTTAGCTGATAGTTTATCAGGGTTTCCATTACCTTAGAAAGAAGGGACGTAAGTGCAATCGGACAATAATTGGCTGGACAAATGCTGTTTTCCAACTGCTCGGAACGAGCCCAGAAGAATAGGATAGGTGGAAATACTTACGCAAGGGTTTTGCCAGCGTGGAAGAACACCTCTTCAGAATAATAGCGGGGATACCATCCGGACCAGCGGATTTATGTATGTTGAGATCTTTTAGGACTCTCGCCACAGCACGAGGGCGGAAGGAGATTTGTCCCATGGAATCATTGACGCGCACTGGAGGAGTCATGACACTCTCTGGCAGCGAAGAGTTGGAGGCGAACTGCCTAGAAAAAAGGTAAGCTTTCTCGAGCGAGCTAACAACTGGATTGTCATTGTCAACGAGCGTGGGACCGAGGTTTGTTCTAAAGATGTATTAATTATCTCCAAAATGTTTGCAACTGATTGTTTTGATATACGAAATCGATAAATAAAATCTTCATCATCCCATTTATTTAAATCAATACGCTCCTGCATTTAATATTGACACCTTTCCACAATTAGCTGTTCATCATCGGAATCAGAAGACCAATTATCCCAAATATGATCCATCATAACATAAGAGCCGTATTGTTGTTTTATAGTAATTAAAAAAAAAAAACAGAAATTTCAGGAGCTCTACAAACATAACAGCAAAATGTCATAAAACAAACTAAAGTTCTGTGAAGAAATTGGATTCCAATGCTAATACTGACATTGAAGGCACTAATGGAACCCTTGAGGTCAATTAACTAATGATTCAGTTAACGTTAGTTGACAGGTCTTAAAAAGTAACATTAAAGCTAACTTGGAGTGAAGAAAACGAAATCTGGAAAAATTATGGAATTAATCAGCCATTAAACTTAATGGAGTCAAGAAAATGGGCATAAGTAGTTCATTTAGTTGGGCAAAGTTAGCTTTTCGAAAATTAAAACGATATGAGTTCTCAGATTCAACTTCAGAATTATTATGTTCGTAGACATAAGTTAGAGACAAAGGCGGATGGAAACTGTCAATGGTGGAAAGAGTTAAGCTACTTTCCTCTACTATACAGTTTGTTGCTTCATTGGAAAAGATAAGGTCGAGTTGTCTGCTCAAGTTGTTTTTGACATCACTAATCTGATGCAAGCCGCAATCAGACAGATTGTCAGTAAATAACATTTCTTTTTCAGTTGTTGCGTTATTAGTAACAAAATGAGAGTCGTCCTCGGATCGCGACCATGATAGATTAGGGAGATTGAAATCCCCAACGAGTAATAAGCCATCATTTACCTCCATACTGTCACCCAGATTGTCAACTGTTGTGATAAGGTTTTGGTAAGTTTCAATTGGACTGCAGGGTCTTATGTAACAGCACACCACAAAGATGATTTTCCGTTTTATAGTGATTTTAACGCAAATCAATTCAATTTGTTCGGTGTTAGGAATTTCAAAAATTGAACTATCATACCTTGAATGTACTGCTATAAGTACCCCTCTACCAGGCCTAACCCCCAAGAGACCGTCTTTACGGTAAACATTGTAATCCGAAGTAAAAAAATCATTATTGTTAAAGTTACTTGTTAAATTAGTTTCACTCAGAGCAAAAACATCAAAAGGAAGTTCCTGTGATTTTAAAAATACTTCTGGGGCTTTAGAGCGAAGTCCCCTTACATTTTGATAGTAAAGGGACAAACACTTTAGTTTTTTGAAGCCGCATTTAAATTAGTGTTGCTTATATGGGGGGTTTTGTTGACAAATTCTTGGATGAAAGTATTGGTGGGCCATGATGCTGGGGACATTAACAGATTAAACATTGGTTCGGGGACAGAAACTTTAAAAGAGGCAACTCGACCATTTGATCTAGTAATATTTTTGCATTTCACTAAGTTATGGTCATTGTAAATATTTTGATGATTTAATACAGACTTGACATGATTAAGAATGTCTGTAGAAGATGTAGATATAACAAATTTGGAGACGAAAATACACTTTTGAGAAGGTAACACTCTAGGAGTTAACATGTAAGTTGAAGGAGAGATTGTATCGACGAAAGGGGTATTAATGTTTAGGTTAGAGCTATCGATATTAATAATGTTATTGATATCGATATTGTTATTGTTATCAAGTGGTCTATTAAATAGAGGGGGATTGCTGTTGGAGGTGATATTGCATGCTAGTTCGTCTTGAAGAGACACCTGATTAGCATCATTTGCAAAATAGGTCGTTGCTGTAAGGTTGATGTTGGTATTCGAAGTTGCAGCATTTTTTTAATCCGGTAAGGCTATCTTTTGTACTTCTTAACTCTTTTTCCAAAGTTGTAAAATTTTTGTTATATTCATCAAATTTAGTTCTATTTTGCGTAATCAAACTCTCAAAATTATTAGAAAGTTGGAGAACTGATTCGGAAATGTTATTATTGTTTGAGTTATTAATTGTATATAAATTATCAACATTTCTATCAACCAAAGTTAAATTTGCATTTATATTATTCAGAAGACGCGAGTTTTTTTCTATTTCAGAATTCATTATTTTAAGTTTATTGTCCAATGATTCACTAAAGTTATTTTCTAAGTTATTTAATGATTTGACAACTTTGGAGTGAGTTTTTTCGTTCGTTAAGGTATTTAGGGAAACGGATCTCGTATTAGCATCGATTGCTTTTTCAATTTTGTCGACATTACCAACCAGATCAATAAAATGGTCAAAAAGCAATCCAACTTTTTTTTCTAGATTGAAAAATTTTTCCGCATGATTGTCTACGGTTGTTTTAACCTCGTCAACATTCCTTGTAAAAGCATCAACATTTGCATTCAAACTTTGCAGTTGCAAAGAAAAATTAGATTCCTTACATTCATTGCATAAAAATGAGAACTTTTGTAAGGAAATCGTTTGAAGTCTAGTGAATCTTTCTGAGACTTCAGCTATAATTGATTTGCAAAAATGGCATTTAATTAAATCCATAATGCAGAAGCAGAGAAAATAATGAAAAAGAAGGGACGAAGAAGAAAAAAAAAATAATGTTAATGACTAATGATGATATAAAAATATATCACAAAAGAGACAGGTGGTAACCCTAAATTTATATTCAACTACTTTGAGTGCTTAACCAAAGCACAAGCAAGACCACACAAAAAGAAAAAACTCAAAAGAAAAAACTCAAAAGAGGTATTTTAAATGTCAATAATCTATCAATTATTAAAATAAAAGTCACTCACCCGATTTTTTTGTAATAATAATAATAATTTATTAATAATTAACATTTCTTTCTTTAAATATATTGGCGCAAAATTATAGTCGGCCTGTGTTTAGCTCATTAACGTGATACTACTTAGCAAAATGCTAACTCAAAAATAGTTTTCTTATTTTTCTTGAATAATAGACACTTTTTAGTGCGATGCTATCTAGTGTGAAGCTAGTGTTGTTTTTAAAGAAAGTGTTAAGTGAACACGTCTAAAATTTGACAGTTCTCGAAAAAAACAAAGTCAACACACCTAACATTTGACATTTCCTTAAAATAAACAATGTCAAAATTTCATTTGATTTGATTTCATTTGCAAATGGGAAAAGAGGTAAGAAACAAACAAATGTTTAAAAAAATATAAAATAATAACAAAACTCTTCTTTTCCTCAGAGCACAATCCAGCACATCAAAAAATAAATGCAAAAACCAAACGGCTACAGCTGTAAATATGGAGAGGAGTCCGGCAGGTTGCTGTGAAGATCTTTCGTCTTGGAAACCTAGTAATACTTATCACCGTATTACGAGCTGCAGCAGAGTCGATTAGTCGGAAGCTTTTATCTGTTGTTACTTCGTGGATGCTGTGTTTTTCAAGTAACCCACCAAAGATGTTTTCCTTTCCGATTTTTGCATTGAAATCTACGAGTATGATTTTGACGTCGTACTCTGGACAGCCTCCGTATACCATTGAGCATGTATGTATATTAGTTAAAAACTCATCAACAAAGATCTTATATATTTGTTCTCAATGTAACTACCTATTCTTCTTCTTTGCAGGTTCATGTCGGACCAAGAAGCACTTATGCGCCTTGTGTCTACATGAATGATGTATCACATGCAATCTCCGAATTCGTCCATGCATTCAACGCAGCTGCTGGTGCGACAAAGGTTGCCTATACTTTTGATGCCGGGCCAAACGCCTGTCTGTATCTTTTGGAGGAAAATGTTGCAGAGGTGTATGCAGCCATCCAAAAATACTTCCCTTCAGAAGCACCTAAAGTAGAATATTTAAAGGGCTTGCCGATCGACCAAATTGGAGAAGTAAGATTTGCCGTTAAAGAAGAAGTGAACTAAAATTTTAAATAACCTCTTGTTTTAGGGGAAGAATGGTCTTTTGAAAAATGTTAGCCCTTTTGGGAAGAATCTCTTAAAGTACGTGATTCACACAAAAGTTGGCAGTGGACCAAAAGCACTGTCAAAGTAGGAATCACTGATTGGAAGTGGAAGTATATGTCCGAGGGTGAGTTTGCAAAAGCTGTTTTCTACATGGATAAAGTAGTTTCATACAATCCACAAAGTCATCTGATTCATCAGAGAATAGCAGAAATTCGTTACTTAATGGTAAGTCTTCCAGATAAATTTAAATACAAATCAACAAACTTAACAATTCCTAAACTTGACAGGGAGGACTAGGAAATATAGAAATAGCCAAAACTTACTATGCGCAGGCTGTCAAACTTAATGCAAACAACTTGAGAGCGTTGTATGGACTTTAAAATAAATAAATTGAGTGACGCGACAGCTCTTGAAACTTGAAGAGCCAGGGTCCAAGAGGCTTCCTCTCATCAACAATTCTCGAGTGCATGTGAAGAATTGAGGGGACCTAAAAATTTAACGCCGATTTCGAACGACATAGTTGAGAACCACTTTTTTCATGACAGACTGAAACTCTTGGAAGTCTTGTCAGTTCATCTCAAGAGGCAGTGCTTATGAAAGATAAAATCAAACTATGGGCCGAGGAGGACTTGTACCCGCGACGTTCTGCTTTGCAGTCAACGCACCTTACCGCTTACCAAATGCGAGAACTGCATGAGAAAAGAATGCAACAATTAAATTTTAAGAAAGAATTTTTGTAAGGTACTTTTAAGGCAAATAAACAAATGTTTTGATGCAATTCAAGTGTTTTTTTATTTTTAATCAAGTATTAAAAATATTGGTTGACAAATGCGTTTCGAAATGCTCTTCCAGTTGTTCCTGTTGGTGTCATGGCATCTTTTAGTGTTTTGGGAATTGGAAGTCCACGATTTGTCACAGGTTCAGGAATATTTATATTTTCGACTAAAAACTGAACAGTTGTCTTGTCAAATCTATAACGCGAATAAAATTCTTTATCGTCTAGCTCTGAAAACGGATCAGCTCGTATTTTATACACTTTTGGTTTTCGAATAAGTTCAAAATCATCTATTATTTCTAAATCTTCAAACAGATCAAAATCTTCGTCTTCGGAAAACATTTTGCAAAAACTTGTGAATAATGACACACACCACAGCTAACGTTGCATTAAAAAGATAAAGTAAGGGTTTCATGATTTTAACTTTAATGCAAGTGTTTAACGATAAAACTGTTCTTTAGCTGACTAAAATTGACTGAAACGTCATTTTAAGCTAGTATCACACTAAATTCTCTTAAAATTGTTCATTAGCGGACTATAATTTTGCGCCATTAACTTTGATCTTAACTAGTATAATTGTATCTTAAAAATTGCTAATTAGTAGGTAATCATTTTGAAGGAAATAGGAAATGCATCTATTCATAAATGTACACACATGATTTAAACTAACTATTATGTTGATTTTAAAACTATTAATAAAGCTTATAATAATAAGGCCGTGTGCGAATTCAGTTAAAAATGGGTTAAAACTTGACGTTTGGTTAAATTTTGACACTTCGCATTATTTGACTAGCTGCTGAGCAGGTTAAAAAATGACAGTAGTGGTTAAAAATTCATCCATTTTTATTTTTTAACCACAATTCATCCAATTCGCACACGGCCTAATAATGAAATTTCAAAATCTCATCGAGGCAATGAATTCACTTAAATTATGAAATAATAGATACTTTTTATTGGCCAGTTGGCTAGGCCCCATACCGAGTGCTTCAACTAGAAACCAAGTCGGTCCAGTTCAGACACAGCTTTACTGACCCGGAGGTCTTGTGTGCGGACGTCTCGACTGTTAAGAAGCCGCCGAACCACTACGCCACGGGCACAAGCCCAGTTTCAGTACTCCAGGATTACCATCTGGGGAATAGAGTTATTACCAAAATGTTAAAGACTAAGTTATAATAAATAAATGTTTTTAACAAATGCACCTTATGTTTGTTAAAGTTTGCTTACAATTTTAGATGTTCTGATTTTAATTTATTGCTTTTATGTACCTACTCTTTATTTGCAGTTTAAAGTAATAAATACAGGTGCATACATCATATCAAGAGTTAAAATCATTGACATACTATACAATAATTGCTAACACAATAGCTCAACTGTTTACGCTGAAAAAAAAAATGGTTAGAAAATGAATACCACCCAATTAGTTATGTCTTGACTTCTTCTGACTAATAAGGAAAATCGTCTTGCATTCGTTGACTTCAATGATTGCTGTTTTGATCCATTAGAATAAAATTAACCATTTTCATCAAATGTTTTTTTTTCGTTTTATTTGGATTGATTTATTGACACACCTTTTACTTTCATATTTATTAGATGCATTTGCATTTTCATTCATATCATGATATCATAGAGCTATTAACAACAAATTGATGGTCAATTAAATGAAATTACCATTTATTACAATTAACAATTGCATCCCAACAATCAAAAAATAAATCAGCTCAAAGAAAATAGTTAATTTTCATTTCTATTCGAATTATAAAATTACAAATGCATAAGACCCGGCGAATGTAAATTACCTACTGAATTTAATTTAAATCGAATGGGTCAATCTTCCAAGTTTATAAATATCTGTGGGCATGGGCATTGAAATTTAATTGATGCAGCTTAGCTGAATAATTTCATAAATAGAAACATTCTTCATTTTACTTGTTAGAAATAAGAGTGACCATCTTATATTTATCAATTTATGCTTTGAACAAAATCTTCAGGTTATTTCAAGAAAATTTAAGATCGTTTAGCCTTACCTCCTTATAGGCTGGGAGCCCTCAATCCTGAAAGTGCACTTACACGGATTTCAAAATTTTTTATATTAAAAGATAGTTTAAAGAAATACCAACAAATTAAGCCCGGTATGACGAGGCCTATCATGGCACCAGTATTTTTTTTTGCAATTTTTTGCATTATTAATAATTATTGATAATTTGCACTTATCGCGGATTTTAATTTTAACTAGCGCATATTATTGGAAATTTAATGTGCTTTCAGGAAAAAATGGTATGACAGCTGCCATCCTGTCACCAATGTCTGTCATACCTATTTTAAAATTTTGTCACTCATATGTTTTTAAAATAGGTATGACAGACATTGGTGCCAGGATGGCAGCTGTCATACCATTTTTTCCTGAAAGCACATTAAATTTCCAATAATATGCGCTATTTAAAATTAAAATCCGCGATAAGTGCAAATTATTAATAATACAAAAGAATGCAAAAAATACTGGTGCCAGGATAGGCCTCGTCATACCGGGCTTAATTTGTTGGTATTTCTACAAACTATCTTTTAATATAAGAAATTTTGAAATCCGTGTAAGTGCACTTTTAGGATTGAGGGCTCCCGGTGTATTATGAAAAAAGATATATAGCCGATTTTTCGATTTTTCGAAAAACTCTACTCATCGCTCGAACAAATAAGAGCGTCATTAGTCAGATAAAGTCTATGTGACGATTGAAAAATCCAATATTTTGTTATCTTTCGAATAAACACTATCTACTTGTTTATCTGACGATTGACAAATCGGCTCTTAGTTAAATTTTTCTTTGCTTAGCCTTTTCACACCAGACGCAGAACGGAGTTTTCAGCTGTCAGTTTTCAAAACTCGAAAGATTTTTCACACCTAATTTTCAGGATTTTGTTTGACATTATAAATCTTTGATGTCAAGTTAGGGATGCCAGATTTTCTCTTTTAAGAAGATTGTCACATTTTTTGGCACACATTCGCTGTTTGTTTCCCGTTGCAAGTTTGTATCCCTTTAGTGTATGATATTAAAAAATGAAAAACAGTGTATGAACAGATTTCCTCATTGCTTTTTCAAAAGGAATATTTGTTTGCTATTTTTTTCTAATATTTATCAGTTCAAATCAAATCAAATAATACATAACAAATAAAAAAAAAACAATCAGTTACAATAACGAAAAAAAAGCACCCACAAAAAAAGGCATTAGAAATACCTACTGCCCGCAAGAACACAGTGAGTTACCATCCATTCTCTTTGCATATAGTTTTACAGTTGCATGGCTTATCATATGCATTACATTGCATCTAGTTTTTTTTTTTTTGCTCATACAATGTAATGTATGCATATGATATGTTGTCAACAACAGATGAATAGAGATTAGCTGATTGAATTCCAGGGTCGGATCGATTCACGTTGCCGTTAAGGCATAACACTAACAGTGGCGCTGAATCGTAAAGACTTCCTTCAATTTAATTCAGTAACTCTTTTAGATCTCGTCTGTTTTGGTTTTTTATTTTTTTTACTTGCAATGATTGGCAATTTCAGTGTAGATTACTGTAATGTTCGTGGGCTACGTACGAATTTTCTTGCTACGTACATCCACACTGTGTCTAACAGGCCAGCTGTTTTGGCGCTGAGTGAAACCCAAGTAGGTGAGAATTCCGATCCTACTGAATTTCTCATTCATGGGTATAGCTTAGTGCCACAATTCCTCCTCCACCATGGTCTCGCCGTTTACATTAGAAATGATGTTGCTTATCAATTTCTTCCACAATATGGGAACTGCTCCGACCCTTTTTTCAATTCAATGTGGTTCAAGTTCACCGTAAATAAGCACATCATTCACTATTGTTTCCTTTATCGAAGCCCAAATTTGGACAGAGCTTCAACTTCTCGCGAATTTGACGCTCTGTCTGACTCCATCCAAAGAATTGTATCCTTATATCCTCACACTGAAATCGTTATTACGGGCGATTTCAATGTACACAATTCTTCGTGGCTTCTCCATTCGGGCCCGACAACACCCGAAGGAATGTGTGCCGAGATCTTTGCTGAGTTTAACCACCTTACTCAGCTTGTCACCGAGCCCACTCGAATATCGGATATTGATGGCCAAGCGGAAAATACTCTTGACTTGTTCCTTACTTCTGACCCTGATAAATACACTATCAATGTATTAACGCCTCTAGGCAGATCAGACCATAGTATTATATCTGCAAATTTCTCGTGTCAAACTAATCCAGTTAGAGAAAGAGCTCCGAAGAGAACCGTATGGCAATACGAGAAAGCCAACTGGGACGGTCTCAATAACTTCTTCCGGATCTTTAACTGGTCACTATGCTTCCTCGATAGTGACGTAGACTCCAGCGCAGATATGATTACTAATATGATTATCTTAGGAATGAAAACTTTTATCCCGAACAGGGTTAAAAGCATCAAACTTAAGGAAAAGTCATGGTTTGATTCAAGCTGTAAAGAGGTTATCAGGGAAAAAGAAGTGAAGTTCCGGTGTTTTAGAGCCAACCCAACTGAGGAAAACCGGAACAAGATTAAACAAGCCAGGAAGGCCTGCAATGCCCATATTCGACGGACAAAGTTTTTGCATGACCAAAAATTAAGGCAAAAAATACTACAATGTCCCAAAGGCAGTAAGAATTTTTGGTCATTTGTTAAAAATATGAAGAATTCTTCTTCTTCCTCGGTCCCAACGCTCGTTGACAATGACACTCCAGTTGTTAGCTCTCTCGCGAAAGCTAACCTTTATGCTAGGCAGTTCGCCGCCAACTCTTCGCTGCCAGAGAGTGCCATGACTCCACCAGTTCTTGAGCGCGTCAATGATTCCATGGGACAAATCTTCTTCCGCACTCGTGCTGTGGCGAGAGTCCTAAAGGATCTCAACATACATAAATCCGCTGGTCCGGATGGTATCCCCGCTATTATTCTGAAGAGGTGTTCTTCCAAGCTGGCAAAACCCTTGCGTAAGCTTTTCCATCTATCCTATTCTTCTGGGCTCGTTCCGAGCAGTTGGAAAACAGCATTTGTCCAGCCAATCCCAAAAAAAGGCGAATCTTCTTCTCTCTCCAATTATCGACTGATTGCACTTACGTCCCTTCTTTCTAAGGTCATGGAAACGCTGATAAACTATCAGCTCAAGAAATATCTAGAAGACCGAAAGCTTCTTAATGACCGGCAATACGGCTTTCGCAGCAACAGGTCCACTGGTGATCTGATGGTTTATCTCACCGAACAGTGGAACAAATCTTTACATCGTTTTGGAGAAAGTAAGATTGTTGCACTTGATATTTCAAAGGCATTTGATAAAGTCTGGCATCTTGCTCTTTTATCGAAAATGCGTGCTTTCGGTATCGATGAATCCCTTCTTCGTTGGATTAGAAACTTTCTTTCGAACCGTTCAATACAAGTTGTATTGGACGGTTTCAAGTCTGAAACCCACAATATAAATGCTGGTGTGCCCAGGGCTCCGTTTTGTCTCCGACCCTCTTTCTCATTTTCATAAATGATCTCCTGTCTGTAACTTCTAATCCAATTAACTGTTTCGCTGACGATAGTACCCTTAGCTTTTCATATTCGTTTCCAGACTCACATCCCTCCTCTTCGGATGTGGAACTGCAACGGCAAAATATGATAAGCTCATTAAACTCTGACTTAAACAGCATTGTACAATGGGGAATTAAAAACCGCGTAGAGTTTAATGCTTCGAAAACTCAATGCTGTCTTGCATCGTCGAAGCGAGATATACCCCCCTTGCCTCTATCCATGAGTGGCACTTGCATCAATGAGACCGAAGATCTCGAGATTCTCGGTATGTGCATCACAGACCACCTCTTGTGGAACGAGCACATATGCGATGTCGCCAAAAATGCCGCAAAATGTTTAGGTTTCTTAAGGCGATGCAAAAAAATTTTCTCCCCTTCTGATCTGGCTATTATCTATAAAACCTATATCCGCCCAAAGCTTGAGTACAATTCCCATCTCTGGGCTGGTGCTCCAGCTACTTACTTAAGCCTCTTGGATGGAATACAAAAAAGAGCTGTAAGAATGATTGGTGATAGAGAGATCACTGACTCATTCACCTCTTTAGACCACCGTCGTAACGTTGCGTGTCTCTCCTTGTTCTACCGTTACTTCTACGGTAATTGCTCTAGTGAAATAGCCAGTTGCATTCCTCCCCTTAAACAATTTAACCGTAATACCCGCGCTTCCAGGAATGCCCATCAGTTTACCCTCGAGCCCAACTTCGGACGTACTGTTAAGTATAGAGAATCGTTCTTTAGCCGTACTACGCGAATGTGGAACTCCCTTCCACACACTGTCTTTCCCAGTCATTGCAATGTTGATGAATTCAAAACCAATGTACACCGACACTTACTTTCAAACCCCTTTCTTGATTCTTAATGCACTCACTGTGTCTCTGGCATAATAAGGGTATAAAAAGCCCCTTTAGCGTGTGCAAATTATAAAAAAAAAAGTTACAAATTCTCAATTTTATTTTAATATTTATGATTTTTGCTTGATTAATAAATACGGGTTTGTGTAACCGTTTATTCAAAGTTTTGTCGATTACTACGTCGCTTCATAAAAATTCGTGCATTTGTTCCTGTTCCTGTTTGTTTATATTTTCTTATGGCAATCTTACATCAACTGACACGTTTTGTCGTAAGCAATTCTAAAAGCAGATTGTCAATCTCCTCTGGCTAAGAGCAGTATAAACATATTCACTGACAGCCACGAGGCATTTCAATTTTGCAATTGTAATACATTATTGCCGCAGTAGTGCTTAAGATATAGTTCTAATATTAACTTTTGTAACTCAAATTAAAAGACTCAATAAAAATTCAAATTCAAAAAAATTCTATTCTTGCTATTGGAGAGAAGGAGAAATATATACGATCTCAATTGAATTATAGACTTCTGAATGCTTTAATTTTTTTTTGGTTTTGACTGGTTTTCACAAAAACTTGTTGTTTTGCAAAACAGGGCTGTCAACAAATTTGTATGGGAGAACACGTGATTTCCTTCAAGTTTTTGAAAAGTTCTGCATAACCGCGTTTTGCGTCTCATGTGAAAAGGCTATAAGGCCGTGTGCGAATTCAGTTAAAAATGGGTTAAAACTTGACGTTTGGTTAAATTTTGACACTTCGCATTGAATAAAATTCTTAGACTAGCTGCGGAGCAGATTAAAATATGACAGTAGTGGTTAAAAATTCATCCATTTTTATTTTTTAACCACAATTCATCCAATTCGCACACGGCCTAAGAACAATGTGATGACTGATGACCTTTGCATATGGATTTACCTGGTACTATCAAGAATAGTTTTTCTGCTTGGTTTGACAGTTTTTTGACAGTAGCAGCAGTTTTTTTTTTACATAAGTGTTCTCTGCTTGCTACTGTCAAACCAAGCAGAAAACCATTCTTGATAGTACCTGGTAGTTCCATATACAAAGGTAATGACGACCAATTGTGACAAACTGTTACAAGATTCTTGGCGACTGTTAAAAAAAGAACGCCCAGCTTTTGAATAAAAACTGAATACTTTCATTACAGTTTTAGAGCTTCTGGTGTAGTGTGTGTATAAATTCAACAGCTGCTGTTTTTTGACATCCACTGAAACAGTTGAAAATAAACAATGCGATGCGAACTAATCAAAAAAACTTATGAATTTAATTAAATAAAACAATTCTCAACGTTAAAATGGCATTTTCACAGACAAAACCCCTTCCTTCTGTTATCCTCGAAGAAATTGGACTTGAAGGATTAGAAGGAATAACAATCTCCGGTAAGTTTCTAAAGATCTTAACCAAATTTAGGAAGGTTCAAGGAAGCCGCTGCCCAAGAACACAATTAGCGCTTGTTTGGCCCATTTTGATACCAAAACCC
Organism: Sphaerophoria taeniata; assembly: GCA_943590905.1. Lineage (NCBI taxonomy): Eukaryota > Metazoa > Arthropoda > Insecta > Diptera > Syrphidae > Sphaerophoria > Sphaerophoria taeniata. The sequence goes on from OX016541.1 coordinate 31,558,522, forward strand.
GAGTATATCCAATCATAAAAATTCTTAACATTTTTTTTTTTCAACAAACTAGGGCTATGGATAAGACTTTCCGATGTTTTGACTCTTCCACTCCCGCTGCTCGAAAAATTCCAAGTTCAAGTATGGAATTTAATTCTACAAGCCCGTTCTTACCTACACTTCTATGAACTGCCCGAGCCTCGAGAGACTTTGAAACTATGGAACCGATTTTCTATCCTAGATTCAGACTATGGACTTCCTTTGTCATTTGTAAGTTTTCTTCTCATTCTTAACTTTGTTTACTAAATCCCGCATTTTTAATTGTTTAGCCCGAGTGTCCCTTCAATTTGTACAACTGCGTTCCAATTACTGATGGCGAAATCCGTGGATCATGTGAATACTATGACTCTCGCATACCAATCCAATTTGATGAAATCAGGAATATGACATTGAAAGAAATCGACGAAAAATGGGGCGAGAAATTTGTGATGGTCGGTAGTCAACAATTGCGCTACAGTTGCCTCATTCCGCCACATATAAGTACCCCAACAGACATGACCACAATACAATATTGTGTACTTGAATATATAGGACGGTCCCGCAGAAATGGCATTACAACCGCCGGAAAGTTTTCCATTCTACATTGCTGCAAAGATGCTGCTATTGGATTCTATATAAAGTATGAAATAAGCCTCCATGGGGAAGTTTCAACGTTTCGACTTAAGTTCTGTTTTATTTTTCCAGAAATAAACTAGTCCGTCTAGGTTTGGTTGTAAGACAATCATATACCGAAAAACGTATCGATCGTTTGGTTGGCTCAAGCCTTTTGCATCTAACGCGTTTCTTTGTCCCAAATAAAACTGCATTCGCTGCTGTTATCGAAAAGATGTTCAGCGCCTTAAAACACACACCCAATCAACGCATGTCCATGTGCAGTCTTCGGCAATTGTTTCCACCGGAAAATCAATCTATGATCAAGAAAATCCAGGCTACACAGTTTTTTAAGAAATTCTTTGAAACTTCTGTATGTATTTTGGTTTGAATTTCGAATCACTATTATTTTTCCTATTTATTTTAAAGAATCTTCCTGCAAAAGAGTTAGCTGATTTCAAAAAGACCTCCAGATCAAGTGGAGAACGTGAAGTACTTTGTGTGAAATTGAAAAACCCAAACCTTTCCGAAGACGAACTGTTTAACGATGATGAGCCAGCAGAAGAGAAAGAGTCAAATGGTAAGTTTTTCCGTTTGCTGTTCTTTTATTTAACATGTCGTGTATCCTTTAAGGTTTTCATGACTACAAACATGCATTTGTTGATATGCCAATAACTGAAGAGATCTATCGGGCTATCGAAAAATATGGTAGCGAGGGATGCAGTCAATCGCAGCTCTGTTCAAATTTGGCAGCTAATCACTTGAATATGCGCCAGTCACTTAAAAAAGCTGTTCAAGCAAAAATTGTGACAACTTATTGCAAAGACATGGGTCGGCAGCGGACAAACATGTAATTTTTGTTTCAGATTTACTTTATTGAAAATGCTAATTTCCTATTCTCCAGGCTGGTGGCTATAACTTGTGCAAATTCTGTTAAGAAAGTCAAAGAAGACCGCGCCAACATCTCCAAAAATCTCAAATGTAACGATGAACCGGTAAGTAGCATGAAATCTCAAAAAGATCATCGAAATTTAATGTTTGGTTATCTGTAGAAACTTCCACCGGAACCAGATTTACCACCCAAAGACATAGAGCAAATAACAGCCACCATCAAAGAGTATGTTAATAAGTTCAAACCGAATGTACGGGACCAAACAACCAAACAAATCGATCGCCAGCAGAAGATCATTGATCTAGTCAATGAAGTTTGTATAATTCAAATGACCTGGCTACGCATGGAAATCATGAAATTCGAACAAGAAGCCGGCTACAAAGATGAAATATGCAACAAGTCAATTTACCGAATTATTGCACGCTTGCAAAAAGACAATATTGTCAATATGTACGAAATTACTTTGCGATTCGAAGACAACGGTCGCATTTATCGTTACATTACGCATCCCAAAATCGGCATGGATCATCCAGTCATAAAGCAAGAGATCCTCAAGCTCAAGAATGCTCTTTTTCTATTTTTGGAGGAGCGCAAGTGTCGGGCGGTTTCCCTTAGTAAGCCTAGTAAGAAACCGGAGAGCGAAAGTATTACCCGAATTGGCCTCATACCACGTGGTGCACACAAATCACCGAAGTTCTTGACTGCTCGTTTCATGCATGAATTCATGTTTTACCTGCTTAACGATCTGCCAGCGAATCGTGAACCCTTGCCGTTGACAGAAAATTTACTCTCAAATTGGCTGCAATCGGAGCCAAGCATCAATTGCTCGGAGTTGTACCGAAGCATGCTTGATGAGCACATTTTTCCATACCGAGAAAGTATCAACTGGAAGACATTCATAACACCATTGCCAGTGTACAAAGACAAACCACCCGGATGGATTTCTCTTCCAGATTGTGTCGAGAGAATGCCCTTCTCACTGCTGAACAAAATCATATCTGTTCCACCGACAGTTGATAAAACAGCCATCGATTATCTCGTCCATCCCGTCCAACAGCACTATCTCATCAAACAACTGCCATTGTTCTTGCAGAGTCTCATTAATCGTACTCGATTGTCTCGGATCATGTGCAATATTGTGCAAATTCTCCAACTCATGGGACTTATTCAAGCATCCGAGAAAAAAGCAAAGGATCCAATGCAAATTTGGATCTACATAAATCGAAAGGCAACAATCCTTGACACCACACCGTCGGATCCGGGATACATCCGAATCAGTGCCAATCGAGAGTATCCGAAGATTCAATACAATTTGAAAAAAATGAGTGACGTTAAACAGTATTGGAATACTTTGCATAAAATCTGTTTAATCACGAGACTAGGCTTTATTCATAAGAACATGGAATCTAATGAAAAAGGGATTTACAAGCTACGTCGTCATCAATTAAACGACCTCGTCGCGCCAGTGCTCAATATGGAAGAAGCCAAGAAACTGGACACTGGCATCCCGCCCGGTGATGGTCTTGGTGCTGGCGGTTTGGCATCAGCACTCTATTCTTCGTTGCAGCGAAATTGGACTTGGCTGGTCAATAATAAACACACTGCAGCGGCGACGGCGAAAATCCGCCGGCAAGGCATCAAATACATGCGAACACGAATGTCCAAGTTGTCTGATGAGACGATGTCACGCAAGACCCACAACGCACAGTCGATGATGTCTTTGAAAAAAGTCACCTGCCGCTTGGCGACTACATCGACGGGAAAAATCGTCAAACGCAAGAAAGTCGTAACCGTCAAACCAACAAAAAAGAGATTCGCATCGGATTCGATTGATCGCGATGCAATCAGACAAATGCGATCGCTGCGCGCGCGCTGGACCCACAAGGAGGATCATATTCTAAAAATGACGAGGGCCACCTTCCTGTTCCTCGGGGTTCCAATTATGTATTTGAATCTTCGTGATGTTGCGAAAATCGCTCGCGACATAATTCGCCTGCAGTTGGGCATTCACAATAAAACCACGCAGACATGCCATCGAAGGATTCATTTTATGGTGAAGACAAATCGTCATTTGCCTGAGTTGCCGCAATGGTTGCATGCAATGCAAACCAATGACAATCTCACTGCTATCTACAATTCAGAGACTTTCCATCGGGATCTCAAAGAACTCTATCCGGTCAAGGAAGACTATCAAAACGCCTTGGCTGTTCATTTCTTGCATGTTTTCAATGTCCTGCAATCCCAATGTATCCAAGATGAACCTCAATCGAAAAGCAACAGGAAATCGAATTTCCCGAAAACACTCACTGAGTTCTACAAAAAATACCGTGAATGCACCCCATTTATCGACGACAAAGCGCTGCTCTACACAAATCCCACAACAAGGATGGATCTTCAACTGGCCACCATTAACAATGTGCTGCACAGTTCCTTGAGCTGTGTCCGCGACAAGACCCAGTACAACCTGCAGATTTTCGACGTTTTTAAGACTTATTCCGAGGAAGCTCTTCACACGGCATTTAAAATTGCCCGAATCGACGGATTGGTGGTGTCCCGCAAGAAATGTCAAAACCAAACTTACACCAACCAGCTGACAGGGCCTTCGTTTGTCTTCTCCAATAAATATCGCATGAGTTTGATGTTCCTCAAGATACCGTATATCGTCTTGGACATGCTTTATGCATTCTTCATACAAACAACAAAGCAGATATTCAACGAGGAGCGATCGGTTGTCGAGATAAAGTCACCCCATTCGGGGCAATTGTTCTTCATATCCGAACTCCTGTGTGATCAGGCGATAACGATCGATGTACAAACCCCCAAAAACATGCTGACAATCGATCCCATGGCTCAGCAATCGAATAACAGTCAATCGCAAAAAATCATCGATCATTTTTATAATCACATGGAAAATGCTCAACCAACGGAATACTCGAAGCATTTCGACTCGCTGGGCGAATTGGCAACAAGAGTCAAATTCAAGGCGGGCAATGTGAAGCACAAAATGAACTACAACCCGTTTGACGTGATTGCCAAGATGGATGACGTGCAAATACATTTTTTTTGTTTCCTTGGCAATCTGAATCGATCGGTGGACATTGATTTTGGTAAACTTGTTGCAGACCGGACGAATGCTGTGATTTGTGAGGACGACGACGACGACGACGGAGACGATCTAACGGTCAAAACCAATATTTGTCCCTTCTCGGGCGGCGATTGTGTGATGAACAGCGATGACTACCTACAAGCAATTGAAGCAATCGTTAAGAGTCGAGAAAATATCTTCGCAGAGATAAACGAGGACATCGATCCGAGTGTCGTCGAGGGAAAGAACAGTTCACTTCTCATCTATACAGACAATATTCTATCGATCTATGAAACATTCCGGACTTTCATGAGAACCCATTTAGCCAAGGACGATGCCAAAGATTTTGGTTCAATGTCATTGCCCAGGAGCCCGCTAGATTTGATTGAAATTTGCAAAAATATTCTGGAAACTTGTGATGAAGTTCCGATAAATGACGAACACGAACCAGAATTGAATAAGGACGAGAAAGTGGCTCGAGCTCAAGATGTGTTTGTTGTGAATTTGCCAACTTTGAAAATTCGCGCCTCGGATGAGAGTGAAAATATGGAGAAACGCAATTTTAAGGGAGTCATGGTGCCAGAGATTCTGACGGAAACTGCTTTGTTGAAGGATGCGATACTGGAAAAGATTGTCGAGTAAGTTCTATCTTCAGCGACTAAAGCGGACTTACTATTTCCTTTTTTTCCTTAAGGGATGCTACCTGGAAGTACACACAAAATGATCTGGGAAACCTGAGGACTTTAATGAGTGAATTGGGAATATCAGACGATGAGCAGGACGAGGTTGTGAGAATTCATGATTTCATAGAGTCGCACGATCTTGGTGTGTCTGCCTGCGATCTTGCGGTAATATTCAACGGACGTCAAAAAATCGTCACAATTTTATTGTTATTTTTTGATTTAGAAACGGTTTCCTGATATCGAATTACTGCAAAAAGCGACGAGACTGCTGCGTCAGCACTTTTTAGTGCTAAGAGCTGGAGTCTCGACTTTTGTCTTCATTCAAAAGCATCACGTTCGACATTGGGTAATTCATACGCGCCATATTAAGCGTCTAGACAGGGAATCAATGGGCAAGCTTGTTCCTGCTGCGGGTCAAAAGCGTAAAGCTGACAATAACCCAGATGATAATGAGGCATCAACTTCAAAACAGAGTCGATCGAATGAAGCAGGTCGACGCATACCAAAACCAGTTGAACGCTACGAGGATATCAAAGAAGTTACAACTTCTTCACTTGAAAAGAATTAGTAAGTGATAGTGTAGATTTTCGATTTTGTTATAAAATATTGTTTATTTTCTTAGTTCGAAAGAACAGTTACTAATTATCAAGCCTTGTCCGTGGATTCGGGTAAATGGTTCGTTAAATCGACGCGTTCTCGATAGATGGCTGGCTAGCATACTACTTGAATGTTCGGCCATGAACAGCTGTACCGTAAACAATATATGCTTGCGCTTTAAGCAAATCCATGCAGCCGATATAATGTACCTTTTAGAAATACTGTCTGAACTGAAAATTATCGAATTGCGGTGTTATAAGCCGCGTTCTGTCGGGTTATTTACAAAATATCAAGAACTGGAAACATGTAAGAAAAGATGTATGTAAATGGAATAGCGTTAATGACGAATAACATTTTCTTGCAGGTAATGGTAATGAATTTACTGACCCACAATACACGTACATAATTGCTAAGGCCGATGCAATTTTGCGTATGTCTCTCTTCATTGGAGATAAACAATATCGTTCTGAATTTATTTAATTTTTCAAACTTATAATTATTGTATTGTTCATGATCGTGTTGAGCGATCAGTTGAATCTTTAGATTAGCTTGTTAAGACTTAATTTTGTATGTTTTCAAATATTAAATAAAACCACCAAAAACACTGGCATTTTTTCAACTTCACACCTGGCAATGCCTCAACGTACAGGACCGGATATGGGAAACCACAAATCGGAGACCGAAAATGGGAAACCACACACGGAAAATCGAAAAGCTTTCAATGGCTGATAGAATGCTTGTAAGCCCTAATTTTTATGTACCTACCATTATATAACGGTTGTCGAGGAAAATTAAGAGAATTATCAATTTGAAATTGCGGGAAATGTTTGCGAATAATTTACCTTCACCTTCACAAGAATCTTGTAACCCATTTTGACGAATAGAGATCGCGTTCGATGAGTTTTGGAAGAATTTTGTTTGTCCAAAATGTTGGCAAGGGTTTTTTCTCCATGATATTTTTCGAATATCATCAAGAAATGATTTCGCTAGATTCTAAATATTTGGTAGTCCGCATTATCCAGCGCATACCACTGAAGGTCAAACTCAAATCCGAGCCATGGTTGCCCAGATATTTGTATTAACAGATACTTTTTAGGTATCTATATGGGACTAGCCCTCGAACCTTGTCTCGCCAGCCTTCAGATCAGCTCCAGAATAATTATTATACACCATTTTTTTGTCACAATTCAATGTGATTCACTTGAAACCAATTGAAATAGGTAACGATATGAATTTTCCGAAATCATTATATCATGCGATAAAAGCGGAAACTACCTTATCATCAATATGAAAAAAGTTTGAGAGCCTATATTTTCATCAAGTCGAATTGTTTTTGAACGCATCCTTGACTTTTCGGATAACACAAATGTCAATCAAATTGTTTGACAACGGCTGTCTCCCTCTCCGGGAAATTCATTGTTTGGAAAATTATTTGAACAACAATTTCGGTTTTTGCAACAAAATTATAAATAAACCAAACTTACGTGAATCAATTTATTTAACCATCAAACTTACTTCTAAATACTTAAATTGAAATGGAAGTAGGTAACTCGCATAAAATACAAGGTCGCAATAACAGACTAATCAATTTCAGGATGAAATAGTTTCCTGCCTACCGAAAAACACCGAAAGCATCCATTTCCAAGATTGGAATATCTCTTATGAAAAATCGCACATCTTGAAAAGTGTTTGTACAAATGGCAAAGACAACTGCCCACAAGATAGTTCCAATTGTTGTGAATTGTGCACGTAAGTGTCTTCTCCATCTTCAAGCTTACCACAAGTTAAGTAATTAAACTGATTTTCTCAAGCTATCGATATTCATTGGAGCTACCTCATCTACCCGATATGGTATTCCATAAGAATAGATTAACTTTAGCCCATTCAAATGGAGCTGTACTTGAATTCAAGCCAATGGATGCTCTGCGTTTGGTCGAAAATGGTAAACAATCGCTGCAAGTTGCTTGTGCTGAAGAATGGCAGGAAAGCAGGTCAGTTAACAAAGGTATTATAATATATGTCCCATTAATCAGAGTTTGTATGCTCTTAATTTTAAAGATCAGGTCATCTTTTGGAGGAGAAATTCAAGCCATTTGATTGGACTTTCTCGACCACCTATCAGGGAACTCTCAATGATAAATTCCGGATCGAAGAAACTGACAAAAAAATAGACATATTTAAGTTGATGGTCAAAGAAAAAATTCTCTTCTATCATGAACTTACATTGTACGAAGATGAATTGCATGACAATGGGATCTCGTCGTGCTCAGTCAAGATTGTAAGTCGCCTTACTTTAAACGAAGGGATCTCATTCTCAATCACCAACAAACAATTTTTTTGTATTCATAGCGCGTAATGCCGTCAGGATTTTTTGTTCTTTTACGTTACTTCCTGCGTGTTGATCAAGTCATGCTGAAAATGAATGACACCCGTTTCCATTATGAAATAGAGAACGACTTTATCCTCAAGGAATATACCTCCAGAGAAGCAAAATATGAAGAACTTAAAAACGTTCCAACTGTACTCTTCACAATACCCCACGAAATAGAAAAACATCTGCCCATTAAGGAGCAAAAAGCGTTAAGACTATATTTCAAGTGAACTCCCTAATTCCACACAACATAGTTGCTGCCGTTTCGTTTCAGAAAACCATCTCGCAGTAAATTCAGCCAGTGATTGGATCAACATTTGTAAATTGAATTGAAATAAACTATTTTATGGATTTCATTTTATTAAGGTCAATGAAGCATTTGGGTCAAGCGTTCACGATTAACAGAATAGACGGAATGCGAAGCAATCATATTTCGGTCATTGAACGCTTTCCGCAGGTCCTTTAGGGTTATGAGATTCCTTTTTTGAGGGTATCTAGAAACGAAACCGATAGCAAATTAGATTTTTGATGGGAAATTAAAACCAAAACTCCAACTTACACTTCCTCGCACGCAGATAAAAAGATTCCTTCGTCATTTGACCGTCTCATAAAATTCGGTGATGTTATTTCTTTATCCAACACTAGCGGGCCATCGTCAATCTTCTGTCGTGTCACCGTATTCCTCAAAAAAGGATCCTTTATTGGAGCGCCAACGTCATAATAATACGAACCTTCACCAGTCACTTTGTAGTGCTTCCGTTTCATAATAATCGACGAGATCAAATTCTTGAGAAGAAATTGCACTGCAATACACATGTAATCTGCAACAGTATCATCAACCTGAATCAAACCAATTTCCCAGGCACCAATCTGGAAGCGGCCATACATAAAGCCAGTGTTGGGAAGGAAAAGTTCGTCGACGCAATATCGGGGAGTTGGCATCATTTGCATTGTGCTTTCGAAACCGCTTGGCGGTCGGATTGGTTCGAGTAGGTCGGGAGTTAGAAAATCAAAGAAGTCGTATGGTTCGAACTTGGCTCGTTCGCTGTTCGTTCGTGAGCTACGTTTTCTTTTGCGACTTGATCGTGACGACGATGAATGATGTCCGCTGTTTGAGGTACTTGATATTAGTACAGGCGGTGGGGGTGTATTGATGGCACCGATTTTACACATAATTGCTGCGAAGAACTCATTGTGAAGATGCAATTTGTTTCCGGGGAGTAGTTTTCGTGCTTCCAAATCGAATTCAGCGTATTCGAATTTGTGTCGGAAGTAGTATTTCAGGTTGTTCAAGTATTTTTGATAGTTATCACCTAGTGCAAACATTAGGGCGTTTTTTGCAAGAAGGACTTTTTCATTTAGTTCACTCATTTTCGTGGATTAAATAATTATTTAGGCCGTGTGCGAATTCAGTTAAAAATGGGTTAAAAATTGACGTTTGGTTAAATTTTGACACTTCGCATTATTTGACTAGCTGCTGAGCAGGTTAAAAAATGACAGTAGTGGTTAAAAATTCATCCATTTTTATTTTTTAACCACAATTCATCCAATTCGCACACGGCCTTAAAAACAAAAAATTGTTTGTTTTAAATTTGTTTTCTTTGGGTATATTATATATTTATTTTTGATTCTATTGATGGAATGGAAATGAATGACAGTAGTTGTGGAAAACATCTAGTTTGGGAAGCTCTGCATTGTGATGGTAAGGTAGTTCTTTGGCGTGTTTCTTTATTAACTCTGAGCTGATCAAAGAAATCGTTTTTGCTTTAGCTCAGATATATCGGTGCTAGCTCAGAGCCTAGAATTAAAAGCTCCAATTGATTTATTATAAACATGAAAAGAAGGTTATTTCTTTTTTGCAAATTAAAAACGCCATGTTTTTAATTTGCAATAAAGAAATAACCTTCTTTTCAGAACCAGAACAGCCGCTTTTGCCCATTTTATGGCTGAAATACAAACACGCTATTTTTATTTTTACTTATTTATTATTATTATATTATTTATTATTATATTATTTACAAAAAGAGGTTTTAATAATAATTTAAATTTATTTAATCTTGTCTCAGTCTTAAGGTTACTAGGAAGGCTATTAAAAAGTTGAATGCCTTTGTAGAATAGATTTTTTTGAGTTGAGTCTCTTCTGAATAATGGAAATCTGAAATCACCGGCATTTATTAAATTATATGACGAGTTTGTTATGAAGTTCACGTTCCGTTGAAGATATTTTGGATAAATATCGTTTTTTTATTTTAAAAATCATCACGAGCGCATTAAATTTAAGTCTTTGCTCAACATTCAACCATCCGAAGAAGCATACCTATCATTAATTGGTGTTCTATAATCGCATTTAAGCACAGTTCCCATTGCTCTATTTTGCAGCGCTTGAAATTTTCTTATGCGTGAAACAGATTAAACCAGCAACAGCACCAGCGCCGTCAACAGCAAACAGCACGCTGGCCAGCAAATATTTTCCAAACACATTGCCACCAGCACCAGCGACGTCATTTCATCTGTTTTGACATATCGTTCTCCTTGTTTTCATGTTTGTTTTATTTTTTGTTGTTTGGTGCCTCTGAATTTTGTACATTGAAAGTTGTCAGCAATGGACCAGCAACAGCAAATTTAGGACTTTGACCAAACGTTGCTGTTGACGTTGCTGGTGCTGGTTTATTCTGTGTCGGACGATTAAAATACATGGGTTCTAAAACAATGGCCGCCGCTGTTGCTGGTGCTGTTGCTGTTGCTGGTTCTGTTGCTGTTGCTGGTTCAATCTGTTTCTCGCTTTATATTTTCACTATTTGACATGTATATAATCGACGAACAGAAATCGAAATGTGGGAGAATCAGCGTGTTGTATATAGTGTAAATTCACAAACGCATCACTGCATAGATGATTAGGAATCATTTCTATAGCACGTTCATAAACGCAAAAATTGGCATCACATAAAATGTCAACAGCTAAATTAATAAACACAGACTTGCGAAGGACTAACTCTAAGTCTGCAGACTAGTGGAAAATGCTATTAATAAAATAAAATTTCTCTTAAGTGACGTTTACCAACTTAGTCCACCTTGAAAGGTAGACTAGCAAAGGACTAAGCAAGAAATGTGTCAGTCGTGAAAGTTAAAAAAAAAAAATTAATGTCAGTGTCAAGAAGCGCTTGAAATATTTGTGCTTGTGACCTGTCATGCATTGTATACGAAAAATAAATTAGGACACAATAACAAAAACTTCACTCTATCGTTTCTTCATTAAAAAATGTTTTTTTTATTTTCATCATTTGTATGATCCTTACTTGAATATATGTACCTAATTATTTGCTTAATCTGTGGTCCTTGATTAATAAGGCCCTTAATTAATCCATCAGAAGTCTTTGCTTGAAGTAATGTTCCCTATTAAATTCGAAACTTTGCTTGTAAGGATTCGTTTGGTATGGATTCGCATAAGTCATTTTCAATGCTCTTTTTGCCGACATCGGTCCATTTCTTGCTGGCCTTGGTAGCGACGACGGCATTCCTCAGACAAGTGCTGGGCCCAAACGTTAACCAATGCGCGAAGACCAAATGGTGTCTCGATGTAGCCCACAGCTCCAACAACGTTCATTGGTGGAGTTTCCAAGACAGTGACGGCTTCAACATCTTCCTTCTTGTTGATCTTGGATCCAGGACGGTCAGCTTCTTGAACAATGTGAGTCTTGTAGCCAACAAAGCATGTTAAATGCATGGGCTTTGAGGCATCATCTTTGGGGAAAGCCTTAACCTTATCACGATGTCTAGCTGCACGCTTCTTCGGGTAGAAAGCCATGGAACCATGGTCAGGGGCCGAAAACTTACTTACTTATTACAACGCGTCCTATTCGCTCAGACGACAATGATAGAAATTTGAAAATATTTTTTAATTTTCAAATTGGTTGTCAAATATCAACAAAAATGAAAATTCCCAAAGGGGAATTTTTGGTAAACGTCACTTTACTATTCTGGGATCAAATTATTTTTATTAATGAGAAATTTTAGGCCATGGACTAACGCTTAGTCTATGGACCAGTTAGACTGTGGATTAAGAGTGGACTAGGCGTTTTTTATTAATATGGCTGTAAGTGTTCATTATTGCAAAGTTCAATAAACTGATGCGCAAATATAGAACAAAAAAGCAGCAAGAATTTTCTTGATAACTTGTTGATGCCGACGGGAATTGGAGTAAAAATGGAGCAAAAGGACAATGAAAAGTATTTTATCAAATTCTAATGCCCAATTTCATAAACAAACACTAAAATTACTTTTATCAAAAATCTTTTTAAATTTTATCAGATCCTTATGCCCAATTTCATAAACAAACACTAAAATTACTTTTATCAAAAATCTTTTTAAATTTTATCAGACCCTTAAAATTTTTGAGTAAATTTTTGAATTTCACCAACTTAAAATGGGAAATTTCAAGGAATTTTTTGTCAAAATTGACATCCTCATGAAAATATGTGAGAAAAAATGAGAAAGCTCACTACTCACTTTTTAAAATATTCAATGACACTTTTAAAATTTATTGAGGCAAAAATGAGCATTTAGTTTTGAAAGATTTTTAAAAGCTTGTTTACTCAAAAAACGCTTGGTGAAATGAAAAAATTTCATTTTACGGTTTAAGAGCCAATTTATTGACTCTCCATTAACTTTAAAATAGACATTAAAAAAGGGAAATTTAAAATTAAACGCTAAATTGTTTTATTGAGTCTCTTTTAACTATTTTTTTGACACTTGCTTTCTTTAACTGATGGGACATTAAATTTAAAAGTGTTTTTAGTTAAAATGCCAAATTCGGCTTTTTAAGAGGGATTTTTAGAACTAATGAAGCTTTTAAAAAAAGTTTCCGTTTATTCACTCTCCGTTAGCGAAAAATGTCAGTTTTCATTTTAAACTTATTAATTGTTCGTAAGTCTTTGCGTGAGTAGATGTATAGTTAAGAATATTTGTTAGATTTGAGTGAAAATCCTTCAGTAACAGAAAGTAGACAATACAGAATGATGGCAAGATTGGATATGGGATAATAAAGAATTTTTTTCCAAAGATTTCGGTTAGTGAAAACCTGTGTGGTGTGAAAACCTGTACTTGCCCAATTGAACGCATTCAGAATGCATTTTTTTAACTTCCAGATAGCCAATTAAAAACGCCATAAATGATGTGGAATACTCTCTGTAAAGGTAAAGAAATATGAAAGAACGAATAGTATAGTTCAACTTAACGTTTCTTCTAGTTCACGGTGTATAAAACCGATTGCGTTACGTTTTTATGCTCTTGTATTGCCGATTTTGCTGGTGTTAGAACTTTGTCGATATTCGTCAAATATCTAATATTTGTAATATCCAAAGTTTCTTGAGCCATTGCTAAAAATCGATATAGATTCATTCGCAAGCTTGAAACAGTTTTCAAAATGACTGCAGCTTAGTGGAGAGTATTTCTTGAACCATCGGAATTATTGACTACACTTACGTCAAAGTCCAGTATGCAGGTGGGCTTAGCATTTAAGCTACAGAAAAGGATGGTACTATTTTAACGTGCAAGCAATGCGTACATCACATGACCAAACTATTTTCAATTCTTTACAGCTTAAAATGCAATTAGAACGCGTTAAAAGCCAAGACTTCATTCTCGTTAGGGACTCAATGTGAAGTACTACTCAAACAATAAAATCATTGTCTCTCCAACTAGTCGTTTCAATTCACATTTCATTTTTTTTCTTCACTTCAAATTGAAGTTAAATTAAAATAATTCTTCAAACTGTTTTGACATTTCACTTTAAATAAAGCCGTGTTTTTTTCACTACTCTGTAGCCAGTACAGGAAAATTTCCCTTGGCAAACAACAACAATTTGATTTTACAGTCGATAAAAAGGCCAGTAAAATAATGACAGATAAGCCGGAGATAGAACTTCATATTATTGAAATGTAGATGGCACTGATGGCGTTAAGAAGAATTATTTTGCTACGCGAATGTTGGCAATTTTGAAAATTATTTGTATTTGATTTCAATTCCATTCATACAAATGTGAAAAATTTCAAAATGGACTTCATTTTGGACATCGAAAAAAAAAGAAAAAAATATCAACGGGAAATATTTCATGCTGGGTAAGCTGGGTTGACTCACGGTAATGGAAGGGACATGTCGCGTCGCCACCCAAGCAACTGTTTCAAAATTTAATAGTCACAATGCACCCATACTGAAGAGAATAAAACAAATTTTTCCAAAACGATGAACAAAAAGAAAATGTCGTCGTTCCACATTTTTGCCCCAGAGAGCCAAATTAAATTAATTGCAATTTGTTGTATTTTTCTTTCTTATTTTTACAATGAAAGCAATTGAGAAATTATTTGGTTTTGGAAAACAAAAGTTTGACAAATTGGAAATTCAAAACTATACTTGAAAAAAAATAAAAATTGAATTTGACAGATAGAGTGAGTTGGAGCGTTTTTTTCGCACTTGATTACTTTACTGGCTACCGAGTAGTGAAAAAAACACGACTTAATTCAAAAACAAACAAATATCCTTGGGATATTTTTAAAAGGCTGTCATATTTAAAGATATCATTTGAAGTGGGGTTTTTAACTAATAGGGGTTGAATAAAAAGAAATTTTAACTGAGGAATCGTAATGGAGGCAGTAATTAAAAGCGATTTTAACTAAGAGCGTATTATTTCAAATTTAATTGAGTGTCAATAAATTGGCCCTAAAAGCCTCTTAAATGTTTAAAAGTTGTTTATGAAATTGGGCATAAGTTGTTTATAAATGATTAATTTGATGAATTTTCGGCTTTCGGGTATTTTTCAATTATTTTGAAAGACTTTTTTATCTTCAGAATTTTCTTTCTGGATGAAATTCTTATGAATTTTTGCATTCTCTTCAGACGTTTTACCCTCGAAATTCGCATTTTTTGAAGAAATGTGTTGTTTTTCGATTCATTATTATCAATGAGAGTTTTTGTTAGAATCACGTCCATCATTAAGCAAAAATTGTTTTTAAACGTAAAACTTTTTGTCAATCAGCATCGCATCGTAATCAGCTGAGCAACGATCAGCATCGCAAAAAAGCAGTGATGCTTAATCACTACCTAAAAATTTGACGTTTGTGAATTTACCCATAGTTTCGAATTCTTTTGAAAAAAACGATTTTTTTGAGATCTTGTTACGTTGATTATAAACGTGTTGGTCTTTATTGTCGATAAAAACTCCAAGATACTTAATTCCATCCACACATTCGATAAGTTGATTTTATTTATGAATATGTTGGCCTTTGAAACACCGTTATTTAAGCACATACATTTAGTTGTTTAACGTTGAATTTTTATTTATTTTTACACAGCCAATTGCTAACATTTTCAATTTGACTTTGCATTATACTTTCAGATGACTTCAAATCATCTCCAACAACGTAAATTAGGGTATCGTCTGCGAATAATGAATTTTTAACGCCAGATGTAGATTTAACGATATCGTTTATATTTTATATACAAAAAGAATAAAATTACACCCAATTTAGATCCTTGAGGTACACCGAGGTCCATTTTAATTTTTTCAGAAAATGTATCATTTATTTTTACTTTCTGAAATCTATGGGAAAGATAACTTTTGAACCACTTCTCCTCAATTTCGAGAATACCATATTGTTATATTCGGCTTGGTCCGACAATTAAAACTTATTCACTTTTCAAATAAAACACAAATTCACTTTATTCAAATCACTCACAAACTTATTTATTCAACACTTTCAATTACTTTTCAAACACAGTATTTTTACTTTATCGCAGTTCACAATCAACTGATGCTTTGCCGCCAAACGGGCTATTTATATAACAAAAATACTTGGTTCTAGAAACTACTATATTGGTTCTTGGAGAAGCTTGAATGTTCGAGAAAAGAATACTGGGATTTTTATAAGAGCTGAATCTGAGTGCTAAACAAAAGTTTTCTCTTAATCACTATTAGTCTGGGAGGCGACCGTAAGATTACCTACCTCATCAGCAGAGTGGAAAATTTAGCCACCATCTAATGCTAACTGATATGAAATCTTCAAAACCAGTAGTCGGACAGACTTTTCCTGGGCCTTTTGGTGGCTATATTGCACTTCCGGTTGCGTTTTTTGGTGCTACTTATACCATGGGGAAATTGGAAAAAGTAAGTATGGAGGTCAATAGACATTTCGTCGAAGATACCAAATCATATGGTCGGACAGAAATAACGTGGGCCGTTCCCTCTATCCGACCATTTAAAAAACTGTATTTTTGGTGTCATCCTACCTCATCGGCTGAGTGGGCAAATGGGGTATCAAATGAAAGCTTGGAACGTCTACATTAAGAATCTACTGGTCGGACAAACTTTACATGGGCCAATCATGCGACCGACCGCATTTTTCAAAAAAAATCTGTTAATTTCTTTAATGCTTTTCTCAACTCAGCATCAAAGTTTGTCCGACCAGTAGATTCTTAATATAGACGTTCCAAGCTTTCATTTGGTACCCCATTTGCCCACTCAGCCGATGAGGTAGGATGACACCAAAAATACAGTTTTTTAAACGGTCGGATAGAGGGAACGGCCCGCGTTATTTCTGTCCGACCATATGATTTGGTATCTTCGAGGAAATGTCTATTGACCTCCATACTTACTTTTTCCAATTTCCCCATGGTATAAGTAGCACCAAAAAACGCAACCGGAAGTGCAATATAGCCACCAAAAGGCCCAGGAAAAGTCTGTCCGACTACTGGTTTTGAAGATTTCATATCAGTTAGCATTAGATGGTGGCTAAATTTTCCACTCTGCTGATGAGGTAGGTAATCCTACGGTCGCCTCCCGGACTATATGTGTTGCCCCTCACAAGTGTTTACTACTACAATTAAACGATATTAGAGTTATAGAGATAAGGAGTAAGTAAAGAGAGTAAGAGTAGTATGTATAAAAAAAGATACAGAGTAAGTAAAGAGTAAGAAAGAGTAAGAAAAGTGTGTACATTAAATATAGAAAGAGATACAGAGCGTAAGAGATAATAAAGTATACACATTAGACATTACAATAGAAGGAGATACAGAGCGTATGAGATAAATAAAATGTATACACATTACAATATTTATTAAGTTTTTCAATCAAAATACTTTTGTCTATTGTTTCAAAGGCGCGTTTTAGATCAAGGAAAACACTAATAATAGTTTTACCACTATCAATTTCTTTCTTCCATTCATTAATAAGCCAACATATCGATGTTTCGCATGAATGACCTTTTCTAAAACCCGATTGTTCTAAGCACAATATATCTTCTTTTTCAATATAATCCGTAAGTTGATTACCTACAAACAATATCCTCGAGAATTTTTTCATAGGTCGGGAGCATGTTTTTAGGTCTCCAGTCTTCAGGATTTTGTATCTTTTCAATAGGAATAACAACTGATTCTTTCCAGCTTTCTGGGAACTCACTAGTCGATAAGGACAAATTAATTATTTTTAATAACTTTGGTAAAATTTCGTTAACACAATCAAGAACTATACCGCAATTGAGACCAAAACAGTCCTTTATTTATTCATATTTTTGATTGAATTATTAAGGTCTTGGATGTTGATCAATTTAAATTTGAATGCACTGCTAAGGATTGAAATATTATCAGAATATTGCGTTTGATTTATACTCTTGTTAATATCTACGACATTTGTTACAAAGAATGTATTGAATGTTCGCGCAATTTCTATTTCTGTTTTAAACGACCGATATTCGATAATTATTTTTTTTATCTCATGTTTCAGATTTTAGTATTTGGCGCTTCAAAACATTCCATAAGCCTTTCTGATCACCAGCACAGTAGTTTATCTTAGATTCGATGAATGAACATTTTCCTTTAACACATTCACGTTTATACAAATTTCTAGATGTTTTATAAATGTTCCACGCTTCCAATGAATTCAGAAGTCTTGCACGGTCATAAAACAAAATTTTAGATCTCTTTAGATTATATAATTCAGAGTTATACCATTCAACAGAGTTTTCGCGCAATTTTGATGATTTTGTAATGTCGTTTTCCTTGGTCTTTTTTTTGACGTTTCTTTTTCTACCTCCAATGGAACGGGTTATGATGTATGTGTCATTCTTCGGACGATTCTGTTTTCAAAACAGAAGAGTTCTGCTCTTCTCAGAAGAATTCCGTCTGTCAAAGTCAGTCCAGTGGAATGGTTTCAAAAGACTTCTGGACTCTTCCGAATGCTTCTAGACAACCAATGGAAAACGACATAATGCTAAGCAATGCCGCTTCAATACCTTCTTCAAATTTCTTGGCACACATCATAATCATTTGTTTCGATTATGCTATTGAAGTTTTCACAATTTAAGGCACTCACAAATGGGTCATGGCTATATTTTATATATTTTTTCCGATTTTGGTTCACATTTTTAAATGATTTCGTAAAAAGTTTAATACTCAATGTTTCATGATCCGATATTTTTCACTCATCGCCAACCGAAACGTCTATCTTCAATGTATGATCCGCAAGCACATAGTCAATTAAGGTTTTGGATCTTTGAGTTACTGTCGGTTGAGATATTAATTGATCAAAACCAGTGTTGATCAAAAAATCATTAACATAGCTAAATTCATAGTAAGATTTTGCTAAAAAATCAACATTAAAGTCTCCAAATATCAATATTCTGCCCTATCGAGGTATTTTTCGGAGCGGAATTTTGTCCGATTTCGTACGTTTCGGACAAATTTTGCTTCGAGGTATTCTTCCGACTTACAAATCGGAATTTTTTCCGACATGAAGTAACGCAGTACGATGAGTAACAATGTGGTGCGATGATTAGCTTTATTTTCCTCAATTTTTGACAATTTGGTTTCCGATTTGTCCGCCGAAAATTGTTTGCGGAATTGTTTGCCGAACATGCTCGTTTGCGTTATTCCCTACACGGCAAACACATAATTGGCGAACGTCCTTTCGTGTTGATTCTTGAAAGTGTGCGGATGTGCCAAAAAGAGAATATGTCGTTGCGCTTATGGTTATCTCATAGATATAGGTATGAGATTTGTTCGCGATATCAACAAATTCTTGTGGATGGTGCAAATTGCTGAAGGCGACCATCCGAAAGACATCAGAGAAAGTGATTACTTCACAAAATTAATGAATAGTCACCAATAGACACAAATTGTTAAATAGAGAAAAAAAAGCAACATAGTTAATAAAGTATGCCTACACTATCTTTAAAATCACTTTTTTATTCCACTTTTTTGAACACTTAACAAATGAACCATTGGCACTGGCTTTTCAGCCATCAGGAAACCAGCATGGTCGGTTATCACTTCGATCGGGGCCTTTCCGTTTAAACAATCCAAGTTCAATCCACATCTATTGCATTAGGAGATTCTCAAACCAGCCGCTACACCTTTATGAAAATTTGGCCATTCGTATATGCTGGAAATTCAATCTGCTGCATTTCGATGGTTGCTCCTTTGAACCGTTCCTTGCCAGTTAGGCAAAGTATGGAATTGACCTCGATGTTTTGAAAACTTGTAATTTCGATTGCAGAGGCTGCTGGACAACACGATTTTCGTAATAAGCTTTGCATTTACATCTAAATAAAGCAGAAATTTGTTCTTTTATGGAGCTCAAAAAGATCCAAGACATACCTTGAATTGCATTCGTAAATTCCTGTCGATACATGCTCGTACAATCGCTTGTATTGATAGCCAACCATTTCAGTGGCCACAGAGGGCATGTCATATTTAGCTCCAGCATAAGTTAGCTGCCAGCAAGAGCAAGCACAATCTGTTTTGTTTTTTTGAAATAAGGCCGTGTGCGAATTCAGTTAAAAATGGCTTAAAAATTGACGTTTGGTTAAATTTTGACACTTCGCATAATTTGACTAGCTGCTGAGCAGGTTAAAAAATGACAGTAGTGGTTAAAAATTCATCCATTTTTAATTTTTAACCACAATTCATCCAATTCGCACACGGCCTAAGAAAATTAAATTCAGCTTTTGAAAAACAAAAGTGAATTTGACATTACAAATTAGTGATGGCCCTCTTAAGACTTATCGATTTTCATCGATTTTAAATATATTAAATCGAAAAGTTATCGTGTTTTTTATTGCTTAGGCCGTGTGCGAATTCAGTTAAAAATGGGTTAAAACTTGACGTTTGGTTAAATTTTGACACTTCGCATTATTTGACTAGTTGCTGAGCAGGTTAAAATATGACAGTAGTGGTTAAAAATTCATCCATTTTTATTTTTTAACCACAATTCATCCACTTCGCACACGGCCTTATTATTATTATTAAGTTGCATTGGTGTAAGAAAGTAAAAAAAAACTTTAACGTTACTGAAGTTCATTCATTTCAAAATTCAATTCAATAAATAACACATATATGAGAAGTGACATGTCTTAATCGATAACCTTATTTATTTTGCACATCTCAATAAAAAAATTGTAAGCCATCGCATCAGTGATCACTTATACCAAGATTGGAAACCTTGCTGTCAAAGTGACATTTGCCTACAAGCTGAGGGTCCAGGTTAGCTGAAACAGTATGCGTGTAATACAAACTTAAGGGGCCAGGAGGGTCATTCCGTAACTTTCAAAACGACTATCGTTCAAACGATTGTCGTCGACGATATCGTCTCAAATTTGCTTCACGTAAGTTGATCGTCATCGTCTCGTTCATCGTTTTTTTTGCTAATGTACTTTGAGACATTGAGAGCTACAGACACTCTCAAACTGTAGACGAAATGTCATCGAAGTGCACATGTATTACTATCCATTGAATAAGAAGTACAGGAAGGGGTCTTATGAAAAAGAAATGAAGCATTTTTCTAAGTAGTGTGAGTTTCACAAACACAAACGCATTACAACAGGGCTGGTCTGCAGTTGAATAGTTAATCTCAGGGGCGCCAAATGAAATATGATTGAATCATGATTAGGGTAGAGTCGGCACCCTTCGACACCTTAACAGAAAATACACAAAATCATAGTTTATTTTTTTATTTTTTTCAAAAACTAATTTTTTTTTTATTAAATTTATGATTTTATCAACATATTGGCGGACCCTTAGGTTTTTAAAAAAATGTTTACTATTTTTTTTTTGTATTTAAAAAAAAAGTAGAAAATTGTCGAATGTGCCCCAGGGTGGGGCACCTTCGACAATGCGTGGGGCACCTTCGACAGCAATGCCCATTCTTGAAAATTAATGCATCATAATGTTAGTTTTTTTATATAAAAGTCATGATATAGTTTGCTATAAGAATTCAGTTCATTTTTAAATTATTTGTATTTAAAAAATAGTTTTAACAAAAAATAAATAAGTAGATATAAGGGTAGTCCTTTTTACGCAATATTTTGCCGCTGCTGAACTGTGTGATTCCACCTTATTGATGACATCTGTAAGTGCCTTTTTCATAGCCTTTTTTTTATAAACTCGAACCATTTTCTTTAACAATCGAATAAATATTTTGAGGATTAACTAATTTTTGTGATGGATAAACATAGGAGACAGTCTGTCGGAGGTGCCCCAGACAAGAATGTCGAAGGTGCCCCACTTGATGTTATTTTACTTTTTTTTTTATTATTTCCCAAAGTAAGATTTATCAAATTAGCTTTAAAAATATAAATAAACACATAGTATTGTATATGAAAAACAACTTCACTGCTAGAAAAAATTTAAAACACGACTACGAAAATCTTAAGAACTTACCCTGAAAATTATAGCACGTGGTCCAAAAAAATGCTTTACATCCTAACTTGGCGGGATTTGAAGCCAGACTGCTGAAATTTTTGACATATGTTTGGCATGATTAAAGGCACTTCCGCAATTTTTTACAGAATTTTTAAAGGTCTACACACAGATATAATAGTGACTGTCGAAGGTGCCCCACTGTCGAAGGGTGCCGTCTCTACCCTATATCAATTGTGCATCAATTTTATTTTTCAATTTCAATCCTTTTTTTGGACTACATGGTGTTTTAACGTTCAGGTGTACATGCACGATTTTTTTTTTTTTTATTATTTTTCGTTACATTTTCTTCATTTTTCATCCTTACCTAATTCATCATATTTATTGTCCTTTTTCGGGTCGTTTTAGAAAGCGCATTCTGTGAACAACTTGATCAAGTGTTAAAAAGCACAAGAAATTGTGTAGCGCCTAACGATCACCAACAAAAATAAATGCGCCCCTGAACTCGAGTTTTTGTTTTTTTGACAGATGAAACTACAAAACAACATTTGACCAATCACAGCTCGGCAAAATGACAACAAGTCAAAGTTTGACACTACAAAATCCAAAAATTGACATTACAACTTCCCAAAATTGACGTCATCAGAAATTTTTGTTGCCTCACTCACGTACACTGTACATGTAGCTAACACCGCTTCCTGTACTTCTTATTCAATGATTACTATCAGATCAAATTTTGTGTTTGTGTACTTCATTCGTATGAAGCATTTGCAAGAAAGTTATAGAGACAACCTTATTAAATAGGTGTCGCTTCTCTCTTTTCATCTGATTGTAGTACCTACTCGTTAAAAAAAAGCACTGCCATCAACATTTCATAAAGCCCATTTCTTGACAAACATCTTTACTTAGAAGTCTGTGAAAAGCCGAGAGAACACTAGTTTTATAAAATGAATGATATAAGATAAAATGTTTCATAAGATTCAACCCTGTTTTGAATCAAAACAAAAATTTCCCTAAAATTTTTATTCTAGACGATACCTAATTAGCTGTCGTTCAAATTCCATCGTTTTGACGATATCGTCTTGACGATAGTCGAGATACGGAAAGCAAATGTCGACCTGAAAAAACGATATCGTCTGGACGATAGTGATTTTCAGGGCCCTCATCACGTAATTTCACTGTCGACTGTCGCCGATGCGATTGTATTGAGCGATGTCGAAACAAATTTGCTTCATGGAAAACACCTACTCTCAGAGAATTGTTGATGAGAGTAAGCCACTTAGGCCTTGGCTCTTCAAGAGCTGTCGCGCCACTCTATTTTTATACGCTACAACAATTAAAAAATTCCGACGAAACATTTTTCTTCCAAGAAAATTATATATTTTTGCAACAAATTGGTATTTTAAATGAGCAGCGATAGACAAATAGCTATCGCGCTATCGATATCGATAAAACGATATCGCTTGACGTTATGTGAAGCAATAATCAAACTGTGAAGTGGATATCGTTTGATCGATAGACATTTTTACTGCTTACGTGAAGCACAGCTATCGAAGGCGATATCGAAAACGATATCGTCTAGCTTACGTGATGAGAGCCCAGAGTTACGTGAAGCGAGTCGATCGTAGAAACGATATCGTTTCGACGATATCGAGATACGGAATGACCCTCCAGGTTAGCTGTAAGAGTATGCGTGTTTTTGTAATAAAGATACAGTTGCCTACATAATAAAAAGCAAGTGAGCTGCAAGAGTATGTGTGCATGAAAAAAAAAACTTTTGCGGTATTTGGAGGGTAAAACGTAGGTAGGTTTCCAATCTTGTTATAAAGTGATCACTGCATCGCATGTCAAATAATGCGTTGCCATATTTTTGTCCGATGACATTTAGCTCGAATACAAATTAAACCTCCGACCATATTTGCGTTGTGGAAAATTGTCCGCTCCGAAAAATACCTCGATAGGGCAGTTTCATTTTCACTAGTGTTATTCACAGTCCATTCATTTAAAAATTCGAAGAAATCACGCACATTCATTTTTTCGGATCTATATAATAAGATTATGTTCCATGATTCATTGTTAACATAAATCTTAATCGATAAAATCCATACTTTATTGTCAATTATTGACATTTGTTTAACTTCATGACACCTTATTGTTTTCTTAACATAGATAGTTACTCTACCTTAAGCTTAAGCTTTGGCTTCGCCGACGTTAACGAGTTTATAATGAAGCTTCGACCTCACGTTTCGTTTGTAATGTGACTCCAAACGCTGAATATGATGAACATTTGTTTTGTCTGACAGTTCAGCAGCTTTCAAAAAAGTCAAACAATATTCATTTGATGATTGAGGTAGAAATGTCATACAAAGCAAACTCGAAGAAGTTGCATCGTAACACAGATGAAGACGAAGCTAAAGCGTGTTTGTGTTCCAGCCGCTAGTTTTTGGCTTTGTTTTTCCCGTTACAAGTGAAATCATCAACAAAAGTAGTGAAATGTGAAAAAAAAGTTAAATGCAAAGTTGATCACGTTACGTACGTACGTCGCCCACGTTTAAACTGTTGTTGTTATTGTTGTGAAAACCAATAATTAAAACAATGATTTTATACAAAAACGAATGTACTTATTTTTTATTTTCGAAATCCCAATTTTAAAATACATTTATGTAAAAGTCAATTTTTTACTTAATTTTAAATTTACAATGATTTACTTGTTTATTTATTTTCGTATATGTTTTTAACTTTTATGATTTAAAATTAGATAGAAAAAACTGGTAAAATTTAAATTACACATTAAGATACTATGGAATGGTACTTATTTCTGGTTCCATTATTTTGACTCAATTTTTTTTCTTACGAACAATATATTACGTGTACAAGTAATTTCTACACCTATGCATAATTCATTGGTTTATGTATGTTGCCTATATTCGATTTAGATATTCTTTAAGCTAATGCCATCTTATTATGAAAGAAATATACAGCTGTTGTGAATAATTGATTAGTTTCATGCTTCCTTTGTTTTCTTTATTGGTATATGGAAAGAAAAGCAAAAAAAAAAACAATAATAATAAAAAAAAAACATTAACAACCTTGGAAAATTAAGTGCAAAATAAATTGATATGGAAATTAATTGAGGGTAAGGTGCTGATAAGGTTTAAGTGTCTAAAAGACCATACGACACTCAAAATTTTCAAGTAGAGATAAGACAATTGATTATTTGCTTTAAACTTATGATATGAAAATTCATTTACATTTTTGTTTTCAAACCAAAAAGAAAAGAGCAAAGGGAAAGCAAGTTTCAGAGTCTTGCATAGGTTTTTGAGTCATTAATTATATAGGAGTACCAATTAGAAGGTAATTGCAAATAATAAGCGTCAATTTATTCATTCCATGTGAAAACCTTCGAACTGAATTTGATTTCCAATCAACTCAAAGTTACCTGTTAAGAATTTCAACAATTTTGTAAATTCTATTTCTTAATGCAAGCAATTTCAGAGAAAAACAATTTTTAAGGAGGCGTCCACACTTGCATTCTCGACACGTGTTATGACTTATGAGTGAATAATTTACAATAATACAGGGCATTTTCAAAAGAAAAATGAAATCATGTTATCTTATCTTTGCTTTGACAATGTTGACTTCAACGTGAAGACAATTTAAAGAAGACACGACATTTGTTGAAATTGTTTGCATCTATAACAAATACCAAATCTGAGAATGGATTCACATGTATCTGCAACATCTTGATATGCAAGAAAAGTAAAGAGGGTGAGATATAGATACGTCAATTAAAGATACAAAAGAGTGAAAGGGTACAGTTTACCAACTCCTTTCTAATTGCCATGCCATAATTGTTTATAGCCCGGCACAGATTTAGAAGGCGCCCTTTCTTTTTATACACGGAAACTGATTTTTTTATTAAAAGCATAGTGCGTCTACTAAGGGTTCCTCCATTCCTTCTGTCAGTAACTTCATTTATTACTTTTCGCACTTTTTTGTTAATTTGTT
Organism: Sphaerophoria taeniata; assembly: GCA_943590905.1. Lineage (NCBI taxonomy): Eukaryota > Metazoa > Arthropoda > Insecta > Diptera > Syrphidae > Sphaerophoria > Sphaerophoria taeniata. The sequence goes on from OX016541.1 coordinate 31,584,471, forward strand.
TGCGTTCAGGTGAGAAAATATAATTCGCTGTTGACCTGAACTAAGTTATAGGGACCTCAAATACAGAGGAACATTCCATAAAAAGATGAACATGTTCTTCTTTACCATAATCTTGATCTTGATTTCTCAAATTTTCAATTACATATATATTGATTCATCAGTATGTTCCGCATTTTGATTTTCCCTCTCTATCGAACGAGCATGATTTTAATATGTTGCATCACTCTTTTTTTGCAGAATTAAAGATGCAGGTACCATGATAATCTACCATTATTCACTTACAAGAAGTAACGGAAATAGAAAATTTGTCGTATTTCGAAGGGTAAACCGTTAGTCAGTTTCTGATCTCTCTTTTTCTGATCTGTGTTGTTTTCATTGCAAACTTGCAAGAGGTATGTTTGATTGCCTACTTGATAGTTGATTCGATCCGTTATATATTTATTTGACTGTTATTATCAAGATGACATTTTTGACTGTCGCCGTCTACTTATAAGAAGAGATAGCAGACATCACGATACAAAGGGTTGATTCGAATTCTGGTGGCCTTAGGTGTGTATGTAAGAATTGGGGATTCACCAAAGACGCCCCATTAAAATAAATTCCTCAAGGAAGTTAAAAATGGTGATGGTCGAGTCAGCTAGTAAAATATTTTTTCAGGTTTAAAAATTTTGTTACAATTGTGCGTTATCACTAACTGCTACGAGTCGCTAATGTTTTTCTATCAAACATTTTCGCATAAAGGCCACATCACAAAGACGCTTCAGCTTCAGCTTCGCCTGCGTTACGAAGCAAACGCTTCGAGTTTGCTTTGAATGACAGTTCTCCCTCCATCATCATCATACCTCGAAAAACAGCTTTGCCACTTTACTCCTTTCGAAGTAGATTTTTGATTTTCGATTTTTGAAAAAACTTTGAAAATCTACTTCACTCAGAGAAAACTTTTCGATTTTACTTGATATTTATAAAATCTGTAATTTTATGCCTACAGTTTATAGTGAAAAATGACATGCCTTCATCATTTTCATCAGGAAAATAGATAAGCGACATCTGCAATTAAGTTTCTATCTTTAGGCTAAAAACACACCAAAGCGGACAGACGAACTTTTTGTCTTTCGACAAAATGTCGCGGACACAAGTCCATTGCTCTTACGAGGCAACACACACCGAACAAGACACGACACGACAAAAAGTCGTGTCCGTCCGTCGGTTGCAGTAAATACATGGGGTTGTATAGGAGCAAACCACACCAAAGAAGACAAAATGTCCCGGACAAAATGTCGAAGCCTGAAAGTACACACCGTCTTATGAAGAACCACACACCAAAGCGAACAAGACAAACAAACAGATTTCGACAAACGGACATGTCGGTTGCTCATAGTTGGATTTGTATTTTATTGCGATATTTCTTGTTGTATTTTGTTCAATTTGGTATGGATGTTGTTGTAATGGTGAAAAGAATTAAGAAAAAGGAGAATTAAGAAAAGTGTAGAGATTTCTTTTGTGTAGACTTTTGTGTGGATGTTTTCTTTGTTTGTCCGCTGGCAAAACACACCGAGTGCGACAACGACAAAATGTTTTGTCCGTGTCGTCCTCGGTGTGGGGTGGATTACGACACGACATTTTGTCTTGCGACAAGCGAACGTTTTGTCCGCTTCGGTTTGTGGTTGGCCTTATACACGAACAATAAGCGGACACAGTTTACAAACACGAAATGTAAACCTATACAAATACGCAAAGTATGAGTTACTTGCTTCAGTGCTTGTATTAAAGTGTTTACTATTTTACGCCGTGTGCAACTTGGGTTAAAATGTTGGTTAAATTTAAACACTAGTGTCATATTTTAGCTTGCTAGTTAAATTTTAACACATCATATCCGCCATGTAGTGTCAAAATTAAATCGAAAGTCAAGTTTGTATACAAATTTTAACACAATTCACACACGGCTCTAATTGTAGATCTGTCTATGTTTTCATGGTCAATATAAAATACACTATTTTAAAATCTTCCTCGCTTTTTCTTAATCTACTTCGCTTTATTCCCAAATCTACTTTTTTTTAAGTGGTAACGCTGCTCCAAACAACAAATGAACAAACAGTTGTTGAGCTGTCAGACAAAGCAAAAGTTCAGCATATTTGAACTAGAGCTTCCGTTTGGAGTCACGTTACGTACGAAACGTAGGTCGAAGCTACATAGTGATAACAAGCATTGAATTCCTAATTCCTATAGCTGAACTCGTAAACGTCAGGCGAAGCCGAAGCTAAAGCGTCTTTGTGATTTAGCCTTAAAGATTACGAACTACATAGCCCCAAAAAACAAGTATGTATCTTAATTTAGTCCAGCCGGTTAATGCTTAATAGTCAAACAAAAAACATATTCTGCTGAAATTGAGGGCGAAAAAAAAGAAAAGAGAAATCATTCAACTTGGTACATAATCAGCTGGAGATGTGGACTGTCTATGAAAATTGACAGTTGCATTAGTTTTCAAAATTTATGAAAATAGCATGAAACTCCTCATCGGTACGTCTCTGTGTTCTCAGTTTTATTCTACACTTTGCTTCCCAGATTAGCAACAAAGAAAAAAAAACAAAACAAAAAAACTTAAAGTTGACGACCTATTAACACTGCAAAATAATTATATATGATTGCTTTCGCAAGACAAAATAAAAAATAAAACTGCTGATGTGAAATCGCTGCACTTGAACCTTTAAGCTGTACACTTGTGCTTTGCCGTTCTTTTAATTTGTAGGCTATTTATTTTTCTCCGGTTACGGTTAGTCATACTCAACTCATGCAGTAAATTTTCTTATTTTTTTTTCTCGGAAGCGACGATGAATATTCTCGACTTCTCATATGTCTTACAGCTTATGGAAGGTATGATGTATGATTGTATGATGTTGTTCTTATTTTTTGTTTGTCTTATTTAAAGGGTACTCAACTCAACTTAAAGTAGATGAGTCAAACGTATTAGATATTGTTGCTTTTTTTAAACACTTGTGACATTTTAAATGCACATTCTCCAGGTAAAAAATAAAACGGAAAAAAGTGGGTCCGGTATTGGCCTACTACACATGGTTTTCCAGTAGCCAACTTCATGATGATTCACTTCTCAAAACACTAGCCCTTGAAATTGAAAGCTTCGAATAGATGAACCAACTCGTTAAAAGTACGCGTTCTATTTCGTTCTCTCATTTGAATTCTCACTGGCCTTGTTCAGTTTTTGAATGAAGTAAGCGACTTGAATAGGCAAATCAATATTTTTGACATTTTTTCTTTGAAAATATAGGCATCCTTACTTCTTTAACAATATGAACTCGCCCAAAAATGGAGGTCGGGGAGAAATAAGTAAAATGAGTTCCCTTGTTACGGATTCTACTCTCCGCTTGCTATTTCGAGGGCTAACATCGGTGGAACCATTTATTTTCAAATTTTTTATCGAAATTTCGTACGACTGTCAGCCCATGCCTATTAAGTCAATGTGGTAAAGAATTAAACGGAAAAAAAACTTGGGTCCGGCATTATACTGCCATGAAATTTCTCACGACCAATTTGCACATTTTTGCAGCTGCATGCCCTTGATTACTTCACGCATTATCTCTTTAAGGTCTAGAATAGATTCGAGTAGTGGCATTAAAGGAAAAAGTCAAAGGAGCCAGTTACGGCTACCATTAGACCAGTTCCAACTAACAATATCTCACTGAGATCTCAATGTCACTATGACCGAGGCAAAAGCCCTCTTTTCCCCCTTGGAACTTCAAACCCAAATCAATCGACATGACACTATCCCAATACAAGAAAAACAACACCAATCCATCCACCTTCCGAGCGCTGTTCGCAGACATCAAAGCAAAACTCTTAACCGAAAACTGTAAATTAATGTTTACCGACGGTTCAAAGACCGATGAGAAGACGTCATTTGCAGTAACAAATGAAGATGGCTACATTTTCAATATTGGATTGCTGCCAAACTTTATATCAATCTTCACAGCCGAGGCCTTTGGAATACTTCAGGCCATTAAAACTGCTATACTTCTACGCGGGAACTTCATGATCTGCTCCGACAGCATATCAGTTTTACAAGCAGTCGCCAACCCAAACAACACCGATGTCCTAATATCTGAAATAAGGAACCGTTTAATCAAAATTCCAAACATTAAACTTATGTGGATACCTGGTCACACTGGAATCCAAGGGAACGAAGAAGCAGACCGTGCTGCAAAATCGGCCAACGATGCACCCATATACAACTTTAATATTTTTACTAAAAAAGACCTAACAAAATTCATACACAACACAATAAAAACCAAACAATTAAACGACTGGAGTCAATATCACCATCATTACAAAGAAATAAATTTAAACAGATCGCACCCTCAATACCCCACTCTCCCTAAGAAGACCATTACAAATTTTGTTCGATTAAGGCTTGGACACACAACAATCACACATGAACATCTCCTTAACAAACAAAGCAATCCTACCTGTAACACCTGCAATGTAACACTTAATGTAGAACATATGTTAAGAAATTGTCCAGTAACAAAAAAACATTTAGATAACATCTCTAAAGACCTTAATATCTATGAAATGCTTAAAAATCCAAACTCCAAAAATATTTTATTAATAAACGAATTAATATGTAAGCTTAAATATAAAATTTAATTTCAACTTAAGAGCCAATAGTCCTCGCAGCTAGGCTCTATTTTTTTATTGTAATTAATAGCCTACTTTTAAGTATCCTATTAATAAATTATAATAATAATAATAATAAAAAAATATCCGCTTTCAAGAGAAAAATAAAACAACCTTGAAGTATAAGAAAAAAGCAGCGCAAAAGTCTAGGTACTTCTGCCCTTTACCAGCTTAACTGTTAAAATTTTTAACGGTCCCGTTAGTTTTGTCTTGTTTTTGCATGTAGCTTGCAATGGAACATGTTTGTTTGTCAATCAGTACAAAGCGATTGGTGGTGAAGGTTAAAGCCAAGGAAATTTAAGTGTTGAAAAAAAAGGCGATGGGTCGGAAAGAATTAAGATTACATGATCGTCAAATTAATAATTAATTGCCATGAGCAAGGTAAAAGTTAAACGGAAATTGTAGGACGACCAAAATCTACCATACAAAATGTGATTAAATGTTATAATTAAGAAAACCGAATCGAAAACAAAGTAAAGTATGGTAATCTGCAGAAGCTAACTGAAAGAGGTGAAAGAAATATCAAAAAATCGCGAATATGATAAAAAAAAGATCCATTCAAAAGTGCTCCAAAGATTGCTGCCGATATAGAGATTACTTTGAATAAAACAGTTTCTCCGTGGAGACCACTTCAGAGATCTTGGTTTAAGTTATGCACACCTCGAAAAAAGTAATGGGATAAAAAGAAGAGACTTTACAAACCTGTACAAAAATACGTCAAATGAGTTTTGGGACAAGGTTAAATTCTCCGACGAGTCGAAATTTAACCTTTTTGGGTCAGACGCTAAAATTTGGGATCTCAGAAAAAAATTTGTTCTCAGCTGAGATTTTTTGTTCTACTTAAAAAAACACTGAGATCTTAAGCACTTATAGAGACATCTGGTAAAAAAATGCCTACTTTTTCTTATTTCATTTTTAATGGTGAAAAATAGAGACAAAAATGAAGTATCATACGGGCTTCAGGAAAAAAATTTTGACCTATTTAAAATAGTAAGTAGAACAGATACAGTCGCTAGAATTTTTAAAAATAAGTATCCGCCGTAGTGCAATATAGTGGATCTGTTATATTGCAGGAAAAGACTGCAGTATGAGATCTATGAACAAGGCTGGATCAACAAGCAATTTGAAATTGTCAAAAATTACTTTCTCTATCTTCATAAAATAATGAACGTATTCCGAAATCTAGTGACTACGTAGTCAACTCGTTCTCATTGGTTGATTAGTTGTTTTCGACCAATCAGAACGAGTTGACTACGTAGTTGACTCCACTGATTTTTGTTTCCCATTGCAGACTTTTATTGTTTATCATTTGCAATGAATATAGGCGCATTTTTACAAGCTCCTCAAAGTATGCTATCTTGTTCCGCTTTCATTTTTTCTGATTTCCTATCTTTGTGTCACAACAATGTTACAATTTCCGTTGCAGTCAAAATTTTAAACGAACATTAAAATAGCAGTTGTATTTATGAGTTCAATTTTTTCGTGTTTCTTAACAACATTTCTTTAAGAAAAATAAATTAAAAACAAGTAAGTTTGCAAAGGCACTAATCGCCATTGATTTTTTATTTGTAACATCATTTTCCTTTTTTTTTTGAAAGTGGGCCGTCGTCGTAAGCATTGCACAACCGTCTTGTCTCTTAGAAGAGAAGGTAAAACTTACAAGGAAATTCAACGGATTTGCTCTTGCTCTGCAAAAATGACTTCAAATGCTATACAATATGTAGAAAAAAGGGAACATAGACAAATAACAAGAATCTCAAAAAAATAAAAAATAACAGAATGTCAGTTTTTCAGATTAAAAAAGAGCTGGATCTAAACGTCAGCGATATGACCGTTCGCAGGAGACTCATTGAAGCGAACCTGAACGCTTGTAGTCCAAGAAGTGTGCCTTTGCTTTCAAGAAAAAATAGGAAAAGGCGGCTGGAATTTGCTCAAAAATACTCTCGTTTTCCAGAAGAAGAATGGCGAAATATTTTATAGACTGATGAGTCTAAAATAGTTTTACATGGTGGGACTGTAACCCGAGAATATGGTAGGGTGCTCCAAATACAGCATATCGGCCCCAATACACTACAAAGACGGTCAAACATGGTGGTTCAAGAATAATAGTTTGGGGATGCTTCTCATATTATGGTGTTGGTCCGATACATAAAATTGATGGCGTAATGGGCCAAAATGTTTATGTTGACATAATGAAGAACGTGATTTTACCATACTTCGAAGAAGAAATGCCATTAAGATGGGTTTTCCAACAAGATAATGACCCAAAACATACTAGTCTTAGAGCTAAGGAGTGATTCCAGGTCAATGGGGTCAATGTTTTGGACTGGTCGGCCCAGTCTTCCGACTTAAACCCAATAGAAAATCTATGGGGTGGGGAGACCTTAAAAGAGCTGTTCGTGAAGCCAACCCATCAAACAACAACCAGCTTTCTGAGGAAGTTCAAAAGGCTTGGAAAGCAATTCCCATAGAACGTTGCCGACGTTTAGTAGACTCCATGCCGCGTCGTTGCCAGGCTGTATTAAGAAATAGAGGGTATTCAACGAAATATTAACTAGTCAAAACTTTTTTTTTTTAAGTTTTTGTGAAGTACAAATGAGTTAAGCTATGATTACACGGTCAACGAAATCGGTCAACGCATTGACTCTCTGACGTCACAAAAAATACATATTTTCTCCGTCATCTCATCGTCAACGTTTACAGTGTCAATGCATAAAACATTGACTGTCAACGTGACTTTTACTTATCAGTGTCAACGCATTGACTCGCAAAACTTTGATGATCACACGGTTTGACACAAAGCAAACAGTCGTAGCCGTCAAGACATGTCAAGTTTATTTTGTGGAAATAAAATAAATATTGTATATTTTTTTCGTGTTTTTTTCTCTTTCTTTAATTACTTCGAAACTATTTATCTTAACAATATGAAAAAAACATTTTTATATTGCTACTAGCAGTTGCCCGCGACTTCGTACGTCTGTCCCTCGTCCACCGGCTAGATGTGCGTCTGGTTATTTTAAAATTGTATTACAGTCGACACTTCCTAAGTCGAAATTTTCCTTTACTCGAAACCTACAAATGTATAATTTTCCACATTTAAGCAACGCTTTTCACTCATCCTTTGCTCTTATTATTTGCACCGTAACGTTGTATACCTTAAAAATTGATATATTCCATATATGTATATATTTAACACAAAAAGAATTTTTCAATTTGATTTAGCAGTTCCTGAGAACAGCGTGTTCAAGCAAACAATAGAAGCCTTCAGTAATGAATATTTTTTTCCGTTTTTGCACCATTTTTCTCCGACGTGACGCTTCGCTCCTATTGGTCGCAGCGTAATATTATATCGTTTCAAACCTTCCTCGATAAATGGACCATTCAACCAGCATAAAAAGAATTGTTCAATTTGACTAAGCACTACCTGAGAAAAGAGCGTTAATACGCAGAAAAATGAATATTTTTTTGCCGTTTTTTTAACATTTTCCACAGATTCTTCGCTCCTATTGGTCGCAGTCTATTGTAAAGTAGCCTTAAGCTTTCCTCGTTTACGTTTTAACTGTAATTTGAAATTATTTTGGAAATGCCAGGCCAGGTAATGTTGAAACTGATTCAGATGTTTGAAACACTTCGGCAGACTCAATAAACATCATTTCGGAGAAGTGAGCCCATGGCACGGACGCTATTTCCGAAGTTCCTTGGCCCGATTTTTTGCCTAAGATCGTGCCTAAATTTGCTTTGAAGAGGCTTCGAAGGGCGTTCCATTTATTTCTAGCTTCAAAGCTATCGACATTTTGGATCCCAAGCTCTTCAGCAACTTGAATCCAGCACTCTCATTTTATGTGAGCTAGCCTATACTCACTGCATCCTCCATCCCAAAGCGCTGGTCGCTTTTGGACAGCTGAAATCAACGCTGATATTTCGGATTGTTTGGCCCAGGCGTATGCAATTTTCCTTTTGCGTTGCGCTTTTTTCTTTTTTTGGGCTTCGTCTATTCTTCGTCTATTTTTTCCATCATAATCTGATAAAATTTTTATCAAAACAAAGGAACCAGGGCCATTTTTGTTGATATACAAATCATATCAAACTGAGACGATGACACGGTATTTAATTCTGCCCCGTCAACGCTGGGACTCGGTCATTGCGATGACACGCAGTCCTAAAACTCCGTCAACGCGTCCCAATGACGTTGACAGAGAGATTACACGGTCATCGAAAATAGTCAATGCGTTGACCCAAAAATGTGTGTCAATGCGAGTGTCATCGTACCCGTCAACGCAATGACACCAGTTTTCGTTGACGATCACACGACGTGACACTCTTGGGACAGATTGAGACGTCATTTTTACGTCAGAGAGTCAACGCGTTGACCGATTTCGTTGACCGTGTAATCATAGCTTTAGATACTCATACTGCTATTTTAAAGTTATCTAATTTTTTTTTTTATTTGTCATTTTTCATGTTATTTAATTCGATTAATTTGATTAATTAATTTGAGTTCATTACATTTTTAAGTTTCCAAACAGTTAACCAAAAAACCGTTTTCTTTTTTATATGTAAATAAAAGATTATAAAAAATCAATTTTTGTGAATATTTATGGCAAACTGCTATTTTCGTGTTCACAACTGTATGTGTATCAATTTTGACCAAACATATGAAAACAAAAATCTTTTTTAATAAACTTTTTTTCACGAGCTTTTAAAATATTTTTATCCATAAGTCACCGGAAAACGAAAAAAAAGTATTAACATTTTTTTAATTCAAGTATTTTTACCTCACAGCAACGGCTCGTGACAGTTTGTGGTGTGCGACGAATCATTCCGCAAACCAAAATGTAGACTTTCAAATTGTTCGTGTTGTCTACGGATCATTGCTTAATACTTGTGTGGATGAACGATCGTGTAGTAAAAATTGAATGACCGCAGGTTTTTTTTTTTTAATTTTAATTTTTCCACATAATTGGCCTCTATCAAGAGGCGTTTTAGTAATCACTTAACTACCTCTGCTAACACAGCCATACACGATGATAGCAAAATGTTGCTTCTCGTGTGAACTGTGAAGCAATTTGTCTGTTGTAATATTCGTACTTAATACGAGTCTGAATATTATTTGCGTAAATCATTTTTAAAAGGAACTTGGAATGAATCTTTGCAATTGAAGTAATTATTGCTGTAACGTATGTCTAGTTGTTTCAATCAATAGGAGTTTAATGTGCCATTTTTAATGTAACGAGTTAATTACTTGCTTCATTTAAGTGTGTTTTGATTGGTTCGGTTGAAATAAAGGTTGTTAGATTTCTTATTTGTATTTTTACTTAACAATGAGCAGAGCAGAAGAACAAAGTTGCTTCGTCTTCTTCTGCGTTCAAAAAGCTTTTGAAGAATTAATAAAACAAAAAGTCGAGCCGCAAGCGTGCTAGCGATACGCAGAATACAGTCTATTTAGAGACATCAAATCTTTTGATCGTTTTTTAGCGATATTTTGTCATTGCGGTAAGAAAGTTTGTCATTTCAATTTCAGCAAAATAAAATCTAATTAATATTAGGTGTGTTTTTTTGGCAAAGCTATCCGTATCCGCAGTAGTAGACTACATGTATTACAAATACAACACGATACTGCCGATAAAAGTAGAAGTAGAATCATACTGCGGATAGAATTTAGAAAAATTCAATAATCGTCTATAAAATGATAGCAGCGACCAACTTCTAAATACAAAAATTTAACAACTGCGGATGCGTTTTTTTGCTAAATCTTACTGCACTGCGGATAGATTTGCCAAAAAAACACACCTATTGATGTCTGGTTTTCTCGATATCCAAAAGATATGAATGTGTTAATGCAGCGACATCAGTATAAAAAAATAATCGACTTCAACATTAAAAGGCATTCAGAGAATAGATGGAGACAAATTTAATTTTTATTAATTCAAAACAAAACCGATTTTAAGCAAAGCAAACACTTAAAATATTACAAAGTGCACTTAATCAAAGAAAAGTAACAAAAAATAATTAAAATAACTGAGTTTGGACTTTCAACAGCAAAAGCAATTTGTGAGCTGGTTTTGGTGTTGTATGATTCTCGTTATCATGAAAACAAGTTCAGCTTTATCAAGCTGGATGAGTCATATGAAACAGACGTTATTGAGTATACAAATGTTGCTGTTGTAACACACACGTGTTAAATATCAAAGTTGTTGGAATATTTTCTGAAAACAAGAAAAGTTTGAAGTCGTAGGAAATTACAATAATTGTCAAGAGGTTAAAACAATTTTAACAATTCGATGGCATTTGAGTAGCATGAAATGAAAAATCAGTTGGAACCTTCGATCTAATTTGTAATTTGATAAACACAATTGCTCGATTTGAAAAATAGAACTTAACCAGCTTAAGAAATAAGGCTAGCAGTAAAATACACTCCGAAAAGTGGGATTATAGATAGGTAGGTAAGAATGGCTGTTCTGGGCAGCCTCTGCCCAGGAACACAATTAGCGCTTCAATTACGCCGTTTTGGTACCATAAACTCGAAGAAGAAGAAATTATAAAAATATACGCAGTGCATAATAGAGATTTGGAGTGTTTAAATCCAATTTGTTTTGTTAAGATAGAGAATCAAGTTCCTAATCTAATCATAATATTTGCGAGTTCGCTAAGCCCGCGTAGGAAGGGAGCAACCAAAGCCATTGTTCTGGCATTTAGAAGGGCCGGCCACTCACACAAAAAGTGCTGGAGTGTTTCCTTCTGAGCCGTATCTCTACAAGTACGACAAAATTCGTTGTGGGGAATACGGAATACCAAGCTTCAAGGTATGTTGCCCGACCGGCCAGTGGCCTGTGAAAATGGCAACTATCTTGCCAATAGGCGTGTTTTCGTGACAACCAAGTAAAGTTAAATAAAATTTAAACACAGAAAACAACAATAGCCGCGTTTTATTATCCTCACTAACCCATATGGGTTTATTTTTTGTACACAAAACAAAAACAATCTGAAACCCCGATAGCTATCGGGGTTTATTTTTTAACTCAAAAACTATGTTCTAAATATGGCAGATAGATGGCGAGTGTGAGACAAAAAAGAAGTTATTGTAGAAAGATTTATTAATATCAGCCATATTCATAACAAATTACGCGTATTCCAATCTTAGCCACAGTTTTATAATGCCAAAGGATAAGAGTCAATCCAATAAATTAATAAAAACAAGTTGTTTGTGGAAAAGCAAAATAAAATTTTACTGGGGGTTGCGTCTCGGATAAAAAAAATAGCTTAAACGTTTACCTTTTAAACCCACATCGTTTTATTATCAGGGGGTAACCCATATGGGTTAGTGAGGATAATAAAACGCGGCTAATAAAAATTGACTGGATTTTACTGTAGCTTTTCATCGGGAGTAAAACTTACTTGGAATGTTAATACCTCCTTTTCAAATTCAGAGGGAGCTGTAGTAAATTTTTTGAATAATTTAATATGGCAAATGTCAAAATTTGGAAGAGTCCAGAAGTCTTCTGAAACCATTCCAGTGGACTGACTTTGACAGACGGAATGCTTCTGAGAAGAGCAGAACTCTTTGTAATGCTGCAGTTTTCAAATTCGGATGGGAGGTAGATCATAGTTACAAGACGATATCCAACAAAATATTTTAACACAGGGCCGGATTAAAGGGGTCTAAGGCCTTTCGGCAGCTTGTATGACAAATGTTAATTTCTTATGCTACAGACTTGAAAATTTGATGGGAGGTTAGTTAGTTACAATAGTTAGTTACAAGACATCTAGACTGGACAAAAAACCAAATGGCAGACTTTATTCACAGGCTGCTAATTACCCATATATTGCTGGCTTAAGCATTCCAAAAAAAAGAAACAGTATAGAACCTGAGGTTGTGGAATTTTTAGAGTGACGTATTTAAGACGTATATGCATTTTTTTTGTTTTTATGCAATTTGCTATCTTAATTTTTAAATATGAAAAAAACTGTTTTTTGGTGTTTTTGACACATACATTTTTTTAACTTTTCCATCACTTTAAAAGGTTTGACATGTAATTTTGAGTTTTTGACTCCAAATTTATAAGAGCATTAAATATAGAAAAAAAGTTCCAGTAAATAGGAGAAAATGAAGAGTAAAATTGCACTTAATAAAGAAAATAATTTTTTTTTTTTACGAGCGTTTCGACTTTAAAATTGAATTTATAGAAGACTGCGCTGTGATTTATAATGAATAAGAAACAGTAGTATATCAGCTTTCAGGAAAACTATACCAAATTATTGTGGGCATTTATCTTCGCTTTTTGCAACCCATTTTTTTTATTTAACCAAGTTTTTCGGAAAATGCCCCTCCCGCTTAAACGGGGGGAGATAGACCCCTTTCTAGTACAACTTTTTGCTTGTTTTAATGTCATTATTGTTTTATGGCATTCAAAAATGTGAAAAAACGGCGGATTTGTGACTCATTTTTCAAGAACTTCGACCAAATAAGAAAAAAAAAACTATTACATTACATTTCATGGGTATTTTGCACTTAACTAAGAAAAAAAATTTAGCAAAAACTTCAAATCACAAGCGCCGCGCCGTTTTGATTACAAAAACCCGAGAGTACCTGAAAATGAATAATTAGTAAAAATTACACTGTTAGGTGCATAGTGGAGATATGGATTTGCTTAATCCAATTGTTGTTATCATAAATAGTGATAGGCATAATCGAGAAAATAGTATTCGAATGATTTGAATAATCGAATGCTCATTCGAACTACGAAACTGAATGAAAATGGTGAAAAATTTAACGTTTACAGTGCACAAAGTGCTATTTAACAACAAAAACTGAATAATAAAATAACTCCAAAAACAAATTTTTGTTCTGTAGCTAAAAACCATAGCAAAATTCCATTCCAAAGCTTTGCAAATTCAACTAGAAATAAAATCGTAGTTCGAATTAAAATTTAAAATAAATCATCATTCGACTTTTTTGCATTCGAATACTAATAATCGGCCCTATCGAGGTAACCGTCGGAGAGGAATTTTCTCCGAATCGGAGACATTTTGCATGTCGGAGAACTACCTCGAAGCAAATTTCTAAGGAAATCGGAGAAAATTCCGCTCCGACGGTTACCTCGATTGGGCCGAATAATCGATTCTTTTCATTCGAGTACTATTTTTATTCGAGTACTATTTTTATTCGAATGATTTTTCATTCGATTATTAATAATATGTAATCGATTATTCATTCAAATGATTTTTCATTCGATTATTAATAATCGATTATTCATTCGAATGATTTTTCATTCGATTACTAATAATCGATTATTCATTCGAATACTAATAATCGATTATTTGCATTCCAATGATAATAATGGTCATTCGAATACTAATAATCGTCATTCGATTTTTTTTTTCATTTGAGATTTTAATTTTGAAGAGTAGTAGTTGTAGCAGGCTTTGAGAAATTATTCGAATGATTTCAATAATCGAATGATTGCCTGAAACGATTATATCATTCGAATGATCCCATCACTTATTATAAAGAATCAGGTTATCTTTCTTCATATTTGAGAGTTCGCGTAGATTATGTAGGAAAAAAGCCTCAAAAGCCGTTGTTCTGGCATTAGGTAGGGCTGGGCATTCACACAAAAAATGCTCAAGTGTCTCCCTTTGCCCCACATCTCTACAATTTCGGAAAAACTCGTTGTAGGGAATTCCAAGTCTCATGGCATTTTGTCCGATTGGCCAGTGGCTTGTACAAATGGCAACAATTATACTAATGTCTGACCTAGGCCTGAACAGGAGTTCCTTGGTTCGATTATGATCATAAGTTGGCCATATCTGCATTGCAATAATGCAGTTGGTGAGATTTCATTCCATCTTACGTTTGATTTCGTGAGAAAGTAGTTTCGAATGCCTGTCTTTCTGTTTCCCAAAGGAAACATTGCTGTCGGGTGTGACTGCTTGTTTAAGTAGTCTACATGCCTGTCTAATAGCTAGTACTTCATCCTGAAAATCGCTGCACCTATAGGGCAGTCTAATAGATTTTAATACCTAGTTCTTCAGAGAAGACACCAGCCCCAACACCGAGCTCCTTCTTGGAGCTGTCAGTATATTAGGTGATATTGTATGGTTCTCGTTTATTTCAATAATAAAAAAAAATATATTCAAAAAGAGGTATTTCCTGTTTTCTAAACTCTTCGAAAACAAATTGTACGTCAGAGTGTATCAATTTCAAAATAAACTGCCAATAACGATTGAAAGATGTTCAACAACTCCTCTTATTCCAATCAAAATAATACACACAACAGTTTTTCTTATTGGACATCCAAATCGGATGACTATGTCCAAGCAACCTTCCCATTTCAATCTTAACGACTATTGTTTGCTCATCGATTGAAAAAAAAAAAAAAAATAAACAAAAGCGCAGTACAGAATAAAAATAACCTTTTCATAAGCAAATAAATTCAATTAAAGCCAAAAAAAGCAACAAAAGCAAGATAAGAAACAAAAAAATTAAAAATACAAAAGTTAAAACAATGCAACAAACCTATTTGTTCGAATCCACCATTAAAGTTGTTGTTGTTTCTTGTTGTTGTCAAACACGAGAAAGAAAGGAAAACAAAACTAAATCCATGATTTGTTTTTAGAAACATCGATCTCGACCCGCAGCGAAGTACATTTTGTTATGGGATGATGATTTATATAAATATAGAACAGTATTGATTGTTAGGTACTACAGATTAAGCAAATTGAAGCCGTACCCTGCTTCCCCTTCTGCCTTCGTCCTCGGCCATCGTTGTTATCGATGCCGATGCACTTGCAATTGTGAGTAACTATGTTCGTCGTAGGTTGGTGAAAGCTGCCAAGAGCAATGCAACAGCAGCCAGCATTGCGGACAGATTCAACGCCGACGACGATGATGAAACATTCGACTTTTGGTGAGCAGTCGATAGTTCATTGCGACAAATTGTCTCGTTTTTGATAAAACGGAACATCGACTCGATTATGTTGGCCGGAGTGATATCCTCACATTTTTCTAGCTCTGCGGTGACACAGTCACTGAGTTTCTGAATGTCTTCGCATTGTTTTGGTCCGATTATGAATTTAGGCAGGGTTTCCATGTTCTCGACACTTTCCTTGGGCACATATTCACCAAATGTTTCATTCATACAACGCTGGATGCCTTCCTTTTTCGAGTCGATACACTCGGGACCACGTTCGGCAATGAAGAGGGCAATTTGGTCACCTCCTTTGTGACACACGAAGTTCAAAAGCGATTCGAAAATACCCATTAGAACATCGGTGTTGTTGCGTTCGTCCTGTTCGAGGCACGGTATGAATTTGTCAACCAAATTGTGAAGACAGACAATGGCATCGGGTCGTTTTGTGCAATATTTGTTGAAGACAATATCCAAATCACCAGTTGGACGGGCCTTCTCGATTTCGGCCTGGATAGCCGTCATATTGATAATACCCGTAACACATTCGATGGCAGTAGCGATGCCTTCTTCTAAGCTGGCGAATGCCTTTTCACCAGTTTCGTTGCCAGCAACTTTGTAGCACTTGTCCTTGAAGAGATTCTTTGCTTTGTCGGTTAGGTTTCCGTTTGTCAATTCGGGGGGTATTTGATTCTTGAGTTCGTCGAGATTAACGGCACTTGATTCTAAGGCATCGGCTGCAGCGGCGGCGCTAACGATACCGAGGGACACAATTAAGAACGGCAGTAGAACCATCGATAGGGAGTATGAGGTATTTGCAAGTCTAATAGCCATTTTGTCTATCTATTTGTGTTTCAATAATTTTAAGTTTGTAAGAAACAAAGACGAATCGTTTATTTTTCAAGTTGCAAAAACAACTGCGATAACACTATTTTAATAATAAGCTATCAGGAAAAACTATGAGCACTCTAGCGATACAAGTTTAATCGAGACGGGGCAAACAACTTTAATGAATTCAAAACGATTAAAGTCCAGTGATTGTACACTTAGCAAGAGTTCAAGTGGTTCTGATGACTTTTTTGTTTAGAGTCTGACTCGGTATACTCAACCAGCAAGTAAAAGTACAATTATACAAAATACAATTGGAAAGGAAAAATATTTGGCAGAGAAAAACCACGAAATAAAATACGAAACTACGAGCGAACTTCGGACTTGTTTCTGCTTCTGCCTGCTTATGAAATATGAATTGTTTTTTTTTGTGTATTTGTGAAAAGCTGTTGATTGACAGCTGTCAGTTTTTATAACACTTGATTTGGGCTGGATGTATTCATCACTTTTAAAGCTTTTGACATGCAGATGGCGCACTAAATTTGAATGACTGCATTCAGACTGCTGTAATGTAAAAATAAATAATATATTGTTAGGCCGTGTGCGAATTGGATGAATTGTGGTTAAAAATGGATGAATTTTTAACCACTACTGTCATATTTTAACCTGTTCCGCAGCTAGTCAAATTTTAACCAAACGTCAAGTTTAAACCCATTTTTAACTGAATTCGCACACGGCCTTAGAAGAAAATGAAATTTTCTATTTTTTCCCACGTCAGCGTTGCAGGAACATGAACTTGTCCATATTTTGTTATATGAGCTCTGACGTTTGTTTGACATTTGAAAATTGGAATACTGAAGGAATTTTTGCAGACAGCCATTTTTCGATATCCAATTAGCAAAAAGTTTTATAAAATTTGTTTTCAATTGAGTCCAATTAAATAATATTGAAATATACAAAATAAAACCCCAACTTGGTGTTTTGAAATGGACAACAATGGCCCTACAGAGACTCTCGAAGATCTAAACAGCAAACATCGCAAAGAAAAGAAGGAACTCCAGTCGCAAATTCAATCGTTGAAAAAAAGTGCCGCTAAAGGTGACAAAAAGAAACGCAAGGAAGTCCAAGAAGAGATCTCCCGTCTCGAGCTTGACTTGGAGAAACGCCAAGCCGATCAATTGAATGAATTCCAAAACGAACGAAACAATACACAACCTGCCGAAAAGGCTGCTCCAGCCGACGATAATCCAGTACAATCAGTCACAAATGATTTTCAATTTCTAGCCACCAATGATCTAGATAACGAACCAAAATTATCTAAAGCCCAGAAGAGGCGAAACAAAAAAGCTTCCGAAGAAAAACAACGAGAAGCCGAAATTCTTGCAAGCGAGGAGGAGAACAAAAATGGTCCTCGCATGCAAGAGCATTCTGCAATTGCTGAAATTCTAAAGAAAAGACAACTTAAACTCCATTCGGTTGCGTCCGATGGGGATTGTCTTTATAAAGCAGTTGCACATCAGATGCAGATTACCGGACGTGGTGCATTTACAGTTGCTGAATTACGCTCACAAACTGCCAATTATATTCTCGAGAATAAGGAACACCTTATATTTTACATGACCAATTCTAATACAGGAGACATCTTGACTGACGACGATTTTACTAAGTATTGTCAAAATATACAATTGACTGCCGCATGGGGTGGTCAGGTTGAGATAAAGGCATTGTCGAGTGCACTTCGGGTACCGATTGAAGTGATTCAGGCTACAGGTCCATCGACTGTTCAAGGTTCGGAGTATGATGGACCGAATTTGGTGGTCACCTATCATCGGCTTATGTACAGTCTGGGCGAGCATTACAATTCTACTAAACCACTGACCGATAACGATATAGACGAGGAGAATGGAGATGATGGCGGCGGAGGTTTTGATGGAGGAATTCACTGTTGATTCGCATTTTCTAGTCTCGTCTGCTGCGGCTAATTTGTAGGAAGTTCTAAGCTTCTGACTTTATTGTTTAAGTTATTTGATAGATCAAAGAAAAATATATCAACCTTATAAACGAGTTGAAATGTTTTAATTATTGCATCTAATTATTCAGCCCTTGGCCTTGCAACCCTTTGAGTAGTAAAGCCTTCTCCCGAACTACCCTCATCATCCCCGTCCTGTTATATGGTGCAGAAGCATGGACCTTGTCAAAATCGGATGGGAGCGCCTTAGGCCGTTTCGAAAGAAAAGTTCTAAGGAAAATCTATGATCCAAGGACTCAGATGGCTTGAAGAGGATGGCCCGTAAAGTCTTCAAATCCACTCCAGAGGGACGACGCAGTAGAGGACCAAGGCTCAGGTGTAACCCTTTGATCATTACAGGACCAGACAGCATTTTTTATCTACCATGGTCCCTCTCGTGAATTAAAAGTGTGTATGGGGACCTTAAGCATTATGATTATAATTCCTAGCCAAAAACCAAGCGCTTGGGATTGGCAGTCCTTGCGTCATTGTATCAAGAGTTCGTTCTCTTGGTTCTCTTGGCTACAGCCTTTGCTGCCCAAGCACCTTTCTCCAGAGTATTGTGCCTGACTGGCTATTGTCAAGCAACTCTTTTTCTGAGTAAAGGGATCATTAATCCATTCATATTAAACATGGTTTTCAGTGCGGAATATATAAGGGACTTAAACCAGGACTCAGGTAAACGGCTTTTCCAAAAAAAATCCTTACCAACGCAGATTAAGGGCAATAAAGTAATTATGATGCTCAACAATAATTAAAATACATCTTTTCCTAATTACCTCCTCCTTATTTTCACACATCCTTAACTATAAATATCCTGCGTAGGAACACAGCGGGAATAAGTCTCTTACAACCACTGAACACGTTAACTTCTTCAAGATGAATCTACAACTTCTTATCGTGTATTCTATTTTGTGTTGCAAAGTCACAATATTTGCTTTATCCGAAATCCCATACTTTCTTGACGAAAGACTTGAACAATCGGTCGTTATGAAGTCGTTGGACAATTCTGAAAATGAATTTCAAATCGAAATGGCAGACTTATTGGGTCTTAATGAACAACCCAAACGTTTCAAGAAGCCATTATCTTTAAGGTAAGTCCGCAATCCAAGAAGTTGAAGCAATTACCTTACCTATTTGTAACTTTCTTTAGAAAATCAGCATCCAAATTCCTGCTTGAGCTCTACAACTCGCTAACAGAGGAAGAAGAAATCCATTCCACCAGTCACCACAGCCGAGTTGCTCGAAGTGCATTCGTCAATAAAGAAGACCGTTCGGTGATTGAAAACTGCAACAACATCATAACATTCTCCAGTAAAAGTAAAAGACTTCCAACGATTCAAAATAAACTTGATTAAAGATTTCTCCTTTCAGAATCCAAAGTGGCACGAAAGCCAACAAGATCGCTCATGGCAATTAGCTTCAACACAAACAACATCCCCGGAGACCTCCAGCTGGTCCGAGCTGAATTGAGAATTTTTCAAAACTCCGAATTGGGACGCAAATTCAAATACGAACAAAATCTAACGGTTTCGGTTTATCAAAAAGTATTCAACAGGAAGTTACAAATAATGGATATACGTTTGCTGAACAGTTTCACGACAACGACCAGCTACAATGGTTGGCTGGAAGCCAATGTCACAAAGACCATATCCAAATGGCTTGCAAAAGGTTACACTCCAACTGGTCATGAACTGCTCATTGGATGTCGTCTAACGGGAATAAGCAACGAAGTACTGCCAGACAATGTCACGCCAAGAGATATTGGAATTGTCGACGAATCCGGAAGCGATGAGAACCAACCCTTCATCATTGGCTATTTCAATGGACCTGAATTGCTCAACAAAATCCAACATTTGCGAGTGAAACGGAACATCGGGAAGATGAAATCCCTGCCGCAAACGGATTTTTCGGCCCATAGTCAATCGTACGAAGGAGAAAGCTACAAGATTCCAAAGAATTGCGAGCGCATGAATTTCTCGATTGATTTTAGGGACTTGCAAATGCAGGACTGGGTTATTGCGCCGAAGAAGTTCGAAGCGTATTTCTGTGGAGGGGATTGTAATTTCCCGTTGGGTGCCAAAATGAATGCAACCAACCATGCAATTGTACAGACGCTGATGCATCTCAAGCAACCGAATCTACCGAAGCCGTGCTGTGTACCGACTGTTTTGGGATCGATATCGATTTTGCATTATGTGAATGAGGATAGCGTTAATTTGAGCAAGTACCCGAATAGCGTTGCGAAGAGTTGCGGATGTCTCTGACTCAATTGTCTCTGTTAAGTTAAAGTCCTTATTGTATATGTTCTGATTAATTAATGTATTTATGCTTATGACGGTTTATACAAAAAAAAATAAAACGATGAACTAAAAAAAAATTATAAACCAATACGTGACGGCGTTCGCCGTGGTGTCTGTCCAGGGGTAACAATCTCCTGTTTGGGCATCAGAGCCTCCTCCCGTTGAGCAGCCTGGAATTTTTGTTCTTCCATTTGTTCTTGAGCCATTTGCATTTGCGTTTCCATTTCCTTGAGATGTTCGGCAGCCTGTTTCTTCTTCTCCCGTCCACTGCGACCAGTCTCCTTAACCGAGAAGAACATAGGACCCAACTCGGCCAGCCAATAGCCATCGACAGCAGTGGCACATTGCATATATTCTTTGGCAGTCATAACGAGTTCATGGTAGACAACATAATCGGGTGTTGTACCGAGTCCATAGAGCGCTGAAGTTGGATGCAGATGACATGGCATTCCGGTTCTTAGATTGACATATTCGCCGATACCCTTGAGTCGAGCAGCTTGATAGAAATAAGCTGAACAAATGCATTTCCTAACAATGTCCCAGTCAGAGCCACACGATTTGTGGTTGAGTTTCTGCTGGATGAGAATGTCTTTCAGTTGTTGCCGGACTTCCCGGACTTTGCGCATTGCTTTTACGTGTATGAAGTGTTCATTGCACCAGTTGGCATTGTAACTGTGAATGTAAGGTAATCAATTAGTTATTCTTAAAGACGGGGGGAATTGAAACTTACTTGTTTTGTTTCCATTGCAAGTACACGTTTAGATATGTAAGATGATCGGATTCAGGAACTTGGAACTTCTCCCTCACGCCATCGGCTTCTTCTTCGCGTCCTTTTGGACGGTAGAATATCGAGGGAACGGATAACATCGAAACTGCAAGCAGAGTCTTAAGTAAGGCTTATGATTTTAAGGAATTGAACTCACCTATAATCAAAACCTCAGCACTGCATTCCATCTGACAGGATACAATCAACATCTGACACTGTGGTGGATCCAATGGAAACTCGGCCATCTGCCGACCGAGTGGTGTTAGAGCGCCCGTATGATCCAAAGCTCCCAGAATCCACAGCTGATACAGAGAATTCAGAATATTGTCCTGAGGGGGTGGGTCCATAAAATGAAATTGCAGCAAATCAACGACTCCAAGTGACTTCAGCAGAAGCACAGTATTAGCTAAATTTGTTCGTTGAATCTCAGGCACAGTGAGAGGCAGCAATTCCTCTTTGTACTGCCGTTGAGTGTACAATCGAAATGCTTGTCCAGGACCAGTACGACCAGCACGACCCGATCTCTGATTCGCATTGGCTTGCGATATCGGGTATATCTGCAGGGCGTCCATACCAATGCGTGGATTGTAGACTTTTAACTTACAGTAGCCCGAATCGATGACAAATATAATACCGTCAACGGTAAGTGATGTCTCGGCTATGTTTGTTGCGACCACACATTTTCGTAGACCTTCCGGTGATCTTTGAAAGATTTTCGCCTGCAAATCTGATGGCAGTTGTGAGTAGATAGGCAGTATGGATAATTCAGGAGCATTATCGATTTCAACTAATCGTTCGGCTAGGACTTCGCATGTGACTTCGATGTCTTCTTGACCGGGCATAAATATCAACATGTCGCCTTCGGTTGGGGTGAGGTGAATTTGAAGAGCCTGTTTGACGGCCGATTCGACGTAGTCTTCGCAGGTGTTTTTGCTGAATGTGGTATCTACTGGGAATGTGCGACCGGGGATATTGAATGTTGGCACATTGCCAAAGAATGTGGAAAATTTAGTTGAGTCCATTGTGGCCGAGGTGACGATGAGTTTGAGGTCATGGCGACGTGCAACGATCTGGAAAGAAAATTCACAATTAAATGATTAGTGAGGTTATAATACTAAGTTTAAATTTAACCTAGCCCAAACCCGAGAAAAGTCGAGATATCTTCTATATCTCGGATTTAGGGTAGCTGAAATGTAGACTAAGACGGTGTTCATATGAGCGCAAATGATTGGGAAAGAGAACAGAAGAAATATAAGGCGTCAATTTAAATCCGGTTGAAGCGCGCCCATGTGAACACCACCTAAGCTTTTAATTTCCTAATTGTCAAATTCCATAAGTGTTTTCTAGAATGGATTTGGGGGCAATCCGGTAACATTTAGAACGAAATATCTTTCTGGCGACCTAGATTCGTATCTTATCTTTTTTTTTTCGTTTTTGAAGTGTTTTCTACATCGATTTTCGGGGTATTCCGAGTTGGCAAACCCATATGACTCGTTCAACTCGAGTTCGACACACCAAATTGAAACTCGGTTTACATACAAACTAACTCAAGTTTACAAAATTTACGGTTCGGAAGAAAACGGAAGCTAGTGTCAGAACCGAACGAAACGCTCCCTTCCAAACAGTCAAGTAAGCAAAGTACCCATAATGGACGGATGGATTATCTTTCAAAATAAAACATTTGTTTTTCATTTTCAATAGTTTGTGAATTTTGGTGGCCATACAATGAATAAACAATTACAAGAAATAAATTACTTAAATTCGACAACAAATCGACTTGCTCTTCAGAAAAATAAACAAATCCAGTCAGCTGTCAAATTTTCGTCCTTAAAAGCGAAAAATTGTAGTTTACGTCTTGCCGTTCCGTTCATTAGAGTCATAGTTCTGCCTTAAGACATCTTTTTAAATATTTTCAACGAAGTTTTTTAACGGACAAGCACTCTTCTAAAAACGAGTACTTATGGCTGAAACACAAACACGCTTAACCTTTGGCTTTGACTGATGTTAAGCAGTTCAGCAATAGGAATTCAATGCAAGCTACATATCACTCATGTGATACGTAATGTTTCGTACGTAATGTTACGTAATATGACTCCAAACGGAAGCTCTAGTTCAGTTAAGGCTGAATCACAAACACGCTTCAGCTTCGGCTTTGTCTGCATTACGATGCACTCGCTTTGAGTTTGCTTTGAGTGACAGTTCTCCCGAAAAGGCCTGTCAGCAGAGGCATTCCGCAAGGTGGTGTTCTGTCCCCTCTCTTGTGGAACATAGTAGTTAACGAACTGCTAAAATCCCTCGAGAAGGAAGGCTATAGAGTGATTGCGTATGACGATGATGTTGCTATCGCCGTCACAGGAAAACATCCGAATACCCTGAGAGACCTCCTTCAAAACGCACTTAATATGCTCACCAGATGGGCTGATCACTGTGGACTTAGTATTAATCCTCAAAAAACAGACCTCGTCCTTTTTGCACGGAAATACAAAATCCTAGTAATTGTACCTCCTTCAATAAAAGGTGTACCACTAATTCTTACCAATGAAGCCAAATATCTTGGTCTGATGTTAGACAAAAAATTAAGTTGGAAACCTAATATTCAGGAAAGAGTTAAGAAAGCTACAGTAGCTCTTTTCTCTTGCAAGAAAGCCATAGGAAGCAAATGGGGTTTTCAACCTCGCATAACTTATTGGCTTTACACATCGGTCATCCGACCAATACTCATGTACGGGGTTGCAGTATGGTGGACTGCACTGGAGAAAGTCACTTACTGCGACAAACTCAGCAGAGTCCAACGCACTGCATGTCTCGGGGCATTGAGAACCACACCCTCAGCAGCGTTAGACACTCTCCTCCATTTGACACCCCTCGACATTTTCAGCAAACAAGTGGCAGCGAGTACAGCTATAAGAATCAACAACGCCTCATCTCAATGGACCAACAATAATGTGGGACAAACCATCATTTTGAACTTCTTCGGTTCTATATCAAAGTACATAGACTACACCATTCCAAAACCCCAATTTGGTAAAAACTTCAAGATATCCATTCCATTCAGAGATGAAAGAGAAGACAAAAAACTTCTGGATGACAAAAGCATTCATTTTTACAGATGGATCCAAGACTAATGATGGAGTTGGTAGTGGTGTGTACTCAGAAAAGCTTAATCTAAGCATCTCATTTCGCCTCCCTAATCATTGTAGCGTCTTCCAAGCGGAAATTTTAGCGATCAAAGAGGTTTTCTCCTGGCTGAGAGAAAACGTGAAATCAACTTCTGATATCCGCATCTTCTCTGACAGTCAGGCTGATATTAAATCTCTCGACGGTGTCTCAACCAACTCTCAAACAGCCCTCGATTGTCGATGGTCTCTTATGGAGATGGCGCAGCAATTTAACATTCACCTCTGTTGGGTGCCGGGCCACAGATACATCACAGGAAATTGTAGAGCCGATGAACTCGCTAAAAATGGAACCGTCATACCTATTTTACCTGAAAGGGAAAAGATAGGTATACCGATAGCTACATGTAAACTTCGGCTAAAAGAAACAGCCTTAACGATAACAAATAATTCTAGGTGGTACAATTTACCAACGTGCACAGTCACAAAAACCATTTGGCCATCACTGGACCTGAAGCGCTCTAAAGAATTGTTGTCTCAAAGCAGATTTCATATTAGCTCCCTTATAGGTGTCCTTACGGGACACTGTCTTATAGGCAGACACGCAATACGACTTGGTGTAGCCTCAAATGACTTCTACAGGAGCTGTATGGACGAGGAAAAAGAGGAAACAATCTCTCACCTTCTCTGCACGTGCCCTGCTCTTTCACTAAGACGCAAACTTCATCTGGGAGAATACTTTTATGATAATCCCAGTGAACTAGCTAATAAGGATATCAAATATCTTCTTCGCTTCATAAAAAGCTCAAAATGGTTCGAATAGTAAGAAGTAATTCTCTGGATTCATGTGGTATCACAATGGGCCTTTTCTTTTGGCCTAAGTGTGTGGATTCTGTATCCGCAGCCACTTTAACCTAACCTAACCTAACCTGACAGTTCTCCCTCCATAATAATCGGATTAGTCGGTCTCTCTGTCCTGTCTGCATATGTCACAAGCATTATTTGACTTATAAACTATCAACCAAATATAACGAACATTTTTGCCTTTCTTTATGACATTTTTTTTCGGTTTGAAACTCATTAATCATAACACACACCATTTATTTCTCTGAAGGCCCTAATCTATGATCCAGTATTGTATGCAAACAAGCAGATTGGCGTTGAAATTTGCAAATATAAAGTCAACGAAAGCTTTAATTTTTTCTATTCTTTGCTTTCTAGTTCTGAAGAGAATAAACTCTCTTTTCTCTTTCGAATTCCATAGACTTCTCTTAGATCTAGGTCTTAAATTTATTTGCATAAAAATAAAAATACACTTTAAAACGACCTTACTTATCTCATGAATTGTTGAATAAATAAAGCAGATGTGCCTCATTGCTTTTTTTTCGAGCACCTACTTGGAGAACATAATGTAGTACGGCAGCAATTTCGACAACGACGGAACATGGCGGTATAGCAGTCATGAGTTCCGGCACGTAGGAGGTGTAAGCGCGTACCTATTTAGAGTATACACATCCCCAAGGCTGTTCCCTCCATCTTCAATATATTTTTATTAAACAAAAACAATTTTTTTGATTATTCCTTATTATCGTCGAGTAGGTCGTAATTATAATAATAAATTGATTTTTTTCTTTAATTTGCGGCACTGATTTGGTTTCCTTTCTATTTATGAATTTGGTTCGACTCAATTGTTGTTCAAATTATAATTCAAAGGAAACTCAAAGTACAATAACTAAGCAGTTGTTTGTTATTCATTCTTATCGGAATCGGAATTAATAATGAAAATAAAGAAGAATGAAGAAGTATTAAGAATTATTTTCGGCGTGTTTACTCGTTCCACAATTCAAATGTTGTGATAATGGATGAGATTGATTTATTGTTTGGAGTAGCAGTGATTTGTTGCATCGATGATAGTTCAACAGAGTGAGGTTAAGTTTCAAAGTTTGACCTTACGTTTGTATTATGATGGATGCAACGTGTGAATGGGGTGAATGACTCAAAAAATTAATGTCGTTTTCCATTGGTTGTCCAGAAGCATTCGGAAGAGTCCAGAAGTTTTCTGAAACCAAATTCCTTTTTTTTTTTTTTTTAATAATAAACGCGCACTCAAGGGGTTTTTTCATTACCCTTTATATGCCAAGAGCACAGTGCGAGCATTAGGGAAAGGATAGGGGATGTAAAAGGAGATGCCGGTGAACATTGGTTTTGAATTCTTGAACATTACAATGACTGGGGAAGACAGAGTGTGGAAGAGAGTTCCACATTCGCGTAGTACGGCTAAAGAATGATTCTCTGTACTTCACAGTACGTCCGAAATTGGGCTCAAGGGTGAACTGATGGGCATTCCTGGAGGCGCGGGTATTATTTATATTATCTTTTTTGGATACTGTCCAGAAGACTTAAGTACGTCACTGGAGCACCAGCCCAGACGTGAGAATTGTACTCAAGCTTAGGACGTATGTAGGTTTTGTAGATGGTAGCCAGATCAGAAGGGGAAAAAAATTTCTTGCATCGCCTTAAGAAACCTAAACATTTTGCGGCATTTTTGGCGACATCGCATATGTGCTCGTTCCACAAAAGGTGGTCAGTGATGCACATACCGAGAATCTCGAGATGCTCGTTCTCATTGATGCAAGTGCCACTCATGGATAGTGGCAAGGGGGGTATATCTCGCTTCGACGATACAAGACAGCATTGAGTTTTCGAAGCATTAAACTCTACTCGATTTTTTATTCCCCATTGTACAATGCTGTTTAAGTCAGAGTTTAATGAGCTTATCATATTTTGCCGTTGCAGTTCCACATCCAAAGAGGAAGGATGTGAGTCTGGAAACGAATATGAAAAGCTAAGGGTACTATCGTCAGCGAAACAATTTATTGGATTAGAAGTAACAGACAAGAGATCATTAATGAAAATGAGGAAGAGGGTCGGAGACAAAACGGAGCCCTGGGGCACACCAGCGTTTATATTGTGGGTTTCAGACTTGAAACCGTCCAATACAACTTGTATTGAACGGTTCGAAAGAAAGTTTCTAATCCAACGAAGAAGGGGTTCATCGATACCGAAGGCACGCATTTTCGATAAGAGAGCAAGATGCCAGACTTTATCAAATGCCTTTGAAATATCAAGTGCAACAATCTTACTTTCTCCAAAACGATGTAAAGATTTGTTCCACTGTTCGGTGAGATAGACCATCAGATCACCAGTGGACCTGTTGCTGCGAAAGCCGTACTGCCGGTCATTAAGAAGCTTTCGGTCTTCGAGATATTTCTTGAGCTGATAGTTTATCAGCGTTTCCATGACCTTAGAAAGAAGGGACGTAAGTGCAATCGGACGATAATTGGAGGGAGAAGAAGATTCACCTTTTTTGGGATTGGCTGGACAAATGCTGTTTTCCAACTGCTCGGAACGAGCCCAGAAGAATAGGATAGATGGAAAAGCTTACGCAAGGGTTTTGCCAGAGTGGAAGAACACCTCTTCAGAACAATAGCGGGGATACCATCCGGACCAGCGGATTTATGTATGTTGAGATCTTTTAAGACTCTCGCCACAGCACGAGTTCGGAAGAAGATTTGTCCCATGGAATCATTGACGCGCTCAATAACTGGAGGAGTCATGAAACTCTCTGGCAGCGAAGAGTTGGAGGCGAACTGCCTTGCAAAAAGGTAAGCTTTCGCAAGAGAGCTAACAACTGGAGTGTCATTGTCAACGAGCGTAGGGACCGAGGAAGAAGAAGAATTCTTCATATTTTTTACAAATGACCAAAAATTTTTACTGCCTTTGGGACATTGTAGAATTTTTTGCCTTAATTTTTGGTCGTGCAAAAACTTGGTCCGTCGAATATGGGCATTGAAGGCCTTCCTGGCTTGTTTAAACTTGTTCCGGTTTTCCTCAGTTGGGTTGGCTCTAAAACACCGGAACTTTACTTCTTTTTCCCTGATAACCTCTTTACAGCTTGAATCAAACCATGACTTTTCTTTGGGTTTAATGCTTTTAACCCTATTCGGGATAAAAGTTTTCATTCCCAGAATAATCACATTAGTAATCATATCTGCGCTGGAGTCTATGTCACTACCGAGGAAGCATAGTGACCAGTTAAAGATCCGAAAAAAGTTATTGAGACCGTCCCAGTTGGCTTTCTCGTATTGCCATACGGTTCTCTTCGGAGCTCTTTCTCTAACTGGATTAGTTTGACACGAGAAATTTGCAGATATAATACTATGGTCTGATCTGCCTAGAGGCGTTAATACACTGATAGTGTATTTATCAGGGTCGGACGTAAGGAACAAGTCAAGAGTATTTTCCGCTTGGCCATCAATGTCCGATATTCGAGTGGGCTCAGTGACAAGCTGAGTAAGGTGGTTAAACTCAGCAAAGATCTCGGCACACATTCCTTCGGGTGTTGTCGGGCCCGAATGGAGAAGCCACGAAGAATTGTGTACATTGAAATCGCCCGTAATAACGATTTCAGTGTGAGGATACAAGGATACAATTCTTTGTATGGAGTCAGACAGAGCGTCAAATTCACGAGAAGTTGAAGCTCTGTCCAGGTTTGGGCTTCGATAGAGAAAACAGTAGTGAATGATGTGCTTATTGAAGGAGAATTTAAACCATATAAAGTTAAAAAAAGAGTTGGAGCAACGTCCATATTGAGGCAAGAACTGATAAGCTACATCATTCCTAATATAAACGGCGAGACCATGGTGGGGAAAGAATAATGGCACTAAGCTATACCCATGAATGAGAAATTCAGTAGGATCGGAATTCTCACCTAATTGGGTCTCGCTTAGCGGCAAAACAGCTGGCCTGTTAGATACAGTGTGGATGTATGCAGCCAGAAAATTTATTCGAAGCCCGCGAATATTACAATAATCGACTCTGAAGTCTTCAGTCATTGCAATATAAAAAAAATAAAAACCAAAACAGACGAAAATCTAAGAGAAATTACCCTATGAACAAGAGGTATCTTTACGAAACAGCGCCCCCGTTAGTGTTATGCCTTAACGGTGACGTGAATCGATCCGACCCTGGAATTCAAATTTTAATTTCTCTATTCATCTATTGTTGCAGACTCACCATATACATACATACATTGCGTGAGCAAAAAAAAACAACTCATTGCAATGATGCATATAGTAAGTCATGCAACTGTCGAGATCAGGAGGAAGACTGACTTTGACAGACGGAATGCTTCTGAGAAGAGCAGAACTCTTCTGTTTTGAAAACAGAATCGTCCAAAGAATGACACATACATCATAACCCGTTCCATTGGAGGTAGAAGAAGAAACGTCAAAAAAAAGACCAATGGAAAACGACATGAGTCTATACGTACATACAAATGTTAAAACTATCATTTTTATTGTTGATGACGTCGTTATAGTTGACAAACACAAGCGTTTAGTTAAAAAAAAAAAATAGTAACCATGACCCAAATATATTGCGATAAAATGAATTGAATTTGATCAATTTTTTTTTTCGTGTTGGGTTCAATTTAAATGAGTTATGTTCAATTAAATTACCATAACCCTATATGGCAAATAAGAGTTGTATGAGGGATTTCATTAAATTCATTTATTTGGGCACTCTCTTATTGCGGACAAAACAGAACAGAATTTATACACTTTTGTGTGAACATTTTTTACATATGTATGTATATACTTGGTGCGAAAAAAGATTTTTGTTCACATGGGTTTACCCACTCGGCAATCGATTTTGAAAAAACCGAGCTAACTTGTTTCAGTTTAAAAGTGTTTTTGGTTGTCAAATTTCACTTATTTCAAGAACGATTTTTGGGACAAACCGGTGACATTTAGAACGAAATAACAATTTGCTGATATAGTTTCGTATCTTATCTCTGTATTGATCCATTAACAGTCAAATTTCATCAGCGGATGGCAAGATTTTGACGTATTAAAAACCGTATTTTTCCGTTTTTAAGTTTTGGCGAACCGATTTGCAGAACTTTGTTGACAAATCGAATTGATTCGTTCAACTCCAGTTTGGCAAATCAAGCTGGAGCTCGGTTTGCATACGAACTAACTAGAACTAACTCGGGTTACAAAAATTTACGGTTTGACACATATTGGGCTAAAATTTGAGTAATGTTGGTTTATAATACGTCAAGAGTTCGGGACTATTTACGTCAACACGTTTTTTTGCGTAGGTGGCCAATTGTTCGAACCACATATCGTCCAAGTCAAGATCTTCGATCGCCGGCCAAAAACAATCGGTTACAATTCGACCAGATCGCTCACCAAACAGTCACTTTTTCTGAATGCAATGGCACCTCTTCGATCAATTCGGATCCTCAGCAGCAATGTTTTCGACTGAACGTTCATTGCGATGATGCTCAGGCCTTGCGACATCAGTAAAATGCTTCCACTCTTTTCGAATTTCTTCACAATTTTACCGATTGATTGTGTAATTGGTCGATTATGACGACCATAATCAACGCGTAGTGCGCGAAAAGTGGCTACGTTTAAACTACCACTTTTGTTGTAACTTTTAATAATTTTATCGCGTTCTTCGATTGTTAAGTGATCCATTATCATAAATGGCAAAGATTCAACTAATATTATGGCATATGACAGTTAAGTTTGACAAGTATCAAATTCCAGCGCACCCAAATTGAAACGACGAAAAGAATGACCCGTTATGTTTCATAAGGTTTCATATCGAAATTCGTCTATTTTTTTACTAATCATTATTATTCATTACTTATCGTGAATGGCAAATATGACCCTGATGTTAATACAGTTCAATTGACAGTTGAGCTTGACAGGTGTCAGAAGCCAATTCTTTGAATATAAAACTTTGAAATAAATGACCCTGTATTTAAAATTAACTTTGCAAATGAGTGCAATCAAAATAACCGATTATTTCCAAAGAAATTCCAAAGAAATATAAATAGTCCGAATAGTACACTCTGGCGTATACTTACCAAAATAAACAAAATCCAAATTCATGAATTGTTCTTTAAAGTTAAACAGAAGTTTGTGAATTATATTGACGCATACGCAAATTGAAACAAAATATCTTTATTCCATGACAAGATTTCGTCCAAAAAAGAAAACAAAAATCTATTTTCAAAAATGCTAAGCTACGTACGTGTTTGATAAAAAAAATATTAAAGAAATGACGTCAAAATCTAAGAAAAGCATGGTATATATGCAAAAAACAGATAAAACTGTCATTTATTTTTGCAATAAAAAAAACATAATAATACTCAATCAAACTGCCACATCATCGTCGTCAGCAGCTACAAGCTTTTTAAGGATATTAATAGAAAACCGGGAGAGTCACGTGCGTTTTTCTTTTGTTTATTACAAAAATTAAAAATTCTTGTTAGAAATATGAGCTCCTGCCAAACCTCATCGTCTACGCATATCACAGACAAGACAAGTTAAATGATTGGCATCGTGCCATCGATGGTTTTTAGATACAAAAATTGTTTTTGCTTTTCGAAAAAAAACATGTTTTTTTTTTTATTTTGGTGGGTTGAAATGCATTTAATTTCTTTGGCATGAAAACAGACAATTTTGAATTCTTTTAAATCAAAAAACGGATTGTTAAGTCCCCAGCACATAATTAAATTTAATGACGAATGTGTTTTGAGTAATAAAACAATTGCAGGTAGAATTGAATATTATTGAATTGGATATGTATTTGTATAGCGTATATGGTTAGATCAAATTCTTTAACAAATTGTAAGATCAAAAAAGATTAATATTGGCTATCAAAGATCAACAGCCAGATACCCTAAATTGGTAATCAAGCAATTTGTCTATTTTTGTCTCATGAAAATTTTTCAAAAATGGCCTTAATTTAAAGTGATACAACCAAAATGAATTCTCAATTTCAATTGCAGTCTAAAATGGTTGAAAAAAAAAATATTGGAGGATCGAATATTTCATTATGAATTGTACTAAATAACGATTAGCACACATCTTTGCTAGTTTAACCTTGTGGAATTATTTCTGTTTGTTATTTTTCTTCATAACCTTTTTGTTTGTAAGCGACTCCATAGTCAATGAAACGTAATCCCGCGCATTCCATTCCATAAAGTGAATAATATTTATGCAATAGACAAAAGCAACTACACTTAATGCAAAAGCTTGCAACTACGAGCCGAATGCAGTCAAGCACCAAACACAGAATAAAATGAAAGTTCAGTGTGTTTCTATTTTTAGACTAAGTTTAAGTCTGATAACTTCATTTGCAGTTACAAGCGCACTTGGGGTCAGTCTCAGTCTAAAGAAATAAGGCGCCTAAGCTGAGCTGCTTGGAAATGCATTTAAAATAATAGGTCACTACCTAAGTTTTTCTGTTTTCTTCTTTTTGTAGCCGTAGAGCCCTGAGAATTTGAATAACTTAAATGTAAATTTTGAATCCAAATGAACGTCAACAACTGATGATTAATCCGCCCCTGAACCCAAGACAAAATACATTTCAAACGACACTTTATAAATAAATAAGAACCATTTGTTTTTGTGGTCGAGTCTAGCCATTTATAGATACACAAACACACTCTACAGGTGGATTTCAGACAATATTTAAGCAGTGGTATGTGTTACGACTTGAATTACATTTTGTTTACTACAAAAATACGACCGTTAAGAAGCGAGTAACGCTTTGCCGGTGAATGACGTCCATAACATGCATATTTGCTTTGGATAAAATATTGTAAATAAATTAACACACCTTGATGCAAATTAATTGCATTATTGTTAGTTCACGGTGACCATTTGTTGTTGCAAACTGCGTGTTAACTTTTTCCCCAAATGAAAACATTAATAAACAGAACACTCCAGAAGACAGATAAAAAACCAGTTTTGTTGGAATTTGAATTCTGGAGGCAATTTTAAATTTAATCAATTTTGGAGAGTTGATGAATACGAATGAGTCAGTTTAAGTTAGAACAATCTTTGATGATGTCGGTTTGTGTGGCTTTGAAATGTGAACCAACTGTGGTCACCACAGATAAATTAAAAGTATTAACGAGTACGCCGCTATGCTAATATTGCGCATTAACTTTAGCGCGTAGCTTAAGCTGCACATTTATTTATTTTAATTTTATGATTGTTTGTGTGACATTCTTGTGAAGGAAAATATCGCTAGTTTGATTTATTGTTGTTTGAAAAAGTTATGAAAATTGAACTTTTAAAAATATGCATTCCAAAATGAGTCTTCCTAGTTGTTACATCATTGTTTCACCATTGAACTTAAACTTTTTGCAAGTTTGAACCTTGATTCATGCCTTGAAAATTCTTTTCTTATTTAAGTGAACGCTAATGACTGAAAATTTGCACTAAAAAGGTTATTTACTTGTATTATGGAACTATCACCTTACACCATGTCGCCAAAACTCCGCAAGATGTTTGGATTTCTTAAGAGGGTGCTCCCCTACTGATTTGGCTACTACAATGTATCAGTATCTACATTACCTACTACCATTACCTAATAAAGTACTTAACGTATACGACGCACGATAGCCACTAACACCATTCTTCGTCACGTATAATAATCGTACTTATTTGTACTACTTTTCCTGCTAAACAGTATTCTTAAAATTGAACTACAGTCATCTACTATAGTCTATCACGAAAATGTGAAATTATTAATGTAGGAAATTACACTTCGTTTTCTTGCAGCTCACAGCCAGTCGTTACACCAAATAATGTAAATAGACCAGATTATGATCAAACAAAAATCAGTCTAGTGTCGTCTTTCAACGAGACAAATAACGATTGCAGAAATAATATCTAAAAGGCTTCACCCCACCAGTGGTGAGGGGTTGTATGAAATCTAACCTTTTCCGGTTTCATCCGTCCATTTGCCGGGTTCGCCCGCTGATTTGCCAGGCTCATCTGTTGAATTGCAGCATCAGTCTGTTGATTGCTTTGACCGTTTATTCGAAATCTAGCTGAAGCTACTGAAGGAACGACCATAATTTCAAACATAGCGGATAAAGAAAGCAGAGGGCTAACGAGCCCAGAATTCAGTAGGAACAAGTTCCTTGCTACTTCCATGAAACCATACAATATGTGACTTGTGACTTTATTTAAGATGTTCTGAAGGAAAATAAAGAAAAGACCTTAATTTAACTTTCGTACTCTCTTTCTCTTTAGGAACATAGTTGATATAACGGGGACCTAAACCGGAAGAACGGCAACAAGAACTAAAATTAGCCCTATCGGACATAAAATGGGATTTAATTGGCTTATCCGAAACAAGACTATTTGGTCAAAAAATCCTCGAACTAGACAACGAAATCTTCTGCTATATAGGAGAGACTAAGGGCATGTATGGAGTTGGTTTAATTATAAAAAAACACCTCAAAAAAGACATTGAAAGCATACGATTTTTCAACGAGAGAATCTGCTCGATTACACTAAAAATCCAACAGACAAAAATTACAATCGTACAAATTTATGATCCTACAGAAAAAGCCTCGGACGAAGAGATCGACAACTTTTACTATAAACTTGACTACGCCTACCAAGAGACAAAGTCAGAGGTAATGGATGTCATAGGTAACTTTATTGCCAAACTTGGAAGGAGGAAAGATGATGAGGACAAAACAATGGGAAATTTCGGATATGGACAAAGGAATGGAAGAGGAGAACGACTCTTATCTTGGCTCTACGAGACGAACATGGTTTTCGGAAATTCATTCTTTAAGAAAAAAGAGAAAAATAAATGGACATGGAGATCACCAGATGGTAGAACCAAAAATGAAATTGATTTAATACTGACCAACAAGTTATCCAAATTAACGGATGTCTCGGTTTTAAACAACTTCAAATTTGACAGCGATCACAGAATAGTTAGAGCGAAAATACAAATTGACCATCAAACACTCAGACGAAGTCAACTAAAAATAACTATACTCAAAACTGTAGAAACTGAACGATTGCAAAGATATAATGAAATGCTCTCCAACCACATACTCCAGCACATTGATTGTTACAACATACCAAACAATATTCAAACAATATATGACACGCTCGAAAACATAATAAGATCTACGGCTAAAAGCACAATAATGAAGCCAACAGACCAAAAATCTGACAAATTATCTGATGAAATAAAACAACTCATATGTTTAAGACAAAAATTAAAAAATGAAAGAAACCAAACAGAATTTGATAAAATACGACTCCGAAACCTTTGTAACACAATTAAAACAAAAACAAAGAAGACATCAAAAACTTTAACGAAGCAAAAATAAAAAACATACTTCAAAACACTAAATCCATAAAAAAGACAAAAGCATTCTTGAGTAAAGAGAAGGAGTGGATTATCTCGATGAAAAACAAGGCAAAAACAAAAACTAAACGAGTAGATATAAATGAAACGGCGACAAAATTTTTTGAAGATCTTTTCGACTCAAGTTACAAAGAATCAGACGAACAAATCAACATTCTAACATCAACTGAATCCTTAAGTTTTACTCAAACTGACATCGAAACAGCTATTGACAGCATGAAAGATGAAAAAAGTTCAGGAAATGATGGAATAGCAGCGGAGATGCTTAAATACGGAAAATCTGCTCTAACACCAATATTGACGAAGCTATTCAACGAAATTATTAAAACACAACAAATTCCAAAGCAATGGCGAGAGAGCACCATCATTCTTTTGCACAAAAAAGGCAGTAATAGTGACATTAACAATTATCGACCTATTAGCCTGATATCGACAATTTATAAACTTTTCTCAAAAGCACTTTATAAATTAGTGAAAAAAAGTTTAAACGATAATAATCAACCTAGGGAACCAGCTGGCTTCAGAGAAGGATATTCGACGGATCATCTGCAAACTATAAACCAACTTATCGAAAAACATAACGAATTTAAAGAACCTCTACATCTGCTTTTCATTGACTTTACCAAAGCGTTTGACACAGTGGAACACAATTGCATCTGGACTGCACTGAAAAACCAAAATATACATCCTGACTTTATAAGGACTCTGAGAAGCATCTACTGTGATAACAAAACCAAGGTGAAGACAGATAAGACTGGAAGATACTTCGACATCAAGAGAGGTGTTCGTCAAGGAGACCCACTATCACCACCATTGTTTTCGGCAGTACTTGAAGACATTTTCAGACAGCTTAAGTGGAAAAAATATGGACTCGATATCTGGGGTGAAAAACTTAACAACTTAAGATTTGCAGACGATGTGGTTCTTCTATCCCATTCACCAGACGAAATCCAATCTATGACCAACGATCTCTCGACCACATGCGCAAAATATGGACTATCACTTAATCTTACAAAAACAAAATTAATGACAAACCACATAAAAAAGGATAAAACATCCTTTTGGACAAAAAAATTGAATACGTTGACGATCTGATATATCTTGGTCAACTTAAATCGTTTATAAATCAAGAAGAAAAGGAAATCAAACGAAGAATAGAAAATAGCTGGAAACAATTTTGGAATGTTAAACAAATACTGGACTCAAACCTTAGCAACGACATGAAAAAATACATTCTTGACTCAACGATCCTACCAACAATGACATATGGATTAGAAACACTCGGGCTGACAACAAACTCCCATGAAATGCTGAGAATCTGCCAGACAAAAATTGAACGAAAACTACTTAATATCAGACAAGTCCAAAGAATTAGAAACGAAGATATCCGAAAAACTACAAATATTATTGACGTTATCCAAAGAACAAAACGATTGAAATGGAACTGGGCTGGACACATATCAAGAATAGAAGATCGAAGGTGGACGAAGTTGGTAACAAAATGGATGCCTTCGAACACAAAACGACCAAGAGGACGACCAAAGCGAAGATGGACCGATGATCTAAGTCAATTCAATCAACATTGGTACAGCGATGCAAAAAATAGAGATATATGGGCAGCTTTGGGGGAGGCTTATGCTGGAACCTAAAAATCTTTTATAAATTAATAATTAACATTTTTATCTATGTATGTAAAAACTTTGATTTTAACTATAATTATTGTATCTTAAAAATTCCTAATTAGTAATTATCTTGACAGAAATGCTACTATCCATGAATGTAAACAAATAATTTAAACTACTGTTATGTTGTATTTAAAACTATTGGCAAATAAAGCTTATAATAATAATAATAATAATAATAATAATAATAATAATAATAATAATAATAAAATAATTAGACCCAAGGTACATCACACTATTATCTGTAAGCTTAAATCCGTCCAAAGCTTAAGTACAACTGTCATCCCTGGGCTGGAGTTCCAACTACATACTTAAGCTCTAAAAGTAATTGGTGATGAAGAAATCTCCGATTTATTCATTATACCGTCTTAACCCGTAATACTCGCGCTTGTAAGAATGCTTATCAGTTTACCGTCGAGCCCAAATTCAGTCGTAATCGTAAAGGGATTTGTTTTTTATCCGAACTACTTGAATGTGGAACATTTTACCACACTCTGTCTTCCCAGTCATTGCAATATCAGAAATTCACAAATTCAAAAACAAAAATCCAAATTTTTAATACATGTATTTGTTTATTACGTTTCTGCCTTATTAATTGGAAGGTAAACGTACATTCTCGAAATGTATAGAAGTTCTTATCCAATTTTAAAATGCTGACACATTTGCACATGCTATTGACTATGGCCATGGCCCTGTTTATTGTATAAAAAAAAATTAAAATTAAAAAAAAAAAATTGGACTTATGCACACCGCGATAATAAAACACAGGCACGAGTTCGATTAATAACCCTATCAATATTAACTGTATTTAAGATACAAAAATCAATCATTCACAATTTGAGTGGACATTTTTATGTCCCTTTCAAATTCAAATACAATTTGGTTTACACGTGGTGATGAGAATGCACAAAAAAAAATTATAAGAACTCGTAATAAAATTATTTTACGCTTATTAAAATTATTTTCCAATCTATTATACTGGCGCCATTATTTTAAATACTTTATACTTCCCCATAATTATTCTGTCTCATATGCCTGCAACCGGGCAGTGGCGCGACTTTGACTTAATATAAATTAATGACAAATCGCCTTACAAAGGTAAAACCTCTAACTTAGGTAAAAATGAAAATTTTGCGGATATCAGTGTAGAGATCAGGTTTCATTAGGCTTAAGAATGTGTAATTTATTCTGAGTAAATTTTCCACGACAAAAAACAATCCTGATTTTTCTATAGACATAGTTTAGTATTGCCATTTTGTAAGCATAATAAAAATCGATTTATTATTTCTCACTCAGTGAGAAATAACTCAATTCGGATTAATTTTGTTTGATATGCAAAGATGCAATTTCGTTTGCATATTTATATGGTTAGAACCTTAGAACATTTTCACTGCACTTGTAATTCCAGCATAGAATAATTTAAAATAATTTGTCTGGGTCATCACAGTTAACTTGGCATCCAGAAAAATCTGCGTGAGTTTGTGCATGCTCTGAGCAAAGATCACCCATTTGCATTCTTCACATTTGCGAAATCGTCAATCATTGCAATTGACTTCGAAGGGACCATTGCATGGTAGTCACATGACCATAGCATCAATTTGTTTATTAGCTAGTTGGCCTTTGGTCTCATATTCATAACATATTTTGCAGTGTCAATTGGATGTTTGTATAGTACGAGTTGCCCTTTTTTTTAGTGGACGGACAAGAAGAGTGTGAAAGGTGTGCTAAGTGCAATTTATTGTCATTGGAATATTTACAAAAACAGCACACGGAGATAGCGAAATTTTGTATTAAAACGGCTAACACTATTCTTGTGCTACTTTACGGGGCCTACAAAAACCGAAGGGGCATAAATTGCATATCAAACGAAAGCATATGTGCAGTGACTGTATATTTTTTAAAAATTCTGTACCGAAATTGTTTAAAACAATAAATAAAAATAAAAAAAGTGAGGTTAGAAAAATAAATAGAGTGGCGCGGCAGCTCTTGAAGAGCCAAAGCCTAAGTGCCATATACTCATCAAGAATTCTCTGTGTGTGCGAAGAATTGAGGGGACCTACAATTTAACGCCGATTCCGAACGGCAAAGTTGAGAAGCACTTTTTCATAACAGATTGATACTCTTTGAAGTTTTGTCAGATCTTCGCAAGAGGCAGTACCTGTGAAAGATGAATTAAAACTTTATGAGCACGAGCAGCGTTCTGCGTAGCAGCCAACGCACATATCACTAAGCCACGGGCAGCTGAAGTGAGGTTGTTCAAACAAAAACGATTGGAACTGTCAAATCACAGTGGAGTCAAACAGCTGTTGTGTGCAGGGTGTGTTCGCGAAGAATTAATGTCAGAAATGTCAAATTTTCAAATATTCGTTCAGAGGGAACAGACCGAACAGAGTCCGAAAAAAAAGAGCACGTTCAGAGTTCTCTGAGCAAAATCAGCTCTGAGCTCGCAGATTCATTTTTTGAACAATTTGGAGAACCCACTTTGTATGGGATTCTTCAAAAACACCAGTTTTTACCAAACCAGCCAAAACCGATAGCAAAACAAGAATTCAGCTATCAATTCATTTATCCAAGAGCGAATAATTCATTTATTCCTTTTCCCAACA
Source organism: Sphaerophoria taeniata (assembly GCA_943590905.1). NCBI lineage: Eukaryota > Metazoa > Arthropoda > Insecta > Diptera > Syrphidae > Sphaerophoria > Sphaerophoria taeniata. The sequence goes on from OX016541.1 coordinate 31,624,644, forward strand.
GCAAGACCAGACTGACAGTTTGTCAGCATAGCCAGGGTAGAACTGTAGAAAGACATTAGAGAATTCGGCATCCCAAATAAATTGATGACTACCTATACGACTTCTCTTCAACCTGGCGTTGAATCCGTGACTCTGGAACTTCTACAAGGACAACTAGAAGCAACAAGTCCACCAAATTATTGACTTATGCAATTGACATTGACGTCTTTGAAAGTTGTACAAATCTCATCTGTGATCGGCGAAAAACCTCTGGCTGAATTTAAATGAGAGAAAAACCAAGTTCATGGCTATCTGAAGGGGACGAATACCACCAGTGCCTTGCATAAGTGTAATCGCAACTGAAAAAATGCGTTTTATAGAAAACCTACAATAGGAGTGACTCCTTACTATTTTTTTATTGAGTTGCATCACTGATCAAGCAAATTGAGAAGAAAATAAAGTACCGTTATAACCGTTATTATTACCGTAATTCGAGTAGGTATGCCAGTTGGAATAACGAGATTTTAGTGTAGATTAATAGAAAGTCACTTACGGTTTTCCAATTCCGATTCATGTTTTGGTGGGCAAATTCCAAACTTTTTTGTTTGTTGGCTGCTGTTAGATTTGGAGCTGGCACCATTTTGCCTCGAACAATCACTCTACTGCTTTTTAAAGCACGAGAAACGGTTGAAACCGAAACTCCTAAACCCAATTCGTCACGAAATTCCGGCAAAGAATGCACCGAATTGGATGCAGCATTGATTAAACGCCTCTTGTCGCGACGTGTCAGCTTCTGCGGTTTGTTCTCGATATGTCTTTAAACAATTATCGTCAAATTTGATGAGTGTTTTCTAGTACAGTTTTTGGGGCAGTTCGGTAACATTTAAAACGAAATATCCCTCGGGCGACCAAGATTCGTATCTTATCTCTCTATTGAGCTATTGATTGTAAAATTTCATCAGCGGATGGCAAAGATTTTGACGGATGAAAAACCTATTTTTTGTTTTTTTTTAGTGTTTTTGAATCGATTTTCGAAGCAATCGAGTTGGAGAACTGAGTTGGCAAATTGAGTTCAACTCGGTTGACATAAAAACCGATTCGAGTGAACTCGGCTTACAACGTGAAATAAAAAGGTATTATCTACGATTCCAAATACTAAAAATTCAAGCCATTGTTACTTTTCCAAGGAAAATTTCTTATTTCTTTAAAGTTTATAAAAGCAATTACTCCGGTTTAACACTACTATTATGTGCTGGTTAAATAATAAAACCATTAGCTTTTTTTTGCCTGCCATTTGGTTGCTAATTTTTTAACATCAAAACGAATGGAGATGGGAGATCAAACATTTTTTTTTTAGATTCTTTTTAGAATCGTGAGTAATGCCCTCGCCATTACGTGTCTTTAAAAAAAATTGATACATGAATGCTAATTGAAATTAAATTGGAAAGACATCCATCGAATCGTTATGAATTAGTTTAGAAACTTTTAACGGTCAATATCAAATATCTGCTACGATTTAATTTTTTTATAAATTTCTCAGTATACTTTGTGATGAAATAAATATACGAACTTAAAAAAAGTTTATTGCAAAAACAAACAAATAAAAAAAATCTTCATTTAATTTGGCACCACAACAAACTGTCTGTAATGAAATGATAATTGGCTATAAAATTTGGCACGTCCCCTCAAATTGTGATATCATACGTTTTGATTTTTCTAACTTTAGATACAGATTCTTGTTGATTGTTGACTCGATTAACGACAAGTTCATATGTACTTATTTAACATTTATTCAAAAAAAAAAAATTATTTAATACGAGTATAATTTGTTGTTCTCTCACACACCTTCTTACTATTACAAGTTGTTTACGGTTGGGGTCGAAATTTCATTGAAGGTTAAATTATTTTATTTTGTTTGCTGTTTGTGGGCTACTAACCTTTTAATAGCTGTTAGCAAACACTAAAGACAACAAAGCAGTCAAAATAAATGAACATATTTGTATGGAATGACTTTGAAATAAAATTATGTCGAAAAAATTATGAGAAAAAAAAATGATTCAGAATTCTTGTTGACCGATGGAACCAGTTGCAATTGAATAAAGCGATTAAAACAATTAAGTTTGAATGTAGGATTTTCAGAATTAGTGGGAAAAAATGTATCAAAAATTATGAATCATTCATTTGAATGGAGTTCAACGATTTAAAAAGACTCCATACATGGAATGAGTTGGAAGATGCAAGAAAGAACAGAATCACTGTATTTTTTCCCAAATAGAAATTCCATTAAAATAAGTCATAAGCCCCAACAAAAATCTATTTAAATTCAAACGCTTCTTAGTTCTCATCTTTATTATCTTTAAAGAAGCAACTAACTTAATTCATTCTAGAACCTTACTTTTTAATTAGATTCTCGTCTGGTTGATATAAAATATTTCTATATTAAAAGCCAGAAGTTGTTTGCTTACTCTTAAAAATTTAAGCCACTGCTTCCATAAATGAATGCAATTTAAAATTTTGGTGATAAAAAAAAGTAAACAACTTAAAGCCATAGAATAAAAATCTAGTCACCAGTTAAAAGAAGAAGAAAATATCAACAACTCATCACATGTCGAGTCACAGGTGGTTTAACGTTTAGATGAATTCTATTTTTGTTACCCTAGTCTCGGTTGTAGAAATAAATTGTTGTTTTTATTGATTCTTATTTACAAATATATAAATAGTTATTTTTTTTTGTTTGTCGAAATGGCAAATGTGTGACAAATCACGTTCGTCGTGTGCCAGGGAGAGCAGGCACCTTATCGCCTTGTGTTGACATCAAGTTTTCGCATTGATAGTGTTTCTCTTAAACACAAACAATAAATGTTTGAAGAGATTTAATTCGCAGAGAAATTAATTTTAAATTTGTTCTATTGACTATCGACATTATCGTGTTTAAATTTTCATTTTACTTTATGTGTAATGAACGAAACAATTAACACAACGCCAAAAAAGAAAAAAAAATGTATAGAGTATAGAGATAGACAGTAAAAGATCATTTCACAATTAAAAAATGAAATGGGAGCACTGGCTGCATCGAAAACAACACATTTCAAAGAGAAATTAATCGAGCGAGAACGAGTTACGAGTACCAAGAGAATAAAAGTATTATTTACTATCCCACTTTTATTGTATCGCAGTTCGCAGCAAAACAAAAAGATTAAACCGAAAAACACTTGAGCGCCAAGTACATAGCACTGTGAACAATTTGTATTTTGTATTTTTCAGATGTGCGATAAAATAGTTTAGGAGGTACAGTTGAAAAATTATCAAATATTCAAACTCGCGATTGTGAAAATACATACATATGTACATTGCACGTACATGTGGGAAGTTATCTTCTCCAATAATCTAAAGGTATTAGACGGTGACGTGAAATAACGCCCGACGAAATAAGGCCCCATAGGGCTTTATTTCCATTTCTTATGGAAATAAGACCCCGACAAGGGTGTCTTGTGTCCATCCATCTTTCTGATGCAGCTTTTAATGTAATTGAAACAGCTTGGTTACTTTAGGTGATAGATAGTTGCAATAAGATGAAATTGGCTTCAAGTATAGTGTACTTGTAGAATGCCTTACCCTCACAGAACTTTGACATCCCAGAGTGCAGGAGAACGTTTGCAATGGATAATGTTTTCTTAACGTCACATAGACTTAAAGCATGCGGTATGTTTCAGCTTTATGCACAGAAAATGTAATAAACTTATTTTATTGTTTTACAAAATGTTAAAATTAATCGCGAAGGTCGGAAACCCTGAATAAGATTTCTGGACAAATGAACCAGCATAGTGGGTCAGTAGTCGCAAAATGAAATTCGGCACTTATCACCCACAATAGTGGGCCATTATTTTTATCTTCTGGATATGCGGCCTTATTTCCATGTAAAATGTGGCCTTATTTCCACAATTCAATTAAAATAAGGCCTGTCGGGGGTTATTTCGATTTCTTCATGGAAATAAAGCCGCATTTAACGTGGGGCCTTATTTCGTCGGGCGTTATTTCACGTCACCGTATTAGACAGGTTCACATGTTCATGTTTATGTACCGTAAAATGGTATTTCATCCTTTGTAAAATTAGTCTAGTTGTTCTGTTTTAAATAATAGGTTTTTCTGACACTGCCAGCTGTTTTCGGCCTACAATGTTGACAGAAATTCGCTTTGCTCTTGAAAGACTTTGGGGAAATTAATGAATCTTGAAACTGGTAACGTGTCATTCATTTCGTGGTTTCAAGTTGGTAGCGCTGGCATTTGATACGTGTTAAACTTAACTGTCATCTGAAATGTCATAATATTAGTTTAATATTTGCTATTTACGATAATGGCTCGTGTTAACGCAAATAGTCCCCGAACTCTAGACACATTAAAAACCAACATTACTCAAGTTTTGGCCGAAATATCGCCCGATATGTGCGCAAAAGCGTTTAAAAATTACCTCAAAAGAATCGCATGCTGCGAAAACTCCCCATTTCATTGATTTGGTTTTCACACTTAATGGCAAGTCCAAATTTTATAATGAAACTAGCTGAACCCGCGAATAATAATGTAATACAAATGTTGTCAAAATGCAATGTGTATTATTTGAATACAATTGTTGATTATGATGAATATGATGATTATGACACACTGTGACGTATGCGTACTTCATTTTTATTTATTTCTATATCATTGGCTTTTATGTTTTACAAGCTGACCCTGCAAACCTCGTCTCGCCACCCTTCAAAACAACTCGAAAATAATTATTTATTAACACCGATATTGTTAAAATGCAATGTAAATTGCTTGAATCTAATTGAAATAGAGAACTACATATCTGAATTTTTAAAAGCTTTACAACTAATTTTCTTCTTTTATTAAAGCTTGCAGTAAAATGAAAATATCGTTGAAAAATGCAACAAATTCTTGTTCATCCGGTGTGTTTTGACTATTTCACAAAAATCAGAATTCCATACAGCTTTCGATTGTCTCCCTTATTTGCTGACTTTCCCTTAAGATTGTCCCAAAAATTTGTTGTACTAAGGCCATATCTACAGTGAAAAATTTATAAGAATGTATTGAGGATTGAGTGGAATAAAGTCTCTAACGGACATACAAACAAACCAATGCACCTTAAATTCCATGCAAAAACTTGATTTTAGGTCTTGAAGTTCTTCGTGCTCTCGCAGAGTTTTCCGAGTACCCAATCAAATTTTTTTCCATTTTTCCATTTGAAAATCAGTGCACCTACAATTTCATGTAATTTTCCCATTAAAACGAATGACTTTTTCGAGTTTATCATCAATACCTTTCTATTTTTCCATTCGAAAAACCATATTGAAACAAAAAATTCCAAGGAAAAAAATCAAATTTCCGACCTTTGTTTGGTTTTTTCAGTATTCCTACTCTTTCATCCATCATGAGGTTTTTCAATTTTTTTTTTTCACAGAAACCATCACAACAGTTTCACAAATATCTGTTTGACCATTTCGGAGTTCATAAAAGAGATACAAACAAACATACATCCATTTTTATATAATGAAAGGATAAAATTTCATCGAAAATGTATTGTTGTGTGAGTTTTTTTCCGCTTTACTTTCGAAACCGAAAAAATGAATGACTATATGATAGTCATCCCCGTCGTCGTTCGTCATTCTATCTGTGCGCACAGACAAAAGCACTTGTCGTTGGCGAGCATCCACGCCCATTCACAATTTGACAGATCCTGTTAACTGTCAAAGTTCGGAAGGCTCTACTGGATTGGAAAACCCTGTACATGTATCAATTGATTTGACAGCTATGTAAAGTTTTCTGTTAACAGAATTGTATCACAGAAATTTCAAACAAAATTGAATTAAAATAATTCTTTGACAACACAATCTCCTAGACTATGACCTATTCTTTCTATCTCCCAACGAACTTTTTTCTTTTTTTTCATTATAGCTAACCCTCGTTGTTGTTCAGCACTCTTTCCCTATCATTCATATCAACTAAGAGCAGCACTGTATATTCCACATCGCATCGTCGATTTCGTTTCGTTTTTATCGTCCGTCGTCGTCGGTGTCGCTGCCGTTGTTGTGTACCTATCAACTGAAAACATACAACAACCGGCTTTAAATAAAAATATTCATCGTTCAACATTGGTATTTGTCTTTTGAAACTCCTGCAGTTCACAAGTATTCCAACTGTTGAAGAAGAATTAGCGCGCTCAAGAAATAAAATTATTTAAAAATTCTGAATGTTCATTGAAATTAAAAAAACAAAAAAACTGAAGAGTGCATTTAATTTACACAGATGCTAAAATACTTTTATTGACAATTTTTTTAAGAAGACGAATTATTGAAGTATCTGTTTTCAGCATATTGTTGACAAATTAAAAAAAAAAAAGAGAAAATAAAAACAGAAAACAAGATAAACTTTTTTGTCGATCGCACAGATAAACGAAGGCTCATCGTTTTGATAAGATTCTCTTAATATTGTTATAATTTACCAAAAAACTGTTTTTCGTGTATTCAAGTGGTCTTTTGTGAAAGTTTTTTTTTCACCATAAATTGAAATTCGATTCTCATTTTTTTTTTTCAAAAGGAGAGAAAGAGTGGAGTAAAAAAAAAAGAAAAAAAGTAGACGTTTCAAGGAAAAGTAGTTTTTTTCGTTGTTTTTTGTTTGTGTTCAAAAAAGTAAGCAAGTGATTTTTGTACACCAAAAAAGGACACTTCACCTTCGTAAAAAAAAAACAAAAACTTATCAAATCGGCGTCCAAATGACGATGAACCGGTCGAATAGTTTTGTCAATTCATTTAAATGGTGGCCAAGCAATAACAACAACAACAACTCCAACTCTAACAATAATATTACAAATAGTAGCAATAACAATAACGGTATCCATACAAATAATCATTCACATAAAAATCTAACATTTGGTAGTTCGGTAGCGGTACAAAAACTTCGAGAATCGAAATGGTTTCGTGTCGATGAGCGTAGAATATTTTGTGCTGTTGTCGAATGTGGCTTTTTGGTTGAGGTGAGATCGCAAAATCACGACGAAAACGATCAATCTTGGTTTGGTGTGGTGCTGTGTAAAACAACCAAAGGTGAGTGTAAACGTGCATAAATATGCAAAGATGTGTGTAAAAACAAACAAGTTAAGTGTATGATCAATACAATGTACCGGAACTTGGATTAATAGGGTAACTGGAAGTTTCGAATTTGTCGATATAAATTGGTTCAGTTGTTTTTCCAATTCTATGGTGTTTGACACTTCAAAATTAAATTCCAACAAGAAATTTCTTAGAGTTTCTGACATTTCAATCTAGCTTTGACAAGATGTGACATTTAAGGTTTTTGACAGATTTAACAGAAATTGTTAAGTGGTAAAATTCTTCTTTTTTTTATCATTAATAGGAATTCGAAAAATGCTACGACCATATTTACTAGGCACCCTGTGAGCCGTAAGAAAAAAGTCCAAAACAAGATGTCTGGTGTCTTTTAAAGACTGGTTATTTCTCTTATTTATATGAGATGCAAACTCCAACGAATATTTCCAGCCGTCTATCTATTTCTGTATATCATCGGAAATTGTAGGCGCCTTGATTCGATATAATCCAGTTAAATAGTAAACTACTCTTTGATTATGGTTTTGTCGTTTTTTTTTTCTTGTTACGAAAGTGTCAATCTTAGGTTTTACTTTGTTTATTATTTAATCAAGTGGGAGGCAAAAGTTTTGCTTTTTATCGTCATTGTAAATTGTAATTATATATGTACGTGCATTGCGGATACAGTAAATTTATTGATGTAAGAGATTTATGTGAAATATAAAGGAGATCTGGAAAATGCTGGGGTTTTTTGTTCGTTTTGATAAAAAATTTATGAAACAAGTGTAATAGCCTCTTTTGTTGAAAAATAAAATGTCAAAGAATGGTCTCTAGAAACAGTTAAATTTTCTTTGAATCTTTGTTTATTTACCAGCATTAACTTCTGTTAAAGAAAATAGATGGGACCACGATGGTTTCCTTCAGTTGCTCGTATAAAAATGTGAATTATAATACCGTTCATCCTCAGACGCACAAATTATCGTTAAATTAAAGACAAAAATATCTTCAAGTCTAGCCTGAATTTTCTCTAATAAACCGCTGCATTCAAGAATTAAATTTCTTTTTCGGTCTTAACCTGATGAAAAATATTTAATTAGCGCAATTAACTGTTAAACGAGGCGTGTTATGGCCACAATCATTTGAAAATCTTCAGTTAAAGAGAGAAAAATAAAAAAAATAGAACAAGCAATTTTTGTTCATCTACATAATTTCGGTTTAGGTAGCAAGTAGCAACAGCTCAATGAAATCGAAATAACTTGACAGCGGTGCTTCTCTCAATTTATGTTTTTGGGACTTTTCTATTTTTAGTTTGAAAATATTTCATTGACGACGATTGATTTGACGCTATGGCTATGTTGAAGGTAATTTGATAAAAAAATCAATTTTGATTTTGCCGGTTTGAAGTGTCTTGTTTTTTTTTTTAACTGAATAAATTCGTGTTTGAATGATTTTAAACAACAATAATGTTACTTTTTGCAAGAAGGAAGAAAGCAAATTGTGGACACAAATGATCAAATAAATGTTTGTCAAAAAGTTGTCATTTAGGTTTATTTTTTGTTCTTGTTAAAAGCTATTCAATTATTCATAAACAAATTTCTAATTAAAATATCTTGGTTTTATTGTTTCTAACCAGCTGATTCAATGTTTTTAGTCATTTTTCTGCTACCTAGTCTTTATTTGTTTTGTTTAGGGACGTTGACGTCTGGCAAAATACCAGACATAAAGCAGAATTAAACAAATAAATGTTATAAAATTTCTTATCATTAACATTTGCTTTCATTCACTTAATTTGACCTCAAGTTAAGAAAAAAAAACTTTAGTGCTAATTTATTTTGTATCGAGGATCAAAAATAGAAACACCATAAAAATTGATAAGAAAACTTTTAACGGTGTCGTTATCGTTAGTATTTCTATTTTAAAGACCCTTCACAGTTTAATTAAAAATAAAATTTAATCACTTTGTTTTTTTACAGCCGAAAAGTTAATAAAACAAGTCAAACTGTGTATTAATTGTTTGTTTATCTTACAGACGATTTTAATGATTTTGATAAACTCTTGCATCTCTTGTTTTTTTTTTCTAAGCTCAGAAAGTGCAAATACAGAAAATGGGTTTCCGTCTTGTTACAAAATTTCTACTGCGAACTCGGTTTGCGTTTTGTTTTTAAATATTTTTGATTTTGTTGTTTGTAAAGGCAGTTATCTGATTATCAAATTTCGTGCTTTCTAGAACGTTTTTGGGGCAATCCTGTAAAATTTAGAACGAAATATACCTCCGGCGACCTGGCTTTATATTTTATCTATCTAATGATTTAGTTTCAAATTTCATGTGCTGTTGGCAAAGATTTTGACGGATTATTTTTCCGTTTTTAAGTGTTTTCTAAATCAATTTTCACTACATACTCGTGTCCATAGAAGTTTTTATTTCATCTTTCATGGGCACTGCCTCTTGCGAAGAATTGACAAAACTTCCAAGAGTAGCAACCTGTCATAAAAAAGTGCTTCTCAACTTTGCCGTTCGGAATCGGCGTTAAAATGTAGGTCCCCTCAATTCCCCACACGCACTCAGAGATTTGTTGATGAGACTAAGCCACTTAGGCCTTGGCTCTTTAAGAGCTGTCGAGCCACTTTATTTATTTTTTTAAGAGCCGATTTTTTTTATCGTCAGCAAACAAGCAGATAGTCGACAGATAACAAAATATTGAATTTTTCAATCGCCAGATAGACTTTATCTGACGAATAACGCTCTTATTTATTCGACCGATGAATACTCAGATAAGTGTATTTCCACAGATAACAAAATATTGAATTTTTCAATCGCCAGATAGACTTTATCTGACGAATAACGCTCTTATTTATTCGACCGATGAATACTCAGATAAGTGTATTTCCCAGTTTGTTATTTGTAGATTTAGTCGATGAATGAAAAATCGGCTATAAACAAATTTTCAGGACAGGCCGTGTTTGAAAATCGAATTGGTGAACCGCGTTGGGAAACCAAGTTTCTATTCGTCGAAAATGACTTTTTTGATTACAATTAAGCTTTGTGTTAGGAATGCCTTTAAGCGTTATCAAAATTGCATATTTATTGTTTTTTTATATAAAAAAGAAAATAAATAGTAAAAAAAAAAACAGAGCAAATCAGTCAGTTTAAACACAGTGATACCTTTTTCTTTATTTTTTGTACAATTTTGTTTTTGTTCATTTGTTTACACAACATTTAATTCAATTATTAGAAAATGTGGAAGCACGTGTAAGTTTTCATTAAATAATGTACCTACATTTGTTTAAGATGAAACAAATTTGTTTAGCATGCTCTTCTCTAACCGTGAAGGTTATTTTAAATTCAAATATTTGTTTTATTGTTTGTTTATTTGCATGTAGTACATTCAAATAAGAATTTAAGTTAGCAAAACATTGCAAGAAAATAATTTATGACTCAATGAAAAGAGATGGGTCTTTTAGACATTATTTTGAGAATTTTTTTATCAAAATAAGCGGAGAGTTTTCACTCGAGTTTTTTAAAAGAAACCTAGTCGACCCAGCTGTGTTGATTTATTTATTTAAGGGGGTTTGAATTCAACAACATGTTTATCAACCTCTGTCGTGTTGGTGCATTTGAGTAATGTGAACCCACCTGAATTCTTAAGGACATTTCTTGAACTTCATGTTTGTGTTGAAAATTGAAATAAAAATACCATCGCTGTTTAAAATTATAAATGTTAACTAAATCACTTTTTTGGTTTTCTGAGAAACAATTACATGCCCTTAAATTTCATTCATTTCATTCAAAACAAAACAAAAATAAATAAAAGAATTTTTGCAATATTTATAAAAACCTACACCACACATACATACGTACACAAAAATACATAATGTGCATAATAAATTTAAATATTATTTTGTCTACATTCGTGTCTGACTCTGAATGAATGGCAATGATGGGCGACAAGAAATAACTATACGTAATGCCAAAATGTTCTTGGATTTGAATGGGGGGGTATAAGGTATATGACTTCTACGAGGGACGCTCACTGGTGCTGGGTGCCATACTCAGCTATCAGCGGGAGATTGTTTTGCCTTCTATTTTTGGAACAACAGCGAGTACGAGTATGCAGACATTTATTTTTATTTTTACATTTTCTTCATTTCATCCCAATCACATCCCAAAACAGTGATTATGACTAGCTATGATTATTGTTATTGAGGTTCAAAATGTAAATAAAATTTTAAGCGGTCAATGCTATTGTTACAGTGTAGATGCAGACGTAAACGTAAACATTTGCAAATACATATTCGACGGGTTTCGAGTGCCGATAAAATACATTTTGAGGAAGTGTTTATTTTGTTTTTTGCAGGCTATTGGAATTCGCAGTGGAAATAATGCACGCATTTTGGTGCTTGACACAGATTTAATTTTGTTTTCCCTTCGGATTGGCAAAGGGCCATAAAGAGAAAGTTTTAAATGAGAACATCCATGAACAGCTCTATATTCTGTGATATGACTGTAATAACTTTGAAATTCTACTAAAGCAAATTCAATAGTTGAGTAGGTAACTAGCATAAATATCAATAAGCATTTTATTTGCCTATGAACCAGTGGTGTGTAGACAGTTGTTGACCTTGAATTTTGTGTACACATATATTTGCTTACGATTTGAATTCTAAGTAGAAAAAAAAATCTTTCGTCGTAATTTCTTCACTTCATTAATCTCTTGTTGGAGTCTGATTTATCAACATCAACCTATCATTTGTTTAGGGAAAACAAAATACAGAAATTTGGAGTTTCTGTATAAGTTTTTCCTACGTTATGTTGGTCACGTAGACCATGAACTTTGTTAAGGTATGTCTGTTAAAGGTGGTTGAATAACAACTTTTGTTCAAGAATGCTCTGAATTATTGATTTTTTTTTCTTTCGGAATCTCAATGAAAAAGTAAGGGAGATTTGAAGATGTAACCAAAATAAGCGCTTTTTGATACAAGAACAGATTAGGTGGGATTTAAGGAAACGTAAACAATTTTAAAAAGTTATCGATGATTGTTGAATGGAAACTGTTGATTTAACATTCTGCGCATTTCAATTTTAAAATCTACTTTATTTCTTTTATAAAAACTAGTCGACTCAACTCTTGAAATTCGAGTGCGGTCATTCTTCACATAAGGGGGTTCACAGTCAATAATATGTTTATCAACTTCTGTCGTGTTGGCGGTTTGTTTAATGTAAACACCTATGTGAAACCACTTTAATTCTAATGACATTTCTTCGCGAACATACCCTGTACACTAGCTGTTTGACAGCACTGTGATTTCACATTTCTAATGGTTTTATTTTAATAACCTCACTTAAATTTTAGTCCGCTAATGAACAACTTTAGTGTGATGCTCTTAAAATTGTTTATTAGCTTTAGCGGACTATAATTTTGCGCCATTGTTTTAAGCAATTTCGGTAAAGAATATTCAAATATTTTAAAACACAACTTTTACAATTTTGGTTAAAAATTTGAACCAGAAGAACTTTAAGATGAAGCCTTTGGTTTGACTTTGAGTTCTAACATCAAACTATATTTTTTTTGTGATGCTAGGCTAGTTAAAATGACTTTTATTTTAATGAACAACTTTGTAAGTCATCAGCTTTATATCAATCTGCTAATAGAGGCACTTCAAATATTTGTCTTCTGTATCTTGTTCAATTTCTTTATAGACAGAAGTGAGATCAAGTGAAGAAATTACGATCGCTAATGAATCCGAACAAAATATTATCGAAAGCGTTTAATTTGCATACGTATCTATCTACCTTCTATTTTTGAATAAAAAAAAAAACTCACTCTAATTGATAATCACATGGTGTGCAATGCAGTCGAAGAGTCACGCATGATAAGAATTCATAAATAAGTCTTAAATTTGAAATGCCGTGCCGTACGCTCAATAAACTGTTTATTTAATGACTATTCAACATGGGACAACTTAATAGAAATGTTGCATTAAAATTGAATAAAAATGGGGTCTAAACTGTGTTGTGATTAAATCAAATAAATTTTAAGATTTTGACATGGAATGGAATTTCCATTTGCTAACTCTGTGCAGATCAATAGAGTGAAAAATTGTTAGCATTAGCAAATATTAAAATTGCAACCTTTACACTATTTCTTGTCATGCAAATTTTATTGGGATTATCTTAATAGGTGAACATTAAACAAAAGATAGAAATTGGAACTTCAAAAGAAGAATGGAAAACAAAAGGTACTCTCAAGGGGAAGAGCTGTCATACTAAAACAAATCAAGATAAAAATGCATTTCAAATTTTGATACACAAAAGAAACAATAACAATGACAAAGCGGCTTATTTTATTTGAGTCATAACATCTTGACTTTAAAGCCAACGATAAGATTAATTTGTAATCTTTTTGGAAATCAAATTGCATATCACATTTTTGATTATCCAATTTTATAGAGAAAATGATTGTATTTTATTAGCTAATAGAAGCACATTTGGTACAATTGTTGATTGAATCATATTTCGACGCAAGTCTTAAACATGCAAGGTCACACGTTTTCTGTAGCGTTTTTTATACTTTGAAATGATATTTAAGAAAACAGAATCATAATGGCAAACACCTTATCTAATCAATAGAGTACATGAATGACATTGAACACATTAGATGTAGATTTTATATTCCAAAACACACAAAAAAATAACCATGTGTTTTTGTTTAATTTCTTTTCAGATAACAAGCCAAAACCTGAAACCATTGAGATATTTTCTGTGAAAATACGTGAAAATGGTACATTCAGGCTGTTCAAATATAATTTAGAAGACGTATGGAAAAACGAATGGGAATTGCGTATAAATAATTTTGCTGATAAAGAAAAACTGCCCCACAACGAAAAAGATATTCGAAATCAGGTAATTAATGAACGCAATTTATAGCGAAAAGATCAGAATTATTTATGAGGCTAAAGAAATTTATTAGACGATTTTTAAAGCGGAAACAATTTAAATGATAAACATAAGAGGGTTTCCCAGGTTTTCGGTAATAAATACGTCATAGTTTTTTAGTTTAATTAACTTAGATTTTAGAGTTAAGTATGTTTTTGTTCATAGGGTTACCGCGCTCATGATTTCATTAACTGTTACTGACTAGGAATAAAACAAATTCGTGTTAGTTACAACACTTATAACTCAAGGATGACAGAACCGATTTCAATGAACACTATTTTTGGGGCACACTTAATGCAGCCTACAAAAAACGAAGAGCATAATTTCAAACGGAACGAAAGAATTTTTTGTACAGATGTGCAGTTTCTGTACATTCTGTACCGATATTGTTTAAAACAATAACTTAAGATTTAAACGTTGTTTTTTTTTTTTAACTAAACGAATTGGAAATGTCAAATCACGGTGCTGTGCAACAGCTGTTGTGTGCAGGGTGTGTTAGCGAAAAAATGTCAAAGACACAACTCAAACTACTAAGGTGAGTTCACAGTAGTGTTCATCCAAATCCAATCCAAATCCGTCATCACGACAGAAGTTGAGAATCAAGTTACTGTATGTGAACCTCCTTAAATGAAGGATTAACGTACTGGAATTTCTAGAGCTGGTACAAAAAAAAAATAGAGTGGAGCGACATACAGCTCTAGACTAGAAGATCCAAAGCCTACACTCATCAAAAATTCTCTGAGTACCTACGTGTGAAGAATTGAGGGGACCTAAAAATTAACGCCGATTCAGAACGGCAAAGTTGAGTAGCACTTTTTTCATGACAGATTGATACTCTTGAAAGTGTTATCAGTTCTTCGCAAGAGGCAGTTCCCGTGAAAATGAAATAAAAACTTTATGGTAGGATCGGAACCCACGCGTTCTGCGTAACCACCAGCCACGGGCCTTAGTTTTGTCAAAAATGAGATATACAAAAAGTTACATCATTTTGTAATTTCGCAATTTCTTTTGAAATTCAGTCCGGAGCGGAGGTGTCTATAAATGAGAGGTTTTTTTTTCATATTATACAAAATTGCAACACCTCCAAAATTTCTCGTGAGACTTTTCTAGTATTCGAAGAGAACAGTCTATAATGGATTTCAAACACTCAGTCTCAGTCAATAACCTCAGTCGACATGAGTTTTTGTGTTTCTACTTTGTACACTTCTATTACCATGTTTACAAGAGGTATTGAAGCGAGCTTCAAACTCGATTCGCCCCTTTGTATCCCTGTATTGAGTTGAAATGAGCTTCAAGTGACTCGACTCGGCTTCAAGTCGAAATTTGTGCTTAAAAACCTAAGTTGAGGAGTTGGTAAACTGTCTGACGTTTGTGTGAGTGCAACTGATTTGAACACAAGCCAGATATTTTTTTTTCACTTGTGCATTTTGTAACTAAAAACTAAAAACACAAGCGAACAAAAATTCAATACTACGATGATTTGAGATATGCCAGCAGTTGTCATCTCAACATTTTTTCAACTAAACTCCATCTGGAGTACTCAATTCATATGACGAAAAACTTGGGTCAAGAATTCAACCCTAATCCAACTCGAGCTCTCGATCCTGCTTATAAACGTGGTATACGGCAACATGGACAATGGTGCGTTCTGTTAATAACAATTGTTAACTATCGTTGGTTTGTCAAAATAAAATCGTTGAAGTTTCATAGTTGGTCAAAAAATAAAAAAATAAATACACTCTCTATACATAACTTCATTTTCATTTAATACAAAATTATATTCTTTTTGATTTTGCTGCCACAAAAACTTTGAACTAAATAAAAATTCTTAGTTCCAAAATGTAAACAATCAAATCGCTCAGATCAATACTTTCAACTCACATCCTAGAAATGAGTTGGGATTAGTTACGAATCGTAACAATTTGACAAATTAACAATACGTTTCAAAACGATTTCATGGTCAAATTTTCGTTACGAATCATAACTATTTGTGTTTCAGAATGACAAATAGTTGACGATGGTCAACTATAGGTCGATATTGTTATTAACAGAAAGCACTTCAAGCTACACCTTTTGTCGAGTTTTGACGTCTCTTTAAAAGAACGATTAATCGACTTAAGTGGTTATGGCACTGTTCATGTTCACAACATTGTCAACGTTTATTGTTTAAAGCTTTAAGAAATAAGTATTCAATTCGGTCCATGAGTTTTCCAGAAAACGTAATAGTTGCAAATTTTGTAAAACGGCTTATTTCAAAGTATGTAAGTAATGGATGGTCGAACACCTTGTAATCAATTCTAGCCCCGCCATCGAAGTAATCAAAATTAATAAAAACAATAACTCATTTTACTCTTTGTAGCAATCACACTTCATTAGTAAATGATTCAATTCAGAAAATGAATCTACCTATTAAAATTGTTTACTATCGTCACGAATTATCTACAAATCAGCAAACGAGTTGTAGAGAGTAAAATTTGTAAATAAAACTGACCTCTCCTCAACGAGATGATTGTTGTATACATTTCATCGTCTAGTCTATGACCATTTGTTTGATTTATTGTTGTTATTATGAGAGGAATGTTTTTTGTTTTCTTTTTCTATTTAATAACAACAAAATGTAGCAAAATTAAGTGATTTGCGTGTAAGTTGAAAAACAAATTAAATTTTAAAAATAGCATTTATGAAGGGAAGAATGACTTTTGAATGGACGCTAGACACGAGAATGCCCTGGATCATACTTTGTATTGTTTATAGTTTTTTTAGTAGTTATTGATAAGATAGTATTTTTAATGTTCTATTCAAGAATATTTAATATTTTCTATGCCATCTTCGAAAGGTTAAAGATTTTTTTTATGATTATGTAGTATTTTTTTGTAACTAAGCAAGTCATAAAAAATATTATATTAAAGGTTGTTTGGTAGTTATATAACAAATTTAAATTTTTATGATTTTGTTTTTAATTCCAGGTTGCTTTTGCGCGCAAGGCTAAACAAAGTCTCTGGCATAATAACAAACATTTTTCCTACTGGTGCCGCTATGGCAGTCGCCAACAGGACGTCAGAAAACGACAGGTAATTTTTCCTTCAAAATCACCATTTTATTATTATGCACTAATGTCTTCTTTTTTGTAATTTTAGATGTCCGAATGTGTGAAATGGGGAAGTGTTGGAATGAATGCCGGAATGTTGCTGATTATGAATAAACAAAAATCAAGTTCAACATCGAAATGAGTTCAGACTCACAAACAAAATTTGTCGGACAACACTACAAGCTGCAAAACGTCTACTTTGAGCTTAAAAACGGTACCTTAACCTTTTATGGAATTCATATTCGATTTGAAGACACAAATTGCGTCAACAAAACATTGATCTGTATTAAATACTATTTTTTCTAAAATACTATGCTTACGAGATGAGGTGATAGGCAAACACAAGAAGTTGAGCCAATATTTGTATTTATAGATTCATTATACGAGTATATACTTCATTATTATTATATGTACACTTTCCAGACAAAAAAAAAACGATTGTTGTTCATTTATCTTAAGCAAAATATATTATTCACTTTTTGAAACTTGAAAGTGTTCAAAAAGAAAGCGAGAGAAGAAAAATTGCAGAAATACTGTGAATACTAAAAGACTTATTTTATTTTTGTTGTTGTTATTAGAGTTACTATTTCCTAAAATGTAAGATCTTTTTTTTATGAAATTTAAAAGAAAAAAAAAACTATAAGACAATTTTTTAATTGTTTAAGAAATTGTTAAATTTAAATTTTATAAATATTTATGTATAAACGTTTTGAAAAATTATTATTATTCTGCAACTGTTCTGATTGAATAGATGAGTACAGAAGCCAATATTAAGCGGAACAATTTTTTTGTATTATTAATTCTGTTTTTATAAAACGAACAATGTATGTTAATAAATTTATTTTCAAATATAACATAGATTTGGTGTATTTTATTCGAAAATTTGATGGAAAAAAGGAGCGCTTTCAAGGGGGAAGGCCAATAGGCTTGGCTTTGGTTTTGTGAAATCTATCCCATGCAAATCTGTTGAGGACTCACTACTTTTGTACCAGTGGAATGTTTGACACCAAATTTTGAGGGAATGTTCGGGTAGTGGTGTAGATAGGTTTTAAATGTTTTGTACAAAATCGTGGGGTAGCGGGGTAGTTGGTAGCGGGTTGCGTGTAGAAGGAGTGGGTAGCGGGGTAGCGAGTTGCGGGGTAACAGATAGCGAAGTAGGTCTCAGCGGGTACCGTACCGGTTAGAGGGTAGTGGGATATTAGGGGGGTAGGATAGTGTGGTAGCGAGGTACAAAAGTTTAGTTAGGTCTTTTATTTATCGATTGAGGCAGTACGAAGTCTGCTGGGTCAGCTAGTTGCATATATTATAAGAGAACTGCACAGAGATAGAAAAGATAGCAAAGAAAGAGAAAAAAAAAAACGTTGCGACAGTTTTTGTGAGGTCTGTTCTTTTACTTTTTGGACTTTTTTGAGAAAACTGTCAGACTTCGAGGATTGGATTTGGGGTACTGTGAATTAAATCTAGAGAAAAAATTTCACAATTCTTTTAAACTTTATCAAAATCCAATGTATTTTTCAGTTTTTGACGTCAAACAGCTACGATCGCAAGAGATCGCTAGATCCTTGTTCGATCGTGTCTCAAATAATCACCTTAGAAGTAGCACAAAATGTAGGGAAACAGTGGCAGCATTCTCCAGCAGCCATATCAGAGATACTGCCTCTGAAGTGCTAGGGTTTACACGGCCACTACAACAAAACCATTGGTTTGATGATGAATGCCGGCGAGCATATGCAGCTAAACAAGCCACTCGCAAGCTTTACTTACTTACTTATTTACAGCAGAAAAGAAGAGAGAAACTCCGACTTTTCAGAGAGAAAAGGAGGGAGCATGAGAAGCGCGTGATAGGAGATAGAGGGATGTCACAACAGGAACGAGGTTCGACAGTTTGACAAAAGGTTGAAACGATCCACCAAAGGTTTTACACCCTGAACCGAAGTCTGTAGAGGCCATCAAGGGTATATCGTAGTCAGTCAGTGCTGAGGATATGGAAAGACCACTTTTTTTAAGCTATGACAGCGATAACTAACAAGATTCCACCAGTTATGCAAATCCATTCAATTAGGGTCAAGCATACCACCAATTTCACCCATCCGACAGAGGCGATATCTAAACTTACATAAGTCGAACAGAGCCGTAAGAGCAGACTGCTTAGCTGCCGAACTGTATAAAGCAGCTGGATATGATTTGGTTGGAGGAAAGCATGCCCGACGACGTGTTTCCGATCCTCAAGAAAGTAGATCTACTGAACTGCACTAACTACAGACGTTAAAGTCTACTAAATATCCCCTACAAGATCTTGTCTGCCGTGCTGAGTGAACGTTTTTTTCAACAAACTGATAGGTCCGTATCAGTGTGGCTTAACTCTACGGCAGATCGTGGAAAAAACTCAAGAACTTCAAATCAATACTTACCACCTTTTCGTCGATTTCATTGCCGAGGTCTATAGAGACCAACTATATAGAACAGTTTTAGCATCCCAGAAAAACTCGTCAGTTTGTGTCAGATGACGATGGAAAACTCACGCTTTTCCATCATGTTCGGAAAAGACCCTCGCGGTTTTCAAAAAAGGTTGCAGATAAGGCGAGGCACATTCTTGAAAAAATCGTCCAACCAGAGGAACAATCTTTCAAAAGTCCGTCCAACTACTCGGATACGACACTGACATAATTGGAAGAACACAGCGTCGACTCTGCATAAATGGAGAATGGATCTGCATCTCTTATATATATAAAAATGGATGTATGTTTGTATATATCCAATGGACACCGAAATGGCAACACAGATATTTGTGAAATTTTCATGGTTAATACTGTTCTATTCAGTGGTGGTTTTTGTGAAAAAAAAATTGGAAAAACCTCATGGAAGAGTGGGAAAAGTGCATTGGTTTTCAAATGGACAACTTGACAATTTCAAAATGGGTTTTCGAGTGGAAAATAGAATAACTTAGAAAACTCATTGGTTTTCAAAGGGAAAATTGCATGTAATTGTAGGTGCACTGATTTTCAACTGAAAAAATTGAACATTTTTTATTGGGAACTCGGAAAACTCTGCGAGAGCACGAAGAACTTCAAAACCTAAAATCAAGTTTTGCATAGAATTTCAGGTGCATTGGTATGTTTGTATGTTCTGCAGGGACTCCTTATCCGTTCAATCCTCAATGAATTTTTCATTTGCATTTTACTGCATGCTTTAATGAAAGTAGAAAGTTAGTTTCAAAGCTTGGAAAAATTCAGATATTTAGTTCTCTATTGCAATTGGATTAAAGCAAATCACATTGCATTTTAACATAATTACTTTGGGGTTGCTCTGAAGGGTGACGAGACTAGGTTCGGTGTAAAATTTGTTGTCAAGCTAGAAAAACTTCATATATTTGAAATTGAAAATATTTGTGTCTTATCTGAAAGCGCTTCATTATGGTAAAACGTGGTTAGCTAAAGATTAGTATAAACAATAAAATGGATGTATGCTGATTTGTTTGTATGACCGGTATAGACTCTTAAGCCGCCCAACGTATTTTTATACAATTTTGACAGTACGTTTTGGGCAAATCTTACGGGAAAGTGGACAAATGGAAACCATAAAATGGTGGTCGAAAATTATACTTTTGAATAGGATTTTAGGTGCAACTGTTTAGAAATTGCTTTTCTAACGGAACAATTATTTTAGTGAAATATTCGGAAAATTCCGGAAAACGAGAATTTTCTTAAATTTATTTTAGATTTGATTTGAAGGCGGGACGATGTTCGTGGGGTCGGCTAATATTAAATAAAATGAAGATTCAACCAAGCACTGTACGAGCTGTTCAGCGACACCAACCAATGCACAAATGTTAAGGTCCAACGACTTAGAGGGCTGGCTCATGTAGAGCGAATGGATAATATTGCTCGTAGAAGAAGAAGACCGCTCCTCAGGTAGAGCACACAAGTGGAAGAAGACGTCAACCTATTTGATGTGTGAAAATGGAAAAAGCTAGTAAGGGACCGAGACCTTTGTTGGAGCTTGGAGGACGCCCTGGTCCGACCTGCACTGTAGCGCTACATTAGGTAAGTAAGTAAGTATCATTTCTTTTCTATTTCTTCTCTTAATGTTCTTTCTGGAATTTCAGTATAGGTTATAGTCATGCGAAATCATAGTACGAATACTCATTAGTTCACCCTGAAGCCCAACTTCGGTCATATGGTCAAGTACTAGGAACTGTTAATCACGATATATCCTCGTCGGAAATTGCATTATTCAATAATTCAAGACCAATCTAGACCGGTACCTCCTTTTTTAACTCTATCCTTCTTTCCTTATGCTCGTCATGTTGCATGAAAAGGGTATCAAGGACCTTTTGAGTGCGTACTCATTAAAAAAAAGCAAGACCTATTGACTATTGGATTTAACAATCTTTCCATTTAATTCGTATTTCCTCATTTTTGAATGAAAACAAACTCTTACTTTCAAAACATGTGCTCCACAAATGTTTACACTTTAATAAAGAATCCAATAACATTTCACAAATGTTCCGAAATACCCCGACTTGGATAAATACATACTGGTGTCTGTGTCGTCGTTGTCGGTGAGGTATGGCAGTATTCTTATGGCGGTAAAACCCATCGAGTTTATTTATTGTAAGACCACATTCTGTCCATATCAATACTATATATTTATTTTTGTTGTGCACTTGTGCAGCCAAATAAAAAATGAAATAAGGCAAATACAATTTTTAAATTCATTTGTTTTCATTTTAGTTTTTTTTTTTTTTTGGCAAATGTATTTCAACTGCGTAGATCAGAGGCGAAATTTAATACTTTCATGCAGGGTGTGGTTCTGCAAAACAATAATACCTAATAAATGGCAAAACAAAGTTCTACTTGACCAAGGCTGTTGATATTAAATAATTTTGATATTTTTAATTCCAGTACCCACTTTTTAATTGATGGTTTTATTTTTAAATCGACTTCTTATTTTGATTTGATTTTATCTCCTGAGGTAGTAGGAAGGTACATATATATTTGAGATTAAGAAATCACAAACGATTTATCTGTTTACTGCAATTTGAGGGTATTGCGTATGTTGAAAAAAAATCAAACGAAGAATCAGTTCCTTACCACCATCGGAAACATTATGGAAAACGCATTAAAGGAATTATCTTCTTGGGCAACTAAGAACGGTCTCGGGGTCAACCCCACCAAGACAGAACGCTGAGGAAAGAATGAAAAAAGCACTATGTGCATTCTACACATGCAAAAAGACCTTCGGTGTACGTTGGGATATGCGACCGCAAGTCATCCAATGGATGTACACAGCGATTGTCGACCCATTCTTACCTATGGCTCTATTGTATGGTGGAAAGCAGTGGAAAAATCAAGCTATCTTAAGAACCTGAATAAGGTACAGAGAAAAACCAGGCGCTCAGAGATCCACACCACAAGCTGGGTTGGAAATGGTCTTGGAATTCCCAGCTCTGGATGAGTTCATAAGGTGCACGGCAGCCAAAACTGCAATTCATTTAAAAGAACTGAGTTTTTGGAAGCACAGCACTTATGGACACGGGTCAATCTTACAAAGTGTTCGTCAAGTGTTCGAAGAGTCCGGTTGTGCAGTGCTTTGTCTCTTGTTCTAGTGTTTATTTTTATGTCCCGTCCTCGTCCCTCGCGTCCGTTATCAAAAAACAAAAAATTAAATTAAATTAATAAACGCCACCAACAAAAAAGAACAATAATAAACATTAAATAAAACACTCAAAACCCAACATAAAACTAATTCTAAAACGAGCAAAAAAGAAAACCAACAAAAAACCATCGAAATCAACCAACAACAATAGCATCGCAAACAAACGCCAAAAAAATGCACCCACAAAAAAGACTTAAAAATACCCGCTAGCCACAAGAGCACAGTAAGTACATATCCATCCCGTTCTCCTCGTTTCCCCGTCGTACAATTGCACAGCTTATCATATGCATTACATTGCATTGAGCTTTTTTTACTCATTCAATGTGTGCATATGGTGTGTTGTCAATAGCAGATGAATAGAGATTAACTGTTTGAATTCCAGGGTCGGATCGATTCACGCTGCCGTTAAGGCATAACACTGACAGTGGCGCTGAATCGTAAAGATTTCTGATATTCAATTCAGTGACTCTTTTAGATCTTGTCTGTTTTGGTCTTTTATTTTTTTTAACTTGTAATGATCGATAATTTCAGAGTCGATTATTGCAATATTCGTGGGCTAAGAATTAATTTTCTTGCTGTGTACATCCACACTGTTACAAACAGGCCAGCTGTTTTGGCACTGAGTGAAACCCAAGTAGGTGAGAATACCGACCCTGCTGAATTTCTTATTCATGGGTATTGCTTAGTGCCTTTATTCTTCTCCCACCATGGTCTCGCCGCCTACATTAGGGATGATGTCGCTTATCAATTCCTTCCACAATATGGACATTGCTCCGACCCTTTTTTTAATCTTATGTGGTTCAAGTTCACCATAAATAAGCACATCATCCACTATTGTTTCCTCTATGGAAGCCCAAATTTGGACAGAGCTTCAACTTCTCACGAATTTGACGCTCTGTCTGACTCCATCCAAAGAATTGTATCCTTATATCCTCACACTGAAATCGTTATTACGGGCGATTTCAATGTACACAATTCTTCGTGGCTTCTCCATTCGGGCCAGACAACACCCGAAGGAATGTGTGCTGAAATCTTTGCTGAGTTTAACCACCTCACTCAGCTGGTCACTGAGCCCACTCGAATATCGGATATTGATGGCCAAGCGGAAAATACTCTTGACTTGTTCCTTACGTCTGACCCTGATAAATACACTATCAATGTATTAACGCCTCTAGGCAGATCAGACCATAGTATAATATCTGCAAATTTCTCGTGCCAAACTAATCCAGTTAAAGAAAGAGCTCCGAAGAGAACCGTATGGCAATACGAGAAAGCCAACTGGGACGGTCTCAATAACTTCTTCCGGATCTTTAACTGGTCACTATGCTTCCTCGATAGTGACGTAGACGCCAGCGCAGATATGATTACTAATATGATTATCTTGGGAATGAAAACTTTTATCCCGAATAGAGTTAAAAGCATCAAACCTAAGGAAAAATCATGGTTTGATTCAAGCTGTAAAGAGGTTATCAGGGAAAAAGAAGTAAAGTTCCGGTGTTATAGAGCCAACCCAACTGAGGAAAACCGGAACAAGTTTAAACAAGCCAGGAAGGCCTGCAATGCCCATATTCGACGGACTAAGTTTTTGCATGATCAAAAATTAAGGCAAAAAATACTGCAATGTCCCAAAGGCAGTAAGAATTTTTGGTCTTTTGTGAAAAATATGAAGAATTCTTCTTCTTCCTCGGTCCCTACGCTCGTTGACAATGACACTCCAGTTGTTAGCTCTCTCGCGAAAGCTAACCTTTTTGCAAGGCAGTTCGCCTCCAACTCTTCGCTGCCAGATAGTGTCATGACTCCCCCAGCTCTAGAGCGCGTCAATGATTCCATGGGGCAAATCTTCTTTCGCACTCGTGCTGTGGCGAGAGTCCTAAAGGATCTCAACATACATAAATCCGCTGGTCCGGATGGTATCCCCGCTGTTGTTCTGAAGAGGTGTTCTTCCACGCTGGCAAAACCCTTGCGTAAGCTTTTCCATCTATCCTATTCTTCTGGGCTCGTTCCGAGCAGTTGGAAAACAGCATTTGTCCAGCCAATCCCAAAAAAAGGCGTATCTTCTTCTCCCTCCAACTATCGTCCGATTGCACTAACGTCCCTTCTTTCTAAGGTCATGGAAACGCTGATAAACTATCAGCTCAAGAAATATCTCGAAGACCGAAAGCTTCTTAATGACCGGCAGTACGGCTTTCGCAGCAACAGGTCCACTGGTGATCTGATGGTTTATCTCACCGAACAGTGGAACAAATCTTTACATCGTTTTGGAGAAAGTAAGATTGTTGCACTTGATATTTCAAAGGCATTTGATAAAGTCTGGCATCTTGCTCTTTTATCGAAAATGCGTGCTTTCGGTATCGATGAATCCCTTCTTCGATGGATTAGAAACTTTCTTTCGAACCGTACAATACAAGTTGTATTGGACGGTTTCAAGTCTGAAACCCACAATATAAACGCTGGTGTGCCCCAGGGCTCCGTTTTGTCTCCAACACTCTTCCTCATTTTCATAAATGATCTCTTGTCTGTAACTTCTAATCCAATTCATTGTTTCGCCGACGATAGTACCCTTAGCTTTTCATATTCGTTCCCAGACTCACATCCCTCCACTTCGGATGTGGACCTGCAACGGCAAAATATGATAAGCTCATTAAACTCTGACTTAAACAGCATTGTACAATGGGGAATTAAAAACCGCGTCGAGTTTAATGCTTCGAAAACTCAATGCTGTCTTGTATCGTCAAAGCGAGATGTACGCCCCTTGCCACTGTCCATGAGTGGCACTTGCATCAATGAGACCGAACATCTCGAGATTCTCGGTATGTGCATTACAGACCACCTTTTGTGGAGCGAGCACATATGCGATGTCGCCAAAAATGCCGCAAGATGTTTGGGTTTCTTAAGACGGTGCAAGAAATTTTTCTCCCCTTCTGATCTGGCTATTATCTATAAAACCTATATCCGCCCAAAGCTTGAGTACAATTCCCATCTCTGGGCTGGTGCTCCAGCTACTTACTTAAGCCTCTTGGATGGAATACAAAAAAGAGCTGTAAGAATGATTGGTGATAGAGAGATCACTGACTCATTCACCTCTTTAGACCACCGTCGTAACGTTGCGTGTCTCTCCTTGTTCTACCGTTACTTCTACGGTAATTGCTCTAGTGAAATAGCCAGTTGCATTCCTCCCCTCAAACAATTCACCCGTAATACTCGCGCTTCTAGGAATGCCCATCAGTTTACCCTTGAGCCCAACTTCGGACGTACTGTCAAGTATAGAGAATCATTTTTTAGCCGTACTACGCGAATGTGGAACTCTCTTCCACACTCTGTCTTTCCCGATCATTGCAATGTTCAAGAATTCAAGACCAATGTACATCGACACCTCCTTTCCAACCCCTTCACCTCTTCCTAATGCACTCACTGTGTCTCTGGCATAAAAAGGGTATAAAAAATCCCTTGAGTGGGTGCAAATTATAAAAAAAAACAAAAAAAAAATATGACACGATTCCAGGACTGATGGAGACCACCGTTTACATTCCCCCTTTACTAGATCTCGATAGGAAATTTTCTATTTGCATTCCAGAAAGACAGGGTTGGGATCCTAATTCACTTATAAGTAAACAGGGTATCCCTTTCTACACTGACGGTTCAAAAATTCAATCAGGAACAGGTCGGAAGGAAGAGAGTCGTATAAACTCTCAGCTGACTGTAGTGTCTTTCAGGCCGAGATCTATGCCATTGAAAAAGCAGCTGAATTGGCGCATCATGAAAAGCTAAGCTCTTCGGAGATTACTTTTTTTCGTGGACAGCCAGGCTGCTATCAAAGCCTTAGCCAGTGAGACCATAAGATCAAATGCAGGTTTAAACAGTAGGAAGGAATTAAATAGAATTTGCCGCACTTACCAGGTTTAGCTCTGCTGGGTTCCTGGACATATCAATATAGAAGGGAACGAAATAGTAGATGAACTAGCCAGGAAAGGGTCAGAAGCAGACACAAGTAGCAGCGACCATTCAGATAGAGGACCACTCGTCCCGATTGGGGTACTCAAGAGGAAGATAGACCTTAAATCAAAAGAGAAAATTAATAACTCCTGGAAATCCAGGAACGATTGTGTAATCTCTAGAAGTTTATGGCCTAACACTAATGCAAACGAAACTCGGTATATTCTATCGCTGAGTAAAAGGAACATTAAAATCCTGATAGGTGTACTACCGAGTCATTGCGCCATTGGTACAATGGCCAACAAGATAGGGGCATTTGCACACGATTTCTGTAGGAGCTGTCAGGATGAGGAAGAAATAGAAACCATCAAACACCTGCTCTGTGACTGTCCGAACATCAAACTAACCGACACCGTCATTTTGGGAACAGGTTTGTTGGGGAATTGGATGATCTAGCACGGGTCTCAATGGCAAACATGAGGAAATTTATAGATAGCACAGCCTGGTTCGCTAACGAACCAGTCTACGTTTATCGGCAATTTTGAACAGTATCGATGCTAACTTTTATTTTTATAGGGGATCACAATGGACCAGAAGGCCCCCGTGTATGCAATAGTATCACGCTTTGCACACCTTTTATCACCTAACCTAAGAATCAGTATTGCCAATTGCTACTTCTTTTGACTTAGAAGGCAATTGAGTATTAAAGTCCTCTCTCGAGCAACTAAATTGTCACTATACAAGAGACATGGATGTTGACAACAACTCTTAGGAAAAAAAACTTTTTCGAAGAACCAAGAACTGTACGTGTCACTGTACAAAACCCTTATCAACCTTGAAAAAATTGGACGAAGATTCAACCAAGAAGCTGTTCTGTGACACTGACCTAGCCAGGAAAGTTAAGGTCCAACTACTTAGATGGTTGGGTCATGAGGAGCAAATGGAAAACAATGCTCCGTCTTGTAGAGTCTGCGAATCCAACCCAGAAGGACGTCGCAGACGAGGAAGACTGCGCCTCAGGTGAAGCACACAGGTGGTAGAAGAGCTCAACCAACTTAGAGTTCAAATCAAGAGACCGACCAACCGAGCTGGCTGGAGACACTTGTCGGATGAGACCCTGGTCCGACCTGGACTGTAGCGCCACATTAAGTATGTAAGTAAGTAAGTATTGTTTCTTGTCTATTTCTTTTCTTCTGCCTGGTAGCAGGTTTGCAACTTGGAGCCACCCGTTTAACTCTTTAGAGCTTTTATCTGCTCTGAGTAAACGAAATGATGAGGTTTCAATCCTTTATTGGGCCACTTAAAGATTGAAAAAGATCCAAAAAATTATATTCAGGATCAAGAAATCGAACAGGTGTTCGAAATGTAGAAGGGAACCTAGTCACCAAAGCATGGGGAATTAGGGAATTGAAGATACATTCAAATCGCTTTTTCAGCAGACATAATCAGAAGAAAGAAAAGAGGGACCACCCAATGAAGATCTTGTCTGTGATGAATACGTCTACATCAGAGCTGCATATGACAATTTTCTTCAACATATTCGTACTTGGCTGTGCGGACAGCGAATTGAATGAGTCATCTGTCCAACTTCATCTTCGTCTCGCAATTGCAGGTTGCAGACGAGGCACAAGGAAAATCGATTCTTCTGTACAAAGACGATGCAAATGACAAAATGCTTTGTATTGAAAACTAGAAGACCCATGCGACGGACTGTGTCCGATTAAAGACTGATTTTTACGTGGATTGGGGCCGGATACGTGAGTGTAGGTTATTTATTATTATTATTATTTGTTTTTGGGGAACTCGTCAGTTTAACAAATTATTTATCCTCTCACTCCACCACCATTTCACCTAAAAAACTTAAACCAAAAAGAAGAAAGCATAAATCGGTTCCCAGAAAGTACACAAGACTTTCAATTTTCAAATAAAAGTAAATAAAGAAGCACTTACCTCCCGCAGCAATCCGAAGAGCACATCGGTCGACAGTGACCTTTCGTGAGCTTCATCCATTATAATTGCCGAATACCCATCCAAATCGGGATCCCTCAGACTCTCTCGCAGCAGAATACCATCAGTCATATACTTTATGACAGTCTTTTCGGTTGTGCAATCCTCAAAACGAATTGCATAGCCAATTTCTTCCCCTTCAAATTCAAAAATGGTTAAGCTCAACTGAACCATCAAAAATCTTCCATCTAACTTACCTAATCGAGTTCCCATTTCATCAGAGACACGCTTAGCCACCGACATGGCTGCCACTCTCCTCGGCTGTGTGCAGCCAATCATCCCGAAATTACTATACCCGTCTTCGTGCAAGTACTGTGTCAGCTGAGTGGTCTTACCACTGCCGGTCTCACCGACAATAATCACCACTGAGTTCTCTCGAATCACATTCAAGAGCTCCTGACGCACCGCAAAAACTGGCAGGAAGCGTCTCTGTTCGAAAATTGTCTTCTTGCGTGAGAAGTCGCTCTTGCCGCCACTATCCGAGTCCTTCATGTGTTCGGCAAACTTTTGATCTTTGCGATAGTCTGCCGTGTCGGTTTCCTGGTCGAACTTGGAGTCTTCGGCTTCGTTCTTCTTTTCAATGCCCATTATATTGCCCAGTTTGGTGCCACCGAGTTCCCAGTGTTTCTTTTGGGCTTTTTTGCGTTCTTTTTGCTCGCGATAGACTCGAACCAGACCGCTGCCTTTGCGAGCTATCAGAGCCATATCGGATGTGGGATCCTTGACGGGAATCACAGGTTCCGGCTGTTTGGTGAATACAATTCGACCATCCAAAAACGGTGGAACGATATGGTGAACCAGCAAGTGGACTCTTTCGACTGCTTCCTCGTCGAAATCTTCATTGACATTGATCGACATGACCACGCCTGAAGTGAGCATACGATTTCGCTCCCAGAGTTCGTTGTCTTTATTGATTTGACGCTGCTGGGCACTAATACGTTTAGTGCGCTTTTGTTCGAGGAGTTCTTCCCGTTTTCTGCAATTAAAGCGAACAATTAGCTTTGTTTTTGAAGACGAGCAAAACTTCGAATCTTACCTGAAATATTCAGCATTTGGTCCTGCGAAGGGATTGTTATCATCATCGTAGCCCTCGTCGATGTTGTACCACTCACGATCGAGCCGACGCTGCTCTTCTTCCCAGAGGTCCCGATCTTCTTCGGATTCGCCCCAAGGCTGGCGGACGCTGCGACCAGTGGCCGGAGTAGCTCCCGACTTTTTTCGATCATTTGCCCACGAGTTGTACTTGTGGGCTGGAGTTGGACGCGGTGTTTCGTCCTGCCGGATACTGCGACGAGTTGACCAATCCGGTCGGTCGCTAACATAAGACTTTGGCGTGGGAAAGTCCCATGATGACTTCTTTATCGGTCCACCACGCTCGTCGTCTTCGTCCCAGGAGCTATTGGCAACTGAATTGCCGGACGGCGTGCGAGGCTCGTCTTTAAATCGAGGTGTGTTGATGCTCCGCGAAGAGTCCGGCTCACGTTTGTGGCGTTCAGAGTAGCTTTCGTCACGGTTTCGGCTTCTGTCACGGTCCCGATTACGTTCCCGTTTTCTATCGCGATCATGATATCGACGGTCACGCCGATCACGATCGCTTCGCCTGTGTGAACGGTCACTTCCAGAACGTTCGCGTTCTTTATCCTTTGTCGAATAGTAAACCCCCTTGGAACGATCCCGATTGATGTGCTCGCGCAAACGATCTCTAGCCAGGTCGGATACACCTCCTGTATGCGATGGAGTCTCATCTTTGGGCTCTCTTAACTGACGACTGAGTTTGTGAAAACTGTTTGTGTCCGGAGTTTTGAAAGCAAAATCCTTGGTACTGCCTGGTGTTTGGCTCCCATCTTTGTCGTCGTAGTCGTTGTCTTTAAATGATATCAAACGTTGAGCATCTTCGCGTTCCTTGCGACGTTGTGCCGCCAATTTGTCTAGGCCGAGAATCGAAGGCTTCGGAACTTTGAACGAGTGATCGTCTTTGTCTTTGGACTTTTTTATAACGAGGCCACCTTTGGTTGGGGCGGGGCCTTCTAAGCGATGCACGTTATCATCATCGTCCATTGGTTTTTGATTTTAATCAAATTGTTTGGATAGTTTAATAAAATTTTCCCGTAACGAAAACTAGAAACGTTTTATTTTTACCGATGACAGTAATCTGGCTAAACAAGTGATTTTGACGTTTCATCATTTGCAACTATTAACAGGGATGGCAGTGAGTGAGGTAGACCTGAAGGGCTGTGTTCATAGGTTGAAATGTTTATGGACGTAAAACAATTTAAATTGAAGAGAAGGCAATTGGCTACCACACGGTTATGTTATTAATTATTATCCATAATTTCAATAGAATAAAGAATATAATTTTTCAAATCAAAAACTACCGAATTACAAACAGCGATGTTTATGACGTTTCCTAATTAAATGAGTACAGATAAAATAATAAAAAGACGTTAAAAATAACAATAACGCGATAAATTGCTTTCAGTGTGGTCATACCGTAGGAAAATTCACCTGAAGTGCGTTTTTGCGCTGACTATAATCAACTATAATCAACAATGGTTGACTATTTCTCGTTTTTGCACGCCAATAGTTACGATTCGTAATCACAATTGTCGTTTTTGCGGTCTGTGTTGATGTGTCAAATCGTAACTATCTCTAACTATTTCCAATCCATCTCAGGAGGTGAGTTGAAAGTGGTTGGTGTGTCAAAGTGTGACACAAAAACTATAGTCAACTATCGTCAGCGCAAAAACGCACCTCTGGATTGTTAATGTAACCAGAGGTTAAGCAAACATAGCTGCTTGCTGCTTTCACAACTGTCACTGTCACAACAAAACAAAACAAAAAACAAAACGTCATCAAAAATCGAGAAATCAACAATTTTTCTTTAAACCACTGCAAACAAGTTTTAATTTCACTTTGAATTATTTCCTTTTCTAAATTAATATTTATGCCAAAAGAGCTCCACTTAATTTCTTGAATTATTCCGACATCCAAGTGCCTTATGGAAAATGTTTGCAGTTTTTAAGCACTTATTTAAGCTCCAATTCCTCATCATTCTCATTGCTATTTTCGCCGGTGTCTATTATCCACAAATTCTGGAAAAAATCAAATCGCTTATCATCGAATTATCGACATCATCGTCTGCTGATAATGAGCCAATAGCAGTTAAATTCACAGCTGAAGGTCAATCTGAGTTGTATACCAAGGAGGAACTGGCCAAATTCAATGGAGCGAATGAGGACGCACCAATTTATTTGAGTATCCTCGGTTCGGTTTACGATGTGACCAAGGGAAAGAAACACTATGGCACAGGTTGTTCGTATTCTTATTTTGCTGGTAGAGATGCTTCCAAATCCTTCATCACTGGAGAATTCGAGGTGTTCGATGAAAGTTCGGACGATGTATTGTCGCTGAAACCAAGTGAGGTGCTGAGTCTTTATGATTGGAAGAAATTCTACGACAAGGAATATATTTTCAAAGGATTCGCCATTGGAAGGTTGATATTTATTATTTATTTTAAAGAAGCTCATATTAATGATTTAATATTTACAGATTCTATGACAGCCAAGGTGCCAAGACACCATATTTTTACAAACTCGATGCAATCGCCGATCAAGCGCTTGAAGACAAGAAAAATGAAAGTAAACTGCTTGAACTCTATCCTCAATGCAATATCCAGTGGACAGAAGAGAAAGGAACTCGTGTCTGGTGTACCGATCAATCGGGTGGCAAGAAACGCGATTGGATAGGTGTACCTCGAAAGTATTATCAACAAGGCAAAGACTACCGCTGTGCATGCATAAAGGAATCAGAACTCGACTCCCCCCATCTTAAGCCTTATGACGACTGTGATCCTCTTTCAACGACCTGTTTCTATAAAGTAGAATGAAATCACGACAATTGAGTTGATTTTTTGACCAATTTTTGTAATTAATGTAGTAAGTGGAAATATAGTTTTCCGTCGGCTTTTTTGGTCGCTGTAATTTTTGCAATGAAACAATTAAGTTACATTCACTTTCCCAACGTTTCGGCAGGGATTGCTGCCTTCTTCAGGGGAATTAAGCAAAATAGGAAAAATGGATTGTCAAAACATTTATATAAATGTCTGTCTGAAAAACAGACTAAACTTCATTCCTCGAAGTGCTTACCATATATTTATTATTTATTTTCAATTTATATAAATGTTTTGACAATCCATTTTTCCTATTTTGCTTAATTCCCCTGAAGAAGGCAGCAATCCCTGCCGAAACGTTGGGAAAGTGAATGTAACTTAATTGTTTCATTGCAAAAATTACAGCGACCAAAAAAGCCGACGGAAAACTATATTTCCACTTACTACAGAAATCACGAAAAGTTATTTTAAGTTTTTTTTTAGTGCAATTAAGTAAATCAGTTTTGTTACAATAGGTCCGTTCGTTTACCTCACAAAACTGCCCAAAGCTGCCCAAAACTGCCCAAAACTCCCACTTTTGCGTTCGTTTACTGCCACAAAAACTAAAATCTGTCACTTTTGAAGGAGAAAAATATTTCCCCTTCCTGCCGAATTTAGCTACAAAAATTTCTTGTGGCAAATGTGTAAATTCTGTCAAACCATAAGAAGTACATACATTGAATTTTTTTGACGTTTGACATAATTTTGTGCATTGGGCAGATTTTGCCTGTAAAGCGTTCGTTTACTTTTTGGGCAAATCACAAAATTTCATCCCCACTCCTCAATTTTTGACAGTTTTTGCACAAACTGCCCAAAAAGTAAAAGAACGGACCTAATTTTAAAGTATTAATAAATTATTTGACTTTTATAACGAATTTTCCGATCTTTTGAGTTGTCAACTGTCAATTAACAACTTTTAACATTACTCATGAGGTAGCTATTTGTAAATGTCTGTAGGTCTAAGTATGAATGATCTTTGTTTGAAATGTAGATGGTAGAATAATTTGAAAAATATAAGAGTTTGTAGTTTGAAGCACTTTATATAATGCACAAGTGCCTATCTATTCAAAATAAAATGTATACCAACAGTAGTAAATTTATATATGTAATAGAAATGTACCTATATCAATACTTCATCTGAAACAGTGTAATAGAGACGCATATAATGTACAAAATATAAAACAATCAAAGAATAAGTAGAAAAGAAAATGTTTTTGGTTTTCATTTCGAAAATGTGAGGACGTTCTAGTTCCTCTACACCGAACCCGTTAATTTTACACAAAAATGCCTCAAAAGCGGGTTGGGGTCGTTTTCCCGGAAATCAACTTCCCGGATAACGATTTCCCGGATAACGATTGCCTGGAAAATATTTTCCCGCACTACTATTGCCCGTGTAACGATTGCCCGGAAAAAATCCTACCTTTTTTCATAAGAAACCAATCCTTTTTTGTCACACAAAGTTTTGAGAATTAAGGAGATCGAAATCTGATACCTTTTTCGATTTTTCTAACAACCCTGAATTAGGCCACACCCTTTTTGAAAAACAGAAATTTTAAGAGACACCAAACGCTGAGAATCATGGAGAACGAAGCATTTCAATTTTTCGTTCAAATATTTCTATATAAGCAGTTGCTTTTTTGGGAAATCAGTCAGTTGCAGATATCACATGCTAAGGAGAGGATACTCCGATGCTTTTTTTTTGTGTTTATAAACAATTAAATAAAATACAAAGTTATAGTTTAAAATTCGGGCGAATTAATTGTTTATGAAACATGTCATTGACATTACAGTACTTCGCACATGAATGATACGAACTACAGACACATAGCAGCACTGGCGACTGAGGCCATCGGCTGGGACTGAAACAAGACAAACGACAGATAGACACATAGAAGGAAAGAACACATAACATTAACCTAAGTGGCACAGAGGAGGAGACATAGATTTACACTGTCTCATATTATCGCACAGGTGGCCTCAGATAAGCTGGCGATTATTGTAGAAAAAGACTGCTGCCGAAGCTGGGGCATGAACCCGCAACGTTTGGCTTAGCAGTCAACTACACTATCCTCTGAACCATGGCCACCTGCTAAAACCTATGTCTTCTCTTCCTGTAAAGGATAAAACGTTCTTTTAAGCACGAAGAATAATTCAAAAAGAGATATGACCTTAAATTGTTAATAATAATATTTGAGACAAATAGCTCTGTGATCATAGCCGTAGCTAGGATTTTGTTTCAGGGGGGGTTAAGATAAAAAAGGAAATATATGTATCAAATTTATCACATTTTTTCAATTCGCCGAAGCCAATTCATTTGTTCTCGAAACAATGTTTGATGGAAAGTTTAAAAATAATTCTTGAGTGTATCTATTACCCTTTATTAATGGAAAGGGGTTGGAAAGGAGATGCCGGACTGCCGGTGTACATTGGTCTCAAATACCTGAACATTGCATTGAATTGGAAAGTCAGAGTGTGGAAGGGAATTCTACATTCTTGAAGTACGGCTAAAGAACGATTCTCTATACGTGAGAGTACGCCCGAAGTTGGACTCTGATGGCCATTCCTAGAAGCGCGAGTATTACGGGCGAATTGTTTAAGGGGAGGAATGCAACTGGCTATTTGACTTGAGCACTTACCTTAAAAGTAACGATAGAACCGAAAGAGACACGACACGACGCGAACGGGGAGAACAATTTCTTGTACTGTCTTCAGAAACGCAAACATCTTGCGGCATTTTTGGCGACATCGCATATGTGATCGTTCCACAAAAGGTGGTCAGTGATGCACATACCGAGAATCTTGAGATGTTCGGTCTCATTGATGCAAGTGCCACTCATGGACAGTGGCAGGGGAGGTAAATCTCGCTTTAACGATACAAGACAGCATTGAGTTTTCGAAGCATTAAATTCTACGTGATTTTGTATTCTCCATTGTACAATGCTGTTGAAGTCCGTGTTTAATGGGCTTATCATATTTTGCCGTGGATGTGGAACTACATCCAAAGAGGAGGGATGTTAGTCTGGAAATGAATAAGAAAAGCTAAGGGTACTATCGTCAGCGAAACAGTTGATTGGATTAGAAGTTACAGAGAAGAGATCATTTATAAAACTGAGAAAGAGGGTCGGAGACAAAACGAAGCCCTGGGGTATACCTATACCAGCATTTATATTGTGGTTTACAGACTTGAATCCGTCCAATACAACTTGTAGTGAACGGTTCGAAAGAATGTTTTTCATCCAACGAAGAAGGGATTCACCGATATCGAAAGATTGGTTCCACTGTTTGGTGAGATAAACCATCAGATCACCAGTGGACCTGTTACTGTACTGCCGGTCATTAAGAAGCTTTCGGTCTTCGAGATATTTCGTGAGTTGATAGTTTATCAGCGTAAGTGCAATCGGACGATAATCGGAGGGAGAAGAAGATTCGGCTTTTTTTGGAATTGGCCGGACAAATGCTGTTTTCCAACTGCTCGCAGTATCCCATAAGAAAGATAGATTTAAAAGCTTACGCAATAGTTTTGCCAGCGTGGAAGAACACCTCTATAGATTAATAGCAGGGATACCATTCGGACCAGCAGATTAATGTATGTTGAGAACTTCTAGAACTCTCGCCACAGCACGAATGCGGTAGAAGATTTTTCCCATGGAATCATTGACGCGCTCAAGAACTGGGGGAATCATGTTACTCTCTAGCAGCTTTCGCGAGAGAGCTAACTGGATTTTTTTTATTGTCAACGAGCGCAGGGACGGAAGAAGAAGAAAAATTCTTCATATTTTTACAAAAGACCAAAAATTCATACTGCCTTTGGGACATTGCAGTATTTTTTGCCTTAATTTTTAGTCATGTAACGACTTCTGTAAAAGAAATATGGTTATCTCAGCTTGTAGGTAACTAGATGGCGAGAGTAGTAAATGATATCTTGATTATACCAAACCAAATAAATATGCAAAGGTTTCTGGAAGAAAATAGAAAAATACCCTTAAGCTTCAATGGAAAAGTTACAAAATCAGTGTTAGCAAAACCCCGTAACCCTCCCCCTAAATACGGCTATGTCTGTGATACTCATTCAATTAATTGGCTAAAAAAGTTGAAGTTGTTCCACTATTATTCTATGACCTTACGTCAGTTTTTTCAGCGTATGTCATCCAATTGTTGTTTTAGCTGTATACAATGTTCTAGTAATTTGTTAACAACAAAATCCCAAACATTTCTCCCCAACATCATGTATGTCTATTTTCAATTTTTTCATACCAAAATAAAAATTTTAACAGAAAAAACGAAAAAAAAATGTCGAAAAAGCAAACTCAAATCATAAACAATTCTAAGAAAATTATTGGTCTCAACCTAAAATCAAAAATAACAAAATTAAATACAACAATTTTGCATATCATACATTCCAATACGAAATAGTCATTTCGGAATAAATTTCCAAAATAGTGCTACATCCCGGAAAAAAAAATAGTACCGTTTCTTTTTCCAAATAGTAGTAAATCTTGCAAGCAAAAATTTTCCGGGCAATCGTTATACGGGACTCTACTTTCCGGGCAGTCGTTACGCACCGCAAAAAGTCAGCCCACTATAGAAATTCCGCAAAATAGGGTTAAACATTACTTAAATTCCTGGATTACATAATCAAATGTCAGCAGCCAATATAACATCCAAGGGATCTACTGGTAAGACGTAACTCACTTAAACTCAGGAATTTCGAAAAAAAATTGTGGGCATGACAGTGTGGGACCCACTTATCGTTCTGCGTTATTATTGTGTGCTCTTTATCGTGCTTTCTGTCGTTTTTTTTTCGCTGAAATAAATTAGCTTGAACTATGAAGAAAATTAAATGAAACATATTAATATTGGCACAGTATTTGAAAGACCAAATGGAATCTCTGCTAAGACCACCCAGCATTTATTACAAAATTAATAAATGAAATTGTAGACGAAGCAGTATTTATTCACTGGGCATATTAACACAAGCAAACCTTTACCTATCCAAAATTTTACAAAAAGCCATGACAATTGGCTTGCGAAATCATTTATTAGAATATTCATAGTTGGCAGGTTTAGTTAAAGATAAACGTTCAACCAATAAGAAATGATTGATTGAAAAGTCCAATAAGTCTTGTAAGGATCCTCTTCATTTTGCCCCTTAGAAATAGTCTTGTTTGAGGCAGATGATCGAAGAAATAAGCTTTCTTAAGCATGAGGTTGTTTAAAATAACAAGATAAGAATAAGTTAGGTTTACAAGCAAAAAGTAAAAAAAGGAATACAGTTTAAAAAAAAGCCTATAAAAACACGTATACGCCCGAGTGTACATTTTCATTTCATCTGTAATAAAATACGAAATATATAAAATACATGAAAGCAATGTTTGCACTGGGTACCTATTGTTTCGGCGTTTTTGTTTTGCATTTGCGTTTCGCCACAGGTTATCTCGCAAAATGATCGTTTCGCAACTTTTTGTGATTTCTCTTAAAATGTATTAATTGTTTTTATTGGTAGTTAGAACGAAACAAGGTGATTATTCAGACATTGAAGCATTATAAACCCTTGCTTCAAGCATTTATTTATATTGTAATGTGTATACACTTTATTTATCTCATACGCTCTGTATCTCCTTCTATTGTAATGTCTAATACTAATGTGTATACTTTATTATCTCTTTACTTACTCCGTATCTCTTGTTTATTTAATGTACATACTCTCTTTACTTAATATCGTTTAATTGTAGTAGTAAACACTTATGTGTATAACAGTTAAAAATGAGGGGCAACATCTAGTGGTTAAAAAGAGAACTTCTGGAACATTCGGTTTAGTAGTTTCTAGAACCATTATCAGGACTATATATACCCGATTCGAAATCGAAACGATATAGTTGATTGTGAACTGCGATAAGTAAAGTACACTGTGTTTGAAAAGTTATAATTGAAAGTGTTGAATAAATAAGTTTGTGAGTGATTTGAATAAAGTGAATTTGTGTTTTATTTAAAAAGTGAATAAGTTTTAATTGTCGGACCAAGCCGAATATTACATTGGTGTCAGAAGTGGGATTAAAACTTATTGAGAA
Organism: Sphaerophoria taeniata; assembly: GCA_943590905.1. NCBI lineage: Eukaryota > Metazoa > Arthropoda > Insecta > Diptera > Syrphidae > Sphaerophoria > Sphaerophoria taeniata. The sequence continues at coordinate 31,663,339 of OX016541.1, forward strand.
TAAAACAGTGAACAGTGATTAAACTATTTTGTGTGAAATAGTGAAGTTAAAAAATGATAAGTAAAGTTTTGAAAGACTTAACTGTCGCTGAGCTAAAGGCCGAATTAAGCAAACGTGGCTTAAGTGCGGCAGGATATAAAATCGAACTCGTAAAACGGCTACAGGAATATCTGGAAGAACAAAATGAAGACCCAGATACGTTTGCTTTCGAAGTGGAAGCAAAATCGGAAGAGGTAAATGCAACTGCCGAATTATCTACCATGATGACACTTCTTCTAGCTAAATTTGAAGAGAATCAAAAGAAGCAAGAAACTCAAAACAAGAATGTTCTGGAGCAACTAGAAACTCAAAGAAACGAGCAGAAGACCGAGCAAGAGAATGTCCTCAAACAACTGGAAACACAAAGGAATGATGTTCTAGAGCGTTTTGATGAACAGAAAAATCTTCTAGAAGGCAGGTTTGCGGACTTCGAAGAGAAAATCAATACTCTCGACGAGTGCGTCGGAAAACAAAATGCACGTATCGAGAAAATCGACGAACAAATCGATACCATCACAAAGGAACTGGAAAAAGTGCGAAAGATGAAAGCTCGAGAACCTTCTGGTGAGTGCTCAAGGAAGAGAGAAGTGAATCCTCCAAGCTTTGATGGTCAGATACCGTGGTCAATCTACAAGAAACAGTTTGAAGCAGCAGCGTTAACAAACGGCTGGGACGATGACGAAAAATACATTGCCCTTACGCTTGCCTTGAGAGGAGCAGCTGCTGAACTGCTACAAATCATCCCAGCAGAGAAGAACGGTGACTTCAAAGTTCTGGTAAACGCAATCGAACAGCGGTTTGGGGATAGCCACATGACAGAAGTCTTCCGAGTTCAGCTTAACAATAGAGCACAGAAAAGAGGTGAAACTCTGCAGCAGCTTCAGGCAGATATCGAGCGACTGGTTCACCTGGCATACCCAACAGCTGGCAACGAGATAATTAATCAACTTGCTGTTGAAGCCTTTGTGAGAGCTGTGGGCGATATAAATCTCCAAAGGGCTATTCGCACTGCCGGAAAACAAACACTACCAGAAGCATTGGCTTTCGCTCTAACAATGGAAGCCGCAGAACAAGCTTCCCAAAACGTGCATCGCGTGAGAGAATTGGAAGTCCAAGAATGCTCTTGTCAGAAGGCTACTCTGGAAAGGAGTCAGCGAGACGGACCAGCACGATGCTGGAACTGCAACAAGACCGGGCATCTTCAACGACAGTGCAGATTACCGCGAAGAGGAACCGCATGCCAACACTGTGAACACAGAAATATGTCAACTGGTCAAAGTTACACCTACAACAATGTTGCTTCTCAAGTTGTTTCCCACCCCACCAATTTCGAGGGACAGAAGCTGGCTTCTAGTACCGATAGCTACAGAAACACCATCCAGGTTTCTCAAACGAAACGTGACAACAAGAGCCTGACCGTGGAAGCAAGTATAAACGGCAACAAATGTGTGGCTACCATCGACACCGGTGCCACGGCGTCCATTGTACGGCAGGACCTCGTTAAGAAGACATGGCTCCACAACACCAATAGCTATCGTCTAAGGACTGCAACTGGAGAATCCGCAAAAGTCTATGGTGAGGTACGTCTTAAGATCCGGATGGCAGAGCTGGAATTCTCTCACCTGTTCCTGGTAGCAGATATATGCGACGAGTGCATTGTCGGCGTCGATTTCATGAAAGATCACGGAGTGATATTGGACATCGGGAACCAAGTCCTGAAATATCGAAACATCGAGATTCCGATGATCTATGGGATTCACTCGTATGAGACCTCGCTATCTGTGAAAACCGTCATTAAAGAAGATCTGACTTTGCCTGCTTCTTCAGAAGTATTCGTGTGGACGAAATTGAAAGGTAAGCCTGGCAGCCATCGATACCTCATGGTCGAACCAGCATCTGTAAAGTCCTCCCAAAACGTCACCATTGGGAAGACTCTTGTTAGACCTGTAAAGAACATGGTTCCCGTACGAATACTCAACATCAAGCCGTACGAAGTTAAGCTTAGAAAAGGTGAGATTGTCGGACAATGCGAATCTGTATCAGCGATAACAAGGATCAGCGAAGAAGACCCAAGGCAAACATTGAAGTCCAAAGAGCTGAACTCCATAAAGACGAACATTCTCGAGTCCTCTAATCTTGGCCAACAACAACGAAGAACTGCAGAAGGTCTCCTCGAAGAATTTGCAGACATCTTTTCATCATCGCAAGGGAAATATGGCAGAACACAACTGGTTCAACATCGAATCAACACCGGGGATGCAAAGCCGATTCGTCAACCTGCAAGACGCCTTCCACTAGCCAAACAAGGTGAGGTTGAAGAACTGATAACCACCATGAAAGAAGAGGGTCTTATCGAAAACTCAAAAAGCCCTTGGGCGTCTCCAGTGGTCCTGGTAAAGAAGAAAGACGGATCAACCCGCTTTTGCGTGGACTATCGAAGGTTGAACGATGTGACCAAGAAAGATAGCTACCCTCTGCCTAGGATCAGCGATACTCTGGACGCAATGGAAGGAGCACAATGGTTCTCAACTTTGGACCTGAAAAGTGGATACTGGCAAGTAGAAATCCATCCTGAAGACAAAGAGAAGACAGCTTTCTCGACAGGAAACGGATTGTGGCAGTTCAAAGTGATGCCTTTTGGACTGTGCAATGCTCCAGCGACTTTTGAGCGCCTTATGGAATGCGTCCTGCAAGGACTCACTTGGAAATCTTGCCTGGTCTATTTGGATGACGTCATCGTATACGGGAAAACATTTGACGAACATTGTACAAATCTGAGAGCCGTGTTTCAAAGACTTCGAGAAGCCCACCTCAAGCTCAATCCAGAAAAGTGTTCACTCTTCAAAACCGAAGTGAAATACCTGGGACATATCATCTCATCCCAAGGAGTTAAGACGGATCCTGATAAGGTTGACACCGTGAAGAATTGGCCAACACCACAGGACAAACATCAACTCCGAAGCTTTCTGGGTCTAGCCACCTACTATAGGCGCTTCGTCAAGAATTTTGCTGAGATCGCCAAGAGTCTACATCAGCTAACGGAAAAGGGAAAGCAGTTTAAATGGTCAGGTGAGTGCGAGCGCAGCTTTCAAGAGCTCAAGCAACGCTTGTGTAATGCACCAGTGCTGACCTACCCGACTCCAGGAAAACCGTTCATCATTGATGCTGATGCCAGCAATGTCGGGATTGGTGCTGTATTGTCACAGGTACATGATGGCGAAGAAAAGGTGGTTGCCTATTACAGCAAGGTACTCTCAAAGTCGGAAAGAAACTATTGTGTGACCAGAAGAGAACTTCTTGCACTGATTTTGGCAACAAAGCACTTCCATAAGTATCTCTATGGACAGAAGTTTCTTCTCCGAACCGACCATGGAGCACTAAACTGGCTTTTGAATTTCAAGAATCCAGAGGGTCAAGTGGCGAGATGGATTGAGAGGCTGCAGACGTACGATTATGAAATTCAACATCGGAAGGGGAAGCTTCACTCAAATGCTGATGCACTGTCTCGGAGACCATGTAAGCAAGACTGTAAGCATTGCAGACGCCAAGAAGAAAAAGAAGTGGTTACTGTTCAACGAACCAGAACCGATCCTATTTATGGCTGGAGCAACGACGAGTTGAGGAAGGCTCAACAAGAGGACCCAGATATTGAACCCATCCTCGCATGCAAGGAACACCAGGAAAAACCAGAATGGGCCGATATCTCCAACAGAAGTCCGGCTCTAAAGGCCTATTGGGCACAGTGGGACTCATTGCATGTCCAAGAGGGTGTCCTTCGACGTAAATGGGAATCAGCAGATGGAAAGTCCTATGTAATGCAGCTAGTCTTACCGAGATCGAAGATTGTGGACGTTCTGCGAGAGATGCATGATGGAGTTTCGGGAGGCCATCTAGGAGTAAACAAGACGCTAGAAAAGGTTCGACAACGATTCTATTGGCTACATGCAAGGGAAGATGTCGAGAAGTGGTGCCGAAAATGTGATACCTGTGCTGCCACCAAAGGCCCGAACAAAAAGAATCACAGCCAAATGCAGCAGTATAATGTCGGATCACCCTTTGAAAGGATTGCAATAGACGTGGCGGGTCCATTTCCGGAAACAAATAATGGAAATCGTTATATTCTGGTCGTCATGGATTACTTCAGCAAGTGGCCTGAAGCATACGCCATACCGAATCAAGAAGCCAAAACAGTCGCAGACCAAATTGTGTTCAACTGGGTGAGCAGATTCGGTGTTCCATTAGAACTGCATTCCGACCAGGGAAGGAACTTTGAATCAAACATATTCCAGGAAGTTTGTGGGCTTCTTCACATTAAGAAGACAAGAACAACACCACTCCACCCACAATCTGATGGCATGGTCGAACGGTTCAACCGAACCCTGAAGGAACATCTTTGCAAAGTTGTGGACGACAACCAGCGAGATTGGGATCGACACATTCCACTGTTTTTGATGGCGTATCGAAGTGCAAGACATAGCTCAACTGGCCATACACCGTCTGAGATTTTAATGGGAAGGAACATCAGACTGCCGAGCGAAATCAAATTTGGATGTCCCACGTCGGAACCGCAAGCCGAGGATGTTTACTTGGATGACCTCAGGGAAAGACTCCTTCAGATCCACGACGATACCAGGTCAAAAATAAAGATGTTCAGTGACCGAATGAAGACACGCTACGATATACGAGCGACAACAACAGAGTTCCAAGCAGGAGATCGAGTGTGGCTTTACAATCCCCATCGACAAAAGGGGTTGTCACCGAAACTTCAACGGGACTGGGAAGGCCCATATACAGTGATTAGCAAAATCAACGACGTCGTGTACCGGATACAAAAAGGAGTCAGAGGTAAACTTAAAGTCGTACATCGCGACCGACTACATCGCTACAGTGGTGATGAAGATGATGGATTTGTTCGGGACGATCAATCCTAAGGAGGGGGCAATGTAATGTGTATACACTTTATTTATCTCATACGCTCTGTATCTCCTTCTATTGTAATGTCTAATACTAATGTGTATACTTTATTATCTCTTTACTTACTCCGTATCTCTTGTTTATTTAATGTACATACTCTCTTTACTTAATATCGTTTAATTGTAGTAGTAAACACTTATGTGTATAACAGTTAAAAATGAGGGGCAACATCTAGTGGTTAAAAAGAGAACTTCTGGAACATTCGGTTTAGTAGTTTCTAGAACCATTATCAGGACTATATATACCCGATTCGAAATCGAAACGATATAGTTGATTGTGAACTGCGATAAGTAAAGTACACTGTGTTTGAAAAGTTATAATTGAAAGTGTTGAATAAATAAGTTTGTGAGTGATTTGAATAAAGTGAATTTGTGTTTTATTTAAAAAGTGAATAAGTTTTAATTGTCGGACCAAGCCGAATATTACAATATTAAAACCTATGTTTTCATGTAGATAAAGTAATGCAAGTGATTATAGTTTTTCCTGTTATCTACCTTAGTCCTTATTTCAATTGTTTCGCCTTCGTCTGTTTTGTTTTTAAATTTTCAATTTTAATTTTTTATTTCGCGCGAATTTTAAAGTCTTCAGGATCCTTAATGTACACAAAAATTAAAATTTAAAATTTAAAAACAAAACAGACGAAGACGCAGCAATTTAAATCGAAATAATAAAAAAGCGAAATTATGGAATAGCGAAATAAACGAATGCAAAATAAACAAAAAACGAGAAAAGCGAAACAAGTGAAGGCGAAACAACCAACAAACAAAACAATCAGCCCTATTGTGAGTTCCACACGGAAAATCATTCCCCCGGAATATTATCGTTCGCCCGGAGTTCAAAAGGGCTATTGTGAGTTTCGCCCGAATAGAATTTCACTTCGAAAAAGGACTGACAGTTCGAATAAAACAAACAGTGATAGAATGCTTGTAGAAAAACACCAGTTTTCAGGGATATTTTCAATATCCTATTCATATTTCCCTTTCAAATTATTAAACATTTTTATATTTTTCCTTACTTACAATCCAAATGGCTAATTAATTAAAGAAATATTCTTTTCCAACTCATGGCTTACATTTTGTTAAGGCTATTGATACCTACGCAGTTTGAAAGATATCAGTTATTTTCATTTCATTTCAAAAACCAAATTTTAAACATACAGAAAATGTTTGCTCAGTGTGATATCACTAGCCGTGTTTTATTGGGAACTTAGCTCAGCTTAGCAATAGGAATTACATGTCAAACAACAACAACCGAAAGCTAAGTAAAAATAAGTTAGCAATTTTAGTTAGCAATTTCCTGAAGATAAGGTTTCAGCAATTCGACACTTGAGTTTTTCGTTGTGTTTTTCGTTAATCAAATGTCAAAACCTTTTGTAGAAAAAAGTTTTCCACCATAGCAACTCAATGTAAAAAAAATTGTTTCAGTTAGGTCTCAAGATGGCGTTTGAAAGCTTTCGATATTTGAAAATAGTTTTTCACCATAGCAACTCAATGTAAAAAAAATTGTTTCAGATAGGTGTAAAGATGGCGTTTGGAATATTTCGATTTTTGACATTCTGGTGAACGAAACTTAATTCAAAGCTGACTATAGCGTTTTATTGGAATTCCTATTGCTAAGCTAAGCTAAGTTCCCAATAAAACACAGCTACTGTATTGAAAACGTCGACGTCAAGGTGAAGTCTATTTCAATTTAAATAAATTAATTTTGATTTTGATTCATATTTTTGCTTCGATTTGGGGGTTGAAAAATAAAATTGAGTTGGTGGAAAATTGGTGTTAAAAGAATTTAATTCGTTAGGTATTTATCTTTTTTTTAGTTCAGTGTTGTGATAATGAAAAATATGCACTCTTGAAAAATCAAACCGAGAATTTGACCAATCGGCTTACAAAAGGATGTTTCGACCAAGTGATTTTTGTAGATTCACTCGTCCATCCGCTAGTTTGTACTGAGTGTACTAACTTGACAAAACCCACATTTAGAATAGATTTCGAAGCCGTTTTCTGGTATTTTTCATCTTACTAGATTCATTTTAAGTCCAAACGGTTTGAAATGTTAATGTTTCTTAACTCTAACCTTGTGGTTATTTGTCTTTTCGCCAACAAAAAAAGGTGAACATTTTAAAGTGAAATGTCGTTTGATTCCGCCCGGAATGATTGATGCCGATAAGGGGAATTTTTCGAACATGGAATTTTTTCACCCGGAATTCACAATCAGCCCTATTGTGAGTTCCGCCCGGAAAGTCATTCCCCCGGAATATTTTCGTTCGTCCGTAACAGGCCGGGTCCACTGGGCATGAACGATGCCCTGTTCATGAACATGTCTTGAGAAAATCCAATGGAGGCAGAAAAATCCATGCCCACACAGACATCTTGTCGAAGAATCTTGTTTTTTGAACATGGCATGAGTGTGGTTCAAAACATGGGCATGAATTTTGACGTTTCGTGTACGTGTAAGGTTTTCATTTGAATGTAGATGTAAATCGAGTGATGAGTTTGTGTATGAGTATTTTCGCTTGTTCTGTTTCGTTTGTTGTGTTACGTTTAATTTTGTATTTTCTTCCACCGCGTTTTCAGATAAAATGAGACGACATGACATAATTTGCCCAGGGAAAAAAAATGTTCTGTTTGTGGATTGGATTGCGGTTGTGATGTTGGGCAGCTGTATGCTCAGTGGAGACGCTATGTAATTTAAAACAGCTATTGTGAGTTTCGCCCGAATAGAATTTCACTTCGAAAAAGGACTGACAGTTCGAATAAAATAAACAGTGATAGAATGCTTGTAGAAAAACACTTTTTTCAAGGAATCTAAATATCCCATTCACATTTCCCTTTCAAACTTGTAAACAGTTTTATATTTTTCTTAACTTACAATCCAAATGGCTAGTTCATTCAAGAAATATTCTTTCTCAAATGATAACTTACAGTTTTAAAGAGCTATTGGCACGCAGCTTGTAAATTATCAGTTCTTTTCGTTTCTTTTCAAAAACAAAAATTTAAACATATAGGAAATGTTTCCTCAATGTGATATCACTGTATTGAAAACGTCGACGTCAAGGTGAAGTCTATGTCAGTTTGAATAAATTAATTTTGATTTTGATTTATATTTTTGTTTCTATTTGGGGGTTGAAAAATAACATAGAAAACTGGTGTTAGGTATTTATCTTTTTTTTTAGTGCAGTGTTGAAATAATGGAAAATATACACTTGAAAAATCAAAGCGAGAATTTTATCCAGCGGATAACGAAAGAATATTTCGACCAAGTGATTTTTGTAGATTCACTCGTCCGTCCGCTAGTTTGTACTGAGTGCATTAACTTGACGAAACCCATATTTTGAATAGATTTCGAAGCCGATTTCTGGTATTTCATCTTACTGGATTCATATTTTGTCCAAACGATTATGAAAGATAATGTTTCTTTACTCTAATCTTGTGGTTGTTTATCTTTCCGCCAACAAAAAAAAAGTGAACATTTTAAATTGAAATGTCGTTTCATTCCGCCCGGAATGATTGATGCCGATAAGGGGAATTTTTCGAACATGGAATTTTTTCACCCGGAATTCACAATTAGGGAACAAAAAAAAGGGATTTTTTTCGGGCGGAATGCTGTTCGGGTGAAACTCACAATAGGGATAAGGTAACGAAAAAAAGGGATTTTTTATTTTTTTTACGGACGGAATGCTGTTCAGGCGAAACTCACAATAAGGCTGAATTAAAATACAAAATACGAAACGACTTTGGCGAAACAACCAAAAGCGAAATGAAAGAAGCGAAACAAACCATACCCATTTTCACTCCTAAAGTAGCTTCATATTTTCACATCAACATTTTTCAAAACTCCACATAAAAGCAATGTTAGAAATATTATTACACAAACGTTATAAAATGAGGATATGTTAATACCAAACGATATCAATAGTTTGGACGAATCTTTTTAAAAAATAAGCAGTTGGTAAAATATAAGTAAGATTATGTCATCGTAAACCTATGTGAATCTTAACTCATTTTATTCCTTAATCTCACACTTAGAAGCTTTCTCCTGCTTCCGAGAGTTGAATTTCAAGTTGCAATGCGATTTGTCTTTTCAGTAACCATTATTACACGTTTTTCTTTGAATTTCTTGTTTGTAGCCAAGTCTTGAATTATTAACACACAGGCTTTTTCTGTTAACCACGGAATTATCTTTGTATTATTAATTAATTAATTAATAATACCTTCAGCTTTCAGGAGCAAATTATTATTATTGCACTTTTTCATGACAGATTGATACTCTTGGAAGTTTTGTCAGTTCTTCGCAAGAGGCAGTACCCGTGAAAGATGAAATAAAAACTTTATGGGCACGTGTAGGACTCGAACTTGAAATTTCATATATGAATGCTAAAAGCTTGATTAAAATCGTTCTAACGTGTTTTGTAATTAAAAACGCAGATATTTTTATAAACATTAACGATGCTCCTTTTTGTGTAAGAAACAGTGAAATTCTTATTTTTGCAGATGACATGAAGAATTGAAGATCTTTAACGGCCAATTTCTTCACACAAGTCCTAAGTCAGCCTAGTACCCGGTCTAGCTAGACCAGGTCCTAGCACTAGTACTCGGTCCTAACAAAAAGTTAGTACCTGAGCATTTCTTCACATTTATAGGACCCGACCTAGAATCACAAAGCAGTACTAAGAATTAATACGTCTAAACTGGTCTAACCCTGATTTTGACAATATTTTGACTTTTCAAATAATTTATTTTGATATTTCATACAAATTGAATATGAAGAAAAAAGAATATAAATTGTGATTTTTCAAAATACTCAAGAATTAAAAAACAATAATGATGTTGCGTGGGAGCGAAATACCCACTGAACAACCTGTAATAAAAATAAAATGTTTTCATGCTATGGCTAAACGGAGTATGGAGTAAACGGAGTTGCCAAATAACGTATCCCGAGTCCACGATCAATATATGATTCCCGAATTCACCACCTTGTAAATATTTTATTTTATTAGCACAAGTTGCTTAATAAAACTCAGCAAACAAATCTATAAATCTTGCTCGGACATTAGAATGACGGAATATTGTTTGGTCGTGCACAGATCCCGCCCAACGTGCAACAACGTTCAAAATTTTCAAATCGGCCGATGATATTGTTTGCACATTCAGTGAAAACCATCCTTTACAATTTTGAAAACCTTCGCTCTAAAAACGATATGATTCCAAAAATACAATGAATTCTACATAATTATATAATTCATCTTACTAATGCTCCACCAGGTGATTGTATCTTCACAATCGATTGCTCGTGCTCCGTTGGTTCGCGGAAACTGGGCAAGTCTGTAAAATGCAGCAGCGGCTTCCTCGCGTTCCAATAATGTTCTTGGCATTTGGATAAATTCATCCAAATGTCGTATTAGTGCCATACATACTTTTGGTAAAATGCGACAAACGCTGGCAACCGAAACGCCCATAAAATCGGTCACTGCAATTTGCATCGAACCACTTGCCATAAACCGTAAAGTTATGAGCAATTGTTGTTCAGGTGTTATATAACGAGAACTGATAGTAGAAAGGGTATGAAAAATTTCATGCTAAAATGTAATATTGAAACATTTTTTACCGTGTCTGTGGATGTTCCAATTCGTGTACTACCAATTATAGTACAAACAGAAATATTGTTTTTGACACCCGAGAACGCCGAATGAAATCAATATCATCCCAATTGTCGACAGTATGGCGTGAGGCATACGGTAAATGCGACGTACCGATTGAAGCAATTCATCGTTTTCGAAGTCGCGAAACAAATTGTCCCCATCAGAAATTGAATCCATTTTTTTTTCACAAAAGAAATTCAAATATGTAACAAAATGCAAAAATCTGACAAAAAACCAAATGCCAAAATCATAAGAAAAATCAATTAAGTCAAAATTGACCTATTTGAAAAGACACCAAATCTTAAAATTGCTAGATAAATCTTTAAAAAAGTCGCTAGACTGTCGATTTTTAGGTTCTAACTTTTAGGACGTCCTAAGCAAAAATCGGTACCAATTTGACAGTACTAGGCCTTAGAACTTGTGTGAAGAAATCGTTTGGTACCGATTTGAGTCCTAACGATTGGTATAATAACCAGGTCCTAGCTGATTTTGAGGAGCTAGCTAGTACCGAGTCCTAACTAGTACTCGGTCCTATATTTACAGTTCTAAGGCTTAGTACCTGAGTGAAGAAATGAGTTGATACTGATTTGAGTACTAACTTTAGGACTATGACCGGTACTAGTGCTAGGACTCTGTGAAGAAATCGGCCGTAAGAAAATTACAACTAGCAATGATCACATTTTCTGAAAAATGATATATGTAAATAATTTTTCTGTATGGTGTAATAAGAACAGTTTAAGTCTTAACCCGTCTAAATGCCAGACAATGACATTCTCCAAGAAACGAACACCTTCGACTTATGAGTATTTTATATCTCAGCAAACTCTATCTCGTGTTTTTAAGGTAAGGGACCTTGGAGTTCTTTTTACACCTAATCTTGATTTCACTGAGCACATTAAGAGCCGTTTTCTTCACTCGAAGTTGAACTCAACTTGAGGATATTTTTTCTCAACTCCTGATTTTATATTTCTTCACTCAAAGTTGAACATTTCAACTTTCGATTCTCAACTCTCAAGTTACTCAACTTCCGATTTTCTCAACTTCCGAAAAAAGTAGAAGTTGAGAGGAAAACTTGAGAGTTTTCTCTCAAATTAAAATTTTCAAAAAATGTTGATGCATAAATGCCAAAAATTATTTTCATTCTGAATAAAAATTATTTGCAGTCTAGAATTTTTCGGGAAAACTAGCATTTTGCAGCATTTACCTCTAGCACGCCTACTGCAGACAACAAATTTACCTCCACCAAACTAACAATAAAATGGCTCAAATTCCAATAATTGGAATTATATTCTCGAATGCATAGAATTGTAGTGTATCTTTGCATATGCTTCTTTCCCAGTAAATCCGAATTTCGATTTATTCAAGAAGATGAGGGAACAACATTTCATTGTTTTCCAAAAGAACACTTCTTCGGAAAAATTGAATTCGTTTTGGCACGCAACAGACCCAAATTGGACGTTGGTTGAAGTTTTCTTATCTGATTTGCCGTAGCGAAGTTTCATCAAAAACACAAAATTGGGGTAAGCCTTGATGTGGCGGAGCGGCTTACGGTAACTACTACAACGATGCTTAGAGCTATGTGATCGCGAAACTTGTTTTCGCAGCAGGGCCTCCCATGGTCGACAGGTCGAAGCGGAGTATGCTGTTACTACTAATTACCCCCACAACGAAGGAGTGTTCCAACCAAAGCACTTCCCACGAGGGACGGCAGCGGATGAATTTCTCTTTGGAATCAAAGGTGGCGTCCTCAGTTCCAGTTAGGCCGAACTACTTGGTGAACACCTTTACGGGCTACTTCGACCTATTTGCTTATTCTATGCTTGGGTTCATTAAGCGTGCGTCGAAAGAATTTCTTGATCCTAACGTGACCCATTTATATTGACAGGTTAGAATCGGTGCAACGCAATTTTACTCGTTTCATATTAAAAGGTATTCAGTGGCAGGATCCTCAAAATATTCCATCTTATGTGGAGGACTATCTCGCCTCTATAATGCAAACGTTGTCTCAAAGAAGGATTAACAATGATATTGTTTTCCTTCATCAACTTATTACTGGCGTTACAGATGCACCAGACCTTCTAAGACCAATTATTATGGAATGCATGAACCCTTGACACGGATGAGTAGGCTTTTGAATTGGAATACAGATCTCATTGACCTGCACTTTAATAAGAATAAACTTAAGACTATACTTAAAACCAGTGTGGCACGCTCATAAATGTTTTTTGGTTTGTCTAATTTTGTATTTGTTTGTATATGTATAATTTTGTCATTTTATGTGTAAGTGTTCGTTTTAGATTGCATACTAACAACTAACGCTGCACTTAGTGATGAGCTGGTCTATAACACAGTTTTCTGAGTTTAGACTATTGGTCGTAAAATGTTGCTTGCTATAAGCTGTCTTTCGACTTTATCTGATAGTGTGAAAAAATAATGAATAAAAAATCCTACAAAACTGCATCATTAAATTTTCATAATGGTTCCTTTTTTTATCAACTTTTAGTTAATTCATTATGAAAATATAATTGATGCCACACTTATCATGCAATAATGCATTCAAATTGGAATGGAATGTCAATAACTTTTACATCGATTTGAAGCCTTGTGTTTCTTTAGAGACCTTAATATTGTACATCCGGTTATAAGAACATTTCCTTCCACCGTTCCACACTTTAAATCGAAGAATATCTATCGAATTTTGGCGGTAGTAGGAGTCTCCACTGGTAAGGTGTCATTTCAAACGAACCAAGCAGGTCATTTGTGTGCAATTATGTTTGTTTTTAAATCGAGATCGTGATGCTTGTTACGAAACGCAGCCTGGTAAATGCGGTATCAAAATCACCCTTATGTTATATAGATTAGACATATGGAAATTTCAACAATCCTTCCATAGGATTTACTTTTATAAATAAATTTATGTTAAAATGTCTACTTTGACCGTATCCCCTTTCTAAGGCTCCAGATTACCTCTTTACAGACACAATTACACAAAACATGATGTTTAAATATGAAGGTCATTAAGGCGTGAAAAATTGATTTTATATTACAGTTTTCGTACTTTACTACAGATGCATTGAAAATGAACACTCGGGCGTATACGTATTATATTATACACACATTTTTTCTTATGCGCTTATTTTATTTATTGATTGTTTATATTTTGTTTTTCTGTATCAACTGGTATCTTACTATTTCTTAACAATTTCATATTAAGAAAATTTTGGAGTTAGCTTGTTTCACATCTCCATCAGGGACAAAGCAAGGAGGATCCTCACGAGATTTATTGGGCCAACTTAGAATATTCTTTCAGATGATTTCGCAAAATGTGTGGGCTTGTTGGAAAATGTTCCCTGATTTGAAGGGTGTCAATTTTGTTGTGGAAAGTCTCGAGTTGTTATTATGTGAAAATGTACACAGTAAGACTTGAATGGAACCTCTCTTCAGCACAGTTTCCATTTGAACTTTCAGCACAAATATAATGCAAACGAACACCGTAAGCAGAATAATAAGGATTATTTTCTAAAAACTAAATTTTTGGATAGATTAATTTATTTCTCTCCAACGGAGCTCATAATTCATGCAAATATTTATTTTAGGCAAAAAAAGCGACGGCAAGCACGAAAAATAGCATACAAAAGTGAAGCACACCGATATGTTTCCCCCACATTGCCCTTATTTCGTACCATTATTCCAATCATACCCACGAACAATTTTTAACCGTCCATCTATCTCCATCTTTCGCTGACGCCATTCAGTTTTGCACCCCAAGACTTCTACGCCATTTTTTCAGCACAAACTTGGTTTGTTATCCGATCCTACGTCCTACCATGGATTGTGCCGCACGGTTTAAGTGTTCATACGATCTAGCTGTCCAGCTCACCGGAGGCGTCTACCAAGTTTAATTATTATCAATACGTCTGCTTTGCTGTGTATACACAATTTATGTTCGACAGAGTATACTCTCTCTACCTCAACCATTTCCTTCCCTTCTCTGGGCCCATTTTCTAGGGACTTCATTGAAATGTATAAATTAAAAAAAACTTCCTCCCCTTAGAAAAATCTGTATGTATCAGATCGGAATCTAAATAAGTACAACATATACCTTTACTCAAATCTCTTTCGACACCTTAAATCACAATTTTAAAGTATGTTTTGATATCAGCTTCAGCAAAACTACTTTTTCGAAGAACTTAAATTTTACAATAGACACGAACTTTTTTTTTTTTAATTCTGATTAAACCCTTCTAAAAATTGTAATGGAGAACAGGACCATTAAGGTAAGTATAAACTAATTCTGTTAACAATAACCCAAGAAAATGCTTCAATTTAAGGATGAAACCTCGGCCTTTTCTGGAACCACTGCTTCAGAAATTGGAACCAGTTTTAAATTCTCTAAGTAAGCTTAGTTTTCAAAATCCTCTCTTATGCTCACTAAACAATTTAATTTTTTCTTGAATTGAGTTTAAGTTTTGCTGAAAATTCGGACTCATCACAAGAATCAGGTTAGTATCAAGAAAAGGGGTGTTCTTGTGCTTTTAAAACGAGTTTATTTTTTTATATTTCGTTGTTTTTAGGCCTAATGGCACGAAAACCAGTGGCGAATAAGATTCTCCCTACAAATCTCAGCAAACTGTCTGAGGAACCACCAGTCAAAGAAGAAGCAATGACCGAGGAGAAGACCCTTTTAGAAATTGGCTTTAATGCCAACCAGATCGAAGATTGGGAGGGCATCAATCAACCCAAAAAACGCGATCTCTATGGCTTACTCAAGAAGATGATTGACAACTATATCAAACCGAATGTTCAAATTCGTATTGGCGAAGTTGTTTTCAACTGTCACATGATCGTCTTGCAATGCTATTCGGACTTTTTCATGGAATGCAGCAATGAGGCAATTATACAACTTCCACCGGAAAAGATTAGCCCGCAGGCATTCCTGATGATTTACGATTGGATGTTGATGTCGGATCCGTTGGTGCAACGCGAAGGCATTCTCGAGTTGTTTAATGCAGCTAATTTTTTGAAAATCAAAGACCTTGTGAACCAGTGCTGGGTTTGTTTGGATGATGATGTTCGATTCAAGGAGGATACTGCGTTCCTTTTGTATTTGGAGGCACGTAAATATGGATTGGATATGCTTCAGCAGCTTATGTTGACGAGAATTTGTAGATTCTTTCTCACATTGGTGGCATCAAAGGACTTTTTACTCTTGAGTGCCAGTGAGGTATGTACACTGCTAAGTTCGAATTCGATTGGAGTCAATTCGGAAGTTGAGGTTCTTATGTCAGCTGTTCGATGGTTAAGCTATAATTGGGAAGAAAGAAAACAGCATTTGCTTGAACTTGTGACTTGTGTTCGATTCAGCTTGATGGCACCATGGATTCTGGTGGCATTAGGACACGATACTGATTGCGAAGCTGTACACAGAGTTATCGATACACCGCAAGTAAAGAAAATGATTGAAGATGGAATATCGTAAGTTTGTCAAAAATTCAAAACTCAATTCAATTAAACTATTTTTTTTTTTAATGCAGATACACAACGACCAAGTGGTATTATTCGAAAAATGTTGAGAATTTCCTGGCGTTCTTGGAACGCTACAAACTGACCAAACCAATTCAGAGACAATGGATTTGTGACCAGGAGTGCAATTTTCATCACAAAACTGACTGCCCCAATAAGCTGTACATTACGTACAAGTCTTTTCTCGAATATTTGGAATTGATACGAAGCAGGGGCAGGGATCATTGGAAGACATTACATATGGAACATCAGAAGGGACAAAATTTTCAATGCTGTCTGTCAAAGTCTATTAATTCAAATGAACAATATTTTGTGAGTTGAAATTATGAGTGTGTTTGTGTTGTGTACGTGGATGCCATTGGATTTCCAATGTTATATGTATTTTGTATTTTGTTTGAATAAAATTTCGTATGGTGATTAAAACTTGGTTGGATTTTCTTTTTTCAAATTGAATTGGAAATCCAATGGATTGTCCAGAAGATGGAATATTTTCTAGAAGTTAGTTTAGTTATTAAGCCTTGCATGGTTTCTGCTAAAAAAAGTAGTAGTTCGATGGAACTATCTTACCAGTTCTCCAAAAATGTTGTTTATTTGTATTATAAGACAATTTTCAGATAGGCCATCAAAGCATATGTTTTGTAATAATTTTTGAAATTTCTATTATAGCATTGCGTAGTTCCAAAGGAAAGTCGTGATCAAGCTGTGCAAGCTAACGGACAATACAGTGATTCGGAAGATACAGGTAAGGAATTTATATTAATCGACCATTTCAAAAGTATTTGCAATACAAAAGGGGAATGAGAAATATGAACGAGATCCTCGTGAAACTCAAGTACGAAGTATGAAGTTAACTATCCTCAGCTATTTATCGTTCTGAAACACAAATATTTACGATTCGTAACGAAAATGACGTCATTAAGACGTTCTGAAACGCATTGTTAAAGTGTCAAATAGTAACGATTCATATCTAATCCCAACTCATCTCTAGGAGGTGAGGTGAAAGTGTTTACATTTTGAAGGCGGTAATTTGGGCAGTTCAAAGTTTTTGTGGAAACACCATCAAAATCAGAGATAAAAGGAGATAGGTAACCAATCTCCTTAATTTGTCTACATGCAGGTCCAGCGGATTGTTGTATAAGTGTTTTCACTAAACTTTCTCAAAATTTGGCTTAACCATCTCTTTTTTGTTGCTAATTTTTCTCATTTATACACGAAGTAACGGAAAAATAAAATTAGCGGTATCTGGAGGGTAGAACTTTAGTCAGTTTCCAATCTCCTTTTATCTGATCGTCGATCAAAATGGAAAAAATTCTTCTATTAAATGAAAATGGAGATAATAGTTTTAAGGGATATTAAATGATTTTAATAGAACACCTCACTAGAGTCAAGGTAATATCTGTTTCGAGCTCACGAGTTAGACCATGATTTATAAACAAAACACATCGAGTAAAAGTGGAAAAGGCATCAAGCCAGTAAAAACCAATATCGCACATTTTATTATTAACTCTTTCACTTCGCTGCTCTAGTCTTACTAACTAAAATTGAGTGAGAATTTCCCTTTTATAGGAAGGAAAATGCTCAAGCTCATTTCAGCGTTGAGTTCGATACAATATCCTAGCCTGATAAAGATGGATCCACCCTCTTAAGACAGAATCGTAGTTTCGATAAAATCGCTTAGCCTAGGCAAAACCTTTTCCAAATGTTCTCCCCGACTAAATCAACGAGCTTCAAAGTGAGTCAAATTTCTAAAACTAACGTATTGTTAGTATTATTCGTTTTTTCTTTCGAAATCCGTTTTGAATCGTCAAAACTTGTGACGCCAGTAGTACATACGGCATTCACACTTGGTATTTGCGACTTTCAAACTTTTTAGAAGCTAACAAAATTATACCTACTTAGACCTACTTGACCACCAACCAAATTGACCAAGGATATCGACGAAATCCAAGCAGCTAATATTGACCAAAACAAGAAAACTGATATCCTGATCAAGGCCAGCTTTAGAATATGCTAAGAGAACCCTTGAAGAACGTAAAAAGACCGATTTTTCAGAATTAAAATTGCCGATGATCTAAAGCTCTTTAGGTGAATCAAATGTGAAATGGATTGCTATATACTCCAAAACGATTTAAACGAGGTTGCTGCTTGGTGTGAAGAAAACCGCTTGTTCTTGAATATTGCTAAATGCAAATGCATTACATTTACAAGGTCACTCTTACGTTATTTCTGGGATTTCGTTTGAATCAGTGCTTAGTCAAAAAGATCTTGGTGTGATTTTTGTCTCTAAATTATCTTTTAATTTGCACTTAGACTATGTTATTTCAAAAGCTAATAAGTAAGTTGGATTTGTTATCAGGAACTCGAAACAGTTTTCGGATCCTTACACGATTAAATCCTTGTTTATTTCACTCATAAGATCAGTTCTAGAATATGCGTGCTGCATTTGGTGCCCATTGTAGAGGGTAGGTGTAAATAGAATTGAATCGGTTCAGAAAAGAGCCATAAGGTACGCCTTACGCAAACATGCCTAGTTACAATTCTAGATGCCTATTAATCGCTTTAAAGCCTCTTGAACCTAGAAGGAAGTTTTATTTTATAATGTTAGCCAGAGATACTCTCTGTAATCGTTTTCAGTGTCCGAAACTTCTGTCTCATTTTTATTTGTATGCTCCCTCAAGGCAGTTGAGAATAAGGCAAGCATTCTTTTTCGTTTTACGTTCATTTACTAACTACGGTAGATCCGATCCTATTGCAAGATCTAGTTCTGAGTTCAATTCTGTTTGTCAAGATATTGACTTGTGTCTGAGCAGGCATTTTTTTTTTTTGTAAAGAGTTAACTAAGAGGAAAAACTATCCAATCGGGGCCTAGTACCCGGACCCGGACCATATCCTATAGGGATATTCTACAATAATACCGTAGTCTATGCTGATATGAAATTTTCCGTGTGTGCTGGATGACGCAGGCCGCCAAAACTGACGTAAGAGCATTTGGGTATGTGCCGTTTTAATTATACCTATATAATGGATGCATAGACTTTCTTTTTGGAGTCCCAAAATATTCTTGGTGATTCAGGCTTTTCTTCGATACATAAAACACTGGCCTTTCCCCGCGGTGTAACCCGCGGTAACCGGCATAAAAAGTTGTAAGGGCAGAGCAAAACATAAAACGCACCTTTTCTATCAAATGTCTAACAAGAAGTGTCTTTATTCGAAGCTTTCATAATCTAGTTTACATCGAGATCTTTGGTTACATGTGCATCATATACGATATAATAATAATACGGTAGATTATAATATAACATGAGAGTTGATCATACGATCATAAAAAGCTCGCTTATACAATATAATTGGAAAAGAGAGTACATTTAAGATTAAATAAGAGCATAATAATAATAGATAATGGAAATAACACTGCGGTTACATAGATTAATGCCTACAAAGTAGCCTTCATCGTTTTCTGACTTACTTATGGAAAAAATCATCTCGATCTTTTCTCTATGCAAACTTAAAACCTCTCTCACGGGCACCATTTTATCCTATGTGCTATTCCAGTCTATAATCTATCAGTGTGCTAAATTTCATCCAGATCCGATCAGCTGTTCTGGAGTTATTGAGTAACAAACATACATCCATCCATTTAAACCAACTTTCACATTTATAATATTAGCGTGAAAAAGATTTTATGTTCAGCTATCGATTGAACGAGTTTTACAGAAGACACTGTCTCACTATGGACGATAATTATGCTTAATAAAATATCTCTTTTTGAATTATTTTTCGACTTAAAAAGGGAACAGAAGGCCCAGCGTTTATAAACAATTAAACGTTTAATATTCGCTCAACTTAAAAATAAAAAGCAATCGACATGTCCTCCCCATATCATGAACAATCTGGGACTGACTGACTTGACTTGGATTACACTGATTACACAAAAAAGCAATTGTTTATATGGAATTATTTGAAGGAAGAATTATTTTACTTCGTTCTCCATGATTCTCACCATTTGGTATCTTATAAAATTTCTGTTTTCAAAAAGGGTGTTGCCTAATTCAGGGTTCCTAGAAATATCTAAAAAGGTACCAGATTTCGGTCTCCTTAAGTCCCATAACTTTTAATGAGGAAAAGGAGTAGATTCTCATGAAAAAGGTAGGATTTTTTCCGGAGTAATAAGGCAAAAGTACTGTGTGAAAGTTTATTTCGTTACCTTTCGATTGCCAGTCTTTCGACCCCAACCCTTAGTACTAAGCGGTGAAATACAGCAAAAAAAAAAAATTAAATTATTACCTATTGGTCCTAAAATAGATTTAAATGTCACTAAAATTGTACAGAGTATGGCTGGTTTTTGTATTGATTTTTGTACCGTTATTAATAGTGAAACGAATCATTCCAATGTTTTATGTTTCATATTCATATAATTCCAATGACAGATTTCTGTCGAGAAAAATCATCCCGCTACATGCCAATCATCAAATTCGTTCATGGGGAAAAAATTCTAAATACAACGTACATATATACGACACGTATATTATACATATGTATTTACGATATGATTCCCTATATCAAGCTAAAAAATAGCTACCTTGACCTTACGTTGAGAAAATATTTTGCTTACAACAATATTAAATGTTCACATGATACAAAACCTTTTAATCCTTTATGATGTCTCAAGACCTGATTGCCAATCACTATTTTCGAACCAAACGTTTTAAAATAAATCCAATTTATCCAAAAACAAATCCAATTTAATCACTGATTGGCTCAGAAAAGTCATTGTGTAATCTCACGTTATACTTCCATTATGGACCTTAGGAATATTATTTCCATTTTGTGGGAAATTTGCATGTTTAGATTGCTTGGGTAGTGGTTACTGGAAGATGAGATGTGGTGTTCGAATTAGACCTTTGACCTTTTTCGGTTTCATATATTAAATTAAAAACAAACAGTTACACTGACACAAAACAAAAAAGGGGTAAAAGCTTTTATAGTCCTTTGGAGTCACATATTTAATAAGAGTGGCAAAAGGTAAAAACTAAATTTCGAAATCAGATTATTAATTTTATGTGGTGCTTTAAGAATTTAAACGAAGAATAGTTAAATTTGAAATTCTTTCCTGTAAAAATTAATGTCGTCTTGGTATGTTACATTCTTATGACGTTGGGAAATTGCATTCAAAGTTAAGAAAAAGGGGTTGGGTTCCAGAAATCAAAAATCCGGATAGCGAAATTCAGGAAAACGAACTTTTCCCCAGTACTTTTGCCCGGAAATAATTCTACCTACAATGACAATCTACTAATTTTCGTAACTCAAAGTTATGAGAAGAGATCGTAACCAGCTGCCTTTTTTGATTTTTCTAACAGTCCTGTCCTGAATGAGGCCAAACCCTTTTCCAAAAAAGCAGACATTTTATGAAACACCAAATGCTGAGAATCATGGAGAACGAAGCATTGAAATTCTTCGTTAAAATAATTTCATATAAGTAATTGCTTTTTTGTGAAAACCAGAACAGTCAGTTCGAGATTGTTCATGCTACAGAACAGGGTAACACGTAGACTGCTTTTTTTTCATAACTTTGTGTCTTCTCTTCCTTTAAAAGAAACAACGTCCTTTTTGAACGAAAAATAATTCAAAAAGAGATATGGCCTTACATTGTTATTAATAATAATTGTCTTCTTCATTCAATTGAATATTCGAAAACTGAATCTTTTTATGTTGTATATTCCATTTCTATATTTTTGACTCCTCGATAGATACTGTACAGAAAATAGTTAAAACTGCCGCAAGTGTGCTCCGTTTTATTTTTTACATTTTCTTCCTTCCTTGTTGGCTTTTACAAACAAAATATCTCATCTCTGACCGGATGGAGTTCAGTAAACAATTAACACAACGCAACGCTGAGAACCAACCGCTTCATTTGTATGAAAAGAATCTCCGGAATATCAATATTCAATATAACCCCAACACGTCCTTATATTGACAGTTTATCTATATCCCTTCTATTTCTCTTAATACGCACTTTTGGGACTTATATTCTTATTTCGTAGATAAAAATACAATAACTCAAACTGTCGACATTAAGACCTCCTGGTATCAAGAGATTTACTCATCTAAAATACCCAATGCCCAAGGCTTGCCGAATATACAAAAAATAAAAACCCAACACACCAATAATGACAATTGTGCCACAAAGGCTGATACTAAAAAAATAACCCAAAGCCAAAAAGCCTCCTCTTGCTGTGATGTTCAACCAGAACCAATAAATATCAAGAAGAGCATTGTAGCCAAATCCTTTTACTGCACCACCTTGAGCTCCGAACAGGAATTCCAGTACAATTCATTGTCGAATGAAACACTCCGTCAAAGTCAGGAGCTTCTTAAAGAGCAAAAATTCACCCTCGGAAGGTCAAAAATTCAAGCTTTTTGTGCGTCTGACGATGACGACGACGACAATGATGCCTGTTCAACTTCTAAAGCTGCTAGTTTGAAACTACTCGCAATACCCCGGAAGCAAGAGCCACGGAAGGAATTCAATTTGTAATAACATACATTTTTTTTTATCGTTTCCGGTTTGGCCGTGTGGGTTTTAATGTTATTTTTTAATTTTTCCAACAGAGACATTGTGAGTCAGAAGATTTTCATTTTCGGTGGCATTGATCCGTATGCAAAGCGGAATCGCAGCACTGGTCAAGGCATGGATGTGCTTTATTTCGATTGTTGTGAGAATGACTGGAAGTATTTAGCGAATATGCCCGGAAGCAGACATCATCATTCGGCGGTTGAGTATAGGGGGAGAATTTATGTTGTCGGGGGAACGAGGCCCCCATTCCCAGGCAGCACAAAAGTTGTAAGTATGATTGTATAATTTTCAACTGTCACCCTTTCATGTATGTATGTAGATATTCGAAACGGCAGTCTGGAGCTTCGATCCAAAACTCATTGAATGGCATAACGAAACTCCCTTGCCAAAACCCCGCAGGGATTTCGGCATGATTGCTTACGACACTAACGTCACCATCAATAAAATGGGCAAAAGTAATACCGCACAAGATGATGAAAAGAAAGGCCCAACGACCATCAGAACAGGACTGTTCATTTTCGGTGGAGAAAATGTCGATGGCGCTCCATTGTCTTCGATGCTCTACTACAATGTCGAAAAGAAGGTTTGGTCCGAGGTGGGTGGTGGCATAAATTTCTCCTGATTACATTTACACGGTATCACCTTGTTATTTACTTGAAGGAAGCTTCTCTGAATATAGGTCGTTATGGGTTGGCATCGATGACGAGGGTTAATACAAAAAATATTGCCGAAATTTGGGTTGCTGGTGGAGTTTGTGGACATGAAAAGAATGGTGGTCATCCGATAATTACAGATTCTATGGAGAGCTATAACTTAACGAGTGGAGATGGTTGCTGGAAGGAGTTAATTATAAGACTTCGAATACCAAGGTAATGTAAGCTTTTGTTCTTTATGATGCTTGTTGTTAGAATCAATTCTATTAAATTGAATTGGGGCTTGTTCTTTTTATCTTTGGTTAATGAATCTGTTGCTGTTGCGTTGTGATAATTGTGACAAAATTGCTAGGTAGGTCGATCTTGGGCATCAGTAGAGCAAAGTTGAACTCAGGGTGTTCATTTACATGAACTTGACGTATTTATCTTTTTTCCCTGAGCTTATTCGCATAAACCTAAACCTAAAAAAGATCCACAAGGAAAGTCTAAAGTGGGCACACGATCTTGGTGGCCAATTCATGGTGCAGTTAGGCGAGAAACCGCCATGAAACCGCTTCAGCAGAATATCGTTCCTGTCTTGAGCTGTGTGGCACGTAGCGAAATCGTGTTGAAACCATATGTCTTCGGTGTCAACATCATACAATTCAGACCACAAGAAGTTGTGGATCATCGACCTGTAGTGATCGCCGCTGACGGTGATTGTTTGGCCAGCATCATTTTCGAAGAACTACGGACCGATGACGCCTCCAGTCTAAAATCCACATGAAACAGTAAGTTAATTTGTATTGGCACCTACTGAATCTCGCGTGGATTGGTGTCGTCCTAAATCCGGCTTTCTTACTCAACCCACAGTTTCCTCCAGCCAGCTTGGTCCCCAACTATCTGTCCCCAGTTTTGCACTCCACTTGAATGGCGGTCCTCGTCTACTTCTTCAACCCTCGAGAATGGTGTCGAAGGCTTTCCAGGAATTGGTGTCCATCCGCTCTTAATGACCGAGCCATCTTAGTCTCTGGACCTTGACCCTTCTGGTTTGGTCCGTGTCGTTGTACAACGCGTAAAGGTCGCTGTTGAATCTTCTTCTTCATTCCCTATCAATGCACACGAGGCCATAGATTTCGCGAAGAACTTTCCTCTCGAAACATCTTAAGGCACATTCATCCGATTTTGTTAGAATCCATGCTTCTGCACCATACATCATGACTGGGATGATGAGAGTGTTGTAAAGTTTTACGGCCTTTTACCTTACTTCATCGAGAGAGAGAGCTAGTGTTGTTCTCCGTCTTATCTCGGCGCTGCGCTTGTATTATTGCTGTTATTGCCTGTGTTAGAAGCAGAGCCAAGGTAGACAAACTCCTCCACTAACTCGAAGTTACATATATGCGTCTATCGTGGGTTTTTGTCAGAGCCGTCGCGTCGGTCGTCGGTGTTGGGTGTCCATCCTCGAAGACAGCATATACGATGTTTAGAGGATCTCCCTTCTTCAGGATCGGGCAAACAATGCCGAGGTTTCATTTATGATTCACTCTTCCGACCATATCTTACAGATGATTTGGTGCATGTTCCTATCTTAACAGGCCGACTCCACTAGAGATAATTTCTCTCAGAATACTCATCCTGACATGAAAAGTCAGGAAACAAACGACGACGACAAACGAAACAACGCGACTCCATTGGACTTTTCCTGTCAGGATGAGTATTCTGAGAGAAATTATCTCTAGTGGAGTCGGCCTGTAATCGTCGCCTGCTGCTTTGAACAACTTGGTAGCAAGCCCATCTGCTCCAGCGGCTTTGTTGGATTTCATCCGTGATATTGCTTTTTTTAACTTTGTCTAGGTCAAGTTCACGGAATTGTTGGCTATCCCCGTGTCCAATGAATTCCTGCCTGACGGCGGGATTTTGTTCGTCGTCACCGTTATACAGTCTACAGAAGTGGCAAGGGCACATCATAGTAGATATGATGTGCCCTTGCTCATCTCTACAGGCATCGGTTCTTGCTCGATGAGCCAATAACTTGTTTCACCTTCTGGTGGTGGGGTTTCACATTGGTGGCTGTGTGTAAACTAGCACACTACGGGCAGAATCTCCAACTGCTTTCTGGCAATGTTGCCACTGGTCCCTGATGCTCGACTAGGTAGTGGTAGAAGAAATAATATGGACGCCATGAGATGTCAAAATCAATCCGTCCCTATTGGAAAATGAAATACAGCCACTTTTTGTCATTATTTTCGTTTGTCTGTTCTTTCTCTTATACATATGTTCCCCTTGTTTTGCCAAGTGTCAAAGAACAAACAAAAAAATTAAATTCTTATTTATGATTTTAGATTATTTTCAAAATTGTGTGCAACAAATGGTGGAAAAAATATATACATCGTTGGAGGAATCGGTTTGGACTTAATACATCCTGGAGAATATAAGTCTCTCTCATCGGTTGACAGTTTCAATAAAGAGTCGAGAACTTGGAATTTTTTAACAGACATGATTGTGGCAAGGTTCGTTTTTATTTATTTAATTCATTAAAAAAATCATTAATAACTCAAATTTGTGACATAAGCCATAAAAATATAATACAGGGTGGCCTGCTAAAATAAACCAACTGTTAGGGGCAGCTATGTATGTTGGAGCGTTTCAATGATTTCAGATAGTTGGTGTATACCTACCTAATGTTAATCACCCTGTATAACACTCAAATTACACACTTTCGTTCATGAAATTTAAGAAAAACCAAAAAACCAAGCTGCTGCGTATTTCATTAAGATTAACTAAACTTTCTAATGATTTATAGACATGGACATGACGTGGTATCAATTAATGACAAAATATTAATCATCGGAGGAGTTTCTGGGAGCGAGAGAAAAACCCTCAAATCCGTTGAATGTTACTCCACCAAATCCAACACTTGGCTCCATGAAATATCGTTTATTCCAGTTCCGCTATCCGGACTAACCGCAATAGCTATCGACTCAAACTTGTCCCAATGATTTGTTACTTTATTTTTGTTTTTGTTTTATGTTATAATTTATTGCTAGATTTACTATCGATCTGTTAATTGAAATTTAATAAACAACGAAAAATATATTTCACAAGAAAATGTCAAAGTTAACATGCTCCTATTAAACGAAGAGATTTGAGGTTTGAAATTCCAAAGACCACATTAACTTCTGATGGTATGTCCTTAACGAAATAAACTTTTGATCGAACAAGCTATATAGGTCAATTTTACGGCACCACAATCGAAACAGATTTATATGTTTAAAAAAACTAAAACAAATCTATTCGATTGCATGGTGTCACAACCGAAGGACCCAAACAAAAAAGGAAACAAAACTTTACCTAGAAACTACAAGAACTATGAACTTCTGACGTTAGTCGTAAGTATTTGGTGTGGTTTTTGTTTTTCTTTTTTTTTGTTACATGACCTGAAAAAGATTATTTTGAGTTAGAAACGGACGGAACTTTTCTTTTATTCGCTCTCTTTAAGGGAAAATGAAAATCAAGGACTTTACATTTGTTTGATGGGTTTTTGTTCATTGCGAACAAAATAAATATCAATGGATTTTGGGTTTCTTTTTTTTCGAAAGAAGATAAAACTTGTCATACATTCGGAAAAAAACAAAACAGCAAGGTTAGCATATGGTTTGGTTTTTATTTTTTGTGAATTCGTGTAGTCCGGTTGAATGGGCTTAGTGAGATTTAAGAGTATTGAGATTTTGGATGCCCTGTTTTCTGGTTAGCCGCAACTCGAGAATAGGTCGAGTTTGAATGTTGGTAGTCAACGTTTTTGTAGAAGAGGATTAACTCAAACAAAAATGGGAAAGATGTCAAAACAAATACCCAACAAATCTTTTGGGACTTGAATGATATCTAAAATTGCTGAAATATTGTATTTATGTAAATAACAATGTACAGTGTACATATGTACATTCTAATGAAAAAAATGCATAAATTTGACAATTTCCATTTTAGGAATTAAAAAATCAAAATTTGAAACACTTTTTTTATCAAAGTAAAAGGAGCTCTTTTAAATCCGAAAAACTACCAACAATTTCTTCAACAAATTTTTTTTTTTAAATTGAAATCTTAAACGTAAAATGTTGTCCAATTAAATCAGATATGAAGGTTAGAACTTAGAACATCAAAATATTTCAATCAAATCTTTTTATTTCATTTGAAAATTTGAAAATTTATTTTAAAGCTCGCTATGTCCGCGGTATTACTCGCCACAACCGGGGTAAAAAGTAACGTTTTTCATTTTCTGATCTCTAAACAGCTACTACCTATGCAAAATATCATGTCAATTCTATGCTCTATGCAAAGTTTAAGCAAATCTTACAAAAAATAGCCTTTGTGATATTCCATTCCGTCCAATTGTTCATCTTTCCATCTTCACTTGTAACAGTTTCAGTAAGTTTCCAAGCTTCACGTAATGTATCCGAACGGTAAGGCAGGCCCGTAGCCAGGGGGGGGGCATTGAGGGGCAATGCCCTACCTTAAATCTGAAATGCCCTACCTTAAAAATGCCCAACCTTCAAAAATGCCCCACCTTTAAAAATGCCCTTATAAAAATGCTGATCTTAAAAAATGTTCCAGCTTTAAATATTTCCTGTCTTAAAAATGCCCTACCTTAAAAAATGCTTTAAAAACTCCCTGCATTAAAAATGCCCTACCTTCAAAAATGTCCTACGTATGATAACGTCCGACTTCTAAAAATGCCCTACCTTCAAAAATGCCTTGCGTATGATAACGTCTGACTCTTAAAATGCCCTACCCTCAAAAATGACCTACGTATAATAACGTCCATTTTTTTAAAATGCCCCACTTTAAAAACAGCTCCAGCTTTGAAAACTCCCTGCATTAAAAATGCCCTACCTTCAAAAATATCCTACTTTGCCACAGAAAAACATGAGATATAACAAAACGTTTTCAATTATTATTTTTTTTTTTGATTCTACTAACATCTTAAACATACAAAAATTTAACGGTGATGATGTTGCAAAAAGTGTAGGCATAAAAAATGTTATGATGAATTTGGAATTTAGAATGGCTATGGTAATAGCAAAAATTTTTTTAACCATGCTTCAACCTGTAGATACAGCCTTACAAGCTAGAAGTGCAGGATTGAAAGACGCCATTGGAATAATTAAAAGTGTACAAAATGAAATAACAAATCTAAGGTCTGAAAAAATCTACCGTACCATTTTAGAAGAAGCTAAATCAGTGGCCCTCGGCGACGAATTAGAAAATAGAACGCAGACTCAAAAAAGACAAATTAAAAAATCAAATACGATGGATGACTATTTCATGTACGGCCCCTTCTTGTTCCACCGTGAAAAGAAGTGCTGAAAACCAGGACGCCCAGCCATTTAAGTTCGAGTATTACGAAACCTTGGACATTGAGTTAAAGAAGATTTTTAGAAAATGACGAATTAATAAACTCAATTGCGAGTATCGACGAGTTGGATACCGAAAAAATGAAACCGTTAAAAAGCCTTGGTAAGTGAAAATAAAACTACATTATGGCTTTTTGAAAAAAATTCGGGTTATAAAACTGAACTTTTTGAAAAAGTGAGGTTTTATGATTTTATGCTATTCTTCGTGCGCTGCATAACCTTTTTTAACAAGCATGCAATTTATATTGATGTCTTAAACATAATTACAAAAATATACAATCTGATTCGCTTCTAAACTAAAATTATTAAAGAGTATCTAGTTGTTCCTCTTCAAAGTATTAAATTTTTTATAAAAGTAATTTGTTGCAATTTAACGTTAATATTTCATTTAAAGCTGAGATTGCAGCGCGTAGGTATACTTATAGATGGATCCTTTTTATTTAAACAAAAAATACGTATCTACTCGTAAAATTTTTAATAAAAAAAAAAAAAAATTGTTTCCACATTTTTGATAAATGAATAATATTGTCGGCTAACAGTGCAAACCTGTTAACTGCCACCTCCTAACTCCACATAAAAATGATTTACATAATTGATTGAAATTACAAAAAGCTTTGAAATCTTATCAAATTCTTTTTCATTTAATAGTATGGATTCTAAAAAATAACTTTATGTTGTCTTGGATTTATTAACACATTTAGAAATATTTTCTTTTTCCACCGACTTCCAAAAAGGAGGATGTTATCAACTCATCTGTTTTTTTTTATGTTTGCCACCTCATATCTTTGGACTGGGTGAACCAATTTTTTGTATTCGAAAGCTGGTGCCTGCAGTGTGGTCCCATTTGTGTAAGGAGTGTAAAAGTGGAGTTAGCTGTTTTTCACTCCAAGCCATATATCAATTTTTTGTCTGCATAAACTGTAATCTTTAACACATTATTCTTGAAGTTAAGATTCAGCAAATGCATTTCAGTTATTTCAATTGATTTTTCAGGTATAACAATTCCAACAAACGAAGAGGCTACTGTTGTCAAAAATTATTTAAGTAGGCTCGAAGACAAAACCGAAAACCTAATGCAAATTTTGTACAGGCAGCGAGAGGCCTTTAAAGATACATACGAACTTTTTGCGTCGTTAGCGACGCCACTTTTTCCACTTTAACTGCCATCAATAGGCCCCAGAGGATGTCAATGGGACATGAAAGAATGGCTGGCCTTGTATTTCTCGCGTTTGAAAAAAAAGAACTAAGTCAGTAGACCTCATTGAAGTCCTTCGTGTATTTAATAAAATGAGGAATCGAAAAATTCAGTTATTTTAAAGAATAATATTAATTTTTTTATATTTTACTATTTTTGTACTTTGTATGTATAATTTATTTGGAAAAACAGTAAAATATTTAAACTTGAATACCTTAATGCTTTGCACTTTATTATTTTGAATCTTTCTTACATCAGATCAAATCAGCCATACCAAGGTAACGGAGAAGGCATTTTTACGGTTGTTTATCTTTTATAAGAATCGATCTATTTTCTCGAAACTTGGTGAAACTAAAGTTCTTATCATAAAGCCAAATTATACCCAGATAAAGACGGTAACTGTGCATAATTTAGCTATATCTTAATTAGTTTTTTTGTGAAACTTCTAGAACATCAACTTTATCATGAGCCCTTACGACTCACCAAGTTTCAAGAAAAAAAATTGCTTCTTTAACTAAATAAACTGGATAACATGCGTCAAAATGTCCTCAAAGTTATAATGGAATGACCGAAATACAAAATTTACCAATGCCCTACCTTATATGACCGTTGCCCTACCTTAAATTCAACTCTGGCTACGGGCCTGCGGTAAGGTCAATTCTAAAAGCCTTTCTTTCAAAAACAGACATTTAGAGACACAAAATGCTGAGAATCATGGAAAACGAAGCTAAATTATTCTTCGTTTAAATAATTCCATTTTATATTTTATTTATTCAAAAATGCTCTTCTTCAAAGCATACACAACTAAAAAAATAAAAAAAACAATTTGGCATATCATGCAAATCTCTCAAAAAATATATCTTTTTCCAAAAGATATTAAATATTGCAAGGAAAAAATTTGCGTTTTATAACATGCGGTCATTTGTCTAGCGTGCGATATTTTACGCGGGTTGGGGTCAAAATTCTGCCGGGGTCAAAATTATTTTGTCAAAATTCTGCTTTCAAAATTCTGCTTTTCAAAATTCTGCTTCTAAAATTCTGGGGCCGAATTATCGCTTCCGCTATCGAGTGAGTGAGTTTCATCCGTTATCGAACGAACGAGTAACCGCATTGGGATTATGGCACTCGATAGGTCTCGTATCGTTTGAGAATATAAAATTGTAGTAGTTTTTATCGAGTCTCGATTATTTTGAAGGAATTTTGAGAGGTTTGACAAATAAAAAACAAAACTTGAGTGAAAAAGTGAAGGCAAAAATATAAATTTTGTTTCATGAATTTTATTTTTTGAAAAAAACAAAGTTTGAATGTTAAGAAGATGATATTGATGAAGGTTTGGAGCAGAATAACTTGACCTAAATAGATTATTGGCAAAGAATGTTATAATAAAATAACTCAAGTTCTCTAAATAAGTAAAATTTAATTTTTTTCTTAGAAATTTCCTCCCATCAGTGAGCTGTTTGTGTGTCGAATGAAATTAAGCTCGATAGCTGAGCAGAGAATTTAAAATTTTTGTACTAGAAGCTCGATACTGAACTCGATAACGTGAGAGGTAATGCCAAAAGCACACAAACACTCACAATTCAGTATCGTATAATTCGATAACGGATGCCGTAATTCGGCCCCTGAACTCGATAACGTGAGAGGTAATGCCAAAAGCACACAAACACTCACAATTCAGTATCGTATAATTCGATAACGGATGCCGTAATTCGGCCCCTGCTTTTCGAATTTCTGCTGCTCAAAATTCTAAATTCTTAAATTCTGGGGCCGAATTACCGCTTCCGTGATCGAGTGAGTGAGTCTCATCAGTTATCGAACGAACGAGTAACCCCATTGGGATTATGGCACTCGTTAGGTCACGTATCGTTTGAGAATAAAAAATTGTAGTAGTTTTTATCGAGTCTCGATTATTTTGAAGGTATTTTGAAAGGTGTGACAAATAAAAAAACAAAACTTGAGCGTAATAGCGAGGGCAGAAATATAATTTTTTTTTAATGAAAAAACACAGTTTGATTGTTAACAGAAAACGAGATTGGTGGAGCCTTGGAGAAGAAAATCTTGACCATAATAAATTATTAGCTAAGAATTTCACAATAAAATGACTCAAAGAAAAAATTTAACATTTTTTTTATAAAGTTCCTCCCATCAGTGAGCTGTTTGTGTGTCGAATGAAATTAAGCTCGATAGCTGAGCAGAAAATTTAAAATTTTTGTACTAGAAGCTCGACACTGAACTCGATAACGTGAGAGGTAATGCCAAAAGCACACAAACACTCACAATTCAGTAACGTATTATTCGATAACGGATGCCGTAATTCGGCCCCTGCTTTTCAAAATTCTGCTTACCAATATTCTGCGAATAATATAGAAAAGAGAGGTTTAAAATTTTAAAAATCGCGCGCCTTTTAATATTTTCAAACCTCTCTTTTCTATATTATTCGCAGAATACCTTCTCACATTAGAGATTAACAGAAGATTATTTTGTGTTTGCATAGGTACATAGTTGCATCAGTATGTATAATATGTACCTACTTTATCTCCTGTAAGCTGTAAGGTTAGTCTAATTTGTTACGCCTTCGAGTTAGTGTTCAAATTTTACCATGAATATTTCAATTGTAAAATCCAATAAGGGAAAAGATAAACTTTGTGTTGATGGCTATATGATTTATCTTGTGTAACTTACACAAATGTAAAACTTGCTAATCGACTTAGAGACAAGTGCAAGGGACGAATAGTGACTAAATTGAATTTTGACCCAACCCGAAATTTGTTGTAATTATGAATAAACAGACATAAAAAAACAGAATGTTTTTATTTAAAACAGCCAGAGTTTTGAAAAGCAGAATTTGAAAAAACAGAATTTTGGTGACCAGAATACAAAAAAAAGCAGAATTTTGAAAATCAGAATTTTTCGATTAAAAAGCAAAATTTTGAAAAGCAGAATTTTGAAACCAGAATTATGGCCCGCTCCCATTTTATGCACATTAAGGGGATGATTTGATCAGAGAACTGCTAACTCAGCAGTGCAATTACAACACTTCGCACTCTGCAAACTTTTTTTTCTCAAGCTTTAATCTGTAAACCTTTTACAAAAACCTTCGTGATCCCGCCTTACCTCTCGATTGAAAAATTGTTGGCGGGATTATAGTTAGGACCTTCGGTTATGATATTATTCAGAGGAGTACACTTAACGGGGTCTTAGGGGTCGTCTCTTCTACTTCTTTTACCAGATGAGGTAAGAAATCGAGCAGTTCGACGACAATTATCGGGTCATTCATTTCATGGTTTCAAGTTGATAGCACTGGCATTTCATACATGTCAAACTAAACTGTCATGGGAAGTGTCATAATATTAGTTGATTGTTTGCTATTTATGATAGTGGATCGCTTAGTAATGGAACAACACGTTAAAATTATTAAAACTTAGTACAGAAATGTTCAAGCGCAGCCACTTTTCGCGCATTACGCGATGATTATAATCGTTATAATCGACCCACTACGCAAATAAGTGGAAGCGTTAGTCATGTCGCAAGGCCTATGCATCATCGTAATGCACGTTCAGTCGAAAAAATTGCTACTGTAAGCACAAGTGTTGTTGATGATCCGAATGTATCGATTTCCCGGCGTTCGCAGCAGTTGAAGCCTGCTGACCAGTCACAACGCCATAGATAAGCTTCTTCGGAATAACAGACAATAAGCACCAATTATTTTTCTCACTCGGTGGGTTTGTAAACAAACAAAATTGTCGTTCAGGAAACCCACAAGTGATCGCTCTGTGGTCGAAAGATATCAATGGACCGTATTTAATCGAAGAATGACAATTGGCTGACGGTTTAAGTCCATTTGGAGCGAAATGGTCGAATGATAACCAATTTTTTTTTTGGATGGCAAGTGAATATCCTGAATTTGACGATGTGTGGTTTCATCAAGACTGGGCAACAAGCCACACAACACTACCAATTATGGTTTTATTGCGTGAAAAGTTTCCTAGTCGCTTTCACTTTTGGTGACGTCGATTGCCCACTTCTTGCCAGTCTGAGCGTTCGATTTTTTTCTGAGGGGCTACGCAAAAGACCGTGCGTACGCGAATAGTCCCCGAACTCTAGACGCATACCGCCCGAAAAAGTTGTTAAAAATTACATAAAAAATATCGTATGCTGCGAAAACTCCCGAGACGGCCATTTGAATGATATTGTTTTTCACACTTAATGGCAAAGTCCAAACCTTATAATGAAATAAAATGTTCATGAAAATGTTAGCTTTACTTTCGAACCGAAAAATTGACAGCTACATCTTCGTCCACGTTGGCTGCGCCATCAACACAGACAGCAATCACCAGTACTGATAACAAACTTTTCTCAACCGTTATTTTTTAAGGCTCAGTCAGAAGCCAATTGCGGAATGAAAACCCTGTTCGTCCTATGCTTTATGGTACAGAAGCATGGACCCTTCTTCTAGCGATCAACAACGGATTGTGCTGATCACCAAAAGTAAGTAAGTAATTATTCACATTCCTGGTTAATTCCTGCAATGCTTCTTAATATTCTATACAGACCAACCTCTGGATTTAGTTGAGTGTGGTAAGTATAAGAACCAGAGAATTTGATTTTACATTTTTGGATCAGTCACTTTCTTGACCTTATCCCCTTAATTTATCAAAGAAAAGGCTTAAAATGTCTTGCAACAAT
Source organism: Sphaerophoria taeniata (assembly GCA_943590905.1). NCBI lineage: Eukaryota > Metazoa > Arthropoda > Insecta > Diptera > Syrphidae > Sphaerophoria > Sphaerophoria taeniata. Next base: position 31,698,008 of record OX016541.1, read on the forward strand.
TATGAGTTCTCAAAGATTCACTTTGAATATCCTTTTTACTGAAACAAATATATTATATGGGTTTGTATAAAGAGCTCTTGTTAGTTTTCAGTTCACTTGGGCGTATACTTGTTTTTTTCTTTTCAGGCAAAAAATTCAATGAAAATTTATTTACGATTCTGAATTGACTGAGGCTTGTCTTTTCGACATCATATCTAAACCTTAAATTTAAAAGTAAAATTAGTTGAAGAACCTTTGCTTTGTTTCTGAATTAATTTTTTTGCTTGTAAACAAATCCTTATTATAAGTAAACAAATTACTGCAACTCTGAACAAGTTTTACCGTTTACTTAAGCTGCTTCAAAACTTGTCGATATGAATTTATTTAAAATTCAAAATCAGAAGTATGTGCTTTTCTTAAGGATTAACATAAGACCCATATCAACCCCTGCTTCGACAGACCTTGAATTAATCGAGAAGATTCAAGTTGATTTTGCTTGTTTTAATGAAGGCCTGAAATATTAGTTGAATTTCGCCCCCTAATAAGCTTTTCAGCGGCCTTCGTTATTTTTCATACAATCTTTCCCTTACGTCAAATGTTCTTAAATCAAGGTCAGTGATTTTAATTTTACATATATCCAGTCAACAAAGTCCGCATATCAGTGGAATACTGTAGCCATCATTGAATTCAACGAAAAGCTTAGCTTTTATGACAGTAATCCATCTATAGTAAGATCCCCTGACTATACTTATGCCCTTCGTTGCTTGTTATGGGAGGATTTTTTTCCTCGTGTTTCAAGCAAAGATCCTTTCTATTTTTTTCACATTCAATCGTGCATAAAGGGGAGGTTGAGAAATATGGGCTTTATGTTTATGTAGACTTAAGGTGGTAATGTTTTTACCATCAGAGAGAATATATATGTTGATGTTCTCCCACAAGCCAAGTAGATTGCGCCTTTGGCGATTTTCAACGATGATGGTGTAATGGAAAATTATAATTGCTCTCCGCCTCCTTGCAACTAACAAAAGGACTTTTATATATTTAGACTTTTGACAACATTTACTTATACTTTTACCTACTCTTTTTACTGTACCCTATTTTTACACATACACCCATGCGGCAGTCATCAAGGCAAGGTTGTTAATTTCTTGCCTGTGCCGCTGTACCATTTGTATATTTCTGGCATCATCGTTTGAATTTATCTGCAGTCATCCATCACGTTATTCTTGTTTTTTTTTTTTGTCGTCAACGTCGAACGTCACAGTTGTGAACAAATAGGCATATCTACGAATATTTATGTGCAAGTGCAAATAATTACAACTCAGCACCACATAGCAACAATCTGACACCTACACAAAAGGGTTGAACAATATTTCATCCCCAATAAGTTCAATATAGTCTTGGATTGTCATGTTTACAAAGTTGTATTTTGGCTCTCAATGTCAAAAAGAGAAATTTAAGAAATGCAACACAAATTCTCGGTATATAAAATTTTTGTTGCATCCAAAGACGAGTTTTGCTTTGTTTTGCATTTTGAAATATATATTTCACACTCGAAGGAATCCAAGGTCAGAACAGATGGATGAATGAATGGATTCTTACAAAAAAACAATACAAAAAATCAATAGAATCCTTATGCATCTCTGAGCTAAAGATAGAAATAAATTTAACAACAAAAGTGAAACAAATAATAGACCCATCGACACATGGAAAATGCATATACAATGCATAAATGTCATCCAACCAGAAATGGATAGGCTATGCAGAAATCCCTTGATGTGTTTTTTTTCTTTATTGTTTTTTGCTTTTGACTTGGTTTACTTAAGAATAAATTTATGTGACAATCGAGGCTTTTTGTTAAAGCATTGGGAAAAATTGAATCATGAAAGTGATTTTGCTTTCAAGATTTTGAAATTTTAGAGTGCTTTTGTTGTGATGTGTGGGTTTCATTTAAAGATGCAGTTTTCAATTATAACACTCGAATTGACTTCTATGCATTACAAATTTTACATAAACAAATGACGCAGAGAAGGAAACAAGGCATGCACTTGTTCAAAAAAAAAAGAAATCATACTGGTCACTGTGGCGTATACTTACTTTTTTCAAAGTTTTATACTAGAAAGATCTAGGTCGAACTAACACGAACCCAAGTTCTAAGCTATGCATTTTGTGGCATTTTTTGATTATAAATTCACAGATAAAGTAAATTTATTTCGTCCAGTTAAAATAAACGTAATAGAATGGAAAACGAATAAGCAATTTTTCCAGAAAAACCAACAAACCCAGCAGTTCCTTCCCAAATCCCATTGACCTAGTCAGAGGGAATTTTATCCCGTACCGATAATAATTCATATTTCTCTGCTTACGATCCACTTGAAAATGGCCAACCAGCAAAACAAAATATTTAAGAATTTCCAAATTAAAGCAAAATAAAATGAAAGCAAAATAACTATAAGCGATTTATATCTGACATTTTCTTCTCCGGCGTCGTTGTTGTCTTCGTCATCGTTGTCCGTCGTAGTATAAAATCCCTCCCTTGTGGGCGTGTACAACTGGTTTAAATTTTCCATCTCCGAATTTGGGACAATGAATATTTGGTCTACTTGTAACTGTAATCCAAATTTAATTATCAAAATTGCCTTTCGTATTTATAAAGATTAAGTTTTGGGCTATGAATTATTTTCTCCCAAAAGCTGTAGTAAAAACAATGAAGATGAAAAAACGAAAATATTTTGAGGGGAGAGAAAATATTATACAAGAGAATTTATGAACGCTTTCGAAAAGTCATTTATTAAATTAGAAATTTGATGAACAATTTTCAAACTTTAACTTTTGTAACTTTCGTTCAAGGAGGCATCGAATTGGATATGAAAAGAAGTGTTTGTTTTTTTTAGGCTCTGGATGGAATTTAACGTGATTGTTGGCGAGTAGAGAAAAAAATAAAGACGATTCTTTGGTATTTGATTGATGAAGCTTTCAAATTGTTTTTATCTGAAATGCCATTTTGATGGAATGGATTAAGATTTCTGTGTTGGTATACATCTTTTGGGAGTTAAGGATGGCGATTTGATTTTGTGACTTTTGACAAAATATTTATGCTCATAATTTTTGTCGAAATTCATTTTCAAGTTTTTGGCAGATTAATTTGTATTATAGAACATGTGAACACGACGAATGAATAAAAACGAAGTGTTTCGTTTGATTTAAAATTAAAACCAAAATCACTCCTTTTTCCGATTTAAAAATACATATTCGTAAATCAACAATCAGGAATCAGGCAATTTCCAAAGATCCCGAGAGGCTGGTTGCGATCTTGGAACAATACAAAAAATACAGCGAGTGGTACTTGTGCCAACACTCTTGCGCAACATTATTGTGTACATTCAAATGAATGGCAATTTAAACGATAAACTCTTACATAGTCTTGAGAAATGGGTGTGTTCTGGAGAACCGCTTCCACTGCAACTAGCCGCAAGTTTTTATGATTACTTCCAAGAGGGTGTCCAATCGTCCAACCTTTGTACAATTTTTATGGTTCCACAGAGGTTATGGCCGATGTAACTTTTTTCTAATGCGAGATTAAAAAACAATTGAGCCAGCTTGATCGCATTCCAATTGGTAAGTCTCAGCTTTATAAATCTCTGAACTCATGGGTTGTAATTTGTTTCGTAACAGGGCTTCTAATTAACAACACCGTTATATACCTACTCGATCAAGACTACAGACCAGAGAAGAATGGAAGAGTACTCTTGTCTCTACCGCACTGGGGACTATGGATCACTTCAAGGAGGCTACATCATCTATGAAAGACGCACCGATTCACAGATCAAAATTCCTGGGCATCGAGTTGATCTTTCCGAAATCGAGATGTTGTTGACAATTCTATTGTTCTCTCCTACCATGTTGATCAACTTGATCAAACTCTTTTGGCATTCGTCGAACTACAAGATGATTCACCACTCTTCACAGGACTTCAAATCGAAGCTGCATTAAAGAACAAACTTTCCGATTATATGATTCCCCAAGTTGTGATAGTCGATCGTGTGCCTCTACTGGTTAGTGGAAAGATCGATCGACAGACACTATTGAAGACATACGAGTACAAAAACAACAATGAAGATAAGTTTGACTTTTCACAACTTCCCGAAGATCTCAAACTCATTGCAAAAGATCTCTTCGAGATTGTGGGAAGTGTTACTGGTCGTTCGATCAGGACAAACTTGACTCCGGAAAGTAATTTCTATGAGCTAGGTGGAAATTCGCTGAACTCTATATTCACCGTAACATTGTTGCGTAAGAAGGGCTATTTAGTTGGAATATCGGACTTTATTCGAGCACAGAATCTTGGTGATATCATGTATAAAATGGCTAAGAATGACAATGCGGTTGTGATAGATGAGGAATCGACAAGTGCTTGTCCTCATTTGAATATGAAAGCGATTCCGATTTCTTTTGGTGATAAATATGATGTCATTGAGTAAGTTCCTACAAGGGATTTTGTGTCGACGTTCTTGTATTTTAATTTTGTTTTTGTGTTGCAAAATTATTGCAGAAAGTTTTTGTGGTAAAGGTGATTTGGAACGATGGATGAAGGCAGAAGTCTTGAGGAAGGATTACAGTGATATCATAAATGTAAGTAAGGTTTGCAGTTAAGTTGTTGCGAAAAAAGAAAAGCAATAGTCTTGGAACGTCCAATCCGATTTCACGTTCGAAGACTTTGGGCGTCCTGGACTACGCCATTGATCCTTTTCAAATTTGTTTATCGAAAAGCCTCAACCTTAGGTACTCTAAGATTAGGTATAGTGGCTGTCTGGATGTTGTTGACTCAATTAGACTCTGAGGCTCCCTTTGGTGCATGAACACCTTTGGTATCAGTGATCAGATTGCTCTCTTTGTCCTCACAAAAGGTGCGTCAATTTTTTTTGGGAATACTGCGTCTTGTGCTATTAATTTGTTATGAAAGCTTCTTTAGGACATATGGCAGGTGATCGTTCAAAAGAACTTGAGCTTAATTGTCAAAGAAATCAACACAAACAGAATTATTGGCTCTGCTTTGAATTTCAACGCGATGAGCCTGCTATTAAAAATAATTCACGTGCTTCTATTCTCTTTGATTTTTCGGAAAGCCTTGAAGTTCCAATTGTGTGAGTTGCGCTATAAGCGTCTCTTCCAAATTGTGTTTTAATTTTTTGTTTAAAGACTCATTGCGAAAAGGACTTAATGCAATACTCCATTCATATCTGATGGGAACTAACCCGTTTTAAATCCACAAGAAAACATTGCCTGCATTCACTTTATTGAATGCGAAGTTCTGAAATTAGCAAAATCGAGGAAATTTATTGAGCAAAAATTTCCAACCCCTTACCTAAGTACTTTGCTTTTTTCGTTTTTGGTTCGCTTTATTGTTCAATGCATATTTTTTTTTATTTTACTGATAGCAACTAGGATCGGATGTCTTCAAATACAAGACATTTGGACTCTCAAGTTAATAAATATGTCCACTTAGATGGCACAAGACCATTCAGCCGAGCTGCAGATACGGCCAGCGCTGCATTGTTCATTGGAAGGAAGTCGACTATTCATCATAAATTCTACTACTACTACTGTTGATATTTATAAAATAAGTTTGCAAGTTTTGTATAAAAAAACAAGATTCTTTTACTTAAATATCTCATAAGTCCTACCACTGGAAATTTAAGAGTTTTCCCAAAAATGTTGTGAATTCCATCTTGATGACTCAAATTCTCATGAAAATTTGTGTGAAAAAAAACTTGAAATATGAAAGTGCAATGATAACATCTTTCACCCACAACTTCGCACAGTTAAATAAAAATCTTTGATCCTTCAAGACGCATGTCTTTATCGGTATTGTTGCACTCCCACATAATGTACCTATTTTTAGCGGGGTTAAGATTTATTTACGGATGCATTAATGCATTATACCAACCCATATTATATGTATTCGTATATCTACCGATAACTATTGACAATATCTGGACCAAAGTCGAAAATGCTTTTTGAATGAAGCGAAAGAACGAACTTTCCTCGAGCGTAAAGCTTGCATTCAATAAAAACAAAAACTAAAGGAGAACAAGAACGAAAAAGAGAGCAAGAGCTTTGACCTAGACCTGCAGAACTACATTTACAAATAATTTTGCAACCAATTCGCCGAAGATACGCGCACAAGTTGCACATTTACCATTAGGTATACACAGGGTTTGGGCGCCATTCGAAAGCTATTAGGCAACAAAATAAACTATATAGGTTTGTTGAGGGTTTCTCTAGCGTGTGGGTTCAAAATAGTTTAATCTTAATCCCTTCATTCTACAAGACTTACTGTTTGTATAAGTATGTGTGTGGGTGGCTATAGAAATAAAAATAAATATCTACGGTCTATGTTCTTGTGAATATATAATATAAAAGACGTTTAAGGCGAAATTCATTCGATAAATGACACTGAAACCTTTTGCAGATGCATTTATTCTAAACATTCACGTATAGGGGCTTCCTTTTAGCCCTGGGAGCTTTTCTCTCTAATGGAATATGGTTTTTGCACAATATTTACTTGGTACCTAAATGAACGAATGCACGATGGAATGGATTCAAGGGTGCGTGGGACGATGATGCTGATGATGCTGAGGTTGATGATGGCGGGCTGGTTTGTTGGCTGATGTACGGGTTTTCGCGATGCCTTGTAACTGGAGATGACTGTGTAATTTATTTACCATGTTGATGAAATCCATTTCCGCCACAATAAGCTGCAGATAAAAACGAATTTATTTCAATTTCGCTGGCCCATAGCTCGGATTTTAACTGGCAAACTGTAACTCGATGCAACTACTGTTTCCTCAGATTTGATGGCAGTTAAGCTCAGAACAACATATTTTAACATGGAATGTGTATCCCACTGGTGAAATGTGACCTCGTTTTTGGAGAAACTTCTGCTGGCATGGCTGCTGGCATGGCTGTGAAAACGAAGGAGTCTTTTTAATTGATTTTTAATTTATTTTCGGAAATGGTTATTTTTTTTGCTGGAATTGGAATGTGCTGCACACAGGGCATAGTCTTGTAGTTGATTTCTATTTCTTTGTAGGAATTTTCTGGGTTTGTTTGTGTACTCTGTACTTGTTGTGCATAGAAAGTCTATAATAAAAAAAAAAAAAACGAAAATTGAAAAATTGTCTTTCTAAAGTTATTTCATGGACAGGATTTTTAATTGGTTTGATTGTTGGTAAATGACGTTTGATACTTTTATTAAATTTCAAAGACACTTTCTTCATTACATTTTTCAGAAATTCTTTTGAAGTTTTCCCTTTATGGTTTGTTAATAGTAGTAAGCAGTAGTCAGTTAGACTACTCTACTAGGATATATACATAAATATCTTTAATTTTATCAACAAAATTCAAATTATAGGTCTTAAAAATAAGAAAAATTGAACGAGTTGTATTGTTTCTTTCTTATCGTAATGCTAGCGAACTACTCTCGACCCCATGCCAAAATCGCTTACACATACATAGCAATATCTCACAAATTTGAAAAAAAAATCTTCAATATTCCGCATTCAGATCATTGATTGAGACTTTTATTTTGAAATCTGGCGTTTTCAAAATCACGAGTATCGAAATTCGCATTACGAAACATTCTCAAATGAATTGCAGTCAATTCATACAGTTAACACTAACCCCCTCGTAAATATTATAAGTAGACTATTACTTTCGTACTTAAATCGCCTCTACTAAAACTACTACTACCGAATAACATATTATGTAGTATCAGTCTAGTACCATTGGTCAAAGACAGCCTGAAACAGTCCGACTATTTCATCATCAATGCTTCCCTACACCAGCGGTACGGGGTTTCGAAGACATTGTCCGCGTCGTCCGCTGTACGGTTAGTACTAAGGCCGTCCATATCAATTGACACCAGGGTCTTTGGGACCTGCTGATCCACAGAGACCCTAGCCGGCCGTTTACAACCACCAGAGGCATTGTACCTGCAAACCGTGCAACAAGGGGCATTGTGCCTGCCAATCTTCGGTACCAGAAGTGTCATAATATGAGTTGAATGTTTGTCATTTACGATAATGGATCGCTTAGCAATCGAAAAACGCATTAAAATAATTATTATAACTTTCTACAAAAGTGGTAGTTCAAACACAGCCGTGCATTGCGCGATAATTATGGTCGTCATAATTGATTGACTATACAAGCAACCGTTAAGATTGTGAAGAAATTCGAAGAGAGTGGAAGCGTTACTGATGTCGCAAGGCCCTAGAATCATAAAGTAGTGCACGTTCAGTCGAAAAAGCTGCTGCTGCAAGCAAAAGTGTTGCAGATGAATTTACTGATATCCCTGCTTTCGACGTCAGTATGAATGGCGTATTTTGCATTTTGTTTTACATCTCCACCCTTACAAAGTTCAAATCACTCAACAATTGAAGCCTGCTGACCATTCACAACGCTGTAGATACGCTTCATGAGTGATCTTTCCAACAACATTTTCTTTAGCGTTGAGGTACATTTCTCACTCGGTGCCTCAGAAAACAGGACAGTTTGGGGTGTTCTCTAAATGGTGTCATTGGTCCGTATTTCTTGGAAGATGTCAATGGGCTAACGGTTATGAATGAAACGGAATGATAACCGATTTTATTATTGGCCGGCAATTCAAGATCATGACTTGAACGATATGTGGTTCCAACAAGGCGGGGCAACAAAACATACAACACGACCAATTATTTATGGCTTTATTGCACGAGATGTTTCCTAGTCGTGTTATTTCACATTCTGGTGTCGTCAATTGGCCACCAAGATCATGCGATTTGACACCGTAAGATTTTGTTGTGGGGCTACGCAAAATACTGTGTTCCGGCGAATAGTACCCGAAATCTAGACGCATTAAAAACCAAAATTACTCAAGTTTTGGGCATACTTACATACCGCACGGCCATTTCAATGATATTGTTTTTCATACTTAATCGCAAAATCCAGACTTTGTAATGAAATAAAATTTCCATTGAAAATGTATTGTTGTGTGTATTTTATTTGGCTTTTTCTTCGAAACCAATAAAATAATGACCTTTTTTTTCTTTTTCCAAAAAGAAGCAAATCCCTCAAGTACAAATTTTCCGAGCTTTCGTTATCCGGCATTTTGGTTTAGAGGCTTTCGACTGGGACCGTTTTCAACTCCGTACCAGTTTTTGAAAAAAAACAACTAGTTTTTCTGCTGGCTGTCTGACATTTTGATTTTTTCACAATTTTACTGACTTGTCTATAAGTCCTTAATATATATAATATAGTGTGCCTCTTAATCTCATCTTATTCTCAAAAAATTAGTTTTGATGTAAGCTTTCGCTCCATGTTTAAAACATAAAAATTCTTCCGTTTTCGGGGACTTGTGAAAAAAGAAATTTTTTTTTCAGTTTTGCAGATCAAATTTTTGGCTTTGCATATCACAATCGTTTGAAAAAAAAAACTCGAAATAGAGTTTTATTGTTTTTGAGAAAAAAATGTCCTAATACATTACTGTTAATTCTAATAATAGGTATGTATGTTAAAAAAGCGCCCAACAAATCTTCTTCCTCCTTTTATTTATACCCAAAATAGCAAATCTCATGTATAGACGTAATTGAACGAAGAATTATTTGGTTCGTTCTCCATGATTCTCATCGTTTTGGGTCTCAAAGCTTATCAAATTTTACCTATTCAAGGTAGGTATCAAAATAGAAGGAGGAAACTTCTCCCTCCTTGATTCTCATGATTTTGAGTGAAATCAACCTGCTAAGAAATGTTAATAAAATATTCAATTTGTTTCGTCTCCAATAAGCCACTTTCTGGAAGACAAAACAGTACTGTGTTTTTTTTGCGTCGTGAAGTGCCTGCCCGTGTAATTTCAGAAAAAGACATTAACTCTTTTATTCAAATAAGTATTTTAAAGTTGTAAGGAGACGCTATCCGTTGTTTTTATGAAGATCAAAAGTTGGTAGGTACTTTTTTAGTTTCACCGCATTTATTGTGGACTTATTCAATTGTTTTTCTTAATGAATAATTATTTCGGTAGAAGTTTTAGTTTTAAGTTTTATTTTTTTAATGAATACTTGCGAACTAACTTACATAAACTGCAGTCTTCAAGAGGACCACAGGATCTAAAATTATTTTTATTTTCTCACACGCAATTGATTATCAGCTGAGCAACTTTACCTTCTTGGCCATACTTTTAGAGCAAAACACTTCAGTAAGTTGAAATTGCTGCACTATAAATGAAGTTTAATTTTCAATTCTCTTAGCTTAATGTTGACTTCTCTTAGGAAGTTTTTTATAGCTTAAAAGAAAAATAATTCACTTGAAATTTCCATAACTCTCGTAACACTTCTGAAAGGTACCCAATAAATCACAGTGTCCTTGAAAGCAACGATTTTTGACTTTTATTGTTGGCACTTTTAATATGCCAACAACTTTTGGATTTAGTAATTGTAGAATTATTCTACAACAATTCATTTCAGCATACATACAGAATTATAAAATTGTTTTCGTGTTAAAAAATCGATTAAAGGACAACAAAACGAAAGTAGTATATGTTTATATGTCAGAGGAATGTTAGTGAATATCCTTAGGTATAAAATATTTTCTTATCCAAAAAAAAAAAAACAACAACAAACACTTTAGGGAATATAAAAACAGCAATTCAATTTTGAATGTTTTTTTTCTGGTTATTTCGTTTAATTTGGTAAAAAAAAAGAAAAGTTCTTTTCAAATATACCATAATGGTAAAATTAATATAACTCTGTCAAGTTAGTTGCATAAACTTGCTTAAGAGTCAGTCCCAAAAAAACTAACAATTAAAAAAACTAGGGGTTCTTCGTGAAAAAGTTGTGAAAACTTGGCTGTCAACTGTTTGAAAACACCTTTTCAATAAATTGATTGATGATTGGAAAAAGAGAAAAACATTCAGTTGATTTTTTTCGATTTCCTGTAACTTACCCTTATTCACCCTTTGCAACAGCTTTCATTTTAAACATACACCACATACCAAGAAAAAGAACCGAAGCTACCCAACGATGTTTAAGCAAAAATCCAATTGCGGAGAAACCAATATTCAAAAAATCCCAGGTGGTTTTCGACCTCCTTCAAGTTTTTATCTCTTGATTCCTTGTTCCTTTTTTTTTGGTATGGGTATAACGATGTTATTGCGGAAGCTAGAGAATCACAATCATTACCACTGTCAACGACAGCGAGCAAAATTTGTCAAGGATCAATTACAGCCATCTGAAAACCTCAACCAAAAAAAGAAAATAACAAGCAAATCTTAAATTCCATACAAAATGATGACTGTATTGGGAAAACTCTATCGTGAACGAGATAGGGTAGATTTTCATGAAGTGTAAAGCTGTAAAGGCGTAATGGAAATGATAAGCTTCAGTTTTGGTGCATTCATCCAAAACGGTGAAATCATTTGAACAAAACCAAAAAATAAAAACATCTAGGTACTCGTCGTTGATGGGTTCGCCGAATTTCATTACATCACAAATTCTTACTTACTTCCAGATATACAGAAAACAGACAAAAAAAAAAGCCTCTCGAACTTATTCAAGGGAAGAGGTATTGATTTCAAACGAGCAGATGACGACTGGCTTAGAAGTTTGTAAAATAACGTGGTGGCAAAAAGTTAATTTTCCCTTACATTGAATTTGAAAATGGCTAAAATTTTATTAAGTTTTTTGTCTTCTTGTGTTGTTTTAATAGAAATGGATACAAAAATAATGTCCCATCGGTACAAAAATAATGTCCCATCGGTTGACTGCCGAAGAACCTTAAAAATAACGTGACTGGAATGCCAAATAGGATCTCGTATCAAGTGGAAATGGAAAATGTTATACGTGATGAACAGACTGCTGATGTCTTGTTCACGCATACTCTTGTACATTTAAAATGATTTTGGTTTAATTATTTTAATTTAATCATGTAAATGGCGTCATTCAAGGAGTAATACAATATATTTTAAAAGTCTTAATGATTGTACCAAGATATACTATATCTATCAAGACAGTGTAAGACAGTTTTTTTTTTTTAAGTTTAAAGACTAAATGTAATACATTGATGATTTTTTTGTGCGGCATGTTAAATAATGTATCAGAGGAGATCTGACATAACTCTGACCTAATTTTTCTAAGGTATGGTGCTTATCTATATAGAGTTTCTTGGCGGCTTTATGTACCTTAAAGTCAATAATTACAGTTCTCCTCTCTGTTCCGTTCATTAATCCATATAAAGATTTTATGAAAAATTAAGTTCGCGAGTTATGTTACATTACCAATATATTCCATAACAAGTTGCAAAACTTGGCTATAAAAGTATTTGAGATAGGTATATTCGATAGTGTGTTTTGAATATGTTTTTGATAGTAATAAATATCAGGTTGACACGATAGCACCGTCATTATTCCTTCTTCTTCTTCCATTGTAGACCACTTTTTCCATTTTTTTAAGAAAAGCGTGTAACATATTTTGGGTGTAGTAAGAAAATAGGAAAAAAGGAAAAATTCGCTCTCCTTGATTCTCATAGTTTTAAATAATACATTGTTTTACAGGCAATAGAATGTTTGCAAGTGTCCAGTAGGCTGACTCGTAAAAAAAAACATTAAAACATTAAAATTAATTGAAAAAGGCCGGCTTATTGTTATTTATTGATAAAAATTTACAGATAAAATGAATATATAGCGTATATGGCCATTACAATTTATCGGTTTCCAAAGTAAAGCTTTATAAAACACACACAATGATAAATTTTCAATGAACATTTTATTTCATTGTAAGGTTTGGACTTTGTCAATATCATTTAAATGGCCGCCTCGGGAGTTTTCGCAGCATGCGAAAAAATATAACGGTATCAAATCGCATGATCTTGGTGGCCAAAACGTGAGATTATCGGTTATCATTCGACCGTCCGCTCGTTGTTTTGTGCTTGTAGCAGCAATATTTTCGAAAAGTTCATTACGATGATGCACAGACCTTGCGACATCAGTAACGCTTCCACTCTCTTCCAATTTCTTTACAATTTTACCGATTGCTTGCGTCGATCGATTATGACGACCATAATCATCGCGTAATGTGCAAAAAGTGGCTACGTTTGAACTATCACTTTTGTCGTTAGTTTAGTTGTTGATAGTCAAGCGATCCATTGTCGCAAATGACAAACATCCAACTAATGTTATGACACTTCAGATGACAGTTATAAACCGTATGCTTCAAAAAACACAAGATAATGGGGAAAAAATATTGCGGGAAAGTATCTACCTACTTTGCGGGCAAATGAAATCCGGGATTTTGATTTGAAGTCAATAGTAATTCTGGCGATTGCTTTGCAGGGAAAACTAATGTACCAAAAGTATTCAGCATTGGGGGCGTGACGTTAGCAAAAATTAGGTTAACCTCCTTTCTGGAGTGTAAACCGACTTTTAAAAATATAAGACAAATGTTTGAATTTAGAAAACAAAATGTAAGTGGTTTGCGTCGCGACGGAGAGAAACAAAAATACTTTTTGTAAACAATGCAAGGTTTGCTTTGGAACACAAAACAAATACATACCTAGCAGGTGGCCATGGTTCAGAGGATAGAGTAGTGGATTGCTAAGCCGAACGCTACGGGTTCAAACCCCAGCTTCAGCAGCATTCTTTTTCTACAAAAATCGCCAGCTTATCTGAGGCCACCTGTGCGATAACATGAGACAATACAAATCTAAGTCTCCTCCTCTGAGCCACGTAGGTTTCTGTTATGTGTGCTTTCTTTCTATGTGTCTATCTGTCTCTCTCTGTTGTATGTCTTGTTCTGTCCCAGCCGATGGTCTCAGTCACCAGTGCTGCTATGTGTCTGTAGTTCGTTACATTTATGTGCGAAGTACTGTGAAATGTAATGTAATGTAATACATACCTACATCTCAAGAAATATAAAAAAATTCAAAGCTTTCTTTTCAATTATTATCTGATTCCCTAAACATCACACGTCCATATACAAAATTACTTAAATCTTCCTCCAATTCAAAAGCATCATCTTCTTTATTGTATTCTCATTCGCAAGAACATTCTTTCAAAGAAAAACATTTTCAATGGCTTTGTCATATCCTTTCATTTTATCCATGCCAGCTAAATTATCCTAATTCTTCCAAAGAATGTCGATCATTGATAAAATGTTCGCACTACACATCCCTGCGACTCGCCCACATTCTCACAACAATGCGACGAAATATTCAAAATTCAATTTCCATTTTACACCCTATGGAGAACAAACAACATTCTCTTTTGTCTTGCTGGCTAATTACAACATGGTGTGCTTTTCATCTTGTATTTAATTCAAACTCAAACTGCCAACTGCCACATGATGACATTTAAAAAAATCCAGAAAAACCTTTCCCAGATGACCTTTAGAAATGTTCATTTTGATTGAAAATGTTCCTGAAAAACCCCAACACCCAATATCAACACCCACCCACACGCCTCTTGTATTCGTTGTGTCGCAACCAAGTTGTTCTCTCATAACGTCTGTTGGTCGGTTGTTGTGCGTGTCGATCCTTGGCCGTCGTGCGTCGTATAGTCGTCAATCGTTTTCAACTAGTTTGTAGCCAGCAGCATCCTCAAGCCACTATGCGACTATAGAATCATCATTTTACTATGAGACTTTTCTATTGCCTATATACTATGAACTCTTATTGCATCGTTGGTAGTCGTAGTCGTCGTTGTCGGTCGTATCGCAAGTGAACTCTGACATTTTCTGACAAAGCTTTTCCCGGGGAAATTCGTTGGAGTGTATGCTATTATGGGCTTGTTGCAGTGTTGCACTTTATCTCTAGCTCCTAACTGCACACTATGTACGTCCGCTGCTGTACACTGTATATGATGAACGTTGCATATTCCTCTCGTCCCGATTAAACGAGTAACCACCGCCGCCGCCGTGCTGCCTTTGTGAAGGCGTTTTTAACTAGGCCAGGATATGTGTGTGTATCCCACAGAGATGCGATGGCTTGTATACCAGCTCGTATGTGATATTTATGTTCCATTTACTTAACAACGTCATGTAATGTTTATTGTAAAATCGCACAAGTGGTATACGCACAAGTTGGGTCTTCTTGCAACTGTTTTCTGGTGCTGATGGGGTTTTGGTTGGGGATGTTTTAAAAATATACGAGTGTAACCTCAAAAGTGCTTTTTTTCTTTTCATTTTTTGTTGAATGTGTTTCATAATGCACCGCATCAGAGCAAAGTATCTATAGAGTGGGTGCTTCTGAAGGAAGAAGAAAACACATTTTTTTTCTGAATGATACCCTGATGATGGCATGGTTAGCTACATTGACATAATATAATCTGGTACTTGGGTTTCTTGCATGTGTTGTTAAGCAATTAGAATTAATTTAAGAGCAAACATGCATTTTTATAAATTTGAAGTGTTGCTATAATGGTATGGATGGCAGCAAGGAGCGTAAAGAGTGAACAACTTGTAGTTTGAAGCTGCTAAAAAATTTGACTTCGTAAGTTAAAAGAACAAATGGAAATTATTTATGAGAATTTTGTAATTCGAAGGTCCTCGGGACAAAAATTCGAATTAAGATTCGAAGAGGTTCGAATACAATACATGGAAAGATTTGAAACCTTGATACACATTGAAATTCCAAAAAATTCACACCACTTTGTGGTCAAAAATTCAATATAATTGTTGAGTTTCTATATTGCTTATTAAGAAAATGTATTTTGGTTTCTAGTTTGTTTTTTATTTCCAGAAGACGACGTCTCTCAGGGCAGCTAGTAATTTGTAAATATGAGACAAAACTTACTCTTTTTCAGTTCCGTTACCAAAGAATGGTTACATATCAAAGATTTCCATGGCACAGCGAATGTGGGGTCTGTTTTTTGCAGATATTTGGTTCTATTAGACAACGTCTGCGGAGTCAGCTAGTAAGCTTTGTACTTAACCGTTCTGGAGTTCATATTGATATAAGAGCACTGTTATATGAGTATCAGTTTTGTTGTTTCCTCAGAACAACGTCAGAAGGGTACGCTAGTAAGCTCAATTATGAATATAAACCATTCTCGTGTGGATTTGAATTTTGAACACTTCATCAATATGGTAAAGCCATAAAAGATTAATTCAATGAAAAATACTTTCACATAAGAGTTTGTAATATACATCAATAGCTGACCCGGCATACGTTGTTCTGTTAAAAATATAAGCATTGTTTTCGATCTATTAGCATGTTTTAAAGTAGATTAATTCAAGCAAAGGGTAACTAAGATCTCAGTTGAGATCCAAGTATATCGTTTTTCAGCTCTTCCTTTATTTTGAACGTTATATAGTTGAATTAAGAACCATTGTGCCTATGAATTAACTTTTTTTGCTCTGCTATTTGTTTTGCCCGCAAGCTTAGCTTTGTTTCAAAATTCAGTGAAATAGCCAAATCCACTTAATTACTTAAGAACTAAGAAAAAAAAACAAATGAAAACCCAAATTCACTCAGCTTCCTTTGGTAATTAAAAAAAAAAGGAAAAACGTTTTAAAACAATTCGCATTCATAAAATTAACATGCAAAGAAATTGTCCGCCGCCCTAGTTTTTCATTTGCATTTGTTAAACTGTTTTTTTTTTATCTGATTGTCTTTCAAGTTTTACCATTATATAAAACTAAGCTTGGCCGGAGATTTCCTCAAAAGCGTATCCTTCTTAGCCTGAAGTGTCATTTACGGTTGCTTTTTGCCTTCTATATGCCACCACCATTGCATTGCTTCAACCAACCAACTCTATCGCTCTTCAGTCTTCAATGCTGAGGGGGAAGTGTTGAAGTATAGTATATATACATAATTAGGCATAGTGCAATTTTATAGACGCTCGAGACAGTCTGCGCGTTTAGTCACGATGATGTTGAGGGTAGGGAATTTTTTTATAGTTTTTTTTCTGTTCATGTTCGCATTCAAATGAAGCTTTCGTTGTATTTTTTGCACAGCTGGAGGTAATAAAAATAAAAATATATATAAATTAACTCCCTAGTGGCCTAGTCGAATGCGAACATTTTTTCTATTTTTTTTTTTATAGACAAGTGAAGTTGTGATTCAAATATTTTGCAGTTTGTGCACTTGTGCAGTTTGAGTACGGAATATAAAGATAGGTGAATTTCACAACTTTTGATTCTTGTAAGTAACCTTAAAATTTAAAAGAAATTAAGTCCGTTCATTAAATGTTTATAAAGATTTTTCAGGATACAATGTCCATAATAGTTGCGAATGTTCAGCTCGGAGCCTGTTTCCTCATATGATTTCAAATCATGATTTTAAATCCCAATCTCAAATAAGTATTTCATGTTTTCTCTTCATTTTACCATTTTTTCCCTAAAAACGAAAAAAAAAACAATATATCGAAATTCTTCAACGGTGTAATTCTTCTTCATTACCCTAAACAAATTCATTTTCGATTGCAGATTCTTTATCTTCTATTAGCTTGATGCTGACAGGAGGCGTTGTCTGGTACTTTCTTCTTAGCTAGACTGCACCCAGCCAGGTTTTGTTTTTCTTCATATTATATTATTTGTGATTATATCAAGCTCATTTAGCTTGTTTCAAAAAAAGCCATACATTCACGTTTTAGTAGTGCTCAAGATTTTTCTTTTTCTTTTCTTATATTGTTTTTTAAGTGCTTTTTGTGCTGAAAAGCCTTGCTTTTGGCACGTGTGATTGCTTGCAATTGTATGAACAAATATTATGTAGCCTAGCCTCAGCCTTGACATTTCAATTTGCGCAATCGATTTTCGTTTTCCAGCCGATATACGCTGGTTGTTCTAATGCTGTTATTAGATGCATTTTGTATCGGTGCGGGGCTAATAATGATTATAGTTTTTGTTTGGAATTTTTTTGTTCTAAGAGCTGAGATATGCTTTTATGGTGGGACTGGAGTAAGTAGGCGTCAACATAAACTGTCTGACCGTTGTCGATGTTGAGGTTGTTTTGTTTACATTCTTTTTGCGCACGTGGGCTGTAATTGAGGATACATTTTGTTTGCTCTAAATGCAGAAACAAATCCAACACGGGCTAGACAGACAAGGATTTGAATTGTTTGAAAAGAGGAGAAGAAAGTAAACGAAAAGCTTTCACAGCCTTACTAGCCTTGCATGGTTGAACACAGATTGAACAGGTTAACATATTCCTTTGAAATGAGTTGTATAAAGATAAAAATTATGTTAGCATTAAAATTCTGAAAATTTGTTTGTCTTCCTCCTCCACACACAAACGTTAACATACAAGAACGCAGATATCTTGTCTAGACAGTTATAACAACTCCATTTTAAGACAACATAAGCAAACATGAACAAGAAAAAGTGTTTGAGTTTAATAATGGGACGAAAATGACAGGTGAGATTTGAGGGATTCGCGGGACAAAGTTGAACAATTTAAAACTTTGTCGGGAGACGAGTATGATATTAAGATAGTCTCGCAAACCTAGCACCGCCCGCCATTCGACCGCAAACTACTTTCCGCAGTACTTTTGCCCGAATGTTATTTGAGCACAAGAATTCATGCCTTTCTTCATACTCAGAGATGAAAATGTATGTGATTGAAATCTGGTACCTTTTTCGATTTTTCAGACAGATTTAGGCCATACCCCTAGTGAAAAACAGAAATTTTAGGAGACACGAAATGGTGAGAATCATGGAGAACGAGGCAAAATAATTTTTCGTTCAAATAATTTCATGTAAGCAATTGCTTTTGTGTGTATTGTATTTTACTGTTTATAAACTCTGTGAATTTATTTGCCCGACATTATTAAGTATTAAACATTGTTTCGTTAGATTTTTTCCGGATAGCTGGAGACTAAGCTTCTCTTCCAACGACTCACGATGAGCCCTATCACAAAATGTCAAGCTGATGAGTTCGTTACCATTACTATAGTCATCCTGCCTGTTGAATCATTTCTTTCACCAGCTACCGCACCGCGCCGCCATCTTAATGAAACCACAACTCATCGAATGGCTTGAATTTCAGGAAGCACATTGTCGGATACTGAACAAAAAAAATCACGAGCTACTCGAGTTCTTATTTTCCGCTGTAGGAAATAGAATTAATGTACTACTACTACTGATTAGATTTAGAGACAAGAAACTAAACACTTTGGACCAATTTAGAAGTTGTTCATTCATTTCCATCACAATATCACATCTTAATAAAATCTTGACTTAAGATTACTTTTTGTCAAATTCAATCCCCTGATGTATACTGTCCGTATGAGTCTCAAGTAAAATATGAATCCAGGTCAATAATGTCTGAAGTCTGAATACAGGAATCACCCACTGGATACACACTTACAAAATTGAAATGCATTGAGTTCTTGAGTTCCATGAATCCATGAAAAATTAATAAGGTTAAACAGTGGAACAGTTTATAATACGATTGATTTCTTGCTTAAACATTGTCTATTGTTCCTATCAATTTTCTTAGCAACAAGAGAAATAAGTAGAGTTAAAAATCGTTTTATTTTTAGCATTTATATTTCTAATCAATTTTCATCGTTCTTCTTATGAGTCTACTCTGGTGTCCATCCAGCATAATGACTGCTGTCAATGAACTTGAACGAAACATATCCCGTTGAACCATCCCAGTCGGATAGGTAA
Source organism: Sphaerophoria taeniata (assembly GCA_943590905.1). Taxonomy (NCBI): domain Eukaryota; kingdom Metazoa; phylum Arthropoda; class Insecta; order Diptera; family Syrphidae; genus Sphaerophoria; species Sphaerophoria taeniata. Next base: position 31,717,621 of record OX016541.1, read on the forward strand.
GAGGTAAAACCTTATATTTCATTCTTAAATTTTAGTTTGAGTAAAAATTCTTTCCCGAATCCTTCGTTCAACCATCTCACTGTAGGACCACCAATGCTCGCTTTACTGTAACATTCGATTATGTCAATTTCTCCATCAGCAACCAGATGATATAATAATATAAGGAATAGACAAGAAAGAAAAGAATAGAGAATGCATTTCATATCCTCTGCGGTTGAATTCAGTAAATTGTCTTTCAAAGTTTTATATCCTTTCGTAAACTGTCAATAAGTTGTTTGCCGGTCATGAAATGATTCTATAAGGATTGGTGGTGTAGGTATAGCGGGTGGAAGTATTCAGGACAATTGGAAATTGTTGCACAATAAAGTTTGCCTCCATTCTTCTTAGAAAAAAGCTATGGTCGTGTCGTTTTCGATCGGTTGAAGTCATATTGATAAAGATGATGTAAGCCGTGAGCAACTAATAATGTCGGAATTAGAGCACATGCACATTAATAAAACTCAAAAGATATAGACTAGAGAAGGATCTGATGTGCAATTGAATGTTTGTGTTTTAGGAAACATTAACAGAAGTCTTTGATCTTGAAGGGCTGTCTTAATAGTTTGTTCAATTCACCCTACGAAGAAGTGACAGGACGGCTCAAGCAACTGAAGACATCGACTAATACTTCGCAAAACAAGCTAAAGTGAGGAAGATGGACATGCACAGCGACGCAACGACGACGCATACAATATAGATGCATTTAGTAAAATCCTCCTTGAGATATTAAAATAATTGTAAACTACAGCTGATACTACTAGATGAATAACTATATAATTCCGTGCAAGGCTGTTACTCCCTATATTGACTAAGTGCAAATACCTATGTTTATGGTATTTTTCACCATCCTTAATACCTTATTCATTTTCCTATTCATACTTTATTCCAAGCTACTTTTCAGAAATTATGTTACTGGCAGGTCTGCCTTACACATTTCACCGCAATGCATAAATTCACAAAGCCTAATCGGCTTTATGTTTTGAATTAAATGTTTGTTCCTTTTATGTAAATCATAAAAAGAAAAACATTTCGAATAATATTTGCGGCTACTGAACAGCATTTTGGAATGGATTTTGGATAACTGTAACACTCATGCATATATTGAATATATAATATTTAGCAAAATGATTGACCACAAAATTTCTTTTTATTTTGTGTAACATTTGAATTTTAAGCCGATTTAGATTGATTAACATGGCTTGGAATGCAAGTTATTACATTTTTTTTACTTGGCTTTTGAAATTTTAATCAATCAAATTGTTGATGAGAAAGCATAACGTTTTTCAATTATTCATTTATTTGGTATGTACACATGAATGTACATTTTAGCTATTCCTGACATACGAGTAATTCAGATAATTTGAGAATTTTGAAATTATTTGCTTTAAAAAAGACAGATGTAACACTGGGTGCGGGGAAATAACTCCACGGGAACTAATTCCACTGAGGGATTTATTTCTCACTAAGTGAGAACTTACTCCATTTTTGTAAAGTGTAGTTAGTTCCCATGCATGGTGAGAACTTAGTTCACTTTCTAATGGGAATTAAGTTCACACATTTATACATGGCGCAGGGAAACTGGTCCGGAAGTCAGAAGTCCCGAAAATGGGACCACTATGGTGGGTAATTCGTGTATACATACATAACTACAACCCCAAAATGTCTTATAAATAAATAAGGTCATTTTTATTTACTACCTATTTGTCGACAAAATGGATAGAGCAATTCATTTTCAAAGCTGTTGCCGTTTCCTTTAATTTGGGAAAGCATGCTAGTGTCTGGTAAGCACTGCACTGCTGCACTGCAATGATTTATTTTGAGTATCTTTTTTCACCTTGGTCTGAGGATGATGACTATCTGTAACACTCAAATCAATTTGGTTTGATTGGGAGCGAAGCGAGCGGAAAAAATTTTGCCCAAAAGAGAATCAATTCGCGCGAATTTTTTTTTCACACCCCAAATTGATTCTCTTTTGGGCAAAATTTTTTCCGCTCGCTTCGCTCGCTTGCAATTTTTGGTTCAAGCTCCAAATCCTTAATAATACAATTGTTTAAACCATTTGAGAGGGATTGTAGAGTTAGGGTTAGGTTAGGTTAGGTTACAGTGGCTGCGGATTTAGAATCCACACACTTAGGCCAAAAGGAAAGGCCCATTGTGATACCACATGAATCTAGAGAATTACTTCTTACTAGTCGAACCATTTTGAGCTTTTTATAAAGCGAAGAAGATATTTGATATCCTTATTAGCTAGTTCACTGGGGTTATCATAAGTACTCTCCCAGATGAAGTTTGCGTCTTAGTGAAAGAGCAGGGCAAGTGCAGAGAAGGTGAGAGATTTTTTCCTCTTCTTCCTCATCCATACAGCTCCTGCAGAAGTCATTTGAGGCTACACCAAGTCGTATTGCGTGTCTGCCTATAAGACAGTGTCCCGTAAGGACACCTATCAGGGAGCTAATATGAAGTCTGCTTTGAGATAACAAGTCTTTAGAGCGCTTTAAGTCCAGTGAAGGCCATAACAGTTTCGTAGCTGCGCACGTTGGTAAATTGTGCCACCTATAGTTTGTTCTCGTTAAAGCTGCTTCTTTTAGCAAAAGTTTACATGTAGCTATCGGTATACCTATCTTCTCCCTTTCAGGTGAAATAGGTATGACGGTTCCATTTTTAGCGAGTTCATCGGCTCTACAATTTCCTTCGATGTCTCTGTGACCCGGCACCCAACAGAGGTGAATGTTAAATTGCTGCGCCATCTCCATCAGAGACGATCGGCAATCGAGGGCCGTTTGAGATTTGGTTGAGACACTATCGAGAGATTTAATAGCAGCCTGACTGTCAGAGAAGATGCGGATATCAGAAGTTGATATCACGTTTTCTCTTAGCCGGGAGAGAACCTCTTTGATCGCTAAGATTTCCGCTTGGAAGACGCTACAATGATTGGGAAGGCGGAATGAGATGCTTAGATTAAGCTTTTCTGAGTACACACCACTACCAACTCCATCACTTGTCTTGGATCCATCTGTATAAAAATGAATGCCTTTGTCATCCAGATGTTTTTGTCTTCCCATTCTTCTCTGGATGGAATGGATATCTGGAAGTTTTTACCAAATTGTGGTTTTGGAATGGTGTAGTCTATGTACTTTGGTATAGAACCGAAAGAGTTCAAAATGATGGAGTGTCCCACATTATTGTTGAGTCTTATAGCTGTACTCGCTGCCACTTGTTTGCTAAAAATGTCGAGGGGTGCCAGATGGAGGAGAGTGTCTAACGCTGCTGAGGGTGTGGTTCTCAAAGCCCCGCTTATGCAGAGACAAGCAGGGTGACGTGAAATAACGCCCAACGAAATAAGACAAAAATTCGAAAATTTGGTCTTATTTCGTTTTCGAAAACGAAATAAAACCAAATTTGCAATTTGGCTTTATTTCATTTGCTAAAACGAAATTAGGCCATTTTGGTCTTATTTCGTTTTTAAATTTATATAAACTTCTGTTAAAATATTTGTCAACACTTAAACTTTTTTCGCTTATAGAAGAATTCGCGCGAATTTTCTGATTCGCCAAATTGGCCCCTTTGCAATGGCCTGGTAGGTTTTTTCCCCTTGACATCTGATCGGGAGCTTGCAAAGTTTTGTTTCATAAATCTACATCCTTTTTCTTTTGTTACGAAGAAACAGTAATTTCATATGTAATGTATGTCAATTGAAAAACCTTGGTTACTTATGTGTTTAATTGGTGCCGTGACATATGTGAAACAGTCATATTTCCAAATTTGAACATATAGCCATTTTTAACTTTTCTAAAGTGTCAAGTGATGGCAATAATTAACATTGTAAGAGTCAGGTGGCCATATTTACTTGCTACTTTTTGGAATAAATGGTCAATATAGAAAACATTTTGAATTTACAAGAATAGACCTTAATTTATTTAGGTACTTGATAAAAATTTGAATTGAGAGAAAGATAATTGTCACTCACGCAAGGCGTACCGAGCGGAAAAAATGTTTTGCCAGAGTGAGAATTAACTTGGTGTGTGAAAAAAATTCGCGCAGCGGAAATTTTTTTTTGCCCCAGAGAGAATCAATTTGGGGTGTGAAAATAAAAAATTCGCTCGAATTTTTTATTTTCACACCCCAAATTGATTCTCTCTGGGGCAAAAAAATGTTTCCGCTGCGCGAATGACGATTATTTTTCTCTTAATTTAAATTTTATATCAAGTAAATAATTTAAAATCTATCTTTGGAATCGTAATTTTTTCAATAGATAAACTCATGTAAAATAACAACGCAATTCTCTGCAAAATTTGCAGAGAAATTGTATAAAACATCAAATGTCTTTAGAGTTGAAATACATGTTAATGTACTTATATTTACTTCATTAATGTTGATTACATGAACGTTTGTTTAGTTTAAATTCTTTTAATTATAATTTCTTCGTTATATAGGAATCTTTTTTCAATTAAAAACGAATATTTTTGAAGTTCTTTTTTTTGTAGGAAAAAAAATGATTTGAAGATGTCATTTGGCCATATGTTCAAATATGTCCTTGGGTGTACAAACAAATTTTGCAAGGAATTCAGCTTTTTTTTTCAAACAATTATTCGACTTGAATTCTTTTTTAAGATTGCAAAAAAGCTGAAAAACTTGTTTTGAAAATTTTGGCCTTATTTCCAAAAATTTTTTGGCGCAATTTCCAACTGACCTAAGAATTAAAGCCAAATTGGGGTAATTTCATTTTTGAAATGGAAATAAGGCCGAATTTCAAATTTGGTTTTATTTCGTTGGGCGTTATTTCACGTCACCGACAAGCAGTGCGTTGGACTCTGCTGAGTTTGTCGCAGTAAGTGACTTTCTCCAGTGCAGTCCACCATACTGCAACCCCGTACATGAGAATTGGTCGAATGACCGATGTGTATAGCCAATAGGTTATGCGAGGTTGAAAACCCCATTTGCTTCCTATGGCTTTCTTGCAAGAGAAAAGAGCTACTGTGGCTTTCTTAACTCTTTCCTGAATATTAGGTTTCCAACTTAATTTTTTGTCTAATATCAGACCAAGATATTTGGCTTCATTGGTAAAAATTAGTGGTACACCTTTTATTGAAGGGGGTACAATTACTGGGATCTTGTATTTCCGTGTAAAAAGGACAAGGTCCGTTTTTTGAGGATTAATACTAAGTCCACAACGATCAGCCCATCTAGTGAGCATATTAAGTGCGTTTTGGAGGAGGTCTCTCAGTGTATTAGGATGTTTTCCTGTGACGGCGATAGCAACATCATCGGCATACGCAATCACTCTGTAGCCTTCCCTCTCGAGGGATATTAGCAATTCGTTAACTACTATGTTCCACAGGAGAGGGGACAGAACACCACCTTGCGGAGTGCCTCTACTGACAGACCTTTTCGTCAGTGGCGATTCCTGGTCCTCATCCTTGGTTTACCTACGACCCTCGGAAAAGTTAAGACAATAATAAAAAAAAACTCAAAACTGTTGTTGTTCAAAAGTTTTTTTTTTTTTTAATTTATGATAAAATTTTTAGTAAGGAAAAATGTTAATTTTATATATTTCAAAAAAAATAAAATAAAATAACAACACATAATGTCCGACAGTTATGATTTAAAACAAATATTAAAATACAAAAATCAAAATAATTAAGAAACTCGAAAAATATTTTTAGTGAAAATTTAAATATAGGTAAAGTAAAAACTGCTTTCACAATTATTGAAATTACAATTTATATTCAGTTTTAAATATTAAATTGAAGTTATAAAAAGAAAAAGATTTGTAAAATCCTTAGAGCTATTTTTTCGTAAAGAATTTTTTTCTTCTTCTAAATAAAATGTTTAAAAAATTCTTAAAAGAAGAAGTTAGTGTTTTTAGCGAATTCATGACGGATGTTTTTTTTATTATTTTTTTTAAAGTCAAAATTAACCTTAGTAGCCATTCAATTTTGTTGAGCAAAAATCGACAATGTTCGTTTTTTGTTCTCTATGTTCTTCTTGATTGATCAACGAAAAAAAATATTTTTTTTTACTTCACAATATTAAAAATTGTTGTTTGCTTTTTTTCAAAATTCCAGATTTCACATGTATCTTTATAAAACCTAAAAACTGACATGCCAAATTTATTTTTCAATAATTTTCAAAAAATTTGATTAATACAAAATTATTAAAAAAAAAACAAAATCGCTCTAACGATTTTCAAAACAAAAAATTTTCATAAATTTAAATTTTATACTAGAAAACTCTTTTTCAATTGAAATTTTCAGTTTAAGAACAAAACCTTTTTTGAGTTTCTTAATATTTTATATTAATACCCCTCTGTTGAAGACATGGGCAAGTACGTGCGACCCGAATAAGAATATCTAATTAGAATGTACATAATCCGCCTTATTTATTATCAAATCTTAAAGGTATCTTTAATATTTGGTTTGTTTACCGCTTTGTTTTGACGGTAAGTTTTCATTTTATGACTCTTCTTAAGTATACTTAAAATACATATTTCAAGGTCTTATAAATCTTAAACATAAAAAACGTCAAAAACTGAAAATTTGTCATCTAAATAAAGCCGTAAACAATCGGCTTTAATATATTATTTAAGGTTTGAGTATAGGTACATAAATAAGAGGAATTATGTACTAAATACTCAAAATGAAGAAATTGATGTACCTAAATCAAATCAGCGACTATGAGCATAATCGTTTCGTGTTGGCGAACACGTGCGTCATCGTACGTCGTCGTGCTAATTGATATAGAAACATTAGAAACACTACAACTACGACCACGAAAGTCGCTTAAGAGTTAAAAATGTGTATCTGTGTGCCTTCTCAGTCGAAGGGAATCGCTTTTTTTTGCGCTCAACCTTCTCTTTATTTTTACAGGCGTTTAGTGGAATGTATGCGTCTATCTCTCTCTGAAGATTGTATGCAAATAGTGACCGCAAATTTTTACGGTATCAGAGATTTTTTGTGTATGCCAAATTCTCATCAAAGGGAAGGGAATCGCTTTTTTTTGCGCTTAACCTTCTCTTTATTTTTACATGCGTTTATTGGAATGTTTGTGTCTACTGTTTTTAAAGATTGTATGAAAATAGTAACCGCAATTGTTTACGGTAGCAAAGCGGTGTATCAAATAGATTTTCTGCACAAGTTATTTCTTGTGTATGCCACGTTCTGGTTCAAAGGGAATCGCTTTTTTTTGCGCTAAACTTTTTTTTTTGTGTTCAGGCATTTATTAAAGTGTTTGAAACTATAAATTTTTGAACTGTTGATTTGCGGAAGAATATTAAATATCTGAAAATACATTTATTTTTTGAAATTCTTGGTTTACCGCCGATATACTTGGTTACTATGAGGAATCGCCCCTGCTTTTCGTACAAAAATCCCCCATCTCAGAGTTGATGATCCTGCTTTTAAGCATTAGATTGATCAGCTCACAGAGTGAGTATTCGACGTTTAGGGTCGTCATAGCAGAAGTGATAGCAGATGTGTCAACGTTGTTGAAAGCACCTTCAATATCCAGGAAGGCAACCATAGTATACTCCTTTTGCTCTAGGGAGTATTCGATAGTTCTTACCAGAGTATGCAAGGCTGTTTCTACCGATTTCCCTTTGCAGTAAGCATGCTGAGACATCGATAGTCCCTTATCAATGCTATTACGTATATGGATATCAATCAATCGTTCCAGCGTTTTGAGAATGAAAGATGATAGACTAATAGGTCTTAGATCTTTAGGGTTGACATGCGAGCATTTGCCCGCCTTGGGAATGAATACTACTTTTACCTCTCTCCATCGCTGAGGTATATAGGCCAGATCTAGACAACTTTTGAACATCATCTCAATGATGGGCAGAGTTATATCGATGGTGTGCTGTAGCTCAGCTGGTATGATTTGATCTGGACCTGGAGATTTATAAGGTTTGAAGCTATTCAGAGCCCATGTCAATTTTTCTTTTGTGACAAGACCTTGAGTAAATCGATGAACCCCTTCTTCGTTGGATTAGAAACTTTCTTTCGAACCGTTCTATACAAGTCGTATTGGACGGTTTCAAGTCTGAAACCCACAATATAAATGCTGGTGTGCCCCAGGGCTCCGTTTTGTCTCCGACCCTCTTCCTCATTTTCATTAATGATCTCTTGTCTGTTACTTCTAATCCAATTAATTGTTTCGCTGACGATAGTACCCTTAGCTTTTCATATTCGTTTCCAGACTCACATCCTTCCTCTTTGGATGTGGAACTGCAACGGCAAAATATGATAAGCTCATTAAACTCTGACTTAAACAGCATTGTACAATGGGGAATACAAAATCGAGTAGAGTTTAATGCTTCGAAAACTCAATGCTGTCTTGTATCGTCGAAGCGAGATATACCCCCCTTGCCACTATCCATAAGTGGCACTTGCATCAATGAGACCGAACATCTCGAGATTCTCGGTATGTGCATCACTGACCACCTTCTGTGGAACGAGCACATATGCGATGTCGCCAAAAATGCCGCAAAATGTTTAGGTTTCTTAAGGCGATGCAAGAAATTTTTTTCCCCTTCTGATCTGGCTACTATCTACAAAACCTACATACGTCCTAAGCTTGAGTATAATTCTCACGTCTGGGCTGGTGCTCCAGTGATGTACTTAAGTCTTCTGGACAGTATCCAAAAAAGAGCATTCAAAATGATTGGTGACAATACCATCGTTGAGTCATTTACATCTCTAGAACATCGTCGTAATGTCTCATGTCTCACCCTGTTTTACCGATACTTCAACGGTATATGCTCTAGTGAAATAGCCAGTTGCATTCCTCCCCTTAAGACATTCAACCGTAATACCCGCGCCTCCAGGAATGCCCATCAGTTCACCCTTGAGCCCAACTTCGGACGTACTGTGAAGTACAGAGAATAATTCTTTAGCCGTACTACGCGAATGTGGAACTCTCTTCCACACTCTGTCTTCCCCAGTCATTGTAATGTTCAAAAATTCAAAACCAATGTTCACCGGCACCTCCTTTTACATCCCCTATCCTTTCCCTAATGCTCGCACTGTGCTCTTGGCATATAAAGGGTAATGAAAAAAACCCCTTGAGTGCGCGTTAATTATAAAAAAAAAAAAAAAATACCCGATCCAGGACGGTTTATTGTATTAACGGATTTGGAGCTATCTGGGAAGTGGGTATCTAATAGCAGGTTTAGCGTTTCTTCGCAAGAGTTAGTCCATGTACCATCTGAGTTTTTGAGACAACTAGGCATGGTTGGATTTGTCGAGAGAATCTTCCTTAGCCGCGATGCCTCCGAGGACTCTTCTATTGAGCTACAGAAGCATCTCCATGAGGATCTTTTGGCTATTCTCAATTCTTGTTTATACTTTTTGAGGGATTCCTTATAGGACTCCCAATCTTGGAGGTGTCTAGACTTTTTTGCACGGTTAAAAAGCCTTCTATAACCTTTCCTGAGTATTTCTAGTTCAGCAGCCCACCAATGTGGTTTTCTCTTTTAGAGTTAATAGAGTCAGTAAAAAAATGTCTTTCTGATGGAACTTTTAATGTTATTGAAATAGCTCAGTTATTTAAGGGGATAAAAAGATGCAACAAGATGAAACTGGGTTCAAGTACAGTGTGCTTGTAGAATGCCCTACTCTCACCGAACACCAAACTTCAGAAGAATGTTTGCATTGGAAAAAGTTTTCTTTATGTCACATAAACTTACAGCATGCGGTATATTTCAATCGTTATATACAGTTTTAGAAAATGTTTAAAATTAATGAATCACCATATAGGGGGTCAGATTCTTAAAAATGGGATTCCGAAAGACTAAGTTTCTCAATATTTTTGTACATGCGACTTTTTTTAAATTATTTTCAGTCTTAAAAACTGAATTTCGGAATGACTTCGTTTCTAAGATATTTATTTTAATTTCACAAACAAAATTGCTCAGTATACTTGAATTCTTATTTTAAATTTTTCTCAATTAAAGTGACAAATTATTTCACATTTGAAGGGAACTAGATCCACTAATTTTTGAAGAATTTAATTCCCACTGTACATGGGAACTAACTACACTTTACAAAAGTGGAGTAAGTTCTCACTTGGTGGGAAGTAAATCCCTCAGTGGAGTTAGTTCCCGTGGAGTTATTTCCCCGCACCGTAACACTGAAAAAATTCAAAAAAATAAAAAAATTAAAACAGCAAGACGTGGTTTCACAAACTCGCGCTCGAAAGACAGAAACCTTATTGTGTAAATTTGGATGATGCTGACGGCCAACGATCAGAATGGGTGGAAGAATTTCTTAAAATACGCCTTGGACCGTACCAGGCACAGCACTTGCTACAGCATGAACAATCTGGAACTGACTGATTTCCCTAAAAAGCAATTCCTTACATCAAATTATTTCAACGAAGAATTTTAATGCTTTGTTCTACATGATTCTCAGTGTTTGGTGTCTCCTAAAATTTCTGTTTTTGAAAAGTGGAGCGGCTTTATTCAGGACTATTAGATAATTCGAAAAAGGTACCGGATTTTGTTCTCATTAATTCTCATAACTTTGGGTGACAAATGGAGAAGATTCTCGTAAAAAAAAGGTAGGATCTTTTGCGGGCAAAAGTACTGCGGGAATTTCATTTCATTATAATGTAGGGGTAATACTTCAGTTTTTAAGTGGAAGCAGATGACTGAAACATTGTCTTAGAGCTGAAAAAGTTTTGCAAATTATCGCGGATCATATACTGTCCAATTAAAAAAGAGAAAATCGTAGTTAAAGTCCCAGAAATTTTATAAGGAAGCTGTTTCGAATTCTCGCTACAACGCATTATTCACTACTACTTAAACTTGCATGTTTCATCTACTTATTCATTTTTCCTTGAAATAATTATCTTGAGTACCTAAATGTTATTTAAGAATCCCTGTTTTCAATCCAAATAACTGACAAAAGAAAACATTTAGAACTAAAAGCATAACCTAAAATGTTGGCTTCTTCTGAGAACTAATAGGGTAATGAATTTGTATGTTCTTAAAAATTAAGTTGAAATCGTGTATTTCCGTCATCTGGAATTTTTAATGTAAATAAAAATTGAAAAACGAAAAGGTTCCAAGAAAATATATATTCTATGCAATTTTTGATTTTGGGATGTTACGATACGAAGAAATTGAGGTATTATTTAAGAAGAAAATTGTAAGCCAAAGCAATGTTCTAATAAAGCCGATAAGTCCGTCTGATGTAGTATCAGAGCGAGAAGGCAAAATTAAATATCCAAGGAAAGTGATTTCCACCACAATTTCAAACACTTTTTCTGGAAAATAATTAATCTTGGAACAGAACATGTAATTAAAAGTTTTTTTTTTTTGAATAACAATCAAGTAGCAACACATTCCAAAGTTTAACCACCATTTCTTAAACTAAGTACTTAGGCTTAAGGACATTTCATGGGAAAAATGAAATCATGAAAGAATTTCGATGTTTCAAGCAGAAAGTTATACACCCAAAAATTGACCCCGTAACATTTTCACTGATACATAGATATTTGTTTTCGTTATCAATGAACAATGAATACAAAAAATTCCATTATTTTCGGATATTCAAATTCCAAATTCCTTTTTCCATTTCGTGTTCTTTTATAAACATAAATTCTTCCATCATAATCCATTAACATTTCCCATCGATATACATCTCTTTCAAAGTTGTCACTTGTATTTTTTTTTGGATACAAAGCCCCAACCAAAACCGAAGACTTTACGTCTGTCGGTCGTGAAGAAAATAAAACGAAACTTTTCTTTTTTTATTCAAATACTAAAGTTTTGAAGGAATCAATTTATTTCCATTTCGTCATTTTAATCGAGGACAATGTTGAATTATTCCTTTGTTCGCCACGTGCACATTCAGGCACTTATCGATTTTTATTATTACAATTCTGTTATTTTTTTGTTCGACTTCTTTTGTGTTACCGTATTGCAATTGGCATGCTTTCGAACGATTTGTAAGGATTTCCATGGCATTAATCCAAATTGTGTACACCTCATTACATCCAAGAAATAACTTTGCCCTAAAAACATAGTTAGGCGAATATCCAAGGAATAGATTTAGATACCTACTTACTCGTTGGTACTGAGTACCTACATTGGGTATATTGCTGGCCAAAGTGAGTAGAGTATTAGAAAGTTTTGTATATCCTTCTTTTTATTTAGTTCTGTAACATTAGCTGTAACTTTATTGTCAGAAGGAGGGTAGGTTAGGTATATGCTCTACTTACCTGCTTATTTGTGACTCAGGTACTATTTAAGTGTTTTCCAAAATAAGTTCAATTTTTTTCTATTTGAATTACCTTAAGATATTCGATTCACATAAAATCCGGCCGGAGTTCTTCATAAAATTATGATCCAACCATCTAGACTAAGTTTTTAGACCTTGACTCTTCAATAAACCAGTGATGGGTAAATCTTCAACTAAATAAAGCTCAAATAGTTGTTGCCATCGTTCTAATCGATTCAATCAAGAATAGAAACCTACAAATAATTCATGTTCCCATCTTAGATATTTGCGTTCCATTGTTTACGACTAAAAATAATTTAGGTAAATCTCTCTTCTTATCTTTCATGGGATATTAATGACAACAAATCAGTATTCCAAGCAAAAACACAAAATTCACATAAAATTACAATTCGTAAACTTCTCAGAAAATTATTATCAACTAAACTACCTTCAGTAAATGCCTGGAAATGAGAGAAGAATCGCTGACTGTACATTAATAATAAATAAACTCCAGTGGCAAGGCAGTATTTATAGCAAGAAGAACATGAGGAATCATTTATCATGGTTAAATTTACCTGCTGAAGCTTTTCAATTACTTATATTGTTTTCACAAACAGGTTGAGATTTCGCTGCTGTAGGACTTTCTGTACACAATATTTATCATAGTTTGAGGATTCAGCTGCGGTTTTTTGTTTGTTGATTTATCAAGAATTATTAAATTGGTAAAATGATTTTCAGAAGAGTTAATTGTCATGATACATTTATAAAATTTTCGGTTGGAGCTGAATTACCGCAAACCAATTTTGCACAGCACGATTGTCCGAGTTACGATTGGCCTCAAAAAATGCTAAGCTTTTTTCATGCCAATCTATTCGTTTTCAGTTCTTTAAAGTTATGTTTTTTTTTATTTTTCTTTTATTCTTTTCCAAACACAAATTTTAAGATACTCGAAATGATGAGAATCATGGAGAACGAAGCAAATTAGTTCTGTGTTAACAAAATTCGGTATAAGCAGGGAGGAGACGTAGAATGTTTGTTTTTTCTTAATAAAATAAAAAGTCTTTGTTTGAAATCCACGCTAATTTTCAACTACAGTCGACTCTTCCTAAGTCGAATTCTCAGGAGAAACCAGAAATTGTTTGAGCCAGAGCGAGTTTTTGGAAAACTCGAATTATAGAGAGGCAAATTTAATTCCTTTTTTATTTTTATCTGGTAACAACAAAGCATGTAACACATTATTTTATTTATCTTTTGTTTATAAAAATTATAAATTAAAGTTTAAAGTGCAAATTACGAGCAAGCGACTTTTTTAGATCGATTTTCAGGGCGATTCGGTAAAATTTAGAACGAAATATCCCTCTGACAACCTAGATTCGTATCGTATATTATCTCTCTATTCAGCCAATAAATGTCAGATTTCTTCAGGCGATGGCAAAGATTTTGACGGATTAAAAACTTCATCTTTTCCATTTTTTAAGTGTTGGCAAACCGTGTTAGCAAACCGAGTTGGTAAACCAAATTGGCAAATCGGGTTGCAACTCGGACCGACACATCACTAGTCATAATTGGCTGCAACAAAAGGTACATAGGTAAGGTACGTACTTCCTTTATCAGCACAGATATCGAGATCAAACGAAGAATTATTATTCTTGCTTACTACAGTTTCATAGGGCTTTGAAATTTTCTAAGAGATTCTAGACGTTTCCTCAGGTGTTTGATTCCACTTTGACCACAGCAGACAAGACGCTAATCCCTTCATTTATTGATTAATAACTTAATGAATTTATTTTTTGGCTAACATTGAATTTATAAGTTTCTATTAAGGCTTAAGGGCATTTTTATTTCAGAATAAAAGTCTGTTAGAGCCATAGCCGTATTTAGGGGGGGTTACGGGGTTTTCTTTTAAATAAGTCGTTATATAGATGGTTACAGTAAGAAATGCCATCTTGATAGTACCAGTCAAATAAATATACAAAGCTCTGAATACACTTTTAACTGAACGTGTTCTGAGCGCTCAAATTTTTTCGAGATGCATTTGATATCCAATTTACATTCGTCATTTAACAGCTGAAAATTCATGAGATGTTTTTGTATATATGTATATATTCTTGGGTAGTAGAGGCAAGATGGCAATCGATTTTGGTGACATCTTGAGAGGCAAGCAGTTTTTTTAACATAAAAAATCAAATTAAACCCATCCTACTTTGACGCAGTTCGGACCAAAAATGTAATCCATTTTAACCAAACGTCAAAAAATTACTCATTCATAAAAATAATTTGTTTTCGGAGTAGTAAAGTGGGAAAATTGTTGTTGTTGATACTTGTAAACCATCTAATGAACTTTTATCTTACATTTTTTTATTGCTTCGCTAAACCACCCTCCACGGTGGAATAAATTTGTAAACGCCTGTTAAGATACATTTCTTTTATTAATAGAATTTTGCACTTAGGCCACAGAATAAGAAATAATCCTTCGTTATTCTGTAGGTACTATCAAAATGGCATTTTGACTGAATTTAATAATCTATATGATATAATACTTATATAAAATAAACTTTTTTAACACAGATCATCACTCTCGTGAATAAATAGCATATATACAAATAAATTCCTTAACATAAATGTATAAGATTTATATAATGTTATACTATATTTATGTATTTACTCTTCTTTTGTTTTTGTTTTCATTCGTTCGTTTAAATAATTAATGCCATACTGTGTTATTTTTTGTTCAAAGAATTTATTTGTGTATAAATAATTCACAATTGTGATGATCTGTGTGAAAGAAGAATTGTTTTATACAGTTAAATATTATATTTATGTATTTATTTTGTTTTTTCTTCTGCTTTTGTTTTAATTCGTCCCTCAATAAACAATAATGCTTTTTATGAAAGAAGTTCTCTCCTACTTTTTCCAAAACAAGATAATGCAAAAATGTTATTGACTTTCAATAAAGGTAAGTTAACTTAATTTAAGACTCATTTATCTAATATACCATGCAAAAACATCTACTCTGAAGCTTTGAAGCCAATATCTACAGTTAGACTTCAATTTTGTAATAGAAATGATTTTTTTCATATGCATTCAAATCTTTATTATGTGTTTTACAATATATTTAAAAATACTGCATAAATAACAATGATTAATATTAAAGATTAATATTAAAGTAAAAGATACACTCAAGAAATATTTTTAAACTTTCCATCAAAAATTGTTTCGTGAACAAATGAATTGGCTTCGGGGAAGTGAAAGAATGTGATAAATTTGATAAATATGTTTCCTTTTTTATTAAAAACTAGCCGACCCCGCGAACCTCGTCTCGCCTGCCACCAGATCAATGAAATCTAAAATTAATTTAAAAAATTCTCGGTTTGCGGAGTTTTCTGACTTTTTTACTAATTTTTGAACAGTTGCAGCTATGATCCTGTAAAAGCATAATTTTCGACCACCATTTGATTGTTTCCATTTTTCAATTTTCCCGTAAAATGTTCCCAAAATTTGTTTTCGCAGGAACCCTGACTCGTGTTAGCTTTGCCTACAGTCAAAATTTTATAACAATGCGTTGGACTACTTAAGAGTCTTAACCGGTCACACAAACAGATCAACATGCATCCATTTTATTGTTTACATTAATCTTTAGCTAACCTCGTTTCACCACCATTAAGGGCCTTCAGAGATAAGCTCTAAAATGATTATAAGACCTATATTTCCAATTTTAAAGATATGAAATTTTTCTAGCTTGACAACGAACTTTCCAACACAGTCAAAATCCTAAATGTGATAAACAAAATCAAACGTGTTGCTCTTTTCCTTAATTTTCCGAAATTGCACCTTAAATTCCATGCAATAGTTTGATATTGTGCTCTCCCAGAGTTTTCCAAATTCCCTATCACCAATTTTTCAGTTTTCCGTTTGAAAACCAATGCACATAGATACAATTCCATGCAGTTTTCCATTTAAAAACCAATGCGTTTTCCGAGTTTTTCATCAAAAACTTTCTATTTTTCCATTCGAAAACCAATTTTGAAAACTAAAAAAATTCCAAGCAAAAAAAAAAAATCAAATTTCCGACCTTTGTTTGGTTTTTCCGGTTTTCCTACTCTTCCATGAGGTTTTTCCATTTTTTTTGTCACAGAAACCATCACTGAATACAACAGTATTAACCATTAACATTTCACAAATATCTAGTGGGCCATTTCGGAGTCCATAAAGGACATATAAACAAACAAACGCATGTATATACATCCATTTTTATATATATTGAGATTTTGAAAAAAATTATCATTTATCTTAACCCCACTTTATAATTGCATCTTTAGGAAATGGATACTGCTTTATACTTAAAGTCTGAGGAAGCTTACGGAAGTTAACGACCGGTAAATTTTAACACCGGAACTGAATTGGTACTAAAAACTCCAACTTGGTTCTTTTATTTTCTGGCGTTTTTCTCATCATTAAGGGGATTTTAATTTGTCTTATGATTCAACAACTGCTAACAAAAATCTTGTGAAAAATTGTATATCAGAAGTCACTTAAAGTTATTTTTAAGAAATACTTTTAGTAGAGTCAATGAAGCTCAAAAAAGGGCGTTTTCAGAAAGTCCTCAGAAACAGCTCGGATTTTGAAAAAAAAAATTCTAAATTTTTTGTTTTTTTATATTCTTTAAAGTCTGAAACAAATCATTTGGGGGAAATTATTGTTTATATTGTTTAAACAATTTTTATATTGTTTATAAAGAGAGATCCAAAATTAATGTTTTTGATAATTGGAGTGTTTAGGTTGCATTAAGACAAGAAAAAAATCATATCGAACGGGGGGTCTATTGTCCCCCGTTTAGCCGGGAGGGGCAATCTTATAACAAAAAAAGTCTATTTTTCAAAAAAAAAATTAAAAATCAACGGCTTTTCCCTCAATGCCGTGTTATACCTTCTTGCAAAGCTAAAAAATGCTTCTTTCATTTTGCATTTAAATAAAGTTGTTTTCAGGAATAGTGTTCGAAAAAATCATTTTCAAAGTCAAAATATCGAAATTTTCAACTTTTTTTTTAACTTCGAACTAATTTTTTTCGAAATTGTATGTAGTTAAGTACTATTTTTTTTCCAGGATTAAATGCGGTCTTAAGTTCTCACTGCGATCCAGAAACAGCATGCCTTAATGTCTTCTTGTTTTTGAGAAACTAAGAAAAAACCAAAAAAACTCAGAAAATTTTGATGATATTTTGTTTTTAATAATTCGAAGAAAATAGCCGTTAACAAGTAATTTTCAAGAAAACGTTTAATTTTGAACGTTCATTTGTGTATTTAAACCATCATCTTCATCAAGTGGTGGGTGATTATCGCAGTCACTTCCACTGCATACACATCTTATGGATGATTTGGTTCTTATCTAAATCTTGGCTTGTTATTCTGAAGAATTTTGATTTTTATACTGTGAAAACGGCAATATCATAGCTGAAATCCAAAAAAAGGCCACTGGAGTAGATTGTCTAGCTGCCGAGCTGTTCAGCTTAATTGACTCTACTATTTGACTTGGATTTTTTTCTGCCAATTTACATACTAAAACATGTCCTCTTTCTGCATGCATTCTAATTGACGTCAACTCCAGTAAATACCAATTTACTGACGCACTCAAGTAAACTTCAGAATTGTTTGCAGAACCTGCCATATCCTCTCTTGACTGGCTAAGTAATTCTTTTTCTAACGAACAGTAGAAGAGTCTAATCAATACACCATTAAAGAAATATTGCCGAAAAAACTAAAACCCTCAGACTGACATTCTTATCTGTTTGATCAAGAGTTATCAAAAATGCATCGCGTGCCACCCATCCACTAACACTTTCGGGTTATGTTCATTTTTCGTTCACACTAAATGCTTCATTTTTATGGTTCAAAACTTAGTCAATAAATAGCCAACCCAATTGTTGTTACAATACCAATAAAAATGCTTTCTCCCACGATTTTGATAGCAATAATGGCGGCCCTTTATTTTTTGTCAGTCTTGTTTGACTTACTCCCCTAATACTTTTGTTATAAAAATGTTACAACCGGAACGCTCTTTAAACCCTTTTCCAAAGTGATACTTGTTTGCGTGACAACACAATTAGAAGGACGAAAAAACAATAAAACTGCTGGGTCACCCTTCAGATTGACGTCCGCCTTAATTCTGCATTAAAAAAGAAGAAGTACCCGAAGAAGAAGCCCCCAAGCGAGCGAGGGGTAAATATTTGATTTGCATTAGCATGTGAGGGGGTGAATATAAATAGGTCGACCTTGGCCAATGTCATTTGTTGTGCCTTAACAAGGCCCAAATATAAACAAACACACAAAAATCTTATTCTTCACAGTATTCCACAAGGAGGAATGTGTTTCGTTCACAAACACATACACTCATGTATATACATAAAGCGGATATTGAATGGCACTTTTTATAGTTTGTTCGGTTTTTGTCGTTCTATGCAATTTCGTTCGCTCTATACAGTATACACGCACAAAAATATATCAATTCATATCATGTATACACAAATACATAGCCCATAGAACATAAAATACCACCACTTCCGCCCACTGGGAACGGATATGTAACGCAATATCAACCGTAAACGAAATCAATTGTAACAGCTTTCAACTAATTTCCTATTCACCATGGCTCGTAAGTGGCGTGTGTGAGTGATTGCTGGATGTCAATGTTGACATCGGATGGGAAGATGGCTTTTTAGATGTATAAATGTGGATGGAATGGAGGTGGGGGGCGTTTCGCCAGCTTATCCCTGCGGTTGGGCTCATGTGTGTTGGGAAAAGGCCAATTAAACGAAAAAAAGTGATTTCAGGATGGAGATGAATTGGGTAAAGAGCTCTTATCAAAATGGATATGGTATGGGTGGATGCGTATGAGATGAAAAAGTATTTCCTTTTTCCATTATACCTTTTGAAATTAATTATTCCGTGCTATTTATGTACATACTTAGATATATATTGTGCCTACTTACATTTTATATAGACTTTTTAAGTTTTCTTTTTTTTTTGCTTATGATGTGGGAATGAAAATTTGCGATGTTTCGTCGTTTTCCTGCAGGTGATTTCATGTGAATATTCGACAGTTTTTTGTGTCTTTATTTAAGAATCTTTTGTGTGCGGTTTGTTTGCTAATGTTAGTGTGTTCTTGTTTTGAAGATTCTTGAGCTATTTCGTGTGAATATTTATAAGTTTTTCATGCGAAAATTCATGTGAATGTAGGTTTTTCGTGCGATTTTTCTAAGGTTTGTTCATGTTAACATTCATACATTTCACCGCACAATCATTCGTGTGGATATTTCTTGGTTTTGGTGCAATAACCGTTAGTTTATTTCTACTGTGAATTAAAGTACGTTCGTTCGTGTGAATATTTATTCTTTTTTCCATGTAAACATTCATGAGATTCTTTTTCAAAAAATTTTCGCTTTATGTTGCACATATTCGTGATTTTTTCCGTGTGAATATAAATACGTTTTTCTCGGGAATACTTTTGGATTTTTTCCTATGACTATTCATGGGTTTGGCCGTACACAGTTCGTACGTTCCTATATTTGTGCAACTTTTCATGCAAATATTGTTTTCGTTCCAGAGGTTTCAAGCAAAATTTCATGGATTTTACCGACGCTAATGTTGTCTTTAGTTACGCTTTTGTCGTGCGTTTTTCAGTGCAAGTTTTGAAGCGGTTTATATAGGTCATATTCTTGGGTTTCTGTTTTGAGACAAATTTATTTTTTCTATTAATTTGTTTTACATTTTTCGTGCGAGTTTTCACAGGGTTTATCGTACGATTCTTAATGTGCTATCCTTTGAGATCTTTTTTTTTCAATGATGTGCCGAACCGTTTATTTTAAAAGCTGAGTAAACTCGAGTTGGTTCTTATGTTAGCTCAACACGAGTTGAACGAGTCAACCTGGTTTGTCAACTCGGATTACCCCAAAATCGATCTAAAGTTAAAATTAAACACAAAATGAGTTTTTAACCCGTCAACATTTTTTTCTATACGCTGATGAAAATTGACAGTTATTGGCACAGTAAAAAGACAATACACGAATCTAGGCCGCCAGAGGGATATTTCGTTCTGTAACCGGATTGCCCGATTTATAAAACACTTATGAAATTTGACAATTATTACATAACTGCTCTTACAAAACGCATTAAAAAATTAGAAAAAGCTATCTCAGTAAATTTTAAATCGGTTTTCGAGTTGGCAAACCGATTTAGCTAACTCAAGTTGACCCATCACTAGTCTTTTTTTATCTTAGCTGCATTTGCAAAACATTTTCAAAAACTTATGACATAAGCAAATGAAAACAGGTCGACAAAATAAACAAAAATATGTCAAAAGTAACAAGTTCCAAGTAAAATAATTTTATTTTAAGTGCTCATGTTAATTAATCCACACACTTGCTAACTCTTAACACCGTGATTTTCTCTGACTGTTGCCTATGTGCATCCAAATCTAAAGCCTGATTATTTTTTCATTAAAATCCAGTTCCGCGTAACCCTTTTCTCTCATTAACTATTCCTACTTTAGATGCGTAGGACGAGAAGAGCCATCAAGTTCCCCCCATATACATAGTCACATTATAAGTATTTTTATTTTATTTATATGAATATTTTCTGACAGGCTTTTTTTTTCGTTTCCAGACACTTAGGCAACAGAAAACACCTCACACGTTTGCCATTTCACACGCTCAAGGATAATTGGCTAGAGAAAAAAAATTCTTGAGAGTCATCCAATGATCACGGTTATGTGTGCGTGGGTGAGTGGTTGTATGTTTATTTATCTTTTCTATGTTTCAGCATTTGTGTGCTTTTGTCCTTTTTTGTTTTGTTGTGTCATCCAGTTATCTCCTTATTCATTCGCTCACCAACTGTGTGGCAATAAAGCCATCAAAGTAGAGCTAGAGAGCGCACACAAAATACTATGACCTATTTACGCCATGAATTAAGAAGGGTAATAAAATCGATTTTTGGGCCATTCTCCTTTCAATTTTCTATAGCGCAGGGATTCGCTTTAAGCCCAAATGTTTTTTATTGAATTTGTTTTCTTTTTCCTCATTTTGTTGATGGCAAAGAGTGTAATTTATTTTTTGTGAGGGCAACTCGAAACGAATTTTCCTTGAAAAGGAATGTTATTAATTTATTTCAAAATCACGACCAGTGTGAACACAAAATAGTACCTCCTTTGATTTGGGACTTAAATAATCCCAAGGGAATAAAGAAAATTGCCAAGAATGAAAGATTGTTAAGTAGGGTACTTGCTTTCATAATATGATAAGTAAATTGATGGTTACAACGTGGGGTAGTTTGTTGTGAAAGAAAGGACAACAAAGAGGCCAGTAGTTTTGTATTTGGTCCCTTTTTTGCCCCATTTGTTGACACCTGGTCTGGTTTACTGATAATAAATCAGTAAAATTGTATCAACAATTTATAAAAGAGGTATTTCAGGGTTGCCGTAATAGACAAAAATGTAAATGATTTACTGAATGTGTTTATTAAGATTTAAATGCTTTGATGAATGCTTGAAAATCAGAAAAACTGTGTCAGATATTATCACTTGTTGGACTTAGAAATAAGCATTTCCAATCAACCATAAGTGTCTCCTGTATTTCCTCATTCTTCAAAAAATCCCCCCAATCCTTGCATAACGGCAACTCATCAGCAGTATCTATTTTTACTCCGTCCATTTTCACATGCGACCTGTAAATAGCACGCACACGAAAAATATCTTCCAAGCCAGAAAATAATCAAACACACACGACAAGAATAAAACAAAAACAATGCAAACAACAGAGAATAATATTATAAATAATGATATACAAACCATTAATTTTTTCTGTTTTCATCCACTGAACATTCGCCACCCCCTATTGTGAGCGCCACAAAGCTCTGGTGGGTGTATGAATTCGTGATTGTTGTTTTTGAGTACGTATACGCCACCGAAACGAAACCTATCAGCGTCACCAATATAATTGACGTATTCCATTGCTAGGGCTCGCTCAGCTAGTTCAACCAATTTTCATATTCATCATCTATACGCTCTTGCTGACGATCAACGCTATACACAGACGCGTTACTCCTGTTAGCGGGTGCTTGTGCGATGTCTTATGAAAACAAAATTGTAAACATTGCTCTTGCTGGGGCAAGTGACGTCACATTTCGAAGCTAGTTTGACGTCACGTGGATTCTCATGAAAGCTAAAACCTCAAAAATACACGCGGGAATTGGGTTAAATGAAAGCTTCAATTTGCAAAATATTCTCACGGCAAATCGGCTAGTGTACAGTGTAGAGATAGAGAGAGAAGAGATAGAGAGAAAAAGAGAGTAGTATTGTTTATATATTTTAAAAGAGAATCGTGTTGTGACGGTGATGCTAACAGAAACAGGGGGTGTAAAATCCAAACATCATACTCAACAAAAAAAAGCTTCAAGCAGAGATTCTGTATAGAAAATTCTCATTGTAGAATATTTTTTGTGTAGGAGGTTAGTTTGAAGTGTGTCAGTAATGTTGTCTGTATGTGCGTTTGTCTTTTTTTTAATTTTGCGTACGCAGGTAGGACGTTACGAGAGCAGCAAAATAACGGTTATGTAAATTTATTTTATGTATCATCTGAGAAATTCTGTTCTATTGTATGGGTTACTACGGGTTTGTAATGTTATTTTTACTTGTTAATTTCCCAGAGGGAAGCATTGTTTTCTGCAAATTGATATAGTAGTCTTAATGATTTTAAGTCTGTTGCAAATGATAGTTTTTGCTAGGAACGACCTGTGTCCCTGAAGTTTGCTCGTTTTTTTTTTGTCGAATTTTGTACGGATTTCTGGATTTCTGACGGAAAAGGTTAAATTATGGCTTAATGGCAGTTGCAAGGTACTAGCTCCTCCTGAGTACTTGCTTGATAGTCCTCTGCTTTATTGATTCGGGTTCATAATGCGGCTCCTAGTAATGTTGGAAATGATGGTTATTCTTTCAGAGCTTCAGCTTCAGGGTTCAGAGCAGACGGGTAAGGAAGTTCAAGAAGTAAACCTGGTAATAAAAGGGAGAACCCGGCAAATCACGGACGAATCCGGCAATCAATAGGCAGACCTAGCAAACCATTGGGTGAACCTGGCAAATCACGGGCGAGCCTGGCAATCAACAGACGAACCTGACGGATAAATCTGGCAAAGGTTAGTTTTCATAAGACCATTTACGACTATGGGGGATGCCTTATACTTAGTTGTGTATCAACAAGGTTTCCTTTGAGTCATCAACGGTTTTGTTCCGGTTTGTCAACGTAGTTTCCTCCGTCTTTCAACAGCGATTAACCGGTGTTTTCACGAACAAGTTCAGGAGTATACTTGAGCCGAATGATCGGTTTCCGTATTTTACGAGGCATAATAGAATGTTACCACTTTTCAACATGGTTTTTCTATCGACGGTTCGCCTCCTAATGCAGATTTCTTGTAAAAACTGGTTGTGAATTGTATTCAATTGAGTAATAAAAATGCATACAAAACTCTTTCTGGTTCGTCCTTTGTTTGTAGATTTGGAATTTGGAATAGGTACATGCAGCTAATGCATGTAGTAGTAGTACCTACACTACATTTCAGGAAAGGTAGTATAGAATGAAATGATTCATTTATAATGTCAAATTTACAATTAAGTAAGCAGTAAGTGGCTATCGTCATGCATTTAGTTCTTTTGTAAGAAATGGAAGTAGATGTGTAATGTAATGATACATATCAAGAGTTAAGACCAAAAGTGAATAGACAAAAATAAAAATAACCGTCAAAAAAATAGATCAAGATATCTTATTTCGAACGCGAAAATAACTGATACTTTTCTTGCAAAATTCAGCAGATACGTATAAATCTTAACCTTCCATTCTACCATTTCTTCTATCATTTCAATTACAAAAGCAAACTGTACAAAAAAAAACAAAGATTAAAGCTATCTCAGAACACATAACCTAGTGCACGATATCAAAATGCAATAACAAAACAACAACAAAGCTCGCTCAGTGCTAACAGAATTAGATACACAACACATTAAAAAAAAGAAGAAGAAAAATCCCGAGTTCCTATCTCACCAAAAACAAAACAGAAAATTTTACGGAAAAGAGTACAATTTCTATAACACTGACATACATCTTACATTTACAAAATCCCACAAGGAAAACATTTACACATAGCAAAAATATTATTACCTACACCAACATAACACTGCGCTGCGCATTCAATCATCCTACACAAAATTTGCAAGCTTTTCATTTAACTAACTGAAATTCTAATTCGCCGCACACTTCCAATTCCATTGGGGATTCCATCCTCTTGTTGGTTTCGTTTAATAGTGTCACTCAGTTTATCATCTCCCCTTTCGCTCGGAAACAAAACAAAATATACAACAACCCTATCAACCCCCAACACAGAAAAAGCTCAATATAACAGGAAATATTTGAAAACAAGAGAAGAAGAAAAAAAGAATACAAGCAAATTAAACGATTTGCCCCAGTGATATACTAAACTAAGCTTTCGTTTCTCCTACTACCACCATCACAATAATTGACAAAGCTTCAATCTAAAGCTAACAAAAAAAAAAAAAAACAATTTTCGTTGGTTTCTCTCATGTGGAAATCTTTTTTACCCAATTTCATTTTTATTTATTTATTGTTTGCTTTTTGAGTCGGAGGGAGCTCCACTTCTATAACCAAGTCAGCCCTAGCTACATCAGGCAGCGCCAAATCAATTTGACTCTCTGGCCTGTGTTATTTTTTTCTGTTTGTGGTCTTGAGCTCTCTACCGCCTCTACCATTGACATCGTCGTTATTGTTGTCGTATTTATCGTCGTCGTCGTCGTTGTCAAAATCGCTATCGTTGCTGTCGCGCTCGCTGCTACTGTTTCGGGTATATATCTCGAGGAAAAGCTCAAATTCAAATTTCAATACTTTACCGTCAACAGAACACAGCGCACGCCATTCATATTTATTCTCTCGGTGTTAAAATAATAATAATAACAATTAATAATTAATTAAGTAATTTCAAATTTTTAAAACAATTTTTGATATTGCTCTTGAAAATGAAAATACAAAAATTTTAATCGAAAATTAAAAATATTATTAGAAAAATTGACAAAGTATTCATCTTTTTACCTACCGTTTGCTGTTTAGTATTTTTTTAAATTTTCGTTTAGTGTCTATCTTATCGTGTTCCGCATCCCAGTTTATATCTTTCACCTCGCATCAAACAACGACAGTTGCGTTTATCTCTAAAGACGAACAAAAATATCTCAAAACATCAACAACTCACAACATTTCACGGATACAAAAAAAAAAATCGTTTAAATTTTCAAAATAAAAAAACAAAATAATTTATGTAAAATTATACCTCCCAGTGCAAGTCATATAACTATTAAATAATATATATAATATATTTCGTGCTTGATAAATATAAACAAACCAAAATTGTTGAATATTATACAATTATATAAATTCAAATATATATTTAAATATAAAAAAAATATAAGTTCTTTTGTATTTTTCTACTTTTATAAAGTGAAACATTATTGTTGCATAAAATTGAATCTACCACAATTCTATACAAAAAATAAAACAACTCTAAAAAAGGATTTCGTTCTTTAAAGCAATTTAATCGCATTCGGAATATACATGATATTATAATTAAGCAGACCAGCTGATTTGCATAACAACCCAAATCAACGAAATTGACTCACTCCAATTTGAGTCTAATTTGAGTGTGGTGTAGAGAAATTATGTTTTTGTGTCATGCATAAAATGTAAGCCCAGAAATTCAACAGAAAATTATAATATTTTTCATTAAATTCCCACCGCTATCAGCATTGTCAAATATTTGCAATAAGAACACCAAACTTCGATTTCACTCTTAACAAATTTATTGTTCCCTCAGATTTTAAATGTCAAATTTATTTCTTTTCTATTTCGAACATCATAAGTGCTGTTCTATATAATCAAAAATAAAAATAACAATTTTAACAATTCACAGTGACAAAACCAAAGTGTAAACTGAATAAAAAAAAATTAAAATATATTTTTAGTGCATACCATTTTACCTGCCCGTTTCGCGTTTTATCTCGTTGTATTTAAAAACACTTGCCAATTAATGTGTTGTACATAAATAATAATAAAAAAAAACACATCCCTTTTTTATATCGCATTTTCGGTTCAGTAGAAACAGTTTTTGTGTTATTTTTTTCGATTTTTTATCTCTATACGCGTGTGTTTTAGTTTCTTGTTAATTGTTTTGATTTTTTTACAAAAAAAGCAAAAAAACAAAAACAAAAAACACAACAATAAACGAAACTTTGACATTTCGATGTGAATTCAAAAATTACTATATTCAAGTATTTCGCTTATTATGTCATAGAAATTAATAACTAGAAACGGAGAGGACTTCACATTAAAAGAAGTGAGTTAACAAATATGTTATTTTTGTTGATTTGGGGAATTTAAATAATAACAATTTTTTGTTTACATCTTTTAACTGGAAATAATGTATATTAATTAATTAATTTTTTTTATTTAGAGAATATTTAATTAAAACGCTTATAACACAGATATACATCATTTTTAAAATACGTTTTTTATAGGAACTTTAATATGTCTGAAGGACATTCAATTTTTTTAAATGTTTAATTGATAAATCGAAATTTTTCAAAAAAATTTAAAGACGATTATTGAATTTTTCTAAATTCTATCCGCAGTATGATGCTACTTCTACTTTTATCGGCAGTGTTGTATTTGTAATACATGTAGTCTACTACTGCAGATACGGATAGTTTTGCCAAAAAAACACACCTATAATCATCATCATCGTTGGCCTGGCCAATGAAGTTTTTCTATGCGCCCCAACCGGGATCCGGTCTGGGCCTCCGTCACCAAGTTCTCTCGATTGTTTGTTCAGCTCATATTTCGTCTGCCACGCTGTCTTCTTCCATGAACTGTACCGCAAAAGACTTTCCGGGCCGGTTCCTCTTTGCTCATACGAGGTAGCCGTCCAGCCCACCGGAGCCTATCAAGCTTAATTTTGTCATCAAATCGGCTTCGCTAAGAATTTTCTCTCGAACGCGACTAAGAGTTCAGAGTGCCTCTGGCTAAGCACCCAGGTCTCGGATTCTTTAGTGAGTAAACAGTAGTCGTTTCGAAGTAATGGTAAGATTTTTGGATTTAAAGAGCTTTGAAAGACAAAAGTAGGTTATGCAACCGCCCGCGTATTTCTTCTTCCATATTTTTATCGGCTGCTAACACCAACCCAAGGTAATCGGGGAATCGCACTACTTTGAGTTAGCGCTCCTCCACCTTAAAGTTGTTCTTCTTCTATTGCCAATACTCATTGTCTTGTATATATACTAAGGAAATTACGATTATTCTATCGATTTCTTACAACTCGACCTTTAAACAAGTTAAGAATGATTCTGACTTTTCCTTTCCACAATAGGTCTGTTCTTTAACTCCCTAAAACTGCCAAAAACTGTTGAAAACTCCCAAATTCTCCCACTTTTCTTCCCTATTTTTGTAAGTTCTGTCAATTTTGAAGGAGAAAAATATTTCCCCTATCTGCCGATTTTAGCCATAACAATTTCTCCTGGCAGTTTTTGTAAGATCTGTCAAACCATAAGAAGTACATTGAAATTTGTTGACGTTTGACATAATTTGGTGCATTATTAAATGATTTTTTTACTGATCCACACATAGGGGGAGTCCGGGAGACTTGACCATATGGGAGACATGAGCCACTCTAAATAATTCTCTCAAATATCAGTCAAATTACTCATGAGTATACCAAATTTGTTCATCTTTCGATGTTCTACTTGCAAACAAAAATTATTCTAGATCCTCAATTTACTCTGGCTGGTGAATGCGAAAATTTGTTTTTTGTCGAAAATAGTAACTTTTTTTTGTTTTTGTTTTTCAAGATAAAAATTTTATTTAACGTGGTAGATAAAAAAGTTGACATGTTCTCATAAAACATTTAATCGACTTTGTAAACATTAAAAGAAAGTCAAGCTATCTTCTATTTTACAAAATGTATTGATCATTAATTGCGAAAAAACGTGAGAGGGAGACTTGAGCCATTTTTCTAGGGGGGACTTGACCATAGGCTGAAGTCTCGCCTCTGTTGTAAAATGTGTTGAAAGTGAACGAATTTCATTCTTTTTTAGATATTAACACGCCATCAGCATATTTAGAAAAGAAAGAGCAGAGCAAAGTATTGTTTTGTAAAGAAACTATTGAAAATTATTTAACATGTTGTGATTTTGATAAGGAATTAAGGTATTTATTTTATTTTTATAAAACACCTTTAATACAGATTTTGTGTCCATACAAAACACCTCAAATATAATGAAAATTAGATTTAACAAGATATGAACGGATTTTATTATCTTTTGTTGCTTTTAACTCGAAGAATTTAAGTATGATCAAGTCTCCCCAACAGGGTGGTCAAGTCTCCCTGCTAAGCGGGAGACTTGAGCCAAAAATCTGTTCTCACTTATTTTGCATTTGGCAAAAATCACTTGGTTGTACATAAAACTTATGAGGCTAATTTTGAAGGAGATAAAAATGTACCTTTACAAAGATGTATGCAACATCTGGCTGAAATGAATAGGGACATTTTTATGAACGATTTAACAAAAAGTGGCTCAAGTCTCCCGGACTCCCCCTACATATAGATAATTGATGAACCTTTCAACTGAATAAATTTCGAGGATGTTTCACACTTACTTTGTTTTATTCAAATTTTGAACTACCAAGGTCTTGTTAAAAAGTTTACGTTTGTCAACAACTGTAAAGGAGGAGACATTACTATAAAATTCACATTTGATGAGAAACTGGACATAAGCTCAAATATTGTTGCTTCTTATCTAATTGTTGGGCAGAAAGCGAAACAAAGCATATTGGTTTAAAAGTCGTTCTTTCATTATCATCTCCCTCTGCTCAGATCTGTGTAACAGCAAAATACAAACAATTCGTATTGTAAAAACAGGAGGACATTTCCGTAACCTTTGATATTTTTGACTTATCATAAGCATTATTAATATTTCTTTTAAAATTAGAATGTATATGTAAATCAAAAATCAAACACCAACAAACGATATCAATTACATTTGAGTGGGTACTTGCAGTATGAAATGAAAATTGTGCATTTCATTGGGCATTTCACAGGGCCGTAGCTAAATAATGTGATGAAGGTTGCTTTGGAGGTGATGCAGGTAAAAGTCTAATTTTATTTTAACGGGCCAAAATTTTATGCATTTCCGTTAGTAGGGAGTGAGTTTCATGTAAGTAAGAGCAGTCGAAGAAATTTACTATTTATATTATTACGAAACTACACGTTTTTTCGATCCTTTTGTTTTATCAAAAGTAGTGTAGGATTTTTGTCGGCGACGAAGTTATTCTTTTGAAAGCTTTGCCTCAGAGTTCCTTGCAAGAGGTATTATCCCAGAAAAATTTAAATTGAATGTGTCGTTGACTCTTAGTGGTTTGTTAGTGGTTTGTAATGACAATGTTGCATTGCAGTTTAAATGGCTTATTTAACAAATGAATGCACCCCAATTGATTTCTATTGGTTTTGTTTTGCTGTCCCATTGAAAATTTGTAAATCCGTTTTAGTATGACTTTGGATTTCCGCATACAATTCCTTTCAATATCATTGACCACAATCACCTTGAATACGAAAGTCAGTTTCGAAATAACAAAACACACTAATACATTGTATGAATGAAAGTATTCAAATAAAACAAAATGTACCTAATAGTTTTTCAATTATTCAATGCCGAGGGACGGTTTCCGTAATTTGAATAAAAAAAGCGTAAACTATAAATCAATTCACTTAAATTTTTGAAAACAAAAATCAATAGTCATTCAAGGATTCCCATTCTCACTCCTTATACAACATCTTCCATACACCATAACGATTAAAAATGATAATTAAATGATAATATTTTGAAGAGCAAATGGTATCTTGTACTGACCAAAAAAAAGCTTATTACCGTATATTCTTAATCAAATGTGTGTTTTACCCTTTCCGTTGACCTTTTAAAATGAGTTAGCTGCGAAGAGCATACCAGTATTATTTTATAATGAACGTTTGAATGTTCAAAACTATATACCTCTTCATAATATTATGTACGTCATCCTTTCAATGCGGTTCTACCATATCCATGTCCATAGGCCAAATAATTCTTTGACCTTTTCAAAAGGTTTTTGGATTGATGCCAATATGCTTGAAATGCCAAAGGTATCGGGTATATGTGCGAGTACCTATGTATATTGTATATGAATTAACATTCATGAGCAGATTAAGGAAAAATTATTTGTTGCATTATATTCCGGTCTGCGCTAAATCCGACGAGAGAAATTATATATTTTCTTATCATACAAATAAATATAGGGGTTCTTATGGATGTATAGTTTGTATAAACTACAAAGTGTGTGTGGGTTCTGAGAAAAGTTATGTAAGTTAAGTAGTCATAATGTGCAGTATTACAGTGACGTATTTTATATTAAATTTTAATAATTTTTTAATTATCTTTCAAAGAAATTGAAATTTAATTGGTGAAAATTTGTAAAAAATGCGCAACAATGAAGCAATTGTTCATTATTTCGTCGGTTAATACGAGGTTAATCGTTAATCGTCGAACTAGAAATAACCTTTCGGGCAGCTCATTAAATTTTCAACTTTAGCTTTATTATTTAATGGGAACTAAGAAATCATGAAGAACTTAGTCCGTTTCAATATGTGAATATAAAACACACCAATTTAACTGAATTTGTAGAAATTTACAAATTGTGTTTCACCAATGACCTTTTGCGGAACTATCACACATGACTTGCATTTCAAAATGTTGCTAGTTGGGTTTTCTTAAGAAACTTTTTCCCATTTTGATCTCCTTATCTGCCTAAGTTGTATACAAGTGTTCCAGGTTGAAGAACTAACTCTTGTCTCATGGACGGTTTTCGAAACAGAAAATTTTATTTTTTTCGTTTCTCGCGCCTTCAGGAATTTGCATCAGTATGTTTTGGTTTCAACTGTATTGGAACTGACAGGATAAGAATTCACTTGCTTCCAAAACCTGTCATCATTTCCTTATGCTATAGAAGAATAAAAGGCTATACAAAACACCTTATGCAGAAAATATAAACTAAGCAACAGTTAAACTGTTTAAAAGACCACTAGCGAGAAGCGAGCTATGGGAATATGCCTTACTCCAGATCGGACCAGGGCCTCATTCAGCAAGTGTCTGAAGCAAGTCTCTACCTAGCTGTCTTCAGTTTCGCACGCCAAGTGCGATATCCTTCCCGGTTAGAAATTTAGAATCGATGACTATGGGCAGGAACATTAATTTCCATTCTCTCTACATGACCCAACCATCTAAGTCGTTGGACCTATGTTACCCAACAGACCTTATAAAAAATGTTTCCAGCGAAAGATCCCAAAGCGTTTTCATCCGAATTTTTCAAGGTCCATGCCTCTGCACCATAAACATGAGGACCGGAACGGTAAGGGTTTTGTATAGTGACACATAAGAGAGGCTTAATTGCCTTCTTAGTCCAAGGAAAAAGCGTTTGGCAAGAGTGATTCTTCATTTGATTTAAGCGCTAGTGTCGTTGTCTGAATTTATTGAGGATCCATGTTAGACAAAATCCTTAACTACTGCAAAGTCAAATCTGGCTATACTAACGTAAGTTCCAAGACATCGATGTAAAGTATACTTTCTTTTTGACAGCATGTACTTGGTCTTACCGTGATCAGCCGCTAGACCTATCTTCTTGGGCTTCGTCTCAAGGCTCCCAAATGCTCCACTGACATCACGCTGTGTTCTTCCAATAACGTCAATCCCATTTGCGTATCCAGTAATCTGGCTGTTGATGTTGGAGTTTTGCAAAATCTTTTCAAGAATAATGTTGAAAAAATCGCATGACAGCGCATCACCTTGTCTAAAACTTTTTTGACATCAAATGCATCCATTAGATCTTTTCCGACCATGATGGAACAGCGTGAGTTTTCCATTGTCATCTTACACAGACGAACGAGTATGTATTTTTGGGATGCCAAAACTAGACATTGCTCTATAATATAGTTGCTCTCTATAAAAGCTATCATACGCGGTCTTGAAATCAATGAAAAGGTGGTTGGTATCGATTCGAAGTTCCTGGGTCGTCTCCAAGATCTGCCGTAGAGTAAATATTTGATGGTGGACCTAGTATAGGAAAAATTCTTATTGGTGGAAAAATGCTTTGGTAGCAAGAAAATCCGCTCGAGTTCGACCGATATGTCGGCCGAATACGTGTGCACAAATATTGCTTATGAGTTTATGACTAATAAAAGTATAGTTATCTTAGATGATGACTAGCAGAGATCACCAGATTCGAGTTTCTCATGCTTTATAAGGACCAAGTGACCAAAGGGTTAATTTCTAAGAAAAACAAACAATCAGGGCTTAATAGTGCTTACCTTAATATTCGACATGTGCCTTTAAAATTACTAGGAGTAAATGCAAATCACACTAGTGTATTGCCCGGTCCGGTTTTACAACCTGTTTGGAATGAACTTTTAACTAGCCAAATCAATAGTTACAGAATAGCGAAGGAATAACCCTTATTCGGTAGAATAAATGGAAAATGCTTTTAATAAAATGAAATGTCTCTTGACTGACGTTTACTAACTTATTCCACCGTGGAAGGTGGTTTAGCAAAGAAATAAAAATAAAACGTAAGAAAACTGCTTCTTTGTCAGTTCATTAGCTTGTGCCTGAATGCCATATACTACATAGCAAAGAAAACAACAAATCGGTTGTTATCAACAACAAAAAACATCCGAAAGGGAATTTTGGGTTAACGTCACTTTACCATTCCTGGTACAAATTATTTGTATCAATGAGGTATTTTAACATATGGAATTAACTCTTATTCTAAGGGGTAGTTAACCTGTGGAATAAGAGTGAAATATGCGTTTTTTTATAAACATGGTTGAAAGTAAAGTAAAAGTAGATCATCCTTACCAAATACACTCAATGCAAATAAGTCTGCATTGGAAGGAGGAAGGAAGGCAGTTATTATTATTATTGATACTTTTACAAAGAGAGAGTTAAAAAAGCTGATTTTCGACTTTCAAGTTAATAAAACAAATTACATCTGAAAGTCCAAATTTCATAAAAGTTATTTCAGGTAGGTAGATAAATAGCTTTCTTTACGATTTGTTCTTTTTGTAGTTCAATGTATATTTACAAATCTGTTTTAGGCTTTGAGAGGACCTCTACTGCAAACCCCGCTGAGATCTTTCTATTTGCCAGCACAAAATTTAGCAAATCAATCAATCAGTTTTTCAAAGGAAATCTTTCCTTTGTGAAAAAAAAGGAATTCTGTTTGACTTTGCTTACGTATTTCCCAAATTGCAGAGTTGCGCAAAAGAAATCGAGCCCACATTGGAATTTCGCCCCCGAATCTTAATCTCCAAATAAATCCTTAAGAAATAAGATCCGAGATTGCTTCTACAGGTTTAAAAGATAAAGATAGGCAAAAGGTCCAGTACATGAAAACAATA
Organism: Sphaerophoria taeniata; assembly: GCA_943590905.1. Lineage (NCBI taxonomy): Eukaryota > Metazoa > Arthropoda > Insecta > Diptera > Syrphidae > Sphaerophoria > Sphaerophoria taeniata. The sequence goes on from OX016541.1 coordinate 31,751,450, forward strand.
TTTCGTTTAAAAATAGACTGAGTTTTTTTTCCAGATTTTGCAATGAAATCTTCCTAAATAGACCCAAATTCAAACGAGAGAAGCTCACGTTATGTATTTTTAAAGGTCATCTGAATTAAGCGCCCTCATTTCCTCTTTTTTCGTCTCACTCTGTCGAATTTTTATCATCCTGGATTTGAAGTATGAACTTTGACATTTTGTGCGGAAAATTGTCGTCTTTTCGGTTCTTGTGCAAATAGACTTTTTTTGTTTGCTTTTCGTTCCCAAAAATGATGAAAATTAATTCAATTTCATATTCTGCCCGAACGTCGCGTCGTGTCGCCTCCAGTGTCTCTCGCAATATTACTTTTTCACGTTTACTTTTTGACTTTTTTTTGTTCTATGTACACACGAGAATTACATAACAATTGAAATCGAAAAAATATGGAAAATAGTAATTTATTCAGTCAACCTACGCAAAGAAATACAATATTTGATTCTCTGGAGTTTAATGATTTCTCAAGAAAAATCAAAGTTCCTTGCGGTGGTGTTTCGCGTTTCAATTTTATTTCCAGTGATGCCACTTTACTTGAATGTGATTAAAAATTTATTGTAAAACAAATGAAGAAACCAAACAAAACTCGGAATTACGTTGGTTCAAGTTAATTGACGAAACTTTGACATTAAATATTTATATAGGTACGTAAATTTGTATACAAACTAAAAAGTGTCAACCCCAAGCAACTGTACCTCCTTTAACCACATACCGTGAGTTATGAGGGCTTTTCGAGTGTAGATAACATAAATCAAATGAGCATTTCCAAAATGAAAAAAAATCTTCTTGTCATAGTAAACATAAGAAAACCCTATACAGCACAATACCCCAACTTCTGTTGGTGTTCAAAGAGCCACCATAATCATGAGGAATTTCCTCTTCTCTATGATACATCCCATCCGCACTACATCCTCCTCTCTTCCGAATAACAAGTACAAAACACAAGTAGATGAATATTATCCTTGTCAAAGTAAAATGTATGTTAAGGGCCGCAAACAAGTGCTGTGCTTTTCTATCTCTTCATCACGTCAAATTGAATCGCATGCCTAAAATATACTTTTGGTATTTTTTTCATCTTTTTTAAGAAAAACCATAAAAACTGTGTCATTTCCAGGTGACCAAAAAAGTGTGACAAACATATTTTTTTCTGCCTTTAATTGTATCATTTTTTGTTGGGAATACTGCTTCCCTTTTGCCATACAAAACAATGTTGTTATTTTTTTTCATCGAAAGACAAGTGTAATTTTTAACCTAGTTACTGCAGGCATGTACCACAGAAAAATGTATGTTAGGACGGATACGCGCAAGGCACCCTATTCGTTGTTGTCGCCGTCGTCGTGTGCATGCATGCAAATGCAATTTACCCTTAGAGCTGATGTTTTATTGCACACCAAAAAACGTGTATATATGTATATATAGACAACAACAACTAGGTCACTGTGCAAATTAATTAAACACAGATGAGGCTCGCAGCTGGTAGTGTATTACAGAATAATGCTCAGATTTGCACTAAAATACACTCCGAATCAAGCTATTAAGCAAATTGTTTTACCATCTTGCTACTTTGCATATCTGGTTTGATGATTATGGTTACCTGATTAGAATCTATTGACTCAGGGTGTGTATAAATAACTCTTCATACTTGATGCATATGAAACCATTTTAGTACTTGAATTTTTATGTGTCATGGATAAACGTTTCAAAGAAACATTCTAAAAACAAAAAGAAAATGAAAACATGTGCGAATTAAAAAAATAAAAAGTAAACACCTGGTGTGAGAATATTTCAAAATAATCCGCCCTCGTTGAATTTTGTTCGTGCTGGCGAACTGGGCAAATTTGGGCATTGACAGTTTCAGTAAAATAAAGTCCAACTACCTAAAAGTTAAATCTGTCTGTACTGACTATATTTCCTGTTTTAACTTAGAGGGCGGGAGGCTCTGACTAGCAATGCTTGGCTTACGTCGGCGTCGAGCGTTGATCTTTTTCTTGATAATTCATCGGCTTTTTCATTGCCTGGTATATCGCTAGCGCAGGTGGCCTGGGACCCAGAGTCTAATGTTATGCTGCGTGCCAAGAACCTATAGCTTTTCGCCGCAGCAAGAAAGAAGCTTTGATATAACCGCAGTTGCAGTAATCGCTTTTACTGCCACTTGGCTATCAATGTAACAGGTGATATCAGTCCGTTGTATTGTCACTGCCGGGACATCCACTAAGAAGACACTTCAGTAGAGAGATTCAGAATAGAAGCCTGCACCTACAGCAGTATCCATCTTGGAGCCATCATTATAGATTGCTATTGATAATTCATATGTGTTTGGTATGTTATCTTTCCATCCTCACTGTTTGGAATAGTAGTCTGAAATGGTGTGTAAGATCTTGTTCGGGTGTCTATAGTCTTTTTTGACACTATAACATGCCCTATTGAACTGTTTTTTCCAGCCTCTAGGCAGGCTAAGCCTCAATTAAGCTGCAGACTCTTGAACAAAAAGATCTAGGGGTTTCAAATTGAGTGTAACTTCCAGTCCCGCTGTTGGGGTGGATCTCAATATCTCATTGCTCCTGTTATACCCATGCACACAAGTCTTTGTACTTTTGTCAAACCTTTTAGGTACGTTCTCTTTTCTAAAGCGTTCCAGAAACTAGATTACCATTAGTTAGTACTGGTCATCATCCTGGTAATTAATTAATGGAGTTTAGAGCATTAACTTGGTCTTGCCCTTATTAACCGCTAGACCCTTCTGCTTGGCTTTCGATGTCAAGACACTGACATCACGCTGTGTTCTTCCAATTATGTCAATATCATCTGCGTATCCTAGTAGCTGGACGGAATTTACAAAGATTTTGCCTCTGGTGGCAAGAATGATGTTAAAAGAATCGAATGACAGCGTATCGTCTTGTCATCAAATGTGTTCCTGAAGTTTTTCTGACCAGCGACTTTAACTAAAAGAAAAAAAAATACACTCCTTACAGTAGTCTTTTTATACAGGGTGTCCCAAAATTCAACGATAAGCCGGAACCAGGGGATGGCCCTATTCATGACTGCATGGAAAAAATATATAAAAAAAATCAAACGCCATTTTGTTTCAAATTACAACAAAAAATTTAAATTCTCAAAATAAAAAAATATCTCTTGACATTTTTTATTACTGTGACCACAAATTTTCATTAATTTTTGATTTTATATTTTTATCAGAATCTTAAAACATAGAGCATCCTTTTCTAGTTTCCAAAAATTCCAAATTTTTAGCGGTTTTTCCACGACAATTAATCAAAAAAGTTTTTTTCCATAAAATTTTAATTTTTTTTTAGTTTCAGTCCACTTTCAGTCATCGTGGTTATAAAAAAATGTATGGACACTACCATAGCGTCTTTTGTTAAAAATTGGCGCAGTTTATCAAGATTCTAAAATGGTTTAACACTTTGGCTAAACTTGCCAGAAAAAGAAGTAATGTATACTTTTTCATAGCAACAACCGATTTTCAAACAAAAAATTTGTTCAGAGAAATCGCTTCACTTTATGGAAAAAATTGGTTTTCTGATGCGCTTTCTTCAAAATTTAGTACGATCTGTTTCCACTGTGTTAATTTTGTGTTTCTAATGTGTTAATTTCACGTGTGATTTTGAAATTGTGTACTAGTTTTTGAAAAATCCTTGAACTTTCATCATTTTTATCATGCCATTGCCGTATGCCCCCTTAAATACGTAAATATGCACATAGTGTACGGAGAATGCCGGTGCAATGCTAATTCTGCTACTCGAATGTACTGAGAAAGGTTCAAAAATGCTGGAAGATATCCATATTATCGGGTTTTTATAAATGTGCATCAAGAGTTTTTGGAAGGGCGTTTAGATAGAAGAAGTGCTAGAAGACCAAGAGCAGATGGTATTGATAATGATTCACGGAAACTGAAAACAATTCAACAACATCGTAGATTGATGCAGGTGGCAAAAAATTCGAACATTTACTGGAAAAAATAAATAAAATATGTTTGTACTCCTAAATGGCACTTATGCATTTTTTCTTATTTAGAATTTTTGTATTTTAATTAAATGAACATTATGACGATTTAAAATAAACAAACAGAAAATATTTGGGCCCAAATAAAACGTGCTTCATTCTGAAGACTCATAGGGAAGTGATTTATTTACATAGAAAAAGTTTTTGAAAATCGGTTGTTGTTCTGAAAAAGTATGCATTACTTCTTTTTCTGGCAAGTTTAGCCAAAGTGTTATACCATTTTAGAATCTTGATAACCTGCGCCAATTTTTAACAAAAGACGCTATGGTAGTGTCCATACATTTTTTTATAACCACGATGACTGAAAGTGGACTGAAACTAAGAAAAAAATTAAAATTTTATGGAAAAAAACTTTTTTGATTAATTGTCGTGGAAAAACCGCTACAAATTTGGAATTTTTGGAAACTAGAAAAGGATGCTCTATGTTTTAAGATTCTGATAAAAATATAAAATCAAAAATTAATGAAAATTTGTGGTCACAGTAATAAAAAATGTCAAGAGATATTTTTTTTATTTTGAGAATTTAAATTTTTTGTTGTAATTTGAAACAAAATGGCGTTTGATTTTTTTTATATATTTTTTCCATGCAGTCATGAATAGGGCCACCCCATGGTTCCAGCTTATCGTTGAATTTTGGGACACCCTGTATAAGTTTATTATAACGTTTTTAGTTTCAATAAATATTTTCAGAAAAATTCAGCCCCAAATAATAAAAAAATTTACCACTTAGGTAAAAATCCTTGAGGGTTCTACTTAATTGTTGGATTAAATTTTTGATTCTGCCATTGTCAAGTAGTGCTTCCTCAAAAACTCTCTCAATTGCATTAATTGACTTCAAATTGTTGTTAAGGATAAATTCGTATATGACCATTTTAAGCCCCCAAAATATTTATTTTGTCCGAAACGGAAACGTTAAAAATTCTCAGAAACGAATGAACTGATTTCAATTTAAATAGCTTTTTCCTAAAACGTTTCTTTTGTTGTCTTAAAAGTTTCTTATTCGGTAATAATTTCCATGTGGTACGTTTACGATCATATGCAATATTAAACCAAAAAAATATATCGAAATGAAACAAATATCCGATTGAAAATGCAGCCCGCAGCTGACGAGACTAAGGACACTTATAAAATAAATTTGATACTTGTCTTTTTGATATGCAAAAAAAAAAAGAAATAAAACCAGCATCGAGAAATCGCTTGTTGGATCCTATTTTATTTTGCATTAAAAATCTCTGCTGCCTTCCAGCTATAAGCTCATTGCTTTCTGCTATTCAATTTTTTTGTTTTCTTATTTGCTCTTTTAAATAGAGCCAGAAACTTGAACTTCATTTTGATGTTCTTGCTGGTTTATCGATTTTTTCTTTCTTATATTATGATGTTGCTTTTGTTATAATATTCCACTAGCCTAGAATGTGAAATTCTATCGCATTATTTTTGATGAGGGTTCGCAGGGCTTTGGCTTTTTTTTCGTTTCGGATGCATATTATGGTGTTTTCATGCCTGTAGGGAGGAATGTTTTTTTTTCTTGTTTGTCGCTATTTTTAGAAAAATACTGTCAACGGGAATGAATGGCGAATAATGGAAAGATGTATGCGAAAACTTAAAGAGCTTTTAGGGTTTCTGTGCCAAGAGGGTGTTGTTGTTTTTTTCTTAGAGGGAACATTTTTGTGTTTCTAACAAATAGAGTTTTTTTTAGATTTTTTCATGCGAAAAGATTTGATCCTCATGCGGGGTTAATTACAGTATTCTTGTCAGAGAACCATTGGCCTAGTAGCGACAGGCTTCACGCATCATGGTCGTTTGTTGAGGTTTAAACGATAAACACTTATACCTTAGAGCAAGTCATCCATAACTTCCAGTGTCAAACTTTCGATTAAATCTGTCAACACTCAACATAAAAAATAGTGACCACAGATCATTAACCGCAGCGACCATGACACGCACATAAAACACATCCGAAGCAAAAGTTGGAATGTGGATTAAAAGTCCCATGCTCAATTAGGTTCAATTTTTCAATTATCAATCACTTCCTGGCCATACTAGTTATTTGTTTCTGTATCAACTTTGCTTTGCTGTGCTTAGTTGCAGTTTGAAAATAAAGGGGGATTAAATGCTTGTTCATAGAAAGTCAGGGACGTACTTACTTTTTCCGTAGATATTTTTTATTTTAGTGGCTCTCAAAACATGTAAGAACTTTTAGTGTTTTCATAAACTTCTCCTCATTCTAAGAAAAGCATTTATAATTTGTTTTTAAATGCACATTAAGTTACAACTTGAATTTTTCAAGAGGCTCGAACCCCTTTTATGTCATACAATTAACAACTCTCATTCAACCACAGCAAAAATCTAATTATTTCCAACCCACATTAAATCCTATATCCGTCAAATAAATGTTCACTGGAATAACCTTTTCCTGTTCGAATATATTTATAACCTTTTCTGTCACAATGTCCCTACTTCGGGAAAAACAAATTATCGTACATAAGCAAACAATATAAATGTCCAACAATTCCATTACCCCATCCATCTCAAGGCAAGGGCAACCAATTTAATAATTTTGGACAGGATAATAAACACATACTGCCACTTCTTTACCCGAAAAATTGTATGCCAAAGTAAATATTTAACGTATTTACGTGTGATGTGGTTATGTTGAGTTTTATTCCAGGTTTATCAGGCGTAGGCGAAAGGACACCAGATTGTGCTTTAATATGAAAAATTAATGAAAGGCAAAAGTTGCACTTAAAATATAAGTTAAAAATAAATCCAAGCCCTTATCAAGTATGAACGAAGGTGAGGTCTAGGATATTCTATATTTTAAATATACATAACCTTAAAATAATGTTTAAACAGCTCGTCCGGTGAACGCTGTTAAATCATAGTTTTCCATAAAATTAGGTCTACAATTACGTGACAGAAATTCTATCTGGACGACCGACCGACGACGACCCACAGAGAGTTAGAGAGTGTCATCCTAATCATATACTAGAGAGCACATTTATATGTATCCAACTAACACTTTCAAAGCAAACATCTGATATACAATTATGTATACATATGTATAGTTGCCGTCAGATTCCATTGAAAAAGGGATCAGATGCCGGTAGGCGGCATCCGTATCGTTATCCCCAAAAAAGTACTTCAAACATGTCTTGAATACTAATTAATCTCAAGTAGGGCCAATCGTTTTATCTTAATTATTTTGAGCGTATACCCTACCCAAAACTAAATTAAAAAACATTACAGCAGCAACATAACCCCCTTAAACTAGAACTTAGAATAAGAACGACAATAGCCGAGGAATGAAAAATCCTGCCGCGTCGTCACTTGGTGTTATCTTGTTGTTCAAATTCAAGGACATAAAGATCGATATGTGTAGGTGTGGTACATATAAAAAAAGCTTTTAGAAATACGCAATACAAAATGAGTTTTTTTTATCTCTTGTTTTTATATGTTTGTAAATATATGAACACTAAACAAAAGGAAGTCTTGTTAAACGAAAAGATTTAATGCTCGAAGAGAAAAACTAAAAAAAGAAACAAATTTTCTGCCTACAGAGAAATGTCTGAAAAACAACATAGACATGAATCTTCTAAATGTCAATACTTTTTCGTATCCACAATAAACGTTTATGCTTTTTTGTTTAGTGTAAAATAAATTCGTTAAATGCACTAGTTAGTTCCTTGATAAGAAAAAGATGATAATCTTTGCCTTAAAGCTGCAGTCGCGTCTGTTGTACGAGTTTTTGCTTCGATGTCTTTATGAACTTTATGAACGTTTGCCCAGAAAAAAATCCTTTCTATTTTTAATGAGAAAACTCCGTTTCGTCATTCAAATTTATGACAGTTATGTCTGAAATACAAACACGCTTTAGTTTTGCTTGGCCTGAGGTTTACTATTTCAGCCATTGGAATTCAATGCATGCTATCACAATGAAGTTTCGACCTCACGTGTCGTACGTAATGTAACGTAACGTGACTCCAAAATCTCTAGTTCAAATATGCTTAACACTTGCATCGTCTCGCAGCTCAACAGGTGTAAAAAAAGTCAACAAACAAAATTCATTTGTTTTTGGATAGATGATGGTGAAGGAGGAAGAAATTGCGTTCAAATCGAATTCGAAGCGGGTGCATCAGCCATTAAGGACATCTGGTACGTCCTTGAATTTTTCTAACAGTCCTGAATAAGGCCACACTGTTTTTCAAAAACAGAATTTTTATGAGACACCAAGCGTTGAGAATCATGGAGAACGAAGCATTAGAATTCTTCGTTCACATAATTCTAAGTAAGTAGTAAGTAAATAATTCATTTATTGATTTGATGTTTTGATACAATTGTTAACAATTTATTGAATTTAAAGCTATGGCATTGCCGTTAGCTCGGTTGGCAAGTTTGAATAAATGTATCTTTTCGTTATAAAATAATAAAATAAAATAAAATAGTAAAGAGAAAAAAGAAAAAAAAGATTATTACTATTCAAATTCTTGTATTAGTAACATCCTATACTTAACTTATAAAGATCTTTCAAGAATGAGGCGAGTGTTTTCCAGTTAGTTTCGTTCAAAATCTTTATGGTTTCTTGCATTGGTAGAGTTCTTTTCCCGAAGTAGGCAGGTGGCAGACAGAGGATAGTGTAGTTGACTGCTAAGCCAAACGTTGCGGGTTCAAGCCCCAGCTTCGGCAGCAGTCTTTTTCTACAATAATCGCCAGCTTATCTGAGGCCACCTGTGCGATAATATGAGACAATATAAATCTATGTCTCCTCCTCTGTGCCACGTAGGTTTATGTTATGTGTTCTTTCCTTCTATGTGTCTCTCTGTCTCTCTCTGTCGTATGTCTTGTTTCAGTCCCAGCCGATGGCCTCAGTCGCCAGTGCTGCTATGTGTCTGTAGTTCGGATCATTCATGTGCGAAGTACTGTAATGTCAATGTCAATCAATCACCTTTTCCCGAAGTACGATTTTTTTTTTTTTTAATTCCCACGCCTCTTTCCCCCCAGATACCGCACGCGCTGGGGTCCATTGTCAACGAGTACGGCGGCAATTACGGTTGTTAGCCGTATCGGCACTTAATTAGAATTTTTTAATATTATTCTTAAATTTCTTTGAGATGCGAAAATGGGACATATACTTATGAAGTGAAATGAGTCTTCTTTGGATTTTAAGTTACATAGAGTACAAAACTTCCATTATAAGGTGTTCCGTTAAGTCCTAAGACTTCGCATCTTGCTTTGAAAATTAGAGATATTTCCTTGTAGGACAACGAATCGTTCACATAATTCTATATACGCAATTGATTGATTTCACAAAGCACCAATTTCTTATATAGAATTATTTGAACGAACGATTCAAATGCTTTCTTTTTTTTATAAAATTGAATATTAAAAAACGGGTCCAGCTTTTAAAGCGATCAAATTTCAATTAAAGAACAAATGTGTTCAAACTTTTATGCAGTTCGCGCTTAGTTTTGTTTGAAAAAAAGTCAAGTAGAAGGAATAGTTTCAGTAAAAGCGAATGTTGAACATTGTTAAGTTAAAAAGTTGTCTTCCTCTACTTGAGACCTGTAAGATAGACCTGTATCAAATTTGAGTTTTCTAATTCTATTGTGTCTTATGATCACCAGAATACCTTTTTAGACTAATCGCTGGATATAAGTCAAATCCGAACACATCATAACGTGCAAATCAAGTCGGTTCGGCGTCGCTTATGCTCTATCGCCTTAAACCCGCCTGAGTAATCACATCTGTTTTCTTGAAAGTTCTGTTTGCTGACACTTAAAAAATTGAACTATTTTGAAGTTTGGCATTAGTAGTGTTATCACTTATCACCTTGCAATAATTGGCGTTATCTGGATATAAACTCTTCCATCATTGATTGCATAGTCAGTATAAAATATTAGAAAAAGTCAAAAACATGTAAATGCAGAAATTTTCAATGCAAAACGATTCCACTAAGAGAATTGCAAAAGCGATTGTCTGAACTGCAACACACATTTAATTTTATTGCGATTGGGCATTTTTCCCAGACATTTGTTTGAGCCAATTTACGATGTCTGTCTGTAAACTTTATGCCATTCAAAATATTACAAGTTGCTGAATCTCAAAGAGAATAAATGCCTGTCAATTAGTCAAATGAATAGTATCTAAAGTGTATTCGAAGCTATGAAGCCTCGGAACAAGATTTTCGAAACGACAAATGCATAACAACATTTACTGTAGTTCCTGGAGCTTGGAGAAATTACCTGAAGAGCATTTTCTCTGCCAGCAGGCAGCGCAGTTGCTAAAAAAAACTAGGTCAAGAATGCAAATTGAAGCATTAGATGCATTGATGAAAGTAACGATTACAAAGCCAAAGAAATTTATTGCAACAATTTTGAGCCATCTTCTGAAATGCTTCGAAGCAAATTTCTTGGAACAGAATTCCTTCGAAGGGCTTACTTTTTGTGATATCACATAAGCTGCAGATATTATTGGACACATAACAGAGCTTCCAAGCAACGGTTATACTAAAAATAGAATTCAAATTTCCGTTTAAAAATTTATTCGATCGTTGCCAAATGCAAATCTTATATTTAAAAAAAAAGAAAAAAAATTTCAAACGTTTTAGAAAGCTACCTATGAAATCCAATCCTTTTTTTCTTGTCATCCTTCATCTACTTGCATTAAGAATTAGAAATGTTTGTTTAAAAAGGACAGGAAATTATCTGTCAATTCTATTTAAAGTCACTTCCTTTCATAAACGAATATAAAATACCTTTTCCAATACCCATCTCTCAGATGGCTTTAAAAAGTATTAAATTCGTCATTTTATATTGAATTTGAGTTTTTTGATGAAAAAGGAAATTATTTCTTCATCCTGCTAATATCCAAAAAATTGAGAAAAAGAACATCGATGTTGAAAAGAATTTTGCCAAGTATTTCCTTCCAAATATTATTATTCATGCTGCGTCTAAGATGATGCCATTAGTTGTGTGTCATTAATCAAATCGAATTTGTATGAGATATGAAAGAGTTCTTCATGTATCTATTTCATTGGGGGCTTACTCGCAATGATAACATGTCAAACAAAAAAATTCATTTTGAGCAAAATATCACATACAATTTTCTCTCTATACTTTTTGTAGGATTAGCTTACAGGATGTCCCACTTAATCTTGTGTCAGTTGTACTAATATATTAAGCTTATTTTGATGTAGAATATTTTCCTTGAAACTTTTATAATCGACAATTTTGGATAAAGATGGTATAAGTATTAAAAAAGTATTGTTAAAAAATGCAATTTGGTTTTCTTCAATCTCCATTAAAAATAATGACAATCATTTTATTAAAATGATAAACGTCAATCAAATACAACCTGTGTCTGTGCAAATACATCTTAAGAGATTGTGGTTAAGGTTTCATATTTCGGGAGCACTGGTGTCGGATTCAAGATCATAGCAAAGACATAAAGTTATACTTAAGGTCAAACAAAATTACAAAACTCCTCTCAGATGAACAGAAAAGCAAATGAATGACCTTAGAAATGTAATTGAAATAAGACTTTAAGCTCGGTTGAAGTGTTTTTATGATTGACATGATGACGACGCTCAAGAGTACCTTCACTTAGTTTGTTTCGGTGGCTGGGTGGGTTTCAATTGACTTGAATCTTTTTTTCTGAGGTATCAAATTAGTATAGGTACGACTCATGGCTTTTAACTTATAACGATTGTTTATAATGATCATACGGAAGAGCATGAAAACAAACAAAGGGAATGAAAGTATTTGATTAATTATAATTTAACCTAATGTCAAGTTGGAAGCTGGTGTTTTGATTTTTTGAAGAATACAATTTTCAAGACTTTAATAAATCAAAATGCAAGTTTCTTAATTGAATTTGAATAGGAATTTCTCAATTTAAACAAATATGTCCAATAGAAACATGGAAAAAAACCAAAACCAAAAATTCCTAAATCATATAATATCCACATTGCCTTGAGATGGTCATATTTTTTTTCTAGATAGTTATATATCTACAAATAACATATTCACGATGACATGCAACAGACACGAGAGATAATATTAATATTAAAAGTACGTTCTTTAATTAACTTCTACGAGAGTATTTACTTTATTGCTCACATACTAATTTGTTAAAGGTGCACAAGAGTAGGTAACAAAAGTGTGTGCCAGGGGGATTAATTATGACTAATGTGATAATTTTCAGATAAGGTTAGACTCGGTTTTCGGTGTGATATGGAGTAGCACATTCAGAGTATTTATTTATTTATTTTTTTATGAAAAATATGCTTCAAAAATAAGATCAACATTTTCTTCTTCTTTTGATGGCGTTTCATAACGTTTATTTGTTTTTTTGAATAGAAATATTAAATGCAAGTTACAAGAATATCTACATCCAAATATTGTTGATTTCAATTATCAAAGTAGTTCAAAATTGAAAAGCAAAGATCTTATGAATATTAATTCATATAAATGCTATAATAAAAAATAATAATAGACACAAGACTATCGACAAATAAAAATCAAAATTATTGTTATTTAAATGGAAGTCACTGCGAAGTATAAACTTGAAGAAAATGAGTTGGAACTTTAAGATTTTATTCTATTGCTAAGATGTTTATAAATTAGCTGCCCTTAGCACTCAACTTTGGCCGAAATAAATAAAAACATGATATATATTGCTATGATTGAAAACGAATTGATTCAAAGACAAAAACTGTGCAAAAGCACGTAATATGCCTCTATTTTGAAATACTATAGAATAAAGTAATTTTTTGTTTGGTTTCGATCAAAGCTACTACGAGTATATCAACTCTATCTCCTAAACTATAATTTAACAAAGGGTAACATGCCATACTAGACTATGTTCAGAAATATATTTCACTATCTCAGAATATAGCAAAAAGTTTTACAACGTTTGCAATTTAACAATTGCTGTTTGCTATTTTCGTGAAGAACATATATATTAGTTTTCAGCCACAAATGGAGCCTGGTACACATACCGAGAATTTGGAGATGGTCAGATTCTTTGATGCAAGTGCAACTCATGGCACGCTTTAACGGTAGAAGACAGAATTGTGTTCTCGAATAATTAAATTCAACACGGTTTCTTCCGTCTTCAAGGTTGCTCAGGCGTCAGCAAAGCGTCATTAATGAAGATAAGAAAGAGTGTTGGAGTCAATACGGAGCACTGGGGTACACCAAAAATTATATTAATCCGATAATACGACTTGTATTGAACGGTCCGAAAGGTTAATTACGAACATTACGAAGAATTGATTTATCAATTCCGGAAGCACGCTTTTAAACGTTGAATATTGTTAATAATCTTGTAAAACTTACAAACTCACACAAACAATTTTAGCAAAAACCTTTTGTAAGCACCGAAAAACAAAGAAACCGAAAACGCTTAAGAGCCTTAAAACCTGGTTTGAATCAGGTGCGTCTGCTACGCTCTAGTTGATCCTCCTTTCAGTCACTCAAAGTAATGAGAATTAAGGAGATCGAAATCTAGAAAAAAACACAATTTTGCATATCACAAATTTCAACACGGAATAATATTCCAAAGTATTGCTAAATCCCGCAAAAAAAATTACTATTTCTTTTTCCAAGGCAAGAATTGCGGGATTTCGTTATGCAGAAATTTCGTTTGCAAGCTTTCGAGAGGAACCGAAAGCTTACATTTGCAGAAGCTATGAACGACCGTCGCAATATGAGGATTATGCCAAAGTAACGTTGCACTGATTCCAATCTGTCAGTAAGGAATTCATAATGAGCGATTCCCACTACCTATTATGCATATTCCAGATAACATCGAACTAAACAGCAGTTAAAAGGAAGGAAAAATGTTTGCATCGAGAAATTCCGTTGATCAAACAACGTTTAATTAATCGCAGCATAGAACAATGTTATTAATGTCTGCAGTGTGGTCAAGGTGCATCATTGAATACCTATGATATTTTTGCAATGAAGACAGTTAAAAATCATAGTAATTTCCTGCAACATCAAAATTGCAAGAATCTGGAATATTTTGTGTAAAATATTATTTCATTCCACACACGTGAAATTTTCTGGCATTAACTCTAAGCTTAAGTGGAGAAGAGGTTTTTAATCTTAAGAACTTAACGTTAAACATTTTTATGAAACGTCTACGTAATTTTTAATCAACAGACTCCATAAGCATTGAAAAATGAAAAAAAAATATATATTAAAAAAATTTCAATTAACGCAGGAACATTCATTAGTTGATTTCATGGTCATGGACTAAAGCATAACACAAAAAGGATACGTATACGCCCGAGTGTACGCATTCTTTTATACCTTTAATTTTCGCAGTAATTTTCGAAGAGAACATTTAAGCTGACATTTATTTTAAATGAAATTTTTGAACAACCCTTAACATCTGCCAAAGACATGACTTTAACAATCAAGAGTGAAACAAAAAGAATGAAATTAAAAATAAAATAAATAAATCTTCAAGGTTAGGAATAATTGAAAACGAAAAGAATGCCCAAAGACCTCCCCATAATTTATACAAGTGCGTGTGTAGATTCACTTTACATATACACCTAAAAGTATATCAGGAAGAAGAAAACAAACGATTAACGTAGAATTAATAGTTTGTTTTTGTTTCTTTTTTTTCGGTTTCGACACTAAAATGAAAGCACCTACATGTTACAAACACAAGTTCAGATATAATTAAAAAAAGAAAGTGTAGAACATACAATGCTAACAAGTTTCATGTTTCTTATGACATACAAATTCACCCTAATTAGAAATAATTAACATTTCTTGGCACAACGGCGAAACAATAAGAAGCTAAACATCGAATGTAAGAATGTAGGAGGATAGACAAAGGATATACATTCATTTTTGCATACATATTTTGCTCACAGCTGTGTATACAATTGACGTGTGTATTATATTACGAACCTTCTGCTGTTATGTGACAAAAACCTTCGTTCAAGACTTTTTAACTCTCAGAGCAAAAAAAAAACGAAAATAAATTAAGGAGCAAATGTCCTCTTAAAAAAAAAAAAGAGGGAAGATGTTTATCTAACTTGGAATCCTTATTTCCAACGTCATAACACTTTATGAAGAGGAATTCAAGTAGGCTTTCTCATTTTCATTTCAAGAAGGATCCCTTAATCACAAAGAGAGAGATCAAAGCGACCTTTCTTTGAAGTCAATGTCAGACATTGAGAATCTCATGAATGAAATTATGTATGAATTTTCGTTAAGGCTCTACCATAATGTGGGCGAATGGATTGAATAATATTATAATCAAGTCAGGCATTGAAATTGCATACATATATTTTGGCGAAGCTTGTCCTAGTAATCTAATTTGCATGAGAGGTATTTTTCTGATTTTATTTTGTTTTGATGGTTCTGCCTTATCTTTGTTGAATTGTCCAAGTGGAAATTTTAAAATTCCTTTGAACTTTAGTTTAAATTGGAGAAGTACTTTTTTTGTCTATGTTTACTTTTCAAGAAATGGAGGGTATAGTCAGAAATCAAGGATCTTTTTTGGATTCCTTGAAACAATAATTTCAACATTATTTAATCGGTTGGAGAAAGTGCTTCCAGGAGCTACCGAAACATCAGCGTCAATCCAACTTCAACCTCTGCTCAAACCAACTATTACATCTTACACGTTTTTAAATATAAAATTTGAAGCAAAAAACGTGTCCGAGACACTCGGTAAACATAACACCTTTTGAATTAATTTTCCTCCCTCGAGTCGAGTCTCATAACATCAGCACCGCAACTAGAACAAATCACTGTGGTTAAGCTTAAGAATGTCACCTAGAACTACATTACTTGAAACAAAAACAAAAAACTCTTCAAAATAGCAGCCAACTATATGGTGGAATCCATACAAAAGCATCCAATCTAGGGTAGCTATAACGAGAAACAGAACGATAACGTTATGAAAAGAGCAAAGTCTCCAAATCAATACGCAAACAAGCCATTATGTCTGTCTGTATGACCGTTTGTGGTGTGTTATCGTTATCGTTTTGTCGACTCGTTCGGTTGGTTGAATTGTCGTTTTGTCTGTCGACTGCATAACAGCGACCTCGCAATTTTTACAATTAACAACGGTACACTTGAACGAAGAACCAATTATGCAATGATTTTAAATAAGTGAGAATTCATTGAAACCCTTCTAGGATACCAGATGATGTTTCCTTTTCCTGTTGAACGTTGGTTGGGGTGGTTAACAACAAGGCCCTTTTATTCCAAGTGGTATGCAGCAGGATTGTGCAGGACAGGAGGGTAGTTGTATACGATTTTTTCATCGTCAGCAAAAAAAATTCCCGGTTATCCACGTGTGCTTTTTTAAGACAGTAGTATGACCTGAAATTAATTAAAATATTAAATTAAATAACTAAAAAAAAGTCTGAAAGACATCCTACTCACTGTGTTTTTTTTTCAATGTATCAATGTTATAAAGTTTTTGAGAAAGTTGGAACTTGCAGAATTTGAAACAAACAATTGCTATACAAAATTCCAAACAAAGTAAGCAGCTTACGTTCATTAGGCTTTATATTCGAATGCAGATAGACAGATGGACTTCTTCCACTCTTCCATAGTCGAAATATGAACTTTGAATACTCAATCGGAATCGTGCGCATTTCTTTTTGCTGTTCGATAATACGCCTCCAAGGAAAAAATCGACTTCAAGTTCAATTCATCTCCTTCATTCGAAGGTTGAGATATAAAGACCCGCATAATAGATGCGAACCTGACATACTTCCATCGAGTGGCGACCAATGTCGTTGGTTTTTTTTATTTTCTGTTTGCCATTTTTTTTCTCCAGAACTTAAATCAACCAAACACAATTGAACGATATGAATTTCAAATTGCAATTCGTATATCAGTAGAATAATACAATAGAGCGATTACGTCGCGAAACGTCTATTTGTTTTGTTTGCCATCGTTCGCTCTTGCCCTCGATCGATGTGGTCTTTGCGTTTCAAAGTTTTCAACCAATTCGCATTGTAATTGATTGTGACTTTCAATTAGATACGGTTGACTGAAAACAAAGGTAAAGTAAACTCCTCTTGAATGTTTGTTTATTGTATTTGTTGTAAAATGTGTAACAAATTAAAATTTAACAATTTTTGTTTGTTAATTTGAAATTTGAAGTTCATTTTTAATGGCTAATTATGACTTTCGATGCTGGTGCATTTGTACGAATAAATTTATGATGTGATAAAATGATTAAGAACAATGAAGGTCGGTTTTGTTTATATCCATGACCGACAGTCAGCGGAAGGACGTTTTTGTTTTGTATTTCACTTGAGTACAATTTTTATTTTTGGGTTGAATATGTATCTGAGACAAGCGAAAAGAAACCTCAAATATAAACAAGTCAATTTAAAGACACTTAACTCAACTTTCTTTGCTTTTTTTTGCAGATTGCGATGTTTCTATAGCGGTTCAAATATTTTAACCAATGAATCTTCAATCACCAATGTAAGTGCTTTTTACTTTAAATTTACAATTTTATAAAAACAAAAAAAACAAGAGAAAAACAAAAGCGATCGCCGTGCTCTCCCTGTAAGCAATTGCTTGTTAAATAAATTAAATAAATAGAGTGGCGCGACAGCTCTTGAAGAGCCAAAGCCTAAGTGGCTTACTCTCATCAACAATTCTCTGAGTGCGTGTGAAGAATTGAGGGGACCCACAATTTAACGCCGATTCCGAACGGCAAAGTTGAGAAGCACTTTTTCATGACAGATTGATACTCTTGGAAGATTTGTCAGGTCTTTGCAAGAGGCAGTACCCGTGAAAGATGAAATAAAAACTTGGCCTGAGTAGGACTCGAACCAACGACGTTCTGCTTAGCATTTCCAGGTTTTCGACCCAAACTGTATGAAGCTAGCAATACGATCTTATGTATAAACGTTCTATGGGAACAATCAATTTGCCAAAATATGTAAAATGAAAAATTAAAAAAAAAAATTGATCAGTTTGTTTCATTTTTTTAAATCTACTAAAAAAATTTGCACGAGGGGGTCGTACGAGCTTGTTCTTGTATCCCAAAACTGAACTCACAAAAAATATTTAAAAATATAAACATGTAGGTAATTCCAAATTCATGAATAAAAATGTAAATGGAAATAATGTACTTCAAAAACACATTTTATCTGAAAAAAATCAATGCCGATGAGATGCTGGCCTTGAGCGTTCTCAACGTTTAATCCCCCTCTGATTTTACCTTTTGCTGCAGTAGACAAATGAACAGCCTAGATCACTCTCTACTCAGGTCTTCATAAATAAGCCAGTTACAAATGATCCTTTGGAAGCGCAAATTGCTAGTGCTATTCGTGAAATAATAGTCCCTATGCTTCAAAATGTCGCCCAAAGTTGGACCTTGATCCATAAGGAAATTTTGCGATAAAACAAAAACAAAATATTCGATATCTACTAACTGGGTGCAACACGTAAAAACAAACAAACAAACACTCAAAATCATTTGCAATTTGCCTTCCCAAATAAAATTCTTTGACCACCTTCGTTATTCCAGCCCCAAAGCATTTTATTCAAATTAATAGTCGAATTTATTCAAAAACAAACATTGCTTTGACACCCTTTTTTCAAAATCATCAGCCAAGAATGTTAAACAGATCAGAAGCCTTTGGCTGTATTTACTACTTTGTAATCAATCAGACAAACAATTTACATCGATGAATAAAAAGAAATACGCAAAACCAAACCCAAATGCAAGAAAACATGACTAGGTGTTTACATTAAATTCTCCATTAAGAAAATGAAAATACAGCATCAAATTTTTTTCTCATCTTGTATTTTTTTTTCGTCAAAAAAGCTCGATAGACAATCAATCAATGTGTTAAGTAAGAAGAATCGTCGGACGAAAACAATGATCTCTTGTTGTTGGTGCTGTTTAGTCTATCGATACAGAGACAAAAACGCCCATTTTCAAAATATGTACAATCATTAGTGTTTCATGAATTAATCTAATATTTTTTTCATTAGCATGGCATTGAAATGAAATTCTGGGAATTCTGTTTTGAGATAAACAAAAATGAACAATACATAAGAAATAATTGATAAACTGGATACGATATAATGTCATTGTAAGGTTGTCATTAGCAGACAATTTGGAGAGACACAGTTGAACTCCTCTTTCCCATGTTTCATTATGAAATTGGATATTGTACGTAATTGCATAATAATTGTGAATATATGCGGTTATCTAAGTTCTACAGCACTTATGTGTTGGCAGTCAGTATGGAATACATAACTCGACTTAGAAAACAAGATTACGATCATGGAAAATTTCAAAAAATATTTTCATTGAACTTTTCAAAAACATTCCTTAATCGTGGCAAACATACAATATGGATAGCTTCCTTGCGGAGTCTATAAAAAAACATTAAGTTATTTATGGAAGAACTGTTTGTTTTTAGTCTGTGTTTTCCTGAGGAACCAAAGAAGCGGAAATACCCATCCCACCAATGCAAGGCACTTCATCGGTGGCCTTCAGCTTGACAACAGCCAATTTCTTATTTTGTTAAATAATTTTTCTCATTACTTGACGCATGAAATAATTGATAACAAACATTTTAAAATATTTCGATATGGAGATATCAACAAAAATTTATATCGTAATTTTCATTTATCAAAAAACGTGAAATATTAATATGACAATTAGGGTTGATTGTCAATCTTGGAGTTACGGTAACACGTGTTTAAACAAAACTTTACCGAAAGTTGAATAATTTGAGTGGCATTTTTAATGAACAGGTATTGAAATTATATAAGTTTTCCAAAAAATACAATTTTACTAATTACATTTTTAGAGGTAAACGAAAGTAATTTAAATCGAATTAAGTATTAATGACGCTACCCCTAAAATATGTATAAATAAAAGTACGCCAGAAATATCTAAAATATTTATTTCCACTCAACCCTTATTGAATATTTTTGGCTTTGAGGAAATATCGCTGTTGATTAAAACTCTCCAGAGTGACATCTGGTGAGGGTTAAAAAATGTAATATGTGTAAGTAGTAAGAAAACAAGGGGCGTTAAAGGTTTAATTAGGAATACCATGAATAATGAACCAAACCTCTTTTGTTGAAAAAAATTAGGTCAGGTTGGTTGGTTGGTGTTTTGCTTTTCCCCAAAAATTCGAATGAAATCAAAGAAAAGATTTAAAACGCAAAAAATATATCTGTTTGATTGTTATTCTGATTCATTCATGGAACGCATTTCAGAATCAGACAAATCAATTAAATTTCCCACTTAAGCAGTTATGTGGATCATGAATGGCCTTTTTATCACAAGTCATTGTCATACCGTAGATTTTTTGTTTCGAGTGCGATAAGATAGAGCACATATGAATTCATTTAATGCGTCACAATACTGCTGTCGACTATTTTTTCGCCGACATACAGTGCTGAAATTAAATCATTTAGTTTTTAGTTTAGTTTTTATCGAGTCGTGAAAACATCTCAATTGTTTCTGCATGTGATAAATCTGTGCGGAACAAAAATAAATTGTATGTGATAACAAAAAGTATACCACGTGTGTTTTGTACATTTGATTTGTATAGTTTTGATTTATGTTTATCGAGAACAACTGTTTCTGAAAAGTGAAATAATTGTGAATGGCCAAAAAAGCAGATGGTCGAAAACTGAAATTGCATTGATAGCAAATTAATATAACATATAGTGCTTAAAATTAAAAAATATATATATATTTTGTAGTGCGTTGTGTGAAAAAAAATGAAATGATGAATTGAGTGGAATTTTTGACGTTTTCGACATTACAAATTTTTAGAAAAATTTAATTGGAATAGAAAACAAAATATAAAAGTCAGCAAATGTACGTAAGCTTTACATTATATCTTTTCAAGTTAAATTCTGTTGTTAAAAAGTGACGCGGGCAATTCTAAAATTTGTTACATTATTGAATCGAAGCTTTTATGTATGTAGATACGTTACTTGTGTCCTTTAAATATAAGGTATTATGATTTACGAATCTAGGGTTGGGGTCGAAAGACCGATATCCAAAATCTCACAAACCGAAAGACCGTAAGCCATATGACCACAAACTACTATCCCGCACTACTTTTGACTGAAAAAAATCCTACCTTTTTCCATGAGAATCTACTCATTTTCGTCACTGATAGTTATGAGAGTTAAAGAGATCGAAATCTTGTACACTTTTCGATTTTTCTAACAGGCCCTGAATTAGCCAGCACCCTTTTTCAAAAATATAAATTTTAAGAGACACCAAATGATGAGAATCATGGAGAACGAATCACTTCTTTCAAATAATTCAATAATTCAAATCCAGATTTTTCATATTATTCCCTTCATAGTATTGTAGTCCATTCAATTTTTGAAAGTACCAAAATTGATCACCAATGCACCAAAATAAATGACGAAGTATTCAAATCGATTTGTGTTTAAAAGTACATTCTCACTGCCATTTGTACAAGTATGATGACAATAATTTCTGATAATTGTGCTATTTAACAGCAATGCTTTCTTTAACATTGAACTAATTATTTAGAATGCTGACTGTCGAGTGTCTGTTTATTCAAACTACAACATGCGACAGCGGCATTTTCCTGTGTGACACGTTTTTTGTTTTGTTTTGTTACTTTTCAATTTTTTTCTGTTCAATCTTAATTCCGTTTCCGCTGGATGATCCCATTTAGTATATTTTGTTTGTTTCATTCAACCTTCAAGAGTAAATGAATGTTTATGTACAATACATTTGTATCAACGACGAACAGAACACGATTAAACTGATGTAATTTCAATTTTATTGAAGCGAAAGAGCGCAAATTTAGCATTTTTCGTTAACGTTTTACGTTTGACGCGATATAATGACGATGATGATATGACTATTGCTATTTTGTCTGGATAAATTAATGTGACGCAGTGAAGTTGAAAATCAGCAGTAATTTGCAAAATAATTTAATTTAACTGTTAATAATATGAGAGCGAGTTAAATATGTATGACAATGAGTATCTAGTATCTACCTTTAGATGTGTTTGAGTGGGGATATGTGTTTGAACTGAAGACCCAGCAATCATGTTGTATGGCGATGGTTTCACGCAATGTCGGAACACGTAACTAAAAGTGTGTTTTATATTTTGTTTGCTTATTCATGTGTCACGTGACATAAGTACGAACAAAATTTTTGTTTTCTTTTTTTTTGCACGATCATGGGAAAATTCATTTTTATATGTTCTAAACATTATTTCAGTTTTTATGAATGTTGGCATTCCTTATGAAAATTACATTAAAGTTTTATTGCCTTTGGGATTTAAAAAGAAATTGAAATTATTTTTGAAACTTTAATGTGTTTTGGATTGATATATTTTTATGTTAAAATTTTGTTTGTATTCATAAAGGAATGGAAGGAATTTATGTATTTCAAACCTCGATTTCGTTTGAATTTATGTGCCAAGAGGCTAGTTTCAAACTTTGACCCGAAAAATGTGTTTAGTTTCCGTGATGATGAAGAAGAGTACACAGATGCTGTTTGTCTATTTAAGAATTGTTTTGACTTTATTTTTTTTTTACTGTTTTTTATCACAATACCTTCTTTGCCGCAGGAACTTTTGAGCTAGCTTTTTTTTCTTCACTTTCGCTCATCTCCCTTTTCATGACAATTTATTCCTTTTCGTCACTTAAAGTGTTAAGAATTAAGGAGATCGAAATGTGGAACCTATTTTGATATTTCTAACAGCCCTGAATAAGGCCACATCCTTTTTCAAAAACAGAAATATTATGAGACACCAACTGCTGAGAATCATGGAGGAAGAAGCAAAATAATTCTTCGTTCAAATAATTCTACAGAAGCGATTGCGTTTAAAAAATTTTCATAATACAGGAGACGCCACTGCATATAAAAGTTTATTTATATCATTATCTTATCAAAACAAAAGTTTTTATCTGCCAACGCTAAGAGAAGTACACATTTTATCAGAGTTTGAATTCAAATAAAATCAAAAAAAAAAATCTTAACGCAACCCAAAATCAGACACCTTACTATCTCCTACCTTTTTATCGATATTCTAGATGCTAACTTTAAATGGCTTATTTTTATATCAATCTTATGGCTTTTGTCTTAAATCTTTTCAGTATCGCACTTATCTGTGGCACAAACATCAATGCCCTGGTAGCCTATATACGATTAAGGAATGCGTTGTCATTCATTTGGAGAAGTTCAACTTCAAGGTCTTAGACTTAGACGGTTCACATTCAAAATTAGACAGATTTTAATAAATGTGATAGCTGTGTAAGTTTCGACAATCTTAAAACAGATCACTAGTTAAAATGGGTCAAAAATTTTGAAATTTTGCAGGACAACGAATCCTGTGTATAGTGATTCCGTTAAATAGCAAACAATCAATCCCAAGCCAATTTTTTCATAAGAATCTTCTCATTGATTCTAAAAAAAAAAAGAAATCTCTATAAATTGACATTCTTTAAAAGTGATTTGATCACGTTACACCTTACACACCTATCAGATTGTCTTCAACCAAAACCTAAGCCAAACAAACTTAAGCGCTCTCAAATGTCTTCCCCTATCTAAAAAAAAGTGTCAAATTTTCGCAAGTTTACTTTTGTTTTCTTTTAAATTTCCGTCAGTTAAGATTTTTGAAGTTGATAAAATCCAAGCAAAGATAACACAAACTACTCCGAATTCCAGACAATATCCCTAGAATTTTTTTTATTTAATAAAACCACATCCCCCATGAAGCCTAGAAGCAAACAAAAATATAAAAAAAAAACGTTGTCATCTTTTTGAAAGGAATAGAATGAGATTTCCTTCCTACCTCTATAAAACGGCATTGTAGGCGTTAGAATGTCATCATAATAGATCCAAGGATGGTCCACTTCAATGTCAACGATATTATTTTATGTTACGCTTCGACATCGTTATGTTAAAGGAATGCCTCCCATTGACGCCATTTATGTTGTCGCTGTTCATTTGGGGGAGGCAATTTTTCTGGTTATTACGTAGTGAATGGCAATGAAACTGAATGTCGAAGTTTCTCGCCGTGCGTCGTAGCTTTTGAATTGTTATTTTCAGAAATAACGGCGACTGTGCTTTTTGAGCAAGTTCTGAAAATTATGTCTCATTATTGCTTATTGTTAGGTTTCAAAGACAATCCTTTGTCTTTTTTTCACTTATCTTTAAGAACTGCAAAAAAAAGGGAAGGTATTTTTTGTTTGCTAAATTATATTTAGAGTTTGTCACTTCGTTGTTTTCCTCAATTTTTATCAAGAGGTACCTGTGCTAATTTCTTACCCACGATCAAATCTGACAAAATAAACACATTTTTTTCACCCCCACATCAACCTGAAAAAAAAACACACACAAAACGTGTCACTTGTGGCATTAGCATCAATCAATTTCATCGTTGCATCGTGAAAAATGAAAAAAATTGTTATTTGTATGTCCCATGTGTAAGTGACGTACGTTTTTTAACGTATGGCGATGGGATTCCCCCTCTTTTTTATCGTAGATACGTGTATTTACTTATCTCATTTCACTATCTCAAGACTACATCCATACTTGATGCATGTAACGACATTGAAAATCCACCAACGGATGCACCACGTTTGCTTACATGCGCGAATGTCACCGGGGAAACTAATTTACTACCAAATTCTCATCACTGCTAATTCATGGGGATAATTGAATGTTTCTATGGGAAACGAAGAAGAGAAAAACACACATCCATCGTTCAGCTACTTAATTTAGTAGTGCTAGACCTAGAACCCCTCTTTGCTATGAACGGAAATCAAGCAAACAAAACCGTCCTCCCTTGCGACGGAATTGACATGATTTAAATCAATAGAATATAATTTTTTGTGAATGCAATTTTAGTTGCAAAAGTGTAGGTCATTATTACATGACTCGACTGCAAATCAAAGGAACGGATGATTTACGTAATTAGCCGAATCTTTATATGACTACTACAAACAAACATATTGAACAACTTAAGTTCCCACTCTGTATTGTTACAAGCAGTTAGGGTGCCTAAAATATTGCTTATAACACTTTACGACAAGCGATTCGGATAATTTTGCGTGACGTTAAACAAGCCATAAAATTTGTATAATTTATCGAGGTAAGACTTCAGAATATTCAAGGTCAGTGTCGAACAGTTTTTCAGAAATTATGATTTTGTTATAATTTAATCAAATAATGGAAATTGTCGTTACATATTATGTAGTCTGCAAACAGCAATTTAAAAGAGATATTGCGTATAAAATGCAATGACAAGGAATTTCTCAACTACCAGAATCAAACAATTTGGAAAATAATAATAACAAAGATAAATCTTCAATATCTTCAATATTTGTCATTTGTAGATTACTTTGGTTACTTTGGATTACTTTTCATGACGATGCGATGTACAAGTTGTTGAATTTTCTGAAAGTCACGAGTCCATAGTGTACAATAACTATGAGTTAAGTGACGTAAGATAGTCTCGTCATTAAACATATATCACATAAGTCACTGATATGATGTAAATAGATGGAAATCACATATCATAAAAGTTCCGTACGGCGTTAAAGATTCACTAATTCTATAATCCAAATCCAAACAAACTGATTATAATAAGAAGATGTTTTCCATAATGAAGTGTCGAACGGTCAATCTTGTAAACCGAGTTAGCTCGAGTTGGTTTTCATGTAAACCCAGTTGCTACCGGTTCTCCACCTCGGACTGCCCCAAAAATTGATCTAGAAAAACCTCAAAAAACGGCAAAAATTGGTTTTTAATCCGTCAATATCTTTGCCATCCGCTGATAAAGAGAGATAAGACACGAATCCCCAAACCCTTTTTAGAAAACACTTATGAAATTTGACAGTTAATTAACTGCCCTAACAAAATATAAAATTAAAAAAAATGCTTTTAAAATTAGAAGAAAACTTACTGTTTTTTTTTTCAATCGATTGTCAAGTTGGCAAACCATCACAAGCTTTCCATGCAATGACTGAAATATCGAATACCACTACAATTGGACAGATTTGAGGAATCGAAAAATTCAAACGGGTATTGAGAATCTCGAGAACACACCAATCTCTATGAAAATATGGATCAATGATAATAACCTCCCTTTTTCAAAGAGTATTTTTTGAGTGACTAATTTGTACGCTTATTTTTCATGTAATTCAGCATTACAAAAACACCTTTTAAAGAAGATATTGAACAGCGTGCAAAGACGAAAGACAAAAATGCGTGCGGAATCGCCAGGCCCACAAGAGTACAAGACTCATCACAATAATACCTGCTAGTCGACATTTGAGTGCGTTGATACTTCATTTAAGAGGGTTCACATTCAACAACATATTTATCAACTTCTGTCTTGAACCCACCTTAATGTCTTAGGTTAATTGCTTGTGACATTTCTTTGCGAGAATTAAGAAGATTGGAATCTGGTACCTACTTTTTTCGATTTTTCTAACAGCCCTGAATCAGGCCACACCCTTTTGAAAAACAGAAATTTTAGGAGACACAAAATGCTGAGAATCATGGAGAACAAAGCATTATAAATCTTCGTTGAAATACTTCTACGTTATAGCAGTTGCTTTTTTGTAAAATCGATCAGATCCAGATTATAGAAGGCGGAGGCTCGATTGCGTTTTTTTTTTAAATAACATATGAGACCAATTTTAATTATAGTCTGTTCAGTTAAAATATTTTTTTAAGTTTAAACGCTTCGGCTGCTTAAACTCGACCCTAAAAAATTGTCTTAAAATGCAAATTTTTCTGAATATAATCCTCCTAAATAATCCTAAATAATGATTTTTTTCAATAATGTTATTTTTATCGTATTATTACTTGGGAAGCCAATTTACTACCTTCAATTGCAGGAAATTCACGAACGTTTATCAACAAACAAAATTTATTTATACAGCAAAGGCAAGGAAGAATCACCTTCAAGCAAATTGTTATGACATAATTTTAAAAAATTCAAAATGAAAAAAAAAACTAAAATGAGTAGGAGGAAATTAAGTCCATACAATAATTGAAAACAGCCGGCAGGTGGAATTTGTATTAATACAATAAAGAGACTGTGTACCATTTTTTCAAGGCTGAACAAAAAAAATCAAAGACAGTGTCTGTCTGCGAAGATAGCACTTCGCCGCCGCGCCGCTGCCACCTCATTCTGTCACAGCTTGTACGTAATCAGCGTAATGTAATAATATTCATATAGTACCTGCTCCTCTCTGATGGCTGCCACCCATAGATTTTCTTATTTAAAAAATGTACCTACATGCAAACATATATATTTTGAACGCGACCACTCTGTAAACGAAAACGCTCTTGGCTCAATTAGTTCACCGTGAAGAATGTATTCTAGATCACGCTGCATAGTGGATTCAATTTGAATTTATTTGAAAATGATGATTTTGAATATGATCCTAACACTATTTTTAGAACCGGTGAAATATTTATAGAAGTTTACTTTTTATTGATAGTTTTACGATTTCTGTTTGCAAAATGGCTAAAATATTATGATGGAGAATTTTTATTCATTAGATAAATATATCGACCCCACTGTGGTGACACTTATCTTCGTCTATTTATAAAGACACTTACTCATCATTGTGACTTAGATGTTTGTAAAACGTAAGAACGAAGCAATTTTGCTGGTCACCTGATGAGGAATATGGCATTACACGAGCATCAGACAAGCACACTTTTATGTGTTGTTTATTTAATTTTTTTTTCAAGTGGGGACTTACCCGACTTGGGGACACAAGGTGCACTGAATATAGCTAGTGCACGGTGATTGGAAAGACACTTCTCATCGTTTAGAGAGCAAAGCAATTATATATGTGTAACCATCAATCAGAGGAAAGGATATTGCGAGAATAAATATGATGACAGTATTTTTGAAGCTAAAATTTAGAGCGTAATTTGTTATTCTGTAAACAAAGTTCTAATAAATTCAATTTCAAAGATCGAAAAACATTAAAATGTCATTCGAAAATAAATATAAGTAGGGCAAGGCAAGATCTTCCGATGTTATTCTGCAATATTTAAATTCTGCAATAAATTAAATTAAACATTTTTTGAATGAGGATTTTGACGGCAAGATATATTAATTTCATTGAAAATAGTGTAAGTAGGCCTTAGGTCATCTCTAGCTCTCCCGATGACTGAAATCATATTTATATCAAACATGACAGTATGACAGTACGTCGGCCGTAAAAACTGAACCCAGATCAGAAGATCTGTCTCCTTCTTTCTCTCTCTGAGCTTTTCACTGGTTGGCTGTAAGGTGGAATGGACAGAGTAAAAAAAATAAAGGAAAAGTCAAAATCAAAATTGTTTTTGTCTTACAAAGGAGCTCAGAAAGAGAACGAGAGAAATTGTAGATCTTCTTTCTCTCAGGTCTCAGCCCGATGTGACACTTTTCAGGTTTCCTTCCGTGCTCTATTATATTATCTCTGAGGTGTACTCGCAAAGAAATATCATTAATGTCAAAAATATTAAGGTGGTATTCACATTACACAAATCCGCCAACACGACAAAAGTTGATATTTGATAAACATAATGTTGAATGCGCTCTAAAATTTTTAAGAGCTGGGTCGACTAGTCTTAAGAAATGGGTTAGTCGATTGGCCGTTTCGTTTGTGTGGTTTAACGCTTTTAACTATAAAGTTTTGTTGACAATATCGTTTTCCTTTGTGACAGTTTCTAAGGAAGTTTATTTTTTATTCTCTTAAAAAATGTTGAAACGTTTCTCAAATATCGAATTTTGATCAAAAAAAGGTTTGATTATGCTGTTGCCGACATTTAACATTGTTTGCATCGGCAATTGATTGAAAGCGGTCTGTAAGACTCTGAGAAGGTTAAAAATTCGAAAACCGTGTTTCTAGTTACTTTGATATACCTTTCTTTTAGCGAATCTAACCAAACTTCTTCAATACGTTAAACATTAAATGAAATGAAAAATTACTTTTCGCTTACGCCTTACGTATGTCGTGACGTCAGAAACGACTACGACACGGGACAAACTGTCAGTTCCTACCTACGTAATGACATGTTTGAATCAAAGCTATTGTTCCCTCTTGCCACAAATAAACAAAACTTTGTGTTTGCTTATGAAGAATTTTCCAGAAAACAAAACCAAACAATTTCCCAAGCACCTGTTTAGATAAGCTATCTATTCAAAGGTCAGTTTATCTCCCCATGTAAGAAAAATTTTAAGTACCATCTACTAGCACACACATAACTAATTAGCAAGATATACGTTTATATTGACAAATGATTTGTTGCAGCAAGGCCTGCTATTTCACACGTCTTCATTCGTACGTGACTTAACATATTAACATTAATTTTGCTACTGCCGTATGCCGACCGCCAAAGACAATCCGCAACGCATGCCAACGTATGTTTTTTTTTTCTAAACAGAGAAAAAAATAAGAATATTTCTAGGTAGAAAGGTCCATAGCTAAGTTTTAATGACCGTTTAACAGAGGAACTTGTAAATAAAATTTTATGGACAGTATTGTGTTTTTATATTTATCACCAAGTTTGTAACTTGCAGATGATAACCTTGAACATAGTTTTTTAAGGACTACAATTTTCTTTTTGGTTTTATTGATTTCCTTTAGTTCCTTAATTTTTTGTTGTTGACTCAAGATCGTAGAAATTAAAATCAACAATTGTTTTAATACTTAAACTAATTTACTTTACATACTTACATAAGAAGGTAGTACCGTCTTGCAGATTTAATAGTTTTGGCAAGGTGTTTTAATGCTCACCAGTTTTACTGCAAGACATTTTTTTTTTCAAATAAATTAATTTACATTCGAAAACTGTCTGTCTAAATGGTACCTCCTTAATTTTTGGTTTAAATAAAAACACTTCAAAGCATAAATAACCTTTAGTGTGTCATTTATTAAAGAAAATAATAATAAAGCCGCCAAATGAATTATGTTTGTATGACAAAAGTATTATTCTGATTTTTAAACAAAATTAAGAGAATGTCCGCCAAAATATGTTTGTGAATTGTTTTTTGGCCTTGTCAAAGTCATTTAATTTCTTTTTCGCAACTTTTCTTTCTTTAATATTCCATTATTATAAATGTGAAAGTTCATTTTCATGTTCGTTCCTAAATCACCTTGAAATGGTTAAACAAGACTGTATATGAGTTTCGGCAGAAGGAAAGATGTAGTCTGGACCCACGCGCGAATTTTAAACTAAAACTTTTTATTTTATTTAAAAAAAAAAACCGAATCGCGTGTCCCCTCTTATAGAAATATTTGAACGCTGAAATTTAATAATTCGTTCTCCATGATTCTCAGCATTTGGTGTGTCCTGAAATTTTTGTTTTCGAAAAGGGTGCGGCCTAATTCAGGGCTGCTAGAAAAGTCGCAAAGTGTACCAGATTTTAATCTCCTTAATTGTCATCTTTAAGTGAAAAAAGATATGATTTTGTGCAACACTCGGGCAAAAGTATTGCAGGAAAGAAGTTCGCGGTTATTTAGCTGTGATCTTTTGGTTTGCGAGACTTTGTTTTTCGGTATTTTGATCCCAACCCGACGCTTTACCTTTCTTTCTCGCGAGTTGTCCCCACCAGACTATTTAGCTAAAAATGTAAAACTAAAAAGTGCCGGATCTTCATTTAAACGTTTTTGTTCACTGTTTTATTGATTCGGTTATGGTGAAACTAAGGGTATTATCGAGCGCTTAAAAATCACTGTTTTCTTCATTATTTTTCCACATGTCATGGAATGAAAGCTTTTTCGGTAACTCCTATTCCTATAACAGCTTCACATGTTTTAATACTAAAAATAAGCTCCCTTTTCCGATAGGAAAATGTTCATTATTATTAATTATCCCATTGTCATAAGAAACCACAAATTCTTTGATAATATATATGATGTGTGTACAAAGTAGACTGATATAAGCCACACGCCGCCGCGGCGGCTAAGTGTACACGAAAATAGATGCCATTTGATAGTGAAAACAATTAATTTTATTATGAGAACCGACTTATTTCAACCGCGACATTAAAGCTTCTCGTTAATTCTATAATGATTGAACACCGTAAACAATCAAGATCTGGAAGTTGGCTTTGTGGTGTGAAATGTTTGAGTGTGCGCTGAAGCTCTGATTGAAAATTTGAGGTTCTAACTTTTAACATTTCACTCTATTTTTGATGATTAAATCCCTATCTTGGTGAAGTTTTGACATCTCCTTAAT
The DNA here is from genome assembly GCA_943590905.1 of Sphaerophoria taeniata. Taxonomy (NCBI): domain Eukaryota; kingdom Metazoa; phylum Arthropoda; class Insecta; order Diptera; family Syrphidae; genus Sphaerophoria; species Sphaerophoria taeniata. The sequence goes on from OX016541.1 coordinate 31,782,730, forward strand.
TGAAAAAAGGAAAACTATCACTCAGAATTGCCAAACGAACGTAAATCTTCATACAAGGAGCTTGTATTTCTTTCCATCAAAATGTTCACCCATCGTGAAATTTCCACGATTCACAGTTTTATAAGCATTTTACTTTTGCTTAAGACATTTTTATTAATTACTAAACGAATGCTTTTGCTTGCCGTGCTCGGTGCAAAACTTTTCAAAAGTTTTAATAACTTAAAGTGTGGCAAAACATTTAATCAGAATTGTTTGGCTGTTTGTGAGGCACATCCCACGTAAATAATAAAAATACTCTTATGCTCCTTTTGACTATGTTCTTGAAAATAATTCCCCAAAGTCAAACCCATGACACAAAAATATGAAAGAGTTCCAACATGGTATGTTTTAACTTAAGGCTGAGTGCTAAGTAGGAGGCTTCTTAATTTATTGTTCAAAAGCAAATAACTATGTTTATTTTGTTTTACTTTGACGAAAAGCCATAAACTAAACAAACATATGGAATGTACTAATAGTTATGTTCAATTTTAAGAATAGATGATACTAAGAATTATTGAAGGATTCTGCTGGAAGTTGAGGACTTTGAAAATTGATAAAGTTGTGTTGTGTAAGTGTCTGCTTTTGACGTATTTTTCTGGAAAATATTTGGCTCGTGTCTCTGTTTTGAATAATAGTTTCTAACTTAGATCTGGAAAGGGAAATAACCTGTGTTTTTTTGAGGGCCTTAATTTGAATATATCTGTAGGCTGTCTGCAATAATGTTAAACCATTGAGTTTTTGAGCATTTTTAATTTCAATTTCTAATTTCAGAAATAAATGTGGGTACCTCTATACTTGTTCCTATTTTTAAACGTTTTCAGTTCAACTGTAAGACGTGACTGTAGTCAATAAGTATTTTTGAACAGTTTTATGATCCCAAAAAGAAAATTCATAACAATATTCATCAAACGTTTGATGAAGACGGTTTTATACAAATCCAATTTAAGCCTTGTTTTAATTAATTTCAACATTTCTCATTAAATAACGAAACAAAATATCACTTTTGAATAAATTAACCAAAACAACTTTATTTTCTTTATTTTCCAGGTAGCCATCGGATTTCAAAAATAATTTATGTAAGTTCTACTTTATTATTCTAAAAACGCACACTGACCTATTTTGTCCAACCTACATACAACCAAAATTACCTTGTTTTCTCCCATTTAATTTCTTCTTAATGCTGATTAATGCGTACATAAGGATTTTCGAAGGGCTTTTAGCCAAAAGTATCCCACCCATTTTAACTTTTCTTATATTTTTCAAACCCTCTTAATTGACCTTTGCCTTTTTTTCTTTTCCTTTCTCAAACACCGCTCGAGTATTATTACCTGAGTCCGAACATTTTTCAACAACATCAGCACACTGCAAAGCAATAAACTTTAATTTAACCAACCAGCATCTATTTTATTTTCTCTACCATTTAGTTGGTATCCCTTTTTCTTAAAGTTTTTTTTTTTTGGAACAAACAAAAACAACGAATTTCTAATCAAGTGAATAACATTCTTCCTTTCGAAGTTGTTTCAGCAATCATAATATAGCACACCTACACAGATTTAAATTCTCGTCAAAATCGATTTCCTTTTAGTATAGAAATAAATTGGCTTCAAGTTGTTTTTTGTGGGGTGGGGGAAGGAGTAACGGACGACCGACAACGATGGGCTTAAATTATTCTAATTTTGGCCTAGGTAAAATAAAGTCGGGCATAAAATAACAGCTGTACCTTCCTTTGTTATTTATGCGGGTATAGAAAATTATTATGCCGCTACTGCCTCAACATCTTGTTTCTATCCTTCTGAACGAGCGACGACGAAGACGACGACACAGTTTGGTCTATAGATTTGGCATTTGGGACAGAAAAAGCAGGCGCACAATTTTGAAACACCGCCAGAGAGAATGTAGGTTGATAGTTGAACATGAACACATTGTAAAAAATCAATAGAGCATTGTTCATATACTCAAATGCTTTTTTTTCACGATGCGATGCGAAGACGAAACCAGGTTTTATTGTAATGAAGTTTTGGTTTTTCTTTTATAAACAGTGCTGCCAGTCGAGTTTGATTACCGGCATGAATATAAATTGAAAGAATCGATTTGAACTGCTTGTAAATTGATTTTTCTGAGGAAAAACATTACAATCAAAATGCATCATTGATTGAATTGATAAATTCGTTTCTAATATCCATGAACGCATTCATCAGTTTAATGAATTTATCTATAAAATTGCTAAAGAAGTATCAAAATTATGAATGTTGTAATTAATTTGATGAATATCATTTTCTTAGAAATTTTTTTTCCAAATTTAAGAAATTTTTTTTTTCATCATAATTGATAAATTTTGTGAGGCCAGTTGAATTTGATTAATGATTACCATTGTGAATATTAATTACATAAAAAAAGTACAAAAAACCGATTTGAACTGCTTAAAAATGAAGTTAAGAAATTTTTGGAAACAAAATATATACATATTTTGAGTATTTTTGCATTTTACTCTGAAGAAAAATCATCGAAGTACATCATTAAAATTATTAACAATTTCGTGGAATTGATAAATTTGTTTGTAATATACATGAACACATCCATCACTTAAGTGAATTCATTCATAAAACTGATGAAAAAGTTTTATGACATTTATGAATATTGTAATTAATTTGATGAACAGCATTTTCTTAGGAACAAATTTTCGAAATTTAAGAAAAATATTGTTCATAACCTAGACCAGGAATAGAAAATAATTCCTTAAGACTTCCTACTTACAAAAAAATAAGAATCGTGATAAACTTTTTCTATAGTTACATAAGTAAGCTCCTAATATAAAATATTCGCGCTGAAAACGCATGTCCTTAATATACTGTTGATTTTGGAATCAGGCCAAGCCCAGAATGAAGGCCATTTACTGTTTGCTATTGCAAAAAAAAATGAGAGAAAATATAGGTACTCATTGATATACATATAGCTTCAAAAAAAAAAACCAAATCGCCCCTTATCGGACCCACTGTATACTCTACCCAAAACCGTAATATAGAGCAAAATATCAATGGATTCCGGTCATCCTTTGACGTCGTCATCGTCATCATCGTTCATCATATTGCTGCACTATGCTAATGTTAGTCATATCATGATTACTATGTCCTCAATGAATAACCAGAAAACCACCATACCCTCAGAAGCATCCTCATTATCATGAACAGCAGCAACAACATCCTTCTTCTTATTATCTTTGTCCAATTTTTATTGGCTAACCGATAGTTTTTAATTATTTTTTTTTGTTCCCTCCGTTTCTGTCCAAACCGCATATCTCATGCCGATACGATAGGTCGGTCCAACGACGACGAGGCCAAGTAAATCGCTTCAAGTCAAGAGAAACGAGAAAAGAGACTTCCGTCCGCCTGATACGGTTATATAGCATCACAAAATATATATATCCTTTTTCCTACATAAGCACACAGATGATATAAATGGTAAAGGGAAATCGATAAAGCCGAAGCTGTTAACCTACTTTTTGAACATGGCTCTACGTCTCGTACACGAAACACACTCTCCATTCGTTCGTAGTAACTCAAGTGTGTATGTGCAGGATGAACCTGTCAAAGTGTATGTGTGTGCCGAAAAAAGGACTCCGTTTCGGCATAACGCAAATATTTATTTTCACTTTACTCTTAACGTTTTATTTTGTTTTTGTTTTGTCGACTTTTTTATGGCTTAAATCTGCTGCCTCAATACAAATCTTAATTTTAATCCATTAAAATGCTAATTAAAGTAAACTTTTTGAAGAGCACCATTTTGGAGATGGTTTAAAAAGATCCTTTTTCGTTTCGTTCGTAACGAAAAAGTTACAAAAAGAGTAAGCTTATTCCACCTGGTATATTTTTAAAATAAACACTAAAATAGGAATAAAGTTCATCTCCCCATTATGAGAGTGTGTTAGTATTACTTTTGTGTATACGCAAACTCACTAGGTCAGTAGTGTTGGTACCATTTTATTTTTTGAAGGATATGTTGGGGAAAATATCCTCGATGATGTTCCAGTCTAGTATTGTCGTCGTCGTTCGTTGTTGTCGGTCGGCCTCAGACTCAGCGGAGCGGTAATTTTTTTTTACATATAACTGAAACCCGATATAGCCTAGTTGTTGGCTTAATTTCAATTTTTAGTAACGTGGCACTTTCTTGCAATTTGCATACAGAACGAAATGGTTTTGGTATCGTTTTGGCATAGAGTCCTGATTTTGGAGGATACTAACAGCTGATTTGTACGTGTGCAGGAGTGTATGTGCGTGTGTGTAGTGGATATCGAAATATAAAACTCCAAAAATAGAAATAAGTATGTGTTGAAAATTTTAATGGAAGAAAAAATTGTGTTTATAATGCGTAGATTCCTATGAAGTAACAGAGTGATATGTAATAAGAAAAATGTAATCCAATTCGAAATTTCCTTAAAATACTAGTTGTGAAAATCTGTGAAAAATAGAATTATCGATAGAAAAACAGCTCAAAATAGTATTTAAAGGAATAAATTTAAACTATCATATATCTCTTTAAAAATATTGCGAAACAGGTTATCATCAGTTTGAAGAAATGAATTATTAAGACGTAGGTTTTATGTACACATTTCAGTTGTACCTAAACTTCATGTTGATGTTTTTTTTTTTTTGTATTCCTTTTCTGTTGTCAAAGTGTTGATAGAAGTGAAAAGGATGTGTCAGTTTGGGAAGGGGGACTTAATTTCAATATTAGAAGGATGACAATTTTTTAAGGAAAAAAAAGTAATATTTCAAAACCGCACGCAAACACATACAACGTTAAATAAAATTGCTGTTGATATACATACATACATTTATGAAAGTGAATCTTATCCTTCTGTGAAATGAAAGTGTTTAAAGTTATTGTTTTTTAATTCTTTCGCCTCTTGTCTCTCTCCTGTCAATTAAAATTTTCTTAACGAGACATTGATATTTATATGCTTCTTTACATATAGAATTCAGTGTAAGCAGATAACGTGTTCAAGCTTTTAACTACGTAAATTCTTGAATCCAACTCATTTTTGTAATTTTGCCTAAAAAAATAGTACGTATACGCCGTACATAAAAGGGATTGGTTATTTTAATTGATTTTAGTTTCAACCCAAATCGAGGTATTTATTTATTGTTTTAAAGCTTTTATTAAAGTGTCAAAAACAAGATGCTTGCGAACATTTATTTTTAAAAGACGCAGGAGTGAATTTTGTGGAAAATTTATTGTACTAAAGTGGCTTGGAATTTTTGTTATCTAATTATCGATTGGTTTCTTACAGCTGATTCTTTCGCTGACAGAATGACCTTAAACAATCATGCAAAGTCCCGAGAGTCAGGAGCTTATTAAAATTCGTTGCAAAAAAATTGAATATCGTTGACCTCAATAGTGTATCCCTCAACAATGTACCTAGCAAAATAATTCTTCGAGACACCAAATACTTTGAAATAAGACGTTATATACATTCTAAGAAGATATGATTAAAGTGTGCGAATCTAGCGAAAAACTGTTACTTAGGCATTGGTACCTCGGAGCTTGCACTTAACCACTTTTTCGCACACAATCGGGCGATATCTCGGCCAAAACTTGAGTAATGTTGGTTTTTAATGCATCAAGAGTTCAGGGATTATTCGCATAAATACGGGATTTTGCGTAGTCCCAAAAGAAAAAATTTTAACGGTGTCAAATCGCATGATCTTGGTGGCAAATTGACCTCGCCAAAACATGATTTAACGCGACCAGGAAACTTCTCACGCAATAAAGCCATAATTGGTCGTGTTTTGTGGTTTCTAGCCCCGTCTTGTTGGAACCACATATCGTCTAAGTCATGATCTTCAATCACCAGCAAAATAAAATCGGTTATCATTCGACCATATCGCACCGAATTGACTGCTAACGTCCTACGGACTAATGACACCTTTCGACCATAGGGAACACCAAACAGTTACTTTTTCTGGATGAAATGGCAGCTCTTCGATCACTTTTGCGTTTTTTGAGCCCCATATACGTTAAATTTGTTTGTTTCAGTGAGAAATGTGGCTCATCGCAAAACAACAAAACAAAATGTTGTTCGAAAAATCGAGGTTTATTGTCTATTTTCCCGACACCTAAGAAGCGTGACTACGGTGTTTTGAATGGTCAGCAGGCTTCAATTGTTGCGTGATTTAAACTTTGTAGGAATGGAGATGCAAATCTAGATGCAAAATGCGCCATAGTGAGGTGTACGACACGTTCAATTACTGCGAAGGCGGGGAAATCTATAAAATCGGATCATCAGCAACACTTGTGCTTGCTGCAACATGCGTGCATTACGATGATGCACAGACCTTGCGACATCAGTAACATTTCCACTCTCTTCGAATTTATCGGCAATCTTACTGATTGCTTGCGTAATCGATCGATTATGACGACCATTATCATCGCGTAAAACAAGAAAAAGTGGATTTGTTTGAACTACCAATTTTTGCAGTAAGTTTAATTAATTTTAACGCTTTCTTCGATTGTTAAGCGATCCATTATCGTAAATTGCTAATATTCAACTAATATTACGCCTCTTCAGATGGCAGTTCACTTTAACACGTATCCAATGCCAGCGTTACCAACTTGAAACCACGAAATAATTGACCCAATATAATTATCATTATAAGGTCTAGGGCTATTTAGAGACTGCTTGCATTCAACCATGGTGGCACCCATTACAAGGCTCTAGACTTCAATGTACTTTTCAAAGCTTCCGTTCAAACTGCCTACTCAGTCTATGAACTTCGATCACATACAGATATCAAGAATAGAACACCCGTAATATCTCCACGCGGTTTTTGTAAATGGGCCACTGTTGAATAATTCTTATAATTTTTAAAATGTACATTATTTTTGAAATTGTTGCCATCAATGAATTACAAACCTTTTTTTCCTTAAAAAGACAATAATTTTTATCAACCATTTGGTTGATCATATGTTTATGGTATTTGACTTAAAGAAGATATAACAATTCACTGAAAATCTTTATTCTCCCACACCCTTTTTGCATAATTAAAATATTTACTTATTTCAAAAACGGGACGAATTTGAAATCACTAATCAATACAAGCCGCATTATTTGTGTTCAATATTTGAGAACACATATGTTTTGTTTGTTGATTACATTGTATGTGTTAAATTCCACTTTTTTATCAATCAATGCGTTCGTGACATGAAGAAAAAATGAAAATTTATTTCGACTGCTTCAAAAAAAATTATATTTTACATACATCTGTTAACGCAGGTTTTAACATTTAACATTTAAATCTTGTTTTAAAAGTACTAATCGACCCAGCCATCTAAACTCGGATGTGTTGAACTGTTGATTATACATTTAAGGGGTTCCAAAGTCATGTTTATCAACTTCTGTCGTGTTGGCGGATTTATGTAATTGTAAACATCACTTTGAACTCATAATGACATTTCTGACATTTTTTCGCGAACACATCCTGCACACAAGTGCTGTTGTTTGACACCACTGTGATTAGATATTTTCAATTGTTTTCGTTTTACAAACCTTACTTTTTGTTACTGTTATACTGTCATTGCACATCTGCACAAACAATTCTTTCGTTGTAATGTTAGCCGTTTTATTGATTTATTTTGTTTAAAAAATTCTTTCTTAAGAGTTAGTTTGTCATTTAAAATTCCTCAAGCTGAAATACGAGTATATCTGCCTGATTCTGATGGAAAACCCATTTTTCAGCAGTAAAGTTCCAAAAAAAACTTATAATGCGGTTGATATTTCATCAAAACTAAATGTTTTATGTAAACATTTTTCCCACCACTGAATAACAAACAGATCCCAAAGGTTTTGCCTCTAAGCCATAAAGTGTGGCTTAAATTTATCCCTTCCCTAAACGCTAAACTGTAGAAAAAAAAAGTGGAAATACATTTCCATAAAGTGTTTAAAATTGAGTTTCGAGGTAATAAAACTAAAGGAAACTCTTAGAAAAAAAAATAAACAAATTCCAAACCTGTCGAGGGAAATTCCTACAAACAGAGCACTCCAGCTGGGAGTTTTCTGCAAAACCGTCAAAAAGAACTACAATTTTCCACTACACAAGAATTCTATTTAAATTTTATTGAGAAAAAAAGAATCCAAACTAGGGCTATAAATTTACCACTGCTTTCGAGTATTGTATACCTAGAAGTAGAAGTGCCTTACTACTGACCTACCTTTGGGTAAGGAGGTCTGTTTTTAGATATCAGCATATCAAGAACTTTTTCACATATTTTCTTTTTGTGTTTTTCATTATTCACCTCAACTTCCTTACCCCTCTTCACCGCATCAGGAGATAAATAATTTAGAAATGGTTAAAAAAAAAAAAGTTATTCCAAACGCCCACGACCTGAAACACCTCATTCCTACCCTAAGCACTGTCTTGTGTACGGTATTCTAAAGCAGTAACGTTTCGTCGTGGAAGAAAATTTCTTATATGCTGGTCCTAATAACCCTGCACTACTCTTCAAAAAGCCAAATACACTACGTTCCTTTTTACAACAACATTCTTGAAGTTATTTATTTTTATATTTTTGTTTTGTTTGCGAGGCCTTGGGAAATGTTATAAGTGTGCCCTTACATCATTGCGATGGCGTGTGTCAAAACAAAAGCAGTGGGGTATATACAGTTTATGTAAGGAAGAAAAACAGATTTAAGGGTTGGGGTGTTTTTTGTCTATAAACGGTGGAATATGATCAGGGATTGAAAAATTCTCAAGTTTCTTGTTACTTAAAAAGTATAGGACGCAAAAAGGATGCCTTCTCGCAGATTTACAAAACACAATGAAGAAAACAGAATTTTCCAGGCACCACTGTTGAATTTCAAATATGTTGGCATGACTTTTTTGTTGATTCCCTATCCCTTGAGTCTGAGTTACAACAAAAAAAAATGTTTAAATACAAAAAAAATTAAAACAAAATGTCCCAGATTTTATTGATTTTTATTTTCTTCTTTTCTTCGCGTATACAAGTTTTATTTATGAGTTTTTTTGTTATTCTATTGCAAGTACAATAGATAGACATAGACATAGACAAGATAGAAATTTTGTTTCTAAATCGCATACAGAAGACTGTCTTTCTGATAAATTTTTGATACAATAATGGAAAAAGTAAGTTAAATGGTGGGAGTAAACAATGACCCTGTTCTTTTTTTTTGCCTTTCATAATAATTCATCCCCTTTTTCTTCAACAATATGATACCAAAACGGAGATTGTTGTTGGTGCAAAGTTGTCATCCATAAAAAGCTTGTCTACATCATCATTATCAGGTTTTTATACATTTGTATATGAAACTATGTATAAGCGCGGCGTATTGCTGTCATCGTCATTGTTGTAGAAATATTTATAGGATTTATTTATGGCTGTTACCTGAGGTGTATTTCACTTTCTTGTGTTTGGGTTAATTTTTGCTTTTCTTTGTTGTGAGTCTGTTTAATTATTGTATCCTTTTAGTGACAATTGGGCTGCTAACGGGTGATTTCGGGGTGTAATTTGGTAAATCCATATGTATGGAGATAATTGGCTGGGTTTCCTATTCTACGCACTTATGAAATTATTCCTTTTTCTCCTGTGACATTAATGTCGAATGTACCAAAATTGGTGATTACATTATTCAGAGTTTTCTTACTCAGGATCGCAGAAAGGGGCATTTTCACATCTGGTTCAATTCTACCGTTCTTAAAATAGAATTCATTACGTAGGAGGTACATATGTATGTACTTTAAGACTGTCTGAAATTAGAATTAATGTACAGACAAAAATCACAAATATGTATTTCATGTCAGCTTTGTTACTTTCTTTCAGATGTGAATTGCCAAATATAAATTAACCGGACCGAAAGTGTTACAATTTATAACGCCAATGCCAAAGGTTATAAAGATCAGTAACCAATTTTAATAAGAGTGCCTAAAGGCTCTATATTAAGGCCAGTTATTTTTTATTGTACAAATTGCAAATACAAATCACGGGGTATACGTATACGGGTAGTACCTGTGGAGTACATTGAAGGGCTGGGTTTGAATTATACTCCTTAAAAATGCAGTGAATACTTTACCGCAGGTCGATTTCTAATTTGTTGAGTGTTTTTGATTTTACATTTCGTAAAGTCATCTTATTGTCAAATTTCATAACTGTTTTCTTAAACGGTTTTTGGTACAATGTGGTAAAAGTTAGAACGAAATGTCGCTCCGACGACCTAGGTTCGTAACTTTATCTCTCTATTCAGACATTAACTGTCAAATTTCATTAGCGGATGGCAAAAATTTTGACGTATTAAAAACCTAATTTTTCCGTTTTTTAAGTATTTTCTAACAATCGATTTCGGGGGCAATCCGAGTGGTGCAAGCAAACCGAGTTGAAAATCGGTTTTCTTTAAAACCAGCTGGAGTTAACTCGGCTTACAAAATTATTTTTTATTTTGATAAGAGTAACGCAAACCTTGCGATAATTTTTTCATAAATTTATAAGCATTTAACTTCCTTTGTTTAACATTGCAATTGAAGTACAAGCACTACACAATTTACCATCCCTAATCCGATATGAATTTAAATCTTGAACGAAAAAATTGCATTCTTATGAACACGAACCTATTTTTAAAGAAAAAATGAATAAACTACACATGCACGCCCAGGTGTTTAGGACAAAATTCCACAGACCGATTACGTTTTAATAGAGTCAGCCAACTTGGCCATTCGCCAAAACATTTCTACCTTCCATTTGAATGTATATTAAAAGATCACACCTACGAGCATTTTATTGATTGACGAAACTTTTAACCTTTTCTAAAATGAAAATAAAACATTTGATGGCTTTTTAAAAGACCAAAGAGAACGAATAAAATATTTCTGAGCAGATACACATTCCATCCAAAATTCGCTTTGTCATTTTAATTACATCTTACAAGAGTCTTGCTCTTGCTTAAATAATTAATGCTTATGTTATCTCTTGATACATTTTACTGCATTTTAAACTAGTGACATTTTTACATCACTCGACTCACTGACATAGTGCCATTTATTTATACGAATTGAATCGATTTCGCAAGCAAAATGACACGCCATCAGCGACGGACGTTCCTCACAGACGGATGTCAAGAGAAATCTATATAAAATTCTTCACCTTGCCTTTCGTCGTCGTTTCATCCTACAGTTTTATCCTAAAACACTCTCAGCATTTCAGCTTTTCTGTGGATCGATTCAAGAGATACAATATTCTTCAATTCTATTTTATTTATCTTTACCCTCGCAAAATACAAAAAACTAAAAACAACAACTATAGTCTATCATGAAACTCTTATCCCCCACGACTGTTCCTTGGCAAACTCAGTCAACGGGGAATGCAATTTCAATCTAGATATTTAGGCGACTTTGCTGCTTACTGCATTGCATATGGGGATGCATCAATGCATTTACTATAAATTTGAATCTACCTCGTGAAAAGTGATGTCTTCTGTACAATGTTTTATTGAATAACTTTAAAATTCTGTAGCAATAGGTTTTATTAGTGTTTAATATTATCAATCTTAGTTTAAATAGAAAGTTACAATTTCAATGCGATAAAAGATTTTAATACTACAACGGTTACGGTGATACATTTTAATTTTTTTTGCATTGAAGCAGTTTATGTTTTGTTTTTATTTAATCAAAAAGTATTGACCATATCAATAGAGATCTAAAAATGATTTGGCATTTTGACCAAGGTAAGGATGCCATTTAATTTTCTATTTTTTTCTTTAAATTTTTGTTTACTTTTACAAAGAGCAATTAAAAATACAGAAACGACAACATATCATTTGGTTTTGATTATCGGTAAAATTTATTATGAGGCAAATACATTTTTAACTCAGACTGCATAGCACTGTGGCAAAAAATATTGCACTTTTTTTCTTTCTTTTAATTAAAAATAGTCAGTCATATGACAGCTATGACAATCTGAGAATGAATATAAGATAATGAAAATAATTTTGTTCAAATCGAATTTACGATCAAATTAATGTTAAGCCAAAAGTGCTTAAAATTAATGATGAATGAAAGAAAGTGATCGCCAGCAACGAGTTAGCGCATAATTCAATTTTTATTACTTACAGCTGCACTAGCAACTGTGTTTTTAGTTGATATCTTTAAGGAATTTCATGGCACGTGCAATTTAAGTGCATTCTGCTTAAACGAAGTAAGCAATAAGCTTGTAGAATTTGTGCTATAGGGGGTACCGAGTGTCATTGAATATCTACATGCATAATCTACATAATATGCACATATTTGTTAAAACGTTTGATTATTTGAGCTCTTTTCCATTTATTTGTTCATTTTATTGGTTATTGATTAGAATTTCGCATGTTTATAACTTTCTAACAAACTTAAGGTGGCGCTTAGGTATGCGTGGATCCATTTCTTTGTTTCTTTCTTAAGTCTTACATAAGCACCAATGTATTCATAAAAAAGCCCCTTTTAGACGATCCGTTGTCAGTTCATTTTATATCAAACGAAAGCAGTTTTTGTGCAGATGTGCAGTAACTATATATTTTTAAAATATTCTGTTCCGAAATTGTTTAAAAAAATAAATTTGAATTTAAATAAATGTGAGGTTATTAAAACGAAATCAATTGGAAATGTCAAATCACAGTAGTGTCAAACAGCTGTTGTATGCAGAGTGTGTTCGCGAAGAAATGTCGATAAGAATTAAGGTGGGTTCACTGTGGTGTTCACATTACACAAATCTGCCAACACGACAGAAGTTGATAAACATGCTGTTGAATGTGAAGAAAATACACACTCGAATTTCCAGAACTGGCTCGGTTTAATATAAAAGTTTCATTTATTAAAGCTGTTGAGGTGATTTTCGGTTTGAGGAGCGGAAAATGGCAATAAAATTTATTTGCGTATTTAAGTCGCTTACTTCAATCAAAAATTGAAGGAGACCATTGAGAATGCAATCGAGAGAACAAAATAAAACGCATATTTTTAACGAGTAAGTTCATCTAGTCGAAGCTTGCAAATTTCGAGAGCTTAGTGTTTTGTCCGTTACAAGTAGAATCATTAAATCATTGAATTTTTTTTTCAGCACACTTTAGAATTTCTGAACCATTTGTAATTTTTTTAGTTAAAAGAGATACTAAGTACCTACTGTAATTTCTGAGTTCATTAATGTATGTTGGTTCTCCGGAAATTGAAACTGCATCGCTTTGAAAATAAGTCCTACCTTATCACTTAAATTCACATTAACTAACAAAACTAATGTACTGAATTTGACATCACTATTTCTACCTGAATCGTTGTCTTTGTTATAAGTAATTTACTGCAAAAAGTACCTACACGTTTACTCAATGCGTAATAAGAGCAATCAACTGTTTATTCAATTTAATTGGAAAATTGATTTGCATGGTCAACGGACATTGGGGCGTTGAATTTTGTTTCAATCATGTATGTACTTTTTTATTTACAAACATGCAAATAAACATTATAGAGATGGTTTAGTACCTAATGTTATTGTACGTATACAATGCCTCAGGGGGCAATTTTCAGAAAAGAGAAAAATGGGTTTTGGGTATGTATACAATATACATACATATGCAAGTGAAGACAGTGCTATTTTATTTTTTGCTATTTTTTATTTGCTGTCAGTCAATATTGTGTGGGAATGAGGAGTGCTGCGTGATTTTTCACTAACACAAATGATAGGTAAAAGGTCATGTGTTAAATGTGGGTGGGAGCAAACAACAACAACAACAAAAAGTTTAAGAAGAAAAGAAAAATGAGAGTTCCTTTGTTCGTGTAAAGAAAATTCAACAGTGATTGATTATCATGAAGGTGTTTTTAGTTCCTTTCATTTCAAAAACAGAACAAATTCTAAAGGTTAAACTGAAGAGTATTAAGGATGTTTAGTATGTATTATTTGCAAGAAGCTATTTGTTAAATGCTACAAGAACATAAATTATCAAAACTCTTGATTTATAAAAAAGAAAAATGGAAAGAATGTTTGCTTTGAAGTTCGAAAGTAACATAAAAAGAAGAAGTTTGAAAATATGTATATTAAACGTTAAGGAGAATCATCCTTCATTCATACTTACTTTACATATTATATTCAAACATTCAATCCACTTACTGTTAAGTTGTAACTTGTAAGTTATTAGGCTTGAAATTGCTTTCCTCGTAATTTGTAAGAACCATCTGTTTCCGAAAAATACCAACAAAATATTTTGTTCAAACTCATAATAAATGTATTCACTCTTTTGAGTACATTTCCTAAAAATTATTGCGAAAGAATGTTTTTCTTTGAAAGGTGAATAATTATTTCTTAATATAACACATGTCAATCAACTTTCCGTAGACGTAATATTTCTTTCGAAATACCTACCAAATTGTTGAAACAAGATGAACAAGTTTATTTTCATTTAAGATTTTTGAAATATACATACGTATGTACATACACAGCTATTTTCATGAGATCACATTTAAACAAATTTGACTATGTACATATTTTTGTCCTTTGTTCACACTTTTAAAAGTTTAAATGTTTGCATAGAAAAATGTTCAAATCCATGAAGGTGCCTTATCCATTTTGCTGCCAATCTTTTCTGCTTAAAACGGTTGAATGAAAATTGATATAAAATTCTGAGTCAACGTAACTTTTTAATGTTTCTAGTTTAATTAAATATATTTAAGAAAATTGCTATCCGTACATTCATAATGCAATAAATAACATTCATAATTCTTCGTCTAGCAAAATATAATTTGGTAAACGGAATCGCATGAACTGGTATATTTTTGTACAAACATTTTTGGCACACTTTCAAGGATGACATCCAAAAACTGAATGTCATAGTTTCTTTCAAATTCCCACATTGATGTTTTTTTTTTAACTTTGTGCAAATATTTTAAAGCCAAAGTAAAAAAAATAAAATAAACATACGAAGATTGTCAATAGAAATTTGTCATTTTGCTTACTGATTTGGATTTGAAATATTTATAGGTACATATAAAAGAAATTGATTTGTACTCAAAAAGATGATTCAATATTAAATTCCAAGTCAGAGAGAAGAGGGAATATTAAAAATGAATGTATGTAATTTTTCACTGACCTACATAGATTCGAAATACATGTACTGGATGTGACACAAGCCCAGGAGTGCAAATGCAAATAATAAATGATTATAGGTACATCTGTCTGCCTTCTTGTGGTGGAAATGGTGTTTGTTGCCCTTTACTCTGGCCTCTGGACAGAATATCGATGAAAAAGCTAAATAGGCAAACATTGAATTATCGAATTTGATAAGTTATGAAATGTCTACCATAATTCTTCATGAAATTTCTGAATCAAATATCAAAAACAAATTCGCACGTATAATGTGATCTATGCATCTGCTTCCGTTGTCGTTGATGAAAACTTATTGTAGTATATTGGCACCAAAAGGAAAACGTGGTTTAAATTTTTGATGAAAACACGAGATTTCCCATTAAAATTTGTATAACACTCTATTTGGCCAAACACAAGTTTGTTAAGCGACAAAAATAGCGTCGATCAAAAGTTCATGAAAGGGAAAATCCCTCCTGTTCATCAGTGTTGTATTTGTTAAAGCAAACAAACAAAATTTTTAAGTACCTACAATGAACGGGCAATGGATACCAACTTCAGTGTTTGGTTTTAGATGATAGAAGCTGTTTTGGCCTTACCTTACTCAATGTTTTTCTAACCATCAACGTATAAGTCGTCGCCCTAGTATTGAAGTGCCGTATACGCCATTTTTACATTTTTGGGAAATCGCTTTTGAATGTTTGGAAGTCTATTACGAAAAAACTAACCGCTGACATTTTTTGATTTTTTTGTATGATATACAGTTAAGAATTCTCTTTCATATACATGTTATTTATCATCTGTTTGTCTTTTAGTTTTAAAAATATTTAAATATTTGTCTAAAATGAGTTTGCCGTATACGCCATCAAAATCAGAAGTTATTTTCCTTTTCATACACATACGTCAAAAAAATTAAAATAAGATTCTGTATTCTCACTTTGTACAGGATCGAACTCAAGCACATTTTTAACCCCCCATAACTTTTGAACCCATAGAGCTAGAAGTTTCAAATTTGAATTACGTAATAACTTCATGGGCAGAGAGTCCCTGTAAAAAAAATAATTTCTCAGAACCACTAGTTCCTGAGATATTGAACAGTAAAAATTTCAAAAACCGTACTTGACTCACTCTCTGACTCACTGATCATCAAAATTATGAAGCACTTCTAACAACAGCAGAGTCTTGAAATTTGGTACAATGGTAGGTTTTTGGGTCTTTACAAAGGAAAAAATCGAAAATTTCAATTTGCTCATTCAGGGGGCGTGGTATCTGCCCACTTTCTAAAAATGGTCGTAGGATGTTGAAATTCGGAATTCTAATAGGGTTTTGGTTGAACGACATGGAAAAAATGAGAAAAAATCTATTTCCATTTAGGGGCGTGGTATCCGCCCACTTTATCAAAATGGTTGAAAACGTTTAAGTTCGAAATTCCCATTCCAATGAGTGTGGTTTCACAATGGACCTTTGTCAACATGTGAAAAATTTGAATAAAACTTCATTCCATTTATGTAATTCTTACAAAAGAAGTTCAGTCACTGGAGAATGCATTTCACGTCCTCTCTTCACGAGGCTTAGCAGACTGATAAATATTTTTCGTCCAGTAGTCCAGTATTCACATCGGCAAATGAAAAATAAAATATTTTTCGTGACTGTGACGTATGTACCTATATACGATTTCTAAGCATTTTACTGAAATTTGTATGCACATACGTCAAATCAATGCTGAACGATCATTTGATTTTCGATGACTTATGTTCTTAGACAATAAGACGTACGTTAAAACAATTCTCAAATTTTTTTTTTCGTAAATTGCATGAAAAATTTGCCGTAAATGCCAAAATTTGGCGTTTACGTCAAAACAATACTTGAACTTGTTGATTTTGATGGATATACGTCAAAACCATTCTGAATATCTCAGCAACGAAAAGAGATAGAAAAAAACGGACAACAGATTTGAAAAGAGCGCCCTCGAAAACATAAGACTGCATACCCAGTTCAAAATATGAGTTTTGGCGTATACGGCACTTCAATACTAGGGCGACGAAGTATCATTAATTATTTAATTAAACCTTTTCAATAAACTACATATATATATTTGACTATTTATTTCTGCCCAACAGAGTTAGTATGTGTGTAGGACTACATATCAGCATATCGCAGATAGTAATCACATCGATGGATGCGGCAGACATATAGAGTTCAGTTCTCTTTGTGCATCTGACCAGGAAGGGTGTCTCCCGAGTTAGTGAAGGATCAAGATGCAGATCCATATTATCAGTCAACAAGTTTTTATTCAAACAAAGTTGTTAAATATTCAAGTTTCTTTCAGCCATATTTATAAAAACCGTCAATTACACTTTTATTCTACAGATAAACTAACCCATAGCAAAAGAGTTAATCTGTGGCTAACATTTTCTCATTAATAAAAATAATTTGTTGCCGGAAAAGTAAAGTGACGTTAAGCATGATTAACTATAGGAATTTGTTTGTTGTTGGTACTTGACTACCGATTTGTTGTTGTCTATGCTATGGCAATCGATTTTGGTGCCAATCAATAAACTGACAGAGAAGTAAGTGGAAGAAGTTATTAAACCTCAGAGCATTATCAGCATTATTTAGCATTTCCTACTTAGTCCCCAGAATAAGGGTTAATCCTTTGCTATTCTGTAATTGTTATAATTGGACTGAAAATAGGTTGTGTCAAACAAAAACTTGAAATTGTGGAAAACATGGTTTTACGTCCGGTGTGAAAAGGCAAACAAAAAATTTGGTTTCCTAAGCAAACAACTCTTTTTGTAAAATCGCTATGAAGTTTCGTTTGTAAAGAGTCGATATTTTATTTAATGAAATAGCTCTTTTCTAACTCAGCAGTTTTAGATTCTTTTCAATAAGAATTCAAATACTTCAATCTCTTAAAGCCTGAGTTCGACCATTTGGTTGGATGCTTTAATTCTCAGGAAATGTTTTTATTTGGAAAGTTACCATTTTTTCCCTTAAAAACCATAAGCGATTCAATTTCCTAATCCTTTCTCTGCTCATACTAAAACTATACCCTTTGCAACGAAAAATATGTGATAGTTGGTTCTTGGTTGTACTACCGAAAAACTATACCATTTTTCACATTAGTTTTGCTTTGTTCTTATTCGTATCTTATCTGGAGTGAAAAAAAAGTAGCACAAACTGCTTTTTGCCAAAAATTTTAGTTGCAAAGGGATTTCGTGTAAGCATTTTTATGTTCGGTTTTTCAATAGTCATATGTCTTTTCGTCTGAAAACTTGTGAAGAGTTTTCTATTTTGTTTCACGATGAGGTGAACCACCCTATTTCAAAAATTTGGATATAATATTTTTGATGAAAGTTAATATTTCTATTTGGTTGGTTTTCACAAACACACGCCATTGAGTCGTATAAATTCTCTTTTGTGATTTTATTCACTTTTTCACTTTTACGTTGTTACGGCTTTAGTCAACACTATTTTGCTTGTGCAGAAAGTCTTAGAAAGCAAAGTTTAAGGGATAGAAGAAAAACTATTCGAGGCCTAGGTATAAAGCATACAAATTGCACATAATTATGTACCTGTTTCCTTAAATTTAGTAACTTTGAAACACTTAAGCTATAGGAAATCCAATTGCCTGCACATTTATGTAGAATTTACATAACAGCAATATACCCAGTTCTTAATGCAATTAAAACTATTTTATGTTCGCTTAATTTACCATAGCGTGTCTCTCAACGTCATATCCCGTCATTGTCATATGCGTCCTATTTTATTTACAACCCTAGTTAGTATAGTTAAGACGCTTTTTTAAAGGTCAAGTTCGCGGCAGTGAAAAATACAGTTTTTATTCCCTCATTAAATTCCATTTTGCATTCATCAAAAGTAATATTGTTTTGCCTTATTTTTTTTTTTTTTTGCTAGTCGCCAGAGACTACCACGGGCTTAAATTTATGCAAATATGAATGACAAAGCGAACGGACTGACTGGCAGATTGTGCAAAACAGGCACACAATAAAATACCTACAATGCATTGGAAATTATGATAACAAAAAACAGAAATGCAAACTTTACAATAAGTCCAAGCTCATGTCTGGCAGCATAGATGTGATTGGTGACAATGCGATTCGTCTTCAACTGTGGAAAAAAATGAAGCCCTTGCACTAATTAAATTTTGTCAAATTAAAATTTTAGATTTAACGAATTACCCGTTGCATAATTATTTGCACCTTTTTTAATTTAATTAACTGGTAACATGTGCAAGGTGCATCCAATATTGGTTTTTTTTTTTTAATATTAGACAAATCAATGCCTTAAATATTGAGTGTCCGACTTAATTGGAAGACAAGTGTTTAGGCAGAAACAATTTGTACAAGAATCTTATTTTTAACATTTTAAGAATTTTTCAAATTCTAAAAATAAGAAATTAAACATTTTGTAAAAAAAAAATCATTTTTGTTTTCTTTTTCTTGTTTAATCATTGTGTTGTGTCTAGAGAAAAGTTGAACTCATAAGAATTCCATTTGTACCTACGTGGGATGTTTCATATCCGTTTGGTTTGAAATTCCATTTTATTATCAAAAACAAGAAAAAGAAAACACTCCCACCCTCAGTTCCAAATCATTTAAATGAAAATTAATGAATTTATTTGTTTGTCTGCTTTTGTTCTTATTTTTCTTTAAAATTTAATTGATCTTTCAAGAAGGAATTCATCAATGTTCTTAGGATATTAACAGCACCTCCACGTAAAATAACAATTTCTTAATATTTCTCTCCATGCCATTCAAAATGTTATTTTGTTTGAAATTTCTGGAACTGGTGTCTCTCAAGACACGCCAAATTCCAATCAATAACGAAAATGTCTGCTTTGTTTGATAGATTGTATCTGATTGACCCTCAAATCCCTTACCTAATTGCCTTATTTTTATTTCTTGCTTTTGAAAACCGAATTCGACAAAGTGATTTTAAATCAGTTTTTCGTCGAACTTGTTTACATTTCGTCACTTGAAAATATTTCGAAAAATTCTTACCCGTATAACCGAAAATTCGAATATTTTGAATGAATAAGTATTTTTTGGGGGAATCAAAATTTTAAGACCATTTTAAATTTAAAACAAAATCTATTTTTGGCACTCATATGATTTGTCATTCATTAGTTTCAAGATAGGGCTAGCATAAGACAAAGGCATTTTTGCCTTTTAAGAGAGTGATAGATGTTTTGGCTAATGTTCGTTTTTTATTCAAATAAAATGTTCAAGGTTTTTTGGCAGCAATTTATTTAATAGCTTGTTATAGGGTTGAATATCGCTGCACCATTCCGTTGTGACTTTCAAGAAATTTGTTTTTGTTTTTGCCGTGCTTCCAATCATTGGACATTATTTGTGTAGGGCTTCGTTGCTGTTAGTATTAGCATAGCAAAAATGAGAGGGTATATAAAGACATCGATGAGGGTCTTGTAAATCTAATTTCTTGCCAAGTAATTAGCATTATAGTGGTTTTTTTTTAGTGTCAAGGTTATACAGAAAGTTAAATGTATGAAAGCTATCACTTTGTATACAATGTTCCTAAACTAGACAACACGAACAAAAAAATCAATTGATCCAATTATTATTTGACGACTAATTATTGCCTCTTTTTTCTACTTCCAGGTGTTGAAAATTGTAGACCCCGAATTTTTATACTAACAAACAAGCACTAGACGAATCGGAGTTTCAGCAGAATACAAGAGAAACAAAACAAAAAATAAGAAAACAAAAGCAAGAGAATAAATAAGGAGACAAGGCGGACGGACGGTTTAAAGTATTTGTGTTAATTAAATTTTTTGCAACGGATTACATCACAATAAAACACCAAAAACTACCACACATACAACAGCTATAATAAATCCATCACAATGCATATAGAAATTCAAGTTGCATTAAATTTTGTTATATCGTATTTGTATAATAAACTGCCAAGACGACGAGTCAACATATTTGGCGAGGAGCTAGAAAAAGCATTAAAAGACAAATTCCAAGGACATTGGTATCCTGAAAAGCCCTTCAAGGTAAGATATTGTATAAACAGAACCAATATCAGGTCAGGTTCTCTATCAAACTTGAACAGATACACAAATTTCATTAAAATCGTGCCAGCCGTTTAGTAGGAATTCAACCAAAACCACTCATTCGCAAGATTTTGACATTTAACGTTTTCTTTTTGGTCTCAAAATACCTACTTACTAACTAGCTTTTTGAATTTTTAATTTATTTTCAAAAAATTAATAAAAACATTTTATTGAACAAATAAATCTCATGTACCAACAGGGCTCAGCATTCCGCTGTTTAAAAACAGGCGATCCAATTGATTCAGTGCTTGAAAGAGCGGCTCGTGAAAGTGGTGTTCCCATTTCGGATATCCTTGAAAATCTTCCATCGGAATTATCAGTATGGGTTGATCCTGGTGAGGTATCATACCGCATTGGTGAAAAGGGTGCAGTTAAGGTATTACATTCGCATAAGCCTTTTGTTTGTACTAGAAGTTAATATAAACATTTGTTTTATAGATTTTGTACTCTGAAAACAATGACAACCATGAAGACTCATCATCAGCCGATCGTGAAGTGACGAAAACCTTTAATCCGGAAGCACAATGCTTCCGTCCAATCGATGCTGTTAGCTCAAGTATGAATGGACTTAGTTTGAGTCCGAAAACATCGCCACACTCGGGCTCATCGCCAGCCTCATCGACTAGTCCAACCTACAAAGGAAGTCCGAATCCAGCTGGTAATTTTCTAGCACGCTCACAAGCGCCATTGACATTTACTACAGCCACATTCGCCCAAACTAAGTTTGGTAGCACAAAATTAAAAACCAGCTCCAAGCGAACTAACAGGTGAGTAGGATATCATTTTCTAATAAAATTTCTTTAATACTGATTTTTTGTGTGTTTGCTTGCAGCTCATACAGAATGTCACCAACGGAATTTTCCAACTATATTAAACAAAGAGCAATGCAACAGCAGTTTCATCATTCCCATGGTCCAGCTGCACCAAACAACCACTTTGGCCCAATAGGACCATCATCACCATCCAGATCTCTCTCGCCTAATCCACTTGGCTTGGGCATTGGCCAAAATGATCCTTTCTATTTCCCAAACATCGGCATGGGCATCTATCCACAATTCAACGGACACCGCAATATCTTTGATTCTCATTTCCATGCTGAGGCCAATGGCATCTTCAATGGCAGCAATAACAGTAACATTGTTAATCCTGGCAATGGTGCTACACAAAATGGCCATGGAAAGTTCTCTTCGTACATTGAACCGCATGGATTTTATGGCCTAAACAATCCACAAATACCACAGCAACCATTGCATCAAAATGGCAACTCGAATGGTGGAGGTAATCTCAACAACAACACTAATGCCACAATGCCAAATAGCAATGCCAACAATAATGTATCAGCAGCAATTTCAGCTGCTGTTGGCTCTCTGACAGCAGCTGCTGGTGCAAGTGTTGCTAATTCGATTGTTAGCTCGGCCAATGGGCAGCCACCACAGCAGCAGCAACAACAACAACCACAACAACAGGCTGTTTCACCAATGAGCTCACCTGGCTCTGGCGGAAATCAGGACTCGAACAATTCAAAATTGATTGATGGTCTCAATTCGTTTTATTCCAATGCAACTGGACCTTATCAGCACCTTTTGGTTGCTAATTAAATATTAAGTTATGAAAGGTTTTGTTTTTCTCCTTTTTTTTAATTAATTAAAATAATTTTTTTATATAAATTCACTAAAATGTTATAAGCAAAGCTAATAATCTATATATATATTTTAATCTTGTCTTTTATATTTTTTCACATATATATAAGTATAAACATATTTCATATTAAAATATTGTTATTTAGGAAAATATTGTTTTTATTTTTTATTTCATGCCTTATAGATAATTGTTTTTTTTTACTATCAAATTTTTGTTTAAAATATTTTATTGTTATTTATTGTGAATGATTCCTGTTGTTAATTAATTTAAGTTTGTTTTTTAATCACTTAACCCTATAAAAATAAAATCAGTGAATGGCATAAAACGGAGAAGTTAAACGCGAGTTACCCACCAAGAAGAAAAAGAAAACTTAAATTATTTAACTTTTATGAAAATACGAAAAAAAAATAACAGCTATGAATTGATACAAATAGAAAAAAATGTCCACTGTGAATAGTGTTAAGATGTTTGACCGCAACGTTAAAAAAATCATTATATGAAACATTTTGTATGACTACTAAAAAAACGCTAAACAAAAATATAAGACAAATTTTGAATGTATTGAATTAAATTTAAAATATTATAATTTTTTACCTTTTTTACTTAACACAAATCAATGAAATGCAAAAAAAAGAATATACGTAAAATAAATATATTTTTATAAGATGGAGGGGAAAAATATATACACATGTATATATTAAAAAAAATACAACAAAGAACAAGTGTGGACGAATACACGTTAATAAAATTAATCACAGATATTTTTTTACACATTTTCAATAATTTTGTATTTGAATTTCGTTTCTGCTTATAGAATTGGGGAGTTACTTAAAATTCATACACATAAATTTGATTTTGTTTAAGATTTGTTTTTTGTTTAGTAATTGATCCAAAGCTGACAAAAATTGAAAAGTGTAAATGCTTGAAGCTTAAATTGCAATTCGTTTTTTTTTACCTTTTGTTAAAAAAAAAAGAATAAATAAACATAAATTCCGAAATACTGTTTTAAACTTTTTTTGAACTCTCACGAATTCTATTTTATATTGATAAAACTTGGAATTATTTAAGCCCTTAAGTTTAAATTTAGTCATAAGGTAAACAAAGAGAAAAAATATTAAATTTAAAAAGTGGATATATATAAAATTAAATACAACACATTTTATGTACCTATGTAGACTTTATCTTTTTGTATTTTTATACCAATTTTTTGTAGAATATTCATTAATATTTATATTAAAAAGTTAAAACAAAAAATAAAAAAGAGATATACAAGATAAATGAAAAAATTAGCGATTAGATTATTAACAATGAGAAAAAACGGCATTATAATCACAATAATTTATTTATAAATTTAAACAAATGAAAAAATACTAGCAAAAAATATTAAATATTTGAAAATATCTCATGCGTATAAATATTACATTTTTACGCAATGAACTACATAATGTAACCTTCCAAAACAAAAGCAATTATGAATAGAATTTTTTTTTTTAATAAAAGTAAATAGTGGTAAAGATTAAAATTTATAATAATGTACCATAAATGTACTATCATATTGAAGCAAAATAAAGCTCTTTTTCAACTCAAGCTAAATTTATCAACCCTTCTTTTTTATAAATTGGTAAACATTTTTATAAGCAAAATAAATAAGTTCGATTTTCCAAAACAAAAAATTATTGTGGTCGTAGCCGTCAAAATTTAATGTTCATAATTCTATATACATAGCCCCATAATGTTTAATTAGTATTATCTTATAAAGAAAACTTTATAAGAAAATACATACTTTTTTACGTACATTTTTTACATATTTTGTTTCTCATTTCAAAAAGAGCGGAAACAGAAAAAAAATATTATTATTACATAAAGTTTAAGAAAACCCTATTTTTCTATTTAGATACAAAACAAAAATCACTTATATATATTAATTGAATCATAAAAGAGTGTGTAAAAAAAACATTCGTTAAATCTTTTTATACCTTAAAAATAAAATATAGTAAATATAAATAAATTATGAATACATGTATGAAAATAATACATTTAATAAATGTAGAGTAGGTGTACTTTATATAGTCAAACAAATGTAGTCTGAACGAAATAAACATATAGTTTTTTTTTATTTTATTTTTTGTTTTTCTTAAAATAATATTTAAACAAACTATAAACGTTTTACCATATAGTCAATAATTTTAAAGTGTTAAAAATTAAGTTAAAAGTGCAAAATCACTTTAAAAAAATAGTTCTTCACAGAATTCAAATTCACATGTTTAACATAAAGAGTTGTTTTTTTTTATATATTATAATAAGATTGTTGCTATTAATTTTAAAATTTTTTTAATCATTTGAAATATTTTTGTAATAAATTTCTATTTTTATAATTTTGTTATGATTCTTCAATAAATTTTTATTTGTATTTTTGTATTTGAAAAAAACCTATTAGATCTTAATTTTTTTAAAGATTGAATAAAAGCCTTTTATTTTATATAAAAAAAAAGTATTTTCTTATTTTTTCCTTATTTTAATGTTAGCTGTTCTGTCACATATGTATATCCTGGAACCTTTTCATTTCTTGAAGTTGTGATTTTAAAATATGTTCGGAGATTTCAAGTCAAAGGATTTTCATAAATGAAATAGTGGTGTTTTTTAAATAACTTGCTTACACCACTTAAGGGGAAAGAATTGTTTAAAATTTGAAGAACGGTTGCTCCTAATTTCAACGCCCAAATGTTGCATTTACGTGAGCAGAATATTAATTTATTTCTTTTTATTGATTTTTTTTTCGAAGATGTGAGGAATCATACTCTGTTTTATTTTTTTCGCTGTATTTTTTTTATTTGAATTAAAATAAAATTTACACCAACAAAAATAAAAGAAAATTACTTGCATATCAAATGATACAATAATTATGATAAAGTAAATTTTATATTAATATAAGAATAAAAAAAAAAAAAACATTTATAAAACGTCGAGCAAGATTTAAACAAAAAACAACCCTCTTAATGGACATGTTTGATAATATTTTAATCACAATAGATGTATATATGCTTGGAAAAAACTATATACATTGATCTATAGATCAATGTATTTTTCAATAGATTTATTTGTTAAGTGCATATTAACATTTTTTTTTTAACTATTAAATGTTCTTAATTTTACTGTAACTGCTTTTTCAATTTATCTGTGAATTTTTGGTTTGTTAACATTTTTATTTTATTTTTTATGTGTCACTGTAATATTAATGTCTTAAGCAACGTTATATATATGTGTAAACGTGTAATTAAGAAAAGGATCGATTAATTCTGTTGAAATTAAAATTATGACTAAAAATTTTAAAAATTTGGCGTTTCATCCCATTTCACTGGAAAAAAAAAGTTTAGGGTTTTAAGTCTCAAAAATATTTGAGCTTTCAATAATTTTCATAACGAATTCAAAAGACTTTTTTTTACACTAAATTTAACCTAAATTTGATTTGGTTATTGAAAAATACGTTTCTCAATGTTTAATTTCAATAATTATTATTATTTTCCTTTTTTTTTTTGTTTTTCAAATTCATTTTTATTCATTTCACTTATAACTACTTATAGACAATGAATTCAAACTAGCTTATTATCTTAAATCTTATATTTAACCTACTGGCCCCAACCGGGCACTCTAAGCAATTCATGTTTTACTTTAAAATAATGCCTTTCGGCCTATGAGATAATTTTTGTTTTTTATTAACTTATTTTGTTTTTGTTAGAAAATTTGAATAAAAACTAACGCCATTATCAATTTTCATTATCTTACTTGTTACTTAAAACTAGGTCCTTAAAAATAAAATTTAAAATTAACTAAAACTACCTATTCTACCTATTATTTTCCTTCTATGGTTTCCTGTGCTTTCTCAAACTTCTGTCAAAACAAAAAATAATTGTCGAAACATCTTCAACGTCTTAATTTCCTTCTTTCGTGCTTAATATAATACCTTAAACAAATGTCCGAACTTTTCTTAAGCCCAAAAACAAATTAATCTACTTATATTTACAATTGTATTTTTAAATTTAGATCCCTTTTTAGAAATCGAATTTCGGGTAAAGAAAAAGCGTGTTAACATTTATTTTGCAATCAATTTTTGTGTTAATTCATTTTATCATAGTTTTCTTCTCAAAATATGCGGTAGTCAAACAATTAAAGCAACGCTTAAATAAACTCAAAAATTGAGTTCTCTATACACAATAGTCGGATTGAGATTAAATAGATTCACAAAGCTTATAATTTTTTCTTTTCAAATAATTTTGAGTTAAGAGAATGTTGTTTGTCGTTTTCAATTGAGCGCTTAAAGTATTCACTCGAAAAATAAGAAAAGCGCCAAAGTGACCGGAAAATTATCTTCAATCAAACCGATCCAAATTCACTTTTTGTTTTAGACCTCTATGATTTAATTGCTCGGCCTTGGACACAAATATCCTAACTAAAAATTGACTCAGATTAAAAATATGGGCAGATTTGAAAAACTGAGTAAGTTTTCGACACAAAAAATAAAAAACAATAAAAATATTCCCTCATCAGTTTTTTCTATCGATTTAAAAAAAAGGTCAAAAAAGTCATAAAAGTTATTTATTGTGAGGTTTTTGATGATACAACTGCTCAGATCTGATTTCAAAATTTTAAAGAAAGTTTTATATGCACTATTCTTCTTTTTTTCATCACTATGACCGGACCTTGTGATATTCATATGGAATCCGCTTGCGTGTTTCTGTAAAATCGTATTAGCTTGCATAATTTTAAGGAGAAAATATCGAGAAAAATATTTTCTTAAAAATGCAATTTGGTTGTATTTGTTTTTTTTTTCCTTTTGAAAGAAAAGTCTGTATCTACAGAAAAAAAGGTTTAATTTAATCGATCCTTACATAGTTAAACGTAAATGTATACTAAACATTTTCTTACACCTTTTGTACATGAATGTTTTAATTGTAAGTGTGTAATCGTGTTTTATGTTTTTAGTTAATGCAAAAAGCAAATATGCAAATTTATTCTTTTGTGTTCAACTTAATTATTATCCATGCGGAAATTTTACGTAAGGTCATAGCTATAGAGTACCTGTTATAAAATAAATCTATTTGAAAAAAAAACAAAGTTAATTTTAAACAGACAAATATTACAAACAAACATAAAATATTTAAGAACGCTTTAATAACAAAAAAAAACATGACATAAAGTTAAAGTTTGGAAAAAAATTGTTTGTCTTAGATTTAAGATTTTGTACATACATAAATATATCTACCTTCTATTTGTTTAAATATTGTTTTTTTTTACTAATGAAAAAATATAAACACTTATTCTTTTAAAAAAAATATATGGAAGCTAAGTGAATTGTCTCAATGATAATAAAATTCGTTTACATTTCTAAACAAAATTTATAAGCAAAATAGCAACCTATTTTCTTACTTAACTAAAACAAAAAACAAATCTTTAAGATTCAAATACAAAAACATAGATAAAACTAAAACCACTGTAAATAAATTACTAAACTTAACTGCAAAAGTACCTACCAAATAAAGAAAAAAATCTATTAGACAGCTCAAATATAAATGTGTTGTTTGTATTAAAAGAAAACAGAAATAAAACATGATATTATTATGTTATTTGTTTTATATATTATGAACATAATAAAAAAAAATTGATCGTGCAGCTGTGCTGTTAAAGAAATCATCGAAACAATAAAAAAAAAATAAACAGTTTTAATTACCAACTCAAAAAGAAATAAGCTAATCGAATTAAATTTCCAAATATTATTACATAATTTTAATACCGAAACACAACAGCCAATATGAGATGTTCCATTTAAAAAAATATATAATAATACTTAAACCTTATGTACATTACATGAATTATATGACTCACTTAAACAAAATAATCGTTTATATTTAATAACGCAAAATAATGAATTCTCTATTAAAAAAAAAAAAAATAAATAAACAATAAATATAAGTCATATAAAAGTAATGCGCTTTTGACAAAAAAAAAATATATACATAAAAGCAACAAAAAATTACATACTAGAGCTATAGAAAACAAAAAAAATCCACTTCGAACAAAAAAGTATTAACAAAAGTTTTATATTATCAAATATAGATTATATATTATATACATCATAAAGGCTACTTAATAAATAATCTGGGTGTGATTTCTTTATTTTAAAATGAAATTATATCATTAATATAAATTTAAAAAAAAATATTTTTATGTATTCAATGCAACTAGTGAATAGATAAGTATATACATACATATATATAAAACCGATTTTCATACATCATAAATGTAATATACATTTTGTAACAAGAAATATATATAAAAAAAAATATTGAAAAAATTACAAAAAAAAATTAGATTTATAATTTTGTTATAAATGAGTAGATTTTTTATTCAAATTTCTTACATGAAAACCTATTTATAGCATTAAACTTTCATACAAAAAAAAAATAAAGGTAAAAAAATATATAAATAATATTACATACTATATATATATGTATTATGTACAGGCAAATGAAAAGCAAAATATTATACCTATGGAGAAAAATATGTGTACTTTTTTACTCTTAACAATGTTTTTCTAAAATTTATCCTAATAATAACTTTCCACAAAAAAAAAATATGTAAATGTAAACAAAATCTATTAAATGAATACAAATACAAAAGTTATATAGCAGAAAAAAATATGATTTATTCGCAGAGTTCTTATTAAATTGTAATAAGGAAGTAAACAAAAAAAGAAAAATTATAGATTACTGTGCAACTCCGAAAATAAAGTAGGATCTATAGAATTCTGCAATGTTCAAACCTAGAACTGGCAACAATTGTTATTGTATTTCATAATAAAGAAATTAAATCAATAAAAATATTAATTTTTTCAACACACAACAAAAACAAATTGTTTTATTATTTTCTCAATTGGCAAATTTTATTTATTAAATTGATAAAGCAGCAGAATTGGAATATTTGGCATTTTATTTTTGTTATTTTGTATATGAAAAATTAAATTTCAAGCAAGGAAAGTAAAAGCGATAGCAAGGATATAGATACCACTATAAAACATTACATTGTGCAGGTCGCAATAAAAAAAATGTACATACGTCAATACCGACAAAATTTAAGAAAATAAACAAATAATATATATATACCTTAAACATTTATATAAATTGTACGTCACAAACACGAAAACACAATTTTCACAACAACAACAACAAACAAACAAAAATTATCCCTGGATTTTTTCTATAACAAAAAATAAACAAGTTTTGTACTTTTTTTCAAAAGCTGAAACATGATAAAACATATATTTTGTATACAGAACAAATAAATAAATATATTATATAATACATTTTTAGTAAAAAAATAAATAAAAAGAACATACACACATGCAGAAATCCCTGTGAGGTACATAGGTGATAGAGTTTAAGGATATGTCTAACTTTATAATTAATAAAACACTTTATATAAGAAGAATTAGTTATATTTATCTTTTTTATAAAACAGTTAATAAAATCTAACGGAAATTATATAAGTGTGTGAATAAAATACGTGTTTGTACAGGAATCATGTAGGGTCTAAATCGGAAATGGTTGAAAAAAATATATTAGTGTCTGTAATAAAATAAATTTGTTTTTGTCCTTTTTTTAACTGTTATAATAGCAAATAAATATGTTAAATCAAAGAATTTTTTTATTTTTTTTTGAATAACATGGAAAATTTGTTTAAAAGTATGTATGTTCGAAAAAAATAGTCCTGTTTAGTTTTTGAAGGTAAGCATGAAAATCGTAAACGTACAAAAATGGCGCGTGAAAAATAACTATTTTATTTTTGAGGAAAAGAAAAAAAGAAGTAAATTCAATTTACTCCTCGCTTGATAGAAAATTTAAACTTTCAATAACAAAACATTTCATCGTTAGAGGTTTTGAATGATTATTTTTCAGTTTATTTGGTTTTTTTTTTTATAAAATTGTTAATTTATTTATTTATATTTTTATTCATAAAAAAAGTGTCCTCAAAAACAATTAAACACTTTTTCTTTTTTATTCTGCTAGAACTATAAGATTTCAATGGAAGAAAGAAAGTTCATATTCCTATATTAAATTCCTCCTCATTTTGCCCAACCAAGAAGAGACACAATATTTCTGACAAACTTAACAAAAATTAAAAACCGTTCATTAAAAGAAACAAAAAATTAAACAAAATAAATAGGACATTTTCCATGTTAATATCTCAATGTCACTAGATAAGCTTGAAAATAAAACTATCCCCTCAGAAATCAAAATCTAAATGTGTCTTAGAAGTAAAAACAAAAAAAAGTGTTTCTCCCTTAAGTAAGTTTAAAAAACAAAATACAAAAATTAAATAAAAAAACAACAAATTTACCAAATGACAATGCGAAATGTTAACGTCATTTGCAGGCGCTACGATGTGTACATGATTAAATTTAAAACTTCAATATTACGATTTTATTATTTTAAAATGTATAATAATGTTAATGTTTATACTTTTAACAGTAAATTTATATTTATGAAAAAAGACATTCAAGAATGATTTGTTTGTTTTGTTTTTTCTTTGTTAATCCTTTTGTTTGTCATTATTGTAAATGTATTTTAATTTTTTTTTTAATTAATAAATAAAATAAAAAAGAAATATTAATAAAATACAAAAAAAAATATATTATCAAAAAATAGTCCAACGAAGATGTAATTTTTACATAAAAATAAGTAAGTGTGTAATAAATTCGAAAAGAATCGTTTGTGGTTTGTCTATGGCTTGATTTTAAGTTTAATTTTAAAAATAATGTAGGGCTTACAGTATTTGAGTTTCAATGTCAAGGTATCAAGGGACAATTCTAGAAGTTCAAAATGCGAAATACTGGAATATTAGGTGTAAGGAATTATTTGAAAACTCATGACATCATAACTTATACTTATCAACGGACAAAGGGGTATGCTCATTTTCGGCCCGGAGTGTACACCAATGAGTTTGGTATCAAATTAAAGGTTGTTCTAAGCCGGATATATCTGCAAAAATATTTTTAGATAACTCATGGGAGATCCGAGATATTTGAGATTGAAGTTCGAAAAGTGCAAACATTAAAAATCGGCACTTTTTCGACATAAATGGCAATATCTTTGGATTTAAAGAGCTAGGAAAATCACAGTGGTACTAAATTAAAGGTGTCAAACATATCTTTCAAGTGAAACAATAATTATATTTGTATGATTTATATATTTTGAGATATTTTGAATTAAAGCTTCGAAAAACAGTAGTTTTTAGGCAAACTTTTATGCGATAATATTTTTTAAGATTCAATGACGACTTTTATTTCTTTTGGCACCTTTAAGTAGCCTAGTTCACAACCTTTATTTTCATATACAATTTATCGGGATTTCCTCAATAATCTTTGATTATAAGCAACAAATCTTTCAAAATATGCCTCAAACGTAAACATTATGAAGTTTATTCTCTTTTTAGTTATTCTTATATATTAAGTTATGTAAACATGCATTTTTGAAAAGGTACTTAAAACATCCTGAGCAGTGCCATGAAATAGTTCCTGAAAAGAAGCTGAGTTGATTTTGATAACATTCATCTCTTAAATATTAAAAGAGTACCATATGAGTGGCATAAGCCTATCATACTAGATAGTTTTAACCACTTTGCAGCACTCACGCTATTATCTATACATGAATTTTGAATTATATTCTAGCAGATTTTTGTATAGAAAACAATTTTAGGAGACGAATTTATTTTACGATTTTAATAGTTTCTTTGACTCGCTTTAATTATAAAAACCAAATTTTGTTCAGTTGTGCAACTTATCAATTAAAACAAGCACTTTCTTATTACGAGGAGTGTATCCGAAGTTATGGCTCTTATAATAAACAAGGACCCAACCAACAATCTCCCAGGAGGTTTACCCCTAACAATATATTCTTAATTATTATTTGGTAGGATTCCAAGCATACGTTTAAGCCGGAAAATGTAATTTATATATATTTTATGAATTAGCTAGCTGCCCCGACAAACGTTGTTTTGTCAACGATAAACATTTTTTTTTGTGAATCTTAATTCTCTTCTATTTTTGTCTGTGCAAGAAATGTATATCGTTTAGGTCATTTGAATAGTTAAAAAATTTTATTTAATTTCTCGGGGTTCTGACTAAACAAAGATATGACGTGTGACCTTATTGAAACAAAACTTTTTCCTAAAAAAATTATGACATCGCTTCCATTTTTCTTTTGTAACCCAACACATATAAGACTTTTATATATTTTAAGTTCATGACCGCCCACAGCATCGTAATTTTTAATGGCCTTAAAGAATTTGCATATCCTTATAAGCTATAACACACACTTAATAAGCTTTCAAAAATAGTTTTTGAACTTGCAAGCGCTTTGGATCTGGATATCTATTTTAAATAATCAAAACTAAAAAAGATTTCATATTTCATATTTCGATTCATAGTTCATATTTCCAAGCGTTTTGAATCTTTTAGGAAAGATATTTTGAAAAAATTGAAAGATAATTTATTGACCAATAAATATTTACGTGTGTTTTGGAAAAATTAAGCTTTCCTTCGGCTATTTTGGTCACATTAAGCGTTGCAATGAAACAAAAGGTTGTTACATTAACTTTTCCCGACGTTTCGGCAGGGGTTGCTGCAATAAAGTTCCCCTGAGGAAGGCAGCAACCCCTGCCGAAACGTCGGGAAAAGTTAATGTAACAACCTTTTGTTTCTTTGCAACGCTTAATGTGACCAAAATAGCCGAAGGAAAGCTTAATTTTTCCAAAACACACGTATTTTGAAAAAAGTCGGAGAAGCTTGTTTTAGTTTGTTGATGTCAGATTAATTTTATTTAGTATTTGAATGAAAGAAACAATTTATTGTGCTTTCATCCTTCAAAAAGTATGGAAAAATGAATTTAACGCATAACACGTGTGTTATGATGTTGATCAACAGGATATAGAAGCGGTTGTTCAATGTTACTGCAATTGTCTAGTAGGTCGAAGAACGGTTGGACGCGGAGCTCATATTATGACTATAATTTGGTTTTTAGTTGGGCAAGATATGAAAGTAGTTTATAAGACTCCCTTCTCAATTCATAATAAACTTTTAATAACTAATGATTCGGTTTAGAATAACCTATGTTTTTCCAAGCTCATTACCATTAGATTTATTTATTTTTCTTTCAACTTTCATACCATTCGCAAAAAAATTATTTACTTATTGTTTTAATTTTTCACCATTACTATACTAATTTCTTTTTATATTTTATTTTAGTGTCATGAGATTTGACAGCATATTTCTTATCTATTATTGTCAAAATGAAGAAATTGTTAAAGAAATCCCGATAAATTGTATATGAAAATAAAGGTTGTGAACTAGGCTACTTAACGGTGCCAAAAGAAATAAAAGTCGTCATTGAATCTTAAAAGATATTATCGCATAAAAGTTTGCCTAAAAACTACTGTTTTTCAAAGCTTTAATTCAAAATATCTCAAAATATATAAATTATATAAATATAATTGTTGTTTCACTTGAAAGATATGTTTGACACCTTTAATTTAGTACCACTGTGATTATCCTAGCTCATTTAAATCCAAAGATATTGCCATTTATGTCGAAAAAGTGCCGATTTTTAATGTTTGCACTTTTCGAACTTAAATCTCAAATATCTCGGATCTCCCATGAGTTGTCGACAAAATGTTTTTGCAGGTATATCCGGCTTAGAACAACCTTTAATTTGATACCAAACTTCTTGGTGTACACTCCGGGCCGGATGTCCCTTAGTGCCTGGCTACACAGGGATTTTTCAGTGCCCTAACGAGTGAGTTTGTAGGCAAGAGAAACGAAACGTGAAGGGGGAAGATGCTCACGAAGGGAACTGAATTTTCTGTGTGAGCAATACAGTTTCATTCTTAAATTGTTCCTCTTTTTGAAGTTTGTTTGTTTGTTTGTTTTTTTTTCAGGCAGGCGTTGTCAAATCTTTCATTTGAAAATATTATATATTTGAACATCCATAATTTTTTTTTAAAGAATTTGAGAAATTCAAAAGTTTGTATCAAAAATTCAAAACGTAAGTTTTGAATTTCTAAATATAAAAAGTTGTTGTCGAGAAGAGCTTCTCGAGTCTCGACTTGCTGGTAAAGTGTGAGAACAAAATCCAGACTCGTATTAAAATCGGTTTGAACTCGAAAATGCCTTCGCGTTTCCCACCCGTAGTGTTTTATACGCCCAAAGAGTTGGGTGGTCTCGGAATGTTGAGCATGGGTCTCGTTCTTATCCTGCAGTCAGACTTAAGATGGTCTAAGGAAACTGATGTCGGAATTACACATTTCCGATCAGGTAAGTTGATAATGTTTGTTTAACATCAAAACTGCCTGGTTTAGATGGTGAAAATCATTTTAGGTATGTCGCACGATGAGGATCAATTGATTCCCAATCTTGACCAATACATGCAGCCGTCATTTGACCTTGGAAGATTTTGAAGACAGTTGGGATTGGATGGTATTCCTCGTATCAATACACTTTTCCAAAAAGGTCGACACACTCTGGCATACGACAAGGGATGGCGCATTCGAACTGAATTCAAGCAATACCAAGTTCTCACGCAAAACCCCTTCTGGTGGACGCATCAATCAATATCACAGATGTGTGGGCGTTGATTCGTGATGGATTTGTTTAAATTAAATTTCGATAGGCAATAAAGTGTTGAATCGCCCACTTCAACGGTGATTTGAGGTGATTTTAGTCGCTCTTGATTTTCATTGTCGCGAATCGCTATAAAATGGTTCTTTGAGGTTGTCTGGTACTAGATTGTTGAATTTTGAACAAACCCGGACATTCTTGAATTCTCGCCGATTTCGAATTTCGATTCGATTTTTATATACCTACCATTTGTCTTCTTCCAACAAACTGCACAATGGTATGAGTTTCCTAGGCGAGGTTTTCGTATAGGTTCCAGATGTGGACTTGGAGTTAAGGAAAACAAGACTGAACTGATGTTATTCACTACCAGATATGAAATAACCTCCTTGCCTCTACCAAGATTAAATGGACAACAACTTGCTTTATCCAAAAAAGCTAAATACCTAGTTATCCTATCCTAGACTCCAATTTAAATTGGAAAAGTAACATAGAAGAAGGAGTAAAGAAAGCTAGTATGGCATTCTACTCTTGTAATAAAACCTATGGTAAAAATGGGGAAAAGGACTTAATATGATACTTGGGATCTATTGGCACAATCCCGAGACAGATATGGCTCACTTACGACCAGAAACGTACCAAGGAACTTCTGAATAAACCTAGGTCAGACATTGGTAGGATAGTTACCATTTGCACAGGCCATTGGCTATTCGGACAACATGCCTTGAAACTTGGTATTCCACAACACAATTTTATGGTATCAAAACGGCGTAATTAAAGCGCTAATTATGTTCCTGGACAGAGGCTGCAAAGAACCTACCTATCTATACCTACCTACCTACATATGTTCAAAAAAAGGTTTAAATAAATAATTTTTTTTGCGTCGTCAAAATTTATCGTGATTGTCATAATTTAAAAAAATGTCAAACAAAAAAGAGACATTTCACGTTCCCCGCAACGAAATGGAAAAGAAGAACGTGAGTAAGCACAACAGTGTGTAGCCACCGCACGTGATTTTTCAGTAGCTTGAAAAATCTCTGTGTAGCCAGGCACTTATAAAATGATCAATCCCCTTTCTTTTTCTCGTTTTTTGACAAATCAGAAAGACGTCAAAATAAAACTTCTGACATTTGTCAGAACAAATAAAATTCTCATCGTAAGGTAGTATTTAAAATAACTTGTGTTTTCTCTGATTTATGCCAGATTAGAACTTTGTATGAGGTGCTATTGTGATTAGATATAAACGTAAGCGGTATAGGCCATTAGAAGGTTAATTTTTGTATTTGCGTTCAAATGCTCAGACGTTCAACTTTCATAAGGTCCGTTCATATGAACTGCGACCTGCGTCTGCGAATAATTATTTTTAAGCTATTTCTAAAGCAAATATAAACCTATTCTTTTTTAAATTGGTTAATAAAGTTGCCCGTAGCTAAGTGGTTAGGTGCGTTGGCTGCTAAGCAGAACGTCGTGTGTCGAGTCCTACTCGGGCCCATAAAAGTTTGTATTTCATCTTTCACGAGTACTGCCTCTTGCGAAGAATTGACAAAACTTCCAAGAGTATCAATCTGTCATGAAAAAGTGCTTCTCAACTTTGCCGTTCGGAATCGGCGTTAAATTGTAGGTCCCCTTAATTCTTCACACGCACTCAGAGAATTGTTGATGAGAGTAAGTCACTTAGGCCTTGGCTCTTCAAGAGCTGTCGCGCCACTCTAATTATTTTATTTTATAATAAAGTGAATAAATGGCCACATTAAAATATTTGTATATAGAATACTACCTAAAACTAGTTAAAACTGCGACCGACAACTTCGAACTATGAATATTCAAATGAGAATTCGCAATCCACAAATACAAAACGCTTTCCAAAAATCTACGAATAAATAATTCGCTCGGATTTCAAAAAATCAAAAATCAAATAAATAAATATTTTCTGTTTGTCTGGACCCATGTTCTTTAACTTAGGTGATAACTTATCGCAGTGATAAAAATGAAACAAAAAATTCCACTTTTATCACACCTGCTAAAAATCGGGTTTCTGTAACTGAAAGTGATAACTTAAAACTTCCAATGGAAAGTCCAGTGGAATGTGGTAAATTTGACACTGGAAATTTGTTTACTTCTTCATTTTGTTTGTTTTTCAGCATTTTTTAGTGATTTCAAGCAACTTAAAATTTTACAAATTTAAGTAGTCAATTTCTCTTTTGTCAAACTTTGTTTTAAATTTCTTTTATTTGTTGCGTTTGTTTTAAATTTCGTTTTCCAACCCGAAAGTCGAGTCAGATACATGAATGTTTTTGTTTTTTTTATCTCTGTTAATTGAAGTGCAACATTTCATATAAAAACCGAAAAATTTCATTAGAAGTTCATAATGTGCATAATGTGCTAAATTAGACATTAAAAAGATGGCTTAAATAGCGTTCCGATCAAGTTAAATGTGTTGATATTATATACAGCCAAACCGTGGATGTTGTGTGCCCTATTCAATGGTCACGTACACATCATGAATTCTGAAAACCAAGAATTGGTCAAATATTTCGAAGTTTGTGATGTTCCGGTGTGTTCGGGACGATTTGTGACTCGCAAGAATTAGCCTATCACCGGTTCCGATGATATGCAAATCAGGATATTCAAGATTCAACTATAACACACTGGAGAAGGTGCATTCGTTTGAAGCGCACTCGGATTGCCGTGCATTGAACTCAGCCAAACCCGAAATAAAAATCCGAACGCAAGGCCATTGAGACTTTCCTGCTAGGCGATGCCGGACCCGATATTTTCTATCAGATCCAATCGAATGTTGCCAAACACTGGAAGACAAATGCTTCCCTTTTTTACGCAGCGAACAATACTTACAACTCAAGGACGCTCTTAACTCCGGAGACTTCACGGACCCCACCCTTAATTCTATTTCCGATGGCCAAGACGAACAGAATACATCGTCGGAAACAGAAAACCAAATGGACGTAGCCACACACACCACCTATTCTAGAAAAAAAAAACTAGAACAAATACAGGAGCGATTGGATAAGAGAGTTTGGCGCTAGATGCTTTGAAATACTCGGTGAAACCGGAATCGAAAGTACTGATTATTTTGGAAAAGGAAATGGAATAGTTGCGCAATGAAAAACGCCAAACCGAAGCTCATCTGAGGAGGACAGACTCTTAGTCGGATCACATAGGCAAATGGAAGGCAACAATTCAGAGTCTTGAGGTTTGTATTTCAAAATTCTTGTGACAAACCGAATTTTTTATTGTTTTTCATCAAATCGATAGTAGGTGTTGGATGAAAAGGAATCTCCGCAGTTTATGGTCTTAGTGCATGTGGATGAAGACATCAGTAATCCGACCAATTATTCCAAAGATTCTAGGCCCAGTAACATTTCTAGTGGATGGGTGGTGTTGCGCTCTACTCTATGACACAATTCCATGTAAGCATTCAGGTTTCGGGAGCACATTCAAAGGAATCTAATATGAAACCAATTCAATTACAGGAACAGCATAGAAAATTGAGGCCAATGTGCAATAAACTCAAATCGATGGACCTTCCCACAAATTTTAAATTATTCTTTTTGAAAAACGACAGGAACAGACCATTACACACAATCCGAATGGACGCTTTGTTGTGGTCTGCGGCGATGGTAATACATCATCTACACATCCATGGCTCTACGAAACAAGGCTGCATCTTGTTCTTTAAAGTTTATTTTATTAAAACAACATTGAAAATAAAATAACAAAATAAAATAAAAACATTGTGATTCGCTTGCTGCCGGGCTCTTCTTCATACTCCTCGCCACTTTCATCATATTCTTCGGGCTGGTGTTCCTTGCTGCTGCTGTTTTTCCTTTGGGACTGTCTTGACTGGGATCACATCGATGTTATTAGAATTCAGTTAAGAACTGAGCGTAACCAAACGCTTGGTTATTGAATGATTTTTGTTTGAAATTCTTTCCGATTTCAGATGCAAATAGAAGGCAACATTTGTGTAGTATTATCATCAACATAATTGTCTCTTGTTCTGAAAAAAATTAAAAAATGGAAAGTTCATTTACTTTTGTCAGCAAATTCTATAATTGGACTTACCTAGAACATTTATACTCTCAATTAATTCAAAAAATCTTCGACAAGATTTTTCTTATCACCATCAAAATTGCAAGTGATAATATTTTCATCTTTATCTTTCAAAATTATCGAAGTTGAAAGATACAGAACACCAGTTATCGATAATTTTCCAGTGTTTCTGTTGAGTTCGTTCCGGGTGATAAATTTAACGATTGTCAAAGTTACAGAAACCCACCAACGTGATAACTTGAAATTTGTTTCGATTCCAAGCGTTTATCACTTTTTTCTTGCGAGTGATAAGTTACAGAACATGGGCCCTGGTTTGTTTTTTTTTATGACAGTTCACAGCTCTCTGCGACAACTCATATGAATGAAATAGCAAATACAACAACCTTTCGCAATTCGCAGACGCAGGTCATATCTCCATATGAATAGACCTATAGTCTTTAGGGGCGAACGCAGGGAGGGGGGAGGGGGTTAAAATGTTCGCCAATTCTGTATTCGCCGAGTATCAGAAACAATAAACTGTGGCTGAATGCTGAACACACTCATAATGGAACAAAAAATTTTGTTTGTTTTCCCCGGACACAACACACAAGTGCATTGCTCTTATGAGGGAACACATACCAAAACCGACACGACAAAACGTTTTGTTCCCTCGTCGGTTGCAGTAAATACATGGGGTTGTATAGGAGCAAAACACACGAAGGCAACAAAACGAAACAAAACCTTTTGTTGGATTTGGTTTTGGTGTGAGTTCAGCCTAACTGCGTAAGAATGATGGTGAAATAAAAACAAATCGTTGAAATTCGACATAATTCCGAAACAAGATTTGGTAGCATATTTACTGCAGCTAAGGAAATGTCTGATAAAATGGATTTACAATTTCAAAGTCAGTGAAAGTCATCGATCACGTAGCCATCGCTGCGCAAGTGATCTGTATAGAGACAATAAACTTTATTATTTTGTCTTATAAAGTTCTTTTCAATAATTTAAAGTCATTATAATTGATAAACAATATTATTGATTGATCTCAATCTAAAATGTCATTTTTATGTAAGATTTGCACTGCTGAAGTGGAAAAAAAGCAATCTAGAGTGAATTGTTGTGACTGTTTGGCGGTTTTTCATGCTTGTTGTGTTAACATTCGTGATAGTGACGTAGAATTTCCATTTCGTTGCTCTTCATGTACGTCAATTCGCCGTAAGTCACTCCTCTTTACCTCGGCACCTGTTTATGCACCTACAAATATAAGTGCCACTCTCGCCTCTAAGAAGTCCGCTGCTGCTGCTGCTCAACCCACCACCTCCGGTTCCATCATCTCTGCTGCCACCAGCTCTATTGCCACCAAATTCACTGCTGTGACTGCAGCCTCTGACATCACTACACCCTCTATCACCTGTGTAACTGCTGGAGTGGATGAGACTGCACATCGTCATCATCTCGATCACCAGCCGCTTCTAATTGATGACGTCAAATCTATTTCCTTAGAAGCAATTTATAAAGAATTAATAGAACTAAAAAAAGTTAATTTGGATTATCTCTCTTCTATGCAAGAGCTAAAGGAGGAGAAGAAGGAAATGCAATTGAAAATTAACTCTCTGCAAAGTAGAGTGAATTCGCTGGAACAAATACAATTGGAGAATACTGTGGAGATTGTCGGTATCCCAGACTTGACAAGAGAGAATGCCTTAGATAAAGCTCTTAAGCTTTTCTCTGTTGGACTGGACGAGAATATAAGCGAAGAACATATAGATAACGTGTATGTAAAGAAAATTACAAGTGATAAACCGAGTGGCTCTCATACAAATAATTCTAAACCTAAAGCTACAAGCGTATTGTGCGTAAAATTCTGTTCTCTGAGCACCAAACGAAGGCTTATGAAGAAAACAGTGGCGTTCAAAAAAAATTTGACAGCCAAAGTTTTTGGAAATAATTTCAGCCAAAATAATGCCATCTATATAAATAACAGTTTGTCTTACCATAATAGAGAACTTCTTAAAGCTGCCCAGATTGTTAAAAAATCTAAAGGATATAAATTTTTATGGTTTCAAAACTCTAATCTTTTAATCAGAAAACAAGAAGGTGAAAAAGCTATTAAAATTAAGTGCTTAGAAGACATAAACAATCTATAATATTAATGCCTTTTGATAATCTAATTAATTTTGAACCAGATGAAGTAGTGCTTTCATATAATTTTGATAATGACCTATTGTTAAGTGTTTTTCTGAATAATCGTGTTTATCCTAACAATTTTTATATTATACAACAAAACATCCGTAGTCTTCGTGCAAATTTTGATTTTCTATTGCTCCATATTGAATCGTGTTCTTATAAGCCAGATTTAGTTTTTGTAACAGAAATTTGGATTTTCGACGATGAGAAAGGTAATTTTTTAATTCCTGGATATACTTTTTTTGCAACCTTACAATAATTATTGTGCTGGTGGTGTTGGCGTTTTTATAAGAAATGTGCACATTAATTGCGATGTGGTTTGCAATAATTTAATTTCCTCGGATTATATTAAAGTAACTTTTAGTTTGAATAACGAAAAACACTGTTTTTTGTGTGTCTATAGGCTTCATGACGGTAATAGAGATGTTTTTCTTGAAGTACTTAATGTTCTTTTAGTTAATGAAAAGACAAAAAATCTAATTTTTTTGGGTGACATTAACATTGATCTTCTCTCTAAAACCCAATGCGTGGAGAATTATTTAATGCTGCTACCCTCTTATGGTTTGGAATCTTATATTAACGTTCCTACTAGAAACTCTGAACACTCGAAGACTTGCATTGATCATATTTTCTGTAGAAATAGTGTATCTCATAATTTTAAGCCAGTTAGCTCTTTGGCCGATTTGGGCCTAACTGATCACTGTATGACCAGTTTACATTATTTAGATTTCGTGGTTGACAAAGAAAACGCTTTAGAAGATGTTGAAGTTAAGAAAATTGATTTTGTCAGACTCAATTTGTTTTTGCGTTTTGAATTCTGGGACGGTGTTTATAATGATAATAAACCTATCACTTGCTTATGATAGGTTTATTGAAAAACTAAATTTTTATCTTGATAATTGTACCAAAAGATCGGTTAGAAAGAACAAGTTTAAACATCTGAAGGAATGGATGACAGTGCATATTTTAGATAAAGTAAACAAAAAAAATAAGCTTCGTAAAAAATGTAAAAACAATCCAAATAATACTCGGTTAAGAAATGAATACAAAAAAGTATGTACAAATCTATCAAAAGAAATTAAAACTTGTAAGGAAAATTATTACTTAGCAGAACTTGAAAAAAATAAAAACAATATTAAAGGTGAATGGAAGGTAGTAAACAAAATTTTAAATCGCTCTTCGCAATCTAAAAAGCCTTTAGTTATAGAAGATGATAATATTATAATAACTGATACTACTGATATAGCTAATCGTTTCAATAATTTTTTCATCTCAATAACTGAAAATGTTTCAACGGAAGTTTTTAGGAATAGAAATGACACTTTTATTTCTCATGGTTTAGTTAGTGATAATGTTGTTTCACAGAGTCTTTTTTATGATCCTATTCGGCCTAATGAACTACTCTCCATCATTCAAAAGTTAAAGAAATCTAGTTCTGTAACCAATGATAATTGTTCCAGTTTAATCTTCAAACAAATTGCATACAACATTGTGGATGTTCTTGCACATATTTTTAACTAGCAGTTGCCCGCGACTTCGTCCGCCTCTCCCTCGTCCACCGGCCAGAGTATCATCTCGACTTGTGCATCATGCGCGCATGGGAATTTTGTTCGGAAGTTATTGTAAAATTGCATTGCAGTCAACTCTCCCTAGGTCGTAATTCTCTTGAACTTGAAAAATTTGAGCACTTTTTATGATTCCCTTCAGTTGTTCATACTTAAAGCATTCCCTTGGGTGAACTCTCCCTAATTGTAATATCTCTCTTACTTCTGCATCGTTTTTTTCGTTAAGTAAATTTTTTTTTCTTTAAACTGAGCATATTTTTTAGTTAAGAAGTACATAAAATGATATGGTTTAAACACAATAATCTGCACATATAGTGCAATCAATCACATTCACAAATCAATTGAACTCTCAAAATTCTAATTTGAGCAGTTATTAGGCCAGTTC
Organism: Sphaerophoria taeniata; assembly: GCA_943590905.1. Lineage (NCBI taxonomy): Eukaryota > Metazoa > Arthropoda > Insecta > Diptera > Syrphidae > Sphaerophoria > Sphaerophoria taeniata. Next base: position 31,826,454 of record OX016541.1, read on the forward strand.
CACCTAACAACATCTCACTGAGATTTCAATGTCACCTTGACTGAGGCAAAATCATTTGGTGGAACATAATTCTCAGTTATCATTGAGATTTAATGGTTACCTTACTAATTGTTGCTGCACATATGTCAGCCACGTCAAATAGCAGAGATCTCAGAAAAAAATCTCAGTTCTCACATTTCCACAGATTCTTCGCTGCTATTGGTCGCAGCTTAATTTTAAGTAGAATAAAGCCTTCCTCGATTAATGGACTATCCAACACAAAACGAATTTTACAATTCGAAATAGTAGTTCCTGAGATTACCGCGTTCAAACGAACCTTATATTGTATTGTATTGTATTGTATTGTTTGCCGTTTTTTCCACATTTTACACAAATTCTTCGCTCCTATTGGTCGCAGCTAAATTTTATATAGCTTCAAGCCTTCCTTGATAAATGGACCATTCAACATTTAAAAAATTGTTCAATTTCATAAAGCAGTTCTTGAGATAAGCGCGTTAAAACGCAGAAAAATGTATATTTTTGCCGTTTTTTCCCATATTTTCCACAGATTCTTCGCTGCTATTGGTCACAGCTTAATGTTAAATAGCCTCAAGTCTTCCTCAATTAATGGACCATCCAACACAAAAAGAATTATACCATTCGAACCAGTACTTCCTGAGATAAGTGCGTTAAAACGCAGAAAAATGTATATTTTTTGCCTTTTTTTCCCCATTTTAAACAGATTCTTCGCTGCTATTGGTCACAGCTTAATGTTAAGTAGCCTAAAGTTTAAGTCGATTAAGGCACCATCCAACACAAAAAGAATTATACCATTCGAACCAGTAGTTCCTGAGATTACCGCGTTCAAACAAACAAACTCTTCAGCTTTATATATTAGTGTAGATAAAAGTGTGTACGGTGGTGGTGTCTTTCCAAGTTCTCTTAAAATTGCTGAGGTCATTCCTCTATATAAAAAATCTAACCCTTGCAGTATGAATAATTACAGACCTATTTCTCTGTTACCTGTCTGTTCAAAAATTTTTGAGAAGGCGATGAAAAATAGAATATTGAAATTTCTAAATAAAAACAATTTCTTTAGTGAATGTCAATTTGGATTTCGAGCTCACAAATCAACTGAAGATGCGTTGTTAAAATTTTGTAGTGAAATTTATGAAAACATTAACGATAATTTATTCGCAGCTGGACTCTTCATTGACTTAACCAAGGCTTTTGATTTAGTAGACCATAATATTCTTTTGACCAAATTGCATAATGCAGGAATGCGTGGATTTATCTATAATTGGTTAGACTCTTATCTATCTGTCAGAAAACAAGTAGTAAAAATAAATGGTAGCTTAAGTAGTGTATCTAACATTAGTATTGGCGTTCCCCAAGGTTCAGTTTTGGGTCCCTTGCTTTTTTTTTAATTTTCATAAATTCTATTTTCAATCAGAAATTCAAAGGAAAAATTACTGCATTTGCTGACGATATGGCTTTTTCATATGGTTGTAAATCTTTGCTAAACTTAATCTGTGACATTAACGCTGATTTAGACATTCTAAGACGCTGGTTTGCAGTTAATAAAATGGTGTTGAGCAATAAAACAAAAATTATGTATTATAGTCTATCAGGGTCTCATATTTTAGACGATTGCGATATTTTTTATCATTCTTCAGATTGCGAAAAATTCAAATTTGATGCAAATGATTCTTACAGTTTCATTTCTAATGAATACTGTTCCCCTCATTGCTTTCGGATAGATTTTGTCAAGACCTTCAAATACCTTGGTGTCTTACTTGACAGCAAATTGAACTGGTCTGATCACACCCAAGCACTAATGAAATACTTGTTATGTTGTTCTAGGCAATTTTTACTCTTGGATTGTACTGCTCACAAAAATTACTAGTTATGATCTATTACGGTATTGTTCAGTCCAAAATTCAGTATGGAATAACTTGTTGGGGGGGTTCTTATCAAAACAAGATTAATCCTCTTCTTATTCTTCAAAAACATATTGTACGAATCATTTGTAGGAAAAATCGTCTTCATAATAGTTTCATTTTATTTCAGGCATTAAAAATTCTGCCTCTTAGACATTTATACTACTTTAAAGTTTTAAAATTATTTTTCATAAGAAGTGGATATCTTTCAACTAGAAATAATCCTCGACATAATTTGCGAGTAAATACTATGGCGCAAAATTATAGTCGCTAATGAACAACTTTAGTGTGATACTAAGCTTAAAATGACGTTTGAGTCATATTTGAAACGTCATTTTAAGCTAGTATCACACTAAAGTTGTTCATTAGCGGACTATAATTTTGCGCCTATGTTTTTGGTTAACATCCCCTCTTTTAATAAGATGCATTTTAGGAGATTCTATACCATAGTTGCTCCCTCAGTTTTTAACAAATTGCCTCTCTCTATAAGATGTATAAGAATTTTGTCTTGTTTCCTACAAAATGTTAAATCATGGCTTTTTGAACACGATCACATTCAAATTGAAAACTTGTTGAATTTAATTATTTAATTCCACTATTTATTGAAAAAAAAAAAAAAAAAAAAAAAAAAAAAAAAAAAAAAAAAAAAAAAAAAAAAAAAAAAAAAAAAAAAAAAAAAAAAAAAAAAAAAAAAAAAAAAAAAAAAAAAAAAAAAAAAAAAAAAAAAAAAAAAAAATTCCACTCATTTATGTTTTCTATTTTCTATCTTCTTCACCTTGCACAAAACTATGTTGATTTATTTTACTTTTAATGTATTGATGAGCATTCGCCACTAGCACTAGCTTTAAGCTACGCTAAAGAGTGTCTCTTAATTTGTTTTGTTTTCGGTTACATTCATAATTATGTTATTCGGAAGATCACTAATTGCTTGTTTACATATACATATTGTTCGTTAATAATTTTTTTTTCTGGATTTTCTAAGATTGTATATTATTTTGCATCAATTCCTTCATCTTCATTTTCTCAATCTTCCAAACTTTATGTATAACTTTATTAACTGTACCTTGCAAAATGAATTAATAAAAAAAAAAAAAAAAAAAATGCCAAACAGACAAAACGAGACAATTATTTGGGTGGTCCGGAATAATATTTTCGTCGGTCTGTCTATGTTTCTTTTATGGACCATTTGTTGGTTCAGCTATAAAATCAGTTCCTCGACCATCGTGAATGAATTTCCAAAATTCAAAATATTTTACCAGAAAAATTTTGCAAACTTGATGAAGAAGACATGAAGAGAACTGTTGAGGTATTTGCTCTTGAATGGCCAGATGATATAAGAGGAAATTTGGATGATTTTCTAGCTGAAAGGAGAATGTGGCGCAGGTAAAAATTTAATTCTTATTTCTTATAAATTCCTTATAGTCAATGTTAAACGAACTATTGTTGCAGACATGGCTTTAGTATGTCAAATGAAAAACGGCTTGATGTTACTTAACATCCTCAAGGAAATAGAAATCAATCCTCAATCAGAGAATGTAATAAACACTATGGCAAAAGTACCAAGGCGCTTGGATTTTACTTTATAAATATTTCTTAACCACGAATGTATAAATGTAGACACCTATGTGTATAATTTTTATTCATACATGTTTCTTAGGCTGTGTGCGAATTGGATGAATTGTGGTTAAGGCCGTGTGCGAATTGGATGAATTGTGGTTAAAAAATAAAAATGGATGAATTTTTAACCACTACTGTCATTTTTTAACCTGCTCAGCAGCTAGTCAAATTATGCGAAGTGTCAAAATTTAACCAAACGTCAAGTTTTAACCCATTTTTAACTGAATTCGCACACGGCCTTAGTACCAAAGTGCCAAGGAATTAAAAAAAAATAATTTAATATCTATGTATTTTTTGACGGTGACCCATAGAATCCATCAATCTGTCATCGTCATAGTATACCTATACGTTGCTGTCAACGTATTTGCCGGATAGAATCGTCCCATTCCCATACAATAGGCCAATTCCATCTAAAAATATCTCACTGAGATCTCAATGTCACTTTGACTGAGGCAAAATCATTTGGTGGAACATAGTTCTCAGTTTCCATTGAAATAATATTTCAATAATATTATAATGGTAACCTAACAAATTGTTGTTGCACATCTATCAGTCACGTCAAAATAGCTGAGTGAGAAATCGAATACGTAGTATATTTTGAAAGTTTCATTTGTTTAGTTTAAAAATTAACCACGAAACTTGCAACATACAAAAATATTAAGGCCGTGTACGAATTGGGCGAATTGCCAAATTTTAGCCTGCTCTGCAGCTAGTGTAATTTTATTTAACACGAAGTGTCAAATTTCAACCAAACGTCAAGTTTAACCACACTTTTTAACGCAATTCGCACACGGCCTAAAATTTAAAAATCAAAATTGTGTCTGTCTCTTTCCATCGCATCCGTTACGAACTTTCGTTATGTTCTTTAAAAACATGTCTATTCTATTGAGTTGTCAGTTAAAAACAATAAAAACGTCTACGCTAACCGCTGACGGATTGACGAATTCTATGGGTCGCCGTCAGATACACAGATGTAAAATTTGCGGTGTGAACATATTTCGGCTTTCTGAAAACGTTTTAACGAAAACAAAAAGACATAGCAGATACTTTTTCAATCTAAAATTATATTTCGTAACGATTCAATATCATTGAATGCAGCCATTTTATAAAAATAAAAATCGATCAAAAGCTGTAGCTTGACATTTTGGTGGGAATTTAGAAGAACTAAACTCTTAACAGGTTTATGTGTCTCCAAACAGCGCATGTAGTTAAACAATGTTGAGATACAAAAGCATATTTTGTGAAATTCTGGTCCACTGTTATCGTCTTCTTGCTCATTGGGGGAACTATAAAAAGAATTCAAATTCAAAATAACAAAATCAGGCACAATTGTCCAATCATGGAGTTCCAACAGTTTCTCAATGACTTTATCAACATCTGAATGGTATCTGGTTAAGAAAATAAATGAGATAGTAAAAATATTTTGTTTCAATTGTTACCGAAAGTAACGTACGATATAATAAAATGTTGCATCTGCCTTTTTGTCAGGCCTATAAGAGCTGATATAAAATCAACATGTTGCCGCGTAAATAGGAGCACTCTTTTGTTTAGCTTTATCATATTAGCTGCGATCTGCAATAAATTGTCTTTGTTTTCTACAGAAAGTTTAGGAACAGTTCAGATAATAATTACCTTAATGAACTCTTGAATGTCATCTATATTTTCAGGAGAAGTGTATAGGAAATTTAATGGTTTTTTGTTTGCAGTATCCATTTAATTTTCTCTCGCCGAATGTCGATTGTTTTTTTTTATTTATGTATAAGGCCGTGTGCGAATTGGATGAATTGTGGCTAAGGCCGTGTGCGAATTCAGTTAAAAATGGGTTAAAACTTGACGTTTAGTTAAATTTTGACACTTCGCATTATTTGACTAGCTGCTGAGCAGGTTAAAATATGACAGTAGTGGTTAAAAATTCATCCATTTTTAATTTTTAGGCCGTGTGCGATTTGGATGAATTGTGGTTAAAAAATAAAAATGGATGAATTTTTAACCACTACTGTCATATTTTAACCTGCTAAGCAGCTAGTCAAATAATGCGAAGTGTCAAAATTTAACCAAACGTCAAGTTTTAACCCATTTTTAACTGAATTCGCACACGGCCTTAACCACAATTCATCCAATTCGCACACGGCCTAAAAAATAAAAATGGATGAATTTTTAACCACTACTGTCATTTTTTAACCTGCTCAGCAGCTAGTCAAATAATGCGAAGTGTCAAAATTTAACCAAACGTCAATTTTTAACCCATTTTTAACTGAATTCGCACACGGCCTAAATCAAAAAAAATGATTATGGAATGGACTCGTTCAGGTTCACAATATTTTAACATTCAAATTGCCAAGCCAAAAGTGATACCAATTCCCAAGAATTAATGTTTAGTAAATGGTTCGCTCATACTAGCTATTGAGCGCATTCCGAAACCTAGTGACTACGTAACGTAGTCAACTCGTTGATTGGTTGATTAGTCGTTTTGAACCAATCATGACCAGTTGACTAAGTAGTCACTAGGTTTCGGAATGCGCTCATTCTCTTTTTGAATTCCATGAATCCGGAGTGAAATTTCAAAGAGTTGAATAGAATGCATTGCCTGTTGCCCGACATCTTCGAATTCTGCTTTGTTATCCTATTCTGTTTCTAAATTGGTATTACACGTTGACTTTTGAAACTAGATTCATAAAACTAATTTGACAGTTCTCTTTCAGTTCCATATCGTTGTCTTAAACTGTCAAAATAGGCAACAATTTAATTTAGAATTTTGAAAATGTTGCCAACAAAAGTTCAACTTCAAATTCAAAAAATGTGTGAAGCGACTACATCGGGAAGAGCTATGTCTCAGTTGAATATCTCTGAGATCAGTGAATATATCATCTTACAAAAATGACCTAAAAAATTTAAGTGATTTTCTTCCAGATAACGATGCAATGCATCAGAAAGCCTTGGAACTAGAACTGCTCCAAAAGTCGTCCGTGTAATTTTCTCAGATTCTGAATGAGTTTGTTTTGTTCATTTTTGTATTTTCTTTATTTAATAAATGTTTGGACTTCTTAAGAAAACTGAGGGATATGAAATTTAAAAAAATGTATTAATGCTGCCACGCGGGTTTCTGTTTCTATAATCTCGACCAACATAGCGAAAATTGTTTCCTGTAGGGAAAAACTAAGTTTTTCTTTGGTGATACATCGTCGGAGTCCTCCTTCCTGGGTTTTTTTTTTCTTTTTTCTACTTGGATCGGCTATGTCTTCAATGTTAGACATCATTCTAGAGAAACTCACTTCCATTCCTTTAATTAAAATCACTCTAAACTTTTTGTTTCAATGTGAAGCAGGATCTCTTAACTTTTTCGACAACTTTATGAAGTTCTTGACTGACTTTTCAATTGGAATGAAGTAAACGAAATCAAGTCAAAAAGAACAGCAAAAAAACAGAAAAGAGGAAAGAGAGACGTCAAATTATTTCACGGAAAATTCTACCCACGTGACACAAGTCGATTTTCTTCTGTCTCATATTTTCGAATTTTGGTGTTCGAAGTGTTGCATGCAACCAGTTTCATCGTGTAATAGCAGACTTATGGGGTTTTTAATTGAGCAAAAGTGACAGTTCTGATTCTGAAAAGAAGAGAATTTCCCTTCTGATTTTAAAACCAGAATGCTTCTTTTTAGATTCCAGATTGCCAATTAAAAACGCCATTAGTAAAACTAAAATAGAATTTTTGAATTGAATTGAATTTATATTGAGCCTTTTAGGTTACAGTTGCTGTCTTATTCTAATATTACAATTGAAGTGACACTGGCCCCTAGTAATAAACATGCGTAAAGTCGGTTTGAAAGTCACTTTTGTAAATGAGAAGTTGGAGGCTATAAAGTCTTGCCTGCTCTTTCTGTTTCTTTGAATATAGTTTGTGCATTGTCACCTCGTGGCAACCAGTTCTTACTCAAAAAGAGAGTTGAGGTATATTTTCTTGTGAATTTCTTTTCCACACTTAATTCTACATACTAATATAACAGATAAAAATAGATTTATATATATTTATCAATTTCATTGGAAAACAACGCCGTCTATATACTTTTAAAAAAAATATTTCGGATTTGCTAAATTATTCTGAATGCATCCATTTTTCAATCAATTTACTGGCATCACTTATCTGAGCTCAAATATGAGCTATAAAGCCAACTATCCGTCTCTCTCGCTCCTTCAGCGGCTTTAAAAAAACTGAGCAAATCGAATAATTACCCTCAAATGAAAAAACCTCACCTCCGCCATTTAAATAATTGTGTTCTTCAGTGATAAATCGTTGAGCAAGTCGTGCTTGGTGTTAATCTAAGATTTAATAGTTTCTTTTTCATACTTTCGCAAGTAAAATAAATATAAAAAACAATTGTTAACCATGTCTGATGAAAAGAAGGTAAGTTCTATAATATTTGTTTATCCATTTTGAAACAAAAGAGAGTAAATTCGATGTCAAAAAGTTTGCTTCGAAAAATTTGGTGCGGGTATGACGCCGACAACATGGCGCGGTGTATGCCAACCTCCGGCTTTTTTTTTTTTGCAAATGAAAATTTCTCTAAACGTACATTTTGGATGTGAAATTTAGTATTTTATTAAATTTATATGCAAACTTTTGATCAGTTTGTAGAATTAACATATCAATTTTGATGTATATTTTTGTCAATGCTAAAAATACGATGAACCAGCTAGAATTTGTCTGCCTGGAGCATTCACAAAGGCAACTCACGAGGTAGCTGTTACATTTTCAGTTTGATTAAAATTGTAAAATCATGTTAATACATGTTCCTGTGCTTTGACAGAAATCTTTGTCATTCTTAAAAATTCTTTGTAATATTTTATATGTATACCAGTTACAGTTGCAGCAAAAAGTCGCCGCCCACTTGCATTTTCTTTAGCATAGCATAGGATTCTACGATTTGTTAGGTTAGGAAATGCACAACATTTTTTAAGAAGTCCCAAAGTATTTTCCTTCTATCTGTTCAGATTTCTCCATTGTTTAAATTTTTTTAGCGCGCTGAAATATGGCGTCCTAAAAAGTACAATATTGCAAAAAACGACAGATGTATGGAAAGCGGTTTACTTTTTTAGGTACACCTTACACTAATTTGTGTCCATTTATTAGAGGCGCTTGTTTATTAGGAGTTTATAGCATTCAAGCGGAAAATGTTAAAACAATGACTGTCTCAAAATAAAATGTTTCCAGATAATTTTTCCACGAAGATGAACTATTTTCATGGAAATTCCCGCTCGGCCTTTTGTTTACTTTTCAATCAATTTTGTTCTTTTGTGGCACCAATCCTTTAACATGCTTGTGTTGTGTGGACATTATACAATTTCGTACCCTCCTCTTCGAGAAATAACTGGGAAAGGAAACTTCTTGCAAAACTGCGATCGTTTCGTTGCTCTCACCGACTGCCGATTGTTGGCCGACGCCATCCAGGTCCACAACACTAGCCTTGTCTATGACATCATTCCAGCGCAGATTTGGTCTGCCGCGCTATCTCCTACAATGAATTGTAACGCAAAGGAATTCGCAGTCCTTATTGCTGCAATCTGTCTGCCTCTTTGTTTTGTCTACGTATGAAAAAAGTCGAGTGTGAAATTCTGCCCTCGAAATTGTCATCCACTTCTATTGTATTTCAATTCTTACTTACTTATGGTGGCGCTACAGTCCAGGTCGGACTAAGGCCTCACCCAACAAACATCTCCAGCCAGCTCGGTCCCTAGCTAACTGTCTTCAGTTTCGCACGCACGTTGGTTCAGGTCCTCTACCACCTGTGTGCTCCACCTGAGTCGTGGTCTTCCTCTTCTGCGACTTGCTCCCAGGTTGGATTCGAAGACTACGAGCCGGATCATTATTTTCCATTCGCTCAACATGGCCCAACCATCTAAGTCGTTGGACCATAACTTTTCTGGCTAGGTCAGTGTCGCTGTACAGCTCGTACAGTTCTTGGTTGAATCTTCGTCTCCATTCTCCATTAATGCAGACAGGACCAAAAATCACTCGAAGAATTTTTCTCTCAAAGCAGCAAGCGTTTTCATCAGATGTTGTCATGGTCCATGTCTCTGCACCCTACATGAGGACCGGGATGATTAGGGTTTTGTAGAGTGTCACTTTAAGTTGCTCGGGAGAGGACTTTACTACTCAATTGCCTTCTAAGTCCAAAGAAGCAGCGATTGGTAAGAGTGATTATTCGTTTGATTTCAGCGCTGGCGTTGTTGTCTGAGTCATCCACTTCTACTGTATTCAAATTGTTACATCAAACAAATCGCTTATCATTTATTTAATTCTTTTTCTAGGGATCTGAAACCGAACACATCAACTTGAAAGTCTTGGGCCAAGACAATGCTGTCGTCCAGTTTAAAATCAAGAAGCATACCCCACTCAGAAAATTGATGAACGCCTATTGCGATCGAGCGGTAAGTTTTATCTCTTTGTCTCTCTGAAACTCTATTTTATCTCTGAACTCTTTGAATACAGGGACTATCAATGCAAGTGGTACGGTTTCGATTCGATGGACAGCCAATTAACGAAAATGACACACCAACTTCACTTGAAATGGAAGAAGGCGACACAATCGAGGTATACCAGCAACAGACGGGCGGTGGTTTAATTTAAAATCCAAAATTTAACATTAAAAAACTAAACAAATATAAAAAACTATTCCTCTTTAATAACAAAAAACCAATAAAAAGCAAAAAACAAAATTAATATTAAACAAAAAATACAAAGTAAACGGAATATCATTCTTTTAATTTTAATTTTATTGCTACTTAAAATATAATGTATGTTAGAGACAAAATAGAGAAACACCAACACAGCAAAGTAATGCGACAAACATACCCAGTTGACACAGTAAATACAACAGTTCTCTCGCTCAAACAAAATCCATTTCTGAAAAAACAGCTACTTGTACTACCGATGAAAAGCGAATATGAGCAACTCTTTTTCTTTTCTTTTTTAAGTCGTATTTGAATTCAATTTAATGTAAACCAGACACATCATTTAGAAAGTAAAACAAGAATGTATACAAGTTTTGGAGACTTGGAGCAAAATTGAATTCACTTCTTTTTGGATTTTTAATATTTTTATCATAAAATTAATGTGAGATTTTGATTCAGTTTTCTTGTCAGGCAACAATTTTTTGGCTATGCAACTGAAAATTTGAATGAAAGAAACAAACGTAAATGTATCTGTATTTAGAATTTTTTTTCATGTTAAGGAAATAAAAGAAGATAAACAAAACAACACTTCCATGAGAGAAATTGTATTTATTTCGTGAAGTTATCATTTCACCCTTTATTTTCGCCTCAATTGGAATCTAGTTCGGACTTTCTTCAGCAAATTCTTTCAGGTATCCCGATTGTCGGCCGACGCCATCCTTCCAGCGCAAATATGCGGCCCAATTGAGGTAACCGTCGGAGCCCAATTTCCTCCGAATTGGAGAAATTTCGCTTTTCGGAGAGCTACCTTGAGGCCAAAAGTCTCCGATCGGCGGAAATTCCACTTCGACGGTTACCTCGATTGGGCCGATGCCGAACTGTCTCCTACCATGAATTTACCGCAAAGGACTCTTCAGCCCGGTTCGTGTCCACCGGAGTCTACCAAGCTAAATTTTTGTCATCAAGTCTGCCCCGCGGTAATATGATTATATCGTCTCGGGAATCACCCTCCATCACAAACGGTGCCAACTCTTCTCCGTAACATTTGTGTCTCCAACGCGGCTAAGACTTCAGAGTGCCTTTGGCTAAGCATCGGAGTCTCAAATCCGTAAGTGAGTATCGGTAAGACTGTTGTCCTATACAGTAGCAGACTCGAAGTAATGGTGAGATTTTTGGATTTAAAGAGCCTTAAAAGACAAAAGTACGTTCTGTCGGGTTTGCTGAGCTGCCTGGGGCCTGATTATGGGATTCGCGGCGGATCGTTTTGCTAGCGAGTTTGACAATTTTCAAATATTTGCTTTCGCTTTCGCCTTCTTCGTTTTGAGTTCGAACAATTAACGAATTCAAAGGCGAATTAGAAACGTCTGTTCGATTTCGTGTCAAATCACTTAAATATTGGAAGAAATATTTTCGCTCCGCACTGATTTACCTCCAGTTTGAATTACAAACTCCTCAGACAGCCTTCTTGCAAAGCGTTACATGTTTTGCTCTCATGCCGCTTCTGTCGGGCAAACAATGCTGAGGTTCCATTCATCGGGCATGCATTCTTCCGACTATGTCTTACAGATGATTTGGTGCATGCTGCTATCTAGATCGTAGCCTTCGGCTTTGAACAACTCGACAGCTAGACCATCTACTCCGGCGGCTTTGTTGGATATCAGCCATGGTATTCCCGTTTTCCCTTCGGGCTCACGGAAATGTTGGCTATCATCATGTCCAATGTCCTGCCTGACAGCGGGATTTTGTTCGTCGTCACCGTTATATAGTCTAAATATACCGTAAATTCGAGATCCAAGATAAGCTAACTTTGTGATTGCTTGCGACGAAATCCAAAATCCTGTGTGCCTTAAAAGTGTGAACGCCACCTAATCGATCAAAAATTTGACCTTAGCGGTGAGCTGCGAGCGCTTAGCGCAAGGAATAAACATATAAAGCAAAATAGAAGAAAAATGTCAACTCCAGAGACAAAAGGAGATCGGAAATTGACTTACGTTTCACTCCCTAGGTCCCGCAATTTTCATTTTCTTTCATTTTATTTTCTTCCTTGTACATGAAGAATACAAAAACAAAGAGATGAGGTGGGATTTTTATATTTTTACAGTTCTCTTTTTTTTGTTTTCGCAATTTCAAATTTAGCGTAGATTGCTAGATTGAATTTTCAAATTGGCAAACACGTTTCTCTAAAACTCACCACGAAAATACTAGAATCCATGATTGGGGATGAGTTCCGAAACTTTTGGCCGAAAACCTACTCGTGCCTTACATTGGCCCTGTTCCCATGTGAAGAACGATTGTGTTAGATTTATTGTAGATTTTGCTTACTCCTTAATTTTTTTTTAGTTTCTTTAAGATGACGCAGAAACAGAAAAAAAAGAAAAGAAGAAAAGAAAAATGAATTAAAGCCGTTGATATAAACAGTTTACTTGTGTTCGACAAACAAATATTTTGGATATGCGGACCGAAGACAAGAACAAAAGGAAAAGCCTCAAATTTCTACACTCAATATTTTTAATTTTTTACTTCCCCTTACGTTTTCTGCAAGCAACCCCGTTTGCCATCACTAATCAAAAAAAAAATTCGATTTCCCTCACGTGTGAATAAGGTTAAGATTTGTTTGAAGCAAAAACACACACAAATAGTTAAACTAACTCTTTAAATTTTATATCAGGTAGAGGTCAAATAACACGTTTATACCTTTATAAGTCTTACTGCCGATTTCATAGAACATGGATTAAGTATAAATTGAAACCCGATTTGCTTGCATTTCGTTACTGATAAAGCCAGGTATTTATATAAAAAAATAAGATTTCAAACTAAAGCTTTTCACATGTTCAACATTCTTAATTAGACTGAACATTTGTTTTTATTTTCTTTTTTATTCATTTTTGATGTCGGAAATCCTACTGCTTACTACATTTGATGCCATTTCCTGCTTTTATACAATTTTACTTGTTTGCTATCTTTTTGAACATATCCCTCTTCTGCTCACTTTTACTCACCTTTCGTACGTTAAAACTACAAATTTTCAAATTTTCCGGGTAATTTACTCCCCATGTGGGGTGTCACACTTTGCTGAGATTGTATTGGTAAAAACACGCATACTCTTGCAGTAAATGTTGACCGCAGCTTGTAGGCATTGTCATTTTGACAGCTCAGTTTCCCATCTCCCTTTTAAACTAATCTGTGGTCAACTCTCAACTTGCAAACTGAGTGAGAAAGAGAATTTTGCCTTGTTCTGCGGTAATTCGCAACATTGCTAGCAAATAAATTTAATTAAATTAAGGAAAAGCATGAATAATTATACCCACAATACTCCACAAAATGTTAATTCCTTGCCACCAAATAACAATTGGGGAAGTTTTAATTCGGTGAGTTTATTTGAACCGCAAACGCCAAAACGTATAGCACAAAATGTAAAATCAATAAAATCTCCTCCACAGCAATATATCCCACAACAAAGCTTTCGAATCCCCAAAAGGAACACCCACAACAATGGCAATCCAAGCACTCAGCCTGGTTATGATCCCAATTCACAAAACATGCAGTACCAATCCATGATTGGAGAGTCTTATGCAAACAATTATCCGGCAAATGGTGGAGCTTATGCAGGGGATCCACAGCAGCAACACCAACAACAATCAAATTATGTTAGACAACCAAATAGCAACTACAAAAGTGATAGATTCATTAAGAAGTCCAAGCAGTATTCCAACAATAATCAACAGTACAATAATTTGAATGGTCCAGGATTCGAACACAATAATCAGTCGGTCAGCGGCGACGGCAGCTTTGATTCCGATTACAATGGCTATGGAGGCCAACAGGATAACCCAAATAATTTTAATAACTACAATACTCAACAAAATCAATCGAATTTTAAGCAGAACAAACCAAACCAAAATAGGAAGAACTTCAAGAAGCGAGGAGGTGGTGCATGGCAGGGCGCGCCCCGGGCGGCTCCTGGAAACGACAATGGCCTTGCAAACAATCAATCGGAATTCGCAAATCAAAATAACCAACAGTCAGCGGGAAATTATGCCCCCTACCGAAAGTTCAGAGAACACTACTCCAACAATCAAAACAACTTCAACAATGACGCAGAGAACAATGAACCAGCTCCGAATATTTTTATGGGCCGCGATGACACCTATCCGCCGGAATTGAATCAACTCTTGAATCCCTTCTTCTGTGGCGTTTGCAACTGTCGATTGAATTCGATTAAATGCGCCAATATTCATTATGAATCCCGGGCTCATGACAAACAAATCACCAACTGGCTGAAGAGGACTTTCATCGATAATGGCTTTACTGCGCCGGAGCTCAAGCGATATGTTACCGAAGAGGTTGTTGGCCCCTATCGGTGTGAGATTTGCAGACTGGATTTGACTTCGGCACAGCATGCTTTGCAGCATAACAACGGCAAACGTCATAAAGTTGCCGCCGCCAAGATTTCACCGCCAACTGGAATTGGATACTATGATGCGTCTGGCAATTGGATTCAAACGGGGAAGATAATTGACAAGAATGGCAAAGAGACTCCATATATTATGGTCAAAACGCCAACGGGAGTTGAACCGGTGGTATTGCATGTTGCTCCGAACTCACCATCTGGCGTTAAAAGAGCCGCGGAATCGCAGAATACCACTAGTAAGGAGATTCCAAACAAGAAATCGAATCTTGTTGATCCCAAAATTTCGCAACCAGTAGTACAAGTTCTTCCGCCTCCGCCGCCACCACCACCAGCATTAGCCGCAGCAGCCAATACTCAGCCGAAAACGCTGATTGTCGATTTTAAAGATTGCAGCGATGTACGTCAATCACCGCAGGACGCCTTGAATACTCAACAATGCAACGTTTGTCGAATCTCCACGACTTCTTACGACCAAATGCTGTTGCATCTCAAAGGCATTCGTCATACGAAGAAATTGCGAGCTCTCGGCGAGCCTCCCATCACCGATTGGCTTGACAATCAGACTTCCACAATTCTTCACAGTTTAGAGCCTACAAACGATAAGCAGGACTTGTCGATTTACCGAACTCCAACTGGTTCGTACTATTGCAAGTATTGCAATGCGGCTCTTCCCGATCTGGCGCGCATCAAGAAACACGTTTCTTGTAAAAATCACTTAGCTGAAGTTAAAAAAGCCAACCAAGTGAGCGGTTCTTAAGTCTTCAAGTTTAAATTTTCTTACTCGCTTTTAAGAGACCCATGACTTTCAATTATGTATTGACCTTATTAGAATTTTAATCCAGTTTGGTTGAATTTTTCCATATACTCCATAATAGCCCACAGTTTAAATAAATACTTAAAACCAGTTTACATCTTTTTGTCTTTATTTAATAAAAAAAAAATCAGAAACTTAATCGAATCTAATCTGAGCGGATGATGTCCGAATCACCAGGATCTGTGATGGAGAGTGTGCACACGCGGAAGTATTTACCGCAAGCTGTGCCCAATTCAATGTTGGTGCCGCTGTAGTGCTGGACTTCGGTTTTTGCCAACATGGCGTAGTACTCGATCTCAGATTTCCTGCAAAAGAAAGGAGACACGGCGTTAGTTTAAGGAATAAACTGACAAAATTATCGATTCTTTCTGGATATTGTCTTCAGAAAGAGTCTCTAGAATAAATATCTTCATTGTCTTCAGTGAAAAATAGATCATCATGTTAAGCTTTTAAGGAGCACTAAATATATCACTAGCCTTACCAATAAAGTAGCTGGAACCATCTGAACGGCCGTCTTCACTGACTACTCCATAGTTTTCCATAATGAAATGAAATCATACTTCTTAGTCAACGAGACTCCATATGGTTCCAACTATTCATCAAGTAAATGGAAAACTACTTCTCAATAGTCTTGAATCTCACCTCAAAGCTGGTGTGTTACTGGCAATAAGTACCAATTTGGCTTTGCCTTGACGAAGGGTCTTCAAAGTTTGTTTGTAACCCAAGCAGTATTTGCCCGATTTCATGACCAAGGCCAAACGGGAGTTGGTGGAATCCAAAGCCTTTTTCTGTAAGCCAAGAAGGATAAGGTTAGGAATTGAACACGTGCACAAGATTTTTCGCATGTAAACTTACTTGTTTCTTGATAGCAACCATTTTGAAGCAAGTTGTTTTAGCTTTTTGTTAAAAAACTGTAAAACGATTCTGAAATTGAAGAAATTAAATCCGATTTAGATAAAAGATAGATTTTTGAGAGATTTTAGTTTTTGACACCCACCTCCGACGACGGATACTTGGAAAAAGAAAGAAAAATCATGGCGGCTTGGGTTTTTCGAAATTCGATGGCAAAAAATGACATAAGGCGAAGTTGGCTGTAGTTGAAAAGTTGAAAATGAATTCGAAATTAAGGAAGTGTTTGCATTTGGAATTACACACGTCTACATCTGCAAAAAAGCGGATACACAAATTGTTAAAATTTTTTAACAATTTGTGTGCTAGAGAAAGCGAGCAATATAAATATGTAGACATCTTCTACATTTCCAAAATGCAGGTTGGAGCAGAGATGATTCCCGAAAGTGAAATCCCTTATATGAACTTTACTAAGGCCGTGTGCGAATTGGATGAAATGGATGAATTTTTAACCACTACTGTCATTTTTTAACCTGCTCAGCAGCTAGTCATATGATGCGAAGTGTCAAAATTTAACCAAACGTCAATTTTTAACCCATTTTTAACTGAATTCGCACACGGCCTTACATGTAATCTTCGACGTCTGCATCTGCAAATTCGCAGAAAAGTAAAGCGGGGGAGCTATACGACATAACACGAAAGAGTGAAAGAGTACACATATACCTACCCATTTTTACTTGCTATAATTTTTAAAGCTCGGTGACAACCAACAACAATAGCCAACAACAAAAAATTATGGTGCAGATGAAAAAATTATGGTGCAGATGAAAACGCTATAAAAAAAGATGAACATGTTCGTCTTCACCATAATTTTCTTCTGCATGAGTTGAACTTCCTATAATCTTCATACGTGCAGACGTCTGCATTTTGGTCTTACCTCTCTATTACACTAGTATGAGTTTTGTATCTTGCATCCTCTATTTTTGCAGATGATGGCATGCAGATCAATGTAAATCCACCATTACTGTTTTATTCAATGCGAAGTGTCAAAATTTAACCAAACGTGAAGAATTGAGAGGAGGACCTACAATTTAACGCCGATTCCGAACGGCAAAGTTGAGAAGCACTTTTTCATGACAGATTGATACTCTTGGAAGTCTTGTCAATTCTTCGCAAGAGGCAGTACCCGTGAAAGATGAAATAAAAACTTTATGGGCACGAGAAGGACTCGAACCCATGACGTTCTGCTTAGCAGCCAACGCACCTAACCACTAAGCTACGGGCAACTGCCCTTTACTACTTTAAAGAAAAGTTAGGAAGAGCCATCCCAAAGCTAAAAATAACAACTCCGCCGGGTCGGATGGCGGATAAACAGCTCTTTAACCCTGCGGCCACACGAGCAAGTTCTGGCTTGCCAGTAGCCTACTATATTATTTGTCAAATCTCTATCGGTGTACTTGGTGTGACGTAGGTGGCAAAAAACTTGCTAGTCAACTTGCCAGCAAGTTCACATTTTTCTTTTCATTTCAACGATTTTTTACAAGCTTACCTGCTTTTAACATCCAATTTTTATTTTTGTTAGATATTTCTCAGTTCTTGATTCTGCTAGTGGACTGTATTTAAATCGTATATAATAATAAAACAAGTTTTTGATTCTTAATAGATTGGACTTTATTGTTCAAGGGTTGAATTACAACTGGCGATCGGTTGAGTTTTTGCTAGACTATCTTTACGGTTGACGAACACAGAGGATCTGGCTCCTCCCCTTACAGGACTTGAAATGATCGATGAGCACAGAGGATCTGGCTCCTCCCACTTCAGGACATAATATTTAACAATTTTCGAACATGTCGCCAACAAAAAAAGTAAATTAAAATCCTCGCTTCAACTAATATTCTAATTTAATTTTGTTCATTTTGATAAATTTGGCAAAACCTGTCAAATTACTTGCCCGTTTTATTTTGCTCGGCAAAAATCCTTGATCGAACCCTCCTAGTGGGTGCCGTGCGGACAATGTCACACAGTTTTGGTCTGTAGGTGTCAGACGGTAGCTAAGGTTAGATTGGATCGCTGTGTGGTTCTGACTTCTTTTATAGCACAACTCACAGAAATCCTCTCTCACCATAGATCCAAGGTTCCTAGTTTCAGTGGTGGTGTGAGCTAGTAAATCCGTGCCCAAGAATTAAAGGTTGAGGGATAAATCAACCATGAACGAGCTCAGCCGGAGGCCTGTGGTGGGTAACGGTTTTTGTTGTTTATACCTTCCCTCGGTATGCGGCTCTGCCGAGGGTGACCTTCTTTTCCGTCTCACTCGTGGGAATCAAATCGAATTTCACAATCATGTCCGTCCAATTTATGTGTTAAAATCTCATCCATCGAGTCCGAGGATGAACTCCTGGCTTCCAGTCAGGATACTATTGTAGGTAGCTCAGGGGAAGCTAGAGACGCTAGCACCTCAGAGCAGGCTACACTTAGAGGTAACACGGGAGGTACTAGTACCCCTGTGCTTCAGCATCCCTCTCAAAAAACGCCCGTAACTTCAAGTAGCAAGGCTCGCCAGAGCAACGCTACCAAGCCCAACAAGCACTCTCCTGCGAATCAGCTCAAGATCAAGTACAGGAAGGCTACTTTCATTCTTGGCAAGATTGCCGAAAATGAAAAAGCCGGAAAGGTACATCAGCGTGATGCTGCCGACAAAATTAAATATCAAAAAGTTGTTGAAGAATTCAACAGTCGGGAGAAAAGTGCGCCACCCAGCAAAAAAGAAAAGTCCACCAAGAGGAACAGGTCTCTGGAGGAGGAGAAGCCACCTCAAAAGAGAACCAAACATGGTGGCAGTGCCAGAAAAGAGACTCCGAAGTTGACAGCGCAACCGCGCGCCTTGAGTGAGGTCGTCAGAGACAACCTCCAGGTGGCGATTGTAGATGAGCTCTCCACAGACAACAGAGCTCTGATGTCAGCGTGGAACTCAATCGAGGCTAAGCTCTCGGAATTGGTCTTCCAGTACACAATCTCGGCAAAAGAAGGTCCCTATCCCAGCTTTGACTCCGGCGAAATGCTCAGGGGTTACAAAGTGATAAGGTGCGCAGACGACTTTTCAAGGGATTTCCTTTGCAAAGGAGTTGCTAAGATTAGCAACGACTGGAAGGGCTTGAAGCTCAAGCTCATTCCCGCCAGGGAGGTTCCTAGAAAACCATTGGCTCGCATCTTGTTGCCACTGATGAGCATTAAGCCAACTGGAGCGGAGCTGATTAGGAGTCTTCAACGGCTGAATCCGCGGATTCCTATGAATGACTGGGTAGTCATCAAGACAGAGGAACCGCGCAAGAATAGCGCGGTCTATCTTCTGAGGATCTGCGAGGCTAGTCGCAAAGCCCTAGAAGAGGCATAGTACAAGCTGAGGTTCGGCATCAAAAGTGTCTCTATAAAGATTCTGCAGAGTCAGGAAGTTGGCCCCACCCTGGGTGATGATATTGTCGAGGTAGACGATGTCACCATGCAGGTTGGAGCCCCCGGCGAGGCGCTGGATCTTGGCCCTGCAGTTCCACCTGCCAATTAAAAACGACAAGCTACGCGCCATCCAGGCTAATCTGAAGCACTCTAAATGTGCCTCGGATAACCTGAGGATCTTCCTGAGTGAGGAAGATATAGATATCGCCCTTGAACAAGAGCCATGGGTTAATGGCCTCGCGATTAGAGGCCTTAATGACAGCCAATACGATTTATTCTACAAGCCCGACAATCAGAATCAAGGTAAGCCTAGAACTTGTATTTTAGCTAAAAAACACTTAAAAGCTTTTCTGTGTCCAAACTTTAGCACTTCTGACTTAACAGTTGTTAGGTTAGAGGGGAAACAAGCGGAGGGCTTGATTCTTGCATCCTCATACATGGCGCATGACATAGAGTCACCGCCTGAGGAGGTGCGTACTCTTGTGGCAGAGGCAAAAGCCAGACAAACAAGTCTGCTTGTAGGGAGTGATGCGAACGCGAGGCACTCAATCTGGAGCAGCAGTGAAATTAATGAGCGAGGTGAGTCTCTTTTTAATTATATAATCGAAAATAACTTGACTATATGTAACAGGGGCAATACTCCTACTTTTGTTTTTCCGAGTACGGACAACTCAGAAGGGTGGGAAGATGTGTTAGACGTTACATTTGTCAATATTTATGGCAACCTCTCCATCGAAAATTGGAGAGTATCTCTTCTTAACTCCTTTTCTGATCATAGACGGATTCTATTTGATCTTAAATTTGAAATAAAATCTCCTTCCCCCTATAGAAATCCAAGAAGAATTGACTGGAAGAAATTTAGTCAGATCTTTGGCTCAAAGTTGCGCAGTATACCGAACGCGAGTTACGACTCGGTAACAGATCTTGAGTTAGAGATTTCAAACTTCGAGGACTCTATGAACACCGCATTCAAGGTCTCTTGTCCGATAAGATACAGTAAGAAAACCTTTCCACCTTGGTGGAATGACGACTTATCTAATCTGAGGAAAATAACAAGAACCATTTTTAATATCTGCTATAAGCATAAATTTTATCAGCCTTATAAGGACTGCTTGAGAATATACAAGCGTTCTATAGCTCAAGCCAAAAAGCAAGGATGGCAAGAGTACTGTCAGTCCATCGAAAACATTAAAGATTCGGCCAGGCTTAGTAGGGTTCTATCGAAAGAACATTCGAACCCCTCATTTCTTAAAAAACCAGATGGAAGCTGGACAGCATCTCCAATGGAGACAGTAGAGCTACTAATGAACGTACACTTCCCAGGTTGTGCAGAAGAACCAACCGAATCCAACCTGACTTTCAACATGCCAACCCCCATAGAGCAGGTAAACGCCCTTATAACTAGAGAAAATATAGTCTGGGCTATTAAGACCTTCTCGCCATACAAATCTCCAGGCCCTGATGGAATACTACCTATAATGCTGCAAAATCAGCTTGAATTAGTAGTACCACGGCTTGAGAGTATCTTTAAAGGTTGCCTCTTACTAAACCATGTCCCCATGTCTTGGAGGCAGGTAAGAGTGGTTTTCTTACCAAAAATTGGTAAAAGAGGGCATGAATCTGCCAAAGATTACCGACCTATAAGCCTTACTTCCTTTCTTCTTAAAACCCTGGAGAGAATCGTAGAATCTCACATAAGGAGCATTCTGAGTAGTTGTCCCCTATCTAACTCGCAACATGCCTACATGAGGGGCAGATCTACAGAGACTGCCCTTCACGAGGTAGTGAGAACGATAGAAAACACGATTCATTTCAAGGAATATACCCTAGCCACCTTCTTAGACGTAGAAGGAGCTTTCAACAATGTCCTAACTGAATCTATCGCTGAATCACTTGCAGACTTCGGTGTTGAGAACTACATTATCCATGCTAAGTAATAGGAGGATTCAATCAAAGTAAGGATACTCAACGTGTACCAAATATGCCAGCAGAGGAACACCTCAAGGAGGTGTATTGTCTCCTCTCTTATGGCTTTTGGTCATGAACAGCGTTCTGGTGAAACTCGAGAGTAGTGGAGTGAAAGCGGTTGCGTACGCCGATGATTTGGTCATTCTAGTTTCAGGAAAATTTCCAAGCGTGATCAGTGAAATCACTAATATGGCTTTGAAGAAAGTAAGCACCTGGGCTGCGAGCTGCGGACTAGGTGATAACAGCAACAAAACCGAGTTGATGCTTTTCACCACCAAAACCAAGGTACCACCCTTCACTCTACCTCGGTTAAACGGACAAGCACTATCATTGTCTTCCAGTGCAAAATATCTGGGCGTGATACTAGACACCAAATTAAACTGGAAGCTTAACATCGAAGAGCGGGTAAGAAAGTCGTGTGTCGCATTCAACGCCTGCAATAAAACATTCGGCAAAAAGTGGGGCCTCCAGTCAAAAATGATAAAATGGACATACACAGCGGTTGTAAGACCGATACTGGTCTATGGTTCCATTGTGTGGTGGCCCGCTCTCAGCAAAGCCTACATAGTAAACAAGCTTACAAAGGTGCAGAGAAATGCTTGCGTAGGGATATCAGGGGCAATCAGGTCCTGTCTAACGGATGCACTCAACGTCATCCTGGACCTTCTTCCGATTGACCTCTTTATTAAATATCAGGGACCCTATTCTTGAATCAAATAAATAAAATATCGCATACATTTTCGTATACGAGATCAAAAATAGTATTCTTGAACGCTATTCGAATGCTGTCAAACGTCTCGTATACGAAAATTATCGAATGCTTCATCTCGAGTGGTCAGACCCACTCGAGATGGAATTTCGTATACGAGAATTGTGCGATGAATATGAAATTTGAAAAATTTTGCCTAGTTTGTGGCTGAATGAATGTGTGTTGAATTGAATGTTTGGAAATGTGATGTGAAAGAAAGGGCGCGTTAAAAGGGAAATGATGGCAAATTTACTGTTGAGGACTCAGGTATACGGACTTTTCGACAACGAAGGACATGTCTAGCATATGGACTATATAGAGGTTCCGAACTATCTATTGGACAACAGATCTCAGTGAGATATCGCTGGGTGGCACATGACGTTATGACTTCGATATTTAAATGATAACACGTTTGTTTAACTTAAAAAAATATCATTTTTTTAATCAGATGTCTTCCATTTTATTCGGTGAATCTATAATGGTCTTAACGGCTTCCGCAGCTCCTTGCATTTCCAACCCCTCCAAAATGTACGCCAAATTGTCCAAACTCAAACCAATTAGTCAGCATCGCTTTACACGCATCACTCGGATTCTAATTCTCTGTTTCGTAGAATAATATCTCATCGGCCGTATAGGCTAGTTTCTTGACAAGTTTTTCCAGTTGGTTCCGATTTTCGGTGCCAGCTCTTCGATGCTCTCTTTGCTGGCTATATTGGTCTTGTGTGCTATTTTATCGTCTTGTGTGAATAATGGCTCTGGCTTCGGTTCTAGTTGTGGAACTTCGACGCTATTCTGTTTTATTTTCTGGCTGGTTGCCGAATTTGCTAGCTTCGTGCTTTTCTTTCTGGATCTTCTTGCGAACGCTCTCGAGATAATCGGCAATTTTGTAAAAGGCGCGTTAACTGATGTGAAGCTGATGTGAAGAAGTACGGCGATTGACGAGCTAGCAAACGCAGTGCCCTCCGTTCTTTTCGCGGGGATTTTCATTGTTTGTATCGACCGGTGGTGATAGATTCCAGGGGTGCCAGCACGTAACTTGATACAATCGAGTTGACTCGATACAATCGAGCAGTGGCAGTACGTAATTTGTTTCAATCGAATGAACTCGATTGTATCGTCATATTTCACAGCATACAATTTTGAAATAGACGTTTGAAACAGAAAATAATAGTCGATAGAAAATAGTTATCGAGCAAGCATTTCTTTTTGGAAAAAATATGGAACCGAAAACAAATCGGGCCATAAACAAAGAACAAAATGTATTTTTACTCATTTTATGACAATATTATTATTGATAAACCGTATTTCTGCACTTCTTTTTGATGCATTCCCAACTATCACTCATTTCTGGGGGATTGCTTTTGTCGCTTAAATATCTTCACTTTATTCTTGCATTGGACTCTTTTTCATCCAGGATGAATCATTCTCACATTTAGCATCAAAAAATATCATTTTTGTAGTGACTTGAAAAATTACCTTCAAATTTTAATTGAAAAATGTTTGACATTTTCTGATTTAATGATTCACAATGAAAATTTTAAGCAAAAAACTCGTTTCAAGTTACGTGCTGCCTAGAAATATTTGTTTCGAGTTGATAGACGATGAACAAAGCTCGATTGTAACAAGTTACGTGCTGGCACCCCAGAGTTTTGTTTAAACATCACTGAAAGAGGAAATATATTTTTGTAAATATGAAAATGAAAGAAAAACATCTCTTACTTTCTGAGAAAGAACTTTCCTTGGCGATTGGCATTATGAATTAGGAAAATTAAAATTTAAAATTTGTCTTTTGTTTTTTTCTACTATTTGAATTTTTAAAAGCGGACACTATGATTGCCAAACTCAAAAGGTCCGTTCGTTTACCTCATAAAACTGCCCAAAGCTGCCCAAAACTCCCACTTTTGCGTTCGTTTACTGCCACTAATCCTAAAATCTGTCACTTTTGAAGGAGAAAATATTTCCCCTACCTGCCGATTTTAGCTACAAAAATTTCTTGTGGCAGTTTGTGTAAGTTCTGTCAAACCATAAGAAGTACATTGAATTTTTTTGACGTTTGACATAATTTTGTGCATTGGGCAGATTTTGCCATTTTTGACAGTTTTTACACAAACTGCCCAAAAAGTAAAAGAACGGACCTAAAGTGTCAACTGAATTGACAACAAAAATCAGCATATTGTTTTCTTTTTTTTTTAGTGGAAGGGAGAGAAATGGACTCTTAATTTTGACAACGCGTTGCCATCTCGTATACGAAATTCATCGCATGCACAAAGTCGTATACGAGTCAATTTGGTTCAAGAATACCACTCTGCTTTCGTATGCGAGATTCAGTATGCGATAATTATCGTATACGAAAATTTTCGCATGGTTTCAAGAATAGGGCCCCAGGTGTCCTGCAGTATCTTGAGACTCAAAGAAATAGGCTGCTGGAAACCTAGATCTTACGGGCACTGCAACCAAACAAGCCTGATACCATCAGACATCCTATCCACAACCACCGATTACTGCATCCCTACCCTAGACACCTCAAAGAAGTTTAGAGTCTTGCTCCCGTCAAGAACCGACTGGGAGGAAGGCGTTGTGACGGAAGACTTCGACACAACTATCTTCACGGATGGTTCGAAGATGGAATGCGGTGTTGGTGCAGGTGTCTTCTGTGAATCTCTTGAGATTTCAAAAACCTATAGACTTCCCGATTTCGCCAGCATGTTGTTGCGGACGTCGTTGTCCTCTTCTTCGTTTTCATCGTCATCGCTTTCGTCCCCTGAATCGGATCCAGTTCTTGCCTGCCATCGACGGTGCAGGTAGTCCTCCGCCTAAGAATCGGCATTGCTGTTACAGGAACAGTCGTCGCCCCCGAGTCCTTAAGGCGACCGATCTATATTAATGGTCCTGGATTTCGGCCATGGAAGGGCCACCGCCATGCACAGTTAATTTGGCATGTTTCCTCCCCAAAGCACCACATGTTCGCACCCTGTCCGATGGTCCTGATATGTAGGCCATCCTCTTGTTTCCGAATCCTTCCTTAGATCTCGCCGTGGGGTTCTAGACCAGCGAACCGCTCTTTATCTTAAGCCTTTTCATGGTCCTTTCGGTGGCACCCTCGCGGTTGGCTCTTCTTCGTCAAAGGACCGTGATTTTCTGGTATGACCGTCGGTTTTGGGTCTGTTCCGGAAAATGGGTGAGCTAACGACGTCATTATGTCGCTGGGCAACGTTGGCACATACACTTTTCGGTGTGATTTTTGTAAGAATGGTATCCATCTGAAATCTGATCATTTAATTAAAATTTTACGTCACTTTAAGTTCACAAGGTGAACAAAGCAATTTTTATGATGCATAGCTTTGTATATGGATTTAAATTTAGATTAGATTTAAATCCATATACAAAGATGCATAGTTTGTTGAAAAAATTTCTAATTTGCTGCCTAGCGGCTTTAGCTGTCCATCATAGAGGCCCCAGATTTAGAAAAGAATGTGTACTTGAAAAAAAAAAATCAATTTTTAGAGAGGAAAAACAGATTGCTCCGAGATCGTGCAGATCAATTTTTTTTTGGCGTTTGGGAAACCTCATGTAGAAATTTTATTCGTTTGTGCCTATTGTGCCAAGAAACGGTTTATGTGAAAATGTAGCAAGATGGCACCATCATTGAATGTAAGCTTGGGACTACTCCCCAAATGTAGACCAATAGCCCGATTCTTCCCATCATCACTGATACCTCACAAGTCCTAAGAAGAGGTGAAATTGATTTTGGTGAGATTGTCCACCAACGTCACCACTGGTGAGAATTACAAAAACAATCGAAATTGGGATCTCCTTCACAGCTTGAAATTTGACACTTTGATTTTTGAGTAGTGAACTTCGGTTTGTGGAGCTGAGTTGAAATCTTTAAACTTTTTTTAACGAGAAGCTGATGATATTTCCATATTCACCTTAGCTGTGGCGAGTTTCGTTGTGACTATAGTTGGAAGGATTATGGGATTAACCGACACATGCTATCGAGTCACAATCAATCCTAGGATTGAAATGTTACCTTCGTGAGCACTGGACGTCACCATCAGATTCTCTTAGGGCTCCACCTATCGGGGATTTTTGGTGAACTAGGGCTCACTTCAATTAATCCAATTCAGCAAAAGTGAATTTCCTCTTCCTCGTGGTATCTTTGGCCGGCATTGAAAAGAAAAAAGTGTCTCGTTTTGGGTGTCGCTACCTAACCTAATTTCGGAACAGAAATTTTTGTGCGATCGGTGATTTCAATTTACCCCCGAAAAAAATAAGAAAGAATCCCATATTTTGATTGGTACGGGAAATGGTTTTGTTTCGCACAAGTGCTTTAATTTTAATTCTTTCTTTTGGGCAATAGAAATATTTCCTCCTACAACTGAGTCGTCTGGCTCTCAATCCATGAAGGTTTTCAGGCGGGAATACTTACGCCAAATCCCAAAATACTTTGATACTTACTTAAGGGGTCGATACAGTCCGGGGTGGACTTGGGCTCAATTCGGTGCGATATATTTTCCAAAAGAAAAAGAAAAAGTGGTGAGTTTCGAAGTTTAAGTGTGTCCAAATGCTCTTATACATAAATGTGTCCTTTAGGAAACTCCTCGGCGGCTCACTAATAAAATCAGTAGACAGCCTGGGCCGCAGCAAAAATTTTTGTATGTAGAGGAAAACTGATCCGAATAAGAAGCAGCAAATGCAAGAAAATTGCGCTGGTCGTCGGAGCGCTGCACTTCCCATCCGAACCAGAAACACCGCTGGCCCAAGAAGTCTCCAGCGAATGAGACAGAAGCAAAAACAGGTTTTTATAAAAACCCTTCAAGAAAGCAATCAAGAAAGCAAACAATTTTTTTTTATTCTTTCGTTGATTAATTAAATACATATATGCATAGATTACATATTTATAAAAACCTAATTGAGTGTTGTGTCGTCTTCTTTGTTATCTTAGGTTAAGATTAGTGATAAGAATTTCAGTGTCAGACTCAGTAAGTGTCTGGAACAGGGTTTTTGTTGAATTTTTTTTTTGGCTTAACGTTTATAAGGGGCGAAAGGATAGCCCGGTATATATAGATTCCCCCCTCCATTGAGCTCTATTGAGGCAGGGTGTTTTTGCATTTAACCAGTAGTTTGTGCCCAGAGGAGGCACTTTAAGAAAATCCCCAGTTCCATTGCACGTAAATCTTAAATTTGTTTTGATGTTTTTTTTTACACTAAACCCAGTGTGAAAGTAATTGTAAGATTCAAATACATATTGTATTGGCACAAGTTGCTACATGGAAAAAATGGTTTTTGCATTGGTTTCACTAGAAACATGAAGATGTAACTTGTCAATTTTCAGGGGTGCGGAGGGTAGTTGAAGACTTCGGTGATGGTAGTATGATCTGAAACCGATCATCCACCATCTCTTTTGGGGGAATCCAAACATGGCCACGGATTCCTACGGTTGGGTGGGTACGGCCTCGCTGCGAAACCATCTGCAGCGCCCTGACGTGACAATAGTCCGTCCGCTGGTCTAGTCCGACCATTATTTTGTTTTTTTTTTTCAAGTTTTTTTTTGGCCTGATCTGTGTTTTTGTTTGCAGGTGAGGTTAAGTTTCGGGGGCAAGATCCCCCCCGTCCGACGAGCTAAGCAAGTGCATCGCTAGCAGGCCACGTCCTCGGAACTTAACATTCCAACCCCTCCTATGCCAACTTTTCCTTTTCCTTCTTCCTTCCTCTTCCTAAATCCTTCCTCTCCCAATATCCTAAGGCCCCCCTCCTCTTGCCTCGCAACAAAATGGCGCCCAACGTTTGGAAGCGTTTTCCCGACTTAGTCGGAACGTTTTTGAACAAACATAGTATTTGTTTCCGTTACTTATGTTGTAAAGTCCCAAACCAAACTTGCTGTGGATTTTTAAACCTCGTAAGTCTTTGTCAGGAAGGCCTCAGGCGGACCTCGATAAATTGCGACGAGTGTTTGAAAATTCACAGTGACTGCGGTTAGTAAGTGTTATGTGTCTATTTGGGATTACTGAAGTTTTCGCAAAGGGCGTAAGTCTGCACCAGGAAGGCCACAGGCGTACCTAGGTGTATTTGCGACGTTCTTTTGCGGAAGCTTGAGTAATGTCAGATAGCACATATTCGTATCGTGTTCCCTTTTTCCCATCCTTATATTTTTTTTTCTTTTCTACTTTCGATTTCAATTTTCAAATTTCCTAGTTTTGTGCTTTCTACTTGGATGATGGAGGGTTCTGACGTGAAGTCAGCCTCATCGTTCCAACATTTTTGTGGGTTTTACTTTGCCGTTTCATGTCTTCTAGATAAGGTCTTTGAGACAGTCTAGGACTGCGGGAACGGTTGAGTAAAACTTGGTAATGTGATTTGTTTGTGTCAATTTTCTTGTTCTATTATTGTTACGTCAGGGAGTCAAGTAAGTCCGTCTGTTGTCTCGTATCAGTGATGTCGTTAGTAGGATCATATCACTCTGATCCGGAATTCCTAAAACTACCTGAAGCACCCCGTATGTTATGATACAACTAAATTACAAAACAAGATAAAATACAATTTGTTTCCACATACACATTTTTTTTTTGTTTGGTACAAGATTAAAAACTAAAAAGTGTTAAAAACACAATTTTTTTTTTTGAATTTCTTTTGATTCACATGGTGTTTAGTGTTTAGTATTTATTTCCATATAATAAGAGTTTCCTTGGTAAGGAAATAGGATTGTCTTTGCGGTAGTTGTTTGGTTAAAGTTAGCACTTTTTCTGTTTTGGAAAAGGTAGATCTAAGTTTTTTTTCTAAACAATATATCTGCCCTAAGATAAGTCAGTTAAACTTAACGTCCTATCATTTGTTTGAGTAATTAGGTTTGTTTTCGGTTATTGAAAACTTAAACTTTAGTTATCATTAGGAAGTGTTGGACTAGATAAGTTTAGTTTTTGTTGGTCCTCAATTAGGTTTAGGCTGTTTTCTCAGCCTGGATAACATTTAAAACATTTGTTTTTTTTCAAATTATTGTTTATTCGGTTTGTTCCGTGGTTTTTTGTTAACTTACTTATAAATATATACAATTTTTTTTTCTTTTTTTGATTACTTATTTTCGTTTTTCTTTCTTATTTTTAAGTAATTTAGTCATTTTTTTTTGTATCACTGATTATTTTTGTTAGTTTATTAACCTATATATACAGTTTCTTTATATATTTATTTACAATGTTCGTACTTTAAGTGATTTTTGTTATTGTTAAACATTTTTTTTTGATATTGTTCATTTCTTTTCATTGTTTTTTTTTCTAGTTTCTAATTGTTTCGTCTTGGATACTTTATTTCAAGACAAAGTTTTTGATATTTATTACTTTTTTGTATTTTTTTTTTTTCATACTTTTCTTAAGTTTAACATTTTTTTTTCATTCTATTTATATTTTCTTTTTGGCATTTTTTGTTTTGTAAGGTTATTGTTCTAGTTGATTACTTTTTTTTGGTAACTTATTATTTTGCTGGATACTTCAATTCCATTTCATTTACATTTTTCATTTTTTTTGTTATTTTTTCATTATTTTTTCATTATTTGTTAGCTTCGTTGAGCTAGGATTAGGCGTAATCAAGCAAAACATAGTAGTAGGAACAAACTTAATCAGAAGCTCATCACTGTTTTCTTGGCTTGCTGTTGCTTTGTTTAAAAACCGCTACCTGCTAAAATGGCATTCGCCAATGATGAAGAAGAAGTGGTTCGGTTGATCAGAGAAGCAGAAATAGAAGAAAGAATGAGATTAACAAGGTCAACTACTCAACGATTAGGTCAGGGTGCGGGGCACCGAGTCTTACATTCTCCTCTAGTATCAGAAAGGCGACACCGGCCTGCATCTCATATGGTTGATAGTTCGGGAGTTCAAGCATCGAGCAATGGTAATCCCAGTCGGCACACTAGCTCATTGACTACACCACCATATAGTGAGTTTAGCGGAGCGGGAGCCGGGTCAACTCGAGGGGGAACAGATGATATTCTCGAAAACACTGTTCGGCAACCGGCCGGGATAGAGAATCAAGGGATGCCATCCGGTTCACGAGGTATCCTGGAAAGCTTGGCTAACGGTCTAAGTGGGAGTAGAAAAGAAGAGGGTCTGTCGGAAGATGTGAGAGCTTACATAAACTTAGCTATGGTGGAAGGGATTTCGGCGTGTAAGCGTTCCTTACAATCCGAAATAACTTCTACCTTACAAAAGGAGATACAAAGGCAACTTACCAGTTTCTTCCAGGGCATGAACTTATCTGTACCGGTTCCGTTGGGAACCGGGGCAATACCCAAGCACCCTTTGATAAATAGTGGCCCTGCTCCAGCAGATCCATCTCCGGTGGCGCGGAACCCCCCAGGTGATCCAGGTAGGAACGCGTTTGTCCCAATCGGGAACCAGCGAGTTAGGCAGACTGAACATAGGCCCATGAATAGGCAACGTCCACCAACACAAGGTGATCACTTCAGTGGTCCCAGTCCTTATGTACACCAACCGGTATACCCCGGTTACGTTCCACCTTCGGGAAGTAGGGCCCCGATCAGAGTCGACAAGTGGGGGCTAAGATTCGACGGTTTATCGTCAACTCTGACCGTCGAAGACTTCGTCTTTCGTTTAGAAAGACTTCAGAGCCAGTACTGCTGCCCCTGGAGCGAAATTTTGAGAGACTTTCACCTGCTTCTCGCGGATTCTGCCTATGATTGGTATTGGCAGATCCAAAGAGAGCATTACCAACTAGATTGGCCAACTTTGCGGGACGCGCTCCTGCGTCGATACAAAAACGCCAAAACCGACTTCGAGATCCTTCGGGATATTATGGATCGTAGGCAGAGTCCGTGGGAAAGCAGCGAGGAGTTTTTCACGGTAGTCAACAAAATGCGTTCCCAACTGAGAATGCCGATCCCGGAGGTGGAGTTAGTCCCGATCCTAAAACGAAATTTGAATGATAGGATTGGTAGGCTAGTCTATCCCCAACCCATTTTCTCCCTGGATCATCTAAGAATGGCTTGTCAAGAAGCCGATGCAGCGTTCCCGAGGAGGGACCGCGAAATTTCAAAGCCGATAACGAAATATCCCGGCAAGAACGCAGTCCACGAATTGGACGTTGACGAAATTGATCCGCCCGCTGATGAGCAGGTGGCGGCTTATCAATTCGGTGGAGCCCGTCCAAAGAATCCTCCTCGGAGATATGCTGACGCTTCTGGCCTGGTATGTTGGAACTGTAAGGTGCAGGGTCACACTTACTTCGACTGTGAGTCCGACGTCCGTAACGTCTTTTGTTTCAAGTGTGGGTTAGAGAAAGCTAAAACTCCGAGTTGTCCGCGATGCCACCCGGAAAACCAAGCGGGGAACGCGAAGGTTCCGGGGGAATCGCGTTCAAGCTCGAATTAAACCCTCCGATAGCCGAAACCGATAGAAAATTAGAGAATGTTAGGGGAGGTCAATTAGAAAGAGAACAGAGGATTTCAATTTTAAAGAGGGAAAAGAACGAACATAGTATTAGTCAAGAAGTTAAATTAACTGAGTTAAAGCCACTCCACATACGTCTTCAGGAGTACGAAGAGTCAAAAGCCCGAATTTTTAGTAAGAAGTCTGTCTACGTACCGTCGGAAAATTTTTTAAAAATTAGAGCCCGTTTCAAGGCCAGAACAGATATAAAAAATCGTATTTCGTCAACGGTTTCACATTTAGAATCGGATACCAGACCGTATGCGTTGATTAAATTAGGTCACAAAGAAGTTTCCGGTTTGTTGGATAGCGGGGCGAGCGTGAGCGTACTAGGTAAAAACTGTATGCAGTTGGTCCGCGAGCTCGGCTGTCCAATAACCCCCGTTTATTCTGGAGTGAAAACTGCTGACGGAAAGTGTCAATCAGTAGTGGGCAGGGTCGAGTTGAAGGTCGGGTATGGGGATCGCGAAGAGGTGCTTACTTTCTTCCTCGTTCCCAGTTTAGATCAGGAAGTCTATCTTGAGGTTGATTTTTGGAGAGTTTTCCAGTTAGCCCCAGGAATCATAGGTAGCATTTCGATTGACGCCCAATCAGACTTCTCAAATGCCCATCAGTTAAACTCCGATCAGCAGGCCAGACTGGATGCGGTCAGGGAAAAATTCTTAAGTTTTGAACGTCATGGTCTCGGAAAGACGACGTTGATGGAGCACGTCATCGACACCGGAGATGCACCCCCTGTGAAGCAGCGTCACTACCCTGTTTCCCCAGCGGTACAAGCCATCTTGTATGAAGAGTTAGATCGGATGTTGAGTCTCGGCGTTATTGAGGAGAGCGAAAGCCCGTGGTGTTCGCCAGTGGTTCTCTTGCGGAAACCCGGCAAAAATCGACTTTGCTTGGATTCCCGTAAGGTGAATGCACTGACGAAGAAAAACGCTAACCCTCTCCCCCATATCGAGGGACTCACCAGCCGATTTCTGGATGCGATCTACATGAGTAGTATCGATCTAAAGGAAGCATTTTGGCAAATACCGTTGGAGAAGCAGAGTAGGGAAAAGACTGCCTTTGCGGTACCGGGAAGACCCTTGTACCAATTCACGGTGATGCCGTTTGGGTTGTGTAACGCTGCCCAGCGGTTAAGCCAGTTGATGGACAAGGTGATTCCTGCACGACTCAGGGAGCGCGTCTTCGTGTACCTCGATGATTTGCTTATCATGGCGCCGGATTTCGAGACCCATATCACCTTGCTTAGCGAAGTAGCCGACTGTTTACGCAGGGCTAATCTCACCATCAACTTGAAGAAATCAAAGTTTTGCTTTAAAGAGCTGAAATATTTGGGCTTCATAGTTGGTGGTGGGAAGTTTAAAACGGATCCGGCGAAGGTGGAGGCAATCGTGAATTTTCCGATTCCCAAAACCCCCAGACAGATTCGTAGGCTGCTTGGCATGGCAGGGTGGTATCGTAAATTTATTAAGAACTTTTCAACCCTAACTGCACCCCTGACGGATATGCTGAAAAAGAGGAGCGAAAAGTTCCAACTGAGCGACGACGCGCTGAAAGCATTTGAGAGTCTGAAGGAAGCGTTAATCTCGGCACCGGTTCTTTCGCGCCCGGACTTCACAAAAAGATTTTACATCCAATGTGATGCTTCGGACGCGGGGATTGGGGCCGTACTGTCTCAACTGGACGAGGAGGGGGAGGAGGTCCCTATCGCGTACTTCTCCCAGAAATTCAACAAGAGTCAGAGGAACTACAGTGTCACCGAGAAGGAGTGTATGGCCGCGGTGATGGCTGTGAAGAAATTCAGGCCGTATGTCGAGGGGATGGACTTCACTGTCATTACTGACCATTCAAGTCTTCAGTGGCTGATGAGCATGAAAGACTTGAGTGGTAAGCTCGCAAGGTGGAGTTTGTCATTGCAGTCCTATGTCTTCGACATACGGCACCGTAAAGGCAGCCAACATGTAGTACCAGATACTCTTTCTCGGGTACATGTGGATTCTCTGGCTCTCGAAGACGGGTTGGTGACGTTTTCCCCAAGCCAAAATCCCCAAACGAAAATCCCCAAACCCAAAATCCCCAAACTGAAATCTCCAGCAGCGAAATCTCCAAAGAGAGAATCCCCATGGACAAAATCTCCATGCCAAAATCTCCAAAACAAATATGTTCAAGTAGTGAATCATGCGATTAAATCGCGCGATTTAATCGCATGATTCACTATTTGAACATATTTGTTTTGAAGATATTATTGTATTCAGTTAAGGTTGTTTAAGAAATAAACGTGTAATTCATTTTAAATGACAAACTGAAAGTGCATTCATAATTTGTTATCATGTCATAACAGTGTCATGCACATGTCGTGAGAGGAACGGTGTAAGTAGACGTACCTGAATATTGGAGATTTGGAGATTTCAAGGAGATTTTGGCAAAAAGTATTTTTTCTTTGGGAATTTTTTCCGTGGGGATTTTGTCGTGGAGATTTTGGCAAGTTGGATTTTTTTTTTTTGGAGATTTTGTCCTCATGGTGATTTTGTCTTTTGGGGATTTCGTACCACTCCCCTCGAAGACGTTGCCCCGCTGATTGACCTGAAGTCAGCGGAATTCCTCTCAGACGAATACTTAGACCTCATAGAAACCGTTTTTAATCATGAAGAAGAACTCCCCGATCTTAAGTATGCGGACGGATATGTTTATAAAAAAGCATTTAAGAGGTTAGGCGATGAAGAAATGTTAGAGCATTCTTGGCTCCTTTGGGTTCCGTCAGGACTGACCCAAGAAATAATTAGTAAGGCACACGATCCCCCTAAGTCAGCACCCTGCGGAATGGCCAAGACTCTAAACCGACTCCGACAATACTTTTATTGGCCGAACATGACGGTACAAGTACGTGACTATGTGTCTAATTGTAGTGTGTGTAAACAATGTAAAGCGTCCAACCAAGTTTCTCGTCCCCCTATTGTAACGTCATATTGTTCTAATCGTCCCTTTGAAAAAATATATATAGACTTTTTAGGTCCATATCCGAGGTCCCGAGTAGGAAACGCGTTCGTGTTAGTAGTTTTAGATCATTTGTCGAAGTTCGTGTTGTTAAAGGCTATGCGAAACGCAACTTCGTCAAATGTTATAAAATTTTTGAAAGAAAATGTTTTTGATATGTTTGGAGTCCCGAACATTATCCATTCCGACAATGGAAAACAATTTGTCGCGAAAGATTTCCAAAACCTAGTCGCTAAATATGGCATAAGACATTTTAGGACCGCTCACTATGCACCGCAGTCGAACGCGTCGGAGAGGGTTAACCGTTCATTGTTAGCCGCTATCCGTTCATACCTGAAGGATGACCAACGGAATTGGGATTCGCACCTGGGCGACATAGCGTGTGCGTTGAGGAGCGCAGTTCATAGCTCTACAGGTGTATCACCATATTTTGCTCTCTTTGGAACAAATATGATGATGCACGGTAGCAGTTATGAACTTGCTGAAAAGTTGAACGTGGTAGATGACAATGAGCTGTTGACTCTTCCCCGACAAAGTCGACTGCAGTGCATACGTAATCGAATTCGGGAAAATATTTTGAAAGCGAACCAGAAATCAGCGAGGACTTATAATGTCCGAACCAAATCTGTCCAATTTGTACCCGGACAAGAAGTTTATCGGAAAAATTTTGTGCTGAGTGACTCCTCGAAATACCTGTCAGCTAAACTTTCGCCAAAATATTTAAAGTGCCGAGTAACGAAAAGAATAGGAAACCAAATGTATGAACTCGAAAACCTAAACGGCAAAATAATCGGTGTCTTTCATGCCAAAGATATAAAACAATAGGTGCAAATTATTTTGCTCCAAGATTAATCATCGCGTTTTTTTTGTCGGATTTTGTCTTTATAGTCTTTTACGTATTTGTTTATTCGCGGTAGTCACATCTTTTGATGTAATTCGTCAACACTTAATATCAAACCGAACCGAAAAAAAACGAGTCGTTTAGAATGGTATTGTATGAGCAACACCCTATAAACATTACGAACTATACATGAAAAGCTCATAAAGACAAAGTTTATATAAATTTTATTAAATGTTTATTTGTTGCATG
Source organism: Sphaerophoria taeniata (assembly GCA_943590905.1). Taxonomy (NCBI): domain Eukaryota; kingdom Metazoa; phylum Arthropoda; class Insecta; order Diptera; family Syrphidae; genus Sphaerophoria; species Sphaerophoria taeniata. Next base: position 31,862,417 of record OX016541.1, read on the forward strand.
TTACTTGTTATTTGTTCACTAAATGTTATTTATTTTTGCTTAGGTTTAGTCATTTTTACCTTTATTTTAAGTTTTACTACTCTTGACATTTATACATCTGTGATATTTACGCCTGTAAGGCACATCTTTTCTTTGACTGTGATCCTTATTAAATTAGCTCTTTCTGTGATATTTACACTTAATTTTATCTTAATTTTAATTTTATAACACTTTTTAAAATTATAACTTTATTTATTTTACTAACCTTAACTTTTTTAAATCTGTGATAATAGTTTTAGCATTTTATTTATTTCTACTATATTTAGTTTTATTCACTGACAATAACAATACTGAAAAACAAAACACTCACCATTTGACGATAACGCCCACATAAATAATTGTTTGAAAAGAAAGAGAAACCGCTCCTCACCTGATCGACGGGAAACAAAAGAAAGTCGGGAGTATTCTTTCGTTAAGGATAATAGGGAGGGGGAATTACCTGTTGAGAGTCACTAGGAGAAGCCTTAATTCTAGGCCCGGCTAATAGCTTGGGTTCTTCCCCACATTTCTGATCGAACGACGCCCCTATTTTTGTTCCCTATTGGAAGTGTATTCCAATAGGAAACAAATTTTGTTGCGGACGTCGTTGTCCTCTTCTTCGTTTTCATCGTCATCGCTTTCGTCCCCTGAATCGGATCCAGTTCTTGCCTGCCATCGACGGTGCAGGTAGTCCTCCGCCTAAGAATCGGCATTGCTGTTACAGGAACAGTCGTCGCCCCCGAGTCCTTAAGGCGACCGATCTATATTAATGGTCCTGGATTTCGGCCATGGAAGGGCCACCGCCATGCACAGTTAATTTGGCATGTTTCCTCCCCAAAGCACCACATGTTCGCACCCTGTCCGATGGTCCTGATATGTAGGCCATCCTCTTGTTTCCGAATCCTTCCTTAGATCTCGCCGTGGGGTTCTAGACCAGCGAACCGTTCTTTATCTTAAGCCTTTTCATGGTCCTTTCGGTGGCACCCTCGCGGTTGGCTCTTCTTCGTCAAAGGACCGTGATTTTCTGGTATGACCGTCGGTTTTGGGTCTGTTCCGGAAAATGGGTGAGCTAACGACGTCATTATGTCGCTGGGCAACGTTGGCACATACACTTTTCGGTGTGATTTTTGTAAGAATGGTATCCATCTGAAATCTGATCATTTAGGCCGTGTGCGAATTCAGTTAAAAATGGGTTAAAACCTGACGTTTGGTTAAATTTTGACACTTCGCATAATTTGACTAGCTGCTGAGCAGGTTAAAAAATGACAGTAGTGGTTAAAAATTCATCCATTTTTATTTTTTAACCACAATTCATCCAATTCGCACACGGCCTTAATTAAAATTTTACGTCACTTTAAGTTCACAAGATGAACAAAGCAATTTTTATGATGCATAGCTTTGTATATGGATTTAAATTTAGATTAGATTTAAATCCATATACAAAGATGCATAGTTTGTTAAAAAAAATTCTAATTTGCTGCCTAGCGGCTTTAGCTGTCCATCATAGAGGCCCCAGATTTAGAAAAGAATGTGTACTTGAAAAAAAAAATCAATTTTGAGAGAGGAAAAACAGATTGCTCCGAGATCGTGCAGATCAATTTTTTTTGGCGTTTGGGAAACCTCATGTAGAAATTTTATTCGTTTGTGCCCATTGTGCCAAGAAACGGTTTATGTGAAAATGTAGCAAGATGGCACCATCATTGAATGTAAGCTTGGGACTACTCCCCAAATGTAGACCAATAGCCCGATTCTTCCCATCATCACTGATACCTCACAAGTCCTAAGAAGAGGTGAAATTGATTTTGGTGAGATTGTCCACCAACGTCACCACTGGTGAGAATTACAAAAACAATCGAAATTGGGATCTCCTTCACAGCTTGAAATTTGACACTTTGATTTTTGAGTAGTGAACTTCGGTTTGTGGAGCTGAGTTGAAATCTTTAAACTTTTTTTTAACGAGAAGCTGATGATATTTCCATATTCACCTTAGCTGTGGCGAGTTTCGTTGTGACTATAGTTGGAAGGATTATGGGATTAACCGACACATGCTATCGAGTCACAATCAATCCTAGGATTGAAATGTTACCTTCGTGAGCACTGGACGTCACCATCAGATTCTCTTAGGGCTCCACCTATCGGGGATTTTTGGTGAACTAGGGCTCACTTCAATTAATCCAATTCAGCAAAAGTGAATTTCCTCTTCCTCGTGGTATCTTTGGCCGGCATTGAAAAGAAAAAAGTGTCTCGTTTTGGGTGTCGCTACCTAACCTAATTTCGGAACAGAAATTTTTGTGCGATCGGTGATTTGAATTTACCCCCGAAAAAAATAAGAAAGAATCCCATATTTTGATTGGTACGGGAAATAGTTTTGTTTCGCACAAGTGCTTTAATTTTAATTCTTTCTTTTGGGCAATAGAAATATTTCCCCCTACAACTGAGTCGTCTGGCTCTCAATCCATGAAGGATTTCAGGCGGGAATACTTACGCCAAATCCCAAAATACTTTGATACTTACTTAAGGGGTCGATACAGTCCGGGGTGGACTTGGGCTCAATTCGGTGCGATATATTTTCCAAAAGAAAAAGAAAAAGTGGTGAGTTTCGAAGTTTAAGTGTGTCCAAATGCTCTTATACATAAATGTGTCCTTTAGGAAACTCCTCGGCGGCCCACTAATAAAATCAGTAGACAGCCTGGGCCGCCGCAAAAATTTTTGTATGTAGAGGAAAACTGATCCGAATAAGAAGCAGCAAATGCAAGAAAATTGCGCTGGTCGTCGGAGCGCTGCACTTCCCATCCGAACCAGAAACACCGCTGGCCCAAGAAGTCTCCAGCGAATGAGACAGAAGCAAAAACAGGTTTTTATAAAAACCCTTCAAGAAAGCAATCAAGAAAGCAAACAATTTTTTTTTATTCTTTCGTTGATTAATTAAATACATATATGCATAGATTACATATTTATAAAAACCTAATTGAGTGTTGTGTCGTCTTCTTTGTTATCTTAGGTTAAGATTAGTGATAAGAATTTCAGTGTCAGACTCAGTAAGTGTCTGGAACAGGGTTTTTGTTGAATTTTTTTTTTGGCTTAACGTTTATAAGGGGCGAAAGGATAGCCCGGTATATATAGATTCCCCCCTCCATTGAGCTCTATTGAGGCAGGGTGTTTTTGCATTTAACCAGTAGTTTGTGCCCAGAGGAGGCACTTTAAGAAAATCCCCAGTTCCATTGCACGTAAATCTTAAATTTGTTTTGATTTTTTTTTTTACACTAAACCCAATGTGAAAGTAATTGTAAGATTCAAATACATATTGTATTGGCACAAGTTGCTACATGGAAAAAATGGTTTTTGCATTGGTTTCACTAGAAACATGAAGATGTAACTTGTCAATTTTCAGGGGTGCGGAGGGTAGTTGAAGACTTCGGTGATGGTAGTATGATCTGAAACCGATCATCCACCATCTCTTTTGGGGGAATCCAAACATGGCCACGGATTCCTACGGTTGGGTGGGTACGGCCTCGCTGCGAAACCATCTGCAGCGCCCTGACGTGACAATAGTCCGTCCGCTGGTCTAGTCCGACCATTATTTTGTTTTTTTTTCAAGTTTTCTTTTGGCCTGATCTGTGTTTTTGTTTGCAGGTGAGGTTAAGTTTCGGGGGCAAGATCCCCCCCGTCCGACGAGCTAAGCAAGTGCATCGCTAGCAGGCCACTTCCTCGGAACTTAACATTCCAACCCCTCCTATGCCAACTTTTCCTTTTCCTTCTTCCTTCCTCTTCCTAAATCCTTCCTCTCCCAATATCCTAAGGCCCCCTCCTCTTGCCTCGCAACAGTGTTCCAGGCAGAACTGTTGGCGATAAGGGAAGCTTGTACAGCCCTTAAAAATATCCGTCAGAACCAAAATGTAGCTATACTAACAGAAAGTCAGGCAGCTATTAAAGCCATTGATTCAGCTTTATCATCCTCCAAACTGGTCCAGCAATGTAAAGAGGCCTTAAAGGAACTGGATATGAGCGTCAATCTTATCTGGATACCGGGCCATAGGGGCTATGAGGGAAATGAGAAGGCAGATGAGCTAGCTAGGCAAGGATCAGCCCTACACAACTCTCTGGCAGTGAGAGTATATGCTCCTCTTGGAGTTGTGAAGGGCAATATCCTGACCAAATACACATCAGAAGCAAATCATAGGTGGAGTAGTTTAACGAGTTGCGTTATATCCAGGAAAATCTGGCCCGCCTATAACAAACCAAAATCAATAAATTTAATTTCCAAACCAAGGCATGACATAGCAAGGATTGTCGCTACCTGCACAGGGCATTGGCCTGTAGGGGAGCATGCGGCAAAATTGGGTATACCACATAACCCTTTCTGCCGCAGCTGCGAGAACCGGGATGAAAAAGAAACAGTCCCACAGTTTCTTTGCCATTGTCCGGCCCTGGCCAGGAAAAGAGCACTCCACTTGGGTAAGGAATTCTTCAACGGTATTGAGGAACTCTCAGAATTCAAGATCAAAGATTTGATCTCATACCTAAATAGCACAAAGTGGCTTTAACCCCCTCCCCCTTATTTCTCCCTCACTAAATGGTACTTTGAGATAATAGGCCGTATCGTAGGAGAATAAAATTACATTTTATATTTTACATAGGACTGCATGTGCGGAACGTGCACCATCCATAGCCCATTTTCAAATCCATTCAGAATCTCACGAGGTATGGTATCAAAACGGCGCACTCAGCGCTAATTGTGTCCTGCGCGAAGCAGGACAGCCATTTCTACCTACCTACTTACTTTCGCGTTTACTACTAAAGTTTGAATAAGTGAGTAAAACATTTGATTGTATGCCAACTTGCTAGCCAGAACTTGCTCGTGTGGCCACCGGATTATCAGCCACCTGATTTGAGATGAAAAGGAGGACCGAAACTCCAGTACAAGGATCAAGTGACTGCGGATCCCGGACACTGCACGTGTCTCAAGCTGATATCCTTCATGGGATTGGGAGCCGGATAAGCAAGTAAGTTAGTAGACAACTTTACTATAATTCATTTGTGATCTCCTGTCTTTCTCCAACATAATCAATTTATTTGTATCCCCTTCAATTTCAAAACAATAACAAAGATGTAGATTAATTTCTACAAAATACGGTCTGAACAGGGCCTAATGAATGTGTAAGCCCAGCAATCAAAAACACATGTTCCGAAAAGAGGAAACGTCAAGACCATACAAATGTGACAGGCAAAAGAAAGAAAAATAAAAAAAGGAAAAAAAAAACACAAGTTTCCGAAAGAAAGAATTTGTTTAATAAAACCAATTTTTTGGTGATTGCTATTAACTATAATTTACTGCAAAAATGTTAAAAATGAAAACAGCAAAATCGCTAAAGAAAACACCACCAATTATCACAGCTCCAGCTGCACGCGATCCAGAAGCCGAATCTCAATTCCAACTAGAGCTATATTGGTGTGTCCAACAACTGGAAATTGCAATCGCAAACGCTAAAACAAATAAACAGCGTAAAGTTCTCCAAACAGTTGATTAAAACAATCCTGAAATAGCCTCTTCCGTATTCCAGGTGACGACTTGATGAAAAATCTTAAAACACTAAAAAGCAGCACTGCCCCAGTAGTTAAGAAAAGACAGCTAATGAAAGCATCGTTTGGAGATTACAGGTCCAAGATGAAGGATGAAGAAAAAAAGTTGGCCTTAGGTAAACTTATAGACTAATCAATTTTGTTCAGTTAATGTGACCTTTTTACTTACAGCAAGTCGTCAAATAAAGTTCACTGCCAGTGCAGATGCCGCACAGAAATCAAGCTTTGTCAAGAAAGCCGCAATAGTCACATCTGGCAAAGGATTCAAGTTTAATTTTGATCCTGATATAACTCCGGCTGAGACAACAGAAGAAACTGTGACCGAAAAACGAATTGAAACCATTGTTCCAACAACAAAAGCCATTGACTTCTCGGCGTCTGGAGGTGGATTCAAGTTTAATTTCCAGATTGAAAAAGAAAACGATCAGATTGATTTTGAAAAGTTATCTATTAAGAGTTGAGTTGAACGTCTTCAACGTCAACCAAAACGCATTTTGGGAAAATATCTTTGTTACTTTGTAATTTAATAAAATGTGATCATTGATTTCTTTATAATTAACATTTTTTGAATCTGAATGAGGCGTAGGATCAAGTTCTGAGAGCATTCTAGGAGTCCAATAAAAATTAAAGCTTTAAGCAAGTTAACGAACATACCCAATTTGCTCCGAATTTGACTTTGACTTTTGAAAGCTGTCAGATTTTGTTTTATCGATTCCACCTTTCTTCTTCCCACGCACATTCCACATTCCAAACGAAACATCGAAATTTTCTACGAAATCGAAGCTATCGAACGAAACAAAAAGCGAAGAAAATCTTTTGCTGTCAAGCAATTTATTTTATTTTTTAAAAATTTAAAACTACAAACAACATTTAACCAAAATTCAAATCATACTAAATACAACCCATACAGTAATCCTACCTACGAATTGCCAAAAAATAAATAAACCAAGAAAAACAGTCGATTAAAAATAACATTTTTGTTTAAACAAATAGTCCATACATATATACAAGCAGATAAATATATAGATACAAACGAATACCTGAGTGGATATTTTGATTAATCTTTTCAATTGCTATCTTGTATCTTGTTGGCCATCTTCCGTAGAAATATAATTTTGTTTTTCCATTGAAGCAGAATAGTCAACTAGAAATGGCACGTCGTAATCCTAACCTTAAAATGAAACTTTCTTGCGAACCGGAGGTCCCAGTGTAGGTTTCCCATGAATTTCAAGTTATCTCAAGTACTCTCGAGCGAATATTTTTGAAATTTCCCAGAACACCACCGAGAAATCTCGATCAGCGAGCAACAATCACAATTGGCGACAAAACATTCGAAGTTGATGCTGATTGTCTGGAGAAGATTTGTGATCTTGGCCGTGGTGCCTATGGAATTGTGGAAAAGATGAGACACACACAAACCGATACAGTTATGGCTGTGAAACGTATAACTGCCACAGTAAATATGAAAGAGCAAGTGAGTGGGTGGTTATATTGGTGAAACACAGGTAGCTACATGCGTACAATTTGTTTGTTTTTCTAGAAACGCCTGCTGATGGATCTGGATATTTCTATGAGATCGAGTGATTGTATGTACACTGTACATTTTTATGGTGCCCTATTTCGTGAGGGTGATGTCTGGATATGCATGGAAGTCATGGATACCAGTTTAGATAAGTTCTACCCAAAAGTATTTAAAAATGAGCTGAAAATGGAGGAGGACGTTCTGGGAAAGGTATAATTTGCTGGCATGTTCTTTGTCGAAATTCACTGATTCAATTTCTGCAGATTGCAATGTCAGTTGTGAATGCCCTTTATTATCTGCACTCCCAGTTGAAAGTTATTCATCGAGATGTCAAGCCATCCAATATATTGGTCAACCGCAAGGGAGAGGTTAAGATGTGTGACTTTGGAATTTCTGGTAAGTGAATTAAGTTTCAAAACGGAGCTTCGTTAATGTTTTCATTCGGTTTGACAGGTTACCTCGTTGATTCAGTCGCCAAAACTGTAGATGCAGGATGTAAACCATACATGGCGCCCGAACGAATCGATCCTTCCGGAAATCCACAGCAATACGATATCCGGTCAGATGTTTGGTCACTAGGAATCAGTATGATTGAGATGGCAACTGGTAAATTTCCCTACAAAACCTGGACAACACCTTTTGAACAACTTAAACAGGTAATCAGATAAGACGCCCTTACCATTGTCAAATATCTAAGCAACAAGTTTCCCTTACAGGTTGTCACCGATAGTCCACCACGGCTAGAACCCAATACGTTCTCGCCTGAATTCGATGAATTCATAACAAGTTGCTTGCAGAAGAAATACGAGGATCGCCCCAACTACCCTACACTCCTTAAAAGTGCTTTCATATCCGATCACATAGCTAGAAATACAGACATATCGGAATTTGTTGGCAAAGTCTTAGATCTTCCAGAATAGTCCATTGCCAATAATGGTTGTTTACTTTGTTGATAAAACGTATTGATGCGTTCCCAATCAGCCCAGTATGTTTAAAACAATTGTTGTTGATGCACTTTAAATTTAAAAACCATAATTTATTAATTCAAGCTAACATTTAAATTAAAAAAAAAAAAATATGTAAACAAAGTCTACACAACCAACACATTAACATAAATTAAATAAGAAAAAAGATCGAAAGGGGTAACTTAGAGTACTCCTTAAAAACAAAACTAATCATAAGTCAATTACTAATTCTACGGAGTTAAAAGCAATTCTAAATGAGAAGTGAGAGTCGTTGATGTTACAATTTGATTAAATTAAATTAAACAAAAAGCAAAAGGCTATTGCAACGTCATTTTGCGACGAAATAATTGTATTCAGCCTAACTATGAGCCTTACTTTGATATAAAAACTGAAAACAAAATATATTTTTAATAAATATAACACAGATTAATGTGTGTTTGATTAAGAAGTCTCTTTCCATTTATTGACTGTTTCAACGCCTGGGTGCTGGGTCTCCATCTCCATCTCCACCTTATAAATGATAAGCGTTTAAGCTCAGCCGTTGTTGCTTACTCTGTTTCGATTTCGACTATTCCACTACGACTACGAAGCACGAATAATAGGGTTGGTTAAACCATTGAATAGCGGGGTTTACATGGTCCAACATGGTTGGACAACATGGTATGACAACAGCAATGTTGGATCATCTAAACGCTAAAACAACCGCTTGACAAACCATGTTGGATGGTTTTTAATTTTTTTTAAAAACTTGCTGGTTTGTCATACCATCCAACGTGTGTAAACAGATGTTGGACAAACCTGAAAAATGAAAATATGGGAAATTCCCCGTATTCACTCATTTTTCATTTCTATTATATGCGTTTACTCTGAGATCGAGTCAGAATGTACAGGAAGCGGTGTAAGCTACACGTACAGTGTACGTGAGTGAAGCAACAAAAATTTCTGATGATGTCAAATTTTGGGCACGGTTGCCACTTGGAAATTTAAAATATGACCAAAATTAGAAAGAAAAATGACCAAATGCAGCAAAAAAAGACCATCATTATAAAAAATTGAAAACTCAGTATAAAAATAATGAACTGTATCATTTTAATGCATTTATTTTCAAAAACGATTTCTCAAACCAAAACGCTCGATGAAATAACTAATGAAAATTCATATGAATACAAATTACTAGAAAATCACGTATACAGGGTGGTTTCTTTGGAAAATGTAAAACGAACAAAATTAAATTGTTGTCCATGTATTATGGCTTTATCATTAAGAGCCAACATTCTTATTAATTATGGAACACCACTTCGGTCAAGTGGCCGCCCCGACTGGTTTCGCAGTAGTAGTAGCGCATTCTATCACTCAAATTTTCCAAGACCTTGTTGATGATTTCGAGCTGTAGCTCACGGATTTCTTGGTTGATATTGGCCTTAAGTGCATGGATTGTTAGCAAAACATCGGTCCTTTACGGTTCCCCACAAAATAAAATAAAGTACAAAGGGGTCAAATCGCAGCTCCTAGGTGGCCAATCGACATAACCAAAACAAGATTTGAGAATCTGGCGCGTAAAAGATCGATTGTGGCATGCGTTGTGTGGCATGGTGAACCATCCTGCATGACAAAGAGGTCGTCGAAATCTATGCCTTCGATTTCAGTACAAAAGAAGTTGGATAATATGATACTGTTTTTCTATCAAGATTTCGAAAGGGAGACAGCTGTAAGTGTTAAAATAACCTATGATTTAAAAAGCCACCACCCGTTATTGCATTCTGTCTATTATTTGATGTTTAGTATAAAGCTGAGCTCTTCAACTTTTCTGCAGATATAAAATGCAAAATTAAGCAAAAACTATACTATCAGGTATAGGTGGTAGACTGCTGGTAATGCTGGTAAATTTAGTTATTGAGAACATTAACTTATTAATAAAGTCAAAATTAAAAAAAAAATGACCAAATGTAATATACAGGGTGATTCACGAGCGTTGTGCCAAAAAGCTAGAGTTGAGTTGATACAAGGAAAAAATCGTATGGGAGGGGGGGGGTCTATTCCCCCCCGTTTAGCCAGGAGGTTCAATTTTCTGAAAAATTGACTTATTTTGTAAACAAAAATATTAAAAATCAACGGCTTCGTTTACAACACCGTGCTATACTTTTCTGGAAAGCCAAAAACTTCTTCTTTCACTTTGTTTTTAAATTAAATTGTTTTAACGAATAGTTTAAAAAAAATAAATTTTCAAACTCAAAATTTTCAAAAAAAAGCAAAAAAAAAAAAACATTTTTGAACTAATTTTTTTTCAAAATTTTATGTAATTAAGTACTAATTTTGTTTAAAAATTTAATGTCTTTGTTAATTTTTAGTCGAAAACAGAAAACCGGATGCAAAAATGTCTTTTCGTTTTTGAGAAATTAAAAAAAAAACAACTTTTTTCTAAGAAAATCTTTGTTTTTATTTTTACCTATCAGGACTTTTAGTTTAATTTATTAGTTTAATTTATAAATTTAATTTTTTGTAATTGGAGTTTTATGAGGACTCAATAAAGTAGAAAAGTATTAAATTATCCCTGAATTATCCATTTTGTTCATTGATAACGAATGACCATGCCACCAAGGGAAAAAATAATGACCGGATTTGGTCATAAATTACCAAACTGGCAATCGTGATTTTGGGACCTCTACTGTCAAATTTTGGGACCTCAGCTGTCAAACTGGGAATGTGCTGTCATTTTGCTGAACTGTAATTGATCAAATGTTGTTTTGTAGTTTCATCTGTCAAAAAAAAAACAAAAACTCGAGTTCAGAGGCGCATTTATTTTTGTTGGTGATCGTTAGGAGCTACACAATTTCTTGTGGTTTTTAACACTTGATCAAGTTGCGACCCGAAAAAGGACAATAAATATGATAAATTTAGGATGAAAAATGAAGAAAATGTAACGAAAAATAAAAAAGTTATAATAAAAATCGTGCATGTACACTTTGAACGTTAAAACACCATGTAGTTCAAAAAAAGAATTGAAATTGAAAAATAAAATTGATGCACAATCGATATAATCTTGATTCAATCATATTTCGCTTGGTGCGTATTAGGCCAGTTCAGCGTTGCCGCGAAGAAAGAAGAACAGCGGGCCACTTCGAAATATTTTGAGGGCCATTTGACTAAACAGCGGGCCAAATGTTTAAAATTAAAATCGATCATTAAAAAATTAAAATACATTTTTTAAAAATGGGTACCTACTTATTTTTAATTTTTAATAATTCATTCAATTTCTTTAATAATTGTAACATAAAAATAAAATAAATAATAAAAAAAAGTCACTGATGTACCTCTACCTATCACATTTGTTTCATAATTCATTGATATTGATATACTTAAGAAAAATAAATAAAATCAACTTAAAATAAAGCCATAATTTAAGGCATAATGAGTTATCACGTCTTATCTAAATTAATTAATAATAAGATCACGGGCCAAATTGCCGCTCACGTGAACGAGTGAGTGAGTCTCATTCTCATCGGTGAACGAACGAACGAGTAGCCACATTGAGATGATGACACTCGTTAGGTCACGTATCGTTTGAGAATTAAAAATTGTAGTAGTTTTTATCGAGTCTCGATTATTTTGAAAGAATTTTGAGAGGTTTGACAAATAAAAAACAAAAAGTTGAGCCAAATAGCGAAGGCAGAAATATTAATTTTTATTAAATGAAAAAACACAATTTAACTGTTAACAGAAGAAGAGATTGGTGAAGCTTTGGAGAGGAAAATCTTGACCTTAAAAATAATAACAAATAACCCAAAGAAAAAATGTAAATTTGTTTTTAGAATGTTCCTCCCATCAGTAAACTGTTTCTGTGTCGAATGAAATTCAGTTCGATAACTGAGGATAGATTTGAAAATGTTTGTACTAGAAGCTCGTACAGAACTCGATAACGTAAGATGTAATGCCTAACTCACACAATTATTCAGGGAGTGAGTGAGTGAGTCTCATCAGTGATCGAACGAACGAGTAACCACTTTGGGATGATGACATTCGATTGGTCACTTATCGTTTGGGATTTAAAAATTGTAGTCGTCTGTATTCTACTACATCGAGTCTCTGTTTATTTTGAACGAGCCTTGAGTGGTTCGACTGATAAAATTTGCATTTACATCTTCTCAAATAAATAACAAAACAGTGAAACGAAATGCATCAATTTTATTTATTCAACGATACCAAAGCCTCAAAGAAATGAGCTTCCCCTGCTGGCAATTTATTTTTTGCCAAATCGGGTTGTTTGGCCGTAAAATCGGCCATCATATATTTTTGCTGGCTATTCAATTTATTTTAGTTTTACCTTAAGAGATTATTGGTTAAAATTTTCATAACAAATAAATCAAAGAACAATATTTACATATTATAATGACAGTTCCTCCTATCCCTTCTTTATGTTTCGAATAACATTCAGTTCGATAACTGAAGAAGGAATTTAAAATTATTGTACTAGACGCTCCAAAGATAACTCGATAACGTGAGAGGTTGTGCCAAATGCACACAATTCAGTCTTGTATTATTCGATCACTGATGTCTTGATCCGACCCTAGTAAAGTATTATTTGCCGTAGGGGCCGTAATTCGGCCCATGGTTTAGAAATATAATTTCCACAGTTACTCAAGTTGCCCTGCATATAATCCTTAAAACTCATTATAGATTATAAAACTTCATACGATAGCCTATTTCGAAATGAAGGAATTCAGTAATATTTTAAATATGGTTATTTGTTTGGAGCGGAAACACATCGGTAGACTAATGATATAAGTAATTATATTTAATTTTGTAAAACGTTTCCGCTATTATTTAGCACTTCTTATATATGTTAAAACTTCAAAAACAAAGATTTAGGGCCATTTCAAACTGGCCCGGGCAAAGGGCCAAAATGTAAAACAGAGGGCCAAATGGCCCGATCGGGCACTTCGTGGCAACGCTGGACCAGTTCCACCTAACAACATCTCACTGAGATCTCAGAGATCTCAGAGATTTTTTAGGTGGAACAAAAAATCTCAGCTGAGAATTGAGATTTTTTTCTGAGATTTCTGAGATGAAAATTTTTTGGATTCGATTTCTCACTCAGCTATTTTGACGTGACTGACATACGTACAACAACAATCTGTAAGGTAACCATTTTATCTCAATGAGAACTGAGAATTTTGTTCCACCAAATGATTTTGCCTCAGTCAAAGTGACATTGAGATCTCAGTGAGATGTTGTTAGGTGGAACTGGCCTATTGTTAGGTGGAACTGGCCTATTGTTAGGTGGAACTGGCCTAATGAAGATAAACTGTATCAGCCCTATTAATAAAAACTGCAGATATGTCTTCTAATTCACCAATTAACAAAAACATTGATTAAAAGATAATGCATGAATTAACATTTCCTAATAATAAAAAAAAATAAGCTCCCTGCGATAGCTAATTGACGTTTAGATACAAATTATTACCAAAATCTACTACAATTAACAAGAACCCTGTAGTGACAATAGGATTATAAATTGGTTTGCACATATACTTTCTCATCTAATCTCAACTTTTACACACACACTGTCTCATTGAATTGCATTTAAGCGTGTGCATAGCTGAAATGAAAATAAACTTATGTTTCTTTAATGATGATCTGTGTTTGTTATTTGTCTATCAATTGTCTTTCCCACTGGAGTTTTCTTTTTTTTAAAATTTCAAAATAATAACTTCAAATAAAAGAAAGAGGACTGAAAATTGGACACCGAACGATAAGGTATATATGCTTTACGGTTTTAAATACAAATAAACAATCATTCTTAAAATTATTCACAGAAATTACTTCGATAATTGTGTGTGGAGAGGGCCAGCATAATTGAAAATAAATCGGTGGACACAAACACCAACCAACTTAAGAAGAAGTGCTGGGAACAAATCACGTTTAGAACTTCAATTAACTCGTTAATCCACCTACTTTGGTGTATTAGTTAATTGACAAGTTAAGGAACGTCATTTAACTCAATTTTTGCTTTATTGATAAGATTTTGCACTTAAGTCACTGATTAAAAAAAATTCAGGTTTGATTTTCGTTTATTATTAGGGGTGTATTATGTTTGCAGTATAGCAGTCAGTCAGTGTTCATAAAATCAAACTGATAGCAAAACTCCGATCAAGTCTGCCTTCGTTTTATTTCTGTTGCCGTTCTGCAGAAAAATGTAGGAACATAATGAGTAAGCAAAATAATTGAACTTTTAATAAGTTTTTGGCAAAAATAAAATATTTTTGTTCATAATCACCCTTATTATGATAGGCGTTTTGGAAAAATTAAGCTTTCCTTCGGCTATTTTGGTCACATTTATCCCTGTGGAAGCCAGCAACCCCTGCCGAAACGTCGGGAAAAGTTAATGTAACAACCTTTTGATTAATTGCAACGATTGGTCACAAAATAGCCGAAGGAAAGCTTAATTTTTCAAAAACACGTATAAATTTTACATTCTAGGAATGACTGTGGTCTACTTCATTTATGAACAGTTTTTTGACATTGTATATCTGCCGCAACGGCAGTAGTTTTTCTGTTCATAAATGCATTGACCGAATTTTTTGGGCAGGGCATGAGCAACAAGCAGGCACGTAGCCAGAGGGGGGGGGGGGGGGGGGCTAGAGGGGCTCAAGCCCCTCCCGAAATGATTTAAAAAAAAAATATTTGAACAAAAGTTTGTATATTCTCTTATTAGTTAATCACTACTTATGTAACCACATCGTAACCAGTTCAAAAAATGCAACTTATATAAGCCCAGATATGCTCTGATATTGTCACCAGAAAAATATCTAACCGGGTTATAAGATCGAGTTATTTAGCATTCTGGCTGATGAAACAATGGATGTTTCTGGCACCGAGCAACTTTCAATATGTGTCCGATTTGTTGACTGCTGTACAGAGCCCACGAAAAGTATGCTTCGGGAAAATTTTGTAGGTTTTATTCCGATACCGACGTCTTGGACAAAACGTCACGATAGACGCATATAATTTCGAGGTAGTTAGGGACTTTGTATACCTTGGCTCCGCTATCAATATGGACAACGACATCAGCGCCGAGATCAGACAAAGAATAACTCTTGCTAATCGCTGTTTCTTCGGGCTAAGAAAGCAATTGAGTAGTAAAGCCCTCTCCCGAAAAACTAAGGTGACGCTCTATAAGACCCTCATCATCCCCGCTATATGGTGCATGGACCTTGTCAAAAACGGATGAGAACGCACTTGGCCGTTTTGAGAGAAAAATTCTACGTAAGATCTATGGTCCTGTCTGCATAAACGGTGAATGGAGGAGAAGATTTAACGACGAACTGTACGGGCTGTACAGCGACACTGACTTAGCTAAAAGAGTGAAGGTCCAAAGACTCAGATGGCTCGGTCACGTGGAGAGGAAGGACACCAATACTCCGGCCCGTAAAGTCTTCGAATCCACCCCAGAGGGAAGACGCAGTAGAGGAAGACCAAGGCTCAGGTGGCGCGCGCAAGTTGAACACGACCTCAACCAACTCGGCGTGCGAAACTGGAGACAGCGAGCTAGGGACCGAGCTGGCTGGAGAGGTTTGTTGGTTGAGGCCCAAGTCCACCCCGGACTGTAGCGCCACCTTAAGTAAGTAAGTAAAGTAAGTAAGGATCCCTCTTCCGATGTTCTGAAACTGCTAGATATATGTGACAAGACCTACTTCAGGAGCATAAGCTACTTGCTTACAATTTTGGCCAATACAAACAAAAATAAAACATTTACATTATGTAGTTTTTTTATAAATTTTTGTATAAAGAATTACTTCTTCGAAATTGAACAAGCCCCCTCCGAACCGAAATCCTGGCTACGGGCCTGGCAACAAGGTTGCATTTATGAACTCACGCAGAAGCTTTGAAATGACAAAACAGTGGTCCAGTGTTATTCCTCGGTTTTTGAACTGGCCATTTAAAAGAAGCAGACAAGTTTTTTATGTAAATTCTTACCACTTTCATATTTAAGTTAATTATGTTAAAAAAAAACGCAGATAGACATGCATGTACAATGTGATTTGTGCTACAAAAAATTCATTTTACTTTTTCTTGTCAGATAGAACTGACGAAAATATAAGCAATCTTTAATATTAAGGTACATAAAACAACACATTCGATTTTGAAAATTCCAATCTTAACCTTAATTGACACCATCCCATATACGATCAGCACGTTCAGTCTTTCTCATTAAAATGAATATCGAACAAGTAAACACCTAGTTCCTTTTCACTACGTTCGATTTGTCGAATATAATCAGATATTTCCTTAATTGCATCGACCTGCTCCTGTAGGAACTCGGTTTCAAGGAAATCACACAAATTTGCATCATTCTTTTCCCCGGCAACTTTGTGTACCTGCAGTAGACTCTGTTTAATTAAAAAAAAAAAAACAAAACTTCGTTATTCGTTTAGCAGTTGAATGTTTCGATTTTTTTTTTAACCTCATTGACCACTTTCTCCAATTCTAAGGCATGGTGCATTGCTTTCATAACCGATTGGTATACGAATGTGGGTTTTGGAATATCACTTAGGACAATACTGCCTCCTCGTTTGTTGAGGTAGTACATTAACTTTTCGGCATGAACCTTTTCTTCGTCGCAGCATTTCTTACACCATTTGCTTAGGCCGGGCAGGGCCACATCCGTCCGATCAAAATGAAAACTCTATATAAACAAAAAAGGAAATGAGTTGAGGCAATATTAATATCATTTTGAGTTAAAATAAAATATTTTTACGTACGTACCATAGCCATATACTCGTAACATGCTGTGAGTTCTAAATTTATTTGACGATTTATTTCTTTCTCACAATCTGCATGGAAATTTTGTCTAACCAAAAGGCTCATCCGACGAAGAGTTTGAAGTTTGGGAAGAAATCGTTTCATTTTTGTTACAAAAAATATTTGATTAGAGTTTCAAAGGCTGCAGGAACAAAGTAATTGTTATCTTTAGAAAATCAAGGATAATGAAATATAGTTTTGACAGGAATATTTTAACATATGTATGTATTTATGTAATGTGGTTTGCAATATGCGCATGATTCCTTTTTCTATGGTGATGTCCTTTAAGAAAAGGATAACATGTATCCAAAGGCCTTTCAACGACAGTAACGTTTTGTAGAGATTTGAAAAGTTCGTTGGTACCTAAACTGGGAATTTTAAGATGATAAGACCATTGGGTCTTAAGTCATTAGTGGTTTGAAAGAATCGTGTTAAAGTTTTTTTTGCATTTCGAACAGATTTTTGGTCAAAAATACGAAAAATCGATAGTCCAGAAGTAAGGTCAAATTTCAATTTGTTTTTAATTAAAATTGCATCGAATCGAATTTATGTTGAAAATTTCACTGAAATACCAGGTGCCCATGAACAGAATTAGGGTCGATTTAATTCGTTTTAATTGTTAACCAGTCCGTATTTTTGTTGAAAATTTCACTGAAATATTTGACACCCATAATCAGAAGTAGGGTAAATTTGTATTTGTTTTTTGTCAATCAGCCCGTATTTTTGTTGAAATTTTTACCGTCTGCGAATAACAAGTAGGGTCGAATTTCAATTTGATTTTTTGTCGATATATCACGAAATCAGTCGGCACTTTTGTTGAAAATTTCACCGGAATACCAGGCGCCCATAGTCAGAAGTAGGGCCAAATTTTTGATTTTTTTTGAAAACTCCGTTTTTTTAATGTGCATACACAGGGTGATTCATGGCCGTTGTGCCAAAAAGCTAGAGCGTGTAGGTTGAGTTGAGACAAGAAAAAAATCGTATAGGAGGGGGGGTCTATTCCCCACCGTTTAGCCGGGAGGGGCAATTTTCTGAAAAAATTGACTTATTTTGTAAAAAAAATATATTAAGAATCAGCAGCTTCGTTTACAACACCGTGTTATACCTTTCTGGAAAGCCAAAAACATCTTCTTTCATTTTGTTTTAAATGAAATTGTTTTAACGAATAGTTTAAAAAATATAAATTTTCAAAAAAAAACTTGGGCCGCGGCCACTCGCCGGCGAAGGATTCTACCTGCTAGGGGCTTAAGATAATTAAACCGCAATTTTTCTTGAATGAAAAAAACAATAAGCAACCTAAAGGTAAATAAAAGGCATCGCATATTTACTAAACAAGGAAGGCGGCCGAGTCGTAGCATGTTTTAAAGAATCCGCTGACGTCTAACAGGCCGACTCCACTAGAGATAATTTCTCTCAGAATACTCATCCTGACATGAAAAGTCTAAAGACAAGTTTTCATTTGTTGTTGTTACAACGCGACTCCATTAGACTTTTCATGTCAGAATGAGTATTCTGAGAGAAATTATCTCTAGTGGAGTCGGCCTGTAAGGGAGCACGGAGAGCTAGAAGTGAAAGGTCAATGAACAAAATGATTAATCCAGGGAAAATCCAATACTTTTCTACTTTATTGAGTCCTCATAAAACTCCAATTACAAAATAAATAGTAAAATAAAGGTTAATGTTTCATAAATAAATTTAACAAAAAGTACATATTAGGTACCAATGCGTGTGGGTACTCACCTATAAACTTGCCGGATCTGTCGCTATTATTGATGAAATTCTTGTCGAAGTGATATGCGTGTGGCAGTCGAAAATCGTCGTAAATTTTTTTGGAGACTATTTCTGTCCATTTACAACGCGGAACCGTTGAACGTTGTTTCGGTCTTTGTAACTTCTGGTTGATTCGACAATCAAACCATTAAACTCGGTTTTTTGGAACGTTAAAGTGAATGTTGCATTTTTCTCCGAAGATAGCGATGACGATGAAGATGATGATAGATCAGGTGGATGGGCTTCACTCCTTGATTCATCAAAATTTTCGATCTCTTCTCCGAACAAAATTTTCTTCAAGTCGAACCGATCGTTAGTGGCATATGAATAAATTGATGCCGCTTTGACTTTATGACACAGTTCTTTCGAAATGACCTCCAAAATCGGGTTTTCTTGACTCACGAATGCACGAGTTTTCACCTCACGAATAACTTGTTCGCGGTACTTTGAAATTACAGAAATTAATAGAGTTTTGTCTATTACTGGCGGCCCACATTTTCCTCGAATCACGCGCAAACTATTGTAACAAACTACTACACCATGCAAGTTGCAGGACGAGACACGAATAAAGAAACAACAGACGAATAGTAGGAGAAGTAGTTTCCCTCTCTTGCACACTTGAGACAATAAGCGTTTTAGGATAAAAGTTTATCACAAAAAAATATGATGATCAAAAGGGGGAAATATTTTTATTTATAGGTGGGGAGCTCCCAAACAAGAAATTCCCGTCATCGCGCCCACTAAAATTTTTAATGAGGAATAAAAGATAAAGTTAAGACGAATAAGATTCGCATGGTCAGCGTAAATTTAGTTAGCCGGAAAGGCCACGCATACCTGTTGCAATTTGGTGAATGACAGTGAAATGTCTCCATCATCACGGATTCTATTTCTGTTTCTTTCATTACACGCGTCCTTATGTTAGATGTAGAAATACCTTGCTTTGCTTGCTTTCAAGCTGTCGAAAGTACCGCGCAAACAAGGTTTTATTATGACCTTAAGTACTGTATTTTTATTACAAAGTACAGTAGTTTTGTTTATAAAAAATCTGGTTTGCGCAATACTTTCGGCAGCTTGAAAGCAAACAAACCAAGGTATTTATACATCTAACACTAGGACGCGTGCAATGAGAGAAACCAAAATAGAATCCGTCATGATGGAGACATTTCACCACATTGCAACAGGTATGCGCGGTCTTTCCGGCTAACGCAATTCACGCCGACTAAGCGAATCTTATTCGTCTTGGCTTTAATTTTTATTCCTCATTAAAAATTTTAGTGGGCGCGATGACGGGAATTTCTTGTATGGAGGCTCCTAGGCTATTAGAAACAAAAACCTACCAAACAATTTTTCTACGAAAAATAAGATTAAACATTTTGAGATAAAGGCGCAAAATGTTGAAGAGCAATTCATCAAAAAAATAATTTTTCTTGCAACAACTAATTTTTCCACCTTTTTTTTTATACAGGGTGATTCACGAGCGTTGTGCCAAAAAGCTAGAGCGTGTAGGTTGAGTTGAGACAAGAAAAAAATCGTATAGGAGGGGGGGTCTATTCCCCCTCGTTTAGCCGGGAGGGGCAATTTTCTGAAAAATTGACTTATTTTGTTTAAAAAAATTTAAAAAATCAACGGCTTAGTTTACAACACCGTGCTATACTTTTCTGAAAAGCTAAAAACTTCTTCTTTCACTTTGTTTTTAAAATAAATTGTTTTAACGAATAGTTTTAAAAAAATAAATTTTCAAACTCAAAATTTTCAAAAAAAAGCCAAAAAAAAATTTTTGAACTAATTTTTTTCAAAATTTTATGTAATTAAGTACTAATTTTGTTTTAAAATTTCAATGTCTTTGTTAATTTTTAGTCGAAAACAGAAAACCGGATGCAAAAATGTCTTTTCGTTTTTGAGAAATTAAAAAAAAACCAAAACCACTTTTTTCTAAGAAAATCTTTGTTTTTATTTTTACCTATTTGGACTTTTAGTTTAATTTATTAGTTTAATTTACAAATTTAATTTTTTGTAATTGGAGTTTTATGACGACTCAATAAAGGAGAAAAGTATTGGATTTTCAATGGATTAACCATTTTGTTCATTGATAACTTCTGAAAACTGACCTGCAGTCTTTTCTTACTATACCTGGGGCCGCGGCCACTCTCCGGCGAAGGGTTCTACCTGCTGGGGGTTAAGATAATTAAACCGCAATTTTTCTTGAATGAAAAAACAATTAACAACCTAAAGGTTAATAAAAGGCATCGCATATTTACTTAACAACCATTTACAATTAAAATATTAAATCATCAACACATAACAATAACAAACTCATATGTTCGAGAAGAGTTAGCGGACAGGAACTTCTGCTACGGTTTAACTTGTTGTCGAGATCGGGAAGCCGAAAGACTCTACGCTGAAAGATATCCCAATAGATGGCGCCCAAGTCGTAGCATGTTTTCAAGAATCCGCCGACGAGAGCACGGAGAGCTAGAAGTGAAAGGTCAATGGCAGACGTTTTCAATGAACAAAATGATTAATCCAGGGAAAATCCAATTCTTTTCTACTTTATTGAGTCCTCATAAAACTCCAATTACAAAAACTTAAATTTATAAATTAAACTAGTAAATTATACTAAAAGTCCAGATAGGTAAAAATAAAAACAAAGATTTTCTAAGAAAAAAGTGGTTTTGGTTTTTTTTTAATTTCTCAAAAACGAAAAGACATTTTTGCATCCGGTTTTCTGTTTTCGACTAAAAATTAACAAAGACATTGAAATTTTAAAACAAAATTAGTACTTAATTACATAAAATTTTGAAAAAAATTAGTTCAAAAATTTTTTTTTGGCTTTTTTTTTTGAAAATTTTGAGTTTGAAAATTTATTTTTTAAAAACTATTCGTTAAAACAATTTATTTTAAAAACAAAAAGAAAGAAGAAGTTTTTAGCTTTTCAGAAAGGTATAGCACGGTGTTGTAAACTAAGCCGTTGATTTTTAATATTTTTTTAAACAAAATAAGTCAATTTTTCAGAAAATTGCCCCTCCCGGCTAAACGGTGGGGAATAGACCCCCCCTCCTATACGATTTTTTTCTTGTCTCAACACAACCTACACGCTCTAGCTTTTTGGCACAACGCTCGTGAATCACCCTGTATATTTAATCTTTAAATATTAAATAATTAATATTAGTAATTTATAAAATAATAATTATAATTTATTTGATTAATTTTGTTTAATTAACTATTTTTAGTAGTTAATAGAAAATTACTTACATACTTAAAAAACGCAGGTTTCTGCAAGACATCCACACTTTCCATGGTTTTGCGACGCGCGGATTATTATTCTGGTATCAGATTTTTTTTTCTGATAATTATTAGCGACAACTTTTTTTCACAACTAATTAGCGGCAAATTAGCGGAAAATTATAAGCGTATTTTCGTGGGATTCTGCCCATCTGATTAAAAGTTGTTTCGCTAGGCTCACATGAACTTAGCGAAACATAATTTTTTTGTTGATAAACATTAGCGACAATTTTTTTTCACAACAAATTAGCGGAAAATTAGCGGCAAATTATGATGTTGTTAACTAATTAATACGTTGATGTTGTTTCGCTAAGTTCATGGAATCCTTACTGGCCCTGCATCGAAGTGAAATTCTAATACTAGGGACTTTGCGGCTGATTTTTTGATTATTCCCGTATATCTACATTTCGGCTTTACCGTTTTTGTTAAAATTTTGCACAATTATACTTAACAAAATCGGTGAAGCTGAAATGGATATATACGGGAATAATAAAAAAATCAGCCGCAAAGTCCTTAGTATTAGAATTTCACTTCGAAACAGGGCCATGTAAGGGGTATAGAAATCTGAAAAAATTAGAGGATTTTTTTTTATTTATTTGGAGACGATTGAGCGGATGTCTTAATTAATTTTATCTTAGGGACCACTCTAATATTTATACATGAACGTCTGAAGTCCCAATTTTTCAATTGTTTTATTTATTAAGTACCTACAACGCAACGCAGTTTGGTTATGCTAATGTACAAATATAGTTCTATGTGTGCCAACATTGCATTATTTTGTTCACAGTGGTGTGAAAAAGAGTATGATGGCAATGCCAATCAATTAATGCTTTCATCAATGTAATTTCTTTGTATGAAAATATGTGGTTAATAAATTTCAATTAAGAATGTTGATGATACCTGTACGTATATGTAGGTACCTACCAGAGAACAAAATAACCAATAAGGCTAGAAGATTAGGTAGTGCTCTGACACCTTATTATTTTCCTATTAGTGAAAGTCATTATTTAACATTTCTTTTTGTAACATTCAGTCACCTGTACTCTTTGAACGTTCTTTATATTATTGAAGCAAAACTAATTTCGCTTTAGATGGGTTATTAAATTTTTTTTCGAGTGCTTTGAAGCTTTGAACAAAATACTTTATTACGTAAGCTTATTTTGGGGAGTAAGCTAGTGAATGCGTTACGGACGAAAATGTTACGAAAATGTTGATCAGACTTGGCGAACGGAAGTTCAGAGGGATATATAAATTAATGAAGATAGAAAGAGAGATATTTACAGTTTTTACACATATTACTGTAGGAATCCGGGAATTTGGAGACTGTATGAAGGGTTTTCTCTAAGTTCCTGATATGTTTCCCTTTTCCTTTTCAGTGATCGCTGGAATATTTAAACGTTTTTAAATTTGAAAGTTGCTGAGCCAAAATGTTCATTCCGGAACAATAGCTTGACATATTTTGATATTTCAAACTATTTTCGAAAGATTATCGAAAAATGAATGTGTTAACGTAAAGGAGAATGGGCAAATTGGTCCACCGAGCGTCCACGAATGAGATATACATCGTTGGAAAGCTTAGTTTTAGTACATCATTTTATTATATGGGCACAAATCTGTAAACGATGGGGTTCCAGCAGTACAAGGCAACGAAGATTGCAATTAATGAAAAAATTAATTTAAATATTTTTCCCTTAAAATTATCAAACGGATTACTTTTGGTGACTTTTATGCAGTCATACTGTGCTGAGCATTTTAATAATGGAATTTTTACCATCGATTTGCACACAGATCACAATCTTGGAGATTTAAATCGATACAACATAGACCCAGGGCAACGAACATTTTTACTGAGATCAAATATACAGTCCCGGCATAGTAGATCTAAGCAATACTATACATATATTCTTGTTTATCCGGAAGCGGAAGGAAGAAATGCTTTCAAACACTATTATTGCACTTGTTTAACAGGGCGTCGCACTATCGGTACTTGTGCACATGTAATACTGATTTTATGGTATCTCTCTTGGGCCCGACATCAAGGCGTGTTCATACCACCAGCTTTCAACATGAATAACGTTATTCTTGATGATACTATCATGTAATATAATAAAATTCTACTTTGTTTATTCGATTTCACAAAGTGTTTTTCATATTTTTTGGTCGCTTATTTTACCCATCTCCCATTGTTCTCGACAAAAACAATATTCAAATGTTGATATACTCCATAGTATTAAGTTGTTATCATAGGTGGGGTTTCTGTTCACTAGGTGGACCAGCTCCCATATATTTTTGCCCATTCTCCTTTATATCTATGTACACCAGTGGCGAGGCGTGACTAATTTCTAAAGGTAAGTCGGAGAAAAATGAGCGATTAGAAATAATCCGGTCATTTTAGTAATATAAAACCCGAATCTGCGGAAAAATTCCTAGTTGGCTAGATTTTTGTGTACACCTTTATTACGGCGCTATTATAAAGATGTGAAAAATCGACATTGGTATCGTGCCGTTATGGTGGTCAAAAGGTCACGAAATTCAGTTTTTCGCGACCTTTTGCCCGGAGGGCGACAAAAGTAAAGGACAAATTGTTCGTCTTGAGATTATCTAAAAACAATGCCTCAGTCATATTTCTCTAAAATTAACCGTTTTCAGAGTAGAGGGACTAGAACGCACTCACATTTGCTCTATTGTTTTTTCTATTTTGCAAATGAAACCTTAACTGACTGGAATAAGATAAATAAAAGAATATCAGAAATTTACTTATTTTTTTTACGGACAAAGTGTTTTCTTTAAGTAATATTCTTTTTACAAGTAGCTGAGAGAAAAAAAAACAAGATACAGTGCATTTTGGTAATAACGCCTTAGAAGTTTAGAATAAATAAAAATGAATAAAAACACTTTTTATCTTCAATTAATAATTTTTTTGTTCACACTTTTATTTATGCACTGCAATCTGCCTGTAAACTGTTTTTTAGAACAAAATGAAAATCTCATTTGCCTAGTTCATTTTGGCTAGTTGTGCCACTAAACTGCAATTACAGTAACTTTGTGACAAAAAATTATTCCACTACGCAATTTTCTTTAAGTGGCAACCCCTACTTCTTAACCTTCATCCGCCAAGAATGAAGGAAGATGTCCAATAAGTCCATAAGACACGGGTTACGTTTGTCTTTTTTCCTATACAGAATGAATGAATGAAAATGAATAACAAGTGTAGTGTAGTGCGTCAACGTACTGCTTTGCTTAGGCTCGCACACGGCCCCGACCCATCGAATCCGTTTCATCCGTTGCGTCGACGTATTGCACTGACAGCTGGATTAAACACACACGTTGTTATGGGATGCTGCCCATAAGCAACGCATGCGGTGAACGCAACGGACAAAGTAGCCCAACTTTTAACTTTCCCCTCCGGCAGATGCGATGAAAGTGACAGATTGAAAACAAAATGTAATAAACAAAATATAATAAACATTTTTTGCTTTTTTTTAATTAAGTTGCAAATCAAACACAAGAATAAAAGTACTTTTACTTCACAAAATTATAAGAATGTGTCCACTCAACTTGATAATTCACAAATCTGCAACTTGTTTTCACAACAACTGTCAAAAACGTCAACGCATTCATTGGGTCACCTCAAATTCATCGCATCCGGCAACGTACACGGATGCGTTGCCGGAACGGATGAAACGGATTCTATGGGTCGGGGCCTTCAACGTCGACCTGACATGCGCAATGCGTATTTCTCGATTTGCAAGTTGCAACCTTGCAACACATTTGTTTGTTTTTTGCACAGGCAAGTGAATTTTCAGATACATACAAATTCATCGATGAAAGCCGATGAAGATCGGGTTACTTCTTTGCTTAAAGCGTTGGTTGAATAAAGAGGCACACGCGTAGCGAGAAGTAGAAGCGGAAACGGGAAAGAAAACAAATTTGTTCTATTCAGCGAAAAAATAATAACCCGGCTTACTTTTATTAGCAGAAAATACATGTTGATTGAATTGTAAAGTAATGTCGCAAGCGTTGCTGTTGTATGATTTGCTTATAAACATGTTGCATGAAGTTTGTTTGTTGATATTGAGATTTATAAAAGGTAAGTCGATAGGAATTGACTTATATGGTGCCTTCGCCACTGATGTACACAACCGGTCAAAAGCTTGAGACCACCTCTGAAATTTGAGAAATATCGAGTTTTAACCCCGAAACTGTAGTTTTAGGAAAAAAGTTAATACGTGAAAAAGTGAAGGGCATGTCTTGTTGTAAATGTTAGAAAAATATAAACTTGTTTTTTACTAAACATAAATTATTTATTTAAAAAACCAATTAAAGTCCTAAATTGAGTTTTCATCAAAAAACACTCCTCTAAATTCAATAATTTTCTTAACAATTCTGGGCAATCTTCTTACAAGTTTTTGTATTTTTTCTTGTGGGATATTATTCCAGCAATTTTGTTGAGTTTCCCAAAGAGCAGATTCCGATGTTATGTGGTGATTCCGGACATTTCTGTCAAGCTCTTCCCATAAGAGCTCAATGGGGTTAATATCTGAGACTGCGGTGGACATACCAATACTTTTAGAATTTTCTAGTATTCCCGGCAAAGTTTTGAAGTGTGTTTTGGGTCATTGTCTTGTTGGAATGCAAAACCTTCACCGATTAATTGGAGTCCAGATACCAAAACGTGATTCCAATATCGTTTTATAGACTTCTTTATTCATTCTTCCAATCACTCGTGTCAGATCTCCCACTCCATCGAAGGAGAAACATCCCCACACCATTACTGAACCGCCTCCATGCTTTACAGTTGGGACCATACAGTCTGGTAGCAATCTTATGTTCAGCGCTGCGCCTGACGTACACTTTGCAACTTGAGCCAAACACCTCAAACTTGGACTCATCGCTCCATAAGACTCTGTTGAAGTCTTCATCTTTCCAATCCTGATGGGTTTTGTCCCATTCCAACCATTTGATCTTGTTTTGGGGTCGTTGAAGGGGTTTACGCACTGCAACGCGCCCAAAAAGTCCAGCATGCCTTAACCTCCGTTGTATCGTTGATACAGATAGTGGTTCTTCCCGCATTTAATTGATTTCGGCGCGTATTTCTGGTGCTGTTTTCTTCCTAGAGTGCTTGCTTATGGTGATGATATGCAGATCTTCGGTTTTCGTCGTAACTCTAGGTCGTCCTGACCTCGGTTTATCCTAAAAACCGCCGGTACTAGAGTAACGCTGTATGGTCCTGTGAACTGCTCCTTTGGATATCTTCAGTTTTGTGGCGATTTCTCTTTGCGAATAGCCTTCTTCAATAAGTATCATAATCGCAGATCGAGTTTCAGTAGTTAATTTAAGTAAGTAATTAATTTAAGTGTGTCATCTTGGAACAATACAAAGATATAAATTTTATGTTAAAAGAAAAAATGTTGAAAAGCAATAAAGTGATTTTTTTGTTTGCATCGATACAACAATAAGAAAGAGATTTTTTTTCTTCTGCGTCAAAAATTATAAAAGAAGTTTGTTCAAGTCGAACAGAATGTTAATTTTCATCTGGTTTTCTGGGACATCATCTGTGGAAATAGGTACCAATGCTGTGTTCTGTCTCCAAAGTTTTTAATCTTCTTTTTTCATTTCAAAGTACAAATGAAGTGACAATTTGTACAACTGCATACGTACAACCACACACCTTTAAAAAAAAGTGCAACTTAAATTGCTTTTGCTTGAAAAAGTAACAAAAAACAAAAAAAAACAAGATCTCCATCCAATCGAATACATAACAAAGAGTCATGAACAAAATTTCAAAACTGAGTACTTGAACAACAAGAAGAGGAGAAAACTTTAGCAATTATCCTGCAAAGCGAAACAATTTCTCCCAAGTCCTTTGTGCAAGGAAAACAAAGCAGACTCCTTCTTTTCGTAAAGGTCCTCTCTCGGTTGCTGCTAAACGGTCCATCTCAATTCCGTCCTACCCGACACGACCGACATAACCCGACCCGAACCCGACCCAGAATGTTCCAATCTTAAATATTGCAAAATAAGAAAATGTGTAGAGTGTAACCCAGTACGTAGAATGTCGCGTCCTAGTCCTATCTCCTATCCTAGGCCAATGTTTTCTTGCGTCGTCGTCGTCGACAACAACGACAACGTCCTTTCTGGATGAGCCAGGAAGACACCGTTGTAGTTGTGATGATATAGAAGTTAAATGGGTCGCACTTAAGCGATTATTGCTTTGTGTTGAATTTGAAGAGCATTTTAAGTGCCGTTTGTAGTTCAATTGTTTCATTGACTTTTTGTGCAGGGGTGTATCACTTTCGATGATGAACGATCATACCTACCTCATATATGCAGTTAGGTTTTTCAGATGATAGATTTCTGAGAGGAAAAATGCTCTTAGAAGATTGAAAGTGCATAAAATGAATGAATACAAATAAAGTGGTATTTGACATTCAAAAGTAAAAGAATGCAGTTATTTTCAAAATCTAATCCTTTTGTGCAAAGGATATTGAGATAAAAATCAACAAATAAATGACAACACTAGCTGAACCATGTTCTTCTAGACTTTAATATTCACATCTCGTGTGTGAAATAAGTTGCAAAACTAAGTATACAAAGACAACTTGTTCATAAAAACTAAAAATAAAAAATCGTCTCCCTGCACACCAGCCAGTCCTTATCATGGTAAAATAATTAATTCGACATTTATGATATGCTTAAGGAGGGCTTTTGTTATTGTATGTCAGACGTTACATCCCTTACCCTTTGTATAGTTGCTATAGCTTACAACAAAATAACTTAAAGAAGCAAAATCTAACAGTAAGAAGATTTTGGCAAAGGATACACTAAAACGAATATAATCCAAGATATTAGTTCACCCGCATACTGCTTCCGTAAGTGGCTTTGCAATAGAAAATGCACACATTCGACCGGAACGGAACCGATTATGCACATACACAAATGAAGACTCATATGAGCATTTACATGTAAAAATATTTTGAATCAACTAAAGAAAAATAGTATTCTATTTTAAATCCTTTTGGTTTTGCCCATTCGCTGTTTTAGGTCTTCGTCTCTTCGTCCTTTTCGATAGCAACCGACAAACAGCGACGATGACGATGTTGTGGTTTAAACGAATAAAAACGGAATTCTCAAAGTTTAGAACAAAGATGAAACCCGGAAATTTGGTTTATGTAGATTATGGAAGTACATCCCGGAATTAGAGAAATGATAAAACAGTTTAACTTCTATTTTGGCCTTTTGGCGAGTGCAACGAATTTTGTCTAGACGAAAATTACTCCTAGAATATAGTTCTCAGTGTACGGATGGGTGCATAACTGCATATAGTCGCTTTCAAGGGATGTTGAATATTGTAAAATATTCAAAGGGCAGACAGTATTTTCATAATCAGTAATCACTTGGGGGTTTCTATTTTTTATGTAGTTTGTTGGAGTGGAGAAACTCTCGGTAAGCTAGCTTACGTTTCCACATAAAGGGACCAAACTGAAATATGAAATTTGTATGCATTTAAGCAAAGATAAAAGAATTATTGTAAATAATCTCGTTTTCATATTATTGTTTAAGATTTTCATCTGGATTTGCACTTCGTTCTTGGCGAACATACCGTTCGTAGGGAGAAGGTTTATTCACTTTTAGTTCAATAATAATTTGTCGCCTGCTTCTTGAGAGCATGAGAATTATGGGCAATGAATTAAGAATTCATAAAAAAGCAAGGCATTACCTTTAAGTTTTTAGATTAATGTGGGTCCAGACAATAAACTGTAATGATGCATTAGCTGCATACATTACCTATACAAATTTAAAGATAGCATTTATTATACCAACGAAATATAATTCATATCGAAGCAGAAAGACTTTTGTATGAAGTCTTACAACTCGACCAAATATAATTCACACCCAGTTTTTGTAAGAAATGTGCATAAGGGAGCGAGCCGTCGACGACAAAATCAGGAAGAGTGGTAACATTCCATGCCTCCTTAGATACGGAAGCCGATCAGTCGGTCAGAGTATAAGTCCCGGATCTGTCCGTTGAAACACCGGTTAACCGCCGCGCCGTTAAAAGCCGGAGGAAACTATGTTGATAAGCCGTGGGAAGCCTTGTTGATACACCGGTTAATCGGCGTTGAAAGCTGGAGGAAATCCATTGATAAACCGATTCAAGCTAAGGGAAACCTTGTTGATAGCCGATTGGAAGATCGTTGAAAGGTGGAGGAAAGTCCGTTGATAGCCAATGGAAACCTTGTTGATAACTGGTTACCAAGCCGTTGAAGCCGGAGGAAACTCCGTTGATACACTAGGGAAAACCCTTAGAGACACACGCATAAGTGCGTCGTGCTCAGCTTTAACTCATCACAAATTCGAAAAGTGCATTAAGTTCCGAGTCGTGGAGGAAGAAAGTCATCACCAGGAAGAACTCCAGTCAACCTTGTCGAGCGTTTTTCTTCGGATAAAGTCTATCTGACGATTGAAAAATCCAATATTTTGTTTTTGTTATTTCTCGAATTAACACTATCTGCTTGTTTATCTGACGATTGAAAAATCGGCTCTTAGTTAAATAAATAGAATTTTTGAATCAATAAATCTTTCTTTCTTTTGGATCGAACTAATCCCCTCGATCCCCTGAGGATATCCCAGTCTTTGATAACAAGGAACATCGCAAAACTATATATTTTTTTAAAAATCTTTCACCACTCTCACTTTTCTCTTTCTCCAAAGGTCTCAAATGAAGAACGTATTTTGTGCAAGAGAATTGTTCTTAAAAACACTGAATTCAAACACAGTGGTTTATGCTGTTAAAAAAAAACCGCAAACCATAACAAGTTATATTGCCAGTCCAACAATAGTGAACTTCTTTTGAATTCCATAATTATTAAACGTTTTGAAAAACTATGACTGTTCAAATTTTCCCAAAGCCCATTAAATAATCATTAATCAAATTTCCAACCAAGGGCAATGTCTGACAAACAATACCACACCCAGAGCTAAACCGTCTCGCGCGTAAGTCAAATAAAATGATTCATGTACCCATCAGTAGCCACAATGACCAGTATACTGATTATCGTGGCTGATTTGATGTGGCATCTGCAACAGACTAATCAAATATGAATGTATTTCCATAGTAAAATAACCGACAAAAACAGAAAACCTTGCTGAGTTAAGCTAACAATCTCAATAATGCATACCTCCTGTCCTGGCATATAACAAACCAAACAGACACAGTGGATGAAAAGCGGAACATAAAATCAGGATCAAAGTAGACACATCTATAGATGCATAGAACAACATAACCAAAAACACATCCGCGAACAATTTATTTTCCAGGGTGAAAGGATAATTGGATCAATCAATAGTTTCAAAAGTTTCATCTCCACTTTAATGTTGAACAGAAAAAACATATATACATAAAACTATAAATAAAACACTGTGATGTCTGTGTCTGTCCTGTTCCGTCCTAAATTGTTTAATACCGGACTTTTGCTGTATATAAAAATGTATGCAGTTATAGTAAGCAGCTAGACATTTCGATACATTTGGACCTTGTTCTTTTTATTTTATCAAAAGCCAACACACACTCAAAGGCTTCCCGGCGCGAAAAACAACAACAAAATAATAACAAACAAACAAAAACATACATGTATATTTATAAGAAAAAAATACGTGATTCGGAAAACAAAAAGGAAATCGAACCGTACACCAAACTTTTGCCTTCAACAAAACCGCATAAAATTGGCACGGACCCAAAGTTGAGTTGATCAAAATTTTATTTATTGATGCAGCATTTCTTTAATAAAGATTTTTTCAATGTTTCACATTGGGTATGGTATTACCAGCTTCAACATTATTCTGTTGTAATGCACATTTTTGCCTTAAAACTTTGGATTCTTGTTCTTGTTTGAATTCTATTAAACCATTTACGAGGTATCTTGAAATATGTTATTTTCTTAAGGAAGTAACCGTAAGAGACCGTAGAGTACAAGAATCTTCAAATAACTTTGAATTTGATCAATTTGCATTGAAAAAGCCATTTTGCAATCGAAAATGGTTCTCAAGGCAAGGGCTATGAATTCTTGAGTATGTCACAACATTTTATTTATTACCATTGAAAAATTGTCAATTTTGGTAACACCAACTAATTGTTTGAACACTTGATTCGTCCAATGATGTTTTTATGCATTTAAAAATCTTGCGGTCATCAGCATATAATAAGAACTTCGAATTTGAAATGCACCTAGACAAATCAAATCATTAATGAAGAGAATGAAAAGAAGTGGTCCAAGATGACTGCAAAACATTTCCAATCTTGATTTGGAATAACTAAAACGGCTGGAATATGTAGAGCTACTGAAAAACGATGTCGCAATAACAGATGGCCGTATAATACCTAGACTTGAGGTAGCTTGCTATGGTGGGGCTAGATAGAAACTTTGCTGTTTGATTTAAATCATTGCTAGTCAAAAAATATTAGAGTTGGCAATTCTCTTTATATATTGTCTCCGATGAAAAACAGATGGAGGAGGAAAACACTCAGACATATCGTTTGTAATGTCCCAAAGACCCAATTCAAAATCAAGTTTGCTGGAAATAGCTGATGACGGATGATATACATACCAAAGGCGGGGGTGATTTGAAATGTGAATGGCAATGGAGAACAAAAGGAAGTTGGTCTATAAAATGCACTCGAACTCGCAACTCACATTGCCATTATATCGCTTTTGAGAAACATCACCATGAATAGGTAATGTGAGAGTTGAGTCATTTTGATGCACACCACTCATCTTTGTGTCTTCAATATTCAAATATAATTTTATTTATTATGTTCCACATCAAATCGTCCTCTTTTTGAGTGACGTAAATTGTAACAACGATGTCTGCACACTTCAGACGTTCAGTTTTTTGACTATCCGAACAACACAATCATAAAGGCAAAGGAAAAACAGGACAAATGCATGTAAGCAAGTAAAAGCCAAGCCAACATCACATCAGCTGCAGATGGAAGTGATTTCAATGGATTTGTTGATAATAAAATTAAAGACAGAGACAGGAAATCATGTCACGTAATGGCAGATGATTTGTTTTCCAGTTAAATGTGATAAATTTACTGCGATATGGGTTTATGCGGATGTTGTTTTATTATGAACGTTCAGTGAAAGTGACAGTTCGGATGTAACATCATTTTTCTTTGGCGAAACTGTTGAGCAATATATTGTTTGTTGTGCTTTGCATGTACGCAAAGTATATACACGTGATGGTTACATAGGTCCTATAATATTGAAGTCTGTTCATGACCTTCTTGAGAAGAGAAGATTGTGAAGTGTGTTTTTAAAGCACATTTTAAATTTGTTTAAGGAGTCATAGAAAATTTAATTCTTAAAACATTAAGGGTTGGTTGGAAATGACAGCCCTTGTGGAACATTAGTTTAAGACAGTATTGTTAACTTTTTAAGTACAGAAAAACACAGTATCATAGCAAAGCTTCTACAATACTGACATTTCTTCTTTTCCAAGTCGTTGCCAAACTAACCTACAGAAGGTCACATATTAGCATGAACATTAAAAATCTCTCTTATAGTGTTAATTTTACTTTCGGAAGTGCATTTGCTGTAATTTTAAAGCATTTATTATTTAAATTGTAATACCCTCCTTATCTCTCTACCATGCACAAATCTCTATTCAGCAAAAAACAAATATAAGATAGTTCAATGTCAGATGAAAACGCTGTTTGGGCATGCAATACACAACAATACATTTTCCAAAAACATCCAAAGATATACAAATTGCCAAACTAACACTCATCCTGTCCATCATTGTCTGTTGGAACGGGTTCACATTTAATCGTCCACCACCTGATACTTGGATTTCGAGCAAAGCTATTTCTGGAATGTCTGGCGTCAAAGCTATATAGCCAAAGTGATTTATCCTGTTAGTGTCAAAATGTAGTTATATACCCAGATATAACGAAAAGCAAGCGTTGCAATCGCCTCATGGACAATTTCAAAGTGCCTTTTGAATAGTCCAAAATTAGAATTGACTGCAGTTGGCCAGACTGACAAACTATTTTGTGCTAACCTTGCCGTTGTCATTGCCTTGTCGTGTCTTGCCACTGACTATACTCCTACTCCGCATGACAACATTGTATATTCGAAATCGGATGACATGCACCTGAACCTTTGTCTGCCAGCAACACTTCACCTCCTCACAAACGAAAACATTCATTTGTCGTTGCAAATGTTTCATTCGAACACTTTTTTTAATAGTATCTCAGCATGTGGGCTAAGAGCTTAGGTAAGATGATGTTTTCACGTGTTCAAGTTATTTCAATTTTGAAAGGAGCTGCAGTAAGAGGGTTTCGAAAATATTGACGATTTAATATTAATTCTCAAGCACATTCACAAGGAGACACCATGATAAAAGCTTACCGAAGAAATACGAAAATAAAAGGTGTGTTGACAAATTCTTCTTACAAACCGATACTTTATCTGTTCATCATGGAACCCTCCCTTTTTTCAAATGCCCGGTTATGTCTGGATGAATCGCTTTCGTGACGAATGTAATATTTCACAACTGTTACCTCAAAACGAGAAAATGATACTCGCTAAATATGATTGATGAATAGCCGACTATAGCAAAAAAAAGCGCTTTAGAAGAGGCGCACCTGACTTCATGCTTTGATTCATGAAAAATATTTTGCATTTTAGATGCTTGGTCTACCTGGAAAACAGATGTTCCCAAGAGGAAATTTTGTTCAGCAACGATTTTAAATTCTATTCGTTCAACGCAGGTAAACGGAGTTAACATTTTATTTACAACATGTTTTGGAAATAAGTGACTATTTTTTACGGGAAAACAGTTTTTGGACTTTGATTCTTATGAAACAGTCATGGATTGATAGCACTTTACGTTAAGGGTGCTTAAATTCAAAATATCAAGTTTTGTGGTAGATTTTCAAAAGTCATGTTTAATTGCAAGCATAGATGCTTACAACAGCAGCTCTCTATGATATATCAGCAAAAAAGTGCGACCTTATTTCAAACGATGTTGCCATTCATTTTTATCTTAAATCAACGAAAAAAAAATGTTTTGATTTATTTTATTATCTTAAATATGTATCGCATTGGAAAAACAATAAAATAAGGAAGGAGATAAAAGCTTCTTGCGTGTAATATACATAAACATAAAAAACAAATTTGTATGTTTAGGATGTAACCATGAAAAACAATTTTCCGTCCAAAATTGAGTGATGACTTTTTGTGAAGTAAGTTGTGGAGAAAAAAACACCTGACACTGACAAATAAAAAGTACTAAAAGTTTGTTTATTATTTTTCTATCCCAATTTGTGGTGGTGGCTCCTTAAATTAAGAATCTAAATAGGAATAAAAATAACATATATTGGTGTAAGTTATGATTAGGTACACAGAATATGTTTACCTTAGGAATGCAAAAATTGATTGTATACTATATATTTCGTAATTTACTACAGGTGCAATGAAAATGTACACTCGGGCGTATACGTGTTTTTTTTTATTGACGTAGTTTTTTGTTGTGTTAATTTTTTGTTTATGAACCTTACGTTTTTTGATCAATTGTGATTTTCTCAATAAATTTTGGAGCAAACTTGTAACTTCGATCATCTGCCTCAAACCGCACTTCCACAGAGACAAAATGATTTACCAGATTTATTGGACTTTGAAGTTCTATCTTTAACTAAATTTGACAACTTTGAATATTCCAATAAATGATTTCGCAAATATTCTTCGCTGGTCGGGAAAATTTGTTACAAAGGGTTGGCTTGTTTTGAAATGACCAGTGATTGATTCGTAGGGTGTTAATTTTGTTCTGGAATGTCTCGAGTGATGTCGATACGTGATAACATATTTGTCTTTGGTATGCTGCATCGATTTGAATGTGTCGTAGAAATTGATTTTAATTCTGCTTGAGTCTCAAAGAAAATAGTAATATCATCATGTTACTGGTGTCATAATTGAGCCTGCTTTTCAGTGTATGTCGATGTCCTGGAAGACGGGGAAATAGATGTCAGTGTCTGATATTCGAAGGACAAGACTTTGTTGAAAGTTCATTTGATGCTTATTTTAAACTTTTTTGTAAACTTTAACAACAAAGCAGTATTTCTTCAATGATTTTATCGGATGTTATCAAAATTTAAAACATCTCAGTTTTTTTTTCATCCTCTTTAAAACCGAGGAGATTGAAAGCCACATCATTTTAAGTCACTCCAGTCTTTTTCCGCAACTTATGTAAATCACCCTGCCTAAGCAACCAACTATCTTCCGATAAAAAATAGCAAACTTAATCATTCCATTATTCCGATGGTCTGACCTACAGATAAGGAACTACTTTTACTCTGTACGTGTGTACACATGTTTGTCTAACATATGCTCCCAAAAAATCCTTCCCCTACCCCCCAAAAGAAGATTCATCATATTTTGGGTTGTTTACAACTACCTTAACTTACCCAAATCTGCCTTATTTGTCTATAGTATTAATTTTACAGAGCAAACCCTCGAAGACGACACAAAAAAAGAGAAACAATGACACTGGACAGGTTATAAAACACATGAAATACGGATTCAGTATGTTATAAGGGTTTTTGATCCTAAGGCTAAGGCACCATGTCAGCTTTTATGCTAATCAGGACTCAATTTGTTGTAATATGTAGTTCCTTTCTTAAGCCAACATATTCGCCAAACATTGACTGCCTGTCTTTATGATAACTTAAACCGTCCATCCTATCCAGGATGTGCGGTAAGGCTATTATAGATATCAGGAAACACGATGTTATCCAAGGATGGTCGCTCCATGTCAACAAATCATTCGAAACCTAAGCGTTTAATTGATTTACCCTTAAGGCGATTATCACCTTCCGTTTTGTGATTTCTCGTCCCCATGATGCTGCGGCACTTTACTCTATACGTTTATGTGCGAAACTATTTATATTGTTTTCTCTCTCATCTATCCACATACATCTTTTACTGTAATTCACACTTTCCTTCAAATTACCGTTTTGTAATGGATATCTTCCGGTATCCTTTCCAACACGCATCTCGAACAAATCAAGAGTCCTGACTCGAGTGGACAGAAAAAAAGAGCGTTAAAGGAACAGTGACGGCTGTGATTTATTTCGTTGAAATATGAGAAATGAAAGAGTGGAAGAGGAAGGTTTCTTGAAGATATTGAACTGTAGTTTATTTTTCGTTGTTACGTCATATCGAGGGCGAATTCAAACACCCACGTGGTTTTATTGAGATTTTAGAATGTCCTGGAGAGAAAGAGCAAAATGAATGAAACAGCACAGTTCTCTTTTGGAAGAGAAACAATCAGAACCACATTGTGATAGCGTTGCCATTTGCAATTTTTACTAAAGATTACTTTAAAAGTTCAACTGCATTTTTAAGACTAAATTTTGGAGAATACTTGGAGAGAAGGATCTTATTATTCGGTAGAATGAAATATTTTTACTTTTGAGAAAAACATTCACGAATTTTCATGTATATAAACAAAACATAAGCCATACTTGCAGATTGAACAAGGCCACGTCAATTTTCATTTGATTTATTACGTAAGAAAAGCTGTGTACGTGTGAGTGTTTCATGAATGAACATGCATTTTGTACAAGGATAATGACACCAATTCGACGTCATCATTTTGAAAATGCGTCGCGTCTGCAATGTCCATTTCACCCGGCTCGATGCTCGATTTTCTTTCAACATTCTCTTTTTTTTCTCTCCCTATTCTCTCTTGCTTTTGCTCACGTCTGCAAAATGCACTATTTGGAAGATTGAACTTAAAATTGTGTTAACAAAATACGGAAATTATTTATTTCTTCTATTTACACATAGATGCATTCATGTGCAGTGAACGAACCCAACACCACATACATATATACTGTGATGTATGAAGGACCTGGACCTGGTTGCTCTAGTTCTTATCCTCTAGGATGGCTTATGTTTTGTTCTCTTTCACATATCAGCTCATCAAATATTTAAGTCATTTTCTAAGGTTACGTAAAGTTTTCAAGATATCCTGCAACTTTAAGGTTTACTGAAGTTTGTTTGAAAAAATAAAACAACTTTTTGTCCTTTGTTTGAATAGAAAAGGTCTTGAGATGAAACTGGGTTGAATGGAAGATGCAATTTATTTGCCAAAATCCTTTTTTATTTTACTCAAAACTCGAAACGAGTGCGATTGCAGCAGTTTGCAGACTTTAGTTCTCTGGCAGAGAAATGGGACATCTGGGATGATGATGACTTGGAACGGGTGGGTGATGACGATGACGATGGCTATGACGACGTCGACATCGTCGTTGAACAAAAACTACCGTGGTATTTGCCCGGTTTTCCCTAATTGCCTGATTCCCAGTAGTTACACAGCGATGTACATAACAACATGGAGAGTGTGTGTACATGTCATCGTTGCATATGCACTTCATTGCATTAAGAATGTATGTTTGTTTGTTGGCTGTTGGAAAAGTTCGTATACATAGGCGCTAGGCCCACATGGAGTTTTCTCGGAATGCAGTCGAATTTCGCATTAATCACTGCGCTAACTTCTGGAGAATGCAGATAGCGTTCAAACATTTTATTATAACTGCTTCAGATATTCTTCTATATAAGGTTGGGGTGAGGAGAAGGGGGGACGAATTAAAGGCTGTCTAAGGTATATTCAAGTGTCAATGGGTGGCAACAAAAGTACCAAAAGAAGCCGTAAGAGTATTCTGAGTTCGCTTGTGCAAGCTTTTGCCAGGATGCAATTTACGAAAAAGTTCATCCTTCTTAGTTTTTGCTTTTTGCCCAATGGTAGTGGCATTGTTTGGGTTTTTCGGGTCAATACCGTTAATGTCGTCGGGAGGACGATATGAAATGATATTATTTGTTATAACTGTGTCTGTGTGTATGTTTGTGTATATTGTATAACCAAAAAGGATTCACTAGAGATTATGAATGAAAATTTGTGCATTACGTATACACAGTTAGGTATACACTGCATTTGGCAATTGGATTGTAATTCGGGGCGAAGCCATTTTTAATCCATCAATAAGTTTCTGCGGATTTAGTAAGTTAAACAAATGGTGTTGTTCGCCTTTGGGAATGCAGCAGTCGTTCAGTGTTTGAGCTGAAAGATGGGAGGGTATTATTTTTGTGTTCTTAGATGTGGATTTTGTAAGTTAGACTAACTTTTATCTGTGGCGTTCAGGTTATTTGAGAAATATTATTAATTTGAATGTTGATTATCCGCTTGTAAGAAAATTTGGAATGTTTGAAATGTGTCATGGTCAGTGCCGCATTAATTGCTCTTTAAGTTACATATTCCATTCATAGAGTGTCTAAAATGTCTTGTTCAAATTAGTTAATTTTCTAAAGGGTTTTTCAATAGGGACGGATAGATTTTGACACCTTGTGGGAGCCATATTGTTTCTTTCACTTTCTGTCAAAACACTGTCCTTCAATAGTCACTAAAGACAAATGGCATATACAGCTTTGAGCAACATATGCAGATGTTAAAACTTTTGTATCAACATGGGTGTTCTCTAGTAGCGACGTAGCACCATGGGGACATGTTGTCGTTCTAAGTCGACTTTTCAGCGTTTGGTGGAAAAAATTGAATCCACCGGCTCAGTGAACAATCAGCCAACACCACGTCAATGAAACGTAAGATCTACCGAAACCATCACCGTTGTTCATGAAAGTGTGCCGCAGAATCCGAATCAGTCAACTTGGCCTGTCGCAGACCACAACATGGTGTCGTGATCTGGGCCTGCAAGCCTACAAAATCGAACTGAGCCATGAGCTGAAACCAAACGACCATACC
Source organism: Sphaerophoria taeniata (assembly GCA_943590905.1). Classification (NCBI taxonomy): domain Eukaryota; kingdom Metazoa; phylum Arthropoda; class Insecta; order Diptera; family Syrphidae; genus Sphaerophoria; species Sphaerophoria taeniata. Next base: position 31,902,176 of record OX016541.1, read on the forward strand.
CAGAGTCTTGTGTTCGCTAATGGGTTTTGGAACAATTAAAAGTGTTCCCGGGTTTGAACGAAAAGTCTTCATCTCCAGCTATGAGGCTCATTTTTTGATAAATAAGCAAAATTGCAAAATTTGGAACCACACCATTACACGCAAGATGCATACAAATAAAGTTATTGTTTTTGGAATTTTGGGCTGCAGGTGTCATCGGTCCGTACTTCTTCGAAAAAGATGCTGTCTAGGCCATCATCGTCAACGGCGATCGCTAAAGGTCGATAATCACCGCCTTTTTGTGGTCTGAATTGGGTGATATGGACACCGAAGACATTTAATTTCAACAGAATGGAGTTACGTGATACATAGCTCAAGTCAAAATGAATATTCTGCACGAGCGGTTTTTTGGCATGGTTATCTCGCCCCAAGGCGACGTGAATTGGCCTAAAAGATCTTGTGATTTGACCCTTTAAGACTTTTTCTTGTGGGGCTTTCTTAACTCAGATGTCTACGCTAATAAGCCGAAAACCAAAACTGCGGCCGTCAAAGACAACATAATCGATGCCTTATCGATCAGATTCAGCCTGATATATGCGCCAAGGTAATCGAAAATTGAACCTTTCGAATGAATAATTTCATTGATAGGGCTCTCAAATATACTTTTGAGCTATAGTCATACAAATAGATTCTTTTAATTTCATTTTAAATGAAATTTTATATTTTGTGTACACTGTGGCGTATACTTACCATTTTAAACCCTTTTTTTTTAATAAGGAGTGGAGAAAGACCTTTTGCTTTGGAAGCGAAGTTCGTCCTATTGTTGCTAAAAAATAACATCTGTATTTATAACAAGGACATTTTTTGAGGTCCTTAGCTCTCAAAACATTTATTTTTGTTATGCTTATCATATTGCTAAGCTTAATACTTTTGACAAACGATGTCCCTCAAGTAAAATTATATCACCGAGTTAATTCATTTTATTCCCTCCGCACAACATTACAGAAAAATAAAAACCAATTCTTATGCAAATCACGATATCAAATGAAGGAAATATCTCCACAATAGTCTCCGCAAGAATTATCGATGTCATCTGTTTTGTTTGTTTTGACTATAATTGAATGTCATTGAACCATAAAAGAAAACGATCAAATCTCAACATATAAGAACTTTCAAAGACATTTTGCCATTTTATTCTGTCGTAGACTTGGCCACAAATAAAGTCGTTCCATAACAATTCTAAATGACACTATGACATCCTGAGTTCAACGCCTTGGAATCATTTGTAAAAAAAATATCGTATTCAAATTGAACCCATATTTCTGGCATTAAATTTAACATAAAGAACTAAAAAAAGGATTATGTATACAGTATACTACAACATCCGCAATCCAGTCCATATGTCGATTGGTGACATTATTGCCAAAACTGTAAAAAGAAGACATAAAAAAAGAAGAAATTCCTACCTGCATTAAAATAATATGTTCGGCTTCTTTTTTTTTTGACATTTTGGCATTGGAAATCTAAAAAAAAAAATAAAACACCACCGGGAATATTCACTTTATGATGGCGTTTGATTCCTTGGATTGTAAATAGTTCACCAGAGCGTTCATCCTGTGTTGCGGATGAGCTCTGTTAATAAGGTTTCTGCAGATATTCACAACAAATCAGTTCACAAATTGAAAACGGAATAGTAGATCTTCGCGGGTGTTTTTTCGCGGTGGTCGTAGTGGTTCTTTGCATACGTCATGTCTTGCCGGGGATATTGGCTTCGGTTGTACAGATGATATTCTTTAGTGACACATTGTATTGCAGGAGGCTACCAAAATGATATTCATGGTCTTTTGTGCATTTTTTTTCGCACATTCAAAACGTTATCATTGCTGACAAAAAATTGAAGAAATATCCAGAGAGCAATAAAAACCTGCGACAAAAATGCCGTTCTCTCATAACGGGTTCTTTAACTTTGCTAAAACACCATCACGGCACGCTACTGCTGTGCAGCTGCCCTACAACCGACCATTGCCGCGACATCATTCCCGTCCAGACTCACAGGCTTAAGTATTTTTAGTTTTGGTTTTTTTTTTCGTCGCATCTTTCAAGAACACACGAATTAAGGGTTTGTTATGGATTCAACATGAGTTTATACTTAAATCCCATCGATTTTGGTTAAACAAAGTGTTAACATTCATAATGTTCGATTCTTAAATGAATCACAAGCTCACAGAACGTTCGAATGAAAGTATCTATCTATTGTAATATTTAAGCCATTCTTCTCGTCATTTTCAGCAAACTTGTGCGACCCCGAAATATGATTTAAGTTGCACGACTTGCATCTCAATTTTGTACTTCTGGCTTTTGAAAGTCCTGTCAGGTAGTGTAGCAGAGAAGCGAGCGCCCAAACCAAAACTTTTATGGATATGTCCCGTCCCTACATCTATGGTCCATGATGTGTAGGGACGATATTCAATCGGGATTTTTTTCCCACCTTGCGCTAGCTGTAGCCGTTGCGACAAATATTTAGGTTCGTTTTTATTATTTTACAAGAAACTCTACAGTGCAATTTTGGTGAGGAATTGTTTTGACGTTTTGGTTTTTCTTTTTACTTTTCGTTCAGCGTTTATGAGATTTTTTTAAAAGGGATTCTCGATACTTTGCTCCTGAAACGATGAAGTACTTTGTATGGTTTATTTATTTATTTAGAAGATTTTTGGTGCTGGGCTGTTAAGTCGTTTCAGTATCGGACTTTTGTGAGCTGGTGGACTTTTTTGTTTTTGTTTTGCTCTAAAAGATTATTTGTGCTCATCACAATGGCAGTAAAAACGGTATGAATTTGAAATTCACAGTAGCTTGGCTATCTAAAAATTCTCTTTTGCACTTGAATTCGCAGAGCTGCAAAAAAGGGATAAATTCAGACATGTGGTGTTTTTTGTTGTTATTGGAGGTTTTTTTAGTTCTTAAAGAAAACGAACACTCAAACTCATATGAATGCGATCGAAATGAGAGGGTGGACAAAGAAATAAAAACTGAGAGAAAAAGTGATTTAAATAAAGTGATTGCTAGTTTGAAGTATTTTAAAAATAAAAGTTGGATTGATGAATGAAATGAATAAAAAAAGGAAGATGAACACATACCTACCTACATTGAAAAATGTGAACTCTGTGAAAAAAGGAGAGATGAAAAAACGAATGGTTAAGGATTGTTTGCAAAAATGTGGAGCTTTCAAAAGGTAGCATCATGAAGGTTATCAAAATTGTTTATGAATAAAATATGTTCTGATTATTTCAAGAATTGAATAACCTTTTGAATATTTATGGAGGTGAACAGGTTTTTCGATAAATGTGCGAAGTTTTTATTTTGTTATTGTTTTATTTTCTGATTGTAGGTTTTCAAGTCAATTAGAATTCATTTGGAATGTTTGCAATAATTAAACAAATCGCTGTCCCATTTTCATACACACGAATTTGTTGGGCATTGCCAGTTGACTGTCTGTTTTCATTTCAAGAGCACTCGGACGAGTTAATTTAAAATGTGTTATTTAAAGGTTTTTTTTCTTATTTGTTGAACCTGGAAAAGGATATTATCCCTTTAATTTTAATCGCAATTTTCCAAAATTATAACTTCAAACTAGCTTACCCTTTTATAATTGCTTCGTTTTAATCAATAAGATTTTCCAAGCTCTACAAACATAACACATTTTAATGGTTAATTAATCAATAATTTCTTTTTAAATGCACAGCTGTTTTCCACTCAAAATCTTGACACAAAATCTGTGATTATAGATATCGTAAGAATTTGTTTTTGGCTTATAATTTATGTGTATGCAAACTGTTCGGCTTTAGGAATAAAAACAATACAGGGATACAATAAATACTAGCAGACCTGACAGACACCTTTCAAATCCTTAGAACTATGAAAGTTTTTATATTATGTAGATTGTCGTCGAATGCGTTCTTTTCTTACTCATCGATTCAAAGATACGTTAGGTGAAAATCCTGAGATTTTTACAACAAAAATTTATTTTTGTTAGTTTTATTTAACATTGGTTCAGTCGTTTACGAGTAGACAAGTCTCAAGCACATGCACAGAAGATTTTGAAATATAAATTCCCATTGAAAGACAATAGCGTGCTCAGCTAGCTTACAGTTTTTTTTCTTCAAATTATAAAATTTTGTTGTTAAATTTTTGTTAATGTTTGTAAATGATATTTACGAGGATATAAAACTTAATTCAAGCTAAGTATGGATTAACCTTACATATTTCTTAGCATTCCTTCAGAATAACGTCTGTCGTGCCCGCTAGTAATCCAAATTCACGACGTTCTGCTTAGCAGCCAACGCACCTAACCACTAAGCTACGGGCAACTGGTATAACAACGAATAGTGCAGAACTCTCGCGTCAACACTAGAGGCACTATCTTAGAGAAGTCTGCGCAGCTACTCGCGTACGCTGATGATATTGATATTATTGAGAGAACTCAGCGTGATGATATTGCATTTGCGAGAATACAGGCAGAGGCTACAAATGGGTTTAGCGGTAAATGAGGGCAAAACAAAGTATACCTATACTGTCATCAAGAAAGGACACCCAACACCGACGTCTTGGACAAAACGTCACGATAGACGCATTTGACTTCGAGGTAGTTAAAGACTTAGTCTTGCTAAGGCGATTAAGGGCGTTGGATGAATACGTACGTTTATTTACTTATAAAAATCTCACAGTTCAAGGAACTCTAAAAAAAAGGGAATTGTATGTGTTTCCAGATAAGCCTGTTCTTCTATGATCATAAAGAATGACTTCAAAGCGAATAAAGTCCTAAAATAGCACATCCTTTAGACACCAAAAGAAAAAGACAAACTCCTTTGTATGATTTTCGTACCGTTAAACATTGCAATGTATTCCTTTTCTTATATCCGACTTCTAGGCACTACAATTATCATAATTGACATGCTCATGCTCACTCCTAGTATTTTCGAATGCTAATGACGTCACAAAAGAAAATGGCCTTCTATAAAAATATCCTTCGGACCCAAAAAGCTCTGTGCAGTGATTGGAATTTCAATCAAAGTGATTGATTAATTCTCAAATCCTCTTCTTCAAAATTAACAAAACAAACAAAACACAAAAAAAAAAAAAATGCGGAAGCTCGAAAGTAAGTTCACAATACAATAATACGATTTTGCCACTAACCTCGAGGCAAATAAAACCTCAAAGGGAAACTGAACAAAAACAGAGTATTTCAATAAATAGGATGTTGTATGACTACGATGCAAAACGTATGAGGGGTGTTTTGTGTTCTTCCTGGCAAATTTTACAATCTGGACTGTGGTTTTCCCATATCAACTGCACCATGCAAGCCTTTCTAAGGCCTATAACCATTCATTTGCATCATAGTGAGTTTCATCTTCTTTGTATTATAGGATATTCGAGTATACAGAGACCACTGACCTCTGCATGATGATCCTCCTTCAAAATCACAGCCATAGGTGTTCCAAACTTTACATTCAAATAGCCAAACTCTCTGCTCTCATGATGTTAAACATGTAATACATCGGTCAGTCGCCTTGTAGGCTGGCAGTTGTAAATTTTTTTTTGTTGCGTTTAGATGGTCAAGAATAGAAAGATGTGTTGTGCACTGAAAATGTCACCAAGTGTTCTATTAACATCCTTGGCGACGAACGACGACGACAGCGACATCAGCAATCTATGAGCAAGCTGTCTTTTTTGTAAATCAACGTCAAAATATTTTAAGGGAGGTGGAGAAATGGATTGCTGAAGCCACCAAGACCAAGAGGGAACAAAAAAATGTTCATTCCGTTTACATTATTTGCGACGGACGAAAATCTTGCAGGGTCCCAGGAAGAAGGCGCACGTGTTTTCTTTTCTTTTGCCACAATGTTTTGCCAACGTTAGCCGTGGTTTGCAATATAACAACAAATGTGGCCCCTCTGGCGGAGAAATCTTGGCCAAAACAAATGTTCATCCTTGTAAATATGGTTATATGTTTATATAGCTTTAGAAGATGAGCTAGTTATCCATTATCTCTTTGCGAATAGACAAACACAAAACATAACAATGATGACTGACAAAGGCTGTATTCAAGTTGCAACAAAGGTAAACTACTTTCCAGGGATGAATTTACAGTTCTTTTTCTCCTAAGAAAAAAAAACAATAAGAAGAATGTAAGAAGATGGGGGATGATTATATTAAGGAAATTACACACTTGATGCAAAAACTTCAAGCTGATTTTTGTGAAATATGCCTAGATTGTCTAAAGACGCTCTATTTTGACTCAAAAGGGCCCTGATTAAGGCGTATAGATGCGCCCCCGTTTTCCTGTAAGTCTTTTCTTTTTAAATCAAAGTTTTGAAGACATGCACCTACATACATGTATATACAGACCAGTGTTTCCCTCTTGTTCAATTACGCTGACAGTGCATTTGATAGAAGAAAATTGTGTGCATATAGGATGCACGTATGCAGGACCAAAAGAAAATAGGGCCAAAAGGGACACACACGTTTGTTGTATTCTTTTTTTGCTCTTCCATGGAATGGCCTGATGGCAGGCAGAGTCAAGGATCTGGATGCTGTCCCTGCACTCCGAATGTTTGTCTCTCCTCATTCATTCATTCACTATTGTAGTCATATATCACCATGAGAGTTGAAAAAATGTACCATAAGCCAGATCACGAAGGATATGCATTATAGGGAGAGCAGTTCAAGCACGGGCCACGTAATTATAGGTGATGGTCCAATTTTTCTTTCATGTCATGCTTATGACAAAAAGTTCTACCCGAAATAAGAGAAAGAACAGCAGCACACATAAATGCAGTCTGATTACCTATACAAAACACGAACTCGGGGAACTCGTCCTTTATACTCTTCAATTATCCTGTTTTCGCTTCTGGTGTTTTATATTTCTCTTGATGATTATGGTGAAAAGTGCAATAATGCTTCACTCCTGCCGTATAAGGACATCAATGTTTGTCAACAAAAATTATACATGTGTATAAGCATGGATGCTTGTGTGAACCAAACACGTTGACAAACAGAATAAGGGTTGGAGAAAAAGAGAAAACTTAATTAAGTAAAAAATTCTATCGAGGTCATAATCATTTCGGGCCAAGGGATGGTTTGGAGAACTAGTTTATATATATTTTTTTTGATGCCAATATTTGGTGCAGTAAATTTGACATTGGTGCTGGCCTTCTTATTCCTAAAATGTTTGGTTTCGATAGTTTTATTTGTTCAGTTAGGAAAGCCCCAGGCCCTAGAGGCCAGAGTCAAATGGTCCCTGAGCATTCAGATTTCCATTTTGTATGAAATGGTATTAAAATCTAAAGTAAAAAGGAGAGTTTACTGGTTCTAATAAAACTGGCCGATGGATTCGAAAAATTAGAGCAAAGCAATGAATGTGATATTGTTCATATAGGTATCTCAAAGCCATTTTAGTACAGTTTTTAAAATGAAATTAAGATCTAAGAATTTTACGTACAACAATAATATTGCTATTAGATTCAAGACACCAAAGTCCCAAAGGACAAAAACACCAAAACAGACCACAAGACCGAAAAACAAAACAGACACAAGACGGGCACAAGACAGTACAAGACAGACACAAGAGAGACAGATGGCAGACGCAAAATAGACACAGAACAGACACAAGGCAGACGCAAAACAGACAAAAAGGCATTCACAAGACAGATACAAGACAGATACAAGACAGATGCAAGACAGAAACATGACAGACACAAGACATGGCACAAGACAGACATGGGACAGACGCAAGACAGAAGAAACAGACAAAATAGACCAGACAGACGAAGCAGGCAAGACAGACAAGAGAGACCAGGCAGACAAGACTAAACAAGAACCGAAACGGTTCTGGAAAGTCGTTTGCCGTACAATTTACTGTAGGACGATGTCCGGCAGATAGATTTGCTTTTCAGGAGTGGCAATAAGAACTTATTGCTGGTAAAACCTCCGGCTGAGCAGATGAAGCCAAGAACTACATTCAGACTAACGAAGATGATGATGAGCATTTAAAAATGTTTTAAAAAACATTACTCAACTGTTCCGCCAAGAGAATCATATTTAAATTGTTAATGGTACGAATTTACCCTTCTTTAACACTCAAGAAAACGGCACACATTCTTTATCTTACAAAATCAAATACTCAGGTCAATTCCTTACCCCACCGAATTAAATTCAATTTTAAGTAAATATGAGTAATAAGATTTGAGTGATCCACCTTTGTGCCAAAGAGCAAATTTACTGAGATCGATAGTATTTCGTATTAGGGACACGGCTTCCTCTGATTCCGGTGCTTGCAATACAACATCACACCAAACAGCCATAAATACCTAACGCTTAGGAATATAGGTTATTGCCAGCTGTTCTACACTTGTGTCATAAGCTGTAAAAAAGTTAATTTTTTAACAGTACAATTTGTCGTCTCTAAAGGGCAAACGAAAATCCCTTGAGTTTTTCTCAATACAGAAAAAAGGAAATATACATAAATACAAAATACTCACAGCAAATATTTTAGCTGATATGCAAATAATGATTTCGCGTTAAACTTTTTGCTCCTTGTCACACACCATGAATCGGATCAAGTGTTTTTTTTTTCGAAGGTACGTAAGCATAAATCGGGTCTTTCTGCTTATATGCACAAGGACTACGCGACATTTTACGATGATGAATGCCAATATTGCAGTGATATTGTTTTATTTTCTTATTTAATTTTTTTTGTTGGTTTACTTTTCATTGCTGAGGCTCAGCTTCAAGCTTGAAGGTCTTACGCTAATATACAGACAGTTAGAGTCGGAGGGTATTTATGTCATTTCAAATATTTGCTGCTGTTGTGATCAAAATCGTACCATTTGCATTGCACCAAGAGGCACTATGATTTTTTTTTTAATTTTTGCTGTGTGCATTTGATTTTTGGTAGTTTACATCTTTACCCTTTGAGCGAAATATAAGCTGATGTAAGATACTGATGAAGGTCTTTAGAGAATGGTAGCAATTTTGGATTAGGGTTTTTTTTTGGGGCTCACATGAACCACATGTAAACACACATGATATTTTCACGGCCACACAAAATTGCAATGCAGTTGCAAAATTATTTACAGAACGAAGTAATTTGAAATAGTATCCATCAAATTTGGCAATGCTTGCTTGTCAATAAAGCAAAATGATAAATGAGGTCGACTTGTTTTGAGGAAACATCGATCGGGGCACTTTCGAATTAGTTTTGCAACATTTGTATGTAAGGACAGGAAATACTCTCTTTTAATGGAAAATTAGGCCGCTAATTATTAAATGCTGTTAGTTTGATTTCAGGGGGTCAAAAAGACCTTAAACCCTGCTTACTTGAGGAAATCCAATTTAGTCCCTGATTATGAGAACAAAACTAGAATTTGCAGTCGCTTCCGGTTTGCCTCGAACGGTACCTCTTGTGTTTGTGAAGAAAACAAAGATGGGCTTACGCCAGTGGCGTAGATAGGTTTTCGCTATGGGGGGGGGATGGATCTAGTTCGCTCATTTTTACTTCCGACATCTATACTAATATATAAAGCTGAAGAGTTTGTTTGTTTGTTTGAACGCGCTTATCTCATAAACTACTGGTTCAAATTGTCTTTTTGAGTTGGATAGTCCATTAATCGAGGAAGGTTTTAGGCTACATAACATTAAGCTACGACCAGTAGGAGCGAAGAATCAGTGGAAAATGTGGAAAAAAAGGAAAGTAAGTATTAATTTTTTGTTTGTTTGAACGCGCTGATCTCAGGAACTGCTAAATCAAATTGAAAAATTCTTTTTTTTTGTGTTGAATAGTCCATTTATCGAGGAAGGCTTTAAGCTATACAAAGTTATACAAAGAATAATAATAGAATAATAAGAGCAAAGCTTCAGTAAAAGTCTTATTAAAATGGGGAAAATAATACATATTTGAAGGCTTTGAGTTAAAAGAATTTTGACTTAGGGACTAATATACAATTTTAAAATAACTTCGCAATTCGCAACCAAATTCACGCGCATGATGAACAAGTCAAGACACACCTCTGGCCGGAGCACCAGGGAGAGACGGACGAAGTCGCGGGCAACTCCTAGTATAGAATTCTTATAAAAAGTTTTGGATGTTTGTCTGTCTTTCTGTAAACGCACCTGCAGCCTTAACCACTGGTCCGATTGACTTAAAACTTGAAAATTAGAGGTCTTTTTTTTTTTTTTTAAGACCAAAATTTAGGGAAGCCACCATACAATTTTTTTTGGCCAAAAACCAAAAGTTTCAATTTTCTCAAAAACAATTTTTTTTAAACTTCCACCAAAACGGTACCTCTCATAGAATCGTTTTTTTTTCTTATAAGATTTTTTAGAAAAGCAAAAGCCTGATTAGCGTACTTTTTTTTCTGAAAGTACGAATAAATTGCCAAATAAATTATTTTGTTTTCAAACAAATTTCAAATTTTTTTTTGTATTTTTTAAAAACCTTTGGAAATATTATAAACAAGCTTTTTTGATTATATAAAACGATTTAGTGATTTCAAATGAGTAGTATAATTTATTTGATTAATTCTTTGAAATACGATTTTATAATGATGAAGAAATTGGAACAAATTATCAATTAGAAAAATACGGTTTTTGACAGAAAAGAAAAAAACTAGGAAAAAGTACAGTGAATCAAGAACACAGATATTTTAATCTTTAGGTTTTAAGAACAACCTTTTTAAATTTTTTTCAAACTTCTATATCTCGAAACCGGATCAATAGTTAAAATCGAAATTCGCTAATAAAATGTCAATTTACATATTCTTGAATACTTTACATTTACATTTCATTTCACAGTATACTTCGCACATAAATGTAACGAACTACAGACACATAGCAGCACTGGTGACTGAGACCATCGGCTGGGACAGAAAAATACATTAATACAACAGAGAGAGAGAGAGAGAGACAGATAGACACATAGAAAGAAAGCACACATAACAGAAACCTACGTGGCTCAGAGGAGGAGACTTAGATTTGTATTGTCTCATGTTATCGCACAGGTGGCCTCAGATAAGCTGGCGATTTTTGTAGAAAAAGAATGCTGCTGAAGCTGGGGTTTGAACCCGTAGCGTTAGGCTTAGCAATCCACTACTCTTTCCCCTGAACCATGGCCACCTGCTAATTCTTGAATACTGCATACCCAAATTAATTTTAGGAAATTTTCGAAAATTTTTATACATATATGTATAAGAAATTAATTAAAAAAAGCCACTCCAAATAACTCGCACAAATAACTCGCAAAATTACGACGAATGATTGTCAATCTGCCGCTTGTGTAAGGCATGCTTAATGTAATGGGTAATAGCGCATTTTGCTTTCTGGTTAAAATGAATTAGTGTGAGTTATCGTTACCGTTAGGATTCGCGTTAACTTCGCCGCAGTTGTCCGAACATTTGTGTTCGTGTGGATGAGTGTGTTGCGTGTTTGGGGCGGTTTATTACACCAAATTAACACACACGGCGAGAAGAAATCTAAATAACTTTCAATTTTTGTGTCGGTGTGGGCTTTTGTGGAAAGCTGGATTTAAGCTCTTTTTCTTGCACGTTTACCTATTATAAATTGGTGAGAGACGTTAAAAAAATACTTTTTAAAAATCGATAAAAAAAGAAATTCAAAATATTAGGTGATTTGCTGAAGTAATAATTTCTTTCAGATGAAGTTGACTTTGTGTTTTCCCCGTAGACTGTAGGTATAGAATGTTCAATTTACAATGCCTCTAGGAATCCTGTGAGTACTAATAAGACTTGATTCACGTAGTAGGTACTAAATTTCAGAGTGCATTTCTTTAACTTATTTGGCAAGAGTGGTTATGTTGAACCATTATGAATCCCAATGGGGGGATATATCCCCCTAATCCCCCCCTATCTACGCCACTGGCTTACGCATTTAAAATGTATTTTTGATAAATGCCAGTCTATATGTATTTGAAGGCTAAGTTGAGTGTTATTTTTAAAACCTTCTATAAACTCCACTTAGTCTTACAAGCATTTTCCAAAAAAGTTATATAATTGAGGCCAAATTCCCTCAAAGTACTTTTCATATTCAGGTTACGATTTTTTATAACCATAACAACCTAAAGCATCAAGCTACCCCAAATAAATTGAGTCCGATAATAAAATTACTACATAGCCTAGTGGCAGTGAATGTCAGACAATAATTTTTTGCTTCTTTTGTTAGTGGCGTTACTTGTGTCGCTCTATATTGCACAACCCAATCCGTGGTTGAATTTTGTTGGGGCATGTGGGTAAAAGCAGGTCAAGTTGCACTTATAGATTATTTACTCGAATGCGCCAAAGTGCATTATTGAGTTTTTTTTTTTTGGAAAATACTCAGTCTTGTTGCATGGGACTCTCTGTAGAAGCCGAGTTGGTTGGTAGGTTGAAAGGCAAATCCGATTAGAAGTAGTAATCAGTTTGAAATGATTTTTTTTTTGTAGCTTAGGCTGCTTGCAATTTTGAAAGAGAGAGATTAAATTGAAATAAATATCAAAACAATTTTTCATTTTGTTGGGCAATAATTTAATATCAGGTTTTCATTTTCTAGCAATTTTGCTCATTGTTACAGAAAATCGTTTCAAATGACTTTGACTTGAATCTTGAAATATTTCTTAAGTCCAACTAATGATAATGCTATCTGGAAAATTTGGATTGAAGTTGCCTATCAATTTCATACATAAATTGGAAGGGAAATTTGGTTTAGTGCTAGTCTTTTTGTCCTATGACGCTTTTAGTTTTTGGTTTAAGTAAAGTCCGCAACACGAATCACGATTTCAAGATTTTTGGTTAATTTGTTCATTAACCCCTTAAGACGCAATTTATTTTGTACAAAAGAGCTAAGCCTTTTCTAAATCGGTGTGCTGTTTAACTAATCCTCGATTTTGCACAGGAAATTTCCAGAGCATTGATAAAAGATGTTCTTCAAAAAAGCTGGAATAATTGACATGAGAAGAAAGAGGAGTCGTTTATTTCACTCGGATCTGTAATAAATGTGAAACAATTTAAGAAGAGTTCAATTTTCAATACGATTTCAAACATGTCAGTTTTCAAGATTGCATGGAAGTCGATGACGCAGCGTTAGGCTTAGAACTCAACTACTCATTCCGCTGAGCCATGGCCACCTGCGGTTTAATTACATGTTTTATCTATTTTAATTATTATTAAATTATTATATTAATGAACAAAACAAATCTAGATTGTATCAAGTTTTTTTTTTTTATATAAACAAGCAAACAAATATTTGCTTTCAACGTCTCCTCTTTTCCTATTGAATCAGGAAGTTCACATACACAATAATTTGCTTCGTTCTCCATGATTCTCAACGTTTCTAGTCTCTTAAAATTTTTCTCTGGGAAAGAGGTGTTGTCTAATTCATTCGGATCGTGAATGCTTATTGACTAAAAAGAATGACCAATTTTGTTTCAAGCAATCTGCTGTGTGTGTGCAACTCCTTAAAAAACAAGACCTCTTATGTGTTCAAACAGTGTCTGCCCTTTCTTATTTGTCTTACCTTAAATAGGTCTTATCAGGTTAAATTTAGAAATAGTTACTCTAAATCATACTTTGCTAAATCAGGTGTTCCACAGGGTAGCCATCTGGGACCCCTTCTCTTTATATTAGCTATCAATGATGCACCGTTATGTGTAAATAATAGTGAAATTCTCATCTTCGCGGATGATATGAAGATATATAAAAATATAACTTCTGCAAATGATCGTATTTTACTACAAAATGATATTAACCGTTTCACAGTATGGTGTGAAAAGAACAGTTTAAATCTAAACCGACAAAGTGTCAAACGATGACTTTCTCAAAAAAGTTCACCTTCATCTCATGACTATGTCATTTCACACCACATTTTAACGCGCGTTTTAACTGTTAAGGACCTTGGAGTTTTTTTTACACCTAATTTAGATTTTTCCGAGCACATCAACGGCATCGTTAACAAAGCTAATTCCATGTTAGGTTTAATCAAACGGTGGTCAAAAGAATTCCGCGATCCCAATGTTACCAGTGTTTTATACAACAGCTTGGTTCGTCCCCATCTGGAGTATGCATCGCAGGTATGGTCTCCTTTCTATAATATTTATATTGAAAGATTGGAATCTGTGCAACGGAATTTCACTCGTTTTTTGTTAAAAGGGTTTCAGTGGATTGCTCCCCTAAATGTCCCTCCGTACGAAAACCGTTTGTCAATCCTTAAGATGCAAACACTTCAACAGAGAGGTTATAATCTCCGTAGTCAGGATTTGATTAGGATCTCTATGCACCGAACAAATTATGGAATGCATGAGCCTTTAACACGCATGGGTAAACTTATAAACTGGAACTCACAACTTTTTGATTTTAATTTAAGTAAAACTCAACTTAAAATAATTTTAAAAACCACTGTTCCACTCTCTTAAATGTTTGATGTTAATTTTGTCATGTTTTTTTTTTTTATTTTATGTTAATTATTTATGTGTGCTGTGTTATTTGTTATAGTTTCGTTATTTGCCTACTAACAACTAACACCACACTAAGTGATGAGCCGGTGGTATAACACAGTTCCTGTGTTGGCAAACCATTGGTCGTAAAATGTGCTTGCTATAAGCCCATACGAGCAATTCGGTGCCGTGAACGAAGGCCATATGAACTAACGCCATAATGGCTTTAATTCATTCATATGTGAATTAACGCCATAATCCGATTATGGCCTAAATTCACATTGGAATGAGAACTAAAGTAGTATGGCGTTAGTTCATTTTAAGAAGTGGCCCAAGTACTCATTTCAATGTGAATTAAAGCCACTCGCAGCAATCAAAATAATTTTAATATGATATTGGAACATAATGTAGGTAGGTAAATATATGGTTTAACGAAAAAAGGATGAACGCTCTATTAGTTAAGGGGGCGTAAACACAAATATTTTAAACACGCGTTACTATAAATCAAATATAAGAACCAATAGTCCCACATTTGCCTTATTCTTAACTTTTTTCGTCACGCTCATAACTTAAAAATTTTGGAAAAATTTCTTTGTTATTTATACTTTCGCGGTCCTCTCAGTTTTTAGGTCCAGAATCGAAAATAATCCGTTTTCGATGATATTTTTTAAATCTTCGTTTTTTTCGGCGGAGTTATGCACAAATTTACGAGGATGGAAAACAAATGAAATCGTTTAATTGTAGATAATGTTTTGCAAAGTAATCGAATGAAGTTGCTTTCTAGACGAATAAAAAAGTCAATACAAAAATAATGATTTTTCCTATTTGTATTGAATTTCAGAATGAGTACCTAAGTTTCTCAATATTTTCGTAGATGCTTCATTGGGAAAATTAGTTTTCCACAATTTGAAAATAATCAAAAAATCGCGTACTGCAGTACTACTAGAAAGCGAGCGGAGCGAGCTGAAATTTTTGTGGGCAAACAGAGAAACAATTTGGGGTGTGAAAATAAAAAAATTCGCGCGAATTTTTTTATTTTCACACCCCAATTTGTTTCTCTGTTTGCCCTCTTAGAACGCGATTTTCTAGAAAACTAGTTTTCCGAACGAAGCACCTACGATCACCTAATTATTAGGTGTAGCACAATTTTCAAATTTCAGTGAGATTCCTTGAAATTAATATTGTTAACTCATGATTACGTTCAAATGGCTGACCAAGAAAACGGATCAACACATTTTTTTCTTTCAGAAATTTTAAAAGAAAATATCAGCACTCGCTGAGAGTGAGATCTCTTGTTCCATTTTAGAAATATCTGAGGTCCCTGAGATCTCGATGAGATTTTGTTAGGTAATTACTTGCTATGCTAACTTTGCTTCGAAGCTCAAAGCATGTTATGGCATCAGTTCTCATTTGAATGTGAACTTACCCCATATGGCGTAAGTTCTCATTCAAGTGATTTCTTTAGTTCTCATTCGACTGTGAATTAAAGCCATAATCGGATTATGGCGTTAGTTCACATTTGATTGAGAACTAAGGCCATTATGGCGTTAGTTCATATGGCCTTCGTTCACGGCACCGAGCAATTCTGATAGTGTGTAAAAAAAAAAAAAATGTTGATTTATTAATTTTTCCTCTCTTGAAAGCAGATTTCTATCTTATTGTATATCTGGACCCATGTTCTGTAACCTTCGAGTCGAACAAAGTAGCGAGAAACCGATGGTTCTGTAACTTAAAGCCGTTTTGTTTTAGCGAATGACACTAAATTAACAGAAATACAGAAAATGTGACATACGGGGTTCTGCATCTTTTAAAGTCGTTTTTTTTTCTCATAAGAAAATATGAAGAATGCGTGATCTTGAAATGGTAATAAATAAAGCTGAAAATAAATTGAATTGGTGATTCATCATGAGGCTTTTTGACAGATCCCGCGTGATTTCTGTAAAAATGATCTCTATTTTTATGCAGTATCGCTTGACAAGTCATAATAGAAAAACTCACATAGCAGCAGCATCTCTTGACAAAAATTGAAGAGAGCTGCCAACAATTTGCGTCGTATTTTCAGTGAATGGCCTCTGGAAAAAAACTCTACATCAGGTGTTTTAGCTTATGGCAATGACCTAGGTGAGTCTTGGTTTCAACAAACAGACGATACGACCCTTACAGCGCATAAAACAAAAGACTCGATGTTCAGAAGTGTGGCACGTCATGATTTGAGGTATAAAAAGTGACAAATAAGTTAATAAGTACTTGGAAACAAGTTTTTTTATGAAGTTATTGAAAAAGTAATTGTTTTTATTTTTATTTGTTGTTTAAACTTCAGAAAATTCAAGATTTTGCTAAAAAGAAGTGGAATTTCGTTTCTTCTTTTATAGAGTTGAAAACTTGTTCAATTATGCTTCATTAGTAAAGGGGTCCTGGTCCATTATGGTACTGTGAATGTTATTTCATTGAAATGGAATTCTAGTCGTATCAATGGTATCGTTTTAGTAGATGTTACATCGTTCATATCGTTTTTCAAAAGCTCGTTGAATTTCGGGTTGGGTATGATTGACTGCTTTCGTAATACCAGCATTACTATTACCAACATTTCGATCGCCTTCTTACCTTCTGCCTAAACTACAATTATCTGTAAGGCACTATGCATGCCGCAGAGAAAATTCTCATTTAAAATATAAAACACCCTTGGTTTAAATCACTCAAATCCATGAGAATCATGGAAAACGAACGTTGAACTATTGATCTTTTTAAGAATTGACATTGACATCAAACTACTTCGCACATGAAAGTATATGAAGACAGGCACAAAAAAGGACTGTCTACTGGGCACATCGGCTTTGCTGGAAACAACTTTCCAAAAATATGCTTTTGAATATCATGCTTTTATAGTTTTATCTTAAAAACGTCAATTAAAATAGTAACACGAACTACGGAACTCTTCATCATGCGTGGCTCGACATGCACTTTGACCATTTTATTTTCGTCCTGTTTTAATTTTCTCAATGTCGAAGATTCTAAAATCAAATGAAATAAACTGGTCACTGTGGTGTATACTTACTATTATTTGTCCTTATAAAATAAATTCGGTCAAACCTTCTTAATTCATATCAATTGCTTATCAAAATCCCCCAGACCAAATCCATTATACTAATTGGGCCAGTGAAATATTCACAAGAATGTACATTCACGCTCGAAAATCTTTGCGTTTCAAGTCCAAAATACTCAAAATAATCCGAAAAATATCCAATACAATATGACATTTTAAGGATAACATTTTCCGTATCTGCTTCAGCTTAAGTAAAACAGCACAAGACACTATCAAAATATCAAACCGAACAGGAACTAATATTTATGACTCTATCACATTAAAAATCACCTAAATTGTCCCCGAAGTCAATACTAACAATGACATCGATTTCAAAGCATTTTCCTCAAATGTATAGATACATCTGTTAACAAAGACATGAAACACATGTATGTGCACTCCTCGGAAGGATATTTCAGCTTCGCTTAATATCAAAATCTAATATGGTGTATCAATTTTAACCCACAAAAATTGGTTGTGAATGTGAGAATCTGTGGCAAAACACGACAGAAAAGGATATTTCTTATAGTATATGAAGGCTTTCGGCATCATAATTCATAGCCAGACGACAGATTGTGGATGTGCACAAATTGTTTATTGGCGTTTGTCTCCTATCTCTTTGGCTTTGTGTCTGAGATATGAAAACTAGGAGAAACCTTATGAAAAATGATAGCTATTGATTCTATCTATTACTGTGATAATGAATTATCTTCGAACAAAGAAATATCAATGAATTTTTGTAAATAGTAAATTTTTATTGATGGACATGATTGGGATTTGTGTTTTAATTATCAGAGACGCAATGGTTATTGGGAAAGGTAAAGCAAATTGATGAATAATTGAGATTGGGGTCAGTAAAATAGTTGATTATTCTTGGCTCATTAGGAATTCAGATAAGAGAAGAAAGAGCTTGTCAATGTTTTTGCAAACAATAAAAATTGTCTTTACAAACCCTTATATGTTATGACAGCATAAAAGTCAACTCTACTTTACTTTTTCAATTCAACATGTCAAAATACAAAGTACCTTCCTCAAGACTCTTTCAAAGTTTTGATATTCAAACAGTTTTCAAAAAGTCAGACATGATAAACAAACCCGAATTCAAAGTTCTTTTTACTTCATGCCGCAGAATGCTATTTACTATTAATGTTTCTTTTTTATTCTTTTTTTTGTATTTGGATGTGTTTCGTGAGAAACTGATCAAAGGATAGCTAAACTACACTAGAGTACAGAATACCATCATCTTCAAAACTTTGAAGCTTTTGTGTTAGAAGATAGTTTGTGTGATGCAAAAATGAGCACATCGCATATCAACATAATGCAAACCCCAAAGGACACTTATCCATTTACGAGCTGACAATAGGGTTCTAGAAAAAAGAATGGATATGTTGTACATACATACCTAAATATTAAGAAACAAATAAGAAAATAAAAGAATCGCCAAAGGAAATTCACAAAGCAATTTCTCTCTCTCAAAAATGTTGAGTTTTGCTGTTTTTTTTCTGCAGCTGAATATTCAAGTTTTCATGCAACTTCGATGAGAGCTATACGAGATGCAGTGATATGCTTTTGTGTATAGAGGAAAAAAATTGAATTTTTAGGAAAATTGACTAAAGTGTTCATAGGGGTCGAAAGTATTTGATTTTAGGTAAAAATTAGTCATACACGAAAGATGAAGTGATTCTGAAGTTATCTCAATGAATGTTCTAATTATTGAAGAAAGTTACGTAAATTATCGAATTTGAAATTTTATAATTCTACCATGTACTGTACATTTTTGTGCATCCACAGTTTGTCCCTGCTGTATAAAGTCTTTAGTACTCGATATATTATATTGCTTTTGTATCATTCCATATAACTGCTGATACACAAAAAAGGAACAGACTTATTTTATTTTGGGAATCGTACACTCTACTCGATTTATTTGTTTGAACTCTCTTTGAGCTGGTTTAACACTTCGCTTTAAGTTGCGAAGTGTCTATTGGATTTAGACAACACTCAAGCAGAAGTCTTAGAAAGTGGAATTCTCTCCAGTCTTTAATGGATTGGCGTGAATTTTTAATTATTTCTATAACAATTGCTTGAATATAGTTATTTGAACTAAGAATTATTTTGCTTCGTTCTCCATGATTCTCAGCGTTTCGTGTTTCCTTAAATTTCTGGTTTTGATAAAGGGAGTGGCCTGATTCAGACCTGACGGAAAAGAGTTAATTTCGTTATGCGGTTTTTTAATTTGCGGTATTGCGATCTCAAGCTATTTTTTAAAAATTTCAAAATAGGTTTTCGAATGGAATAATAGAAAGCTCTTGTTGAAAAAAACTCGAAAACGCCATTGGTTTTCAAAGGGAAATTGCAGTAGGTGCACTGGTTTTCAAATAGAAAAATGGAAAATTTTTGATTGGGAACTCGGAAAACTCTGCGAGAGTACGAAGAACTTCAAGACCTAAAATCAAGCTTTTGCATGGGATTTAAGGTGCATTGTTTTGTTTGTATGTCCGTAACGGACTCTTTATCTGTTCAATCCTCAATGCCTTTTTATAAAATTTTCACTCAGTAAAAACAATTAAATTTTTGGGATAATCTTACGGGAAAGTCAGCAAATAAAGGGGAGGGGTCAATCGAAAGCTGTATGGAATTCTGATTTTGTGAAATAGTCAAAACACAACGGAAGACTCGGAAGAAGACGACGCTCATCTTGCCGACATCGAGGCGTTCCACCCTAAAAAAGAAAAGGACACTCGCAATTACACTTGTTTGAATTGTAAAGGTCGGAGCCATTCGTTCTTCGAATGCCCAGACCCTCAGAGAGCCCTTTTCTGTTTCAGGTGTGGCTGGGAAAACACGCCCTCTACCCAATGTCCTCGATGCTAGGGAAAAGAGCCGAAGAGCAGCTCACGGTTCCGGGGGAGTTGCTCTTCGGAGAAAAATCCGGAGTCCCAATAAGCCCAACAGTCCAACTCATCAACAACTGCACCAAATCCGATCCAGATTCTGAAGATGTTCGATCCCACCAGCCTACTCCAGTCGTCAGGATCCCCCGCCCACATCATCTGTCCAGCGAAGAACCAACCAGTAGCGGTGCCAGTATCAGCTGCCTGGGCCTGGAAGGAATGGAGCTACTGAACAGACATGGACAGAGTTTCTCAAAGCTGAGTTGGGGGGTGAAGACAGCCGATATAAAGCATCCAGCCGTAGTAGGCAAGATCTACTCAGATGTTTCCTATAAGGGGAAAACGAAAACAATTTCCCTGTTCTTAGTCCCAACTCTTCAACAAATGCTGTACCTAGGATTTGACTTTTGGAGGGAATTCGATATCGCGCCTCACTTAATCTCGGAATTAGCCTCGGTTCCTTTGGATGCTGATCCGAACGCGCACGAACTCACCCAGCAACAATCCAAATATCTGAAAGATGCCATTGACCTGTTTCCTTCCTCTGCTGTTGAAGGCTTAGGAAAAACATCATTAGTGGTACATACGATCGAAACAGGGGATACAGAGTCCATTAAGCAGCGTCATTACCTGGTTTCTCTAGCGGGGCAGAAACTCCTATATGAGGAACTGGATCGCATGCTCAAACTTGGTGTTATTGAAGAGAGCACGAGCTCATGGAGCTCTCCTGATGTGGTCCTGGTACGTAAACCGGAAAAAAATCGCTTGTGCCTAGACCACAAGAAGGTTAATGCGGTCACCAAGAAGGATGCGTATCCGCTTTCTCATAAAGGGGAATTGGTTTCGCGCCTTTCAGATACTCATTTTATTTCAAGTGTGGATCTGAAAGACGCCTTTTGGCAGATCCCGTTGGAGAAAGCATCTCGGGAAAAGACCGGCCGGCGTTTACGGTGCCTGGTATGCCCTCGTTACAGTTAACGATCATGACCTTTGGCCTCTGCAATGCGCCTCAACGCATGGTCAGATTAATGGGCCATGCGTTGGTCTCTCATCCACTGAGAGAGAAAATCTTCGCATATTTGGACGACTTGCTGGTGGTGTCGAGTACGTTCGAGGAATTCAATTCTACAAGCAGACTGTCAATCTACCCTTGCTATTGGAGAGAAGAAGAAATATATACGCACTACTGGAATACTTTTACTTTTTGGTTTTGAGTGAACTTTAAAAAAACTTGTCATTTGCAAAATAGGGCTGTCAACAATTTTTTTTTTGTTGGAAAACTCGTGTTTTTCGTCAAGTTTTGCAAAACCGCGTTTTGAGTCTGGTATAATAAGTTTTTTTCCTGATGTCTTTCACCAAATTCAATGAGAAGTCGTTTTTAGTTGTCTTTGGTTTTTCGTTTGGAAGAAAAATACAATCAGAAAAAAAACATGCAGACATACAGTTTTAAAGTACGAAATTCCCATGCACGTCCGTTAAGCTCATCACATCCAACTTCAAACTGTCTTGCAAGAAAACTTTCTTTTGAAAAATCGCTAAATTAAAAAAAAAACCTCACAATTTATTCACCTGCTTGCTGTAAAACGGTAAACGGATGTCATGATGAATAAGTGGAGCACATTTTTAGGACACGTTAACGCTGCTGAAGGTTAAAAGGGTGTAACTCCTATTCCGCTTAGCATCATTATTCTAGTTTTTCTTAAAACGTATGCCTCTGCTCTTTCCATATAGGTACATTCACTCAAAGTCTTCATAATCGTTATTCTAAAGCATCATCGTCCTAGCAACTTATTGAAAATGGCACGCATTTACATCTTGGTACTACATGAGAATTGAAGTCCTTCATTAAAGTCATATATTAATGTGGTCATTTTGAGATAAAAAGAAAGGGTGAACGATGCAAGTACACCATAGAAAAAAGAAAAAAAATATAGTTGGAAGAAAGCCAAGCTCGGGCTAGGACCTTAATTCAACTAATTTAATTTTTATATTCGTTCTTTTTGTGTTTCCTCGCATACAATTTATTCCGGCCCTCTCGAGGATTTGCCTCATTGTTATATAAGAAAAAAAAGAACGACACACACAAAGGATATAACAAAATAAAATAGAACACGGACCTTACTTGAAAATGTTGAATAGCGGTCGATGAAAAACGAAGGACGAAGGACAATCGATGGTTTGTCATTGAGTCCAGTCTTCTTTCACTCTTTTACCATGATCCATAAGAAAATGTCGAAATTTACTTAACAGGCACTCAAGTTTTTTTCAAAAAAGAAAAAAAAAAAAACGACTTCTTTATATATATGTACATTTATGTATACATTTCAAGCCAAGACTATGACGACAAAATAAAGCTGGTTGTGCTGAGTGGGAAAAATTATGATTTCCTGAGAACAATTTGGACTGCATCCAGAAGCAACACTGCGCAAACTGTGATGGTAACAGTAAATTATATTACCACATTAAATGTTACCTTATATTTGGTTTGTTTGTGTGACATAGTAGTTGATTTCGCGACGCGATTGTTGGTTTTCGGCTTTGGGAGGTTTCATTCAGTTCAAGGGTGCACTTCCTGTGTCAATGAAATTGCAAATTTGATGGTTAATGCAGTTTTTCGTTATCATTGACATTTTTATTCGAGCGCAAAAAGAAAATAAGTGTAGTGGGGACTCTGACATCTGCCAAGGACGGAGATAAGGAAAACAAACGAATTCAGACCTTTTTTTTATCCCCCCTCCATGTGTCTTGTGTTTGTCTTGTTGTTTGAGCGGAAGATAGCTTTGATGGACTTTGACATTCCATTTTTTATTTTTTTATATGTCAAATTGTGAAAAAATGCTTGCATGAACAAATTAAGGGAAACAAGAACATTTTTAATCTTCTGGCAATTTTGCCTAAAATTTACTTGTTTGATGAATTTCAGTTTCAAGTATAGGTGGCCTAGACCTTTCTTTTGATGTTTCACTCGATAAGTATCAAGTTTTGCTTGTGAAATTTGAGGGACCTATGTATAGTTACTTTTATTTATTAGAGAGGTTGGCTGTTAATCACTGAGGAAATTTGACGATTGATGGCACCGGAGAGATTTTCTTTTTTATTTAACCAGAAATTGAACTGTTTTAAAATACTCAAATAGAAAAGATGAATGATTGTACAGAGACTCGAAATCATGAGAATCAAGGAGAACGAATATTACAATATACTTCGTTCCATTGTTTCGCTTTAGTGGTTGGAGCCTTGGCTTGAGAGAAAGCGTGTTAGCTTTTTAATTTTTGTATTTAAATTTAAGAACTAAAGAGAAATTTGTAACTTAAAATAACAACATTTTTTGGTTTCAATTTCGATTTATGTGCTAAAATTGTAACTAAGCGTTATAAATTATTTATTTTGTTCCAAAAAATTCAGGAGTGGACAAACGATGAAGCCTGAAAAAGCATAAAATATGCCATCGCCTAGGACGATCCGCCCCTGGAAATTAACGTTTCTGCTCCGCTTTGGTAGAGTGAACATCGTGCATAAAAGGAAAGCCTGAGAGGTTTGCATTCGCATACCACAATGTATTTGAGGGAGATCACTATTTATAGAGCTGTCCATTTCTTTTTGCCTTGGGAATTTATTTCTTCAAAATATATTTCTCTCCGAACCGATATTTTTGCTGACTTAGAGAAATTCTTCAAACGTTCATTTCATTGATTTGACCGTGAACAGGAGTCTCATTTTGACAAGACTCTGTTTAATTTTGATCCATTCCACCTGAGTGTTTCAAAGACAGGGCGAAAGCCTACGTTTATTCAGTGGAGTATTGCCGCTAACTGACAGGAGCTCGCAGTTCAACCGTTTATTTCACAAACGTCACTGTAAACAGGAGGCTTTTTTAAAGTAGACTCAGTTTATTCTTTAATCCATTGGATATGTCAAAGACTTAACAAAAGCCATCGCCGTTTATTCAGTAACAATAGTCACAGTGAGACGCGATTAACCAGAGACCGAGCCGAGAACCGGGAAGAAGTTTGTCGGTGTTATGAATTGTTGGAAAACAAACTAATATAAGGCTCTGTTAGATTTAAGAAATAATTGAATAAAAAGCTGTTAAACGAATACTGAAGGTTGACATTAGTCGAGAACACCTTGGACTGAGCCTCAGCCTTAGATAACAAGCATCATAATTGCATTAAACATAAATTGTAACAATTTTTTTCCTCAAACTTCACTGAAAGTGGCAAAATTTGTAAATTTGGCAAATATGTACTTGAGACGAAATGTTCGAACTTTCCGAGGAGCCAACAACGACTCGGACCACTACCTCGTCGTAGCCAAGGTAGTGCTACGACTATCCCGACAACGGCCAAAACAAAGAAATGCTGCAAGAAAATTCGACGTCGGACGGCTACAATCGCAAGAGATCGCCAGATCCTTCTCTGATCGAGTGTCAAGTAACCTCTTAAGGAGTCCTATGCCGCCAACATCAAGTATCGAAGACCAGTGGCAACATTGCCAGAATGCAGTTAGAGATGCCGCCTCTAATGTGCTGGGTTTCAAACAGCCACCAAAACGAAACCCCGGTTTGACGAAGAATGCAGGCAGGCCCATGCAGCCAAGCAGGAGGCATACAAAGCGGCGCTGCAAAGAAGGACAAGGGCTGCTCGTGAGCTCTACGAGCAAAAGAGGAGAGAAGAACGCCGGCTTCTTAGGAGAAAAAAGAGAGATCATGAGAAGCGTCAGATCGAAGATGTTGAGAGAGCTAACAGCAGGAATGAAGTTCGGAGGTTTTATCGGAAGGTAAAACAGCTGGCTCAAGGTCATCGAGCAAGAACCAATGCCTGCAGAGATCAACAAGGGAACATCATAGTAGAACCGCAGTCAGTGCTGGGGATTTGGAAAGACCACTTCTGTAGACTGTATAACGGCGACGACGAACAGAACCCCGCCATCAGACAGGAGCCTTTTATCATACACGATGACAGCCAACAATTACGTGAACACGACCTAGAAGAAGTGAAAACAGCAATATCACTGCTGAAATCCAACAAAGCCGCTGGAGCAGATGGAAAATTCTTCGGGTCATCTTTGGCCCCGTGTGCATTGATGGGGAATGGAGAAGGAGATACAACAGCGAACTTTACGGGTTGTACAACGACGTGAACCTAGCCAGAAGGGTCAAGGTCCAGAGACTCAGATGGCTCGGTCATTTAGAGCGCATGGACACCAATGCTCCGACCCGGAAAGCCTTCGACACTATTCCCGAGGGACGCAGAAGGAGAGGAAGACCGCGACTCAGGTGGCGCACACAAGTGGAAGAGGACCTCAATCAACTTGGAGTGCAAAACTGGAGACAGCTAGCTAGGGACCGAGCTGACTGGCGGAGACTGTTGATTGAGGCCCAAGTCCACACCGGACTGTAGCGCCACCTTAAGTAAGTAATTTCTTTTACATACATTTTATTTAACACACATACCTACTTACTATACAAAACAAATACACAAAATTATCCTTTTCCAATCCTAGATTTCCAACTGGACATAAGTCAATGTCCGATGACCCCACATCAGTGTAGTTCATTGATAGTTTTTAATGCATTCAAGTGCCTTTCTGTTCATCTATTCAAATATTACCTCATCAAAAACTGTAACGTTAAATAACACAGTATTATATAGCCGGTCTATACCAAAAAAAAAAGGAAACTCAAATGAATTTGACAGTTTTTGCTTCATTCCCTCAGTCTAGTCCCATTCAAGCCCATTTTAATGATTTAAACTTCATTTCTGAAATTAATACAACTTAGAGGGAAGAGCTCAATTTTTTTTTGCCATCATCTTCAACCCAACATACCTATACAGGGTGATTCACGAGCGTTGTGCCAAAAAGCTAGAGCGTGTAGGTTGAGTTGAGACAAGACAAAAATCGTATCGGAGGGGGGGGAGGGGGGTCTATTCCCCCCCGTTTAGCCGGGAGGGGCAATTTTCTAAAAAATTGACTTATTTTGTTTAAAAAAATATTAAAAATCAACGGCTTCGTTTACAACACCGTGCTATACCTTTCTGAAAAGCCAAAAACTTCTTCTTTCACTTTGTTTTTAAATTAAATAGTTTTAACGAATAGTTTAAAAAAAATAAATTTTCAAACTCAAAATTTTCAAAAAAAATGCAAAAAAAAACATTTTTGAACTAATTTTTTTCAAAATTTTATGTATTTAAGTACTAATTTTGTTTTAAAAATTCAGTGTGTTTGTTAATTTTTAGTCAAAAACAGAAAACCGGATGCAAAAATGTCTCTTCGTTTTTGAGAAATTAAGAAAAAATCAAAACCACTTTTTTCTAAAAAAATCTTTGTTTTTATTTTTACCTATCTGGACTTTTAGTTTAATTTATAAATTTAATTTTTTGTGATTGGAGTTTTATGAGGAATCAATAAAGTAGAAAAGTATTGGATTTTCCCTGGATTAAACCTTTTTTTCATTGATAACGTCTGCCATTGACCTTTCACTTCTAGCTCTCAGTGCTCTCGTCGGCGGATTCTTGAAAACATGCTACGACGTGGGCACCATCTATTGGGATATCTTTCAGCGTAGAGTCTTTCAGCTTCCCGATCTCGACAATAAGTTAAACCGTAGCAGAAGTTCCTGTCCGCTAACTCTTTTCGAGCGTATGAGTTTGTTATTGTTATGTGCAGGCGCGGATCTAGAATTTTGTTTTGGAGGGGGTCACAGGACAGGAAAAAATCAAAAATAACAAAAATAGCAAGAATAACCAAATAAACAAAGCAGGAAGATTAAAACGGTTAGAAATTTTTCATAATTCACATATTCAGAAGTTATGAGCAAATTTAATTTTCCAATATAGTCCAGTTATTTTAGTAATTTTAAACCCCAATCTGCGGAAAAATTCCTAGTGGGCTAGATCTTTGTGTACACCTTTATTACGTAGCTCTTATGAGTTGGTTATTTTAGTAATTTTAAACAGAAACTGAAGATTTTTATATGAAAGAAGAAAAAACAATAGAGCAAATGTGAGCACGTACTTGTCCTTCTACTCCAAAAACGGTTAATTTTATAGAAATATGCCTGAGGCATTATTTTTAGATAATCTCAAGACGAACAATTTGACCACTATTGACCTACGGGCCATAGGTCGCGAAATATTCACGAAAAACTGAATTTCGCGACCTTTTGACCACCATAACTTTTTTAGCCTGCACGGCACGATATCAATGTCAATTTTCACATCTTCATAAGAGATACGTAATAAAGATGTACACAAAAATCTAGCCCACTAGGAATTTTTCCGCAGATGAAACCTATAATGACTGGATTACGTTTTTGAAAAATAAAAAACAAAGTAATGTGTTTACTTTTGTTCAATACACTTTCGAATGAATAAAAAATCAAATTTGACAGAAAAAATTAACCTAGCTTCCCGAATCACCGTTTCTTTGTTTTAAACACCCAAACAAATATTTTTTTAGAGCCAGTTCGTCATAAGGTTTACAGTCGATTAAAAAAGGTATTGATTGTGGTATTAAATTAAATGCTTAAGTGCCATAATTAAACAAGTAGTTAGTGAGAAATAAAAAAAATCAAACAATTATAGGAAGTATCAATAGCGGTGACGTGAAATAACGTCCGACGAAATAAGCTATTTTCTGAAACTGAAAATCTCGCAACATAGTTGAATGTGAAGTTGAAAGTACCACGCGTTGTTTCTTGTCAAAAACATCGATATAACCACAAACAGAATCAAAACCCGGAGGAATATTACTGGAGAGCAATGCTTCTGAACTCCCCCTTCGAGCATTATTGCCGAATTTAAGTTGTGTGTAGCTAAATGGAACCGAATTGTTGAAGACGGCGGGGAACTCCCAGATTCGGTTCCTCTCGCACTTAATGCGTGTGATGAAGTAATTTATCCGGCTATTTATAGACTTCATACGATTTTGGAGACGCTTTCTGTTACTGGAGCCACTGCAGAAAAGAGTTTTTTCAATTCTCCGTCGCCTCAAAACTTGGTTGAGATCAACTATGGCAGAAGACCGACTTACCGGGCTTGCATTGCTACACACTAATCATGAAATCGAATTGGACATCTATGCGAACATTTACAGATTTGCGAAACAAAATAGAAGATTGGATTTTTTGTTATAAATTATGCTTTTGGTTGGAACTTGTAAACAGATTGTAAACAGATGCTAGTATATAAAGTATAGCTACAATCCAAAACAATATAGAAAAAAATAATAAAAAATATTTTTTTGTTTACTCTATTTTTTTCAGAGGGCAAAAAAGTAAGTTAATCGTGGTCTTTTGGTTAGTTCCCGGTTCTTAAGTTTGCAAAAACTAGGTTTTGTTCGTTTGGTTTTTTGTTGTTGTTGAGTTTGCAAAATATTGGTTCAGCTCTATTTTTTGAAATACGGCCAGTTTGGGGGGGGGGGGTCATGACCCCCGTGACCCCCCCTCTGAATCCGCGCCTGGTTATGTGTTGATGAGTTAATATTTTAATTGTAAATGGTTGTTTAGTAAATATGCGATGCCTTTTATTTACCTATAGGTTGTTAATTGTTTTTTCATTCAAGAAAAAATGCGGTTTAATTATCTTAAGCAGGTAGAACTCTTCGCCAGTGAGTGGCCGCGGCCCCAGGTATAGTAAGAAAAAATTGCAGGTCAGTTTTCAGACGTTATCAATGAACAAAATGGTTAATCCAGGGAAAATCCAATGCTTTTCTACTTTATTGAGTCCTCATAAAACTCCAATTACAAAAAATTTAATTTATAAAATAAACCAATAAATTAAACTAAAAGTCCAGATAGGTAAAAATAAAAACAAAGATTTTTTTAGAAAAAAGTGGTTTCGGTTTTTTCTTAATTTCTCAAAAACGAAAAGACATTTTTGCATCCGGTTTTCTGTTTTTGACTAAAAATTAACAAACACACTGAATTTTTAAAACAAAATTAGTACTTAAATACATAAAATTTTGAAAAAAATTAGTTCAAAAATGTTTTTTTTTTGCTTTTTTTTTTTGAAAATTTTGAGTTTGAAAATTTATTTTTTTTAAACGATTCGTTAAAACAATTTAATTTAAAAACAAAGTGAAAGAAGAAGTTTTTGGCTTTTCAGAAAGGTATAGCACGGTGTTGTAAACGAAGCCGTTGATTTTTAATACTTTTTTAAACAAAATAAGTCAATTTTTCAGAAAATTGCCCCTCCCGGCTAAACGGGGGGGAATAGATCCCCCCCTCCAATACGATTTTTTTCTTGTCTCAACTCAACCTACACGCTCTATCTCTTTGGCACAACGCTCGTGAATCACCCTGTATACTATAGGGGTTGGCTCTTTAGTGTGTTCAACTTTACTTTGAGCAAATAGACTGCGGTTGACGATAATATATTTGATATTTGGGTTGCATTCCACAATCCTCCTAGGGGATGCTATAACATTACAGCTGCATTGCCTATACCCAAATGTTCACAGCGCAGTGCCGCCGCCGCCGCCGCCGGTAGCTACCATCATCCCCCCAAACCCCTTCAATCTCTGCCGCACAGTGTTTTTTTTCATAGGAGTATAATATTCAGAGGTATAGAGCTACTTGAGGATAATGCCCTATCAAATATTTTTGGACTCCATTCATATCGACTTTTGCCAAAAAAGCACCGACACGGAACACTCCCCCTCAGACACAGACCAAAACAGTACACTCGTTTACCCACTGGAATATGTATGTAGGTACTCTCTACTTTCATAGACTTCAGAATCTACAGTGGTGGTTGATATAGTTAGCTTTTGCGAACCTTTTCAATAGTTGAGTGGTGTCAGTAAAACTGTTAGCCTTTGGGTATACTTTTCTCGAAAACTCTTCCCAAATTTATTGAATTTTATAATCATACCCATTAATACAATAACCCCACGGTTGATTTGTAGAGCCTCTACTGTATTCAAAAGTAAATACAAAAAACCAGCAAGACTTAAGAATTACAAGTACCACATCATTATACCTAATTCGATATCAAACCAAGAACGTTTGCCAAAGATAAAAGATAACCCAACGAAGATGCGCCGGTACGGTACGTCCCGATATACGGTACTATTATATTTATCCCCAGAACGAGAACCAGTACCCTTAAGGATACCATTGAAGCTGGAAGCTGGTGAAATCTGAAAACTTCGATGTGAATGCCTGAAAACAGGGAGGAACAACTGCATCACTCTAGGACAACTAAGACGACAACGAGGACAACGACTATGCCGATTGCCGGAACGCTGTGCTGGCAGGGCGCTCCATACCACACCATACCACACCATGCCCATATCGTCATATATTTTCCTATTTTCATGAAACAGCCAGAAAGTTAAATGACTACGAGTTCAATTGCCTACATGCCAGTGGTGGTTGAGATATACAGCTGGAAAATTTACGCGTTCCCTAAGAATTCAATTGTTAGAGACGGGCGGCGCGGCGGCTTCGACTGCAATTGCTGCAGCAGTATTCACCCAGCCATGATACGACCATCATCAGCAGCAGAAGGAGCACAGCAGGTGTTGTTGTTTAGTGTGTCGCCGTGGGGCTGTAGATCTTTGTTGCTGCTCCAACTTCAATTTTTTGGCTGTTATTATTGTTTTGCGGGTGCAGCAGCAGCAGCGGCAACCGGAAGAGCAGCTTACCAAACAAACGATGCACTTTGGCACAAAATATGCATAATTGTGGGCGGTTACCGATAGGTTTTAGTGCGGTCACTGGTCGAACATTGTAAATAAATGAGCCGAGGACCTGAGGTTCATCATAGCCCAAAAGTTAGGGTAGGAGCGATTCTAGGCCAACTCGGTTTTTGGCCAGTTGCAACTGGTCAGTTTTGCAATCAAAGAACTTCTATATGGCTTCATGTTGCGAAAGGAGTTGGCTTTACTAAAAATATTTATTACTAGGTTATTAATGGCATAAGGACCGATATGGGAAATTGCAATTTGATTTACCTGACCGCATAATTGGCGCTTAGTGCTTGGTGATCAAAATTGTGGTTCGATTATAACAATACAAGTAGTTTTTCTTATTGGTTGTGTTTTGTTGATCAGGATAACGAGGTTTTTCAACCTCTAAGGAAAGGAATGGATAGATATTTGTTGTCTTGCCAAGAGGTCAGTGGACGATATACTTTTTTGATGGCTTTGTTTGAGAAGAAAAAAACAGTTTTTGTTTAAGGCAATGCGGTCAGTGATTCGAGTTTCGAGAGTAATAACATTGCTGATGAATCTACAGTTTTATATCCAAGTTCTATCGAAGAGGTCGATAGCTTGATACCAAATAAAGGACATAGATACTGAAAACAGGAAAGCCAGAAATATGACGTATAGTTGTTTGGGTGTGTTATAGACTACTTGAAATCCAAATGTCATGCATTCACTATTTTACGTGCTGCAAGTTCTTATTGAAATTAGGGTTATGAGACAATTAAAAAAGGGGCAATTCTGTCATCTTGTCCTTGTAAGAAAAATCGAAGTAGTAACCAGATTTCGCTCTCCTCAATTCTCATAACTTTGATGACAAAAAGTAGTAAATTGTTCGGTAGGTAGGAATTTTTTAAGGTTAAATAACATTCGGGGATAAGAACTGCGTGAAAGTAGATTGACATGAAAAGGTTTGCGGTCTTTTCGTTTAAATCTGTTTTTAGAAACCCCTGTGTTACCCAGTGTTAACCTTACCTTTTTTTTACTTTTAATTTATTGTTTAAACAATTTTTTTCAGAAAATTTAAAAATTATTCAATTACTGCACATCTGCACAAAAGCTGATTTCGTTTGACATGTACCTACATAATTTATGCCCTTCCGGTTTTTGTAGGCCACGTTAAGTTTACCACAAAAAAAAATGATGAAATTTTATAAATATGTCCTGATCTGTAAAATATCAAGATATTTTTGTTTAAGACCCTTTATTTACCAAAACCAAATTTCGACGCTTTCAATTTCAATGCTACTTAAGGATAAAACCTCGAAATCAAAACCACTCACTTCAACTTACATAGAAAATCGAATGCCAAGACGAACTAGAAATCCGTTTTAGAACGAGTTAAGTGAAAAATCTTGAAAAAATGAGGTCAAAACAAAAAACGAAAATCTTTTAAAGGGCCAAATAGTCAAACAAACCAAAAATTGACACAGCTTCTAATTTGGTGCAAATAGTGTTTCTGCTTTTTTTTCTTGTTTAGCTTGTATTTACTCTCAAATTCAAGATTTTTCTTAAATTCTGTTTTTCCCTTTAAATCAGTGCAAGGAGGAAGGACAAACCATGTGAGCCGAGCACTGGGCATACATACAAAAGCAATCTTCACTCTTTCCATATCCCAATCCTATCCGAAAAAAAAAATCCCTTTGCTTCCACCCATTTGTGCTCCTTTTCAAAAGACATCAGTCAGTGCACTTTGCCAGGCGCTTATAGGCCATTTCCATTTTGATGTTGTTCATTTTGGTAAATTTCTGCTTTCTTCCACTTTATTTTTTGTAGGCCGCCTTGCAATTTTTTATTCGTGCCTGCAACACCATCACACATAGGACATAGCCCAAATAGGAACATCACCTTTGCCTTCTATTTTGTCCGAATTCCAGAACCATTCCAACTTGTCTTCTTCCACTGCTGCTGTTGCTGCTGTTTCATCTTCGTTCAGACACTTCAGTTGCGGTCGACGCGGTTATGGCCGTCCTCTGAAACCGACCCAATTTGAGGCTCGTGTTTAATTTAAAAAGTAAATTTGTTGTTTATTTTCGGTAGAACGTGCAAGGACTCCAAGAGTCATCACAAGCACGTCGGTCGACGTCGTTCTTTGCTTTAGAAAAATGTGTGTAGATAGTCGGGCAGGGTATTAGTATGATGTAATGTGTAGTGGGACAGCAGCGAGGGCGTATGTTTCATCCTAACAGCAGTGTTTTTTTAAATGCTCATTTTAGGTCATTTAGATTGTGGTGTTTATGTTGTTGCATAAATTTAAGGAGCAACACTAGCACTGCCAGCCACTGTTGCCGCTATGCGACTTTTATACTTTTTAAGAGCCGACATTCGCTGATTGTTTCACTAAATACTGAATTTGTGACAGACGACGGAAGAGGGAAAAATATATATTTGCGTTAATAGGTTCTATTTAAGTCAAATTTCGGAGAACCATATTAACACTGCTCAAGATCTCGAATTCATAGATAAGAGCTAGTCTCATTTTAAACAATATCAAAGAAAATAACCCCTCATATCCCTTTCTTGAAGGAAATCAAGAAAGTAGCCTTTTCAAGGACTCCTTCAAATTTTATTAGAGGCAACCCTGAAAGTGTCGGAGAGGAGCTTAAAAAATGAAAACAAGATTGTCTGCCCTTTTTTTGCTACTCTCAGCCGCATGAGAAATAACGAAGGGAAGTAAAACAAAGGTTTCATATAAAATAATTATTATAATTAGGTTTTAAAGTTGACATGCAAGAGTAACAACATCACCCTAACGTATGTCATTTTAAGGTTGACTTTTTTTCTTGTAAAACTGTTGCATTGGCAGTTTTGTGTTTGTCCTTAAAAATATTTAAGGCCAATGATATTGACACAGAATTCCAAGAACGTGAAAGTTATTCGAAAACTCATGAGCGTTGTTTATCTTTGTTTATCATTCCCCGGTTTCTAATAGTTAGATCCCCTTTTGGGGAAATTTGTGATGACTCCAATAATGGGACATTAAAAAAAAGAAAAACATGACTTCAGATGTTCCATTGCTGCAGAATTCAACTTTAAAAAACACAAAAAATATTAAATTGGAATTATAAAACAGGTGCCAACAACAATTTTTCGGTGGTGAATTGCACAAAAAGTTTTAAATTACAGAAATTCCTTATGCCATTTTGTTTATTTTTTTTTTTTTGAATGACTATAAGGAAATGCATATTTTTGTTGTGGAATTTACATCCTTTGGCTCATTATACCAAGAATCATATAGAAAAAGTAATATTTTGTTATTTTTTCTCTGTAAATTACAGGAAATAGCAAAGGGAATGCAACATCGTGTGAAAAGTAAAACAAAATTTTCAAACGAACGAAAGTGTGTCAAATTCAAAGTTTTACTTTTTATTAAAGTTTTGCTTTTCAGCATACCATAGTGGAATTATTTTTATTATTTTGTTTCGCTGTTTTCCATTTAAGGTTTTTTTTTTCATTATTTGAAGGGAAGTTGGAAGGGTAGCTATACATTTTTGAATTTGACGATTTAATGTTAATGCATTTAGCTGATGATTGAAGTTAAGAACTTTTACGAGGGTGGTCTCACCGACTGATGGTGTCAGTATTGCAAAAGTAATTTACAAGGTATTGTGTAGATAGCTACTGTAAAAAAAAATTGGTCGGAATGGATTCACTGCTTTGTTTTGACAAAAAAGAGCGGAACTATTGGTGATTTGATTCTTGCTTTCAAAAAGTGTTTTGATATTGCGTATGGTGAGGATGACTATTCTCTTTCGATGACGACCGGTAAAAATTGAGTTAACAAGTTTGATTTTAGTCGCACTTCGGTTTTCGGAGCAAAAATAACACAATACAAATTTCAAAAAATCGCTTGGGTCAAATACTTCGTGAAATGTTGGGCCTGAGAAAGCTGTGTGGTGTGTTTGCGCACTCCAGACAGCAAGTGCAGCCGTGAGACCACTTTCGACTTCTGAGCAGTGTTTGACTAAAATTTAGCGTAATCCGCAGAGCTTTTTGCTAAGTTTCGTGGCAGCGTCGACTTTTTAAGTTATTGAAACATACCCAGAGATCAAGCATCATTCGAAATAGTCAGCTGACGGAAGTTCTCCGTAGTCCCGGACTGGAAAGGTGATGTCCACAGTTTTCTGAGATTTAAAAGGTATGATCCACATGAACTACTTAGGGAAAGGCAAAACGGTCACATTGCCATATTATGCCGAACGATTCGTCTGGTTTGACACTGAATATAACACAGCTTGTTAGTTCCTTCCAGGGCGTCCTACGTTGGCGTAAGCCAATATTTGGATGGTCGTGATGAAAATGTTCTAGAGTCACGGATTGTTTGTATATAACGTGGTATTACTTCATGGATTATTTTGGTGAAGTGCTTTGATAGTGATGGGTCAACTTGGTTCGCTAACTCCATTTGTGAAATCAGTTTGCCAACTTGGCAATAGATTTTTTTGATTTTTTTTTTTTTGATTTAACTGTCGAATTTCATAGGTGTTTTCTATTAAACCATCAACTGTCAAATTTGATCAGCGGACGCCAAAGTTTTTGACGAATTAAAACCCTAATTTCTTACGTTTTTTTATAAGCTAAAAAGCATTTTGCGTTAACTTGGCTTACAAAATTTACAGTTCGGCAAATCCCTAGTGTTTCACGCACTTCTGTTATACCGTCTGACGCACAAAATAATTGTTTTCTTGAAATGGTACAGCATACAGCTGTTATTTCTTCGGTATTCGGTAAGTTAGAGCAAGCCACTTACCAATAGATTAAATGCGCTTCCCTTGGCTTCATAATGCATTTGGAATGGGTGATCAAATTTTCCTTTCCTTGTTGCAGAAGTTGCAAAGATTTGTTTATGTCTTGTACATGTTTTGGACGAATTAGGTTGTACGACCTGACATTAGGTTGTACGATGTCGAATCCGTATAGGTATATTTAACAAGAATAAGAGCCAAACTTGTTTAGAACTCACTAGCCTCATCGTGACCCTTTTTTGTTTTGTCAATTAATTTTCGAGACACATGGAGCGAATTCTCGACTTCATTGACAAAATCTTGATTCTTGAAAATGTGTTATTTCAAAATGAACATTTAAATTTAATAATTATTTCTCATGTGTCATGAATTATGAAAAAAAAAAACATTTCTCATGTTAATAGGAAATTAACACCGTAAACAAGACTTCTGACTATACTCTGGCAAATCTGTTTCCTGAAATCTCTGAAAGATCCTTTTCATTCGACGAATGTCGCAGGTTCTTTAATTACCTTAAAATATAATTTATGCTGCCTGTCTCTGGCAAAAATAAAAAAAATTAAAAAACAACAACAACAACAAGAGCAAACACAAGAAGAGACACAACAGACAACAGATCGCACATATTCGCATTTGTTCATACATCCGTAAATCTAGACACTAAAGGTAATAAATTTGTATACTGCTGCAGCTTTCAGCATGAAATTTAAATTACAAATCCGTTTCTGCATTACAGCATCGTTCTTTATTTTTTGGTAGTAAGCTGTCGGCTGCTGCTCGAGTCTCTGATGCGATGGTCCTCTATAGCCGGCAACATAACTCCACTGACAACTTAATGTTTGGTAGATATATGCTGTAGATGATGTTTGGTATACATGCAAGCGCACTCTTTAATATAATAATTCAATTTAATATTCCCAGAGTTTTCGAAATTCTGCTCAGCAGCTCAGCAGCAGCGGTCGGTAGTTGGTGGCTGGATGTGACGACGACAACGACAACGACGACGACTGCGACAATGACGACACGAAGAGGGACTAAAACTCTATTGCATTTGGTGATTCACGTAATTTATGGGAATTATAGTGGAGTCCTCTTTCTCTCTGGGACAATAGTAAAATTTGCTGATGCACGAACCAAAGGGAGCTCCAGGCGTAATTTTGGAGTAAAAATAGGGTGTCGTGCATGAAGGCATGACATCGGCATGTGGAACTAAGAGGAATTACAGGTCAACGCCAATTGAATCGAATCTCGCATAAGGTATAGCTAGACCTACCTAGTTGACACCATAGTTGTGAATTTTGTGCTAAAGGTAGATTCCATTGCAATACAATAATTTTGTTCAGTTACAGGTACGATCCCAAAATTTGATAAAGTGTTTTATGCAATAGGTAGCTGGGAGAGGTTCGGCCGCGTTTCAATATATTTGGTGCCACACTTTTGAGGATTATTTCACTTGGATTCACGCTGGCGCTGGAGCTCAGTTGAACGTTTTGGCTTTTAATTTCATTTAATATGGGCGGAATTTCGAGAGTGCAATAATCTTAAGTGCATCGAACAATTAAATTTTACAGCTGACCTATTAATCGGAATGGATATTTTTAAAGAAGAATTTAGTGCAATGGTGAAAATTTTGAAAATTTTAAGGATATTATCGTAATTTTAAGGTGAGGATACGATAACGTCGATAGGTTTACTTACCCCTGAATAGTTAGCATTGCATCCGTAAAATATTACTTAACCCGCATGTTTTTATTAATGTCCAATAACGAAGTTACTAAGTGGATTGTGTTTAAATTAGGAAACAAATCTTCTTCTGACTAAAGTGTCACTCTATATAGGCAATATTGGGGTATAACGACTTAGATGACTGGGTGCACGTTCTGCATCGTTTTGAACGTAAGGCCTCTGAAGCCAACCCGCTTGGAGTGCAAGATAGCCATAGCTGGTGTTGCATTGACAGTTTCCCTCCAATTCTGAGAAGATAAGAAGATGATAGGTTTTTTGCTGTAGAAAAATGTTCTTGTTCAAAATTGTTTTACAAATCTGTTTTTTTTTTTTTTAGAAAAATCAATTTCTTTTTCAAACGTAAAACAAAACACTTTTGTTGATGTTGATGCCATCTAAAATTATTAAATAATTAAAAAAAATCTGAAACAAAATTTTCAAGACACAACATCATTAAAAGTCGATTCTCATCAGTTTGTTGCCTTTTCATTTTCCATAGTGTGCAAGTAACACTTTGCATCATTAAAACTCAGCGATGAGGACTATTATAGAAAGGTTCTATTTACTATCTCACAACGATGACGACGCTGAAGCTGACACAGCAATGCAAGCCAGCACACAACAACATCATCGAACAAACTTTGACGAAAAACTGGGTGAAAACTAAATTTTAGCAAAATCATCGCATCACTAAATGCGGCACACCCACCCAACGACAAACCAAAGGCAACCGCCCACGCCCCCAACTCGCGCCATATGCATCTGAGAGTTTATGTTCCAACTTCCGCTTGAAATAAACTTTTTAAGTAAGTGCGGCATCGCTATACCTATTTTATATACATATGGACGTTATTATTTAT
This sequence comes from Sphaerophoria taeniata, assembly GCA_943590905.1. Classification (NCBI taxonomy): domain Eukaryota; kingdom Metazoa; phylum Arthropoda; class Insecta; order Diptera; family Syrphidae; genus Sphaerophoria; species Sphaerophoria taeniata. The sequence continues at coordinate 31,940,641 of OX016541.1, forward strand.
TTTATATCTCTTTTGCTAAATTTTTCGTCGTCGCTTGACACATTTCTTTTTTTTTTTTGTCGACTATGATGGTTGCAACTTGCAACATCATTGCCGGAGGGTGTATACTGTATACTCCACTTCCCTACCTAATGTAACGCACCGCATATTGACAGAAAATGTTCTGCTTTTATAAATTTTTAAATTTCTGGATCACATCAGGATGTGTGTGTTGATAAATTTGCTCAATCTGCTGGGAAATGAAAACAGGTCAAGTCCCATATCTCGTTCATCTCTACCGTTTGTGCAATGCGCCCTTTATTTAATATTTTTCTATGGCCGTTGAGGAATTCCGTTCTGATTGTAAAGGTCCTTTGTCTCATGGTCGACGACAGACTATACCTACATACCGCGCCCGACACGGTCGCTTATATCACAAAAAAACTGAAAAAAAAGAAAGCACAGGACGAGCAATTTAATTACATCTCAGCGGTGATGAATGGTACGAACATCCTTTTGTAATTGGATGATATGTAAGCATAAATTCTTTTTGGATATAGTCTGTCGATGACCTCGCAGAATGCAGTTAATAATCGAGGTCGCTGGAACATGAGTAATTAATGTTTTCACGTGACAATGCATTGCACGGATGCTAGCCATAGATATCCATTTATTGATGATAGGTAAAAGTTGTGTGTCCGCGTGTTATCGAGAGACAATATTTCACAATAAAAAAAAACTAAAAAATCATCTTTGACCACTTTGATCATTATTTTTTTGGATACAGAAAATGGCTTTCTGACTTCTGCTTTTTACTTGAGACCTGGGCCCTATTGCACCAACAACTTTTCACTTTTCACTTTGCAACTTTGCAAAATAATAGTTTTCTGCAAAGTAAAAGTAAAAAGTGTTTCACCAAAAATGAAAAGTTCTCGACTTTTCACTTTGCAAATTTCAATGTTTTTTTGCAAAGTGAAAAGTGTGGGCGTTTCACCAACTTAAAATGTAACTTTTCATTTTCAGTCCTAATTTGAAAAGTTGCAAAGTAAAACAAAAGATTTGGGCTTCTTTTCCTTGTTATTACGAATTTAAAAAATATGTGAACAACTGTTTCGTACGAACTTGCTCCTGTTTTCCAAATAATAACTCATAAAAACATTTAAAATAAAAACATGTAATTATAATTCATAAATAAAAATTTAAATTTAAATATTTACCTCAAAAATACATATAAGTTTGAAGTCGGACCGGTTTAGGCTGTAGGTGCGTTTACAGAAAGACAGACTCACAGACGGATGGAATCGCCGGACCCAGTTTTTTCAACTTTATCGTCGTAATGTCATATCTCATCAAAATCTCAACTTATTTTTGCGAATTCAATACTTGCCATACTATATTCTATGTGGCGCAAGTAAAAAGTAAACAACTCCACTAGTGATAAAAAAGTGCAAATGTCAAAAACAAAATTTAATGACAGAATGTCATAGAAAGAGATATTAACAGTGCACGTTTTTTTTCAAAATTTTCAAAATGAGTCGTACTGATAAGAACGCCAAAAAGTTAGCTGTTTTGGAAGTGGTAAAAAATAAAAAAAGTAATTTTTAAATTTATTACGATTGCAAAAACAAGCTTTATCATTTCGTTATTTTTTCAATTCAAGGATATTCTCTTTGCTTCCTTCCAAAATAACGCTGCGTCCAAAAAGTGGTAGGAAGTTGAAAATTAAGGACTGAATGTATTTCTTAATGACAGACCACAAAAAATTATTAAAAACAAACAACGGCCCAAGAAATGCAAAAACAGACAGTGTGGGTGAGCCATCCTCAACAATTAGCGGTATAAAACTTAGTTATAACTTATAAGCCTATTCTCATACCTACTGATACTGAATAAACATATAAAATTTCATCAACATCCGTCAAGCCATTTCGGAGGAGTATGACCACTAAAACTGTGACAGAAGAATTTTATATATTAGATAATAATCTATTATAATGAAATTATATATAAAATTGAATATAAAACAAAAATAAACGAACTTATCACAAACCGCAAAGAAAATTTTTGCTTTGCATATTATTGAAAAGCTTTTCAGTATTTGAAATGCAAAGTGCAAAGTTTTTTCGTTTGGTGAAACGAAATCAAACAATTCTTTGCAAATTTGCAAAACTTTTCACTTTTCAGAAAAGTACTTTTCACTTTGCGAATTTGCGGTTGGTGAAACAAAATTTGCAAAGAAGGATTTTTTTGTTTACTTTTCAAAAAATTAATTTCCTCTTTGCAAATTAGCGTTTGGTGAAACAGAATTTGCAAAGTAAAAGTGAAAAGTTGCAAAGTGAAAAGTGAAAAGTCGTTGGTGCAATAGGGCCCTGTATTTTTATTTTTGGATGTTAAAGTGAAGTCAAAAGTGTTTGAGTGTTACTTAAGAACAAGTCAATATCTAAATAAACATGTTCTAGTAGAAAGTCAACGCCAACATCAATTTATCAAGGAGGAAATTATGAGGCTGTGACATGAAACCAGCAATCCGTATTTAATACAATTCAAAAGCAATTGATAGTTTTCCAATTCAAGCAGAAGAAAGTCCTTGCCGAAAGTAATTGAAAACAAACTTTCTTCTCCTTGTTTCTTGCCGAAGCAAAGGCTTGAACCCTCCCTTAGTTCAATATCAAATTCTTCCAGACTTTTGAATAATAATTTCATCCGATCCGAACTTGGTCAACTGGAGCACAAGAGTCCTCTCTCCTTGTTTCTGTTTTGCCAAGAAAATATTGATTGGGAAGTAGGTACAATGTACTCGAATATATTTTATTCATTATTTTTGTTGTAATACAAGTTGAAAGTGCATTTGCTGACGAAGACCTTTGAAGAACTTTGTTTTTCATCCTGTCTGAATGGTTTTATTATTTTGTATCAAATGTATGTTTTCAATAACTCTTTTTGAAGCTACCTTTTCTTCTTGAAGAAAAGATGGAAAAAGATTGCTGTGGGATTATTTTTGTAAAGGACACACCAACACTACTGTCTAAATACGGTTCTTGCTGCATTTGATGATTGCTTTGTCTCGATTTTCAAACTTGAAAGGGATATTATTTGGTTACTTAACTATTCATTCATTTATTCATATTCATGCAGCTCAATGTGTTTTGTAAAATATTTCCTTGTGTTGACCATTGGTCATATCATATTCCTTATTGTTATGAATTTCATGAACGTGACGGGTATTAAATTAAATTCAACATCATCTGCACTTTTGCAGTGTGCTATGTGTTTGCCGTTCATGATCCTTAGAACTTAATTGGTTATTTGCTCAACAAAAGAAAATTGTATTGTACACGAAGAAGAGTAGCATGATTTTAAATTTGGGAATATATGAAGTTTAATTTTAAATACAATAAAAGTGCTTTTATGGAATTATCTTATAACGTCGAAGGATGAACCGAAAAGAACATCAAATAAGAACCAAATTCATAAAACCAATGACGTTTCACAAGACTTTTGATATGTTAGAAGAGTTTCTAAATTTTTTAATAAAAAATAAAATAAAACAGCCATCGCCCTTCAAGGTTATATCTCCATATATAATAATGGATTTATGTTTGTTTGTTTGTTTGTTTGTTTGTTTGTTTCTATGTTCGTTATGGACTTCTAAACTGTGTGTTGTATGTTTGTGTTCAATAAAAATAAAAAAATAGGGTGGCGCGACAGCTCTTGAAGAGCCAAGGCCTTAGTGGCTTACTCTCACCAACAATTCTCTGGATGCATGTGAAGAATTGTGGGGACCCACAATTTAACGCCGATTCCGAACGGCAAAGTTGACAAGAACTTTTTCATGACAGATTGATACATCACTTGGAAGTTTTATCAGTTCTTCACAAGAGGCAGTGCCCGTGAAAGATGAAATAAAAACGATGGACACGAGTAGGACTCGAACCCACGACGTTCAAATTTCGATGATATTAATCTACGATGATGACGTCAAAATATTTCGATCAACTATAACTGTATCATTGATTGTGAACTTCTTCAAGATGATTGAGATATTGAGATTTTGGGACTTTAAATATTGACAAGGTAGTGCCTGTGCGTAGTGGTTAAGTGCGTTGGCTCTTACGCAGTTTGAATCTTACTCGTCAGAATAAATTTTATTTCATCTATCATTAGTACTGCCTCTTGCGAAGAAATGACAACACTTCCAAGGGTATCAATCTGCCATTAAATTCTAAACTATGCTGTTCGGAATCGGCGTTAAATTGAAGGTCCCATCAATTCTTCACACGCAGCCCGAGAATTGTTGATGAGTGAAAGCCACTTAGGCTGTCGTGCAACTCTATTTCTTTCGGATAATCCCGTCAAAGTTTTGAAGTGTATTTCGGGCCATTTTCTTGCTGGAATACAAACCCTTCACCGATTACTCTGAGATCAATCGTGTCAGATCTCCTAGATCTCAATTGAAAGAGTAATATCGCCAGACCATTGCCGAACCGCCTCCATACTTCAAAGTATGGACGATAGAGACTGGTAGCATCTTATGTTGAGGGCTGCGTCTCTGCGGTTTCAGCCAAAAACCTCAAACTGGAACTCATCGCACTACAGGAAATCTATGTTGCATTCTTCATCTGTCATATCCTGATGAATTTGGACCATTCAGAGAAGTGGTTTCTGCACTGCAGCGCTCCCAAAAAGTCCGGCATGTCTCTCCGTTGTATCGGTGAAGCAGAGTGTAGTTTTTTCCGGCTCTCATTTTTCTCGACGCGTATTTTGGTACTTTAGTCAAACTTAAATCTTCAGTTTTCGTCGTAGTTCTAGACCGTCCTGAGCTCGGTTTATCTATGGATGTTCCTATCAACAGCTCTCTTGGATATATTAAGGCAAAATCTCAATTTAGTGTTTACTTATAATTTGATTGTGGATTATTATTTTTTAGGGTTTTTTACAGACGTGAAAACGAAATCCTTTTTTTCTGTTCATTCGACTTTCAGAAGCGATTTCTTAGAATCTGCTAAGCCGATTGCAATGAAATTTGATACACGTAATCTAGAATACAATAAAATAAATCCGAACATTTTGTTTTCATATTTTTAAGATAAATAGTTTCGAAGTTATTAAGGAAAGAAGAAAAAAAACACGAAAAAATGAAACTCAAAATGATGAGAATCATGGAGAAAGAAGCAAATCGATACTTTGTTCATTTGGCTTCTTTGTGGAATTCAGATGCTGAAGATTGTAAGTGCCTTTTGTTTATGTTTTTGCTTAAGTACAACTTTATCTAAAACTTCAAATCGTTAAACGCTTTTCACAAAAATATTATGATCTTATCAAACACAAACAAATTGCAGTAAAACGTGTGTTTTGGAGCCAATCCGCGCTGCTGGCTGGCGTCCCTCAGTTCTTTTGTAATAAGGAAGTAGCTGAAAGTAAGATGTATGGTGATCCATGCTGACTGCCTATTTGTTTTCAAAACGACGACATTTGGTTCCAACAATACAGTAGTGAAAAATTGGACTGATTGCACGGTCTTTATAACTCGTTGATTAGGCAGACACATCCTTGAAATTATATTTATAAACATATAGGCACCATTTAATACCATTTCTGTTACAAATAATTATTAATCTCTTACAAAAACACCCATGTACCTACTTCCTTTCTTTGTTCAGTCTCAGACGAGCTGGCCTCAGTTGCCAGTGCTGTTTATGTCTGTTTTTTGTCAAGTCAAGTCAATGTTTGGTGCTATTTGATGTTTAATGTTTCAACATCTACAATTTTCGAAAAGTATTTAACAATTAATAAAAATCAACTGTCCCACTTCTAATTATTTCATCTTCAAAAGCTTAACCTTCTTCAAAGACTGCCGAATAAGCAACTTCAATTTCAATTTCGTTTTCAATTACTTTTATTTCGAATAGAAAGTTTTATCTTAACCTATTTTAAATAATTTCCCATGGAGTAACCTATTTTATTTAAAATGCCATCTAAAAAGAAAGCTCAACTATCAGGAACAAAACTAGACAAAAAAACACAATAACAATATAAATTCTCAAAAACAATAGGATTAAGCACTCCAGGAACCAAATGATCCCGTTCGAAATGTTATAAGAATATTCCCCTGGAACTGATGCTTGATTCCAAAATGTCTTCGCCAGCACACATGATTGCAGCAGCATAACAACCCATTTCCTCAACCTTAGTTTGCGACAAAAGCCGCTTAACCGTTCGTTTCATATGGAAGCGAGAGCACACCCGCACCCGCTTCCCCGTCCGCGCTCACTCATGGATGAAATTGTGACTGCATTATTTTATAACTTCACATATGTAAGTTGCAAGGACTCATGCAGATGGATGGATGATTTGGTTGCTATAGCTATGCAACTGGCTCAAATGAATGGAGTCTCATTTGCATTGCATCGAAAATGCTGCAGCGGGATGGGCTCCGGCAATTTCTGTTTTGTGTGCCAAAACAGCGATGTGATCCAAATTTCACTAAACATTTCTTTTCCTGCCGTCGTCATCCGTGTCATCATCGTACCGTGATTCGATGAAAACACAACTGAAAAGAAGATGAACAAAAAAACAAGAACCAGCACATCCCTAACGCCACCAACATTACAACCACATATCTGGAATGAGCATGGCTCGGACGGACGGACTGCAATGAGCTGGCCATCAGCAACAGGAACTAGAAAAAGAACTCAATGAATAGAAGTGATGGTTGTGTGTAACAAACACGATTCGATTGTGTGCTCTGTCCCGGTCTTATTATCACATCATCCGAGTAATCCATCTAAAGGTACATAGTCGTTTCTGGGCAAAATGCAGATTTCCATTGCAGGTCTTCAAATAATGGATTACCAATCAGCTTTGGATTTCGAGGCCAGATCTAATTGTTGACCTCTGTTCGGACATTGAGATGAAGTGGATGAATGGATGGTTTGATTGGAAAACCGTGTTGATGTGTTTCCGGGGTTAGCGAGTGGATGAAACTTTTCAAGTTTGTGGCTTTTAACAACAAACTATGGGGATTCGGACTTTGATTGCTATTTCGATTGTGAGATGAATGAAATTGTTTTTTAAAAGTCCTTTTCCTTACTTGTATGGAGGTCAGTATAATTACCCAAATGTGTCCGAAACAATAAATGTAGTCTGCAAAGTTTGAACTTTTGATTGAGTTTTAAACGTGGTAAAAAGAAAAACCGCAAATAACACAAAGTTTTTATTCAAAAACTGGCCCAAACTTAAAATTTAAGCCGCACGTCTATCCTCATTTGAATTAGGTGGTAAACAAAAAAGTCTTTATCTTTCCTTTTTGCTCTGACACACTTGCAATTAAGAAACAAATTATACAAAAACACACACACAACATTTTGTATTGCAGCAAAGTCGTCCGGCTGAAAAAGGCACACAAAAAAGAATTTTAGAATAGTTTCCCAACCACAATAATTAGAGTAACTTAAAATAAATATATGTTTACCGTAAATTAAGGTCACGGACACTTATAAAACAGTCGTTTTAAACTTTTAAATAGCCGAAATACAGCTTGAAAGTAGCAAGAGACTTACAGTTGGATTTTTAAAGCTTTGTCTGTTTTTTTGTTGACCTGGTCCATCACGTATTCCCGATTGGATAATGACAATTATTGTAGCTCTATTTCCGAGGTTTTTCGAAGAGAAAAATATAATTTGGCATGGCTTTGTTTTGCCTTCTTATCCCAGTAGAGTTGATTACGGATTGGCTCAAGGTAAACAAAATTAAGTAAAAATAAAAGTATTTTTTGAAATAGTTTTTTTATTTCGTATGATACGCTTTTAGAGAAGCACATCCAGCCCAGTAGAAGCATATTTCCTTGTCTTTTTTTTTACTGTTTTGGTGAACAAAAGTTTTTTTTTTTATAATCACAGCTTTTATATGAAGTACATAAAATGGCAGCAGGGTTTAGAGCAATAAGTACCCAAGAAAGCAATCATACTTTTAAACTTATATAATACTTAAAGGGGCTTTTTATACCCTTATTATGCCAGAGACACAGTGAGCGCATTAAGAATTAAGAAAGCGGTTTGAAAGTAAGTGTCGGTGTACATTGGTTTTGAATTCATCAACATTGCAATGATTGGGAAAGACAGAGTGTGGAAGGGAGTTCCACATTCGCGTAGTACGTCTAAAGAACGATTCTCTATACTTAAGAGTACGTCCGAAGTTGGGGTTGAGGGTTCCACAAAAGATGGTCAGTGATGCACATACCGAGAATCTCGAGATGTTCGGTCTCATTGATGCAAGTGCCACTCATGGAAATATATCTCGCTTCGACGATACAAGACAGCATTGAGTTTTCGAAGCATTAAACTCAACGCGGTTTCTTATTCCCCATTGTACAATGCTGTTTAAGTCAGAGTTTAATGAGCTTATCATATTTTGCCGTTGCAGTTCCACATTCGAAGAGGAGGGATGTGAGCTTGGAAACGAATATGAAAAGCTAAGGGTACTATCGTCAGCGAAACAATAAATTGGATTAGAAGTTACAGACAGGATATCATTTATGAAAATGAGAAAGAAGGTCGGAAACAAAACGGAGCCCTGGGGCACACCAGCATTTATATTATGGGTTTCAGACTTGAATCCGTCCCATACAACTTGTATTGAACGGTTTGAAAGAAAGTTTCTAATCTAACGAAGTAGGGATTCATCAATACCAAAAGCACGCATTTTCGATAAGAGAGCAAGATGCCAGACTTTATCAAATGCCTTTGAAATATCTAGTGCAACAATCTTACTTTCTCCAAAACGATGTAAAGATTTGTTCCACTGTTCGGTGAGATAAACCATCAGATAACCTGTGGACCTGTTGTTGCGAAAGCCGTATTGCTAGAAGAAGCTAGATATTTCTTAAGCTGATAGTTTATCAGCGTTTCCATGACCTTAGAAAGAAGGGACGTAAGTGCAATCGGACGATAATTGGAGGGAGAAGAAGATTCGCCTTTTTTTTTAATTGGCTCTACAAATGCTGTTTTCCAACTCCTCCGAACGAAAGCAGAAGAATAGGATAGATGGAAAAGCTTACGCAACGGTTTTGCCAGCGTGGAAGAACACCTCTTCAGAATAATAGCGGGGATACCATCCGCGACAGCGGATTTATGTATGTTGAGATCTTTAAGGACTCTCGCCACAGCACGAGTGTGGATGAAGATTTGTCCCATAGAATCATTGACGCGCTCAAGAACTGGAGGAGTCATGACAGAAGCCGTTTTTTCACTACTTACTTCTCAATTGCCAACACTGAATCTTACTGAAATCTACAAAAAAAAAAAATTAACAAGGAATTCATTCGCTTCGTTCTCCACGATTCTCATAGTTTTGAATATCTTAAAATTTCTGTTTTTGAAAAAATATGGCGTCGAATTTAGAGTCCGCAGATAAATCGTAGATGGAAAAGGTTGGCTTTTTGTACTTGCAAATAGAAAAAACGAAGTGAAAAATGGACACAAAATTCTTAACAAAATACAGACAGTTCAAAGTGCTTGTTTTTACAAATTCTTATATGAACCATATTTTCAAGAACCCAAACAGAGTTCACAATTTCGGTCTTACTGTCAAGTATAGAGATTCGTTACTTAGCTGTACAACACGAATGTGGAACTGTCTTAATGCTGGCACTGTGCTTTGGCATGAAAGAGGTATTATAAACCCTTGAGTGCGTGCCCATTGTAAAAAAAACCACGAGTTACCATCGTCAACGACTCGAATGACAGCACGAATTTTAGAATCTGTACCCGTATTTCGATCACAAAATGCTGCATTGTTTTCTTTTTTAGTATTCTACGCAGATAAGGAACTGACTATCTGCTAAGGTTATGAGCAAAAGAAAACATCTAGTGTCAGAAAAGTACAAGATGTTTAATGAACGTTCTTCTTAAACGGTTTTCTTTTGCTTTATCACACAACAAATTATTTGTTTAATTTTACGGATCTCGTTTCATAAGTAAACAAACTTAAAATATTCAAGTTTGTACACTTAAATTCTAAAAAGTTCAATGGCTTTTCATGATTGCATCATTCCAAACTCAGAACTGCTCTTCAAAAATCCACATTGGGGTACTGGAAACATATACTTAAATTATGTGTGATGCTATTTTGCCAACAATTTCAATTAAACCACAACATCCTGTGTAAACAAGATTATCTGGTTAATATAAAAAACGCAGATATCAATTAAAAGTCCCCCGTCAAAAACCTATACCGATTTGAAATCAAACATAAAAACACATTAAGTGCAAAATGGCTCTTCAAAGAAATTGAAGTGTGCCAACGATATGAGTAAACACATAATATTTATGAGACTCTTTGAGATAAAGATAGCACTTAACTTCACTTGATTTTGATTTATTTTTACACCATTTTTCAATATTGACACATCTTCCATGCACTGGCACTGGCAATGGCACACATGCTTTGTTTCAAAATATCACTCTATTAGCTATGCATTCTAGATTCATTTAAGTTTTTGATTAATATCTCAACTTCAATTAAGACTCACTTAATTAGCAAAAAATTCAAATTGAAAATAAACATTTTCCTGATTTCAAATTAAAATTTTATTTTTTCCAGAATTTCACTTAAAATTGCCGACCATGTTTTCAAAAAAAAAAAAAAAGTAAAATAATTCAACTAAACTGGACAAATCGTCGATTATGAAAATAAGGTCAATGTTTCCCTGCTCCAGGTACCTACAACGACCAACTGCAAATAATAATGAAACTTTAAAAAAAAATAACTTTTTCATACATGGCATGTGTTCCGTGGTTTTGATTTCATAACCTGACCCACAAAACAACGAACAGCGACACAGTCAACGTAGTGTTAAAGAACGGAAGGAAACCAAATGCGAGTGTTATGATTGTCGATGTGTAGTCTATAGTATCCCAGAACCGTAACATGCTTCTCTTTATTTTTGCATTTTTTTTTTGTGAATAATAGAAGTAGGTGGTAGCGTGCGGTGGCAGCATTGATGTGGCAAAACTGAAATTTACACACATGTGGCTGCAAATCTAGCCACTATATGAACAGGAACACTATACATACCATGTAGCCTAGCTTAACTCGTATAGGTTGAGAAGAGTTAACCTGTTTGTTTCCAGATATTGTTGGAACACCTACCTAACCACTATGCGCTCTTTCAATTTCAAAGCCATAAAACGATATTTCCTATCCAGGATATGGATATGTGGAGTAGGAGGTCACTCGTTTATAAACGTGACGTGAATTTGCGGTTGGGAGCAATCATTCCGAATGAAAAGTGTCTCAGTCGTTTTAAAGTTGGTCCAAGCGTTATGGCCTAAACTTTTTTCATAAAGTTTTCAAAATTTTGTTGAAACCTTCATCACGCTTTTGTTTTTGTTTTTTTCGTTTTTGTTTCGATATGGTAGTAGTGAGGAGCTGGCGGTGCGATTATGTGCGCTGCATATGTTCGGCAGGTGAACATGGTGTTGTAGGTGGTGCGCAAAAAGGATTCATTTTCACATGGATGTGGAACAAAGCGCTTTTTTTCTTTTTGTTCCTCTTACTGATGATGATGGTGATGGCGGTGATAAGCACTTGAGATGACAAAGCAAGTTTGTTTTATTGAGGTCGAACTTTGGGTTAGGACTTTTGAATTTGAAGTTATCTGTGCATAACTCCTAAATATCATAACGTTATATTTTCGAGAAGGTGAAAATAAACTAATAACTAACTTACTCAAACATGAAAAACAGGGCCTGATTACTGAAACTCCTTCTCAACCGTTGATTAGGAAGGGCGAATCCCATGTCTTACAGGCAAGTCTGAATCAATTAAAAAACAAATGAATTTTATAAAATGATTTTTGTCAATTAAAAACAATAACCATTTCACTCGTTATTTTACACTATGTCTGCAGTAATTTTTTAACCCAATTAGCAATATTGAAATTAAAGTATTCATGTTCGACGCGGGACTGTAGTTGACATTTTTTTCAGTTTATTAACCTATACTTTCCAATTAATTTTTGTTTACATTTTGTTTTTACAATTGCTTCCAATTTACAAATTAAAAGTAGAAATTTCACTTCACAATGGCTGATGTGAGTGCAACTGCAGCATTGCCGGTTGTCTATATTAAAATCAAAGAAAAAAAATCGAAATTAATTTCGAAATAGTTTCACTAATCTGCGGGCAAATCGAATGAATTTTAATCGATTGTAATTGAACTCATCAAAATTGTTTGCGTGTGTTGTATGTTCACATATGTTTCTATATCGATATCGATATCTCGAATATCCATTTGAATTTTCCGTTTAATTGGATCGCTATCGACATCAACAGACTGAAACTGAACGTAAAATTACTGTAGTACACTCTATATTTCAGGCAGGTGCATACAACTGTACAGTATACATCGTTTCTGTAGGCAGACATACAGTATTAATATGTGGGCCTGATTTTGTATTGTCCTTCTATAGTAGATATATTTTGGTGTGTCTCTCGTCTTGGAGAAAGGATACGGAAACGACCGACGACCCGAGGATGAGTGTCAATGAATTTGTAATGGCAACTGCGTGAGGAAAATGGTTACTTCGTTTAATATTCCTACAGAAACAGAACATGTCGTGCTCGTAGTCGTACGTGGCGAATGTGTACGCCAGTTACTCGGCATGGTCGATCTTGGTGGTTCTGTATATAATTTGGTCCTGCCGAAGAAGATTCAAGCACAATCTGGAGCATCTGGTACACACATCATCCAAGTTTGTGAATTAAATTGAGCACATGGAATCTGTTTTGCTGAGTGTAGAGAGTGAATGGCTCTTGAAACACGTAATTACCCGGGAGCCAGATAGGAATAATGTCTATTCTTTTATGTACGGTGTAAATCAAATCAAATCGAAAAGGAATCTTTGTTCAACTTTCCATAAGTTTAGTCCTTTACTTGTGCAGAAAATAATGATATTAATAGTATTCAATTACATTAATAAATCCAATATTGGACTCTCATAACACTCGAACAATTGATTTGATGGTCTGCTACTGCTTGTATGCAAATATTTATTTCAGCACCTGACTTACATCGACTTTTAATTAACTCATAATTGATGAAAGGTGGGGTTGATGGAATGTTACATGCAACTTTTTTTTGACAAATTGATTGATACATCAGGCTGATTATCCTTTATTGACATCAAATGTATTGTTAAGGTCCTTGCTGAGTATGGTTGTGGAACGTAAGCATACTTTCGCCATCTTGAACAAATGTTCGAGTTTGGTATTTGTTAGTGATTTTTCAACTCGCTTATCTATCTGGGTTTTGGGTTTGCATCTAATTTTTTAAGTTTTTTTTATTGACTTTTTGTAAATGCAGTTACCTAATTGTCAGTTTCATTGGTTTTCTCTAAATCGATTTTGCGGAGCAACTCGGTAACATTTATACAACAAATATCCCTCTGTCATGTCGACTTGCTGAAAATTTTGTTGTCAACTTTTCTGTAGTCTTACTTTTTATTTGCAGGGACAAGAAGCCAACTTTTTCTGTCTACAACTATTTTACGAACACGAATCGAATTCGGCGCCACCGTTTTTCTATAGCAGGCATTTTAGGATACCTGTTTAAAATCATGAGAATCATGGAGAACGAAGCATATTATTTCTTTGGTCAATTTTCGTTTTTGTGGAATTCAGTTGTTCTAGATTGATAGTGCTTTTCTGTTTTTATTACATTGAACTTTAATTTATTTTATTTATAAACTAGCTGACCCTGCAGACTTCGTACTGCCTCAATCGATAATCGATAACCCTCTTCCTCTATCGTTTGCATTGTTTTTTTTGTTAATTCGTATGTATGGATCCGTCTTTAAACAAATAAGCGATATCGAAAAAACAAAACAAAATGGTAGGTATACGCCCCGTTGCCTGCGGTGCACGGATTTGTAAAACGCGAATCATTTCGGTTTCACTTCGCTCCTCATGTTGCTATTGTGTAAACATTTCGAGTTCTTCGACCCTAATTGTTGCGTATAAAACATATTGACCATAATATTGAATGAAAAAAGGATTTTTTATGATTGCTCTGAGAGTTACGGTTATGGAGCAATACAGCAAAATAATTTTTTACATTCAAAATATCAGTGTTTCAAAAAAAAAAATTACCAAAATCACGAATTCTCTATTTTCCCATTGTCTAAAATCCATTCAAAATTTGACTTGGGATTTTCTTGCTGTTCTGGAGTTTTCCATTTTACCACTCATTTTACCACAACTAATGCTTTTCATATGAAAGAGTGTTTTTGAGATTTTTGTTTAGCCAATTTTTTTTTTGCATTTCAAATTTTCCATTTTTCCAATTTTTTGTTTACTTTTTCTTGCTTTCCAGTTCTCCATCACAAATTTTCCAGTTTCCCTTTGTAAACCAATGAGTTTTCCGAGTTCCTTTCGAAAAACTATTTTGAAATTTTCCAGTTTTCCATTTGAAATTTTCCAGTTTTCCATTTGAAAATCAATGCATCCACAATTTCATGCAATTTTCCATTTGAAAACCAATGAGTTTTCCGAGTTTTTCATCAAGAACTTTCTATTTTTCCATTCGAAAACCCATTTTGAACCAAAAAATTCCAAGCAAAAAATATCTAATTTCCGACCTTTGTTTGGTTTTTCCAGTTTTCCCACTCTTCCATGAGGTTTTTCCAATTTTTTTTTCACAGAAATCATCACTGAATGTAACAGTATGAACCATGAAAATTTCACAAATATCTGTTGGGCCATTTCGGAGTCTATAAGAGACATACAAACAAACACACTTCCATTTTTATATATATAGAGATAAATTGTTTTGTTTATTTTTCACATTATGGGCTTATGGCCTTCAAACACAAAAACAAATCTTCCCCTGTGATACTCATTCAACTGAATTTTGAAAATAATTAATTTTTTTAGTTTGTTTCAAAGCCGATGTTACGAGTAAATCTCTAAACAATATTCAAAATGCAAAAATACAGATTGATTGGTGCATAATATTAATCAACTACTATCGCTTAAAAAATTCGTTTAAGTGCCTGGCTGCTCCGGTCGCCGTCGGCGTCGTTGGATTTAAGTTTGAATATGTAAAACGTTTGCAGGTGGCCATAGTTCAGAGGATAGAGTAGTTGATTGCTAAGCCGAACGCTACGGGTTCAAGCCCCAGCTTCGACAGCATTCTTTTTCTACGAAAATCGCCAGCTTATCTGAGGCCACCTGTGCGATAACATGAGACAATACAAATCTAAGTCTCCTCCTCTGAGCCACGTAGGTTTCTGTTATGTGTGCTTTCTTTCTATGTGTCTATCTGTCTCTCTATGTTGTATTAATGTCTTGTTCTGTCCCAGCCGATGGCCTCAGTCGCCAGTGCTGCTATGTGTCTGTAGTTCGTTACATTCATGTACGAAGTACTGTGAAATGTCAATGTCAATGTAAAACGTTTATGTAGAATGTTAACTTATCAATTTTTATAACTTACCTGCATAATCTTAAACTGGAACAAAGCAAAATAATGATTTGTAAAGTCCGTCGATGAACTGGAGTGTTAAATGATTGTGATCGTACGGTTAAATAGACTACAGTACAGACTACAGACTTTCTTTCTTTAGATCTACTTCGCAAGTGTCTTCGTTGTTCTTCTTTTTCCACTTTTACAGACTGGTATTGCCCCAACCCGTTTTTTCTTTCTTATGTAATGTGTCCCTGGCGTTGTAAAGGATAAAGAAACAAACTCCCGACATGAGGGCAAAAAGATAAGCGACCATAACTACAAGGCCTAGATTTTATCGAATTCGCACCGATTTTGTATAATCGTTATGTACATCATATAGTAAGTAACTTTCAGTCTATAGGTAAATTATTTTAAATTTTTAATAAATCTTTACGCAACTAAACCGAGCATCACGTGTGTTAGAATTTTAATCTAATTTCAATTTTACAATCTAAATTTTTATTTCACTATTTCCCAAACTCAATTACGTAAACATAAAAATAAATTCCTCAAAAATACAGATACCTACCACTCGTAGCTCGTTGCATAACATCCATAATTAAATTATTAACTGAATATCCCTCCACAGATGAAAAAATTTCTAGATAAGCTCCTGCTCTATGCTATAAGGCTATGAGGCTATTAGGCCCTCTCACAAAAAGTTGAATTCCACAACCCAGGATGCCAATAATTTTGTTTGCATCATCCCCCCAACCGTGTTTGCCTATTTCATTCTGCCATGCCATTTCTACCGTTTTTCCCAAAAATCGTTAAATATAGGACATCCCTAGAATGCACGTAAATAATGTATAGTCCAACGAGGCCTATGCAGATAGTACCTACCTAAATATTGAAAATTTTGCTATTTTCCAAATTTTCCCTCAATATAGACGCAAACTGTGAACCAGAGCCTATAAAAGAGCCAAGACCAAGAAACCCATACATCCAAACTGAAAGGAAGAAAATTATTGTGTGCAAGAAATAACACAATTTTGTTGCTCCTGTTCGACGTGGTACTGCAAAGGAAATAAACAACAGACATACAAAAAAAAGAAAAAAAGCACAACTCGAAAGTAAAAAAAAAAATATGCCTACAGAACATAATTTTTAAGGGGCTCTGCACAGAAGAGCTGCTCCATGATATCTTGCGGTCAAAGCACTGACAACCGGTGTCACATGGTTGAGATGCTCTCCCGGAATTCCCTGTGATGCGGAAATTCTTAAAAACAAATGCATGCTCATGCGCTTCCTATTCACCGGCTGCTGTGCTGTGATATGTTCGTTCTATTGGCATAGACATTTCGTACGGGTTAAGGTATAAGTTACCTTATGTACATTTTGAATGCTTTTTTTCAACTCGCTGGCATTTCCATTGCTTTTGCTGTGGAAAAAGCTTTCACTCTGCAACTGGAAGTAAGATAGCTTTTTTTGTTTTGGTTTTGAAGAAAATTTCAATTTTTTACACGAAGCTTTCTCTGTGCGGAAGAAAATCTGTCTGGAAAATTGTTCTCTTTTCTCTTTAAGAGTAGGTGCTTTTCTTTATTCGAATTTCTCATAACAAATGTTTATGTTTGGTTCCTGTAATTATTTCAGCGTTTTTTTTTATTTGCTTGGTATTTCCATTCTGCGGTTAAGTCAAAGCAGGTTAAGAGAAAACGAATGATGAATCGGCTTAAGCGTTTCTGACTTGTGACAACTGCCAATGTTCATATGACAAAAGTCTAGTAGATTAATCATATTTGCTTCCGAGTTCCGACATATGGAATATTATGGCATGTATTGAATTCGTAGAAAAAAAAACTAGATTTTGATCAAATATGACATTACGATGATAGATGAAAGAGAAGTCGAACAAAGTTTGTAAACGCACCTACGGCCTTAACCACTGCTTCCCAGATACATTTTGGGACATTTTTGAAAAATTTTATGTATAAAAAATTAATTTAAAAAAAATAGGAAGTGGTTTACAATTTTTGATTGTAGTCGTCATAACTAGACTTGGTTAGGCAGATTGCCAATTTTCTGATAAAAATTTGTATGAATCCGATGTTCAAATTGCGGCCTTATACACTGGCTTTTACAGCCAAATTAATAAAAAACGCCTATTCCATAGAATAAGAGTTAATCCTTGGATAAATATTTTTCATCAATAAAAATAATTTGTTCCCAGAATAGCATTGTTATACGTATTAAACAAAAATGAACTGACAGAGAAGTTTGTTATTATCCCTTCGCTTTTCGATAAGCCGCACGATGGAAAAAGTTAGTAAACGTCAGTTAAAAGAAGTTTTAATTTATCAGTATCATTTTCCACTTAATCCTTAATCTTAATAAGTCTCCGAGTTCGAGTTGCATTCTGAGTTGAAGCCCGAATCCAACTTCGAGTTCGTGTTTGACTTTTTATTTAAAATCTTTCATTTTAAAATTTTGTCGAAATAAAAAAAAAAAAAAATTAAAAAATCAATTTGAATTTTTTCCATCTAAATATTTAATCAATGTTCAATCCTGCACTTGCTGTCGATGGTAGTTTTTAACCTTTCCTAATTTCGAATTCGCCGCTTAAAAACAATAAGAGAACTTACTCGTTGTCTGTGTTATCCCATTTTGTCAAAAAAGAAGAAGAAGACTTAAAAAAAGAACTAGTTCAAGAATTTTCATTCCGCACGTCATCAATGTTGCAAAGAGTACAATATCATAGAATACAAAACAAAATCACAAGGTTCTCTTCTCTCTGTTCTCTCTCGCTCCAGACTCTCCATGACACATATATTGTTTATTCGACATCTCGTGTCGAGCGCCGTGTCGGTATCAAGGACCTTTGCAGAAATTCCTTCACAAATGCAATTTAGCCACTGTTGAGGGCCATTCTGCAAAAGAAAACTGCTGCTAACACGAACAGTCGAGTAGTACATAATTTCTAATGTGGTAGTGGTAAATTCTTCAACGGTTAATGGTTGTTGTCTGCCTATCTGTCTGCTGCCACTGTTAGCCAAGTCTGCACGAAACGGTGTGAATGCCTTCTGCAGACCAACAGACCAGCCAAAAACTACAGACTCACAAGCAAACACAATGATTATGCTCTGGGATGGCTATAGGCTGGCGCTCTCTTTTGTATGGCGTGTTGCATGCAACTTCCGTGTTTGTCCAATCTCCTATTATACTCTGCAATATCTGCACGATGCAATAATAATAACTAAAGAAACTGAAGAAAGGGTAAGATTGGGTCGATTTGAAACACTATAACGATGACGACAACATCAAACACCAGAGTATAGGCCATAGTGTGTTTCGAGCTAATGACAAAAGAAGAAGAAGAACAACAAAAATCGCTTTTCTTTCGTGTGTGAAAATGAAAAGTCGCGTGGCCCGTTCGCGTGAGTGTTCGTGTGGATTTCCTCCCCAAAAAAATTATCTCTCATGCTCGTCCATATAGAAGGTAAATGAAATACTATTGTGTGAGTGTGGAAATTCTGTTCAAAAAGACAGCGCAACGAAGTACTCTGCCTGCTTCTGACTGATGTCTCATTGTGTTCGAACTGTGTCGTCGCTGCTGTCGATGTTGTGTCTTCGCACGCTCTCTCAATTTTCTCAGGTTCGAGCAAGGAATTTTGGTTTTTGAATAATTTTCCCCCAGTTTTTCCCGTAAGCCAGTATTCTACACTATAATACTATCCAACTCTTGTTCTATCGTACTAAGGTACAGTAGCACAGTTTTCGTTTGTTTTTCCGCGTGTTCGCACACGTAAAGTTTTGAGTTTTATATTCAGCAAAGGGGTTGACAGAGCTCTCAGGTTCTGAGACTGAAAGTTGTTAGAGCAGCCAGCGCTCTGTTGGATTGCATGAGTTGTACTAAAACAGAGAAGAACACAGAAAAAAACAACACTAGCTATTCCTTCTACTGCTGCTAGTGTGCTTCCTGCATTGCTGCTCTTGCTCCTGGCCGTAAACGAACAGTTTTAGAGTGTGGTGTGCATAAAATCGTCCTGTGGGATGTTATAGTCGCGTTTTGTTTTTTCGCCGATCAACGTGTGCATCTCTGCAAATAGTTCCGTCTGAACTTAATATTTTAATCCTCTGCTAGAATATATTTCTATTTTTTTTTTTTTCAAGGGAAAAAAAAATTATTTCACATCCTGTAACGGTGGTGACTTTTTGAAAATCAAAATTTTAGATTCAGTGACGGTTGCACCATCAGATAAACGTGTCATATTATTCGCTACAATGATAATTTACCAATCAACGTGACATTTTTGATGAAAAAATTAACACCGTTAAAAATGTTTTCGTGGCTAAAAGTGTTAAAGTGAGTGACATAAAACAAAAATGAATTTTCAACTGGAAATCATTCCAAAAACTCTGGCCAGCAAAATAATTGGCGAATTAAGTTACAGAGCACTTTCGTCGTGGTCTTGTTAACAAAAACAAATAATCGACCAATATTCAAAACGGTTTAATTTGTATTGTCATGTAGATAGATATTCTGGTGTGTAAAACGTTCCAAGGATGACTTCGATGATGGTGACGACGACGACAACGACGAATACGACGACGACGACCACGGTGAGAATAATGACGATATTGTTAATGTATTGTTGTCCTACTTTGAGTGCAAAGGGAATAATGATGCATACACAATACTGTGCAACTGCTGACAACTGCATGTGTGAATAATTACAAAAAAGGATACAAAAGTCACTTAACGACAACAATCAGTTCAAAATAACAAAAAAAAAAGAAGAAAGAAACAAGAAATCACATATTAACCGCATGAGTTTTTCGAGATTTTTTTTCATATCCAAATATATAGATTATAAATGACCGTTACGTAATAATTACCTACCTATACACATACATATATAATTGCACACAAGTTTGGGGATGAAATAAACCTGACAGGGTGCAATTTCCTGTGAAGTGCGATTTGTGAAAAAAACTCCATCGATTAGAATTTAAAATTATTGCTAAAGTTTTTATTTCGATTATATTTGAATATTCATATTCACAAGTCCCCCTTCTTCCCCTCTCGGAAAAAAATTAAATTTAAAATTTAATCTGTATGTACACAAATTTATACATGACACATTAATGCATTGAGAGAAAAATGAATAAAAAAGATAATTTTATTTGGGAGTGTGAATAAAAAAAAAAAAAAAACAAACACACGAAAAACGGGATAAGAGAAAATGGATACAAGGGAAATGCGGCTACTGCTGCTGCTGCAACCGAAACTCTGCAACTTCATACAAAATAAAACGGAAAACGGAAACAGGATTTTAGTGCTTTAACAATGGTGACGCAATCGATATATAGGATTCGTTTTTTCCTCTTGTCCCGTTTATTTGTTGTTCTAAGAATCGGTTAACTTCTTTCATGACAGTGTGTTGTTAATTCTAAGAGAAAACAAAAAGATAAAGTCAGTTTTCAAAAATTTGCCAAAAAATTCAATGTGCATGTGTATTTAAAGTGGGAATTTTTGTGCGATTGGATCGATCATTCGAAAATTAATATTGCTTACATTTTTTTTTTCAGATACAGTTTAATTTAAAAACAAAACAAAATTATAATAATAACTAAATAAAATGTGTTAAATGCATTAAAAAGTCATGTTTGAATATTCAGAAAACAAGAAAAAAATTGATAAGATAATTAATTAAAAAAAAAAAAATGACGAAGAAATGTTGCAAGTGAATTATAATAAACGGAATAGAAGATTGAATTTATTTTGCTGTCAATGATGGAAGATTGTGAAAGAGTGAGCAAATAAAATTGTGAAAATTGACTTGAAAATATACAAATTTTCAATAAAACATTTGGATTTACTTTTTTACTATGAGAGATTGAGAAAAAGGTGAGTGATGATGGCAATAAAATTTTATCATTTTTTGTCTTTTTTTTAAGAAAAGAAAAAAAAACAAGACAGATGGGTGAGATCTGAAAGAAATTAATCATTCCGAGTTTCCGCTTTTCTTTCAAGAAGTGTCAAAAACTGAAGATCTGATCTTTCTTTTATCCCCAGCTATTGTCTTGATCTTGAGTCAGAATCAATCGTTTACGTTTTTTGTTTTGTTTTTATTAGTGTATCCGAAGATTGTGAAGATGTTTATTTTTTTTTTGTTCTTTCGATGTTATTTTGAGATCGTTTTTTCTCAATTGGATAAATCTTTTTTAATTCATGGATGAAATGAAAGGAAACACAAATTTTAAGGGAACGTGAGGGATTAAGCACTTTATATGTGGCCGACAAGAGAGCGATGATCGGTGTTTATAGTCATAAATTAATTTTTATAGCCATTGTGGTTTGAAAAAGAGAGAGAGCGAAAAAATTGGGAAGCATCTACTTTGCGCGTTTATAATTACAAATTATTATTAATAAGCCTTAAATAAGTGTGATCTTTTGGTAACATCTGTTTTGATTGAGTGGGGGCTGATTTGTTTGGAATTTGTTTTGATTTTCTTTTTTTTCTTCTTAAGTACTTGTTTTAATTTATGGTTGATTGAATTTATTTTTTTGAATGAGGATGATTAAGTCGACATAGTTTCAATGAAAGTTTTAATATGTTAAACTCGTCCTTTTTTACAAATTACATTGCAAAAAAATATAGGTTTAGTTTTGTTTTTCATGGATGTTCAGATAATCTTGAGTTCTAATTTTGCAGAAGGGAGTCGTAAAAATCCTTAATGTGGTTAGTGGAATAGAATTTTAAGATTATTAGAACTGGATTTAGATCTGGTTGAAAAATGTAAGTTTGAAAATAGAATCAATAAACATAGAAATAGATTTGTATGAAACATTATTTGCCAGCATACAGATGGCTTGATGTTGATGTCCTAAAGTTATCAATTTTGAGTCCGAAAAAGTTTTTCTTTGGAAAAAAATTAGGTCAAATTTTCCTAAAATGAGGAATATATAACGATCGGCTTAAAACTTACTATGTATTTGAATTTAAATTTAAAAGTTTTATTTTTTAAGTTTCAAATTTGCCGACATTTATACAGCAAAGTCAACAAAGTGTTAACAAACTTAAAAAAAGAAAACAAATCGACAGCTGATAGTTTAGGGTTAGTAAAACTGGAGATTTCACGATAGAACAACGTGTCTTCATTATTGAACAAAAAATTCAATCAAAGGACTAATCAAATCATGCGTTTTTTTCGACACATTTTAATCATATCAGAAGTTAGGGCGAATACTTAATGCTTAATCGAAAAATTAAATATCGCCTTTATATTGTGCCCTATCGGGAATGAGATTCCTCTGAAAGTACGTATTTCCCACGTTCAGAAAATTCGTATCATGAATGATGTTTGATATTCTCCTAGAAATTTATTGCTATCACTATCAATAATACTTTTTCCATGGAGTTTTTTCTCATTTATTTTGATGGAGAAATTTCTCGCAAAATCCTTTTTGCATTGAAAAGGAGATATTCACAGAATTTAAAATAGAGTTTGGCTTTATTTTGGGGGAGTAGAACGTTTTTATTATTACCTTGCTTGAACAGACCACAAACCTTTGAAAGCAATTTTCAAGCCTACTTCAAAACCAACTGCTAGAATCATAAGATTGGTGCTTTGGCTTCAATTCTTTGAACTTAAAATTGTCGATCAGGCTATACAAGATGACGACTCCTTCGACAGACATTGTGAATCCTATACGTTTGTGCACTTATAGAGAATGTGGTTCCTCATGTGCTTCCGATAAGTGAGGTGGTGAAAGAAAACGCCACTGAGAATATCAAGAAAGATGATTGAACATCTAGTACTAAAAATACGTTATTTCCATTCGATTTGAACTGTGCACCTATTGGGAAACATTCTTATTCGTGGCATGTCAAACGGTCACAAGGAGAAACAGCAATGAAACTAAGACTGCGGTTTAACTTTTTGAAATGGTGGCCACTTATGGACAGACAAGTTGAATCATTCGTGAAACTGTATTGAGATTGTTTGTTGGTTTCAAGGCCGAACAGTATGCCTATGATTTTCCGGACGGCCGCCCCTTGCAATGCGTTGCAATTGATTAATTGCCTCACTGTTTCCTTTACCAAATCACAATTTCTGTTTGATTGATCATTGATTATTAATATTATTATCCTTCACGATACCAAGAGACTCGATTTGTAGATAATAGTTGACAGTTTGTGAGTATTGAATTTAAGGGCTATGGTGATAGTTACAACATTGATCTGATAACATTGTTGTGTCACCGGGAAGAACTACTATTTAATAGACCAACTAAAGATCCGATCTATACAAGACAATATTTTAGACTCTGAGGCAAGACACTTGAACAAGATTAACAAAAAGGACCTTCACGTTACGAAAAGGAAGCGGATGCTTCTATTAGCGATAAGGACTAACTTCTTTATTTAATTCCCTACAACAAATTTGTTTACAAGCTTCGCTCGTACTAATTATTAATTTTTTTTTGTATTTCCTCCTTCATCGCAAATGATCAACAAAATTTTAAATTCTGTACGGAAAAAAAAATATTTCAAGCAAAGAAAAATTTTTCTGTGAAAACAAGTCGAAATTGCTTTCTGAAAATAATATTTTTTTTTTAAAGTTGGCAAATTTTTCGGTGGGAAAATTCCTTCCAAAGGAGTTTCACGATGACTAAAACATTGGAAAATAAAATATCTTAGGAGATTTCCCTTAGGGCTTATTGTGTGAACGCCAGTCTTCATAACTCGACTTAGGTGGTTAAGACTTGGGCACTGAAATCATTGTTCTTAAACCCTGCCTCAGACAAAAACTTGTGATAGATAGATCTTTCAAGAGTAATTGTTGAAATATTTTGACTCTTCAGAGCATGCCCATCCATTGTTTACTACTATTATTTATTCTTATGCAAAAATTATGAAAACTAAATTTGATTAAAGAAGGTATCAGTGATTCATTAAATTCTTACAAGTTAAAATATAAGAACATTTTTATTCATTTTTATTTATTTATCCCAATTTAAAACACTACTAAATAAATATGTCGTGTTGGAGCCTTTTTTACAAGGCACATAGATATATATTTTAACATTGTCTTCAATAGAAATTACTTCTTCAAAGTTAATTGGTAGAAAATTGCAAAGTTGAAACAATATCATAAGAATTATTTTCAGTAATATTTAACATAACATTTATCTCATCAGACTTCGTGCAAAATTGAATGTCAATTAACTCAACTGATTACAAGGAATTCCTAATGATTACGTTTGAATGGTGTCAATTACTTCCCGTGTTATACCTAGATATGTTGCAATTTTATGCAGAGCAAAGTTGGTACATGACTATGTCACATAATGCGTAGGCTATTTGTAAGCAATGCACTGGCATGCGTGACTAATCCAATTTATCAATTCGATCGTTGGAAGTTTGCGGGATTAATCTTGAATTTCCCTGTTTTTCGCATGGTTAGCCTTACCAAACCTGTTCGTGTGCTGGTAAACTGTCTTTGGAGTGTTAACTCGAAAACATTGTTTGCAGTTTCGCATTTTACCATTCCATTCAAATAAATCAATAGAAATTCAAACTTTTCACTTCTTGAGTTAAAGCTGGGTAGGATGAAGTTCACTGGGATTTCTAGTATGTTTACTGATTCATCAACCGCAAGTGTAAATAGTTTCGAGACTTCAAAAAAGAAGATGAAGGCACATCCATGACGATATTAAAAGAACATTTTTTAAAATGAATTATTTTATAAATTTACTTACTTGCAGGGTTCGTTTAAAAATTTTAATTCGTATATAATAACAAGATCTTAATTTTTGTGCAATAATTCCAAAAGAAAAAAATATGAACGAAATGCAGAAGACCTCAAATGTTCTTGTTTTCATCTATTACAAAAATGCACATTGCAATAAAAAATTATGAGTTTTTAAATTTGATCAGCCAACATTATTTAATTTATGAATAGAATTGAAAAAGAAAATTCAAGTCTAAGAATTTAAAAATGTCTTCATAGGTCATAATGATCTATTTTTGTGTACCTTAGTTCATAACTCAATACATTTGTCTTAATAAAATGCCAGACATAAACATCAAAATTTTCATATCTCACTCCATTACAATAAGATCTTCAATTCAAAAATATTTTGTTAGAGCAAATTCAACATTTTTTACGAGCAGTCATAAGAAACTTGATTTTAAAAACTCCTCATTGTGTTCCAATAAGATCCAACACGATCACGAGACATTTTTTTCATAAATAGAACAGGTGGAAAACTCGAAATCTCTTAATATATTACACAAATTTCAATAAGTTATCTCATTCAAACCACCTTAAATATCATATCATTGCGGATGTAAGAAAAATAAAACAACATCAAGGTCACATCCTCTGTGGAAACAAACATAGATATTTATAAAAACTTGGGAAGGAACGAAGATCTGTATTTTCCTCATACTAAAAACGATTGTTAGTTCTGCCCATCTGTTTTTTTGTTGTAGACGAAACAAATGTTCTTTTTCTTTTCTACGAACGGATATTGAAAACAACGAACCTCAATTATCAAAGCCCTTCGCTTCCAATGACAATATTTTAATTTATTGTTCATGGTTTTGAAAGAGTCTAGAGAACACATATTGGTTTGAATTTCAAGACTGATTAATTGAAACAAATTTAAATTCAGCAAAATATTGACTTAAAAGAAAAGTTCATTTTCCGAAGATTTTTTTTATTCTTCTCTTAATTTCTTCCAAAGAAAAAAAAATATGTGTCAGAGATGGATATACTATACATAATTTGAGAACCTACCAATCTTATTCTTGCGCTCCAAAATATAATGTTTTGATTTGTGGTTAAAAACTATTTATAGCAAACTCCATTCTTTATGATGGAATAAAATTCAGGAAATGCTGTTTTAGGGTTATTTTAATGAGATGTTTTCTAATTCTTGAACAAGCGATCAAAAGAAGAAACAAACAAAATCTCATAATGATATAAGAAATACGGTGAACTGTGAACGAAATCTATGATAATGGATGATGAGTACTATTTAAAGTGTCACGTTTGGTGGTTTTTTGTGTCGAAAAGGGAAACTCGTTAAAATTTTATAACACCTTAATGTTGAACATAAAAATGAAATCAAAGATTTACATTTAATGTAAACAGACAATAAACATTTTCTTGCTTCTGTCAAAAAAAGGGTTCAGATTTTTTTTTCATCTTTTATTTTATTTTGGTCATTTGAAAAACAAAACACAACCATTTCGGTTTAAGGTGTCTCTTACATCTGATAAATTAATACACAAATTTTGAAGTCCATCAATTACTAATTAGAACCTGTGAGGAATTTGATCATTAATTTATTGGATGACTTCGAAAGAAAAAAAAAGTTGTATTCTCATGGGAATGAATAACATAATGAGGTCGGTAAATATTTGACACAATAGTCCCAATACACAAACAACTAATGAGTAGGTATTTAAAATAAATATTGTGCTGGTTGCATTCAATAGAATAATATTTGCTTTTATAAGAACAAATATTAGATTTATTTAATCTTGTACTTGAATAAACACACAATGAATAATTCCAGGAAAGGCATTATTTCCTCTAAAACGAAAAAAAAATTATGTATTGGGAGGATTAGGAAACGTCAGATAAAGTTGCTCTTTTTTAAACCCTTTAAATTAAAACTAAACAAAATATGTTTTAAATTCATATTATTGAAAAAATTAAAAGAATGACAACGTCTTCTTCAAATGGTGATTTTTATTAGGTAGGTATTTTGTTTTCTCTTTTTATTTATTTTTATATTTTCACTTGCAGTTGAACTCGACTTCGTCCGCCTCTCCCTCATCCACCGGCCAGAGGTGCGACTTCTGCTAAGCATCATACTCATGTGGTAATTTTGTTGCGAAGTTAATTTAAAATTGTAAATCAATCCACTCTCTCTAAGTCGAAATTCTTCTAAACTGAAAGCCTTCAAACACTTTTCACTGATGCTTTCAATATTCGCAGCTTAACGTTGTAAAACTTTAAGTCTTCCTCGACAAATTAACTATTTAATACAAAAAGAACTGTTTAATTTGGTTTAGCAGTTCCTTAGATCAGCGCGTCCAAACAAACAACAAAAAAATATTTTCTGCCTTTTTTTGCACATTTTCCACTTATTCTTCGCTCCAATTGATCGCAGCTCGCAGCTAATGTTATGTAACGTTTTAAACAACTCATGGCAAGTTGTTCTTTCTTATAAAAAAATCAATTTCGAGATTTTGATCAAATACGAAAAAGCGATGACAGAGAAGTAGAAAGAAGTGGTTCGGGCTATTCCATGTTAACTGTCTTCGCACCTGCATCCTTTACCATAAGCTTAATTGACTTCTTCGATATTTTAAATAATCTTTGTTTACGGTTGTTTTTCTAAAGTATAAATGATTGATCCAAAAATGAACGATTTTAAGCAGCAAATTTTCACGAACTTTTTTTCAACCATGTAAACATCAAATTTTATCTGCCAATTTTCTATCGATAAATTTGCCGACCTCTTGCAAACGCATAATAGCGTAAAAGCACAAACATTTATCGGTTAATTATATGCAGTTTTTGCCAACAACGTTGTCCAATTTTTTTAATCGAAAGATGATTTTTCATACATAGTTGAGAAGTATTGGAAACGTATATATTTTCTTAACAATGAGAATGGATGAAATAGATAAGAAGTTGTTCAAAATAGGAAGGAACGAGTTTTACAGGAGATCGAGTCCCGGCGATGTTTTTGAAATCCAGGTTGAGTTGAGTATGAGCTTCCTAAGAACACAGTTTTGTATACCTAAGGCTTTGAGGTTTCCCTTAGAAACACACGGGAGGACGCTGTTAGGATGGTCGTCAACGAATGTAAGACCAAATATTCGAACCTTGGAAAGATGCGTAAAAAAATCGGGACTGTAATAAGGTTTCCTATTTTTTGTCGTCTGTCAAGAAAATTGTCTTCCAATGAATCTTACAATTTTTTGCCTTCTAAAGTCTTCCAACCGTGTAAACAGACAATTTTTAATTGGATGACAAAAAATTGTCGGCAATTAACAGGAGAGTTTCTACCAGTAATTTGCCTAGTTTTTGGATAAAATCATCCAACCGTATAAACAGATACATTTCACTTGTTAGAAAATTTGCGATTTGATTTTGACTATTCGGATTTGGATTTGGTATCAACCCTTGAAGGTTTTTTAACTTCCCATAGGAAGTTATTGTAATGGGTCCGATTTTGTGAATCTCCAATTTTCGCATTTCTCGATGTTTTGAGGTCACTAGAGTCCGAATCAAGCGTTTTTAAGATGACATCGGTGTGTGTGTGTATGTGTGTTCGTATGTGCGTTACGTTTTTTCAGCTCGATTATCTCGCGAACCACTCATCGTATTGTCATAAATGGTCTCATTCGACGCGGTATTGTGTTGTTAAGAGCTGATTAGATTTTGAGCGAAATCCGCTTAACGGTTTTTAAATGGCAATCAAAAATCTAAGACAACCTTATTAAAAAATGAGTTATTTTTATTATAAAAAAGGGTTTTCCAATATGAGGTGTTATTTTGAATAGCCCGCTATTTCGGTAGTTGTCACTTTTGAAGCTGTCATTTTTTGACATTTGACAAGTAGAAACTACGCCATTAATAAAAATGGAACGATACACGCTTCAACAACGCATTGAAATTATTAAAATTCACTATAAAAAATGGTGAAAATTTGGCAGAGACGGTTCGCACAAATAAAACATTTTTGGGTCGTCGTGAAGCACCTTGTCGGACCGCAATACAGAAATTGGTGGACAAATTCGAGCTATTGGGACAAGTTAGTGATGTGAAGAATAAAACCCGTGCACGTCGCTCAAGAACAACTGAGAATATTGCTGTTGTAGCCCAAAGTGTTGAAGAAAACCCAGGTTTGTCCATTCCTCGTCGTTCTTTGGAATAAGGCATTCCACAAACGTCATTACACCGTATTTTGCATAAAGACTTGAGTCTTAAGTCTTATAAAATTCAGTTAACACAAGAACTCAAGCCGGCTGATCATCAATAACGTCGTGTCTTTGCTGGTTGGGTCCTTGAAATGCATGAAAATGATCCGGAATTTCATCGAAAAATCATCTTGACTGATGAGACCCATTTCCACCTCGGAGGCTACGTCAACAAGCAAAACTGTCGCATCTGGGGCTCGGAAAACTTAGGAGTTATTGTTGAAAAGCCTCTCCATCCTCAACGCGTGACTGTTTGGTGCGGTTTATGGTCCCGCGGGGTCATTGGACCTTACTTTTTCGAAAATGAGGCTGGAGCAACAGTTACGGTCAATGGATTGCGCTATCGAGAGATGATTAATGATTTTAACTTCCCAGAGGAAGTTATTGTAATGGGTCCGATTTTGTAAATCTTCAATTTTCACATTTCTCGATGTTTTGAGGTCACAAGAATCCGAATCAAGCGTTTTTATGATGATGTCTGTGTGTGTGTATGTGTGTTCGTTACGCGTTACGTTTTTTCAGCTCAATTATCTCGCGAACCACTCATCGAATTGATCTCATTCGACGCGGCATTGTGTTGTTAAGAGCTGATTAGGTTTTGAGCGAAATCGGCTCAGCGGTTTTTTAATGGAAATCAAAAATCTAAGACAACCCTAATATAATGAAAATTATGATAGTTTCTGCAATAATTTCAATAATAGTGCAAAAAATCTTATAGTTAGTGGGGAAAAAAATAATACTCAGGAGTATCATGTACTATATTTGATTACTAGCTGACCCACCAAACGCTGCTTTGCCGTATAAATATTAATTTTCAGAAATACTAATCCGATTAGAAAAATTGCTTCAATAATAGAAAACTACAATATTCAGGAGCAATATATTTAGGCTGTATTTTACTGTGAAAAGTAGTTGTGAATGAGTCCACGAAATGGTACGATCAACTCGGCAGTGGCAGATGGCGCCACTGTTATTCAATAAACTTAAAATTTTTCATAAAATCATCAGTTTTATGGAATTTGACTTTGAACCAACGTGCGTTTACAACTACAACGGGATGCATCGGCTAAATATTTTGCAAAACAACTAATATTTTACGTATTTTACTACTATGGGAAGTTAGTCGTGTGGACTCCATGGGTCGCACTCATATTTTTTTTTTAATTTTTATCATAAACCATAATGGGACTTTCAAAACAATATTTTCTTGTTTGAATATGTATAAACATGCTTGCATTGGCTGGTCAATTTTTAAATCAATATGCATATCGCACTAGTATTACAAAACTGAAGTACATCAAAAAATGCCGATTTTGCGATAATAATAACGTAAAATTAAATTCCCCAAAAGTTGGTTGAATCGCCGCTTTTATAGTGTAGGAAACCACGGAGATATTCCTATAATAGTCGTTGTTTTTATAATCTGTAACAGGAAGTTAAGAAACAGTTTTTCGTCGATTCTGAAAAAAGACGGATTTTCAGTTACAACAGTATTGTAATACTAGTGCGATATATACATATATTATAAAAAAATAAGTTCGAATAAGGGTCATGTCATGATTCAACTACGAAAAAGCGACAGTATTTATTAAAGAGCTTTTATATAAAAAGTAATACAAAAATCGCCCCAACAATGTTTTAAGAAAAACTTAGACAAATCGAAAATTACGAAATTGATTAGAATTAAATTTGTTGACCCAAAAAAATGTACCTATCTTACCTAAGTAGATATTCAAGTTTAAACATATTTTTTGATGCATTCAATCATTTCATTTACTTCAACAATGGAACAATGGTACAATGGTTACAATGGTACAATGCACATATTATATACCTACAAATATAGATTAGAATGTTTAACAAATTCTTAGCAACTAAAGGGTCCGCAAAATAACTTTTTTTTTGAAAATGCTATACAAAAAAAAACTACTGAATATTTTCTCAAATTTCTTTTCTTATTTGAAAGTACAATCCTTCCGGTTAATAATGAAAAATAATTTCATTCAAATGGCTGTGTCAGTTGGCCATGCAGTAGCCTACACGATCAGTCCAATTTTTAAGCACATTATCGATTGTGTGCAGCTGTATTTCACCAATGGCTCCACGAATATTGTCCTTTAAAGCGTCAATTGTCTCTGGGTTGTCGGCATAACACTTATCTTTTACGGCATCCCACAAATAATAGTCCAACGGTGTCAAATCGCAGCTCCGAGGTGGCCAAACGACATCAACTCTGCGGCTGATAATGCGATCTTCAAAAACAGGGTGCAAAACATCGAGTATAGCGTCGGCTGTGTGGCATGTAGCGCCATCCTGTTGAAACCAAATGTTGCCAATATCCTGCTCTTAAATTTTTGTGAACAAAATTCGTTCAACATGGCCCGATAACGATCGCCTTTGGCTGTAACGGCCACTCCTTTCCACAATTATGCCTCTGGACTAAAATCAGCACCAAACACTGTTTTGGATGTATCGGCTTTTTAATGTATGCGTTTGGATTTTCTGTGCCCCAAATGCAACAATTTTGCCATACCCGCCAAGATCAAAATGAGCTTCATCTGAAAAGATGATTTTTTTTGGCAAAATCGGCATCTCCTCTAAGTCGATCATTGGATGGTCAGTTGGCTGAAGCCAACCAATTGGACTTTGTATGGCGTCATACCAAGATCCTTATGCGAAATTCGTCTTCATTAAATGAAATGTTCAATTGTTGAGAACGACGGTGAATTGATGTCAATGGCTTTCTGCCACAGCAGCAATATTCTCGGGCACGTACCTACTGTTTTTGGCTTTTCACACTTTGGTTTATCGATAAGGATGCCAGTTTCTTTAAATTTTTCACAAGATAACAAACATACAGAGCTGACAGTGCTTCTCTTCTTCCAAAATCCGTTCGCAATTGTCGCACACATTCTGCAACATTACCATGATTTTCAAAGTAAGGTCGCAATATTTCCCAGCGTTGTTCAAGCGTATACACAACTATATTCGTTCAGCGGAAGGATAAAACTTACTATCTGTCAAATTCAAATCAGACATGAGTTAAATGTTACCATTCACGAAGTAAGCACTAGTTGGAAAAAAAACGTTAGATGGCGGACCCCTTATATGTATATTATAATTTTGGGATAGAGATTTAATTGAGAAAAAGATTACGATGTATAGAGCAATATTTTTAATCAGATGGTCTTCATTGTTTTAACATTTGTAAATAAAATATTATCATAGATCAAAGGGCACGGTAGTGCCCAGCCAAGTTCTAGCACTACTCCCTTTTTACAGGAACGAACTCAAGCACATTTTTAACCCCCCATAACTTTTGAACCCATAGAGTTAGAAGCTTTAAATTTTAATTACGTATTAACTTCATGGGCACAAAGGTCCTGTGAAAAACATAATTTTGTAGAACCACTACTTCCTGAGATTTGAACAATAAAAATTTCAAAAACCGTAATTGACTCACTGACTGACTCACTGACTCACTGATCATCAAAATTATGAAGCACTTCTAACAAAAGCAGAATCTTGAAATTTGGTACAATCGTAGGTTTCCGGGTGTATACAAAGGAAAAAATCGAAAATTTCAATTTGCTCATTCAGGGGGCGTGGTATCCGCCCACTTTCTAAAACTGGTCGTAGGATCTTGAAATTCGGAATTCTAATAGGGTTTTGGTTAAATATAAGAAAAATATAAATAAAATATTTTGGTTTCATTTAGGGGCGTGGTTTCCGCCTACTATCTTAAATCGGTCGTAGGATGTTGAAATTTGTAATTCTAGTAAGGTTTTGGTTGAATAACATAAAAAAAATGAGAAAAAAATTCAGTTTCCATTTAGGGGTGTGGTATCCGCCCACCTTGTTAAAATAGTCGAAAACGCTTAAATTCGAAATTCTGATAGAGTTTTGGTTGAGTATAAGAGAAAATATAAGTACAAATAGCAGTTTCATTAAAAAGGCGTGGCTGCCACCCACTTTCTTAAAAT
Source organism: Sphaerophoria taeniata (assembly GCA_943590905.1). Classification (NCBI taxonomy): domain Eukaryota; kingdom Metazoa; phylum Arthropoda; class Insecta; order Diptera; family Syrphidae; genus Sphaerophoria; species Sphaerophoria taeniata. The sequence continues at coordinate 31,974,056 of OX016541.1, forward strand.
ATTCATACAATGTTGAAATTTAGAATTCTGGTTTGTTTAACTTCATAAAACTCCATTAATAACTTTTTTTAGAGGTTTCACAATGGACCCTTGATGTCTTAATGTGACATCTAGACAGCCACTCTAACCTAACCTACCTATTATTTATTTTTAAATTGGCAGAGCAATTATATTGTTAAAGTTTGCAAATGGCTAGCTTATAAATTTATTTCGAGGTTCATGCTTCCATAAAAAAAACTTTGCAAAAAGATGTGAAATCAGAATAAAAACATAAAATGTAAATGTAAATACAACAATATTAAAAGAAAATAGAAAATAGTTTGGATGAAAATTTACAAGTTCACTTGGCAAGTTTTCGTTTGAAGCGTAATTAATAACATTTTAAAACTTGAACAGTGAACTTGTAAATTTTCATCCAAACTATTTTCTATTTTCTTTTAATATTGTTTTATTATCTTCTATGATTTAAAATATTCAATATAACACTTTTACATGTAAGAACTTGGCGTTCTTTTAGATCTCATTACTTTTGGTGGCTAACTTTTTACACAGTGTTGTTCGCACATTAAAGAACTTGGCTCTTTTTTAGATTTTATGTTTTTATTCTGATACAATTTTCTTTAATTATTAAAATGTTTGATATTTCAAATATCAAAATTTAGAGAAATGCCAAGGAAGATTCAATATGCGTTTTTATATTTTGTTAGTAAAACATTTTGCACAAAAGAACCAACAGATTGATGCATATACAACAGAGCAGGCAGGAAAACGACTTTGTATATTAGTAATTTGTTTTCAATACTCAGATGAAAATTCCTGTTTAAAAGTGGGTACCTATACTATTTTCATCAAAAGTTTACCTTTATTGATGCTTTCTCTTTTTCTCTTGTATGAGCTGAAAATGTAAAACGTTTGTCCAGAGTTGATTGCGGCAATTACTTTCTTTATAACATTTGTAAGAATTTGTAATAAAACAGACATGTGTTTTCAAGGGATTTATTTTGATTTTCCAGCGGTTTTCAAATGCTTTTTGGATGTTAAACAATATTTCTTGGCAATTTTCAGAAATGCAATGTATGCATGTGCATAATGTCGTTTGCAACTAACGATATATTTGCAAAAATTAATGAAGGGAAATAGCAACATAAGTATTGTATAGGAGTGGGGAAAGGGTTGAACTGAAAAACACCAGCTTTTATTTCATATATATTGGGGACACTTCTTGACATAAAATTTCCTTTCGTTTTAAAAACTTTTGATTATTTTAATTATTTAAGTTGGAAGACCATTTATTAGGAGCTTGTGAAGGACACCCTTTTGATTTTCTGGTGCATCTTTTTTTATTATTGCACGAAGGATAAAACAAATACGAGTACAATTATGTACAATAAGCTTTTGCAAGCAAATTTATTTAGACACCGAATGGTTTATCTTGTATACAGATGTCTCAAGTCTTTCTACTATTTCTTGCAAACGTGATAGTTCATAATTTAACTTTATATAGTTTTCGCATGCAACTCAAATTTGATTTCTCTAGTCTTCGAACATTCTTACTTTCCGGAGGACTCTAATATTCATAAAAATAATTTCTTGCATTCGCCAACCTAAATATTTTTATTTTTAGTTAAAAAAAATAGTATTAATTTAAAGTGGTCAAAAATCACCACTTTTTGACAAAATTGGCTATTACGCAAAGTCAGGAGAAAATTCGCTTTCACAAACAAGTCAGTCTGACTGTAGTTTCAGGAAACCACTTGACTAAAAAAATAAAAACACATTTTTCCTTCTCTTAAAATCCCTACCATATGAATGTTATCCCTTTCAGTTGGTTTTATTTCCTCAAATTGATTTTTGCAAAAATCATACAGTTTTCTTTTCTTGTTTCCTCCGTTCCAACATGTAAACTTTCAGGTCGACAAAATTGAACAAAAAATAAAAGTTTGATGTTCGTTACACGTAAATCTCTATCATTGCATCAAATTTAATCTTCAAACTGAGTTTCATGGGTAGCAGATATTGGGTACCTGCAATTTCAAAATGAAAAATAAGAGGATAAAATAAAATCCCTTAAAAGCGTGAACTCATTTTCATAAAAGCAAAAAATATTGAGAAACAATAAAAAAGAGCCGACAGCGATAAAAGCCATTAACTCCAAACAATAGCAAATTGTTAGTTTTAAAATCATTGGATTGAAAAAAAAAATGTCTCGAATTGCGTGAATTTTGATAGTAACAAAGCTGTACAGCTGTATGAAATTTCTTTAAATCCATGTTTAGTTTCACATTTAAAAGTTAAATAAAAAACATTCGATCCGTTATCGAAATAAAAAATTGATAGTAAGAACCTCAAAAACAACTCTTCCATATCAATTCCAAGAAAGGAAAAACAAAAACGTAAAAAGTGCAACTTTGAACATTCTAAAATTTCTGATAAAATGATAAAACACTCAATTAGAAGACAAATTATTCATGGAAACAAAAACATTTTCATTGTCCTTTTTGTATACACAAGCCGAGAATTAATATAAAGACTTTCCAGAACGGTGTTGTTCATTTTTGTGAAAAACTCCTACGAGAAGAACTTCCACTCAAGTCAATGGTACCTCAAATATTATGCTTTTGTGCATCGATTGTACAAGTATTTGCTAAACTGACCTACTTAAGTAAACTTTACTTATATTTTCTGGAATCAACAACAGAACAAGGTAAAAGACTGTGGAGTGAAATTTATACTAAAAATGTTTTTCTGCGAAAAGTGTAGGTACACTGAAAAACAAAAATTGTATGTAAATTAATAAAGGAACAAACAGAAAGTAAAAGAAGTGTTAATAATGGTCCTTAAAAGGGTTGCTAGAATAACAAAAATAACTCCTTGAGGGCAATAAGTATTTGATGCTTTTAGTTTAAGCACTTGAATATTAATTGGTACAGAAATTATTTCTTTTTAATCATAATTATGGTTCAGAACGATTTCGAAGAAGCTTAAAACAAGACAGAATTTGCTTATTTGAGTTGAGAAGTTTTTAAGCAAATATTGGTTTTAGTCCACGAAGTGTTTACTTTTAAAAAACAGCGAAGGTATATCAGCATCACTATTTTGTGGGTCACTTTATGCAGCTTACAAGAACTGAAGGGGCAAAAAAATACTGAATATTGACTGAATAAAAATATTCTGTACCGAAATTGTGCAAAACAATATATTAAAATTTAAAATAAATGTGAGGTCATTAAAACAAATGGCAAATCACTGTAGCGTCAAACAGTTCTTGTGTGCACAGTGGATAGTGGATAGATAAACATGTTGTTGAATGCGAACCCTCTTGGATTTCGAGAGCTGGGTCGACAATAGCATTAAGTAAAAATACTAAATGGGTTGTGTTTCGATCCTGATATTTGTAAAAACGAGTGGGAACAAAAATAGGTCAAAATATAACTCTGTGCCTTTGGTTTTGGATAATTTAAAATTGTAAGAACATTTCTGATTGTGAAATATATATTTGTATACGCTTAAATTCGTTTGTTTGCTATCTGTAACGCCACCCCCTTATTTGTCCTCAACGAAATTTCTTCTACCACTTTCCTTGGAGAATGTCCTTCCACGGCTTCAAGAATATCAAGGAGAATGCAACTCCTTGATTCTTTAATCAAAATAATCCCCCGCATAGATTCAGGTATTCCAAAAAACAACTGTCACAGCACGAGACAAGTAAAGTGTAGGTTGTTGGAAGATGCAAAAGAATGCCAAAATAGCATGTTTGTAGGCGAGTTAGGTACCTACACTATTTCGTTTTGGCTTGAGTAACGTTTTGATGATGATGGGAAAAAAATCGTATGTGGGGTGGTTCCGCATCATTTGAGTGCTGGTGCAGCGATATTGCAATATCGTCCAGTGACTATTGAAACGGCAGCAAGCGGCGATGACGGCAACAACAACGACGACGAAGGACGGTCGACGGACGAACGGATAAACGATGACGATGACATTGCACACGTGTGAGAAATGTGAAAAAGTTAAATTGCCGGAATTTTAAGCTCTTGAACATTTTAATCTCTGTCATGTTTGTTTGCCTGGTCGCCCGTTGCCGTCGGTCGTCGTCGTCGTCGTCGGTCGTTTCAACAACACACTTATATAGTTAAAGCTACTGTTTGCAATAGAGTACTTCCTTTCTGGGCTCAGTTGTTTGCGCTCAATGTGGATAAACGAATATATACGAAATGGAGAGATTCCCACAACTCTACCTGCAGCGCAGCAGAGATAGCTCATGTGCCTGCATTTAAGCCAGAATGTTGATAGTCGGACTTTATAATATATTTTTGGCAGAGAACAATGTAGTCATTCGTTTGCATGAGTATATGTGGAAGTCCTTTTTATATCTCGAATGTTCACAGGCGAGCAATTGCAGTTGCAAGGACGGTATTTATGTGCATCTAGGTGGGCGCATGTACTCGTATTAAAATGTCTGATTTATGCACAATTTAACTTTGGGTTCGTATTGTTGGAGAGGTTTTTCGTTTTATTTTGTTTTGTTGCTCGTTCGTTCCCTTTCAACTTCTGTTCGGTTGAAAATATCAGCGTCATGTGTTCCCTTGGCATACAAAAGGAACCATATCGAGTTTCGTAGAGGACAACACTACGTTCCTTACACAAAGAACTTAAGTTTTTGGTTAAATATTAACAATATATAGTCACAAATCCTATTACTACTGTATTTAAGAGAAAACTTGTCTCTTGTATAAATAATTTTATCGAAGTAGTATTTTGTTTTTTTTGTATTCTTGGTAAAGGCACTTTACAGTGCAAAAGAAAATTTAATGTATGAGTTCTATGCCTTTTGTACCACATTATGAGGTACTTTTGAGGTTTAAATCACAGATCCGGCTTGTACAATGCCCCTGCTGGTACGTATCAGCAGGTACGATGCCTCTGGAAGCACTGATCAATAGGTATGATGCAGCTAGTGGCGCGGATCAGTAGGTGTAATCCCCCTTGTGGCACAGATCGGCAGTTCTAATGCCCCTGCTAGCACGGATTAGCAGGAACAACGCCCCTAGTGGAACAGCAGATGTAATGCCCCTGTTGTCACCGCAGGTACATATATTGTCCCTGGCGGCACCGATCGGCAAAAATCATGCCCCTGGTGGCACGGATCGGCAAGTGCAAAAGTCTCTGGTGGCTATTAATACGAACCGTGGATCAGCAGGCACCAAAGCTCATAGAACATCTTACTGCTGGTGGGGGTAGTTCCGATGATGAAATTGTCGGACTGACTTTGACCAATATGAGGTACTTAATTTATACTGTTGTATCATTCGGTAGTAGTAGTAGAGGCGATTTTTGTACGACAGTACTAGTCTTCTTATAATATTTTCCGAAGGCAAATACCATTTGACTCTGTTCGTCAAGCAATTTCACACAAAGGACCACATTATACCTATGAGTTTTTTTTTTAAATTTGTCTGCACACAGTCTTATTAAAAAACTTCTCTTGAAATTTTCCGACAAAGCTAATTGTTTATTTTTCAGAACGAGTACTACTTACTCCTCCCTTACGTTACTTTCCAGAATTCCTTTCGAAGGGATAAAAATGTTCAGGTGATTTTCCAAAAACTATAAAACGCGTTCGGATTATTTGTACGAGGATTTAAAAATCAGAAAACAAAAATGAAAACTTATATTCCTGGTTTCCAACACTAGACGAGAAGTTTTCACTGCTCGAGTTGAAGGTATGAAGATAAACCGAACGTGATAAGAAAAACTTTAGTGAGTAGCTTTGTTTCATAGTCATGTTCAATGCTTTTGTACGCACGCATTAGTGCAGGAAGTTTTCTCCTATCGCCTTTGTATGCGCTCGGAATGAATGCTATAAGGAGCTTTGCTATAGAAGTTTCTTGGTTTTTTTTTGTAAATTTTTTGTACAGACGAACTACGATTGTGAAATGTAAGCACCAGCGAGGTAATAAATTCTAAACTGAAACAGAAGAACGACAGAGCATTGCAGCTAAAAACGGTTTAGCAAAACGGAAGAGTGGATGTTGTCCTCGCTCCTGGGGGATTAAACATATACTTCACGTTGTACCCGAAAGTGACTGAAATTTCATTTAAAAATGTTATTATATATTCGCAAATGCTTCAATTTTAATTTAACGGTTGACACGTTTTATGAAGCTAGTAAGTTGTGCAACAAGAATTTAATCCTTTTTGAATTTGCAGCTTCAGTCGAAGTCAACAAAATTTTGTATTCAAAAAAATTTCGAACGGAATTGCTTTGTGTTTGTGTCTCACGTAAAAATAGCGTAACTTTTATGAGGAGCTAATGAATGCAATCCTTTAACCTGATTATGAGTAATTAGCACTCAAAAACATTTAATAAACTCGGGCTTAATAAAACAACAGCTTAATTTAAACATACATTTTTAATCAGCCTCAAGGACTTTTCAAGCCATTCAACCTTCAAAATGTATTAAATAAAATACTCACTGCATTTTATCCAATTTGATATACGGATTTAAACGAACTTACCATCAACTGGCATAATCAACTCGTTTGGCTTAACGATCGTTGTCATCAATTTGACAACGCAATTTTTATTATTGACATATCAATAAAAAGAAACGAAGTCACCCACTATTTTATTTTTCAAGCCAAAATAAAATTTAAATCCACAACAAAAATATACATTAAATTTTAAAACAAACAAATGCGCAATTTTCTGCTGTGTGTGTGGCGGGTCTTTTTTGTTATTCCGGTTTTTTGATCTGACAATTTAATTATTATTGTTTTTTTTTTCATTTGTATTTAAATGCATAAATTCCAGGCGAAAGCATAACAAATAATGCAAGAGAGCTTCATTTCATATATAGTGTGTGCATTTCCTTTTTAGTTTTTTGTGTATTCGTTTGCTTGGTTCTAGAAGTTGGGTACTATAATTTTTGTGTTTTTCTCTGGTACTAGGGGTTAAATATTTTTATTTGTTATTTCCCTTTTTTGTGTACCTTTTTTTTCGTTTCAATTTGTGTAACCAAACAGAGGCTAACATTACACCCATTAAATAATATTACTCAACTTGCGTTTCTTTTTTTTTATTTTTGATGCTATGGCAACAATTATTTTATTTTTGTTTTATCAATGCAAGGAGATATGGTTGGTTCTAATTGGCGTGTTATGTTGTGTTGTCAATCGAAATGAGTGCGAAAAAAAAGAATTACTCGAATAGTAAACGTTTATCAAAAAAAATGTCTATCACGTTATTTTTTAACCATAGGCAAGCTTCATATCATATATGTTTGTATATCCATGTATAGTTGAAAAAAACTAGAAAGTGCACAAAAACTAATTAAACTCTCTGCAAGCGATTTGTCTCCAAAAAATGTGACAACTTAACTGAATGAGTTGCATTTTTTCAGAATTAAAAGAAAATTAATTCGTTCCCCTTATTTTAAAATGTCAATTTATATTTTGTCTTATTTTCTTCAACAAGGTTAATTGCTAAATACAGAAAACTCGCGGTAATGTCAACTGTTAAAACCCAAACGTGTTAACGTTTGCGAGGTTTCTTATGCTGACGAAAGTAAGGTCTTTAATTTTTTTTCTAAATAAATAAGACATGTACCTACTTATTTTAACTTAATTTTTTTTTTAAGTTTCGGTTTGTTTGTATATGTATCTAGTAGGTACGTATTTTAGGAAGTTCAGAACTATTCAGTCTTTCGCATTCCAGAGAATATACCTATTGTTGACACATTTTAAAATGTTCTCCTTTTTATTAATACCCTAAATTGTTGACTTTGCAAAGCTAGTTACGCTTGAAAATCATTTTAATTTGTCTATTAAATATCCTTTTTTTCTTTTAAGACAAGAACTTTGATACTTTTTACGACTTTTTTTTTACGAAAAACTTCGATTAGATAAATGCCAAAGAAGTCCAGGAAAAATCCTTTACGTAATTCTTCGTTTAGTAGAAATTATGGTGCCGTGAACGAAGGCCATATGAACTAACGCCATAATGGCTTTAATTCTCATTCAAATGTGAATTAACGCTATAATCCGATTATGGCCTAAATACACATTGGAATGAGAACTAAAGTAATATGGCGTTAGTTCATTTTAAGAAGTGGCCCAAGTACTCATTTCAATGTGAATTAAAGCCACTCGCAGCAATCAAAATAATTTTAATATGATATTGGAACATAATGTAGGTAGGTAAATATATGGTTTAACGAAAAAAGGATGAACGCTCTATTAGTTAAGGGGGCGTAAACACAAATGTTTTAAACACGGGTTACTATAAATCAAAGATAAGAACCAATAGTCACACATTTGCCTTATTCTTAACTTTTTTCGTCACGCTCATAACTTAAAAATTTTGGAAAAATTCCTTTGTTATTTATACTTTCGCAGTCCCCTCATATTTTGGCTCCAGAATCGAAAATAATCCGTTTTCGATGATATTTTTTTAATCTTCGTTTTTTCGGCGGAGTTATGCACAAATTTACGAGGATGGAAAACAAATGAAATCGTTTAATTATTGATAATGTTTTCCAAAGTAATCGAATGAAGTTGCTTTCTAAACGAATAAAAAATCAATACAAAAATAATGATTTTTCATACTTGTATTGAATTTCAGAATGAGTACCTAAGTTTCTCAATATTTTCGTAGACGCTTCATTCGGAAAATTAGTTTTCCACAATTTGAAAGTAATCAAAAAATTGGATACTGCAGTACTACTAGAAAGCGAGCGGAGCGAGCCGAAATTTTTTTTGGCAAACAGAGAAACAATTTGGGGTGTGAAAATAAAAAAATTCGCGCGATTTTTTTTATTACTTCAGAGTCTAGAAAACTAGTTTTCCGAACGAAGCACCTACGATCGCCTAATTATTAAGTGTAGCACAATTTTCAAATTTCAGTGAGATTCCTTGAAATTAATATTGTTAACTCATGATTACGTTCAAATGGCTGACCAAGAAAACGGATCAACACATTTTTTTCTTTCAGAAATTTTAAAAGAAAATATCAGCACTCGCTGAGAGTGAGATCTCTTGTCCCATTTTAGAAATATCTGAGGTCCCTGAGATCTCGATGAGATTTTGTTAGGTAATTACTTGCTATGCAAACTTTGCTTCAAAGCTCAAAGCATGTTATGGCATCTGTTCTCATTTGAATGTGAACTTACCCCATATGGCGTGAGTTCTCATTCAAGTGATGGCTTTAGTTCTCATTCGATTGTGAATTAAGGCCATAATCAGATTATGGCGTTAGTTCACATTTGATTGAGAACTAAGGCCATTATTGCGTTAGTTCATATGGCCTTCGTTCACGGCACCGAAATTATTCGGATAACCGACAAACGCAGAAAAGAATTTGTTCAGGTTCTCGCTAGAGAGTAGTGGGTAAAATAATTTAAAATCACGATAGCCGGTGCTCAAGTAAGGTGATCTTTTTTTTTTATTTAAGGTTTTAACCGAAATCTTGCCCAGAGTTCTCTTCAATCAAAACCTTTTGAATTTGTCTGATTCTCATTGTGCTATATAAAATCTTAGTGTGCGACTTGTTTGGACTAAATGCGACGGTTTTAAGAACGTTGAATGAAGCATAGGAGGAGTATGCGAATTCCTTCGGCTCCAGTTTGGCTCGTAATCCCACAAATCACTATGTCACGGATTGGCCTCCATTACTGTAAATTTAATGCTTGGAGAAGGCTATACTGTTTGCTGTCGTTAAAGCGGGTTAGGGTCGAAAGACTGGAAATCGAAATCCTGGAAAACGATATTCCAGAAAGTACTTTCTCGCAGTACTTTTGCCCTGGTAACATTTGTGTGGAAAAAATCCTACCTTTTTTCATGTGAAAATTCTTCTTTTTGTCACTTAAAGTTATTAGGATTATGGAGATCAAAATCTGGGACCGTTTCAATTTTTGTAACAGCCTTGATTTCGGCCGAACCTTTTTAGGAGACATCAAATGCTGAGTTTCAGATTGGGAGGATGTTTGATTGCGTGTTTTTTTAATTAATAAAATACATATTTTAGTAATATTGTCTATAAACCCTGTGTCTTCTCTTCTTGTAATAGAAAAATCTCCTTTATTAAAGACGGAAAATTGTTCAAAAATCGATATGGCCTCCAATTATTGTTTTAAATAATTTGTGTCCATATTAAGACAGTGTCTCTGTAATACACATTTAATTAAATGGCTTTGTCTTGTTTAAGCTGTACCTACACAATGTTCTTGTAATTTGTTCATAATAAAATCTCAAGCATTTTGCACAAGCATCAAGGATGTCTATCTTCAAGTTTTTTATACTAAAATTAAAATTTTAACAGTAAATAAAAACCAAAAAAATGTCAAGAAAACAAAATTAAAAAGACGCCAATTTTGCATATCATACATTCAAAAACAAATAAAAATTTCGGAACAAAATTCCAAAATAGCGCTAAATCCCGTAGAAAAAATAATACCTATTATTTTTTTTTCCGAAAAGTAGTAGGTAAGTCCCGCAAGGAAACACTTTCAGAAACAAAAACATAGACATTTTCATTTTCAGTAATGTCTATTTTTCCCATACAAACACCGAAAAAATCGTGTGCTTGTTCTTCTTTTCCCACACAAAATTCAATGGAGAACGAAGACATATTTTTGAATGTATTCGTTTTTTTTCCCGAACTCGCGTCGTTTTATTTCGTGTATGATGTGTATTAAATATCTCCTCTTTGATCACATTTGAAATAATTTCAATATGCTCGATTTGAATTAGGGTTGGTCGTTGGTTAATTTTGGGACTTTGGGTAAGTTTATTCTTGTGTTATTTTCTTAAACGTGTGATTTTGTTTGGGTAGACACTGTCTTAAATCTTAAATGTCTATATGACGGTTCATTTCGTCGTTCTCCATGATTCTCATCGTTTTGAGTATCTTTATGGAAAATTCAGATTAATGTTAAGTTGTTTTTAAATTGATTAAAAGAACGGTTTTTTGTCCTTGTAAATAAAAAAAGTAAAAGTCTATTGAATAGTCGACTGAAATCCTCCATTTTAAAATGGAAAACTGTCCAAACAGTGTTTTTTTAAACAACTTCCATTACATGCAATATCCTTGTAAAAATCCACACAAAGTTCACAAATCCAATAAAACTCTTTCTCTTTTTATATGTTTTTGTATATTTTTTTTCTGAAATGCTTAACTCGAAATCGCTTAACGATCCTTGGAAATTCTGCAAACACCTGGGGATGCTATCGACTACAAAGAAAACAAACACACAACCAGCCATCGCCGATGCTGTTGACTGCATCTTCAGTCAACCAAAAATATCCACCCACATTTCATATACATACATGTACGTGAACGTAAACAGACACAATCAAAACAATCCAAACATAATTTTATGACAAAATAGCTTGAGATGTGTGTTCACAATTCGCTTCGTAAACTCGTTTGTTTAACTGACGGTTACTGTTAACGTTTCCACAACAACAACAACGAAAATAATAATAAAAAAACACACTTACAACAACAATCCGATTTCCTTCCTCACCACATGAGTGTAGGGTGTACCTTCTATTCCTGATGTTGAGTAGAGCGGGCGAAAGTATGTGTTTTTTTCAATTTATTTACATTTTCACAACAGCATGAACTCGATTGTGTTTTGATAGAAATATAGACAATGTAGAAACTACTCACCGTTGTTTTATGAGAAAACATGGAAACGTCCTCGTCTTCGTCGACTTTGTCATCGTCATCGACATCGTCATCATCATCAACATCGATGTCGTCGCGCATCGGTCGTCGAGGTTTTCCAAGACAAACAAAATATGTTAAAAAAAAGTATTGAATGAGTTGATACGAGATTACGTATTTTCGAGGTTGAAAATATCATCGGTGGTGCAGGGTTTGATTAATGCAACTGTGTTTACCATAATCGATATCTGTGTCAATATAGACATAATGGACTTTTCACCTCGTAGAAAACCATTCGAGGGGTCGATTGTCTTCAAGTTTGGTAACTTATAAGAGATTTTGAGTTTTTAGGACCAAAATCAGTAGTATAGATATCAAACGCAATTTATTTACAAAAAAATTGAACCTTCAAAACTGGTTTCTACGATATCTTATTTTATTAAATAAATTGGTATATTCTCATTATATTACCTCTTTTTTGAATACGTATCGATTGGCAATCTATCGTATTCGATAAAATATCTCTTGCGGGAGATAAAAAGCGTTCAGCCCCCAATTTTTCTGGCCGACTATAATTGTGATAAAAATTTCAACGATGCAAGTAATCTTGCCAACAAACAGCTCACAATTTCCTTCTGCCTCAATGCCATCAACATTGCGATAAGTGGAATCTTTATACATTTCCCCAAACAAACCACACCAACATCCAGATTTAAGTATCGTGAAAAACTATGCCAGCTTGAGGGAGACGTAAATTTCCACGCTAAAGATGATCCTTGTTTATTGTTGAATGTCGTCGTCGTCGTCATCATCATCATCGTCGTGATAGGCATTGCTGAGAGAAAAATTCTCCTGCATCACTAGAAATGCGGCCTACTGGGATTCCCACGGATCGAAAAATGCCTGGTGGATTACCAGCTAGCGGCGAACTTCACACCCGTGCACATCAGGTTCTCTTTAGCAAATTTATTGCCTTAATTTCTTGTTTTCCCCGACTTTTAATGGTAATCGAATCGGTACCATGGAGGTTTTAACTAGGCGGTAGAACAATTAGCAATTTCATTCCCCCATAGTCGAACGCATTTTCCAACTTATAGATGATACTACTTCAGGCATCAACAAAACATGAGAGAAAAAAAAATTAAATGAAAATATTTTATGAATACATAAAAATTATAAAGCGAGACCCGGTGTATTCCTAATATAGGCATATAGATGGCGCACACGAACGTCTGACCTACTTGCAAGTGTATACTTTATGGTTATGGTTTTTGGAGCCGCAGTTGTTTTAATTAACCCCTTGGCCTAAATTAAATAATGTTAATACTTTCTCGGGCGCATTTGGCTTTGGTTGCTGTCAATTTTCCTTCTTTTTTTCATCTGTGAAGATGGGTAAACCCCCAATCGTTGTGTCTTCCAAACAATATAAGCCTGGAACAGTATGGTTTCACATTGGAGGATTAGCCACGGAAACATCGTAATAGTCAAAGTTGTTTAACTATTTTGAGGACTATGTTATTTAAGGTTGATGAAATTAGACAAAGTTGGGCTAATTTGTACATTTGTTCCTTATCTTTACGTTTGTGTATGTTATGTTTTTGGTGGAGCAATAAGACCGTGGAGACAATAATGAACCATGAGTAGACGTTAGGTTAAATTGGATGTTCATGTGTTTGTTTTTGTACAATATTGTTAGAAGTTTTAATCGATTCAGTTGGATAAGCAATGAACCGAAAGAGCTTTCAATTATATTCGTTTTCTTTGAATTGACTCAAAGACGCCATGATTGTTATGAACTTTTATATGAAGGAGTGCGGAAATTGGTTTGAATTTCCATTACAATCGAGACTCATATTCTAGGAATAGTCTTCGAAAATGCAAAAATTGTTACTGCGGTGCCAAGAAAAAAAACATATTTTTATGAATTCAAAATGCACTTTTTCCTCTACAGATCCTGAGGAATATAAAACATAAAAAATGATGCTATAGAAAATTTAATGTAATTTTTTCTTTATTATCAATTTAACTGCACTATACAGATTTTGTGAACAAGATTTAAAGGTTCATATTAATAAAAATTGATTTTGATAAAATCAAATGCAAATGCACTATTTGCCATGAATCTGTACGAGATTTGAATGAATACAGCTCTTAAAGGTGCATAAATAAATTCATATTTTTTTTATTGCTGCCATTGTAAAAATGTCTGCATTTATTAAGGTGGTCGAGGAGGAAAAATATCCCAATGGGCTTACAATTGCTCGTTCACCGTGGATTTTGATGTTAAAATGAGTAACATTTATTTGGACATTGTTAAATCAGGTTACAACGCTCTAAAAATCTTTCATAGAAACTGTCAAAATAAATTATTAAGAACGAAAGAATGTTTTCCTTCGAATGGTTGCCTCGGCTGGCTTTTCAGAATCACATTCTACAGATTCCATTTTGCAAGACCTTTATTATGGTTTGGCTTGAATGACATTACTCTTTTGTTCTTGAATCGTTTCCAGATTGTTAGAATTCCACGAGTAAATAGGTAAAATATAAACAAATTGAAAGGGGTTGCAATTGCTTAGTAGACTGATAACACAATTCGAGAATTTGGTCTAGTTAACGCCATAGCTGTTGATCGAAGAGTAGCCGCCGCACCGCGCGCCGTTGCGTTGGTGTTGTCCAATTTCAGCTGCTCTAAGTCCTTCACGAAGCGATATTGAAGCTGATCTTTCTCGTCAGGCTATACTTAACGTACTATATTGAGCTATTGAGATCGCTTGCGAATGTATATTTGCTTACAATTTCAGTTTCAGCAGCGGCATATTCGATATCTGTGCGTGGAGGGTGGATCATTGCGGGCTATCTACAAAATGCCAGGTCTTATATTATTTTTAATGTACTGCATGTTGGTCAACACTTATAAGACCCAAATCTGTGTTTGATCAAAAAACTTTTTCAATAAGAATACAAAGTCTTTCGGTCATAGTAAAAGTCCAAATCTATTATCAAAAGAAATAAAATTAGAAGGTACCCTCTGATTTTGCAATATACTAACCTTAACTTTGATAAACAATTTAAGGTTAAGGTATATGCCATCTAGAATAGATTGGAATAGAAATAATCCTACAAAAGATTTCGACATCACCGAATATACTCATGGCTCCGAGGTGAAATCGGTGGTGGGGCTGGTGTCTTCTCTGATGAACTCGATATTAAAAAAAAATCTTTTCGACTGCCTAAAATTGTTATAGAGTGCAAGCAAGAACTTGCTAGCTTCAGCGACAACATAAAAATTAATCTTGTCTGTGTATCATATCACAGTGATATCTCTAATGAACTGGCCAGGAGGGATTCAAACCTTCACGTCCCTTTAGCTGAGGAAGTGAGGCTGTCTTAAAAAACACACATTCAAAACACCTTTCTCAAGAAACCCAGCGTTGGATGGCAACATCTTACTAACTTCACCAATTTACGGCACATTTGGGTTATTTATGATCAAAAACATACCAAAGATTGTTGCCATTTATACAGGCCGTTACCCAGTTGGACAACATGCCATGAAGCTTGGTATTCCTTACAATGACTTTTTTCGAATTGGTAATATATGGAACAAAGGGAAACACTTCAGCACTAACGCCAGAGCAATGGCTTCTGATGCTCCATTCTTGCACGATATAGGTAAACGAAATCTCTTATATTAGAAATAAAATCTAAATTCTTTTCCTTACAAAATCAATTGGGCTAAAAATCCAAACATCCACTATGTAAATAACAGTGTAAGTCGAATAAATATTTATTTTCAGGTATACTCGGGTTTTGGTAACAAAACAGCAAAAACAACTGCTAATTGTGCTGTAGGGCATCGGCTGCCTAGAACAACCATTTCTAGCTATCAAAGATCCGACTTTAATGACTGGCAATCCTAGATACTAACTTCTTCCTACTTCCTACTCTAAATAAGATGAACTCGGCATTGAGGGAGTCATCATAATTTTCTGCTTCACTTTCTGTACGATGAAAGTCAAAACTTCTCCCAAACACAGTTCTTTAGCAGAAACACTGACGCAAAATCTGAAGTTCCATTAGAAAAACTTCAATTCACTAACTCCAGAGTGACAACTTCAAAGAACTTAAGGTCTATAGTTTAGACTAAAAATCTTCAAGTTGATTTTAATTTGGAGTGAAGATAAAAGCTCTGATTTAAATTCATATCGATCTGTTTTTAGAAAACCATGCACCCAAATTCCAATTATAAGAAAATCCACCCAAAGCTTACGGAATACCAATCCGGTTTTTCACTCCGTTTCTGCAAGAGATATCCTATATTTTCTGCTTGCAAAATTTTCTAAATTGACACTAAACTAAAAACAAGATGTTAGGGGAAAGTGGTCTGGCAGCAAGAACATTCACTTACAGTAGAGTACAAGTTATCACGACACAGGCGTGTTTAGGAGCAACTCCAGCCTCGTAAACACCTGTCTATGATTTAAGCTTCCCATTTTTAAGTCAGATTTTATTCGCAATTTGAGACTTTGAGCTCCGTTGTTATCCTAATCGAATAAATAATGCGAAACTAACTCTGTCATCGTTGTCGTAGTCGTTCGTTCAACTGAGCAGTAACAAGGTCCTTTTTTCAGACTCCTTACTCTAACCATTCTACTAATTAAAATATTTTTATGTCACGGTATTCGTCGTCATCGTCATCATCGTCATCGTGTCATCGTCAGTCATCGTTAAGTGGGGCTATACAAAAACACCAAACTGGGTGAATATTAAATTCATGCCATATTCTATATTTTACTCGTTCGTTGGCTTCGTTTTGTTAATGAGGCCATTTAGATATGGCAGATATTCGTCCTTATATTGACTAGGTTAGTTGGGCTTCTGAATTTATTCTAGTTTGTGATTTTGAAATAATAACAAAAAAAAGTTAATGCATTTTTGTGCGTTGACAGGATTATGATTGAGATTAATAATTAAAATTTAGCGTTGAATCGCTGAATTTTGTTGCGGTGATGAAGTTGGTTGGTTTTGACATTAATCAAGCGGAGGCTTTCTAAAGTATTTCAGAATTAAACACCCAAAACAGTGGCTGCAGTCATTTGCATAACACAATTTAGATAGAGGTGCTTTGTAGAAGGATTGATGAAAATGAATTTTAAATTATCGCACGGAGTGGTGGTCGTTGTTCTATTTTTTACTCATATTCTTAGTAATGGCACTAAAATTTAAGTCTTTTTTATATGATTTGAGCATAATAATAAAATTTCACGTTTTATGTCAAAATAATCTAGTCGCTTTATTTGATGTTTAAATGTGTTTGGATGTTTTTTTTTTAAGTTTAAAATAAATTTTTAATTAAGTTATATGGTGTTCTAAATATCTATTTTTAGATTGAAAAACTGCTAATTCATGACGGTGTAAAATCAACTTTCTTCTTAACCCTTTGAAATGACAATATTATTTCAGAGTTGGTGATTTGTTTCTCAAGGCCTGAGGTTATTTTATATTTTTTTTCATTAATGTTGAACATTGAAAGAATGAGAAAACAGAAATCGCAAAAATGAGCTACGCATCCAGGGACACAAAGCACGAAAAATATATTTTTGATTTTTTCAATGAACAAATTTTTTTTTTATTTGAATGTTAATAATTAAATTCTGCATAAAATTATTGGATGAGTCCAACATTTCACTACTTTTCCAAAAATCTGGCAATTTGGCGTTAATAGTGGCTTGAGAATTGGCTTCCAATTTAACAATGAATCGATGGCAAATTGCGCCGTCTTCTTGGAACCAAATGTCATCAATGCTTTGAGATGCTTATTGCTAACCTCAGGAAACAGAAAGTCCAGGAAATTGCGGCTGCTTAAGTCACAATTTGGTTGAGATAGAGTCCCTTCCCTGGTTAAGGTAACGTTGGGTTAGATCCCCCGGCCGTTTGAGGCACAATTAGGTTTTTAGTCGTCTGCTTCAGGAATCACCAAAGCGCCCCACAGAGAAACGTTTAAGTGTATAACAGAGAGAAGAAAAACCACGATTTTTCTCTCGATTACCACTTCTACTTACTAATTTTTTCACCAATAGACGGTGTGAATCGAGAGAGGCAAACACTAAAAATTCACGCAATTACATTGCTTCTTCGTACACATTAATGTGTGTAACCAATACTCGCTAATGTTTTGTTGTTTGTTGGTTTTTCTTCCTTTTTTCCTAGGTTCGATGCTTGCTGGGTAGGGGTGGGAATCGTTGGCGGCAGCGGCACAGTAGAAAAATGTGGAACTTCGTTACAGGTTAGCTGAATTATTTTTGGAAACGAAATATCAGTCAGCAAGTTTCGAAAACCCTTGCCATTCGACGTTTTGACAGCTTCTTCTGATAGCGAGTAAGATTAATCAAAAAGCCAATGTAAATGGAAGTAATGGTGATTCGTTAATGGGCTTGATGATCTTAGTCAATATGAATGCAGTTTGACATTCTCAACTGTCATCAACGACCATTCCAAAATCTCTCTATCATCTAAAGAAATATCTCGAAGATCGTAAGCTTATAAAAGACCGGCAGTACGGCTTCCGCAGCAACGGGTCCACTGGTGATCTAGCGAACAGTGGAACAACATTGTTTTGAAGAAAGTAAGATTGTTGCACTTGATATATCATAGGAATTTGATAAAGTCTGACATCCTACTTATCGAAAATGTGTGCTTTCAGCATCATCGAATCCCTTTATTGTTGGATTAGAAACTTTCTTTCGAACCAATCAATACAAGCTGTATTGGACGGATGCAAATCTGACAACCACAACATAAAAGTTGGTGTGCCTCAGGGCTCTGTTTTCACCCATCCCTCTTTCTTGTTTTGATTAATGATCTCTTGCCTTCAACTTCTGATCAAATAATTTGTTTCGCTGGCTACAGTACCTTTTCATAGTCGTTCACAGACTCGCGCTCCTTCTCGTCGGATGTGGAACTGAAACGTCAATTCCCAGTGTCACCTACAGGTGACAGGAGTTTAATTTTTTTTTTCTTAAAATAACGGTTACTTTTTTAAATAATTCTCATTTTTGGAAAGCAATGGCAATCTAGTAAGCCATGAATTTTTTTTGAATTGCTAACTTTAATCTTACTTGAAACTTTCTTTATTTTTTAGTTAGCACTTTCACGTTTTTTTAGTTTCTGTGGAATTGTGAAACATAAACCAAAATAAAAATATAAAATTTAACGAACATATATGTATATACATATTAAAATTTTTGTTATAAATAAAGAATTTTCATGAAAATTACTTTTTTTTAGTTTCTAACGGAAAAGGAGGTATGATGCATGCACAATGCCCAGTGTCACCCATATGTTACACCCCCCCTACAAGCAAGGGGGCGGTTTTTTTCCAAAATTTGTTTTTTTTAGTCGACAGCTTATAGTTAATGAAAACTAACAAGGAAAAAATGTTTTTTGCTCGTTTATCTAAGCTCTGACATAAACAAAATTTCCAATGCTGAATAACAACCGCGTAGACTTTAATGTTTTTAAAACCCAATACTGCTTGGTAACGTTAAAGGGAGGTTTACACCCTTTGCCACTGTCCATGAGTGGCACTAAATCAACCAATGAGACCAAACATCTCGATATTCTCGGTATGTGCAGTGCATCACTGACCCCCTCTTGTGGAACGAGCTTAAAATGAAGTTTGGGTTTCTTAAGACGGTGCAAGAAATTTTTCTAACCATCTGATCTGGCTATTATCTATAAAAATTATGTCCGTCCAAATCAAGTCTTTGGACTAGTGTTCCAGCTACCATATATTCAAAAAAGAACCCTTAGAATGATTGACATTTCTGACTCATTCAATTCATTGGAACGTATCGTTTCTTGTCTCTCTCTGTTATATCGCTACTTCTACGGTAAGTGCCCTAGCGAAATAGCTTGCATTCCTCCCTTAAACAGTATTACGGTTAATACTCGCGCCTTCAGGAATGCTCATCAGTTTACACTCGAATAAAGAATAGTTGTTAAGCCGTACACGCAAATGTGGAACCCTATTCCTCACTTTGTCTTTCCCAATCATTACAATGTTCAGGAATTTAAGTCAATGTACAGGTGCACATTCCTAATGCGTTCACTGTGTCTCTGGCATAAAAAGGGTAAATTATACAACAACCCCTTAAGTGCGTGCACATTAAAAAAAAAATTTGTACATATTCTAGAAGAACTGGCACATTGCTTTTTCCTATAATGTCTGCCTTAGACGAAAAAAACCTCTTTTCAAGGTTGCAAATATCTCGAAAATAACTCACATGCGATGCTTTTGCAACCGCCAATTCGAATTTGAAATGTGGTCAACACATTTAAAATTTGACATTTGTTTAACAATAACATTCTCTATTTCTAAGATCAAAGTTTAAATTTTATTAAAGTCATGAAAACGACTTAATTATTTCTTAGTAGTCAAAAACTTGTATCATTTTCGTTCAAATTAAACTTGTCCATCAAGAAAACTGTTCCGAACTCATAAAACACACTCTTGCGTCAGCACTTCAAAAAGTTTGTGTCCAAATTTTATTACAAGCAAAACTAACAAACTTAAGACGACATCATTTCAAAAGTATTAAAAACAGGAACAAAAAAATAAACACTTATGATTTAAGTTCAACAGAAAATAACAACCAAAAAATGTTCAACATAAAATGCTGTCAACTCAAAATTTTGCCAAAATTCTGTTTGTGTTTGTTGAGTTAGTTGATTTGTTTATTTTTTTTTTCTCGAGGAAAACAAATTCCCGTATGCACTAAAGTGCACGTAAAAGTATACGCAAACCAAACACAAAACGGTGCATGGAAAAGCGCCTGGATATATTTTTATATTTGACACAACGAGGAAGTTGCTTTGATGTCAGGAGCGCATTTACTCTGAATAAGAAAAAGAAACGTGCACCACTTGACCTCGAATTTGATCCCATCACCAAGGCCTGAAAGTCGGAAATGCAATAAAATTCGTCACTGCAAACTGTTTCCACTTTAAGATTGTTTTTATTGCCTTGCACTTCGTCATATTTATCAAACATAAAACTTTAGCCATCAAAGTGAATTCTTTTTTTTATAGGTTCCACCGAGATTGTTTGTGATTCACAAGGCTTGCGAACAAGATGGTAATCATCCATCAATCAATTAATCTCGGCATTGCTTCTGTCATCATGAGTGTTCAGGCAGCTTCTCGACTTCCTTCCCTTCTTCCCACCAATGATACACAATAATAATGCATGCACCCTTGACGTGCGCGGGCCTCGCATCGATGGGAGCTTAAGCATTGCCTTTCCGGCACGAGCGAGGTTACAACATTTTTATTGATTTGACAGAACATATGTATTCAATTAGAAATTTCTTTGTAATTCTGTGTTTGATTGAATTTTGTTGTTCACTAAACACACACGCTGCTGGTGATGCATACATTGTTGGATGTACGTACACGGTGCGGAGGGAGGACACAATTAGACTTTCTATGGACATATCAAGCTCTATTTGCCGCTTGTTATCCCTTTGTCATTTCCTCTCGGCCATGCTGAATAATTACTTCTCACACGACCGAACGGACAAGACAAAAACAGAATAAGCTCAATAATTTGTCCTCAATGCCCTTAACGGTTCGGCTATGGTTCGATGATGTGGTGGGATGGTTAAGAGCACCACTATTAAGGCTCTCGCTACCTATGATTGTATCGTTGTATATGGGCACTTGGCATTGGAGACCAGGTTCATCTGCTTTGTCCCCGTTTGTCGATCGGTGTTTTATTGCTGCATATGTTTATGCTATATGTTTATGCTATACTACTACTGATGGCTTGGATTAATTAACTTTGGAACCAGTCCGGTGCCGGTGGAAATGACAAAACAAGTCAGCAGTTAGAGTTGCCATGTTTGTATTTTGAAAGAACTTTAAACAAGTGACTAACACTCCTAAACAACTTCTTAAGTGCGTTCAGGGGAATTGAATGGACCTACAGTTTTAATGCCGATTGGGAACTGCTGAGTTTGAGAAGAACTTTCCGTATCTTTTCAGAAGATGGAGAACTCACGCTGCTATATCAAGGTTAGTAATGAGCTTACCGAATCATTCGATGTCAAAGAAGAGCTTTGACAAGACGATACGCTGTCATGCGATATCATCGTGCTTGATAGTGCAGCGCCGAGATCATACGAAGAATAACTCGTGCTAACCGCTGTTTCTTTGGGATAAAAAAAGCAATTTAGTGGCTCTCTCTCGATCAACTAAGGTAAGACTGTACTCTGTACAAGACCCTCACCATCACAGTCCTGATAGGATGAAAGTGTCTTATGCATGGAGCAAAGTTGTTCATATTATCTATGGCCCCGTATATATCGATGGAGAATGGAGAAGAAGATTTAATAGCGAGCTTGACGGGTTGTACAACGCAACGACACATACCTTACCAGAAGAGTCGAGGTCCAAAGCTTCAGATGACTTGGTCATATAGAGCGGAAGAACGCCAGTGCTCCGACCCGGAAAGCCTTCTACAGCATTCCTGAGGGACGTAGTAGAAGACCTCAATCAACTTTGAGTGCAAAACAGGATATACCTAGGAATCGAGCTGGCTGGCGGAGACTGTTGGTTGAGGTCCACAAGTCCACAACGGACTGCTGCGCAGCCTAAAGCTTTCCTCAATAAGTCGACGGCACACTATTTTCCCCAGTACTTTTGCCCGTACACTGCCAATCACTAGGATGAGGCCACATATTTTTCAACCGATTTTCGTTCTGTATACCTGTTGGAATTTGTTTAACCCGGAAAATTTTACTACATGAGAGTAGGTACATATTTTCTTAAAACAATTATAGGGTTAATTAGAAAAGACCGTTGGAATTTCCCTTAATTAATGAATGAGCTACCTAAAAAGGATATAAAAAAGTGCGTCACTAGGATGAGGCCATTGCGAATATTTCGTTGTAGAAGTTCACATCAGCGTTTTTTTTTCAAAATTTTGGTTGCAATATTTAAGAACGTTTTAGAAATAACTCTTTTTATTTAATTTCAATTACAAATGGGTTCCGGAAAGACGTTGACAGTGGCAGAAAGAGGACAAATCGATGCTTTCAAGGAAATGGGACTCTCAAGCCGAGAAATAGCAAGGAAGCTGAACAGAAGTAAGACAGTTGTAAACAACTATCTCGCTGATCCTCAAAACTATGGAAAAAACCAAAAAGGACGCACAGCCCAAGCAACAACATCCCGAGAAAAGCGGTTAATTTCACGTATTGCTTCAAATTCCACTCAATCAGCTACTAAAATAAGGTCCAAAAGCGGTGTATCAGCCAGTATTTCGACAGTCCGAAGGATAATAAAATAAGATGTAACTATCCAGAGAAGAAAACTTAAAAAAAAACCTGTTCTAAAGCAAGTACACAAGGAGCTGCGAATGTACTTTGCAACAGAACATATCGCTTGGAGCAGTCAATGGAAACGCGTTGTCTTTTCGGATGAAAAAAAGTTTAACCTTGACGGCCCCGATGGTTACAACTTTTATTTCCATGATTTAAGAAAAGAGGAACTAATTTTGGTGTCATGGTGTGGGGAGCTATCACCTACTATGGCAAAATCGAGTTGGAGTTTCTTTCTACAACAATGAACGGAAACAGCTACAAATGCTTGTTGGAACGGTCATTTCCGAAGATGAAAAATATTTTTGGACCTCTGCCTTGGATTTTCCAACAAGACAATGCCCCCATCCACACTTCCAGGGTTGTCAAAAGCTGGATTTTATCAGAGGACATAGAGCTTTTGCCATGGCCGCCCTATTCACCGGACTTGAACATAATCGAAAACGTATGGGCATGGCTATCTCGAAAAGTTTATGAACGTGGTAGACAATTTGAAGACAAGGAGTCCTTAATTGAAGCTATCCGTGATGCCTGGGACGAGATTTCGCTTGACTATTTAAAAAAAAACTTATGATTCCATTCCAAACCGTCTAATAGAGGTCATATCAAAAAATGGGGGGCATACTCATTATTAATGGAGAAAAACTTAATAAATAAATGTTTGAAAACCAAAAACTGTAAACATTTCTTTCATTTTTTTGATATTTTATAAGATTTTTAATGTGGCCTCATCCAAGTGACGCTTTTTTTCATACTGTTTTTAAGTAGCTCTTTAATTGATGTAGGGAAATTCCAACAGTCTTTTCTAAATAACCCCTTAATTTTATGACTTTTTTTAAAGAAAATGTCTACCTATTCAAATGTAGTAAATTTTTATGGGTACGATATTTCCAGCAGGTATAAAGAGCGAAAATCGATTAAAAAATATGTAGCCTCATCCTTGTGATTGTCAGTGTATGTCATTTAAGCTAATCAAATACTTTTTTAATGACAATTATCTATTTTTGTCACTCAAAGTTTTGAGAATTAAGGAGATCTATATTTACTACCTTTTTCGATTTTTCTAACAGTCTTGAATTGGGCCACACCATTTTTTCAAAAACAGACATTTTATGAGACACCAAACTCTGAAAATCATGGAGAACGAAGCATTAGAGTTCTTTGCTCAAATAATTCCAAAACGGCAAGTGTGAAATCAAATCAGTTAGTTTCAGATTTATTGTTCATGTTACAGGAAGGACACCTCAATTGCCTTGTTAATTTTTGTTTATTTAAATAAAAAGTTATAGTAGTTTTCAATTTGAGCGAATTTTATATGTTAACCGATTTGAATTGAAGAATATTATAAATCACTGGGTTCTTATCTAGGTCTATCTTTCAAAGTTCCTCAAGGTTAAATCGAAAAAGAATCCATGTGAAAAGTCAATAAATTTCTCTAAAACATTGTGTCAGTTAGAGAGGATTAATGGCTTTCGGAATAGGAAAAGAAAGTAAGAAAACTAACAGAGTTGCTGTCTACAAAAAGAATTTAAGTAGTGAATAAGTTTTTCCACATTTTGAAAAAGTTTAAGAATTCATTTAAGAAAATGTTGTATGAAATAGAAAGAAAACTTTATATAGGAAAAAAATCTAGTTATCAAACTGGTGACTTTTAAACAGTTAATTGCTGTAAAAAACTTAAAACTACCAGCATGACAACCCTTTTATCTACTAAATATATCACGAATTCAAAGCCGAACAAGCCTTGCGTGCCTTACGCTTTTGGATTCCACACTATTGATGCTTCTCCACACACACACAGAAAAACATATGGCTGTGTTATGTTTATAGAGCTTATATCAAAGGCTTTGAGTGTAGAGGTGAAGTATTGTGTATTGTTCTTATAGATTCTCTTCCAATTGCTCGATAAATTAATCGGTCATGGTGACTTTGGACGACCGACGACGAACGTGCGGTGCACCTATCATTTTCATTAATTAAAGATAAATACCGTTTTATTGTGTGCTGTACATCATTGTTATCAGGCAGCCATTCAACGTCGGTCGTCGTCGGTCGGTCTGTCTGTCTGCAAAAACGATTTTATTATAATACCGATTATTCTACGAGTATGTGGATGTTTGTTTATCGTAGGTATATGCATTCAAAATGCTCGGATAATAACATCCTTCAGGATGTGAAATTAGTTTCCTGTGGGCAATTTGATAGCCCACAGACAAGAATATCTCTTCTGAAAGTCAGGTTTGCTTTCGTGGTTGTTGGTGTTTTCTTTTTTAAATTTTTTACCTGAGGCATTTTTACTTTTCATTTTTTGTTGTTGTTTGTGTCTTTATCCGTTTTTTTCTAAGTTCACTTTGGCCTGCCAGTGGGCAGCCTTCAAATGGTTTTCTATTTTATTTGAAGGACTGCATTTATGGGTAGGTGTATTATTGCTGCGGCTATTGTGTTTTGTTAGTGTGTGTTTGCATTCAAATATCTGCATTTAGGATAGAAAAACAACTGTTCTTTGATCTTAAATATCAATCTAAAATTACAAACTTGTGTTTTTGTCTCTCAAAAGACCAAAAGTCATTTTTTTTAAATTTCCAATTAATCAATATCGTTTTGAATAATTAATTGTTTAAACAAAATATAAATCCTTATTCCACAAACACCACAAATAAACGCCTCCAATATGCTGTTTCAAAAGACACATACGATATACTGCCCGCCCTTGTG
Source organism: Sphaerophoria taeniata (assembly GCA_943590905.1). Taxonomy (NCBI): domain Eukaryota; kingdom Metazoa; phylum Arthropoda; class Insecta; order Diptera; family Syrphidae; genus Sphaerophoria; species Sphaerophoria taeniata. The sequence continues at coordinate 31,999,820 of OX016541.1, forward strand.
CCGAAAGGCATAGGTACAACATGAAATGTTTTTGGGGAAAACATGAAATAAGCACAACTGGAAGCTATACGAATATCAACTGCTCAAGCGGAAATCATGCTCACGCATTATTCATTGAACATAATGCTGGACACCATTCCATATACTGGACCTCTTCTTAAAGACTAAGGACGACAAAACACATGGCATGTTGTAGGAGGAGGAATATCTTGTGTCGTTTGCTGTGGGTGGACTTGAAATATTTTCTCACTCTTGATGTGTCTTATGGCAGGGATTTGGTTCGTTTAAGAGGTGTTGTATTTTCGGAAATACTGAAGTGTCTCATCGTTTAGTGTTTTATCTTAGGAAATCGGTCCTAAACATTATAAAATAACCCAAATATATTCAAACGAAATATGTACCTACCCCAGTTGTGTGTACAAGATGTTGGGCAATGAAGTAAGCCTTTTGGACGGGATGCTTATAATTTTTTGTTCTTTTTTGAAAAGGGACATGTTTGATTTTTATGAAGAAAACCCTTTTTTTTTGTTAATAGAACGCTCAAAATTTCTTCTATTAAAGAAATGTGGTTCAATCTCCAAGAATAAAAAAAAACACAATTCTTCCTGAAGAAGAACTTTCGTTGAAGTTACTTTCTCTTTCAAAGGATCATTTATCTCCAACAAACGTAAAAAGAAAGAACATGATCAATTCTCTCTCAAATCTATTTCCTCTAAATTTCTAATGTCGCTTCGGCTAAAGAGTAGCACATTTGGTTAATCAGGTATTTTATTGACAGTTTTTCAGTCAAACAGCAGGAGAAAATAGTGTTGTCATTTCTCATTTTATCATTTTGAGTATCATTCTTCTTCCAATTTGTAAAGTAATAATTTCTGATTAAGTGATTACTAATTATGACATCATAACGAGTCATTCATTCAAAATTCACTGACATCTGAATTATCATAATCGGCCATATCGAAAACCGTGGGAGTGGAACTTTCTTCGCAACACATCCTTCTTCGGAGATTCAAATTCGGTTCGACGAAGCTGTCATCGGAAGAATTTTTTTTTTGGAATGCGACGGTGTGTTTCGATGGAATTAGGATCATGTAGAGATGTGTTAATTAATCGATATATCGAAAATTCGATCGAATCTCCAATCAGCTATTCGGTGAATTACCTCCAAGCAAAAATGTCTGCGCATCGGAGGAAATCGGATAGAATTACCTCGATATGGTTGAATGTTTTACATTTACGAAAATATATCGTTTTGCAATGAAACAGCGCGTTTAAATTATTATAACTAACTACAAAAGTGGTAGGTCAAACGTAGCCACTTTTCGCGCATTACGCTATGTTTATGGTCGTAATTATAATCGACCGAATAGCCAAGCAATTGATAAAATTGTGAAAAATAATTGCGTGTTGGAATAACAGACAATAAGCACCAATTTTTCAAGCAACCTTTTCCTTAGCGATGAGGCACATTTCTCACTCGTTGGGTATGTACACAAACAAAGTTGACGTGTATGGGGCTCAGAAAACTCACAAATGATCGGAGAGGTGCCATTGCATCCAGAAAAAAAAGTGTCATTATGGTGTGCTTATCTCAATGGTCTTTATGCCAATGGTGCTATGTGGTCGACTTGGATGATTATGTGGTTCCAACAAGACGGGCGAAAAGCCACACAATACGGCTAATTATTATGGCTTTATTGCGTGAAGATTTCCTGGAGGCGTAATTTTACATTTCGGCGACGCCACGTCAATTGACCGCCAAGATCATGCGATTTGACACCGTTAGATTTTTTTTCTGTAGGGCTAACAAAAGACCGTGCTTACGTAAATAGTCGCCGAACTATAGACGTATATTATTATATCAGACTTTCGAACCACAATCAACTTTTGTAGACATTCAATTGAATGAAGAAGACACTGTCTTACTATGGACAATTATTTTAAAAAATTTAGGGCCATATCGTCCTGAAAATCCTTTATTTTTTTAACGGAAAAGAAGGCAAATTTACAACGTTTTTAAAAAATTAAATATAGTACAAAGTTATAGCTTAAAATTAAAATTTAAATCAATTGATTAGTCAAATTTTAAACAATAACTTTGTATTTTTATTTTGTGTCCTCTCGCTATCCCTAGTATAAACAATCTGGAGCTGATTGATTTTCCGAAAAAGCTATTGGTTAACAGAAATAAAAAATAAATTGAGTGTCGCGACAGCTCTTGAAAAGCCAAGGCCTAAGTGGCTTACTCTCATCAACAATTCTCTGAGTGCGTGTGAAGAATTGAGGGGACCTACAATTTAACGCCGATTCCGAACGGCAGAGTTGAGAAGCACTTTTTCATGACAGATTGATACTCTTGGAAGATTTGTCAGGTCTTCGCAAGAGGCAGTGCCCGTGAAAGATGAAATAAAAACTTGCCCTGAGTAGGACTCGAACCAACGACGTTCTGCTTAGCAGCCAACGCACTTACCAACTAAGCTACGGGCAACTGTTAACAGAAATATTTGAACGAAAAATGTTATTGCTTCGATTTCCATGATTCTCAGCGTGTAGTGTCTCATAATATTTCTATTTTTGAAATAGAGTGTGGCCTAGTTAAGGGCTGTGAGACAAATCGAAAAAAGGATCAGATTTCCATAACCCCAATTCTCTTTATTTTGAGTGATGAAAATGAGTAGATCCTGGCAAACGGGCAAAAGTAAGTAACGGGAAATAAGTTTGCGGTCAAATGACTTTCGTTCTTTTGGTTTTCAGTCTTTCGACCCCAATCCTGAAAGCTGGATTCTGGAGTTGTGTGGGTATGAGTTTGCATTACCTTTCTCCTTTGGTTCTCTGGTTGGTAAATGACATGGGACGACCGACGCGATATTTTGTTGAAAATCTCAATTTTGAACTTGTGGAGACATTTTCAAAACTACTTCAGCAGTTTTACATATCTGAAAAATGTTGATCTCGAGATTTCGATCAAACACTGATGGTAGAGAAGGCGAAAATATGTGTTCTAGTTTTCGGTCTATCTATCATCAAACCAAAAACCTTCATTTTAATTTTCTGATGCCTTACACATGGTTCTTCGATGATCAGATATACAAAAAATCAAGTTTTCTCTATCAGTATCAACAGCAGTTTTCACTTATTTGCCTATTAATTCGCAGTTTCGGCCTTAAAGCAACTCGAAATGGACAATGAGTTTCTTAGAAGAATTATCTTTTCTGACAAAGCTTTTTTGTTGCAAGCCATGAAGGGTCAATATTATGAAAGAAATAAGAATATCGTAATAAATTTAAACGTCAGGCGGATAATTATCTCTCTGCAGATGAGTAGAAATTTGTTCAAATATTACCTCTTGCCATGCAAACGTTCCTAAGTGCATTTAATTCTTCTTCAAAAATAATTCTAAAGATGTCATTATGGGGAATTCTCTGTATATACATTTTTTTATTCGAATCTTTTGTCCCTGAAAATTGCTTTGCTTGAACTATATTAAAAAGTCATTTTCTACTTCCAAGAACAATGTTGTACCATTTTCGTGTTGTTTTCTTTGCCAATTTCATTTCTGGGTTTTTGTTATTTTTTTATTTTTCTTCAGAGGTAAAGTCAATGCCAATGACAGACTTACCAGTTTTTAATTAACAATTTTTTCTTTCACCGGATGTGATTCCCAGCATGAATTGCCACAAAACCAAGAAACCAAAAAATGGACTCTGATTGCCGAAAGCACACCGCTTTTTCCACGGATCTGAAAATATATAAAAAATACAAGATTCATAATAACCCAATTTGTTTCAGTGCTATTCGGTTCTGTGGTAGTTTGTTGGCTTGCATCAATTGAACTTAAATGCAGTGCAGTGCATCTAAAAAAAATTAAATAAATAATAATAATAATGAAGAAACAGAATAACGAAAGAGAAACAATTTAAATCAAAAATCACCTTTTCGATTTTTGTAGTTATATTATACCCCCTACCTTTTCACAAAAACACTCATCGATTGTGTGCATTGATGCTGATGCAGAGCAGACTATGAACACTTTTGTCTGTAAAGGCTGTTTCCTGCAGTAGACAATGACTTGAGTAAGTGCAGAGGGACTTCGAGAGGAGATGCTGTTGCAAGTGACCAGTCGAAAGCAGACAAAGTCCGGAAAATAAATAAATGAAAGAAGAAAAAAGGAATCAACACAATGGCAACAAAATGATGCGAATTCTGCGCATTGTGGCGCTTAATAATTATTTTGAAATGAGCATCTTCCTGGACGAAGACCGCCGTCATCCACCGCCACCCAATTACCAGCGTATTGTTATATTATTATTTGAAATTGAAAAGGATAATCTCTGGGACTGCAAGTGATGGACTTCAATTGAAACGGATTGAAAATTTCAGGAGGCTGACAATAAGGTTTTTTCTCTGGCAAATCGTTTGTGTATGAGATTCAATAGAGTTATTATACGCGGAAGCCAAATGTACTCTGTGGAATCATAAGAGACAAAACTTTGATGAATGAGTGATGGTAAGACTTTGAGAAGGTAGTCATGACATGACAATGGTTCTTTCAGCAAGACAGTTTTAATATGGGCTTATTTTACCTTTAATAGGGAGGTGGGCTTATGAGTGTCCAGACTAAAAGAATAGAGAAATGACTCAAGTGTCACCTCAGGAGACAAGGGCCTCACTCTAGCACTGATTTAAAATTTCACTTAACGTATTCCCAAAGCTACAAAAATATCGATAAAAGAACACAAGAAAAATCCTTCTCATTCTGCAATCCCTGAAGCAAAACAAATGACCACAATAAATCCAATCTGAAAAGAACATTCTCGCACTTTGATTTGTTTTCCAATGTTTAAACAGCTCTCTGAACTTATACCTTTCACTTGGTAAATTCAAAAAGGATGCAAACTGAAGAACCGATTTTCTGTTTCTCCCAAGTGCATTGCATCATCATCATCAGCACCATCATCGTCATTGTTATAGCGGCAGCGGCGGATGGCGGCGCTCCTTTGCCTACTGGATTGGTTGTGGCATGCTGCGATTCTTCGTCCTATCGTCTTTCTGTCAGCGAAGAACCCATCCATTCATCCGTCCATTCAAGAAGCGAAAAATAATTAGCGCAATTAATGAGCTCGTAATTAGTGCAATCTAAACAAAACAAAAGTGCTGCGCTACTGTCGTGCAATACGACACTTTTATTTCATTAAGCGTTATACAAAAGTAGCCCAAATTGGTGTAAGCCAGCAACAGAAGCAGCCCAGTGTTTTGGTTTTCGAGCATGTCGGAGGCCCTCCTTCCGCTCAAGAAAAAGGATGAACAACAAAATGAAGACAAATAAAAATTGCTGCTGTAAGGAGAAACCTTAGAAAAAGGATATCTCTTCAATGGTGGTGATAAAGTGATGACAAGGACGTTTGAAACACTAAGCGACCGTCACATTGAGACGGTGGTGGTGGAATAATGCAGCTCCTTGAATTTCGTAAGGAATATTGCGTGTCTGTCTGTGAACTGACTAACGAATTTATTGTCCCAATTTTTGAGATTATGTTATTTCCTTTGTAATTACTTTTCCTCTTTTGAATATTTTAGTTTTTTCTGTCTTCTTAAGTTCTCGAGTTAATTTGATTAATGTTGTAGAATGGAAATAATAGTTCCAGGTACAAAGGCAGTTTGAAAGATAATGGACTTTTAAAGGATTGGAATTTCGTCCTATGAAATGTGCGTTCGTCTGTCTTAAGATGAATTGTAAGCTTTTTTTGAGGTATTTAATATCCTTTTAAAGTTTTCAGGAACTAAGAAAATATTGCCATCGGTCAATATACATTTCTTTTGCAATAAAACTTGCTAAAACACAATTTCACTCCAAAGACCTCAACGACTGACATAGACATCGAGAAGACCATAGATCGTAATTGAATCCCTGCGGTATTAAACCGAGATAACTTTAAATGCGGTTGATGAACATCGAACAACTGGGCAATCAGAAGTGTGAAGATTAGATTTCAATTACATTCACACTCAACTATTCTGTCAACAACGACCAACGACAAAGCTTCTTAATTAAGTTGCAAAGTACTATTCCCAACCAATCCGAAAATTTGACCCACTTTCATGGTTCGATATGTTTACATCTAACATCCTTAAACCGCACCAACACACCGAAGACGAAAAAACCCAAAGAAATAAAAACTAAAACCCCATCACACCATTCCAACATTATTTTCAACCACAAAATTCCAACTTAAGATATCGACCATCTTTGTCAGGTTTTTTTTTCTGTTTGTGTGTCCCTTTTGGAGTTTCTTCGCCCTTTTTCTGGGCCAAAAAGTCCGCATAAAATATTTCATTCAACAAATCGAAATGACCATTATCCACATCCATATGCCAATAATTGCGACTATGAGCTCTGAAAAACCCAATACAAACAACGAACTGACATATTATCATGCATATGCACTACTGGCTTTGACTCTACTCTCTCTCTCACTCTGTGTCTCTCTATCAGTGGCTCAGCTCAATTCAACACTCAAATCCGTATAGAGCAGCAGGAACAGCAGAAGCAAAAGCAAAATGTCCTTAAAGCGCTCGTTACACTAAATCAGTTCAATTGTGGTCGGTCATCGTTAAAGTGGGCCAAGACCAATATACGCTAACATTATACGCCAGTGGCGTTATCTGCGAGACACATGAAAAAATACTTAATTTTATCGTTGGCCATATATCAGCTGAGGACATTGGTGTTGGCCCGTTGTTGGATTGGTGTGTGCGACGATGGCGGATGTGCGTTTGTACATATAGACTGGTATCGTCAAACTTTAATATCTATGTGTATACATTTATCTGTGGCAGGACCCTGCAGGGCTATAAACTGTGTTTTTGTTTTTTTGTCTGTTTTATATTTGTATTGTGTGATTGCTTATCGCCATTCTCTTAATGGTCAAAAATCGAAAATTAAGCCGATTATATTAATAAGTTCGAAAGATGTTATGTTTACGAGGCATTACGTGTAGCCTTAGCTCTTGACATGTTTTATGACCCGTTCATGTCTCATAATTTGGGACATTTTGTATACTCTTTCTTATACATTATCCATTTTAATGAGGTCCAGTTAAATTGTGTTGATATTATGAATGGGGAAGGGTTAACTGCAAGGCCATATGTCAGGAGATTTGTTCAAATTATAAGATTTTAATGAGTTGACAATTTTTTAAGGACCAAGGGCCATTAAGTTATGATCTGAAGTGATTAATAGGTTATTTTAGGTAAATTGGCATAGCAAAATCTTTGACTTTCAGTTTGATGTGTGACATATTGATGATTTGTGCGTGTTAAGCATATGGGCTTTTGTGAAAGTGATAAGGGTAAGTTTTAGGTTTGAGATGAGATGAGACAAGACATGCTGTCTTTCTTAAGGTGGTCTTAGTCTGAGTTACAGTCTTCCTTTTCTGTGATGTTGAAAACGGAAATTGTATTTCTATGTATATAGTTCGTTGAAGCGCGATCTTATATTGCTTCAATAATCAAATTCATGAATTTTGTCTAGGATTGCTGCGCAAGTTGAAGGCTAAATTGAAAAAGTAAGTTTAGCTGCCATGTCCTTAAGGCATTAATTGGTCAGCTGGTACGTCATGACAATGGAACAAATTAATCGATAAGGTATTATCGATAAAAATTAAAATGCATTTCATTACAGCGTTTGCCTCAGTTTGAAAATGGATACGCCATAGCAACCAGATCTAAATACACTACTTGATTTTAGGGGCCTACACAATGTTTTTTCGGGGTTAAATACTTTGCTTATGTGTACATTAAAGAACCGTATAAGACCTTGGGCGCTTTTTCGTAATTAACTGTTTTTAATTTTTATAAATGAATTACCACTATCGTTGAAGTTTTCAAAAGGTTTATTATATGCTGATGATTTTAAAATTTTTTCGTATGTTAAGAGTACCAATGACTGTATATTAATACAGAATGACATTAATTCTATAAATGATTGGTGTAAATTTAATTATCTTTCGCTCAACATAAAAAAATGTAATTGTATATCCTTTTCTCGATCTCATAATGTTATTATTCATAATTATTATATCTCAAACGTTGTTTTAGATAGAGTTTCTGAGGTTAAGGACCTCGGTGTATTAATCAATGAAAAGTTGAACTTCTCTGGGCATATTGACTATGCTATTGCGGAAGCTAATTCAATGTTGGGTTTTCTTAAGAGAAATTGTGCGGAATTTACGAATCCTTATGCAATAAAGTCTGTTTATATATCCCTTGTTTGTCCTCATTTGGAATATGCTTCAGTTGTATGGGATCCTCATTATATAGTTTCAAAAAACCGTATTGAGAAGGTGCAAAAGTCTTTAACTAAATTTGTTGTTAGACAATTAAATTGGAATTTAAATTCAATGCCTTCCTATTCGACAAGATGTGCTTTAATTGGTCTTAACTCCTTAGAAAATCGCCGGATAGTTAATTGTGTAATGTTTGTTCATGATATATTGTCTTACCACATTAAATGCCCCGATTTACTTATTCTCTTAAATTTGTATGTTCCTCAAAGAAATATGTATAAGATTCAAGACATTTGTTTTATATACCTAATCATAGATGTAATTACGGTTTTAATGAACCACTCTCAAGATCCATGAAATTATATAATGAATTCATTGTTTATTTAGATATAAGCTTAGAAAGAAATGTTTTTAGGCAAAATTTAATTGATAAGTTAATTAGTATGTAGTTTTAAGCAATCTGTAAGAGTTCGCTCGATAGATGAAGAATAAATAAATAAATAAATAAATAAATAAGAAGCAAGCAGCGCAAATTGGTTGCTATGGAATGCTACTGGTGTACCACAAGGTTCCGTCCTGGGTCCTCTCCCGTTGTCTTCTTAAGTAAATGAACTTCCATCTTCATATTAGTAATTTGTAGCTTGGACGTTCAGCTGTATTTCAGCTGTGCACTTGACCTTATCGAACATAGAGTTTTCTGCGTCAATAAAAACCTGAAGAGATTGGCAAATTGGTCTTTGTCAAACGGAATTATTTTGGAGCCGAAAAATATCCAAATTTCTTGTTATTTATAGAATATATCTTGTCTTCTTATTTTTCACCGATTGTTTTGAGAAATACTCCAATCAAATATGTGCGAATTTACTTTTCATCGTTTTTTGACTTAGGATGATCATATTACTGGACTTGTTGGCAAGGCCCATGGAGTACTTCGTCAATTATGGGTAACACAATCTTACACTCTGTTAAATATTCGTTTGCTTCTCGCTTAAATTGTGTACATAATGTTTTATTTTTTATAAAAGACGAAAGTTTTTATTTCCTTCCAATTTCTTAGATTGGACAGTGGCAATTCTTGAATACTTATTAGGTATGCCAATGTGGTGCCAAAGGAAGAAAGGTCTATACTAAAAAAGCATTTCTAATTCGCAAATATTCAACGAAAGAATTTCTTCTTTAAAAAAAAAAACAAACATGAAAAGGGTTTTCCTCTCAATATCATGAGAGATAAGAGTTTTGTGTGAAACTCAATTAATCAAGACTTTCGAGCTGGAACAATGCCCAAAACTCAACTTGACTTGAATTACTAAAAACCAAAAAAAAAGAGAATACAACTTATCAGCAAAATGTTTAGTCCAATAAAATATGCCGCAATTTCAAAATTACTTACAAAAGCTATGGAAAAAAAGATCCACTTTATAAGACCTGGCTGCATCCCAATTGGCATAGGGTAAAGTTTTGCAGATTGCAATTTCCATAGTAACTATGACAGCATTGAAGATGTTTAAGCTTAAAGCTTAAGTTTGGTGTTTTCATTTTTTGATTCTTCTGTTTAAACTATTCCGATGTGATTGTCCTAATCTTCTTAAATCCCAGAAAATTTTATGGCAACTCCCTCGAAAGTTTCTTTAATGTCATTGACAATCTTTTCCATGTTTTTATGGGAGCTGGGAGGGTGAATACAATACTCTTTAAGACATGAGGAGTAGCTTGGCAAAGAAAAAATTTACCATACAGATACAAAGAAAGTTAAAGAGATTCCAGTTCAATTTTCTCATTGATTTTACTGCTGCATTATTTTTGTTGGGAACACTAATATAATTTTTGAAATTTTCTATAAAAGCACTTGCAATAATAATAAAAAAAAATTATATGGTCCACATTTTCAAGTCATCGACATTATAAGCAAAAATAAATTGCCACTGTTTTCACCCACTTAACAAGACGCCAGACAAGAGTGTGTACCACTTTTCAACCACACAATACATCCATCAGCCAAACCTTGTTGTAAAAAGACAAAACAAAACTTCATCCACAAGATGACTCTAACAATAAACTAAAAAGGTATAAAATCATCGACATTAAGTCTCACACCTCAACAAGGATTCAATTGTTAACGATCATAAATACAATAACGACCTCGACAACAACAAAAAGTGAACACAATCTCAAGTCTTTTCAATCTCTTCAACCGCCAACTAATATCTACCTATGGATACAACTTGTAGATATTCACAACCACCTCAATTCAGACCTCCGCACACACACAGACAAAACAAAACAAAAGTGCAAATAAAAAACAAACAAACCGCAAAATAGTAAAAGCAAAGTGTATAATTCCTTTTTAATTTTTACCCTAAGTGCATTTCAAAGTACCTACCAAAACAAAAAAAAAAATACTAAAAAAAAATCTGCAGGCATTGACGCTGTGCTTCACATCAAGACACATACGTGCAGTGCGGCAATGGCGGTGCTGTGTCATTCAGGCAGGGTGTCACACTTGACAAAAAAGATAACTCTTCCAAAATAAAAATATGATAAGAGAAAAAACACATCAAACAATAAAAACAAAAGCTTGTGTGAGTGTGCAGTCGTATGCTTTTGTCATACCTATAGAACATCAAATGAAATGCATTTGCCTCGAGTGACTTAGAGATAAAAAGACAAAAAAAAGGAAAGGATGCCAACGAACGGCAACTAACCGAACCAGGACCCGGTTCAACTCTACTTCACCTGAGCGTGCATTGCTTCGAATACTTTCCACACTTTCATCTTCTTTCAAACAACCTCATCACTACCCACCCCAATCTCTCAAGAGGCAAGGGGAGGGCGTATGATGGGAGTATCACAGACGTTCACAGGCTCTGCTGACACCTTTTGCTGTTCTTTCTTTTGACAACGAAACGTAACTTTCCTCTATACACCGAGACCGACACGAACACATCGACGACACGACTGATGTTTAGAACATAGACGATTCCTTGTTGGAGGATTCATTCATTCATGGTGATCCATCAAGTCCTTTTGCTTCATCATGGATAAGGCTTAAATAATACGACACAGTGCAGAGTTATAATGTTTTTATTTTTTTTTCGTTTGTGCATTCTCTTTTTTTCGATATTCTTCTTCCTGGAGGAAGGAAAACAAAAAAACATTAAGGAAAGGTGCAGTATTTTGATCAAAAATGCTGTTTTAACAATAATAATTCTATACATTCTCTTAGCCTCCAAAGTAAAATACAATTCCAATCCATTCTTGAAAAAAAGGAAAATGCATATCACGTATTTTACGATTCTGTTGTAACTTGTAAATAGTATTTCAGGATTGATGGACTCTACTCTTGTATGTACCTTTCTTCAGCCAAATACATAAAATAAAATAATAATATAAAATATTTGGAGTGATTATTTTGAAGTTGATTTGTAAAAATTGTGAGCTCTACCTTCTTGTTGTAATGATACATTTTGGAAGTAGTATCGACTTTACTGCATATTTTTATAGATTTTTGAATTCCTTGCAATATGTATATATGTTTAGAGATGAACATCTGAAATTCTCCATTTAAGTGATATTGTAAAAAAATAGCAGCAAATAATCATTATTGAAACATAAAAAAGGGTTGTATCGGGGGTATCAAGAAATAGAATCGTTTTTGACCGGATTTTAAACTTTTTACATATTGTGAACTATAAAGGTCACCGTTATTTTAGAGTAGAGCAAGTACGGGCAAGTGCTAGTGTCTTAGTGGTTAGGTGCGTTGGCTGCTAACCAGAACGTGCGTCGTGGGTTCGAGTACTACTCGTACCCATACAGTCTTTCACGGGTACTGCCTATTGCGAGGAACTGACAAAACTTCCAAGAGTATCCATCAGTCATGAAAAAGTGCTTCTCAACTTCGCCGTTCGGAATCGGTGTTAAATTGTAGGTCCCCTCAATTATTCACCCGCACTCAGTGAATTGTTGATAAGAGTAAGCCACTTAGGCTTGGAGCTTCCGCGCCACTCTATTTATTAAATACGGTCAATATTTCAGGTTAACAGCGAAAAAATTAGAAGGCGCATTTTATAGGTTGATAACTAAAGGGATCTTCCCAGAACCAATGTCACAAAAAATTATTTCAACTTCACTGGAGATTGATATAAAAAGAAGATGTCCCAAGTAGCTACTTTGAGTAACACCAAATGCTGCATTGCTTTGCGTTAAAGTTCAATTCCTAAAAAAAATTATATACGGACGATTGTGTAAGTAAGATTGTATCTACGAGATAATTATAGGTGGAAAGCAAAGTTTTGTAGGTATAAACAGAATAAGCTTATGTGAGATTTTGTCAATAGCTTAACTTACGTCCTTGTGCTTGAGCTATATAAAAAAAAAAATTCAATAAGTTTTGTGGTGGGCTGATGGTTGATCTTCCCTTACTTAAAAGTCGGATTTTCTTGCAGTAGTAAAAAAGTACGTTCGTTGTTTTGATAGGGTAAGCTTCGAAGTTAGTCTCATATAAATAGATACATACTATACGTTCCGGTAAAAATAAAAAAGTATATCTGAATATGAAAGTACTTTAGAATTGACGTCAAACAGCCAATAAACTACTCGTTCGAATTATAAAATTCTTTTTGTGGTGAAAAGCGTTGCTAAAACGTGGAAAATTATACATTTGTAGGTTTCGAGTTAAGAAGAATTCCAACTTAGGAAGAGTCGACTGTTATACATATTTTAAAATACACAACTTCAAAACAACATTCCACATCTACTTTTGTAAACTTACGAGTATTTAAGTATTAAGTTATTAGTTAGATAACAAAATATTTATTATTTTATGTTTTTCAGTTACTTTAAAGTTTGTTTTGTTTTTGTTTTTTTTTTTTTCAATTAGGCGAATTCTTAGACCATTTTTTTCAATTTTTTCTGTTTTAGCTTTTATTGATCTGAAATTAAGCTCTGAAACAGAACGGAGATGGTGGTAATACGTGAGCGAGAATCTTGACTTATGACGATTATGACTTCAGAAGAGTGTACTGTATTTCAATTTTAACATTGTCTTCCGTCTTCCATGTAAGGCTCAGATTAGCGGGACACCTATATGAGCGAAGATACAAAATCGCAAACTGCTTACTAGTACAATTTATGATAGGAGCCAGAAAGGCAGACTAAATTTGTCCTTGAGGGATGACGTAGACCAGACCGCCGAAACTGGATAGTGTCGGCCAAAAATCAGGATACATGCAAGAACTTGCTGAAGGCCGAAATTTCATTTCCCGTGATTTTCGTACAGTTTTTTAAAATGCAATGTCTGCGACAAACATACTTTGAAGAGGACCAAAAAAAGAAAACTTCAAGATTTTTTTTTTCTAAACCCCCCAGGTTTCGACTCCAACAATATATTCCCTTAATTTAGACAAAAAAATTGAAAACAGTTGCGTTGCTCGTATAAACGTAATTTTTTTTCTTTGAAACGGAATGTTGACCTTAGGCTTATTTATTGCTGTTCTAGAGAGAAAGTTGTTTTTGTTCCTCAAAAGTGTAAAAAAAGAGCCTTTATTTATTGCATTTTACTTGATCAATATTCGTTATGTAACGAATTCTACGTTTGTGTAACCAATCTTGATCCTAACCTGTCATAGCATTGCTATTTATTAATTGGTCCACTGGGGCGTATGAGTATCATTTCTGCAACGAAACTAGTGAGTAAATCGCAGGTTAATTATTTTATTAATAACTATGGTTTTGTATACAAGGGCGATAATTTTCAATGTCGTTCTAACTTAGTTTGTCATAACGTCAATTAAAGTCTTACATCCATCAACTCATGATAAAGCTTGCAAAATTTAAAAATTCATTCATTCACTTTAATGCTGAAAAAAAGAATAGAAATTGAATTATTACCAAAATCATAGTGATTCCCTATCACCAAAGATGCCTTTGAAAGTGAAAACCCTTTGCATATTTTTTATTTTTTTTTTACTTTTACAACTTTTAGTTACTCTACCATGCCATAACACCACCAACGATAATAAACTCACAGAACGGCCACAATTTTGCTATTGTTTTGATCCGAATGCAAATGAAGTGTAGAATTTGTGTCATATGGCACCCTGGGGGCTAAAGCTAGAAACACAGAGAAGAACAACAATGAAAAAGCATAAAAATTTGCTTTGACAAAAAATTTAGGTAGGTATGTTAGCGTTAGGTTATATCCAAACGCAAATCCGTGCCTATGCAGTGAAAAAACACAGAATCAGCATCAGCATGGAAAACAGCAGTGCATTCCAGAGAGATGACACAAATATTTATCCCTGTTCCTGGAGTGCTTTTGTTTTCTCCACCATCTTTGTTTTTTTTTTACTGTTTGTTTCTGGATTTCTATATTTTCTGAATTGTGGTTGATGTTCATTGTGTGTATGTGTGTCTGCGCTGCACAGTGTTGTACAATGACTTGGAAATAAAGGGTCTGGAAGTTCTGCGACAAACGCCGGTTCTTTTCTCTTGAAGAAAAACAAAAAACAAAAATGACTATACCGCGACTGCAGCATCAGCCGCAATAACAGCATTGCATTAAACAAAAAGAAGATGACACAAGAAGAAAAGGAAATCATCCTGCGATGCGGTAAATCTGTGTGTTCACAAACAAAACGTACAACAAACTAGAAGAAGAAGAAGAAGAGATAAAAAAAAAAATATGAAGATGTTTCCTAGTTATTCCCATTTTTTTCTTATATTTTATATTTTATTTTAATCTCCAGCTTAGGTTTTAGGTCTGCTAGCTGCTTCTTGAGGTGCATGTTCACTGTACAATTGTATCCAGTTCACAAGACTCAGGAACCATTGTCATGTTGTTGTTGATAAATAAAAGGAAGAAACTGCAAACTAAAGGATGAGAAGAGACCCTAATAGCGTTTCCTACTCAAGATTACTAACATGGGGACCCTTTACTCCGTATGAGGGCAAAAACTTAACATTGCAATATAGGGTTTTAGGAGGAAGGTGGGTTCCTGATTCGCGACGACAACGACAACAACGACGATGAAGACGACAACGCCAAAGCGGAATCAAATACGTGTGTTGGCCAAGTCTCTCAGGGCCAGCAGACGAAAAAAAGACTTTTGCTTTTCCTTCTTTTCCTGGATGAGGAAAAGGTATCCTTTTTTATAGAGCTAGTCAACCAACCTACTTGGGCTGAAAACTATGAATATTCATTATAATAATTATAACGTGACACTTGAACGAAAAGTTACTTGCGCTCAGCTGAACTGATATGTTGTTTTTTTTTTCTTCAAACAATAAAAAAACTTTTCTGCATTAGTGTGTATATTTTTTTCCATATTTCATCCTCATAGTAATGAAAACTCCTTGTGCAGAAGTTACCCGTAGCCATAGCGGAATACTGAGTAGGAAAATATTTACTCCACCCTGAAGTAGCCTGAATTTCCCAGCAAGGCGTTCTTCAAAATTCAAGTCGTATCAACCTATGGTACAAAACGCTTCGAGCTTCGAGGTATAGAGAATTTCTGGAACAATGGAGTTAGAGGCTTGTTTGCCGTTGCGGGGGTCATAGTTTTTGGGGGCCTGTGACGTAGACCGCAAAACGCGTTGAACAAAAACTTTTTTATAAAATATTTTTTTTTCTTTCTGTGTTTGCTTAACTGGGGAATTGTTTCCCTTCAACTCCATAAAATAGAAGACAACAAACTCCCTGTCTCCATGAATAATGGCCTCTCAGTGGTATAGGGGTCGGTGGTCGGTGTGGTGGTGTGGTCGTTTGTGGAGTTGTTATAGTACATGTCACAATGGTTGTTGCACTTTGGTACTCTGCAGATGTATCTCTACCATGAAACTTACCTCGAGCGTTTGAGCAAAGAAGTGAAGCTAAAGAGAAATATAAAAGGAATTTGTTTTCGTTTGTTTCTTTGTGTTTTGTTCGCAGATCATGAATTGGACACATTTTGATAGTTTCAGACCAATTTGGAGTGTGAGGCCATGCTGATGGTTTTTTGTTACCTAAATAACTGTTTTGTTTGTTTTATGTTTGCAGTGGTTGTAATTTTTAATGCAGAGGGACTGTTTGGTGTTGCTGTTTTTATTTTGTTTTAGTTTGGTATTACTGTTTTTCTTTTGTCTGGAAGTGGAGTTTTTTTTCCTTTTTTTTTTGTGAAAAAAGAGGGCGCTGCGGATTTGGATGCAGTTGGAAGATTGTTTTTGCATGAATGAGAAAAAATAAGGTTGAAAAAGTTCAGAAGTTTGTTTAAGTTAATTTAACTTTTTTTTTGACCATTGTTGAGGAACGGATTACAGGTGGATTAGGATGCTTTGGACCGTTTTTATTTTTAGTTTTTGTTTTCTTGTAAGTTACTCCTCTGAATGGGAAAAAATTAAACCAGGTTGTATTACATTGCACCAATGGCCTGGCCTGCATAGTGATTGTTCAAGTTGCTTAAATAATGTTAAGAGAATCTTTTTACTGGCTCTAAAGTATTAACCGGGTTATTTAATTCTTTTCTTTTCAGGTAAGATTCTAAATCTATTTACATCGAAACAATGGATACTAATGTAAACAAATAACTTCTTGAAAAGTGGTAAGTTGGTTATTGTTTTGAAGTAGCAAACACAATCATAAGCATTTCGCATTGTTTGGAAAAGGTGAGAAGTGATAAGTTCTTCTCTTTAAATATCTCTGTTTTCTTTTGTTTGATTTAAGTTGAACAAACGTAGTTCTATTTATTGCTTGTATGCCTTCCTTCCTTTTTTGTTTCCAAATCGTCCGAATGGTTTCATAAGTAAAAGCATAAAAACGCTTTCATTATTCTATTTGAAAATCTGAACAATTTTAATTAAAACTACGAAACGTTTTCATCCATTTTGTCCACACTCCAGCAAATCAGAAAATCTACTCAGAATTCACTCAAACTTTACGTGATAACTTGATTGCTCAATTGATTGATTACATCTCTCCATTAATCCGCATTCAAATTTTAATATGGATTGCTTTTGAAATTCCATCGCACCAAAGTATAATTGCTAAATGATTTTGAAATTGGAT
Organism: Sphaerophoria taeniata; assembly: GCA_943590905.1. Classification (NCBI taxonomy): domain Eukaryota; kingdom Metazoa; phylum Arthropoda; class Insecta; order Diptera; family Syrphidae; genus Sphaerophoria; species Sphaerophoria taeniata. The sequence continues at coordinate 32,017,142 of OX016541.1, forward strand.
TACCATTCAGTGCGTGCGAATCGTATACACCGTTATAATCGCTGGTTATCCCTTCCGTGTCGTCATCATAATCATCACCCTTGTCAGAAAATCAGAAAAAAAACATCAGCGTTGATATGTTCCACCTCAACGACTGACTAGAGTAGGCCATTGGTTTCCACTTTGCCAACCCCTTGCGTTTGTCCAGCCAACAAAACTATTCGCTTAAAATTCTCGGACGATTCATATAGGCGACCCGATCGGTGGTGGTCGGCGAACAGCAGTGTTGAGGTTGTTTTCAGTTTTATTTTGTTTTCATTTTTTGTGTCCGCCAAATGGTATTGTCGGATTGTTGTATGAAATTTCCACATGTGTAGAAATTCAATTCTATTCCTCCAATCACATTCGCATTGGTATGGTATGCTCTAAATTTAAGGTACTCTATAGCCAGCGCCACACAGTAAATGTTAGCTGTTGGCTCTTTACTGCATTTGCATTATACTCCGCTAACCTAAATTCCCATCACCACAAATCAGATAACTTGCCCTAAACAGGGTCGCGGTAAGTTGGCTGACATATCGTGGGGTGTGAGCCACCGACCACCAATCGATGAGGTGGTGATGTAAATAAGGTTCAGTGTATGCGACCCATGTTGGCAGTAAGTCCACTCGGGCGTATGCGTACTCTCATTCATTAAATCGTCTGCCACAAGGAATGTGTGCTAGTAGTGCATTTAAATTCATATCGATTTTGTTATATGTATGTATTTCCTTTCAGCGTATTGTTTTTATTTTAATTTCGTGAGAATTGAAAGATGATTTAATTGTAAGCTCTGTGGCAGTGATACCAAGGAAATTTTAAATTTGTAAATTCATTTTTCATAGGTGATATTTGTGGGGTCGCAATTTGACAGAAATATAATACAGAGAAACTAGTTCTTACTTAGCATTTAATTTGAAAAATTATTGAGCTTATCATTGACTCTTAAACAAGATTGACCTCGTACGTTTTTTGAAATTTATTTGTCAAATCAGAACTGATGTCTGAAATGGTTTGGACTTGAAAGCTTGTTAAAAAAAATAACACGCGTCAATAACGATTCAAACTTACATAGATACTCATACATTAGTTCTACTCGCATTCAAACATTTGTATAAATGACATTTCTTGACAGTTTTTATTTCATTGGATTTGGTCAAAGTTTGGCTTCAGGATTCTCAGTTAGGTATAACTATACAATGTTACTTTCTTAGCATTGTTTTCATCTGAAACGAACAAAAATGTAAGAGAGTTTTGACAGAAAACTAATTTTTGTTCGTTAAGTTATGTTCAAATTAATTTGTTTCATAAATAATTCAACAACACTTATGCCCAAAAGAGATGTTATTATAAAAAACGGCCTTCAAAAGTGGTTAGTGTGTTTTAGAGAATCTCATATAAATCAACCTGCAACTCACAGTACTTTCCATAGATAGCCATAAATTCACTGCACATACTCCTGTACTCTATATTTTTTATTTCGTTATTATAAAAAAGTTGACATTCAACAAAATAGAAGTAAAGTTCTTGTGAAGTCGAAGTCTTATATAAACATTAAATTTCGATAACAATATGGTAAAATAGACAGATGGAAAGCGTCAATCTGTCTCTCTTTGTTGTGTTATTGGCTTGTTCTCTCTTGCTGAGCCGATAGGCCTAAGGCGCCAGTCGTATTGTGTGTCGGTAGTTCGTTGTATACATATTTTGATTACTAGTTTTAAGTTCTGTAGTTTCAATTATGAAACTTCGATCCAATCTGTCAAAGTTCAAATAATTTTGTTAATAGTTTTTGAAAAAATCTAATTGGAGTAAAGGAGACCACTTCACTTGGTGGAAATCGAAAAAATACAGTTTAGAATTTTTTTATTTTCTTTTTAAAAAAACGGATCCTAATAGTTCAATTTAAATTCTAAATACAGTTGTTCTATACATTGTAAATTTTATACTAGCGATGATGAAGCCGTTCTTATACATTGTAAACTGTACATACTTTAAAATAGGGGGTGTGGGAAGAAGGCTAATTTTGTCATGCTTGTAGAAACCCTTTGATATCCTTAATAATATTCACGGCTTTTTAACATTAAACAAAAAAAAAATTTGAACGAAAAAAGAAAAACGTTAGTTTACTCCGAAAAGAACAAGTATGAAGTCACTTGGGCGTATACGTATTATTATTTCTTATTCATGTAATAATTTCAATAATCAATTTTATATGAACTAAAAACAAAAAGTGTAGTCATTTTCAATATATGATATTTTTCCAACTAACAACAGCTCTAAATGAATGAGCGAAAACGATATTGTTATCACTGTCACAAATAATTGCAGTGGAATGAACGAGATTGTACTGCAATGCGCGTTTGATCTTAAAGCTTTTTTTTTTTGGAGAGTTGTCGTTGTTATTTGGTCTGAAGATGTAAGAATGATCGAACAAAAAATAAAATTGAATAAAGTACAAAAAAGCTAAAAGTAAAAATGTTACAGTTATTCTAATAGGCATCTGTTTGAATTGCCTGACTTCTTAGTTCATAGAATTTGCTTATTGCTTATTTCATGAATGGTATTATTTCGTGAATGGTAACACAGTTTTATCCTTCCCCTGAACGAATATGGTTGTGTATACGCTTGAACAACGCTGGGAAATATTTCGAAATGACTTTGAAAATCATGGTAATGTTGCAGAATGTGTGCGAAAATTGCGTACGGATTTTGGAAGAAGAGAAGCACCGTCAGCTCCGTATGTTCGTTATCTTGTGAAAAATTGAAAGAAACTGGCATTCTCATCGATAAACCAAAGCGTGAAAAGCCAAATACAGTGCGTAAACCCGAGAATTTTGTTGCTGTGGCAGAAAGTGTGCGTGAAGCACCATCAACATCAATTCACCGTCGTTCTCAACAATTGAACATTTCGGGGACATCATTGAGACGAATTTTGAATAAGGACCTTGGTATGACGCCATACAAAGTCCAATTGGTTCAGGAGTTGAAGCCAACTGACCATCCAATGCGTTTTCCCTTCACTAAGTGGGCCTGCGATCGACTTAAAGAAGATGCCGATTTTGCCAAAAAAAATCATCTTTTCAGATGAAGCTAATTTTGATCTTGGCGGGTATGTAAACAAGCAAAATTGTCGTATTTGGGGCACAGACCCGAACGCATAGATTGAAAAGCCGATACACCCAAAACGAGTCACTATTTGGTGCGGATTTTGGTCCAGAGGTAAAATTGGGCCATTTTTCTTCGAAAATGAGCAAGGAGGAGAATGGCGATCGTTATCGGGCCATGTTGAATTTTTGTTCACAGAAATTGAAGAGGAGGATATTGGCAATATTCGGTTTCAATAGAACGGCGCTACATGCCACACAGCCGAAGCTACACTCGATATTTTGCGCCCTGTTTTTGAAGTTCGCACTATCAGCCGCAGAGCTGATGTCGTTTGGCCACCTTGGAGCTGCAATTTGACACCGTTGGACTATTACTTGTGGGGTGCCGTAAAAGATAAGTGTTACGCTGACAAGCCAGAGACAATTGACGCTTTAAAGGATAATATTTGTGAAGCCATTGGTGAAATACAGCTGCGCACAATCGATTATGTGCTTGAAAATTGGACTGATCGTGTAGGCTACTGCATGGCCAGCCGGGCAGCCATTTGAATTAAATTATTTTCCATTACTAACCGGAAAGATTGTACTTTCAAATAAAAAAACGAAATTTGAGAAAATGTTCAGTATTTTTTTTTCAAAAAGTTATTAGGCGGCCCTTTATTAATTTTTTGAATCTTTTACCATAAGCATACATAAATGTTATCTATTTCAATAAAAGTAATAAATAATTACGAATTTCATTATTGTAAGCGAGGCCCAAGGCAATAGCTCTTTGTTACTACAGTGAAGCTTTTTATTATTATTTTTAAGCTTCTGACTATTATTGAGTACAAAGAGTATCAGACAAGATCCCCCTCAATTTGCGAGAAAAAATTGCACCTATGTAATTTTCAAGTGCCGTCTTTTGAAATAGTTGCAAATTGCTGGCAAAAAAGTTCTTCTAAAATCTGGACTACCACAAATTTAGGTGTGGCTTAATCTATTGATATACATTGAGATTTAGGGTAAAATAAAAATTAACATTTTACTATCTTACAGAATTCTACCGTTGAGGCTATATTATTCTAATACAACCTGAATTTATCTTACGAAACAAACGGATACACCGCGAAACCCCCGTTTGAAGGTTTTTCGATTTTCAAAAAAACAGTTCTTAACGATATTGATAAGATAGTGTTTGCTATAAAAACTGATTTTGTTGGCTTCTTCTGTTTTGCAATACATCTTTTAGGATCAACGAGTATCTCGACATTCTGGATGGTCAAAAGCCCCAACTTCATCAACGCACTTTTAATCTTATCTATTAAGGCTTAAAATACAGAAAATGGGCATGATAGGAATTACTTTTGTTCCGGTTTAAGATTACGTGTCCTTTCATTGCTTTTAATTTTTAAACAAAACAGCATATGTTAAGTTTAATCATAGTTCCGCTCTAAGAATTAGATTCATGACATGTAGGTGCAATGTGAACGACTTTGACTACTAAGGAAGGTTTTTTTGTATCGTCTCCCTGTATGTTAAAGTATTTTTCACTGACTTCCTTCCAGGAAAATGATGAGTACCTTCCTAGTATGTTAAATAAAGTGAAGTGAAAATGTAAAGGGTATGTAGAACACGACGACGACGAACGGGTAAATGCAATTTCGGCTTAACGTTGCCTTGCCGTTGGTACATCTGAAGATAACTTCAATAGCCCTTTGTAGATTTTTTTACTTTTTTTTCATTTCCTGTAATTCTTGTCTTCCTTTGGTGCTTTCTTGAAGTCTCATCTTCATTCGTATTATATCATCTTCATTTGTCGTGGTGTCGTTGTAATTATTGTCCTCATCAGAGTACAACGACGCCTCTCTTGTTCTCCTCGTTTGTTGTGTTAACATTTTTCATTGCCTAGTACTTATTCAAAAGCATACATACATCCCACCCCACCACCACTTTCAGAGGCGTATTTGGTTTACTTCAAATGAAAATTGTGGTTTACATTTTTTCTCGGGTTCATATTTTCTTTTTTTTCTGTCTATGATTAATGACACCATAATCAAGAATTATGAAAAATGCGATTGAAACGATGAATATGGAAATGCGACAGTTTATTATGTTTATAAACAGCTTAAGCTAATCGAGCAAAATTGCCAAAGGAAATGGCAGTGGCTAATCGCAGAAATGAAGTCTTTTCATGGCTAACTTAGAGTATCAACATTTTTTATGTGTAATGATGTGGAATATAGTCAAGTGTATGATTTCTTGAAGTGTTGAAAAATGATTGGATGTTTATCACAATTCAATTATTACCACCGTCTTGGGAACGAATAAAAATTGTCTCATTTCAAAATGCTTGGTATTTCATCTACTAACGATTTATAGTCCTTAATTTGTGAACAATACCTGTCCATGAAATCTCTGCTGTGGACTAAATTTCTTGCAAATTTAGTTCAATTTGGAATTAAGCTCAACTCTATTGTTTTCCTGTCCATTCCAATTTAATGTATTTGCAGTCATACAAAAACACCTGAACCAAAAGTAAATTTTTTTAAACTTTTCTTAAAAAAGAAGAAAAAAATAATAATAATAAACCCAAAAACTCTTTTTTCTCCCCCACAACTTGTAAATACAAAAAAAAAAGAAAATCAATATTCAAGTGACATCAATTTCCATTCTGTTTTCGTGTTTTGTTTTTATGTTTGCTTCCAATAAGTCGCTGGCTCTTGAAAATGTGTACGACAAAATAAGACAATAGAAGAAACATTACGAAACGTATTAAGGTCAGTGTAACTGTGTCATTTCCCTGTCACAGGCTCACTAAAATATTAAAACCGAAACAGAACAAAAAAATATAAATTTACATTAGAAGAAGAATAGAATGTTATACGTTTGATGTTTAAGGGTGAGAGAAAAATAAGTAGGATAGATTTTGAAAAGCTTTTAATAAAAATAGTATTGGTGGTGTTATTGACCTCAACTGGACAAATGCTGAGGGTATTCAGACTTATATTTTTCGTATTTTATGCAACTAGTTTTATTTTTGAACGAAAAATTAAGACAATAAAGTATCACTAAGTAAAATAAAGTATCTACATCGTAACAAAGTTCAAATTAAGCATTATGCATCACCTCGCCGTTGTAGTTTTTGGTTTCTAACCGTGGTTTTGCTCCCTTGTTTCGCCAAGATCTTATTGAATAACAAAACACAAAATTTCAATTATATACTCTCTGAACCTTAAGAATACCCCAAAATCAAGAATAATAAAAGGCACTTCCGCACTAACTTAAATAAATTCGAATGAGAGACATTAGACAAATTCAATTCATTTTAAGTAATTTTATTTATATAGCAAAATAGCGTTTGCTGGGTCATCAAATTTCTCAATGAATGGACTATCCAACACAAACATAACTTTTCTCTTTTTGTTCTCCGTGATTCTCATCGTTTCGATTCTCCTAAAATTTCTCGATTGTTTACTAATAAAAAGAATTATTTTATTTACTTCGAGCAATCATGCTTTCAAACAGTATCTGCCTTGTTTTATTTCTTCGAAGAAAACATTTAGATTTCTTAATTTGTCTCTAAAAAGCAGATATTAGTCTTTTTGTATAAGAGAAATTTTCTTAGCTGATAATATACAGGGTCAATCAGTTTCAAGGTGGTAGCGCTGGCATTTGATACGTGTCAAACCTAACTGCACCAAAAAAAAGTGATTACTAGGTAGGTATGTTCAAAGGTGTCATTGGTTCGGCGGACCGTTCCAGTCAATTCGGAGGGATATAGTCGAACGGACTGGAATGGATATGTGGTTCCAACAAGACGGAGCAACAAGACAAACAACATGACCAATTGTGGCTTTATTGCGTGAAAAGTTTCCTGGTCGCGCAATTTCACTTTTTGGCGATGTCAATTGGCCACGAAGATACAGCGTTAGATTTTTTTCTGTGGAGCTAAGCAAAAGAATGTGTTCACGCGAATAATCCCCGAATTCTAGACGCATTAAAAACCAACTTTACTCAAGTTTTGGCTGGGATACCGCCCGATATGTGCGAAAAAGTATTTACAAATTAACATGCTGCAAAATTGCCGCAACGGTCATTTAAATGATTTTGTTTTTCACCTTAATAGCGAAGTCCAAACTTTATAATGAAATAAGATTTTCATTGAAAATGTATCGTTGTGTGTGTTTTATTCGGATTTACTTTCGAAGCCAAAAAATGAATGGTTTTTTAATTACCCGCAATTCTTTTGCCCGAATATCATTTGCTGGCGAAAAATCCTAAGTTTTTTCATGACAATCCACTCATTTTCGTCACCAAAAAATTTGATAGTCCTAAATTAGGCCACACCCTTTTTCAAAAACACAAATTTAAGGAGACACCAAATGCTGAGAATCATGGAGAACGAAGCAAAATAATTCTTCGTTCAAATAAGTTCATATTTAGGAATTGATTTTTAGTGAAATCATCTATAATTTTTTTTTTACCGTTGTATTTATTTATTGAATAAATGAAGAAATAGGTTAAGAAATAATAAATGAATTTTAAGTACAAAATTTTGTTGAATATTTTCAAGCGAACATACAATAATGTCGTAAAGTTGAAATTCCCACGATGATTAAATCACTATTCGATTTTATTTAAACAAACATTTCCCATTTTGCATTTATAACTTTCTCCCCAGCATTAACAAACAAAAATTAGGTTTTTAGACAAAAAAAGCAACAACAAACGAAACTATTGCAAAACTAATACATCGACTTGAGTGAGTCTGTCAGATATCACGTTCGTTTTGAACAATCTGTGCAGAAATTATACCAAAATTATATCCATTGCAATTGTTTCGTGCGATTTAATCCTATTTGCCTCGTAAAAACTATATGCATACAACCTCACATTTTCAGTTTCACCTTTGTTCCTAGAAAAAATATTCTCCTACAGTTATGGGAACACAAATGTTCGTAATAGAGGTGGGAGAACGATGTTATTTCTTTTTTTTACTCTCAATTCTTTATTCCGTCCAACAAAACGAGACGCCAAATTGAATTCATAATGTATGTACCTAGACTCGGTATACTTTTACTCATATTCTTTTATCTTTTTTTCTTGTGTTTTTTTTTGATAATTCAGGATTCTAGCTTCTGCAATATTAATATTTAAGCAAGAACAAGGATATTTGGGGGCAATAGCACTATCAGAGAGAGTGCACACTATTGAGGATGAAGGCAGCCATTTGGAAATGTATTATTGCAATAAAAAACATCAAGAAAAATCATTTTCACAGTGACTTGAGAATCTTGAATCTAATTTCGGGATGGTAAGCTACGACGAGTGCCGTTAGACTGATACTTTTTTTCTTTACTGGTGAGTTTTCATTCTTTCGAGTAGTTTGAGTGTGTCAGGAAATCCCAGTATGAAAGTTTTGCAGGCACTAGTTTTACAGAAGCTGAAATATGTACCTTACCTACCTATGAAAGAAACTTTGTTATTGTTGTTGTTGTTGTTGTTGCTATTTTTGGTTTTGGTTGGATTTTTGCTAGTTTTTATGGAATTGCGCAGTGTGGCTGAGCAAAAGGCTAATGTTTACTTAATTCGTTTATCCCATCGCATAAATAATGCATTGCTACATCTGTGCGGCCAAACACCGGATGCGAAAAAATATAATTTCTAGGGTGCTTTAGTTTTGTTCTTCTTTTTGAAGTGGTTGCCTAGGTTTTTTTTTCCTAATGAATCTCAAATTGGAAGGTGGTTTGAGAGAAAGAAAGAAACGACAACTTTTACTTCTTCAAAAAAAAAAAAAATGGGAGGAAGTAAATGTTCATCTCTGTCTCAGGTGGAGGATATTTTTTATATTTTTTGTTTTCAACATTTGGATTGACATTTTAGAAATCATAAGGAAGAAACCCCTTTTTTTAAATGAAAGCAAAATACCTGTCTGGGTTTTATTTTTCTTTGGGACGTGATCGAGATGAATACTTTGTTCAAAATTTGCTGCACAATTAATCCCCTGAATACAGAAACTTGCGTTCATGCGGAATAATTAATAGGGATTGGTCATGCGGAGTTCCCCTTCCAAAATCTTAGTAAGCCGCATTGTATAATGAGTTCGTAAACAGCAAGTTTTATAAGCTCATGTGCCTACTTACTAATTTAAAAATTATAAGGATGGAAGAAATTTGAATAATTTTTTATTTATTTCAGTCTAATTGATTTTTAATTGAAATGGGTTATTGGCTTCTCTGACCGACTTTCTTTGAATTAGAATAACCAGATGATGGTATTTGCAGAACTTTAAAATTTAAATACGTAGGCCTTTTAAAGTGCTTCGAATTTAAGAAGAATTTTGAGAAAGAGGTTCCTTTATTCAGGAATGAAATTGAAGCTGAGACAACATCAACTGCTCATAAAGTGACATTACACCGATTGAAGAGAATCGGCCTGATGATAAAACTAGCTCGGCTTTCGCTACTTTTGCTTTCTCGTTATAAATGAAACTAGGACTTAGGTAGTGAGCGTCTTAAATCTTTCTGCAACATCATAATCGGCACTTACCAATGTGACTTTAGACCAGGCAGATTCTAGAAAAGACCAACGTATGTAAGGTCGAAACCAACTATCTTTTCATCGATTTCAAAGCCTCTTATGATAGTATCCATCGCCAATAGCTTATGATGGCAATGTCTGAATTTGGGATCCCGAAAAAACTGATCAAGCTCAAACATGCACAGGGATTAGACAAGTAGGTGTGCTGCCATGTGACTTCTTCAACATAGTCCTGGAGCAGATAGTGCGCAAGGCAGGCGTGAGCACGAAAAATACTATTTTTAAAACAAATCCACCCAGCACCTAGGCTATGCGGATGACATAGCCAGCGTTGTCATTCTCAAAGGGCTGTGCTTGAGGTCTTATTACAGCGATTGAAGAACAGGCGAAGCTCGCTGGTCTTCAAATAAATGAGGTAAATAAATGGTAAAAGAACATCAGTTCACCGCCTAGGACTAAACTTCAATGTTTGTAGCAGAAATTTCGAGATAGTCAAGGAGTTCATCTAACTTGTTACAGACATAAATCGCACAAACGACATTTTAGCTGAGATCCGACGAAGAATAAACGAACTGCTGCTACATCGGTTTTGAAAAGCAACTGGTTTCAAATCTCCTCATTAGAAAGACAAAGTACTGTACTTGTACAAGACTTTGATTTTATTAGTCATACTTAACGTACTGGACGAGAAGTGAAAATGGGAAATGGTACTGGGCACTCTCGAGAGAAAATTCTTCGACGGATTTAAGGTTCTCTATGCAACAATGGCAAACGGAGAAGAAGGTTCAACTGTGAACTGTACGAACTGTACTAAAATGTGTATGTAGTCCAGAAAGCCAAGAAAAGATGACTCAATAGCTTCCATACAAAGACCAGGTATGAAAACCATGGTTGTTAAGTAGGTATAAGCCACTTAGGCCTTGGCTCTTAAAGAGCTGTCGCGCCGCCGCCGTCTCATTGATACACTATGTTTGTGGTGTGGCGGTTGGCTGGTGGTGAAAATCAACTGAGTATATGATATTGGTTTTGGTTGTGTGTTAGCAGATGTTGGTTTTCGACCGGTACCGTATTTATTGTGCGCTGCTGCTGGTTTATGTGCTTTATGCTTTATATTATTATTATTATTATTATTAAAAATTCTTTATTTGATCAAAACTCGAGATACATTTGAAACATTTTACAAGAACATTAGCATGGCAAAATATATATTTGCCGTCTGCCTGAAAATTGACATTTATCGAGAATAAACAAAAAGAAAGTTTAAGATTATACTTTAATAAATAAATAGATTTAATTAATTAAAAAAAACATAGCATCCAATTTTTTTTGTTTTTTTTATAAATATAAATTCCCTGATGAAAAAAGATAGATACATAATATTAAAAAAAAAAAAATTTACTCTGAAAAACTGTTTCGATAATCTAAGGCATGATCAATATAACTATAAAGATTTTTCCAACCGTACTCTCCGTTTAAGATTTCTTTTGCTTCCTGGAGATTGAGAAAGCTCTTTGAGAAATAAAGTCTTCGAAGTTCCTGCAGAATCGGGCAAACGGCTAAAAAGTGGTTGACATCTTCGTTTTCATTTCTGTTGCAGAGGTTACACCTGGGATTATCATTTATGTGAGGTTTGTAATTCAAATCAAGCATCTCAGTCCTTGTGTTAAACAATGTACCTATTTGTTTTGCAGACAGTTTGCTATTAAAATAATTGTTAACAAACAAAGTGTGATTGAGTTGCTTGGGGAGGTTTGAGCTCTATTCAAGAACTAAAGATACAGTGAATCATCCACCAGAGCAATACAATCATAGAAGCTACCTTTCCAATCAGCAGGAGAAATTGTTCTAAGATTTAGATCAAAACTGTGCGCATTTGCTATCTCATACCATTCTTTAAACGGCGACAAATTCCTTCGGAATGCGAAATCCATCATTTGCTTATGGAGATTTTCATTTGACCTTTGCATTACTTTAACTATATAATCGGCATTAAATTTAAGATTTTTTAGAAAAGTTGGCGGGATACCTGATTCTACATGTATAGCGTAAGTTGGTGTGGAATTTGGAAGTTTAAAAATTCGCTTGAAAAAGTAGCGTTGCACTATCTCAAAATCATCGAGATCTTGGTAACCAAATACTTGAGTTGCATAGCATAAGCATGAGTTAATAGTGGCTTCAAAAACTCTAAATTTAGCCGATATGTCAATGTACTTACAGTTTTTGCTGACAAGCATTTTTCTTTAACGTGGGGACGAAAATCCAGATTGCTGCAAAACAGAACACCTAAATACTTAAATTGGTTAACCACCTCTATAGGTTCATTATCCAATGACCATGACTCGAGCGGGTTCCTCCTTCGACGTGTGCTTTCAAAGATCATAATTTTTGATTTTGAGGTGTTAATTTTCAAATCCCATTTATCACAGAAAGTTTTCAGTCTATTAATTTGTAACTGTAGTGTGGTGGGGCTGTCCGCGAAAACAACTAGGTCGTCTGCATAAAGTAGAACCTTAATAAGCAGGTTTCCAAACCTTACACCCCCAGGCAACTCACTAGAGACATCGTCAATAAAAAGGGAGAACATAATCGGGCTTAAGGAGCAACCTTGGGGCACACCGCATTCAGTTTCTAAGAAACTGGACATGGAGCTCCCATTTGACACAGCAGCGCAAGTATTGGTGAGGAGAAGTTTATAAAGCTTTAAAAATTTCGTCGATATACCTAAATTCGCTAATTTATAAACTAGTGAGTTCCGATTGATAGTGTCAAATGTTGCTCTAAAATCGATGAAGAAGGCATACAGTTTTTGTTTGTTATCGATGAAACGTTTAGCTATATTTGAGAGTGCAAATATTTGGTCCACAGTTGAAAGACCAGAGCGAAAACCGGCTTGGAAAGTGCTTAGCAGTTTTTTCTCTTCTACCCACCTCATAAGCCTGCAATAAAGAATTTGGGTAAATATTTTTCTCAAGCAAGGAAGAATTGAAATGCCTCTATAGTTTTCTGGTGAGCTGGGATCTCCTTTTTTGAAAATTGGGCAAATTTGTGACATCAAAAAAGACTGAGGTATTTCTTCCTTTTCAAGAAGCTTATTAAAAAAATCAAGAAGAAGATTAAGGAAGGACGGGGAGGAGTTTTTATAGAACTCGGCTGGAATTCCATCTAGCCCGGATGCCTTATTGTTTTTCATATTTTTAAGAGTTGTTTGTAATTCGTTATTTGAAATAGGTTCATCTAGTTATGCTTTATATAATTTTCATAAGGAAAATGGCATGAGTCCCATAAATTTTTGTCGAATACTTTGAAAATAGAAATCTTTTATTTTTCGTATTTCTATCGATTTCTGATTTAAGGATTTGCTACACCAACTTTTGGAACTCTGGTTGTCAGGAGATTTGGTGTTTGCTTCGGTAGAAGTGTCATCAAGAAATTGATTTGAAGTTGTTTCCTTATTTTGTTTTTTACTCAAAAAATCACATTCATTGATAAAATATAAATTTAAAAAATAAATACATAATTGTGTTTGTTTAAACAATGCCTAAATGCCATTTTAAATGAGAGTCGTTTCATTTTTTTCTCCATTTTTTCTGCTGAATTATGTGACGTGAACTCACTTTCACTGTAATTTCTGTCTTAATACAAGAAAATTAATCCTACATTCATATATTAATATGTATGTGCATAATAATATCTTTTAAAAAAGGACAAGAAACACACTGGGTAACTATTCCTTACGTACTCAAAAACTGCTAAAGAAGACAAGAAAACTAGTGCATTAGTGTACTCGTATTTCTTAATTTTTTTTCTCATTTTTTGATTGACATGCTAGGTGCATCGTAGTCTGCGTTCTCATCATCGTCGTCATGTTCTGTTCATGTCTCTTCAATGTCTGGGGTTCATGAACCTCTTCGCTGCCTTAAGGCGACGACGGCAAAAGGTGGACTCTATTCTTCAGAGTGAAACGAACATTTCCACATCCTCTTTGCTCTTACTCCTGCAGCTTTTCTCTGGCGTAAGTAGTTTTCCATGCGGCTCAGCAAAACTTCATTAGGCTCGTAATTCATTGTCTCTTTGTCTGTTATCTTGTATGTATGTGTGTGAGAGGGATGATGCAGAAAAAATGCTTCCTACAAGTGCACCCTCTATTTAAGGTATGCAGAGAATTTCTTTTAAGCCATGTGCTTGTGTTTGTTTGCGTGTTTATAGTGTTGTATGGGTAGGTTCACTTTCGCTATAGTAGTATAGTTCAAGAAAAGAAAGAGGAAAAAGTTGATGAAAAGTATCCGGGATAAGTGGCTTAAGTAGATCTAATCATTCATTTCCTTACATCTGCCCGACCGAAGATGACGATGAGAGTTCACCTTGTTATTGGATGTCACCGAGTCTCCTGAATGTTGAGTGTCTTACAAACACATATCTTTTTGACTGAGATAAGGCAAGGTGATGTTGAAATTAATTATTAATTATGTAAGAAAACTAATAGAATTTTAATTCTGCCACGCAAGCACACCTTAACGCAAGTGTTGCCAATTTAAAAGATAAACAAGATATGGAAAAGCATGTGATGCGATGAAAGACAATTTTGTTAGTTTGTTATATAACTTTGAACGTGATATTCAGGAAGTGCATGGCTGATACGTACTATCGCGATTTGTATAGTTTTGTTAACGATGTGTGTGGCAGCAGATGAAAGTGTTCATTAGTAGTAACGGTATGAAGTAAATGTAAAGGGAACAAAATTGTGTGAAAGATGAAAAAATATGAGTCTTGGTTTTTATCGATAAACACGAAAATGTAAGAACTGAAGATTACACTACAAATAAGATTATCTTGCATTTGATATTAAAGACGTAGTTTAAACTTAAAAATCAATTCCCTTGGAAGTTTCTTATCACAATATCCTGAATACATATCTATATAACATATTTATGTTTTTTTTCTCTAAAGAAAAAAACTGCTATTTAATCATATTACCTTTCTAATATGTAGGTAGCGCAAGTGAAAATCAGTCAGTATTGATTTGTGAAATTTCGAAATCTCTTCCCAAATATCATTTATACAATAAATTAACAAACTCTTTTGGTAGTTCAAAATTAATTATAACCCATTAAACTCTTCAATACACTTTGCTTAAAGACAAAAACTAAAACGAACTAAAACGATACCAAAAAACTCAACAACTGCTTGAAAAATATAAACACAAATTCAGCAATGACAATAATTTGTCACACAGAAATCATAAATCAGCGACATAATGGCCCATAAAGTCGCAGCTCAAAATCGAGACATTCATTAATTAATATCAATAAAAACAAATATCAAATACTTTATAGGATTATCTCCATTCCCATCTACAATAACAAAAAATCGAGAACATCTTTCCTTCTCTCAATATGCCAACCCTGATGGTTTTGATACATTTTTTTTTGTTTTATCTGCAAAACTGATTCCACTAACCAATATTGAATCTCAAAAACTGTCATTGATTTGTCGGAGCTCTATCTACGTACCATGTGACTTTCTTATAGCAGAGTTGTGCACAAAATGATGTATGTCGTTCATCGTTGTCCTTTATGCGAAATAGGAAAACAACAATACAATCAACAAATCGCTAGTCAAACTCAGCCAAAAACAGATATTTTCTCAAAAAAAAAAAAAACAATAGAAACTAGAAATATAATCCCGACCCTTCTTAAATGGCTGCTGCTGCGTTAGTAACTATCGGGAAAGGGCAAAAAGTCTCTCAGTTTCGAGACACAGAAAAAAACACTCTTTTCAGAAAATAAAGCTGTCCATGGCACAAATATGTACGTTTTAACAAGATATTGAAATGTAAGCAAAACACGGATTTTTATATTTATTTGAATGCCTTTTTTTCCGCAGTTAAGAGAAACAAAAAATTATAACAAGAAAAAGAACATAGAGAAGAAGAGAAAATATGGCTTGGGACTGGGACCTGGGAAAATAGAATCATATAGAAGATATTAGGTTTCTTTAAGGAGCTTGATGGACAAAACGGGAAATGCCGATAAGAATAAAATGAAATTAAATAGGAAACTAAAATGTCCCAAATGGAAAATGAAGCGGAAATCAATGCGTCTCCTTTTTTTTTTTTTTAGTAGTGCGGGATGCTGTCATCTTGTGTTTTATATCTATTCTGGAAGAGCCGAAGAAATGGATTGTTAGAAGGAAAAAAAAACAAGAAATTTATTTGATCTGTTGGAGCAGAGAACATGGGTGGTTTTTGAAACAGTATATTTATTGCAGAACCCTTGTATCGTTTTTTGTTGGACCCAAAGGATCTGGAAATTCTAATTTATTTCACTTGCACTGTCGCATGTCGTGCTAAAATTGTCTTAAAAATATTTAAGTTCTTATTTTTTGAAGAAAATATTCAACTCACTAGGAAAATTACCTTACGCTCAGACGAACATAACACACAGGATACAGAGCAACAAACAGTGTGCCAAAAGCCACTTTTTAGTAATAATTCCTGGGTTTTACGGATAGAGGTTTCCGGACAAGTCTCCTCCCAACCTTATTGAAAGTCCTTCTTACATTGTTGCACTTGAGATTTACCATTTCTGCCATTTTATTTCAAAATATTTTGCAGCTCCAATCAATGCACCGAACAAGCTAAGAATTGTAAACATTTCATTTTCCATTTCAATCAACTTTCAAAATCAAAAATATCAACTTTCGAAATTTAATATTATTTCAATATTTTGCCCTTTACCACGTGTCCAACAAATCATTCCATAATATTTCACATTATCCGCACTATCGAACTAAGACGAAAAACCCATTAAAAACACACAAACACATAAAAAATTTGATGTCTGCCAAAAAAAAAAATAAACATTTTCCACAACTTTGCTCTCCCGCCAGCTCCTCAAACCCAACACAAACCACACAACATAGATATCAAATCGTCTAACGTTATGCCAGTATAAACACTATCCAACCCATCAGGATAATAAAAATGTTTTCCTTCACAAAAATTTACTTTTTTAGCAACCAGAAGCAGCAGCACATCCCAACACAGATACAATCTAGGATATGGCTATTTGGGAATAAAACACATGAACCAGAAAACAGGATGACACAAATGCAACCATCTCACAGCATATACGTATAAAAGCGATGTCCTGCCAAATCCTTAAACTCGTTGATTCAATGACATCCCAAAAACCTAAAACACCACCTTGAAAAATGTTTTCCAACGAAAATTCCTGTTTACTCGGAATTTCCTGTATATGGTTCGGACCTTTTGTCAGTTTATAAACACACACATTTTCCAGATCATGTCTTGGATGACAAAAAAAAAAAATTGCCGCATTTAACTTAGGGTCAACACAACATAGTGCAAACGAAAATATCATCTCACTGTCCAAATATGAAGGGCCACAACCAGGACGAAAAAGGAGTAAGCACTGGGTACAGTGGTGTGGTAGGTGTACTTTTTACTTCCAAATGATTTAGCACATTTCGGACAAATGATGATGCCTGATATCGGCAATAGCCATCTATGATATTGTTTCCACCTGACAGATTCCATTTGCGATGAAATCTATGTGACGCTTTTTCGCCATAAATATTTATGGCTTTCAAGATCGATTTTTATCGGGATTCGGAGACGGTGATTCTTTTTTTTTTCTTTCTTAATTCTATTTTTGTCACGGTCGGTGGTGGTGGTCTGTAACAAGTTGTTCCGGATAAAATGTGAGCTTTGTGGACGGTATCAGGTTGATATTTATGCGGAGGACGATAAGACAGAATTAAAAAAAAACCTATTTTGAGGTTTGGTTAGATCCAGAATTAGGTCTCCGGAGATAAGTGATTATCAGCGGCAGCGTTCTGAAGAATAAGCAGTGGTAGAGATGCAAGAAGTTCTTCCATGTCTTCCGATTGTTGGCTGACGCCCGCCATTCAGTTTCATACCCCAAGGCTTTGGGCGTCCTGGACTATACCATCCTTCTATCGCGCTGTCTCCTGACTATATGGGCCGGCTCCTCTTTGCTCCTACAAGCTAGGTGTCCAAACCACCGCCGGCGCGTTTACCAGGTTTACTTTTTGTCATCAAGTCTGCTTCGTGGTAGACTTGACATAGCTCGTGGTTACTTGTAAGCCCATTGTCTTATATAGCAGCGGTTTAAAAGGTTTCGTAAGATATCTGGTTTTACCGAGCCTTGAAAGACTAATTAGTTATGTTGGCTTTGAGCCCGCGCATTTCTTCGTCCATATTGTTATCAGCTGCTACTACTGACCCAAGGTAATTGAAGGATCGCACTACTTCGACGGGGCCACCATGTACTTAGTTTTTCCGTCATTTATATGCAGCCCCAGGTTTTTTACTGCCTGCTCGATCTGGATAAATGAGGATTGTACAGCTTGTGGGTTCCTTCCAAAGATGTCGTCTGCGTATGCAAATAATTGGGTGGACTTGGTGACGATAGTCCCCTTGATCGATGTTCTAGGGTCACGGATTGCTTTCTCCAATACCAGGGTTGGAGAGGAGGTAGACAAGTACATACAAGGCAGATAAAGGTGTGGATAGAAATCTGTATACTTTAATTTAGCTTGACACGTTGGTCATGGTCACCTCCTATACCGTCTTATTGGTTTACTTGGGATGCCGAATTCAATTATTAAGTCAATCAGACTTTTAAAGTGGATATTGCAAGATATGTTGAGCTGTTGAGATCGATGGCGTGTTGGCTTCTAAGAAATTAAGTACCTTAGCTTCATTTTTATACGATAGGAGAAAAACTTTCGGAAAAAAACATTAAAACCTTGGGGATGTCTTTTTGCCACGCTTCATAACTCTTGATTTGTTTTTCAAATGACATTTTTTTACCCATTCACTCACTGAATGAATATTGAATATGGAAAAACTATAAAATATCTTGAAACCTTATCTTCTGTCGTTAACAGACAAGAATCTTTCAATAAATCAAAACTTTACTGATGGCTGCTTAAAGTGAGTGTCCTTAAAGAAATAGGTGAAAATGTGAAACTTCAAAACGACCAAAAACTTCTTAAATTTACCTAAATTAAAAAAAAATACGATGTCCTAAATAGCCAAAATTAGAAGACCTGTCTACTTTGCACTTTTAAATTTCTCCCCCATTGAATGTTAAAAAAAGCTCTCCCCATCATTGCTGTCTAATAAACACTTCATTTCATTTCAACATTATACTGCATCAATCTGAACATAAAATGGTGTGACGACGACCTCAAAATCACCCCTAAAAAAAAACCAACATCATTGGCTTTTGGCGTACTCCTTGTCTACACACAGTTTCAAGAGTAATGCAACCTGAAGTAGTGGTGGCATTGACTAAAAGGCATCCGCACGTAATCGCACCCACAATCCCTTGAGCTATGTATACATCGACTCGGATATTCCCTACTTCTCTTGTGTATCTATAAAATGTGATGGAGCTTACGGAGGGTGCGAAACTGTCATTTATCGACAGCGACACACTGAATACCAGGTGGGGGACTGAGGAGAGACAGATAAAGCGGTGAGAGAGAAAATAAACAGAAGCCAAATTCCCTCGAGGGACTCCCCAGATTGTCAAGGCTTATTTAGCAAAAATTAATGAGAAACAACTTCCGCTTTTAAGTACTCAACTCTGTAAACAAAATCACGCCACAAAGTATGCATACAGTTTATGAACACACGAACGCTTACAATAACAACAACTTCAACAAAAAACGCCCAACCTCATGTTAATATCGGGATGTTGCGGCTGCTTTCAATTGTTGGAATACCTGAAATCAAGTGCCTTTGTGTGGTTTTAGAATGTTCTGTACATGATATCGCATCAATCGACAACAAAGCCTTTCATATCGCATTTGTGGAATCTCAAGATCACAATTTTCGACGACAACGAGAAACTCGAACGCCTGCAACCCTGAAAACTAATTTGCCTTTGCCTTCGCACCATCAATTAGGCAACATGTTCAATTACTGCTTACGCTTGCATTTTTCGCCTTCAAGAGTGTTCCTATCATATCGTCCTTGTCATAGTAATAGCAGCCGTTCGTCGGGGGTAAAGAAGTGGAAAACGCAAAAAGGCAAGCCACACAATCCTCGAGAGAAGATGATGATCCCAAAACCATCAGCAAGTCATTAAATAGTCCTCTTCGCTTTTTCTCGTTTTTTGAGACGAACAGAAAAGATATTCAAGTCCCAAAATGCGCCGCCTGTGGTGTCGAAATGGATTTCCTCTTTTTTACTTGCTCCTGTGGGTAAAGTATTGCAATCGGGAAAATTTTCAATCTTCTTGAGATTTCAATCAATCTTCAAGTGTTGTATTACATGATGAGGAGCCAAAGAAGTCGAGACTCGAAGAATCATGCACAAAATCGGAAGTATCATAAAATCGGAATCAACACATTTAAAAGAACGGGCGGGCGGTTGTTTAGAGAGCGGTTGGTGTTTGTGGTTTTGGTGCGGCATTCCGGATTGAATACAGTGGGTAGGATTTGAGTACATTATTGATGTCTTGTTTATCAAACAAAAATATGTTTGTTTTTCATGGTGTATGTATCCATACCTAGAATAGGGAATTAAAGGTGGTAAGAGACACGAGAAAAGGTGGTTGGAAATATTTTTTGTTAAAGAGTTAAACATCACTTATGAGCACATCATTAAAATGAAATGAGTTTTACTTTTGACTGAACATGTGAATAATTTTGTCAAAGGTGTTATTATCTGATTAAGTGTTTTTGAGTTTGCTTTAATTGACAGGTTGACATTCCGTTTCCGTTTTCGATAAGCCTAGTTTTAAGTTCATAGATTCTTAGTTATATGGTTTATCAGCATTTAGTTTAAAAAAATGTTCTGTTCATATCCGTCAATGAATGCTCAATGCTCTTATTATGTTGACAAAATAAAAATGTCAACAAGTTTTAAGGAATTGTACGTTTTTTTAATTTCTTAGCGTATGTCTAATTACTGCCACTTGTATTTTAGCTATAAAACGTGACATACGATTGTATTCCAGATTCCAGATTGTTCTATTAGAATAGGTTTGCGGTTTCCTTATGACACTATTGTAAGTTTCCAATCTTTTAAGCTATGTAGTAATTAATAGTATTCAGGATTTTGCGTTTAAGGGGAAAGTGCCATAGCTTAGTTCTTAAAACAAAAGAGAGTCTCCTTCATGTTTTAGAAGATAGCTAGTCCCAAAGCAACCTTTCCTCACTCACCGGCTGTGAAGTAACATTCATTCGAGAAAATGGCTTCTATTGAATTTAGCATCTTCACTTCATGTCTAGACAGGCGTTGATATGCTACGTTTACATACAGTACTGTGAACCTTTTCCTCGTGCGTTGCGAGAATTTCAGCTCATTCGGTACTTGATGCGTCTTCATGCAATGTGCGTCCAAATCTATATCTTAAATTTCATTAAAATTTTGTTCCTAACCACATTTGGAAGATAAACGGTCCCATAATGACATCACTCCTAAATCCACTCGAAATTGTCACACACAAATTGATTAATTTATGTATGTCAGGGTATTCCAAATCGTAGATCTCACAATTTTCTGTTTACCTCAGTGAATCTTGTGAAAAAAGAAGATTTTTCCTCCAAAATCGATGATCACTTCAAGGCGTTATGACTCTGAGACTCAAACTGCAAATTTAAAAGGAAGCAGATGGTCGTATGCCTTCAATTGCTAACTAAACTGCACTTTTGGATTCTCAACTCTCCAGTTTTTGCATATCTCCATGTTTCGAGTAAGTGCATTACGTTTTTTGTGCTCCATTATCTCGCGAACTACTCAAAATATTGACATTCGACGCAGAATTGCTTTATTAAGAACTAATTTAGTTTCCAGCAAAATCGGTTAAGTGGTTTTTCAATGCAATTAAAAAACTAAAAATAGATCAACAAAATCTGAAAGTAATTAAAATTTAACATTTTTCATTTATGGACGTGAATTATGATCATTTCAGCATAAATTTCAACAACAGTGAAATAATATCCAATAAACAATTGAAAATGTGTTTAAGTCGATACCTATATTTTCGTATTTTCAAGGAAGAACAGATCTTATTCATTTATGAATTTTAATTTATAACGCAAAGTTGTGAATGTGGTGTTACCCGCGATAACCGGGATAAAAAGTAGCCTATGCGATTTTCTGACCCCTAAACCACCACTACATAGTACATAAATGCAAAAAAAATCATGTCAGTTCCATGCTGTATGCAAATTTAAAACAAATCTATATTGCGAAAACCGTACATTTTATCGGGATAAAAAGTAGCCCTTGTTGCTTTTTGTACCTCCAAGAATATTATGTACAAATTTTACAGACTTTCAAACGCATACTATACATATGTATATGTATATGTACGTATACGTATGCATATTGTATACTAGCCGACCCTGCGAACTTCGTCTCGCCACCCTTCGATTAAAATAGAGAACTTCATATCTGAATTTTTTCAAGCTCTACAACTAACATTCTTCTTTCATTAAAGCATGAAATAAAATGCAAATTTCTTTGAAAAATTCAAAAACTTCTCTGTTTTGACTATTTCACAAAAATCAGAATTCCAAACAGCTTATCCACCTTATTTGCTGACTTTCCCGTAAGATTTTCTCAAAAAATTATTTTTATACAATGAAAATTTTATAAAATTGCATTGAGGATTGAGCGGATTAAGAGTCCAAACCGGACATACAAACAAACCAATGCACCTTAAATTCAATGTTGAAGTTCTTCGTGCTCTCGTAGAGTTTTCCGAGTTCCCAATCAAAAAATTTCCATTTTTCTATTTAAGAATCAATGCACTTTCTATTTGCCATTGGAAAACCCATTTCGAAATTTTCCAAATTTCCATTTGAAAACCGATACACCTGCAATAATATGCTATTTTCCCTTTGAAAACCAAAGAGTTTTCCGAGTTTTTCATCAGAACTTTCTATTTTCCATTGGAAAACCCATTTTGAAATTTTCCAGTTTTCCATTTGAAAACGAATGCACCTGCAATAATATGCAATTTTTCCAATGAGTTTTCCGAGTTTTTCATCAAGAACTTTCTGTTTTTCCATTCGAAAACCCATTTTGAAACAAAAAATTCCAAGCAAAAAAAAATCAAATTTCCGACCTTTGTTTGGTTTTTCCAGTTTTCCCACTCTTCCATGAGGTTTTTTCCAATTTCTTTTTTCACAGAAATCATCACTGAATGCAACAGTATGAACCATGAAAATTTCACAAATATCTGTTGGGCCATTTCGGAGTCTATAAGAGACATACAAACAAACAAACAAACACACATCCATTTTTATATACACTCCGCTTCAACTGAATAAGAACACATTTTTTCAAAAGTTTGCTGTCCATTTTTTCTTCACTTTGAAAGTTAATGCATCATTTGATGATGGTAACCGATAGCTTATGATGTTAAGAAAACAAATCAAAAAGAATAATTTAAAAAGGACCACTAGTTTTTCCCTGGCTCTCATGCAAAGCTTTCCAGATTGAAAAACTCAGTTTTTTTTTGCGTCAACTGAATAAGCACAACTTTTAAAAATGCAAATAAAATCTAACAGAAAGAAATGAACAAGATTTTCATTAAATATTTTTTGTATTGGTTATTTCTAGTATTGGGTACTACCACCTTTATTCTTGATTACTTCATAAATTCGGGCTGGCATGGAATCGTATAAACTCTTTAAGTAGTCCAGCGAAGTTTCTCTCCATGGTAACTTAATGGCTGGAATTTGCAATTCTCTGTCCTCAAATTGACGGCCTGACTCATAATCTTTACGTACCAGCCATCCCCATTCATTTTCTATAAGGTTCAGGTCAGGTAAATAGGGCGACCATTGAAGCAATTCAACATTCTGGTCCTGTTTCCCACTTTTGACAGCGCGCTACGTTTGGATAGGGTCGTTGTCCTATTGGAAAATCCATTTACCGGATCCACAAATATCCAAAAATGAAGGAAACTTTCTTTCCAATATTCTGTTGAAGGTAATTGCAGTCGTTTTTAACATTTCAAACTCAAGCTCAATATTCCCAAAGTAGCTAACTGCTCCCCATATCATAACTCCACCTTCTCCACCATGATGCCGCGCTAAAAATCATTCTTCTTTTCTCAAATCGTGAAAGTAATAATTAGAACCATCAGGGACATCAAAATTGAAACTCTTCTCATCCAAAAAATCCGCGTTGTGCCACACATTTTTCCAACTCACATCGAGTCTAGAAAATCTTAAACGAATATCTTTTCGTTGCTGGTATAGTGGTGGTTTCTTTTGGAGTTGCAATCGATTTAAATGATCTGCGCTATTTGGTACTCTGTGGACTGTTGAAACACCTGCAGTTAAACCAACTTTTTGTTTAATTTTTACCACGGAGGCACATGAACTGGAAGCACATCTCAAAATTGCTCGTCGATCAACTTCGAATGTTGCCGTTTTCTTACCACCTTTCATGTTTTTTTCGTACAAACTTATGTTTCTGAGGTACGAATAGACAACACTAAGACTCCGATCAATGTTGGTAGCTAAAGCACGCACGGTCAGTCTTTATTCTTTTAACGAATCAATTTAAACTCGTCCGACACTATAACAGCTTCTGATCTAACCATTTTTTTGTTAATTCTAATTAAACGGCTAAATGTCACTAAGAACACTTCAACTTTTGATTTGGTATACCAATTAACTTAAAACTCTAAGAACCAATGAAGATAATGAGAGTGAAAGATTGTGTGCTTATTCAGTTGACGCAAAAAAAAACTGAGTTTTTCAATCTGGAAAGCTTTGCATGAGAGCCAGGGAAAAACTAGTGGTCCTTTTTAAATTATTCTTTTTGATTTGTTTTCTTAACATCATAAGCTATCGGTTACCATCATCAAATGATGCATTAACTTTCAAAGTGAAGAAAAAATGGACAGCAAACTTTTGAAAAAATGTGTTCTTATTCAGTTGAAGCGGAGTGTATATAGAGATGATGATATTTAATTTTACTTATTTTTCAACTCTGGGAATAAAGTCGTGTGGACCACAGAGGGGTCGCACTAATTTTTTTTTACCCTGAGGATGAGAACATAGTTCTGGGCAGGTTATACTCATTCAACCCGCTCCGCATTGAATTAGTTATCAAAATTGATTTTCGCACAGATTTATAATCTGTGTTCTAAATTTGGAGTTTTTCTGTCCTAAATTGAAACCAGAGTTTTGATACCTTCAGCTTGTTTAGTTTAATGTAACGAGGACCTACCGATCTACATACACGTTGGTGATGCCACCACTAGCGACCTGTACTTTCCGAACTACCAGAACTGCGGACTGCTGTGTTAAATGCTATAGTAGAGGATATGTTTTCTTATTTACCAAATATTGATCGAGCTATATTAAGTGCCACCAGTTGCCATAAGTCTGCTGACCTGATAACACTAGAAGCACATATAGCTTCTGATCGACCAGAGCTGTGGTTTGCTGACCTATAAGAATTCAACCTTCTGTGTTGTTTTTCACCAGATACAAGATCTTCTTATTTACTGGATCTTCTTCCTGCTGCATTGAGTGCTAAAAGTTTATGTTCAATATCTCCGACTATGTTGGAATAGTATTTTCGAACTTCTCTAAGCCAGATAGCCTACACCAAGAAATAACAAACCGAATTTTTGGCAAAGATAATAACCTGCCTAAAATCATAACCTCATAACAAAACTAAAACCTAAACTTTTATTTCTTTTGTATTGCAGATAAAGATACTGAGAACATGGCATCAACAGGTTCTATACAAAGCTCAAGACCAAGACCAAATCTTTAGTATTTTTTTCCTTTTTCAAAATAACAAAAATGAATTTAATTATTTTGTTTAACTTACCGTTTCATATTTGCCCACCAAAATCGAAACTGAAAATGTCAAAAACATAAAGCTTTGTAGAATCGATATTTTGTTAGGACAGCAAGAAATCGAAAGTATTTAAAACGAAATGAAATTTAGAACACTTCTTCTTTAAAAACGAAAATATTTCTTTTGTAAACGAAAACTAGAACAGGGGTGATATCTCTGATTTAATTATGAAATAAGCTTTAGAACCGAACTTATATTTCTTATAAAGTTGATTTATTCATTCCCTGGCTGAATCGCTGGAGCTATAAGCTACCTCCAAAATCCAGTATATCAGCAACTACTGTTTACTACTTGTTGAAACAAAAAAATTAGTCATCACGACTCAAAAGCTCTTACCCTTTAATGTCGTAGCGGCAATTTCTTCCTCAAATATGTGATATGAAAAAATTAAACGATTATGCCAGTCGCGTGTAAACAGCTATAAAAATTCTCTTTTAATTGATGTGTATCGTGCATTTTTAACATAAGAAATCAGTTCCGCCAAATCATCTCCCAAAATGAGCGAATTCCCACGACACAGTTCCTGCTTTTCAAACTTTACCAGACTTTCGTATACCCTTTTTGAAAGTCCTTCAAAACCTATCAAATTGTCATTTTGTCGGATTTGCTGGTTGCTGTTATTTAGGCCTATTTTATTTTTATTGTTGAATTTGTAAAAAAAAAACTGTTTTGGCATTTTTCACAGAAACACTTCTCTTTGGGTTCTGATTTCTCTTCTTCTATTTTTTTTTGGTAAAACTTTTCCCAGTCTTAAAGTACCACCAGACCGTCGTCGATTGAATTCATTGTTGAAGCCTTTAAGTGAACATCTTCATTATGACGTGGATAGCCATCTTGGAGATAGCGAGTGTTAAGGCAGTATAACAACTAACACAGACACAAAACAGATTTTTCCCACATGATTGTTGATGGCAAGCCGAGAGGGTGTGAAAGATGAATATTTCGATTGTTCTAAAGAAAAATACCAGCCTGATAGATGGGACGAGATTCTTGTCCTCTGGTGATGGTAGCGTGTGGCTTTTATCACTTTACTTTACCAAGAGCGACCGAGTATAAATCGAATATCTGAGAAAAAAAATGGCCTATAGTGCTGGGCGTAGTAATTGCGGTCAATCTTTTTTGACGATACAAATCAGTGACATATTTTATTTGCAGGGGTGGGCAGAGGACTAGTCTTCCTTTTCCTTTTTGTTTGTTTGGGGTTTTCGGATAAAAAACAAAATCCTGCAATAGAATTTCAGGATTTTTGAATTGAAAGAACAACAACACGAACTTCGACTAGGCAGACATTAATTTTCATGAACACTCGAAATACAGAAGCAAAGCGGTTAAAAGAGGATTGACGTCTTACTTCCATTGGTTAAGTACATAACGCTAGACAAGATTTATATTAAGTGACATTTGGTGAATATTAAATTGAGTGACGAAGGCAGAGTTTGCGGATTGAACTTGAAATTAAAGGGACGAATGTCTTGACAAACATTAATTAAAGCCATTTAATTCAAGTGGTATAATGTGATTTTAGACTTTTAGAAAAAACTAAAAATTAGTTAAATTTATTACTCTATAAAATAATAAAACAAAAATAGAACAAGCTTATAAGCCCATTTTGTCTTATAAATCTAAACCAAGTCAAAAACTCCGCAGAAAAAGACACAACATTCACATTTTGCTTTGAAATGAAATAATAGGTAAACGTTTTGTTTTGAATGCGGCAACAATTACTGCAAACATCCTGGCTGCAGGACGTTACGCCTGCGAGCAATCTCGTTTTCGTCAAATGAATAAATCTCATAAATCCTCGTTTTATTTATTTGCACGTTCAACCTCAAACTGGATTTTATTGTTTTAGCCTTACACAGAAAAAGGGTGAGTTTTCGACGTCGTCGTAGTCACATACAATGACAAACTCTGCCTTTTATTCGAAAAATCTATTGTATTGCGTGAGTGCCTCTCTATTTTAAAATAACACACATTTAATTGTTCGCACTAATTAATTTTCCATTCAATTGAGTTTGCATAATTTACACTATGGACTTTCCTGAGGCAATTTGTCCTAAAAGTCTATGAATAAAACAATGCTGCTCCCGTAGTTGGTTGCTCTTCTGACAAAGTTTAAATTGTTATAAAAAAAGAAACAAGAAAACACAATGAAACTTTTAATAATAATTGTATTTAGTGTGTCTATCTAATTAAGGAACAAATAAATGAAGCATCACTACGGCAGCACTTTCTGACTCACCACAGAAAAGCCAAAGCCAACTATAGCAAACCAAAACCCCATTAAGCCCTACTACCCCCATATCAGTCAACCACGATAACGTTCACTATCTGAAATAGTAGGAGCATACAGATATGTCGCCTTCGACATCGTCGTCGTCTTGTACGTCGACATCGATGGTAGTTGTTTAAATTCATAGGCTCTATTGCCTTTGGTCTTTTATAGGAAATATAGAAAATTGGGTTCGCTGACGCCTCTCTGCCTTCATTAAAGAAATATTATTTTCCGATGTCAATGAAGCCAATGGGAGAGAGGGAGAAAACTTAAAACAAAAGACGAAGAGCAAAAACAACTAAAAACAAAAAAAAGAAGGATATCTACCTATTTGTATCTTGAGATGGGTGAAATATTGAGATTCACATAAGTTAGAACTGGTACAAGTGATCCGACGGTAATTGTGTCATGAACTTTTACTATGGCAGACGTGCCGTATCTTCAATCATTGTGTGGTGCTCCGAAAACTGATTCCTTTCGTAGTACTACTACTACCTAAATATACCCTCCTATAGTATTGGATATGATGCTGGGCTGTGGGGCTCAGGGTGCTCTTCATTCTTTGCACACACATTGTCGTTATAATTATTTCATGTATATTTAATTCTAAAAATTATATGCCTTATTAATTTTGTATTGTCAGTCGAAGTGACGGATAGTATCGGAGGAGGTATTTGAGGCAGTCTGAAAAGGGTAGCCGGACTATTCTTTACTATGACTAGCATTGGCTGTCGTCTGCGATCGTAGAACAAAAAATAAAACATAAAACTATACGGTTTGGTTGAATAAAAATTAAAACTTTTATAATTTACAAAACAATAAGTTGAAGTTGATTGTGCTTAAATAGTTTTTTCCAAAGCGTTTGATCAACTTTCGAATGCTATTGTGGAGGTCCAATTTAGAAATTCCAGAACAATCTTCCCAACCAACGCTTTCCAGATAAATGCCAATAAGATGTTGACGACAAGGAATTCCAAATCAGACTAAAAACTATATTTATTTCAAAGTCATTACAAAGTAAATTATATAACTAACTAATACATGTAAATTATATTATACAGTTTTCATAGAGAAAATATTGTTGTATATGTCTTCCGTTATCGTTGGTCGATACAGGGTATTCCATACTATAATCAAGTTATATTGAATTCTTACAATTTTCCTCCAGGATTCGTTAAATGGCTTTCTTTTATTCACGATAATAGATCTTACCATCTTAAATTCAGAATCTCTTACTCAAAACCTTCCATCACAAGGTAGTCACTTAGGGCCCCTTTTATTGATTTAGCTTCTAAACATTCACCGTTAAGTGTCCGAAATAGTAAATTTCTTATCTTTGCAGATAATATTGTGATGTTCAAAAATATAACATCTAATGAAGATGATAAAGATCATTGATTTTTCTATTTCAGTTTAGCTAAAGGTAAGGCTGCCTCGGGAGCTTTCACACCATGCGATTCTTTTAAGGTATCTCGGAAAAAATTGAGGAATGCTTTTTTTTAATGCGTCTATATTTCGGGGACTTCTCGCTTTATTATGGTCTCTTGCGTAGTCCCACTAAAAAAAATCCTACTGTACCAAATCGCATCTTGTGTGGTTTGCTGCCTCGTCTTGTTGATCTTCAATCGGCGGCCAAAAAAAATCGGTTATCATTCGACCATATCGTTCCGAATTGACTATAACAATCCACCCATTTACGTACGACCTTAGAGCACACCAAAAAGTCACTTTTTCTGGATGCAATGGCACTTCTTCGATTACTTGTGGGATTTTGAGCCCCATATACGGTAATTTTGTTTGTTTAGATAGATAGATAGATAGATAGATATAGATTTTATTAATAATTCAGTGTATAAAGAACAGTACAGAATGGTATATAAAATCATAATACGTAATGTAGGCATTACAGTATTATTGACATAACATAAATAATGTTGTCTGTCAGGTTGGCTAAATAATATTAATATAATAATGCATATTATAAAATTAAAGAAATAGCAGTTACATCATTTTCTAATTAATTCAATAATCTGATTTACATTTCCTTGTTTCTACTTAAAAAAAATTCATTAATTAATAACTCTCTATACTTCAAACAATAATTTAAAAAGCTGAAAAGAGTTGGAAAGTTTTTGCCATTTAAAATTTCATAGAGCTCTTCAAGAGAAAGCACACTTTTACCGAAACATTTAAGTCTAGAGTTCCCAAAAACTGGACATCTGCCAATAAAGTGGAACGTATTCTCCACTTCATCTTGGTTGCAAATAGTGCAGATACCGACTGTATCTTTTTTGAAAGCTCTGGCATTAATATTGAGAAGCCCTCCTCTAGCTTTGAGAACTAAGCTAACCAAATGAGAAGAATTTTTGTCGATAAAGTATGGCAAGATGTTGTAATCAAGGTGAGGATAAAGATCGTGGAACTGAGAATTTCTAGCGGAACTGATGTTATTCGTGGTTTCTGATATTTTTAGTCTTTCAAGAATATTCTCGTGCAGTTCGAACAATGAGGAGGTAAAAGTGTTGGTATTTGTACTTATGTTCAGGTCATTGCATATGTCTCTCCACTCACGGGCCCAGTAAACGTTTTCAGCCAATATCTTTTCTGCGAGAATACGTGTTAATCTTGAACTAGGAAGTTTAAGCGTTTTTCTTATGTAATTAAAATGGAGTCGTAGCGTTTGAACAAACTGAGAATGAATTCCAGTCTCTAAATGTAGCATATAATTTGGGGTGTTATTGGGGAGGAACAACATCTTTTTAATGAAAAATCGAAACAGTTTTTCAACCTGTTCAAATCGCTTGAAGCCCCATATTTGAGCTCCATAAAACATTATGGATTTTGCTGCTGTGTCGAAAATCTTAATTTTTTGCGAAATAACTATTTTAGGGTTCTTAATGTAGTTTGACCATGTTGCATTAATTGCATTTTTAGAAACAACCAGCCTTGAATCAAGATGTTTGTTAAATGACAAATTATAGTTAAGAATGACACCCAAATATTTATATTGATTTACTATTTCAATTTGATTTCCTCCATAGGTCCAATTAAGATTTCTAGAAATTCTTGCGCCTTCACGGAAAACAACAATTTTTGACTTATTTAAGTTGATTTTCAGACCCCAAAGGCTACAGTAGCTAAACAAGTGATCAATCATGCTTTGCAAATCGGCTGGGCAATCAGCGAGTAAGACAAGATCATCTGCATAGAGTAAGATTTTGATGATCATATCCGCTATAAACACACCTCCTGGCAAGTCTTCATGAAGATCATTTAAATAAAGAGCAAATAGGAGAGGGCTTAACAAACATCCTTGCTTTACACCCTGGTTAACCAAGAAAGACTCCGACAATGATGTTTGATCCCACACCCGACATGTTGTGTTTTCATACAGCTGTTGAAGAATTCTAATAACCTTTGAGGATAATCCAAGACATGACAATTTGTAAAATAAGGAGTTACGTGGTATTAAATCAAAGGCGCAGGAAAAATCGACAAAGAATGCGAAAGTGTTTCTGTTTTTTTTACGATTAAGTTGTACGATGCTAGTAAGATTGAAAATATTGTCAGTAGTGGAGTATCCTTTACGGAAACCAGCCTGGTACTCACTGAGTATTTTGTTTGTTTACATACCCACCAAGAAATGTGCCTTATCGCTAGAAACAATGCTGTTCGAAAAATCGGTGTTGATTGTCTATATCTACAGCAGCGTGAATTGAACTTTGTTGGGATGGAGATGCAAATCCAAATGCTAAATACATCATTTTGAGAAGTACCACATGTCCAATTGCTGTGAACGACGGAATATCGGTCAATGCTTATAGCAGCAATATTTTCGACCGAACGTGTACAATGACTCAAAGGCCTTGCGACATCAGTAACAATTTCTTAACAATTTTACCGATTGCTAGCGTAGTCGGTCGATTATGACGACCGTAATCATCGCTTAATCCACGAAAAGTGACCACTTTTGAACTACCGTTTTTGGAGTAAGTTTTAAAATTTTTAACGCACTGTTTGGTTGCTGAACGATACATTATCGTAAATGGCAAACTTTCAACTAATATTACGAACATTTCAGATGACAGCTAAGTTTGACAAGTATCAAATTCCAGCGCTACCAAATTGAAACCACGAAGTTGATGACCCCATACATATCAAAATATGTTTCTGTATATGAACTTAAAATTATTGATCAATACTAATTTTTCCCCGGACGTTCTTTGCAATAGGTTGAAAATCTTACCGAAATCATTTTAATAGTAAAAAATACGTATACGCCACAGTGTACCATTATCTTTTATTCCATGCCTGTAAGAGAGTAAAAAAGGATGTTAACAAACACATTTAAACGTTAGTTTTGAAAAGTATGAGTTTAACATTCATCTCGAAAAATTTGATGACTGTTAAGTAGCACGAACTTTTAACTGAAATCTAAGTAAATAATTAACGTATAAACATAAACATAGGTATATGTAATGTTTATCGCCGATGTTTTTAAGTCCAGTTTATTAAAGAAAAAAGAATGAAAGAATGAATTTACATTCATTAAGGATATGATAAGGATCACATCACTTCAACCACGTGTTAATGTTGCATCTAGAATAATATTTTGAAACCATAAATTATCAATTATGAATGAGTTTTTTCAATATACGTCCACTTAACTTCAGTTCTATCATCCTCATGCTCTCTTTTCAATAATGCATAAGGACATTTATGCATCTTTGCATAGAGGAACAAGTTTTGTGAACTTAGTCAGACATTTT
Source organism: Sphaerophoria taeniata (assembly GCA_943590905.1). Classification (NCBI taxonomy): domain Eukaryota; kingdom Metazoa; phylum Arthropoda; class Insecta; order Diptera; family Syrphidae; genus Sphaerophoria; species Sphaerophoria taeniata. The sequence goes on from OX016541.1 coordinate 32,049,725, forward strand.
TGTTTATTTTTCCTATAAATAAAATAATTTATAATTTCATAATCGATAACGAAACATTAAAAAAGTTATAAATGTATGCATCTGCCGGACAGGAAATTTCGTTTAAAAATTCTAAATGTATATAAAAAAAAGAGAAAAATAGCAAATTTATTACGAATTCAATTTTAAATTAACAATTCACAAATACCTATAACACAGATTAATTTTTATAATTTATTTTATTTTTAACTGTTGAACAGAAAAACCAAATTGTTGAACAAAAATTTTTATTATTTTTTAAGTGTTAACCAATAAAAACAGCAAAAAAAAAGTGCTAAAGCGCGTATACTTTTCAAGTGTTCGAATTACAGCTTTTAGTTTTTTATTTAACAAGCACTACACAAATATTATGTATCAAAACCTACCGGTTGAATAATTTTAATTAATAGCTGTTTTTTTTTTGGTTTATCATATTTCATTTAATTTTTTGTTTTGCTTATCCTAATTGCAGGGTTATATAAAAATCGCCACAGTGCTGCTGGAACACCACTAACCATGGATTGGACTCGGTGGCAGTTCACATTCATTTGGAGCACATTTACAACAGGGAGTTTAATGTGGCTGCCAATTTGAGAAGCAGGACCGTGTCTGACTAACATACATTTTAACATCAATCAATATCGTAAATATGTATTTAATTTGATATTTAATAATTGTTCTATCAACATATGCATTCGTTGATATAAAAACAAAATATAAGCCTCTAATAAGTGTTAAAAGATTTGTCAACCATTTCAATTAAATTATACATTCATAAGCATATATGTCCTGATATACATATTTGTTGTTTCAACATTGACGAAAAAGTGTTTGTTTGTAGATGACATCAATCTGTTTATTTATTCAAGAACATCATGAATGTACGAATATGTTTCAAGTATGTATTTCAAATGTTTGGTCTCTTTGAACAAAAAAGTTGTAGATTGTCGTGAATTTCAGGATTTGAAGCCATTTGCACGTGTCCTGGAATTATTTTGAAAATTCATTTCATGTGGTCATAGGTTTCTGTTAGACTTCATGCTGGGGAAATCTTTTGATTTTAATGTACTTGATTTCCTTTATATTTAAAACTATTAATTTAAATTTTCAAAATCGAATATCATTTCAATAGAAAAAATACGCTGTTATCATCACAAAGTCTTGCTACATAGTTGTTGCTCTCACAAAACGAAAGAAGTTCTTTTACAAAAAGACAATTGAAATGGAAATAGGGAAATAAGTTAATACTTCCAATTCATTAGGGTTTTGTGGTTTAGTAAGAAAAACCTTATGGAAATGTATTAAATTTCATAGAATTCAAATACATTTATATACTGTTAACGAAAGAGGAGGTATTTTCTACAGAAAACGCATAGTTAAAAAAGTAACATTTCTATATTTGAAGAGCATCCGAAACTAACTATACAAAATGTTGATTCCTTACAGATAAAGCATTTCAATATTTCAATTAGTGATACTAGTTTATGCATGTCCTTAATTCACACAGTACGACGCCACCTGTTATGTACCTATATGATGGATGTATCCACTATCCATAATATGTTATCTGAAATCAATGATTCTTTGTATGAAATTAGAATTGGTATAATCACTTTTTAAAGACCGAGGGTGCATAAAAATTCAATTTAATTTTTTCGTTCTGCGTTTAGTTGCTTGCATTTCAGAGATGACATACATTTTTAATGCACGGAAGAAAAATTGACATAGTGTCCAGGCGCGGCTTAATAATTAAATTAATTAAAGCATCATTGGAATTTATGTTTTCAAGATCTATTATGCATGTCTGGTGCAAATTGATTTCAATTTCTGAATTAAAAAAATTATTAACAAACGCGTGCGGTATCTGGGGGGGAAAGAGGCGTGGGATTTAAAAAAAAAAAAAAAAAATTGATCCAAGTCACCTCTTCTAAAACTGATGCTCTTATACTGTCAGCAATTTTGAAATTGTGTTAAAATTCTGTCAAGAGACCAGGAAATGGATTTCTCAGTTTAAAATAAATCTCGAAAAGGCTTTTTTTTTTAAACAGCTTATAACTAAGCTCTTGAATTGGCTTATTACCTTAAAATTTCAGTTTTAAATATCCCCGAAAGTAGAAGTCAAACGATGTCGAGTTATATGCTCATTGTGGCCAATTAATATCTAAACAATGCCGTGAACGTAGTTTCGTTGGCTGTGTAGCAACTAAAATAGGGTCATTCATTTTCATTTTCATTTTCAATGAAAATGTTTTTTCGTTACAAAGTTTGGACCTTGTCATTAAGTGTGAAAAACAATATCATTAAATGTGAAATTACCCGACCAGGAAACTTATCAGACAATAAAGCCATAATTATTGGTCGTGTTGTGTAGCTCGCGGGCCAAAACAAATTGGTTATCCTTAATATATCCTATACCGCTCCAACCGTCCACTCATTGGCATCATCGAAAAAAAAATACCGACCAATGACACCTTTCGACCATAGACAAAATAATATATTTTTCTGGATGCAATGGCACCACATCCATCAACGACTTAGAAATGTGCTTCAGCCCTAAAGAAAATGTTGTTCGGTATTTATTGTACTGAAAAAGCCATCTACGGTGTTGTGAATGGTCAGCAGGTTCTTTTCTTTCGTGATTTGAATTTTGTAAAGATGGATATAGATCCGAATACAAAACACGCCATAGTAAGGTGTACGACACGTTTAATTGCTAAGAACGCCGCCGTTAAATCGATATTTTCGGATCATCAGCAACACTTGTGCTTGCAGCAGAAATATTTTCGACTGAACGTGCATTACGATGATGCACTGGTCCTGCGACATCAGTTAAGCCTCTCCAATCTCTCTAATTTCCTTACAATTTTATCCATTGCTTCCGTAGTCGGTCGACTATAATGACTATAACCATCGCGTTATGCGCGAAAAATGGCTATGGTTGATCATGTAGTAAGTTTTAATAATTTTAACGCGTTATTCGACAATTCAGATGACAGTTTTGTTTGACACACATCATTTGCTAGCAGCGCTATCAACTTGGAATCATAAAATGAATGAGTCCAAATTTCGAAAAGCAAGCACACAATTTATGATAATCAGAGCTCAAACACTGCTCAACCACAGAATTAAAGGTTGCAAAAAAAAAAAAATCGAGCAGCAACAGTTTGGAATTGCCAATAAAAACCAATATTGGTAGTTCTCAAATCCTCTTCTTTATGTATCTACTAGAAATTCATCAATTCTTAAGAGGAATGTAGTTATAAATACAAACAAAAAATTCAAATTTGAAGTTGTTTGTTTTAGGATGTTTACAGAAACTGCTATTACTGTAGGTTAGGTTAGGTAAGGTTACAGTGGCTGCGGATTCAGAATCCACACACTTAGGCCAAAAGAAAAAGGCCCATTGCGATACCACATGAATCTAGAGAATTACTTCTTACTAGTCGAACCATTTTGAGCTTTTTATAAAGCGAAGAAGATATTTGATATCCTTATTAGCTAGTTCACTGGGGTTATCATAAAAGTACTCTCCCAGATGAAGTTTGCGTCTTAGTGAAAGAGCAGGGCAAGTGCAGAGAAGGTGAGACATTGTTTCCTCTTCTTCCTCATCCATACAGCTCCTGCAGAAGTCATTTGAGGCTACACCAAGTCGTATTGCGTGTCTGCCTATAAGACAGTGTCCCGTAAGGACACCTATCAGGGAGCTAATATGAAGTCTGCTTTGAGATAACAAGTCTTTAGAGCGCTTTAAGTCCAGTGAAGCTATTACTGTAACGTGTTACACTATAAATGAAAAAAATGTATGTATTCGTATAAAAGGGACCTAAAGAAAATTTAGAAAAGAATAAAATAAATCGTCGCTTGGATAAATGTTTGTCGTATGTTACATTTGGCTACTTTTGGGAAAACGACATCAAAGTTCAGAATTTTTTTTCTCAAAAACCCTACGTCAGATATTCTTGAAAATTGTATGACTTACATATGTAAAAAAAAGTTGTTAGTTCATTAACGTTAAAATAAAATCGAAATAGTTGTTAAGGAACAATTTAGAGCCAATTTTGCTCAGAATGCCCTTGTCGTATGTGACTATTCCACCAAGTCTGCTAGTTTCCTAAACACATACGACAAAATTTTTAAACATGCGACAAAAATTTATCAAATGTTTGAATGGAATAGTCTTGCGACAAAACGACATTAATAAAGTTGAAAAAAGAAATAAACGTAATATGATTGCAACAATTTATAGAAACAAAGTGATGTACAGGTCGGATTTACCGAAAAAACGCATCTGCAGTTGTAGTTAAATTTTTGTATTAAGAAGTTGGTCGCTGCTATCATTTTAAAGACGATTATTGAATTTTTGCTCAATTCTATCCGCAGTATGATTCAACTTCTACTTTGATCGGCAGTACCGTGTTGTTTTTGTAATCTACTACTGTGGATACGGAAAGCTTTGCCAAAAAAACACACCTATAATCGGATAGCAGATTTCGCATTTGGATTTCATTCGAATCTAGAGTTGGCAAAATCAATTCATTTGCATGCTCATAAATTTATTTAAGGAATTCGTTTTGTCTTCATCGTCAGCTGAAAATTCCTCACCTAATATTTCGGCACTCATGCTAAGAAATTATAAGAAACCAAATAAAAGTTATTAAAACACACATTATTTATTGCATGCAATATCATAGTCATGACTCATGACGCATAAATTTCTTCCGACAAACTCGGAGCAGAAGACTCGGCGTCCGACTCCTTTGACATCATGATTGCAACTGAGACCAAAAATAACACACGACTGTGTTAATTGTTATGGGACATAATACGACAAACGCACACTAAGACTTCAGTAAATTATTGTCGTATGTGTTCAAAGAAAAGGCAAATATGACAATTATTTTCCGAATCGACGAAAAACCGGTTTTGCATGGGAAAAATTGTCGTATGTTTAAAATTTGTCGTATGTGTAGCTTTTTCTTACACATACGACAAAAAAATGACTCAAATCGTTAGTGACCTTGGAGATACGACAAAACGAACACTGAATATCTCGGGAACTAAAACAAATATAAAAAAAACGGATTGCACAGAATTGTAGGCAAAAAATCTATTACCAAACTGCATTTAAACCTCAAAACCCCAATTTTTGACATACGACAAACATTTATCCAAGCGACGAAAAATGTCTGTGTAGGTTCTCCGGAAACGCGTTTCTCTCATTCTGTGTCTGTAATTTGTATATGATCCTTATTCATATAAATGTCATGGTTTCATATATCGAAAACATTATTCAAAATACTCGCAGTAGCTTAAAATTGTTAACTGTTGGGAATAGCTATGTAAATTTTGAAATCATTTGTATGTGGCAAATTCAACAAAGAGTTCTGTTACCATAGATCATCGCACTGTCTTTCTCTCTCTCTCTCTCTTTCTTTCAAATCTCAATTTACATATTGCACGGTATGAAAATATTTTTTGGCCGTTCAAAAATTTATAACGACATATAATAATTTCTGTAGAAAATTAAAAATTTCAATGCTCATATAGTGCCTCTGTCTCTCTGAATTGCCACACCACAAACTGTGTCCATATAAAACTTCTTTCGTCCTTATCATACTGTTAACTGTTTCAGCTGTAAGTGCGTCCGTATGTGTTTTTTGTAAGTGTGTGGTTGTGTAGTTTATGACTACACGACAAACAACAAAAATAATCTCTTAGTGTATATTTCATTATGTTTCTTGTTTCTTTTTGCAACATAAATAATTCATAGTGCGTATAAATTCGTTTGGTCGAATCATATACACAAACAAACGCATGTACGACATGATATACAAGCGAGCGTAACACGTGAAACATAATGTCATTTTTACACTTTTTAGTGCCGCCCTAATAATTTATGAACTTTGATCGTAAAAAAACAAACAAACCCCTGCAAACGCTGCTGGATGAATGAAAGTTTTCGTTTTCTGCCTTTTTTATTTTTCCTGGTGAACGAACTTGGAAGGATTTTTAAATTTTTGTCAAACTTTTGAGAATACCAAACACAATAGAAAAAAAAAATCAATAAATACATCGAGATAATTTATTTATTTATCTATAAATAAATGGTTTGTCCTTTTGCGCTGGAAATCATAAATCAAAATCAATGTTTAAGGAAACACCAACTGGTCGTGGTAGTTTGAGATCTCTCAGAAGTGCCCCACTGCTTAGCACTGTTATAGAGAGTACCTTATCATTGACACGCATCCATCCGATAACGGCTTTGGAATTGCCGGGTGTGGAATTCAGTGTTGATACCAATCCGAATCTCATTCGAACACCAACTTTGCGAACTATATCCGGATCTGTACACGGGCCATCGGTCACAGGAGCTGTAGGTCGTTCGTCGTTGCGAGTTCGGGAGGACCACAAGCGTACTGTTCAACAGAAGAGGTATGTATTGATTTTCATTCAAATTTTTTGATAAGCGTGCCTACTCCAGGCAAAGTAGATAAAAAATGTTCAAAACTTGCTTGGGAATGTTGCCAAAATTCAAAACCTCTTATTGGAAACCATCAAGATGACTTTTCAAACCTTGAAAGTATGTTATTTTGAAGGTTTATTGAAGGGAAAGAAAAGAGAAGAGAGAGAAAAAATTACTGAAACAAAATTTCGGCTTGACTCATCTAATTCAAATGATATCTTATTAGAACAATAAGCCTACAAGTGCAACATAAAATGTATCCAATGAAAATTCATAGCAAAAATATTCACATCTCATCGTACTCCTTTCATCATCGATCCCCTTCATTTTCCCCTTAAGCCAAATCCAACAGGAATGCAAAGGAAATTTAATAGCTTAATCTAGAACTCTAGAGGCTGCACTTAAACTCAACCATTAGCATCAAACCAAGACCTACTCCTGTTGGCACATTGTTGTTCGCTAATAAAATGCAAACAATATGGCATGGATATCAAACGAGAGGGGATGCATATGATGGCATCATCCGAATATGTGTCAATGTGCATAAGAAGAAACAAAACCAAGCAATAAGTCAGGTAGAAATTTCTCCTGCGGGTGTATGAGAGGAGAACGGATGATCGACATGACATTTGACGATTGAAATCCCCTGAAGCACACTGAATCACTCTGGAAAACATCAAGCCTTTGTTTTGTTAGAAATCTTGCTGTTAAACTCCTTTCGATTTTCAATCTTATCAGTTGTGTATTTGATTTGGCTGTCGCCTGAGCCGATGTATCTTTCGTTTTGACATCCCACTTCTGAGATTGTAATATAGCTATTTTTTTCAGTCTTTGATAGGGCAATATTTAGAACCATGTGATGATAAATGTAAAACCATGTTTTATTTCAGTCAACCTTGCCAATGAAACTATTTTAATACTTCTCCAGCTAGTCATTTATCCAAGCCAAACCAAAACTTCCGTTCGGTTTTGTTAGGGATTATTCTCGTCACGCACGCCATATGTAAATTTTCATTTATTCGAGTACATAAGTTTATCGAGTCGATATTCAAATTCAATATCTATTTGCCTTTGTATCGAATGCTTAAAGGGGGATAAATAGATAGCTATAGAAATTGCAATTAAATGATTGGGTGGTTTGCAGGGATGTTTGGCATCAACAAACATCTATTTATATTGGATAGACCTTTACCTAGCTAGGTAGTTTTTTTGCCATTGCTTGTGTTCTCGGTGAGTTTGCAAATAGTTAGTTTCGAATTAAATTAAATTTGCAGTTCATTGTTTTGAAAGGTTCTTTTCGTTCTATGGAAACTATGCAATAGTATGAACTGAAATTTATACGAAGGGGTAGCAGTGAATGTGTACCTACCTACTTATTTGTATGTGTTTTTCTAATTATAAATTCAATATTTACCTTAGGTAGAGGTTTTGTGATCCGACTTAAAATTTTATAAAAATAACATTTGATTGAGAAATGTATGAGAAAAAGTAGCAAATGGGGGAAAAGTGTCGAAGCAGTGTCGTCAGTATTAAGTCCCATTTTAACATAAGCCAGTGAGAAGCTGTTGTAGGATTTCTGTAATGGGTCATCGGAAAAGGATTTCTGAATTATTACAGTTGATTGAACTCGCAAACGAATAAGGAGTGTCGATAATATCTTAAACACAACTTTGTTTTATTTAAATCTATAGTTGGAAAGCGCTTAAGGACTGACCCTGTAGTTTACTCAATGTTCCCTACAGTTGAACATTGTTATGAAAGGACTCCAACAAGATCAAGATGCAGTATTTTCGATATTATTTTAATATTTTATATGTAATCCGAGTTTTTTAGAGGATTTCAAAAGCTGGAAATTTCCATTTTTTAAGAAAAAGACAATGATGTCCGTCTGTTTAGTAATAGCCCTTACGCCAAAGTTCTTTAACTAGTTGCAAATCTTAAAAAAGATGTTATAAATTTGCTTTCAAAAGTTCCCTGAAAACAATATTTTTCGTGAAACTATAAAATTCATTTCATTAAAAGTTTTTACATTGGCCCAATGTAATTTACATTGAATCAACTTAATTTCGCAATATGAAAATTTTATACTTTAACGAAATTCTTACAGTTGTTTCGAAAAAGCACTAGTTAAATTTTGAATTTCAAACTGGAAATTTTACATAAAATGTATGATGATTTTCATACATTTATGACGCGCTTAATGAACGTATGAAACTAGTTTTGTTGGGCCAATGAAGTTTTATATTGTATTTACGTAAGGGTTTGGTTCAATGTAGTACCAAATTTATCCGAACCCAAAAAAGGCAAGTAGTCAACAAAAGTTACTGCCTACCCCCCCATATTTGCATTAAGGATGATAAAACACTTCCTTGAGGTGTTCCTCTAAATATTTCCTCCAATACTTCGATCTCTCTATATGTTTCAAACCCGGTTCATAGAGCATAAGACCTTGAATAAATTGGATTCAATTTACTCTGAAGAAGATTATTTGAAATTAGTTGTTACTCTAAAGCCTTCAGTACCAATAAACTGTTCCCTTAATACAAAAGAACACACATTGTTAATGAAATAATCAATTGCGATAAAAAACGGAGCATGTAATTTGGACATCATTTTCCACCTGTAAAATGATTTGTTCAAACTAACGAGCATACCACTTTCAAATTGATTCTTATCAATTGCATTTATCTCTGTTGAAGATCCGTCAATCAAAGTGATGCGAAAAGTGTTTCCTTCCTTCTAGTTCACTTATACCTAAAGCAAATTATTTGTGTATTACTATAAAAAGCTATCCACGCTAAAGGAAATCAATATCTACTTGGATAGTTAAAAAAAAATCACCATGACGACAACGCACAAATAGAAGACAGCATTCAATTCAGAGCAAAACCAAGCCCTAACTTTGTGCAAATGCAAATATTTGTCACCTTATTCTAGGACTTCAGTGACACTCTAACGTGATTTAAATAACGCTTTGTGATTCGCTTGCAGTTTTACATCTAAATGCTGGAAACTTGTTCACCAATTGAAAAAGTAATTCACTGCAACTGTGTAAACGGAAATGTTTACACAAATTATTCTGGCCCTCTGAGTTGATACGTCTATATAAATTTGCATTATATAACATTTACAACAGCAACACAAAATCTCAAACGCGCGCGGTTTTCCAGGTCCTTTGAGAGTTTTTTTTTTAAGGGGGAGAGGGGAGACTGGGCGGAAGAAAAGTGAGGTAAAGTTGCTTGTTTTTTGTTTTTCTAGTTGCAACATAGATGATGTTGTTGGATGTTGGTGATGTTGATGATGATGATGATGATGATGAAAAACAGGAAGGTGGTTCTTAGCTTAACACAGAGAAGGGGTTATTACTTTTCGAGAGGTACTCGGCGCAGCTAAAGTGAAATGAATGGTCATTCAAAAAAAAAGGAAAAAATTGTTGAAGTTAGTGCGAGAAAAGTAGTAAATTAGGTTGAAAGACCATTGAGTAAATGGGTAAACATTCTTTGCTAACGCTTTTGGCCAGACAACCGAAAGACTGCGGTTGCAAAGTAGTTTCTATAAAGTTGAATGTTGTTAAAATAGAAAATGGATTTAATTATAGAATGTTTTTCATTCGTTGTTTCGTGTTTGCTTTGAGACAGAACCAAATGGGTGTGTAAGCGAGCTTGAATAAATTGTGTTGGTTATATGGTGGAATTGGATTTTCAATGTTTTAAATTGATGAAATTGGCTAAAGAGGGGTATTTGTGGAGAGGTGTTGTGGTCTTGAAAAAAAAATTGTTGGAGTTAAGGTTGGGCAAAAATATAAAAACGTACTCTTGTATTCTTTCTATACGAATGTGGGGAGCAATACAATACAATACAATACAATATAACTTAAGGTTAATAAACAAATCACATTTTGCGCTTATTTTAATTAACATAAGTTGTTATGAAACCAATTTTGCATCCTCTCATCAGCTTAAACGATTCGACGAACTGCCATTTGATAAAACGATTTTAGAAACGATTTCGATGCATTGGATTGTAAAATTATGTAATTAAAAAATCTGTTATTATTAACTTTCTTCAAATCCATTGTTGACTTCCAAAAGATTGTTTAAATCAAAAATAATGGTAACCACATCTATAAAATCTAATATAATCAAACATTCAATCATTAAATTGCTCCTCCGTATTATGTTTTAATAGCAGATTAATGCAGTCACCACACCGAAAAGACACTGTTAACCTGTTTGTTGCATCGTCATTGTCGTCACAGAAGGACGCCTTAAAGTCGCATAAGTTCATTTAAGTGGCAACCATTTCCATGGATTTGAGTGTGGATGACAATGGAGAGAGTGACACAATTCAATACACAATCGATGACATTTAAGATATTGGTTTTCCTAAGGTGCTTTATCCATTGTATTCCAAACCCACAGAAGACACCTACCTACGCCTTACCTACTTCAATTGTTCGCAGAAAAATATTCAAGGAGGATTTCAATGTATTAAATGCACAACAAAAGGATGAGTAAGGAGAATCGGGTGTTGGTGTGTGAATTTGATAGAAGGCAAACCAAGTCAATTGCATGTGCTTTTGGCCTTTTATAAGGAAAAAGCAAATCATTCAGGGTTGTTTTTTTTTTTTGTGAAATCGACATGCAGGTAAACGGGGCAGGGACATTACTCCACGGGACATAAGTCCATAATGGAATTATGTCCCACTTAGGTGAGACATAAGTCCATAAATCGATTTTGGACTTAAGTCCCACTTTGGTGGGACATAATTCCGCAATTTTTGTTTGATAAATGGGACATAAGTCCACAATTTTTTAATTCATCAAACACCATGAACAAAATAATTATTTTATTTTAAAATTTGAGCCTTTATGGTCACAATAAACATAAAACATTCGAAATAATTTACATTCATTTCTTCTGACTTCACTTAATTAGGTTGCCGTGTCATAAGGCCATATTTCGAAACATGATCATATAACACGTTGTTAAATTGTCATACAGCCATATTGTCACTTTTCTAAAGCGCCAAATGACACTTGTAATAATTTTTTCCTGAAAAAATATCAATATTTCAAAGTTTAAATAGAAAAAGATTTATAAATAACAAAAATAATATATTTAAAAAGGAATTTAAACAAGACAAATATTCATGTAATGTACTTCAACACTGACTACTTTTGATGCTTTCTAAAATTCCTGTGCAAATATTCCAGAGAATTGCGTTATTATTTTTACATGAGTTTATCTTTAGAAAAAATTATGAATTTACAAAGATGGATTTAATTATTTATTTATTTGATTTAAAATTTAAATAAAAAAAAATAATCGTCATTCGCGCAGCGGAAATTTTTTTTTGCCCCACAGAGAATCAATTTGGGGTGTGAAAATAAAAAAAATTCGCGCGAATTTTTTTATTTTCACACCCCAAATTGATTCTCTGTGGGGCAAAAAAAAATTTCCGCTGCGCGAATGACGATTATTTTTCCGCTCACGCGTGTGTTTTATTTTCACATCTCTTGGGCACCCCTCGTTTCGCTTTGTGCGAATAAAGGTTATTATTTTTCCTTTAATTTAATATCAAGAAAATAAATTAAAATGTATTCTTGAAAATTCATAATGTTTTCTGTAGTGACAATAACAAAATGTCGCAAGTAAATATGGCAAAATAACGCTCTTGAAAAGTGACAAATAGCCTTATGTTCCAATATGGCTATATGATAATTTCACAATGTGTCATATGATACGTGACCATATGACACGGCACCATATCCTTTTCTTTCCTCTCTAATGAGTAGCAAGTCAGAAGAAATGTATGTACATTCATATGATTCAAATTATTGAAGTCAATTTATTTGTTTGTAATACAATAACTGTATTTATATAAGAAAATTGTTTGGATATCAAAGCAGAGAAAAAACTGAATAAGAGGAATGAAATCACTTAGATTCTTCAGACAACGGATTTTCAGGACCATAAAATCTCGTCCAAAAGCAAAAACAAAACATATTGAGAAATGGGACATAAATCCAGAATTATTTTTTGCGGAATTATGTCCCACCAAAGTAGGACTTAAGTCCAAAATCGATTTACGGATTTATGTCCCACCTAAGTGGGACATAAGTCCATTATGGACTTATGTCCCGTGGAGTAATGTCCCTGCCCCCAGGTAAACAGCCTTAATATGACTGTTTGCGAGGGCAATACACAAAATAACATTGCATGCCAGCAACAACAACGAGAATAACCTTGATCGGGTATTGTGTTTCGTCTTTTGTCAACTCTTACCTTTTGGACTAATGTTATTTGAGTTTTGTTTCCTCCCAATAACCTAATGCAATTCAATTAATCCAGGAAGAATACGTCAGCTAAAGAAGGAATTAGCTATTGACTGATGGTGATGATACCGTTGCGGTTTTATTGAACAACAATTTAATTTTGTTTGTTGGAGGAGGGTAGTTCCGTTGAAGGTGGTGTGTTGCAGCTACAGACCAACCTAGTAGTTTCCTTAATTAGTTTAACCTTTTTTTTTAAGAACTGAAGAAGCTTGCAGGTTCAGCAGCTATCTGTTGAGTTTGTGCTGTAGGATTGTCGTGAGCAAATTTTATTTGAGCTGTGAGTTTAGTTGATGTGATTGCAAAAAAAAAAAAGAATAATGTCGAAAAATTTGAGAATTTTGACGGTTGAGGGGTGTGAAGTATTTTTGAAATATTTCCTCAGAGCGTGCTTTGGCTCAAGAGTGTTCAAGAACGATTGAAATTCGATTGGGATGAGAGATTTGACGAACTTTTAAAATAATGGTGAAACCGTAAGTCATTTTAGACATTATATTAATTTTAGACAGTTTAAACCTATAGTTTTTAAAAGAACTGCTAAAAGGCCCATGATATACCTGTGCCTGTTTAAAAATGTCTGAATCAAAACTTGAATTTTTTTATTTGACACGCTTTTTTTAGAAGAATCAAGATTACTTATTTAAGCTCAAAACCTACTTTTGCAAAGAAAAACCTTCCCTGACATAATTGACAACTAATTAAAAAATGAAGGTTGATTCGTGGAAATCTCCTGGCAATTACAGTTCCTATTAGAAAATCCTATTAGAAAAAAAGATAAGTATACGCCACAGTGTTCGATTCATGCAATTGATCGTTTTGATTTATAGCTATCTCCAGGCAATTGCAGTAGTAATCATCATCAATATCAAATCTTCTTTCAAACAGAAAAAACAATCCTTTGAGAGTTGTTTTCAAGTCTAACTGTTTTTTTTTTAACTAAAATCACAAACATATCATCATTAAGATTGAATAACAAATTGTTACCTTTTGTTTCACTCATTGCGTGCTGCTGTTACTCTGGTTTACTTTTTAAGACTCCCTCCCTTTTATTTACAAAAAAAAAAAAACAGAAGAACTCCCGCAGAGTCTGCCTACAAGAACGTTTTGTTTTGTTTCGATGTTTTTTTTCGTTATGTCTTTATTCTTGTGAATTGCAAAGTATTGCATATATGAAATAATATTATGATTTACCACCAAGCAGCGCTAGTAGCTCTTGGAGCCTCATAAATTCTTTTAAAGCCATAATACATGTAATGTACGTAACCGAATTGCTTTAAAATTACATATACACGGCCGTATATAGTTTATAGTGTTTGGCTGTATTCCTACCTCACTAAATGTACAGTTTGCCTTGCAAAATACTACTATCAAACTTGTAAGAACTACAAGGACGTCGGTCGTTGTCGGTCGTCATCGTCGTTGTGCAGTGGCTATTATGCTCCGGCCGTATATTGTGCAATATTTTACTTTTTTACCTACGCTAGCATTTATCTCTGACTGAATTGGCGATGGCTGTGTGCCCTTTTATGACCAATGAAGTGGCTTCAAGATTTATATTTTGTTGTTGGTATAGCCTCTATAGCTGGCCGGCTTTTAGTGCTTGACTGGTTTTTTGTGCAGTCTAGGTTTTTTTTTCCATTGCACAAAACTCAAATGCAATTTATGGAATGAAGGTTTTTTGTTATTCTTTAATTTTTTGCTCAGCCTAAAGTTGATAGGCACTAAGGATTTTTCACTTTGCGGATTATAATTGAAAGAAAAGGATACACATGGAATAACAATGTGGAGTAATTAGACATTTTGTAGTGAAAAATGTGTTTTGGGAAAACTGGATTGGGATTGGACATAAAAATGGTACTTAGCTTTAAGTACCAAAAATCCGAAAAGTTTTCGATCATCAATCGTTGCGGCCATATTGTTTCTTTCACTTTCTATCAAAATACTGTTTTTTAATCGGTGAATAAGGACAAATCATCAAGTGATAAAACGTTGTTATCAAATGCGTGTTCTCTTGCAGCAACAATGAGCGAGTTAAATCCTAGGCATTCAATTCCGCGTCGCTCACAAGAATAGAGTCTTCTTTCCAAGTCGACTCTTCAACGTTTAGTAGACAAATTTGAGTCAACCGGCTCAATGAATAGTCAGCCAACCCCCCCTCGACACTGAATGCAAGATCTGCCGAAAACATCGCTTCTGTTCGTGATTTTTGCAGTAGAATCCGAGGCAGTAAATTCCAAGTCGCAAACAAAAACTTGTCCGGTCGTAGACCACAATACGGCGATTTTTTTGTCACGATTTGGGCTTGCAACCATACAAAATCCAACAGACCTAAGAACTGAAACCAAACGACCATACTTAGCAGAGTGTGTTTGTTGATTGGGTTTTGGAGCAGCTTGAGGTTGATCCTAATTTTGGTCGATAATTCATCTTTGCCGATAAGGGCCATAAACACAATTCTTCATTTTAATTTATTCTCTTCATTAATCTGAATAGAAAGCTTTATATTGGACTTATTGCTGGCACTAATGAAAATTAAGAAAACCCCATTTACGTTCCTATCAAGTCACTTTAATAAATAAATGTCAACTCCATGAAGCAGCTCTCGAAACTTTAAAATTAAAGCTAGGTGCAGAAAAAAAAAACACTGACTTCAATTGCTCCTCGTTATTTGCTAGGCTGTTCCATTTTAACAAACTCAATTGGTTCAAACTCAAACCTAAAGAAAAAAATAAACAGGCCACCTCCATTTTGAATTCAATGTTATACACACCCCCATATGTCTCTGTCAGTATATAAAGCAAAAAGGTAGGAAGCAGGTACAATATGCCTTAGATAAAGAGTTTTGTAGGTGCATTGAAATATCCCAGCTGTAGCTGTATGTCGGTTCTGTTTTAACTTCTCATTCTCTCAGAAAATAATGTCTAACTCAATTCATTCTGCATACCGAATCCGTCGTCGTCGACGAAAGAGGCTTTGAAATTATGCAATAGATTTTTCCGGCGAGCACAGTGGGGGCGTCATCATATCGGTGGCGGTATAACTTGGCGCAACCAACCGCCTGACAACAACGACGGGCAGCGAGGGCGGATGGAATTCTTTAAAGAATGTTATCTAATTTATGGTGTGCTTGCTCGTCTATATACTTGGACACAAACTTTTTT
The DNA here is from genome assembly GCA_943590905.1 of Sphaerophoria taeniata. NCBI lineage: Eukaryota > Metazoa > Arthropoda > Insecta > Diptera > Syrphidae > Sphaerophoria > Sphaerophoria taeniata. The sequence continues at coordinate 32,065,702 of OX016541.1, forward strand.
TTTTGTTCCTATGTAAAGAACTTTCAACTGCTTATGTTTCTTTGTCGTCCTCTTATTGTCCTCAGCACATTGAATTGTCTTTGTCGTCATAGTCTATATTTCTATTTAAACATTTTCGATATGGCCTATTTCCCAGGCCTGATCGGAAACGGGAATGATGATGATGTGTTTGTGTGGGAGTACATAACGTATATATGTATGGATAGATGGTTTCGCGATGGTGGAGATAAACTACTAAAGTTCGCAAACTTTATTGTTGCCCCACTTAACTATTTTCTTGGGGGTGGTAATTTATTTGTTTTCAAATTGAACAGCCTTGAAAGTTCATTTCATAGATTTTTCATCAACCCACATTCACACACACAGGCACAGACATGGAAAAGCCTCAAAAACCCTTTTCTAGAACTTGGTTTAGCTCCTTTCCTGAAACCTGAATTTCTTCAACAGAAGTAGCAGCGGTTTAAAACGAACCGAAAAAGAAAAAGTGCATGTGGCTTGTTTTCTTCTTTTTTTCTCTCTCTGCAGCAATTTATACTGACGTGTGTCTGTCTTTTGGTCTTGTTCGTGCTGCTGTTTGTATTAGTTCTTGGCTCATTTCATCGTGTGTTAAAGGTAATAACGGTCTTCACGTATAATGAGGCTAAATTAAAACTATTAATTCTCGCCCTCTTTACTTTTTTAGTGGGGGGTTTTAAAACTTGACTGAGGAAACTTATTATTGTCATAATTTCACTTCTCGAGACCCGAGAGGGAAACTGCAAACGAGATCAAGGAGTGAAGGATTAGAAGTGGAAGGAAAGCAATTTGACGTGTTTTGTTGAAACAAAATGCACGGAAGGGGGATTTATTAAATTGGAGATTTGTAAAAATGTCATTTTCGTGACTTCAGGTTCAGGGAAGACTGGTTTTTAATTAAAATTTTCGGGCATGAGGTTTTTGATGATAATTTTGCAAGAAAGTTATATCATTGATTTTTTTAATTTTAAGCATTTTAAAATTCTATGTTTCTTCTCAAACATAGTTCATTGTCGATTGTGTGAAAAAAAATGGTTTTAATTCTTTTCTTTCAGAGACATTGGTTGTATTAATGACGTGTTATGCAATATCAGTTGTTTTCAGAAAAATGTCACTGTGGCGTATACTTACTATTTTTTTCTTAAGACTGCTATCATTTATAACGTGGTTTAGTTGGTAAGGCTGGCGTTTGAAGAACAAAGAATGATTGCCATTTACGATAATGGATCGAACAACGGGTGTTGAAACAACATACAATAAACACTGATGAGGCACATTTCTCACTCCATCGGTATTTAAACAAACCAAATTGCCATATATGGGGCTCAGAAAATCCACATGTGACGGACGGTTACAGTTAATTCGGAGCGATATGGTCCGAATGCTAACCGACTATTTTGGCTGGAGATTGAAGATCATGACTTGAACGATATGTGGTTCCAACAAAAAGAGGGGGGGAACTTGCTAGGGAGGGCTCCACACTCGAACCCTCTCAGATAGACCATCATATAGGGATACCGTTATGTGAACTGAAACATAACGTCAGTAAAACCATCATCCAAAAATGCAATGATAGATGGAATCTCCTAGAAACCTGTGTTAACACCAGGAAGCTATGGCCTAGATACGATAAGAAAAGATCCGATTGGATCTTTACTCTTAATAAACCCTCCTTAAGATCCCTTATCGGCATTATTACAGGACACAACCTACTCGGCTACCATAAGAAGAAGATGGGGCTCGGTACTGATGACCTTTGTAGAGGCTGCGGTGATGAAAACGAGCATGAAGACACTGCTCATTTTCTCTGCCACTGTCCTTCGCTCTGTCTTGCTAGGAAGAAAACTCTAGGCAACTTCTTCTTTAATGAACTAGAGGAACTATCAGAACTGCCAGGCAAAAGTTTACTAAACTTTGTCAAGACCTCTAAATGGTTAAACGAACCACATGATTCATAGGTTATTATATTTTTTCAGGAAGTTACAACACTTCGGGGTACCACAATGGATCTACATTGATCTAAGTGTGATGGTAACAAGATCAACTATCAGCCCGTTCAACCTAACCTAACCTAACCTAACAAAAAGGGGCAAAGAGTTACAAAACACGACCAATTATGGCTTTATCTCGTGAGAATATTCTTTGTGGCGTAATTTCACGTATTGGCGGCGTCAATTTGCCACAAAGATTATGAGATTTGACACCGTTAAATTTTTTGCTATGGGGCTATGCAAAAGACCGTGTTCACGCGAATAGTTCCCAAACGCATTGAAAACCAACATACCACCCAATATGCGCAAAACAGGGGTTAAAATTACTTCAATAGAATCGCATGCCGGGAAAACTCCCGGCGGTCATTTGAATGATATTGTTTTTTTCACACTTAATGGCAAAGTCCAAACTTTTAATGATATTAAATTTTCATTGAAAATGTATCGTTGTGTGTGTTTTATTTAGCTTTACTTTCGAAACCGAAAAATGAATTACCTTTCATAATATGTCCATAGTTATCTCGTATTCACAGGTTTTCGCCTATTTTGAAGTCTGAAGATATTGGTGCCGCTCGCCTCTCATAGATAAACTTGGTCATCCGTGGACCATGGTTACATTTCCAACGGTGACGTGAAATAACGCCCAACGAAATAAAACCAAAATTCGAAAATTTGGTCTTATTTCGTTTTCGAAAACGAAATAAAACCGAATTTGAAATTTGGCTTTATTTCATTTGCTAAAACGAAACTAGGCCATTTTGGTCTTATTTCGTTTTTAAATGTATATAAACTCCTGTTAAAATATTTGTCAACACTTAAACTTTTTTTGCTTATAAAAGAATTCGAGTGAATTTTCTGATTCGCCAAATTGGCCCCTTTACAATGCCTTGGTAGCTTTTTTCCCCTTGACATCTGATCGGGAGCTCGCACAGTTTTGTTTCATAAGTCTACATCTATTTTTTTTTGTGATAGGAACAATAATTTCATGTGTAATGTATGTCAATTGAAAAATTTTGTTTCCTTATGTGTTTAATTGGGGCCGCGTCATATGTGAAACGGTCATATTTCCATATTTGAACATATGGCCATTTTTAACTTTTCTAAAGTGTCAAACTACCATATGATGGCAATAATTAACATTGTAAGAGTAAGTGGCCATATTTACTTGCTACTTTTTGGAATAAGTGGTCAATATAGAACAAATTTTGAATTTACAAGAATATACTTTAATTTATTTAGTTACTTGATAAAAAACTTGAATTGAGAGAAAAATAATTGTCACTTGCTTAAGGCGTACCGAGCGGAAAAAATGTTTTGCCCCAAAGAGAATCAATTTGGGGTGTGAAAAAAAAAATTCGCACAGCGGAAATTTTTTTTTGCCCCAGAGAATCAATTTGGGGTGTGAAAATAAAAAATTCGCGAGAATTATTATTTTTATTATTATTATTTTCCGCTGCGCGAATGACGATTATTTTTCTCTTAATTTAAATTTTATATCAGGTAAATAATTTAAAATCAATCTTTGGAATTCATAATTTTTTCAATAGATAAACTCATGTAAAAATAACAACGTAACTCTCTGCAAAATTTGCAGAGAAATTGTATAAAACATCAAATGTGTTTAGAGTTTAAATACAATATGTTAATTTAATTATATTCACTTCATTAATGTTGATTACATGAACGTTTGTTTAGTTCAAATTCTTTTTTTAATTATCATTTCTTCGTTATATAGGAATCTTTTTTCACTTAAAAAAGAATTTCTTAAGTTATTTTTGTTAGGAAAAAAAATGATTTGAAGGTGTCATTTGGTCATATGTTCAAATATGTCCTTGGGTGTACAAAAATTTTTACAAAGAATTCAGCTTTTTTTCAAAGAATTATTCAGCTTGAATTCTTTTTTAAGATTGCAAAAAAGCTATAAAACTTGTTTTGAAAATTTTGGCCTTTTTTCCAAATTTTTTTTGGCGCAATTTCCAACTGACCTAAGAATTAAAGCCAAATTGGGGTAGTGTCATTTTTGAAATGGAAATAAGGCCGAAATTCAAATTCGGTTTTATTTCGTTGGGCGTTATTTCACGTCACCATTTCCAACATCGTTATAAGTACCTTCTCAGATATCAGATTTGTTGAATGAACATGGGATAAAGTACAAGCAGGTCAATACTATCGGATTAAAATATGAAATCCTGCCTTTATCACAGATAAAACAAATGTTGCTTGTTTTCATCGTTGGAAATTCTTAGTTGAATAAAAAAACAAATCAAATTGTTACTATGCAATATGCATACCTTAGTTATTTGAAATAACTTTAGTTTCTTCATAAATTTCTAGTCTTCACACAAAAACTTTACCGTCTGAAAATAAAAAAAATTTCAAAAAGACACATGGTTATGATGGTTTAAAATAGAAAAAAAGGTTTTAAGGACATTTCTCCATGCATATAATTTTACCTCAAAAATATCAAGGTACATAATTCCACACTTGTCAAGGACTCTCCTAAAAAGCCCCTATAAATCATTCCTTGTGACAAGTTGTTTTAATTTTCAAATTTACAAATTTGTCTTCTCCTGTCAACGCATTCGGAAAATATTTAGAAATTTAAACTACCTTCACACATCTCTCTCTATATCCAATGTCCAAAAACTTTCTCCAGGGACGAAAATTTTACTTTTGCCAACAGTCAAAGTATTCAAAAATAAATTTGATGTAATTAGGGCCCAAGCCACTGGTCGTAGCACTGGGTACAAATTAACAAATTGATAATTAAAACCTAGTTAAAATATTTGTGTGTACAAATGGTATCCTTTTGCAATTGCCAAAGCTTACTAAACGTGAACCTTCGTTATTAAAAAATTGGTTTTATTCAATGGGAAACTTTTGCAAACGGAGATTTCGGCCACTAAGGATTCGTTACGAAAATTCTGTACATGCGGTACGTGTGTGCTTAGAAATGGATACCATGTTAGTGCCTGGTCATGGACGGGACGTCATTAATTTATTATTGTGCTTTACCTTGAATCAGAAAATCCTGCATCGCCCATCGCTCATCAGTGGCATATATTTTCGAGTCCTAATACCGGTTTGGTTCGGTTTTCTGAAAATCATCAGAGAGACATCGAGTGAAAATCTGTGCAATGATAGTCATAGTCAACAAGCGCAAACTTATCATCTAACGATAGAGAGGGCAAAACACTAAACCAAAATACACAACATACATCTCTCTGTTTCCATAGTAATGGCACAAAAAAGGGAACAAGGATTCTCGCTACGTTGCCGATGATGTTGTCGCTGCTGGGTGCTGGGCTTAGCCGCTGCGATGCGCTGGCGTTGTAACCAGACACCGGGTAACTTTGTATCTAAACTGTAATTAAATCTGAATTCGTTAGCATATTCCAAAAAGCAATTATCACTACGTTTATGAATTAAGTTTGCTGCGCGGTGAAATATTTAAATATTCATAAGGCGCCCATAATCTCTGGCGTACGGTTGGAAAACGGATCACTTTTGGTGGCAAACTGAGTGACAGTGAGTAGATTTTTTTTTTTTTTCATCCTGCATAGATATAATCTGGAAAGAATCATTTTGTGTACTTTGTTTCTTTAATATCTACTCAATTTGCGGTCCTCATCATGGCTACACGGTTTGCTGCGTTATGAGTGAAGTCCGTGCTCAAAGTAACTGATTTGATAGAGAAGATAAAACAAATAATGTCCGTCGTCGTCGCCTCGGATAGGTAAGAAAAAGGATGTCCAAACTTATATAATGTAGTTTGAGTTGACACAAAGTGATATTGGTCCTGAAAATATTCAGTGTTTGGGTAGTTTATAGAAGTTTAATGGATTAAATAGAATGCTAGGAAAAAATTTAATGAAATTTAAAAAATCCTTTTTGAAAGTGATTTACAGTAATAAAATGTGCAAGAGTTTACCTGAAATATTAAAGTAAATGACTTAACTCATTTCTGACCAAGTCGGTTAACGGCTGCCCTTGATCGTAACGTTTTTCCAAGACCCATTTTAAAAGCTATTGTCCAATTACCAAACATAACCTACTTATGTACTTAGAACAAAAAATGGGCGGTAGTTGCAAGAACAGGATTCGTTAAATCCACTTTTTTCGACTTCCCAATCATTATAATGTCATATTTGACAACAAGCAGGTAATGAAACGATTTACGGGTATGGGATCAGTATAGGTATGTGACAAGACCCGTTACGGCGGGTGGGGGGAAATATATGCCCGATGAGGAGAAAAACAACGATAAATTCTGTAAATCACAGACGAATCCGGTAAATCAGGGATGAATCCGGTAAATCGCAGACGGATCAGGTAAATAACGGCCAAATCCGGTTAATCACGTATACGAATCCTGTAAATCGCAGACGAATCTGGTAAATCACGGATGAATCCGGCAAATCGCAGACGAATCTGGTAAATCACGGACGAATTCTGTAAAAAAACGAACAAATCCCGTAAATTCTGCCTACGGGGTTGGTACGTGTGAGAAGACCACTTACCACTAAATGGAGGAAGTCTATGTCCAATAAGTCTGGTTTTATACTTAGCACTCTGTAGGAGATGTCTCCTCATTTTGAGCTCTTGAATTCAACTAATTTTTCCAAGGTTCGTAGCTGGCTATTTATAGGCCGCCGCCGCACAGTGGGACGACCCATAGTAAAAAATAAAAAATACAACTATTTTAGCTGTACTTTATATTAATTGGTAAGTCATCCCAAATATATAGAAGCTCGAAATGCAATAAAATTTTTTGCTTTTATTTATTGGTCCGCAAGTTATAGCCACGTGAACATTACTTTTTTTCCGCATTTTATATAAAGAGTTTTAAGGTGATTTTTTGTGACATATTCAATTGCTGTGCAAATATATTCCGCGTGTGAAAATTAAATTAATAATGGAGAGTATTAATGGTGAAGGTATTTAAATTTAAGAAACTTTTGTAAGAAATTGATTTTTTTCGTGTTTTTTTTTTGTAGTAGCGATTTTTGCTGTTAGTGTGGTACAAGAAAAAAAAACGAATGTCAAATTTCAAGTAGAGTTTTCAAAAAATGGTCAAAAACGGGTCTTGAGATCTTTTTTGTTTCATAATAAGCAATGTGTCAGCTAACTAAATCACGAAAAAAATCTTGCGCAAGTTTGCGCTTTTTAAAGAAATTGACATTTTTAGGTTCGACCGTACTCATCAAGCATGGTGACTTATTAGCAATATGGATGGATAGTGCACATTCCAGGAAAGTTTTCAGCGTTGCTAACAAAATTCAGCAGTAACTTGGCTTGGAAGAGTTGAATGAAGGAGGTTTTACAAGAAATTTCGAGGCTTTTTTGTGTAAATTTAAAGCGAAAATGGCAGTGTTGCCAGAGGAAGAAAGACAGGTTTATGAAGGTTCACCAACGGTGACTTAACCTTAATTTGTCCTCACCAGACGTGTTTTTAAATTCCGTAAGTAATAATACTAACTTTTATGCGAAATTCTTAAAATAATTAAGTAAAGTCCCTCCTAATAAACCTTTGCTGTTTCCGAGTTCACTTGAAAAATCGTTCAAAATTCTAAAACAAACCCTTTTTGCTGTTTCGTGTGACAATTCACCTAGAACAAGCAAAGGAAGACCTCTTAAACGTTTTAAAGACAGTCAACAAACCAAAAGTTATCGAAAAGTGACCCAAATATAGATCACTATTTGGTAAACAATAACGAAGATCCAGGATTTCTAAGTAATATGAATTACTCATCGGAAAGTGAAATTGATTAATTTTTCTTAGTCTTTATTATTAGAATTATTTATTTTGATATCAAAATCATGTAATGTATACAAAAAACATAAACAGAAAATCATAAATAAAAAAAATAAAATAAAAACAAGTTCGCTGCTCAACTCTTTTGAATAAAAAATCCTGAATTCATAAGTTTTAGTGAATCAATTTTCTTGTTTTTAGGTTACAATCATAGATATGAGTACTAAAATACTATTTAAGGCATGTTTGGTTGATAACTTTATTTTATTCACAAGATATGAATTTTGAAGTGTTTTCTCATACATTCGTCCCACTGTGCGCCGCCTGCCTGTGACGCTAACTTGTCGGTGGTTGGTTGGCAACAGTTTACCAGTTTACTACTGGTTCGATGCTGCTGTTAGCTGATTGGTCGGTGATTCGGCGGAGACTTATGTTTATTCGACGTTTTCTGCACGGTGATCAGTCAGCAACTGATGATGATGATGATGGGTATATGTCCACCCCTAACAGGGGACAAATGATGTGACTTATACTTTGTGAAGAATAAAATTAGGTACCATGGCTGGAATTTGTAATGAGTCATTACACCCGGAAGACAAAAGATAGTTAAGACTGCAGGCGTCAGCACAGTTCAAAGAAGCCCGGGACGGACGAAGACAGAAGGTTTGGATGCAAAATTGAAGTTGCTTTTTATCTTAAGGCGGAGGTAGAACTCAGGGCGTTCAGGGTCGTCCGAAGAAACATCAAAATTTGGAGAGAAAGTTTGCCGAATTCAAATTTGATACAATAATTAAGGAACAGTTTGGTTGGGGTAGAGCCACTGGTAGGATAGAGTCCCTGGCCAGTTAAGGGGATAGAGTCCCCTGTTGGTTTAAGGCACAGACACAATTAAGTTGGGATAGAATCCTAGGCGGCTAAAGGCACAACTTAGTTTGGATAGAGTGCCCGGCCAGTTAAGGCACAATTTGGCTATGATAGAGTCTTCGGGCGGTTAAGGGTAAGGCACAGTTAGTTTTAAGCCGTTGCTAAAGAAAATCACCGAAGCGCCTCACTGGCAAATGTGATAGTGTATGCTGAATCCGGTTTTGCACACGACACAAGTAGAAGAAAAAGCACAATTTGCCTCTCGATTTTACTACCTCTACCTCTCATTGGCACCAATAGGCAGTGTGAATCAGAAAAAGGCAAACACTAAAAATTCACGTTTTATCACTGTTTCTGCGTACGCATTAATGTGTGAATCCATTGCTCGCTGATAATGCTGGCAGAAATTGCGCTGTATTGTTGCTTGTTGGTCTCGGTTTTTGGTTTCCTCTCTGTGTTTTTCTTTTTCTTTTTTTCGATGTTTATTGAGAATTCCTGGCGGCGACCGACGACGACGCCAACGGCTGTCTATGAGTTAATAAAGCGGAATAAAAATGTTTAACTTTGTTACAGAGTATCAACTTTTTCTACAATTAAAACTCGAAGCTCAAACCTCAACGAGACGTTCGTTAATCCATATACCGAACTTCCTTGAAACATTGTTGAAGGAAATAAAGATTTGAATCCTTTGTAGCCTCGTGTTAATTGAACAGAAATATTTTTCTGCTTAACATGTCCAAAGTAAACAGCTAATAACTTTGTAAATTATGAACTAAAGACCATTATTGCTTTTTTTATGTTTTTGATGCAAGTTTTCCTTTGCCTAACGCCTCCTTAAACACATTCAAAGTTTAACTCTTTTCGTTTTGTTTTGCTCGTTCATCCAACGAACCTATTCACTTTTAAAATGATATATAGATGCAGAAATCCATATTTTCCCCATACACACCAATCGGGTTCTGTGCATAGTGCACGTTTAAAACCATAAACCCCTTTATTCTAGTGAAGCAGTCTTGCTTTTAGGTCATATCAGCGCAAAGTAAGCTCCTCAATTCCGAAAACAATAGCGCACAAAATCAAAACCGAACTATCAACTCAAGATATATAGAATAACAACTATTCTATTTTGTTCTACTCGTATTTGTATCTATGGATATTACTGTTTCATTTTCAAAAAACAAAAAACTATACGTAGCCTGGCACAACTTTAGCCCCGCTTTAGCCTCTTATGATGGCAACCAGCAATGGCACTATCAAAAGTCGTTAAGACCAACTTTTTGAGTAACATCTGAGTGCCGGTTTGCAGTAATTGCACCATCACTTGGCGTTATACGAATCGGGGGGGCTGATGGTGTGACGTGCGGAGGCGCAAGGCTTTGTTAACCTAAAAATTGATTGGTAAGAAGGCAGTGAAGCATTGGTGGCATTGGTATTTTTCTTCCCCTTTTTCGTTTGGTTTTGGAATGAAGAAGGTACAAAGAGTTGAGTAGAGGTAACACTGTAGATGGGGGAATGGGTTGACTGGATTGCGATGCGACATGCCCCATCTTTTACTGTTCACTGTTGGTGAATAGGAGTAACACATAGGCCTTCATAATATACCTAAAGCAAGAGTTTTGTCCTGTTCTCTGTGTCAGCGAAGAACAAGAAAGAGTGAAGAGAAAGTAAAGGGCAACTGGAAATGGAAATGGTAGCTTCCGTTTAGCCTTACGATTGTTCCTACAACTGCTATGCACACCCCTTTATGGGCCCACGGACAACGATTGTTGATGGCAGAAGGATTGTGATGGAAAATATATGGTTGTTTTTTTTTTTGTGTTGGTGTGGTTGGGCTATAGCTATAGTGTATTATATACATATGTATATTCTAAAGGATTGATGTTATGCAAAGAACTAAAGGATATGTGTTGTAGTTCACATGCGGTCAGTTTGTCGATGTTTTTTTGTATTTTTTTAATTTCCTTCTTTTCGTGTTTTTCTTTGAATTCATTGTTTTTTCTTTGTTTTTGCATTTTTTTTTTATTATTCTGCTGCATTGTCCTTCATTTCGAACATTGAAATGTTGAATTTATTTGGGTTATGACTTTTGCCAAACTAGGACAATTGAAATTTCAAGGCGATTTAAGTCGCATTGGAATAGGAAATTTACTTAAGGCCTTGATTACAACAAAGAAACCATTGAAAATTGCTAAAAATGTAAAATTTTAATTTACAGACTTGACAGAAAAATTAATAGAGCCACCTGTTCCACAAAATTTATTTTTATGTGTGTGTAGCACTCAAGGAATAGTCGAAGAGTGTAAGGCCAGTTAGGCTTTGGTGCCTTGGAGCTGTCTACTTACTTACATACTTAACCGATTCTCAATCCTTGTAGGATCTCAGCCTGAGACATAGCAGTTTTCCATGGGGAACGGTCCCTCTCATTCATTCCCTAGTTGTCAAAAACAAGCGGCATCCACAGTTACCTAGTCTTTGTACCTCAAGTTCGGTCTTCCTCGTCGTCTTGAACCTGAGGGCTGCGAAGGGAAGAATTTCTTGGCTGGAGCGTTGCACGAAGTGGTCGAGCATAATGTAGTCGTTTTTTTCTTGGCCTTTTGGACTACATCCACATCTTGGTATACCTCGTAAGTTCGCGGTTGAACCTTCTTGTCCATTCGCATACAGAACCTGCCTTCGAAGAATTTTTCTGTTGAAAGTGCACAGTACCATTTTCTCTTTTTTACTCATCGTAGTTTTACAGTTGTTTGGCTAAACCAAAGTAGCAGTGGTCCACTAGGGGAATTCTTCGTCGGATCTCCACGAAGGTTTTGTTTGTGCGATTGTTGTTTGTTCGATGGTAGATAAACTCCTTAACAGCCTTGAAATTGCTGCTACCAACAGTGACGCTTAGCCTAGTAGCTGGGTGGAGTCATATGACAGCGCATCTCCTTGTTTAAACCCTGCGAATGTTTGAACCAACTCAGATGAGCTGTAACCCATTTGCACACTGTACTGCGTACTGCTTAGCATCATGCGGGACATATGGATCAATTGGTTCGGGATCCCGAATTCAGACATCGTCATAAAAAGCTCTTGGCAATGGATGCTATCATAAGCAGCTTTGAAGTTCATGAAAAGATGGTGGGTTTCGACTTGAAATTCATTGGTCTTTCCTAGGATTTGCCTCAGTGTGAATATTTGGTCGGAAGTTAATAGATTCAATATAATCTTTTGAAAAAATTGATACTTTCCATGCTGACTCAGAGACGTCGTTTTCTCATCTAAGTTTCATTTTTACCTCGTTTTGAAAAACCGAAAATATAAATCAATGGCGGGTGGCTCTTTCCTTCACTGTAGTATTTCCTACTTGACCAAAATGTTCAATGAAATCTGTAAGAAGCTGTTGCGTAAAATTCATTAAATTTATTTTCCAATCTATTGATGAACAGCAAAAAAGAAAAAAACAGCTTCAGTCTTTTTTAGCTCCATAGCAATATTGATGTCTCTTGCACTTGTTTTCATAAAAGAACCACAAAAAATCTAAACCTACAACGCTTGTGCTCTTTTCTTCACATTTTGTTTCCCTTTTTTTATTTAATATAAATTTTCTATCCTTTCAAAAACTAAAAAGGCGTTTCCTCCCTAGCTTACTCTTAAAAAATAATCACATTTTCCATCTCTAACATTCCTTCCTCTTGCAAGTAGTCTTCTTTAGGCATGTGCTGTTTATGTCTACATACACAAATATACTAAGCAAAAATATAAAAAAAAAACGGTAAAGAGTCAAAAGCATACTTTCATCTATGCTCCAATTCAATCGCATCCTCAAATTCCAGCCTAGCAAAGGAGAGAGATGTTTGTAGCCAGCACGACTCAATAAAAATTTTAGGCCAACTATGTATGCGCCTTAGCTTTCCCGGCCCCGTCACCATCACCGGCACATATATGAAATACGGTACACTGCCATCGTAATGATCATCGTTACCGAATGAACTATTTTCTATAGGGAACAATGTCCTTTCGTTAGAGAGAAGAAACCGAGTACCCAAGTATAGGCGCATAGGGAGCAAAATACAAAAAAAACAAAAAACAAAATTGGATTGCATAAATAGAAATGTGAGAAGAAGCGGGGTATTCCACATTTTGTATAGTTCATATGACATCTACATAAGTATAAGGACAGGGGGAAGCGCAAGCATATTCCCACTTCCCCATTGTCATTGTTTTTTTCTTACTCGCAAAAAGGAAACGTTGGCTAAAGCGATGGCGATGACGATGACGATGTTGAACAGATATGTGGAACTTTGCTCCCCTCTTTTACTAGTGTCCTGAATCTCTACTCTAAATCATCTTCATAGGCTCATAGGCTCATGGAAGAAGAGTGAGACAATAAATACTGCAAGCGATAGTGGATATGAAGATGAGGGGATGTAAAATAATTCTACTGTGCTATAAGACTGTTGTTAAAGGTTTCCCGGCATACCATCAAATGGTCTTTCGTTTGATTCACCTCTTCCGGATTTCTTGTTCCGGATTCCGGGATTTTTCCTCTAACCAGTCAGCTGATGTAGGTATTGTGCACATTCTTGATGTACTATTGTGTTTTTTGTTAAAGGGTTCAATTGATGTTTTTTTCTCAACATAAAAATGGGGTGGTTCCCGTTTAAAATAGGGATAGTGTTGTGGATGTTTTCAGCAATCGCTACAACGATTTTGATAAAAAATATAAAATCATAGTTTCTCGAAAAAAATAGTTCCAAAAGTGGAAGATCCCGTTTTGATATGAAAATAGAGTTTACGAGTACCCTAGTTCAAAAATATGGACAGCTATAAGCTTAATAAAACAAAATGAAATTGCTTATTAGGGGAGGAGAAGGGATATCCGTTTTCCGTAAACAAGTTACATTATGAAGTTCTCTAAGTAAATACCTCGAAAACTACTGTTTTGTTTTGAATTCCGCTGAAGTTTATTTATTCTTTAGAAAACAACGTGTAGTCAGATGCATTAAGCTCACTGTCAGACCTGAATGACGTTGTTTCTTGGAAATTTCATAAATTAAAGCTAAGATATGAAATTCCTAAACGTTTTAACCGATTATTTGTTATTCTTATCTAATATATAAAATTCTTCTGTCACAGTTTTAGTGGTCATACTCCTCCGAAACGGCTTGACCGATTTTGATGAAATTTTATATGTGTATTCGGTAGGTATGAAAATAGGTTCATATCTATTTTTTATACAGCTTATTGTTAAGGATGGTTCATCCACACATTTTGTTTTTGCATTTTTTGGGCAGTTTTTTTTATTATAATTTTTGTATGGTGCGGCATTAAGAAATCCTACCACTTACCCTTACTTTTTAAGAGCCACTTCTTAATGAGTTTTCATGAAAATTTCGTCGATTATTATTATTGTTTGTACAACGATCGCAGTATTGATAGTGACATTAAATCTTATTATTGTGAAAGGTAGGATAAATAATAAAAGATAAATAAACATGTTCATACTATACTGTTTGTCATCATTAAAACAGCAAACAATGCCATATCACTGCCTTTATTCACATACTTGCAAATATATTTGATGCTCTTCACTGAACTACAAAACTATACATTAATATGAGCTTGGAATGTTTTGCTCAGTAGAGGTGAATAAGGCACCACCCAACGATTATCAATGTCAATATCAATATTTTTGATACTTTTCGTAAATTATTGTCCGCCATTATCGGAATTCCTTCGACAATATATTGGATATCGTCAAAATTTGTGATCGTATCGTTAGTTAAATCTTTAGGAAATCCTTTGGTACATTTTCCATCTGCCATGCACGGCGATAAATGATTGAAATTACCCCATGGGCCATGAATCATGTTAGTTGTAACCGATGCCTATGTTTTGATAGCATTATAAATTTTTCAACCCAATAAAAATCCGTTGAGGACTCACTGCTTTTGTACCAGTGGCTTAGGACCAGGGTACGGGGTAGTGGGGAAGCGGGGTAGTCGGTAGCGGGTAGTGGATAACAATTACTGGTGTAGCGGGTACCATTTAGAAGTACTTCGTAACATGTAGTTGGGTAGCGGGTAACAGGGTTACTGGGTATAACAGGGTAGCGGGTAGGCTGTAGTGGAGAAGTGGGTAGAGGGTAGCTGGTGGAATGGTAGCGGGCTACAAAAGTCTAGGTCGTTTTTATGTCAATTGAGGCAGTACGAAGTCTGTCGGGTCAGCTATCTATTACATATTATAAAAATCTAGCTCCGTTCGTTTGCGGCATATAGGCATAAAAACCGGTTGGCCGATTTTCTTAATTTTTGTCTTAAACTAAAGAGGATTAAGAGTAGATGGTTTGAGACAAACAAAATTAGTACTTTTTAAATCACAAACGGTTCAAATGTTAAAAATAATGCTTTTCACACTACAACAAAATATATCAATATACCTACGATTAATCAATTTCATTTAAAATTTCGTCAAATATTTTTATTTTCATCACACAAAAAAAAAAAATGTCAGTGAAGAAAATATTTGTCAAAAATTGTTTTTCATCAAAAAAAAAAAACTTTACTCGACATTTCTTTGTTGTCGATATTTTTCCTTTTTTAGATTTGTTTCTTTTGAGATATGGCCTTGGGAGCGGGAAGTGAAGTAGTGGGGTAGTGGGGTAGCGAGGAGCGGGTAAAGGTGTAGCGGGTAGCAAGTAGAAGTAGCGGGTAGTGGGTAGCAGGTAGCTATGGAGGGTACGAGGGTAGTGGGCAGTGTACTAGGAGGGTACCAAAGTTAAGGTTTTTTTTTATCAGATTTTTTTTTGATGAAATACTCAGAAAACTCATTGGTTTTCAAGGGGAGAATTGCATGTAATTGTAGTAAAGTGGTTCTCAAATGGAAAACTGGAAAATTTCAAAATGGGTTTCCGAAAGGAACTCGGAAAAATCATTGGTTTTAAAATGGAAAATTGCATATTATTGCAGGTACATTGGTTTTAAAATGGAAAATTTCAAAGTGGGTTTTCGAATAGAAAATAGAAATTTCTTGATGAAAAACTCGGAAAATTCATTGGTTTGCGAAAGGAAAATTGCATGTTATTGCAGGTGCAGTGGTTTTCAAATGGAAAACTGGAACATTTGTGATGGGGAACTAGAATGCAAGAAAAAGTAAAAAAAAAAATGGAAAATTTGAAATGCAAAAAAAATTTGACTAAACAAAATCTCAAAAACACTCTTTCAAATGAAATGCATTACTTTTGAAATGGTAAAACGGAAAGTTCGTAAAATGGAAAGTTCCTGCTGTTTGTCATCAAATTTTGACAAAATGTTAGATTATTATTACAGTAGGGTTTTTAAGAAAATTGTACAAAACCGGCCAAGCCGTTCATAAGATATAGCAAATGTGGAAACACAATTTTCCCTATAGAACGTTAACTATGCATTTGACCATATCCTTAACAAAGTTGTTGTGCAGGAGGCAACGAAGATTTCTGAGTTGTTACGACCTTACTAGCTGACAAAGTAAACGTTGTTTTCTTAGATATATAAAAATCTCATACAAATTCGCGGAGGACTCACTGATTTTATACCAGAGGAGTGTTTAGAACCAAATGTTGAGGTAATGTTCGGTTAGTGGCGTAAATGGGTTCTTAGTATTTTGTACAAAATCCGACCAAGCTGTTTTCATGAGAAATGGCCAGGGTATTGGTTGATGGGGTAGTGGGGTAATGGGAAGCGGGTAGCGGGTTGACGGATAGTGAGTAGTTAGACACTGCTGGAAAGCGCAGTGTTTAGTGGGTTGATGGGTAGCGGGGTAACTGGGTAACAGAGTAGTGGGGTAGTAAGGTAGCGGGTTGTGTAGTGGGCTACAAAAGTTTAGATCTTTTATTTATCGATTTAGGCAGTGCGAAGTCTGCCGGGTCAGCTAGTTTAGTATATAATATTTGCAATTGTTTCTTACACGATATCTGTCTCTGACGGGTCAGCTAGTTTATATTAATCTCCTTTCCTCGGTCGATGCACAACAATCAAGAAAAAGTGAATGACGAACTTAACGATGCATAATGGTTGCTACTTCCATTGAACCAGGTCATTGTGAATCTATTCGGTCTCCAAATAGTGGTACATCACTTCTTATTTTCCAGATAAATAATTTGGAGCAACTTATGTGAACTCCATCTCAAAATTTGTCTGCTTGATGAAGAGGTGCACCGTAGAGGCGGGGCTCATCAGGAAACGGACTATGTGATCTTTCATTAGGGTCACAATAATTGTTATATCGTACGTTAAAGTTGCTGTGCCATTTTGTCTTCATCGTCATCGTCAGTCGTTTTATATTATTGTCTACATCGACCGCCACTGTTTGTGTCGTATTGTTCCCCTTTGTTGATAGTTTTGTGTTTTTAGTACACAGAGATTTACTTTCAGAGGATACGATTTTAACTAAAAGTCGTTTTAGTTTGTCGGTTTAGTTCGTCGTCATCGCTGGTTGGCAGTGGTGGATTGGTGGCGATGGCAGCGACAATGACGTCGAAATAGTACAATAAACGTTGGGCTCTGTGGCAAAGATTTGTTTGGGCTGTGTGCATATGCAAATTTTATTTTATTTAGGTTACTCTCAGGAAATGCAACACTGGTATAAGGAAACAATACACAATGAATCGGGACGCCTGGAGTGTGGAGTTGGAGAAATTGTGATGTGAGCGAGTGAAAGTTTTTGAATTGTGCGAAAGGGACGGGGACACAAAACTTAAGTATGTACCTACCAAACAAACGAGGCTCCCCAAGTCCCCATATACATAGGTAGAAGTTTCCTGAATCCTGAGTTTTGTTTCAAATGAAATCCTTTTTCGTATTCTTGCTCTACTTCTTCCAGCACTGCTACTTCCTTGTAGTTAGTTTTATTTATTCATTGGTTTAGTGCCTATGTAGCATGGGTATGAGTATGGTATATATGTTCTGACATTCGCATGCTTGAATCGCATGTCTCTTTCTGTCTCTTTCGATCTTTTTCTCTTTATCTGTTTCTTTACAAAAATGTTGCTTCTGATTTTTTTTTCGTTTTTGTATTTATCCTGTTGCTGATAGGTCTTCTTCGATAACTTTGTGTCATATCGCCGAGAAGAGAGAGATAAAGGCTTAAATTAAGCTCTAGGACAAGCTTGGGCTATGTAGGTATGCCAGAAGTTCGTTGATGTTTTTTGTGTGTGACTTTGTTCGTTTCTTTTTCTTCAGATTATGCAAATTCGCTCTAAATAACAAATAGGACAAAGTTTTGTGTTTTTCCTTTTCCAAATGACGTTCAGGTGAACATTTTACATAACGATGTTGTGAATGCATTTCATCCGAAAACAAAAATATTTTACAAAGCACTGAACAAAATAATACTACATAACATACACGCTTGTCAGTAAAAAAAAAATATATTATTGTTCTGCATAACGTGTAGTAGGTCAAAAATTATGCTAAGGTCTTTTAATGACAAAATTTATAAAAAGAACACTGAAACCGAACAAACAAAGGGGGAACGAAACAAAAAACTAAGAAAACCGACATCAATTAACCTAAGGAAAATCATAAAAGAATCTTTAAAAAATCATAAGAATTAGGTTAACTCTTGAAAAGCATGCATTATTTTATTGTTTAAAATATTGTATGATGCAGCAAGCCAAAAGGTTTAAGTAGATATGTAAACGATTCATTGTTGTAAGGATTTGTTCTCATTTTTCTGACGTTGGATGTATCCGTTTTGGACATTCTTTTATAATGGTGGAATTGACCTTTATATTTATTCGTGTCTTGTAACCACAATTTTGTGGTCTTTATGTTTTTTCAACGATGCGTTTTTCGAGAGCCAAGTTTGTTTAAAAATCCTTCATTTTGATTTGATATGAGAACTTTATGGTTCGACAGATTGGCACCAAAATCATTGCACCATTGAGATTTGAATAGTTATGAAAGTGGACCTAGGCCAACTTAATTGATGTCGTTCTAAAATTAAAATATTTACTCATAGTTTAAAGAACAATTCATGAAAGTTATTGGCGCAAAATTATAGTCCGCTAATGAACAATTTTAAGAGAATTTAGTATGATACTATTTTAAAATGACGTTTGAGTCATGTCTGAAACGTCATTTTAAGCTAGTATCACACTTAACTTGTTTATTAGGGGACTATAATTTAGCGCCATTTACTTTTTGAAATAATATCATGTAAATGTTGACGTGCGTCGGAAGTGGTCAATTCAATGAAAATGCAGTGGGTGGTTTCACCACTGATCAAAATATAATTTTCGATTTCAGCCCATATAACCTTACCTAACCTAATTTAAGTTCAGAGACATGTTTTCGAAGTCTATAACGCCGAAATCAGGTGTTCCACAGGGTAGTCATATTGGACCACTTCATTGGATTCATAATCAGTTCTATACTCTTCTTTTTTTTTTAAGTAAAATAGAAGACATAATATCAATCACTCCGAATCTGAAATGACATTAACCCTTTCCCTTGCACCCTTGCGCTTGCACCGCTGCTGAGACGAACACATTTTCATTTCATTTGAAAAAAAAAACTTTTATTTACCAATTGGTTTTGTAAACAAACAAAAGTGCAACTAGTGAAGATTTGTTTGTCTTCATGTAGAAATTGAATTTCGTTCGAAAAGAATGAAAACAAAAGTTTTCAAAACTGTTTGCAATAAAAGTTTTGATTGCACCTATTTCATGATCAACCATTTTTTCGGACTGAAGTGCTCAGTTGAAAAGTTTTTATTTTGTTTCATTAGACTGACTTTTTGTCAGAAGAGATTTTTATTTAAAATAAAGGAAATGAATTTTTGAAAGTTAAATTTGAAATAAGAATAATCGAACAAAATTGTTTAAACATCTAAATAAAGTTTTTTAAAATAAAATATTTTCCATGTGCCACATCAGCTCAATGAAATACATTTAAAAAAAGCATCAAATAAACAATGAACAATGAAAATTTTATGCACAGATATTAAGCAAAACGAAACAAAGCAGAAACGAAAACATTCCAACGTCAATCACTTGTCCCCCATGAATCATAATTTCTTGCAATTTCTCAGGGTTATGTGTGAAATTATGTCAAACTGACCGCCACATAGTTGAATTCAAAAATTCATTCAGAGCATAATAAATGACTGACCGCCTTATTATACAAATACAAGTATTTACAGAGAGCACAAACCTACATCCTACATTGCCCCACAAAACCCAACATTACGGTGGTATTCTAACTACAATAATAACTTTGTCCTTTTTATAAGGATGAACAAAAATAATGACCATAGTTAAATGAAGGATGACAAAAAAAAACAAACAAACAGTTTGAGGAAGGGGGGGCAAATACTCCATCCTCTCTTCTTCTTTTCTGTCCCACTGTCTCTGACAACGAATAATGTAGCATTACCGTTATAAATTCAAAATGACCGTCTTTCATCGTTTGTTTTTTTTTTGTATATATTTTTTTTTGCTTTGACTGCCATTGACATGAATTCCTCAGATGATTTTTTTTGCCGCTCTTCAAAAATATTCCTTTAATAACTATTATTGCATCAGTATCCTGCTTTGCTTTTTTTGTCGTTTTGCATAATGCTTTATTTTATTCAGTCGTTATTTAATACGAAAAGAAAAAAATGTTGAGATCGTAACAATGAAATGATTTGTTTATTCTGATACAACTGCTGAGCACTTAGTTTAAAAACTGTTTGTCTTCCTTTGCCTTACAAATCCTTATAATTCATCTGCCGGGTCTTTGAACGATTTGAAAAAATGGTGGGAAGAAGAAAGAAGTTCATGGAAAAACTGAATTAGCAAATGAAATCATTAAAAATTCGTGTATGATTTCGTTGGTATTCATAGTCTTTATGAGCATTTCTGTAAGATAGGTACGTTTTATATTTAAGGCGAGCGAACAATTTTCTCACAAATTTAAAAAATCTTCAAAAGTCTTATTTTATCCAGAACAGTAAAAAATAATAAATAGAGTGGCGCGACAGCTCTTGAAGAGCCAAGGCATAAGTGGCCTGAGTGCGTGGTGAAGAATTGAGGGGACCTACAATTTAACGCCGATTCCGAACGGCAAAGTTGAGAAGCACTTTGATTGATACTCTTGGAAGTTTTGTCAGGACTTCGCAAGAGGCAGTACCCGTGAAAGATGAAATAAAAACTTTATGGGCGCGAATAGGACTCGAACCCACGAGGTTTTGCTTAGCAGCCAACGCACCTAATCACTAAGCTACGTTCAACAGTCAGTACGTTTTATTCTTTGTTTAACAATTACATATATCTTTCTTGCTCCAAGTAAGTGACCTATTAGCCTATCATCATTTATTCTTAACGCTGGAACGATCGATTTTCGTAATAGTATAGTAAACATGGGCTCTTCGAAATAGCATTACATACTTCGGTTAGAACTCTCAAACAACGCTGATACATCTGCTATCACTTTTGCTTTGATGACTCAAAAAGTTGAAAATTCACTCTGCGAATTGATTAATCTCATGCTTAAAAGCAAGATCATCAACTTAAAAAAAGGTGATCTCTACGAGAAGGAAGCAGGGGCATTCGGCAAGTTGGAGTTCTATCCCCTATTCTGTGGTACATTATATAAGGGTAAACTAAATGCTTATATCGCTTGAGAAATGCGGCTATAGAGTGATTGCTTTTGATGATGTCGTCGTGCGAGGAAAACATCCTGATATTCTTAGGGGCCTTCTCTAAAACGACTGGGTATTAACCTTCAAAAAACAGATCTCGTCCTCTTTAAACGCAAGATTATAGCACTTGTATTTCCTTGAGTAAAAGGTGTACCAATAACTTTTGCTAATGAAGCTAAATATCTAGGTCTGACGTTAGACAAAAGGTTAAGTTGGAAAGTTACAAAAGCCCTGCTCTACTCTCTTGCAAAAAAGTCTTAGAAAGCAACCTCGTATAACCAATCTTCTATATACATCGGTCACCATTAACTGTGACCAGGGCCCTATTGCACCAACAACTTTTCACTTTTCACTTTGCAACTTTGCAAAATAATAGTTTTCTGCAAAGTAAAAGTAAAAAGTGTTTCACCAAAAATGAAAAGTTCTCGACTTTTCACTTTGCAAATTTCTATGTTTTTTTGCAAAGTGAAAAGTATGGGCGTTTCACCAACTTAAAATGTAACTTTTCATTTTCAGTCCTAATTTGAAAAGTTGCAAAGTAAAACAAATATACGATTTGGGCTTCTTTTCCTTGTTATTACGAATTTAAAAAATATGTGAACAACTGTTTCGTACGAACTTGCTCCTGTTTTTCAAATAATAACTCATAAAAACATTAAAAATAAAAACATGTAATTAAAATTCATAAATAAAAATTTAAATTTAAATATTTACCTCAAAAATACATATAAGTTTGAAGTCGGACCAGTGGTTTAGGCTGTAGGTGCGTTTACAGATAGACAGACTCACAGACGGACGGAATCGACGGACCCACTTTTTTTCGACTTCTCTATCGTCGTAATGTCATATCTCATCAAAATCTCAACTTATTTTTGCGAATTCAATACTTGCCATACTATATTCTATGCGGCGCAAGTAAAAAGTAAACAACTCCACTAGTGATAAAAAAGTGCAAATGCCAAAAACAAAATTTAATGACAGCATGTCATAGAAAGAGATATTAATAGTGCACGTTTTTTTCAAAATTTTCAAAATGAGTGGTACTGATAAGACCGCCAAAAAGTTAGCTGTTTTGGAAGTGGTAAAAAATAAAAAAGTAATTTTTAAATTTATTACGATTGCAAAAACAAGCTTTATCATTTCGTTATTTTTTTCAATTCAAGGATATTCTCTTTGCTTCCTTCCAAAATAACGCTGCGTCCAAAAAGTGGTAGGAAGTTGAAAATTAAGGACTGAATGTATTTCTTAATGACAGACCACAAAAAATTATTAAAAACAAACAACGGCCCAAGAAATGCAAAAACAGACAGTGTGGGTGAGCCATCCTCAACAATTAGCGGTATAAAACTTAGTTATAACTTATAAGCCTATTCTCATACCTGAATAAACATATAAAATTTCATCAACATCCGTCAAGCCATTTCGGAGGAGTATGACCACTAAAACTGTGACAGAAGAATTTTATATATTAGATAATAATCTATTATAATGAAATTATATATAAAATTGAATATAAAACAAAAATAAACGAACTTATCACAAACCGCAAAGAAAATTTTTGCTTTGCATATTATTGAAAAGCTTTTCAGTATTTGAAATGCAAAGTGCAAAGTTTTTTCGTTTGGTGAAACGAAATCAAACAATTCTTTGCAAATTTGCAAAACTTTTCACTTTTCAGAAAAGTACTTTTCACTTTGCGAATTTGCGGTTGGTGAAACAAAATTTGCAAAGAAGGATTTTTTTGTTTACTTTTCAAAAAATTAATTTCCTCTTTGCAAATTAGCGTTTGGTGAAACAGAATTTGCAAAGTAAAAGTGAAAAGTTGCAAAGTGAAAAGTGAAAAGTCGTTGGTGCAATAGGGCCCAGCAGAGACCAGGACACAGCCTGTCTTTGCATTAGCGTAGCCTTAAAAACTACTTTTTAAGCTTTCGATTGTTGAAATATGCTAAAAGAAACTGCCTCAACGATAACAAGTTCTAGGTGGTATAACTAACTTATCCACATGCGCGGCCACCAAACTTATATGGCTGGCTTTTGACTTAAAGCGATCCAAAAACTTGTTATCTGATAGCAGATCACATATAAGCTCCCTAATTGGTGTCCTCTCAGGAAACTTCAGAAACACAGGAGCTGTATCGACGAAAAGAGGAGCAAAAAATCTCTCACTTCCTCTGTACATGCCCTGGTGTTTCCCTATAACGCAAGTTTCACCTTTGCACAACGATATTATTTATCTTCTTCGCTTTATGAAAAGATCCAAATAGTTTGACTACACAATATTGTTTTTTTTTTCGGGAAAAAATGCGCGTGTTCTGTATGCGCAACCACTTTAAACCTTACCTAACCTAAGTCAATGTTCTCTTCTATATACATTTTGGTGTATTCAGTTATCCCAGAAATTAATTAACCGATTTTAGTTTTTCTGTAAAATTTAATTTTTAATTATTTTTTACAACTTGATATTTTTAAATGTGGTTCTCAATTCTTCACACGCTTTCTTGGAAATGTTGATTAGTCCATGCCACTTAGGCTTTGCTTCTTCGGAGCTGACTCCATTTTATGGGTTAGTTCTGCAACATTTGTATTTCTTTATTTCGCTTGTAAAAGACGTTTTGAAAACATATAAGGGTTTCGTGTTCACCCTGTGTACGGAACCAGGCCCGTAGCCAGAGTTGAATTCAACGTAGGGCAACAGTCATATCAGGTATGGCATTGGTAAATTTTCTATTTTATCTCATGTCCGTTAGGTTCAAATAAACAAAAATGAAAAACATAAACGTTCTCAGGTTAGTTTAGTTTAGTTTAGTTTATTTATTGATTGTATGCCTATATACTTCTTATGAGCTAGTATAGGGCTATTATTATCAAATTCAAAAATGAAGATAACTACTGTTGAAAATTTAAACATCTTAGTTTTAGTGGCGAAAGAAACATTATTATTTCTCCAAATTATAATCAATCAAATCAAAACGTTACATGCAAAAACAAGAGGCAAATACTAAAAACGTGTGATCTTTTCAACGGCTTTATTCGAAGTGAACTTAAACATAATTGCATTAACATTGCATCATAAGATCGTATGAGAACAATATACGAGTACGTTATACATAACATATAAATCATACGATTATTAACAGTAAGAGAGGAGATTAACATGAGTTACAAATATACATATGTGTTTTTTCTATTTCACTCAATTTTTAATTTGAAGTACAGTGGTATTGTTAATGATTATTCTTTGAACGAATCTTAATTTATTGATACATTGATTTGTATACAGAATTTGTCTTACAACTCAACCCTCTTCTTGACAAATCGCCCTCGATTTTCATTATTTTATGACAAAAATATCTACTATTATTTAAAAAAAAATATTAAGTAAAAGAAAAGTATTATATTAATACATATAAATATGATAGTCAAACTGAAATACAATTAAAATTGATGTTATACAAAACGAACGTATAAACATTTTCTTTTTATAAACATATTTATGTTTTACATGAAACAAAATGAATTTTTCTTATAAATGCATAAGGCATACATGCATATACGAAATAAAATAAAATTTTAAATATCTTTACAAAATGAAAACAGAGATAAGAAAATACATGCAAAAATTATATAGTCATGAAAATACCATTAAAATTTGTTAACGATTCTAGGCCTTGACATATCAGGGTGATTCATTTTGGAATTCATAATTTTGGACTACAAGAACCGATGATGACTGTGGGCAGTTCTTAACCACGTGACCTTGTTGACCACAGCGAAAGCAGGTTCCGTTTTCTCGTTTCGGTTTTGGGCAACTCGGTGAAATATGCCCCGTTTCGTTGCAATTAAAGCACCTTGTGTTTGAACTTGTGCTTGGAAGTTTTCTTTGGTGTGTCGTTGTCTTATGACTTAAAGGGATGGAAAATTGTGGTTCACATCTCATTTTCTCATATCTCCTCAATATGATTTTAAGCTCCGCAATAGTATTTGCCGTCAATAAAATTTGCTTATTGAATATGGGGTCAGGAATACCGTTTATCACATAGGTTATAACATCCTGTACTTCGATGTCAGCTTGAGAAGCTATTTCCTGCATTGTCAATAAATACTGTTGGAAAGTTTCGTCCTTGCGTTTTTTTCGAACTCGCAACATGTTGTGGACATCTGTGGCCGACGCATGGTTGTAAAATTCAGCCAGTAATGCCGCTTTCAATTCAACCCAAGATCGGCACGTGATCGACCTCAAAAACATTTTCGCAGTCCCTCGTAAAAGTCTCTTTGCGTAGACAAAACATTCGGGCTCAGTAAAATTGTAAAGAATTTTGGAGTCTTCAAAATGAGCTATCCACTTCATCACACTGTAGTTATCATCTCCAGAAAACGTAGCCATCGTGTCTTCAATGTCACGAAAAGAGTATGACGGCGAGTGAACTACATTCCGTGAACAACTTAACTCCGCTAATCTTTTTTCTAGTCTAACAATCTCTTCTTTTTTTCTCACCATCTCACGCAAATTCTCCAGCCTCTGAGAAACAACTCGGTCTTCGTCGTGCAAATTCATCGTACTGCCATTATCGAAGCGACCATCATCACCTCGATCATCATCACCGTGACCATCATCACCGTGACCATCATCACCGTGACCATCATCACCGTGACCATCATCACCAAGACCATCATTACCGTGACCATCATCACCGTGACCATCATCACCATCGTCATCATAAGAACCATCATCCGCGAACAGCTCATCCAGCCGACCATCATCGAGGAGAGCTATTCCCTCTTCCAATCGTATCTGCAATGCAGGTTTCAATCCGCACGTGGACAAACCCATATCGGCAAGCTTAGCCTTAAGCATTGGAACAGTTGCACTCTGCATAAACAATACGGCACGCTCACTTGAATTCATGTTTCAACAAAAATAATTATTTTAACCGTAATCTTCTTTCAAGCTTTCAAAACTAATTTTAAAATAAATCAAAATCTTCTCAAAATTAAGCAGGTTAATTCCACTTCTGAATTTTATAATCAATCAAATCAAAACGTTACATGCAAAAACAAGAGGCAAATACTAAAAACGTGTGATCTTTTCAACGGCTTTATTCGAAGTGAACTTAAACATAATTGCATTAACATTGCATCATAAGATCGTATGAGAACAATATACGAGTACGTTATACATAACATATAAATCATACGATTATTAACAGTAAGAGAGGAGATTAACATGAGTTACAAATATACATATGTGTTTTTTCTATTTCACTCAATTTTTAATTTGAAGTACAGTGGTATTGTTAATGATTATTCTTTGAACGAATCTTAATTTATTGATACATTGATTTGTATACAGAACTAGCTGCCCCGGCAGACTTCGCACTGCCTAAATCGATAAATATAAGATCTTAACTTTTGTAGCCCACTACACAACCCGCTACCCTGCTACCCCACTACTCTGTTACCCAGTTACCCCGCTACCCATGACCCCACTAAACACTGCCGGCTACCCAGTATTTCTACGCGCTACACGCTACCCCGTTACCTGTTATCCCGCTTCCCCTTACACTGCTTCTAACTACTCACTATCTGTCAACCCGATACCCGCTTCCCATTACTCCGCTACCCCATCAACCACTTCCCTGGCCATTTCTCATGAAAACGGCTTGGTCGGATTTTGTACAAAATACTAAGAACCCATCTACGCCACTAACCGAACATTACCTCAACATTTGGTGCTAAACACTCCACAGTGAGTCCTCAGCGAATTTGTATGAGATTTTTATATATCTAAGCTAGTAAGGTCGTGACAACTCAGAAATCTTCGTTGCCTCATGCACAACAACTTTGTTAAGGATATGGTCAAATGCATAGTTAACGTTCTATAGGGAAAGTTGTGTTTCCACATTTTTTGCTATATCTTATGAACGGCTTGGCCGATTTTGTACAATTTTCTTAAGAACCCTACTGTAATAATACTCGAAAATTTTGTCATTTGATGACAAACGGCACGAACTTTCCATTTTACGAACTTTCCGTTTTACCATTTCAAAAGTAATGCATTTCATTTGAAAGAGTGTTTTTGAGATTTTGTTTAGTCAAATTTTTTTTGCATTTCAATTTTTCCATTTTTTTTTTTTACTTTTTCTTGCATTCTAGTTCCCCATCACAAATGTTCCAGTTTTCCATTTGAAAACCACTGCACCTGCAATAACATGCAATTTTCCTTTCGCAAACCAATGAATTTTCCGAGTTTTTCATCAAGAAATTTCTATTTTCTATTCGAAAACCCACTTTGAAATTTTCCATTTTAAAACCAATGTACCTGCAATAATATGCAATTTTCCATTTTAAAACCAATGATTTTTCCGAGTTCCTTTCGGAAACCCATTTTGAAATTTTCCAGTTTTGCATTTGAGAACCACTTTACTACAATTACATCCAATTCTCCCCTTGAAAACCAATGAGTTTTCCGAGTATTTCATCAAAAAAATCTGATAAAAAAAGACCTTAACTTTGGGACCCTCCTAGTACACTGCCCACTACCCTCCTACCCTCCATAGCTACCTGCTACCCACTACCCGCTACTTCTACTTGCTACCCGCTCCTCGCTACCCCACTACCCCGCTACTCCACTTCCCGCTTCCAAGACCATATCTCAAAAGAAACAAATCTAAAAAAGGAAAAATATCGACAACAAAAATGTTAAGTAAAGTTTTTTTTTTTATGAAAAACAATTTTTGACAAATATTTTCTTCACTGACATTTTTTTTTTTGTTGTGTGATGAAAATAAAAATATTTGACGAAATTTTAAATGAAATTGATTAATCGTAGGTATATTGATATATTTTGTTATAGTGTGAAAAGCATTAATTTTAACATTTGAACCGTTTGTGATTTAAAAAGTACTAATTTTGTTTGTCTTAAACCATCTACCCTTAATCCTCTTTAGTTTAAGACAAAAGTTAAGAAAATCGGCCAACCGGTTTTTATGACTATATGCCGCAAACGAACGGAGCTAGATTTTTATAATATGTATAGATTTGTCTTACAAAATATAGACCGGACGCTGGAATGGTGTCGAAGGCTTTCCGGGTCGGAGCATTGGTGTTCATCCGCGCTCTACATGATGGAGCCATCTGAGTCTCTGGACCTTGACCCAGTGTTGGCAAAAAAAGTAATCCGATTACTGATTACTGATTACTGATTACAAAATGTAATCAGTAATCCGGATTACTCATTACATTTTGTAATCAGTAATCGATTACTGATTACAGTAATCAGCAATCAGTAATCAGTAATCAAATTACATTTTTTTTTGATTACATTTGTTTTTTTTTTAATACTTTGTGGAACCAACAGAAATCATATAAAACAATAGAAATTTAGATTATATTTCATGAAAACACTTTTTAGCTCAGGATAACGATGCAAAAAGGATATGTCACGGCTTTTTTCGGTAAAATAGTTCTTTATTATCAGGTCTGCCTTTCTTTTGAAGTTGATTGGTTGGTCCTCGCTCCCTGAGTCGGAGTTAAAATCAAAATAGTCGTCATCCTTCTCCTCAGGGTTCTCTTTGTCGTTTTGCTAGTCTTCTTGGTTTTCTTTATTTTCAGATAGCTCCTTGCTATCCTTGCTATGAAAATTTACTTTAACTCAACTGAATCTTTTGAATGAATGAATGATGATACACGTAAAGTTCTGCCTTTTAAACCTGCGCACACGTTATGTGTATTTCTTGCTCTCTTTATTGCTTTGTTTTATCATAATTGTGTTTTTAAATAATTTTTTAAAAATATTTCTATTTTTTTTTTGGTTCCGCACAATATTATAAAAAAAAAAAATGTAATCAAAAAAAATGTAATTTGATTACTGATTACTGATTACTGATTACAAATGTAATCAGGATTACTGATTACAAATGTAATCTGATTACTTGTAATCAGATTACTTGTAATCGATTACTTTTGTAATCGATTACGTAATCGATTACTTGAAGTAATCGATTACTGCCAACTGTGCCTTGACCCTTCTGGCTAGGTCCGTGTCGTTGTACAACCCGTAAAGTTCGCTGTTGAATCTTCTTCTGCACATCAATGCACACGGCACATTAATCCGATTTTGTCAAGATCCATGCTTTTTGACAATACAGCAAGACTAGGATACTGAGGGTGTTATATAGTTTTACTTAATGATGATCGAGAGAGGTTTTTTCTACTCAATTACTTTCCTAGGCCAAGGAAGCAGCGATTAGCAAGAGATATTTTTCGTCTGATCTCGGCGCTGGTGTTATTGCCCGTGGTAATAGCGGAGCTTAGGTAGACAAACTCCTCTACTGCCTCGCAGTTGTATGCGTATATTGTGACGCTCTGTCCGAGCAGTCGCGTCGTCGGTGTTGGATGCCCTTCCTCGAAGACAGCATAAACTTCGTTTTGCCCTCATTTGACGCTAAACCCATTTTTCCGCTAGTACCTCAATTCTCACAAAGGCGCCATTGACGTCACGCCGTGTTCTTTCTATTAATTATATCAATATCATCGGCGGCGTACGCAAGAAGTTGAACAGACTTTTGGAAGATAGTGCCTCTAGTGTTGACGGTAGAATTTTGCATTCTCTCACTCTCAATCACGGTGTTTAAGAAATCGCATGATAGTTCATCGTTTTGGCTGAATCCTTTTTTGACATGGAATGATTCAGAAAGCTCATTGCCAAATTTTATGGCACAGCGTCAGTTCTCCATAGTCATTATGGACAAGAAAACGACCTTGGCAGGGATGTAGAAACTAGACATAGTTTTATACAGTTCGTCTCTATATGTGAAATAAAAAAATGATTTAAAAGCGGCTATGTTCGAGTCTGTACAAAAAGCTCTAAGAAACTTAGGAAATCCACACCAAACCGTTGAACAGTTAATAGAATTAGAAACCGCTGTTCTCAAAAAAAAGTATTAATAAAACTTGCTTTTTTCATTATAACAATTTTAAACAATTCTTGTTTTTATTTTTAACGGTTTTGTATATTTCTCAATTAACTAGTGTTTTAAATTATAAGAAAGCATCAGATATTGCAACTAAATAAAACATTGAAATAATCTGTTCTCTATATCTACTTGATAGGTATCTAAAAAAAAAACTGGACCAATAAAACTTTCGGCAACATACGGAATTAAAATCTGCAAGCTTTTCTGAGTTCAAAACCATTCACAGAATGCGGTCCTCATATTTTGCATACTCCCCATAGCGCCTGCACTAATAAATTAAATGTACAAAATAAAAACAAGTTCATTAGAAAACTGATAAAATATTATTATAATTTCTTAAAATACATAATTGAATTTTCCGATTGTTCATTTTATTAAACACTCGAAGGACTTCTATGAGATCAAACGCTAGAAATATAAGGTTAGCCATTCTCTCATGTCCTATTGGCATCCTTTGAGGCCTATTGATGGCAGTTAGAATTGAAAATTTGGATTTACATACTGCTCTGCTACACCCTGAAGTCGCTACCAACGCAAACAGTTCGTAAGTATCCTTAAACGCCTTTTGGTGCCTGTACAAGTGTACAAGATCTGCATTTGGTTTTCGGAAACCATTCGTTTTAAATATAAACGTCAAATTAAGTCTTAAAACTCTCATAATTAAATCGAAAAGTTTTAAGAGAAGCAACTAAATACTCTCTAGTAACCTTAGGTCTGTTCTTTTACTCCCTAAAACTGCCGAAAACTGCCGACAACTCCCATATTCTCCCACTTTTCCGTTCTTTTACACCCGATTTTTGTAAGTTCTGTCACTTTTGAAAAAGAAAAATATTTCCCCTTTCTCCCGATTTTAGCCACAAAAATTTCTTGTGGGAGTTTTTGTAAGTTCTGTCAAACCATAAGAAGTACATTGAATTTTTTTTGACGTTTGATATAATTTTGTGCATTTGGAGATTTTTGCTGTCAAGTGTTCTTTTACTTTTAGGGAGAATCACAAAATTTCATCCCCTTTCCTCGATTTTTGACAGTTTTTACAAAAAATGCCGAAAAAGTAAAAGAACGGACCTTTAATCCACACATGATATTTTTGAAGGTAGGGCATTTATAAGGCAAGCTGGGAAAATGTTGGAAGGTAGGACATTTTCATAAGAAGTGAATTTTTAAAGGTAGAGCATTTTTAGGCATGGTTTATAAATCTGGATAATTTTTGAATGTATAGGGCTGTTTTGTAAGCAGGAAATTTTTGTAAGTAGAGCATTTTTGAAGGTAGGGCTGTTCTCAGTTTCTGAAGGTAGGGCATTTTAATTTTAAGGTAGGGCATTGCCCTACTTTGCCCCCCCCCCCCCCCCCTGGCTTCGGCCATGTACGGAACTCTAAAAAGGTATTGATGTCGATCTCTATAATTCTCATTCTCTGTTATTCAATAAAAAGGAGTAGATTGTCAAGAAAAAAATCAGCTATATTACACTTCACTTTTTTTTCAATACCTATATCTTCACAAAATTCCCAATTACTTGAGTGTGAGTCGTTGGTTGATAACGACAACCAAAATTGTCTTGAAAAATTGCTACGTTTAAATAACCTCTTTGAAATAATTGACATCAAATGATAGTCGATATTTCAAATAAAAACAAATAAACACGCGGATATAAGAAAGAAAATATTGGGAGCTTAGGCTTTTTTTATCCGTAGGTATAACACTGTAAAAATATATTTTAAACTTTTCGGTAAACAAAAAACTAGATAATTTTAATTGTGGGTATTACTAGTTTTTGCAGAATATCAAAGCCGCCCCCTCCCTCCTCCTCTACAAAAACTAATAAAATCGCTTACAAATAAATCCCTTGAAGCAAAGTAATTAACAGTTTTGATTCTTGAACGTCACCTACTTAAAACATATACCGACACTAAAACACACATTTGCTTATGATAGTAGCAGTATTTTCTCATCAGCACGTCAATGTCACTATTTGTCATTGACACACTCCTCTCTGATTCATCAAAATTATAATGTAAAAAAAAAGAGAAAGAGTTATTATGAAAGCCCCCTATAAAATGAAATAATAACAACAACAAAAAACTTACAAACAAAAGCAAGTTCCACCCCTTTTAATGAAGATTGACTGACTGTGACGATATGACTGCTGATTTCAGTTATTTTTTGAAATGAAACCGAAAGTTACAAGAACTATATCTCTTCTACCACCACACCAATTCACTATCTCACAGTAATAAACAGAAGAAGAAAATATAACAAAACAGAAAAATAAAAAGTAATCAATTCTCTGTGTTTCACTACTTGTCCTCTTCAACCATCATCAAGCCCTTTAAAAATAGAACCACCTAATAAGAACAACAAATAAATTTTCAAGGTTACCTCATTTGGGCTTCTATTTATACTCCCACATCCCCCGCCATGCCATCAAGCCGGCGAGCTTGCTATTTCTTCGATCACCCACTCGAGGGATAGTAATGGCTCCTTCGGTGTTCGATAAGGGTTGCATTTTCCATTGCCATTTCCGGGCCCGTCCCGATTCGTTTTTGAGCTAGCCAGCAAGTCATTTTTAGTACTTTTTGGAAGTAGAAGTTAAAATTGTCCGTCCCGTCATTTGGTGATCTCATGTGGGGGATTGTTGATTAGGTTGGTTAGTAAAATGTCAGTACTTTTTTTCTGCAGGAGCACAGTTCTGGATTTGAGTAAAAAATAATTCAGCCCTTTTGTTTTTTGTTTTTTTTTTTTGATAGGCCACCCTAATGTTTGTTTGTATTAAAGGCAAATAATACCAAATACTAAAGTGGTTGGTTGGCTCTGGACGTTTGTTTTGCTTGCGATATGGCGATGGTTTGATTGCTAGCTTTTATTATCGTCGACCCGAGGTCTTCGTCGGCGGCCGGGCGATGGGTTTGTTGATTGCTATTCATCTTGGTTTCGTTTATTTTTCTTGTTATTTTTTTCTTATATCTTTCTTTAATTTAGTTTTTTCCATGATTTTCTGCTTTTTCTGATTTCTAGCATACCACCACAGCCCGATTGGAGAGTAGTTGTAGTTGTGTCTGAGTGGGCGATACTTTTAGTCTCCTGTAAGTTGAATTACCATTGCATTTGGTTCGTTATGTAGTTCTAGTTAACCACCACCTTTTCAGCCGAGAATTTTATGATCGAAATATGCAAAAAAATCGGCACAAAAAAGTAACCAACTTTCTGAATCAGTTCGAAGTCGGAATGCACTTCAGACTCATGGTCGGAGCTAAAAGTCTTAATTGCGAACAAAACGACAAGAAAACAAAAAAACATAAACAAATCACAAAAAATACATTTCGAGTTAAAATGAATTTCAAGTGCTAGAGAAACTGTTTAAGTCTTAAGCATCGCATCGGGTTTGCAGGATAAAATAACAAACAGAAAGCGCGACCGTGTGCTCTAATTTTTTGAGTGAATTTTTTTTATGATTATTTTTAATGTACACACATCGGGAAAGTTGGTGTGAGCTGGCTGTCAGTGTTTTATGCTGCTACTCTCTGTTGCTGGTACGTGGGTGGGCGTTGCGATGATGGTTGGGTGGTAGAGTAAAGTGTCTAATGCTATTGTGGTTAAGAAGAGTTCCGCAATTGTTAGGCTGGTGAACTGTTTGAGACTAGAGACCGCATAAGGGCTCTAAAGCCATCATATCTGCACAGCCAAGCAAGCCATACGTACTTTAGAGGCTAGGATTTGTCGAGTCGTGTCGTGTTGTATGTATGTGAGTGTATGCCGTATGTTGCCATATCTGTTGTACACGGGTCTGGCTGAGTTCTGCATAGAATAAGGACTACAGGACAGAAAAAAATCAAAATTAAAACAAACGAGTGCAGGATAGGAGAATATTGTGTGACGACCTGGTTAAAGCTAGTGCGAAACGAATTTGTTAAGTGCACGATGTTGCGAAAGTGGTAAAATCGATAAGTTATTTCGCATTAAGTTTGTCTTAGTGGTAATTTTTTTTTCGTTTTTTGGCGAACTACTTATTATTTTTTGTGGCCATCTGAATGCACCCCAAAAGAGTCAAGTGAACATTTGTCCTGTCAAAAACGGGCCTGGTTCGTGCCCCTGCTATTTCTACATACCTATTGATATTTTCTTCGTATAAGTGTGTGAGTATATGTTTTTAGTAGTTTTCAATGTGAAATTCATATTTCCCGTTGCTATACGAAAGGGGTCGAAACCGTGGACGACGAGATATATTTTGGTTGTGGGGTTTAAATGTTTCGATCAAACTTTTTTGTATCGTTTTTTGATTTTCGTTTATTTATTTTGTTTTTTTTTTTCGTTAGCCTTGCAATGATATTTAATTGTTATTTCATAGCTTGACGTTTTTATTAGCTTGCCAGAGGGGATTTGGGAAGGAGGAAGGGGGTAATATAATCATTGTTATTTTAGTGATACACGCAATTCGTTTTAATGGGCTGCATAATACATCATTGAGAAGTTGTCTCTTTCTGTTTGCTCTGATTGAAGGAATTTGGGTTAAGTATTTCATTTATGACTTAAATAGATGAAGAAATTATGATTTTCAAGTTTATTTTGCTATCTTCTTCTTGTGTGTGTTGTGTATATTATATGTTTTTGATATTATTTGAAGGAGACTAGATTGAGTTTAATGGCATTATGCGAAAATAACTCTCAACGTTTCAAGTTGTGATATTTTTATTTCTATGGATAGGTGGGTTTTTCACATTCGGAAGAGGTTATAACTCAAATATTTTGGATAATTTTAGCTATAAATATAATTAACAGCAATAGGACTTATTTATTTAATAAGCATCAATTATTATTGAATTAAAGAAATTTAGTTATCTAAACGCAATAACTGGTCACATGCAGGTATATGTATTACATTCAATCACTCTATTTAGTCAAAAATAGAATCAAAATACACTGAGTACAAAACAGTAAGTTTTTGAGTAGGTTTTCACTCAAAAACTTGCTGCAACGGTCATATAAAAGGTACTTTTGTAACGAAAGTTATTAAAAGTCAAGTCGAGTTCTCAGTTAGTAACAATAGGATATGTGAATCAAAGAAAGGTACCTCAATGAAAAAAGGGAGAAAGAAAAAAAATGTCAAGAATAAGTTTAAATGAGTTAAGATTGGCCAAAGCAAATATGTATTCGTTTCGACAAAAAACAAGATTTAAAAATGAGTTTTGCAAAATTTACTCATGACCGCCAGCGGTGCATCCGAAAGCCTATAAATGATATGCCCGCATATCGAAATCCCGCAAATTGTTTCCTTGCGGGATTAACAACTTTTTGCAAAACCAAAAAAAAGAGTGGTTCAAGCACAGCAGCTCTAAAAGGGCAAAGGCCTGAATGGCATCAACTCATCAACAATTCTCTGAGTGCGTGTAAGTAATTGAGGGGATCCGAACGGCAAAGTTGAGAAGAACTTTTTTCAAGATTGATGCTCTTTGAAGTGTTTTCAATGTCAGTTCTTCGCAAGCGGCAAGAGGCAGTGCTCGTGAAAGATGAAATAAAATCTCTATGGGCACGAGTAAGATTCAAATCCACGCGTTCTGCATAGTAGCCAACGCACATAACCACTACGCCACGGGCACTACTTTTTGGAAAACGAAATACTAATTTTTTTCTGCAATTATTTGAACGAAGAATTTTAATGCTTCGTTTTCCATGATTTGGAGTCTCATATAATTTCTGTATTTGAAGAAGGATGTGGCATTATTCAGGGCTGTTAAAAAAATCGAAAAACGTAGCAGATTTCGATCTCCTAAATTCTCATAATTTTCTATGACGAAAAGTACTGTAGTACTGCTGAAAAGCACTTTCCGGGATTTCGTTCTCCGGCCTTTCGATTTCCTTTTCCATTCTTTCGACCCAAACCATTCTGTAAAATTAAGTCCTAAATTTTGTTCAATTCTCCCAGCGTGGTTACCTCCTTGAATTAAATCAAATTATGTAACTGTTGTTGCATTCGATTACATTACAATACCGGGTGACTAGTTGGAGCCATCATCTTGGTCTTACGATCAACTGATATGAGTGTGTTGATTCCGAAATTTTTACATAAAGTTGAAAAATAACAATCAAAACGAAAAGAGATATTTGAGATATTTTAAGCATCTAAGAGTAAAGTTTGTTGTATTTTCAGTCCAGTTTGAAAGTTTGACTTATCAACAAACACTGGAATTTTTACGATTTCTATGCACTCATTTGTGACATTTAACTAACATTGTCCCACAATTTAAAGATGAATCACACCAAAAACATAAATGTAAAAAAAGAGCCAAGTTCTCCCGTACAAAAATTCTGCCTAACAAATCAGCCACGAAAAGTAATGAGATCTAAAAGAACGCCAAGTTCTAAGATTCAGCAAGTACTCGTAGGTGCATTGCAAATGTTTTAAGTGGACTTACATCGAATCAACTATTAGTTTTGAAAGTAACTTGTAAACTAATGTAAATTAGTTAATTTTTTTTACTTAGCAAGTTTTCCAAACTTTTTTAATAGTAGGTTACTAAGAGAAAACCCGCCAAGTAAAAATAATTAACTAATTTACATTAGTTTACAAGTTACTTTCAAAACTAATAGTTGATTCGATGTAAGTCCACTTAAAACATTTGCAATGCACCTACGAGTACTTGCTGAATCTTAGAACTTGGCGTTCTTTTAGATCTCATTACTTTTCGTGGCTGATTTGTTAGGCAGAATTTTTGTACGGGAGAACTTTGCTCTTTTTTTACATTTATGTTTTTGGTGTGATATCATTACTTTTTGCAAAGATTTTTTTTTATTTTTGATAAGCAGAAAAATCTAAAAATTAATTTTATTTCTTTATATTGACTGGCAGAATTGCTAGTTTGGCAAATTACAATATTCTACGATGATCAGAGGTGCCCCATATATTTTATAAATTTTTTTTTTAAAAGGGTGGGTACCACACCCCCTCAGTTGAAAATCATAAATTTCATATTTTATTTGTTCTATTGCACGATGTACTTGTATGTCAAATTTCTTGATTCTACTGCACTCCAAATTGCGCCATATAATTTAAATTAATAATTTAAAAGTAGGCGGCTACCACGCCCCCTGACTGAAAAATTTCAAATTTTCGATTTTTTCCTTTGTATGTACTTCATGACCTATCACTGTGCAAAATTTCTTGATTCTACTGCACTCCAAAGTGCTCCATATAATTTAAATTAATAATGTAAAAGTAGGCGACTACCACGCCCCCTGACTGAAAAATTTCAAATTTTCGATTTTTCCTTTGCATGTACCATATGACCTACCACTGTGCCAAATTTCAAGTTTCTAGGGCAACGGGAAGTGCTTCATAATTTTGATGATCTGTCAGTGAGTGAGTCAGTGAGTCAGTCAGTTACGGTTTTCGTGATTTTTGGAACATTGTATCTTAGAAACTACTTATGCTAAATATCTGAAATTTACTGAGGTTCTTCTTCTTGACTAGCTTAACAAATGATATGAGTTTGAAACTTTTGGCTTCTTTGGTATAGAAGTTAGAGGGGTGTGGAAAATGCCCTGAGTTGTTTCCTGTAAATAAGGGTGTAGTGCCAAAGTTGCTAGAGAACTTGGCTGGGCACTACCGTGCCCCTTGATAATATTATGTATTGTATATTTAATATGTCTTAGAAATGATCCAAGTTTCAAAAGAACAATTTTTCTATAGCTTTCAGAATCGATAATAACATAAGTGTTTAAAAACTTCAATACGTTCTTTTTATAATAGCACTCATGTGTCATGTATGAGGTGAAACAAAAGAATTTCAATTTCAAAAAGACTGGTTCATTATGGAAATTGTGTTGAGACAAAAAAAAAAAAACAGCTTATAAAGCAAATTAACAGGAAAACATAATGTTCATGCCATCAATTCATGATAATTTTATGCTGCAACCTTTTGCATTTTCGCTTTCTTCTTTTGTATAATTTCATTTTCATCTGTTTGCGCGGCAAAAACCATCTCCTTGCAGTTTCCTTTTGGAATTATGAAAATGATATTTCTTGTTTGTCGTACATTTTCTTTTTAAGGAGATTATGTATAATTATTTTACCACATGTCGAGCTAATTATAAGATTTCGTTATGTGAAATTTTTATTGGAATTAGAAAATTTATCAGCTGAAACGTATTCGAAGAAGTACGCCTTTGGATTCAACTGTCAATTTATCACTTGCTAATTGCTTCATTTTACCACCTCCTTCAACCACCCATAAGTACCTAGGTGCTCATATAAAATTAATAGCCTTGAACTATGAACAGTTTAATAAAATATTTTATTCGTCCTTGATAGTTTTATTTTATTTGATGGAAAGAATTGAACGTTTTTCCACTTTTTATTTCTATAAAAAGGATCAGTTTTTTCTGTTTTGTATTCGTTTGACTATTGTTATACATGCCAGTGTTGTGAAGACAAAGCTTTTTTACAAGTGGATGAGCGAGTGAGGAGCGAATAGTACCGTGTTTGAAAGCGTCAGCTTGAGGTTGAAAGTCAACATTCAGAAGCCATTGTCCTTCCATTATCGACGGCTCAATCGACTATTATGAACTCCCTCGTTACGGATATAATGTGCTGAATGGGAATAAAATATATTAACAAACACCTCCTGCTTTTGGTATGGATGGTTTGAATTAAAAGAAAAAAAAAACAACACAAAGCCTTTTGTTAAACGAAAGTTTGGTATTATTGATTATTCTTCAGTGATAACCTAGATTTGGATTTCCTTTATAGAAGGGGAAAATTTGTGACGAGATAAAGTATGTCTAGGACGTTTGGTTAGTATTTAAAAATATTTTTCTGCCAGTAAAAACTATCTTATTATAAAAAGATTAAAGGTTGACGTTTATACTTGCAGCTTGTAATACTCTGACCAATTTGCTTTAACAAAAGACTAGGTTCTAGTGCTAAAACAGTCTTATTCTTTTTTCAGATCCTAAATTCACAAAATATTTAAAAACAATCATAGGTGTGAAAAACATTATCAAACACATAAAAGTAGCGTCAGCTCCTTGACGACTCTGATTATTTTAAAGTAATTATTCAAATCTATTTTTTTTCAATAAAATCACATAATGGGCTATATAAATGCATTTAATTACAAAGGCCAATTAAAATAAAATAAAAATCAGATTTCATTAACTTGACCTATCTCGTTTACGAGCCTTGCAAACAACACTTAAATAATTGCTTTTGTGATGAATTTCTCTCTGCAACAGTGATTTAAACAAACGCAAAAAAAATTATGTAAATTAGCACAGCAGGATGAAATGCTCAGACACAAACATACATGAATTTGAATTGATATCTTTTGTACGGATTAAATTAATAAAACAGAAAAGTTTTTTTTATTGTTTGTGTGGTGTGGAAAAGTAAATGTCAAAATAAAACGATTAGATTTTCGGAAAAAACAATAAGCATGTAACATAAGCGTTAAGCATAAGCATACGCATTAGCAATGTTTTCAATTCTAGAACCTAACTGCATTTGAAACAAGAATTTAATAAATTATTGAGTAGGTACTTAAAGTATTTAGGTTTGTGATTATATAAAACTGTTTAAAAAGGATTTACCAATTTAAGAGTTTGCCCGGGTTTTCTGTTATCAACCGTCTGACATTGAACGTTTTTCTAACCAGTCTAAAACTTTTTTGTTCCAGGATTGTTTAAAATGCAAGACCGGATGCAATCTGATTTAAGAATCATTGGTCAGAAGAATTCAATGTACCCTTATTGATATCGGACCATTCCATCCCAAAATCTATATATTGGTAAAAAAATGCATACTTTCTAGATTCAAAACTTGAGCTGAAATTATAAATTATAAGGCAAAGGAATGTTTAACACTTAACCTGCAAAAACCGTCAATTTGTAACTATGACTTCTATATGGAATATGAATCATTTTGAAGTTGTTTTGGGGGTTTTAAGCCCTCAAAAACAAGAACTATGTATTTTAATTAGCTGACCAGCGGGACGTTGTACCCGCTCTAAAGAAATTGTAAACCTAAAGGTTGATTGTGCAGTTTTCCCGTCACATAACAGAGTGAATTCGAATACTAATCTGCCGGGATCATTGCGATACGTGGCAACAGTACCTACGTATTGCAGTCAAAATTGTTGCATGATTTAGACTGATCATCGTTTTTTTGAGTCAGAGTCTGTTTCCGTTGCAAAGTCGTGTTGGATTTATGTTTGAAAGAAAATAGATGGGTACCTATGTCACGTAAGAACGTTAGGTGGCATGCCTGGCAAATCAAGCGAATTCAAGTTGGATATAGTTGACAATTTCGTCTTGATTCATGAACAATAACGATGGACTTATATATAATATGTTGTCGTTTCGCAGGGTATTCCATTTTGTATAGTGAAGTTGATGGCATTGACATCGATATTTTGGCCTATATTAGCACGCGTACTGAGCCACTGATGGTTTTTGTAGTTCTGTGCAATGTTTGTGAACAAATTTTCACCAAAACGTCTATAGTTTCTATAATCTTACAGAATTTTGCTGACAATATGATTCATGCGTAGATTCATCAATTTGCATTCGCCCATTTCCATTAATTGTTTTGCAAAATTTCCAGCTGATTCTGAAATAGTCCAATTCCGTAAAAATAATGACTTGAGATATGCATTGACAGTGGCGCCATCTGTCGGAAATTGTCAGAAATCTTCGTGGGCTCATGCAGAACATTAAATATGGAAAAACAGTGTTTTCTCAGTCAGCTAGTCGTAAAATATAGACTACGTTACTTAGGGTGAATGTAGCTTTCTAATGTTAAACACATTTTTGAAACCGGAACAATACCTTGTTTTTGTGTTTATTCATTACAAACGTGCAATCT
The DNA here is from genome assembly GCA_943590905.1 of Sphaerophoria taeniata. Classification (NCBI taxonomy): domain Eukaryota; kingdom Metazoa; phylum Arthropoda; class Insecta; order Diptera; family Syrphidae; genus Sphaerophoria; species Sphaerophoria taeniata. The sequence continues at coordinate 32,106,800 of OX016541.1, forward strand.
TTTCCTCTTTATAGTAGTGTAGATGAGCAATTTAAACGCCTATAAATATTGCCTCTTACATTCTAACACTAACAAGTCAAACGTTTAACCAAAATTATGGATATTTTAAAACGCTGTATCCTTGAAATGCTTTTTTATTTATTTTTTATATACTTATATATCCATCAGGAAGAAAGAAAAGTGACAACGGCTTTTTGACTTACATGTTTTTTCGTTCTACAAATCTAACTAACCATTACCAAATATTTTCTAAACATTGCCCAGCTCCTTAAACTTTGTGTTTAAGCACTTGGCACTCCATCTCCAAAAAAAATTTGCACACGCAACATAATTATATTAAATTCTCCAAGAGTGTCAACAATGCAAATAATGTAAATATTTATTCAACACAACCAGTCCACCCTCGCCCGCTCCGAAAACGCTCAAAATTTGTTTAATCTCAACCAGTAGATCTATGTAAATCTAACCTTTTTTAGTACGAACGATTACAATTTTGATATGAAATGTTGTTGGATGTTGTTGTTTTTTCTCTGAACCACCACTATAACATCATAGTGCCATAGTGGCATAGTGCCCGGGTCCTGATATTGGGTGAAAACGATACCCAGCTATGAAGCTGTGAAAAGGCTTGAGGCATGATGTTAAGCCTACTTAAGATGATGTTGTCTGCTCATTTACATTTTGCTTAGAGGTGCAGGAGTCATGGAGTGGTGTGATGACTGAGGTTAATGTTGCCAACTGCACAGTGTTAAGTGTTTACCATAGTTATCCTCTGTAGTTTGGTTTGTTTATTTTTTTTTAAGCAGGAATAATGAAAAAGTGTTTGCAAAAAAAAAAATCTAAAACACCGCAGGAGTTAATGACATTAGATTTAAGGATATTAAAAACACAAAATGAATTCGCGGGGCTTTTTAATTCTATTTTTTTGTGCTCATAGGAGTTGGTTCTAATTAAAGCTTGCTTATATTTTTCACCTTCCGAATTTTTAACCACCTCAAATGAGTAAATATTTTCCTTGGAAATTAAAACAGTTTAAGTGACTGTCTTGATTGCTGACACTCGAAAAATGTCGCTTTAAATTTGTATTTGTTAAAAACAAAAAAATGGCTCTGAAGCTCTTATTAAGAACGCAAATTTTCTTTAAATTTCAGAACACTATCACGTAAACTCAAACCCCATCTAGTAGCTGAAGGTGTTAAATCATATATCAACAGGGCCCAAAACCCTAAAACTTCTTCACAAGACCAGCAGCCTAACATGGAGTTTTTACGAGGTGTCTATGCGTTTATGCAAGTGAGTAGATCATCGGTGAGTGTCGCTACGCAATTAAATACCTTACTAATCATAAATTTCTTTTTTTTCTATTTTATATAATTTGCTCTCGAATAAAAAATATAACACTTGAGAAAAAAATTAATAACAAGATATTAAAAAACCATTGCGTTTACTAGTAGAGTTATACAAAAAATCAACAAAAATCTATGTTAGTTATAAATAGAAAAAAAAAACTATAGGAAATTGTTTAAAACAAAAACGCACATTTTTTAAGGAGAGTGAAAGATCATTATGAACAAAAAAACAAACACTGATGGTGCGTTAAAAAACATCATAAAGTTGTATTTTTTTGTGAAGAGGAGTTTTGATGTTAAGCTTTACTAAGTGTACTCGATTTTTATAAGAAACAGAACAGAAACGAACTATAATATGAAAATTCCATCATAAAATTAAGATTCATTTGCAAAAAGATTTTTTAGTGAAACAAACCATCTCGCGAACGAACAGAAGAACAAAAAGCAAAAAGCATAAAATTAATTATATGCAACATTATTCATTTTTCAAAAAATTCAAAAAAAAAAAAATAACAGTATCTCATCATTGTTATTGTCATTATTTTTATTATTTCATATTTTTTATTCTTCTTCTTCTTTCCACTTCTTTGGCTGTGTGTTGTATTTCGGGGGCCTGTCTGATCCTTATACTACTGCCTTCCATCCCGTTTACGAAATGCTGTTTAAATACACAAACGAAAATTGTCGCGCTTCGTCTCCAAAAAAACAAAAATTTAAATCTTCGTCACTTGAAATTCTTAAAACAATTCATACCATAACAAAAAAAACAAAAACTATTTAAGATCGAACAAACAAAAAGCTAGAGACTTAATCAAACATAAAATTTAAATTTATACTACTCGCGACATATTTATATAAATCCAATTCACCTGCGATATGAAGTCATAGCCAGTATATATTGTTGCAGAACTACTCAAAAAAAAAACCCTACCGAAAACAAACATACATAGATACAATAGATATTAACAAAACATTTTGTGGGGAAACTATATACAAATGAATGGAAAGTGGACAATGGAAAACGAGCAAAAGAGCAAAACCATAAAAATTATATTTCAAATAAATCACATTGTCAATACCTACATAAAATATAGAAACTTTTTTTAAAATACCGAACTCATTGAAATGTCCAACATTTACATTGAATACAAAACAAAGATACATGTAAATATATATAAATAATATAAATACGACAAATAGATAGAAAAAAAAGTTCAAATCTACCTCTGTATCACTATAAATAAATATATAAAATAAGAACACGATATTTGCGAATTTTATACACGACAGTTTAAAGATAGAAAAAAAACTGCATAAACAACGAATCGAGCTCAAACATCGATTGTATCTATGAGATTAACAAAATGGCATGCCAATGCGTTTTTTATACAAAAAAACAATAAGAAAGCGGCGAAATACAAACAAGAATATTGATACAGAATATATTATCAAAACGTAGATAAGAGCTTTACAACAACAAACAAAGAAAAAAATTGAATAAACAAACAAAAATAATAAATAAACAAATATCTCGCGCTGAATTTTCTCTCTTCGCGGAGAAACAGCTCGCAGAAAAAAAAAAAAATTTTCGAAAAGCGAAAAAAATGGTAAATTTAACAATATTTTTTTAAATTCACAAAAATCTTATTTCTTAATTTTAAAAAAAATTCTTTTTCCTCAAATTCACAAAAAAAATTAAATAAAACAAAGATACAAACGTTTCCCTTTTCTTAAAAAAAATAAAATTTAATTAGAATAATTTTTTTATTTTTAATTTTCCTTGAATTAAATAAAATCAAAATTTTAATAAATCAAATTGACTAATTAATTCTTCTTCTTTGTTTAAACAACTTTTTTACTATAGCTTCCTTAAAAGTATCCCTTTTAGCATAGACAAAATAAACAAATTTAAATTTTTCCAATTAAATAAGAATTATATATATTGCTATGCTATATATATATTCATATAAATTCAACTTTCTGTGGGGATGCAAATGATAACATAAATAAAACGAAAAAAATGATGAAAATCAAACCGAACGAATTCAATCGATATTTTATTTTACATCATGCCACTGTGTAACCCTCTGCGACATGGGTGGGCGCCAAAAAAGCAAAAAAAAAAAAATAGAAAAATATTAAATACGAAAATTCCAAAATGACCACGAAATATGATTTTCCTGCCAAAGAATCCTTCGATCAAAATGAAAAATGAAAAATATAATCTTTTTGCTCGGATGCTTAACATAATGCTGTCTACAACGTTCGTACACTTTTTGCACCTTTTATGCATAAAATAGATACAAAATATTAATATATATATATTTTGCCACTTTAAGAGGTTTATCTGTATTTTATAAGTTTTCTGAGACGATTCACTCTTGTCTGTTTAGAGTAAGAGATTATTACTGAAGATGGATATAAAAATTACACAACACATTTGAGGTTATTCTATATATTAAGATAAACAATGTTTTTTTTTTTTTTAACAAAAATTTGTTGAACAAAAATCTTCGACAAAATTTTATGTGTGTTAATCAATTGAATTAAAATGACATTTTTCACGAAATTTAAAAAAATAACAAATTGACAAATTGAAAATCTCTGTTTTTATTTTTGTTTATTTTATTAGACTACTTCTAACGTGCTCTTTTGCCACGTATATTCTGTCTGTGTGTGCTATTTGAATAGAACATGTACAAATTTGATATTTATATTTATTTTACACATTTACAATGTTGATGTAAAATGCACATAATGTTCGAAAAAATTAGTAAGCAAGAGTAGATTTGCATGGTCCGGAATTCTTTCTGATTTCTGTTTCTTCAATTTTGATAACAAAATAACGATAAAAGAAATGAAAGATAAAATTTATTTTTAATATATTTTTGAATCAGAAAGAATTTGTGGAAAGTTATTTGTTGTACTCGTAATAGTTGACTATTTATACCAGCACTTTTGTAAATGGTTCATGAACAATAACTGCGATATCCTTGGGTAGGAACTTGACATATATTTTTAAACGGTTATAAAAGCTCTTTAAATAATATCATTTTTCCCATTACAAAATTAAAGATGCGAGCCAGGATAAGTACTTATATCGAGTTTGGGCTTAGAATAAGAACGGGGATATAAATTTAAGTTAAGCCAAACTTAAAAGTGTATAAGTTTGGCTTAACTTTAATTTATATCCCTGTAGGTAACTTTAAAACGACATCGCGGTAGGATAATTTAATAGGCCATATTTTAATTTTGAATGTTTTTGTTAAAAATTTGTTCACAATAATTATCAGAACAGCGTTTTTGGAACTTTTTTTTATGGCTTTTACCTGCAAAATATATAGAAGTAGGTAATATATATAGTAAGAAACTGTGTGTTTTTCAAAATTCAATAGACTTCAAATTTAAAAATTAGTGGTTAGGATTTTTGTTATATCTACATATTTATACTAAACGTTTAAACTTTCACATTCATTTTTTTTTCTTACCATGCATACTTTCAAGGTATTGAATTTGTTTTTAATTGTTAGACAGTAAGCCCTAGAATTTTTTTATTTGTTTTTCCTCGAAAAATTCATCTAGGATCGAAACGTTTCTTTCAAAAGTGGTTTTACAATATTATTAAAAAAATCGCTAATCATTTTTTTCATCAAAACTCATAGCCTTTAAAAAGGATCCAAATTTTACTAAGTAATTCCAATGATACACTTATGTTACAATTTCATTCCCAGAATAATTTAACAAAATGTTTGATTCGTATGCATACGAAATAATTTAAAAAAGACTGTAACTATAAATAAAACAGTCAGATTAACTTAATAAATGTATTTTAATTGTCATTCCTTATGTTAGTATAATAAAGATTCAATTTAAGCTCTAAAAACCCTTTTTCCAATAAGAGGTGTTATTTAGAATAGACCGCTATTTTGATAGCTGTCACTTTTGAAGCTGTAAGCCTAAAAGAAGAAACTACGCCATTATTAAAAATGGAACAATACAAGCATTGAAATATTTAAAATTCATTACAAAGATTGTGTAAATTTGGTAAATTGTCACATTTTTGGGTTGTCGTGAAGCATCTTGTTGGACCAAAATTCAGAAATTGGTGGACAAATTTGAGTTTTTCGGACAAATTTGCGAAATGAAGAAATAAATAAATAAATAAATAAATAAATATTTCTGCAGTAGCATTAATTATTGCAGAAAACCCAGCTTTGTCCATTCTTCGTTGTTCTTTGGATTTGGGCATTTCATAAACGTCACTAGAACCTATATTGCATATAGGTTAGAGTCTCAAGGTTTTTTAAACTTCAGTTAACATAAGAACTCAAGTCGGTCGATCATCAACAACGTCGTTTCTTGGCTAATTTGGTCCTTAAAGTACACGAAATATACCGAGATATTATTTTGATTTTCTTACTATCCAGAATCGGATGGTATTGATCTGGACAAATTTTACTTTTATCAGGATACCGCTACGTGCCTAACATTCGTCGATCTCTTACGGCAAAAGTTTCCGGATTATGTTATCTTTCGAATTTGTGGTACACTTTACGCGGCCTACAAAACCGATAGGACATAAATTAAATATCAAACGAAAGCATTTTTTAAGAAATTGTTTAAAACATAAAGAGTTAAGGTGGCTACAAAATAGTGTTCACATTCAACACAAACCGCCAACCCGAACGAAGTTGACATACATGTTGTTAAATGTGAACCATCTTAAATTAAGAATCAATACACTTGAATTTCAGGAGCTAGTTCGATTAGAATCTTAAAAACGACTGACACGATTTCAATAAAATTAGAGTATGATTTGATAGCTCTTTTACAGTTCAAAGAGTGTAAATAAGTCTTTTGTTCTTATTATATGACTCCAAAAAGATAAGTATAATTGCAAGAGCTCTTTTGAGTTTAAGAATTTTATTAATTTCTAAACGTGGAAACACTGTACTTTATTTTGGGTTGTTTTCCAGGATATTTTAAGAAATTGTCAGTTTCTTCGCTTTATCATTATAAATTCAAAATGTAACTGATAAAATTTGTTTGGCCCCATGTTTTCTTTCTCTTGACTAACATATATGATTACAACTTGTTCTTATACTAAAATATCTTTATCTTAAGTCCTAAGAAGAATCTATAGCATGTTTTAAAAAAGTGTAGTCTAATCATATCTTATACTCGTAATACCAATTAAAATAACTTCCATTTGGATTACGAATTTGGATTTTAACTACTTTCAATCCAAAAACCAACGCTACGCGAGCTTTTTTAAATTTGTTAAGAGCCAATTTATCATTGGAGGGTCACTCCATTAAATTAAAAAATGGAATTAAAAAAAGTGAAATTTAAAATTAATATTGTTTCATTGAGTCTCTTTAAAGGGTTTCAATGACAGTTGCTCTTTAACTAATGGGACATTAAATTTAAAAGTGTTTTTAGCTAAAATACCAAATTCGACTATTTATGGGGGTTATTTAGAACTAATAGGGCTTTTAAAGAAGGTCAATGTAAATGTCAATTTTCATTTCATTTATTAATTGTTCGAAAGAAGTATCTGCGTGAGTAGAAGTAGTTAAGAATATTTGTTGGATTTGAGTGAAAATCCTTCACTAACAGAAAGAATAGAATACAAAATTATGGCAAGGTGGGGTATGGGATAATAAAGATTTTTTTTCCAAAATTTTCGGTTTGTCAAAACTCGTGTGGTGAGAGTAGTTTGGATCATTCTAAATGATTTGAAATACTCTCTGCAAAGGTAAAAAAATTAAAAATGAGTAGTATAGTTCAACTTAACGTTTCTCCTAGCTTATGGTGTATAACACCGATTGCCGAGTTAGTAGGTTATTTCCTTACGTTTTTATGCTCTTTAGTCTATGCAAATTTGTATTGCCGATTTTGCTGGTGTAAGCACTTCATCGGTATCCAAACTTTTTGGGTCCATTGCTAAAAAACGATCTATAGTTAGTTATTCATTCGCACGCCTGAAACAATTTCCGAAATGACTGTAGCTAGTGGAGAATATTTTTTGAACCATCGGATCTATTTATTTTTTGAACCATCGGACGCTCAAGTCAAAGTCAAGTAGGCAGGTGGGTTTAAAATTCACGCTATAGAAAAGGATGTTACTCTTTTAATGTGCTAAATTCTCCTATATAATCAATGTGAAGTACTACTTAAATAATAAATTATTGTCTCTCGAATCTTAAAACTAGTCATTTCAATTCACATTTTAAGTTAGATTAAAATAATTCTTCAAACTGTTTTGATATTTCACTTTATTCATTTCAAAAGCAAGCAAAAATCCTTGGGATATTTTTAAAAGGCTGTCATATTTAAAAGTATCATTAGAAACGGGGTTTGTAACTAATAGGGGTTGAATAAAAAGAAATTTTAACTGAGCAATCGTAATTGAGGGAGTTATTAAAAGCGGTTTTAACAACTTACAGCATATTATTGCTAATTTAATTGAGTGTCAATAAATTGGCCCTAAGTTAGCGAAAGCGACGTTGATTTGAATCAAAGATGATTCATTTTCTTCAAGCAAACAATAAAGACAGTAACTTGTAATTTGTTGAATGACCTTATAGATACTCAGTTTTCTCAATGGAGTAGAGATGGTGGTACATAAGTTTTCAAGTACCAACAAATTAATTGAAGTGAACTTAAAAAACAACTTTTTTTTGTTTTATTAAATAGTACCTAAGTAAAATCAAGGGCTTTGTTGTGTTTAGTGATGAGAAAACGTTTGCATGTTTGTACATCCAAACTAAACAAAAGAATTTAGTGCAAAATCATGGTTTTTCAAAAATATTAACATATTTAATGATTTGAATAAGAGAAATGTTTAATGCTTGCAATGTGCAAAAAGTATCACGTGTATCCAATGTGTAGTTAAATGTACTGTAGTTTATGTATCTAACTTTGTTTCTCGGAATTATGCAGTTAATCTGAATGAAATAAATATCAATTTTAAAATATTTCACACCGATTTGTCAGTTTAACTACTTACTTTCGATGTCTAAATGTGTGTAATTTTCGTGAATTAAAAAAGTATTTTATATGCATTTATTTATTTGTTTTTTTGTTTTTTCTTCTTACGGACAGCATATATGTTGGCAATCGAGCAATTGAGATTATTGCATTCATTCAATAAATTTAGAAAATTTATTTAGAGAAAAAAATATTTATACCACAATAATACTCAGGTATAATCGAAGAGCAAATTTTATGATCCCATTATTATGCAATAGTTTACAGAAATAAATAGTAAACTATGAAATATCCTGCACTGAAATTTCGATAATCTGTTATAGAGAACTAAAATATCTTTATAATCACCTGTAATGCTATTTATCTACAAAATGACTAAATAAAAATTAAAAAAAAAACATTAAACTGCACCTTTAAATAAAATTTTCCTAAACAGAAGTCTTAAGAAAAATGATTTAATCAAACAGCTTAATAAGAATATACAGGCACAAGTAAGATAATACAATTCAACACCAAACCACGTAAAATTCACAATGTAGATTAAATAAAACTGTAATTGATTATAAACAAAAATCTTTAAGTTTGTTTCAAACTTGTCACAATTTTTTATATATATATCTTTCACTGAGAAACTTTTTTAGCGTCTTCCGTCTTTTGCTGCTATTTAAAAAATAAAGTACTCTACAAAAACTAACACCACCTTTTGAAAAAAAGCTAATTCTTTTTGATACTATATTTTAGTTGTTAATCGGCAATAATGTTATATCTTATTTACTAGTTATCACTATAGAACACTGCTTTAGGTAAAAAAGGGTACAGTTTGAAAGTATCTTAAATCAAATGGAATCCCGCACATATTGGTCGGGTTTTTTTTTTTTTTAGTCTTTGATTTTTGTGTAATTTTTTATTGTGCGGAATAATCTTAATTTTGTTGTTTTTGAGTATCAGCATTTGTTAAAAGTATGAAATAGTTGAAACATGAATATTTGTGAGTATATCTAACATTTTTTAACATACACTTTAAACCCGTCGTATTTTATTAATTCTTACAATAACCTTTACCCACCCAATTTAAACAACAACAAAAACAAATACCTTTTAGTTGAATAAAAAAAAAAAGTAAAGAGAATTTAGTCTCCATGTCTCTGCCAAGCGTAGGATGAGCTTCCATGTCGGGTGCCTTAATATTGTAGTGGATGTCGATGGGCTGTTACAACTTACAACAACCTCCATAATCGCTGAAGAGACTACTTCATCTTTTTTATAGTCTTGGATTTTTATAGTCAGTGATTGCCTATAGCGACCCACTATCTCATTTTCAATCTTTGGGAATTCATACGAGTAGCTATGAGTTTGAATAACTCAATTTGATCAATTTAATGATCATATCTGGTTAATTGTGTAGTACCCGTACCATAATTCGTGTTCTTTGTTGGCGAGAAATATTATCCCTTTGAACGGTCAGACTTCAGGCAAGCTATTCACAGCAGTCCTGAACTGATCGTTAGATCTTTGATCTCCACATGACTTTGATACGATTTGGACTGTGGAAAGCAGAGGCCTGTGATTCTCCTCGATGACTGATACATATCTGTAACCAAGGTGATCCTGCCCATTTGTCTTGAGAAATATTATCATCCAAAATACTCCGGTCAATGACCGCGACTATGATCTTGTCCTTATGTCCGTCGCTATAGGACAGATCTTTGTTGAAGGCTGGTGTGTTGATGGAATGGACTTTCTGCCTTTTAGCTTCACCGTTGATGCCCTCTCTGCCGCAGCCCGTATAGTACCAACAGCAGCGGCTAGAATTCTAGTACCATTACGCTGATCTCGATCGGCCTGAGTTCACGTGCACTTCCTTTTGACTTACCAAGTGCATACGTTTGATAAAATTGTGGATCCACCTTGGGAGTTGCTCGCTAACGATGACATTTGAGTAGCACCCTCACCCGTTGTGCTATTTTCACGCGTCGCAGATTTTGCCTCTCTAGATTTAACGTCTTTTCTTGGATTCGCGCATGATATGAGAGCAAATTGTGGTACGGAGATTGGGACGGGCGTAGAACTGCCATTGGTCGATAAGCTGAGCATCAGACCTGTTCCACTGACAACGGGTCGTTCCAACGTCTGCTCCTTCAAAAATTTGTTGCGGGTAGTAAAAGGAATGAGATTTACATCACTAGTGGCAGCGTCAGAGTTGACATCCCATTCACTACCCTGAGTTGGCTCGACAGCCTTTCCAGAAGATGTGACCGAATTTTCAGCCCAGGCTCGATTTATTTTCTTGAGTAATACTCTGTTTGAAGTTTAGTTTAGATTTTTTATGCGCGAGTGCGACGGAAAAACAGCATCCTAGAGACCTCGTAAATGACTTGTTTATCCCTCAGCCTTTCACTGCACGGCGTCGACCCAGTTTAATACTGGCAAATCTCCATCCTACGCCAAGGGCGCACAGAACTTCTTAGAGGGTTTGAATACATTCAAAATTACATCGAATTTACTGAGTTTCAATCAGTGATAGTTCAACACTCAGATATGCTCACAAATAACACCCTTAATAATTTAAAACTGAAAATCGTATTTAAATATGTGCTCGTTTTTAAATCGATAGAAACAAAAAGAAAAAAATGCTTTTTATGCATCCTTTTTTACTTGCTTTTTGTTTAAAAAAAATAATTTTACAAGAAACAAAAATAATGCCGCTTTTAAAATTGGATCAGTTTTTTTTTTTATATTATAAGAAATTAACTTTTCGTAGTATATTTTTCTTTTGGTAAGCTTCTTTTTAAAAGGTACACCAACCCCAAAAAAATCACTTTTCTTGCTTTTTTCTTGCCAGCTTTATCGTTTTTTTTTCTTGTTTCGTTGTGTTCCTTGTTTCCTTTCACATGCAAGGTAATTTGAGTCTAGGAAAGTTCTTGTCGTAATGATTCGCTTCTTGCTTCTTTTTTCACAACAACTCGGCTGTAAAATTTGTGAAGCGCATACAAAGTTTTTTGGCAAAAAGCGTACAATATTCTGTTTTAACTTTGAAGTAAAATGCATTTACTTATCACAGTTTTTCTGTTGTTGTAGTTTGATTTTGTTCACAGAGAAAGTTTAATTTTTATAATTTAAATTCTGTCACACAGTTGAATTGCAATTTTTTTTTTATTTATTAAACAATGAAAACAAAGACGTTTTTGTGGTTCAATTCGTTTTTGTTTTTGAGAGGTGTGGAAAAAAACCTACTTTCGAAAATGAAAATAATTGAACCCACAAAAATTTAATTTTAACCACTGCTGCAGTATTTCTTTGCTTAACTAACTCGAGCACAAAATAGTGAATTTGTTACCTTTTGTAGTTCAATTTTGATTTGTAATGATTTCAGTTAAATTTAAATCTCTTTCTACTGCTTTAACTAAAGTAAATCGAGAATAAATTCAATAGCTAACAGCTACACTTTTTTATTTTAAGTTGTTTCTATATTAAGAATTTATTGCTAAAAAAAAAACGCAACAAGTTGGGTAGTTTCCTTTCGATCAGTGTCATGTTCATAGAAAGTGCAAAAAAAGTGTGTCAAAGTAATGAAGTAACAATATCGTACACAATTAAATGAATGTTAGGATTAAATGTCGAAGGGGTCTTGTGTCCTTTGTAAGCACATGTTTCCTGTGCATTTAGTCTGTGTTGATGTTTTAGTAAAACAATGTTTTTAGATTGTCTGCGTGTGTTTTTTGTCTTGTATAAGAGGTGGTGTAAGGCCTTTTTCTTTAACCGAAACAATTTAAATTGAATTGTCTTTGGCAGACTTGAAAGACTTCTCAAATCCCAAAACTTATTCAAACAGCATATCAAAGCTCTCTATTTGCCGGTTTAAATCAAGTTAAATTCTACTCAAAGAGAAATGGCTTTCTTTGTTATGACTTTCATCAAATTAATTTACTTGAAAGTACAAATTCCTTCTGAATGACATCAAGACAAATAGCTGTATACTGTCCTGCTGTTGCACTTTTATAATGTTCTTAATGTTCATTGAACCTTAAACAAAATGAAAAAAAGAAACTAAAATCTCGTCATTCAAAAGCAATAGGCACTCAAATAAAAGTGTACACTGAAAAATGTTGTGCCGTACTGCAAGAAGCAGAATAAGAAGTCCCAGTCAACTTTCGTTTCGCAATCGGAGGTAAGTTATAAGCACAGTATATCCTATATCCTGGCCGACAATGAAGACGACGACGACGTTCCCATTTACCAAACATGTAATTCCAATGATGGAGAACAGAAAAAAAATGGAAAAACGAACACCAGTAACACAACGACACAATCATTCAAAGGATCACAAGGAAATGTATTAAGGAATGAAACGGAAAACCTTCTCGCATGAGTCGACCTCGATAATTTTTTTCTTCTTCTTCCACAAGCTTAAAAAAATGAGCATCAACTTAAAAAAACGTAAGAAACAAGCACAAAAAAAACAAACCTCTCACAGCTAAGAATCCTTCGTACAATGGATCTGGGTCCTTAACAAAAAAGCGCACAAAAAACTAAAGAACTACTTTCTTATACTACATTTGGTTCGAAACGAACGAGGATGGAACAGGATGTCTTTGATTTTGAAAAATGTATCGAATACGATGCATTTCGCTATATAGTCTTTAATGTATGATAAATCATTACTACATACATAATATATTATGAATGTCTGTAGTATTCGCTCTCAATAATAAAAATGTAGGTAACACACATACAACAATATGAATGAGAAATGAAATCGGCTTCTAATGAATAATACATTTGGCAAACGCGATTGGCGAACATTAGAAGAATGATTTTTGTCATTGATTTTGTTACCTTACTTGTACTTGTAGATTGGCGAAAGGATTCATTTCAATATGCAGCGATTATAATCGAAGTGGTGTGATTGTATTTGATTTGATATTGATTTAAGCGACTACTAAGGAACTGTGTACAGTAATTGGAGGACAAAGAAAGTGTTAGAAACGAAGGTTTTGATCTTGGAATTAAAAAAAAAAATATCAATTAAGTCAATATTTTCTAAAACAAGACTTAGAAAAGGACGAATTAAGATCACATAATTATTCAAATATCCTAATTGCTATTACAATTCATAAAATGTACTCTCTGTCGAGTTTCTTACATCTAGAAATCGTCAGTGTCTTCTCAACGATGGTTGATTCGAACAATGTTCTGCCTTGTGAATAACTTCAGTTCACAGGTCTGAAATGCGAAATAAAATGACAGGAAGAGTTGTGATGATCCGGAAGCAAAAACTGTGTGAAGGTGCTGTGACAGAACCTGCCATGTCTGTCTGGAGATTATTATGAAGGAAATAAGAAACTTTTTTATGCAACAAGTCCAGTTCATCATAGTCTACAAACAAGGAATATTTGTTTATTTCAATATTTTTTGATGTTTTTACTTTCTAGCTGAGGTCATGCTCATGTGAGTATTGCTAAAGAGCGTTCAGGGTCACCCGAAGAAACATCAAAACTTCGTGAGAAAGGTCGGCAAATACAAATCTTATATAATACTTACAATTTTAGGATAGAGTCCACGACCGGCTAAGGCACAATTAGGTTGGTACGCGGGACAAGTAGAAGAAAAAGCACCATTTGTCTCTTGATTTCTACCTCTAGTTGGCAATAGCCAGTGTGAATGGAGAGAATCAAAACATTAAAGATCTACGTTTTAATACTTCTTCTACCTGCGTGATTGCAGCAATCGCGCTGTGTTGGTATTTGTTAGTTTTGGTTTTACTCTTTCTGTTTTTTTTTCCTACCTTCGATATTTGCTTGGTAGAAGCATCGTTGACGAAATGTAAAACTTCTTAAAAATTTGTTGAGCCAAAAGAGGAGATTGTTGGCTTAAGAGCAATCACTGACTTTGTTCATGAAAAATACATTGGCCGATTACGATCCGCCCATTTAAATGTTGCAACGATCAATCAAGCTTATTGTTTTTAACAGAACCGGACATTTTTTGGTCATCTTTAAAATTCTCTTTTACTTATAATGACGCTACTATTAAAACAAACATCCAGCATGTGTCTCCATCAGCACATTCAATAGTCGGTTGGGACCCTATAAAATTACCCTGTTCCAACTGACAACTGCTTTTCGGTCGTCCTCTTCTAACTGTTGACCTAAATGGCATCTAAATCTTACGATCTTTACTCTTCTGGCTGATTTGGCGTTAGCAAACAGCGTTTAGATTCTACGTTTATACCTACCTACGTGACCAAAAATTTTCGCTAGTGTCAAGGTGTATGTCTCTATGAATCATACATGATGGTCGGAATGATGAGCGTCTCATTAAGCATAAATAGCTTAAATGGCGTGACAGCTCTTGAAGAGCCTAAGTGGCTTACTCTCATCAACAGTTCTCTGAGTGCGTGTATGAAGATTTGAGAGAACCTACAATTTAATGCCAATTTCGAACGGCAAAGTTGAGAAGCACTTTTTCCATGACAGATTGATACTCTTGGAAGTTTTGTCAGTTGTTCGCAAGAGGCAGTGCCCGTGAAAGATGAAATAAAAACTTTATGTGCAAGAGTAGGACTCGAACCCACAACGTTCTGCTTAGCAGCCAACGCATATAATCACTAAACCACGGACACTTATTAGAATTAATCAAAATCTCGTACGTGTCGTTTCTCGATTTTTGTAATAGCCCTTATTTGGGCCACACCGTTTTTCAAAAACAGAATTTTTATCAGACCCCATAGCGCTGAGAATTAGGAAGGAGGAAGTATTAAAATTCTTCGTTCAAATCATTCTATACAAGCAATTGCTCTTATGTGAGGGAAAAACAAGCGTCGATTGCGTTTTTTTACATAAAATAAAAATCAGATAACATTACGTAAAATTAAAAGTAGTCAATCTCCTAAGGAAAATATTTGCGGTCATTTGTTTTGCGTGCTTCCGAATGCACCGTGACGAACTGCTTCAAAGAGGCGCATAACATAACGGTCAAAAAATTAAAGGCGGTATTTAGTAGAACTTTGCCTCTATGCCTATCAAAAAGCCATTATTACCTCCATATAAAAGTTGATCAACCAAATCGATGAGCGAAGAGCGACGAACAATAATTACCAATACCGAATTCGATTTCGATAAAACACTCCTCTTTGAAGATACAAATTGAAATACAGAAATGTTAAAAAAAAGAATATTAAAACAAATTACTTCCGCATATCCATAAAGGTTCATGTCCCCAATAATTATTGTGTCTTGTATTAATACAAAATCAAAAAGAACTATAAATATACATAAACAATTTTCAAAAGCACTCTTCTATTCCCACAAACAAATACGGAGTCACATTTATAATATTTCAATTCAAAACCAAAAAAAAAGAGTAAAAACAAAAATTCCTTCTGCTTCAGAACTCAAACAATCCAAACTTAATCCATTTACAAATCTCTTTGCCACCATTTGTGCTTACATCATTTAACACACAGAACTTGATGATATGAATGTTGTTGTTATTCTTTTCTTTTTTTTCACTTGGATATCATTGAAAGAGATTTTAAGCAAGTATCACAAGCTTAATGTAAGTACTGGTAGGTGGAATGTTGTATGTGTTTTGAATCAAGGAAGCTACTTGTACGAATATTGTAGCAATTTAAGGACTTTTTATGGGCACCCAGAACAAATGTAGGATACATTTCCGAAAACAGAAGACAATAAAAGAAATATAAACATGTCTTTGGCAATGTTTCTGACAAGCTTTTAGTTGGATATAGATAACTTTCACTTGAATGTTGATAGAATTAGGTTTGATTTGAAATAAAACGAAGACTAGAAAAGGTGATAAGCTTGACAATTGTCGCTGAAAGAATATATTTTTTGTTTCTTTAATTTATCTTATCATTAATGATTTTGAACGATGAAAATGCTAATTGGTTTCTTTGGAATAAACCAAAAGAAGATCTACGACGAATCGCCGACTATTGCTAAACTTGGAGAGTGTTGTTGAAAATATACTTTGAACAGCATAATGGAATCAACGAAAGCAGAAAAAATGCCGATTGTTGCCCCAAAAAAAAAATATCTCAAGCCAAAGAACTTTAATTGACTCAATTTCTTGTACCAAAATGCAAAGACCCAGATCTCTTTACTTATTAAGAATTTTTTATTTTTTTATTTTTCAAGCATGTGAACATTTCATTTTCTCGTTACTTTAGTTCCAATCAAAACTCACCAATTGATAAATTTTCTAGTTTAATTTTGTTCACCCCCCACAAAAAGGATGAAATAAAAATCACTTTATCACTTAAAAATCAAAAAAATTAAAAATCACTCTGTATTTTTTTTCAATAATCACGATTTCAAATCATTTCAAATTTCAATGCATCTGCAGGATTAAAAACAAAAAAATCAATTTACAATTTTAGTTGTTTAAATTATTTATTTGTCGTATTTGTACTCATTCACCATTTTTTCTAGACACCACACGATAAATAATGATGAATTTTGCAAATGTATAAGCAATAATAGCTATACAACTAAAATAAGTCACTAACTAGAGCACCATTTAATCGCAAATGAAGAATTTATCAGCCATTTTCTTTCATCACCACGTTTTTTCTCATCACGTTAATATTCATCACTTTCAAGCATTTAAAATCGCAACATGAAGATTTAGAATTAAAATATATGCAAAAACGTTTTAAATGAGAAAAAAAAATAATGAAAATAAATAGTTGTTGTAATATTTATGAAGCAAATGAAGTTAATTATAAAGTAAAACTGAAAAGTATATCTCTTTGTCTATTAAACAACACAATTTCTGCACTACACATAGCAGTCAGCAAATAATATATTTATTTTTGTTTCTAAATCAAAAAAAAATCTGCTTCATGTTACATGTTTTGAAAGACTTACAAACAAATAAAAAAATCACCAATTCACAATTTTCAATCACAAAAAACGATAATAATCACCAACGTAAAATGCACATAATATAAAAAAGCAATAAATAAGATAAAACTACCACTTTTTCCATAAAATATTTTTACACACGAAAACAATAATTTTTTAGACGTGGAATGCTCACAAACAAACATAAAAAATAAACTCTCATAAAGGATCACTTTTGTAGAAAACAAAAATAATACTCTCGACAAGAAAATAGCACACAGAAACAATAACTGGCTATTAAATTATACCTACATATATAACCGAAGCACTCTACCACAAGAATATATATATTGTTATATCCCACCTACTACACTGGAATCAAACAGAATATTAATGGAACAAAAAAATCAAATCAATGAAAAAGTTAATTGACACACTTCTTTGACACTACTACGCCCATCACTTTATAACATATAACTAATTTACCACCTGAATATATATTATTGTATACAAATTTCACCACAAATTCAGTGAACAGTGAACAAACAAAAATATCAATCCTGTATACAAATCAAGTCGAGCACAGCAACATTTTCCCCCAATCTCTTGGATATTTTCTTTTTGTTTTGTTTTTGATACAATTTTTTCCTCTACTACTATGATCTTTTATCTTGTAATTTTGAAAACAACAAATTAGAAAAAAACGTAAATTCTTAACTTTTGAAAAAATTCTTTATCATGGTTGTGTTCTTTGCTAAAACGAATAACGCCATCACTCCTCAATCACACTCACATTTTCTAAGTATAATTTTTATTTTCACTCAAAAAGAGATCTAACATCATAAATAGAGGATAAGAGGTGGTAACTTTACATGTTAAATGTGATTCCTAATTTGTCTGTCTGTTCCATTAGTAATGTTTAAAATTGTAAAAGAAGGAAATACATCTCATTTTTTATTAATTTTTAAACTCTCAATTTCTTTGAATATCTCAAAAGAAACATTAACTTTGAAAAGAGAATGAATATGAGTACATTTTTGATAATAGGCTTGTAGTATTAAGAGACCCCTGCCTGACATAAAAGCAAGAGATATCATGGAAAAGAATATTTAAGGAATTAAAATGAATTGAAATTGAAATTCACTTTTGTTCAACAATTTGTTGACATTTTATGAATAAGAAGTTCTCAAGAAGCAGTCTATTTTTTATCTATAAAGCAAACGAATTGTGGAATAGAACGAAATTTTGCGAGACGCAACTCTAACTTAAATCTTTTTTTTTTTTGTTACTTTTTTGTTATGGAAATAATAATTTTCTTTGCTCCTTGATAAGAATTTCTTTAAAAATGTATAATAATTTAAACGTTACAAGTCAGTCCAAACATATCTTAACTTTCTTAAAAATATCGTTGCATGTAAACAAGGTATTTTGGCTTCGAAAAAAGTCTAGTCCTGTTCTTATGATATAAACGAAAAACCATCATCTAACCATCTCCGTTACACACATTACAATTATGGACGCCGCCAAAAATTGTAGAGAGTGTAGAGTTTTGACCAAAAGGCTATATTATATTTTTCTTCAACTCCAAAAGTACAAGAAAGATTCTCACAACAAATTTGACAAATATAATCCACAATATTTTGATTTGCACTCACAAATCAATCTATAAAGATTATAATTATCACAACTCACTTAAAATTAAAATAAAATGCGAATTTGACTGAGACTTAAAATCAAAACTTTTTTGCATGAACTCCTATTCTTTAAGAAAATAAGAGCATAAGGTATATCTGGCAACACTTTCTTCTTCCAAAAAACCGCTGTAATAAAGAATTTGACAACTCACTTCAAACAATTTATTTTCATATAATTCATCATAACATTAAGGGATAATACTATAATGAGCGAAAGTAACCGGAAGCTAGTGTCAGACTCAGAACCCAAGGAAACGTTCCCTTCCTTACTGTCAAGTAACATGTAACCATAATAGAAAGATGTATTCGGGAGTATCTTACAAAATAAAACAAAATTTTTGTGAATTTACAACGAATAAACCATAACAAGAAATTAATTACTTAAAATCGACAACAAATCGACTTTCTCTTCAGAAATCAAAAATCGATTTGTTCGAAAATTGACAGAGCAATCGGCCATTTCGACGCAATATATGAATTTCTTTTTCACTTTCAGCTACAGACGTTTCGTTTCTTATAGTCCTACCTTAAGGCACCAAGTAACCAAAAAGAGCTTGTCGTCGATTACAATCAGACCAATTTCTTTCGCTTTTTGTCCTGACGGGAACTTATTTTTTTAGCCATCCCAAAATACATTTTTGTTACTGTCAAATGAAATTGCACAGCGCTGCATTAGAAGTTTTCTCTTCTAAAATTACAAAAAAATGTCCAAACATTTTCTCAACCTTTAGACAAACGATGGCGTTTAGAAGAAGAAAAATGCATCTCATCAAGCTTTTGTTTTAATTTAGTCTCAGAGTTAACTCCAATAATTTCTATGGGTAACTTTGAGTACACTCCGGGATTGAAATAAAGGTTTTTATTTTTTAACAAGAATTAAATGGAGCTTTTTTCAAGATTTTGCACTAGAATTATAATTTTGGAAATTCTGTTGACGTTGCTTTTGAGGTAGAGATGTCTATTTTTTAAAATGAAATTTCGACATGTTTAGAAAAAAAAACTTAAATCAGCAAAAAGTTTTGTTTTCCTGAAAAATCATAGTTTTTTGTTTTAGTGCTCTTCAAAAATTAGAACTTATTTATAAAAAAAATTGAAAAGTTTTTAAGACCTTACTTTCTCTGTTCCGGACAGAACAAACAAAAAAAAAAATATCCAAAAAGTATACGTTTGTGTGTTCCATTACGAAAAAACTTGCCACAAGCTGTTCTACAATCTGTCATTTTATGTTGCCCATCTCGTAACTCTATTAATTAAATTTTTGTGTTCCTCGTTTTTTTTATAATTCTTTTCGTCAATAGTTTTTCAGTGGAATGAGTGTTTGTTTCCCGCAAGAAAACACATTTTTCTTTTGTTCAATAATTCTCCGAATAGTAATTCTTGTTTGCTCATTAGCACTATGTCTTTTAACTATATAAATCAAATAAAATGATTTTCTTTAATTAATTTTTATGAAAAATACATATCTAACCTTCTTAAAATAAAATTAACATTGACAAAAAAGGGGCGTACCTAAACTGTGCAAGTGTTGCTTGTGGACTGGATAACCGCGTGATACTTGACTAATCTTATAATATTTTATAAATTTCGTTCCGGAAAGTGCAAAATAGTTTGTACTTTTAATATAAAAAAAATATTAAATGAGGATGGAACAAACAAAATGATTAAAATTCCTTGGCTTACCAAAGAACTGATCATCTTGCAGTTTTGTAAGGTGCGGCAGGTCTCTGATTGCAAGTTCTATGTATATTCCTTTCTGAAGAATTTTCTCTTTTTACAATTTTCTTAAAAACAAAAAACAAAATTTGAATATAAAAAGAACAACCAAATCACAATTCTTTATGTGAAGTTTGCCACACTCTCAGCCTTAACCACATAAACTAAACAATAAAACTATTGAACTCAACTTAGTATTAAAGCAACAAATAAATAATAATTAACAATGCTGTAGTTAACTCACATTACACACGCTAGTTGTTATTTTTCTCACTCACCAGTACAAAAAAGAATACTTATTTCGTAACCACCGACACCAAGGATCTACAAAATATTATCGAAATTTCATTCATTGTTATAAAATATCGATTAAGGAAACCTACTCTCTCTCTCTCTGCCATATCGTCCAGGCTCATTCATGTTCATTGACTAATTAAAAATTATAAAAAAAAAACAAAACAAACGAAATTCGTTACACAAATGTTTATATTTTTTGACAGTTAATATTTGTGTAAACACTATTTCGTTTTAACTTATATTTTTAATCATTCGGAACAAAACTTATTCTGCCATTTATCCGTCTACAATCAATCCATTCGGCGGAGTGTCGTCGATGACAAAATAAATAATTAAAAAAAAAACTGAAATTTGCATTCCTATCACTTACAAAATTTAAATCAATAAATATGAACCAATTAAAAATGTCATTTTAATTCACAATATTTATTTTAAATATTTACACACATAACTACACACTCAATTATTATTATGCTGTCATTCGAAATGTACTTATATTTCAAATTTTAATAAATCAATACAAATTTTAATACCATATACACACCAATGTATTTGTAAATAAAAAATATAATAATAATTAAAAAAAAGTAAATTGATTGGTTTTAGATTTTTGTTTCTTTTTCCGTATTATTGTTGAATCGATTTATTAAAATTGCTTTGAAAAACAAAATAAATAAATACAAAATTTAAGAAGATTTTTATTTTTATTTTAAGCTTAACTTAACAGTAAAGTAAATACTTAATTTTTCTTAAAACAATTATTACTATACTATATCAAAGTAAAAACAACCTCTTTTTGAAATATATACATTGATTCTAATAGAAAGTACATAACAATATTAACACCAATAAAAAATAGTTTTAAGATTTTCTTACTATTTTTCTTTTTTGTTTCACACTTAAAATATATTTCCATTTTCTCAAATAACAAAAACTAATCTATTGAATTTATTTTCTATATATTTTCCCCATCACAATATTTTTCACGAATTTATGTGAAAACAATATTCAAACCCAAAATCCTAACAACAGGTGTCTCATGTTAAAATCGATTCGCCTGTTTTTCGACTGCACACAAACGCAACTGTTATACTGTTAATAACATTTTCAATAGCTGTTACAACACGCCAATACGTAGGAAATCCGATAGACTGCGTTCACACGAGGTGAGTGTCTTAAATAGTTCTGATATGTATAAGAGTTTAGTCAAAAATAAAATAAAATGGTTCTTGTATTTACTATTAACAGAGACATACCAGAAGATGTTCTCAATACATATTGTTGGATTCATTCAACTTACACAGTGGTGGATGCTTTCATGAAAAAGCAAGGTTCCGAGGTGCCTTTTCCTGGGGTTCATAATTCACAGGGACGTGGACCTCTAACAATAAAACATACAAAATATTACCAATGGGTGGCGTTTACCCTATTTTTTCAGGTAAGTTATTTATCTATCACATACCTTAACCAATTTTAAAATGCGCTACACTGCGTCGATGCAGAAATTTAAATAATAGAAAAGCTCTCTTGTTAAAGTGGTGAGTGTCTCCGATATGGTTTGATTTGTGTCTGAAGTATAAAAGTGAAAAGCTTACATTTTTACTCTTCATTTGTTGATAAATAAATCAGTTATATGAACTAATAACAATGAAAGCAACAATAAAATTGTGTAGCGTTCCATTTTTGAGATATTTGCGATAGGAACCTTGAAAAATAAAAATTTGAAACCGGTTTATCACATACACTCGAAACTCGATAATTTTGCAAAAAACTATTTGTTCTAGCAAGTTTCAAGTTAAACAGTGTAGACGTTTGATAACAAGGGAATGTTCAGACAGACGGAAAGAAGAATCAGTACCATCACTTTTTACGTAGTCCCATACGGAATTGAAGTTCATTCATACAATTCACACTTACTCCCATCGGAAAATTATAAGTAGACTCTATTACTTTTGAACTAAAATCGCCTCTACAACTTCTGCCGAATGAAACAATAGTATCAGTCAAGTACCAGTACTATTGTTCAAAGTTGGCCAGAAACAATCCGACAATTTCACCAGCGAAGCTCCCCGCCATCAGCGCCGGTAAGGTGTTTCGTTCTTGAAGACATTTCGTCCGTTTTTTTTGCTATAAGGTGGCGCTTTGGTATTTGCTGATGCATAAAGACGCTTCGGTCGACCGTTTACCACCATAGAGACATTGTACCTGCTGATCCGTGCCACCAGGCACATTAAACCTGCCGATCCGTGTCACCAGGAGTATTGATCTACCGCCACTGGGTGAATCGTCCCTGATCACCACACGTTGCCTATTTTGTCCAAGGACATGTCAAACTGTCCTACTCGTACCCATAAAGTTTTTATTTCATCTTTCACGGGTACTGACTACTGCCACTTGCGAAGACCTGACAAAACTTCCAAGAGTATCAATCTGTCATGAAAAAGTGCTTCTCAACTTTGCCGTTCGGAATCGGCGTTTAATTGCAGGTCCCCTCAATCCTTCACACACACTCAGAGAATTGTTGATGAGAGTAAGCCACTTAGGCCTTGGCTCTTCAAGAGCTGTCGCGCCACTCTATTCTATTTATACATGTCAAACCACACCGGAAAAGCACCCAAAAGCCGTCCAGGTTTCGAAAGTAAAGCTAAATAAAAAACACACACAGCGCTACATTTCCTACTTTTTCGCACATATCGGCTAGGTATCTCGGCCAAAACTTGGGGAATGTTGGTTTCTTCAATTTCCGTCTAAAAAAAGTCGATTATCATTCGAATTTATCGCTCCGAATTGACTGTAACCGTCCACCCGTTGGCATTCCAGTGACACCTTTCGTCAATAGAGCACCCTAAACAGTCACTTTTTCTGGATGCAATGGCACCTCTTCGGTTATATTTTCTGAGGTCCATATGCGTCAATTTTGTTTTTTTATATACCCACCGAGTGAAAAATTAGCCTTATCGTTAAAGAAAATTTTATCGGAAAAATCAGTGTTCAAGATTGCTGAACCTACAATTTCACCTTTATTAAATTAAATTTTATACAGTCATGCATTCAATCACTCATTCATTCAATCATAAACTCATCCAGCTCAATAGTTTTCTTGACAAACACACTGTAATTTCCAATGTTTGCATCGTGTGATCGTTCGCTGCAGTTGCTTAAAATTAAGATGCAAAGGTCTCTTCAGATGACAGTTAAGACCGTATCTAATGCCAGCGCTAACAACTTGAAACCACGAAATGAATGACCCTCCATCAACTTAAGAAATGTCTCTTATATGTTTTTTAAATAGACATGCTTTTTAGAGACAAAAATCGAAATTTTTTCTTGGAAAAAAGAAGACAAAGCAGGTAGGTACTGTGTACATAACTAAATACATAAAATATCTTGTTTTCTTAAGAGTAATCCACAACAGATTGCTCGAAATAAATTGATCAATTCTTTTTAATCAGTAAACATTCGAGAACCGAATGAATTAGACCACGCCTTTTACTCAGAGTAGACATTTTTGGAGACTCGAAACGATGAGCATCATGGAGAACGAAGTAAATTATTGTTATTTGCATAAACGATCTAATCTCAGGAAATAATGGTTCGAATTGAAAAATTCTTTTTGTGTTGGATAGTCCATTCATCGAGTAATTTGCTGACCCAGCAAACGCTATTTTGCTGTTGTTGGCATAAATAAAATGATTCAAAATTAACTGTTTAATTTTAGTTATTGGCGAAGCAACACGTGCATTTTATATTAATTACTTTTGAAGTATTTTTAAGGTTCAGAGCATGTGTTTTCTTTAATAACACCTTTGCGAGACCGGTGAGCAAAACCTCGCTTGGAAACCAAAAAGCACATCAAACACTATGGTCGGTAAAATTGTCATCTTAGAATTTTTCTTTCAGGAAAGCAATACTTGCCCTATAGGAAAATCAAATTGAAATGGCAACTGAAATACATTGTGTCACATTTATGTATAATGAACATCGAATTTCGTTTAAAAATACTTTGCTTTAATTTTCTGACGTTTTCTTAAAAATTCTCTCAATTTCTGTTATAATTAATTAACTAACAAATTTAAGTGACAAGATATTTATAAAAACAAATTTTCCTTGGTGAGTGAGTTTCCGGTCGGAAATTTTGTATACATAACTCGGTAATCCCCAAATTGTAGGTATAACACTCACTCTTTCCGGAGAATCTAAGATGACTAAGAATTGTTTGGGATGCATTAATTTGTATATCTTAACTACATGCTTTCCTTGTATGTGAAATTTTTTTTTTTTTTACTCAGCTTCCATATACGATTTCGATTTTGACTGTTTCCTTATAGGTAAACAATATTATATTTGGTCTTCTGCTGGTTTGGCTAGAAGATGGCAGATTTTGCATCTGCATTTGCAGTGTCTGGAATATTGTGCGATAACACAACTTTTGACAGGTTGATTGTTTTTACATTTGCAGAACGTTAATGGATTTATTATCTTCTGGATTAATTTTGTTGGCTTTCAAAAGGAGTCTTTTCTGTACATCCAATATCAACAGAATTAATTTTTCCC
Organism: Sphaerophoria taeniata; assembly: GCA_943590905.1. Taxonomy (NCBI): domain Eukaryota; kingdom Metazoa; phylum Arthropoda; class Insecta; order Diptera; family Syrphidae; genus Sphaerophoria; species Sphaerophoria taeniata. Next base: position 32,132,267 of record OX016541.1, read on the forward strand.
TTTATATATGAACATTTCGTTGATTCGGATGTGAATGTGATGCGCTTTCGTTTTTTAACGTGTGTGTTAAATTTGGAAACTGATTGACGGGTATTGACGTTGCGCCTCCATACTGTACTAGGGCCTTCCTCGAATTCATCCAAAAAAACATGACACTGTACTGCCTGCAAGTTGCACATCAACCCGGCCTGGTGTGGGTTTCTGTTTATTTTTGTCTAACATGTATTTTTATAGCAGTGATAGTCGTTTTTGACAAGGGGTGGCGTTCAGAAACACCTTGCAAAGATCTACATTCTCATATGTACTTTTATATTATGTAAAGGGATCCAAGAATAGCTCAACTTTAAGAAAAATCATTTGTACAGTTCATAAAAGGCGAGTACTAATCGTTAAATCGGGCAACGTCAGCCGCAATAAAACGCCATCCATTCAGAACAAACAACAACGACGACGACGACGACGGACTATGACGACGAAGAAATTTAAGAAAGCCAACAAAAAAACGCCCCCAAAATGCAATCACAAACACAAAAGCTATATTTGCAATTCCAGCTGCCGCTTTTATCTGCTAATATTGCATCGGTGATGAACGCGCGCTGGCTGCGCTGCCCTGGCTGGCGTCTGAAGTACTTAAAATTTATTTCCAGAAATATTAACCAACTAAAATATTATTTTTGAGATAAATTAAAACTATTTAAAAATAACTGCCAGAACAAAAAACAATAGACAAACCAAGCCACTGACAAAGAAACAAGCGTTTAATTGAGACATCAATCAATGAACTCATTTTAAAAGCGCATAAATCTTGCCCGGATCGTTATAAATTTAATTTCCATATCTTTTTGACTTATTGGATAAACTATTTTAATGATATACGAAAGGGCCATTGGTCGGAATTTCGAGATCTCCAAAAAAATCTCGACATCTTGAAATTGCTGTTCGGAGATCTGGGTAAAATGGGCATATTGCTCGGTCTACATTGTTTAGTTTTATGTAGGTTCGTTCTGACATGAAACTACTGATGAGGCGCGTGTTTTATTCAAAGGGCAGTGTCGTCATAAATTTTGTTAGATTTTTCCCTCTCGAAGAAGACTCGGCCGCGTATGATCAGCAATCAAATAATAGACCGTAAAAATGTTCCACGATTTAATCCCAAATAAATTATCTTATCAAGTAGAAGTTTCAAAAATAGATTCCATAAAACTTCGACACCGCACGCATCAGTTCCAGGGATGTTTGATCGAGTGTGTGCGTTTTTTAAATTGAGAGGAGACAAATACAGTAGGGATAACGAAAAATTGCAAAAATTAGATATATGGAAAACCTTAAGAGCATAAATTAAGATATGATTCAATATGAAATCACTCCACTCACAATTAAATTAACATTTAAGAATGTTTTTTTTTCCACAGCACTGTCTTGGAAAAATATTCACAAGCAGGTTTCTTTTTTTCAAGAATGCATCTAAACGGCTGAAAATTGTGAATAACTAGAACCACAGCAGTGGGAGCTATTTATGTTAAACCAAACTATGTGGGGAACGAAAAAATGTTTATGTCAAGTTGGCGTTCGATTTTTTTTTTTCAATTTTATTTCACTTGGTGCAATATAAACAAAATATTATCATCATCGTCTCAAAAGTGATGGTGGAATCCATAGGGATCCAAACGAATATTTACGGAAGACTTTCTCTTAAATTCGTTTTTATTATTTTTAAAACAGATTGGTGTCGGAGTCCCAACATTTTGAGAGTTAATAAACAACTGAACTTACATTTTTGAAGCGAATTGTGGGAGTGTGCGGAACAAGTGTCATAACCAACCAAAATATTTATCACACTTTTGAAGATTTTTAACGTAAATGTTTGTCCACTCAAATTAAACAAAGAACAAAATTTACTGCGGTTATTCTGTAAGTGTTTTTGTGATCTGATTTTTTGTTTTGATCGCATAAATTCGTTTTAAAATATTCAAGATGAAATAAATTGCTTTCTTCTGGTGCATCGTTCCCTGAAGAGGAAGTTATAAGAATGTCTGGTATTAAAAAAGAAAAATTGCAAATTATTGACAGATAAACGATTAAGGTCAGAGAGTTCAATTTGGTTGGAATTAAATAGAACAGTTGTTAAAAATTACTTTATGTCATACCATTTTACAGTGACAAAAATGTTTAATTTTGCCTCAAGATAGCAGTCTAGATACTAGATATTTAATTTTGGGTCCCACGAACGGAACTTGGGAAGTGGAACTCGAATAAAGAGTCCCACTAAAAAAACCCTTTGCTTAATCTGCATGGACCGAAAAAGTTTTAAGCTCGATATGTGATTAAATAATCTCGGATGTAAACACCAACAAAGGGAATTTTGTGTTGGGCGATAGGTATACCAAAAAGGGAATACACTGAGCCGTCAACAAGCTTCGGACCCAAAATTGGTAACACACTATGGAAGATGATGTATTTCATAAAGTTGGTACGATATCAATTGTAGCTATGATCCCGATATTGATATAGATGGAGTTGGTCTACTATGAACAATGGGAAAACGGCAGTGAATATTCAACTGATGAGCGAGCTGAAGATGGGGAGTCTTTTTTTTAAGTTTCACACGTATCAAATGTCAGCGAGCGCTACAAATTCTAATTTCATTTAATTCCAAGAAACTTTTCTAGCCAAAGTACGACTCTAGACTTTGAGAAAGTGTAGATAACATACGACTCTTGCATCCATAATTCCACAATTCGCTGAAAACGATAATATAATCACCCGACCATCTCTGTTACACACATTTCTATCGATGAAAACTCTACATTGAAATTTTCTTTAACTCCAAATTTTCGAAAAAAAAATAGCAACAAATTTGACAAAAATATACTCCACAAACTTATATAATAACTAGCTGGCCCGGCAAACGTTGTTTTGCCATATGAATTATTTCTAGAGTATGAAAATATATAATATTCATCTCGAGCGTGTGCGTATGAGCTATTTCAGTGGAAGAGGCATGGAGCGCTGTGAACCATGACGGAATGTAAAAATAACAACACATCAAATAATAATTCATTTAATTTATTATTACTATTCTAATTATATTTACAACGAATTCGGAAAATATAATTCACCAATATTAATCTCTCAGTGCAATGGAATGTACAAAAATTATAATAAAAAAAACTGCCCAAAAGTTGCGAAAACAAAATGTGTGGATAAGCCATCCTTAACAATTAGCGGTATAAAAAATAGATATCAACCGATTCTCATACCTACTGAATACACACCTAAAATTTCATCAAAATCGGTCAAGCCGTTTCGGAAGAGTATGACCACTAAAACTGTGACAGAAGAATTTTATATATTAGATAAAGTGTTACTGGCAACACTTATTTCGTTCTAATAACCGCTGTAATATAGAATTTGACAGCTTACGGTGCTTTTTATATCCATCCCAAAATACACTCTTTGCCCACCTCTGCATATGTATAGTTTTCACAACAAAAATATCAGTATCTTGAAAACCTTTTTTTTCTTAGCAAGTATTCTCTTAAGATTACTTGTTTGTTTTTAATGAAATGGAGTTTCGACTTGTTTCCTAAATAAGAGACATCTAAAAATTGCTTATGAAAGAAAAGCTCTTGTTTTGGTTTTTTTACAAACTTTGAAATTTAAACGAAATAGGAACAAAGATCCGGGCAGTTGCCCGTAGCTTAGTGGTTAGGTGCGTTGACTGTTAAGCAGAACGTCATTAGTTCGAGTCCTACTCGTGCCCATAAAAGTTTTTATTTCATCTTTCACGGGTATTGCCTCTTGCGAAGAATTGACAAAACTTCCAAGAGCATCAATCTATCATGAAAAAGTTCTTCTCAACTTTGCTGTTCGCAATCGGCGTTAAATTGTTGGTCCCCTCAATGGTCCTTGTATGAAGGTTTTTGTTTATAGCTTTCCTTTCAATTGTTTAATATAAAAAAAAAATATCGTTATACACATTATTAATTATAGTTGTAAGGGCATAATTGCATTTATCCTAAATCTCTAAAAAACAAATGTTAGATTGTACAAATATTTGATTACTGCTACTGAATAAATACTGAGTGAATGGTTCCCTCAATTCTTCACACGCACCCAGAGAATTGTTAATGAGAGTAAGCCACTTAAGCCTTGGCTCTTCAAGTGCTCTCGCGCCACTCTTTTTATTTTTTTTTTTTTTAGGAAAACAGATCTTCCAAAAACATAAGACAAATTTGAAAAAAATATGCCAATCTTTCAAGTTTAATTTAAAGCTTGAAATTCTATGGTCCCATCGCAAAGAAAACTTGAAATCCGTTTTTCTTATTTAGCGTTTTCATTAAAATTCTGTCTGGAGGCCTCTGAATAAATATAATACAAAACGCATATTTACTACTTACGATCACTTGTTTGCAAGCCAAATAATGTTAAAAGTTAGTTCAACAATATTTGTTTTGTTTTTTTTTTTAATTTGATTTTTCACTTTTAACATTTGTTTTAATTCTTGAAATATAAAAATAAGTCGACATTCATGAGAGAAGAAAAGTAAAAATATATTTTTGTCAATATGCAACAGTTGCAATTAATATTTGCTTTTAAGCACCAGCGTGACATTCAATTTTTATTTTCAGTTTCATGGTTGAATTGAAGGATTTTCTTTCAAAATTAAAATTTGTTTATTATATAGCTTAATACTTTTACTGGCACAAGTTTCATACTAAAATCTCTTTTCATCACTTCTTAAATGCTTTCAAAATTTTTCTTTTTGTCATTTTCTTAAAACACATAAAAGTGTTTCAAATAAAAGAAAGCACCGCTGAAATGTTATTGGCATTTTTCGCCAGAAATCCAGAACATAATAATTCATCATCAACACTCTTGTGCACTCATTAATCAAGGTTCTTTTTTCGCTGCCAAGTTCTTAGAGTATTGTTGGAGATGATTTGATTTCCATTTCACTTAAAATTATTATTCATTAAAAGTTGTTTGAAAAAACATGCCTACGAATTTTAATCAATGATATGCATGAAAGCAGCACATGACAAAACAACCAAGTTAACAGACAGTTCTGCTTAAACATTTTTTCGGGTATGTAAAAAATCAACACTAATGGTAAATGGTCGTCTGTGCCGGATATGCATTCCATTCAAATATCAAAATACAAAGACAAAATATAAAAAACAAACATAAACAATAGCCTTATATGTTGCACATTAAGAACTTCGCTAAAGCAAGCACACAAACATTCATTTCACCATTGGACTTGAATTTTTCGTCTGGTATGTGGCATTCATCCAAATCGAAATGCATTCAAATAGATGGACAGTATGACACGACAAACAATTAAGAAGGATAATAATTATTATTTAAATCAAAGATCTTGAATCTAATCATCCTGACAAATCGCAAGGCCCGACTAGACCGGATGGAATTTCAAGTGCAAAACGATTCATGCAGTCATAGAGAAATAGGAATGGGCCAACATAAGGCACATGAACATTTTCAAATTATTTCACGATGCTATGGGTGACAGATGTTTCGATTTGGTGTTTTGGATTGCGACGATTTAGTGAGCATACAAAGAAGGTCGGGATGAATGAACGTTTAGAGGAATAGAGAATGAAGAAGTGGGATTTGTCGTAGTGTTTTGTGTCCAAAATTTCAATGATATTCCTATGAGAAAATACCTCGAAAAAAATATTTAAAATTATCCGCCTAACGGTTAAGAAATTCTCAAGTTAAAGAGAATATTTTCGATGAATCAATCCTTTCAAAGCTCCAGAGATCAACAAGTTTATTGATGTTGCAATTTTCACTTGTCCTCTATTTTTTTGTCAAATATTTGTACACACACTTTCTTAACGACAAGATTTGATTCACTTTTATTTCTCAATTAAAAAAACAGAAGTAAAGTCAATCCCTTTCAAATTTTATAGCAACGGTTATGCTAGAAGTTATTGCTGAAAGACCAACGACACTTCCAATATTTCGAATAATACCAACATCCTGCCTCAAGGGACTATCCTAGTTCTCGAATATGGACGATATGCTTTGCAAAGCCAACGCATATTCTTATAATTAAGCTGTGGCATAGAATATCCTTCGGAGTAGTGATCCATTGTTTTGAATATTCTAGCTCACATGTTCAGACACAAATTGTTTATGACATAATGCAGTTTTTGGTCATTGAACGAAGAACTGCATGCAAATCTTAATTACTATCACAGAAGTGACGTATTCTTTTGTTTAATGGGTTGGATGCGGTATGCATTACTTGAAACGACAATGCAGGCAGTCTGGTGCTCCTACTTGTTGACTGTTATTAACAGAGTCTGTGCAGAAATTCCTTAAACGTAAATTTCTAAAATTTATTTTTGGTTGCTTCCTTTTGGAATTGGAATAATCATCACTTAAGGAATTTGATGAGAAATATAGTTGCCCATATTTTGCTTTTTTTGTTGAATTAACATAGGGATAGCTTTACATAGTAAGATGCCTCTTTTGTTTTGTGTTGCTTGATGTATGAACAAACTATATCCTCTTTGCCACACTTGCATTTTATATTCTTCGGCCTCTGATATGGCAGTGACTCGTTGTATCGACCATTCTACCAAAACAAGAGACTGTCTATAGAGATACTGTTACAAGTGTATTTGGTCTGTTGTTTAGTATTTTCTTTAGACATTGACCAGGGCCGCATTGACTCATATAATTTGAAATAAAATGAGTTGGTTGGAAGTTGAACTAGAAAGAGGATAATATCAAACGATAGAGTAGTTAATGTTAATTTTGCGTAAGTAACTTGACATAGCCCTGCGACTTAAGAAAACCCCTCAAGAAAAAGTCTAAAGGGGTCAAATCACACGATCTTCGTGCTCAATTAACTTCCCCTGGGCGCTCATGCAGAATATCGATCGTGTAGTGAGCTGTGAAGCACGTAGCGCCATCTTGCCTAAGCCGTATGTTTTCGCTGTCCATATCATCCAATTCAGACCATAAAATTGGTGATAAGCGATTGCTAGTGAGCCAGCATCATTTTCGAAGAAGTACGGACCGATGCGATGGAATTGGGATTAACTTCCAACTGCTCCAAAACTCAATTAGAAGAACACACAACGCTGCGTATTGTTGTTTGCTTTCAGCACCTGGATCAGTTGAATTTTAAATGGGTCCAGGCCAAATTTACGACGCAAAATTCACCATGTTGTGGTCTGCAACAGGCCAAGTTTTTGTGAGCAATGCGGAATTGACTTCCTCGGATTCTGCTGCACTTTCACGAACAGTGGCGCTGTTTTCTGAGCCGGTTGACTTGAAATTGGCCACAAAACGGTGAATAGTCAGCAACGCTAGAATCGTTGCTACCAGAGAACACCCATTTTGATAATAAAGTCTTATCATTTACATGTGTTTCTCGACGCTGTATCTTGAATTGATTATTTGTTTTTGGTGCCTAATTAAAAGAAAAGAAAAAGCAATCGTCATGTCCTACCTCTAGCATACACAATCTGAAACTGACTGATTCGGACTAAAAAAAGCAACTGCTTATGCAAGCTGTGTTTTATAGGGAACTTAGGTTAGCTCAATAATTGGAATTCCAATAAAAGGCTATACTCAATACTAAGCTGAGTTTCGTTCACTGGAATCAAATATCAAAACCTTTCAGAGAAAAAAAAGAAACGCCATCTTGAGACCTAGAAGAAAACAGTTTTTCACAATAAAACACGGCTATAGAAATATTTCAATGAAGAATTTTAATGTTTTGTTCTCCATCATTCTCAGCGTTTTGTGTCTTTTAAAATGTTTGTTTTTGAAAAAGGGTGAAGCCTGATTCAGAGCTGTTAGAACAATAGAAAAAGTTATCAGATTTCGATCTCCTTATAATTCTCACAACATTGAGTGACGAAAAGGAGTACATTTTCATGAAAAATGGTAAAAAATTTTGCAGACAAATGACATTCGGGGAAATGTAGTGCGAGAAGGAAGTTTGTGGTGTTTCGGTTTGCGGTCATATGGTTTTCGTTTTTCAACCCCAGCCCGTCAGTCAACTCGTTCCTATTGAAAAACATACTTGGTTACTCAAAGGTTCAAAATATTTGTTTTACTAAACAAAGTATTTTTAGAAATGTCAGAGTTTTCAATATTTTGAAATCGAGTTCTTAAGATTAACTGAAAACTAAGATTTTGTTGAGAAATCCACAGCAAGAAAATTTTAAAATTGATGAAAAAAAAAAAATTATACATTTAAAATAAGATTGTTATGCGTAAAAGACCCTCAAACAAATTCGTGTTTATACGAAAAAGTCTTAGATCTTGTTCCATCGGGCCCCGACACGGTGAGTGCCAACCGCCCCTGTCACTCATACTATTTGTATTCAAAAGGACATGTAAACAACACGAATATAATGAATGAAAATGACGATATGTCCGGGATGTTGAAACGGAAGTATACAAGCCATAGTTGTGTCCCATAACGCTGTCTCTATTAGAACTCTATACACATTTTCGACTGCAAAACGAAAAAAAAAATTATTATGTCGCTCAGCTGTTCCGAAACCTACAAAAAAAAATTAAAATTCACCATCTTCACTCAGAAACACGTTGAGTGAGATTTTACACTACAAACTGCAGGCAACAACAGACAGATAACATCAACATCATCGATTGTTCTTTTAAGCAGCATCTTTAGCATCATCAGAACTCAAAAATGCCTCCATAGCAGCCAGAAGAGAATAATAAGTCTGTGCCGCAAAATAAATAGAACCGTTCGCCTCTATGGATAGGATAAACGGACGCGATTCTTTGGCCAGAATCAGTGTTTATTCCGGCGTTGGAGCGTGCGTATCTTGACCCAGTCCAAATCCAACCGAACCGTTTCAGTTCAAAACAGAAAAAAAGAAAATTGTACGATCGTGCTCGAGTTTATTAATAAAACAAAAAAATCTCAGGAAAACATCATCAGTTCTTCGATACTCCCGATGGAGTATCCGCACGCACCAACACGTTGTTATTGGGGCTCGGTCGCTTCCATTCGGATTGAGAGAATTTTTTCACTTGTTTTCGAAAATTCGGTGTTATTTTTTTTTTTTTTTTGAAATTCTAGACAAATTAAACAAATGTAATTGCATTTTTCTCTTTTCCTCGATTAATTAATTGAATAATTAGAATATTTTGTGTGTCTAGTCTAACCTTGTGAAAATGTGTTGTGTCTGTGAAAAAGGAACGAAGAAATCCTAAACACGATGACATTTAGTTTCGTTTTTTTCTCTCTCGCTAAATGTTGATTTTTAATGTTTATATTTTTATATTTAATTCAATTTCAAATCAACGATCTTGTGAAATGGCATTCGAAAAGGCCACATGATTCTATTTTGCGGTGGCAACGATGACGAAGGCGTCATCAGTGGCGATGATGGCGTCGGGCGGCTGACAAATTAAAAAAAAAAAAAAACAACAAAATCAAAAACACACACAACATTATTATTGAAACGTGGAAAACGTGAAAAAAAAATGTTTCATTAAGTTATTTCTGTGAACCGTGAAATTGAATCATTTCGGCTAAAACCTTGCTTTCCAATCACAACGCGAGAGAATTTATTTTTTATGCAGTGTTTTATAGACATCGATATTTCTCAAAATTTTGATTGCGTGAAAAGGGAATTTCCCGGAAAGAAATACAAAAAATGTGCGTTTGAATGAGCATTTCGGTGGCCGTTAAAAAAATAACAATAACTTTTCGAATTTCGAAAACTAAACAAATATTTTAGAAAAAATTGTAAATTCTGTTTGGCTATGTTGTAATATATACAATTGGTATGGAAAAGAGTTTTAATGAGAATATTCATGCTTCCAAGTTGATTGACCCAGTTAAATCTCGAAAAAGTCTCAAGACACATTTTTGGAAAGAGTTTCATATTTTTGGAATTATTGTTTTTTTTTATGTTTTTTGAATATTTTGTTTTATGGGATCATAAAAGTGAACGAAATATGATTTTATTCTTCAGTTTTATAGGACTTTGTTGATCCTGTCGCTTGTTTGTTGATATTCATAAAAAAAAATATATGGATATGAGAGCAAACCACTCAAGTCATAAATCTATAAGCCATTAAAGAGAAATTTTGGGAATTCGAGGATATAAATGATTAATTGGAGGAAATGGGCACGCTTACTTTTAATTTTTCGGTTTATTGTCATTTTTTAATTGGCGTTTTAAGTTGTTTTAGAAAATCCATCAGCATTAAACAGAAAAATCTAGAAATTCAACTCAGCTTAATAGTTTTTATGTTTTTAGTTGCAAAATTCAATCATTCAAAAAAAATTGGTATTCTTTTTTGTGTAACTGCAGTTAAGTTAAAATTTTAACTTTTTAATTGAAGTCATTACTAGATGGCTTCCGAGAAATAGGCGTTAATTATAGATCACCAAATATACCTAAATAAATTAATCTTATTTGCAGGTGAATGTTAAATTTTGTCAAGCTTACTACACTCTAAGTAGTGCCTTGACATTGCCATAATATCAAAATTGTTTTTCTCTACAAGGCCACTTAAAAATAAGAAACAAAAGGTTTGGTTTTTTCTTAATTTCTCGAAAACGAGAAGATTCATCAAGTTTATGGATTTGACTAAAAATTAACAAAAACATTGAGTAATTAATAACATACTCGTTTTTTTGCTGGTCCCGGCTAAACAAAGCAGAGTAGACCCCCCCCCCCTTCCTCCTATTAAATTCTTAATGACTCAATTCAACGATTCAAGTTAAAACCCATGTGCACTGTGGCGTATGAGTGTTATTTTTTAAAGTCAGTTAAAAAATTGCATTTTATTTGTTAGTTTACTATGTATGAATAATTATCATGGTCATTGATCTTGGCGTACATTTTTATGCCTGACGTTAGCTAATATACGTCTGCACAAATTTCAAACTTAGGTTGATTGAAATACCAAAAATTTATGATGATCAAGAAAAATGAAAGGTGAATAAGCTTGCCTACTGAGGATTTAGATACTCCTTGGCTTCTACAAACGGATTTAGAGATTGTCGGATTGGAACTCTTTTTTTTTTCTTTTTTTTTTCTTTTTATTGGAACCAGGAATGGAAAACTAGCGCAAGCCTATTTTTTATATTATTTCTTATTTTCGTAAATGATTTCTTGTATGCATCTTCAAATCCAGTAAATTATCTCGCTGGCGATAGTTTCCAAGCTAAGGAATGTGCATCACTGACCAATTCTTATGGAGCGAGCACTAACAACAAAAATGCCGCAAGATATTTCGTTTTCTTAAGACGTTTGTTCTGGCTACTATCTATAAAACTTATCATATCAAAAATATTTTGTAAAAAAACTTGCCAAGTCTCGATTGAGCTGCTTGTTTATATCTAAAAAGGAATGAAATCTGCGATTTATTTATTATTATAGTTAATGTTGTATGACTTGGCTGATTAGAAGTCCATCTGTACTGGATATAAGTTTTTATACTGTTTGTTTCAGGCTTGCCTATATATAAGTATTGAAATACGCAGCTTTATCAAGCCTACAATTGACTGGTTATTGAATCAACGTTTTGTAAGTGGCAATTTTTCATCGTCAATGAGTAGCGGTTCTGGACACAGATTGGTGCACTGGTGTCATGGAGCACTTGGTTTTGTGCCCTTGCGGGCCCTTCAACGACCAAGTCACACAACATTAACTATAATAAAAACAAATCACAGTAAGGAACCTTAGACTAAGGCACGACTTTGTCTAGATTTCATTAATTTTTACAGAGCATTTCCATCGAGACTTGCCTAGTTTTTTAACAGAACTTTTTGGTGGGATTTCACTTATTTTTGTAGAAACGTGGGCTTATTGATTTATTTTATTAGGTTTTCTTATTTGACACAGTTTTTTTTTTTGATTTTAGGAGTAGTTTATTTATTATTACAAGTCTTTCGTTTCTTTTTCTGGTTCTGATTCTTGTACAGTAGCAACAGTTTTTCGATTTGCCTATTCGCGCTTTAGCTCTTATACTCTTGAAGTCAACATTTATGAGGTGCGGCCCATGAAGATTGGGTCCTCGTGAAAGCGCCTCGTAGGCTTGGCCACAAGAGAATTGGGAGGTGCCAATGTACATGATTGCATTTTTTAGACTTAGGCCATGGCTCTTGTGAGTTGTTAGGGTATACGCCACACAGATCGGGAACTGTATGCCAATGATATGTCGATCTCTAACAGTTTGGTTGGGCTCTTGTGTTTTCTAATCAGGGTCACCTGGTACTCCAAATCTTCGATTATCCTAATTTTTATAGTTTTCCTTGTATGTGGCCATTAAACCCTAACACTGTACCAACTTTCAGCTCTCTGAGTTTATGAGAAATACTAGTTCTATTCTGATGACCATGAGTAAGTGAGTGAGTGAGTGAGTGATTGAGTGTCATAAATGCGAAACTTTGATTTCGCTTAACTTCAGAACTAAATGACCTAGACTTTAGATTTTAAGTAGGTATGTGATTTTAGTTTACTAGATGACGAATATTTCTGCGCTCTATTCTTATCCAGAGGTTCTCAAATAGGGACCTGAAAATGCTGCGAAATGGCTCCAGTAAAGGATAGTTGGGCAGTGTTTGCTTCGTTCTACACTTGACGGGGGCACTGCCGGCCGTGTCCCACGATATTCGTCCAAAGTTTGAGTACAACTCCCATCTCTGGGCTGGTGATGTAGCTGGATCATAAGCCATTTGGATGGTATACAAAAAAGGCCTAAGAATGATTGGTGATAAAGACATTATAGACTTGTTCACGTCGTCGTCGGTGGAACACCGTCGTTATACGTTTCGTGTCCTTCTTTGTTTTTTCGTTAATTCTACGGTAAGTGCTCTAGTGAAATAACAAGTTGCATTCCTTCCTTTGAACAATTCACCCGTAATACTAACGGAATGTCCATCAGTTTACCCTCGAGCAGGAGTACTCTTTTAAGTATAGAGAATCATTCTATAGCCGTCCTACGCGAATTTGGAACTCTCTTCCACACTTTGTCTTGCCCAATCAATACAATGTTCAGAAAACCAAGACCAAAATACACTGATACCTCCTATACAATTCTGATGCTCGATTGTGCTCTTAGCATATAAAGGGTACAGAAAAAGCCCTAGAGTCAGCACGTATTATATAGAAAAAAAGGATATCTATAATGAAGTTTTTTCTTGAAGAAAATCAGCTGATGGAATGTAATTTAAAAGGGACATTTTTAGTTCATGTTTCTGTAAAATCAGATTGTTTTTGTTCTCCCCACATCCGTTTGTATAGACGCTTGACATGTGGTACCCATTAAATATTCAACCTGTAATGATGATATCGTCCGCATTTATTTAACTTAATGTAAACTGATGTAAAAATAATTATCCAAACCTTAAAAGTCTACATACCACTTTTATCGTGTTACCCAACCGTTCTGTGTTTGACTGTTGGCACACCAGATGCAAATCACCTTTTCTAGTTCGATGAAGTGACCTCGGTTGATTGGACATTTCAAAATTTTGAGATCTTACCGGTTTCTACGTATTGGCAAAAACAAAAAACTGATGTTTAAAGCGCATCAAAAATTTTAAAAAGAGTTAGACGGTAGTCATACATAAAAAAAAAACATTCAATACGAAAGGAATCCACTCGTTGTGTTCCCTTGCACTTGAACAGTTTTTTTTTAACAGAAGTTTTTTTTTTTTAAGAAAATCCTTATGTTTGGGTTGGCAAGTTTTAGTCACCTAAAGTAATAAAAATGTTGTTATATACATTTATTTTATTTTCACGATGTGCTATTTTTTGCTTATTTCAAATAAAAATAAAATAAAAAATTCAAAAATATATTCAAACTAATTTATATTCACAATAAATATTGTTATTATTTGTTAGACCAATCGAAGGTGTTGAAAAGTTTTTGACAAAATTTGTCAAATTGTTTTGTTTAATTGACAGAAATATTGAATAGTTTTTTTTTTTGCTGTTCTTATTTTTTGTTTTTTAGGAAATTAAAAACAAACAAATAGATCTATTAAAATAAAATGGGTGTGTAGAGTAAATAATTTTGTCTGCACGAGTATATTTTGTTGCTGAGTTATTAGCTAAAAAAAATGATGCTGATTCAGAGTGCAAAAATATTCGTTTTCAGATTTTTTTTACGTTTTCCTCTTCATTATCTGATAAAAATTTTTATGAAAATTTAACCAGATGGTAGTTCTGTTTTTTTGTCTTAAGTTAAATACCTACCTACATTTAAATGTTTTCATTTTTGTAATCATAAAATCTGTTTGAGAGCAAGGCATTCGAAAATATTTTTGGGAGTAAGGCTGCTGGAAGATTGATTATGTTCAATCATTTTGAAACTAATTGTTGTTAGTAGTATGTAAATAGAATTTAAAATTGAAAGGGCTATTTAAAAATCGCATGCTGTGAAAATATCTCTGTATGCTGTGATCAGTGCTCATCTTAGTATCCATGTAAACAAACATTAAATTCTTTGAGATTACATGAAAAAAAAAGATAAGTTAATGGATTTCAATGTGATTAGTTCCCTTGAAATGTACACTTTTTTGGAACCTTGAAAACAAAGTATTGAAACAAGCTCTTAATTTACTAGCAGACTCTTATTACTGTGTAGGCCACATGGCACATTTGACATCGTAACCACCAACACTACAAGCACTATAGAATGTTTACTAAGCTAAAGTGCGAACAAATAATTTAATTGATTTGAAAATAAAAATAAAGCAAAAATAATGAATATCCGTGTATCAAAATTTTGTTTGTCTGTCTAGGTCGTGGTTGGTATTCAATACTAAGCATTTTCAAAAACCAAGAAAGGTGAAATATCTATGGAAATCCGCAAGTTTTATTAAGCAAAGAATTAACTTCAAAGAAATAAAAATAATGAACTCTTAATTTTTGTAAATATATGTAGGTACATAGTTGAGGCAAAATTATGATGTTTAAGTTTTCATTATGTTCAAATATTACATTTTTTTTCTTGTTTAAATATTGAATACTTAAAATGATTATGGGATTTTGTTTTTGAATAATAATAGAACAAAACAAAAATTTATGTAGTTTAAAAGCTAATTCTTTGAATTGCTGGATAATGCAAAAGGTGGTAATAACATAAAATGAATTTAAAAAAATAATAATTTTTGATAAGACCAGAGGAAAAAACAATGAACAAAATATAATTTGTATAATCGTAAAATGTTATTTGAAAAGTTATTTAAGTGCCTTTTTTTCATTTACGAAAAATCAACAAACTGAATTATTAACAAAAAAAAAAAATGACACGAACAAGGTCCACTTTCGTTAGTCAATTTTGAGTTTTCCGTTGTTCCCAAACGCGAAAGAGCTGAACGACACTTTTTGATATTTGGAATACATCCATACATCAAAACGTAAGATAGTCTTGTTCGTTAGGATATAGAAGAGATAAGAAATTATTTATGAAGTATTTGAACGCTTAGTATAATAAAACGGTGTTTTTGATCACCAAAATTTGTAGGCCACAGCTCTCAAAACTTTTTAAAAGGTCTTTTACGAGTTGGTTGGTTGTATCTTTAAACAGATCTTACACAACTCCTTGTGATTTGGTATCTACTATGAAATATTCGGTGACGTGAAATAACGCCCTACGAAATAAGGCCCCACCTTAAATGCGGCTTTATTTCCATGAATAAATCGAAATAACACCCGACAGGCCTTATTTCAATTGAATTGTGGAAATAATGCCACATTTCCAGAAGTTAAAAATAATGGCCCACTATTGTGGGTGATAAGTGCCGAATTTCATTTTGCGACTACTGACCCACTATGCTGGTTCATTTGTCCAGAAATCTAATTCAGGGTTTCCGACCTCCGCGATTAAAATAAGTTGATTACATTTTCAAGGTTTTTTCTGTACATAAAGCTGAAACAAACCGCATGCTTTAAGTTTAGACGTTAAGAAAACATTATCCAATGCAAACGTTCTTCTGCTTTCTGGGATGTCAAATTTTTGTGAGGGTACGGCATTCTACAAGTACACTATACTTGAAGCCAATTTCATCTTATTGCAACTATCTATCACCCAAAGTAACCAAGCTGTTTCAATTACATTAAAAGCTGCATCAGAAAGATGGATGGACACAAGCGGAAAAATTTTTGCCCAAAAGAGAATCAATTTGGGGGTGTGAAAATAAAAAATTCGCGCGAATTTTTTATTTTCACACCCCAAATTGATTCTCTTTTGGGCAAACATTTTTCCGCTCGCTTCGCTCGCAATTAAATCAAATCAATATTGAATTTTTCGTATTGGCTTCATCCTCAGTCGAAATTCAAAAAGATGCTGAAAATGAATAATTGAAATTCTTGCGAAAATCTTTCTTTGCAATACAGGATGTGTAGTGGTTGCTTTTCCAAATAAAAGGAAACCTCAACAGCTTTGAAAATGAATTGCTCTTACAATTTTGTCGACGCCTAATAAAGAAACGTGGTCCTAATTATTTGTAAGATTTTTATTGTAGTGTAGTATACATACAGGTTTTTATTTATTTTTTTAGCTTGAACATTCGTTGTTTCACTTTTTTTTTATTTGGACTTTTGCCCCATCAAAAGTAAAATCTATCTGGGACTATTGACCCACCATAGTGGATTAATAATCTTTAAATCGAAGTCGGCACTTATGACCCTCCATAGTATAGATCAGAAGTTCCGAAAACAATTTTCGGGAATTCTGATCTCGGGACGAGTTTCCCTGCGCCAACTTTCTAATCAAAACAGAAAAACCGAAATAAGGCCCCACGGGCATTATTTCTAAGTTGCAATGGAAATTAGACCGCAACCCTAGTAGGAGTCTTATTTCCATAAGAGATGGAAATAAAGCCCTATGGGGCCTTATTTCGTCGGGCGTTATTTCACGTCACCGAAATATTCCATCTGTGCGAAATGATTATTTTGAAATAAAAAGCTTTTCTGTTTTCATAAAATTGCATTTGAAAAAAATGGTTGCTTCCAGTGAATTGTGAATTTGATAATGGTTTTTTGTGCGTACAGAAAAAATTTCAGCCGAACAAAATAAAATGATATACACTAGTCATATCAAAATCAGTCAACATGACGCCAAAACAGGTGATACTAAAAAATCCAGCAATTTTATCCAACAAACGCACGGTTTGTTCTGTTTTCTCGGACACAAGTTCATTGCTCTTTTGAGGCATAACACACACTGAAACGGATACGACAAACGACACGACAAAATTTTCTGTTCTCTCGTCGGTTGCAATAAATACATGGGGCTGCATAGGAGAAAAAAAACACCGAAGGCAACAAAACATCCGAAACAAAATGTCAGCACCTAAAATTACACACAAAACACATAACAAAAAAAAAACAGGAATCAACAAAAAAAAAAACGTGTCAGTTGCGCATAGTTGGATGGATAGTCCGAGGAAAATATTTAGTTTTTGTCGGATTCAGTGTGTGTTGGAATCCGACACGATTTTTTGTCGAGCGACAACAAAATGCTTTGTTGGCTTCGGTCTGTTTTCAGCCTAAAACAATTCTCAAAGAAAAAAGTGGCGATAAGATTATGAAATTAAATTTCCTTAAATGCAAAAGGACGTATAATATGATTCCATGACGAGTAGTCGAATGAACTTAACTGCTTTGATTAATCTGTTGATTCTGACAAGTCTGTTGATATAGAGTTTAGTCTTCTCAAGAACAGCCTTAAATCGAAATATTCGTTAATATGCGAACGGTTTCTCATCGTTGACACAGTACTAAATCAACCTTCAGACAACTATGATGATGATTGAACGATTGAATTTAATTCAGGGTACAGTTGAAAGACCGACTTTTGAAGCCAAAATTCTTGGTAGCCATTAAAATGACAATTCTCTGAGTGCGTGTGAAGAATTGAGGGAACCTACAAATTAACGCCGATTCCGAACGGCAAAGTTGAGAAGCACTTTTTAATGACACTTCTTTGCAAGAGGCAGTACCCGTGAAAGATGAAATAAAAATTTTATGGGCACGAGCAGGATTCGAACCCATCCGTTCTGCGTAGCAGACAAATCACATACCACTACGCCACGGGCAGCTGCTCTTGGTAGCCATTATTTATTTAAATGTAGTTAATGAATATCTGTTCTTGAAAATTATTAGCTCCATTTAAAGATTAGTGCAATTAAAAATATTGTAGTGTGTAGTTGTTATTTTCAACTACTTTCTTTATAATTGTAGATATTTTAGAAACTGTTGTTTTTAGATTATGTTAATTAATAAACGTATTAGTTTCTACTACTATTGTTATAATTTTCAATGGGTGCCCTCTAACAAACTTCAAAAACCCCATTTTCTCTTGCCAACCCCTTCCAGGTCTGCAGCGCTCACAGAAGCGTGGAATGGATTTAAACAATGTTTCTTACACTTCTTGATACAAAAATTAAAAGTACACAAGGAATGGTATTAGAAAAAAAAATATACAACTTTTACTCGAATTCAATTTTAGTGTTTTTAAGGATCTCCATATCAATCCTCCAATCAAAAAATTTAATTTTATTGTAGACATTTGGGTTATTTTGTTTCATTTCTTTTAAACCGGGTAGAATATTTTTTTAAGGAAGTACTTTTCAATTTTCTCGCTGTCATCCTTTCATTTAAATTATAGTAAACATCGTGCATTTGTTTTTTCCAAAAGAGAATATTTTGTCGTACGAATTTCGTTTTTTCCTCTTTGGTTAGGGTCACGTTCGCCGTATCTTAAAGTTAAATACAACCAATTATCAAGGTAGGATTGAAGGAGTTTACGGTCAATTGACTTGGAGGCATAAATTATTCATTAAAAGGTAACCGAAATGAACATGGAAATAGTTTCCAATATACAATGTATGTTGTACCTACATACATCTTCTTATAATTTTTTACTTTTATTTCATTTATTTTGTTTGTATTTTAATCGAAGATTCCCAAAGAATAATTTGTTTCTTTAGCATAGTTTGAAATAAATACAGCTCACCCTGTAATAATATGTTTTATTTTAGTGAAATTATAAACTGAAAAAAGAGATATGTACATTAATGATCTCAAAAGTAATCGAAAAAAGGTTTCAAGTAAAAAACAGTTCTAAAATTCCGAAAAAAAATATTGAATGTGCCTTAAAAATGAAGTGCTTTATAATAACTACAAACGCGTAAGAAATCCGCTCAACATTTGATTTCAATAAAATGCGAACGTTAATCGAAAATTTTGATTCGAATTCGATAATAAAATTCAGTCACTGGTCAGGAGCACCCCCAGACCAGAGACAGGATCACAGAGGCCTTGGACGACCAACTATGGAATTGCGGCAGCATCAACTAGCAAGAAAAAGAAAATTCCAACACTTGTTGTTTTATTGTTGTTAGTGCAATATTAAAAAAAATTATTTTGATATTTGTAAAAAACTAAAAAATATACCACATTTTTCAACAACAATACTCGAACAACAACAAGAACGGGACCCGTATTGTTGGATTATAAAAAAAAAGGAAAATACACCTCAAACGGTATATGTAAAACATGTTAGATATATTTCGTGGTTTAAAAAACCTTGTAAAGGTCAGTCACATTAAAACCGATTCACCAGTATTTCGTTTACATTATTCAATAACTGTGATGGTACTTATGGCGTTTTCATTGATAATAACGACACGGCAGTACGTTGGCAATCCAATTGATTGCGTTCATACAAAGGATATACCGGAGGATGTTTTAAATACATATTGTTGGATACATTCGACGTACACGCTTAAATCTCATTTCCATAAGAAGTTGGGGGTTGCTGTGCCTTATCCAGGAGTTGGAAACTCCGAGGGGGACGATCATGAGAAAAAACATTATAAATATTATCAGTGGGTGTGTTTTTGCCTATTTTTTCAGGTTTGTATTTTTATTTTATGTTTTTTTTCTTTCGTACCTATTCAATTTCAGATTTTCCGGTAAAACACTTAATAAAACAAAATTTTATGTTTTACTTTATCGCTTCATAAAAAATCACCCAAAAACTATCCTCCTGTTCGAGTACATTAAAAACGTGCTTTGAGCACATAAAAAATACAATCTATGTAGTTAAAAAACAAAAACGAACTCATTTGTATCAGAAAGAATATTAACTTTGCGAAACTTGCAGATGGCTTTAATGTCGGAGATCAATACTCTTTTAGTTCAAAGAACACGTTCGATCTCATATTGTTTAATATATGTGTACTCGTTATACCTATGCCACCAGCCATAATGATTGTAGTTCCAAAAATAGACCAAGATATCCAAATTGGAAAATGCTTCTCGACGCTCTGGAATCTTAAGTTTTCCAATTTATTATACTCTCCCGATCTGTACTGGGGGCGAGCGGTGAACCCGGCACTAGCTCTTCTGGTTGCTCTTTGGTTTCGTTTTTCTGCCCCTTTGTTGAATTTTCTTTTGGTTTCTTTCCTATGAATTAATTAAGTAAAGTTGAAATTTTGAAACTGTGCACTTTAACGAAATCCAATCGTTTGTAAACATGCAAGTTGCTAAACGGTCGACTTGTTACATGAGAGTCAGTAATAGAATTTTGTAAATAAAGACAACAAACGTATTGATTTTACGAGATTGTATTGTAAACACAATAGACGAGATTTTTTCCGTTCACGACTTATCCATTATGAATTCGAACAACCTGTGAGATGTTTTGTTTTGATGACGTAGCCAGTAATAACATTAGGAAGTGATTTTGAAAATTTTGGAATATTTTTTGAGTGAAGAGGTTCAAGAAAAATCACTGCTATATCTGACAAAAATGTTAATGTGAAACCTTGGCTTGATGCTTTTTATGTATTTTATTATTTGAAAAAATGAATACAAGGTTTCGATTGAAAGTGACACAACGATGAACACTAGGGAGTTTGCTTCCAAATGTGGATATTAGTGTTGCATGAACAACCTGCAACTGACTGTGACTGATTTCACAAAAAAGTAATTGCTTTTATAGAAGTCTTTAAACGAAGAATTCGAATGCTTCGTTCTCCATAATTCTCAGCATTTGGTGTCTCATAAAATTTTGT
This sequence comes from Sphaerophoria taeniata, assembly GCA_943590905.1. Lineage (NCBI taxonomy): Eukaryota > Metazoa > Arthropoda > Insecta > Diptera > Syrphidae > Sphaerophoria > Sphaerophoria taeniata. The sequence continues at coordinate 32,153,340 of OX016541.1, forward strand.
TTTTGAGAAAGGGTGTGGTCTAATTTAGGGCTGTTAGAAAAGGCGAAAAAAGTACAAGATTTCGATGTCCTTAATTCTAAAAAACTGTATATTGCGGGGAAGTACTTTGCGGGATTTCGTTATCAAGGATTTTGATTTCCAGTCTTTCTTTCGGAATTGTGAGCTTATCAGCTGATAAATGAACTAATAAGCAAATGCCTTTTAATTTTCGACTTATCTACCTAACATGCCATGACGCCACAGTCTCAAATTCTAAATTTTACAGGGATGCAACATGCAACACTTTTTCTTTACTTTCATATTTATTCAAAGTCAAAAAAGACTTTACCTTCTTTTATTGAATAAATCTTAGTGAATTCCCTCGCCTATTTCTTCTGCTTGCGATTTTTCTTTGAGAAGTCAAAGCACAAATAATAAACAATCCTGTGTCATGTGAGGTCCATTTTCAACCCACCACATGACGCACGTTAATTCAACAATCTTCCACCTGTATTTCCACAAAAAATCCAAAATTCCTCCGCACCCAACCAATATGAAATCAATTAATCATTAAAATGTAGACGTAAATTATCATTTTTTATGTGAGCACGAATTTTCATTTCATATCAAAGTACATATATATTGTGTTTAAAAAATGACAATACGCAACTTAACATGTGTCCGTTTTTAAGGAAAAAACTATCAATAGAGCACTAAATCTTTCTACGAGTGGGTGCTGACACATTATCGTTAGTTTATAATTGGTGTCTCCATTTTCCCAAGCGATCGGCGGTGGTTGGAGCAGAGACGGGTAGATTTTCCTTCCTTTTTTTTATTTCCAAGAAAATGAAAATGAAAGAAGAAATCTTTGTTTCATGGTTGACATTTGACAATATTTTAAAATGGATAACAAGGCTGAATTTGTATTTTAATGCGTGTGTCAAGACGTATACAAAAAAAAAACTCACATTGAAAAACATTAAGTGTCACTTGGAGGAAAAAGTGAAATGCATTCACTTACACTCGGTGTCAAGGAATTTGGGACGTTTATATTGGAAATTAAAAACCGTCTAGACCGTATACGAGACTTCCTTATATCAAAAAAAAAAAAAATTACAAACTGCTGCACCTGTCAACAAAAAACCATCAAATTTTTTTAAGAAAAGAGATTAAACTAATCCAACGATTCTGGGTGTCCTAAAAACAAATTCCATCTTGACACTTTTTATTGTCCCGAATATCCAAAGCTTAGCTAGCACAATAAGTATTTAACATTTAGCTGTCAAGCAGATGTTAGAGCATTTATTTATATCCGCACGTCAATTGCTGTAAACGTCATGTTCTTGTCTCTCAAATTGTGTCGTTTACCGTTAAATGAAAAGCAAGAACGAACAGAAAAAATATAATAGAAAACGTCCAAACACGCGTCACAATGCATTCATTAACTAGCTAAATCACCTTTGTTAGTGAATTTGCGAAAAGAATATAACAAATTAGTGAGAAGTTATATTTTTCGAAAGCCTTAAAATATCATGTGGTGAATTATATTGATCATAACTTGAATATGACATATTTATTTTGGCACGTGTCCAATTCGTCAAAAGAGATCGGGAATTTCCTAAAATATTTTTTAATGTTTGCAATATTTTTGTTCTGTGGTGATTTCATTGTGATTTCGTGGGAACAGGATTTTATTTTTAAGTAATTTTATAAGTTTTGAGTTCTCAGCAGTCAGTAAGATCATAAAATTATGACAAATTTGGTTCAGTTGTTGTTTTCCGCAATAAACTTTAAGTTGCATTTTAATTTTCTGTTTTGTTTTGCAAAGACGTTGGATCTAGTTTTTAAGTATATTTTCTTTTAAAGTTGGAAAGTGTTGTATGTTTGTTTTTGATGCTGAGGTTTGGTACTAAAAACATAAAAATTTAATTGCAATTTTACAACGCCGCCGCGCGCCGATGCATCGTAGACATGATTAAACTTTAATGTTTGGCCATCGTTTTACAAAGTAACTTTTTGATGAGTGTTTTACGCAAATATAATAATATTAATGTTCATGAGTTGAATAATTATTAAAACTGCTAGGAGCTGGAGAACCTATTGTACTTGCAACTTCCCAAAGTATACGTGTAAGGAATTGAGAATAGGGGACCTACCTTTTTCGTGACAGATTACTCTTGGACGCTTTTTCGGTACTTCGCAAGAAGCAATACAAAAGATGGAATGATGCATTTAAGGCACTTGTAGGATTCTAAAAGTTCACGTAGTTTTCGCAAAAACGACAGAAGTAGGTTTTCGAAAAAACTCTCCTATGTTTTCTGTATAAATTTTTAGATAAAGAACAAGTTTTTTATGACAAAAATCACTGCATTCTGGGAGTGCAAGCAGAAGTGAAAAAACGTAGAGTCAAAAACACAAAATAGACACCTCTTGTCATGTTGATATAGTTGGTAAACTGTATAGCGGCTGGCTAAGGCTTTGTTCGCACAGCAAAAGTATACTCGAGGTATTTATCAAATTATCTGCACAAGTTTTGCAAACTCCTAGCTTTTTAAATGTTTGCATTAGAAAGATCGTGGCATGTGAATAAGATATTTCGGCTACGAAACAATCGAGTCCCATTCATATCTCACATGAGAAACCAATTTGTCCCCAACTCGTCGTTTTTTTTTTATAAAATTGACTGCAGATGTTGTTTACTTTTTATTCAAAGTACACAAGTATAAGTGCGTTTCACGTTTCTCACGGATCATCAATTCAAATCGCTTTTATTTCTTCCACGGTTTCTCATTCGTTTTGAAAAATATCGCGAATTCGACAAATATAATCCATTGTCCATAGTAAATAAATTATCCAACATTATTTTAAGTATCTCAATTCACTAAGAACTTAAATTTGACGAGACGAAAAATCAAACCATTTTGCATTTTTATTAGAGAATTGATGAAACAGCTACCCTATAAGGCAAAACTATTAAAGTAACCGCTGTAATAGGTACAGAATTGATATGATTAATCAATCGGCTCTGAAGAATGAGACTGCACTTAAGACAATAACAAAAAACAGCTTGTTGTCTCTTACGATCCGATATTCTACGCATTAACGTATTTTCGATCAGCAGACCGACAACAGCATGATATCTTACGGTCAGAATCTTTCGCTTTTCGATCCGACGCAAGCAAACATTTTAATACCTATCCCACAATGCATATTTTTACAGATACCTATCTCCGCATTATAAGTTTTCTCTGCAACAAACAACACCCCAAACTTATGAAATCGGGAAAGCATAAGCAATATACGGCTGACGAACACCACTATACAGCCGGTTAAGGGTGGGCAATGCTCTGCATACTTGTTTGCTGTGATATATATGGCAAGTTTCGCATCCTTAAAAATTGGAACTCGAAATTTTAATCAAATTGACATTTGGATGATAGAATTGTCGAAAAAAGTGGATCTGGCGATTCCGTTGCCCAGTCCGTTAGTCTAATGTTATTCAAACCTACAACTTCAACCATTTGGCCGATTGGCTTAAAAATCTGACAGCAATGGTGTGAGAAAATTCCTGTTAGACGTTTTTTCGGTTTTTATTTTTAAAAAATTTGGCGAAAAATCGAAATTAAATTTTTTCCAAAACGGCTGCTATAGAGAATATTTTCGCTTGTCTTAAATTAGGTGAAGAAATATGAGATTCCTCAATTATATTTATTTGAAAACATTTCAGGAATTCCCAACAATTTGAAGACCTAGCATTCTGTCTAAACATTTATCTTCATTATATTGAGAGCCGGCAATCATTTATCATACCTCTTGACTATTCCTCTTCGTAAACTAAATATTTTAGAAAAAGTTGCAGTTCGTTCATTGGCTACATGCGAAGCGTAAGAAAAAAGTAGAAACAAAGAAATAGAGCAGAATTATTTTAATGCATAAAGCATTTGACTCGTTTCCAAAAAGGAAAAAAAAAATATACTCAATGTACTCTATGTATAAAATTCATCAGCATACAACCTCCCCCAGAGTCATTGAGCACGACATGCATTACTTTTGCCACGAAACCAAATTCCCATCGTTAGGTAACCCGATGGAATACCAAACAATTTATAGCCCAAGAGAGAGTGCTGTAAAGGATATTTTCTTTGAAATGATTCGGGAACTTGATGTCTTCATAAGATCTTTTTCTGACAGTTTTTCAGGCCTCCTACACCATGCGAATAAGAGTAAATGTGAAACAAATGGATGATTCTGCTCTTGATGCTTTCAAAATTACTGAAAAACCACTTAATTTTAAATGCTACTCACAATCTCACATGCTGAAATAAGGTCCATATTAGTAAAAAATGTCAAAGTTATTGTATTTTGTTTATTTCAAAAAACACGTTTCTTTTGCTGCTCTCTATTGAGCCGTATTCAGTTTTTTCTGCTCCAGAAGTTAAATTCAAATGCATACGCTCAAAACATGAAAGTGGTAATGGTACATTAAAAACAAATACCTATGATTCCATGAAACCAAACATTCGAAACACATGCCACAAAGTTCACCTCGGTTGACTTTATAAATTGAATGCAAAAGAAAGAACATTGTTCAGTGATTCCGATCATCACCTTTTCCTTTTTTTTTGTTTGCACCGATAAAAGCTTTGAAATTTTGCCTCTGGAATATCAGGCTGCTTCAAATAGATAGTTACCTATTAAATTTTGTTCTCGATAGTCACTAAAATTATTGATTTTTTTTATAGCAACTGCAGTTGTGGTCAATTAGGAACTTTTGCTAAGCAAAAAAGTTCAATAATTTCGACCACAATATTGGTTCAATGCTTTCTTCAGGTTCCAAGTGTGTGGGCTGGGGCCGTAAGACTGCAAATAAAAATCCCACATTACGAAACCCCGCAAAGTGCTCTTCCGCGCTTTAGCCCGTATATCATTTGCCCGCAAAAAATCCTACCTTTTTTCATAACAATCTTCTCCTTTTCGTTACCCAAAATATGAGAATAAAGGAGATCGAAACATCTTGTAACTTGATCTTGTAACAGCCCTGAATTAGGCCACACCCTTTCTTAAAAACAGAATTTTTAGGAAACACCAAATGCTGAGAGAACGAAGCAAAATAATTCTTCGTTCAAATAATTCCGAAATCACGCAAATTTGAAAAAAAAATCGCATTACGAATCCCCGCATTCTTAAAATAACTTCTTTTAAAATCTCGCATTTTCAGAATCTCGAAACACAAAATCACTAATTTTTTGAGAAAATCTCGCCTGTACAAAAAAATTCTTACACTATCGAGATCTCGCATTACAAAATCCCGCACTGCACTTTAAAAAAATGTCAACCATTAAATGCTAATAGCTATGCATTTTTTAATAAGAAAATTTTAAGATAATGTTTTTTTTTTTTTTTAATACAAACAACCAATAGATTTCAATCAAATCAAACAAAATATTTACGTACAATTCAAACAGCTTAATATGTACATTATATTCTTAAACCTTAGGAAAGAGATAGATTTCGAGCTATGTCTCTTTTTAAAGATAGATTTAGACCTTACTGCGAATAACTGTTCGGCTGCATTGTTTCGTAGATCTGCTGCTTTTCGATTGTCTCAGTTTATGCTTTTCCATTATAAGGTAATCCCGTTTTCCTTTTGGTTCATGCGGAAATATGTCTGATAAAATTTATTCGCGCACGAATGAATAGGTAAATATTTTATTTTAAATGCGAGATTTCAAATTTCATGATTTTGGTCTGCAAATTTTGAAATTGCGGGATTTGAGGAAGCGAAATTTTGTGACTGCGGGATTCTAAGAAACAAGTTTAAGTTTGCGAGATTTTGTGAACAAGATTTTAATCTGCGGTCTTTCGTAGCCAACTCATTGCACTTTGTGAAATCAATCAGTTCAAGATTGTCCAAATGTCCATGTTATAGGGAGACACGTCGATATTTTTTTTTCTTAATAGTTAAGTAATAGTTTAAAATTGCTTATGATTAAATTAAGGTTTAAAATGCAAAAGTCGCATAAAGTTGTCTTCTCTTCCGTTTAAAAAAGCCGTTTTCAAGACGAAAATTTATTCAAAAAGAGATATAGCCTTAATTTGTTATTACTCGTCCAAAGTGAGACAGTGTCTTCTGTTATATGTACTCAGCAATGCCTACGAAATTTTATTGTTGTTCCAATGTGTTCAAAAGGCGGATATACACATTTTTCCGAACTATTCCATTTTGAAAATTTGAGACAAGATACAAGAAAATTGTAAAATATGTTCATTTGTTCAAAAACTGAATGCATATTTTATTAAGAATTAAAAATCTATGCAAGCATATACATAGAAATATATGTAGTTAAATTTAAAAAATCCAAATGAATTCCCGTCATTTTTGCGGCGAACGTGTCTGCCAATTGTTGTCTTATCTGTATTCAATGTTTTAGTTCTTTATTAACCATAAACTTTCAAACATCATAATATTTGCCTAAAATTTTAACAAAAAAAAACAAAAAGGAAATGTCCAAAAAAAATTCTGACAATAAAAAGTTATATATTTAAAACCTAGAGTGAATTTAAAACTGAATAAAAAGAAAGCAATCGACAGGGAGGACACCCTGTAGTATGAACAATTTGGAACTGTCTGATTTCAAAAAAATAGCAATTGCTATTTTATTTGAACGAAGAATTATTTTGCTTGTGCGCCATAGTTCTAAACATTTGGTGTCTCATACAATTCCTGTTTTATTAAGAGTTTGACCTAATGCACGGCTGAAAAAGGTACCATATTTCCTTGGATCTCATAACTATGAGTGATGAAAAAGAGTAGAGTGTCCTGAAAAAAGGTAGGATTTTTGAATATAACAAAATATCGCAATAAGTACTTTCTCGCAGTACCTTGCGCGTTTTTTATTTGCTGTCTTTCGACTCCAACCATCTAGTTCGACCTCTGCTGCAAACCCTAAAGTGAATGAAAATATTTAAAAAAAAAAAAAAAACCTACCCAAATTACAAATCTTTCGCAGCAGCTTTTTGCTTGGAGATAATGACACATTCTTCAGATTGTTGATAGAAATTGAGATCTGAGTGCCTGAAAAAATTAAATTAAAAGTAATTAATGGTATGATGAAATCTCCCCACACTTAATAGAAAACCATTTTCAATAAATTGTGATGCTTTCATTTTAGTTTTTTTTGATGTGGATTGTGTTCCTGAAGCCTGTCTTTGCAGACACACTTATGAGACGTATATAGTTTACTGTAATACTAAGCATCATGATTCAGCTCCGTCAGCTTTTTATTAAGAAATCACTAGCTGTTAGAATAAGATAACATGGGCATTTTAAAACTATGCCATATCATATGCATTAAAGAATAATTTCAATTTCAATGTCAAACAAAGAAAACTCGTCAGCTCTTTTCATCTTTTGAAATTATTAATCAATGTTTTCAACTTTCGGTTCTTCATTGGCAACTTTTGATTTACTTACAAGAACACTCAACAGTGTTGAAAGTGAACACCCACTTTTTTGTTTCGAGATTAGGTATGGCTTTCCAGTGTTGATTTTGTTCGTTATTTTGGAAAGTCTTCGACTTTCGCTACCGCTTTCATTTGACAAAAATGCGTTCTTCGTGTACTTTTAGACCTAATTTAACTTTTGAACCTTAAACTACTATTTTTTTTTCTTTTAGAGCCGATTTTTTAAGCGTCAGATAAACAAGTAAATAGTGTATATTCAACAGATAACAAAATATTGCATTTTTCAATCGTCAGAGAGACTTTATCTGACGAATAACGCTCTTTTTTGTTCGACCGATGAATACTCAGATAAGTTTGTTATTTGTAAATTTTTTCGATGTACGAAAAATCGGCTATTAGAAGAATTAAAAACTGGTTAATTTTAAGGTTTGGGAAAATGTTATTCATACATAAAATAATATTTTATGTGAGGGTAGACCGTAAGCCGAGCCGAGGTTACAGTCTAAAGTAAAAGTTTAATGCAATGAGAATTTGACGCAACTTGAAAACAACAAATCAATTTGAATTATTTCCTTAACCCAAATGAGGTCAACTTGCTTGTGAAGATAATTTAAAATATTTGTTTCCTTAATCCAATTTATGTGGTCGGTCACAGAAAATATTTGTGGAAAGAAAAATATGAATGCGTGTTATTTTATTTTTGACGAAATATAAAAGAAAATTCTTGAGTGGATTTCTGAATGAAATGTTCCATTCATTTTGTATTTTTTATTTATATGTCAGTTATTAGACAGTTTCTCAAAAATTACACACCACGCGGCAAATATAATCTTAAGATTTATGCTAGTTTTGTGGTTGTTTTTTGCTCGTGACCTTAAAATACTTAAATAAAATCAAGTGAAACGAACCCAAACAAAAAATCTTCTTAACGAACTAAAAACAAAAACAAACTGATTAAGCAAGTACGTCAGAAAACAGTTTTGTTTTTTTTATGAATTAATTCAACAATGACATTGTGTCTCAAAAAAGTTTAGATTTTTGTTTGAAAGATTGGGACGACGAGCATGCCAAATGTCTTGTCAACATAAAATTTCTCGATTGTCTTCGCTTATTTATTTGAATTTTATCAAAATAAGAAAAGCAATCGAAAAATCTTAATTTTAAAATGCCTGTCATAGGATTAAGATAATAAATTTGTGGGTCGTTAAATCAAAACTGATCATTCGGTCAAATATCAGTTTTTAAAATCTATTTTCCTTTGGATTGTTAGCAATTCTTCTAGCGTTATTATAAATTTGTTGAAAAATTCTTTGGCCGGGAACTTATATGTCAAATTGATGACCATTAATAAGGCGAAGGCGTGACGTATTAATTCAGTCACGCTTTACTTACCACAAGATTCTTTTTCAAATTGCAAAAATGTCAACATAATAATAAAAATGTTTCAGCCCCAAATCAAATTAATTACGCCTACTTCGACACACTAAATAAAAAAAAATACTGTCAACACTTAAAAAATGATTTAGTTTTATTTTTCCTCTTTTTTTCTATTTTAACACCGAAGTTAATCAAAAAGCTGCAAATTTTGTATTTAACTCAAGTTTAACAAAATTAAGAAGTTCCCCTCAAAATACTAGACCTCCCAGATTTGGGCTGGGATATACTACGAATGTGTGTTATATGGAAGATTTATTAAAAATTCAAATTTACTACTATTTCTTAAATTATAAAAATCAAATGTTCTCTTTTTCTTCTTTCAGGCCATATTATTTTATACTCCAAGATGGCTCTGGAAATCTTGGGAAGGTGGCAAGATTCACGCCCTCATTATGGACTTAGATATAGGAATATGCTCCGAAGCCGAGAAAAAGCAAAAAAAGAAATTACTTTTAGATTATTTATGGGAAAATCTTAGGTGAGTATTGATTCCATTTTCAGTTCAAAATTACGCCAAATTTTCCTTTATCTAGATATCACAACTGGTGGGCCTACAGGTACTACGTGTGCGAATTATTAGCACTGATAAATGTGATAGGTAAGCTTGTTCGATTGAAACTCATTTTTTTCGTTGAAAAATAAAGAAAACAAAAAATCACAAAAAGAAAAACATATTCGAATGGGAATAAGTGGAGTTAATGCTTTTATGTAAACTTTTGTAAGTCAATAAGAAATTTCGATTTATTTATTTATTTATCATTCCATTTCATTACTTTGTAAAGCTTTCATTTTTGAACTCAGAAAGGTCGGTGAAACGATTATATTGTTTGATGTTTAATCAAAAAAGTGATCTTTTCTGTTTGGAATATACCAAAGGAGGGGCAGCAGGCGGTAGAATCAAGTGTTAATGGAAAGTACAAGCTTTACCCACAGGCGATGGAGAATGCAACACAATTTTCGTTTGTATTCGATTTTGATATTTCATCGATTGAATTTGTTGTACCAGAAATATGATTTTTCAAGAAGGCTCACTATTTATTCAAGTTGTACTGTGAGATTGAATAGTAAGAAGAAGTCGGTATTCCCTTCTATGATTCATTGAAGATTTCTTTTTGAAGATCTTCATATCATTTGCAAATATGAAAATTTCGCTGTTTTGTACACATAGCGGCACATTGTTTATAGACATTATAAAAGCAAGGGGTCCTAAATGACTACCTTGAGGCACACTAGGGGCCGAATTACCGCATCCGTTATCGAATAATACGTTACTGAATTGTGTGTGTTTGGCATTACCTCTCATGTTATCGAGTTCTGTATCGAGCTTCTAGTACAAAAAAAATTAAAGTCTTCTCAGTTATCGAAAAAAAAAATTGGAGTTATTTCATTACGAAATTCTTTGCCAATAATAATCTATATTGGTCAAGATTTTCCGCTCCAAACCTTCATCAATCTCGTTTTCTGTTAACAGTCAAACTATGTTTTTTCATAAAATAAAAAAATAATATTTCTGCCTTCGCTTTTTCATTCAAGTATTGTTGTTTTTATTGGTCAAACTTATCAAAAGTCGTTCAAAATAAATAGAGACTCGATGTAGTAGAGTTAAACTACTACAATTTATAACTCTCAAACGATACTTGACCTAACGAATGTCATCATCCGAAAGTATTTAATCGTTCGTTTGATCACTGATGTTACTCACTCACTCGTTAACTAAAGCGGTAATTCGGCCCCAGATTTACAATAAATGATTAAGAGACATGATGTCTGAATTTCCCCTGTTTTCGGGAAATGTGTATATGTATAAGCCATATGTATAATGTTCAATTTAAACGTTAAAATCGTTAGGGAGAACTGTTCGAAAGCTTTCGAAAAATCAGTATAGACACAATCCACTCCTCTGTTGTCCTAGCCTAGAGATGTTTTCAAAAGCTTCTGTAAAGTAGAAATGTGGTGGAATGTGGATGTTTAATTTCGGACAAAAGATCTTAGGAAAAAATGCACTGTTTTGTTGTTGTCTGTACAACTAATTTGTGTAGCTATAGAAAAGCTCTCGAAGGTGAGTTTTCCTTCTTACGAGGAGCGTCTCGTCCATCAGCTTCTACAGAAATCATTTGAGAAAACGCCAAGCCGCAAGGCATGACGACCGATAAGGCAATTTTCAGTGATAACATGTACTAAAGAGCTTATATGCAGTCTTTTCAGAGATGGGTCAGATCTGTTTGGTAGCCATACAAGTGGGGATGTTATTCCATCTAAGATTTGTGTCTGATGGGTCTTACTTCAGAATAAGTTTACGAGTAGCAATTAATATGTCATCTTTTTTCGGTAAGAGAAATATTCTTTATAAGAAAATAATACAAATCCTAAATGCCTTAAGGATATACCATGGCAGTTTAAGGTTTGAGAAGACTTGAAGACATTGCTGTTATCCCCTTCCAAAAAGCATTTGTTTAACATTTTGGGAATCGATTATTTGAATTTTTAAAAATATTATGTTTTTTCCAAAAATATTTAGACATTAAGAAAAAAAAGAAATATTAAAATATACCTGTACGAAAAAATAAGCTAACGTTATTCCCGAAATTATTCATTATTTGGTTAAAAATATATTGTCACATTAATTACTAAATTTTCTGATACAAAAAATAGATATTCATTTGCTTATTTTGTTCAACTGCATTATAAGAAAATTAGAGTAAAATATTTTTTTTTTTAAATTTTATGAGGTGTTAGAAATAAAAATACGAAGAAACAATAACTGAATTTATTTTTTAAAGTGCATGCATTTTTTCTTATGAGAATTTATATTTAAATAGTTCAAACATATATTTTTTTTTCAATTTATAAGAATCTATCTTTAAAAAAAATCATCGAATTTTGAAAAAAAAAATCCATTTGAGCTCAACAAACGCTTCATCAACATTGGCTGACTCACAAGAATTCAATTTCTCTTCACAAAAATCAACTAAGAAAAACCATTATTTAAAAAATAGCATTGGGTCAAATTCGGAATCAGAATACAAAAGAAATGTCATTCATCCTTCAATCTGAAAATTTGTTTTTAGAAATTTTTAAGGACCTGTGCTTTTATTCTTTACAAAAATTCATACAACATTTAAGATTTATATTTAATTTTTTTTTGTTTTTGTGATCTTTTATTTCGCTTGCATCTGTCTAGCTAAAAATGGTTCTTCGAAAAAGACAAAACAAAAACAAGAAAAAAAGAATATAAATCTTGAATTTTTCTCTCCTCTTCCAGGTCAAATGTTTCTTATGAATAAATTTTTTGATGGCGAATTTATGACATTTGGCTTAGATGTGATAGCCTACATGGAAGCCGATCAGGAGGATCGGCTAGATCCCATGATCTACATTTTTCCCAGAATGACCAAATGTACATTTTTTAAATATGGCTCAAGTGGGGAGGTAAAACATAACTAACAAGTTTTTGGCTAAGGTCTTATTGATAAACAAATTATGTTTTTTTTTTCAATTAAAGGTGGAAAAACATGACGCTATATGTATTCTACCATTAAATGTTGTTAATGAAAAAATTTATATTTTCCTTTGGTTTTGGTTTATATTGTTAACAATATTAACAACACTTACACTTATATACAGGGTGGTTATTATATTTTCACCTCGTATGAGAGTTTATTTATTTCGTATGCGATTTAGGTGAGTTACAAAAAAATCAAAAACAAACCTTAGACATTTTGAAAGATTCATATTAAAACAAAAAATATACTTTTATAGGTTAGTGCGTCGAGACGCTATAGAAATAATCGTGCGGCGATCGAAAATGGGTGATTGGTTTTTATTATATCTACTAGGAGAAAACATAGATACCGTCATATTCCGCGATGTTGTACAGGATCTAGCGAATCGATTAGGACACAACCAACACCACAGGGTGCCTGGCCTAAAAGGTGAAATTCAGGATGCATGATATTGGGAGTATTAGCGAAATACAAACAAATACATTTAAACAAAAAAATGAATAGTTGTAACTAAATACAAAAAAATTAAGTTCATTGTAAATTATTATGTTTAAGGCAAAACAAAGAAGAAAAATATTTTTTATTTTACATTTTCATGTTAATTTTGTTAAAAAAATTCGTTGTGCATTGCTTGAAGTGAAAATGCGTAAACAACAAAATGATGATACTGTGTTCATGGGAGAGACAAAAAAGGAAATTTTATATAAAACCAAACTAAAAATCTTACAAAAAAAATTTATAAAAAATAACATCGACTATGAAAATACAAAAAAAAAAAATATTATAAAATTATTGAATCGAAATTTCGAACGAATTCCAGAGTCTGCGAGTAATTTTATACACAAAAAATAATAAATTTTTTATTTTCAATTTGTTATCCTCTTCAAAAACAAAACAAAAAAAAATCATCAATATCAGAATTGTATTAAAATAATATGAAATAAAAAGTGTTGATGGTATACTAAGCTGGGGAACAACAAGAAATAAAACAATTTCGAATGCTTTGTTAGCAAATCTCCGTCCAACGAGATGATGTTGAGGCAAAAAACAAGGTGACAGTTTTCTTCTTGATTTAAAAATTTTATTTTGTACAGAAAATAATTAAATTTCAGTTAGGATTTTAAATTAAAAAGAAAAATAAATGTAACAACAATAATATTAAACTGCCATTTTACAGAACCATATCATACAAATGTATTTTTCTCCTTTTTAAGTTTAAGTCACCTTTTGCCGAGAAATAAAACAAAAAAATTAATTCTAAAAAAGCATATTGTGAGAACCTCACCATCTCCCAAATGATGTAAGCAAAAATTAAGTAAATAAAATAACAAACACAAATTTATACAAAATAAATGTATTTCGTCAACACTGCCAACAAAATAAATTTTACGAAAACTTAGGTAGATTCATCAACAAAAGAAAAAGCCACCCCTGATAAATAAAAAAAAAACATAAGAAAACGAATTGTTAAGTGATTTCCAAGCTGAGTCCCGATGAAACCCCCAACAGAGTTACCATCAATAAAACAAGTATTGAAATTTAATTTATTTAATTCGGTGAAAAAATAATTTTATATTCTTTCAAAAGAAAACCTTAAATTTGTTTAAAATTCTCAATATTGCCCAATTTTTTTTCTCCATCACAGACGTATATACTTTATTATATTAAAGACGAACTAGATATTGAAATAAAATTATATTATAATAAATTTAGAATAAAATACCATCATAATTAGTGCGAATTGATTTTTTATAAATTTAAAACAAAAAAACTAGTAAAATATAAAATAAGATTAAATAGAAAATAAATATTAAAAATTGCCATTAGCTTTTAGTCAATTTAAAATACTGAAGTAGCGAAATTAAAATAAAAAAAAAAACTTCTTAAACATATAAGAATATAAACAAAATTAATATAAAAACAAAAATAATAGGCAGAAAACAGAAATAACTAAAATGAAACTTTATTTTCAAAGTTGAAATAAAAAAATTATATAAGAAAATGTAAATCAAAAACCAAACAAATAAATTTAAAACCTTAAATAAAAAATAAGGAAAATACTAATAGCAATATTTTCGACAACGAAAATGATAAGTCAATAATTAAATTTAAATATTAATCTAAAAAAATACGAAAAGAAATAGAATTGAACTATAGGAAAAAACGATACAATTAATGAATTCAATGCGCAGTTAATAAAAATATAAATAACAAAAGAAATACCCGAAGTACATACATAAGTAAATTATTTGTATAAGGAGATATGTATGAGTTCGAATGAGATGTATGAATTGATCTTTTTGTATGAAATTGTAAAAAAAAGAAATAATTATTTATAAAATAATAAAAATATCAAATAAAATAAATTATTCTATTTATTTTGTATTTCTTGTGTTTTATTTTATTTTCGTCTTAAAATTTATTTTTTCTTTAAATAAATAGGATTTAAAAGAATGAACTGAATTATGTCTTGGAAAAAAACTCCGCTTTCTTTACATTGAAAATAAATTACACCTTCTTTTATTTATTTTTTTCTTACAGTTTCTTATATAGAAAATAACAACATCATGTCAATTCTTCAACTAATATTACTAAAAATGTAGCAAAAATATATATCTCTTTAAAAAAAAAGTTCGGATTTGAATTTACGTTTCAAAGAGCATTGCTTATTAGAAATTTTAAAAAATATAACAAACATTTTAATGCTGCCAATTTAGAAATTTTAACTTAAATAATTTTTGTCTCATTTAATTTCATTAAAATGCTCATTTTGTTATTATTGAATAACAAATAAATAAAAACATCTTTGTAGATTAAAAAGAAATTTACTGCCACGAGAATTGCTAAGGAGTTGAAATCATGTGGAGGGATTGGTTGTTCAATCAAAATTGCTGAAAATCTTTGGTTTTTTACCTTTTGTTTTCTTTTATCCAAGCAGATTTTTGACTTTATTTCAGTTTTTACTTAACAAAAAAAAAAATGTTTTAGTTGACTTATTTTGATTGTGTTATAGGGAGAAGTAGTTTTTTGTTATTTTATTTATGCCTCATAACTTTTATTAAAATTATTTCTTCGAAATAGAAAATTTATTCTTTTATTTTTGTCATATAATTGACACAAATAAAAAAAGTAATTTTAAATAGATAATAGCAGTCTTCCATAATCTTAGGGCGATATAAATTTCTTTATTTCTTTTCTCTGTTTTGTTTGCAATGCTAAAAGCAAATTTTTCGAAAACTTTAATTTTTTAATGCACCTTAAAAACATATTTAAACACTCTCTCCACAGACTAAACCTTCGAACAAAAAGTGTTGTATTTGATGTTGTTTTTGAAAATAAATGGTTTAAAAATAAATTTTACTTTTTGTGCCTAGATCATTTTTTTCCAATTTCTAAATAGTAAAAGAACTTTAAACATTCCAATCAATTCTTTAAACAAAATCCAAAGGCACCTCCTTTTTCCTTTCTTCACTGAATATTTCCTTTAAAGGCACTTTTATCCAAGCACATTTTAAATAAAACAACAAATTATCAGAATAATAATAAAAATCTTTCATTCTATGGAATGCTATACAAAATACAGTTAAAATTACTCCTAGTCCCAAGGAAATGAAAATTTAAATTGACTTATTTAAAAAAAAAGGAATATGAAATTTATAAAACTGCCTTAAATAATAATAATATAAAAACACAATTCATAAATTTGCATATACACACTTTATTGTATAAGCGAAACTTAAATATAATTTTATTATCTTTGTTCAAAAAAATTAACAAAATAATAAACAATATTTTAAATTTAAACAAAAAACACACTGTAAATAAATAAAACAAAAACTAAATATAAAATTAACGCAAATAAAAAAATAAAATAAAATTGTTCTCCTGTTCGGTTTTTTGTTTACAAAATATATATATACAATATATATACATATATATATTATATATATTTGAAATTATATACAAAACTAGTCTTAAATTCCTATTGTAATATATATAGCTAATACAATATCAAATTTATATAAGAAAAACCAAATCTTTAGACAAAAACAAAATATACTTAAAAAATTATTAATTCTTTATTTGCCATTAAAAACAAACATAGTTATTAGAGGGAAAAAAAATATGATTTATTATTTTATACACTTAAAAAAATTAATTAAAATGTAAAAATAAAATTCATCGAAAAAAGAGAACAATTCGCCGATTGCCTTCAAATAGAAGAATTTCGATATAAATTCACTGCGAACCCAAATTAAAAACCAAACAAAAAAAACTTAAAATACAAAAAATCACAGACAAAACGTTATTATCAAACGTAAAACTTTTATTAAATCATATTTCAATACAGAACAAATAAAACAAAGCAAAACGAAAACAAATACAAAATATAATAAACATACTAAATCTATACAACAACAAACAAAAGCGGTCAGCTAAATACAAAACGTTTTACTTAACTAAACTAAAATATATTAATTTATGGAAACATTGATGTGACCCTTCTCAATTTGGTTTGGAAAGCATTACAAATTCAAAAATTAAGTACTAGTATTCCCCTTAAAAAAAAAAAATAGAATCAAACCCGAAATGTTATTACGTTCATTAGGTTTTCGTGCTCTTAAGTAGAATATATTAAATTGGGACCAATTCATTCATATCTGAATTGATTGGATTAGAGGAGATCTTCAAAATAATGAAATGAAAGAATTTTTCAAACTTTTTTAATATTTTAAAACTTCTTATATAAAGTCCTATGTTTTTAAACCCGATCAAAAAATAATAAAACGATAATTCTTATCTATTTGTTATAAACCTATTGTCATCATAAGTTTTAAGAAGGATGAACAAAATGTCGTCAATATTTCTTTATTTGACATCAATATTTCCATTAAAGTTAATTTTAAAGAAAAGAACAACATGAATTAAAAAACTAATAAAAAAAGACGATTAAATAGAGGAAAACATTCAGGATTGTATAACATATTATATACTTAGTAAAAACAATGATAATTCATTAAACTGTAAATAATATACATGCACACATAATTTAGATATATACTACTTATAATAACAACGTTGTATGATTTTGATCAAAAACAAAACAAACAAACAAAAAAATAATAAAGTATAATAAAATTTTTCGATTTGTTAAAAAAAGTATGAAACTGTTTTCTTAATTTTTTCAAGACACAAACCATGTCCTAACAGGGAGAATTTTGGCTTGGGGTGTTCGGGTTAATATAAATAATATTACATAATATTTATTATTATTCGATATTTTATAATTATAATATCGTATCGCATTTATTAATGTGTCCAGAATCATGGTAGGTAACTGTTTAAATTGAAGACTTCAAAATAGGAACATTATTCTAACTTGTATAGATTTACTTGTAGGTGTCACAATAATAAGATCAATATAAATGCATTAACAGCATTATTTGATTTAGAAAAAAAAATCTTTGGGCATCCAGTTGTTATCAGGGGTTGAACCGCAATCAATTTGCCGAAAACTGTTTTTAACAATACAATTGAATGCACAAAAATTAATCCTTTGATAACCGACCAATGCTCATGTCACAATCGTCCGCAAATCCTAATTTCTTATGGCAGTCTCCTCCTTTCGAGTCACTAAAAGTTATGAGAATGATTTATATTAACATCTGGTACCTTTTTTGATTTTTCCAGCAGTCCTGAATTTTGTCGCACCTTTTTTTAACAATACTCGAAATGATGAGAATCATGGAGAACGAATCAAATAAATTATTCGTTAAAATTATCCTATTAAACCAGGCCAGTTAGTATTTTGTATAATTTGTTCTTGCTGATGCTATATGTAGGTATAATATTATTTATTTGTTTATAAACGTAGGTACCTACTAATTTTTCAAGAAGAATAAGATCTTTTAAGGACGAAAAATAAGTTCATCAAATTTATTCAAAGTTTTAAGGTACATAGCAAATTTAAGGTTCAAAGTACGGAATTACAAATTTTGTCGGACTAAACTAAACAGAAAAATATACTAGCCGTGTTTTATTGGGAACTCAGCAATAGGAATTACATGTCATACAACAACAACCAAAGCTAAGCAAAAATAAGTTAGAAATTTTAGTTAGGAATTTCTTAGAGATAAGGTTTCAGAAATTCGACACTTGAGTTTTTCACTGTGTTTTTCGTTTATCAAATGTCAAAACCTATTGGAGGAAAATAATTTTTCACCATAGCAACTCAATGTAAAAAAAATTGCTTTTAGATAAGTCTCAAGATGAAAGCTTTCGATATTTGAAAATAGTTTTCCACCATAGAAACTCATTAAAAAATAAATTGCTTTCAGATAGGTGTAAAGATGGCGTTTGGAATGTTTCAATATTTGACATTCTGGTGAACGAAACTCTGTTCAAAACTGACTATAGCGTTTTATTCGAATTCCTATTGCTAAGCTAAGCTATGTTCCAAATAAAACACGGCTTCTGAAATGATTTTTGTTTTTCAATATGTAGCTTCATATATTTGAAATATTTAAGCAAAAACCAAAACCCCTATTTTGAGAATTTAAATTGCTACTTTGCTCTACCTATAGGCACGTTTTACTATTTTGAACTTTTAAGATAAGAAAATCATAAATTATTTTTAATTTCGGGTTTTCGTCATCATTTTTTAGAAAGCTAAATGTAAATTTGTATGATTTATATTGAAGGAGAGCTTGAATCAACGCAAACATTTTGAAATAACGAACGAAAAACTACATGGCTGCATTCTCGAAATATAGTGAAATGTCGAAAAATTGAAATATGTGACCTTAGGTCAGTTTTGGCTTTCGTCATCATCAAATTTTTATTTTAGTTTGGCTAGTTATTCGATAAGTAAATAAATATTGGAACAATTAAACAAAAAAGAACCCAAGTGCCGGCAAAAAAATTGTAACTGTTTATTTTTCCAAAGGTAGTAGGTCCCGCAATGCAATGTTTTGCGGGCAATAGTTATATGGGCAATTCACTTGTGTCAAATTGGTGCACACGGCACAGCGTAGTTGATTGTAACCTCGCCGACCTCTTTTAACAAATTGTACTTGTTTTTTTTTATTTGTTGCCTTTCATTCTTCTTTCTGTTTGCCATCCTAGTACAAAATGCATCATGAATAGCATCATCTTAATTTCCATCAACTTTTGAGCACTTATATCTAAGATAGTTGACAAAAAATCAGATCCAAAAAAAATTCTCAGATATTCCGAAAAAAAAAATTTGTTTCACTTAAAACAAAAAATCTCTAAGTGTCCTGATACCTCGGTGAGATCTAGTCAAACTGGCCTATTAAACATTTTTTAGGAGCCGCTGTACGAATTAAAATGTTTAATAGCTGCTGCATACTTTGAGGATTGGAATTTTGTATAAGTCTCTTATAGATTTTGTGTATACAGGGTGATTTGCATAAGGTGCGACAGAAAGCTAGAGCGTGCATCATATTGAGTCGTTCCCTTATAAAAAGGAAAATGTCAATTTTTGCTATTGTATCCCCCTCAACTAAATCAAAGATTTTTCTGTTTGAATATCTCAAAAACCAGCGCTGTAAGGTTTATGTAGTTCCTTACATTGATATATGAAGCATTGTGATGTGAATGTGGATTTCAATGTCAATGTTTGTATATTTTTTATATACACATTTTTTTTTTTGGTATTTTATTATTAATATTATTTTACAGGACAAAATATTGAATATGTTGAAAATGAACTAAAACTTATTTTTCCCTATGCCCCCAACCTTGCGCTCTAGGAATATAATTTCATATGGTAGAAGACTGTGACGATACAATTCATGTATAATGTAGATTCTATTTAAAATCTCTTATTTAGTTTAATTCAAACGATTTCTAGATTCTTGGAATCCGTTCTTTTTCATTTCCCCCTAAAAGCCAAAAATATTTGTATGATGAATAAAAATTACTTACTTCATCACTAATTTTTGTATGATTTAATTTTTAGGAAACAAAACAAACTCACAATTATTGTTTCCCAGATTGTGTAAGGATTGCCGCATAAGCTTAAGATGATGGCAGAGATTATAGAATAAATATTTTCGATTGGAACCAACAATAAACAACAATCTGTTTAGGGTATGAAATCCCCTACTTCAAGCCACTGTCTTGACAATATCCCACTCAATAATCAACACTTAAAATTAATCCATTTAAGACAAAAATATTTGTAATTAATTTTACTGTTATAATTTAGTTAAGTTTGGGCAAAACGAGTCAAAAGAGTGACTTGATCAAATAAAATAAGAATGAACTTTGAATTTTTATATAGAAATAAGAATTCCGCTAAGTTTCCAAAAATGACAATTGGCGCTGACGTCATTCTTTTGGTTGCAAGACAATTCTGAAGAAATGACCATATACATTAATCATAACAACTTCTGTCAACGAGTTTCTGAACCTACATTTTAAATCAGTGTTGCGTGTGCTGATGGCAACGTGGGAAGGAGCCAAGAGGTAGACAAACATGATAGAAAAGGTAACAAAAATCAAAACGAATAAATAATTCAAACGTTTGAAGAGACTGTAGAAATAGTGTTGTGTTTTAAAAGTTGGAAGAAAGAAGGTGTCTGTGTTATTATTGTTTGAATACTACTTCAACGCGTATGTGGCCCGAGTGACCTCAGAATTTGCGGATAACTTGTATGCTTTAACCGCCATTCGACTAGCCTGTATTGAACGATGTGTCTAGTTCATCTTGTCATGTTACCAAAGGTTCTTAGTTTATTAGTTTGGCATTAAGATCTTTAATCCCCATTGAAATGCCAGAACTAGAGCTTTGGTAAGTAATCATATTTAGGAGTCCGTAGAAAATGATGAGCAGCCGAAGCTTCTTTTAGTCAATTGGAGGAAGATTAGACCTTCAGAGAGAGGTAGTGCTAGCCTTATTAAGTGTTTAAAATGCACGTTTTAGAGAGATTGTGTAGACATCAGTTTAATTTTTCTAATACAGTTAAAATTTTGCCGCGCTAGAACTGGGTATCACGGCACGGGTCTCAACTCTAGTCTGCTCGGAAACTATGTTGTTACCTCTAATGGAATTATATTACAAAGTATGTATACCATTATCTACATCTGCATGTACAGTGAACATAAAAATACAAACATAAATACCAACAAAACTGTTTAGACATAGAAACAGAGACAGGTTCAAACTCCCCCAATTATTACCAAAACGTCTGCGGTCACTGATTTTGTTAGAAATGTATCTCCTTTAACCTCAGCTCACGACAACGATCGCAAAATGAATACCGAAAAGAAGAATAAACAACAAAAGAGATAAAAATCAACGCAACGAAGAATAAGCAAAGTAAGACTGAAGAAAACAAAACACAAAGAAAAAGAACATCAAAGCCCTAAGCTATGCTTCAAATACGTTTAAGCGACTCTTCTCAAGCTAACTTTAAATCATTATGTAGCATGCTATCGCTAACACAGACTTACAAAATTTTGCAGAACTATTGTTAACAATATTGAAGCCCTCTAGCTTATTTCAAACTCACCATAGCTCTCATCTAACACTCGCTTCCAGCAAAAGAAGCAAAAATTATAAAATTCCACTGGAAGTGCAAAAGTATGTGATAGACTCGTTTCTGTGGTTTGAGCTTTTATATAGGCCCGGCTCTCACTCTTGAAGAGATTGTTGTTTGCAGAAAAATCAAAAAATAGTGATGAAGTCAGTCACGGAGTGGTGAATTTTGTTTAATGTATTTTTTTTAACGATCGGATCGCCATCAAACAGGTAGATACATTGTGAAAATGCACTCAATGGCCAGTCGAAAACAGGTAACCGACAAGTGAGTACGCGTACGAGCTTTGACTATAGGTACACCGACTCTTGGTGTTTCTAATTATTTTTTGCTTGTGTGTTGTATCTCCATTGTTTTGCTTCACTTTTATGTACACACATTTCTAATGTATCTTGTAGTGTGGGTCGGAGTAGTATAACCCTTTTGTGTAGATGTTTGAAATAATGATATAAGCGTGTCGTTGTGTAAGCCAGTTAAAAATTTTAAAGTACTCGTTTTGTTGAAAAATTATAATTATTGTGAACGAATTTCAAGTTTGAGAATTATTTCGATTGATCCAATTCGATTCGTTTTCAGCAAAAGAAATAAATTTGTTCGTGTTGCTTTACTTTTCTCTTCCAGCTTAGATCTACTAACACATGTCAAAAAATTACGAAAAATTGTCTTCATTAATTCATTGAAAAAACTCTGCTGTAGTCTAAAAATATAGTTTGTCTGTAACCTTTTGCAAATTTTAATCCTACGGTTTATGTTTTTTCTCCAATAATAATTTAAATTTTTTTATTTTGTTTTAATTTCAACTTCCCATCATAATATCATCATCAACCGATAGATGTGTTAGTTTAAAATTAACAAAAGGTGTATCTCAAGGTAATCTGGAAGTTTTGTGATATTATTTTGTTTTATTTCTGTGCGAGCTTATAGTCTGTGACTGTGTGTAACTTGTCGGTGTCGACTGTCGACTATAACAGCAAAAAAAAAAAATACAACAACAAGAACTAACGACATTTTTGCATCTTGTCTTTAATGCAGTTTAAAAAATGGTAAGCTTTTTTTAATTTTATGTATTTTTTTGTATTGACGCGCACAGCTGGGTTATGTCGTGTCGTTAGGAATGGCAAACATGACATGTGTCATCGATTGCTGGTATTTTGCTAATATAAGAATGCAAAAATAGTTAGGGTACAGTGCTGTGACAGATAAGGAAGCAACTTGGTTTAACTGATGTAGTGACAAATTTGGATCCTTAGCAGATTTGAAACTTGAGATTGCGCATTCGGGAGGTGCAGTTTTCGATTACCTTGGCTCGTATTTGATTGTACGCATCGATTATGTTGTATTTTATGACCGAGGTTGTGTGCGGCTTAATGGCATATATCTGCAACTTAAGAAAGCCCCACAAGAAAAAGTCTGTAGGGGTCAAATCACACGTGACGGCACCTTGTCGAGATATAACCGTGACGTGTAACCTCTCGTGCAAAAATTCGGTTGTATCTCGAGTTGTGTGGCACGTAGCGCCATTCTGTTGGGATCATATGGCTTCGGTGTCCACAAGAAGTTGTTAATCATCGACCTTTAGCGATCGCCGTTATAGGTGATTGTCTGGCCAGCATTTTTTTGAAGAAGTACGCCTCCAGCCCAAAATCCACACCAACGGTAATTTTGCATATTCACGTATCCAATTCGTCCTAAGATCGTTTATGAAGATTTTTCAACAGAAATTGATATCAACTTCCAACTGCTCTAAAGCTCAATTAGCGAACACACGATGCCTAGTTGGATTTTATTTGGGTGCAGGCCGAAATCACGACGCAAAATTCGGCATATTTTTGTCTGCGACAGGCCAAGTTCTTGTGAGCGACGCGGAATTGACTGCCTTGGATTCTGCTGTACACTTTCACGAATAGCGGCAATGTTTCCAGCATATCCTGCGTTTCGTTGACGAAGGGTATTGGCTGATTGTTCACTGAGCCAGTAGACTCGATTTTAAAAACCAAACTTTGAATAGTCAACTTGGAAGGACAACCACGTACTTATCCCATAAAAAGGGTGCAACAGGCGCATCGCTGCTAATTTAAAAAAAAAAAAAAAGTCGATTAATATGATTCTTTTTTATCCTCACCTTTGACCGAAACACTAACTTGGAACGAAAAATGGTCTAAGGAGTTTTCTTAACAACAATGTGTGGGTTTTGAGATTTTGAGCCTTGAACACTGCAATTTTGTTTGTCGACATAGCCACCGCGATGAAAACCCATCTTGTCAGAGGATATAGTTATGGCAATGATCGTTTTCCAAGTCAGGCTTCTCTAGGGCGGAAAATCGATAACGAGGCGATAGGACGTCCTCAATTGGATATTTTAAGCCAATAAACACAGGTTTCTATGCAGAGATTTAAACTGTCATGTTGAGGTATTCAGATCGATGGATGGTGTGACACTCTTGATTCCAGCAGCTCAATCTTTTTTTGTGCCCACTGTTTGAGCTAAACAGCGTCACTTACCTAGGCAAAATGTTTTCAATATATATCTATACCAACGTTAATCAAGTGTAAAGCGACTTATTTCGTTTTGCGAATGTGTGATACTGACTTTTTGTTAAGATTTCTATAGCAAAGTCAAAATAACCTCAAATTTATAGAGAAGCCACCAAATTACCCGCCATTATGTTGCGCCTGCAAAAATATAAAATCAAATTTCTTCATTCACTCTATCTCTCCAAACCGATTTTTTAATGAGATGATACCCAAAATGGCAAAACAATTTTTCCTCACCTCACTGTTATAGCTACACTCCTTAAACAAATTTTTAGACCTCAACCTCATGGCCACTTATTGCGTTATTTACCATTCGTTGTCATTGCTTGGGTGGTTATGTACCTACAATCATACTTATATTTTCGCGTGGGCTTTAACATAGATTTTTTTGTTCTGCAAAGAAAAAACAAAACAACAGTCGATTTGCTTAAATATTCCATTTTGATGGATGTAAGAGAAAAATGATGGATGCTTTCTTAAAGTAAACCAATAATGCTGAGAGACGAGAAGACTTAAAGACATTTATAGTTGTGAACCGGATACGATTAAGTGTTTGAGATTTTGGGGTATTGACCGTTTGGTGCTGTCGATAACTCCTACGCAGTGGCGTAGATAGGGGGGGGGATCAGGGGGATATATCCCCCCCCATTGGGATTCATAATTGTTCAACATAACCAAGTCCTGCCAAATAAGTTAAAGAAACGCACTCTGAAATTTAGTACCTACTTCGTACGTGAATCAAGTCTTATTAGTACTCACAGGATTCCTAGAGGCATTGTAAATTGTACATTCTATACCTACAGTCTACGGGGAAAACACAAAGTCAACTTCATCTGAAAAAAATTATTACTTCGGCAAATCACAAAATATTTTGAATTTCTATTTTATATCGATTTTTAAAAAGTATTTTTTAACGTCTCTCCCTAATTGATAATAATAGGTAAACGTGCAAGAAAAAGAGCTTAACTCCAGCTTTCCACAAAAGCCCACACCGTAACAAAAATTGAAAGATATTTAGATTTCTTCTCACCGTGTGTCACATTGTTAATTTGGTGTAAGAAACTGCCCCAAACACGCAACACACTCATCCATACGAACACAAATGTTCGCACAACTGTGGTGAAGTTAACGCGAATCCTAACGGTAACGATAACTCACACTAGTTCATTTTAACCAGAAAGCAAAATGCGCTATTACCCATTACATAAAGCATGCCTTACACAAGCGGCAGATTGACAACCATTCGTCGTAATTTTGCGAGTTATTTGTGCGAATTATTTTGAGTGGCTTTTTTTTAATTTATTTTATATATATATAAAATATTACGAAAATTTCCTAAAATTAATTTGGGTATGCAGTATTCAAGAATATGTAAATTTACATTTTATTAGTGAATTTCGATTTTAAATATTGATCCGATTTTGAGGTATAGAATTTTGAAAAAAAGTTTATAAATGTTTCTAAAAATACAAACAAATTTTTAAAATTTGTTTGGAAATAAAATATTATTTGGGCAATTTATACGTACTTTCAGAAAAAAAGTTAGTAGCTGATCAGGGTTTTGTTTTTCGAAAAAATCTTATAAGAAAAAAACGATTCTATGAGAGGTAACGTTTTGGAGGAAGTTTAAAAAAAAATCGTTTTTGAGAAAATTGAAACTTTTAGTTTTTGGCCAAAACAAATTGTACGGTGGCTTCCCTTAGTTCTGATCTTTAAAAAAAAAAAAAAAAAAAGCACCAACGAACCTCTAGTTTTCAAGTTTTAAGTCAGACCAGTGGTTAAGGCTGCAGGTGCGTTTACAGAAAGACAGACAAACACTCAAAACTTTTCATATATTCTATACTAGCAGTTGCCCGCGAATTCGTCCGCCTCTCCCTCACGCTCCGGCCAGAAGTGCGTCTTGACTTGTGCATCATGCGCGTGAATTCGGTTGCGAAGTTATTTTAAAATTGTATATAAGTCGACTCTCCCTAAGTCAAAATTCTTCTTAACTCGAAGAGTTCAAATATGATTTATTTTCCCCGTTTTAGTAAGACTTTTCACTGAAGCTCTGCTCTTATTATTTGCAGCGTATCTTTGTATAGCTTAAAGGCTTCCTCGATAAATGGACTATTCAACACAAAAAGAATTTTTCAATTTCATTTAGCAGTTCCTTAGATCAGCGCTTTCACACAAACACGCGTTTCACATTTTCCACTGATTCTTCGCTCCTATTGGTCGTAGCTTAATGCTATGTAGCCTAAAACTTTCCTCAATTAATGGACTATCCAACTCAATTACAATTCGAACCAGTAGTTTCTGAGATAAGCGTATTAAAACAAACAAACAAACAAACAAACAAACTCTTCAGCTTTATATATTAGTATAGATGTCGGAAGTAAAAATGAGCGAACTAGATCTATCCCCCCCCATAGCGAAAAGCTATCTACGCCACTGCTCCTACGGACAAATCTGAAGAGCAAATTTGATGTTTTCAAGGTTAAATTGGTTGGAATAAACAATTTTGAACTACTCTGAGAGATATCCACTCTTAATCTGCTCATAGATTGACAAATATCAACTTTCTGTCATTCTGAGAAGTTGATTTATGATCGAAGAAGGCAAGATTGACAATGCTTTTTACAATTTTAATGATGAGTAGAAGAGACCGCAAGTTCCATAACCTAGATTCCAAAACAAAAGATATATTAATTTTGCCAATATCTGATAAATATTCTTCCCGCTAGTTAATCACCCAAATTTTTGGTTCCTATAACTGAAATTCCCATTTTTCCATAACCGTTTGTTTGAACTTCTTACAATTTAACACACAAAAGAACTCATACCCAAAAAATTCCCACAATTCAATCTTACGATTTTGTTGCCGAACTGCGTGATTAAATAATTCTGCTGTGAATAATGTTTGTTTTTTTCTGTTCATCTTGCAAAATTAATAAATAAATGTTTTCCAAACAAAAGGAAAGCAAAAATATTTTATTCATCATTTCGTATCCAAAGCACTTAATTAAGTTCATCAACCTTAAGTTGGATTTCTGAGGCAATGTCGGTCGCAACGAATCGTCGGTATGAGAGAAGTAAGTATTTATGTAATTTCATCTATCGGTATTTTTTTGTTGTTGTTGTTGTTGCTGTTGTCGTTGACGTTGATGATGGCAGAGCTCTTCTGGAAAGAGAGTAGGTACAAAGTGATGATTAAGGAAGATGCTTGCTGGAAATCATTAGTTCCGTTTTTATTGTTTTCTGAATTTTACCCAGACATGTAAGGCGAAGCGTCTAGTGAAAAACAGCGTGGAAATGGAAACATCAATAATGATGTAATTAAGCAACAGGAGTATACCAAAACTGCAACTAACAGCATCGGAAATACGAAAAATTCCCAGGCTTTTAATTTCCACCGATGAACACAGTTCAAACATTAATTTATTGATATTTGCACTTTCTCTTGCTAACATCATTTTGAACTAAAAAAGTCGAAGTGCAAATAAGCTTCTTCATTAAAGCACTTGTGTGTGAGTTTTTTTTTTTTTTTGCTCCTCTAAAACCACTTTCACATCTGGTCCAGTAAAAAACATATTCCTCGATGTTTTAATTAAACCATCACTAACAAGGTTAAATGATACTAGATCGTTTGCAAGTAATTATTATTCAGAGCCAGCCATGGAAAAAAAGTGTTTGCAGATCTCTGACTATGAATCACATTGCGATCATCGTATTAGTGACCGAAAACAAAAACTTACCAACTTTTTAGGTGAAACAGAAATTATGTTATACCTACTTTATATTTTAATGAACAAGAATGTTTTTTCCTGAAAAATCACAAGTTCGCGAGTTAAAATGCTTGTATCAGGTTTTAGCCTCAGCTCAGGAGACAAGTCAATCCAAGACAAACCTTTCGTAAAAAAAAAACGTCTTGAACAAACATTTTCGATGAGAAAAACCTCTTTATTTTATAAGCAATGATTCCAGAAGTCAACAGTTACTTTTCATAAATTTATTTGGTTTTAAATATCAACCATGTCTCAAAATCTGATTGGCGTTTTGATTATCAGTATCAGACATGAACTTACAAATTTAAACACCTCAACGGTCAAAAAAAAGAACAGTTATGCTTAAGAATACGAACAGAGCATGCAGAAACAGAAGGTAGAATAAAATTTATGCATCCCGTCTACAAATGACAAGAGTATGACAAGACTACTGATAAGTCGTGAATTGTTTGTTTTCATTGCTTTTGTTTGGTTCTTGGGATACGAGCTTGCACACGCCTTAAATTATATTCTTGTGCGTTGAGTTAATGAATGCAATGGGTGGATGTGATACAGGTGGTGTATGGTGGGGAACTTTATTGAATGGATTACGAGGTGTTGCTTGAAAAAAGTGTTCAACATGATTGTTGGTTTAATATCATGTTAAAGAATAGAGTACTGGTTTTGATTAAAGTTAATAAAAATAATGATTATTAGAATTACTCATGCGATATTCAGAATGACCCAGGATTTAAAATATTTTAAATTAGATTATGGTCAGATATTTTACGTCTATTGCATAGAAGTTTGGTCTGAAACTCAAAAATGTTTGGCTTATACAAGGTTTCCGGTAATTCGTGTGTCATACATGTGAAGTGATTTTTGGTCATATTCTAAGAAAAAAATTATTCTACAGTAAAATTTGAATTGAACTTTGACATCACTTCTTGACGATTTAAAAAAGAGATTACTTTGGTGTATCCTGACCCATGTTAATATCAATTTTTCTGACGGTACTAATGTTAGGAACCTCATTTTAGTTTTAGCCAGATATTAAATGTCAATTGATGTTAAAATTGTCTTGCCCGAGCAAAATTTTGAATTTGAGGTCAATAATAAACCAAGCTGATGAACAATTATAAAAAAATATAACGAGTCAATAGTATATATGAGATTGTAAAGTAATAAGGAGTAGGTTTTCCGCTATTTTGAATCAAAAATCTTGCATCGTTAATAGCCAAAATAAAAAGAAGGAGTAATAAATGACTAGCTACCTTGATTGAAACCGGATTAAGCAATAAATGATTAAGAGTTAGACAGAAGAACGCAAGAAATTTGGAAGCCCTACCATATTTTTATTGAGTACCTTTACACTGGGTATAGTTCGTAGTATTTATGAACCATCAAAGTATCATTTTGTAAATTTAATGATTTAAAAAGAAAA
The DNA here is from genome assembly GCA_943590905.1 of Sphaerophoria taeniata. Classification (NCBI taxonomy): domain Eukaryota; kingdom Metazoa; phylum Arthropoda; class Insecta; order Diptera; family Syrphidae; genus Sphaerophoria; species Sphaerophoria taeniata. The sequence continues at coordinate 32,183,014 of OX016541.1, forward strand.
TTGAACTATAAACCATAAAAATGGAATGGCGTCTGTCTGTTTCATGTATTCATCTTAATTATAGAAATAAGCATTCAAGAATTAAAAATATATAATAAATAAATCATAATCAATCAACTGAAAACAAATGGATTCAACAAAGCCTTTCATGCCGTTCCTACTAAGCACACTTATTACATAAACAAATGTCAAATAACGCTTTGCAGGCACAAAAAAAAACTAGGTGCAACCACATGCCACAAATGCGTGCGTTATGATTCAATGGACGATGACAACAATGAGTTTCATTAATGGACTTAAAAGATGGAAAATGCAAACATTATGAATTGCGAACAAACCAAAATTAATTTCATAATTACTCTGTGTATTAATTAAAGTTCATATTGCATAAAATTAATGCACAATTAATTTAATAGCTTTGATGACTTAAGTTTTCAAAAAAAAAAAAAAAAAATAATGGTCATGCAAAGTAGCTTGTTTCATATGTGCAAAATGTGGCTGCGGGGTTTGTATGTAATATAATAATAGGAACATAATGACTAAAGTATGTCCTTAATGCCGTTATTTGTTTTCGTAATTTTCAGTTATATTTTAAACATTTAAAATATAATTGAAATTTATTAATTAAATGGCTGGCTATTAATATCAATTTATGCAACTGCTAATTTGTGTGGTTTGGTAGTTCTGTCCAAATTAGTTTGGGGAATTTTCGGAAATTAATAACTTGGTTTCCGTTACGTCTTAATCACTTCGTGGTGTACCAACTATGAAATTTTATTTTCATTGTTTTGTTTATTTTTTCCCCAGCTTGGTAGTCTTATGAAATAACAATCGAAACTAAGAAAACGAAAAGCTACTCACTTCCTACAACATTCTTTTAAAATTATGTCAAACAACACAATTTTTCAATTATGTTCTCAATATTTTATGGTTTTCGTGCAAATACTCAAACGTCAGAATCTAAGACTCATTTCAAGATAAGTCCCCAGATAAGAAAAAAGACACATTAAAAGAAACCCGCAAATCCCTAAAATATTTAACAACAGACAACACCATAATCTAAATGGTTTGAAGTTATAAAGTGATTAAACTTTGAGACTTTCTTCGAATTTCTATTTCCTCCTCTGAACTTTCAGTCTAAATACATATGTGTGTGATTGTGGTGATACAAAATGTTTTGTTTTCGTCTAACTGGGCATAGAAAAAAAACCTTTGTTTGTTTATTTTTTTATAACCTAAATCTATCATAGGTTTGTATCACATACACAAGCACGTACCACACGTGAAATTGCGAAAAAGATGTGAGTAAGATTTATCTGCGTGCCCAACGTTTAGTTTCTATCCACGGAGATACCTTGATTTTTAAGACGTGTCCAGTTCACAGTGATTGAGATTTTTTAACGCGCTCATCAAAAAAGTATATTTTTATGTTATTTGTTTTTGTTTTTTTTTCAGTAAAATTATAGCACCTGGTTTAAATGGTGTCACAAGAAAGCCCTCAAACCCGATTTAACATGAATTTGAAAGATTGCGGCTGCTGCCTCTATAACTTGATTAATTTTGCAGATTATTTTGTTGATTAATTCCTTGCATGGATTTTAACTTCTCTCATATTGGGGTCTGTTTTTTAATCGTTTTTTCAATCCTATTAAAAAACCGCTAAACTTATTTTACTAAAAACCTAAGTATTTCTCATTCAAGCGATTTCGCGACTTTGCTTTTTTCTTCTAACTTGCTCTTCAATCTAACTAAGCCATTGCTAAAATTTTTAAATGGTCTATTAAAGTAGACCTTGCGTGCATTGGTGTAAAATCCATTGTTAAAGGAAAAAGATCTGAAAACGGACAGACGTTTTGCGCAAGTTATTCAAATCTATTCAAAATTACTGCCACATACTCGGATATTTAGAATTCATAATCAAATATTGACAAGAGTCATCCACTATGGGAAAGTTTTTTAAATGCATTCCTGATTTTCATAATAATGAATAGGTACTACCATACCTACCCTTATCTTGAGATAAAATAAAATTCGTTTTAAAAATCATCCACTTGCTTTCAATTTTGCTAGTGGAATTCAATTGGAAAAATATTATATAATCTCATCTCACACTGAAGAGTTTTCAACTGAAATTTCATGATTCCTAGAACTTATTTAAGCAAGTATTTCAAAAAAGTCATGTTAGTATTTCAAACCTTCATTTCCAATATAATATCAATATTGAACCTTGTTTCAAGAATTCGCACCGAAATTCAATGGTTGATTATTCTGAAAATTCTTTTTCATTTTCTTTGGAAATTTTAGCACATTTCAATCGTCATACGCATACCAAGCAAAGTGACGACGACGGACGGTGATGATAAATTTTGAACACTTGTTACATACATGTGATTGTGATTCCTGAAGTTGATTTAAAATTTAATTCCTGAGAATGGATTGAGTTCAAACCCGGGAAAAAACACAATCAACGATCGAATGGTTGAAATTGCATTTTACTTATTAATTTTTCCTCATTTTCCCTTTTTTCTTATTATTGTATATTTGAATTGAAATAATTCTTTTTTTTGTTGATACACATATGACGAAACCAACATTATTGCTGATTAAAAAAAAAAATCCTGAGGTACTTTCACATCACGTTTAATTCACCAGAATATGAAATCTAAAGATAGACCAATCATATTACGTCAGCGAAATTCATGTCACGTTGCCATGTTTATTATTCCTGAATCCTGACACAAGTTATTGTTTGGATAAAGTGTGTGTGTACGTACTGTATGTAAAGGATACTAAGCTACGAAACTACCTATTCGAGCTAACAACAAGCACACCACACCAGTACCACATATGCGTAGGACTGGTTGAAAGCAAGAATGCAAACGTAAAGTTGTTAAACTGCATAACGATGTGGGCAGTGGACTTTGCGCTTGACGTTAGATTTGTACGTCTTCCGTCATCTATGATAGCTAGCTGGATTGATAGATTTCAGAAGGATAGAGTCATTTGATATCAGTTGGAGTTTGAAAACTTGTATGCATATCAGTGATTGATTTGTGTCATGATTTTTTTTTTCAATGAATTCAGTGTGTAAGTCTAAGTGCAACATTATTATTATTTTGATGTTTTCTTTTCACTTGCTCTGAAATTTGTTTTAACGTGTCATTTTATCATTTTATGGTCTTTATGACTGGATGACATGAAAATTCATTTGGAGGTTTTTACACTTAAAAAACTTAAAAGTTGATTTGACGAAAACTTTCCCTCTTGATCTTAACCATTTTATGTGTCCCTGAAGGATTTACAATAGCTACCCTGAAGAAAATATCATGTTTCTTGTTCTAAATAATTAATGACGTGAACACCCTTTTAATTATATTAATTGCGAGGCCCCAATAAATTAACTTTGATTCATAGTTTTCAGCGCTTTTGAACATTCACTTCATTCCCACTCCTTCGTCTCCAATTTATCTGTCCAACTTTTTTTTATTTTCCCTTTTTAATCTACAAATAAAAAAAAAAAAAAACAAAAAACAAACAAGTTTTGAATTGAATACATCAGAGATAAACATAATAAGAATAAAACAAAACTTAAGAGAAAAATATTCTTTTGACTTCTTGACGGTACAAGCTCCATAAATAAAAATAAAAAGAAAGGAAAAACATAAAAAATAATAAACTATCCTTGGCCAACGCAATTCGAAGGAGAACTCTTGGACATGTAATAAGTTGACATCATTCCAACGTGCAAGATAACAAGACTTTTTATACAAGTTCAATGTCATCGAAAAAATAAGAGCGACTGCTCTCCTTTTTCTTTTCCTTTTTTTCTCTTGTTTTTATTTTATTTATTTATTTTGTATTCCCGGTTGTATTACAACTTGAAACTTGAGAACTTCACAAGGATCTTCCTAAACACTCGACGAAAATCTTTGAACACTTATTCTTGCGTTTCGTAGAGATCTAGTATGGGGACAAAGACAATACTTACTTCTCGCTATGATATATTTGTTAGCTGAAAGCAAACATTTTCCTCACAAAGCGATTTGATTTTTCGAGTTTGACCGAAAAGATTATGTTGAATACCAATATTCTCACTCAGACAATATTTCTCTCAGTGTACAAGGAATCAGACAGTAACGAGTTGGTTGAAGTTAAAAAAAAACAACTTTAACAGAAACCATCACACAAACGAAACAATTCGAAAACCAAGCTGGCTGATGGAATACCTTTCCAGTTGATTTTGTTTACCGCGATGCAAGTAAAAATTTATTTTTATTTTCAACATTTTTTTTTATTCGCACAACTTTTACTGACTGCGTAAATAATGAGATTTTAATTTTTAAATGACAGCTGCAACATTCATTTCCATCTATGCGAAGCGAAAACCACATTAGTGTAATTATGAATTCTCGAAACCGAAATGATCCACTAGCTGCCCACACTCTGGCCAGAATCTGCATAAGACTATACGTGTAGGCAAATAAGAGAGGAGAACCTACGTGATTTGCCAAATTGACTGACAGAACCGTCATTTTAGCAGTCAGAAGAATTAATGAATTCATTATCTCATGCAGCCACTACAGATTGCATTGAGGGAAGCCAACCAACAACAACTCTTAAGCTTGACCAACAGACACAAAACATGGTTTGCATAGTCTCTTTCCGCTTGAGTGACAGATGATGAGATTCACTATCAGTGGTTTGTTTTGTTGCTGTGTTGGTAATCGATGCCACTTTAAAGTCACTCTCTCTCTCATAGAAATACATCACTGTTATACGTGCGGAATAGGCCAACCTGTAGTGAGTGACCATCAAATGGAGTTAGTACGGCATTATAGGTTGTTTTAAGAGCCACGTTTTATCTCATCTGTCATTATTTTAATGATTCATGTCAGCATTAATGTTAAACATGATTAATGAAGGGCTTTTGACTGAAAATTAAACTTTAGTCAGTTAGAAATACTCCCCGTGACGTCGAGTTAAACTCTTGGTTTTATGGTTTGAAGTAATTTGATCGCAGTCAATTAAGAATCTAACTTATATAATTTACCAAAACAATTTTCGCAAAGTGAATAATTATTGCTAGCTGTTTTGAGTTCTTTCGAATAAAGGGAAAATGCACACTTAATTAAGATCGGGATCGATTTTCAATCATAAAATTGTACAGGGTCATAGTTTCAAATTGGTAGCGCTGATATTGGCATTTGTCAGACTCAGTGGTGCGTTCTGTCAATAACAATCATTGGGTTGTCAAAAAAAAAAAAAATTGTCGAAATGTCATATTTTTAATTAGTTAGAAATAGTTGAAATCACGTTTTCGTTGATCTGTCAAACAAGAAAAAAACATATCCACTCTCTAAACATATAATAGATTTTTCTTCAAAGGTATTTTAACATTTTCGTTGCTGCCACAAAAAACTTCGAATTTAATACAAATTCCCGATTTCAAAATGTAAGCAAACAAATCACATTGACGGATCAACATCTTTAAGAGATGATATGGGAATAAATCGTAAATATTTGTCACATAACAATGCGTTTAAGAACGACTTGATGTAATTTTCGTCACGAATCGTAAGTATTTGGGTTTCAGAACGGCAAACATTCGCTATTGTTTGCCGTTCTGAAACCCAAATACTAGGAAGGTTCAAGGGTGTGCAATGCACACGGGCCCACGTCTTTAAGAGGCCCTTCAAGTAAAAAAATATCTTTACCTACAATTTGTATGAAATTAATCAAAAACATTATATATTTTATTATAACAAATAAACGCTACTATGCCAAATGGCATACTTTTTATTATTACTGTTATAAACAGAAGGCATTTGACCTATCATTTCTATATCATAAATCTGTTGAATGCTTTCCATTTACGATAATGGATTGCTTAGAAATCGAAAAATGCGGTGGTTAAAAGTTACTTCAAAAGTGGTAATTGAAATTGAAACGCAGCCAATATTTCGCTTATTAGTTAATTTTGATTGTGGTTATAGTCTTCCAACTTATGAAGCAATCGGTAAAATTGTAAAGAAATTTGAAGAAGATAGAAGCTTTTTCTGTTGCCGTTATTTATCATCCTAATTAAGGATTATTCGATAAAATTGCGTCTTCAAAAACGCAAGGTTTGTTGAGTTAATGGTTTTCTCAGAGTTCGCAAAGCTAGATTGAATCAATAACAGTTATTTCCTAATATTTTCAAGATTTAAGTGATGAATCAAACACTCTCTCAACTTTAGGTTCGGGAGAAAAATAATTGAATATTTAATAGGAGGTGTTACTACAGCTCAGAAGAACCAGGACTATTGGCTTACACTCTTCAACGATTCCTTGACTGTTTATAAGGATTTGAAACGTTCAATATTTATTTTTGAAGTTTCGGTTTTGTTTGATAATCGATTCTCAATTGCCAAAGTGGGACTTACTTTATCCCTGATAGCCACTTCTAACGTTCCCGAAACCTTGATCAGTCATCATACCCAAAATTATTATTTTTCGATTTGAAAATGTAGATTTGTATTGAAAAACTGTTACTTGCCGAGCACAGTGCAACAGTTCAATTTTTTAGGAACCGATTTAAATATTTCATTTTTTTTAAGAATTACATTATCCTTATTCTTATTCAAAAATATTTTTCTGTTTCCAAAACGAAGCAATACTATTTTTATGAACTGAATAAGTAGTACTCTGCTATTAAGTTTGTCAAAGTTTAAACATAAAATAGAAGCTGTTGAGTTCCGCTACTTCAAAACATTTCTTTTAATTCAGTTTTTTCTTTGTGATTAAGAAATATTCGTCTGTGTATGTGAATTGTTTTGAATTATTTGAACTGTGTATATTCAAGGTTTAAGGGTTTGTATTTGAATTGCTTTTGCTTGTTTTCTTTTGGTTCAGCTAGTCCTGTTCTTTTGTAACCTGTCTGAGAGGAATAGAATTTGTTAAACTGCTTGAAAGTTGATCGTTTATCCTTTCTGAAATTTAACTTGAGAATCGACATTTCAATTCTTAACAATCTGAAGGAAATCCACTTTAAACTGCTTGAAAGTTGATCGTTTATCCTTTCTGAAATTTAACTTGAGAATCGACAGTTCAATTCTTAACAATCTGAAGGAAATCCACTTTTAAGTGCGGCCATAATTTTCTTCTTTATACTGAATGAGCAGCAAGCATTCGGTTAGTCATTTCACCGTCCGTCATTTATGTACAACACTATATTTTATTTTTCTTTTGTTTATTATTTATTTCTGTGCTTGAAAAGCACAATAAAAATCGAAACTGGTTGGTTCCGAAAAACCAAACTTCAAGGTCAAGAGTGCGCCTCCATTATACTAACCGATATGCCAACAAAGGAAACGTTATGGGGAACTTAATGGACTTAAATGCACCTTATTTAGAGTTGGTGGTTTAGGTAACAGACAGCATAATAAAGCTCTTGCAAATATAATCACACTTTTTTGGTATATGACTTTATTTATCTACATACATATACTGTTGGTGTGATGTATGGAATATTAATTAATTCATTGGTAAGACAAATTTTGCAAAAATAAGAAACAGAAGTCGAAAAAAATGGGAAATAGTGTCAAAACCTTTTTACTTTTACTTTGATCAAGAAGTCGAGACATAAAGTCAGAGGGAAAAGATGGAGAGCCTTGAACAATAACATTTAGCGTTACCTTTACTTGTTAGTTAGCTTTTTTGGACACGATTTTGAAGTAACTTCTTTAGGCAAACCTGCTCACAGTACTGTTTGAAAAAATGGTAATAAAATAAAAAACTGTTTGCATGTACAAGAATGAATTTAACCTCATGTCTTTTGAAAGAACACGAAATATTCAATTTGGCAGTAGGTATTACTGCCACTGCTGGTATACCTGACTGACACAAGCCGAGCCGTCTTTATATTGTATATTGTATGGCAACTCTGTAACCTACATTATGAAAATCATTCATTTTGCAGATCGTTTCTTCATTAACAAAATTAATTTATTCCGTTGAACAAAAAGAGTCGCTCTGATGTTGTTTTGCCTTTTCTGTCTAGTCTGCTGTGGGCCCAAAAGTCATCAAGACAAATTGAATTTGTCGTTGGGTAATACCTAGCTGGTTGCAATTTATTTTGGTCAGATAGTGAAAGCTGGTTTTCTGTCTTCTGTTTAAGAAAACTCACCTCACTGCTGCGGCCGCGCCACGCCCCGCAGCGTTCAACAGGTGGACAGCAACAATCAAAGATTATATCATGCGAGTTTGCTTAAATTTTAACAATTTTCTTGCGAACACTGAATGTAAAAAAGATATGTGTAGGTATGTACAACAAAAAATCAATTTTCATTACCGTTGCACGTGAAGTCACAGAATCCCATTACATCATGTTCTTTTTTTCGTGACAACTTAAAGTCTACCTGGTGTACACAGACTTTAGAACTTTTGTGGGAAGTTAAAACCACCACAGGCTTTAAGCCTAATTGAGTATTAATGCTATCGATCTTCCTATATCAAGTGTAACAGAATCAAAAGTGAAAAATAAAATTGCGTTCATCTGTATACATCAACGCTTGAAGGTGTGCGCTAACATACGGAAGATAAAATAGAATAAATTTATAAAACACGCGACGTGATGGAAGATTGATCGATTGAAGCCTACACCAATTAATGCTTACCAAAATTATGTTTTGCTTTTAAAAAATCACAGTTTGTCCAGAGGCTGTGATTGATAATATTATCATAAATTTAAATATTTTGTTTATACAGATTTTGTGTGCATTTAAAAGAAGTTACTTTGATATTTAAGGCAGAGATGGGGTTTGGTTTATCATAGGTACAAAATGAGAACGGAAAGGATATAAGTGAATCACTTCACAAATTTAATGAATGTGTATTAAAGTTGAAGCTAGTGGTCATGGTATCATATGTGTGTGCAGTGTGCACCCTCAATCTGTCTTCAATTAACCTGCAAGCTGCAGCCACTTGGCATTTAAGCCAATATAACCAAATATGTAACCAATTTCAACCATTCTGAACACAACCATGTGTACGTGTGTATGTTCTCCAACCGATTTGAAATTCTTAAAATTCTCGTGCTGAAGTACTCAGTACCACCAAATGCAATGTGCATACATTTCTTCACACCTTAAACTACGTTTGTTACATTTTATTTTTTTTTCGAGACATTCACAAATGATGACAAACTACAAGAAATACACTTTGCCATGTGAAAATATGAATGTTATTTATTCCCCACGTAGACCTAAACGATGATGGATGATCGAACTATGATTCATTTCCGGTTGAAATAGTTAGAATTTGTGTCATGAAAATCTTTGAAGTAAACAGAAATGTATGAATTCCAATACACACGTCAGTGACACTGTGTAAGGTTACTTGAGGATTATCTTAACATAAAACTTCAGATGGACGAGCCATGCAAAATCTTCCATAAAAAAAAACTCATCACTGAATTAATTAGAAATAGCGGAATTTCAAAGCCTGTCCTTGGGTCCTTTTCGTCATTAATTTTCAAATCATATACAATTTTTATTGAACTTTTAGTATCCCAGTAATAATTTTTTGGCCATAATCCAGCTTGATGACAACTTCGTTTCCGTCCGGGAATGACTTTATGTATTGGCAATACGAAAAATTATTATACAAAGCGCAAACAGAAACACTCACTTTTGGTCATTAAAATTCCTCGAAACCGAAAGAGTGTGCGTTGATTACAAAATCGAATCTTGTTAGCCGCGATCTTGGTTCGGTTAGGATGGTACAGGTGTCAATAACATTAGAGGCGATCAGTTTCAAGAAAAATAGTATAGTCAATAGACAGTAGACGTATACATGTTACGGCAATATGAGCATTCCGATGAGTGTGTTCAGACCATTCCAAGAAATGTAAGTATTTTTTTTTAGGGACGCTTTCGTTCAGATTAATATTTAATTAAAAAGAAACTTTTCAGTTATCAAGGACAAGTAAGATGAGTCTTAAGGTGAATCGAGTAAGGAAAACTCTAATTAGGAAATACCACTGAAATGGCAACTCTCAGTCTCACGTATATACTCAAGAGTTATTCTATCTTGTTTCTTTTTTTTGCCAAATGCCTATCGATTACGAATAAAATGTCTATTGAACATGGACGTTATTTTATTGCAGCTTCACAAAAAAGTCGATAAAAAAGTTAATACCCATTCGTAGTCTTCCTATGCACATACAAATGGTCGCTTCAAGACAGCCGCCGCGCCGCCGCACACGGTCCACAGCCACGTACACACCATTGCAGCGCACTAAAAATCCGTCTATAAATTCATACAATTTATTATTAATTTCTGGCTCGCTGCCATAATCCCAACTGACTTGACTGGATTTTGGTGTGAACGTTAACAGAAAAAAATAAACATGCGCCTATCTATACTCTGTACCTAACAGGAAGAGGCCTTTTATACCTTTATCAAAATAATGAATACGAGTAGGTGAAGTGAACCCCTTAAAGCTGAGTGCCCACTTTTATCGGTATTGATGTGCTTGCTTTGACTATCGAGCCTAACAAGGGACATGTCATATGCATTTAGGTCAATGGACATGGACAGGACAACGCTTGTGGTCAAAATTGGCCACATACTTTGGGCTCCTTGTATACATGTATACTTGGAGGCATTATTTTCTTATATGTTGTATATGCGACGAGTTACCCTTCACCGTTAATTCATTTTGATGTCTGACCGACTGTGTGTGTGATTTTTTGTTCGCATATATGCCCTGAAAGGTAAATGGAGTGTAAGATAGAAAACGACATAAGAATTGCTTTGTTGTCGGGCAGTGTGTTTGGGGTTCTTGCTCAAGCTAATGGGTTTGCTTAAACCTTAAAAATTTGTTATGAATGCTTTAAGTGCAAGTAACACAGGCAATAGTAAGAAAATAGGAGTACGATGAGTTGGATCGAAAGGACGTGCTTATGAAAGAATGAAAAGAAACAAATAAAACACTTTATGAAGACATGAAGAGAAATTAATGTGTTTTAGCCTTTAAATTATTTTTCACCAGAATTTTATGTACAGATTCAAGAATTTTTCTTGGGACAACATTTGTGTGGGCAATAGTGAATCTAACACATCCTTGGCTTAGGAGGAGTTTTTTAATCTCTAAGCTTCCAATCAAGAAATTTCCACTGGATGACGGGTCAGATAGTTAAGAGAATTATTAATCATACAAACAACTTTATAAAATTTATAACAGTCTCTTAGGAAAAATCATTAAATTTCCTAATTTTTCTTAAGACAAAGTTTGACGGGTCCTATACTTAGTTATAAATTTTAATCTCTTAGGTAGGTACGGTTCTTTAATGATTTTCCGATTTGAAAAATATTAATTAAATTATTGAATTAATGAGAGTTGCATCACTTAGCTTACGAACTTTAAACAGTGAAACGTCTTCCGGGTCCTCTAGTAAATTGGATTGTGGATATTAACCATTCTGTAATGCATGTGAACAAAGTCATAAAAATCTGTTTAGGTAATCATTAAGTACGACTTCCGTCACAAACAGTTCAAAATTTCTATGTAAGCTGGTTTTACTAGCCGACCCGGCATACATCGCTTAACAAAAAGAAAATAGAAATTTTGTTTGATTAATCCCTGAGGACTTTCAGGTTAAAAAATTTGTACAACTTCCGATCAGTATTCACTATTATTGCTAACCTTTTGGTGTTTTTTTTAAGGAAGGCTGTTAAGCGAATCCAAGGATAGGTATTCGCTATTTTTAGTGTTTAAATCGTGTCTTCCACACACAACATTTCATCAAAATCGGTGTTTAGATTTTCTTTACAAGATCTCCCGGATTCGTTCGAAAAATCTTGTAGCTTCAAAACATAAGAAAAACAGTTTGCACCGAGGTCGTCTCTGCTTTAAAAATCCAATACTAGACCTTCAAAAAGCCTTTCGCCCGATTTGAGAATTAGCTGATGCAATTCCATTACTTATCCGTTTTATACACGCGCATGCTGCACAAGTTTGTACCTATTTTGTGCAAAAGACTCGTGTCCCAGCACAAGTAGTTAAAAAAATTCCAAATCACACGTCTGACAATGCATATAAAAAATGCAATGAACAAAGAGCTCTATAGCGCAATACTGCAAATTTGATTTTGGGCCAACTTTTGATGTTGTCTCCATAACAAACCATTTTGCAGCTGTACCAGCTGCATGACCATTGAACACCAGAAAAAAAAAACCAGTTCGCCATCTATAAACGAGTGTCTATGACCATTGTCCATTTCGTGGCGATGCAAAAATATTTGCACAACACAAATAGCTACATCTGTTGTCGGGACTTTGGAGAACAAAGCCGCCCGATAGCAACACAAATTCTAATCCAATTCCGATTCGAAAGGCTACGATACAGTATAGTTTGAAGTTGTTGTTGTTATTGTTGGGAAGTAAAACTGGCCTGGTGTAGCCCACTCACTATATTTTAGCTTCATGGATGTGGTGAGATATTGATGGGGGTAAGAGGATAAGCAAGGCGCTCTGTTGGGCGGTCATTGATTGGCGGTTTACAAAGGCAAAACTGACAACAATTCCTTTGTTCGTGAACAACGGCAACAGGAATAGGACGACTTCTTCGACATTGTCGGTTGTGTCGGTTGGTGTCGGTTCATGCCGATCAGGACCAAAGAGTCTTGGAACTTAAGTAAAATTTTACCTTCGAAGTGCTGGAAATGAACAGAAGATGTGTATAGAGTTGTGGTATAGCCTGAAGGCGAACTATGTGAATGGGGAAAAACTGTAAACCAGTTTTCCACGTAATACTTCTCTGTGGAGCACTCTTGGCTAGCTGGATGGATAGTTTGGAGCTCGTTTAGTGGAAAACGTAACCAGGAATTTCAGAGACGAAGTGGATTATGTTGTGTTGCAAATAGTTAAGCTTTTAATGGTTTTATGTTTGGGCTAGGAGAATAAAAACTACGCAAATCAATAGTGCAACAAATGTTTCCCCGGTCGGTTTATAAGTTTTGAGTTGATCGAATCATCTAAAAGCTGTTTAGATTGTTGCAGTTTGCCTGGTTTTGGTGGCTGTTCCGAATGGTTGATTGGCAGTGGCAGATCCGGAAGATATGGAATCAAATAGCAAATGTTTCATTTAATATAGTGGCGGACCTGATTTGTTATTGTTTTCATAAAAGTGAATAAGTATTTGGGATTACTTATTTGAATTGTTGACTGTGATTTGCTGCACTCAAAACGATACTGTGTTCTTCGCTTATGCCCTAGCTTCGATGCTCAAGAAATAAAAATTAAATAAAATTAAAGCTCGACACGTGGGGCAGACGAACAGAGTGGGTATCGAATCACCTCAATAGACTTATTTCGAGAACCCGACATTTTGGTTTTATTGGAAATATTATTATTGTTATTATAATTTTATTGAAATATAAGATTAATTATATTACAATAATTAGATAAAATAACGCTAGCTACCAGGGCTTTCAGCTACTTATTGGAAATATTAACCGTGGTAAAGGTTAGAAATTGTAAGACAATTTATAAGAGTTTGATCGAGATTTTCTGGTAAGGTCACTGTCACTGGTCACTGAACGACATGGTTTTTTATGCATAAATCTGCCACCTAAAAAATAAACAATGGTGTGCCTCAAGGTTCCGTATTATCTCCGACACTATTTCTAAATTTTATTAATGATCTGCTGCCTGATACCATGGATTCAATTTTTTGGTGACAACTGAACGTTTTTAGACTCACAATCTGAGCTTCGGATGTGAAACTTCAACAGGATCGTAAGGTAAGCTCATTTAATTCTAACCTTGACAGCATCATAAACTGGCGATTAAGAAAATGTGTTGAATTTGATGTTTCGAAAATGCGTTAATATCAACATTTCTTTTTACTTTTATGTTTGGTCAACCTTTATCTGTTCTTGAGTCCTGATAATCTCATCAGAGTCAAATCAATAAAATTAACCTCATTCCGAGAAACCACAATGAATAATCAGTAATAAACAAACCAAAACAACAACCCCATCCATTAAATGCTCAAACAACATCAAATAAGACAACTGAAAACACCATTTAATGATATCGTTCCTCCGATGATTGTTCTGTTCTATTTTCCTTAATTATTTGCTTACCATGTCCAATTCGCCGAAGGAAATACCACGCATTGACCACAATACTTACATCTTACTTCTGTTTAACAAGAGGCCGACCGAGCAACAAAAATGGAGGCAAGCTATAACTACAGCTCACCAGACATCACATCAAAAATAGTAACAGAAACAGAAACGTTCTTTATAGTTTCTTTAGCATCCCATTGAGATGTCAGTTGGACTTGTTATGTTTGTTTGTTTTGTTTTGCTGTTTTTGTTTCTGTTTCTTGTTCTGTTATTGTATAGAATCGAGAAAAATTGCGTGTTGCTAGTTTAATCGAGAATACGACTCCATAACAAGTGACTTACATCCGATGTGGGAATGACTGGATGTTGCTGAAGTAAAGGATGAGAGTCAACAACTTGTAAGTACGTTAAATGATTGACGTCAGCTCTGTTTGGAGATGGACTGGATGGAATCTTGGACAAGCGACGAAACTCATGATTTTTTATTCTTATCGGCATCGATGGTGTGGCAATGAGAAATACCTTTTCTATAGGTTTGGACATAAGTTAGCGCCCTAGGTATTGAGTGTGTGGCACTTGCAATTTCTCGATTTGGTTCTGAGAAGTCATTAAGTTGCTTAATTACTCCCTGGATGGACTCGTTTGGTTTGTTAACTCATCGTAGGGGGATTGGTCTGCTGGTCTTAAAGGTAGATACCAGATTGTTGTTGGTTTTCGTTAACATCATTGGGTTTTGATGTAAAAAAAGTGATCCTAATTGCACTAATTAGCAAATAAAGAGAAATTACTTTTTTGCTGTTAAAATCCTGAAAAAGGAATCAATTTGTGAGAATGTGTTCTTCGATTTTTTAATTCTTCTAAGTTAATAAGGCAGTGCTTAAAGCGACGGACGCGGCCGTTAGAATAGAGTTGACTTAGGTTCAAGTGGAGATTATTTCAATTCGATGTTACACACTTAAATTGTTTTTCTGATATTACCAAGAAAAATGTTACTTCCTTCCAAATCCAATCATCAGTTATTTTTACTTTCACAAAGATTTAAACTTCTATAATTTAAACAAATCTAAAAAATAGCTCATCTGAATTTTCATTTTCGTTCACGACCAATACATATTGATTTCAATCCTATAACTCCCCCATCACAATAATATCATCCTATTCTCCAATAAACTTTCATACAGCTTCATTTGAAAAAGAATTGGAATTTCCCTCTCTGCTTCATCATTCCGCCACTTACTTAACGTTTCTCTGATGTCTATTCATTTCTCTTTTCAACTTGCTCCATACTGAAAATTGATGAAAGCAAACTTAAGCCCCAGTTACAGCCAGAGTACATCCATGCTGCTATCAACTTCTTCATCTTCATTGATGATATGGGTTAACCAGAACCAGAGCTTACAGAACGTCTGTTTGGTAGGTATTCCGACATTGATATATTATCGAAAACACTTTTGTTTGGTATTTGAAAAGTGTTTATTTTCTCCATAAGAAAAGGAATTTCTAAGGTCAGGAGATACTCTTATTAAGTACCTATACAAAAAATACATTTCATGGAAGATATTATTCTCTTTAGTGTGTTGATTTTCGTTTTCGGTACAAGAGATAGATGGAAACTTTAGAGATAAGGATCATTCTTGCAAGAGCAATTGTTGGTGAAATGCAATTAAATTTCAATGGTCATGCAAGATGTTAGATATTGACTTTTTTGAATGTTCGATTTGTATTGCGTCTGTTCTTTTGTTCACCTCTTGGAATCTTGAAAGAAATTGTGTTCTGTTTTTGTTAAGTCATTTTCTGGTCCGGATCTAACTAAGCTTAGATTTTTAATTGAAAAATGTTCTTCTTTTTTTGCTTTTCAGTATCAATATTAATTATTGCTCTTTGTACAAGAATTCATATCTGATTGGAATAATGGATGGGCATTCTTTTGGTATAGACATAGATATAAATTGAAAGCAATTCTTTAAAACATTGTTCAAGTAAAGTCTGATCAACATTACTACAATGAACACTCTTTGGAAACCTATTACAGGTACTATTTATCTGATAAAAAAAGTTTTTAATTAATTGAAAAAAAGGAGTAAATATTTTCAAATATTAACGCCTCACGCATTCAATGCATTATGATGCCATTTTCTTGCAAACGAACAGCGCGAGTTTAAGGAATAAGGGTAAAGATAGAGCGGTTTGAAAAGCAGATGTCAGTTATCTTTGGTATTGAAATCCTGAATATTGCTGATCAAGAAAGACAGAATGAGATAAACAGTTCTTTATTGCTGGTGAGCGGCTTCAGAACGAAACTATATGCTCGAGAGTTAACTGTTGGGCATTGCTGCTGGCACGTATAATACGGCAGCAGGGAAGGAATGTGACTGGCTATATCACTCAATTATATTCTTTTGTAATACGTAAAGCATGAGACCTGTTTTGAATACTGTCCAAGTGTTTTAAGTACGTTACTGAAGCACTACCGCAGTGGTGAGAATTGTCCTCATGAAAGCTCCACAAGGCTCGTTATATTCATATCCAGATTTTCAATATCGCCAGTTTATTCGATTCAAGTATGACTCATGTACAATCATGTGGCAATCTTGTTTTATTTCGCTCTGACGATAGAAGACAGCATTGCTTTTTTCGAAACATCAAATTTGTTTTCGCATTCCCCATGATTCTGTCAAGTTGGGAATTTAAAGAGCTTATCAAACGATCACGTAGAAGATTCACATACGAAGCGCAATGTTATTTTATGAAAACAGATCAGGAGTTTCAGGCAGGAGATCATAAATGAAAATAAGAAAGAGTGTCAGAGACAATACGGAGCCCTGAGACACACCAGAGCCATATATGGGTCTCAGAAATGATAATAGATAAGGAAATTCTATTATCTTTAGTTTCAGTTTAATATTCACCTCATTTGGGTGCCGGGCCACAGAGACATTCCGGGAAATTGCAAAGCCGATGAGCTCGCCAAAAACGGAACTCTTCTGCCCAATGTTAAACAAAAACATAACATAGGAACACCACTTGCTACATGCAAATATCTTCTCAAACAATATGCTCTAGAATCAACCAATGCTAGATGGTCACAGGGTACCACGTGCCTAGCAACCAAGCAAATATGGCCAAGCATAGACATAAAACTGTCAAAAGGCTTGATATCCCTGAGCAGACAAAATATAAGCTCTACAATTGGAGTAATAACAGGACACTGCCTCATAGGTAAACATGCTCTGAGGCTAGGGGTCTACACAAATGACTTCTGTAGAAGCTGCATGGACGAGGAGGAAGAGGAAACAGTCCAACACCTTCTGTGTACATGTCCAGCACTCTACATTAGAAGGAACAACTTTCTCGGTAATCCCTTCTTCGATAATACCAGTGAACTGGCAACGATCGACACAAAATGTAAAAGCACGAATTGGTTTGTTTAAGTTCATTGCTCTCCCATGAGTATTTTTGTGGTATCACAATGGATCCTTGAGTTCTAAGTGAGTCAACAACAACTAGACAGCCACTACAACCTAACCTAACCTAACCTAGTTTCAGGCTTGAGTCCGTCAAATACGACTATTCGAAAGGTAATTAATAATCCAATGAAGCAAAGATTCATCGAAATACTACATAATAGTTATGCAGATATTTGTCCATTTTTTTCTAATTTGTAATTAAGAAATAGCAAAATTGCTTGGAAATTCTTTTTTTACATTTTTTCGTAATGCGAAACAGCAAGGTCAAAATTGGGACATAGGTATTCATATCATATCATATCCCCAAAAACCGGACATTTACTTGATAACAGTAATGTGAAGGAGGAGCAATAGTGCTGGTGGCTTGAGTCACTATATTTAATGAGTAATCGGACTCTTACTCTACTTTTTTACTTACGATCATTTACTTCAAATCTTAAAAACTTTTCTATCACTAAAAATTTTAAACAGTTTCCTTAAAGCTCAGTTACTTTAGTTGTCAACAAAATTTTATGTTTATAGCTTTTTAATAATTCAGATTTCCATAAAACACTTCACTAAAAAGACTAATACTCCTTCACTCAAAAAGTGCACCATCTCTAGTTTGCATAAAGTTGATTTTGAAGAACACCCCTTCCCTAATTGGTATTCCTTAAAGGCTTCCTAAGATTGACTGATGCTCTTCTAACGAAATCTCTTTAGAGCGCCAGTCAGTTGAAAACTTAAAGTTGACTCATCAAAATTTAATTCAATTTTCTTGGTCTTACAATAAGAACAACAAAAATCTCAACTTAACTTGACGATAACTTACAAGTCCCCCGTTGTCGTATCGTCGCTCGAGACTCTCACTTCCGTTTATCCACTTGACTGCTATGTGACTTGTTCACCTTATTCAATTATTAAACATTCTTCATCATCTTCCCAGAGATAGCAAGTCTGTTTAGGTATTTTGTGTCATCTCAAGGATTGGCCATGAGGTTTTTATTTTTTGTTTACATACCGACTGTTGTTTTGAGTCCTTTATTTGATTTTCGGCTTAGAGCGTTTGTTCTCTGTTTGCTTGTGCATATTTTTCCTCTTTCATGCTGGACAGATCTTGTTGAATAATGAAATTAAGGTCTTTGTTTGACAACAATAAACATGCCTAATAGATTTTATCATTCTTTTTCTTTTCTTTTTTCTAATTTCAGATGCGCCTGAAAAAATCAGCAAAAATGACAACACCAACGACAACGATAGCAGCCAACAATATGCCGCTGTTGGCCATTGTCCTTATCGCCATCCTGTTGCACAGCCCTGTTATGGGTCAATCGAATTACGCTTCCCATGCCAACAATGTTGAATATCAAGGCGAAGGACTGCCAGAGGAGGCGACCCTCGATGGAAAGGTATGTGAAACAAAGATATCAAATCTTTTCCAATAAAACTAAAATAAGTGCTTTCTGCGGTGTGCTGTGCACGTTGCGCGAACATCAAGTGCATAGTTGCGAGTGTATTGAACATCAAAGCGTATGAAGAAATTCTTTGAAAGGGCATTAAATTTGTTTGCCCCAGGGTGCACCCATACTCATTAAAATTTTCTCGCAACATTAAAGGTATCCATGGAGGACCGTATGTTAAAAAATTGTTTTAAACATTCAGGGGGACTGATTCCAAGGATATCTAGAGGTTGAGTATGTGCACCGCCCTGTGCAGAAAGGCTTGCCGATATTCACATCTTGTGTTTCATTTTAAGTTTATACTTTTTTTTTTGTTGAATGATTGCCTGGTCATAAAAAAGGAAGAGTTTCTTCAACCTTACGTTTGTTTTTGCTGCCCGACGATGATGGCGCAGGGTGGGTGATATAAAGACAAAGTGCAAAAAAGGAAGATGTGTTTCGTTACGTGGTCATAACACGTTATGGAGAATTTTTTGTTGTTGATTTTATGATTACATATTTTGGTATTTGCTTATTTTATCCTCTTGAAACATATTTTTGTGTGTTACTTTTTGCGGTTTGCTTTATTTTGTGCTGCTGATATTGGCTCCTGAAGGGTTATGAAAGACTATCGTAAATAACTTTTTATTGGTTTTGTGATTTAAGAGCAAATATGTTGTTTTTGCAATTTTGGACTTGAAATATTTGTTATTGAAATAATGAAGTTTCTTCAACAAGTAAACAAAACTGTGTTGAGAATTAAAACGTTAAGAAAATTATGAGAAATAATAACCTAAACCGGACATTACTTTTAAGCAAGACTTGGACTCTATTAAATGAACCCGAAATTTGTAACGGAGAAATTAGAAAAGGGATATAGGATTAGGTTTATTCCGTATTTCAAGTGTTTTCTAAATTGACTTTCGATAACAATAAGAAAAATATCTTTCTGGTAACCTAGATTCGTATTTTATTTCTCTTGAGCAAGTAACTGTCAAATTTATCGCGGATGGCAAAGATTTTGAAGGATTAAAAACCTAATTTTTCCCATTTAAGTGTTTTTAGTTCGGTCTTAGGTCAATCCGGTAAGATTTTGAATGAAAACGAGAAATATAGCCGAGTTGACAAACGGAGCTGCAACTCGGTTTACAAAATGTACAGCTCATCATCATCGTCGTCGGTCTGGTAAATGAGCTACCTCCCTTCATCTGCTCCACAATCAGGATTTGACCGGGCTTCCTTCAGCAAGTTCTTCCATGTATCCCGATTGTTGACCTACGCCATCCAGTTTCGTATCACAAGGCTTTAAGCATCCTGGTATGGTATACGCAATCCTTTCAGCGCATATTTGGTCTGCCACGCTGTCTCCTACCATGAATTGTACCGCAAAGGACTTTACGGGCCGCTCGTACAACAGTGCCGTAGCAACCCTGTTTTGCGTGGGGGGGGCAAAAATATTTTTAGCGAAAACTTTTTTTTTGTTGAAATCAAATCATGCCTTAGAAACACAACATTTATGTCAACAAAAAGATACAAGTGAGTAAGAGTGACTATCTATTGTTAAACTCGAGATGACCTTTCAAAACACCTATGGTTTGTTTTTTTTCGATTTTTTGTATCGTAACGAACCCCAACCCTATTTTTACTGTCTGAACCATCAAGTTCATTTGGAAATAATCAAAGCAATTGAAAGTGTCCAACTAGTGAAACAATTTTTTGATCAGGTTTGATTATTTAATTTTAAGGTTAAACACATTGCTAAATTTTTCCGTCGTCGGCACAAAATTAAGCAACATTACGATTACGAAGGCCATTCCATATTAAATCTTAAAGAGACTCGCTGGGTTGGCCACTTACGTGCGTCTAAATCCATTCTTTGCAACTATGAACATTTCATGGAGACTTTGCCTCAATCACTGGTGCAGCAGTATTCGACGGTGATGATGATGACTGATGAGGATGACGTTGCATTAGGTGCAGAATTGTTCCATGTTATGTCTTCAATAGAATTTGTATTTGCCTTAACGTTTACGAAGGACTTGTTGGAAATTGTTGAACCGGTCACAAAAATATTACAAGGCCGTGAAATTGGGTACAAAGATTCGATAGCACTTGTAAAAGCGGTTTACCAAACAATTCAAAATTTAAGATCACAGAACAATTTTGAAAAATATGAATTTGAGACAAAAAACCTTTTAAAAAAAATACGTTCTGATTATGATTGACGGAGATTTTGCTTCAAGCCGCCCAAATCGACATTGACGACAGTCGAAAATGCTCAACGCTTCGAGTGTGTACTCCACACTTGGAAATCAATCTGAACCAGAAGTCAATCTTAAATCAGCGTATTTTGAAACAATCGGCATAGTTATAACGGAAATGTCAAACCGTTTCATTGCATCCATTGACTAGTTAGGCATCACAATGCCAAGTAAAATTGAACTCGAGATCGGTAACGTAAGGAATATATAAATAAAACTCGCGCCGACCAGGAAAAGCTAAATATTTTAAAAGCAAGACAAGGAAAAGAACATACAAAAAATAAAACCGACATTTTAGCAGAATTTTATAAAGTGGGACACGGCATGGAAAACGTTTACAGTCTTATCGCAGCCATAGAAACGTTTCCATCTATAGGTTACAGATGTATGTGAATCGTCCTTTTCAATATTAACGCAAGTCATGCGGTGGCGCCGCCGCCGGCCGGGCGTGTCAATGGGCAGGTTCAGCTGCGTAAGGCACTTGAAGTTTAGGCAAGTTACTTTCCCTGAACGCCTGTTTAACTTAAGGCAAAGTCTATTTTATTCAAATGTCTTTAGTTTCAAATTTTAAAATTCACTTCAAAATTTTATTGTAATTAAAAAACGAAATGTGCCAAGCCTAAGAAAATAAATATGTAAAGGCATTTGAAAACCTCTTCGGAGTCTTCAAACTTATACGTTTGGTCATTTTGCCAAACTTTAAATTTCGTTTTTATAAAACTTTAAATTAATTAAAATCAAACCGTATTTACCGAATAAAGTTCACGTGCAATATGAATTTTTTTTATTTCACAAGCAAATGACAGCAAACAAACAGCTGTTACTTGATTTTAAGGCAAATATATTTGCCTTATTTTCCAGTCTACTTTTCAATGAAATTGACTAAAATGGAAAGATTTTTTTTTGACACCTGACCAATCAGGTACGTGAATTTTGACTTAACTTCAAGTGCCTTACGCAGCTGAACCTGCCCAATATGTCTACTGACAGGCTAAACAATTTATCTTCTCTCGCTTTCGAGAAAAAAAGGCTCGATGAACTTAAACTAGATACGGTTCTTTTGCGGTTTAATAGGCAGAAAAACCGCAAAATCCAATTATTTTAAAAATTGAAAAAAAAATTAAAATGACATTTATTATACTGTTTTTGTTTTATTTTCTAGTATTGATCTTATATGCAATAAAATGGAGAAATGCGTGGGGGGCAAAGCCCCTCCTAGCCCCTGGGTTGCTACGGGGCTGTCGTACAAGCTAGGTGTCTAGGTGTCAAGCATAATTTCTGTTATCAAATCTGCTTCGCTGCAGATTTGATATAGCTGCTGATTATAACGTCTCCGGATTGGTCCTTCCTCACAAACGGGGCCAACTATTCCCCGTAAGATTTTTCTATCGAACACGGCTTAGAGTTCCGAGTACGTTTAGCTTAGCAGCCAGGCACTCAGGTCTCGGATACGCAAATGAGTACATACTAGTAAGACATCATATTCAGTAGTAGTTTCGAAGAAATGGTAGATTTAAAGAGCCTTGAAAGACTTAAGTAGGTTCTGTTGGCTTTGAGCAGCCGCCCGCGTATTTCTTCTTCCAAATTGTTGTCGACTGCTACTAATATCACAAGGTAATTGAAGGATCGCACTACTTGGAATTCGTGCTCCTCGACCTCAACAGTTGTTTTTCTCCTATTGCCAACGTTTTCCGAAGACGGTGCCACCATGTACTCAGTTTTTCCCTCATTTATATGCAGCCACAGGATTTTGTCGCCGGCTCGATAAGGATAAATGATGACTGTACAGCTTGAGGGTTCCTTCTAAAAATGTCAATGTCGTCTGCGTATGCGAATAATTGGGTTCGTAGTCACAAATTCCTTTCTTCATCGCCGGATTGAAGAGGAGGCAGGCCAGTCCATCCCCTTGTCGGAGTCCATTGGAAATGTTGACGGGTCTTCAAAGCAATCCCCATACTTTGATTTGGCTTGAAACGTTGGCCATGCTCATGGTCAGCCTATATAGTCTTATTAATTTATTTTGGATGTAGAATTATCTCATGGCTTTGTACAATTCTAGCCTGGTTATGCTGTCGTAGGCGGCCTTAAAGTCTGTAAACAGATTGTATTGAATTCTGGACATTTATCCATCGCCTGATAAAGGGTAAAAATCTTATCAAGTGTCAACGATACTTGCCGATTATAGTTTCCGCGTATGTAGCTATCCGATCCTGTAGGATAGATGAGAATATCAACAATGTTATACCCCTTTAATTGCTGTACTCTGTGACATTTCCATTCTTGTGAATGGAACATACGTGCGCTAAAATTTGATAGTTTTTGACTTTGTCAACGCTTGGTGGCTGCAGCATGATATTGTCATTGAAGCCGTAATTTCTTCGGTTAGTTGACCATTAAGCAATTCATTTAAGTGCACTTCATCACTCCACAATGCCTTGGGATCGTCGGTATTCTATAGAAGCTAACGTTATTGTAGAGTTTATTTTCCACTTTAACAAACATTAATAGAAAATTGCCCCCCCAGAATGAGCAAACTCTGTTAGAATTAAATCCCCTGAACCCGGAACTTAGATCTCGAATTCGACTTTTTCCTAATTCAGTACTTTTTCTTAAAGTTATATTAAATTCTTGGGGAGAGATACACAGGCAATATTTCTCTTGACTCAACTTAACCTACCAATCCTACGTTAGTAGTTAGTTCTACCGCTAAGCTTTTAGATAGGAAAGCACTTAGACTTGACGGCTTGTTAATATTTGTTATTTATAACATTAATTATAATTGGAAATTACATTTTTGATCCATTATTCATTAAATGTAATTTCTTTATTTTCACCAAATCCACTTCGTCTATGAATCGTCTATGAATCTGTGGAGGCAAATTATAAAAAAATTAATAAAAAAAAGTTCCATGCTGGACTGAATAATATCATCACGTTAATCTTAAATTAATTAACAAAATGGAAAGATTTATCCGCACTGACAAATTTCCGTTCGTGAAAATACGATAATTCAAATTTCCGTAATGCGATAATTTGGATTCCGATTGCACCACAACTTTCACTGAAATTGAATTAAGGAATATTCATCCATCCATCATGACACCAGAGATGAATAAAAAAAGTACGAGAACGAATGAATGATTTGAATATAAAGAATTCCATATAGAAGGTTTTCCCCTATATGGCGAACAAAAAGTTAGAAGTAGGTATGTTGGAAGATTCCTTAAACGCTTCAAAAATAAGGAAAAAAAACAGAATAATATGCAAATATGCATTCGATATCATCATCCAGTTCAAGGATAGATATCTTTTTTGTTGATTCCCTGTTTTTGAGTTATGTATATGTATTGATTTTTTGTCTACAAGGAATCCTTTCCTTCAAAATAAAGTAATATTTAAAGCCGCTAACAAAAGGATGCTCATCAGCATCAGCATTTCATTGCTCCCAAATAGGATGATTATAATTTTCTATTCAGCAAATTTTTTTTGTTCTCTTTGTATGCAAATTTAAAGTATTTGTCCTCATCAGGACGAAGCCCGGTGTACAGTGCTGTGTAAATTTTTTTAGAAGAAGTTTTCATTGAAAAGAAAATTTACCCATTAAGAACTTTAAAAAAATATATAAAATTAAGTTTTCGAAGTAAATTAAGTAACTCGAGTAAGACTTTTATTTTTGCACACACCTGTTAATTCACAATCGTATCTCCCACAATTACGCAGCATCATCAGGAATGACGAAAAGCATTTGAGTGGCGTGAAAAGACAAAACAACATCAGCCAGTGTAGACGAGCATTACCTCAAAGTCATAATGATTTCTATTGTTCTCCCAATGAATTTGTTAATTCGAAAAGCAGAAAACGAAGCAGAGGCTCTTCAAGTGTCGTCATACAAAAGCAATTTGTTTTCAAGCGTCGTCGTTGAATACAACGTGGGGGCGGTAGGCGTTAATGAAAGAATTATTATAATATTTGCATTAAAGATTTATAAATAATGCTAGTAGGAAGGTACCCACTTGTCTGCACCAGACCATTGCAAAGTGGTGTTCGTGTTGGTGTTGTGTGCTTGAAACGCCTGCGAAAAGTCAAACACTAAAACAACACTTTTAAGCATTCTAACCACGTTCCGTTGGATATTTATTTAATTTTTTTTGCACCTAATTCATTCAAGCGAATCTTCGACATATCATAAAAAAGAAAGAAAGATGCTTCCCGCCGAGTTTTAAACGAATAAAGTCACATCGTGATCATCATCGCCTCCATCGTCGTCGCTCGTCTCGTCGACACAACTAAGGGAGGACACCCAAGACGACTGACGATGACAAGGTGTGTTGGGGTTTTATCTTTTATTGCGTCCAGGTTCTCTTACCTTTCAAGAGAATTAAAAAATATATATCTTTATTTTCTTACAAATGGGATGATGGTGCTAAGCGGTGTCATTGTGGAATTTTCTTCGTAATGAAAACTACAATTAAAATGGATCACCATCGAGTAAAGAAAAGCTTTTTTACTTTAACGTTGGTAGTAGAAAATTCTAATTCTAAGAGTAATAGTTTCAGGACTTAGCCGTAGAAATAATTATAGTCATGGAAATGAAGATAGATGCACTAAGCGGGAGTTTTGGCAATGAAATAAAGTGGATTGGGTTTGGAATCAATAGAGTGTTCCTACATTCCTACATTAATGGCCGGCAACGAGCAATAACATTTTTTCAACCCGATTTTCCTTTTAAATCGTTGTGTAGCTATAATCGAAGGACTCTTAATATTTCAAATTCCTTTCTGTTCTTCTAAGAAAATGGTCTAAATCAGACATAAAGTCTATCTCACAAATAAAACTGATCCAATAGCTCTCTTAATAATCTTTATCATTGCAGGTGACTAAACTCGACGACTTGAGCCCAATAATTTTCTTAAACCGAACCAAAGCTGCCTTGAATTGTGCAGCTGGATCCATGCAGGTTGATTTTTGAAACACCTTTAACGATTTAACGATCTTACGACTTTTTTTTTGAAAGGTTGGACTCAAATTCAATGAACCATTTTTCGGCATAGCTTATGCAGATTTTGACAGAAATAGCGCCTGTCAAGTGCTCGGAAAAGGTGAACTCAGTTATAACTTAGAACTGCCATTGAAAGGATGTGGAACCAAACAGGTAAGTTGACTGTTCGAGCCCTCTCTGAACCACTGTATAACATATACCGATTCCTAGGAACCACAACGTGTGTTCACAAACAACATTGTTGTTCGTTTCCATCCTGGTCTTGAAATGGACGGCGATGAAATCATAACCATTGTGTGTCGCTATCCACCACCAGTTCCATCGATTCCGCCAGGCCTGCCAGCTCCAATGTAATGATTACAATTTCTGTCCCCTCCAACAATATAGAGACCTCTTTCCTTACAGATTGAATGAGCTCGTTACTGGAGCAATTGTAGAGCCTCCACTGAAGGGCATTCAAATTCTCATGATTATTTGTGGAATCATGTTCTTAACCTTGTTGCTCCTCGGTTTGGCTGTGTCGTCCTACTGCCTCCGCCGAACACCAATTCCAATAGTCCGACGACTTCCAATGTCCATGGGAAGTGGTTCAGAGATCACGAAACTAAGCGACAGCAGCCTTGGAAATCTGTCGAACTTTGAAGTCTTGAAAATTCCCAGAGCTCATGCTGCCCTTGCCGCGGTGCATAGTTCATCGGGAAGTGAAGGAGTTCTCATTCCGTCCGACTATCCAAGCGAATCACACTCCGAGATCGAAGAAATTGATACCAGGTTGTTTTTTACAACCAAAAATAGATACAAAATGTGTCCTAACGTATTTCTTTGTTCAAACAGATCTCTGCCATTTAGTTCAGCTGGAAGCTTTGAAAACCGTGCCTTTGTTCAAGAGACCTCAAGTATTTACAGCGAAAATTATGGTCACACCCAAGAATTCCAGACTTCAAATGCTGTGGCAAGTACTGTGCCACGCCTTCCCTTTGCTGCCAAGGAATCTTCACCCAAATTTGACGTCCAAGTGCGAGTGAAGAAATCCCCACCACCACCACCATCACCTGTCACATCCGATACCGAGAGTGTTGCCACTCTTCGTCATGAACGCAATAACCTCTCCACAATCATGGAAACTCACGAGGACCGTGAAAGTGTCATCACCATGGACTCGCTGCATCAAGACAATGCTCAAAATCAATTCACGTACGTTCCTGAACTTCATGCTGCCCCGAAAGCCGAACTACCACCCCAACCGGTGTTCTCAGTCTACACTCGAACTCACCACGAGCTCAACCCACGCCAAGAAACCTGGTCAGAAGACTTCACTGACGGCCCAGCAGCCAGCGAAACCCGAAGTATTATCTCAGTTGATTCCGAAGTTAACGATATGCATTCTGTGGGCGAACTGGTAGACACATCGCACTACTTTGAAACCCAATATCTGCCGGAGCCACCAATAGTTGTAAAGAAACCACAGATTTCATCACACACCGTTGACGATGTCTTCCTTCGCACAATAACCGAAAAGAAGACCATTGAAGACATCGAGAGCCATAAGCGCCGCATCACCGAATACAAGCCCCGGCCGGTGCCAGATCCGACCTGGGACGTCACCATTCGCAATTACCCCAGTGAACGCCAGCAACAGCAGTGGGAGAACTTCTCCGATATCTCAAGTGCTTCCGGAATGACTTTGACTCCGAAGATGGAACGTTCGACCTTGAGCATTCCACCCCCACAGCATATCGAGGAAACCGGAAAACAATTGACATCACCCCAACTGGTCGGCAATATGAAACCAATTGAAATTCCACCAGAAGACAAGGCCGTACCCAACTGGGATGTTCTCATTCGAGTTCTAGAAGAGCCCCAAGAGAACATGACCGATGTAGTTGATGACGCCAGTTCGGTGCAGTCGTCAAGTGTGCATCCTCTCGTCCGACAAATCAGCTATGATGACAAGGCGAAATGGAAGGAAATCATTACAACTGAATCTTCGCTGCGAACAATGCTCACGGAGGCTGTCATTAGGGAAGATTTCGAGCGTATTCGTCAAGACACTCGTTATGAGCGTATTTTCGAACCCCAAACCTGGGATGTGATTGTCCGTATTCTAGCCCCTCCGGTCGATGATAACAGCGATGAACCGGCTGCTGTGCGACGTTCGAAGAAAAAAGAAGCCTGGGACACTCGATCACGTCGCAGTTCCTTGCCAACACTGTACGAATACGACAGTGATGGTGGGTCGAGTGTGCGCACCATTCGAAACGACCCAATTCACCCGTCGACGTCTTCCACGAATTCTTATCAGCACAGTGGTAGGTCTCGGCGTAATTCAAGATCATCCTATCGCTCGGATAATATCGACTTCCGTTCGTTGTCGGAGATGACAGTTGATTTCGCACGACCTGATCATTTGGATAATATGTCCGATGCAAGTTCATTCTATCCAAATCAATATTTTGGCGATGAGGAGTCGTATGATCGACGGTCTTTCAATCGTTCGATAAGCCATCCAAGTCTAGCCCGTTCGGCCAGTGAGTTTACCGAACACTGGGCTGCTCCGGATAATTCGGATATGTCGTCGCCGGAAACAACGCCCAAATCAAGGAGATCTCAAAGAATGGTGGTAAGAGTGTTTTTTACAAATTTACTTTTCCTAGTTTACATTTTTTTTTCTCGTAGACAACATTCCAAAACAAGGGTCCTGCACCACCACCACCACCGCGTGCCAATCGAACTGTAACGGAGACTCAAACGCAATATGTTGAGTCCCGTACGAGTACCTTTCACACGGAGAACGAGGCACGTCCACGAGATTGGTAGAAAGCTTACTTTACACAACCCAGTTGAAGCTTAAGTTCTAACCCAGTTAACAACAGAACTCACATTTTTTCAACACGAACACTGTCAGGCTGTTGAAAAAGCAGAATTATGTTTTTGAAGCCTTCGAATTTATATTGTGCCAATCATGCAGGTTTCAATTAGTGCTTAGCAACAAATTTACGACTTTTTTTAAATTTTGACGTAAAATATTTTTACTCCAAGCGCAAGCATAAAATTATAGAAAATCAATTTTAGTCAATATTTAACTTCTGAATAAGGAATTGATTTATATTGATACTAATTTTTCTTGCGGTACTAGAAAATACACAATATATACTCAAGAACACTCACTGCCTTTCCCAATAGGTGAATTTAAGGGTGAAAATGAACATGTTCATTTGGATTTAAAATATGTTTTTTTTTCTGTCGGAAATTCAAATATTAATGTTTAAAAAAATTAAGAAAAACAGCGAACATAATATTGTTCTCAAATTAAAAAAAAAAAATAATTAAATATAAAAAAACCATTAAACTTGCCAAAACTATATTTCTTTTTCAAAATTTGTTTTCACCAATGCCTTTCAATCTTTTTCATATTCTTTTCACATTTCTAAGATTTTTTTGTGAAAATCTGGAAAAGATTGATTTTTTACGAAAATGTATAGTTTTTGATTTTATTTTTTCAATTAATTTTCTAAAAGGGGTCTTGATAAATCCGTGTTGAAATAAATTACAACCTTGTAATTAATAATTATATAATTCCGATTTGTATCTACTCCGTATTTAATAGGTGGGGGGACTTAATTGCAATTTTCCAGAAATTCTTATGTATTCTATTTTTCGTAAGCATTCTTCTTCGCTACTATTTTTAATACTAATAATTATTAAATGACATGACTTACAATTTAAAATAGGTAAAATAACGTAGAAATATGTACAAATTGTACCCAATTTTCAATTATATACAATGAAAAGTAATGTAGTAATGAATTTTCAGTTTCCTTTAAATTTTTAAACAAAAAGTTATATTGATATTGTGAATTTTAACAAATTAAAAATAAATAAAATAAATAGATTACTAACTACAAAAGCGTATGATTTTTTTGTAATTTTATGAGAAAAATGAGATAAGATAAGGGTTTCACATCACAAATATGAAATGTATTGCATTCATTAACGCGCTATGTGCGTTGTTATACAAAATGGATTTCAATTACGAATCGCGGAAAATCTATTAAAAGTTCTGGTTCATATCGAGAGCCTGCAAACTAACGACTGTTTTTAACTATATATTTAACGACGCGACGGTGTCATTCCCGAAAGCTTACGCAAAACCATCATTTTCCCTTTATTCAAAAAAGGTGACGTAAATGACCCTAGTAACTATCGACGTATATCGTTTATCAACACCATAACGAAAATCTACACCGGAGTTATTCTTGATCGACTTTTGAACTGGACACAACAAAATAAACTACTCAGCGAGTGCCAAGCAGGCTTCAATAAAGAATACTCTACTGTTGATCATATTTTCTCCCTAACTTGCAATGCTAGATCCTATCTTGACAAGAGAAAGAAGTTGTACGCATTTTTCGTTGATTTCAAAGCGGCTTTTGACTCAATCGATAGAGACGCTCTTTTTTACAAGCTTAGCTGCCTTGGAATCTCCTATGAAATGTTAAGATTACTAAGACGGCTCTATGAAAACAATACGACAGCGATATGGAACGGTAACGAAGGGTCCAATTGGTTTAAAACATCGACTGAAGTCAAGCAAGGATGCCTTCTAAGCCCACTTCTGTTCTCTCTTTTCTTAGATGACATCACATCGGCTCTTCCCGGAGGAATAATGTTTGCTGGTATCAACGTCAAAGCGCTTATATATGCAGACGATATTGTTATTTTAGCGGAATCACCTCAAATGCTGCAAATTATGATAAATAAGCTTAAAATCTATTGCGATCTCTGGAACCTCACAGTCAATACCGACAAATCAAAAATATTGATATTCCGAAATGGATCTAGTAGATATGCCAGAGAAGAGAGATGGACCTGGAATAATGTTGCACTGGATTATGTTAAGGAGTATAAGTACCTTGGAGTTATAATTACCGCAATCTCTCATTCAAGAAGCACCTGCAGGCAAAACTAGTCGAATCGAAACAAGCCATTAACTGCAACTGGAAGGGAATGCTGGGAAAAAAATATGTGGCACCAAGTGCAAAATTTAAACTGTTCGAAGCGGTGACGAGGTCGATCTTATGCTATGCCGGTCAAGTGTGGGGATTTCTACAGTACGAGGAGGTTGAAAAGCTTTTAAAATATTTCTTCAAAAATATATTATGGCTCCCTAAGCGTACCCCTACGTATATGCTGCACTTAGTGACCGGAGCTCCACAACTATATATTTTCACGCTGAAGATGCATCTAAACTACATTTAAAAAGTTTTGGCGCTTCCAAATCATCGATTTCTAAATGCCATTGTGAGACAACTGCTCCAAGCTCCAAGAGAGGTCACAGTGCATCGTAGAATGGTCCCGTTTGGAGTATTGTCATCAATCCGTCATGCACATTGGGGAAAAAGCGTTCTTAACCAAAATGAAACTATCGAAGTCCTAAATGGATCAAACTGGAATGTTCTAAGTAGTTTTGTCCTAACAAAGATATAGAAACCAAATTCTGAATGAAGCTTTCTAATTTTTTTATACATTAACTTTAAATTCAATCATATCGATAACACTTTTTCAATTTATTTAAATTAAATCAATGAAGCCTTTTTATTTTTAAAATTCATGTAAATTTAAACTTTGTTTAGATAATACTCTTTTTTTCGGGCTGACGGCACAGTCTAAAACAAAGACAAATTAATATTGTTAAATAAAGTCACACATGCTACTGCTACTACTGCTACTACTCGAGAGCATGCATAGTAAAATTCCGCAAAACATAATCTGACAAAAATTTTCCTGACTGACAACTGACTACTTTTTAGAAAAAAAAAATAAAATTTTTGCATGATTTAGCACATTTTAGGTTGAGATCAATAATTTTTTTTAACATTTGTGTATGTTTTGAGGTACAGGTTTTTGGAGGGATTTTTTTTTTTTTTAATTATATGGGCAATATATTATGTACATACTTCCAAAAAACTAATTACGCTTATCGGACTTTTATTTTTCGATAAAATCTTATAGCAAACGGTGCCAGCCGGATGACCGCAATAGGAATGACCGCATGTCATAAGACCGCAAAATTTTTTCTTGCGAGATTGACTACTATTATGAAAAAGAAATGGTACTTCTTTTTTGCGGGATTTAGCACTATTTTGGAAATTTATTCCGAAAGTGCAATTTCGTATTGGAATGTATGATATGCAAAATTGTTTTTTTAATTTTGTTTTCTTGATTTTAGGTTGAGGTTAATAATTTTCTTAGATTTGTTTATGCTTTGAGATATACTTTTTTGGAGGAAAAAAAATTTTGGTTTTTCGACATTTTTTTTTCGTTTTTTTTTTTGTTAAAATTTCTCTTTTGGTATAAAAAAATTGAAAATAGACATGCATGATGATCGAGAAAAATGTTTGGAATTTTGTTATTAACAAATTACTAGAACATTGTATACAGCTAAAACAAGGGGTTGGGTACGATATCCCGATTTTTATAATCCTGATTTTCAAAATCCCGATTTTATAATCCCGCTTTTTAAAATCCCGATTTTTATAATCCCGATTTCTTGTAATCCCGTATTATAAAATACCGTTTCTTATTATCCCGCTTTTCAAAATCCCGTTTTTTATTATCCCGTTCTTACAACCAAAAGCAGTTGCTTTGTTTTGAAAAATCGCGCGATTTTTCAAAACAAAGCAACTGCTTTTGATTGTAAAAACGGGATAATAAATCGCGCGATTTTTCAAAAAAAAAGCAACTGCTTTTGATGGTAAAAACGGCAAAATAAATGAAGTTAAAACACATGAGTGTTTTTTAATAGCATAGATTATTATAACAAAGAAAACATAAAAAAAGTAGTGCATTCATTCCAAGAATCAAAGATATAATATAACAAAACTTGCACAATACTAAATATTAAGATATCTCTAGGTACATAGGTAATGCATGTGGTGATGCCCAACCATTTGTTGCTGCAACATAGCTTAATTATAACAGGAAATCCATAAGCAGCATCTGTTAACGCTAGATTTTGTAAAAGTAATTAAAAGCAGTTTTAATTTAATCCAAGAGAACAATTTCATGCATTTTTTAAGTCTTATTTTAAATATTTTGAATACCGGTTGGCGGGATTAAACGGGATTACCGGGATTTTAAAAAGCGGTATTATAGCAGGTCGGGATTTTGACTAAAAGGGATTTTAAAACTCGGGATTTAACAAAAGCGGTATTTTAGAAGACGGGATTTTAAAACTTTTTTTTCGGGATTCTTGAAAAACGGGATTTTAAAAAGCGGGAATCCGATACGCTCCCCTAAAACAAGAATTGGATGACATACGCCGCAAAAACTGACGTAAGGTCATAAAATAATACTGGAACAAGTTCAATTTTTTTAGCCTTTTAATTGAATGAGTATCACAGAGCCATTTGTCTCAAACACTATTATTAACAATTTAAGGTCATATCTCTTTTTGAATTATTCTTCGTTCTTAAAAGAACGTTTTATACTTTACAGGAACGTAAACAATTAAATAAAATACAAAGTTATTGTTTAAAATTCGCGCGAATTTCGTGAATTATTGGGGCAATTTAAAGCAGAATTGAAGGAAAATATTTTTTCGGTTTTGAGTGTTTTTTTCTTTTTTTAATTTCCCTACCCGCTAATGGGGCGAACAGAGCCCCTTTTTTTCTTATCTAGACTCAACCACTCTCTAGCTTTTTGGCACAACATTTGTTAATCACCCTGCATAATGTTTAACTAAGCGCATAATGACATGAAAATGATGGCTTGTATAAAATGCCTTAAACTTAAACACATGCTTTTCTTACAAGTTCTATGCAAATATTAACTAAAGCCTTATAGAATCTTGGAAAAAGAATTTTTCTACGGTTAATTTTCAATTGAGTGCGCTTATTTTCACCTGTTGGAACAACACATAGCCTAATTTGCGTTTATTTCCTATGCTTCTTTCGTTTTTCAAATATACAATTAGTTAACTTCTGCTACGCCAATTTCACCCTCATAGCCTCTGCTCGCATATCAAAGGATGAAAACCCAAACAAACCAAGCGGAAAATCTTCACAGATGAAATTATCTTCATGTAGATGTACAACCCTACTTTTATTTCTACTGCATCAAGAATGTAAAAATGTACCTACCCGTGCTCAAGCAAAGTTCATTTTAATGCAAGAAGTAATTAAATTTATAAACTCTCTCATGCCATACCAGACATAGGTACATAACTTGTGCGATGATTAAAAAGCATGTCCTCCTGAAAAGAATCTGAGAGAGTCGCAAAATATACAACCATGTTGTAACTACCACCGATGGTAGTTGTATAGGTACCTACACTTATATGGCTAAGTGTGCATGTACAAAATCCTTTGAAGCCATGGGACTTTTCATCTCTGAAGCTTTCCCGCATAAAACAAGAGACATATAGGTAGGATACCTTCTTATATTATACGTTTGCAAACAAGATAAGTCCATAGCCAAGTCCTTACTCGTGCAAACAAAATCAACAGAGCATGGGTAGGTGCCATAGTAAAAATTACGACCTTACCTTTTCGTTGTTGTCCTTTTTGTATAAATTTTATATTGTTCACCTGAACCTCAGAAGCGGATAGAAAAGTGCCAAAAGAAAATTCCTGGCTTTCAATTAAAATTTGAAAAACTTTGGGTCTCTGCTTACAAAAAACAAAACCAACAGAAACGAGACATCGTTGTGATGGACGTTTTGTAGTTTTAATGCATTCAGTCGGACGGTTTGTTCCTTTGAAAGTTAAAGTCTGTCTCTTTAGTCTTTAGTGAGTGCATTTGGGAGTTTTCCTGTGTGTAAAAGCTCTTCTTCATAATTTAACAAACAAACACTGTTGCCAACGCTGTCTAACTTTTTATACATGGTGGGAGTCAGTGAACCATCATGCTGGTCTCAAAACAAACTTATGTATATACCAAGAGTACGACCTGAAGAGTAAAATAAAATTGAGAAAGTGAACTAATATCGAATCAACTGGCAGAGACTCAGGAAAAACTTATAGTGTTCGGCAACAATATACCTTCTCAAAATCACTGTTTATATCCACTCTACGATTCCAGATCCATACGCCACAGTGTAATGTGCGTGATCTGTAAGCTCTGTTGGAAATGAAAATGAAAACTATATACCTAGACCGCGATACAAAGAGCACGAGACGAACACAAAGAGAAAAACAAAAGAAAAGAAACCAACAAGTAGCATCCAGCAACCTTCAAAGCAGCCAACCGAAAACAGCACCACCATCAACAGTTGGGGCTCCTTGGAATGGGAAGGAAATACACACACACAACAATACAAAAATGCTTTCATCCTTGAATGTCCTTGAAAGCTCTTTACTCTCTCGTTTTTCTGGTACACCCCCTAAATAGCTCCCGCTTCAAAAAATTTAACAGAGACTAGGCGCTGCTGGTTGGATTTGGACTTTGGTAGTTTCGTTTTTCCATCTCTACGGAACGGACGTGTCCCGAAAGTCGAGCCATGGCTTAACATTGAAAATCCCTACCTGCAAGGACTTCAACAAAACACAGCATAACAACTGTTTATGCATGAGTTTGTGTGCACAAAAAAAAGGCAAATAAAATCTCTTTGTGTCCCTCGTAATTTAAATCAGCCAAATCACCCACAGAGCTTTTTTCTTCTTTTATCGTTTGAGGTATGTGATGCTTATTGTTCCGCGAAATGTGATATCCTTTTGCTTTGTGCGTTTATGTAACAAAAGCGTAATTGGCGCTGTTGGTCGCGGTCGTATCGCATTCTCGTGACGTGTCGTGTGTTCAATATTTTAATAAAAAATGTCCTTGCTTTGAGTGAAGTACACATATCGACCGTTGTTATAATCAGTTTTGGTTTTTGTCTTTTGTTTTTTTTCGCTTGGGCAAATTCGTTTCCATCTACGCAAAAATCCGTTTCAACTAGCTCGTGTCTGTGCAGTTACAAGAGTGAATTTTAAACAAATCTTGATTCGCTTACAAGAAGTGTGCTGATGCTTATGTGCTACGAGCGTTTACAAGTACACCATGTGATTGATTGCTAAATCTATCAACTTTCCTGAGAGTTCTGCCGAGCAGAGGAGAAGATTAAATAAAAAAAAGAGTTCGAGTTGAGTCCAGCTAACATCATCAGTGTAAGTGCTAGCAATATGTTATTTAACTATTTCTGAGTGTAGTAGAGTCAGCCTTCGTCATGACCCCTCGCAGGATAAGGCTTAAATTCAGTTCTTGCTTTCCCTGGGGACTTTCGTTTTTCTTTTTTTTTCTATTTTGTAAGGCATTCGAATTAAGCAAGAGCAAGCAATATATTACGCGTAATTGATGTTGCAGATCACGTTTTTAATAGAGATAGTACAGTACCTACTATCTATCTGTAACCTGGTGTATGTAGAGGGTCCTTGCTAGGATTCTTAATTTCTCTAACAGGTCTCCTCTACCCATTCGTTTTGGATTGAGAAGATATGCATCTTGTTTTTTTTTTTCTGAACGTGAACACTTCAGTTTGATGAATCTGATGTTCAATTTGAACTTGGTTTTAGGTATCTACAAGTGGATAAAAGTAGAAAAGATAGTCGTTGAAAGAGGACTTTATAGACAACGACGAAAACGAACAGTGGAATGTCTTTGAGCTTTTAATTTTATTCAGTGGAAGTAATTGTTGTTGAGTATGTACTCAAAGAAACGTAGTTCGTGATAAAGGCGCATTAAAAAATAACGGGCAAATATTTTTGGTCCTTAAGGACATTGTTAAGGTTGAACATTAATGGAAACCAACACAGGTTGTTTGTTGTCTTTTTTGTTGTAATTCTTGCGATTTTGGCAGGGGAATTTTCGTCCTTGTTTTTGCTTTTTCTTTTTTACTAATTCAAATTTCTGGGGAAT
Source organism: Sphaerophoria taeniata (assembly GCA_943590905.1). Classification (NCBI taxonomy): domain Eukaryota; kingdom Metazoa; phylum Arthropoda; class Insecta; order Diptera; family Syrphidae; genus Sphaerophoria; species Sphaerophoria taeniata. Next base: position 32,220,166 of record OX016541.1, read on the forward strand.
GGCTGACATTTTTTCCAATAAATTTCATGGAAAAAGAATGTTTGTTAGGGTTTGGTGAAATATCAATTGTTTTTATAATTTGTAAGGATTTCAAGAAATAATTTTTTTATGAAAAAATGAATGAACTCTCGACCTCTTTTGATTTGTACAGGGCATTGGGCAATACCATCAATACTTTTACATTCAAACTTCAATTAATTGTTCTTTACAATTAAAAGCATATTTCATTCATCAAAAAATGACTTACTTTTTGAAATTGTAACAGGTTAAAGAAAGTTTGTTGATGGTTTAATGTCAAAATTTAATTTACGTGCAACAAAAATAGGTGTTGACATTTAAATGGCTCACCCGAATAAGCTCCTTTGCCAAGAAGAAGAAAATATGAAACCCCTGAATATCTCAAAGCAAATGTGCAACTTTAAGATTGAAAAAGTTCTGTTTTTAAAATATTAATAAAATTTTTATTTGATTTTCGGAGTCCTTTTTTTTGTAAAAAAATAAAAACCGCCGGACGGACTAGACAAGGCCCTTTTTTTGGCTTTCCTGCAATTTGGTGAAAATTTTGAGTTGGAGAGTTGCTTAGTAGTGCACTTTTAGAGAAAATAGAGATAATTAGGTACTTACCATCTTTACACTTTTTATAATACAGAAGGAAGAAAAAAGAGATAATTACCATCCTCACACTTTTTATATACCAAGAGGGAAATTTTGGATTTGAATATTTTGCTATAAATAGTCTTGCAGCCTCTGCTTCTAGGAATTTAAACAGTTGAAGAAAGAAAATTCTGCCAATTCTGCATTCCAAGATTAATACATCGCATTCTCAATGTTATGAAAAACTAGCACTAGCCAAACGATTATTTAAAGTGAGGGAGAAGAATGTTTGGATAAAAATACAAGTTTTCTTCTGCTTAAGGACATAAAGTATTTTGTAAAAAGCAATTAGAAAGAAGGTACAAAAAGGGTGCTTAATGTTAGTTTCCAAATCTTACCTAGTAAGTAATTCAAAAGATTTCTTTTACACTCAGAGAAAAAAAGGAGGCTAAATTCAAGTACGAGTAGGCTTATTTCAAGATTTTTATATTCTTATTTTTTTATCCTAAAAATGACACCTTTTATTCTTAAAATAAGAATTTTATTTTCAAAACAAATTTGTATTCTTAAATTAAGAACAAACATTTTGATTTGAGCTGCCACGTTCTTAAATTAAGTTATCTTATTACATTCTCAAATCAAACCGAAACAATCTTAAATCAAGAACTTTGTTCTTAAAACAAATTTGCAGTCTGAAATTAAGAACAAAACTTTTTATTTGAGCCGCTTCGTTCTCAAATTAAGTTTTAATATTCTTTAAGCATGTCGAAACGATCTTAAATTCGTTTTCAAAAATAAAGAACAAAAATCTTTATTTGAGCCGCTTCGTTCTCAAATTAAGTTTTGTAACGAAGTCACATGCCTTTTTCATGTAAAATTCTTTTTCATACAGAATTGAACTTCGTTATTCAATTCACACTCAATCCCTTCGGAAAATATTATAGGATTAGAACGAAAGTGATAAGATCGCCTCTACAACTACTACCAAATGATGCTATTGTATAAACTAGTTGGTAATATCTTTAACCAATATTACCAACTAGTTTATACAATAGCCTGAAAGGGTAAAAATACTAAATAAAAAAAATCAATACAATTAAATAATCAAACATGAATTTCATTTTGATTTCCTAGTGGAGAAGATTGCTAATGTGGGGGTTACTAAGCGCCGACTAAAAGTCAGCTCAAATCAAGAATAATCGAGATACAATCCGGAAAAAAATTGAACTTAAATACAAGGCTTGAGTATGTATTTGCTTTGAGTATGCATTGTTCTTAAGTCTGGTAAAATTTAGAATAAGTGATCTTAATTTGAGTTTGAAATTATCTAAATTTAAGCTTTTGTATTCTTAAAATCAAGATTTCACAATCTTGAAATAAGAACTCTTAGATAAGACAAAAATCTTAATTTGAGGTTGGAATAATCTGAAATTAAGAGTTTTTATTCTTAGATTAAGATTTCAAAGTCTTAAAACAAGAATTTTAGGCTTAGAAAAAAACAAGCTTAAAATAAGAGGTTTGGTCTTGAATTAAGAATTTTCGAGCTTAACAGACTTTCGTCAACGAATCGACTTGATTTGAGACCGATAATCTTGATTTTAGCTCTTTTTTTTTTTCTTAGTGATAGCGAAAGCCAACCAATGCAAAACTCTTCCAATAAACAAAATAAAAATACGTTCTTCACAACAGCAAACTAATTTCCTTAAAAATACTATCTTCTTTGAATCAGTAAAAAATTATTTCTTAGGAATAGTTTTCTTTATGGAACCGTTTTTAGTTTCCTTAGCCGAAATCGCAAAAACTAGGAACGCTTATAGTTTCACATTGTCCTTCTATACATATGTTACAAGCATTCAACTCTTAAAAATTAATCCTCACCACTAACACTATTCCTAAGACTATTGCAGAACTTTGTGATTTAGAGATAGTGTCGACCTTCAAAGTTCAATAAATCTCGTAAGGATCTTCCTCACTTGTTTAAGGAAGAAGGTCGAAGAAAAAGCTAAGCTAGCTCCAAGATTTATAAAACATGAGGTTGTTTAAAATAAGAAGAAAGGTAACAATTGATACAACAAGTAAAAACAAACGTATAAAATAACAAAAAATCTATAAAAACACGTATACGCCCGAGTTTACATTTTCATTGTATCTGTAGTAAAATGCGAAATATACAATAATGTTTTTACTCCTTAGTTCCTTCATATTTTCATATCATATTTTGTGTAATTGTGTACCTATGCCTTTTTCCAAACTCTGGTTGCCTTCCCCGAAAAAAAAATCAACTTACCATTTTTGAAAACTTTGCTGATAATGTCGTACGAAAATGGTGATGATCCTTGGTAAAAACATTTTCACAAATCCAAAAAAAATATGCCCAGTTTTCCAGACCTCTTGAAAAATAGAATTCATACCTGTGAACAAACAGGCTTTTGATAAAATATCTTTTTCTTCTTAATTTCATAAGAAATTCCTGAGAAAAAGAAAAATACAAAAATATCCTGCATTAAAGTTCAAAACTGTCTTTATTTGCACGTCTCACTCATCTCTCCTTGGTTTTCTTTCAAGGACAATCTCATCCCATTCCGGTTGTTTAAAAATTCCAAATTCCTTAAACGATGTCAAACAATAAAAAAAGAAACAAAATTGGGTGTCACGTTGTTCTTATATTCACACTTCACGGACAAAGACATAGACAAATCTATACCTACCTACCTTAAGATGCAAGGCAGTGGTAATGTATACGGATCTAAGCTCTCACAAAATTTCGCAAAATAAATCACTTTGAATTTGAATTGTCTTTGTGCCGTGAACTGTAAACAAAAAATAAAATGATAAAATATTTCAATTCTAAATGAAATACACCAATTCTTCTTTGTTTGTCACACTTCAAAAGCAGAAGTTAAGTGCCTTGACACTTCAAGTAGAAAAAAGTCGAAAAAATACATTGTGTAGAGCAATAACAAAGTTGTTATAATGTTTGAGCACACACAATGAAATTAGAGACAAAACTGGCAACCCACAAAATGAAAATCGGAAGAAACAAGAAGCAAGGGGATTGAAAATTTGTCTGTCATTTGCTGTTTTTTTTTTTTTTTTTTTCTTTTAAAAATGAAATTCAAAGAATGAAAATTCTTCTCGTTTCCTGAGCTTTCAAAAATGTTTAGGGTACGAATTTTTTTTCTCAAAAACTCCTCAGGAAGTTGTAAAAAACCTTCCCGCTTAAGTTGAATTTTAATATTTTACCTCTAATGGATTAAGGACCATCTTCATTGTTTGTAGATTTTTATTTGAATTCGGAAAAGGAGCACTTGCAAGTGCAAACACGAACTTAGAAAAACAAAAAAACACTTAACAGCACAACCGAAATACAAAAATGCCCAAACAAATAAAACTTTTCTTTTCGATTGTTGCCAAAATAAAAAAAAGAGGAAAAATAAAACATAATCTCCTTGCCAAAGGATTATGCACCAACTTTTGAAGCTTCAATTTAATCACATTAGCAGTAAATGGCTGTTCACCATGATGAAACTTAAAAACTTTCTGAATTAAACATGCCATTTTAAATTGATTCAAATTTTCGTATTTACATATATCCTCCGACTCACTTGTTCGAATCCATATCCTGTCCTGTTCCATGTCGATAGCAATGGCTAGGCTATGCGAGGGCTTATGACTTGGGATAGGCAATAGAGTCGAGAGCTTATATATTGGGATCATTTATTGTTATTACCTTTTCGATAAATTCCGTTGTGTTTGTTCTTTTAAGATTATTATACCTTTCTTATTGGGTAAACGTTTACAATCACCCGAAGACGTTCTAAATCTATGTTAGCATAATGGGGCTTGTTTTTCTTATTGATTTGTTGAAAGATATTTTTTTTCCAGATAATTGACTTGTAACTCGTGAGATTAGGATGTTGGTTGGGATTTTAAAGGAATTTTCTAGGAATTTTCTTTTATCTTTGAGAGCAGGCAGGAGTTTGAGTCTATTTAAATGAAAAAAAAAAACAGATTTTTAGAAAAGAGTTTAGCAGTGATGATATAGAAAACAAAGGTTCTCGATCTTGTCGGGCAAATTACTTTCAAATCATTAAGACAGCATTATTTTTTACTAATAAAAGACGCATGGTAGAAGTTCAATTTCTCGGCTTCAAAAGAGGTATTTCGATGCCTTAACAGTTAACACATCTAGAGGCCTTTGTTTTAAGAGCATTTGGCTATTTTGTTCTTCTTACAAACCTTTGTAAATTGTTCATGGCGCTTATCAGATTTTTCGGTATTTTTTTAAAATTCGATTTTTGAAAAAATTGAGGGACATGACTTATTGTGAAATATACATATAAAAATATAAACTTGAGAATAGGATAAATAAGACCACACCTTTTTCTCAGAGCAGAAATTTTAGGAGATTCCTAACGATGAGAATCATGGAGAACGAATCAAATTATTATTCTAAATTCGCGAACAATATTTTTGTGGTACACATTATGGCCCACAAAAACCGAAGGGGCATACATTGCATATCAAACGAAAGCATTTTTTTGCGAATGTGCAGTGTCTGTATATTAATTATTATTAAATAATATATAAATATTCTGAACCGAAATTGCTTAATAAATATAATAAACAACAATTGAGAAAAAGTGAGGTTATTAAATCATTGGAAATGTCAAATCACAGAAGTGTCAAACAGGTGCGGGTGCATAACTTCACAGGTCATAACTTCACATGGGTCATAATTTCACCTCTAGTGGGCTATAATTTCACTTTTTTCGGGTGAAATTGTTTCCCACCTTAGGTGAGCAATAATTTCACCTGAAATTTGGGTGAAATTATTTCCCACCTATTTAGTCATTCTACGGCGCAGATAACGTGGTCCCGAAATCAGAAGTCCCGAAAATGGTTTTTGGGACTAATGACCGACTATGGTGGGTTATAAGTGCCGAATTTTATTTTGGGACTACTAACCAACTATTATGGGTCATGAGTCCAGACATTAAATTCGGGGTTTCTGACGTTCGCGTTAAGTTTTAAACATTTTCTAAAACAATACCTATTTTCAATGTGTTTTCAGTGCATAACGGTTGAAATATACCGTATTCTCTAAGTCTATGTGACGTAAAGGAAACTTTTTCCAATGCAAACGATCTTCTAAACTTTGGTAAGGTGAGAGTAAGGTAAGGAAACTGTAGGTACTTGAATTCAGTTTCATGTTATTGCACCCTTTTGTCATCTAAACTAACTGAGCTGTTTCAATAGGCGTGTTTTTTTGGCATAGCTATCCGTATCTGCAGTGGGAGCTTCCTTGTATTACAAATACAAAGTGCAGCTGCGGATAAAACTTAAACTTAAATCTGGCTGCGGATAAAAAATTGACATTTTTTCGAGTATCGATACTCGATCGGAGAAAAATTGAATTTCTTAGGTTGGTAACTCTGATAAATAATCGGATAACTCAAAGAGTCTCGAAAGTTGTGTTCGCAGAGTGCACTTTATGTGCGTTCTTTTATTTCAGTTTATTTTAAATTAAAATGGAACGCACAAATCAAGGAACGAGTCACACATAGTTGCTCTATATTGTTTAATATTTTTCTTCTGTAATGAATGTAGTTTTCTATTTGCGAGATTTAAGGTATAACTACAACAGCCACTTTTTGCAAAAAGTGGGAAATTTACATTAGTAAAATTTTTGTTTCTTTGTAGCACCATTTGAATTTGAAAAAAATAACTACAAAAATTGTTTTTGACCTTTAATTTCGGGGTGGATAAATTGTCACAAAATGAGCTTGAAAATTTTCACTGTTTGATTTTTTGCAAAGAGTGCTCTTTGTAGTCATACCTTTAGAGTAAGTCAAATTTGTGAATCTGACAGCAAAAAGAGTTGGTGAAGTGAGGAAAAAGTGGAAAAATCTCAGATTTTCTGATCTATTTGAGACTTGAGATTCAAAAAAATGGATTCGAGAATCAAAAATCTGAATCTAGATTTTTATCAAAATTCACACATAGGTACAAGCACACGCACTTTCAAACACACTTCTCTGTTTGAAATTTGTCTGAACATTTATTATTGTTTTATTTATTTGTTTATTGAACGACGACGGAGCCAATTTACGAACATACCCCCAAAATGTTAAAAACTTATCCGAAAGCAAAATCAAATACCAACTTAAAAATAAAATAAAACAGCTGCGGATGGGCAACTGCGGATACGTTTTTTTGGGAAATCGAATTTGGCTGCAGATAGCGATGCCAAAAAAACACGCCTAATGACATCAACAGCTCCTTCGGAAAGACATTTTTTATTGGCGGGATGTTCAGTGAAATGTATTCATTATTGAGTTTTTAAATACTAACAGTCTTAAAAGTTTTAGAAAATTGTATTACGAATTTGGAGCTTTAACCAACAAATGTAGTAGGTACAATTGCGAGCGAGCGAAGCGAGCGGAAAAAATATGCCCAAAAGAGAATCAATTTGGGGTGCGAAAATAAAAAAATTCGCGCGAATTTTTTTTATTTTCACAGCCCAAATTGATTCTCTTTTGGGCAAAATTTTTTCCGCTCGCTTCACTCCCAATCAACACAAATCGAATTTGAATGTTACAGATCATCATGCTCGAAATGAATCATTGCACTTCAGCACCTGCTTGCCAGACACTAGTATTCATTACAAGATTTGTGGTGGTTGCTTTTCCAAATTAAAGAAAACGGCAACAGCTTTGAAAATGAATGGCTATTAATTAGAGTTTTTTGTAGCTGTAGTTCGTTAGTAGTTCGGGAATTCAGTTTTCAAGACTCTGAAAATAATACAAAATCGCGCCAGAGTAATGCAGCTTTTGGTAGACAAATTATGTATAAGTAAATAATACAAAATGATAATTTCTTGCAACTGTTGTAAAAAGTGAAATTATATCCCAATTTGTATGGGACATAACTTCACACAGAAGTGAAATTCTGTCCCACAAAAAAGTGAAGCTAATTCCCACCTTAGATGGGACACAAGTTCACCCGAAGAAAGTGAAATTATAACTCACTAGAGGTGAAATTATGACCCACGTGAAGTTATGACCCGTGAAGTTATGCACCCGCACCGTCAAACAGCTGTTGTGTGCAGGGTGTGTTCGTGAAGAAATGTCATTGTGAATCAGTGGTGTTCACCATCACATTACACAAATCTGCCAACAAGACAGAAGTTGATAAAAATGTTGTTGAATGTGATCCTACTTAGACGAAGAATCTAGCACTCGAATTTCTAGAGCTAGTTCTAGTTTTTATTAAATTATTGTACCGGACATTCTGAAGTGAAGAAGTTCATGTCAGACAATTAATTAAAAGCGTTTTTTATTGTGCAAAAAGAATACTTCTAGATCAATTCTGAATAGGAAAGAATTGGTCTCCGAAAGAGAATTGCTCTTTTTATAACACATTATCACTTGTCAAACCTCAAACTAAAAATTTAAGTTATTTGTATAGTTATACCGACCGACCGAAGAGCAAAGGTATTTGTTTATTTTAAAGCAAATTGAAAATAATAAAAAAAAGGTGCAAAAAATGGGTGTAAGTCCTTGCTCAACTAAATCTTTTACAAAACCAAAAATCATGTTTCATTGAAAAGCGTGATTCTAGATTTTAAGGGCAATTCTTTCAAGTTGCAATGAAAAACGCTATAGCGTTGCTGTTCGTAAGTTTCGTTTAAACTCGATTAGGTTCTTGAAACATTCTTGAAACATTTTCCATAAATTCACCTATACAGAAGTTTTGAGCAAAATAAATGTTCTCATACGTTTTTGAAGAATAAAATACAAAGTAAATTTAACCGGAAAAATAAATAAAGTAGCTTCCCCAACCACCGATTCTTTGTTTTAAACATCCAAACAATTTTTTTTTTACAGCCAGTTTGTCATAAAGTTAGAAGTCAATTTAAAAAGGTTTTGATTATGCAAAGAAATTGAATGCTTAAGTGCCTAAATTAAAAAAAAGTTGTTTCTCAGAAACAATTAAAGGAAGTATCAATCCATATTCATCCATATTTGCTTTTTTAATACTATTTTGTAAGATATCTTTTCATAAAATAAAATTATTATATTATTTTCAATTATTTAACGCCGACCTTTACCTACACTGATATTGCAATAGATATTCACAAAAAATTAATCCACTAAAAAAAACAGCTTTGATAAAACAACGTTCGTCGGGTCGGCTAGTAATTTATTTTTTCGAACTCTCAATTTGCAAGCAAGTCTTCATCTTGAAATATTAATTTTAGTTCATTACAATAAAGATAAAGAAGCAACCTTTTTTCGACATTATACCCTAATTTATTGGAAAGAGATAACAGATGGGTTTCTCCTAAGAGCATCCGCATATCAACTCAATATTTTATAAATTCAAGACTTATTGAATTCATTACCAACCATCGATTTGTCAAAAAGCAAATAAATTGGAACGTACACAATTTTACGAGCATTGTTTTTTTTCGCAGCTCCATCACTCTATCTTCTTAACTAAAGGCCATTATTTTCTCGCCTAAGAAAATTGCAAAAGAATGTTTGAGTCCATTGTTCGTATGATATAAAATCTATCAGAATTACCCACTTGATGAAAATCAATCAACTTCAATCAGGGTTTGTTGGTATATTTTTTTTTTTTGCCTTAGTACTGGGATCTTGAAGACAAATGTTTAGGGTGTTCCAGGGATCACAGAAAATGTTGAATGTTGTAGTCATCTTGTTTGTTTTTACAAAAATATCTAAGGACATGTTACAGAATTACTAATCTCATATACCTGAAGCCCCCTATAATTGCCTTTCTGAAAAGAGATTAATGGCTTCATTACATAGTACATACATACACACCTTAGAAAAACCTATTTACATTTTGAAGAAAAGCAGCTTACCATAATTTTTCGAAAACACCCTGCATTCTATGACATTTCAGACATTTTTGGAGTCGTAAACCTCAGAGTCAGAGCCAAAGTCAATACCCACAAAGCTGGAACATCCCCTAAGCATAAGTAATGCAAAAGAAATGGAATATAATAAAAGAAAACAAATTGGGGATATAATGCGAATCTGGCCTGACACCATCATCGGTTCCTCCTCTCATTGTTCTTCGTAAGGAACTTGTTATAATGTCCGAGTAGAGTAGGTGTATCGGGTATAGGTGTAGGATTCAGACTGGAAAAAAGAAACACACAGCGGGTAGTCGAGTCGAGAGTGCCTGCAACAACAACAACTGTGATGATAACTTAGAGAGAAAACAATAGGGAATGTCCTTAGTAAATCAATTTTCTCACACTCTGAGAAATGGCGACGACATTCGTTTTATTCACTTTCTAAAATCCACTCTCCATCAAAGTCCATTTCCATATAAATATGGCATTCATGGGATTCATTTCATTTCATGCTGAAGCTGATGTTGGATTCTGTTCAAAGAAAAAAAAAATTGAGTAAAATGAATCCTGCGGTTTAGGAAACCAAAAACATTGTTAGGTATAAATAATTCAATTTCTTGATGGATTGAATGATGAAAGTCACCATAACCTCAGAAACGAACCAAAAACTTGTATGTGGATTTAAGGTATTTATACTCGGCTTTGAATTGAATATTCACACAAATATTATAGGGATCACGTGTCAATGGCAATATCCGACGAAAACATGTTGAGAGGTTTTAATGTTCTTTTATTTATTTTTTTTTGTATGACGTGGCTTCGTGTGTTTTTCATAAGAAAAATACTTCAGTGAGAATTATTTATACAAAAAAAAACAAAAAAATGCCAACAAAAATATTTGATCTTATTGTTAGTGGGCTCGTATTCCAGGTGAGGAAAAAGATTGCCATTGACTTATGGAATTACGCCTTCGAAATCGTCTCGGTTTCTGTTTTATTTAGAATTTAGCAGCAAAATTTACGCATCATATTGCAAAAACTAAGGTTTGGCTTGGATGCAACCACTCAAATCTAAAGAGTACTAACACAATCGTATGGTTTGACTTGGTAGCTGCGTAGGTAGTTGCTAAATTGTTAGGGTCGAAAGACTGGAAATCAAAATCTCGGATAACAAAATCCCGCATAACGATATTCCGTACAGTACCTACTTTTCCGCAGTACTTTTGCCCGAATATCACTCCTACCTTTTTTCATGAGAACCTACTCTCTTTCGTCATTCAAAGTGAAAGAGATGGAAATCTGGTATCTTTTTCGATTTTTTTGACAGCCCTGAATTAGGCCCAGTCCTTTTTCAAAAATAGAAATTTTTTGGAACACCAAATCCTGAGAATCATGGAGAACGAAGCAAAATAATTCTTCGTCCAAATAATTCCATATTTAGGCAAATGCTTTTTTGTGAAATCAATAAGTTTCTGACTGTTCATTCTACAGGGAAGATGGGTAGATTGTTTTATTTTTTACCGTGCGAATTTTAAACTATAACTTTGTAGTATATTTGATTGTTTATAAATGCTGTGAATTTACTGTTCCCATTCGCCCTTTTTAGCACGAAAAATACTTCATAATTGCACAATTTGGGAGATGGCGTCTTCTATGATGCTCAATCTGTTGATTGTTAGCAAAAGTTGGTTGTTGTTCCAATGTGTTCAATGCGCAGTACCAGAAACGCGATTACAGACGCACTTCACAGACGTAAGAGTGGACAACAAACAGGAATCACCACCTTGAGATTAGAACACTAAAAAAATATGAGAAGATTAAAAAAAATTGCAGACAATTTATCAATTTGTTTTGGGAACTGCAAAAGTGATCCGAATAAAATAATGTGAACGATCTTCTGTACCTAAAACTTCAAAGAACGAGAGAAAACAGTGACATACTCCTAACAGCAAAATTAGATCCTGATCAAGCCGTCTTTCATGGTGACTTCTTTACAATTGAAGATCTGCAAAACGAAGTGGAGACATTGGGAACTGCTTTTCAGCAAGTTTACCACGATATTGAAGGACAATTCAAATCCGTGAAATCTAAGTCGATAAGTCTTCTACCGAGCATTAGCAAGGCATTCGAAAAAGGCTTCGATAGGACTACGACCAACACAATAATTTCAGATAAATTAGTTCGGGTTTATGCAATTCATGTCGAGTAAAAGAAGTGGGACAAGTAAATTAAATATAAGGAATTCCATCCTAAACACAATTTACTTGAGGGTGTATGATCAAGTTTGTCTGTATGGTATGCTCTGTTTGTTTTTAAGACACTACAGACAGTGAAACATACTTTGCTATAAAAATTGCGTCATTGAAATTCATACATTCATTGAAATATAATTTGATACTGATTTCATATGGTAATTTTCAAAAATCCCTTTGGAAGTGATACGGATTTCTTTCAGATTAAAAAGTGGTGTTCTTGGATCTTCCATCCAACACACCATGAGCACTTACGAGTACATACACATTTATCTTTTCACAACTTGATTTTCCCTTTTGATAAAGAAACCCAAACCCAGAGGCACTCGCCAAGAGAATAGAGATAATGGGTAACAGACCCAAGGGAATAATGATTAACTTATATTTTCACATTCCATATTCACATTTAGGAATCATAACAAAAGACTTTCTCCATTTCCTCATCAACACAAATGGTCGGGGCCGGGGCCAATAAAATAACTTGCAAACTTCTGACGTATGCCTATAAGTGCTGCCGAATTAAGGATGCTTTTGCTTTCGGTTCTCTACTGTGTTGGCATAAGGTCAAAAAAGTTAAACCATGGATGCTGTCTTTTCATGGCCGCACATCATGCCATCATCGCCACCGCCTCTCAGACCTTAGTGAACAAAGGAAATTAATTATGTTTCTGGAAAATTTACGAGGGTAAATGAAGCCTCATAAAACTTTCGAATTTTGTTTGCTTCGATATTTTTTTCTTTGCTATTTTATGAAGAGAAGTCAAACCTTTTTTTCGTAGACGTAGGGTAACAATATTCGAAAGTTAAGTGGCTAGTTAAGGAAAATATTGTGTGTGTGAGTCAATTTCTTGACAAGAAAAAAAACATGCTTTCAGAATAAAGTATATTACTTACTGGCATGTTGTTGAATATAGCGGTCCTCGGCCTAGAGGGGTGTTTTTAAAAAAGAAAGAAGTTGAGATAACATCGAATAGCCAACACGTGTTGAAGGGAAAAACTACTCATACATTATTTTGTATCATGCACTCAGAAAAATTGTGATAACCAGAAAATGGTTGGAAAACATAAGCAATGTTAACGACACAGAAGGAGAAAGGAGCGAATCCTTAAAATTTTAACTTTCATATTTCACTCCGTGTAAACAAGTAAACTAATGGAAATAGGATAGCATAATGGATAAACATGACTCTTACTCTCTACTGGGTGGAATAATCTGATATGATTGAGGAAAGGAATCAATCATACAAATTTTGGGTTACTGGGCAAACGAGCATGTGTCATGCATTCAATCACTTGGAAGAGGACAAACCCTCCGCCCTGGTGAAAGCTTTGTTCAAGTATTCAAAAAAGGGTGTACACTTTACTTCTTCATTTATAATTTATTGTGCAATGAAATTAGATAAGCTTCAGGATAAGAAACATAAAACTATTAAAATTAGTGACGATAGGTTGTAATGTTGGCATAGACAGTCATAAATTCCATCAAGATGTTGCTTACATCAAAAACATTTCCCTGTTGAATAATTAGGTTAAGTGTTAATGGTAGGCGAAATTAAAAATTATATTTCTTTCCCTTCAAAAAGTTACTAGTGAAATTTTTTCAGAACATTATTAAACGGTAATGTTATGAAGGTCCTTTTTTTTCTTAAATCTTTTATTTTCAAAACCAAAAAGTTACTGTTAATTTCTATAGTTAAAGAACAATAGTCGCAAAAATGATTTCCTTCATATCAAATTGGTCTAAATAAAACACTTTCTTTTGCTAATTTCCGGTTTCTTGACCATTCGGGAGATGTTAACATCATCGCTCACTTGTAAGGACTAAGAGCTATGCTTGATGTTCAATTGTATACCAAGCGCAATGGTTTTAAAGTGAATGGAGACAAAACAAAGTCTTTATTATCAAATAACAAAGCATATTCTCGCTTATGGCTGTAGCAATTTCAAATTATTTGATGGAGACTTAATTTTTCTTACAAATAATATAAACTCTAAAAATGACTCCTAAGTGGAAACTTGTAGAATTAGTCAAATAAGTAGAAATTACCTTCAAAAACGTGTGATTCTAAAGGTACTTATTCTAGCTTTCGGTCCAAGTGCTTGCATTTGTACATTTGTTACCTCTCAGTGACGTGCAGAAATACATGATTACTATTAATGCTACATCGCTTTCTTTCGACAGGTGGAACTTGTGATGCTTTTTACTTAAGGCTGAGGTAGGCTCGTAGGTGTCCCGGATAAATCCCAAAGCTAGCATATAAAAATTGTGTTAAAAGTTCCAAACTCCGAAAAACTACCAACCTAAAATAATATTACTCAGTGCTAAGTACTATGATCAAAGATCAAAACAAGTAGAATATCAAATATTGTCTACTTTCTCTCCCTAACGACTGACGGAATGGCTACTGTCCATGAAGTGCTTAGAATAATCTTTTGGAAGCGGTCCTGTGTCTAGTAAAAGAGCTCACCACTATAAACGGTGAGCAGTCTTCGACTGACGGCTCCTGTCTGATAAGAGGTTCGGTCGGTAGTGGTATTGTCTGTAGCAATATACTTATTAGAGAATCAACGATGTGCAGTTTTCGGGTGACGGATTCTTGTTCGTATCGTTGTAATCTTCGAAGAATAGCCACAAAATCCAGCAATCAACTATAAAGGTTAAGGAGAACCCTAACCTGGTTGGAAATGCACTTAGAAGAAGCGGATTTGAGAAATGCAAATTTACAAAGGTTACGCAAAAAGAATCCGGTTCTGGAGCTACTAGCTCGTACTCTTAGTACAGCACTTTGCCTTCCGACCGGCGGCGGCGTTCTTACTTCTAGTACATTAGATTGGTACTCAGCAACGGAGAAGTGAAAACTGATTTTAGATCAAAATTTAACTTCCCCTTATGATTTTTTTTCCAATTACAACATTTGAATTGTGAGGAAGCAAATACAATTGGTATGATTATTTGGTTTTAGCTAAACGGACGGATCGGGTGATGGAATTTTGACGGGTTTGGAAGGACATGCAGTATATCAACCTTAAATCCTTTGGGTTTTTTTTTCTTTTCAAGTAAACAGTAAAAAACTAATAATTGCCAGACGAGTCGTTGTCAGATATAAATTTAAATAAATTGTTCGCCAAATTTTAACAGTAGGTAGGTATAGGTAGTAATAGTTGTACCTGTCTATAACCCTGATCCCAGTTTTTGCCAACGTTTCAAACATCAAATTTATTTACATACATATACATATTTTTCTGAAATTCTTACGATTTATAAAGAAAAAATCACTCTTTTTGCAAACTCACCACTATATCAATATATCTAAGCATATGGAAAAGGACAGACATCAACATAACGTACGTTGCACGATAAACATTTTCATAAACATTTAAATAACACACAAATGGACGTAATTATGTTTAACAAAAGTACAGAACAGACAAAAAAAAATTTGAGCCAAGCTTACTCTCCTAAGTCCCAAACCACTCTAAGCATCTCAGACCTTGGCAGTCATTCAGTGGCAAAAAAAATTATTTCCCTGTCTCAAGTTCGCTATTACATGTTTTTTTTACATGAAACACCACCCCAAAGTTCCATGCATCGAGACTTAAGAGAAAAAATTGCGAAAAGCTTTTTTCTCTCTTAAGTTTTGCAAATCAAAAATTCCAATTCAACAGATTAAAGCTTTTTAAATGTATGTATGTATTTATGCCACTTTACTATGTACTTGATTCAATTTATTCCCTTTGACGATGGTAGATATTTTGCCATTGCACAAGGATAAAACAAATTTTCAAGGGTAAAGCGCATGCAGAATGAGCGCATTCCATATTCCATATCGTTTTTAAGTTCACTGTGTCTAGGTCAACACTATATACGAGAATCAACATACCTACATACAAGTAGGATGAAGCTGTTGCAGGTTTTTGGTCATGACCTAAATTTCTCCTGATGTTAAACTGGCTGAAAACGTACGTTCGGGATTTCAATAATAACCTTCCCAATGGCCTTCCCAATGAAAACCATTTGTTGCTTTAAATTACGCAAATTATTATGCTTTAAGGTAAAACTTTCTGTTACATAAAATTTATTTTGGAATGATAAGGTCGGAGAAAAAGGTAAATTGGGAAATATTATTAAGGTTGTCCGTTTGTTTTTATTTACTTTTTATAATATATAAAACCAGCTTGTGACCCAGATACGTGTCAAAATAATTTTTGTTGGGCCCTAGATGTGTCCACTCGTTCAATTTATTTATTTGTTTATTTGCTGAATAGACGAAATAGGATGTCAATTTGTCCAATGACAATGTACGTTATCATTTCTTTTGGAAAATTGACTTTTAAAACATGATTTTGTTGTCACACTTCGCTTGACACAAGACTTTTTTAATTTGAGCAATACGAAATGGGAAATAAGTTGAAGAAAAGCAATTTCAATTTTAATTCTTTTCCAGAAAAAAATGTTTTAATCGAGAACCCTGGTCATTCACCTCAACTGAAAAGAAACAATTCTCTGAGGTTATCCAATTCACAAGAACTATTATTTCATCCATTAACCTCTTGTCCTTCACCTTAAAAGAATTGAGTAATTATTCCGTTCTCTAAAAACGTAATTAAACATCTTTCCGCCAAACTAATTTCAAGAATAAACAAAGCCTTTCTAAGAATCATCTAAGGCCACCCTTTTATTTCTACCCCGCAGCAATTCAAAATCAGGTAAATTACAAGGAAATGTCCAATGACTCAATTTCATATTTCATTAAATTTCCTTAACGAAAGTGTCACCGAGTCACCATCACGCCCGCGCCGCCGCCGGCGACCTGCCACGCCACCGTGTCTTTTATGCTAATTGGTTTTTGTAATTACGTTAGCTGTAATATTCCTTTTGAACAGTTGTGAGTATTCAAGATATGCGTTTAATCGTCAGCGTAATGAATCATTAATAACGTGGCCATAATTTGTTGAACCATTGACTTTAGACGGTTATATTCCAAAAAGCAAAAGGCTTTTGTCGTAAGGCTTTAAAGTTTATCTCTTTGACAAGAACTTTGCGACAAAATTTAAGGAGAAAATTAATTTGTGTCCAAGAATTGATTTTTAAGGTTTTGTTTAGCTTATCTTAACTTTTTGACTAGCCCGGATTAGCTAAGTTCAAACAAAAAATTGTCATCCCTGCTTCACAATATTTGTTGATAAATTAAATTGTGTAGGTATTATCCAGGCAATTTAGACTCAAGGAGGCCTTAGAAACTTTATCATTTAAAATGTCCTTTCAAGTGTTACCGACCATCTGCTCAAAGTGAAAATAAGTAAATTCATCAAATTCTGCTTACCTTTCTTTAGCTGGAGACTTAATCTAGACCTTTCATTCAACTGTCAACTAGAGAATCCAACAAAATTCCTTATTTTGGCATCTAATTAAAAAAATAATTTGCCAACAATTTACCTCATCAAGATGAGCAGCGAAAAAAGTATAAAGATGTCTTAATAAAAAAATTTTGGTTGCTCACGAATGACAGAATGAAACTTGCGGTTGTTTGTTCCTTAATGAATTAATTTGTGGTTTGGAATAAATTCTTATTGCGCCTATCAACAGTTTATTCCCCTCGAAAAATGCCATTGCTGGTGTTTGAGCAATGTGGAAAAGTGTCTAGGTTAGGTATATCCCTGTTGCCAAGATATCTTACTATCTACCTTGTTTCTCTTTATTTAGATACCCTGAGTACAATGAAATTGCCAGGCTGAAGATTTTGTAGTTCAACTTATTTTGCTTTTTTGTTTCAAAGTCGCATGGAAATTGAAATTTCGTGACAGTCATTAAAACCAACCAAGAAATCATAATGAAACCGAATAATTGTGGATTTCATGAGATGATAGAATTTTTGGTGGTTCAATTTTTAATTAAATTTAGGAAGCCTTGAATCAAATCTAATGACATATAAGCTATCATGCTATCTTGAAAAATCATTAATTAAAAACTTCCATGTCACAACTGTAGTGTCCGTGGCTTATGTGCGTTGGTTGCTAAGCAGAATGTTGTGGTTTCGAATGCTTCTCGTGCCCATAAACATTTTTTCCTTCCTTCCAAGAGTATCAAATTGTCATGAAAAAAGTGCTTCTTAACTTTGCTATTAGGAAATGGCGTTAAATTGTAGGTCCCCTCAATTCTTCACACGACCTGAGAGAATTGTTGATGAGAACAAGCCACTCAGGCCTCATCTCTTCAAGAGCTGTCGCGCCACTCTATTTATTTTTATGTCACAACTTCTTCTTCTTCTACTGTTGTTTCGCAGGCTGCTGTTACCAGTGGGATCATGACGTTATCTCGAATACAAAAATCTCGAATGTAAAAACTCTTGAAACAAAAAAATAAAAATAAAAATCCCGCAAAAATCTCGAATGCAAAAATCTCGAACGTACAAAAATCTCGAACGTTCAAGAATCTCGAAGAACAATATCTTGAAAGCCGAAGTATATAGTAAGTTGATCGTCGTACAAAGTTCAATTTACCAAAAACTGAAGAGCGTAACAAAAGTCGACAAGCAAATCGCGATTGTTTTTTCGCTGGCCCAAGCCTTGTTTACCAACAATGCGCTCGAAGCCAATGCTGTCAGGGCCAACTTTGAGAGTTGAAGTACCCCAAGACGATAACGATGTCACCATTTGGAACGTCTCTATACGTGTACAAATTTAGTGGAACAGAGAAACTGGATATTTATCGGAGCGTAAAACTGAATGATGGCGATTTTGCCGTTATTTTTCTAGACGATACTGATATTTAGGAAATTGCTTAGACTTTTTCAGACTTCCTTAGTCAGCAAAATACCAACCTTTCTGTCTTAGACTGTCAATGACAATCAATGCAAAATATGACAACAATTATTACCTTAGCAAAGTCTTAATTATCGTCAGTGTAACCAAAAAGTCAATTACCTAGTTGTACTTTGAACCCGAGCAAAACGTATTACTTGGACAATGGTCTCCTTGAGGCAGCCTCTGTAAGCTGTGTTTCTTAAGATTCTGCTTCATTCTTTCTCTTAAAATTTAATGGATATGTTGTCATTTTTGTTCATTTCATTTTATGATCTTCAAATTAAGTAGCAAAGATATATTTCACGACATTTTCTTTCAACAACGAACCTACCCATTTAATTAAGTTCATTACATTACCATTAGTGTGCGTGCCAGAACAACCGAATTGATGTGGTGTACATTTTACGAGTACAAAATATGCAAAAAAAGGGAAAAATAAAAACATTCCTACAACCAACAACACGGAGGTATACAAATGTGAATCAATAAATTTCACATTTAAAATGTAGAAGAAAAAGGAATGTCTCGTACACTCCGTATTCATGTTATCCCGCATCATTTTTTAACGTTACACAAAATCCGCTTAGCAGAGTTACGAAGACGGAATTTGTTCTTCAAATTCATATTTGAATTTCTGTTTTCTGAATTTAAAATGTTTATTAAGACTTCAAAGAATGAATTTTTTCCTGAAATATTTTTTCTAGGAAAAAAACAATCTAATGATTCGCCATGTAGAAACACGCTTTAAGCCTTTAAGGACAGCTCTCCTTTGAACCTTTTTCGCATCAGGCTCGTTGATACTATCATTTTTAATCAAACAAGCACAAAAAACACAACCAAACAAATACGAACAACATTTTCCATTTTTTTTTCATTTTTCATTTTAATAAGCACAATGAAAGATACACAAATCCCCTGAAGGATTTTTAACCCTCAACCAAATTTATTTTTTAAGAACCACAGAAATCTCCTACAAAGAGAGAATATTAAATTAAACTTTTCAACAGACTTTTTTATTAGTACCCAAGCACAAAAGATGAAATAACGAAGGTAATCTAATCTCACATGTGTAACTTCTCATTTTTTATTCAGATCACAGGACAACAAAATTGAAGTCAGAAATCTCAAGTCATGGACCATCAATCTATCAAACAGAATTCATTTTTGGAAAACGACTCGGAAGTGGCTGAGGAAGTTTGTGAAGATGGCCACAAGTCGTTGTCACCAGCATCGGCGGGATCGTTGCCAATTATGGAACGGGATTCGAATTCGGAGACAAGGGCTTCTACATCGTCTCTAATTACACCCCTGTCATTGCAAAGGAGAAAAGGACGTCTTCAACGGTCGCATAGATTGCCAACAGACAATGTGTCTTTGACATCCTATTCAGCTTGGGAGGCATTGATTAAGGAGAGTTTTGGTCAAGTTGCATGGCCGGTGAAGATAACTTCGTGGGAGTTGGTGGACGATCGGGTGAAGGCTGTTCCAACAAGGTGAGTGATAGAAATGTATAGGTACCTAATAAAAGACGTCTTGTGCATTAAAGAGAGAGGCAAACTAATAGCAGCCAGTGCTTGCCACTCGCTCGAAGGCTTCGACTAATTTTCTAATTTTAAAATTTCAGGAATAATAAATGTTTATTCTCTAACAATCAAAAAGCAGTATTGTTATTGTTACAACGTTTGAAAATATTCTTGCCAATAATTTTGAGATAGTTTTTCGAAATGGTTACAAAATACAGTAATCTGTAGTCTCAATATATTTTACTTTAGCTATCGAAATAGTAAATGCAATATAAAAACAAAAATCACAAACAGAGGGAAACTTGTTAAATTGAAAATTGTTTTCAAAAAATTTTCCTGAGACATCTGATTCGCAACAAACATTTGGTAGAAACGGATAGACAAAATTCGTTTGAACGTTTTTTGCTTAGGAAATTTTCCTTATTAAGTTCTTAATATAATGTCTGACTGTCACAAATATAATAATATATTTACAACTAAAATGTATTATTATGAATGGACTCAAATAGCTTTGGAATGACGAACATTATTGCAATGGGACGATAATCTTGTATTTCATTTTAACTACCCTTTTAGGTATTGGCGATTGGTGTTATGTAAAAACTTTTTCAAAGGTCAGGCAAAATTGAAGATCTGCGCGAAACGAATATGAAGAAGATAGAATAAGTAGAAATAGAAATAAATAAAATTTGCCATACCAAAATTAAAGTAGGTACAAGATTGGAAGCAGAGATAAAAAAAAAATTAATCCACATATTTCGATATTTCGATAAAGTTTTTTATTAAAAAAAAAAAAAAAACAAGAAACTGTTTACTCTCTTGACGCAAAAAAAGTTGGCCCACATTTATTTTAACCCAAAAAAGTAGGACCAATTCTAAGAACTTGGCTTTGCCCTTTTGTTTGATAATGGCCTTTATTCGTTTTGGAAGATCCTCAGTTGGATTTGCCCTTAATTCTTTTTTTATTTTTCCCCATAAAGTCTCTATGAGAGAAAGGTCCGCGCTGTTTGCAGGCCAGGGTAGAACGGGATCGAAGCCAGCTCATGTTAATCTTAGCTGTGTAACACGATGCGCCATTTTGGTGAAAAATAGAGTTACCATCTTCTGTTTGCAATACATACCTGTGAGGGTAAAAGTTGATGTTCTAAGATGTCTTGATACCTATTGGCGTTCACAGTACCGTCAATGAAGCAAAGGCTTACCACCACTTTATCACGAATCTCCCACACATAAAAAAAATAAACGGTAAATGGCAAGAGAGTTCATTTTTGCAATGAAAATCTAACGGGTCATTTTTTTGGCGGTGGTAATGACTGGGTTTACATGGAGAGATAAAATAAAACACTATCAAATAATTCAATGTGTAAAGGTTTTGCCAGAAACCTGTCAGCGTTAACCATTTTAACAAAAAAAAAAATACTATTTTATTTATTGTGTCTTATGATTATTAAACTAAACGGGGAATATTGTAAAATTCAGAATACTAGACAGGCCAACTATTTTGCGTTTGGGTCGTATATTATATATACATAGAAAAACATGGTGCTGTAGCGTAAATCATTAGAAAGAAACATAGGTCCTTTTTTATTACGCTTTTAAGAAGCATGTTCAAAAATATTACACATTGCCATGACTTTGGTTGAAAAAATGTCTAGTTCTGTTAATAAGTCAATGGTGCGTCATGAAATCTTTTTGACTACATGACTTTATTCTTCATTTGCTTGTATCATCAGTTTCAATGCAGAATGTTGATAAAAAAGATCTAAGTATCAAAAAAGTAGAAAAATCCACTTAAATACAAATCAAATACTTTTGCAATGTTTAAAGTGAAAACAGCCTCGATGTATTTAACTGCATTTTTTATTTATATTCTTTTCGTCCTTGTTTCAATTTTGTTTGTATAAACATGTTGGCATGCCAATAGTTCAGAAAAAAATAATTTACTATTGAAGTATCTCGTAAACATCGTTTTGTGGCTGTTAAATGTCTAGGACCCTCGTGTTTTTAAGTGGTGCACAAGAAAGCTTTTAATCAAGTTAATTAAGGCAAAAATGTGTTATTTGTTACGTGTTTTCACTTTTCAGTGGTTGAGTAGAAAATGTTCAAGGACATCACTGAGAGCAATTAAATTGGATATTAACCTTATTCCTGCGGCTTTAGGTAAACACAACCATGTGCGATGGATCACTTTGTCTCTCATATTTAAGACTAAACAAATGCTTCTTATAGCTATACCTTTTTCTGGTGAAAATTGATGTTACAATTCAAGCTAAAAATCTGTAACGAAAACAAAAGAATCACCTTATTCACCTTCGTAGTTTCTATTTCAAAATTGAGTCTTATTTATTTTTAATTTGCTTCCGTTTAGTAAACTTTTTAATTAAAAAAGAAAAATACTGCAAAAATTAAAACAGGGCTTCGTGTAATTTGAATTTCATCTCCTTTCATTCGTTATCGTGATGGGCCCTCGGTCGTCAGAGAATCTCAACCTGCCTGTTTATTCTTGTTGCTGTTATTGTCAAACTCAACAGGATAGCATCCTTCCGACACACATAAAAAAAGAATGACAGTCGAGAAAGGCATAGAAACTTAATAACTGCCTGGAAATCACTTCTGCCTTCATTTCTAGCTAGCTCAATAATAAGTTCACTAGTTCACTCTTCTCTGTCAGGTAAATTAAAATGAAGGATCCTATAGAGAGTTTTTCTATGAAGGGAGTCGTTTCTATATCGATTTTGCAAATAACTTGTCTCTGCAGTAGGTTCTTACTGTCCTATTGACAATAGCAATGGGGTATGAGGCAAGGGAAAGTTTGTATAATTTTATTGTTTTGTTGAAGTTTGAGAGCCCTCTTTATACTGAGATCGAAGAAAACACGCATGGAGTATATTTGGATATGCGTTTGTAGTTGGGACTTTCACCAGTGAGTTCACCAACCATTTGGATTTTATTTACAAAATAGAACTATAACTCAAAAAAATGAATGTCTTCATTTACTCAAAATCAACTCTGAAACAGTTTTAAAAGGTCATAAAATTGATTTTTTCAGAATACCTCAATGAACATTTTAGAATGTCCTTCTGTCTCTGAAGTATCAAAAAATTGCAATTCACTTCCATCAACCACAATCTATATCTGTGTCATTCATTAAGCTGACTCCTCAACCTCATCAAATCAAATTCTATTCACTCATTGATGGAATTCATTTGTCGATGTTGGTGGTGTCGGACTCGGACGTCCAACAGCGCGACTTCCGTCGAAGTTCTTTTTGAATGTTCTTCACACAACCACACAGTGCCGGCTTTAGGGTATGGCGACCCAGGCGGTCGCCTGGGGCGCCGCGGTCCAGGGGCGCCGTGTTAGCCAGCATAACTTCACCATAGGCAAGAAATAAATCAACAAGTTGTGAAGTTGTCAAGCTCTAGCTCAAAATATTGAAATCGAAAAGTTTCATGAGTTTCATCTTGTTTTGTTATAGCAGATTATTCTCTTCTGTTTCCAAATGTCATTTTGTTTTTATTTTCACCATACACTGCACATAGAAAACAGGAAAGAATTGAGGAAGTGTTTGGTAAAAAAACGTTGAGTTTCGTTATGGCATTGCATTTTTTAATCGCTATGGTAGTCCTAGGGGTTTTTTTGACGTAGGGCTTCTCATCAGTTGGCGCTATTAATTTTGTATTGTGTTTGTATTATCTATTTAAGTAATGAATTTTCCGTTTTTAGCACCACCAGTCAAAATCAACCCTTGGACTTTTATAGAGATTAGAAATACATACAATGGATATGCGTATCAAATGATATAATTAACAAGGTATTATCATTAGAGAAGAGATTGCAAATTAGGTATTTTACAATTACTGTCAACTATTTTTTATTATTGTTTTTGCTGTCAGCCAGCAAATTCTGTTCTGTTCTTGACATTTTTTTTAGAAATACATTTAACTATAGTTAATACTAAAACTAGGAGGAAAGGCACGGTGACCACGGAATCACTATATATGTAGCGACTTAGTTGAACACTCAAGGGCTTAGAACACCTATGTATGATGAAAAAGCTAATGTTGCCGTTAACATGAGGTAAATTAGAAGTTATGGAACGATATTTAGAAGATTATTTTGTGGTATGGCAGTTTTTGGCTCAAGGCACGTTATATCCACAGTAGTTCAAGGGTAGCCGCAAAATCCCACCCCTCCGACGAACAAGCCCAATTGGTCATGCTAGCGTGCCTGCCGACAGCTCACCTCAAAATAAACCAAAATCCTTGAGATCCTGTAGTTCACGGTATAATGGTGTATTTGCATACAGTTGCAATAGTTAAATAGTTAAATAATAGCTTAAATACCGTTACAAGTTCTAGCTTTTAAAACTAGGTTTAGTGAAATTTTAGAGCTTATTTGAGTTCTAAGTCAATTTTTCTCCAAGTTTTAACGCGATAAAACTTCGATTTAGAACTTTGTTATAGTTGGAACTTCGCATTCGAGGGTCTATAGTGCCTTAAAACCTTATTTATTATTTAGGTGGAGGGAGATATACTAAAATGGATAAAATTTTCTTTGAATTTCTATTTATGGACGTTGACTTTGAGTACTAAGCGAACGTTATCCTGGAAGAACGGCATATTTATCGGATGCCAATGCCAATACGTGCCACTATTAATACATGGGACGACACTGATTTAAGAAATAAAACGTTTTTAGCAGTTTATAACTGGTTGACATCCACAACCACGGTAAAAAATGGAATGAATTTACTATGCACTTTTTTTTCTTCACAGTTTATGGGGCACGAGTAGGATTCGAATCTCACATTCTACGTAACAGTTAACGCACATATGCACCACCACGCCACAAGAAAAAAAAAAAAAAAAACAAAAAAAAAATGAGTGCAAAGTCTAAAATTATTTGTATTTTGCTTCGAATTGAAGTAAATGTCTGTCCAAAAATACTGCCGGATGACTCAAAAGTTTCAAAAACATGCTTGAACTAGGTTCAAAAAATAACAAGTTCTAAGCGCTTAGAACTCAATGATGATTTTAGATCGAGTTCCTGAGAAGTGAAGAAATGTCAAGTTTCAAATATTCTAAAAACTAAGTTCTACCGGTATACCGAGATTCACTAGGTCAAGTTTTTAAGGGAATTTAAGACTTGGTGAAGAAATTGGGCGTAATTTTATCGAAGTTTAAGCTATAAAAAGTTCCAAATCGAAGTTTTAACACATAAGAACTTGGTGAAAAATTGACTTAGAACTCAAATGAGTTCTAAAATTTCACAGAACCGAGTTTTAAGGGCTAGAACTTTTTCAAGAAATTAGGCATAGGTGTATTTGTGTTTACCATTTTCAAATTTAAAAGAAATCAATATTAACAGGATAAAATTAATTATTATTACTAAATTATTAAGAAGAATTAATGAAAAAGCATGCAAATATGAATAGCTAACGCATAGTGGCTTGAAATGTTTATAATATTTGCGTAGGAGAATTATACACAGTTATTCTTTAAAGCATAAATTCTACTTTTTATACTTTTTATAAGTGAGATACAAGAGTCATCCTTTTTAATTCTGGAGAAGGAGGTTATAAAATTTTTAATTAAAAAACAGGGCGCCAAATATTTCACTCGCCTGGGGCGCCAAGATGGCTAAGGCCGGCCCTGCAACCACATAATTAGTTTGTGTCCGAAGGAAGGATACTATCCTGGCAGCCTGCAGGGGGTTCGTAAATTGGTTTTTATCTCATCAACACCATGTTGCAGGTTGTTTGTTCCAATTTGCAATATCTAAAAATAATGGGGCACCTCCTTTGACACTATTCGTTAGCTATAGAGCTGCATTTATCGTTCTTACTTCAGTATTTGTTTTACCCACAACCCACGTGGCAGACCACACCAGCAGTAGCAGCTAGCTATTGGTTTTCATTTCAATCAATAAATTTTTGAATTGATTTTATTCACGTTGGTCTTTTCACCGAAGGAAAGCTAAGCAAAACAAAGAGCAACAAAATTATACTGACCATCATTAGATTAACTGGAAAAGGTATAACCACTCTTGGTCAGTATTATGTCCCCTGAGGATTAACCAATTCTGGTCATCATTGTGTACTTTAATAATTTCAGTTGAGCAGCAAAGTTTCTCGTGACATGTGGTCGTCCTTAACGCTAAACAAATATTTTCTCCCAGCCATTTGAATATCTGTTTGACTCGAAAAAGTTTAAAGTATTTTTGATTGTTGCAATGTCAAAGTGGTCATTGTTGCGTAACGAATTTAATCCGATAAAAAGTCAAGAACACAAAAATGTCAATGCCGCCGCTGCCGCTGCTGACTCTTCTTCCCAATCGGTGATGACCGCGTCGCCAAAAAGTCTGCTCAAATGGCAAAGAAAAACGGAAAAATTGAAATCACCAAATCGACCCTATTTGAGTGAACAAAAGAAATTCAAAAGTTTCGACTTTGTGACACGCAATATAATCGGTCGTCGGTCGCAGTTCAGTTCGTCTGAGTTGAATTCTCAAGAGGAGGCGGTTGTTATTGTCAACCCTAATACCTCACCTTGTTTGCGAGGACGACGTTTTGAAAATGTTTTGCAAAAGCGAAAGAGGTTCTTTTTGAATTCTTTTGAAAGTCCGACACATGGGTTACAGAGGCATAATTGTGACAAGTAAGTTTTTGTGGAATTCATTTTTGTTTTTTGAGATAGAATTTGTTTTGATGAGACACAGGGCTTTACTTTGTGAGGCTCAAATTAATTTGCAGAATTTTATAATTACATGACCTTTAGAACCAAAATGGTTAAACTCCTTTGAAAATAATAACAGGTTTTCTGTTGCTTTTTAATGATTTTTTTGTTAGTAAAGTTGTCTCGCGGATTATCCTTCGTCAATGAATTTGTCTCTGTTTATTATAAGGATAATAGGTATGAACAAAATTTGCTTTACAAAAACAAAAAACAAAAATATTAGATAAGCGAAAAGTGCAAAGACAGCTCATCTTGTGATATGCTTACAAAAATTAACAGCTTTATTTTCATTCATTTTTCTTTTGTACTATTTTCTAAATGAAATTGCAGCGGTGCTTTAGTGTCCAAAATACCATCTTTCTTCTTCTTCACTTCAGTTAAAACAATCTAAAAAAAAGTCGTATGTAAATGTTAAAAATTTA
Organism: Sphaerophoria taeniata; assembly: GCA_943590905.1. Taxonomy (NCBI): domain Eukaryota; kingdom Metazoa; phylum Arthropoda; class Insecta; order Diptera; family Syrphidae; genus Sphaerophoria; species Sphaerophoria taeniata. The sequence continues at coordinate 32,247,387 of OX016541.1, forward strand.
GTTCTAACGATAATTTTTTTTCTCAAAGTTACCAACCATTTGAAGAAATGTCAAATTGTCGAAAAGTTTGACTTTCTAGCTTAACTCTGGAATTGCTTGGTTATTGTATAAGCAAGGGTTCCGTACCTAGTGGTTCTTCTTCCAAAATGATTTGTCTTAAATATGTTAATTTTTTTGTATAATTAGTAAAAGAGACACACGCTATTTTTCAAACTTTAGTAGGTGATTGTTTATGATAAATATTGACTAACAGACTTTTCACACCAGACACTATAAGACAATAATCTGAATAAACGCGGTGCAAGAAAAAGTATATTTTATGTAAACATCATTAATATTTACATATACTGTTGGCCATAGAATTAGCACATAATACTTTATTTGAGAAAAAATCATCATAGGCACCTGTTGAAAATTTCTTAATAAGAAATTTGCACATTATAACGATTTACACTGAAAAAGTTTTTGGGAAATATATAATTTTTTGTGTGTAGTTTTATTAAATACCGTACGTTGAAACTTTTCAGCTACAGCAAATTTTTGAAAAATGTCAATGTTATTACCATCAGATATAGTGGTGTACCATTAACAACCGATTGCTGTTTATCTTTGGATTTATATCCTTCCTTACCACGACCTCATATGATATTCTAGTGTGAAACAATTCCAAAACGACCATCAAGAAGTCAGTTAGACGGTTCTTAGGGTCTTTATCTCGGATTACTCATCATCATCGACATTATTGCATGAAAGTCGGGTCGAGTTGTGAACCTTGAAATTTACCAGACGCTATTGTGGAGGCTTTATATACCCATATATTGGCAATAGTGACAGAAAAACATTTTCATAGTATTGATTGGACAAAACTCTACTGTAAAGGTTGCTAAGTTTCACAAACAAAAAGTAAAACTAGAAACAAAAAATTAAAAAAAAAACACGTATACGCCCGAGTGTACATTTTTATTACATATGTAGCAAAATACGAAATCACTTTATAAAATACATGTAAATTTGAGTGTTTGTTTTTATGTCCGGTATAGACTCTTAAACGGCCTAATAAAGATTTTTGAAATTTTCTTGGTAAATACAGTTGTATTTAGCGATTTTTCCTTTGAAAAAAAAAAACGGTAAGAACATACAGAAGAGTCGAAAAACTGAAAAAATCATAGTTCGAAAACAATTTGTCCAATTATGGACTCTCCCATTACTGCACTATAATTAAGATCTGCTAAGTTTCTTCCCATGGCACGATACCTTAGCGTTGCTGCAAGTTTATCGTTTGGGCTTATTGAAGTTCGAAAATGGGTGCATTTTTTTTTTTTTAAATAAACAAACTAATTAATTTCACCAAATAAGTGCTCATTCAAAAATAGTTTTTGTAGTCTTATACTTCTGAGAGCTGAATTTCTCGAAAAAAATGCAACGCGTAAATATTTATCGCTTAAAAATTATTTTGTTCATACATTTTTTTCTTTGAATTTCTTGTTTTGTAGCCAGTGCTAGAATTATTACACACAGGCTTTTTCTATATCATCCATTTTTATTTTCTTGTATCAACTTTTAATTAATAGGGGTATTCACGTAAACGCGGAAAACCCATAGAAACCGTAGAAACCGTAGAATTTTCTATCGGTAGAAATGAGCTGTCAAAATTTGTATGGGAAAAATTTTCTGCAGATCGTAGAATTTTATCTCACAAATTTGAAGCAGAAACTGTAGAAAAAAAACCTGATAAAATTTATGACGTTTATTTTGACGTTTAATTTGGCGCTCATTTCATCTTTTCTCCAAAGCGGGAAGTTCTCGTCATGTCCAAATCATTTAAAGTGATTTGTTCATACAATTGAATGAATTTTGTTTTAAAACTACTTCTTGGCATCTTGAAGAGCAAAAATTAAAATGTAATTAGAATAAAAAAGGAAATCACTTTAACATAAATTATCGAATGACGTGAATTGAATAAATTCACTTTGACGTTTAACAAACAGCTGTTTGTTTCCCTTGTTTACGCAACTATTTTCTGGTGGGGTGTTCATTTAAATCTTTTGCGGAATTTTGTATTTTTCCGCAAAGTAGAAAATTATCTCGTTACGTAAATACCCTTAATATATATTTTTTTATTTTATACACTACACACCGAAGAAAGTAGAATCAATGAATAAAATCTAAAAAATGTTTGAACAAATTATTTCATTAAAATGATAGTGTGTGTCATGAAATAAAAAAATAAAAAGTTTAAAAAATTTAATGATGAAAACAAATGATAGTGTGTACCCTACTTTACCCTGTGGTCTTTAGAAATGTAGTTATTTTCACATGTTTTCTTATTATTTCCAGAAGATAAGATCGCCATTGCTAAATTTTATGTGGCCACAGAATTAGCGCACATTGTTAAAATTGTGTTAAAAGTGTAAACAAGACATTAGCTTTCTTCAGGTTTTTATAAAAAAGTAAAATTAAATTTAAAGCAAGTTTTTCGAAAAAAATTTACGCATGGAAAAGGGAAGTGTACGTGAGGAATATTGAATCGTACTTCAAACTTCAAAACTATTTATTTTGAAAATATAAAATATGTTGGTTATTGGAGGCAGTTAATGAATTTTTGTACTCATATTGAAATCAAAATTGTTTTAAAATTTGATGAATCTGAAAATTAGTAGGATATTGAAAAATTATCAATGTTTCATATTGGATTTTAACAATTTAATATTGGCCATTATTCTGACTTCCCTTTATATCACGATAAGTAATCGAGTGCAAAATGTTTTATCAAAAGGTATGTCATTCATGCAAACCATATGCATATTAGTTGGGGAGAGGTGCGTAACGTTAGAATTGGAAACTATACTTCAAAGTTTTACGGCTGAGCAAATATTTAAAACTCGTTTGCGAAAGACGAATGAACGAAAATGAAAAGATCAGTTGTCTGTGTGAAAACATAATGCTCTTTACAATTATTTCACTAATAAGTGAAAGCAGTTTCTGTATCGATCTCAAGCTGTAGTAGGTACACATTTTTTTCTACCACAATCTTTTCAAAGTTTATTTCCATTTTACTCGACAATAATTTCTTTTATGTAAGCGGTATAGAAATTAATGTTTTCATTTGTTTCTAGCAAATTTTATTGAAATAAAAAATTTTCATCCACACCGTTTTCAAGATACAAGGTCGTTCATTTCGTGGTTTCAAGTTGTTACCGCTGGAACTTGATACTTCTTTGATTCAACTGTCATTAATATTAGTACAGACTTCCGCTGTTAGCTATATGCTTTATGATTCTATTAAACTAGTAGGTACTTAGTTTTTGCTAATTTTAGCACAACAAATTGATTTTAGGGCTTCTAACTTTCTTCCAATTTAGAAATGTGAGATGTGACTAGTTTTTTTTTTTACTTTTCTCTCGTTAATATAATAATGAAATGAAGTTTCAATTGCATAAGTCAAATGAAAATATGATCGTAGCATAAACTTTAAAGGGGATACCTTGCATAATATACCAAACAACGTGTTAACATACTTGAAGCATGCTTTATAAACGCATTCGCATAACACTTTGATTATGGTGTTTGTTATCTACCTAATCAAGGCCAGTGAAAGTTTTGCTGATGATTTTACCAATTTTCCAACGCTAGCAACAATAACAATTATAAAAGTTCAAACCATGCAAAAATGTAACTCCGCTGAAGCTGACGTCCCTTTAATACGCTTCTATGGTGTTAAAAACAGGTGATAATTCGTCGCCCGAGAATTGGTTTGTTCCATACGCCACTTTTGTCGTTTTCGAGTTAGGAATGGATTCTATGGGAATTTTGTATGCTCTTTCTAAATCTGTGATCAGATTTGTGCTACGTCTTTTCAATCCCGAGATATCCAACATCAATTTTGTTCCATATCCACCAAAATCAACATTTTCTAGAATTGTTTTGTGCCATAAACCATTTTTTGGCGTTTGGGACATTTTTCCATATAAAATTTGTCAAGTTTTTTGTCAGAATTGTTTTGTTCCACGTGCATATTACGGTGACCCTTGTCATCCTAAGAATGTGGAGAATTAGTTTGTCCTACGTGCACTTGTGTTAAAGAAATGCTATGTTTATCGCAAACAAAATTTTAGTATTGGTTTGTGCCATATCCATTACAATTGTGTAGATATCCTGAGATTATTGTATGAAATCATTTAGTCCTGACTTGGCTTGGCAACTACTTGACTCTTCAAGCGATGAAGATGGTAATGAATTCAATTTTGAACACTTTTTTCGAAGAAGGTTAAGTTCAAATGACTCTGCCCTTGTTTTGCAAGATGGTCAATCAAAGTGAAAACTTCATTGAAACTATAGATGCATACGGTGAAGAAGATTTCAAGTCGCATCTGCGGCTGAACCGCTTGACTATAAATAAATTAACAAGTACATTACCTCCTTAAGAATTGCTGTACCTACTATTTTTATTTGAATATTCACAGTCGGAATTCAACTCAAATCCATAAACTTCGTTTTATGCTGGAAAACCTAGTATTGGCGCAAAAAATTGAGGTACTAATCTATGTATGGTACATAAGCAACACCATCACTTTAAGGCAATTGGGAATCTATTCGGTGTATCAAAATCTTCAGCCTGGGGTGTTGTGGGTCGAGTAAGCAGCTGGCTTGTTTCCAAAGCAAATGTGTATATAAAGTGGCCACAAGGAGAACGTGTCTCTGAAAACTGCCGTCAGTTCGAAGCAAAAAAGAAACTACGAGGTGTAATCGGTGCCATTGATTGCACGCATATTACGATTGCTGCACCAAAATTAAACAAAAAGGGCTATTACAATCGTAAGCAAAACTTTACTATTGTTTTGCAAGGGGGCGTCGATGCTGAAAAAAAAATTCATTGACATTTGTGTTGGCGAGTCAGGATCTTTACACGATAGTCGTGTTTTGCGAAGATCGGCTTTGTATAGAAGAGCTCACTCCTACTTTGCCCAATTGTTGTCCAACAATACATTTCTGTTGGGTGATTCAGCCTACCTTGCTTCAAAATAGTTCCACCTTACAAGGACTACGGCCAACTTACGGACCAACATCTAGCATTTAACAACCTGCATTCAGCTACAAGAATGGTAGTTGAAAATGCATTCGGCTTGTTAAAAGTACGATTTATACGCCTAAACTTTGTTATAGCGCAGTAGAACTGCTTTAATTTTTTTTTTTTTAAGAAAAATGTTTTAAAAAAAAGATATAATCGATTTTCTTTTCAAATTTTAGCATCCAGCTACATGCATTCTTGCCTTTCACATTATGCATTGATGAGAATTGGTTTGTGCCATATCCATTTTTGTGTGTCCCACGTGTATGGAAAAACAAATCATTTTCAAAATGTATGAGGTGGGACACAAGCCAAAAAAGTAGACTTTTGTGCTGATAAAGGTATCTTGTTAACGGTAAGGCAAAAAACTTTGAAAATTGGTAGGTGAAGTTTTAATAAGATTAATTTCAATTTAAAAAAATAAAAGAAAAATCCTATCGCACAGTTTCGGAGTACTAAGCACGCGAACCTTTAAATGCGTTTTTCTCGAAAAAGTGCCAATGGCATATGGAACAAACAGCATTTTCTTCAGCAATGATTATTAATTTATTATTGATAGGTAAAGGTGTCATTGGTTCGTTCTCCTTCGAAGGATCCCTGGACTTGCGATCAAAGTCAATTTTGAGTGATATGGTTGAATGATAACCGTCGATGGAAGTATGGAACTTGAATGATATTTGGTTCCAACAAGTCGGGACCTTAAGAAACGCAGAAAAATCTAGCAAGACAACCCTGACACTCATATTTACCGGACTGAGAGTAAATGACCAACAACGCCAACCAACGCGGGTACGTGCGTCGTGCACCTCAGTCATTCATACTTCTACCATTCGGCTATTAGCACGATGTAAAAAATTATGCACACTCAAAAGTCATAATTGGTGCTATATGCTAGGAATGCCTGCAATATAGTTCAAAAAGAGCCATCGGGGATGTGTTGCGTATTGGAAAAGGTTCAACAATTAACAACAAATTTTGTACAGTTTGATTGTTTCGTACAGATTCATATTTATAAATGACTTCATTCGGAGCAACTGAAATAGTTTAAAATACTACTCACTCACTTTCAAAAGTTAACCGTCGAAGGATGTTATACGAAGCTTTATTGAAAAAAAAATAACTTTAAGCTCGTTTCTTAGGGAAAACTTCTAAACATATTTTTTTTATAGGTTCTCCTTCAGGTGCTTACAACCTGAAAAATTTCTTGAATCTGCAAAAGCTTCGAGAGTTTAAAGTAGAAACATCTAACCAAGTACACAAACCTAATTCGAACTTTGTTTCCCAACATTGCAGAGTCTAAAAACTTCCGAAGTTTTCTTTTTCTGTTTGTTTCCTTCTTCTCCAAAACAACTCAACAGTTCCTTCCATGCGCATTGCCAATAGAATCCACCATGCTGTTTCAAAAAGGATAAACATTGTTTCATTAACAAATGTGTGTATACCAAAACAATGCAGACAACTCTCGAAAATATACACAAATGTCGACATAAATACGTTAGTCTAGTTTGTTTTTGTTTTCCTCGGAATGTGGATTGCAACTGGTAGAAGGTATGCGCCCCAAAAAGGACCATATTGTATAGTTCACATTTATGTAGGTTATGTAAAGTTCTGCATTAAGGAGTTTCATTTCAGTTAGACGCAAGTCTCTGTCGCGTGAATATCGAACACTTAAATTTTCCACACCAAAATTAATTGAATACAAAAAAAAAATCAAAATAAATAAAACACACTATCGTCCTTAATCGAATCGAAGGATATAACAACGAATAAAAATACATAATGTGATTTTGTTTACTCAAAACCCCCCAAAACCACCCACATGTGAATACGAAATTAAAATACGTGTTTGTGTTACAAAAAAAAAATACAAATAAATAAATAAAAGAAAAATCAATTTTTATGAGCCCATGGAATAATTTTACCGGGTTCGTGTGTGAAAGAAAATCCTGATTAAGTCGTTTGATACACTTCGCACGACCGACGGTCATAACACCCACAACTCACCTTCTCAGTTCCTTGCAATTGCAATCAAGGTAAAGGAGCATTCGAATCGCAACGAATATAATCTGCACTGCAAATCATCTTTTGTGGCTGACAGCAATTGTTATTTTGTACAGTTTGCGTGCCGTTAAAATCGCGAGGCAACACTTCATTCGAATTGTATAGCTACGGTTGGAAGCACTTAGCAAAAGCAATCCAGCCAAATGAAAGGATACTCACCGCAGGCGGATACATTTTACTACCATGACATTGCCAACGAAGCCGCACAACGAATATAGGTCATCAAAACAAAACGGAAATCAGTAGTTTCAACAGAGCAAAAAAACGCACACCATTTTACGCTATTCCAATAACAATTTTCTATCTCTCTTCCTTCGTGTTCGAATCGAATGTGAAACTTAAAATTTCCCTGAACTCCCAACTCCGTCTCTTGACCTCATTTTTATTGTGTTTTCTTCTATATTTTCGATGCTGGCGTTGCATCAGTTTTAACTACTCCAATTACTGCACAAGCTACAAAAAATCATTGGGATTGTCTGTTGGTGTTACGTGTATCGATTGCATAGTGTTGAAGGACCTCGTGACGAAATAAAAGTGGCAGTTCAGCAGCCAGACGCACGGTTAGATAAGATGCTATGCTTCAATCTTAAATTGGCCACTATTTTTCGATCGTATCGTGATGAGTCCGTACGTGACCGCAGCCAGAGTTTGTGTGCACCACCTAATCGTGCCCCACCAAATAAGGATATTGGTGCTTTGAGAGTTCTTCAGCGACGAGCATCGAGTGTGATGTAAGTGTGAGTATATTCTGTATGGGTGGCGATAAACTCGAGTTATAATCAGTTTCTCGGTTGTATGGCTGGCATATACTTATGTATTGTTGAATATTGTGTGTGTAATCATGAAGTGACAACTTGACATGAATAACTGTTAAGCTGCTTGAAGAAGGGGTAGAAATTTAATCCGGACACCCTTGCTTCCAAATTTAATCAGCAAAAATAACACTGCAAACCGAGTGCTAAAGCTTACATGATTTTTTTTTTAATTTTAACTATAAATTCTAAAAAGGTAAATGAAAAAAACACTCACCATCATCGTCGGCCTGGTCCATGAAATATCACCCTTCATGTAGGTCTCCTTCAGCTAGTACTTAAATGCAGGGACGACGAATAATTTAAAAAACGTATAGATGGCAAATAGACTTTATTAATTTTATCGCCAAATGTACCTGAACAAGCCATAGTCAGACCAATAAAATTTCTTACATATTTATTAAGCAGGTATCGGCAATATGAAAATTATAATCTAACCATTACTGAATTAAAAAATCATTTTGTAATTTATGTAATTGAAATAAATTTAAAAGACTAATACCTAGCAATTTTAGACATTATCAACATTGTCTTTTTTCCGTATCCGTTTCCGTATACAAAAATACAAAAAAAAGTCAATCGTACATTCGAACAAAAAGAAAACATGTCTTCGGTTTTTTTCGTTTAATTCCCGAACGCACTAGGATGAAACGAACGAAAAGAAACAAAAAATTAGACATTTTCAATTATGTCTATTTTTCCCGAAACACCGAAAAAATCGTGTGCTTGTTCTTCTTTTTCCACACAAAATTCAATGGAGAACGAAGACATTTTTTGAATGGCTTCGTTTTTTTCCCGAACTCGCATCGTTTTATTTCTTGTATTGGTATTCGGAACAGTGTATCATTATGATGTATGGTATGAAGTATGTGTATGACGTGTAATGTGAATCTACTCTTTGTCCAATGTTCACATTTGAAATAACTTAAAACGCCCGATTTGAATTAGGGTTGGTCGTTGGTTAATTTTGGGACTTTAGGTAAGTTTATTATTGTTATTTTCTTCAGCGTGTGATTTTGTTTGGGTAGACACTGTCTTAAATGTCTATATGACGATTCGTCTCTGCTTAAATGTATGCCGACTGTTGGCCGTCCGACGCCATACAGTGCCGCAACCCAAGGCTTAGGTCATTCCTGTCTACATCAACCCTCCAGCACAAATTTGGTCTGCCGAGCGTGGCTTAGAAATCAGAGTGCATTTGGCTAAGCACTCAAGTCTCGGATCCAGCAACAGTTTCGAAGTATGATAAGGTTTTTGGATTTAAAGAGAGATTGAAACACCCAAAGTAGGTTCTATTGGCTTTGAGCAGCCGCACGCACATGAGGGATCGCACTAGATACTTCGATTTCGTGCTCCTCCATTTTAATAGTTGTTCTTCTACTATTGCCAACGGTTACAGCAGACGGGCGCCATTTATATGCAGCCCCAGGTTTTTTGCCGTCTGTTAGATCTGAACGAATGAGAACTGTACAGCTTGTGGAACCTTTCAGAGATGTCGTCTGTGTAGGCCAGTAATTGGGTGGACTTGTTGACGATAGTCCCTGGTAGATGTTTTCGAGTCACAGATTGCTTTCTCTCTCCAAAGCCAGGTTGCAAAGTAGGCAGCCCAGTCCATCCCCTTGCCTGAGTCTGGTTTGATCAGCTGATCAGCATCGTGATTGTCTTTTAACCGTTCGATAGGGTTTTTGACTTCATCAATGCTTGGTGGCTGCAGCATGATGTTGTCATCTGGAAATATTGGAACCGTAATTTCATCTATATGCTGACTGTTGAACGATTCATTGAAGTGCACTTTCCAAAGCTCGATTGTATAAGCATTCGTTTATGAAAATTTTCTTAATAAACACAAGTTAGGACATATTTTTGCAAACGATATATTATGATGTTCTTACAAGGACAGGCAATCAAATAAGGCAACCAGGTTAACATCGCATAGTTGGTCCCAAACAATTATAATTTTCGAAATCGACAACTTTTAACAGTCCTAGAGTGTATCATCATTATAGATAATATACCCTGCTCTGACACAGGATAGTTGTTGTTGATACATGGGTTGGGAGAGGATTCAGAGGTTAAATTGAATGATGGTTGTTAGTATAAGAAAATAATGGCAGCAGAAAGGGCAGAAGCGTCACTTCGCCACACCATCCACCTCTATACGAGACTACGACGACGACGTTGTCGCAAGCCGTGTCGATTTATTCGGACAGGTGAATGATATTAATGAATTACTTTGTTGACCTACAAACGTGTAGGGTGAAACGTGAATGAGTTGGGCATTTTGTTTGTATGTCATTTGATTGATAACTGTATAACAAGGGTAGTTCTTGTGGATCTTTAGTGAGAAGAATAATGTTATTGTTGCAGGTACCTTAAAAAAAAAACGAAGCACATGAAAAATTGATTGAATAAAATAACAAATAACACGGGTGCCCCAGGTTCCTGACCATCTTCCTTCGTCTCGCGTAATGTTTACGCTCGCAGAGTAGGTATAGCACCTTATCACATAAAACAGAAGGCTGTTAATGAAGTCTGTTATTTATAGCGAGCAAAAGCATGAATATGACTCTTGTAATTTGTGTTTTTTTTTGTTATTCATTTGCGTGTGGAGTATGGAAGTTATTCGTGCTGAAACATAAATCATGAACAATAAATTATTTTCACAATGAGCATGGTATTTTAATTAGTTTCAAATTAGTGATTAAGGAAATTTGGTTTGGTTCTTGACATCAATCAATTTATTTTTAAAGAAGTGATACCACATTTAAGATTTAAAAAGGTCGAGGAAGTAAGCCTTAATAAAAATAAATAATAATTTCAATAATTTCCACCTGTCTCCAAGGTTTGGTAATATTTGTCACACGAAAAAACAAAATATATTACTGCTAGTAAATTTAAAGCGTGAACCAACAGGGTCTGGTCAAAAGATTGTTTTTCCGTAAAAAAAAAACATTTTTTTCAATGAATCCTCAATTACAAAGGAGCTGAATTTCCATAAGTATACTCTCGAACCCGACTTCGGTCGTACTGCCAAGTACAAGGACTTGTTTCTTAGCCGCACCACGCGAATGTGAAAGTTGAAACCAAGGCTTGTCTTTCCCGGTCATTCCAATATTCCGAAACACAAAACCAATGTGCACCGGAAGCTTCTTTCTGATCCTGTCCTTCCTTCCTAATTGCTCACACTGTGTCTTGGTATGAAACGGGTATCAAAATCCTTTTTTGAAAGTGCTCATTTCATTACTCTGAACCAAATCCTTCGTGAATACAATTAAAAACTTTGTTAGCCCAATAAAAGTTATATTAAAATTAAGTCGATATAAAATGTGGTAAGACCAACGAAACTCGTTTCATACTTTAATGCAGCGCTTCATAAACGTATGAATTTGTTATACATTTAACGTAGTTTTTCCAATTCGAATAATGAAATTTCCTTGAGCCTTTTTTTCGAAATTCTTTGCATTGAACCTACAAATTTATTTCATGAAACAATGCATGGATATTCGTTGGCATATCTAATTTTACATAAACCAATGAGTTATTTACATGAAATTGCCCAAAATTTTAACATCGAAAACAACGAGATGCGTCTGTTCTTCTATACCTGCACAGCCGGTGATATAAATATCATGTATCTGATTGATCAAGGAGCTAGGTCAATCTCCTGAAGGCACTGTGTTGTGGTAAAACAATAATAAACAATAAACATTCATGAACTCAATGCATATCAACCTACATATGTTTATGTTGAGAATGGTCAGTAGTCACCAAGCGATAACATCGGGTGTTGACCTGATCATGTTACACTTTATCATAGTGGGTCGCTATGCACCAAGTGCATTACAATATTTGTTTATATTGATTTTTGTTTATGACTGCACTTACGTATATACTCCACATTGACTGAGCAATTGGAATGCCTTCGAGGAAATGCAACGAAGGTTTATTTTGTCAAATAGACATTTAATTCTTACGTCATGTGAAGAAGTGCATTTGTAGGTCATAGGCAAAAGTCAATTCATATTCCAAGAGTGTGATAAATATATATTGAAAGATTTATGAAATTTTGTTAAACTATTTTAAGTATAAATAGGAAAGATTTTTGAGATTAAAGTCAGTCTAGTTTTACAGTTATATAGAACAAGACTCATTTTTTTTATTTTTGCGGCTGGAGAGCTCAGAAAACACTCATTCTAAATCGTGCATTCTAATGCTCGGACAGATAAGCGGCTCTTGTAGCGAAGAAGACAATTGATACATGATTACTACAACCCTTACAACTGTTTTCGGTGTTGCTATCTGTCTTACTCACTATCTGTCCCAGGATTTTGTTGAAGAAATACATAATTTTTTCTGAAAGTTGCGTATTCTTTTGGAATTATTTGAATGAGTTGTTTTCCAACTAGACTCTTCATTGAATATTATGAAACATTATACGACTCAGCTGAATCATTACTTTTCAGGGACTCTGATCTCGATGAATAGATATTAGTTTGATTTGAAATTTATTGGTCTAACGCGTTGAATTCCTTCATCTTAAGCCGCACTCGTGTGCATGATAGTGTCAATAGATCAGTAGATAGAATAGAGTGGCTTTAATAAATCAACAATTTTCTTGTGCGTACGAAGAACTGATAGGAACTAACAATTTTAAGTCAATGTGAATGTGTCATCCAGAAAAAAATGAGTACGCATGGTCTCCTTGCAACAACCTGTTGTAAAATCGATTTGTTGTTGTAATAACATCGAGGAGGTTATATTTCGATCCCGCATAAATGACTTCACCGGCTGAGGCGATATTTTTAAAGGAAGAGCTTTGAAGATACTGCAATTTTCTCAAGAACTTTATTACCGATTTTAATAACCTTTTGCTTCTTAGTTCTAGAAGGTAGAAGGAGTGCATCTTGCACTGTACATATACCATATGTTATTACCAAAATTTGACTATAGAGAGTCCTTGTAAAATCTTCGTACTGAAATTAACATAGTGTGTGGGTGATCAACTGCCCTTATCAAAACCATTGAACCATAATATATGAGCACTACAACTTTCCATCTAAAAATAATATGTACTGCCCACACCGCACCGTACCACAGCGTTTAAAATACACTACATAACACCTCAAAGAATTTTGTCCTAATTTTATTAGTGCCAACTGAAACGTATCTGCTCACAAAATGATGGGTTTCACATTTTCATCTTTGAATGACAACCCCTTTTTAATGGCAAATGATTTATGATCTTCTAGGAAAATGTGCAAAATTTTCATTTCTCTTCCTTAGCCTCTAATGCCTAATCCATTCCAATTTGGAGTGTGGAAAATCAGATTTTATCTAATCTTCTTTTGTGGTAGAGCGGTGGCGGTCGGTTGGTCGGGTAGTGCGTTCATGGTGAGCTGTGAATCATAAATCACTCTCTCATAGCACCAAAGACTTTGTTCTTGCGGATGAGAAATTTCTATTTTGTAGCTATTTGCGGGCTATTTTTATTCTCTTTGGAAATTATGTAATTACATAGAGGATTCCTTTAAATCCTTTTATTTTATGTTTGCAAAACATAAGACAATTAACAAAAGATCTTGAGAGCTTAATGTGGCTGTCAAGACTTGGCAATATCAACGTAAGTGTGCTTCTGTTTTAATTAATTAAATTTGTCGTTGGGAGAGATTTGCAGCAAGTGTTGGTAAATTTTGTCTTTCGAACGGAAATCAAGTAGAGTTTTAAAGGATATGGTGAATCTAGCTTTTTCTAAATGAAAAGGAACCTAAAAATGTCACCGGTTTTGAACAGATTCAAAACATAACCTTAATTAATGCTTCCGCTCTATAGGTCTTAAGTTCTCCAATTGATTACTCAAAGGCTTCAAATTTCGGACTCTATTTTATTCAAAACCTTTTATTATTTATTCATTCAAAAAAGACCACAATTTAAGAATGAAACCAAAAACGTTTGACAACTCTTTAAGACAAACACACTTCAAACAAAATGTTTCTTTCAGGACACAATTCCCTCGTACCAAATAAAAAAACCATAACACTCAACTTAATGCTTCTTTTTACTTGTCTTTGTATGCCAATGTGCTCAGCATAGTTAATGTAGATATACCTTCAGAGGGTTTGTTTTAAAAATCCCCTATCCGCATGAAAGTTTAAATTCTTCTTAAAGTGAAATAACTACATTTGAGTGCGATCTGAGATGTTGTCGTCTTTTTAAACCCTTTTTGTACTCGTGAATGTAACAGGAATGAAAGTGGTTGAGACAGGGTCGAACTAAGTCATCTCTGGGCTCCATAAATCAGTAGTAGAATCTACAAGAAGAAATGCGCGGGTGGCTGTTCAAAGCCAACAGAACCTACTTAAGTGTTTCAAGACTATTAAAATCAAAAAATCTTACCATAACTTCTTAGACGGTAGTCTTACCAGTAGGTACTCACTTACTGTACGCTTACGTTTTTGAGGAAGGACGATTTCCTAGACGATATAACCACGAGCTACCTATATTAAATCTACTGCAAAGCAGACTTGATGACGAAAATTAAGCTTGGTAGACTCCAGTGTGCCAGGCACAGAGCTCTTATAAGCCGGCCCGGAAAGTCCTAAGCGGTATAATTCATATTAGGAGACAGCGCGGCAGACCATCCAAGGATGGCGTAGACCAGGACGCCTTGGGATGGTATAAAGAGATCCTTCATCCACCTGGGAGAGGGTCAATAATGCTTCTGTACCACACAGCAAAACTAGGATGATAAGGGCTTAATACAGTGTCTTCTTGTCACTTCACGAAAATGCCTTATTCCTCAATTGATGGCTTAGTCCAAAATAACAGCGATTAGCAAGAGTTATTATACATATGATTTCAGCGCTAATGTAATTTGCAGAGTAAACAACAGTTCCAGTTATTCCTATAAATTGTCACGTTTTGACCAAGCCTCCGGTGTAAATTTATCGTTTTGTTCACCTCAGACTCAATACTGAAAAGGCACCAGACACTGCTCGCTTGGTCCTTTTCATAATGTTGAAGTCATCTCAGATATTGTGCAATTTTTTGAAAGGTGGTGCTATTAGTATTAATAACAATATTAAAGCAGCTACAGCGCATATCGCCTTGTCGAAGTCCTGTGGTGAATTCAAAGATTTCGGTTGAGTCTCCTACAATTTTGTCGTAGCAGTAAGCATTCTCCAACGTCATCCTGATAAGTCGTATGAGTTTAGCAGGCATACCAAAACTTGACCCGTATTGATCGTTCGTGCTTTCACTGTCTGTAAACGTTCGTCTGTAAATGGCTTCGTTCGTTGAGCGAGCAGATGTTGCTTAGATTTCACTCATCGGGCATGTTTTCTTTCGGCTAAATTTTGGTAACGAGTGGGTGAATACTTCGGAATCCTAAAATTACAAGAATCAGTAGGCACTTTTCCTTCAAGTAGAAATGTCTTAAGTTACTTTAAAACCCCAGTTTTCAAATCAGCTGGTACTAAAGTTCTAGTAATTGTACCTCAGAGCACTAATACTTTACTTCAAAGTACTTGAATGTACAAGGGAATTAATTATTTTTTATTTGTTAAAAGAGTTGACTAATCTTGTACTTGGCTTTTAAAGTACCAATATAAGGGCATTCGTGCTTGTAAATGGAATTTGGTGTGACTGACTGGACATGATGTGTCAGATAGATACTATCTATCTATTATTATTTTTTTTTGGTCGGCAATTCTGTAATTCAAAGTATTCTCAGCATGGAATACAAACAAAAAAAATTAAAAAAGAAAATTTTTGTTAAAACGTACAAAATTCGAACGACCTTATGTCAGTTTTGGCGGCCCACAGTGGCCCGTTTAGGCTAAAGTCATTCCAAAATTCATTTTTTTCGTTGTTCCAGAATTCAAAATTTGTTGTTTCGCTGAATTAACAAATATTTGAAGTTCTTGAAACCGAAGTTTTTTTTGAATTTTCCCAACGGTTTGGTTTTGAGAGGGGGTCAAAGTTGAACTTTTTTTTTCAGTTTTAATAACAAACAATTTTTTTTTTCTTTTTCTTGACATTGAGAAGCTATATTACGAACGTGGGGAAAGAATTTTTTTTTTCTTTCTGAAATTAACAAATACGGTAAAATATATGTTTGGAAAAAATATTACAAAAAAAAAAAAATGTCTATATATATTTTTTTTTTTTGGGACACCACTTTTTGTACCTTTTTCTGACTTTACATTGCATGGAAAAAAAAGCTTCAAAAAGCATTAAGCAAAACTCAACGCATAATGAAAGCTGAAGTATTTCTTAATATAATCCTGAAGAAATAATTTGCGCCAACTTGCGCCCAACTGAGCTAGAGCGATTTTATTAATAGATGGCAGGCACTTTTTTTCAATTTTCTGGTTTTTCAATGGCAAATTAATAAAATGTTTAATACTGTAACTTTTGAACTAGTTGAGATATCACCACAATTTTTTTTTTTTTATTTCGAAGAAAATGTTCACGGCTAACAATATGATGAGTTTTAAATTTATTACATTTGCAGTGTGTTCCAGAATTATCGAAGAAAATTTTTTTTTTTCAAATTCAAAAAATTATCTGAAATGGGGAATGAATTCACCACAATTTTGTTTTTGATGACGGAAATATTTTAAAACACGATATGTCATAAATATAACATAAATCGGAGGCAATAAAAAAATTAAATTGAAGGGTTTATATTATATCCATAATAAAATATTAGCAGTTACTTTTGACTTAAGGAGATTAAATGTTCAGTGATTATTTATGTAGGTATTAATTTTTAATCGGATTAAATGTTTATTTTTTATTGCTCGATGTCATAAAATTTTAGGTAAAAAAAGGTTTTTTTTATAAGGATTAAACAATTCCAATTTCAAAGACTAGGTAGACAGGTAGAATTTATAATTAATGGTAGAGGTAATAATATAAGGTATAAAAGGATAACTTAGCACAATGAAGTTATCATTTCTAGTTTGATTGAGCATAGAAACAGTAATAAGGAAACGTTATAGAAAATGGATATACCATATAGTAGTTTGTTCGACATTTTTAGTGCCAATCTGAAAGATGACAATAAGTTTATATCCGCGGTTATGACTGAATACGAAATATCCGATGAAAGGTTTCTTGATTTTGAAAGAAAATTGAGTACCTTTTTCATAAACGCTAAGGCAAAATGGTTGACGGAAAAGTTTTAAATGAACTTACAGAAACAAAATCAACGCGGTCATGCCCAATATGCAAAAGGACACAAAAGAGTTTCAATAGCCAAGATGAATCCAATGCAAACATTGACGAACATAACTACCAATATGGAATATCTCCACTGCATGGTAGAATCAGATGCATGGAATTTATATTAAAACTTGCATATACACTTCGACAAGATGGAGAGGATCAAAGAAGCACAAAAAAGAAGAAAGGAAAGGATACAAACGTGTTTCCGTGATCAGCTTGGACTCGATGTAGACAAACCAAAGCAGGGATTCGGAAATACTAATGATGGGAACACTTCGAGAAGATTTTTCGAGCAATCGGAGATAACAGCTCAAATAACTGGAGTAAACATAGAGGTTATTTCCAGGCTGAAAATAATACTTGATGTTTTGAACTGCAGGGAAGTTTTGAACGCAGTTAAATTTGGGGAGTTACTAAAGCAACAGCAGCTCTGTTGACTCAAAAGTATCCTGAAAAACAACTGACACCTACTCTTCACAAAATTTTGGCTCACAGTCAAGATATTATAGAGTATCAATCACTTCCCCTAGGAGAATTATCTGAAGAAGCCCAGGAGTCCAAAAATAAGGACTACAAAAGGTATAGATATCAAAATACCTGCAAAGTTTCGAGAATAAGGCAGAATGAAGACTTATACAACATGCTTGCAGCCTCATCTGATCCGCTTATTTCTTCTCTGAGGCACGTAAGGACCCAAAACGATATGAAAGCACTTTATTCTCCGAAAATGTTGAGTTTATTGAATATTACCACGGACCAAGATGATAGTTTTCAAGAAATCTAATGTTTATACGTACATTTCAACTGTTTTTATTGTATAATTTGCTGTTCAATTTGTTATTTATTATTATTCTAATGTCAATTTACAAAAAAAAAAAAAACTTTTTTCGCCACTGTTCCTCTAAAATCGGTGTTTTACTTTTTGCGCTACTGTTAAACGTCAATTCCTTTTGTTTAACGCCAGAAAATTAATTTTCTTGTTTGTTTAATTCACATTTAATCATTTTTATCTCACTTAATATAACTAAGCTTTTTGACAGCTATTTCCGAAACACCCTGTAATGTTTTTATTTTGAAATTCACCAATTTCATAGCGTTGGGTGTAACCTTCAAAATAAAAAAAAATTGTGGAAATATCTCAACTCGTTTAGGAGCTATGATTTTTGGAACCAAAAAAGCCGAAACGGGCCACTGTGCGGCCTACGTCCTCCAATTGTTGTTTTAGCTTAATACAATTTTTAAGTAATTTGCTAACAATAAAATCCCAAACATCTTGTATCAATGTTTTCAATGTTTTCATACTAAAATTTAAATTTTAGCAAAACACCGGAAAAAATGTCGGAAAACATAGGTAATTTTTTTCTCCAAAAACTGATGAAAACGTTACTGTGCCAAGATTGACAAATAAAATATAAATTCCGCCTAATCCAAAATATTCAATGCAAATCCACTGCTGTATACAAAAAGGAAGACAAACATTAATTGGTTTTAGGGATGTTTGAACATGAGACCGTCTCGTCCTCGGTTCTATCTCCTTAATGTCTGTTCCTTAAAAAAAAAAAAAACACTAACTTTCATGCCACAGATTTTGTTTGTGGTTATATGCGGTTGGAAAGTTTCTCGGTTTTTGACTGCATATAAATTTTGCAAAGTTGACAAATATTACTTTAGAGTTCAAACTGGGAAATGAAGAGCTTAAGCTAAAAGTGTGTGAGCTTCAACTTTGGCCAACTACCTTCTCTGTGTCTAAAAGCATATACGAAGTCTCAACAGGAGACATGCCAAAGGACACATTAGTTCTCATCCATAGATCGATATACGAGATGTTTTAACATCTGCAAAAATACAATTCAATAGAATGTTGTTAAACTCAAAACAAGATATCGTTTCTCATACATTATGAAGGGTTGAATTGGTGAACTAGTATAGGGATAGGGATGCTGCTCGAAGTCGTTTGTTATTCAAGAGACATTTTGCTTAAGCTCGTTAATGTGACCATTTTGCATAACTTACACAGAAGGATTATTGAGTTTTAGTATTTTTGAACTTTGCATGTACATGTGCTTGTGAATTTGTACATGAAGTATGTGTGTCTGGCCGGAAAATCGGAATAAAGCAATTTCCTGTGCCATGCTATATAAATTTTGGCGTAGCAACTTCATGTTAAGCATATTGAAATTGTGGTTTTTAACATGGAAGATCTGTTTCTGGAAAAACTAGAATCTTAGAACGATCTCAAGAGGACTGAAATTTGAAATAAATCTCAATCTAAGTTTTGAAACTAATTTAAACTGTCTGATGCATGAACTTGTTGTGGTCCACATAGTAGTTGTAGTAAGTTGAATGAAATACAAAATTAAACTAATATTAATGAATATTCCGGGAAGACTTGATTTTCAAGGGCATGGTTGACTATTTAGTTCATTTCTTCTTGGGCTGGCATTTGGCGTTCGCAATAACTTCCTTTAAAAGATGAATTTCGCAAACATATCAGAGTAGGTATTGTGTGAGGGAGTTGGGTCCATTGATTAATCTCTAGGGTTTTATATGTATGCATGTGGACTCCCACCATGGATTAGCATAATCTTAGAAAACGCAAATACAATCATTTGTAGAGAGTATACGATTTTTAAGGATAAAAATCTCCAGAGCTGAAAGTTGTTTAGGGCCAATGACCAAAATAGAATATTTTAAAGAATCGATATTTCCTTTTTCAAGGTTCGATTGAACATTTATTTTATAAGAAAATTCTAGGATCCTTTTTTCAATAATAACAAGAAGGATACAGGACTGAATTGAAGTTGTTCCTTTTTTTCGAAACTGTTCGCAATGTGATTTCGATTTTTCTATTTCGAAAGCAATTTGCTAACAGAAGATGCTTGAAATATTTGCAGAAATAAATTATTCAATCGTCATTTTAATTTTGTAGAATTTTATAAAACGTTATTCAGTTGAGTGAAGTTGTCTGAGTGTAGTTAGAAAATGTACTTTCATTTCAAAGCTATTCAAAAAAGAAAGATTTATGTGAAGTATGTATAGACACTTAGCAATCTTTGTCTTGTTTCATTCAATACATTCTACTCCGTCTGATCTGTAAGACCCATGAATCATTTCCTTTGTCATTATCTTTCAAATGAAAAACACACCTTAGCGAGCGGGAGCAAACCGCTTTGCGACTTCGAACGCAGAAATTGTTTCCTATTTTAAAACCCATTCCTTGGCAAAAATCCATTTCCAAATTAATTTTTCGTTCTAGGTATTAAAATTCAATTTAAGCATAATCTCCCACCCGCCCATTTGTTTTCAAATTCAGATACAACAAAATGCAAATATTAGGTACCAACCAATACAACTCATTTCTTCTACTATAGAGCTTCGCTAAACGTCGGTCGGAGGTGGTTTTTCAAAATCAATTTCAATGACTTCATACCCATCCCATTACCCTTAGATACCCACTTCGATCAATTGCTATATCAAAACAAAAAATAAAAATAAAAAGCAAATAGAACAAAATAATCTTTATCATTCTCTTGTCCTGGCAAACTTATTATTGTTGAATTTTTACTCTTCTCGCAAAGACAATATTGAGAAGAACTTTATGGAATTCCTCACAAGAACAACAGTCATTAATGCTTGATATTGCTCTCATTTTTCATTATTGGAAAACTTTTCCGGTTTGTTAAATTTTTTTGTCTGCGTTTGGTATATCCTTGCATTGTTGTGAAATTAATAAAGCTTGGAGAATTGCGCGCGGGAGTAGAGTAGAGACCTATTATATTCTGTTTGCAGTGCATTGTATTCTCCTTTCATATTTTAAGGATAACACTTTTGGCTTGAATCGTTTTAGCAAAACATAAAATGAAGTGTTTAATGATGCTCCAAATGCTCGTCACATTTGTTTTTAATGATGTAAGATGATAGCAAGGAGTTAGTAGCAAGTTATTTTAATTAGCAAAGTGCACATCCTTAGTAACAATTTCTGTTATTTTTGTTTGAAAGGAACAAGACCATGGTCTTGTAAAAGTGTTGCATGATTTCGGGAATTTTCGATGACTTGCTGCCACTAGATGTTATATACCTATTTCTTGCTTTTGATTCCTTATTTTCTTCCCAAGAGATCAATTAAAAATATAGGGTGGTTGAAACCGATATGTCAGAAATGTTTTACCCTATCCGAATTGTTAGCTAACGTAATCAAGTTTCGTAACTTAAAGCATAGGTGGTCATTTATTACTATTGTAGTCAGGATGTAGCTTATGTAGCTATAATCAAAATAGCGGGAAACATGGCTCCAAGTTCGAAGGTATCCAACCCAACGGAGTCCCCCAGCTTTGTTTTCGATCATAATTTATTTTTCGTGGCAAATGTGATGTGTGACGGTAGTTCATAATTATTTTGTTTCTAAGTACCTAAGGATTTAAAGTAATGGTAAGGTATTTATTCATTTCTAAATATCTCAGTTGTCGCGTAACGTGAACAAAACGGGTGGCCGAGCACCTTCAAATAGACCTTGTAAGCGAATAACAAGTGATCATCGGGAGATCAAAATCTGGTACCTTTTTCGATTTTTCTACCAGCCAGATTTAGACAGACAAAAATTTAATATACATAGTTTGTTTTTGTGTTATTTAACACTGCAGTTAGGCTGCGTCCGTCAATTCCATTTATGTTGTTTGAACAACGATAGCAACTTAGAGGTGCTTCCACCAATGGCTTTTTCCGTCAATTCCTTTGTTTGGCTGGAGTTATAGCTATTTCAGGGGTGCTTGTAAGCTTGTAAAAATGCTGGTCTATTCATTGCAAATGATAAACAACAGAAAAGTCTGCAATGGGAAACCAAAAATCAGTGGAGTTGTTAGCGCAATGCGTAGTGCATTGGCTTCACAACTAGCTGGTCTAGGTTCAAATTCCAAAGTGAATTCAAAAAGTTTTTCGATTAATATGAAAAATAACTAGACAGCACCACTAATAAAGGAGTCTGATGATCGGCTTGGCATCCGTGAAATAGCTATAACTCCAGCCAAACAAAGAAATTGACGGAAAAAGCGTGGAAGCACCTCTAAGTTGCTATCGTTGTTCAAACAACAGAAAATTTAATAGACAAAAAATTCTGAGAATCATGAATAACGAGGGAAAATAATTCTTCGTTTAAATAATCTAATTATATAAAATTCTTCTGTCACAGTTTTAGTGGTCATACTCCTCCGAAACGGCTTGACCGATGTTGATGAAATTTTATATGTGTATCCAGTAGGTATGAGAATAGGTTTATACACTAATTGTTAAGGATGGCACCCACACATTTTGTTTTTGCATTTTTTGGGCAGTTTTTTTTTCTAATTCTTGAATGGTGTGGCATTAAAAAGTACATTCATTCCTTAATTTTCAACTTCCTATCACTTACCCCTACTTTTCAAGAGCTTTATCATTTATTTTTCAGTTTTCATGAAAATTTTGTCGATTATTATGATCGTTTGTACATTGATCGCAGTAGTGATAAAGTGACATTAAAGATAATTATTCTAAAAGGTAGGTAAAATAATATAAGATGCTAACACATTCATACTTTACTGTTTGTCGTCATTGAAACAGAAACAATGCCAATTCGGGGTAGAGGGCGGTCATGATAGTGGGCAGTGGGTTGGCGAAATTGTGGGTAGCGGGAGGTTAGGTGAGGGGTTGCGGGTTATGGGTAATGGGTAGTGAGAAGCGGGGTAACGGTGTAGCGGGTATGGGTATCGAGTAGCGGTTACTGGGGTAGCGAAAAGTGGGTAGCGGGTACTGGGTTAACGGGTAGAGGGTAGGAGGTTGAGTATTATCGGGGTACCAAAGCTGTAAGCAGTACGAAGTCTGCAGGTTCAGCTAGTTTCATATAAATTCTTGCGAATAGTTTATTGAAGATCTGTCTGTTCTTCAGTACAAACATGATCCATTTGATGACAGTGGCTTCTGTTTTAGGGTCAGTGAGCCCTTTCTTAATTGCACTTTTATGAACATTATTGAAACATTTGAAATGTCCAAAGGGATACTCTTTAATCTCTAATGTCTTTTCTGCAGTCGTTGTTATGACCTTATCTGTTTTTATTGTAAGTGCGGTGGCACCGGAAAATCCAAATTAATTAGTCTGTTCTTAACTCTTCAAACTCTTTGTTATTTATAATTGTCAGATTGAATATTTTAATAAATAAGTTTCGGTGCACTCTTGAATCTCTGTGAACTATTATTATTTTAATTAAATTTTATCCTTGCAAAAATATAACAAAAACTAACAATCAATTAAGAGCAGCAACTGTATTTTAACTTTTGCATTTTGTCGATTTTTTTTTCTAGCTCTTCGGCAACTGAACTGATTTCGAGGCGAGGAGTTTTTGCACGTCATCACTATGGATCTGTCGACCAGGTACATAAAACTCTGACATTTCAAAATATTCTCTGGTGCATGTTATATGTATGTTTTATTTAGGGTTATAGTTATTTAAATTGTGTTGCTGTTCCTGATGCAACTTACGAACAAATTATTTGTTTTTCTTTTTGAATTCATTAATTTTAAAATACTGTGTCTGTGATGGCAGCTAAATGTCACCATCATGTTCAGTTAATTCAAACCAATTTTCACATCTTTTTTTCGGTGCCACTTAAATCGAAAAATTAAATATCTGCTAGAAATAAATGGTAATATAAAGTTACAATTTCTAAAACGACACAGTGGTTGTGAAATGCTACATACATAAGTACGAATATAAAGTGCTGAGAGAGATTGATTACGAAGGAGGACGAAAAAAGAAACATTTACAATCTCCATTCCCACAAAATGTCACGTCAAAATGCATCTGGTTTTTCTTGGAATCGTGCTGTGATTTTTTTTGCTTTATTTTTCCTTGGAGGACGCGTTTTGCTGTGTGTTTTTTTAGCAAGTAATTTAATTTACAAGAATTTACTTTCCTCCTGACGTAGTTATTAAGTGTTGTTAACTGAAGTTTAGCCTGCTTGAGTGTTCTATGATAAATGCGTGAATGATCAAAAGAAAGGTTTGGCAGATAGCAGTGGTTGTGGCTTTGCTCGGTGTTAACCATTTTGATTGCTTTTCGTATGAAAACTAATATCTCTTTTTGGTTTTTCATGTGAAAATAAACCTTGTTATTTGTATTTCGTTATTTATTGTAAAAATGAAGAAAGGTACCTTTCTTATTCCACAAAATTTCTACCGAAATAAAGTATCATTGGACTTTCAACTACCAAACCTGTCTAACTACATTCATAGATATTATTATATCTACATCTAAGATTCAAGCACAATACAAGTGGTCTACATTTTTGTTTGCAACTTAACTTCTTTTTCATATTTGTAAGGGACTTCTTACTTCTCCCACCCAACACAATATAATTTATAATTTGAAAGGGATACCTCTTAAAAAATGCATTTACCTAAATGGGCACATTAGTGTTCAACAGCATTACAACATGCAAGTTGCAACAAGTGTAGGTATTCTTTTTATTTCTACATTCTTGGCAAGAGCATTAAGAATTTAATAGTTTTGCTTTTATCCCTATACTATATCCTTCATTGTTCTACTTAACAGAAGTGCCTACATAGGTACCTACTTGCTGTGGTTCGAATTCGAAGCGAAACGGCACAATGACTCACTTTTACGTGTTTTGCGATTTTCATATCGAAAATTAGCTGATTGATATTTCATGTTGGAAGTATAATACAAAGTTTTATATAACAGTATCCGTCCAGAGCATAGTTTATTGAAATATTGACCTCAATAAAAAGTACTATTTCTTAATCATTTTTATTTTACAATGAACAAGGCGGCAAGAGGATTCGAGCCACAGAGCGACTCCTATGTGACTTGTCTGTTACAATTTGTTCAAAAAAAACTTCAAAACTGTTAGGAAAGTATGGCCGACAGAAATATTCTACATCATGACTTACTGATTAGCTAGTTACCTTGTTTTTACTCACAACCACATTTGTTCTACAGGCAGTTATATGAATTCGGTGAAAAGAGATTTTGTGAGTACCTAACATTGAAATTCAGGTTTTACTTTCATTGCACCAGAAATCTGTGAAAAAGTAACTATAGGTACACTACCTTACACTTGCTACTGTTTTTTTTTTTTACAGTTATATTTTGTAAACAAAACATCTAAATGAAGGTAACAAAGCGGTTCCAATCAAGTTACAAGTTAGAAATTAGTAACAGTGAAACGCGAATGTTACTTTTTTGTAACGCAAGCAGAATTAAGTCGAAAAAAACCTCTTTGTAATCTAATTGCTCCTGAATCAGTTTGCTGAAAATAATTAGTTACCTTCCTGCAACCCAACATTTTCAAAACAAAATCCAAAACCTATACCACTCGGGATATTTTGCGCTTAAAATATTTTTTTTTTCATTTTAAAAAGTCTACAAACCAAATACTATTTTAAAGTTAAGGTGTGGTCCTAACGCCTCTTCTATATTGAACATGGTAGCAAACGACCTCTTAACATAATTGAAATCAGGAGGTGATTGCTTTTTCCACTTCCAGTGACGTTGCGATATCTGTAACATCGACAAGTTCATTCTGAACTCAATCCAGACGTCAATCAACATTAGCCAAATCTAGTACTCCTTACGAGAAGATACAAGATTTCCCAAATTAGAAAAAAACACAATCAAAAGAAGACTTCTTAGTTTCTCCGACCAAGCCAAATATTAAAGTCTTATCCTAGACAAAAAAATTAGTTGGAAAGCAAATATTGTTGAAAGAGTAAAAAAGGCTACTTGAGCACTTTTTACTAGTAAAAAGGCAATAGTAGGTTTAAAATGAGGTTTTTCACCAAAAATAACCTACTGGCTATATATTTCGGTAATCAGGCCGAAACTCATTTGTCCAGCGTTCAGCAGGAATGTTTATCACGGGAGCCGGGAGCACTTCACTTAACACCGACTGCAGCTTTGAAAATTGAAAGTACTCCTAAACCTAATACCTCGAGGTCACAAGTAGCATAAACTGGTATTATATTGAATGTACATTTCTTAATTCATTCTTATTTTGTTCTTAAATGGGTCTCACCGCTTCTACACTTCTTAATTCAGTATTTTTTCCTACTTAAATTGTCTGTTTCTTTAACTTCTTGATTCGTTCTGCTTGTTCCTTCTTAAAGAATTCTTAATAGGTTCTTAAATCGGTATTTCTTATATCGGTTTGTGCCGAGCTCCTTAAATCTTTCTTAAAGACTACTATTTCCAGTGGTTAATTTTTTTTTTAATTTTCTTGTGATTCTTAGAGTTCACAGATTATTTTTCGTCACTGTGCTTGTATAAATACGAATGGATTTGCTTGCTTAAATAACAACTGAAGGTGCTTGTAGTTCTAGTAATTTAAGTAATCAAGCAAAAGTGCAGGCGCCCACTTTTGCCTTTTATGTACTTAATAAGTACTTAAAGAAATCTTAAAGAAGAGGAATGAGAGCTTATAATACTTCTGAAAGTAATTTTGTGTTACTTGTGGTCTTCTCCAAAATTGTCCAATCCTAGATCGCTTCTCAGATCTCCATCTCTAGAAGATCCTTTTGGGAAGTATTTGGACCTGTAAGTAACTTGGTACACTCTCTATTCTACTGACGTTTCAAATACCGAAAACGGCGCGCGTTGGAAGTGGTATCTACTCATTCTATAGATTTTCCAGTCAATGTAACGTGTTTCAAAGAAAACGTTATACATTGCAATGATAACCTATACTTATTTTAGCTTTTAGTGCAGATTTAATTCGCTGTACAAAATTTTTTTGTGCAGCGCTGTTAAAATATTATTAACAGTTGATAGCCCTTTTGACAGAAAGAATTCCAGCATCACCACCAGCATTAAGAAGAAGAATTACATCAATTTACTGGACACACCAAATTCTCTTTAGATGGAGAAATGGGGGTTCGTTTCCTAAAATTTTTAGATTCTCAGAAATCATTTTCTTTGAAAATTTTTCACTTGCAGTATAAAAATAGAGTAGAAGCACTTTTTATTTTTCATATTCAAATTGTATTATAAAAGTGTTTCAACTGGCTGGACAGTGGTCAAAAAGAAATACATAATACGCATATCCGGTGTAGTGTAGACTCCCAAATAGCCCACATATTTTTATGAAATCTAAATATACATGGATATATATAATATATGTATACAGTTAAGTCCAAGGGTGGTTTCTTAGGAAACAACTATTGAGTAAGAATATGGGTAAGTGATCGGCAAATAAGGAAAATCGAAAATTGATTGCAAATTATTTTGTTGTATGGAATGCTTGGTCCAGTATTTACAATTTCCGTAAAATCGAGGAAAATTTAAATTTGATTCAACGAAATTTTACATTATATCGCTTGACTTAATAATTTATAAGTAAAAATGGAAATCTATTTGTGAAGTCTTAAAAAGTTTGTTGTTTTGAATTTCTAACAGCTGCTATTTCTCAAAAGTCTCCACTCTGAAACGAAATATTAAGAAATGTACTTATTCATTATTTAATTCCTTTTTCAAACATACCAGGTCTTTCCTGATATTTGTAAACGCAATTAATCATTTCCATTTCACAATCGTTGCTAAAATTTATTCTATGTGTACTGTTTGAGGCGCAAACAGGCCGTAAGAGCATTGGACACGGCTTCATACATAATGTTTCAAATTTTTCAAGACCACGGTCTAAAAGCTCCTCTAACCCTTCTTCAAGTTCAGTAGTTGTGCACCAGTCCATATCGGTATTGTTGTAAGCTGTAATACAAAAATAAACTTTCCTTTTACACACTTTAAACTACAATCCAAGTAATTACTTGACAAAGATAAGAGTCGGTGTTCGCAATTGAAAACATTAAATTCGCATTTATTATTAAATTTTAAATAATCTTTTCCATTTGTTACACATATTGGGTCGAACAAGTCGGGACATATTTCGGGACACACAAGATTTTCACTAGTTCTTCCTTTTACTCCAGTGCAAAATATTGCACAAACTAGAAATAGCACCGAAATCAAAAACATGACGGCAAGAATGTTTGACTTTCAATTTCAAACTGTTGATTTGATTTGAATCAAACAAATTTCAACGACCTTATCTGACTGATAATAAATCTTGAGTACCAATTAACCAGTAAATTAAATCTTATCAAATATAGGTATGAAGAATGATTTGGAATAATATTTCATTATTTTGGTTTTATAGATAAACAGTAGGTCAGTTGTATCTGGCAAACATTCAGTGCCGGATTAAGCGTGTTAAATAAAACAATTCAATACTCAATACGTTTATTTGCTATCTATAAGTTAAAATTTTGTGGTTAATTAATAGCGCAGGAAATCACTATAGGCGCTGTTAAGCTCTGACAAGTACAAAAAGACTGAGATGAGATTTTCTGGCAATTTTGAATAGTTTTGATAGGAAACTAACAATCGAAAACTGATTATACTACACAAATTACACAAACACCAGAGGGGAATAATTTTGGCAGTTAAATTTGATTTTTTTTTAAAAAAGGTGAGAAAATGGTGAATGGAATGTAAGTTAAACGCTATAAAAAAAACAGGCGTAGAAATTGCTGGTGAAATTTCATTTTCAAAGAGTGACGGTGATAGAAATTGTGCATAAAACACAAACACACTAAATCAGAACAACAAATTTGTGTATTTTTTGGTAAAGTAAGTAAAATATTTTTAGTGTTTTCATTCATACTAACAATTTAATTTGTTTTTACTTTTTGTATGAAGCTATGTATTAAAAAGTATATAAAAATGAAAAATTCAAAAAAAAATAAAAAACGGCCCTTTATGACACGTTCTAAAAAAAAATCAATATGAAACTGAAAAGTTTTTCGGTTCATTCAAGTTAATTTTATTTGCTAATCACAAAAAGAAAGAAAAAAGAAAATCTACATATTATTATTGTTTTACATTCCTTAATGTAAGGCAAAAATATGTCTTTTTTTTATTGATCCCACGCCTCTCCCCCCCCCCCCCACCAGATACCACACGCGCTGGGGTCCATTTTCACCGAGTACGATTACAATTACGGTTGCAAGTCGTATCGGCACTTTATTTGAAATTATTTGAAATAAATGAAATAATAAAAAAAAGTGATGGCGACACGAATAGGTACCAGGAAGACAAGAGTTTGGGACTGCTTAATACAAGCAGGTACAACAAGAAAAACAAAATAAATTAAAATTTTATATTAAAATATTACAAAAAGTAAAAAAAGAAAAAATGCAAAATTTTAAAATCAAAAATTTTAAAATTTTTAAGTCAAAATTTTTTTAAAAATATAAAAAAACAAAGAAAAAAGTAAATACGCGTTTCGAAAACACTTGTCATTGTCTTGTCTTGTCTTGCCTTCGCTCTAAAGTTTCGGAACGCATCCAAAATCATAACTTCTATGATTTTTGTGGTGATTTTAAGAAAAACGTGTACAAAAATTTCAAAATTCAATATAGCCATCTACGTTAAATTTGAAAATGCGAAAACAAACAAAAGAGAACTATTAAAATAGAAAAATCTCACCTCATTTCTTTCATCTTGTAACTCACATTTATTCATTTAAACAAAAAGAAAAAGAAAATGAAATAAAATGAAAATTGCGGGATCTAGGGAGTGAAACTTTAGTCAGTTTCCGATCTTTTTACTTAGTTAATCTTTGATCATCAGCTTAAAAAAAAAACACGCGAGAGACTATCATGTGAATTTGAATTTCTTTGGTTCTGGATATAGTTTATTGAATGCATTGCATGCATTTGGTAATGATCTTACTATATCAGGATTACGACATGGTTATGAAAAATTCAAGTGGAGGAAATCTCTCTTAAGGCAACAAAATATTTTTTTTTTACTCATAACTTCTATATCTAACTCAATATACTTATATTCCGGAAAATAGATTTTTGGTTTATTGTTATTAAATAATATTAAAAATAATGTAGACTGTTAATCTTAGAAATAAATAGATAATTTTAACGTTTTAAATCGAGCCATTTCAATACTGATCACATATCCACACTAAGTGTCGGGTAAGAGTGCTCGCATACGTCAGACTTTTTGTAGAGCTGATTAACAGGCCGACTAAAATGCTACATTTATGCAAGAAACTTTTTGTAGAACTTTTGCGTTTACCGAATGAAAGTCGGTGTTTTATTTATGCCAAAGAAATAGTCGGGTGCCGAATGTGAGTGTCTGACGTGGATTGTCTTAGTAGGAAAAGTTGTAACGTTTCACGTTTTAGTGACATCAAAAAAATTCAACATACCACTCCTTAATAAGTTTCACTCAAAAAATTACGCTGAGGCAGATATGTGTAGGTTTGAATATGCGGGGCCCTCTTTCACGCGGGGCCCGTAGCAATTGCTACTCTTGCTACGTGGTTAATCCGGCACTGCAAACATTTCACTGCGACTTAGGAAAATAAAAAGGTGGAAGATAAATCTCAGGACTGGGGTTCGTCTAGTTATTCCAATTTAAGGTGAAACTCCATTTCGTTTTACTGACTGTAGTATTCAATGCCAATTGAATTCGACTTACATAGCTTGTTTACTCCATATGAACTTTCAGACAAGCAACCGTAGGTACTGACGTAGATATTTTTTTGACTTGTTCATTTGATATACTGATTTGAAGGAACTCCAAATAACTAAATGAATTTTGTTAAGTGCTGAACAAAAAAGAAACATTTACAATCTCCATTCCCACAAAATGTCACGTCAAAATGCATCTGGTTTTTCTTGGAATCGTGCTGTGATTTTTTTGCTTTATTTTTCCTTTACGGACGCATTTTGCTGTGTGTTTAGCAAGTAATTTAATTTACAAGAATTTACTTTCCTCCTGACGCAGATATTAAGTGTTGTTAACTGAAGTTTAGCCTTGAGTGTTCAAGTATTTAGACTGTAAGCCCACAAAAATGACAGAAGAACAAGCAAAATACCGCATCACGCGTACCGACTTGTATCGATTTCATTTAATGCAAATTACCTTGCGTACACCTCAAAGAAGTTATTAAAATTGTGCGGCATCGTGGGTGTGAATTTAAATTTCTTAATGGTTCCATTGTCGTTTAATTAATTAATGAACGTTAAACGATGCCACACCAAAACAGATTCATTCAACAGCCATCAAAGACTTGAATAATGATGACGTCAATTCAAATTATTTTACAAAAGTACTTTGGCCTAGAAAAAAATGACAAAAAAAAAAAAAGAAAAACGCCCTTCATCAAAGACAACGCATAGAGAAAAAATTGTGTGTAGGACGACACAATAACCACTCTAGCCAAACGGAGATCCTTAAAGAACCAAAAACGTCCACTTGCCAAAAGAGAAAAACAAAAACTCAATATTCAATTACAAGTTGTTTAAGTTAAATTGGTAAGGAAATAGCAATTAAGTTACATGACCATGGGTCCTCAGAAAGTAAAGAACAGGAAGTGGTAGATAGTAGAGCACAAGCATCATCTGGTCCTTTAAACAAAAATCTATTTATGTTCAAGATAAACTTCAACTTTCAGTTAAAAAAAAACGTTGTTAAGTAAGGCATCAGACCAGCCAACGCACCACGAAAAAGAACAGAGCAGCCGGATGAGCTGGTCTTGTTGGTTTTTTGCTTGTATGCAACAAACTCTTGTTTAATCCAAAAAATATAATGGAGAAAAGATTATTCCCTGAAGAGTAGCAAACAGGAAGCGGAAGTTGAAAATTGCCAACTTCTCAAACATAACAGAATCAATTTGAGCAACGGCAAGAGCAGAAGCAGATGTCTTCAAAAGTAGAAAAGAGGAACTAAACCAAGATTTTTGTATATTCCTATATCCCACGGACATGGATGAGTACCATCAAGAGCTTCTTCCTTAGCGATGAGATTATGAATTAAATATGAATTTAACCGAAAACAGTTGTCCATTGACCCATCAAATTGAAGCAACTATATAGAACGAGCATACAAAAGAACTAGCTCTGTTACGTATACGAACCAGTGAAAAGGGGATTCTTTAAAAAAATACTTTTAAATCTCAATAAAGGTCAACCTCGGCGAAATTGTGATTTTGTTTCAACTCGCCTCGTTGTTTACCAAAGTTGATGGAAAAATTTATTCAAGTGTCATCGAATGGGCGGTTGTTTTCTGTAATCATAATTGTTTTGTCCTTGGAGGACGGTACGGCACGGCGCGCGTTAATTAAAATCGGTAATGAAAAAAATAAATAAATAGTGTTTTTTTTTTAGAAAATTATCTTACCCAGGGTTTTAATTGCTATATTTTCAGTTTTGTCCTTGAACAGAAGGAAAAACATGTTAAATTAATATTTAACAATATTTTTGAAGCCTTTCTAAAAATAAACATTTTCTGCGTTGTGATTGCCTTCATTGAATATTTATCATAATATTGATTTAATTTATTTAATCATGATATTCATGAAATGTGCATGTATGGGGTTTCAATTTCTCTGGGAGCTTTCGCTTTTTCATTTAATCTACATATTGAATTCAATTTTAAGGACACGATTTGAGCAAGATATAAATGCGTAAAAAGAAACCAGGAAAAAAAATTAATAAAACAACGCTGGGAGGAAATGTTGAGGACCTGTTTTTCTATATATCAACAAAAAAACTAAAATAAGCAAACCAAATTCAAACTTGCTCGAATTTTTAAATTGAAAATTTAAAACTGTAGTTATTTGACAGTTTATATAATTCCTTTATTTCATTCCAAATAGCTTAGTTTTGCAATATTAATAATTATGAGTTTAATTTTCAATATTTTTAAATATATAAAACATATTCTTACAAACTTATCAATATAGTGCACTCTGAGGTAGCAGAGGCCACTATCAATTACAACCTGAAATAGCAGGCGCTACTAATTATAGCAATCTGAGCAAATAGATGTCACCAGTCACCCTGATTATTACTGTCTGAGTTAACAGACGCTACGCTACTATTTTAGAATTTAGACCCAGTGAATGAATTCACACTTCGCAATCTGTCAAAATTTATTAGAGAAACTCCTCTAATACAACAAATCTGGTACTTAACCAATGGGATATTGTTATTGCTCTCGTTTTGTCTCCAAATTTCACTTCTATTAGTCAATTCCGTGCCAAAATCGTGAGTGTGAACTATTCGTTTTAAACGAAACTATTCCATACATTTTGTATCTTAGGTTAGGGTTAGGTTACAGTGGCTGCGGATAGAACTAGAAATCACCAAAAGATCATCCAGATACACAAACACTTTTTGTCTCAACTCATGTGGAACCACTTTGTCCATGAGCCGACACAACCTTTGGGCTGCACCGTGTAGACCAAATGGCATAACCACGAATTGGTACAGGGGCCTGCCAGGCACAGAAAACGCAGTCTTTTCCCGCGATGACTTCTCCAGCGGTATCTGCCAGAAGGCGTGCTTCAGATCTACACTGGAAATAAATTGTGTATCTGAAGCTCGACTCAGCAGTGCCTCCATATGATGAAGTGGATAAGCGTCGGTTTTTGAACATTTATTGACCTTCCGAGAATCGAGGCACAAACGATTTTTTCCCGGTTTTTGTACCAAGACAATCGGCGAGCTCCAAGAGCTATTGCTCTCTTCAATAATGCCCATCTCCAACATATTATCCAACTCATCATACATAAGCTTTTGCACCGCTGGAGACACGGGGTAGTGTCTTTGCTTTATGGGATCAGCATTACCTCTATCTATATAGTGCTCCTCGAGATGTGTTCGTCCAAGGCCACATTTAGCAAAGGACGGAAACATTTGGATCACATTTTCTAACACATTAGCTTGATCTTTTGATAATTCATGAGCATTTGGGTCACATTTGTTTTCTGGTGTACTTGACGCAATCTCCGAAAGTAATTTAGGAGCGATCTCAAACAACGTCCAAAAATTGACTCCCAAATACAATTGTTGCTCTAAAGAAGGCACAAGATAAAAAGTTACATTTTTAGTTTTACCTTTGTAGGTAACATCAGTGGATATTTCACCAACAATGGATTGCTGCTGACCACTTGCCGTTCGAACATTCGAAGCGAACGCTTTAAAAGAAACTCCAACATCCTTTACCAACTCTAAACAACCCGCTCCAAGACAACTTATACTGGCCCCACTGTCCAGTAAACCGAGCATATTTCTACCGAAAATGGATATATTCGCGTATGGGCGTGGATCATCACTGCCACTAATACAGGTTGCCGAGATGGCCTTAAAGACTTTCCTTTTTTCTCTAAATCGTTCCCGAAGTTTCAAAACGCGTTTAGAGGGTGTTGTATTAAAAATACGATCTCGGACTTCGTAATAATTTTGAAGTCTTTCATGGAGGGATTTAGGTTTTTCTTCTGGAATGGATTCATCAAAAATTTCTTGTGGTCGTTTCAATATGGTTATACGTTGAGTTTTGTTCGTAAGTAATTCAATATCTTTTTGTAAATCAGGGTTAGGTAATTTAGGTAAATCAGGTAAGTTGTACTCATTAGGAATGTAGGTTTTATCCGATAAGTTATTTTTATTTTGCAAAAATTTAGTATTTGAGTGATAGCTTTCTTCATTTAGATTTCCGGGTTCTTTCTTTGAGGGCAACTCTCCCCGGAAGTTGGATCGCCCCGCTTCCGGTTTCCCGTACATCTCGGACAATTAGGAGATGTCGTGTTTTGGAAGCCACACTTGTAGCAGAACAAGGTTGCTTGCGAGCTCGGACACTCTCTATATGAATGTCCTTTTTGTCTGCAGTTCCAACATAAATAGGAAGACGTATCTAAATTTTTATGGTTGAAAGACATCGCTTCAACTTGCGGATCTAAAGAATTTGAATCCAAGTCTAACTCTGAGACTTGCTTTCGAAATTGTATAGGTGCATTTGTCTTCAACCGGGCAGCATCTTGTTTATTTATGTACCTTTCAATGCTCCTACAGACATGTACCATTTCAGGTAGGCTATTTGTGTAAAAGGTTATATGAAGCTCTCCTATACGTCTCTTAACATTCTGTTTTAAGAGGTCAATAAGCTCTCTGGGAGCCTTTGGTTTATAGAGACGAGTATTAAGTCGTTGAATCTCGTTGAAAAAATCATCAAAACTTTCGTTAGCTCCTTGACGTCGGTCAAACATAACCCGAGACAATTCGGAATCAGTCTCTAAACTCCGAAACTGTTCAAACAAAGCTATCCGAAAAGTAGACCAGTCAGTGTTAGGATGCGCATGCAGATACAGCCAGTACCAAGCTTCTGCGTCACCCGTAACAAATTGATGGAAATTCAAAAACACTTCTTGCCATGTCGTATTATAGCATTCTCTAAGCCTACTCAATCTAAATATGAAGTCATCTACAGTCATTTTTCTTGAATCAAATTTTAGACCCCATTTATGGTAATCTATTCGTTTAGATGTAGATGAGGATGCGGCACTTTCGTTGGTAGTGGGTGGTATGCCTCTGGGTGTTTCTGAGTCTAGGTTTATATTTTCTATTCTATTTAGGAAATCTTGCACATTCTGACTATATTCTTGTTCAGCTCGTGAAGTCTGAGTTGAGGCGGTAGCTTGAATTGTAGGTCTTATTCCTCGGGGATTTTGCTGTCTAACCACGTCATAATCCTCAACGGTGTTCCGTGTAGGATTGAGTACGTTTAAATATTTTTGAACAGTGGTTTCAAACATTCGTTGCATTTCTTCTTTTTCTTTTGTGAACTCTTCTTGTCTTCTGCGAAGGTCATCAGTCCTACTGAGGCCAATCGCTGCATTAACTACGGTTTGAATATGTTCTGTGAGGCTTTCGTTGTGTACTTCACGCCTGTTATCGTTGATACCACCGGCATTCGACCCGGATGGGAAATCATCGTTCTGACCTTCGTCTCCGATGTGCTTTTGAACTACCCCTGGGGTATTCCCAGATTTATTACTTTGCACATTACCCTTTTTCGGCGGCATATTCAAGTTAGAAAATTAAAGCAAACTGATGATTTCAAATCGAAATATTTAAAACTCCAACAAAATATTCAAATTGGATAGTGTGTTATTACACTCAGACGTTTTTAGGAAGACGCAAATAAGTGCGAAAGAGAAAGTAGGTGAAATAGTAATACTTTAAAAAATCTCCACCCCCACAATTGTGGGTTCAAGATTTTCGAATGTTTTTTGACGTTTGTTATTCTCGTCTTTCTTTGTTTTTTGGAGTTGCTTTATTTCTATTTCAAGTGTGCTTCAGTAAACAACGAATTTGCCGCCGGAAAATTTCAAATGGAATAAAAAATTCCGTTTTCTTTAATAATTTTCACTCATTGACATTTGACTTTGTGTGAGAACAAAACAATGAAAGAGAAGTTTAAAAAACAGTCAACCGAAAAACATCCGAGTGTAATAATGCGAGATTGACGGAATGAGTGTTCAAAAGAAAATCTACGAAACACGCAGCATGAAAAAAGTCTGGGTGTAATAACACACATACTAATAGCTTCACTGAATAAGTATATCCTATGGACGGCTGTTCGTTTTCAACAAGGTAATATTTTATTTGAATCCGCAAAACATATGACAAAAATGGAACAATTAGAAAATTTTAATATAGTTGTATGGGTACGATAATTATTGACGTTCGATTTTGGTTAACTTTTTCGTTTGATTTGTATCGGTAAAAGAACACATTTATAATTCCAAATATTCATAGAAATATAGAAAGGTAAGATAATTTGTTTGTATTCAATTCATAAACAGTGCTAGGGTTTGTACAATGAGTAAACAGTTCGACAGTTTATTCAGATAAGGATAAAGTATTGAATAGTATGGTTACGTATGCGTATTTCAAACACACAAAAATTTTATACGCAGTGCCAATGAAATTAAGTTACTTCTCAAATGAAGACGAATTTTAATTTTGCGTTGAAATAAGTATACGTTGTTAATGGTTTCTAAATTTGTAAAGTTCGAGAAAAATATGTATTAAATTTGTAAGGCCACGATGTATGTTAGATTAATAAATATTTGAAGTCAAAATCACTGAAACAGAACCGAGGCGCGTTGCGAATAGAGGTATCTTATACCGACCATGCGAGTCGTCTCAAGAACTCCTTCAGGATATATTAAAATTGTTTTTTTTTCTCACCGATCGTTTTTAAATGTAACGCAGCTGACGAATAGTGGTTTCTATAATCCTGGAACCTATAATCCCGGTCGTCACGATTCAAAACGAAGTTGTGCTTCAATTTCAACAACCACAAATAGTTGCATCTAACTAAGATTAAAGCCCTTCAATTAGGTCAACCTTGGTTGTTTTACAAGAAATTACTATCAACAATCTTAAACAAAATCATTTGACAAAATATTTAAACCATGCGAAAATTTGGTTATTAAACCAATAATATTATTAAGATGTTGTTTCGTTGCCCCACGTTGGGCGCCACCTGTGTAACGGTATAGTTGACCCTATCCTAAGATACCATCGGATACATTTCCCACTGACACAAAAAAAAGAACAGGACCCTCTTAAGGTTCAGTAAGACGAAGGATAGGTTGTCCTGGTAGGTAAGTGCGGCAGGCATGCTTGCGAATGCACGACTCTAGCTCGACGGATAGTCGTGGGATCTTGCACTGCTACCGGACCCGTTAAATTTACATGCCTATTTTGTTTGAAAATAATTAACCATACACCTTTTCAATCGAACTCACAAAATGAAACCGGATATGAAGTTGTTTTATCTAATCTGAATGTATGTTTGGAAACCATGAGATGATGTAAGTTTCTATTGCGAACCCACCCTCAGTCGAGTTATTTAAAACCGGACCATCCTCGGCTAATGTCTCGCAAATACTATTACATTAGCCCCTAATGCAAAGTTGAATAAATTATTAGAATTTACTCACTGCCTGTCGAATGTATCCTCTCATTGTACGCCCCCTTTTATCACACAACGATCTCTCAATAAATCATGTCAAGCATTAAATAATAATAATCGGAATTCGAAAATGTAGTTTCATTTTTTCTTTAAGTTTTATTTCATTATCTATACTCTTTGCGATCAGCTGTGATACTACTCTACATAGGTTTTCAAACCCCTTTTATATCTAATTTATTTTAAATTATATTCTAGTCAATTTCCTTTCTATTTAGCTTTAATACTAACTCTATCTGTGATATTTATTCCTAAGTTTTATTTATTTTAATTTGTTTTAAGTTTTAGTTATTTTAATTCATTTTTAAGTTTTAAATGAAGTTTTGCTTTTGTTTTTAATCTTTAAAATTGTTTTAATCTCAAGTAGAGTTCGACACTAGTTTCCCTTACTTTGATTTCAAACTCAAACTCGAATGCTCATTAGTCTAATCAAGATTATAAAAAAAACTATTTGGCAATTTCTTGTATATATGTTCGTTCGCTCTCTTTATTTTGTTTGTTATTAATTTTTTTTGTATTTACTTTCTTTCTTTTTCTCAATTTTTATTAGTGCATAAGCTACAAGTTCCTTTATTTTCACTCTCTTTTTATTCCCCTTTTTCTTTAAAAGAAAAGGGTTTGCTCTTCCTCCTACTCAATACACTGAGAACTCCCTCTTTGAGCCTTTCTGTTGAGCTTTATAATTTTTATGCTCAACTTATCAACCTCCCACTGCTTTCGTTCAATGTGTTTAAGATATTGTATAAAAAAAAATTAAAAAAATGTATTGGACTCAACAGGATGCTTCTTTAGTAAGCTTACGTGTTTTCCCTACTTTATTTAAATCCAAGTTGGTTGGTATCTCCTACGATGATGTGCACAGCATGCGTGGAAGATCGGCTCTGACTTGTTGGCTAAACGCTAAATCAAAGATTAATTATGTAACAAGATGGGAAACTGACTTACGTTTCACTCCCTAGATCCCGCAATTTTCATATTCTTTCATTTTATTTTCTTTCCTTGTACATGAATAATACAAAAACAAAGAGATGAGGTGGGATTCTTATATTTTTGCAGTTCTCTTTTGTTTGTTTTCGGATTTTCAAATTTAACGTAGATAACTAGATTGAATTTTCAAATTGTCAAACACGTTTTTCTTAAACCCACCACGAAAATACTTGAAGGATGCGTTCCGAAGCTTTAGGCTGAAAACTTACTTGTGCCTTACATTAAGATATGTTTAAAGGCAGAAGCACACTCAAATATTTAAATACATAATATACCGAATTTAGGAAATATCAGGCAATTTTTATGGTCAATTTGATTCTTGTTCTCGAAAAATAGGAAAAAAGGGCATAACGGCGAACAGGGTTGCTGTTTTTGTTTTAACTTAAACAAAAAATTAAAATATGTATTTGTCATTTTTTATTGCATTCAATAAACAAATTCTTGTCTCACAACTCAAAAAGTGAAAAAACTTTGCATTTGTAATTTGCAGCCAAACCAAACAAAAATGAACCGAAAAATTATTCCGTGTTTTCATACTTCATTTTCCATCGTTTAATCTTTAGAACGTGTCATAAGTGGCCGAGAGACCTCTTCCAAAAACGAATACAACAAAATTATTTCTTGTTATTAGTTTTTTTTTGCAAGCATCTCTGTGTTAATAAAGTATGCACTTAGCTTCATACAAAAAGTAAAAAAAGGATATTTTAAAAGCCCTTCATCTTGATGCCTCAGTGTTGGAAAATAAAAATACTAAAACATTTTGATTGTTTGTATGAATGAAAACAAGAAAAATATTTCTCTTACTTTACCAAAAAATACAGATTTTTTTTTGTTCTGTTCACAATTTCTATTACCGTCACTCTTTGAAAATGAAATTTCACGAACAATTTCTACGCCTGTTTATTTAATAGCTTTTACTTCCCTAATAATTTTACTCTATTTGTGAACATATCCATTAACGCACCTCTTTTTTCAAAAAAAAATCAAATTTAACTGCCAAAATTATTCCCCTTTGGTGAATAGACGGATTGAAAGAATGTGTTAGTGAAAACACGCACACATCTTAGCAATCCGTAAATTTTAGCTTGTAGGCAACTGTCATTTTGACAGCTTTGTTTCCCATCTCCTTACCTTATATAATCTCTGGCTAAATGAATTAGAGAAACAAAATCTTAAAACAATTGAACGTACTTGTTATTTCTCTTGTAATACTTAACTTCTCTCTCTTTTTTTTTCTTGTTTTGTTCTTTCTTTCGTTTTTCGCTGATCACACAAGTGCTTACAATATAAATCTATTGCCTATATGCTAATCGATATTTATGTTTGAACCGTGTGTTCATAGGTAAAGACAAGAATGATAAGAAAACAAATCAATATATTTGACTGAAGCTGGGTGATCGTGTACGCTTCTGGAGTTGCGCTTGTCGCCGCCGACAAGTTGGTGTGCCCGTAATGCGACCGATGATGTGTGGCTAATGATCAGCGCGATATGCTCGTGTTGGGATTGTGTTTATCCGCAGGTACTTGTGCAGTTAGACCAGAGGTGCGTTTTTGCGCTGACTATAATCAACTATAATCAACAATGGTTGACTATTTCTCGTTTTTGCACGCCAATAGTTACGATTCGTAATCACAATTGTCGTTTTTGCGGTCTGTGTTGATGTGTCAAATCGTAACTATCTCTAACTATTTCCAATCCATCTCAGGAGGTGAGTTGAAAGTGGTTGGTGTGTCAAAGTGTGACACAAAAACTATAGTCAACTATCGTCAGCACAAAAACGCACCTCAGAGACGATAAAATTGGTCTGTTTAAAGCGCACCACCTATGTCGTAGCCTCTTGCTCATACGCCGTGGGTGACGTTGTCGATTGGTAGATTGCGGCAAATTGGACGGTATCGCAAGCCTGACAAACACCTAGCATGCGGCGACGCTTGAGTAGTTGGTCTTTAGAAGTCTCTCAGCCCAGTGGGACAAGGAGATTGGCTTCTGTTGAATCAGTGACCGAGTGTCACGTCAGCGACAAGCAGGGTTTTGTCACCACGTGCCGGGCGTTCGGAAACCAATCCCTTTTCTTTCGGCGATCACTATACGGATAGTATTTAATTTAATTCGTTGTTTTATTGTGTGAAACACTAATTAGGTTTTACATTACCTTTTTTTTTGTTTTAAAATTGAGTAATTTACACTAGATTGTGGTCTATAGATCAAACTTATTTTGAGGAAAGCTCAAGCCTCAGAACGCAGGAATATTTCTAAAATATACTCTTTTGGTAATTTACCACTATCTTAAATATTAATTCGACATTTACCCTTTTCTTATCAAAAATAATTTTAAGTTAAAGATGAACTGTGGTAAGTATGATGACTGTACCTATTTGGTAGCTTTCACTTGTTAACTCGGCCGGGATCGAAATAAGAAAGACCAATCGTTTGATCTCTCCGATAATGGAGGGGTCAGATAGAAACTCTGGCCCATTTCCTTTTCGATATTTAACGAAGGAAAACAAAAGGTATAAATTTCGGATAAGAGCTTTCATGTGTACAGGGTGCTTCCTTTTAAAATTTTGTTTTCGTGTGGAATTCCGTACGATTGTTTTCGGATGTCAACTCCAAAAAAAATTTTGTAAGGGGTCCCTACAAATATTAGCAGTTCGTTAACTACTATGTTCCACAGGAGAGGCGACAGAACACCACCTTGCTGAGTGTATCTACTGACAGACCTTTTCGTACAAAAATCCCCCATCTTAGAGTTGATGATCCTGCTTTTTAGCATAAGATTAATCAACTCACAGAGTGAGTATTCGACGTTTAGGGTCGTCATAGCAGAAGTGATAGCAGATGTGTCAACGTTGTTGAAAGCACCTTCAATATCCAGGAAGGCAACCATAGTATATTCCTTTTGCTCTAGGGAGTATTCGATAGTTCTTACCAGAGTATGCAAGGCTGTTTCTACCGATTTCCCTTTGCAGTAAGCATGCTGAGACATCGATAGTCTCTTATCAATGCTATTACGTATATATATATATTTTTTTTTTTATAATCAACGCGCACTCAAGGGATTTTTTTCATTACCCTTTATATGCCAAAAGCACAGTGCGAGCATTAGGGAAAGGATAGAGGATGTAAAAGGAGGTGCCGGTGAACATTGGTTTTGAATTCTTGAACATTACAATGACTGGGGAAGACAGAGTGTGGAAGAGAGTTCCACATTCGCGTAGTACGGCTAAAGAATGATTCTCTGTACTTCACAGTACGTCCGAAATTGGGCTCAAGGGTGAACTGATGGGCATTCCTGGAGGCGCGGGTATTACGGTTGAATGTCTTAAGGGGAGGAATGCAACTGGCTATTTCACTAGAGCATATACCGTTGAAGTATCGGTAAAACAGGGTGAGACATGAGACATTACGACGATGTTCTAGAGATGTAGATAAATGACTCAACGATGGTATTGTCACCAATCATTTTGAATGCTCTTTTTTGGATACTGTCCAGAAGACTTAAGTACGTCACTGGAGCACCAGCCCAGACGTGAGAATTGTACTCAAGCTTAGGACGTATGTAGGTTTTGTAGATAGTAGCCAGATGGATATCAATCAGTCGTTCCAGCGTTTTAAGAATGAATGATGATAGGCTAATAGGTCTAAGATCTTTAGGGTTGACATGCGAGCATTTGCCCGGCTTGGGAATGAATACTACCTTTACTTCTCTCCATCGCTGAGGTATATAGACCAGATCTAGACAACTTTTGAAAATCATCTCAATGATGGGCAAAGTTATATCGGTGGTATATAGTAGCTATCAGCTGGTATGATTTGATCTGGACCTGGAGATTTATAGGGTTTGAAACCCTATTTTGTATCTTACTGATATACAATGTATTTGGCTTGTTTGAGAATCAACTGAGTGTGCTTGGTTTTGTTTTTTTGTGATCAGCTGTTGTTTGTCGCCCGGTGGTTGGTATTTGACTGTGCGCGGCTGCTGGTTGTCGTCGATCATGGATATGGTAGCGTGGGATATTTATTACTTAAAATTAAAATGAATGTTCCATTACGGAGCATAATATGCTTAGATTCCAATCGTCGGGCGTGTTTTCCCTCGAAAAAATCCTTCAAATGATCGGGTGCATACTTCTAACAAAAATAAGCTAGGCTGTCTGCTTCAACGGCTTTGTTGGATTTAAGCTTTCACACCGATTTCTTCGTCAATGTCGGCTGGATGGAATTGGTGCACTTACATTCCGTTTTTCAAATGGTTCCTAGGAAATTACGGCCTATGTTACGGCTATAAAATGCCTTATGCTTTATACGTTATACCCTACTTCTGATGTTTGAAATATTTTTGTTTTTTGTATAGAAATTATAAACAACGTTTTTACTGTACTTGTAGTATTTGGCTTCAATATATTCAATGGGACAATTTCCCTCATCCTATGTCTCCTCCACAGTAATGTAGGGCTTACCTATCCAACCATTAACATATTGACTATAACTACCCACGACAGTGAATCACAGTTATTTCACGTTAAATATTTAATTTGGATTAAGATGCATATGTACACATATTGTATGTATAGAGCGAGACAAAGTCCTGGAAATGTCATTAATTCCGCCTTTTCTTCCAAACTATTTCCCCAGGGGGATCATAACAACGGGACACATCGAATGAAAGTGACAATGCAATTACTACCTATTCGAATGTTTTATTCAAAAACAAAAGAAAAAGAACAAACAAACCAAAAAAGAAAAACAAACAAACAAAATTACGAATTATTATTTTTTTTTTCAGCTGCCACAATCAGAAGTTGATGGGTTCGATCCGAATTTCAAAAGATTTCGCATTGAAAATGGAGAATCGCTGGCTGAAAGGGACGAGGTGAGTTGTTGTTCTTCATGTTGGCTGTTCAAAATTATTTTCTACGAAATCAAACTAATTTAAATAATTTCAATTTGTTCACCCTAGGAGAATGCTATATTCAGTTAATTTTTTTTTTTTTTTGCTATTTTTTTACCTACCTATAAAAATGTTTTTTCAAGTTATGTTCAACCTCAATCATTTGTCATTGTGCGAATGGAATGGATTTGTCATCGACACACAATATGTCAGTATTAATCGAATTACTTACCTTGAGATTTTTGGGTTTATAAAAGGAAGTGAACGCAAACCCATTAACTTGAGAAGTATGAATTTCAGTTCCATATATGAAGTAAAGGCACCAACATAATAATTTATTGAAGAGTTTAATGAAAAGTGAAATAAAACTGGGAACGTTTATACAGTACTCAGGAATTACTCGACCTTTGGAGCTTTCCTGGGAAATACTTTATTCCAATAGCTTATTACATGTTTGAATGCGGAAATTGGTGTTAAATATTCAGAAATTTATTTTGTGAACTGTGATTTATGTCAGACTCACTGAGAAACGAGAAATACGTTATAGGGTCAAGGGGGGTAATTGTGAACAGGGGTAATTGTAAACAATCTAAATTCTCTCAAAACCGTTTATAATTCGAAGCATGCCATGAGATAATTTGAAAAGACATTATATTTAAACCATATTGACGCGTGTAAGGCGTTATCTGTCAA
Organism: Sphaerophoria taeniata; assembly: GCA_943590905.1. Taxonomy (NCBI): domain Eukaryota; kingdom Metazoa; phylum Arthropoda; class Insecta; order Diptera; family Syrphidae; genus Sphaerophoria; species Sphaerophoria taeniata. The sequence goes on from OX016541.1 coordinate 32,292,013, forward strand.
ATGTTTATTTAAGTTTTGTTCGTTGACGTGAATCATTCGTTTTTCTACTTTCTTAGCTTTTTGAGTGTTAACTAAAAGTGTGTCAAAACAAATAAAGGCGATCAAAGTAAGTTAAAGTTTATATTTAGGATAGTGAACTATGAGTGTTAATGCATGTCTTATGTTTTTTATTCGTCTGTATATTACAATTTTAATGTTATTGGCTGTTTACAATAACCCCATTATTTTCCTATCATGGGTAAATGTAAACACCGAAACGGGGTAAAAGTGAACAATTTGGGGTAATTGTAAACATTCATTTTCAATGGTTTTGGTGTTTTTCTACCGACATTTTATTCAAAAAGATGTCCCGTACATATCAACGAAAAACCACAGCTCCATCATATACATCAGAAGATATCCTCCATGCTGTAGAAGATGTGTGCAACAAAAACAAAACGTACCGACAAGCAGCAGAAGAGTACGGTGTTCCTATTTCGGTTATTTTTATAATCGCATTGGTGGTAGGAAAAATCCTACTGCGCCATTAGACTCCGTAAGCTCGTTACCAACCTTGATGGCGCAGCGTGAGTTCTCCATCGTCATTTTGCACAAGCGAACGAGCTTGGCAGGGATGCCAAAACTAGACATAGCGTTATACAGTTCGTCTCTGTAGATGCTGTCATACGCGACCATAAAATCGATGAAAAGGTGGTGGGTATCGATTTTGGAGAACATACGTTTTTAACAGGATCTGCCGCAAAGTGAAAATTTGGTGGACGGACGGTTGACTTTCCTGGACTGAAGCCACATTGATAAGGACCAATCAGATTGTTGACGAAAGCCTTCAGACGTTCACATATTACGGCAGAGGATCTTGTAGGCGATGTTAAGTAGACTGATTCCTCTGTAGTTGGCGCAGTTTAGAGGATCTCCCTTTTTCAGGATCGGGTAAACAATGCTGAGGTTTCATTCATCGGGCATGCATTCCTCCGACCATATCTTACAGATGATTTGTAGCAGTTGAGATTTGAGAGTCTCCGCTAGTTGTTCGGCAGCACGCGGTCTATTAAGGGACCTAAAATTCCACGTGCATATCTGAAACTCGTTGTCCTTAACATTTGCTTGGGTCGTCATCAGTGTATCCATCCGTTTCTGAGGCCTGTTGTTGCTTCGCAACTAAATCTTTCTCTACGTAGTCGGGAAGTCACCCCGACGTACAACCCCCAACCTGGAGTGATGTGGCTCCATCACCATCAGCCGGAAACCCGCTCCTTTTACAGCCTGGGCTTCAAATAAGTCGAAGTAGCCCGTAAAGGTGTTCACCAAGTAGTTTGGCCTAACTGGAACTGAAGACGCCACCGTTGATACCAAAAAATAAATTTATCCGCTGCCGTCCCTCGTTGGGAGTGCCTTGGTGGGAACACTCCTTCGTTGTGGGGTAATTAGTAGTAACAGCCTACTCCACTTCGACCTGCCGACCATGGGAGGCCCTTGTGCGAAAACAAGTTTCGCGATCGCATAGCTCTAAGCTTCTTAGTAGTAGTTACCGTAAGCCGCTCCGCCACGTCAAGGCTTACCCCATGGAGGGCCAGGAGGGTTTGTGGATTATTGCCAGAACCAAAATCAACTGTTATTGAAGGAATAACAATGTTAGAATTCAATGCAAAAGTTCCAGTTTTTGAAATGTAACATTTGAACTTGCCATTTCTTCAAAGAATTAAAGTTATCTATCATTATTGTTTATGTATTTTGAAATAAAAGACTGCATTAAATACGTTTGGCTAAAATTTCGTTCTGTGTGAATATTTTTTGGGGTAAATGTAAACATCCTTATTTTGATTTCTTTTTTTCTTCATATGATTAAGATTTCAGTTTGTTCACTTTTGAAGCAAATATGTTTGTTCTACCCCCAGCTTCGGCAGCATTCTTTTTCTACAAAAATCGCCAGCTTATCTGAGCCACCTGTGCGATGATATGAGACAATTAAAATCTGTGTCTCCTCCTCTGTGCCACGTAGGTTTATGTTATGTGTTCTTCCCTTCTATGTGTCTATCTGTCCCTCTCTGTCGTATGTCTTGTTCTGTCCCAGCCGATGGTCTCAGTCACCAGTGCTGCTATGTGTCTGTAGTTCGTCACATTTATGTGCGAAGTACTGTGAAGTCAATGTCAATGTCAATGTTTGTTCTATATACTTATGATGCCGAGTTCTTTGTTTCATTTACCCCCTTTTTCCCATTTACCTAAGAAACGAAGGGGGTAAATGTTAATATCAAATTTTATGAAAACTAGTGAACAAACACCATTAAGATTAATACTCTTCAGTAGATGATACAATCCAAACTTAAGTAGCATCAATAAAAAATTTCGACATTGCATAGTTAAGCTGTTACAATGATAACAAGTTACCAAAAAAACAAAAATGCAAAATCGTTTACAATTACCCCCTTTGGATATTTGCTTCCAAACGATTTGCAGACCACTAACACCCCTTCAGTTTTTAAGCGGAAATTATTCTCACACTACTCGGGCCAATATCTAAGAGATCCTAAAAATATCTTCCAATCAATTTCTCTTTTTATTTTTTTTTGTTTTTTTTGTTTTTTTTTTAGTTTTTTTTTTATTAATTTTATTATTACTGTTTATATAGGTATTATTATTGTTATTGCTTTGATTATAATTGTAACCTTTAATGTTTAAGAATCACCTTAATAGATACTTATAGTAAATTTGAATATTTTTAATTGTTCATTCTTTCAAATTGATGCTCTAAAAGATAAAAATCTTATGTATTTTTGTAACTTAAAAATCGAATAAATATTCAATAATCAAATACTCAATGTTTGGAAAAAAATTAATAGATATCGGAATCTTCAAGAGGTTTTGAAAGTCTTTATGATTAAAGATGATTGATTCGCTTCGTTGAGCAAATTTAATATTCACTAAATCGTTGACAATGACAATACATTTCATGAGAGATTATTTAACACCCTACCTATTTAAATTGTTTTTTTGATTGAGGATTGATTTTACAGTTTTTTGAGATATCTAACGTTTTTTTATATAACTCAGAAGATTTTTTTTTTTCGGTACACTGGTATACCTACACCATTGCTTAAACCACAGAACAGGATATAATTTTCATGAAACAAATCAGTTTTACCGACGAAAAACTGTTGTTTTTCATTCAAAAATAATGATTTATTCCCGAAATGATTACAGAAAATTCCTCTGACTTTGGATAGGTTCAAAAAGTAACATTTTCTGATCACCTTCGCGTGTTCTACGAACACCTCCAGTTACGTCTAATTTTGACTATAACCGTTAGCTCAAAAATGTATGTACACTCGGCTGCACAATTATCCACCCACCTTGAACTCTGTCGATATTTAAATGGAGTGAAATACATTTAAGTATTAAAAATTAAAAAATTAAACCATGTAAAATTCATGAATAAAAAAACAAACACATTTTATGTGAAAAAAATTGTTGCCATAATATTTCTTAAGAAATAGTTGATTTTCCAAATTTTTTTTTTTTAAATTTCTGGTAGCTTTTTTTTTAAATTAATTTTTTATATATACAATTTTTCAAAAATGTCCTAAAATACACTGATCACTATTATTTTTTGATAACATCTGATAACAAAAAACCGGTTCTATGATGTTACCGTTTTGGAGCTTTACAAAAATTATTTTTTTTAGGTACATAAAATTTATCAATATTTTGAAAAAAAAAAAAAATCGAGAAGGTCTTAAAAAAATAAAAAGAGCCGTGTTTGAGGAAATTGAAACTTTTGGTTGTTGGCCAAAAACATTGTATGGTCACTACTCGCTACCCTAAATTTTGATCTTTAAAAAAAAAAAAAAGAACGACTCATGCGAATTCGCACAAACCTCTAATTTTCAAGTTTGAAGTCAATCGGACCAGTGGTTAAGGCCACAGACAGACAGACGGACGGAATCGTCGGACTCACCTTCTCTATGATTGTAATGTCATATTTCACCAAAATTTCAACTTCTTTTTTACGAAAATGAGATACATCTCTCACTTTTCGGAGTTGATTTCGAGCTTGGGCTTGGTCTTCGTAATATTGTGTCTTTCGAAACCGCCGACAACATCTTTCCCGGTTATACTTGCCAATTTTAAAATGCGCCACGTGGCTGTTATGTTAACACAAAATTAAAATTCCAAATTCGTGTCCTTATAAGAGGAGGACCTATTGATTTGTTCAGGTGTTCCACATCCAATATTAAAACTGTCAAAATTATCGCATGAAAATGGTGGGCAGTCAATTGTGCCGCTGAGTGTATGTACCTATATGAAATTCAAATGGTATTTTCTGTGACTTGATTTTTTTTAGAACAAACGATTTGACACATATGTAGGAACCTGATTTTGAAAATTCTTTCAAGGGCCCAAAGTTGAATAAAATAATAAAATGAAAATTACTTTGTCCTCATAGGACAAGAAAACAAATATTTCATCTTTTTCAAAAACCGCTCGAAAGGAACATTAAACAAATAAAATACTAAGTCCACCTTTATCATAACACCAGTCCCAGGATTTTAACAATTGTAGTTTCTTAAGAAAATAAATGGCATGCTCTTAGGAAAGTAGAAAAGACTTTGTCAAGGTCATGTTTTCCCAATTTGTTTGAATCTAAAATCAATAGCTCAATTTAACTTTAGGTACCTGTATAATGTACCTAAATTAGACTGGTAAAATAAATTATTTCGTTTAAACTGACAAAACTTGGTAACAAAATAAATTGCTGAATCAAAACAACTGATGTCAGAGTTCTTAAAAAAAAAATGCGTGTCAGGGGAAAATAAAGTAAAATTCTGAGAATTGAGAAAGAATAAGAATTGAAGAACGCAATTTCGCGATGTACCTGGTTACCCACAAAATGAACTAAAAATTTACTTTAAGTAAATAGTAAAAAGTAAATAAAGAAGCAAATAGATAACCTTATCACAAAGAAATGATATTATTTTTGTTTGCTAAAAAGGCTTAAAGTGTAACATGTATAGTGACGTGTAAATGTGGTTACCTTGAATAAACGTGTCCTCATTCTCATTCATTGTTGTTCATTATATCATTTTTAAACTTTATTTCGCTTCCCCAACTTCTTTTTGAAATAAAAATGGTACAAGTGGGCTCAAGCTAAAATATTTACTTTTTTAATACTTTAAGTTGGTCAAACTTTTTTTTAGCTAAACTCTGTGAGCTTTAACTTTTGATTGCCATTAATAAACCCTCCTTTTGTCAAAAAAGAAAAACTTTTAAAAAGTTGTTGTTTGCTATAAACTGGTTAAACTCTCAAGGATTAAAATTGTTGCTATAATCCTCTTCCCTTTGGTTTATTATAACTTTGATGCTCACGAAAAAGAATATTCTACGACTCAAGTATATTCCAACAACATTTATTTTCATGATTTTCATGAGAAAACTAATTTATACTTATTTTTCTTATCATACACACTAAACAATCATAGAAGAGTCCTCGATCCTTGGTAGATAATCTTTGACTCTAAGGGTCGATGAAATAAAATGTCAAGCTCCTAAGTATACAAATGTTCTGAACAATTTATGCGATGGCCAAAACAAATATTCTACTTTATGAAAGGGCAGGAGTAAATACATGAGTTTTAAGTCCATATACATACAAACTTTGGACAAAAAAGGAAGAATATATATTCCAAAAAGAAAATTCGTTCCACTAGCACATATTAATTGTAATTTTGTCGTCATTTGTTCGTTTTTTTATTTTAGGTTTTTGGGTCTCCTAGTACGCCTATTCTTGAAAATCCTGAACACCAGACCAGGTGGTACTTTAAATATTTTTTGGGCAAACGTAAGTTGAATTTTCTAAAAAAAAAAGATTTAAACGGTTGTAATTTAAATGAATTTAATGTTTGTGTTCCTTTTTTATCTGCTGACATATGAAAAGTTCATCAAAACCATGTTGGCACTGATGTGGAAAAGAATCCTTATTTCTTGTCGGTGGTGTCGCAGGAGTCCGGAAATCAAGGGTCTCCGTTGAATAGGGCCATTTTGTTCAGAAAACAGGTAAGTGTGTCCACTGTTCCCCCGAAATTGTTTGCTTTGTTCAAATTTCCATTAGCATTTCCCAGCAGTCACCAATTTTCTCATTATCCATTAAGAACCTGCACTCAAAAATTATTTATAAATGTCCACAACATAGTTTTTGACACCTCATGAACAATAAAACAAAAATAAAAGCTTTCAATTCAAGACACCGAATTATGTTTTTTTGTTAAGCTAAAGGTCAAAGTTCCATCATAGTCCTTGATGTGTTACGGATTCCTACTAATTACTCATAGCGCTCCTCTGGGTGACCCCACGCTAACTACCTTCTAAATAATGTAATAGGATACTTATGGCGCTCGCTTTACATTAGAGGAGATGAGGAGGTGAATAAAACTTAAGCTCCTTGTTAAACTATTCATAATCTGCTTTCAAGTGAATACAAATCGCCCCCTCTTGGCACAAAAGAGCAAACAAAACCTTACAGAGGATAAAAGGTTAAGGGTTGAGTCTCCTCTTTCACTATCAGTGACAAGGACTTTTGCGACACACAGCAATCCAACTGGCTTTACAATGAAAAAAAAGGAAAACCAACAACAATATCTCGACTATCTATCTTTTTTTTGTCGATTTCTTCCAATCAAAATCAAGTTCCTTTGTGTGCATTGAATTAGGTTCTTAAAAACAGATTAAACTGCAATTTGTGCCCAAACAAAATTTACATAGCTACATGGGCCCCGACTATTTTTATTATGTGTTTGTTTTTTCTCACAGGGTGCCCAAAAAATAGCTCTGCCATGCAGTTCCGGACAGAAATTGACAGTTAAGCAGATTCTGGCCCATTTCCCCGGCATCGATGCGGCAACAAAAAACCCAAAGGAAATATATTCAGCCGATATACAAAAGGACTTGCTTCTGCTGGAAGAGCAAGAGGGTTCGGTTAATTTTAAATTCGGAGTGGTTTATATGCGACAAGGACAAGAGTGTGACGATGAGATGCTCAGCAATGGTAAGGACACACGAGACTCTACTTGTATGCATTTTTGTTTAAGTGGTTAATGTAGTAAGTTGCATATTTTGAATATTTCAACTTTACCCACCCACAGAGGAATCCAGTCAAGATTTCGAGGATTTTCTCGACGTACTGGGGGAGCGTGTTCGACTGAAGGGATGGGATCGTTTTCGAGGTGGTTTGGATGTTAAAGGTTTGCAAGCTGTTGCTTTTGCGGCTAATTAAAAATGTGCTCATGTTTTTTTTTCTTTCTTACTTTTTTCGTTGGCCTTAATTTGTGTGGTTTAATTAGGTGATATGACAGGGAAATATTCGGTGTATACGTTATACGAAGGACATGAAATAATGTTTCATGTGTCGACAATGCTGCCTTTTTCCAGAGATAATCGACAACAGGTGAGGATGAGGGAATCTAATTAAGTTCGTTACTTGGTTCAAGGTTATTTTAAGCATTTACGTGCTTAATTTTTTTTGTTCCTTAGTTCGAATTTCCTTAATGTTGTGGTAAAATGTTTGTTTTTCTATTTATCAAACACAGGTTGAGCGGAAACGGCATATTGGAAATGACATTGTAAATATTGTGTTTATTGATCAAAATGCGAGCAACACTGACAGAATTTTACCAACAAGTTTTGACCCGATGTGGATTAAAAGCCAATTTACTCGTATCCTTTTCAATTTCTATATCACATCATGATTAATTTGCCAAGCTTTGAAGTCAAATTTCTATTGTTTTCCTTGACAAATGTTTTATTTTAGATATTTTTGCTGTTGTGACTAAAGTAGAGAACACTTATCGCTTAGCTATTTTCTGTGATGAAACTGTACCTCCGTTTGGACCAACTTTACCGGATCCACCTGAATTTTCTGTAAGTAGAAAATTTGCATGGTATACCACAAGGCTCTGTATTACGGCCGCTTTTGTTTATTAAACATTTCTGTGTAAAAAAAAGACATGGTGTACCACAACACTCTGTAATATGTCCGCATTTTTTTTTTTTTTACAACTTCCGTTTTTTTCCTAACCTTATTACTTATTACTATTTGAGTAGAAATCAGTTCTTATCCATCAAAATATTTTGCATTCAAAATTGTAAGACATAGCCATACATAGACATAGACATCCTCAGTCTTAATGCTCGAACAGGATATTATATGGTTAGTATAAAAGTACTCTAAATCTGAAGGACACGCTTAAGGGAAAAACAAAACAAAATTGCTACGTTTTAAGTGTTCTTGTCATGTCATTTTCGTGTTGCTGTCTGGGGCTTTAAATCAATATTTCAAATACTTCTTAGTCACGACAACTTAGTAGCTGTTTTTGCCCCATTAAGAGCGTAATTTGCAAAGGCTTAAGAGTGTTAACCCGAACGATTATTTCACACAAAACATTTATATTGATTTTTGTTTGCTACTGTACAGTTTATTAATCATTTACATTTGGTATCGTACTGTTTCATCTTATTTGAACCAAACATTTGATTATTATTCAGTTTCACAAGTCAATTTAACATATTTTTCATCGTAATACGGTGTATGTGTCCTATAGAACACAAATAATATGGTGAGAGACGTATCAATACTAACGCCAATGCATGTTCTACTTCATAGCCAATTGCAAAAAATTTCTTTTATTTTATGAAGACATTGATTTCTGTACCATAGTTTCGTGCAAGTTTAGAGACCACAATCAGTATCAGAGTAAACATTTTTTATTAAAATCCTTAACATCAATATAAGATTATTTTGTTCCACTTTTATGGCGTTCTAAAATGGGTGATTGATTTAGCTTTTACTTGAAGAGGACACTGCAGCAACCACTTCATTGCTTCTTGTCTTTTCAGTCCACTTATAGCTATGTGAATATTTAAAATGAACAATAAAATCCCAGAAAGTGAGTAACCGATATTCGTTCCGATTGTTACGTTGCACGTCAAATGGCAGTTTCAGATAAAATTAAAAAAAAAGAAGGAGTAGGTACAGGGTGGACCATTTAAAACTTTAATGTTCAAAATGCAATGAATCAAAAACGGATTAAGGTTTTACCAATTTTTTTCATGGTGCGATGATAAAACTTTATAATATCGTCTTTCCTCCAGTGCGATTATGACCCATTTGGTTTGCAACAAAATAATAAACATAAATGATGAAAAATGAAACTGTATGTCTTGTATTGGTATGCCGAATAGGTAGTTTTTTTTCTATTGTACGGCTGATAGCCTCCAACTTGAAATCCCTGAAACCAAGAAATCTAAGTTAAGTTTGAGGGGAAATCCCTGTACAGGATATATTCACTTGATTCTAGATCACTTACTGTGAAAAGTCAAAGATGACGGACTCTTTGCTTATCTAGCTCCAACGCAACTAGTGAATTCCTTCTCAGACGGGCTTTTAAGTTGTCAACCCTGTTGGCTGGCAGAAAACAGATCAGAAACCAGACATGGTCAAGATAGGGTCCAACATTAAGCTTTTCAAATAAAAAGTAAATACCTTGCGCTATTATTTTTAACCAAAGCTAAGAGAAGTTGAAAACTCTTCTTAATAACTTATGTTACGTATACGCCCGAGTGTCCTTTGATTTGTGGTAAGAAAAATTCATTACACATCGTTATTTTATAAGTGTATTCAGTTGTAATTGTTGATTTTTATAATTAACTAGATTTTTTCAGCCATATTAACAAAAAAACGCCTATTTCAATTTTATTTCTCTAAGGTTAGGTTAAGTAATCCACAAATACACAGAATAAGAGTTATTCCATGGGTTAAAATTTCTCAATAATAAAAATAATTTGTTTCCGGAACAGTAAAGTTACGTTTACCAAATTTTCCCTTTGAAAATTTTGTTGTTGATACTTGAACACCGTTTCGTCTTTGTTGTATATATGTATGTAGTTTTTTTTTCTTACTTGCGATATATTGAATATGAGGCGATATTGGATTCGTAAAAAAAACTTGAGGTTTTGAAAAATTGTGACATTACGATGATAGAGAACTCGAAAAAAGTGATTCCGTCAGTCTGTCTGATGTCATGCAGCCTTAAGCACTGGTTCGAGTGACTTCGACTTTGAGTAGTTTGAGCGAATCTGGGTGGGTCTTTTGTTTTTAAATTTATGGTAGCCACCATACAATTTTTTTGGCCAAAAACCAAAAGTTTGACTTTTCTCCAAGACGGCTCCAACGATTTTTATTTAAACACGTTAATATTTTTTGCTAACACTGGTGTTTTTAATGTAAAGAAATAGATTTGTAAAACGTTACCTCTCAAAGAACCGATTTTTGTTATAAGTGTTGAGTGACATTGCACGAGGAATAAAAAAGAATTGTATGCATAAAAAATCAATTTAAAAAAAAATGCTTCAAGGAATTAAATAGAAAAAATTAAAAAAATCAACGATTATTTAAGAAAGCTTATGGCATCGATTTTTTTCAGATGATATGTGTTTTTGAGGTACATATTTCAATTTAAAATTTAATTTGTGAATTTTAATTATATATTTTTATTTTAATGTTTTTTTGTGAATTAATTTTTAGTATATCTAAAGGAGCAAGTCCGTGCGACCCAGTCTTGTATATTTTTTTTTATTCCTTCGCTAAACGATTCTCCACGGTTGAAAAACTGAGAAGCAGGTGGCCATGGTTCAGAGGATAGAGTAGTGGATTGCTAAGCCGAACGCTACGGGTTCAAACCCCAGCTTCAGCAGCATTCTTTTTCTACAAAAATCGCCAGCTTATCTGAGGCGACCTGTGCGATAACATGAGACAATACAAATCTAAGTCTCCTCCTCTGAGCCACGTAGGTTTCTGTTATGTGTGCTTTCTTTCTATGTGTCTATCTGTCTCTCTCTCTGTTGTATTAATGTATTGTTCTGTCCCAGCCGATGGTCTCAGTCACCAGTGCTGCTATGTGTCTGTAGTTCGTTACATTTATGTGCGAAGTACTGTGAAATGTAATGTAATGTATGAAAAACTGAGAGACATCAGTTAAGATATTTTTTTCTTTTTATTTATAGAATTTTCCACTTAGTCCATAGAATAAGACTTAATCCTTCGCTATTCTGTGTTTATTAATTTGACTCTTGGAAAAATTGTGATCCAGAACATATGTGTATGTTAGTTCCTGCGTTTGGCCTTATGCATTTACTTTACTGAAAAGGAAATCGCTCTTTTCTTCAGCAGTCACATATTTGAAGAATAATTCACCTAGAAATATTAATTTTAAGCAATAGATTTAGCCTTATACTTATGAAAGCCATTAATAACTTAACACAAAGAAAAGTTAGTATGTTCAAATGAGTCTCCCTTAAAACCATTTTTAAGAATCTTATTTATGCCTTGTTTATTCTTAATGGTACATTCAAGGAAAAAAGTTGTTTTGCATGTTGTCTCGTTGAGAACATTTGTCCCCTAAAGCTGAGGTAACCTGAGGTATGTGAAAAGCCAAAAATCACACAATAAACGTCAACAGTGATATACATAGGAAAGCTGTTAATTTTATCGTTCACAAGTAGGAACTGCCTCTTGCGAAGCACTGAGTATTACAACTGTATCATGTGTCACAGAAATTTGCTTCTCAACTCTCAACCGTTCGGAATCGGTATAAAATTTTATGAGTGCCCCCAATTCCTTACACGTAGTCAAGGAATTTTTCGAGAACATAAGTCACCTATGCCTTAGTTCTTCGGATGTGTTTTGCCACCCCCTGGTAATAGTTAAAGTAGAGGTTTACTTTTGAACCTGTTGGAAATGTTTTCAATATGAGTCTAAGAAATACAAATTCTAAAAGAAAATTTAAAAATATCAATGGGTTGACGTCTATAATTGTTCTAAGAAACCATTTTTTGTTTTCGCTTTCCTGAAAAAAAATTAAGACTGAAGTTTTTTTCTTGAACAATTGTTCTTTTGTTTTTTGGTGAAATGCAAAACAGACCCATAATTTTTTTATACACAGAAAACTGTTTTATTGGGAATTGGGTGGGAAATGAAGTTAATTAATATGTATCTCGTGAAGCAATTTTCTTTTTTTTGGTGAGTCTTGATTAACAACCGAGACAGAGCCATGTAAAACCATGTTGGTCTTGGTAATGTTTTCGGACTGATTTTTTTTAGCTTTGTAAAGACTCAAATTATTCAGTTTTTTTTAAGAATTGAAACAAACCCTCCATTATTGATCCAAGACATTGCACTTCAAAAACCCCAAATCATCAACACTTTTGCATACATTCTAATTTTGTATTATCCTTTCTATCTAGGATATTTTCATGTTTCGTGAATTCCTGCTAGTTAAATTGATAAATGCAGAAAAGGCAACATTCCAAACACCAACTTTCTCCCAGAAACGTGAGCGTACTCTCGAAATGCTTATTAAAGATCTACACGAGGAATATGTCCATGACAGTAAATTGGTAAGTCAACAAATTCTATAAATAGCATTTCCATTCGATTCGATTCATTTCAATTGAACTATCTTCACTTCACATGGCCTGCTATCTATAGAACATGTTAAACAGGCGAGCATTCTCTGAAGTGCTCTACGACGTGCCACGTGCTTCAAAACTCAAAGAGGACGCAAGACAAATTGAATTTGTTCGAATCGGACAGGCGCTCAAATTGGAAGCTATCGTGCGTGGGGATGCCCCAACTAGCATAGCGTCAGCAAGTCCATGTACCATATTCAAGAAACCACCATGGGAGCCACAATGTTTCTATCCAACATTTCAGCATCGAGGAACCCTTGCTGGAGATTCTTTTAATCATGATAGCATATTCATGGCCACTGATGATGGTACTTTCCTTATCAAGGGTGAGTTGAGAATCATACAAGAAATAAAATCGAAATAATATCCATTATCCTTGGATGTATTTTTTTTTTTTTTTTGTGGTTCTAGATGACCAATCGTTGCAGCCAGTATTTGATAAAACGTTTTTTGTAAAGCAATTGAGTGTTCTCGAGGAACACGGATTGCTGATTATTCGGGGTGGATCAGCTACCAATCGAGACTCTAATCGAATTCATGTTTTCCGATTGCGAGAGTTCAAGGAAGATGTTATTAAGGTACGGGGTCGAAATGAGGTCAAAGACAGGCGGATAGAACGCTCGAGAGGATGTCATCTGTATGCGACTTCAAAGATCAACGGCGGTCATTTGCGTTTGGTGGTGGCGGTAGGGAAGAAACTACAGCTGTTCCAATGGAAGCACACCGCTGCTTGGGCGTCGTGGTGTGCTGAAAGTGATACAGAGACAGTCGACGGGTTTATTTTCCAGAAGGAGATTCAGTTGTGTGAATCACCATCTATTATGACTCTTTTAGAGGGACCCACAAACACGAATACCGGCGGTCTTATTTGTGTCGGATACAGGTTTGAATTCAAGGAATAAAATAAAAAATACAGGACCCACAAATTTGGTTTATTCAAGGTATTACTATGAAGTGGTTTGTGACCAGACTGGAACTGCCACGCGGCTGTTTGAAGTCGACGCGTCAAAGCGAAACCAAACTCAACTCAATGCAGCCATCGAACTTTGCGATGGCCAGGAAACAGAACTCCTTTTGTGTTATAATCGTAAGTTTGAAAAAGTCACTCAAATTTTGAACTACATTCTATTCTTTATAGACACTTGTCATTTCCAAAAGCTCAACAAGGACACAACATCAACCGAATTCGACTTCCACTGGAACACAGCGCCCACGTCAATTGTTTGCGCATTTCCCTACATTTTTGGCTTCACCTCCGATTCCATTGAAATTCGTTTGCTTGTCAATGGCAACTTGGTGCACACCGCCATCATGCCCGAACTCCAACTGATCACATCAAAACGTGACATCTATTTTGTAACAACAGCGCCGGAATTCATTTCTAAAGATTTGAACATTAAAGGCTTGCATATTAACGAAAATACTCCTGAACGTAAAATTAAGAAAACACCCAGCGATACATCGTCCAGCGAAGAACTGTCCCGAACTCCAGAAAGAAAGAACTTTGTCGAAATTCCCATCAATCCCGAAAACGAGCTTCAAACTCTTCTTGCCCTTCCAGTTAGATGTGATGGTGGTGGCGGTAATTCGCCATCGATACAGCGAGCGCGATCCCTTCAGAAAACGAACAACGTCAACGAAGATCAGAAACCATTTATAGCCAAGAGCAATTCATGCGGTGATCCATACCGATCGGACAATGATGGCGTTCCACCGAATTCGCCGCGATCAGCCGGAAGTCAACAAATACAGGAACCCAAACATGGTTCGCCAATGTCACCCACAAAGCGCAACTCTAAATACCGGAATCTCTTCACCAGCAGCGGATCTAATGACACGTCATTTAATTCGCCAGATCGGCTCAAGCCATTGCGCATTTATCGAATACCACTGTCCAAACTCACTGGCACGCAATCACACTTTCATGCACACTCTTTCAATACATCAACATCATCGTCGAGTTCGTCAGCTGCAACGGCAACAACCACAACATTCAAGCACTCAATAGATGTCCCCACCATCGCAAGTAAGTCCTATGAATGACATCCGAGTGCTGATGCTGAAACTGATTTGAGTAATTTGAATGAGTCAAAAATCAAAGGTATTGTCAATGATGTTAATGAGAATTCAGCAGCTGCTGCTGGCGGTGAATCAGAAGCAGCTGATGACTTTGGAACAGTGCTGTGCAATAACATGTGTCATTCGATTGATTTTAAATATTTGATCTCACAACAACTTTTGAGGTTTCAACAAAACAAAAGCCGACAAAACTAAATACTATGTAAAAGTGTTACCAGAACTTTGCAACAAAAAAAAATGTCTACTGCTATTTGAACTTTTTCTTAAAGAAAACTTTGGAGTCGTACATCTGCGTATATTTGACATGACTGCACGTTTTAGCATTTTGATGTCATTTCCATTCTTCATTACTGTAAATTATGTCAACAACTGTTTTTCCTTTCATTACTGTACTGTTTATGATTTTCATTTCACCATATACAATGGATACTCTTTCTGTGTTCTGTAAAACTAACATCAAAATATAACTGTGTTTACATACTTACATATTATAAAAAAATACATATATACACAATTATCTATATATAAATATTTAAAACAATAATATATAGTATATTATATTAAATATGAAAGAAAAAATTTTAAAAAATGTTATACTGCTAAAAACTTTATATAAATGTACGTTTAACTAGTTTTAATAAAATCGAGTGAATGTACACTGTACAGGAATTCACAACAAAACAGTTCTTGTTTTTTAATTTGAAAGTCGTCAATGCAAAGAAAAGAACAATGGTTAATATGGAACAAAAAACAAGTACAAAATGAAAAGAGGAAAGAACTTCCTTGCGACTCGTACTTACCAAGGCAAGTATGTATAAGTTAAGGTTAATTGATTGTGGGGTTTCATATACGGAAAATTTAAAATAAAACATATGAACTTAAAAATAAACTTAAATCTCCTTGCGAGACACAACCATTTGAAAGAAGAAATAGCACTTGTAAAACGAAAAATTTCTCTGTGAAGTGAATAGGTTCCACTCCAGTCTAATGTGGAGGAGACTGTTTGGAACGAAAGAGAATGAGAGAAAACCCGTCTCATAGAAGTAGAAGATCCTTTGTAGGGGATGAGGTGGTCCGTGGCAGTACAGCTCGGTACTGTGGCGATCATTCGTGTGGGTTTAGTTCAATCGAGTAGTTCGTGTCGGGTGCAGTACGGAGTTGTATAGAAAATTCAAGTCATTTTCAATAAACAAATTAACACTTCTTAATACCGACTCTATTTCTTACGGGATCTAGCACTATTTTGGAAATGTATTACGAATGTATGAATATGCATAATTGTTGGCTTTTTAACTTCGTTTTTCTCGCGTGAATTCTAAACTATAACCACAGATAAGAAAACTTTATCTGTGCTTATAACCTTGTATCTCATTTACAAAATGGCAATCGACGTAACCTGGTTATGTAGAAATATTTGAACGAAGAATTTTGTGCTTCGTTCTCCATGATTCTCAGCGTTTGGTGTCTCATAAAATTTCTTTTTTGGGAGTGTCCTAATTAAGGGCTGTTAGAAAAGTCGAAAAAGGCAAATACAAATTATATACAATACTAACATTTACAATGCTTGCATATAGCTAGCAGTATCGAGTCCCTGGCCGGTGAAAGCATTATAAGTTTTGAATAGATTTCCCGGCCAGTTAATGTAAAATTATGTTTTTAGCCCTTGGCCTATTCTATGGACATCACCAATGCACCATCACTGCGTGTATGGTGTATGGTTAATCCGCACCTGCACTCGAGATACAGTAAAAGAAATCATCATCCGTTTCTCGATTTCCACATTTATTTTGTGGTTTTGTCACAAAGAGACGGTGTGAATCAAAAAGCAAACACTAAAAATCGTCGTATTAACACGCTGCTCTTGCGTCCACACAAATGTGTGCATCCAATGCTGGCAGCAATAGCGTTGTGTTGTTATTTTTTGGTTTTGGTTTTTCCGTTTTCTCTTTGTGTTTTTCTTTTCCGTTTTTCGATCTTTCTTGCGGTTAGAGGAATCGTTGGCTGTGTGTCGGCGTGACCCGTTGGCTGACTAGAAATAATAAAGTCGGTCGAAGCGAAGCGTGTCGCGTCGCGTCGGCTGTGGCGACTGAATTTTCATTGAATTTTACCGGAATTCATTTACATACCTACTAAGAATACGGCGGATGCTTGGCTTCGATCCTTGCATTTCACATGCTAGATAATATGGTCTTACTGGTCAAGTCTAAACTAGTTTTGTAATTGGCAATACAGATTTCGGAAAAAATCAATTGTTTGCAGGATGCAGGGAGTGTATATATTTCTAGTACATAAATAAACCTTTTTTCATTTGCATGTGACCATGCTTAAATATTTTTTATTTTATGCTGTAAATGTATAGTTAATAAATTGTCTTAGAAGCTAGTTAGTTCTTTCTTAAATTACTAAAATATGGTAGATTCGTTCGACAAGATTGTGAGTAGGTGTATGTTCAAACACAAACGAAAAATGATATTTTGTAATGAATTCCTAGGCAGTTTAATTATACATGTTTAAATAGAAATCGTTAACATTATTGACTCAGTACTTTTCTACAATAGGTGTGTTTTTGTGACTATCATGTAAAGTAAAGTAAACAAAATATCAAGAAAACTATCTAGATTCAATCTCGATTTTACTGTCAATATTGATTTAAATTCAATTGCTTTCAGAAATCAAACAGACAAATTTTGACATTCGTCATACTAAATTATTTCAAAAATTGACTTCAGCTCCCTCTGAATTTGAAAAAAATTATCAACATTTCAAGTAAGTTTTACTCTCGATGAAAAGCTAAAGTAAAAGCAAGTAAATTTTTATTGTTGTTTTCTTTGTTAAAATTTTACTTTACTTTACTGAGTTGTCACGAAAACACGCCTAATATCTAATGCTCATATTTTTTGTCAAACAGCTTTTCTAAACAAATCAAAATAATAAAACGCTTTTGCTAATCATAACATAAAGTGGCAAACGAAACTAAAAAGATCACAGAAAAAAATAAAATAAGAACAATAATAATTCGCAATATTTTTCGGAAGCCATATAATAAATTAAGTATTTTTGGGATAAACAAATAATCTTGCTTTTTATATAAATAATAAACAGACGCACCAAACCCTATCTAATCTCAAAATCACATTTACGTAGGTATAAAACAATTTTTACAACTTTAAACTTTACACTACATAAATTTAGTACTTTGTATAAAAATTACTTAAATCTATTAAGAGAAAAACAAGATGCGATTGCAAGAGTCTACCAGTCTTCGTCTTCATTGTACTCGGAGATTTCCAGCCGGAAGGGAGTTTTAGCGTTTTTCAACTTCCTGTGGCTACTTCGGCCAAGTGGATTGTGTCGCAGGTCAACAAGTTCCAAACTGTTACTTGTTATCATTTGGTCTGTGTCGATTTCTAAAATCAAAAGTTTTTTTTTTGAGAAATTTCAAAACTCAAAAATTTAATAATTTTTTTTCTTACCAATGATGGCATTATGGCTGGCATCCAATTCACGTAGATTTTGAATTTTGAACACAACTGGCGGCAAAACAATGAAACTATTGTGTGATATATTTAGGCGGGCTAACGATGCTAGATCGGCCAACTCATCGGGAAGCTTAGCCAACTGGTTGTGTGATAAGTTGAGGTCTTAAAGAAGTAACACGAGCAATGTCATCAATTTCTTTTGATGAAAATGAATCACAATTGTCTTACCTGTAATAAGATTGAATTTGACAGCAAATTTCGGAGTGATCTTTTTGATGACATTTCCACTCAAATCACAGGTTTTCAATGATGTATTCCTCATCAAATGATAAACAGCTTCTGGCACTTGCATCAACTCACATTCAGACAGATCTTGAATTAAGAAAAATGAAATAGTTAATCAATGCAACAATTACCAATGTAAAAAGAATTTTATAAGCCAGCAAAAATGTCACTGTAGCCTTAAGCGTTCATAATTCTATTTTATTTCATTTTGCATAATTTTTGACAGTTCTGGAATAAGATGGCATTGGAACAGCCACTTCTAATATTAAAGCATTAGAAGAGGCGCTAAAAAATCTGCCTTTAGTTTAAAAATCGCCTTTCCGAAAATAATTATATCAATTTTATGAAATACCAGTTCAAATTTCCATCCATGCATACCTAAATGTTCATTTTCTTCAGCACTGCTACACCTTTCAACTACTTTAACCACTGCGTTTGCCATTTTAATTTTCAATTGTTTCTGCGAGAAAATAATATCTGAACAATGAATGAGTTATCAATTAATTCGAACAGCCGAATGACCTAGTCAAGAGGAAATACAAAACTAAAAAACGGCTGAACCCACTCGGTACTATTTATAAATCAAGGCAGAGCAAATAATGACCAGTGTTAGTGTGGAAAGTATTACTTAACGTCTCTGATATAAAACTAAACATAAACATTTTTGTATGACTCATAAATTCGCTTGAGGAACAAAAATAATATAACAACAAACAACAAGTAGGAATAAAATGAAAATGAAACAGCTTTTCTTTAAAATCCACCAAAAGTGGAACTGGAATTCACTGACAGCTGTGGTGAATTAGGAGCTTAAAGCTTTCAGAAAAAAAGCTCATAAGTGGTGCCAAGTACTTCACAGTAAAAGATTAACGGTTAAGAAATTCAAAATGTTACTAAGAACAATATAATTTTGTACAATATATACAATGATATGGAATTTTAAAAAACAATTTTCATCATTTAAGAATGCAAATAAATTGTTCATTTATTTTGAAAATCAATATTACTTTGTTTTTGAATTTAATCTTAGCAAAACCACTTTTTCCGAGACAGCAACCCTCACACACCTGTAAACATGCAACTGAGCCCAACATGGAATGCACACTTATCCGTTGTCATGGCAAACATTTGAAAACCAACACAAATATTTTGTTTTAATTTTGACAGTAGATTTGGGAATTTCAACACTCACAGTGATTAATTTGTAACAAGTTTGATAAAACAAATAAAAATGAATTCTGAACCAGAAGCCAGCACCCCCAATACGACAACCAACACCACGTCCACAACCGACAGTGCAAAACGTCGCAGCTTACTACGAACTCCGGCTGCTCCACCAACCGCATTTGCTCGACCACCCACAACATCTCTTTTCTCCCGGGGAAACCTTGTTAGCAGTCGTCTAGGCGGTGAAAGAACCTCCTTAGCCCGACCGTCAACAGCAGTTCGAGCAGTCGGTTACACAGCCGATTCTGAGAAGCTCATCGACCAAGCGTTCTTACAAAAAGCAAAACAACACCAAGGCTTGAATGCAAATGCTGCGGATTCAGCAGCTAAAGAAGTCAATCCTCTTATTCGTTATCGTCATTTGGAGACTAAAATATCAGCCCTTCTCGAGTCCTCAATCGTTTCAAGTGCCGAACCAAATCCAAACTACGCTGACTGCTTGAACAAAGCCAAGGAGGCCTTCTCTTTGGACAGAACTCTGCACCGACTCAGGGACCAATATGGTGAGAATCTATTCCACAACCTCGAGCTAACCTATGCAGTTTTCTTCAACCTAGCCGAACAGTATAGCAACAACGACATGTATGTCGAGGCGCTCAATACCTACACTATGATGATCAAGAACAAAATGTTTCCCCATGTTAACCATCTCAAGCTGAACATGGGCAATATCTACTTCAAAATGGGCATCTATACAAAAGCCATAAAAATGTACCGCATGGCATTGGACTCGGTGCCAAGCAATCACAAACAGTTGCGTTTAAAAATCACCCAGAACATTGGTATTTTATTTGTAAAAATGGGTCAGTATTCGGATGCAGCTACTAGTTTTGAATTCGTGATGTCAGATCGGCCTGATATCAGAAGTGGCATCCACTTGGTGTTGTGTTACTTTGCAATGGGCGATGTGGAAAAAATAAGGAACGCCTTCAGGTCGCTAGTTGATATTCAAATCGAGAACGAAGATGATATTAAGATCCAGACATTCATCGAGGAGAACGAGGATAGTTTGAGGGTTTTTGACATGTTAAAGAACGACGAGTTCGCCATTTATAACAAGGTCAAGAAGAATACAATGAAGAAGGCCATAACAATGGTAGTTGATCTGATTTCTCCAGTTATCGAGGAGAACTACAATGACGGCTACTATTGGTGTATTGAGGTCATTAAGACTTCGTCGAGTCTGGCATGGCTTGCGAGTGACTTGGAGCTGAATAAGGCCCTGGTTTACCTCCGACAAAATGACATCAATCAAGCCGTCGAAACCCTGAGGATGTATGAGAAAAAAGACGAAAATATGGCAGCAAATGCACTGACTAATTTAAGTTTCATCTATTTGTATATTGGAGACATGGAAAATGCCAGATTGTGCACGAATCAATTCCTTGAAGTGGATCGAAACAATCCAAGTGCTCTGGTCAATAGTGCCGTTTGTGACATGAAAGTCGGTGACTTCAATAATGCCAAGAGGAAGCTTCAGAATGTTCTAGACTTTCATCCGAACATGTTCGAAGCGAACTACAATCTCGGGTTGTTGGCAGGGAAGAATTTGAGCGCCGATGACATCGACATCGCCCAGGATCAGTTTATGAAAGTTAGAGAAACAATTCAGCATCCTCATGTGCATTATCAGCTCGCAAGGATAAACGAACTCAATAGTTCTTCACACAGTGCTTTGGATGTGTATTTGCATGTGCTGGGAACAACTAGTGAAATGGATTCACGACTGTTTGAAAAGTTTGCAGCTCTCTATGAGAATCTATCGGACTATCAGGAGGCCAATCAGTACTACAACGAAGCGTATCGCCTTAATCCGAGTGACATTGGCATTGCAACTTCGATCGGGTCGTACTTTGTAAAATTGCAGGCCCTCGACAAGGGACTTTACTATTATGAGCGTTCTGTGTTGGCTGATCCCAATGACCCGAACCTTATGCTTCGGATTGCTTACTGCATGAGACATCTGTACATGCCAAAGAAATATCTGGAGATGTTCGAAAAGATTTATGCAAAGTTCCCAAAAAACATGACTTGCTTGAAGTCACTGGTTCAAGTGACGAAATCGTTGGGAATGTCGGACTTGTACGAAAGGTACAGCGCTGAATATGATAGACTTGAGAAATCGGCGATGGAAATTCGACAGGGATCAGGGAGGATTGGAACGGCAAGAAGCAAACGGAAGTCAGCGTCAATTCGAAATAATGATTTCGGTTCGCCAATTCAACAAAACAAGCAGCAACAACAACAGCAATCGCAAGTGAGTTCAATCAATGGTACGTCGTCATATGAAGGATTCATTCAGCATGAAGACCCACTTGGCCCGCCGGCTGAGCGGCCAAGAACTGGGATGGTGCGTCGTCGTTCTTCGGATGATTCCGGTGATGCTGAAGATGCTGAATTGTTGCTCCCAATATAGTTTTTTTTGTTTCATTAAAATAGAAAATAAAGAAATACGCTAAAGGACATTACCCTCATTTGTTAATTTCCTTGTTTCTTGTTCTCCTTTGTGATCTAGGTACAGAGAGTCTGTTGACATTGGAAAATTTTCGCTTTCCAATTTCAAAAGAAGCACATTTAATGGCGTACGAGTTTTATTGGCACACATCCAAATGGTCAGCTTACGTCGGAAATTTCTTAAGCAACAACAATTATTGTTTATTATTATAAACAAACAGTGATTTTGTGTGTGCTCTTTTTTTCGCATATAAGAGTTTTATACCCACTAAGGGGATTTTCCAAAACTTTTGCTTATTTATTTCTTTGTGCTGAATTTTATTTTTCATCACAAAGCCATCGAGACACAAAAACATCGAAAGCAAGGAACTGATTTCTTATTTCGTAAAAGGGATGCGCAATTTATTGTGTTTATGGCCGATTTGATCACATGGCGTTAACTAGGCCAAACAAAAAGAAATGTTGATCCATTTTGCTTATCACGCTAATTAATTATATTTATTGAATAGACTTTTTGTATTTTTTTCTTACTTGAAACTTTTAACGTTATCGGAAGGCTAAAGATAAGGATGAAAACAACGAACTTTATCGAAACTTGCATAAGATATTTCAACTACGGTTGCTTTTGTCATCAAAAAATATCAATCTGGCTTTTGTTTGAATTAATGATTCATTAAAGTTATAGACTTTTTGTGCATTAAAGTTTTTTAAGTGCAGTTGTATTCGAAAACAGATTTAAAAGGTTCATATGAAAAATCAGTCTAAACGGAAATTGTGTCAATATAAGCCATTAGAGTGCTTTCATAGATTTTTTTGTTTAGGGTCTCAAAGTGATCTTGGTGATTCAAGCTTTTCTTCGATAAAACATTTTCGAGCAAATGCTGGAAATATTTTACAGTTTTATTTTCTCATTTCTTTTACCGGAATACTAATTTTAAACTACATTTATCTATTTTATTTGAAAAGCATCCCCCACCCGCTCTAACACGGACAATCTGGAGCTGACTAATTTCACAAAAAAACATTTGGTTATGTGGTATTATTTGAACGAAGAATTTTAATGGTTCTTTCTCCATGATTCTCAGCGAATGGTAGGTAGCTCATAAAATTTATGTTTTTGCAAAAAGGTGTGGCCTAATTCAGGTTTCACGGCTGTTAGAAAAATCAAAAAACGTAGCAGATTTCGACCTCCTCCGCAAAAGGAGTAGATTGCCATGAAAAAGAGTAGGATTTTTTGCGATATTCTGGCATAAGTACTTTTAGGGCAAATGGCATACGGGATTTCGTAATGTGGGATTTTGATTTCCGGTTTTCGACCCCAAACGCTATTCAATGCATTGACAAATGACAATTCAATATTTAATCTTCTGACTAATTTTTTCAATTCATCTTTACGATTTTTGTCACAAACGTGATTTGTAAACCTAACTTTAAAAAGGTTTTACACAAGGAAAAAGTTAAAACAAGATCAATTTAGTGCTGAAATCGGGTTTCATATTTCATATCAATATGAATAATGGCAACAATGAAAGAAAATTAACAAATTTTTAGGCATAAAAAAAAGAAATCAGTTCGAAGCCAGACATAGGTATAATAAATTTGTATAATATGTTTGCTCGTTTAGTGTCACCTCTTTTTAGACGAATTCAAGAAACTTAATGACAAAAGAGAGTAATAATCAAAAAAATAGTCATTATTAGCAGTTACCCGTAGCTAAGTGGTTAGGTGCGTTGGCTGCTAAGCAGAACGTCGTGGATTCAAGTCCTACTCGTGCCCATAAAGTTTTTAATTCATCTTTCACGGGTACTGCCTCTTGCGAAGAACTGACAGAACTTTCAAGAGTAGGTATCATCAATCTGTCATGAAAGGGTGCTTCTCAACTTTGCCGTTCGGAATCGGCGTTAAATTGTAGGACCCCTCAATTCCCCACACGCACTCAGAGAATTGTCAAAGAGAGTAAGCCACTTAGGCCTTGGCTCTTCAAGAGCTGTCGCGCCACTCTATTTGTTTTTTTTTATAATCATTATTAACGAATTGACAACCAAAACAAAGCCATTTCTTATCTTACTTTCAGTTTTTATTGATGATTTTGTATAAACAAAACTTATCTAGTCGAGTCGCTAGGAATATCAAAGGTGAAACTTTCTTTTCTAAGGCGCAATTATAACAATGATAAGCGTAGATATCGGCACTGCTGTTCGTGTTTACAAATTGAAGCAGTTTCATTCATAAAAATAGCATGCATGTGTATAGTCAAGCGCCTTAGTAAGAAGAAAGGAAGGGCTAACAACTTTTAATTTTAATTTAATGGCAATGCAATGTGTTGTTCCATTTCATTGTTCATATTTAAAAAAAAAAAAAAAAATATATGTATGAAAAAGAAAAAGAAAAGAAAGCGATTCCTTAAAACAAAGAGTAGGTAATAATCCATTTTTTCTTGTCTCAAAAAGCATTGTTGCGATTTTAAAAACATGAATCTTATAATTCCTTGTTCGTTTGACTCATTCTTCATTAGTCACTTGATTTTTCCTATCTTACGAAAAATATGTATTAATTCAATTAATGGCCAAAATAAATTATATTATGCTATTTCCTTGGCTTGAATGTTTTGTTACATAACTCAGTCGTTCAATACTTTAAAATTTTTGAGTTTACCTACTTCACTGATATCGCTAATTTAAGCAAACACAACGGTTGCATTTTAATTTGCACGAACTGTTAATCCAGCCAACTAGAAAAATTTTAGATTTTCAAAATTATTTTATATCCACCGAACGACAGCCTTACCCAGCTGCATGTGAAATGTGTTGCGAGTGTTAAGCTTCACAAATCGCTATTTACTATTTTTATTTCAACATTTACTTGCACTTCCTCAAAAAAGAAAAATTATCTATGAAATTTCGCATTGTTCGGAATTAAATAACATCTTACAAGAAAACTCAAAGGCTTGAACTACAACACAGTCAGTGGTCTGAAGAGTTGAATAAAGTAAAACGTCAGAAGACTTGAATGTACACATAAATTTCTTACTCCGGATCCGGATCCGGAAGGCTTTTCTTTCAATTTTTTGTTATTAATTTGAGAAACATGCCTCATCATCTTATCAATCTCACCTAATTTGCTATTTTCCTTTGCATCTTCACAGCGGCCAACAACTTTAATGACGCCCCTTCCGGCGATTGGTGAAAATGTAATGATTCCCCCAATCCTAGCAATGTGCGGTGGAATTCCTGTTGGATCATCTTCACCATTGCCATTATTAGCGTTGTTATTGGCAGTGTTTGTAATATCGTTACCGAAGGACGAACGTGGTGGAGGACGCATTGTTAACTGATTTCACAAGATTTTTTCAAGCACAGAAACACAATACTAAATAATAATTGTAAAACTGTATTTTTTAATGTCTTCCTTTTGATTTCAAATAAAAGATGATTCATAAAATCACAAGAGTAACTTTTTCACTAAAATACTTTTTTTTTCTTTTTATTTTGCTCGAATTGCGAATTCCAAATAGTAATTTTCTATCAACGTGCACTTAGTCCGTGTACCTCTATTAAAATGTTGCAAAGCTTTTGCGGCACTCGTTTTTATATTGCGGAAGAAGAAAGAAACGCGATCAATGATCGCGCAAAACGATGATTTTTCTTGTTTTTGTTTTGTTTTTCTTCATTATATTTTTGCTGCGCGTTGTTTTGGACTATTTTCTTATTGCGTTTTGTTTTGGTTCGATGTTTTGTTACTTTTTTGATTGCGGATTGGGTCGTGCGAAGCTCTTATATTATAAACTCTGTTTTGATCGGATGAAAATTCGAAAGAATATTTAAATGCGTAGATTGTATCTATTTTTCATTTGGCCTTTTCTTCTGACTGAGAAAACAAAGAAGTTGGTTGAGGAGTGAGAGCTTTCCTCTTGCCAATAAAATTGCTTGCACTTAGCGTTAACACATTAATATTAATGATGGTGTTTTTATATTTAGAAATGTAAGAGAATTGTAAGAGACAGTTTAACCTTGAACTGTTTGATGCGACAGAAGTTGCAGTTTTGCTTTGTGTTTGTGAGATTTTGATGTGTTGGTGAAGATGCTTAGGAAACGTATCTATTGGAGAAACAATAAATTTTATATTTCTGCACGTTTCTTAGAGAAAAATAAAAACAAAAAGAGCAAAGTTGCTTGCACGATTTTAAAGACGCACGTCGATATACGAACTTCGTTTTGATAGCCTTTTTACGCTAACTGTCGTTGACAATATAAAGATGACATATTTTGTTTGAAGGTTTTTTTTTCAAACTTGTTTGATCAAATTCAAGATAGCTTTAATCACTTAAAGCTTTATTGGATCTAAAAAAATGTTTGTTGGTCATTAACATCGATGAGAATCAAGGAGAACGAAGTTTTTATTTACTGTAGCATGAAGCAGATTTTGATCACCTGTAAATACAGTTTGCATTGTATCATAATTTCTGTCATTAAAAATAATAAGTTTTAAACCATTAAAAATCAATCCTTTCTTGATTTTTTCGATTTGTAGATAAGGCGGAAATTTAAACATTATTTTATTGTTAATATTATTATTAATATTATTAAATTGTTGATACATATTGTTAATAAATAAATAAAAAAATTGTATTTCATTTATTTGTGGAAAAACATAAAAAAGTTGTAGTTCAACAAAGAAGCCGGGTGCTTTTTCTTCTGTTTAAAGTCGGTCTTTCGTTTGCAAAAACCAAGAAAGCATCATTTCTCTTCGTAATGCTCATCAATTTGAGAACTTTGAATAGGAAAAGAAGAGAGGATTAATGCAGGGTTCTGTAATCAAACATCTATGCAGCCAATTCTTATTTTTATTTAATGTCTTTGTTCTTTGTCACGTGTGTTTTCATCAGAAGGACTGATACGTGCATAACTTGAAAACAATTGTTGATCATACTTTCTTAGCAGTTAGCACGTCAAGAAAATTTGCTTTGAAAACTCGAAAATAGATAAACCGAAAAAGAACAACCTATCAACCTATTTCAACAGTATTAAAAACACTTTATCATTTACACTATTGCACGGCTACGGCACGCATCATTACGCAACAAAAATATACGTTCATCTGAAATAAGAAAGTATTTTTATGTACATACATAGTACTATGTTTATTTGAAAATCCCTTGCATACTTATCACAAAATCTGCACAGTGCATTTGTTCGGTATCAATCGAAATGTCAGCATTGCTCGTACTGCGTACAAGTGTTCTATTTTGAAAAAGAACATTGCCAAAAATAAATAGTTGCAAAAAAAAAAAAAAATTAAAAATCTTAAATATAAAAAATTCACACAGGCGAGGACAACAGCCTTTGACATAAAAAAGGGACGGCAACAAATTGAATTGGATGTATGCCAATAATCGCGTGCGCGATCACACTTACCGAAGAGTGATCGTAAGTGGTATATTTTTAAAAACTGGGCATCAGTCCTATTCAATGGGTGTCATTTGTTGGTCAAATGCGTTGGCAAATACAAACGTTTGAAATAGAAAGGTGATAGGTAAGGTACATTTATTTCTTTATTATTGATGGCTGAAAGTCATCTGCAAACTGCGTATTAGATAAACTGTCTTGGTTCAGAAACTTGCGAAATCAAACAAATTCCTAAATTCTTACTTTTTTTTGGTTCAATTTTTCAAAATTCTGCTAGAAGGTGTTTTGCAGGGGTTTCATAAATTTAAATAAGTGTTCCTGGTAGTCTTCCACATTAATGCGACCTACTTGTCTCCACATATATTTTCTGTTTTCAACATGTTTCTTGTTTTCGTCGTGTTTTCATTGACAAAATCCGTAAACTCGTAAACAAAGGTGTTATGGTTCTTGTGTTGTTCTTTTTTTCCCATGATGGATAAATAATAATGATAATTGACTCTAGCACCAAACATGAGTGCTTTTTTCCTGATAAATATTTGTTTCTTTTTCTTGGAAAAGCTTTTCAGCTTCGTCTTTGGAAAAGTGCCAACAAAAAAGCACCATCATTAATACGTAAAAACTCAAAATACAAAGAGAACAAATCTTTTGTGCTTCCAATTCTGACTTTAGTGGCATATGTTATAGCACTACTAATACCAGAAGCTAATTAGATAGCTGTTACCAAAATTAATTCCATTTCTTTACTTACCTATTCGATTGACTTAGAAACAGACAAATACAAAAATTAATTGAAATCGTATTGTTTTTAGAAAATATACACAGTAAGAAAACAAAATTAAAATATTAAGACGCCAAAGTGTCTGGATGGAAAGTTAAAACAAACACTAGGCCAAACTAACTAGTTCATTTGTCATTTCTCGAAACGAAGCGAAGGTCTCTTTTTTATAAAGCGTTTTCTATTAAAAGCGGTTAGATTTTAAAATTGAATAATTCAAGTTGTGTATGATATATAAATAAAATTAAATCTTTATAGAGTTCTAAAAATGACATTATGTGTGAATGAATGTGGCCGCAGCAGATTCGCTGGGTGGCGCGTTCGAAAGGTCCAGTTTGCGATGACTTTGGCGCATAAATTAGACTGATTTTGAACGATAGCATTGATCATATTTGCGGTTTGCGGTCACATAGACCTACGACTTAAGAAAGACCCACACGAAAAACTCTGAAGGGGTCAAGCCACACGATCTTGGTGGCCATATTCATGTCGGCGACAGATAATTATCCCATAAAACAATTAGTGAAGAACATCGACTGTGTCTTCAGCTGCTTGGCACGTAACGCCATCCTATTGAAACCATGTGTCTTGGGTGTCTATTTCATGCTACTCAGGCCACAAGATTTTTGTGATAGCGATCGGCGTTGACGGTGATGGCCAGTAGTAGGTAGGTACCGATTACGTCTCCAGCCCAAAATCCACACCAAGGAGTAACTTTATTTGGATTCATTGGCACCTCCTAAATCTCGCGTTGATTGGTGTCCTCCCAGACCCGGAATCCAAAAATCAGCCTCATCGCTAAAGATGACTTTTCGACCATGCAAACCCAATTGGCGAACACACGGCGGCGCACGCTGCGCGTATGTCCGTTTGGTTGGTTTCAGCTCCAGGGCAAGTTAGATTTTGTATGGTCGCAGGCCCAAACCACGACGTGAAATTTGCTATGTTCTGGTCTGCGACAGGCCAAGGTTTTTTGAGTGACGTGGAATTGACTGCCTCGGATATCGGATTCTACTTCGGAACTTACAAAAATCGGGAGTTAAAGAACAGAAAAGTGGGAGAATTTGGGAGTTTTCGACAGTATGCAACAGTTTTAGGGAGTAAAAGAACAGACCTAATATGGCCGTCACGAGCTGTCATTATCAACCCGTCATTTTCGGAAAATCATTTTGCTTAATTTAGTGATCAAAATGTGAAGATGTTCAAACCACATTATTTTGCGTAGTCTATAATTGTAAATCATTTTCGTTTTATTTTTTTTTTAATAAATAGGTTATCTACTAACTTACTACTACTAACCGAGGAGGGTGGTTATCGAAGGAAACAAAAAAATGTAAGAAAACTGCTTCCCTTTCAGTTCTTTAGATGGCGCTACAATCGAATGTCATTTATACATTGTATGACAACAACAAATTGGTTATCAAGTATCAACAACAACAAAAATCCCAATGGTAATTTCAGTTAAACGTCACTTTACTTTTCCGTTTTTATTAATATTGCTGGAAGAGTTTAATCATCATCGAGCCTTGACTTTAAATCTACACTCAAAAACTATTTGTTTGCTGAAACTTTCAATCACCAATCAATAAAGAAGATGCCACTTTTTATACATAATTCAGTTTAATCTAAACAAAACTTATAGGTATATCAATCTCGAGTTGAAACCAAACATATTACAATAAATGTATTCACTTAATTTAAATTATTGTTACTCGAGTAAATAATATCTATACATACTTTAATATAATATAATTAACTCTTTTATACTTAAAACCTAAATCCATCATGCTGCATTAAAATAATTGATATAAATTCTGTAAAGGCAAACAATTTTTATTTTGAATATCTCTTGAATCATATTTGTATAGTAAAATTTTACTAAATAGTGTTTACCACTTCTTAAACATTTATTCGACAAATTCCATAATTGTCCATCCAACTTACTTACAATACAGTGTGAATTATATTTAAATAATTTTTTTTTCGTGAGTTATCTAGTGAGTGGAAATGCAACTACATTTGATAATTTTTTTAATATGTAAATCCATCCTACATATGGAATGCTACCCCTTGGGCATGCTGAAGACCAGTACACAAATACAACATTACAACACTCAAAGCTTGAACTCGTTCTTCGGACTTGCCCAATTCGAAGGCTTTTCGTGCCGCTTGCACTTCGTTTTCATTAATTTGTTCATTACTTTGAGAGCGAGTGCTTTCATTTGAAACAGATTTAATAATTGAACTTTCGTTGGGATTGACTTCCAGCAACTTTGAGTGATTGGAAGTCTCACTGTCTAGTGCCAATCGAAGTTTGGAAAGCTGTAAGCAATAATGCTAAGTTAATTTCAGTTTATGGTTTGAAAGCAAAGATGACTTACCAATTCATTGATTTTGATCATTCTTTCCTCAGAGCTACGATCATTGAAGAGTTCCTTGCTAGCATCCTTGGCTAGTGTCATAACGTCTTCATCACGTCCTATATTGATGATAGGTTCTGTGATTTTGGCAATTTGTTCTTTTGAAAGTGTTTCAAGATCATTTGGAATTGCTTCTAGGACTTGGGTGACAATTATGAACGGACTGACTACTCCTTGCTGAACAAGTGACGTTTTCCTGCTATTTAAGAAAAAAACAACGAATATAGAAATAAATTAAATTTGTGCCGATTTTATATTCTTCTAGTTTAACAAATCTTAATTTAATAAATGTGCTGGATTAGTAAGATTTGCGCTTTTAGAATAAATCATTGTTAATTGCAGGCGAATAAATATTTAAAGTAAGGCTTTGTTAAAAAAAAACATAAGCATGCGGTTTTATCAATGATTTCGTGATCAACTCTTGTTAAATTGAGAGACAATTGAAAGATTAAGGCCGTGTGTGAATTGCGTTAAAATGTGTATTAAAACTTGACGTTTGGTTAAAACTTGACACTAGCGTGGTGAATAAAATGGGTTAAAATTTATCCTGCTGTGGAGCAGGTTAAATGGGTTAAAATTTTGACGTATCTTTTTTTTCAAATAAATGATAGAGAAGTTTGCTTCTGTTTTGTTGATTTGTTCTATTTTTCTCCGTTTTATTTAGTTCTATGTATATTTCGAGAGATTGAAATGAAATACTTTTTTATCATATTTTAAAGCCAAAAAACGAAATGATTTTTTTCTTTTGAGAATGATAACATATGTCAGCTGGGAGAACATGTTTTTCAGTGTTACCACACGGAAAAAAACAAACATCCAAAAAGGGAAATTTTTGTTTGAAGATTTTCTTACCGTTGCTTCAAAATATCATATTACCACTGTAAAATCTAGAAAAATAAATAAAACAAAGTTTGTTTGTTATTTTTAGTGACTTTTCATGAAATTCGTTGCTTAAAGTTTGGTTTTGAACACAAATTTATTTTACCTAGAAGAACAAAAACATCTTTCGTTGAGGGGAATTTCGTAAATCATGAGGGAAATTTCTTAGTACTACGCAGAAATGTTGGTTAAAAAAATCCCTTTTAACGCAATTCACACAGCAAACGGCTAAATTTGTTCCCTTTTTTCACCAAATGTCAAATTTTAACCAAACGTCAAGTTTTAATACACATTTTAACGCAATTCACACACGGCCTAAAATTTACAAAGAGTGTTTAGAGTTTGCTCCTCCATGGGGTAAGCCTTGACGTGGCGGAGCGGCTTACGGTAACTACTACTGCGATGCTTAGAGCTATGCGATCGCGAAACTTGTTTTCGCAGCAGGGCCTCCCATGGTCGACAGGTCGAAGCGGAGTAGGCTGTTACTACTAATTACCCCACAACGAAGGAGTGTTCCCACCAAGGCACTTCCCACGAGGGACGGCAGCAGATGAATTTCTTTTTGGAATGAACGGTGGCGTCCTCAGTTCCAGTTAGGTCGAACTACTTGGTGAACACCTTTACGGGCTACTTCGACATATTTGAAGCTCAGGTCGTAAAAGGAGCGGTTTTCCGGCTTTTGTACTTGGAGTCACATCAAGTACCTGGTACTCCAGGTTGGGGGTTGTACGTCGGGGTGACTTCCCGACTATGTAGAAAAAAGTTAGTTGCGAAGCGACAACAGGCCTCGGAAACGGACGGATACACTGATGACGACCCAAGCAAACGTATAAAGGACAACGAATTTCGGATATGCACGTGGAATGTTAGGTCCCTTAATGGACTGCGTGCTGCCGAACAACTAGGGGAGACCCTCAACTGCTACAAAGCAGATATTACCGCTATCCAGGAAATGCGATTGGATGGACCGGGCGAAAAGAAGATGGAAAACTGCGACATCTACTATGGGGATTGCTACCGGGAGCAGCGACTCTTTGGATGCGGATTCGTCGTGGGAAGCAGACTCAGGCAAAAAGTCTTGAGCTTCAAATGCGTAAGCGAACGCATCACGACGATCCGAATCAAGGCTAATTTCGGCAACATTAGCTTAATATGCGCGCATGCCCCCACAGAAGAGAAAAAGACGAACACCAAAGACGAATTCTACGAGCTCCTCGACAAAACATATGAGCAATGTCCTAGCTATGACATGAAAATTGTCCTCGGCGATTTTAACGCAAAGCTGGGAAAAGAAGGCATCTTTGGAAGAACAGTCGGAAAGCACAGCCTGCACGACACCACTTCCGACAACGGATTCAGGCTGATCGATTTTGCTGCGGGGCGAAACGTTGTGGTAGCAAGCACCTGGTTCCCACATCTCAACATCCATAAAGGTACATGGAGATCTCCTGATCAATCAACCGTCAACCAGATTGATCACATTGCGATCGACGGGAGGCACTTTTCCAGCATTCAAGATGTTCGAACTTTCCGAGGAGCCAACATCGACTCGGACCACTACCTCGTCGTAGCCAAGGCAGTGCTACGAATATCCCGACAACGGCCAAAACAAAGAAATGCTGCAAGAAAATTCGACGTCGGACGGCTACAATCGCAAGAGATCGCCAGATCCTTCTCTGATCGAGTGACAAGTAACCTCTTAAGGAGTCCTATGCCGCCAACATCAAGTATCGAAGACCAGTGGCAACATTGCCAGAATGCAGTTAGAGATGCCGCCTCTAATGTGCTGGGTTTCACACAGCCACCAAAACGAAACCCCTGGTTTGACGAAGAATGCAGGCAGGCCCATGCAGCCAAGCAGGAGGCATACAATGCGGCGCTGCAAAGAAAGACAAGAGCTGCTCGTGTGCTCTACGAGCAAAAGAGGAGAGAAGAACGCCGGCTTCTCAGGAGAAAAAAGAGAGAGCATGAGAAGCGTCAGATCGAAGATGTTGAGAGAGCTAACAGCAGGAATGAAGTTCGGAGGTTTTATCGGAAGGTAAAACACCTGGCTCAAGGTCATCGAGCAAGAACCGAAGCCTGCAGAGATCATCAAGGGAACATCATAGTAGAGCCGCAGTCAGTGCTGGGGATTTAGAAAGACCACTTCTGTAGACTGTATAACGGCGACGACGAACAAAATCCCGCCGTCAGACAGGAGCCTTTTATCATACGCGATGACAGCCAACAATTCCGTGAACCCGACCTAGAAGAAGTGAAAACAGCAATATCACGGCTGAAATCCAACAAAGCCGCTGGAGCAGATGGTCTAGCTGCCGAGCTGTTCAAAGCCGCAGGCGACGAGCTAGATAGGAGCATGCACCAAATCATCTGTAAGATATGGTCGGAGGAATGCATGCCCGATGAATGGAACCTCAGCATTGTTTGCCCGATCCTGAAAAAGGGAGATCCTCTAAACTGCGCCAACTACAGAGGAATCAGTCTGCTTAACATCGCCTACAAGATCCTCTCTGCCGTATTATGAGAACGTCTGAAGCCTTTCGTCAACAATCTGATTGGTCCTTATCAATTGGGCTTCAGGCCAGGAAAGTCTACCATCGACCAAATTTTCACGTTGCGGCAGATCCTGGAAAAAACCTATGAAATGCAAATCGATACCCACCACCTCTTCATTGATTTTAAGGCCGCGTATGACAGCATCTACAGAGACGAACTGTATAAAGCTATGTCTAGCTTTGGCATCCCTGCCAAGCTCGTTCGCTTGTGCAAAATGACGATGGAGAACTCACGCTGCTCTATCAAGGTTGGCAATGAGCTTACGGAATCATTCGACGTCAAAAAAGGATTCAGACAAGGCGATGCACTGTCGTGCGATTTCTTTAACATCGTTCTTGAGAAGATAGTCCAAAACTCCACCGTCAACACCAGAGGCACTATCTTCTATAAATCTGTTCAACTTCTCGCGTACGCCGACGATATTGATATAATGGGAAGAACACAGCGTGATGTCAATGGCGCCTTTGTGAGGATTGAGACAGAAGCGGCTAAAATGGGTTTAGCGGTAAATGAGGGGAAAACGAAGTACATGCTGTCTTCGAGTAAGGACACCCAACATCGACGGCTCGGACAGAACGTCACAATAGACGCATACAACTTCGAGGTAGTTAAGGAGTTTGTCTACCTAGGCTCCGCTATCAACACGGACAATAACACCAGCGCTGAGATAAGACGAAGAATTACTCTTGCTAATCGCTGTTTCTTTGGGCTAAGAAAGCAACTGAGTGGAAAAGCCCTCTCTCGAGCAACTAAGGTTAAACTGTACAACACCCTCATCATCCCTGTCCTGCTGTATGGTGCAGAAGCATGGACCCTAACAAAATCGGATGAATGTGCCTTAGGCTGTTTCGAGAGGAAAATTCTTCGGGTCATCTTTGGCCCCGTGTGCATTGATGGGGAATGGAGAAGGAGATACAACAGCGAACTTTACGGGTTGTACAACGACGTGAAACTAGCCAGAAGGGTCAAGGTCCAGAGACTCAGATGGCTCGGTCATTTAGAGCGCATGCTCCGGCCCGGAAAGCCTTCGACACTATTCCCGAGGGACGCAGAAGGAGAGGAAGACCGCGACTCAGGTGGCGCACACAAGTGGAAGAGGACCTCTATCAATTTGGAGTGCAAAACTGGAGACAGCTAGCTAGGGACCGAGCTGACTGGCGGAGACTGTTGATTGAGGCCCAAGTCCACAACGGGCTGTAGCGCCACCTTAAGTAAGTAAGTAAGTATAGAGTTTGCTCTGTTCCTTAGGTATTGGAAAAGAAAAAAGAGTTGTCTTCTTGTTAAGAGTTATTGGAAGAAAAACTCTTTAATTTTGGACCTAAGGACATACCGGCAGAGTTACTGCTGGTGCAGACTTAAAGCCATTTAACACAAGACTTTGTCTCAAAAAAAAAAAATTATACACAATAAATAAATTGTGTCTTAAGAAATATTTAAGGTTTCACGCAGGGATGACAGACCTTTGCCATACCTAAATGCCGTTTGCTTCCAAACGTAAAAAGTTGCGTGCGCTTGTTTATTCCTATGGAGACTTATTTTTAAGCTTCATAAAATGTATAAGTCACATGACGTGCCTCCCGTTTATTCCCGATTTCACAACAGGCACAGATTTCTCCCCCCATCAGTGGAAAGAGATCTTATCACATATACTAACTCTGTAACAGAGTCATTCTTTTTAACTTAACCTGCAGTAAGGAAAATCCCTTTACGCGGCTTATCTAGCAAAGAATACCATAAGGAGACTTTGGCAGATATAATCTTCTTGACTTGATTTGCAAGGGGGTTTAACTGCTAACGCATATTTTTTTTCGAAAGTCAATTTCTAAAAATTCTTTATAATTGACACATCTAATTTTTGTAACTTAATTCTAAGCTCTAATTGACGATAAAGATGAGAACTATGACCAAGAAAAGTGGTTTCGAGATTTTTGCTAAGCATACTTGGAAAATATTTTTATTTTTCAGTGACTTATCTAACAAAAGGCGTTCAGACCTTCGTTTTTATGTTTCATGCAGAAATCGCAAGATTTTTTAAGATGGGATATAGGAATAAAGGGTTTGATTTTGTTAAAAAATATCTTCAAGAAATTAGAAGAAGCAAAAAGCAGGAAGGAAGAGAAAAATGTTCATTGTTCAAAAATACACACAAATCGCAGAAAAATTTAGACGACATTAGTTCAAATCGGCTGCAAAATAGAAAAAGTCGATTTTAGCCTCTAAACATCAATAATTTCACTACGAACATCAATACAAAAAATGTAACTCACCTTGGACTATGTTGAGGGCTTGGTGGGAGACTTTTACTATTCTGACTCAATGATGACGATATTCCAGGAATTGCCAAATTATTCGCCGAATTAACACGTTTCAATCCTTCTGCAATAAGTCCTGTTAAGCTCGATCGATGTTCTGGTTTTGAATCTATCGATTTTTGATCCTCTTCAAAGACTTCATCGGCAAATGTTACAACCGTCGCTGCCGATGGAGCTTCGGTAACAGTAAATTCAGGCTGATGTCCAGTCACCGATGCTATCGTAGTCAAAACAGACGAACAATCAACCGGTCCACAAACAGTTGAATTTTGACATTTGGTAATGCATTTTTTGTGGCAAGTCATTGAACAATTACGACATTGGACGGCATCTTTAAGCCAAATTTTTTTCCCGCAATAATCACATTGTGTTGCTCGTTGGAAATGCGTTCGAATGAAATTGTGCGTTCTCGAACTTGATGGCGATGATGCACTTGCTGCTGCACTAGTTGTGGCTTCAGACTTTTCACTTTCATCTATTCTTTCTGAGGAACTTCTAAATTTGATACCAAAATTTTAATGTGCAATTTTATAAGAAAAAAGAATAAATTTGAAATACTTGGCCTTTGACGGTTTCTTCACGCTTTCACCCTGAACTATATTTCCATCCCATGTGAACGCCATTATGATATCACCAAAACACAAGTCCGCATTAAATCCTTTATGTGACGATAGTATGTGAGATTTTCTAATAACCAAACAATTAGTAATAAAATTTAATTGTAAGCAATTGAAAACTTACAAATCCTGCTTTACTGGCGGTACAAGGTTATACATCTTCATCATCTCTATCAGGCTTGTCTCCATGGACTCGCCGATGATGTTTTTCACCGGAATGTTCAAAAACCCAAGTAGAACACTGTCGCCGGTGCATTTACCATAAACACAGATATTCAAATACCTGCAATTTGAATCTAACTTGAATCGACAAATATCATCCATATGGATGAGATTATCGATTGAACAGTCGACAGTTGAATGCTGTTGGTAATGTTCGACATCCATAGGTTCGCTTCGTACTGGTGGCGATGGCTGCGGCTGGTTTATAGCATTACTAGGCGAATCGTCACAATCTTTTGTTTTGGGAATTAAATTAACCTCGTCTCCCGGTCCCGATAAAACAGAATTAGTACTGTTGTCTCTGTTGAGGGTCTTCTTTATAGCACTGGTAATAGTTCTTGTCTTTTTTGGTGAGCTAGTAGGCGTATTCGTAACTGATTCACCTGATGAATTACTGCGCACCTGACGTGGCAAGGGAATTGTTGTCGAAGTCTGGCTGGGAGGATTCTCTAAGCTAGGGGGCACCAACTTAGAAGCAGATGATGTAGGTTTTGGCTCACCGAGATCCTCGAAAACATCCAAATCTTCCAAAATAGCATCGTTTCGTATGATTCCAGGAATTAAACGTTCAATTCGCAATTTAAATACCGTGTTACTGAGACCCTTGACAATTTTCGCCACTTGCTGTATTGAATTCAGTCTGATTCCCTCGATAGAGATGAGAGTGTCTCCCGACCGAAGTTCAGACTTAATTGCTGGTGTATTGGGCAAAACCGCTTCAATTTCAACAGAGTTTTCGCATTGCTTAAAAAGAATGCCAATTTGTTGGTTTTTCGCCTTGTGAATTTCAACGTCTATGGAAACAATGACATTGCGATCGTCCTTTTGCTTTGCTTCGACCCAAGCCAGGGATGACAAAGTTAAGGTGCAATAAACATTGGTAATTGTGTCCATTGGAATACACAGCCGAGATAGTTCGCATATTTTAACTTCCAGCATACCATTTGGCTGAATATCTGTGTCGATTTCCTCTTCGGGTTGGTGGAAAAATGGCTTGCGTCTAATCTTGAATTTTGGAAGAGTATGTTTTCTACGAACAGCTCTACGAATCTGATTTGTTATCAAGCTGCTAACATTAGACTGCATTGGACGGCCCTGAAATTTTGAGTCAATACCTAGATCTATATCTGGATCACCAATAAAACTTAGTGACCAGTTGGTGAAGGGTTTGCGGGTAAATTGAAGCCTTGCCAAGCCATTTAATCGTTTGACTGAAATTGTAGGATAGGTATTAGTTGTGTGAAGTTTGCTTGGACTAAAGAAGTATCAAACCTTTTAGCGTCAAAGAAGCTTTCTTTCCCAACACCATGACAGCATCAATAGCCATTCGAAAATTACCAGTGTATTTGAGGTGCAACTGGAGATCTAAATTTTCGATGCGATTTTCGGATTCGTGGATTTCTACATCATGAACATTGAGGATTTTGATGTCGGGAAATTGGTCACCAAGATCAAGATCTTTAAGCTATCAAAAAATTGAAAAAATTTTATCATTGATTTCTGTACAAACATGATAAAGCTGAAAAGTATTTGGCTTATTTGAACGTGCTTTTCTCAGGAGTTATCCGACCAAATTTTACATTTTTGTTTTTGTTGAAATTTTTTCTCGAGGAAGGGTACCTAAATATGATGTGTCAGTGTGCTTTTGTTATTGTCTTGCAAAATAAAAGAATGCCCGATCTAGGATCAAGCTGAATGCTAACAATTAAAATAAAAACCGAATTTTATGCTATTCCTACGCATTATAACATATTTTATCTATTTTCTTAAAAATAAACTGTCTGTTTCCTGCGGTTAAACTCGCCTTTATATTGTAAAAGTTGTGTTAAGTTATTTTTCATAGCGCATATTTAGTAAAGCTGTACCTACCTACTCTGTGCGCGTTGCTAAGCCACCAACTATAGTAAATTTGAGGAAAAGACTTCACTCAAATATTCAATTAATTTTGTCATTGTATTTAAATGTCAAAATAACGTTTGCTGGGTCAGCTAGTATAGCTTTAAATCTTCCTCAATAAACGTACTATCTAACATTCTATCTGTTCCAATTCGAACCAGTATTTCCTGAGATTTGCAAGTTAAGCCTAGTACGCAGATCGGGAAAAAATTTATTTCCCATACAAATATTTTTTTTGGACAAATTTTGTCCTTAGTATTTTTCC
This sequence comes from Sphaerophoria taeniata, assembly GCA_943590905.1. Taxonomy (NCBI): domain Eukaryota; kingdom Metazoa; phylum Arthropoda; class Insecta; order Diptera; family Syrphidae; genus Sphaerophoria; species Sphaerophoria taeniata. The sequence continues at coordinate 32,331,400 of OX016541.1, forward strand.
AATCGGTACGCAGCTCACGCTCAAATTTTAATCAGCCTTATTACCGTACCCGAGAATTCTCCGATCGGAGAAAATGTCCGATCGGAAGTTTAATTTCCTTCACCGTACCCGATTCGTACATAAATTAGTGATGCGTACCGACGCACTTTTTGTGAGTTAAAAAATATTTAGTTCCGACACTTTTTTGTTTCGGAGACAATCGGACGAAAACAGTAAGTACAAATCGCGATGCATCGCATGAAATCGCGAAACGTCGCTCTCAATTTGAAATTCCGACGCAGATTTCAAATTTTTTCGTAGATGTCTACGATTGACCTGTCCGAAAGTATACGGTGGTAGAAAATTCGTAGAAATTGTACGAATCGGAGAGAATTTTTCTCCGATCGGGTACGGTAATAAGGCCGAATATTTGGAACCGCTGTAAAGAAAAAGTCTCCACATACTTTTGTCTGGACAAATAATGTTCGAAGCATTATTCTGCCGGAAAAATTGTGACAAGAAAAAAAAAACAAAAGTTAACAAAAAATGAAACAAAAACAAAACTTAGATGGGCTATTTAATAGAATATTTGAAAGAGAAGACGTAATTAATAAAATTCAAAATCATCATCATATCCCGCTCTGCATACTAGGCTTTAAAGCAAGTAATCGCAATAATTTTCTTCGTTCTCCATGATTCTCTTCGTTTTGAGTCTCCTAAAAATTCAGCTCTCCAAAGTTTACTGACTAAAATGGATTAAATATTTCGTTTCGAGCAATTTTCTGTGGGCAACTCTTTAAAAAACAAGATTTTGTATGTCTTTGAATAGTATGTATCTGCCTTTTCTTATTTATGCGAAAAAAAATTCGATTTATTAATTTCCCTTCTCTAAAGTGCAGATCTCTATCTTATTGAATATTTGGAACCATGTGCTCTAACATGCGAGTCGAAAAAACAGCGGGAAATGAAAAAGTTTGAAACTTTTTGTCACAATATCTGTAACTTTGAAGTCGTTTTTTCCGAATGTTGTTGTTTAAATTAAAAATCAGCAATCAATTTAATAAAGTGGTGCGATAGCTCTTGAAGAGCCAAGGCCAAGGGCTTACACTCATCAACAATTCTCTGAGTGCGTGTGAAGAACTAAGGTGGCCTACAATTTAACGCCGATTCCGAACGGCAAAGTTTATAGAAGCATTTTTTTTTATGACAGATGATACCCTTAGAATCGTTGTCAGTTCTTCACAAGAGGCAGTATCCGTGAAAGAGAAAATAAAAACTTATTGAGCACGGGAAGGGTTTGAACCCATGCGTTCTGCTTAGCAGCCAACGCAAGGGCAACTTAATTGCTAGGGACAACATTCAAGTTTTCGCTAAGAAAGTCGAAATTTGTTTCTGCTCTATCAACAACATGCTGGGGCCCGTTTCACAGGTTTCACATCAACTACATCAATTACATCCTACATCATCATTCTACAACTACATCAGCTACATTTTTCTGTTTCACAACTACAACTGGAAATGCTGTATGATGTAGCTGGAAAATGTAGTTGATTTGACAGATTGTTGTACATTTATAATTTGAATTTAATTTTATAAATTGAAGCAACAATTTGTGAAACATTTCATATTTAATTATTAATTTGAAGATGAAAACATTTTCTTTTGGGAAAAGCATAATTTGTAGAGAAGTTTTTAATGCCAAGAATCTGCATTGAATTTTTAATTGGGCGTTTGTTCCATGCGTCATGGTTATATGTAGTTGTTACAGGCTATCATTTTGACGCAATCAGCAGCAATTTTCGTGGTGCATGAAAGCCGTGTCTATGGTGCATAGTGGACGGAATGACGAAAGGTGGCGTCCATTTCTAGGCGATGTTATTTTTTATAAATCCGGCTACCCGTAGAAAAAGTGGCTTTGCACCCAAATATACCAAATGCCATTGCAGAAAGCGTAGTATTCCATGACTGAATTTTATGCATGTGTAACATTGTATAACAAAAGGATGTCAAATGAACACGAAAAATAATAAAATTTAAACACTATTGTCTTAAACAAAATGTTCATAATGTACATGTTAATTTGTTTTCAATATTCAGTCCTCCTAGGTTACGTCTAAGGTGGACAAACCACTTGCTTATAAATTATAAGCCACGGCAGAGATAAAATCCAGTATTTGGAGTATACGATGTATGTATGTAGATACAACAGAGAATTCGTTGTAGCTCTGAAACAGAAATGATGTAACACAAGTGTCAAAGTACTACAATGTAGTTGATGTAAAAGCGCTGAAATAGGCCCCTGATTTAGAATCATAAAAAAATTACATACGTACATAGTTGCGATTCTCCCTATTTGGAGAACCAACCACTGAACATGCAACAGGATTGATATGAAAAAAAAATATTCACAAGCGCCAATATGCCTCTCGAAAATAGAATTATATCACAGCTAAGAGAAACAGACAAAATCTCTTCAAAACAAACAAAATCCAATTCAAAATAAATCTCCAATTTCTTGCAAATCCCTTCACAACAGGATGATGATGATGAAAGCCCTCAAGGAAGTCATACAAAAAATGAAACCGTCAGCCACTCAAGACGTTTATTTACGAGTGCTTGTGTACAGATGTAAATGAAAATAATAAAAAGACCAAAGCCAACCAAAGTGTCCTTGATGCGACTTAAAACTTATCCAAGCCATATCTCTCTACTTTTTATTATTGCACTTACCGTCAGCTTTTCGAATAATTTTCCTATAGTGGTCTTCTGAATCAATTCATCGAGTTCTATCGAGAGCTTCTTGTAGAACCACAACCGAACTCGCCTGGTGTGTTTCATTTCATGAAACAGGAATTGCATTATCAAATTGAGTGCCATCAGGGTAGATCTACTTTCAGGATCAATTTTTGTTGCATTCTCTTGTATGTCCTTGAATGTTGAATGATTTATCAACAAGGTGCAAAACAACAGGAAACAAAAGAAAATTTTAAGACAATACATTTATAATAAAAGTAACATACCTCGGGCAGGGTATATTTTGTGTTAATGTCCCTTTGTTCGGTGCTGACTCCAGGCATAATGAAGAAACGCATATAAATAATGTACTGGACAATTAACATGAGAACAGCTCCAATCACTACCGAAATAAATCCGAATAACAAAATATTCGTCAAATCCATTATTGATTTGTTTGAAACTCCGACTTGCAGTCCAAAATTGTGCGACTTTGTATACCGAAAATAAGATTTTCCACAGATATCGCGTTTTTTTTAGGGATATGGGCGTGGGAAGAGAACCTGAGGTAAATTAAAAGTATTCATTAGTAATAGCTTGTCGCTGAAATCACGCCCGCATTGTTTCCGTTTCTTTATAATTCTCTTAAGATACAAAGTTCTTCAAATTAATATTTTGCAGACACAATCATTATTATTTTCTTTTTCTTATGAGGCCACTTCTACACGAACACGACACATTGAAAAGAAACAAAAGCAAAAAAGAAAATTAAACACTAATCTCTGACGAAACCATATTGTTACGGTCGAAATAGCGACGCACGTCCGATGCCCCCTGTTTGTTCGACAATATCTGAGATTCTGAAAGGTTTTCCAATGAACAACTGAGTGGATTGTTTGGCGTTTGTTAGAAAAATCAATTTCGGCGCAGGAGTTGGCAATTCTTTAAAACAGCTGTTTTTAGTTTGTAAATAAAATGCAAAGGAAGCCCGATGAATTTGATTGTTATCTGTATCAAAAAGGTGAGGGCGAAAATATACACACTCGATGTCGGGTGGTTGCATTCATGTTTTTTTATTAATTGAATGAAAAAAATTAGGCTAGGAAAGGGGAGGGAAATTATCAGAACAAATACCCCTAGCCCATAAAATTAAGAATTTAACAGGAGGTTTCTCTAGGCTTATTACGCCAATGAACTATAACCTTGCAAAAATAAGAAACAGGAAACACTCAAATGACTTGAAGTGTAGGTGTATGCAACGTGTGATGTGTATCTATTGTTGTTGTTTTGTTTACTTAATTAAGGGGTGAATAAATTGTGGATGACATTATTGTCTCAATGAATTTGTGTCAAACAATCAATGGACTGTAAAATGTCATGTAATAATCTTTAACATTAAATTTTGTTAAAGATTTGAATATTAACATTTTGTATTCATATTGACGTAGCAATGTTGTTGGCAATTATTTCAAAAAAGAGAGAGTGTAACAATTAATTATTCATGGGGTTGTGGGATCATCGTCAAATAAACCGCTTCTGGTTTTCGGGGTTGGAAATGTTTTGTGTAGTTTGTTTTTTTAATGAGACTGACTGTAAGGATACTTTAAACACTGATTTAAATCTAGTATTTTATAAGGGTGGCTGTGGGAACTTAAAAGTATGTAGGTATAACTGTAGGTTGTTTTAAAATATACTGTCGAAAATGGTTCAATAGGTCAATTTAGACTTGCTTTTATTTATGAAATACGGATAGCAAACCAGTAAGCAACCAGTCTCAATGTAATATAAATATGATTTTTAATTAACTAAAATATTTTAACGGGTTTAAACTCTTTAGCATTAGGTTTTCTGCTCCAGAAGAGGACACAGCAGATTTCAATAAGATTTTAGACGTTTTTAAGTTAAAATTAGATATATTTTTAGAAACGTTTTTTATAACAAGATGAAAAATAAGTCTAAGCTCCTTCGAAAAGTTGAGTAACTGAAGAAAATTATGTTACCAGATCCTCCCATGTGGATTTGAACGTCAAAGTTGAGGTTATAAAATTAATTCACTTTTAAATGAAGTTAGAATTTTCGTTTTGAAATTTGAATTTGAATCAACGTCAACTTCCATCCAGAAATAGGTACTCTAATTTACCTCCTACATCGCACCAAAATCTCGCAAACCAAAAGACCGAAACTAATTTAATTCAGTACTTTTGCGCCAATATCATTTGGCTTCAAAAAATCCGGTTGGGGTCAACGGTCAACAAAAGCCCAAAAAACGAAATCCCGGATTAGAAATCGTGCCTTTTTCTACTCCTTTGCAATGGTCCCAGCTCTACACAACTGCCCTGACATGATTATGAAATTAATCAAAACTAGCAATCCAAACCTGCCTACTCACGACTGGAAAGTCCCAAAGGTTGAGAAGGAGACAGTGGGTCGCTATAGATCAGCTCTCTTGGTGATCAATAGGGAATCATTGGCTCCACTCGCCGCGACCGAAGGCGTGATTAGGTATGGTTTCGATGAAATCACTGTCCGAATTTATAAAAAAGATGAAGACTCGCTCAACGCACCCCCCATAGAAGCCCCTTCAGCGGAAGGAAACGCTTCACCACCCCCAGAAATGGAAGTCGATGCAACACCACAAGTGGAACCATCGACCTCAGCACCCCCAAACAAGCCATCCGACGTGGAGGCTCACCCGATAGTCGACAGTATTTCCGACATGGAAACTGAAGACGCCATCTTAGGCAACACTCTGAGCGAGGAAGACCTACTTCATTCCTCCTCAGACGATGATAACGCCGACAAAACAGTGGTGGAGGTTGATCCGACTAAAAGTAGCAATGCTGCGATTAGTTCAGATTAATCTCCAACACGCCATCATGGCCACAGGCAACCTGTTACTCCGACTGCATAGTAACAATGAAGACATCGCCTTCATACAGGAGCCGTGGGTCTCTAACTCCAGCATCAAAGGCCTCAAGACTCCTGGATATAAACTACTGTATGCATCGCAGAAAGGTGAACCTAGGTCATGCATGCTAGTAAAAAATGACTTAAATGTATTTTTACTCCCCCATTACAGCGACAAAGACACCACAACAGCTGTTCTAACAACGGATAAAGCCACCTATTGGCTTATATCCTCGTATCTTGGTCACGACAGCCCTGCTCCGGGAGACACCTTGAGGAAGGCAATTGCGGACGCGCAAACGAGGAAAGTTGGCCTACTAATTGGATCGGATGCTAACGCCCATCACACGGTATGGGGTAGCTCTGATATTAATGAGAGAGGTGAGTCCTTATTTGATTACCTTTTAAGTACTAACCTACTCATAAGTAATATTGGTAATGAACCCACTTTTGTTACCAAGAATAGGAAAGAGGTACTCGATATTACACTAACCTCCGACTTTATCCACAATCTGATTTCAAACTGGCATGTCTCAAAGGAGAATTCCTTCTCTGACCACAGATATATTCAGTTTGAGCTCAATGATGTGGCAAATATATCTACGGGTTTTCGCAATCATCGTAATACTAACTGGGAACGATATAGGGAGGTACTAGCACAACTGCTTGATCACAACCTTCTTAAAAGTCCCTCCACTAAAGATGAACTAGACCTTTCTGTGAATCATCTCACCGACGCCTTCAACGAATCAATGAGAGCTGCTTGCCCTATAACCATTCCAAAGGGTAAAAAGAAACCTCATTGGTGGCACAAAGAACTAGAACCATTCAGGAAGAGCTGTCGAAAGCTCTTCAATAGATCTAAGTACACTAGATCTCCTTCTGACTGGGACTCATACAAACAAGCTCTAAAGCAATATAAGAAAGAATTAAGAAAGAGTAAGAGGTCTTCTTGGAGAAACTTCTGTGGAAAAGTAGAAAATACTTCAGAAGCCTCAAGACTCAGGAAAATTCTCTCAAAAAGTCCAACAATACCCACTGCTTTAAAGACAGATGCAGGTACGTGGACTACCACAGATGAAGAATCTCTTAATCTGTTATTAGACACCCACTTTCCAGTTAGCTCTAATATACTCAGCGACTTAACATCAGAGTCTCAAGCTTCTACAAGCGATTTAGTGGATCTAATAACGCGGGAAAAATTGCAATGGGCCGTAGATAGCTTTGATCCATATAAATCTCCAGGACCAGACGGAATCATTCCGGCCGAATTACAAAAATGCTCAGATATGATCATTCCACCATTGGAAATCATTCTGACAGGCTGTGTAAGGTTGAAATATATTCCCAATGCCTGGAGAATGGCAAAAGTAGTCTTCATTCCTAAAGCAGGGAAACCCTCCCACGTTAACCCTAAAGATCTTCGACCAATTAGCCTATCATCCTTCCTTCTTAAAACTTTGGAAAGACTGATTGAAATTTACATTAGACATAGCTTGAAACCATGTCTCATTTCCACAGCTCAACATGCGTACTCTAAGGGAAAATCAGTAGAAACAGCACTTCATACGCTGGTACGTAGTATTGAATATTCCCTCAAATACAAAGAATATAATCTTGTAGCTTTCCTAGATATTGAAGGAGCTTTCAATAACGTCAGTTACCAGGCGATCACAACAGCAATGGACAAGCTGAAATTAAAGAAATCACTCAGTGATCTCATAAGTCACATGCTCAAAAGCAGGACAATAACTTCCAGCATGAGAAGTTTTACTACCACCAGATCGGTAAATCGAGGTACCCCCCAAGGTGGGGTCCTTTCACCTCTTTTATGGAATATGGTAGTAAACGACCTACTAACATCATTGGAAGCTGAGGGTTTCAGGGTGATTGCCTATGCTGACGATGTTGCAATATCTGTATCTGGAAAACATCCCCAAGTTCTCTCGGAACTCCTACAAAATGCCTTAAATAGGCTAACAAAATGGGCTAATCAATGTGGCTTGGACGTCAATCCACATAAAACAGAACTAGTACTCTTTACGAGAAGGTACATAATTCCTCAGTTTAGCCCACCCAAGATTAAAGGAATACCATTAAGCTTTTCCGACCAAGCTAAATATTTAGGCCTCATTTTAGACAAAAAACTAAATTGGAAGGCAAATATTGATGAAAGAGTAAAAAAGGCTACCGTAGCGCTTTTCACTTGTAAAAAGGCCATAGGATCAAAATGGGGCTTCTCCCCAAAGATAACCCACTGGCTATACACTTCAGTAATCAGACCGATACTCATCTATGGAGTTGTCGTATGGTGGACCGCACTGGACAAGATGGTAAATCTAAATAAGCTCATCAAAGTTCAACGGTCAGCAGGTATGTGCATCACAGGAGCACTTCGCTCAACACCAACCGCAGCTCTGGAAGTGCTTTTAAACCTTACACCTCTCGACATCTTCTCCAAAATGGTGGCAGCCAACACATGTGTGAGGCTTAGAGCCACCTCTCAATGGAACAGTAACAATACTGGTCATACTACTATTCTAGACAATTTTAGATCTATCCCAGATCGCTTAGATTATACCACCCCAAAAATGGTGTTCGGTAAAAGCTTCCATGTCTCTATCCCTTCAAGATCCTCCTGGGAAGAAGAAAGACCCCTGGAAGACAACGCGGTACACTTCTATACAGACGGTTCAAAGACCGACTACCGAGTTGGAAGTGGTATCTATTCAGAACAACTGAATCTCAGTATATCATACAGACTTCCCGATCAATGTAGTGTATTCCAGGCAGAAGTAATGGCGATTAAAGAGGCACTATCCTGGCTCAAAGAAAACGTTATATCTTGCAAGGATATACGAATCTTCTCGGACAGCCAAGCCGCTCTCAAATCTCTCGCGTCTGTCTCCATAAACTCTCAAATAGTCCACGATTGTCGATCATCTCTGAATGAGATGACGGAACAGTTTAATATTCACCTCATTTGGGTGCCGGGCCACAGAGACATTCCGGGAAATTGCAAAGCCGACGAGCTCGCCAAAAACGGAACACTTCTGCCCAATGTTAGACAAAAACACAACATAGGAATACCACTCGCTACATGCAAATATCTTCTCAAACAATATGCTCTAGAATCAACCAATGCTAGATGGTCACAGGGCACCACCTGCCTAGCAACCAAGCAAATATGGCCAAGCATAGACTTAAAACGGTCAAAAGGCTTGATATCCCTGAGCAGACAAAATATAAGCTCTACAATTGGAGTAATAACAGGACACTGCCTCATAGGCAGACATGCTCTGAGGCTAGGGGTCTACACAAATGACTTCTGTAGAAGCTGCATGGACGAGGAGGAAGAGGAAACAGTCCAACACCTTCTATGTACATGTCCAGCACTCTCCATTAGAAGGAACAGCTTTCTAGGTAATCACTTCTTCGATAATACCAGTGAACTGGCAACAATCGACACAAAATGTCTCTCTAACTTCATTAGAAGCACGAATTGGTTTGCTTAAGCTCATTACTCTCCCATGAGTATTTTGTGGTGTCACAACGGACCCTTGAGGTCTAAGTGAGTCAACAACATCTGGACAGCCACTCAAACCTAACCTAACCTCTACTCCTTTGCGTGACTAAAAGTTACAAGACTAAAGGAGATCGAAATCTGGTATCTTTTCGATTTTGCTCAAAAACCGAAATCATATGAGACACCAAACGCTGACAACAATGGGGAACGAAGCATTAAAATTCCTTCGTACGAATAATTCTATGAAGTATTTTTTTTTGAAAATTCAGTCAGTTGCAGATTGATCATGTTCATGTTCATGTTGTGGGGGGGGCACGTCGATTGCTTTTTTTTTTTTAATAAAATTCAAAGTTATAATTTAAAATTCTCACGATGTGTATTTTCTTCCCGTTAAAGAGAAAAACTTCCTTTTAAGGACGAAAGATAATTCAAAAAGAGATATGGCCTTAAATTGTGTCTTCTTTAATACTCATTCCATGGAATGTCTATACTCTACAAGAGCTGTTTGATTGATTCCAATCTGTTCAGAAGGGGGATAGGTAGGTAGGTACACATTTTTCCGAACTATTCTAGTAGTTTACCATATTATATAATTTTGAAATTTTTAGAAAAAATAATTTTGAAATATGTTAATTTGTGCGAAACCGGAATGTAGAAACTCAATTTTTCTCTGTTTTATAGAAGAAAAACTTGAATATTTTGGGATAAACTAAAAACTTCAAAAATCCCAATAGCCTTATGTCAGTTTTATCGGCCTACGTCATCCAATTGTTGTCTTAGCTGCATACAGTGTTCTGGTTATTTGTTAAGCATAACCCATCAGCAAACATTTCCCTTCGAAAATCAATCATTAGCTGCGTTTTATTATCCTCACTAACCCATATGGGTTACCCCTTGATAATAAAACGATGTGGATTAAAACGGTTGAAGTTTAAGCTATTTTTTTTATCCGAGACGCAACCCCCAGTTAAATTTTATTTTTATTTTCCACAAACAACTTGTTTTTATTAATTTATTGGATTGACTCTTATCCTTTGGCATTATAAAACTGTGGCTAAAATTGGAATACGCGTAATTTGTTATGAATATGGCTCATATTAATAAATCTTTCTATAATCACTTCTTTTTTGCCTCACGCTCGCTATCTATCCGCCATATTTAGAACATCTTCCAGATTGTTTTTGTTTTGTGTACAAAAAATAAACCCATATGGGTTAATTTTTTTTACACAAAACATCTCTATACATATCGTCGCCCGAGAATTGGTTTGTTCCATACGCCACTTTTGTCGTTTTCGAGTTAGGAATGGATTCTATGGGAATTTTGTATGCTCTTTCTAAATCTGTGATCAGATTTGTGCTACGTCTTTTCAATCCCGAGATATCCAACATCAATTTTGTTCCATATCCACCAAAATCAACATTTTCTAGAATTGTTTTGTGCCATAAACCATTTTTTGGCGTTTGGCACATTTTTTCCATATAAAATTTGTCAAGTTTTTTGTCAGAATTGTTTTGTTCCACGTGCATATTACGGTGACAAGGGATAGAAAAAATCCTAAGAATGTTGAGAATTGGTTTGTCCTACGTGCACTTGTGTTAAAGAAATGCTATGTTTATGGGACAATCATCGCAAACAAAATTTTAGTATTGGTTTGTGCCATATCCATTACAATTGTGTAGATATCCTGAGATTATTGTATGAAATCATTTAGTCCTGGCTTGGCTTGGCAACTACTTGACTCTTCAAGCGATGAAGATGGTAATGAATTCAATTTTGAACACTTTTTTCGAAGAAGGTTAAGTTCAAATGACTCTGCCCTTGTTTTGCAAGATGGTCAATCAAAGTGAAAACTTCATTGAAACTATAGATGCATACGGTGAAGAAGATTTCAAGTCGCATCTGCGGCTGAACTAAATCAATTAACAAGTACATTACTTCCTTAAGAATTGCTGTACCTACTATTTTTATTTAACTGCGTTTTTTTTAGTTGAATATTCACAGTCGGAATTCATCTCAAATCCATAAACTTCGTTTTATGCTGGAAAACCTAGTATTGGCGCAAAAAATAGAGGTACTAATCTATGTATGGTACATAAGCAACACTATCACTTTAAGGCAATTGTGGAATCTATTCGGTGTATCAAAATCTTCAGGCTGGGGTGTTGTGGGTCGAGTAAGCAGCTGGCTTGTTTCCAAAGCAGATGTGTATATAAAGTGGCCACAAGGAGAACGTATCTGTGAAAACTGCCGTCAGTTCGAAGCAAAAAAGAAACTACGAGGTGTAATCGGTGCCATTGATTGCACGCATATTACGATTGCTGCACCAAAATTAAACAAAGAGTGCTATTACAATCGTAAGCAAAACTTAACCATTGTTTTGCAAGGGGGCGTCGATGCTGAAAAAAAAGTTCATTGACATTTGTGTTGGCGAGCCAGGATCTTTACACGATAGTCGTGTTTTGCGAAGATCGGCTTTGTATAGAAGAGCTCACTCTTACTTTGCCCAATTGTTGTCCAACAATACATTTCTGTTGGGTGATTCAGCCTACTTTGCTTCAAAATAGTTCCACCTTACAAGGACTACGGCCAACTTACGGACCAACATCTAGCATTTAACAACCAGCATTCAGTTACAAGAATGGTAGTTGAAAATGCATTCGGCTTGTTAAAAGTACGATTTAAACTCTAAACTTTGTGATAGCGCAGTAGAACTGCTTTAATTTTTTTTTTTTTTTTAAGAAAAATGTTAAAAAAAAAGATATAATCGATTTGCTTTTAAAATTTTAGCATCCAGCTACATGCATTCTTGCCTTTCACATTATGCATTGATGAGAATTGGTTTGTGCCATATCCATTTTTGTGTGTCCCACGTGTATGGAAAAAAAAATCATTTTCAAAATGTATGAGGTGGGACACAAGCCAAAAAAGTAGACTTTTGTGCTGATAAAGGTATCTTGTTAACGGTAAGGCAAAACACTTTGAAAATTGGTAGGTGAAGTTTTAATAAGACTAACTTCAATTTAAAAAAATAAAAAAAAAATCCTATCGCACAGTTTCGGAGTACTAAGCACGCGAACCTTTAAATGCGTTTTTCTCGAAAAAGTGCCAATGGCGTATGGAACAAACCAATTCTCGGGCGACGATATACAGGGTGATTCACGAGCGTTGTGCCAAAAAGCTAGAGCGTGTAGGTTGAGTTGAGACAAGAAAAAAATCGTATAAGAGGGGGGGTCTAATCCCCCCCGTTTAGCCGGGAGGGGCAATTTTCTGAAAAATTGACTTATTTTGTAAAAAAAAAATATTAAAAATCAACGGCTTAGTTTACAACACCGTGCTATACTTATCTGAAAAACTTCTTCTTTCACTTTGTTTTTAAAATAAATTGTTTTAACGAACAGTTTAAAAAAAAATAAATTTTCAAACTCAAAATTTAAAAAAAAAGCCAAAAAAAAATTTTTTGAACTAATTTTTTTTCAAAATTTCATGTAATTAAGTACTAATTTTGTTTTTAAATTTCAATATCTTTGTTAATTTTTAGTCGAAAACAGAAAACCGGATGCAAAAAATGTCTTTTCGTTTTTGAGAAATTAAAAAAAAAAAACCAAAACCACTTTTTTCTAAGAAAATCTTTGTTTTTATTTTTACCTATCTGGACTTTTAGTTTAATTTACTAGTTTAATTTATAAATTTAATTTTTTGTAATTGGAGTTTTATGACGACTCAATAAAAAAGAAAAGTATTGGATTTTCTCTGGATTAATAATTTTGTTCATTGAAAACGTCTGCCATTGACCTTTCACTTCTAGCTCTCCGTGCTCTCGTCGGCGGATTCTTGAAAACATGCTACGACTTGGGCGCCATCTATTGGGATATCTTTCAGCGTAGAGTCTTTCGGCTTCCCGATCTCGACAACAAGTTAAACCGTAGCAGAAGTTCCTGTCCGCTAACTCTTCTCGAACGTATGTTATTGTTATGTGTTGATGAATAAATATTTTAATTGTAAATGGTTGTTAAGTAAATATGCTATGCCTTTTATTTACCTTTAGGTTGTTAATTGTTTTTTCATTCAAGAAAAATTGCGGTTTAATTATCTTAAGCCCCTAGCAGGTAGAACCCTTCGCCGGCGAGTGGCCGCGGCCCCAGGTATAGTAATTAAATATTGCAGGTCAGTTTTCAGACGTTATCAATGAATAAAATGGTTAATCCATTGAAAATCCAATACTTTTCTACTTTATTGAGTCCTCATAAAACTCCAATTACAAAAAATTAAATTTATAAACTAAACTAGTAAATTAAACTTAAAGTCCAGATAGGTAAAAATAAAAACAAAGATTTTCTTAGAAAAAAGTGGTTTTGGTTTTTTTTTTTAATTTCTCAAAAACGAAAAGACATTTTTGCATCCAGTTTTCTGTTTTCGACTAAAAATTAACAAATACATTGAAATTTTAAAACAAAATTAGTACTTAATTACATAAAATTTTGAAAAAAATTAGTAAAAAAAAATTTTTTTGGTTTTTTTTTTGAAAATTTTGAGTTTGAAAATTTATTTTTTTTAAACTATTCGTTAAAACAATTTATTTTAAAAACAAAGTGAAAGAAGAAGTTTTTAGCTTTTCAGAAAAGTATAGCACGGTGTTGTAAACTAAGCCGTTGATTTTTAATATTGTTTTTTTTACAAAATAAGTCAATTTTTCAGAAAATTGCCCCTCCCGGCTAAACGGGTAGGAATAGACCCCCCCCCCCCTCTCATACGATTTTTTTTTTGTCTCAACTCAACCTACACGCTCTAGCTTTTTGGCACAACGCTCGTGAATCACCCTGTAGGTATATAAAAATGGATGTGTGTTTGTTTGCTTGTTTGTATGTCTCTTATAAACTCCGAAATGGCCCAACAGGTATTTGTGAAATCATGGTTCATACCGTTGCATTCAGTGATGATTTCTGTGAAAGAAAAAAATTGGAAAAACCAAACGAAGGTCGTAAATTTAATATTTTTTGCTAGGAATTTTTTGTTTCAAAATGGGTTTCGAATGGAAAAACAGAAAGTTCTTGATGAAAAACTCGGAAAACTCATGGAAAATTGCTGGTGCTTGGTTTTCAAATGGAAAACTGGAAAATTTCAGAATGGGTTTCCCAATGGCAAATAGAAAGTGCACTGATTCTCAAATAGAAAAATGGAAATTTTTTGATTGGGAACTCGGAAAACTCTGCGAGAGCACGAGGAACGTCAACACCTTAAATCAAGTTTTTTTATGGAATTTAAGGTGCATTGGTTTGTTTGTATGTCCGGTTTGGACTCTTCCGCTCAATCCTCGATGCATTTTTATAACATTTTCATTGTATAAAAATAAATTTTTGGGACAATCTTACATGAAAGTCAGCAAATAAGGGGGACAACCGTAAGCTGTTTGGAATTCTGATTTTTGTGAAATAGTCAAAACAGAGAAGTTTTTGAATTTTTCAAAGAAATTTGCATTTTACTTCATGCTTTAATGAGAGCAGGGTTGTAGAGCTTTTAAAAATTCAGATATGTGGTTCTCTATTTCAATTGGATTCAAGAAAATCACATTGCATTTTAACAATGTCTGTGTTAATCATAATGATCATTCTGGAGTTGCTCTGAAGGGTGGCGAGACGAAGTTCACGGGGTCGGCTAGTATTCTATAAAAATATCCGAATCCTTTAGAAATCCATCGAGTTTCGAGTGTTTTATCAAAAGAAACAGTTTCCTTTGAATCGGATGAAAACTAAACTTCCCCTTTCACTAAGGCAACATCCCAACTCATTCTCTTAATATCTGAACCGAATGTACCTTGTACAAATAAAACAATACTTTGAATTATTTTTTCGTTAATAAAATGTTTTTTTTTTTCTTTTTAGTTTTTACTATTTTGCTCTTTTTTTCTTCATTTTAAATATTATTACAATATTTGATTTTTCATTTCATTTGAATTTGTCTTCATTTTTGTTTTAAAATAACAGTAACACATTTAAAATATAAGATTCGGCTTGGTATCGACAACATGCTTTAACAAAAAAGCTTAAAATTATTAAGGATTTTAGTTTTGCTCTATGTAATAATAAATACAAATAATTTATTTTTAATTTTATTTTTCTTATACTTTGTTATGTTTATTTTTGTGTTTTTGTTTTTTCTTTGAATTGATAATAATAATAATTATAATTGTAATTGTAATAATAATGTACAGTATTAATATAAATAAAATTATGTATATCCATTTGATCAATGTTTTTTTTCTTTTTTTGAAATTATAACTTTTTTAAGTTATATCAAATTTGCAATAGTTGTATCCATAAATCTTTCTTCGCAATCGAAAATCTATTTCACGTTGGTATTTTTTTGTTTTGTATTCTTCTATTTCTTTGTGTAAATTTATTTCAAATGGATATATTTTTTTCTTAATTTATTTCCTAGAAGGAGATAACAAAAATCTATTTGAAATTTCAATGACTCTTTTTATTCGTTTTTCCTCGACAAACTGTTATATACTGTTGAAGTCAAAAATGTCTGTTTTTGGGTTTTTAAATGTTTCTTCTCAGTGTTATGAGCATAATCATAGGATTGGACCATTTATTTTTGCTTTGTTTTAAAAATTACCTATTATTTCTTTTTTCTGTTTATTGAATTTGAAAAAAAAAGATTTTTTTTCTAACTGTAAATTCACCCTTGCAGAGTTTTGTTTGTGTTTTGTCGGAGTGTCGTGTTGTGTTATTGTTAAAATCACTGAAAAATATATGCAAATGGATATTTTTTATAAAAACAGAGAAACAAAATCATAGAAAAAAAAGGAAAATTAAATCTTTTATTGTTTCATAGTCGAAGAACTAATCGATGGGTTTTATAAGAAAATTTTCTATTCATAAAATAATATAAATATTTTATTTTCGTTTCTTTTGTTTAGAATTAAAAATTATGTATATACTGATTTTATATTTCATTTATCAAATAACTATTTTACTGGTTTCTTTTAAGCTTTTTTAATATTAAATTTTATTTTTATGTAAATTTTCCAAATTCAAATGAATATTTTTAAACAAAAGCGTAATACAATTTATTATTGTAGTTAAGCTTATTATAGAACTACCTACGGGAAATAAAAAATAAGAAAATGGCAAACAAATTATTCCTCTGGTCGACGTTGGTTTTTTTTTCTTTAATTTTATTTTTATATATTTTTTTAAATTTAATGTAGCAAAAATTTGTATTTACTTATTTTTTTTTCAACACTATATACAAATATTCGTATATACAATTAATTAATATATATATATATATATTTTTTTTTTAAGAAGTGAAAATGTTAAAATGAAATGTGATGACATTTTTGTTGGTGGTTTGGAAGTGTTGTACCTACTATTACTTTTAATTTTTTTTTTTTTTTAAAGAAATGATGTGAATTTTTTCTTAAGTTGATCAAAATTTTAAAGAGATTTTATACGATATAAGAAAAGATTGACCCTCCATTGATAATAAAAAAAATAATCATGTTATTTCAACGACAGTAACAAAAACTAAAAAAAAATTGTACACAAAGAAAATACATATTGCAATATTAAAACTCACTATGAGTTAATATTTTTCCATTTAAAAATTATTGCGTGAAATTCTATGGAGAGTAAGGTTAAATGAGAATTTATTAAATGGTTTTTTTCATTGAATGAACTATGAAAATAATGCTGGCAGTTTATATTTTCTTATTAAAATGAATGCGAAAATGTTGCTTAATATTTTAGCAAAACTTAACCGTAATTTAATTGCCGTGCAAATAGGTTTGTTCGTTATTTGAAGTTTTCATTTTCTTTAAAAAAAAAACTAAAAGTCTTATCAAACATAAAAATAAGTAATGAAAAAATGTAAATAAAAGTTAACATGAAGTTTAACCTTGGCAGCTTGAATTTCTTTCTGGTACTTTTTCTTTTTACGTTTAGTGTTATACCAATTTGTGTCTGCAATTAATTTCTTAAATAAAAAAACAAAATTAGAAAACCTCAAACTCAAAACCAAAGTTATGTATGTTCATAAATTTCAGGATAATCCGTCCGTTTTTCAATAAGGGGTTCACTTCGAATAGCCCACTATTTGCGTCG
Source organism: Sphaerophoria taeniata (assembly GCA_943590905.1). NCBI lineage: Eukaryota > Metazoa > Arthropoda > Insecta > Diptera > Syrphidae > Sphaerophoria > Sphaerophoria taeniata. The sequence continues at coordinate 32,348,656 of OX016541.1, forward strand.
CTGTCACTTTTGAAGCAATACTCAGTTGACAGTTGACAAGTATGAAAATCGGCATTATTAGAAACGAATTAGACTCACTTCTTTAGAATTGTTTGAATTTTGTGGAAGAATTATAAAATTTAATTTGAGGCAATAAGGGTTAAATACTCTTTTTTTTTGCAAGTACTAGACATGGACAGGACAGTAAAATGTTTATTACGAACAAGTTTTGAAATTAAAAAAGGAAGGGAAATATCATTTTATTTTTAAAAACGAGGGCAATTTATGCAGCAGTGACCTAAAATTAAAACAAGTCCCCAAAAAATTAAAATAAAATATATAACTAATTGCATCTAATTCATATAACTATAACAATAAAATTAATTCCTCTGTGTCGATACTGAAATAATTTCAAGAAACATTTAAATAACTTTAAGATATGATTCAAACGTACAAAAGTGTATTTGTAAATTTTGTTTGTATAGATATTTTATTTGTTTTTAAGGAGGGGAGAAAGAAAAGTTATTATTACAATTGTATAGTTCTTTATTTATTTATTTTTCGTTTATTATTTTTAGTATTTTTATTTCTTTAATTATATTTTATATTTACAATAAAGATGAATGTTACTATCATTAAGTATGAAGCGTTTATGTGAATTGGTATTACTCAAGTATTTTGTTATATAATTAAAATGAAATCAATGCAATGTTGTTGTTTTTTTATTTAAGTATTTTTTCTTGATTTTATAAACAGTATTTTGGTTTTGTTATAATAATAATGGTATTTTGTTTCAAGTGATTGGATTTGGTTACGTGATTTTTTTTATTTATCTTTTAAATTTTTTAAATTTTTTTTTCATATATTAATAATATATAATTAAATATATATATTTTATTGAAGGCATTTTTTAAACTTGATTCATATATTTTTCCTTACTTGTTTTTTTTTTCTTATTTCAAATAGTTAATTTACTTTATTTATCAACTTACATAATTTGAATACGATATCTAATTTTTATTTTCTTATATTTATTATTTACTATTAAAAAGTTAGGTATGAAATTTTTTTTTAATTTTTCAAGTTTCATATTTTTTGTATTTTTTTTTTAGCTTTTGTGTTGTTTTATAAGTTTACCTAAGAATTTTATTTTCTAGTTTATATACTTAAAACATTTTTCATTTTTCTGTGTTCAGAATTTTCTAACCTTGAATTTTTCCTGAAACAAAACATTTTGCGTTTGGGTGTTTGGTTTGTTTCAGGAATTACGCCTTTAATCTGGTTTCAATCAATTAAATTGTAATTATTTAGCTGTTCGTTATAATTTGTAAATATTATTTAAATATCTAGTTCTTGTTTTCTTTAATTTAATAATAAAATTAATTATCTTATTAGATTACCCTATCAAATATCTTTCTATTATTATATATTATATTTTACAAACCGCCATACAGAAAGGAACAGATCAAGCTATTCTTAATATTTTGTTTTTATTTTCTTGTTTTGTTTTTGTTTGTTTGTTTAAGTATAAAATGATGTTTCCGAGATTTACATTTTTGAGAATTAAAATAAGTTACTATATTTTTACAACGTATGGACATATTTACACGACTTTGCTTATCTATGATCTTACCTTCAATATAGAAGATGCTTCTTTTGTTTATTTTGTTTCTTAGCGAGACTTTCATTTTTATCAAAATAGAGTACGATTTTGAGAAAATTGTTTAAAAATATGATAATGAATAAGTTGAAGAAACCAATTAAAAAATTTAAATTTGCCAATTTACCTACTTCCTGATCCGTAGCTACATAATATTCTGTCTATCGCCCAGATGCGCGGCTTAACGTGTTTTTTCGAGAAATAAATTTTGTTGTATATGTATATTTAAGAAATCAATTTTTAGCTTAAGCTTATACTGAAAAAGTATTTTGATTTGGAACGAAAGTGAATATTTTCCATCTTCATCAAATCACATCCGACAATTTTTGTACAGCAGCGTTGGCGACACCACTCAAATAGCTGTCCAGCAGTACAGGATGATATAAGAAATTGTTAAAATGAAAAAAGAATCGAGACAGTCAGTGTTCAAGTGAAAAAAGCAGTTGGGAGACTTTGAGCTATATGCACTCTCACACTAAAACATAGTTTTTTAATACTTTTAACATAGCTACTTTGTTTTTCCAAATACAAGCATAAATGTCTGACTCCATTGACTTAAAAAAAAAAAAAAATGGATTATGATTAAAGCTTGCATTCATATTTCGTCCTCATATTTCGATAAAAAATCTAACCAGGATGAAGCATCCTTACCCAAAACATTTGCTGTGTTTATCAAAGTGACAGTCACTTAACTGTTTTGTTTTCATTTTTTTTTGTCTGATGTTTAGTTTTAATGAGAATACGATCAGAAGTTCGTTCTGTTAACAACAATATTCAACTGTAGTTAGCTAACATCAACGATCATCTATTTGTTGTTCAGAAACATAAAGAGTTACAATTCGTAACGAAAATTAAGTCATCAAGTCGTTCTTAATACGCATTGTTAAAGATACAACACACCAAAATACAAAGTTACAATTCGTGACTATTCCCAACTCATATCTAGGAGGTGCGTTGAAACTGTGGATCTGTGAAAGTGTTTTTGAGGCAACGCTGCAAAATGGAATATACACCCTTGTTCTGATTTTCGTTAACGAAAGCAATACTTTCGTTTTCAAACAGACGTGTTCTAAAATTCATTTCCTTTTTAATTCGTTTCGATTTAGCTGACCGAATTTGAAATCGTAAATTTAAAAATGTAAGTAATTTCAGAGAAATATTTGTCAAATATTGAAAGGACTAAATTTAGAAGACATTTCTTATTATATCCGTGAGAAAACTAATTTCAATAATGAATTCAATTAGGAGCGAAAAACAGAACAGGGGTGATATTCCCGATTTAAAGGAAATTCCATCTTATTCTGTTTTTGTTCTTGTTTGATAGATCAACGAAAACGCATTCTGAAATTATTTCAAATATTTTCAACTACTTCAGTGCTTTTTCTGACAAAGCAACGGAGTCAGCGATTGTTATTAACAGAACGCACCAAAATCTGTTAGTTTAAATAAAATGGTGACAGTTGAAAAAGGGCTGTCAGATAGTACATTGAGAAAGAAACGCCACGAGATTTTAGGGGGTACGTGTTGAAAAACATTTCATTAAGCCGTGTGCGAATTCAGTTACAAAGTGGTTAAAACTTGAATAAAATGTGTTAAAATTTGACTAGCTGAAATCTAGTGACTACGTTGTTAACTCGTTTTGGTTGGTTGAAAACAACTAATCAACCAATCAGAACGAGTTGACTACGTAGTCACTAGATTTCGGAATGCCCTCAATATGACTGCAGTGGTTTAAAATTCATCCATTTTTAAGTTTTAACCACAATTCATCCAATTCGCACACGGCCTTGGTCATAAAAGTTCAATACCACTTATTTGTTTTCCATTTTTTACTAAACATATTTTGAACTTATAAACAAAATTGAACCCTTTTTTTTCTAAAAATTTCTGGCATCTCTTTATTGTCTTCAAAATTGTATAACATTGAATGAACTTTGAAATGTGCAAAGCGGACAGATTTCGGATTTTTGGAAAAATTTTGTGGAAAATACATTGTTGGGTCTGGTGATAAAAAAGTAAAATAATATAGCAAAAAATTGAAATCGCAACTCTTTGGTCAAATTCTACTCCCTCATTACCTCATTGGCAGTTGGCGAGTTCTACTTATTTCCAGGAATGCTCATCAGTATACCATCGAGCCCAAATTCGGACGTAGGTACTGTCATCTACAGAGGATCTTTCTTTATCTTTTCACACGAATCTGGAACTTTCTTCTAAACTATGTATTTCCAATAGGATTTCAAGACACTCCCTTTGGAGTGTCGTACTGTGCTCTTCGTATTTAAAGGGTAGGAATAGAAAAAAGCTTTGGAGTGCGCGCCTTTTATAAAAAAAAATGAAAAAAAAAAACAGAAACCAAATATCGTTTTCTTAGAAAATATTAGCCGTGTTGTTTTCACTACTCAGTACCCAGCCAATTTGGATTGCAGTCGATTAAACGCCCAATAAGAAAATGACGGTTGTGACAGCGCGCGGCAATAGAACTTTCAATTATTGAAATGAAGACAGCTCTGCAGGCGTTAAGAAGAATTATTTTGCAACTTGAATGTAATGATTTGAGTTATGAAGTCTCTGAGGATGAAGTATTTGCTATTTTTTTTTTTTTTTTAATCTGAGACGCAACCCTCGGGTCCATTTTGCGACGTCTTAGATAACAATTGTCATACAAATTGAATTTGACAGATAAAGTATAATGGAGCGTTTTATTTGCACTTGATTACTGGGCTGACTGCTGAGTAGTGAAAAAAATACTGCTATTAAAGCATTTAAACGAAACAAATTTCTATATGTATGTAGCGCCATCTTTTAGTCAAGCATTGTAAACTTACCATACATATATATATATGTATATAAATATATACACATCTTTGGTGTGAATTCAAATTTAAGAATTAAAAAAATAAATAAAATATCTCTTCTGTTTCCTTTCTGATAAATAGGTTCACTTTTCATTGCCGTGATATTTGCTAGCACAATTTTGAAGCAAAAATCTAGAGTTACTTACAGTTTATTTTTTAAAAGATGCATTTTACAAATTTGTGATGGAATCGAACAAAAATTCGTCGAACTTGTATCGACGCAAAAATCAAGATAAATAACCGTTCATAATCGCTTTTCCTTCTCGTCGTAACTTTGTGCGTTTGCTGTTGTGGGCTTACCTATTTTTATTTGTGTTTATTTCTTAGATATTTATATATCTTTTCTTTTCATTTTTTTTTTACATTTCCTACGTAATATTTGGTGAATATTTTGTTTTTGTAGTGTCTGACTATTAATTTTCAAATATTCCTATCTAGTGGATGAACAAATGTATAAAGCGAAATGGAGAGTGTCTTTATGTCCAAATGTACTTTGATTTAGAAATAAAAAAATGTAAAAATTATGGAGGAATTAAAAAAAAAGACTTTAATATTTATTTAATTATGTATGTACGTATGTCTGTTTGTATATATATGCATCAACAAAAATAAATTTATTAAATGATTTTAAATTAGTTTTTCTTTGGCGATCGTTTCAAAAATTTCCTTTTGTTTTGTATGTTTTTTTTTTTTTTAAATATTATGTTATATGTTTAAATTTATATGTATGTAGGTTAAAATTGTTCTAGTTATATTTCTATGTAAATTTAAATTAGTTAAAAAACAAAGAAGATTGAAAGTCAAGATCAACAATAAATTGGCTAAATATTTTTCTTTGGTTTTCTTTTAGTAACAATCCATACACTTTTTATAGCTTTCAAAAATTTCTTATTTTATCTAACAATCAGTCAACAAAAAACAGTGTGCTAAATTTATAAATTTGTTTTATTTTTCTTTCATTATATGATTTAACGTAAAATTTAGAAGAAAATAACAGTATTTTAGTTGTTTTTGCTTTAATATGTTTTAACTGGGATAATTTTGACAAATTAACATTTCGGACTTACACTTTTTATATAATGTATTCAAAGGTACCTCTACAACTTTTGTCTTGTATTCATATATTTTGTTATAAAAAAGTGTATATTTTATATCGAATTTAAATTGTCTATATAGAAATTAAATAACAATGCCTTTTTTCTTTATGTTAGTTCATCTCATTTTTTATTTATCATTAAATTTATGCATATTCTTATTAAGTTGGGAATTAAAATAAAAAGAAAACATTAACGAAAAAATTATAAGCTATTATGTTAAAGCTGCGGCAATATATGTTTTTGTTTTTACTTTAGATATAAAACTTTCTTTTATCTTATACGAGTTTTTATTTTGTTTTTATTTTCTTACTTTTTTGGAATGGTTAATTTGTCAGTTTTTTTTTATTATTTTTTTACATACTTTGTACGATCTTTAAAATATTTTCCGTTGATTATGATAATTCAAAAGTATTTTTAATTTGTTTATAATTATTAATTATTAATTTTTTGTTTTTCATTTTTGCGTATAAAACTTCGAACTTATTGTAGCAGATTGTAGAGAAAGATATTTATAGACTATTAATTTTTTTGTTGTTGTGGTTTTTCTTGCTTTTGTTGTTGTTGTTGTTGTGTTGAATCACGCTTGTCACTTATGAGATGGTTTTTTGTGTGTAGTTTGAATGTTGTTGTTTAAATTTATTTATATTTTGTTGTTGTTGCTAAACCCAAATCTGTTCCCTGCGGTCACGCCTTAATCAAAGCCTTTGCTAGCACCAGTCTTCTTCGTCTGAATCCGAATGTCTTGTGTGTAGGCCACCTTTTGGCTTATAACCATTTAAAACTGGCGAAGGCAGAACTCGTCCTGTTCGACCCATGGCAAGAGCCTGTTCAAAGGACAGAGGGGCAATATATTCCAGTCTGTAGGGAGAGAATTTTAATATTCGTGTGTGTTGAGTATTTTAATGAAATTTCTTATAAGCACAATCATTCAATATGAATTAAAATTTGTTGTTTTTCAAATACAGGGTCATTCACTTTTCGATTTTGAAAACAAAATTAAACAAAAACAAATAGCGATACGAAAAGTTGCGTCAAAACAGTTTTTTGCTGCATTTAACAGGTGACATGAAATTAATGACCCTATATTAATCAATTAAGAAAAGGTTACGATTTTGAAGAAAATGAAGTATTAAATCTCTTAATTTTGATATATTTTTTTTTTAATCCAACCATACCTTTCTCTTTCCAACTCTCGTTCCCTATCTCTTTCTCTTTCATAAAGCTCTCGTTCCCGATCCCGATACTCGTAACGCAGGTCGTAGTCTCTCATTCTATCCCTATACCGTTCACGGTCTCTATCTCGTTCTCTACTACTATAGTACATATCTCTTGGATCCCGCAACAAATCGCGGTGATGTGGCAATGAGTGAACACTATGAGGCGTCGAATGATGTGTCTAAAAGAATTTTTTTAGAATTACAACAATTTTCTAAGAAATCTAAAACTTTAAATTTATGTTTAAACTTTTAATTTGAAAAATAAAAACAAATTAAGACAAATTAAATCATGTAAATCGTACATGCGTTGGACTTGCATTCAGTTTTGGAAAGTTTATATTTGCTGGCTTCAACTGCAACGTTGATGGTTTACACGGTGTCGGCGGCAGACGTCTTCCGGCTCCTCCACGTCTCGCCGCTAATACTGGATAGCTATGCTGGACATGTGTACCGCCTTCGGAGAAAAAACAATTTAATCAGGAAAATGACGCGATGGTATTTGTAAATGTTATATATTATGTAATAAAAAGGACGAAAAGGAGCAAAATCTAAAGAGCTATGATAATGAGAATGATAATCAAAAAAGAAAAATTGTAAAACTATAAGGAAAAAAATTAATGAATTAAAAGTAATGGTACATTGAGATACTTAAGAAAATGTAGAAACATTAAAGATTTGATTAAGTTTATTTACTTTTTTTTTTTAAGTTGTTCATAAATGTTGAGAAATGAGGGTGCGAAAAAGGCATGCTTAATTCATAATGGCCAAAAATGAATGTAAGATAATGAAATAATTATTTAAATGCATAAAAACAAATGTCGATTGAGATTTGAATGAGTGAGTGTGGGTGTGCTGCAGTTAATGTTGCACCTGTTTCAATAACAACAATGTTTTCTGAACAATTTAATTTGATTAAAACAAAATGCACATCGCTGGCATTTTTTGTTTTTTTTTTTTAAAGGACCTTATTCTAAAATAAAACAAAAAAGAAAATTTTTCACGCAACGATGAAAGAAAATGTGTGTATAGACAGTTTCCAGAAATACGAAAAAAATTATGTTTTACAAAACACATACACAACACAAAGAAATTAAATGTTTGAGAGTAATGAAATGTAGTTTAACACAAATGAATTGGTGATTTTTTTATATTTGATTGTATGTTAGTGTTATTTTTTTATTAATATTTTTGTTTTTGAAAAATTTCGTCCAATTAGTATTTAATTTTTATATTTTTTTGTTTTGAATTTTTTTTGATTTTCTTAAGTCATTTGCAAAAGTACCCATTTCATCAATCCCAATACCAAGTCTATCTCTTTCACGCATCTCCTGAAGTCGAGCGGGACTTGGCGATCGTGATCTTTGACATAGACTTGTCGTCCCATATGTGGGATAAGGCAGGTGATTACGCCTACTTCGAGATAAATGGCCACCAAATCGAGAAGGTGAAGGCGAACGGGCCGGACTTGTCGATGCTGACCATGAACCTACATTGGGGAAAGATATTTATTTGTATTGCTAAAGTTGAAGATTCTCAATCTTGTTTTTTTTTTTTTTTAATTTAAATTTGGCTAGCCGCAAGAAAGTGTAAGGAAAGTGTTTTTTTTTTTATTAATATAGGAAAAAATATATAATATTTCTTTTTTGACAAAGTCTAATTTTGAAAAAAGAAATAAAAATTAAAATATTTAAGAGAATTGTAAAAGCAGTATAGTTATTAATATCGTTGAAAATTTAGAAGTTTAAACAAAACATTTATGTAAAAGTAAATAGAATTGGACATTTGAACTTTTTCTAGCAAAATACATTACATTTTAATTTTTTATCATTTGTTTATTTTTTTGTCTGACAAACTAAAACAAAGCAGATTCAACAAAAATTCGAACAATCAAATCAACAAAAAATGAAAGTAAAACAAACTAAAACATTTTCTTAAGGAAACTAACTGTAACACACGTAAAATTCACTCTCACAAAAATTTCAATAACGCGTTATTTTGAGGTTACACATTTCTTTTCTAAATTATTAAATGAAACAAACTGAAAAAAGAAGATTGGCATTTTTTCTTGATGGTGATATAACTTTTTGTACTTTTTGTCTATGTTTCTATAGTCTATGAGCCCTTGAACGCATACGGCATACGCAAACCACAAGAAGAAGTATTGAAAGCTCCAAATTCCACACTTGAAAGAATTGTGATAGGCCGTAAAATTTCGATTGATTGATAGTCGATTGCGCTTATAAAACAAGAAATCAAAACTAAGGAATTTGTTGCCATATTTTCTTACTTTTTTTTATTCTTTTAGTAAATCTGGCGTTCACGGACTCCTAGATCACTAGAAGTTATGTATCTTCTTTGTAAGTTTTTTGTGTATGGGACAAAATAGCTAAATAAAATCTTCTTGGAAGCATTTGATTTGAATTTAAATAAAAAAGATAATTGGCTTTGTTTATTGATTGTTATATTTCGACAAAATTAAGGAATCATACCGTTTAGTATTTAAACGTAGTTTTTTTTTTCAATTTTTACATAAGAGTCTAACTTTCATGATGAAAGGTTATATACATATACTTTCATCGAAGCACAAGAACTCGAAATATTTAAATGATATTAGTGTAGGCATTGTAATGCCGAAAAATTTCATGGCTTTTAAGAGTTCAAAATGTTTGATTCTTCAGCTTAATAAAGGCAGATCCCGTAGCTTTTTTATTTGTATGATTGTTAAGTAATGTCAAATAACTAACTGTTTTTCTTTTGTAATTTGTTTTTTTTTTTTAAATCTACTCAAACTGTCAAAAACGAATAGTAACAGGATGAAAATAACTATCGTTATATTGTTAGGACTTAATTTTGAAAACTAAGAGTCTGTGTTTAAAATAATCTTATATACCTACATCTTTAAATATAATCAAAAACAAAAATGTGTCTCGATGAAAATGTTTTCAAACTAATATTTTAATTAATTAGCGTAATTGAAATCAAAAGTGTGGATATGATACAATGCGAAATCAATAAAGCATTTATTTCTAAGCTGAAAATAAAATTCTATATTACTATTATCCTAAGAACCTAAGCTATTGACTTCCATGGCACGTTCTGGTATCGAATGATAAGGGTATGTAGATATTTTATTTAAGATACAGTGTGTCCCGAAAGTAGCCGACCAGAACTCGAATGAGAAGAACTCGAATTCTTATGAAAATAACACGAAAGTCGATGACGAGAACTCGAATGAATAGAACTCGAATGACGATGAGGAGAGCTCGAATGTCAATGACGAGAACTCGAGTGACGGTGGCGAAAATTCGAATGAAAATAACTCGAATGACGATGTGGATAACTTGAATGAAAAGAACTCAAATGAAGATGGCGAGAACTCGAATGACGATGAGGAGAACTCGAATGAAAATAACTCGAATGAAAATAACTCGAATGTCTATGACGAAAACTCGACTGAAAATAACTCGAATGGCGATGAGGAAAATTCGAATGATTAGAATTTGATTCCAAACGGTTTCGTAGTTCGAATGTTCATTCGATTATTCAAATCATTCGAATACTTTTTCTCGATTATTGAAATCTTTCGATTATGTTATGCCCATCACTAGTATGATATAATTTTTATCCAAAATCATTCAAGATATTAAAAGAGCTTAAGTCATTATTTGTCATTTAGTAGATGAAATGAAGTTTAATGAACTAGATTTAAATGACTTTTTTTGGAATAATATTAAAATTTAAAACTGTTGGTGGTTGGCATTCGATTTTTTTAGGACACTAGCTTGTAATTCCATTTAATTGTGTATTTTTTTTTTTTTTTTGAAAACCACCGCAAAGCTGGTAAAAACAAGTTTTTCAAACTTAAGTTTTTTTTTTCAAAAAATGCTTTATAATTTATTTTACATTCAAAAAAGCTTATGTTGACATAAGTAACTTCGGATGTTTAAGGTAATTTATGTTGACTTAAGTTATCACTTCATTTGATTTCTACAACCAAGAATGACTTTTTTTGAATTTGATCAACTTGTGTCAAAGTAGACATAAGCACATTTGTTATTTTTCCATTCAGCTATCTTTGCTATTTTTTAAATTCAAGAGCTATTTTTTGTCGAAGCGTGACGGGACCCAAATTAAATGAAAGACAAAAGTAGTAGAAAATATGTGAAATTAAAAACATGATTTTCGCTTATGTCGACTTAAGCTCTCTTAACATATGAGCCCAGAGATATGAAATTTCTAACTACGATGCAATGATATCCTGGTCTTTCAAAAGCTTTGCTTTGAACCATTGCTTTCGGGACACCTTAAATTATTTTTTTTTTCGCCACTCACTGTGTATGTTGTTCCTTAAATGCAGGCTCAGAAACGGCTCAATGAGCTTAACTTCAAATAAGAAGAAAGTAATGGAGCTGGTAACAATTGCATGAACACAAATTGAAAGTTTCTACAGTAAAAACTCTTGGGTGATTTACCGCTGTCGTACATGACGACAGGATAAACAGGCAATAGCAATCGTATTAATCTTGTTACTTGCGAGAAATGTTAAAGTCTACATTCGTTGTTTTTTTTATGAAACTTGACTTCTCGATGTTTCTTAAACACGCCTTCACATATTTGTCTTATTTGCAAATCTTTACTTTTAACATTGACCAAACTAGTAGATTTAACAACTGGGAGTCAAGTTATACTATTTTGACGATTAGTCTTTTTGTACAACAACCTTTCTTGTAGAGTAGGTCTTCATTTGAAATGTTTTATATACGAATATGTACTTTTTTTGGTTCGCTACAGTTTCGAGTTTTTTTTTTTTTTTGGAAGATTGTGTGATAGTGATTGAACTCTAGAATATTAATGGATATGGAGTGGCCATTTTTCAAAGACATTTATTCAGTGACAAAGAGCCTCAGAAGTCGATGTTGGCTGGATTAGTATTTTTGTTTTTAAAGCACTAACATTAAATTTTATATTACAAATTGCTTACAAAACTGAATTTTATTAAAAAATTATAAAAGAATTAAATCCAGTCTGTGTGTTTTAACCATGCTTAAAGATAGCTAAACAACTAAGCATTTTTTGTATATACAGTAACCATAATAAAATAATATACATTTAACTATCAGAATAAATTAAGGATAGATATACGATTTTTGCTATAAAAGAAATACTAAAAAGTAAATTAACAAATACAGTTAAATATAACTAATAGAACTTTAGGCAAATATTATGTTAAGGAAAACTAAAAAACATTTTTAGTTTTTGGTTAAAAGCTATCTCTTTGGATTTTCTCATTACAAGTATTCTTTGTGTAATTTTTTATTTTTGTATGTTTTGTGCAAATTTACCTCTTGGATATCGAGTAGGGTGACCATAACTATGCCTAGGATGACGGGTCTCCTTGACCATCTCTACAACATTAGATACGGTATCGGAGAACCCAATATCATGATGTATATATTGATGACCTCGCCGTCTAGGACTTGGAGATCTGGCCAAAGGAGATCCGTTATGCCTACAAATGATATTCGCAAGGTAAAATTTTTGTTGTTAATTGATTGTTATTAGATAAATGAGAAAAAAAATCAAATTTATTAGAATTTTATTCAAAACATTTATAAAAAATATTTTTTGTCTCTGGGTTACCTTAGGCTAGGTGATCTTCTATGACCATTTGTGTACGCATGACCAGGATGCAGATGGCCAGCATCACCCCCAGTTAACGATTCCTGAGAAGGGTGCCGTGATGGAACATCTTGCAACTCCAACATCTAAATTTTATTAATTGATATATTGAATAAAAATTGTGTCTTGTGTAAGGTCTAATGTTTTTTTTTTTATAGATAATGTAAAATTTAGAAAGGAGCATTTTAAGCGACTCCACTGCCAAATTTTGATAGATCTATGATTGTTAATTAATTTGCAAAATAGTTTAACTTTTAAGTTTTAAGCAATTTGTTTTTCAATTACGATTATAAGATGAAATATTCTATTTTTTAGTTGTCCTATATTTATTTGTTTGATATATATGTTTTATTTTGGAAATTAAAATTAAAAATTTTTGTTGAAAAAAAAACTACTTGAGGCATGCAAAATTCATATTCAAACTCTAATACGTCTAGTTATAACTACGACTACTTTTCTAGTTTAGAGTAAGGCTTGTGAGTAACATGCAAAGTGCTAACAGTGATAGCTGTTGAATTGGACTTTAATTGTGTTAATATTATTTTTTTTTTTTGAGGGTACTTACCAAGTTCTAGTTTTTTAATAAACATTGATTTACGAACACTTAATATTTATTTGCACAGTTAGGAACTAGCGTTTTTGTAAATTAAATTAAAATAAAAAATTTAAAAAAGAAAACATAACCAAGTAAATAAAGATTTTTAATGGGTTTTTGGCAACATTTAAGGGGGAAATTATATGTTTTTATATCTGCCCGAATCTACAGCTAAAACTAGTTTCTAAAATCTCCAATATCTTACTTTTATTTGAGAAAACTTTTGATTTAACAAATTTTCCTTTGAAAACAAATATGTCTCAATAGTTGAAATTACTATTTAGTTGGCTAAGCTATAGCTTGTTTGTTTTGTAAGGCCTATATATAAATCGTAACAGCTTTCACCTGTCACCATTTAACATTTGACATGTGAAAACCACCTTTTTGGCCGACAGTGGTGAAACAGTGATTTCGTGATATCTGATATATATCTATCAACGAGTTTTTTTGTTGTTTTGTTCATCAGGTAAAAATAAGAAAACTTTATGATTAATACGCATTTTTTTTTATAAATGACCTCAAATCCAAAATTTTGATCGGGAAAGAAAAATTGAACACCATTTAAAATTGAATATCTGGCAACATTAAAACCATATCAGCTCAATTTAAACGTTGTTTTAAAGGTTAGTATTTCTGCTAAGAAAAAATCAAATGAGGTCCTTAACATTAGTACTTTCAGAGAAATTTATCTTAGCAAAGGTCAGGGGTACACCAAAGTTAACCGGGTTTTAAATTTTCAAAAAGTGATGAAAAAGTGCAAAATCAGACATTGATGTAAAACAATTTTTTTCTTAGAATTTGACCAGGAATAACATCTCAAAGTATGACAGATGAATTACGGGACGTCCTGTTTGTAATAGCATATGTATTTGACATTGTTTGAACGAAGAATTATTTTGCTTCGTTCCCCACGAGTATCAGCATTTCGTGTCCCATAAAATTTTTGTTTTTGAAAAGGGGTGCCGTGCGGCTTAAATCAGGACTGTTAAAATAATCGAAAAAGGTACCAGATGTCGATCTCCTTTATTCTCATAACTTTGACTGACGAAAAGAAATAGATAGATGGTCTTGAAAAAAGGAAAGATTTTCTCCAGACAAAAGTACTGCGGGGAAATACTTTTCGGGATCTAGTTTTTCCGGGATTTTGTTTCCAGTTTCATCCCCAACCCCCTAATTTTTAAAACACGAGTTTTAAGTTGTTAAGAAAAGTTAATTTTATAAAAATAATAAATACGAATTTTGTGCCTTGGAAACCAAAGAAAGCATTAAAAATAAAAATAATGTTAAGCTCACATATAGGCAACAATTTAGATAAAGCCTATCGTAACTAAGGCAAAGCTGGAAGTAAGCTCTTTTAAGAAAAAGTTATTTAGTATTAAGATTACTTAAACGTTTTTAATTTGTTATTATTTTTTGTGAAGCAGAAGAATTTATAATTTAAAAATTGTTTTTTTTCTGTTTCCTAAAACTTTGAAAATGTATTTTCATTCAACTATTAAAACATTAAAGGGCTACGAAACATAGAAGAAGAACTTGAAAAGTATTAAGGGTCTCACTTAAAACAATGGCCAAGTGTTGCTTTAAGTTTCATTACAGTTATATCTACAAAAACAGACACTACAGAAACTAAGAAACGTATCATAAAATATGATATTCTCACGGACAGACAGAATAAATTTGACAAATGATAACATAATCTAAGTTATAACTGGATTGAAAAATTATTTAATTAATATTATAATTTAAGCCTTGAGGTGAAATTGCATTTATGGTGCAATTTTGCAAACCGAACTGAGGTTTTTTTTTAACTACTCTTTGATAACAGGAAAAAACAATTAACACTAAAAACACTTTGTTTTTATCGTTTTTCTTGCCAACTATTGAACGCTTATTGGTACATTCGATTGAAAATCTAAATAATCGAACTCAACTACCTATCTCAAAAGGATTTATTGTTTCTGTGAGAAATCGCTTCTCTTCCGAGTAATCCTTTCTAAACTAAATACAAAAAATAAAAAGGAAATCCTCATATCGTTAAGTATAACTAAAATATTGCTTTATCAAGGCGATTATACAACAGTAACAACAATAACACCGATTTACTTAAAATTAATAAGGGTCTAATGTATCTAGGTACTAATAATTTTTTGTTAATTTTTGTTCGCCAAAAAACGTGAATAAATTATATCAATTGTAATTTATACGTAGGAATTTCTATTTTTTAATTGAATAATATCGACATTAATAAATTCACATCAGAATATATTGAAAGAGTACTTGAATATTTTTCAATTAATGTGTTACCACTTTTAGTAAATATCACCTTTTTGTTTCTGAAATTTTAAGAAAATCGTAAAAGGTTTTAAATTTCATATTAATTAAGAAAATAAAATTTTTTAGATTGAAAACAATAAATGGATAAAGCGAAAATAAAAGGGATACAAAAAATAATTACATAAAGCTCATTATGAAACATAATATTATTTATTATATTATATATTAATTAACTTTGAGTGTTTTATATACATTTTTGACTTTGACTTTGTCTTCACAGTAATTCGCACATAAATGTAACGAACTACAGACACAAAGCAGCACTGGCCACTGAGGCCATCGGCTGGATGTATACATTTTAAGAAAAGACAATTCCAGCTTCTTTGTTGGTAGGTACAAGAAATATTTGCTGCGTTTTTTTGTTCAGTACTCATTAGCAAGCACAGTATTCAAGTGCGAATAGAATGCTCCAACTCATTCTATCTGTCCAATTCAATTGACATGGCAATAGTTACATAAAACGTCGAAAAATGAATCTGAGAGTTGCGTTTCGGATAAAGAAAATAGCAAATACTTCAACGTAAGAGATTTCATAACTCAGATCATTGGATTCGCGAATCAAACTAATTCTTCTAAACGCCATCAGCGATGTCTTCATTTCAATAGTTGAGAGTTCTATTCCTGCACAACTGTAATTTTTTTACTAGCCTTTTTATCGACTGCAATCCAAATTGTTATTGTTTGCCAAGGTAAAATTTGCTTTAGTGAAAAAAACGGCTATTATATCAAATATGATTAAAAGAAAAAGTGTAATGAATAAACTCCGATAAGTTTAAGTGCGTGCCAGCAACGAATTCCGAATCATAATTTTGTGGAATCATATATTCGTTTCATTAACGAAGAATAGACGGAAAGAACGTATATCCTGAATCAAATATTATTCATAGTACAAGGTAGGTATACAAATCAACATTTTGTTGAGAAAAATTTAAGTTTGACAAACAGTAGCTATGCCCGAAAATAAATCATTTCATAGTGAGCTCTTTTCACAACAAATGAAAACAGAATAAAAAATATAAATATAAAAATACACGAAATTAAAGGAAAAAACAAAATGAATAGTAAAATTTATTGTTACCTAATTGATCGCTTTCGAACTGTACTCCGACGGGCTAATGTTGCCAAATTATTATGATCGGCATCACCATTAAGCGGTTGATGATGATTATTGTTATTATTTGCCAGTAGATGAGTTTGTGAATTAGCACCTTCGTTATTTGGTTCTAAGCTAATGGAACCTGCACGGGATTCATCCTTGTCTAAGGCAGCCATATCAAGCAAGCAATTGAAGAATGATTGTTTCTGTGTGTGTGTTTTTTTAAGTATTTGCATTTTTTCATGGTGTTTGTTTAAATATTTTTTTTTGCAATGTTAAAAATTATTTAATGATTTGTGTTTATTGTGTATGCGTTTAAATTTTTTTTTAAGATTTTAAAGTTTTTTTTTATCCAAAATCCAAATTTCCAGAGTGTCCAGAATATTAGTGTAATTTTTTATGTTTCGATTTATTAAATTTTTTTTTAGCAATTATGTTTGCAGTGAGCAAGAGCGAGGAAGATTGAAAAATATCAAGCAAGAAAAATTGGTAGTTTATTAAATATGCGTTAATATTAAAAAAAAAATTAGATCGAATATGTTATAGGAAAAAAGATATTAGCGAAACTGATCAACTCTATTAGAAGGTAGTAATTGTTATCATTACTATTTTTTTAAGAAAGAGTGTTTGTGTATTTTTTTTTCTATTATTATTTAAGGATTCATGTATAATGTTTCTCTACAAATGTGTTTGTGTATTGTTTAGTAATTGATAAAATATATTTTCTAGTATAGGTTCTTCTATGTCATGCAAAAACTAGTTGATGTTATTTGATTTAAATAGAATGAAAATTTCATAGTGAAAAAAATGTTCTTTGAGGTGATTTTTTTTCACAGAAACCTGTTCGATATGTACAACAAAAGTAAAGAACAATTTGAAACAAAAAAAAAAAGTTAAATGCAGGTAGACAATACAATTTAAGTTTTAGGTTGATAAACACAACATAGACAATGTCAAACTGGTTTCTGATCTATAAGGAATAAGTACAGATAAAGTGTTCGGCCAAAATTTAGAAGTTCTTACAGTTTAGATAAATATCTTTATTTTTTTATTGTTAACATGCAAAATAAGAAAAAATAAATTGAATTTAAAGAAAAACAAAATTAAGGACTAGGAACATGCCAAGTTCTCAAAATAAAATTATGGAGAAGAGTATTTTTGTTGTTGTTTATGAAATGAGGAGTAAAGTTTTATTATTAGATTTAAATATAGGACAATTATTATTTTCTAGATTTCTTTTTTCTAGATCTATAAATCAATTTATTTTTTCTCTATATGAATTTATTTGATTCTAATTAATAATTATTTATTCCCTTGTTGAAATTATTTAAGTAAAAATATATATTTATTTATATTTAACAAGTGAAATATGGTAACTAATACTAAGACCATAGCATCAATTCTAAATCAACTATATAAAAAGGCAATTTGTTATTATTTTAAATATCTGGTGTAATATTTTTTTTTTTTGTAAATATCGAGCATTTAAATAAATATTTATCTACTTTGTATGAGTATTTGATTAATTTCATTTAAATAGTCATTCCAAGTGGTGCAGTGAAAATAAACATTAAATACAAATAAAAAAAATTATAAAAAAATACGAAAATTATAATGAGGATGTTTCTAGTTTGTTAATTTATTTTTCAAAAAGGTAAACCAAGAATATGACAACCATGTTAGTGGTTTTACGTTGATAGCGCTGGTTGTCAACTCAATAAAAAAAAACTTTCTGACTAAACACGGCAACGTAAGTTCGAATCTTGGGTGTTCGAACAAAAAAACACCGATTTTACGGACAGCACTTTCGTCAATGATGGGTCACATTTTTCACTCCGTGAGTTATTATCATTATCAGCCAAATTAATAAACACATGATAGCGAAGGGTTAACCCTTACTCTAGGGACTAAATACAAAATGATAATAATAAAATAAAATTTCTCTTGACCGACGTTTACTAACTTATTCCACCGTTTAGCGAGGAATACAAAAAAAAATATAAGAAAACTGCTTTTTTGTCCGTTCATTAGATGGCGTTACAATCGATTGCCATATAAATAGCAAAGGCAACAAAAAATCTGTTGTCAGGTATCAACAACTTTTCTGTACTATTCCAGGAACAAATAGTTTTTATTAATTAGAAATTTTTAATTGGATTAGCTCTTATTCTATGGGTAATTTAACATGTGGAATAAGAGTGGAATAGGCATTTTTTATAAATATGGCTGTATATGAGGGTAAAGAAAACTCACATGTGAGTGAAAGACTACGTTCTTCTCAGATTGGCTGTGCTCTATGATCGAAAAGTGTCATTGTTACGCATTAATAGTAGTTTTTAATTAATTTTTAATCAAATAAAAGACTTTCAAGAAGTTTAAGCTAACTCATGTAATACATAATGCGCAAAGAGATGTGTTGGATTGTTTTTTTTTTTTTTTTACAAAAACCAATGTTAGGTTTTTCAAGTTTTCATTCCACTTAACATTCATTTTTGTTATTTTATATATATACAGCATTGTCAGAAGAGTATTAGTTAATTTTTTTAAGCTCATAGATGAAGAGTTAATCATGTTCTTGTTAGTACACGCCATTTGCTAAAATTCGTAATGTCAGGGTACTTACTATTTTAAAAGAAAATATGAGAAATTTTTGGCTACCAATTTGGTATTTTGGCTTAGTTGTATTTTTTTTTTTTGGAAAATTGTAGTAAAAATAGTAACAGTGTTTCAAAAACGTTTTTTTGGACTGTTGACGGCATTAGTTTGTATTGGAACAACTTCAATTGAGATCTACAAATGGAATGGAATATTAAATCATTTCTTCGAACTTAAGCTTTTTTGTTTGATCTTATTTTAAGAGTAATGAACACAGATTCCGGACTGTACTTTGATTTTTTTTGCGCTCAACAAAATCTAATTAAAAACATAACAAACAATAAAAGGTGCATGAACTATTTACTATCTTAAAGTGTGGTACCGCAAAAAAAAAATATTTAAAATATACAAAATTAAAAATATAATCAATATTTTTTTTATATTTTTTGTGATCAATGCATATAGAAATTCTTAATGAATATAGGACTAGCAGAAGCAAGCGAAAGTTTTGGTAAACCTAAATAATTTTTATTGAATGTCCCGTTTTTCAATAAATTCGCTATATTTTGGATAGGATAATGATGGATGTTTCTTTAAAATTGAAGACAAAACATTTTAAGGACAATTTTATTCTTTTCGATTCAATATATTCATAGAAACTGGTCTATAAATAAGAATAAAATTAATAAAGTTGTTTATATTTCACAAGGAAGTAAAAATGTGGCAGGGAATTGAAAAAGGAATCATAGCGTAATCAATTATTTTTGACATTAGCGATAACAAAAGGATCTTATCATTGTTTTATATTTGATGCCAACAAACGAAGCAGGATAATTTATCATTTCTTATAGTTTTTTCACTATACATTAAGCAAAAGTAGAAAAAACAATGATTATATAATGTATGAAAAAAATGTTGATTATAATTATATATGCATATTTTTTTTTAAAGTTGGAAAAGAATTATGTATAAAGTATGTACCGGCTGATCGGCAGCGGTAGGACTACTTTTCATATCATCGTCTTTCTTGGCCTTTATTTGTTTGTTGGAAGGAAGAATTTATTTTTATTTTTTGAGACATTGCAAGTCGTTATGATGTGAGTAAAAAGTAAATGAGAAAAAAAAAACATAAAAATAAAATCATCATTAAATATTTTAAAAAATTCATTGAATTACAATTTAATTTTTTTATTCAAATTCTTAAGTTCATAAAAATTAATAACTCCTTTTAAAAATTAATGTGCATTTTTTTTTTGCTATGGCCATTAAACTCTTACCTACAAAAATTATTCAAAGTAACATTTTTCTAATAATACTTCAAAACACCGAATATTTATCAAAAAATTTTGTTATTATTATTATTTTTTAATTTATTTTTGAATATTACAATTTACGATCACCTAAGTATACTTTTAATTGAAAGAGAATAGTATACAAAAAAGTAACGTTAATCCTACTCTTTTAAAGCTAACTAGTATTTCAAAATTAATTAAAATAAATTGAACACAAAACACAAAAATAAGTGCGATTTTATATACCTCCTTCCAATTCTGCATTTATTTTTTTACCAAACGTGAAATAAATTTAACACAATAAAAAAAAAATTAAGTGTTTTTTTTTTTTTTTTTGGTATTGTAACATCCAAAAACTTTTTGGTTCTATAATTTTAATACAATAATATCAGAAAATGTGTTAACAAATGCAATTATTGAGTTATATAGGAGGGATATTATTTCGTTTTAACGTAACTGTATTGCCGCAAAAAAAAAACGAACTGGAAAACACTTCAAAAGCGGAAAAAGATTAGGATTTTAATCCACCAGAATCTTTGCCATATGCTTATGAAATTTGATAGTTAATGGCTCAATAGAGAGATATTGAACATTGAACATTCAATTTACAGTACTTCGCACATGAATGTGACGAACTACAGACACATAGCAGCACTTGTGACTGAGACCATCGGCTGGGACAGAATTAGACATTAATACAACAGAGAGAGACAAATAGATACATAGTAGGAAAATATATAACAGAAACCTACGTGGCTCAGAGGAGGAGACATAGATGTTATATTGTCTCGTGTTATAGCACAGATGGCCTCAGATAAGCTGGCGATTTTCATAGAAAAAGAATGCTACCAAAGCTGGGGCCAATAGAGAGAAAAACGAATCTAGGTCGCAAGAGGGATATTTCGTTCTAAATGCTATCGGGTTGCATCAAAAAGTGCTTTCGAAAACAATTATGAAAATTTTCAATTATTAAACTGCATTTACAAAAAGTATAATAGAAAACACTAACAATCAAATTCATAAAAACAGAATATCGAGGGATTTACCCTTCTTATGTCTCTTAACTGACGTTTATCAACTTATTCCACCGTTGAGGGTGGTTTAGCGAAGGAATAAAAAACAAATGTCAGAAATGGTTTTTTGTCTGTTAGATGGCGCCAAGCATATCAACACAAAACAAAAAATTCCCAAGGTGACTCTACTATTCCGGGAATGAGAAATTTGAACCCATGGATGAACTCATTTTCTATGGGTTAATTTACCTGTGCAATAAGACAGGACTAGATGTTTTTTTTATTATCTAGAAGCAGAGTTGGAAAACCGAGAAAACTCGTACGACTCGAGTAGGCAAACCGTACCCGAGGAATTGTCCAAGAATGTAAGTAACTTAATCTTGGTTCTTTGGAACTGTATTCAAGTATGTTATTATAGTTGGCCTTAAGGCAGCAAAAGGTCCTTTTATGACATAGACGTAAGCATCATAACGATCATCAACTAGGTATACTATAAGTAAGCCTGCAAAAGAGGAGTCCCTCATTGGTTTGAAACTTTTTTTAAATTCTTTAAACACAAATTCAGATTCTCATTTTAGGATAAAAAAAAAGCCAATGAAATGTACGGCACAAATATATCGCATCTGATAACACACTTTCAATAGTTAAAAATAATAATATCTATAAAAAAAATCCAGCTAAAACAAAATCAATTATTATTTTCATGGTTAAATCAACACATTTTATTTACAAACGTCATGTTAACTGTTTCTTTAAATTTTGAATTCATTACTTAATTTCAATACTCAATACATTTAAAACAAAAAATGTACAACAAATCTAATTGACCAATATTTTTTTTGTTGTGTTCAAAAAATTATTATACTTTTTTTTCTTTCTTTAGAAAACTTGTTTATAAACATAAATTAATGTCTGTTTTAAATATTAAACCTATTTATTGAATACGAAAAAGAGAAAGTAAACAATATAACTTACCGGCATGCCTGAATCAATTTGTCCGAAACGCGTCGTTCGCCAGGATTCTAAAATTAGAAAACCACCATAAATTTTTCCAACAGACATTTTGCCCTTGTTCAATTGATCGCTTTTCGGCACCAACAAGTCAAGGACCTTTCTGGCCTGTAGCGGCCATATATGCGTTATGGTTTCTCTCAGTTCGGCGTCCGCTTGATCCATTTCTTCAGCTGTTGAAATTTAAATTTGTTCATTAAGAATATAGAGTTAAAGCAAAAGAAACACACAGAGATAAATAATTGACAGGACAAGAGCTTCCCGAAAAATGAATTATTTAATGACGTTACAGTGGAAAAACTTCAAACGAAATTGGAGAAAATGAAGAATTGTTAAAAACTACAACACAGTTTCCTTTTATAGTTTTAGAAATTTACGTAACATTAAAGAAGCTTCTTAAGAAAGAACCATTATCCTTCCTTATTTAATTTCCAAGTTAAGAAAACCGACTTCCATATTAACAGTATTTTAATGTTAAGCAATGAATTAACGAATTTTGACTTACCGGAACGCATTTTTATACTGAGATTTTCACGTATCAGCGCAAATAGGGTTGTTGTAAAATTCACTCTCAGTTCATCATCAAGTGGCATATTCATTCGTATTAATTTTTTGTAGGCGAGGCGATAGGGACATTTGTTACCGAACCCCAACGGAGGATCCATGTTTTTTAACATATCATACATTTCTTTGTAGTGAATTTTACCCCTAAAAAATTTTGTTGATAGAATTGGTAATAATTTAGTTTTCTTTTTCTATTTTTGTTTTACTCAATTAAGAATTTTCCTGCTTAAAAATAAACAAAAACAGCAAATTAATTTTAGTAAGATAAATCGTAATGTTTGTTATGTTTGTGATAAAATGGAAGAGAAATATTTTGTCAAAGTAAATAGTTTTTATGAACAACGACACACACACACAAAAACACACATTTAAGAATATTGTGATAGGAAAGTTTTGTATATACAGAAAAAGTGTAAATTTTCTACAAATTTTCTTAAAATTGTGTTATTTTGAGGATAAAATTGATATTGGTATTTTAAAAAGTTTATGTTTAAATTTGTTAAACATTTAGAAGTGTTTAAAGATTTGTCCTTATTTAGTATAAGGATTAGAAGAAGATAATATGAAACAAATACGATCAAATAATAATCAATTTAATATAGAAGATCTCCAAACTACAAGTTGTGTTAATCGACATTAAAAAGCGACAAATATTATAAAAAAGTTGTTATAATTAATAATTGTACTTATTTTTATATGTTTTTAATTTCTTAAAAATCTTTTTTAATGATATAATGTAAGACAATTTTAAAAACACTTTTCAACAATTATTCGATTAGCCACAACAAAAAAACAAGAGTTCTAGCTTTTTTTTAAAATAATTAAATAAAAACCACAATCAAGAAATTATTTGTTGTTTAACTTTAAATTTAAATATGTTTTGGTCTAATTTTTTTTTCAATTTCAAGATTTAATTTTTTTTTTAACTAAAATTCAATAATGTATTATTTATTTATTTGAAATTTTTGTTAACTTAATATAAAAAAAAACAATAATGAATATACTGTTTAGAAAGAATTCTAATTTGCTTAAGTTATGTAAAAGAAGAAAATCGACCAAAACACACACATTTTATAAGAAGCTATTTTAACATTAAATGAATTTTTATTAAAACAAAAAATATGATTTAAATAAAATTTAAGAGAAAATTATTAAAAATAAAACAAAAAAACAATAACATTAACAACAACAGCAATTAAAAATAAAACTATTAAATTTGATAATTACGTCGCATTTGGATCATATTCAGCCCATATCCGAACAAACTCGTCCAAATGATGGGCACCCAATATACTGGAATCACGCGTTAGATAATCAAAATTATCCATGATGACAGCGACAAACAAGTTTAACATCAGAAATGAACAAAAAAATATGAATGACACAAAATATGCATATGCCAATGTAGAACCACATGTTTCATCGCCTTTCTCTGCACGCTCATCACATGGCTTCCCTTTAAGGCACGCCAGCATAATGTTCGGCCACGCCTCGCCCGTTGCACATCTATAAGTAAATGCAGCTTTAGTAAATGTTGAATTGTATATTTTTATTTTATTTTTTTTTTATTTACTTAATTTTCAAATTTAACTTTAACTAATTTTTCTTTTTTTTTTAATGTGAGCTAATTAACACCAAACTATATTCTTAGAAATATTTATAAATTAATGTAATTAATTCAACTAACTAGATTAGATTTCTTGTAAAAAAAATTAAATAGAATATACGTTTTTTTATCAATTCCAAATATTACAATAACGTTAAGGTACTTTTTTAGTTTATTTACAGAAGTTTTTCAAACGACTAAAACAGCACATTATACTTGTGACTTGGTTGGGTATTAGATAAATAGAATTTAGGTTGGATTATATTTTATTTTTTATTTTCTATACGAGAATTAACACAAAGTCAAACAATAAACGTTTAAAGAGGTTTTCTACCAACGAACTAATTTCTTTTGTTCTTACTGCTACGGGAGTTTTTGAACGGTGGAAAGTCAAATAAAAACAAACAAAAATTTAGAGTTAAACCGAATTGCATTTTTGTTCATTATACTGGTTTGGCCAATTTCCGTTTTTTTTTTTTTTAATTTTGATTAAACAGAATGGATTTTCCTTAGTATAGACAATTGAAGTTTCACCAGGGATAATTATTTTTTTCATATGTTAAAAATTCAAAATTATATGAGCTATCAATATAGCAAACATTTTTCTAATAATAAGCGCTAATTCAAGGGTTTTTTTTTCTATACCCTTAGCATGCCAAAAGCACAATGCGGTGAATACGAACAATGATTGGGAAAGACAGTTCCACATTCTCGTAGTACGGCTAAAGAACGATTCTCTGTACTTGATAATACTACCGAAGTTGGGCTCGAGTTGGGCTGATATAATCATCCAAGAGACTTAATGTAGCTGGAGAACCAGACCAGAGACAAGAGTTGATCTCCATCATGCGGCATTTTGATCGACATTGACAATGTGATCAATGTGACAAGAGGTGGTCGTTGATGCACATATCGAAGATCTCAAGATGTTTGGTCTCATTTATGCAATTCATTCATTGACAATGAAATGAATGGATGAAAGCAATTATCTCTTCAAACTAAACTAAAAAATAAAAAAATTAATAGAGTGGTGCGACAGCTCTTGAAGAGCCAGTGCCTAAGTGGCTTACTCTCATCAACAATTCTCTGAGTGCGTGTGAAGAATTGAGGGGACCTACAATTTAATGCCGATTCCGAACGGCAAAGTTGAGAAGCACTTTTTCATGACAGATTGATTCTCTTGGAAGTTTTGTCAGGTCTTCGCAAGAGGCAGTACCCGTGAAAGATGAAAAAAAAAACTAGAAACTAGCTGAACCAGCAAAAGCTGCTTCTCCATTTATAAGCTGAAAAATTATTTGTTTGTTTAAACGTGCTAATCTTAGGAACGACTGGTTCTAATTGAAAAATTCTTTTTGTACTGGTTAGTGCACTTAAGAAAGGCTTTAAGCTAAACAAACTAGCTGACCCAGCATACACTCTTTTGCCATATAATTAAAATGACTCAAAATGAATTGTATATTTGTGTAAAGTCAATTATTCAAATTTATTTTAGTAAGTGACGTAGCAATGTGCGGAAGGCACAGCTATACTTAATAGCCGCTATGCAAATTTATTTTACACTTCTTTTACAATATGAAGGCGGGTGAAAGCACAGAAAACAGCTAATTAGTGTGTATAATGGCGCAGAACGGAGTTTTTTTTAGGTCAGATAGTTTTCCATAACTAACTCTTTACTTCCTCTCGGATTTCTCGTGATAGAAATACAAAAACATACTTTTGAGATGTCGTCAGCATATAAAGCAATTGTACGCCAATTACGGCTCATCCAGTGCTGTCTAGCATCAAAAATAGTTGGGAATAATATTTTCGAAATTCAAACTTAATGCGATCGTCGTAGGGAAGTATTTACTGCAGTTAAAATAGTCGTCGCAGTTGAAGGGTGAATTCAAACATCTCCAAGGAAAATCCATTGTATTAATTTTAATTTTTTAAATTTCTTTTTAATTTAATTAAAAATATCTACACAAATTTAACATTGGTAATTAAATATGGTATGCAACTTTAATTGAACGTTAAATATATCTTGCTCATTCCAAAAATAATAACGTTTAAATTTTAAATTAAAAAAAAAAAAACAAAACGAAAAACAATATGGACTATAAAAGTGCTTCGGGGGAAAACATTTTTGACGTTCAATGACATTTATTTATGGTCTAAGGGAGTGGTTGGTATACAGGCTGGGTGTGAAGTCGAATAGGTGGCAACCCTTTGAAGCAATGTTGCATACAAGTGATTACTTACAAGACTATTACTTTGCACATTGTTTGTTTTCTATTAAATTAAGACTAAACACTACAAATTTAAATTCATTTTATAGAATTTTGTGACACTTGCTAATTAAACTAAAGGTAGATTAGAAAGGCATATGATGACTAGGGTGAAGCAAATGTTTTGATTTTTTCCAAACAAACAGTTGGTATTTTTTTTTTGTCAGGTATGAATGCTATGGAAGTGTTTGTATAAAAGAATTTGTATTAATTTTTGTTGTATTGTATTAACCAAGAAAATAAAATACGTTGTTTGAGTGCATTTTGTTTTTTTTTGTTTTGTGGTTAAATAAAATAAATAAATAAATTGAATAATTTCCAACTAATTTTTAGACGACAAAATTCCTATTGATGGATACAGATGCCTGTTTAGTAAAAGTTGTGTATTCATTAAATTTAATTTAATTTTTAAATTTCTTATGTTTAAAAAACTAAAAAAGCATCAAAACTCTTCAAAGTCGCTTAAGTTGAACTTAGCAACTTACCCAAAAAAAGTTGGTAAATAAATTATAAAAATTAACATCCTAAAAAAAAGCATCTGTACCAAACTAGTTTCTATTAAAACAGTCAGTAAAAAATTTCTGAACAAAAACTATGTAACTCTGTTTTTTTTTTTTTTACTAATAATCCGAAGTTTGTTTGTTAAAAAAAGAGTCCCCTAGGGGCTTGGTTATATTCATGGCTAAGAAGATTGTTCATCGCCTCTCGGGCAATGCTAACTAAAATTTTAAAATCCTAGGAAAAATCTATTTAACAAAAATTTCTTTCCATAACCTATTTTCTATTTTTGAGAATATTTTTTTTTCACGCTGATTTATTATTCGTTTCTGATGTAGTTGTTGAGTTGGAGAAGAAATTACGTACCTGAACAGCAACATGACTCCTTGCACAAACGATTGGAAGTTGTTGTGTCTAGTTATAAACTGTTCCGGTGTACTTAGTTTGATATTTCCAAATACCTATTTTTAATGTAATAATGTTTTTTTTTTACATACGTAAAACGGAATTTCAGAAAAAATTAAGAAAAACAATAATGTTAAATCAAAACAAATAAAATTATTATTATTTCCGTTCATTTTTCTTGTGTTTTCTTTCACAAAGATATTTTTAATTATATGAAATCAAATGGAAATTAAACTTAAATTTTTTTTGTTGTGTTTTTTGTGTGGGGTGATGATATTAAAAGCTATTTCGAAAGTCATTTCATTTGATGGAACACTTTTGTAAATTGAAATGTACTTACAGAGTTGTTTTTAAAAGGGTCAATGTTGTAATCATTTTTATTTATTTCTTAACATAAACAAAACTTAAATTCAGGTACGAGAGTTTCAAATCTATACACTGTGTGTGTTTTGAATTGAATGCGTAGAATTGCAAGGGATTTGAAATTTGCTTAGCCTAATTTTGAGCTACTAATGTAAGGAGAAGTTGCGATTAAAATAGTAATGATGTATTCATTTTACAGGACAGGGTCTACCTTGGTCTTAATGAGATTAATTCGCTACGTAATGGAGGATTTTTTGTATTTTTTTGGGGAGATTTCATAACCATTCCATTAAAAAGTAAAAACAATAAATTAAATAATTTACATTTGTTTCATTAAAACGTGCATGCAGTTCAAGTGGGGAAACACGGTATAATTTTTTTAATCTCCATAATCTATTAGATATTATTCTTACTGTCAATATAATAATATATATATATAGAACGCCTAACATAACTCTTAATAAACATAAAAATGTTATATTGTTCAAATTAAATACAAGAAGCTTAATTCAGAAAAAAAAACAACAAAAATTGAATAAAAATTAAAATGGTGTATGCTTCGAAATTAATAATTCTTATATGGAAATTATAATCTAAAATTATCTAACATTTCATGCCAAAAATATTCAATAAAAGTTAAAAAACCAAAAAAATGGAAACAAAAATTTCCAATCATGTTCTTTTTTTTTCATTGAGTCCTAAACTCTAATTTTTTCCTCAGATTTATTTTTTTTGGAAAAAAAAATCAAACATTACACCCCGTAATTTTAATATTTAGGTAGCTATATCACAATTTTTTAAAAAGTTTTGATTTGAAATATTTTTAAGGATGATTTGATTATCTTTCTTTTTTGGGCACACTTTGAAGGATTTCGAGGTCATTATTTCTGAAAATTAATATTTGGTTAAATTAAGTCAGATTTAAAGAAACTAGTCAAAGTCAACCCAACTCTCGAAACTCGAGAGCGTTAATTCATTTAAGGAGGTTCACATTCAACATCATATTTATTATGTGCACAACACTGTCAACCCATTCTTAATGACATTTTTTCGCGAACACACCCTGCAATCAACAGCTGCCGACACCGCTGTAATTTGTTATTTCCAATTGTTTTTGTTATAACCTTTCTTTTTAAGGTTTTATTTATTTTGACTGCACATCTCTACAAAATATGTATGCTCTTTCGGATTTTTTTTCGCCGCGTTAAGTGTAACCACAAAAATAGTGTTAGCCGTTTTAGTATATGGATTATATGATGATGGTGCACATAAATAAAACACTAGATGATGTTTGAAGCATTTTTAATAATTGTGCCTGATTCGTGTTACTATTGAGAGATTCTTCGAAACGTGAATGTGAAAAGTTCTCAACAATACTTCTCTCATCTTTATCTATTGCAATTAATTTTTCGATGTAAGAAATGAAAACAAAAAAGCAGGATTTAATCCGTGACAATAAGTTTTTGTATCTACAATCTAGATTAGTTCAAACACACACACAACCAAATATATGGCACTATAACTACGTTAACGAATGTAAACAAACTATGTGTGTGTCCTTACTTTTCTTTATCACAAAACAAGAAACAAAAAGTTATTGTTTCCTTTACAAGAATATAATTATCAACAACGCACAACTAAAATACGAAACAAATGTTCAAAATCAATAAATAAATCAATTTTGTCGAAAGCAAAACGAAAAATCAAATTCGTGTACATCATACATAGTCATAAAAATATCAAATGTATTAATTAACTTTTATTTATATATAAATAAATAAACGTTTTGTTTTAATTACAATTAATAAATACTTTAAATAATTACTTTTTCTTTCAATACTTGTTTTAATCAACATTTTTTACCGAAAAAGCAGCATGATTCCTCCAAAGAACGATTGAAAATTATTATGCCTGTTGAGCTGAGTATCCGGATCATATTTTATATTTCCAAAAACCTTTATTTTCGTATACACATTTTTTATGTATAATAATTTTAAATTTTGTTTTTTTTTTGTTTTGTATTTTTTTTTTCAAATTTTGATTAAATAAAAACAAAAGAAAAATTAAGATTTATTTTATAAAAATCATAAATGTTTGTTCTTATTTTCACTAAAACATAAATTTATATTATTTTTAATTTTTATTGCAAATGCTAAACATTGTATAGTGTGTTTTGTTTGGGTTTAAAAAAAAACGGGGAGGATTCTAAACCATGTTCCTTATTTTAAAGAATTGGAATTTTAATCTATGCTAATATTTTTGTATATCTATAGTTTCTAGTAAAAAACGTGTAAAAAGACTCTGTCATTCTCTAGGAAAAAAGTATTCAATCTAGATTACTAAAGGCTTGAAGTATCATGATCATTTAAAAATTGGGTCCTTCGTGAAAATTTAGTTTCTTTGTTGCAAACCTAATTAAGTGTTGGATAAGAGTTAATATCAGTGATTCGTTTTGTGTTCTCGCTACCAGATAAAAATATAATAAATCAATTTAATGTTGTATCTTGTATTTGCTTGTAAGAAATGTTTTTATTTTTCTCTCTAAAAACTTGTTGACCCTTTTAGATTATTTAAACAAATAAAATGGTTTAATATTTAATGAAAAAAAACAAAAAAAAAACGAATGTAATAGAAATAGTTTTTTTTTTTTAAATAAGAAAAACAAACATAAAATGTAATTTGTTTATATTCAAAAAAATAAAACTTACCTGCATGCCGATAATGGCATAAATAAAAAACAGCATTGCAATAAGCAAACAGACATAAGGAAGTGCTTTGAACGATTGAACAAATGTCCAGAGTAAGATTCGTATCGTGTATCCTTGGCGTAGAAGTTTTATGAGACGTGCTGCACGAAATAATCTCAGGAAGCCAACGTTTATCGAACTCGACTGAAATTATTTTTTGTTATCAAAAAATTTTAAATTAGTAAAAATATTTTTATGAATTTTTATATTTTTTTTGAAATTCTCAAATCTAAAGATTGACTGAAGAGAGCATAACAATTTTATTACCATAATTTTTTTTTTCGTTTAAATATTTACACATTTAGTTTATATTTATAGATTATAAAATTCAAATTTTTAAAATGAAATACAGGAGAATTCATATGAGGATAGTATAATTTTGTTATTTTTCGGCATACAACACTTCCAAGAGCCAGAGTGCATCAGAATATTTTTACATGAAAAAAAAAGAGATTGACTACTTATTTTTGTCTTAAATGCTTTTCAATAGCAAGCAAATTGAGAGAATTAGAGAGTGATGTTAAAAATTATTGCCTAAGAGCATTCTTTATAGGTAATCTATGTTAGAAGATTGTTTTTTCTATAGAGAAAAAGAATAATTAAATGATAAATTCAAAAGTAGTTTTTAAAGTTGTTTTATAGCTTGAGATTTTGCCCTATTTATAGCCAGAATGTTATACAAATATTTTTGTAGGGTGTTTGGCGACTGTGTTTTATACCTCCTTTGAAAGTGTTGTAATCCAAAACTAAAAA
This sequence comes from Sphaerophoria taeniata, assembly GCA_943590905.1. Classification (NCBI taxonomy): domain Eukaryota; kingdom Metazoa; phylum Arthropoda; class Insecta; order Diptera; family Syrphidae; genus Sphaerophoria; species Sphaerophoria taeniata. The sequence goes on from OX016541.1 coordinate 32,380,285, forward strand.
CTAAAACAAAAAGGAAAATCAGTATAAGACTAGTGTAGGAAACAACGCAAGAACTAAGGACTAGAGACAGTGTTTAGCTAAGATTAGATAGTTATATGTATAAATATAATAGTGTGGCGGGCTTACTTAGAGTGTAGGCTTTCAAAACAATTCCTTGTTCAAAGATTTTTTTCGAAATCCTTATGTGGATAATGGTTGTGGAGAAAACAACATCAAGTGTAATCAGAACCTCTCTCTCTCTCTTCCTGGCGTGCTTGAATTATCAATATTTATCTACAAATAATTTTTTGGCGCTATAGTGACTTTGTAGATGCGTAGCATCAGCAACAAACTCAACAACATTTGCTAAGCGAAGTACAATACATACAAAACGACCCATATTCAAATTCTGAACGCTGGAGAAGATAATAGAGAAAATAGAAGAGCTGAAAAAGATTACGCATGTAAAGTACTCCATTCAGTCAATCTATAATGACCGCGACCTTTAATAAGTTATCACAGAGAAGCCAGATAGACTAGTGTCGTAACGAAGCGTTTTAACCTCTCATAAGAAATTATCACAGGGAAACCAGACAGTCTGGCGCCATAATGCGTTATGTAACGAAGGGTCTTACCTTCATATAAGGAGTTATCACAGGGAAGCCTCACAGACTGGCGCCGTGGTGCGTTACGTAAGGAAGCAGTTTACCCCGATATAAGAAGTTATCACAGGAAAACCAGGAAGACTGGCGCCGTAACGCGTTACGTGATGAAGCGGTAAGCGGTTTATCCTCCCAATCATTTCATTATCATTTCAAAAAACACGTCAGTTATTTATGTTAAGATCAATCAAGCAAAGCGCTGCACCATGATTAAAGTCGTAATATTCGACCGATTACGCATGTATTCGGTAAAATTGAGAGGAAATGTGAAGGCAATGGACTATCGTCTTACTGAAGTTGTAAGGCATCCCAATGTACATACGCTCAATTTGGAGCAATATGTTTGAAGAACCATCAATTTGTAGAAGTTTCGAACAAGAGACATATAAGGCTGATTTGCGTGAAGAATTTCCTGATTGTTTAGATAAATGTTGTTGTGATCTATATAGATCCTAACTTTTTCTAACAAGAACATCTTTAGGCCAGCACTCTAAGTGAATACCCATCATTGATAATATATGTTCAGAGATACACATTAAAACTTAAAAACGCTTTTTTTTTTAAGAGTAGAAAAAACAAAATAAATTGTACATGTTGAAGTTGGAAAACTAAAGATACAAAATATGCAATATTTAACAAAAAAATCGCAATTAGTTTTGTTTAAATAAAAATAATAGTAATATTTTCTTTGCCTTTGTTTTTTTTTTTTTACAAAATGCTTTAAGAAATATGTATTGTATATGTTTCCTAGAGAATATTTCAAAAAACATCGAATACAATAAGCTGGACATTGATATTTAAGCACCAGATTTTTTTTTTAAAAATAAGTCTTGTAAAGCTTCAAATGTTTTTAATGATTAAATATAAGTATTTATTTTTTTTTTTAAATTTTAATAATAAATATCGGCCTAGGCAAATAAAATATTTTTCATTGATTTTTTTAAATTTAATATTTATTATTCATTGAATTCAAATTGGTTAAAAATTTTGAAATAATTATGTAACTAAATCCGTTTATGTTCCAAAAATTTGTTTTGTACTAAATACAGGTTAAATAATATTTTGACTAAACTATGTTAGAGTAGGTTATAAAAATTACTTAAAAGCTATAAATCTATTGTATTATTGTCTATTTTTCTAGTTTTGGAAATGTTTTGATTTATTTATGTCTAAGAGTGTGAAAAATGTTCCTAGTAACAAATCGAATCATCAAATTAGTAATGCATTTAAAAAAATTTTGTTTTCTAATTTAAATGCGCATTATCTTATTTTTAGTTTTTAAAAGTGGCAAACAATTTTGAAAATAATTCAACAAACTAATGAGATAATTCGGAGTGTTTTAACAAAGGGTCAAAATTCAAAATCTAAGCTCTAAAGAGATTAAAGCACACATCCTTCCAGCATTAAGTATTTGTTTCAGTGTTAAACTAAATCTCTCGAACTTTCTGGGTTCTAGTTTTGTATTTATGGATCTAAAGATATGAAAATTAAAACTACGTTTGTATTGGGGCATTAAGAGGTATTTCGAATAGATTTAAAAGATTTTTGACCAACGTTGATTTTTCGAAAGGAAAAGAACTTCTAGATAGAAACGAAAGCTTAAATCATTAAAAACAATAGTAATTATCTAAGGGGAGCGTAGAAGAAACAACACATTGAGGTGATTCTAAGAATAATGTGATAATTATGATTTACAGAAAAAAATTCAAAGAGATATATAATTTTTTAAATGGATCGAAATCGGGAGTGAAGAGCTAAGCTTTCACTACTTTAAGCATTAAAAAATGTTCAAGTTTTGCGTAAAGTAGACAGATTTTTTGTTTAAGTAAAAGTAATTGCGTCTAAGGCCTTCATCTAATTTTATATAGCAAACTTGTTTTTTTAGTTAAAAATTAAAAGTACAATTACAGTAAGGTACTGAGATTAAAAAAAAATTGATCTTTCTAATTACTTTTTCCTTGATGTTTACTTACGTCCTGATGTTTTTGTTGGAATTGGTTATTTTGTTTGTATATAATTCGAATTCATTTCATGTTATTTTTGGATGTGATTTCATAATCGTTATCGAATTTATTATATATCGATTTATTTTCAGAATTGAGATTTTTTTTGGAGTGATGTTTTGTGTGGTTGGTTCGTTTTTTGTTGGTTGATGATGAAATTGACAGATTAGAGCAGTTTTGCATATTTATGTTTTTTATTAACAGCGCAAGCAATTTAAGCATTCATTCGCATTCGATATTATAAATATTTTGTTTTCGATGGCAATTTTTTTTTTACACATACAGAAGAAGTTGTAACAGTCACGGGCATCATCAAATTTAAGAAATTTTGTTAAATTTCATTCAATATAGATATTTTTTTTATTTTGGGTATTTTTTTTTTGCAAAATAAAGAAAAAAAGAAATATATGCATTAATCAGTTATTATTACAGTCAGCATTTCAAAATTGACAACAATTGAAGTATAAGGGTTTGTTAAATGTATGAACGAGCCACAACATCAAAATAACGTCTACGCGGAGCATTGCCAACAGAACTCTACTACTACAAGATTTTTTTTTTGTTAGAAGGTTTTTTTCTTTATTAGAAGCAGTAAAAAGATATTGCAACCTTCTTTAAGCAGGATTCAGGGTTTCAACTTTTCAAGTACTACAGAACTGTCTACTTTTCAGGCATCAAGGTTTTAAGAATCAATTTTATGGTTCAATTTACATTATAAGACATTTTCACAGTGTGGCAACCCATCATTAAGTGATTTTATATTTTATTTGTGTTTGTGTTGTGTTTGTGTTGTGTAAAATGCAGGTTATGATTTTTGTATTGATGATGAGGTTACATCGTACATAAAAATGTAAGGAGACTCATTTTGCGTTGCGTTGTTATGTTTGATATTTTCGCACCAAAATATTACATAATACTATACCTACATTCACATGTACCTACACGAACAGACATAAATGCTAAAACAAAACAAGTTTCTGAAATGAATTTATTGAAACATAAACTCATAAAAAGAAAAAATACTTATTTTGCTTTCAAGATCAACTCTAGAACCTATCTCGCAATAAGCATCTTATGTAAGAAAAAGATTTTCTTAACATTTTCCCTTGAAAACATTTCATCAGCATTATTCGAGTCGTTCTAATTTCATTAATATTCCCGACAAATGGACGAAAAATAGTAATAGAAAAGATAGAAAAATTCATAAATATACACCTACATCCTTATTGATAAACACCTACTCCTCTTTAATACTACAGGTTAACTAACCCATAGAATTAGTGTTAATCCATAGGCTAACATTTCTCATTAAAACAAATAATTTGTTAACGGAATAGCTTCTTTAACATTTTTTTAATCCTTCGCTTAGCCATCCTTCTCCTTTACAATTAAACGTAAACGTAAGTTGCGAGAAATTTTATTTTATTAATAAAATTTTCCACTTAGTCCACATAATAAGGGCTAGTTCGATATTCTGTGTTTATTAATTTGGCTGATAGAAAAAAGTGACATACACGTCAAACCTAAGAGACACAATTTTTTGTCGAAATATGCTCAACAAGGAAAATGTCACCAACAAATTAATTCAGGTTAAATGTTAAACGGTTATTCACTTCAAGACTCCTTATTTATACGGAATCCTCTTTTTTGAGTGAAGTAAACATATCTTAGTCGTGTCGAGCTAGAACCAAGCAGCGAGACATTCTTCTGTGCCGTTGCCAACAGAAAATTGACAGCAAATCGAAGCAATCAAAGCCTTTCGTTGATAACTTCTTATATTGTTAATGTCCTTTAGAATTATTTAAGAATTTTATAAGAATATTCCAATATATCTTTCTATTCACATAAATGCTCTGAAATGAATTTATTATGAAGTGCTGTGAACGACCGCTTCCGCTCCTCCAAATTAGTAGTCTCAAACAGTTCAGCTGTTTGTATGACTTTAACATCAGATCTATCCCAGATCGCTTAGACTGTATCACCCCAAAAGTGGTATTCGATAATAACTTCCATTTTCAATCCCTTCAAGATCTTCTTAGTTAGAAGAAAGACCTCTAGAAGATATCACGATACACTTCTATACAGACGATTCAAAGACCGATTACGGCGGCGTTGGAAGTGGTATCTACACGAAACAACTCAATCTCAGTCTATCATATAGACTTCCCAATTAATGTAGTCTGTTCCAGGCAGAAGTAATTTCGATTAAAGAGGCACTATCCTGGCTCAACAAAAACGTTATATCTTGCAAGGATATACGTGTCTTCTCGGAGACCCAAGCCGATCTCAAATCTCTTGCGTCTGTCTTCACAAACTCTCTAATAGTCAACGACTGTCGATCATCTCTGCATGATATGACGGAACAGTTAAACACTCACCTCATTTGGGTGCCGGGCCACAGAGACATCCCGGGAAATTGCAAAGCCGATGAGCTCACCAAAAACGGAACACTTCTGCCTACTGTTAGACAAAGACATAACATATGAACACCACTTGCTACATGCAAATATCTTCTCCAACAATATGCTCTAGAATCAACAAATTTAAGATGGTCACAGGATACCACCTGCCTAGCAACCAAGCAAATATGGCCAAGCATAGACCTGAAACGGTCAAAAAACTTGATTTCCCTGAGCAGACAAAATATAAGCTCCACAATTGGAGTCATAACAGGACACTGTCTCATAGGTAGAGATGCTTTGAGGCTAGGGGTCTACGCAAACGACTTCTGTAGAAGCTGCATGGAGGAAGAGGAAACGGTCCAACAGCTTCTATGTACATGGCACTCTCCAATAGAAGAACTATCTATCTCGGTAATCCCTTCTTCGATAATACCAGTGAACCGGCAACGATCGACACAAGATGTCTCTCTAACTTCATTAAAAGTACAAAATGGTTTGTTTAAGTTCGTAACTCTCCCATGAGTAACTTCTTTAGTGGTATCACAATGGACCCTTGAGGTCTAAGTGAGTCAATAACATCTAGATAGCCACTCCAACCTAACCTAACCTATGACTTTAACATTTTTATTTTTTCTATCAATTAATTTTTGTTTTTCAATAAAAATTCTGTTGAACAATTTGGGATTTGGGATCAATTTCAAAATTTTAATTCGTTTAATATTCTATTTTACTAAAAATTGCTATTAAAGTGCACATTTAAATACGTCACAAATCCTCTAATTCACAACTTCTATGTACCTATTTATTTTTTGGTTTAAAGGAATCTTATATCAACGGGTTTTGTTCTATAAATAGGGCATAGTTTTTCTGTTATATTACTTACTGATGGATCTGTTGCCTGTAGTCAGTGTAAGATGATTGTAGTTTTATGAAGATTTGAATGTAGGAATGTTGAGTGTGTTCAAAGTTATATTAAATTAGTGTTTAAAATGAAGAATGATTGTTTCCAGTAGTATAAAAGTTATACGCAGTTGTAAAAAAATAGAGCAAAATTAACTTTAGGATGGGTTTGCACACATTTTAGATTTATTTCAAAAAAATTTTATTTTTGTATTTATTTCTTAAATTTAATTTTTTACCGAATTATAAATTAAGAAATTATTTTTCAGAAGCAGATAATATAAAATAACTTAATATTAACAATATAAATGGCTTATCATTCAAAAATAGGTCCAAGTCGAATTTTGTCATAAACTTATATAGCAACTTATAAATTAAAATAATTTAACTACTTACATAAACGAACTGAAAATTCATTTATTGACATTTGTATCAAATGAGTCAGAAAATATTTAAAAAAGGTTATGTTTCATTCGGAAAAAATATTCATTATTATGCATATAAAAAAAGAAACCAAACATAGTTCGCGATAAAATAAAACATCAAAATAAAATTAAAGATGGAAGCCCAGCCGATGGCCTCAGTCGCCAGTGCTGATATGTGTCTGTAGTTCGTATCATTCATGTGCGAAGTACTGTAATATCAATTAAAGATGGAGACAAAAACAAAGTTTTCAATGTACAACATAAAAAATACACAATTAAGGGAAACATTGTTTTAAAATTAAAAACCATTCGCAAAATTTTTATTTGATACAAATATCAAAATATGTAGGTATAAGAATATCTCAAGCTTTCTAAAATATCAACAATAATTAATATTAAGCAAGCTATAATGATTAAATGAGATAATGAATAATGTTTAAAATAATGTGTGTGTGGAGGTGTTGTACTTACATCGTGCTGTTGTTTTTTTATTGTTGTTGTTGTTTATTTTGTTGAGCGATAAAATTTTGTGTTTTATTTAATCGGGAAATATTTTTTTGTTCAATTCAGAATTGTGTAATTTTTTTGTTTAAAACAAAAACAATAAATTCAACACAAATTTATAGTTGTTTTTGTTTCAATTGTTCGTGATGGTGTTTTTTTTTGACAAAATGATGTTTTGTTGTTGTATTTTTGTGTGATTATGTAATTTGACCCCATTTGGTTTTCGTAAAATCAAATCAAGTATGAAAAAAACGGAAAATTAAGAGAAAACAAATATATTTTGATTAATATTTTCGAATGATGATTATTTTTTTAATGATTTAAAATAAATGAGTTTTGTTTTTTGTTCCTATAAGAGTGTTGATCTACATATATATTAAAGATTTTTGTTATGTTGGTTTTTTTTATATAAGAATGTCTTTAAGTCAAGAGAAGACTCAGCATGTCCTCTCAAAAATATGCATGGGCTAAGAAATACCTAGTTTGAATTAACAAAAATTGAAGAAAGAGTTTGTTCTTAAAACTAGTTGTAATTCTAGGTCTATATGAATTATTTATATATGTATATACATAAGTTTTTCGTCTTAAAAATAAATTGATAATAGCAAAACTTTGATTATATCTCTCCGTATTTTTCGATTCAAAATAATTCATTGTAAAAAATTTATGGTAACCTTTTTTGTGCAGTTAAGTGTTGAAAATATAGAAAATTATTTTTTATTGTATGCTCAAAAAGTAATATTGTGTTATGTTTGTTGTGTTAAGAAAAATTACCCCGACTTGTAGTCCAAAGGCTATCCGTAAGAAATTAGTGAGCTAATGAATCAATGAAATTTCGAATATGTATATCTATTTGACACTAGTGTTTGTGTGAAGTGTACTTACTTCGTCCTGTTTTACGGATTTAGTTGGAGTAGTGTTTTTTGTTGTGCAATAAGAGTTGTTTGTGTGGTTTTTGTTTTTTTAATTTATTTTTATTTTGTGTGCATTTTCAAGCAAATAGTTTTTTTTTATTTGTTTATATGTATGAAAAGAGTATAAGAATATGTTTGTGTTATATTTTCTAAAATATGTAAAACCATTTAAATGTTACTTGTTAATGTAAATGAGATGAAAAACCTTTGTTTTATTTGAAAACGAATGGACGTGAATTGGGTTATCAGAAAATTTGAGCAATGGTTCATGAATCGATAAGAAAAGCTATGTTTGTGATTCTCTTATATCTATAGTAATATTATTGTTTTATAATTTATATAGAATATTTTATATATATGCATATACATATACATTATTTAAAAAAAAAATTAACAATGATATTATTTATGTTTGTGAAAAAAAGTATGTTAATTTTTAATTTTAAGTTTCTTTTTTTTTGATCATCCATACCGAATATCAAGTATCAAGGAAAATCCGTTAAAGAAAAAGGAGATGTAGGGATATTTGAGTCGATTGGAAAAAGCATACTTTTTACTTTGTTGTTTTTATAGACTCGGCATGCCAGTTGCTCAATAATCGGTTGGAACTTTATTCTTAAAACATCAATAGAATAACATGATATGTCAACTTATTTATTTGTTAAAGGAATCAAAACATTCTTCTGTTGCCCATTGTGTTGAAGAAATCCCGGGTTGCTTTATAGCCATTTTCTTAACTATAATTTGAACACAGTTTTCTTCTTCTTATTTATTTTTTTTTTTGGTTCTTTTTGGTAAGATTATAGTTTTGATATAAAAAATTTCAAGATAGACACCAGATTAGAAGTTGTATGACTTAAATTAACCGTTGGCGAAACAATGCATTCAAAATCAATTAAAGGAAAGTTTGAATTCTTAAAAAATCGTGAGAAGTTTGGACTTTCAACTCATTTTTTTTTAAACATATACTTTTTCGTTTCTGTGCCATTTCTGAAGGGAAAAAAAAGAAATCTTTTATAGAAAAAGATTTGAATTTGCTTCGTTGTCCATGATTCTCATCGTTTCGAGTCTCTATTTATTTCTGTTTTGAAAAAAAAGTTTCTCGAAGTCTTAAGCTGGGATAAGATATTAAAATAATGCAGATCTTCTTAGTTCTCGTAAATTTGAGAAATTTTAATAAGTATACTGTATACATAGTTGCGGCAAATAGTTCTACGAGATGGTGAATCTCGGCAAATTGGGGTGCTTTTGGAATTTTTTACTTCAAAAAAGTATAGCAGTTATGGAAGTGACTGATTTGTAGATAACAAATTTGTAGACGTTTCAAGTGGTTTTGTGCGTTGCCTGCTAAGCAGAACGTTGTGGGTTCGAGTCCTACTCGGGCACATAACATTTTTTTTTTCATCTTTCAGGGGTACTGCATCTTGCGAAGAGCTGACAAAACTTTCAGCTGTCATGAAAAAGTGATTCTCAATTTTGCCGTTTTAATCGGCGTTAAATTGTAGGTCCCCTTAATTCTACTCACGCACTCATAGAATTGTTAATGAGAGTAAGCCACTAAGGCCTTGGATTTTCAAGAGCTGTCGCGCAGCAACTCTAAATCTGTTGATATAACCTTATATCGTCAATTTTTTCGACATCTCTTGTGAGTGTAAGGTAGATTTTTTTTGTGTAAGATATTAAAACAAGAATGGTAATGCGTGATGAAATTTATGACTGTGTAAGAACAGAAAATTAAAAATTAGCATTGGATACTTGTTTTTCAATAAAACTTAAGAAACATCTTCGTAACATTGCTATATTCGTATGTATATACATATATTTTTGTCTGCTTAATAAAGAAATCTATTATTATAAGTTTATTTAATTATTATATTCAAAAAAAGCTTTATATTTCATTAATTCTGCATTGGATTTCTAGTTTTTAACTCTGTGAAAAAAATTGTCTGGTTAATCTTATGTCTAAGAAAATTTTCTATAAAAAAGTATTATGCAAAAAACTTGTTATTGTTAATCAACAAAAATACGTGTTTATTCGAGTGCTGTTCAGAATAATATATTTTTTAAATACCTAATATATTGTTTTTTTTTTAATGATTTTGATATAAGTATAAATAAATTTACCCCGAATTCCATCCATAGTGCATCAATGATACTACCGCAGACAGTAATCAAATCAAAAATATTCCATGGATCCTTGAAGAAATTCTATTCAGGAAAATTGAAACGAATTAAATTTTAAGAAATTAATACTTGTCGCATTTGGTTTTTATAGATAAAAGCAGTAAGAGTACACTTTGCTGAAATTTACAAATGCCACAGAATATAGTGTTTTAATTGAAATTCAAAGTAAAATATGCCTTTTTATATAGTAACAAAATATAATATTAAATAAAAAAATTATTGTGAATATTTCTTTGCATACGTAAAAAGATATTGTGTATATTTGTTAAAGTAGATTTTTTTGTGAAATGTGAAAGTAAATAAAATCATTAAAAAATAAAAGCATGTATTTAACATCAAAATTGTAAGATAAGACAATTTATTAATATTTTTAGAAACATTTGTACCAACCTTACACCCGAAACCTATTATTTTTAAGATGGTTTCCAAAAAGAAGAACAATGTAAACACCAAATTCATGTATGTCAAGATGTCGATTTGAGTAGGAGGTGCATCGTGAAACTAAAATAAAATATTGCAAGTTTGTTTATGATTTACCACTTATGCTTCCATTTATTGATTTTTTTTTTCATTTGAACAAACAAATTTTCAACATTCGTCTGTCTGCAGCCAACATTTATTTTTTTTCAGGTTTTGAATGCAGTGAATATTATTTAACAAAATTCCAAACAATTCCAAATTCAGTTTTAGTCAATGAAATATTTTTGGATGCGCGTTGGTATAATTTTGTAGATGAAAATTAATTTTAATTGAAATCTTATGATTATGTTAGCTACATGCAGCGAAGACACCTTTTTTTAATTTTAATATAAATTTATTAACCTATCAATTTTTTAAAATATTTTTTCTAATTTTTGTGGTTATGTTCTGAATTATATTTTCAGTGTTTGGAGTAGGTATAAAATGAAGTGTGATGGACCATTTGAAAAGTGGTGTGAAGTGTTTTTTGTGTTGAAATAGGAAAATTGAGTGTTAGAAACACATATGTTCAAAATCATACTCAAGTTTTAGAAATTAAAACAGAGTGGATCATGCGCATTAAATTTACAAACAGATGGTGTCCTCACTTTTGCTTCATAGAAACATTTTTGAAATAAAATTTAGTTGAAACATGCTTAGTTTGTGACATTGGTGCCGGTGCGGTACGAAGGCGAATTAAACCATGCATTTGATTTGAGAATAAATAGAAAAATAACTTACTTACTTGTTGCTGATGTTTTCAATGGCTTTTCAGTTGATTTCTCATAACAAACCTTTTTTTTGTATTTGTCCTTCAAAAATAAATTTTTTAATTCTTTTCGATTTTAAAAAAAGTTAAATTTGTTGTATAATTTCATAAAGTTTAATAAAAATGGTGTAAATTGTAAATTTCAGCTTTGCATAATTCTTCTAAAAATGAAGATTGTAGTAGATTGAAACAACAAATCACCCACCTTAACACCAAATCCGATAATTTTCAGTACTGTTTCAACACTAAACATTCCAGTAAAGCCCATGTTGATATATTTTAAGGATTTTTCATACATATCGCCTTGGTTATGATACTATGTAAAAAATGTTTATACGTTTATTAATGACACGAACAATTTTATTTAGTAAAAGTCTATCCGCTAGTAGATTTTTTTTTGTTTTTCATATGTTTAAAAATGATCATAGTTTAAGGTATGGTGTTGTATGTGTGTACTGTATATAAAAATTTTGCAGTACTACCTATTCTAGTTGCAATTGCTAATAATTAATTAATTCAAAAAATAATTAATATGTAGTTTCAAAAAACAAACTTTTTTTGAAAAATTTTATAATTACATAAAAACTTTAAACTAAATTTAAGGTTCTCCAATACATACATACTTTCCTTCTAATGATTGCGCATTAGATTTCTTTTTTTTTTAGATTAAGCATGCAACAAACATTTATGTATGCATAGACATTCATATTTTTTTTTATATAATTGCAGGCAATACTTTATAAAAATGTAAATAAAAAATTAGAAATAAGCGTAAATGGTTTTAGATTGGAGAATCATGCCACAATATTAAAAAAAAAAAAAGTTAAAAGAAATAATACACGGAAATATGTACGAGATATTCTGTTTTTTTTCCATTTATTTCGAACTCATACAGTTAACTTCAATAGTTAATTCATGAAACTAAACATCGACCCTTATTCTTCGTCAATAAATAAATACATTCAATTAATTTAACAACTTGTATTTCATTTTCATCCCTTTTCCTATTGCTAGTTTTCATGGTACATATTGTCTATATTATTGCATGAATAAAAACTTTAAAATATTAAAATGTGCTATGAAAAATTAAAATTGTCTTTGTTATGTGCAATCATTTTTTCTTTAAAGTAAGGTAGTAGCACTTACTACGAAATTTCCAGAAAATTGAGTTTCTGTTTTTTTTTTCTATTTTCAACTTCCCAGAGAATGTGTTTGGTTGAAATTCAATCGCCCGTGGAACTATTTGTCGGAGAACTCTATTGCCAAGTCCCACAGCAGTTATGATTTATCATAAATATCATTTTTTTAAATTACATTTTACTAAATGTACATATATTTTGAAAAGAACTACGAAAGTTAATTTAAGTTTTTCAACTGGTATTCCAGCCATTGGCTCAGACTCAAATTGAACAAACAGACGTTTTAGGTGACTCGAAAAGATGAGAATCATGGAGAACGAATTTAAATATTATTTTTTTTTGGCTTCAGAAATGCCACAGAAAGGCCGTTTAATTCTAGTCATAACATGTTCTTTTCTCTATCTTGAAATTGATTGTAATGGGATCAATTTTGTGAATCCCCAATTTTTGCATATCTCCATGTCACCACACACGTCTGTGTGCGTATTAGTATTTTCGTATTTGCGTATGTTCGTTTTCGCCTCGATTATCTCGCGAACCACTGATGATAATGACATGAAACTGAACTGCGAATGAACTGAACTGAGAACTGATAAAGTTTTCTTTAAAATCGGTTAATTATGTATATTCAAATTATGATAATTTCAGCATAAATTACAACATGGTTCGAAAAATCTTACTTTTCAATGTTGAGAATATATTATATTTGTGCATACATACTTTGTTATAAGCAACTGAAAATGAGTTTAAGTAAATATATTTTCGTGGTTTGAAGGAAAACAGTATGCATATATAATCTAATCAGGAAGAGAATATTTATGATTTGAAAACGGTAAAAATTCATTCGAATAATTATTTCTCCTCTGGGAAGTTAAAAGTGTGGACCACAGGAGTCCAACTCATACTTTTTTCTGAAGTAGTTTCCGATGGATTGTATTTTTAAATTTGCTATTTTCGAAGAAATTTAAGAGCCAACTTGAGGTCTTTTATTCTCATTTTTTGATTTTTACTTTCAATTAGATTCTTAACTCTCTTGGCCAAGACAATCTGTCTATTGAGGAATTAGTCTAGGGAGTGGTTTCTGAAGTCATAGAAATAGTCGATTTTTTGTTGGGCCTTTTTAAACTGTATTTGTAGTCTCGCTGAAGCACAGAAATAATTGATCGTCGTCTGTTCGTGCTTTTGGATGAGGTTGTTTTTCGATCCAACTTGAAGGGAAGTACCTTGTGTCTTGGGGATGCTTGTTTCGATATCGTTTAGTTTTTTTCTGGCCTTTTCAGCTACTTCGGGACAAATTGATAGAATATTGATCATTTTTATTTAGGAATGAATTGTAGCAATTAAATTTCGAGACCAAAGCGTTTGAATAAAAAAAAAAAAACTTTGCCGACTGATAAGTTTTTGCCCGTAGCAGAGGACGTTTACAATCAACTCTCGAGTTGAGATTTAAAGTAGTGAGAAAAACTATTTCCAACTTGTCCTCAACTCTCAAGTTTTTCTGATTTATATAGAGTTGGTCAACTTGGGAATTTCCTACAAGATGAGTAATAGTGAAGAAAACGGCTCTTAGTTCTTTCTTATAAACATCCCGCACCTTGTTCATCTTCATACACGCCTATTATAATAATTGGGTGCCATGGCAGCTCAAAAAAACAAAGAACCAAGTGTAAACACTCTTTAACTCTGGAGTGCGTAGAATTGAATTGCGGGTACCTACATTTTATACTGATGCCTTGTCAGCATTGTCAGTTCTTTGCAAGATACGGTATCGATGAAAGATCAAATCAAACTACAATTTCCGGTTCCTGCCGTTACTACGCGTATACCTATACTTTAAGCCCATTTTAATTAAAATAAAATAATTACTATATTATAATAAAAAACAAGTAAAATATATATTTAAATCGATATTTAAACATCTAAGACCCATTTGACCTCAAACATTTTAATACAAATAAATTTCGTATTCATTAATTAGTTTTAAAATTATCTATTGTACCTGGCTGCACATCATCTTCTCATCTGTAATTCTTATGAGTCCTCGGATGTATTCATTTCTACTATTACAACATTGTGGTTTTATAAAACTTAGTGCCAGTAATAAAATTTCTGTGATTTTTTAAAAAACTAATTCAATGTCACCTTATATATTGAAACTATAAGTGGATATGCAAATAAAAAAAAATAAACAAAAACAAAACGAGAGAAGTCATGCGAAACTTTATTTCATGACTTAATAAATAATGTGCTCTTAAACTGTACGCTAAGCATTCAATTTTATTATACATGAGTGTGTTACCATAAAAATAAGCCGAAGCTATTTTGTAAGAAACAGATTCTTGTAATTTTCGAAATGAAAGTGTAATTTCTTATTAAAAATTAGAACGAGACTGTGTAGTTTGTTTAAAGAGTAAAAATAAAAATGTTCTTGTCTGAAATGTTGATTGATAAACTACGTTAATGATGTTACAAAATTTTTACTAAAGTCACTAATTCTTAGAAATACAACAACAAACAATTTTAATTTATAGTTTTTCGTTTCTTTTAAGACATACCTTCATCATAAGTAATAGCGTATTGAACACAATAAGCATCATTATAAAATACTCGAACGGTGTTGAAACTACTATCCGCCACACTTTGTATTTGAATGTGTTGCGATTTTTCGGCATGTAACGTTCCAGAGGTCGAGCTCCAATCGTAAAGTCTATGCACGATTTCTATACAAAAATATTATAAATTATTATTTTAAACACAAAAAATTAAACAAAAGAACAAAATTTATCTAGATTACCCTCGAATACTATTTGCAGGAAGCTGTAACTTTAAATTTGCAATTTGTCATACTTACTTGGTTTTTGTCGATTTCACCATCTTGTAACTCAGCCTCGCCTTGCTCTTGAAATGTAATGATAATCAAGGCCACGAAAATGTTAACGAAGAAGAATGGAAATACTATGAAATATACAATATAAAATAAGGACATTTCAATCCGGAAATTTTGAATTGGACCCCTGTTTTCATATGTGGCTGACATCGAATGCTGAAGGACTCTATTAAATTGTTAAAAATAGAATTTTTATTAAATCTTCAAATATTCAGTTCTAAGAGAAAACTAAAGAAGACATTGTGACAATTCACATAGACATAGATATTTTCAAAAAGAAAATTATATCTTACTGAGGCCATCCTTCACCGGTCTGTACAGCGAATAATGTTAACATGGCAGTTGCTACATTATCGTAGTGAAAGTTTCGCGTTTTCCAAATCCGCCGTTCCTGTTTTGGTAGCGTTTCCTCTTCTTCAAATTTGAAGAAGGAACCCCTGGTAATTATATCAAATTTCGTGTAAACAATTGTCTAATCGTGTGTTTTATTTCTTACAAATAATCATATTTGTTTTTTTTTCTTTGTACAAAAAATAATCTGTTTTATGGTTGCAATTAGGCGTAAAAAAATAGGAAATGTTACAAAATCGATTACAGAACATATACATATAAACCAAAATACACATAACGTTCTTCATGTTTGATTTCATAAAAAAAGCTCAAAATACAGTTCTGTATGCATTTTAGTTTCTTGTTACGGTAGCTTAATGCGAGTAGAGAAGATAGTGTGGACATTGACATTGACATTTGCACGGATAACGGATACGGATAAGGATATCATATAAACGTTTTAACATTCTAAACTTATGAAACAAAATAGCCTTAGTATTTATACATAATCATAATAATAATTGTTAGGACGGCTAGCACGCATATTGTTTACAGTCAAACATGGTTTTGGGGGTATAAAACATTGTTGTTGATAAGTTGTTTGCTTGCTGTTTCTATCTGATTTTTTTTTTAACTCCAAAATTATAAGCAAAGTGGGGTTAGTTCTTGGAGTGAAAAGTTTTAAGCGGCGTCGTGCATCTGTTAAAAAAAAAATATTTTGGGATTGGTAGACATACAAATGTAGATTCACGTCAGATACAGATCGAAAAGCGTAAGACTCTGTAAGATATCAGACTTAACGTAAAGGACAACAAGCTCGTTTTGGGTATTGGGTGTCTTATGCGTGATCTCTTTCTTCAGAGCCGAAATGATGAATGATATGAAAATGAATTGTTTGAAGTGAGCTGTCAAATTCGATATTACAGCGGTTGTTTGAACGAAAATAGTGTTGCCACATATATGCTTTTTGTTGTAAGGCTGTGTGATCGATTTTCTAACGACAAGAAATGGGAGTTCATGCACAAATGGCTAAATTTTTCGTCTCAGTCAGAGGAAAATGACCATTTTTGGACCCAGTGCATTCACAAATGAGATAGGTACCGATTGAAAGGTGATTTAAAGTAGAATATAAAACTGTAACATTTTCAAGATCCGTTTTGGAAAATCCGAGATGTTTGAGCTTGAATTTGGAACAAGAAAAACCTAAAATATCGATTCGATCATTATATCGATCGGCATTATCTTAACATAACTTTGGATAAGTATATTTCATACAAAGAAATAATTTTGATCTCAAACGAAAGACCACAAATGTTTCTTTCAAAGGATGCTAATTTTCAATTTATTCAGAGATTAAATTTACGAATATGTAGCTTTAACTTTTGCCGAAATGTTACCATTTCGGCTACTTTCACTGAATGATTTCTTGAAAAAAATCAGTGACGTACCTATACGTCTTTTCATCCTAATATGAATCTGAATTCTCCAGTATTTATTTTGATGTACCTATATTAAGTCCCATTTGATCAACAAAAATCAATCAAAAATAACGTTTGCACTTGAAAAAAATGCAACGTTATTTTTGAGTCCGACATTAAGAAAGTACCTATTCGATAAATAACTAATCATTTCTTTATTATGAAGCGAGGGAAACCATAATTTTAAGACTGTCTTCGAGCGTAGGATATTTTCGTAAATGGTGTGGGACATTCTTTTGCTGTGTAAACAAAGCCTTCGCCTACTGCTCTACAGTTTATCAACTGTCAACATACCGCCTCTTGTTTATTTTGCCAAAATTAGGACATTTGTTTGTTTTTTGAATTCTTATGTTTTCACTTCAATCGGCACTCTTAAGGGGCAGTGATAAAAAATTCGAAAATCTTATTATCGAAAGGCCGAATTTCAAAATCAGAAACTGAAAATCAAAAACAGCAAACTGAAATTGAAAACTTAAAAAAGGAACCCGAAGACAAGAAATTAGAAAATCAAAATCTGAGAACTTAAGTCAATAATTTAAAAAATAATGTTTGGAAAATAAGAAGAAAAACACACTTAAGTTTTTTTTTTGTAATTTCAGATTATTTCATTTCTTCTGAAATTTGTGGCTACCCTTGATTATTTAAAAGAGAAAGAGAAACATACTCTTTTTTCCTTATTGTTATAAAATTATATTAACACTGACACCGAAAGAAACAGCAAGGAACAATAAATATTAAAAAATCCACACTTGCCAAATTTGACTGTAAAAATGAAATAATTTACTATATTCTAGGATTAAAGCTGGTCTGGATGGAAATAGGATTTTTGTGTATTTGGTAATTAAGGTGTGAAGGAATGCACAGCACACATTTATTTATTGCGGGCACAAAAACACAACTAAAAAATAATAATAATATTTATTTTGAGTACAAACAGGAATCTCAAGCTGGTGGACATTTTCCGCTCTTCTACATTGCTTTTTTTAATTTTTTTTTCAGTATCCTTTTTAAGGTGACAAAAAGCTCTTATTCTTAATTAATATACAAAAAATAGTTTCAAAAACATCACGTGGAAGTCTTTTTTTATTTTCGACAGGACGGGCCATTAAGTTCTTTGAAAATTATAATGAACCTGAAAGCGATATTGAGCAGAGAATGAATGACAATTCGTTATGCATGATATAAATAAAGGAGAACAGAGGACATATGCGCATTGAAGGATCAAATTTGATCAAATCGAAAACCTTTTCTCAAGCTAGGGCTGTCTTTGATATAATTGTTTCATTTCTGAATTTGATAAAGGCCAGGCAATAACATGTATGTAATTAGCATGAACATGATTCATTCGAAAGCGGTACAAAAATATGAAGAAAGAAGCTATGTTATATATGAAATTCGTGATATGATTTTATTTTTGTATGGCCCACCCTGTGGTCTTAAAACCTTAAGTAAGTATACATTTATGTAAACTATTGAAATACTTTTTGTGTTAATTAATCAAAATTTTACTGTTGCGTGTCCTAAAAATGTATTAAATGATTTTAATTTTCTTTGCTTCGTAGCTGTTGCTCTTTAAAATGATGATTTAGCTTATTAAGAAATCTTCTGGCAGTAGTATGGTTGGTATGGTATACTTGTGTTACTTTTATAAAAGCTTAGGTACTTGTGACATCAGATACAAGCAATAACACAAATCTTTGTTAGTTTTTATACATTTTTGTTTGTTTGTTTGATTTTGTTTCTTTTTTGGAAGGAAGCAAGTGCGCAACTATGTTTTTGTTTTGCTTGAAGTCTTTCTGGCTAAGCTATAGTCTTAAAGGGCGGGTAGTGTTTATCTGACGACGAATAATGTGCGTGAAGCTCCTTTCTGTGTTACAAAGCTAGTTTCTGACATTTTTTATTTTTGCTGAAAAAAAAAATGTTGGATTTGTGTTTTAAAACAATTTTCCTCTGTTATATTTCCTCATTTAAATTTTTAACCTCAAAAATAATTTTAATCAATAATTTCGTTTCTGTGTCCTCTCTTGCTAAAACTAGATCTTGCAGTGGGTAAAAATATATGTAGATATATTTTTTTTATTTCTAATTTGTTAATAGCTTATTAAGAACTATAAAACTTTGCAAATAATAATAAAAAATAAGTAGTTAAGCCTGTTTGAATAACTGTGTTGTAATATTGTAATTTTATGTGTCGAGTTTCATATTTCTCGACGAAACAAGCGCGTATTGAAAAAGCGAAACTTTACTCGATCCTGTCTTTGTATCTTTCGCATCCTTTAACACAAAAAACTATATTTTGTTATTATAGCTTTTGTTTTTATTGAATTGGATGCGATCAGATACAAGATTTGTTTTCATTTGTTTCCTTTTTTGTTCAAAATATTAAAAAATGCATATAAGCTTTTATCTGAAATTGAAATATTTAAAAAATAATTTCCGTTTCAATTAAATTTCATAAGTAGTTGAATATTATGTACAAAAGCATTTGTAAATATATATTTAATATTTAACGCAACGGAATATTACATTTTTTTAAAATTGTTTATATATAAATTTATCTATGTTATGCAATAAACTACAAGAGTAAAAGTCAACGAGAAACTATAAAAAATATTTTAGAAAAAACTTTATCTCAATTTTTATTTAATTCTAATTTTGGACTGACGAATTATATTGATAGAAGAATTCTAATTTAAAATTTTAACAGTATTTTTCTAATTTTATTGAAATATGTTTGTATATAAAATAAACGCTTTGTTATAGTGAAATATTTTTTGAGAACTTTGAAATTTAAAAACAAATTTAAATAAAATAAAGAGAAAATTGAACTATACCTACCAACAAATTAGATAAGATTGAATTTTAAAAATTGATTTTCTTTACAATTCTTTTTGTTATAGCAAAACGTAAATTTTTTAACGTATACAAACATATTCAATAGAGTTTATAAAAGCTTTTCCGTTTTGAAATTGATAATAAACGTTAGTAAGAAAAAAATTCTAGATTCAACAAAATCCAAATCGTTTCTGGGCCGATTTATTGAAAACAAAACTTTTCTATTTTGAATTTTTTAAGGAAAACAAATTTTCAAAAAACTACAAAAACGTTAATTCAACTTTTTAATTTCCTAAATAGCAATTTGTTTTTAACCAGATGCAAAAACACGCAAAGATATCTTTATCTATCTTACATATATATAATTTGAAGCACTACTTATAAAATTGAATAAACTCTCCACTCAAACTAATTATAATTTTTTGTCACTCTTGAAAAATCTCCAATAAGTTTATTTTAAACTCTTTATTTGATAGTTTTTAATCTTTCTTATAAATATTAATTTTGTAATTAAATGTCACCTTTATAAAAAAATATTTTTGTTTCACTAATTGAAAACGCATATCATGAATATCTAAGAAGAGGTTGAAGAAGGCAATACTAGGCTAGAAAGAAACCAAAAACATAAGCAAGTTTCTACAATAGAGACAGAGGAAGCAGTTTTTGGTCTACTACAACTAATTTTTTAGAGTTTTGTATTCTCTAAAGAATAAGGTTTTTTTTTTTATCAAAAAAAAATGTCAGGTTTTGAACAAAGGTTTTTGGACGGTTCGCTTCACACAGACTTAGTAGAAAGGTTAGGTATTTGGAGTTTTGCGTGTTCTAGAGTTGAATGAAAAATATTGTGAAAAATTTATTTGTATTTTCAAAATATTTCTCGTAGCTATTCTAATTCAGAAAAAAAAAATATTTAGAGAAGATATTAGGCTTTATCTATAGCCTAAACACTTAAACATTGATATTTAAAAAAATCTATTGCCTAGAGAAAAATAGTCACGCACTGCTCAATTCAGTTTTTTTTTTTTGAAGTATTAATAGGAAGAGGAAAAGTATATTACACACGCGAAATATCTACAGGGCTGATTTGAGTTAAATTAGTTTTCGAAAATAAAAAGGAAATAATGAGAAAATATTGCAACCAAATCAGTAAGTTTAGCCAACACCGAAGAAAAAGAGAATTTCGCTAATTTGTTTTTTTTTTTTTGCATTTTTGTTTAAATTCTACAAAATAAAAACAGAAAATAAAAACAGAAGAACTAAGAGAGAATAAGCCAATTTTTTTCTGAATTATTAACATCTAAGCACAACACACACACAATAAAATTCGGAACAAACAAAATAAAGAAACAATAAAAATCATGAAATTTCATAAAATATAACCAAAAATATATAAATTCTAATTTGTATTTTTTTTGTATAAGAATAAATAAATCTTGAATTGAATTTTTGTTAATTTTTTTACTTACTGGCACTCTGTGGCAGTATGTTTACTAACGTCCGTACAATAAAAAAATTTCCCTTTGAACAATTGTACACCAATAACCGAAAAAATAAATTGAAACAATATATACACGATTAAAATATTAACAACATTTTTAAGCGAGTTCACCACACAATCGAATACCGCTTTTAATTTCGGTACACGTTTAATTGTTTTTAATGGACGCAGTACACGTAATACACGCAACGATTTAATCGTTGATAAATTTGCTCCCGCTTGGCTACCGGTCATATCGAAACCGAAGCTTACTGCAGCGCATATAACGACCACAGCATCCATAATATTCCAGAATTCTCTTAAATAGCTGCCAGGATGTAATATAATACCTAAATCTACAATTTTTAGTAACATTTCTATTGTGAATACGCCCGTAAATGCATAATCGAAATAGTTTAATATTTTATTTCGCGTCGAATTTTCAACGACGGGATCTTCGGCGGCCAACGCTATCGATGACAATGAGATGACGACCATTATGAAAAAATCGAAGTATGGCAAATTGACCACCCAATGGGCTCCACAACGAATTCTGTTTTTTTATTAAAACAAAAAACATTATCATGATGCAGTACCAGGTTTAAGCATTGTTGGAAAAAAAAGAATAAGAAAAACAAAAAAACTTTTTAAAATTGATCTGTTAAGTTGGAAAGTGTTTTTTTTTGCGTTTTGTACAAGCCCAAGAGACAGCACTGTTTATTACAATTTTTTTATGATTTTGGGCTATCTGATGGACTTTGTCAAATGAAAAATAAATTGAAAAAAAATATTTACGGATTTGTTGGTGATAAAATAAACATTGATGAATATGGCAACATTGGCTTGGGACCTTCTGTGACTTCCTCTTCTTCTTTTTTCTCTTCGTCTTTCTTTTTACTTTTACTACCCGATGGTTTTGTTGCTGCACCCTCAACATACACACCATCGCCTTGTAGAGCCTCCATTTCTTTTTCCAGCTCCTGCAGTTGTTTTTCTTTATCCTCTTCGACTTGCTCCTCTTCGGCTGCTGTTAGTTCTTGGGCATTTGCCAAATTATCGACGGCGATAGCCAAGAACACATTTAGCAGTGTATAGTTACCGAATAGCACCAATATGATAAAGTATCTGCATTTTGTGTATAAAAATAAATAAAGTATTTTGCCGAAAACAGAAAAATATACAAGATAGTTGTTTTTGTTTTGTCAACTTAAAAAATAAAATATTTAAAATTAAAGTTATAAAAATTAAAAGAATTAATGTTTTTGTACTTTTTCGAGCTAATATTAAGTTTTTAATGCACATAAAAATGTAAATTGTAATTTATTAGAGAAAAGTGTGCCTAAGGAGTTGTGAATGGTGTTCAAATGTTAAATCTAAATCGACATGTATTTTTGTGTGAAACAAGTAATGTTGTGTCAAAAAAAAAAAATATATCTATAATTTTTGAAATCGAAAAGAATAACTTCTACATGACTACAACGAGTGATCACATAAACAGTTCTTCTTTCTGAATCAATTATATACTATTTATCCTCTCTTTTGTTCGAATAACGTTAGGCTGCCATTTTCTCCCGCTTTGATATTTTTTTATTTGTTTTTGTTATTTTCTTTTTGTTTTGCACTTTCCTGAGAACTCGAGAAAATCCATCACCTAATTTCATTAGATGAAATTATATTCGAAAATTACTTTTGTCTTCTTTTAACAATTTTAATAAAATTGTCAAAACTTGAAGATTTTGTCTTTCCTTTCTTCTTATTATCATTTTTTTTTCCTATATAAAATTGTAACATTGTAAGTTCTTAAAAATCAGGAAGACATGCACTAGTTTCGGTTAATAAAATAAATTGTGTCTATGAAGCGTTTAAGCATTTGCCAATTAATTGGAAGCTATTGAGTTTCTTTTGTTTAAGTTTGTGCGCATATTTTGCTTATTGTGAATTCGAGTATTGTTGGATTCAAACTTAAATTTTGCGAATCTGTGTTCAAACCGGCATCAAGTGTAAAATATGTAAAAGTTTTAAACTGATTTTAAAAGAACAAAAACTTAAATACGTGCATATCGATTTTTTCTTAACTTAATTTCGAGAAATATATTTTATCTACTTACTAACGACATTTTAGTTTTTTTTTTATAATTTGCACCCACTCAACTGATTTTTATACCCTCATTTTGCCAGAGACACAATGAGAGCATTAGAAAGGTAGAAAGGGCTTGGAAAGAAGGTGTCGGTGTTCATTGTTGTTCCACACTGCAATTCCTGAGCATAGCAAAGAAGAGACAGAGTGTGGAAGAGAGATAAGTTAAACATCGATTCTCTATACTTTAGAGTATGTCCGAAGTTGGGCTCGAGGATAAACTGATAGGCATTCCTAGAAGCTCGAGTATTACGGGCCAATTGTTTAAGGGGAGGAATGCAACTAGCTATTTCATCAGAGCACTTACCGAAAAAGCGACGATAGAACAGAAAGAGACAAGAAACGTTACGACGGTGGTCTAACGAACTGAATGTGTCAGTGATGTCTCTATTACCTATCATTCTTTTTTGTATACCATCCAAGAGGCTTTATAGTATATAGCTCTAGCATCAGCCCAACCACGGGAGTTTTACTCAAGCTTTGGACGGATATAAGTCTTATTGATAGTACCAGATCAGACGGGGAGAAAAGTTTCTTGCACCGTCGTCGTCTTAAGAAACCCAAACATCTTGCTGCATTTTTGGTGACATCGCTTTTGTGCTCGTTCCACAAGAGGTAGTTAGTGATGCACATGCCGCGAATCTCGAGATGTTCGGTTTGACTGACGCTAGTGCAACACATTGACGCTGGCAAAGGGAGTATGTCTCACTTTAACCATTCAAGCATTGAGTTTTCGAAGCAATAATTTCCACGCGTTTTTTATTCCCCATTGTACAATGCTGTTTAAGTCAGAGTTTAATGAGCTTATCATATTTTGTCGTTGCAGTTCTACATCCGAAGGGGAGGGATGTGAGTCTAGGAACGAATATGAAAAGCTAAGGGTACTATCATAGCAAAAAAAAATTATTGGATTAGAAGTTACAGACAAGAGATCATTGATGAAAATGAAAAAAAGGGTCGGAGACAAAACAGACTCGTCCAATATAAGTTGTATTGAACGGTTCGAAAGAAATTTTCGAATACAACGAAATAGGAATACGTCAGTACCTACGGAAAGCATGCATTTTTGATAAAAGGCAAAGATAGCAGCCTCTATCAAATAGCTTTGAAATACCAAATAAGATACGGTGAGATAAACTATCAGATCATTAGAGCCAGAGGATAAATTGGAGTGAAAGCCGTGTTGCCGGCCATTAAGAATCTTACAGTCTTCGAGATATTTTTTGAGCAGATAATTTATCAGCGTTGTCATGGCCTAAGAAAAAAGGTGAGAAAGCCGTACTGCCAGTATTAAGAAGCTTTCGGTCTTCGAGATATTTCTTGAGCAGATATGACCTTAGAACAAAGGGATGTATGTAAGTGCAATCAGACTATAATTTGAGGGAGAAGAAGATTCGCCTTTTTTGGAATTGGTTTGATAAATGCTGTTTTCAAAGTTCTCGTTACGAGCCCAGAAGAATATAGGATAGATGAAAAAGTTTACGCAAAGGTTTTGCCAGCGTAGAGAACACCTCTCTAGAATAATACCATGGATCACATCCCGGCAAGCGGATTTATATATGCTGAGATCTTTTAGGACTCTTCTTGAGCTACAAGTGGCTCAAGAAATTAAAAATATTATACAATTCAAGTACATTTCACTGGAAAATTTTATAGAAATTCAATATCATAACTTCACGGAATAACGTTGGGAGTTATTTAAAACTTATTTCCAACATGAGTGTTGTTTTATTCGACATACAGTGTGCATATATGGGAATGTGGCGTTGCCATCCATCTCTGAACCAATTGAAGTCGCACGACTCTTGGCTACGTTTTCACAGTTCAGGACGTTGAGCAGTTTAAATTAGTATCTATGTTATCTATTTAAAACCACCTTTTGCAGAATTTATAGACTGACACGCCATTTTTGCTTTTATTTCGACTGGTCGACCCAGCTCTTGGAATTCGTGTGAATTGATTCTTCATTTAAGAGAGTTCACAATCTACAACATGTTTATCAACTTCTGTCGTGTTGGCGGATTTGTGTAATGCAAACACCACAGTGAACCCATCTTAGTTCTTATAATGAGTAATGAGCTAGTGCTCTTGACTCTGACCGGGTACTCGAAATAATACCCGGGTATCCGGGTACCCGGGAACCCGAGGTATTCAATATTACCCGGGTACCCGGGTACCCGGGTATTTGCATGGTTCGGGTACCCGGGTATTTGAAACATAACGATCGTGTATCCGAGTACCCGGGTACCCGGGTACTCGGTACGCTTACGCGATGAAGCTAAAGTTGTTTGAACAAATGGATGCGTTTATGAAGGAAGTTTTCAATAACATTTTGTATTATTTGTTCTCGGTTAATAAAAATAATGATGGTGGTTAATTAATTGTCTATTTCAATTGCAAGGAATTGCAAGTTGGAGGTGGATTATTATGAATATGTAGTTTATTATTGTCATTAGATTAGATACTCTTAGGATGGATTTCGCTAGTCCTTATAGCAATAGTTTTTTGTGCTGTTTTTTTTTCATTCATTCGTTAAAAAATGTCATTGGATATGATTTTATTAGGGGTTGAAAAGATATAAAACCGATCTTGTTCGTCGTCGTCGTCGTCGTCGTCGTCGTAGTCGTAGGTAGTCGTAAATAAAGAAGAAATTGAGCTGTTGGCAAGTGTTTGTTGATTTATTGTTGTTGCAAGATCGTACGAAAAAGAAATGCAAGTTGTTTTTGGATAATGATAGTTGAAAGGGATGATTTTATTATGTTGGTTAACCACTGTCCTGGTAGTGTAAGAACAGGTAGTTGGTGCGTTTGCTTTTTTTTTTTTGTAATTCATAAAAAATGACATTTGGTAGAAAATATTAGATGGATTATAATTTTATTAGGGGTTGAAAATTGAGATAACCGATTTTGTGTGTTGTCGTCGTTCATCTGTTTATGATTGGTCTTTTTCTTAGCCACAGGTCAATAAAGAAGACAAAAATCTGTTGGCAAGTGTTTGTATGATTTCTACGATAAAAGTAAAGACTGACCTCAGTTGCAGGATTTTTAATTTGGGTTTTTGCATGTCATAAATTTTTTTTAATGTTTGGGTTTCTCTACATGACCCACTCGTAGACACCAGAGCATTTTTAACAATTACGATGAATGGTAACGCACAATGTACTGGGACGGGATTTTATTGCATGTATTATTGTTTTTTAGAAATGGCAAAAAATGGAAACAAATAAAAAATTGCTATGATTGTTACCAGGTGGAAATTTAAAATATAATTGCGAATGGAAAATGAAAAGAACAATTATTTTTTTAAATTATTTTTATTAAATTTCTAAAAAACAATAATACATGCAATAAAATCCCGTCCCAGTACATTGTGCGTTACCATTCATCGTAATTGTTAAAAATGCTCTGGTGTCTACGAGTGGGTCATGTAGAGAAACCCAAACATTAAAAAAAATTTATGACATGCAAAAACCCAAATTAAAAATCCTGCAACTGAGGTCAGTCTTTACTTTTATCGTAGAAATCATACAAACACTTGCCAACAGATTTTTGTCTTCTTTATTGACCTGTGGCTAAGAAAAAGACCAATCATAAACAGATGAACGACGACAACACACAAAATCGGTTATCTCAATTTTCAACCCCTAATAAAATTATAATCCATCTAATATTTTCTACCAAATGTCATTTTTTATGAATTACAAAAAAAAAAGCAAACGCACCAACTACCTGTTCTTACACTCATAGATTATACCAGGACAGTGGTTAACCAACATAATAAAATCATCCCTTTCAACTATCATTATCCAAAAACAACTTGCATTTCTTTTTCGTACGATCTTGCAACAACAATAAATCAACAAACACTTGCCAACAGCTCAATTTCTTCTTTATTTACGACTACCTACGACTACGACGACGACGACGACGACGACGAACAAGATCGGTTTTATATCTTTTCAACCCCTAATAAAATCATATCCAATGACATTTTTTAACGAATGAATGAAAAAAAAAACAGCACACAAAACTATTGCTATAAGGACTAGC
This sequence comes from Sphaerophoria taeniata, assembly GCA_943590905.1. Taxonomy (NCBI): domain Eukaryota; kingdom Metazoa; phylum Arthropoda; class Insecta; order Diptera; family Syrphidae; genus Sphaerophoria; species Sphaerophoria taeniata. The sequence goes on from OX016541.1 coordinate 32,407,818, forward strand.
GAAATCCATCCTAAGAGTATCTAATCTAATGACAATAATAAACTACATATTCATAATAATCCACCTCCAACTTGCAATTCCTTGCAATTGAAATAGACAATTAATTAACCACCATCATTATTTTTATTAACCGAGAACAAATAATACAAAATGTTATTGAAAACTTCCTTCATAAACGCATCCATTTGTTCAAACAACTTTAGCTTCATCGCGTAAGCGTACCGAGTACCCGGGTACCCGGGTACTCGGATACACGATCGTTATGTTTCAAATACCCGGGTACCCGGGTACCCGAACCATGCAAATACCCGGGTACTCGGGTACCCGGGTAATTCCCGAAATCATCGGGTACCCGGGTACCCGGTCCATGGATCGGGTACCCGGGTATCAAGAGCTCTAGTAATGACATTTGTGACATTTCTTTGCGAACACACCCTGCACACAACAGATGTTTGACACTACTGTGATTTGACATTTCAATTTTTTTTTTCTTAAGCCAGTGAAACATTTCAAAAGATTTTTTTTTTTAATTCCAATCATCCTTTCCTTTGTTAAATGTTCGTCGAAGCACGTATCAAAGCTTTTGCCTGAAAAAAAATTCTTTCTGTTCTGATGATAAATTTAGATAAGCTTGCGTGTTTGCGGGAAGAATCAAACAACCTTTATGTAACGAAAACTCAATGGAAAAAATAAACATGCTATAAACATTAGGCTTTTTCAAATGAGAAAAAGGGTCTGGGACAATTTGCACGGGAATTTATATTTAAAGTCTTAAAATGACACGTTTAAAGTTTGAGAATTTGAAAAAAAAGGTTCTTGTCCTCATTTTAAGAACCAAGTATTAAATTCCTTTTTTTATAATCAAAACAATTACGGGAATTATATAATGGTATTCAGCGATTAAAGCAAATGATAAATTTATGATTGATAAGTCATTCGTTGTGTTATTTAATAGGTCCGTTCGTTTACCCCATAAAACTGCCCAAAACTGCCATATTCTCCAACTTTTTCGTTCGTTTACTGCCACTTAAATTAAAATCTGTCACTTTTGAAGGAGAAAAATATTTCCCCTATCTGCCGATTTTGGACACAAAAATTTCTTGTGGCAGTTTGTGTAAGTTCTGTCAAACCATAAGAAGTACATTGAATTTTGTTGACGTTTGACATAAATTTATGCATTCGGCAGATTTTTGGTGTGAAGCGTTCGTTTACTTTTTGGGTGAATCACAAAATTTCGAAGAGTGGGGATGATTTTTGACAGTTTTTACACAAACTGCCCAAAAAGTAAAAGAACGGACCTAATATAAACTTTGGCGGTAATTGCCAACGTCAAGTTCTCCTTTTTCTCATTTCTTGCTTAAAACAAAGTAGGTAACTTCAAACTTTTTGTATACGATTCAGAATCTAATAATAATAACATTTCTTAAAAAAAAAAAAACATATAAGTGTTATCAACAAAAAATAAGTTTCCATCTGAATTTGAAAACGGTTTTGTGTTAATTGTTCTGTCAAAATTAAAGCCTTTGAAAATTCATGCATTCTAAGTGTATGTGAATTATTAATTTTGCTGTAATATTCTCAACTGTATCATTTATTGGTACTGAGATATATCACAATTTCATGCTCAAACAAACTCTAAATCACCTGTGGTTTGTTTTGGAAAATTTCAGATTTAAATAAGAGAATTAAATATTGTTGGAAAGAAGGTCTGATTCTAAAACTACAACAATGTGTTTAACTAAACAAACTACAATAAAATAAAAAAGTGTATGAAAGGACTTCCAACAATATGAATTTTAATTCTCTTAAATCTAAATCTGTTTTCACATCGACAAAGACGTTGTTTTTCGTATGTTTTCAAGGACGATGATTGCGCACATTAATGGTTCAACGTTCAACGTTTTGATCTTGATACATTTTTCTTAATAATGTCGATACTTTTAATTAGCGACGATTTGTTACACAATCTATACTTTAATGATTAATTCGCTACGAGACTGACAAATTAACTTCTAATAAGGACAAAATGTTGTTTGACACAACATAAATATGGTACGAGTACAAAACACAATATTTTTATCAAATGTAAAAATAAACATTGAAATCAGAATTAAAAAAAAAAAAAATACAAAATACACAAAAATTTGGCGTCGGTTTTAAGTGATCGCCATGTAGTTGTTGTACTCTTTCAAGTTGAACAAACAAAATTGGTCAGATGATTTAATTGAATTGAATTGCATTTAAAAAAAATTTCCGGAGAAATTTTGAAAAAAAATTAGTTATTCTTAAAAACACTACAATTTTTAAAACTTTTTTTTTTAATTTTTATAAATTTAATTATCGTTGATATTTTCGTATGTAAAATATGTATGATAAAAACACAAGAAGAAAATGTTCATGATAAATATTGAATTGGTTTCGAAAAGAATAATTCCTTAAAGTTTAAAAGTTTTTAGTGTTGGAAACAAACGGGTATTTCGAACATTTTTATTAATGCAACATTTAAATAATAAAATCAAATGACACAATGTTTGTGAATGTTCGAATCTATTTTATGTACTATCGATGTTTACGAAAATAATTGACTAGTAGCTTTTCAATTGGTGGATCTCATTTTGATTTGTCAAAATTACAAAACAATTAAATAAAAATGATAAGAAAAAATAAAAAAACAAAACAAATTTAAGAGAAAGCAACGAAAAAACTTACAGCGAATAAATCATTCCTTTTTTGGCTCCACCCTGTGATATAATACCCTGATACATGACCTCGTTCCAATCCTCACCGGTCAATATTTGAAATACAGTTAATAGTGCAATCGGAAATGTGTTGAAATTTGTTTCGGGCGTACCACCCGGCATATTAAATTGCCCACCAAACAATTGCATGCCAAGCAATGCAAATATCAGAATGAACAAGAAGAGCAGGAACAACAATGAAATGATGGATCTCATCGAGTTCAACAGCGAAATCACAAGATTCCGCAGCGATGACCAATATTTGGTCACTTTGAATATACGTAGTAAACGGAGGGCACGTAGAACGGACAAACCGAATGAGCCGCCTTTCACCTCGGACCACACCACTTCGAATATCGAACCACTAATGACGACACAATCGAAACGATTGAACGATGATTCAAAATATATTCGCGGACCCAGAGCGTACATCTTGACCCACATTTCTGTCATGAATAGACCCAGAAACACAAATTCTGCATAATCTGTAATGACAAACATTAAAAAAAGAAAACAAGAAAAAAATAGAAAATAATTATTTTAAAATCCTTTTTTTTTTCTTGTAAAATAGATTTGGATGATCTTAAACTGCTTTACTCAAATTGATGATAACTGCATCATGGACAGGATCTTATGGGACGAATTTACTTACACAGAAATTGCGTTAGATAGTCTGGCTGACCGTAATGTTCAACAGCTACGCATACGGTGTTCAGAAACACCAAAACAATGACGAACCAGTAGAACCATTGTGTTTTCACGGTGTGCCGAATCCAGAATCGAAATCGCTTTTCCGCATGCCAGAAACCCTTGCATGTGCCTTGGGTTTTCGTTCGCGATTTTAGATATCCTGAAAGTGGTACTATTTTAGTTTACTTAACATTTGCTAATTTTTAGTTTTAAACAAAAAGAAATTGTAAAGAAAATAAAAGTACACATAATAGTTTATTGACGATATATTTTACAGAAATGTGAATTTGACATCGAAACTTAATGAAAATTTATTGTTATTAGAATTGTTTATTGGTTTTAAGGCTTTTTAAGGCTAAGTTTTATGTATAGGAAAATAATTATTATTTGTTTTCTGTTAATAGCTCTATGGGTAATAAATGGCACTAAGGACTATTTTTTAGCAGAAAAAAAAACTGAATTAATCAATTCAAACAAGTCTAGAGCTAATCGTCTGATTCACTGGTCAACAAAATTTCATTTTTTATTGTCACATGGATGAGACACATCATTTCTAGTAGCTTTTTGGATGCTGAAACTGAATCCGGACACAGAATTGTTCTAGCACGTCAGGTTTTCGAGATATGCTTATCTCAAAGTGCAAAAACACGGTTTTTGAAGTAATTTTTTTCGGACAGAAAATTTTTATAGACATTTGTAACTACAGCATTCATTAGAACTAATCTTTATCTTTCAAATCCATTTTAATTTGTTTCGTTACAATTTTTTTTTCTGAAGATATACCATTTTATTTTCATAACGGCGTTGGCTAGTACAAAATTGCAAAATATAACATAGGTAATATCGAAGCACCGTAGCTAAAATTTAATTTCTTGAGAAAAAAGACTAGTAGCGAAACAAACTAAGATTGGTTTGAAAGATAAAGAGTAATTCTAAAGAATGCTGTAGTTACAAATGTCTTTAAAAATTTTCTGTCCTCAAAAAATTACTTCAAATATCGCCAAAAACCGTGTTTTTTGCACTTTGAGATAAGCATATCTCGAAAACCTGACGTGCTAGAACAATTCTGTGTCCGGATTCAGTTTCAGCATCCAAAAAGCTACTAGAAATGATGTGTCTCATCCATGTGGCAGAAATGTTTTTGACCAGTGATTATATTAAAGTTCTTTCTTCTATTATAGCTGCTGTAAGCGTATCATATGAATCTGCTAATAAGGGGTAATGAGACTTCCGTTTTTGCGTTCAGATGAAAATGTTGATAGAGGAATAGACTTCTGTGGATATATTTGTATCGGAAGAATTTGAATCCCAGAAGAAAATTTAGAACAGCTTAGAATTATGACTATATCTCTCTATTTTGACAAAGAAGATGTCAACAGTCTAAGTCAAGGATTTATGCGATGGAAAACGATGTATGTAGACGAACAATTCAGCTGAACCGGCTATGAAGAATAAAATAAATAAGATCTTCAACTATATTCAGAGCTGGAAAGTCTTAAATCAAACAACGTTTAACGCAGGAGCTGAGCTCTGTAATCTGGACGAAATCCATCCAGCTGTATAAGATGACCATTGTGGACACTCACTACTCCAACATAGCTGGAAAATAAATCCACGGAAGCATTTGATGTCATGAAAGATCTTTAACAAGGCAATTCACCTTCTAAACATAAGTATTAAAAGTATTTTGCAATACTCGTATTTCAAAATCAGAACTGAAATCTTTCCACTAATTTAATTTAAGGAAGAACGAAGAAGAAAACAGCGTGATGTAAGAAGTGCGTTTTGTGAGCCTTGCTACGCCGGCCAAGAAGCTTAAGGACTTGGTTGATACATTTGAAGTTCATTTAATAATTCTTCTAGATGTACGAAACAGTACCAGCTTGTGGTTGTTTGTAAGCAACAGTTACGTTTTTACAGATGGTTGATGGTTTACTTGCATCGATTATGTGCGAGGGGAAGCACAGAAAGACCACAGTTCAAGTAGAAAATATAGATAGTAGGCGACAGCTAGGGTTGGTGTCAAAAGAATGGAAATCAGAATACCGCATAGCAAAATCCCGGAAAGCACTTTCTTTCAGTACTTTTCATTTCCCATCATTTTCCCAAAAAAAAAAAAATAGAACCTTTTTTTCATGAGAATCGGGATGGTAATGATAATGAAAGACTAGAAAACAAAATGTTGGAAAGTACTCTTCCGCAGTACTTTTGCTCGTGTAACGTTATTGCCGGAAAAAATGCAACATTTTTTCATGAGAATCTCTTCCTTTTCCTCACTCAAAGTTATGATAATTAAGGAAATCGAAATCAGGTACGTTTTCCCTGAATTAGGCCACACCCTTTTTCAAAAATAGAAATTTTATGAGACACCAAACGCTGAGAAGCGTGGAGAATGAAGCATTAAAATTCTTCGTTCAAATATTTCCTTGTAAGCAGTTGCTTTTTTGGATGTTTTTTTTTTTTAATTAAATAAAAAGTTATATTTTAAAATTTGCAGTTCCTATAAGGAGACATTTTTTGGCTTCAAATTCAAGGAAATATTTATTCAAAATTATTTATCGTTTATGGGTCAGAGACAGAAAGTGCTTAGTGTATGTGAAACATTATGGACAATTTTACTTATGATACTTAAAAATAAAAACAACAACAACACCCTAACGACATTAATTTGTGAAAGATTTTGCAATATCTGTGCTTAGAATCAGAAATGTTTTATTCAAATAGCTAACATTCAAAGCTGGCGTAAATAGTTTAACATTGCGCCCTATCATAATCTTCAATGTAAGTTTATGAGATGATATTTTGGCGATCTAAGTACAGCAGCTGAGCAATAAAGTTATCAGGTTAAGCTTTGAAATATATTTCTTAAACAAGTTACAGTTTTAAATAGTTGAGGAATTTTTTGTTAACGTAAAAGCATTTTAAAAATTATTATTGCGAAACACGCTGCCGTTCAAAAAAAAAAAAACAAACACTAGCACAACTGTATGTAGGTTTATAACTCCTTTTATATAATCCGTACCTTCCTTTTCATTATCATTATCAGTCTCAACTGAAATAAAAATTTAGTTCAGATGATAATTTTTTAATCATATCTAACTTAAAATGAGACATTTAATTTCTTTAGTTTAAAAATGATACGGACAATGATATTAAGTAAACAACAATTATTGAAAATATTGCTTTCTCATTGGCTGAGTTTGCGTAAAATATATAATCTCCGATAAAAGTTTTTGTCCAAGAAAAGTAAATTTAGTTCCAAAACATTATCTTGCACTTTAATATTAAAATAAAAAAAAAAAATGATTTTTGATGTAAGAATTACACAGAAAATTGGAACAAGGTCCAGATTGGATTCATATTACAGTAAATTTATTGCTGAAAGAGGGATTTTTCTAATAAGACATTCAAGCATACATACCATCATCTCCATAATCTTCCTCGCCTTCTTCTTCTTCGGTGTCCGTTGACTTGGATTTCCCTAAGCTTTTCAGCTTTTTTCGTTTGGCGGCATTTCTTCGTCTTGCTAAAATGACAATTTAAAGTTTTGTTGGGTTAAAAAAAAAAACAAAAAAAAAATAGGATATTTACCCTCCATGATGTGCATTTTTTCCTCTTCTGTTGTTCTTTCTTCGGCTAGTATAACTTCCTCTGAAAATTTTATCATCAAATTAAGAAAAAAAAAGTATATTTAGAAATCAAGGAGAACACAAATTTTGTTAAATTATGTATTTTCGCCTAGGATGTACATAGTATTGAGGAGAGAGTGTAGGACATTTAGGAAAATGCAGGAAAATCGGAATTTCAATGAAATCAACAGTGTTGTCTTATATGTAAATATTTTATTTTTAAATTGCATTCAACTATTTTTTTTTATTATAATACTCTACCAGCTTTACAAATCCAATCAACATAGCCGTTTAACTCTCTTTCTAGTTGCTGTTGTCTTCTAAGCTTAAGAAATTCTTGCCTATTTTCTACTTTTTCTCGTTCTTTTGCGAATTCACTACGAAAGACAAAACATTGGTGGAATTTTTTTCGTTTTTTTTTTCAAGGGTAACAATGCAATTAAAATCATGTTTTCTCAAATTACATAAAAGGAAAAACTCTTTGAAACAAGGAAAAGTTAGTTAAAAACACATAATTTAAATAAAATTCCAAACGCATATTCTAAAGGAAAAATAGAAAAAAACACAACGAAAAAATAAAAACAAACTCAAAAAACGAAGCAATATGGAAAATGTTATTAGGGAAATTACTTAAGATGTATGTGATGTATTTTATTATTTACAATGAATAATGTTATATATTTTTTAGTATATTTTGCTCCTGAAAGAATAAAATTGTGTCATTTTGAACGGACATGACTGTTCTACCTGGGATAGGGCACTAGGCACTTAGGCACAGGAAACAACCAGAAGATCATCAACTTCATCAGGAGAGGGGAAATTCCAGGTAAACAGGAACTATTATCATATCCTCACGTACACGAATCTATTGTTTAACGTTTATCTCTGGGGGTTTTTTTTTTGCTAAACCAGAACCGAAGGAAGAAATTTCATTTTTCGTCCTCTGTTCTTTCTTAATTGCATTTGGAAGGGTAAAATAGGAGGGTGAACACTATTCTGTAACGGAGGAATCAGGAATCCACTTATTAAATCTAATTGGAATTTCAACAAATTAAAAATATTATTTTTTTAGAATTACTAGGACTAGCATGTTGGCAGTTCCTTCAACATGTATAAGTGTACAGTGCGTTCTCGATTTTTTGAACAGCTAGTTTCTGCAGTAAGATTTGTATTAATTTAAATCATTTCGAAGAAGAAAATAGAACACAGTTTTTTGAGGACGAACATATGAATGTGGCACAGGTATAATTAATATCATGAGAACCTTAAAAACTTTATTAAAACGCAAGTGTTATTGTACAGAAATAAAGACCCCATATGACCCGTGTAATCGTGTATATTTTTGTCAAGTTCGTAAGACCCAATTTCGCAACATAAAGCAAGAAACATTTAAAAGTTAAGAAAAAAAACCGAAACCTCATATTCTCCGATACGCTTCAGAAAGTATACATACACTAGCTGTATGCGGCGCGCGTTGCTGCACCAAAAACTAAAATAAATTTTACGGTAAGACATTACACAAATATTCAAGGTTCTTCAAGAATTGAGTTCAATTGCGACCTGGTCATGATTCAAAACCGTATCGATGGGTAGTTGTAGTTGCACGCGCATGTTGGTTTTCAAAGTCACACGCCATATAATTGAAGATATGACACATGCATTCATTGGAATGACAGTAATGCTATCCGTCGCAAATTAGTCGAACTAACTCAGAAAACTTCTTCACTCGGCTTGACCGAGTTTGTACAAATCCCTCAAAACCAAAATGAGTGGATAACTCTCCACTGCTTCAAAAGTATAGTGAGTCCTCAAAGTATTTGCATAAGATTTGGATATAATTAAGCTGTGAAAGCCACGGAAATTTTTATTTTTGTCAATCTTAAGCCAGAGTACTTTTTCTCTCATCGTCATCGATTCGAATTCGCTTTTACAAAAATCAGAGTCACCGTTCAAAAAAAAAAAAAAAAAACGAATATAATGTCGTTTTCCATTGCTCGTCCAGATGCATTCGGAAGAGTCCAGAAGTCTTCTGAAACCATTCCTTTGGACTGACTTTGACAGACGGAATGCTTCTGAGAAGCGAAGAACTCTTCTGCTTTGAAAACAGAATCGTCCGAAGAATGACACATACATCATAAGCCGTTCCATTGGCGATAGAAGAAGAAACGTCAAAAAAAGACCAATGGAAAACGACATAATATTTTAGTAAGAATTTTTGTTAACACTTTGGCGGCTTTGGCAACTGCACATTGCATATTTTGTTTTTAAATAATTTGCAAAATATCATTGCAGAAGAAGTCTAGTTTTGCTTCGTCTTTAAACAATCACAATTCGATTGTCGCCACATCGACAGCTTAAGTAAATAATGGTCGAAGTGTAGGTATTGTTTATATCTTTTACGCTTTTACAGATAAAATTCACGTTCTAAAAATTTGAATTTACCGTTTTGGAGTTCACCTAAGTACACTTTGGGTGAAATTGAATTGATATGAATAAAATGTCTTCTTAGTTCTTATTTCATAAGTGTTATTTTCTTCACTACCTACACTAGTAAATTTGTATTTTTAATCTGGTTAGGGGTTTATTAATTCACTTATGTAATTCTGCTTGTTTGTTAAATTTGAATGAATATTATTTGGACTTTCATCGAGATGATTTTGTGAACAACAATTCTGTGAGATAAATGATAAAGAGGAAATGATTAACATTTTTTTGGACAACAAGGTCTAGCAAATATTCTGATTAATAAATATCATTATTATTGGACATTAACAAAAGGGATTGAAGAGTGTCAATATAATTATAACAATCGAGCCATCTAAAAAATATTTAGGTACTATTAAATTGATAATACGATTTATTCGCAAAATTGCCCACTGTGTTTTGTGGATGATGGACAATATAAATTCACTCTAAAGTAATAAACTAGCAATATTATTCATCACACATCATTTCGATAAAATAGCTCTAAGAGATGATTGTATTCACCTATAAAAAACACACATTTTTTTGCAATTCATAACTTCTCAACTATTTTGTATTTTTTGTGTATATTTTGGGTTGATTATTTTGATTTATAATATATTGTGTCGAATTTTTGTGGCTATACTTGAGTTATATTATATTTTTTTTATAAACCTGCTTGAGTTATCCAATCAAGATATGCTGTCATGGCATTTTGAAATAATGTTCTAGTCCGGCATTTTTGAAATTCCATTCGTCGTTCGACACGATTACGTTCGTTTGAAAATTCTCTTCAAAAATTTGAATATATATAATAGTGATATTAATTTACAACAAAACTTTAAATAAACATTTTATTTTAAATTGTATAGATAGTTTGATAGATTTCAAAGATTTAGTGCAAAATTATTTTTAAAAAATCAAAAAAACGCAAAAATAAAAAATAAAGTAAAATTAAAAAAAAAATAATTAAAGTGTTTTCAAACTTACCCGCTAAGAACACCAAGAACTAAGTTGAGCATAAAAAATGAGCCTATTACTATTAGAGGCACAAAATATATCCAATTAAATGATGAACCTAATGCGTCGTTGGTCTGAAATTATTTATATAGATGTTTTTGGTTTCAATAAATAAATTAAGATCATTTGAGTTTTCAAACAAAAATTGAAGTAATAGTTGTTCATGTTGAGAAGATAAAGAGATTAGGACAGATGTTTCTATACAATTATTAAAATCACTATTTGACGCACGGTTTACTTATAAATAAAGTATTGTTTTTTCTTTATGTTAAATTATACATTTCATTGAGGAGAAAGTCACATTTTAGTACATACAGAGATATATATAAATTTGTACAGTTAATTTGAAATAAATGGAATAAGCAAACAACGGAAAGTGGGTAAAAGTTTTCAAATGTACCTAATACGAGTATGCGTGTAAGGGAATGTGTGAATTTATGTGTGTATATGTGTATTTGGATATGGTCTTCAAATGTAAATTTTTGTGAAAACGACCAAATTAAGGTATTCCATTTATTTATACAAAAGTTGAAAGGCACATAGATCTTATAAGATATTTTAAGAAAATTGAAAGTTTTTTACTCATTTAATTTCTAGGATTTAATACACTCATGCACACAGTATGAAATTCAGTGCTGATGCAAGAAAATATATAACCATGTCTTTCTGAAATATTTTTTTTTGTATTCAAATGAAAAAATAAATAAATTCAATCATCAAATAACTTATCTATTATCTTCACTTTTATTTATTCTTTAACGATAGGTATTCAATTGCCTTGTGACTTGAATGTTGAATACCGGAAAGTTGCTGAGAAAGTGTATCATGTTTAGTAGACAGTCTTTAAACTCTTTTCGAAAACGAAGCGTTTACTGCAAAGTTGTATTTTTTGTACAATTTCAGCACAGTAGTTCGATAGCTCAACGTTTGCGCGGAATTAGCAAGTACCTAACTTACAATTTTTGACAACAAAACCACACACAATTTTGTTTTCTCATGCGTTTTGAGCGCTTAAGAATCATACCTGATATTTAAACAACTGACCTGCTCTTGTTCAAATGCCAATTGCTAGGAAAATTGATGAAATTTTTAGGTTCTGTTTTCTTTTTGTCATTCCGCCTTCGAACACACCCGGTTAAATGGTATCAGGTCAGGCTCAGAGTTGGGCAAAATTTATTCGAATAATCATTCGAATAATAAATAGTCATTTTATTCGTTATTCACGAATAATGAATAATTTCATTTATTCGAAGAAAATTTATTCGAATGACGAATAAATTATTTTATTCATTATTCGAATAACGAATAAACGAATAACGAATAAAATAAATACAAGAAATTTAGTAGAACAAATAATATTTTAATTTTTTTAATTTTTTTTTTATTAAAAGTTATTTACATGGTTAGTGGTTAAAGCTCCTTAGATTGGACTTCATCACTTGTCTTTGTTTAAACATATTGGCAAGTTTTTCATGGTAGCGTATGAAAAAACTCGTTCGACTGATGCAGATGAAGGCAATGATGTATTGTACCTTTCCCTTCTGGATAGCAATCCAAGACTTTCAGCCTACGGTTTGGAAATCCTTTGATTTTTACAACTTTTGGTTCACACTTTGTACATTTCATCACAATGCTTTTACCACTAGAATATAAAGAGTCGTACTTAAAAAAATGTTCAATTCAACAAAGTCAATGTGGTTTTTGCACAGCTCTGATTAACAGACACATTTGTAGCACATTCATTAGAATGTGTAAAGATGTTCGAAATGTTTGGATTTCATTGAGATAGGTATATCAGTGCCCAAATTTTCATTTCTAAATCCATAACTTCATTTAAGGCTCACTCATTTTAGAAATCAAAAGCACATCACAACACAACTTTCATTAATAACGGCACCAACTGCTTTATATGCAATATACCTATTAGAATAAAATATTACTAGATATTTTTTAAATTTAATCACTTTCGAGGATACTTCAGGGGATGGGTTAAAGGGGTTTCGCATTGGGTTGGAAGGTGCTATTGCTAGGTAGAATTGGTGAATACATTTTATTACGATCCTAATCCTAACATGTTTACTATTATGTTGATAACAAAAAATAAACAATTTTTATTACTCTCTCTAATAATTTCCAAGATTTATCAATCACGGATCTGTATTTTGTTTTCTTTTTTCAATATATATACATAGAATTCGTTCAAAAATTTTTTCTCAACAATAAAGAATGAATGAAGGAATTCGAGCGTCTAATTCCAAAGGAAACGTAAATAAAAAAAATTAAGAGAAACAGACAAAGAAAGAAGGAATAAAGTCGATTTTATTCGTTATTCAGAATAACGAATGAAATCACGAATAAATTACGAATAACGAATAAAATCACGAATAATTTATTCGCGAATAAATTATTCGTGAATAAATTAGTGACGAATAATTTTTTATTCGAATAATTATTCGAATAACAATTTATTCGAATAATGCCCAACTCTGGTCAGGCTGATCAAAAATGTGTAAGATATCAGCACAGATAAGAAAATAGTTTCTTATCTGTGATATCAGGTTATATTACAGCGGTTATTTGAATGAAATAAGTGATGCCAAATAAATTTATATGTTAAAGTTGTTTGATCGATGTTCTAATGAACAGGAATAGGAGTTCATAAATTTGTATATTCCAATTGTTTAATTTATCTCAGTTTCAGAAACATTTATCTACATGGTTTAACAAAATTTGCACCCAAAAGCAGAGAATTTCAAGGAAATAATTTGTTACTAGTGTGCACAACCACGAAGACAAAAAAAAATTATGATGTCTCGCACATTTAAAGCAGGCATTATAGTAGTTTGTAAGAAATATTAAATTTCCTATATTTTTCTATCGTAATCGATAGGCAATTCTGTATTAGGTAAATTTATAATGGCAGTGCAGCACAGTTGAAAACATTTACATTTTATGAAGATTTTTAAAAAAATAAACAAAGACAAAAACTAGAAAAATTAAAATTTCACATGAAATTAGACATGTTAAAAAGAACATAATAAATGCATGTAGAGAAACAATTTCACACATACATTTTTATCTAGTAGGTAAAAGAAAAATGAAAAAAAAAACACGACTATATTTCCAGCAATACCAAAACCAATTCAAATGGTATTGTGAAAATACACTTTGCACACACATATAGATTGAAGATTTTTAATAGATTTTTGAATGCGGCAATTTACCCAATACAGTATTGCTGTCCAGCCTTCCATTGTGATGCACTGGAATACGGTCAACATGGCAAAACCGATATTGTCAAAACTAGTTATTCCAGAATTTGGTCCATCCCATTTTTCCAGGCACATACTTGAGTTCACATTACAAACGTATGAACCTGACGACGCATTTAGGACGCTGTCCGTGTTGCACGGTGTTTCCATATCGCCCTCCTTAACAATTTTAGCTGTTGATATAAAATTTAATTTTAATATTAATTCAATTTAAATTATTTTTAAAATCATAATGATAATAAAGAAGTAAATATGTTTTCTTTACTTGGATCCTCTAAACTATAACAAGTCTTATGCAGTGCGCCCGAATAGAACTCGAGTCCGATGATTGCAAATATAACGATCGCAAACAAGACCAAAAGTCCGATTTGAAGTAACGGTGCCATTGCTTTGATAATTGATTTTAAAACTACTTGTAAACCTGCAAAATTATTCAATGTGTTCCAATACAAACACAAATATTGAATTAGAGTATGTTCCAAGAAAATTTAAAATTTTGTTTAAACATTTTTTTATATATAAAATTTAACTTTGAATAAAAATTAATGAAAAACGAGTTAGAAGCATACTTTTGTTTTGTTTTTTTTTTTTAATCTAAATTTTAAATAAACTAAATAAAAATTAGCTACAAAAAATAATTATAATCTAGCAAACTATTTTATAATGTTTTAAAACTACTCACTAGGAATTCCAGAAACTAATTTTAAGGGCCTTAGCACACGAATAGCCCTTAATGTTCTTAGATCTACTTCGGGCCCTATTTGTGGGAACAGTGTGATGAATCTGATGTTTTTTTTATAAATTTATAAAACATCAAGCAAGCGATTTGATTGTTTTTTTTTTTTTTGGGAAATTGCAAAAAAAGAAAAATATAAATAAGGTATTATTTAATTTAATTTAGTAATTTTCGTTAATAATATTAATTTGTTAAAATGATTATCTAAAAATCAAATCACGGAGCTAAAACATAGAGAACAAAAAAGTATAAATTATCTAACAGAATAAAGATGTTTAATTTAAATTACTAATGTTTTGTGTACATTTTTATAATTCATGTAGAAATTAATTGTTAAAGTTAAAATAAATCTAATGAAAACATAAACAGAAAGAAAAAAATAATACAAATAAATAAATGTTAATTTAAATGGATTCTATGTTTGACTAAACTATTTTCTTTTCTTTTTTTTAATTCAACTAGAAATGTATTATTTATATAATAGGTATTTGACTACATTATTGTACAAACGGGTAAAAGAGCAATTTAAAATTGCTTCCAAATGCTGAACAGACTTGAAAAAAAAAATATCCAATACATGTCCAGTCGTCCGATGATGACTTCTTGCCTTCACATTTGGATCAAATGTTTTGAGATTAGTCGTCTATTCATTAATGGGTGCAAATTTGCTACGTCAAACTTCAAGATTTATATATTAGTTTTCGTTATTTTGTCTATTTTAGAGAATAAACTTCCCAAACCATTTATTTGTTGGTATTTTGCTCCTTTGATTTAATGAGAGGAATAGAAAATAGGCTCAGAAAAATTTAATCTGATTCAGTTTAGACAATTAAGAAACATTCATACTTTGTAAGGAATGGTTTCTGAATTATACATTACTCCTATAAGGATGAAGAAGACGTCATATATTTTCAGAAGAGATACAAAAAGGGGGAAACTTAGACGCCATCAGTTATAAAATCATAATAATGAGGGAACGATGCTCTTATGATTGCTGTTCTGATTTATTTGAATAAATGGTCAGGTTTTATTCATGAAATTTTCGTAATTTGACAGTTGAAATTGAACAGGTAAAATTTATTTTAAGGCTAGCTGTTGCTGGTTTTGACAAAAAATTTACAAACTAACATTAAAAAATTACATTAAGCTATTTTCACAGGTATTTTGAAAACGAAATTATGTACACTTTTTGTTTTAAAATTTGATTAAGATTAGGAAAAGACATATTAATGTTTGTGTTACAAATGAAAGCATTCTCTGCAGCTTTCTGAAATTTCAAAATGCTTCTGAAAGCCGATGGTTAGGATCTAGAAAGCGTAAGGTATTATAACGACATCGCATGAGATGGATATTCATAGTTACTGTGACAAAATTAAGAAATTCATTGACTTTTGCAATGGCAAAAGATAAAATCGCTAGTACGATGTATGTGTGCAAGATGATGTGTCATGCCTATCGAAGAATAAGTCAAAAATAGCTTATCTGAAGAAGGATTAAGAACACGGCTTGAATAGCAGTTTTAAAAGGAATAACAAAAAGAATTCAGCTCGAATCTTAACTACGCAACGGGAATAAGTTCGGTTCATTGGAAAGCAAAACTGTATCAACGTTTTATCCAAAGAAACAGAAGATGCTTTTGACTGCTATGACAGCAAGAATACTGTCGTTAGGGTTGAGAGAACGAAAATAAAAATCTTGAAACCAAAAGATCGCAAGCCATATGACCGCACCTATCTTCCCACAATATTTTTGCCCGAATGTCGTTTAAAAACAAAAAATCCACCTTTTTCCATGACAATCATTTACTCCTATGCGTCACTCAAAGTAATGAGAATTAAGGAGATCGGTACGATACGTTTTCCGATTTTTTAACAGGCTTTAAATAATTGGGGCACATACTTTTTCAAAAACAAAAATTCAGGGGACACCAAATGCTGAGAATCATGGAGAACGAAGCATTCAAGTTCTCCGTTGAGATAATTCAATAAAAGCAATTGTTTTTTTTTTTTTTTAATCAGTCAGATTAGGGTTCATGCTAGAAGGAAGACACGTGAGTCGATCGCTTTTGTTTTTTTAATGAATTAAAAATTATAGTTGAAAATTCTCTTCCAGTAAAAGATAAAACGTCCTTTGAGGACAAAAATAATTCAAAAAGAGATATGGCCTTAAAATGTTATTAACAACTGCTCATAGTCAGAATGTCTTCTGTAATTATTCTCATTTAAATGAATTCTTACAAGAGTTGATTGTTGCTCCAATGTGTTTACTTAAATACAATACAAATCCAAAAAATTCACGCTTTTATTATGCAGTCATTTGTTTTGTGTACTTTAAGGTTGCACCATTCCTTGGTATTTGCCTTCTGACATGCCCGAAATTCGAAATTTTAGAATTTGTCCGTGACGACTTAGAGTTTCTTTTTATTGCAGTTTCTTTTTTGCTTTTGAACAACAAAGGACTTGGCAAAACTCACGTTATAAACTCCTGCAACCACCTATACAGCAAAAATGTGTATCATCTGAATTTTGAAAAGTAAACAAGATGTTCAACAGTATCAAGTGCGATTTAATCTGGATTGTTTTTTTTAAAAGACGTATTTTCATTTTTTCGCCATTATTCATCTGATGATAAGCGATGTGCTGCTTTTTGCAGCATTGACAGGACTTTGTTATTTTAACCAAAACATTTTGATTATGAAGAAAATGAGCCTTAACTCTTTCAGAAGGAAAAAACAGTGGGGTTGAAATTCAACTCGAAAAATAGAAGATTAATTTGATATTAATCACAACCGGCAGAAGAAAATCTTGGATGTCTGCGATAATGGAACTGATTCGGACTTTACAGCGGCACCGAAAAAACGTATGTTTTTCAGTACTTTCAAGAAGAACAACTCTCTCGCCTTAGGAAAAAGCTCAAATGAACATAATTTTTCTTTTACTGATCTAGCATTTAGACAGTTATTACCTATAACTTACAACTACAACTTCCAATCCAGTAGAACAAGATTTACTTGAAGAATCAAATTACATTCATATTACAAGAGTTGAAACAAAATTTCAGAAAGAGCTGCCCCTTACTTCTTAAAGCGAAAATAACGAAAGCTCTCTTTTACAATTTTCTTTTCCTTGCCCATCTATCTGTTTCCGATTAAATCGATCGCTTTTGTAAACTATAAAATGCGTTAGTAGAATTTTGGATGGTTTAGAAATTCCTTGAGGTAGGTGGCTATCTTTATGTTTCAATTGTGATGCCACTGTGTGAAATTTTTCATGGTAGAGTTGAGACAATAGAGCAACCATTTAGTGCTTTTTATACAACAAGAAAGACATCTTATATAATTCATTACCACTCGTATTGTCAAAAAACAATATAATGAGGTAGGTGTTCCTCTTTTTGGAGAGTGCCGAGCAGGTACAAATGAGGGGATGGGCTATTCATTCTTCCTCGTCGTCCATACAATTCCTACAAAAGTTATTTGAAGTGACACCCAGCGTGATTGCATGTCTTTCTATAATTGTAATAACCCCAATTGTAGAGCTTAATATGTGCAGTGGTGAATTAATTTTTTGCAATTGTATCTCATATCATGGTAATATTTCTTTAAATTTTCTTAGCGATTTTTTTCCATTGCCAATTTTAAAAACTATATTTTGGCACTACTTTTTGAACAAAAAAAGCCTAAAAACTTTTTTGTAAGCGAAGTTTGAACACTTCGTCAAATAAATCAAGCCAAGGAATTTTGGACGACCCTTAAAACTACATTAGCTATACGAATACGATTATATGTAGTATTTTTTCTATAAATCTATTAAACATAAAAATATCACACATAAACACTAATTTTTCAACTAAAATTGTCAAATAGCAGAGGAAATATCATCCTGAATAGGTATTTGGCAATACTCGCATTTTAGCAACTAATCGAAAATGTTTTATAGATAGGTACAAAGTGACGAATTACGTTTTGTTTGATTTATGATGCCAATTATCTGTCAAGTTGACGATAAAAAATCTAAAATGCCCTTTTTGCGAGATCACACCACTATAATAAACGATGAAAATATTATTTAAATAATATCGATTGAAAATGTTGATTTTTATTCATCTAAAGTTTCATCTAGGATTCTTAATTTTGTCTCTAATACACACACACTGATGGATTGAACACACATATTTCTAAGCATATGTATTTATAGAAAAAAAAGAAGAACATGTAATATGTATAAAATAGATAACGTAAAAGTCTTAAACGAAGTTCAGCGAACAATTCCTACTTAATGGCACTCCTTGCTGAGCACTCGGACGTCTTACTTGGTATTCTCGAAACGAGCTTAAGCGGCCTTAAGACACGAAATGACCGCAACATTCGCAGGTCGACATCGATGTTGGCTTCTGCGAAGATCGTCATAGCGCTGAAGTAATTATTTTAAAAAATAATTACGTTTTTTTTTATTTTTATTTTTTTTATCGTGAATAATGAAAAGTAAAAAAAAGACGAACAAAAATAAGATAAAAACAAATTATAGATAGAAGAAAAATACAAACAAAATTGTATAAAGTTGACCTGCTCACGTATGAAATATTTCTCAAAAAGCTCATAGGTATATGTATATATTTTCTATTTTAAAATTTACTGAAAAATAATAATTACCCCGTTACTACAACGAAAAAATCCATTATGTTCCATATATTCCTGAGGTAGGAGTGTTTATGCAGAACTAGCCCTAAGGCAAGGATCTTGAGCGATGCTTCTACACAGAAAATGCATAAAAAATAGGCTTCGGTTTTTTCCTAGAACAAACAAAATTTTAAATTTTTCAAATTCATTTATGAATAAGAGGAGAAAAAGGATACCAGTTTTTGAGCCAATACTGTTTTATCACCCTCAGGCAGATGTTCTTCTAATGCCAACACTACACAGTTGGCAATGATTGTCAATAACACAGCGTACTCGAAGGGCGGCCATTCTATTATAAATCGTGTATACTTCCTTATTGGATTATCCTCGGTGAGGATAAAAAGTGATGTGGGCCCACCACCGGGTGGTGATTGGCCCTGACTACTCGGGCCACCCATTCTATCAGCTAAGCGATGGGCTCCCCTTCGACCCAAGTGCCCCCCGCTTGTGGAGCCCTGTTGCTGTCCTGCTAGCGCCGCTTCCTGAGCCGCTGCCAACCTGTAAATAAACAAAACACACACAAAAATTACAAATTGAAATACAAAACATGGACATTGGACAATTGAACGTTTTATTAAATTTTTGTTTGGTGAAAGTGCTGCAGGCTTCGACCACTTTTAGTTTGTTGATTTAGTTTGAGAATTCAACAGGTTTGATTTAGGAAAAGTGAACAAAAAAAAAAAGATCAAAGGACTCTTCTAATAATGTGGATATTGGGAATTTAGTTATTCATTATGAATACTAGTGAGGCAATTTTATGTTTACAGCAGATACCTTATAAGCATTGAGCAATGTTAAATTTGTTGGAGAAAAAAAAAACATTAGAAACCCTCTTCCAAACTCCAAAGTATTAACTTAAAATTTTGACCGGCTGCTCCTACCAGCTTTAAGAATATTATATATAAGGAGCCAAATCTGGAGAATACTGTGGACAAGCTGCTGTTTACAGCCCAATTCGACCAATTTGGCCGACGCAATGACGCTGGTGTGAGCTGGTTAAGCACTACTTTGAATTGGTTTGCGTTTGTTATCAGGAGTGAGCAAATGCGGCTACCACTTTGCCGACAGCTTTCTTATGCCTTAAACTTCATGAAAGATTTCACCCAGTGTCTTGAAATTCCCACTGTTTTAGCTTGTATCTCGCCAACCTCCGGTCTGCCAATCGGGGATCATGTCTCGTTACCCTCCGTGGTAGCCACTCCAGTCTTACCAGTTTTCCATCATAACTTCATTAAGGCTTTCAGGACATTTCGTTTAAATAACCTATAATGAAGTGCCCAACAACAGATTACATGGTCTAATAATATTTGTTCTACTTGACTGTAGTTATCGTTGGCGATGGTAGACAAATTTGAAAAACACTTTTTAAATCATTTACCACAAAACACAATTCAAAATGGTATCATTGAACTCTGAAGATACCTTTCAATGGTGCGTTGGACTCAGAATCTATAGAGTCGATACGAACGAAGAGATATTATACAATGACTGCAATTATGAAAGGTCATTAAATAGTTTAGTGTTATTTGAACCTCAGTCATCGAGTGCTTGTAACAGACAACCAAAGATGTGATGTGAATGCATCGAACGAAAATAAAAAAAAAAAAAAACTTATAGACAATCACACCTCAAGTACTTACGTCTATTGTCATCGCTATTGAACAATATCCCTTCGATTCTTTCTAGACTCAACAGTGAACATTGAACAATGCAATATGCAACCACTTAGTAAGTCAAGTGTAAGAAAGCTTTAAGGCAAAAGGTAAATTATGATTCCAATAACATTCTTCATACCTTGGCTGCACAGACACAGACAGATTTTGAGAAAGTCTTTTCTAGTTTTTCTAAATGACAGAAAATTGTTGTTTTCATTTTGGTACTTATAAGAAGTTACAAAATTTTGATTTGAATTATTATGAGATTAATAGGAAAGCAAAAATATTTCTAATTTTTCATAATGGGACCAGTTGGTGCATATAAGAAGCCGGAAGAGATAATAAGCTTAAATGTATGAAGAAGACATTTAAATGCTCAAGTTCAATGAAGAAGTTACCTTGTGTAGGGACTGGTAAATATTAAGCAAACATTTAAAACTATCGATTTTGATTTACGCCATGAAATGTTTTTGTTCCGATTCTTTTCTCTTTTGCCAACTTTTCAATGATAAACTCTTAATTTTAGAACGGAGAAAGAAAATTATTTGATCTATGGGATATACAAAATAAGGACAGAATACGACGATGCAACGGTTTGATGAAAGGGAGGAAAATACCACTTTTTTTTAAAAACTGTACGAGATTTTCAATTTAGATGATGCACATAAGATCGCAAGGAATTCAGAGCTAACATCAACCACCCCAAGAACGACTAATTAGCTAGTTAGTTAATTAATGTTAAATAACGAAATTCTGCAAGATAGGTACTTACCCGCAGTAATTCGCCCGCAATTCATTTGTTATATTTTTTCATGACAATCTACTGCTTTTTGTCAATCAATGTTATAAGAATTAAGAGGATCGAAAGCTGGTACCTTTTTCGACATTTATAAGACACCAAATGCTGAGAATCATGGGGAACGATTTTTCGTTCAAATAATTTCATGTAAGCAATTATTGCTTTTTTGTGAAATCAGCAGTTCCAGATTGCTTATGCTAAAGGAAGGCCATCCGATTGCATTTTTTGTCTTCTCATCCACTAAAAAAATCCTTTTTCAGGACGAAAAATAATTAAACAAGAGATATGGCCGTAAATTGTTATTAATACTGTGCCAATAAGTTAGAGTAGCTTAAGTCATTTTTTGTCAATTTTCAGTATGATAAAATGAAGTTTTGTGAACTAGATTTTAAAGACTATTTTGGCGATAACTTTAAAACTATTGGTGGTAGGCCAACGCTTTTTTTTTGCAGGATACATGCTTGCAATACTCTTTATTTATAAGATACAATACAATACAATGCAATACAATTTTTGAAATAGTTGAAATGGTTTCCGTTTTATTAAGGAAAAAAAGTTTGCAAGTCCTTTTGGAAAAATAAAAAAAATTTGAAAAGTCAAACATTAAACTAAATACAGCTCTGTCTGACTCCATTTCGGACTAAAAATTCATTAGACAATCTTCCTTCGTGTGAAATGTTACATTCAGATCCTTCTTAACTTTTCTGGGGTGGCTATTCTACCAAAATCAAACAAAGTAAGTTCTCTGGAAGAAAAAGTGTTTTGTCCACCTCTTACCCCATAAGTTTTCTTTTAGCAGGTTTTATATTGCGCTGTGTTCATCAGACTGCGTTTTGCTTACGTATACATAATGTAGATGCCCTAGCTGTGGCACCTTTTGCTGTAAACCTGGCATACGAACCTTCCATTTAATAATTCTTCAGCTTAAGCACTATTCACATGAGCACGACCAACGAATGAATAATAAATGCAGAAAAGTGATTTTAGATACGTTTGAAGCCGTATACCCTTACAAATTCTCAACAAAACGATAAAAATATAGTTTATGTTTGATTTGAGAAAACAAATTTATTCGCGTTCCACATCATCCACACTCCCAACGAACAAAATATTCGCGCGCGTATAACCTCAAAAATCATTCTTGCTTTGTGTTTTGGTTCTTCATTCGCGACGAATTAAAAACTCTCATGTGAAAGAAATGTCAAAATCGACGAATTTTCGTTCATTCGTTGGTCGTCGTTCGTGCTCATGTGAATATAGTGCTTTAGACGCAAGCTGGTGTTTCTTCTTGGAATCTAGCTGTAGCTGTACGTAGCCTAAGGGAAGTTATCATTAAGAAGTATTCATGGGCTAGCCCGATGTTAGCAATGGCCTGCTTACAACGAAAATCATTTCTTTTCATTATTGGTTGAAATGAAACTTTGTAATCTGCGATTTAAAGGGACACTTACATTTTTTTTAACGGAAATAACATTCATTTGACAATGATTAATTATAATCAGGGAGTGGGTAGCTTTTGAAACCAGGAGCGTGAATTTAGTTCTTTTATTCCAAAAAATAGTCAATCCAGAAATAAACATTTTGCGGGGTCTCGTTATCAGGGATTTTAGTTTGCAGGCTTTTAATATAAACCGCAATTATTAGCTTCCGATTGTAGAATACCAATACCGGTCAATGTTTTCAAACCAAGAAATGCAATAATAAAGAGGTAGTGAAGGAGCCATGCAAAAGCAAAAAAGCATAGCTTCAGCTTTTGAACTATGGAGTCACTTGTTCTAAAATGAGTACATAAAAGCTGAAGGGGTAGTCCCTCCTTTTTAAATCACAGTTTTTTTTTTTTACTTTTTACTTTCTATCATACCTACGCGGAGAGAAACACTGAAAAAACTTTGTAAATACCCATGCGTTTTTTAGCCCACAGAACCAACAATACGTAAGTATTCATGAAAGTGCTATGCTAGATTACAAAATTCTGGTCGTCGTGCGGTACGAATGAAGCGGGGGTTTGAGACTCAATCAGCATCATTGATTTCACGCACTCGCTTAAGGAGAATTCTAATCAAAAAACTCTGATTGATAGAAATCAAAGGCACAGGACCCTTTGGTTTAGTATGGCTTCGTATTTTGGGCCTCAAAACCGTCTGTTCGGATGAAAAGGTTGTTGTCGAGAGGATTGTGGTGATGGCAAAAATAACTTACACCAACTGAAACGGAACATACAGTTTTGATGGATAGCCAGCCTTAGCCCATGTTACATCTCTTTAAGTTTACACCAATTTGCAATTAATTTTGTGAAGTTTTGGTACGGCTCATAGATTAGACGCAAATAGTTGTATTGCAGTTGAAATTTCACCGAAATTCAACTCAAAATAAGAAGCATTATTAAAGCGAGCAGCTGATACTTGAATTGGGTTCTCTTTAAAGTCGAAGGCGTACTAGACTTTGATTTATTTTACCAATTCAACTTTTCAACACCAAATGCTGGAAAAAAAATTAAAAACTGCAGTTCCTCAGACTTAAGTCTGACATGAGTTGATAGTCGGTTAGGTAGAAAGTCTTTAGATTATATCTGAGTTGTTTTATTGAAATATTGCCCCCAAATATCCTTCAAATAGTGGATGCCGTGTACAAAAATTAATTTTGTCCTCAAATGATCACACCACTTTCTTTGCAATACACAAGTTTGTACCTAAATAAGTAGGTACAAACAATGACGTAATCTATTCGGTCTTCAGCTCCAAATTCCCAGACAAAAAAGTTGTTCTACAGCAATGTTCTATTTAACATTTAAGTAACCACCTTAACATAACCACAAATCCCCGAAAGATTTCCAATTTTACTCCCAAATACTAGAAAATAAAATCCGAAAGGAAAAGTAATTTTGGTTTTAGCCGGCGTCAATTTCCTTTATGAATTGGAAACTCGGAGTCGCATTGTCTGAAAGACACAATCATTTCACTAACAGATCAAGGCCAAAAAATGAAATTCCTTCTACGCATATTTAGGGATTTAGTTGTTCCAAAAAAAGTATGTGTATGTGTGTCAGACTTGTAAGACATAAATAACAAATAATTTTCACAGTAAAAATTAAGAGATTTTTCTTTGGCTCCGAAGTCAACTGGATTCAACACCAAACAACAAAAATGTTGGAACACGTGCCAGCCAAGTTGTGACGTCTTGAATAACGACTGTGTATGCGGTGAATGAAATAAGCCAATAAATGAATGAAAATTAATGTTAATGGAGAAAATCAATGACGGAAAGTGGGCACTGGAATTGAATGTTTAAAGCATGATTTTTGAATAAAAAACAATAAAACAGATATTCTGTTAAATATGTTCATTCTATTTTTGTGACTTGAAATTCTTTGACAGACATTGCATTCGAAAATTCGATTAAAAAAGGTTTATGTAAGGCTTGGTCCATCCATCAATAGAATTGTCACAAAAAGCGGAAGTGATTAAAGTCCAGGAATATCGAAAAAATTATAAGCCAATTAACGTTTAATCGTTTCTATTTTCGAAACCTAAAACAAATGTTTATTCAAAGTTGTGGACTTGGACACGTTCCTATTATTTTGTTTAATACGATTATTATTTCTAAAAGAAACGGGCAATCATCATTTGATTAGGGTTGTTCAAATCAGCCCGAACAAAAAATCATTTATAAAAACAACAGCATCACACAATCGCAGTAGCGCTCTCTTTCTATTTTGGTAACCCAAAATCTTCTAAAATAGCGTTCGTTCGTTTTTTTCTTGCTCAAACACATCCTCACTCTGTGCACTAGTTAAACACTTCACTATCAACCTTAAAATTCAAAGACCCCCCCCCCCCACTATATTCCATCCAATCTCAGCTTCCCAGGTTCCCTTACACCGCAATCCACATTGCCCCAGCCCCGTCATCGTCATCATCATCATCCGATGCAATCAGTTTTCAAACAACAAAACAGAACAAAATAACACAAAAGGATACAATGGAAGGATACCTTCCATAGTGTGTGATTATTTGCAAACAAAGTACAATTATCTATCTTGAAAAGCTGCTGCCACTGCATTACAAAGCCGGGTGATTGTGCTTAGAACACACAAACACAAGTTAAGCCTCACTTGCGCGTGTTTGTCAAATACATTCTCGTATCTGTGTAATATGGGCAAAATATACTCACAAACACATGGTTATCATGTCCTGAAGACCGATATAATTTTTTTTTATTTTTTAAGAAAGAAGGCGCCTCACGAAAGCTTCTTAAAGTTCAACAATGTGTGTTTTTTGTATACTTGACGTTTCTGGTAATGCGTGTGTGTATGTGTGTGTGTGTATAAGACCTGGTCTAGAACAAACTTCATTATTGGTATCTGAACTAACACTAGGTAACGTGTTTTTATCATGCTATATTGCTGATGAGTTTTTAATTCACACAGACACAAATCTCGTCAGGATATTTCCTTACTCACAATATTATTGGGGTCTACGATCCACATACTGAAAGTAAGAAAAACCTCATTTGAAGATGACAGTGAAAACACGACAGTTAATTTTATTTTGTTGTTGAATTTGAGTTGCTTTGTTAAGAAAGAATTTTCAAGAAAGTCTGAATAAAAACTGTTATATGTAAAAATATTTTATTTTATTCAACAAAGTAGGACTCGCCCGGAGGAAGAACAATTATTGATTCTTTTCTTGGTTTACATAAACTAATTTCCGTGTTTTTGGATGAACATATTCCCAACGTAGTTTCCAAACTTGATGTTAAATTTAAATCATGTATTCAAAAATTGTTCACGTTTCTAAAAGAAATAAGTTTTATGTTTTCAATTGAAGCAAGCAAATAGAAATGATAATATTTATTTAAAAACGCACTCAGAGCCTTAGAGTTTATTAACCTTTTGTTTGATTTAATGTAAAAATATGACAATTAAGAAATTGGACATGAGAAGAGATTAATATATTTTCGGCTTTGCAAAATTTTAAGACTCAATATTGATGTTTGGTTACCTTAGAAAATTCAAACCCCAGCAAAAAAATATCGGCGTTTTTATTTGTTCAAAATCATGTTTTTTAGCAAAAATGTTGTTGACATTCCATTAAAATTTATGTTTAAGGAAAACCAATTATTCAAAAATGAAAAAAAAAAACAGTGTTCTCTATTCCTGAGTTCTTGTTGTCGGCTGCATTTCTGCAGCCTCTTTTATGTAGGTGGGTACCATTGTTCAATTCTTCGTAAATAGTAAGTTAAGGTTTGTGTAAATCCGTGGCAATTATTGCTCCACTGAATGTAAACAAATAAACCGAAAAGAAATTTACATAATTCTGAGAGCAATCTAAGCTCTGACAATTTAGTACTTTTCTTTCTATAAAATATTTTACAATGACCAAACAATTTGTGAACTATAAAAATAGAAATGTTCTTTTTTTCTCGACTGAATTTAAAAAATTTATATAAGACACTTTTAGAAGAAACTCTTGAATATAAACCTGGCAAAAATGTATATGCATAGCGATATTTGTTTTATTTTTTGGGGGAGGGGGGGGGGGGGTTCGAAAGACCACAAATAAACATCCCGCATAATGAAATCCCGCAAAGTACTATTATGCCAGCATATCATTTTAAAGAAAAAATAAAATATATTTCTTTTTTATGACAATCAACTCCTTTTCGTCTTACTTACTTTCGTTCACTTATGTGAATTAAGGAGATCGAAATCTGGTATCATACCCTTAAAAAAAAAACAGAAATTTTATGAGACACTTAATGCTGAGAATCATGGAGAACGAAGCATTATAATTCTTGTTTGTTTCAGAGGAGGTTATTGCAATGGGGCCGATTTTGTGAATCTCCAATTTTTGCATATCTCCATGTTTCGAGGTCACTTGAATCCGAATCAAGCGTTTTTATGATGATGTGTGTGTGTATGTGTGTTCGTATGTGCGTATGTGTGTTCGTATGTGCGTTACGTTTTTTCGTCTCGATTATCTCGCGAACTACTCATCGTATTGTCATGAAATCGGTCTCATTCGACGCGGTATTGTGTTGTTAAGATTAGAGCTGATTAGGTTTTGAGCGAAATCCGCTTATCGGTTTTTTAATGGCAATTAAAAATCTAAGACAACCCTAATATAATGAAAATTATGATAATTTCTGCAATAATTTCAACAATAGTGCAAAAAATCTTATAGTTAGTGTGAAAAAAAAACACAATTCAGGAGTATCATAGACTATATTTGATTACTAGCTGACTTACTAAACGTTGTTTTGCCATATAAATATTAATCTTCGGAAATACTAATCCGATTAGAAAAATGCTTTCACTAATAGAAAACTACAATATTCAGGAGTAATGTAGTAGGTGACACTGTTATTCAAATGAACTTATGGAATTTAACTTTGAAAACAACTACAACGGAACGCATGGGCTGGAAATTTCGCTCTGGGAAGTTAGTCGTGTGGACTGTGGACAACATGGGTTGCACTCATATTTTATGAAAGCAATCAGATCTCAGTTCCAAAATGTACATGCTTCAAACTGTTTTTGTTTTTAAAAAAAATACAAAGTTATAGTTTAAAATTCTCGTTTTTAAACAATATAAAATGAGTTTTAAAGTGCAATATTCACGCGAATTTGATCCTCCACACTCTGTTTGTATTACGGACTCTAGTATGTCCGTAATTGTAGAAACTTACGAAAAAGGGGTTTTACAGGGTTGTTCCTAATGAGGACTTCTTTATGACCCTGCTGTAAGTTCAGTGCTATTTTCTTGAGCCTCTTTTACTAAACGAGTTACGGCTTCGACGACGCAACATCAAGTGCAAAGTGGATTATGTCCATCAAACTCCCGCATTCAATGTTTTTGTGTTAATTTAGTGTGCATCTCGTAAACACGCAAAACAAATTTTGTCCTTGCGAGATTGGAAATAGAAATAGGTAGTAGGTACATTTTTTTGTCGGAATTTTATTCCGAAATGCAAAATTGTTGTTCGTTTGTTTTTTTTTTTTTTTTTAGTTATTTAAGGTTGAGATTAATAATTTTTTAGATTTGTTTATGGTTTGAAGTAAATTTTTTTGTTACAGAAAAATTTTCTTTCGACTTTCTTTTCATGGTATGGAAGAATTGAAAATAGAGATAGATGATGTTTGAGAAAAATATTTGCGATTTTATGCTAACCAAATCACTAGCTTAAACAACAATTGGATGACGTAGGCCGCCACAGCTAATGTAAGGTCATTTGGATTTTTGACGTTTTAACTCTACCTACCTCGAGAATGCATTCATACATTTCTTTTTTTGTGTGACATCTGAAAATATTCTTTGTTCTTCAAGATTTACTTCTTAAAAAAAATCTACATTCAGTTTTTGAACAAATTAACATATTTGTCTCAAATAGTTCAAACAATTTTTGCCTATTGAATCTATCTACCTATCTCCGTTTTTAATTAGTATATTGATATATAGCTTTGTTTGCTAATAAACAAATAACATTAAGGTTTGAAGTTAAAATAAAATCGCACTTTGCACATTGATCCTTAATTTAATATGTCTATAAGCAATTCAAACATTTAAACATTCGCGTGAATTTTAAACCATAACTTTGTATTTTATTAAAAAAAAAAAAAATGCAATCGACGTATCATCAGTGTACTATAAGCAATCTGGAACTGACTGATTTCATGTGGAATTATTTAAACAAAGAATTATTTTGCTTCGTTCTCCATGATTCTCAGCATTTGGTGTCTCCTAAAATTAAAAAAAAAGATGTGGACTTATTCAGGGATGTTTGAAAACTCGAGAAAGTTACCAGATTTCGATCTCCTTTACTATAACTTTGAATGACTAAAAGGAGTAAATTGTCATGAAAAAAGGTAGGATTTTTCTGAGACAAATGGCATTCGGGCCACTCGATCTCGTCAATTGCGGCCGAGATCTCATTATCTTATGCTTTGAAATTGATCTCGAAAGTTGGTTGGTAGACCAATCTAATTTGGCTTTATGGTTTCAATTGATTGATTGGATTGATTAAAAATGCAATACATGAGTACCTACTGATACTTACCAAGCAAAAATGACATTTCCAAGATAGTAGGTTAGGTAAGGTTGAGGGGCTGACTGTTGATCTCGTTACTGTCACACAGATCAATACAGATCCGTTGTGATACCCGTGACCCGTGAGTATTGCTACTCAAGCTTAAAATAAAAACCTATGCGTTCAGTTAATAAAGCCATTTAGAGGCATTGATGAAGTTCAAAATGTTAGTAACTGGAGTACTAGAGACAAGTCCCCGAAGAAATAATTGCCGAGCAATTTCTTCCTTTGATGGGAAAGTGCGAGGCAGTGACATAGAAAGTGTGAAGTGTCTTTATGCGCCTTCTCGACACCGCATCCTCTGCATAGATCATCTGAACTGATTTTCTTTTTTTCATATGATAACCTAACAGATTATGTCCGGTAATTATGCTTACAAGAGATCGAAGTGATCCCTTGTGTAGTTGCATAATTTTTTCCTTTCTTTGTTTGTTGAAACAGGGCCAGATCTTTTTTATAGTACCGCAGGTGTCAAGAAGGTTCCACCTTTCATCTTAATAGTAATTCTTTTTGAGATTTCCTGTTTTAAATAACAGGTAGGGGTGCTAACTAGCTGAGCTTGGCTTACGTCAAGTGTTGACCCTAATCTTGCTAATTCATCGGCTTTCTCGTTACCCGGTATATCACTGTGGCCTGGGACCCAGCAGAATCTTATGTTGTGTTGTGCGCCAAGAACCTTAAGCTCTTCCCGGCAGCTTGAAACAAGCTTTGATTTTACCTCAGTTGCAGTAATCGCTTTTTTTTGCCGCTTGGCTATCAATGTAAAAGGTGATATCAGCCCGTGGTATCGCCATCATTAATACCCGTTTAGCAGCTGTTGTCACTGCCAGGAACTCCGCTTTTTTTTAACACAATATTGAAAACAGGTTTTTTATGATTGTATAATGATTTAAACGCAGCAGCCCGTGGCTTAGTGGTTAGATGCGGTGTGGCTGCTAAGCAGAACGTCGTGGGTTCGTGTCCTACTCGTGCCCATAAAGTTTTTATTTCATCTTTCACGGGCACTGCCTCTTGTGAAGAACTGACAAAACCTCCAAGAGTATCAATCTGTCATGAAAAGGTGCTTCTCAACCGTTCGGAATCGGCGTTAAATTGTAGGTCCCCTCAATTCTTCACAAGCACCCAGAGAATTGTTGATGAGAGTAAGTCACTGAGATTCGGCCTTGGCTCTTCAAGAGCTGTCGCGCCACTCTATTTATTTATTTAATGATTTATACATAGCGATCAAGTTCATAGGACAGAATAGTGCATTTGACAAATTGATAATTACTGTATAATTGCGTTTGGTTTTAAATAAAACAAAATAACAATTAAACTTCTTTTTATTTGATTCTACCATCAGGAAAATGAAAATAATGGAATCTTATCAACGCAACGCAAAAAATTTGCTGCTTTGATAGGAACATTGAATTTGTTAGAAATTTTTAGAAAAAATATTTCCTACTAGGTAGGAAAATAAGACAACAAACTTTTGAAAAAAAGTTGAAAGATTTTAATTTTCTTCATTCTGGAGTTAAAAGTAAAACAAATTCAAATGTTTAAATACTGTTCAGTGACTGTTTAGTGATCTATTTTGAAATATCAAACCTCTGGATCTACCCAATGCGCAAACAATTATGAACAAAAAGAAAAATACATCCTTTTTTCTTACGTCTAAACCAAAGACCAAAAACTGTGTTAACTTTCAACCACAAAATATTCAATCTAAGAGGTATGACTACACGTGTTCCATCTGAAAGGCAATTTATTCTTTTAGCAGATACCAAAATTGGTTAAAACATTTCCTCCCTTAAGACTTACATCACTCTTGGAATGCCTTGTTTCATTACCGGCATATGACAAGTGATATCACAAAAGAAGGAATGGTTTTTTGTTCATTCTATTTTTCTTGGCCACGTACATTTTTTTATTCTTTCCAAGTTTCTTCCGAGCTCTATACAATTTATTTTAACCTAATAGGATTTTTTTTGCTGTCTAATAATATTCCCAGTATTTCCAAGAGCAATAACAGATTGTGTCTGTGTTTGTGTCTGCTCGTGTGCTTCAAATTTTATCAGTAATTGTTTTCCCAATTTTACACGTCATCGTCGACGTAATTCAGGGTTCCAGCAAGACCACAGTATTCGCTCTGTTCCCATATCAGAAAGCTTAATAATAGCGTCTGCGCGGGAAATAAACGAAATTTCGAACAGCCTTTATTTTACTTTTTAACTTTGTCCCAGAGTTACTTCCTGCTTGATTTCATCTTCTATCTTTATTTTTTGTGGAAGTGGCAACATAAAAAAAAGAAAGTGAATGAAATGAACGAACACATACACAGGAAAAAAAACTCTACCAGGCAATGGGACACTTGTTTTCTTCGGAACGAAGACAACAAAACAAAAACAATACCGGAAAGCTTTTCTGTATGTATTTAGCCTAATTTAAGTTTTTAATTAATGTTATTAAAATTTATCTGCTTAAGAATCAAGCTGAAAAGCTCGTGAATGTTGATGTTGAGCGGGTATACCATAATGTAGTAAAGTGTGTTCATTTGAATGCAATTAAAACGTCCTGTAGTGAGTTGGAGTTGTCGTGTTCTTACTCTTCATGAAGGAAGGTAGAAGGTTTCCTTAGTCATTTTGCCGCATTTTTGTTTGGTGACACCAGAAGGATTGAAATGCAATGTTGAGTATTCTGTAAGTACCTGGTAACGTACTGTGACTCCTCCTAACAAACAATGAACTCTAGCTTCTACTTTACAGTGGTGGAAAGAGGACATGTAAGGTAAGGTCTTCACTTTATTAACCGCAAATAGAAGAAAAGTCTGAAAACACTTTTTCACGTTTTAGAAACACTTTGCACGTTTTAGAAACACTTTTGTGTGAAGTTTATTCGCCTTAAAATCAGGGTCGGGATATGTTCTATTATCTCATGTGTTTTTTTCTCTTTGTATTCGAATGGCATTTCCAGACAACAAAAAAAAACACAATTTGATAGAAGAATGTGAACGTTGATGAAGTTCGTTGAAACTGTTTGATTGTTAGAGGTCAGAAGCTAAAAGATATAAGGCCACCGGACAAAATTTTGCTAGAAATTCCAAAATTCTAAATTTCTTGGACCTTCGCTATTAAGCTATTAAGTCAGAATTTGAATTGGTAAGTTTTTTTTATTTAAAAAATGTATTTGCAATTTCTGACAAATTACGTATGACCATTGTCATGGTAAGGCCTTAGTAAAATTTAAGAAAGAAGTAGCTCTCATTAGCAACCCCTCCCTCTCAAATACTTAATTTAGAATGCGAACATTTTAAAATCGGGTTACAGCAATGAATTTGAACTTAATCAAGTGTCAACATTTAAAGATTTTTTTCTCAACAGTTTTCTCATTGAGAATATGGTACCAGTTCTGAAACTAAAAGCTGTGGTTGAAGCTGTTTTACTGCCAAAACCATAAGCGGAGCTGTTAAAGTCTTTTGTGTTTTAAAATAATTCTGACTAAGGAAAGTAGAATAACTGTTTGCACGTTTCTAGCATCGCTGGTTTTTCTTGACTAAAATTTAAAAATAGATTTTTTTTTCAAGGTTTCAAATCCATTTCGGGTAGCTAACCAATAGTTTCTTTTAAAATAAGATTATTTCGTAGTAGGGGAGGCGACCGGGCCTTTTTGGCGGCTAAATTGCACTTCCCGTTGCGTTTTTTGGTGTCAGCTTATACCATGGGGAAATTGGAAAAAGTAAGTAGAAGCCTCAACTCAGCATCAACGTTTTTCCGACCAGTAGATTCTTAATGTAGACATTCTAAGCTTTCATTTGATACCCCATTTGCCCATTTACCCAATGAGGTAGGACGACACCAAAAATACCGTTTTTAAAATGGTCAGACAAAGGAAAGGACCCGGGTTAATTCTGTCCGACCATATGATTTGGTATCTTCGATGAAATGTCTATTGACTTCTAATTACTTTTTGCAATTTCCCCATGGCATAAGCTGACACGAAAAAACGCAACCGGAAGTGCAATTTAGCCGCAAAAAGTCCCAGGAAAAGTCTGTCCGACCACTGGTTTTGAATATTTCATGTCATTTACCATTAGATGGTGGCTAAATTTTCCACCCTGCTGATGAGGTAGGTAATCTTAAGGTCACCTCTCCAACTATCACAGCTTTTTCAAACTCCGAATTTTCACAGAAAATCAGCTTCAACAAAGTTGAGAAATATTAAAAAAACGATAATTTGAAAATGGAGCTTAGCAGTTTAAAATTGGCTTAAAAATAGAAATGGCTGTCATACTTGCATACAATTAGCGCTGAGTAGGCCGTTTTGATACCATACTTCATGAGATCCTAAAATCTAAAAAGATTTAAGAATGGGTTAGGAACGATGTATGTTCCACACGTAAAATCGTGAACATATGTAGTATTATTCTCCAAAACAACGGCCTATTTCTCATAATGCCACTTAGTTTCGGAGGAATAAGGGGATTTTAGTATTGAGTTAAAGCCACTTTGTAGTGTTGAGGTATAAGATCATGTCTTTGATCTTGAATTCTGAGAGTTCATCAATTCCGTTGAAGAACTCCCTACCTAAATGCAGCGCTCTTTTCCTAGCCAAGGTCGGACATGGTAGAGAAAGAGTGGGACTGTTTCTTTTTCATCTTGGTCCTCACAACTACGGCAGAAAGTGTTGTATAGTATACCCAATTTTGTCCGCATGTTCTCCTATAGGCCAGTGCTCTGTGCATGTTGCAATGATCCAATGTCATGCCTTGGTTTGGAGATTAATTTGATTGGTTTGGGTTTGTTATAGGTAGGATAGATTTTCTTAAATATAACGAAACTACTTAGCTATGCACCTGTAAGAAATGTTTGAATTCAACTGAAGTTTCTACTCAGGCTGAGTGAATTTTGTAAGTTTGGTAACAAATAACAGTCGCACAGGGCTTAGTCTGGAGAAAACGGTGGATAGAGCAGTATTTGGTAGACCAATTTGACCTTGGCGAGCTTTGAGCTGGTGCGTTGTTTTGATGGAAGATGATGGAAGTAGGACCGGTTTTTTTGCTTTAACTCGGCATCCGATCGGCCACATATTTCAGCATAGAACGGTCCTGTGACCGTTTTGCCTGGTATCACGGATCTGCAGGTACAATGCGCCTGTCTCCGTGAATCAGCAGGTACCAAAGTCCCTGGTGGCAATCAAAACGGATGAAATGTCTTCTAGATCTTAGCCCCCTACCACAGGTGGGGATGTTCCGATGACGAAATTGTCGGAATATTTCAGGCTGACTTTGACAAATATTACTTAATTGATATCTACTATTGTAATATTCTCTAATAGCAGCTAGTAGTTGACGATTTTTATTTAAAAAAAAAATATTTTTACATTCCTATGTATTTTAAATTTTTTGTTGCAAAATCAAAGTCAACCTCTGTAAGGTTCTTTAAAGTGTATGCTACCTCAAATCGGAATTTTTAACTGTTGTTTTCGAGAGAGTGTGGGGTTATTGTTACCGAAAAATTCATCAAATTCACTTTTAATCTTTAAGCATATATTTATTTTCTTAAAGACATCATTCAATTTCATCATAACTCGCTTTTTTTTAGTAGAATTTAAATTAAGATGAACCAAGTTGTAACTACGTCAGTAAGCTTCACATTGGATCACCCTCTCGTAAAGCATATTGAGTTATGTGTTTGTACTCAAACAATTTCGTCCCACGACTTTTCATCTGTAAATTCCAAGAATTATCATTCAACATATTACAACGAAGTCCAATGACTCATATTCATAATACGACACAAACAACA
The DNA here is from genome assembly GCA_943590905.1 of Sphaerophoria taeniata. Lineage (NCBI taxonomy): Eukaryota > Metazoa > Arthropoda > Insecta > Diptera > Syrphidae > Sphaerophoria > Sphaerophoria taeniata. Next base: position 32,443,366 of record OX016541.1, read on the forward strand.
AAAAACCCACTTTCCTTTCTAAAAAGAAGCGTAGGCTAAAGTTCTCTTGCTTCTCGGGGTTATCAGAGATGAATCATGCCTTCTATTCCTTCGGCGTGTCGGCAAAGCAAAAGACCAAACTAAAAAAAAATTATAATCAATTAAAATCTTGGCATGGTGTAATCGTGAATGAATTTAAACTTCTGCACCTCATAATGCTTTTTTGTTGGTTTTGTTGTTTTTGTTGCACGAGCAGCCCTCGAAATCAATTCCTACAAGCCATTCATTTTAATTTCAAACAAACTTTGCCAAAAATTGAACAGCGGTTTTCTCTTTTATTGGCTGACAATTTTCCTTTCCAGCATCGTGAAGTTCTAGTTTCTAGTGGCGAGAGAAGAAGCTGAAGGGGGCTAACAAACCTGAACAACATTGAGCGGTGCACTTGCGTCTTTAAATTGTGCACTGTGCACAGTCATTAAGCCAAAACAGTAGGGCAACAATTCTTGGCAAACAGGGCCACATACAGCCCAACAGTAGGCCATAATTTTGGTCCTTTAGGAAATTATAAGTCCTTGGGGAAAATTTCTTTTGGTTTTTTTTTATGTTTTGCACTGCCCGAATTGTTTGTCGGGTGTTCTGACCTCATTTTTCATTGACCATTAAGGGCAATGTTTCATGGAGAGCAGGCATTGAAGTACAAAAGAGGCCTGTTGTTTCCATGCTATTCTAGAAAAGGACCAAAAGGCACAGGCACAGTATCCCTTGCACATAGCTGTCGCGGCGTTCGTTCTAGCTATACAATCTTCATTGCGACAATTTTTTTTTCTTTTTGCCTTACAATCTTTGTTCAACAAACGAGGAGCTATGATCCGGTTGGTTGTAGATGCTTGCTCTACTTATGTTCTTTAGATGTGATTGCAAGAGTTTGTGAGGGTTCGTGTGTATATTAAACAGGTAAAGTCACCATAAGTAGGTTTTATACTTTATCTCACTCATCGTTTAATGCGGATACAATACGGATGTGGCGAAGTGTAGGAAGCCAAGTGGGAAAAACGTTTCTATAATCAAAATAAAGGAAGTTTGAAGAGCTTTTCAGCTGTAATAGGAGTAAAATCTGCACTTTTGAACTTATTTTGTACATTTTCGTCTTAATTATTGCATTTGGTATACATTTATGCGCAGATAATATTTGAGTGATTTATAATCGCGAGATTAGTGCTTTTTTTCTTAAACTTATAGCTTTTGTCATTTTCAAAATGTAGGGAAAATGCTTACTTCTCAGAAAGCGGGGGTTATTTTTTTTTAATAAGCCCTAATAGATGTACTCATCAGAGGCTTCATTCCAAATACATATAGCTACCTATACTTATTTTTTAGCAAGAAAAATGTCTGTTATGTAGGTGGTACACATTAACTAGACATCATTTGTTTTTTAATATTGCAGGAACCATTTTCTTATGTAAAAAGAAGATGTGATTACATACGTCTAAATCTTGTCTTTGTTATCATCATAACGGACTCTTTAGAAATTCTGAAGCATATGACATTTGTTTTGACAGAAAGTAATCTAGTCCATCAGATGCATGCCAAAATCTTGAACAACTTAAATAAATAAAAATAAAAACTATCAGGAAGCATTGGCTAAGAAAGATTTTTCCATTTTCCGAGAACCATTATTGACTAGGATGGAGAGAGACCCATGTACTGGAACATAATTGAAAAGTATTCACGTCCAAAAACATGAAACAAAATTTTGGTTTGTATCCAACAATTATTTTTTAATTAAAAGTTAAACAATCAACATAAAAGAAAACATACACAATCACAATCGTTAGCGAAAGCAATACTTTCATTTTTAAAGCAAAGGTGTTATAAATTTCATTTCTGTTTTAATTCGTGCGACAAATAAAAAAATTTAAAACGAAGTTCATTAACCAAAGTCTCAACTATAATGCATATTTGCTCACTTAAGCACGCTTAAAGCCAGAACTATAATGATGTGAACTCCGTGGACGGTCCGGCCACCAAAATTCACAACGTATTGAAAATGAAAAACAGATGTTTTATTTTGAAAAATACTCCTATACCTACACATCATTATGGGTAACATGTTCACTTGGCAGTTCGGAAGAGAACGTATCGTTCGGTTCTGACCACTATAGTTAGCTCTTAAGTGCACCAGCGAATACACACGAACCCTATGAGCGAACCACAATGGAATAAAGTTCCGTTCTTTGAATTTTCGTTCAAATTTCACTAGTGCGTTCTGTTTCATTCATTTATTGCTTGAGTGAAAAAGAGCAGGCTAACTAAAGGAAATTTGAGTTCTGTGTTTGACATAAAGGTCCAATTACAATTTCTTAAGTTAAATTAAGCTAATTTCAAAAAACGGACGAAAACTTCCTTAAGTAAGTTAAGTAGTAGACTTTGCCTTCTCTTCTTAACGCTGTCAAAATCACTTAAGCAATGAGCGAATAAGACCGCATTACTAAAATTTGAACGAAAAGTTAACGATCGTAGCTTAATTGCATCATGGTTTGCTCATATGGTGCATGTGTATTCGCTGGTTCAATTAACTAAGCTAAATTGCACTTTAGTTGAGCCTTTAGTTTAAGTTTACTTAATCAATTATAGTTGGGCCTTCACTAAAACAAAATGTTTGAAAGTACCTACGTATCAAATTATTTATCAGTACTTATACCTCAAATTATAAGCAGGGTGATTAGATTATTAGCTGTTACATCTCACTTAAAAATACAAGTCTTTTGTTTAACGCGCTGCGCTGTAAGGCTGGTATCACCTGTTAGTTGTTACCAAGGCTCACTGAGGCCATAGCTAAGATCAAACACCAGTTTTTCATTGAGTTTTTCCAGAGCTACGCTAATCGAAGGCACCTGTCTTCAATTCTTGTCATGAGACGCTGTTGCTGTGGGTTTTTGTATATAATGATTAATGACATTGAAGAACAAAACAAAGGCATCACGCGTGATGTGTCAAAAAAGTCTCATGATTAATCCCACATAAAATATATTTCTAGCTTAATGCTGCTCATTTTCTTTCAATCGGTAAAAAAAAACGACTTCAGAGTTTCAGAAACACTACTAGTTTTTTCGACTCAAAAGTTACCAGAATATGAATCCAGATATACAATAAGATAGAAATCTTCTTTCAGAGAAGACAAATTAATAAATCCATGTTATCTTCGAAGAAATAAGAAAAGGCAGATACTATTTTAAGAGTTTTTAAAAGAGTTACCCACAGTAAATTGCTTCAAACAAAATATTTACTTCTTTTTAGTCAATTAACATTGTAGAACCGAATGATATAGACCTCTCCTGTTTCCAAGAGCAGACATTTTAGGAGAATCATGGAGAACGAAGCAAATTATTGCTTGTAAGCAGGCCCCGATTAGGATTTATTAGATTGAATGAGTAAGTAGGTACACTCCGGTTCAACTGAATAAGCACACAATTTTCTGAAGTTTGTTGTCCATTTTTTCCTAACTTTGAACGTTAATGCATCATTTGATGATGCTAACCGATAGCTTATGATGTTGAGAAAACAAATCAAAAAGAACAATTTAAAAAGGACCACTATTTTTTCGCTGGCTCTCATGCAAAGCTTTCCAGATTGAAAAACTCAGTTTTTTTTTTTGCGTCAACTGAATAAGCACACGATCTTTCACTCTCATTATCTTCATTGGTTCTTAGAGTTTTAAGTTAATTGGTATACCAAATCAAAAGTTGAAGTGTTCTAGGTGACATTTAACCGTTTATTTAAAATTTAAGAAAAGATGGTTCGATCAGAAGCTTTAATAGTGTCGGATTGATTCGTTAAAAGAATAAAGACTGACCGTGCGTGCTATAGCTACCAACATTGATCGGAGTCTTAGTGTTGTCTATTCGTACCTCAGAAAAAAAAAGTTTGTACGAGAAAGGTGGTAAAAAAACGCCAACATTCGAAGTTGATCGACGAGCAATTTTTAGATGTGCTTTCAGTTCATGTGCCTCCGCGGTAAAAATTAAACAAAAAGTTTGTGTCACTGCAGGTGTTTCAACAGTCCACAGAGTACCAAATCGTGCAGATCATTTAAAACGATTGTAACTCCAAAAGAAACCACCACTAAACGAGCTACGAAAAGATATTCGTTTAAGATTTTCTAGACTCGATGTGAGTTGGAAAAATGTGTGGCACAACGCGACGCGGTTTTTTCGGATGAGAAGAGATTCAATTTTGATGGCCCTGATGGTTTTAATTATTGCTTTCACGATTTGAGAAAAGAAGAACGATTTTTAGCGCGGCATCATAGTCGAGAAGATGGAGTTATGATATGGGGAGCAGTTAGCTACTATGGGACTATTGAGCTTGAGTTTTAAACGTCTAAAAGGAGGGCAATTACCTGCAAAAGAATATTGAAAAGAAAGTTTCCTTCATTTTTGGATATTTGTGGACCCTATAAATTGATTTTCAAATAGGACAACGACCCTATCCAAACGTAGCGCACTGTCAAAAGTGGGAAACAGAACCAGAATGTTGAATTGCTTCAATGGTCGTCCAATTTACCTGACCTGAACCGTATAGAATATGAATGGGATGGTTGGTACGTAAAGTTTATGAGTCAGGCCGTCAGTTTGAGGACAGAGAATCGCTTATTGCAGCCGTTAAGTAAGCATGGAGAGAAATTTCGCTGGACTACTTAGAGTTTATACGATTCCATTCCGAATTTATGAAGGAATCAAGAATAAAGGTGGTAGAACCCAATACTAGAAATAACCAATAAAAAAAAAATTAAAGAAAATCTTGTTAATTTCTTTCCGTTTGATTTTATTTGCATTTTTAAAAGTTGTGCTTATTCAGTTGACACAAAAAAAACTGAGTTTTTCAATCTGGAAAGCTTTGCATGAGAGCCAGCGAAAAAACAGTGGTCCTTTTTAAATTATTCTTTTTGATTTGTTTTCTCAAAATCATAAGCTATCGGTTAGCATCATCGAATGATGCATTAACGTTCAAAGTAAGGAAAAAATGGACAACAAACTTCAGAAAAAATGTGTGCTTATTCAGTTGAAGCGGAGTGTATATACATAATAATTAATTATCAAACAATTTGTGTTTTTTTTCTCAATTTCAGTTTTACAAATTCTTGTATCAAACCATTAAACTCAACCGATCTTAATAATTCGTATTCGATTGCTAAACGAGTTAATGATGTTATATTACAGCCTCCAACATCGAAGATCGGTAAATATATTTTATTGGCAACACAAGAGATTGTGTATGGGGGCTGCTTTTTTTATAGTGTAATTTTCAAAGACGAGAAGCAATGATCGTTATCAGTTGTAAACAACCGGTTTTTTTTAAAGCTTTTCTCTTTCCTTCCTTTTAGTTTTTGGTGCTTATTAGATTTTACATTTTGAATATCGCGGTTTTACGGCTTAAATTTCTTAATGGGATGGGGACCTCGTTTCCGCGGGGCCTGGGGCTGCAGCCACCCCTAGCCCCCCTATTAATCCGGGCCTGATTGTAAGAGAAGTTGAATTTAGCAAAGGGAAGTGATGAATTTTAGGTTTTTATTGAACTTTGCCCTAAAATGTCCTTTTTCTTTGTTTAAAAATTAAGAAAACAGAACAATTTTCTAAGTAAACAAACTAAACAGGAATGCTACTTTACATTCGTTATTGAAAAATGTTTAAAACTTTAGTTAACGGTTTAGTTATAAAGGAGAAGTAAAGAAAAGCTGGATCGAGAGATACCGTCAACCTCTCTGTCTGTCTATATTTGCACCTACAGCATTAACGAGAAGTTGTAACAAAAACAACAGTTCCCAAAAATTCACTTTTTCCAAGAAAAATTTGTTTGGCCAAGTTTTCTAATAAAATAGTTATTCTTGTTATTTGTAATAATATTCGAAATTTTAGTTTGGAACATTTATGTTATTTATTGGAACGTTTTCAAAATGATACTTCAAATTCGTCGACTTGGACTACTTTAAACAATTTCTCTTTAGAAAAACGTGAATTTTAAATATTTTATTATCATAAGGACTGCATTTTACTATTTGAACGGTCAGCATGTGTTAATTGGTCAGGAATAGTTTTAAGAATTGCAGGTCTAATGCCATAGGAAAGGGGAAAAAGAAAAAGCAAGTGACAAAATATAAAAACAAGGAACAAGAAATATAAATATTTTTCTTAAGTTCTTTGAGGGAGCACTACTTTTGACCGCAGACCTAAATCACTTTTACCGGAATCTCGCAAATTTTAAAAAATCTCGCATTACAAAATCCCACATTCTTAAAATATCATCTTTCTAAATCACGCATTTTCAAAATCTTGAAACACGAAAATTAGTGATAATTTTTTAAGAAAATCTCGCTATTCTAAAAATATCTTTCACTATTAAATCACACATTACAAAATCTCGAACTCTAAAAAAAGTCAACCATTAAATATTTAAAGCAGTGCATTTTTTAATAAGAAAATTTAAAGATAATTTTTTAATAAGAAAATTTAAAGATAATTTTTTTCATTACAAACAATCAGTGCATTTCAATCAAATTTAACAAAATATTTCCTGTATAGTTCAAATAGCTAAATATGAGGAAAGAGATAGATTTCAAGCTATTCTCTTAAAACATTCAACTCTGGACTGGACATACTTTGTTTTTTTTAAAAGATGGATATTTTGACCCTTCTGCGAATAACTGTTCGACTGCATTGTTTCGTAGTTCTGTTTCTTTTTGACTGTCCCAGTTTATGCCTTTCCATTATTAGTTAATCCCGTTTTGCTTTTGGTTCATGCTGAAAAATGTCTGAGAAAATAAAATACTAAAACTTAAAATCTCGCATTTAAAATAAAATATTTATTTATTTAAAATATACATATTTTATTTTAAATGCGAGATTTCAAATTTCAGGATTTTAGTCTACGAGGTTTTAAAATTGCGGGATTTGAGGAAGTGAAATTTTGTGACTGCGGGATTCTAAGAAACAAGATTTTAGTTTGCGAGATTTAAGTTTGCGAGATTTTGTGAACAAGATTTTAATCTGCCGTCTTTCGTAGCCAACCCGTTCTTTGAAGGTTACAAAAATTGTCCGACTATGAAAGGACTCGTTTAAAAAGGGTTAGATAGTTGATTTTCTTTAATTCATGATTTTGTTAAATGGACATTGATAAGAGATCAGAAATAGTCAACAAACGTGCTATTAAAATATAATTAGATTATTAAACAAGTAGTTTTACCCATTCAAATACGTATAGATGTTTGTTTTGTAGAAAACCTAAGTAGTTCTAAATCTGATGACTTTTCCTTTTGAAAAAAATTTCTTTAAAATATTATAACATAATTATTATTGTACCGACTACCGAGTCACGTAAACAAAAATAAGATAAATTACAATTTTCCTAAGTTTTATTCGTAAAATATTTTGGGAGTGAGTACGGTTACAATCTCATTTCACTTAATTATAAATGACATGTTTCGAAACTGTTGAAGAAGTTGAAAAAATACATTTGAATTACCTAATTTTCAAATAATTTCAAGGGTAATCAATGGACACAAAAATACTTGTTAAAAGTCAAAATTCAACATTCTTACCAAATTGGTACCATTTATCCCACTCAACAATAGAGTCTTGAATCAACGATAAATAGATTTATATTAATTAGGTTGCAACTATTGTTTCGTAAAGTTTTCCAGTTAAATAAGCGTGCAAAACGAAAAACAAATAGTAAACCGAACTTTTGAATGTCCTTAAGAAATCTAGAGCACTTCTGAATGCAGCACATTTAATTATGCCTCTACTTAAGCTGTCATAGAGTTGTAAAAGTAATATCTCACTCGGAATAAAAAAAAAATATTAAGTTGGCATATTTTTGTTGGTTATGATGTTATGAATAAATTAACAATCACGCAACCAAAACTTTGAACATATGTTCCATTATGTTTGTTTCATTTAAGAACAAATGCTAATTGTTGATTGTTTAAAAAATAAGGTTGTCCTGTTCTTTTATTTATTTTTTGTCAAACGAGAAACAAAAACTAAACTAAACAAAGCCTTAGGTAGATATTTGTTTGCATTTAATATTTAATAATTAAAAATAAATATTAATAAATATTAATGGCTCACATTTTAACACAATTTGACACAAAAGGCAAAATTATAACTAAATTTGTAAACTGTTAACAAACTTTGAGCAAAAACCACTCTGTAAAATTGTCCTGTTCGGAAGGTTGTATTCAACAGATTTTGTGTGATTGATTTATTTTATTGTTTGACTTTCTCTTAACTCAGTAATGACATCATTTAGACTTATTGTGATTCCATGTTTATAGGAAGCATTCAGTTGATTAAAAAATAAAGTTTTATTCTTTTGTTTATTGAATGACTTTGAGGGATTTATTGCAACCAATTTTTTATTATATTGAATTATTATGTCATTTTTATTAAGTCAAATTTAAGTTATTTGTTCTTGTATACCTCATATAAACTTGAGCAAACTTCTCAACAAACTCCAGTCAAAGTTGTAAGTGAGAGAACATATTAGGTAATTAAATGTACCTAGGAAAATTTTTGCAAAGGTGTTTTTATTCGACTTAGATTTCTTCATTATGATATGATAAAACTTTTTCTTGCTAAAGTAAAAATTAAAAACGAACGTGAAGAAAGATTACTTGATGTTATCCAAGTGATGCGATAGGTACCTTATTGTAGAGCACTTCACGTTTTTAATGTATAGAACATGTTGTAGAACTTTCGGTGACAAGGAGTTTACACAAAAGGTGCATTCACTTCGGTCACTACGAAGTCGAAATTAAATTAGCTTTGTGAACTCAAAATTGCACTTCAAGGCTAGTTGAACGCCAACTCTCAAATAATGATAGTCCAGTAATTTTTCCAAATATTGTCATGTCATCAACATAAATTGGAAACATAACTGGAAACTAAGACAGAGGGAAAATCATTGATCAGCTGTTTCTTTTTGTGGTATTTTCCATGAAATTTGCCAGTGCCTTGGGCAATATCACAGCGGTTTCGTCTCGAATATTGTCCTTAGGCTCGTCTTGTCTTCGAATTGTTTTTCACTTTGTTTTTCAAAAATTCTCAAAAGAAAAATCCCGGTGGCCGGTGCCGTTATTACGAGCGATCTTAGTGGCCAGTCAATAATCCCCATTTCAATACCACGCGTCCCGGGTATATTAGGATTCGGTCGATTTGAATGTGGACGGTCCGCTACAGACCGTCTCGAAATTCGAAATTATATTGTCACTTTTAGACTCAGAACGACCGCGTTTCTTTGAACGATACGCACGCTATGTTGCAAAAACTGAACGATTACGTCATTTAATGAACGTTGTCACTATTTCCGTGAATTCTGTGGGCAAAAACCGATTCATAGTAAAAATAGTAATTTAATAATAACGTTTCCGAAATGTGTTCGATGACGCTAATCGGTTGAAATCTGCCAATGGTATTCAATATTTTCTTTAACAACAATTAGATGGGCACCCATACAGGGTGCTTAAACTCATTTTCAATTGTTTATAACAAAATATTGAGAAAAAACATATTTTGTAACATCTATAAATAAGATTTTTTGTGGTAGTTTATTTATGCTGATATGATCATAATTTTCATAAATAAATGATGAATAATTTCATCTTTTACTATATTCTTTTTTAGTTTTTACTTTTAAAAAATCACTAAGCTGATTTCTCTGAAAACTAAGTCAGTTTTCAAGCAAGCAATTCCCCGTCGATTGAAAGCGATTTAATATCAATACCATGAGTGGTTCGCGAGACTATCGCAGCGAACATACGTACACACAGATATCATTATAAAAATGGTTGATATGCATTCTAGTAACTAGTAACCTCGACATATGCAAAAATGCAAAAACTGGGAAGTTAATAAAATCAATATTATTTTCGTTTAAGAACAGAAATGATCAAAGTAAATTTTATTCCGTGTAGGGAAGATCTTCCAGAATTACGTTTTACATATAGATTATATTGCAGGATGTCCAATGCTCCAGGAACTAAGGAGTGTTCACTTTGAGAAACGTTTTTTAGATCAAAACGGACCTTAGATTTGTTGCATAGAATCAACTTTACAAAACAAGGTCTTTGTATAGAGGCGAAAACATGTGATCGGTACCTATATCATTTTGCTTCTCACTGACTCTTAAGTGACAACAAACAAAGAGCGAAAAGAGGTTCTTGGTGTCAACAAAACCCGTAAAGAGTGAATTAAATCTCACTTATGCTGAAGTGTTTACTTTTTACTCCAATTGCTTTTGCTCTTGCAATATTTTTCATTCATTTCTTGTATCTACCTTTACTCCGGCAGATATTGCCATGTGCCATGTCATAATTATTGTTAAAGCTGTACTAATTAACTAACTGATCCGTCAAACGTTCTTTTGCCTACTGAATATATCAAATTTCATCAAAACCGGTCGAGTCGCTTTAAAGGAGTAGCATATAGATACCTATACAGAGAAGAGGCGAGAATCTAATCTTTATATTTTTAATGTTCAAAGATTTCGAACTTTTCTTTTATGCGTCAAACATTCGAAAAATGCAGTGCTCAAAATGAATTTTACGAAAAAATTACAATCGGGTAAATAGCTTTTGACAATATTCAAGTTAATATTAGACGCATATTGCTTATATTATAAGCAAATATGCTCCCATAATTAAGTTTCTTAAACAAATTTAAATAGAGATTCAGTTTCAATTAAAATAAACAAACAAATGAGTAGGTATTTAATTGAGAAATTCAAAAGTTTTTATTTTTTGAGGTCAAATTCTTTCGAGTAAATTTTTCAATCTGGAAAATTAATTTTATATTTTATTTTTATAGAAAAGTATACAACGATAGTTTAACAATAAATTAGAAAAAAAAATTGGTTTTCAAAGATTTAAGGAGCAATTATCTTTATTAAGATAATCTTCTCTAGCTGAACACAATTATTATTTTACCCAGATAGTGTGCTGTTTAGCGTGAGATTAGCTTACTAAAACGAAAACATTGGTATCATTGCACATTTACATTTTATAGATATGTTAAGGGCAATATTGTCAATTCAAATTTCTATAACTATTCTAAACTTGAAAACGCTTGTTCTAGATTCGAATATGTATAGGTAATCTGAATCAAAAGTAGGAAACACAAAAAAACAAACAAACCCAAAAATAAAACCAAAAAAAACATACAAAACCCAATTTTATTTACTCTTCTAAGCGCTGTGCTGTTTTACCCATTCAGCAAATTTTGTATTCTTCTCCATCAATACGATAACGGTATAGCATTGACAATATAAAAGTCCTTTTATTTTTTTGTTTTTGTCAAAAAGTAAAATCCCGAACCCAATCGGTATGGTATATGAGTCCTTTCTCTCATTCATATTTTCAACAGCCATATCCTATTATACCTATGTACCTACTTGGTTTTGAATTTTTTTTGTATAATGTTTAGAGAAAAAAAAAAACCTATTCAATGATTTTACTTCAAAACGTTTTTGTTTTTTGTTATCGTTTTTGCTCTTCTCTTGTTTTTTAACGATTTCACGATTATTTGTCACAAAGCAAAGACTGGTTCATCTATCTAGCCATCTCTGTGTATCTTCCTTAACATAAGTATATGGTATATGTATACTCATCATAACTATTTTTTGCGGGATTGTATGTGTTTGCTCCCATTGTTGTGCTACTGTGCCGATAATGCTACTGACCCATCTTGCTCTGATTTTATTTTTGTTCTTGTTTTAATTTCGTTTATTCGAGTGCATCTGCACTCTCTTCGCGTTTCCCTTTATTCTATTTAGACCGGATACACTTACATTTACAATGAGACACATATATTAATACATACAAACAACACATATACATGCAAATGTCAGCATCGATTATGTGTGAGTATTTTGACGACAGACCAACGACACGACAAACACGGGGTGGACGACGACAACCACGACGGCGGACGAACGACAAAAGCACACTCCTGGAACTCGAGAAGAAAAGCTCCAAAATAAAAGGTTCCACAAACCCACATCATCTTGTGTGTGTATAAAAATAGTATACGCGTAAAAGATGGACAAAAAAATTGCAGATACCTACACACATGTATTTGTACATTTTTAAACATTTATTACAAAAAAGAGGTTTTAATTTGTTTTTTACCATAGAAAGGTCGTTTTGGTAAAACATTAAATAAACATAATATAAAAATGTCTGCAAATAATTAAACCAATGTTGATACCCATCCTGACGTCCGATATTTTTGTCCTTTCGCTTCTTAATTAACTCAAAGGAAGAGTAATATTGCAAAGCTCTTTAACATGGATACATCATCTTTTTTTGTTCCTTTTTTTTATATAAAAATATCCTGCAACCAATTAACTTAAGATTTGTCAATGACTTTTGAGTTTTAAATGAAAAATCATATTCTTTCGACAGATGTTGTTTAAAAAGAAAAAAACAGAATGTTTTCTTTTTTGTTTTGACACACAAAAGGAACAGGGGAGGATGATTATTACAGAATAGATATTTTAGGACATACCGTCAATATTTCCAACTTTTTGTATGTAACAGACGACCGCTCGGCCATATTGTGTTAAACCACGTTAACTGGAACACTCATTCGTCCTAGTTGACTAATAATCCTCATTTCATTCAGCATTTGATTAATTGATGGAAATTGTTGTTTTATTTTCTTTTATATATTAAATTTGAATTTAACTAAATTAATTTACTTTTCTTTGTTTGTTTTGCTTTTGGTTACTTTTTGTTTTGTATTTTTAACTATATGCAGGGAATTTAATTATTTAGTTAAACTTCTAGTTAATTTAATATTTTGAAGTATATGTTTGTGTGTGTGTGTAGTATTTTTATCAGTGACTATGATGGCACTAAGATTTTTTATAAACCAAATTTCCACTGAAATTCTCTAGGTATGGTGATTTTTATTTTTACATAATGTGATATAATTATTTTAATTATTAATTTTGTTATTAATTTGAATCTTTTACTCGGAGAAAGTTTTGCACAAAAAATCACAAAAATCACAGATAAATTATATTAAATTTAACTTTTTTTTTACTTTGAATTTTGTATTTATTATAATTTTTATTTATTTACAAATTCGTTAGACTTTTATTTTTGATATTAAGATCGGCTTTTTTTCTTCTGTGATAGAAATTTGTTGTGTTAGATTTTTTGTTTTCTTAAAATTTGGTAAAAATGCAAATGAATTTATTATGCACACTATTTTCTCAAGAACTATTTTGAATAAAATCGTATTTATTCATTCAATTTATTTTACAGGAAATAAAAAACGAAAGAGACGTTGGCAGAGAATTTTCATATGTACATATATAATTTTCTTACACAAATATTTACACCAGTTTTGTTTTGTTTTTAATCATTATTTCTTTTATTTTATTTTTTTCTTTATATATACAGTAATTATGTGTTATTTCAGATTTCTTGTTTTAATTTCTCCTTTTCATCACCTTATCTGGAATCTTCTTTTTATTTCACAATTTCGCACATAACTAGAATTAATTTAAAAGAGGCACAATTTATTCAACAGAGAAGTTAATATTTTAATTTAAGAATAAGAAATTCACGCAGTATTTTTGTACGTTTCCGTTCGAAACAATTTCCCGATTCTAATGAAAACTGGAAAAATCAAGCTTATTCTGTTTTTACTTCACGAAAAGACGTATACACCAATACAGTGGCCGACAAATTATTATTCACATTCACAATGTAGACTATTGTAAACAAATACAGCTGAAAAATTAGCCAGTATTTGTAGGGGAGATATATAATACAGGTATGACTGGGAAAACTGTTCCATTAACACAGTTAAGGTACTCAAAAAAAAAAAAAAACACAAGACACATAATGTATTTACATACAATTTTTGTAAGGACCCTCGAAAAACCGCTTTAAGGAATTTTTTAATCAAAATTAATAAAAAAAAAAAAATATTTATACACTTTAGAAACCGGCAGTTTGATTTAAACTTTAAACAAATTGAATCATTATTTAAATGAGGCAAACAACAGAATAAAAAATATAAGTCAAAAGAGAAAAAAAAAATCAAAACAAGACGGAGAAACTTAACGAGATTTTGGGAAAGTCAAATTAGGAGGACTGGGATTTTTTACTCATTCCATTCACAGATACACTCTCAAGACACTTTGACCGAAATTCTCATCGTTTCCATCCATCGAGCGAACGAACGAAAAGGGAAGAAAAAAAAACGATGAACTGATTTTTCATGGGAAAATGTTGTAATTTTTTTCCCAACATGAAAAATATGTTTTTTTTCACAGACTTTTTTTTATTAACTCTTCAACAAATTTAAACTTCAATTAATCTAAAAAACACCTTTGCCTCAAAAAAAAGGAAATAAATTCTTTGATGAAAATTTTCAATTCTCGTCTTATATAGGTAGGTAATTTTTTTTCTTCAAGGGATCTTTTTTTTTCTGAAAAGCTTGAAAATTCGTTCATCGAAATTTTCAATCGCACATTTGAGGTTGAAACTTTATGAATTTCGATGAAACTTTTACATCATTGAACTCGCGACAACTTAAATTAATGATTTTCACTATTTTTACTAACTTTTTCACTAATTTTACCACTTTTTATTAAATTTTCCACAGAGCTAACATTCGAGTTCGTCTAACCATTTGGGGGGAGAAATTCAACGAACTTTTACTGGTTACTTTTATTAAGCACAGTGAGCCTTAAAGAGAGAATCAAGAGAGCGAGACAGAGACAGTGACACACAATTTCGACCATTTAAATTTTGCGGAGGGGTTAAAGAAAATTTCCTTTTTGGATTTACCATCATTTGTTGTATAATTTTTTTGTATGGTTGAATTTTTTATTTCATGGGGTGTGGGGAAATGGGTTGTTTTTTTTTTTTAATTTTGAGTTTTCCCGGTATTTGACGCAAGGGTATACTACTGAGAACACTTTTACAAACACGAAACACTTTGATAAGAGATTGGGTTGATTTTGCGTGGGGGTTGTTTCACACACACTGGGTGTTATCCAATATCTCTGATGATAATTTTTGATGAACTCAATTTTTTGTGTTTGGGGTTTTGGGGGGATGGGTAATAGGAGCTTCTCTGGTTGGGAAAGATTTTTGTGAGAGAAAAAATGTCAGTTGAAAAGTAAGGGAAGTTTCGAAACTTGAATAGAGTTGATGGAAGTTCATATGTACTGAGGTTTGTTGATTTTGAAATAATGGTTTGAGATGAGGTTATTATATTGTTTTTGAGGACTTGTAGAGATTGCCGCTGCGCTGAGTGTAAAAGTTTGGCGCTGACTTCGTTGGGAAGAATGTTTTTAGTTTTTGTAATTTTATTGGAAAGTAGATTAATTTTTAGTTTCTTACCTTTTTCAGTAATAAATGATTTAATATTATTGCATATTTATTTAAATTAAAATTTACTTTTATTCAAAGACACATTTTTCTGTAATTAGTTATTTTATTAATTCAGATGATGAATAAGTCAAACTGTGAGAAGTTGGAATTCGAAAACAAGAAAACCAAAAACCTGAGAAAAAACCGCAAAGAAAGCAAATTGAAAACGTAAACAGGAAACCGGAAAGGGAAACTAGAAATTGAATATTTAAAATTGGAAATTAAAACTGAAACATGTCTTTGGTTGCAGGCTGACTCAACTGCTACTAGAAGAGAAAAATGTATACGAGTGGTTTGTCATTCAAACTTAATAAATATAAATAATAAAATAATACAAAAAAGAAAAAAATTTGTAGATTGAAATGCCTTGAAAAATAAATTTGATAATAAACTTTGAATTCTACAAAATTTCTTAAATAATTTGCATTGTGTATAATTTATGAATATTGTTTTTACAATTTTTCTTATTATTTTCCGCAACAAAATTGCCCATTTTCAGCGGGTTGGTGACGTTTTCCCCAAGCCAAAATCCCCAAACGAAAATCCCCAAACCCAAAATCCCCAAACTGAAATCTCCAGCAGCGAAATCTCCAAAGAGAGAATCCCCATGGACAAGATCTCCATGCCAAAATCTCCAAAACAAATATGTTCAAGTAGTGAATCATGCGTACTTTTCTAACTACAACAAAATAAAAACAAATCCGATCAATTTCAATTATTGAAAATTTATGAATGTCAAATCAAAAATTATTTTTTGAAAATTCATTATTTGACGAGGGCGATACAGAAGGCGAGAAGGCGCTTTTGAAGCAAAGTAGATTTAACTTACAAAGGTTAATAAGCCTGTTCAAATAGGTATATATGTATGTCTTTTCTTGAAAACTGGAGGTAGGTATGGAATTTTTTAACCCTGGGTGAAAAAAACCGGAGACTAAGCTCTCCACGAAGCTATTCGCCTACAAACCCAGGGCGCTGCGACTGCAAGCTCTCGGAGACAAGAGATAATGCCATAAGAACTTCAAGCAGATCTACCCAAAGCTGATAACCCCACAAAAATTGCTTGGTCTTGCTGCGACATGTATAGTTTTGTGTTTTTTCTTCAAGTTCTGAGGTCTGGAACATACCTGTTAAGGTTCCGAGTATGCAAGTGTCCACGCCTTCCATACCGAAAACCACACCCTTTTATCTGTTCAGTGATGCTATCGATAATTTTTTGTAGGAGATTTGTTTTTTTTTTTCGTAAGTTTGAAGAAACGACGAAGGAAGTATACATACATACATATGTATTTGGAAATACCAATGAAAATAAAAAAAAAGTTAATAGTCGTTAATGCCAGATTTGTTAATTTTTTTTTGAATTTTGGGTACTATTTGTAGCAATTTAAAAGGTGAGAGTTAAATAGAGGGGTTATTTCCATCGATTTTTTTGCGAATTTTGCTGTCGGTGTTAAAATATACACATATTAGATTTACGATTAATAAGAATAATAACAACAAGGCAAAAGAAACAAATTGGGTTTAAAAAAAAAGATAAAATAAGACCCACTACGTTAAAATATTTTTAAAAATAGATTTTTTGTTTAGTTTGGTATTACCCTGATATTTCAAACAAAAAAACGAGCTGTTTCATTAACTCTATCAATAACGCAGTTTGCGAGGTATGGTTACCGGGCTTTGAACCAAAACTATTTTTCTTCGTTTTTATCTGCATTGTAAGAATGGCTTACCTGATTTGGCTCTAAATTGTTTAAAAGGTGGGTAGAGCCAGGAATCGTCTAGGATACTTATTAGCTGACATTCTAGCTCAGTTAACGTTATTTTGCAATATTGTTGAGAATCTTCATAAATACTTATCCGATTTAAATAATTCAGAAAATACAAAACATAGAATAGGAGTAATTTAAGCTGTATTTTATTACGAGCTGACCCAGAAAACGCTGCTTTGTCATAAAAATATTAATCTTCGGAAATACTTATCCGAAAGATAATGCAAAATTTTTCACAGAAAGAATATTAGGAGTATTATACATAAGCTGAATTTTATTAAGTTAAAACAAATCATGTAATGATTATTATATGTCAGAGCAATTTATTTTGAACGACTTTATGTTTAGCCCTTGCAGCTTTCAAAAAAAAAAAACATTCAAAAAAATGCATTTAAGTTATAAGTTATAACACTCAAATGAATTTTACGTAGACCTACATAGAAATGCTACGACAGCTTTCTTTTTCTTTAGTTTTGATCTTTTCTTAAGTTTTGATGACTTTCAAAGAATATTAGCTTTGACATTTTTTTATTTCAGATAGAAAAAGGCGTTGCTAACAAGTTTACTTACAATATTTAAAATAAAATTAGTAATTTTCATTTCTTTCGTGATAATATTGGGACAATAAATTAGCACCTTATTCACTATAATATCTTTATGGAAAATTATTTTGCTATCAGAAGAAACAACAAAAATTAATCATACTACTATTCTCACTTCTGTATCCTGCGAACAAACAAAAATGGAACACAGCTTTGCAGCTCTGAACACTTTGATACACCAGTAGTAATTGGGTTACTGCTTTCAGAACTGTGGCAACTCAGTTAAGTTAAAGGAAAACTGCACAGTAACCTTTAAGTTACCACAAAAAATTTCTTAAGAGCGGGTACAACGTCCCGCAGGTCAGCTAGTAATAATATAAAACAAAACATGTCGTGAGAGGAACGGTGTAAGTAGACGTACCTGAATATTGGAGTTTTGGAGATTTCAAGGAGATTTTAGCAAAAAGTATTTTTTCTTAGGGGATATTTTCCGTGGGGATTTTGTCGTGGAGATATTGGCAAGTTGGATGTTTTTTTGGAGATTTTGTCCCCATGGTGATTTTGTCTTTTGGGGATTTCGTACTACTCCCTTTTCAGCAATAAAAAAAATTTAATTTTCTAAAGTAAATTTTTGATAAAATCTTATGAAGACAAAAGTTCTATGCTTTGACCAACAGATTTCTACGAGGGATACCCTAAGTTTTCGGCTTTAATAATGATTATTATTACGCGTCTCACGCTTTTTTTTACTTTAAGTCTTTTGACCTACTGATTAAGGCTGTAGGTTTTCACTTCTTCCATCTAACCATGCAATAATATATGCCGACGATCGGGTTGGTGTTGAAAGACCATCAAGCTACTTTCCCAGACTACCGTTACCCTAAAAAAAATCCTACCTTTTTCATGAAAATCTACTCCTTCTTCAAAGTTACTTCTTACAAAGTTATAGTCCTTCTCGATCTTCAAAGTTACGAGAATTAAGGAGATCGGGTTTGCTTACAGTACAGCCAAGAGAGACACCAAACGATGAGAATCAGTGAGAACGAAGTATACAAATTCTTCGTTCAAATATTTCTATATAAGCAGCTGCTTTTTTTTGTAATCAGTTATGTTCAAAATAGTACTATTTCTTTTCTTTCTTTTCTTTCGATATGCAGACAAAAATTGGAGAAAGAATATTGTGTTTACCAACAAGAAAAAGTATGAATATTTTGATTAATAAATTCTTAGCAATTCTGTTTGAATTTTGATATTTGGTATTTAATGTAAAAAGCAAATGTACGTAGTGGAAATAAAAAACGATTCAACGAAAAATGCCTATATTCACATACCTACATATTATATTCTTAATCTGAAAAAAAATTAAACTAATTTGTTGATTCACCAATAGTATATGCAATCCCTGATATCAGAGCATCGCCCACTCAAAAATTAAACAGAATCAAATACATATCATGGAAAATTTTAAACTCACCAACTTCTATATTCAATACATTCTCTGAGATTGTGCTCGATGTCATTCAGTTCTGTATCCAACCCCTTTCGCTTAGCTTCAGTTGCACTGAACGTATGTTTAAAAAATTTATTCAATCTAATAGAAGTAGTTTTTAATTGAGAATATAAGAAAAACACAAATCTCTGAATGATTTCTTGCCTTCTAAGTCGCTCCATTTTCAAACAAAATTTTTATCAAAAACAAAATAGTAAACACAATAAAAATGTATTGTAAATATCAACAAAATTTATTTATTTATTATTTGGTCACTGTTACCGCCGCCGCCGACACCGACACTGTGATCGCAACGAGTATGAACCTCCTGCAATCAAGAGCTGACCTGACACAAAACAATTTGATCGCAGACTAGAAGGCGGTTGTCGTATTATTCTTTTTAGTGTCACTAATAGCCGGTGGACTAATTCAACATTCAAGAGTGATTCTTGAGAATTGAGATAATTCAATAAAACGATGAATCAACAGATCAACACCACGAACAACAACCCCTATACTTTTCTATAAGAATGTCACTTTTAATGCAATTGATATGGTTAAAGGTTTGCTTTATGAAATAATTTCACTTTTTGGTTCACATCAAAATATACTTGGTATAAATATGCTGGTTCTGATTACTCTCGTGAGATTTGAGTAAGTGAAGTGATGTTTGTGTGTTTATTTTCCATTTTTTAGTATACCTACTAACTTAAAGCTAATTTTAACATATAAAAAATCAAACATCGGTATGGATTAATTGACTTTCTATGTTTGTGTTAGTTTGAGAAAACCTCACCATAGAGGCTCCAAAAATGATTTTTTTGAGTTGTCAAACCTCTGCGCGAAATTTAGGCAAAACCGATTTCAAAACGTAGGTACATTTTATAAAATAAAATATGTTTCATTGAGAATTTAATAAAACTTAAACATGTTCTAGTACAATTTTTTTTTTTTCAAAAGCCTCGATGCGCTTAAAAATTTTTTTATATGGTTTGCTTCATTTTAACAAAAGTACTGAAACAGAAACACCCTCTACAGAATTACAAATCCATTTCGATAAGCTTTAAACCATTTTCAAAAGCTAAAGCTTTATTCATATTCCGTAGCTTTTGTCTATTGTAAATTCCAACCATAATAAATGATGAGAGTCTTGACTAAAAGCACATGCATACCTTGAAGAAAGTTTTTAAATTATTTTTTCTTTAAATTTGAAGGTAAATTTTCTTAGTTTTTCATCTTTGCATTCCTTTAACTTTTTTTGATGAGGGTATTGAATAAACAATGTCACGCAAATTTTAAACTATACTTTTTAATTTTATTAAAAAAAAAAATTAATCAATTGTCCTCCCTTAAGCATTAACAATCTGGAGCTTACTGAATTGATTTCACAAAAAAGCAAAAAATTGCTTATATGGAATTATGTGAATTAAGAATTATAACGCTTCGTTCTCCATGATTCTCAACATTTGGTGTCTCCTAAGATTTGTGTTTTTAAGAATGGATGTATTCTAATTTAGGGCTATTAAAAAAATTAAAAGGTTTCAAATGCCATCGCCGAAAACCACAAAATGAATACCCTTGCAGTCTTAAAATGAAAGAGAGTTATGAGTGTCATTTAAGAGTATTAAAAGCTTTATCATCTGCAATCAGATAAGTGTTCTTTTTTTGTAACTTACATTATGTCTCCTAATTTCAGTCTCGTTTGTATAAGGGCACAGCTTTTGTGGTCGCTTGTAGTGCAAGCACGTCTTCTTCGTGGTGGTATTCGAGGAATCATTTGGCCATTACCTTCTTCCAAGCTGGTCATCATTCCGCCACTTATTCGGACCATCGGTGACGATCCCCTTCGTCGGTTCGACATATGTCGTCCAGCTACTCCACCTAACATTCTGGAATTAAATGTAAAGAAGGCATTTGTTTAGTTTTACTGCCATGACTAAAAGAAAACTGTTTTTAATAGAAAACAAATTCGAGAAATCAAATATTGTCTACTTACAGAGTCAAAAGTATTTTCATTTTTGCTTCAAATATTTTTGGTTAGGTACATTTTTCATAATAGTTGGGTTACCTTTATTCCAAATAATAAATACATACCAATAACAATCATAAATTATTAAATTCTCTTTTTGGCGAAGAATTTTTACGAAGAGCTTTAAATTAAGATTATGCTCAAAATGTAAGACATCATTTAGGATGTCGTATTTGCAATGAAGAGAATTTTAACAAACTTTCATGTTCAATTCCAACACATTGATGAGCCAAGTAACAAACAAGCATAAATTCCATATTGACCATGTACGTTTCTTGCTTACATAGAATAGAACAGAATAGACAATAGAGCATATTATGATTAAAAGTATATTTTTAAAACAATTTCCGTATCTGGAATCTAATAAGCCTTTATGGGGTTTGTTGTACCTATACTCTTTTGTAATTTATCATTAAGAGGAAATTTTTAACTATGAAAATGAACTTCATAAATATATTCTTCAAAGCAGATTAAAAGGACTTCAATTCCAAAATTATGGTACATTGTTATTACAGTAATTAATATTCAGGTGCACAAAGATTATTGGATTTCCGTATTGTGTTGCCTGAGCTTCAATATCAAATTTGTCTTCAAAAGCATAAATTCCATTGAATTTCTTCACCTTACTCCTTGCTCCTCCAATCAAGATAGCTACTTTGAAACAGACTTTTATGGAAAGTATTTGATTTGTAAGAAAAGCGAATTTGAGATTTAGAAGAAACAATGCGAAGTCTTTCTACATATTGTAATGTGTATACACTTTATTTATCTCATACGCTCTGTATCTCCTTCTATTGTAATGTCTAATACTAATGTGTATACTTTATTATCTCTTACTCTCTGTATCTCTTTCTATATTTAATGTACACACTTTTCTTACTCTCTTTACTTACTCTATCTCTTTCTATATTTAATGTACACACTTTTCATTACTCTCTTTACTTACTCTGTATCTCTTGTTTATTTAATGTACATACTCTCTTTACTTAATATCGTTTAATTGTAGTAGTAAACACTCGTGAGGGGCAATAATTAATTAAGATTAAGAGAAACTTTTTGTTTAGCATTAAGAACGTTAGCCCCTACAAAAATCCCAGTATTTTCTCTCGAACTTTCAGCTTCCCCAAGAACCAATAGGAACCAATAGTAGTTTCTAGAACCCATCATTTTTGATATAAATAGCCGTTTGGTGGCGAGGCGAGTTAGTTGATTGTGAACTGAGATAAAGTAAAGGTACTGTGTTTGCAAAGTGATAATTGAAAGTGTTGAATAAATAAGTTTGTGAGTAATTGGAATAAAGTGAATTTGTGTTTTATTTAAAAAGTGAATAAGTTTTAATTGTCGGACCAAGCCGAATATTACATTGGTGTCAGAAGTGGGATTAAAACTTATTGAGAATAAAACAGTGAACAGTGATTAAACTATTTTGTTTGAAATAGTGAAGTTAAAAATAAAAAAAAAAATAAAAATGAGTAAAGTTTTGAAAGACTTAACTGTCTCTGAGCTAAAGGCCAAATTAAGCAAACGTGGCTTAAGTGGGGCAGGATGTAAAATCGAACTCG
The DNA here is from genome assembly GCA_943590905.1 of Sphaerophoria taeniata. Classification (NCBI taxonomy): domain Eukaryota; kingdom Metazoa; phylum Arthropoda; class Insecta; order Diptera; family Syrphidae; genus Sphaerophoria; species Sphaerophoria taeniata. The sequence continues at coordinate 32,466,181 of OX016541.1, forward strand.
TAAAACGGCTACAGGAATATCTGGAAGAACAAAATGAAGACCCAGATACGTTTGCTTTCGAAGTGGAAGCAAAATCGAAAGAGGTAAATGCAACTGCCGACTTATCTACCATGATGACATTTCTTCTAGCCAAATTTGAAGAGAATCAAAAGAATGTTCTGGAGCAACTAGAGGCTCAAAGAAATGACCAAAAGCAAGAACAGCAGAATATTCTAGAGCGGTTTGACGAACAGAGAAACCTTTTAGAGGGCAGGTTTACGGACTTCGAAGAGAGAATCACTACTCTCGACGAGCGCGTCGAAAAACAAAATGCACGTTTCGAGAAAATGGACGAACAAATCGAAACCATCACAAATGAACTAGAAAAAGTGCGAAAGATGAAAGCTCGAGAACCTTCTGGTGAGTGCTCAAGGAAGAGAGAAGTGAATCCTCCAAGCTTTGATGGTCAGATACCGTGGTCAATCTACAAGAAACAGTTTGAAGCAGCAGCGTTAACAAACGGCTGGGACGATGACGAAAAATACATTGCTCTTACGCTTGCCTTGAGAGGAGCAGCTGCTGAACTGCTACAAACCATCCCAGCAGAGAAGAACGGTGACTTCAAAGTTCTGGTAAACGCAATCGAACAGCGGTTTGGGGATAGCCACATGACAGAAGTCTTCCGAGTACAACTAAACAACAGGGCACAGAAAAGAGGTGAAACTCTGCAGCAGCTTCAGGCAGATATCGAGCGATTAGTTCACCTGGCATACCCAACAGCTGGCAACGAGATTATAAATCAACTTGCTGTTGAAGCCTTTGTGAGAGCTGTGGGCGATATAAATCTCCAAAGGGCTATTCGCACTGCCGGAAAGCAAACACTACCAGAAGCATTGGCTTTCGCTCTAACAATGGAAGCCGCAGAACAAGCTTCCCAAAACGTGCATCGCGTGAGAGAATTGGAAGTCCAAGAATGCTCTTGTCAGAAGGCTACTCTGGAAAGGAGTCAGCGAGATGGACGAGCACAATGCTGGAACTGCAACAAGACCGGGCATCTTCAACGACAGTGCAGATTACCGCGAAGAGGAACCGCATGCCAACACTGTGAACACAGAAATATATCAACTGGTCAAAGTTACACCTACAACAATGTTGCTTCCCAAGTTGTTTCCCATCCCACCAACTTCGAGGGACAGAAGCTGGCTTCTAGTACCGATAGCTACAGAAACACCATCCGGGTTTCTCAAACGAAACGTGACAACAAGAGCCTGACCGTGGAAGCAAGTATAAACGGCAACAAATGTGTGGCTACCATCGACACCGGTGCCACGGCGTCCATTGTACGGCAGGACCTCGTTAATAAGACATGGCTCCACAACACCAATAGCTATCGTCTAAGGACTGCAACTGGAGAAGCCGCAAAAGTCTATGGTGAGGTACGTCTTAAGATCCGGATGGCAGAGCTGGAATTCTCTCACCTGTTCCTGGTAGCAGATATATGCGACGAGTGCATTGTCGGCGTCGATTTCATGAAAGATCACGGATTGATATTGGACATCGGGAACCAAGTCCTGAAATATCGAAACATCGAGATTCCGATGATCTATGGGATTCACTCATATGAGACCTCGCTATCTGTGAAAACCGTCATCAAAGAAGATCTGACTTTGCCTGCTTCTTCAGAAGTATTCGTGTGGACGAAATTGAAGGGTAAGCCTGGAAGCCATCGATATCTCATGGTCGAACCAGCATCTGTAAAGTCCTCCCAAAACGTCACCATTGGGAAGACTCTTGTTAGACCTGTAAAGAACATGGTTCCCGTACGAATACTGAACATCAAGCCGTACGAAGTTAAGCTTAGAAAAGGTGAGATTGTCGGACAATGCGAATCTGTATCAGCTATAACAAGGATCAGCGAAGAAGAGACAAGGCAAACATTGAAGTCCAAAGAGCTGAACTCCATAAAGACGAACATTCTCAAGTCCTCTAATCTTGGCCACCAACAACGAAGAACTGCAGAAGGTCTCCTCGAAGAATTTGCAGACATCTTTTCGTCATCGCAAGGGAAATATGGCAGAACACAACTAGTTCAACATCGAATCAACACCGGGGATGCAAAGCCGATCCGTCAACCTGCAAGACGCCTTCCACTAGCCAAACAAGGTGAGGTTGAAGAACTGATAACCACCATGAAAGAAGAGGGTCTGATCGAAAACTCTAAAAGCCCTTGGGCGTCTCCAGTGGTCCTGGTAAAGAAGAAAGACGGATCAACCCGCTTTTGCGTAGACTATCGAAGGTTGAATGATGTGACCAAGAAGGATAGCTACCCTCTGCCTAGGATCAGTGATACTCTGGACGCTATGGAAGGAGCACAATGGTTCTCAACGTTGGACCTGAAAAGTGGATACTGGCAAGTAGAAATCCATCCTGAAGATAAAGAGAAGACAGCGTTCTCGACAGGAAACGGACTGTGGCAGTTCAAAGTGATGCCTTTTGGACTGTGCAATGCTCCAGCGACTTTTGAGCGCCTTATGGAATGTGTCCTGCAAGGACTCACATGGAAGTCTTGCCTGGTCTATTTGGATGACGTCATCGTATACGGGAAAACATTTGACGAACATTGCACAAATCTGAGAGCCGTGTTTCAAAGACTTCGAGAAGCCCACCTCAAGCTCAATCCAGAAAAGTGTTCACTCTTCAAAACCGAAGTGAAATACCTGGGACATATCATCTCATCCCAAGGAGTTAAGACGGATCCTGATAAGGTTGACACCGTGAAGAATTGGCCAACACCACAGGACAAACACCAACTCCGAAGCTTTCTGGGTCTAGCCACCTACTATAGGCGCTTTGTCAAAAACTTTGCTGAGATCGCCAAGAGTCTACATCAGCTAACGGAAAAGGGAAAGCAGTTTAAATGGTCAGGTGAGTGCGAGCGCAGCTTTCAAGAGCTCAAGCAACGCTTGTGTAATGCACCAGTGCTGACCTATCCGACTCCCGGAAAACCGTTCATCATTGACGCTGATGCCAGCAATGTCGGGATTGGTGCAATACTATCACAAGTACATAATGGTGAAGAAAAGGTAATTGCCTATTACAGCAAGGTACTCTCAAAGTCAGAAAGAAACTATTGTGTGACCAGAAGAGAACTTCTTGCACTGATCTTGGCAACAAAGCACTTCCATAAGTATCTCTATGGACAGAAGTTTCTTCTCCGAACCGACCATGGAGCACTAAACTGGCTTTTGAATTTCAAGAATCCAGAGGGTCAAGTGGCGAGATGGATTGAGAGGCTGCAGACGTACGATTATGAAATTCAACATCGGAAGGGGAAGCTTCACTCAAATGCTGATGCACTGTCTCGGAGACCATGTAAGCAAGACTGTAAGCATTGCAGATGCCAAGAAGAAAAAGAAGTGGTTACTGTCCAACGAACCAGAACCGATCCCATTAATGGCTGGAGCAACGACGAGATGAGGAAGGCTCAACAAGAGGACCCAGATATTGAACCCATCCTCGCATGCAAGGAACACCAGGAAAAACCAGAATGGGCTGATATCTCCGACAGAAGTCCGGCTCTGAAGGCCTATTGGGCACAGTGGGACTCGTTGCATGTCCAAGAAGGTGTCCTTCGACGTAAGTGGGAATCAGCAGATGGAAAGTCCTATGTAATGCAGCTAGTCTTACCGAGATCGAAGATTATGGACGTTCTGCGAGAGATGCATGATGGAGTTTCGGGAGGCCATCTAGGAGTAAACAAGACGCTAGAAAAGGTTCGACAACGATTCTATTGGCTACATGCAAGGGAGGATGTCGAGAAGTGGTGCCGAAAATGTGATACCTGTGCTGCCACCAAAGGCCCGAACAAAAAGAATCACAGCCAAATGCAGCAGTATAATGTCGGATCACCCTTTGAAAGGATTGCAATAGACGTGGCGGGTCCATTTCCGGAAACAAATAATGGAAATCGTTATATTCTGGTCGTCATGGATTACTTCAGCAAGTGGCCTGAAGCATACGCCATACCGAATCAAGAAGCCAAAACAGTCGCAGACCAAATTGTGTTCAACTGGGTGAGCAGATTCGGTGTTCCATTAGAACTGCATTCCGACCAGGGAAGGAATTTTGAATCAAACATATTCCAGGAAGTTTGTGGGCTTCTTCACATCAAGAAGACAAGAACAACACCACTCCACCCACAATCTGATGGCATGGTCGAACGGTTCAACCGAACCCTTAAGGAACATCTTTGCAAAGTTGTGGACGACAACCAGCGAGATTGGGACCGACACATTCCACTGTTTTTGATGGCGTATCGAAGTGCAAGACATAGCTCAACTGGCCATACACCGTCTGAGATTTTGATGGGAAGGAACATCAGATTGCCGAGTGAAATTAAATTTGGATGTCCCACGTCGGAAACGCAAGCCGAGGATGACTACTTGGATGACCTCAGAGAAAGACTCCTTCAGATCCACGACGATACTAGGTCAAAAATAAAGATGTTCAGTGACCGAATGAAGACACGCTACGATATACGAGCGACAACAACAGAGTTCCAAGCAGGAGATCGAGTGTGGCTTTACAATCCCCATCGACAAAAAGGGTTGTCACCGAAACTTCAACGGGACTGGGAAGGTCCATATACAGTGATTAGCAAAATCAACGACGTCGTGTACCGGATACAAAAAGGAGTAAACTTAAAGTCGTACATCGCGACCGACTACATCGCTACAGTGGTGATGAAGATGATGGATTTGTTCGGGACGATCAATCCTAAGGAGGGGGCAATGTAATGTGTATACACTTTATTTATCTCATACGCTCTGTATCTCCTTCTATTGTAATGTCTAATACTAATGTGTATACTTTATTATCTCTTACTCTCTGTATCTCTTTCTATATTTAATGTACACACTTTTCTTACTCTCTTTACTTACTCTGTATCTCTTTCTATATTTAATGTACACACTTTTCATTACTCTCTTTACTTACTCTGTATCTCTTGTTTATTTAATGTACATACTCTCTTTACTTAATATCGTTTAATTGTAGTAGTAAACACTCGTGAGGGGCAATAATTAATTAAGATTAAGAGAAACTTTTTGTTTAGCATTAAGAACGTTAGCCCCTACAAAAATCCCAGTATTTTCTCTCGAACTTTCAGCTTCCCCAAGAACCAATAGGAACCAATAGTAGTTTCTAGAACCCATCATTTTTGATATAAATAGCCGTTTGGTGGCGAGGCGAGTTAGTTGATTGTGAACTGAGATAAAGTAAAGGTACTGTGTTTGCAAAGTGATAATTGAAAGTGTTGAATAAATAAGTTTGTGAGTAATTGGAATAAAGTGAATTTGTGTTTTATTTAAAAAGTGAATAAGTTTTAATTGTCGGACCAAGCCGAATATTACAATATAAATATTCCTGGTCTGTCTGGGTCGATTTTTTTGGGAAAAAATTCCAGGTCTATATTCCATCCAGAGACGAATGGAAAGACAAAAAATTCCTGAAAGACAGAAGCATTCATTTTTATACACATGGATCGAAGACAAATGATGGTGTTGGTAGTGGTGTGTACTCAGTAAAGCTTAATCTAAGCCTCTCAAGAGGTTCTGTTCTGACTAAGAGAAAACGTGATATCAATTTCTGATATCTTTTCTGACAGTCAGGCTGCTATTAAATCTCTCGACGGTGTCTCAACCAACTCTCAAACGGCCCTCGATTGTTGATCATATCTTATGGAAATGGCGCAGCAATTTAATATTCAACTCTGCCGGGTCATAGAGACATCATAGAAAATTGTAGAGCCGATGAACTGTAAACTTATGCTAACAGAAACAGCCTAAACGATAACAAGCTCTGGGTGGTATAATTTACCAACGTGCACAGACCAAAACTCATATGGCCGTCACTGGACCTAGAGCGCTCTAAAAAATTGTTATCTCAAAGCAGATTACATATTAGCTCCCTTATAGGTGTCCTCACAGGAAACTGTGTTATAGGAAGACATGCAATACGACTTGGTGAAGCCTCAAATGACTTCTAAATGCACGAAGAAGAAGAGGAAAAAATCTCTCATCTTCTCTGCACATGCCCTGCTCTTTCCATAAGACTATTTTTACGATACCTAATCCCAGTAAACTAAGTAAGTAAGGATATTAAATATCTTCTTCCCTAGATTCATGTGGCATCACAACGGGCCTTTTCCTTTGGATTAAGTGTGTGGATCCTGTATCCGCAGCCACTTTAACTTCACCTAACCTAACCTAACCTGGGTCAATTTTAAAAGCTGTATAGTGGATTTTGTAGAGTTCGGTGTTAAGATGCAGTCAGTTAAAAGACATGTATGTGATGAAGTTAACTACTTCAAATTGGAATTGGTCTAATCAAAATCAAAACTTTATATTGTGTCGAGGACTGAGTGGCACTAAGATAGCCAAAAAAGAAACAACGTTACCGGTACACAGCGGATTAAGGTGAAGACATTTTGTTTAATTTTAAACCTTTATTAATTTTGTTTATAAACAATTTAATAAAAAAAAGTTCTAGCGAATGGTAAACTTTAACTTTGTACATATTTTATTAAGAAAAAAGCATATCAAATTTTTTGTTCTCTATGATTCTCAGCGCATGGTGTCTCCTAAAATGTCTGTTTTTGAAAAAGACTGCTAGAAAAATCAAAAAACGTTCCAGTTTTCGATCTCCTTAATACTCACAATTTTGAGTGACGTAACGGAGTAGATTATCATGATCAAATGTAGGATTTTTTGGGTTTACCTTAGGTACACGTCACATATGTATCAAAATGCCGTTTAGTGTTTGAACAAAGTACAAAGTGCATTTTCATTATAAATACGATAACGATAACGGAAAGTCAAGTTCAGTAATGGGAATTAGTTGCAATCGCTGCAGCAATAATGTGTTGTTTCCATTAAAGTAACTTCTAAATTAATGAAATTATTTCAAAAATGTTTCCAGTTTCCACATTTATGTTTGTAATGAAAATTATTTCGTAAATATTTGAAATTTTTTTACAGTTGTGTGTGCAACTCTCATTGCAATGCTACCGACATTCATGAGATAACGATTCTAGGAATGCGTTAATAAAACAATTTCCCTTCATTCAACGAATTCTTTAATAGCATTTTTAAAAAAATGTGCACAAAAAAATTGTCAGAAGTATTTAACTTCACGTTTGAATTAAAAGTTATTTCAACCGACTCAACCTCATTATCATCCCATTCCAATTTGGATCGTATTCGATTTTAAACAAGCCTGCTAGCATCAGTGTAACCATTTTCACTTGCGCTGAAAATGTCATCATCAATGATGTGTTAAGCCATATCACTTTTGATGAATCGAACTCAACTGGCTTGACAGGAAATTTCAGACTCTCTGCACTTTTACCAGAACATGTAAAATAATATATCTCTTATTGTGGTTGGGTCGGTTTCGCCATCACCATCACCCTCACACTACAAACGCAGGTTTGACTTCAGTGCCAGCGTTGTCGTTCGTAAAAAAAAATAAAATATAGTCATACTAACTTGTACAGCTTTGGGTTTAAGGCAAAAGCTCATTCTGCCGTCTCGTCTGCCCTATTTGATGTGAACGTCTAAAAATAGAAATTTAATATGCAAAGCAAACGCCCTTGCAGATGTTGTTGCCTGTATCCTCAACTTGGAGATCTATGATCCCCGAACTCGAATATAAAGCTAGGTACATCTGTTCACATCACCAGTCTACATCAAGTAAAATGTCTCCCTTACAAAATACCCTATCCAAAACCAAATTCCTTCCTACCCTCGGGCATTAGATTCGACTCGTAAGACAATGTTTCTGTCGAGGAAAAGCTGTCAGTTGATTCCATTTCCCAACAGGTGGCTGTGCCAGCTCTTTAAACCGGATGATGTTCTCGTCCCCGTAAGAACGAATGTTTCACAATAAACAGTGACAACTTTAACTTTAACCCACTAGCCCCTAACCATGCAGCCAAGTTTTGAACTCAAAGCCAAAAAGGAAAACTCTTCGGTCTCCGAGGGTGATGAAGATGACAACGACAAGTCAGTCAGGCAGGACTATATCTAACAAGGACCGAGTGAGCTGCAAACGCATTGCTTATTGCTTCATGATAGTGAGGCAATGGTGGGAAAGGTGAGTGTGGTTTTGTATTCACAAAAGACCATCTCACGTTTGGATAGTTTTTGAAGCATACGAAAAGCGACCAAACTGTTGGGAATGCCACAATAGTTTTGATGGTATTTTGTCCTAAAAAAGAACGCACCTTAATTTCTGTCGAGTGGAACTTGTATACAATGGGTGAAGATGTGTTAGTACATACAGACGAGAAAGGACAACTTTTGACAGTAGTTACCTACATAATATATTGGAAAGTGTATTAACCTTAGAGGATGAGCTTCTTTCAAAGAAATAAAATTTGAATCGAATTTATTTTTATTTGCTACGAATATCTAAAAAAAGGTCCAGCTTTTAAATTTCGAAGACGCAGAAGAGAAGAAGCGTTAGGTTCACTGTGGCGTATACTTACTTTTTTGTTTAACTTTGATTTTTTCTTGAAAAAATCTCTATAAAAAAAAACTTGCGAAATATTGGAAAATCCATATGACACAACATAAAAATTTTAAATCTTTATTTGAAGCTATTCAGAAAAGACTTTTATTCTTAAACTTCTCCGAATTAATTTTAAATCATCCCTTAAAAATTACCTCTATACCTCGTCCACTCTTGACGTATAAGCAAATTGGGTATCTTACACATATTGACAATACTCTCAACTCAAGAAAATATTCTTCAAATGAGAAAATGAAAACATTCATAAGGTGTCAGCTCCTTCCATCCACAAGCAGTTAAAGTTGATGATAAAGAAAAAAATGACTCCAAAGAAAAAAAAGCAAACAAAACTTGATAAAGCAATCCATTGAAATGTTCAATCAACTTCTGAAGCCGTCAATGACAATAATATATAGACAGGAATAGAACTTCATGCATACATTCTTGATTCAAGTCAAAATAATTTCACAAACAAAAGTTTGTGTTGAAGTGGTGCAATATAGGGTATTCCTTTACCTGTCAATCATGATAGTTCATAGAAGATTGCCTTGAGTGTTCCCAAACAAACAAAACTTCAAGTCGGAAAAAATGAGCTGATATATTGAATGGAAGAAAATAGAGACCAGTCAATGAAGACCCAGTTCGAGCTCGCCAACAATTCTCTTAGTGCGTGTAAGAAATTGAAAGGACCTTCAATTTTACGCCGATTCCGAATGGCTGAGTTCAGGTTGAAAATAGAAATTGAAATGTTTCTCCCTTTCCTCATCAGCAAAAGTGGATGGACAGTCCGTTAGAAAAAATGTTCATGACCAAATGTGACGGTTGATTTAGGATTTCCAGGTGAAGGGATTCTCTACGGTTTTGAGGGGAAGGACGTGTTAGAAAACATAGCTCTGGATAAAAGGAATGTTTTAAATTGCTTTTCCATTTTTTACTACACACAAAATTTTAATTAACTATCTAAAAATCATGAATTTAATGAAAATTCTTCATAAATTTACTTACAAATTTTATTCATGTATTATTTATAACAGAAATGAACAGGCGATGAAAATGTTAGAAATATTTGTATCATTTTTGTGTTAAAAAAGTTTTCTTCGAACATGACGTCTAGCGTCAAACAGAATCCTGAAATGGGCTGTGTGAAAATATTTTGTCCAAAACATGATTTTGTAATGAAGCATTCATTACAAATAATAAAAACCGCATCATAACAATGACAAACAGCAGCAGCTCACAATTAAAATACCCACCAGCCACCGGTTGTCAAACAACAGCACGTACACAACTAGCACAATCAAATCAATTATGGATCAGTAAGATAAGAAATGTATGGAATTATTTCGGTTGCTAGCGTATAATTCACATTCATGTTTTGGCACAAATTTGACTTAGCTATTGAGGTGAATTTTTGTACCGTGGATGAATATCTCTCTTAAATTTTAACAGCATATTGACTTATTAAAATAATTATCGTATTAACTAAGCTAATTTAATAAAATCGTGGAAGTATGTGAACCCTCAAAGAACTAAATATTTGATATTTCTATAGTCAGGCCCTGGAGGCCTCTGAATTCAACCTTAGCCTTTGATAAAAAACCAGGGTACAGAAAAACTCGCTCCCGAGCGCTCTTTTAAGCTCTTTTAGCTCTCAGCTCGCGAGCCGGAGCTCCTTTTTCAATATTTTTGGCTCCGGCTCGCGAGCTCTTTTTGAGCTCGGAGCCAAATAGGCTCCCGAGCCGGAGCTCTTTTTTTCAATATTTCTGGCTCCGGCTCGCGAGCTCTTTTTCAGCTCGGAGCCAAATAGGCTCCCGAGCTGGAGCTCTTTTTTCAATATTTTTGGCTCCGGCTCCCGAGCTCTTTTTCAGCTCGGAGCCCAATAGGCTCCCGAGCTGGAGCTCTTTTTTCATTGGAGTATGTATACTTATTGTAAATAAGGGCAATCATCATCAGCGGATGGCAATGATTAAAACCTAATTTTTCCATTTTTTATGTGTTTTCTAAACTGATTTTCGGGGCAATCCGGTATTTTTCAGAACAAAATATATATATAGCGACCTAGATTCATATCTTATCTTTCTATTGAGCCATTAACATTCAAATTTCATCAGCGGATGGCAGAGATTTTGACGGATTAAAAACATCATTTTTTCGGTTTTTTAAGTGTCTTCTAGAGCGATTTTCGGCGCAATCCGGTAATATTTAGAACGAAATATCCCTCTAGCGACCTAGATTCGTATCTTATCTCTCTATTGAGCCATTAACATTCAAATTTCATCAGCGGAGGGCAGAGATTTTGACGGATTAAAAACCTGGTATTTCCGGCTGGCTCAATAGAGAGATAAGATACAAATCTAGGTCGCTAGAGGGATATTTCGTTCTAAATGTTACCGGATTGCGCCGAAAATCGCTCTAGAAGACACTTAAAAAACCGAAAAAATTATGTTTTTAATCCGTCAAAATCTCTGCCATCCGCTGATGAGCGCTCGCGAGCTTTTCCGTCCCTTGAAAAAAACAAATCCCATCTTTCAGTTTTATGTCTCTTTTTTATAATTGGCGATCACACAAGGGTTTTTTTGTTAATCCTTTATTAATGTATTATGCCAGGAGCACAGAGCGAGCATGAGTACCAGGAAATGAGGAGAGGGTCAGTGTACATTAGTATTAAATTTCTCAATGTTACAATGACTGGGTAGGACAGAGTATGGTAATATATTCCACATTAGTGTAGTACGGCTATAAAATGAATGTCTGTACTTAAAAGAACGACCGAAGTTGGGCTTGAGAATAAACTGAAAAGTTTTCCTAGAAACGCGAGTATCACAGCAGAATTTCTTAGGTGAAGAATGCAGCTGGCTATTTAACTAGATCACTGACCATTGAAGTAAGGATAACACGATCCGTTTAATGACGTTGTTTCAAAGATGTAAATGATTCAATGATGTCTCCTAATTTATTATTTTAACTTTTGAATAATGACTTGAAACTCTAAGAATTAAAAAAAAATGAACCCTGATTGGCATTAACAGAACAATCCTCTTTTCAGTAATAGAATGTGGTTTCCGTTTCTATAAACGAGTATTATTACAATGATTAGTTATGATTCAGAGATTTGCTTTAACGAGGGTTCTGTTTCTATGTTTACAGAATTGTATGCTTTGCAAATAGGTAACATTCAGTTTTATACGCTTAAGCCTAGTACGCAGATCGAGCTAAATTTTAGCTTCCATACGAAGTTCTCTCCAAAATTTAGCGGAGCTAAAATTTAGCTGAGCTTTTTAGCGAAGAGGTACGCAGCTCTAGCTAAAAATATTTTATTTTTTTCGTAACTCTACATAATCAAAAATCAAAATTTGTCAAAATTTAGCCAGTGAAATAAATGTCCGGTACATTATTCTCGAGCTAAATTTTGACATTATTGTTTTTTTTGTAAATAATTTATTTATATTTCAATTGCATACGCCAACGGATGTGTTTTATGAAAATTGGCTTCTAACAACTTTGTTTGTAAAAGAATTTTCTTAAACCTTAAGGTTACGGTGGCGAAGAGATGTGTTATTAAATTTCTAATGAAGACAATTTGAAAATTCTACTATCACCAGCCTACCATCAAACAAAGTGCAAACAGTACGAAATAATTCCTTTGCAGGCAAACGACCGTCTTGTTGGTTTTTCCTTGTCTTCAGCTTAGCCAACATCCGCCCACTGTTTTCGCAAATTATCTTGCCAAATGGATAATAACTCGCTTCAGGCTGTGATTATGAAAACTATAAGTTGTCACACAATTCACTCCCTGGCAATAGTCGAGTGTCAAATTTTGTTCAAGTGACAAAAAAAATGCAACGAATATTCGGGAAGCTGTTTTTTATCAGCTTTTTGCATTGCATGCCGTTAATGGGGCTGTGAATTTCTCTCGAATTATTCAATTGTCCGACCAGATTCGTCAATCAGATGAAATACGTTCTTTGGTTGTCTTCTCGCAGAAAAGTCTCCAAAATAATCTTGTGTCAAAATTTAGCCAGGAATTTAGCTGATGTTTGGAGAGAAATGTGTGAGCTAAAATTTAGCGCGATCTGCGTACTAGGCTTTACAGTGTAGAGCAGATTGTCAAGCATATTTGTATATTCTCCATTTATATCGTTTCATTAAATATAGTGCCCAATGTTTTAAAAAAATGAAAACGTTCTTTTGAAAACCGAACCATCATAAATAAAGCTGCACTCACTTTGAATAATGCAATTTCCATACCCAAATACATGTGCATTAAAAAAAAATTATAAATCAAAAGGCAAACGGAAATGTATGTAGTTCATCATGAATTTCTGCAGCACTAATCTAATTCTCCAGTAATTTTAAATCATACAAATAAAACACTCTAAAAAGCGAAAATAAACTGCTTTTTTGGCCTGCAGCAAGAACACAGAAGCTTAAAATAATTTTTTGTCAATATTTAATATGCAATAATTATTAACAGCATTTAAAAATTATGTAGGTACCTTTTAATCTGGGAATTTTATTTTTTAATTATGTTGTCGTTCTCAAATAAAACTTTCGGCAAGAACATGCGAGCTTTATTTCTGAGGGTAATTGCGAGAAAGTGGAAACAATTAATGAGATGAAATTATGTTCAAGTTGCAGCCCTTTGGCAAAACAAATTGTTCAAAAGCATTAAAATTGTCGTGCAAATAATGCAATCCGTAAAATGAGCAAGTTGGAACACAGTTAATTTGAATTGTTAATATAAATTACTTTGTTGAGTAATTTTCACATGTTTTGTTGTTATAATTTTATGAACTATAAACATAGCATTTGTGCATATATTATAATTGTTTTTCTTTTATGTACACAAATGAAACAAGTTGTATATTTTCACACTCCATAAAAATTTTCTAATAATGATGAAAAGCATTTTATCTATTTCCATTAATTTTATACTGTTTTTATTGATCACACACATGGTGTCGGGAAAAAATATTTATGAGTGATAAGATTGGATAAAATCGTGCTTATTTCAAAAGTTCAGTACTTAGAAAAAATCTAATCTATTTACTCGAATGGTTGGCAAAGAGGGTTTCGAATGGAGTAAAGTTATGAACTCTCGTGAAGGACGCGGTTGACACTATAAAAATAGATAAAGTGGTAATTATTATGTTGAGTAATTAATTCTCAAACACTGAACAAAACACAGTGGGCTTTCTAAAACAACCAGAGGTACAACTTGCTGATGAGGATGGATTGGATTTCTCATCATAATCATAATGTGGGCGGCTCAGTTTGCTATGTCGAAATCGTTTATGCTAATCAACGATGCCCTAGTAAATTGATAAGTTGAAGAGTATTTTGTAAACCGATTTAATTCGAGTCGCAACTCGAGACAACTGGGTTTGCCGTTTGCCAACGCGGTTCACCAACTCGGTTTGCCATCGAAAATCGATCTAGAAAACACTAAAAAACGGAAAAAAATGAGGTTTTTAACCCGTCAAAATCTTTGCCATCCGCTGATGAAATTTTACAGTTAATGGCGAAATTAAATAGAGAGATAAGATACGAATCTAGGAGAATATTTCGTCCTAAATATTACCGGATTGCCCCGGAAATCTATTTAGAAAACACTTGAGTGTACATTTCTGAAAATATGTCCTGACAAACCTAGCCTATAAATAAAACTTACATTTTTAAAGAGACCTCCATTTTTGCAATAATATGTCTTTTCTTTTGGCCTTACTGTCGTTCACCTATTGCCCTTGTCGTTGGATTTCGTAAAACAACATAGCCCATTCCGGCTATTGCAAAAAAGCCATTTGACACCAAATATTGATTAGCCTTCCAGGCCAGCTGTTTTATTCCAGATAAGAGTTATATATCACACATGAATGAGAAGAAGATACAATATTTGCAGAAACACATAGTAAATAAGATAAACAACAAAACAAAGTTAATGTTTCTTTTGTTCAATACCACCCGCTTTATTGACAAAATCCTTTGGGATAACCACAAAACCTTTTGGATATTACCAGATACCTATACTCCTATGTACGGGTAAATATTTTCTATATAAACTAAGTACTTAAACCATGATGCGGCAGCAATGTTGAAATTTGCTTTTTTGATGTTTGTTTAATCTAATATTCAAGTTGATATCATATTTGTATCCATTAATTTCATGAATGAACGATTTCTATGATAACGTTGGTTTTGGGTTAATATAAGAGGTAAAGTATTTCCATAAACGTAGAATCTAAAAAGAAAGTTGTGTACAATTTATCTACAAAATATGTCTATAGAGATCAAGCCGATAGTTTGAATCCAAGTTTGTAAAATATGATTATAAACGTTGGTACTTACTTTCTGGTTTAAAATATATCCTCTTTTTAATTGTATATCCGGTCAACTGTGATCTATAAGTATTTGTGTATCCAAGAGCATAATGAATTGTTATTTAAATGATTCCACCCATTTTACTGAAAGATGTGGTCCGGCTTAAAATTTTTTATAATGGCTGCGATTCACTTTCACTCTACGAAAACAATGAATGTATAATTTCTTATTTCAACACAAATTAATTTGCAGGATTAAAGTCACACAATGCTTAAAACGGTGTATAAAATGATGCAGCGCCACGCCAAGTCATTATGATTGCTGACGCAGCGCAGCCAACATTCAACAATACACATCGGTGGGAATAGCATACAACAATAAAAAAAAAAACTCCGAGCAAATGTCATTCAAATAACAGGATATTGAAAGCTTACATAGCCAGGGATACAGGATATTAAAAACACACAGCAATTCGCAAAAGCGGTAACAATCTGTAGTCGTGATTCGAAAAAGGATGTTGCATCCACAAAGCAAAGTTCCTTTTTCTTCTTCTTCGCCAGGATTTGCAAATTCAAAAATACGAATAGATAGCAAGATATCGGTGATGGTTGCTCTCCTAACGATGCATTTCTGCCAACAAATATTTTTTTTGAATATACAAAACTCCCTTAGTAAGTACATGAGGCAAGAATACAAATTCGAGCAATGGTAACGATCTACAAATTGTTGAAATTTCTCAAAATCTTTTTAATCAGATTCTTAAGATAAAATGTTTTTTTCTTTATTATTTTTTTTCGTTTGTGTCTTTTTGAAATAGCAGTCGAGAAAAGATGTTATCTATCTACTATTTAAGATACATACATAAATGTTTGGCTACGATAGCAAACATTGTGTTGTAGCTTGTAGGATGTCGCATCAGTGAGGAGGTTGAAGGCATTTAATTTGCATTTTATGATGTCTGTATTCGTATAATCCTGAATTGGAATGCCAAGATGGAGATTGGTGAAGGCGCCGCCGTTCACCGCCAATGATATACCTTATGCCTTATGGTATGGAGAGAGGAGACAATGTAGTTCATAGAGGATAATCCATTCTGTAACCTCAGACTTCGTTATTCGTCATAATTCTTCAATGAATCTAAAAATTTATGGTTGCCAGTTATTATAATAATATTGTTTCTGATTTGTCTCGAAAACCTTAAATTGATTTGTGGGTCGCTCAACTTATATGAAAATATTATTATACAACAGACATGTGTTAAATAAAAATTTATACCCACAAATGTATGAAAACATATATTTTTGAATTGATATGTCCACATCCTACGGGGAAAGCACTGGCACCAAATATTGTAGATTCCAAAGACAGTTAAGACGCATTGATTTAATTCAAAATAAAGCAGAAGAATTTTATTAAATACGTAATCAGGCTAGCTTGGTTAAATATTCCTTGGCGGTCAATAACTATTGAAAATTGCTTTAAGCCCAAAAAAAATGTCCGTCTCCTGTTGTTAATAAAAAAAACAAAACAAAATTAATAACCCTTCAACCTTCATTGAAAACACAAAAATTATGAGATGAACTGAAATGCATTTTATAGCCTTTTTCGTACTCTGCCATAAAGCCATAAGTTAGCAGAGTCACAAAAACTATAAAAATTGAACGTGAATATGCTAGTACAAATATAGTTTTTCAGAGCTCGAATAACGTTATCGTGTCACTACTATCGTCACAAGAAATAAAGTCACACACAAAACAAACTAATAGTTTAGTCAGTGAAAGGAAAAGAGTTGCCAGGTTCTTCATGTTAACCCAACTTTTGGGACGCGGTTTAAGGAAAAATGTGAAAAAATAACTTTACAAAAAAACACACGTTGAACATTATGAAATGTGATTGGCAGTTAGGAAGTGTTCCCTTAATTGTCAATGCTCGATCACATTTTTCTATTTTTTTAACTACATTGTAGACGTATTTTGTTTTGATTAAATTATTGAAAATATTTTAACATGGAATCAATAGATTTACAAGCCTCGACTTTTTCTGGTTGGTTCGATAAAACAATTTACAGGCCCTTAACTGGACGTTTTTAACAAAGTGAGTTCTCTGGAAGAAAAAGTGTTCTGTCCCCCCATGGTTTGCTCGTCATTTGAACTAAGATAAAGAAGTCCCCTTTAAGCAGGATCAGTGTCCCTATGCAAGGAGCTCAAATTCATTCCTGAAGAAGAAACCGTGTGTTCAGTTAAGGGCCTGTAAAGTGCCTTTCTTGTCAGTTCTTTAATTATTTTTTCCAATCTTGAACATACCCCATCTCCAAAGTTGTCAAATAATGCATTTTTTCATTGAAAGTCCATTTCTGTTAATTTTAATTTTTGTAGCATCCAATATTCTTAAAAAGAGTTTAGTACTTAAATCGAAAACTGCTAACCTATTTGATTGCACACATGGGAACAAATAAATATTGTTTTTTTAGAACCAACCTGAAGTTGAGGCCTTAAATCTAAAACTCATTCCATGTTAAAATATTTTCAATAATTTAATCAAAAAAAAAAAAAATACGACTACATTGTAGTTAAAAAAAATGGAAAAATGTGATCGGTCTTTGACACTTAAGGGAACACTTTCTAAGCTGCCAATTATACTTCATACATTTCAAAGTGTTATTGTTTTTTTTTTTTTATGTATGTTGAGGATGTTCCTTCAACCTACCATACATATTTTAAGATGATGTTCAAAAACGTTCGTAGACGACTCCTTCGTTGGATTAGAAACTTTCTTTTGGACAAATCATAAAAATGCTTTTACCAAGATACAGGTTTTCTTATCTTATATTTTGAAATATATTGGCTTATTTTTATACCTTGAGATAATAGAAAGTCAAAACTATGAGTAATAAAAAAGAAAAGAGCTTTTCAAGCCGTTTAAGTTAAGCAATTATTAAAAAGAAGAGTCGATTGCCTGAAAGTTAATTGACTGCAGTCAAAGACTTGTTCACTTAAACCAAACTCACTTAAGTTCAATGACTTTTTATTGACTAAATTCTCTTAAGCGTGTTAAAAAGTATGGCAGTTAATAACTTTATCCAATTGACTGCAAAAACAAAATCTGGTTACTGTTCCTTGACACTAAAATAACTTTTTCACAATTAACTGCGACTTTACTGACTGCATTAACACAGTACTGCAGTCTTTTAAAACTCTAGTTTCCAGACTCACATCGCACCTCTTCGGAACAGAACCCAAAGTCTTACTTTCGACTACAAGAGATTTGTTCTGCAAACGTAGGATACGAATGTGATTTACTTCGACTTTAATTGCAGACCTTTTTATATCAACTCTTCTCAAAAAATGTTTTTGGTAAAAGAGCTAATAATACTTGTATTAAATTTTTGAGCTGTAGTATTCTTTTCAAAGGCCTTTGATGCATTTGGTCATTTTAAAATAACATAAATTTAAATTGTATTAATTTGCGACATTTAGGTAGTGGTTTTTATGGGAGCACATTTTATACAAATCTTGAATCTACTCAAAAAAGTCTCTTTTGCTTTGTAAACCAATGACCATTTAAAAATAACTTTCCTGAATTAAAATCTATCAAAGAATATTTCCGAAACAGGATTTCACACGAAATCGAGGAATTTACATGGAAAACTATGCCCCGACTTCATCAAATCAATTTGAATTAAATTCAAAATTGTCATTTTTTATGTTTATTAGTTCAAAAATCAAGGTATCATCAGATAAGCCACACTTCTCGAGCGAATTATAAGGTTAAGTCATATAACCTTTTAGAGCATTCGCTGCTAAAAACAATAGTAAGCCCTGTTAAAAAAACAAGCAAACAAAATACAAAAAACAATATCAACTTGTTAAACTATTTGCGGCAACCATATGCGAGTTAAAACCTTTTAAAATGACACAGAGCGAGAGAATGTCACGTAAATTTTAACTCAATTCACAGTTTATTTGTTTGTTATTGTTTGCTGGATAAAATTGAAGCATGGATTTTCGACAGAATGGCAAACAATTAAATCAAGAACAATATTTCGTGATTCACCAATCTATGCTTTTTTGTGTGCTTTCAAAAATTGAAAAGTCACACCAGTGCTACGTAAATGCGGAAACGGGTTGTGGTTGTACATACCTACTATTTGCAATGTACTTTAATACTTCAATTTCATTTCTATTTCCGCTTATTTTTCATAAGTTGAATTAAAACTTTTTCTCGCTGCGTTTTAAGAGGATTAAAAATTACTGAATGGGAAGTACAGTGGCTTTTTTACAAGAACGAGTTTTGTTGAACTGGTAGATTATAAGCTCGAATATATAAAGCATAGGTACTAACTTCAAGGAGATGTTTTTTTTTTCATAGTGAAGTTTCAACTCAGATGTATTTAACTTTATGATAAGTCGTTGTTCGGTTTAAGAGGAAGAGGCAATCTTTAATAGTTTTTAAAATGTTTCCCAAGCGCTCCACTGTGATTTTGAGCGCTTAAAAGGACTTTAATTTATTAAACTTTTTAATAATGAAAAATATTTTATGCTTGTACAGAGTTTGTGATGCAACAACGAACAATATTGAATAGGTGCGGGGAAATAACTCCACGGGAACTAACTCCACTGGGGGATTTACTTCCCACCAAGTGAGAACTTACTCCACTTTTGTAAAGTGTAGTTAGTTCCCATGTACGGTGAGAACTTAGTTCACTTTCTAATGGGAACTAAGTTCACACATTTATACATGGCGCAGGGAAACTGGTCCGGAAGTCAGAAGTCCCGAAAATGGGTTTCGGGGCTAATGACCCACTATGGTGGGTCGTAACAACAACCCCAAAATGTCCTATATAATAAATAAGATCATTTTTATTTACTACCTATTTGTCGACAAAATGGATAGAGCAATTCATTTTCAAAGCTGTTGCCGTTTCCTTTAATTTGGAAAAGCATGCTAGTGTCTGGATAGCAGGTGCTGCACTGCAATGATTCATTTTGAGCATCTTTTTTCACCTTGGTGGATGATAACTATCTGTAACACTCAAAATCAATTTGGTTTGATTGGGAGTGAAGCGAGCGGAAAAAATTTTGCCCAAAAGAGAATCAATTTAAAACACCCCAAATTGATTCTCTTTTGGGCAAAATTTTTTCCGCTCGCTGCGCTCGCTTGCAATTTTTGGTTCAAGCTCCTAATCCTTAATAATACAATTTTTTTAATCATTTGAGAGGGATTGTAGAGTTAATAGAGTCAATAAAAAAAGGTCTTTCTGATGGAACTTTTAATGTTATTTAAATAGCTCAGTTATTTAAAATGACAAAAAGATGCAACAAGATGAAACTGGGTTCAAGTACAGTGTGCTTGTAGAATGCCCTATTCTCACCGAACACCAAACTTCAGAAGAACGTTTGCATAGGAAAAAGTTTCCTTTATGTCACATAAACTTACAGCATGCGGTATATTTCAATTGTTATATACCGTTTTAGAAAATGTTTAAAATTAATAGCAAAGGTCAGAAACCCCGAATTTGATTTCTGGACTAATGAACCAGTCAGGGGTCAGATTCTTAAAAATGGGTTTCCGAATGACTAAGTTTCTCAATATTTTTGTGCATGCGATTTTTTAAAATTATTTTCAGTCTTAAAAACTGAATTTCGGAATGACTTCGTTTCTAAAAGACATTTTTTTTAATTTCACAAACAAAATTGCTCAGTAAACTTGAATTATTATTCTAATTTTTTCTCAATTAAAGTGGCAAATTATTTCAAATTCGAAGGGAACTAGATCCACTAATTATTTGAGGAATTTAATTCCCACTGTACATGGGAACTAACTACACTTTACAAAAGTGGAGTAAGTTCTCACTTGGCGGGAAGTAAATCCCTCAGTGGAGTTAGTTCCCGTGGAGTTATTTCCCCGCACCTATTGAATATGGTATTCATTTTTTCTCTTTAATGGTTCGTTTTTTAGAAACGAATTTTCGAGATTCAATTTATTAAAAAAAAAAACCTCCAAAAATAATTATTGATCTGTAATTCAGTAACGGTCACTCCAAAAAAGTTACCAATTACGGTTTAAGAAAAAAAACACTTAAAGGTATTCACTGAAGTATAAATTGTCACAAAAAGAAAAAAAGAGAGAGAGAGAAAAAAAAGGAAAAATTCGTACAGCTCACATACTAACTACCTAATTAGTGGGTTTACTCTTTCACTTGTGTGTTATGTGTTAAGTTGTGTACATTGCGTATATTAAACTCAATTAATTAGCAGGTAAGTTTATTTGTAAGATATTTATCAATATGGTTTCCCCAAACCAAGAGAACAAAAATTCTTAATTGAATTAAATTCATATGAAACAACATAATATTCTTTTTAAGGGTTAAACTTGCACTTGTAACAATTCTTTTCAGAGAAATAAAAAGAAAACGAAAGAAAGGAAGTTTTGACATTTTGGGGAAGAAAAAGAATCGGACTAAGAAATAAAGCTAATCTTTTAATCGAATTAAACTGTCAAAAGGAGTTGGGTTTTGCTTTGAAGTTTCTTTTTGTTGAAAAGTAAAATTAAGAATGCACTTTTGAGGGTGTTCAGAATCGTAATGCTCCAAATGGATTCGGAGTAAAGATAGTGAAAAGAAGATGGTCTTCAGATTAATAGGGCTTACTATCATTTGTCTTTTATTTTTTGGTAGGAGTTTGTTTTGGACTTAACATGAAGTACAAAGAGTGATTTCGATTCTACTTAGCATACAAATAAGGAAGAACAAATGGGTAAATAGTAGAAATCAATTTATATGTCAAGAAGATGTGCATCAGGTATTTTCTTTCCGATTTCAGAAAAAATGTCAAAAATACTAAAAAAAAACAGCAAGTCATTTTTATAACTGAAAAGCTAAATTTCAAATTTTTAAACTGATCCAAGATGTTCGGAAATAGAACCTTAATTGAGATTTATTTAAGCTTGAACTAGTCTTCAAGGGACAAGCTGGTGAGACTTGTATTTGTTCAATTCACATATCACTTAATTGTTTCAAGACTTCTAGTTTCAAGGTCAAAATTAACAATGGCAAAACACCATAAATTTAAATTTTTACAAAAAACGGTTTTTATTGTATTTACTTGCGAAATTAAGGTAGAATATAATGGCAAGTATTAAATTCGTAAAAAACAAACTTGATTGATCAAATTTAACATTAGAGAAGTAAAAATAAGTGAGTCCGGCGATTCCGTCCGCCTGTTAACGCACGTACAGCCTTAACCACTAAACGATTGACTTCAAACATGAAAATTGGAAGTTTTAGCGAATTCGTGTGGGTCAAAAACCAAAAGTTTCAATTTTCTCAAAAATAGTTCCTACGATTTTTTTTTTTAAAGTGTCTCGACAAAATTTTATATTGCTTCAAAACGGTCCAGTCTTGTTGGGTCTAGCTGATAACGAAGCCACACTTGAACTTAGTACTATACCCTAAAAAGATGTTGATGAGCACAACTGAGATTTGAGGAAGACAAGCTAATTGAACTTGTTTTTTTATTTCGAGTATTTTTAGATAAACAAGCATATCGAAACTTGAATCGAAACGATAGATCTTTGGAAAAAAGTGTTGATATATGTTTATAGATACTTTTATGACATAAAATTTTTGTCTAGGTCATTTTATGGTGAAACTTACCGTTTTGCTGAAAATCGCGAAAAACTCATTTTTTTGACATTTGACCTTGAATAAAAAAAAAAATTCCATACAGGGGAACGATGAGGAACTTTCAAATTTTATTTATAATTATATATTTTGAACAATTTTGCGAGCATGTTGGGAATTAATGTAAACTTGAATGCCTAAATTGACCGGACTACAAGTGTTTAGTGCTGTTTTTCACAATTTGCCTGCAAATTGTAACCATTTGAAGTTACATGGCTGCAGAGCGATTGTGTGTGGATTATGACATATAACACATAATATGCTTTCATCGTTACACAAATCGTATTGATCCTGGGGCCCTACTATGTAATTCGATTCTACTTTTGATTCTATTCGAAACTCATTTGCGATTCTACTTTTAAATCGTACTATGTATGAAATTAGAATAGAACGCTAGTAATGCCAAGCTACTTGCTAGAAAATTTGCGATTTTCGAACGAGTCTCGGATTTTTTGACACAATAAACAGAAATAAAAAAAATTAGCTGTGGAAAAAATCGTTCAAATTTTAAATTAAAATATGTATGAACATGTACAAGTCACACATAAATGGACAACGTGGATTGTGGAGTGATGTGCTTGTGTTTTTTTTTATTGTGTCATTCGCGCCTGTACAATGTGCAAGTTAAGTGTTACAACCACGGTTTTGCTAAAAAAATATACATATTTATTTGGAATATCTTTTTACAAACGACCGTTGTGGTTGGTGCTGCAAATCAGACTGAAGTTATTATTTTGGGATTAGCTTAGCTTGGGAAGCATGAGATATAGGTCCGGATAAGGGACCACCGAAGAATACACAAATGCTGAATTGCATTTGGTGTTGGATTGCATTTGCAACGAAATTTATCTGAACGTACAAATGCTGGATGCATTAGGAAATACATTTGCTGTGGGTAGCATAACTTGCATGGGAAAATTTGTTTATCAACGTACTAAGTACATCCTACGAACCTTTTTTGTGTCGGCAATCACGGCCTTGTATTTATGTACAGGTCGCCCTTAACAAAGAACATGCTCGTCGGACTTGCTCGTTTGCATATTGCATTATTACCTATACGTCGGACAGATTATTGACGAACCAAACCTCATTTCGTGTTCATTTTTTGAAGTCTGAAGATGTGTTAAGACAAAGCGCAAGTCGCTGTGGCTGTGCTCATGGTCATTTTCATTTCAGAGAAAAAATAAGATTTGCACGCGATCCTGTCCCTACTCCTTGCATGGGGAACAACGAAACCCGCGGCGGGGAACATCATGGTGTTGGCATACAGCGAACAGTGCGCGAAGCCACGAACCATCCTCTACACGAAGAATTTATATCAAGCTCGCACCGAATATGTTCATTATTAAGGGCTACCTAAAGGCAACTGTATCGGATGAAAATGAAACCATGAAAATGTCCATACAACATACCAAAAACATCTATTGAGGGAGGTATTGATGGCTTCGGTTAGGTACAATAGCTCATTGAACTTTAAACCAACTTTTTGGCCAAAAAACTTCTCAAGCCAATCGGCTGGATAACACATTTGATGTAGAGTGATTATTTGCGATTTTGCCTTGTTTTGAATTCTACTTTCGAATTAGAGAGTTCCTGTTTTTTTGCGAAAGCATACAAAAATATACTTGGCACTACTAGAACTGTTCGACTATCGCATATTAAAACAATCTTATAGAATTACAGAGTACGGAATTTGCGAATTCGAATAATTTTTTTGTAGAATCGAATTACATAGTTAGGCCCCTGATTCTATTTTCACTTAACATGGAATTTCGTCAATAAAAGTTATATTTGTCTTTTTGGTCATCAGGTGTAAGAAGTATTTTGTAAAAAACTTTCCCCACATTCCGAAATTATGTTTGAAGCAAATAAAAAAAAAGCCCTGAATTGATACTACAAACCTTTTTTTCGGAGAAAGAAAGTGAAAAGTTAAAAATTTCGCCCGAAAAGTTTGCAGTAAGAATATTAATATACGATTTTTAATTTCAGCTAACATTATACATTTTTAAAATTGATCAAATAAAAATGATTGAGGATTTGGATCTTGAAACAAAAAAATATAGTAGCTACAATTGCTAACGAGCTCCCAATCAAACCAAATGAAAAAAAGGTGTTCAAAGTGTATCATTAAAATGAAGTATCTGCTTTCAAAACCCTTTAATGCATTACAAGATATGTAGTAACTGCTTTTCCAAATTAAAGGAAGCGGCAATTTCGGGCGATATTTTTAACTTTTCATTATCTTTCTCTGAAAAAAAGTTTGCAGTAGGTATTGTTTCAACCTGTAATTTTGCAAAAAAGAAAATATATTTATGTATTGAACCTAAACATGTAAGTCATGGAAAAAGAAAGAATTATCAGGTATGCTTAAAGCAACATGCGAGAACTACGCTTAAAGTTCAGTCATCCAGAACATGACATGGGGCATTGTCGGATAGTTGATTTACTGAGGAAGTAATTTTGGAAGACCAAAAATTGTTTACGAAAAATCAACTTCCAAGATCGTTGAACGGTTTAACGTTTAACCATCATACCTAGACGTTACAACTCAGACATCAGCAAGCCAGTGATTGCAAAGTACGGTTCATAGTTCGGTTCTGTTGTTTTGAGCAAGTTAACTGTTATGTTATGCAAGAAGTCTTGAAAAAATATTTTTGACTAAAAACTTTAATTGGCCTAATTTCAGTTTCGTAAAGTGAAATAAGGACTTGGTTTTATTTCTTAACAAAAGTTGTTCTTATTTTAATTTCTCAAAGCGAAATAGGGCCAACTTTAAACTTCGAGGTGGCCTTATTTCGCTTGGCGTTGTTACACGGCACCTTTCAGGGTAGTATATCAAATCTTGACACACCAAGTGATTTACATTTCTCCTTTTGAAGAGTTGAAGAAAGTTTTTTACGAACTGTATAGTGGAAATATATATGCTCACTAATTCGAAAGAGTGAAAATACGTTTTTTCAGTTAACTTTATCACAATCCCTTGATTGTGTGAAGGTTTTTCAATTTATTTTGGTCAATCTTTTGTTGATTCTCAAAATTCTATTGACAAACTCTACTTTCAATATTAAAATAAACGACCTCTATTTTTTTTAACTAGCATTTCGATAGAAAGTGACAGAATGTTTGAATTTCTTTCACTTCTTAAAGAAGACTATTCAAGTGCACAAGATGGCATTCCACCCATTGCATTGTTAAAAAAAAAGACATAAAATATCAATGTCAATGGGTTTTTCAAAGAAGCGAATAGTGACTTCTTATGACTTTTTATAATTTCACAATTTTGAATCATCCTGTGACTGTAATATTTCTTGGAGTTTTATTAACATCTCGTTAAGGCTCTTCTGAGCATATTAACAGTATCGTCAATAAGGCCATTTCAATGTTGCGATTTATAATCACAAGTCTTTGCATTTTTTCGTTTGTTCGTCCTCACTTTGATTACGCTTCCCAGGTTCGAACACCCCTTTTCGATATGCATTTTCGGTTCGAATCCGTTCAATGGAATTTTACTGGGGTTGAGGATCTTTTGAACATTCCTCCTCATAAATAGGGTTTGTCAACTCTTTCGATGGAAACATTGTTATACTGACGTAACGCTTAATTCGCCTTATTTCCTTTAACCATCGATCGGGTTGGAGGTTACAATTTGCGTGGTAGGGATATGATTAAGCAGCCATTGAACTAACGATGGGATGCATAAGCCCTTGAACACGGACTTTACAAACTGCAACTCAAACAATTTTATTTTTATTTTATTAAAAATTATTTGAAATCACTACTTAAAGCAAATGTTCGACGCACAAAATTGTTCTACTTCGAGATGATGATGTTTTGATCTTTAAGAAAAATGCCTTAATTAACAAAGTCTGTCTGTTTAAAATGCTCTAACAAATTTAAAAAAGTTCTAAGCAAAAAATGGTAACAGCCCAATCTTCAAAATACAAGAATTCATTCTGAACTACATAATTTCATAAGTTGGATATTTTTTGTCGCAAAAATGATTTATTCTATTCTAAGGACTCTCCCATTCGCAAACCTAAATTTCTTCTCTTATTTTGAAACCAATAATAATATTTATTTATTTTTCAAAGTAGGTCCACAAACTAAGCACACATTGATATTAAGTGAGCTTACTTTTACTTTATACCTACTCTTGCCATTCATCAAAATGTTCATAGCCAAAAAATTCAAATGTATTTTTTTTTCTTCTCTATTTACATTGCCCTGTGAAAATATCAACAAACAGTGAAAAGCTTAGATTACAAAGTATGTATACATTATACAAGTAAATTAGAAAGAACTTTGTCAACATTAACAACGGCACTATAAAAACAACAAGATAGAAAAAAATGAAACCCTCAAATAGCAAAAAAAAAAAAAAATGAGAAAAAGTCCTTTTCTATATTTCTTGCTATTGGATTTACCTATTTTCGTCACCGGAAATAAGTCACAGGCATGAACTAAAAAAATGTATACGAACACAAGAGACGAGAAAAAAAATTTAAGTCAAACAAAGAAAAATCACCAGACAAATTTATGTCCTTAAAGGTGCGATTCAAATTTGCAATTTGCTTCAGGGGTTTTCTCTGATTTTTTTTTTGTTACTTCAAAGGACCTATTCAGAAAAAAAACAAACATCTGATAAGGGTTTGAGGCAAGAATCGATCTGAAGTTCAAGTAGGTTACGGTACTATAGATCCATGGCAAAGTAATTGAATACACGAAATACACCACAGTGATAGAAAACCGTTAAAAAAAATACTTCATTACTTTGTCCTAGGTACCCATCTCATTTTAATTAAATCACCAACCATTCCTTCAACAAGGTATATCGAAAATTTAATTGCAATTTAGTATTCCGAAATGGAAAACAAGCAGAGCAGAATTTATGTATTTTTCAAACTAACAAGAACTTTAAGTCCCTTATTGATGAGGAATTTTTTGTTTTAAGGATCTCCTGCAAACTCATAAAAGTTGTCTTGATTAATCATCCATATGGTAAAATAATTGCAAAAAATGCAATTTTCCGAGGTTTCAACTCGTCCACTCGAAACATGATATTGTTAATTTTTCCCTCTCAAGTCAAGGGTATATCTACTTAAAAAACGCATTGTTCGAACTTTTTTTCAGAATGGACAGGATGTTATTATTTCAGTAATCAGAGAAGTTCATGCTTTTGCCAGATTAAAGGTAATATAAAACAAAGTTTTCGGTTAAAGAGTCATGATTCTGCAGTCTTTTGTTCTGCGGAATATCCATCGAAAGACGATTAAGTTCATAAAAAAACTCCGTCCGTATGGAAACTTTTTTTTCCAAAAAAAAGATATACAACACATTCCCCCTTGTTGGCATTTATTTTGGATGTAACAACAGAAAAAACGGTCTTACTTCCCCCTCCGCCCAATTCACCTGTTGCTAAATGTGATTGATGTTACGAGAGGACAAAAGTTGGCGTTAATGATTTGATTATCCTTTATCCTGCTGTGTGCTATCCGTAGCCTTGTGTGACTTTTTTTCACAAAAACAAAAATTACTTTTTTTCTCTTATCATTTTCGAGCAAGGGCTTGGAGATACTCCTCCTTTTTTTTGACACTACATTGAAACAAAATAGAAATTCAATTTTTTTTTAATTTTTTTTATTTCTTCTTTTTTGTGTTGGGTCGGGACTGAATTAATTAATTTTTGCTTTCACTTTGATTTTGAAAATTCATAAATCAAAAACTGCACACTCACACGAACGATGCACAAACGCACTCTGGATGCAATTACAACGACGTCAATAACAACCGACAGCGAGCGGGTATGTATCGGTGACGAATGGTGATGATGATGTTGATGATGCGGGTAATCCAAATATATAAATATAACAGCTACTATCCTACCGAACAAATCGAAAACTAAAACTCATAAAAGCAAAACTAAAGGAAATTCCCGGAAGAACGCACTATCGGTCCGTTGCTCTGCGCTTAGTTAGCTCTCCACCCAAGTAACGTTCGTTATGAACTGATAAAGATTTCCCATTTGAACGCACATTAAACCAACCAACCAGTCAACCACCCAACCACCCAACCAACTAACCTGCCAACCACCCATTTTCCATCATGATAAGCTGCCAACTGCCATATATTTTTGTTCCCGACTCTCGTCTAAACGATACGGGCGAAAATGGAATGAGCCGGTAGAGAAGCAACAAATATCAGACATTGAGGAGGTATGAGGTTACCTTCATCATCATCCTTGCAACATGAGTAACGTTGTGAGGAACTTTTAACTGATGGAATTGAATAAGAAAACAACAACAATTCTCAATTCGCCGTAACTTTCAGCTTGTTTTTTCCAGATTTTCCAGATACGTTTATAAAAATGTTTGTTTCATTGGGAAAACATGCAATAAGAGATGGGAATTTGACGTTTAGGGCCGTTCATGGGCAACAAATAAGAAAATGTTGGATATTTACGTATTTAAAGATGATGAAAACCTTCAAGACAACAATTTTTTCGTTCAGTTTACGTGAAGAAAGAAAAGTGGTCACTACGGCGTGTGTGTACTCTTAAATGAGTTTTTTGTTCGATATTTGAAATGTCAAAATAAATTTAATAAAAATGTTGCTCCCACGAAAGTTCAACCAATTTCTATCGAACGTTACATTGCTTGCAACATTGATAACGTTAATTTTAAGCACGGTTCGATTCTGATTCATAGTTGATCTCCGAAAACCTGCAGCGGGAATCATATACATATCATTGGAGAGATTAATTTGTCAAAAAACTAAAGCTCTCCTAAGCAGGAATATATTTTATTTACATTGACTGAATCATTGATAGATTTGCTTGAAATTAGTAAAGAGGGGGGTTGCTTCGATGTCCAAAGGACCAAATCGTTAATTCACGCAAAACAAATTCTATAGATAACATGCTTTTTGCAGTACCATGCTGAGCGATTTTTCTCTTTGTGGTACTTAAGCTCTTCTTCTTGATCGATGGTATTTTTTGGGAAAATACTATGTATATAAGAGATGGAATAAGTACAAGTTTCCTTGCTGATGGTTTTGTAGTTTAGTTCTCTCAAATCTTGGAAGATATTGGCCGTAAGTACTTCAACCTTTTCCGTATTGTTGCTATAACATGTGTCGTTCACGACTCTCTGCAAAAAAGTGTTTAAATTGCCCCGAGGTGGTCAATTGGCATCAGCAAGGCAGCTTTAGAACGATTTGTGAATTTGGTGAGCAAAAATGACATGGGCTATGTGGAATGGAGCGCCATCCTACATTTTCCAGTACTCATCCACTTAACAGCCTTTTAAGTTGATTAAAAAATTGTTCCCACACGCATTTGAAAACAAAAATGTCTATTGAAAGGTATCATCACTCAACAATATAAAATTGGTTTTCGACGCTAACCGAATTGTCGTGCACCTTCAATTGTATTTTTCAAGCGAATAATCTGAGAACTTTGTGGAAAAACTTTCTCAAGATAGTGTATTGAGCTGTTGAGATCGATGGTAATCTGACGGCTCATTGCAGCCATATTATTTCCTTTACTCCCTGTCAAATAAATTGTCTATTAATCAGTAGCTGCAAAAAAAAAAAACATCACAGTAAGTAACAGCGTCTAGCGGCACGTGCAAATGATAAAACCTTATTATCAAAATGAACCTTCTTTCGTAGCAACGATGTACGCCTCTAGCGCTTTTTATGGGGTAAAGCATCGTGCTTCTAAGTTGGTGGTCAAATTCGAGTCCGCAAGATCTGCTGAAAACATCGCCCCTGTTCGTGAAAGTGTGCAGCAGAATCCGTGGCAGTCGCTCACAGAACTTGCCCTATCACAGACCACAACATGGCCATAAGTCAATAGGTCTACAACTTCGTGAAGACATATATGGATGGAACTACGTGCCACACAGCTCGAGACACAATCGATATTTTTCACGAGCGATTTCATGGCATGGTTATTTCGCGCTGAGGCAACGTGGATTGGCCACCAAGACCGTGTGATTTGATCTGGTAAGATTTTTCTTGTGGGGCGTTCTTAAGAACATGCGAACAAACTGCAAACCACCGCGGACGTTAAAGACAACGAAGCCCAGGCGGCCATTTGAACGATGTTATATTTCACACACAATGTGATGAATTCAATTTTAAAATCGACCCGCCATAAAATCGCTATCCTAAGCAGCTTGGCTTGTCGTGTTCTACAACTTTGCGTTTTTAAATCAGAATCTCGACCTAAAAGCCTATAAAATTAAACTTGTTCAAGAACTGAAGCCAGGCCATTACAATTTGCGTCGTGTTTATAGTGAAAGGGATCTTTACAAACTCAGTGAAAATCCGGTGTTCTCTCGAGAAATTTTGTTCAGTGATGACGCCCATTTCTGGCTCAATGATAAATCAATAAACAAAATTGCCATAAATCCATTATAAAGATCGGTGTGGTGTATTTTATGGCCTGGTGCCGTGAGATATTCTTGTTTTGTACCAAAGGCTGAACTAAAACTCAGCCTCCAAGGTCTGACTAAGGAAACAGGCAGAGTCCACTACAAACTACTACTAATTTACAACAATCTGAGCAAGCAGATATCACTTGATTATAATATAGATTATGATATTATAGAATGAGACTTTTAAAATTTATGACAAGTCTGCTACTTAACCACCGGCATATTGCTCTGCTTTTGCCTTTAAATATCACCTCTTCAACTCAATTTTTAGCCAGAACCTGAATGTTTAAATTATACTCTGGCAAAAGAAATAATTCCATACATAATTTTTATATCTCACTGATACAAAAAATATTTGGATGTTGGCTGGATGTAAAAATCCACTGAGTCTGCGTTGTTACTTTTGTTACTTTTGGTTGTGTCTTCTGTGTGGGTTGCTGTTGGTTGTCAACCAATGGTAGGTATTTGATTGTGTGCTGATGTTGGTTGTCGTCGATCGGCGACATCAGAATCGCGTCTCATGTCAACAGACTTTGTGCATTATGAAATTCAAGCACATGGTCTCGGTTAGCTCTGGTTTGAACAAGACGCTATTTTACATTTTGCTACAGTCAATTAGCCTCCTATATTATGTGATATCAATATCATACCTCTGGGCTATGTTCTCTGGGGACATGAATAGTCTAGGTTTAAGGAATAAGTTATCGGCGATTGATAGTTTAATATTTAAATAAATAAATGAAATGAAATGAAATGAAAAGTTAAGCGAGTAGAAATTATATCAAAATTAAAAAAATTTTAGTTTCAATTTACAAAGTTCCATCGATTTCAATACCTTAAAGCCTTAACTTCATCCAGACATGAACAAAAAAAATCAACGTTTTATGATACTCATCCGCACCTACATTGAAAGAGAAATCGTTTACTTTTTCTCTTGAATCAATTATATCTACAAAACTCAACAATCCTTCTTCGTGGGCCAGAAAATATTCTGATTCTGAGTTCATGTAGAGAATACAAAATTTGAACAAGCTTTTCCCACCGATCCAATCCTAAGCCAGTTGACTTTTTGTTTGGATAAATGCGTGACTTTCAAAGACGTTTTGACAAACGCACATAAAAACAACACCCGAGATAGGATGTTCATAATTGAAAAGATTACGTCTCGTCGGGAACGATATAAATCAAAGGATTACAGAACACTGACACACAGATTTAACATTAAAGCAGATTCAAAAACAGAAAAAATATTTGAGGGTTGGAAAGAAGGTTTATGTTATAAACGAAAGATGCCAGGACAAAGGATATTATTATGCTTGAAATATACACCAACCTTTATGAAAGAGATTTTTGCCTTTAGGCAGGAGAAGGATACTGTGATTGATTTTGTACCTGTTGCCTGGTAGATGAAAAGCTTGCCTTCGAAATGGTGTTTTTTTTCAGGTGCACGATGTTCATTAAAACAATTCCAGTTAAGACAAAAAAAGGAGAATGAAATTGAGATGAGGTGTAATAATAATTCTGGGATGAGATGGCTCGAGAACATCGAAGAGCTAAAGTGGATTAAACTTTTCAACAGCTTCTGAAAGCTTGTGAAGAATTGAGCTGTTTTCAAAGAAACAGGAATATCAAATCTACCGCAAATAATATGTGTAGACAAAAATATCTTCACAATTAAGCAGAAAAAAAAGTCTGAAAGAGGAAGATCTAAAATTATCCGATATCATTAATGTTCTTAAAGATGAAATCAAAACCTAAGCCTTAGGCCTTAAACTTGTTGAATGTTGACACAATTAAGAAGCAAACATACATTGGTTGCCGAAATCCTACGTTGGAACGTATATTCTTGCTTCAAAAGAAATATATTTTAAAAGCGTTGTCTGTTTCTATGGGTACCCAGTACTCACATGTATTAAATGACTTTAAATCATCAAACTCATACTGTTCCGTCATGTGTTATGAGTGGGTGAATTTTTCAGTAAACAACAATGAAGAGAACCATGTTGTTTGTATGTTATTTTACATAGATAAAGAAAATGTCATATTCCGGAAGTATACGAAATGATATTGACATGAAGTCGTATCACAAAAATAATTTCTTAGAAAAAGACACCAACAAAGTGTAATAAGTGAAGTTTGGATGTGTAAGGGTGTTCAAAACAGGAATTGTACATACAGATACATGTACATACATATGTATGTTTGTCAATCTTCCTTCGTCACGTACCATAATTCACCACCAATACGCTTTTAAGTATGATTGACACGATTTTTCGACTTCAGTTAAATGTTCTCAGTACGAAACATCAAAAGAATGTTAGAAACGTTGACCATTCTTAAGTTTGATACATAAATATAAATGTAGGTATGTTCTCTATGGAATATTCCAATCGAAATTCAAAATCTGTTTTAGAGTAACCCTCACTACCGATGAGCTTTTCTTTGCCTGAAAGTCGGCAGTCTAGACCATAATGTGGAACAAAAACTAGCTTAAGGTTCACCGCAACCAATGAAATATAAAAGAATTTGCTTCATCATGAAAAGAAATAAAGATATGACCGACTTTGTCGCATGAACTTGCACGCATTGTGCACGTTATCAGGATGTATTAGAAGTGTTTCCACCATTCGATTCTTAAAAGTAAAATAATAAAAAAAATGTGCACGACTCGGTCGTACGAACTTGCTCCTGTATTCCCAATTATAAATCATATAAAAAAACATAAAAAAAAATCATAAATAAAAATTGAAATTGAAATATGAACCACAAAAATGGATTCAATTGGAAAAAAATTGATGTCGTATGATTTATTAAGAAACTGTTGGTTTTTCAAATTTTTTTAATTTATTAAAAAAAAATTAAAAATTGAAAATGTACCTCGTAAATACATTTTATTCCAAAAATTTAAATGCCAAACAAATTTAAACCATGTTTTTGACTTATTGAATTTTTTTTTTGAAAATCGTCGAAGCCGTTTTTTTTTAAATTAATTTTTTATGTATAAAATTTTTCAAAAATGTCTTAAAATTAGTTTGGGTATGTGGTATTCAAGAATATGTTAATATACATTTTATGAGTAAATTTCGATTTTAAATATTGGTCTGTTTTTAAGATACACAATTTTGAAAAAAAAGTAAAAATATTTTTTTTTTAAATTTAAAAAATTTGAATAGGTATTGAATTGAAAAATGAATACAAAATATTATTTGGGCAATGTATACGTACTTTAAGAAAAAAAATACGCTGATCGGACTTTTATTTTTCGAGAAAATCTAATAACAAAAAAACGGTTCTATGGGAGGTTCCGTTTTGGAGCAATACAATTTTTTTTTTTACATAAAATATATGAATATTTAAAAAAATTAAATTCAAGGAAGTTTAAAAAAAATCGTAGGAACCGTTTTGGAGAAAATTTAAAGTTTTGGTTTTTTTGCCATAAAAATCGTATGGTGGCTACCCTTAATTTTGATCTTAGAAAAAAAATGAAAAAACTGGGATATGAGTTTTTGCTCAAACCTCTTATTTTCAAGTTTGAAGTCAATCGGACCTGTGGTTAAGGCTGTAGGTGCCTGTAAACTTCCAGACAGACAGACAGACGGAATCGCCGGACCCATTTTTTTCGACTTCTTCATCATCGTAATGCCATATCTCATCATCATCTCAAATTTTTTTTTTACGAATTCAATACTTGCCATATATTCTATATGTCGCAAGTTAAAAGCAATTGGTTTTTATAAGTATGAAATAAGAAACCATACACCCATGTATAAATGGAGATTTCGAAATGTTTCACTAAACCAATACTTTACAATAGCTAACCCAAATTAAAATCAATTTTATTCCGAGCACGCATTTATCACCATTCATCGAAGTATAAAAGCTCAACTATATGGATGATTTGTTCTTTCTTTTTTGGTGTTTGACCTCATCCACCTTTTGCACAAAAAATTAGAAAATAAAAACCAACCGAAATGTTTGCTTGCAAAATTTTAACCTTTTTTTGAACCGTTGAGAGCCATAGAAACCGAATACATCACTATTTGAAGTCCAAAAAGGGACTTTCCTGAAAGAAATGAAGGATAAGAAAATCACTTTTTAAGTCTTAACATAAAAAAAAAACAACAACAAAGGAAGCTGAGAGAGACTTTAATTTGCAAGCAGATTCTTTTTTTTTTGTGAATGTTCCACAAATTATTCAAATTTCTTCAATTTTGGGGTTAAGGCCTGTCTCATGTTCACTCTTGCAGAGGTGTTGAAGATGAAAATTCAATTTTCCACTTCATATGAAACAGAAAACAATACTCCCCAATTTTAATTTAAAAAAAAAGCAAACCAATATTTTAAGGGTTTCGAAGAATAAAATGGGGATAGAAGGAAACAAAAATAAATATTTAACATTATTTGTTCATTGGGTTGATAAAGATTTCGATTTTCACTGCTCAAACACTTTTTAGTGTAATAAAAATGGAAAAGAATCGTTAAACTCAAAAGAACATAACTCTGGTTAAGTTTTTATGATTTATCGATCGACCAATGAATAAAAAATAGTTTTCACTTCAAAAAGTTTGTTGATTTTAATATCCTCTTGATTAACGACTTTCAATGCCTTTTCTCATAGTCAAAGGACACCACTTTTTAAACCAACTTTAATGAGCAGACGATAAATGGATTTCGAAATTCTTAAGAACAAGTCAGTGAACACGTACAAATAATATATTTTCTTTGATTGGACATTTTAGAAATTGAAATATAAAATTAGAACGCAGGTATTTGGTACGTTCGTCGTTTATTTCGAAAGGTAATACTATTTAAAAATTATGCCAAAACAACCCAAGCAAATATCATGGCTTTGGTCTTGAACAGGTTTTCTTCTACGCTGGCAAAGACACTGCGTAAGCTTCTCAATCTATCTCTTTCTCTATAGGGCTTGTTCCGAGTAAATTGAAAGCTGCATTGGTCCAGCGTCCAACCCAAACACCATAAAAGGCAGACACTCATATCCATCTTACTCGTGACCTATGGCACTTGGGTCTCTGCTTTCCAAAGTCATAAAAAAGCTGATTAATTGTCAGCCAAGAAAATGTTCTTAAGAGCTGACAGAGCTACTTCTGTAGCAATAGATCGGACGGTGATTTGGTGGGTTATCACACCGCTTTGGCGAAAAGTTGATTGTTGCACTTGATATTTTTAGCGAATTTAATGGGTTCTTACATAATATTCGTTCTTCTTATCGAAAAAACCTATTTTCGGATTAGGGGAACCTTTTCTTGGTTTAATAAGAATCTACCTTTTCCATCATTCAATACAAGTTATCTTGGATGGTTTCCAATATGGTGTGCCTCAGGGCTCCGTTTTTTCTCCTCTTCTTCTTTTTATCAATGATCTGCTCTCCGAAACTTTTAATCCCCTTACCCGTAAATTTTCGTTTACTTTCTTAAATTCATGTCCTCTTCGGATGTTAACATTCAAAGGCCACGTATCTTTAGTTCAATAAATTCCATTTTCGATAGTAGCACCGAATGGATATTGTCGATTATTTTTCGATTTATCGCGTCCAAAATTCAATTATGTCTTATGTCGTGAGTGAAGCTTGGAAACTGATCATCTCGAAATTCTTAGCATATGTATCCCGAACATTTGTATATCCATCTATTCGATAGGTATTATCAAGGTGGCATTTACTGAGGTGGCAGAGATAGCTATTTTTTTACATAAGCTCGTATTGAGAACAGACATGGCTTCCTCTGCCATTCGTTAGAGCATATCTTAGGATATTTTTAAAAAGTGTAGCACAAGGGCTCCATAGAGTTTGCTAAACTCTTCGAGGTCAATTTCCAGAGCCTGATCTTTTCATCGTAAATGTGAAAATATGTTTTTAAAGGCTTCTTCGAGAATAAGGATATTCAAAGAAATTGCACCAGAAATACCACTTCCTCTGCAACTGATAACGACTCGTTGGGAAACTAGGATGGAAGCAGTTCATCAGCTGTGAAAACTAGTTTTTCAGTGTTACTTCACGGAATAAACCAACAATATCAAATTACCACTGCAAAATTTTGAAAAATAAATAGATAAATTGTTACTTTTAGTGATTTTTTTCACTTCGTTGTTTTAAATAGTTTGGTTTTTTAAGCCGAAATATGGGTTACAAAATCCTTTTTAACGCGATTCACAGAGCAGATGGCTAAATTTGATCCCATTTATAACCAAACGTCAAATTTCAACCAAACGTCATGTTTTAATAAAAAATATTTTGACGCAATTCACTTAGACTTTTTGTGTTCATTTTTGTCTCTGACACGATTGTTTGTTGTATTATTACATATACGTTTCTTGGTAAAATGATTATCAAAATATCAAAAACCCTTAAAGCACAGATAATAAATTTATACAGATGTCTTATCCCTGCAGAAAAAAATGAAACATATTTTGCTCTTAACAGACAACGCCTTAACAGACAAGGAGCTTTTTGAAGCTTTTTTCCTTGCCTAAGTATTCATTTATGGGCAATGAGGCGAGCGAAAATAGATTTTTAATGCATTAAGTGAATGCGTTAAAGCTTTTGGAAAAAGCTTTTTTTTTGGTAGCTTTCAGTTTCATATATCATTTCTCGCCATAAGGGTGAGACATCTGTATAAATTTATTATCTGTGCTTAAAGCTTGAATAGACTAGTGCCGATAGCTTCAAAAATGGAAAAAAACGAAAAAAAATCGCAGTAGAATAAAATAAATGAGAAATGGTGGGAGATGCGATAAAAATGAAAGGAAAAATAAATTACGGGCCATCCGAGTTCGGAAAGTGGGCGGGGGGCGGGTTTTAAGGGGAAAAAAATGGTTTATCTTGATTTCCGGCAAAACTAGAGGTCCTATGGAAAAATGTTAAATGGAAAAGTTGTAGGTAACTAAAAGATCTATAACTTTTGCTCAGACAAATTTTTCACATAACCTCAAAATATATATGAAAAATTCAAAAAACCAAGGTTTTGGCTTTTTATTTTTATCTTTTTCAAAAAAAAAAGATTTTTCTACGAAATTTGGTGAAAACTTCCCTTATTATATCCCAGCTACACTGTAATTTATTTGGTTAAAAATATTTATTTTTTCCTCTTATATTGAAATAATATCAAAAAAATACCCTAATTTTGAATCGAAAATTCACGTGTCAAAATTTCGCCTTTTCTTAAAAGTCAGCATGCTATTTATTTGTTCAAACGTCTACTTTCTGATGGTGTAAAAAAAATATACATTACCATAGTAAATATTCTCAGAAAATGCAAATAATTGAAAAAACTCGAATTCGATTTTTTTTTCCAACAATCGATGTAACCGTAGTGTTCTATCCATTATCATATATCTCTGTTAGTGATGGGTCAAACCGAGTTGGCGAACCGAGTTGGCAAACCGAATAGGTAAACCGAGTTGACCCGTTCAACTCGAGTTGGCAAACCGAGCTACCTAACTCGAGTTGAAGAAAATTAACAGAGTTAAGTCGAGTTAGCGAACTGAGTTGACCAATCACTAACAGAGATATATCGACCCCTTGCCGCAGTGTTCTTTCCATTATCATATATTCCGGAAGTTTTGCTTAAAACTATTTGCTGCAGCTGTGAAAGTGGATGTAACAGTTTAAAATGTGGCTGTCGAAAACATGGTTTAAAATGTACAGCACGAATTGTCATGGTTCCGAAAATTGCTCAAATATAGAAGAAAAAACTTACGAGGAAGTAAATGAGGAAATTTTGGATGAAGAACCAATGCAGTCCGAAAATATAATTGGAGACGAGGAAGGTGGTGGTCTTGAAGATTTCGAAGATTAACTGCAGTTGGAAAGGTCTGTCACATCTTACGATGAAGAAATGCAATCAGAATCAGCTTTTTAACTTATATGTATATATGTACCTAGAGGAAAGGAAAGGATTTAAGCAAGAACACTAGATTTTAGTTTTAATAAAGTTTTTGTTCAATTATAAAGATTTTAAATAATGTTTTGATTGTAATTAATTAATGTTAAATATAAAAAAATATAGAAAAATAGGTAATTTAAATTGGATCTTCGATTTGACTTTCACTAGACTTTTACTTTTCTTAGCTTGACTTTTCTTGTCGTACACTTTACTTTTCATAACGTAATTCTTTGACCGAATAAAAATTAGTTACTTTACATTATTTTAGTCTAAGTCTAACCTTAAGTCTTTTCATAAAAATGCAATGATTTTGAATTGAATTCAAAAAGTGTAAGTGCCCATATGTTTGGCTTTAACTAAGATTGTTTTTGTGTTTGTTAAATGTAGTCATCCTACTTATATGTACATATATACTGTATAGAAAAAAAAAATCATGATTAAAAAAAAATCGAATTCGAGTTTTTTTCAATTTTTTACATTTTCTGAGAATATTTACTATGGTAATGTATATTTTTTTTAACACCACCAGAAAGTAGACGTTTGAACAAATAAATAGCATGCTGACTTTTTAAGAAAAGGCGAAATTTTGACACGTGAATTTTCGATTCAAAATTAGTGTATTTTTTTGATATTATTTCAATATAAGAGGAAAAAATAAATATTTTTAACCAAATAAATTACAGTGTATCTGAGATATAATGAGGGAAGTTTTCACCAAATTTCGTAGAAAAATCTTTTTTTTTGAAAAAGATAAAAATAAAAAAACAAAAACTTGGTTTTTTGAATTTTTCATATATATTTTGAGGTTATGTGAAAAATTTGTCTGAGCAAAAGTTATAGATCTTTTTGTTACCTACAACTTTGCCATTTAACATTTTTCCATAGGACCTCTAGTTTTGCGGGAAATCAAGATAAACCATTATTTCCCCTTAAAACCCGCCCCCCGCCCACTTCCCGAACTCGGATGGCCCGTAATTTATTTTTCCTTTCATTTTTATCGCATCCCCCACCATTTCTAATTTGTTTTATTCTACTGCGATTTTTTTCGTTTTCAAAAATTATCTACCCTGGTCTAGAAATCCAAAACACTTTTCTAATTTTAGTATTTGTTTTGGCCTTTTTCCCCGCAATCAACTAACATTCAAATTGAATAAAAACATGCTTCATCCGAGGAGGACTAAGAATTCGAAAAAAAAACTTAAACTTAACAAACACCGTCCCTTTGCGGGCAATCTTAAAATGCATTTGTAGTCAGAAGGAACTCTTTCTCTAATTGAATTAAAAGAAGTAATTTTTTCGCTTAAAAATTGAGAGGGTAGTTAGTTAAGGGAAAATTGGTGGGTAGAAGGAAATTGCATGAAAATGTTTGCCTAATGAATTACTTGATGCGATAAATTACTTCAATTAAGTTTGTACCAACAGCAAATTAGTTGTTTTGATTTCTTGCTTCGCTAATTTTGTATTTACAGTAAGCACTAGTCGGTGAAAGTAAATAACTCTTTTTTGATAAGCTTAGAAAAATGTTAAACCTTACATACACTTTTTACGAGTATTAATATTTTGTATTTGTTGTAACGATTTCTGGTCACTGGACGGTTGAAACAAAAATTTAATTATCAGTCTAATTGATTTTACCATAAATAGGATAGGATCAAAAGAAGAAAAGAAAGAAAAAAATGGCACATGGCAAAAGAGCAATCGTGAGTATGTACTTCAAAACCTCCTCTGATCCTCCTACGCAACGTTACTCTAACTACGTTTGTTGATAATTTAACTTAATTCAATTGTGGCGTTGTGCTCCATCTTCCTTACTTTAGTTCCCTCTCCCCCTCAATCATCTGTGTCATTCATACATCAGTCTAGAAACCTTCACTTCAGATAGAAGAGTGCATGTCGCTTCACTCACGCATTATGGAACACATCCTCGAGCGCTGTACATTGACGTTGTCTTAACTTCGTTTATTTCTATTTAGCTCAAACTAATTGAAAGCAAAGCAGCTTGCAGCATTGACTTTAACGCACACTTTGTAGAGTAGGATATATTGAATAGCTTCGCTTTGTGCGCTAGGCCAAACCAACATACGCACCAGAGAAATGTGGGGATATGGGGATGCATTCCTATTTGTAAAAGATTCATCCACTAGGGTTTTTTTTTCTGTGAGGTCTCAGGTCTCACCAATAGCTTTCGGTTTGAATGCAGGGCCGTAGACCGATTTTTCTGTTAATTTGTGCGTCTTCTTGTTTGTACAAATATCTCAGAAATATTTGAACTTTGAAATTACTAGCATTCCCCTTCGCTTCAATGCCGAACCTGCTTCGATGTTTGAATTGAAGCTTTAACAAGTTACTGCCATGCAATTTGAAAGCAAACGATTTTTTCCTACATAAGATTGCCAAAGGGTGGAAATGGGAAAAACATTTTATGGAATGAATTTGAAAATACATCAGCAGTTGCTGTGAGCTATAAGTGAGTTGTATGAAATGGAAACAGTCTCCTATAGTTTCAGGAATGACTTTGTCATCTCCTCACTCCCCGAATGGACCTTAAATCACCTTACCAACCGAACCGTGCGTCCGTCACTAAGGATATCGTGTGTCACGTCACTGCCCATTCAACTGCAAACCTTTAAGATCGAGCTCATGGCCCATGTATGATAACCCTGTTGCTCTCGCTTCAACTGATTTCATTTTTTTTTTCTACAGTGTAAAGAGTCACCAGGACGTGCGTCGACGTGATGTGATGTCCTTCTCCTTATATATTGTCGGACACAAAGTAGTGTTCAACACATTATTGCGTGGATATGAAGCTAAAAGCAGTGCTTAACAGGACTTCTGACGACGACGTAGGAAATTGAAGGTAACCGTATACAATATCCAGCTGTTACAAATTGTACATAGTTTATACCAAATTCTGAAAGTTTTTGTATTATGAATGTGAAGTCAATAGGAAACTGCGTTTGGTCATTGAATTGTTGTCGAGTTGTCATAGCAATTTTTCATTAAGTAAATTTTAATTTACATTTTTTGGTTTTGCTCATGCATGAGCAATTTATTGTTATTAAAATCATTTTTACGGAACGAACAAAGTTTTATTTGTTTCCTAACTCAGAGCCTAAACCAAGTCCTTACTTTGTTTCGGAGTTATTACGTGCGACATTGTGAAATTCTTTCTCAAAACTTGCTACAAAAATTGTCTTCTTATATGGTATATCCAGAAATCTGAATTTGACTAAAAGGAAAGCTTCTGGTCATTTATCTCTTGGTTTCAAGACTCCAGCATCTATTGTTTGACAAGACAACTTTAAAGTCCCTTTGTAATATGTATCACCAAAGACAGGTTCTACGAGCTCCTTGACAAGACTTATGTGCAAATGCCCTAGCTATGACATTAAAACTGTCCTTGGAGATTTTCATAGACGAAATCTTTAATGGAATAATCGAACGCCACAGCGTCCGATAACGGATTCAGGCTAATCGACTTTGCAACGAGGCTAGACGTTATGGTTGCAAGTACGCGATCCCCACATATCGATACCCACTAAGGGTACATGGAAATCTCCTGATCAATCAACAGTCAACCAGATTGATTACATTGCGATCGACGTACGACACCTTCTCTAGCACGCAAGATGCCCGCACATTCCGAGGTGCCAACATTAACTCGGATCGCCGAGGTTCGAATGAGGATATCCCGAGAGCAAAACACGAATATGCTAAAAGAGGAAATTCGACGTCAAACCGCTGCAATCGCAAGAGGTTGCTAAAGCCTTTCCCGATAGTGGTCTCCAATAACCTCCTTAGAAGTCCTTTGCTGCCTGCACAAAATGTAGAGAACCAGTGCAACATTACCGAGCAGCGGCCCCTGAAGTGCTAGGGTTAACAAGGCCATCAGAACCCCTGTTTTGGCGATAAGTGCTGGCGATCACATGCAGCAAAACAAGAGGCATACAAAGCGGCGCTGAAGGGCTCAAGCCGCTCGCTGGCTGCAGAGCTTTATGAAAGTCTTATAAAAAGGTAAAACCACATACTTAGGGTTTTACACCCCGGACCGAAGTCTATGGAGACCATCATAGGAACATTTAAGTGGAACCACAGTCACTGCTGTGGATATAGAAAACCACATTTATGAGCTGCTTAACGACGACGCAGGCCATGGGTGAACCTCTACCCGATATTGATGAAGATATCAATATCAAGGCTTAAGTTATATAAAACCACTGAAGCAGATGGCCAGATAGGTAATTATCAATGTGGCCTTAGACACGGAAAGTCCATCATGTCAAATATTCAATCTACGGAAGATCTAAGAAAACACCCAGGACATACAAATTAATACCTACCACCTGTTCATCAATTACAAGTCCGCGTATGACAGCGTCTATTGGGACCAACTATAGACAGAGCAATGTCTTGTTTTTGGCATCCAAGAAAAAGTTCATCCAATTACTATGATACTCCGAGGACATCGAAATAATTGGAAGCGCACAAAAATCGGCCTAGGACAAGACCAAGTTAATGGCTTCAAGAAGAAAAACCACATAACATTGACGTCTCACAACAAAAGTCAGCGTTGACACATTATTTGAGGACTTTGTCAACCTGGGATGCGCTATAAATTCAGACAACGACATCAGCGCTGAAATCAAATGAAGAATCACTCTTGCTAAGAGCTGCTTCTTTGGTCCTTGAAGGCGAGCAACAAAAGTGCCACTCTATAACACCCTCATCATCCCGGTCGTCATGTATGGTACTGGTACAGAGATATGTATGGCGACAACTTTAGGTGAAAGAGCTGGAAAACAGTGCTACGATACGTGAATACTACAAATTTAACCCAGATAGGTGCGCGACTCAGGTAGAGGGAAACACAAACAACTGGTGGTATAGAGGTCCTCAACCAACTTGATTTGTGAAATTGGAGGCAGCTAGCTAGGGACCGAGCTGGTCGGCCC
The DNA here is from genome assembly GCA_943590905.1 of Sphaerophoria taeniata. NCBI lineage: Eukaryota > Metazoa > Arthropoda > Insecta > Diptera > Syrphidae > Sphaerophoria > Sphaerophoria taeniata. Next base: position 32,510,024 of record OX016541.1, read on the forward strand.
TGGACTGTAACACAACCTAAGTGATTGAGTAAATAAAAAATGTCAGGACCCTGTTTTCATGTTTAAAACTTACGTATCAGATTTCATTTTGAATGAAATAAAAAACGGAGGCAGCACATTTCAAAGTTTTTAAGACTTATATTCTGCAAAACAAAATTGATGAACCCGAAACTTCTTATTCAAAATAAATTTGCTATGGATTTAGCAAAGTCTGTGCAAAAATAAAAGTCTAACTTTCAAAAAATTCTACTTTCCGCAAAAATAAGTTAAATAATTCATTTTATTTATGTTAAGGCAGAGAAACAAAAAAGCTGACTTTTAAGGGAGATACAAAGCCCAAGGCCTTTGTTCAAAAAATACAAATCCGTGTGGTTGGGGTGCATAAATTCGTTCCATTGATATTATTCAGCACGAAACAGAAACGCAAAACAATCTCCCATACCAATGAGATTCGTCTGGCTCTGGACTGCGACGAATGTAAACATTTGCCTGTCTAAATAGCTGGTTTACGATCATGAAGTCATTGAATGTCAACTGCTGAAATCAAAATCTCTTTAAAAAATGTCTACATGGGCTACATCAGCGTCGAAAACATTCAAATCAACTTTTTTTTTTCTCTCACACCAAATTGACACCATGCTAAACATTTAATTAAAGGCTTTAGCTGAATAAATTTTGCAGAAGTTTTATGTGTGCTTGTGTGTGTTGGTATATGTGCTCATCAGTACGTCATGTTCAAGGCTTTCAAAGTATCCTCGATATCAATCACACTTGATCCTATGAACTGAGTAGGGTTAATTGACATTTTCAGAGCTCTTAACGTCTGCAGGAACACACACACACACCATAAAAAAATAAAAACATTCCAAAGATGCTATCAACAACTGCCAAGGAAACACTTCTAAATTACCGTCGAATCCTTTTTGATCTCGAAAATTAATGCAGAAACAACTTGTTGAGCAATTGCAAAATTGCCAGCCAGGACACACAGAACTCCTTATCACCTCCGCTTCCTCCACTCAACGTTCCGTCTGCAGGCGTTGTTGTCGTTGTCTGTTCGGGCAGAACAACAAAGATGAGTTTATTAACTCGAAGAATTCTATATCGGAATTCGCCGTAAAGTTGTCTTCCATATGGAAGCCTGCCTTCTCTAACGTCAACATCTGGGATCCATCCAGCTGCATCTGGTTTCTAGCATTATGATTTGAGAGGATTTTCCAGGACATGCGCTTTCAGTGTAGAGAATTTTCCATAAAAACATTTTTCATATGAAAAGGCTTACCAGTCTTGTTTACAACCACTCCAGGGATAGTTGAGTCAGACAAAGGATTAAAACAGCTGAAAGCTTTAGGCAACTAGTGTAGGTACATACATATAAATTGTTTGCACTTTGAGGAATGCACAAATGCTTCGTTGCTCTTAGCAGTAATACAGCAACCATCTGGGCTACACTTTGTTTACGACGGAAAAGATCAAAGCACAGTTGGTACCTCTTTTGAGTAAAAAAAAAAATACTGACTCCGACAGTCCCATAACACACCCCTTTCTACAACTTTGGTGTAATATGAATGCACTGAACTTGCAGCTGAAAGGTCGATTCTGGACTGAAAAATCAGGAAGTGTTGGTGTTGGTACAAATGTTTACAGATTATAGTATTTTCCTCGAGATGGAAGCTTGTTTTCTTTGCGTTTTTCTGGTTGTCGAAATGCACCGGACTCTTGAAACGATTTTGTTCAAATTCTTCAGGTGTGTGTTTAACTTCTGTGGTGAAATTAATGAATGCATTCAAAGATTTGGCTTGGTAAATATTTAAGTAAGTCTGTGAATTATTAAGTCCTTTCACAGTCTGTTGCTCATGCAAAGCAAAACTAAGCTTGCTCCTGGTAACTTTGTACTTCTGGACTTTCGGCTAACGACAAAGGTAAACAAAACCAGCTTATGCATCAGAGTAAGTCTAATATTAAATAATGTGGCATATTTACTTTGACTTCTTATTGCTAGATGTGTATTAAATTTGTGTAAAGGATGCAAGTTAAGAACTTGTTGCTATTCACAGTATTATTGATTTATAGGAATGCAATATTTCTTCTGATTAGTATATACTAGTTGCACAAAATATATGCCACAAGAGCACTGACATTAAAGGTCCTTCTTAGGAAAACATGAAGCTAGAGAGTAATAATAAAAATTATGGAAGGTATACTCGAATTACGCTATAACACTATTTCTCGAGCATTTCCTTAAGTAAATACAACGTAAAGTTTCGCTGGCCTAATGAATTTCTTCATGCGTGTTACGAAATTTTTCCACTTCGAATTTTGAATATTCCCGAGGGCTTTTTTCTAAATTCTAATGTAAGAATTTCTTTAAATGATGAAACTTACATTGAATCAACGAATTTATTTCATTTATTTCTTAGACTAACTTTTAAATATTCGTTGACGTATATGAAATTTTACACTAATCAATGAATTCATAGAACGATGTAAAAATATTCATTGAGGTTTGAAATTTTAGATAAACTCAATGAAAAAAATTCTTATACCAGTTAATAATTAACATATATAAATTATAATTGTTATTTATTAAAACAATTTTTTAAAAACGAATCTCGAGCAGAGCTCTTGATTTCGTCTGGTTTATTTGAGAGTAATTTTAGAACTGATTTTATTCTTATGCTGTACTATCGCAGATAGCCAGTTTCTTTTAATTATCAAGTGAGTATCGGATTACATTTTATGCTGACTTATCGCAAATAGCCAGTGTCTTTTAAGATTATCAAGTTGAGTATTGGATTCATTTCCTTTGTTTTTATTATTGATACTGACAGGAAATGAATCAAGTATTGGACGTTAACTTTGTTTTTATTATTGATACTGACAGGAAATGGATCATGAAATAATGAAGAATCAAAAGATCTTGGTTTCATTTTCTTTGGTTATAACACCTCCCTCCTTAGAGAATTCTAACGGTTGAAAAGTGACCGTTGGAAGGCTTACGTTTGTAATAATTTTTTTATTCTTCAATTTCATTTTTAAATACATGATTGCAAAGATTAAAATTGATATTATAATAACGATAGTTATTACATTATATGTTACATGTTTCTTATGTAATTTTGATTCTAATATTTCAATATTATTTATTGGTTTGAAATTTAATTCTTTAAAGTAACTATCTGAAAAGTTATAATTTATCAATGGTATTATTTTATAGTTATTTTGATATAATTTTCTATTGTAAGAAACATTATTTAGCTTTATTTTACAATTTTCAAATTCCAAAATATAGTTTCCTTGTAAAGTATAATCTAAGTTATTACAATCTTGTTCTAACTTTTCATTCTTTATGTTTTTTAATATTAAATATTTTTCTTTATTGATTATAACATTTTCATTTTTGTAATCTTTGACATTACAGTTTAGATTTGAATTATTTTTAAATATGTTTTCGATACAATTGTCTTCAATTTTCGTTAGATTTTTTATCTCTTTGCTTATGTAATACATATTTTTATTAAGTTCAATAAATTCATTGCAAGGTATTGTAATTATTTTATCTTTTACCGGGAAGGTATGTATAATTATTTTGTTGTATAAATGCTCATTAAATCTTGGTATACTTAGAATAATTAATAAATTTTCGTTATAGGTAGCCAATGTCAGTTTTATCTCTTTTAGTTTTTCTATGTTTATATTGAAGTCAAAAATTTCTTTTACTGTTAGTATGTCTTGTGTTAATATACCTGTCCTACTGGTCATTATGATATTGTCAATTTTTTCTACTATTTGTTGTATTTCTGCTAAATTTTTATTGAATTCTAGTTCCATGCGTAAACTATTTATTTCTGATTTTATTTTCTTGTACTTAGTTAAAGTTATTGAACTTTGCTTAATTATGTTTTGTAGTTGAAAGAATTGTTCATTGAATTGTTTATTAATGTTTACTTGTTTGTTATTGTTTGCTAAAAGTTCTTTGTTACTATCTTCTAAATTTTGTAACCTTTCTTCTATGGCTTGCCTATCATCGTCGTCCATAGTTCCGTATATGTAATTCATTCCTTTACCTACAATATTAATTAATCCTCGTTTATGAATAATATGATGTGGGATAATTGTTTGGAGTTTTATTTCTAGCGTATTTAATTTTTGTTTCTGTGAGTCATTAGGATTTGTCAAAAGTTGGTATTGATCTTTTAACTGGTTTATTAATAATTGACATTCTGTGAGGTTAATTACATGTAATAGAATTTCATAATCATTTATAAGTTTTATTTGTCCTTCTTGTATAATTAAAAATTCTCTATCAATCTTTGTTATTTTTAAATCATTAGTTTTCACTGCAGTTATTAATAAGTGAATCACTATCGTGATTGCTATTGTATTGGTTGTTTTCATTTTGTGTTTCCGTAAATTTCTTTTTCTTTCTGAATTGGTCTTTGTGAAGGAGTTGTTGTCTTAGGTGGGGTTTAATTAGTAATTTTTTATCGATTGTTTTAATTAGTTTAACTTTCTTGTGTTTGGTTTTTAGTTTATTAAATCGTTCTGGGTTGTTTATTTTTGTAAATTTTGGGTTGATTTCTGCGTCTGATCGGTTTTTATTTATTTTGTCTAGAGTTTTGTTCTTATTTGCTTCTATTCTATCATATATTTTTTTATTATCTATTTTGCCTAGGTGTACCTCTAAAGGTTTCTCTTTTGTGGTGAGATGTATTGTTTTGTTGTATGTATCTACCGCTTTTGTTACTAAGTCGATCAGTTTTTCACTTTTCTCAAGTAATCTAATATGTTCGTTTAAGGTGCTGTGTAGGCGTTCTATATCCGAATTTCCGGTGTGTCTATAAGGGGTAGTAAAATGTGTTAGTATATTCTTTTCTTTAAGATAATTTTCTATGGAATAAGTTTTGAAAGTGGGGTCATTGTCCAAAGTTAATTTCTTGGGTTCAGACATGTATGAGAATAGTTTTTCCATAGCGTTTAAAATGTCTTTTTGGTTTTTTGTTTTGAGTTTTTCTACTGAAGCATACTTGCTGAATTTGTCGATACAACTTAAATATTTGTTATTATTAGGTAAGATCCATATGTCCATATGGTAGTGAGTGTGTGGTTCTAAGGGTGTTTCCGTTTTTTCATAGGGTAGTTTTATAGGGTTTCTTTCTATTTTTAAATTACAGACATCGCAATTATTTATGATTTTTGTTATTTGCATTTTAAGGTTTGGGTAATAATACTTTCTTTTTAGATCTAAGTATAATTTTTCTATTCCTACGTGATTTAATTGCTTGTGGTTTTTGTGTATAATTCCTTCAAGTTCAGTTATATCGTAAATGTCTTCTAGGAATATATGAGTTCTGATTAAGATTTGGTTGTTGTGATGTGTTTTCCAATAAGCCTGGAATTCTAAAAATAACTCATCATTTTTACAATATAAAGCATTTTTATGGTTTATATCAGTTTCTAATATGATTTTTTCGAAATCTGATTCCGTGAAGTTTTGCCTAATTATTTTTATTCTTCTTTTGTTAAAAGGGAAAGTTATGCTTTCATTATTTTGTTCTCCTATTTCTATAATAATTTGTCGAATAAATATATTTAAACTTTGTTCGGTGATTGGAATTAAGTTTGAACTGTCCGACTCATTTGAGTGTTGTGTGGAAACGAGTTCTATATTGTTCAATACATTTTTTTGATTTGTTTTGTTGGTTACAAGTGAATTTGTTTCATTTATTCTTATTCTTGATAGCGCGTCGGCTACCTTGTTTTCTTTTCCTGCGATGTGTTCGATTTGAAAATCATACTCCTCCAATTTTATTTTCCATCTTTGGAGTTTCGAGTTAGGTTCTTTGAGATTGTGCAACCAAGCTAATGGTCGATGATCAGTTTGTATTTTGAAGTGTCTACCGTATAGGTAATGGCGAAATTGTTTGGTTGCCCAAACGATTGCTAATAGTTCTTTTTCTATAACTGAATAATTGCATTCATGTTTATTTAGAGTTCTGGATGCGAAACATAGTGGTCCGTGTGATTGGCTTAAGACTGCTCCAATTGCGAAATTGGATGCATCTGTGGTTAGTATAAATTCTTTGTTAAAATCTGGGTGTCTGTTTAATAAATCGTCTGACACTGCCAGTTTTAATTTTTCAAATGATTCTTTGTATTCTGTGTTACCTATATTTATTTGTTTATCTTTTCCCAGACAGAGAGTTAGTGGTTTTATGAGCTTGGAATAATCATGGATGAATTTTCTAAGGTATCCGGTTAGTCCTAAGAAAGATTGAATTTCTTTAATAGTTTTTGGTATAGGAAAGTTTTTTATCGCATTTATTTTATTGGGATTGGGTTTTACTCCATCTGTGGTAATTATATGACCTAAGAATTCGCTTTCGTGTTTCATAAAATCGCATTTATTTAGGGATATTTTTAGATTAACAGATTGTAATCTGGTGAAGATTTTATTTAGTGAGTCTATATGTTCTTCCAATGAGGTTGAGAATATTATTATGTCGTCGAGGTAAACATAACAGATTTTTCCTACATATTCTTTCAATACTTCATTCATCATTCGTTGGAATGTAGCAGGGGCGTTTTTTAGACCGAATGGCATTCTTAACCATTCATAGTGTCCTGATAGCGTTGAGAATGCTGTTTTCTCTCTATCGTTAGGGTCTAATTCAATTTGGTGGAATCCTTTTGTTAAATCGAGCGTAGAAAAGTAGTTAGCTTTTCCTAACTTGTCTAATATGTCGTCGATTAGTGGAATAGGGAATTTGTCTTCTTTTGTTGCTTTATTTAATTTTCGGTAGTCGATGACTATCCTCCATTCTTTGTTTCCTAGCTTGTCTTCCTTTTTTGGAACAATCCAGATTGGGGCATTATAAGGTGAAGTACTTGGTTTGATAATTTTTTGGTCTAATAAGTCTTTTATTTGTCTATCTACTTCCTGTTTGTGTATTTCAGGATAGCGATATATTCTAGTGAAGATGGGTTCTTCATTTATGGTGGGGATTTTATGTTTTACATGGCTTGTGAAACTTAGATCATCACCTTTTTGGTAGAAGACTCTTTTGTGTTTACTTAAAAGTTTCATTAATTTGTTGTGTTCCTCGGCGTTTAGATGGTCGATTCTTTGTTGTTCCAAATTTTCGAACAGTGTAGAATCTGGTATCATATTTTCCAAGTGATTGATTTCTTTGTTGTAGTCTTGTTCATCTTCCGCAGAAAAGAACAGTGGAATACTATGTTCATTTAATTTTAAGATTTTGTTTTTAAAGTCAATGCTGGCGTTGTTTGGAAATAATATGTTGTTTCCGATTAATCCATCAAAGTTAACATTAAAGTTATGGATTTGAAAAATGCAATCTACGCGAGATTTGAGTGCAAATTTTTCTTTTGGTATTACTAACTCCTTGTCTATGAAAATGGAAGTACCTACTGTTTTGATTTCTAATGGGTGTTCTCTGGTTTTTATGTAGCATACTGGAGCTTTTTCTTCGTTTATTAGACTATTAGTGGCTCCTGTGTCAATTAATAGTCTTAACGTTTGATTGTTTTTTTCTAACTTAATAAAGGGGAGTTTGTTGTCTCGTTGGGTGGACAGAGTTCCGAGGCTACATTCGGAAAAACCGAGTTATTGGGTTCACTTTCGTTAAAGTTAGTTTGGATCTTTTTTAACTGACTAGAAGTTGGGTCAACTTCCATAGGTCTATGTTGCCTACTAGGAGGTTTGTAGTTTGGGTCATAATTATTGCCTTTATAATTAGGATTAGGGTTGTTAGTGTTTTGGGGTGAATTATTTTGATTTGGATATTTTTTATAATTAGTTTGAGGTTTTTGTGGAGTTGGAATTTTTGGTGCTTCTAGCAGTTTTTTGGGTGTTTCTTCGGTTTTTTCATTTACAAAACCAGCTTGAGTTAACTCATTTAAGGCTGCTTGTAAGTTTGGTGGTTTTAAGGCAAACAAAACTGTTCTCATATGAACAGGTAAACGTTCTTTGAAAATATTCAAAGCTGTGTCAGTATTGTGAGGGATTTCAGATTGTTTCCCTTCTTGAACGGTTTTTTGGTTTAGTTCACACAGTATCTTTTGGATGTCATTGTAAAAGTTCATTACGTTACCTTTGTATGGAGTTTGTCGTAACTCGTCATACAATTGGAAGGAACTTTTAAAGCCTCCAAAATTTGAAATGAGTAGTGCTTTGATATCTAGCCATGTAGTTAGGTGGGCGTGAATCTCTATGCATCTTTTGGCTTTTCCAATTAATTTGGATTTTAGGATATTTATACACATTTTTTGACTTTGGACGTCATATTTTTCTAATGTCGGTATAATACCGTCTATGTTAGCTATAAATGTATATAGGTCTTCTCGCCTACCGTCGAACGTACTTAATTTTTCAATATATTTTAATGGATCGAGAGTTAGTGTAAGAGCCATTTTGTTATTTGTTATTTCTAATTTAAAGTTTGGCAAACTGTTAACAATATTTTCACTTTTATTATCTCTATTTGTTAAATTTGGTTCTAAAATATTTTGAATTATTTTGGGATCTTTAAATTCTAAGTTAATATTTTCACTTACAAAATTTTTATTCGTAAGATCTGATTTTGCAATATCTTTATTTACTTTAAGATCTTTATATTCTAAGTAAGACTTACAGTGTTCAGGTATGGGAGTATTTCTTATTTTGTTTAAATTGGGGTTGTTCTTCCTTGTTTTCTTGAGTTTTTTGATGAAATTGTCCATATACTTGGGCCTTTTCTTCTTTGTTTTCTGGAGTTTTTTGATGAGGCTCATCAGTTGTTTTTACAGCATTTTTATTTTTATTATTTTTGTTTTTTTTTTTTTTTTTTTTTTTTTTTTTTTGAAAGTCAGTTTTCCTCTATGGAATTTGTAGTATGCGACTATACGTGACGTGAACTACTAACTGACTTAAATTTTCACGTTTAATGTTAGTTTTTTATTTCGCGATGCTCTTTTGCATAGAGCTTTATAAGCGAATATAATTTCACTGATTAAACGAAAAACGAGCAATTTGTTTTGGAAATCAGATAACTGATTTTTATTCACTGATTAATGTTAAATGTTATTATTTCGAGATGCTCTTTTACGTAGAGTCTTATAAACGAATATAATTTCACTGATTAATCGGAATGATGGTTCTTAACGTTCACTGATTAATGTTAGTTATTATTTCGAGATGCTCTTTTACGTAGAGTCTTATAAACGAATATAATTTCACTGATTAATCGGAATGATGGTTCTTAACGGATACAAAAAATATATTTGTATCCTACCGACTGCGCCAATTATAATTGTTATTTATTAAAACAATTTTTTAAAAACGAATCTCGAGCAGAGCTCTTGATTTCGTCTGGTTTATTTGAGAGTAATTTTAGAACTGATTTTATTCTTATGCTGTACTATCGCAGATAGCCAGTTTCTTTTAATTATCAAGTGAGTATCGGATTACATTTTATGCTGACTTATCGCAAATAGCCAGTGTCTTTTAAGATTATCAAGTTGAGTATTGGATTCATTTCCTTTGTTTTTATTATTGATACTGACAGGAAATGAATCAAGTATTGGACGTTAACTTTGTTTTTATTATTGATACTGACAGGAAATGGATCATGAAATAATGAAGAATCAAAAGATCTTGGTTTCATTTTCTTTGGTTATAACATATATATATATTAATGAAAATTCATGAAATAATTAAAAAAAATATACTTTTAAGAAAAATTTCATAGTTTTTTGAACATTTTTCATTGTAATGGTGTTTTACAAACGTTTCATTTCAAACATACATAAAATATTGGGAATTAACTTTAGTTAAATGATGAAATTGTTCATTAAATTCCCGAAATTAGATCTGAGAATTAAAAAAAAAAGTATGAAGCATTTTCATTAAAGTAAAACGATTTCGTTTTACGAAATTACGAATCTTTTTGTTGGATCATCGTAAATTCATTGGGCCAGTGTAAACACTTTATACTAAGCGTATTTCGTACATAGTTTCACGAAAAATATTATTTTCAAATTTCAATGCCTGATAGGTACTGTCAAGGTAAGAATTTAATGAGGTCAAACCGTTGGATGTTCTGTCATCAGCGAAGCAAGGGATTGGATTAGAAGTTTCAGACATCAGATCAGTTTTTGATTTTTAAAAGGAAGAAATGGTATATTTTCCGAATGAATTTAATATAATAATTTATTATTTTTATTTTTGTAACAGCTTTTCATCACGTTGTTGTTGTTATTTTTTGTTTGTTGTTGTTATTGTTGTTCACATAAGGCTACCGGATGTGTTCCCTGAGCTTATTAAATATTTATTAAACCTGCATTCATTTTAAAATGCAAAATTGTTTTAAGAAAAAGAATAAAATCATATCACAGATTCGATTGCTTTATTGAAAATTTACATTTTATCTACCTAACCTAAATTCTACATAAATACAAAATACACCCACACCCTCTCTATATCAAGACAATCATAAGATGCAAATTTTTAAATTATAAACGCAAAGATCCAATCGAGAAACTTTGCCACATCCGTGTAAATAACGTACTCATTTGAATTACATGACAATTCACTCTTGTCCGCCCCCGGCAAAGAAGCTGACACAATCCCTCGCAGCATCCATCGATTGTTTTTGAATATCATCAGACCAGCGCCAGAGTCGCCAGTGCATGGACCACTATTGTGGTTGTTGTTGCTAGCACCACCGCCACCGCTGCCGTTACGTGAACCTGCACAGAACGTTCTGTTTGACGAGAGGCTGCGAAATTTATCGTTTGACTTGAAGCACACTTCATTGGAGATAATCGGAACGGCAACCACTCTAGGGGTGGCTGTAAGTGATGTTAAGTTTATCGGCAGCACACCTCCAGAGGATGATGGTTTGGTCGAAGCACCCCAACCAACCACAATACCACGTTCGCCCTCGATGTACTGAAGGTCTGTTGAACTCGACCACATGCAAGCTGGTCGAATGTAAGCATTGTATCTGTTAAAAAATGCAAATTTCTTGTGTTACTATCTTTCGATTTAAGTTTTGTTGTCAAAATTCTTCTCTTAAAATGACTTACCTAACTTCACTTTTGAGTACAACGACCGCAATATCTGCGTCATACGACTTAAGCTGGCTATCGTAATCCGGATGGATAAATATGTCATCGCACGATGCTGCCAATGATCCCTCCTCACTCCAATTCTTCAGATTATGTCGTCCGAGAAAAACTAACACTTCGTTCGGACTGTATTTTCGCTTGTTTGTGTGAAAACAATGTGCCGAGCTTATTACTATCCTCGTGGATATAAGCGTTCCACCGCATTGGTACGCCAGCGATGTCAAATTGTTGACATAAATGGCAGCTAGCCATGGCCATGCTCCTCGTGTTATCATGACCGATGAGTGAGCTGGTTGAGTATCCTCCGCGGAGAAGTCCTCCTCGCCAGCCGTTTGTATTTCGATGCCGCCGATGGACAAACGTGGTCGAGTCTCGCCCGTGCGACCGCAAATATTTCTCGTCTGTTTCATGAGATATCTGAAAAACTGAGAATTTTATTTTATTTTCAAATGAAATCTTCTTACGCGCTATGGGTCGGTCGACCGTTGTTTGTTGGGTTAGCAAGGATATTTACTTTTCATTTGCTGCAAATGGCAGGAACTTGGTATCGAAAGACTCAAGAAATGAACTTTGAGATGGAAAAGCTGGTTGTGATGTTTTTGACGGTAATGACTGGGTTGGAGATGGGAGCGGCTGTGGGACTGTGAATTCGTCATTAGATGGTATGAAGGTGAATTTTCTTGTGTGTTCCAATTGAATTTGTGTGACAAATATACTGTGATCTGTTTGTGAGAAAAAGAGAGAGGGTGTTGAGTTGGAAAATTGAGTGAAGTAGATTGATGAATAACCCACCTGCTGCTCCTACACAAACGATTTGATTATTTGCTGATATTTGAAGTAGCTTCGGTGGGAACGGATTCTTTGGAAATTTGATTTTATACAACACTGGGGTATCCACTTGGAATTGTCCTCTTGTGAGCAATTCTATCTCGCCTAGATAGTTCTGAAAAGAGAACAATAATTGAGTTACAATACCGATAAAATAAGAAATATTAAAAGAGTAAAAATCGGCTTTTTAAACTGAATGAATTATTTTACACAGAGTTTTCTTCAAAAATATGTTTAAAAATACGAGCTAAGCAAAAATATTTTTATCTAAAAACATAAAGTTATAGCGATGATTTCTACTTAAGAATAAACATTTTTATACTTTTTGAACAGAATCATTTATATAAAAAAACTAAATATGTAGGTACCCGTATGTTTGTTTGAATGTCAAGACAATTTGATCAATTTGATAAGATGTTTGAAAAGCTTACCGTAGTTGGTTTTCCACGCATAGATAATGTGACTTTTATGTTCAACACTTGTCCAATTTCTGGATTTTGCAGAGCCATTATTCCAAACCACTCAGCACCATCGAATCGATATTGAAATATTTTTGGACACGGACTTATGGGAACACCTTGTGTTAGAATTTTATTGATTTGATCGAACACAAGAAACACAATTGTTGTTAAATGGAAATTCATTGTGCATAAATTTTGCTACTTCCTATTCAATTGTTTGTTTATTTATTACAAATTAAAACACTTGACCGACTTCTGAAATTATGATTTTACCGATAGTACAATATTTAATTTTGTTTTGTTGTTTTGATTTTCCGAAAATTTGTTTTGCTTGACTGTCATAGTGACGGAACGCCATGTTATGAACCTGTGAATGGAAATAATCTTGGTTTTACCCAAAAACCAAATGACTGAGTTCAGTGACTAGGTACCTGGCAAAAAAGATCGCAGCCATAAAATCCCTTTAGGTACATTTTTTCTTAGTTAATTACTTTTAGGGTTACCGTGTGTACTGAAATACTTTTGTGTGTAAGAAAATCAAATCCGCAAAACAACGAATGTGCTATGTGCAGTTGCTAAAAGGTTAGGTGGGTTGGCTGCTAAGCAGAACGTCATGTGTTCGAGTCCTACTTGGGCCCATAAAAGTTTTTATTTCATCTTTCGCGGGTACTGCCTCTTGCGAAGAATTGACAAAACTTCCAAGAGTATCAATCTGTCATGAAAAAGTGCTTCTCAACTTTGCCGTTCGGAATCGGCGTTAAATTGTAGGTCCCCTCAATTCTTCAAACGCACTCAGAGAATTGTTGATGAGAGCAAGCCACTTAGGCCTTGGCTTTTCAAGAGCTGTCGCGCCACTCTATTTATTTATTTATTTCTAAAACAAGGAACGTAAAATAAGAAAATTGCGTTTTTAAAGCCGGTTTATGTATATTCCAAACACTCTATTTAATAGATTCCTTCTAGAAAACTCTACATTGGAAATGAACCAAAGGATATCGCTAGATGAAAAGAAGGATTATCTATATTTTTTCAAATAATTAAGTATCTTCCTACCTGAAAGCTGCATCTTAAACTGCACTCATAGTACTGATCTACCCTTTTCTTTTTATGATTACCAATCATAGAAAACCAAAACTTTCTTTTGTTAAGGATAAAAAAGGATTCAAAACAAGTCCATAAAAGTAACTGAAGATGGGTTTTCTTCGTTTATCTATACATGCTTTTAATCTTAATCTACCTCTGTCCTTGCAACGCCAATTTTTATTGCACCTGTTTCCTTGTATTTCCAGGGATCTCATTAGAGAGATGTAATCCCTTTTGTTTATGGTATCTGGCGAAGTATTATTTTGAAAATTACCTGTATTTCATCTAACATTGTTTCGTAAGTGCGTTGGGTTTTTCCATGCCCTACCTGAATGGGAAATAAAAATATTTAGGGAAAAACCAGAGTGAATATCAATTTAGTTCAGACTTGGCTATTGTATTGTCAACATCATCTAACGAGAAAACAAAAATCCTACAAAACTATAACCGTTATGAATTCGACCTACTCAATTTTTGCAATTGCAATTTTTGTTGTCCTTTTCACAGGACCAGTAAATTCGTGCAACGAGTTCGTGTGTGGCTCTGTGGTGTCCAAGTGTCTTCTAACACAAAGCTGTCAATGCAAATTGACCGATTGTTTCTGTTGCAAGGACTGCCTGAATTGTTTGGGAGATTTATATACCGAATGTTGCAGCTGTTTGGAAATGTGTCCAACACAAAACGCCACTCAGGCAGCCCTGTCGCCGAAATCGCAAATTGGTGATTTTGAAGGTATAGCCGCACTGTTTGACACACTCACCGAAATCGACGATGATAAGTGGACAACATATCGATTTCCCATGAAGGCCAGTTTAAAGCGACAGTTTGATGCAACAAGTCGTTTATCAGATGACATCGATCGGGAAGCAGCCGAAGCAAAGACATCACTCAAGATTCAACCAACAGCGGCTGTCAATAATTGTACGGTGATATTTTTGAACACGTGCACTTCGAATAAAAAATGCATGCAATATTGTGAGAGCATGGGAGCGAGGAGTTATCGATGGTTTCATGATGGATGTTGTGAGTGTGTGGGTGCTGAGTGTATAAATTATGGAATAAATGAGAGCAAATGTGCTGAGTGTCCGGAGATGGAGCAGGAGGAGGAGGAGGTGGTTAATAAGCTGAATATGAATTTGGATGCATTTGAAGAAGATTACGAAGACGATGAATGGGATTATGGAGAGGATGAAACTAATTTTAATTAATTACAGTTTCTTTGTTTTAATTTAAGTCAATACCAGTAAACTTAAGGTTAAATTAATTTTTGTTGATGAAATAAAATGTGTTAATATTATATACCGTTTATTTGTTTTTTTTTATGTCGCCGCATATTGAAAGGAATATCAGCTGATAAACTTATAGTTGATAAATGTGCTTCGCATATTTTAATTGAAATTCGATTTTTCGAAAATTTGTAAGCTAGGTAATCGTCATTATCTTAACATTTGCGATGCAGAAAAAAATGACTTCCCAATTTTCTTCAGCTAAATATGATGTTAAAAGTGTTTTTTGAAGGAATTGTTTTTTACGAAATTCAAATATTATGGCATGTTTTTAATTCGTACCAAATGCAGTTTTAGGAATTTGAATTAAACATGTCACTATTGATACATATATAATGTCGATAAAAAAGGGTCCGTTCATTTGTCTGTCCTTGCGTTCACATAAACAATAATTTAATAATCCTCAAGAAATCACACAAGACACCTAGCAATTTTTGTCTGGCATATTAAAAAAAATGTTTCATTCTTTTTTTGTCATAAAATTCAATATCTTAAAAAGAGGTCAACATTTCATTATATAAAATAAATAAAAAAAAAGTTATAGCGTTTAACGAAAAAGGGCCAGTAAACGGCCCAACAGATATGTATTTAATTTTCATGGTAAATATGTGCTTTTTAATTCAGTGAAAAAAAATGGGAAAACAATATGAATAGTAGGAAAACTGAAAAAAAAATCCCAAACCTACATAAATCGAAAACTTTTAATTTTTGTGTAGAATATTTTGTTCTTGAATGACTTACATCGTATGCAAAAATAGTTCTTAATAAAAAAACTCAGAAAACTTAATGATTTTCTAATGGAAAGAATGCATAGAATTATAGATGCATATTTTGCCATTCAACAACATTTTTATCAACTTCTGTCGTGTTGGCGAGATTGTTTAATGTGAACACCATTGTGAACCCACCCTAATTTTTAATAACATAATCTGCTCGAACATGCCCAGCACACAACAGCTATTTGACGACACTGGTTTGACATTTCCATTTTTTTTTTGTCATCATAACCTTCCTCTTTTTAAATTTTAATTTATTGTTTTGAACAATTTCAGTACAGAATATTTAAGTAATATATATAGTAACTGCACATCTGTAAGGATTGTTCTGTTAACGAACGTTAATTTTTTCTTAGTTAATTAAAACCAAAACAGACGCTTTGACGCGAAGGTTAAGACTTTCATAGCAATGGTTCGGGCACCGGTTGGAGGGTACAAAAACTGTTAACAAATTGTTGTTGTTGGTACCTATATATTTAATGAGGAGCAAATAAGGTTTTAGAAAGATTATAATTTTAAACGAAATACTTTAAAAACAAAACTTAATTAATAATAATGACAGTTCAAAAAGCATTCATGTTAAAATGATCACTAAAAGTATCAATTTAAAACGAAAACATTTCAAATCAAATGAAAAAAAAGTTGATTTAAAAACTGTGCACCATTGTAAAAACAATAATTTGTCGTGTTGATTTTACATTGGATTATTTTTCTGTGTGATCATTAATAGAATTCGATCCTAAATCCAAAAAGAGAAAGTGGTGTATGGAAGGAGGCGATAATCTATATCTATATCTATATTTGAGTATTTTTTGAGTAGTATTTGAGTATTTATTCGATTTTTAAGATATATAAACAGTAGTAACAAAATTAATAAAAAAAATAAATAAAAAGAAAAGAAAAAAGAGAAATTGATGGGAAGATATTTTTAGGATCTCTTATTGGCCCGAGTAGTGTGAGTATAATTTCCGCTTAAAAACTGAAGGGGTGTTAGTGGTCTGCAAATCGTTTGGAAGCGAGTTCCATAAACGAATTGCTGTAACGTAGAATGAACGTTCTGAAATTGTGTACGAAAAACGTGGTAAAATTAATTTTAATCCCCTCGGTGAATGAGCAAATTGAAGAAATTCATTTAGGTATTCAGGACAACAATTATGGATGACACTATGTAGTTTCAGTATCAGACGATATTTTAGGTAATTGTTTAGTTCCATACCAAAGATTGATTTACGCAGGTGAGATACGCTCACATTCCTTGGTATGTTAAAAATAAAACGCACACAATCATTGAAAGCCACATTTAGTCTGCGTAGGCACTCAGAGTCTAGTGCCGGATAAACTGACGCGTTGAAATTGAAATATGGTAATATTAAAGCTTTCACTAGATATTTTTTCATGTCAGGAGACAATAAACCAGCTGAGTGTCTAAGGCTGCGCAATCCTGAATAAATTTTTCTTATCGTATCCGAAATAGCTTTACAACAACTGAAATTGAAGTTTAATTTAAATCCTAAATAAGTTACTTCTTTGACATACTTAATAACTTCCCCACCAAGAGTTAGCAAAGGAAAATCTAGAAGGTTTGGATCATATCTCGAACAGATCATAGCTACAGATTTAGATGGATTGAGTTTCATGTTATTAGCATTAGTCCACATTTGAATGCTGTGTAAGTCCTCGTTTACATAATTAACACAATCTTCAATCATATCTACAGGTTGATGCGTATATAGAACCAAATCATCAGCATACAGATGAACTTGACAGTTTTTAACCACATTAGGAATATCATTAATGAATAAAGAGAAGAGGAGAGGACCCAAAACCGATCCTTGAGGTATTCCTAAATTGATAACAAAAGGATTAGAAAGGCTATCTTCGATCTTAATTCTTTGAAATCTGTTTAAAATATAGTTATACATGAGCTTAAGCGATGAGTTGGAGAAGTTAAATTTCGTTTTCATTTTTAAAAGTAAAATATTGTGATTTATAGTGCCAAAGGCTTTCGAGAAGTCAAGAAGAACAAGGATGCCAATATTGTTCGCATCCAGGGCGTAGCGGATGTCTGTCGTTACTTTTATTGCAGCAGATTCACAGCTATGTCGATTTCGGAATCCCGATTGCCACTTAGAGAGTAATCGGCGCTCGTTTATATAAAAAAGAATTTGGTCATGCATTATTTTCTCAAGTAATTTACCGGGATGAGAAAGTATACTAAAGGGGTCTAAATTCAGCTGGGTTAGAAGGATTATGCTTTTTTGGAATTGGAATAACATGAGCCTGTTTCCATTCGTCAGGAAATTCACCCGAGTATAAACAAAAATTGAAAATATGTATTAAAAAGTCTTTTATTATTGGAAAAATTATTTTTAAAAACTTTGGAGATACGTTATCAGGACCAATTGCATTGGATTTTACTGATTTAGTAGAGTTGTAAAGTTCAAGAGCACCAATACATTCAAATGAAAAAGGGTCGTAATTTTCAGGCATAGTAAAAATATCACTTGGATCCTGCGAACTGGTCAGAGGAGGGATAAAAACATTTGCCATATCATCCACGTTATAGTTGCAACTGCGAATCTTCTTATCTTCTTTGATGCCAAGGTTTTTAATGTTGCTCCAAAGAGTTTTTGAATTTTGAGAGGGATCTAGCTTGCGTAAGAGGTATGCACGCTTGGAGTTTCGAATAACAGAGTTTACTCTATTTCTACTAAATTTATACTGCCTTCTATTAAATTCATCTATACATATCTATATCTATATCTATACATATTATAAAAATCTAGCGCCGTTCGTTTGCGGCATATAGGCATGTAAACCGGTTGGCCGATTTTCTTAATTTTTGTCTTAAACTGAAGAGGATTAAGGGTAGATGGTTTAAGACAAAAAAATATATACTTTTCAAATCACAAACGGTGCAAATGGTTAAATAATGCTTTTCTCACTATACAAAAAAAAAATTAATAATCTGATCAATATTATGTAGAAATACTCAAATTCGTATGAAAATATTTCAAATATGTCAAATATTTGTGTTTCTAAGAGCCGGAAAGACACGCTCGAAAACTTCCAAATAAGACCGTATTTATCAGAGCTCATTTATTGATCGAGCCGGTCTCAGGAACAAGGGAGGTATTTCTCCATTCCAGGTCAATGTGTGGTTGACATAATAATAATTATATAGATTAAATTTCTTTTTTTTTTAATCTTCGATGGAGAAGTGGTGGAAAAAGAAAATAAGGAAAATAAGAAGAGGAAATCGGAGGAAGTTGATGAAGCTGTCAAAAATGGCAATGGAGTGACCTATGAGGCTAACACACACTTGCCGTAAATTTATAAACGGCGAGTGCTGATGCCGAGAACGAAGAGGCCAAGAATATAAAGAAAAAGTTAAGAATAAGAACAAAAGCGGTTATGCAAAAACACCTTAGCTAGGATTTAAATCTTAGGCATTTTATGCATTTTTTTTTATTGTATATTTGATAAGAATTCAATTTTCTTTAGTTTTTTAAATAATAAAGTAACAACAAACTTTTTGGCCTATGATATTATAATGTAGATAGTATATTTGTGTTGGCAAGATTCCTTACTGGCCGCGAATTCTTTACTTCTTTACAAATAAAAATTAAAAACAATAAGTAAAATTAGTTTTAAAAGCCGTTAACTTTTCTACATACGTACGAATGCATTCGGATTCATTCATTCACCATCATCAGCAAAATAAACAAATAAAATAAATGAAAGGGAAGCAAAAACAAAACAAAATGAAAAACGTTGTTGTTACAACATAATTGTTAATTTACTGAAAAAAAAGAGTGAGAATATGTGACAATAAAAGATAAATAAATTAAAGAACAAAAAATTAGTCCAAATATTGTTCATTAATTGAAATAATTGAAATGCATGCAAATAGCATTGCCTCTGGCTTCTTCTTGAATTGCAGCCACGTTACAGCGAACAGCGCATTCTGCTCTTATATTACCATTGATTATGCAGGTTAAAGAAATACCTACATGAAATATTTCAAAAATTTCAGCAATGCCCAAAGTGTAACAATGAGATTATTACTTAGGATGAGAGCAGAATGGCGCCCAAAAAGTCACTTGAAGCGTTAAATTGCACCTTGAAAGATTTTCGGAAAGTCAAAAAGTATTTGGTGCGCAATGATTCTTTTGGCTGGTGACTTTCGACAAACTTTGCCACTGCCGCAAATGAAAAAAAAATTATTTGCGGCTTGAAAATGCCGAAAATATGAAAAAAAAATCAAGAATGGCTGAGTCGATTTAGCTGAAAATTGGTATGGAACCAGAATAAAGAGCATATAGCAAGCAACATCTAACGACCAATAGTCTTAAACACAGACTGTGTTTTCAGACCAGGTCATCTCTTAGTGCAGTGTTAGTTATTAGAATGCAATCTAAAATGAACACTTACACATAAAATGCCAAAATTTTACAAATGAGATCTGTATTGCAATTCAAAAGCCAACTCATCCATGTCAAGGATTAATGCATTCCATAATTTGTCCTATATCTAGGTTAGGTACATTCATTGACAAGATCAATGTTTCGGAGGCGATATGATTGATAATTCCTATAGTTAAAAAGAGAATGAGAATGTCTGGTGCACAATATCATCGTTGATCCTTCTTGGAGACAACCAACGTTTGTATTTGAAGGAGTGACACTCGATCCTCATGAGGCGGAATAGTTTGAGTATCGTGTCATTTAATACCTTTTAATGCGAAACGAGTAAAATTACGTTGCACATATTCTAACAAAGTGACGGAAAAACTGCACACTCAACCCTGAAGTTATCGTTGTCATCAAATTTTTACAAAATGTTCGAGTATTAGTGTAGAGCAGGGTGTTTAAGAAAATTGTACAAAATCGGCCAAGCCGTTCATGAGATATAGCAAAAAAATGTGGAAACACAATTTTAACTATAGAACGTTAACTATGCATTTGACCATATCCTTGACAAAGTTATTGTGCGTGAGACAACGAAGGTTTCTGAGTTGTCACGACCTTACAAGCTGACCCTGTAAACGTTGTTTTCTTAGATATATAAAAATCTCATACAAATTCGTTGAGGACTCACTGTTTTTATACCAGTAGAGTGTTTAGCACCAAATGTTGAGGGAATGTTCGGTTAGTGGCGTAGATGGGTTCTTAGCATTTTGTACAAAATCGACCAAGTCGTTCATGAGATATGGCCAGGGTAGTGGTTGATGGGGTAGCGGGGTAGTGGGAAGCGGGTAGCGGGTTGACGGAGAGCGAGTAGTTAGTAGCGGGATAACAGGTAACGGGGTAGCGTGTAGCACGTTGAAATAGTGGATAGCCTTTAGTGTGTAGTGGGGTAACGGGTAGCGGGGTAACTGGGTAACAGAGTTGTGGGGTAGCAGGGTAGCGGGTTGTGTAGTGGGCTGCAAAAGCTTAGATCTTTTATTTATCGATTTTGGCAGTGCGAAGTCTGCCGGGTCAGCTAGTGTACATACATATTCTCTCTATATATGAAATTCTACTGTACCAACGTGTGTATGTCACTGAACTCCTCCTGAACGGCTGGGCCGATTTGAATGATTTTTTTTTTTGTATATGCGTTCAAGTTATGTCCTGGAAGGTTTAGATTAACAAATCAGCCCGACAAGTGGTGCTGAAGTCGTTATGTATACTGCAACTACAAGGCTGGATCGACTTGAATTGCATCCTTTTTTTGTATGCATTCATTCATTCATTTCAATCATTTTAAGTAGGAATGTGCAATACCTTTTATTCTACTTGTTGAGCCGGTAAATGTTGTTTTGCCATACACATTATTTCAATTTTGCTCAAAATTGGTCTATAGAGGAACCTTTAGACAGCTGTCTTTTTAGCTTACTAGCTGACTCAACAAATACTTATTATTTTATTGCCATGCAAGTAATTTCTAAAAACGGTTAAACCGATTTGGATGTAAATTGATAGGGAGGTATTTTAGAAACAGGAGACGGCTATACGATATAAGATAATGCGTAGATACCTTGGAATCAAAAACGGATGATTTTCACCCTACTCGCTGACTCCGTAATATCTAAGTACGGCTGAACCGATTTGACTCAAATTGATGAGAGGTAGCTTAGAACGAGGAGACGGCTATATGATACTTATTATCTTACTAGCTGACCTCGTTAATGTTGTATTAAGAAATAAATGAAATAAATGAAAAAAGATATTTGATTTCAATATTTTATTTATTTTACGCCACGGGTTTCGGAAATATATATTATTTCATCTTCGGGCATTAATGATGTTGACGTACTTCTACAAACAGCTGAACCCAATTGTTTCAAAATTGAAAAGGAGGTAGCTTAGAAACAGGAGACATAATTTTTATCCTACTAGTTGACCCAGTAAACGTTGTTTTATCACATAAAAAATTCTTACGAGCTATTTTAGCTGCGAAAAGTATCGATGTTGACGCTATAATAAAGCAGTCACTACGGCAAAGATATATTGTTTAATTCGATGGATACTGTTACCGAGTCAATTTTACAATCAAAGTAGAGCCTTTTTGATGGCCTTAACAGAAAAATTGTGGACAACTTATACAAAAGTGAGTAGGTTATGATATGAAACTGAAAATCATTGAATAAATTGAAAATTTATCCAAGCTAAATATAAAATATGAAATTTAAAAACTCACAATACAATTGTTAAGAAAACAAATAAAAAGAAAGTACTCATACTGTCATACTCCACAGTGTGTCATCATCATCATAATCATCAATTAGATTCAAATAAATCACATTGCATTTTGACAAAATTCGTGTTACATCATTATTCTGGAGTTAATATGAAGGGAGGCGATAGTACGGATCTCCATAGAAAAAAGGGCATAGTCCTTTTTGACAGAATGAAAAAAAATTCTAATAGTTTTTTTTTTGTTTTTAATATTTTTTTTTTTAAATAATTTATGCTTAGTTAAATTGTTTATATTTATACAAAGATTTAAAGCATTTATTCTAGAATCCTAAGGAATTCTTACGGAAGCACACTTATAATATTTATGTTTACAGAACAGATCGTCATTATTTTTTAGAAAAAACTTAAAACGCTAACTTCCTTCTTGCCTTCAAATTATAATTTCTTCGAGTTTGATTCTGATAAATAATTTTTGATAAAGGTGTCAATGTTAGTTGTGATAGTAAGATTCTTCCTTCTTTAACAGGTTCCAATATTCTAGCCGCTTTATAAATTTTAAAATTTACAGGTTCCACATTTGCCTTGAACGATCCAATACACGAATTTGACTCTTTCAATGCTTCTCCAAAATTGACTCTCCGTTCTGTTGCTGTTGATTTAATTACTTCCTTCGTGTTTCCATCGACATCACTTTCACACACAAATTCGATAACTGCCACTACTAAAATTAAACTCAATAAGTGCATTAAATGAATTTCTTCAAACACAGGAATGTTGTCCATAATTAAGTTAGGTGATATAAGTCTGTTTCAAAGTTAGTTGAACGAATGATAAATTATTATGTCCTGTGGCATCCTTTTATATGATGAGAGGACATTTTTGGTGTTTCAATAACAAACATTTTCTGTAATTAACCAAATATGATTTATTGCTTTATTTTTGTTTTGACAATATTGAGATACACGAAAACACTTCAAGGTATGACTCATGACGCTTACAGGGCTACTTTTTATGATCTTGTTTACTCGATTTGTCAACTTCGATTTTCTGTGTGTCATGTGAACATTGAGAATGCATTTTGGGTAGGGATAACTTGATACCTTGTGAAGGAATAGATTTTGCTAGAAACCTTTAATAAATAAAAATAATATTTTTTGAAATTAGGTATTAACTTATTTGTTTATTTTATTTCCAAAACAATTTCCATTATGACTCTTAACTTATAACATAATTGTTATTTTATCTTATCGTATAAAACATAAATACATGATCTTAATTAACAACACGTAAAACAAAGTGATTTAAAACTTTTAAACAAACAAAAAAAAATGCTTCAAACAAAAAATTATTCTATGCAAATGTAAAACTTAATCATCACACTTTCTTGTAATATTTACATAATTACATCAATTTAAAATTAACATTACCTCAATAGAATATTTTAAGGTAGGTATAGAATTTTTCAAAAGATGTAAGGAAGGTCCTTGAAAATTCAATATTAGTAGTTAACTCTATCGTCACACATAAAAAGTCCTTAGTAACAAATTTGGCTCAGTCAAACAATAACACACTTTTGCACAGACTTGGTCTGTGACATTCGTTTTTTATGATGTGGGTATCTCGAAAAAAGGCTTCAGAAATTCATCTCATCGAACTGAAATTCCATTTATTGTTATAACATTGCCTGCCGTTGGCTCAGGTTCGTAAACTTCTTCGTTCGTTCGCATCTCGTAAGGAGCATCATAGAATTGCTCACTTGGAATTTGATCGTAAATATTTTCTGAAACAAAAAATTATCAAGTCTTCCCATCCCCACAAAGACATTTCTATTACAAAACTCACCAGTTGACCGGTTTGTGCCATTTCCATTGGCCCTACCGCCATGGAAGGTATTAAAAGTAGCCGGTGGAGACGTATCCAATGGCATTCGATTGTTGGCTTCCAAAGTTGAATACGACATTACAGCGGCATTTCGATCCTCCTTAGACTCGGCTGCCTGAATGTTTTCTGTGTTCTTCACCGGTCTCGCCTTGTTGCGGTGTAAGAATATCAAACCAATCACCACAAGCAAGACAATTATGATTGTTGCTCCGATGGCGATTCCGGTGCCGACTCCAGAACTCTCCTGGGCATCGGTTGTGGCTATTTCACAGCGGGGCTCATCGCCGCTCCATTTGCCATCTTCCATACACTTCCGGAGGTATTGCCCGATTCGATTGAAACTTGGGATGCAGTGGTACTCAGCTGAACCGCCGTATATTGTCGATTCGTTGACAACGATCACTCGTCCATTTTCGATTGGCAACGGTCTACCACAATCGACAGCTGTAAATTGAATTAATGAAAAATTCTACTTTCAACAACTTTTGTTGACCAACTTACGTTTACAAATTGGGGACTTTCCTGTCCATTTGCCATTTTTGAGACAAACCCGTGTATCGTTCCCAACCAAATACCGTCCCTTTGGACATTTGAAATACGCCGCAGATCCAACGGCCCTTGATCCCGTGTCGACAATCAGATTTTCACTGATATCAGGCTCGTCGCAAGTTATTTCATTGCAACTTGGAGTCTCATGACTCCAGGTTCCATCTTCAGTGCACAGACGTCTCGAGACTCCTTCCAGCTTGAAATTATGGTCACATTCGTAGAGAACGGCAGCTCCGTAATATGTGACATTTGTAGCCAATGTTACTTTTCCATGGGTGATGTTGAGTGGTTGACCGCATTCAACATCTGAAAAACAATCACATTATTACATTCAAAATTTTTGTATTCAAAATTTCAACATACAAACACATTCGGGAACATGTCCACTCCATTGACCGGTGTCTTCACAGGTGACCAAGGCTTCGCCGACAATTTTGTAACCCCGTTCACATCGGTATTTGGCAAGGGCTCCAATTCTGTATGTCTGGGCACTATTTGCGGCTGACTCAGATGTTCGAATCAACGTTCGACCATACATCCGGTCGTTTCCGGTGACAGAGAGAAGACTGTGTGGGGCCAATACTGGTTCAGAGCAACGAATTTCTATGCAAACAAAAATTCAGGTCAGAGTTTTGATTTTGTGTTTAAAACAGTCCTGTCTTACCTTCACATTTTGGTGAAGTGTCACTCCAAATACCACTTTCCAGGCAGGTTCGCTTTGGAACCCCAGTGAGTTTGTGCGATGGCGAACAGCTAAATACCACTTCTGATCCAACGTAGGTTGTGTTCTTCACATATTTATGGCTACCGTATGGCAGTGGGGTGATCGCTCCGCAATCGATATCTAGAAATCAAAGTTAATTTCAAAACATAAACTAAAAAAATTTAAAACCGAGCTTACATTCACAATATGGTGCCTCAGAATTCCATTCTCCATTCTCCATGCACTCCAAAACAGAGTTGCCCTTCAAAACATGCCCTGGATCACAGTGATATTGAATAGTCGAACGAACGTTGTAATCATAGCCAACAACAAACGACCCAGGTGGAACATGTGGAGTGTCACACGTGACCAATTCACAAACAGGAGCATCACCCGACCACTTTCCATCCTTGGTACAAATCAATTCCGTGGGACCGACCAGCCAATAATCATCGTCGCATTCGTATTTCACCACTGTTCCGACAGTTGTTGTAGAATTGACCAAATGAGCAGTACCCCGGTCAGGTCGAGCTGGAGCTCCACAATCCACAAATCTGCATGATGGTGGCTTGCTTGACCATTCACCACCGAGTCCGCATGATATAACCTAAAAAACACACACATACAAGGACTCTCATATACCATTTTGTTTGGGAACCATTAACAGTGTGAAACTCACGGGCTCTCCAACTAAAACATAACCACTTTCACACTCATACGTGGCAGTGGTTCCGGCTCTTTTATCGGTGACCTTAACAAATCCACCCGGAATTGGTGGTGGCTCGGGACACCAATCGACCAAACATTCTGGTTTCTTTCCAGTCCAGCCATTGATGCCACATGTTTGGTTCTCGTGACCGATTAGAGTATAGTTCTCGTGACAGCTGTATGTGGCTTGAACACCGAAATATGTTTCGTTTTCAGAGAGTGCAATTGAGCCATGTTCTAAAGTGTCTAGTGGTCCACAGTCAACATCTAAAAAAGGAAACGAACTTGGAGTTTTCAAAACAATTTGATGGAATATCTATAATTACATTTGCATGTTGGCGCTTTTCCACTCCATGTTCCATCATTGAGACAGTTTCGAGTTGCTTCACCGATCAGAGCGTGGCCCTTGGGACAGTTGTACTGTATGGAGCCCCCAACAGTGTGGTTTTTTCCAATGACCGTTGTGTTTTGCAGCGAGTCTGGTGAACCGCAAGATAGAGGAGCTATGTGAGATAATAGAAGAATAAGTTAAATTGGAGGTGAAAATAATGGGGTGGACTGCTTACCATGTTGGCAGATAAAGTGTAAGTAATCGAGGTTGCATCCAACATCATTCCAAAGCCAATTGCGACCTCCATCAAGGACGACACAATTTTGCTCACCGTTGTAGTTGTTGGGTTGATCTTTTCCCCAAGCGGGTTTGAGTACAATTTCGTCTTTAAAAGAAATAGTTTTGTGAGAGGAAGTCTTAATTTTTAATCTTAGGGCACAAAAGTGGAACTGCCAATCTAGCCTATAGCACTTGGATATCTTATAAAAAGGATGACATTGGTGGAATAATTTTATATGTAAATTTATGTTAGTAAATAAATTTGTATACTGGTGGTTGAAGCACTTATCTCACGAACAAGTGCTTCAAATTGAACTATTAATTATTTGTTGGAAAGTACATTTACCGAAGGCGTAATAATTACAATAATTTCTATAATATTTCTATAATATAAAGATGAGTAAAACAGCAGTCGAAGGGAATAGTTAGTTCATTGATAATTGAATATGAGAATTCAGAATGTTTTTTTTTTATTTTTTACTTGGAATAATTCGATAAAAAGTCTGGTAATTTGCGTAGTACTATTATTATCAACAATTTTTTTCGATGCAAGTTTAAGGTCTCTTTAGAAGAAAAATGCTTCAACTTGATGTTAAGTACAAAAGTACAGATTTGATTGCAATAAAGCGTGATAATTGCTAGGTTAATAATTGTTTTGTCATCATTTATTACATTTCATCGTTTTTAACATTTATAAAAATACTACCGTTATGGAAAAATTACGATGCAATTTTGTAGGTTTTCATTGGTTTTCGGAAAGAGTTTTACTTGGGCAAAGTGTTACACAATGACTTTTCTGGAATTACATGAAAAACTGATTTAGATAAATTATAGGTACATTTTTATAAGATCTCAGTTTCGAACACTGGCTGTCAGGATGTTTGCATCACACGCCGTTAGTAAGAAAATTTACGCGAAAGTGCATACTAATTTAGGAATTCTTTTTTGTTAGGGTATTGTAATTAATTTAATTAAGGGCAACACAATTATTTTAAAAAATCACTCATAATATTATTAAAAATAGTTAGGTCTCTCTACTAAATTTCTAAGAGTCATTCAAAAAATGTATTCTGAAACAAATGCAACAGTCTGGGACGGAAAAGACTTCTCGAAATGGTTCGAAACACAAACTGGTGTAAAACAAGGATGCCTTCTTAGTGCCTTACTGTTCTCTCTTTTCATCAACGACATAGAAAAAGATCTGCCTGGTGGTATACGAATTGCTAATACGATCATAAACGTCTTGTTGTATGCTGATGATCTGGTCATACTATCTGAAACTCCAGAAAACCTTCAGTTGATGATAAATCGGCTAGCCAATTACTGCACAAAATGGGGACTAAAAATCAAAACCGAAAAGTCGAAAATTATGGTCTTTTCCGGATCATCTCGAACACAAAGTGTATACAGATGGTTCTATAACGGAATTCAATTAGAAGCTGTGAAGGAAATCAAATAGATTAGATTAGATTAGATTAGATTAGATTTTATTTGTTCATAATTTTTAAGGGGTTGAATACATTATTTATGATACATTAAATCATTTGAGCATGGCATTGCCGTCTGCCAGATTGACAATCCAATTAACATTAAAATTTAGTTGAGTATAAATACAGCTTTAATTTAAAATTTTTAGTTTCTTTAATTTTGTGTTTGACTTTTAAAAATCTCCATTAACAATTCTGTTCCTATATTTAAGAGCAATTTTAAGAAACTCATACATCTTTTCTACATTCATTTGGTTTAGTAAAAATATACAATATTCCTCAGATAAGGTATCTTCTTCAAATATGTTTCTTCTTATTTCTCGCAAAACAGGACAGCACCCCAGAAAATGAAGGACATCTTCCCGTTCCCTCCTGTTACATAAATCGCATATAATTGGCAAGTCACTTCGATGAGGTATGTAATTGAGCTGCAGCATTTCTCCTCGTAAGCGGAACATCATGGAAATTGTGTTGACATCATTGCAATCTTTGAAATAATTATTTTCATTGAGTGAATAGTCCAGGCGATTATAAATCATTCGGTGAAGAGATCCAGCCGCATCTTCCTCGTATTTAGCTCTATGTCTAAGGTCTACTTCTTTGATAAGTCCGTGCAATAGAGGTCCCCACGAACTTGTTTCATCTAGATTTATTCCTAGGGTTATTCCACACGCTTCAGCTAGATCTTCCCATTGCTTATAAAATCCTCTTTTGCTTTGCACCAATTGAATGGCCACCTTCTTAGGAAGCCGATGCTCTGGCATCTGCATGACACGGAGAATATAATCAACTTGTAGTTTGAGTGTCTTAATAAACAGTGGTGAGAGTCCAGTTTCGATCATAAGCATGTAGTTCGGTGAGTTAGGTGGCAGATGAAAAGCTCTTTTGAGGTAAAACCTTAAAAGTTTTTCAACCGTTTCGTATTCTGACCCACCCCAAACCTGTGCAGCATACATTAGGATTGATTCTGCTACAGTTTCGAAGATCCGATACTTGCTACTGTGACTTATGTATTTGTTGTTGAAGCAATTTTTCCAAGTTGCGTTTAATGCAGTTTTCGCTTTAGTTAACTTTTCATTCAAATGTTTGTCCATATTCATATTTTGTGTCAATAATACTCCAAGATATTTGTATTCCTTTACAACCTCCACAGCATCACCATCATAGGTCCAATTTTCGTTTGCTCTAGTTCTGCCTCCTCCTTTTCTTATAATCATAACCTTGGACTTGTCTGGGTTAACCACAAGGTTCCACAGCTTACAGTATTCGTGAAGCTTGTTTATCATTAGCTGTAGAGTTTCAGGTGAGTAAGCCATCAGCACTACATCGTCGGCAAAAAGAAGGGCTTTTATTTGCAACCCCGCAAATTCTATGCCACCAGGTAGGTAGCAGACCAGGTCATCTATGAAGAGTGCAAACAGATCGGGGCTAAGTGCGCAGCCTTGTCTGACACCTGTTTTGTTAGCAAACCAATCAGATATATTTGCTCCATTCCATACTGCCGACTTCGTGTCTCGATATAAGTTCTGAATCAGTTGTCCAAATTTAAGGGATAAGCCAAGCCCGTACAGCTTGTACATAAGGGCATCCCGGTTTACCGTGTCGAACGCTGCTCTGAAATCCACGAAGAGTACATAAAGCTTTTTACTTCTTGCCAGGAATGAATCAGCAATACTTTTGAACACAAAAATGTGATCAATAGTAGAGTAGCCCGATCTGAACCCTGCTTGGAATTCACTTATTGCATTTTTTGATGCGATCCACCTTTTGAGACGGCTCTGAAGTACCGCGGTGAAAACTTTGTAGGAGGCGTTGAGAAACGAGATACCTCTGTAGTTCGCAGGATTTGATTCACAACCTTTCTTGTAAATAGGGAACACTAGAGCTTCCTTAAACTGTTCTGGTATTGTTCCTTCTTCTAAAACATTGTTCATCAGGCCTGTCAGCGTTTGAATAAGATAGTCGGTTCCATACTTGTAAAATTCAACAGGTATCCTATCCGACCCAGCTGCTTTTCCATCGCTTAGCCTATTAACGGCAAGAGTAACTTCTTGTAGAGTGAGTGGCGCATCTAAAATAGGATCGTAAAAGCCAGGTGGAGCGTAATGAAACTTGGTAATCTCGTTGGATGATGGGTTTAAAAGTTGTTGAAAATGGTTTTGAAAAATATCGGGTGTTAGGTTGTTGTCAACAATAAATCTTTTACCATTCAAATTATGAGCAAGGGTCCAAAATTCCGAAGAGTTTAAAGCTAGGCTTAGTTTTCTTGCCTCAGATTCAAAATATAATTTCTTTTTTTCAATACATAATGCCTTGAAATTCTGGTTGGCTTTTAAATATAACTTCTTTGTAAAACTGTTACTATTTTTGCGATAAAGATTTAGCCAGGCATAGGACATATCTCTTGCTCTTTTACAGCTTTCATCGAACCAGCGCTCTTTGAATGCTATGCCTTTGTTTTTATTAAGTCTGTTATGTGGGTAAGCTAGCTTTATTATTTCTTCAAGATCGTTGAAATTTCTGACTTCGTGATTCTGTAGACTCTCATCTAGGTTCGCTTTATAAATATTTTCAAATCTGTTGTTCCATACAATTTTTGGAAGGAGTCCCATATTTGTAGTTGTGGCTTGAACTGTCTCTGATTGGTTGAAGGATACAACAATTGGCATGTGATCAGAATAGGGCTCGTTCATTACCTCAAAATCGACAACGTGATTATTCCATTCACCTCCTATAAAGCAAAAGTCAATGACAGAAGATCCTTGGCCTCCAACAAACGTGAATTCTCCATTTGGGTCACCTTTAGTAGTTCCGTTTAAAAGTTTTAAATCAAAGGAGTTACAAAGCTCAAAAAGCTTATAACCATTTGCGTTTTTAACACTATCCTTAGACTTTCTCTCCACTCCAGTTAGATTGTTCACAGTACCTTTTTCATTGCCAACTCTTGCATTAAAATCGCCTATTAGGAGTAAATTTGAGGTATCACCTCCACTTGTCATAAATTCTTGTAAGTTCTCGAAGTCGATATCCCAATTGTTACAGTTTAAATATGTTGGAAGAAGTCGTAAATATTGTCTATCAATTTTCATTGTCATATAAATCAAGGAATGGAATGTTTCTATTTTGCAGTCGCGAATGTTTAGATCTCTCTTAAAACCGAAAATGTGTCCTCCACTGGCTCTTCCTCTAGTATGTGTTCTGGTTGCTGGTATTGATCTTATTTCATAGTTTTTAAATTTCTTTTCATACATAACAATATTCAATTCAGTGATAAATGTTTCGTAAAGAAAAATTATATCAAATTTACATACATAATCGTAAAACTTAGTAAAAATAGATTTATTACTTAATCCTGACACATTGTATGATAAAATTTTATAATTTTGGTTACTTAAGAAATTATTATTTTTAACATTTTTTTTACTTATTTTAGAGCAGACGGCATTACAATTAAAAATTTTGTTGAGGCGTCGTAACATAACGTACAGTGCTATTATTTTTCGTCGCAAAATTTTTGCTGCAACCAGGAACGCTATTTCTCGGGCTGTCATCAATCAGCTGTTGTAGTAATGACAATCCACATTCGCCGTCACATTGCAATGCCGAGTTGCTGTCAAAATAAAACTTTTTTCCGTTTACAAACAAGCAATGGCCACGAATTTCGGTTGTTAACGTTTTGTTTTTGTTAAAAATGTCTGCTTTCAACTCTTGCAAACGCCTCCTTCTTGCTCGAGACGCAGCTGGGTAGTCTCGGCGTATGGATACTCCAGTGTGTTTTAATTTGGAGTTTGCTGATAAAATGCGACCAACATCTTCTCGTTTGCTTAGCTTTATTATTGTGCTTGTTCTTTTGGTGTTTTTTGTGCGAAGAGAACGCACTGAAGATATAGTGCTTGTATCTGTTGTTTGCAGCAAATCCATACACAGACTCTTGGCTTGTTCGGCAGAGTTTTCTCCATCTACCAGTGGCATTTGTACAATTATGTTTTTTTCATTAGCCTTCATCTCTAAGAATTCCACTTGTCGTTCTAATGCATCACATCTGGCTACAACTGTTTGTAATTTTGTTGTCAGTTCTTGATTGCTTTCATGCAGCGTTTGGAGCCTAGCACTGATGTTCTCAATATCCACTTTCGTAGGCAGATCTTTAAGTTTCTCATCTAATATTGGTGACATGGCTCTTTGGATAAGATGTTCAAGATCCATCACAGACATATTTCCTACAGCCACGGTTTGCCTGCAGTTTTCTGGTGAAGTTTCGAATTCGACAAGTTTACGTTTACTTTGTTGTTCCATGTAGTTGTTTTTGTCTTTTGTAGGTGTTCTATGCATGCTCATCACGGACGATTTATTGTTTGATATTGTGTAATTAAATTGTGCCTTACCAAGGGATTTTTATTTTGTTTGAGTGTTTAATGTATTGAATAATTATTTAGCACAGTTTAAAAAAATTTCGTTATATTATTTAATATTTACGGGATAAAAACAATTTTTAAATTAAGGAGCTCTATATAAACACAACTTTCACTTGCAATACCAGGGTTGATACATATCAAATATCTAGGAGTAAAATTGAACCCAACCTTAAAATTTGATAATCATCTAATGGATAAAGCCAATTCCTGTCAAAGCTTGTTGAATATTTCGTGGAAAAATATATTTTCAAACAAACGGATCATACTTTCAAAGAAGTACAGAATATTTGACTCTGTCGTCAAATCAACTCTTTTTTACGCTTCCCAAGTTTGGGGTTCAGACGAGTATGAAGTTATCGAAAAATTCCATAGGAATTTCCTCAAAAAACTTTTTAACTTACCAATAAAATCACCAAACTACGCAATCTCTTTGGAGACAGGTCTACCAATGCTTTTTACAAGTAGTCTCAAATCACAAGCGGATTACATTATTAAAATAAGTTCATATCCAGACTCTCGTCTAACTAAAAAAATCCTCTCGTATGAATTGAGAAACCAGGACTGGTGGGTGACTAGGTGGTTAAACATTAGAAGCGAATGTGAAGAATCAATTATATTCGATCTCAACAACCTGGACAATCTGAGGAGCCAACTATATAAAACAATCAAAAAAAAAGAAGATTCTTTCCGTGT
Organism: Sphaerophoria taeniata; assembly: GCA_943590905.1. Classification (NCBI taxonomy): domain Eukaryota; kingdom Metazoa; phylum Arthropoda; class Insecta; order Diptera; family Syrphidae; genus Sphaerophoria; species Sphaerophoria taeniata. The sequence goes on from OX016541.1 coordinate 32,543,317, forward strand.
GTCGTTTATTGAAAAAGCCCGTAAATCAGAAACCATAATATTTTATCCTCTCCTGAACTACAACCTGAAGGATAAGAACTACTTTAATGACAGAGTCAACTACAGTGAAATATCTCTTATTTTTAAAATAAGATGTGAGTTACTCAGTTTAAATGGTACCCCATATAATGGATGCTTCGACCAATTTTGCAATATTTGCAACTTGAAAACGAAAGAGGACTGCTTCCACATAGTTAGTGGAAGATTAACTTACTTCGGAAAGAAATACCTTACCCTGCAGGAAACAATACGAATTTTGAACGAAGGCGATTGGAAAAAATTAGCTAATTATATTAAAGCCATATATAATTATAGAACTTTACTAGTAACAGAATATTTTGATTGATTGTCATTGAGATTATAAAAAAAAAATTAAAGTTACATATTAAATAATATTTTGCCAGCCGAGCTGACGGCTAAGCCATAGCTTCTTAATTCATTCTTACTTTTAACTATTGTAATAGAAAAATTATGAATAAATGAATTTCTTACTTACTTACTTTTTCAAAATAAGAAAACAGCCGATGTTTTGTTAATTTTAAATACTCTCTGTAACACAGCATTATCGTGGTGCCATTTTCTGATATCTTTTCTTCCGATTCAAGTCGAAAGCCTGCAAACTAAAATGCCGAATAACAAAATCGTGGACAATTTTTCCGGGCAAAGGGGGTAAAACGGGACACTTATGGTGCGTTTTTTTGGTCATGATTTACCCTATCGGGTAAGTTATTGAAATATTAAAATATTAAAATATTTTGGGTTGCCTCGTCCCAACCCAGTTGGGAAGCGGTCGGCAGTCGATGAAGAAACCACTGATTTTTCAACGCCCACCTACCTCATCAGGTAAATGGATAAATTTGGAACCGAATTCAAGGTCTGAACGTAAGCTTCAAGAATATATAGCGTTGCCTTGTCTTAACTGGGACAAGCCAGTCGGCAGCCCTACTGCAACACATGAACAGAATGAACAGAAAACGTAGTAATCTTAAGGGTTTCGTTTTCACTTCTATGTACGGAACGGAATCCTCTGTTTAAACACATTGTAACAACAATCAACACTTGCGCATTCCATGGAATGAGTATAACAGAAGACATTGTCTCAATATTATTATTAATAACAATTTAAGACCAAATCTCTTTTCATCTTGAAAAGGACTTTTTCAACAGAATGTAAGACAAACATAAAAATAATAAAACATAGTTAAAAACTTGCGCCAATTTTTTAACTTCAATCTGGAACTGACAATGTGAAATCACATATAAAAGAAAATCATTATATGGAATTATTTTAACGAAGAAATATTTTGCTTCGTTCTCCATGATTCTCAGCATTTGGTGTTGGTGTGATTTCGATCTCCTTAATTCTCATGTCTTTGAGTGACGAAAAGGAGTAGATTGTCATGAAAAAAGGTAAGACTTTTTGTGGGCAAATTATATGAGGAATTTTGATTTCCGGTCTTTCGACCGCAACCCCTTTTTTTATCGCCTTATCTCCTCTTTTAAAAATATTTTAAGATTAAAACTAGCATCGAAACAGCCATTTAAAAATAATAAATCTTGCCACCAGAGCGGTGGTTGAATGGGCTGCGGTGCGATAAGGGGTCTTATACCTATTGACCTTCACAACGAAAGGTAGTCGTATTAATTAACGCCTAAAAACTGTCGAACTGATTTTATAAATTCAACTATCGTATTTCCTATTTCTTATTAATTCGCGAAATTATGGGTAAGTTCATAAATGTCAACATGCATCAGTAATGCAAGATTTGTGTTCATAAATCAAGATAAACTGTATTATGTTTGCAGTATAGCAGTCAGTCAGTGTGTTCATAAAAACAAACTGACAGCTAAACTGCGATCAAGTCTGCAGTCATTTTATTTCTGTTGCCGCTCTGCAGGAAAATGTCGCAACAAAATGAGTGAGTAAAATAATTGAATTTTTATTAAATTTTTGGCAAAAATAAAATATTTTTGTTCTTAATAATTTGAAATAATAATACTTCTACTTCATAGATATGACTGTGGTGGCCCAAAAATTCTGGTCAGATGCAGACGTTAAGCTGATAACAGTTCGTCTGACGATGGAATGGCAATTTGCTGCTGGCAGCAAAAAAAGTCTGTTTTGTGATGAAAATGTTTGATGGAAATAAAAACCGTTTCGCTCTTGCTTACCCACGGTCGAGAGGACATTAAAAAAAAAATTAAATCATGAACACCACATTCATAAGAATTAAAAGTTAAAAGTAAAATTTGTTCCATTCAAAACATTTAAAATTAGTCCTAATACAACATTTTTATTTGACATTTAAACAAAAATTTGTTCAGACCCGAAAAAAACTTAAGCCAGCATAATGTAACTCAAAGATAATATTTAATTTTTTCCTTCATTTTTTTTTATAGCAGTTTACTTTATTTATGAAATTTTTTTTGATATTGTATAGCTGCCGCATTCTTGCAGCAGTTTTTCTGTTCATAAATGCATTGAACGATGTTTTTTGGAAGAGCATGAGCAACTAGGTTGCATTTATGAACTCACGGTATTTCCTCGACTCATATCTGGAAACTTTTTTACTAGAATTACTCTGGCTAAGATTTTTATAATTAGGTTTTACGAACCTTTCACATGAATCATTAATGCAAAACTAATATCATTTCATTAAAATATTAAAGGAAAATTAAAGAAGCGCTGTCGCATAGTAATCAAAAAAACTAATAAAACAGACTTTATTTGAGACAACTTGTATTAAAAATCATTAGCTTCGTCTGTGTTGCATCTTTCAAACTGATAATTTATTTTAATCTTTATTTTATTCTAATAATTATCGTGATGCATTTTAATGACTTGGTACGAGTACAGTATTCATTCACGATCTCTGTATCAATTGACACTAGCTCCAGGTGTGAGAGCAAGTGTAATAACTACGGCATTTTCAAACTTTCAGTCATAAATCTCAAGTCAGTTTTTCCCACGCAATTGTTTAGAGCTTGAATTAAAACTTTTATTCCTGACATTTTAAAGATTTCTCATGCAACAGTGCTTGTGCTCAAGTGAGGTTAAAAACCTCCTTTACTTTTTTTAAGCAAAAGCCACTTTTCTTCTATATCAAACCTCATTTTACCCGTGGCAGAAATAAGGGTTTGCATATTCAAAATATAATACCTAACTTATTTTCATAAAATTATACTCCAAACCAATAAAATTTGAACACCAAAAGTAATTCCGGCATTTTGAACTGCATGTTAACAAGGTTTTCAAATACTAATTAAAAAGATTAAAAAAAATATGAACATCATTGACCCCCATTTGCACTGCAAATTTTAACATTGAATAAATTAAATAGAAAAAAAATATTTTCATAATTTTGTTTAGGTTTAACTTTCTTAATTTGTAAACAACCCATAAAGACAAGAAGCCAATTCACAGCAGCACCTGCTGACATTGAACTTAACTTTCAAGACTCTAATCGTTGGAAGGTTTAAGAGTATCGTTTTATGAGTGGTTAATACCTTCACTTTGTGCACAAAGCCATCCTAATGAATTAAGATTAATGGCTGACTAATTAAACTTCTATGACTTACCATTCACCCATTTCCAAGTTCGCGAGGTAATACCAGGTTCCTTCTGTGCTCCAATCCAAACAAGTTGAGTCTTTAGCTCAGATTTTCTTCGTTCCAATTCTGTGAGAATATAATCACTTGCTGGACCACGAAATTCATGTACAAGATCACCACCTGTGTCAGTCCATAGAAAAAACAAACAAAACAAACAAATGAGATTAAAATGAATTAAAAATAAAAATAAAAACAATTTTTTTGTTACCAGTTGATTTGCACATTTGTCGAGCTTTATCAAAGCTTTCGCCACGTGTTACATGAAATTCATAACATGTCTTAGCAAATGTCGACAAAACAGTGTCCACACTCAAATTTGGACTCACACATCGTTCGACAGAGAATTCTTCGTTGGTGAATACTTCGACTTCACACAAACTCAAACTACCTTCAACGCCCACCAATTGAATGGCGACATATTGGCCAACTAATTGACGCGCACATGTAAATGTTTTTGTTATTCCCTCGTCCAGTGTACCCGGATACCAAGCACAGAGGGGATTTCGTTGTAAGTCGACGCTACTGTTTCCTACACGTATTTCTAAATCCTGCAGTGGTTGATGGCCACAACAGCCGCGGGTGGTTATTCGAACAACGCGAACAGCTTGCGGGGTGAGGAGATCTACTCGCCACCAGGGAGAGGGTTCTTTTTGTGTTTCCGAACATTCTTGTCCATCTGGATTCTATTCAAAAGGGAAAAAACATTACATGTTTTAATAGACTAATATAGCAAGTATACGTCAGAGTGACCACAAATTGAAATTGTACCCTTTTGATCGTTTTTTAATGTACATTCGGCATAAAAATATACAAAAATAATTTATACTCGTTTTCTTACCTGATTTCCTTGATTTCCATCATTCGCAAAACTCGCTGGTCCAGCTCTCGTGTACGAGCTTTGATTGACAGGCTTTCTGTAAGCCACATTTGTACCGCAAAATGGCAGCTCTTTCTCCCAGCCAGATTTTGGATCGCATTTTATTGTACGAGGACCAAATAATTCATAGCCTGAGTCACATTCGTAAGTTGCTTCTAATATTCCACTCTCGCCCGAGACGGTTTGAACTTTTGCATTCAATGGAACAGCTGGTGGGCCGCAAACTGTAAAAACAAAAATATTTATTGATCATTATGATGTGCTAATATTAGTTTAAGATATAATAATTAATGATAATTACAGATAAAAATATTAAATGTATTTTTGTTTTTATTTTTGTAATAGGTATCGTAATGTTTCATTTCGTTTAAAGGAAAAAAGAGTTAAATGATTTTGTTATTGTCGATTAGCTTTGATCAAAAAATTTAATCATAAGTGAAGACGCACAAATTGATTTGTTGTCAATAAAAATACAAATAATTGACACGTGATCGGCCATTTGAATATTTGATTCTACCACATTAATCAGTAACACGCTTTTTTAGCAAATTGCTTCGCAACTGAACGCAATTCGCTACACTTTTAATGAGCTAACTTCATTTTCCAAATCATTTATAGCTAGTCATCATGTCAAGCAATTGTTAACAAGCAAAACTAAATTATTTTTGAAAAGTGTTTAACAATTTAAAATGCTCTTTATAGCTTTCAAGATGAATGAACTTGGAAGCGGCTACGAAGTGTGATCTTAGTTCACCCATGCTGTTGTTTACTTGTTTACAAAACAGTAGCGGATTCGATTCGACAGATATGTTCAAAGGCGAAATGCCAAAAGATATTATATGTTCCCAAAACTCATAAAAGTTTATTAGAAAAGTACTCGCCACTAACAAATTAAACCAAGGCCGCTGAAAGACCTATTCTGTCACTGAATGTGTCTACAACGTTTGTCACGAATGAAAAAAAATGTTGACTTCAAATAAATAATTAATTATTGATATGTAACTCCAAATGTGACAATGTTAAGTTCACCTCAGGCAAAATCAGGTGATAGTGTTTAGGCGTGTCAACTGTCAAGTGTGTGTGTTTTTTGTGTTAACTATATACCTGAAGAAAGAATTTTAATTCCAGAAGTTCTACGAATTTTAATTTCCGTTTAAGGAGAAAGTTGACATATTTTTTTCCGTCTCTTTAAACAAAAATTTTGTATTGTCTGTTTGTTTTCCTTTCTACTTTTTTTTTGTTGATAGATTTAAGTGGGCCGAAGTGGTTTTGAGAATGTTGACTCTTAAATCGTCACAGTGTATTAGTCATTCATCATCATTGTTGAATTGGACCAAAGATATTTGTTCACTTATGTTGGTTTTGTTTGTTTAATTTGTAGAACACACATGACGGCTATTTTTAGTCTGAACATTTGGTCATAGCGAGGGAATTTACATGGGTCGAAATGAAATGTAGAAGTGTCGTCTCTTTGAATTGAAGAAATTTTGGAATTGAACTTTTTGAGTGAAATGTGTTTGGTTTGACGTTGTTCTAGCCCAAAAAACTGAACTGAACATCTTGTTTTTGCAACTCGATTATGTTTAATGCAAAAGATGTTAACCCAAGTCCCAACCGGTGCCGCTATTCGAACCAAAAACCAAGAAAACCAGTTTCTATGTAGGCAAGAATTAATAAGTTCCTTCTACCTTCTAGAAAGCCTATTTTGGAATTCATTCCCAGACACTGCTCTACTTAATTCCAACTGAACCTACAAAACAATACAAACTCAAACACATGCAACTTAAACTAACCTACCTACAATCCTACATGTTGTAACGTAAGGTTTTTTTGTTTTTGTAATGCCTGTCACGTATTGTATGTCGTTCCCCGTAATCAATTGTTGCTGGTGGAATATGTTTATAGGATTTTGCCACCAAATGTTGTTTGGATCAAACAATAATAAAATTTATTTGCAAATAATCAAGCCTTGTACCAAAGCAATTTTGTGTCTTTCGTTAACTTGGAAATTCAAAAGAGTTTGTAACCAATTCGTTCATTCATATACAGACACTAGTTCCTTTGAGAAACATGTCTTTGTGCGCACAAGGTGTTTCGAAGAACAAGGTTATATTTCATTAATATAATGTTGACCTTTTTGTTTTGTACTTTCACTTGATACATTTCTGAAGATTTCTTAAATAGTTAAAACCACTTGTTTTGAATGTCACTTTGCTTCACAAAATTCAAGCAACACTTTGAATTGAAGAAAATGTTCATTTGTGAAACACCTTGTATCTTACATGTTCCTCGTTGTTGGTGGATTTAATCAACAGTTGGATAATGCATTGCGAGCATAGCGTCTCAGGTGAATTTAAATCAACTTTAATTCGATTGCACCTCGAATTGTATTTTTGTTTAGCCTAATTTGAGTTGTCGTTGTGGTCTTTTCCTATTAAATAACAGAATCCAAAGGAATTGCTATGCAAAGTAGGTGTGTCTTGCGTACAACTGTTTGGGTACAAGATTTATGATGTTTAAATGTAATTGACAGGTTGGTGATGTGGTAAAGGTTTTTTTTATTTTTTAACTTTAATATTCACTTGGATTTACTATTCATTTCGTGTAACAAGATTAATTATTTTTAAAATCTTTAACAATTGTTTTCTACACTTCAATGATAGAAGGTATTGGCCAGTTTTAGTTATTCCAAAATTCAAATGAGAGTTCGTTGATTTTATTGAAAACGTAGGGTAAGACTCTAGCCTTAATGTTTTTATTTCATCTTTCATGCCCCTTGCCTCTGGCGTTTGGTTTCCTGGGCTACATCTGCATCTTGGTACCTACAGCTCATATACAATATAGTTCCCTGTTGATTGGTCAAATGCGAGACCGGTAGAAAAAAAATTTCTATCGGAACAGTATCAATTTTCCCTATATAAATATTTTCAATATTTGGCGCTATATAGACTGATACAATGTACAATCATCGTCTTTGTTTGTAAGGCTTTTGTTCCATGATGGTTAGACACCAGGAGAACTTGATAGATGGCAAGGAAACTTGCTAATTTGAATCGGTTGCCTATGATAGAAGGAATTTTGGTAAAAGGATTCGGGATGGTCTCATTTTTGTTGCCTTTGTTGTCGAGACCTACTCTTACAACCAACAAACAAACAAACTTCGGAAATCAACGACAGGGTTCGGGTGTCCATTTTTCGATCTGCTCTAGAATTCTCAACAAAGAACACCGCTTTCTTCCCTAGAACTGAACAGTAATTTACTGCACAGTGCACAGCTGATCCTTTTCGGTGATCAGATATTTCCCCCGTTACGGCTATGGCATTAGTCGCATGGGCAGGGGTATTGGAAAAATGTCGATCCCCACGAGCTTCAAGCGGTCCCAGTTTATTGTGAACGTGGTCAAGAGTTGTGATAGTTGCACTTTATTTTGTCAAGGAAGGTAAAAGCACTGTCAACTCAGCTTGCTAAATTGCCAAACATGGAAGAAATTGATCATAAGATCAAGTGGTTCGAGCAGGGATAGGTGATGTAGTGACGTTCCATGACCGGTGTGCTCGCCTTATTTGGCGAGGAAACCTGTCATTCCATATCTGCACTAACAAGCTCAAGACATTTGGAAGCCTTAAGAATAATATCAGGCATGCTATTATTGATATTCTCGTCTGGCCTACAGCCACACTGGTATAGATCTCGATGATAGTTTTGTAGGTTTAAGAAGCACAAAACGTACGCTGGATAAGATTTCGAATAGTCTTTTTAGCGGTAATGGCATATAAATCGAATGATATAGTGCTTACGAATTTTTAGACCACCTCCTTTAGTACATAGGCAATAGCAAACCACTTTACTCATGTCCCTAATCTCGAATCTGGACGGCCAATGCTCAGCACTTTTGTTTTGTTCTTCAAGTCTTCCGCGCTTCCGCCAAACATCATTGAAAAATAACTACTACATGAAATGATAGTACATAGTTAAGTAATTGAAAAATGCCAATACTAAAATAATTTCTTTCTCCGATGCACTATTAACAAAACAAAAATATTCATCCAACCTACATCAAAATCTTACAAATTGAAATTTTTTTTCTAAATAATTTATATTCTCTTCACCAAATCGTTTTGCTGGGTAAGAAATAAAAACAATGCCCTCAATCTTACCTCAACAGTGCTCTCAGCTTGCAAAAGAAGTGGTGATGGTGCAATACTCTAAGCAGCTTTAAGTTTTCGGTTACCATTCTTTTGTTTAAATATACAAACAAAACTTTGTTGTTTGCTTACTTTTCAGCTCAAAGATTTTTGTAAGCTCCAATTAGGTCTTTATTGGCAAAACAAAAGGCTCTTTAAAATACACAATATACACATCAAAACTTAGCAAGTGAACATTTTGTAAAAAAAAAAAAAAATTCAAGAGAGGTAATCTTTTGTTGACAAAAAAACGGCTTTGATCGTTTTACAATAACGACCGACGACGCAAGTGCCCATGTCACCATAATTTTATTTTAAGAATCTTATGCAAAAACTTCGACTTATTTTAGTCATCGGCAAACCAGTTTGCCAAGTTAAACCAGTTCAAAAAAAACCTACTTCCATTCACAAATAATATAAATCAGAACTCGAAATAATAGCAATTGAACTCGCATAATCCCCGTTTTGCACTCAGCTTACACACAAATCAGTAAATGAATGACTTTGTCTCTGGAACTCAAGCATACACACAACTGCAGACTGCCAATGGTTTTTCCAATAGACTTTTCACTTTCAACCGCCTCAGATCTTGAGCCAAATCTTCAATATTTTTGAAAATAAAAAAACCTGTTCGAGCAGCTAGTTTTCTCACAGTCACTTGCACTTGCAATTCAAGTAAAATGAAATTCAAAAAAGAAAAAAGATATATACTATACAAGCAAATAACCTGAGAATGTTGAGAGAGAGTGGAGTGTATTGCAAAGAACGGGTAAAATAAAAGTGAAACTGAGGAAATGTCAGCCGCAAGAAGTAACCAGCCATCAAGTCAAGTAATCAATATGTACGCACTTTAAATAGAGTCACTTGTCATCGAAGCAATAGGAAATATTGTCTGCAAACAGGAGAACGACCTGTGACCAAAGTTGCTTCCAGCATTTTCACTTTGGCTCGTAATTAAATTGCTTCGCTATCGAATTCAGTTGGGCATAAAAACCGAAGGTATAATTTACTATCCAAAGCAAAGTTACGACATTTATGACGAAAATGTAACAAGCGGATGATACATCATAAATAAGTGTGTTTATGGTTTCAGGCTGCTATCGGCTGTTGTGTATGTAAATTTGCGGATATGGCAGATATGATGAGAATGACGATGACGATGAGTCTTTCTTCATCCCTAATTTGTTAGTAGTTGATTTGTTGCAAGAGCTTAGGAAGTTTAAGTGACTTGAAACTTATAGGAGAATTTTACCAAAAAAATATACCTTTTTTTCAATGTTTTCTACTCTAGAATTCTCCTTTTGGTTTCCAAAATTTTTTAGTAAAAACGAGATTTACCTTCTGAAATTCATATTCTTCAACTTTAACTCCATCGAAATGAATTGGAGCAAAAAGTAATAATAATGAAGCTCTTTACTCTTGAGGCATTGGAGGCCACACCACCGTCAATTTTCGTAATTATCCCAACCAAAAGAAAAATTGTTGCTTTATATGTTTTTTGGCACATTCTTGCAAATCTTGTCTTATGATTAACGCACGCAATAGTACCAACATTAAAATTGAGTTGTCTCTGGCATCACTTAGGCTAATAGGATAGCGAAAAAAAGCCAAGGCGTTACGTTGGTAATCAAGTTAAGTAAACGATGCAAGGCAACGACCCGGAAAATGGGTCGATTTGATGCTCACTCAAAGAAAAACAAAATGTACTAGTTTTTTTTTATTTCTGTGGGATTTTCTGTTTGGTAATGAGTGAAGGTGTATAGTAAGTCGTTCGAACTCGAAGGCAACTTATGATTGTAATTGCATTGTGAAATGTTGTGAAAAAAATTAAATGAAAAATTCAACACACATTAATTGTAAACTTGTTGTTCAAATGTCTGATTTTACAGTGAACAACATGTTCACATAATTGTTTGCTGTTAATTAAGTGCCTTAAACAAGACAAATATTGCTGACAGCGTGCGACAGAAAGTGCATCTAAAAAGAATGGGGAAAGTCATGTGTAAAGTTTTTCTACCTATTCATTTAATTATGTGGCGTTCACTTGCTCAGTATTTTTAATTTATAGTTAAGATAAAATTTGATATCAATGTTTATCAACATTCGACTGAAATGTGATGTCAACTTTTACTTTCTCATGCATGAATTTATTGGACATATGAATGCAACAAAGTCTTTAGACTATGAAGGACTGATTGGCTTTAACTAATGAAATAATACTATTTGGCTTGAATTCTTTTTCCATGCTAGTAATATTTACTAACTGCAAACAGAAACTCACTTCACGGAATGTGTTGATGTATTGCATACTTGGACCTTCACGAAATTAATCTCTTTTTCCAGTGGTGTTTTATGTTCCTGCTCTATACATTAATGTCCAAAGTACGAAAAAAACGAAATCAAAACGAAAAATTGAGAACACCTAAGCTTTAAAAACGAAAGTATTCACCCCTGTTCTGATTTTCGTTTACGAAAACAATACTTTCGTTTTTTCAATTTTTGGTTTTGATTTCGTTACGATTTTGCTGACCGAATTTGAAATCGTAAATTTAAAAATTTAAGTAATTTCAGAGAAATATTTGTCAAAAATTGAAGGCAAATTCGTACGAATTTAGGAACACAGTTTTTTTAGCTTTGCGAAAATCAATTTCGAAAACGAATTGAATTCGGAACGAAAATTAGAACAGGGGTGATTGTTTTCGTAAACGAAAATCAGAACAGGGGTGATAGTTTAAAATTCAAGCGAATTTCAAATTCACCCCTGTTCTGATTTTCGTTTACGGAAACAATACTTTCGTTTTTAAAGCTGAGGTGTTCTCAATTTTTCGTTTTGATTTCGTTTCGATATTGCTGACCGAATTTGGAATCGTAAATTTAAGAATTTAAGTAATTTCAGAGAAATATTAGTCAAAAATTGAAGGCAAATTCGTACGAATTTAGGAACACAGTTTTTTTAGCTTTGCGAAGATCAATTTCGAAAACGAATTGAATTCGTAACGAAAATCAGAACAGGGGTGTATTAGCCCTGTATTATATTTAAACATCATATATAATATGGTAAACAAAACGCCCTATTCAGGACGAACAATAATTTTGGTTAATGATGGCAACGAGAGAACACCCAAAATTGCGGCCTTACACAAAACTACACCATCAACAATTTATCTATAAGGACAAGGTTGAACCACGAAACAAAAAAAGGTCCAATGAGCAAGATCGTTGGATTCAGGATTATGTAGAGCAAACTGTCATTAGTGCTTCGACCCGTAAAATTTTCAAATCCAACCCCGAAAAACGTTGCAGAAGAATAAGATCGCAACCCAGTTTGGACCAGCAGGTAGTAGAAAACTTCAACCAAATAAACATGTAAAACAAGAGAACTGGGTCAAGAGCAGCGTTGCCGAAGTGGCCCGATCGGGCCATTTTGGCCCTATTTTGTTGAAATCACAGAAAAAAAAAGTTGTTATATTAACAATCGTCGATAGTCAACTTGAAATTTGGCCAAATTGTTGCATTGACTACCAAAATAGTCCATATAACAACGTGATTTTAAAAAATTGACTACTGGATAGTCAATAGAACAATTTTCGATTGTCAATTTTGGGTAGTCAATATGACAACAAAAGTAATCAATAGAACAACTCCGGTAGTCAATATGACAATTTGGTTGTCATATTGACTACCAAAATTGACTATCGAGGATTGCTATATTGACTACCTAGTAGTCAATTTAAATTTCGGTTTTGAACAAAAATTGTCATATTGACTACCGCAGTTGTCCTATTGACTACCTCATTTGTCATATTGACTACCGTGGTTGTCATAATGACTACCAAAATTGACTATCGAGAATTGTTATATTGACTATTCGGTAGTCAAATTAGACTACGGTTTTAGTAAAAAAAATTGTCATATTGACTACCACAATTGTCCTATTGACTACCGCAGCTGTCATATTGACTACCGTGGTTGTCATATTGACTACCAAGTTGACTATCGAGAATTGTTATATTGACTACCCAGTAGTCAAATTAAATTTCAGTTTTCAACAAAAATTATCCTATTGACTACAGTAGTTGTCCTGTTGACTACCGCAGTTGTCATATTGACTACCGTGGTTGTCATATTGACTACCGTGGTTGTCATATTGACTACCAAAATTGACTATAGAGAATTGTTATATTGACTATTCGGTAGTCAAATTTAAATTTCGGTTTTGAACAAAAATTGTCATATTGACTACCGCAGTTGTCCTATTGACTACCTCATTTGTCATATTGACTACCGTGGTTGTCATATTGACTACCAAAATTGACTATCGAGAATTGTTATATTGACTACCCAGTAGTCAAATTAAATTTCGGTTTTCAACATAAATTGTCCTATTGACTACCGTAGTTGTCCTGTTGACTACCGCAGTTGTCATATTGACTACTGTGGTTGTCATATTGACCACCAAAATTGACTATAGAGAATTGTTATATTGACTATTCGGTAGTCAAATTAGATTACGGTTTTAGTAAAAAAATTGTCATATTGACTACCGCAATTGTCCTATTGACTACCGCAGTTGTCATATTGACTACCGTGGTTGTCATATTGACTACAAAAATCGACTATCGAGAATGGTTATATTGACTATCCGGTATTCAAATTAGATTACGGTTTCAGTAACAAATTGTTAAATTGACTGCCGCAATTGTCCTATTGACTACCGCAGTTGTCATATTGACTACCGTGGTTGTATAACTCCAATCCAAAAAAGATTCTGGGTTACGACCCACACTGATAACTTCCCAATTCCCTTCTGTCAATTTATCTTGCTTAAAACTTTAATAAAATATTCAGAACAATATTTTCTTTAAGATAATTAGTTTGAAGTCAATACCTATTTGTTCTCCTAACACTTGATTCGAAAACCATTCCTTATTATTTTTTTTTCTTTTTTTGCAGGTTTTCGTGTTTTGTAAAAAAAGTTTTTAGTTAAATTTTTTGAAAAAATTTTCTGAAAACTTGCAACAATATTTTGAATGTGATGAAATAGTTTGATTTCAAAATCTGTTTTTGCCAACGAGATCTTTAGTCAAAAACCAATTTTTACTAATTTTAGGAGCATTTCTTGAAAATTTTTATTTCTTATGTAAACAAATACAGATTTGAGTTTTCGTAGAGTAATATTTTACTTTAAAATTTAGCACAATATAAAATCATTAAGTCAATACCTTTAAAATATTCACGAGATATCGAGAATCGAATATAAATGTTATTAATTTTACATACTATTTTTTGTAAATTTTAATTTTTATGAAAAGACTGATGGTTGCATTTTTATAAAAATTAAACTAAATTTCGAACACATGAATGAATAGTTGCAAGCCAATATCTTAAATTTTTGGAAAGATAATTGAGTTGATAATCAATTTTTACCAAATTTTACTAATATTTTTTATACATATTTTTTAATTTTTTTTTTTAACTTTCAACTAAATCTTTTTAAAAGTTTGACAGAATGTTCAAAACCATAGTTTTTAAAAGGTAAACAAATTTTGTGTTCGTAAAATATTCGTGACCAACATTTTTTTGTTTTCAGTTTTTTGATTTTTTTTTTCAAAAAAATTTACCTATTATAATAACTTCCTATGTTCAGTCAATAACAATTAATTAGAAAACGAAAGTAAATATTTAATAGTTGTCTTATCAATAAACGTTAGATTTTGACAAATAACGTTAGTGAAAGCGTAGCAAACGTATTCAAATTCTCATGGTTTTCATGTACTGTGATCCTTTTGCAAATACTTTTCAAATATATTGACGGCGCTTTAATTTTACAGGTTTTACAAATAAGAATCAGCTTACTGTTTGAAATACGTTCATAAAATTTAATAACTTTTACTTTAAAGAGTTAGAAGTAACAGCTTTAAATAATTTTTAAACATTTGTATGGCGCTGTAATCGTATAGATGTAACATAACCAAATCAGTTTCTAATGCGTGTTTTTATTGTAGTTTCTGAGCTTCCAGTATCATTTTTGCAAGTTTTCCATCGTTTACTTTTCCACTTTTTCATTTTTAATACAATGTACATAGACGAAGCCTAAAAACTTGAATTAAATATTCGAGAAATAAGATATATATTTTTAACGATTCCAAATGCATATGCCAAAAATAGTAAAATAATTTAAAATAGTAAAGTATATTGTTAATTTGTCCGTTTTCCCTGATAACAAACACCAAACCCCACAAGCTTTTCTTTGCCAGACACCTACATGACATAAGCAAATAAAAATCTGAAAATATTTAGATTGCGTTCAGTGTACTCGTAATTGAAGTAAGTAAGTTTTTCAATCATTTTTCTATACGGTCGAAAATTTTTCTATATTCAACCTCGAATTTAAAGTGTTTTGAGTGCATGTACTTATATCAGCATAATATTTAGAAAGTGATTACAAGGTATGTATATAAAAAACGTTATATTTATTAAATACATAACTATTTTTTCCAGAATAAATGTATAATTAAAATTCATTTTTTTCAGTGTGCAAAATTCAAACCCTCTTATTTCCAGACAAAAACGCTAAATCAACATTACAGTTACGTTGAAACTAAAGTTGTCATATTGACTATTGCGATAGTCAATGTGACAACTCGGTAGTCAATGTGACAACTCGGTAGTCAATATGACAACTTTAGAATTTTCATTCAGTTTTTAGTTTTTTCCCAAAATCATTATTCTTTCTTGAGCTCTGGCATCTGGTCGCGGAACAATTTCTCTACTAAAATTAAGTATTTTTTAAAGTTCTTAATTAAAAATTCCTCGAAATTATAAGTTTTAACGAGTTTCGTTTGTGCATTTTAAAAACACCAAAGAACTTCAATTGAAAAAAAATTACAAGGTAAAACATTATATTAATGAGAAAAATATTCTGAGATATAAGGTTATGGTGTCCTCTTTTAACTTAATATTTTTCAAAGTCATTAAATTCAAAATATCAAGTCAACTTATATTATTCAATTGGTGCATTTTAAATCTATTGAATGGAGTGTAAGATAAATCAAATCATATAATTAAAATCAAATGCTAATTTGAAAAGCCAACAAAAAAATTGTGAAAACCACGTGCATCATATTGGCAACCGCGGTTGTTACATTGAATACTGAATGTCATCCTATTGACTACCGCAATCATCCTATTGATTATTGCGATAGTCAATGTAACAACTTGGTAGTCAATATGACAACTTAAGAATTTTCTATTTAGTTTCCAGTGTTTTCCAAAAATTATAATTCTTTCTTAAGCTCTGGCTTCGAGTCGCAATAAAAATGTCTCTTCTAAAATTTAATATTTTCAAATTTCGTAGATTCTCAATTTTAAGAAAAATATTAGTTTTAACTAGTGTCATTAGTGCATTTTTATACACCCAAGGACTTCAATTAAGAAAATTACAAGGTAAACCAATTTATAAATAAGAAAAATAATCTGCGATACAAAGTAATGGCGTCCTCTGTTCACTTAATATTTTCAAAGTCATTTTATTCGAAATATCAAGCCAACTTATATTGTTTAACAATATCATTAGCGCATTTTGAAATATATACGTACAAAATTAATTGAAAGCATAAGATAAATTTATTAAATTATTAAAAATAATATTCGTGGGTATCAATTCTATAGAATAAAATCAATTTGCTTAGCCAGAAAAAAAAACATTTAGTGAAATTTATTTGCATCAAATTGAATACATCGGTTGTCATATTGACTACCGCGATCATCGTGTGGACTATTTAGCTTTTAATTACTTGCTAAAAATCTTCGTTTTTCTTGAGTTATCAAAATTAACTTTCAATTAGCGTCATTAATGCATTTTAAAACAGTAATGTAATGTAACAGTTCTTAAGTGAGCACAAATTGATTGATAACCATGTTTAAATGCATTTTGTTTCATTATCAGATCGATTAAGACTTTCAAACGCTGCAGCCAACCAGCACATCAATACTTTCGTTGTGGCAAGACCATTGGAAAACATTAAAAAACTTCCTGATGGAAAACATTAAGGACAAAAAGGTTACAGAAACATTGAAAGACTTGGGAGATACAAATTTTGGAGAAGGTATGCACAGTTATAAATATGTTATTTTTTATGATGGTTAACATACAAACAAAATTAAATTTTAACCTATATCTTAACTATGTCTACATAATCAGTTATAGTAATTGAGGTGTAAAATAAATTTCCTTATTATCTGTATGAAAATAATAAATACATAAATGTGAAACAATGCTTTACTAATGTTATCCTTTTTTTATTTTCATTCCTTTCAGATGATTTTGTGCTGGAGATACTTAAAAGTATTCACTTCTACTTATTTCTGACAGCAGCAGTTTCAAGAAAATCTAACAACGGGGCCAAGTCAAGAAGCAAGTTCACCATCAAAGATTCACTGATGGCATTCCAAACCAAAAGGATGAATCCAAAACTGTCAACAATGCTGCATACGTTAAGTACATAATTTAATTTAATTATAAACATAAGCATCTTAATTTGTTGTTTTTATTTTTGGTGTATTATTTCTCGTATTGCAATGTTTTATAACATCTTACTACTACTTACATTACTACTTACTACTACATTCTTAATAATAAGAGCTACATATAAGAAAATTAATTTAATCGTAGTTATTCAATAAAATAAAAGAATTTGTTTTCATTTAAATTTTTGATGAATTATTTCTTTTGTTACAATGTTTCTTTATGTTTATAAAATGAATAGTTATAAAATAAAATATGTAAAAATATAGTAAGCACATTTATATTTAACATATATGTATTAATACATTAATTAAAAATACCTATAAGCGATTAAAATAAATGTATTTATATGTAACTAAGAAACAAATTTTGTTTTTAATGAAATTTTAATTTTGAAGATCTTACAGATTGGAAGTTGTCATATTGACAACCGTAGTTGTCATATTGACAACCGTAGTTGTCATATTGACAACCGTAGTTGTCATATTGACAACCGTAGTTGTCGTATTCACTACCGCAGTTTTCATATTGACTACTGCGGTTGTCATATTGACTACCGCAGTTGTCATATTGACTGCCGCAGTTGTCATATTGACTACCGCAGTTATTATATTGACTATCGAAGTTGTCATATTGAATATATCAGTTGTCGTATTGACTACCGCAGTTGTCGTATTGACTACCGCAGTTGTCATATTGACTGCCCCAGTTGTCGTATTGACTACCGCAGTTGTCATATTGACTACTGCAGTTGTCATATTGACTATCGTAGTTGTCATATTGACTTCCGCAGTTGTCGTATTGACTACCGCAGTTGTCATATTGACTGCCCCAGTTGTCGTATTGACTACCGCAGTTGTCATATTGACTACTGCAGTTGTCATATTGAGTATCGTAGTTGTCATATTGACTACCGCAGTTGTCGTATTGACTACCGCAGTTGTCATATTGACTACCGCAGATGTCGTATTGACTACCGCAGTTGCCATATTGACTACCGCAGTTGTCGTATTGACTACTGCAGTTGTCATATTGACTACCGCAGTTGTCGTATTGAATACCGCATTAGTCAATACGACAACCGTAGTTTCAATTTCTTTCAACCAAAGTTGTCATATTGACTACTAAAGTTTTCATATTGACTACCAAATTGTAAACAAATTTCGGACCCCAAAATTGACAACCGAAAATTGTTCTATTGACTATCGCGGTTATCGGCTGAAAATTGACTACCAAATAGTCATATTGACTACCAAAATAGTCAATAGGATGACTTTTTTCGTTCTGTGGCCCGCAAATATTGAAAATGGCCCTCTTGAAGTGCTGGAACCAAAAACAGAACATTGGTTTATATGCATTAAGATTTCAATTCTTTAGTGAGGATGACGAGTTCAATTTATTTATTTTGTTCACTTATAACTGTTCAGCTGATAACTGAAATATGTTCCGAGATCTTTGAGATGAAAATATTTTGGATTCGATTTCTCACTCAGCCGATTTGACGTTACTGGCACATGAATCACAACAATTTGTAAAGTAACCGAAACTTTCTCAATGAGGACTGGGAATTATGTTCCATTAAATGATTTTGCCTCAGTAAAAGTGACATTGAGATCTCAGTGAGATATTGTAAGGTGGAACTGGCCTATAAGTCTGCATTTCTGCAGTATCTCATTCTCACTTGGTCATCTGACTTTAACACTGGTTAAACTAGCGCCAAGTTTCTTATAGCTTGTTCAAACATGAACATACACTACACATATCTGTAAATAACCCAATGTGTAAGATAAGAAAATCAATCTCAGCATACACTGATGGTTAGGTATATATAGATAAGTACAAGTAACATCTTTAAAACAACACAATATGTACAACTAGAGATAAGATAAGTCATTAAGAATAGAGATTAGATAAGACATGTAAATTGTATATAAAGAAGATAAATGGTAAAATAAATTTAGTATTCAACCAACTTACAGACGGGAGTTTTACTCAACATAGCTTATAATATAACTTTTTAAGTCCGTGTGATTAGGTACTAGGAAGTGCAAATACAGACACAATATATTCTAAAGTTCTTCTAAAAAATTAAAAAATGGAGTGCTAACCTGAACATCAGATTAATTTACCAAATGAACTGTATTACTTCATTTCTGTTTGTGGCCCTGAAAACACGAAAATGGCCCGATTTTTTTTCAAGATTGGCCCGATTTCAAAAATAAAATTGGCAACGCTGGTCAAGAGTCGACAGATTTCCAAAGAATCTTTTTGTTCATAACAAGCGGTTTTTGATACCCTGAGCATTTGGATCTAAAAAGAGATGCCGAGATCATTGGTCTTGAATTCATGGTTAAATTGCAATGACTAGAAAATTCAGATTCAGAGGTGGTAAAGAGTTCTACATTCGTGTGGCACGCAAAAGAAACAAATCCCTTTTGTAAGAAAGAAGTTGGGCTCGAGAGTATTCCGATAAGGATTCCTTAAGGTGCTAGTATTATGGCTACTTCAACAGAAATAGTGGCATATTCGATGTGCCACTCATGGAAAGTGGGGAAAAGGTTACATTATAGATTTTCACAACAAAAGACACATTTTTTGACACATTGAACTCTAAACGACTTCTAAATCCCAATTTTATGAATGTGTCAAAGTTAGAATTTAATAGGTTAGCTTATCATACTTTTAAAGACTTACATCCAAAGCAAAATGTTGTGAATGCTAATAGAGTAAGATCCCAGGGCCCCCAGACGTTACTTATTTTTGAAGTAACGAATTTTACGGTATAGACACTCTTCTATGTGCTTAAGAGTGTGTGTGTACTAACTAGTTTGACTTTTGAAAAAAAAAAATTCGCCCCCGAGAAGGGGTGGCAACCACCCCAAGGTGGTTGCGGAGTTCAAATCATTTTTACTTTTGAAGTTAAGGGTAAGATGAACCTAATTCCAAAATTTCATGCAAATCGGATCACAGTAACACAGTAAAAAAAAATACGGAGCAATAATGCTTCAATGACTGCACTATTAATAAAAATTTTAATTGTGTCTGGGAGAATGTTTGGCCCTTCGGATTGGTCTGGCTGTACACAAAAGGTATTAAAATAGCCCCCCAAACATCATATATAAAGCAGAAGAATTCGAATATAACAAAAGTTCGGTAATTTTTTTATGAGGTTTCAAGCGTCTGGGAGGAATTACCGCCCACACAAACGGTCTGTCAATATGAAATATTTATTTTTAATAATATTCTATGTGACATATATAAAAATCAGCACTTCAAATTTAACAAAAGTAAGTTATGTTTTTGACTACCTTTTCTACCTGCTACCTGTGAACGGGCCGCCTAGTCAAACTAGTTAGTACACACACACTCTTAAGCACATAGAAGAGTGTCTATACCGTAAAATTCGTTACTTCAAAAATAAGTAACGTCTGGGGGCCCTGGGATCTTAGACTATAATATAAGTCGGTCAAAAGTTTCAGACAAGAGATCATTTATATAAATATAAAAGAATGTCGGAGTATTGTTCAATTCGAGTAGTGGAAAAAATCCACTGCCTTCCACAATTTTTGAAAAAGCAAGCAAAAAGTAACCATTATCGTTAACAAGCAGTAGCCAATACTATTTTTCAAGGGCCTGCATACACAATTTATAAAAGGGCAAAAGAACATGAAAACCTTCGAAAGGTAATGGTATTATCACACATTAAATTCTTGTTTTACCACTTTAATTTTTTGTGGCGCATTCTTTTCCCCACATACTGCGCTTAAATTACTAAAAACGAGCAAGCACTCCCCCGTTCTTATGATTACCATATTTAAAGAATTTAATATGCATGCTATGGCTTCAGGTTCGGATTGTACATAATTCCGATGGTGTCTATAACTCGGATAGGAATCACTTAACAAAAAAAAGCAAAAAAAAGTGTATTAATGCCGGTTGAAGAATTCAAATAGAATTCACAAAGCTTATCGGGGCAGTCAGTTTGACGAGCATCAATTCAGCGTTGCCGTTAAATTGTTCATTTAATCACTCTTGGAAATTTTAGTCACATCTTATCTTAAGACCAAGCTCTAGCGTATGTGGTAATTTTTATTTATTTAACGTTTTGTTATTCCAATGACCAAAAGACCAACCCAACGACGCTACCGTTCAACTGACGCGGACATGAACGCTTGCAAAAATGGCAGAAATGGTATTTCCAACTTTTTGTTGCGCCTAAGCAATGCTAGAGTTTCAGTTATTCGGTTTTTTCTACTTGTTACTTTTTTATCTGCATTTCTTTTAAAGTTGTGGGCAAAAAGGTCAACAAGTTATATTGTTTTTGCCAGATCTGGCTGGCGCGAAACTTAATCGCAAATTGCAGGCGTGATTGTGGGCAGTATATGGTGGATAAACGGTGACTAGTGCTCTAGATTAACCGGTTACTTGCATGGTCATGGTGTTGTGGCTGTTGAGTTCGAGTCTCTGTGAACTGTTAACAATGCAACGGAAGTTGTCTGTGTTTCTAAACCTATTTCTTGTTCGTTCGTTGTTTTTGCCGGAATATTGGACAAGAAACACCAGTGCCAACGAGTACTTGATATCTTTACTTGAAGCTTGAATTCTAGCAATGGTTATAAAAAGGGCGAAAGCTTTGTGTTGGACTTCTTTTATTACAATTAACGGAATGGTTTTATTTTATGCTTGTGAACTAGTTGATAAAAAACCATAACGTTATTGGTCTATGTAAGGCTTCCCATGTCAAGGGTTTTGTGAGGCAATTTCAAGGTGTTGCAGTTAGAAGTTGTGCAACATGGAATTTTTGTATCATATTGATGTTATATTCTTGAGCTATTCGTTTAAGAATCGTATATTTTATGAATTCTTACGTGATATTATCAAAATCAATATCTTTCATATCGTGCGTATAAGTTCCTCGCATTTCGGGCTACAAAGACTTTTCTATGAACATGTTGATGCTTCTACAAAGTTTTTCATCAAATTGTTGTGTAGCAGGCAAAAAAGTGATTATTTGAGGTTTCTAATCAAAATTAACCAAACAATTACATTACCCGCCTCCTCTCATAAGTTCGCTGTCGTAAAACCTTAGCATAGGCTGTGAGAGTCAAAAGGTTATAAGTCGAATTGTTTGCGGCATGGTTCCCGCACGTGGTGTCAATTTAAGCATTCCGACACAGAGTCCGACTCGCTATCTAATGACATTGATGCGAGGAAAGTGTGTCAGAAAGCTCGATGGTGTATTTAAAGACCCAAGAAATTACAACTTCAAAGAGTTTCTTCTTCCTAACTGGGACGCAATTGTTCAAAAAAAAAAGAAAAAAACATTGCGTTTTTATTTTCATTGTTGCAGTAACGAGCTGTGTCTGAATTTTGTGTGATTGCGATTAACTTAATCAAACCATATACAAGACACAACTATATAGGAGGGGAAAATAAATATTATGGGCACTGGAAAAATGAAACTTGAAAAAAAAAATGCTTTTATGTGCGGTCTGGTCAGTTAACACCATTTACAGCTTTATTCAAAAAGTCTAGTTCGTAGTTTAAAGGGAAAATACTGGTTTTGCAAAACAAAAAAATAGTTTAAATTGAAACTGTGCGTCCTCAGGTTTGTGTTTTTTATTTTTTATTGCTCTTTCGTTAACCTTTTCTTGAAAGTTGCATAATTCGATTACAAACATAATCATTTTGCAAAGAAAAGATAAGACTTGAGCCTCTAAGTGAGTACCTGAGACCGAGTCAGACCATTTCATTATAAATATTTATGGCTGGCCTAAGAGGTTTGAGACTTTCGTAGCTTACTAGCTATTTCTTATTTATTATGACTTGCTTTTGGAAGTATGAAATTTCATTTGCAAAATTAATGCGGTGAATTCAACAACAAACTCGTTTGGTGACTTATTTCTCTTCGTGGTATGTGTTGCCATATAAACTGAAGTTTATTATTTTGTATCTTGTTTATAGTGTTGATTTATCCAAATCGGACACTGTTTAATATCAGCTCGTGCAAGGTAACGAAACGACCCATACAAAACGCTCTAAGCCTTGAACTAAAATAATTTTTTCAAGCGAATTTCATATGCCATATCAATCCAATTTTTTTTATAAATTTACAATCGGCACGGATTTATTATTAAATAACGATAAGTTATTAACTTGAGAACTCATCCAAGGATTGAAATGAATTCGGAAGTTTTCGATGATTTAAGAGACTTTTTAAATTTAATTTGATCCCAAAACAATTGGGTAGGTTCATTCGTTCCCACGATTAGTTTCATCGTTTTAAGAGGCAAATTAGTTAAAAGGTATCGTGTGTGTATTTTAAACGTTTAGAAACTCATGGTCAGTTCGATAAACGAACAATAGAAAACAAATTAAGAAAAGGGTTCATCGTTCACTGAAAAACCATTTAAATTAAATCAAATGTGTCTGCTCACATGAATAGTGTATAATTCCTGAATTTTTTTTTTCTAAGTCAAGGCTTCTGTTTTTTAATGGATAAACGTCTCGTAAAAAATAATTAACGTTTTAATTATTTTATCAAATAAACAAAATTGTTGTTTCTTGCAGGTTGTCTAGTCTTCGTACACAATCATAAAAAAAAATAGAGTAGGTTCTCCCTAGTTCAATTTTTGATTAAAAGGAGTTTGATATATGTATTTTCGAGACTCAAAAACTCAAAAACACAAATGAATTACCTAATTTTGACAACATGAAAATCTCTTGTCATGTTAACAGTTGAAACACTGCACAGCTCCAGCGGTTGTATTATGTGTAATATGGCTAAGGTTTTGTTCACACAGTATTATATTATGCTGTTGCTGGAAAAAGTCTTGAATTTATAATTTTCCTTGCAACATAATACACAGAACTTTTCAACAAAAGGCTAGTTATTGAGGTATTAATTAAATTTATTAAACTATAGGTACATATTTTGCTATACCCTAATCTTTTTAATGTCGTCATTGGAAATATCGTTGCATGTAAACAAGATATTTCGGCTACGATAAAAGTCGAGTCTCGTTCATTATCTATATTCTGTGACCATCTACGTCACACATTGTAGAGTTTCGTAGAGTTTGGTTGGGGTCGAAAGACTGGAAATCGAAATCCCGGGAAGTATCTATTTCCCACAGTATATTTGCCCGTATTCCTACCTTTCTTCATGAGAATCTACTCCTTTTCGT
Source organism: Sphaerophoria taeniata (assembly GCA_943590905.1). Taxonomy (NCBI): domain Eukaryota; kingdom Metazoa; phylum Arthropoda; class Insecta; order Diptera; family Syrphidae; genus Sphaerophoria; species Sphaerophoria taeniata. The sequence continues at coordinate 32,567,744 of OX016541.1, forward strand.
CACTCAAAGTTATGAGGATTAAGTAGATCGAAATCTTGTAGGTTTTTGGATTTTTTAACAACCCTGAACTAAGCAACCTCTTTATCAAAAACCGAAATTTTTTGATACACAATATGCTGAGAATCATGGAGGACGAAGCATTAAAATTCTTCGTTCAAATAATTCCATATATGTAAGCAATTATTGCTTTTTTGTGAAATGCTGAGGAGAGGACACGTCGATTGCTTTTATTATTATTCTGTTCATTAAATAATTGATCCCAAGTTGACCACACCTCAGCAAAATTTGTTTAAACTTCTTATTTTTTTTTGCGTTACAGACACAGCCCAAATCAAATCCAATTCTTTTTTAAAAGTTGTTTAACAAGCTAATTAAAGTAAACAACTAAACTCTGCAAGCAAACGAGTAAATTTATTTGACGGAACAATAACAGAGAATAAAATTATATTTCCTAACCCAATTGACGTCGCGTCGTCGTTGGCTTCTGTTACAGTCCACCATTATAATTTTTTCTCTGACCAAAGTGGCAGTGATGATGACATTAAAACTAGAAAAATCACAAGCGTGAAGGTAACACCAGCCTGAGCTTTCATTCACGGAAACCATAAATCAAGACGGTTTGCGAAAAATTTTAACTTGTCTGGATTGTTGTAACAAGAACTTGAATTTGGTGTGAAATTTTGAGTATTATTAGATTTTGCATAAATAATTTTGTTCTCAAATGAACAAATTAAGAAGTTCTAATATGTGGTAACCTACATCACTAGAGTATATGTTGCCTTGTGTTCTTTTAAGCACAGCTTCTCGTTCCTATAATTTCAGCAATTTCAAAGAACGAATTCAATTAAAAGTTATTACCTGGCCAACAAGGCAATTTTAACTGTGAAGTCGAACGTGAGATGGGAAAATTACCCACAATTGTCATCGGCAAAAGTCGCAGCATCAGTGCCAGTGCCAGCCAAAGAAGCATCATCACTCGATCAGCTAATGTAGGTATTTTAACACTACAAATCATATGAAAAGAACTACTTTGTTGGATTTTTTTTTATGAACCATACTTTTTTAAATGTTTTTTGAACAATACATAAGATATTTAAGATACTCTTGTATCACACATTTTCTAATTCTAAGAAGAATTTATATTCAATATTCAAACTGTTAAACGATTCTGATGTTAGACCTATTTTTCCGTCTTGAAGTGTTCTCACTAATTTTATTCAAACAATTTACCAGCATAAAAAAGTGCAATCCGCATGATATCCATTTCTTTCAATGTGAAAAAACATTCCTTACAAATTGAAAGGAAAATACATTAAAATTGCGAAAATTGCATAGAAACGTTTTTTTGCTTGCTGAGAACAAAATTGACATCTTACTTGTTAGGGCATTGAGGTAAATTTTCAAAGTTTATTTACTGAACGCATTTCATACTCCCTTGACTTCAGAAATCGAAATGTTAGTTTGAATTTTTTTGCTAAACGAACTTTACGTGTAAACTTAAAAGACAATTGTTTTCCAACTGAGAATTACTTTTTTGTTGTTAGCATTGTTGAGGAAGAAATGTTTCTTATTCATGATTTGAAGGCGCCTTTTTCTTCCTGGTGTTTAAAACAGATATTGGTTGCCAATATCTCAGTAACTTTTACTGTAGACGTAAGCCATGGGGACCAACTTGCCATTCTTGGTTTTGAGATACAAATTTTGCTAAAAGTTGCAGAAATCTCTGGGAGACCAAGATCAAGTATTTTACGGCTGAAAATAGGTTGAGTATCGGTAGAAATATACAGACATATATGTATGTTAAAGTGACGAACATTCGAAAGTAGCTCATGACAATCATTTTAAAATAGTTGGAAGCCAAATTGCTAATCTTTCATTTCCAATTCAGACTGTTTTGATTGGTTGCTCCAGGGTGAAGACAAATTATTATTCGATAAGCGAAAATATGTATCGAAATTTTGTCCAGAGGCTTCTTACAACTGCATTGACAAATGAGAATTGAGTAAAGACATATTTCGAAACAAAATATGATCAACACTTAAGAGTGTGAACATTAATTGCCAAAAATGGTGACTGGGTACGTAGCATTATTTCAAATTACAATAATTTGTTGCTCTACAGTGGTTATTTTAAAACAGAGATTCTAGCCTCAAGTTCTTTCATACGATAGCTTAGATAACTCTTTTTTAAATTAATTTATTTCTCTCCGTGGGAGCCTGCTTTGGTCAACGAACTTTTGATCTAAAAAGAGTGATAATTTGATGTTGAAAGATATCTGTGGTAACCAAACAAAAAATAGAGACAAAGATGTTTATTAGTTTGCCAAGAGTGTGTGAAAATAAAAAACGTGTAGAAGGTTGAGACCATTCAGTAGACTTTTAAGGTAATATCTAAAAGAAAACACACAAAAAGAGCCTACCTGGGTAGTAAAACTAATCCAAACTTGTTTTCAATTCTGAATTTAGATGACAAACTGTCGCTGGACAATTTAAGCATTTCTTACTTGGAAGTGAGTTCATATGATAAAATAACAGTTATTTCGACTTGATTTGAAATTATTTCAAAATGTACGTACGGTTCTTTTGTCTTTTTAAGTAATTCATTTAATTTCCAGGCTTAACACAGGCAAACACATTCTCATACCAAATTTCTATGTCACTCAAAATAAGCCCGCATGAATAATTTTCATATTCATTAGTCCTTGAGCCGACCTTGTATAAATTTTCTGAATTTTATTTAAAAGTCTTTTAAGGACAATATGTCAACCTTTTCCTTACTTAAAAACCTTTTTTAGCATTATACCCCCTCGGGTAAGCACATTTGATATTAACATGACGTTATGGGATGTAGCGAATCAGTCGATTGAAATCGAAAAAAAAAATTCTTATTGCTGTCCAACAAAATATGGAATAAATTAATTAATTCCATGTAGCTGTTCTATACCAGGTATCGAATGTATGTGAAATGGAAAGTATGGATAGAATTTAGGTGAGCGAATGAATAAATTAAGACAAACAATATGACTTTTGATTTCATGTTAACTTATTGATGTTTTTTTTTCTCTAATTTGTTAACCTTACTGCTGACCACTTCTACGTGAATATTTTTAATACGACATTTATTTATAGAGATTAATGTCATGGAAATGAAAGTGGGTAAAGTTTTCAGTTGATATTTTCCATTCAATCAATATTCGAAAAAGGTTAATTAATGAATTTCAAAATAATAACAATCATTATTTAAAACAAAAATGCAAGTTTACTATGCGCAAAGCAGAATAAAATAAAATCGGGAAAAAAAATCGTAACGAAACAAACTAAAAAGGGTTTGAAAGATAAAGAGTAGTTCTAAAGAATGATGTGGTTTCAAATGTCTATACAAATTTTCTGTCCTCAAAAAATTACTTCAAACTTTGCCAAAAACCGTGTTTTGAGCACTTTCAGATAAACATATCTCGAAATCCTGACGTGCTAGAACAATTCTGTGTCCGGATTTAGTTTAGTTAGTTAGTTGATGGTTATCATATCATCCTTGTTGCAAAAATGTTGTTGACCATAGTGGAATTATTTGAACGAAGAATTATTGTGCTTCCTTCTCCATGATTCTCAGCATTTGGTGTCTCTTAGAATTTTTATATTAAAAAAAGGGTTTTCCTAATTCAGGGCGAAAAAGATTTCAGATTTCGATCTCTTTTATTCTCATAATAACATTGAGTGGCAAAGGAGCGGGAAAATAAAATCCGTGATTTCGTTACCGGAGATTTTGATTTTCAGTTTTTCCCTTCGAACCTGCCATTTCTTTCAGTAAACATGTTAATTTATTGTTCATCGTTTAACGTCAGAGAAAAGCTTCCAAATTTTGGAAATTTACTTTGAACAAAAAAAATCTATTTGCGAAGTTTATTGAGCACTTCGGCAGTTTTATACGGTCAACATAGAGAGAAAACAATTCTTTTATCGATAGATCGTTTTGGAACTTTTTTCATACTTCTGCATAAGGAAATTGACTGTTTGGTGTGGTTTACACAATTACAGCATCATCAGTCAATATTTATTTCGATTCAAGAATGGTAAGCCCCTCTAACTAATTTTTTTAAATATCGACAAAAAAATATCTGACTGACATTTTTGTCCGATGAGTGACCTTTTCAAATTCGGAAACAAAAAGAAGCAACACGGGACTAAATTTGGGTAAAGTGGTATGTGGGGCCTGCTGCCATTCCGTATCATTTGGCCGTGGAGGTGGCGGAGATGTGAGCCGCTGCGTAATCATCGTGGAAAAGCACTTTCTTATTACCAGCTTTTTTTCTTCAATTTGGAGTCAAATCGGCCCAATAATACGCCATACTACAGCCCAGTGATAGTTTTGCAATTCTCGAAATACTTAGTCAATGCAGACCACTCGTTGTGTAAGTATACTAGAAAACGATGACTGTCCACTGTTTAAACTGTTTCTTGGCTTTGGTGTGTACCAGTGGATCCGGTGGCGCAGAAACTACTTTGAATTGCGCTTAAACAGCGTAGAGCGCTGCTCTGAAGTGGTCTTACCGTTTCGTTTGTTGCCTGAAGTCAACCAACGCGGCACCATCACGCCGATAGCTTGTTCATGCCTAAGATGCAGGATTATGACTTACATAGTTTTTTAAATACCTGTTGGCTCAGCTATCTGAAGTTTCATCAATCGGTGCGGTCCACCAATACCAGAACGGATACCAATACCAAAACCCAAACGTGGCTCATCAAAAACCGACATGGGATCACGGCGAAACTCGTTAAACCAATTTTTGACGGTCGCCATCGTAAGAGTTACACAGAATTACCAACCGATATTGCTCTTCTCCCTAATGTCCACGGACGCTCCCCTTGCCAATCGCCGTCAAAACAAAAATTCGATTTCGTATCGACAGAGTTGCCGTGTTTGGGAATGTACTGAGACTAATACATATTACTAATCGGACCACCCACAATTTCATACAAACAAAAGTATTTTTAAACATTTACCGAACCTTTCTAAGCAAGTTTAGTGACTCATGACTTTGTCTTCAGTTACGGGTTTCAAACATCGTTTCTATTAACATCAAAAATAATAAAGAACCCTCTAATTGATCTACAAATCTACATTACACTCGCATGATGTATCGGCACAATAATAAAAACCAACGGTTTTAACTGCAAAAGCAATATAAAAACGGGACAGAAATTATTCAAAAAACGAGTTTTACATCTGACAAGCTGACCTTTTCCATGTTCGGTTTATTCGATATTAGCACTTTTGATATTGTTTGTTTTTGTATTTAACTATCTTGTTCTTTTTTATGGTGAAGTACTCATGATGGTCTCATTTTTATTATAATGGAAAATAAATATCAGTTTCAAGACGTTGAGAACCGAAAACGTGTTTCAGCAGTTGCCAATCCAATCATGTGTGTAGATTTACATAAAAACTAAAAATCAAAAACCTTGAAGTCGGTACACGAACCAAAACGCTGGACAGAACCTTGTTACAAAATAATCTTCTGCGATTATGTTTTTGTATCATATCATTCCAAAGATATTGAGCAGAAAAGATCGGACTCCAATTAACACAGCGATATTACATTTTTCAACATAAAAAATTTAAATAAAAAATACACCATGACGCTCACCTTGGCAAATGACATGTGGAGCCAACGATAATAATACAATTGTTATCATGACATGCAACATAACATTCGTGTGTAACGAATTTCCATGCAGAAGCATTTTGTTTGTTTTATTCTGTGATGTATTCCAATTTGAAAATGTCTTCCAAATTCCATTCGATGTGTGTGTGGAGATTTTTTCATTTAACATTTTGCAGATATTTCCATCTGCATGATTTGGCATGGTTTCTTTGCTTGCTTAATTACACTACCGCAGGCCAACACTTTGATTAATTGCAAAAGTTGTTGAACTATGATTTCTTTTCTTGCTTTCCTGAGGTTTTCTCAAAAAATTAATTTGTTCAACAATTATATTTAAGTTGTTTTATGCATTTTCACCGCACCACTACCATCGAGAAGTATTAGAGTCGCGACGCTGTCGTGGCTTGTTTATTCACGAAACCTGAATTTAGTGAGAGGGAAGTTAATTGACCACTGCCGAAATGGATAAATTTCGCCGTTAACAAGATTTTCCACGGAATTTATTTTATTTCACACACTCTTACACACGAAACACCCACTAAGAAACAATTTTTTCGGTGCGAAATGACCACAGACAATAAAAATTTTAAAACCAAGTTTGTTGCACAGCTCTTTTGTTTGGCCCTATATTGAAGCGATTTCATGGAAATTCACGATTTTCATCAATTGGAAGATTTCCAATTCATATTGAATTCAATCAACACTTGATACAGATATGTAAATTTAGTAACATAAATAACGATCCTTTCTCTTTGCAATTGCAATTTGATAATGTTGCTGACCTCGCTACAGTTTCACAAGACCGATACAATAAATCGAAGAAAGCGAATGTGTTTTTTTATTATTTGTAATACAACGAACTCTTGTCACGGTTGTTTAAATATAAGAGGGTCACTTGGATGCGGAAACTCATCCTTCGGGATAATTTTTCAAATGACAGCCAGCTGTATTTCTTAAAACCGCGAAAGTAAAGGGGGAATTTTTTCACATTTAAAACTTAAAGTCGGAGTACAATTCACGCAATCGCAACTTGATCTATGTACATCACCAAGGCAAAGTCAGACAATGAATAATATCGAGGAAAATGTGAGACGTCAGCTTCAGATGAAAGTTAAGTCGAAACTGGTTTGGTAGTTGGAATCGAATGGCCGACTGTTCGGTGGTGGTATCGTTACTTGAATATGTGCAAGTAGGTATGTTTTTGTTGTTGGGGGCATGATGTGTCTGTCCAATTGAATACAATAGTGTGCTGTGCACAGTGTGGACTGGTTATTTTTGTCAGTTGTTGCTATTGAGAGACTGTGCAATAGTAACTTTGCCGAATAATGGTTGTTATCAGATGTCAACTTTTATGGAGAATACAAGTCCACTTTTTGGAGACTTTTTTTGTTGGAACTTGGAAGTTGGAACTCTTTTAATTTTTTTGGAGTTTGAAAAACAAACTGTTGTTTGTTGTGTTAAGTGATGTTTGAACTTTATTCAAATCATTTGATATTTATTTTTAGTGTTTGCTTACGAAAATTGACTTCTTGGAGAAAACCGAAAAAAATGCGGTTTTTTCCGTCCTCATCCCTGAGCCTTTAGGTTTGGATCGATTTTTAATATTTGAAGACAAAAAACAACACTATACTCATTCAAGTTTCTTTAAAATTTGTGCACGACTGGGTCGTACGAACTCGCTCCTGTATTCCAAAACTGAACTCACAAAAAATATTTAAAAATAAAATAATGAATGTAAATACATATGTACCTCAAAATAACATATCATCTGAAGTTTTAAAAAAATCATGGGAACCGTTTTGGAGAAAATTGAAACTTTTTGTTTTTGGCTTAAAAACTAGTATGGCGGCTACCCTAAATTTTGATCTTACAAAAAATAAAAAATAAATAAAAAAAAACAACCACGCGAATTCGCTCAAACCTCTAATTTTCAAGTTTGATGTCAATCGGACCAGTGGTTAAGGCTGTAGACAGACAGACTGACGGAATCGACTTCTCTCAATCTCAACTTTTGTTTTTTTTTTATTCAATACTTCCTGCCATATATTCTATATGCCGCAAGTAAAAAATTAAGAACATTAATTTTATGAGACACCAAATGCTGAGAATCATGGAGAACGAAGCATTAAAATTCCTTGTTCAAATATTTCCATATACTTTCTATCAGTTGAATTTTTGTGACATCAGTCAGTTCCAGATTGTTCGTGTTAGATGAGCACACGTCGCATGTTTTTTTTTTCAAATAGAATATTAAGTTATAGTTTTAAATTCTATAATTTTGTATTTTATTTGATAAAAACCTCTGCAATGCAACTCCATCATCTCTCTAAAACTTCATTCTCTCATCCGCATTCCTTTTAATTTTCCAATGAATTCCCTATTGATCTATTTGACCGCTTTTAGCAATACGTTTGTGTTAAGAATGAAGAAATAAGGAATAAATACAGAAATAGGTCAGTTGGTTAACGATTTTGTTATTCCCGATGAGAATCATTTGGATTAGAGACAGAGAAGCAAAAACCAGATAAATCCCTTCCTCTGTGTTATTATCATCGTTTAAAGCAATGAATGGAATATGGAACCGAACACAACAAATAAAATGCCATGAAAGTGGTAAATGCAATTTCTGTCTTGTGTGTTGTTTCTGTCTGGTCTTCGCATTAGTATTGTATTAACCGTGGAGAATGGAGACTGGAGAGTCATGCTTTTTTGTTGTGCTTTTGCGTTAGCATAGCTTTTTTGGTAAGAGCTTTTTTATAGCATCTTTAATAGTAAATCTTGTTTATGGGAATTAGGACTTAGGGGTGAGAACAAGTCATGTTAGTTAAATTTTATTTTTTAAGAAGGTTCAAGAAATTTCGTATCCGTTTCCTCATTCGGAACATAAATTTATGTTCTATTTAAAGTTTTAATTTTTATATGGGACGTTCCGGATTTGGATAAAGGGCTAACTATAATGAGCGGAAGCAAGCGGAAGCTAGTGTCAGAACCGAACGAAACGCTCCCTTCCGAACTGCCATGTGAACACTATACCCATAATGAACGGATGTGTACGGAAGTATCTTTCAAAATAAAATATTTGTTTTTTTATTTTCAATAATTTGTGAACATCGGTTGTCATACAACAAACAAACAATTTTCAAGAAATGAATTCCTTAAAATCAACAAATAATCGAATTCCTCTTCAAAAAACAATAAATCCAGTGAGCTGTCAAATTTTCTTCCGTAAAAAGCGAAGGGGAGCGCAGTTTACGTCCGTAAGCAAAACTGAACGAAAATTGACGAAACGGAGCAATCCGTTACTTAGGGCACAATATACGAATTCCTTGTATTCGCTCAGTTACGGACGGCTCCGTCCGTTATGTTCCGTTCATTATAGTTAGCCCTTAAGTTCTACATAAAATCCCCATACTAAAGATGAACTTTAAGTAAAACATAAATTTATGTTCCGAATGAGCATTACCCGACTGACTGCAAACGAAGCAAAAACACATTCCCGAGATTATGTAGGTACTTCTCGTGGCAAGAACTTGTTCATCAAAAACTACAAACATGGGCCATAGGTATTCATAGAATTTGAATTTTCGATTTTTGAAAAAAAAAATTGCTAAAGTAGGAGAGCCGCTGAAGACCGACCTTCACCGAACTGTTAACCGGCTGAAACTTTTTTTTATGAAATTTAGTTTGAAAACATATATGAATATGATAGCTTGCCTTACGAAAAGTGTGCCAGGCTATATTAAATTTAACTTTATTTTAATCAATAACTAACTCCTCCTTCACCCATATGTTAAAATAAAACGTTGTGCCACATAGCCATATGTGTAAGTAGGTTTGAGACAAGAAAAAAATTGTATGGGAGAGGGGGGCCTATTCCCCCCGTTTAGCCAGGAGGGGCAGTTTTCTGAAAAATTGGCTTATTTAAGAAAAAAATATTAAAAATCAACGGCTTCATCTACAACAACGTGTTATACCTTTCTGCAAAGCCAAAAACTTAGGCTTTCATTTTGTATTTAAATTTGATTGTTTTAAATAATAGTTTTAGAAAAAAAAAATTTCAAACTCAAAATTTTGCAAAAAAAAATTTTTTGTTAAATTTTTAGTTAATTTTTTTCAAAATTTTATGTGATTTAGAACTTATTTTGCATTCAACATTCAATACTGTTAATAATTTTGAATATAAAAAACAGTAACGTAAAAATAAAAAAGTTTTTTTTTAAAGCAAAAAGTGATTTTGGTTTTTTCTTTATTTCTCGACAATGGTAAGAGATTTTTCAATTCGGTTTACTGTGTTCGACTAAAAATTAAAAACAGCATTGAATGTTGAAAACAAAATTAGTACTTACTTACATAAAATTTTGAAAAAATTAGTTCGAAATTTAAGAAAAAATTTTTTTTTCAAAATTTTAAGTTTGAAAATTAATTTTTCTAAAACCATTATTTAAAACAATCAAATTTAAATACAAAATGAAAGCCTAAGTTTTTGGCTTTGCAGAAAGGTATAACACGTTGTTGTAGATGAAGCCGTTGATTTTTAATATATTTTTTTTAAATAAGCCAATTTTTCAGAAAACTGCCCCTCCTGGCTAAACGGGGGGAATAGGCCCCCCTCGCCCATACAATTTTTTTCTTGTCTCAAACCTACTTACACATATGGCTATGTGGCACAACGTTTTATTTTAACATATGGGTGAAGGAGGAGTTAGTTATTGATTAAAATAAAAAGTCAAATTTAATATAGCCTGGCACACTTTTCGTTAGGCAAGCTATCATATTCATATATGTTTTCAAACTAAATTTCATAAAAAAAAGTTTCAGCCGGTTAACAGTTCGGTGAAGGTCGGCCTTCAGCGGCTCTTAGACTACTACCTCTATTTTGATCTAAAGAATAAAAAAAAAATACAAAAGAGGACGTTTTTTTTGAAATTTATTTTCTTTGTTTTTTTGCTAAATATTAATTTAGTATGAAAAAATTGAAGATAGACAGACATGCATGATGTTTGGGAAAAATGTTTCTCAGAAAATGTATACAGCTCTAACATCAATTAGTGGACGTACGTGCGTCGTCAGAACTGACCTAGGGCAATTTTTTAAATACTTTAAGTTTTTTGCTATACCTACCCCTAGAATGGTTGCAATCAATAATACAAAAATGTTGTTTTGGTGGTGAACAGTGGTGTTGCAAACTAACATTGGGTTAGTCAGTGACCACTTCTTAATGATAATTCTCTTAGGCTTCATAGCTGTGTTCGAAAAAGAAACATCAGCTTAGTTCTAAGAATTAATAAATGGAAGAATCATATAGCAGCTTCAGAAGTAGCAAGACTGATTAATACTGAACCTTCAAAGATAAGACTTCTTTTTCTCAGATTAAATAAGGACCAAACCGAGAGGTGAACAGAACACTTTTTCTTTCAGAGACCTCACCTTGTTTTACTTCGTAAAAAGCCCGAGTCCCAGATAAATTAAGAAGGATCTTAATGTAACGCATGAAGGAAAGTTGTCTTAAGAATTTGTGGTCCGACGTGGAGTCAGAAAGGGTTATCTTAAGTCCCTCGAAAATGGAACATATCGATTCAATTCACTCACAAAAATGAAGGAAGACCTTGATTTCCAAGAATCACAGTAATTCAGGTTCATCATCACTACAGGCAAGAAATTCAATTAGCTCAAATTCATTTTCAAAGAAGAAGCCGCATGTTAAATTAAGGGCCTGTAAATTGCCCTTTTTGCTAGCTATTTAACTGTTTTACAATCGTGAACTTACTCCATCTCCAAAGTTGGAATTTGGAAAACACGTACCAATGTCGTATGTATTTTCTGGAGATCCAATTGTGTTCCTTTTAATTTTTCTAGTATATTCAATATTCTTAAATACTTATTAAATACAGTACATTCTCGATTAACGCAACTCTCGATTCACGCAACTCCTCGATTTTCGCAACAGCTGAATTTTTAACATTGTTGACGCAGTAATCGCAACTCTTCCCCCAAAATTGACTCGATAAGTGCAACTTTTGTTCTTATTCTCATATCTCTATTTTCTCAGATTCTTGACTATGTTTGTTTTTGTCTTTGGCGTTATATTTTGTCACGGAAGTTATTTTACCGCTACTTTTGAGTGATGGTATGATTAAGTTGTAGGCATATACATAATCTGATTTTTGCTTTAGATCTCAAATTGAGCATACAAATTTTTTACTCGGTTATTGCAACAACCTCGGTCAGTGCAACCCTTGTTTTAATTAGTTGCGATAATCGAGAACGTACTGTATTATTAATTCTAAAAAAAATTGCATTTCTCGATCCAACCTGAAAAATCGAGGCTTGGAAAATGGAAATCTTAAACTTATTTCCATGTTAAAACATTTTCAATAATTTAATCAAAATAAAATACGTCTACATATTAGTTAAAAAAATGGAAAAATGTGATCGAGCAGTGACAATTAAGGGAACTCATTCTAAGGTGTCAATCATATTTCATAAAGTTCAGTGTTTTTTTTATGTCTATTTTTTGAGACGTTCGGAACGCGTCTCAAAAGTTGGTTTAGCATGAAGGAGACATTTTCGTTTTATTTTTTTACGAGTCTTTTGGTCTTGGTAACTCTATTTATTTCATTACGTATATACATACATATGCATGTACCTACATTTTTAAACAATGGATAGAAATGAAGGAAGAAACAAGATAAAACAAATGAAGCGACACTAATTCAGGAGCATGAAGTAACACCTTTCTGGTCAAGGAGAATCCGGAAAGTCGAGTTATGTATCTACATATATATAAATCCAAAACTTTTGATTTAATTTAAAATAATTAAAATTAAATACGTCTACATTAAATACGTCTACATTGTAGTTAAGAAAATGGAAAAATGTGATAGAGCAATGACACTTAAAGGAACACATTCTTAGTGTCAATCATTTTTCATAAAGTTCAAAGTGTTTTTTGATTTATTTTTTGTCTGTTCAAATATTTGTTTTTAACATTATTCATTGAAAACCCTAGAACGATTGCATAGATTTGTTTGTTTGGAGTCTCAAAGTATTCTTGGTGATTCAAGATCTTCTTCGGTACATAAAACATGGATTTTACATTCCGTTTTCGAACAATAAACATTATTTTACAGTTTTCTTGTTTCATATAGATCGAAAAAATGTGAACACCGACTCTCCCACATATTTTAATATTAATCAACTTCAATTTAATGAGTATTACAGAAAACACGTCTCACTTTGGACGTTGTTAATAAAAACTTAAGGCCATTTCTCTTTTTCAATTTTTTTTCTCCTGAAAAGGGCGTTTTTTGTCCGAAGAGAAGACAGGTTTTGTTTTCACAATAAAGCAATCTCTATATATATAAAAATGGAAGTGTGTTTGTTTGTAGTATGTCCCTTATAGACTCCGAAATGGCCCAACAGATATTTGTGAAATTTTCATGGTTCATACTGTTACATTCAGTGATGATTTCTGTGAAAAAAAAATTGGAAAAACCTCATGGAAGAGTGGGAAAACTGGAAAAACCAAACAAAGGTCGGAAATTAGATATTTTTTGCTTGGAATTTTTTGGTTCAAAATGGGTTTTCGATTGGAAAAATAGAAAGTTCTTGATGAAAAACTCGGAAAACTCATTGGTTTTCAAATGGAAAATTGCATGTAATTGAAGATGCATTGGTTTTCAAATGGAAAACTGGAAAATTTCAAATGGAAAACTGGAAAATTTCAAAATGGGTTTTCGAAAGGAACTCGGAAAACTCATTGGTTTACAAAGGGAAAATTGCATGTAATTGAAGATGCATTGGTTTTCAAATGGAAAACTGGAAAATTTCAAATGGAAAACTGGAAAATTTCAAAATGGGTTTTCGAAAGGAACTCGGAAAACTCATTGGTTTACAAAGGGAAACTGGAAAATTTGTGATGGGGAACTGGAAAGCAAGAAAAAGTAAACAAAAAATTGGAAAAATGGAAAATTTGAAATGCAAAAAAAAAATTGGCTAGACAAAAATCTCAAAAACACTCTTTTATTTGAAAAGCATTACTTGTGGTAAAATGGAAAACTCCAGAAGAGCAAGAAAATCCCAAGTCAAATTTTGAATGGATTTTAGACAATGGGAAAATAGAGAACTCGTGATTTTGGTAATTTTTTTTTTGAAACACTGATATTTTTAATGTAAAAAAATTATTTTGCTGTATTGCTCCATAACCGTAACTCTCAGAGCAATCATAAAAAATCCTTTTTTCATTCAATATCATGGTCAATATGTTTTATACGCAACAATTAGGGTCGAAGAACTCGTAATGTTTACATCAACATGAGGAGCGAAGTGAAACCGAAATGATTCGCGTTTTACAAATCCGTGCACCGCAGGCAACGGGGCGTATACTTACCATTTTTTTATTTTTTTTGATATCGCTTATTTGTTTAAAGACGGATCTATACATACGAATTAACAAAAAAACAATGCAAACGATAGAGGAAGAGGGTTATCGTTTATCGATTGAGGCAGTACGAAGTCTGCAGGGTCAGCTAGTAGCTTATATAGAATTATTTTAACGAAGAATTATTTTGCTTCGTTCTCCATGATTCTCAGCATTTGCTGTCTCATAAAGTTTCTTTTTTAACAAAAGGGTGTGACCAATTCAAAGTACATTAAATTATTTGTCAATTAGTTGTTGAGAAAATATAGTAATGCAAAAACAAATGTATGTTATGTTGAAAAAATATTAAGGAAAGTATAAAAAATGAAGGAACAGTTTTTGAAGAATAGCAATTTAACTTGTTTTGTTTTGATATGAAAAACAACTCTATACACTATACAAAGTCATATAGTATTTCACCATCTTAATTTTTCAATTAAAACACATGATTTTTCGACAATACTGTAAACTATTCTGCTGCCTGTTTTAATCTTTTCTTGCAATATTTTCATTCATAAACTCATTCAAAAGTATTTTTACTATACTCACTAGATATTTACGATCCACCAATACTACATTAAATTTCGTTGCTTGCAAAGTCTGTATGTAGGTATACATATTCTAAACCATATGTCATCTTATGTTTGCCACACCAAATACAGGCCAAAGTAAATTTAAGACAAAAATAGAATGAGACGATCCTCCGCTTACTTCTCTGCCCTCATCAGCAGAACCACAATTTTTCATGGAATGTGACTCCAAATGCAGCAGCAGCAGCTACTACAACCGCAAAAGTGTGGTCAATTTAGAAAAAAATAAAAATAAAAAGACAACACAAAATTTATGTTCTTCGGTTGACTGTTGTAATGGTAGCCAAGCCCACCTCTTATTAGATTGCAGTCGTTGTGGCCACAAACTTCGTTATCCGTCGTCAATGCAATCGACATCAAACATAACATGGAGTAAGTTAGTTTGTTCCCTGTTGTTCCGTGATCTCATCTTAAAAATATCTTCTATGCTCCCCTCAGACTTCTTAAAGCGTTCAGCTTTGGATATTGATTCGTGGCTTCACTGAAGCAGAACCGTAACAAATACAAACAACATCTTTGAATTTTTCAGTTTTCAGATAAACAGCTCTCTCTCTCTCTCGTCTCAGGTGAAAATCATTGAGAAAAATTCACCTCAAAAAAGAAAAAAAAAACTGAAATAAAATAAAAAATAACTTTCCAATTGTTTCTCTCAAGAGATTTTCAATTGTGTTGCCACAAAGCGATTAGTAAAATGTTGAAATTTAAACCTAAACGAGTCAATGGTCTGGTCTCATTTCTCATACTTTTTTTCGCTATAAAGAGCCAAATTCTTCTTATCTATAAACGCAATGTGCAATCTTATCTTTTAGATTTTTTTATAAATTGTCATCAATATGTATTGTAAATTTGTAACAATAAACTTGTAACAATGGCAATTTATGGTATTTAGTCATGTTTATACCAGCCCTGTAGTTGTTGTTTTTTTTTTTTACTGTTTTAAGTATTTTTTATATATATTTTTCTCTAAAGATTTTTTTAAAAATAAGTTCGGAAATATTTTATATTTTTTTTGTGCTGCTTAAAAAACATCTCAATGGCTACACTTTGGCTCAAGTGAGAACAAACACAGAGCAGAGCAGAGCCACACCACACACTACACAGAGAGATTCAACTCGTCTCGTCTCGTGTTATTTTGTTCGACGTAACACGTATCAGGTGTGGTGTGCGCGAGATACAATCGGTGGTGCAGAAACTCTCGCACACGGCACAATCATCGATGGGAAAACAAAACAAGTTTGATTTGAGTTGAACTCGCTTACACTCAACAAATGTAAGTATTCTCTTTATGTTACTTACAAACAATGAAAAAAGAAAAAGATATTTTGCTGATTGTTAATTTTATTAGGGTGACAGTTCCTACTCGTTTTTTGTACACTTTTCAATCATAAGACTTGAATTTTTTTTTGTTACTTTACTTTATGACATGCAAATGATCAAAATCAATGATTAACTGATTATTAGTATACTATGACTTATGACGCCATTTGAAAGCATTCATTCGAAAAACTAACCTTCTACATAGAACTTTCTTTCTAAGAAATGATCGAGTTGATCAACATGTCATTGAAATTATATTTATGAAAATTCTTGCTAGTTTGAGATGTGGTGCTCAATATACAGAAGTAGAATCAATTGTAGTAAGAAAAATAGTACATTTTTTTCATTAAGATACGACAATGCTAAAATGACACTTGTCACATATCACAGCCGAAGTTAGCGCATAGTGTCTAATAGCTAGTTGTGGCATTAATCAAAGTACAGCATCATTTATTATATCCTGTTAACTTCGAAAACAAATAAAATCCAGCAAAACTTTTTTTCCGTCAAGCTGGTCACCCTACAAAGTGACGTGACGATCGTACCGCACAGGAGAGAAACTTAATCGGCATCTTACCAATTCTCCGATCCTCTACCTTTCCATCGATGCCCCTCCCCCCGCTCTCCCCCTGTTCTTGACCCTCTCATTCACAATTCACACACAAAACAAAAATCATAAAACTTAATCTTCTCAAAATATGTTTAACTGCGAACTGCCACACCGATCAACAAACAAGAAGCAAGCAGCAACTCACCTCAAAAGCAATTTTTGTTTTTTCAGTTGATCGTAGCTTTTTACTGAGAACGAACGTGTCCAATTCGAAATTGTCCCCAAAATAGATCCAACGAAATCCGGAAAATGTGCTAATTTTTCTTTTTGATGTGTGTTTTTTTCACTGTTTCTATTTTTTTTCCTACCGTTAATGAGCAATTAAGAAGTAAAAGAAAACAACACTTTTTGACTAACTTTACCTACCTGCTTCTGTGTAAAAAAAAATAATAAAAACGCTTTCTCTGTGCACAAAGCTTGATCTCAAATTTTCTCTCCTTTTCGCGCGGCAAGAGTTTCATTACAAACGCTATTGTATTAAGAAATATGATCATGTGCCTTAATTTACTTTCCACAGTGATTGTTTAGTGGCAAAAAAATAAAATTAAATTATTGTTGTTAAAGCTTATTAACATATTCACCACCTAGTAATCCAATATTACTCGTTACCTGTGGGTAGAGTTAACAGTGCGAATCCCATGTGTTACATTGTTGTGTTTGCTTGCTTCAGTGGATAGTACATACGCTACAACAACATTTTTTAAAGAATCTAAAGCGTATTGGCGTTGCTATTGAGTTAGAACCTTGCAACTCGGAGTTTTGTATATTTTTTGGGATAAGAGATCAAGAGGGGGCAACGAAAATTACCGTGCCTGTCTGCCGTGCCCGAAATTGGAATTTAAAGTAAGTGTAGTTTTTATTTTTCGTTTTGTTTCTAATTTGCGCAAAGTTGGAATTTTTTCGTGGTCATTGGGTTTTCAACTTGGCATTAAAATTGCGGATTTTTTCTCTTAAAATAAACGGGAAAGTTTTGCTTAGAGCACTCGAATCCGTTTCCATTTGGCATTATCTTTGGCTTGTCACGCAATCGGGCATCACATCAAGATCCGTTTTTTGAATCTTGAGTGGTTCACTGTTCGTCAAACGACACAACATCACGTAAGTGGGAGTACTGATTTCCACCAACAACTGTCTGTGTCAAGATGTAGCTATAGAGAAAGGCAACAAACAAGTAGCAATGGTTTCAACCAACGTTTTTAATCCAGACATAATCAGTTGTTTTTGTATCGAATGTAAACTCTGGGTTGGTGATTTGAAAATGCCGTCATTGTCGGCGAAGCTTTGTGGGCGCGATTTATTTTGTTTTATGTACTTGATTTGTATTTTGTTAGAATAGGAATAAAATGAGTATATCTATACTAAAACAAATTAAATGGAAACATTAAATTGGTAGGTATCCGAAGTTGGTGATTAAAAAGGACGAATTGAGTGAACACTCGCTGATGTATATATGTGCATCATATCTACATATGCAACAATTTTTTGACTGTTTCGGTTTATTAATCGCAATATTGTCACTGTTTCTTACCTATTTTTTTCGTTTTTTTTTTTTTGTTAAAAAACATAATTGCATTGGTAGGTGATCGGTGGCGTATGTGCACTATTTTTATCGTTTTCTTTATATCGTATTTAATTGGTTACAAAATCAGAAATCAAATTTGATTTATAGATTCCACCGATAACACTATTTCTTTTGGTCTTTAAAACCTCAATTGAAATAACGATGTTTGCAATTTGAAATTTGAAATATCGACCATACAGGACAAACGATGATGGAGAAGTGAAAACAAGTTGAATTTCATCTTTTTGTCCACCTTTCCCAGCCTCTTTCAACAGAATTAAAAAAGGGTAGTGTGCTTAGAAAATTCGTGTTAGGTGTTTTTTTTTTTTTTTTTTAGACCGTAACCAAGAATATCCCCATACTGATTCATTATTATTGACAAAGAATTCCTCCGTCATGATAACCCAACTTTTATACAACGTTTCGAACGGAGGGTTTTTAATGAATAGACAAAAAAATAAATGAAAAACACTTTGAACTTTATGAAATATGATTGACACCTTAAAATGTGATCCCATAATTGTCATCGCTCGATCACATTTTTCCATTTTTTTAACTACAATGTAGACGTATTTTATTTTAATTAAGTTATTTTAAATTAAATCAAAAGTTTTGGATTGACATAACTCGACTATCCGGATTCTGCTTGACCAGAGAAGTGCTACTTCATGATCCCAACTTTATGTTACTTCATATGTTATATCTTGTTTCTTCCTTAATTTCTTTCCATTGTTTAAAAAAATGTATGTACATAGGTATGTATACGAAATGAAATAAATAGAGTTGCCAAGACCAAAAGACTCGTAAAAAAATAAAAACAAAGTCACTATTTGTTCGGACGAAAATGTCTCCTTCATGGTAAACCAACTCTTGAGACGCGTTCCGAACGTCTAAAAAATTAGACATAAAAAAAAACACTAAACTTTATGAAATATGATTGACACCTTAGAATGTGATCCTATAATTGTCATTGCACGATCACATTTTTCCATTTTTTTAACTATAAAGTAGACGTATTTTATTTAAAATCAATTTTTGAAGACGTTTTAACATGGAATCAAGAGTTTAAGACATGCACTCCTCGACTTTTTTCAGGTTGGTTTAAAAAAACAATATTTATTTGTTTTTAAGAATATTTAATACTGGAAAAACTAAAAGGAACACAAATGGATTATCTTGTACATATGGAGACTTTTCTCAAATGCCATCGATGAATCGTTCTTCCGTCCAAACAGATACTTATTTTTTATAGGTTTAAATAACTGTTTTTCATCCTAAATATCCTAATAAAAATCTCGAAAGTAACGCAAAATGAGTATGAAATAAGTTATTTATAGTTCTTAAAAATTTGCACTTTAAGTAGGACAAAAAAAAATGTTATAATTGATAAAAGCTAGTCTTAGCTAAAATCTTGTTTTTGACCATTTTTCTCTGCTTTTAGGAAATCAAAACACTTTCAAATTGCTTTAAAACCATTAACTTTGAACATTTTCAAAATCATTAAAATAGAAAAGAAAAAACGCGATAACCCACGACGACGCGACGTTTTATGACGACACTTAGAAAAGAAGTTATTGACGGTAAAGTGTCGTTTTATGGTTGAACATTATGCCGTGGGAAGCTAAATCGAAAAAATATTAACGATTTATTCAATGTTCTCTTATCATTACTTTTCTTCTATTTTTGAGTTCAACTTTCGAATAAAAATAAACTAACTAGCGCCACACAATTTAAAGTAGATGATAATTTCCACATCAGAATGAGCTTTTTTGGTTGATAAAGAAGCGGAAAAATATTGTGGTTTTTTTAATCAACATTTAATATTTCCCATACTTATTTGTTTATTAGTAAGCAAACCTGTAAATTTCACAAAAGTAAAACGCGGAAGACACATAACCAAAAACAAACCAACGTAATGTGAGGTGAAATTTGTCTTGGATGTACTTGTATACCAAAGCTTGTGCAAAAGGGGTTAATGTAACTACTTTTGCGTCATAGGAGATTTATTAGTTTTATGATGACCACTTTAACCGAGCAAATTTGTACTTAACTCATGAAACAAATTACTATTTTATTTTGCAATATTTAGTAAATTTAAGACATTATAACATAATTAGTGTAAGCCTGTTGATAGCTGTAACTATCAAATCCAATTAAAAAACGTACCAAATCTTCGTACAAAATAAAGTTTAAATTAGGCAGCAGAAAGAAAACATTGTTTAAGTAGCCCTTTTTGGTAAGTAAATCAAACAAGTTATTGATGTTGAATGCTTTCATTCATGATAAATTTGCCATAGCTAGGTGTTTTGATTTCTATGAACTTATTCTTTTAAAATTCGATCTAAATTTTCAAAAAAAAAAAAAACTTAAGCATCCCTGGTTTTTCAAACTGTGGTCAGAATAATAAACTCACACAAAAGTACTAAAGCACATAATTTCAGATAATGATTATGAATTTAGTACTGCCCGTAGTAGTAGAGTGGTTATGTGCGTTGGCTCTACGCAGAAAGCTTAAGTTCTAATTCTGCTAGTGCTTATAAAGTTTTAATTTCATCTTTCATGGGTACTGCCTCTTGCGATGAACTGACAACACTTCCAAGAGTATCAATCTGTGATGAAAAGAGTGCTTCTCAACTTTGCCGTTCACTTAGGTCTTGACTCTTCTTGAGCTATCGGGCCACTCTTTTTTTTATTTTTTTTATGACTTTGACAGAATAGATACTATTCTAGAATAGAATAGAAAAAGAAAATAGATAAACAAGGTTAAATATTTATTTTAGTTAGTAGGTACTTAAAAATTTGTGTTATTTGAAGATGAACCCTTCTAGATTTCAGATTCAATGGGCATCAGCGACAAACTAGTTAATCTTTGTTGAAGCGTAGTACTTCTCAATTCATTTTGAATTGATTTTAATTTGGAGAAGGAGCGTTTCCCACTGCAGTTAGTTACCATCATGCCTTAAAAGTTTCTGAATGAGATTTCTACAATGTGTCTTCAATTTATTGTCGTTCAAAAGTTGATATATTTTTTTTAATATATTCGCAATCCTTATTTTCACTGCCAATAATTTTCAAGTATTCTATTAAATGCAAACTTTATCTGCAGGTGGCCATGGCACAGAGGATAGTGTAGTTGACTGCTAAGCCAAACGTTGCGGGTTCAAGCCCCAGCTTCGGCAGCAGTCTTTTTCTACAATAATCGCCAGCTTATCTGAGGCCACCTGTGCGATAATATGAGACAATATAAATCTATGTCTCCTCCTCTGTGCCACGTAGGTTTATGTTATGTGTTCTTTCCTTCTATGTGTCTATCTGTCTCTCTCTGTCGTATGTCTTGTTTCAGTCCCACCCGATGGCCTCAGTCGCCAGTGCTGCTATGTGTCTGTAGTTCGTATCATTCATGTGCGAAGTACTGTAATGTCAATGTCAATGTCAAACTTTATCTCATTAACTTCTTCATAAACAAATTCAGCAAACTCTCAATAACTTTTTCTCAACTTTTCAGAATTCAGAATTAAAACGTTTACTGATATTCTAATACGAACTTAATCGCTGTTTTAAATGAACGCTGCGGGTTTCAATTACGGTAAGAAAGGTTCTATTTTAAGTTTCATTCATCCTTTCAGTTGGACTGAAGGTGCTGAGCGATGAAAACAATATTGGCTATCGTTTAGTGATCTGACAGGAACTAGTGACTTTGAGGAGGCCCCTATCCGTCACGGGGCCCTGGGCACTTGTCCAAAGTGCTTTCTGGGAAAGAAGGAATTGGTTTTGGCCCATAAAAAAATCTAGCGAAGATATCTCTTCGTGTGACAGTAGTCCCAAAATCTTATTTGGCACTTATATTACCCACCATAGTGGGGAATTCCAACTCTCTGATTATCATTTCTCATTGCCCAATGAATACCGCCCTAAAAAACACAAGTTTCCCTCTAAATTGCACATTACGAAGTTTCATTTCAACAACTTATAAATGATAGCTTCTCTAAGACACTTTGTTCTAAGAAGAAACATCAGCTGGCATCTAAGAATTAATAATTGGGAGGATCGTATAGCAGCTTCAGTATCTATAGATAAATAAAACGATGACTGATAAACAGAGTGCAATACAAAACCAAACCGAGAAGTGGACAGAACACCTTTTCTTCCAGAGAACTCACTTTGATTGATTTTCGTAGAAATGCTACCCTAGACAAGTTAATGATTTGGAAGTAAGATTACGCACCAAGGAAGTTTGTCTAATGAATTTGTAGTCCGAAGTGGAGTCAGACAGAGTTGAATTAAGTGGCCTGAAACATATCGATTAAATCCACTTACAAAAAAAAGAGTGTTCATAACCAAAGAAAAAGCCGTATATTCAGTAAAGGGTCTGTAAACTGCCCTTCTTGAAAGCTCTTTATTTGATTATCCGCTCATAAACTTAGTCCGTCTCAAGAGTTGACAAAAACAAGTGTTTTCATAGATTATCCATTTGTATTGTTGTACATAATGTTAAACTATAATGATGGATATAAATAAAACAAAAAATGCATTTTTAAACCAGCCTGAAGAAGTCGAGTTTTGTAAATCTAAAACTTTTAATTTTGATGTTTAAACTTTTTCAAAAATATTATTTTAACGAGAGTAAAATACGTCTACACTGTAGTTAAAAAAATGGAAAAATGTGATCGAGCAATGACACTTAAGGGAACACATTTTCAAGTTACAATCATATTTCATAAAGTTCAAAGTGTTTTTTATTTTTTTTTCTCTGTTCAGGTTTAACACTATTCATTAAAAACCCTCCGTTCGGCGAGTGTCTCAAAAGATTGGTTTCCATGACGATGGAATTTTTTGTTCGAAGAAAAAGTGACTTTGTGTTTTTGCTTCTTTTTCACGATTTCTAAGTCTTGATGAAGAAGAATGTAAATTCATTCAGAGCTGTTTCTTCCTATTCTTCCTAATGAATTGTTTATAAATTATTTATTCAAAATCAACATAATTATAAAGCCCACATATACCATGCGCCGCAGCGGAGTTATATTCATACCCATATCAGATATACAAAAACCCATCAAGTTTTCTACCTCTTCCACACCAGCAGTTCAATAAGTAAAATGCGTCAGCAAAGACATTTACTAGTTGCAGTCAAAGTTCAAAACAAAAATCTGGTCAACCGTTAAGTAGGCGTCTACGTGTTCAACCATCCTCTATATAATCAAAAGACAATTTAAAAAAGCACTCAATTCTCCAGCCCGCCCTCAGATGCTGGACTGGTAATGTTTAAATGAAATAATGATAAAAAAAAAACACAAAGACAAAAGACGACAGCATTTTTGTAACTCGTTTAAAAGGTCTCTCCATAATTTTTAAGCTCTACAGCAACAAGTATCACCATCAGCCTCAGCCTACGCGTTATCAGCCTTTTTGGGTGAAAATAGAACATCACTATAGTCCCAGTGCCAGACCACAATTTTTCATTTAAACTCTAATGTCTTGATGCCGTTTCGAACGCCCACTGAAACTAAAAAAAAAAAAAAGAAACTTGCCATCATGTTTGACATTTCAGATGCAATAAAAAATGTGAAAATATTATGTTTACGTAGATGAAATTTCCATTCATAGAGCCAGTGCCGGCATATGAAAAGAACTAAATGGATGTGACTTGGTGGGCTCGAACATTATGATAATTCCTTTAATCCCATGGCCTTTTTGTTTGGAAAATCAAAGAATTTCTGAATGACAAATCCGGCCCTATTACCTAACCTTACACCTGACCTAAATGTGTGACCATAAAGTCACTTTTCGAACAAAGCTCTTCAATTTGTGGCTGACATCAGACAATCCTAAGCAAGAGATAAAAAAGCCTACAACTTCCGGTTTAAAAAATTACAATTTACACACTCTCAGACTAAATATTTACACTTTCACGCTTCTCACTTCCCCCATCCTCGTATTGCAGTGAACAAAAACGTCAGTATATTTTTACGATTTTCTTTACGAACAGGCTGTATGTTGACCCGCTTTCATGCGGAAAGCAGCAATGCGAATTTCAAAAAATGTTTATCTTCCGTGATCGAGCAAACATTTGCTTATTGTTTATGCGTAAAGCAGTACACGTTCCCGTAAAGTAAAGATAGACAAATGATGGCAGCGAGCACAAATGTGTTCCCTCCCACATGACACATGGACCGAACACATTAGAATTGATGGTGTTTTCTATATCGTTAAATTTATCTTTTTTCGATTTTTTGATTTTTGTTTGCACAAACTTATTGAAGTTTAATTGATTTAATTGGAAGCCCTTGATCGTTTTCTATTCTACGATTCGTTGGAACTCGAAATTCGATGATTGATTTGCAGCTTCTCGCTCTGGAATTCTTCTGTCGAATTCAAAGTCGAACACGCAATGTGTTTTATATTCTTAAATAGGCACCTGGCATCACCGCATGATTTTTTTTTTGTCAGGTCGTTGAATTTATTTTATGAAACACACTTCTGTGATTTCATGCTTTTGGAGAGGTTCCATTAAGGCATGTCATTTGAGTGGCGAGGGATTTTATGT
This sequence comes from Sphaerophoria taeniata, assembly GCA_943590905.1. Lineage (NCBI taxonomy): Eukaryota > Metazoa > Arthropoda > Insecta > Diptera > Syrphidae > Sphaerophoria > Sphaerophoria taeniata. The sequence continues at coordinate 32,592,447 of OX016541.1, forward strand.
TTATGTTTATGCTGGTAGGCTGTTTGAGAGCTCATCTCTTATCCATCACATTAGGTGAAGATTGTCTGCAGGTTCTGATTGATTGGATTGATGGAAAATACTTGGAACTGGTGAATAATTACTCCTAGCTTTAAAAAACATTCATAAAATATTTAAAGATCAAAGACTTTTAGTGCTTCGTTTCATTTTGTTGGTTCATTAATATGAATATGAAAAAATGTAAAAAAATGGATTTTTCTTTAATTTTGAAAGCATCAAGATTGAAACCTTTAAAACATCAGTAAATCGACTTTTTTAGAAAAATTATCTTATGTACCTATTTAAATTTTTAAATATTAAACTGTTCACACAATACATGATTGTTTTAAAAAAGATAACATAAAAATGCAAATAAAACGCACATAGAAAATAAATAAGGAATAGAAAACACGAAAACAGCTTCATTCTGTTTGTTGTTTGTTTTTTTTTTTTTTTTTGGTACAGAATAAACTTTTAATCTAAAAATATATTTCATAAATATCAGAAAAAAAGAAAAACATTTTCTGGCAACACATGGTGACCGTTGGCTTATGCTTTAACAAATATAGTCCGAGATAGAACTTTGCTAGTTTCTGTTTTACAAGAATAAGTATGTACAAAATAAATAATAATTGTTTTTATAAATAATTATTCTATATTTGTAATTATTTCTAAAATGAAGATTTTAATTTAAAAAGAAAAATTTTACAAACCCACGAAAAAAATGTTCATCTGACTTGATAAATCTTAAAAATAAAAACAAAATAAATCAAAAACACAAACAAATTTCTTTTGATTGCCTTTCAATTTCTTAGATTATAATAATTATTGATTTCCGAGTGAACCCAACGAACGCCTTAAAAGCGTTCTAATTTCATTATTTTTTTACACACAATTTAAAAATGTGTATTTTTCGTAATTAAATTTTTTATTCATATCACTACGGCAAATGTTAAATAGATGAAATTTTGGAACTTTGAGCCTTAAAGCATGCGACAATGAATAAATTGAATGCATTTTTCCAGCCTTCACAACTAACTTTCCACTTTTACGCAGATCGAAATCATGCCATAAAAATGCAAAATTTCGTTGAAATACAATTTAAAAAATTCTCGTTTTTTTAAAACCAATGTACCTACAATTCTATGCAATTTTTCCATTTGAAAACCAATAAGTTTTCCGAGTTTTCCACCAATAACTTTATATTTATCCATTCGGTTATCGATTCTGGAACAAAAAATTCTACGCAAACAATCAATTTTCTTACATATGATTGATTTTTCCAGTTTTCCCAATTTTCCGTGTGGTTTTCCCAAGTTGTTTTTGAAAATGAATGTTGGTTCGTTTGAGAGTCCATACCGAACAAACATACAAACAAAGAAAAAATAATTAAATGTACATCCATTTTTATAAATGTAATGTATGAAGACCTGAAAAGCGCCTCATCTATATACATATATAAAAATTAAATCCTGTTCGTGTGTAACCGCATAACTCACAAACGGCTGGACGGATTAGGCTAATTTTTTTTTATTTTTTTCGTGTTAGTCTGTAGATGAAACCTAGGAAACAAATTTTAAATTATTTGCATGTTATTGCAGGTGCATTGGTTTTCAAATGGAAAACTGGAGAATTGCAAAATGAGTTTTCAAATGGAAAATAGAAACTTCTTGATGAAAAACTCGGAAAACTCATTGGTTTTCAAAGAAAAAATTGCATATTACTGCAGGTGCATTGGTTTTCAAATGGAAAACTGGAAAATTTGAAAATGGGTTTTCGAATGGAAAACAGAAAGTTGTTGATGAAAAACTCGGAAAACTCATTGGTTTTCTAAGGGAAAATTGTTATTGGAGTTGCTCTGAAGGGTGGCGAGACAAATTTCGCGGGGTCAGCTAGTGTTAAATATTTCTACTTGTCATAATTGTTTTAATTGCCTCGTCATAAAAAAGGAGTTCCACAATATTTTGTTTGTCTTTCTTGTTGTTTGTCCTTGCGTATTGCGTTAATATGAACGAACAAGAGTTACAAAAAAAATGTAAGTGTTTTTATGCACTCATATAAAAAATAAGACCTTTGTCACATGTGTTGGTGGGTTGATAGTAGTTGAGTACCCGCTGCTTTTATCATTGCAGCTTTGAATTTTTTTCGGATTTTGTTGTTAGACATAATTTTTATGAAAACAAAAACTTTTGTTTGGTAAATAAGAAGAGACAAGTTTCTTTAGTTAACTGGTTTTTAATGTGTATTTTACAAGTATTGCAATAAAATCAATATTTTCTCAATATTTGTTAAAGAAAACCGTTTTGAAGTTATTGATGGAAATAGGCAGAATGACTTTGTAAATATTTTCCAAGAAATGTTTGGCTTCATATCTAAATCCTAAATTACAATTACCTTCAAAACTAAACGGATAAACGAGTCAATCAAGTTTATCTCGCACTTGTCCAGTTTTGGTAAAAGCAATTTTCAACAAAACATTATATTTGTACTTAATCGCCCAAACTAAAAAAAAACACTTTCCTTAGTCACATTCCTTAGATCAAGATCAGTTTTAAACAACCTTACAGAACAAACTATAAAATCTTGATAGTGTTGAAATCAAGGCAAACTTTTTAAAATTGTGGTCCCTCTTGAACTTCTGAAGAATTAATGAATACAAACCATTACTCAAAGTCGAAAACGGTTTTCCGAACTTGTGTTAGCATTCATTGTCATTAACGCAATTAAACAATTTTCATGAGGAAAAGTATAATTTAATCGTTTGCTCTGCTCTCTAATCTTCTCATTCGTTCTTTCGTAGGTTCATTATTTCAAGTGAAACAATTCTTATTTTAAAAATTGTTCTTTTCATTCCAGGAAAAACCCCAATTGCAAACAATAACAAACATTCTCTTAATGAGGACCAGGGCACTTAAATATTTAGAATAATGGCTTCAACCGATGATCGACCAATAAGTGTTTATGACAATCTAAATACAATCTTGCCACCACCGTTACAAGCAAATTTTTCACCAAAAACTCCAACTGTCACAACAATGAGCACAAATCAGCTATCACCTTACACTGAAATCTCATTCAAATTTGATGCTTCAAGATCAAATCCGTCACAGCAACATGTCACAATGAATCAGCCAAACAACCATCAAAATGCAATTAAATCTCCATCGCCTATTATTCATTACACGCCGAACAACAACAACAACAACACCAGTCCATACAGTCATGTTAACAAAGGAGTTAACAATAATAATTCTCAATCTCAGTCTCAATCATTCAACCGTCCAATTAGTCAGCATTCGGATTCAAACGGATACAGCGGTATATCAGCAGTTAAGGCAGCCCTCAATGATGCCAAATCGAAATTTTTCGGTCTCAACGGAACAAGCACCATTGACGATCCGTCAACTGAGGAATCTCTACTGAGCGGCGCTGCAGAACAGCCACCAGAATTGAAGCCAAAAATTTTACCAAAATCTCAGCCCAAGTATCAAAATATCCCAGAAAATAGTGCAATATTCAAGGTTAGTGTATCGCCGCCAATTCCACCACCACCACCACCTCCACCGCCACCATCCTTTTCTTACCAACATTCAGTATCTCTGCCCTCGACGACTTCGTCGCCAGCTCGTGACTTTAGACAGTCAAATTCACCGGAAACCAGCCGGCCGAGTACAGCATTCTCAGCGCATTCCTCACCAATATCGTCGATTGGAATGAACTCCAAACTCAAAGACTCGCCGAGCTCAGTTCAATATTCTACAATTCAGCATAAACCGATTGCGCCTGACATGGACTTCGGAATGGCTACGCAACCTTCTCAGGTGAGTGGGGTTTTTTTACTTTGTCAGCAGTTATAAATTATAAGTGATTGATTAATTTTGTTAAATAATTAAGACGGGTAGTTAGATGGAAAGTTAATTTAAATAATAACAGTTCCATAAGGGTTTAATGATGTATTCGAATGGAAAGCATATTCCTAACGATGTATCTAATTCACAGCATTTAAAATCAGAGCTTTTGACATGCGACTTGATGGGATTATTCCATAATTGTTGATTCAATTAAAAAAGAAATGTTTCCGTCATTTCAAGAAAACGACTTTGTTTATCAAAAATAGTGAACTAATTTCAGAGAATATTTTCTTTAAAGTGGGCAATTTTCATTTAATGTGACTGCGACTGGGGTTTTAACAGTTACAGTAACGTCTACAGTTTATCGAATAATTTAAGACAAAGCTTTCTCAATAAACCTTCTATCAAGGATTCATTGGTTGTTTACTTTCTTGCTAAGTGTGGCTTCTACAAGCTGAGGCCAAGGTTTCATACAAGCTTGTATCAATCACAAATAAAATGTTAGAACTTAAATTTTTTGCAGGCTGTGTACATGGCAACAACAGTACCACAAAATATTAAAGGAAGCAAAATCGCCGGCAGACATACTCCAACGAGAAACAGCTTACGCCACAGTAGAATGCTCGTAGTCAACAAAAGTTACAATGGTAACTATACAATCTTCAGACGTTTTCACAATTTTCTAATGACAAAATTCTGATTTGTTTAAGGTTCTACCTTGCCAAATCCAATGGAATTTCGTTTCCCGAGAACGACAAGATTTTTCCTCATCTTAGAAGTTATCATAGGTCTTCTGATAACCTTTCTAGCTGCTTGGATTTTGATGCTTGCTCCTCATACAGACATTCAGGACAATCCTTATTGGAGTGGACTTGGAGTAAGTTGCCTTAGTTAAAATTTCCTCCTCAGAGTTTTGTAAACAGCTATTGTTTTTTCTAGCTTCTTCTATCCGGCATTGTTGGACTTATTCTAATACGCTACAAGCGTATCAAACGTCACAAAGTCCGCGAAAATTGTTTCGTCTTCATCAAATTTGATTCCTATATTCTAGCAATACTAGCCACATTGCTATGCGCTATCGCTATGAGTTGTGCAGCAATTCATATAATCAGACTTTCAGCCGTTGATACAAAATGTGTTTCATCGGACATTTTGCTAGAGCATGCCGCATGTCAATGCACTTTTAATACCAACAGTATACCAGTCTCAAATGGAACCCTTAGTGACCTCAATCCAGCTCCTGATAGTAGTTATACAGTCAATTACAGGTATACACTGTTTGCTTGTGATCTTCATTAATTTTGATTATAGCTAAGAAAGTGTTTTTCGTTTTTATTATAGAGAGCTGAGTTGCAGCGAGGTCAGAGGCGTTTGGTTTACAATTTTGAAATTGTCATTTGTTTTTAATTGTATAGGATTTTTAATTGCGATAATTTATTTAATTTTATTATTTTTCTTTAGATACCGAGAAGTTTATTCGTCCGTACAGACAAGTGTGTTTTAATAAGTTTGCTCATTCTTATTTCTTTTTATTTTAACTTGTTTTAAATTTTACCCTCAATTTTACTATAATGAATAATTTTACTATTGTACCTCTTCTTACCATTTTTGTACTTAATGTAGATTATAAGATACTTATTTAAATATTTTGGAAATAAAATTATAAAAAACTGAAAGAAATGTATGCACCCAAGAAATTAATGTACATACTAACTTTGTATTTGAAATAATAAAAGAATATTGTGTTTTCTTATATCCGCATTGGGACATCTATCCACTTCTTCAATTGAATGAGTATTACAGAAGCTGTCTCATTATGGACAATATAAAGTCATATCTCTTAATGAGAAGACAAATTTAAAGCAATTTAAAACAATCTACCTGCTACATAAATGTGAAAGTTGGTACGGGGTCGGAGCATCATGCAAAAACTACGAATCCGATCATCATTATACTTTGTGCATATATACTTGGAGGTATTAGAAGTAACATAGGATACTTTTTATCCTTATAAAATGTACGTTTCCAGTGGGATAGATATATAGATCTGCCGCGAAGCTAAAATTTGGTCGATGTTTGACTTTCCTGGTCTGAAGCCACATTGATAAGGACCAATCAGATTGTTGACGAAAGGGGTCAGACGTTCACATATTACGGCAGAGAGGATCTTGTAGGCGATGTTTTGTAGGCTGATTCCTCTGTAGTTGGCGCAGTTTAGAAAATCTCCCTTTTTCAGGACCGCTCAAACAATGCTGAGGTTCATCGGGCATGCATTCTTCCGACCATACCTTATAGATGATTTGGTGCATGCTCCTATCTAGATCGTCGCCTGCTGCTTTAAACAGCTCGCCAGCTAGAATATCTGCTCCAGCGACTTTGTTGGAGTTCAGCCGTGATATTGCCGTTTTCACTTCTTCTAGGTCGGGTTCACAGAATTGTTGGCTATCATCGTGTCCGATGAAACGCTCCTGCCTGACAGCGGGATTTTGTTCGTCGTCGATGTTATACAGTCTACAGAAGTGGTGTTTCCAAAGCCCCAGCATTGACTGCGAATCTACTATGATATTCCTTTGTCTATCTCTTCACGCATCGGTTCTTGCTCGATGACCTTGAGCCAGCTGTTTTACCTTCCAATAAAACCTCCGAACTTCATTCCAGCTGTTGGCTCTCTCCTCGATCTGACGCTTTCCATGCTTCCACTTTTTTATCCTGAGAAGCAGGCGTTCCTCTCTCCTCCTTTGCTCGTAGAGCTCAAAAGCAGATCTTGTCCTTATGTGCCCCCTGCGCCAGCTTGGCTGCATGGGCTTGCCTGCATTCTTCGTCAAACAAGGGGTTTCGTTTTGGTGGCTGTGTGAAACCTAGCACGCCTAGAGGTGGCATTTTCTTGCAGAATTTCCTTGTTGCCCGTAGCTTAGTGGTTAGGTGCGTTGGTGCTAAACAGAAGGTCGCGGCGTCGCGTCGTGGGTTCGAGTCCTAGTCGTGCCCATAAAGTAGGTACTGCCTCTTGTGAAAAACTGACAAAACTTCCTTGTTTTCGCCGTTGTTTGTCGGGATATTCGTAGCACAACCTTGGCTACAACGAGTACTGTGCTTTCCGACTGTTCCACCAAAGATGTCCTCTTTTCCCAGCTTTGCGTTAAAATCGCCGAGGAAAATTTTAGTGTCATAGCTAGGAAATTGCTCATATGTTTTTTTTTTTTTTAATTCCCACGCCTCTTTCCCCCCCAGATACCGCACGCGCTGGGGTCCATTTTCACCGAGTACGATTGCAATTACGGTTGCTAGTCGTATCGGCACTTAATTACAAATTATTTGAAATAAATAAAATAAAAAAAGCGATGGCGATTCGAACGTTAGGAAGGCAAGAGTTAGGGACTGCTTAATTCAAGCAGGTACAAAAAGGAAAAACAAAATAAATTTAAATTTAAAAAAAAAATCTTACAAAAAGCAAAACAAAAGTAAAAATGCAAAATTTAAAATCAAAAATTTTGAAATTTTAAAGTCAAAAAATTATAAAAACACGAAAAAAAAAACAATAAATAAGCGTGTAGAAGACACTTGTCAGGTAAGTAAGTAAGTAAAAAAGTAAAAGTACAATGAGAAAACAATACAAAAAACATTGGAACACTGGTTTTAAGGATTAGTTTAAGCTTGTTTTTATTGATATTAAAGTCAAATAAGTCTTCATACGCATTCAATAGCTTACTCATTCTTGACAGTGGCTCATGCATTCCGTAGTTAGTTCTATGTTGGGGGACTTTAATCAGATTATGAGAACGCAAAATATAATCTCCACCTCGGTAATTAAAGAAGATAGAACTCAAAATATCTGGAGCATCAGTGACACCAGTAATAATTTGATGAAGGAAAACTATATCATTATTTGTTCTCCTTTGACACAGTTTTTGCATCTGGAAAAATGCAAGTCGATCATCGTAAGAAGGGATATTATTGGGGTCAAACCATTGAAGCCCTTTAAAGGCAAAACGTGTAAAATTGCGTTGAACTGATTCTAGTCTCTCAATATGTATCGCATAATGAGGAGACCAAACTTGTGATGCATATTCGAGATGGGTTCGAACCAAACTATTGTACAAGGCGTAGGAAACGTTAGGGTCAAGGAATTCCTTGGACCAACGCTTAATAAACCCTAACATTGAATTAGCTTTATTGACGATGTTATTAATGTGTTCTGAAAAATCTAAATTAGATGTGAAAAGAACTCCTAAGTCCCTTACTTTAAAGACACGGGATAATATGTGATGGGATATAACATAATCATAAGATGTAGGATTACGCTTTTTGGAAATTGTCATTGTCTGACATTTTCTTGGGTTAAGATTCAAATAATTCTTTTCACACCATACAACAAACTTATTTATATCATCTTGCAGTTGAACGCGATCTTCATTGCATGAAATATTTTTGAAGATCTTCCTATCATCTGCAAAGATAAGAATTTTACTACTTCGAACACTTAACGGAGCATCGTTAATAGCTAAAATAAATAAAAGGGGTCCTAAGTGACTACCTTGTGGAACACCCGATTTTGCGATGAAAGGTTTCGAGTAAGAGTTTCTGAATTTAACTTGGTAAGATCTATTATCAAGATAAGAAGAAATCCATTTGACGAATCCTGGAGGAAATCCATATGAATTCAATTTAAACTTGATAATAGTATGCGAAAGTTGATCAAACGCTTTGGAAAAATCTGTGTAAACACAATCAACTTCCTGTCCACTTTCTACAGAATTCAGACATTTATGCAAAAACGCTAGAAGGTTTGTCACCGTAGAACGTTTTTGCATAAAGCCATGTTGTTCAAAGCATATAATATTTTTACTGTAGAAGGCTAAATTCTCACAAACAACTTGCTCAAAAATCTTAGGAATGCAAGACAGTTTAGATATGGGCCTATAATTAGTAATATCTGACTTGTCACCTTTTTTGAAAACAGGTGTTATGTATGCGTTTTTCCACATGCTAGGGAATTTTCCTAGCTTTAACGACAATTCAAAAATATTATGTAAAGGAATAGCCAAGACCGTCCTACATTTTTTTTAAAACAATGGGCGGAATACCATCGGGTCCAAAAGAATAGTCTTCCTTAAGAAGGCACAAACAATTTATGAGTTTATCAAAGTCGATAAGAACGTTGTTAAAGGTTACCTGGGGACAGTTTCGCAGATAGGCAAAGAAGTCAGTATCCAAGGAAATAGAAGTATCGATGAAAGACTGACTAAAATTACTTGCGAAAGCATCACAGATTTCTGAGTTACAGTTCAAGACAATATTGTTGTAATTGAAGTTAATAGGATAAACATCACATTTTCTTTTAGAATTGACAAAATTCCAAAAACTTTTTGGGTCCTGTTTCAGTGAATTTCCCATGTTTATGAGATATTCACTGTAAAGATCAAAAGAGAGTCTTTTAAACTCTTCGAAAAGAGAGATATAAACAACTTGGTTCTCCAATGACATGGAACTGATATACTTTTTCCAAGCTTTGTTCCTTCTATTTCGAAGGATTTTCAGTTCTTTAGTATACCAAGGGTGACTGGAGTTATTAGGGTTAAAGCTTTTTCTTTTGGGTACTATTTCATTAATGGATCTCATTAAAACACAGTAAAAACTTGAGATAGTCGCGTCGATATCATTTAAAAGCGGTATATTTTCAATACCGGAATTTCTTAAACTATCCGAAAGCTGCTGAAAATTAGCTCTGCGGAAGTCGTATTTGTACGAACAGTCGTGAGAATTACTATGACCGCTCAAGTCAAAAAAAATGTCAAGTGGTGGGTGATATTTGTCTATATTAGCTATGGCAGAGGAAGATTCAACAACTACTGTACTAACAGCATTTGATGAGAATACCAAATCAAGTAAGCGATTCATGCAGTTCTTTATACAGCTCACTTGTTGCAAGTCAGCTGAAATAATATTGTCCAGAAATTGAAGTTCCTGTTGCGATGAACTTGCGGAGGCTTCAAGATAAGACTCGTCGTCTCAAGAAACCCAATCTACGTTTGGGAGATTAAAATCACCTAACAGGAGAATATTATTTTCAAAACCAGCAATTTCTATGACATAGTCAACTGCTGATGAGAGTTCATTAAACACTGAAACAGGACTTTTTGGTGGAATATATACATTTAAAATAAAAAAGACTATTGATTGTATGGTCACTTTGACGCATAAGAGTTCTATTGAAAGGTTAAACGGGAAGATAATTTGTGATGAACAGAAACTGTTTCGAACTGCGATAAGAACTCCTCCACCAACAAGATTAACAGCATCCACATGACGGTCTTTCCTATAAACTAAGAACTCTTCATCAAAGAGTTCAGAATCAAGTATGGTGGCATTAAGCCAAGTCTCAGTAAATAAAAACAATAAAGCCAAGTTTTGTCGAGGAGCTCGTATAACTCGTCTTTGGTGTCATCTTTTTTCTCTTCTTTGGGGACATGCGCGTATATTAGGCTTATGTTGTCGAATTTAACCTTGATTCGGATCGTCGTGATGCGTTCACTTACTCAAGTTCGCGTTCGCGAAGCTCAAGACTTTTTGCCTGAGTCGGCTTCCCACGACGAATCCGCATCCAAAGAGCCACTGTTGTTGCTCTCGGTAACAATTACCATTGTAAATGTCGCAGTTTTTCATCCTCCTTTTGCCCGGTCCATCCCATCGCATTTCCTGGATAGCCGTTATGTCTGCTTTGTAGCCGAGACCCTCGGGTTGGTTGTTCGGCAGCACGCGGTCTATTAAGGGACCTAACATTCCAAGTGCCTAACCGAAATTCGTTTTCTTTAAAACATATGCTTGCGTCGTCATTAATGTATCCGTCCGTTTCCGAGGCCTGTTGTTGCTTCGCAACTAAGTATTTTTCTACGTAGTCGGGAAGTCACCCCCGCGGCGTACAACCCGCAACCTGGAGTAACAGGCACTTGATGTAACTCTAAGTGCAAGAGCCGGAAAAACCGCTCCTTTTATGGCCTGGTTTTCAAATAAGTCGAAGTATTCCGTAAAGGTGTTCACCAAGTAGTTATGCCTAACTGGAACTGAAGACGCCACCGTTGATTCCAAAAAAAAAGAAATTAATTCGCTGCCGTGTCGCTCGTTCGGATTGCCTTGGTGGATATACTCCTTCGTTGGGGACCATGGGAGGCCCTTTTGCGAAAATAAGTTTAGCGATCGCATAGCTCTAAGCTTTTAGTAGTAGTCACCGTAAAGCACTATTCACATGAGCACGACCAACGAATGAATGAAGAAAAGTGATTTTAGATATGTTTGAAGCCGTATTTCCTTACAAATTCTCAACAAAACGATGGAAGTGTAGTATATCACCCCTGTTCTGATTTTCGTTACGAAATCAATTCGTTTTCGAAATTGTTTTTCGCAATTTTTGCCTTCAATTTTTGACAAATATTTCTCTGAAATTACTTAAATTCTTAAATTTACGATTTCAAATTCGGTCAGCAAAATCGAAACGAAATCAAAACGAGAAATTGAGAACACCTCAGCTTTAAAAACGAAAGTAGATATTGTTTTCGTAAACGAAAATCAGAACAGGGGTGTATGTTTGATTTATGATTAACTAACTTTTTAATCTCAAATGTTAACAAAATATAGAAATATTCGTCTCAAAAAGAATTCTAGTTGATACGATCTGCCCCTCCACCACGTCAAAGCTTACCCCATGGAGGGAACAAGAAATGGAAAGCTAAGGCAAATAAAAACAAAAATGGTCAATTCACAGAAAACCAGGCAAATAAAATAGACAACAGTGTAAAATTTCTATTCATGGTATCAAGTCATTATGATGGTTTGATCATTGATTCAGGAGCTACTTGTCATTTATCAAATAATAAGTCGTTCTTTAACTCTTTGGAATCAAATCATCATGAGAAAATCAATGTTGAGAGTTGAGACTGGCAATGAAGTGGAATTCGCTGCTAAGATTCGACAAAAAAGAACGTTGGTTAGAGGCCAGTTGTAGCGATCATTAAAAACTATTATTAAAAATTTTTATTTGGATAATTTGGAGTGTTATATAGGGTGTTTCAGTAAGAGCGCACTTTTTAAAATTGGAATATCTTTTTTGTCATGCAAGTGGCAACTCTGAAATATGTCAGATGTCACCTCAGTTTGTTCCGATTACTAAAAATGGAGCGATTTTTGAAAGAACAACACGTTATAACGGTAAAAACTCTCTTTATTGGATTCAAGCAAATCACATTGAATTTTAACAATATCTGTGTTAATTATAATTATTCTGAAGATGCTCTGAAGAGTGGTGAGACGAGGTTCGCAGGGTCGGCTAGTAAGGGATAAAGCAGTCCTCAACGCCAGAACAAATAAGAAACAATCTGACATAGAACTTAGATAGAATAATTTCAAACCAGAAAAATAAAGACAAGAACCACAGCGAGAACCACAGCAAGAACCAGGTCAAGTATGGACCGCAGAGGCGCAGACTAGACTCTTCAGATAACAAAAATGCTTGGATAAAATAAATTGGTTGAAAGAAAGGAACATTTAATTTACTTAGAAAAGAATAGTTTGTATTGTTTCAAGAGAGTAGCAAGAGCTAGTTAATGTTTTTCGAAGAAAAAATTTACAGTTTTTGTAGTTTATTTTTTACTTTCCAAATGATGATAGACCAAAGTAAAAAACTCCAGAGCTGGTTTCCAAAATAGGAAATAAAATAAAAATACAGTCACTTACAAAAGTGTAAATAGTATTATTTTTTATTGATTAATTTAGCACGATTTTATAATATTGGTGTAAATACATAAATGTAAGTGTATGTCAACGAAATGAAAAAATAATGGGCAAGTTTAAGAGAAGAATTTTGATTTTTTTTTATAAAAACTGCTATTTAATTTGAAAATGAAAACAATATTGTGCAATAAAAGAGTTTCGTACTTTTTGGTATCACATAATTTTTACATTACTTACAAAACTAGAAAAATATTAATTTTTGTTGCGTTTGCTTTACATATTTAAAAACTATTTCATAATTATTTCAGCTGGTGGCAGTATACTCTCGCCATACAAACTATACCAAATGCTTGAAAACCATATCGTCTTGTCAACCCATTCGCTGCCGGCTATCACATGTCCAATGTACGGTGAATCGCGGGACCTTCAATAAGGAAATTAAAAAATTGGTCGAATCTAGTTTTTTCCTAAATTTTTACCTCAAAATTTGTTTTTTATTGCTCTCGACAAAAGTCAGGGCCCAGGTGTTCTGGGAATCCCTCTTCTTTTCACAACCCAAATAAGCAGTCACTGAATGCAGGAAGATTTCCTTGACAATTGTCAGTGATCCGTTCTTTTCTCGTTTTAAAATAACAATTTTTCCATCTCTCAATTCGACACGATAGAGTTTTAATGACTTGGTCTTGTTGTCGGCAAATTTGAGCTCCTTGCCTGGAGTGACTGTTGCGAAATTTCTAATTGCCCGCTGGACATCCTTCAGCATATCGATTGGTTTGAGTACGAGGTTGTTGTGCTTCCGGTCCTCTTCGGGCCAATATGACCAGTTTAGGACCGCATCGAATACTTTTGTATCATGGTGAAGTGGTCGCTCTAGGTTGCCATTGAGAATGACTTCGTAGAGCGTTACTTCATGGGTGGATGCGTTCATTTTTGGTGCTAGCTCTTGACAGATCTCATAGGCAGTTTTTGTTGGTGTTATTGTTACGTTTACTTGGTCCATTTCCTAAAACACAAAAAAGACAATAAGGTACCTACTCAAATGTATATGCTTTAACTTTTTCAATCTTACCTCATTATTTGAGGCACTTGCCGATCGATTGTGCAGTGTTATCCACATTTTCAAATCTCCCGACTTTTTCACAGCATCAGTGAATGTTTCAGCTGCCGAGTAATACTTTTGAAGGCACATAAGCATTTCCTGTTCGCGTTTCTAAACATAGAAAAAAATGTCAAAATCCCACTATGAGCATAGAACATGAATTCTTACAATTTCATCTTCGGTAAACGGAAATAGATGTTTGTAGAGGTTAACCAAGTCCACAATAACGTCAGCTTCCTTTTGCGAATAAGTCATTTCCTCCACCTAAATAGACGTCAAAATTCAACGTTATGACATTTTTTATGACAATAAAAATGAATTACTTTATTTTGGAGAAGCGTCGGACCCCAAATCATTGCCAAATTATTCACACCCATTTTGTTCTTCTGCTTCTGCGAATTTATAAACGCCAAATGGCCAATTATCTTCTTCAGTGTTTCCCTCTCGATCACATGCAACCGCCCCAATAACTCTTTGTAAGCGTCAATTTTCGTCGACACCGAATCGAGTGCTGTTATGGCGATGAAGCTTTCCGAAGTTTTTCCCAGCAAACGAACCGGCAAGTCACGCATGAATCGTTTCAGAGCGTTAGCAACGTCATGTTCGTTGAATTCGTTTCGTGTGATCTCGACGTTGAATGCGTCTGAACGGAACAGGGCGAGTAATTTTAGAATTGAATTTTCCGATCCGGACTTTCGGTAGATCCCTTCTGACATCGATCCATGGATGTAGACGAAATTGATGCATTTATCGACGAGAACCGGTACATCGAATTTGGTCAGTTGTTGTTCGATGAGGGCGGATCCATTGTTGTGCGCAACTTCGCGGATAATGTGACGCCAGATTTTAGTTTCACGGCCCGATGTCATAATCATGTAGACAGTATGGGGCGGACAGTCGATCATCAGGATTGGCCCCTTTTCTACGTGTAGATTCTCTATTGATTCATCATTTTCTTTTAATACTGAAATGGGGGTAAATCATTGATTTGTTGAAAAAAGTTTGTGTGAGACATACCTATGCATCGAGCTTTTCGTAAATCCATCTTTTCGATGTTAGTGTTTGATTCGCTTGCAAATGTTAAGTATCGTTTGTTCTTCTTCAAAAGCAACCAGGTTCCACTCCATTCGGATGTTATGGAATTCTGAATACAGAGTGCAGAGTTTTAATGTAACTTTGAGATATTTTTAGATTAAACATTACCTTAAGGTAGCACCATCCTGAACGATAGTAGCTGCATGTGTACTTTGCTGGAAACACATTCGTTAAGCTCTCCATGATCTTTTGCATCCAAATTGATCTGTTTAGAAAATATTTATTTGAATAATCAAAAAAGAATGAATGAATTAATGCACGAATAAAATCAACAGTTATTTAAATTGATATAGAGATGATGTGTTAGCAGCAAACATCAAACATAGGAAAAGAAAAAAAAAACACAAAGAGAAAACCCAAGGCCAACAAACAACAACACAGCGCGATTGATGCCAACACCATTAGCGAGTAATGGATACACAATACATTTTTAGTGTTTGCCATTCTCGATTCACACCGTCTACAAGTGCCAAAATTATGAAGTAGAGGTGGAATGTGGAAATCGAGAGACAAATGATGCTTTTTCTTTTTCTGTTTCTTGAGTGCAGGAGCAGACTTAGCGTTAGCATACACCAGCACATGTGCCAGTGGGGCGCTTTGGTGATTTCTTTATCAAGGGTTGAAAACCTAGTGCCTTAACCGGCGGGGACTCTAACCCAACCTAATTTTGTGCCTTAACTTGCCGGGGAGGCCGACTCTATTGCAATCCTAATTGTGCCTCAACCGGCCGTGGACTCTATCCCGATCCTAATTGTGCCTTAACCGGCTGGGGACTCTATCCCAACCCTTATCCTAACTTTAGCCGTGTTTTATTGGGAACTTAGCTCAGCTTAGCAATAGGAATTACATGTCAAACAACAACAACCGAAAGCTAAGTAAAAATAAGTTAGGAATTTTAGTTAGGAATTTCCTGAAGATACGGTTTCAGCAATTCGACACTTCACTTTTTCGTTGTGTTTTTCGTTTATCAAATGTCAAAACCTTTTGAAGAAAATAGTTTTCCACCATAGCAACTCAATGTAAAAAAAATTGTTTCAGATAGGTGTAAAGATGGCGTTTGAAATATTTCGATTTTTGACATTCTGGTGAACGAAACTTAATTCAAAGCTGACTATAGCGTTTTATTGGAATTCCTATTGCTAAGCTAAGCTAAGTTCCCAATAAAACACAGCTTTTATAAATTTTAATATTGTAACCGCTGAAATTTCTCCTCAAGTTTTGATGTTTCTTCGGACGACCATGTACGCCTTGAGTTCTACGCCAGCTGGAAAATAAAAAGCATCACAGATGAAACACTTAACACTTCCATATCTGCAATCTTAACAGGCATGAACATGAGCAAAATAAAACTAAACTACCTCCCTGCAGTTGCCCGTAGCTTAGTTGGTTAGTGCGTTAGCTGCTAAGCAGAACGTCGTTGGTTCGAGTCCTACTCAGGCCAAGTTTTTATTTCATCTTTCACGGGTACTGCCTCTTGCGAGGACCTGACAAATCTTCCAAGAGTATCAATCTGTAATGAAAAAGTGCTTTTAGCAACTTTGCCGTTCGGAATCGGCGTTAAATCGTAGGTCCCCTCAATTCTTCACACGCACTCAGAGAATTGTTGATGAGAGTAAGCCATTTAGGCCTTGGATCTTCAAGAGCTGACTCTTGACTCTATTTTTCTTATTTTTACCTGCCTGCAAAGCTGTTAAGGCCTCAAACTCAGGGTACAACGAGACCCAGCTCTCGGAGACAATTCTGTAAAAACCCAAGCAGCTCGGACTGCCCGGGTTAACAACTTGAATTTTTTTATAGCATCGTCTCGAAGAGCTTTGCGTTGTGGGGTACGAGTCTTATGGGGTGTTCGATTCAAAAATTCCATTTACCGGTCTATAAGAAGCGACATCTCTGATAGCAGCGGGAGTGGAGGGTAGACGGATTTAAGATAAATGGAAGAAGAGCAATATCGGCCTGTGATTCCGTGTCATAGGCATAGGAAAATTATTGCTCACTTCGGACATCCAGCACAATCGTAAGACCACTTAAGAGCTTAGTTTGACGCTGTTTAAGCGTAATCCGAAAGAGTTTCTGTGTCGTTTCGTGGCGAAACTTGGATCCACTGGTACACATCAATGCAAACAATATGGAATTCAGCCGGCAAATGTAAGTTTCTTCGGAGTGAAGGCGAAGATATCGGTCGGAAAGGTAATATAAACCTTTTTCGGGATTCAGAAGGTCTGTTTACAAAAGTCGAATGGCCTGATTTGAAGGCGAACTGAAAACAAAACACCCCTTGGTGAAGAAAAAAGAGAAAAGAGTTAGGGTTACGAAATTTTGCCCCATCCACAATATTCTCGAAATTTGAACCCGTGTGACTTCTATTTCTTTTAAAACATAATAAAAGTCACTTGCCAGGCAGAAATGTAAAACGTGTAGGTCAGTGTTGCCACGGAGGCCTTCTTTGAAAACTTCGAGACGACGTCTTATAGAAGGGTTGAGAGGTTAGAGCATTGCTAGGTCAAGTTAATCGAGTGAAAAGGAGACACTTTTCCAACAAAAAAAAAAATTCTTTCGTTCGCTTTTACTATTGCAAAAACACTTGTAGACATAAAAAACGCCTATTCCATTCTTATTCCACAGGTTAACTTATTTCTCATTGATGAAAATAAAATTGTTCCTGGAAGAGTAAACTGACATTTTTTTGTACTTGAGTACCAATTTGTTGTTGTCTCTGTTATATAAATGACAATCGACTGTGGCGCCATCTAATGTACTGACAGAGAATTCGTTTTTTTACTTTTTTTTACTCCTTCACTAAACCACAAAATAAGGGTTAATTGCATCAGTATTTATTAATTTGGCTGTTGGTGAACAAGTTAACTATTGGTCTACAAAGTTTAAAAACTGCCAATGTAACAAAAAGTGTCCAGATAATAACCTAATTTTTATACATAATAAAATAACGGTAACGAAAACATACCTCTCAGACTCTTTGCCAACTCCATACAAATGGCACACTCTTGTCATTTTACAGTTGCCTGATGTGCCACTGCTCATAATGACATTCGGATTTGTCATCTGCATTTGAGAAGATTGATTTTTCGGAATCGATGTTGTCATCTCGAAACAATAGAAATGCGTCGAATTATCGGTAACCCGACTATTGCTGACACACTGCAGTGTTGTGATATTCTCCAATGGGATAATTTCCTTGGGATTTTTCATTTCATGATCCAAATAAGTCTGGAACTGCTTATCGCGCAAAATCGCCTTACGATTCTGAATCTCTTTTAGTATATCCTCAACAACACCACTGGGAAAACGAATCAATGGACCTTCATGACGCACCAGGAATGGTGACAGAGATGGTCTTGGAATCATTGTAATTGGCACTTTGACATCCATCGAGCGACTGCCACGGAAACTTGTCTTGCGCTTGAGTGCATCGACTCGAGTTTTCATACTCGATAGCATGTTCTTTGAGAATTTCGCTGTTCTGGATTTGAGTTCAGATGTCGAATATGAAGACGAGGGTCTCGAATCGGAGCCTGTTATGGCTTCGAGGTAAGTTGGAGGAGATTCACCATCAAACTGCTGCAACTTGTCGAATGGATTGACTCGCAATTTCGGCGATTTTTCATCATCGTTATTGACAAACCAATTTGTCTGCTTCTGGGAAGGTCGTGAAAGATCGGGAACACTCGAAGAAGGTGTGGGCTCATCGACCTTCGACAAATATGGCTGCACTTCAGTTTCTTCGACAATGTTCTCCATGCTGTCAGATCTTAAATTAGGGTTTTGATGAATGATTTGCGGTTTTGACGTTGTTGGAGAAGGCGGAGTTGGGGGGGCTGGTTTTCGGGAATTGACTTTTTTTGATGTTGATGCTGGACTTGAATCTGTCAAAGTCTCAATAGAGGCTGCTGCTGATGTACTGGGCACACTACTGTTGTCTTCTTCTGATGTACAGATGCTCTGCTCATCGGCTGATTGATGAGCAGACGCTATTCGGCCGTAAGTTTCTTCTTGGAGCATATGCTCGAGCAGGAGTAACTGATTGCTCTTGTTGCTTGCATCTATTGTAGAAGTCTTACGATTCAGAGTAAGTGGATCGAACTCATTGAGAACATCCTCAGGAGGTACAGCCCATCGACTTGATCGATACGAACTGACTGTTGGTCGCTCAGGACTGATCTTCAAATTGCGCATCTGTGGCGTCAGGAGATCTTTTGTGCTGGATTCCATTTCGAAAAGTTTGCCATAAGTAGCTTCATGATTAGCATACACCGGTTCAGGGGACGATGAACCATCGTCATCGTTTTCTTCATGGTATTCCCATGAATCACTCCGTTCCGGTTTCGGGGCGGCAGCCTCTTCTAGACGGATGATTTCTTGGAGTCTCAAAGACTCTAGGCGAGCAGCTTCTTGTTCTTCTCTAATGCGGATTTCTGTTGAATCAATTGTGGCTCGTGTTGAAGATGCTGTTGGGTTCTCATCGACTCTTCGCAATTCGATGGGCTCGTAGTTTTTTCTTCTTTTTTGTCTTGTCGGGGGAACTATTGGCTTAAGCTTGCCATACACTGCTTCCTCTTGCGAACTGCTTGCGGACGTTGGCGGTGGTGGTGGCGGGAATTTAGGCATTGGCCTTGTCAAATTGAGTGAATTTCTGTTGCTATCTTCGGCCAACTTTGGATTGCTATCAGTTTTTCTGGTTTCCAGTGATGACGTAGACTCTGCAAAGTTTCGTGGTAAATTCAACGATTTTGAAGAAGTCGCAATGGCCGATACCGATGACGAAGATCCTCCAATTGCATCCTCATAAGACGGGCAGGGATAGTCTTCATTCAACGATTGAACCTTGACACTTCGAGGAACGTCATAAGCACCATTATCGACAACATCACCATTCCTCAAGTCGGCAATACCATTTGTCTTGCTTATTGGGCTTGTAAAAGTGGCAGTGGATCTAAAAACCGGGTCATTTGGAGGGACAGTTTGTGGTCGTTCCAGATCATATTCGGCTGCTGATGGGGAGTTCTTTTTGTCCTTCTTAGTCATTGTGAAATTATGTCCGATTGTATTGATTTTTTTGCCAACACTTTTCAGCCGAGATGACGCATCTGAACTTAAGTTGTTGATAAGGTCTTGGGAAGTTTTGAAATTTTTGTCTAGCTTGTGTTTTGCACCTTTGGCTTTCATGGCGACACGCTCACCAATCGATTCGGTGAGGAGTTTGGAAGTAGATCCAATAGACTTGAGGAGATCACTGGAATTTGAGAAAATGTTGATTTAAATGCGGAAGTTGTTGGTACAGGGGTTAAGAAAAGATAATTATAGTTGTTGTTAGTGTTTGTGTGCTCATCAAGTGGTTATAGTTTAAGTGTACAGTGTGGTTATTGTTGAAGAATATAGGTGCCTTAAAGCACTGCTAATGTTAAAGCGAAAATGGTGCAGTTGGAGTTAAGAAAGTTACCTTAGGTTAATGTTGAAGAGTGTTATTTTTAATTTATATAATTTTGTTTTATCTGCAATACTTAAGCATTGAAAATTAATTTAAAATCACTGAATCACTAAGTGAAAATTTTAACGTAAATAATAAAACTGTATTTCTATTCCGAACAACCCTAACTGACTGATCGAAACATACTAAATGAAAAGCCTTAAATGAAATATTTCGATAGAAGAAAGTGGGATCTTTTAATGTATGTTCTTCTATCAAACAACAAAACCATACCATTTCAAATCAAGTCTACAAACGAAAAATCTTCAAGACCAAGAATCTATATTTGGGTATTCACCCCAAAACATGGAATTTCTCACATCCCAAAGTCACAGCTGACGAACGCGTGTCTATGCGATGCCCTCTTTATTGTGAAGCCGCAAAATAACAGTATAGGGAGCGAATGATGAATTTACTTCAGTATGTGACATTTTTAATTATTTAGGTATTTTGTTTAAGGGTCGATGAAGGGGTCAAGAAAAAAACTGAAATGCCAAACACAATCTGCCGATAAAAATAAAATGGTAATAAAAACAGATACAAAGAGTAATTTAAGCAGTGAATATATATAAAAAAAAAGATTGAGAGAAACATCAAGAAGCCTTTTGCACAGCTCTTTTTTTAAATGCCTGAATAAGCTATTTATTTCAGTCTAATTGCAAAATACAGGAATTCAAGCTCAATGTACACGGAAAATTTATTTTCCAACCGCTCAAGATTTTAGATCTTGAAATAATCCTGGAATACAACCCGTGCAGTATAACAAACCCTCGCAAAAAACGCTTAATGTACATAACCACAAATCTTGACTTATCACTACTTTCTACAAGAGATCTTAGATATTTTGTACTTCTGAGCCTTCGACACCAAACAGCATTCGAGCCTTATCAACAAGCTCATAACTAGTAAACAGATTTCAAGATCTGAAAAACATTAATTGGTCTGGAGAGCCGGTTCGTTTCGAAAGCACTCAAAACAAACGACTGCATGTCATCAATTCGCAAATTTTTTTCTTTACTATGTTATAAATAAATATTTATGCGGAATTGGACTCTCACTCGGTGGGTTTGTCAACAAACAAAGTTGCCGAATACAATGCTCAGAAAACCCAAAACTGATCGAAAAGGTGCCACTGTATCCAGAAAAAGTGACTGTTTGGTGTGCTCTACTGTCGAAAGCTGTCATTGCTCCGTATGGCAATGGGCGGACGGTGTCAGTCAATTCGTCAGTCAGTCAATAGGCGATTTTATTTTGGCCAGCGATTGAATATGAAGCCACACAATACGACCAATTAGTTTCTTGGTCGCGTAATTTCATCTTGGCGCTGGCGACGTCAATTGGCCACGATATGCGATTTAACACCGTTGGATTTTTTTTCTTTGCGGATATGTAAAAGACCGTGTTTACGCGAATAGCACCCAAACTTTAGACGAATTAAAAACCACAATTACTAAAGTTTTGGCCGAGGTACCGCTCGACATGTGCGAAAAAGTGCTTAAACATTTCTTCAAAAGAATCGCATGCTGAGAAAATTCCCGAGGTGGCCATTATGAATGATAGTTCACACTTAAAATCAAAGTCCAAACTTTATAATAAAGTAAAATTTTCTTTGACAATGTATCGCTCTGTGTGTTTTACTTTTATTTAGATTTAGTTTCTATACCGAAACATAATTTTGGGGATTCAAGCTTATCTTCGATATATAAAACAAAGATTCTACATTCAGTGTTCGAGCAAATGAAGATATTTTACGGTTTTCTTGTTGGGCAAGTTCGGAAAAATTTGTATATCCGCGCATTGAACACATTTAAACAACAATCAATTTTTGCAGGGACTCAACTGGATTAAATTTCGCCCTAAAAAGGGCGGAAGAGAACACATTTGTAAATTCACAATTAAATAATATTTGTTTGTATTTTACTAAAAACAAAAGAAAGGTTATCGACGCTCGTGTCCCTCCCCTTAGCACGCACAATCTGTGAACTGATCGATTTCACTGCTTATATGGAATTATTTGAACTTAGAATTTTAATGCTTCGTTTTCTATGATTTTCAGCATTTGGTGTCTCATAAAATTTATGTTTTTGAAAAAGGGTGTGGCCTAATTCAGGGCTATTAGAAAAATCGAAAAAAGTACCAGATTTCGATCTCTTTAATGAATGATGAAAGAAAGTAGGATTATTTTCGGGCAAATGGTATTGGGGCGAAAGTAAAGCGGGAAAGTAGGTACATTGCGGGATTTCCGGTCTCTTGACACCCAACCCATAAAGTTAATAAATCTTGCCACCTTTCAGCGTTTCTGCTTTCCATGTGGCAGAAGGTTGAAGAAGAAAATACGGAAATACTTTGATGTTGTATTTTAGATCATTGATCTAAGAAGATCAACTAATCTACAAAAAAATGTAAATAAAAAAAAAAGTTAAAGAAAGAAAGGAGTGAACACGTTAAGTTATATTAGCAGATTGGCTACTCAAAAATGGCAAAGTGCGTCCAGAAATCGGAAATATTATTTACAAGATCTCGGCTCAGATTGGCCGTTTTTTAAACAACTTTCCCCAACGACTCTTACTTTTTCAAAGAATTCAGAACAAAAATATACCTAAAGTTTATTTGAGCAAGAACGTACGACAGTTGTGTGGCTCCTTTTTCAAATAAATCAACTTTGCTTACTCATACTCACCCTCTAAAATGAACTCAGGGTAATTCTATTTTAGACAGTTTATTTTGTTTGTCTGGATTACCTACGACGACCGACGATGCACTGTAAGAAGTAAGAAACAAATGTACATTCATGCACCTAATTGTTTATCATACGTGTTACGTGTGCCAGCATCTAGGCGGTAAGTAAACTCCACTTCATGCAGTAGATACTTCACTAAAAATAGGTTTGAGTGCGACAATTACGGCTCTGAAAATAGATTTGAACACACAAACGGACAAAGAAAAGGCGAAAGGAACGCTTATTTCCTAGGAAGACACGGAAATCATGTCATTTCTCACCTACCCACAGTACTTCATTTATCAAGATGATGTCATTGAAAGTAAGAAGGATAGGTACAACCTAGTATTCTACTACAGTGTTTTAAGTAGACTTAAAGCCTAAAACTGTCTCTTAATCCAGTTTTTCTCTGTCTAACAAAACCTCTTTTTAAACAAAAGGTTAAAGCTAAATTTTCACAAGAGCTTTGCTCCACTTAACTTTTGAAACATTTTGTCCTGGCTCTAGAGGCTGTTCTAAATGAGGTTGCGAATGCAATTGCAGTGTGATGGAGACCCTCAAAAATATTTTTGAATCAACCTGATTTTCCAAAAGTGATTTTGATTCAAAGAAAATGTTGAATGAGAACGTTGCTACCTCAACCAAATACCTATTTGGAAGCATGCAACTTCCGATTCTGCGAACTAAATCAAATTTTTCCCTTAACACAGTTCAACAAACAAAATCTGCAAAATTAACAATTTTTTCACAAATTTTCCTGAAAAAGCACCCGCCTTTAAACATGCTAGCATGCAGTTTTCCTATTTAACACGAAATTAATAAACAAAATATTAGTAAACAGATTTTTTTTTTTGTTAATTTGTTTGAAAAGTGAAAAAATTAGACAAAAACAACACAAATGCATTACTTAGGGTCACTGCCGTGGCCGTGGCCGGTGTCGTTAAGCTCGGATGGACGTGTACTACGTGTAGTAACAGGAAGTGATGTTGTTGGTACATACCCAGGCCGTGGTGATTTGAATTTCGAATTCTCACTGCTGCTACCAGTTGCCGATGCCGATTCATCTACCGACGAATCCAGTGTCGTCGTACTCGATGACGATTTCATGCTCTTTGATATCTCGAAAATAGATTCGTTATGTGTTTCGCAAGCAACACTTGACTCACTTCCAATGGAGTGTCGAGACGAGTTCATTACATTTAAATAAGTCTTTGGAGGTTTTTCGGGAGCCTTGCGTTTAATTGGTGTTTCTGCATGATTTTCTGTTTCTGTTGCAATTGGGCGTGGTGGGCTCACAACACTATCGTATGTCTCAATGTTAGTTGAAGTGTTTTCATTGTTAAGTGTTTTGCGCGGTGCTGGAATGGGTGGCTTTGTAGATTTTGGAATATTTTGATTTTCATCGTCACTATCGTGCAGTTGGTTTATTTCAGTAAGAGTTATTTGGGGAACTACTTCGGACAATGTGTTGGAGTCTGGCACTTGGAAAACTTTGTTGTTTGGACATTTGTCTATTGATGAAATGACTTGAATGTTTTCTGATTTGATATTCAAATTTTTGTCGATAAAATCGATGGTGACATTTTCGTAGTCGTTTTTGCGCGGTTGATGCGGGACGGGTCGACGAGGCAATGGCGCTGGAGGTTTTTCCTCGTCCTCCATGGTGTTCATCTGGAAGTAAATATTGAAGATTGTTATTTTCGACAACTTTTATAAATTCTTAGCTATACACATATGTACGAATAAAGAACATGTTTGGATAGTATAGCTACAAAAATACTCAAACTAAGACACACCGCAAAATAAAATTCTATAAAAACGTTATCGCAATGACAGTGACAGTTATTCAGTTTTTAACTGGCATTCGATCCGTCAAGATATAAAACAAACTTGTATAACGAAATTGAGAGTCTTGTCAAGACAAAGGCTTAAAAACTTTCTTCGCATCGAATTTATAAAGCACCAACCTACTCATATGACACCCAGGTTTTGTTATATTTTATTTTTTTCCATTTTTGCATTTCACATCTTTATTATTATTTGCTGATCTTTTGTGTGTTTACTGTTGACTTTGCTAATTTACTTTCACTTTGTTTGAAAGTTGGTTTAGTAAAAGGAAAATGGAACACCTCTTGGATTTTTTTTTCTTCTTTGATATGGAAATTGAGTCATTAATACGTGCATATTCGGAAAAGTAGAACATCCCACTCGTTGGACTTATTGGAAATAAACATGTCCTTTTGAAGATTGAATGTGTAAGTACAAAGCTGTTAGTAATCGGAAATTTGTTATGTTCACAAGACAAATAACTTTTTCGAACAAACTCAATGGAGTTGAAGCTGAAAATTTAAGGTGAATCAGAAGAGAAAAGAACAGAAGAAATGTATACTTAAGGGAAGAGAGTTAAAAATAAGATCGGTAAAGCGTTTAACGATGACAAGACCAAGGAAAGACATCCAACTTCAAGGTATGTATAGTCTAGTCAAGGAATTTGTCTGGGATCCGCTACTAATTCAGACAACGACAGCAGTGCTGAAATCAGATCAAAAATCAATCTTGTATATCGCTGCATCTTTGAATTAAGAAGGCAATTGAAAAGTAATGTTCTCTTTTGAGCAAGTGTCACTCTATAAAACCTTCGTCATCCCGATCCTCATGTATGGAGCAGAGACATGAACCATGACAACATCCGATGATAACGCTTTTGGTTGCTTCGGGACATGTGATTTTTGGTTCCGTCTGCATGAATGGAGAATGGAGACCAAGATTTAACCAAGAACTTTACGGACTGTACAGCGACGTCCAACGACTTAGATGTCTGTGTCTAGAGCGATTGCAAATAAAGGATTTTCCAGTAAGGACATGACAACTTTTTTTTTCTTTAATAAAAAGGAAAACCTTTGAGATATTTTAAGAAACTCACGCCACCAGAACTGGTGTAAGCTCATTTGCATTTCTGACGTTTAACATGTTTTGTGTGGTGTATAAAACATAAGGGTTCTACACTTACAAAAAATTAACATATTTAACGCCTTTTAAACAAATTGAAACAACAGTCACTGTCTCACTAAGGACAATTATATTAATAACAATTTCAGGCCATTTTTGAATTATTTTTCGTATCTTCTAAAAAAGGCGCTTTTTTCGGTCGAGTCTTAAACAATGATACATATTTTATTTACAAACAAAAAGAAAAAGCAATTGACGTCTCCCTCTCTTGGCATGAACAATCTGGAACTGACGGAAAAGAAATAGCTATATGGAATTATTTGAACGAAGAATTTTATTGCTTCGTTCTCCATGATTCTCAGCGTTTGGTGTCTCCTAAAAAATATTTCTTATTGAAAAAGGGCGTGGCCTAATTTCGGACTGCTAGAAAAATCGAAAAAGGCACCAGATTGGGATCCCCTTGATTCTCATAGCTTAAATTACGCAAAGTAGTTAATTGTCATGAAAAAAAGGAATTTTTTTAGCCATATGAAATGCTGGCAATAGTAGTGCGGGAATGTATTTTGTCGGAATTCGTCGTGCGTGATTTTTATTTGCAGCTAGTTGGCAGCCGATCTGGATTAGGCCTGATCTGTTTGTCTTTTTTTTTTATTATTTCTAAGGAGGAAGGCCGCGAGTCAGGTGGGAGCACACGGGTGGTAAGGAACTTCAACAAGCTTGTGAAACTGCAGACAGCTACTTGGGAGCCGATCTGGATTAGGCCTGATCTGTTTGTGTGTTTTTTTTTTATGGAGGCAATTTTTTAACAAATGAAAATGAATATACTTTTTCAGTACAGAAAACTGTTAAATAAACACGTCCCAAACGAAATTTTTTTTTTGTAAACATCATATAAATATATCATGGTCATGGATTTATTTATTCTCTCAAAAACGTTGATTTTACCGGAACAATGAAATGTCGCGTCTTTCAAAAGATCACAACTGTAACGACAACAATGACATAAGAATCAAAATTTTCCCTAGGTCCAATAGGTTTCATTCATGTTAGTGGGAAATCGTTTTTGATAGTTATAATTAAAATGATACACAAATAAGAAGTGTTGATTTTGAAACTGGGTGACTCATCTTGCGGTTTTCAATTCAACACCTTAAATGTAATAATATGTTCCTATATGGGAAATTCATCATAGAAATAAAAAGTTATTTTAAACGGAAATCATAAGCCAACTTACTTAACCCAAAAATCCGAAATCCGAAGTCATCAAAAAATCCTCAAACAGGTGTTTTGAATTAGTTCATTTGATATCCCTTAGAATATAAATTTCCTCATCTTGAACTACTAACACATATTTAACGCAAAAACCAAGAACTTAACCAACTCATATTCATCGAAATACGAGCTATCAAAGTTGAGAAATTCAAAAAAGAAACCATTTCAATTTCAACATTTAGGTAGTTCTTCAATAAAAACAGAAACTGCCGAGGTGCTTAATAACTTTCACAAGTAGGCAAAGCATTGTCGTATCAGTGCTTATTGCTCTGATGCAATGAATTTAAATATTTTTAACTATGTACAAAACTTTCTTAAAATTCGTTCATCTTTTGCATTACGAATACCTTACACAAGTTGGTATTTTTTAACGGTTGAACTTAATAATAAAATTTAACTCATTGTTGTGCACAATAACGCAATCATAACAAAATATAAACAAAATCCAGAGCCGACTCTGTGACATACACGATACGCTGCCCACTTGAGAGTCAAGTCAATTAAAAACAATTTGCAATTGGAACAGTGTAAGAGTCGGTTTGAGGATATGAAAACACGGGGAAGGCCCTTTTTCAGAATTCTTAAGATCCAAGAAATTACTCCACATCAATCTTAATGGTGGATTTACATTGATCTGCATGCCATCATCTGCAAAAATAGAGGATGCAAGATACAAAACTCATACTAGTGTAATATAGATGTAAGACCAAAATGCAGACGTCTGCACGGATGAAGATTATAGGAAGTTCAACTCATGCAGAAGAAAATTATGGTGAAGACGAACATGTTCATCTTTTTTATAGCGTTTTCATCTGCACCATAATTTTTTCATCTGCACCATAATTTGTTGTTGTTGGCTGTTGTTGTTGGTTGTCACCGAGCTTTAAAAATTATAGCAAGTAAAAATGGGTAGGTATATGTGTACTCTTTCACTCTTTCGTGTTATGTCGTATAGCTCCCCCGCTTTACTTTTCTGCGAATTTGCAGATGCAGACGTCGAAGATTACATGTAAATCCACCATAAGGCGCCGGTTATAGCTATCAGAAAAATCCATCAGAAAAAATTGAAACAGTGAAAACTTGAAACATTTTTCTGATGAGTGTTTAAAGCAACCAAAAATTTTGTGTCAGAAATTGAATGTCAATTCAGCTTCGCGCTGTTTTTTATGACATCAGAATTTTTTTTTCATCAGAAAAAATTTTTCTGATGTGGTCGGAACAGAAAAAAATCGAAACACATCAGAAAAACGAAATGGAATATTTTTGAAGTTTTTACAATCAGTTGTTCAGAAAAATGAAATCTCATCAGAAAAAAATTAAAATTCAATTTTCTAATTAAATTCGGTCATAAATGTTTTAATTCTTTTTGAAAAATATATTTCAAACAAATGTTCGTCGAATTGCATAAATATTTCGCTCAAATGAAGTTCTAGAGTAGTCAAATTTGGAAAAGAATATTTTTTCTGATCCGTTTTTCTGATAGCTATAACCGGCCCCTAAGTGTTTTAAGATTTATATTTTCTCGGTACATATTCGTATTGTTAAAAAAAAAAAAAACAACAACAAATAAAAAAACTAACGATTAATGTTCCACTTTTGCTTATGCGACTCATAAAATACCTTCAGGCCAGCACTGTTCAAACTACTCAATGGTCACTAAACGTAATTATGTCGAGCGTGTCTCATCTCTAGAATTTCAATTTCAATTTAACAACCACAGTCCGTCGACGTATGAGTACTTTAGCCCTCGAATTGATTACTGACTCATATCACCGACTTTTTTTCAAGCTAAACGAAATACGACTACATGAATGAATGTGCTTTTGTTGATATTGTTAGATATTCGTTGGTTGGGGCTTAGGTACTGTTCTATTTTTCAATTTTATCATTTATATTGCAAAAATTAAAAGTTGATAAGTTTCAACAAATTGTTCTATTTCTAGATTTTGTTGAAAATAAAGAAGTCATAGTTCACGCTTGAATTACTATAATAGCTACCTAACTATGTACATACATTTATTATTATTATTTATTATTTATTACTTTGGATAAAATCACATTTTTTTGCGTTATATTCAACTTGCTTCCATGTGTGACATTCTGTATCTGTAGACTGTAGGTATAGTTTTGTTTGCAATTTATGGAAATCGAGAGCACTTATTGTTTGTTTCGTAATAGATTTGAATTCTCGTGGATCATGAAAGTGCTTATAAGCGAGCTTAATTGTTTTGAGAAAACAAATTTTTGAATTGCTAAACAAAACGTTATTCAAGACCGAGAATAGTTTTGTAAGTAGTTTCTTCATTGCTATTTATAAATGAGAAATTACACACACTAGGCATTTTGTGGAGACATATTCTTTTAGTTTCCTTATTGTACTGTAAGTGATAATTGATAAATATAGTTCTTTTGATTTCGGCTATTCTTTGACAATGAAAATGTATAAACGCTTGCTTGTACTATAATATGTTCGTATACGTACTTCATTATTTAGATGTAGATAAAAATAAATGGTAATAATTTTTTGAAAATTTGCTGGGAGTTGAACTTTAAATTTGGGAAGCTAGGGTAAACGAACGTGCTTTTTCATTGTTCAGTTTCATTATTTCCTGTTAAGATATAGAATATCAAACATGTAGTTTGCAATAGGTTTTTTTTTTTTTGTAAATAAGAAATATAATAATTGATTTATTCTTAGATTTTAAGATTTATATTAATTTCTCAGCACATTGTTGAATTGTATGAACAATTGCGTTAAACCTTCTGCATAAAATTTCTAACAAAACCAGAAGTCAAAAATATAAATTTACGGATTTCGTAATCAAATTACTTTGGTCAAAATGCAATGCAGCATGCCCTGTTTGCGGTTGAAATATCTTAATCAGAAGTAAACCAACTACAACTACAACCCAATAAGAACACAAAAATATCACGTTCAAAGTTTCTTATCGCTTACAAAAAACCTTTATTAAATTTTTATCGGAAAGCCTGCAAACGAAAATCACGCAAAATTGTTCCTTGTGGGATTGATTGAAATAGTACTTTTTTGTGGAATATAGCACTATTTTGGAATTTTATTGAAGATACACTGCACATACGACATACATGATGATTCCGAAAAATTTTTGGGATTCTATACTTAACAAATAACTAGAACATTGCATACAGCTAAAATAACAATTCGCGGACAAAACTGAATTAATGTCATTTGGTCTTTTGACTTTTTAACCATACAATTCGTATTCAATATATTCTTGGTGATTTAAACTTATTCTCTTCGATATATACCTAAGACATAAAGATTCTACATTCAGGTTTTGAACAAATGTACAAATCTTAAAATTTTCTTGTCTCTAATTTTCAAAATGGAATTTACAATTACTTGATAGAGCATGGAGATGGAATAGTTATGAAAAATGTATGTATCCGCCTTGTGAACACATTGGAACAATGAATAAGTATAGTATTACGGAAGACTTTGTTTCAATATGGACAGTAATTTTACTAATAACAATAATAATTTTAGGGCATGTCTCTTTTTTAACTATTTTTCGACAGGAATAGAAGACAAGGCGTTTATAGTAATTATTTAAAATTTCCGCGAATTTTAAACTATAGATAATTATGAAAAAAAAAAACATCGATAGACCCTTGACATGACAATCTGGAACTGACTGATTTCCCAAAAAAACAAATAATTGCTTATATAGAATTTTTTTGAACGAAGAATTTTAATGCTTCGTTCTCCATGATTCTCAGCATTTGGTGTCTCATACAATTTCTGTTTTTAAGAAAGGGTGTTGCCTAATTCAGGGATATTAGAAAAATTGAAAAATGTAGGTACCAGATTTCGATGTCTCTAATTCTCATAACTTTGAGTGAAGAAGAGTGAAAGAAGGTAGGGTTTTTTGTTGACAAAAGTACTACGTTTAAGTACTCTGTGGGCTGTGGGATTTCGTTATGCGGGATTATGATTTGCGGTCTTTCGACGTCAACTAACTCGATTATAATTTAATTATTGGTATTCCTAACTAGCTGATCCGGTGAACTTTGTCTCGCCTAATTTGTACACATTTTTCATGAAATGTTTAAACACAGAATTTTTACCTAACATAGGTTTGTGAACATTTATTATAATTATAAGGAAGCAGAGTTCCGGTTTGAAGGAATCTTAAAAAATACAACATTTTCACCATACACCAAGTTAGTTGAGCTTAGGTCAATTTTTATCATTTTTCAGTAGTATCTATGATTAAATGAAAATGTGTGAACTAGATTTTTAGGACTTCTTTGGTGAAAACTTTAAGACTCTCATATCGATTCGTGATTGTAATACCCTTAATTTGTTTTTTTATTTTTTCAACAACCACAAAACGAATAAAAACAAGTTTTTTTTTAACTTTATGATTTATGCTATGAACATATAGGATATAGGTATACTTATACCGACATAAGACATAAGTAATTAAGGCCCATTTGCTCATTCGGAATATTAATGTATGTTCTGCATAAAGTTCTCCTTTAGTATGGGGATTTTATGTGGAACTCATCGGATTCCGAAACGGCCCATAAAAAAATGAAAACTTTAATAATTTGAACATAAATTTATTGTTCCAAATGAGCAAACAGGTATAATCATCCAATTTGGATTGGTTTAAACAAACTTATATCGACTAACGCTATCACTCCTTTTGATTTCTACATGACTTAAGCTACTTGAACAAAATATATTTTCTGTTATTGTTATCAACTTGTGCTCAAAATAGTCATAAGCTCTTTATGCAATGATGCATTATTTTACTATTTTAACATAAGCCCTTTTGCTATTTTTCTGTTGTGGATAGTAACATGGTCCAGACTAAAGGAAAGATGGACCAAATGGAAATATGTGAAATTAAAGACGATTTCCCGCTTATGTCGACTTAAGCTTTTTTTAACTTATAAGCAAGTTTAAAAATGTTAACCATTTTGAAAAACGGTATTTTCGAATACGATATTTCTATGCCAAACCATCAAAACCACTGTGCTGCTGTGCGGTTACATGAGGCTGTTCAATGCACTTACTTCCTTCATATTTTCAGTTCCGTTTTTGTCTTTGCTCCTTTTATTTATGTGTTAAAAAAATAATTTACATTTTTCGAATTATTTGTCGCTTTTTTCATGCAAACTAGTTTTTCTCCATATTTTTGATTACAAAGACAAGAACATAGTTTGCTTATAAACGTCTAATTGAAAAATTCAAAACAAACACACACGACTCATCTCACCAGTGCAGTGTCGTAGAATAACTCTGCTAAAGATAATGGATGGACTCCAACTCTTGTACATTCTCAAAATTTCTTAATTATTTGGGTCAATGACATTTCTAACGCATCATGTGTGTGGTGTAATAAATGAAGATAGAAAAATTAAATTTTTCCTTATAAAGAATTACAACCTACGATAGATTTGTTTAAATAGCGAATGTTCAGATGTGCGCTAAAAACGAATTGTTAAGCGTAGGATTGCTAGCTTTTTTGATTGAATTGAAATATAAATATCTATTTATCCAGATACTAACCAAGAAATATTCATGTAGAGTTTTAATTTAAAGAAAAAGGTGCGGGCAATGAAAATAACGTGGCTTGCAAAAACAAAAGAGAATATCGAAAATATCGAAACCAGTTAACAGTATCTACCACAATAACACACAAACCTAACTTAATAGAAAATATGCTTCAAACACTCCTAGCTTACATCACTCTTTCACTGAGCATTTGCCATAATTTGAAACCTCTATCTCTACAAGCATGCATAGTATAATAGTGTATGCTGCAAAAAGAGTTGTTGTTTAGCGTTAATACATAGTAGTATTTTGAATACCTATTGATTAAAGTAAAGTTGGAGGTATTCATGCAAACACAAAATTCAAGTGCAGTGTACCAACTTCCAGACTATATTTTCGATACACACGTTAGACTTGGATATTTATTATTTTTCTTCAGATTACCTCTTTAGTCTCTAAACAGGTTTAAAGCATAGTTCAATGTGTACACGTTTAATGTATGCAAGGTAATAGATACCAAGAACAGAAAACCAGTATAATATCTATTACTTGCCTATGACTGCACAAGTAAGATCACAAGGGCATCTTTGCAAACATAAACAATAATCTTCTTAAAATGATAGAAATTCAATGGTTGCAGGTATTTAACAGATGCACTTCACTCATCGATGCAAAACTCAATTAAATGTTTGTGTATAGATTCAACCTATTTGCAAAATATTTTAGTCAAAGTATCTGAGAGATTTTTTAAGCGGAAGAAATACCAGTTTGTCACATAACAACCACAAAATAAGCAAAAGATTAAGAAGAATTTCACAAGCATATTAGTTCGCAGGGAAACATTGTTCTTGAAGATATAAAACTAATGTTCTACCGGAACGAACACAAGGTTTTGTTAAACTTTCCAAAAATTTCATGCTATTGCAAAGCAATTTTTTTCAAAACACAAGATGTTTACCTATGTCAAAACCAGCCAATACAGAAAACGTAAAACATCCCTAATTTACCTACTAACTTAAATTGTACTTAATAGCAGTAAAAGAATGGCGAAAAGAAAACCATTGAGCTAATATCGCTTATAAAAAACAACAGAAGACAAGAATTCGAACAGATGTCGCCCAGTATTTTCTCACATTTTTTGGCACTGCGACTGAAATAGTTAGTGTAGCTAAAGCGAAAAAAACGTTTTTATTCAACCAGTACCTACATACAGGGCTATGGTTTTTTTGCTTCCAATACCCCATACCCCATACACACCGCGTTGTGAGTGCGAAGTATTGCTCTCGGAGATCGTAGATTGTGTATGGATGAGTGTATGCATGTTAGCTCAATAACTTCAGAACGGCTGAACGGATATGAATGAACTTTAGAACACATAGATAGATTTTAGTCTGGAATAGCACATAAATACTACTTTTTATCCCGGTAAAATGTATGGTCCTCGTGAGATAGATTTGTTTAAATTTTGCACAGACACAGAGCAGAGAATCGACATGATTTTTCCATAGGGAGTGGTAGTTAAGGGGTCGGGATATGCTAAAGGCTACTTTTTATCCCGGTTATTCTGGGTAAAACCGCGGGGTTAAGCTAGTAATGCTATTGAATTCCATAAACATCTCTCCCCGACGATGTAAACACAAAACGGAGCTTGGCCTTGCTGCCCCCCCGGGTTTGTGGGGTTAACAGCTATAGGGAGAGGTAGTTCAGTTTTTTTTCATATTTTTGCTGCTATCGAAGTGAAATGATTGATTTCATGCCTGAAACTGATCATACTCAGTAAAAACACTGAGGGGCTTAAATAAAATTTAGTTTTGGATATTAACATTAGTCCGGACAATGCAAAACATCATCAGCATACATTATGGATGCTGCAATTTCTTACAATTTTTGGAAGGTCGTTGATGAAAAGAGTGAATAGAAATGGTCCCAAGATTGAACTTTGCGGTAGTCCACAGTTGACAACATATGGGCTAAATTAAGCTTTTTCGGTTGTTATTTTTGTAACTCTAATGGATTAAAGGTTGAGGGCGCCATAGGCAAGAATCTCACTGGCGCCCCTATATAGAACTATCTCGTACTATAGTTTGACCGAAATCGCTGCACCGCGCGTAAAGAAAAGGCGTTGAAATAGGGGCCAAGGGAAAAGAGACTTAGCTAACATGAGATCTATTAGTGTTGTCCGAAAGATCTTACGAATTTGGTTAATAAATGATCTGCCGAAACGTAAATTTTGTAAATCAAGTTAACTCGAGTTGGTTCTTATGCAAACCGAGTGGCAGCTCGGTTCTCAAATCGGATTGCCCCAAAAATCAATCTAGAAAGAACTTAAAAAGCAGAAAAATTAGTTTTAAATTCGTCGAAATCTTTGCCATCCGCTGATGAACTTCGACCAATACCAATAGCTTATTTGCCCCTACAATAAGTAAAATCAATACCTACTCAAAATCGCTTAGAAAATTAGAAGAAAGCTAAGTCGATTTCCGAGTTGGCAAACCGAGTTGACTCTGTACTGTAAGAGCAATTGCTCAGGACCGATTTTTATTTTAACAAAAGATGCGAGTGCAATTCGAGTTCACAAGTTTGTTACTTTAACAACCACGTATGAACTCGCATTATTTTCCACTTTTAAGAATTACTGTGCCCGCGCGCCCCTAGACACGTGCCTAGTTTGCCTTTAGGATAATATGCCACTGATTGAAAACATAGTTTTTCCAAAGCTTACCAGAACAGTACCAGAAAAAATGACACTATAACAAAGTTTGGAAATTAAAATTGTTCTCCATTTAAATGTTTATAGTAAACGTAGAAGTATTTTTGTTTTAAGACATTGTTAATGTTTTGTAAAAGATTAAACATATTTTTGTTAGCAATAAAAAAGGAAACACAACTAATCGGAACTGTCAATAATAATAATCAACAAAATTAGAAAACCACCTTCATTTCCGAAAAATTAAGCAGTTATAAAGGTGTGGCCATGTTTTGATTAAATGCTTCAGTTTGGTTTTTTTTCAAACTATAGGTACATTGTTTTTGTTGCGGTATGAATGAATGAATTTACACCTATCCTCTATGGTTCTTCTTGAAATTGAAACATAGACCAACAAAGCCTTATAAACCTTGAAATGATATTTATTTTTGTCTCAACACCAAGAAATTATAGCGTTTTACTTACTGTAAACACAATCAACTGTGCTTACCCTGAAATTCTCCTTTTAAACCGAGTTTGACAGATTAAAGTCTGGTCTTTAATGTTGAGATAGAAACTTCGTAAACAGGCTACTGAATGGGTAGTAAAATGACAAGAGGCAGAGAAGAAAGCATTGACCAAGACATGTCTGTCAAATATTCAATAGAAACAAAAACAAAGTCTCTACGTATATAGTACATAAAGGTATACGTATGCTCAGACGTCAGAGTCTGATAAAAGTAAATAACATAACACCGGTATCTACCCACCTCAGGTAATAAGCGACTGGGACTCCGAAAAAAAAAAACACTTTACCCGTTTAAAGTTGAAGCTAATCTTCTTTTATATTTCACTATAATCACTACACAAATATTGCACCCACTTCACTTTTCATTTTTATTTGCGATTTCTATAATATTTAGTTCATTAAACTACATCACTACATGAAAACATTCTTTGTTATCATTTATTTTTCACTTTCCGAACCACAGAACCAAGCAGAAATAAGCTAAACAATTGCGATGGTGTCTGTTGGTCTACATTGAAAAAAAAAGTATATAATATACGCTTTCGTTCGGAGATATTAAATTGCCGATTGTATATTCAGCATTTTAATCAACCACTGTCACTTCACGTTTTTTAGTGCAACATTAAACCGAAGATTCTTTTTAAGAGAATAATTAAAAAAAAGATAGATTAAGGATTGAGACGTCAGCGAGTTTTTCGAACATGAATCATTCCAATAACAACAAAAATAATAGCATAACAATAAAAGAACACACCCGATAGATACGGATACGAATACAGATGCAGTTCACAAACAAGTAGTTGGTGTTTTTAATTCATATAATGGTTGTTCACTTGAAAATTTTCACACAAATAAAGCAAGGGAAATGAGAAAAGTATCTTGAAGTCCGTCGGAATGATACATTTCGAAATGACGATGTCGAATGTCGAACGTTTCGCATTTGACTGAATGTACATTAACTTGACTTGAATAAAAGTAGCGATTATCGAAACGCACATCGAAAAATATGCATGTGGTTGGTTGAACACTGAAATACGAATATGCGATTTTTTCGAAGTTGTTTTCTGTTGGGCGCCAGCGCTGGCATTTGTATGCTACGAAATTATTCAAAATGGAAAAATGTACTTTTGAAAGTTAAACAAAGAAATAATTTTTGTTAATTGAATTATTCTTTAGACAGACTTTGAATGAAAACTGGTAGTTAAAAGTAAGTTTATAGAACTTAAATAAAATATTATGTATGTAGATTATTTCCAAAATAATAATAAAATAGAGAAATTATTCTCAAATAGAAACAAACAAAAATGGAAGACGAATTTTCTTCTTTATATTTTAAATACTGTAGTGGAAAGTATTAAATTTAATGTTAGAAAGTATTTAATTTTACATAACAAAATTTATTGGTTCCTTAAAAAATTGTAAAAAATTCGCTAATTAAACGAATTTTAAACTGAAGACGCTTTGATTTAAGGAAACAGTACATGACTTTGTTGCAAGAGCCTTAAAACTGTTGATAAAAAAAAATATATATCAAAGGGCACAGGATCGAACTCAAGCAAATTTTTAACCCTCCAAAACTTTTGAACCCATAGAGTTAAAAGCTTTAAATTTGAATTACGTATTAACTTCATGGGCACAAAGGCCCTGTAAAAAAAATAATTTAGTAGAACCACTACTTCCTGAGATATTGGCCAGTAAAAATTTCAAAAACCGTAATTGACTGACTCACTCACTGACTGATCATCAAAATTATGAAGCACTTCTAACAATAGCAGAATCTTGAAATTTGTTACAATGGTAGGTTTTCAGCTGTATACAAAGGAAAAAATCGAAAATTTCAATTTTCTCATTCAGGGGGCGTGCTTTCCGCCCACTTTCTAAAACTGGTCGTAGGTTCTTGAAATTCGGAAATCTAATAGGGTTTTGGTTGAATATAAGGAAAAATATAAGTAAAATATTTTAGTTTCATTTAGGGGCGTGGTTTCCGCCCACTATCTTAAAACGGTCGTAGGATGTTGAAATTTAGAATTCTTGTAAGGTTTTGGTTGAACGACATGAAAAAAATGAGAAAACAAATCTATTTCCATTTTGGGGCGTGGTATCCGCCCACTTTGTTAAAATGTTCGAAAACGTTTAAATTCGAAATTCTGATAGGGTTTCGGTTGAGTATAAGAGAAAATAGGTATAAGTACAAAATTGGAGTTTCAAGGGGCGTGGCTGCCACCCACTTTCTTTAAATGGTCATAGGATGTTGAAATATAGAATTCTGGTTTGTTTAACTTCATAAAACTCCATGAGTAACTTTCCTTAGTGGTTTCACAATGGACACTTGATGTCTAAATGTGACATCTAGACAGCCACTCTAACCTAACCTACCTATTACTTATTTATAAATTGGCAGAGAAATTATATTGTTAGTTTGCAAATTGCTAACTTATTAAGTTATTTCGAAATTCATGCTTTCATAAAAAAAAAAACTTTGCAAAAAGATGTGAAATCAGAACAAAAACATAAAATATAAAAAAAGAGCCAAGTTCTCTTATGTGCGAACAGCACTGTGTAAAAAGTTAGCCACCAAAAGTAATGAGATCTAAAAGAACGCCAAGTTCTTACATGTAAAAGTGTTATATTGAATATTTTAAATCATAGAAGATAATACAACAATATTAAAAGAAAATAGAAAATAGTTTGGATGAAAATTTACAAGTTCACTTGGCACACAGTACACAGAATACAAGGTATTATATTGCGCATCTGTCAGAAACCAAAATGACAGAAGTGAGAAAAGGCACAAAAAGAAATTCCAAAAATTTCAGATCCAATGTCAAATTCGTCAAGGGAAAAAAAATGGCTGATATTTTTAGTAAATGAGACGGACAGAGACAGAAATCTAAAGTTTTGTTCTTTTCTTTTTACTTTCCTTTTATTATGACATTTTGGATCTGAAATTTGACATAATATGCGCGAACTTGAGAAGAAGGAAATCGGGAATATAATACCTTGTATTCTGTGTACTGTGACTTGGCAAGTTTTCTTTTGAAGCGTGATTAGTAACATTTTAAAACTTGAACAGTGAACTTGTATATTTTCATCCAAACTATTTTCTATTTTCTTTTAATATTGTTGTATTATCTTCTATGATTTAAAATATTCAATATAACACTTTTACATGTAAGAACTTGCCGTTCTTTTAGATCTCATTACTTTTGGTGGCTAACTTTTTACACAGTGCTGTTCGCACATAAGAGAACTTGGCTCTTTTTTTACATTTTATGTTTTTGTTCTGATATGATTAAAAATAAAAAAATGTGTATTGAAAAACTTAGCGAAAATATTCGCCAGTAAGTGTTGATTTATTTTAGGTTTTTTTTCAGAAATTCATTAAAACTTTGATTTTTCGTACTGTTTTTAAATATATTTTTTCCAACATTGTTTTAAGGTAATTCCGCATTTTTATTGATTGTAAACACAGTTGACGGTAGTTTCAAGGGCCCGAGAATTAGAATCAATCCTTGCGTATGTGCAATGTGCATATGTACGTTCGGTTTTTCCTGCTCGATTATCTCGCGAACTGCTCATGGTAATCGAATGATTTAATCGATTAGAGTCGATTCAGGCAACTAGCTCTCGAGATCATTCCATTATGCACTGTAAAATAACTCGAATGATTTCCCAAACCTAATATTACCACTAGGTACTTCTACTCTTCAAAATTCAAAAGACGAATGACGATTATAAATATTCGAATGAAAATATGTAAGTCGAATGATGATTTTGTTTTAGGTTGGTTTTGAATAAGATGTTTGTTTGTTCCTTAAAAAAAATTTTTTGTAATGTTTTTGTTTTGTTTTAAATTGTTTTATATAAACAAATATTTATCATTTAATCTTTTTTTTACTTTAAGAGCCGATTTTTCAATCGTCAGATAAACAAGCAGATAGTGTTTATTCGACAGATAACAAAATATTGGATTTTTCAATCGTCAGATAGACTTTATCAGACGAATAACGTTCTTATTTATTCGACCGATGAATACTCAGATAAGTTTATTTGCCAGTTTGTTATATGTAGATTTTTTCGATGAATGAAAAAACGGCTATAAATATAAAAAAAAACAATCTTTTCAGTGTAAACGTTAAATTGAATGAATTTAACATTAGTCTTTTTCACCATTTGCATACGATTTCGTAATTCGAAATCTTTCGACTATTGAAATCATGCGAATAGGTACCTACTTTTTTTTATCGATTATTGAAATCATTCGATTAATCCCATGACTATTATTGACACATGAAATAGGTCTCATTCGACGCGGAATCACTTGATTGAGAACTGATTAAGTTTTTGCGAAATCGGTTTCGCGGTTTCAAACAGGGACCTCACAAAACTTTCTTTTACCCCACCACTGGAAATAAATTTCTAATTGATTTTGATGCGAAAGTAAACTACAAAACATGGTTACAATGTGTAACTCTTATAATATTATACATAAGTGAAATTAATTTCCATTTTCTTTGGGAAATATCTCCCAATATCCCACCATAGTTGGGATATAGCTTCCCCAGCAAAGTAGTGAAGATATTTCCCACTTGAGGTGAAATTAATTCCCATATGAAGGTAGTTCCCAGTTAAGTTAGTTCCGTTACGAAATGAAACCGCAATATTTTAAACGGCATAATTTTGGCGGAGGTCCAGCGATGTTAGGATCCTTGGGAATACGATAAACGTTCAAAAATGTACAATTATGTTCAAGTACTGCGCAGCAGTTTGTTTCCTTTTTTGGTTCCCTATGAGAAATCCTGGAGTTTTCATTTGGACTTTTGACGTTTTTACCATACAATTCATATTCAATATATTCTTGGTGATTTAAAATTATTCTCTTCGATATATACCTAAGACATAAAGATTCTACATTCAGTTTTTGAACAAATGTACAAATCTTACAATTTTCTTGTCTCTAATTTTCAAAATGGAATTTACAACTACTTGATAGAGCATGGAATAGTTATGAAAAATGTATATATCCGCCTTGTGAACACATTGGAACAATGAATGAGTAGGTATTGCGACGCTGTCTCAATATGGATAATAATTTTACTAATAACAATAATTTTAGGTCATGTCTTTTTTTAACTACTTTTTCGACCTAAAAAGGGATCAATTTTTTACAGGAATAGAAGACAGAGCGTTTATAATAATTATTAAAAATTTCCGCGAATTATATAATAATTTATTTTATAATTTTGAATTTTATAAAAAAAAAACATCGATCGACCCTTGACATGACAATCTGGAACTGAATGTTTCCCAAAAAAGCAAATAACTGCTTATATAAAATTTATTTGAACGAAGAATTTTAATGCTTCGTTCTCCATGATTCTCAGCATTTGGAGTCTCATCTCATCAGCAGAATTCACACAAGTCGAGAAACAACTCATTGGTTTGAGCTTCATTCGTTGACTTTAATGCAATGGCACGCATGTTCTCCCGATGTTAAGCACATGAAGAATATTTGGGGAGTAGTAGATAGGAGTGACTTTTAGAAAACTTGTTCAAACCAAGAAAGAAACTTAATTCTTGCTAAGGGATATCAAATTGATTATTAAACTCTGCATTAATTTATTTAAACCTTTTATGAATGTGTAAGGTTATAAATATGAAACGGAAGAATCATTGCAGCAAAGAGACAAACTAACTAACTAAATTAAGTTTTTGAAAAGAATTGTTTGTATAATAAGCCTTTGAAGCCCCTTATTTTAATTTTTTTTTTCCATGGAACTTGATGTGACGACTTCTTTATTGAAAATTTTCAAAGTTGGTAGCTAAACTAAGAATTGTATATTAAAATTCATGCAATAAGCAATTTATTTTTAAGATGGTACTAAGTACCTATAAGACACCTATTTGTGAAACATTAATTTTATTTGCCAATATAAATATTGCTATTATTTATATTTTTTAGTCTAGTAAAAAAAATCGTAATAAATACGAAAATTTGGCTATAAAATGATTTTCTAACCTTTGGAGACCTTTGATTCCAGTGTTCGAAGACATGAAGCTCCTTGTTCGGGCTTAGGAAACTAATGTTCAAGAACAGGGAAAATCCTTGTTTTTAAGTTATCTATTCTTTTTTTATATTTACTGATAATTTTTACAAGAAATAGAGTATCAAACATGAAAATACCTTAGATCATATTTCAGAAATAAGTTCCATTACTGGAGTGGGGGGTAAAATT
Organism: Sphaerophoria taeniata; assembly: GCA_943590905.1. Classification (NCBI taxonomy): domain Eukaryota; kingdom Metazoa; phylum Arthropoda; class Insecta; order Diptera; family Syrphidae; genus Sphaerophoria; species Sphaerophoria taeniata. The sequence goes on from OX016541.1 coordinate 32,634,649, forward strand.
CTCTCACAGAAAGACACTACAAATTACAATTCAGAACTCAGTTCAAGCTTCAAGTACATTTTGCAACATGTTCGTCCTTAAAGTTCGTAAACTGTTCGGTAACTGGTGCCTATAATCACCAGGAGAATCAAAGTGACAGTGGGATCTTTGTCAGGTGGAACTGGTCTATTTTATGTGTTTTTTTTTAGTTTATCACTATAACGACATTGATAATTGAAACAACTTGCTGATCCCAAAAACAATGTCCGATTTAAGGCAATTAGAAAGTTATAGGACTAGCTGATAGGTACAAATTTCGGTGCGTAACGACTGCCCGGAAAGTAGAGTCCCGGATAACGATTGCCCGGAAAATTTTTGCTTGCGGGATTTACTACCATTTGATAAAAGAAATGGTCCTTTTTTCCAGGAATTAGCACTATTTTGGAATTTTTTTCCGAAATTACTATTTCGTATTGGAATGTATGATATGCAAAATTGTTGTTTTTTTTAATTTTGTTATTTTTGATTTAAGGTTGAGACCAATAATTTTTTTTAGATTTGTTTATGTTTTGAGGAACACTATTTTGGAGGAAAAAAAATGTTGCTTTTTCGACTTTTTTTCATTTTTTTTTTGTTTAAATTTTTATTTTAGTATGAAAAAATTTGAAATAGACATATACGCAATGTTCGGGAAAAATGTTTGGGATTTTGTTTTTAACAAATTACTTAAACATTTTATACAGCTTAAACAACAATTGGATAACGCAGGCCGCAAAAACTGTCGTATGGTCAAAGAATAATAATGGAACAAGTTCAACTTTTTTAGCCATTTAATTGAATGAGTATCACACAGCCATTTGTCTCAATATGGAACAAACATTATTACATATATTAACAATTAACAATTTAAGGTCATATCTCTTTTTGAATTATTCTTCGTTCTAAAAAGAACGTTTTATCCTTTACAGGAAGAGAAGACATATCTTTTATAAACAACTAGTCTCGCTGCCCTTCAGAGCAACTCCAATAACAGTTTTCCCTTTGAAAACCAATTAGTTTTCCGAGTTTTTTTATCAAGAACTTTCTGTTTTCCCTTCGATAACCCATTTTGAAATTTTCCAGTTTTCCGTTTGAAAACCTATGGACTTGCAATAATATGCAATTTTACCTTTGAAAACCAATGAGTTTTCCGAGTTTTTCATCAAAAAATTTCATTTTTCCATTTGAAAACCCATTTTGAAACAAAAAAATTTCCAAGCAAAAAACCCTTTGTTTGGTTTTTCCAGTTTTCCCACTCTTCCATGAGGTTTTCCCATTTCTTTTTTTCACAGAAATCATCACTGAATACAACAGCATGAAAATTTCAAAAATTATCCATTTACAGAACAATGTCTGTGCAGCGCAGGCTGCGCAGCGTACCGGTTCCGCTATTAATTTAAACAAATTTTCCCTAAGTATCATCTACAGACTAACACGAACACGGAGGATGAAGTCTTAGAAGACCAGAGGCACCGGAGACAGCCACTGTAATGGCGTTCGGGGAGTCCCCAGACAATATGGCATTGGGACTCCATGGTAGGGTGGGCTAGCGCCGCCGCAACAACATCAGCGCGGCAAGAGTGAAGGTAACGTAATGTCCTTGTTTCGTTTTGTGTTGTCCTTTTCTGGCACGATATATGTTTTTTGTATGCCGGTTCCTGTCCGTCTGGGACCAAGATCCCCTCCATTTCCGACGAGCTAAGCCGCGTGTCGGCAGCGTGCCACGGGACCAGACGGATGGCTGGGGTTATTCCCCGATGACATTTATGTCATCAGGAACCGAGCCGGCAACAAAATGGCCGTTTGTGAGAAATTAGGTTACACACGAATAAGATTTTTAAACTATAACTTTAATTTTGTTTTTTATTTAATATTTATAAACAAACAAAAAAAGCAACAGCGTATGCTCTCCCTAGCAAATGATATCTGGAACTGATTGATTTCCCAAAAAAGCAACTGCTTACTGCTTATATAGAAATATTTGAACGAAAAATTGAAATGCTCCGTTCTCGATGATTCTCAGCGATTGGTGTCTCATAAAATTTGTTTTTCAAAAAGGGTGTGGCCTAATTCAGGGTTGTTAGAAAAATCGAAAAAGGTATCAGATTTCGATCTCCTTAATTCTCAAAACTTTGAGTGACAAAAAAGGATTAGTTTCTGATGAAAAAAGGTAGGATTTTTTCCGGCCAATCGTTACACGGGCAATAGTAGTGCAGGAAAGTGTTTCCGGGAAGTTGATTTCCGGGAAAACGACCCCAACCCGAAAAAAACCATTCGGTGTATGAAAAAATAGTTGTAAATTTTTTATTTTAAAATAACAGTAACATTTGTATCTTTGTCTATATCCTTTTCAATATTAAACGGCGACATGCCAGTCTTACAGCAAATTTCATCAAAATTACACAAGCCCGTATACAATTTCTGCCTTCCCGATGGCACCGAACCCGTAAACACAGGATACTTGTGAATACAACGAATAAAATGATGTTGCAGTCCGAAAACCACCAATTTCCTCTCATCGATATTATGATTTTGTGGACATAAACGCTGACATATTGCCCGCAGCGTTATGCCATGCGTCATGGATGCGTAGAATTGGAAGATTTTCTGTATCGGAGGTTTTGTTTTCTCCTTTTCTGGATTTAGGGATACATATTCACGACACGCCTTGGTCAGTTCGGAACTTTGAATTAGAGTTTTAAGGTGCTGAGTGCACATGTAGACGTTGCTGTACTTCAAGATTGGCAACAAATGAACGACTCCGTAGTAGGCGAGATTTTGAATGCAGGATTTGACGAGATTGGTTTCGACATCGGCTTCGGCTGCTATTTGAGCAATGTGATTGATTCCGTTTATGTAGGGTAGAATCTGATGGAGAAAACTCAAGTTGAAAAGGTGGTGGAGAAATGGAGTAAAGGGCGATTTACCTGTTGTGTCGTGAGATCCCAACTTTCGATGGGTATTGTCTTGTATTCGAGTGTCAGTAGAGGTACCATATGATCTTTCACTACTGGTGGGTCTGGTTTGTGTGTCACAATTTTCAAATATATCGTTGTATCTCCCTCTGAGGAAAAAACAAGGTTTTTTCTTCAATAGGAAAACATAATAGGTAGGTAGTCTGGAACTTACCCACAATCGTCGTAACCTTGTTTTTATTCAAATCATGAATGACCGTGGCAAAAAGTTCTTTCAATCGTTTCTTATTGTCATCTTCTTTCGATAAAAAGCAGGTCTCTTCTTCCATCATAATCTGTTAGAAAACGAAAGGTTTCTTCATTCGCGTTCGTGTTCGGAAATAAGAACTCCCACGACTTACCAAGTACTCTGAAAGCTTCTTAACAACAGGTTCATATTGGATCGATCTGGCCCAGGCATCACAGACAAAACACAAATTAAAATGAAACGCATTACGAGCATATTTCTGATGTTCTATACGCACGGGATAGCCAACGATTTTAAGGCGCAGTGCATTCACTGTTAGTATACAACGCTGCAATTGCGGCTTTGGAATGATGTAGACATTGATAGCGTCAAATATTTTCTTGGAAACGTAGTCTTCAGGAACCTTTAGCAAGAATAATAAAGGAAAATGTTTGTGTAAGTTCAAGACTATTGTTAATCTTTCGGAGTCTTTTCGGGAACCTACTTGGCAACTTATTTTACATCCGGCTGTTGGGTGGAATTCACTAAGGAATATACACCGTATTAAGCCGTCTTTATCACTGCCTTCGTAGTCTGTATTTATATTCATGGTCGATATCTTTAATTTGTTTATCTTTGATTAGTTGAAACTGTATCACATTATTATTTTTCTTAAGTTACAAATTTATCTCAATTTCCAAACGAAGCAGAAAACACGAAGAAGATGAGGTGTTGTCAATTTTGAACTAGGGTTGCTTAAACATCGATAGCCTATCGATAGTATCGATAGTAAAAAACTATCGAATGTATTGATAGTTTCAAAAAAACTATCGATAGTTTTTTCGATAGCTTTTTAGTGTTTATTTTCAACAAACACATGCAATCCCAAAGCCATAAAACAGAGTAACGGCACCGACTAATTAGTTTTCGACTACCAGATGTTTTTTGGGAGCGACCGCAACAACAACTACATAGGAGCATTTGTCACTATCCATCCGACCGACCGACGACCGACGGCGCACAGTGGTCCGATTCATACATGCTAGACGTAAAAAAGTCAAGTGCGACTCACTATTGTCTGTGCAGTGGTAAACAATAACAATGCCCAACTGAACTTATAACTGCAATCCACATGGCGTTTGGTTGACTATATACAAAAATCTGTCACTTCAAAGTCACATTTTTAATTTTTAATCTTTTTTGAACAAATACTTGCAATTAAAGCTATATACAGTTTTCGTTATATTTTTTTTTTTTTAAGAAAATAAAACAGTGATCACTCTATAACAAGATTGGAAACCTACCTACGTTTTACCCTCCAAATACCGCAAAAGTTATTTTTTTCATGCACACATACTCTTGCAGCTAACTTGCTTCTTATTATGTAGGCAACTGTATCTTTATTACAAAAACACGCATACTCTTACAGCTAACCTGCTCCTTAAGTTTGTATTACACACATACTGTTTCAGCTAACCTGCTCCCTCAGCTTGTAGGCAAATGTCACTTTGACAGCAAGGTTTCCAATCTTGGTATAAGTGATCACTGAAATAAAATTTAAACAAATGGCAGGTGTATTAGTCGGTATGTGATCTTATATTTCTCCGTATATGATGTCTTGTGCCCCGTTTAATTGTCTTGGAAATATACATTCAATGAACCCTATTTTAACGTCAGAAATATTAAAATGATCGTATGTTTTAGACAATCTAAATATGAGTATATTAAAGTGTCGAAATGAGTTATATGTTTTTGTAAAGTGCGTTCTTTCTAGTTTAAGAATATATGTTTTTTTTACTTCGCACTCAATTGCAAGGCATGTTTTTTCTTACATTGAATCGATAGAATTTGCAATTCCGCGTATAGAGTTATATGGCGTTTGGCGTTCGAATGCAAAGAAGAATCGGAATCATTAAATGGTTGAATATAAACAAATGATAAATTTAGTATTCCCAGAGAAAATATAGAGATCTCCAAGCAGATTAAAAACAAAATTAAACTTTTAGCTGCAAATTTTGACAAAAAGTGGAAAACAGATGGTTAGAAAGATGACAAGTTTCGTTTTAAAATTTAATAAAATTACCGAAAATTGAAAATTACCGAAAATTGTTTTTTTTTTTTAACAAAGAATTGCGACATTTTGTGTCAAATAAAATTGTTAAGCCAAGCGAAAGAATTTTTTACGTCTAACATGTATGAAGCTATTATATTAAGGCCGTGTGCGAATTGGATGAATTGTGGTTAAAAAATAAAAATGGATGAATTTTTAACCACTACTGTCATATTTTAACCTGCTCAGCAGCTAGTCAAATAATGCGAAGTGTCAAAATTTAACCAAACGTCAAGTTTTAACCCATTTTTAACTGAATTCGCACACGGCCTAAACACGCAAAAATAATTTGGCAAAAACTATCGATAGTATCGATAGTATCGATAGTTTTTTGCAGAAACTATCGATACTATCGAAATAGTAAACTATCGATGTTTAAGCAACCCTATTTTGAACAGATGTTTTTGACGTTTGAGTGGTAAGTCAAATTTGCTTTGCTATGGTGAAAACAGAAAACCAGAGCCGTGAGTTGAGTACAACAAGTAAGCAAAAGGTAGCATTAGAGAACAAATAAGTTTTTGTTTTTTTTTTTTACTACTGTTTTTGCAACTTTGAAAAGAGTTATACAATATTGGTGTCATTTACCCATAGAGATTATAATAATAGAGCACGGAAGATAGCCTAAAATGTGGTACCTCAAATTTTGAGAAAGAAGATATTAGGGAGTCCCTTTATCTTTCTGAGCTCCTATGTAAAGGTAGCCTTAAACGACAAACACGTTTGCCAAACATGCTCGTTTGCGTTGTTCCCTACACGGCAAACACATAATTGGCGAACATCATTTCGTGTTGATTCTTGAAAGTGTGAGGATGTGTCAAAAGGAGAAGCAAGTCATTGCGCTTATGGTTATCTCATAGAAAACATGAGATTTGTTCGCGAACATCTCCCTACATGGCAAACAACGAAACGGACGAACACAAGAAAATCGAAAATTTTTGCCAACAGCGAACAGTTCGCAAACTGTCCCCTACACGACGAATTTATAGCGCGCACAAGCATATTCGGCAAACATGTTTGTCGTTTAGGGCTAGCTTAAGACAACAACAATCTCTATCGGTGTACTTGGTGTGACGTAGGTGGCAAAAAACTTGCTAGTCAACTTGCCAGCAAGTTCACATTTTTTTTCCATTTCAACGATTTTTTGCAAGCTTGCCTGCTTTTAACATTCAATTTTTAATTTCGAACATGGCGCCAACAAAAAAAGTAAATTAAAATCTTCGCTTCAACTAATATTCTAATTAAATTTTGTTCATTTTGATAAATTTGGCAAAACCTGTCAAATTACTTGCCCGTTTTACTTACTCGTTTACTGGCTCGAAAATTCGCAAGCCAGTTGACTGGCCAATACTAAAAGATTGAATGTGTGAGTAAAACATTTGATTGTATGCCAACTTGCTAGCCAGAACTTGCTCGTGTGGCCGCCGGGTAAACGAGCAAGTAGTAAGGCAAGTAATTTGACAGGGTTTACCAAATTTTTAATATCGAACATGGCGCCAACAAAAAAAGTAAATTAAAATCCTCGCTTCAACTAATATTCTAATTTAATTTTGTTCATTTTGATAAATTTAGCAAAACCTGTCAAATTACTTGCCCGTGTTACAAGTAGAAAGGCAAGTAATTTGAGAGGATTTACCAAATTTATAAAAATGAACAAAATTTAATTAGAATATTAGTTGAAGCGATAGTATTAATTTTGTTGGAGACATCTTCGAAATTCAAAATTGGATGTTACAGGTAAACTCGTAAAAAATCGTTCAAATAAAAAAAAAGTGAGGTCGCAAGCAAGTTGACTAACAAGTGGCTTGCCACCTACGTCACACCAAAAACCCAGGTAGAAATATGACAAATAATAAATACGGGCTACTGGCAAGCCATAACTTGCCCGTGTGGCCGCAAGGTTAGGCTAAGCGCGATATACACAGTTCAAATGCTTGTCAAGCACGTTTAATTATAGTTATGAATTAAATTACACGTATTGATCGCGTGTATGCATGAAGCAAGGCCTCAACCAACAGTCTCCGCCAGCCAGCTTGGTCCCTAGCTCAAGTTGATTGAGGTCCTCTTCCACTTATTGAGTGCACCACCTGAGTCGCGGTCTTCCTCTGCTTCTTCGTCCCTAGGGCTTTCCAGGCCGGAGCATTATCTCTATATGACCAGTCCATCTGTGTCACTGGAAATCGACTTTTCTGGCTTGGTCCGTTTCGTTGTACAACCCATAAAAATTGTTGTATACATATATCAATTTATTTTCAATGTAGAAATAATAATAGAAATAGAGCCTCAAGGAGAATGATAACAAAGATATCAACCAACCATCCAGAATGGAAACTTTTTTTTTTAAAGACTTTTTAGTGTTGCTTCAAAATATCAAATAACCACTGCAATTTCGAGAAAAATAAATTAAATAGAGTTATTTTTCTTATGAAATATCTCCTCCAAAAATGAAAGCCATCCCTGCAAATGTTTATTCACCACACCACTAAACGAATGTCAAAACATAAATAACATGAAAAAACACACAGCAAAATGTCAAACAAACTCAAAATTTTCACATCTTCTTCCGTCGCACTTTGTAGTTTGTGCTCTGTTGAAGTTGATTGACTAGAAATATCTTTTCTCCTTTCTGTTCACAAAAAATTTCACAAATTGTATTTTATTCTCCAAACCAGCTATCCACCCAACATTCAACTTTGTTTAAAAACAAGAAAATCCATAAACATTATGCTCAAAGTAAGTTTTCCATTACACTTTTGATACCAGTTGAAAAATTTTCCCGGCTGTGTTTTTGTAGACATCATGGCTGGATTATTGATTTTTTTGTACTCTTCGGAAAACTTTTTAATAATCCATCGGCCACAAAGGACGAAATTTTATTTATTGGTTTTTTTTGTCCTCCCTTTGTTTTAAACAAAGCCCTTTGTGTGATTTGTGTCTATGAAAACATTCGCCCTCAAAATTCAAATTTGCATTGAGTAGTTTAGTTTTTTTGATTGAAGAAAAAAGAAAAAAAAAAGTTATCGGAGAGGGCGTGAACACCACCCAACTGCCTTGGCCGTGTGGTGCTGATGCCGTGTATTCGCTTCTTCAAGCACAATAGTGTTCAGTGTCAATTTTTTTGTTATCCTAACGTTTTTTTGTTTCTTTCGATTTGTACTTTCTTGTCGTTTCCATTGGATTGAATTGCAATCATCAAGTAGTGCCCCGGAACTGGATTGCTGTTGTAGTATGCTTTAAATAAAAGCAGGACTATCGAGTGCTTGTTTTGTATTTAGAGTGTCTTGTGACTCGGTCAACAACTGAACATCTCGCCCTTGGCAGAAGGTCGCACAAAGTATTCAAAACAAATATGAACTCGGACAGCAGTGAAAAGGGCAGCTCCATTATCCGTGGACGAACCTATCCCAAGATGGGATCAGTGGTCGATAACGATTTCGAGAAATTTGAGAAGCCCCAAGAGCGCTATGTGTGGGAAATGCGAACTCGCAGTCCGAATACCACCCCAGCCAGCACTGTGCTGAACTCACCGGACTTGGCCGAAGTGCAATACTCCCAGCATCTTGGTCGCCAGCATCAGATTCGAGTTGGACGTAGTCCAGTTAGCCAGGTAGACAATATGGTACCGCAAGGACTCACCAGTCCAGGCTCGCCAACCGATGTCGGCAAGGCCGGCGGGCATTGTGTCCGTGACGGGGAAATTGTCGTATTTGACGACATCGACACCAACTGGGTCAAGTCGCAAGCAAAAGATGGCAACGTCGAAGACATTTTGAAGGTCACTAAAATGATTGGCCAGTTACCAATTGCAGAGTATGAAGGTTCACCGCGACGCATTGGCAACCAGCAACAGGGCTTCAGTCTGCAAGGAGGCAGCTTCAGGATTGTAAGCACCGCCACCGGGTGCATGCCTACACGTCCGCCTGGATTCCCTCAGCGCATCTCGCAGCAATCGTCGCCGGCTATGCAGCAAGAGGTGAATGAAAATAACCATCGGTCAGAGAATTTGATTGACATCGATGATGATGATCGACATGTCAGTGGTGATGGCGGCAGCGGTGACAATCGAAATGACTGTTCGGTGGCCGATGATGAGCGACCCAAAACACCAACGTTCGATTACTTGTACGAGTTCTCTGAGACGCGCAAGGTCCTCGAGGAGTTTTTCAAGGGAGCCAATACCGATGAGAAGCAATTTGCAGACTTCACCGAGAGCGATGATCTGGGAAGTTCAGTAAGTATATTTAGTCGTGATTTAAGGGTTGGTTAGAATTTAGTTTATGCATTAATTTACTCGTGTAAGTCGTGACAAAGTTAAGCGATGAAGCGATCACATTAGGTTAATCATTCAAGTGAGTCATGTTTGGCAATTGCACGGCATTTTTCTATTGGAGTGTAAGAAAAGTAGTGTAAATGCAATTCTTCATAAGGTAAGACCGTTGGTTCAATATTGTTGAATTTTCAAATACTTATCTATCGTGACTCATATCTAGACTTATGCTTTTCAAGAGTATTTAGCTTCAAAATGGGCAAGAGGAGTTGATGACTTTCATTCAAATGATGGTTTACATTTTTATTTTTGCCTTAAAATTAGGTTCTATGTGGTAAGTGGGATTTTGTTCAGACATCACATTGCGATGATAGAGAAGTCGAAAAAATTGGATCAGACAGTTCCGTGCAACTGGATTAAATTAATTAACAGCGAAGCTCGAACTTTTTTAAGCCGTCTGAATAACACGTTTTCTCAAGGTAGCCAAAGTAGATGTCTGTGGCGGCGATGACCTCTTTAATTGATTGAAATGTTTGCCTGGCGTGTGACATTTGCAAGTTCGGAAATAGGTAAATAGAAGTCGCATGGTGCCAAATCTGGAGGATGGGACAGCATTTCGTTGTCCAGATAGAACAATGTTGTGATGGCAATGTGGAGGTGTCGTAGCGTTATATTGGTGGAAGTAACTTTTATTCGCCATGAGACTATAAAATTCAGCATAGTACAGCGTTTTCCTTTCTCCAAGTAGTCGATGAGAATCACACCCTCTGTTTCCCAGACAACTGTGGTTTGCTTTCAAACAGTTGTTGTCCGGAGTAAGCAAACGAGGCCAAAACTTTTTCGATACCTAAAATTTCATACAGGCTATGAGTTATGTCCCACACGATGTTTCCAAATCGACACTCTCAGCTATCTCGCGCCCCTTCAATCAGCAGTCTTTCAATACGAGGTAGCGAATATTTGTCACGTTATCCGCCGTGGTAGCTGTTTTTGAGGCACCTGGAGCAGGGCCTCATGTTATAAAAAGATGGCGTTTGAAACTGCAATTATTTTGAAATTTCAATGCGCGACTAGCTTGTTACATTGTTGCCGCTGTGACCACGGCGACACACCTGACGCATACATGCGCACCAGGCCATTGGTTTAAGCTTAGCAACTGGGCTACAAGCTGTGGTTTAGGTGTCAACCAAAGCAAAACTGAACTAATTATCTTTACTACCAAAACAAAAGTTCCTTCACCCTCATATGCCTCAACAGTGAAATGCATGAACATTGTGCTCAGGGTCACTCTTGTCTGGGTTCCGGGTCACAGTGGCTATGAGGGTAGTGAACGGGCTGACGAGCTGGCAATTATTACTCGCTGAATCAAAACACAGGTGGGGTAGCCTAACGAACTGTACTGTAAGATATAATAACCTTATTTGCAGACCCAGGCAAGACATAGCCAGCGTATTTGCAAGATGCATCGGACACTGGCCTGCAACTAAGCTGGGCGTTATACACAATACTTTCTGTTGTAGTTGTTAGGACCAACGAGAAAAGGAAACTGTTCTTTAATTCCTATGTAAGTGCACTGGCCAAAATGAGAGCCAAATCATTGAGAAATACCTTCTTCAATACCTAAATGAGCTTTCCGAACTGAATATCAAAGATTTGATCTCTTTTCTAAACACAACAAAGTGGATTTGAGGCGTATTTCAAACTGGGTCACTGAGGTAGACTGCTCGTGGTGATGTTTACTACTACAGCTGCAACTATCACCTACGCGATCTTTCCTAATTCGGACTTTTTCAGCTATTGCGCACTCCTTTAAACGGCGATCTGTCAATACGAGATCTTGAATTTTTGTCACGTTATCCTCTGGGGTAGCTGTTTTTGGGGCGTGTCCTGTTGTAAAAAGATGGCGATGGATACTGAAAGATTTAGTATTTAAATTCAGAGTAACTACTTACTTACTTACTTATCCCGCTCACAATCCATGAAGGATCTCAGCCTGGATACTGCAGCCTTCCATCGTGAGCGGTCCCTCGCATGCACTCTTCAGTCGCCAAAACCAAGCGCTCTGGCATCCGCAGTCACTTGGTACTTGTACCGTAGGTTCGGTCTTCCTTGTCGTCTCGAACCGGGGGGGCTGGGATGAGAAGACTTTCTTGGCTGGAGCGTTGTCGTCCATTCGCTCGATGTGGCCGAGCCAATGTAGTCGTCTTTTCTTGGCCTTTTGGTCTACATCCACATCTTGGTGCAGCTCATACAGTTCTCGGTTTTACCTTCTTCTCCATTCGCCATCGTCGCATACGGGATCGAAAATCCGCCGAAGAATTTTTCTTTCGAAAGTGCCCAGTATCAATTCCTCTGTTTTACTTATCGTCCAGCACTCGGCGCGCGCCGTAGAGTAGGACTGGTAAAATCAAGGTTTTGTATAGCAGACACTTTGTCTTTCGAGTGAGGAGTTTTGAACCCAGTTGTTTGGCCAAACCGAAGCTGCAGTGATTCGCTAGGGTAATTCTTCTTCGGATCTCCACTAAGGTGTCGTTTGTGGGATTGATGTTTGTTCCAAGGTAGGTGAACTCCTTAACTACCTCGAAATTGCTGTTACCAACAGTGACATTTTGTCCTAGGCGGTGGACAGATGTTGCTTTGTTTGTTGATAGCATGTACTTTGTTTTGTCTCATTCATTTCAAGACCAACGAGTTTCGCCTGTTCTTCAATCGCTGTGAAGGCCTCAAGCACAGCTCTCTTGGATCGACCGATGATGTCTATGTCGTCCGCATAGCCTAGGAGCTAGGTGGATTTGTTGAAGATAGTGTTTTCCGTGCTCACACCTGCCTTGTGCACTATCTGCTCCAGGACTATGTTGAAGAAGTCACATGACAACGCATCTCCTTGTCTAAACCCTGCGCATGTTTGGAATAACTCGGATGAGCTGTTACCCATTTGCACACTGCACTGCGTATTGTTTAGCGTCATGCGGCACAGCTGGATCAGTTTGTTCGGGATCCCGAATTCAGACATCGCCATCATAAGCTCTTGGCGGTGGATGCTATCATAAGCAGCTTTAAAGTCGATGAAAAGATGGTGGGTTCGACTTGAAATTCGTTGGTCTTTTCCAGGATCTGCCTCAGTGTGAATATTTGGTCTATCGTCGTTCTGCCTGGCCTAAAGCCACACTGGTGCCGATTATTGTGTTGCAGAAAGGTTTGAGACGCTCACACAGTATGTTGGATAGGATTTTGTATGCAACATTAAGCAGGGATATGCCACGGTAGTTTTTGCATGACATCCGATCGCGTTTTTTGTAGATGGGGCATATGGAGCTTATCGACCAGTCGGTGGGGGGCATGCATTCTTCCTCCCACACTTTGGTGATGACCTGGTGCATGCGGTTCATCAAAACATATCCTCCATACTTAAAGAGTTCCGCAGGTATGCCATCCGACCCGGCGGACTTGTTATTTTTAAGCTTTTGGATGGCTCTTTCTGTGCTGGGGGCTGGGACTGGGTCTTCATTGACTGGTCTTGCTTCTCTTTCGTCATTAGCTCGCTCGACATTTTGCGCATTCAGCAGCTGTTGGAAGTGCTGCTTGAAAACATCTACAATTCCTTGTGCTTCGGTGACTAGGTTGCCTTCACTGTTTCGAAGAGTTTGTGTCTCGGTTCTGAAACCAGAAGCTAATTGCTTCGACCTTTTAAAGAAACGCCGGGTGTTGTTCTTGGCCCGAGACTCTTCTAGATCTTTTAGCTGAGAAACTGCGGATGCTCTTTTCTTCCTTCGCAGGGTCTTTTTCTCATTTCTCCTTTTTGTGCGGTACTCTTCTCGTGCTGCTCTTGTTTTCCGTTGCATCAACGTTAATATCAACGTGAAGTTCGTCACATTGGTGTGTGAATTAAATAACTGGCCGCTGTGACTATGGAGATACGCCAATACCAGCAAGATAAGTGAACGGCAGGCCTTAGAATGCAAAAAATGAGCATTCGAATTGTTATCTGATATCAAATACGAATGAAAACAAGAAAGTCTTCTTCTAAGCTCTGTAAGGAAAGTTATCTTAAAACCAATAATGATCTCTCCTTATCATTTAATGTATTTTTTTCAATGAAAATGTACCCTCCCCTTAAATTCCTTAATGAAAATCAACAAAAACAGGTTTATCAAACAAAACGAGTCCAAGTTACAAATACTTACGATAATTCGGACGAGAACTTAATTTCATTGATTCTGCTTTTTCATAATTTGAATTGTTCGTGTGTCGCGTTCAATGTTGGCTCTTTGCTCTTCCAACGCGTGCGTCGTGTCGGCTTGTTGGCATAAATCAATGATTTAACGTAGCTCCAAAATAAAATAGTCCAAATGCGTTAAATAGCATGAACGAGGCATACAATCAACTGACCCATTTCTTGAGATAACAAGCTCATCAAACTTACTCTTCAATAAATCCATTCTGAGGTGTTCTGAGTGGCATCCTGTTGAAACAGTCTTTCAATTTCATATCTTCCAATTGGGACCTAGGTTAGGTTAGGTTAGGTTAGGTTAAAGTGGCTGTCATGGATGGTAAAAGACACACTTAGGCCAATTGAAGGCCCATTGTGATACCACATGAATCTAAATAGGCTTTCTTCGAAAGCTCATTGAAACCAATTAGAGTTCCTTACGAAACGTAGAAGATTAATCAAGGGGCACGGTAGTGCCCAGCCAAGTTCTCTAGCAACTTTGGCACTACACCCTTATTTACAGGAAACAACTCAGGGCATTTTCCACACCCCTCTAACTTCTATACTAAAGAAGCCAAAAGTTTCAAACTCACATCATTTGTTAAGCTAGTCAAGAAGAAGCACATCAATAAATTTCAGATATTTAGCATAAGTAGTTTATAAGATACAATGTTCCAAAAATCACGAAAACCGTAACTGACTGACTCACTGACTCACTCACTCACTCACTGACAGATCATCAAAATTATGAAGCACTTCCCGTTGCCCTAGAAACTTGAAATTTGGCACAGTGGTAGGCCATGTGGTACATACAAAGGAAAAAATCGAAAATTTGAAAATTTTCAATCAGGGGGCGTGGTAGCCGCCTACTTTTACATTATTAATTTAAATTATATGAAGCACTTTCCGTTGCCCTAGAAACTTGAAATTTGGCACAGTGGTAGGTCATGTGGTACATACAAAGGAAAAAATCGAAAATTTGAAAATTTTCAATCAGGGGGCGTGGTAGCCGCCTACTTTTACATTATTAATTTAAATTATATGGAGCACTTTGGAGTGCAGTAGAATCAAGAAATTTAGCACAATGATAGGTAATGAAGTACATACAAAGAAAAAAATCGAAAATTTGAAATTTTTTAGTCAGGGGGCGTGGTAGCCGCCTACTTTTACATTATTAATTTAAATTATATGAAGCACTTCCCGTCGCCCTAGAAACTTGAAATTTGGCACAGTGGTAGGTCATGTGGTACATACAAAGGAAATAATCGAAAATTTGAAAATTTTCAATCAGGGGGCGTGGTAGCCGCCTACTTTTACATTATTAATTTAAATTATATGGAGCACTTTGGAGTGCAGTAGAATCAAGAAATTTGGCATACAAGTACTTCGTGCAATAAAACAAATAAAATATTAAATTTATGATTTTCAACTGAGGGGGCGTGGTACCCACCCATTTAAAAATAAATTTTATAAAATATATGGGGCACCTCTGATCATCGTAGAATATTGTAATTTGGCAAACTAGCAATTCTGCCAGTCAATATAAAGAAATAAAATTAATTTTTAGATTTTTCTGCTTATCAAAAAAAAAAAATCTTTGCAAAAAGTAATGATATCACACCAAAAACATAAATGTAAAAAAAGAGCCAAGTTCTCCCGTACAAAAATTCTGCCTAACAAATCAGCCACGAAAAGTAATGAGATCTAAAAGAACGCCAAGTTCTAAGATTCAGCAAGTACTCGTAGGTGCATTGCAAATGTTTTAAGTGGACTTACACCGAATCAACTATTAGTTTTGAAAGTAACTTGTAAACTAATGTAAATTAGTTAATTTTTTTACTTAGCAAGTTTTCCAAACTTTTTTAATAGTAGGTTACTAAGAGAAAACCCGCCAAGTAAAAAAAATTAACTAATTTACATTAGTTTACAAGTTGCTTTCAAAACTAATAGTTGATTCGATGTAAGTTCACTTAAAACATTTGCAATGCACCTACGAGTACTTGCTGAATCTTAGAACTTGGCATTCTTTTAGATCTCATTACTTTTCGTGGCTGATTTGTTAGGCAGAATTTTTGTACGGGAGAACTTGGCTCTTTTTTTACATTTATGTTTTTGGTGTGATTGTATTAATATGTTCGAGATCGTTTAAATCATTATAAAAGTATTCTCCTAAGTGAATCATACGTTTATGAGCCAGAGCAGGACAGGTGCTCCTCATCCATACAGCTTCACAGCTTCTACAGTCGCGCGGCTTGTCTTCCTATTAAACAGTGTCCAGTAATGACACCAATTAACGAGCTTATATGCAATCAGCTTAGAGATATCAGGCACCTAGATCTCTTTAAGTCCAGATTAGGCCAATTGTTTTTCGTCGCCTGACAGGTGGTTATGTTATTCCACCTGGTGTTAGTTCTCTTAATAGCATCTTGTTGTAGCAAAAGTTTGCATGTAGCGATTGGTAAACCAACATTAGCCATTTGTGGTTTAATGAGTAATGTTGTACTACGTTTGGTGAGTCCGTCGGCTTTGCAATTTCCTGGAATGTCACTATGGCCCGGCACCCAGTGAAGGTGAATGTTAAACTGTTGTGCCATCTCCATTAGAGACGATCGACAGTTTTGGACTGTAATTGAGTTTGTAGAGACAGAGTCCAGGGTTTTTATAGCTGCCTGGACTATCTGAGAAAATCCGGATATCAGATGTGGATACCACGTTTTCTCTGAGCCGGGACAGGACCTCCTTAATCGCCAAAAGTTCTGCCTGAAACACGCTACAATGATTTGGAAGGCTGAATGAGAGCTTAGTTTTAGTCGTTCGGAGTACATCACTAGTTTTCAATCCATCAGTATAGAAGTGGATTGCCTCGTCTTCCAGGAATGTTTTATTTTCCCAGAAGGATCGGGAAGGGATAGAAGTTTGAAATTTTCTATCGAACTGTAGTTGGGGAATGGTGTAGACTGTTTGCTTTGGAATTGATTCTAGATAATTAAGAATAACAGAGTGGCCAATGTTATTGTTAGTCCACTGTGAAGAAGCATTCAGGCGAATAGCAGAACTAGCAGCTATTTGTTTGCTGATTATGGCTGAGTTCGTAATTGCAGGCTTTGTTGCCCATGCCCTGCCTAAAATATGCTCAAAGACTTTTATGAACTCAATTACAACTGCATGTGTGCAGTCATGATACTTTATTTAAAATGAGTTCACAAAAGCAAACTTTGACAAAACTAAAAACAAAGTTTATTTGTTCTTGATGATTTGTAGTTCATTCATTTAAAAAATGGCTTTCAACACATTGTTCTAAGCTTTGTGGAAGAAACCGTTTTCGAAAACATGGTACAAAAACTTGCGGAAATAAGAAAACTGAAAAGTTAAGTAACAGGAAACCCCTGACAGACCTATTTTACATTCGTAAATCGTGAGCATGCTGCATTTTCGTTACGAGAAATCTAATGATTTAATAAAGGGTCAATCACACCAAAAAAAGTTTTCACTACAGTAATATTATGATTATAAACAAACTAAAACTAGTTATACCCGCGGTGTTACTCGCGATAAACGGGTTAAAAGTAGCCTTTGTCATTTTCTTACCCCTAAACCACCACTACTTATTCAGAAAATCATGTCAAGTCAATCACTTAAAACAAATGTTTCCCACGGGCACCATAGATTTTACCGGGATATAAAGTAGCCTATTTGATATTCTAGACTATAATCTGTCTGTTCTGTATGCTAAATTTCATCCTGATCCGCTTAGTACTTCTGGAGTTATTGAGCAACAAACATCACATTTGCTCCCTGCCATTTTCCTGCAAATTCAGCAACAAAATAAAAACAAATGCCGACTCGACCGCAAAATGACAGTCGTTATACTTTTATGAACACAATTGTTGCCATGCTCATGCAGAACTATTGCTGTTTGTTTACATTTACGAACACAATTTTGGCAGTATTGCGGAAGTTTTACAATTACGAACTCAGCCTATATCCAGAGGTGTCAGATAGAGTAGGGTGTCTAGTGCCGCAGATGGGGTCGTATGAAATGATCCGCTTATACTTAGGCATGCATGCAAGCTTATCGCAGTTCATTTTTACGTCCAAGGCAGTCCACCATACTGACACACCATAAAGAAGAATCGGTCTGATTACCGATGTGTATAGCCAGTGAGTGAATCTGGATTGCAGACCCCATTTGCTGCCGATGGCTTTCTTGCAGGTGAAAAGAGCTACCGTAGATTTTCTTATTCTTTCGTGTATGTTGCTCTTCCAATTCAGTTTTCTGTCTAAAATAAGACCCAGATATTTAGTTTCCTCTGAAAACTTTAATTGGATACCGTTTATAGGAGGGTCGATGTGCGGAATTTTATATTTCCTAGTGAATAGGACTAAATCGGTTAACGCTTAAACCACACCGATTCGCCCAAAGTGAATGCTTATTTAAAGCGTTTTGTAAGAGTTCTTTTAAGGTATCAAGATGCTTCCCTGAAACAGTTATAGCAACGTCATCAGCATAGGCTATCACTCTCCCTATCCAGACAGGTAAGAATTTCATTAACTACCAGATTCCAGAGTAGAGGGGAGAGAACACCGCCTTGCGGCGTACCTCTGCTGACAGATTTTCTAGCGGAACAGCCGCCTAGTTCTGAGTTAATTATTCTGCTAATCAGCATTAAATGAATTAACTCACCAAGCGAACTCTCCACATTCAGAGATGACAGTGCAGATGTGTCTACGTTGTTAAAAGCGCCTTCTATATCAAGGAATGCAACCATAGTATACTCTTTATGATGGAGGGAGTATTCGATAGTGCGTACTAAAGTGTGTAGCGCCGTTTCAACCGATTTTCCCTTACAGTAGGCATGTTGAGACATAGACATGAGTTGGGACCCAAAATAATCGCTAATCATTTTGTATGAGCAGTTGTCGTTTTGGCTTTGTTTCAATACAAGTTATCAGATCACTGTCATTGTCCTATTTTATTTCAACAAAAAATGTTATCAAATTTAAATTTTCTTTCAACTCCCAAGGACACACATCAAGAATACGAACGTGAAGAAGACAAAAAAGCCGAACAAGCATACATCGGCCAGAGATTGGCCAGAATTCCAAAGGAAGAACTTTACATGGTTCATCGATCACCTAAAAAACAAGTAAGACTCACTATCCGGACTGTCTCTAAAAATACATTGTCTCTTCATTTTGCAGCAATATGAAAACTACAACGAGCAAAATGACATTGAACTGTACATCGATTCGAATAGTCGTAGCTCAGGCGAACTCGCCGACACCGAATTAGAAGCAAATCTTCGACGACATTCGCGCAATTTCACCCTCTCCCCCGAGACCACTGATTACGATTCGAATTGTGGCGATTTGGATAGTCTTTCCAATGACATAAACATGCAAACTGATTTCGGTAAGCTCTACACAAGCATGCCAGTATTGGAAGACGGGCTGTCAAGTGGACATGCATCCGATACGGAAAACAACATCTCTGTTGTGATCGATAAGAAATATTTGGAGTGCAATAATTTGAGTGTAACAGCATTGGATGAGGTTGAGAACAATAGTGTCATAAATAACAACGGTCAAGATGAATCAGATATTGAAGTCAAACAGGCAATGAACGATGTGGCAACGAGTGATAGTGGTTGTTGCAATGCAACCCTCAATAATGGCGAGATTAAGGACTCTCATGTGTATGATGCCGTCTATGCAACAAGTAAGTTCTTTGATTTTATTTCAAGAAGAGTAGAATGAGTGCTATTCTTTTTTTAAGATGTACCACTAAACACTCCTCCACCGCCTCCAGCACCGGTTGCACATCGCCAGACAATAACCGAGGCCGAGTCCCAAGACATCCAAGAAGCAATGAAGGATATCCGGTCGGCCTTGCAACGTGCAAAAACTCTTCCCGAAAAGGCTAAATACTGCGACGAAGTACTTCCCGCCGGACGTGAATCACCAATATGGGTTCCTCGAACTAACTCACATGAAAATTCATCCGTCGATGTTATGCACAAAAGCCACAATCACAACAACGACGAAGAGGAACACGACACTGATTTGGAAACTGATCGGCTGTTGGGACAGCAGCGTCTTGACGACCAGGGATTCTACGATGACAAGGTTTGTGTGAAGACAATTTTATCGAATTCTACATCAATTCTTTATATTTGCAGCAACTTTGGTCAAAAAATTCAGCAACTCATTCGCCGACAACATCGGACATAACAATGTTAAATAACTCGACCAGTATTAAGCCGCAAACATTTTCTTCGGCTACCATAAGACAGGGAATTGGAACAGCCCTAACACCAACATCACCCGAACGATGCCAAATTATTGGCACCGGGGATGTGACAATAACATCACCCGAAAAGCTCCAATACTCAAAGAGTCCAACGGGCTCGATTAAATCTTTGAAAGACTCAACAAACAGTGATAAGAAAGCGAAAACACGCAACAAGGAAGGTAAGGTTTGATTTGAATTGGTTTCTCTTTTTGTTGCTGTTGTTGTTTGTTTGCCCCTGCCCTTCACAAAATGTTGTTTAAATGAATTGAATGATATTTTCTTCCTCATTCCACGCTTTCGTCCGTGCAATATAAATAATTAACGTTTTAAACAAATGTCGTATCATGTTGTTGCACTAAAAAATTTAACTAACGTAAGTCCTTAACGATGATGGTGTTCTTTATTTGATTTTGTTTGTATTCCCAAGACTGAAGAAACAGCGAGAAGTTTTCATGTTTAAAAAGTCAACTGTGTTCAATTCATCTCGATCTCAAAAGTGATCGGACGCACAGCTTTTCTTCCACTTAATCAGCGGGTTCTACTGCATTGCTCGACTTTCCTTATCTTTTCGGAGAAGTGTTCCCAACCAAATCAACCAACGAATGATGGTAGCGGAAGGATTCTCTTTTTAGAATCAACGGTAGTGTCCTCAGTTCTAGTTAAGCCGAATTACTTGGTGAACACCTGCTACTTCGACATATTTCAAGCCCAGGTCGTAAAACAAGAGCGGTTTTTCCGGCTCTAGCACTTGGAGTTGCATCAAGCGCCTGGTACTCCAGGTTAAAGGTTGTTCGTCAAGATGACTTTCCGGCTACTTAGAAAAACATTTAGTTGCGGAGCAACAACAGGCCTCGGAAACGAACGGAAATACTGATACGACCGAAGCAAATGTAATAAGGACAACGAATTTCGGATATGCACGTGTAATGCTAGGCCACGTGCTGCCGAACAATTAGAGGAGACTTCAACTGCTACAAAGCAGACATTACCGCTATCCAGGAAATCCGATGGGATGGACCGGGCCAAAAGAGGATGAAAAACTGCGACATTTACTATGGTAATTTCTACCGAGAGGAACAACAGCGGCTCTTTGGATGCGGATTCGTCGTGGGAAGCAGATTCAGGCCAAAAGTCTTGAGCTTCAAATGTGTACGCGAACGCATCACGACGATCCAAATTAAGTCTAAATTCGCCAACATTAGCATAAGAGACAAAATATTACATCAAAGACGAGTTCTACAAGCTCCTTGACAAAATTTGTGAGCAATGTCGGTCTGTAGGCACTTGTCCAGCATTCTAGATGTTTGAACTTTCCGAGGAGCCAACTCCGACTCGGACCATTACCTCGTCGTTGCCAAGGTAGTGCTACGAATATCCCGGCAACGGCCAAAACAAGGAAATGCTGCAAGAAAATTCGATGTCGGACGGCTACGATCGCAAGAGGTCGCCAGATCTTTCTCTGATAGAGTGTCCTATGCCGCCAACATCAAGTATCGAGGACCAGTGACAATATTGCAAGAAAGCAGTTAGAGATGCGGCCTCTAATCTGCTAGGTTTCGCACAGCCACTAAATCAAAACTCCTGGTTTGACGAAGAATGTAGGCAGGCGTATGCAAAGCGTCAGATCGAGGATGTTGAGAAAGCCAACAGCAGGAATGAAGTTCGGAGGTTCTACCAGCAGGTAGAACAGCTGGCTCAAGGCCATCGAGCAAGAACCGATGCCTGCAGAGATGAGCAAGGGAAAATCCTAGTAGAATAGCAGTCGATACTGAAGACTTAGAAAGACCACTTCTGTAGACTGTGCGACGACGAACAATCGACGATCTAGATAAGAGAATACACCAAATCATCTGTAAGACATGGTTGGAAGAATGCATGCCCGAATGCATGAATGGAAACTCAGCATTGTTTTCTTGATCCTTAAGAAAAGATATCCTCTAAACTCCGCCAATTACAGTGGAATCAGTCTCCTTAACATCGCTTATAAGATCCTCTCTGCCTTCTGAAGCCTTCCGTCAAAAATCTGATTGGTCCTCATCAATGTGGCTTCAGACAAGGAGCGGTCTTGAAAAATGTTAAGCAAATATGACAGTTTCGTTTGTTGGCTTTTACATTAATCCAGAAAGGGCATGCCAACAAGTTAACAGCTGTTCAGGGTAGCTTTTGGGGGTATTTGTTCACAATTAAGTTGAAGAACGTTATATCCATGAATATGAAAACTTCCGCGTCGTTTCTTTATAATTTATTTCCGTCGACCACTGACAAGACACAAAAATGTATGATTTTCATAACTATTCCAGCCTTACATGATCCTGCAGTTCTCATCGAAGGAGTACTATTTCGAGCAAGGTATTTGGGGTCGACACAACTCGTCTGCGAGGGCCAGCCAACGAAATCCACTCGAATGATGCAAGCCGAAGAAGCTGTTTCAAGGATCAAGGTACGTCCAAAACCAATCATAACATTTGAACACTTTCATTATCAACATCACCAAAGAATAATGTACTAACTTAATTCCCACTCTTTATTCGCATGCATACTAACAGGCTTTGGTAAGTTCGCTCAATTAACAACACTACAACACTCCCAATACA
Source organism: Sphaerophoria taeniata (assembly GCA_943590905.1). Lineage (NCBI taxonomy): Eukaryota > Metazoa > Arthropoda > Insecta > Diptera > Syrphidae > Sphaerophoria > Sphaerophoria taeniata. Next base: position 32,657,278 of record OX016541.1, read on the forward strand.
ATGTGTTCTAAAGTGCTCGTTGATTAAATGCTTTTAATGATTTTTCTAGGCACCAGAAGGTGAAAGCCAGCCATCCACCGAGGTTGATCTCTTCATATCAACCGAGAAAATAATGGTCCTTAACACTGATCTCAAAGAGATCATGATGGACCACGCTCTACGTACAATATCCTACATCGCTGACATTGGCGATCTAGTTGTTCTAATGGCACGACGTCGATTCGTCCCCTCCGACACCGACGAAGGTCCCAAACCAAATCGAACGCCCAAAATGATTTGTCATGTTTTCGAAAGTGACGAAGCACAATTTATTGCACAATCAATTGGTCAGGCATTCCAAGTGGCCTACATGGAATTCCTCAAGGCAAATGGAATTGAAGATCATAGTTTTGTTAAGGAAATGGATTACCAAGAAGTGCTCAATAGTCAGGAGATCTTCGGTGACGAATTGGAGATCTTCGCTAAAAAGGAATTGCAAAAAGAGGTCGTTGTACCGAAGGCAAAGGGTGAAATACTCGGTGTAGTGATTGTGGAAAGTGGCTGGGGTTCAATGTTGCCTACGGTGGTAATTGCAAATTTGATGTCAGCCGGCGCTGCAGCTAGATGTGGTCAGTTAAATATTGGCGATCAGTTGATTGCTATAAATGGCTTGAGCTTGGTTGGGCTTCCATTGTCGACATGCCAGAGTTATATACGGAATGCAAAAAATCAGACTGCTGTTAAATTTACGGTTGTGCCTTGTCCGCCGGTGGTCGAGGTTAAGATAAAACGGCCGAATACCAAATATCAATTAGGATTTAGTGTTCAAAATGGGGTGGTAAGTTTTTTTTTTCTGTGGGAAATTAAAATTCCTCTGTTTTGTTGATAGATTTGTAGTCTCCTACGCGGTGGAATAGCGGAGCGAGGAGGCGTTCGCGTGGGTCATAGAATAATTGAAATCAATAATCAAAGTGTTGTGGCTGTTCCTCATGAAAAAATTGTGAATTTATTAGCTACATCTGTTGGCGAGGTAAATTACAAGAGAACTAACCTCAAATACATTTTGACTCTCGTTTGCTTTATAGATTCTAATGAAAACAATGCCGACATCAATGTTTAGACTCCTGACTGGACAGGAAAATCCAATTTTCATCTAACTGTTTTCAATTTTCCAATTAAAAAACAAAAATCATACTTATTGCTATTTTAGTCTGTAAGAAGTATATTTAAACAAAAAAGAAACCTAACGAAAATTTGAAACCAAAAATACAAAGAAAATACCCACACGCACTAATTTGCTATCTGCGGCAACGATTTATCTTGAAAATATTATTTTGACAAACTCAAAAAAGCAAAATTTATTATAGTCTTTGTATAAGAAACACGAAAAGTAATTCAAATCACTGTCAAGATTTCTTCTGCGAACACCAAGCAATCAGTTTTTAGAAAACAAGAGTCGAAAACTCAAACGAATTTAAATTTGTCGCGCTCTTTTGTTTCGAATAGAAATGCAATGAATTCAGTCTTCTTGAGTTTAATATGTTTTGATTCACTTCACGCAAACGAGACTGAATTAATTCTATGCGTGATTTAATTAATTTAATTTTTAATTTTTTGTTAAGTAACAAAATATATTTGCATTGAACCAAAAAATTAATAAGATTATAAAATGTGTAAATAATTTGTTTATTTAGTTTTATTTTTAAATTAAATATTGTACTTCGTATTTTCAAATTTATTTTTTGTTATCAAATTTTATTATTAAAAAACAATATTTTTATTTATTGGGTTATCGTGCCATTTGCATCCATAATTATTTCATTTTTCACTGTGTAATATTTTTATTTAGTTTTTAATTAATTTTCAATACAAATCACATAAATATTATTTAATAAACGAATTTTTCGTATCCGATTTATTTATTTTTTATTTTGTATCAAAATAAAAAGACAACAACCAAGAATTGGGTAAAACACTTCAAAAGAACAAAAATGACTTCAGTATGAGTCACACCTTGGCCAACCTAACCAGATATAACAGATACGGAAACAATTTACGTGAACACCTGGTTCAAGGCCTTAATTTCACGGTGGATTGAATCCACATTGTCTTTTTTATGTATGTATTAACATATTTTTGCAAACAGTTTTATTTGCCTTGTTTTAACTTTATAAAAAATTTTAAATTTCAAATTTTAGGGATCCGCCACACTCCCTATTGTTCATCCGTCAATTCTATTAGTTAACGCAAGTACCAGTCTATACGCCCATTAAATATCATACTGGTGAATGTTTTTCTTTCTATATTACTGAGTCCAGAAGCAGATTAAACTCTCTGCTCTCTCGGTAACCACAGTCTGAAACTCCCACAAGGGGCCTACCGCAACTGTAGTTGACATTCAAAGGTCATTATAGACTCTATGAATGGGGCTTAACAACTACCCCAGAGCACCAATTTATTTCTGAAGACTAGGTAGTCTCTTTTGTTTTTATTGTACTCTTTTTTGAATGTGTGAAATTATCACACATTCGTACATTTTTGCAAAAGGATATTTCCAGCTTCGTTGAGTTAATATAATGAGCTCAACAGGAACACTCGTGTCTATTGTCATGCAGTCTCTAGCCAGTTGTAGTTACGGTGAACCAAGCTGGAAGGCTGCATGACTCATTGCCATGCACCACGCACTTTTAAAGAACACTCATTGGTGCCTTTTCTATCATATTGATTTCAAGTACAGTCTCAATTAATCACTGTGTTACAGAAAAAATGATTATGATACTTGTACAATGAAAAACGTAGGCCCATTCGCCCAGACCGAAGTCTGCACCAGATTGGAGGTTGGACCTTCCGCACATGAGCGGCAAGAAATCTATACTCGATATTGCAAAGCAACACTTTCTAAATTCCTCACCCACTCTTCGCAGAGCAACCAGATATAACAGTCAGATCAGCCGAGAAATGTTGCCAATTCGTTCTACATGGACACATAGTCCTCACCCTTTTAATTCACAGGAACTTATTGCTAAGCCGACGTGGCTGTAAACCCTAAGGATGATGACCGAATTTTTGTGACATCTAAGAAAAGCTAAGCCCTTAGTGGTTTACCCTCGTATCGAAGCCATCGTATTCAAATTCAACGTCCTTTCTTTTCGACAACATAAGCATGCTTTGGCCCCCGTTAACCGACAAACGATAATTTCCGGAGGCGTATTTTACGGACGGATTGTGCTCATTTTTGTGTTTTTGTTTTTGAAAAATTATGCCTTCTCTAAAAAAACATGTGCTGGATTTCAAGAGCCTCTACGGAACCTACCTGTTGAACTTGAACCCTGGGGCCTGATTATGCCATTATGGGGTTCGCGGCGGATCGTTTTCAATTCGACCTTTCAAATTCGACTCGCGTGTCGCGTCGTATTTCCTTATTAACGAACTCGCGGCGAAGCGAGAAAATGTCTTCCAGTATTCCAGTGATTTGACACTTAATATTCCAGTTAATAATGATAACAATGTTGCCGCATGTTAATATTTAAATGAGTCCCCGCAGCTGAAAAAATTAGTCATTTTGAAAACAAATGAGTCCCTCAAAGGAACGAAATAAAAGAACGTTCGATAAATTTTATTTTTCAAACAAAGGTTCTTCTAATAGAAGATTCTGAACTTTGGCAGTTGATAGCGGCCTTTTTTGAAGCTACATCTGTTGGTTATCATTAATTCAGTCTGTTTTGTAAGAGTATTGAGTCCCCGCAGCTGAAAAAAATAGTCATTTTGAAAATAAATGAGTCCCTCAAAGGAACGAAATAAAAGAACGTTCGATAAATTTTATTTTTCAAACAAAGGTTCTTCTAATAGAAGATTCTGAACTTTGGCAGTTGATAGCGGCCTTTTTTGAAGCTACATCTGTTGGTTATCATTAATTCAGTCTGTTTTGTAAGAGTATTGAGTCCCCGCAGCTGAAAAAAATAGTCATTTTGAAAATAAATGAGTCCCTCAAAGGAACGAAATAAAAGAACGTTCGATAAATTTTATTTTTCAAACAAAGGTTCTTCTAATAGAAGATTCTGAACTTTGGCAGTTGATAGCGGCCTTTTTTGAAGCTACATCTGTTGGTTATCATTAATTCAGTCTGTTTTGCAAGAGTATTGCTTACATGTTATAATTTGCATGAGAAGAAGAATGTTAATAAACATGCAGAAATGAAAATAAACTCTTTTTTCATACACTAACTGTAGAATACTTAAAAAAATGAGTCAAATTTAATAATATGAGTCCCTGAACCAGCTTATCAAAAATCACTCTCTCAGAAAATGCCGAAGAGAGCTTGCAATAAGCTTAATCTTACGACAAATGTCTCATCACTTAGTGCAGTGTTTGTTGTTAGTAGACTAAACTAAAGCAAACAAACACGTATGCAATAACAAACATAAACAAAAATGAGTCCCTTTTGACTCAAATGAATCTCAGTAGTAACTCTGAATAAACACTCTTTCGCCTGTGAATCCAGCAAACATTTATGACATTTCAAATACGCCTTCGAATTCGTTAATTGGTCGAATTTAAGGCCCCTATTACCGTTGGCGAGTCGAACGTTCGATGTGAGATGTTCTCATTGGCGAACTAACACATTCGACGTATTACAGTCGGCGAACTAAACAATTCGTGTTCGAACTGAGTTCGAAATAGAAAAAAAAGAAAAACAAATAAATAAAACGTCAAATCATAAATGTTCAGCACAAAACTATTTAAAATCACAGTACACAAAATACAAGGTATTATATTGCGCATCTGTCAGAAACCAAAATGACAGAAGTGAGAAAAGGCACAAAAAGAAATGCCAAAAATTTCGGATCCATTGTCAAATTCGTCAAAGGAAAAAAATGGCTGATATTTTTAGTAATGAGACAGACAGAGACAGAAATCTAAAGTTTTGTTCTTTTCTTTTTACTTTTCTTTTATTATGACATTTTGGATCCGAAATTTGACATAATATGCGCGAACTTGAGAAGAAGAAAATCGGGAATATAATACCTTGTAATCTGTGTACTGTGATTTAAAATGTGTTGTCTATTGCCTTGAAATCAAAAAGGAGAACGCTCAACATTCCATGTTAATTTTTGTTTGTTGTTTGCTCCTTTCAGAAACGTAAGTTCTGGTTCAAGACAATTTATTCAATAAGCAATACGCTAAAGCCGCAGTTGCCCGTAGCTTAGTGGTAAGGTGCGTTAGCTGCTAAGCAGAGGGTTCGAGTCCTACTCGCGCCAGAGCTTCTCAACTCTGCCCTTCGGAATCGGCGTTAAATTGTAGGTCCCCTCAATTCTTCACACGCACTCACAGAATTGTTGATGAGAGTAAGCCACTTAGACCTTGGCTCTTCAAGAGCTGTCGCGCCACTCTATTTAATACGCTTAAGCCAGAAATATAATAGAAAGGACTTTTGGTGTAATTAAAACTCGTTTTGAATTGCAAATCCTGAGATTGTAAAAAAAGCCATACCATGCCAACAGCTGGAATACCTACAACACTCCAAGCAATATAAAAGCCCAACGTAGAAAAAACGAAATAATGGGATCTTTGCAGATAATAAAAGCAAACATTGGAGTGCAATTCAACTCAAGTCCATTCTATTGAACAATTTAGTCTTGACTCTATAAAATCAATAAATCTAATTTGATTTTTCAAATTTAAGGATTTTTCTTTTCCATTCCTAGGTATTCTTTTTTTCGACGGTTTTTGTCCAGATTTTCATTTACTTTTCTTTTTTTTGCTGCCTTTTATACATCAAGAAGTTTCTCTTTCTGAATTTCACAACTGTTTCTCGAAAATCTAGCAATATTGGACAAAAATATTACTTTTATTCAAGGTTCGGGCTCTTCTCACACAATGTGTAACGTTCGACAAATTAAAACACGAACGACGTTCAAATTAACGAACATTCGATTCTCATAATACAGTGAGATCCAACTTCGAAATACGTGTGACATTAAAGTCGAATGTAAAGGTTCTCGATTCGCCAACCGTAATACGAAAATCTTACACTCACATGTTTTTAAGTTCGACTCGCCAGCGGTAATAGGGGCCGCAATATCATTCGCTTGACGTGTTGTAAGCTTTTTTTATGAGTATGGTTGATAATTTTTCCATAACTTTCACTTAACTGAATCAATGTATTGGATATCGCAATTTCGCGATTAGAGAGGCCATAATCTTTGTATTTGTATGCAGTGATTTTTACCTTTTCTTCTACGATGAGATCTTCTTAAAAATCCGCCAAGACAATTTTAATGCCACACAAAAAGATTTCCTACGACCCTCAATAAAATATTCAAATAACTTTATGAAATACACACTTTTGATTGGTCTGTTTTTATACGAATTTCCGCCTTTGAATTTCACTTTTTATATTTTCACCCCTATTATCGCTCGCGAGTCGAACGTTTGACGTGGGATGTTTTCATTAGCGAACTAACACATTCGACGTATTACGGTTGGCGAACTAAACAATTCGAGTTCGAAAGTAAAAAAAAAACTAAATAAAACGTCAACTCATAAATGTTCAGAACAAAAGTATTTAAAAAAAAAGAGTATTCCATTGTCTTGAAAATTGTATCAAAAAAGAGGCTCAAGACGGTCTATTCAATAAACAACACGCTAAAGTCAGAAATATAATAGAAAGGACTATTAGTGTCCCTAAAACTCGTTTTCGCTGTCTATTAAATTAAAGGAAAATGCATTACTCTCCTTCAAGAGAAAACAAATTGTAAACGCGTGCTGTACCTTGAACAACTTTTGCATCAAATAACGAATTGCAGAACCAGAGATTGTAAAGTAGGAAATAACAACGGGAAACTCAAAGCAATATAAAAGCCCAACGTATATAAAACGAAATGATGCATATTTGCAGATTATAAAAACTAACATTGCATTGCAAATCAAGTCAAGTTCATTCTTTTGAACAATTAAGTCAATAAATCTACATAATTTGACTTCTCAAATTTAAGGATTTTTTTTCCATTTCTAGATATTCAATTTGTCGACGGTTTTTTGTCAAGATTTTCATTATCTTAACTTTTTTCTGCTGCTTTTTATACAGCAAGAAGTTTCTCTTTCTGAATTTCATAACTTCTTCTAGAAAATCTGGCGATATCATTACTTTTATTCAAGGTTCGAGCTCTTCTCACACAATGTGTAACGTTCGACAAATTAAAACACGAATAACGTTCAAATTAACGAACATTTGATTCTCACAATACAGTGAGATCCAACTTCGAAAAACATGTGACTCTATAAGTCGAATGTAAGGTTCTCGATTCGCCAACCGTAATACGAAAATCTTACAGTCCCATGTTTTTACGTTCGACTTCGGAAGAGTCCAGAAGTCTTCTGAAACCATTCCATTGGACTGATTTTGACAGACGAAATGCTTCTGAGAAGAGCAGAACTCATCTGTTTGAAAACGGAATCGTCCGAAGAATGACACAAATACATCATTCATAACCCTTTTCATTTGACGTACCTAGAAGAAGGAACGACAAAGAAAGACCAATTGAAAACGACAAAGAGTGTTGCCAAGTCTATAGGTATACGGAAAATTGCAGTGTTTTGCTGGGAATATTTGTTTTGATTTTGATCTATTTTTTGTTGGCACTTCTATTTATGATTCATATATTCCTTACCCAATGCAAGTATAACTTTTTTTTTAAATCTAGTTTAAACAAAACCAATTTCAACCATTCTAGTAACTGATTTACGATTAAACAAATTTAATTGAAATTATTCACAAGTTACAAAACCTACAGTCCATTTATTTTTAATACATTTTATTTAAGGCGAATGTTCAAGAACTTCTAATTTCAATAAAAAAATAAAAAATACGACGTGATAATTGTTGTAATATTTACCAAATAAAGAAAAAAAAAATATAATTACATAAAAATGTTGTTTATTAAAATATTAATAAAAAGAACAGTAAAGAAAACTAAACTTTAAATCAATGTGTAAAAACAAAAAAACTAAATATAATCTTATTAATCGTAGTTAGATCCATGTAAAATAAATAAAACAATAATATTTAAATTGACATGTCTTACATAGAAATGTATTTAAAATAAATAAATATATAACTTTCAGCAGCACAATAAAAAAATATATAAATAAAAAAAAATATTTTAACTATTTTTTCAGTTTTACACATTTTTTGCTTAATTTTAGTGGTTTCAATTTAAACAAAAATTATTGTATTTATAAGTTCTTCTCTTCAACATCTGCTTCAATGTTTCCTTTATTTGGTAAAATCCTGATTGCAGATATTCATTACTTTTTGTTTTTGCTGTGAGGAGGAACGTCCAAAATAACAAAAAAATAAAAAAATTGTGTTACGCAGACTGTATTATTTATTGTAAGCATAGTATAAAATAATAAACAGATACATAAATGAATGTCTTTAATTGTTGAAACAAAAATCTGTAAAATGAGTAAACAATAACAATTATTATTATTTGTTGCAAAATACTACAAGCAAAATGAACACAATAGTCATATATATATACAGACAAACAAATTATTACATAATTATGTATCAATCAATCAATAAATGGCATATAATTTCGCATTTTTTAACAAAAAGTTGTTTGTTCGTACACTTGTATTGCAATAATTGATATAGAAAAAGGTAAGCTCGAATTCAAGCTGTAATAAGTATAGTTCCAGTAATTTAGTAATTTTAAAACTCATAATCTGTTGGAAATATTCCTAGTGGACTGAATTTTTGTATTCACTTCTAATTGCTTTTTAGCAACTTGAAACAAAAATCCGATCTTTTTTCATGAGAATCTACTCCTTTTCGTGACTTAAAATCACGAGAATTGAGGGGATCGAAGTCGGTGCCGTGATATAACGCCGAACGAAATAACGCCGAAATCTGAAATTCGGCCTTATTTCATTTTACCAAAGTGAAATAACGCCGAATTTTCGCACTCGGCCTTATTCCACTTTGTCAGTTTTAATTTTTTTAGATTTCGTCAGGTATCAATGCCATTTTCTATACTTTATAATAAAAAAGACAGTGTTTTATAGGTAGCCTTCTTATGTTTTGAAATAAATTCACCTTAAACAAAATTATGCTTTTCACAAAAATTACTTTATCAAAAAAATAATGATAATCTTCTTTATAAAGGGTCCGCCAAATAACTTTTTTTTTTTGAAAATGCTATAAGAAACTACTGAATATTTTCTCAAATTTCTTTTTTTATTTTTTTGGCACCGAGGTGGCCAAACGACATCAGCTCTGCGGCTGATAATGCGATCTTCAAAAACAGGGCGCAAAACATCGAGTGTAGCTTCGGCTGTGTGGCACGTAGCGCGCGAGTTATGATTTATATTCTTATATTTGTGATTGAAAGAAAAACACGATTTTCGATAAGAAAGCTTTAACAATTTTTTTTTATTATATTTTTAATGTTTTAACATTGAGTGACAAGCTTCGACTGACTGTCGCAACCCGAGCATGCATACACCAAATACACAGCTTCATACTTATGTTATGTAAAACGATGATGCTGTTTCTGTTCGTTGTATGTACTGAACATGCTGCTGTCTACATAACGAAAACTGGGGTGGAATCGTGTAAAGTGATTTGTGATCGGTGATAATCACAAATCACAAATTTTGTCTGCGTAAGGTGATAGTCACATGTGATAATCACCAATTTGCTACTTTTCCTTGTGGCAGCTATTTTGCTATCACATTGATATAAAATTTTTTGTTTATTGATACTTGAACAGTCAAATAGAATAAATATATTCGAACTTCAAATTTCAATTTCAATTTCAAAAAAAAAAATTTTTCGTTTTCTAATTTTCTGTTTTCCTAATTCTCTGCCCCGCCGTTTCTTTTTCAATATCAACTCATGTAATAAAATGCTTGCAAATAGTGGCGCTACAATCGGTTGCCAGAGTGATTGTACTAGTCATAATATGTCATTTGTTTTTTTGGGAAATGATGCCAAGCTTCGAAATATTTTTGGTGATCACCTTACACAGAAGGAAAATAAAATGTGATCACATTTTATAGTCACAAAGGTGATAATCACAAATCACCTTACACGATTCCACCCCTGGTTTATCATTTGTCATGCAAAAACGATGATACTTGTTCTGTACGTTGAATGTACTGAACATATGCTGCTGTGTACATAACTCCTCCGCCCCGAGATTCAGGGGTGGAATCATGTAAGGTGATTTGTGACTATCACATTGGTGACTATCAAATGTGATCACATTTTATTTTCCGTCTATGTAAGGTGATCACCAAAAATTATTCGAAGCTTGGCACCACTTTCCACAAAAAACGTTTGACGTTTCAATTTTGAAATAAAAATCTCTGGTATGTGTATGGCAAAAAAGCAACCGATTGTGGCGCCACTATTTATAAGCATTTTATTACATGAGTTGGTATTAAAAAATAAACGGCGGGGCAGAGAATTATTAAAACATAGAATTAGGAAAACCTGATAGTACTAGGTATTTCATATACAAACACCAAGTTTTGACATAAAGCTATAGAATGTTTGTTGTAATTGAATTGTTGTGGTTTGTTTACTTTTTTTTGCACACATTTCAAAAAATTATATTATGGGGTGAAATCATGTAAGGTGATTTGGTACCAAAAGACGAACCTCGCCAATAAGTTATTTTCTCTCTCCATTATTTTCATTTTGTTTTTAAATAATTACACGTTAATTTTGTATGAAAACTTGACAAAATATTCAAAACAATTGAAAGGGGTTCAAAATTGTATATGAATGTGATAACAAAATAGCTGTCACAAGAAAAAGTAGCAAATTGGTGATTATCACTTGTGACTATCACCTTACAGGCCGGCTCCACTGGGCATGAACGATGCCCTGTTCATGAACATGTCTTGAGAAAATCCAATGGAGGCAGAAAAATCCATGCCCACACAGACATCTTGTCGAAGAATCTTGTTTTTTGAACATGGCATGAGCGTGGTTCAAAACATGGGCATGAATTTTGACGTTTCGTGTACGTGTTGCTACGACGGAGTTGATGTGACTATTATGAGGACCTTGCTTGGCATGCTCGCAGAAGCGCGGCTAGGTACGCCGGAATGGGGTGGTCCTTGTCCTCATACAGCCAGTCGTATAAAGCAAAAGAAAAATATACTTCATGCCAAGACTTGAGGGCAAACTAACGACGGACGGACTAAATACTTCACCCTACCAAAGCTACGGGTGACGGATGGATGTCACCCTGAGTGCCTTTCTTCCCTCCCAATATTGCCTTTCGGCAACGCCTTGACACCTCACGCACTCTTGGTCTTAAGGAGATGTCCCTGGTCCAGTATTTTTGTTTAATCACACTAAAACAAGAGAATCGGCACTTACATCTTGCACACTTACACCCATATGGTTATCTTACTTAAAAATTCATATTCAGTTCCTTGACATGCTCTTTATTAAAATTTAATAGAAAGATTAATCATTACTGAATTTATCATTATCTTAATTTATATTCATGTGCATATGCATTATGTTTTCTTAAAAGAAATTATTTGGCTACTTCTTGAAATCTTATAACAGAATATCTATAATATAGTATATTTATTTGAATTCTAAGTCTAATTTATAAGTGCATGCATAGGTAATAGAAATTTTATTTCAATTACTCTAATTATTCGTTTGTTTACTTTCTTTTCCTTTTTCTTTTGTTTAGTTCAATTCACCAATGTGCGAAAAGAGCAAAGCTATAAGTATTAATAGTTTGGCCTGTTATGAGAAAAAATAACTGTCATGATACTTTTGGAGACTTACCGCTTTGTTGAGTTTGTGCACAAATCCAACGGGGTTCCTTTTATGTTATTTGATTTTTGATGACGTATGCAACTCGCAGCCAAACTATTACACAATCACTTTTAATACTTTAATTGAGCTCTTTCTCTCTTTTCTTTTTTTTTGTTAGCAACTAATGTCTTTTACCTTTTTTTCATTTACCTTGCACTTTACTCTGACCTTTTTTTTTTGTTGTATACTAATTTCTTTCTTTTATTCAAATTTTAACTATCTTCTCTATTTTTCTTTTGACTAACTTAATTCTTTACTTTACTTTAGCTTTAAATATTTTTCTTTTTCTTCTTTTACATATGTTTTTTTTTTGTAATTTTCACTTTTCACTTTTGTAAGCCCCCTCCCTTGTACACGTCCCGATGCCCCAGAGCTTCCGTTTAAGATTGGTTACCCTCTTAACGCTGATACACTATGGTTTTTTCCTTTTTTGTTCTTTTTATGTATACTTGAGCGAACCGACGCAATTCCCGAGCTCGAATAGACTGAGCCTGAATAATGATTTTTCTGCCAATCAGCAAGTTATAGGAAGGCTCTGCTCGACTTCAGGCTTTGGAATAGTGCCGTTGTTGAGGAGTTTAACGTGGATATCTCTAGGCTTGGTTGAGAGCGTCACTGTAAGATGATTTTTATTTGCCTCGGAGCGCTTATCTTCCTCTCTGGGCTTCTTTATTGGAAAAAAGAAAGACGCTCACCCTCGTGCACGTGGGTGAGACGTCAAAATGAATAATTCCTTTATAGCAGGAACAGAAAAGCCTATTTAATTACCCTGGTTAGAAACTGTCACATTTGATTGTTTTAAAGAGATTTACCTGATTTTTTTTTTTTTTTGGAGAATACTTCTTATAAAATCATTAATATAAAGCTCACTTGCTTTAGGTTTCCTCTGGATAACCCATTAACCTCTCTCTTTTTGTTTTTCTTTTCTATGGTACTGCTTGTATGGGAATGCAATAACTACATAGATTATGATAAAAAAGTTACTAATATTTCATAGCAACCTAAGAATTCAATCGATCAACAAAACGATGGAAGAAACTTACTCAAATTCTAGATCTAATCGTGGCCTCAGAAAATTTCCCTTTTTGAGGAGAGGTCTTCTTAAGTTGGTGGTCCAAAAGGAAAAGACCGATTTAGAGAAAATGGTGATAAGCCAAGCTTTCACGAATGCAATCAAGTTGTTAGCCCTGCTTCCTGCTCGAAAACAATTGAACGAAGCCACACTTGAGAATTCCCAACCATTAATTTCGAATACCATTTGCATGACAGGGTGCCTCATCGTGTTAGAGTGTTTATAATTATTTGTTTGTATGCTGTAGCTATCAGTTGTCTTTTTGAGGATATATACATTTAGAAAATGTTTAGATTCAGAAAATAATGCTAAATTGGTCACCAGGGCGTATACGTACTTTTTTTTCTTTTCTTTTCTTTTTTTTTCTTTTTGATTCGTAACAAACCTTTTTCGTTTCGAGGACTTTCCGAAGAATCGAAAAGGAAACGAATCCCCTTTTTTTTATTGTTTAATATCCTTTCCGTGAAATCTTCCTATCAATTTCCCTTGCAGATCTTCCAGGTCATATAAACAGTTTCCTATTTTTTTCCTCACCCTGCACTTCAGAAATTTGGGCTTGAATTTAGCAGCTTCTTGCTTGGAGAAGGAACTCTGACCAAAATTTCTGCGAAAAACTTCTTGCCCCTCTTGAAAATGAATATTTTTCGCCCTAAGGTTGTAAGTCTTCTTTGCCTTACTGTGAGAACTATCCAAGTTTTCTCGGATACGCTCTCTCATTAGACTCATTCTATCCTCTTTTGGAATTGTTTTCGCATTAGGATCACTCAAAGACTTCAACTGTCTAAGAATTGGATACTCACATCCACTCAAAATCATATTTTGCCCAAATAAGGCATGATAGGGTGAACTTCTAATTGATGAGTGGTAATCACTACGAAGGGTTGCGGCTATAGTTGAAATGTACTTATCCCAGTCTTGATGGTTTTCTCCTACAAAGATCCTTATTTTGGATATTATCTCTCGATTAGCTCGTTCCGAGCAGTTTGCTTGTGGAGAGTATAGAGCTGTCTTGACATGCTTGATCTTGTAATTTTCTAGATGTTTCGAGAACTCTTGGGACACAAACTGCTTCCCATTATCGCTGTGGATGTATTCTGGTGTTCCGAATAAATGGTATACGTTCTTTTCAAGAAAACTACAAATCGAACTAGAGTTTGCCTTACGTAAAGGTTTCAAAAATATATACTTCGAAAAGTGGTCGATCGCTATGAACAGAGAGATATTGCCAGCTTTGGTGCGAGGATACGGCCCAAGAAGATCGATATATAGTCTCTGCATGGGTCTTTCTGTGATAACTTGCATGCCCATTTTTGGTCGGAGAATGGCATTTGCAGGTTTTACACTTTTACAGACGTCGCAATTGCCAATAAAATTTTTAACCTGTTTGGTCATATTTGGCCAAAAATATTTCTGCCTTATGCGAAATAAAGTCTTCACGAGACCGCCGTGTGTTCCAGGTGCCGCACAATGTTCATTGGCTATGGCTTCGTTGGTTAGCTCCTCTGGCAACCATAAACGCCAAAGGGTTTCTTCTTCATCTGGGGAACCTGATCTGAAATCAACTCGCTTATACACGTAATTAGCGGAAACGCAAGTATCTGGCAAACTAGCTTGGTTATCTTCTATATCTTTCTTGAGTTTTTTGTACTCATTCGAATCAAAAAATGGTGATTACAAATCGATCTCACATTGCCTTGCAGTTGGTGTCAATTCACACATATCAAGCCGAGATAGAGCATCTGGAACGATATTCAAGCTCCCTTTCCTATGTTCCATCTCGAAAACAAAAGATTGGAGTTTAATACTCCACCTGGCCAAACGCCCACTCAATTCTTTCTGTGACAACAGCCATTTTAGACTTGAGTGGTCAGTCACGATTTTAAAAGGCAATCCTTCAATATACGGCCTAAATTTATTAACGCACACAATAGCAGCTAAGCATTCCTGCTCGGAAACAGTATAATTCCTCTGTGCCTTGTTCAATTTTTGAGAAACGTATGCAATAGGATGTTCTCGTCCATCCTTATCTAGTTGGTAAAGGACTCCTCCTACGCCTAAACTAGATGCATCACATTGCACTACAAACGGTTTTGTAAAGTCCGGTTCTGCCAACACTGGAGTTGTTGTGAGAGCTTCCTTTAATTTTTCAAATGATTCTTCGGCTTGTTTGGTTAGTGAGAACTCCTTTCCTTTTCGTAGACAATCTGTGAGTGGAGCAGAGAGAGAAGCGAAATTAGGAATGAACTGACGGTACCATCCCGTCATTCCAACAAAACGACGCACTTGGCGTGAGGTTTTAGGCAATGGAAATTCTGTAATGGCTGCTACTTTTTCAGGGTCGGTCTTTAAACATCCCTGGCCTACGATATATCCTAAGTACTGAATTTCTTTTTGACAGAACTTACTCTTTTCCATATTGATTGTGAGGTTGGCACTTTGAAGACATTTGGCTAAATCAAGAAGAACAGCAATGTGCTCCGCAAAGGTCTTTGTGCAGACTAACAAGTCGTCTAGGTAGACGAATACATTATCCCGAAACCGAGTTGGTATGACTTTGTCTAAAAGACGCACTAGCCTTTGAGAAGCATTGCAGAGGCCGAATGGCATCACTGTAAACTCTAGCAGTGGCATTCCGGGTACTGCAAATGCGGTCTTCTCTCTCGAGCTTTTTTCTAAAGGAATTTGATGGAAAGCTTGCTGAAGATCAATTTTGCTGATATAATGTGTGTTCTTCACCCTACTCAACAACCCTCCAATGTGCTGAAGAGGATATGCGTCCTTCTTGGTTACATTGTTTAACTTTCTGAAATCCACGCATAATCTTATCTTCCCATCTGGTTTCCGAACTATTACTATGGGTGAGCTCCATGGACTCTGGCTTTCGACTACTATCCCTAACTTCCGCAATCTCTCAATTTCACCATACACTTCTGCTTCGCGTGGTGGGGATAAAGGGTAATATTTGGACTTGATTGGAACAGCATCACCAGTATCTATGAAATGCTCTTCCATATGCGTTTTTCCTAGCCCTGATTTTGCAAATGATGGGAATGCTTCGATTGCTTTCAAAAGTTCAAAACTCTGTTCATTTGTCAATTCTATAGCATTTGGATCTTTCCTGATTTGATCAATTAGAGAAATTTCAGAGACCTTAATTTGAGGAACAATATTAAATTTCTTCCAGAAATCAATACCTAGATATGCTTGTTGTTGTAGCGTTGGAACGATATAAAAATCAATAAGCTTCACAGAGTGGTTAAAACAAACTGGCACTCGACAATAGCCTTGAATTTTCTGCTTGGTGCCATCTGCAGTGCTAATCGTGGACGAGAATGGTTTGCTAGAAATGGAATTCCTCTTAAGAAAATCCAAACTGTCCTTTCCTAACACACTAACGGAAGCTCCCGAATCTAATAGTCCATAGATTGATTCATTACCAATCTTAATATTCAAAAAAGGTCTTCCATCCTCATTACCATCATCTACCATAGCCGACTCTAAAGCTAACCTGCGAGTTTTCCTATAAGTATATCGTTCTCTACATTTTTTTATTTTTTTGGGAAGGCTCGTTTTGGTGGTATTTCCAAGGATTCGGTTTCTTGCATTACGGTATCTCATTATTCTTTGGTGGAGAGAAAGTTTTGAGAAATGATCGGGACTTTTTTCAATATCGGAGCCTGAATGATCCGACTCTTGTAAACTGAGATTTATACCGGCATCCTTTTTTGTTATGGTTTCCTTAGATTGCCTATGGCTCTCTAAGGAATTTTTGTTAATGTTTATTGGCTCGGGGGTAGAGGTGTTGAACGAGATTCCCCGGCTACCATCTCGCTCACCTTCTTGTTTAACGAATGTCTCTTGCAGTTTGGTGTAGTAACACCCTTCTCCCCACATCGGAAACAAAACAAATTTCGTTTATCCAACGGACAGTCGTAAAAGGAATGGCCTATTTGGTCACAATTCCAACACTTGAAATTTGACGTATCTAGTGGCTCTCGAGTTTGCCCGAATTTATTCGAAATGGCTGCAACCTCTACTTCCGCTAAGTTGTCGGAGTTTTCTCCCGAAAGGGTTACTTCGACTTCATTTACTTTTCTAAAGTTACTCTGATATCTGTGGGCTGCTTGATGTGCAAGGAATTTCTCCGCTTGTCTTGCAACATCACGTAATTGCTCCAAATTACTGACTTGATGTGAAAACAAAAGTGACCCTAGACTTTCTTTGCAATTCTTTTTAATAAGATCTATCATCTTGACATCGCTAAGAGGTTCTTTCATTCTAGCATTCAATTTAAAGAGATCCAAATAAAAATCATCGAACGTTTCCTTAAAGTTTTGCCTGCGAGAAAGCATTTTAAGAAGTTTGTCGTGGTCATTTTCGACTCTGCTGTACTCTTTAATTATAGCTTGCTTAAGATTTTCGTAGGTGGCATTAGGATTTTTCTTTAAGTATAACCAAAAAAAAGTTTCAGCCTTGCCTTCCAAAAGTACATGAAAGTAAGCCATGAGGTGACCCCAACTACAGCGCGAGCGCTCTTTCAGTGTTTCAACTTTAAATAAAAAATCGTGAATATTGGTGGTACCATCATAAGAAATTTTCCATTTCTCAATTTTGCATGCTGAATCTAGTGTGCCCGAGTTAGACGGGGAAGGACTATTATTGGTTGGAGGCATAACTCTAGCCTGGGTTGAAAAAGACGCGTTATTTAAAAACTGCTCAAAAGCACTTGATGGGCGTACCTGGCTTTCCCTTGTTTCAGATTGACTTCCATGCGGATTATTTAAATAATCTAAACGCTCTGTTAAGGAGTCTTTAATCTCTTTCATTTCTTTGAGAAAACCTTTTTGATTTGCTTCTAGTATTATTTTAAATGCATTGGTAAGTGCATCAATCCCTACGGCGCTTGCTTGCACAACCGGTGCAGCAACATTTTCAGCCTGAGCTGGTGGTTCTCCGGACGGCCTTTCATTCGCATTTGCCCCCGCCTGATCCATATCTACCACCTGATTACTAACGTTATTTTGCAATGGAGCGTCTAATATATTCGGAGGTCCTTGAGAATCATTTACCTGTTCACCGTTTAAGTTATTGGCTTCACCAGGTGGTGGTGTCCTCGCTACTAAAGGTCTTGAACCTGAACTTCCCGGATTTCTATTTTGATTTTGAAAGTTATTCGAGTTTCTATTATTAACTGAAGAAGAAGCCCCCCGACCTCTTGAATTGTTAAGCCTTCCTCTATTTCGCGTATTATGTGCATTTATACCACTCATTGTTGTCTTTAGTTTGTTATTTAGTTTATTATTTGTATTCTTATCAAATGGTTACAGTTATTTTTTTTTCTTTCTTTAGGTTTTCTTTCATAAATATTCTATGGGGTAAGTGTGGTCGATAATGTGCCTTAGATGTTATTTGCTCTTCAGAGATGAAGATTGAAAGATTGGATTGATTTAGTGTGGATTTAATTGGACGGACTGTGCTTATGCACAACTAAAAAGCTAGAATGTGTAGGGGAAGTTGCTGGAGTCGCAACATGGACCGGTGTATCCAACCAGTCAATGGATCTTACTTCAAAATATGATGATTTTAAATTAAACTTCACACGCAATGATATTCCCTTCGGAAAAGGTCAGACTATGTGAATAAAAAAAATTGTAGATCAATTTCTCAATGTCTTTATTGGTCGCACGCGGTCAGGAGTCAACCTGCGATCCGGGACAATACCAATCTAAACACGAATCAGTTGAACTACAGTAAAGCTTCCTAAAAGAAAGCCCTGTGGTTGGGCGCCATTTCTTTGCTACGACGGACGGAGTTGATGTGACTATTATGAGGACCTTGCTTGGCATGCTCGCAGAAGCGCGGCTAGGTACGCCGGAATGGGGTGGTCCTTGTCCTCATACAGCCAGTCGTATAAAGCAAAAGAAAAATATACTTCATGCCAAGACTTGAGGGCAAACTAACGACGGACGGACTAAATACTTCACCCTACCAAAGCTACGGGTGACGGATGGATGTCACCCTGAGTGCCTTTCTTCCCTCCCAATATTGCCTTTCGGCAACGCCTTGACACCTCACGCACTCTTGGTCTTAAGGAGATGTCCCTGGTCCAGTATTTTTGTTTAATCACACTAAAACAAGAGAATCGGCACTTACATCTTGCACACTTACACCCATATGGTTATCTTACTTAAAAATTCATATTCAGTTCCTTGACATGCTCTTTATTAAAATTTAATAGAAAGATTAATCATTACTGAATTTATCATTATCTTAATTTATATTCATGTGCATATGCATTATGTTTTCTTAAAAGAAATTATTTGGCTACTTCTTGAAATCTTATAACAGAATATCTATAATATAGTATATTTATTTGAATTCTAAGTCTAATTTATAAGTGCATGCATAGGTAATAGAAATTTTATTTCAATTACTCTAATTATTCGTTTGTTTACTTTCTTTTCCTTTTTCTTTTGTTTAGTTCAATTCACCAATGTGCGAAAAGAGCAAAGCTATAAGTATTAATAGTTTGGCCTGTTATGAGAAAAAATAACTGTCATGATACTTTTGGAGACTTACCGCTTTGTTGAGTTTGTGCACAAATCCAACGGGGTTCCTTTTATGTTATTTGATTTTTGATGACGTATGCAACTCGCAGCCAAACTATTACACAATCACTTTTAATACTTTAATTGAGCTCTTTCTCTCTTTTCTTTTTTTTTGTTAGCAACTAATGTCTTTTACCTTTTTTTCATTTACCTTGCACTTTACTCTGACCTTTTTTTTTTGTTGTATACTAATTTCTTTCTTTTATTCAAATTTTAACTATCTTCTCTATTTTTCTTTTGACTAACTTAATTCTTTACTTTACTTTAGCTTTAAATATTTTTCTTTTTCTTCTTTTACATATGTTTTTTTTTTTGTAATTTTCACTTTTCACTTTTGTAAGCCCCCTCCCTTGTACACGTCCCGATGCCCCAGAGCTTCCGTTTAAGATTGGTTACCCTCTTAACGCTGATACACTATGGTTTTTTCCTTTTTTGTTCTTTTTATGTATACTTGAGCGAACCGACGCAATTCCCGAGCTCGAATAGACTGAGCCTGAATAATGATTTTTCTGCCAATCAGCAAGTTATAGGAAGGCTCTGCTCGACTTCAGGCTTTGGAATAGTGCCGTTGTTGAGGAGTTTAACGTGGATATCTCTAGGCTTGGTTGAGAGCGTCACTGTAAGATGATTTTTATTTGCCTCGGAGCGCTTATCTTCCTCTCTGGGCTTCTTTATTGGAAAAAAGAAAGACGCTCACCCTCGTGCACGTGGGTGAGACGTCAAAATGAATAATTCCTTTATAGCAGGAACAGAAAAGCCTATTTAATTACCCTGGTTAGAAACTGTCACATTTGATTGTTTTAAAGAGATTTACCTGATTTTTTTTTTTTTTTGGAGAATACTTCTTATAAAATCATTAATATAAAGCTCACTTGCTTTAGGTTTCCTCTGGATAACCCATTAACCTCTCTCTTTTTGTTTTTCTTTTCTATGGTACTGCTTGTATGGGAATGCAATAACTACATAGATTATGATAAAAAAGTTACTAATGTTTCATAGCAACCTAAGAATTCAATCGATCAACAAAACGATGGAAGAAACTTACTCAAATTCTAGATCTAATCGTGGCCTCAGAAAATTTCCCTTTTTGAGGAGAGGTCTTCTTAAGTTGGTGGTCCAAAAGGAAAAGACCGATTTAGAGAAAATGGTGATAAGCCAAGCTTTCACGAATACAATCAAGTTGTTAGCCCTGCTTCCTGCTCGAAAACAATTGAACGAAGCCACACTTGAGAATTCCCAACCATGAATTTCGAATACCATTTGCATGACAGGGTGCCTCATCGTGTTAGAGTGTTTATAATTATTTGTTTGTATGCTGTAGCTATCAGTTGTCTTTTTGAGGATATATACATTTAGAAAATGTTTAGATTCAGAAAATAATGCTAAATTGGTCACCAGGGCGTATACGTACTTTTTTTTTCTTTTCTTTTCTTTTTTTTTTCTTTTTGATTCGTAACAGTGTAAGGTTTTCATTTGAATGTAGATGTAAATCGAGCGATGAGTTTGTGTATGAGTATTTTCGCTTGTTCTGTTTCGTTTGTTGTGTTACGTTTAATTTTGTATTTTCTTCCACCGCTTTTTCAGATAAAATGAGACGACATGACATAATTTGCCCAGCGAAAAAAAATGTTCTGTTTGTGGATTGGATTGCGGTTGTGATGTTGGGCAGCTGTATGCTCAGTGGAGACGCTGTGTTACGTAGACAAAATTTGTGATTTGTGACTATCACCGATCACAAATCACCTTACATGATTCCACCCCAGGTGTTCGCTTACATGATGAACAGCTAATGGATGGTTCAAATCTCTGACGTTAGACTAGATAATGTTCTTAACATAACTCTGTTTTCCGAAAATGTAAATCATGTGTTTGAAGATTTTTTGTTTGAAGGAATATACATTTATGTTAAGTCGACAAATTGAATTTACTTAAGCTCGATTAATAATTTGAATTTAATTACAATTATTGTGTATTTATTGCGTTTACATAATTTTGCATATATGAATACATATAAGTGTATGTATATATATATATGTATTTTTTTTTTTTACTTAACATGAACATGGGTATTAACTCATTTATTATACTTACATACAAATAATAACATATATTTTAATTAAATAAATCAATTGTTTCTTTTTTTTTTGTTTTTTTAATAATTTGTTTGTATAGATACTCGCAGCATAGAGCCATAGAATAATAATTGTATGATAATTGCAAGAAATTTGCTGTTTTTTTTTCGTTTTATTAGGGTCGTTCTGGTTTGGAAATAGTTAGGTAGGCTTACTTTGATTTAGTTAAAAAAAAATTTGTAATTCATGTAGTCAATTCATGTTACGCTTTCTTTTAATTTTGTTTTTATGAGACTTCCTGTTTTGTGGTGTAATGATAACATTCCTTTTATCTGATTTTACTTTAAGTTTCTTGGCACGAGGAGTTAATTTGTTTCGTCTATTGTTAAATTCGAAAATGGTTTCATCTTCATGAAAAGTTGGTGGGTCTTCTCTATTTGCATTTAATTTATTTATATTGGTTTTGTTCTGTAGCTCAATTCTGTTTTTAATTTTATTAAAAAGGTCACTTTGAAATAACCGGAATTTGTTTAAATAATCATGTTGCGATTCATAATTTATGTTTTGTACAAAATTAGGAGTTCTGCCTGTCAATAATTCTATTGGGGTTAAACTTGTTGCAGAGTGAATACTGTTATTGTATGTTATAAGCGCTTCGTTGAGTATGTTTTTGCTAATTTGTTTCTTGTCCTTGTCATACATTATCCTGTAAATTTCTGTGAGGGTGGAATGGAATCTTTCGACTGGAGAATTCCCCGTAGAGTTTTGAGGTGTTGTGATGTGTAACATTATTTCATATTGATCGCAAAATGACTTAAATAAATTAGAGTTGAATTCCGATCCAGGATCGCAAACTATTTTTTTCGGTAAACCGTGGTGACAGAAAAATTCTTTTAAGGATTCGATGATATTGAAACTGTTTCGAGCTGTTAAGATATAGGCAGATGCAAATTTGGAAAACCTGTCAATAATCGTCAAAATCTGTTGATTGTGTATGGCATACACGTCGATATGTAAAACGTCTAAGGGTAGGCTAGGTGTGTCGGTCACCTCAAACTTCACTTTCGGAGGATGTCTCTCATATTTCAAAAGCTTGCATTTCTCGCAATTATTAATAGTTCTTGTTATTTTGGTTTTCATTTTAGGAAAGTAAAAGGTTCGGCGAAGGTGTTGAAATGTTTCGAGTATGCCCCGATGGTTCGATTTTAAATGATATTCGTTTATTTTTGCGTCTTGATCATCACTGTGTACCAAGTCGATTAACAGTTCTTTGCATCGTATAATTTTGAATATTTTATGGTTTGAAAAAAATTTCGAAAAAACCATTTGAACAACTTTAAAAGTATCGTCGTCGGTATGTAATGCCATAAGTTTTTTTGGAAGCATATTGTCTTTTAAAATTGATGTTATTCTTTGCTCATTGTATGGATCTGACTGTGTAAAGACTCTTCGGCGTTTAGTTTGAAATAATATCTTAAAAGTCATATCTGGGATCGTTGGACAATTGTTTCTTTTTAAAATGAGTTGGTTAGTAAACTCGTTCAAGGGGCGTTCTGAAATCGCAGTTCCATCGTTTAAATTTTCAGAGGCAGAATGAACGGTTGATACATGTGAATTTGTTTCGCAATCGGATGCATTATTGTGCAATGACTCGTTTACATTAACTTCAATGCGACTTAAAGCGTCAGCATTGGTATTTAATGTACCTTTTCTATAGTGTATTTCATATTCAAATTCTTCGAGTTTTAATCGCCATCTTATTAGCTTTGAATTAGTGTCTTTTAAAGAAAACAGCCAAGTCAGTGGCTTATGGTCTGTAACTATGTTAAATTTACGTCCATACAGATATGGACGAAAATGTTTAGTTGCCCAAACAATTGCAAGGAGTTCTTTTTCCACTGTACTGTAGCTTATTTCTGAGTCTGACAATGTGCGTGAAGCATATGATATTGGTTTGTCTGCACCTATTGTGCCCTGGCTCAAGACTGCACCTATTGCGAAATTGCTCGCATCTGTTGTCAAGTTGAAGGGCTTAAGAAAGTCTGGATATTGCAACAGGGGATCATTGCTTAGAATATCCTTGCAATGCTCAAAACAATTAACATAACGTTCATCTAAAACTATAGTTTTACCTTTTTTTAAACACTCTGTCAATGGCTTTGTTAACTTAGCAAAATCTTGTATGAATTTTCTATAATAGCCTAATAAGCCAAGGAAGGATTTAATTTGCTTTTGTGTCCGAGGAATAGGAAATTTTTTTATCGATTCAATTTTGTCAGGGTTTGGGTTTACACCCTCAGGTGTGACAATGTGTCCAAGGAAGGCTACTTCCTTTCTCAAAAATTCCGATTTGTTTAGCTGAATTTTAAGATTGGCGTCTTGCAACCTAGAGAATACTTTTGCAAGGTTTTCTAAATGCTCTTGGAGTGAAGTGGAAAACACGATTATGTCGTCCATATAAATGAGGCATATTTTTCCCTGTAAATCCCTCAAAACATTATCCATAACTCTTTGAAACGTACATGGAGCGTTTTTTAGGCCGAATGGCATTCGTAAGAATTCATAATGGCCATTGTCTACTGTGAATGCTGTTTTACTAATATCTCTATAGTCTATTTCGATTTGGTGAAAACCGGATGCTAAGTCAAGAGTAGTAAAATACATGCATCTTCCCAGTTTGTCCAAAATTTCCTCTATGTTAGGTAATGGATAACGATCGCCTATAGTTTTTTCGTTTAACTTTCGATAATCCACTACAAGCCGCCACTTTTGATGATTCGATGCATCTTTCTTTTTAGGGACAATCCAAATCGGGCTACTCCATGGGGAAAAACTTGGTCTTATTATTCCCTGTTTTAAAAGGTTTTGAATTTGGTTTTGAATTTCTTCTTTGTGGATCTCTGGGTATCTATATGATTTCGTATATATTGGCATTTCATCATGTGTTTTAATGCGGTGTTTTATTGCATTTGTGAATGTCAGTGCATTGCCTTCTTTGAAAAATACGTGGTCAAATTGTCTACAGAGTTTAAGAAGCTTTTCCTTTTCCTCTTGGTTCATGTGATCTGTTCGGAGTAAGTTTGAAATGTCGTGACCAGATAATTGTTCAGTTTGGTAGGGATCGTATTTAATGTTTACATTATTTACCTCGTGAAAATTCATATACGGTTCAACTTTTAAAGGTTGTTCCAAAAACAATTTTTGTTCCTCATCTGAAACGTTAATAACCTCTATGAAACTATACCAACTGAAAGCTCTAAAAATGCCCTCAGGTATCTTTAAGAATTTGTTTATCAGTGTGGGTTTTATATAGATATCTCCATTTTCTATGTCAACAGGTAGGGAGGCTATAATTTTAGAATTTGGCGGGACATTGTAGACTTTTGAAGCATAGTTAGGTTTGAATTGAAAAGGTATTATGCAATTATTTGTTTCCAAAATTTTATCTTTAAGGTTGACTCTAGCTTGCAAGCGTTTCAAAATCTCTAAACCTATTAAGCCGTCAAAATAGGAATGAAATTTACTTGTGTATTTAGCTTGTATTTATTGAGGACAGTGGTTATTGAAACAGGTTCGATAATTTCATAAGCGTTGGGATTTGTCACTTCTGGGTCAATAAAGTTAACTGAAGATCCTGTATCTATGAGAAATTTAAGTGGTCTGCCTGATACAGACATAATAGAAATATATGGTAACGAATTTGTGCAATTTTTACTTACGTCAATATAACCTACTTGTTTTCCGAGGCAATAAACCGAAAATTTGTATCGTCTATTTCATGATTTATGTCATCATTGTAATTATAAAATTCATTTGTTAAATCTTGATTTTCGATAGGCATATATTGGTCTAACTGAGGATAATAGTATTGTTCGGGGTTAAAGTTAACATAGCTTGATGAGTTTGTTTCTACAGATGGGTTATGATTATACGTGGGATCTTGTTGTATGTAATATACTGCTTTATTTGAGTTGCTATTGCTATTGTTGTTATTGTTATTACTGTTGTTAATGTTGTTATTATTTTTATTGAAGGAGTTAAGCGGTCTAAAATTCGTTTGTTGAGTCCTAGTATTTCGGGTGGTTCCGCTGGATATGTCCATTGGAATTGGGTTTGATGTGGGAAATTGGCTGTAATTCGAAGTTCGGGGGGCTGTATTTTGATTTTGAAAGGAGGTAAATTGGTTGGGTGGAACAGACTGAAAAGAATTTATTTGTCTTGTTGAAAACGCGTTTTGATTTTGGTATGTGAACTGACCATTTATATTTCGATTTTGACGTTGATTAAAATATGGAGGAGAGCTTTCAACAGCGACGTTTGTTTGAGGCATAAATTGTATATTTTGTCTTGGAAGATATGAGTTTGGTCTTTGAGCAAAAGACATATTTCCTTGACTGAACCTAGAAATATTTTGAATCGGCGGCGGTGCTAAATAGTTCGACCTTAATGACTCAGAAGGGACATGTGAAGTGTTATATTTCATATAGTAAGAGTTTTGTTCTCTAATGCAGAAAGCAAAAGCTTCTTGAATGGTTTTTGGTCTCATAGCTCTAACAGTTGAGCCAATAGGTTCCCTAAGGCCAATTATAAATGTGTTAAGGCACATTTCTGAATAAAGCTGACCTTTAGCCAAAACAACATTAGGATTTGCTTCGTGAATTTTCATATGGTTGTTAAGCGTCGACAGAATTTCAATGATCTTTGAATAATACACCTCGATTGTATCATTATACTGTTTTATATTGTGAAGATCTCTTATAAGTGACGTTTCACATCTTTTATCAGAATAATGCAATATCAGATTGTTCTTAATTAGTGGCCAATCCAAAGGTGTACCAAACATATTTAAAACCTCGTTTGCCTCACCAGTTACTTTATTTCGTATGGCTCTCATTATGATTCGAGCATATGGAGTGTTATTTATACTTTCCATAAGTCCAATTATTTCTTCCACATTATTTAAAAATTCGTAAAGAAGTCTTCGATTACCGTTAAATTGTGGAAGATCTTTAACGGCATCCGGAATTTTTAGGGAATTAAATATATTATTAATCTGGTTTATATTCATTTCACCACTCAAATTATTAGTCCCATTACTTACATTATTATTTGAACTAGAATTATTTACAGAACTTGAATTATTAATTAAGTTTTGAGAGCCGTAAATTAAACTATTCAGCAACGACTTATCTAGACCCAAACCAGAAGAAGAAGAAGAAAGCTCCGTTTTAATTAAGTTATTGCTTTCAGTCGTATTCTCGTTCGACATTTTGCTTGAGAAAATATGCTCGTCTTCTTCACTATCACTATGTGGAATACAATACGGTTTATATATATGTGAATTCTTAATTTTAGTGTTTGACTTAAATGTAGGCATATATGTAACAGTAGAAGTAATATATTTACGTATATCTATGTATTTAAAGAAGATTAATGTTTTATGAGTCTATATGTGCTTAATACTAAAGATATAGTATGTAGTTGTATAAGGTATAGAAAAATAACGGTTCAATATGATTAAGACGATAATAAATTATAACGAAAATTCCGAATTACATACGAATTACACATATAATTATATTTAAGATTAAACAATAACAGAAATTTATCGAGCTTTTTACTAACAAGATTTATTAATTCTTTTTTTCTTTCCTTTGTGACTTACACATGTATGAACGTATCCATGTAATTCATTTTAGTCATATAAATTGCAGCTTTTTATTCCGAATCGCCAAAAGTTCGTTCAAGGCCAATGAATTAAAATTCTCCACACGTGGTGTGCCCTGGTCAGTGTTGCCGAAAGTACTCCCTTCGGAGTATTGTACTCCTTTCAGCACCACCGTACTCCCGTACTCCTCCTTTCACATTCGTACTCCTATTTTACACATAAAGTAAAAGTGTAATGTCAACCTAAATAAATTCAATTCACTTTAAATATATTGCATATTTTCTAGAACTTTTGCATTCAAAACTGTCTTCGAAAAGGGAATTTCGCAAGTGTGAGATGTGTTGCAAATTTCTTTCCTTTCCTTAGAGCCGATTTGACCCATTTAGTCCATCGTTTCAGCTGTCATTTTGTCTCATGTGTGAAATGAAGGACGCATATTTCGAAAATGGTTATGAAATGACGCATAAACTCGGCTTTATTTCTATGAGACATAGGCAAACTTTGAAATATTCTTCCCACGCTGTGTAAGTGTCATTGTCAGCTATCGCAGCACCCACCTTACGCACAGCTTTCTCATTTAGAAATTTTTTGATATGCCTACTTTGTCTATGCTAACTCACTCACTTTCAGTCGGCGGGCATCCAACGATGGCCAATTTTATCCATGTTTACCAACTCATGAGCATATGCTCGGTTCGGTGATTGCCAATTGGATAATAAGCAAGACTTCAATTTTAAGCTGCAAGGAGTTAGAACTTCCTAATACATATATTCCATATGTTAAATCAACAATTATACCCTTATTAATTATTTTAAAATTAATTAATTAATTTAAAATATATATATATTATTGCTCAATTTTTCCAGGAAGTTCACATCAAATGATACAAGAAAACCAAGGTCTGTGCGCCCTCTATCCATCATTAAAACCAAACTAATCGGCAATGTTACCCTTGTGATCCCAAAACCATTTTTATTACTTTTTTTCCTTAGCTAATTGAAATCCCATCATATAAATACGAGTAAATAATATTTACTGATACACTATTTAATGGCTCACATTTAACATTTTTGCAAATATCTCGGCTACCAAGGATTCGAAAAACTGTAAGCCCATTTCGACGATAGAGTTCGAGTGGATCTTTCTTTTGATATCATTCGACGATCGACGGTTTTTTTTCTGCCCAAAATGTTTTTTCATCCCATGAAAAAAAATGGAATGCGGGTACAACGTCCCGGCGGTCGGCTAGTACTTTATAAGTAAATTGGACTTTTTATATTGAAAAAAGCTTACAAATACAAACTATTATTTAAGCAATATAATATACGTACTTTCAGAAAAAAATACGTTGATCGAACTTTTATTTTTTGAGAAAATATTACAAAAAAAAAAAAACGGTTCTATGAAAGGTACCGTTTTGGAGCAATACAAAAATATATTTTTTTATATAAAATACGTGAGTGTTTTGAAAAAAAAAAAATTGAGGAAGTTTAAAAAAAAATCGTAGGAGCCGTTTTTGAGAAAATTGAAACTTTTGGTTTTTGACCAAAAAAATTGTATGGTGGTGATTACCCTAAATTTTGATCTTAAAAAAAAAGAATCAAAAAATTGACCCAAGCGCATTCGCTCAAACCTCTAATTTTCAAGTTTGAAGTCAATTGGACCAGTGGTTGGTAGGTGCGTTTACAGACAGACAGACGGACGGAATCACCGGACCCACTTTTTTCGACTTCTCTGTCATGATAATGTCATATTTGATCAAAATCTCAACTTTTTTTTACGAATCCAAAACTTGCTATATCTATATTTAATAAGTCGCAAGTAAAAAAAGTCGGTACTACTATTTTATCGAAAATACTCCCCTTTTTTGCTTCAGTACTATCTTTTAATGTTTTTGTCCGGCAACACTGGCCCTGGTCCTCAATTTTTCTTTTCGCAAAAATCCACTTAGCACCAATGTAATCTTGATGTGAAGATCATGTAAAAGTACAGTCAGCTTTATAAGTTGAAAAGTTTCACTGATGCAATTTTCGCTTGCAATATCAATATGCTTTTAATATTAAAACTATCAACTTTATTAAGCTTTTAATACACTCTTCGAAAAATTTGCAAAAGAAAAATATATCGACTGCGCCAGTTATGATTTATATTCTTATATTTGTGATTGAAAGAAAAACACGATTTTCGATAAGAAAGCTTTAACAATTTTTTTTTATTATATTTTTAATGTTTTAACATTGAGTGACAAGCTTCGACTGACTGTCGCAACCCGAGCTAGCATACACCAAATACACAGCTTCATACTTATGTTATGTAAAACGATGATGCTGTTTCTGTTCGTTGTATGTACTGAACATGCTGCTGTCTACATAACGAAAACTGGTTTATCATTTGTCATGCAAAAACGATGATACTTGTTCTGTACGTTGATTGTACTGAACATATACTGCTGTGTACATAACTCGCGCCGCCCCGTCCTGTTGAAACCAGATGTTGCCAATATCCTCCACTTCAATTTTTGTGAACAAAAATTCGTTTAACATGGCCCGGTAACGATCGCCATTGACTGTAACGGCCACTCCTTGCTAATTTTCGAAGAAAAATTGCCCAATTATGCCTCTGGACCAAAATCCGCACCAAACAGTAACTTGTTTTGGGTGTATCGGCTTTTCAATGTATGCGGGTTTTCTGTGCCCCAAATGTGACAATTTTGCAAGATCAAAATGAGTTTCATCTGAAAAGATGATTTTTGTTGCAAAATCAGCATCTAGGTACTCTAAGTCGATCGCAGGCCCACTTAGCGAAGCGAAAACGCATTGGATTAGTTAGTTGGCTTCAATTCCTGAACCAATTGGACTTTGTATGGCGTCATACCAAGGTCTTTATGCAAAATTCGTCTCAATGATGTCTCCGAAATGTTCAATTGTTGAGAACGGCGGTGAATTGATATTGATGGCGCTTCACGCACACTTTCTGCCATAGCAGCAATATTCTCGGGTGTACGCACTGTTTTTGGCTTTTCATGCTTTGGTTTATCGATGAGGATGCCAGTTTCTGTCACTTTTTTTCACAAGATGACGAACATACGAAGCTGACGGTGCTTCTCTTCTTCCAAAATCCGTACGCAATTTTCACACATGTTCTGCAACATTACCATGATTTTCAAAGTAATGTCGCAATATTTCCCAACGTTGTTCAAGCGTTAAACTAATTATCTGTCAAAACAGACATGAGCTAAGTGTTACCATTCACGAAATAAGTACTAGTTGAAAAAAAAAGTTAGATGGCGGACCCTTTATATAAAAATGAGCTGCTGTTTGTAGGTCTTGCTTAAACTCGAGAACGGCTGAACCGATTTGGCTAATTTTATTCTTGAAACATTCTTGGAAGTTCAGGGAAATTAAAGTTTCAGTATTGATAAAAATTAAAAACTATTTAAATAATACCTTGGCAGGTACAACATCAAGGTTGATAAAATAAATAACTAAATATTTCAGTTTCATTCAAAACAATTTAATTATCACACAAGAATTCGATTTTGAAAACGCATGTTTTTTAAGGCAGTTAGAAAAATTTTGAGGCATGGACCAGAAAGAATATTAATATCTATTAGATTTTACATTTCAGCTGGGTAACATTAATTTTTTGAGAATTAAATGCCAGCGAGCGAAGCGAGTTAAGAGAATCAATTTGGGGTGTGAAAATAAAAAATTCTCAAATTGATTTTCTTTTGGGCAAATTTTATTCCGTTCGCTTCGCTCGCTAGCAAACTTGAAAGTTCCGAATCTGCTTCATCCTCAGACGAGGTAGAAAAGAGATGCTCAAAATTAATCATTGAAATGCAGCTCCTGCTTTCAAAACCCTTCAATGCATTACAAGAAGTGTAGTGGTTGCTTTTGCTTTTCCAAATTAAAGGAACAACAGTTTGGAAAAATGCAATTCTCTGCCCATTTTGTCTACAAATAATAATTAAAAGTGGCTCATTTTATTTTTAAAACTTTTTCTTATTTGTAGTTAATGTGTATAGGTACACGAATTTTAGTTATTCCTTTTTTTATCATGAACATTTTTGTTTGTACATAATTTTGACAAGTACCTACAAATAAATTTAGTGATTCTCATTAAAGATGAAACACAGTTTTTTCATTCGGGACTTTGGTCGCATAAGAGATAAATTCTGGCCCACAATATAGTCGCTAAATTTTGTTCTCCAATTGATTTTGCGTTAAGACTGGGTTTCCTTTTTTCTTGAACTCCGAGCTCGTGTAAAAGCATGCACTGGTGTTAGTGAATATTTCCCTTTCTTTTTTTTTATTTCCGTCTCACAGGGGCGAACGCAGAAAAAAATTTCGGGGGGGGGGGGTTTCAAAAAATATTTGCTACGTAAAACAAATTTAACTATAATTCAAATAGAAGTCGGATTCCTTAATAGTCGGCCCCTTAAATTCCAGTAGTCGGCCACGGGAGTTGTCAGTAGTCAGCTCCCTTTAGTAAATTAATTATTTATAATTTATAAGCCGTTGTTAAATCTTAAATGCATTAACAAACCTTTTTTAAAAAATTTCTAAATAAATAAAAGACAACATACAACAAATAATTAATTAAAAACAATCTTGTATTATGTGTTAAATTGGGTAAAAGAGCGTAAAAGATGATTTCGTTAATACACAGAAGTCGCTTGATTCCTTTGAAAGGAGGGATTTGTGGCCATCGACCTAAAGCAGTCCTGAGCTTTTTATATTACTTTCCATAATCCGTTCGTTGAAACTATATTGGTCACATATTGAAAAAACGTGTCGGATTGTATCCACCTACTTTCAGATCTACCTAAGAGGTAAGACCCATTCATCCGGCACACTTTTTGCAACAGTTTGAGGAGGGAGCACATAGAGAAACACAAGCAAAGGTGTCGTCACTGAAGTGAAAAAGTACAGTGATCGTCTCATGTTCGTTTCCATGTTGTACAGTATAAAGATTTTTCCAACCTCTTGGCGTCCACCAAATGGCTCGACCAACCATAGAATTCATAGGTTAAATTACTTTTTCAGAAGTTACAATACTTCAGGGTATCACAAGGGATCTACATTGATCTATGTGTGACGGTAACAAAATCAACTGTCAGCCCATATAACCTAACCTAACCTAACCTAACCTCTGTGCGACTCCTGGTTTTAGAGATAGGCTGAATGATGTTTCATCTCCATTAAGAATCTTGAGGGGTCTTCTAAAATACCGGCTGCGTCAATCTCTTGTAAATACTCATACGTCCCGATTGCTCGTCCTCTGCTGTTCTGAGTCCCTCAGTTCATAATGTAATGTGACATCTTGAAAAGGCCTAATAATACGTTTTCCATTGTAGGCTATCTTTGAAAGCAGTCCTACGTTTGTCCTTAAGATAGACGTTTGTCACCAAGAGGTCTGTCCGCTTCTGAGGAAAGCCACACTTGGCAAGGTATATGAGCCACTTAACAAGATTGTGTTCTCCGGCTAAGCTAAAGACAGTTTCCGGTCCCATTTTGTTTGCTTCTCTACAATTAACCCCCAAAACCCCTACCTGCGTTCGCCCCTGCCGTCTCATATAGCCACTTGAATTGAAATTTCTAGTTTTCTATTTCTAGTTTTTGTATTTTTCTCTGCTCACTCAGAATTCAGTTAGCGATGTGTAAGAAATGAGATTCGCTTACGAAGGTCCACAAAATAGGGATGAAAAAAGAGGTATTTTCGCATGTATCTATTTACTATGTGAAATTGTAAACAGTGGTGTGGACATACACAAAAATGCATCTACATTCTACATACGTATTATGTTATGTGCACTTAGAGTAGGAGTAGCATTCATGAATTCTTGTTTTTCTTTTTTCTTCGCAAATTTTGTAATTTGGGATTATGATGGTTTTGAGGTTTGATGACATTTGTGTTCGAATTGTTTTTTTTTTGGGTTCCTGACGAACGATTTTAATTTTTCTTTGGTTTCATCTTTATATTTATCTATAAAGAGACGTAGGTACTTTTTGACAAGCTATGAAAAATTAAAAAAGTTTAAGACGACATTTTGATCAAACATGATTATACGATGATAGAAAAATCAAAAAAAGTAATTGCCTCAATTCTGTCTTTCCTTGGGAATTTAGGCAAAAGTTACCCGATTGTCTTCAACTGAGTTTGTTTCTTTAGCCGATTTGGGTTACGGACGGTTGGGAGATTATTTGGCTTTTTTTTAAATAGGCAAAAAATTACTCAAACTATAACATTTTTTTTTTATTATTCCCAAATGCATTGGGGTTTATTTCTTCAAGGTTTCAAGGAATATAATATAATACAATAAAATTTATTTTTCAAAACCTACCTACGAAAGTAATAATATTATGAAGAAAAATGATTCCAAAATCAAAAATTATTTTTTTGTACCTTTACCTTTATGTACTAAAGCAAAATAAAATCAATCTTTTGTTATACAAAAACAAAACAAGATTAGGTCAAGATTAGACATTAGATTGAATTTTATAATTCTTATAATTCTAAAACAAAGATCTCAAAGAAAGAACCATAGTTCAAATCATCGGCAAAAACAAAACCCTTTACATAATCCTAAGAAAAGGCACACACCACCACGAAAAACAATCGTTTCTTCATTGCGTAGGTAACAGTTTTGTCCTTCTTCTAAAAGGATATTACGATCCCACCAGCCAGCATAGAGAAACGAGAGGAAAAAATGTCATTGCTACAAAAAACAGAAGCAAAACAAAAAACAAAAAAGAAACAAAACCCTTTACGTCATAATAATAAGAAATGGCACAAACCACCCCGAAAAAAAAGATCGTTTCCTCATTGCGTAACAGGTATTTTACTTCTCAAGCCATTGCACTTGACTCATTTACAAAAAATACGCGCATTCACATATTCGAAATGAATGCATGCAAATATGACAAATATAGAGAGGTACTCAAAACAACGTTTTTATCAAATACCTACAAAGTACATAGTAAGTGATCACAATTATTGCCTATCTATATGTCTGCATATCATAAACATTCCAGAAGTATAAAAAATGAATTTTCATTCTCAAACGAGTTCTATGAGAACGTTTGGTATGAGGAATTTTTTCTCTATCCTATGAAAAAAAACAAAAAAAAACGAAGAAGAAAAGAATGAAATATAAAAGAACGCCACCTAGTTCAATTCGTTTGAACTGAGTACCTTAGTGTGTGTGAGCAATCGCGATATTCCTTGTAAAAATGTAAAAAAATTACCCATTTTCGAATATTAATATAAAATAAACGGGTAGTCGTAAAATTATTTTAGTTTCTGATTTCTATACAGGGTGATTCACGAGCGTTGTGCCAAAAAGCTAGAGCGTGTAGGTTGAGTTGAGACAAGAAAAAAATCGTATGGGAGGGGGGGGTCTATTCCCCCCCGTTTAGCCGGGAGGGGCAATTTTCTGAAAAATTGACTTATTTTGTTTAAAAAAATATTAAAAATTAACGGCTACGTGTACAACACCGTGCTATACTTTTCTGAAAAGCCAAAAACTTCTTCTTTCATTTTGTTTTTAAATTAAATTGTTTTAACGAATAGTTTAAGAAAAATAAATTTTCAAACTAAAAATTTTCAAAAAAAAGCAAAAAAAACATTTTTGAACTAATTTTTTTTCAAAATTTTATGTAATTAAGTACTAATTTTGTTTTCAAAATTCAATGTGTTTGTTAATTTTTAGTCGAAAACAGAAAACCGGATGCAAAAATGTCTTTTCGTTTTTGAGAAATTAAGAAAAAACCGAAACCACTTTGTTCTAAAAAAATCTTTGTTTTTATTTTTACCTATCTGGACTTTTAGTTTAATTTATTAGTTTAATTCATAAATTTAATTTTTTGTGATTGGAGTCTTATGAGGACTCAATAAAGTAGAAAAGTATTACATTATCCCTGGATTAACCATTTTGTTCATTGATAACGTCTGAAAACTGACCTGTAATTTTTTCTTACTATACCTGGGGCCGCGGCCACTCGCCGGCGAAGAGTTCTATCTGCTAGGGGCTTAAGATAATTAAACCGCATTTTATCTTGAATGAAAAAACAATTAACAAACTAAAGGTAAATAAAAGGCATCGCATATTTACTAAACAACCATTTACAATTAAAATATTAACTCATCAACACATAACAATAACAAACTCATACGCTCGAGAAGAGTTAGCGGACAGGAACTTCTGCTACGGTTTAACTTATTGTCGAGATCGGGAAGCTGAAAGACTCTACGCTGAAAGATATCCCAATAGATGGCGCCCAAGTCGTAGCATGTTTTCAAGAATCCGCCGACGAGAGCACTGAGAGCTAGAAGTGAAAGGTCAATGGCAGACGTTATCAATGAAAAAAATGATTAATCCAGGGAAAATCCAATACTTTTCTACTTTATTGAGTCCTCATAAAACTCCAATCACAAAAAATTAAATTTATAAATTAAACTAATAAATTAAACTAAAAGTCCAGATAGTTAAAAATAAAAACAAAGATTTTTTTAGAAAAAAGTGGTTTTGGTTTTTTCTTAATTTCTCAAAAACGAAAAGACATTTTTGCATCCGGTTTTCTGTTTTCGACTAAAAATTAACAAACACATTGAATTTTGAAAACAAAATTAGTACTTAATTACATAAAATTTTGAAAAAAATTAGTTCAAAAATGTTTTTTTTGTTTTTTTTTTGAAAATTTTGAGTTTGAAATTTTTTTTTTTTAAACTGTTCGTTAAAACAATTTAATTTAAAAACAAAATGAAAGAAGAAGTTTTTGGCTTTTCAGAAAGGTACAGCACGGTGTTGTAAACGTAGCCGTTGATTTTTAATATTTTTTTAAACAAAATAAGTCAATTTTTCAGAAAATTGCCCCTCCCGGCTAAACGGGGGGGAATAGACCCCCCCCCCTCCCATACGATTTTTTTCTTGTCTCAACTCAACCTACACGCTCCAGCTTTTTGGCACAACGCTCGTGAATCACCCTGTATAAAAAATATGAAAAAAATTAAAAAAATATATTTGAAAATATTGTTTGCTGCATTCTCCTCATAATTGATACACAAATACTGACATTTTTAAATGCATTTTTAAATATGTTTTAATTTTTTTCTTTTTTTTCTAAAAACGTTACTGAGTCGAAGAGATATTCAATTTTCATAAAAAAATACTTTTGTTGTTGAGTAAAAATAAATGGGGCTGGAATCTTGTTCACCGCAGAATATTCTAAGAAAAACATGCAATTTTTTACTTTGCACTTCAAAAAAATTTAGTAAAATAATTTATAAAAAAATTAAAAAATTAATGTGATATTATGTACATTTCGACAGTATAAAAAACATATTTTCAATTTTTTATCTTTATTACTTTAGAAATTATTCCAAATAAATCACACCTACTTTTGCTAAATTTTGCCCATTTTTCGTGTTTTCGTAAATTTTTTTTGACGAAACTGGACAAAATATTAAAAAAAAGCCACGTCACTGAATCGTGAGACATTTAAAAAATAGATAAAAAACATAAAAAGAATAAAAAATTAATTTTTAAGGCAACAAAACTGTTCCACCGCAAACGTCTCCAAAAATTTCATAATTTTTCGTTATGCATGACCCTTTTGGGATGAAATACATTTTTCATATTTTTTTTAGCTTATTAACTTCTTAGCTTATTAAATGTATAATCTATAGTCGTTGATTTCATTTAAATACTCGGAATATTTTGGGAGCTACACAGTTTTGCGCAAAACACCAACGAAATTTTCAATGGGAAACCCAGCCTTAAGCCCAGCTAAATTGCTCTTTACAAAAGTTAAATAAAACCGACTTCCTTGTTTTCTCTTTCTCTACAACCTCATTACGATTTCTCATCGATTTTTATTTTTTCCTTATTTATCAGCAAGTTCAAAGCACTCATCCGTGCACTTTATTAAAATTTGCGTTAAATCAAAACTGGTTTCAGATTCTTGATTATGCTTAGGTATGTTTAAAGCGCAATAACGGAAAACTGATGTAAAATTTTACAAATCGGCCGCTTCTGATCTAAAAATATGACAAACTACGTATGATAGGGTAAATCGTGTTTGTATTTACCCTTTAATGGATAAAAGTTAAGTTTGTTGATTGTGTTTGACCAATTCTTCGAACTTGTTTATTGATTGTGTTGAAAATAGGCTCTTTTGGTCTTTTTGGTTTGGGAATGCAAATAAAAAGCTATTTCATTCTTTCTCCCAACGTTGCGTAAGAATTCCTTACTTCTTCAGGGGATATTATCTTTATTCAATCTGTATGAATACATATAATATAAATAATAAATTTTCAATTACATAAATATCGTCAAATTGTTTTGTTTAGTTTTACATTTTCTTACATTATTTTGTATTAAGTCATACTACTTTTTTCTTTTTTCTCTCCACACCTGACGGCACTGACAAAAATGGAAAATAAATAATAAATATGACGTAGACAATCAGCAAAAAACTATAAAATTAAACAAGAAGAACACTTATATCACAGTTCACAGATGTTAAAGTGCTACAGCATAGCTTTGTTTGATGTTGTCGATGTCTTCTTTCGTGTTCATGGTTCTCTGTATTTTTTGTTGGATTCGTAAACTTTCTAGCGTTAGTCTTGTGTTTACTTTTCTCTCTCTATCCAATATTTTAACTCCCTCGAAGTTCACTGAGTGTCCCGTTTGTGTTATATGCTGTGCAAAAAAAAGTTAAGTTTTTTTTTATCAAAAATATCATCAAAACACAGGTAGACAAACGCTTTAACTGCCTCAAAGTTTGCTTTAAATTATTTGATAACCCAGTTACTGGATCGAGTACGAAAAAGCTAGAAAGAGCCATACAAACGATAAAACTTACATACTTCAAATGTACATTCTACTTATGTCTATATTTTATAAGCTCAGTCAAATCCAGAAGAACTTCAGATCAGTAGCAACTTGGGAGCAGAAAGCAGTTAAACTACTTCAGAGCAAATATGAATACCACAGGCAACATCTTATTAGAAGTTCGGCAATAATTTACCAATCGAAGGCCTTTTATTTTTATAGTTTGGCTGTTGGCAAAATAAATGCTTTATACATTTCAAAACTTGCTACTGTAGAAAAACAGTTAAGAGAACTTAAATCTTGGTTTTCCCAAGCACTCATTGTCACGCTTTTACCAATAATTAAAATTATAGGGTATGTTTGAAGTGTTGTCATAGCTTTTCGGTTTATTCAAAATTGAAACTAAGAGATAACATTGGAATTCCCATCGTCATTACTCATGAGATGATGCGAATTGTCAATGCGAATCAAAGAAACAAGTTTTCAATGATAATTCCAGCTTGCACGTTGTTGAAAATTACTTTAAGCTACCTTACTTGAGAAATTGTTCAGTCTCTCTCTTAGTCTCACTCATTGAAGTTCGAATTAACAGCCAGTATCATTGCTAAGGTTATCTTAACCAACATTTTGTTGTTTTTGTTTTCAAAATGTCAGGAGTATACACTTTGTTAATTTCTGTTCTGTTGGTTTTTGTTGCGATTGATAAGACCAGTGGACGTAAGTTCAAAAAATCAAGTACCTAGATTCATGTGTAGATTATTATAAGAAAACTTGTTTTGCTAATTTTTTTCTGTGAACTGATGAGTTTAGTCTCGTTATTAATGATTTAAAATGTTTTTTTTTTTTTTTTAATAAAAAGAGGGTGGTCCCTGTACAACCCAGCGTAATGAACCTGGAATTTGTGTTCCAATTCTAAGCTGTGGCACAATTACTCAGCTTTTGAGTATATCGCCTAGGCCGTTGCCAGCTTCAGTGAGCAGTTTGGTGCGACGATCCCACTGTGGCACCTTCAATAATATTGTAAGACGTCAAGCAAAATAAACACAATTTTATTTCTAATGTTTGAGTTAACCAACTTATAGCACCATGTTTGTTGTGATCCAAATCGAGTGACGACCACCACGGGAGGAACATCTCCAACAATTCTAACTACGACAACGGCTGCACCAAGGGAAACCTCCACTCCTGGCTCAGCCTCAAATTCCATAATCCGCTCGGGTGTTGAAAAATCTGCCCAAGAAGTTCAAGCGGGAATAGCCAAGTTGCAGGGGACACTTTGCGGGAAGAGTGATGCCGATCGACTAGCAAACGGTGAAGATGCCAATCTCTCGGAATACCCGTGGATGGCTCTGTTGGTGTATTTTGATGGTATTGACCGAAGAGCAGATTGTGGAGGATCTTTGATCCACGCCCGACATGTTCTCACAGCGGCTCACTGCATTCGTTCCGGAAGCAAACGATTGTAAGAGATTATTTTAAACTTTGTTGTGATATCTCGCTGGTGTAACAAATTTTTCAGGGTCGGTGTAATTTTGGGTGAACATGATACCAATGCGACTGAAGACTGTACCGGAACTGGTAGCAAAAGAACATGCGCCCCGCCAATACAGGAAATCGATGTCGAGGTGGCCATCTATCACAAGGACTACAACCCAAGTCGATTTTCAGATGACATTGGTATTGTACGACTTGTCAGAGATGCCGTTATCACAAGTTAGTTTGACAGTAGGTACCTACTCTCAATACTTTTATGACACAAATTTGTCTTTCAGCAAGTGTAAAGCCAATTTGCTTGCCAATTACACCCGCTTCGAGACAATTCAATTTAGAACGAATGATCATTTCTGGCTGGGGTCGAATGGAAAATGGCAACAAGGCAACAATTCTACAGAAAGCTGTTGTTCCCTTACAAAGTACACAAACTTGTCAGGAGATCCATAGACTTCTGCGAATTACCCAGAAACAACTCTGTGCTGGCGGCGAGAATGAAATTGATACTTGCAAGGGGGATTCGGGTGGTCCGTTGTTCTATTCAGCGCCGTACAAAAGAGCTCCTCGGTACATTCAGTATGGAATTGTGTCAGCCGGAAGCGTAATTTGTGGTTCAAATACTCCTGGAATTTATGTTAGAGTTGAGGCCTACTTGCCTTGGATTGCTAGTAACCTTGACTGAACACACATCTTTGTTCAGTTGTTCTTTCTTAAAATAAGAAAATAGGGCAAGAATTTACCATAAATTGAAAAACTAAATAGTGCAAATATAAATTTGAATACGAAATAATAAAAATGAGTAATCTGAAGTATGATGAAAGCAAATACACAATGTACCTTTTAAGTTAATACGAAAAGAAACCAGCATTGTTTACTGATCCTTTTAGTTGGTGGTAACACATTGGAAGTCAGTTTATTGCCCCCCCAAAAACAACGAGATGAATTGGGGAATCACCGCAGTCAGCACACCACGAGTAGAAAGAAAAAATAGTAATTTTGTTGAATTCTTTGTTTTGATCAATGAATCAGAGACTTACACCAACAATAGTTAAAAGGGACATAAATTGTTTCAAGTCAATATACTCGAAGATTGTCCATATTTGAGGTGTCTTCCTTTACTTTTTCAAGTAAGTAACTTCAAGCTGCCGACAGTTACATACTATAAAAACTGCTGGCATTACGATTTTTTTATGTTAAGACTAAGACAAGACTAAGCAGCTTTTAGCTTTCGACAGCTTCAAGTTACTTCAAAAAAGTAAAGCAAAACACTTTTTGGGTTAAAAGCATCAAACCAAAAACAAAATCTAGTTGTAAAGAGATTATCTGGGAAAAAGAAATAAGTTTCCGGTGTTTTAGAGCCAATCCAATTGAGGGAAACCGGAATACGCTTAAACAAATCAAAAAGGCCTGCAGTGCCCATATTCGGCGGACCAAGTTTTTACATGACCAAAAATTATATTATAATATACTGTAGTGTCCAAAAGCTAGTAAGAATTTTTAGTCATTCCTTGGTCCCTACGCTCGTTGACAATGACACTCTCTCGAAAAAGCAAACCTCTTCCACAGGCAGTTCACCTCCAATTCTACGCTTGCAGAGAGTTTCATAACTCCTTTATGGAGCTCGTCAATGATTCCATGGGACAAATTTTCGTTCGCACTCGTGCTGTGGCAAGAGTCCAATAAAATCTCAATATACATAAATCCGCTTGTACGGATGGTAAGCCCGCTATTATTCTGAAAAGGTGTTCTTCCAGTTCCAGGCTGGTAAAACCCTTGTATAACCTTTTCCAAGTTTCCCATTTTTTTTTGGCTCATTCCAAGTATAGTTGGAAAACAGCATTATTTTTTCCAGCCAATTCCCAAAACAGGCGAATCTTCTGCAGCCTCCAACTACGTCCCTTCTTTCTAACGTCATGGAAACGCAGATAAACTATCAGCTCAAGAAATATCTCGAAGACCGATCACCTAGTGATCTGATGGTTTATCCTCACCGAACAATGGAACAAGTCTTTAACTTTTTGGAGAAAGTATGATTGTTGCACTTGATATTTCTAAGGCTCTTTTAACGAGAATGCGCGATTTCCGTATCGACGATAGTAGCCTGAGCTTTTCATATTCGTTCCCAAACTCACATCTCTCCTTTTCAGATGTGGAACTGCAATGGCTAACACTGGTCAATAAAATTTAATTTTCTGATTGCAACAAGGATGAGACACTTCATTTCTAGTAGATTTTTTGATGTTGAAACTAAATCCGGACACAGAATTGTTCTAGCAAGTCAGGATTTTGAGATATGCTTATCTCAAAGTGCTCAAAACACGGTTTTTGGCGATGTTTGAAGTAATTTTTTGAGGATAGAAAATTTGTATAGACATTTGTAACTACAGCATTCTTTAGAACTATTCTTTATCTTTCAAACTCTTTTTAGTTTGTTTCGCTACGAATCTTTTTCCTCAAGAAATTAAATTTAAGCTACGGTACTTCGATATTACCTATGTTATATTTTGCAATTTTGTACTAGCCAACTGGGTTATATCTTTAGAAAAAAAAATCGTACTACGTGAATATTCAGAAATTCAAGACCAATGAATACTGACAACTCCTTTCCAACCCCTATTTTCCTTTCCTAAAGCACTCTCTGTGTTTCTAAGTGGGTGCAAATTATAAAAAGATAAAAAAATAAAAATGAAATAAAACAGAGAAAATCATGAAGAAATGTATTGCACAGGACTTACTATGATAAATTGCAAATTTCTTATTTTCAAAAATTTTAAAGTAAGTTGATAAATGTTTTTTGACAAGGAGTCAAGATAGTCTCGAGACTATCAAGAGGACCGAATCTCCGCTGTGTTCTATAAAGACTTGATTTCGACAGATTTATGGCTCATATGAAATTCTGCTGAGCTGTGTCCGATTAAATGGATTTTTTTATAGCTAATGGTATCAGGTTTAAAGTCTAGATACTTTGCAGTGTGCCTGAACAAAAGCTGGTAATTTTAATCATAGCCAATAGGTGGACGGCCATCCGGTGTCTATTTTAATACTAATAACTAACGTTTTTAAGTGGATTTTCAAATACCTAGGTACTCATTTTTCAGAAGGTTCACATCCCATCGTATTTAATTTTCCTGTTCTCTTACATAACTCTAGTTGGAGTTGGAGAAGTGTTTTATTTTTCTTTTAGTGCAATAAAAAGAAAGGTAAATTTCAATTTTCGTTTAAACTCTTTATTTCATTGCTCATTCTTCTACATTAAAATTAATCGCGAATATTTCCAGCTATCCAAGGTAAATAGTTTGTCAAATTAACATAAACATGCGGCAAAACAGATCTGCAAAATGATCCATAAGTCGAAACAATTCCGTACTGAACATACCGGAACCTTCCCCCATACGCATATGGAGCCATTGTAAACATTGGCGTTCCAGAATCACCTTTGCAATACAAATTCATAACCTCATTTTCTCCAACACACATATGCTTCTCGTTTATGTCGAGAAAGATGTGAATTCCTTCGCATTCTTTCTGAGTGAACGTTGGCACCGAAGCTTTAAATGGTAAATTTGATTTAGTATCCTTGTCCTCTCGATTCCAGCCAGCAATTGAGAGCCATTTCTTTTGTGAGGCCTGGGATTGAGGAGTTATTGGAAGGCATATTGGTATGACATTAGCTGAATGAAAATTGAAGTTCTTGAAATCAGGATGGAAAGCACTGTCAAAAAGTCTATAAACTCACTTGTTAAAATTGCCTTTGTTTTGAGTCGCACAAGTCCAATATCCCCAATGAATTTAATCGAAGTCGGGTCATAGCTCTCGTGATAAATTGCTTCCCCAACATCGATTTCTTGAACTTGTGGTGCACATTTTCTATTTTCTCCATTGCCAGTACAGTCTTGAGATTCCATTGTATTGAACTCGCCTAGTCGAACACTTACTCTGCAAAAACAAAAATAAAATTGTTAACATATCAAAAAACAACCGTACACGCTCTTACAAAGTCTCGTTCTTGGAGCGAACACAATCAGCCGTTGTCAATACATATCTGTCCGTTATCAACGATCCATCGCAACCGGGGGCTTTCACTGTTCCATCAAAATATTCCAGCAAGACCAGCCAAGGAAATTCAAACAGTTGGGGGGTTTTCTTCAAGGTATTAGGATTCGTCAATTCGGTTACTCTTTTGCCACATTTTGAGCCTTGAAGAATACTCATTCCAATTTCGACATCTTCGTCGGTTTTCAACACGCTTTTGCGAATAGTTGGCCTTTCGAAAATTGAATTTTGGCCATTGTAGTTTTCAATCAACAAACGGCCTTCGACTACGAGTCCTAGGCTCAGGACAAAAATTACTGCAATACAAACTCGGGACTTCATTACTTTTGAGTCTTGCTTTTGGATGAAGGTTTTGAAATGAATTGTTGGAGAACTAACTAGAGCGCAAGTAAAAACACCTTTAAGTAGTTGAAGTAAGTTGTTTTTATTGAAAAGTCTAAGTAAGTTGTGATTTGCGTTGTCATTTAATTCAGCGGAAAAATGATAAGCCGGTGCACAAAAATGCGTGCAGGGCGTTCGTAATTTAATTAAGTTTTTATTTTGTTGTGTGTGTGGTATTCAAGAAATTGATGGTTTAGTATGAACCTTAAACTTTACTTTTGCTTTAATAGTTTTTGAAATATTTTTGAAAAAGGTAAGGCAAGAATGTCTTGTACAATTGTAACGCACTTTCAAGGTTATTTTCTTCTTTGTTTTCTATGAATGAAACGTATTATATCTCGGATCACCCTTTAGCATTA
Organism: Sphaerophoria taeniata; assembly: GCA_943590905.1. Classification (NCBI taxonomy): domain Eukaryota; kingdom Metazoa; phylum Arthropoda; class Insecta; order Diptera; family Syrphidae; genus Sphaerophoria; species Sphaerophoria taeniata. The sequence continues at coordinate 32,701,652 of OX016541.1, forward strand.
AATTAGTGATTACAGCACAACAATCACAAGTAAAATTGAACTAAGAATCGTGATGATGCTAAAATATTGGTTCAGGGTTATCGCTCAATTTTAAAATATAACAATCCAATGCTTAATGCAGTGGTTCCGACACTTTTTCAACTCGCGGCGCATTCACAAGTAGGTATTTTGTCAAGATTTTGTAGCAAGAGAGTAAAATGATACTTTCCTCTTGCGATCTTAATTCAAGGGGAGTTCCACGAAAATTATTTCACGAAATTTATTTCACAAAAATTATTTCAATATCATCATTAATGAAAGATTCCGTTAAATCCAAATAATCATTTTAAATATTCAAACTTACACTTTTATATAGGTTTTGATATTTTATTAATTTTTTTCTTTCCATTCCTACATAAAACACAAAAATTGATAAAAAAAATAATCAAATTATGAATGTTTTAGTGAAAACTTGTATCGTGCATTTTTCATTGTAGTAGGGTTGCCGAGTGGTTTGCCCCGGTTAAGACACGTAAAGGTACATTCAGACCTTGAATTTAGTACCAAATTTAGCCATTTCCCTAATGGGTTTTTTTATGGTTAAAAATCAGTGGCTTCTGAGGCGGTTGCCGACCGCTTCGCCCCGGTTTGAACTAGGTAACCTATAATATTCTGTTTCGTCTCGTCGAGGTCTATAGCTGGACACTAATTTTATCCATATCCCTGATGGGTTAATTGTTGGGCCAAAAAACGCATAATCAGTGTCTCGTTTTACCCCATTTGCCCTGGACTTTGGCAGACAACCCTGGGGCGCTGTCTTTGTCTTCAAAAACTCAATCTAATAATGGGTAAAAAATCCATATCCAGATGGGTTAAGTAATTTGACGGTCGCCTCTTGGACTAATAGAGGTACCTATCTAATCTACAGGTACAGTGAAAAGGTAGGTAGGTATCACAGATAATAGACTCAACTATTACTGGAATGGCTGATAATAATTTAGCAATTGGTCTATACCTAATTAACAACGTTTTTTCTTAAATTCTTGTTAATGGATTTAAATTAAAATGTTTCCCACATTAGGGATTATTGAAAAGTAGGAAAAGAGGATAGCATAAAAATATTTATCGCACACTGGTTTTAGCTGAAAGCTGACTTGAGATCATTAACCATTCTTGAATACATTTTAATATAAAAACAAAATTTCATAAAAATCGGATAAGCAGTGTATAGGAAAAGCTTCGAGCTTCATATCTTTTAATACATACTGTAACGAAGCGTCACACTTCACGCCTTAAACGCCGACTAACCCTGATTACTATAAGAAATAATCAACCGTACCCCCGAACTATTATGGAAAAATACAACTCCGTGCACCCGGACTATCATCAAAATAATCAACCGCACCGCCCGGACTATAAAATCATCAGCAGCTTTACCACCCTGACTATGAATCACATCAACGTAAATAGCATCATAGACTACCTATTATGTATTTTCTTGTGTACTTTTAATTCTGTGATTATACAATTCACATTTAGTTTTTACCCAATAGTTGTTAAGTAGATGCTAAGATTATCATGTAATTGGAGAAACATTTTGGTTTGTTCTCCCACCGCTGATAGTTGAATAGCAACAGTTGATGGTGCATAGGGCAATTAGCATTGTGCCTATTTTTGGTATTGAATATTGGTCGAGGTTGTATTGAGTATAGTTTCCCCTCCTTCCGAGAATCCCCCTCACTTAGAGGCCGTGGCGATAGAATAGATTTTCCCTCCTTCCGAGAATCCCCCTCATTTTGAGGCCGTGGCAATTACCTCCTTCTGAGAATCCCCCTCACTTCGAGGCCGAGGCGATAGGTTATAGTTTCCCCTCTTTCCGAGAATCCCCCTCACTTCGAGGCCGTGGCAATAGATAGGTTTTTCCTCCTTCCGAGAATCCCCCTCTTTTTGAGGCCGTGGCAATTACCTCCTTCTGAGAATCCCCCTCACTTCGAGGCTGTGGCGATAGGTTACTTTTTTCTCCTTCCGAGAGTCCCCCTCCCTTTGAGGCCGTGGCACTAGCCTATTCATAAGCATAATTGTAAGAGTATATATATAAGAATTCATATGTACATTATAGTTTAAGTCGAATTGTTGCAATAAAAGAGTTAAGATCTAATTGGATAGAGTTTGGTGTTTTGTATTATTCTGAGTTTTCGTGCTTTCCTCAGACGGACACTGGACTCCGGCGAGTATACCCCAGCCTGAGTAAATTAAGCATCACAATACCGTGAAAAAACATCGTATGTTGTAAGTGAGTTAGTACGTGGGATAGAAATATTAGAAATATATATATATAGAAACCTTACCACCAAAACCAAAACTTCAATCGAATTCCATTCTGATTTTGCCGAGGTCGTAAAAAAAGTTTTGACTTTTTCTACAAACTACCAGGAGCTTTGTCTTAACAGCATACCACTAATGCTGTACAAGACTATTTGAATCAAGAAAACCAAAGATATGGTATAAGTCCAAGTCGCAGGAGTTTGCTGAAAAAGGCAAAATTAAAAACATTAACAAATTGTTTAATTAATTTTTCGACACTGCGTTTATTTTAATTAACTAAATTGCCCGCTATCCATGGCAAAAACTGTTCGACTCTCGTAAATATGCTTGGAAATTCAAGCCCACATTGCAGACTTCCACCCGACACAACACCAAATTGAACATATCGAATACCCTTACGATAAGGCACTGTAAAAAATATCGGCCCTCCAGAATCACCTACACATGTGTCGATCTTATCGTCCCCACCACCAGCACATAGTTGAGTTTCTATTAGTCTTATAATTTTCAATTTTTCGTCACAATATTTGTTTTCCCTCAGTGGCACCACTGCTTTTTGTAAAATATTTGCTTGACCACCGTTTTCGGTCTTGCCCCAGCCGGCGATTATCATGCGATCCACAGGATATGATCTGGATCGCTCTGTTATTGGCAGGCAAACTGGTTTAACGCTGCCTTGAAATGAAAATATTTTAAAATAGAACAATACAAAAAGTCGTCGGAACTTACCGCTAATTATCGCTGGAGTAATGAGTCGAATGAGGGCAATGTCATTGGAGAATCTCGGAACTGGACGAAAATCCTTATGATAGATGGCTTCTTCGATGTCAATTTCTTGAACGGCCGGGGCACATTTCCTTTTTGTCCCGATTCCCTCGCAATCAATTGTTTCCTTGGTATCATGTTCTCCCAATCGGACACTGACCCTTCAAGAAGAAAGAATTTTATATGAATCTAGGACGGCATTAGCAGATACCATTTCAACCAACAATGTCTTATGTACACCTCTTATACAATGGGCAGCTGTGAGCACGAATCGCTCAGTAATTAGAGAGCCCCCACAATCTAGAGTTCTATCTATACCATCTGTATAGACCAGCAGAGCCATCCATGGATATTCAGAGAGGCGGGCATTCTCTCCATTTGAAATTCTGTCAGCATCAGATTTGCCACATCTAGTCTTTTCGAGAATATTCATTCCGGCTTGGACTTTATTTTCCGAAAGTTCAGAGCTTGCATGAATTTTTGAAACAACTGACGGTTTCAGTGATGGAGTTGAATCTTGTTCGGGATCCTCGTCGTCATATTCGACTTTGTTTGCATCACAGCAAACATAATGCTTGTGATGGAGGTTTTTGATAAATTTTTGGTTTTGAATGTTCAGCAATTCGGTATACTTACAACTTTATTGATGGTTCCACAGTGCGATCGTCTAATGAGTTCTTGCACAGATCGAGGAATCGGACGAGGTGCAGCTTTCAGTAGTTGGGTCATTGTTGTGCATGTAAGGATGGGAACGCATACTCCCGATTCTCCCCGGAGGGTTGTACAAGAATTTTCTGTTGGATAGAAATTAGCAAATTATTTTTCCTGTTAAAATTTTAACTTAAAATTGGTAAAAGGGACTATATTAAAGGATTTCCCAATAAGGCCGGGTTGATTTTGACAGCTCATTGCGACCATATTGTTTCTTTTACTTTATGTATAAATATCATCTTTTATTCACCATAAGAGACAAATTATCATGACAAGTTATAACATCGAGCAACACTAATAAATGATAAAACTGAGCACCCGTACGTCAACGAAACTCCAGATCTGCTGAAAAAATTGCCGATGTTCATGAAAATGTGCAGCAGAATAGAGGCAGTCAATTCCGCGTCGCTCTAAAAAACTTGGCCTGTTGCAAACGAAAACATGGCAAATTTTGCGTCTTGAATCTTGATTTGAACCTGTACCCATACAAAATCCAACTGACCCAGGAGCTGAAACCAAACGACCGTACGCAGCGTCATGTGTTCGCTAATTGGGATTTTAAGCAGTTCGAAATTGATCCCAATTATGTTCGAAAAATCATCTTTAGCGATGAGGCCCATTTTTGGATGAATAGGTACATGAATAAGCGAAATTGCTGAATTAGGGACGACACCAATCTATGTGAAATTCACGAGGTGCCGCTAAATAAAGTTACTGTTTGGTGTGGATTTTTTGCTGGAGGCGTCATCGTTCTTCTTTGAAAATGATGGTGGTCAAGCCGGTAGGTCGATATTCACCAACTTCTTGTGGCCCGAATTGGATGATGAGGATATTGAAGAAGGTTTTAACAGGATGGTGCTACGTGGAATAATTGGCCCGTACAGAACGTAGTGCTCAATGTTGAATACTATAATCAAGCCACGATAATTGATACAGCAGCAACTGTGGTTTCAACAAAACTCCTCAACATTTTACAAAGCTCCTTCCACAATTGATTTATTGAAGCAGGTGACCATGGCTCAGAGGATAGAGTAGTCGATTGCTAAGCCGAAGGCTACGGGTTCAAGCCCCAGCTTCGGCAGCATTCTTTTCTACAAAATCGCCAGCTTATCTGAGGCCACCTGTGCGATAACATGAGACAATACAAATCTAAGTCTCCTCCTCTGAGCCACGTATATACCAGAAATCATATCATATAATAAATGGCAAACACTTTTTTTGTGCTACACTTTACGCAGCCTAAAAAAACCGGGCATAAATTACATATAAACGAAAACATTTTTTGCAGATATGCAGTGACTGTATACGATTTAAATATTCTGTATCGAAAAAATTGTTGAAAACGAGCAAGCAAATAAAAGGTATGTTCAACGACACTGTTCTGCACACTTTGGAACAGAAAAGTACAGCTTTGGCGCAGGGACATTGGTCCCGAAGTCAAAAGTCCCGAAAATGGTTTTCGGGACTTATGACCCACTATGGTGGGTCATAAGTGCCAAATTAGATTTTGGGACTATTAACCCACTATGGTGGGTCAGTAGTCCCAAATTTATTTTGTCTTCTTTGGGACAAAAGTCCCAAATGATAAAAAATATATTTTATGAGAATCACTTAATTTATTTGTACTCGTCAATATTATGTGAAAAAAAATGTTCATTTAAGAAAATAAAACATAAAACTTTAATTCGTGTACCTATGTATATACCCACACTACACATAAAAACTACAAAAAAGTCTTATAAATAAATAGAACAATTTTTATTAACTATTTGTCTACAAAATGGATAGAGCAATTAATTTTTCAAAGATGTTGCCATTTCCTTCAATTTGGAAAAGCAACCACCACACATATTGTAATGCATGCTAGTATCTTCATTTTAAGCACCTTTTTTCACTTCGTCTGAAGATGATATGACGATCCGAAATATTCAAGATCGATTTGGTTTGATTGGGACTGAAACGAGTGGAAAAAATTTTGCCTAAAAGAGAATCATCACCCCAAATTGATTCTCTTTTGGGCACAATTTTTTCCGCTCGCTTCGTTCGCTAAAGGAATTTTATCTGCTACTTTTTTTGGTTCACGCTTCAAATGTTTAATTAAAAAAATATATAAATAGAGTGGTGTGACAGCTCTTGACGAGCCAAGGCCTAAGTGGCTTACACTCACCAACAATTGTCTGAGTGCGTGTGAAGAGTTAAAGGGGCCTACAATTTACACCTTTTCATGACAGATTGATACTCTTGGAAGTGCTTTCAGTTCTTCGCAAGAGGCAGTACCCGTGAAAGATGAAATAAAAACTTTATGGAAATGAGCAGGATTCACAATAAAAAAATGTCTTTGTGATGGAGTTGTTAATCTAAGTGAAACAGCTCAGTTATTTTAGGTGACAAAAAATGCAATAAGATGAAACTGGGCTCAACTACAGTGTGCTTTAGAACGCCCTACTCACCGAACTTTAACATCCCATCAAATCTCAGAATTTCAAAATAAAAATCAATTAATTTTCAAATTCAATTAAAAACATTAAGCAAAGCTATCATCTGGCTGACGGCCCCTCTGGCCATGCCTTATAAGATTTAAGTCAATTAAACATAATGATTTTGTAAATTTTTTCTTGATAATTCAATAAATCTATTTTATCTATCTATCTTATCTATCTATCAGATCTATCTATCAAATTTCAGAAGAACGTTTGCATTGGAAAAAGTTTCCTTTACGTCACATAGACTTAGATCATGAGGTGTATTTCAACCGTAATGCACAAAAAAACTTTGAAAATATCCAAAAACTGTCCACTCAATGTATTGCTTACAAAATATTTAAAATTAACCGCGAAGATCAGAAACCCCGAATTTGATTTCTGGACTAATGACCCACCAGAGTGGGATAGTAGTCCCAAAATAAAATTCGGCACTTATGACCCACCATAGTGGGTCATTAATCCCGAAAACCATTTTTGGGACTTCTGACTTCGGGACCAGATTCCCTGCACCTACAGCTTTTTGGTGTTCATTGACACATTTGCTGTTCCAAACTGTTCTGATTTGGTGTTCATTGAGTCTGTCTAGAACAGTTTGCAACAGTTTAGGACAGGATTTTCTGTTCCATCTTTTTAGGTAGACACATTTTGTGTTTTAAACTGTTCCAAACTGTTCTGACATTTCTCATGCAGCTGTGCTGTACTGTGCTGTGCTGTCTTTTTTCTCGCTGAACAAAGCTAAAGTTTTGTGTATGGAAATTTATATAGGTACAAAGAAATAAAGTTAAAAATAAAAGTGAGGTTATTAAAACAATTGTCGAACAGCTGTTGTGTGCAGGGTGTGTTCGTGAAGGAATGCCAGAGATGTCATTGAGAACTAGGTGGGTTCACATTACACAAATCTGCCAACACCACAGATGTTAATAAACATTTTGTTGAATGAAGAATCAACTGTCCCGAGTTTCGAGAGCTCGTTCGACTTTTTTTTGTGTTATTCCATGTCAACCTCTAAAAAACAGTTCATTTGACAGAAAATAGCATGGCAGGTAAAAATTAGTTTGAAAACTACTTTTTATAATAAAAAACTCACGTGCGTAGACTTTATGGTAATTAAAATAAAAAATCACAACAAAAACAAACGTGAAACATTTTAACAACCGCGTCAACATTATTTTGTTGTCAAAATCTTTTAAATCCGAGCAACTCTTCGACCTGACCGGGTTGAAATTATGACTAAAAGTGTGAAGCTGGGGTTATAGAGAATAAACACATTTATATAAGCTATCACCGTCTGCTATTTGAAACGTGTTGATCAATTTGCATTTATGAACTTGATTTTTTTTCTTTTCTTCTGATTGGAAAAAAGAGCTGAAATAATTAAAGTAGTTTTTAAACACATCATAAATTAAATTAGAAGAAAACTTGTTTAAAATTCTTTGTATATATCATGAAACAATGCATATTATTGCTTTTTGAGTGACATTTTTCGGTATTTAGTGAGAATTGACGCTTTGAAAGCAAAAATTAATATCTCGGCAGAACAGTCGAAATTCTACTCTGTTTGATTTAATAATGCAAGATTAAGTTTTGACTCTCTCCAATAAAATCAAAATGAGTTCTCCAGCTGCTGTGGTGATTAAAAAATTAACACACACGACATGCAGCTTTTTCAAAATTTAATTTGTTTTGGATTATTACAACCTGAGTTTAATAACTCGCAAAATCAGTATGCAAATTACTATCAAGTCGTTGAGTGTTTGAAGCCGATATTAATTTGATTTTACGTGTAACAAAGATGATTGCTGAATGCTGGTGTGTTAATTTGAATGACAGAATAGCAGCTTCTATTGCAATAAGTACCTATTATTGACTCGATTTGATTAAATTGAAAAGTGACGGGATTTATTGAACCGGATATAGGTAAATGCATAAATGTATTTGCAATTTCAAATTTCACGGGAAAAACAAATACTAATATAATATTTTGCTCACTTTTGAACTTCAACTGTGCATTGGATCTGGTGTTTTTTTTTTCTTAAAAATAAAAATAAAAAAAAAATATCCTATGATTTTTTGATACAAAAATTAAAATGTTAAATAAGCTTAAAGCGAAGTTAATTAAAAACAATGCTTTAAACAAAACACTTAAAAAGTCGGTCACATCCAAATCAGTGCACAGTTTCATCACATTTTAGTTTGAAATAAAAATCCTGGAATAACACACACTGTTTTTTAGCGAGGAAGATGTCCTTTCTCATCTCTGAGTTTTTAAGTCCTTTTTCCGTCTCTTCGTTTTTAATTGTATAAAAACAGAACTTATCCAAAGGTCGTGCCTGATGGGCTGGCTATGGCATTCCTAAACATGTGAAGCACACACTAAAACGAACATAAGCTGCAGTATAAATAATTTTAATCCTGAATATTTAAGATTCTTTGTTCGCTCGCAACACTATACATCAAGTTCTTAAACCAAGCGAGTTGTTCCTGTTTTCATAAAAAAATTACATTTGTACATTTTTATCCTTTCTTGTTACATGAAATGAGCAGAGTTTTATTTCTTACCTTCCTGCTACATCAAAGAGAAATTAAACATTCCACGATGCTGTTTTTGTTTAAGTGAATTTAATTTATTACATTAAACAACAAGGACAGATTTTAGTAGCTTATTTCTTATATTATGTATGTCCTGACGATAAGGATGTGGAACTCATAAGATTGCAAGTTTGACTCTTCAAAAGCAACAAACAAGAATCATGTCATCAGATTACAAGGTATGGGGAGAGAGTTCATTATGAATTTTTTTTTACCAGAAACTTGCGATAACCCATTTTCGGACTTCCTATTTTCTTGTTTTCTTCAAAAAATGGTTCTTATAACACACGATGCTATGCTTTCCAAAATATATTTGAAGGACTTTCACATAATTTTGCGAGACACAATTGTTTCACTGTGGCGTATGATTAATATGATTATCATTTTTTTTCTACTTTTTTTGTCATTCCTGTGGCTATTGCAGTCGTGATATTAGTTTTTTAGAAAAAGCTAAAAGATCGAAAACACAAGAACCCAGAAACAAAAAAAGTCAAAAAAGCAAAAAATAAAAAAACAAAGCTGAGGTGCTAGGCCAAAAGTCAGATAGAAGGACCGATACACTCGCAACTGAATTGTCAAATACACATTCCTAGTACTCACCTACCTAATTTTTTAATGAAGTCAAACCCCTTACATAGACCAGATCATACCCAACGCCACCGCTCAGCACCATGAACAGCTTTAAGCTCCTTAATTCTGCTATTCCATCCCAATTCATAGCTTCTGGAATTATCTGTGCCATCCAAATAAAACACCTTGCATTCCATTTCATAATTTAATAACAGCGAACCGCACATATTTGCATATTTGCACTTCCACGGACACAAGTTGAACATTTCGAAAAACTTCGGTTGTCTGCAAACATTCAAAATCTATACCAGAAGAACTGAAATTCCACTAAAATAACCAAATATTGTGCCATAGAGATATTTTTAATTTGAAAAGCAATTTTCCAGAAAATTATTATAGGAAATTATTACCCGGAGGATATAAACAAGTTTTGTTATAGACGTGTAGAGTGATGAGATTAGGAACGTAAGTTACGAGTATTTTCAAATATTTTGAGAGCTTCAAAGTTTATGAGGTTAAAATTCAAATTAACTTATTTCATATCATGCCTGTAGGCTTCATCATCCGAAGAAAGTTTTTCTTGCATTTGTAAATGTTGAGGCTTAAGAGGCTAGACGATATTTTAGGCTGCTGAGATTATTTCCTTTTCCATTAACATATAATGTCGTGTAAGTTGTTTTGGAACTTGGAATTAATAAAATATGTTTCTGATTTGCTTGATAAATTTAGGATTTCATTGGTTGAACATTGTATTTGTATGGTGTTACAATCTTACACCATAGGTGTACCATAGGTGTCCTTAAGACTTTCAAAAGATTTTCGTTTCAAAGTAAACAAACAATTCGTCTTTTTACCTTTTTTTTGTGATAAGTTTAAAAAGAAGAGAAAGACAGAACCCCTTAAAAAAATGTTTGCAAAATATCTTCGTAGTCGGACCCTGATGCTTGTCGTTCTCATCCGCTATCCTGTCAAGGATTTATTTTATCCAAAAATAAAAGAACCTGGAAGATATCCCGATGAAAACTTTAAGACTATTTTCAAAGTGGCGGCATTGCAATGACAGACGACAACAACTTGCTTGCAAGCAGAAGTTCAAAGTAGGGAGAAAAAAAATGTTTTGAAATTTCTTGGGGCATTCTGTGTTTTCGTTAAAGTTTCGCATGTGACTTGTGACTATTTAGTTAGCGTTCACTAACCCCTACATGAGAACAAAAACGTTGGTTTAAGTTTTTGGCGTTGCACCTCCATGATTTAGTTGGGAAAAATGCTTTTTGTTTTTGTAAGAGGTCAAGCCGAGTTTTGTTGTCACATTGTATTTAAGCAGGAAGTATTCCGTATAATCAATATCAGCAAGTTGTTTTTTCAACGATCTTCAATGTCCTGCAATAGTTGGACACATGCAGTCGACTACTCATTCCTCTGACCAATTTATCCATATAACAAATTCAATTATTTATTAAAAAAAAAATCAAGATATAAAGTTGCAAAAGGTTACAAATGTGTACATTCGCTATAAACGTTTCCTCCCTCTTCGCTGCCTATTGAATTAAGAAGCACTGTAATTCGCAATTATTCGCTTCGTTCTCCATGATTCTCATCGTTTCGAATTACCTAAAATTGCTGCTTCGAGTTAAAGGTGTGGTTTAATTCATTCGGTTCTGGACTAAAAGACATTACATATTGTGTTTCGAGCAATCTGTTGGGCGTAAAAAGAGAAAATAATTTATGCTTAATCACATATTACAAATTTGAAAGTTTGGATGGATGTATATTTGTTGCTCAATAACTCCAGAACGAATGAGGGCATTTGAATGAAATCTAACACACAGATAGATTATAGTCTAGAATAGAACATAGACTACTTTTTACTGCGGTAAAATGGTGGAACAAATTTGCTTTAATTTTGCATAGAGCAAAGTATCGAAATGATTTTTTCCATGGCTATCATTAGTTTAAGAAAGTTTTATCTTCGCAGCCCATAGTTTCGAGAGGACCAGGAAGACCGAACCTATGCTGTAGAAGACCAAGTAACCGCGGATGCCAGAGCGTGCCCTAATGTTAGGCTTAGTTCTGAAATATTTACAAACATCTTACAGTAGAATACATTTGCAGCATAAAAACTATAATATTAATATGAAAAATAAAAAATTGAATTGAATTGAGTTATACGCATACGCCACAGTGCCCTCAGTTGGAAGTACGACCATAATTATATTTACACTTTAAAAATTGATTTCATTAATTTCTCAATAGCATTCAACATTAAAGCCATCGACTTTTCCTTATTTCATAAACTCCCTATTCAAACACAATACAGGTATTGAAAAAATGACTCGTATATCGTGTTGTTCAATTGGTAGGAATATAATTGGAATTCTATTTATATTTTGTTCATTTTCCAAAATTATGTTTGAATTGACCTTCACCTTAACAAATGAAACAGAAAAAACAACAAAACGTGTTCTATATAAAGTCATTAAAGATAAAAATCAATCCAGCACTACATTTTCATTTCCAAGATCATGTTATCGAAATAAAACTTGATTTCATTCATTGAATACAAGAATAAAAATTTCATAGAATGCAACTCAATTCTCCACTTTCAAGATGAAAAAAAAATAATATAAATTCGTAAGAAAAAAAAAGAATATTATAAATCACTTCCAACACAATAGATTTTTCCTTTGCAAATGCTATTGATTCATTCGAATTGTAAAATAAAATAAAATAAATTGAAAAAATTTGTATCTAAATGAAAGAAAGTGACCTCAATGTTAGGATCTTGAAAAATAAAAGACAGATAATGAAATTCAACGCTTTCGCTTGAGGTGTTTTTAGTTTTCAAATTACATCGATTTTTCGAACACTTAAAGTGATGATAGGAATCTAAAATCTAAAAAGTTCGATTCCAGTTTAATGCCTATAATAAGACATTCAATATTTGGGAGAACTTTAATGGCAAGGAGATTCCATAGCAAACACTGTTCAATTCGATGCTTTATCATCCTTCAAACCAGAAAGAAAACAAAACTTCAAAATCACTCAAGTGCCCTACAGACCCATAAAAAGACTTTATCCTTAAGTTTATCCAAACTACTATGAGTTGTCATTGTCTACCTCCTTGACTGCACTCATTATTCTAAATAAAGTTTTGAGTTTACGGAAGATTCATTCTAAGCCTTTGTTTACAAGGCGGAGGACTAGTTTTTGTTTTTATTGTCGTTTAAAGTTAAAAAGTCGATGGTGGAAGTTTTTAAATGAGCTTACACTTAAAGCCAATGAGATGGAAAAATAAAACTTAAGAAGTTTAAAAAAAGCGAGACCTTAGGCATAGCTGACTTGGTGTCTAAGGAAAATAGGAAAATAAAATATTATTCGTGGAATCGGAGGAAAACCAACACATCTCAAGAACCAAACACTTGCTTGTAATATAAATAGATAAATAGATTTAAAAATGAATTAAAAGGACAGTATTCTTTATTTTAAGACGGAAACCCAGAATGAAGTGCACAGGACTCCATATGTTCTATTTTCATTGTTCAATTTACATGAGAGTATATGCACTGTGCACATTAATAATCCGACCTATTTTGCAAAAAGGACATGTTTCAACTTCATACAATGTTGTGAAAGGGAGAAACCTGAAAATCGGGTCGAATTTTTTTCAATCGTTGCGTGTTAATGTAGTTGATTGTTTATGTGTGGAACATGAACACATCATATTCACAATTCATTTATTTACAAGTTAATTGGTTCATATTGTTAGTTGCAATCTGGAATGCAGTCAAAATGGAATTTTCCTTAGAAAAGTTGAAGCTTGTTTTACATGATTGGAGAACGTATTCTTACTTGCATTTTCAATTTAATATCATTAAACTGGGTGAACAAATTTGTATCAAGACAATACAAAAACATCGATAATAAGCTTAATTCAAATAAAACTCACTCAACATTGTAGCTTCTGCTAACTTTGTAAGTACCCAAACTTATGTCCTTTATGACTTCCCTTTTGGAAATGCTTGCAATTCCCATTTTATTTTTAACATTTCTTAAATCTAACCGTTTCGTGTTGCTTAGTTTCAAATATTTTTAGTTTGCCTATTTTCCGTTTGGAAGTAATTTTTTAAGCATTTTTGATATGCGCATGTTGAGTGAAATTTTAAGCAATTGAGTATTTTTGTTTTAACCGGTTGAAAATGTCCATGACTGTGATTCAAAGTTATACCATTCAACAGGTAGACTATGCGTCCTGTTGTTCCATCTTAATGTTGCATATCCACTTCTACTGCCTTCAAAGAGATTCAATTTCTTAAGACAAAGAAAAATATATATACATAAATCAAATAATGTTCGTTAGTTTCGCTTAAACTCGTGAACGGATAGAGGTTTAAAAGGTTAACAACTTTCTTAAAATTGAATTCACCTTAATAAAAAATCAAAATCAAATTAAATGTAAGCAAAATAAGAACGAACTCCTCCGACTATCGTTGCCTTGCCTTGCCTTAAACTATCCAAATCCCTTTTTAAGAGCCAGTTGGTAGTTTCAACCATCATTTTTAAATGCCAAAATTAAAGCAAATAATTCCTGTGGAAAATATAAATTTGACTGTTTTGTGTATAGGACCTATATACAAGGGACTTATACATGCTAACCCTCACATGCGACCTTCAACTTCAACGAAATAACTTTTCTAATCAGAGGAATAACTTTTTAACTTGCGGCAAGTTTGCATTCGTAAAAACTTTAAAACTCGAGATTTTGATAAAATATTGTAAAAGCATTATAGAGAAGTAGTGTGCGCCGTGATAAACGTAACTACATCAATGCATTGGCCATAGAAGCAGAAGCCGCTAGTAGATTTAACAGTTGGACCGTCTACAAAATAACTGAAGAATTCACAGGTGTTAATAGGTCTTTCGGATGTGGATATTTTCAAAATGTGTAAGGAATAATCTTCTGCGGTTTTATATCCTGATTTCGCCAGTGAAGTGAACTATTTGCCAATTGTGCAAGTCAAAGTAACAATATCCCGAATACGAAGCTTATCCCTCAGTAAAGAAGAAACCATTGCCACCATTAAAGCACTGAAGAACATTGGAATTGGCGATATTCCTGTAGAGATTTGACAAGCAGCCCCAAAAACATGGAGCGAGCTCCTGCAACCACTTATTAAGAGAACTTGGGAAACAGAGAGCTTTCTTGAAGTGTGGAAAAAAGAAATGATAGTCAAGCTCCCAAAAAAGGACCAAGGCCCATGGCCGTAGCCAAGGGGGGGGGGGGGGGGCAAAGTAGGGCAATGCCCTACCTAAAATTTAAAATGCCCTACCTTCAAAAATGCCCTTCCTATAAGAATTCCGTTCCGTCCAAAATATTACCAGCATTAAAAACGCCCTGCGTTTTAAATGCCCACTTTCAAAAATGCCCTACTTATGAAAAAATATCCGACCTTCTTCAAAATATGTTTTGTTTTGGGGAATGAGGTTCTTCGTAGTCAACATAAATTTAACTCGTCGTTTTTTGCTGTTTAAAATAAATAATTAATTAGAGTGGAGCGACAGTTCTTGTAAAGCCAAGACCTTAGTGGCTTACTCTCATCAACAATTCTCTGGGTGCGTGTGAAGAATTGAGGGGACCTACAATTTAACGCCGATTCCGAACGGCAAAGTTGAGAAGCAGTTTTCATGACAGATCGATACTCTTGAAAGTTTTGTCAGTTCTTCGCAAGAGGCAGTGCGCGTGAAGGATGAAATAAAAACTATGGGCACGAGTAGGACTCGAACCCACGCTTTACGCAACGTTCTGCTTAGCAGCCAACGCACCTAACTACTAACCACAGTTTTCGCTGTTTACTGTATACTAACTCAGTTAAGCTGACAGATCTCTCAAATAAAGTAACTAAGATAAGGTTGGTCTAAGGAAACGTAGTGAGATTTTGTTGTTTGTGCTTACCCCACTTAAGTCAAGGAATTTATGCAAGCACCAAGCAAACAAAATATTGAGATCGTTTTGTAAAATTGAGGAATCTGTTGGAGTTGAGACAATTTTAAACATGTTGTTGTCATCCGCGAACATTAGTGTATCCAAATTTTCAATAATAAGATAAGAAAATGAGCATGGGGCCAATGTGACTTCCTTGTGGGACCGCAGAAGCATGTATTGGATTGAAGACTGATGAAATAAGGAAAAAACTCTTTAAATTCTATTATCAATGTATAGGCTTATCAATGGATCATGGTGATGGTGAGGTTCGGTATAAGATTAGGTAAAGTAGGTAGCAAATAGATTTCTTATTGTTGTTGGATGCGGAGTAGTTATATTTCAGAATATCAGATTTTCGTTAGATTTTATGATTTTGAAGAAACTCCTGGCATCACAAGAAAATTTATTTTCATTTGGTTAAAGTATATGTAAGTTATAAAGACATTCGCTTAATTTGGAGAAAGAATTATGGACAAGAAGATAACTGACTATAGTCGTGTCAGATTTGGACTATCAAGAAATCTTCCAAAGCTTATTACTATTACGTTTACTTTTTGAGCTACGGAGCTCTTTGTTGTGCCAAGGGGTAAAAAGGGAGAAAAGGTGAAATATTGTTTTGCGTGAGAACAAACGTTTCTGCTTATGGTTGTGGTGGAGCGGCGGAAACTTAAACCAAAATCAAAATGCCGATATTGCACAGGTGTCTGAAAATTCGAACATTTGTACACTCTGCGTCTCTATCAACTTGAGGATGTAGCACAGCTGTATGTGAATCAACATTTTCAATTTTAAGTGCCACCAATAGGCCTTAGAGGATATCAATATAGGACATGAAGGAATGGCAGGTCTTGTATTTCTTCCATGAAAGAAGATATAAGCCAGTACCTATATTTTACATTGAGGTCCTTAGAGTTTTTGATAAAATGAGCAATCAAAAAATAAAATTATTTTAAGTGTAAAATATTTTTGTACTTTATAAATAAAATTTATTTGGACAAAACAGTTAAATATTACAACCCAGATAGATGGATTAATGTTTGGTGCTATGCACAAGACTGAGTAGCACGAATTTGCCGTATTCTAAAACGTAATTCACAAAAAAACATTAAACAATACAACAATTTAGATTCATAAATAAAAAGCAAAATTGAAATATTTACCTCAAAACACATGCATATACACTCCTCTAGAAAAAGGACACTGATCGGACTTTTATTTTTCGAGAAAATTTTATAACAAAAAACCGGTACTATGCGAGAGGTATCGTTTTGGAACAATACAAAAATATTTTTGTTTATATTTAAAACGGAAGTGTTTTGAAAAAAAAATTAAGAGGGTGTTTAACAAACAAAATCCTGTGAGCCGTTTTTGAGGAAATTTAAAGATTTTGTTTTTGGTCGAACAATAGTATGGTGGCTACCCTAAATTTTGATCTTAGACAGACGGATGGAGTGTCGTAATGTCATATTTGATCAAAATCTCAAGTTTGTTCTACGAATACAATACGTTCCATATATTCTATATGTTGCAAGTAAAAATTACCAACGCCCTACCTGATATGACTGTTGCCCTACCTTAAATTCAACTCTGGCTACGGGCCCGCCAAGGCCTGTATTAGCCAAGATAATAGCAAGAATGTTGCTGGACCGATTAAAAAACCACCTTGAAGGCAAACTCGACGCCGAACAAGCAGGATTCTGCCGATTCTGCCGTGGATCACAGCAACACCTTGCAAATCATCATTCTCAACAGTAATAATTTGGGGACTTATGTCTG
Source organism: Sphaerophoria taeniata (assembly GCA_943590905.1). NCBI lineage: Eukaryota > Metazoa > Arthropoda > Insecta > Diptera > Syrphidae > Sphaerophoria > Sphaerophoria taeniata. Next base: position 32,718,830 of record OX016541.1, read on the forward strand.
ATTTGGCAACTTAAAGTACAAATTAAATTTGTAAATAAATTTGGTTCGATTGTGTAAAAGGATATTCCTGCCCTCATCCTTTGATAAATTTTCTCTACAATTTTGCCAAGGATTTATCAAAAAAAGGCATTCAAAATTATTCCAACTGTTAAAGGAATTCATTGAACTGGAACGAAGAGTCAAAAGCCGACAGCTTTTAGTCTTAAGTTCACTGAATTGTTATCTACGAGTATGCCATGTGCATTAATAGCATTTGTGGAGCCTTAAAGCGATTTTGTAAGGAATGTTCCACCATTCATATTATAGGAATGATACTTTCCTTTTATACAAAGGTGTTTGTATTACTTCGCACAAGGATATGAGAAGTTTGAAAGCATTTAGGTACCTTGAAGATTTTTACAAAGTATTTTTTTTTCCTTTTTTATTTTTCGTATTCGCAGAAGGAAATTACACAGAAAACTCAACTGGTCTTGATCAAAGACAAAATGCATTTAATAATCCTTATAGGAATAAAATCAAATAAAAATCTTCTCACCATTTGTATGGATGAATGGTGATGCACAATATCCGGCAGGATAAGGACTTCATTGCAGTGATTTTTTTTTGTCTTTGAATTGATTTTATATACAAGACCTTGTAATATAAACGAATGTAAGCAATATAATGCTGGTCAGATGAATTGCAAAATTCAATTTCATCTATTTTTTGACTTGTCATTAAAAATTATCTCTTACAAAAGTATATTTTTTTTACATTGCATACATAAAGATGTATTTTTTCAATTCTTCCAAATTAATTTTTAAACATTTTTAGGTGTTTGTTCTTATACAAAATTTATTTGAAATTCAAATACCGGCATGTCAGACTTTTTAAGCAAAAACAAAAAAATTAAATATTTTTAAATGCAACAATAAAAAAGTAGGACGAAGCGTTCAAGGACTACTTGTTCAATGCCATCTTTTAGGGAAAAAATAAAAAGTTTAAGACATCTAGTGGAAAGCTCAAAAGCTTCTTGATACATAGATTCTCAAACTCTTATCTGTGAGTTGTTTATTTAATTCAAAAACCCTTCCAAGAACGTATGTAGTATAACATTAGCAGTGCTCAGTTTGAGTTTTACAGACAATTTTTAACATTTTCGAATACCTATTCGATTTTGAAAAAATTTAACGTTTTTCGATGTTTTGTTTTCACAGTTCACATCTTGAAACCTGTTGTGTTTCAGCTAACATATTGAGCCACTCTCACTAGACTTGTGACAAAGCATACAAACTTAAGAAAAGTTTATATTTTTGTTATTAAGGATCACAATCATAACATAAGGAATTGAGAGTTTCGCTATTTTACCGCAAGTAGGTATTTGTTTTCAAATAGAAAGCATAAGCACAGTGAAAATGCTGTGCCATACAGTGACAGTTTCAATATTGTCTATTGACAAATTAACACTAGATGCCTAGATAACCATTCAAATTTGTTAGGGTGTCCAGTAATTCCTGCATTCTCTATGTCCACTCTTTTCTTGAGTAAAGTTTTGTTTTGAATTTTTGAATCAAGCTTCTATCAACAATAATAATTCTTGATAACATGACAATCAAAAGGATAAGCAACAATAAAACAGTGGTACGCATGAAAAAATGTGAACTGATTTTTTCGATGAACATAAAAATCTGATAAAAACTTGAGTGAAATATTAAAATACTACCCGACACGGTGAAACGTTGTTTCGCAAACGAAAAAGGTAGTTTTTGTTTGTGATTCTTGAATTTCTTGTATTTTTGTGTGTTCAAAAAATGATTACCTACTGATTTTACTTGTCTGATTTTTTTGAAGTCTCTGAAATGATTTGAATTATATATTTACCGGGAATTCTGATGGCAAGAAAATAATGATGAAGATGATCCTGCTTGAATTATTTTTTTGTAATAATTTTCTAAAAAAAAAGAAAAGAAATATGTAAAAACTTAAAAAACCTATTTGTAACGCTTCCAAAAACAAAATTTTGTACCAACTATTGGTGGAGTAGACAAAATCGTCCGTTATCCGTTTTCTTTTAAATAAGAGAGGTATCTTCTTTAATGTCAAAATCAACCGTTTGTTGCAAATAATCCTTTTCTGATGTTTTTGTTAATTTTGTGAACTTCTATGTACCAATGCTTTTGTTAAGATTGCAAGACGAAAACATGCTATCCCTCGAGTTTTAAAAATTAGTGAATACTTTAACGGCATCATATTATTTTTCCTTCAACTGTCAATCACGTTGGAGGAAATGGAAGAGCGTCTGATGTAATAATTTTTAAGAACTGTAGTCTTTACCATGGGATTGTTAAAAATTGCCTTAATATTCCAAATGCACAGCCATTGAAAGGGCAAGAAAGTCAAACGACATACTTTTTTGTTGGGGATGATATATTTGCACTTGATAAATATTTAATGAAAGGTAAAGAACATTTAAAATAAATATTATTACTAGCAATAATTTTTTAATATTTTTGTTATGAAAGGTTTTGGCCGGAATTCAAAATTAACTACACAACAGGAAGTTCTAAACTATAGGCTTAGTCGGTGCCGCCTGACAGTTGAGATGGCATTCTGACGATTGGCATCGAGGTTTCGAATTTTCCATCGTCCTATTGACTTGAGCTTGGAAACTTGCGAAGCTGTGGTTAAAGCTTGTTGTGTTTTACACAACTTTCTCTCGCCATTAATAAGGTCATCTCGTGATACTGAATTAGTTTCTGAAACTCTACCACAAACAATGTCACCTCTGACAACACAAGATCATTCCAACTATAAACACGCATCAAGAATTCGTGAAAACTTGGTGCGTTATTGTGTCACTGATGGAGACGTTCCATATCAGTGGAAAAAAATTAATAAATAAAAATATTTCTACGTATCTATGCCTGTAAATTCTTTTTTACTTAATTTATAAGAAAAAAATATGTACGATGTGGTTGCACGAACTTGCTCTTATGTGCGATCACAAAAATGAAGAATAAAGCCCCGTGTTGCTATACTGATTTTTTGTTTGATTTTGTTTCAAAATGTTTTTTTATTAATAAATATAAATAATGCCAGATAAAATTAAAAAAAAACTGCAGAACCAGACAAACATATAAATATGTGAAAACAACATTTCATCACGTTAGTTTTGATAACAATCCGACATTTATTTTAACAATCTTCTTTGCCAAAATTCCCTGAAATTAGAAATCATAAAATTATAAAGCACATTGAAATCCGTTTAGGTGGTATAAATTTATTTTGTATAAGGTAATTCTATTAACGACACTTTGATACATCTTTGCGTTTTTACAATGAACACAATTTTTCCAAATCACTTATTTATAGTTAAATTATTGCTAGAATTTAAAGATAAAATAATTTTTAAAACTCATCAAATAAATCTGAGTTTATCATTGCACTTTGAAGAAGATCACTTCCTTCCACTGAGCTTGATAAGGATGAGTGCGAAGCTATACTTCTTCGCTGTAGCGACTGAATAACATGCCTTGACAGAACTTGTTGTAATTCAGCCATAGCTTCAGCTTCCTCGATGTTGCTTAATTCTTCCAGCTGACTGGCCACACTGGTACCAAAACTTTCATATTTAGTTTTTCGTTCTGCAAAAAAAGTTAAAAACCTTTGAAATACACAAAAAAGAAGTCATCTTATTAAGCAATTGTTTACCTGGCCGAGAATTTGTACTTTGTACAATGGCAGCTATGGCGTCCTTGTATCTTGCACTTCGGGCGCTCGATGATGATGTGGATCCCCCTCGCCAGCCCGATGACTGCCTCGCCGATGCTATTTGCATTGGTTTAGATGTTGATTGGGAAAGAGCAAGAACATCAGCAGTGGCCTGCACACCCTCCACAGCCTCTTCAGCCTCTACAGCCTCCATAGCTCTCTCAAGTGTATCGTCCTAAATTTTTTTTTTTCATTTATAATTTTTATGAAATTGTTTATTACTTACCAGTGAGAAATTGTTCTGTGTTTTACGCAGCACAATAACTCCATCCAGGAATGAAAACTCACTGAAATAAAAAAGGTGAGACTCATAAACTTCCTCGTTTCCAGCACCAGAATGTTGAGAATCTGTAATTTTTTTTTTTCAGCCACATAAGCTGAGCGAAGATTTTTAACTTTTTTTTTTAACATCGATCACGTCCTTGTTCATTGCTTGGGATATGGATGCCCAAGCTTTGTTCTTCAAATCGTTCTTCTTGTATAGGTTGCTCTTGTAGTTCCACAAGCACTCCTTTTCCCTGTACAAGTTTATCAGGAGCTTGGTTTCATTCTGGGAAAGTTTCCACTCACTCATGATTGTGCTGTTTAAAAGGATTTGTCAAAAACGCATTTCGTATAAAAATGTGTTATTACCTGATTTAATCCTTTTAAATATATGAATCTAATAAAAAAAACTGCAAATGCCGACTTTTTTTAACACAGTAATTTTTTTTTGTTCGCGCCAAATGAATAAGTACTTGTCGGTTTGAGACACACAAAATAATGAAATTGAGATGTCATCCACACACAAAAAAGGAAAAAAAAACTCAAACGTCAAATTTGATATCAGACATCGATGTCAAGACAAAATAGCAGAGAGAGATCGCTAACTGTTGAGAAGTATTACTACTAAGTAAAACGTAGGAGACAGCGCTGCAATCTTTAAGTATCATATTTAAGATAATACTGGGAATAAATAAAGAAATGTCATTAATGTCAACTACTGTCATGTACATTCTAGAAAGAAATGTTCTCTTCTTCAATAAAACGTGTATGGAGTAAGACGTCTTTTTGGTTATATTTCAATTGGGAAACTTTTACATATATTTTAATAATTCTCCTTCAATATTCCTTGAAACCTTTTCACGTTTCAAACATTGGCATCCCTTGCGGGGAACCTGGTTTCTCTGAAAATTTATATACATAATTTTCCTTTTTTCTTTTGGAAAGGTTCAAAAGGAATAATGGCGCTGGCCAAAGAGGAATCAATTTCGAAACTTATATGTAATTTCTCAGCTAACACACAAAAGGTCTCTAAGGCTAGGCAGACCAAAGGATACTTTGTTGGTAGAAGAAAACTTCTGGAAGAGTACTGGACTAAATTCAATGACATGCACGATCACATCGCAACGCTCGAGGTCACCGATGCCAACCAAGAGGAAATCAAGAGGCTCCTCTCAGATGATCGTTTTTCTAAAATTGAATCGGCGTATTGCGAAGCATTAGGAGAACTGAATGATGTTATCGACGAATTGTCCACATCTGCACATAATTCTTCATCTATGTCTCATTCAACTCCCATTCAACATGGTGTATGTGGCGGCGGTGGAGGCAACGTCAAATCTATTTTGCCAAAGCTTCAACTGCCGACTTTCGATGGCTCGTTCGATAAGTGGCTCAACTTCAAGGATATGTTCACTAGTTGTGTCATAAACGATACCTTGCTTTCCAATGTTCAACGTCTACACTATCTGAATTGTAGCCTTACTGGTGAGGCGGCGAATGTTCTTACAAATATTCAGATTAATGACGACAACTTTAACACTGCTTGGGATATTTTAAAGGGTCGCTACGACAATAAACGAAAGCTAATTAAACAATATCTTCGAGACATTATCAAGCTTCCGATTATGAATAATGAATCGCCAGAAGCTTTACGCCGTGTTCTCGACGGCACCACAGAAGCTGTTCGGGCTTTGAAACAACTAGGTCGACCTACAGATCAGTGGGATGATTGGTTGATATTGCACGTCACAGAAAAGCTTGATCCGATTATCATCAAGGATTGGGAAACTTCGCTTGAAAGCCCAAATTCAATTCCAACGTATGCAGAACTGCAAAAGTTCTTAGAAAATCGTCTTCAGGGCCTTGATGCCATGGCCACGTGTTCTCGGTCTAGTCAGAAGGAAGTCATTTCAAGGTCAACGAAACCACCACCAGTTCACAATCAGCAATCGTTTTCAAATCGATGTCCATGTTGCTCTGGTAAACATGCTTTAATGTTTTGTTCGCAATTTAAAAAACAAAACTCCGCACAGAGACTGACATTTGTGATGAAGACGAAGTTGTGTAAGAACTGTTTAAAACCAAATCACGCATCACAACAATGCTCGTCGGATTATGTCTGTTTAAGGTGTCAACAAAAGCATCACACCATGCTGCACGATAGTTGCACTCAGCCGCAAGAGCAAAACATCGTTGCAAATCATATGCGAACAACTAGTCTCCCTCATAAACTGCCTATAGAAACTGTCGACGACAAAGCACTTATAAAATTAGACCCGGTTTTGCTAGCTACAGCTCAAATTCGAGTACGATCTGCCACTGGGCATTCTCTAATTCTTCGAGCTCTTTTAGATAGTGGTTCCCAAGCGTCATTTATTAGTGAGTTTGCGGTGCAGCAACTACGTCTTCGGCGAACAAGGCTTCATGTGCCGGTCACTGGGGTAGGGGGATCGAGCGTCGGCAAGTCAACAGGTCTCGTCGATTTTGTCGTAAGCTCTGTTACCGTGCCTGATTTTAACATAAAATGCAAAGCACTAATTCTACCACGGTTGGGCCATCTCATGCCCTATATGCGAATTAACACCAAACCATTTTGTGAATTTTTGGACCTTGAACTGGCTGACCCGAACTTTCATGAGCCTGGTTCTATTGATGTCATTTTGGGAGCTGACCTTTATGGCTCAATTCTACATGGTGAAATTATGCAACCAGCTATTGGTGCTCCTGTAGCGCAACGCACCCATTTAGGATGGATAATCTATGGACGATTGCCGGGCTCAGAAACCAGAGAGTTGTCTACTAGTTTTTGTGCATTTTCTCAAACTGATCTCGCGAATTTAATTCAATGCATGTGGAAATTCAACGAACTCGAGGACGTGGGATGTACCTCCAAGATGACTCAAGATGAAATCTACTGTGAAGAATTCTTTAAAAAGACGGTTCAACGGACCAGTTCAGGACGATATGTCGTTAAGTACCCTTTTAAGGATTCTGTCGATCTATCTACGCTGGCAGACTCTAGGGGAGATGCCTTTAAGCTGTTCTATCATCAACTACGTAGGCTTGACAGTAACCCAGCAATGAAGACAATGTACCAAGACTTTATGTCAGAATATAAAGAACTGGGGCATATGGAACCCGTTTACGAAGATGTGTCACCTCAATGTGTGTGCTATATTCCACACCATGGTGTTTATAAGGAGTCAAGCACCACCACGAAATTAAGAGTTGTTTTCAACGCTGCGAGAACTTATAGTACAGGCAAGTCACTCAATGACTGTCTCCATGTTGGACCAAAGCTTCAAAGTGAGCTCTCAGCCATTATTCTGAAATGGCGAACCTATCGAATTGGCTTCATGGCTGACATCGAAAAATGCTATAGACAAATTCTTGTGCAGCGAGAAGATGCCGATATGCAGCGAATTGTATGGATGGACAACGAAGGCTGTCCAGCTAATTATAGATTACTCACGATCACATATGGCTTAAATTGTTCGCCGTATCTTACAATAAAGGTGTTCCAAACTCTGGCAGACGATGAAGAAGATGAATTCCCCAAAGCTGCCCAAGTACTACGTGAGTCTTTTTATATGGACGATTGTCTCCATGGCGCAGATTCTGTAGAGTCCGCCAAACAACTACAAACAGAACTGCAGAAGTTGCTACAAAGAGGCGGCTTCCGTTTGCGAAAGTGGAACTCCAATTCTAACGAGTTTTTAAAGAATTTAAGTGCTAATGACAAATTAAGCGACCCTTGCAGTGAACTCTCACTTGATCGTGAAACAAAGGCTCTTGGCATCTACTGGTTTTGTCAAAGTGATTGCATTGGATACAAGGTAAGCGTCACGGAAGTCTCTTCAGCGATCACGAAACGCCAACAACTCTCTGATATCGCCAAAATCTACGATCCGACTTGTCTGTTAGCTCCAGTAGTGATATTAGGCAAAATCATGTGTCAACAACTTTGGCTTTCTGGAATTTCGTGGGATGATCCTCTACTGTTGGAGGTATGTACCCACTAATAGCAACCCAGCTGATGTGGCCTCTCGTGGGGTGTTTCCGTCCCAGTTAGAGACACTCGATATATGGTGGACTGGCCCAGAGTGGCTTAGTAGAGCAGAGAACGAATGGCCAAACCAAATGTTTGACGTCAAAGATCCAGCTGAGATAAACTCTTTTCTTGTTCAAACTCCATCTAAACCAACTGAAGAGTCTGGAGCATTAAGGCTTCTTAACAAATATTCCAATATCGATACCTTAGTCGGAGTTACAAGTTGGTGCTATCGATATATTGACATCAGACTTAAGCGGCCACATGAGACATCATCCTGGTGTACAGCTGCTGAGCGTCGAAGAGCATTACATTTTTGGATCAGGTATGTTCAACAAGTACATTTTGCTAATGAAGTGTCTTGTCTCTCGCTAGGTAAACCGATCAGTTCAAAGAGTAAACTAATCAAATTAAACCCAACAATTGATGAAAATGGCATCATACGACTGAACGGGCGACTAAAAAATGCTTGGCTACCTGTTTCCGAACGGTTTCCTATAATTCTACCTAAAGAGAGTAAGCTGACTGAGATGCTTATTGCTCAAGGCCACACATGTACTATGCATGGCGGTAAGCAGGCTACCCTGAACCTTCTTCGAAGACGTTACTGGATAATTGATGGACGAACTGCTGTTAAGAAGCACATTAATCGTTGTTTGACATGTTTTCGCCAAAACCCTCCAGTGACAACTCAAATCATGGGAAGTCTTCCCACTTCCCTTGTACAGCTGCTCGTCCATTTCAACATTCTGGGTTGGATTATGCCGGCCCGTATGCAGTACGAGCCACGAAAGGTCGAGGTTATCGCAGCTACAAAGGATGGATTGCCCTCTTTATATGCCTTAGCACCAGAGCCATTCATCTGGAACTAGTCAGCGATATGTCAACTGATACTTTCCTCGCCGCTTTAAGACGCTTTTTCTCAACAAGAGGGTACAGCTCTAAGATCTACAGTGACTGTGCCACAACATTTGCTGGAGCAAATACAGCCCTTAAATCCGATGTCGAGTGTATTCGAAAGCAGCTAGAAGAAGGTGCGAAATCTGCTGCACTTCACGGTGTCTCATGGCATTTCATCCCACCTGGATCTCCGAACTTTGGAGGTATATGGGAGGCTGGGGTCAAAAGTATGAAACATCATCTGAAACGAATCATCGGCGAAGCAACTTTGACCTTCGAGGAGTTCTACACTGTTCTGAAACAAGTCGAAGCCGTGCTTAACTCCAGGCCTCTGTCAGCCTTATCAGATGATCCCAGTGATCTGACAGCCTTGACCCCTGGGCACTTCTTGGTGGGCGGACCCATCACTGCCGCACCAGAACCTGATTTACTTGACACGAAGGTAGGAAGACTTACACGATGGAAACAGATACAGCAAATGCAACAAGACTTTTGGAAGCGATGGAGTTGTGAGTATTTACACGAGCTTCAGGTGAGACATAAATGGAAACAAACAAAGGATAATTTGAAGGTGGGAGACCTGGTTCTTGTTCGAGATGAACGTGCACCACCTACTCAATGGGCATTGGGTCGAGTGTTAGAGGTACATGCTGGAGACGACGACCTTGTTCGTGTAGCGACAATTCGAACACAGACATCAATATTGAAAAGAGCTATCTCGAAACTAATAGTACTCCCAATAGACATCAATTCTACGAGTGAACACGGTGGGCGGCCTGATGTTTCGTCACAACAATTGGACGAGGTGGGCGGAATGTTGAGAAGTATTACTACTAAGTAAAACGTAGGAGACAGCGCTGCAATCTTTAAGTATCATATTTAAGATAATACTGGGAATAAATAAAGAAATGTCATTAATGTCAACTACTGTCATGTACATTCTAGAAAGAAATGTTCTCTTCTTCAATAAAACGTGTATGGAGTAAGACGTCTTTTTGGTTATATTTCAATTGGGAAACTTTTACATATATTTTAATAATTCTCCTTCAATATTCCTTGAAACCTTTTCACGTTTCAAACACTAACATCATATCATAAGGTGAAACAACGCGACTCCATTAGACTTTTCATGTCAGGATGAGTATTCTGAGAGAAATTATCTCTAGTGGAGTCGGCCTGTAAGGTAAGGCTTGAGTGACAGGCAACTACAGGTTGTCATACCCAGAAAACTACATAAACCTTGAGTCACAATGACTGATAGTTACATTTTAATTATTTAATTATAATTGAAAGTTAAGAAATGCTTAATGGAAGACTTTTAAGCTCCTTAAAGGTTAAGGACAAAACCAATACCAAAACTAACAATCTATTTCGAATGCAAGTCCTGAGCCACCTGTTCCAAGGGACGCTGCAATAACTTGGCACTGTGGTGTATAAAGACTTATATAAGCTCGTTCGGTAAAGTCGTTGGTTTATTAAGTGTTGATGTCTCAATTTCGTTGACATTTAAGTCGCGATAAATTTCAACTATTAAACATACATTTCCGTTACAAAAATAACTGGACTCGACCGCGGTTCAACCAAATGGTTTTTCGTCAACATGGAAGGAGGTACCTACTCCATCAAAGCATGTAGAAAAACACGATGCCGTTTCAGTTCCGACTGGCTCTGGTTATCTATACATATGCATACAAATATATCTATGTAAGCGCGCTGTGAATAAGTATATGAATGTACATATAGAGTTTGTACATAAATTGCTCACGTTTGAGGACTGTGTTTGTGCCTCCAAATATACGAGTACAACTTGTGTTAGCGTTCGAAGGATAACATGGGGACAGGACATAGGGGGAAAGGTATATCTTCCTTTTAGGTTTAATGGACTTAAACTGGTGTTCCTGTCACAATAAAATATACTACGTGTGCAACAAACAAAGAACCATAAAACGTGAAACATTTTGAAAGAGCTCAAGTCGATAAAAGCGACACAATCATGGCTTTGTGAAAGATTAAGAGATAAACCGAACGATGCGATGATGGAAACGTTGACACAATGGTCATATAAAGAGCAATGACTCGAGGGCCAGAAATCTGACAACTGTTTTGATTTAATGTCGTTTGGATTTGTTATAGTTTTTCTTTTTGAAAATGCCTAGTTTTATTATTTTGAATGCGAAGAATCTTCATGAAATGTGCTCAAAACTACCAGTTTTCATATTTTTGTTCTTGGAGTTCCAAGGCATTTAAAACTATGAAGATTCAGTTACAAGAAAAGGCCTCTACCAACAGTCTCTGCCAGCCAGCTCGGTCCCCAGCTAACTCTCCCCAGTTTTGCACTACATGTTGATTGAGGTCCTCTTCCACTTGAGTGCACCACCTGAGTCGCGGTCTTCCTCTACTTCTTCGTCCCTCGGGAATGGTGTGGAAGGCTTTCCGGGTCGGAGCATTGGTGTCTATATGACCAAGCCTTGATATTTATCGCTAAGTCCGCGTCGGACCATAGATAACCCGAAGAACTTTCCCCTCGAAACTGCCTAAATCACTTTCATACGATTTCGTCAGTGTCCATGTTTCAGCACCATACTACAGCAGGACTGGGATTATAGTTTTATCTTAGTTGATAGAGAGAGGGCTTCACCACTCAATGGTCAAAGAAACAGCTGTTAGCAAGAGTTATTCTTCATCTTCATCTGATAACGGCGCAAATGTTAATAGCAGAGCATAAGCATAAAAACTCCTCTACTACCTAGAAATTTTATGCATCTATTGTGTTCTGTTCGAGCCGTGCGTCGGTGTTGGGTGTCCTTGTGTCGATGTGATTTTTTCCATTACGCCATTGACACTTTTTCGAGAAAAACGTTTTTTTTTCAAATTCATTTTTATTCATTTAACTTATAACTACTTACATATATACTAGACAATGAATTCAAACTAGCTTATGATCTAAAATCTTAAATTTAACTTACTGGCCCCAACCGGGCGCTCTAAGTAATTCATGTTTTTCTTAAAATTAATGCCTTTCGGCCTATGAACTATTTATTTATTTGTTTTTATGCGAAATCGGGCTTTTTTGGTCACTTCGTCTATATATGCAAATAAAAACTTTATTTCATATTTTTCCCTACGTTTCGTCGTAATTTCTCGACTTCTTCAGGGGAATTTTATTAAATCTGAGGATAAATAATTATATTTGACAATCTGCACTTATAAAATTTCTGATTTGAACTTACATTGTTTTTGTTGTTTGTTACATATGATATCTAATAAACACTATTTTTAATAATTTAGACTGAGTTTTCTATAAAAAAAGTTTTTTATTTGCATATACAGATGAAGTGACCAAAAAAGCCCGATTTCGCATAAAAACAAACATAATTTAAATAGCTGGTCAAATCGTTATTAATTCAATATTTATTTATTTTACTTTATTGTTTTTCATGTTAGAAAATTAAAAAAAAAAACTAACTCCATATCAATTTTGTGTGTTTCTTACTTGCTACTTAAATTCGAGAAAAACGTATTTTAAGGTGATGCAACGAAATGAATATTTCCAAATATAAAATATGTTGACTTGAATGAAACAAAGATTAAGGAAGGTTTTATTATATAATTCAGTGTGGTTTATTTGAGATACAAAAAGGAAGTGAAGAAAATATATATAACAGGATGTTAGCAATAGTCATATTGACAGGTGTAAATGGTATAATTATTTAGTTGTGTTTGGTTAAGTAATTCAATTTAGTTCTGTAATAGTGATGTGTAGACTTATTATAAATTGGTTTAACATTTATTAACATCATCCTCCCTCAAATGTAAACCCATTTTAGTTGTACAATGGTGATGCTTTGGTCTAAAAGTTGCTTTGGTCAAAATATCCGCTGTCATCTCGTCGGTACAAACATATTTAACCACAACCTTTTTTGCAGCTATTTTGTCACGGAGAAAGTGAAACCTTACATCTATATGTTTACTCCGGGCATGAAAGGCGTCTGTTGAAGCAAGCTTTATAGCGCTCTGATTATCACAAAAAAGAGTAATTGGAACTTTCTCTAAGTAGGGCCATAACTCATCTTCTAATTGCTTTAACCAAAGGGCTTCCTGTGTAGCACTAGCCAAAGACATGTATTCTGCCTCCATGGTTGACAGAGCAACTGTTGGTTGTCTTTTTGAATTCCATGATATAGCAGCACCTTGGAATAAGAACACGTAACCCGTACATGACCGTCTATCTTCCTCGTTCGAGGCCCAATCAGCATCGCAGAAACCCGTGATGTTTTCGTTTCTATTCTTAGCAAAAACAAGTTTATAATCCTTAGTAAACTTAAGGTACCTGAGAACTCTTTTGACGACAGTCCAATGTTGGGATCCAGGTCTTGAGTTGAATCTGCTTAGCATATTTACCGAATAACTTATATCAGGCCTGGTTCCTTGGGATAAATAAAGCAAACACCCAATCGCTTCTTAATAAGGCACATCTAATAGGACATCTTCATCGTTTGTCAAACTTACAAGTTTGTTGTTTGGATCACTCGGCGAATTAGAAATATTGCAATCGATCATTCTGAACTTCTGCAAAATACGTTCTATATAAATAGATTGATCTAAATACAACTCACCAATTTTCTTATCGCGAGTTATTCTAAATCCTATACAATTCCTTGCTTCTCCAATTTCTTTCATTTTAAATTTCGAGCACAAGCCCTGCTTTACAATTCGCACAGTTTCTTCATTATTGTAGAATAAGAGGAGGTCGTCGACATAAATGGCGATTAACAAAATATCATCGTTGTTGATTTTGTAATATACACTGGCATCAACAGCAAGGCTTCTTAATCCAATCTCTTCTAAGGCTTTACAAAAAGTTTTATTCCACTGCCGTGACGCCTGCTTGAGTCCATATATGGCCTTATTTAACTTGCATACCTGATTTCCTTTTTGTAAAGAGGTGGTTGTAACATATATGTAGATATCGACATCAATGTCGCCTTGCAAAAATGCTCGATTTGTAGATCATACTTCGCAGCCAAACCAAAAAGATATCGCATTGAACTCTGTCTGACAACGGGCGCAAATACTTCATCATACTCTATACCTTTCCTTTGCTCATAGCCCTTTATAACTAGCCTAGCTTTGTGTCGCAAAACATTACCAGCGTCATCGACTTTAGTCTTAAAGACCCAGCGACATCCAATTGCCTTGGAATTCTTCGGTAAGTCCATCAATGACCATTTGTTGTTCTCAATAAGCGATGCATACTCAGCATCCATTGCTCTTTTCCAAGAATTCGCATCTTCGCTGGCCAGAGCTTCTTCAACATCATCTGGATCCTTTACTGAAACATTCTGACACAAATAAGAAACAGCATTGAAATTTCTTTTTCTTAATTTTATAGGACTTTCTCTTAAGTTTCCAACGGTTTTATCTGGAATATAGTCATCGTCATCATCATCGTTAGGAACATTAGAGAGGTTGCTGTCATCTTCGCATAAAAATGTGTCCTCAGCTTCTTGTTTCGATTCGAGTGAGTTGGAATTTTCACCTGTTTGTTTTGACTTTGATGAACCAGAAGTATTATTTAAATTTTCAGAGGTTATTTCAGATAAAGGTATAGTGACAAAATCTCTTTTCAATCTATCTTCAAAAACACAACATCGCGGCTCTTAATTACCTGGTTTTTAGTCTTGTCAAACAAACGATATCCCTTGCTGTTCGAAGAATATCCAACAAAAATCAATTTCTGTGATTTTGGATCCCACTTCTTCCTTTTCTCTTAGGGAACGTGTACCATAGCTTCACAACCGAAAATTCTCAAGTGGCTTAAATTTGGTTTCAATCCAGACCAAAATTCTTCTGGCGTCTTATATTCCAATGATCTTGTCGGAGACCGGTTGACAATATAGGCTGCTGTAGCAACTGGCTCTGCCCAAAATGATTTTGGTAAGCCTGCATTTAGGAGCATACATTTCGCACGCTCTACTAGGGTTCTGTTCATCCTCTCAGACACTCCGTTTTGCTCAGGTGTGTACGGATTTGTAGTTTGGTGCTGTATGCCTTCTTGCTTTAAATATATTTCAAAATTTGTATTGGTATATTCAGTACCATTATCTGTTCGAAATATTTTGATTTTTGATTCCAACTGTTTTTCAACATAGCTTTTAAATTCTTTAAATTCATCGAATACATTGGCCTTACTATTCAAAAAGTATACAAATACCTTTCTGGAATAATCATCAATAAATGATAAAAAGTACTTGGCTCCTCCGATTGATTTGTTCTCCATCGGTCCGCATAAGTCTGAGTGCACGACCTCTAACAACTTAGTAGCTCTCGTTCCAATGTGCTGAAACGGTTGCCTTGTTTGTTTTCCTTCCAAGCAAATAGTACAAATAAACTCTTCTCTTTTCGGTGACAGCTTAGCCCCATCAGTACTCTCGTTCAATCTCTGCAAATCAGAAAAATTTAAATGCCCCATTCTCTGGTGCCATAAATAGTAGTCATTAGCTTTTAAAACTGATAAAAGAGCGCAATTGTTGTTTTTTGTTGTGTTCAATAAGTAAACATTGTTTCGAAAAGCTGCTGTCATAATTTCTTTTTTGTTTTGGTCAATTGTGCAACCATGTGCTTCAAATTTTATTTCACAACCTCTTTGTACCATTTGACTTACAGAAAGTAAATTTGTGGTTAGTTCGGGAATAAAAAGTATATTTTTGACTTGAATCTTGTGCACGCAACCATCTCTAGACTTTACCTCGATATCTACTTTGCCGCATCCCTGAACTTCCAGCATTTTGTCGTCTGCTACCTTGATGCTCGATACAGGTGGAGATCCCATATCATAGATCCAGCTACGATGTTTCGTCATGTGCATCGATGCTTCAGAGTCCACGTACCAGCTGTCGTTTTCGATACTTGTTCCCGCTGATATTTTGTTCATCGCTGAAAAAGCCGCGTAAAAAGTGTTGTTATTAAAATCATTCGTGGAATCATTGTTCTTTTTGCTAAAGCAATTTTTGCTAATGTGCCCATATTTATTACATCTAAAACACCGTGGGCCTTTGTTAGTTGCTCTGTAATTCTGACTTTTATTAAATTTTTTATTAGTATGGTTATAGTTGTTTTTATTATATTTAGTGAAAAATGCCGCCGAATCAGATACTTTGACCTCTTGAAGTATTTTCGTTTTTACAGCATCCGCAGTAATAGGCACACCAGAACTTTCCATGGCCATCACCATAGGTTTGTATGAATCTGGTAGACCAGCCAGTAGCAAGGTTCCTAACCACTCATCGCCGACAACAAAATTTATGTTTCGAAGTTTGTGTGCAGTGGACATGATTTTCGTCACATAATCTTCCACATTACTGCAATTGTCTAAGCTCGTTGTTATCAAGTCACACAATAAACCCACCTTCCGTGTAAGCCCGGAGTCATCAAAAGCATGTTGAAGACAGTCCCATACTTCTTTTGCGGTTTCTGCTTCCTGAATGTGTACAAATATAGTTGGATCTACCAACAATATTAACTTTGACTTGGCTCTTAAATCTTTTTTCGCGTGAACATTTGTGCCACTTGGGTAATCAATTGTATCCCACAACCCCTCATGTTGAAGGTATGCTTTTATGGTAAATTTCCAGGTTGAATAGTTTTCTCTCCCAAGGAGTTTGTCGATGCTCGCTGTATGGTTATTCATCTTCTTGAACCTGTACAAAGAAACTTTAAAATGATGGCTTCAGAAAAAACGTGTTAGACTATAGAATATAATTTTCAGTGTTTCTTTTTTAATCGACTTTTATCAAACTGCATCCACGATTTTTATTTTTCTTAAAATCGATAATTGGGATCTGGGCCCATAACCTGATGAAACGAAATGAATATTTCCAAATATAAAATATGTTGACTTGAATGAAAGAAAGATTTAGGAAGGTTTTATTATATAATTCAGTGTGGTTTATTTGAGATACAAAAAGGAAGTGAAGAAAATATATATAACAGGATGTTAGCAATAGTCATAATGACAGGTGTAAATGGTATAATTGAAGCGTTGAGAATGAGAAGGGGTTAAGTGACATATTTCGAGTTTCGAGTAATCTTCGTTTAAAGTTTATGGCTTATAACTTTTTTTCTGAGAGTGATGGAAATTTAGAAAAGGGTCATAAAAAAAGCTTTAAAAAATAGAAATTTAGGTACAGCAAATCATTTTATTTAAATTCATTACAAAGTGTTGTTTTGGACAAAAAAAAGTACTTAGCACCTTTATTCATGAAGAATTATTTTTATTTTATTTTTTTCTTATGAAGGGGATAAGTAAATCCAGTAACCTTAAAAGATGAATAATATCCATACTAAGTAATAGGAGGATTCAATCAAAATTAGGTTATTCAATTTGTACCAAATATTCCAGCAGAAGATAAGCCCAAGGAGGTGTACTGTGTCCTCTTTTATGGCTTTTGGTCTTTGGTTTTTTTTTGTGAGCAGTTAACACCTTTTTGCAAAAAAAAAATATACCTACACTCAAAATTTGTTCTGGAATCTGGACTCATAAAAGTGTTAAGTGATTTTATCACCTTTATGCCGTGCAAATGATAAAAAGAAGAATTTAGTTATCCCCTTTATTTAAGGCTAACTTTGAAACTAATGGGACTAGAAAAGAGCCAGTACGACCAAAATTTAAGTTGTCGCTTGCCGCCTTTATCTGCTGAAAAAAATAGAAAAATTCAAAAATGTCACTTAACCCCTTCTCATTCTCAACGCTTCAATTATTTAGTTGTGTTTGGTTAAGTAATTCAATTTAGTTCTGTAATAGTGATGTGTAGACTTATTATAAATTGGTTTAACATTTATTAACATCAAAAGGTTTGTGTACTTGGTACTCCGAAACTGTACAATAGGATATATTTTTTTTTTTTTAAGTTATTATTATAAGGCATTTTCCTATCAATTTTCAGAGTGTTTTGCCAAACCGTTAACAAGATAAGTCAAACTCCACTTTTTTTTATTTGTGTCCCACCTCATACATTTTGAAAAAGATTTTTTGTGTTTTTTTATACACGTGGAACAACAAAATGTATGGAAAAATGTGAAAAGAAAATCTTATGGAGGTGGTGTAGAATCAAATGCGAATTAATAATCCGATGTCTTTCATGCATCTATAGGGTGCTGGTCCAGGAAGTGGTTTAGTGAATACATCCGCTGGCATAATTTCAGTTGGAGTGTAGACGACGGCTATTTCCTTATTTCTCAACACCTGCCGAACAAAATGGTACCGCAATGTGCTTTGTGCGTGAGTGACATGTTCCATTCGGTGCGGGGAAATAACTCCACGGGAACTAACTCCACAGAGGGATTTACTTCCCACCAAGTGAGAACTTACTCCACTTTTGTAAAGTGTAGTTAGTTCCTATGTTCAGTGGGAATTAAATTCCTCGAAAAATTAGTGGATCTAGTTCCCTTCGAATTTGAAATAATTTGCCACTTTAATTGAAAAAAAATTAAAATTCAAGTACACTGAGCAATTTTGTTTGTGAAATTAAAATAAATGGCTTTTAGAAACGAAGCCATTCCGAAATTCAGTTTTTAAGACTGAAAATAATTATAAAAATTCGAATGTACAAAAATATTGAGAAAATTAGTCATTCGGAAACTGATTTTTAAGAATCTGAACCACTATATGGTGGTTCATTAGTCCAGAAATCAAATTCGAGGTTTCTAACCTTTGCGATTAATTTTAAACATTTTGTAAAACGGTATATAACGGTTGAAATATACCGCATGCTCTTTGTTTATGTGACATAAAGAAAACTTTTTCCAATGCAAACGTTCTTTTGAAGTTTGGTGTTCGGTGAGAGTATAGGGCATTCTACAAGCATACTGAACTTGAACCCAGTTTCATCTTGTTGCATCTTTTTGTCCCCTTAAATAACTGAGCTGTTTCAATAACATCAAAAGTTCCATCGGAAAGACATTTTTTATTGATTGGATGTTCAGTAAGTACCTACTACTACTTTCTCAATACTAGACCTTAACTCTACAATCCGTCTCAAATGGTTACAAAATTGTATTATTAAGGATTTGGGGCTTGAACCAAAAATTGCGAGCGAGCGAAGCGCGAAATTCGCGCGAATTTTTTTATTTTCACACCCCAAATTGATTCTCTTTTGGGCAAAATTTTTTCCGCTCGGTTCGCTCCCAATCAACCCAAATTGATTTTGAATGTAACAGATGGTCATCATTCTCAGACGAAGGTAAAAAAGATGCTCAAAATGAACTTTGCAGTGCAGCACCTGTTTTCCAGACACTGGCATGCTTTTTCAAATTAAAGGAAACGGCAATAGCTTTGGAAAATGAATTGCTCTATCCATTTGTCGACAAATAGGTAGTAAATAAAAATGATCTTATTTTTATTTACAAGACCTTTTGGGGTTGTAGTTATGTAGGTATGCATACACGAATTTAAGTTTTTTTTTTGTTTTTTTTTTAAACATTTTTTGTTTCCACATTATACTGACGAGTACAAATAAATTTTGTGATTCTCATAAAATACTTTTTGTTTTTCATTTGGAACTTTTGTCCGATAGAAGATAAAATAAATTTGGGACTACTACCCCGGACCAGTTTCCCTGCGCCATGTATAAATGTGTGAATTTAGTTCCCATAAGAAAGTGAAATAAGTCCTCACCGTACATGGGAACTAACTGCACTTTACAAAAGTGGAGTAAGTTCTCACTTGGTGGGAAGTAAATCCCTCAGTGGAGTTAGTTCCCGTGGAGTTATTTCCCTGCACCGTTCCATTCTCGGCTATATGCTTTGCGCCTTGGTTTTCTGTCTCAATATTTATTTTAGTAAGTTGAGGCGAATTAAGGTCGATCATTAAATTTTGAAGACATGTTGCTTCTCTTGATGATTAGCACAGATCTACATATTCTGCCTCGGTACTAGAAACAGCTACCGACTTTTGTTTCTGTGAGTGCCAGGTAATCCCAGCTCCACTTAGTATAAATACATACCCAGTGCATGATCTCGTCATTCGCATGATCTGCATCCAAGTAACCTGGAAGACCCACCCCACAGTGTTCTTGGTGAATACAAGCCCGTAGTCTTCCGTTACTCGTAAATAGCGAAGAACACGCTGCCGACCAGTGAACATCTTGATATGTCTTGTTAAACTGTGCTAAACGATTGACCGTGAACGCTACATGTCTGGCCTGGTTGCAATCGCAAGATACATAAGCGATCCTATGAGTTGACAAAAGGGTTTGTCGAATTGACGTTCTTCAGTTTTATCCTTGCCAGAAGGTAGTTTCAACTTTCTGTCGCTTGGTGTTTTAACTGAATTCGACTGTTTTAACTGGATTCGGCTCGTCCATGCTTTACATATTTCTTTAATTCTTCCTTGATGAATGCTTGTCAATTTAAGAAGTATTTCAACGCTCAAACAATATCGCGCCAATCCCAAATTTTTGACTTGAAATGCAGCAGCAAGCCCACCACGGTAAATTCTTCCTTACCTGTTTTGAAATGAAAACATGTATCGTTTTGGTTTCAAATCAAGTCTACGAAGTGTATCGTCTAGTTTCTTGTGCCACTGTCGTCCTGTTTGCCAAAGACCATACAGCTGGTCATCTTCAATTCTAAAATTTTTCTTATTGTTCAATATTCAGTTCCTATGGGGTCTGGGCCCATAATCTGTAAAATCAAATGCGAATATTAATAATGAACAAAATTTTATTTATTTGAATTATTATCTTATCAGGAAAATTTACTTCTTCTCACAGCAAAATCAAATTTGGAGTGAATACAAAACTATTTTCAAAAACAATATCTAGAATATAAAAACAAATTTAAAACTTTTTAAGAGTACAGGTAGAATGCTGGTTGATATGAGTTCTAACAGGTCGCACAAACCAATACTAAAATTTTATTTATCCCATACTCATAGCAAGTGCTTATTACAAGTAGTGAACAAAATAATTCTCAAAAAAAAAATACGAAAAATTATATTATGGAAAAGTCGTCCCGAACGCCAAAAAATGGTTCATGGCTCAAAACAATGAAAATGTTGATTTTAGTGGATATGGAACAAAGTCGATGCTCAGGATTGGAAAGACGTAGCGCAAATCGGTTCACAAATTCAAAAAGAGCAAAATTACCATAGAACACATTCCTAACTCAAGAACGACAAAAGTGGCGTATGGAACAAAACAATTCTCAGGCGATGATCTGGCGCAAAGTGAAGTGGTCGATTGTTGACCTTCTTGGTCTGAAGCCACATTGATGCGGACCAGATTCAGATTGTTGACCAGATTGTTGACGAATGGCTATTATTTTCATTTTTATTAAACTTTTAACTAAAAACTTATTAAGTGTTTCATGTGCTATGCATATCCCATACGTGTCAATAAAATACTCTTGAAGCTTTAAATTCGTCATTACGAAGTTTTTTTTTGCAATTATCAATTAGAGCATAAAATGTAAAAGTTTAACGTCTGTTCAAGGATTCACCAAGTTTTAAAAGCTCATTTCATTGGAGGAATGGATGGAGAGTGGTCTCCATGTACCCAAAAAAGGCATCATTCACGAAAAAACGCAAACGAAAAAAAAGTAACAATGATGGAATATGTATGGCTTTTGCCTTGGTCACGCTTAATTCCGACAATCGAAACATCTGCTAGAGAGGTAGATTTTGGTTCAAAAATAAGTTACAGGACGAGTAAAAGACGTGAAGCACAATTAATAACTTTTCTCTTATTTCACTGAAGCCATACATCATTATTTCCTCCTCGGTTGGTGTTGTGCCCTGGCTCTGTGCTGTGAAGCAAAGGTCTAAGTGAAGTGAAGTGAAGTGATGGTTGATGTAGCTGTTGCTGTTGCTCAGCATTTTTTCACTCTTCTTTCCTAAGATATTCATGACACGGATAGGATAGGAGCAGTTCTGTCCATTGCTCAGAGCTGAAAGCTCTATAGCATCTATTAAATGGTATACTCGCTGCAGGTTGATGTAACACAATTTCCGTCCATTCAACAGCTAGCTATCTTTCAGGAATACCTATACATATTCGTTCTCGTACCATATCCGCCTGGGGGTGAAAAATAAATCTGTGCTACCAATCAACTCATAAAAATTCTATGTGAAGCCATTGCAAATGGAGATCCGGTTGGTTTCGGAAACTTGCCACAATGGACCAATTCAGTGGGACTTTTAGTGCGAATAATGTGTTTATGCAGTCCGATTTTGAAGTGTGTGTACTGAACAAGTCTCTGTTTCTGGTCAATGCCAATTGCAAAACAGAGCAGGAAAACAGTTCAAACTGAACCAGCGGCGAGCGGTTTAACTAAGTTAATAGGGATTCATCAACAACGCAATAGCCAACAACCGAAGTCATCCTCATAAGTCATAAGCGATGATAACTGCTGCTATAAAACGGACGAGACACGGTGACGCTCATGCTTCCGCTGCTGGCAGGAAAGGTTCTATATTATATGAATTTTCCTATAGTGTTTGTGTTTTTTTAATGACTTCAGAATTATATTTGTAGCGTTTGCATTTATTAAATACTCTCTGATCACATTTATATGCAAAATTCGATGCCCCTAGTTGTATTTCCTTTTATGACGAGGATATTGGAATGAAAAAATAATGTGTTCGATAGTGACATTGTAGATAGATATCGTTATATCGTTTCCTTTTTCTGAAAAGGATTATTAGAGGTAATAATAAATTTATATAATTTTAATTTAAAGGGAATTTTTTAGACAGTAACAGTAACCTATGAACTCCAAATCAATACACATCACCTTTTTGTCGATTTTAAGGCCTCGAATGACAGCATATATACAGAGAATCTAAGGAATCATTTGATGTCAAAACACCATTCGGAGAGGCGATGCACTATCATGCGATCTTTTGAGCAGATAAAACTCCGCCGCCGTCAACAATAGAGACACTATCTTCCAAAAGTCTATTCAACTTCTCGCGTTCGCCTATGATATTGATATAATGGGAAGAACACAGCGTAACGTCGTCGATGCCGCCTTTGTGAGTATTGAGACAGAAGCGGAAAAATTGTCTTAGCGGTAAATGAGGGCTAAACGTAGTTATGCTGTCTTCGAGGAAGGACACCGACCGACGTCTCGGACAGAACGTCACAGTAGACGCCTATAACTTCAAGGTTGTAAAGGAGTTTGTCTACCTATAAGCTCCGCTATAAACACCGGCAATAACACCAGCGCCGAGATCAGACGAAGAATAACTCTTGCAAATCGATGTTTCTTTGGGCTAAGAAAGAAATTCATTTAAAGCCGTCTCTCGATCAACTAAGGTAAAACCTAAAACTATACAACACCCTCATCATCTCAGTTCTGTTGTATGGTGCAGAAGCATGGAGACTGATAAAATCGGATGAAAGTGCCTTAGGCTGTTTCGAGAGGAAAGTTCTTCGAGTTATCTATGGCCCCGTGTGCATTGATGGAGAATGGAGAAGAAGATTCAATAGCGAACAGTTCGGGTTGTACAAAGCCAGAACATTCAAGGTTCAGCGACTCAGATGGCTTGGTCATATAGAGCGAATGGACACCAATGCTTCAGCCCGGAAAACCTTCGACACCATGCCCAAGGGAAGACCGCTAGACTGTTAGTTGAGGCCAAAGTCCACAACGGACTGTATCACCACCGTAAGTGTATTGTAAGTAAGTAACAGCGTGAGGATATCTACAAAGTCACCGCTACTCCTCGAGCATGATCGCAATACACAGGAGGAATTTTGGTGCGATGGCAACCATACTATAATGAATTTCTCAATCATTATCTTATCGAAGAAATGACAGCTCAACCATTTCAGACGACAATCCTCATGCCTACAGCCATCAGCCTTGAGGAAGTCAGAACTGTTATTAACTGGCTAAAGCACAAAAAAGCCACAAGTGCCGATGACATTTCAATTGAGCTCATCACTTCACCAACCTATGTCAATTCACATAAGATTTTTTCCTCGAAAACCATAATCGACAATTATCAACGTGGTTTCAGAACAGGAAAATTGACATTTGATCATATGATCTTTTTTCACACTGACACAATTGATTTATTTTTAGACCTTAACGAGACCACCTACGACAGCATTGTGTAAAGACTGGCTAGTACTGTCAATGCAACGAGAAAATTCGGCAACTTCTTCTTCCTTACTCAGGTTATTTTTTTAACAATATTTCGTACTAACAGTAAATGTGCACATTAATTCTTACTAATACTTCTATAGGATATTAATCTAGGATATAGTTAGTAAAGTATCGCCACGGCCTCAAGGCGAGGACAAGGAGGAGTCTCAGACGGAGATAGTCTATAGCCACAGCCTCAGGGTCAGGAGGAATCTCGGAAGAAGGTAAAAAGCCGCACCCACCAGAGCCACAGCCTCAGGGTGAGTGGGAACTCGGAAGCAATCTGCTTCCAAAGAATTAAACGAAATTAGGAACATTCTAAATTGTCCTAAGCACCATTACTTACCATTACTATCTACTTAATGCTGAGCTACATCGAAACACAAAGTAAAGGGTGTCTCAATAAGAGTGCACTTTTTAATTTGCATATAAAAGCAAGTATCTTATGACAGACGTGTGATATTTTTATTGTATTGTAAAGAAGACATGTTCCGATTAAGTATGGAATAAAATATCCGGCAAATGACCCTCCCGGCTGCGATGACAGGCCATTACTCTTTTCATGAAATTGTCCATGAGTTTTGCACAGAGATGTGGCTGTATCTAACCGACAACACGTTGGATTTCCGATTTGAGCTCAGGAATTGTTTCGTTTGTTTTTTCACAAAACCCCAAAGAAAAAAATCGCACGGCGTTAAATTGCACGATTTTGGTGGCCAGTTCACGTCAGAATTTCGTGAAATAATGTGTTCTGAAAATTATTGCTGCAATAAGTCGATTGTTTAATGCGCAGTATGGCAAGTTGCGCCGTCCTGCTGAAACCACATGTTGTCCAGATTCATGCTGTGCAGTTGAGGCGACAAGAAGTCTGTTATCAAATTCCTGTAACGAATGCCGTTCACAGTCACTGTCGAATTGATGTTTTCCGGTTTTCGACAACACTCTCGTTTACAGCAGCAATGTTTTCAAGAGACCGACCAGTACGTTGACGCAAAGGATTCTTAGCATCCATAATTCACCCAGTTTCTTGAAATTTTTTGACCACTCTTCCAATGGTTGACATATTAGGTACACTCTCTCGACTGAAAATTTGGTGAAATTCGCGAAGCGTACCTTTCCCCATTTTTTGTAATGAGTTTTTATCATTATAACGTGTTTTTCTTTCAAAAAACGCTCCATTTTTAGTAATCGGAACAAACAGAGGTGACATCTGTCAAATTTCAGATTTCCTACTTGCATGACAAAGAAATTGTCTTATTGAGACATGAGACACCCTATACAAAAAAGTACAGAGTTTGAGTGTATTCGTTTTGAGAACTTTGTGCACAGTGAAAGCTTTTGTTCACGCTCACTTAAAAAAAATGAGAGGAAGATATTCAGATATGCATTTGTACTTTTTGGCACCTTGTGTTCCGCTGTAGTTCAGCCTTTATAATTGTAGGATTAAGTTGCTGGTTTTTGACTACTACTTGCCAATAGTCATTGAGTTTCTTGTAGCCTTGTAGGGTCTTTCGCTTCGGTGCTTGACGCGGTAGTTAGGTAATTTTCTGATCGGTCAAGGAGAAATAATTGAAAATTTGAAATATTCATGCCATATGAATACTTTCGTCAAATTTCAAGAACAAAATAATTTGCAGTGAAAAGTAGAAATTTTCCAAAAAGAAGATTTTTACCTTCACTATCAAAATTAATAAAACGAACGCAGAATTTATGTAATTGACAAATCGGTGTTAGACTTTTTCCCCTTGACTTTATTTCAATCCCCATTCTCAACTTTCAAGAAGGTATGAAAAAGTTATTTAAATAAAGTATCATCATCCTTTCAAATCTTCTTGCTCCTACTGCATCTTTTTTCATATTGTTAGACGGAGTCAAAGGATATCCCCCAAAGCCATAGATCACACTAAAAAAGTAGAATGGAATATAAAACAATTGCAAGTGTTCACCGAGTCACAGTATATGGCTATAAATCGTTTCTGGCCATGGATAAAAAGTACCTACTGTCGTCCAAAGACAATGGATAACGGTACTCATTGTCAATTGCAATTCCAACATAAGTCTACCTTTCCATTCATAGAAATGTATCAAGGAGATAAAACTTTTCAACTACCATTCCATTGTTTTTGTTTTCATCTTTTTTTGTGTCTTGAAAACTACCCCTGTGAGTTGTATCATTACATTAAAGAAATAACCTGCAGAGATCTTTTTTATTGGTTTGCTTACAATTTCTTGTTAAATTTTTCAACTGGAGATTTTGAAGTCTGTACCTATTAACGTTCTAAAGTCAAAAGCACACTCTTTCGTTAGCATTTTCATTTTATTGCAAGTAACTACATATACACAATGTACCCATGGTCACACTCATAGTGAAGGCTATAAGCAATGAATTATTTCGTTTTTATTTTCAAAACAATGTAAGAGACAAGAACTAGCGCTGTGAAGTACATACATTTTCAAAGAACTTTGCAGACTTCTTGTTCGTTCGTCTGGAAATATGTAAAACTAAGTCAAGTTCATCCCAATTTAGATATTTTATTTTATAACGTTCAAGGTTGTTACACGTAGGATTTTTCGTTAAAAAACTACGATTTTGGAGAACATGCATATTGAAGGTTGTCATTAGTCATTCATTTCTTTCCGTTGTAGATTTCGGCCTCATCCAACACTTATTTATATGCAACCACAGGTTTTTCGCCTGTTTGGATGAAAAGAGAATGTTGCCGGCTCGGTTCCTGATGACATAAATGTCATCGGGGAATAACCCCAGCCATCCGTCCAGTACCATGGCACGCTTGCGACACGCGGCTTAGCTCGTCGGAATTGGGGGGATCTTGGTACCAGACGGACAGGAACCGGCACACAAAAACATAAATCGTACCAGAAAGGGAAAGGACAACACAAAACGAAACAAGGACATTACTTTACCTCCACTCTTGCCGCGCTGATGTTGTTGCGGCGGCCGGCGGCGGCGCTTGCCCACCCGAAAAATTAAGGTCCAACGATTTGACTGGCAAGGTCATTTAGAGCGAATGGAAAATAGTACACCGACCCATAAAGTCTCCGAATCTAAACGAGAAGAACGTTAGAGAAAAAGATGAAGTATAAAAATAGCAAAAAACCTCAATCAAATTAGAGTGCGAAACTGCATACGGCTAGCTAGGGGACACTTGCTCGATGAGGTTGTATGTAGAATGACATTGACTAGTGCAAGTAATTATTTTTTTTATTTTTTTCTTGGAATACGTAATTTTTCGACATTTTGTTCGATATTGGGAGTCCTCCGTACTAGCAATAAATCGTAAAGTGAATTTATACACGAAATTCTTCAAAAAGATTTAAATACTTTTTGATTAGAATGTCGACAAAATTCTATTCTCTAAAAGAAAAAGCAAAAACAAAACAAAAGCTGGACTTAAATGTCACATAAAAAAATATGACTGCATCACAAGCACGACCGGCCGTAATATCCTCAATAAGCCCATCATAGTACTTTGCTGTAATTGAGTAATAAAAAAAGAGAATGTTTCTCAGGCATCGCAATCATAAGAAATTCTCTTCCGCGGGCCCTATAATCCTTATAATTTAATAGAAAATCGAAGTTTATGTAATCATTTCGAGCGTAACAGACATCCGACATCTGGCTGGCTTCGGCCAAAGGAACAAAAATCGAGGGACAGCAAGCAATAGCGGAAGCGAAATAACATTTTTCGCCGCTAGCATTAGCTGATGTGATGCTGAAGGTAAAGAGTGCGCTAACTCTATGTGTGTCTATGTATGTTTGTACAAAGTTGAATTATTCCATCGATGGAATTGTGTAAATGCAGACCAACTGCCAATGATGAAAACGAGCAGACAATATCCTTAATGATACCATCAGGAGTCTGGCGAGCTTTCGCGTGTTTTTTTTTTTTTTTGATTCAACAGTGGGAGCAGCAGTAGCATGACTGCTTGATATGGCATATACAGACAGGGTATATAGGAAAAATTGGAGCATGGTACTATCTAGAAACGTCATTTTTAGCCAGCAACAAAAGAAAAACAGGGCAAACAAAATGGAATACAGCTTCCATCCCGGAGGCATTCATCCAATCTGATAATCGACCAATCCCTTTTTCTATGTGCCACACTGCCAGGATAAGGTTTTTATTGAACACGCTAAAGTGAATATTGACTTCCTTCCTCTCTATTTGTCGATTTTTGCGTTCCCATCATCTCATCTCTTTTTTGGAATCGGTATTCCAATATTCTATAAGATAGAAAATTGCCTCTCCCTCGCTTTATATTCTGATTTACAACAAGGCTCTCGAATTAGAAAGAAAAAGGGATAAACCAAATTCAAAGAAAAGTTCAATTAACGTTTATAATTAAATCGGCTGGGCTTTGAGTTTCATCCTAACACAAAAGATGTTGCTGCCGACATTTTCATTCATCATCGCATCATCATCATCACAGCTGAATATATTAGCACCTCTTGTGCAAAACACAAATACGAACAAACAAATTATTTAACACCTCTCTAATCAACCAGGCTTATCCTTTGGCGGTAGCCGAGGACTATAAACTTTGTACAGTCGCAGTCGGACGAAATCCGTTTTTGTTATGTTTACTTTGGTTGGTTAAGCAGTGTTGAGCTTGCTGAGCATGAACTTAGACGAAGAGTGTACCTTTACCTTTGCTTCTGAACTAATGCTAATTAGGAAGCTCAGAATTTCAATTGGCTTGGGTGACCAAAAATAAATGAAAGACAAAAGGGCGCGAAAATTAACAGGTGAACCCTTTTTGTATCCTTTTGAGACGAGAGGGTGTCCTAAGACCTTGTGTCGTTGTGTGCAAGTGCGGAATTTTACAGAATAACAAAAAATGTTTTCCATTTTACAAGTCATGGGGTTGAATGCAAAATTTGCGGTTGGTTAATAATTTTAATTGGATAAGCTTTTTGCCGTTTTTGTCCTCACTTGAAGTAAAATGTTAATGATTTCTTTTTTGGACGTTACCTACTGATGAATAAATATTTTGTATTCAATTGTTTGCTAAAAGTTTTTTTTTTCTCAGAAGATTTTAAGGCTGAATTAAGAAATATTTACTTTTCTAAGGTATACGTTTTTGTGTGATTTTGTGATAAATCATTTTTCGACAGAGGAATGTCACGCTTTTTTCGATCATCCATTGTTTTGATGAAGTTTTTTGTTTACCCTGGTAGCTGATAATGATAACACGTATTTATCATACCTATACCAAGTGCATCGTGCGGTGCGATGATCAGAATGAATGAATGAATATTGCAAATGTTCCGAAATGTATGTCCGATGTTGAGTACGGGTTAACAGTGTTAGAGGAGGAATGCAACTGGCTATCTCACTAAAGCACTGACAGTAGAAGTGACGATAAAGCAGAGGGACACTTTACAACTGTGGTCCAATGTTGTAATTGACTCAATGACGTCTCAGTCACCAACCATTTTAAGAGCTGTTTTTTTTTTGTATCCCACAAGAGGCTTAAGTAAGTAATAGATGTACTCCAGCTTTGAAGCGTTGCATAGAAAGAAATATTTCTAGAACCCTCTCAAGGAACCCAAGCACCTCATTATTTCTTCGGGGAGTTAGAAAAACTCTGTAATACTCCATTTAAAGCCAAGTCAAAGCCTCCAAATGGCTTCATTAAATTAACTCATAGGTTTTTATTTAGTGTTACGGTTACGACTACAAATGTCAACCCCTTTACCTAACCTAACGTAACCCAAAATTTTTTGGCTTCATGGCATTTGAGTGATCGTTCCACAAGACTTTTTTAGTAAGTGAAACACATACCGAGGATTTCTGGATTTCGGTCTCATGGATGAAAGTATATTACTTTAAATTTTTCAGGGATGTTATAAGCGTTCAGGAATGAAATGGCTTTACAAAAGCACACTACAATACTTTTTCAGTTACTGAAAGCCCTTTTCAAATAACATTCAAAATTTAATAACCATTCAAACTTATTGAAAACGTGTTAAAGAAACAAAACCACAAAGTCAATATTTGTTCCGACTTCATGGTAAGCCAACTTTTGAGAAGGAGAAGAAATATGTAAAAAATAACTGGACAAAAACAAAAACACTTTGAACATAATGAAATATGATTGGCACTTTAGAATGTGTTCCCTTAATTGTCATTGCTCGATCACATTTTTCCATTTTTTTATTTACAATGTGGACGTATGTGGCTTATTTTGATTAAATTATTGAAAACGTTTTAAAATCAAAATCAAAAGTTTTAGATTTACAAAACTCTACTTCTTCAGGCTAGTTCAAAATACAATATGTATTTGTTTCCATGTATTGCAATAATAGTTTTAGGTTGACAAATTTCATTTTAATTACTGAACTGTGCAATTGTTCTAAGGCAATTATTTAAGATTCCAAGCTATAGATGACGCTACACGAAGAAGACTTCTTTTTCTTGGTTTAAATGAAAATTAACTGAGAGGTTGACGGAACACTTTTTCTTTTGGAGAACTCACTTTTTTATCTGAATGTTTTGTAATGAATTTTAAAACCGGAGTGGAGTCAGACAAAGTTTTATTTAGTCGCCTGAAGCATATCGTTGCAATCCACTCACAAAAGAGAAAGAAGAGCTTAATTACTAAGAAGCAAAATTCAGTATTAGTTTTCAGTAAGTATTAGAAAGAATCCGTAAGTTTAGTTAAGGGCCTGTAAATTACGTATTTTCAATGAGTCCATTTGTGTTCCTTTTAATTTGTCTACAAACAAAAAAACACAGTTCAGTTTTTAAAAAGAAAACTTTTAACCTGCATGATTGCAATATAAAAGAAAAATATTGCATTTTTCGAACCAACATCAAAAAGTCAAGGCTTGTAAATCTTAAACTTTTTATTCCATGTTAAAACGTTTTCAGTAATTTAATCACAATAAAATACATACGTCTACAATGTAAATAAAAAAATGGAAAAATGTGATCGAGCAATGACAATTAAGGGACAAAACAAAAACACTTTGAACTTTATGAAATATGATTATCACTTTAGAAAGTGATCCCTTAACTGTCCCAGTTCGATCACATTTTTCCATTTTCTTAGCTACAATGTGGAGCTATATATTTTGATTAAAAATTATTGAATTAAAAATTATTAAAAGGAACACAAATGGACTTTCTATGAAAATAAGTGTTTGTCAACTTTGGAACTAGAGAAAGTTCATGATTGAAAACACGAGTAGCTAAATAGCTAGCAAGAAGGGTAATTTATCTGCTTTTAATAAGCATGCGGCTCCCGCTCTGGAAATTATTTCAGCTCCTTGAAACACTTGACTAGGGTCAGTGATTCTAAATTGTGCTTCTAGAACATCAAGCTTTTCTTCAAAAAATCATTAGACACCTTTTCTTTGTGCAACAGGGTACCTACATTCAGATTCTTAACTTATCTCGGGTGGCCTTTCTACGAAAATCAAACAAAGCGAGTCCCCTGGAAAAATAAGCGTTCTGTCCACCTCTCGATGCGGTCTTTATTTAAACTAAAAAAAATGAAAAGTTTTAGGAGGATCAAGAGAGGCAAGAGTTTAATTTCCCAAAAAGCCGTATGTTCAATTACGTGTTAAGAGCTTTATTGCCCTTCATGCTAGCTCTTAAATTGTTTTTCAAATCATGAACTTGACCCATCCATAAAGTTGACAAGCACGTATTTTGTGTTCCTCTTAATTTCAATAATATTAAATACTTGCTTTAGAAAAATTGACACATAACATATACTTAAAACGAAACCTGTTAACTTATGTAGATATGATTGCAATATGTAATTGGAAATGGAAAAATAATATCGTTTTTTTGAACCAATCTGAAAAAGACGAAACTTGTAAATCCAAAACGTTTGATTCCATGTTTAAACGTTTTCAAAAATTTATTAAAAATGAAATACGTCTACAATGTAAATAAAAAAATGGAAAAATGTGGTCGAGCAATGACAATTAAGGGAACACATTCTAAAGTGCCAATCATATTTCATAAAGTTCAGTGTTTTTCTTTTTTTTGGAGTTTACTCCTTTAAGAATAGATTCAAATACATATAGAACCCAGTATGAAAATTGAATGGAAGTAAAATCAAATAATGAAAAAAGCGTTTGCGAATTGGATGAATTTAACCAGTATTTTTAACCTCTATTGTCATATATAAGCCTGCTCCGCAGCTAGTCTAATTTTAAACGTCTATTAAGTTGGCAAACCAATATGGGCACAAACGATTGGAACCTTTACCACAATTATGTGTTCTTTATGTGTTAATTATGTGTGCAGTTTGCGATTTTTGTGCTGATCAATTTTTGGGTATATATAAAATTATTCCACCTTCATATGTACACTCGGGCGTATACGTGCTTTTTTTATTTTAAACGCTAATTTTTACTTTTTGTTTAAGAACCTTAGGATTTTTGTATCAATTGTTATTGTTATTTTTACCAACCTCAAGAATAAAGTTTTTGTTAATGACGACGATGAGTAAGCCGAGTTAATGATTCAAAAAACCGTCCGACTGACTCCTCGGTAATCGTTTTGGAATCGTTTCATACTAGAATATCAAAAGATATCAGTTATGAATTTTACACCTCTATTTCTGATGTGATGATCATAAACCTGACACTTCTCAAATATTTTCTGTAGCTGACAAATTTCATCGTATGGTCTATAATTCTCAAATTCTTCAAATAATGATTTTTCTATTCTTTTTCATTTTTCTTTTTTTTATTTTAATTGGCGTCTAATTTCATCATGTTAGTTCTAAGACTATTTTAAGCCGAGTCCATTGCAGGCGTTAGAATTATAAGTGTCCTTATTGCGGGGAAACTGTGCAGTACGGAATTCAAGTACATATTAGTTTAATAGTTTGTAGTGACATCACCTTAAATAAAGTGAAAAGGACAAAGCTTTTACCTTAATTTTGGTAATTAGGTACAGTTGCAGAAAAAGTGTTGCCCAAAGAGAATCAATTTGGGGCGTCAAAATAAAAAAGTTCGCGTGAACAAAAAAAAATTTACCCAAAAGAGAATCAATTTGTGGTGTGAAAATAAAAAAATTCGTGCGAATTTAAGGATATGTCACCACTAAAGCACTGACTAACGATAAACCAGAAAGAGACATGAAACTTTATAACGGTGATCTAACGATTCAGTGATGTCTCTATCACCAATCATTTTTAGAGCTCTTTCTTGTACACTAACTAAGTAGTAGTCGGAGCACAAACCCAGAGATGGGAGTTGTAATCAAGCCTTGGAGCGTTAGATATAGAAAAAGAAATATTTCTAGAACCTTTGAAGAAGTTAAAAACATCCAAAGAAGTCAGTTATTTGGCGTTTTTGTTTTTTACCTCCAAGCTGCTTAGATCAGATCACGGATGTGTCAAAAAAAATATGTGTTTCTTTTTTACCTCTGATATATCGGAGCTAAGAATTTTCATGCTCTGAGCTAAATCTATTTGCTCATGATAAATCGACCGAGCAAATAGAGCAGATAGCTGAGCGAAGACAACTTCACTTGTTTTTTCGGATTTTACAGACAAAAACAAACATAAAATTATAAATGGATTCCCAAGACAGTGGCGCGTCTATTGTAGGTGAAAAAAAAATTGTTAAAATAATAATAAGTAAAAAATTACATTTCAGTGCTGGTTTGCTCCTTTATTAAATCGGAGGACATTGAATATGATCTGCTCAGAGCTTCGCTTTTACACATCCGTGATCTGATCTAATCTGCAGAGGTATAAGAAAAACGCCAATTGTCAGCATTTTTCTTATTCTTTCTTAAAACTTTATAAACATTCAAACTTATTAAATATTTGTGAAAAAAAAGAAACAAACACACAAAGTCACTATTTCTTCGGACAAAAAATGTCTTCTTCATGGTTACCCAACTTTTGACACGCTTGCTGAACCGAGGGTTTTAAAAAAAAAGTAAGAAATAACTCGACAAAAAGAAGAACACTTTGAACTTTATGAAATATGATTATCACTTAACTGTCGCAGCTCGATAACATTTTTCCATTTTTTTAGCTACAATGAGGAGCTATTAGTCCAAGATCCCAGAGCAATCAGACATAACTTATTTTCACACGGATGAAACCTGAAGTTTTCAGTAGCGTCTCGTGTGCCTTGAATACCAACCCGCTTTGTGGAACTTGCCGAGTGACACCTGGGCAGGTACCAGGTGAGAAAGGTCACTAAAAATAAGTTTTATTTTACTTATTTTCACATGGCTGATTTTTATATATGTCATGAAGAATATTATTTTAAAGTAATATCCTAGGTGTCAGACACTTTTGATGGACCAGAGCTTTTGTCAGACGCTTTAAAGTTACCGAAATAGTGGTGTCAATGAAGCTCATAAAAGGGCGTTTTCAGAAAGTCCTCAGAAACAGCTCGGATTTGGGAAAAAAAATGCCCAAATTTTTTGTTTTTTATATTAGTCGTTTTTTTTCACTACTCAGTAGCCAGTAAAGTAATCAAGTGCGAATAAAACGCTCCAACTCACTTTATCTGTCAAATTAAATTTGTGTGGCAAGATGGACCTGAGGGTTGCGTCTCGGATTACAAAAATTAGCAAATACTTCAATCTAAGTTAGTTCAGAGAAGCTATTTCATTAGATTTGCGTAGCAAAATAATTCTTTTCAACGCTATCAGCGCTATCTTCATTTCAATAATTGAAAGTTCTATCGCCGGCACAACTGTCATTTTTTTACTGGCCTTTTTATC
Source organism: Sphaerophoria taeniata (assembly GCA_943590905.1). Classification (NCBI taxonomy): domain Eukaryota; kingdom Metazoa; phylum Arthropoda; class Insecta; order Diptera; family Syrphidae; genus Sphaerophoria; species Sphaerophoria taeniata. The sequence continues at coordinate 32,753,678 of OX016541.1, forward strand.
GACTGTAATCCAAATTGTTTTTGTTTGCCAAGGGAAATTTTGCTGTGCTGGCTACTGGGTAGTGAAAAAAACACGGCTATTGTTTAAAATCAGGAACATTTCATTTGGGGGAAATAATTGGAATTCATCTTCAGAGTCAAAATATCGAAATTTTCAACTTTTTTGTTTACTTTTGAACTAATTTTTTATGAAATTAGGTGCTCATTATCTTCACAATTAAATGCTGTCAGTAGTTCTCAGTGAGATCCAGAAAATCGCATGCCTTATTGTCTTCTTGTTTTTAAGAAAAAACCAAAAAATCTCAGAAAATTTGGATAATATTTGTTCTATGAATTTTTTTCGGAGTGGTTTTGGGTTTTCCTTAATTTCTCGAAAACAAAAAGACATTTTCGCATGGGATTTTCTGGATCTACTGACAACATTTTATTGTGAAAAAAATTCGTACCTAATTTCATAAAATTTCGAAAAAAATAGTTCAAAAGTAAACAAAAAAGTTGAAAATTTCGATATTTTGACTCTGAAGATGAATTTTTCGAAAACTATTCCTGAAAAGAGTTTTATTTAAATGCGCAATGAAAGAAGCATTTTTTAGCTTTGCAAGAAGGTATAACACGGCATTGTGGATAAAGCCGTTGATTTTTAATATTTTTGAAAAATAGGGTTTTTTTTTGTTATAAGATCGCCCCTCCCGGCTAAACGGGGGACAATAGACCCCCCCTTCCATACGATTTTTTTCTTTTCTTAATGCAACATATACACTCCAATTACCAAAAACATCGTTCGTGGATCACACTTTATAAACAATATAAAAATTGTTTAAACAATATAAGCAATTATTTTCCCCAAATGAAATGTTCCTGATTTTAAACAATATAAAAAACAAAAACTTTGGGCATTTTTTTTCCCAAATCCGAGCTGTTTCTGAGGACTTTCTGAAAACGCCCTTTTATGAGCTTCATTGACACCACTATTTCGGTAACTTTAAAGCGTCTGACAAAAGCTCTGGTCCATCAAAAGTGTCTGACACCTAGGATATTACTTTAAAATAATATTCTTCATGACATATATAAAAATCAGCCATGTGAAAATAAGTAAAATAAAACTTATTTTTAGTGACCTTTATCACCTGGTACCTGCCCAGGTGTCACTCGGCAAGTTCCACAAAGCGGGTTGGTATTCAAGGCACACGAGACGCTACTGAAAACTTCAGGTTTCATCCGTGTGAAAATAAGTTATGTCTGATTGCTCTGGGATCTTACTCTATATTTTATTTTGATTAAAATTATTGAATTATAATTATTAAAACTAACAGAAATGGACTTTCTATGGAAATACGTGTTTGTCAACTTTGGAAATTGAGAAAGTTCAGGATTGAAAAAAACGAGTAACTAGCTTGCAAGAAGGATAATTTACCTGCCCTTAATGAGCATGCGGCTTCTTCTTCGGAAATTTATTTCAGCTCCTTGAACACTAGGGACACTGATCCTAACTTGCGCTTCTAGGAAATCAAGCTCTTCTTAAAAAAAATCATTAGACACCCTTTCTTTGTGCGACAGGTTACATTCAGATCCTTCTAAGCACACGTACATATTTTGTGTTCCTCTTAATTTTTCTTAGATTCAATATTAAATAACATACTTGCTTTAGAAAAATTGACCTTTACTTAATACGAAACCTATTTATGATTGCAATATGTATGTATATGGAAATTGAAAAATAAATATCGCTTTTTTCGAACCAACCAATCAAAAAGACGAGTAAATCTAAAACTTTTGATTCCTTGTTAAAACGTTTTCAAAAATTTATTAAAAGTAAAATATATACGACTACATTTTAGTTAAAAAAATGGAAAAATGTGATCGGGAAATGACAGTTATGGGAACACATTCTAAAATGCTAATCATATTTCTATTTCATAAAGTTCAGTGTTCTTTTTTTTTTTTTTGACTGTTCAGTTCTTTTTTTTTTTTTGAAAAACGATCGTAGAAGACCTATTCGTTGGATTAGAAACTTTCTTTGGAACCCCATTTTTGTGAACATTCCAACATCGCCCTTTTTTGCTATCGATCACAATGTTGAAATATTCACAAAAATGCTTTTACCAGGTAATGGAATTGCCTACGATGGAAATCGAGATTGCACAATGAAAGCTTATATGAAAAAATAGAAAACTTCTTGACTAAAACCGTACTCGCTCTACCAAAGTACTGCGGTTTCTTAAATCTCTAGTTTCCGGACTCACATCACTCCTCTCCGGAACCGAATGTTGGTCTTTCTCTTGACTGCAAGAGATCTGCTCTACAAACGACTCGAATCTTTCACGGGTACTGGCTCTTGCGAAGAACTGACACCAAGAGTATCAATCTGTCATGCCACTAAGGCCTTGGCTCTTCAAGAGCTGTGGGCCATTTTTTTTATTCAGGAGTTCGAGACCTACATATTTATATTTACTGCTCTATACAACAATCCTAGTCATGAAAAATTTAATTCATCAGCTTCTTTTGAATTTTTGAAAGATCTTAATTGATTCATCAAATTAGTAATCTTCGCGAGAGACCTTGTTGTGGAGGCATGCTATAGAAGTATAGATGTTTTTAACGGACCACAAATACAAATCTTGAGTTTACTCAAAAACTCTTTCCTTTTGGCTTGTAAATCTACAATAAGCGGACACGAAACAAATTAAAATTATTTTAAACTAATTTCCCTGTATGTATTCAAATCTGATATCTGAATCGGGATTGCTCACAAAATTCAGGAATTTACCTGGAAAATGTTGTCTTCGGTTGAGATAGAGATGTAATGCTTGTGCTCGATTTTAAAATAACTATAATTGCAATAACGACGGAATTTTTCATGCTCTACAAAAATGTTGGCAGTTGTGATAATAAACTAAAAAAAAAGTAAGAACGTTTTTAATAAAATTGTTGACATTCATATTATATTATTTCAATATACATATATTGCAAGAAAAATACCATTTTTAATGTAAGAATATGATAGGTTAAGAGTAGGTATGATATTTCAAAGTTTAACACTTAAAGTTCTAAGCTTCAACTTCTGTCAGCAGTCCCCAAAACTGCTCATTTTCTGTATGTGCCATAGTTTAAGTGATATATTTCATCAAATGAACATAAATTAAAATTTATTGCGTATTATACATATTTGAAGACAATCATTTTTATTGAGGAAACTCCAGTCGCGCTTCGTCTGACACGTATAATTTTTTTTTCAGAGGATGTCGATCTTAAGGCTGAATTCAAAAACATTTACGTACATTTCTGTGCGATTTTGTAGGTGCCAGTGGCAGGCTTTTTTCAATCATCCATTGGAGAGTTGCAGTGGTCAGATAAAGGAGTGGCGATAAGATCTTCCGACATGGACTTCAATTTTATATTCTATTGGTTGCAGTTAAGGCTTTTTTACCGATGTAAGAACGTTTATCAAAATCCTTTTCAAGAAGCGCAAGTATCACGGGTGAATAGTTTAAGAGGAGGAATGCAAGTGCAACTGGCTATTTCACTAAAGCACTGACTAACGATAAACCAGAAAGAGACATGAAACTTTACAACGGTGATCTAACGATTCAGTGATGTCTCTATCACCAATCATTTTTAGAGCTCTTTCTTGTACACTAACTAAGTAGTAGCACAAGCCCAGAGATGGGAGTTTTACTCATGCCTTGGAGCGTTAGATATAGAGAAAAAAATATTTCTAGAACCTGTGAAGAAGTTAAAAACATCCAAAGAAGTCAATCATTTTCAGCATTTTTCTTTTTTTTTCTTAAAACCTTATAAACATTCAAACTTTTTGAATATTTGTGAAGAAAAGAACAAACACAAAAAGTCACTATTTCTTCGGACAAAAAATGTCTTCTTCATGGTAACACAACTTTTGACACGCGTGCCGAACCAAGGGTTTTGAAAAATATGTAAGAAATAACTGGACAAAAAGAAGAACACTTTGAACTTTATGAAATATGATTATCACTTTAGAAAGTGATCACTTAACTGTCGCAGCTCGATAACATTTTTCCATTTTTTAGCTACAATGTGGAGGTATTTTATTTTGATTATTACAAATTATTGAATTAAAAATTATATAAAGGAACACAAATGGACTTTCTATGGAAAACGTGTTTATCAACTTTGGAAATTGAGAAAGTTCAGGATTGAAAAAACGAGTAAATAGCTAGCAAGAAGGATAATTTACCTGCCCTTAATGATCATGCGGCTCCTTCTTCGGAAATTTATTTCAACTATTGGCTAGGGACACAGATCATAAATTGTCACTCAGATTAATCCATTAGACACCTTTTCTTTGTGCGAGAGTGTACATTTACACGTATTTTGTGTTCCTCTTAATTTTTCTAGTATCCAATATTAAATACTTGCTTTAGAAAAATTGACACGGGTCAGTACCTTTACTTAAAACGAAACCTATTAACTAAGATATATGATTGCAATATGTAGGTATATGGAAATGGAAACTAAATGTCGTTTTTTCAAACCAACCAACCAAAAAAATTTATTAAAAACAAAATACGTCTATATTCTAGTTAAAAAAATGGAAAAATGTGATCGGGAAATGACAGTTAAGGGAACACATTCTAAAATGCTAATCATATTTCACAAAGTTCAGTGTTTTTTTTTTACTGTTCAGTTCTTTTTTTTTTTTGTTCTGTTCCTAATGAGAGGTTATTCCTTGAACCTTCCATTTATTTTAAAATTACATTGAAAAACGTTCGTAGGAGACCTATTCGTTGGATTAGAAACTTTCTTTTGAACCCCATTTTTGTGAAATTCCAACAAATTTTTGATGATTGTATGCATCCAACGTCACGTCGTCGTCGTCACAAATACATAGTATTTATTTATATGTAATACCGTACTGCAAAAAACTGAAACTACCATTGCACATTTATTTTAAAATTAATTTAATTCCAGCTTCAAACGTCCTCAAAAAAAAAAAAAATAATTAAATAAAACATTTGAAAAACAAATTGTGTGTTCAGCAATTACCAAATCAGCATTCAAATTAAAAAAAAAAACATCTCGACGACGACAAAAACGATTCAATTGAAGACCAGCTTTTTGAGTTACATACAAAAACACTTCAAATTACCAAAGGAAACGAAATGCAAATAAGTACCATCCACACCCACCTATCTTTTCCCAGTAAATGTACATCTCCATCTCCACAAAAAAACACATTCATACGTCTACCCATAAATGCCAAAACTCATTCTCCATCTCCAACCTTCAACAAAAATTTCAAGCTCACACAAAATCTGTGACACATATGGTTCAGTTCTCGCTTCAGCTTTATCCAATTGGCTGCCTCATATGATTTATGTTAGCAAAGTAAATCATTCAACACATCCTACATACTACAACTGGGGTAGGTACTTTAATGTAAACCTCTTCTTTAGCAAGTTCTCATCCATGCCGATTTTCCTATGCCAATTTCTGAACATATACATAGATATGTTTACGTAGTTCTCTATATAGCATTGTAAGAAGACCTCCAGCACCTTATACCGGTCTCGTAGTCTACAACCTCTATTATCAAAATCTCTCGAGCCAAGCGCTCACCAATTCACCATCATACCAAAATGAAATCGAAAATTCATCTAATTAACTATATTCGTATACACTGGATGGACCTTTCCCACACAATCACTCTCAAAATGAATAAATATGTACATTTTTACATTTACATCTACATATAGGAGTCGTCGGCGTCGGTTATCGTGTCGTCGAAGCTCGTAGGACAGAATAACTTATACAATTTTTGGAATAGTCATTCGTCTCCATCTGTGGAAATATAAGAAGCAATAAAACGACAAAGCGAAGCACATGTCAGGCTTTCCTGACGCAAATATAAGGTGTTCCACTGTTGACCTTTTTTTGGGAGGCGATGTAATTTCCCACCTCCATCATCATTTTGCTCATTGTACCAATCCCAATCCCAATGCTCCAACCGACCGACCGACGCACGGTCGTTGTCAGGCTACAATCCCTTCGTGCTTCGATCGTATACTCTTGAACTTTTGGTACCATTTTTCGAGCAGAAGGACATAAATAAGTTGATGATGGAAATGAAAATATACATATAGAAATGTATAAATCGGCATACACGCAAGCATCATGTTCTTATTAAGGTCAGATTTTCCGCACAGAGGCTGCCAGAGGCCATGGTGAAAGTTGAAGGCACGGATTTTGTAAGAGTCGGCACGTTTCTTAGGCGATTTTGACTTTTAGCCTTTATGTTGACAATTATAATTTGACAAGTTTTCTTTTTTTCCTAAACAACGAGAAGAGCTTATTGGACTATTTCGACTACACAGAGTGACTTAAATAAGTTTGAGCCTGCCTGCTTCAAAGGAACCCAGCATCTTAATCCTCCCATGGCGTCTAAAACTGATTCTTTTATTCATTTTTGGTTACTGGTGTACTTCTTAGAAGGTAAACCGGTCAAAGGACAAAATGAATGCCTCCTTCCTCCAATTCACGTGTCCTTAGGTTAGTTCTATGGTAGCAACCACCAATTTAATGAATTATAAGAGTCGTCATGTGTAAGAAAAAAAAATGGAGCTTAACACTCAAACGGTAACATGAAAAACCAAATCGCCGCCACTAGCAACGGCGAAATAAATATATAAAAGGACGAAAAGGAAAAAAAAAGAAACACTATCGACAAAACGGCCTTATAAAAACTGATCCCTCAATTGACATAAAATAAATGTACACAACCGAATTTGGCTATGGATGGATAAGGCCTTTGCCGAGCATGGCTGGACCAAGGTGAAGGCAATTCCATAAAATAGCCAATTTCCTTGCAATCTTGTAGAAGAAGACCCTCAGAATTTTGGTGAGTTGTGTTGTGTGGGACAGAGGAAATCATAAGCAGAAGGAGCTTTCTTTTTTTTGTAAAATGATTTCCTTTTGTTACCAACAGTCCTATCGACTTAATACAGACGTCCCCAGTCGTCCATTCTATGCAAGGACTCATTCTTTACTCAAAAAAATTCTTTCTAGATAAGCCAAAGGTCAAATGTGTTGAGGCCTGCAAATGTGTTTGATTTCATTTGGAGAAAGATTTGGTATTTTTTTATTTTTATATTTTATTTTTTTCTGGTTTTTTGGACGAAAGTTTTTGTTGTTGTCGTTTTATTGTTTGATAAATTCAATGTATCCTGGCAAACATACACAACACACTTAATAGAAGTTATTAAGAATCGAAGGTGAAAACGCTTATTTGCTGGTTGAATGAAATTGCTTTCCATTTAGGCGAGGAAAATACATTATTTCTCGTATATTTCTTTTTTTTCGGCTTTAAGACACCTGGAATCTGGAAATGATTTTTCATTTTGATATTTTATTCGAGAAGGACGAGAAACATTCTACTTTTTGTCGAGAAGAATGTTGTGGAGGTAGGTATTTTTGTAGATTTTAAAAATAGATTTGGAACGTATCCAGGACGACGCTGATAAAAGGTAAAGCCATGGAACGTTTTTAATTACAAAGGATGTGGTAACTAAAGAGCAAAAGATTTGGAGAATGTCAAGTTTTCTTACTTTTGCAGTTATTCCAATGCAAGATGTTGAGAAGCAGACCTTATTTGTCTCAAACAAATTGACTAAATGTCTTTTTGGAAAAAAAATGTTACTACTTTTTGCGGCCAGCCAACACTAATTTTATTTTTATTCCGAATTATTATTTCCTATTGGAATCAGCGAAAAGTACTCTCATAGGAATATTGTACTTCCGTGCTCTTCCTTTCAAAATCGCACCCTTTTTAGTTAAAAGAAAAAAATCTTGAACATCTAGCAAAAGTGTAACGTTAATTAAAATAAATTTAATTAACTTTAAATAAATTACAAATGGGGCAGCACTTTTGCCTTCAAAATTTAATTTCCATCTATATTGTGATTAAAATATATTTCTTACTTTGATTTGAAACTATACACCACTTCGTATTTTATTAAAAACAAAAAAAGCAATCGACGTGTTCTCCCACATTTCACGAACATTCATACTGCAAAGAAACTACTAAATTTCACAAAATAGCAACTGCCTTCATAGGAAGATTGAACGTGGAATCTATATGCTTCGTTCTCCATGATTCTCATCATTTTGAGTGTCGTAAAATTTGTGTGTGTGGCTGCTAGAAGGTCGAAAAAGTTCCAGGTGTCGTAGCTTGGAGTGACTTAAAATTAGTACATTGTCTTGAAAAAAGGAAGGATTTGTTGATGTCAATTGGGTTGAGACACGTCCAAAGTTCTGCAGTTACAATTTTCTTCCGACAAATCGCTGAGTCTATGTATTTAACCCCAACCATGATTGAAAATATTTTCAATGAATTTTCATGATATGACCCACAGAACAGACTGAGACTATCTTTAGAAACTAAACTATAGACCAACAATTACTTATTTCTTAATCAAAAATTTAGACAAACTTTAATTGATCACCATCAAAGAAATTTCACAACCTTCAGATTAATAAATTCAGCTAATAAAAAGGGAATTTTTTAAAACTTATTAAAATTTCACTTAAAACATCAAAAGTATTTCACAGCTTGGGATTTTTGTCTGAATTTCATTTTAATGTACTCATTCAATAAGTAAGCAAATACATAATTGAATGTCCTTTGAAAGTAAAAAGTTATTGAAAAGGAAATAAGTAGGTAAAGATATCAATTTAAAACTTAATCCTCAATGTAAACGGTTTTCTAATTAAATTTCTTCAAAAAAAAACTTCCTTTAACATAGTCCTGTTTTTTTTTTCTTTAATTCAATATCAACAAAAACTTGTTTTTTTTTTCTTCGTTTTTACTTCATTCATTCGCCAAAAAATGTAAAAGAAGAAAAAGAAAGAGAAAACGAAAACAAATTAAAATTGAATTCAAAGTGAAAATAAATTCCAAAGAAGTGAATATCAGAAATAAGACTGAACTCTGACTGGAAAACTGGGTGGTGGGAGTGTCATTGGTGGGTAGTGGGTGGGAAATTGTAAATGGTTAACTTTGAGTTTATTGTTGTTGTCCTTTTGTATTATTATTTGTGTATCAATATCTTTATTTCGATCAACAAATTGCAAATGAAATAAAAGAATTTCGTTTCTTTTTCTTCCGTTCCTCTGTGCTCACAGAATGATGTTTAAATCGTATATTCGAGGAAATAAATTATACACAATCATTGAGTTGGAAGTATGCACATTGTACGGGTAACACTATGAGAATACGATGTTTTTGTCGCACTAACAGTGTTTTCCAAAAGTGTTTGCACTTCGACTTCAAAGTTTATTTTAGAAGCTCGTGTTTTTTGAGTTATTACTTCTATTGAGTTTTTTCAAACGCTGAAAATATTCTTTTTGCACAAGACTGTTAGCGCATGCATGGAGCCTTATTTCGGTTGTTATCTCTGTTTGAGTTTCAATGCACTCTAAATCGCAAATAACGTTATATTTTCAACAACAAAATTTCCAGAAAGAAGTAGACGGGATTTTTTCTGACTAAATGAATAAGTCAAAAATATTGTGTTTCGCTCTTTGTTTTATGTCCTTATATTGGTTTGATATTTGAAAAGGATAAAAAATGAAAAATTGTAGAGAAGTTGGAGTTAGAAACAGTGGCGTAGCTACCGCTGTATCAGCTGTATCCATGTAACAGGGCCCCCGAGATATAGGGGCCCCCAAAGATACAGAGTAAAAAAATTCACTTAAATATTTAAAAAGTTTTATTACAAAAAAATTTCCGATGATCATTTTTTACATGCGTCAAATATTTTTTTTTCCTCTGTATCTTTTTCTTTTGTTCATGTCCTACCAACCAACAATACTACAACTTCAACCTGCACTTTTTTATTCGAGCTTTCAAAATATATCGTCCTGCCTGACACAGCCACCAACTCCAACATCACACAGAATCATTTTGTTTGGGTTTCTGTCTCCTTTTTGTGTTTTAAATTGATTAAATTAAATTGTAAAAAACTATATATTAGTTGAAAATAAAAATATATTAAGTTTTAGTTTTAATTTTCTTTATTTCTAATAACTTTCACAAAAATGTAATTTTACTTTTGGGAGGCGACGCGTTTCGGACTCAGTCCATCATCGGGCGCAAACTTGCAATTTAATTTAATCAATCACACAGAAATACAAACCAGGGACCAGCGTTAGATTAAAAAATACTAAGGTACTTGCATGAACTAACACCTGAAAAATTCGAATACTCCATTCCGAACCCTGTATGTATCTGCAACCAGAAAAAGTCCCGTTAATTGTCTGAGTGAAAACCTTACACCAAATCAATTATTGACCGCAACAAAAAAAGACGAACGAGACGAATGTAAAAATGTTATAAACATTTTAGAGACCTACGACTTTATTGTGTTGATATGTCATTGTTTTCTTCGCTGTTTGATATTATAAGTCCAGTTTCCAAAGCCCTTCAAGATGAGGAAAATGACTTACAAAAAGCAAGTATTTTGCTTCAAAATCTTTTAGACGGTCTAGAAAAAGAAAGAAATCAAAAGAAATTCAGTGATTTACTTAAAAAGTCCAAGGGATAAGCCAACGATTGGGGAGTGACGCCTGTCTTCAAAAATAAAAGGAGGAAAATAACGAAGCGCTTTTTTGATGAGTTGGCAGAAGATCATAAAATTTCTGATCCGGAAATTTAGTTCAAAGTCAATATTTACTATTCCTGCTTGGACATTTTGATTGGACAAACTCAGCAAAGATTTCAAAGCCTTCATAGTCTTAGTAGTATGTTTGAAGTGTTGGAACCGGATAAGCTTTTATCGTTCTCAAATGATGAGATAAATCAAGGATCAAAAAAGCTAGTGGAAAAGTGCAATACAGACATATCTGGTGATTTCTGCAATCAACTAATTGCTCTAAAAACATGCCTTAAATCCGAAATCCTCAAAATTCATTCCATAAAAGAACTTGCTAAATTATTAGCTATCGAATTTAATGGTCTTGCTTCTAGTTTTTCTGAAGTAATAACAGCATGCTTTCTATTTTTGACTCTTCCGGTAACCACAGCAACAGCTGAAAGATCTTTTTCCAAGCTGAAAATAATAAAAAATTATCTCGGAACGTCAATGGGACAGAAGAGGTTGTCAGATTTATCACTTGTATCAATAGAAGCAGATAATCTTGAAAAACTGAAATCTTCTTCAGGTATGGAAGATTTAATACATAAATAAATTTGCAGAAAAAGGACTACTTACTACTAGTAGCAAGTAGTAATTTGAGAAGAAGTGCAAATATTATTTTTTTTTAAGCTTTATAAAACATGTATCAATATATATGTAGTATGCATTTATGTTAAAGTTCCTATGGCGTAATACATTGAATTAAATTTATCTTTTTTATTGACGTTAGTATTTTAATTTAAAAAAAGAGTATAAGGTTATGGCCCAGTTTTGGTAAGAGGTGGTGGGGGCCCCAAAAAAAAATTGGATACAGGGCCCCCAAAGGTCTAGCTACGCCGCTGGTTAGAAATCTTTGTTTTCAATGTTTTCATAAGATAACAACTTTATAACTTTCAAAAATGTATGCTAGGCTAACTTATTATTCCTCCATTTGGAAAACAAAAACAAAAACTAATGAATATAAGATCCAGATAAGAAAAAAAAGTATAAAAAAAGCTTTCAAATGGCCGCTTCTGGAGTTTTTGCAGCATGCAGTTCTTTTGAGGTAATTTTTAACCACTTTTTCGTACATATGGGCGGTGTTCGGCCAATGTTTTTGATGCATAGAGTTCGGCGACTACTTAAGCACAGTCTTTTGCCTAGCCTCACAAAAAAAAAAAAAACTAACGGTGTCAAATCGCAGTAATTGACGTCATCAAAACGCGAAATAACGCGACCAGGAAACTTCTCACACAATAAAGCCATAGTTATTCGTTTTATGTGGTTTGTTGCCCCGTCTTGTTGACACCACATATCGTCCAAGTCATGATCTTCAAACCCCGGCCAAAAAATAATATCGGTTATCATTCGACCATATAGCTCCAAACTGACAGTAACCGTCCGCCCATTTGCATCTTCAAAGAAATAAGGACCAATGACACCTTTCGACCATAGAGCATAACAAACAGTTTGTCTGGATACAATGGTATCTCTTCAACTACTTTTGGTTTTTCTGAGCCACAAAATGAGGCAATTTTGTACTTATTTGAACTTATCAAATAAATTTCTCCATCACCAAATTTTCACCATTCCCTATTCCGTATAGAAGTATAATAAAGGTAAAATCCGTCGCATCGTGTCATATTTTTTTTGGCTTTTCATACAGTTGTCAGCCACAATTTTAATTTAAAAATAAACACAATTATTTAAAATGAAAGCTTCCAAATTCACCGCTAAAAGATTAAATTTATTTAATGGCCTCTGCTCTTTATGCAACCAATACCACATTCTATATCCGTTTAGACAAATTAGAAACAATACTCTCTGAGGCGTGAACCCCATAGAAAGCGCTTCACATCTTTGCAACCTACTCGGCAACACGAATTAATTATCATTCTACGGTTCATGCGTCCCTTTGCACTCCCGCAATCTCTGGATGGCTATATGTATACTAGCTACTTTTTCATTCACACATCTAAAGCACACTCTGTTATATCACTTTATTAATTCTATGGTCTGTGTGACAAAGGATTACGTTTTCAATTTTGAAAATCGAAATTATTTTCGAAAACCGCACATTCCACACCGCAAAGCATTCTATGCATATAGTTACCTGAACCATAGCATATGTTGGTTTCACAGGCGGGGGCGTTGTGTTGTTAGAGAGAGCATTACTCCTCCTGAAAATCAGAATACACTATTTTAAATGGAAGATAGAACTTTGTCAGACAGACAAGTTGTTCAAATTGAACACAAAAAAATCCAAATCACAACTTTTTCGTTTCAAGGTGAAAATGAAAATCCCTGCACGGATGCGTAAACATTGTTAGTCAAGCTTTTGTTTCCCGAATCAAGTGACAAACACTTTTCGGAAGAGTTAAATCTAGTTTGTGGAAGCACCATGACAACGTCAACATACACTGTCTTTATTCATTTTAAAATAAACAAATTTAGTATGGTACCAGTTCCATAGTGTTGTCGTCCGTCATCGTCGTTGGTCGTCTAATTCGAAATCCATTTCGAGTTTAATTATAAATTCCCTTTTTCGTCGTCCATAGAAAACGTTTAATTTTAATTAAACTTTCAAGTGGGAGAAATGTTTGTGACTTCTTCTCGCTTTGTTGTTGTTTTTTAAAAAACTTTTTCCTTAACTCGAGATTCGGGTGCAATTTTTATTTTGTTGTTATAACTTTCGATTTATGTGAAAAGAAGGAACATTTAGATGTTTTTCGCTCTGGTGTTGACAAATTGACAAGGTCAGCCACAAAATATTCTACTTCGCCACGAGGTAAAAGAACCTCGGAAACATGGTCAGAGGAAACGCAAGAATAAAAAAAACTTATGACGAGACGTAAAAGTAATTTACATTTACATTGGAATTTTTGAAATATTTTAGTCAAAGTTGAATGCCGGAGAGATAACTTTGGCAGTCATCTTTTTGTCAAGTGCTGTCCTTTAGTTTACCTTCTGTAACTTAAATGAGAGGTGTCGGATTTGTAACTTAAACTTTGTGTGTTGATTTTTTGTTGGCCCTCTTTTTTTTTTGTTTCTTTGCCATCAAGGCGGAAGACACAACAGCAGCAGCAACCTTATTTTAATTTTGATGAATTGCCCTAGAAAGTTTTCATTCAGCCAAATCGGATGAATGGGCTTAAGCATTTTTGTGATGTAAGCGAGCGTTTTCGTATGGACTAGGCTTAGCTTACCCTCTGATTATTTTAATGAGAGCATCCCTCCAGGTTAATTTCATTTAATTTGCATTTTTTGTAGTTTTTTTTTTACAATTTTCCTTAAGTTCTTTTTTTTTTGTGAATAGAGAATGCTTTATTTCTAAATGGTCGGTGTTCATAGCGCTTAGCTTGGTTTGTAGTTGGTAGGTAAACAAACAAAAGCTATATTCAGCTGAGTCTATGAATTGCAGGCAGGTTTGGGGGGCGCGGCGGAAAGGTGCTGCAGAGTTACCTAGAACTATAAGGCTGGAAGTAACGGTGGTAATGGAGTTTTCAGGATTCTTTTTGTGTGTGCTGTGGCTGATGTTGGTTTATAGTGATTTGAAATTTTAATGAATTTGTTGGCTGTGCTGTGTGCATGCAGTCAAATAATTATTATTGTTGAAATATTACTTGTTGTTCAATAACTTCTGTACTTGTTATTAGATTTAGTATGTTATAAATATTTTGTTATTCATAGAAAATATTTATTAATCACTTCCTCGTTAAACTTTGAATGAAATATATCGTTTGTAATTATTTCTGAATCGTCTTGGTATATTTTCCTGGTACAATCTCAACAGGTTATGGGCCCAGGAGACCCTTAAATCGATTTGATAAGACGAAGTTTTGAAATATTTATTGAATAAATTTTTTCTTACAGTTCGCATTTGTTGTGAATTTTTTCTTTTACATAATTGAAAAAACATTCGTTGCGTAAGAAATAAATTTTTGAAGATATGTCGTTTCAAGAATCAATAGAAAAACTGCGTGGTGGTGACAATTTCCACACATGGAAATATGCTATGCGAAGCATTTTGGAATGTAACGAAATGGAGGGAACGATCGCAGATCCTGTTACAGAAACCAATGAAGTGAAGCTCCGCAAAGCGAAAGCAAAGCTTATTTTATCCATTGATGAATCACTTTATGTGCACATTCAAAATGAGCCAAGTGCATCTCAAATTTGGAAGAAATTACAAAGTCTTTATGAAGATAATGGACTGACGAGGAAGATTGCGCTTTTACGAAAGCTCATAACCATACGTTTGGAAACTTCTGAATGTATGACTGACTACGTGAACCAAATATTCAGTACAGCGAATAAATTAGCTAGTATTCAGTTTCCTATTTCTCCAGAGTGGTTAGGTGCTATATTGCTTGCTGGTCTCGATGATGATTTCAAGCCATTAATAATGGGCATCGAGAGCAGTGGTACAAACATAACAGGTGAGGCAATAAAGGCAAAGCTTTTAGAATGCGATTATAAGAAGTCTAAGGGTGAAAATGCATTTTTCGGATCGAAGAAGAAGTCCGTTAAACATTTTTCTCCAAGAGATAATTTTAAATGTTACGAATGTGGAAAGAAAGGGCATATTGCCAAGAACTGTCCAAACAAGAGGAAGTCTCATGATTTCAAGAAAAGTGGAACAAAAAACGCATTTTCTGCAGTATTTTCATGTCGAACAGAAAAAGATTGCGACTGGTATATTGACAGTGGTGCGTCGAGACACATGACTCCTAATAAAGAATGGTTGAGCGAAATAAGACAATCTTCCATTAGAGATATAATAACTGCTAACAATCAAAAGATGCAAGTAACTGGAATGGGAAACGTTTTATTGAAACTGAATGAACAAGAAATTGAAGTCAACGATGTCTTGCATGTTCCTCAACTTTCTGCAAACTTACTTTCTGTCACACAAATGGTTAAATATGGAAACAAGATTGTATTCAGTAAAGATGGTTGTAGAATTTTCAACAATTGTGGTGAACTTTTGGTGAAGGCTGATGCTTGTGGAGGTGTTTACAAAATCAATGGCCAAGCTTCATGTATGTTTGCAAGTGCATCATCGAAATTAATGACATGGCATAGACGTTTGGGGCACATCAATTATACCGATTTGTGCAGAATGAAGAATGGAGCTGTTAAAGGACTAGCTTTTAGTGAAGACACCAACTTTTTGAAAAAGTGTGAAGTATGTTACAAGGGAAAGCAAACTCGTGTTCCATTCAAACACACAGGTACAAGAGCTAAGAACATGTTGGATCTTATTCATTCCGATCTTTGTGGTCCGATGGAAACAAAATCGATTGGAGGATCAAGGTATTTTTTAAGTTTGATTGATGATTTCTCACGCAAGGTTTTCGTCTACTTTTTGGAATCAAAATCAGAAGTTTTGTCAATATTCAAAGATTTTAAGCAGATGGTAGAGATTCAAATAGGACGTAAAATAAAGGTTATTCGGACGGACAATGGAACTGAATATGTTGGACAAAACTTTGACAGTTTCTGTAAAAGCTCTGGTATTATCCATCAAACAACAAATAGATATAGCCCAGAGCAGAATGGAGTCGCCGAACGCTATAATCGAACAATTGTTGAACGTGCTAAGTGTATGCTATTCGATGCTGAGTTGGACAAATCGTATTGGGCAGAGGCTGTTAATACTGCAGCATATGTTATTAACAGGTCAGTAAATTCTTCTACCAATGATAAAACTCCACAGGAAATCTGGACAAACGAGAAAGTGGACTTGAGTGGAATGAGAATCTTTGGTTCTCCGGTTATGGTTCATGTTCCAAAGCAGAAAAGACAGAAATGGGACTCCAAATCTATGAGAATGATATTTGTTGGGTACTGTGAAACTACTAAAGGATACAGATGTATTGATCAAGCCACAAAGAAGATTCGAACTAGCCGTGATGTTGTTTTTGTGGAATCAGAACCAAAAATAATTGATTGTGTATCAATAGTCAACAACGAAGAACAAGATTCAGTTGGGGAAATCCACATAATATCAAGCAACGAAGAAAAACCCACTGCTGAACTTAAAGAAGACTCAACTTTAGAATCTCAAGTTAACGAATCTACCGTTGATTTATTAGGCCAATCGAAATCATCACCCCAAGTAAGAAGATCAGAAAGAATTGCAAAAACCCGAAACTTTGAAGACTGTGTAACATATTCATCTTTTGAGACCGAAATGAGTATTGACCCAACAACAATTGAAGAAGCGATGGCAAGTGAAAGCAAGAATGAATGGACAACTGCTATTCAAAAGGAACTTAATTCACTGGAAGAAAATAAAACCTGGACCCTTGTTGATTTGCCAAGTGGACGAAAGGCAGTTAAGTCTAAGTGGGTGTTTAAGACGAAATATGATGGTGAAGGTAATATTGTTTGTCATAAGGCAAGGTTGGTGGCAAAAGGTTTTTCACAAAAACCTGGCATAGATTATAATGAAACATATTCACCAGTTGTTCGATATACATCTATTCGTTTTTTAATTGCATGGGCAGCTAAAACGGGAATGAACATTGATCAAATGGATGCCATCACAGCTTTCCTACAAGGTGATTTGTCCGAAGAAATTTACATGGAGCAACCAAGAGGATATAGTGATGATACTAATCGGGTATGTAAATTACACAAATCTATATATGGCCTGAAACAAAGTAGTCGTGAATGGAATTTAAAGCTTGATAAAGCCTTAAAATCATTTGGTTTAATACAATCCAAGTTAGACCCTTGCGTTTATTTTAATCAAAATGGCAAGCTTATAATAGGTGTTTATGTTGATGACATTTTGATTTTCTGGAATGATGAAAGACTTAGAGATGATTTGAAGAAATCTTTATGCAGTTGTTTCAAAATGAAGGATTTGGGAAAGGCAAAAAGCTGTATTGGTCTCAACATAACATACAAAGATGGAGAAATTTCTTTAGACCAATCCAAATACATTAACGAAATTCTGACGAAGTTTGGCATGTCTGAATGCAAGCCAGCAGGAACTCCAAGCGATCCAAATCAAAAACTATCCATAGAGATGTGCAGTGAAAATGAAACCGGTAAGGTACCGTATCAGGAAGCTGTTGGTAGTCTTTTATATTTGGTGCAAGGAACAAGACCAGACATTGCTTTTGCTGTTAACGATGTAAGTCGTTTTAACACAAAGCATGGAAAGGCACATTGGGCTGCAGTGAAGCGTATCTTTAGATACTTAAAAGGTACTATCAACTTAAAATTGTGTTTTAAAGGTTCTGAACATCTCAACGGTTTTTCGGATGCTGATTGGGCTTCCGACATCGACAAACGTCGCTCATGTACAGGTTTTGTGTTCAACTTGTGTGGAGGAGCAATATCATGGGGCAGCAAGAGGCAACCAACCGTCGCATTGTCAAGTACAGAAGCCGAGTATATGGCACTGTCGGCTGCTGTCCAAGAAGCAACCTGGCTTAAACAGTTTGGAGCCGAAATTGATAACTGTTTTGCGAGCCAACATATAATTATTGCATGTGATAACCAAAGTGCAATTAAACTGGCGGAAACAAATTATTTTAGATCAAGATCCAAACATATTGAAGTTCGCCATCATCATATTCGTGACCGAATTATTGACAAGACTGTTGCTGTTTGTTACATACCAACTGAAGATATGGTGGCTGATAACCTTACAAAAGCAGTTCCTCGTAACAAACACGAATTATGCGTTCAAAAAATGGGAATGAGTATTAAAAATTGAAATGTTAGTTTATTTAAATCTTTTAATAAGTGGGTGTGTTGAAATATTACTTGTTGTTCAATAACTTCTGTACTTGTTATTAGATTTAGTATGTTATAAATATTTTGTTATTCATAGAAAATATTTATTAATCACTTCCTCGTTAAACTTTGAATGAAATATATCGTTTGTAATTATTTCTGAATCGTCTTGGTATATTTTCCTGGTACAATCTCAACAATTATTCTGTTTGTTGGCATAGAGCTTGGACTTGGACTTTAATTTATTTATTTATTTTTTATTTGTTTCTTTTAATTCAGTTTTTTTTTTTTGATTATTCTGCTTGAGGTCAATACAATTATTATGGAGTTGAATTGTGTAACCTAACCTGCTTTGTGAGTGAGGTCGACCGTGGACATTTTTCATCAGGGCATAGAAAATTCAATCATTGAGAGGTTGGTCATGTTGATCGTAACATTACATATAAATAATTTTTTTTAATTAAATTTTTTGGTGAATTGCTCATGTGGGCCATACAATTTTTGTAGGGAAGCAGGCTACCATAATTTGTTTAAAAGCATATAGACGAGATGTCAAGATGTCAGTAACGCAAAAAAGTATTTGAATTTTGGACAATGAGTAAGTTTTGCACTCAAAAACCTACAGTCGAAAAAAAAACAGTATAACTGAGCATTCAGTATTGGTCCAAGTTCAAGCTTGCAGAACTGGCAAGCAACACCGTGCGTGACCAAACTATTTGAACGCACTTCAATAACTTACAAAATAAAAAAAACAAACTGTCATCTGAAGTGGCAAAAACTCATAATATTAGTTGAATGCTTGCTATTAACGATAATGGATCGTTGGATAATCTAAAAACGCGTTAAAATTACAAAAGCAACAACAGACAGTAAACACAGATTTTTCGAACATTTTATTTAACGATTTCTCACTCGGTGAGTATTCATACAAATACAAGCTAAATTGCCGTATATGGGACCCAGAAAACCCACAAGTGATGGAAGAGGTGCCATTGCGCCTTAAAAAAGTGTTTGTTTGATGTACTCTATGGTCGAACGGTGTCATTGGTCCATATTTCTTCGAAGACGCCAATGGGCGGTTACAATCAATTCGGAGCGATACCGATTTTTGTTTTGGCTGTCGATTGAAGATCATGACCTAGGGCTTTTATAAACTTGAAATAAAGCCAACAAATACAATTGTATATAGCAAAGGGACATAAGAAAAGGCAAGTGTTCGAATTAAGATCCGAAGAACGATGCAATATATGTATAGCGATCATAACTCAGTTGGAACACACAAAAGGTAGGGGATTGTAAGTCAAGCGCGAAGCAAACACTGCCGTACCGGTACCATCCTTTATAGGAACCATTTCACCGCATTTTCAGGCCCCTATTTGAGAACTTCTGGATAAGACCAGAACGTCATTCATTTAGCTATAATCACATACTTAAAATCTGAAATTTCGAGCCTATAGGTCATTTAGTTCCGAAGCTAAGCCAAAGCAAAGTTTCGCATATTAGACACTCGCTCACTCACTTATAGCCTATTCTTACCGACTTGATTAAGCTTATTTGATTTATAAATCAAGAAAGGCGTTCCCACTGAACTTTTTACTTAATTTAGCTTGACATTTATCACAATCTTGACATTTTTTTGAATTTTTCAATAAAATATATCAATATATGACACAAAATTTGAATTTTGACTGTCAAACAGAAAAAAAAAAATGAATTTTATTCATTACTTCAGCATGAAATCATTCAGCCTGGAATCATCGAGGTGATTTATACCTAATTAAAAAATAAACAAGTTAAATCAGGTAATTTAAAATGATTGAAAATGTATGGCAAATCATGAAATTAATTATGTGATTTAGCTTAAACAAGTTAATTTAGCTAAATCACGTCGGTGGGAATAGGCTATTATGATCATCAAAATAGAATTCCATTCCCATATAAACTCAGAGAGCTGAAATTTGGTACCGAGTTAGGGTTTAATGATCACATAAAGGGTAAACTATAAAAACTAGGATAATCGATGATCTGGAGTACCTGGTAACCCTGATTAGAAAACACAAGAGTGCAACCAAACTATTAGAGATCGACATACCCTGGGCATACATGTACAGGGAACAATTCCCAATCTGTTTGCCCTAACAATTCACAAGAGCCAAGGTGTAACTCTAAAAAATGCTGTCATATTGGCACCCCCATGTTCTCTTGTGGCCAAGCCCTTTTACGAGCAACCAATCTTCATGGAGTGCACCTCATATATGTTGACGTCAAGAGTATAGGCGTAGGCGTGAATACTGCGCCGATCTTTCTGAAATTAAACTGTCTAAACCGTTTAAAAGAATAAATAATGAACGTGTACGAAAAACTGTTGCTACTGTACAAGAATCAGAACCGGAAAAAAAGAAAAGAAAGATTTGTAATAATAAAAGAACTACTCCCAAAAAAGAAAGAAACTATGTCAAATAAGAAAATCTAATAAAATAAATCAATATGCCCACGTTTCTATAAAAAGGAGTGAAATCCCACCAAAAACATTCTGTAAAAGTCTCGATGGAGCTGCTTGTTTATCTCTAAAAAGATATCTAAACAAAGTCGTGCCAAGTTTAAGGTTCCTTATTGCGATTTCTTTTTTATAATAGTTAATGTTACTTGACTTGGTCGTTGAAGGGTACAAAACCAGGTACTTCATGACACCATTGCACCAATCTGTCGCCAGAACCGCTACCCATTGACGATAGAAAATTGCCATTTGAAAAACGTTGATTCAATAACCAGTCGATTGTAAGGCTTCGTATTTCAATAATACTTATGTGCAGGAGATCCTGAAACAAACAGTATGAAAAATTATTTCCAGTACAGATGGACTTCTAAGCGGCCAAGTCACAGAACATTTTTTGGTGGGATACAACTTTGTAAGAAAAAATGCAGACAGCTACTTCTGCAGGCCATCAGCACATCGTCTGTGGAAAATTTGATTTTTCTAAAGCATTATTTATTTCATCTTACTTCAAAGTATTAAAACACCAAAGTATTTTAGGAGACACGTCTTCTCGGCAATTCTGTCCGTTCTTTTAGAGTTGCGATAGTAAAACCCATTTAACATTTTACCTCCAAAAGTAGGTACAGTGCTTTAATCCAATGATGCACCTGTAGAAATCAAATAAAAGGAATATTCTGATGTGAATCCGATCACATTTTGTGCAAGAAATATCCTCATACCTTTTGACCTTAAGATAACTACGTCAAGAATCCTGAAAGATGAAAATGCAGTCTTAACTGTTTGCAGAAAATTGCTTTAAAGAGACAATAACACCGTTTACATTTTCTACTTTAACAAGAACGTCAACATCGATGTACAATCAAACTGTATTCATCAAAAATGAAGCCCAATAGTTGCTAACTTTTAGAAACCCTAGATGTTGATGTAAGACCAATGAAAGACAAATGTTTTTCCCGATTCTCTCCTCCCAGAACCTCCCAGAACTTTAAAGTCCATCGGCAGTAACAACGTCTGTTTTTGGCAAAGAAAAAGCAGCAATTCAAATATAGAAATGCATCGAATTATTTTACTTTCAATTCCAATTCTAAGCCCTTCCGTTGACTGAACTCTAAATAATACTCTCTCGACACGGCCGGAACGCTAACTGTGACGCACTTCGCATCCACATGCCATAAGACATTCGAATCCATCGCGTTGAGTCGTCCTCAAGAATGTGTGTATTCGAATAGCAGATTTGCAAATTCTACATTTTCTCTTTCATGCTCGGCTAGCCATGGTTAGTCATCCTTTTATTTTCTTTCAAGAACTAAGTAGTCATTTTCTTTGCCTTTAGTTAACAGTTGGCTGAACTTTGCTAAGGGAATTGATTCGTTAAAGTTTCTCGCGAAATCAACGTCTGTATATACCGCATCTCTATATGGGTACGCGAGGTACTAAGGGAAAATGATAATAGAACTTCATGTGGATGTGTTCGTGTTGGCATAAGCTGGAGCTGTAGCCTATATTTTAGCTTGAGCCAGTTTCGCATTGGTGGCAAAACTTCTGGTTAAGGGCATGGGCGAAGAGCCAAGTCTTTTCATGTTTCCGGTATGGTAGTTACGACGACGACGATGACTACGGCGGCGGCGATGGATATATGAATGGGTTACCGTTATGAAGGTATTTCTTCCTCCTCAAGTGGCAAAAGTGCACGGTTTCCCTTGCAATTTTTCAACTCAACTGAGCCGTGGCTATACATGCCAAGCTGGTATTAAGTTTATGTCATGTTGAAAGTTGGTAAGGGTACGAGGGCTCGATTCGCAGGTGTGCAGGAAGTTGGTTTTTTGGCTCGCGCAAAATTGACTACGTCAATTTGCAGCCTTCATAGCTGCAATTTCGGTTATTAAGTAATTGTGAGTTTTCAATTTTCTTGTGGGAGCAATTAGGAGACATTATTATAGCTTGGTTGATGGTATGGTTAGCTATGTTGTATAAAATATCGTGGGCGTTGCTTGCAGTTAGTGGTTTAGTAAGGACACATTGGTTATGCATCACATGCTATGAATTTCTTATGAAGGCAATTTGGATAGGTAAAGAGCTTTCTCTGTTAGTTGAAACGTGAGCTACGTGTTGCATTCACTTAAACGACAATGGGCTTTTCTTTCAATATTTGAAGTGTAGTTGACACGTGAAGGTTGTGATGAGAATCAAAAACGTTTGAAGGGAATTTCGCTTGGAAAATTTCTAATTAGTATATCATCTCTCAAAAGGCTCTTCCTTAAGTGTCCTTATTGAAAAAGAAAAACTTTAAAAATCCGTTTCACAACGATGATCATTCATGATAGGAAAAAGACCCATAAAAATCGGAATAAAAACCGAAGACAGAATGATTTAGGTAGGATAAATTCAAAGTTCATGGGTGGATAAGGCTGTATTTAAGCCAAGCCACTCAACAGCAATACTTCAAATATTTTCCAAAATCTTTTCACAAACAGATGCTGCTTAAATATTTTTTATTTCTTTTTTTATCGATTCATTCTCTTTATATGTGACTGCTACTCCTTGTTGTCTCTGTTTCAGTCGTTTACCACATAAACTCTGATAAAGAGGCAAAAACGAAAACAAAAAGAAAAGTTCAAATAAAATAAAAAGTTTCTTTTTTATACGAGGTGATATCAAGGGTCACGTTGTATTTTCCAATTGAACCTTAAGCCGTTTAACTGAGCAGTCAAAGAAGAAAACTTTGTTGTTTCTTGTGTGTGTGGGTTCAATTTTGAACTGTTTCTAGAAAATAAAAAAAGAAACTTGAAAAAGGTTTAAGCAAATCTTCAAAAAGTTTGAAACTTAATTACATATCCAGACAGAACCGTTGGGAATGCAGAATCTAATAAATATTTTAACATGGCTGATGGATGGATTATTTAAAAGTAAAAACAGTTTTCATATAGAAATTATTTGCAAAGAAGCCCGACAATGCACCATTTAGTAATGGTTTTCCATTTACAAGACTCTTAGTCTGCAGGGAATTTGATTCTCTTATGTTAAGTAACTATGTGTGTCAAAATAAGCAAAGTACTTACGTATAAGTAGTATTGAGTATAGTTGACCCTTTGACTCTTAACACAGTTTAATTATTTTCCGTAATTAAATGTCCTTTTCAATCCCAATCCACAGAGTTGATTACCTTCGTGCTCCCTGAAAGTAACTCTTGAGCAAAATCAATAACTTTGAAGTGAAAAAGAATCCAATAACAAAATAAATTCTAAGTTTTCCCAACAAGAAAACCTTTAAAATGTCTTTTTTTCAATATTTAGAAACCTTACAAAGTGAGGTCAACTATAACAGAGTAAGAACGAAAAGAAGTAAAAAATTACAAGCCAAAAGGAATCCAATATCCGTGAGTTATTTATTCGGAACAAAAGTAGTTCCTGTGTTCATCGGAAATTTCTACCACTTCAAATGCTTTATGGTACCCATACTACCTTCTTTGAACAGAGATTTCAAGTAGATGCAACTTTCTGATTTAATGCTTTTGTCGTTACTTTGAAACTGTGAAGTTTTAAAGTCCTTGCCAAATTGGTTGCAATTTCAAAGACATTAAAAATATAAAAACTCTTTGAAGCAAACTTATTTTTTCAAATTTTGTGTTTAAAGTGACTTGTTATCTGGTACTTTAACCCAGAAGCTGCAAACAAGCCATTGAATATTTTGTGTGTGTTCTCTAAGAATTTCGCAACCGAATGATTTCGAAGTAAGTCAACAACGAACAAGTAAAATTGTGATTTTTGTAGTGTTTCAAAATTCATGGAAAAATAGTAAGTATATACCCGGGTGTCCCAAAATGTAATGAATGAATGAATTTTGGTGTCCTGAGGTCCTGATTCACTTGCATCGAATGAATTTAACATTTGAGAATTCACATATATCCTTTTGTGAATGCAAATGAGGTTTTTCCATCATTTAAAAACCAAGAGTATATCGTACGCTCAAGGAATTCAAACTATTCCTCTCATTATTCCTCACATCTTTAAGCGATATACTTATGTATATCTTCCTTCAGTGTCAAATTTCATCAAAAAGATCATATAAAGCTGTTCCAGAGCGATGACTCTGACGACATTGTCACTAAACACATTTTATTGGTCTATCACGAATCTCCAAGGCCACACTAAGTCTTCCAATGCCGAGAAGAAAATTTAATATCACATTGCCATCCGTATCACTGGCTGGCGAGGACGAAGACGAGTGATGACGACGACGTCAATGCCATCAACGCTGCCATAAAAATGAAGCGATGCAGTTGCTGGAGTTTTACGATGCACCGTACGCAGCCATTTCGTCACCTTTTTCACTTTCGCAAATTGCATCGTTAAAACTGCACTCAAAACATTCATATTGTCAACAATGTTAGAGAAAGCAACACATGGATGAGAGGGCAGATCTGGCATTAAAAGTATTCCCTTATCCACTCTGGGGAGGGAACGTACATACATATAGATGATTTTTATTACCCTCAGCAGTAAATTCAATGAAATGGAATTTTAAGGACCAATGAATTGAGTTCAATTTTTACAAATGATTGATTTGACCTTGTATTGGCGAATTTGTGTGATACGCTGGGTGCACTGATCTCATTAGCTTGGACGGGAGAATTGGGTCAGAAAAGAGTGTACCTATATGTTGTTGGTAGGATTTTTTCTTTCATCTGATAACGGGAATAAAAGCTATTGATATGCAGAATCTTATTTCATCCTGTAAAAAGTCTACTGGGGGAGAAAAAATCTATTTTATAATAAAGTCAGCATTAAAAAAGTAACTTTTTTCACATTCCGCGAGTCCCGGATAGAAATGGAAGCATATTAAGTACGTCACTGGAGCACCAGCCCACAGATGGGAATTGTACTCAAGTTTCAGACAATAAGTCTTGTAAGAACAACATGCAATATTTAGATGAGCTTAACACATTTTACCGCTGCAGTTCCACATCCGAAGAGGAAGGATGTGAGTCTGAAAAGGAATATTTGAAGCTAAGAGTATCGCCAGTGAAACAATTTATTTGATGACAAGTTGCAGACAGATCATTTACATTTATTGTAAATTGTAATACTTATTGTATTGAACGGTTCGGAAGAAAATATTTTATCCAAAGAAAAAGCGAACTGTCGATGTTGATTCTTCATTAAATAACTGTTCCCCCGATGCTTCTTTCTCTCGTCATTAATTGCATACGAAAGTCTCGCTAGTCGCTACCACAGAAAAATTTGGCAGAGGGACTATTAAAGTAGAGGAGGACGAGCGATCCTTTAATGGGGTCAATAGTAGCTGCCGTTAATAATATGCAAGAAGAAATACACGAGTGGATGCTCAAGAAAGGGAACGTACTTTGAGCTTTAAGGCTCCTTAAATCCAAATATCTTACTATTACTTGGAAACTGCTGCTGTAGGACGGTACTTGGATGCTTAGCAAAGTTCACTCTGGTCTCGTTTGTGACGAAGAATGAATACGGAGACGGTATAATCATGAGCTCATTTCTATCGGGAAGCAGACTTAATGACAAAAATTAAGCTTGGTAGACTCCGGTAGGCTGGACAACTAGCTCGTGTGAGCGAAGAGGAACTGGCGTGGAAAGTCCTTTGCGGTACAATTCATGTAAGGAGACATCAGGGCGGCAAACCCACCAAACTTTGGCTGAAAGGAAGCGGTAAACCTAAAGGCCCAAGGCTCTGGGGCTCGGAACTGCATTGTGTCGGCAAACAATCGGGATGCATGGTAGAACTTGGTGGAGGAGGCCCGGACCGAAACCCGATTGTGGTGCAAATGAACGCAGAAATGAAAGGTGCAACAAAACTGGGTTTACCGAATCCGTAATCTTTGAAACTTAATTTAATCTTTTCTTTCAAAACATCTGTCACCTCGTGGGCTCTATAAAGGAGGGCGTCTTCCTTGTAGGTCTCTTCAGCATCAATGGCCCTACCATGCTTTTATGCATATGAATGTGAAGTTCTGTAACTATTAAATACATACCAACAACTATACCGAATACAGAATCTCATATGACAAATATTGAAATAACAGCCATGTGCTTCAAAGTGACGTTTGAAATCTTCAATTTCTCGTTTGTTGTAAAATAATCTTGGAACTTTTTCAACGTGAAATTTGTTAAGTTATCGGACACAATACTTTGAGAAATCCCGAATCTGTCGAAAATTTCTCTCATCGCTCGTATGGTGTAGAAACTAGTTCAGAGACATTGAAAAAACCTCCAACCAGTTTTGATCCATAAATGGTAGAGTGAAATCGATATGTAGATAGGTAGATGGTGTGTAGATTACCTTTGCTAGTTCCCTCAGCACTTTTGCACAGTCCCGACAGCTTCTCACTTACTCTTCGATACGGTGATCAATTCCAATCCAATAGCTACTGCTACTAGCCAAAGCTTTCATTTCAACGCTGCCGATGTGTGCTGTATGTAACTCGTTAAGAACTCTTGTGCGCATTGTATAGGAAATGAATATTCGTAGTCGACGGTAAATACACCCTTCATTTTTCATAAGTTCGCTCTCCATCTACTTGAATGACGTTTCCTTTAAACTTGCTACTGTCTGCAGGACAAGCCAAAGTGAAGACAACTCCTTGTCGCGCTTTGTTTCTTTAGCTATATCTGTATTTGTAAGAGGTAAGAATAAGTTCCAGAGTTGAAATATTTCTTAGGTATCACATCTGTAATCTTGAGTTGTAAATGGATTTTTGGAAAGAAAGTCGACAGTAATATTATCCTTTGAACTGATTGTTACAGTTAAATCCACTGAGAAATTAAGCATAATGTTTATTTGAGTGAAATATTGCACTCAACGGCCGAAAATTTTCGTAAATTTTCCATAATTTGTTTAGATCCTTAGGAGGTTGTTTTTTGATATTTCCAATTCTCGGGTTAAAGCCGCGCAAACATAAATTAGCTTAAAATGTATATGACTTTTGATTTCACTATGTGTTTAGGTCCTCTCTCAATTTAAAGAAATTTGTGTTGTTGACTTTAATTTTCTGCTCTGAGGGCTTACCGCAAATGTAAAAAGTACCTAGCTCATAACTTCTTCTCCTCATTTGATACATCCTTGGAATTTAAGAAAACACCATATCGGTCGCGGGAATGTATTACGGCAATCCAAAAACATTTCCATCTCTTATTTCTGATTGTACATCTTAAGCGACGACGACGAAGGATAACTCCTTCACACAGAAAATTACTTGCATCTTATAGCACAAGATTCATCCTTCCCTTGAGCCAATGCTCAAGAGAGAAGTGGCGCTGATTGTATGATGAAACTTAAAATTCATAATTAATTTCCACTGGCACCAGAGAGCCGTTGCTCAACAGCATACACCTGCTCCCCGTTATATCTGGGAGTTTCTAAGAACCTACCACTTCCAGTGTTTTATTTGAATTAAGATTGCTGTTGTTGTTGTGTTTCAGGAGATAAGAAGCATAGATACATGACAAACTTATAAATGAAGAGGTTTTCTCCGAAAACATCTGCAGCCCGGTATTGTTCTTACAAATTGTTTACACTACATCTGCAAGAGATCCTTCTCACAATGCACCAAGTAGAATTAACCATTCGCAAAGTATATGCAATACAAATATAAATGCGAAAGTCAAGGACAATTGTATGAATTGCAATAACTCTTAGGTTAATGTATGTATGCTAATGATTCATTTGCATATAAGGTCTAGTGAGAATGTAACGTAGACTTGAGGTGTAGGTTATACTTTCTCAATGGGATAATAGCTCTGCGAGAAACCCCTCGAGCAATTCGAGAAGGCACTCTCCAAAAACGAGAACCAACAAAAAAGGAAAAAGAGACAAAATGAGAATAACAATTTTACACCGATAACTCATTGTAGGTTATAATAAGCTCAAGTCGCCATGTTAGAAATGTCTTGTAATATTTTATAACATGGCACGATAGGTGACATAAACAAAGTACCTTAGCTGTTTAATTTGCCGAGCTCCTGTTTATGCTTCGGCTGACAACGGCAACAAACGACAACAACAACAACGACAAGAATACTAAACATGAAGGTTGGCGAAAGGTTTCTGGATTACTTGTTTATGCCAGAGGTGAACGCAGGTTGTGGCTAGAACATGCTTAGCTCACCTGTGCTTTATATGTGGGTAGGTATATCATGGTAAATAGGTATGGGGTGGGTAGGTATATTGTTTAAAGTGTTTGCTGTTGGTTTTGACTTGGAAAGTGGTTACCAACAAGTTGCTAAAGATTTGTGGATGCGTATATTGTGGGGATAAGTTGTTGGCTTTAAGACACTAAAAGGTTGTGTCAGTGTGTTATTCAAATGAAATTAATTTGGAAGAAAATACCTTCTGGGGTTTTTTGAAAGGAGGGAGAAGTTTTTGTTAAGAAGAATTTGAAGATTTTTGAAAATTTAAGGTAGGTATCTATGAAGTAAGACTGAAAAAGTTGATGTAGTGAATGCAGACAGAGGAACATTCATTTTGATATAATTTACTAAAATAAAGCACTTGAGTTTGCATCATTTTCACGTGCATCATTTTTAATGGCATTTTCTTTAAGGAATTTAAAATATAAACAAACTTCTTTAAATCAAATTAGCATTTCCCTCAATCCTTTGGGTAGAGAGCAACTTAGTGACCAACTAAGCCTGATGTAGCAGATGTCTTAGTTGCCAAGCCGTGTAAAAGAACAGGAGATTATTTGAGCATGCTCTTAAAAAAATAAATGCTCTGCACTTTATTGACTTCATCACAATATGTCTTGCTAGGCCTTGGTCAATATGGCTTTAGATCCAGAAGTGAGGAAGATACCAATAATATCTTCTTAAGAGTTTTTGAATAAGGACGGGTTGATTTTGACAGCTCGTGGTGGCCAAATTGTTTCTTTGACTTTTTGTCAAAATATTGTCTTTTAATCAATCACTAAAGACAATTCATCATGACAAGTAACAACGTCGAGCAACACGTGCAAATGATTATACTTTTTTTTATCAAAATGTGTGCTCTCTAGTAACGATGCACATGTTGCACCTTTTTATCGGGCACATTTTCGTCCTTCCAAGTCAACTATTCAAACGTTTGGTGGCCAGATTTGAGTCCATTAACTCAGTGAACCATCACTAGAAACTCGAACAACAAAACTCAAGATCTGCCAAAAATATCCATGCTGTGCAGCAGAATCTGAAGCGTCCCTCAGAAAACCTTGTCCTGTCACAGGCCACAATATGGCGAAATTTCGGGTCGTGATTTTGGCCTGCACCCAACTGACCCAGGAGCTTAAACCAAACGACCATACGAAGCGTGTCGTATGTTCGCTGATTGGCTTAGGAGCCCTCCTCTTTAGCGAGGAGGCCCACTTTTGGATGAATGGGTATGTGAATAAGCAAAATTGCTGAATTTGGGATGCCACCAAAACACGCTTGGTTCACGAGGTACTAATGCATCTAAATAAAGTTATCGCTTGGTCTGGATTTTGGGCTGGAGGCGTCATTGGTCCGTATTGATATACAAAGGCCATCACCGTCAACGGCGGCGATCGCTATAGGTCGATGATCGCCAAAATCTTGTGGAATAAATTGGATGATATGAACACCGAAGACGGCTCAGGTGCACGAGCAGATTCGTGGCATGGTTATATCGATTTGCACTTTTATGCAAATCAGAAATATGGAAAAAGCAAAAATTCTCTTTCCTACTACTGCAAATATGGCATATCCGATTTTTGGAATTTACATGCACCTTTCTTCCTTACCATAGAATTAACTCTTCCATGTTGCCAAAAATAATTCCCCATTATGATTCTTAATTCCTTATTTCCACTCTGCCTAATCCTCTGCAGTAGGGGCAGAAAATTACTTCTCTTCCCGCTGCTAATTACCTACGTGTCAAACGAATTTCAATCTCCTACAGCAAACCCTGTCCCTCCTTCCTCATCCTTGCTCTTCTATTAAATGTCAAAATGTTACAATCAATCTTTGCTCGAACCAGTCCTTGTATTAAATTGCTCCAAATTGGGCCAAATATAATCCTTCCAACACAAACGATATTCACATTCATCAAATTCTAGTCCTGTGTTTATAAATTACCATCATTGTCGTTGTTGTCGTCAGCGTCGTTCTGCGTCGACAATGAAATGCAAAACGAGGCAAGCATTTCAAATTATTCTTCACCTTTAGGTTAACCAAACTCAAAACCAAAAACCGAACTTAACCGAAAACCCACAGAGGCAACATAAAATTAAATATTGTGTTGGTTAACCTCATCAAAGGTCATGAATACACAATTAGTAAATGGCAAAATCTAACGTTGACATTTATTTTGTCAACACCCGTGCTGTTTCGTTTGTTTCATTTGTCAATACGCATTCGAAAGGGTTTTTAAAAAAATGTTAAAAAATAAAAACAATTATAGAGCCATTTTCTGGTTAAGTAATTATCATGGATCCCAAATCCCTACACCTCTCGTTTGATGTTACGTTTTTGTCACCCCGAAATCAGAGAAAACTTCAAACGACCCTCACACTGATTTACAATTTATATTCGGCGGCGGTAATCGTTTTGGTGACAGGTTTTTTGCCTTCAAACAAAAAAATTTAACTATTTTTTGATGTTTGCTTGAAAATTGGAAATAAAACCAATTGTCAAGCAAAGTGCTATAAATCTCGGCGATATAGTTTTGTATTCCACTTAAATGAAAACGTAACCTGTGTTTGTCACTTTTGAGGCTTATTGTATGGCATGCAAATGACCCGCACCCGGCATAAAAAGAAAATAAAAACACACTTTTATATGCAAAACTGAGAATTGAATTTGCAATGAGTGAGTAATGGCCTGTCAATCACAGATTATTTTTTTGTATACAAATTTTTTGGTTCCGATAAACAAAGTGACCAAATATTGATTGAAGACCTTTTTTTTTTTGGATTTTGCAGGGATGCCCGATTCGAGTGTGGGATGGTATTTTATTTTTGAGTTTTTATCCTTTGAACCTGGGCAATCAAAGCGGAAAGTGGGTTGAACTCAAGAAGGGTGAAGATTCAAGTGTTACATTAGGCGTGTTTTTTTTGGCGTAGCTATCCGTATCTGCAGTGGGAGATTCCATGTATTACAAAGAGCTGCGGATAAAACTTAAACTTAAATCTGGCTGCGGATAAAAAATTGACATTTTTTCGAGTATCGATACTCGATCGGAGAAAAATTGAATTTCTTAGGTTGGTAACTCGGATAATCAGATAACTCAAAGAGTCTCGAAGGCTGTGTTCGCAGAGTGCAACGCACTTTAAGTGCGTGCTTTTATTTAAGTTTATTTTGAATTAAAATTGGAACGCACAAATCAAGGAACGAGTCACACATAGTGGCTCTATGGTGTTTAATATTTTTCTTCTGTAATGTAGTTTTCTATTTGCGAGATTTAAGGTATAATTGCAACGGCCACTTTTTGCAAAAGTAAAATATTATTGTTTCTTTGTAGCACCGTTTGAATTTGAAAAAAAAAACTACAAAAATTGTTTATGACTTTTAATTTTGGGATGGATAAATTGTCACAAAATGAGTTTGAAAATTTTCACTTTTTGATTTTTTGCACGCCTCCAGCCCGAAATCCACCTAAAACAGTTACTTTATTTATTTTTTTTATTTGTGTCGTCCCAAATCCATCAACTTTGCTTATTCACGTACTCATTCATCCAAAAATGGATCGCTAAAGATGATTTTTCGACCAAAATTGCGTTCAACTTCCAACTGCTCCAAAACCAAATAAGCGAACAAATGTCGCTTTGTATGGTCGCTTGGTTTCAATTCAACTCCTCTGTTCTTTGTATTTTTGTATAACCGCAGCCCCAAATCACTATACGCAAAAAATTGTGATAAACGCGGAACTGACTGGCTTGCTGCACATTAAAGGAACAGCGGCGATGTTTTTGACATCTTGCGTTGACGAAGAGCCGTTGGTTTCAAATTTTGCCATCAAACGTTGGAGAATCGAATTGGAAGGACGACCCTGTACCCGATTAAAAGGATTTCCATCCGGGGAACACCCATTTTGGTAATAAGGTTAAATCATTTTCACATGTTGGTCAAAGCTGTAACTTGTCATGATGATTTGTCTTTAGTTACTGATTAAAAGACGATATTTAGACAAAAAGTAAAAGAAACGATGTAGCTGCCATTAGCTGTCAAAATCAACCCTTTACTAAAAGTTCAATAATTCATAAAAAATTAAGGATCTTTTAAAATTTCTTAAGTTCCTACTATCGGGGTGTCAGTTTGTGATGATGTCCCGATGCACAGAAAACGGTTCCCTTAGATGATAACATGACAATAATCCACGATCTCACATTGACAGACCTCATCTCGCGTTCATTTTCACGTTTTCCGAAAACGGCAAGGACTGTATTGGCCGGGAAGGTGATGACCAACATTTTCAGGGATTCTCATGGACCACTTGAACTTTAAGAAATAACGGCCCCAATAATTATCGGGGAAATAAATGCTCTTCCACCATGATGAAACACCGGCTTACACCTCATTTATCACCACTGCCAAATTGGTTGAATTGAGCTACGAATTGCTGCTCCATTCACAGTGTTCTCCAGATTTGAAAAACTCATTCGCTAGGCACACATTTCAGTTGAATTAGGAGGTCATCACCGTCCCGAAACTTTCTTGCACACCTCGCGATAACGTTCTTTTCAGGGTTAAAGAAGTTGACCTTGCCTCGTCGCCGGGTTAAGTGTATTGAGTTAAAAAAAGCTATTTTAAAAACCGCCACTTTTCCAATGTGTTCGTTTTTCTATTAAAGGGAAAGTACTTATCGGACCTCCCCCGTATCTAACCTACATTTTAAATGCAGTATGTACTATCTATTTTTGGCCTTTTTATCAATTTTTTTCTATAATTACAACTTCATAACTTACAACATTGTAAATGATGCTTTTTTCTAACGTTTTCCTCCCCTAACACAACTTCATCTAATTATTCAAAAACTTCGAACCCCACTTGTTTACCTACTTCAAACATGTGTACCGCTTGAAAACATAAACCCATAGACGATTTAAAGCTAACGTGGCTAAAAACAACCTCTCTACCAAAGCGTTTAGTAAGTCTTATTAAATTAACTATGGATATAAAAAAAAAGAAATTTTTTTGAATGTTTCAACAACACTAACAATAACACTCAAGACTCAACTAACTCTAAATCTAAAAAGGGTTAACTTTTCAGGAAAAGTTTTCGAGCACTTAAAACCAAAACAACGATAATTCTAGTCATATACGGATTTTCGGACTCAAATAAAGGATGAAGAGAATTAAATGAATTTATGAGGTAAGTTTCAAGTGTGCAATAATGAGAAATTGAAGATTTTCCATAGCCAGCAGTGGTACCTGGATGATATTGTAATGGTTGTGGGTTCTATAGAACTTACTGCCAATAAATTAGAAGTAGCTTTAAAATTTTGCTTTCAAGATTATACGATGAATGATTCTAAAACTATGTTCCTTGAATTGAGACTGACATCGACTCATATCAGACTTATTCTCTAGAGAAAAGCAATGAGGTAGAGGTACACATAACATTATACATTATGTTTGAGGTTTGACCAAAGAAAACCAAATATAGCCATAAATTTCTCATTTTATACCAAACCAAATAAAAGAGAAAAATAACTATTCGAGAACATACCGCAGACACCGCAAAAAGATTATTTAATTTTCATTTTCAATCATGGTAAACATTTTCTAAGACTGATCAAATGGGAAGGAAAAACTTTTAAGTCTACCATTGGCTCGACTCATGGGACACAGAAGTTTAGCCTTCAACAAAATTTGCAGCTCAATTTTCAAGTCGGTATACGTTCATACAATATGAGTCCACTAAGCAAGGCCAACATAAAAATTAAGTTATACGTTTCTTTTTGAATATGATTCTTGTACACTCTGGTGATTGTGATTGTTTCCAAGCATACCTAATAGTGCCAAGAAGAATAAAATCATACAATTTGTTTCTACCCACAGGCCTTATTTTTCTGTCTTTCTGTTACAATCCGTCCTGTCCTTAATTTGTTTAGCTTTAATCATCTACAAACAGTATGACGAAGGATTAACCCTTATTCTGTGGACTAAGTAGACTATTAACACAATAAAATTTCTCTTAACTGAAGTTTACTAGAAGAATACGTCCACTGTGGAGGGTGGTTTAGCGAAGGAATAAAAAATAATGTACAAACGCTATTTCTTTGTCAGTTCATTGGATGGCGCCACAATCGATTGCCATATAATATAGCAAAGACTACAGCAAATCGATTGCCAAGTATAAACAACAACAAAATTGCTAAAGGGAATTTTGGGTAAACGTTTAGGTTACTTTACTATTTCGGGATCAATTTTTTTTTTTATTAATGAGAAGTTTTAACCCATGGATTATCTCTTATTCTATGGGTTAATTAACCTGTAGAATAAGAGCTTTTTTTTATTAAAATGGCTGCAAAAATTCAACTATCCACATGTCCTGCTGTCCTTCTTTATAACTGTCTACCTTTGAGTGTCTTTGTTCCCGTCTCCCTCTACTTGTGAGTTTACTGCAAAATTTTATTGGAAGGGAGACTGTTACAAATTATTGTTTAAAATGAACCTAATTTAAAGATCCGCAGTGTATTATGTACATAGTTTACACTGCTAGACGTACTCGTACTAACATTGAATGCAACTAACCACAAAAACCAGAAGAAACATTTTTTTGCCTCGTCCGTCTCCGTCAAACAGTGTTTTGGGATATGTATCATGCAAGTTGATGGGCTCTTATGATAGAACCTGACAGACGTAAAATTTCCAGACTATTTGGATTTGGACTGATCTAACCGAACCACAAATTTGACAAGAAAAATTAAAGTTATTTTCCTACCTAACGATGACAGTGAGTTTTTTTTTTAATGCATAGCCGTATGTTGGGGATTCAAGGACTTTTTTGAGGAAATGCAACAGATTTTGGATTTTTTTTTTAAACTGCATTGGTATTGAAATTTCAATTAAATTGCTTTAAAAGCAATCATTGGACAGTGTCAAATTTCAATTTCTAGAGTGAAATTACTTTTCAAAACAATTCCAAAGACATTCTCATTTCACGCCATTAAAATTAACGTCTCCAAAACTATAATCGAATAAAAAGTATTCTCCCACCATGATGATGGCAATCCGTATCGTTGAGTCCGAGGGACGTTCTGGTAATGATGTCCCCATGTCCTTGTCCATCCTTTATTTTTGTTGTGCATTCAAAAACATTCAATCTAAACTACAATTATTCCAATGCAAGGGAAAGGACGGACTATGTCTATTTTCAAGTTTCTATTTGTTCAACTTGAGATTAAACTTTTGTAATTTTAAGTAGGTAATTGCAGTTCTCATCAAAAAAGATTGGACGGAGCACAAAAAGGATATCAGCATCAGCATCAGCATCAGTGAAATAGTTAAAGGAGTCACGCTTGGTAAAATTATGAAAAACTAATTAACGAAAGTAAGAGAAAATGACAATTATTAATTCGAAGCAAGAAAATAAACTAAGCAATTTTCAATTGTTGTTTTCAATTAAGTTGAGTTTTTGTTTTGCACTTTACTAATGCATGTTCGAATATGAGAACTAGGGTAAGAATATGGAATAGAAAAGTAAAAACATTAAGAAGTAAACCGTTCTTAATGTTTTTACCACATTCTTGGAAGAAAAATTAATACAAATTACGTCGTGCAGTGCGTAGAAGCTTCAAATATTATTTGGCATGTTACTTCTTAAATTTGATTTGATTGAAATGATATGAATGATATGAATAAATTTGATCAGGAATTATTTTCTATGAAGTCCTATTAGAATATACCAGAACTCTGGTAGAAGCAACGACCCAGCCAAGAAGACCGGTTTTATATGTCAGGAAAAAATATACCAGGAAATAATTTTCGTATTACTACTAACCAAATTCTAGGTACTCTTCGTTTTAACAGCAAAACTGATGCTGTTATAACGCTGTTAACACGTTCCGAAAATTTACAGACGAACCCCATTCCTGGTTATTACAGGGTCTTCCAATAAGATGTGATATTTTGAATAGCTGTCACTTTTGTAGGCGTTAATTTTTGACATTTGACAAATGCAAAATACGCCATTATTACAAATGAAACGGTTAAACGCTTCAAAAACTCAATAAAAATTATTAAAATTCACTACAAAAATAGGGAAATTTTAGCTACAGCAGTTCGCATGACTAAAGCATTTTTGAGTCGTCGTGAAGCATCTTGTCGTACCTCACTATAGAAATTTGTGGAAAAAATTTGAGCTGTTGGGACAAATTAGTACTGTGAAGAATAAAACCCGTGCACGTCGCTCAAGAACAACTGAGAATATTTCTGCTGATTGGGTCCTTGAAATGCATAAAAATGATCCGGAATTCCATCGAAAAATTATCTTGACTGATGAAGCCCATTTCCATCTCGGTGGCCACGTCAACAAGCAAAATGTCGCATCTGGGGCTCGGAAAACCCAAGAGTTATTGTTGAGAAGCCTCTCCATCCTCAAAGTGTAACTGTTCTGTTTGGTGCGGTTTATGGTCCGGCGTGATCATTGGATCTTACTTTCTCGAAAATGAGGTTGGAAAAAAAAAACGGTTAATGGATTGAGCTATCGAGAGATGGTTCATAAATTTGTATGGCCGGGGTTGGATGGTATTGATCTGGACTAGTTTACTTTCAACCGGACCGTATTATCTCTCGAAGAGGTAATCACAGTTGGCGATTAAAGACCTCATAAATGGGATTCGTGAGGCTATTGAGGACATACCGCAGCCACTTTGTGATTTTTTTATGGAAAATTTAATGAAAAGGCTCTATGGTCCTGTAAGCGTGGTCGTGATGGCCATTTGTCTGATGCTGTTTTTCATTTTCAACGGCATAGCTTTCTCCTTTTTATGTAATTAACATCCTTTCATTTACCTCAAAAAATTGCATTTTTCTTTAAATATCAACCAGTTTTTTCCTGTACTTTTTCTATCAGATTTTACATACCATGAACATTTTTTGACCCAAGTTTTTATGTGTGTACTACCACAAGGTAAGCGGTTTTAAATTTGCTCAAAACAGTGAGTGCGTAGGAGGAATTGAGGGCTGATTGGTTATGTGCGTTGAACAGGAACGTTGAAAGGAAATTATTCGGACTTTTAAGTCCTTCTATGGGAGAACATGGTATTTCACTAAAACTTATGAAACTTGTTCTACCCTGCTTAATTAACACTCTCAGTCATGTTAACAACCACTGTATTGTAATTTCTACATTTAATACTGCTTAGAAAGCAGCTAGAATAACTCTTTCGAAAAAATCCACACCCACAAAACCCGCCAACTATCGGCAAAAAAAACATGTCAAAAAAATCCTTTTAAGGCAAATAATTATCCATACATTACGTCAAAAAGATTGATGTCCCCATATCAATATGGATTTGATGGTAATGGAAATCCAATACGATAAGGACAATATCTCAGAACTGTGCCTGTTGGACTTCTGTGAAGCTTTTGACAAAGTCGAATACGGAGTCCTTTGTCAAAAACTTGAGCATACATTTTGATTTTAGTCTCATTAGAATTCAGCTTGTTGCTGTTGGAAACAATTTTTCAGCACATACCTACGTACTTAAAGATGGGTGTGCCTAAAGGCTCAATTCTTCTGTTATATCAACGATTTGCCTTATAATTGTGATGTACAAATTTATCTTTCAGATGGAATTGGATTAATAGGGGCTATTGTTTTTCAGGTTAATGAAGATCTTCAGATGATCTATAATTGTGCTAAGTAAACAGTCTGATGCTCAATTTCGGAAAAGTCAAGCGCTTAGAATTTCGAACAAGTCGTATATTTATGGAGATCTGCCTTTGATTATCTTGAATAGTTCCCATGTTAGTTTTATGAACTCCGTAACTGGTCTTGGATTCAAAATCTCTAGTTACCTCTCTTGCAAAGACCATATTATAAATTCTGCATTGCTCTTATTTATGGAACTTTAAGAAAATACAACCTATCTGTCGCAGCAATTTAACATTCACCTCTGTTGGGTGCCGGGCTACATAGACATCACAGGAAATTGTAGAGCCGATGAACTCGCTAAAAATGGAACCGTCATACCTATTTCAACTGAAAGGTAAAAGATAGGTATACCGATAGCTACATGTAAACGTCGGTGACGTGAAATAACGCCCAACGAAATAAAACCGAATTTGAAATTCGGCCTTATTTCCATTTCGAAAATGAAATTACCCCAATTTGGCTTTAATTCTTAGGTCA
This sequence comes from Sphaerophoria taeniata, assembly GCA_943590905.1. Classification (NCBI taxonomy): domain Eukaryota; kingdom Metazoa; phylum Arthropoda; class Insecta; order Diptera; family Syrphidae; genus Sphaerophoria; species Sphaerophoria taeniata. The sequence goes on from OX016541.1 coordinate 32,792,896, forward strand.
GTTGGAAATTGCGCCAAAAAAAATTTGGAAATAAGGCCAAAATTTTCAAAACAAGTTTTTCAGCTTTTTTGCAATCTTAAAAAAGAATTCAAGCCGAATAATTCTTTGAAAAAAAGCTGAATTCCTCACAACATTTTTTTGTACACCCAAGGACATATTTGAACATGTGGCCAAATGACATCTTCAAATCATTTTTTTTCCTACAAAAAAAAAGAACTTCAAATATTCATTTTTAAGTGAAAAAAGATTCCTATATAACGAAGAAAATATAATTAAAAAAAGAATTTAAACTAAACAAACGTTCATGTAATCAACATTAACGAAGTAAATATAAGTACATTAACATGTATTTCAACTCTGAACACATTTGATGTTCTTTACAATTTCTCTGCAAATTTTGCAAAGAATTGCGTTGTTATTTTACATGAGTTTATCTATTGAAAAAAATTATGAATTCCAAAGATAGACTTTAAATTATTTACATGATATAAAATTTAAATTAAGAGAAAAATAATCGTCATTCGCGCAGCGGAAAAATTTTTTTGCCCCAGAGAGAATCAATTTGGGATGTGAAAATAAAAAATTCGCTCGAATTTTTTATTTTCACACCCCAAATTGATTCTCTCTGGGGCAAAAAAAAATTTCCGCTGCGCGAATTTTTTTTTTCACACCCCAAGTTGATTCTCACTCGGGCAAAATTAAATTAAAGTCTATTCTTGTAAATTCAAAATGTTTTCTATGTTGACCATTTATTCCAAAAAGTAGCAAGTAAATATGGCCACCTGACTCTTACAATGTTAATTATTGCCATCACTTGACACATTAGAAAAGTTAAAAATGGTCATATGTTCAAATATGGAAATATGAATGTTTCACATATGACACGGCACCAATTAAATAAGTAAACAAGGTTTTTCAATAGACATACATTACATATGAAATTACTGTTCCTACGTAACAAAAAAAAAAAAGGATGTAGATTTATGAAACAAAACTTTGCAAACTCCCGATCAGATGTTAAGGGGAAAAAAGCTACCAGGCCATTGCAAAGGAGCCAATTTGGCTAATCAGAAAATTCGCGCGAATTCTTCTATAAGCAAAAAAAGTTTAAGTGTTGAGTTGACAAATATTGTAACAGGAGTTTATATAAATTTAAAAACGAAATAAGACCAAAATGGCCTAGTTTCGTTTTAGCAAATGAAATAAAGCCAAATTGCAAATTTGGTTTTATTTCGTTTTCGAAAACGAAATAAGACCAAATTTTCGAATTTTGGTCTTATTTCGTTTGGCGTTATTTCACGTCACCGTAAACGTCGGCTAAAAGAAAGAGCCTAATTTACCAACGTCACAAAAATCATTTGGCCGTCACTGGACCTAAAGCGCTCTAAAGAATTGTTGCCTCAAAGCAGATTTCATATTAACTCCCTTATAGGTGTCCCTACCGGACACTGTCTTATAGGCAGACACGCAATACGACTTGGCCTCAAATGACTTCTGCAGGAGCTGTATGGACGAGGAAGAAGAGGAAACAATCTCTCACCTTCTTTGCACTTGCCCTGCTCTTTCACTAAGACGCAAACTTCATCTGGGAGAATACTTTAATGATAATCCCAGTGAACTAGTTGAAAAGGATATCATATATCTTCTTCGCTTCGTCAGTAAAATGAACAAGTCGAACACTGTTATTAGGCTTTGGAGTTAAGTGTGCTTATGTTCCGGAATGGCTTTTGGAATGGAAGATAAAAAAGTATTGCTGCAAAAACCGAAAAGTTCCATTAAATTGCTGTAATTCTTCAATCAGAACTTTTTTAACTAAGACTGGCTTTTTGGAGTCGTACTTGAATTCTCTTGCTATTAGCAAATTTGAATGAATTTACCAATAAAGAAAAATAAACTTAAAAAAGTAGAAAGTAATAAAAGCGAAACCTTAATTTCCTAGCTCCAACTTGGTGCTAAAAATATTTGCCAAGGTCTACTTCGTGAAAAACGTATCTTTTGATTCCTTTGAAGCCCTTTTAAAATAAATCATGTTAAGATAAAGAAGAACTTACAATTTGCAATTTACTATACTTTTTTTTGTGAAATAAAAAAAATACTTTCGAAGAGTTTAAATACTTAGAAGATTTAAATGGAAATAATTATTACATTTTTATCTGTTTGATTGACTTCATCGGCAAATCAGATTTTATCCCTGAGGATTTTTTTTTCAATTGCATTACTTGCAATCAAAGTTATAAAAAGTTTTTAAGGAAGAAATCGATTTTCTTTTAATATGTAGGAACATAAGAAAATGCAAGTAACCTACTAAGCTGTACGTCAATCACAATTTTGTTTAAACAGGTTTCGAAAAAAAACTTGAGATTTCTTCATATCCTTCGACTTCTTTCTCAAGGATAAAACTTGCCGTTTAGGTTGATGACAAAAAAAAAAAAATAGAATCCAACCGAACTATAAACAAATCTCTGAAACTCACGTCAATTCATTCCCCCTTTCAATGTAACTAAAAAAAAAATTGGGCCCACCAACATCCTCCAACCTACCCAAGCAAAGCAAAGAGAGAAAAAACAAAAATTTTTTTAATCACGTCAGCACCAAAAACTTCGATCTGAGATCTCGGAGAATACAAATTGGTAAAAAGAAGAACGTATTCGGGGAAACTAAATGATTGCAACACAAACGAAGAACAATCCTTTGAGGAATTAAAGCAATTTAGGTAGGAATGAATCCCAAGGATGCAAGTCTAAAGTATCTCCTATATCTAAAGGTATCTTCATGAAGACTGAAGATAGGATATGTTCCAAGAAACCGTTGGCGGTACCCATCTGCTCTTATGCAACTGATTTTGTTTGCACTGTGTCAAAACCACTTCTTAGATCCGAGTGAAGAACATCAGCTCAGCACCAGGGATATTTATATACCTACAAACATGTATTCCGACATTTTGAGGGGGAATCTTTGTGGAAACGTTACTGCTTACTGACTCAAGGACGAAGCAAACAATGATTCAACGATTCGTACTGCAGAGAGAGAGAGTATAGAGTGAAACTCAGATAAATCACGATTCAAGAACTTCTCTCATTTCGTTTGTATTCGCTTCCTGTATGCCAAGAAAACAAACAGGATGGAAAATATTTCCTTTTAGTTTTTTTTTTCGTCTTCTGCTTGTTCACCACACTACTGACAGACATCATATCATCGCCATCATCATAGTGCCGTTTATTTGTGTTTTATGTTTATGACTGATTCGTCAGGTTTGTTCTTGATCTGATTTCTCTTGAGTGCATTGTCAAATAAATACAGAAGCTGTCAGCAATTGTAAATTTTGTTCGTGGTTTAAAGTCGAAGTTCAAGCATTTAGTTTGCGAATAAGCTACCAAAGCCAGGCCATGGTAGGTGAGTACCGCACCTTTCGAATAAGCGCAACCCAACAGAACCGTGGCGGCCATAATGTCAGGGATAGGACTCTCAAATAAAGATAAGACCTTATTGATATCTCATATACAACTTGTTTATTCAATTTTGAAATCAACCCGCCCTTAATGGAAAATCCTTCATAATAACCCAAAAAACGTCTTTCTCTCCTTATCAAATATTACAACACAAATTTCGCACTCTTAAAGGTAAAAAGAACTTTCCTCAGACCAGCAACAACTTTCGAAACTACTTTCAATTCTCTTTTATCCCTTCTGACACTATCAAATTGGAATTTCATTTTCTTCCAATTGAAATTCTATAACTATTGAGACTTCAGCCTTAACACTCTTCATCCTCATCAGCAATAAATCAAAACAGTTTGCCCTCTTGAATGTCAATCGCAGCTATTCACATGAAAAAAAAAATCCTACCTCCTCTATTTCCTTATACTTTAACACTCATAAGTCATAAATACAAATGACGAGCGACGATTTCTTATTCTTATTCACCCGAACCCACCAAATAACGTTGGCCGAGAAAGAAAACTTCGTAGAATGCAAGTAACGCAATAAATCTTGAACAACCCATTGGCCGGAGCCGGTGGCGAGTTGGCAATCGGGAAATGCAATGCCGTTCGGTCCTCTATGTTGTCCAGTTAATAATTTTGTTTTCTGGGAATCGAGTTGCGAAATTGAAAAGACTGAGTGGGCGGAATCCCCTGGCCACAATGCAATCATCGCCAGTGGCCAATATTATGATGTCCGTGTATGTAGCTGAAACTGGTCATAATATCCGCTATGGCAGACAATATAGGGGTGGTATTAATATGGACTTGGAAGGGCTGCTTCTCTTTGACTGCTTTTTCCATGTTGCCAATGAAAGATTATTACTCTTGCGTATTTTGTGTATTTGTTGCAAACCCTTGCCATATGCATTCATCATCGAAAACTCTTCTGGCCAACGAAACAATACACTGTACTAGGTCCTTGGTAGTGTGTTCTTGAGCGATATGATTGCCATTCCGATTTCAGCACGGAGTACATTCAGAAAATTTGTAAAGCTGTTCTAATTTATGAAGTCATCAACTATTTCTTTGAGTCGTAAATTACTTTGAAATTTACACAATTTGATTGTTCTTCCACGTGGTTGTAGTGTTTTTTTTTATTTCTCACTTTCGCAAAAAAAAAAAAACATGGGTAAAAAGAAGTTATGCCAAATCTTCGATAAGATTTCAACTTTGAATTTATATATCTGTAAAATTACTTTTAAAAATTACAATTTTCATCTTCTAGGAGGTTTAAGCGAAGCTGCAAACAACATTATGTAAGTATATTAGACACTTTGTGGATGCTACAACTTCAATAACGCTCTGCAAACTTAACGACAGAACATATTTTAAGATTAGAAACATCGTCAATTCCTTTTATTAAATACTTTAAAGAAACAATCTCTATCTCTTCTATAGATATATATAAAAGAACAGCCTAAATTTTGTGTTCGTTCGCTAACCGGGCACACTGGTTGACCGATTTTCCTAATTTTTTCTCTAAATGCAAGAGGTATTAGGGTAGAAGGTTTAGCAAAAATAAAATGTATGTTTTTCAAATGCAATGAAATAGAAAACGGTGCCAATGTTAAAAAAAACATACTTTTCTCACTACAACAAAATAAAAACAAATCCGATCAATTTCAATTATTGAAAATTTATGAATGTCAAATCAAAAATTATTTTTTGAAAATTCATTATTTGACGAGGGCGATACAGAAGGCGAGAAGGCGCTTTTGAAGCAAATTAGATTTAACTTATACAAAGGTTAATAAGCCTGTTCAAATAGGTATGTATGTCTTTTCTTGAAAATCGGAGGTAGGTATGGAATTTTTTAACCCTGGGTGAAAAAAACCGGAGACTAAACTCTCCACGAAGCTATTCGCCTACAAACCCAGGGCGTTGCGACTGCAAGCTCTCGGAGACAAGAGATAATAAGAACTTCAAGCAGATCTACCCAAAGCTGATAACCCCACAAACATTGCTTGGTCTTGCTGCGACATGTATAGTTTTGTGTTTTTTCTTCAAGTTCTGAGGTCTGGAACATACCTGTTGAGGTTCCGAGTATGCAAGTGTCCACGCCTTCCATACCGAAAACGACACCCTTTTATCTGTTCGGTGATGCTGTCGATAATTTTTTGTAGGAGATTTGTTTTTTTTTTCGTAAGTTTGAAGAAACGACGAAGGAAGTATACATATGTACATACATATGTATTTGGAAATACCAATGAAAATAAAAAAAAAAGTTAATAGTCGTTAATGCCAGATTTGTTAATTTTTTTTTGAATTTTGGGTACTATTTAAAAGGTGAGAGTTAAATAGAGGGGTTATTTCCATCGATTTTTTTTGCGAATTTTTTCTGTCGGTGTTAAAATATATACATATTAGATTTACGATTAATAATAATTATAACAACAAGGCAAAAGAAACAAATTGGGTTTAAAAAAAAAGATAAGATAAGACCCTCTATACGTTGAAATATTTTTAAAAATAGATTTTTTGTTTAGTTTGGTATAACCCTGATATTTCAAACAAAAAAACTAGCTGTTTCATTAACTCTATCAATAACGCAGTTTGCAAGGTATGGTTACCGGGCTATGATCCCAAAACTATTTTTCTTCGTTTTTATCTGCATTGTAAGAATGGCTAACCTGATTTGGCTCTAAATTGCTTAAAAGGTGGGTAGAGCCAGGAATCGTCTAGGATACTTATTAGCTGACATTCTAGCTCAGTTAACGTTATTTTGCAATATTGTTGAGAATCTTCATAAATACTAATCCGATTTAAATAATTCAGAAAATTCAAAACATAGAATAGGAGTAATTTAAGCTGTATTTTATTACGAGCTGACCCAGAAAACGCTGCTTTGTCATAAAAATATTAATCTTCGGAAATACTTATCCGAAAGATAATGCAAAATCTTTCTCAGAAAGAATATTAGGAGTATTATAAATAAGCTGCATTTTATTAAGTTAAAACAAATCATGTAATGATTATTATATGTCAGAGCAATTTATTTTGAACGACTTTATGTTTAGCCCTTGCAGCTTTCAAAAAAAAAAAAATCATTAAAAAAAATGCATTTAAGTTATAAGTTATAACACTCAAATGAATTTTACGTAGACCTACATAGAAATGCTACGACAGCTTTCTTTTTCTTTAGTTTTGATCTTTTCTTAAGTTTTGATGACTTTCAAAGAATATTAGCTTTGACATTTTTTTATTTCAGATAGAAAAAGGCGTTGCTAACAAGTTTACTTACAATATTTAAAATAAAATTAGTAATTTTCATTTCTTTCGTGATAATATTGGGACAATAAATTAACACCTTATTCACTATAATATCTTTATGGAAAATTATTTTGCTATCAGAAGAAACAACAAAAATTAATCATACTACTATTCTCACTTCTGTATCCTGCGAACAAACAAAAATGGAACACAGCTTTGCAGCTCTGAACACTTTGATACACCAGTAGTAATTGGGTTACTGCTTTCAGAACTGTGGCAACTCAGTTAAGTTACACAAAACCTTTAAGTTACCACAAAAAATTTCTTAAGAGCGGGTACAGCGTACCGCAGGTAAGCTAGTCTCTATATATATAAAAATGGATGTGTGTTTGTTTGTATGTTTGTTTGTAGGTATGTCTCTTATAGACTCCGAAATGTCCCAACAGATATTTGTGAAATTTTCATGGTTCATACTGTTGCATTCAGTGATGATTTCTGTGAAAAAAAGAAATTGGAAAAACCTCATGGAAGAGTGGGAAAACTGGAAAAACCAAACAAAGGTCGGAAATTTGATTTTTTTTGCTTTGAATTTTTTGTTTCAAAATGGGTTTTCGAATGGGAAAACAGAAAGTTCTTGGTGAAAAACTCGGAAAACACATTGGGAAAATTGCATATTTATTGTAGGTGCATTAGTTTTCACATGGAAAACTGGAAAATTTGAAAATGGGTTTTCCGATGGAAAATAGAAAGTTCTGATAAAAAACTCGGAAAACTCTTTGGTTTTCAAAGGCAAAATTGCATATTATTGCAGGTGTATTGGTTTTCAAATGGAAATTTGGAAAATTTCGGAATGGGTTTTCCAATGGCAAATAAAAAGTGCATTGATTCTTAAATAGAAAAATATGAGTGCGACCCATGGAGTCCACACGACTAACTTCCCATAGTAGAAAAATACGTAAAAACATTAGTTGTTTTGCAAAATATTCAGCGGATGCATCCCGTTGTAGTTGTACACGCACGTTGCTTCAAAGACAAATTCCATAAAACTGATGATTTTATGAAAAACATTAAGTTTATTGAATAACAGTGGCGCCATCTGCCACTGCCGAGTTGATCGTACCATTTCGTGGACTCATTCACAACTACTTTGCACAGTAAAATACAGCCTACATATAATTGCTCCTGAATATTGTAGTTTTCTAGTATTGAAGCAATTTTTCTAATCGGATATATACGGCAAAGCAGCGTTTGGTGGGTCAGCTAGTAATCAAATAGGGTAAAACTATACAAAGCGCCCCGATTTACAAAACGCCCCACCAGCCTACTGCGTTCAAAACAGTAGATATTCAAATCAAACTAATCGTGTTCAAACAGGTTTAAATGGTTGCCCAGTTGGGCTTTTGTGTGGATGGGATTCGTTTATGCGTGTAAGAATAAAAGAGAAAAAACGGTTTTGTGGGCCCAAAAATATTGAGGTGGGGATCCACTTAAATTTAATTTTCTCGGAAAGTATGAGCAATATTTGAAAACTGTTCATACACATAAAAAGAGTTTTGGTTTTGTTTTTATATTATTTTTAACTCATAACGTTATCTTATGTTGAGAGTCAATATTTCATGTGGGGCGCTTTGTGTTCCAGCATTTACAAATCGCCCCAGTGAAGAAAATGCAAAATGCCCCAGTTATACTTTGATGCATTTAACAAATTTGTCTTGCAAATTTCTTTAGAAATGCATTGAAATTATCTGCGAAAGACATTGTGGGCCTCATAGTTCGAAAAGGATATGGCTAAAGCGATTGATTTTAGTGTATTGATGATCATTGGCAAACTGCTTCCTCAGAAGACTGGATCTCATGCGTAACTTGCAAGGCTTTGTTACATGAGTCCTGTACAACGTATTCGACTAATTATAACAGTTTCGGCTGCAAATTGAAAAGAGACGCTATTTTACTGGGATATTAAAATATTTTGAAAGAATTTAATGTAATATTTCTTCACTTTTCTCATGGGGCGCTTTGTAAATAGCCTGGGGCGTCTTGCCCGCTACCCCAGTTACAAAACGCCCCACCTTAACTTTCAAAAAATTTTTTTTATTTATTTTATACTATTGTTGTTTTTATATTTATTGAATGTAAATACTAAGAAAAAAGACTAATTATTGTTTTAAAATAAAAGAATGTGATTTTATGTTAAAATTTTGTGTTTTATTTATGTTTGATGAATTGTGGGGCGCTTTGTATAGTTTTACAGTATATGATACTCCTGAATATTGTTTTTTTTTTGCCACTAACTATAAGATTTTTTGCACTATTATTGAAATTATTGCAGAAATTATCATAATTTTCATTATGTTAGGGTTGTCTTAGATTTTTGATTGCTATTAAAAAACCGCTAAGCCGATTTCGCTCAAAACCTAATCAGCTCTTAACAACACAATGCCGCGTCGAATGAGATCAATTCAATGAGTGGTTCGCGAGATAATTGAGCTGAAAAACGTAACGCACACAGACATCATCATAAAAACGCTTGATTCGGATTCTAGTGACCTCGAAACATCGAGAAATGCGAAAATTGGAGATTCACAAAATCGGCCCCATTACAATAACTTCCTCTGGGAAGTTAAAATCATTAATCATCTCTCGATAGCGCAATCCATTGACCGTAACTGTTGCTCCAGCCTCATTTTCGAAAAAGTAAGGTCCAATGAACCCGCGGGACCATAAACCGCACCAAACAGTCACGCGTTGAGGATGGAGAGGCTTTTCAACAATAACTCCTATGTTTTCCGAGCCCCAGATGCGACAGTTTTGCTTGTTGACGTAGCCTCCGAGGTGGAAATGGGTCTCATCAGTCAAGATGATTTTTCGATGAAATTCCGGATCATTTTCATGCATTTCAAGGACCCAACCAGCAAAGACACGACGTTATTGATGATCAGCCGGCTTGAGTTCTTGTGTTACCTGAATTTTATAAGCCTTAAGACTCAAGTCTTTATGCAAAATACGGTGTAATGACGTTTGTGGAATGCCTTATTCCAAAGAACGACGAGGAATGGACAAACCTGGGTTTTCTTCAACACTTTGGGCTACAACAGCAATATTCTCAGTTGTTCTTGAGCGACGTGCACGGGTTTTATTCTTCACATCACTAACTTGTCCCAACAGCTCGAATTTGTCCACCAATTTCTGTATTGCGGTCCGACAAGGTGCTTCACGACGACGACCCAAAAATGTTTTATTTGTGCGAACCGTCTCTGCCAAATTTTCACCATTTTTTATAGTGAATTTTAATAAATTCAATGCGTTGTTGAAGCGTGTATCGTTCCATTTTTATTAATGGCGTAGTTTCTACTTGTCAAATGCCAAAAAATGACAGCTTCAAAAGTGACAACTACCGAAATAGCGGGCTATTCAAAATAACACCTCATATTGGAAAACCCTTTTTTATAATAAAAATAACTCATTTTTTATAAGGTTGTCTTAGATTTTTGATTGCCATTTAAAAACCGTTAAGCGGATTTCGCTCAAAATCTAATCAGCTCTTAAGAACACAATACCGCGTCGAATGAGACCAATTTTATGACAATACGATGAGTGGTTCGCGAGATAATCGAGCTGAAAAAACGTAACGCACATACGAACACACATACACACACACCGATGTCATCTTAAAAACGCTTGATTCGGACTCTAGTGACCTCAAAACATCGAGAAATGCGAAAATTGGAGATTCACAAAATCGGACCCATTACAATAACTTCCTATGGGAAGTTAAAAATGGAAATTTTTTTATTGGGAACTCGGAAAACTCTACGAGAGCACGAAGAACTTCAACATTGAATTTAAGGTGCATTGGTTTGTTTGTATGTCCGGTTTTGACTCTTAATCCGCTCAATCCTCAATGCAATTTTATAAAATTTTCATTGTATACAAATAATTTTTTGAGAAAATCTTACGGGAAAGTCAGCAAATAAGGTGGATAAGCTGTTAGGAATCCTGATTTTTGTGAAATAGTCAAAACAGAGAAGTTTTTGAGTTTTTCAAAGAAATTTGCATTTTATTTCATGCTTTAATGAAAGAAGAATGTTAGTTGTAGAGCTTGAAAAAATTCAGATATGAAGTTCTCTATTTTAATTGAAGGGTGGCGAGACGAAGTTCGCGGGGTCGGCTAGTAGTTTATAATACGACATTTTAATGAAATCGTACAACAACTTCCTTCAGGAAGCAAAAGCTTCTCAGGCGAAGTATCAAGCATACCGAGTGGCTACGTTTGAGGAAGAAATAGCTTTCTTTTTGCCTTTCAAAAAGCTTTTTCTTACCCAATATAAGAACAAATAGTTTCACACTATTTATCTACTTGAGCTTTATTCCTGACTTCGTGATATTTTACTTAAGGAAGCAAAAACTGTCATAAGGAGTTTTATAATTTATTTATAATTTACTCTAAATTGAAAATATTTCTTCAATTAAATGCACTTACTTCCTTAAATTTTCCAGAAAAGGTCAACCCGATATATTCTTTCACAAAAGTTCCTTTCACTCGAACCAGTATTTTGGCTTTTCACTGATGACACTACTGTGCGAAATTCCATTGTTATTTCTTTTGTTTTCATAATGCTCTTTCCATCTTTCTATCAAAACGAGCACTCTACAGTTTCTATACTATAACGACTGAAAATTCTGCTGCAGGTGTTGGCCTAGCCGTAATGACGTAAACTGAATTCGGGGAATAAAATACAAAAGCAATGCCAGCTCCCCTAGAACCAAAAGGAAGCCATGCAACATTTACCTATGACGAGCTAAAGGAAGTTTGGAAGGAGAATGGAAGGTTTGGTTATGGGACGTTAATATAAATATTGAAACAAAGCAAATGCACAAGCGGTGCTGTGATGCGGCGAACGCGCGGATGGAGGTTATAGTCAAAGTCGCTGTGGAGCTGGAGAGTCTTGCGTTGATAACAAAAGTCATTTAAAACAAGCAGTGTGGCTTTGTTGTTTTTGGTAATGTTGCTGCAGCACCACATTATGTCTTTCGGTGCAACCAAACTCGGGTCCCAGCTGCAAAAGCAATTTGTCATCATCCAAGGAAAATTATTATTTGCGAGGTGTCGTCCAAAATAGCATAACGATTAAAACGCGAACGAAGATGAAGTTTTGTATTGTGAATATGGAAATGTTTGGGTAAAGTTTTGGTGTTGTTTTTGTTTTATTTGCAATTAGACTTATGCGACCTTGGAAGAATCAAAATTCAAAATTCAAGAGTAGAAAGTTGAAATGTACAAAAGTATTACGAAAATCTTGTTTGACATTGGATTAAAGGATATTAGGCTTGTCGTTGCTTGACAACAATTAATTACTAGAACTAGGTGAGAAAGCCTTGTTCTGATTAAATTTATAAGCCCGGAATTTAATCTCTTTCTAGCTGCCTCATAGTTTTCAAATAAAAATAAAATAGCTATGTATGTCAGTTTATTGGATAATGAATTTCCGTATAGGCTTAAAATTGCTTGATGCAAGTAATACGTAATAATAGTAATCAAGTGCTCAGACGTGCATTTTAAAGAAAATTGATAAGAAACTGAATCTTTAAATTTTCGAATTAAATTGTATAATGTTTGAACTGCTAACTTTGTTAATTTGTGAAATGAAAACTTCTTATTTTGTGTTGAAAACACACAAATTTTATGATACTCGGAATGATGAGAATCATGGAGTATGAAGCAAATTCATTTTTCTTTCAAATTGTTCGATTTAAGTGCTATATTGTATGAAATTCAAATGCAGATGTGCCAGGAGAGATGTATCGAGCACTTACAAATCAAATAAAATGCAAAGTTGTAACTTGAAATTCACTTTAACTCTTAATGTTATTGTTTCTGAAGGAGACAACACATAATTGACGGCCCAGCAGAAGCAGGAGAGAAACACACACCGGTATCCCGACGATTTAAAGATTAGCAAATACTGTAAAATAATTATGTCCTGAAGCGGGAAAAGCCAGATCCTCTGTGCTCGTCGATGATATAAAATATTCCAAGTCCTGTAGAGGGAGGAGCCAGATCCTCTGTGCTCGTCGACCATAAAGAGAGTTAAGACTTAACTGTTAAGTAAAAAATTCAACCACCGATCTAAACCGTATTAATAAAAATGCTTATTGAGTTTAAAATTGAAAAAGTTTCTTTAATTGTTGTGACAGTCCACTAAGAAAAAGAAAGAAGAGAATTTTATAAATACTATACAAATTCTACACAGTAATTTATTGACGATTGGATGTAAGAAATAGACCTGAAGTTGATTGTCGGTATTTTATTTAACAAACCCTGCACTTTCCTGAGCATACCTCAGCTAAAAACTTAAAATACCATCACATTGTCTAAAAAAGTTGCTCGTTGTTGCAATGTGTTCAAAGTGCAGAAATACAAATTTCTTCCAACCAACATATTGCTCAATCTATAATCTAATTGCCTAGCAACAGAACAGTCTGAAGTCAAGAATTTTTGAGCAGATATGAAGTCCACTATTTTGAAACCTCAAATTTCGTTTGAACGAATGTGTTCAATCCAAAAGTTGCTCCTACCATTTTGAAGTTTTAAGAAAAGCTGATAACAAAATATCAAAGTGCACGGTAGTGCCCAGCTGAGTTATAGCACTAGTCCCTTTTTACAGGATTGAACTCAAGCACATTTTTAACCCCTATAACTTTTGAAAACCCATTGAGTTAGAAGCTTCAAATTTGAATTACGTATTTACATCATGGAGACAAAGACAGAGACAAAAATTTACTTCGTAATACCACTACTTCGTGAGATTTTGAACAGCAAATATTTCAAAAACCGTAATTGGCTCACTGACTGACTGACTGATCATCAAAATTATAAAGCACTTCTAACAATAGCAGAATCTTGGTACAATTGTAGGTTTTCGGAAAAAATCGAAAATTTCAATTTGCTCATTCAAAGGGCGTGGTATCCGCCCTCTTTCCCACATGTTGAAATTCGGAATTCTAATAGGGTTTTGGTAGAATATAAGGAAAATTATAAGTAAAATATTTAAGTTTCATTAAGGATCGTGGTTTCCAACCACTATCTTAAAACGGTCGTGGGATGTTGAAATTTGGAATTCTTGCAAGGTTTTGGTTGAATGACATGAACAATATTAAAAAAAAAATTATTTCCATTTTGGGGCGTGCTATCTGCCCACTTTATCAAAATGGTCGAAAACGTATATGAGTATATGAGTATAAGAGAAAATATAAGTATAAAATTGTAGTTTCATTAAAAGGGACGTGGTTTCCGTCCACTTTGTGTTATATTGAATATTTTAAATCATAGAAGATAATACAACAATATTAAAAGAAAATAGAAACTGAGCCCAAAGTTAGTATGAATCAAAATTTACAAGTACACTGTTCAAGTTTTAAAATGTTAGTACCTAATCACGCATCAAACGAAAATTCGGCAAGAGATAAACTATGACATGGCATAAAGATATTTAACAAAGCGAATGAGAGAGCCGTGATAGAATTAGAAACGTTTGGATTTGATGATCTGTGAAAAGCGAACACAGACTAGGTACATACATTATATACATCTTTGACATCTTTTTGTTGCGTATATAATATAAACGGGACTCAATTTTTTCGTATTCGAAATATGTTCACATGCAATGAAAGCTATTTCTAAATTCTAATGCCAACATATAAAAAGAGTAGGTATGGCAATACTTGTACAGATAATTCGATAAATACCGCAAATACTAGTCATTAATCAAAATATTCTTAAATATGGAGCGTAGAAAAATAATTATTTCAAGACTTTTGTCCAGCATATGTAATTTTCGTAAATGTGCATACTTTCGGCATACAGCCGCTGTCAATTTCATCAATTGTCACCATGACAAGAGGCGTTTACTTTGTCACAATTTTATCAATCGTTTGTGTTTTCGACTATTTATGTCGTGCACTGCCGGAGTCGAATGAGTTTATTGTCCATTTTAAAAAATATGGTTTTTTAATCAGGCAACTATGAATGAATCTCAACGTTAAAGCTGTGGAAGAATTAGCGGAGTAGCTTTATAAACTTCGAATTAAAAGATTGTCTTTACAAAACTAAAATCCACTTTATTTAAAATTAAATTTCTAAGTTAAATTTGATTAATTATTTATAATTTAGGAATACTTATAAGAGACGTCTGTGTTGCACGAGGCCAGTGAAGAGAAGAAGGTTTAATTCTTTTAAAAATGTCTATCAGCCTTCCGGCATTCACTTATCAAGTACACTTAGTTACATCTATGGTAAATTAGGTATAGTAAGAACAAAACTATGTTTAGTTTTAGAATGAAATACTAGGGTTCGCCACATTACTCCCCCTCAAATTAACTTAAGTAAGTTTAGCACATTAAATCATATTAAAGTTAATTGAAAACTTAATTCAAAATACAATTAATTGAAAATTTAATTCGGCTTACATATAGTCCAGGCAAATTAAATATAGAGGACAAAAAAATGTTATCCAGAATTTTACGTTTTCAAATGGTTAAAAAGATTAAGGTCAACATAAGGAAAATGAGTTCTGCGTCCAAAAAGGTAAGGGGATGATTTTAGGGGATGAAAAGGGGGGAAAATCGATTTATCTCGTGTTTTTTGCAATTTCACGCAAAATTTGATGTCCTACTGAAAAATATTGTATACAAAAGTTGTAGATCTTAAAAAAATCTACAACTTTTGTGTGGGTCATTTTTTAATATAACCTCAAAATTTTAGAAAAAAATGCAAAAAATCAAAAAAAATTTTTGTTTTTGTTTTTTACTTGTCAATTTCTCAAAAATAAATATTTTTTAACCAAACTTGCTGATAATACTCATTTTTATGTCCCAAACAACAGAAAAAACTTTTATACTGAAATATTAAAAACTGTTTGAAATATTAATTTTTTTCGGTCCGAAGCAAGTTGTTTTCAAGGTTACATTTTACTACATACAATTATCGTAGAGAGGTCATACAGGGCTCATTTTATTCGTTTTGACGTCTTCTTTTCAATGAAATTATAAAACAATACAGCTTCCATTTAAAAACATGTCTAAAAATTGAAAAATATAAAAAAGTTAATTTTGCAAAAACAATTTTTTTGGTTATTGTTAATAATTTGCTATAAATATTTTTTTTTTAAATCTAATTAGGCCATTGAAATGTACGGGAAAAAACACGAAGAAACATATGTTTTCCTATTTAAATACATTTTTTATTTTTATACAATACTGCTTTAAACATTGTAATAGCATATTCCGTGTAGTTGAAAGATGTCAGGTAAGTACATACAATGCCATCGACTTTTACTTTAATAAGAAAAGTTCCTCATTTCTCGCGATAAAATTAATTAATTCAATTATTTTCTTCATATTTGATAAATAAATCGTCTTATAATTAACTTTTGTATACAATTATTTAAAACATGCCTTTAAATAATTGAATGATTTTCTTAAAATGAATTCTGAATCTAATTTAACTTGCCCCGAATTTATAATTGAAATTTATATCAACAAAATAGATTGTTAACAATGCCACTACTACTACTGTAAACGTTCGAAATAGTGGACTGTATTTTTAGAGTTTTTAAAGTTTTAAAGTATCCTTTTTTTTTGAAATGATAAAACACCGTTTTAAATTTTCGACCTTCTTGGCTTGAATTCTCTTTTATTGTGTCGTGATAGCCACGACGGGACTTTACAAAAAATTCAACTCAACTTAACGAATGAATGAATGAAATTTTATTGAGTCTTTTTGGTTTCGATTACAATAGTTTCATCTTATTCTAGCGATAACAAGAGTGAAAAAGCGGCTGTAACGTATGGCCTTCTTTGTCAGAATTTTTAATTTAATTTAAATAGGAAAACATATGTTTCTTCGTGTTTTTTCCCGTAAATTTCAATGGCCTAATTAGATTAAAAAAAAAATATTTATAGCAAATTATTAACAATAACCAAAAAAATTGTTTTTGCAAAATTAACTTTTTTATATTTTTCAATTTTTAGACATGTTTTTAAATGGAAGCTGTATTGTTTTATAATTTCATTGAAAAGAAGACGTCAAAACGAATAAAATGAGCCCTGTATGACCTCTCTACGATAATTGTATGTAGTAAAATGTAACCTTGAAAACAACTTGCTTCGGACCGAAAAAAATTAATATTTCAAACAGTTTTTAATATTTCAGTATAAAAGTTTTTTCTGTTGTTTGGGACATAAAAAGGAGTATTATCAGCAAGTTTGGTTAAAAAATATTTATTTTTGAGAAATTGACAAGTAAAAAACAAAACAAAATTTTTTTTTTGATTTTTTGCATTTTTTTTTTAATTTTGAGGTTATATTAAAAAATGACCCATACAAAAGTTGTAGATTTTCTTAAGATCTACAACTTTTGTATACAATATTTTTCAGTAGGACATCAAATTTTGCGTGAAATTGCAAAAAACACGAGATAAATCGATTTTCCCCCCTTTTCATCCCCTAAAATCATCCCCTTACCTTTTTGGACGCAGAACTCATTTTCCTTATGTTGACTTTAACCCTTTTAACCATTTGAAAATGTAAAATTCTGGATAACATTTTTCTTGTTTTATCTTTGTAAATGAGTTAATTTGCCTGGACTAATATTCTTACTCTTCTACCAAATCTGGTTGTATATGTTGATTGTTGTTCATCAGTTGAGTTTGCTTCAGAAGACGAGTTGCTTGCAGTTGATTGTCGTGGAAGAAATGCGGTTTTAAGACGATCCAGTGATATTTTTGATGTCCGATTCTTAATCTTAACCTTGAAATATTTATCGTGTCTGCTTAAAACCTCATATGGTCCATCGTATGGTTGCTGGAGAGGAGACTTAACAGAATCATTTCGAATGAAAACATGATCTGCCTTCATTAAACTAGGCTGCATAAAGACGTTGGCTGTGTCGTGGCATGATGTCGATGTCGGACGAACCTTTGACATTGAATTTCGAAGATCTTTTACAAATTCTGTGTCATCTTTAAACGTTCGCTGATCACCAAAAAAATCACCAGGCAAGCGTATTGTAGCACCGTATAACATTTCTGCGGGTGTTGATTTGATGTCCTCTTTAAATGTCGATCTAAGTCCTAAGAGAATCGATGGTAAGACTCTTGTCCAATCCTGGGTTTTGTGACAACGAATAGCAGATTTAAGAGCTCTATGCCAACGTTCTATGATGCCATTGCACTGCGGATGATAGGGTGTTGTTTTGAGGTGTCTTATGCCATAAAAACGGGTGACTTCTTTAACAACACTGCTCTCGAACTGACGTCCTAAATCAGTAGTAACTCGTAAAGGTACTCCAAATCGTAATATCCAACCAGAGATGAATGCCTTCGATACAGTTTCAGCTGTTATATCAGGAACAGGGAATGCTTCCGGCCATCTGGAATATCTATCGATGCATGTTAGAATATATCGACATCCTTGCGAAGTTGGCAGAGGTCCGACCAAATCGATGTTAACGTGATCAAATCGCAACAGTGGTGGTGAGTACGAGCCTAAAGGTGTTTTATTATGCCTGTACACTTTGCTTTTTTGACACGATACACAAGTCCTCACAACAGCTGCGACATCTTTTCGCATCCCGGGCCAAACAAAGCGTTCCTGGATGAATTTGGTTGTAGCTTTTCTACCTGGGTGTGAGAGGCTATGAAGATGTTCAATTAGAGGTGTTCGCAAAACAGGAGGAATAACAGGTCGTATTCTATTAGAGGATACATCGCAGTAAAGCAGTGATCGACTCTCTGGAATGGAAAAAGACTTTATTATTAAAGAAGAAGATGAAAATTTGCCTTCTCTCAGCGCATCGAAGAATTCTTCGTCTCTTGATTGTTCCTCTGCGATGGTCGGCGAATCAACACAAGAGAATTTTGAAACTTGTGTTATTCTGGACAGCATATCTGCGACAGTGTTGTCTTCCCCCTTAATATATCTGATGTCAGTGCTGAATTGAGTGATAAAGTCTAGCTGTCTAAGACGACGAGGTGATGCTTTTTCTGATTTTCGTTTGAACGCGAACATAAGTGGCTTATGGTGAGTCTGTATGTAAAAGTCACGACCTTCAATTTGATGGCGAAAATGTTTCACAGCTTCGTAAACTGCCAGTAGCTCTCGATCGTACGTACTTTGCTTTTGCTGAGAGTCCGTCAACTTCTTAGAAAAAAATCCTAGTGGGTGTATGACATTATCCACGACAGCGCTTGAAGAGCCAAGGCCTAAGTGGCTTACTCTCATGTCTCATCAACAATTCTCTGAGTGCGTGTGAAGAATTGATGGGACCTACAATTTAACGCCGATCCCGAACGGCAAAGTTGAGAAGCACTTTTTCATGACAGATTGATACTCTTGGAAGTTTTGTCTACAGTATCTTTTTTTATTTCAATTTTCTGTCAAGCTAATTAATTGGCTTGCCATCTTGGGATTTGAATTTTCGTAATAATTGCTCCAAGCTATAACTCATTTATTCTAAAAATTTACGCAATATTTATTTTTCAATGGATTTCAAAGATCAATGATCAATGGAAGCTGGATGAGTTCGGAGAATCTTATAAATCCATATTTTGTATATTGCAACAAACATGTTGGAATTCAAAATTTGCTGTATGTATATGTTCATCTACTACCGAGCTTTATTACATACTATTAATATTGAAAGCCTACACAGGACAATAAGCTCGGTAATAGTTTTGAGCCCCACTTGGGTTTTAGGTTAAGCTGTCTCTGTTTTTGATTAAAAATTAAAGATCTTGAATTAAAAGGAGCTTCGGTTTTTATATTCGGTTTAACATTTTTAGCTTCTGAACTGATTTATATCCACAAAACTATATAAATCAACATTATCACATGACTAGAACTGCTGCTTTTCAAGACTTTTACAAATTAATGACCAAGACCAGCATTTTATTTAATTCATCAAAGCAACAGTCTGCAAGCCGAAATATTTACAAAGAACTGACAACTCAAAAAGTCTGCATTTGTTTCTCAAGGAACACATTTTTTCCTCGTCCATTTAATCCAGTCCACAGGAACCATTTCTTCTGGTTAAACTCTTTTAAGCAACCTCAAACTCCTTTCAAAACCCAAAAACCTTAATTAGTGTTGTTAACCATGTTTTTCTGTTGTGACAGCTCCGGAAACTTTTACATCTGACCGCATTGCTTCGGTAACAAGTTTTCAAATCAAAAGTCACCAAATATGACATCCAAACATAACCCAAAGTCACAAAACATTAACAATAATTCATAGATCTAGAATGTTTTGAATTTTAACATTGAACTCATTTTTAAACGCTACCGGCTAGTTCATCAAAATGCTGACAACAATCTTACTCTACCGCCTGAACACAACGACACAACTGACGACGACGATGCTGACGGTGAACGTGTTTCTTAATTAAATTCTAAAAATATTATAATCCTCCTTCTAGTCGTTTCGGTTCGGTCGTACTCTAGTACACATGCATTAATTGCAATTAGGAAAGCCCGGAACATTGTTTGAAAGCTTAATGCATTTCATATTCAGTCATTCACGGTGTGTCGGGATGTTTTTGGCCTAGATGTAGTTCTAATTCCGTTGGTAAACAAAAACACAACGAAAGTGTATTATAGTTTTTTTTGTTTTTTTTTTTTTGTTGTGGGAAGGAACGCTCGACGCGTCCATCGTTGTCGGTGTGATTGATGGGCAGAAAAACTGCACAAATTTATTAATAAAGTGTGGATTTGAGTCTTGTGTATTTTAATCTGACAAAAACTAATAAATCGACTAAGCAGTAGTGAAATGTTGGACAATTTTGAATGCACAGAGAGTGAGATGAATTTATGAATATGTAGTTACAAAGTGTATTTTATGTTCTATTTTTTTGTGCGCCAATTTGTTTGAATTATTTTTGAAATCAAAAAGAATTCACAAGGTGTGTTAAATCTGTGCAAAAAAATTATGTCAGATATTTTCTAGTGAAACATTTTATAAGAGCGTAGGTATAGCAATTTCATTTCATTTCAGAGCTCATTTTTGATTTTGAAACCTATCCAAATCAGCTGACATTTCAAGTGACAGCTGACAGAACACTAGCAAAAAATTTGCCATTTACGATAATGGATCACTGAGTATCGAACAAATCGTTTAACCTAATTATCAAGACTTCCTATATAAAATTGTAGATTCGAAAACTGTTCTATGATAACAGTCATATGATGACTTTCGTCTTTCGAGCAATCGGTTAAATTTTGAAGACATTTTTGAAGTGAATTGAAGCGTAAATCATGTCAGGCCAGTGCATTATCACTGAAAGTGAAAGTTTGATGGTGATCCAATTTAATTGATTTCCTGAAGTTTTTTGCAGAAATTGAAAATGTCTCCCATATCTGCCTATACCTATACCAAATTTTGAATGTTATAGAAAACCTGACCATTCACAACACCATCGCCAAAGGAGCGCTTCTTGTGAATTGAAATTTAACAGACAACAAACATATATCATGACAACTGGCTATGTGATTCGAAATGGTAAGATTTTTGTCTGGCTACGCAAAAGGCCATCTCGAAGGTCAAAGCGAAAAATCCCCAAACGCTAGACGCATTAAAAGTAAAACCAAACCAACGTTTGTCAACTTATGGCCCATGAAATTACCTTTTATGTTAAATCTGATGATAAATATCAAACCCCGAAAATTTATTCATAAATCAATTTAATATGACAGAGCCACTTCTTATAACCTTGAAATAAAAGAAACTGATTTTGATATTTTATTCACAATTATACTCATGTGACTTTGTTGGGATTTCTTTTGAAGAATAAGAGTTTTATTATCATGCCCACTCTATGAATATTAAAACGTCTTGCAGAAACTTACTGCTTTAAGGAGAATCAACTTTTAATGTAAGAATTTTTCGGTATGAAACACCTGAAACGCGAAATCGTTCATGTTAATAGCAATAATAATATAGAAAAACCCGCAATATTTTTCCTTGCGGGATTGGATTGGGATCGAAAGCATTCAAATTCTTCGTTCAAATAATTCTATATCAGTTTTTTTGAGAAATAAAAATCAGTCACTTGCAGAGTGATCATGCTAGGGAGAGGGCACGTCAATTGCTTTTTTTTTCTTTTTTTTTTTTAATAAAATACGAAGATACAATTTAAAATTAAATATAATTTAAAAAACAATCGACGCGACGTGTCCTCTCTGCATCATCTAGAAGTGATTGATTTGGGTTTCAGAAAAAAACGCTTGCTTATATCATATGGAATTATTTGAACGAAGAATTTTAATGCTTCGTTCTCCATGATTCTCAGCGTTTAATGTCTCATAAATTTCTGTTTTTGAAAAAGGGTGTTAGAAAAAAGGACCAGATTTCGATCTCCGTAATTCTCATAATTTTGAGTGACGAAAAGGCGTAGATTATCATGAAAAAGGTAGAATTTTTTGGGGGCAAAAGAACTGCTTGAAAGCACTTTGCGGTTTATCGTCATGCGAGATTTTGATTTGTGATCTTGTGTTGAAACAAAATAATAAAAAAATTTAAATGAGTGCGTGAAATTTAAAATCGTGAAAGAAGTAAGACTGATACTTGCCATATCCATTATCCAAGTCTTATCAAAACTTGTATGAATAAATAAATTTCTTCAACAATCCATTTATGAGCATGATCATGTGTGAATGTTTGAATGTTCTTGTTGCAATCTCTGTGCTTTAAAAATAGCAACACCATCGTCAGTAGCATATTATCCTAAAGGCAAACTAGGAACGTGCCTAGGGGCGCGACAACAAAGGGGCGCGCGGGCGCAGTAATTCTTACAAGTGGCAAATAATGCGAGTTCAAACGTGGTTGTTAAAGTAGCAAACTTGTGAACTCGAATTCCACTTGCATCTTTTGTTAAAATAAAAATCGTACCTGACCAATTCCAATTACAGTACAGAGTCAACTCGGTTTACCAACTTGGCAATTGACTTAGCTTTCTTCTAATTTTGTAAGCGTTTATGAATAGGTATTGATTTTACTTATTGTTGGGGCAAATAATCTATTGGTCGAAGTTCATCAGCGGATGTCGAAAATTTCGACGGATTTAAAACCTGCTTTTAAGTTCTTTCCAGATTTATTTTCGGGACAATCCGATTTGCGAACCTTGTTGCAACTCGGTTTGCATAAGAAACAACTCGAGTTAACTTGGTTTACAAAATTTATTGTTCGGCAGATCATTAATTAAAATATTTCAAACCAAATTCGTAAGATTTTTCGGATAATACTATAATAGATCTCATGTTAAGTAAGTCCCTTTTTCCTTGGCCCCTATTTCAAACTATAGTACGAGATATGTAGGGCAGCCAGTGACATGCTTGCCTATGGCGCCCTCAACGTTTGATCCGCCACTGACCATCGTACAAACACTTTCATCCTCTATTTTCACTACTTTCAGCGTGAATTTTTTTTGAAAATATTAATTTTGTATTTACTTGTGTCTAATCAAAAGCCATAAACAATTAAACATAAGTTTCAAGTTCCTAGCCTTATCAAGAAAAACACGTAACCTCCATAGATTTGACTTTCTTTTTCAACAACTTACAACCCTTTCATCTCCTTTTATTGCATTTAAAAGGAGCCTATGGCATTTCACAGACTGAAGACTATCTCAAAAATCAAATCAAATTTCAATATCAAATTTCAATTTTATCGATTCAGTACTTAAGACGTTATTAAGGATCAAACGGCCAGATAAAGCTATTTAACTGCATTTTTATGACGCGAAATCGTTACGAAATCGCGCTTGTGTTCACTTCAAAATATTTTAAAAATGAATTTTCAAACAAATGACCAATCGTCCAGAATCATTGCTGGGCTACTCGACTTTCGAATTTAAAATGTCCGTATTTTATAAGGGAAGTGTTGTTTTTTTCTTTGAGTTGAACTTCTTGTAAGCTACCATGTCAAAATATAACTGTGAATTGTGTAAAAAATTGGTACCAACACAAAAACATCTAAATAACAAAATTAATATGTCACTTTTACATCCCTCCCGTCGCTGTCAAAACCGAACGAATCACTTAAGCCATATAAAGCCTAAATATAGAGATACAAATGATGGATATAAAAAACAGTGACAATTCACTTCACACATCCAACACAATATAAAAATATTGTAACATATGGTCTAGGTGTCTTCAAACTAATGTTTTAGCCTGTCTTTTGCGAATAAGCAACACATCATCGTCATCATTTGCATGACAAATCCGAATCATATATATTGAAAATCCTTCCTTCCTTACTTCTCCGACAAACCGACAAATACACGACTAGATACACTATAGACCAGAAACCTTAAAACAAAACAAAACCAAAAAAAAAACATCTTATCTCTCAAATAGAATAATGAAACTTCTTCCTTAAGCAATCAACTATTCGTCCTCACACTTGAATATTCTTGGATTATGATTCCTCATATTTCATTTTCGTTCTTATTTTGGAATAAAGTGTCACACAAATTACGTAAATAAATAATGATTTAGTGGGAGGCTACTCGAAATTGTGTAATCATCATATTAATGTCTGTAATAAATTGAAAGTTTTGTTTTGTAGATTATGTACCTACTCGAACAGCACTTTTTTGGTTGTTTGAGTTTTTCTGTCTTTTTGTGGTTTTTGAAGTGAAATTATGAACAAAAAGTCTTTGTGTCTGTTTTCGTAATATTGTGCTTGGATGACATGTTGGTTTCGTGGTTCCACGAAGGGCAGTGGTAAATCTTCCAATTTTGGTGATAAGAAGTTTTTGAGGAACTTTTTAAGTGATAAACGAAATCATTAGCATACAGTTTTTTAAAGAGGAATTAGAACAAGAAGTGCTTCAAAATTGGTATAATACGCTGCCTATATATAAGAAGTATCAAGAAAGAAAGATATATCTAATGTCAATTAACCTTTTTTGGACTACTTACTTTAGATAATGCTTAAGCCCAACCTGTTTATAAGGACAAAAATAAATAGATAAGCCATTTTTATGAATTACCCTTGTTTGGATCTTATGCTTACGTTCTCCTCTTAACTCTTGAATTTAAGATTACGATTAACAATTTAAACATTTCAAAACATTCCTTTCTCAAAATTTAATGGCTCAATCTAAATCTTAATTTTCTTAACCCATCTAATTCATTCACTTAACGCCTGCATAAAAAATGAAAGAAGAAAATAAAAGTAACGGAGAGGAGGATGAACGAAAGGAACGTTCATAAATTTCTCGGGCGCATCCTCCTCCATAAATATCCTGCTCAAGCCCGATAATGAACATCAATTGACATTTTTATTTGCTATCACATGGATAAGCACTGGTAATTGTGCGGAGGAGCACTCCTTTTTTGAGGGCTTTCTTTAGACATCAACATTCTTAAATGCGACTAAACGATAGAATAATAATCGCACTCAGGAATCAAGACACAAAAAAGGATTCGTAACTCCTAACAACTTATTTTATGAAGGGAGAACAGTTTTTAGAAAATTGAAATTGAAACATTTTTTTTTTGTTTAAAAACTAGATGATAATTGAAACATGAATTGGTTCTTTGGGCATAAGAAAGAAAATTAAGGACATTGCACTATATAGGCATCTGGAAACCGGTACATTTGGCAATCACCACTAAACTGAGGCAGGCAATTCTTTGAGAGTTTCAAAATTGCACTGCCAACATATCTTGTCATCCTTCAATCAACGAAGAAACGAGATAAGGAAAAAGTACACAAGAGACTGGGACGATTGGCAAAATCCCTTTCTTGCATTAAGGACACCAACCAACTTAATTCTTCATATGTGAGAATCTAGGTCGTTTGTAAGCTGGACTTACTGTGCTGTTCGATTATTTTTTCTTATTTCTTCAAATTAGGATCCATCTCATTTTTGACTGACTGATAGTTGTATGTCAGAGCACAAAAAAGGGACCATCCATTAGATTTCCCCAGAGTGACTTGTTTGTGTGGCGTTTGTCCTTTCTCTTTCTGTTTAGTTGTCTTCTGTTTTTCTGATATTTTTTGTGAGTCTGTTTTTCTTTGATATAATTTAAGCTTTAAGCTCCTAAGGTCCCACTTGTGGATGCCCGTAACGACCTCGTTCGATAGAATGGATTTTTAACTAACTTTGTATGCCTCAATCTTTCAATAGATATAAATGTGCATAGATTAATTTAAAAATTGATTTGCATTTAAAAAAGCATATAACTTGTTTGCATGCAGATATAAATTAAAAACAAAGTTTTCAGGTTCCAAAAGCGAATCAAAGTAGTCATCCCGAAAAGAGAAAAACAAAATCAAAATTTTGCTGGAGTCGACGTTTTGATGATTGAAGTTGGTCAAATTCAAATATTCTAAAAAATGATTCTTGAAGCGTTGATAGCTTTTTGAAATGGATACATGTTTGAAACTAATTATTTATCGATATTGCAATACTGTCAGGCATCCCAAAAAAGTTTTGCATTCTAGAAGAAAAATAAAACTTAGTTTTGAATTCCCATGTTTAAGCAAAATCGTGAAAAAACAAAAATTACTTCTATTGCTATCGACTCGATGTAAAGCTCGAGGCACTCTTGTATTACCAAGGTTGTCCATTTATACCGAGAAGAAAACACTATAAAGGAGCAATCTACTTTTGTAGCAAGGTTACAGAAGCAAATATATGCAATATAGCCAAAATAGGCCTATGGAGTCTGCAGACAAACTGGTAGGCTATAACACCATAGTCAAAATGCCTTTCATTCCGAAGGGATCATAGCACTCCCACGTATTTGCTTTACACTACATACTGTGATGCACCTGTGTAAACCGGCGTCAAGCCAGAACCCGGTTATAAAAATACTAGCCAACCCTGCGAACCTCGTCTTCCACCCTTCAGAGCAACTTTAGAACAATTATAATTAACACAGATATTGTTAAAATGCAATGTGATTTGCTTGAATCCAATTTAAACAGAGAGCTTCATTTATCTGAATTTATTTTTGAAGCTTTGGTATTAATTGAAATCTTTCGAAGCAAAGATGGGCAGTCAATGTTTCCGGTTAACAGCTGATGTATAAAAACGATATCAGCATTGTTACGGCGAATAAATAAGGGATACATGCTCAACAGAAGAAGGCGAGACTCATAAGGTGGTAAATTAAAGGGATCTTCCCAGCCAGAACCAAGGTCACGAAGGGCAAAACGAATAAATCTACGCTGGACAGCTTCAATCCTTTGAATATGAACTTGATAGTGAGGACACCAAACTTGGGAAGCATATTCAAGTACAGGTCTAACGAACGTTATATAAAGGGATTTAGTGACATATGGATCACAGAACTCTTTAGACCAGCGTTTAATAAATCCTAAAGTGGAATTAGCCTTATTAATAATATTGTGGATATGCGATTTAAAATTCAATTGGGAGTCAAATAATATGCCTAAATCAGAGATCGATGTTACTCTTGGAATAGATTCGTCATTGATAGTATAAGTTCTACAAGAAACTGTAGAACACTTACGAGAAAACGTTATAGATTGACACTTATTAATATTTAGTTCAAGGTCATTCATTTGGCACCAAGTACTAAAGTTATTAATATCAGTTTGGAGTAGGTCAATATCCACGCAACAACATATTTCTTTGTAAATTTTCATATCGTCTGCATATATAAGTAGTTGAGCATTGGAAATAATTTTTTCAACGTCATTGGTGGTCAATATAAAAAGAAGAGGTCCGAGGTGGCTACCTTGGGGAACACCAGATGTTGCATTTATTTCCGTTGAAATGCTATTCCTAAACAAAACCCTGTACTGGCGATTATATAGGTAAGATTGTATCCATGAGACAATAAGAGGTGGAAAGCCAAGTTTATTAAGTTTAAACAGAATAAGCTTATGGGAGATTTTGTCAAAAGCCTTACTAAAATCTGTGGCTATGGAATCGACCTCCTTTCCACTTTCTAGAGCGCTCAAGCTAAAAGAAACAAATTCAATAAGATTTGTGGTGGTTGATCTTCCTTTAAGAAATCCATGTTGATTGGGCGAAAAGATAGGTTTGCAGTGGAAAAACATATTGTCATAGATTATACTTTCAAAAAGTTTGGGAATGCAAGAAAGTTTTGCTATGGGTCGATAATTATTTATATCATTCTTGGGCCCCTTTTTGTGAACAGGAATAATAAAAGCTTCTTTCCAAACCTTAGGAAATATACCTGTTGAAATTGACACTTGATATAAGACTGTTAAAGGTATTGCTAAACTGTCAACACAATTCTTTAGCACTATTGGAGGAATAGCATCAGGACCAGAAGAGTAATCGTCCTTGAGTAAATTAATTTTTTGTATCACGATAGAAATGTCGATATTAATAGAGCATAAAGATGTTTGATTGCATGTGTTCATGTAATTTAAATAATTTTCATCGATTTCGAAATTGTTGGAAGAAAAAGATTGACTGAAAAATTCAGCAAAATGGTTTGAGATTGTAACAGGATCGGAAGATGATTGATCATGTAATTTAATCAGACTTTCTTTTACTGTTTATAAATTGAAAAAATTCTTTCGGGTTGGATAAAATATTTAGTTGCATCTGAGATATATAGTTAAAATAAAGATATTCACATAAAGTATTAAAATCATTATACACTTCGATATAGTCAGAGAATTGTTGATTAGATCGATTCATTAGAAACTTTTTCCATAGTTTGTTACGTTTGTTACGAAGACAACGAAGTTCTTTTGTATACCAAGGGGGGGATGAAGAAACATTTTTTTGCATAAGAATTGGGACAGATTGAGAAAAACAACTATGTAAGAGAGAGTAAAACGTCTGAAGTTTGAGGTCAATGCATATATTATGGTCAAGCAAAAAGTCAAAATTAATATCATTAATAAGTTGGTTTAATAAGTTGAAGTTAGCTTTACGAAAGTTGAATTTAGTGTTAGTTTGAAACTCCGGACGTACGTTGGGACTAACAAAAGCAAAAATTGTTGAAAGGGGTGGGTGGTGGGTATCCAGTTTAGTCAACAGATGCTTACTTTCAGTGACAATTGGGGTTACACAAATCAACTATATATTCAATAGCTTCAATGAAACATTTGTAAACTGATGTAGGTTGGGTTGGATGGATATAACAACAAATGATAAAAATATTTCGATTAGGAAGATTAATCTTAACACAGATTAATTCTAAGTCAAGAGTATCAGGTATTGTTATCAAAGATGTATTTAGGTCAGAATGGATCGCTATTAGAACACCACGGCCCTTGCTAGAAGAATTAGAAACAGCAACATCTTTTCGGAAAACACTGAAATCGGATGTAAAAAGTTCATTGTTATTTATATCACATGTCAGATTGGTTTCCGTTAAAGCAAAGAGGTTGTATGGAAGTTTTTGGGCATTAAGGTAGAGTTGGGAAGTTTTTGTGCGAAGTCCTCTCACATTCTGGTAGTAAATTGATAGGCAATGGATGCAATTTTGGTCAAGAGGTAATGACTGGTTAGTTTCGAAAAAAATGATTTTTAAACTGCCTATGAGGATCATGTAATTGGGAGATACTGAAACTTGAAGTGTGGGGTAAAGGATTGTTAGGACTATGAACTACAGGTACTGTAAAGGAAGAAAAATGGTTATAATTAAACTTAAGATTATTATTAATATTACTTCTATTACTAATTATGGATTTACGATCGCACCAACGTACAATCTTTATGTCGCTATTTCTCAAAGTAAACTGATGATTTACAAATAACCATTCATAGATATCCGGTATAGATAATTTAAACATTCCGTAACCAACTTGGCTACATCTTGAGGGTTGAAAGCAGTAATTGTTTTTGAAGAAGTTCATAATCCAAGAAATGTTAGCATGACGAGGAGCTTCATTGACAAAGAACTTGGAAACTTTGAAATTAGTGGACAGTATAGGAGATGATAAATTGTTGTTATCCTTGTGTGAGTTGGTTGTACCAGTTTGTGGAGCTGGTAGCGTTGGTATGTGCGAAGACGTTGTGTTAGGGGGAATATCCAAAATGCTTCCGTTTGATGAAGAGTCCTGAAGCTCGTGATGTAAGGATTTGTTGTTATGAACCACAATTGAATCAGGTGAAGTATCTCTATTTTTGCTATGTAAACTTCGTACGTCTTCAGAATTGTCAGAGATAGCGATACGGGTAGCAACAGATTCTTTCACAAGCACGTCAGCAAGCATTAGGGAATCTTTTATGAGTTTTCCATACGTTGCAGTGAAATCCATGTCGATAAACTGTAGAGCCTTAGATTGAGCTTTAATAGCTTGTTCTAAACTGAATAAGTTCTCTTCGATTGGTTTTAACGCGCCAGTTGCGTTAATGTTTGATGAAATCGAGGTCAAGATGGACGAATGGATGGTTTTTAGTTGACTGTTGAATTTATCGGGAAGTGAAATTAGACTTTCAAAACAATCATTAGATTTGTCCCGAGTCTGATTGGAGACTAATTCAATTTTGGACAATTGTGTTTTGAGACTTGTTTGCCAAATCTCAATATTTTTCACAAAAGAGTCACCAAGGTCCATCAAAAGTTCGTTGGTTTTAGTAAAATTTGTGCGAATTTCTTTCTTTAATTCCGATACAGATTGAGAGACCAGGTCAATTTTCATATTATTACATTTGATTGCTGTAAGAATATCGGCCAAAGTTATTAATCTGCACTCAGCACAATAAAAGCTAAAGATTTCAGATATCTCGGCAATATGAACTTTAGCAGTTCTGCTAATTCCAGTGCAAATCGGATGAAACATCTTTCCACAAATTCCTTTACATGCAATCCAATCACTGGTCTTACTTGTAATGGTGCAGTCGATATTACCACAGGATTGGTTTTTATTCATTTTACTGAACAAGCAGACACTTTAGCTATTTAATTGTAAAACGGTTTTGATTTTGGCTAAATGGATGAAAGGATGAAATAAGATGATTGGTGACAATACCATCGTTGAGTCATTTACATCTCTAGAACATCGGCGTAATGTCTCGTGTCTCACCGTGTTTTACCGATACTTCAACGGTATATGCTCTAGTGAAACAGCCAGTTGCATTCCTCCCCTTAAGACATTCAACCGTAATACCCGTGCCTCCAGGAATGCTCATCAGTTCACCCTTGAGCCCAACTTCGGACGTACTGTCAAGTACCTACAGAGAATCGTTCTTTAGCCGTACTACGCGAATGTGGAACTCTTTTCCACACTCTGCCTTCCCCAGTCATTGTTATATTCAAGAATTCAAAACCAATATTCACCAACAACTCCTTTTACATCCTCTATCCTTTCCCTAATACTCGCACTGTGCTCTTGGTATATAAAGGGTAATAAAAAAATCCCTTCAGTGCGCGCTGATTTAAAAAAAAAAAATACAGCTTTCGATTGTCCCCCTTATTTGCTGACTTTTCCGAATTTTTCATCAAGAACTATCTCTTTTCTATTCGAAAACATAATTTGAAATTTCAGGGGATGATGAGCGGCGGATGATGTCCTAGAATAGGACTGAAGGCACCGGAGGCAGACACTGTAATGGCGTTCGGGGAGTCGCCGGAAAATACGGCATCGGGACTCCATGGCAGGGTGGGCAAGCACCGCCGCAACAACATCAGCGTGGCAAGAGGGTAGGTAAAGTACTGTCCTTGTTTCGGTTTGTGTTGTCCTTTTCCTTTTTTTTTGTCCTTTTCTGGCACGATATATGTTTTTGTGTGCCGGTTCCAGTCCGTCTGTTACCAAGATCCCCCCCAATTCCGACGAGCTAAGCCACGTGTCGCGAGCGTGCCATAGTCCTAGGCGGAAGGCTGGGGTTATTCCCCGATTACATTTGTGTCATCAGGAATCGAGCCGGCAACAAAATGGGTTTCCATTCGAAAACCAATGCACCTACTATTACATGCAATTTGGCCTTGAAAACCAAAGAGTTTTCCAAGTTTTTCATCAAGAACTTTCTATTTTCATTTCGAAAACCCATTTTGAAATTTTCCGGTTTTTCATTTGAAAACCAATGCACATAGATTTCATTCATTTGTTTTGCCCTTTCGCGGTCGAATTGGAACGTTGTATAGTAATGGCTTGTTGACGGAATTCTCAGATAACAGATATGGTCAGGAATAGGTCTGTGTGGATCAGAAAATAAGCAGGTACTCTGTTTTTTTACGCCCATATGTGGTTCTCACTTTCTTGCAGAGTAACTTATGGACTTTTGGGTCCAGGGATACTGTAACAGAAATCAAGATTAAAAATGCAGAGAGTCTTTCAACTATTAAATTCTCATGCCAAATCAACCTTTTAACTAGCTTCCTCTAAATAAAGTTTCCTTCGGCATCTCGACATCAACGACTACTTAGGCTGAAGTAATCCTCATTGAAGGCCTGGAGTTATCAATTTGGACATCCACCTTAACCACTTTCTTAAATAGAATACAGTGGCGGGACAGCTCTTGAAGAGCCAAGGCCTAAGTGCACTTACACTAATCAAGAATTCTCTGAGTGCGTTTGAAGAATTCAGGGGAACTATAATTCAACGTCGATTCCGAATGGCAAAGTTGAGAAGCACTTTTTCATGACAGATTGATACTCTTGGAAGTTTTGTCAATTTTGAAATTTTATGGGACCGAGCAGGATTCAAACCCACGCGTTCAACTTCAACGCAGCCAACGTAGCACGCCACGGGCACTACACCCAACCTCTTTCATATTTGCTGGAAAACTCATTATTCAGACATGGCGATTTTCTGAAAGTTGTTGTTCAAAGCAGAGTGTGAAGCTGTTCTTAAACAAACCACCACAGGCATTATTTTTCACATGTAATTTCACTTAGCCGGCGGCGGCGACTTGAAGAGAGCTTAGAAACTAACAGCCAGAACTGATGTCAAACGAATAATATTGTATTGAAGCCAATCACTTCTTTTATCGGGATGACTTTGGACTTAGTTTAAGTTTGTTTTGGTGCTTTAAACAATGCACATCCTCCTAAAATATGAGCCATCGGTTCAGATGCCAGTTTTTTCCCTATTTTAAAAAATTGTGCATATGTCTGTATTAAGAAATTTTTAGAACAAAAATAAAATCAAACGGAATTCAGACTGCACCCTCGCTTCAAAAGATTAAAAATAACATTGATTTCGTAATGAATAATTCTCCATAAGTAGGTTTGAAATGTCTCTTTTTCACTTCTGTCGAGAAAATTTAAAGCATTTTCTCCATTTTGTTTATTTATGAATAAAAAACTGTCTATAATTTCCGTTTCCATTTCATTCTTTTGCAGTTTTTGTTTACATAACTTACGTAACATATGAGGGTGTTCCGATGATAAGCTTACAAGAGATTCATTTTTTTTTCATTTTAGTCTTGTTTTAACTCGATACAGTTGATAGAAAAAGTCGCATGTGTGTTTCTTGGAAGAAGAGCAAGTGGGAAATTTTTTCTTCAGTATTAGAAGTCAAATCAGTCCTATAACTGCTTTATGCAGTGCTGTGAATGTTTTGTAGTCGATGTAACAGCTTTTTTTGACAGATTTTCGGGACACGAGGTTCATCAAAAACCGGTGGCCCATTCCCGCTTTCAAACGCACTTCTCGGTTGAGTACTTATCGGACCACCCTCGTATGAGTACGAATTCACAGTAAAACAACAACCTGCCAAAAAAAAAATATTAACACCCCTTAAAAATATCCTAGTCGACATATGAGCGTGCACACGGGATGTCGTAATTA
This sequence comes from Sphaerophoria taeniata, assembly GCA_943590905.1. Taxonomy (NCBI): domain Eukaryota; kingdom Metazoa; phylum Arthropoda; class Insecta; order Diptera; family Syrphidae; genus Sphaerophoria; species Sphaerophoria taeniata. The sequence goes on from OX016541.1 coordinate 32,826,337, forward strand.
ACTCACTGGGAAATAATTCGTTTAGCAACGGATTGATGTTTGCCATATTCGTTTGTATACCCTCTCAATAAATCCAATAAAATTTTTAGCTTCGTGTTGGTAAAATTGATTTCGATGCGTGAAAGTATTTTATAAGTACCGACTCATGAAATGTCGCGTCGTGTCGTCGGTGTATGTATGATTGTGGTATACACACGTACCTACATGTGTGAAGTTGCAGAAGTTAACAATAAAGATTTTCGTGTGAGTTAGCCCTCGGTTTTATTATTATTTTTTTTTCACCTGGCCCCATATCATCACCAGCACGAAATACCATTAAATATGTCGGTCGTGGTGTTTTAAAATGCAAAAAAGGACATCTTTTTTGAAAACACTGTGCATTATCGAACAAAAATTTACCAATGAAGAGATGGAAGCAAAAATGTAAAATGAAAAATATATAAATAAATAAAAAATCTGAGCAAAGTTCACTTTAATACTATTGGGTAAAAATCAAAATGACCAAAGTGAACTGGAGCGGACAACGAGATCAACTTTCTCGCCCTAGGCGGCAGCGGCAGTATCATCACCATGACCATCATCCGCCAACAAAGTTGTCGTTTGTCGTCGATGACAACCACTTCGACAACGAACGTCAAAGTCATTTTGTTCAATGGAGAAATTCCAGCCCCACCCGATTCAGGGGTGGATTTGCATTTGAATAAACAGTATAAGTAATACCTTTGCATTGACGCTCGTTGATTTTGCTGATAGTTTTAGTAGCCATAATTTGATCGCTTGGGCTTGCATTGATTTCATTGTGTTTTTATAGGTTTAAATTGCCAAATGTGACAAATTTTCACTTCCTTTTGATTAGGCCCTAAAACACAATGAGTGCTCCCTTGCACCTAACTACATTTTAGCCAGCCTTCAACGTTCTTCCACCTACCGACAAGAGACTTTTTTTTCTACGATGACTTTTTTGTGTGTCACTGTCGTTACTCAATCGCAAATTACGTCCAGGCGAGCAGGTAAACGTAAACTTTTTCATTCGATTTTCAATGCATATAAAAAACAGAAAAAAAAAAACTTCCGTCCAGGACTCTCTTGGTCCTGGCCAATGTCAAAAAGGGGTTCTTTATAATGGGTATGTTGTTAGTGATTTTTATGCATGGAAAGGATATACCTATCCTTATAAGTTTAACTTTGACTTGAAAAAAATTACGAGGCAAGTTTTTAGTTGGTGCTTGGTGGATCTTAACTCCTGTGTTTAAATTAATGACCAGTATCATGGAAGTGGGTTTTTTTACTTAACTAATTTGATTTTGTGACTTTTAAGTTGTGGCAATGTCGCAAATCGTTAACGACCGGCTGCGACAATGGATTAAGTTGAAATCCTGTTTTCAAACAAAATAAAAAAGGGCATCGTTACTATGCGGACTTTATTTGTCAACAAGTAATGACTTTGAAGACTATTTTAATTGCGATTGTTTTCTGAATCAATATACATAAATGACTTGTGGACCTGCAAGCCGTTCTGACAATTTTGTGTCTTGCCTTAAGACATCACATTCTCCTTTGAATTGTATAAGGACAGTTTCCTGGAATTTCGAATTAGTATCAGTCGCTGTTTAGTGTTCTTGCTGGCATGTTAATAGTAAACAATTAACAAAATTAAGGTTTGAACCTTTAATGTGTAAACTGAAAACCAAAAAATATTTGTAGCTGAATTTTGTGTGAACCACAGGCCTCCAGATTAGATACTGACCAAAAGCAGAAATAGAAACTCAAAAAACTAACATTGTGTTTGCTTCAAATATATCCTTGGCTAGCAGATGCCGCAAATCTCATCAAGTTAACGCCTTACGATAAACTGAAGAAAAAAAATGAAATATAGATTTTCATATATCAATGTGTTTTTGAATGAAATTGAATTGATATAATGTTTTTATGGCTAGCAACGAATTTTCCAAGTTTTAGACCAAGGAACTTCTGTTCGTCCCTTTGTAAAAACAGTTTTGGAGCAGTTTCACTGAAAATTGCATAGCATTGTTGGTTTGAATTAAACTACATCTCCCCTAAAAACATCATAATCTAAAAAAATAAAAAAAAGTAAGTATACGTCACAGTGTACTTTATAAGTTGCACACATACCAACCAGGCAAGCCAAGGAAGACAATATTCATAAGTTCTTCATAAGATTTTGATGGTTCTTTTTGAAATTAGTTATTGATATGAGTTTCAAGTTCACAGGGTGCCACGGCAATGACCTTTCCTCTCTCGAAATCTCCACAGAACCCAAAAATGCGTTTGGATGTAAATTTTTATTATAAAAGCTATTTCCAAATTGAAAACAATGTAGTCGAAACCTTGTCGAAACACAAGTAAGTATAAAACGTGCGTAAGCCTAGTGTAGGTAACTAGTTAACAAAACTAGTGGTACCAACCGTTGTACGTGTGTCCATATGAGTATGCAGCTGAAGCATAAATTGTGAGATTCAGTGCACTCACATCAAGACATCATCGTTCTCAGCATTTCATCCTCTAGAGTATTATTCGCTTAATAATTGAAAAATTTGAGGCTGACAATTATCCGGATCCACTTCACAATTGACTCCAACTTGGGCCTTAAACCAGCTTAAATAGGACAATAATTTTGTTAAAAAATCATCTCTTTCGACGAGGCGCATTTTCATCTCACTGACTTTGTCAATATTCATATTTCCCTCATCTGGGGACCGTTATAGCAAATTGTATATTTTTCGAAAATAAGGCTGGTAACAACTTATCGGCCGTTTCAACAGACTGTGTTTATCGAAGTTCAATAAATGGACTAAAACGACCCTCTGGTTCATGAAAGATCGCGAGAAAGCAGTGCAGGTTATCAAATTGAAGCCTTGAAGTGAAAATGATTAGAATTAAAAACTAAAAGAGGGAAAAAAAATCGTTCAAATCTGCACAGAAACAATTTTTTTTTATAAAGAACACAAACAAGAATATTTTTCATTTTTCGAAATCTCACGTGAATATTGTGAACTTTGCTGAAATTCACTTATATTCCACTAGTGGCGCCAGCTCTTGTTAAATTTGAATAGTTCCATCCATAAATACAAAAACTTTATTTTTCTTTCTCGCATACGGTGTGATACGGTATATGGTATATATTAAGGTTAAGGAAAATTCGGCCAATATCGTTCAAACATAATGTGAGTATGAACAGATTTCACACTATACTTTAAAGGCGTTTTCTCACCTAGGAACATAAGTCCAATCGAGTAAGGTACCGGTGAGAACAATCTAACTTTGCTTTTATGAAGTCATCCTCCAGTTTGGCGAAGCGAAGATAGAGATATTTTATCATCCTAGCTGAAACCATTGCATCTTTTTTTCATCCACCTGTGAGTCCTTTACCCTTTTTTCAGAGCATAATTTTTATTTAAAAGACTTTCTATATTTTAAACGCCCAACCCATCGGAGTGAAAATATCTGTTAGTGTCTCAAAATGGGTCAAGCTGATTTTTTAACTTTTTTTTTGTTGGCAGAAAATAATAAGAAGAAAATTGAAAAAAGCTAGCTATGATGTCCATTTAAACTTTAAAGTGATTCAATTGAATTTAAGTCCACTCTGGTTTTTTGAGTTTGTGAAAGTCGCTTTAACCACTGCAAATTCCACTTCCCCGCTGAAAATTGGTAATATTTTCATTTATGAGAAACGTGGGTGGACAACAGAATACTTAGACATGAAACGCCTTACCGATATTTTTTGTTGTTTTTGTGAAAGAAGAACTCTCCTGCTCTTTCCACAGGGAACTCACCCTTACTTTCTTTAAATTCCACAAAATCGACGTTTTATTCAATTTTATATTTCCTCGACCTCAACAAAAATTCAAGAAAAAAACATATAAATACCCACGAATGAATCATATAGATACATTATGCGCTTGATCTAAATTGGACCGAAAAAAAGTGTTTGTTTATTTGAAAACAAAAAAATATCCTTGCCAACGTGTTAAACACATTTGCCTGTCTGAATGGCTGCCAAGCAATATAATACGGAGTGGGACGTCCGTAAAACGAAAAACATTGTTTTTTGTTTTGAGTTAGGAAAAAGTTTTCTTATCGTATGCATATGTATGTGTCTACTATTTATCCTTTTTCATTTCCTTTTCTTGAAGGTTCAGCCCTTTTTTTATAAATCTGTTGGTAAATCCTTTACGGATATCGATGTGAAGTTGATTTTAGTGCCTTTTTTTTGGGATTTTTTGTTGGATCAGTTTGTCGCATCGGTGAACTTTAAGAAATGTTTAGGTCATTTGAGTGGCTATTGTCAATATCTTATCTTTTTTTTCGAATATAATAAACTGGACAACTTTTGAAAACTAAATAGGTTGAAAGGTAGAAACTTTAAACATACAGTTAAACGAGCAATGTTGAGTGGTTCGGAACAATAAGAGAGTCATCAATATTGTCATAGTGGGTCGAGAGGGAACGATGTTGAAGCAATCAAGGTGAAATATTATATGTAACGTTTGCTACTTTCTTTATTTTTTTTATTTCGTATTACATGTTGTACGGAAGTACCTTTTGTTAAATACAGAGATTCATTTTTTTGCCGTGCTATACGAATTTTGTACGCCTTAGCTCTTTCATTCTTTCCCAATATACAGAAATCGGCCTGGTTAGTTGTGAGAAAAGACGATTCCCATAAAAATTAGACTTTGTAGACTCCGGTGGTCTGGACACCAAGAGAAACCGGTGTGGAAAGTCCTTTGTCATCAGCCAGGCCGACAATTAAGATGATGATGAAACATCCACAAGAAATCATCCAAAACCTTCCTTGTTCTAACTTGGAATTCATAAAACAGACATCGTTGTTGAACATAAAAACTTTTGAGACCCCTTTCTATAATGTATGCATGAAACAAATAAAAAAAACCATCTGCAAAACTCAAAAATAGACTACCTTTGAGATGCGCTTATATCCAAACTTATCACCATGACAAAAGGAATGTTTAGCAACAAGGAGAGAAAATGTATACAAATAAATTCAAATTTAAATGACTTTATGTCTGCGAGAGATGTGCGACCGCTTCTTGAATTGTTTTTCAAAAGCAAAATAAACGCTTTTATTTCGCTGAAATATGCGCCGGTTAACAAGAGCAAACAGAAGTTTTAACAACATTTCTGAAAATGAGGTATTCCAAATTTGAATAAATTGATAGGAACGTGCGATCTTAGGAAATTATCTTACCGATTTTAAACTATTTGTGAAACGTTTGACAAAAGCCCCAAATGCACATGTTTTCCGACGCTGTAACTTGCCGTGCCGTGATGTTTTGTCTTCAATGGCTGATTAAAAAACGATATTTTAACAGAAAGTTAAAGAAACAGTATGACTGCCATGGGCTTTCAAATTAAATCGTCCCTATTGGAAAACGCTTTATATCAAATTAAAAGTAAATCCATACAGAACCAACGTCCAACGCGACGTTTAATAGGCGGGCAGATAGTTTCGTTGAAACCTTTCTGTTTTTGTTGCCGCACTAATAATTATTGTTGGTTTTTCAACAGGCCTTAAGTCTCTCAATCAGCCATTTGCACCATTAAATCAATAACTGCCACTCATCACACTCTATATAGATATTAGGTAATAAACTAATAAGTTATCTGCCATTCTTTCGAAAGCTATTACAAGTGCATTTCGAGGAAATATTCTAGTGAGTTATTTTTTTAAAGCTGCTCTCATTTTTTGAAATTTTCAGAATAAGCTGAACTGAAATCTCTTTTTCCAATCAAATGCCTATTAGAATTGCATTAATGTACAATCTGCTTCTGAGAACTGTCATCCAATTTAGTCCTCCATCGAACTCGTCGTCCGTGTCCTCGTTCCATGTAATGCATTGCAGTTGGGTGCATTACATCACAGATCTAATTAGTGGAATTGATGCTGACATCATGTCAAATGTCATTTCACAAAAGCACTAACTTAAAACAAATTCTCTAGAGATGGAAGCCAAAATGCACAATATCTAGTTTTTCTCGATAGAGACACAACCAACATTGATAAATACATTTTTCTATCATTCATTGTGCACTGTGCACTGTGCCAGCTTAAGTCCCGAACCCAATATTGAATGTTCAAAAATCCACATCATCAGAACCCAGTGAGTTGCCGTGATTTGTTTGTTCGTTTGCAATTAAGTTAGCTACTATGCGTCAATGCATGATTAACCGCTAATGATAATTGACACAACTATAACCCCAACTCGTGACCTCTCTTACTTAACCATCATTCACCATCAACACCTTCCACCACCGCCACCAACCGATCGACCCACGCACCCAATTGCATCACCGCAATCGAGGTTCGCCTCATATGGTTCAGTAGTCAACGTCATCGCATTTCGATTTTCAACTATGTTTCGAGTTCGACACAACACACAGAGCATATCATCCTGTTTAACCAAAAATGGTTGTCTTGCGTCAATAGGTAGGTAGCTAGTTTTTTTGTTTGCTTCAAATGAAGGTAACTCCCAGTTGCAATGCATCAATGTATATTGCTGCATCCTTGTGATCCAAATATATGTATCAGGGGGAGCTCTCAACCCCCATATTGCACATTTTTACTGTGCGACATGCATCAAACATAACACAAATCTGTACAGCGTGACGTCATTGCCTGTTGGGTGCTTTTCAAGCCATTTAGGCGTCATCGTCCTTACCATTTCGTGCAGTGTTGAAATATTTTTTTCTATCAACAGCTATATAAGTTTTCTCTTTTATTACTCGACGAGGACGAACGGCAATAATATAACTGCTATTGGGTGTGCCTTTTACCTTGCCCTGCTCCGTTGTACACGCTTACATAAATATTCGAATAAAATGAGTACAACTCAATTAAGCTTGTTGCTGGTACCCAACCTACAGATTTTCAATCATTGCGAGATTTCATAAATCACTAGACGTCTGATGAGCGTGAAGCTCTCCTCCGAATCAGCAACTTTGTGTGTTTTTTTTATTGCATTTTAAGAGTGTGTTGTGGGTTTAAATTTCCAACATCTGTGGAGAGTAATTGAGTTCCGATCTGTGAAGTTAAGTTTTTTTTTTTTTGCTTTCATTTAGAGCGCCTGTCAGAGTCAATTGTTTTCATTTTAGAACCGGTAAATTATATGCGGTGCTCCGACGAGAGGAGCATTTCCCAGTATTATGGGTTGCTGTGTCTGCATTCATGTTTAAAAAAAAGGACATGCGCTGTGAATGACACGACATTTCGCAACATGTTGCATGTTGTTCTTACATTTGTTTACATGGCTGTTAAAAGTTTTCTGTCTTATGCCTCAATTTGGGCAAGGAATTTAAATACTTAGTATGGAACTGAGGTTTACCCCAAAGTTAAGCACAGAATAGCGAAAATTCAACGATTATTCTGTGGACTATTTTATTTAATTTATTCCACCGTGGAGGTTGGCTTAGCGAAGGAAAAAAAACATCGACTTTATGTCAGTTCTTTAGATGGCACCACAAACGGTATTATAGCAAATACAAAAACAAATGGGTTGTCAAGTATCAACTTTACTAATCCGGGGTTTTTATTAATCAGACATTTTTACCTTTGGATTAACTCTTATTTTAACCAATAGGTTAATCTGCGGAATAAGAGTGGAAAAGGCGTTTTTATTAGTAATATTGTTGTTAAATTTCAACGTTTCCAGAAGATGATTGATGTTGTTTCTCCAAACTAAGTAGAGTTGACAGCCTTCGTTTTCTGGTGGAAATAAATTTATCAATACTATTAACTTATGTCTGCTCTAAATTGATAGGTACCTTACACTATCTGGAACGAATAATAATGAAAACAAATCAGATTGAATTCGTTTTCGTCACACAGTCATGTGAAAGAACTTTTCAGCTTCTAAACGCAATTGTTTGTAGGAAGCAATGATAGTTTTGAATTTGAAAATTCTTGTTTTGAACTTATACCGTTACAACCAAACCCATCGTACAAAATAAATCCAAGAATTTGGGTTATTGGAAACAAAAATCACACAGACCGAAATCCGGCAAACTACTTCTCTACAATACTTTTACTCCAATTCCATTTGACAGCAGAAATAACCGACCTTTTTTCATGATAATCTACTCCTTTTTGTCATTGAAACTTATGAGAATTAAGGAGAAATCTGGTAGCGTTTTTCATTTTTCTAACAATCTTTTTCAAAAACGGAAATTTCATGAGACACGACATGATGAGAATTAGGAGAACGAAGTAAGATAATGGTTCAATTTATTCCATATAAGCAATTAATTTTATGTGAAATAAGATAAGTCAGTTGTTCGTATGTTTTATTTTTCTTAGAGTCGATTTTTCAATCGTCAGATAAACAAGCAGATAGTGTTTATTCGACAGATAACAAAATATTGGACTTTATCTGATGAATAATGCTCTTATTTATTTGCCAGATTTGTTATTTGAAACTTTTTCGATAAATGAAAAATCGGCTATTAGTAAAATAAATTAAATAAATTGCATTTTATTAAATAGTTTATAATCAAAATATGTTAAGACTTTGGCCAGGGGAAAGACAATGACAGCTTGATTGCCTTGTCATAGAACATATTATTTGACAAAAGACTCGGGTTGAGGTCGAAAGATAGGAAATAGAAATACCTGAAAACGAGACCCCGGATAACTAAATTATTTAAAGTTCATTCAGGCAGTAGGTACTTTTGCCCTTAGAACATTTGACCGGAGAAAATCCTACATTTTTTCATGAGAATCTATTCCTTTTCGTAACTCAAAGTTGTGAGAATTAAAGAGATCGAAATTTAGTTCATTTTTCGATTCTTCTAACAACCCAGAATTAGGACACACTCTTTTTCAAAATACAGACATTTTATGAGACATCAAATGCTGAGAATCATGGAGAACAAAGCATTAAAATTCTTCGTTCAAATAATTCTATAGAGGCAATGGCTTTTTTATTCAAGCTATAGGGAGGGCGCTCGATTGGGTTTTTTGTTTTTAGTAAAATATAAAGTTGTATGTTAAGTTCCGCTCAAATTTTAAACTTTATCTTTTTATTTTATGTAATTGCTAAAAAACAAAATAAATTAAGGTTTAAAGTGCAAAATTCGCACAGTTTACAGCAATTGAAACTGTGTGGGGTAACAAAAGAGGAAAATATTATTATTTAATTTATTCACTAAAAACATACACTTTCAATCTTAACTTGAATTTTTAATTTTTTAAGAGTTTTCTAAATCATAACGATCGACATTTTTAACTCCCAGCCTATACTTAGTCTTAATGCTGTCCACATGTCATAAATTCAGAGTCTATGAGAAACATTTGCCCTTAGTAATAATTCTTTAATATGAATTACTTTACAACCCTATAGTCTACTAACCCATATACATCCAAGCAAATGACGCAAATGTTCAGACACATATTCCAGATTTCTTAAAATTCCCTTTATTGTTGTTTACTTGTCCTTAAGCTTTCCATTGCGCGTACAAGATGAGCAGGTACATGTCTACCTCTAGATATACCTAAACAATATATAAGTTTGTAGACATTTTTAATCTCTCGCTCCCATTTTCTTTCTGTCTTATTCCAATTACTGAGAAGAATAAAGCTCTTCGTCATTTTGAAGATAAACAAGAATCGGCATCACGCGACACACCTTATTTTCAAGCTCTCTAGAGAACATCTTAATGTTACTGCCGAAGATGGTTCTCATCATATTCGATGTGTTATCACATTTTTTTGCTTTTGATCTGATTTTCATTCCTGTCGATAAAAATCTTTTATATCATCATAATCAAGATGGGATCTTAAACGAATAATAATTCAGTGCTTGATTGACATCCATTTGGACAGCTCTCACGCTAAGATTGGGAAATGCTATGAAATGTTTGCATTTATGAGAAATGCTTATTGCCCTGATTTTGGAGAGTTTTTGTTGTAACTTTTGGCTCATTTTCTGCGTGCGCTTACTTCTTAACTATCATAGATACACGAACATTTGTTAAGACCTTTTACTTGGAGAATTTTGTTGTCTTCACTTTTGTAAAAGGAATTTTTTGGTTAAAATTATAGTTCTGAAGGAATAATCAAAAAACCAATGCAACCGGAAAATCTTTCACTTCATTGCCAAAGCGGAGCTCCGGTCGGATGCATGTAAAGATTTTTTGGGGCTTCCAAGAGTTCAGGTTAAAACCTAATAATTGTCACTTTAGTCCTTATCCTGCAAGAAACTCAGGAACGACAGAAACTTTTGTTATAAATCTTATATTTTAAATAGAAATGTGTATGAATATGAAAACAGAGAAGAAGCAATGTTCCCCAAAAACCAACCAAAATGCAACTCATACATAATTGAATGTAATGCGACACTCAGTGGCCAGAGTTGAAAGAGATTATGAAAATACCTTTACTAACGTAAATATTCCAAATCCATACCATGTCACACTAAAATAATTCAAGACAATTACTATTCGTATTGTGTTTCATTGTAACAATTCTATTTATCTTACCCTTTTAGATTATAGCCTCATAATAATATACAAACTTATCCAGCAATAATGGCCTTTCAAATGAATAAAACAACATCAATGACCCCAAACGTTTCTCAGAAGACATTTTAAACTGTTTCTATATCTTTTGAAAGGACATTTTGCGTTCGGAAAATATCTCTTTGGCCACAGAAGGTTGCCCATAACCCTCGAGTGTGCATTAACGCACATAACTTGTCAAAACTTAATTGCAATTTCATTTCTCTGCTCGCTCTCTCTCACTTTCTTAGCGTGTTATATTGGTCTCTCTGTCACTCTAAAGTGCCATTTGTAGAGTATATGGAAGTGCAATGCATATTCGTTATTAAACCGCAATATACAGGGTGATTCACGAGCGTTGTGCCAAAAAGCTAGAGAGTGTAGGTTGAGTTGAGACAAGAAAAAAATCGTATGGGAGGGGGGGGGTCTATTCCCCCCCGTTTAGCCGGGAGGGGCAATTTTCTGAAAAATTGACTTATTTTGTAAAAAAAAATATTAAAAATCAACGGCTTAGTTTACAACACCGTGCTATACCTTTCTGAAAAGCTAAAAACTTCTTCTTTCACTTTGTTTTTAAAATAAATTGTTTTAAAGAATAGTTTTAAAGAAAAAAATTTTCAAACTAAAAATTTTCAAAAAAAAAGCCAAAAAAAAATTTTTGAACTAATTTTTTTCAAAATTTTATGTAATTAAGTACTAATTTTGTTTTAAAATTTCAATGTCTTTGTTAATTTTTCGTCGAAAACAGAAAACCGGATGCAAAAATGTCTTTTCGTTTTTGAGAAATTAAAAAAAAACCAAAACCACTTTTTTCTAAGAAAATCTTTTGTTTTTATTTTTACCTATCTGGACTTTTAGTTTAATTTATTAGTTTAATTTACAAATTTAATTTTTTGTAATTGGAGTTTTATGACGACTCAATAAAGTAGAAAAGTATTGGATTTTCAATGGATTAATCATTTTGTTCATTGAAAACGTCTGCCACTGACCTTTCACTTCTAGCTCTCCGTGCTCTCGTCGGCGGATTCTTGAAAACATGCTACGACTTGGGCGCCATCTATTGGGATATCTTTCAGCGTAGAGTCTTTCGGCTTCCCGATCTCGACAACAAGTTAAACCGTAGCAGAAGTTCCTGTCCGCTAACTCTTCTCGAACATATGAGTTTGTTATTGTTATGTGTTGATGAATTAATATTTTAATTGTAAATGGTTGTTAAGTAAATATGCGATGCCTTTTATTAACCTTTAGGTTGTTAATTGTTTTTTCATTCAAGAAAAATTGCGGTTTAATTATCTTAAGCCCCCAACAGGTAGAACCCTTCGCCGGCGAGTGGCCGCGGCCCCAGGTATAGTAAGAAAAAATTGCAGGTCAGTTTTCAGACGTAATCAATGAATAAAATGGTTAATCCATTGAAAATCCAATATTTTTCTACTTTATTGAGTCGTCATAAAACTCCAATTACAAAAAATTAAATTTGTAAATTAAACTAATAAATTAAACTAAAAGTCCAGATAGGTAAAAATAAAAACAAAAGATTTTCTTAGAAAAAAGTGGTTTTGGTTTTTTTTTAATTTCTCAAAAACGAAAAGACATTTTTGCATCCGGTTTTCTGTTTTCGACGAAAAATTAACAAAGACATTGAAATTTTAAAACAAAATTAGTACTTAATTACATAAAATTTTGAAAAAAATTAGTTCAAAAATTTTTTTTTGGCTTTTTTTTTGAAAATTTTTAGTTTGAAAATTTATTTTTTTAAAACTATTCGTTAAAACAATTTATTTTAAAAACAAAGTGAAAGAAGAAGTTTTTAGCTTTTCATAAAGGTATAGCACGGTGTTGTAAACTAAGCCGTTGATTTTTAATATATTTTTTTACAAAATAAGTCAATTTTTCAGAAAATTGCCCCTCCCGGCTAAACGGGGGGGAATAGACCCCCCCCTCCCATACGATTTTTTTCTTGTCTCAACTCAACCTACACGCTCTAGCTTTTTGGCACAACGCTCGTGAATCACCCTGTATATCTGCAGCTGTAATTTGGCATTTCGAGTTGAATGTGGTTCTATTTTATGCTTCAATAACGCTAGTTACCATTTAGGAAGTACAAAACTCTGGTTAAAGGGTTAATAACCGTAATCAATTTCTAGCATCGGGTCGGGAGTCTTTAAGTGAGCTTTATTCTGAAATGGGACAAGAAGGAGAGGACAAAGTGCGTCTTAGACACGAAAATTTTACCTTCCTGTGAGGTTGTAGCCCTATTTTAGTTTTCAAAAACGGTTCTTTGGACGGTACTTTATCGCAGCGTATTCTCTTCACATTGCAGTTAAATGCATTTTTGCACAGCGCCAAAAATTCTTCCAGAAACATCGAAACTTCAGACATAAGTAGACAAATCTGAATTTTGTTGCTTCATCTTTCAGGAATATGAAATAACGAACGCCTCCTATGCCAACGGTCTCCATAGGGCCGCACAAATCAACGTGAAGGCATTCGTCTTTTACTAAAACACGTTTGTTCTGGATAAGTCCATGTGATACTCTTTCAAAGTTGGCATTCCTCGCAAAAGAAATCGTCTTGATTGGTCAATTTGACACCATCTACCAAATCTTTTGAGCACAACAACATAATGCTTGCACCACTGACATGTCCCAAACGACGATGACACTGCTGCAAAGAAGATTCTGGCATCTTGACACTTGCACTTGCACTTGAAATGCACGCATGCTCCGATTGAACATGTCTAAACGCCATTCTGACTAAACTGTTGCCATCCATGTACCCAGTAGCGGACAAAACTTGGTCAGCCTCATTAAAAACTACGCAACCTTCTTTATTGAATTTAGTTACAAATCCTTTCTTCGCTAGTTGCACAATTGAAAAAAGGTTTACTTTTGCTTTTGGAACATATCGTACGTCTTCAATAAATCTGGGTACCCATCTTCCATTCAGCCAAGCCTCTATCTCGATTGAACCAATTCCTTCGACGTCTAATGTTTCATCATTTGCAATTTTCACAACTTTGAAAACTCAGTTGAAAATGAAACAAACCAATCTTTGCGGAAGGTCGTGTGTCGAGTTGCTGCTGAATCAGCCAACCACAGGTCTGCAAAAGTATAAGCAACCAATTTACCACCTTTGTTATTGCTGGTATTGCTGCCATATCTCTTGTGATTTTTGTGCTCTGGAAAGTTTCGTTTCCAGTGACCAACTTGACCACACTGATGACACGCTGACTTTTCTCTTCGGTCACTTTGATGAAGGTTCTTGTTCTTGGATGTCTGCTTAGCACTGCACGCTGCTTAGTGTGCCTTTGAGTCTCTGCAATGGGTTCTATCTCGTTCTACTTTTTCCATTTGGTCTTCTTCCAGCTGAAGTTTCGAAAACAAGGTCTCCATAGTACGACATTCCTTGATGTTGTACCAGACGGTTCGGAAATTTTGGAATCTAGGAGTCTGCTTATTATGCGACACATTTTCAAATTGTCGGATAATTTCTCTCCTTGGTCCTCTAATTCCGATGCAATCTGTCGTACTTTTGACACATGGGATGTAACAGATTCATCTTCAGCCATTCGTATACTAAAATATTCTTCATAAAGCATCATAACTCGAACGTCACTCTTCTTCTGATGAATACTTTCGAGCATATCCATTAGCTCTTTCGACGATTTGCAATCCAAAACAAAAGATATCTGCTCTTGATCAATCGATGCAAATAAAATTGTCATCGCCTTGCCGTCACGTTGCACCCATTTTGCCATTACTTCTGGACTTGCATCATCACATGGCTTCGGAATAGTCCCATCTACAATGCCTAGCAAATCTTGCCCTTGTAGAACTGTTTTCAATTGAAATTTCCAGCATCTGAAATTTGAAGAATTTAATCGATGCGAAAAGAAAGAGTTCTCAATTGATTTTGCTTCCATTGCAAAGGTCTTCAAGATTTAATCCAAAAACAAACTATTTTATTTAAATCTTCGGGTTACTGGTCCCATAACTTGTTGAAAGTTGACACACGAATGAATATATTTATTCTTCATTAAATATTATACAAAACAAAATTTTCTCAGTGATATGTAGTAATATCAGCTTTTTAAACAAGTACAAAATATTCAAAGTATTGTTGCGAATGTCTTTTGGATTTCCACATGCACATTCCGCATTAGCTTTTGGGTCACCCTGTCATAATAGAAAATAAAAAAAATAAAATAGAAACGTCAAACACAAGTTTCGAAGTCAACTGCATGACCGGAAACTCATGTCAAAAATCTGAATGCCATAGCCAAATCGTCTTCACATTTCTCGTAATCGTTCTTTCTTGGCGTAGTTTTCATCCTGTACAGATCGTAAAGTTCAGGTAACTATCTCTTACGAAATCATCTCCGAATAGATTTGTCATCATCATCTTCATCCACGTCAGCAATCCATCTAATTTCTACCCAACGCCCGAAAAACAAATAGTAAAAACTGGGATTAGACCAAAAAAATAACGAATTGCCATAGAGCTTGTAGACGTCCACGTTGGCCAAGCGCCACAACAGGTACTATTTCTTTTTATTGTTCCTTGATTCGTCCTAATCATCCTATTCGACCAGCCCGTCTTTTGAAACAGGGAATATATATCCACCCTGTCGATGAACCCAATTACGCGCAAATAGTTGGATTTAATTGGATAACGTGCGATTTTTCAGTTCACTGGAATCATTGATAAATCCAACGAGACACGTGCCACGGCCAATTCGCCGCCCTGATCTTCCCGAAGAAAGAGCGACGATCCTCTCGTATTCGAAAGAGACCCAAAACCCAACCCACCACGACCGCTACTTGCAAGGCGACCAATTGTCTAGCACTTGCACGAAACCCAAAACTAGGTCAGTCGTCATCTTGTTATCAACCGGTCCGCATATCGATCTACCACCGTCATCGTTGTCGTATCGCGTGCAAAGTGCAGCAGTGCAAAGAGTCGTGTGGGTGTCTCAGCCCGAATCGTCGACGTGGATGGTAGGAGCGCGGCGCGCGTGTGTCGATAGGGTGGGTGATTTGACCCCAGGAGAAGCCCGAGAAAGCATTTTTTTGTTAGTGACGAAAAATCATACCATACACCTGTGTTATACAACGAGTTGTAAGAAAAAAAAATCCTTTTCTTAGTCTTAAAATTTTTTTTTATTAACAGCGATTTGTTCGATTTTGTCATTAAAGCATACATAATATAGTTAAGAAAATAGTTCGAAGCAAGTGAATGTAGAATAAGAAAGAAGCAAGATAGTGAAAAGAAGAGACAAGTGTATGTGTGGAGAAAGGAGAAAGGCGATACATTTTCACGGGTGTCTATCAAAATCTCTATTTACCTTTACAGCTACAACGGAGAAAGGAATTGTGCACAATTGTCTGGACCGTAAGTGGTGAGTTCAATTATAATTTATCATAACGTATTTTTTGTACTGTATTCCTCGTATACATTATGTCCGAGTGGGACAAACAGAGGGTGGATAAGCCTTTATCGTTTCGCTCTTTGTTTCTTCATATACATTCTTTCTTAAGCTATTTAATTGAATGAAACTGAATTTATATAACTTGAACTAGATTAATAAGAGACAGCTTAACGCTCCCTTTTACGAGCAAAATAATTTGAATAATAATAATTTAGCTTGCTATCCTTAAGATTAAAGTTAAATTAATGCGCTAATACAAATGACTGTCTATTTAGATTTTAAGAATGAAATTTAAAGTTTACTTAGTAATAAACTGAAGAGAATTGTGAAATGTGCTAAATAGAGTTTTGTGTGGGGGCTATGTGTGATGCAGTTTGGGGCATTTCGTTTAGCGTAAAGCGAGTGTAAGCATACATTTGCGGTAAGCTATGGGGCAACTGACTTGCGATAAATATTTATAGAGTAGAAGTTGCCGATGGTGTACACGATTTAGTGTCAGTGGGTGGGTCGTAACACGCAAGCTACTCAAGGCGATGAACACCTCTCGCCTGCAAAACAAACAATAATACAAGTGAAAGTGTCTGTCTTACGTCCTTTGTATATGAATCTAGGCATGAAAAATAAGATCTTTTGTTCGCGATCACCTAATCTCTGAACAAGAACCTCGCCCCCCGACGTTCCTAGCCGCGCACTGCCGCCAGCATGCCTAGTTCGGTTCAGATTGAGTAGTATAACAAGCTAACCATATTCCAGAAACACGCAACAGTATTTATGTAGCTTTTAACAGTAACATTCGATATTTTCCCAAAGAAAAGAAAATCCGTTACTAAGAGTTTGGAAATTAATTAAAAATTGAGAAAAAAAAACACTTTTGCAAATTTGATTGATCACCTCAGAGAAACGATAAATTGAAATTAATGCGAAATTTTCACATAATTCAAGAAAATTGTATGAAGTCTAACAATTATCTAATCAGATTAGATGATACACAACAACCAAAAAATAACAGCAATTTTTATGAAAAAGTTTAAAAACACATTTTTTTACCCTTTTTTTAAATCGTTAGAAAAAATTGAAAACAATGTTTTTCTTGTTTTTTACTTTTTTTGTAGAAAACTTTTTTTGAAATCTGACCTTATTTTCTTTTTGTGAGTCAATTTTTTAGCAGAGATATTGGGGTATAAGTCAAAACACAATCATTTTATGATAAGAAAAAAAATTGTAGTAGACAACATAAAGTAAATAATTAAGACAACAATATTTTGAAACTTAATCATGGATCAATTTGATTGCGAAAAGTTTTCCACTCACTTAACGACGAATCAAACTTTTATCTATTTATTGATTTTGAAGATGAGTGAATATTTTTTACGCTCAAGTGAATACGGCATACGGTATTTTTTTTAACTCAGAATGATTTTCAAAGGAAAAAATGTGCACGACTGGGACCCACAAAATTGCTCTTGTATTCCAAAACTAACATAAATCTACAAAAACATAAGAAATTAAAACATGTGATTAGAATTCATTTAAATTGAAATATGTACTTAGGTAACTCAAAAACACATTTTGTCTGGAAAAATATGTATGCCATAACTCTTCTTAAGAAATTGTTTATTTTCTATTTTTTTCTTAAAAATTCCTTAGAGCGTTTTCTTTTTAAATTAAAATTCGTATACCGATATAAATTTTTTCAAAAATGCCTTAAAATTAATCTGGGTAAAAAACATTCAAGAACTTGTTAGTATACGTCTTAGATTTGAATTTCTGTTTCAAATATTGATCCGTTTTTGAGATACAGAATTTAAAAAAAAAAGCTTAAAAATATTTTTTCAAAATACAAGCAATTTTTGAAATTTTTTTGAAAACAAAATATTATTTGTGGAATATATATATACTCCTGCAGTCTATACTACAGACGATGATCGGCCTATTATTTTTCGAGAGAATCTTATATCAAAAAAACGGTTTAATGAGAAGTACCTACTGTTTTGGAGCAACACAAAAATTATTTTTAAACATAAAAACACCAGTGTTCCGAAAAAAAATTTGCGATGATGTTTTAAAAAAATCGTTTTTGAGAAAATGGAAACTTTTGGTTTTTGGCCGAACAAATTGTATGCAACCCTAAATTTTGATCTTAAAAATAAAATAAAAAATAACGACCCACCAAAATTTTCTCAAACCACTATATTCCACATTTCAAGTCAATCAAATCAGTGGTTAAGGCCTTAGATGCGTTTACAGACAGACAGACAGACGGACGGAATCAGCGGACCCACTTTTTTCGAATTCGTGATTTCATTTTTCAATCAAGTCTCGAGTTTATTTTCACGAATTCAATACTTGCATTATATTCTATATGTCGCAAGTAAAAATGAAAAGCATTGAAAATCTTTTTATTTCATCTCATTCCGACGACTATGTACTGAAAAAGCCCATAAAAAAATCACGTTTCTTTAATATTTTGCAAGGAGCCGGGATTTTTCAGTTTTTGCCCGCCCAAAAAAAAAATTGAAGATCCGGGGCTGCAGCCCATCGACGCTCGCAACATGGACCCTTTAAATATATATTTTCTATTATTTTAAAAAACATCTTTTCAAAACACCCCCAAATATGAACAACACTAGTTTTCAGGAAACCATTTTATTTTAGCCTTACAGCTTGACATCAGAGAGAAAGGTTTTAAGAATTTTGTGTGAGATTCAGTAAATTAAGTTATCTGTGAATCCTCAACTAATACATAGAATTCTTGGTATAAAACAATTGAGACCATTGAAAAAGACAAGACTTTAAGTCAAAAGGCTTTATACTCCATAACAAAGCAAGTTTGGGTTCCTATATTATTTTTGTACACACAATAGATTTCTAAAATGTCCATTCCTTATCAGCCCTGAAAGCCACATTAAACTGACACCTGCAGAAGTTATTTTGAAAATAAATTGAAACTTAATTCAATTTCTTTATTCCGAAAAAAATATAATCACTTTTAGAGACGAGCACACACCTCCCTCCAGCCCCACCGCAGCAGCACTTACAATTTATCGCTCTGTTGATTTGAAGTAATTCTCAATTTTAATGAATCGAACATTTATCAAAAGATTTCCAATTGAATTGAATTACAATTTTAATCAAAACCCAGGATTGCCACAATTCTCCCGAACATCTTTTGAACACCAAATCGATTTTTATTTTTCCATCTCTGCATAACAACAAACACACATAAATGTTTCATTTGATTTACATTAAACTAACATCCTTGCGTACTTTTTATCAACATTTCGACTGCAAATTTGCCAGAAACACGTCCCACTCGGCCAACAAATCATAAAGCTTATAACTGATAAGCAGTAATAAAAAAAAGTGGCTCAGGCTCAGCATGTATTCAAAATCACAACATAACCGACCCGACCCCTCCAGAAAGCTTAAATACAAACATTTTACTGATGACGACGGTATGCCCATGTCAAGGGATCCCTAGCTTGTTGTAAACAACTTTGGCTCTTTCTTTTAAGTATTATTTGAATCGTTTTTATTTTCCGAAACTCTGATTTCTCTTAGCACCTGCTTCGACAGGATAAAACCACACCAGAGGAAACACCGCAACAATACCTACATACAGACAAAAAAAAAATCCACAGCAACTTGCTGCAGCCGCTTTAAAAAAAAAAGGGAAAAAAGTTTTATTTTATTTTTTTCTTCTTTGGCAAATTGTTCAAAAACCACACCACATTTTTTCCAAACCACCCTAAGATAGAGGAACAGGAACTCTCTCAAAGTCCTAAGAGATGGACTTTAATATAAATAAAGAGGAAGTAGTCGTCGAGTTTATCGGACATCTTGAAAAGCCTTAATTTTTTAAGACCCTTAAGTATGATAGTGGATGGTCTTATAATAAGTTCTCTTTTTAGAGTCTGTTTACTTATGCATTAAAAGAGTACATTATTATAGTCTTATTCAAGTCGGATTTTTACGGGCTCATTTAACTTGCTTGAAGTCATTTAAGTTTTGTGTAGATGGAGTTTTAATAAAGGTAAATGTGGGAACAAGAAAGTGGGAAAAAATTGTTCTTCTTGGACTTAGAACCAGACGACAGGACAGTTAATTGAAAGTTTATGTTTTGAAAAATCAAATCAGATTGAAACTGGTATGAATTTTCAGCCCATTCAGATTCAATCACTTGTGAGTTTGTATTATTTCTTTTGCAAGTCATTAAGACCTGATGCACAAACAGTCAAGTAGATGTAATAAACATTGAATTTCGAGGAAATACTTTGTCAATTGATAGCGGCTATTTCGATGAAGACATAAATGTCATAATGGCTGTCATTTAGTCAATCGGGTCAATAATCGAATAAAGAGTTCAATAACACTAGCAAATGATAACATTGTTTTACCAAAATTGGTGTTCCGTTCGGGCAAGGAATACAATGGTCGTTATGGACCTTTATCCAAACTAACATGTTTTCCATAACTGTTTGAAGAAGTTCGGTGTGACTGGTTGGTACTTAATTACAAACATGTTATCTACAGCTAACAACAACGTTCTGAGGTCAAAAACCCTCTTTTCTTTGTGATTAAATGGGCAAACTCTTTTGAATGTGGTCAGTAAGTAGATTGTGTCTATGCTGACTTTTCAAAAGCTTTAGAAAATTTGTCTCACACGTTAATAATGTTTAAATCGAATGCATATGGCTTTCTAGCCTTTTTGATTAACTGGATCCACATATCTTGAAGACAGGTCTTATAAGAAGAAATTCAGGCATCATATCTTTAAATCATTCATTGATGCTAGCAGGTGGCCATGGTTCAGAGGAATGAGTAATTGACTGCTAAGCCAAGTGCTACGGGTTCAAGCCCCAGCTTCGGCAGCATTCTTTTTCTACAAAAATCGCCAGCTTATCTGAGGCCACCTGTGCGATAACATGAGAAAATATAACATATATGTCACCTCCTCTGAGCCACGTAGGTTTCTCTTATGTGTTTTCCTACTTTGTATGTATCTGTCTCTCGCTGTTGAATTAATGTCTTGTTCTGTCCCAGCCGATGGTCTCAGTCACCAGTGCTGCTATGTTTCTGTAGTTCGTCACATTCATGTGCGAAGTACTGTAAATTCAATGTTCAATGTTCAATCATTCATTGCTAAATCCAGTGTCCCTCAAGTTAGTCATTTAGGACCGCTTCTTACAGCAGTAGCATATATACTACCGATGCCCTGCTATGTGTTCATCTTTGCAGATGATATGAAGAATGAAGATGTTCAAATATACATCTTCAAGGAATGACAAACACTCTTTTTCAACGAAAAAAATAACGCCTCTAGTTTAGACTTTTCTCAGCACATCTACAGCATCGACAAAAAGCCAATTCAATGTTAGGATTTATTAAGCGTTGATCAATGGATTTCCCTGACCCGGATATCACTCGTTCTCTTTGGCCATCCTTACCTTGAATACGAACGGTTTGGATTTGTTACCACGCCTTATATGTTTACTGGTTATATGGTTGTTACCACGCCTTAAGCTTAGTTAACACACATTGCCATTAAGCCAAGAATCCTACTTTTCTCTGTTTATCTTGACAGAAAGTAAAACAAACTCGTGAGACTGATATTCTAGTGGATAACAGTAGATTGTAGATTGCTTTAAGAAAACAAATTGACCAAATTTTGACATTTGCCATACTAGATTATTAAAAAAATTTACTTCAGCTCCCTCTGAGTTTGAAAAAATGTATTAACATTTCAAGTAAGTTTTACTCTCGATGAAAAGCTAAAGTAAAAGCAAGTCAATTTTTATTGTTGTTTTCTTTGTAAACCTTTCGTCCTCGACATCTTCACAGATATCTGTTTATTTATCCATTTGGGCATTTTCGCTTTTGCCCTCCTGCTTGGATTTGAATATGAAAAATACGAGCAAACCTTTCTTGACAACAAACTGCCATCTAGACTAGCATTTGAAGACCACAACCCAAAAGATACTTTAATAACAACAGAAAGGCCCTTCATAAGCAAACAACTACAAACAACCACATTAAAAACAATTAAATGTGAAAATTTCCTATTGAATTTGAAACGATCTGGTTTTCTTTTAAAGTAATTGAAAACTTCGAGCATGATACGAATACTATAGCGAGTAAAAGGATTTTCCAATTTTCGCAACTAGATTAAACTGTGCCAAAAAAAGAAAACCCAATCCTCAAAGGATAGCAGCACAAGGATTCCATCACCACTTATTGGAAATTAAGATAGAGTTCACTTCCAATAAAATGGTAAGCGTTTAACCTCGCCTCCCCCCTTTCATAACACCCCTTTTTATTTTACTTAAATCACCGCATTATATAAACAATAAGTTCTTAGGATTTCTTTTTTTGTTTGTTGTTGTTTTTGTTCCGTTTTGCAGAAACAAGAGTTTTCCATTTCTTGTTTTCTCTCGTTTTAGTCTTTTCAAGTCGAAAGGAACAAAACTTTTCCAATAATCATTTTTAACCTTAAATTGAAGTGGTAGGCGAGTGGCGGTGGCGGTGGCTGGCATCGTCTAAAACCCTCCGAATCATCTCATAGTCTAGTTTATCTTTTTCTTTGGAAGTGGTATTGGCTGTTGTGATTCAGATTCAAGCCGCATTGTAAACACATTTACAATTTGAATTTTTTTTAACAAATCAATGAAACAGCGTTAGGGTTAAGTACTTTAAGCTGATTGAATGGTACATCAAAAGAATGTTCTCCATTGAGGTCTATTTCCAGCAAAATTAATAAGGTTCACGTCCATTTCAATGGCTTACATTCATTGAACTCTGCGAGCTAACATCCTTTAAAAATTTGAACTCAAACCATTTAAGGGCTTTTGGGGATCATCGAAGCATAACACTTAAGTAAAAACAAAAACAAAAACAAAAACCGCTTGAAAGATGCAAGACTAAATTCAAAGTGCGAAATAGGAAGTTCAAGATGGATCAGTATGAAAATTCAATGTGAAACATCAGAGAGGAGATAAAAAACTGACGTCAACACTGTTGGTGAATATGTTCGAGCTTTGGGGTATACGTGGCAGGCAAATGTAGCGGTTATTGAGTGTGTTGAAAAAAAAAATGCAAAAAATAGAACACAAAATGTTTACGAAGCAGTTTCTTCTTTTTTTTTGGATTCTCATCGAAAACATGCTATCAAGGATGAAAGCAGCAAAAAAAAGAAGTAAAATCCTTTGGAATACGCAGAGCACCATGCATATGGCCTCAATACATTTAGGGGCTAAAGGTGGGTTGATTGGGAAGCCCGAGATCCACCATCCGAGACCGACCTATTCGACTCGACTACAGTTGGAATCAACTCGATATCTGGCAAAAAAAAAAGACAGCACAAACAAGGAATGGCTGGTTATAGGTATGCGGTGGGTGGAGGGTGGAGAAAAATGGAAATAGGTACACCTTATCGAAAATTAAATTGGCGATTGCACATGATAACACGATTATCACAATTGAACGAGCACGAAGTCAGCTGACAAACTTGAATCCTGTTGTTATAGTAGGTACAAACCTCTGACGTTGCTGTTGCCTCCATTCCACGTATCATCGATTCCCTTCGTTCCAATGAGTAAACCATCATCATCATCACAACCGCCATTCCATTTCAACCGCCGTTGAAAAACAGTAGCGGTGGGGTGCGGGTGCGGTCGTAGAAGTAAGAGACCAATTTCTCCTTATCCTTGGTGTGAGATTTTGGGTGGATATTTTTGGCGGACGATTGGTATGGTTGACAAACGCTACCGGAAAATTCGAAGGCTTTAACTTCAATATGCCGCCCTTAAATGGTTCTGAGAAGGGTGTGTGTGGGCCATCAGATTACGTGTGTTCGTTTTGTCGCCAATGGCGTGTTCTTATCCACGATGTCAGTAACAGAACACACCTACAGACGAATCGTTGGCAGAATAATTTGTGTTTCTGCTTGTTGATATGGGTAGTGGATATTATTTTTTGTCACAATGACTTGGAAAGATGAAAAGTTCTGGATATATTTTTTTTCTAATTAACTCTTACTGTGAAGGGTTCTGGTTGTGTAAAACCTATATTTTCTGATATTTTACTTCCTTGAGGTAATATTTTTCGTTATTTTGACCTTTTCCCATATGGATATTTGTCCTGAAAGCATTCGGATGAATGCTAACGATTTTCTCAGTTTTGAATAATTTTGACATTTGAACAAATTGAATGAATTTCTGCGTTCTCCATGATTCTCATTGATTTAAGTCATTCAAACTTGTTCGCTCTTTACAGAAATTTTGTGTGGAGCAGAGTGTACAACCAAACGCACCATACATTATACAACAGACCGGTCACGATCATAACTTTTTTCACAATCAATTATGTTAGGCAATATTGTCACCTTGTATTGTTTTTACTAGTGCAATACTTATCCCAAAGTAAATAAAAATAGTGGGTGCAATAGTGTTGATGGTTTTTTTTATTTCCTGATTTAATTTGCGGAAATTAGCTCACGAAATTATTTTGGCGCACTCACGCTATATGAAATTCTCATGTTAGTTATAGTTCAATACCTAATTCGCTTTCTGTTTTCGCGTTCATTGTCAGATGGACCTGAAGAATGAAGATTTCAGGGAGAACTCTTGTGCCGGAAATGGTGAAGATAACAATACTAAAATCAAAAATGGACGGTTGGATACAGTGTATTCTCTGCAGGCAGTGGTCTCACAGCTCATGTATAGCATTTAAGAACACTTGTGATCGATGTGGGCGTTTGTGATGTGATGCTCTTTTGTTTCCAGCAGAGGTTTCCTCCGCAAAGTCTCATTGAAGAAAACACGAAAATTCAATTCTAGGTTTTCTGAACCTTGTGGCAAATAACCTTTATTAAGAATACATCTAAATATACAATAATAAAGCTAAATATAAATAAATGAATTATTTTAATTTCTGGTGATATACTCTGGCCATGAGGTATTCCTGGATGACGGCTGTTGGTTGCTCTTCCGGTTCGGTTTGACAGGTTCATGGACAAGATCGGTACGGTGCGGTTACGGCTGCTGATCGGTAAGTACGATGCTCCCAGTGGCACAGGTCGGCAGGAATAATGCGGTGGCACGGATAAGCAGGTATAGGTAGTGCCCCTGGTGGCAAGGCAAAATTACAATGTTGGCACGGATCGGTTGGGATCATCTAAAGGCTATTAATCTGGACGGAATTAGCGCTAATCGCAGATCAGCAAGTATCAAAACAACAACTGTTGGCAATCAAAACGGAAGAAATTAATTAAAGATTGAAGCCTCTTATCGCTAGTGGGGGCAAGTTACAATGATGAAATGGTCGGAATATTTCAAGCAAACTTTGTGTAATACTATTGAATTGATACCATAGTGCCATTTGGTAATAATAGTAGAAGCTGCGAGTAGCGTAGTAGTATTTGCGTTGGCTGCTACGCAAAATGCATGGGTTCCCATAAGGTTTTTATTTCATCTTTCGCGGGTACTATGCCTCTTGCGAAGAACTGACAACACTTTGAAGAGTATCATCCCTTCAATTCGTCACACATAAAAGACATTATATTTGAAAAAGCATTTGACTTTGTTAAATGTTTAAATATAAAAGCTCTATGCCAGTCTGTCGTTCAGGGTTTTATATACATTTAATAAGTTAATTTTAATGTTCTTCAGTTATGATTTTAATTTAATTTATTTGTTTTACTTTTTCTTCAATTTAATAAAAAAATATTGCTGAGCTAGAAAAATATGGTTGCCATAATTCCCGAACTTCTTTTCTCTCCACTCTTTTTATTTCTTTAAAAAAAAAAATATTTGTAGAAGACGGTGCAGGGAACTAACTTCACTGGGAATTAACATCACATAGGATTTAACTTCACCTCAAGTGGGAAATATCTTCACTTTTTTCTAGTGAAGTTATATCCCCTCTATGGTGAGATATTACTTCACTTTTGTGTGGGTAATAACTTCACTTTTATGTGAAGCTATATCCCACAGAAGGTGGGTATTTTATGTACGTTTGCTAGCCACCCAAACTGGTTGAACGATTTTCTTAATTTTTGTTTAACTATAGAGGAATAATGTAGAAGGTTTAGGATAAATAAAATGTATACTTATCAAATCACAAATGGGGCGATTTTTTTTATTATCACACCCCAAATCGTTTCTCTGTTTGGCAAAATAAATTTCGACTCGCTTTGTATATTGTATTTCCCGAATTAGACCTCAAAGGATGTTGGTTCCATTATACGCGGGCAATCCGCAGCAGGGTGTGTAAGATCCACGATACTTTACCAAAGCTGAGGACCAATCCCAATCTCAATAAAAAGTTCCTAGTTTTACCAATATTTAGTCCAAATAATATACAAAAAGCGTTCGATTTATAAAAAGCTGAAGCTTAGATTATGAACGCAAGCCCTTTGTCTACTCTGGTTGCTTATTTGTAAGCAACATGGCATTTTTAAATTCATTTCTTCATAATTTTTTTTTTTTCATTCGGCTGGTTGTTTCTCTTAAAATCTATTAATAACGGGTGGGAAATAATTTCACACAAATTTCTGATGAAGTAATTTCCCACCATAGTTGGGAATTAACTTCACCAAAAAAAAGTGAAGACATTTCCCACTTGAGGTGAAGTTAATTCCCATGTGAAGGTAGTGTCCATTGAAGTAAGTTCCCTGCACCTAGAAGTCATATTCAATATTATTTTAAAATTTAATTTTTAAATTCTTTTTTTAAGCAAATAGTAACACAATTTTCTTCAAATCTCTGATAGCTTCATCTAGGAATCTTTGATAACATAACTCTCCATTTTATTTGATCAGACCTTATTCCTCATTCCTTATGATATATAGATAGGTAGATATAGATATTTTGATCTATTTTTTGAACCATATTTTTTTTTTACAAGTTTTAACGTTTCTAAATCATATAAGCATGACTTTAAACAGCTGTTCTTTATGAAATCGTACTTTTTCCGCTGCTCGAATTTTGACCAAACTTTCTTTAAGAAAGGAATAATTGCGACTACATGCTTCTAATTTCGTTTCCTGTTATAATTACAATGAAAACTTCAAAAAAATTAATGAATTTATGCTAGGTCTTTTCAAGTTCTAGCCATCCAGCTTTTACTTATTTTATAACCTTATCAATCCGAGATTTTCATAATTTTAACTCCTAAGAAAATGAGGAACTTAATTTTTATGAGACAGTCTCATAACACTTGTTTAGTTAGTCTTGCGCTTAAAATCTCCTCTGTGAGTATTTTTACCCAGGTCCAGTTTGTCGAAAATTCAGCCCAAAATTGCAACATCTGTAAAAAATTGAAACACGTTCTTTCTTTGATGTTCCTTTGCTAAAACACAAAAATACACAAATCAATAGCAAATACAAATCATTTTTATCACATTGGTTGGTGTCGCGACAAAAAACACAGTGGTGTAGTCTTTTAAATTTTGCCGGAGAAGATTTTTGCAAGGCCGCAGAATGTTGCAATATAAAAGTTGCATGTCAAAATAGTCTACAGCTAATCACTTCTTCTGATTCCTATTTCCTTGCTGTGTTTGTCAGGATTTTTTAAATTATTTTTGATACTCTTTGGTGCTTTTAAAAAAATTTACATTCTAATAAGCTTTAGTCCGGACGAGGGCGAATCCTCATCCCAATTATAATAAAACAAGTATACGCGATCTGTTTTATTTATATTCTTCTTAAACTTTGGGATGATGCGGTAGCGTTAGAAAACGTTTTACCAGCACTTTAATTTTTTGTTGTCCCTTTTTGCTTGCAATAAAAGGGAATCAGTAGAGAGAGGAGAAAAACAAAATTATAAAAAAGAAAAATATGAAAACGACAATGTAAACAAGATATTTTGGCCTATCTAAAGATAATTTTCTTACTTTTGTCGAACAGGTATGGGAAATGGGAGAGAAAATATTTGTCTGTACCTTATAACAACAAGGAATATATATATATACACAAATGAACTTAGATATGTATATAAATTTATAATAGAAAGTATGACCAACAACGTTTTGCCAAATTGATGGTGACTATTCAAGCAAAAGATATAAATAATTTACTCAAGGGAGTGAAGAGAACGAATTTGTACAATATTGATGGAGATGGAGATGGAGAATGGAGTACGACTATCTCCAAAAAGGTACTGGCTGGCAATTGAATTCGACAAGAGCATAGTATGCGCTTATGTATGTGGGTGTAGGTGTATATAGACCTAACCTACGGAAAATAAGTTCTCGCAGTGTAATTTAATTATGTTTACTTTACGGCACTTTTCTACTGGAAGTGGAATAGAAATTGGTTCATTAAAATTAGTGAATCTTCTGTTGGCAGAATGGTTTACTTGTTTTCTTTGTTTATTTTTTCTCCTTTCTGATGCTGAGAATGTAATCAAGGCGCAAATCAACAAGGACATGGACAGGGACACGGACACGGCCACGGACTGAGCTTTAATAAAGTATTCATACATTAATTTTTTAAGTAATGTCAAGGAATATGACAAATGATATAGAATGACAGGACTAAACTGCTGTTAAGGAGATAAAATATTCAGTTTTGTATTTTAGACGTTAGTTTGCATAAGAGGGGTGAAAAGACTGTACGGAGGCAAAGTGTATTCGCGCAAGAATAATCAAAGTAGCGAGCAGAAAGGATTTCGATGAATGTCGTAGGTTAATCTACGATATTTTACACATTCCAAACTGCTTTAAATGAGCACCATATATTTTCTGCATGTCCAAGGCACTTCAAAAACACTTCGAGAGTTTATGAAAATGTGTAATGTCTTGCAAGGAACGCATTCTCTAAGGATTTATTTCTGAAACTCAACTTTTTGTATCGAATAAATTTTATTTCAGGTTAAGGGCGAATGAAGAAACTTTGCAAATGCAACTTTTTGTTGAATTGGCCGCTTCTATGTACCTAACTTTTATACTAATAAAAGCGTACCCTACTTATGGCTTTGAAATAAAGCACAACTCTACTTCGTTACATACTCGTATATGGGCTGGCTTGCATGTGCTGTGCATGTAACGATTACAGGTCTTTCGGAAATAATTAAGAAGTTTTGGTTATAATTTTGTGCTGTGATCAAAGTTTGTCAAGTATCAAAAATATTTAATTAAAAAGTTGCACAAAACTTCGAGTTAAATGGTTTTTTTGCCATGGTTCAAAAATAAACTTAAGTGGTATTCAACATTAATAAAATAAACATTCTTTTTTAAATGTTTGCATTTTGAACTGAATAAAATAAAATTGACAAAAATATTCTAGCAATTTTTTTTTAAATTAAAGGAGTGCTCATTCTTTAGTTGAGGAGCAAACTTCTTGTCAAAAATTCAAAATATAAATAATATGCTACCCTTGTGAAAAAAGAACAAATGCTTTCGACTTTACAATGAAAAAAATGAAGCATTAATGTTTATTCCTTATCCTCTCCATTACCAATTATTATATATTTGAAATCATAATGCAGACCGAAATCTGGTACCTTTTTCTAACAACCCTGAATTAGGCCACACCCTTTTTCAAAAACAGAAATTTTATGAGACACCAAACGCTGAGAATCATGGAGAACGAAGCTTTAAAATACTTCGTTTAAATATGTTATATAACCTTAGCATTTTTGGCAGTTGCCCGTAGCTTAGTGGTGAGGTGCGTTGGCTGCTAAGCAGAACGTCGTGGGTTCGAGTCCTACTCGTGCAGATAAAAGTTTTTATTTCATCTTTCATGGGACTGCCTCTTGCGAAGAATTGACAAGACTTTCAAGAGTATCAATCTGTCATGAAAAAGTGTTTCTCAAATTTGCCGTTCGGAATTGGCGTTAAATTGTAGGTCCCCTCAATTCTTCACACGCACTCAGAGAATTGTTGATGAGAGTAAGCCACTTAGGCCTTGGGCTTAGTGGAGCTATCGCGCCACTCTATTATTATTATTATTCCATTTTTGGGAAACAAGTTAGCTGCCGATTGTCATGGACTTTAAGGAGCTTTTCTGAATTTCATGCTTGGCCAAGAGAATTTTTGTAATTCCATTACAAAAAGCGGTACACTAATTCGGTCACTGCGACGTATACTTACCAATTATTTGATTGAAATTAATCAAGACAAATAACATGCTTCCAAACTTGTTTTTATGGTGACACTCAATTATTTAACAATTTCGTTTGCAATTTAATCTTCTAACGAAAATTTAAGACACAATTAATTTAAAATGGTAATTTTATTTATTTTATTTTGTTCCCCACTTGACAAACCTTCCAGCAATGGTTAGGTTAATTTTGATTGAAGGTTCATTTAATATGCTATGCAAAAGAGGTAACCATCACGTCAAATTATCTAGAGAATTACCAACTGTTTTTTTTGCACCTAGACCAGACCCATCACATGTTTGAAAAGCCTCAAAAGCCATCGTTTCGGTCGTCCTCGTCGTCGGTTGTCATAAAAACACATTATATATGAATGCACAACGTGAAAAGCGTTATCGAAATGATTGCGAAAAGGCGACACTAAGCCCATAATAGGTGCACAGAGTTCTATAATGATAACATCACCCATCGGCACCCGAAGGCGAGTGGATGTTATTTTAAATAATTACCATCCAGGAAAATTGAAACACTGTCGGTCGTGTTCCCCTGATCGGAATTGAATGGCATCCCACTGAGAAAACAAAGAAGCTTATACTTCAGTTTACTTCTACAATGTTAAGTCCTTATGATAACACTCACACACATCTGCTTCTGTATACATTTGAAATTCATAAAATTCTGGGATGCTGGATTTTCGAGCTTGAAAACTTAGTAACTGCGTGTGTTGCAAAATCGAGTTTACGCGTCTCGAAAATAAGCGCCTGCGGTTGGGGAGAGTTGGATTGACTCGAACTGAAGCTTGAGGCTATACTATATGAATTGCATGTGTACAGAGCGACCTGTAAACGGGTCAAGTGCCAACGGCAGGTGACGAAGCAATCTGTTGTGGTTGACGAAGGAAAACAGTGTTGAACGACACGGCACGGTACATGATGGGCTTTCAGTATGCAGAAATGTTCGGTTGTCCAACAACCATCAAGGCAGCAACCAACAAGCCACCATGCAGCAATGACACAGAGAGAAATACCACAGAGCGATTATGCAAAGTACTTTTAAAGGACTCTCGTCCTCTTTCTATAATTTTAATGTATTTCAGCTTCTTTTTTGCGCTTGGGTTGAATTTTTTGTTGTTCGTTCTAGTAGTTGTCAGAGAGGCTTTCATTTTCATTATAGAATAGGTCACGGTATATATGAGGGTCAGTGGTTTGGGAATTTAAATTTCTTTGAATTATTTGTATGAGCTGTCTGTTTGTGTACATTTATTTTTTATTAAAAAAAATAATATCTAACTTTCTTGTGAAAATTGATTTGTGTGATGTTAAAATTTCAGTTGCGTTCCAAATTTTCAGAATATTATTGACACAAAATGTAATTAAGATGGTTAGATTTAGTGAGAAATGTTGAAAAAAGTTTCCTGTAGAAGTCATTTTTTCAAATCGCTGAATTCACATTTCGAGGAAATATACACGCGTGGAAATTTTCACAATAAAAATCCAAAATTCTAAGTAGACCAATGAGTGATGACAAATATGTAAATGAATATTCATTTAAGCATAAGTCCCTTTTTTTTGTATTAAATTACAATTTCAATTTTTAAAAAAATGTAGGAACTATAAGGAATTATTATATAAGTCATTCGTTGCTATTTTGTAAACTTGTCTGTCTGTGCGTATGGACTTAAAACCAATGGGCTGTTAGAATTTAAATATGGAGTTGGGTGCAAATTTTAAAGATGGATTTGTTTTTATCACCCAAGTAACAATTTTACATCTATAAGGCTTAAGCGAAGCTATTTCTTGATTTGTATCTTGCTTGTATGAAACCTTATACAAATACGTTTGGCGTAAGTTATGCAAGCCATTGATTCTTTAAATAAATTTAGACAAGGCCTTATATCAATTGATTTAAGGAAGTAATAGCTTCTCGGAAGAAATCTCTACAAGGTCTTATAACAGTTAATTTAAAGAAGCAATAGCTTCTTTCAAGAATAGCGAATAAGACCTTACAACAGCTTGATACAGAAAGCAATAGTTTCTTTGAAACGCTTAAGATAAGGCCTTATGCAAGTTATTGCATAAGTAGAGAAAAATTTATTTTCAACATGAAACTATTTTTTTCTTTTGCGATTTTCTGTTGTTTGCTGCTTTTATTTCTGAGGTACATGGACATTCGGTTAGTTTTATCATTAATTATATTTGTTTGTACACTGAGAATAAATATTAGAGTTTACCTGTGGGATTTGAACTCAAGACCCTCCGCTTATCAGTCGACCATTCATCCATTGCGATATTGCGATTTCTATCTTATAGGTAGCAAACTTGAATATAGTTGTTGCAACTCATTTCTCTCAAACTTTATGTATAATGCTACTAAATTCGTGAAGAGTGAAACATTAAAATTGAATAAAAAGAAAGTTGTGGATTAAAGGGTGTCCATCCCTTGAGATTACATACAGATAGCTTTATTGGAAACTGACTTGAACACTTAAAATGCATAAAATATCTACTATTCTTTAAAGTTGATTCAAAAATTAGTAAAATTATATATAATTTGAATTTATTTATTAGAAAACAAAATTGATCAATTCAGGTGATAACCTTACATACGATTCCACATTTTTTACTTGAGTCATCATGAGAATAATAGCCTTTCCATTCAATAACAAAAAAAACAAAAACAAAGAACAAGCCATGAGATTTGAACTCGGATAACTTGACATTCCTAAGAGTGTCCGATTTCTTAAGTGAGCAATAACTACATAAGGAAACCAGAGTACGCATGTATTGAAATGAACAATCAAAAAACAATCGCACATACATACGCGAAGTGACAAGATTGACATTTCGTTTGTTATAATTTGCACAAGGAGGCCTTATCTGTGTTATAAAATTGCAGACTGTTATTAGGAAACAAAAATAAGGCCTTATACGAGTTATTTTAACTGCGCTTTCACGAGGAAGCAAAGCGAGGCCTTATGTGATTTCGTTAAATCAATCTCGTGCAAGCAGTTTGCTATAATTTGCACAAGGAAGTCTTATTCGTGTTATTAAATTACAGGCTGTTATAAGTAAATTACAAAAGGTCTTATTCAAGCAAATAAAAAATCCTTAAATAAGCCTTAAAATAACACTATATGGAAGCTATTGCTTCTAAATATTCAGGAATCGGACCTTATACAAGATAAATTGTTACTTGGGCAAAGTCTGGGGTAGAACTCAAAAGTTTAGGTTTTCGATAGTTCATATAATTCCCTTGTTTCATTAAAATAGACCAGTTATGAGGCAATATTCAATATTAATAATTATTATTTAATGGTCTTATCAATACGGTTTACTCTTGAGTCGTATATCAGAGTCCACTACTAACTACATACAACCAGATATTGCAGACGCTAATAATTATTATCCGTTCAAGCTGATGGACCGGGCAAAAGGAGGATGAAAAACTGCGACAATTACTATGGTAATTGTTACCGAGAGCAACAAAAGCGGCTGCGGATTCGTCGTTGGGAGCTGAAAAAGTCCATACAAACAAAAGGCAAAAAGACTTGAGCTTCAAATGTGTAAGCGAACGCATCACGAGAAAAAAACGGACACCAAAGACGAGCTCCTTAAAAAAACTTACGAGCAATGTCCTTCCTAGCTTTGATGTTAAACTTGTCGAGGAAAGAGAAATGCCGGCTTCTAGGAGTAAAAAAGGGAACATTACAAGACAAACGTCAAATCGAGAATGTTGACAGGGCCAACAGCAATATCGATGTTCGAAGGTTTTATCTGAAGGTAAAACAGCTGGCTCAGCTACAGAGATGAAGAAGTGGACATTATAGTAGAATCGCAGTCAATGCTGGAGATTTGGAAAGATAACTTCTGTAGACTGTATAACGGCGACGACGAACAAAATCCTGCCATCAGGCAGCAGCCATTCATTGGGCACGATGATAGCGAATAATTCCGTGAACCCGACCTAGAAGAAGTGAAAATGGCAATATCATTCCTGAAATCCAACAAAACCGGTGGAGCAGATCAACTAGCTGCCGATCTGATCAGAGCAGCAGGTGACGATCTAGATAGGAGCATACAAGATATTATCGGAAGAATGCATGTCCGATGAAAGGAACCTCAGCATTGTTTGCCCGATTATGAAGAAGTAAGATCCTCTACGCAGCGCCAACTGCAAAGAAATCAGCTTATAAGATCCCCCCTGTCATAATATAGATATGTGCAGAAAATCTGACGTCAACAATCTGATTAATCCTTTTCAATGTGACTTCAGACCAGGGAGTTCAACTTCTCACGTACTCCGATGATATTGATATAATGGGAAGAACACAAGTTGATGTCAATGGCGTCTTTTTGAGAGTTGCGATAGAAGCTGCAAAAATGGGTTTGGCGGTAAATGAGGGAAAAACGAAGGAAGGAAACCAACACCGACGGCTCGGACAGAACGTCACAACAAATGCATATAACAACACTAGCGCCGAGTTCAGACGAAGAATGACTCTTCCTAATCGCTGTTTCTTTGGGCTAAGAACACAATTGAGTGGTTAAGCCCTCTCTTGATCAACTAAGCACTAGGACTATATAACACCCTCTTCATCCCAGTCGTGCTGTATTGTGCAGAAGCATGGCACTGGCAAAATCGGTTCCATTTGCCTTAAAATGTTTCAAGAGGAAAGTTCTGTGTGTTATCTACGGCTATGTGTGCATTGATAGAGAATGGAGAAAAAGATTCAACGAGATATACAACGAGACGGATCTAGCTCAAGCCAGAAAAGTTAAGGTCCAGCGACTAAGATAGCTTGGGTCCAGTAGAGCGATTGTAAAATTGTTTTGCGGCCTCTAATATCCAACCCAATAGGAAGAGGAATGTAGGGGAGAGATAGCGTTTTAGCTGGTGGGTAAGAACATAAATATGCTAACACAAGGCGTGTTTTATTGGGAACTTAGCTCAGCTTAGCAATAGAAATTACATGTCAAACAACAACAACCGAAAGCTAAGTAAAAATAAGTTAGGAATTTTAGTTAGGAATTTCCTGAAGATAAGGTTTCAGCAATCCGACACTTGAGTTTTTCGTTGTGTTTTTCGTTTATCAAATGTCAAAACCTTTTGAAGAAAATAGTTTTCCACCATAGCAACTCAATGTAAAAAAAATTGTTTCAAATTTGAAAATAGTTTTTCACCATAGCAAACTCAATGTAAAAAAAATTGTTTCAGGTAGGTGTAAAGATGGCGTTTGGAATATTTCGATTTTTGACATGCTGGTGAACGAAACTTAATTCAAAGCTGACTATAGCGTTTTATTGGAATTCCTATTGCTAAGCTAAGCTAAGTTCCCAATAAAACACAGCTACAGTAGGAAACAACAACAGCCAAAGTGTTGCGAAACTTGATATAAATTTAATAACATACAGTCCCTTAATCTCCCAAATCAAATTAAAGGAACATACTTTTACTAGTAAAGCCTAATATCCCCATTAAATCTCATTAAATTCTCAATTTATCGTAACAGAATTACGTAAGCTACCGTGTGCTTGAAAAAAAAAAACAAACAAATTCAGGTATCTCATCGATATCTTCAGGCATGTACTACAATCCCTCCCCCACACCAAGCTCTTTGCTTATCGGAAACAGTTTCTAATTGTGAATTATGGCCAGGTTGTTATAACACCTTTTCAACCTACCCAACCCACACCTCAATCGATCTACGCAGCACCCTCACCCACCTCAAATTATTTATTTCTTAATAAATATTGTCCTTTCCGTACAATAATTCTTCATCTACCCACCTACCTACCAACGAGTTCTAAGTACAGAAAAAAAAAAAACATTTAATATCGAAACTTTCTAACAGATTATTTTTATTGTTGTTACAAAAGTCTACTCGGGCCTTGAGAAAACCAGGGGTTGATACATTGTTGAAAGTTTCATGTGTTCTACAAATGTCGGCTATAACGGCCACCGCCGCCGTCGCACCTCAACAGCAAGTCCCAAAGCGTTGGTTTTCACAAAATTATGAGGCAAAACATTATTACATTTCCAGCCAAATAATAATCAAGCAGACAAGTTTCAGATTTCTCCCATTCTTATCGTATACCCCCCAAACATATGTCTGTGTTAATCACAAATAGAAAAAAACAACAAACACACACAAAAAACATAACCAAAGGGGATTCCTTTTGGTATTAAAATTTAAAACGAAAAAAAAAATGGAATGGCCAGACCCACATTATTCAACAAGAAGAAGAAGAAGAAGAAAAAAGGACAACACACACCGCTCGCTACCTATACAACTGTCATCATCATTTGCATTTCGTAAACATTTTCATACCCCTTCTTCGCCAACGCTTTTTTCGACACATGCTTTTGCACATCCGCTCCTCCGTTTCTGTGTGTTTTTCTTTTTTTTTTGCCCACAGAAATTCTGTGTAGTCTAGTTGTGATATTTCAATCACAATTCCCTGGAATTCTTGAAGCTTTTCACCCTTTTCAACCGTAAATATATTTAAAAAGGCAACGAACAACGAACAAACAGCAATCCATACCCTGGGAAAATTCATAAGGATTTGGTTACATCATGTAATGAAAAGCTGAGCTGTGGAAGGTAGTTGGGTAGGGTAGGGTAGAGCAGAATTCAGTTAACAGTTAGCAGATGAAGGGAGGGTTGATAGGTAAACTTTTTTTTCGTTAAGTGCTGCTGTGTCACTGCTCGCTATGCCGTCATTTATTGCAGCTGCAAGAGTATTGGGAGTAGAACGGGCGTGAAATCACCTGCTCATCTATTCGCAGGTACTTTGGCAAACTGTATTTCAGTTCAACTTTATAGTGTCATTTTGCCTATCCGCAAAACAACCGGAACGGCCAGAGCAACCGCTTGCAGCTTTAACGCACTTTCCATACACTTTTCCAAAACACCAGCTAACGGTAGCAATATACCTTCATAAAGCAATTGCAAGGCAAAGGCGAAGTGCAATGGGGATCAAATAGAAAACTGGGTAGAACTAGAAATCTTTATCTCTTCCACTTTCCATTCTTATTCGCATATTATATCCGTTTTGTCAACAACAACTACAGCAACATTGCAAACGAAGTCGGCAAAAATGTAGGTAGGATACGATGCAATAACTTGGCCAACTTAATAAAAGTCAGGCCCATGCATTTTCGAACTGATGAGAGAAAGTCCATAATATCGAATAAAGAGTTTGACAAAAGAGCAAGCAATTCCAGAAAACCTCAATTTCAGTATTTTCTGATTTCAGGTGACACTGGAAGCTCAGAGAGAGAGAAAACAATTTATTTCTCTGATTTTCTCCAGCTCCAGCATCAAATATAGTGGTTTACTGATAAGGAGACCAGTTTGGAGCTTTGCTTTTTGTTTTTTCTTGTGAGGGGTGTGTTTTTGTTTGTTTAGGAAGAGCGTGTGTATGTGTTAGTGGGCCATATAGTTTGTTGTCAATACTCAACAGTTATAGTTTCGAAGATTGGATTTATGGCGCATGGCCATTTGAGGGGCGGATTTTTTGTGTTCAAGAATTCGAAGTCGAATATTGATGGCGGCCGCTGTTTGGTCTTTGAGTGCGTTTGGACTTATGGCAGCAGCTGTTAACTCAGGGATGCTCATGAGGAAGAAGTGACTATATGATTGCGATCTAAACAATTTCTTATTCGTATTATGAATCAATTTAAATTTAAAGCCTTTGACATGGTTAATCATCGACTACTTCGTCTTCTTTGTCTTCGTCTACGGCCAGAAAACTAATAAACTGTAAGAATGCGTTCATCAGAGAAACCTCAAACCGGTTCCTGAATTCTTTCCCAAAGACGCAATGAAACATTGTTTTTTTAAAAATGTTGATATGTTTTATATTTATTATTCAAACTCTTAAATATTTGTATACATTGGTTTCAATAGAATAGAAATAATTGATTATAATAAAATACTGGTTACAATCCAAGTGCGACTGAGAATAGCAGCCGCAGACTATTATTACAAACTGAGAACAGCAGTCGTAGATACACTATTTTAAGTTTCCATGTCCACTTCAACTCTGGACTAGCCACTTGCCAAAAATTGTTGAGAGTCTTTTTCAGGTATTCTACCTGTATTTTATTCACACGGGAAAGAACTCTGTTTTTAGTGTACTTTTGTTGCTCCTTGTGAAAATGTGAATTATTCAATAAATTCAAATCCATGTATGAAGACAAAACGATAGCAACGATGTAAATGGATTTATGTAATGAATAAGTTTCATTACAAAACTCTTAGGTACTTGTCAAACCGGTAGAAAGCTGTTGAGCATATTGATGTGTTATCTGTACTTCTGCTTGCCACAAGTGGTGTCCCTCAAGGTTCAACTATGGGAGCTTTACTTTTCTGCCTCTAAGTTAAGTGCTGCACCAATTGTTAAGCATTTTTTTTTTGCACATGTACTGATGATGTTCAAATATACGTAAGTTGTCCTTGAATATTTTGTATGTTCCATAAACGATGATCTGGAAAGCATATTATCAATCTGATCTGAAAATTGAGGTTTATTGCTCATCCCTTAGGTTTTTGGTGCAGAGCTTTGAATATGGAACTACCAGGTACTATCAAGAATGGTTTTCTGCTTGGTTTGACAGTAGCAAGCAGAGAACACACATTACAAACTTATGTAAAAAAACTGCTGCTACTGTCAAAAAACTCTCAAACCAAGCAGAAAAACCATTCTTGATAGTACCTGCTAAATCCATATACAAAGGTGCAGAGGTACAGATGGATGGAAGAAAGAATCAGGTTTCCTTCTCTCTATCGTAAGAACGTTATTTTTGATCATAATCCCGAAACTATAAAGGTAAGAACAACAGAACAACAATAATTTTTGGTCAGTTTTTAAAGATACTCTTTGTTTTGTAACTAAGTTACATATTTTTCTCCACCACCGCCGCTTAACCCTCAACAATTAAACTATACCCAACCCAACATACAGACATCAAATATAAGAAAATAAAATTTAAAAAAAAACAACAACTCAGCTCGATTGAGCGATTAACCCTAGCACCATCAGTGAGCAATGGATATACACATACACATTAATGTGTACGCAGAAGTAGTGTTAATGCTTGGACTTTAGTTTTTGCCACTCGGTTCATACCGTCTTTTGGTGCCTCGGCGAATTAAGCATACGCCAACATATTTGCAAGTAGTGCGCTTTGGGGATTTCCTTAGCAAGGGCTCAAAATATTTTTGTGTCTTAACCCACAGGAGACTCTATCCCAGTTGAATTGTGTCGAAAGATTGGAACGGCCGGCCGGGAACTCTTTCCCGCTTATTTGTAGGCCCTTATGCAAACATTGTAAATTCTGGTATTGCATAAAATTTTTATTCTCTGAACTTGTCTTCGAGATTTGATGTTTCAAGAGTTCAAACCCATTAAATTTCGAGCCCCATTTTCGTTTAAGCTGGACCTCGTCCTGAAAGTGCGTCCATACCATTAAATTTTCGATACCCATAAACTTCACTATCTACGGTGTTTATATACACATCCATAAAAGTAAGTACATTTTGTAAAATTCGAAATGTCAACTCGGAGTTATACCTACCTAATATTTTTAGTGTTTTATTTTTCGAAATCACCATTTCGAACGAATGTACACAAACAAATCCTCGAAATCCAAATTGCGTAGGGGAATTCTATGATACACATAATAAATTTCCACCTATATTTATTTCTATTTCGGTAACGATTTGAATTGAGAATAAGGGAGAAAGTCTCTCTTCGAACATTCAACACCCACAATAATTATAATTTCGTTTATCGTATACGATATACCTTTCTACGTCAATATTTCTCTCTTACTTTCAAAACTTTCAAACTGATATCAAAAACAATATCTACACATGCTCACAAATTGATAAATTTACCCGGTAGAAGCTGCAGCAGGCCCATGGCCCATCATGCTTGCCACTTATCTCAACACAAACCATTTCGTAACCTAGAGAATTCATCTCGAAAGGAGAGCAGTGATAACCGTTTGTATACATGTATGTTTGAAGGTACAGAGAATTTATCATAATTTTTGTGTCCTCGGGCTGCTCTCATTTTTCATCCTGGTATAACTTTCGTGTTGTTTGTGAGATTGTAGGTAGGTACTAAATAATAGAAATGTACAAAAAAAAACTTGCTGAGCAAAATGTTCGAAATTCGAGGATTTTTCGCAGGATCCTAGTTAAAGTAGGTACAGTTGGGCGCGACACGTGGTATGGCGAGGACATTTAATCCTTTTATCCTAAAAACGTAAAAAAAACAACAAAAATACAACAACAATCAAATCAAAGAAGAAAAACTGTGTTACCTACTTTTCGAAATCAAAAATTGTGAGAAAACAATTAATCATTGAGATTCAAAGCGC
The DNA here is from genome assembly GCA_943590905.1 of Sphaerophoria taeniata. Taxonomy (NCBI): domain Eukaryota; kingdom Metazoa; phylum Arthropoda; class Insecta; order Diptera; family Syrphidae; genus Sphaerophoria; species Sphaerophoria taeniata. Next base: position 32,866,784 of record OX016541.1, read on the forward strand.
GTACCGTCTTTTAAAAATTACAAGTAATTAAGATTGTCCTCCCTCTCTCTGGGTACCTACCTAAAGCTCTTTTTTGAACTCAATTTTTCAAAAAAGAAAAAAAAACATGAAAACAAGAACAACAACATCATAAGTCCCAAGACCGAAACGAAAAGAGAATAAGCAACCGAATTTACAACATCCCTCCAATACGCCGCCGCCCGCAACTCGCTCGTCACCACCCGCCATCTTCACCCGCTGCTGTCACTGTTTTGCTCACCGAAAAAAATTACCGCTCACGACAACGACTTTACGGATACCATTGAAACGAAACGAAACGAGAAAAAAGGATGTAATCCCAAATGGATGCTTTACGCTTTTAGTTTATAAGCAAAAAAGTTACTAAAAAGAAAAAAAACCAACAACAACAACACATACACTCTCACGAAAAACCTCTCCCTGTACTGTGTTATTGCTGTGCTGTGTTGAACGAAGGAGTTTTCGAGTTTTCCAGTTTTCCACCATTTGCCACGAGACATCGTGCAGCAGCATCAGCATCTCATCTCAATCGGTTACTCTCGATGAACTTAGGCGGTGGTGTTTCTAGACCAATATGAGAGGGTTTTTCTGATATATTTTGTGATCCAAAAAAAAAAACTACCCAAAAAAAGAAAGTGTTTTGTGAAAAACGGTATCAGCAATGCTTTTTTGGAAAATGTTGTTTATTCACAATCGCGGTCGGACAGTGGTCTTATCAGTTTTCAAGGAGCAAAAGTGATTTTCGAAAACAAATCTAGTTATCATCAGGTCTTGAAAAAAATATAACTACACCATAAAATTTATGATGTTTTTCGGTTAAGAAAAAAATATATTAAAAATAGCTCCACACGCATACATTAAACTACACACACTACAATATCAGGCACCTATTTTTTTTTTTAAACATATATGTGTACCTACATAAAATTCAAGTGATGATCCTGGTCTCCTTCGGCTCCACCATAGCAAAAAAAAAATCCGTTCCGCTTCCAGGCTTTCTACAGCTCACACTGCCACAATCAAACCGTACCGTTTTTGGTGTCTCTTCTACTTCTTCTTCTATGAAAATAGTGGTACATGCGTAAATGTAATAATGAGTATGCTGCTGCTACTGCTGGATGGATAAATCTTCTAGGTGGTGCGTCTCTCAATCTACGAATCCTCTTGTATTCCGTTTTCGTCCTTTCTTATACACGTAGAATTTCCCGTATTTTTATATTTAATTTTCCAATCGTTTAAATGAACCAACAAAAGATATAGAAATTATTTCAGAAAACTGCAAATTTCAAGTTAAAATAAAATATCACTTATAGTTAATTTTTTTCGTTTGTGTTTCGGTTTTTCAATCGTCGTCGTCGTGTCGTCGCGGCTAAAAATAGAAAAAAGGCTTAACACAAAAAGTTAACGTAGGATCTCCGAGAAAAAGTTGCCATCTTATAAATCACAAGCTATACCAACAAAAAAAATTGTGAATAAATCCCTAGCTTCATCCCTTGTACTCAATTATTTTTTGAAATAGTGTGTTTCTTTTAGTTTAAAAAAAATAAAAATTGAAATTTCGACGAAAGGAATCCTTCCACGAAAAATTATGACAAAAAGTGTTCGAAATTCAGTTTTCGAGTGTAAATATCAAAGTTGATTACATACAGATGAAATAAGTATTAAAAAAGAAGTGAAATAGCAAACACATGAGAAGAAAATTAAGGTTAAGAACTTAGTTTGTAAAAATCATCGTCAATGTGAGTGAGAAAATATGTTAAATATATAAGTTAATAGAATTACAAAAATATAAGGTTTCCTTATGATCAAAAAAATAAAAATTAACAGGAATAAAATAAATATATGAATTATTCAAGAGCTTGTGTTGTGGAATTTAATGGAAAAATAAAAAATAAATAGAATGTGTATAAAGCAAACATAACAGAAAATCAGAGGAAGAAAAAAACGAATTTTATAACAATCGATATTATCTTGGGATATGGAATGACGAATTTAAAGGATAATTCATAAAACAACACTATCGTCTATCTTTTAATGTGAGTTGCTGATAACACAAATCTATTTTATTTTTTCTGTGCCTCTTGAGGAATTTTCAGAGTTGTGTGCGTATGTAACTTGTTTGAAAGTGGTTGGATGTAGGTGAGGGCTCAAAATTTAATGTGAAAAGAATTATGTTTTACCTTTTAATTTGCATTTTCACACTGTGAAAACTGAGATTGCCAGCGGTACATAGAAATTGTGTCACAAATAAGGTCAATATAGATTCTACTGCAGATAAAATTGTCTCACTGGAAGAAGAAAAAAGCTTTTAAAAGTTAAATTGGATATTGAAAGCGGAAAATTGTATTTTTGCTTGAAAAAGTAATTTTTGAATTGATAATAATTTTTTTTCACAATAATACAAAAAGTTGTAGTTAATTGTTCATTTAAGAAGCTCGAAGTTTAACCTAAAGTGATCTTTGATCTTCAAAGAAAAAAAACCTACGCGCTCACTAGTTCAGGACTATGTTTGAAAATGATCATCATGTTTAAAGGTACCACCCTGTGATAAATGTGGATGGTCAGCAATGAACGATAACAACGTTTGTTGAACCGATCATATTGCATGCCACCGCAGTCGGTCACTGTGTATGAAATACATATGAGAATGCAGTATGTGAAAAATAATGTCACCAGGGTACCACCCTGTTATTTAAAGTGGATGTTGTAAGTATTAAAAAAAAATTATCGGATTTAATAAAACTTTCTAATAAATACAACCATGTATTAAAAAAGAAAGAAAACAATCTTTTGGTTGTTCACTTAATGTTGACAACTACTGAGAAAAAAGTTTCGAAAGTTGAAAAAGTATTTTTTTTTCGAAAATAATGCATTTGCTCTCACAATCTTCTCTTTTCTTTGTGAAATATTCAACTCCCACAAAACAATTTATTGTCAAAACCTCCTTCAATCTTCTTTTCGAAAAAAATCTAAAACAAATTTGTAAAAGCGCGTAGAAAATTTTAGTCAAAAGCAGGTGCACCCCAGTATTGCAATTTAAGTACAAAAAACTTAAAATTGCAGAAGTTGCAATTGGATTTCCTACTTTCTTTCGAAAATTATATCAACCGACACATCCACTTCACAGAGCTTCAAAAACACACTGATCAGTTATTTATAGCTCACACTCGTCATAACTAACTTCATTTGCTTATCATTCTTACTATTATCAAACCAATAGTTTTCGAAATAAGAATTAATGTTAATTCCTGCTTCCTGTCAAATGATCTCGACCTTACCCTACAATTTTCTAGTAAAAATTCGAACGAATTCATAGTTCTTATAAACGACATTTAACGTGTTTTTTTGATTTTGAAAAAAAGAAAAAGAAGAAGCTGGCATTACATTTTTACTTCGGCTTAAACCAAGTATGCTTCCTGTAGTTTTGATTAGAAGACATGCTTTACTTTATAGTTTATATTCTTGTATTTCTAAGAAAATGTGGACAGCACATTATGTACAGTTAGTCTGTGGCTATTCAACGGGTAGTAATTTTCATGGATAATGAATACAATTAAGTTGCACCATTGCACGATCACAAGGCTTAGACTTCTTTTCATAGATAAATGACATGAATCTATTTAAGATCTATAAAGATTAAGATATTGGATGTCTTATTTCTATTTAATTTTTGATGAAAAAATATAATGCGTATACGCCCCATTGTCCCAAATCCGTTTTATTCTGTTTTGAATCGAGATATTGTGGCTTGCGAGCCTGTTTAAGGTTACAAAGATTTGTATCCACATGTGACTAATACCTTCAGAATCTTATAACTCGATTTACGCAACTAGTCGAAATTGGGGCACTTAAGCAATAAAAGATTTTTTTTTTTTCTTATATAAATTAAAATTAAAATGGTTTATTTTCTTATAGAAAAAGACAACGTCATGACATCACTTTAGTGAAGTAAAGCTATCCGTGGATATTCAGAAGCCTTCAACGTTACCCATTACCCTAGTCCAGATTCAGTTCTAGCCACAGATTTGCTAAGAGCTGTTGCATTTATACATTTGTGAACAATATATTTTCCAAAAATTGTCTTAAATAGTCCTTCATAGTCCTGATAGAATATCACTTCTTTTTTTAATAGTAATTTTTTTTTAATTTTGCTTGTAGCATCCTTCCACATTTTTGAAAAGTTACACTTATAAGTTCCTTTTGCGTATCCTCCAAAAACAGTCAAAATTTTCGAAAAATTCTGAAATTTTACCAAATCCAGTTCGAGTAATCAAAAATTTTGTAATTTTTCGTAAAGAGAGCGCTCACGAGAGAGTTAAATATTTCCCCAACCCACGAATTTTATCCCAAGAAATTTCTTTGGGTTGATTTGTTAAAAGTGTCAAATTTGATTGAAAATAGCAAATAAATAAATAAATAATAGTCCAGTCATTTTAGTAATTTAAACTCCCAATCTGCGGAAAAATTCCTAGCGGGTTGAATTGGGAGTCTTTCTTAAGTTGCAGATCTATGCGAGTAAGCTGCAAACCACTGCGGCAACATATTTGATGCCATCGGTGACATTCAGCAACAGTCATCGAAAATTGGAACTTTCGAATTCGCGCAACCTAGCAAAGCCGCGGAAGGCGTTTGAACGATGTTATATTTCACACATATGTAATGTCATCTATTCAATTTTAAAATCTGGTGGGTCAATTTTATCAAAAAACGCCTAAGTGTTATATAGAAGTTTTAAAAACTTGAATAAAAACAATTGAGCAAATGTTAGAGCGTACTAGTCTCCCTACCAAGAACGGATAATTTTACAGAAATATGATTAAGGCATTTTTCTTAGATAATTCCAAGACGAACAATTTGTCCTAGACCACTATTTACCTGCGGGCAATAGGTCATGAAATATTCAGGAAAAAAAAATTAATTTCGCGATATTTGACCACCATAACTTTTTAGCCGCCACGATATCAATGTCAATTTTTCACATCTTCATAACTGCACCGTAATAAAGGTGTATTCAGCCCACTAAGAATTTTTCCCCATAAACTGGAGTATAAATTCAAATTCAAGGTTTCAATTCATGCAAGAAACTTGACAGTAAAAAGGCGGGTAAAGTTAGTTGTTTTCCCCGTTCGCTTACTTTCTTGTAGTTTTGTTTTTCTGTGAGAGAATTTACCCCCCCTCTTTGAATTATGTCTTTTTACAAATTTTAGTGCAGAAAGAACGCAAACGGACCTTTGGAGTTTAGAAGTGCTACGCAGTTAGTGTTGCGGAAATCGAGGAGCTGCACGAATCAAATGCTTCTTAATTCGAGTTCGTACGTTTGAATTATCTGATGAAGAAAAAAGGTTCACATACGCCACAGTATCACAAATTCATTATTGTCTATTTGTATAGAGAATTGTTACTTGCAAAACTATTAAAACTTATAATATTTTTTAATATATTTTGTCCGAATGTTCTAAGTGCCACTGCTGAATAATTGAACCTGAAATAAAGCATTCTATTAAAATAATTTAAACATATTTAAATGAAAATTGTATAGTTTTATTTATTGCTTATTAATTTTACATTATTGTAATCCGTTTCTTTAGTTTTAAGCCTTTTATATCAGGAAAGTCATAGAAAATACCCACGTTATTCAATTGCTTGATACTTTTGTATCAAGATCTTAAAATAGAATTTTGACTGATTTCAAAAACTTTAATTTTTTATGATTGTTATATTGCATAGCCTGAACAGTGAACAGTATAGGTACTTTGAGGCCCACTTTTCTTTGGGAAGCGTAAATTCAACTCCTCCAAAATTAACATTTCCTCTAAAAAGCTTCTTTCAATAACAAAAATGTGTTAAGTTTCATTATAACATTTGCTCAAAAACTATTGTACCAATGTTTTTTTTTCTTTTAAGCATATATGTTTATTTTGAAAACTTCAATATTCAATAATATTAAATTTTGTCTACTTTGTTTTCATTCCGTTATAATTATGTGACTGCCTCGGCTGGGTTCGTAGTAGCACTTTCTATTAATCAAATTGTTCAAGAGCTTGTTTATGGTTCTAGATTGTTGTTCATGGATTAGTTGCGAAATGTTGACTTAAAGTGCTTGAATCTTACCTAATCGAACCCAGATAACAAGTTTGGGAAATTTGTTTCCCAAAAGACTACGTTTAAATCTTTGATTTTGGTTTCAGAAAAGGTCTGCAATGCCCAATTTTGATCATCAAAACGTTGTTCGCAGTATAATTTCGCAAACGATACCATCAACTTTTAGTCCGCACCAAACTATCATTCTCTAAAAATGTATTGGCTTCTCAACAATTTCAGTTTTCCATAATCCAGATACAACAACGATACTCTTTGGTAACGTAGGCTCAAATGGTTGGTTCAATCTCCTTATTACCCAAATTAAAATAGCTACATCGTTCCTTTCAATGCTCATTAAAAAATAACATGATTGATATATCTGAGTCTTTATTAACAATTCTCAATATATTTTTATTATTATTGAAAAGTGAAAAATTAATAGGTACATACTTGTAAAATAAATGTTAAAAATTTGTTGATGTTGTAGTAGGTATTTTATATTTATTATTACATTTTTTCTTAACAATGAAACACATAAATGAAGAATTTTAATGAACTTCATACCTTTTCGAATTGCCCATTATTATCATTACGTTGAACACAGAATTACCAGGCCATGTGTATTATTTCACAGAAAAGAAAAAATCAACATTCTCAAAATTGTTCACTGAACATTTTTTGAAATAATGCTTCAGAGTCAGAGTCCATCAGCTTTTAAACATTGGGAATATTTATTTAATCGGTCAATAATAATTAGTTCGACTGAGCAGATAATCTGACAAACGTCAATGTTTAAAAGTTATTGTGCCTTAAATTGATTTTCTGCAGACATCACTGACAGTGCAATAATGGAAAAAGGAGGTAACATTTGCTGATATTTTTCTTACACTTGAAATCTTAAACAAGAACTTAAACTATATTTTTTTCACTTTATTAATTGTAATTTATTTATCATAAAATTTTTTGAAAACATATTTTCAAAACCAAACCTTTTCTCATAATCAAAAAGTTGATCATTATGCTATCTCTGTTTTTACAAATCAAAACATTTTCAAACCAATTTTTCTCCTGCCAAAACTTCTGTTGGGAAAAAAATTATGAAGTGTTTTCTGTGCAATAGCTTCTGTCAAAAAACAAACTCAACTTTCTTGACCAGAAAACGAAAAATACTACCAAAATAGTTGAGGTTTGAATAACTGAGTCCCAACCAACCAACTCGCCAATCATGAATGCATATCTAGATGAAAACTTTTCCCATATCGCTTAGTTATCCCATCGTTCGTCCATTGCTTAATTCGATTTTGTTCCCTTTTCTGCGAGTTTTACAACTTTTTTTTTTTTTATTTTTCCCACAACTGTGTAAATATTTTAAAGGTGATAAGGTAAAATTTATTTGAACTATTATGAAAATGGAAGACGTGAAAAAATTGGTGGAAATGTTTTCTCGGCGAAAGTTTGTTTTCTGAAAAAGTTATTTTTCGACAGAAAATAATGAATTTGGAGTCATAAACTTCCTTTTTAGGAAATGAATTTTGCAAAGTTTTGTATTTGTAAGAAATAACACTCGAAAACATGTCACTATCCTTGATTGGAAAATTATTTTTTTACTTGAGTTAAAAAATGAGTTAGTTACTCTAAATTCTAAATTTTTCAAAACCGCCTACAAATAGGAATCTTTCTTTAAAAAATTATGTAAACTCTTCTCTTTTTACAAAAGAACTTAAATAAATTTCATTTACGCTTCTTCAAACTTTATTGTATTTTCTTTCAAGGACTTTGTAGTCCTTTTATTCAATATGAAAGACAATCCCTAAACATCTATTAGGCTTACACACTTCAGCACGTTTAAGTAAAATTAATTTAATTTGTTGATTCACTATTGCTCCCTTCAGTTCTTGTACGAAACTTCAACAAGTAGGTATTCATTATGCTTCAGTACGAAAACTGAATCCAATATCCTATCCCAAAGGAGACTTCTAACAAAGCAGTCAGAATTCCTGTTCACATCCTTGTGACCTGAATTTTTGCTTTTCTTAAATATCAAACCTAAGATTTAGATAGTCTATTACTTTTTTTGCAAGGGGGTATTTTGGGCCTTCAAAAAGCTTGTTAAATTTTTTGGTATGAGGCAAACATATTGCTTTTGAAAATAAACTAAAAACCCTTTTTTGTAACCTGGGGTCTGTTAACCATATGATTGACACGCGACATGCCCCACCCTCTGATTTTGTGACCCTGGGGCAGGTCGAAGCAATAAATTGTCGCACTAATGTTGTTTCCTAAAAGCATATACCCGCTTATAAGTAGATCACCAAATACACCGTTATCGTTTAAAAAACTGAGAACTGCCCTCTTGCATGTTAATCTCTCGTCGTCGTCGTAGTAGAAGAACTGAGTTAATGTTTGCTTTATATTTTTCCAAATTCAAAGCAAACATAGTTTGTAAATGTCAAAATAAAGATTTATCAAATAGATATACCGAGCACTATTACCATCAAAACATCCATTTATCAAAAATTGTTGGTCTGGATGGTTGATTGTCATTTCTCAGGACTTAGTATGAACCCCCTTTGAACAAACGTTGTGAAGGAACAATAATAAAAATATTATATTTGATGACAGTGGGGTATATTATAAAGGTACAAGCTGTGTAATGTTAAGGGTGGGAGGCGCACACGTACAGCTCTATATTATGTATATTTCCTGCACCCTGTTGGGCTGTATAGCAAGAGTTAAATATATCTTTCAGTCACGCAAAATGAAACCACTTAAAATAGCACCTATCCTATTTCAAAGGGCGTAATTGTAATTAAGTTATCTTAAATAATAATTGTTTGAGATTCCTTGGAAGGAATGTTGTAACAAGGATTTTGATTCTGTCATGATATTTGATTTTGATGAGTAGAGAGTTTGCGATAAAGAGGGAGGGCGATGAAATTTGAAGTGACGTGATTAAATCTTGAACAATTTCTTTGACTTTGAAATATGATTCATGAACTTGAAGGTCTATCTATGATAATTTGTAATAGCGCTTTCAGAAAATGTTAAGAATAATTGTAAACATATTTTTTTACTAGTTTAGCATAAAACTTACGATACTTAAATTTTAGTCGGACTTTTTCCATCGAAAGAACAATTCATCGAACAAACAATTAATTAATTCATAACTAATTGAGAAGTACCTATAAGTTAATGTTGGGTACTATTATTTGTTTGTGGGTCGGTAGTGTTGTAGTTTCTCGAAAAAAGTGTTACCTAGATTTTCCGACCAAGGACAGCCGTCCTTGCAATATATTGTATTAATTCTGTACAGCTATTATTTTCTTCGAAACAAGAGACATGACTATAATCATAGTTGATCATGAAATAAATAATTCGTCTACCCACGGAAATCAATGTTTGTTTGTATTTATTTACGAATCATTTTGCTCCCTTTGATGCAGTTGTATTAATTCTCTTCATTTCATGACCCTTTAAAGGACGATATACAAAACCTAATAGAGACACATCAATTAATTCAGGTGGCATAATTTTCCACACAAAAAACTCTAAAAATCGTCGTTCTCCTTGATTCTCATGCATTTGAGTGATACAAATTATGTTATGATTAAATTGAAAATTCATCTTTTTCTTACTTCCTTGTGGATTAAGGATACTTAAGACGCTGCAATACCCTGTTTAAACATGAATCAACGGCATTTTCAGCATTCCTCAGATTAAAGGCTGTAGACCTAAGATTTTATGCATTATTGTTAAAATGAAAGTAGGTACATCTTTGTTAAAGGTTTAACATAATAAATTCCAGTCCCCACGTACATACATGAAATATAATTATGAATTAATTATTTTTTCCTTCATGCAAAGGGGTCCTCCTTTTTCTTTTTCAAACTTCTTTGAATGACACAGCAGGTGTTTTCGCCAAAAAAAATCTGGAATTTTTGTTCACGTCGAAAACACAATTTGTCAGCAATGCCTACCATTCCGAACAACATTCACTGTCTCACCTTCACATGTACAAACATTCATTTTGATATTTTTGTTTGTTTATACTTTTCCTGGCTAATAAGTCCTCAAAGAATAATTAAAGTCTTATGCGTGAAATAAAACAATCAAAATACTAGGAAAAAAAAGAATATGGAAAAAGAAACAAACGATTAATTGAACGTTGGCAATAAATAATGTTACCATTTGCACTTAAGTGTGATTACGTTTCGTGCTGTAAGTTCATTAAAAACATATTTCCGCATAAATCAATGAATGAGTTCTTTTTTTAGTGTAATTTTGTGTGTATGTGTGATTTTCCAACAGAAACCCTTTCTTTTAATGTGTAACATCAATGTGTATGTGTTTAACAATAAAAATTGTACGTGAGCCTGTAAGGTTACCATCCATGTAGAAAATATAAAAAGGCAGCACGCATATACTGCTGAATACTTGCTACTTGCTGGATTACTACACTTAACACAGTTAAGGCATACCTCAAGCGCCATAATTTCATCTCCATTGGAAAGGACGAACCCAACAACAACGACAACATCGTCGGTCGACGTCGTCGTCGTCATCATAGTCGATGTCCGGTTCGTTTTTCCAAGGTATAATAACAATTATAATTGCACTGCCATAAACAACACGCTCGGCCGGCTAAAAATGTTGAACAAATAAGAGTAGGTTGCAGGCGAACAGAAGGGCAGCACACACACTTTTATTCCACTTGACACTCACATGCAGAAGCATCGACCGACAGCAGCACGAGCACTGAATGGCAAACAATAACATTCCACATTCTAGCCAAATCCACCAGAAGGACACTGACTGTGTTTGGTGCGGCTAGATATCCAGTGAAGTTTGTCATAGCATTTTCATAAATCAATTTTCTACCACCCGCAGCGTCTGTCATCAACAGAATAGATTATGATGATGTTAAGAGTTGAGATGGTAGATTGAAATAGAGATTTACTGGACGTCCTCGTCGTCTTCATCGTCGGTCGGTCCGTGCGTCGTCTATCTTGAATAAGGCTGTAGGCTAGCAGTGAGCGAAACCACACAAAAAGGCACAACTTTTGCCAAACAATAACAAATTCTTAATCATTGAGTCTGCGAAAAGTATTTCGCAAGACTACAGGCTAAAACTCATCTTTTCCTTATAATCCGCATGTCCAGCAATATGCTGTCCTTAAATCTGTCTTTAATAATAATAATTTCCAGCGACAGCTCAATGGTGGGTGCATGGTCGAAGCTTTCTTAATTCTCGCATCATTATCAGCAAAGGACATGGTGGTTGTCAATGGGGAAAATTACTTTTTTGGTTTGTTTCATTTTTTTGTTTGCAAAAACTATGAAAAAGTACGAAGAAGATTAATTGACCATTGGTATATAATCATTTGAGATTTCGTATGGTTTCAAGAAAAGGGTAAAAACAATAAAAGTAACTCGGACTAATGTTTAAGCTCTAACTTGCTCAAAAGTTTCAGAAAAAATCTTTTGTTTTTAAATTAAATTTTTATCTTTGTAGCATTTTTTGTACACATAAAGCTCGTCTGATAATTTCTCCCACTTTGAGATTCATTTGTCATAAGAAGAATTGTTCAAAAAATCGAGTTTGAAACAGAAAGGTTTATTATTTTTCTAGTTGGAGTAAACCAGGGAGAATGGACTATTTTGTCTGCAATTCGTTCCGGAACAGCTTTTCGTATTGAAAAACAGAAAATGTTTGGTTGAAAACACGAAAAGTGTCACATTTGTTTTTCAGAAGTTGGGGAAAGGTGTGGCTCGCGTGGCGTCTTATATGTTGACAGAAACAACTGCATGCAGTGTTCAGAATCGCTTATTTTTTGATAAAAAGTTCGAGTATTTATTGACTTGACCAGACTTTAGTTAAACCTAATAAGAGGTTAGGCTATCATATCATATCTTATCAAATTCGATATAGGATGGAATCAACTGAGCGAGAGGTCGACAAAGGTAGAGCTTGACTTAGATAGAGTTCGCATAAGGGCATTTTATGTTTGAAATTTGGAGGGAATGTTGTAATGTTGAGAAAAACTTCAAGTTAATGAGAAATTTGGAAAAAGTTGGTGAAGTCAACTGAATTCATCAAGTAGGTACCTACTTCTAGTAGGCATATTACTGGAAATCAATCTTTTCTTTTTTCATGACAATCTATTCTTTTTCGTCATTCAAAGAAATCCTTTTACAAAAACTGAAATTTAATGAGACACCAAAAGCTGAGAATCCTAGAAAACAAAGCATTCAAATTCTTCGTTGAAATAATTCTATACAAGCAATTGTTGCTTTTGGGAAAGCCAAATCAATCGCAGAGAATAGACATAGTTTAGTGACATCCGTATTTCATATTTCTAATGTATTTTACTAAAATAAATTGCTGAAGTACGTGAATTTGACTTGCTTTTGTTAATGTCTACATAAGGAACTAAAACTATACTCACAAAGAGTTTAGTTATTATAATTCGTAAATAAATAAAACTAATCAAACTCGTATCTCTCCACTTTTAATACAATGATCTCCCGGTCAAAAAAAAAACACAACAACAATCACCTCACTCAGCACTTACAGCATCTACGATAAATCTCCAGCCGTCAAACATAAAAGGAAATAAATTTTTAATGATGATGCCTCTTATCCACCACCCACACTCACCGTAAATTTCACACTTGGTGAAGATGAACAAACTGATGTCAGCAGCGCTTTCAATTTTGTTGGGCTACAGGATGAAGATTGTTGAGGCAATCCTATCGATTAATTCAAATGCAATTGGTCACGACCTTACAAAACCAAAATTTGTTAGACTTCTGCTTCCGTACTTACTGCAATATGTAGCACACATCTTCAACTGTATACTGACTACCTCGGAATTTCCCGTGGAATGGAAAAAAGCCAAAATTATCCCTAATCCCAAAAAAACTTCAGGTACAGTGTCAGAATTTTGACCAATAGCCATACTACCTTTTCTTTCAAAGGTTTTTGGAAAGAGCAGCTTTCAGGAATAATATTTTGAGCACATGCCAGTCTGGTTTTCGTCCACAACGCAGTTGGTAATCCGCATTACTTCTAGTGACAGATGAAATACGAATTAGAATGGACAGTGACCACTTAACACTCCTAACCCTCTTAGATTTCTCAAAGGTTTTTGACACTGTCAACCATTCAATACTATGTAGAAATGGATTTTCTTTCGAGTCTTGTAAGTTGATGCTCTCGTATCTTAGTGGAAGACAACAACGCGCTGTCATAATTCATCGCTCGTCCAGCTTTATGAGTGTTTTAACTGGTATGCCACAAGGATCTATACTTGGACCGATTCTTTTTTCGCTTGTTATCAACCAGTTGTTGAAAATTTTCTAATTCACCTATACGCTGATGATGTACAAATTTGATGAGTCGTACATTCCTTGCACAAAACAACATGGTTTCTATAATGAACGAAGACTTGCTTCGTATCTCCAGTTGGTCTAAAAAATAATATCTGCTTAAATCTTGTAAAGTCGAAAACCGTGCCCATAATACCGTAAAGCATTTGATACATATATCAGTTTTAAGCCCGTTGAAGCTGCATGACAGAAAAATTGATTATGTCGACTCCGTTAGAAATCTAGGAATCGTTTTCAATCACATGGAAAGGTCATATAAACAGCGCGATCGGGAAGGTTATGATAGCCTTCGTTTCTTCAGATAACTTCATTCCTACAAAATCTCAAATGTTGCTAGCCAAAACTCTCTTACTCCCTGTTTTATTGTATGGATGTGATGATGCCACGAACCGCAAACTTAACAATATTGCCCGATATGTATTTAACCTACGCCGATACGACTGTGTATCTTCTTTTTCAATACAAATTTGAGGTTGCAGTCTGATAATTTACCGAAATTTTATCAACTTAGCTACTTGCATCAATCATTCCAACTCAAGAACCCGATTGTCTAGACTGAATTTACCTCAATCATGGTCTCTCACTCTAATACCATCTCGTTTAAAATATCTTAATACTCAACGTCAGTTTTTTATTCCTGTGATATGCCTACGGAACTCCCTGACAATCGTTATGAGAGGAATCAGAGTCACAGGAAGATTTAAATGCTTACTTTTCACGTATTTGGCAAACCATTCAATAAAATATATAAATCAAATTAAAACTCTTCTTGTTACAAGTAATATGAAGGCTTGCAACAATTTATATGACGAATGTCTAAAGTTGTAAGTGAATAGTGTTTTTAAATAAGTAAAATAAAATAATTCCACATTTTTCATGCTACAGACAGAGCACATCAATTGCTTGTTTTTTTTCTCAATAAGATACAAAAGATCACGCGAATTTTAAACTATAACTTTGCTGCCCAAAAAATAGAGATAAAGACATGAGTTTTTTTTTGATTTTCTTATGAAAAAAAAAATAAGAAAATAATAAAATTAAACAAACTTAGTTCGTAGGCTGAGCGCCCGATTAGGTCCACTTAGTTACATATAAATAATAATAATTATGCTAGTTTCACATTTTTGTCCAGCATGTTATTAGATTTAAGTTTAAATGATTATAAAAATGAATTATAAAAAAAAATGTGCATTTGCTGCTAAGCAGAACGTTGTGGGTTCGATTCCTTTTTCTACTCGTGCCCATAAAGTTTTTATTTCATCTTTCACGGGCACTTCCTCTTGCGAAGACCTGACAAATCTTCCAAAAGTATCAATCTGTCATGAAAAAGTGCTTCTCAACTTTGCCGTTCGGAATCAGCGTTAAATTGTAGGTCCCGTCAATTCTTCACACATACCTACTCAAAGAATTGTTGATGAGAGTAAGCCACTAAGGGCTTGGCTCTTCAAGAGCTGTCACGCCGCTATATTTTGTATGTCCACCTGAGCGATTAATATTCATTTGTTTATTTGGTAAACGTATAGCTAAAAAAAAAATATCGAGAATATCAACATTCTCATTGGATCTATAAATCCAAAA
Source organism: Sphaerophoria taeniata (assembly GCA_943590905.1). Lineage (NCBI taxonomy): Eukaryota > Metazoa > Arthropoda > Insecta > Diptera > Syrphidae > Sphaerophoria > Sphaerophoria taeniata. The sequence goes on from OX016541.1 coordinate 32,881,850, forward strand.
TATTTTTTTTTTTCATTTTTCAATGGTGACTGCTTCTTGCGAAGTATTGAGACCTACAAACCTTATTGTAGAGTTTAATAGTTTGTTGGATATACGTTTGAAGTCGGCATAAAATTAAAGGTCTTCTCAATTTCCAACAGACTCAAGGAATTTTTAAAGATTATAAATAAATAAGGCATAGTACTGTCAAAACACTCTTCTCATTTGACATTTGAGTCAATTTTCTTCTACCCAACAACAGTAATGATTTCTACAACCAAATATGTATATTTAACCCACTGCGTGCTGCTTTGGTTAAAAAAAAATGTGTGATCAAAGATGAGTATTCCATATTATGTCTGCTGTCTGAATCTACATAGTAACATCCTAACTTTCTAAGAAGGAGCGGATTGTAAAAGGTTGTAGTAACTACTTCTGCGAAAAGTACGGATCAAATAAGTCGCAGCTGTTTTACAGGCAATAAAGCAAGCAAATCAGAACACGTTAATCACTGAAAATCTTACAAAAACAATTTCACTTATTATTATATATATTATAAATTATTTCAATCTTGATATGTATAACATTTCGCTGATGCTTAATATCCTTAATTTCACTAACTCCTCAAAAATGTATTGTATTCCCAAAACCACTCAAAATAGGTTTGATACACAAATACAACCACTTCAAAGCGATTGCCAATTCAAGTGAAATATTTTATTTGCTCATCATAACCATATCAACGCTCTTGCGCTAACCAAACTTTCACAGATCAACAATCACTTCACCACAAGCGCATTAAATAGAACAAATTCGATTCAATAATAGTACCTACGCAAGACGTATTGATACATACATTTGGGTATTGGTTTTGACGTTCAAAGACAACCAAAACCAATCCTCTAAGAAAACAAAAAACTCGAGGAAATAATTTAACATTTTGCTTAGTAGTTGATTCGATCGAACAGTTTGCTTTAATTCAAACAAAAACTCAGTCATGATGAAAATATAAAATTTCCTTCATAGCTGTCGATTTGCATCTAATTAGCCTAAAAGGATTTCTGCTTCTGCTTCTGCTTCGATTTAAAAGCAGACATCCCCCATCCACCCGGGGGCGAATGATGGCGCTCTCACTGTTGCGATGGCGTTTGGATATACATAGAATTGCTTTCATCACAAACTCCTTCTAGCGCGATTTATGAATTTGCTCGACTTATTGTTATTCAACAAAAATCAATTTCGCTGAGTACGGCGTCTTTTATTCTAGCTCGTGCTGGACTTTTAATAAACAACTTTTTGAGTGGCATCCAATATAATGTTTTTTTTTGTGTTCTTAATTTTTTGTTGATTTTTGAATTTCCTTTTTTAATTAAACAATATGATTGCATTAGTCTTGCTTCTGACATAGTCTCTCTCTCACTTTGACGGTGAACAAAGCGCATACAAAAGCGGACCATTCTGAATTAAATTTCGTCTTCTTCTATTTATTTTTTGCACACAAAAATAGAGCATCACATGCTTGCACCAATATCCTATAAGTTGATCAACATGCACATGGTAGTGGCAGCCGGCGACGACGACGAGACGCAGAGCAGGAGTACGAATCCCTGTCAGAATACACATTTCCGTTTACCTATTGGCTATTAAATAAATGACATCCTTGATTGCAAATCAGCATTTAATATGTGCAATTTTGTGAGGCAATTTCGTACACACATTCACTGCTGCTGGTGTGTTTTGTGTATTCGACAATTCGACACAAAATTTCGTTTCTCTCCTCAATTCAGGTGAATGGTTTGGATGACTGCCTTCCTTTGCAGGATTGTATCTATACAATTGGGAACTGGTGATAACTTTGTCGAAGTTTGAAAAAAAAAACCCATCCGGATTGCCACTCGAAACTCGCAGAGAGAGAGAGCCATAGTTTTTGTGCTCGTAGAGATGTTACACGTGACAAGGATGCAATACGCTATAATGCCGACGAACAAACTAGGTGATGAGAATAAACAACTTTTTAAGCCCCAACAAAACCACGCTTAACCGGCTCTCTGATAAGTTTTATGTTTGTGTTGATTTGCTTTATTTTTCATTTCAAACTGTATTTGTGGAATTTTATTTCGGTCGAATTTAACGTTGGTTTTTTGTTATTGTTTTTGTTTTCACCCGAATTTTAAGGATATTTTGTTGGTTGGTGTAAATTGTTGACGTTAGGCATTTGCGAAATTGTGTGAGATGGAGATAAGGGCAGTATATTTAGAGCTAGGGCGGTCTACTGATTAAACTGATGAATTTTCTGATGAATTTTTTATCTAGCATCGCTAGATGCTGTCAAAAGTGAAAGAAGCAATTCGATAATTTTTGATGTTAAAAAGAGAAATGGAAATTTCTAGTTCAAATTGTGCGACCCAAGTAAAAATAAAAAAAAAGAATACTGAAATTTCTTTCACAGATTCTGATCTTTTGCTTTAAATAAAAATGAACCCATTTTCATAGTTCACAGATGAAGAATAGCATACTGTATGTCAAGATTATGTTTTCACATTCGCATCATTATACAAAACCCAACACTACCACATACATCCAGAAACAACAAAACATCGATGAAACTTTCAAAAACACCAAAATCTAAGGTTGGATGGAATTCTATAGCAAACCAACCACCTACATAGTTTTAATTCTCCACAACAAATTTTCACTTGATCCATTTTCACAGACTTTGGTACATTCATACCCAAGAGAATACAATACACTTTATAGCCTTACCTATGCACAACTACACATAAAAACTGAATTCTATGCAAATACTCGTACAAGTATCAAAAGCAAACATTTCACTCACCATCACTCAAGTTCTTCCGTATGCCATATCATAACAATGACGCTCTCACAATGAATGAAAGCATCTTAAGGATTTCCAAATATACTGCATTTTATAAAAGATTTCAACACTTGACAAAAAAAAAATGCAAAGAACACAAGTAAGCACGCTTAACCGCATTTGATTTGAATACAAAATTTAGAAAAACAAAACTGTTAACTGAGGGTTTGGTACATTTTATGCTACAAACAATGTCTCGAAGATCCTTTTTTCTTTTTTCTAAGGCTTCAGTTTTTGTCAGGTTTTTTGAAGGCTACTTTTTCATTCTGTTTTTGTTTGAAGCCTTGAAAATGTTCCATGTAATGCAGCAAAGAGAACGGTAGTGTCCAGATTTTTAAACTTGAGTCTGTTTTTTATTTATTTTCATTTAACTATTTTTCGTCCTAAAAAGAGGTTTTTTCGTCTACAGCAAGAGATAACATAGCGTTTTTAACGAACAATCTGGAACTAACTTATTTCCCCCCAAAAAAAAAACAACAACTACAAATATTTGAACGAAGAATTTTAATGCTTCGTTCTATATGATTCTAAGAGTTTGGTGTCATAACATTTCTGTTTTTGAAGAAGGGTGTGACCTCATAACTCTCAGTGAAGAAGTAGATTCTCATGAAAAAAGTTGTGTTTTTTGGGATAAAATTGCATTGGGGCAAAAGTTGTTCGGAAAAGTAAATGCGGTCATATGGCCTCCAATCTTTCGGCTTGCGGTTTTCGGTCCATCAATGCTATCATGCATATTTTTAAATAATGCTAAGATTTTCATCATTTCTGCCATTTTTAAAGTTGATTTGTTGATTTTAATTTTATGTAAATTTTAATTTTTTTTAGTTAATTTGAAGACTCGGAAATAATAGCAAATAAAATGCATTTAATTTTTCTTTATAAACTAGTCTCTTCCTTCGACAAACAACCCCACCACCATTTGATATTTCCATAAGCCAAATCAAGTTGTGACGAAAACAATAATTTTTTATTGGTTCATTGATTTCGTTTCAAAATATCAAAAACAACCTTGTTTGAATACCATTATAAGAGCACTTAGTTACAGTTTTTAAAAACCGTGTCAAGGGATTTTCTCAAAAGTCACGTAATTGCACAATTTCAAAACTACGTATCAAATACACCGGCACCAAAACCCATTAAACTACAACGAGTGAAAAAATAGTATCGATTTTGTGTTGTACAAAATGTTAAATCCTTTTATTTAAAGCTGCATTAAAGCGAAATAAACTGTCCTTGCACCACAGAGGTAAATGCTCTTTAAATGAACATTATCGACTATACCTAATTAAAAATCTTTTGCTAAATGAGATGCCTATCTCGTGTCTGATGACGCTACATTTTTACGTTTGCTTAGCCTTGCGTGACCCGTAATATAGCTTGATGCTTCATCATGTGGAAATTAAAAAAAAAAAAAAAACTAATAATAATAACACACAAACACAATGACATGAATATGCATTTTCCATACTCAAATGTGTGCAGAGTATTATGTTTGACGGAAAAAAGCAAAGAAATCTATAGATTGTTGCAGTTACCAGCGAACAAACGACAACAACAAATCTATATGAGAGAGAGAGAGAGAGAGAGAGAATACATAAACAACATGTTGACGTTTTCATTTTCCACTCAAGCAGAAAGAGAAAGGACCTCAATATTTATCCGGCAACGATGAAAACTGAACAAACAGGAAATGCGTTCATTCTGATGTTTGGGTTCTGTGTATTTTTTTTACTCCTCTTCTGGTTTCGATTTTTTGAAAGCGTTCAAAAATTCTTCCTTTTCACTACGTTCTCAAGGACAATCCGTACTAAGATGAAAAAAACATCAAAGCTTTCAACAAATTAAAAGATCTTCTGCAGCATTGTAACAAAGGCTCCTGCTGCCAAACAAACAAGAGCCGTCGGCCTTCTAAAACTTCTTCTTTTTCCGCATTTGAAGGGAAAAAAACAATCACCTTAAAATCCCAATCAAAGAAAGTTGCCCAACCCAATTTGTACGGATAAGCAGCTAAGCGAAGGACCACTTTTCAATTTCGTCCTTAAAGGAAAAAAGAAAACAGGAAAAATTGAAAGCACTTCCTAGTTCCTTCATTAATCCATTTCGATGATTCCAAGAAATTTGAACAAAAGTCGAAACTACTATGCGCAATTCAATGAAATTTCGGAGTTTCCCAAAATGTCCTTACCAAGAAATAGAGTTTGAAAAATTGTTTTTCATTGCAAAAAAGTGTTGATTATGACATGAATTCTGTGAACATTTCCAGACATTTAAATTCTTCGAAAACCGCTGGGCCTCGGCAAAAATGTCGTCTACGTTTTCAGTATACCAGTATTTCCATTTTTCGTCAGCTCTCTTTTTTTATAACATAAAACTAATGCCTGGGGCAGCTAGTAGCATATGGCAGCTAATGTATACGAAATGAAACTTAAAACGGCTGAACTGAAAATAATACTTTTTCATTCAACATCGGCCATTGTTCCCGATAAATAGGTTGGGTTGGCGGAGAAGCTGCAACTATGCACAGCACATACATTGGCAAATTGTTCCATGTCCAGGATGGTGCAGCGTGAGGCTATCATCACAGTTTGAGTTTTTGTATTCTTTGTTTTTTCTCTTATTTTGAAATCTTCAAATGACTTTTTGTTCTTTTTGCCCATCGCCTTAGTCGCCATTTGTTCCCGTTATCCATTTCTTTCTTGCTTTGCAGAATCCTTGAATGCAAGGGGACAACTCTCAGTGCAAATTTCTACGAAGCTTTTGTTTGTGTGTGGTGTTTTTTTGTGTTCTACAAAACAAAAACAAACAAAAAAAAACGATCTTATGAAATGTAGGACACGATGTAAACAATGACAACTTTGAAATGTAGACACATGCAATTGTTTGAGAGCGTAGCGACCACTGCTATAGCTACTTGCTGAGAACATGCAATTTTACTTAGAAGAAGCATTTAATAACATTCGTGCTGTGGACGAATTTTTGGTACTTAAAAAACATCGATATCGAGATTTCGATTAAACATTTCTATGGTCCGGATGCTGGATGAATTATTTACAGGAAAAGCAATTTTCAGTTTGTCGGATATTTGTTGAAATAGCTTCCATTAATATCAAATTTTCTCAAATCGCAAAATCAAAGAAATTTGATCGATTTAAAAATGTAATAATAAAACCAAGAATACTCAATTCTATCTATCATACTAGCTCACCCAGCTAATTTTGTTTTTTATGCATGGAATTAAAAAATGTCACAAACTTGTTGTTAAGGTACTAGCGTAAATCGTCGTTTTATTTTATAGATTAGAGATTACGGATAAGCAATCATTCGAAGGGCCCGTAGCCTTGGTTACATGGTGAAACTGTTAATAAAACGAATAACACAAAAGACCTATTAAAATTAGCATTGGTTTTGTGAGTGCATCTTCGAATTAAAATTCCCGGAGATAAATTGATAGATTGCAAAGTTGTTGGAGCTTTCAAGAGAAATAAATTAACTTAATTTCAATACGCAGGTGGCCATGGTTCAGAGGATAGAGTAGTGGATTGCTAAGCCGAACGCTACGGGTTCAAACCCCAGCTTCAGCAGCATTCTTTTTCTACAAAAATCGCCAGCTTATCTGAGGCCACCTGTGCGATAACATGAGGCAATACAAATTTAAGTCTCCTCCTCTGAGCCACGTAGGTTTCTGTTATGTGTGCTTTCTTTCTATGTGTCTATCTGTCTCTCTCTCTGTTGTTTTAATGTGTTGTTCTGTCCCAGCCGATGTTCTCAGTCACCAGTGCTGCTATGTGTCTGTAGTTAGTTACATTTATGTGCGAAGTACTGTGAAATGTAATGTAATGTAATTTCAATATCTTTACCATTAAATTCTCAATAAAACTGTCATTTTAATGTTAGCCAGTTTACTTTAGTTCAGCAAATTTTAAAAGCGAAATTGAGCAACTTATTTTTGGCTTTCGAAGACAATCGGGTATATGAGAAAAGCCCTTTTTCTGTAATTTTTGAAAACATCAAATTAAAATTACAGCTTGTAATACTACTACTACTACTAGAAATCTAACTAACAAATTGTTCAAAGTCAAGTTTATAAAAAAAATTACGTATACGCCACAGTATATAGTCATTATCAACCGAACAAAGCTTTTAAGTTATGTATCTAAAAATGAGTAATAATTTTTCTATCTTGTGCCTGAACTTATAACACTTTTAACATTGGAAATATGTGGATAAAGAAGAAAAAGGAAGAAAGACTTGAAATCGAAACCCCGGAAAACGATATCCTGCAAAGAGCCTTTTTCGGGACGAAGGTACGCTTTTTTGGAGTTGGAACTACAGACAATAACCACCAATTTTTCGAACAACAACATTTCTCACTCGGTGGGTATGTCGAGGTGCCATTGCATCCAGAAAAAGTGACTGTTTATTTTTCTCTTATGATCGAAAGATATCATTCATCCGATGGAGAGTTACACTCAACTCGGAGTGATATGCTCGAATGATAACCAGATTTTTTGCCCGGTGATTGAAGATAATAACTTGGACGATACCTATAAGGTTCCTACAAGCCACACAATCAATTTTGACATTATTGCATGAGAATTTTCCTGGTCGGGTATTTTTATGTTTTGACGATGTGAATTGGGCACTATGATATGCGATTTGACACCGTTAGATTTTTTCTATGCAAAAGCCCATGTTTATGCAAATAGTCCTCGAACTGTAGATGTATCGTCGCCCGAGAATTGGTTTGTTCCATACGCCACTTTTGTCGTTTTCGAGTTAGGAATGGATTCTATGGGAATTTTGTATGCTCTTTCTAAATCTGTGATCAGATTTGTGCTACGTCTTTTCAATCCCGAGATATCCAACATCAATTTTGTTCCATATTCACCAAAATCAACATTTTCTAGAATTGTTTTGTGCCATAAACCATTTTTTGGCGTTTGGGACATTTTTTCCATATATAATTTGTCAAGTTTTTTGTCAGAATTGTTTTGTTCCACGTGCATATTACGGTGACAAGGGATAGAAAAAATCCTAAGAATGTTGAGAATTGGTTTGTCCTACGTGCACTTGTGTTAAAGAAATGCTATGTTTATGGGACAATCATCGCAAACAAAATTTTAGTATTGGTTTGTGCCATATCCATTACAATTGTGTAGATATCCTGAGATTATTGTATGAAATCATTTAGTCCTGGCTTGGCTTGACAACTACTTGACTCTTTAAGCGATGAAGATGGTAATGAATTCAATTTTGAACACTTTTTTCGAAGAAGGTTAAGTTCAAATGACTCAGCCCTTGTTTTGCAAGATGGTCAATCAAAGTGAAAACTTCATTGAAACTATAGATGCATACGGTGAAGAAAATTTCAAGTCGCATCTGCGGCTGAACCGCTTAACTATAAATCAATTAACAAGTACATTACTTCCTTAAGAATTGCTGTACCTACTATTTTTATTTAACTGCGTTTTTTTTTTAGTTGAATATTCACAGTCGGAATTCATCTCAAATCCATAAACTTCGTTTTATATGCTGGAAAACCTAGTATTGGCGCAAAAAATAGAGGTACTAATCTATGTATGGTATATAAGCAACACTATCACTTTAAGGCAATTGGGGAATCTATTCGGTGTATCAAAATCTTCAGCCTGGGGTGTTGTGGGTCGAGTAAGCAGCTGGCTTGTTTCCAAAGCAGATGTGTATATAAAGTGGCCACAAGGAGAACGTATCTCTGAAAACTGCCGTCAGTTCGAAGCAAAAAAAAAACTACGAGGTGTAATCGGTGCCATTGATTGCACGCATATTACGATTGCTGCACCAAAATTAAACAAAGAGTGCTATTACAATCGTAAGCAAAACTTTACCATTGTTTTGCAAGGGGGCGTCGATGCTGAAAAAAAAAATTCATTGACATTTGTGTTGGCGAGCCAGGATCTTTACACGATAGTCGTGTTTTGCGAAGATCGGCTTTGTATAGAAGAGCTCACTCTTACTTTGCCCAATTGTTGTCCAACAATACATTTCTGTTGGGTGATTCAGCCTACCTTGCTTCAAAATAGTTCCACCTTACAAGGACTACGGCCAACTTACGGACCAACATCTAGCATTTAACAGCCTGCATTCAGCTACAAGAATGGTAGTTGAAAATGCATTCGGCTTGTTAAAAGTACGATTTATACGCCTAAACTTTGTGATAGCGCAGTAGAACTGCTTTAATTTTTTTTTTTTTTTTTTAAAGAAAAATGTTTAAAAAAAAGATATAATCGATTTTCTTTTAAAATTTTAGCATCCTGCTACATGCATTCTTGCCTTTCACATTATGCATTGATGAGAATTGGTTTGTGCCATATCCATTTTTGTGTGTCCCACGTGTATGGAAAAACAAATCATTTTCAAAATGTATGAGGTGGGACACAAGCCAAAAAAGTAGACTTTTGTGCTGATAAAGGTATCTTGTTAACGGTAAGGCAAAAAACTTTGAAAATTGGTAGGTGAAGTTTTAATAAGATTAACTTCAATTTAAAAAAAATAAAAGAAAAATCCTATCGCACAGTTTCGGAGTACTAAGCACGCGAACCTTTAAATGCGTTTTTCTCGAAAAAGTGCCAATGGCGTATGGAACAAACCAATTCTCGGGCGACGGTATTACAAACCAACAGCACTCAAGTTTTGGTCGAGATACCGGCCGATATGTGGGAAAAAGTGGTTAAAAATTACTTAAAAGAATCGCATGCAGCGAAAACTCCTGATCCGGACAATTGAATGACATCGTTTATCACACTTTATTGCAAAGACAAAACTTTATAATGAAATAAATTTTTCATTGAAAATGTATCATTTTGTTTGTTTTATTTAGCTTTACATTCGAAACCGAAAAATATGACCCTTTATTAAAATTTCTTAAGCACATGATCCCATTTTCAATTTTTTTTTCCAAATCATGTTCTTATGACTGTTTTTTCGTCAATATAACATTAAATTTGTATTTCGCTGCGAAAACTGTAGCGAATTTAAGACAAATAGTATTTTCCATAAACTTTATTTCCATTGACACATTTGTCTTTGCTATTGTCCTTTCGTTTCTCCTCTTCGACAAATCCAAAAACCTAAAACTTACCTGACAATGTATCGAAATTAAAGAGAATGCCAACCGGCAGCAATAGGCAAAGGCAAAGTATTAGGAAGGAAGTTCATTATTACGCTCCAACGCCGACTGTGTGTAGCTACCTCAGATAACTTGAAACAAATTAAACGTGTTTCAATGCACGGTTGGTTAGGCGTATTTAACCAAGGACTTAAACTATTAAACTTGGTAGGTTCTCGTCACCTATCACATGGAACAGTTATTTCAAATTTTCTCTGTATGCGAGTATTTAAAAGAAGCTTAAAAAAAATCTCGGTGAGTATGCGTGTAATGTTCACAGCCAAAAACGGTTGCCTGCACTACAATCATCATCATCGTCATCTCCACTGGACAGCCAAGCAACATTCCATAACCATTTTCCCCACCACAGAGCATCATTCGCTCAGCATCACACCATACCGAACCGCACCCTTATTTCCAAATGGGTCATCTTGCAAATTCTAAACTTTCTCTACAAAATTTTGTTGTACCTATGGATATATAGATAGACGTTCCGTTTAATGTGTAATAGTGTACCGGGTGTTACGATACATGTTGTTAGTGTAGTTGTAATAGCTGCAACTTGCCGATAGCTGCTGTGGCAGAAAACGTTACCTTCAGCTGTAATTAAATCACCGTGCTCACCAGTGACTGTCATTAGAGAGAAAGCTTTTAAAATCTCACCCACCCATTTGTCAGTCAGTCAGTAGCTGTATATATGTATGATGTAACATACAATTTGCACAGTGCCATATATCGTCGTTTCTCCTCTTCGTCATCGTGTTGGCTGTCGCGTATGTCAGTTAGATAGCAGTAGTGATGGGACAGAAGCAGGAGGTATAGGTTTTAGTTGGAAATGTAGAATACGCCTTCTGTGAATTGATGGTAATGACGTTGTTGATGTGTTGTAGATAGTGAAGAACAACGAGCAAGACAGAAGGAGCCTTAACTAATGCACTTGCTACTGGGCTCGTTCTTTTTTTGCCTTTTTTTCTGAACCTTCATTTTCAAAGCATCAAATCCCTTCTTTCCGATTACGATGACAGCCTCTGTACAAACTCTTTATAGAGGATAGATCTCACTAGTCGGAATGCAGGTTTTGAAGAGGCAAATTGAAGGCGACCTAGCTACATCATTTTCCTACGTGTTTAAAGTTAAGGCACACTGAATCATGTTAGACGCTGCTAAGGCGCAACTAAGCTACGTTCAAAAAGTGTTGTAGTAATTTTTGAATTTTGACCTAAAGGTGTTCCATCAAGGTTATTGGGAAATTTTCAAAAACCTTTTTTCACTACATTCTCTGAGGAGAAAATGACGTGCGACAAAGAGAAGTTCTCATCATTTTGCATCCTAGCATTTATCAATTTAAAAAAAAAATTACATTTCTTTTCATCCCACAGATTAAACTTTTAACCCTTCCTTTCAGCATCCTGCCAACATTTCCTTTCAAACTTTCAAAGTTTTCGAAAAATTTATTTTCCTCCCAAACAAAACAGTACAAAACCGAAGAATAAAAAACTCTAGCTCATTCAATTTCTATGCATCATATAAAAATATCGCTAGGTAGCTTAATGATCACATCCGTCCAATTAAAAAACATCAGCCATCGAGTAAAAGCAAAAAAGCAACTACAAACACGCTTGCAGTTTTATTGGAAAAGAGGAACAGTAAACTCACAAACTTCCGCTAAAACTGCCAATTATAACTTTTTGAGCAAAAATACACACAATAAAACCAAAAATAAAGAAAATGTCTTACTTTGTTGCAGCATATTCAAAACCATCACCACCACCACCAGCATCAGCCACTCCAGGCAAAAAACTGACTGGTTTTTGAAAACAAAGCATAGTAAAAACTTTTGCCACTTGACCTCCTCTCAAGCTCCGATGATAAATTGAAAATAAAAAAGAAATCATAAAATAATAAAAACACCAAACGACGCCAAACAAAGCATCTACAAGAACTGCAGCTGCATTGTGCCCAACTGACCGCCCGCCATGACCAACAATCAATCAGTGTGGCTCTGGCTACTGTGCACCCTGGCACACTAATTTATGCTCTGCTAATTAACAATTTCAATCTTTCGCTTCAAACGGCACTCAGAAACTTGAAAATAATACTATACAAAAAAAAGAAGAGAAATCCATGTACCTACTACATACACCTATTTTAGATGCCAAAGATGTGTGTGGCATTTACAGACCTTTTGCAACGAATTAATTTGCATATTGTATCCAGCGACGAATTGATGGGACACATATTTATATTGTGCATAGAATCCTACTTCTGACTAGCGAGTTATTCCTTATTTATTATTTATTTTATTAGGCTGGTAACCATAAGGCAGGGAATATAATCTCTGACACAGACATTGTGGATAATTGGGTTGAGTGTTCTTTTCTTTATACAGATTGTGTGTTAGTAAAATTGAGTTACGGCGAGGACGATTAAAGCTTTGAAAATCTGTATTGTAAGCCAGAGAACGGATTTGGAATGTAAGAATCTAGAAATTCAGTTAACGTAATTTTGACCAAAGTGAAAATGCAAGATAAACCACTTGGGGCGAGCTTTATAACCGCTGCTCAAACAAAGATCAAGACAACTTCTTAACCAGTTAAAACTGCAAGAAGAAGAAAATGCAAATTTGCTCTTCTGGCTCAAACCACTTGGGGCGAGCTTTATAATCGCTGCTCAAACTCAGATCAAAACAACTTCTTAACCAGTTAAAACTGATGACGAAAACATATTGATCACACACAAGGGGATGGACTAGCCTGCCTCTTCTTCAACATGGTGTTGGAGATAGCAATTCGTGATTCTGGAACATCTACAAGAATGATCCAATTATTGGCTTATGCAGAAAACAAAACGACATCTCTTCATCTGCAGAAAACGATGTAAAGAAGTCGTATGCCTTTTTAATATATGGTTTTTTCCTATACTGAATTGAAGCTTCGCTTATACAATGCACACTCACTACCTGTATGAAATCTATTAATAAGACTGATACCATCGTACTAAAATCACCTCAACTACTACTGCAGAATGGTACAATAGTAGGTATAAATTAAGTATTATTGGTGAATTATTGGCAGCTTGAAATGGTCAGATCATTTTATCATCGGAACTTACCCCCACCAGCGGTAAGGACTTTCGATCTTGAACAGAGTCCGTGGTAAATGCTGATTTGTGGTTAGTGGTTCAACCGTCCGTATTAATCGCCAACAGGGGCTTTGGTACCTGCCGATCCGTGGCATCAGGTGCATTATACTTTCTGATCTGTTCCACCAGGGGCTGGTATGGGCAAATAGAAACAAATGCGCTAAATCCCTAGCGTTCCAATTCATGGAAGGGAACAGTGCCGTAAAGAATGGCGTAGATCAGGACACCTGAGGCCTTGAAGTGAGACATTAAATAGTGTTAGTTAATGATCGGAATAAGTGGAAGATCTTGTTGAAGAATACCCGGATATCAGTTGTGGCGCAGGTGAAAGAAAAATATCATCTGCCAGGCCAGGTCACCTCCAACATTCTCATTAGTCTTACAATCCGTGCTACAGGCCTCCAAATGACTGCCTCGAATAGCTGCAAAGAACCACATACTAAAAATTATCGACCGATTGCACTTACGTCCCTTCTTTCTAAGGTCATGGAAACGCTTATGAACTATCAGCTCAAGAAATATCTCGAAGACCGAAAACTTCTTAATGACCGGCAGAACGGCTCCCACAGCAACAGATCCACCGGTGATCTGATGGTTTATCTCACCAGTGGAACAAATCTTTACATCATTTTGGAGAAAGTAAGATTGTTGCACTTGATATTTCAAAGGCATTTGATAAAGTCTGGCATCTTGCTCTTTTATCGAGGAGTCCCTCCTTCGTTGGATTAGAAATTTTCTTCCGAACCGTTCAATACAAGTTGTACTGGACGGATTCAAGTCTAAAACCCACAATGCTGGTGTGCCCCAGGGCTCCGTTTTGTCTCGGACCTCTTTCTCATTCTCATAAATGATCTCTTGTCTGTAACTTCTAATCCAATGAATTGTTTTGCTGACGATAATACCCTTAGCTTTTTTAATTCGTTCCCAGACTCACATCCCTCCTCTTCGGATGTGGAACTGCAACGGCAAAATATGATAAGCTCATTAAACTCTGATGTGAACAGCATTGTACAATGGGGATTAAAAAACCGCGTAGTGTTTAATGCTTCGAAATTCCAATGCTGTCTTGTACCGTTAAAGCGAGATAAGACCCCTTTGCCACTGTCTATGAGTGGAACTTTATCAATGAGACCGAACATCTCGAGATTCTCGGTATGCGCATCACTGACCACCTTTTGTGGAATGAGCACATATGCGATGTCGCCAAAAATGCCGCAAGATGTTTGGGTTTCTTAAGACGGTGCAAGAAATTCTTCTCCCCGTCTGATCTGGGTCTTTTATGTGATTCTCTATCAATTCACGAAAGCTATACCCTATACGGGTCCTCTAAGTAGAGAAAATAAGAAAATTATCAGTTGCACCAAGGCCATGGCTTTAGCAATGCACACCTGACAAAACCAAAACTGTGCTTCTAGCTCACCGAACAAGAACAGAGTCATCTAGCGACATTGTCAACATCCCCTTCAACACATTTCCAACGGGTAAGATGAAAGTGATGCTGAGAGATTCAATAGAACTGAGGATGATGATGATGATGTTCTACCAACATTCATACATGCATCCGCTAATAATGATGTTTGTAGATGTTGATGACAATAATTATGAAAGACTTTAGCTGGTTGTGCTCGTGTGTGTGCCTAATGAATATTCAAGCAATTAACATAATTGATTGTTGTCCAACAAAAGCTCACTTTCCTCTCTCCCTCTCCCCGTCTATTCCTTTGTTGGTGATTATAGTGGGGACTGTAAAATACAACACCCTCTGCAACCACTCTCTCGTTAATCTTGACAGTGATTTTGTGTTTGCCGTTGAAACGCATAGATTTTTTTTTTATTTTCTCGTTCAAACGGTTCTTCTAATCGATATTAAGACACATCCAGTTTTTTTTTCTATTCGATAACACTTTGCCTTGGCCGGAAATCCGTCGGGTGAGAGAAAACTATTTTTTGTCCCACGATGAACTTTTTCTCCATCTTCGATAAATCTTCGTTTTTATTTTTCTGTTTGTTTCGTATTTTTCGAACAAGATTTTATCTATTTCAGACTTGCGGGTTTTTGTTTGTGTCCTCGTTGGTCGGCTAGATAGTTACCATACCGTTTTAATCGATTATTGCATAAATATTTTATCAACATGAGAAAATTCTCTAAGCAGTTTGCTCAGCTGATCAAAGTGTTGTTAAAGTTTTTGAGTATGATGGAATGAAGTTGTTCAAAATTCTCTGTGAACTTGGGACTAATGGATAAATCTATGAATTTTTGAAAAATTGATTATGAAATGTAAAGTGCTGCAAAAATGAAACCGAAACTAGAAATAATTGAATTGTTTCAAGGAAACAAACGTAACGAGAATGGATGGCATTCGTAGCAAGTCTTGTGGGTACAGGAAGAAGACCTTTCATTGAAGAATTAGGTTTTGGACTAAAACACTTATAAGTAGAATCTATTTTTCTGGAGTCCTGGTTTTATTTCATTTGCAATGTTCGTATCCAATGACAACCTTTCAATTACTTTCAACCTTGAAAAACGCAAAAGTCTTATCTAATATTAATTTGTTTTCATTTCAGATCATCACCACCAAAAAAAGGAAAGAGACACATCATTCACACCTCTTCTCTTCACGCAATTAAAACATAAGTTTTCAATCAAATATAAACAATTCAAACAAATCCAAAGCCAAACAAAAAATTAACATGTTGAAATTCAATCAACAACGAAGTTAATACCAATAAAATGAAAAATTAATTAAAGTGAAACGATATCCCATAAGGACCATCCTAGAACACTTTATACAAAAATACAAAAAAAAAAATAATAAAATAGTTTTAGCTAAACAAAAAAAGAGAAAAATAGATTAATTAAAATTAACAATTTACCTAGTCTAATATTGATCAATGCGCTTAATTGTGTTTGTTACCAATATTAATAATAGATCAGCGTCGTCGTCCTATTCGAATGGCAACGAAGAATCCTAATTGTGCGTTTAAATCATAGCGTTCTACTTTACCAAGCAGAATCGCTATTGCAACAGCCGTCATGAGAATCACTGCCCCGTTTAGGGCTCTTATGATAGCCCATCTGTTTTATTGTGTTGCACCGGCTGGAGGTAAGTGGTCGTTTTGAATGTTTACATATTTTCCATTGTTTTTTTTCTTACTAATTTACAAATACTTACATGTTTGTCCAAGAACGAAAAATTAAGTTTTATTATTTTATATATAATATAATAATAACGGACACGGGGCGGACACGATCTTTTTTTAATGGAATGCATTATTCGATGAAAAAGTGAGAGAAT
Organism: Sphaerophoria taeniata; assembly: GCA_943590905.1. Lineage (NCBI taxonomy): Eukaryota > Metazoa > Arthropoda > Insecta > Diptera > Syrphidae > Sphaerophoria > Sphaerophoria taeniata. Next base: position 32,898,288 of record OX016541.1, read on the forward strand.
ATGAAAATGTTTTTGCTTAGAAAAAAATTAGTTAGTTAAATATGTATATACATATATATTGATGTTCAACTCGATATTATGTGAGTTTACATCTCATTGAATAACTGATTACCATTAAGTTAGCTGTATTAAGATTTCCTTTTCATTCTATAATAGGTCTGTATAATGAAGAAAAACTGGATCAGAACAGCACAGAACAGCACAAGTGAATGACAACTGTCAGAACAAGTTGGAACAGAAAATATCAGTTTCTGTCAGTTTCTTTTGACAGTTTCCAATCAGCTGTTAAATAAAAAATTGTGCAAGTCAATTCAAATTGAATTAAAATTTTATTTGCTTAAAAGACCATGGATACATCATCAGATTTTTGTGAAGAATTTTTACTTGAGGGTATGAATATGATCATGATGGAAGCTTCAAGCTTTATTTTCACTTCCTCAAGCGATGATGATACAGATTTAATATGGATTTGGTATTTTTCCATTTTCAAACAATATTTTTTAAATTCATAAACAATAATTTTCAATTGAAATTTTGACATTTGATGTTTGGCACTTAAGCTACACCAGGAAAAAAGTAGGGGCAGAAAAAATTGTACTAAACTGAGCTGAACAACTTTTTTTCTGTTTTCTGTTTCTGTTTTCTGTTCTTTTCTGTGCGGAACAGGTTCATTAAACAGACCTATTCACATTTCCAATTCATTTCACAAAATCTTTGTGAAAAAGACCTCAACTACCCTAAGTCATTTCATCAAATTAAGGAATATAAATACATATTTACTAGTTTGATTAATAGCACAATTTACATTGCATTATTTGAGAAGACACCCTTTGGTGGATATTATAAAATTTGCCTTGTTCTCCCTGACGTAACAACAAGAGTTTTGATAACCTTTGTCGTTAAATCTGCTATCTATTTTGATCTCGATTCCTCCCACGTATCATATTTCTACATGGCCAAAAACTATTGCAATGTCAGTAAGAATTTTTGGTCATTTATAAAAAAATATGAAAAATTCTTCATCTTCATCGGTTCCTACACACGTTGACAATGAAACTCCAGTTGTTAGAACTCTCTCGCGGAAGCTAATCTATTCGCTAGGCAGCTTGCCTCCAATTCAGCAAACAATGTGCATCATATCTCCACCATTACTTGTCTGCGTCAATGATTCCATGGGACAATAATCTTCTTTCGCACTTGTGCTGTGGCGAGAGTCCTAAAAGATCTAAATAAACATACATCCACTGACTGGTCTGAATAGTAGCTATTATAGAGGAGATGTATTCTTTCACGCTGGCAAAACCCTTGCCTTCTGGGCTCTTTTTCGAGTAAAAGCCTATTCCAAATTGGGAGAACCTTCGTTTTCCTCCAATTATCGTCCGATTGTTCTTACGTCCCTTCTTTCTAAGGTCATGGAAATGCTTATAAACTATCAGCTCAAGAAATATATCCAGGAACGAAAGCAGTACGGCTTTCGCAGCAACAGGTCCACTGATGATCTGATGGTTTATCCTACTGAATAAGAACAAACCAAGTTAAGCCAAATTTTAGAGAAAGAAAGATTGTTTCATTTGATATTTCTAAGGCCTTTGTTAAAGTCCGGCAGCTTGCTCTCTTATCGAAAATGCGTGCTTGCGGTATCGACGTTGGATTAGAAACTATCTTTAGAACTCTCCTATACAAGTTGTATTGGACGGGTTCAAGTCTGAAATCCACAAAATAAATGCTGGTGTGCCCAAGTGCTCCGTTTTATCCCCGACTCTCTTTCTCATTTCATTAATGATCTCTTGTCTGTCACTTCTAATTTAATACATTGTTTCGTTGACGATAGTACCCTTAGCTTTTAAAGCTTTTAAAGCTTTTAATAGTCGTTCTCAGACTTTCATCCCTCCTCTTCGGATATGGAACTGCAACGTCAAAATATGATAAGCTCATTAAACTCTGACTGAAACAGCAAGGGGGAATAAGAAAACGCATAGAGTATAAATGTATAATGTAACGTTAAAGTTAGATATACATTACATAACCCATTTGCCATTGTCTCTGAGTGGTTATCTCATCAATAAGATCGAAGTTCTCGAGATTCTCGGTGTGTGCGTCACTGACCAACTCTAGTAGAACAAGGACATATTCGAAGTAGCCAAAAATGCCCCAAGATGTTTTGGTTTCTAAAGACGCTGTAAGGAATTTGTCCTCTGCGTCTGATTTGGCTACTCTCTATGACACTTATATTCATTCAAAGCTTGAGTACAACTCCCATCTCTAGGCTGGTCCTCCAGTAACCCCAGAATGATGGTTTAAAAAAAATAGTGATAGAGACATCACTGAGATGTATAGGTATAACCCATTTGCCACTGTCTATGAGTTGCTCTTGCACCAATAAGATCGAAGTTCTCGAGATTCTCGGTATGTGCGTCACTGACCAACTCTAGTAGAACAAGGATATATTTGATGTAGCCAAAAATGTCCCAAGATGTTTTGGTTTCTAAGGATGCTGTTAGAAATTTGTCCTCCCCGTCTGATTTGGCTACTATCTATGACATTTATATTCATCCAAAGCTTGAGTACAACTTCTATCTCTAGGCTAGTCCTCCACTATTATATGGTATAAAAAAAAGAATTATAAAAACATCACACTTATAGTGTCTCTCTTTGATATATCCTTACTTCTACAGTAATCGCTCTAGTCAGGAATAACCAATTGCATTCGTCCCTTTAAAAAAGAATATCGGCCCAAGCAGGGCTTTGCGTGAAAAAAAAATTAAATTTCACGTAAATTCAACAAGTTGCTTTAAGAGGATCTGCATGTTCCAACAGGACACAGGCGGCGGCATCCAAATTCACATACCGATAGAAGACACTGACGAAAACGACTGTTTGCCAAATTTCGAACTCTCACCATTCCAACAATGTATGTATAGCAATTAAGGACATTGTTATTAATGGAACTTGAACATGTGTGGATTATGGATGATAACTTAAACATCATTAAAATTGCTGAAAAGACACTAACCAAGCTATAATTAAAATTCCCTAAAGCTTACATTTCCAATAAACTAATTATTCTTGATAAATTCCCAAGTTGCAATGTTTACCAAAAATCAGTGCACAATACAACATGTCACAAAACAGTCGAGTCGTATCTACAATTTGATTAAAGCAGCATATTGAAACAATTCAAATAAATCAACACAGTACTGTGGACAAAACATTCCGTTTTTCATAAAATAAAACGAAAACAAAATCACTGACCTTTTTACTTATAGTCACAATATGAAACATTCGGCTTATTGCAGTTTGAATTATTTATTAAAACGAACCCTTGGAAGACGGTAAATCAGAAATCACATTTTCTTTTCCACCGGATTGTTTGAGCCGGCTCACTCTCATATCCCCAAGCTCCAGGGTCACATCGTCCTTAATCATTTCTTTATGTCAACCCTCAAAGTCTTATAAAAGGCCTTAGCAGCAAACTCACAGTCTCATGCTTCATATAACACATCCTAACTTATCCCCAAGTCCTTTTTTTTGTACAAATGTATATATAAATTATATCCCACATTATAGCCCGGATAAGGAAAACTTCATAATAAATATAATTCCCAAAAGCTATACACCCCCTCTTCTTAGCCCAGCGCTATTTCAGTTTATTATTATTATTTGTTTTTCTTTTGGTTTCGCTTCCCTCTTGCCTTAACTTTACTATTCAATAAAATTTTATAAATAAAAAATAAGATATACTTTTAAAGTGCAGAAGATAGCGTTACCCATGATAGCCGAGGCGGTAGGTTTAGTACATACATCTTCTATACAGAACAAAAAAAAAATGGACAAAAAGATACAAAGATTATATAAATAAAATACTAAGATACTTTTGCTTGAGTGGAAAAATTTAAGAAGAAATTGCTACTGAAAGATAAAAACGTTTAGCAAGTGGCTGCCATAATGAAATGATTGTTCTTTGCGAGTAAATCTTTGAACGGTGTGCGGGCTGCTAACAAAACCAGATCTCCTTCATTCTACTATCACTAATATTCTTCTTGCCTGTCCTGTCCGTGTCCGGTCGCCGGTTTATTGTTCATGTTCATGCTAGTGTTCGTGCTCGTCCATGTTCATTCATTCGTCTGCTTCTGCTTCTGATGGCTGTAACTTCGTGTCCAGTAATTTAAAAAAACAACAAATACAAGTACCTACCTACCTTCCTAAGTTCATAATGAGCTAAGGACTTGGATAGAAAGTTTTCTTAACGGATTCATATTTATACATGAAAACAGCAACAACAACACATTAACGGGATTAATAATTATAAGACGTATAAATAATATTTTCCTTATGATTATAAAAGCATCAAACTCGTTTCTCTTTTGAGCTGGAAAATATGTTTTACTCGTCCCTTACCTTTTTTTGTTTAAATTCAAAGTTTTGAAAATAAAGCCTCATCAGAATTGAAGGAATGAGGGATAAGAGTTGAAAGTCAAACCCGCACCCAAGATGGTACTTAAATGCCCGTAGTTCCGTTTCAGTTTGTACCCTTCCTCACGCAACTTGATGACTATTATAATAATTATTACTATTTTTGCTGTTATCTCGTCTAAAGGGTTTTGGCTAGGTATTTTTGTTTGGTGTACCTTTTTGTATAATTTATAGTATTTACCTTTTGTGTGCACAATACATCAAAATCACCCTTTTGATTAGATTGGAAGTAGGTGTTGTTTGGCCATGGCCAAAAAAAAAAAAAATTATTTCCAGAAAGTGGTATTGTTTTTGTTTCGAGGTTAATTCATAATTTTCTAAAAGGTTTTCATAGTTCTCAAATTTGTGTGATTTAGGCAAATTCATAAAATGAAATGATAGAGACAAGTGGAAAACCAAAAAACCCGCACTTAAAAGTCTTGCAATAGGTTGTAGTTGTCAGACAAGGATTATAGTAGTGATCAATGAGAAAAAAAATAAACAAAAAATAAAACAAGAAAAACTAGACGCTGCAAAAAAAACAATCATTAAAAGTCCAATTTGATAGAAAAATATCGATCCTCTTTTGTTTGCGAGGGAGAACGATTTCGGAAACGATATAATCACGGGCTAAAGAAACATGGTAGACTCTTTCAGGCAAGAAAAGCTTCGTTGCTGTATAATTCTTTTTTGGAGAGAACATGGCATATCAAATTTTGAGCTGGAACTGGAGTGGACCCATACGCCAGAAGGCTTGTTGTTCGGAAATTGGTGAAGTGCGTCGGTCAAAAATCGGAACATATGGATGAACTTGTTATAGAATAACCCAACCATATCCTGGTTGTTGCACAAAAGAAGGCAAGTAATTCATCTTCCTGGCCCCCGATTATAATAAACATTCTCTCTAACACACATGCTCCAATAAAAACTAAACAACTAAAATATGGCAAATAATACGATTGGTTTCCCAATGAGATAAATTATTCAAAGGCGTAAACGGGCCTATGAAAACTAAAAAAAAACGGAAAAGGTTGGCAAAAAGGCGTTTTTTTGCAAAAAAAAAAAATTACCCATCAGTGGTCGCCAGGTTTGGTTTCCCTATTTCTTAGGGAAATATGTGTGGGAAAAACGTCTTTAAACGAATAGGGACTTAAATGAATTGAATAAAAAGTTTGTTCGTTCCCTACCCCTTGCTGAATGCCTCCCCACAAACTGAAACTTGTAAAGACCTCCAAATGGGTCAACCGACCATAGTTTCATAAGTATAATTTTTTCAGTAAATTACAATACTTCAGGGTATCACAAGCTATCTAAATTGATCTAAGTGTGACGGTAACAACACCAACTGTCAGCCCGCTTAACCTAATATAACCTAAGTGTGACGGTTATAAAATCAACTGCCATATAAACTTCCCTCACCAATGGAATAAATCCAAAATCAAACCCATTCAAAAGAGTGCTTTGAGACACGATTGTATATATTTTAACATTTTTGTCCAAAGATTTTGAGACAGTTCTCCAAAAACAAATAAACTCGTATATCAGCTCAAATAATAAACTGTCCTCTCTCCAATCAGGCTTTTGAAGCATGAGATCCTGGTAGACTACAACTACATAAGAAGCTGCTTCGATAAAGACAAAGCAACTTTTTTAATACTTTTGGATTTTTCTAAAGCCTTTGGATGAAATAAGTTGTCAAATAGTAAAACCACTAACTTCCTGTCGAACATCGAGATCTCCAACTAATTCGTTTGGCAATAAAACGTTGAAATTCGAATTTACTAGATTATATTAGAGGTGAGTCACAAGGCGGAATTTTCGGAATATATGAATAACATTCCCATAGAAGTATTTTCTTCTCTCCCCATGAACGCTGACGTTGTGCAAATTAATAAAAGCTGTTCCAGAGAACAGCATTTGACGACTTTTCAAATACTTTAATTATTGACCCAGATAAGATCGCTGCTTGATCCGATGACAACAACTGTCTATTTCTAAATCTCTCAAAAACTAAAAGCTGGATGATATCATAATATCCTGATATCATGCTTCGCGGTGCAAAAATCGAATATGTGGAAAAGAAATGGTTTCCAACAAAACTCATATGGGGAACCAAATTAACATGACTGTATCAAAGGTCTATGGATTTCTTCGTCAGTTTTGGCTTCGTGGCTAACAGAGGTGGACTAAAAATTGAGAGTGCCCTAGACAAGCATCTCATCGGCACCCTTACCGAAACCGCTGTACCGCGTCATAGAAAACACAAAACTAAATAACATCGTTTTATTTATTTTGACAGCAGCTTGGTTTCCTGTCTATCTCTCTCTGATCCGTGGCCATGTCACTCCACCCGAGAGTATAGTTAGTATAGAGGTAAAGAGTAGAAACTCCATGGAAATATTTGTACGTAAGGAAAGTTCTACCGATTCGCGTTTGGCATGCCAACAATTTTTTGTACAAAACAACTACATAGCTATAGTTCCGCTTTTGTTTTTTACTGGTGTAATGATTTTGACAGTTAGATAAAAAAAATGTCATGTACCTACCTGACACACAGTTATTGAATAGAATATTTTGAATACCTGCATGAAGATGTACAAAAGTCTCTAAATTCTCCTTTACAAGTCTTCAAAAAAAAACGAAACAGCCACAAAAGAAGCTTGAATGTGAGTATCATTTTTTATTTTAATTGCTACCAATTGAAAAACAAAGTCTGAAGGGCCACCTTAGTCAATGCAAAATTAAATCCAACCTCCATAAAAACAGCTCCTAAACCATCATCGTCTTCAAATAAGAATCCCTTTTACAGTAAGTATAACAACTCCAGCTATTAATGTCTCGTCTCTGCTGCTGTATTTAAAGTTTACAATGCCATCCAGCATTCAATTAAAAGTACAGCCAAAGACAAACTATGAATAAATAAAATAATTCAAGGGAAGACATAAAAAACAGAAATCTTGAAGATCCTTCCAGATGTGAAAAACTGAAAATGACCAAAGCAAAGACTTCAAGAAATTGATAATAAAATGAAGATGTTAAAACAAAAAATAGGAAATTACGCTAATAAAAATTATTTCGTAAAATGTCAAAGTGAGACGAAATCAAAAGTGAGTATTATGACTTTACTTTCGAAAACTTAATTAAAAGTTGAAATTCTCTTGTATACAAAGACAGAAACTATGTTATGTTCAATCTTGATGGTACTCTAGATGTACTCGACCAACTAACGACTTGATATTGCCATTTTGTGCGAGTAGGAGTTTTCTTGTAAAATGCTATGTTAGAAGTGGAATACATGCGAGCGTAGGTAGGAATCTTCTCATAATTCAAACTAAATTTAGATTGGTAAAAAAAAGTCGAAGGGATACGAAACTGAAAATTCATTTGTTAATTTAAAACTTTGAGTTTGTTTTCGTTGAAAATCTGTTGAAAGTATATTTTCCATGTTGAAATGCTTGTGTGTATCTAGATTTTGAGAACTTTGAAATAAATCCGTTTTTGAGTTTTGCTGATTCTTAACGAGAAGTGAGCGTTAATTAATGCATAAAGTTGGATTTTTAAAGCAAAATTAGAAAATGCTTTCTTCTTCTATTACACGGTAAAAATGTTTCTTACTATTCAACTATGAGCAAGTTCTGCAAAAGTTTTAAAACTTATTATTCTTTCAAATAATAACTCCAATAAAATTTGAAAAAGTCAGACAAAAATAATTTCTTTTCTAAAAAAAACTCTTTTCTAAGTTTTCCAATAAATAAACAATTTTTTAATGAAAAAAATAAATAATCAAATTTGTGTAATGATTTCCAATTTATTGAATTTTTGCTTATAAAATTGCAGCAGCGGTATTTTCATGAATTAATTTCTTATACCACATTAAATTTTTCTGAAATGTGCAAAAAATAATTCAGGTGGACAGTATTTGAAAATATACATGTTGTATTTAATTTCAAGATTTTGAAAAAACTATTTGTTTGCTGCCCGTAGCTTACTTGGTAAGTGCGTTGGCTGCTAAGCAGAACGTCGTTGGTTCGAGTCCTACTCAGGCCAAGTTTTTATTTCATCTTTCACGGGTACTGCCTCTTGCGAAGACCTGACAAATTTTCCAAGAGTATCAATCTGTCATGAAAAAGTTCTTCTCAACTTTGCCGTTCGGAATCGGCGTTAAATTGTAGGTCGCCTCAATTCTTCACACGCACTTAGAGAATTGTTGATGAGAGTAAGCCACTTAGGCCTTGGCTCTTCAAGAGCTGTCGCGCTACTCTATTTATTTTATTTATTTTTTTTGTGAAGAAAATAATATTTAGGCGATATAGTAGATATACTCTATTCAGATTCAGACGCGCCCTCCAACTTCGGCTGTCGAGAATTTTGGCAACCAAAACAACCGAAATAATTTGATGATTCATAAACTTCTTTGCGTCGTTTCGAGATGTTAGCTAAATATTTTACTTTTGTAGGAAGAAGTCAAATGTCCTAATAGAAAACTACACAAAAAGTTAATTTTTCACTTCTTCACGTTTGTTGCAAGCGTTTTGGATTTTGCTACAATAATTGTACTAAAATAAAGCATTGATTGCAGGTTTTAATTATTCAAACAGAATTAATTATCAAGTTGACTTGAATTAGGATTTTAACTGAACTCCAAAACAATGTTGTGCAATAAATCTGAAAGCTTTTGAAAGAAAGACTTTTGACTTAATTGAACATTGAAAGGATTTAATAATACATTTCCGTTCCGTGATTGTTTTGGTTTTAATTAACACTTAGGTAGGTTTTTTTTTCTATAAAATATTAAAAATAAAACATATGAATGTGTGCATATGAATTTCATTTAATTTAATGTTTCTTTTGGTTCAATGATTTTTAATAAGCCTTTATTGTTTAGTTTTTTTAATGTGTAAATTTATAAACATGATCAAAAAATATGATGTGTGGTTATTTTAATAAACTATTCAAAAAATGTTAATTATTGCCTAGTTCATATTAAAAATATGTAATTTTAAGTTAAATTAAGCTCATCAAAAATGAATCTGCATTCATTAATGCAATTTAAACAAAGGCTTACATCGGATTTTACTGAAAACAACATGGAACTTGAGGTGGAAAATATTTATTAATAAATAACAGATTCATATTTTATTTTGTTCATTTTTTGCATAATAATTCAAGTTCTATTTTTGGCTTTGTTGCTTGCGAAATTATACCTAATTGGCTTTGTTCACATAAAAATTTAAAATCAATTCGATGGAATCAAAAAACAATTACCTACTTACTCTATTTCCGAAGATAAATTTTGCGAAGCCAAGGTAACAAGGGCATTCAAAATTTAAAAAAATTACTTTTTGCTAATAATCTGATTGAGTTTTTTGGAGCATGAATTTCGTGGAAAAACGAAGCAAATATTTCATATGAAATTGTCGACTTATGATGTATCGGTACCTATGCCTACTGGTGTCAGTAGTACTCAAATCATTTTTCGATTCTGCTCATATTAATACTCCAAAAGAATCGATACTTACCTGCTCATATCGATTCTTTTATATTTTTTTTAAAGTGAAACCAACGAACAATAATTTTGTTCCGTTTGTTTTGGTAAAACGTGTCTATATAAATTAATGATTTTGGTGTATCAATAATTGAAGTTAGATACCATACCGATCGCAGATACAATTATATAAAACACTCACTCGTGGCTGTCGCTGACTTTCTGTGCTGAAACCAAACAATGTAAAGGCAGGCTTGACAGTGTAGAGATCAGATAAAAAGAGATACAAAATTCATATATTACGCAAAAACGTCACACACTACACGCAAAAGAAAACAGAAGATGCATTATACTGAGTCAGACAGATCTGTTTCGATACGATATCAAAAGTATCGAGTACTTACTCGTGTTTCCGTACAAATAGGTAAAGTACCTTTAAGACCACCGTAACCGTCCGGTGAATGACTTATTTCTTGATATTACCTCTTTGATATCGGTAAAGAATTGAAAAGTTTCAAGAGAGTAATAACATAGACGATAGTCTTATTCGTGTGTGCAAATTTTGCACTCTGAAAGCTTAAGCGTTGTCTGCGTTCGAGAGAAAAATCTTACTGAGAATTAGTTGTTAGGAAAGAAGATTCCGGAGACGATATTATTATGAGCTATATCAAATCTATCGAGAAGCAGAATTAATGACAAATATAAAACTTGGAAGTCTTGTGAACTGGACATTTAGCTCGTATGAGCGAAGAAGAATCAGCCCGTAAAGTTCTTCGTGTTGAAATTTATTGTATGAGATAGCGCGGCTGACCAAATTTGCACTGGAAGTCTGTGGTGAATGAGCGATAGGGTGAATAAACAATTTTTATTTTGGCTGGCAATTGAAAATAATGACCGGTCAACAAGTCACCATGACAATGTGATCATCCGAACATCTCAACTCTAAACCGGCGGGAATTCATGCAAATGTGGATAGGTTGAATGAAAAGCTATAAATCTGGACCATTTCTTGTATTTGAGAACGAAAATTGCGAGACCTTCCTTTTTCGACTTGACTGTTATGCATAATTACATTGTTTTTGAACAAAATCTCGAGATCTATGCTCTTACGAAAAAATTTCAAAATCAACAGTGAAATCTCTTTCTTTTTTACAAAATAGAAAATCATACAAAACAACACAGTCGTATATAAAGATAATAGAATACACAAATAAATGAGAGTAAATTAACCATCCCAAGCACTCTATTCGTTAGTCATAAAAATAGCAGAAACGTCAGTTATACAAACTCAACTCGTAGATTTCACCTTGCAATCATTTTCAGTATGCTATTCATTTTTCAGTGCATTGCTCTTACTTGTTTTAAAGCAAGAAACCAACAAAAAAAGAAAAACTGTTGAAACATTACTTACTCTCTCTCTAATGGCAATTTCAGGACACGAAATGGAAATGATTTTATGCATTTACCAAGCTCATAGGTACACATACTAATGTATAGTATGACACCATCATCATTATCATCATCATCATCTTGGTTGGCTGTTGTTTTAGTAGAAGAGTAACATCTAGCCATCAAGAGAACAGGAAATTTATAGCAAGAGCAACAGAAACATTATTTACCCAGGAAACATCATGCAACAGAGCGAGGGTCTTCTAGGGTTTGAAAATATTATCGGAAGGTAGACTATTAGGTAAAATAAGGTGTGCCCTCATCCCTCTGATGCGCTATCATAATAACTAGCAACGTCGACCTTTCACAAGCACCTTTTTCTTCTCTCTATACCTATACATAAGGAATGTATAACAACAGCCACTCAAAGTCCTAGAAATTCTCGTCAAAAAGCTTTGCATGCGAAGCAGTGATTCAAGATTACATTATATGTCAATTCAATTACCCCCTGGAAAATGGCTGCAATAAAACAAAACATCAAGAGCAAAAGACGAAGCCTCCATAATAGTCTTTTATATATTTGTCTACCTCTATTATAAGGATATCTTCTGATGCTCGTATACATGTCTGAAGGATGTATACTGTGTTGTGCAGTTAAAGGTAGCAGCATCCCATTCATCGTCGAGTTCATTTTGAATGTCCTCTATCTAGATTTTATGTCGAAGTGGAAGTGGAAGTGGAAATGGAAGACGGCCACCTAAGACTCCGCTTTCACTCCTAAAAATCAGACTCTAGCAAGAATGACGGTTTAGGTGAGGAAGAAGACCCGCCGCGCCGTCGTCATCATCATCAGCCGCTACACCAACATCAACATCAACAAAAGAGAATAATATTTGGCCCAGCCAGCCGGCAGCCAGACCAACCTTTTCTTTTGTCTATTACTCAAACGAACGACTTTCGAATTGGGAGCATTCTTCATATTTAAAGCTGTGAAATATTTTTCGGACTATAAGATGAATTTCTACCTAACCCAGATAAATGATGGTTCATTCAGTTTTTGTATATTCAAACGAGGGCAAAAGCAATTTTTTTCTATTCAAAATTTTCTGCAGATTCCATTTGGTCTTACCGGGTTGAGAAATTGATGTTGATGCTTTGTATTTGACTCTACCCTAGTTTCGTTACGGTTTTAATAAATTACTAGGAGAATGTGCCCCACCTGAGCACTAACAATTATTATGGGTTCGAATATTCCAACCATTTAGCTGGCTTTCGTTTTCGGAAGCTTTATGACTTTTTCACTTCCTAGCAACGTTGTTGAAGTGTCGGTTGTGTGGTTTGTATGTATAAGCTAATTAAAGTTAAGCAAACCTTTTTGCCTTACGGTCGATTCTGATGCCGATGATGATGGTAATGGTAAGAAAATCTATCGTTACGACCACGACCGCATCGCCTTAATAATAACAACCGTCTCAAAACTTTATTACTTGAGGGTCTACTATGCGGAATTTGATCTTTTGAGGGTGTTAAGGTGTTTTGATAAGGGTTAAACGGTATACCTATGTTAGAGTTTTTTTTTCTGGTTTTTTGGTTTTTGAATAATGTGAAAATTGCCTTTTTGCAAAGGACTGCCGTATTTCTTTAATATTTATGGTGATGAGTGTTTTGTAAATAAAAAGCTGGAAGCCATGAATTGGTTATGCTTATGATCGATATCCTTTTATCGATAACCTCTTTCTATAATATTCATCGATTTGCGGAATAGGTAGCTACCTATCTTCCTTCGGCAAGAAAAGCAAATAAGAATGAGGAATTATTTATGGCAACATTTTGTTGAAGCGGTCAGAAGTCATTTGTTATAATGGCAAAGCAGTCGAAGAGCAAAAAATTATAATAACAGAAACCATTGGAGAGAGAGAAGCCTTTGATGGTCGTCCTGTTCACTGAACGGAAATGATTTAAATTTTTATATGGACGATATCAGTCAAGGCGAAACGCAGGTATAATCTTTTATGTAGGGATGCTTTGCTTTGATTATATTCAAGACGGATCAATGGATCAACGATTTTATTTATTGTATGTGTGTGTGAGGAGGATGCAGAGTGCAGATGGTTATTAAAATGAAGATGGTTTGGATGGACTTTAGTGTTTTTGAACTTAAAAGAAAATGTATTTTCAAGAAAACGAGCAAGATTGCGTAAAAGTTCTGATTCAGAATTTGAAGGAATTGTTTGTGTCATCAAAATTCTTTTCCCCGATAACATACATGCAGTTTTATCAGTTTTTAAATATAATATAATTATTCGAATTTTACCACGGTCGGTAAACATTTTTTTATCGGAAGTGGAAATATTGAATTATTTTTTATATGACATCGCTGATGCTTAGAACGCTGAGCATTTTGAAAAACTTTTAGAAAGTGGAATTCTTAAAAGCAAATGACAAATTTTTCATTCGTCAACCAATTCAAACTTGATATTTCGAGCAAACATATCATAACGATGATATGTAAGTCGTAAAGAAAGTGGGTCCGGCGATTCCGGTCTATCTAGCACATCACACCTACAGCTTTAACCACTCTTTTGACTGACGTAAAATTGAATCGGTTATTTCAAAAACCATAAGTGGGTTTTTTTCCAACAAGCTTTTTTTGCTGTCATTTCTTTTGGGTAAAAACCACGTAATTCGGTACATTCCTTCACCTTCCATCTTCCATCTTCTTCATCGCATAAACAAAATAACTCAGTGGCTAAGGAGGGTTCCGCGTATCATGAACTATAAATAAACTGTTGAGGTAATTTACAATTTTAAAACTAGCATAAAAATGTCACAAGTTTTTAATTATTGTTTGATTGAGTTTGAAACAGTTTTTATTTTTTTCTGCAAAAATTATCATTCAGTGAGTTATATTGCTTCTGAACTGACCATTCAATTTCAAATTTGTTTTTTCCTCAAAATGGATTTTTTTCAACTACGTAAATATATTTTTGTATTTCTCCAAAATGAAACACCCAGCACCGTTTCCTTGCAATAAAACTTTCTCGGAAACTAATTCACCGATCAACTCATTTTTTTTTCCAAATGTGCGTAATAAAAACAATTAATTATTTTTTTGTGTGTAAATGTCACAATTGTCAATTTTTGAGAATAAAAGGCTTCAAAAAGATATTTTCATTCTAAGGATTTAAACAATTTAGCAGTCGAGCACATTTTCGGTTGTACTGTTAATGTTACGTACAGAACGCTTTAAGACACTCTATCCATATCATTGTAACATTCAGAAATTCAAGACTTATGAACATTAGTGCCTCATTTTAAGTCCTCACCCTATTTCCTGATGCTACAAGATGCTCTTGGCATATAATCCCTTTGATTAATAGAGTGGTGCGACAGCTATTGAAGAGCCAAGGCCTAAGTGACTTACACTCATCAACAATTCTCTGAGTGTTTGTGAAGAATTGAGGGGACCTACAATTTAACGCCGATTCCGAACGGCAAAGTTCAGAAGCACTTTTTCATGACAGATTTATACTCTTGGAAGTTTTGTCAGTTCTTCGCAAGATGCAGTACCCGTGAAAGATGAAATAAAAACTTTATGGGCACGAGTAGGACTCGTTGGCTGCTTAGCAGCCAACGCACCTAACCACTTAGCCTTTTGATTGCTCCACAGGAACAAGTCTAATCGGTCAAATCACACGATCTAGGTGGCCAATTCACGTCTCCTCGGCGTTTTTTGTCTTGAGCTTTGTGGCCCGTAGCGTCATCATGTTGAGAGTATAATATGTATTCGGTGTTCAAATCATCCAATTAAGACTACAAGAAGTTGGTAATCATTGGCCTATAGCAATCTTCGTTGACGGTAATGGCATGACCAGCATCATTTACGAAGAAATACGGACCGATCGGTACGTATCCGTTTGCCTTTGAATTTTAAACCACTTTTTCCTCAAAGAAAGAAATATAATAATCACATGATTGTAGTGGTAAATCGTATATCTACATACGACACGCAGAATAACCGGCCTATAAATTTATCGCTAAAAAAAAACGTTGTTTCGTTGGTTGTATACGCCTGCGCTCAAAAACGCCTACGCCGCCACAATTTGAGTTTTCATTTGTCCAAAAAATGCTGGAGATGATTTTCATTGTAGAATCGCCCTCACCATACGTCTGTTGCACCAACAATTAAGCGTACTGACGAATTCGGCTCATTTTCTAAAGGCTTCAGTGATATTAAAGTATTGCTAAATTGTTGAATTTATCAAAGACTGAAACAAAGAAATGTTAAATAAAATTGGCAAAACTTGACGTTAAAGTGTGACTTTCAGTTGTTATGATAAGACCACCTTTTATATACATACTGACAACGATGAAGTAGCAAAAAGCAATTTCTTAAATGCCCTACCAACTTCGCCCATAATCATCAATTATTATTAATAACAACATTATATTGAAAATTCAAAAGGAATGGCAAATACAAGATTTCTTTTTATTGTTGAAAATGAATATTAACACACTTAGGTATATAAACTTTACTTATATTATACACTTAGGTATAACAAAATTATACCAAATTGATGCTTTTTGAACAGGCACTCACCCATTATTTGCATATTTCATTGTGAACTGAGAACTGTTAACACAAATATTAATTAAAGTTAGCAGACAACAGGAAAAAAAACGCTTTGATATTTTGAAACCATTTTCAATGCATTATTCCAAAACAGCTACATGCACAAAAACCTTCATCTATGTAGATTTTAGATCTATATTATAAATTCAATTTAAACAATTGAAAACAATTGTTGATGTATACCTACTCTAGATGGCAGCAAGGTACATGAACTCAGTCAGCATATTATCACGCAAGCAAACAAACAGTATCCTTTAAATGTGAGAGTGACTACATTCCATTCATTATCATCATTTCTATCTATCTCAGTCCTGTTGTAAGGATACATTACACAAGTGCAGTTACATGTTTGTATAAACTAGAAACACTAAGCGAAACGAAGCAAAATGCAACTTGAGCTTGACATGCAACCCGAAGTTGTTGTGCACTTTATATTGCGCTGTGTGTTATTTTTAATTTATATATAATTACGGACAATATAAATTGGTATGGTGGTTTGGTTAATAGCAAAGCATTTATTACAGCCAACCCATCAACCACATTTGCTTAGGTTATTCGTCAGCCAAGACAAGGACTTTGAGCTGACTGCAACAGCAGCAAGCAAACTACTTAACAAAACTTTCAAAAACGTTGAATGATATCTCGCGTGAAACTTGTCATTTATTTTCCTTTGCATCGCATCGCATCGCATAGCATCGGCATCATTTTCACTTCATAATCGCAATCCTTCAAACTTCGCTTCAGTTTCAAAACTGAGAGAAGAGTTCAGCTGCGGAGGTTTTTGCATCGTGTCGTCTTGTAACGGCTTTTTGTGCTATTTGGGTATAATCTCTTGCGTGTGCAAGAGATGCGAACAGCGAATCCTTTGAGGATGGGGATTTTATAGTTTTTTAATTACACAATTCTTGTTTGAAGCATCAGACTCGCGGGAGTTATGACATGTTCTTTGACAATAATGAGTAGTTATAGAGAAATTAAAATACCATAAGGAGGATTACTTAATGCATACTTAGCCTTGTTGCTTTATATTTTCTTTTATTTTTATTTTTTTATTAAACTTCAAAGTTGTAAAAAAAAAATATAATATTAATTAATCGTGTTTTATGTCTGGATTATTGCTGGAGGTCTTATAACAAATTACATTATAACTTAAGGGAGTTAGAGTTTAAAGACCAAAAACAAAAACTAACGAACCAAGAGAACGCAAACTACTTTCTCGCATACTACTTTTGCCAGAATGTCATGTTACCGCAAAAATCCTAACTTTTTCATGACAATTAACATACATACTCCTTTTCGTCGCTCAAAACTGTGAAAATAAAGCAGATAGAAATCTAGTACATTTTTCGATTTTCTATGCCCTGGAGAACGAAGCATTATTTGTTTATTTGTTTATTTGTAATTAATCTACGAATATACATTCAACAGATTATAAATTAAAAAGTTAATGACAATATATTTATACATAGATACACATCTTTAATACATTAAGAAAAAAAAATAATTTATATAAACTATTTAAGTAAGGTTAATAATCGACTTTTGAATAAGTTTCTAGACAAAAATATATCCAAACATGAATAAAACTGGTTAAATAAATTACAACATGCAGAAATCGGTTCACGCTGTCCATAAAGTGTATGATGAGAATCAATTACCATGAGTGGTCTGGCTCTTAAGGAAGTAGAAGGGGCATACAGATTCAAGCAGTTAAGCAAACTCTCACAATCAATAGTTGATGTCAAAATATATCCCGAACAAACATAACACTATACATTTTTCTTCTCATATCAAGAGTCTGCATTCCAAGCAAAAGGCATTTTGAATTATAAGAATGATGAGACCCTTCTACGCCATCATCAAAAACATTTCGAAGAGCAAACCTAAGAAATTTTTTCTGGACATTCTCAATTCTCTTTTTATTAAACTCAGTTGTAAAGCTCCAAACAACACAATTATATTCAAGAACAGGACGCACAATACTGCAATATACCGATTTAATTGTATATGGATCTTTGAAGTCTAATGAATGTCTTTTTATGAATCCAAGCAAGGAGTTTGCTTTGGATACAATTGAATTAATATGTAAATTAAATTTTAATTTCGAATCGAAAATAACACCCAGATCCTTGAATTCTTCAACTACTTTTAACTGTATATTATTTAATGAATAACATGGAGAAATGTGCAACAAAGCCCTGTTGAACGACATACACGCACACTTTTCAACGTTTAATAGTAAGCCATTTAAATTGCACCATTCGACAAAATCATTGATATCATTTTGAAGCATTATGCAATCGTTTAGATTTGAAATTCGAGAAAAGAATTTAATATCATCAGCAAACATTAGGCAATGGGAATTTTTCAGAACACTAGGAAGATCATTAACAAAAAGTAAGAACAGTAACGGGCCAAGGTGACTTCCCTCTGGAACCCCAGATGTTACTTTATTTTCCTTCGAGAAAAAGTTACCAATCCTTACATATTGTTTCCGTCCAAATAAATATGATGAAAACCATTGTAACAACGATCCATGGATCCCATAGGCTCGAAGTTTTTCTAAAAGAATATACAAATTAACTCTACTGAAGGCTTTCACAAAGTCAGTGTAAATTACATGAACTTGTCCCCGATTCTCAAGAGTATTTATGTAAAAGTTTGTAAATTCTACTAGATTAGAATTAGTAGACCTACCTTTCCAAAATCCGTGTTGATATTTACTTACATACTGTTTTATAACACCTTTAAATTTATCTTGAACAAGACTGTCTAAAAGCTTTGGAACAACTGATAGTTTAGTTATGGGTCTATAGTTCGATACCAAATTTTTCGAACCAGATTTAAAAATCGGATCAATGATGGAAACTTTCCACTCATCAAGATACTTTCCAGAAGAAATGGATTCATTAAAAAGATGTTGTAGTGGAAGAGCAAGAGAACTGGCACAATGACGAAAGACGATGGGGAAGAAACCCAATATATCTGCAGTTCTTTTTGGTTTCAGTTTTATTAAAGCATCTTCAACCTCACTCAAATCAAAGAAAATGCTAGAACAATCAAGCACAGATGCCAACGAATTAATGTATTGATAGTTTATTGTTGATGATGAAGAAGAATTATAAATACTTTCAAAAAACTTTCCAAAATAATCCACAATCAAATTCGGATCAGTAGTATTATTGTTTTCAAAACACATAGTTGCTGGAAATCCGGAACTATTGCGTTTAGCATTTATAAACTTCCAAAAAGATGTTGGATTATGTTTAAGATTACTTTCGACTGAACTAATATAATTAGAATATAGAAATTTTGACAGGAAAACAAACTCTTTTCTGAGACGAGAAAAAACTGCGTAAGAATCATTTGAAGGCATTTGCTTATATTTTTTGAACGCCATATTTTTAGCATTTTTTAAAGAAAGTATTCTTTTATTATACCATATTGGGTGAGAGCTTACTTTCCCGCTATGTTTAGGTATGCAATCATTTAAAACATTGCTTAATAAACATTGAAAGTTACGAAACTTCTCAGATATATTTTTATTTAGAAACTCATTCGACCAATTAATATCATTAAAACAATTATTCATTAAAGATAAATTATGAGAATTAAATTTGTAAGAAATTTTGTTATTATTAAATTTGCAATAATTATCAAAACTATAATTCTTAAAACAAATATCAATAGATTTATGGTGAATATAATTCGCAAGTAAAGGGGTATTTTCCATGACAGAAGATTGCAAATCCTCCGAAATAAACACTAAATCTAAAAATCTTCCAATTGAATTAGCAACATTATTAATTTGAATAAGATTATTCGAGAACAAGGAATCAATTAATAAAACTTCAACATCCGTAGGAAGAGAAAATGGAATGAAACTATGATTATTTGTCGATGACCAAATTATATCACCACAATTGAAATCACCAAGTACACAAATTTTATGATTTGTATATTCTGGCATGGAGGCAACCCTATCAATATTTGACAAATGTTTTTCATAAATAAGAAGAGAACTCTTAGGTGGAACATAACTTAAAAAAATCAAGAAACCGCCGACAGTACAATCCACACGCACACAAAGTTGATCTATTTGTAAATTATCAGCAACAACAACATCAATGTCAACAGCAACAGCTCCCAGAATACGCTTCACAGCAATCAAAACACCCCCTCCTCTTGATTTATTGAGATCAATGCGATCATGACGAAAAACGGAGAACAAAGATGTGTCAATAAACTCTTCAGCATATATTCCTTCATAAAGCCAAGTTTCAGTAAATAGAAAAATATCATACTGACTGTGGCAAGCATCAATTGCAAAAAATAGTTCTCTCAATTTAGAAGAAAACCCGTTCATGTTTTGGTAATACATACAAATCTCTGAGTTGTTATTGTTAGTGCAATGTCTTTGAGAATGCTGTTGCAATGCATTGTTAATTTGAGCATTAGTTATTGACGACAAGGTGGATATTATATTGTTGTTTCGGGTTTTTTGTTTTTTTGAAAAAAAACTCAAAGCGTTTTACACACACATTTACTGGCCAATTGTTTACATTTGATGCATCAGTTTGTTTGTTCGCAGGTATACCGAACTTTTGAACTTCTTCAAAAGGAATGTTCAGTTTCTTGGACACATAATTTTTAATCGTTTGTTCAGAAGTTGAAGTGCGAAATTTGGAGACATGAAACCATTTTATTGGTGGTACAACACTCATATCATCTTTGTTCAAATAATTGCTTTTCTGTGAAATCAATCAGTTCCTCATGATCATGCTATTTGGGAAGACGATTGATTCGGTTTTTTTTTTACTAAAATAGGTACAAAGTAAAAGCACAGATAATAAATTTATACAGATGTCTCACCCTTATGGCGAGAAATGATATATGAAACTGAAAGCTACCAAAAAAAAAGCTTTTTCCAAAAGCTTTAACGCATTCACTTAATGCATTAAAAATCTATTTTCGCTTGTCTCATTGCCCATAAATGAATACTTAGCCAAGGAAAAAAGCTTCAAAAAGCTCCTTGTCTGTTACGGCGTTGTCTGTTAAGAGCAAAATATGTTTCATTTTCTTCTGCAGGGATGAGACATCTGTATAAATTTATTATCTGTGGTAAAAGTTTAAAATTTGAGCGAATAACGTTGTATTTTATTTCATTGTTTATAAACAAATTAGGTTAGGTTAAGTTAAAGCGGCTGTCATAGTTGGCAAAAAAACACACTTAGGCCAATTGAAGGCCCATTGTGATACCACATAAATCTAAATAGGCTTTCTTCGAAAGCTCATTGAAACCAATTAGAGTTCCTTACGAAACGTAGAAGATTAATTATTATATTAATGTGTTCGAGATCATTTAAATCTTTCTAAAAGTATTCTCCAAAGTGAATCATACGTTTATGAGCCAGAGCAAGACAGGTGCAAAGGAGGTGAAGAACTGTTTCATCCCTGCAGCTTCGGCAGAAATCAATAGAAAATACACCCAGTCGCGCGGCGTGTCTTCCTATTAGATAGTGTCCAGTAATGACACCAATTAACGAGCGTATATGCAATCTGCTTAGAGATGTCAGGCACATAGATCTCTTTAAGTCCAGATTAGGCCAAATGTTTTTCGTCACAGGTGGTTATGTTATTCCACCTGATGTTAGTTCTCTTAATAGCATCTTGTTGTAGCAAAAGTTTACATGTGTAGCGATTGGTATACCAACATTAGCCATTTGTGGTTTAATGGGTAATGTTGTACCATGTTTGGCGAGTTTGTCGGCTTTACAGTTTCCTGGAATGTCTCTATGGCCCGGCACCCAGTGAAGGGGAATGTTAAACTGTTGTGCCATCTCTATTAGAGACGATCGACAGTTTTGGACCGTAATTGAGTTTGTAGAGACAGAGTCCAGGGATTTTATAGCCTGACTATCTGAGAAAATCCGGATATCAGATGTGGATACCACGTTTTCTCTGAGCCAGGACAGGACCTCCTAAATCGCCAAAAGTTCTGCCTGAAACACGCTACAATGATTTGGAAGGCAGAATGAGAAACTAAGTTTTAGTCGTTGGGAGTACATACCTCCACGAACCCCATCACTAGTTTTCGATCCATCTGTATAGAAGTTGATTACCACGTCTTCCAGGAATGTTTTGTTTTCCCAGAAGGATCGGGAAGGGATAGAAGTTTAAAAGTTTCTATCGAACTGTAGTTGAGGAATGGTATAGTCTGTGTGCTTTGGAATTGATTCTAAATAATTTAGAATAACAGAGTGGCCAATGTTATTGTTAGTGTGAAAAAGCATTCAGGCGAATAGCACAACTAGCAGCTATTTGTTTGCTGATTATATCCAGAGGTGTCAGATAGAGTAGGGTGTCTAGTGAGACAGATGGTGTCGTACGAAGTGATCCGTTTATACTAAGGCATGCTGAGCGTTGCCGATGTGTATAGCCAGTGAGTGATTCTGGGTTACAGACCCCATTTGCTACCAATGGCTTTCTTGCAGGTGAAAAGAGCTACCGTAGATTTTCTTATTCTTTCGTGTATGTTGCTCTTCCAATTCAGTTTTCTGTCTAAAATAAGACCCACATATTTAGTTTCCTCTGAAAACCTTTATTAGATACCGTTTATAGAAGGAGGGTCGATGTGCGGAATTTTATATTTCCTTGTGAATAGGACCAAATCGGTTTTGTGTGGGTTAACGCTTTAACCACATCGATTCACCCAAAGTGATAGCTTATTTAGAGTGTTTTGTAAATGTTCTTTTAAGGTATTACGATGCTTCCCTGAAACAACTATAGCAACGTCATCAGCATAGGCAATCACTCTGAAACCCTCCCTATCCAGACAGGTAAGGATTTCGTTAACTAACAGATTCCAGAGTAGAGGGGAGAGAACACCGCCTTAAGGCGTACCTCTGCTGACAGATCTTCTAGTGCAACAGCCGCCTAGTTCTGAGTTAATTATTCGGCTAATCATCATTAAATGAATTAACTCACCAAGCGAACCCTCCACATTCAGAGATGACAGTGCAGATGTGATTGCAGATGTGTCCACGTTGTTAAAAGCGCCTTCTATATCAAGGAATGTAACCATAGTATACTCTTTATGATGGGGGGAGTATTCGATAGTGCGTACTAAAGTGTGTAGCGCCGTTTCTACCGATTTTCCCTTACAGTAGGCATGCTGAGACTAGACATGAGTCTAGTGTCAATATTTGCTCTGAGGTGTATGTCTATCAGTTATAAACAAATTAAAGGCAGCCATTTGAATGTTCGAAGTCCAACTTCTGAAGCCATCTTTTTTTAGATGATTACATTTTTTATGTCCCACTGTTGGTTGGTAGTTTTCTGTTTTTCTATGTCCCTGAGTCCCTGTTCCTCTCTGGCTCTCAGTCTGCCTATTTGCTTGTTCTAAATATTAATATCCCATGTGTTGCACCAGCTGCTGGCCATTGTCTCCAGACGTGACTACTTTTTTAACGACTGTAAATTGTAAAATATATTTGGCAACACATTTTTAATATTTTGTCACGCGAAATTTCCCCAAAACACGATATTTGAATATTTAAAGATTTCTCTTTCGAAAATAATAATATGCAAATCAAAATCCATTTTGCCGCCCAATTACTCGTGTATACACATAAAAACAGTCGAACATAAATATTCAAAACTGGTTCATTGCTCGCGCTAACGTCACCAAAATACATCTGCTCCCGTCCCTCTAACCCGCTCGCCATCAACCCCTCTCAACAAAATAACGATGATTTATTTGCTCAATGTAATTTCTGAATAAATAATAGCTAAACATTTGGTTATACGAACATTCATTTTTGAAGTAAAAATATTCACACTTCTGGTTTTGAAGTTTTGTTTTGAAAAATGTTTCCTTTTACCATCTTAATTTATATACAGGCTTCTTCTTCTTCTTGTTCTTATTCGTTTTCGTCGTTTTCATCGTTTACTTACTTTGCGGTCGTTGAAAATGTGTTTTGCTATTTTCTTTGAAGCACACAAAAAAGGCAGTAAAGTGCCCTCGGAGACTCACAATGCTATCTCTTTCAAAAGCTCTTAGAATTCGGCTTAAATCTAAAACTCCTAAATGGGGAAAAATTCTTTAGCTTCACGGTAGAAAATTTTCAAGTGAACAATAGAACATTATATTAAATAGCTCCCCTGTGGAAGTTCATCAAGAGAACAAGTTCTATGGAACTTAATCTCTTGCAGCGAATTTTCATGGCTGATGGCTGCGGTGCGCGGAGGAAACAAGCCAGAAAGAATGAACAGAAAGGGTTTTTTGGAAGCACTAGCATACGGCTTAAAGGAAATTATTGCGCTTTCGCTTGTAAGAAAGATTTAACAATTTTTTAGAATAAGTTTTATCAAAAGCTAAAAAAAGAAAACCATTAAAAAGGACTTAAGTATAAAATATTACCTAGGTTTTTTTTAATCTTTTAAATTTTAAGGTAAACAGACAAGAGAGAGTATTTAATTGTTAAGATCCTTTTTTTTAGTTAGGTATCTGGAAATTTTACGGGCCAAAACAGTACAATTATAGGAATGGCAATGATAGAAAGCCAACTAAGAAAGTCTCAATAATTTTTTCGGGAGTTTAAATTGGATACTATGCTTCCACGATGGCAACGAAAACTCCAGCGCTGCTACAATAACCAAAAGGCTTTCATCCCAAAAGATTAAAAACATCACACCCAAAGAAAAGTTAAAAATTCTTCCTCTTCCTCAGTTTCTCAGCCCGCCGACAATGAAACTGCAATTGTTAGTTCTCTTGAGAAAGTTAGCGACTCCTCCAGTTTCTGAGCATGTAAGATTCTATATGACAAATCGTCCGTCGTTATCGTGCTTTGGCGAAAGTTCTCAAATATCTCAATGCATACATATTGTAAGTCCTCCAATGCGGATGGCATTGTCACTGTTATTCTTGGATAAAACCTTAAGATCTTTCATATTCTGCTGGATTCGTTCCGAATACTTTATATGGCGAATCCTCTTCTTACTTACCTCTTACTTATAATGGTCCTACTGTCCGTTGTGTACTTGGGCCTCAACCTATATAGTCTCCAGCCAGCTCAGTCCTTAGCTGACTGTATCCAGTTTTGCACTCCAGGTTGTTTTTGGTGCTCTTCCACTTGTGTGCGCCAGTCTTCCTCTACGTCTTCCCCCTCGGGAATGGTGTTAAGGGCTTTCCAGGCCGAGCCATCTGAGTCGCTGTCGTTTTACAAAGCTCGCTGTTGAATCTTCTTCTCCATTCTCAATCAATGCACACGAACCCGAAGAACTTTCCTCTCGAAACATACTATAAGGCACTTTCATCCGATTTTGTCAGTGTCCATGCTTCTGTATAACACAGCAGGACTGAGATGATGAACGATGTTAAGGAAATCGCAGAAATCGCATGACAGTGCATCGCCTTGTCTGTATTCTTTTTTGACACCGAAAGACACCGTAAACTCGTTGCCAACCTTGATGGCGAACTGTGAGTTCTCCATCGTCATTTTGCAAAAGCGAACGAGCTAAGCAAGGATGCCAAAACTAGACCTAGCTTTATACAGTTCGTTTCTGTAGATGCTGTTATACTTGGCCTTAAAATCTATAAATAGGTGGTGGGTATCGATTTGGAGTTCAAAGGTGTCTTCCAGGATCTGCCACAATGTAAAAATGCTGTCGATGGTTGACTTTGATATTACGCAGGAAGGATCTTATACCAAACGAGGCTGTTTCCTCTGTAGCTGCCACAATATAGAAGATCTCCCTTCTTCTTCTTCAAGAAATATTAGCTATCAATCAGATGGAGCCGGTGTCAAAGTGGAGTACTCTGCCTTCATCAAACTCACTCAACTCCTTGCTATGCGGGTGACATTGACATCATCCGCAGCTCGCAAAGATCTGTGCTAGATAACTCCTCAGCAGCAATTAAAGAACTTTTGCCTTAATGATTTACCCTCTTCAACTGTTTGAGTGCGTATGGGAAGAATTGAAATTCTGTGCCGATTTTGAACGGCAAATTTATCTTATCAAGTTTTCAGCAGATAGATTTCGATGACTGGAGTACTCACGTGGTTGCGCCTCGTGGATTACTTACGTGCCTGAGAATAAGATCCTTAACGACTCTCTTGTTACCCGAAATGTCTTCATATAGTCTTTGATATGCTTGACATGAGTCGCAAAGGATTTTAAAAATGCTTTTGTTCAAAGTAAAGATACAATAAAAATCGTACTTTTCGATAACGTTGACATTTTTTAATTTTTCCCCCATATCAGGCCATTTTGAAAACTCAGAAACGGAATCAATTTATTTATATTAAGAAGCATTTAAGCTGCTTCCTATTTTAATAAATGCTTCAACCCTTTCACCAATTCAAAAGGTCCTATTTTGGTATCATCGACATTTGACATAACCTTTTTCCAAATTATACTTTTTCCCATCAAAACCAAATTTGTTGCAGATTATCATTTTGATTTACCTCAAAATAAAAAAAAAACGAAAACATAAGAAAACAATCCACGTTCCTTGAAGAGCCCTATAAGTTTCAGCTTGTAGTAAAATCATTATACATTAAGACAACCACCAGAGCAGAACCCACAAAAAAAGCAAAAACAAAACAATCAAGTCCACAAACAAACTTCTCTACTGACGCCAAATGATTATAATACCAAGAGTGTTAATCTGAACGAATTTGCCCAAAAGCAAGTCTCTAGAACACAATCGCTTGAGCCTATTGGCACTTTCTTCAAATATCTAGCCTCGAGTCGTATATGCGGTTCACATATTATATTGCTTATAAGTATCATCCTATATGACCCTCAAGGCTTAACACTATAAAATATCTTAATGCCTGAGATGGTCGGCAAAGTGTCACTTTATGTTTGTATAGTTTTCGGTAAATTGTTCGGCCATAACTACGAAGAGGATATGGGTTGTGTATTAATAAAGGAAAAAGCTTTATTAAGCCTTCCCCGAATATGCGGATTTCCTTTGCTTTGAAGAAAAAGTAGGAAGATACACAAGAAAACTGCCATATCATTTTTCTGAAGGGGGTTTAAGACCTTTTTATCGATATTGCAGTTCTGCTTTTGTGAATTTTGTGCGAGTGGTGTTATCAAGTTTTAATTGGCAGTAATGTAATAATTTAGTCTTAGGTTTGGTACTTGAGATTGGGGCCTTGGGGGGGACTTTCAGAGACATCGACAAATATGAGTAGGTACGTATTTTGAAAATGGGCAAGACATGTATGAAGGAAGTTTTTCTCGTTTTTTGAAGATCTCTCTTAGGAAATAAGTTTAAGAAAAAAAAAATAAAAAATTTAAGTGGAAAGTTAGATTTTTGTTTGAATTGTGCTTCCTAGAGAAAAAGTTGTAGGCATCTTATCTGTAGCAATTTGAATGATCTTCAAAGTTTCTTCAATTCAATTTTACATAGATCGCATAGTTTAAGAGAAAACTCAAGAAAACGTAATGTATGACCTTTGACCTCAGGCAAAAATTGGCATATTTGTGATGGAAAACAGTATAAATTGAACACATTTTTTCTGTTGAAATTCACTCCCCTTAAAGGGAATATCACCCCTGAAACTTGAAACCTAATAGATTATTATGTATTTTGTATTTATTTATTTCTTGTTAAAGCCTTATTTCTAAAAATATATACAAAAACAATTTTGAAAACGGCAAGCAATACGAAAAAAAAATATCAACTAAGTAATATCTTTTTAGTGCATTATTATCTTGAAGTACGATTACGGCCCCATGAAAAAAAAAACTTTGGTGATTTCGATCTAAGTACCATTTCGTGAAACTTTTTGCCATCAGTTAGCCAAGTAAGTGATAGAACTTATTATATTAAAGAAAAAAAGAAAAGGTGTTAAAGAAAAAGTTGTTATCTAACAGTAATAGTGCGAAGTTATTGCACAGGAGGTGGAAGCAGTCTCATTACAGTGGGGACTCCTGGTGGAAGACGATGTGATGGAAATGGGGTTGATATAGAGACCTCGGGGCTCAATTGAATGTGAAGTTGTTTGGTATTGAGATGTCACATTAAATGAGTTCGTATTTTATTTTCTTAATAAACCTTGTTTGATATTAGGGAAATTGTAAAAATACTTGGAGAGAATATTTTTAGTGGATAGTAAATGGAAATTAAGATTGTTGGTGGTTTTGATGTTTTTTTTATGTTCAAGGGGAGATGCGTGGTTTAATTAAAAAAGAATTAAGGGCAAAATGTCCGTTACACTTGTTACTTTCGATGGTGACGGGAAATAATCAACAGTCAACCAGCAGGAACCATAAATAAATTATGGATTTTTACACTTTGCAAGACAGAATTCGCATCTAGCTTTTACCAAAAAACTATTGAATAGGAAACAGAAAATTAGGAAAATTTTAAGCTTTCGAAGAGAGTGAATGCACATTTATACGTAAATTGAACATTGAACATTGATTTTACAGTACTTCGCACATTAATGTGACGAACTACAGACACATAGGAGCACTGGTGACTGAGACCATTGGCTGGGACAGAAAAAGACATTAATACAACAGAGAGAGACAGATAGATACATAGAAGGAAAACACACAACAGAAACCTACGTGGCTTAGAAGAGGAGACATAGATGTTATATTGTCTCGTGTTATCGCCTCAGATAAGCTGGCGATTTCGTAGAAAAAGAATGCTGCCGAAGCTGGGGCTTGAACCCGCAGCATTTGGCTTAGCAGTCAACTACTCATTCCTCTGAACCATGACCACCTGCGCATTCGAAAATTATGCTGCCTCAAGCACAAGAGTGTTGCTGATGACCTCACTCTTGCGTATTTTGGATATGGATTTGCCTCTCAATCCTTATAAAGTTCAAATAACGCAACAATTGAAACTTGCAGACCATTCACAACGCCCGCCGCGCTGTAGAAACGCTTCTTGGGTGTTGAAACAACAGTCAATGAATACCGATTTTTCGAACGCTATTTTCTGTAGTGATGAGGCACATTTCGCACTCGGTGGATAGGTATACCCATACCCAAACAAAATTGTCATACATGGGTCTCCAAAAGCCCACGAGTGAGAAGAAGTTACTGCTTGGTGTGCTCTATGGTCGAAAGGTATCACTAGGCCAGAGGACGTTTACAGTCAATTCGGGGAGGTATTGTCATATGATAACCTATTTTTTTTTTGCGCCGGCGATTGATGATCATGACTTGAACTTTATATAGGAAAAACACAAAACACTAACAATTATGGCTTTAATGAGTGAGAAGTTTCCTGGTCGCGTAAATTCAATTGGCCTCCAAGAATAGTGTCCGAACTCTAGAAGCATTGAAAATCAACAAATGTATGTAAATTTTGGCCGAGATAACGTCCGTTATGTGCAAAAAAGTTGTTAAAAATTACCTCCAAATAATGGTATTCTGCGAAAACTCCAGAGGCGGTGATTTGAATGATATTGTTTTTCAAACTAACTGGCCAAACATTATAATAAAATAAAATTATAATTGAAAATGTATCGTTGTGTTTGTTTTATTTAGCTTTGCATTCGAAACCTAAAAATGAATGACCCTGTTGCGACGCATTCGGCTTTTAGAAATTCAAAAGAATCCTTATTGGTTCCCTGAGAACAAAACAAAATAAACAAAAATCGAAATGACCCTTTATTATACAAATTAATATTCTGATATTATTTAGATTCTTAAATTCATATAAGGTCCCAAATTGAAATCATTGGGCCTTACCAAAATTGTAAACATAATCTTCATTTCTTTCCTGAAAATTAAAGCAGAAAACATTTTGTTAAGAACTATCAAGCAATTATTATTGGTTTATGAAAATTTTGAATAAGAACCTTAAAGATTTTAAGATTCAAAAACAAAAAAGTAAGTCCAAACATAACTAGTTTCTATAGTGGTACTGTTGTCCAATATTTATTCTGTGCAGAATAAACCAACAAAGAAAAAAAGGTATTCCATAAACAACTTCTCCAGGAAAGAGAATAAATTGTCCCAGCATCAAACTTTCTACAATGACAAATCGATACTTTTAAGCCCTGTTGTTAGGAATTTATTTACGCTTGACTTCATTAAAACTCCTTCCCTCTACGCTATCTATGTCACATTAAACTTTAAATTGACCGAAATTGATTCGTTTCTTTTTCCTTTCCTTCTTTCTTCTTTTCTTAATTTTTCTTTTTGTTCGAGAACCAATATGGTATTAGGTTTGTATAATGTAGATGTACCTTCGTCTACTCAGAGTGGATATGACAGGGACCACCTTCAAAGTTTAAAAGATTTACATAGAACGAAAACAAACTCCACCAAAAGAAAACTCAATTCATCATAATGTCAAGCCAAGCGAAACGCAGAACTTTCAGAAAACTTACTATAACAAAAAAAAAGAGAATGTGCACTGAAAGTATATAGATGCAATGCAAAAAGCACTAAAACGCCAACAGCCCGAGACCAGCGGAAACAATAAATTTCATGAAATGCACTTCCCGCTATCGATTTCCTGCCGAATATTGGAAGGATTACAGCAAAATAATATGAAACACGAATGAGTATGAGAAAAAAAGAGAATAGATACAGCACAACACACAATAAGGAATGAAATCCACGACCAAGGAGAGAATCCTTGAGTTTTGCTACAATAAACTATTCCAAGGTATCTGATGGCATTTTTCATTGAAATAAGAAGAAGAAAAAAAAATGGATAATTCTTAACAAACTAAACAACACAACAACAGCAACAGATCGATCCTCTGTTGTAGTTTGGAAGTATATTTTTTCCCACTTCTTGTTACTTGAAAATCCTGAAGGATACGGCGACAAAAACAGTAAAATTTTTTGATATCTTCAGTGACAAAGGAGTCTTGAAAAATTAATGAAAAAAAATAATGGAAAAGTGGAATTAGACAGGATTACTTATGAACTTGATTAAAATGAAATATTGTATACGCGCTGCTTTTGAACTGCCACCTTACCTCGTTCCGGAGACACAATTCATGAGTTATTATTCAATTCAGATCCATTCTTGTCGATTGAAATGGAGGAAATGTTGCAATTGAATATTTTCGAAAATCGATTTGAATTAAAAATATGTCTTTCACAACTATACTATTATATGAAGGACTTTTTGGGCAAAGTGAGTATGACAAAGTAGATGGTGACGATGTCGATTCATCTTGAAGCTCTGCTTCAACCTATCTGGGTTTGGTTTATTTAAAGTCGTAAAATAACGATGTTTTGCCAACAATGCAGAAAGACTTATCCCTAAACTTATAAAAATTGCGCTTACAAGAGAGAATTTAGCCTCCTTAACATCGCTTAATAGATCCTCTCTGCCGTATTATGTAAACGTCTGACAACAATAATTGTCGTCAACAATTTGATTAGTCCCTATCAATGTGGCTTCAAAGTAGGAAGTTCAACCATATTGACCAAATTTTCACTTTGTGGGAGACCTTGGAAAAAACTTTTGACGACCTACATCTACAGAGCCGAACTGTATATAGGTAGCTATGTCTAGTTTTGGCATCCTTAACAAGCTCGTTAGCTTATTCAAAATGACGATCACACTGCTCCATCAAGTTTGCAACGAACTTACGGAATCATTTGAAAAAAGGATTCAGATAGAGCGATGTACTGTCATGCGATTTCATTAACATGGTGTTTGTGAAGATGTTGCAAAACTCCACCGTAAACACCAGAGGCACAATCATTCAAAAGTCTGTTCAACTTCTCTCGTACCTGATGATATTGACATAATAGGAAGAACACAGCGTAATGTCAATGGTTCCTTTGTGAGTATTGAAACAGAAGGAGATCTAGCAATAAGTAAGCGCAAAACGAAGAACATGTATGTCGTCGAGGAAGGACACCCAATATAGACGGCTCGGACAGAGCGTCACAAAGAATTGTTCTTATACTTTCTTCGTTTAAGCTCTTCAGTCTTCTGCTTGTTCTTCCAATATTACATTTTCCGTGTCCATGGTTTTTCTCTGGAGGCTCTCGACAGCTGTTCGTGAGAATTCTCTTGATATCACAATCAGTATTTAGATGTTTGTTGATGCGTTTACACTCGAATCAAAATAAGGCAAGACTTTAATATGTATAACCAACAACTGCTAGATCCACAAACTGATCTTTAACATCGGACGATTTCTGTTGAATAATCGAACCTTACCATAAATCCTACACTCACTTTGATTTATGGCCTTCCCCTAGCTGTGTACTTTCAAAATGTAGGTATAGCTATATATATAGGTTTCATTAAAAATTTTGTATTGGACAATCGCTTTACAACATCGATAATAGTTAGTTATGAGAACTTTGATTTGTTGAATCCATAAAAAAAGAAAAAATAAATGAAATTTCTAAACTTAATTCAAATGCTATCACAACTAACTATCAATCAACTGAATAAAGTCCTCCATAAAACATGAAATGTCAAACCACATTTCATAATTTTAAAATCAGTTCCGTTTCCATTTAACTTCAAATAAATCTTTTATTAGCTTCACTAAACAAAATTAAAATTCAGCTAATTGACACGAAATTTATTGCGCAAATATAAATTCATACAGTTACTACTTTTGTCACAACATGACACAAACCAGTTAGAAAATATAACACACAAACATCGATATTTTCTCTATGCACCGTGCGTAGGTCGTTGTCGACACTTTTTTATTTCCATTTTTTAATTAAAAATCAAAACAGTTGAAAACATTTTATGCATATTTAATTTACACAAACAAAATTGTATCCACCCACGCCACGCGTGCACACAGTAGTTATCTGATTTTAATTGCATTTTCGATCATTGAGCTCGTCGATGCTTTTCTCTAGCGTCACCTTTCAATAATAATAAAAAAAATAACCAAAATTAAGAAATGCAAAAAAGTACTTTAAAATTGTGAAATCATTTTTGAACGTTAACCGCTCCACATCATATGCACACACAAACACCCGCTCAATAATAATTACAGCACGAGTTCATTTATAGAACGTAACCGGGACGCGTTTTGCATCCACCCATCCATGCCATGAACAGAAGCTAACACGAGTTTTGAAAAGTAGTAACCGCATATCCTTTTTTGTGGTTTAATTTTTTCTTTGTATGTGTGTGTTCTACACCCCGCTACGGGAATAAGTTTTTCAAATGAACGAAAAGTCCTTTCTATCAGAAACAAAAAAAAAACCATATGCACATTGCACACTCTGCACAGGTTACGGTAGGTCGGTCGTCGTCGGTGCGATGTGTAGGTATAGGTAAGCATAGAGGGAAAACTACATGGAATAGAATCTTTTGAGGTTGACCACTAGCACATTAAATTCACCGCCATGCCATTATTTCCACCCACTTCACTAAACCATTTGTTTGCTATTTTCAAAAAAAAATAAAAAATAAAAAACAAAAACCAAACAAAAAGTAGAGTCGAGGTTATTGAATTGACTGCAGTGATCACATTTAAATACGGAGATTTGTGCAATTTTAAATGCAATGCTATTTCCTGCACGAAAATGGAAAAAAAAAATTAACCGAAACTTATTTAATTTGCTTTTTCCATTTGGCAAAAATTAAATTTTATTTGGGAACACTGAGAGAAAAGCAGGTGAAAATTCTTGTTGAGGAAAATTTAATTTTTTGAGCTATTTAGCTATCTGTCTTGGCAAATATTATTAAACTATTTTTAATAGATATTGGAAATTATGTTCGCTTGTTGATAGAAATTAACAAAAAAAAAAAAAACTGTCACTGTTTGTCTGCTTTTTTTGTACGTAGAATTTTCAAATGTGTTTCTGTATGGCAGTTCTCGCTAACGTGTCTAAAATATCGCAATCGTTAGTTTAGATATAATTTTTCGTACTTAATTTTGATGAAAACAACGAAATTCGCAGAAGTTTCCAATTTGGTTTTAAAGAGTGTTGTTTCCAGTTAAAAGTGCTAAAAAAAAATAATATTTCAGTGACAGGTTGAAAATTTACGCAGTTTGTCTGAAAATAAGGATTTTTTTTTTTACAATTGGTATGCATTCAAGGGGTTCATGATACTATTTTTAAGGCCAAGGCA
The DNA here is from genome assembly GCA_943590905.1 of Sphaerophoria taeniata. Taxonomy (NCBI): domain Eukaryota; kingdom Metazoa; phylum Arthropoda; class Insecta; order Diptera; family Syrphidae; genus Sphaerophoria; species Sphaerophoria taeniata. The sequence continues at coordinate 32,932,308 of OX016541.1, forward strand.
TAGTGCATAGGAAAAACGGAGGGGTCTTAAAAGGATTAACATTGGTCTGGAATTTTTAAATAAGAAACGATTCTCAATACGACCGAAATTGAAGTTGGGTGTGAACTGATGGGATTCAACTGGCTATCTCACTAGAATATTATCCCTTGAAATATCGGTAAAATGAGGTGAGACATGAGACTTTACGTCGGTCTTCATGTGACGTAAGTGATTCATCGATTGTATGGTCACCATCTTGAACGTTTTGTTTTGAAAACTGTTCAAGCAAGCTTAGGAAGTGTAGTATATACTATTTTTTAAGATAGAAGCAGCCAGATAAGAAGAGGAAACAATTTCTTTTCCTCGTTGAAGTGCCAATCATAGATGGTGACAGAGGTGGTAGGTATGTTACGCTTAAACGACAGAAAACAGAATTGCGTTTTCGAAGAATTTAATTAAACACGGTTTCTTTTTCTCAGTCCTCATGTTATCATGCTGTCATGGTCAGGATTTAATTAGGTTATCACCCGATCCCCTAGAAGATTGTATTTTAAGACAGGAAATCGTTAATGAAAACTAGAAAGAGTGACAATAGGGAGCCCTGGGGCACACCAGCATTTAGGTATTTTTTTTTTGTTGCTCTTCTACCTCTCTGAAGCTTCCTGTTGAATATTTGATTGATGCTCAAAATAAAAGGTGCATTTCGAAGCATCGAGTGCCACTCTGTCTTTTTGAAGCATTGAATTCAACCGTGAATTCCCCGTGTTTTTGTGGCCTCAATTTCAGAATCAATGAGCTCATCAGAAGATCCCGTAGAAGTATCACATCCGAACTACTGTCCGGTGAGTCTTAAAACAAATATGAAAAGTTGAAGTTACTGTACAGAGTGAAGCAGGAAATTGCCAAACAGATAATAAACGAAAACTAGAACATCTAGGTACACAGCTGTGCCGATGCAAGCATGCCAAATTGGCCCTATGTTTACAACTCCAAGATAGATCGCAGCATTGTTATAATTAGTATTTACGAGACAAAAACTGTCTTTCTTTATTTTTCTATTGTGTGCCTTGAAATTTATCATAATCTTTAGCGTAAGTTTATGAAATATTGACAGACCTTTTGAACCGGAAGGGGAACCAAAGTATCCTAAAAGGCAGAAATTCGTAAAAACTTCCCTATCCAAAAAATTAGTATGGCCTTTGACAAGAAAATACGCCTTTTGATGTGCAAAATAAGTACTAATTAATAATGATAATTGTCTTTTTTGAAGTTTTTAATCATTAAATTTTGATTAAAATGAAAACCTCAAATTTTTCTTTTCCTATGCCTCATCTAATCCCTCTTAAAGTAGACCAAGCAATAGCCATTTCTCTTTCTATTATTAATTTTCGGTAATTGTTTTGGAATTACTGATTAGACTTTTAATAATTGAAGAGCAAATTCCCTATCGTTCCATCAGTAGCCATAAACCGTTAAGGACAAATAAGAAACAAGTAAATTATCAGATGACGACAAATTAATAGCTTTCAAAGTTTTTTATTCTTTTTGTTTCTGTTTTCTGTTAATGTCATTAAAATAACTCGATTCTTGATAGCAAATACGAAAACGACAATTTTTTATTGAATTTTCATTGAAAAAGTTCTTCTGTTGATGAATTCAAATTTTTGACAAGTCTGACATGAAACGGCCGGCCGCTGCTGCCGTCAATTTGATTTTGATGCATACCTCCCCTTCAATTTCAATCCATAGACCAGAGAGCTTATAATATTCAGCCAGCACAATTCGTCCTGACTGTCAATCAACTTGTGATAGCGTCGACGTCGCCGCCACCATCGCGCCCGCTCTCGAACATAATTTACATAATGATTTATGAAATTTGTTCCGGATTGAATATGGAGATAGAAATGGACTCATCGTTATACTATATTCTATCTGGAAGAAGCCCAGGCCCAAGCCCGATACTATTCCGCTTGGTCTAATAGCAACTCAGGAAATACGCGTTTGCAAATTATGCTACTGAATTAATGCCAGTTTCTAATTAATTCTGAAATATGTATGTACTGTTCATGTAGTTGTGTATGTATTTGTCATTAAGCGGAAGTACGGATTTGCATTCACAGTGTCCCCGTATAGCAGTTCAACTAACTCTATTTAGCAACGAACAAATGCTGTTCGGTTAATTTGATTTATAAGCTCTTTGTACGATTTGTTGAAATTGTACATTTATAGATTTTATGGGAAAGTGAACTAGAACTGCCCACGAGAATGGCGTGTGCTAAATATGCGTATAATTCGCTGATTAAGATTCAGAGGTTCTGAGTATTATTTAATGAATTAAATGAATGTATTCATTTAGCAATGGATTCAATTTAATCAGTTCTAATCACAAAGGGAAGTTTGTTCTCCAAGACTAAATAAAGCTGATAAAGTCTTCAAGTTGATGTTTTGTTAAATTTTGTGCAAAAAAAAAAAATATCGAGAGGCCAATTTTGCTGTGTTTGTGTCTTTTAGGCCACTCGGGCGTATACGTGCTATTTAGTTAAAATTGATATTATTTTTGCTTGTTGTTGATCATCGAGTGGTAAAAAAAAGTTTTTCTCCATTTAAAACCGATTTTTAATTCATGAAATATGTCTAACTTACAAAAGAACAAAACTACAAAGTATGAGAGGGCTATATCGAACCAATCTCTTTACACTTAACTATTATAAATTTAGTTTCATTATACCTTCGATCTCGTAAAGAGCAACGCGTTTCAAAGCAAAACAAAGTGTCTGTTGTGCTATAAATAAAAACACATAATGTACAGAAACTCCATCACCACCCACCGCCCCTCTTCCTTCAACCAACAAAAAAAAAAGTGATAAGAAAAAAAACAACACAATAAACATTAATCCAAAAAAATAAGCACACAACAAAGCCATTGTTTCAAGGGTACATATAGAAGCAAAGGATACTTTATCTCTATCGTCTGCATCATATTTCACTATACGTAGCCATAGTGCTTCTGTTTCCGTATACCCAACGGAACTAACCAACATACATTTTTGCTGCGTGTCTGTATACTTCCAAACAATAGAAATATGATGGGATCTACAATAGAGCCAGATACACTTCAGTATCTTTCTGTCTTGAACTTATAGATAAGGTAGCAAAAGGCAAAAAAAAGAAACTTAAAACGACGAGGGTCGATAATAATAGAAAGAACAACAGGATGAATGTGGGCGCTACTAGACTTCTATATAATGCTCATCATTTCCTATTTTTCTCTAGTGTACAGGTGAAATCGTGACGCGAATAAAGCTGATACAAATGAAACACATACTATTCACGTGTTCCATTTCATGAAAAAAAAAATTTCAAAAAAAAAACACACAACATACAAAAAGGATAACAAAAATGGCGTATGTGCTTCACGACCATTGTGTACACTTTTTTTTGTGTTGAGGATAAGGACAAATGTATTAAAAACAAGAAAAAAAACAAAAGACAGAATGTATAAAAGAAAGTTACGAAAATAATTTGCTGTTGACATCACATAGGACTTCATAATATATAACAAAAAGAAACAAGACAAAGTCATGAAATAAATACATACAATGTACTCCGATGATGTTTCTTTTTTTTCGTTTTGTAGAATGTAGATCCCCATTAAAATTCTTCCAACGCAGAAAACAAATAATATTTTCTTCGACGATCCAAAGGAAGGACTTTTTACTGTACTAACAGTAAAAACGCTCGAATAACCAATTAAAACAACAATTTCGGAGTCAAAAAGTAAATTGAGCATGAGATTTATTGTAATATCGAAAAATATTCCTTTTCCACGAAAAGCACACACATATCAGTTGATACGAGTATAGTAGGAAGATATATTTTTTCTGGTATTCGTTTTTGATGCATGTGAGATTTTTTGATTAAATAAAATGCAAAAACCGTTACCTAGACAACTTTTGTGGGAAATTGTTGGAATATTTGTGAGTTTGAATTCATTTGTATATATTTAATTGGAAAATATATTTATTGTTATGTACATTTATTTTTGTTTGTTTATTATGAAAAGCGGAGTGGGACAATAATTGTTCAAATTTTGTTCACTTTCCTCAAAGTTATGAATCAACCAACGATGCAAAACGAATACATTTGAGAAGATAAATTTGTCAACGAAGTTTAGACTATTTGCTAACCCATTTTTAAATATTCGTTAATTTTTAGTTATACTAGAAGCTGGAAAACCTATAGTATGCGTGGTTTGTCAAGCGTTGAAGAAAATTGGGGAGCAATGGGTACCACGTTTGCCTCTCACGACATCAAACTCAACCTTGAGACCATTTCAGAGCATTGTTAAACGCTGGCGCTGTCTTAGTGTAATCTCAAGAAGTCCCTGCGTTACATTACATTACATTACATTACATTTCACAGTACTTCGCACATAAATGTAACGAACTACAGACACATATCAGCACTGGTGACTGAGACCATCGGCTGGGTCCATGCGTTGTTTCATGACAGTCGAAACCGTGGATTTCAGCCTACGAACGTGCTTCGCAGAAGACGTAGAATATTCTATTGGCCAGGAAGATGATGGCCACCGTTTTTCGGGGTTCACATATTGTCAATTCACATCAAATTCTTCGAAAAGGGCAAAACATTCAATGCGCTATCAAATTATTGGGCCTATTAGACGCTAAATTAAATAAAAATAGGCCCCACATGGCGAAAAAAAACTGCTCTTACATCATGATAATGCACTTCCGCCATAACCACAGCCAAACTGGTCGAAAAAAAAACGAATTTCATTAAAACAGAAGACAAAAGATTATTTTTAAGAATCTTTAAATTCGGTTCCGTCCATTACATCAAGAACTGAGATCCATTTTGATTAGATATATTGAATGTTCATCGAAATTTTTGTTTGTAGTTCATTGATATTGATACGAAAGCTGACTTCAAATTATACGGAGGAAAACTTACAGACTAAGAACCTAGCACGGGAACCAGATACGGAAGTTCTACTAATCTGTCCGGCAGAACATGCAAAGCTGCACCATTAAGGAAAGGAAACGAAATTAGATTACCGATTAGATATTACATATTATATTCTGGAGCGCTGCGTTGCTTAACTAGTTCACGGAGATATTCTGTAGATCCATCTAACTATCGGCGTTTCCGGCGGAAAATAATGTAGTTAGCGGAGAACGGTCAGAGACTATTTCAAGGGTTTCATTACTTATTTAAAAGTTAAACATAACAGTGTTTTATTTGCTTCATTTTGTGTTGTCACTTAGCTTTTAGTACAAAAACCCGAAGTCAATAAGCTCTCTCGTTTGATTTGATTTAGAATTCCTACGCTTTACCGTAATATTAAGCTGGCAAAGCGTTTGGATTCTGAAACAAATTAGCCGAGCAATTCATCACTAAGAAAAATGTATGCTATATGTACCAATAAAGTAATCTTTTATTAATTCTAACCAGATTGCAAAACTTTTTCCCCTTTTAAACATTTTTATTTGCGTTTAAAAATCAAAACTTAAGATAATTATATTTCCTTTTGCCTCATTACAGATTATTTTTTAGAAAAAAAAATACAATTTGCAGTCTTAATAATAAAAACGATAGGTACTTGGCTTAAAAGAAATTCTCATTTGTATGAATAGCAATACTTAGACTACCTCCCCCAACGAAGAGTTTTAGATGTTCCAGGTGTCAATTCAATTCGTTAAGGTCCTTGAATGTTCCACTCCAAGCACTTCCCGCATTCTTAAAGCCTAACGATGAAAGCAAAAAAAAAAAAACATACCTACTCCTGTAAAAAGTGGATAGAAAATACAGGTGTGTTTTTTTTTCTCATCATCATTCTTACGATCAAAATAATTCGAAGAGGATGGGCGTAGACGCGAACCAAACTCCTTTTCAAGCATTCTCATTAAGCACCAAATTATTCATGAAGCAAAATTAAATACCCGGAAATATTATGTGCATTTTACTTTGCCTCGTCTAATAATTTCCCTTCCCTTTTGCACTGACAACCTGGGAAACCTGGAAGCCTATAGCACCCTTACTTTATCTAATTACAATCCTGAATTTTGAGTAGTTTAACCTTTATCTTTTTCTTAAGATTATAATTTTCTTTTATTTCATTTTAAATCTGACTTGGATTTTACACAAGGTGAATATAAAAAAATGAAAATGAATTTTGAGATTCAAGTGTTCTTATTTAAAAAGAAAAATAATAAAGTACGATGAAGATTTAAATAGAAAAATACACAAGTCATGTTGAGAGGTGAAGTCTTAAAGAAGAAGGATAAGCACATCGAACTTCAATTTAATATGCATTGTATAATGTAATTGTATTTGACATATTGTGACTGAAGCAAGCCAATCACGAACATATTCGGAAATGTTTGTTCTACAAAAACCGTTATTTTTATATGGAAATTTTATGCTGAACTTAAAATTTTGTAAAAGTTCCGAATTTCCCATTTGAAAGAAAAATACTTTATGCAGATCTATGTTCCGATTGAACAAACGGATTTTAAGGACGCTGTTTGGGAACTTGTCCCTTCAGTCAATTTTTCCAAGCATATAATTTGAATATCCATAAACTAAAGAGTGATTTGTTGGTGTCTGTTGAGATTTGATGTCTTGTGACGTTAAACTTTTGTTGCTGAAGATAAGTCTTAACTAGCCCTTCAATTTTTATTCTAAAAAAGCAGCGAACATCAAGATGTCATTCTTTGAATTTAATGCAGGTCTTATGGACATCACAAAATATATAAATTGTGTTATTCAAGACGCTGCCAGTTACGGTTTCCCTTCTTTATATCAGCATTAATTTGGTGTTGACCTCATTAGCTGCCTTCTTCGCTTCTGTCTTGAGCTTGAAAAGCTCAGAACTATACACACTCTGAGCTCTTTTAATTATGATTGTACCGAACGCTCATTCGACATATTGTAATACTCAAGATTGTGTCCTCGGCGTTTATGTATGAGCCTTGTACAATTTTTTAAAGAATGATGTTGAAAAAATTCGCAGGGCAACACAGCGCCTTGTCATAAACCTTTTTGACATGAATTGCATCCCTGGTTTTGTTTCCGACTAAACACCAAGAATATATGTTGTTCTATCACGCCAAACTCTCATAGAAAACAGGCATTTCAGGAAACTCGAAGCGATGAGAATCATGGAGAGCGAAGCAAATAAATTCTTCGTTTAATTTTTTCTGCTTAACAGAATTTGTTTTCATGTCTTTTCTTGCACAATGAACATGAGAGAGAGAAAGTTCATTCGTTTGTGTTCAAAATGGCAAAAACGAAACCCTTATAATTTCCGTTATGTTATTCTGTTCGAATGCCATGAGCAGAACTTTGATGAAAATTTAACAGAAGCAATTTTGAGTTTTTCTTTTTAGTATGATTGAAAACAAACAATCAATGGCGGAGGGGGGGGGGGGTGGTTTCGAGTTCTTAGTAAAAACAAAAAACATGTAATGATTTCAGCAAAACAAAAATTTATACGTAAAACAAAACGTTAATGGATTTATGCATTTGTGCAACTTAGTTAGATCCAATCGTAAATATTCATGAAATGCCCATTATCACTGGTAAAATACCACCTCATTGAATTTTAAATAAAAAAGGAACAGCAAGATTAGTTTTTGATCTCATTCACACAAGGAAAACTTAATCAAAACTTTTTTGAAATAACTCTCACCTAGAGGCGCATAAGCTTAAGCAAGTATAACAGCCGACTGATGATGATAACGCACCACACACAAGAAGAATGATATGAGAGGACAACCGCTCCTTTAGAGACCATCAAGAAAGATATTCCAAAACATTCAAGTCATGTTATAAAAATTGTAGCTCCATTACCACCAGCTCATTCTTTACAGGGTGATTAACTCAAGGTATTGTAGGTACTCTTCGTTTCAAATTACAAAAATCATAACCACAATGAATATTTGAGAATTTTCTCTACTTCATCAATTTTCATTAAACAAAAAAATAAGTAAGATAATGTCTTCATCTTCACCCAACTTACTCTTAGTCATTTATATTGTCCGTCACATCAAATGCAAATCACCCTGTAGGCATATAGCGTTCAATATAATTCAACCCCTTCCTCGAGAGGTTACACTACACACCATTTTGTATGCTGCTGCAACGAATACAAACGAAGGCAAAGTTGATTAAAACTTTTGATTTTATAAACTGATAAGAGCGGACAGGAAGTGATTTTATTTTCATCGTAATCCTGTGTGAGTCGGATGTTTGAAATTAGTTTGACTCAAAGTGTGGGAGTTGGTTTTACTCAAAGTTCACTTATTTTCTGTTGTTGTAGCTACTCTAGAAAGACCTCCTTTTGATCTAATAATTTCCTCACATTTTTTGTTTGTGTTCATTTTTATATTTTAAAATTTAATAATGAACTAAGGAGGTAGACAATTTTCTGTTCAATTTTTTGTCGAGCCAGATTGCTTAATTTGTAATGAAACTGAAAACTTGATTTCTAAAGTTGCTCTTCAGTTTCCTTTGAGATGAAGGCGTATTGATTGTGAAATATAAAATTATCCCGGACTGAAGTAGTTTTTCTTCTGAATGGTCGGCCATTTTTGTGTAATTTAAGTGCACTTAAAAGGGTTTTCTTTTTTTCGTATCATCATCTTGTGCTTAAGTTGAAAATGCTGCTTTAAATTTTCTTCAAAATTGTTAGTGAAGTTTGAATTCCCTCCTTCAATGATAAAATATCCATTTTTCGATACAAATTTTAGCTATTAAGTGTAATTTATTTTTCGCACATCTGCATCACTCCCCAACAGGTCCCAATAAACATTACAAATTGCAGACGTGTGCATGTGCATATTTCAGTTATATAACCCGCTCGCTCGTTCGTGGCCAACATTGCAATTTGGCAATTTACTAGGATCATTGCTATAATCCCTGATTTAGAGGAATGGGTGAACGACTGAGTATCATATCTACATTCATTCCCGCATGCTTGTGCAATTTAAATTTTCTTCAAGACGAAACGAAATGTGATTGCACACCGTGCTGCCTTCCATCACTGTCTCACTGATGCGTCTTTTCCATCGAAATTGAACACCGAGCGAAAACGTCTGGCTTGCTAGTCGTTTCTTGTATTGCAATTTGATTTGTGTGCAAATTCGAAACTTATTTCACGCTTGAACTGATACTAAACTAAATCACATGCTAAGATTGCGGGTATTACCCCAATCCAATTTTAGCGATATAATGTTATTGTTATGGCCTCGCATTTGCAATATAATTTGTGTGTATCCTTATACAGAACGATTTTGTGCCAGGTTTATGAATCGATTAAATCCTCTGTTGCATTTAATAATTATTGATATTGATGATGCGAAATTCTCCATTAATTATTTATGAAAAGGAAAATCAAAATCAGATTTTGCAACCACATTTTTAAATTGCAGTTTTGTGAATGAACACGAAAACCATAGCAGCAAAATTGATGAACATAGAATGGCGAAGGATTAATATTTATTCTGAAGATTAAGAGCCGATTTTTCAATCATCGAACAAAAATAAAAATAACAAACTGGCAAATAAACTTATCTGAATATTCATCGGGCGAATAAATAAGAGCGTTTTTCTTCAGATTAAGTCTATCTGACGATTGAAAAATCCAATATTTTGTTATTTGTCGAATAAACACTATCTGCTTGTTTATCTGAAGATTGAAAAATCGGCTCTAAGTTGAAAATGCTATTGAAGGAATACAAATTCTCTTAACTGACGTTTACTTACTTATTCCATCGTCATTTTAAACAATCAAATTATTTTAATTGATGAGAATTTTTAACCTATGGATTATCTCTTATACTATGGGTTAGTTATCCTGTGGAATACGAGTTGAAAAGGTGTTTTATTACTATGGCTGTAAGAGTTTAAAGGCAAAGATGTAGCACCAAACAAATATGTATAAATAAAAATTCTAAGACAGAATAAGGTTGGATAGTTAACGGTGGTTGTCATGTAAAACCCAGTACAAACCTGGAATTGTGTTTACTCATTCTATAGAAATACCTAAAATTTGAATAAAAACCCAGAGATTCTCGTCAACATAGGTAAAAAAATATATTCAAAAAAAAGTCCCACTAAATCAGATTCACGTATAATCTTAATACATTCATTTCTCATCCTTGCATCTGTGATGAGTTATTTTCCATTTTCCATTTTTTTTTATTACATTACACCCAACTGCTATATGCCATGAGATTTACACTTTTATATATCTACTTGAATACATCGCACGTTTGCTGCTAAAATATTTCAAATTTCATGCCCGAGACTAAGTTGTGGTTTTCGTGCTAGCTTGTCCAAAAGGAAAACTATTACTTCTGTTTTTTTTTTTTGTCCTTGTTAGTGTATATCTTTCGCCGCCGCCGCTGTCGACCAGTTGGAATGAAAGCATTGTGACCACCAACCGAGTTTATCCTTAAAAAATATGCTAAACCGAAACTAGTGTGCTACAGATACAGATAGTTTTTTTTTTTTTTGTATAATTTTTGTTCTCTTTTTTTGTCGAGTTTTATTTGTTTTTTAGTGTCCATATTTTTAGTGTTTCTGTTTCTTTTTTCGCTCTCTTTTATCTGCAATTTTTTTGAACGTGTAACACTGACCAGGCACGTGTATCCGAGCCAGTGGATCCATGAATAACCAAATTATTTGAGCTAAGAAATACAATTTTCTTGTGATAGCATCACAAAGGGTTTAAACTATTTTGGGATGCATAGTGGCAAATCAATTTTTTGATTTAAAAGGGAGTTCCTCTCATTATTCTTAGAATTGTTTAAAGATTTGGGTATAATTAAAAAAAATTTTACAAATTATTTAATTGCACGTGTATAATACTTTTCGGTTGCCTTGAGATAATTACAAAAGTTGCGAATGCGATTCACCCACTAATGTTCTGAAATTTGTTTTTAATTGCAGAAGCTGATTACACCCTCGACGATTCATTTTGGAATGAAGAAAGTCCTGTCGGTAAGTACTTAATTCGAATTTTTTGTTCTGTTTTCATTTAATTTACATTTTCTCAATTCCTTGCTTAGGCTTGAATTTTAAGTTAACTTTGTCATTAGCTGGGAAGCAATCCACTAAAAAGTAAGAGTCAGGGGAAGTTATCGAAAGCAGGTCAAAAGGGGTATATTGACAGCTAATCTGGAAGATTGTCAATTAAAAACAAAAAAAATGTTAAAATAGATTTTCAAAATACAATTAAACACCAGAACCTTAGTTCAATACTATCTTCTAAGATTTCATTTAAGCTGCCAGACCATAGCAAAAGAACAAGAAGTATCATTGCAAACGCCTGCCATGCCGTAAGTCTACCTACAAACCTTTTAGAGCGCTCTGAAATGTTAGGTTAAAAATTATGATACCACATGAATCTATGCATTATGTAAGTCCATTTTATATTTTTTTTTAACCAGTTCACTGAATCATATACAGTTAGAGTTTTGGGGAAAGAGTAGTAGGGCATGAACGAAAAACGCTCATCGTCGTTTGCGTGTCTGCCTTTAAGACAGTGTCTTGTGCCAACACCTATTAGGGAGCTAATATGAGATCTAATTGAGATAACAAATTTTTGGAGCGCCTTAAGTCAAGTGACGGCCATATATGAGTTTGATGGCTGTGCAGTGTGCAAGTTATGCCATCTACAAATTGTTGTCGATAAGGCAGTTTCTTTTTTAACATGAACGCTAAAATGATTTGGGATTAGGAATGAAACGCTTAAATGAAGCTACCAATAACACCATAATTTTTTGTTGGACCCATCTTTTCCAGGAGTTTTTCTTCCCATTCGGTTCTGATGGATGGAATGGAAACCTATATACTTTGGTATAGAACCAAAAAAGTTCAGAATAATGGAATGACCTGCAATATTGTTCGATCATTGAGATGAGGCGTTGAGTCTTATAGCTGTACTCTGTTTGCTGAAGATTGCCTAGCGCCGCTGAGGGGGTGGTCTCAATGCCCCGCGGGGCTTGCCACAGTTAATGGATTTCTCCATTGTAGTCCACCATACCTCAACCCTGTACATGAGTATTGGTCGGATGACCGATGTATATATCCAATTGATATTTAACTTCATCAGTAAATAATAGTGATACATCTTTTATTGAAGAAGGTACATTTTCTGGAATTTTGCTTTTCCGCGTAAAAACGACGAGACCTCTTTAAGGATTACTACCCAGTCCACAGTGATTCCATCTTGTGAGTACGTTTTTGAGGAGGTCTCTCGGAGTATTAGAATATTTTCCTGTGATATTAGCAGTTCGTTTACTACTATGTTCCACAGGAAACGGGACACCGCCCTTCTGAGTGCCCTTTTTAGCATTACATTAATCAACTCGCAGAGAGAGTTTTCAACGTTCAGAGTCGTCATTGAAGAAATCATAGATGATAACGTTGTTAAAAGCGCCCTCAATGTCTAGTTAAGGCAACCATAGTGTATTCTTTTTGCTCCAGGGAGTATTCGATAGGTCTTACCAGAGTATGCAAAGCTGTTTCTACCGATTTTCCTGTACAGTAAGCATCCTGATCTTGTCAATGCTATTAAATAAATGGATATCGATCGTTCAAGAGTTTTAAGAATGAATGATGATAATATGTAGGTCTTAGATCTTTTAGGTTGAGATGCGAGCATTTGCCTGCCTTGAGTATGAATTCTACCTTTACTTCTCTCCTAGACAACTTTCGAAAATCATCTCAACGATGGGCAAAGCTATGGCGCTGGTACGATGTACGATAGCTCAGCTGGTATAATTTGATCTGGACCTGGAGATTTACAAGGTTCAAAACAATTCAGAGCCCATGTTAATTTTTCTATTGTCACTAGACCTTGGAGAAAAGTTAAGTTATTAACAGACCTGGAAAGGTTTGTTGCATTACCGGATTTTGAGCTATCTGGTAAGTGCGTGTCCAGTAGCAAGTTAAGCACTTCCTCGCAAAGGTTAGTGAATGTACCATCTGAGTTTTTAGGACAGCTGGGCATGGTTGGGTTCTTCGAGAGAATCTTCCCTAATCTCGAAAATTCTTCTATTGAGCTAGAGAAGAATCTCCATTAGGATCTCTTGGTTTTTCTCAATTCCTTTTCATATCTGTACTGAAGGACCAACAAATTTATAAATTTACTCTATTTGCAAATAACGTAATCATGAAAATAATTTCCAAAGAAATTAAATAAAAATAATAATATTTTAGATTTTAACTCAAAAGTGCAATAACCAAAAGTAAAATAAAAAAAGTGAAAACACCACATGTCAGATTGATGCCACAATCTTTTCTTTCACAAAATATTTACTTGAAATCTTTCGAATAGGGTGACTCCATTGAAATTACTAATTTTGAGTTCAGCAGTACCTACAAGTGTTTTTTTTTCTTTTCTCTGATGAAATAAATTCAATAACGATACAAGCTACATTTTATTCCAAAATTAATATAAATGAGGTATAAGGACTCGTAAAAAAGGAAAAACACACTCTTACACCCTACCAAGTTGTTTTTAAAGGGTCCTACTTTATTGGGTACTCATGCCATAAAGATGTACCTTCTCCATAGCATGCATTTATTATGAGCTTTTCAACTTCCACTTAAATTGCTTTCAATTGGACAGAGTAACAATTAAGCCGGAAATTCCAGTTCCAGATCAAGTCTGCAGTGTGGGAAGCAAGCGAGTCTTTAAAATCTTCTCTTGTGTTAAACGTACCCATATTCTGGTCGTGTAGTTGTCGTCGTATTTTTTTGAAGAGTTAAGTACCTACTGTCCCGAATTATTTATTAATTTAACGATGACAATTTAAATGCAGGTTTTTATTGTGTTTTTCCTTTTTTTGTTGCGTTATAATGTTGAATGTTTGGTTATTCCGTTCATTGAAGATGGAGACTTGTGTTTTAACATTTACAACTCTCATCTGTGTTGTAAAGTGGTCCTTATAGTCAACTTGAATGAAAATTGATCAACATGTTGAATGTTAAGTGGATTCTGTTTTTTTCCTTTCCAATTCTGTTTTTTTTTTTTATTAAGTGCAAATACATTTTATAGCTATCCTTGCAACATGCACTGTTAATGTTATTTGTAGAATGTGTGCTTGTTTGTGTAGAGGATATCATCACGTTTCAATTACCCTTTCGGGTGTGCTGTAACCCGAGATAGAGACTTGCAAATTCCCATAAATAATGATGTAAAAACAGTTAAGCAGGCATTTAGTATGTTAAACATGTTTGTTGTTTTTTTTAGCAGTTAAGACTTACACTCTACCTAAACCGGTAGACACAGTTGAAGATATCGCGAAACCTTAAGATTAAAAGCCGTATTGACTGCTTAGGAGATAAGTTGCATGTAATAAGTGCTGAGAGGGATAAGGATATTATTTTGTTCTTGTTTTATTTTATTTTATTTTTTTTGAGATGTGACATTTGCTCTGTTTAAATTTAAATAAAACCCTTAATGTCAGTGTTCAAGGGGTGATGTGAAGATATTTTTGTGGAAGATTGTTTCCGCATATGACTCCGAATCGAAAAAATTGTTCAAGCAGGTTGGTACTATGCGTATATTTGAATTTAATCTTATCATGTAAATTTGATGTTAAATTTACATAGGTATCGAGAAGCCAAAGCCATTGAGAAAATAAAATCCTTTCGAAATTCAAATAAACATGGGATACCGAAATGTCGGCTTATTTTAGTTTGAAATGTGATAGAAAGGTACGTAGCTCTGATGACAGCTAGAATTGAAAATCTCTGAAGCTGTAATTTGTGACAAATTTTGTTGGCAAAATGGAAATTCCAATGAAGGCTTTCATAGAAGAATAAATAACTATTGACTCGTATCGTACATAGGCAATGGAATGGTAACGACTACGGTGCAAGTCTATAGTGATGCAGTAGAATTCGCTCATTCAAGATGAAAAAAATGCTTTTTGACCGAGGCCGATGATTTGATGAGGAATCACCGTTCCAACCGAGAAATTGGAAATATTTTAGGCACATTTCTGTAAATCACACACAATGGTGTCCCATGGAGTTGATTGGCCCTAGGACCTAATTTATTAAACAAACGTTGCATACTTTGCAAAAATCAATTTAACAATTTCAATTTCATTATGGAATGTCTTCTAAAGATGTGCTTTTACACATGCCTTATCCTGTTTAATGTACATTTCCGCAATCTGGCAAGACTATCAGTGGATTTCAAATAAGTGTTGGGTTCAATCTGACATAAGGGAATTTTTATTTTCTTTTTTTTTTTAATTTTTAATTCGTTTTTGTTTCATTTTTAAATTAAAACTCACCTACTGTTTTATTGCATTTGTGTGAATTTTTGGTTTGAATTGTGTTAAGATGTCCACCCAAGGTGCAAACTATACCCAACATCCAAGCGGCTTAAATTATTAGTTAATGAAGGGATCTAAAGAGTACCTTCTAACCAAATCCCGATAATCCCATGTATTAATGAAATTCAAAGATCAGTAATAATAATGTTAATTACCGAAAAGGCTTTGCTCTGATCAAAGGAAGAGGGATGAAGTCATTGCCTTTTAGCTGTACCCTTACAATCATATTTACTTACCACAATAAATTCATACAACAATTGAGGTTCAACAACTACGGCAACGTTTACACATTTACTTTATACATTATTCATGACCGACTGCAATTTTTGCTTAAAGAAAACTGGATAACCTATTTATTTGCGAAAATTTGAGTCTCACAGTCCCTTAATGAAAAATATCAAAAAGTCAAGAGAAAGATTTTCAATAATAAATCACCATCTCAACAAATTTCATTCCCACAGGGAAAAGCTGTCTTTTAAATTGCTTGCTCAGCTCCGAAGTCAAATAAAATTGAAAGAAAACCTTTCATTTTCCACCACGAATCATTCATTTTCTTCAAAAAAAAGTTGTGATTTCAAAAGACGTTGCCACTTGCCACGTGTATAATATTTATCCTCTGTTCCTTTTTTAGCTTTCAACATTGTTGAGGTATTTTCAGTTTTTTTTTTAAGAATGACTTTTATAAACTTTTATTTCACGAAAATGAAACCAATACTTTCGCCGAAAAATTCGAAGAAATCTTCGAGAAAAAAAAATAACAATCATGTTCTTCTGTGGTTTGTGTCATGTTGTGGCCATCATGATGATGATGTTCACTTGTCCTGCGTCCTAGCCCTCGCCAAATCCAAAAGGCTTCAGTTTGTTATACTCTGCAATTTAACACTTTTCCCTCTACTTGGTCTGAATTTCCTGTGAGGATATTCTTATTTCTCAACCGTTTAACGAGAACGCACACAAACCTTTTCCGACGATGCTTGGCAGATGAAAAGCGAGAGAAAAAGTCTTTTTCTTGATAAAGAAGGCGGCTTGAGCTAAGGCGACTACAAAAAAAGGACAATTCATGTTATAGAAAAAAAACAACAAGACATTAAGTTAAGTTATTGCAAGTAACGTCCCAGCCAAACGATTTGCGGTCGCCATACATTACAGGATTCTATTTGCTTCGTGCATATCCTGGACGGATGTGGTTGGGGTAACCCGTAGCCGACGCTGCCGCCACCGCGCCGCGCCGATTTCTAACACAAAACTAGTTCCTTGACTACTAAAGAAATGCATAAAAAAGTAGGGTTCTTGTTTGGGATCGGAATGTTTTTAGGTGGAGATTCAGTGGCGGTCGGGTTGGTCGTCTTATTGGGGTGAGTTACAGAGCATCTAAATTAAATTACGACCTTGTGGGAATTATGCATTTAATGCTTCTGTGCATTTCAACTTTGAGCATGTGTGCTATGTTCTACTAATGGTGTGTGCAAATATAATAATAATAACCATCGTACAAGGATACATGTCGTGTTAATTGGAATGTATCTGGGAAGAGGGTAGAAAACGTAATGTAACAATCAAAATAGCTGAGAGTTGGAAAAGCACTCTATACCTCGTAAAACTGCGTCATCGAGGTAATATAACTGTTGATAGAAGGTTTTATAATATTCCATAACAAGTCCCAAACTAAAGGTCCTACAAAACAGACAATGACTTAACTCGCAATCGATCAATTCAAGTTGCTGAACTTTATTTAGCTTCCAACAGAAATTGATTGAAGCATAAACTCTATCAATCTGTTTGCCATCAAATAAATTGCCAACCAACCTCAATTCAAGCGCCAATTGACATGACGTATTGAACTTGTCAAACTGAATATATGTACATTGTGTCTTGCTCGCTTGGGTGTTTGCCAATAAACACGTCATCAGATCTGAACAGGAACAAAATTTGGTGACAAAATATTTGTCAGTCACACTTCCTCAAGGATTAATACTCCTTAGAATGTTATCTCTGCTCCCGTATCGGACATAAGGTTTAGTTTGACATCCATCTGTCTGTCTGTCCCTCCTCCGTACTCTTTTCCTAAGTAGATCCTGAAATACGGACAAGAACAGTATTTATATTCAATTCAATTTAAGGATTCCAATTTGATAAGACAAATAATGTTAATTAGGACACAAATTATGCAAATAACCATTTAAAAAGGAAACGTGTACCTTTTTCTTTCTCCTTCGCATTATTATCGATCAGTGGCCTTTTTTCTGGAGAAGAAGAAGATCTAGATTAGTTTTAAATATTCAAACATCGGTGACAAATCCTCTGGCTCATTTAACCCTCATTGAAATTCATATGAAAATACAATTTCGAACAAGTTATAGATTATTCTGTTCATTTACAAGTTTTGAAATTCAAGTGGACTTTGTGAAATAAATATTTGACCCCCAAAACCCAATAAAAAGTATGGAATACTTGAGTGTATTTAATGTCCCATCCCAAATCAAGTGAAAGAAGGGACAGAAATTCTTGGACTTGCACAAAACTTCCCAAACTTTATGTCCAGTAATTTGAAAATTCCATGGAGAGATCGACCCACCCTGATGTTTATAACCACTTGCAGACATTTAAAACAAATTCACACGTTCATTTTGCTGCAAGCTATAGAAAAACAAAAGAAAAAAAACTAAATTTTGTGGCGTTCGTGTTGGTAAAAGTTCTGTAATAACAATCTTACATAAGAGCACGTCACTTCCGGTAAATTAAAACATAATTCAAAATGGCATTTACCCAACCAAATTGTTATGTTGACCTCTTGTTGTCGGTGTCGTTGTCGTTTCATAAATGCAAATGACCTCTTCATTTTTGTCAGTTCTTTTGTATGTGTGTTTGTGTGGTGGGTCCCGTAGGATAATCATGATTGTGTTGATTGTTGGCCATTCTTGCGAAAGTACTCTTTAAGAATTTTTACTCCTTTTGGCTTAGAGATTATGTGCCATATTCTCTGCTATTTTGCTTTTGAGATGAAGAAACAGATCAGCAGAAATGTTGGAAAATGTGGTAAGAAAGGGAAGTCACGTCTATACGTATTTTGTTCTTTTTTTTTGTGACCGAATGCAGGGAAGTTGGCTTTTGTTTTGTGTTCGTATAGTGTTTCAAATTTGAGATTTTTGATATGAGAAAGAGTTATTATTATTAGAGGAGCCTTAATACAGTTTGAAAAGCCAACAGTATTCGTCTTTGAACAATATAAAGCGGCATAACAGTTGTCTAGGGCAAAAATCATTTGAAAAAGTCGAAAAGAAGCATGATTCATTGAATTTGAATTCCTGAAGAGGACGTTTTCTACGATTTTTACCTCAACTGCGGATAAGAATTCAGAGTAAGAATGCTGTGATCTTCTTCTGCTAGAGATTCAATTCAATACCAATGTAATTGTCTACTACGGCTAATTTTGATAGTTATTTCTTTTCTGTACTCATTTTTTCCTTAAACGAACATCATATAAAAGGTTTTCCAGTAGAGACAGCTCGTGGCGTACACATTGTTTCTTTCACTTTCTGTCAAAAAATCATCACTAAAGACAAATCATCGTGGCAAGTTAAAGCGTCGTCGTACAATACGTGCAAATGGTAAAACCTTATCACCAAAATGAGTGTTCTCTGGTAGCAACGCTGCGCGTGTTGTGCCCTTTTTATGGGGTATCTATGTGGTATTTTTTCCAATTCCTTCAACGTTTGGAGGCCAAATTTAAGTCCACTGGCTCAGAGCAATCAGCCAACACCCTACGTAAACGAAACGCAAGATCTGCCGAAAAAATCGCCGCTATTTGTGAAAGTTTGCAGCAGAATCTGAGGCACTCACAAGAACTTGGCCTGTAGTGTTGCAGACCACAACATGGCGAGTTTTGCACCTTGATTTGGGCTTGTACCCATGCAAAATCCACTGTTACCAAACGCAGAGTCGTGTGTTCACTAATTGGGTTTTGGAGCAGTTGGAAGTTGATACTAATTTTGATCAAGAAATTGTCTTTAGCGATGTGGCCCATTTTTGTATGAATGCGTTCTTGAATAAACAAAATTGTCGGATTTGGGATGACATTTACGAGATGTGAAGCCATCCAAATAAAGTTACTATTTATTGTGGAAATTGGGCTGGAGACGTCATCGGTTCGTTCTTCTTCGAAAATGATGCTTACCAGGCTACCACCGTTAAAAGCGATCGCATAATTCCATGATCACCAACTTCTTGTTGCTTGAATTAGACGATGTGGACACCAGTTTCAACAGGATGGCGCTAAGTGTTTAACTTCATGAGAGGTTTCATATAGCAAAACAACGTAAATTGATCACCAAGTTCGTGTGATTCGACTTCTTTAGACCCATTCCAAATTCATGTCTTTAAATGTCAGTAAAATTAGCTTACATGGCTGTGCCCAAGCATGGGTTATTTCCAGCCTCATTTAATTTTTCTTCAAGGTCCAATGATTAACTTGTGCTCTAGAAACATGCCGCAGATGAGATTAATGTGCTGTTAAACACAAAATCGTTGCCCAAATCAAGCTTCTCTGAAGCACAAAGTATGGATGGACATGTACCTTCCGTTGTTGACTTTCGCTATAGCATCCATTAACGCTTTCGAGTTTTGTCCGCTAGTATATTTGAGTCAAGATTACGTTGGCAAAAATTTGCTCACATCAAACTTGATGTATGCTTCATTTCTGTCATTGCTAAGTTGCTGAAGAGCTGATATTCCATTTTTGATCGGCTCAGCTGTTTATCGATATTGAATCCCACAATGCTTGGTGGCTGCAGATCAAGACTATCATATTGACATAGTACGAATGAAATATATTTTTGTGTAAGCTGTCGACGTAGTAAGACAGTATTTTTTCTGTGGTTTTTGATAAATTTCTTCACGTGCCTGCGCTCTAATGGCCTTTTTACTCTTATCAACATCGACGAAAACCCGTGTTTTCGACAAAAACCCGGTACCGTCTAAACCACATATTTCATAGATTTTTGTTTTGTTTTTAGTTTTTTTTTCATCAGTTTCAAAGTTTTGTTGAGCTATGTCAAAGGCTTAAGGGCTCAGTTTGCAGTATTTTTCATCGACTATTTGCTCCACATTCTCTGACACGTTGCGTTGGCAGCATTAGTGACTTTATTTCAGAAGCAAGTTCAGTTTTCTTCCACGTATATTACACTGTTGTGTGAAGACAAAAAGGATTGCTTTATTTAGACATTGTTGTTGCAAGAGTCATCGTTGACCAATTCGGTACCTATACAGGACATGAAGGTGATACTCGGTGCAACCTGATTCGCTACATATCAATAGCCGTCAACATAATTGTCCGCAAAACAATTCATCGCAGCATTATTTCCCGTGTCACGATTGACCACAAAAAATCATATTTACCTTTTTTTCATGACCATCTACTCCTTTTAAGTCACTCAAAGTTATGATAAATAAGGTTGTCGATATCTGTTACTTATTTGATCCTTATTACGTCAACAACCTTTTTCCATAAAACGCAAATCTTTTGATACTCGAAATGATGAGAATCATGGAGAACGAAGCATTTTATATCTTCGTTATTTAGTAAAAACTTTTTGTTGTAGAGTTTAGAAAAGAATGAGAGACAGTTGTAAGAAACTGTAGTGAAAAATAAAAGTTGAGAATTTGCGGCTCTATAGAAAATTGAATTTGTAGAATAGTTGCACATATCAAACATTGCCTAAACATATCCCTTTCTTAGAGCCCATCAATACTTTGATCATGTCAAAAGTGAGTTTGATTTCTCCAGAAAAAAAATAAACCTGATAGGCTTTATATACTTTGAAAACAATGTTCTCATATCACAATTTCACATGATGAAAGTTGCAGGTGTAGCTGTACGTCTTCTCTTTTCGTCTAACCAACTTTAATCCCAAGAAAACTCAATATCATACCCTCCACAACTATTTCAACATGTCATTTATTTCTAAGCAAACAGTTTTCACTCTTATCTTTACCACCATGACACAAAGTCTGATTTTATAACTCAACATCTTAGACAAAATATAATTTAACTAACACAAGGATATGTACTCCATTTCTGCCATCCATTGAAATTCAGTTTCTTGCGTCCCAAACTTATAAAAGTTTATGTTTGAAAACGCGTTGCCTATGAAACGTTTTAAATTATTACAATGTCATTTTCTAAATGACACACAAGGCGCCAAACTTTTCTTCGCAATTTATATAAATAGCAGGGTTGGGAATGTTGATACAAACGTACTACGGCGTTATTTTTGAGGAATGAATGCAAGATCCTTAAAAATAAACGAACATTCACTAACATCAGAGTATTGAATTGTCATCCCTGAAAACAAAATGTCTACTTCCTTGTCATCCCATCCTACCCAAAAGTTGTCGACATTAAATGAGCAACATATTTAAAATACGAAAGAGAAAGTATAACTATCCCAACCAAGACGACACGACGAAAAAGGCGTTGGTATCCTTTCGCACAGATGATGCAAACTAAGGCAATACACACACACGTATATCTTAAATTTGGCAACCCCAAACGAACATGATTATACCATCTGCGGTATTTCGGAAATGACTTGAAAATTTCAACGCACCGCGGCATAAACCACCCTTAATAGTGGATGACGGTGCAAAAGATTTTTGGGTAAACGGATGCTGTTCGTAGTTCTACCGTGTAATTATTTGTGTTTCTTCTGCAGCCCCAACTCGATTTTTGGATGAGAAAGAGAAAATATTTGTTGTTTGAATATGAGGATAATGAGGTAATATATTTGAAAACAAACGAGACGAGGGTAAATATTTGCTAGTAAACCGCATTAGAAAACAAAAGCAGGATGGTTTACTACTATTTGAATTAAAGCTTCAATTTTGAGTGATTTTAACGTATAAAGAACACATCCTTGTTAAGTTTGTAAAGAATTAAACTCATCGGATTTGAAGCGAGGCTTTTTTTCAAACTTTAACATGGTATGCGTTCTGGCAATATGAGAGGGTGAAAATTGACACGTGGTGTTTTGTGTTTTGACAACAAACCAAAAAATAGTATTGTTTTAACTCATAATCCTATTGACCGATGAAAAGTTTTATCAGCCTGTTGGCTTATTTCAATTATTCTTTTCACTTGCATTGTTGCTGTTAGAGCTTAATTGCAGCTAAATTTTTATGGATTGTAGAGCAGATCGTACTTTAATTTATCTAAGGTTCTGTAACACTCTGTCCAAACGAACAGAAGGACCTTCCAGGAAAGTTTGAAAGAAATCCACTTTTTCCGAACCCCCGCACCATCCTTATTTTCGTAAGTCATTTCTTTTTTTTTCAACGAGGCCAATATCTGTCCCTTGAACATATCTAACAGCAGTGTACATTCTAGGAAGAGACCCATCCACAGAAGGAAAATTTATAAACCATACGACACCTTTATGGTCACAGAAATGTCTATCATGCATAACTTAGAGGTTTCAACATACCATTACCTACATAAAACATTCCACCAGTGAGTCGAACCGATTCAAGAAAAACCACCACGAGCACCAGTGTTGGGAAAATGTAAATTACAGGATATAGATTAGGTAGGATAGGAAGAAGAGCAAAAATTTAAAACTACACCAAGAAACAAGAATCTAAATGATACCTAACCCAACAGCAGCAACTATGTAGGTAGAAACATGCAGAATGCAAAACAGGGCGTTGCATTCAAAAAGGTTCAAGAGATTGCTCTGCTCTTGCCTTGGGGCTTGCCCCCAAAAAGTTCAAAACCTCTGGCAACTTTACCATTTTTGTTAGATATTTTCAACTAGACCAAAAAACAAACATCATAATGTTAAGTGTAAGAGTACAGGCCATCATATAGTATTGATGTAAGAACATTTCTCTAAATCCGACTGATGGTGGTATGGCGTATGGATGGTGCATACTCTTTTGCACAGAATGGAATAAGTGTATGTGTGTGTGTCAATAAAGTTATTCCATTTCGTAAAATGCATAAACCATCTGGTCTCATGGGTGAGTGTGTGAGTTTGTCCTGGAGCCTGGAGCGGAATCATTTGCAAAATTCGACTATTCACATCATAAACACAAAATGATATAGGGTGGGGCACATTGGTAATGAACAGTGTTGTTATACGATTTGGTTATAAAATTGGACAATGTGATATCAATTAATTTTGATTCTTTATGGAATATGTTTATGTGAATGAAGACTTGTTGCATAGTTGGAAAGGACACTGAACGTTTGGAAAAGATGTTTTAATTTTTTTTGGTTTTAAGATGTCAATAGCGTTTTTTGAAGAACAGCAAGTCCATTTGTCATCATCGGCAATCTAGACAAGTTCAATTTGCGTTGTATGTTCAGCGAATAAGTCCTAGAAAACTCAGTCATTTCGACAGTTAGTACAGTGGATAATGAATTATGTGCTTCCTGGATTTTTTTTTACTAACGGTTCAAAAATGGAATACATATTATGTAGGGTCGTGGCACCAGTTACCGAACAGTTTACGGACTATGAGGAAAGAACATGTTGCACAAAATACTTTAACTGAGTTAAGAATTGTAATTTCAGTTTTTTTCGAAATATTATCTCCAATGTTTTCATGTTTAATACTCTTTTTTTTCCATAAACATTATCAGTAAATTAAAAAAAAAAGATTGTATTGAAAATAAGCATTTTTTCCCATTATCGAACACCTTATTTTGATTTTTCCTAAACCCGAACACCGAGTTTCCTGTTATCGAATACAGGAACCAAAAAATCGTTAGTGGTTAGAAAATCATTTTAAAACCAACGTTCGTTCTTATTGCATATTTTTTATTATATAAAAATGTTAATAATAGTTGGATCCATCGGCAACAATAAAATAAATAAAACTCAAATTTGTCCTTACAGGTACTTAGTTTCATGTTAAAAGTAAATATATGTGCTTAGGTTCTATTTTTTTTTAAATAAATGTTCAGTGCGATTTGTAATATTTATAACCAACTTTGAAAATATTCAATATGGGTAGCAGTTGTCACATCAAGTTTAAGGAGCTTTTTTAAACAAATAACATTTTTCAAAACTTAATTTTGTTAATTTAATAGTTTTTTAATGTTTATTTTTTTTTAGAAAGAATTTAAGTCAAATATTCTTTTTTTCAGTTGCCCGTAGCTTAGGTGGTAAGTGCGTTGGCTGCTAAGCAGAACGTCGTTGGTTCGAGTCCTACTCAGGCCAAGTTTTTATTTCATCTTTCACGGGTACTGCCTCTTGCGAAGACCTGACAAATCTTCCAAGAGTATCAATTTGTCATGAAAAAGTGCTTCTCAACTTTGCCGTTCGGAATCGGCGTTAAATTGTAGGTCCCCTCAATTCTATACACGCACTCAGAGAATTGTTGATGAGAGTAAGCCACTTACGCCTTGGCTCTTCAAGAGCTGTCGCGCCACTCTATTTATTTATTTTTATTCTGTTTTTCATGGATTTGAAAAAGTTTTCTAAAACTGACTTATTAATTTGCAGCTGCCCGTCACGTAGTGGTATGTGCGTTGGCTGGCTGCTACGCAGAACGCGTGGGTTCGAATAATGCTCGTGCCCATAAAGTTTTTATTTCATCATTCACGAGTACTGCCTCTTGCGAAGAACTGACAATACTTCCAAGAGTATCATTTGTCATGAAAAAAAGTGCTTCTCAACTTTGCCGTTCAGAATCGGTGCAGCTTCACATGCACCCAGAGAATTGTTGATGAGTGTAAGCCACTCAGGCCTTGGCTCTTCAAGAGCTGTCGCGCCACTCTATTTTATTTTTTTACGTATCAATTTTAAGTCATTCTCTTTGCAGAGCTTCCTTAAGCTCTCCTACAGATCTGTAGCTGTTTCCAGTTTCCTTCTTCATAAAATCTCAAGTCTTTGATTTGCCGAAGATTTTATATCTATGAGATTAACATCGGGCAGTTGCATTATTATTATCGCATCAAGCTCCACAATGAGAAGCTTGCCGATTTGTGTGAATTTTGGTATTGTCACGCATCATCACAGTGATCTGATGCCAAAACTGGTATGAAACTGCTGCGCAGCACGTAAACATAATCGCAGCTGTTGATTTTTGATGACGTAAATCAAGTTTCCGAGCACCTATAACTGAAGAAAAAGCTCCCCAAATCAACAGTGAACCTCCACCAAAATTAGGCCATTTGAAATATTTCGGTTCCTTTCGTAAATCACTACAGTATCCATGTTACCCTTCAGGATTATCTAGTTTCAATTTCATCTCATCAGAAAAAATGACCTTTAATCGAATTTTAAGGCACATTTCGAAAAAAACTTCTTATTTAAACTTACTGATTCCAATCCCGATCTCGAACAGTAAAGAAAAGGGTGTTCGAAAATAGGATTTTGTCTCTTTCCGCTGTTTCCAATTTCCAAACACACTTGTTCGAGTAAGGCAACTCGGTAAAATTTGGTTTCCTTTCCTCGAACAGTTAAAAATCATTATATAATTTTATTTTTTTTTTCATTAAAACATTTAATATATCAATAATCTGACTTACTTAATTATTTTAAAATGCTGATAAGAGTACTTTTTCAAATACTTTTGCTTCAAAACAACTTTTCAGGGAATCCTAATCTAGTTTAGTTTTTATTGAAAAACCTATTAGAACAGTATCGGATAAAACCTACCACTGAACTGAATTTGAAATTGCTCTGTTAAGATAATTTTTTTTAATGAAATGTATGTATGTTTTCATTAGAAAAAAATATAACAATAAGGAAATTACATCCATTTTCGTCAAAAGTGTTCGATAACTGGGGATGTTCGGTAACAGTTGCCACTACCCTATAAGAGTTTAGACTTTAGAGGGTAGTGGAAAGGCTGACTAGCTGGCCAGGTAACGATCAGCACTCGCAAAAAGAGTCAACATACCTCTTTGTGCTAAGAAGGGCAGCATTTTGTCAATTTTTCTCGTGGAATCAAACCACAGGTAGGATAGCCTAACCAACCAACGAAGAAATAATCTTATATGCAAACCCAGGCAAGACATTGCCGGGTTCGTTTAAACATGCACCGGACAACTGGCCTTTAAGAGAACACGCTGCAAGCTAGGCATTCCTTTCAATATGTTCTGTCGTCGTTGTAGGGACCAAGCGAAACCATTTTTCACCTACTCTGTATTCAGAATTCAGATCTTACAATGCTTAAGAAAAATTTATAACATCACTGTTCAGGGCTTTTACGACCGGCATGTGAATGTTAAATACCATTCACATATCACATATGCCATACACGATCAAAAAGGACTATATTTTGCTCAATGAACTCCCTTCATCTATGTGCACTTTTAAACTGTAATATATAGGCCATGCTATGAGTATATGTAAATAAACGTTCTTTTAAGGCTGTGATGCAAAAAACAAGCACACACTTGTTCCTTCCGACGGAATAAATACGCAACTGGAAAGTGAAGTGGCACATTACTTTGTAGAACTGTGGGCATATTTTTGTTTTTTTTTTTCTTATTTGTTTTACGCAAGAAGAAAACGAAATTATGCAAAATGACTTTAATTGTAAATTATTATATGCATGTGGATTTCTGTTTAAGTTGCCAAACTACAGGACAAATTTAGTATTTGAAATTTTGAAAAATGATTTCTTCTTTGACTAAAAACCAAAAATTACTTTTCCCAATTCTCGATTCTCCTGAAAATAAGAAACAATTATTCATTATAGGTCAACATAGGGTCCACCCACTAGAAATGAATTCTTTTCGTAGAAAACTTTACTTGCTTTAAAGGGCTTTAAGACTGTTAAGGTTTCTTTTACTTCAAATTGACAACAGAAGGACAATCACTCCCAAGAAGACATGTTTTTAGTACTTCAAAAACCACTCATAAAATTTGATGTCACAACTCAAAAGACCAATTCTGGATGGAATTTATGTGTTTTTTAATTTTTATTTGAAACATAATTATAATCAAAAAGTTTCTCTTCAACAATTACCATCCCCTTTCTCTCAAAATCTGGGTCTGGTCAGAGTCCTGTTCAGAATGGAAGGCAAACATTAATAAGAGATTTCGTTGTTCCAGCTTGTGAACAGATACATATAAAACATTATGTTGAAGAAACAAGAAAGTGTCAAACATTAACTTCTCTGTTCGGTTGCTGTTGGTTAGTGTTTTTAATGTAAGAAAGCAAAAGACAACCCTCCCACAGCAACTCATCCGATTATGATTGCACAAAAGCAAACTTTTTACAGTCATGATGTGTCAAATGGTTTTTCTTAGATGCCATAGGGTTTTGAAATAATTATAACTCATGAAACTTCGATAGTTGAAAAGAGTTAAGACAAGATCAAGCATGCTATTTTATCTTTCAAGTCTTTGGTTCTAGCTATAACTGAGTCGGTAGAAGGAAAAAAGTTTTATATTTATATATGTCTTTTCAATTGCAATAATTTCGAAAGAATAATCAAATTAATTATAAATTATTATGTTATGACTATGCTGAGCTCCTTTTGGTGAGTGGGTGCATGCCGTAATGAATCATCATGAAAATGAATTGTTTTAAGAAAATAGCGTTGCCAGATGTGTATAGGTACTTTATATTGCAAAGCTATTTGTTCTTTTTTCTAATGAACAGGAATAGAAATTCATGCAAAAATGATTTGATTTTTTCTTTCAGTCAAATTTTGCATTTATTTTTAGTTTTAAGTGATTTGATTTTGAAAATTTGGAACTGATGAAAAATTCAATGTAGTTTTTCAGTCGAGACTCTACATTCCCTACAGAATTTTTAATGGGGTCCGCAGTGCGCATGGTACCTATTGTAATGTTTGTGACGGAGATGGTTAGGTTTGTTTTGACAAAGAAAATTTGGCAAAACTTCTACAGAAAAATTCTTTTTTTATATTGGCATACTTTTGCTAGCCGCTGTAAAATGTATAGTAAAATCAAGTCTCAACATGAGAGGAGGTGCTCATTTTGCAAAATTTGGTCATTCGTTTGTAATCTTGACTTTTTTTCAACCTAGATTTAACTGAGTACATTAACAAAGTTTTAATAACACAAAGTTTTAACAACATTTTTAGATTACTACTGAATACTAAAATATGTCTACCAAATTTCATTACAATCGGTCTAGCAGATTCGAAGAAATCGCTTGTGAAAGACGAATGAACAGAAAACGAAGTGATGTTATAAGGGTTTCGTTTAGATTCAGTGTACGGAACCCTAAAAAGAACAAGCATTGTAAACAAACATTTTTTCTTATCAAAAAATGTTCCTTTAGATACAGGAGTATGTACATAAACACATTCAGTTTCGGAAAGGGATATAAGGCCAACTTTAAAAGGTCGGTCTTATTTCACTTTAATAAAGTGAAATAACGCCAATTTCTTCAAGTTGGCCTTATTTGGCTTGGCGTTATTAGATTACACGGCACCGCTAGTTTGTCCTCAACATGAATTGGATATGCTTCAAAGCTTTGGACTCCCTATTATTACTTAATTGTTTCACATTTAAAGGGGTTACAGATATGTATGTCCTCACCAAACCTCCTATAAGGGTCGAATGCAATCGTTCAAAGAATATCCGACAAGTAAATACAGACATCTCACATGCACCACAGCTGCTAATTTCTACACTTTTTTAATATAGGAGAAGAGGCTATCTTCTTCGCAGGACGAATAACTATGGAATGCATAACTCTAACTAACCTTTTCTTAGCTTTAAATGAAATTGTGAAATATTTATATACGAAGACATGTTAAAAAAAGTCCATTAAATATACCTAATATGTTGTATATGTTACCTCGTTCTGTGAAATCAAATAAACCAATTTCACACAAGCGTATATTTACTTTAGTACTCATGGCCACAGTTAATTTCAACACAAACATTTTTATATATTCAAAAGCGTTAAACTTCTCAAAAAACCAAAAATGCTTTTGTACAAATAGTTTTAAGGTCCTTTTTTTATGTTGATAGTTCGGTTTGTGTATATTTTTCATCCAATTTTATTTAACCTTCGGGGATGTCCTTAATTTAAATTCAAAGCCTCCTATATGAAGGATAAAATACAAATCGGAAATACTTTGCCTTTGGGTTGAGTAATGGGAGCACAGAGTAATGGTGTTGCTGTTGCTGTGGCTCGCTATAGCAGGGGCGCTGCTGCTCTTCGTCGGTCGGTTATATTTTTCATTTTCCACAAAAGCAATGTTCGTTATGTAATATAAAGCTAAATGCCATCGAAAAATGAACACGACCAACGACTGTTTCGAATGAACGAGCAAAATGACATCTCCATCCTTCCATCCATGCATATGTCCCTATGGGGTTTGTGTATGTATGAGTTGAGTATTATAGTGGCAATGGCATCGTTTTTGTAATGAAAACTAGGATCTAGGATACTACTCGACTGACTTGTATAATATTTTGAAAAGAGATTGCGTAAAGAAGAAATGTTCTCTGTGTCGAATGTTTATAATACCATTCGAGCAATAACATGAGTGTGAAAAGTCTTGTTTTATGATAACCAAGGGGATAAGTTGGCATGTTCTCAAATAGTAAGAATAATCGTCATTAAAATGCCATAATGGTGGTGGTCGTACTGTATTGGGGTCCTTTCTATTTCATTCAGCAATATTGTTTGATTTATTTGAAACCTTATAGCGCGTTGAATGGAGACATTGAATGTTATGTCAATGGTCGTAAATAAAAAAAATTAATACATTTTGTGCGATTGTTTGCTCAGAGGGTCCCCCGAAAGGAAATTACGATCTTGATAGAAACAAGTTGTAATTATTTGCAAATAAATCAGAAAACGCTGCGTTTATTTATGATTTTTTCTTTCGAGATTGAGGTTTTTGAAAATAACGATTGAGGTCTCAATCGCTTACCGCCTTATCGTCACGGCGGCGTTAACAGAAAAAAAGCATTTTCAACTGACTTTTGTATTATTTTAAGACTATTTCAGCATGAAAGTACTGACAGAGAATTTTCAAAAACAGTAAGACAAGCTATCAATCATAATATTTCACTTTTTAAAACTACTCTATCACTGACAGATGAAGAACTTGAAAACTAACTAGATATTATCGATACCTGTATTTATCATACAAAGCTATGCTCTTTCATCACATTGTTTGCGGAAACGGACATCAATAACAAAGTGAGAACAGAAAATTGCAGTTCCTTAGCGTGAGGTTTTAAATGCTTCTGTGAGTGATATGCAAATATTCAATTCGTCTTCAACAAAACGATTTCTGTGTTTGCATGATACATTTGAGTAGTTCCAACCACATACATCTTCTGGTGCCGATGTTTGTTTGGTTTCATCAATTTCATTTTGAGTCGTTGACAAATTGTCAAGGTTTGAAAACGATGACTTATAGCTCTTCATGTAGTGTTTCCACACTGACATTAGAAAATGTAACGTGTTTTTTTTTTCTGAAACCGCTCAAATGTTCGCAAAAGTTTTTAAAATTTAAAGCCTAAGGAACAAATTAAAGAAAACTTGGATCTTAGCTCTGGAAGCTGGGATATTTGAATTGGGGGCACATGAATGCATGAACAAGGACAACGAAAAATCAGTTCGGGTAGCTCGGAAAGAAAAGTACAAATCAAATCGGGAAGTGGTTTGGCAGAAACTAGAAGATACAAGAAATCAGAAATCTATATATTTTCAGTCTTTGGTGTTGTGCAGACCAAACAAGAGAGATCATACCAAGAACCCAAAACAAAGTTGAGTTTTAGCATAGAAGACTTAAGGTTTTAGTTGGTAAACCGCACGGTGGCCTTTTTAAATTTTGAGTGTTTGACTTCTTTTTTTTGCAGCACTGTTTATTTTTGAACTTGTTGTTAAACTCATATTTCTTTCACTTTAATAACAATAACATTGTGTTTAATACGCACTTAATAAATTCTATTAATTACTAACTTTTTTTAATTTGTGACTTTTGCAGATTTTCTTGAATGTAAGTTATTGTGTTATGTTTTGAAATGAATAGGCAGCTTATCAGTTTCTATTTTTATATAGTTCTAGTTTTTTTCTTACATTTTTTAGCCAAGTGAAATATAGTTCATAGGCCTATAGACATTCGAGTTATTAAAAATAACATGTCTTGCTAAGAGTGCCCGGTAGGGGCCAGTTAATGG
Organism: Sphaerophoria taeniata; assembly: GCA_943590905.1. Taxonomy (NCBI): domain Eukaryota; kingdom Metazoa; phylum Arthropoda; class Insecta; order Diptera; family Syrphidae; genus Sphaerophoria; species Sphaerophoria taeniata. The sequence continues at coordinate 32,963,803 of OX016541.1, forward strand.
AGTATAATATTAGTTATTAAGTTAGTTGTTGAATTCTTTTGTCTAGCTTTAAGGAGTTACAAAATAAAAATAATAAAAAAGTTATTTTTTTTAATTTTTTTTTATTTATTTAATGTGCTACTACGATTTTTCAATTCCATCTTAAGGTTTTCTTAATCGACTTGATATTACTCAATGATAGAACAATATCACATTTCATTTATATTATGTCATAAGTTTTTTCATATTTTCAAAATAAAAGTTTTTTTTCTTTTGCCTTTTTTGTTGTGGACAATTTGCTATCATAGACTTGCTAAAATAGAAATATATGAAACTCTTCCTAACAAAAAATATTAAAGAATTGTGGAAAATCTAACTATTATGAGAAACAATTTTTTCCTCGAAAATGTTATTATGAATGAAATCCTGTTTTTATTTATAACTTCTTTTTTAATAGTTATAGTAGTATTTTTTAAGAATTACAATTTCTTTTCAAAAATTTAGTTAAACTAATGGTCTTAAAATAAAATCAAAATAAATAATTATAAAAAAAAACTATACATACGATAAGTTAAAATGCAGAAGCATTACATTAAAATTTCTATTTTTCTCAATGTTATAATAATTGAATCATTTTTGCAAGTTTCTTCTATCATGTTGCCGTCGTGTTTTGGCTAACCAAGAGCAATACTCGTATGAATATGTAGTTCAATTAAAAAGGCTGATTTGATATTTATACAATGTCTTTTGAATAAGCCTTCTATGATTGTAGAATTTTACTTTTAAAAGCTCAAAACGTCATTATTTCTTGAAAAAACAAAATACTTAGAATGACTTAATGTAACTGTTTTTATTCTTTTTTTGTTTAAGTAAACACCCTACAGTCCATTAAAATCATTGTATGACCCCATATGAAACACTTATGAAGGAGATAGCTCTTAGCTATGGAACACTGCCTTGTTATTCGATATTGGATTTATTTAACTTAAGCAACCTTTTCACGTAAGGCCTTCATATGAAACATGCACCTCAAACAGCTCACGTGACTCTCCAGCTTCCAATATTGTTCACTTTACTTCGGATAGAATTTTTATATCTACCTGTTCAAAAAAAAAGAAAAAAGAAAAAAAAAGAATTAAAGAAAAAAACATTTTAAAATGCTGACGAAGAGCGAGTCAATGTTGGTGATGGCTCTGGTTGCACGACCGCAGGCGGAGTTTCTTCACAAAATTTTATATAATATGCGATGTAACATCAAACATACATAAACCTTGCTTATAAATGAACGTGCTCGAATGCAAGCTTTTTTTAATTTTAAGTTTCAAAAATTACACCTCATTTTTCCACTGCATTAGGTGGTAAATGCTGTTTTTATATTCGAAGCGATGCAATGTAGGAAATTTAATGCGATTTGAAGGCATGCCTTGAATTGTGGATTGATTTATTGCCAAGAAATTTTGTTTCCAAACGTGATAGAGTGTCAGTAATGAAATAAAACTGTAATGAATTTTCGTAATTTTTTTTCACTCAGAAAAATTTAATGTCGACAACTATTGACGAATGAAATAAATTTTGTTGTTGGCTCAAGAACTCAATTAATACAAAGAAAACAAGTGTTTAAAGGATGCTGGAGGATATCAAGAGAAACAGACATTTAGTTGACATACAAGACTATGGTTTTTTTGTATTAATTTTTTGTCACATTTTCGTCAATTTGTATTTTCCCATTCATTAAATTTCCATCAATGCATGTTCTTTATTTCATTATTTGATCATGTCAAAATTAACCGTCAACTTAATTTTAAAATTTAATTAAATTAACATCCACTTAATAACTCCCACACAAAAAAACATTATTTCATAATGGAATATGTCAAAATCATTTGCAGTCTTTTTCATTTAAAACAACATGACCGAAAAACATAAACAACAAAGTACAACAAAAAAAACCTGAGAACTAAAACATTCAGTGATGTTCATTCTCCCATGTATGGATGTGTGTCTGTATATAAATCCACCAATCTATTTATTTTGAAAAGAAAAAGAAGGGTTCAATTAGGAATTTAATATTAAATTTAATTCAATGGAAAAGTAAATATAATACGTTTTTGCAGTTTAAGCCTATTGGAGTGTGCTTAATTGAAAATTCTATTAAACCATCGTGTTTATATATTTTTTGTTTATTTATGTTATATTTTTTTGGCGAATCCACAACATAAATATATATTTTAAACCGCTCGTGCATGCATAAAATTTTTCAAACCGGAAGTGTCAGTTTATATTATGGTTAGATTCAACATGCATATCGGAATTAAAGCGTATGAGGGCGTGAAATTGCTTAAAATCTACAAATGTTTTAGAGCAAAATCAGTAAATTAATAATTTTAAACATTAAAGAGGCTTGTTTAATTGATGAGTGTAGATTTATTAACCTTTTTGTGTTTTCAATGCATTCCATTAAATTAATTGGTTTGCAAAAATAATTTCATCATTAATATATTATTAATGAAAAAAAACCTTTGATTTTCATGTAGGTTAAAATAAGATTATTGGTTTTAAAAATAAAACCAAGCAAAACAAAACAACCATGATCATCTTCACTGTTTTGTGTATAAGAAGTTTGATCTGACGGCAATATCGGTTCACTTCGAACACTTAGGATGAGTGCCAAAGAGAAAACATGACAGCGATGTCAGTCGATAGGCCTCTTACCTTAATTAAACATTACGATGACAACTCACTCACCGGAGAAGCGCTCAATGACTATGTATTGTAATTGTAAATCTGTTCTGTCTAATTGAAAAAATAATGAATGAGTCTTTGACCCCGATGATCTTCAATTGTTGTCATATAATGTTAAGACTGATTGTGAAGTAATCGGTTCTTTTTATAGTTATGACTTGATTCAAATAAATTTTTGTAAGAATAATTTTAATAGAATACTTGATCTTGTTTTTGTAGACAAATAATTATCCATTTCAGTTGATGAATCAATGTATCCTATTTTTTCAAACTCTGTTCATCATACTGCTCTTGATATGCATTTTGCTTTTTATAATTATTCTTCAAATCTTCAAATTGTAATAAATTTAAATTTAACTACTCTAAAGCTAATTTTGAAGCCATTTCGAGTTATATGTCGCATATTCCTTGGAGTTTAAACAATAATATTTAATACGAGGCTTTATTACAAAACAAAGCATTTAAGAGATCGCGAATATTTCCAAGTGATAATGTCTTAAGATGTGCCATGTGCTTACATTGAGATAGCACATGAATTGAATGTTCTTAATAAGTTCCTCTATAAGAATTGTATTTTTTCAATTGATTCGAAATTGAAAAGAAATAGTAAATCGTTTATTAAGAAAAAGAAAAACTCTAATGGTATTTAAACCAGCGCTATATGGGCCAAACATTCTCAGATCTCCCAAATATTTGTAATGCATTTGCTCATTATTAACTTCCAAGAGGAATTTATTGTAATGGGGCCGATTTTGTGAATCTCCAATTTTTGCATATCTCCATGTTTCGTGGTCACTAGAATCCGAATCAAGCATTTTTATGATGATGTCTGTGTGTGTGAATGTGTGTTAGTATGTGCGTAAGTGCGTTACGTTTTTTCGGCTCGAATTATCTCGCGAACCACTCATCGCATTGTCATGAAATTGGTCTCATTCGACGCGGTATTGTGTTTTTAAGAGCTGATAAGGTTTTGAGTGAAATCCGCTTAGCGAATTTTCAATGGCAATTACAAATCTAAGACAACCCTAATATAATGATAGTGCAAAAATCTTATAGTTAGTGTGAAAAAAACAAAATTCAGGAGTATTATAGCCTATATTTGATTACTAGCTGACCCACCAAACGCTGTTTTGCCATATAAATATTAACCTTCGGAAAAAGTAATCCGATTAGAAAAATGCTTTCACTAATATAAAACTACAATATTCAAGAGTAATATAGGCGCCACTCTGAACTTATGGAATTTAACTTTAAAAACAACGTGCGTGTACAACTACAACGGAACGCATCGGCTGGAAATTTCGCTCTGGGAAGTTAGTCGTGTGGGCAACATGGATCGCACTCTTATTTTTAATTCTAATTACGTCCAACCTGATCTTAACGCATCTTACAGAGTTGAATTATCTTGTGAAAATAGTATGGTTAATGTTGGTCAGCTGCAGCTTACTGTTTCCGAAATTAAAGATGGGCTTTTAAATCTAAATAATGATAGAATTGTGCAACGGCTCTCGCTGAGCCGCTTTTCTTTATTTTTAATAGCTAGTTCCTTTAATTGTGGTGAATGTTTTTCAGGTTGGAAAAAAATCTTTTTTTACCCCAATTTACAAATCTGGGTCTAAGCAGATATATCCAACTATCGCCCGATTTGTAAGCTATCTTACATACCCAAACTCTTCGAAAAATTAATTTATACCCAACTGTCTTTTCTTCTTAAAGAACTAATTTCTCAATTTCAACATGGTTTTGTTTCAGGCCGCTTAACAACTACAAATTTAACTATTTTCTCAAATTTCATTCTGAACAAACTTGAAGAAGGATATCAAATACTGATTTTGCTAAGGCATTTGACCGGGTTAGTCACTTGGATTTCATTCAAATTTATTGTCCTGTCACTGTGACCTCAGGTGTCCCCCAAGGAAGCCAACTTGGTGCCTTACTGTTTCTAATATTCATCAATGATTTACCTAATATATTTTTGAGTTCAAATCGTTTACTTTTTGCAGGCGATCTTAAATTCTTCAGTTAAAGAATTCAGTTAAAGTCTTCAGTTAAGACTCATTTTGATTGTGTTCTTCTTCAAAATGATCTTAATAGGTTAACAGATTGCTGTTTGACTAATCAGTTATTTTTATAAATGAAACTAAATGTCAACAATTTTCATTTTGTCACAATAATTTTAAAATTATGTATGACTCTAAGATCAATAATCATGTACTTGAGAGAGTTATTGCGAAAAAAGATTTGGGTGTCATTTTTGATTCGAAGCTTAATTTTATCAATCATATTGAATATATAGTATCTAATTCGAATTCTATGCTAGGTTTTATTAAAAGAAACTCGAGAGACTTTAGAGATGCGTTTGCCCTTAAGTCCCTTTACACTTCCTACGTCAGGTCACTTTTAGAATACTATTGTGTGGTATGGAATCCGTGTTACAATATTCATGCTAACATAATCGAATCAGTCCAAAAGAGATTTACAAAATTTACAATAAGGAAGTTGGGTTGGAACAACGATATCACTTCGTACTCAACAAGATGCCAACTTCTAGGCTTACAATCACTTGACAATAGACGAGAAATGTTTTCAGTAATTTTCGTGAACGATTTACTGTCATATAGAATTGTCCTTTTTTATTGTGTCTTAATAATCTGTACTCTCCTTCACGTCAGTAAAGAGAGCGATATTTATTCCATGAAAGTGAGCATAGAGTAAATTATGCACTAAATGAACCTATAACTCGGTGTGTTAGAGAAACTAACCTTATTTCAAATTATGTTGATTTTGACTTTCATTTAAGTAGATCACAGCTCAAAAATCATATTCTTTTGCTTTTATCAATTTCATAAGATATTCTTTCCTACTTATTACCTTATTCATAGTCACATACATTTGTTTTTTACTATCTTAAGCTTATTTGTTTGCGGTAGTCTAATTGCAGTTGTTGAACTCTTATTGATGTAAATAAATAAAATAAAATAAAATATTTAAACAAAATTTAATTATCACCTTACTTCTATCTAAATATTCTGACAATTAAATTCCTGTGTTAAATGCAATTTTGAAATAACCATGAATTTCTAGCTTAACGAAAACTAAAAAAAGCAAATTCACACTGAATTAAATATCAAATTCAAATCCTTATTTTATAAACCACAGTTATGTGTTAATTGAAAATTCCAACAATTTCGACAATGCCCAACTCGAAGACAAGTCTAAAGAGGTTAAGCAGAATTTCCTGATAAATTGTTGTTGTTGTTTTTTATAAAATACACATGTTAATAAATCCAAATGAAATGTTTTCAGATGAATTTCTTAATAAGTATCATCCACGAATACATTCAATACACATTTCTACCCACTTGAAACGTACCTTCAACATTTCAAGGATCCTCTCGACTTAATCAAGTAATCAACTTCAACCTCTGGTAGAACCTGTTCGTCATTCTCTCACTCCTAAGGGTTTTGGCCAAATCCCCCTACTTCATTAATACCTTATTAAAATATAATTATGTTGCACAGATTCCATTAGTCTGATTACGAAATTAAACGTGAAGAGGAAAAACGTGTAGATTTCCAATCGAATAACACAAAACTAAAGATATCCAATTTCTACATCTGTGTATAGATACTCAAATCGATATCATTCGACTAATGTATTAAAAATATCAAACTCAATCTTCCGATACGGTACGAACACACAAAAAAAAACACATCGAGATACTTTAGAAATTAAATATTTGCACATTTAAACCTGAAGTGGTAAATACAGTTTTGTATGCAAATTGTGATCATTCCCATATGGACTGGGACAGGGACATGAACAAGGACACACCATTTGCACACACCAAAGGCAAACCTACATATATGACAGCTTGAGGAGACAAGAGTAAAAACAAAACTTTCTTTATCCTTTTACGCCTCTGCACTATAAACACATTCTGTTAAAGAGAAAAAAAGGAAAAACAAAAATTAAACACCCACCGATTGTAACACCCACTGCTACTCGTCAGCCATGCCCATTCCATTCGCCAGTTGTTGTTAAATGTTTAAGTGCACACCGGATACGGAAAGTCGAATGGGTAAATTCTGCCTGAGATGCCTATACATATAATATGGTAAATCCTCGGATCTCAACTGAACATGTTTTGAAAATGTAAACATAGCGTTTATGAGTGCTAGCTGGATGATATCGGTTCAGTTCGGTTCGGTATCTGTACATAGAAGTAAAATCACTCCACCATCACATCATCCCACCAACTCAATCCCAAACGCATAAAAAAGGTGCTAGCATCATTTCAAAAACACACCAGCTCTCGCACTCGCACATGCTCGTTTATAGCTAGACACAAACACCATTATACAGTGGGAACTTCCAGTGCCTTTTTATCCTCCGGATCCGGATCCATTTTATCGATGGAAATGGAGATTGTTATTATTAGGGTCGTATAACTATGTGCTGGTGCACGCGGAATGAAAGGAACTCCAAACAGCTCTCGAGAATTGTAATAATGTGCTGGCACTCAGTGTGTCATAAGATCGATGCTTATAAATTCAAAAAAAAAAGAACTCCCATAACCCGGTTGGTTCAAATCCACTATGCTGCTCTATACCTACTTTAAGGGCTGAAGCACGGAATCGTTGGTGGCGGGACTTGGGTCGGAACAGAAGCACCTTTATGTATATTTTTTCTGGGAATGATGATGGATGTTTTCATTTCGATATTGAGGTTGGGCGGTCGCTCAGTCCTTGACGAAGATGAGAACGACGACTATGGACGGGTTGAATCGTAGTCGTATTATTGATTTGCAATCTGCGGCTTGCATATTTGAAGGATATACGTAAAAAAAGTGTGCAAATAATATCCGCAGTAAGCTGAGTCAATTGAGTATAAATCGGTATTTTATTTGTTAAGCAATATGGAAAGACATACATATATTGCAAAAACTAAATCGTTCATTAATTAAATTTGAAAAATATTTTATGGCTACGGTATTTTAGGGTCCTTGCAATCGGGCGACAGCACCTTCTCATACCTAGTAATTTATGGTGTCTAGCCGTCCGGTCAGTAACCAAAACAATGTTATCATGTGAACAAATTGTTTCCGAATTCCAGATGGAAGTGGCGATGGTTGGATGGTTGATAACCATGTCTGAATCGAGACCATTCGATGAATCACGTGTCTCAATCGCAGTTACATCGAGCAGAACAATGTACATAAGAAGATCCACATTTGCGCAGTCATATTATTTAGGGCTTTCAGTTATTGAGTTTGAGTCTTAGAGCAGCTTGTATTGGATACCGATCTTGAGTGAAGTATCGTTTGCAACATTGACAAATAAAAACCCGAATATTATTGTCAAGGAGCCATTACATAGAGTGAAAAGCGTAACTGGAAATTTTTTTTCGAAGACGAAGCTGGGAACAACATTTCGGTCATAGGTGGTGGTCATTACAGAATCATGCCTGCTGTTTACTTTCGAAATATAAAATATATGTTTATGGAAAGTATTGTATTCGTTAAAAGAAAAACTTGAGACTTTGATCAAATATGACATTACGATCTGATTGCCGTTATGGATATCGTAAAATTACTGCTGAAATCATAGCGAGTGGAGTAGTAGTTACGATGATAGAGAAGTCGAAAAGAGTTTGTCCGGCGATTCTGTCCGTCTGTCTGTAAACCACCTGAAGCCTAAACAACTGGTTCGATTGACTTCAACTTTGGCAATTAGTGATTTGAGCGAATTTGGGTAGGTAATTTTTTTATTTTATTTTTAAGATCAAAATTTATGATAGAGAAGCCACCATGCAATTTTTATTCAGATATAGGACGTATATTAACATGTTGTTAAATACTGCATACCCAGGTTAATTTTAGGATAGTTTTGAAGAATCGTGTGTACAAAAAGAATTTTATTTATTTTTAATTTGAAAAAAAACAACAATTTCTCAAGAAATTTCTTGGCAACAATTTTTTTCAGATAAAATGTGCTTCTGTAGCTAGGATTTAATTTTATCAAAGCAACTTGTTTTCTCTTGAATCAACTCCTTCACAGTTCATTCAAGACTAAAAGATCGCCTAGCGTCCACTTGATCTCTTTTTAACTTACTGCTGAACACAGATCCATAGACAACCGTTTACGCAGCTAACACATTGGTTAAAACTAGAACGTGCCAATTCGGGGGCCATTTAATATACATACTATATTGTAAGGCAACATTATAGTTATAGTATATGAAATGCAGTGGATTATCATCTCGGAGCCTAGAAGTTGTTTACTCAAATCGATGTTGCTTCTTGGGGACGACGCTGGATCCGCTTAGCCATACTTCAGCCTTCAATAAAAAGCAACACTTCAGCATTTGAGAATAGTAATAATAATTTTTTTCTTTTTTAAATATGGAATATATTAAAAAAAGAATGGACATACTCAGTGGATACCAATTATATATCAAGTAGAATGGACATACTCAGTGACTACCAATTTACTTAGACGGAAAATTCAATACCTCATGGGTACAATGAAGAAAAGTTGACCCAAACTACATAATACGATAATTGAGATATTGTGTAGGAAGGACCACGACAACTTTATTACATCACAAAAAAAAAAATACAACAACAAAAAAAGAAATGCCCTGTTCCTTCTCTTTTTTATTTGACATTGTCAAATATTTACCCAATTGTCGTCCTTAGTGAAATTGCATATTGGACATTCTTCTCGTTTGCCACACGTTTTTTACAAACACTCACACAAAAAAAAGAACAAGCTTGCCCTCTGTCCTTCGAATTGACAAACGAAAATTACAAAAGTTAAAGAAGAAAGATGCTCTCTCATAGAGTTGACAAGACAAAATACATATAGTATCTCGTTTGCAGGACATTTGGAGACATTCAATGTACCAGCTCATGTGTGCGGGGGGCTTGTCATCAAAAAAGAAAGAAAATCAGCAAACCAAAAACTCCATGCAGAGATAGAAATAGGTAAGTCTTCGTCTTTCTTAACCATTATCTCACCATTGTTCGACCAATGCCGAGACAATAAGTCTGTTTTTGTTTGTCTATCTGCCTCGTCTAGAATATCAAAAAGGAACCATTCAGTTGACATTTTGCACAAATCCCGACCTGAAATTGAATGGAAATCCCATTATGATGACTCAACATTATGTCTTCCTGTCTTGAAACTTAAAACTAGAATTTTCCTTTTTTTCATAAAAGTTATTTGGACACGGCAAACATAACCTATCCATACATATTTATATAGATATACCCTCTTACCTACAAAAGGCCATGTCATATCCATTCAAGCCTGATGTGAGCCAAAAAAAGGACATTCAGGGAAAACTGAAATGTAGAACATTGTGTCCAACTTAAGGTACCCGTTGCTGTCCACTCGAACGAAAATAAAAATAGTCTGCAACCTTAAAACAAATTGACCCGAAAATTCTCTGATTATTATGAATGACTAAAAATTTGAGGATTGAGTCATATTCTTGGTGTGAATCTAGTGTCTACACCTCTGGATCGGATAAAACCGACGGAGATTCAATTTATTTGCAATCAGGAGAATATTGACAGGAATATTTCTTGTGTACAAATTTCTGCAGGACCGAATGTATTGAAATAGATAAGATGTGAGGACAATGCTCTACTAGGCTTGATTGTGTTGAGAAGTGGTAATGAGAAATTTGGTTTTGGTGCTATTAAATTCACTAGCTCCGCATTTATACGCTCTCGAAGAAATACAAACTTTGAGAGCAATTGCCTGACAAACCACTGAGCGACATAAGACTGAATCGGCTTTAGCAATAGCTAAATCTGTATTTCAGACTAAGTCCTTTCTCCATAGGGCATGCCTTATAAATTTAGAAAATCCTTGAAACCATGGCCAATTCTCTGTTGTTGTTGTTCTTGCATGAAAAATGCCATTTGGATCTTGGATGACGAACGGAGATAGCGGAGATGAAGATGCTTGGGGACATGTACACGTGTTGCTACAATACATCAGTAGACAGACAGGTTCAAGCCAATTTCAGAGCATCTTAACTCAACTTAAAATAAAATAAGCTGTCTCCTTCCTTTCCTCCTCTTTTATGGATTACTTAAAGGTTGCTTTAATGAACACGTGCCATGAAATGTTCTTATTATTTCTCCTTTTTTTTGTGACAAAACAAAACCATATAAAAATAACAATGATAGAAAAAACAAAGTCCTGCAATACGTGAATGATGAATTTTATTATAAATATGTCTCTCTGTCAGATGTTGCTCACACTTAAATTGGAAAAGTTTTCGTTTCCTTGTCAGAGTCTTGTATAATCGTTTCTCGTTTTGCTAAGATATAAGAATAATATGCAGTGTGTTATTCTGCTTCGGGAACAAAGAATATTTAATACCTTAACATTTATCTCAATTTTGTTGAGAAGACATATCTTTTACTTAGGCGCGCGATGACACTTAAAAATTAACTTTTCTTTTATTGGTATACAGAAATAATCCTTGTTTATTATTGTTACGTTTTGTTTTGATTACAAGGAGTTGGGGACATAATTAATAACAATAATTGAAGATTTGGATGTTAACTTGTGTCATTTTGAAAATGACTGATTTTATTTGTGGTTTCGAAAATGTTCGATGAGTTATCCATGTCCTTCGTGTTTTATCAAACCAAATCTTTGTTAATGGAATGGCACCTCGACACCTCCGAAAAGACATTACTCTAGATTCTTGATAAAACCTATGAACTGTGCATTAGCTATGATGAAGGAATGGTTCTTTTATATTTTATTTCAAGGCTGTGCTAAGGAGACATGTTATAATAAGGGTATTCCAACGGAGAAAAGATGATTTTGACAGCTCGTGGCAGCCAGAAATAAATATTGGATCGAAGAGAAGCCTCGTTTGGTTTAAAATATGTTTTGAAGAAATATATTCCCAAGACAAAAATAAATGGGCAGCTCTATAAATATTGCCTTCCCTCAAAATACTGTGGTATGCGAATGCAAACCTCTCAGGCGTTCCTTTTATACACGATGTTCACTCTACCGAAGCGCAGCAGAAACTGATCTTCGATTGCAACAACTCCTCTTATACAGTTTTCTCACGGTGCTGAGTGGGCAAATGAGTAGGAATTAGTATCATGTGTTCTTGTTTCCTCTTGTTACATTCGGAGTTTTTTGTTTGTTGCTACCAATAGCAATAGCAATAGCTACCTCTTTTTTTTCTCGCCAATTTCCCGTGCGTTTTTTCCAGTTTTATCGTGGGCCCGTTCCTGAATCTTGTCGAACAAAATAATTTAGCTGAAACACCTCGTTACAACTTCTATAGCCATTTCTACTTACCTAATTACTTACTTTGAAGAAAGTGAATGCCCACATTCCGAAACCTAGTGACTACGTAGTGAACTCATTCTGATTGGTTGAAAACAGCTAATTAGCCAATCAGAACGAGTTGACTACGTAGTCACTAGATTTCGGAATGCGGGCAATGTCTTCTGCTGCTTATATAGAAGCAGGCAGAAAGAATAACAGACGGAATTGCTACACCCACAATCTTATGATTTTTCTGTAATCATTGTATCCTGCTTAAAAAACAGAAAAAGAGTTCAGAATTTTTAACGAATGCATATCCTTGCAACAAGGAACTGCACGCTCCGTACTTTATCCACTTCGGCAATTTAAAGGTCAGGCAAAACACTTCCCTCAAAATGCACAAAACTTGTGAGCTTTCAAAATTAAAAAACTGCCAAAAAAAGAATTCAATTAGATTGAAAAATGATGACCTATACCAAATCCTCGCTGATCATTATTATCTCAACTGTGAAACTCAATTAAATTAAATTATCCACCATGGAGTGCAAATATCAATTCCCAGCCCTGGCCAGCTTCAATTTTAGAAATTAACGTAAACCAGCTACGAAAAATGTTTCGCTGAGAGTTTAAAAATGGTTTGCCTGTCAATATGGTTTTCCACAATCGACTCAATGAACTCACATTGTGCATCATTGAATGCTGATACCGAATGAATGGATGCCAAAGATAAATATTGTCCGTCCTTTTTTTTGCTTACAATTCCCACAAATTCTATTCTTCTTTTTGAATTTCTGTTTTTTTTTTAATGATTTGATTCGGATGCTATTTGAGTTCATATAAATGTGTGAATGCGTTTGTACACGTACAAATGCAAAATGATGACTCGATTTCAATCGCTTTGTACTCAATGCAAGCACAATCGAATGTGGTAGTCATCGACATACAACAAAGTAAAATTTTTAACACTGGCAAATAACCCAGAAGTCCAATATCTTGTTAAAGGGGCAAAAAAAGTAGTCAACAATAATAACAAAAGGATATTGAAATTGCTCTTAATGCATCCGCTTCAATATCATTATTTAAATTATTCTCACACTCTTTATCGTAAACAGATCTCTTCATACACATCGTCTATGTATACCTACATAGACTTTGAAACAGTGGCAAACCATAGAAGATACAAAAGAAGTTGAAACTACGAGAACCAACCGTATTGTGGGGTGGCGCATGAAATAAAAGTTAGTTACCGACAACAACGAGTAAGTACGCGGTCACTTTGTCGTGTCGGTCGGTAGGTTGTGGGTTTGTTTCATTCTCATTTTCTTCGTTGCACTTTCAGTTTGCACAATAATAACATAATTGTTCCGGGCATTTGGCATAAAAATAAATACATATTGCATCAAATGGTTTCCATTCCATTTAAACGCAGTGTGGGTGGGTTATTTAGTAAAGAATTTAAGGACATAATAAAATGTTATTGCTTCTAACAGGTTAAGTAGCAAAAAAGGTCAAATGATAAATAAAGATGCCAAAGTGGAGTGTATAGAATATAAAAGAATAATTGCAAAAAATAAAACCTTGTTAACAAATACAAACCTTAGTTAACTGAATTTTTCATTTGTGACGGTAATACATTTAAATGTTTCATTTCGATATTGCAAATATATACGTTAAATAATTTTATTTCGTTATAAAAAGAGACTACGGTAAGCCATTAACAAAAGAAAGATTTTTACTAGCCGACAATGCTCAACAGTAGCCAAGGTGGAATCCTCTCAACTCTTCTCTGGACCTTGGTTGTGAACGAGTTTCTCATCAAATTCAAAAACAGTGATGAAAAGGTTATAGCATACATCCATGATTTAGCGCTTCTGGTTAACAACTTACCGCTGTAAGCGACCAATTAGAAAGCGCATTATCCACGGTCAGTAACTGGACCAAGAAATTTTGTCTTTGAATAAACCCCCTTTTAACGGAACTGGTACTTCTTCATAAATAAAAGGAAGGTACCTTCTTTCTAAATTCCAAAAATTCATGGTAAGATTTCAGACGGAGTGAGATAACTCGGAGTAATCTTTGAAAAGAAACTCAAACTGGTGTCCAAACATTCAATAAAGATCTAAGAAAGCCATGATTGCACTCTACATTGATAATAGCATTCTTGGAAGAATTTGGGGCACAATCCTAAAATACTCACATGGATATATACCGCCACTGTAAGACCAGTTTAGTTTCCAAGCCTTGGAGTAATCCACGAACTTAAAAACCCTTTCCAACTGGGGGTCTTGATGCAATTCTAAGCCTCACTGCCTTAGATTTATTTGTACAAGTATGGGCAGCTAATAGCGTTCTTCGACTCAATCTAACCAATATTTCGAGGACTAGTCAAAGCGGTAATACGACGATTCTTACAAAATACGTTGGCAATAACCTCTGATGTATCTACCTACAGATTACATGAAAACGTTCTTAGACTTCAATACGACTTTTATTACCAGCTTCCCCAACTGACAAGATTGGAAAAACAGTTTTCGTAACTGGTTTTTACTGATAACTCGAAAATGATTACTGAAGTAGGGGCAGGTTTCTTCCCAGAGAACCATAATCTTGCCATTTCATTCAGGCTCCTTGACCATAGCAGTGTCAACGCCGAGCCAAGCCGAGATCAAACTCTGATATCACCTTTTTCATTGATAGTCAAGCAACAATTCTGCAACTCTAATCAAGCCTAAGTATGTTTCTTGATGTCGCGAAGAGCTAAGTGTTCTTGGTATGCAGCATAATGTAAGACTCTGCTGGGTTTCCAGTCATAGTGGTGTGCCGGGAAACGAAAAATCGGAGTAGCTTGTAGGATATGGCTCAGTACTTATAGCATCTCTCATAGACCATAACATCAGAATCCCTCAATGCGAATCAAATTAACAATATCATTAAAAAAAAATGATAGATGGAACCTCATAGAAACCTGCAGTAACACCAGGAAACACTTGCCGAATTACGACAATAAAAGATTCAATAGGATTTTACTTCTTAAAGAACCCTCCCGTGATTACGGGACATTCCTAATCTACTTTGCTACCACAATATGAAGATGGGGCTTAGCCCAGACGACATATGTATAGAAGCTGCGGCATTGATAAAGAGCACGAAAACACTGCTCACTTCGTATGCCACTGTCAAGCACTCTGCAAAACTAGGAAAACATCTTTAGGCAATTATTTCTTCGACGAACTAGAAGAGCTATCCAAACTCCGAGGCAATCGCCTACTGAACTTTGTCAAATCCTCTACATGGCTCGACCAACCATAGGTTTCATAGATTTAAAAACTTCTTCAGGAGTTACAATACTTCCGGTTATCACAAGAGATCTACATTGATCTAAGTGTGATGGTAACAACACCAACTGTCAGCCCACATACAAAATTCAAAATTAAGCAGCGAGGAAAATTATAATTTTAAGAGTTTTTTTTCCACCATATAGGAAATGTGGGCATACTTTTGCGGTGTGAACAGAGCTTTAGCCAGCCGCTGTACAGCTTATCAACTGTCAACATGAAAAGAGGCGTTCATTTTGTCAAAAATAGGTTATTCGTCTCTTTTTTGCTTTTTTTTTGTGTTTCACTTGTGCCGGCATTTCCAGAGTGCTGTGAGATTTTTATTATTTATTTTGAGGACATTTAAAAATTGGCCAAGAAAAGCTTTATGTACGTTTTAAGCACTTGGTCTCAGCTTCCAAGATCTTTTTTTAAATTATTTGAAACTCAACATAATAGGAGTTATCTATTTTCTGAAACGTCGCGTCGCTTTCTTATTATGAATTGATAACCCAAGGCTAGTCTTAAAAGTTTAGCTAAATCGAAAGTCTAAGCTAATGTAAGATCTCGGATGTATTGAAAACGACTTAAAGATTTTTTTTATTGGATAAATTTACAGCTTCAAGTTATTTGAAAAAACAAACATCTTCTCTCATGGAACATGAATTGTTCATGTTCTTGTTCACTGGCTGGTATGTATCATGTCGTACACGATTTTATCCTTTGCCGTTCAATTGAAGTCTTAAAGTTTTATCGAAACTATTTTCCCATAAACCTCAGTATTTTCCACTTGGCCCAGTACAAGGACGGTATAAGCATCAGCACTCAAGAGGGATCGATTGAAATATATTCACCTAAGCTTGTGTTTGTATTTCGTTCGATATATTTTATGGTTTTGACATATCCTTCGTGTGCATCAGTTATTCGGTTTCCTTGGTTACTTTATGTTCGTACAAAGATGACTAAAAAAAAATACATCAGAGTGAAAAAACATTACAAAATTACAAAAATATCTATGAATTTAAATCCGTTCATTTTACCGATATGATGCTAGTGCTCCTGTCTGTTTTTTCTGTTCTGTCTGAAAAGGTTGTGGTGAGGGTGCGTCAAAAAAAAGAGGGAATGCATATTTCCATAACAACATGATAAATGTGCACACTGTGTATACCATATCTATTGCAAGTGCGGCATAAATATTAAAATATCTATTGCGATGTGTTACATGAATTCTGTGAAATGAAATTTCACCTATAGATTGTTTCGCATTTGTAGGTACTTTGTTGTGAACGTCGAGTAGAAAGAGAATGGTTTTGGTTTCATTAGTTTTGGCAGTTTTGTAAGAATTCAAAATATAAATCGGATTTAAATGGCTTTATGAAAAAGTTGGGAATCTGATGTCGGTGTATTTCAAATGTGAAGTAGCAGGAATTGAATTTATGTATGTTTTCCATTTGAAAAATATAAACCCAGGAATAGTTCTTGTTTTGTTCAAATTAAAATAAAATATAGTTTTGAAAAATGAACGAATGAAAAATTCATTCAAATGTATGCTCAACATTTTTAAGAATTCAAGTTCAAATAAGACTTCAAAGTTAAAGTAGACAAACGAAAGAAATTTTTTTTTTTATTTTAGTTACAAAGCGAATAGGTAGGTATTCAATTAATTCCCTGAATAATTTTGTTGTTACCAAAGTCCAAAAAATGGTTTGTTGAAGTTTGCAAAAATTCAAAAACACAAACAAATGACCAACTTTTACAAAATGAACACCCCTCTGTTGTGTTGACTGCTGATAAACTGTACAGCGGCGAGCTTAGGCTTTATTAACACCTCAGAAATATTCTGAAATAGGTAAATGCTATAAAACAAGTCATAAAATTACAATTTTGATCACTCCTTAATAAAGAAATTTGTAGTTTATGGCTAGAAATCGGTTTTTTTTTTGTAAAATAACCTGAACATTTTTTACCATACCCTTTTAAATGTTGGCATTAAAAGTATCATTAAGCGGATTGAAAAATGTGAAAGTACCTATGCATGAAAATTATGATTATCTCGCAAATTACTCATGGGAGTGACATGAACTGTGTTTCAGGCGATGTGGAACTGTTGATTGAAAACTGATTAAGTTTTCAACGAAATCGGTTTTTTAAAAGGGATAAGAAAACTAAAAAAAAAGCTATCAAAACCTGAAAGTACCTATTCGCCTCTTTTTTTTCATATATAGTGAAGATTATGACCATTTCAGCATGTGTTGTAATAATTGTGTCAATAATTTAATAATAATTTTTCTTCTTCCGTTTGTGGACACATTAGTTTGGTTAGCTTTCGGTTATAATCAATGGGTGAGTTTACCGTGTTACAATCAGTCATTTGGAAACGAGCCAGCATGTCATTAATATATTGCTCCTGATCAATTTGAATAATATGTTTGGAACGATCTCAATGAATGCATCCCAAGCACAAATCTTGCTTCACTCATATCTTTCATTTTAAATTCACTGCATAAATAATTTTTGAGTTTATTTTTCACATCAATATTCTTTGTAAATATTAAAAGGTCATTAACGTATACAGCTACAATTGTCTTGTTTGAGTCTTCCCCAGCAAAATAAACACAAGGATCTATTTGTGATTTCTTGAGACCATAGCATAATTAATTAAAACTTTGTCGAGTTTTTGGTTCCATAAACGACTAGCTTGCTTTAAACCACACAGCGATTTCTTTAAATGACATACCTTACCAGTGTTATCGGTGCAACCCTCTGGTTGTAGCATGTAAATGTCATCATTAAGATCTCCTTGGAGAAAGGCAGTGATGGCATCCATTTGGTCAATGTCCAAATCTAATTGTGCAGCTAGAGAAAACAAAAGACGTATGGTGCTATACCTCACTAATGGGGAGAATGTGTCTTCGTAATCAATCCCCTTTCGTTGAGCGCAACCCTTCACAACCAAGCGGGCCTTATACCTTGAAATCTTGCTTTCACTGTCACGCTTGTTGACGGGCAAATCTACAAGTTTCCATGTGTCATTCTCTTTTAAAGCATCAATTTCTTCGTTCATTGCTTGCCGCCACAATTCAGAATAAGATCTTTCTAGTGCTTCTTTCACCGTCAATGGATCATGTACTTCATCTGTTGTTACTGAATATGAAATGCAACCATCTCTTCTCACAGGCTTCTGAATGCTTTGACTTCTCCTTGGAATTCTTACTTCTGAACTATCTGAGGTAATTGGAATGTTGACATCATTACTTGATTCACTTTCTTCTGGAAAATTCTGATTCTTATTTTGGGTTTCCACTTCCGGTTCAGGTTCTCTTGGCAAAACATTCATTTCTTCGCTATGTTCTGCCTTACTGTTATCTTCACTATTTTCTTCCCCCACTGAATCATCATTGCCTGGGAAAATTTCAGAAAAAATAAATTAAAGTATAATCTTCAATTACCTTTTCCAAAGACACGCGTTCATCTTCAAAAAATACAACATCTCTATGATGATTCTTTTCTTGTCCGGATCAGTCTGAAAGTCTTGGAATCTTCACGATATCCAAGGAAGATACATGCTTCGGATTTGGGATCTAACTTTTTGCGGCGATCTTTGGGAATATGAACTATTGCTCTACAACCAAATGTGCGCAAGTGACTCAAATCCGGTTTCTTGTTTGACCATGCTTCTTCTGGGACTTTTTCAAGTGATGAACTACATGGAGATCGATTTATCAAATGGACGACTGTAGAAACTGCTTCAGCCCAGAAACTCTTCTGCAAATTCGCATCTAATAACA
This sequence comes from Sphaerophoria taeniata, assembly GCA_943590905.1. NCBI lineage: Eukaryota > Metazoa > Arthropoda > Insecta > Diptera > Syrphidae > Sphaerophoria > Sphaerophoria taeniata. Next base: position 32,982,941 of record OX016541.1, read on the forward strand.
TACACCTTGCCTTCTCCATGATAGTTCGGTTCATTCGTTCAACAAGTCCATTGTGTTCGGGTGTATACGGCGCTGATATACGATGAAATATCCCATTCTTTCGTTGTAAGGCTTGAAACCTTTGATTGCAGTACTCTGAACCATTATCGGTGTGTAGAATCTTAATTCGTTTGTTATATTTATTTTCTACAAGTGCTGTAAATTCTGCAAAACGTGGGATACATAGTTTCGTTTTTGGATTGTAGAAAATAAACAAAACATTTTATTGTCCAATCATCAACAAACACCAAAATGTATCGAGCACCACCTCAACTTCTTACATGCAATGGATCACACAAATCAGAATGAATAACCTCTAGTATTTCAGTTGCCCTAGGTCCTGTGTGATTGAATGGAAGACGACACTGCTTTCCTCTGAGACAAACTTCACCAACTCTTCGCCTCAGACCCTTGTCCTGGAAAGCCTTTTCAAGGTTATCCCATGCTTCCTTTGCTGTCTTGGTTGTTTGAATATGCACGAAGTTTACAGGATCAACCAATAAAATTATCTTAGCTCTTGCTCTTGCTGTTTTCTTAACATCCTCTCCGTCAGCTAAAACGCATGACCACAAATCTTCCAATTCCAAATGAGCCTGGACGGAAAACTTCCATGAGTCATAATTCTCACGACCTTCAAGTTTTTCAATTGCTGGTAGAGTAGCTATCTTGAAAAATTGCTGATAGAGGAATCCAATTCAAATTGAAAAAAATTTCTTCTCGAAAATGTTCTTGGATAAACGTGTTTATATAATCGCTATGGCCTTTTGCGTCCTTCTGGGCCCATAACCTGTTGAAAGTTATGTTCTGGAAAGGCCTCTTAATAAAAACACGATCTTATTGTTAAGAAACAGGAAATTGGAATGAAAATTTATTTTAATAAAATTGATAACTAACTCACAAACATAATCTATGAATAACAAAATAACTTCCAACAAAGTGTTTTACTTGTTACATTCAAATTTCAACAAAGTCGCACAACATTAACTAAAATAATAAGGAAATCACAGTAAGGAACCAAAACTTGGCACAACTTTGTCTAGATTTCATTACTTTTTAAAGATAAACAAGCAGCTCCATCGAGACTTGGCTAGTTTCTAACAGAATGTTTTTGGTTGGATTGGATATACAGGGTGAGCCATCTTATTGTGGTCGATGTAAATATTGAATAACTTTGACAGATTTCAACTGATGTGTGTCGTTGAACACATTTTGGAAAGGTGATTGCATTACAATTTTAACCATGAATCAAATATAATCGTTCAGTTGTTACAAAACAGTTTGAGTGTAGTCAAAATATATCGCGGTCGTTCTGAGTCAAAAAGTGATAGTATTCATCGCTTAGCTTCGAATTTCGAAAATCACAGGTCTGTAGTGGACCGGCCACCGAGATCACCTGATTTAACGACACCGGTCTTTTTCTTGTGGGGATTTTTGAAAAGCAAAGTGAATGCTAACAAAAAGAGGACTTAGAATGAGCTTCAAGACTATATCCGAGTCAAAATTTCTGCGATATCCCGAGATCCTAGCAAATGTCATGGAAAATGCGAAAAAAGCTGAATCTCGTCGTAAAAAAAATGTAAAAAATTGTAAACCTTCAAATTTGATAAGAAATAAATAAATAAAATAAATAAATAGAGTGGCGCGACAGCTCTTGAAGAGCCAAGGCCTAAGTGACTTACTCTCATCAACAATTCTCTGGAGGGGACCTACTATTTAACGCCGATTCCGAACGGCAAAGTTGAGAAGCACTTTTTCATGACAGATTGATACTCTTGGAAGATTTGTCAATTCCTTGCAAGAGGCAGTGCCCGTGAAACATGAAATAAAAATTTTATGGGACTCGAACCCACGACGCGACGTTCTGCTTAGCAGCCAACTCACCTAACCACTAAGCTACGGGCAGCGAATAATAAAAATAAATAGTTTTCCAAAATCGATTCGCATTTGTCTAATTTATTCAGTTTTTCCTTCGACCGGTTATTTTCGTGATTTCAAGGAAAAACAGTCTTGGCATATGAGAGGGAATAGAATGTTGCTGATTTTAAACTGGTAAACAATTGAAATTATTTATTTAATTTTTCTCCTTTGGGAAGTCAGTCGTGTGGACCATAGGAGTCGCATTCATTGAAAGTCCATTTCAAGATGGGAACGATAGTACATACTATCGAATTGCCATTTGTTTTGATAAATACTTCAAAAATTACTCACCTACCAAACAAGAGTCATATTTTCTGAAAAATTCAATCAATGCAACAAATCTGGTATTTCTACAAAATTGTCTCCGCAAATTCAAATTACTCCGAAAATATCCCTTTGTCAAAAATGTGGGTAAAATACAATACGTGTATCCAAATGTTGTCTTTTTATTTATTGGTCTAAGGCTATGGAAGCCATACAAAATAACAATCATACATACATAGATGAGTTACAGTTGTTTTTGAGAAACTAGCCAAACAAAATTCTCAATTGAATTCTTTTAAGATTTATCTATTTGTTGTGTTGAATGCTTCGATTAACTCTGGTTAACCTGTGAAGTATTATGAATGTCCTGAAAACCTTATCGTACAAAAATTAACCGAACCATCTTGCATAAACAAATCTTTTTGACATGTATCTCATTCATTTAGCCTTGATGAACAAAGGTTTCAACAAGGTGTTGTCCATGATGGCAGAATTGTGTTTGAGAACAACCTCACCCACCCCTGACCACTTGGAGCATCACCCCAACACTTTTGTCACATGAAACGATATCAAATCAAGTGAAATTGACTATGTACATATGTGTGCTGGGGGAATCCGAAATCATTTTCAGATACGTGAATGGGTTCCAATATTATATATGTCCTCTGATATGGTGGTTCACTCTGTGATGTCTTACACATGAGATAACAATGTGATGCCCGAAGGGTGTGGCACTATGTTCTGATTTCCAATTGTATACATGGTAGCACGCACCAATATCCATTGTTGTCGGGTTTGGCTTATCACGGATGTTCAGGACATGAGAATTGTATCTGTTATAGATAGTTTTTTTTTACCTACCGACATAGATTGGTAAAGGTATTGTCTGAAGTAAATGCATACAGTATGGAGGTACATCAAATAGCAAGAGCAACCCTAGTAATAGATATTGTATAGTTTTGATGTTGTTTTTCCTTCCTCCCAGTCTATTTTACTAAAAACACATCACATAAGTTCTAGTACAATCAATATCTATTATATATCCTCTCTATCTCTTGCTCTCTGTGAGGCTGCAAAAAGGACATCTTTTGTTTGGTATAAGAAGCAACAAATATTTGATGACTTTATCGATTGGCCTGGTTTTCAATAAAATGATGATCAAAAATCAAGCTCTACTCGAATAATAATGCTTTCTCCAATACAACAACAGCAGAACATTATAATTTGCATACAAACTCTTGTTTTCGAAATAAACTTATTCAGACGAAATTCAAGGCGATGAATCTTATAGCTTAGATGTGAGGCATGTTTTCATTAGGGATTGAATGTTTTTAAATTATTAAATTTGAAATTGAGAGAGGCCTTTCATTATTCTGTTTATTTCGGAGATCTAATACATTTTCATCATAGCAGCTCAATCATCTTGATTGGAACTCATGAGAATTCGTTGTCTTAGTTTTAGTTTTAGAAACTGCATACCTTGAGAATTCGCTGACATAAACTCGAAGGAAGTCTTAATTGCTTTAAGTTTCCTTTTGAAAAATGATTTTTTTTTCATTAACTCCTATTATTAGGAGTGCGGGAACATAATTTAGTTTTAAACTTAATGTAAACGGCCACATTTAACTTTTTTTCTCTTTTCTTTTCAGGTAAGTCATCTTAATTCTGTTTCAGATCATGACACAATAATATTTTATGAGATGGCTTGTAAGTATTATCAGATGGAATACCTCTGAAAGTCAACATATTGTAACGAAATGTTTCAGTTAAATTTGTTTGTTCCAACAAAATTCATGAGAACCCCTTTGATAAAACGAAAAAAAAATGAAAGTAGGCAACCGCTCCCTCGATAAATAACTTAAAAGTTACAACGATCTGCCCCTGGAACAAACAGAAAAGTACTGAGAATAACAAGAGAATGCAGGAACGAACGAAATCATGTGATACACAAACTGACTGAAAAAAATGCATAAAATATTAAAATGAGGTGTTTTTGTGATTGGAATTCAGTTTCTGTTGCGCTTCGGTAGAATACACATAGTTGTTAAAGGAGACGTTTGAGAGGTTTGCATCCTATACCAATGTATTTTTGAGAGATCGCACTATTCGAAGAGCTGCCAATTTATCTTGTCGTTGGGATATATTTCTTCAAAATTATAAATTTCCAACCGACTGAGGCTTTTTTCCGATCGATCATTTTGTGTATTTTTCTCTCTGGAAATACATAACCAGGATCAATAGGTCAACCATTTATTTTACAGGCTTAATTGTAGAAGTATTATTTTGAACAGACTCAGTTCATTCTTTTATACATTTTCTCTGAGTGTATCAAAGATAGGGTGAGAGCCAATGCTTGTTCAGGGAAGTAGTGCCGCTGACAGAAGACCACAGTTCAACCGTTTATTGCATAACCGTCACAGCAGTCATGTTTCAAATAGATTCAGGTTATTTTTTGATCCACTAGTTGAATCTAGGACAGGACGGAAAACACAGTTTTTTTTTTAAGGGCAACACAAACAGACACACAAAATCTTCGACGACAACGTAAAGTGAACCCCTGATTTTTATGGGACCGAGCCGAGAAGCCAAGCAGTTTATTGTTGTATTGGGTTCGAAGTTGAATTCAAATAGAATAAACCATTATAATCTTTGTTAGATTTTAGAAAGTTAAATAACAAATTTGCAAACGAAAAGTGAAGGTTGGCTGTGTTATTTGGTTTGAGTCTTCAACTCGATGTTAGCCAATCAGTCGAGAATACCTTGGAGAGACTGAACATATCTCAGCCTTAGAAAACAAGCAACAAGCTATTGTAAGGCCGAAATTTGGTGAATTGTTAGAGCTAAGCGACTGGTATCTTGCGAATTTCAGTAATGCGGCCTTATCCTTGAAGACTTGAGACTTTACGTATTCTCAGAGAAAGTAGTCCAAAGCTTTTATATCGCACTACTAAGTCGGACAATTTACTATATCAAACCATGAAATTTAATGCTTACCAACACGATTTTTCAACCAGTTTATTGATTCACTCCTTAAATGGCAAGATGCTCTCGTTTTTCAAATCAGAGCCTATAGTCTTCATAGGACGTTAACATGGCGCAAATTGACTTGTTTTTATGTAATACATTATATAATGTTAAACAATGAGTCCACCAGCCCATTAACCACACCAAACTGTTGTTTTTAATACATGTAATGGTAGCTCTTGGATTCAGATTGCTTACAGCCTAAGCTAATGGGCTCTATCACTCAAAAAAAAATTTCACGATGCTCGGATTTTCACTGACTTTATCAGAAGCCAATGACTGCAAATGCAACGATATTTGAAGTTGCCTGATTTTAATTTGTGAATAATCTTAAAAACTTTCAAGTAAAGTAAGCCAAGTTGTCGCATACGACAAGCCAAACTGCAGAGAATGACAACGATCGTTTTGTCACGGTTCTCGCTTTCACTTCTATCATTCTTTTTGTGTATGGTTTTGTCAATACTGGCTCAAAAGACCGAATATGCGCTTACTAGGTTCCTCGAGTTACACGAAAAGCATAATCCTAAAAGCACAACACAGCTGAACAATTTTCACAAACATATATTAAATTGTTCAAATAACTACTGTAACATGTAGTACGTGCGAAAGGCAGGTGTCAACACAAAAGCCTCCAAGCTTCAAGGCTTGTTCAAGTGCTTTTTAAGGTCCTTAAAAAAGTAGGTTATGCGTGTCTATTTGATGGGAACCCAAATTTTTGATTTGGCCTAAAGGTCAAGGGTTTTTTCTGCCATTCAATAGTTTTAACCACGAGCTTAATAAGAAAATAATCACTGATCCTTATTGCTACGTGGGCTCTGCATTTTAAATCAACTCTTGTGCATCCTACAGCACAGATAAATCCACATCATACATTATCCTTTATTCTTCAATCAGACACATAAAAAATCCAACAAACCCAACTCAATTGCTACCACACAAAGAATAATTGTTTTATTTTTCAATAAATAAAAAATCAATTAGCGCCAACCTAATTGCAGACATCATCAAAGTCATCGTTTGCCATCGCCATTGTTACATTCATATTATATGAAAAAAAAATTTACTCGTAGGTATATTCTATTGAAAAAAAAACGATTAACTGGCACATAGATCGCAAGCGCAAACCCTATTGACCAGCGATATGCTTGGGTATGGGCATCGTAAATACCTCTCTGCCTTCACTTACATCATGGCCAAAACAAGAGGCCAAAACCGCCCATACACGTCGTCGTCAACATATCCAGTATAGTTGCTGTTGTTGTTGTTGTTGTTGACTGTCGGTCGTCACTCAAACGTTTTCTGATCCACATAAAGAGCAGCCATTCCACCATATTGACACATTGAACAACATTTTTCTACCCATACACAGTGGCATAGACATGAAATCTTATTCTACACCACTTTTCAGCACTCCTCTATAGGTATTTTATACTTCTGCATAGAAATATATTGCGAAACCCCTACGTACCTACATAAACCTTAGCCCCATTACTTTGGGCCAACCCCATAGCTCAGGCCCGAATACACAATGCAATTTCCATTTGAACTATGCATACGTTGATTGAGGACAATTGTTCGTCCGCACAGAAATCAAAATAAAAAGAAGTGAAAAATATATAAAATAAAGCAAAAAACAAATACAAAAGAAACACAAAATACAATGAAAATGGAAGCATTGATTGTAAATAGACATAAAAACGAGAAATCTATACTCTCTGTAACCAAAGAAAGAAATCGAAATCGATTTTATGTCATTAGAGTTTTATCGACTCAGCAGCTGTTCGGTTCGGGCAAGGCCTGAAAATACGTACCAACATATAAATGTGAACAGCACATCCTTCATATGTTACTGCTGCTGCAAAAAAAAAGACTTTTATTATATCCCAGGATACTGGGGGCCATTAGTCAGACCTTAAGCAGAAATCAATTTGCGAAACAACTATTGTGGGGATATAGACTTTCTGATAGTTTTCATTATTCTTGGTTAGTTGTTATTTTGTGTTGTTAACTTTCTTAAACTGAACAACCGACGCGACGTTGGGAGTTTTGAGAAATAAGAGGGATTTCATTTGATTTAATTTAAAATCGAAGCAAATTTTTTTGTCGCTTGGTGCTGCTGGAGCACGTTTAAGAATATGTTACAATCTTTCGAGAAAAAAAAATCTGTTAGTCATCAGAATGTGAAATTAAAGAATTTCGAAAAAATTCATGCTGTGTTCGCAGCATTAATTTCCCTTTAGGAAAATAGAATTTCTGGCAACACTATTTTCTTTAAAATAACCGCTGTAATATAGAATCTTACAGCTCATTTTTTTCTGTTTATTCATCATTACAGCTAGAAAGTGGCTACTCTTAACACACCCAACAACAAAAAGAGCTTTTTGCCTCTAACGGTCTGGCGTTCTATGCATTAACGTATTTTGGATCTGCTCACAGCATGATACCCTTGGTCAAAATCATACGCTCTTCGATATGAGTAAATAACGCGAACTTATATGTTTTTTACCCATCCCAAAATACATTTTTCACGTCAGATCAAAAATCAAGCTAATCATTTTTCTCTCTCAGCAACCCAAGGCGTTTTCGTCGGATGATGCTAAGTTCTATGTCTCTGAACCGGGATGATAAGGGTTTTGTCGAGGACACTACTACTACTTCTTCTTCCAAAAGCAGCGATTGACAGAAGTGATTCTTCTTTTGATTTCAGTGCAATTGTCGTTGACTGACAAAGATTAAGTCCTAAAATACCTTGAAAATAAATCAGTCAATAGTTTATTGCAAGACGTTGATGTTGGGTGTCAAAATCGGTCTGGTCGTCTGGGAGGAGCTAAGTCACATTCACGCATAGAAAAATCATATAAACATATAAAGATTTAGTACAAAAAACGTTCTTCAAACACTTTCCTTTCAAATAAAAACTGACTTGTGCTTCTTTAGTACCTTGTGAGTTTTAATTCATTTTTCTCCTATGAGTATTAAAGCTCACAATATAAATGAAACCTTGAATGAAAAATTACTTCAGCACCTCAATAATTTCACAGGTAAAGTCCACACAGCTATTGAAATTGAGTCAACGGAAGACTTCGTTTTTGTTTTATTTATTGTTCTTATTTATCAACATCCATTCAATTCCCTTACAAAGTGTATTCTTAACCTCTACAATAATAACATTTTTCACGCATCATAATATCAAGGTCTCTGTCTCTCTATCTGTGGCTCTTCGTCTCAGTATACACGCTAGACGAATATAAATCACCTCAATTAATTATTGGTAATTGTTCTGTGTCATCACCCTGTCGTACTTTTTCAACATTATTGTCGACTGTCGAGTTCCTTTACTTTTCTGTTTTTCTTTGTCTATGTGGGCTTGTGTTTGTGAAAGTGCGTTCCATTCGCAGTCTCAATCTATCAAAGAAAATAAAGCAAAAAGCAAATAGACAACAAAAAAAAAAACACGAAGGAAGCAATAAAAAATAGGAAAAGCCTAAGAAGGAAAAATCCTGCCACATAGGTACTAGAGCGAAAATTTATATTTTGCCATAAATAAAATTGTCACACAGCCCAGTTCCTGTGGTTTTCGGTTTGTAATCGAGCAAATACTTCAGCATTTCCAAATAAATCACCCTATAAATTTGTGAGTCTTCAGTAGTCGTCACAGGAAACCGCTGGTATTCGGTACTCGGAATGTATCGACGAATTGTTTTATGTCCTTTGAACAATAAAACGAAGAGAAAGGTACTTTCAGTCTTGCTTTGAAAGTCAAAAATCACCTTCAGACGATACTGCTAACAACGTTTAGTTTTGGAGGAAAGTTTTGGACTTTTATTGAGGAAATGTTTGTATCACTTTTGGTCCTTGAATATAGCTTTTATATTGTCCTTATTTGAAATCGGAGACAGTCCGACGAACCAAAATTGTTTGTCTTTCAATTTTAATCTCAAAAATAAAAGCGTTCCTAAGCTCGATGTTTCATGATCCTTTTTAATTTCCATTTTCAAGGCTGACATGCAGCGCAATTTAAAAGCCGATTTTGAAAAGAATTAATTTCGTTTTGGTTTTTTTCTTCACACAATACCCACCAGGCTATGCCTGTAATTTAAATTGGTATTGAAACACTAAGTCTTATTGGAACGATATGACGGTGTTGCTTTCATTCGACAAAATGACGGGGTGGTTTTTCTTCTTCCATTGGTTGAATATGTAAGAAAGGTAATTGCAAAATCCTTGTAACTGAAGACGAAGCACTCAGCTCTATAATGCATCAAAAGAATATTAGGAGTCAAGAATAATTTCCATGATGTCCTCCCTTTATTATGGTAAGGAGATGGCGAAAAGCAACAAAAAAAAGAAAAAAAGAAAGAAGAGGAAAAATATTTAAAAAAAACGTAGATCCTTCAGTGTAATCCTTTGGCTTTTGTTGGACGTTTAATTCGTTTATTTTTGTTTTTGTTGTTGGTGTACCTACCCGTATCTCTTCTTGTCTTGTGTTTTCGTCTTTCCCTTTGGAAAATTTAATGGAAACAAAAAAAAAAGTGATGGCTGATGTTTATTCGCAAGTACGCTTAAGGTCTTAATATTTCAAGCTTCAAGGATAACAAGCATCGGCAAAGGAGAAAAAGCATAATATTCGCAAAAAGAGATAAAAGAGAACTAAAAATAAGAATAAACATACGAAGTAATAATATTCGAAATTCCGTTCAATGGGATTCCATTGACGTTGATGCATGATGCCATCATGATGAATGTTTGGCGCCGCAGGGAATTATTCCAGAAATGTGTTTTGAAGGGCTTTTCCTGTAACCGACAATGACAATTTTTTCTACTTCCATGGAAATACATACATTATACATATAAGGAAAAGTACCTAAAAATGTACCTACCTACACATTAAGTCGCATGATTAAAATATTTTCCTATTAAAAAAAACCTTCGCCGGAGAAATGTTCAGTTTACACACAGTTGTGTCAAATTATATCTTAGCTTTTTTAACTGGAGAATTGCCGTAATTAAAATTGAATGTTATGCTGGAGTTTGGGAATATTTAACAAAAAGATCCCACTAAAAACATTCTGTAAAAAACTAGCCAAGTCTCGATGGAGCCGATTGTTTATTTCTAAAGAGTAATGAAATCAAGACAAAGTCGTGCCAAGTCTAAGGTTCCTTACTGCGATTTCTTTATTATTATAGTTAATTTTGTAACGTCTGTAGGCATATTTTGCGCAAACGTTTTACTTGTGCAAGCCGCTTGATGATTGATTGATTTCGAATCCTGCAAACTTGCGCAATAAGCTTTACAAAAAGATTGTACAAGCAAACTTGTCAAGCATTCTGTTGGGTGTGTAGAGTGTAGCGACCTTAAGCCAGTTGTATTAGGTGCTCGCTGAAGCTTAAGCTTTTATACTCTTGAAGTCAACATTTATGAGGTGCACCCCATGGAGATTGCTTAGTCGTGAAGAGAACATGGAGGTGCCAATATCCATGAGGGCATTTTTTTAGACTTAGACCTTGGCTCTTGTGAATTGTTAGGGCATACGCAACACATATTGGAAATTGTTCTCTGCACACGTATGCGCGGGGTATGTCGATCTCTAATAGTTTGGTTAGGCTCTTGTGTTTTCTAATCAGGGTCACCAGTTACTCCAGATCTTTGATTTTCCTAGTTTTGGCCATTAAATCCTAATTTTGTACCAAATTTCAGCTCTCTTAGTTTATGGGAAGTTCCAGTTCTATTCTGATGATCGTGAGTGAGTGAGTGTCATAAAACCAGGTACTCCAGATATTTGATTATCCTAGTTTTTATAGTTTTCCCTTTATTTGGCCATTAAACTCTAACTCTGTACTATTTTCATTTCAGCTCTCTTAGTTTATGGGAAGTACTACCTACTTCTATTTTGCTGATCATGCGCGATTGCGTGAGTGAGTTAGTGTCATAAATGCGAATCTTTGGTTTCGCTTATCTTCGAAACTAAATGACATACAGACTTGAAATTTTAGATTTTAAGTGATTATAGCTTACTGGAGGACAAACATATCTGCGTTCTGGTCTTATCCAGAGATTCTCAAATAAGGGCCTGAAAATGCGGTGAAATGGTTCCAGTAAAGGATTGTGCGGCAGTATTTGCTTCGCACTCGTTTTGATACCATTTTGATTTGTAACTTTAAAGGTGTACATTTTTGAAACTTAATTCATTGGAAAGCGTCTTCTTAGGAAATGAAAATACGTATTTGTTTTTTTCTTTTTTATCTAAACGATACCTATTTCCAAATTTTAAAATTCCAATTGGTGATTTTAGTCAGACAGTTAAGTAGATTCGGAATCAAAGTCGGTCTGGCAATGCCTTTTGAATTACTTCGGTACTCGCGACTACTGCCATAACCTAACCAATGTGTTGACAGACTTTAAATTTGGAAAAATCAGTTTTTGTGTGTCTCAACGTACTTTTACCTATCAAGGGTGGTCACCACAATCTGCTGCGCGTATTCCTTTTCTACTACACTTTCCTACGGGTTTGAAAAAGATAGTCTGCTAGCTCACTGGTTCAGCAACCTATCATCCAACTTTCGTTCGTTGACGAAAAACGCAGGATCTGGCGAAAATAAAATTGTGTGAGAGTATGTAAGAGAATGCATAGTAATACATTCCACGTGGCTCGTCAAAATAATCCTGATTTATGCTCTTCAGTCAAGGATATTAAAAATTGGACACACGTCACCAAAACAAAAGCTGCGGTGTAGCGGTGAATTTTCAAACCATGTTATACTGCACACATCGCATAGATAGGCTTATAAAACTAATGCAACATTAGGCTAAGGAATCGCTTTTTGAATGACCCTCTTCCTCATTCTCATTGCGTCTGCAATGAGGCCCTTTGCCCTTTGCTTCATTCATAACATACAGCGGAGACCGTTTAAACTTTGCATTGGCATGTTTATTTTGATACTCTTCTAAATGTCTTCAAAGTTGACATTTTTTTGCTCACCACTCTACCCAGCTTTATACGATGTCTGTCCACTTTAACAATTTTCCTATTATGGACACAATTTCCAATGTTCAAGCACAAAGCTGGTTAGTCTGGGCTTGTGAGTTCCTGGTGCAGTCATTCTATGGACTTTGCTTACTCTCACATCTAATGGTGGTCGTTAATAGAAAGTCAAAAGGTTCCATCTCAAATAGTTTTATTCATGTTCAAGATCATTCTTTGAGCTATCAGAACCTCTTTTTTAATACAGAAACACACTTGAGCGAGTTAAGATTCCAAATAAAAATTATTTATTTAATTGCTTTTTAGGTCTTTCTTATTTCAAGTCTTGATTAATACTGATTTATAATAATTTAAAAACATATAATATTTGATTAATGTATAAAAGATTTACATATGATTGAACAAGTGAACATATAAACAAGTAAACATATACATAATTATTTCAATATATAACTCCTCCCTCTTAAGAATAATAATGTTACTTAAAAGAAAAGTTACATTATGTTATCAAAACAAAATTTTAAACAAAATTGAACTTGGTAACAATCATCTCTAAATAAGAAAATACAAAATGAGTTTGTTTAAACCCATATCTTTCTGCTTTCTGGTTAAACATAAGTTGAATAATTAAAATTGATTTATCTAGAATGAATCTTTTGTTTATGTACTTTCCTTTTAGTTGTTTCTACGGTTAAATCGTTATTTTTTTTGACAATATGTTCGTTAAATCTAGGAGCAAGTTTATTTCTCCGATCATCTTTTTCGTATATAATATCATTTGTATTATATTGTGGAGGATCTTTCCTGTTCTCATTTAATTTTTTAATTAAATGTTGTTTATTTAATAAACTTCGTTCATATATAATTTTAGTGAGGTTGTCATAATCTTTTATATGATTTATTAGATAATCTTGTTCTGTTTTTATATTAGCATTATTAGCAAAGGGTTTATTTTTGGTAATGTGTCCAGAAATTAGTTCAAAAGGAGTTAATTTTGTCACTGAATGAACTGAATTGTTGTATGTTAACGTTGCTTCATCGATTATTTCTGAAATAGGTTTGTGTTTGTTTTGTGTTTGTATAATTCTAATAATTTCTGTAAGGGTTGAGTGAAAACGTTCTATTGTAGAGTTACCATTTGAACTTTTAGCACATATTTTATGATGATTTATATTGTATAGGTCCAAAAAGTCTTTAAATATAGTTGATATAAATTCACTTCCATTATCTGTTACGATTTTCTGTGGAATGCCATGATGTGAAAAGAAGTGTCTTAAAGATTTAATTATATTTAAACTGTTCCGACTTACTAGCAAGTAAACACAAGCAAATTTTGAAAATTTATCTATAATTGTTAAAAAGTATTCTTTCGCTACAAAATAAATGTCTACATGAATGATTTGAAGTGGTTTGGATGGGGTTTCAGTTTCTGAAAATTTTAATTTTATACCTTTTCTATCATATTTTAGTTTGTGGCAAATTTCACAATTATTAATTATTTGTGATATGATATTTTTCATATTTGGAAAGTATGAAGTTCTTTTTAAGTGCTCAAAAGTCTCATCTATCCCCCTATGATGAGAGTTAGCATGATAATCTCGAATTAATTTTTCTTGTTCATCAATTTCAATAATATCTTTGAGTATGGTCTTACATCTTATTAATTTTATTCCAGAATTGCAAAAGTATTGTGTAAAAATAGTTTGAATTAATTTAAATGTCTCATCATCAGTCATTATTGCTGTTAGTTTTTTGGGTTTAATGAAATGTTCAAATATGTAAATTATAGTGTCTTTATTTTTTGGGTTTTGTGTTTCAATTCTATATCTTTTTTTATTTTTGAAAAAATGTTCGAGTTTCGCAAACAATTTTTTACGTTTACTATTATGTTGGATAATAATCTGGTTTTTGAATTCATTTATAGATCGTTCGGAAATAGGAATTCCATCGTTTATATTTTCAAAAGCTGAATGTATAGTTGAAATTTCTTCTGTTTCATCAACGTTATTTTGTATAGATAAAGTTTCTAAGTTTTCATCGATTTCATTTATATTTATTTGAATTCTCGACAAGGCGTCAACATTGGTGTTTTGTATGCCTTTTTTATAAACAATCGAATAGTCGAATTCTTCTAGTTTAAGTCTCCATCGAACAAGTTTTGAATTTGGTTCTTTTAAAGAAAAAAGCCAAGTTAATGGTTTATGGTCTGTTATTATTTGAAATTTTCTACCATATAAGTAAGGTCTAAAATATTTTGTAGCCCATACGATTGCTAGAAGTTCTTTTTCAATTGTGCTATAGCTTTGTTCAGATTTTGATAGGGTGCGACTTGCGTAGCATATAGGTTTATCTGAACCTATCAATCCTTGTGAAAGTACAGCACCAATTGCAACATTACTTGCATCAGTTGTAAGATTAAAAGGTTTTGAAAAATCAGGGTATTGAAGAAGTGGATCATTACATAATAAAGCCTTACAATTCTCAAAACAATTTATGTACTCACTATTTAAAACAATTTTTTCTCCATTTCTTAAACATTGCGTCAAAGGTTTGGTTAAATTCGCGAAATCTTTAATAAATTTTCGATAGTAACCTAAAAGTCCTAAAAAAGATTTAATTTCTTTTTCTGTCTTTGGTAAAGGGAATTTTTGTATTGCATCAATTTTTTCAGGGTTCGGTTTGATCCCATTTGGAGTTACAATATGTCCAAGAAAAGAAATTTCTTTACATAAAAAGTCAGATTTTGTAAGTTGAATCTTAAAATTTGCAGACTTAAGCCTTTCAAATACTGTTTTGAGATTTTCAATATGTTCTTGAAGAGATGTAGAATAGATGATAATGTCATCCATATATACCAAACATATTTTTCCTATTAATCCTTTTAAAACGTTATCCATAACACGTTGAAGTGTTCTAGGAGCATTTTTTTAAGCCAAAAGGCATTCTGACAAATTCGTAATGTCCATTATCAACAGAAAAAGCTGTTTTTGGAATGTCTTCATATTTAATTTCTATTTGATGAAATCCAGAAGCAAGATCAATCGAAGAAAAATAAAGGCATTTTCCAAGTTTATCTAAAATTTCATTTACATTCGGAAACGGATATTTATCATCAACTGTTTTATCATTGATCTTTCGGTAGTCAATGACTAATCTCCATTTTTGTTTTCCAAATTTGTCTTTTTTCTTTGGAACTATCCAAATTGGGGAACAATAAGGAGAAAAACTAGGTCGAATAATATTTTGTTCAAGCATATCACTAACTTGTTTCTGCACTTCGTCTCTAAGTGCATATGGGTATCGATATGATTTACTATGAACAGGTATATCATCTTTGGTTTTTATTTCGTGTTTTATTTCATTTGAAAAAGTTAAATGTTGTCCTTCTTGGAAAAATATGTCTTCGTATTTATTGATCAGATCTAATAAGAGCTTTTCTTCTTCTTTGTTTAAATGTTTTGTAGTAAAAAGATCAGTTAAAGGCTTTTTTAATTTATTATTTGGATTTATAATAGAAAAGTTGTTTGATTCTATAAAAGTTTGTGCGTTTAAGCAATCCGCTTTAATTGGTTCTTCAATTATTAATGTTTGTTCAATATTAGAACTATTAATAATTTCAACACTTGAAAACCAATTTTTTGAATTATAAACACCTTCTGATATCGTCAAATAATCTTTGATGATTGTAGGTCTGATATAAATATTACCAGATTCTTTATCAATTGGTAAACAGCAAATTTTTTTACTAAGAGCCGGAATGACGTAGGTTTTGGAAATCAAATTTGGTTTAAAATAAATTGGAATTTTCGTGTTTTCTGTTTCTAAAAATGAATTTTGAAGATCAATTTTAATGCCAATTGTTTTTATAATGTCCGTTCCAAAAAGACCGTCGAAATATTCGTGAAATTCAAAAACAAGAAAAGAAACGCTTTTATTTGATTTAAATTCAGTTAAATTACTGAGTGTTATTTGTTGATTAACAAAGTGTGTTTTGAAAACTGTTTTAATTTGCACTGCTTTAACGTAATGTGTTTTCATGTTTTTAGCAATTTTCGGACTAATGAAAGATCGATTGCTGCCAGTATCAATTAAAAATTTTAATTCTTTACCATTTATGCTAGAAATAATAATATATGGTAGAAGGCTATCATTGAAATTATTAAGATTTACGTATCCAATTGGTTTTTTGAGGCAATCATACAAAAATTTTGATCATCAATATTAGCATCAAAGGTATCACAATTTTTAGAAAAGGAATTTGACCCATTATAATGTTGTAAACACTGGTTTGGCAAAATAAGATTATTCTCAGAATTTGTTTTATTCGTTTCAACATTAAAAATTTGATTATTATTTTGTGGAAAGTTATTAGATCTAAAGGATCTATTAGAATAATTATGAGAATTTCCACTGGATGTATCCATTGGAATTGGAACTGAGTTTTGTTGTGGTCTAAAGTGTGTGTAATTAGAATTTCGGTTATCCATTGGAATCGTAGTTTGTTGTGGTCTTAAGTTTGTATAATTGTATGTGTTTTTGAAATTGGGGTTGTTAGTTTGTAATCGGTAATTTTGTGAAAAACTATGTGGGGAGTTTCTATTTGCATTATGTGTTGATTGTTGATGTGTGGAGTTAAAGTTTGTTTTTGTTTGATTGTTAAAATTTTGAGTGTTTTTCTGAAAGTTAGAATTTCTGAAATACACACAATTTTGTTCTTCCAAACAATATTTAAATGCTTCTGAAAGTACTTTTGGACGCATTGCTCGAATAGTCGAACCAAGAGGTTCTCTCAAACCTGTCAAGAAACTATTTAAACACATTTCGTGATATAGAGATTTCTTGGATTCAATGACTATTTGATGTTTTTCGTGTACTTTGATATGATTGTTTAATGTTGAAAGAATTTCCATTATTTTAGAATAAAATTCTTCAACCGAAAAATTAGCTTGTCTGAGATTATGCAGGTCTCTGATCAAGCTTGTTTCATTCCTTTTATCTGAATAATGAATTATTAAATTATTTTTTATTTCCTTCCAATCTAATGAAGTTCCATACATATTTAAAACTTCATTAGCTTCACCGATTATTTAATTTCTAATGGAACGTAAAATAATCGTTGCGTATGTTGGATTGACAGTAAGCATTAAGCTTAATATCTCTTCAACATTGCTAATAAAATCATATAAAAGTCTATGATTTCCATCAAAAGTTGGAATATCTTTTACCGCGTCCGGAATACGGAGTTCATTAAAGATATTACTCAACACAGATTCGTTATTCGTCATAATTTACTTGTTGAAAAACAATAAAATTCAAATATTTGAAAATTTGAAAATGAACAACTTGAATGAATAGTAGGTAGGTATGTAGATATGAATAAGTAAAATAATTTTAATTTCTTTATTGAATTTTTTTTTAAGTTTGTAAGATTATTTTAAAAGAATGTTATACCAGAAAGAACAAAAAAGAAATGAATTTAAACTCACCCCAATAATGTTTAAAATTGAATTAAAACTAATAAAATGCTTCTTAGTTAGCTTCTTAATAATTTTCTTCTGGAATCTTGGAATAAATCCTTCTTATGTCAAGGGTTAGGATTGTCTTGATTCTTTTTTTTTTTAATTCTCTTGAATAAATATTTCGATGAATAAATTTGAATCTTGAAATAAAAACAATCTTCAAATTGCTGTTCTTGTTTTGCTTGAATTATTCAAGAATATCCACCATGCCAAGAGGATAGTCTTGAAAGTCTTGAATGAAAAAAATCTTGAAATTTCTTCTCTATTTTTCTGTTTTTTATTTTTGGTTAGTTTTTGTTAGGAAAATCCATCTGAAAAATTAAATTAAAATTTGTATTAAATTATGGAAACCATAAACAAAATTATTATTAAAAGAATAAAATTTAATTATCTTTTATTTCTTCGTAGGTCCTTATGTCGACTGCGCCAGTTAAGATTCCAAATAAAAATTATTTATTTAATTGCTTTTTAGGTCTTTCTTATTTCAAGTCTTGATTAATACTGATTTATAATAATTTAAAAACATATAATATTTGATTAATGTATAAAAGATTTACATATGATTGAACAAGTGAACATATAAACAAGTAAACATATACATAATTATTTCAATATATAACTAGCGCCAGACTCTCATTCCTGTCAAAACATCGATTGCTCGGTCACTTTATCCTGAGCAAGTTCCTACATGTAAAATTTGTGTTCCCATACATATATTTTTGTTCTTAGAAAGACAATACGCACATTTTGCACAGTTCTGTGATCTGCTCAAACAATTTTTTTTTATTTTAAATAATAATAATTAAAAAAAAAAAAAAAAAAAAAAAAAAAAAAAAAAAAAAAAAAAAAAAAAAAAAAAAAAAAAAAAAAAAAAAAAAAAAAAAAAAAAAAAAAAAAAAAAAAAATAATGCCTTAGCCGGAATTTTTTAAAATTAGTAGGCAGTATACTTTTGTAAGAACACTTGAATATTTGCAAAATCTATCTAGAAAAGCGAATTTCCATCAATAACGAGTTATCGTTAAATTTAATCAATGTAGAAACGACGAAAAAACGCGGAATAAGCATTTTTGACATTCTCCACCTTCGTGTTTGAATCATGGATGAAATTTACGTTCTTGACAATAATTCTACAATTCAAAATCCAATTTAAATTTCTGTCAACTCATTTCCTTCCTTGAATTATTCCAACAAAGACTTTAAATAAATTGAACAAGAATTTCTTTTCTCAAAAAAAAAAAAACACTCCTTAACCACAAATTTGGTCTTCATTGCCATATAATGCTGTTTTAAGTAGGTCCATTAAAACAAAGCTTCCGAAATAATGATAAAAAAAAATAAAAAAATAAACTTCATAACCATAAGGTCCAATCCGTCGCAGCTTAGCGCACCCTCAACAATCAGCACCTTAACACTCTTTTGTGTTGAAAACAAAGTACCATCGAGTGAAAGAAAGAACACACACAAAAAAGTATGACCCAATTTTATAACCTTTAATTAACTAAAATTACCCATGTACCAAACCTTGCGCATCATCGCAAGAAGGCATATTTACCAGGAAACCGTTTTTTTTCTTCTTTTTGTTCTACTTTTGGATTCTCGTCGACTTTCAACATAATTTTTGTTCTTAATAGTTTTTTTCTCTTTCTCCTGTGATGTGTAATGTTGGCCAAATCTTTGAGTAGCTTCCTTAAAAAATCATAAAAGCTTCTGTAGAACATAAGAACAAGACGAAGGGAGGGCTGCTTCCCAAAGAATAAACAGAGCCCGATACAAGTACTTTGAAAATGGAAGACAGGAAACTGAGGATAAAAACAACAGAAGAAAAAAAAAGAACGTCCTTCGAGAGCCACATAGCATTTGAATAATTTAAGTAGGCTAAAGGTACACAAGCGTTTCACTGCCAAACACCAGCACCACCGCTCGACTCGGTTCAACTTCGACAGGATCTCCCCGTAAATGCGTACGCGTGATGTTGGTATAAATTCTGACAAAGAACCCCTTTACTACATCAAGGCTCGAGGCGTAAGAAAACTCTTTGTCGGCAAAGCCCCAGCGATGATGCCGACGTGTGTTTTGATGTTTTCTATTTCCATTTCCATTTATAGCGCAAAATTGGGGTACTTCATACGCACGTAGCTACTTTACGGAAGGATTCGGCTATAAAAACCGAGTACAAAATAAAAGTATAACATCGTTTTGTAAATCCCCAGTAATAAACAGCGCTTTTTCTTTAGATAAAAACTGCGCTTTCGTCATAAGGATAGGATTCTCATTTTTTATGCAATCCGTTAAGGCTGGTTGAAATAGGATAACTACGACCAACCGACGACCGACGTAACGTATTATTATGCTTTCATCTCAAGAGAAACAAACAACAAAATTTACGTAAGGAGAACAAGGTGACCGGGTCGCTTCGAAGGAGATTCACACAAAAGATAAGAAAAAAGAATAAACGAAATAAAAATCATTAAGACCAGTGAGGCTTGTAGTTTGCCATCACCAAAAACTCTGCCAGCGAAACAGTCAGTGCCGGATTGAGCATGGGGCTTCAGATTGCAGGAGTTCATTTTTGGCTATGTGTTGTTTTATATTAGAAGAAAATGAGACTTGTTCTATTTTAAGGACTGATGACTTTGTGAAATTGACAAAATGCAGAAAAATATAAGATTTTATTCGACATCAGAAAAAACTTTCAAATGAAAATTTGTCTTCCTTTCCTGCTTAATTCATCAAAAACTTGTCTTTTTTTTCTCTGCAGAAACATTCCTCGAAAAGTGATTTTGACTATAGAAAGAGTTAAAAGGCCGTCTATCTATGATTATTCTTAAAGTTGATACGACCCTGAAATTTACCCATCCACAAAATAAATCGCCCTGAAAAGAGGATTGAGTTCGGTTGCCATAGAAGCTGAGCAAATAATATGAATGCAAATTAAATTGAGCGCATCATAAACATAAAAATCCACAGGAGTAGATTTTCCGGACCTTGGTTCGTTAGTTCGCAGTGATACATAGTATAATATATAAATAGGTTTACGGGTATAACGAAGATACCAGACGACGATGGGAGATTTTTTCGGCGTTAAATATATAACTACAAGAATATACAAATTTTGCAGTTGGTGGAAAAAGTTTGTTTAACTTTTTTTCGTAACTTGATTTTTACACAGAAAAAGCTCAAATTTTATTTGTATATGTACATGTTTTTATTGCAAAGATAGAATTTATTTTTTCTGTGTGGTTTTATCGAAGTTGAAGATGTTTTGGCTTGGTAAGTTGACCACGTTGAGTTACGTCAAGGACTTGAAAAGTTATTAACCCTGTGACTTAATATTGATAGACTAAAACCTGATTGTTTGTGTAAAATCTTAAAGAATTGCTTTCTTACTTCTACAGTGTCAGAAATAATAATTTCAGAAGTAGTGAAAACAAGCTTAAGTAGTGGAGCATGGAACTCTGCTTCCGAGTTTAACTGATTAGTTTAGAGTGAATTTCTTGCAGATTCATGTGATACTAATTTTTAGGGTGTAGTTGAAGTGTCACGATGGTCTCTGAAACTGATAAGATAAGGTTCTCAATCTGTCCAAGAAAAACCCAACAACTTACTTACTTGCGTAAGGTTGTGCTGCAGTCTGTTGTGGACAAGAACCTCTCCGCCAGCCCGCTCGATATCTTGCTGTCTCCAGTTTGGAACTCCAAATTAATAGAGCTCCATATAAGTGACTAATAAGAGTTCGCGTTGGGCATGTTTCATTTAATTTTATTTTTCGAGTAGATATGCTACATTCTCATTTAAGCGTTAATCTTATGCCCAGATTACTTTAATTTTAATTAATACAAAAATTAGTTTGAATTTTAATATAATCCCCATAAAGACACTCTGGCGTATACGTAACATTTTTTTTCAAAAAGAAAAATCCACTCAACTTTGAACAAACTGATATTAAAAATATTCGTGTAAGACTTTGCTAGCACCTGAACTTAAAGAAAATAAGGACAAACAACATCATACGCCTCTTCAAGATACAATTAAAATTACAGAAACATAGACAAAAAATCTTGTTTCTCTTTAAACTTATGTACATTTATACCCTCTCCAACATCAACCATCAGCTGAAATGGTACTTAAAGATAACACCCAAATGCAAAGGAACAAGCATCAGAAACACAATCCTGTGCTAATGCTGCTTACTTTTACGGTTCCAACAAGAAGAACGAATTCAAAGCTGAGTAAGCGTAATTATGTCTAATTTAATGTGCATATTTTAAGAGCTGTGTAAAGCATCCTTGAATCATTCTCCTGTATTATTAAGTGTACCATCAAAGGTTTTCTTTCCTCTTTTTTTCAAGCATTTCAAAAACCGTTCCACCTAGACCGTGGAACTTACAAAAAAAAGAAGAAAAAAAATCAAAACATGAAAAAATCGTTAAATGCATCTTCCAACTTGATTAATTAAAATATAAGGAAAAAAAACGAAGCTAAAAACAATTAAAGAAATATTTCTGAAGTATTTTTTATGTCATCTTCTGAGCTTTCTAGCTGAAGCCACTTAACTATTTTCATATCTAAATGTATAAGTTAAATATGAAAGAGATGAGGAAATAAAGGAGACAAATAGCCAGAAAAAAAATAAACTTTTAAAAATGTCAAGGTAGACATAGACATGTATGTATGTTGGTAGAACTTGAAAGTAAGTTGATGAATGAGCAACAAAACTAGGGCGTGATTTGGGGTAGTGCGAGGAAAGAGGTAAACTCTCGAGGAGAAACAGAGAACAAACTGAAATGAAATTGTTGTGAATAGTATTAGAGTATCCTTTGTCAGAATTTATAAAAAAAGGTTTGTGACTTTGTGACATGACAGAATTAGTGTGAGCACTCCAAGTTGCCTCCTTTGAATTTCTTTCTTTTTTCTTAAATTGTGGTTCTCTGCATGTTCTGTTGTTTTTGAGTAGCTACGGTGTTTTTATTTCAAATTCTTTTCTTCTGTGGTATTATGTTATTCGATTTTGTGCTTAGTCTTGTTAGAGTCTTTCAAATGTGAGTTATGTCTTAGGGTTTATTTTGGTTTTCTGAAGACATTTTCTTTGGGAATTGGAGCAAGGTGATTTTTGTAACCCTTTTTTTATTAGAAAAAACAATAAGGTTAGTTTTTTGGTCTTTAAGTGTTCTGGCCTCAATCAAAGAGGATAGAACGCGGCTGGTAGGCATTGACATAGCGAAGACGGCTAATGACCCGATTTGAGATACTTGTGTGCAAAAGATCAATTGTTGTTTGGGATGCAAGAAGTCGTCCAAATCCATGATATAATTTTCGGTTCAAAAAAGCGGTTACGTAACGCATTTTATGCTTCGAAAACTCAATGCTATCGTGTATCGTTGCTCGCTTCAACGCTATACCCTCTTTGCCACTGTCCATGAGTAGCACTTACATCAAAGAGAACGGACATCTAGCAATTCTCGGTATATTTGTGGAACGATCATGTAAAGCTCACCAAAAAGGCCGTCCAAGGCGCCCCACCTCGAAGAATGATTGGTGAAAGAGACATCATTGAACGATTCACATATCTGAAGACTGCTATGCAAACTAAAGTCTTAAAAATCATAATTTTATCTATGGTTTGTTGTTTTTAATAACGTAATGAATTTTGAAACTGCCATTTAATCAAAGAAAAAAAAACGTACCTATACTTTAAGTGAAAACAAGCAGAAAACACACAAACACAGCCAGTCTGCATCGCACCGCATTGCAGAAAACAACAGAAACAAAGAGAAAATTCGTTCGAAAAATCAGGAAAAATCACTTTTCTTGGCTCAATTGCTTGCCAATTCATGACAGGTTGAAAGGATTCTGTTTTTTTTTCTGTTTTGTCTTGTACTATGTTTTGGGTTGAACATTTGATTTTATTACCCATACACTGCCCGTTGGGCATTAGAGTAAATTTCATATGAGATCCTTTTTTCTTTTCATTTCATTTCCTTTTTTTGGTAAACAATCGTTTCCTTAAGTGTGTAGGAGTAGGAGTATTGGTTGTTCCAAAAAAAAGAAGCTTGAATGGCGATTTGCTATTTTTACTGTTTGTTGTGCTCAAACATTGCGAACAAATAAAATGTCCCTGTCAATCGAAAGAAGGAACATTTATCAATTTTTAAACAATCCTTAAGTCTAAAATTAGAATGTTTAACTATTAAAAGCGAATACCCCTCTTTATATCCGGCACTAAAGGGGTTTAATTTGTCCTTAAGCTATCGTGCGTCCCCTCCCCCTTACTTAACTTTGTTTGAATACAGAATTTGGTTATGGTCTGATTATAGTTTAGTTTTTTGTACATGTTTCTTTATTTAAATTAGATTTGAAAGCGAAGGACGACTTTTACAACATAAATAAAAGGATAGCAAAATGGTTGCAAAGTTCAATTCCCAGTGGAGTAGGAGGGAGGGCTTTTTTCATTTGGTCAGGATTTGGCAAGATAATTTGACCATGTTGTATACAATCTATATAAATATACATGTAAATGTAATGGTTGCAAAAGCCATAGGATTCTTTCCAATCTGAATCACAACTATGGTATGTCCTCAATCCTTGCTGTTTGCTGGCTTATAAGTTCGTCGCAGTGATTTCCCTTAACGTCAATCTAATTTCCGTTTCTTGAAATTTGAATTAATTTTAATCCATCTATTAACCCAGGGGGAACTGGATGGCTATGAATATCTTTTCCTTGAATAGAGTTGTAGTGGTGATGGGGGATAGACAAAGTGGTTGTTGTATTATTTCTCAGTCTTTGAAATTAAATGAAATGACAGAGTTCACTCTCGCTGTGTGTGCTTGTGTGGAAGTAGGATTCTGACAGAGTGCTCTAACAACGACATCTTCACCGAAAAGATTTTTTGCTTTGTTTTCTGGTATCTATGAGACTTAATTACCATCATTTCTCCTTGAGAAAATAGATATAAAATTAAGGAGGAGGGACAGAAGGCAGTACTTACTCACAGAGATGTTAATTCAAGTCCAGCAAGATTGAGTGATCAGTGAAAAAGGTATTTCTTTTAGTTTTGTCTTAAATGCACACTGCAAGTTCTTGCATAAATTAATGGAAACACATAATTGCAATAATTTAAAAAGCATTTTATATGGCAGCAGTTCGCTTTCATACTTAGACCGGCATCTTTAAGAACATAAATATTACACTTTCGAGCACTAGCAGTAACTTGAAGATCTAACCTTGGATGGACCAATTCTAGGAAACAAATATTCCACAAGGCCCATTTTTCTGCTTAATTTTTTTTTTTTTGCACAAAGGAAAACAAAACCAACACATGAAAATCCAAGCCTATAGCCTCAAAAATAGGAAGAAAAAAAAACAGAAAATAACATTTTCACCGGATGCTGTGGGTATGAAAGCGGAAACTTTCACATGACGAATGCTTGGTGATAATGATGGCGAAAGTAATAATAATAATAATAATAATATGCAGGACGAAAAAGGGTGGAACTGAGCTGAGCGCTCGCTACTCGATTTATAATTCCACATACTCATGTTCGTGCTCATAATGGCAGAACCATGACAGGTTTACGGTTGTGCTTGTAACATTGTTGTTGTTGATGATATTTTTTTCTTCTCCTAGTTCACCTTAGAGATGCCTGATGGCCTGCCACTCCCTCTACGAAGAATGATGCGCAGTTGGAAATGTGGACCATTTTGTTGTGAAGGAGTTGCTCACATTTTTCGTTTTTTTGCAAATAAAAATAAATGCTTGCTATAGTCGGAGAACTCGGATGTACATAGTTACTTAAATTCTTGCAAAACAGGCAAAATTTGAGTGTTTAATGTTGGGCTTATTTTTTACGATTTGGGAAACCCTTGCTTTTTACACTGGGTTTAATGTTAAGAGGTAGTATAATGTTATGTTATGAGTAGTGTGGAACCACTTACGTTACCTGGGCTTTAAAAATTCAGAGAAAATTTGTGGAAAAGTGTCTTAAATGTTTTTCCGTTTTTTTGCTTGGCAATGATTTATGAAATGGTTTTTTTCATAGATGAAAATTTCAATATTGTAAGTGGTCACTAGAGAGTGGAATCAAGGTACTCTTAAGGCTCCTTAAATGCCAACATGAAAATTAAATGCAAATGGAAATTCAAAGGTCAAATTTTCAGCAAGGAACAATGTTGCGATGACAGATTTTTTGTATAATTTTCGTGGGCACAAAGGGTTTTTGAAGTGAAAATGTGGCGTTGGGCATGTCATAAAAAAAAATGTATATTATGGGTTTAAAAATAAATGTCCGTGTCAGATCGAAAAGCGTAATATTTGGACTGTAAGAAATCATGTTGTCGACTGATCGAAAATGCGGTAACGCGTAGAACATCAGAGCATATCACACAACAAGCTTCGAGCTTAAGAGCCTGGAAGCTCTTTTTTTTAATTGAGACTCTTAAGTGTGGTCTCTTTCTTCAGAGCCAAAATGAATTGTTTGAAGTGAGCTGTCAAATCATATATTACAGCGGCTTTTTTAACGAAAATAGTGTTGCCAGAAATACTTTATATTGTAAGGCTACGAGTATTGTAAGAAATAAGAGTTCTTGCAGAAATGGTTTTATTTTTCGTTTCAGTCAAATTCGCATTTGATTTAAATGCTATGTTATGAACAAAGCCTTCCAGCCGCTGTATAGTTTATCAACTGTCAACATGACAGGGGGTGTTCATTTTTCAAAATTTGGTCATTCGTTTGTGGTTTTCACTTTGTGTGTTTCAACTCTTGCCGGCCTTATCCCAGAGTGCAGTGAGTTTATTTTTTGTATTCAATCGAAAACTTCCTGAATCTGCACCTTCAGTTTAAACTAGGGACTTATCCCTGTGCATTCGATGATTATGGCTGAAGCTGCGTTTCTCAAATCAGCTGCTACCGTTTCGTAACGCAGGAGGAAGCAATGGTGAAAGGTTAATAATTCGTTCCCTCGTTCATGAGAGGGAAAACGCAGAAATCTGAATACCTAAGTAAGAAACTAGTATAAGTATTTGTACTCTCTTCTTCTTTTCTTCTGTAAAGCTGAAACTTCACCTCGCCAGGGGTAAATGCTTTGGCATAGAAGTTATACTGTTCGAATTGCCATCAAAAGCCTGCTTGTGTTTGCTGATCATACAGTTTTCTTAAGATAACTTCCTCTGGATCTTTGTGCAGGAGTAGGTACTTCTGGGGGCTCAATTGTTTTGCGGAACTAAAGACACAAAAAATCGTTCTGATAATTTTGACGAAGTTTGTAGGTAATAGTATTTTCAACTTACGAAACACACTCGTGTCACTGTTCTAAACAGACCGAATCTTGTTGTAATGCCTTCGCCGATACTTACCTTCAGAAATGTCATTAGCAAAAAAACAACGCACCCAGACCAAAAAATAACTTCAGAAACCCTTTTAAACATTAATCTTAACACTTTCTCGTATGCTTTTCATCCATCTTTTCGTTTAGAGATACCTATCTGTCTTTTGAGCTAATTGTGAGCCTTGTTAAAGTCTATCTTCATCTTAGACATCATGAACATGAAATATTCAAAAGAAAGAAAACGTGTTGAATAATCCCCGAATGTAACATTTATCTCAGTTTAATTTCCACAACCCGAAAAAAATTGATAAAAAATAAAAAACCATCTGTCAAATATTAACCCTCGAGATCTTTCATCCCATCAAAGACATGTTTATGTTGTTCTTCCAAAATGCCCGAACATTTTTCTTGGAACGAGAAAGAAACCAAGTAGCTATCTTAACGTATTCATTGGAATTTTATTCTGAGAAATTAAATACACGCACCTAGCTATTCACGAATGAATCGAAAAAGTTGTCCCTAGTCCTTATATACATAAAAATCATCTCCATATCTCTCAAACCGACATAAAACGCAATTAATTTCCATCAAACATTTCTCGCATTTTCATTCACCGGATTGCGTGCGATCATTAATCACAAAAAAAAAAAAAACAACATCACCCCATCAGCATCCGAATGAGACACCAGAAAAAAGGACTACACTCTCGCAAGTTAATTCACAAAAACAACACCAGAAACAGTAACAGGAACAAACAACAGCAACAACACCCATCAGGAACAATCTTTCGCCTTTAAGTTTTTATAGCCGAAAAAGGTGTTGCAAATACTGAGGGAAATTCCTTATTCAAAAAAAGTCTAATCCCAGTAGCTTCATTTAAGTTGATGGAATTTAATCACAACCTAATGTCGCTCCGTCGCTCCACTAATTGTGTCTTATTTTGAACATTTTTTGTTCAGCCTTCAGCTTTGTTTTTTGTGTGTCTCTTCCTTAAGAGTTTCATATTGTGTATTCTCTTGAGCCTAAATACGTTGCCCAGGGAGTCCAGAAAATTAATTACTACACCACACCACCAACACCATGCGCCATCTATACTCCTTTTTCATTGTAAATATTTTATGTTGTATTTGTGTATGTTGAGTTAGGAAGCGCACTAGCGCACACAGGAATAAGGCTCTATTAAAGGAGCTAGGAAGGATGGGATTAGATTCTGTCCGTTTTGAAGCTGTTCGATAAGTTATACACATTTTTTGTGTACTTTATTATTTTTATTATTTGAAAGGATGCCTTCAAGCTAAGAATGTTTACTTAAAGTTCGAAGTATTTATTGTTTTGGATGACTTTTTTGTCATGTCGTTACTTGGAACCATAAATTTGTTTGTGGAAAAACTATTTTTCATTTCGGTCAAGGAATTATCGAGGGGACTTGAATTTTCAGGCCGGAAGGACTTAATATTCTTATTTTTAAGTTCTGCTTACTTATGCATACATGAATATTAAAGCTTGTCCTTAAAATTTATACTAATCTGCCCTGTCATCACTGGGTGTTTCAAGAAATGGATTAGTTTCATGAAGAAAACCAAACCCAAAAATTATCAGATGGATGTATTCGGCAATAATTAGACCAATACTAACCTACGGTAATTTGGTATGGTGGAAGGCTTTAGAAAAGAGCACGAACCTGAAAACTTTGACAAAAGTTCAAAGACTGGCGTGCACTGGCATTACGGGGGCAATGAGATCCACTCCAACTGCGGGATTGGAAGTTATACTCGATCTTATCCCCTTAGACCTCTTTGTTCAAGAATCTGCGGCCAAAAGTGCCCTGAGACTGAGTCAAACTAAAATCTGGAAAAATAGTTCCATAGGACATGCCCAGATCCTCGATAAAGTTATGGGTCATAGTACTACAACGGACTATAAAACACCCGAGCTTGTTTTTCACAAACCATTCCAGACTGCCTTCCCAAGCAGAGAGGAATGGATAGATAATATACCGTACTCCAGTGAATCGTCAATAGCTATCTATACTGATGGCTCAAAAATGGACACTGGTGTAGGAGCAGGCTTCTATTCCGAATCTCTCAAGTTAGCCGCCTCGCTTAGGCTTCCAGACTACAGTAGCGTCTTCCAAGCGGAGGTCCTGGCAGTGACAACAGCTGCTAAAAAGGTATCAATGATGGCGATACCACGAGCTGATATCACCTTTTACATTGATAGCCAAGCGGCAATAAAAGCGATTACTGCAACTGAGGTAAAATCAAAGCTTGTTTCATGCTGCCGCGAAGAGCTTAAGGTTCTTGGCGCTCAGCACAAAATTAGACTCTGCTGGGTCCCGGGCCACAGTGATATACTAGGCAATGAGAAGGCCGATGAATTGGCAAGATTAGGGTCAATGCTTGACGTAAGCCAAGCTCAGCTAGTTAGCACCCCTACCTGTTATTTAAAACAGGAAATCTCAAAAAGAATAACTATCAAGGCCAATGAAAGGTGGAACCTTCTTGACACCTGCGGCACAACAAGAAAGATCTGGCCCTGTTTTAACAAACAAAGAACTGAAAAAATTATGCAACTACACAAGAGATCACTTCGTTCTCTTGTAAGCATAATCACTGGACATAACCTGTTAGGTTATCATATGAAGAAGATGAGAATCAGTTCAGATGACCTATGCAGAGGATGCGGAGACGAGGAGGTGCATGAAGACACTTCGCACTTTCTGTGTCACTGTCCCGCACTTTCCCAGCAAAGGAAGAAAATGCTTGGCAACTTTTTCTTTGAGAACTTAGAAGAACTCTCTAGTACGCCAGGTACTAGCATCCTGAACTTCGTCAAGGCCTCTAAATGGCTTGACTAACTGAACACATAGGTTTTTCTTATTAGTTTGAGTAGCAATACTCGCGGGTATCACAATGGATCTGTATTGATCTAAGTGTGGCGGTAATGTCATCAACTGTCAGCCCCTAAACCTAACCTAACCTTCATGAAGAAACCGAAAGAGGAATCTTGTTCGAAAAAGCATGTGAACACTATTCCGAGCAGTTCGCGTCATGAAAAATAGAATATATCGGACGAGCAAATGATTTATAACTCTGTATTTCAACACAAAACAAAACATTGTTCAAACACCATAATTCCAAATTTCACTTTTATTTATTTCAGGTGAAGTCGAACGCCTTCTAAAGGAGTACAGACAAAATCAGGAATTGGTGCGTCGTATCGGCGGCCATTATTATCAGATCATATATCCAGTGCAGCTGCGACACCACGAAAAGATGGGCATATCGACGAGAGAAGTTAGCCCACCAAAGGTACGAAACCTTATACGAAAACGTAATATTTATGCAAATTACACAACGGTATGTTCATCCACATCATACACCCAACAAAAAAAAAAGAAAAGAAACAAAACAAAAAAATTCACATAAATCATTTTTATTGAATTAATTTGAATACCGAAAATGAGTTGGACCTTTATTTTTTTTTTGCTCGCACCTACTTTCAAAGAAAAATACCAAAAACAATCATTTCGAACAGAGATATTATACACTTAAGGAATTACATAGTTTTGTGTTTGTTTTTTTATGTTATTGTTTCATTCATACAAGAAACAAAACATTTGCCTATGTTTCATTCTCATAATATCCTTACAAAATTGTATTACAATTCATGTCAATCAGAGAAGCTTGTGTTTGTTACATTAAAAAAAAAAATGATAAAAAATCGAAAAAAAAGTTTAAGATATCCATTACGTTGATTGAAAATTCTGTTGAGTTAGTAAGCATTATGGTATCCATATAAACAGCTAACATAACACTTATACTTGAAGGAGGTTTGTTTTTCCTGTCAATGGGCTGCACATATAGTTATATGTTGTCTGTCATAAGTAGCAGATTGATAAGAGTGAATATTGAACCAGACATGGGATATGTATTAAGATAAGGGATTTTTGTGTTTCTTTTGGATTTCAAAAATGTTTTTCCTTCCAATTATTAGGTTTTCTAAAAGGGTATCAGTTTGAAATGGGTTGATATACAAAAAGATTGAAAGAATGTTTTGTTTCTGATTTACAGGCAATGTGGGGTTTTTTATTTTGCGTGAAAGAAAGATTTTCGTTAGACTGACGGTTGATTAGCTGTCCACTTAAGACAAAACAAAAAAAAAACAAGGCTGTGTGCGTCTTGCCTCTAGAGACATGTGTGACAGTTTTTTTTGCTTTTTGTGATTTTGAGTGACAGTCTTCATTTTAAGAAGTCTTTTAGTAGACAGTGTTACGTGTCGTCGGAGTGACAGAGTGTTATGTAACAGTGTAGCATGCTCTTAATTCGGACTGTCAAAGTTCTGCATCGTTCACAGTTTTTCAGCTTTAAGTGTTAAGTATGATCCCTTGCACTTTTAATTCTGGATGTAACACAGGAGAAACAAATCAAGGAGAATGCTTTTTTTTAATTTACCTTTTACAAAAAGGTGTTTTTCGCACGAAATCCATTTCACCATAAGAATTCGTTAAATTGAAGCTTAAGACGGATAATATCCCCCGCCTTAGCTTAACATATACCCAGCTTCAAATATGTTTTTTTTTCTGCTTTTAAAACCTGATGGTAAATTCAAGAAAATTTAACTAGAGCTACTTATCTCTTGACTGGTGGTTGTAGAGACTTTAAAATGTATAAAAATAACTTTTAAATGACGCCAGAATTTCAAAGTTCCTTAAAACCAGTCTCTTATAGTCAGGGTGTGCTTTTAGTGCAAGCACATAGTTTTGTAGTAAAATTATAAAAAATTATATTATATAATATATTATAACCTATAACAAAATAGGTTTTTTTTTTATAATTTGCACCCACTCAAGGGATTTTTTATACCCTTTTTATGCCAGAGACACAGTGAGTGCATTAGGAAGAAGAAGGAGGTGTCGGTGTACATCGGTCTTGAATTCTTGGACATTGCAATGATCAGGAAAGACAGAGTGTGGAAGAGAGTTCCACATTCGCGTAGTACGGCTAAAAAATGATTCCCTATACTTGAGAGTACGTCCGAAGTTGGGCTCGAGCGTAAACTGATGGGCATTCCTAGAAGCGCGAGTATTACGGGCGAATTGTTTGAGGGGAGGAACGCAACTGGCTATTTCACTAGAGCAATTACCATAGAAGTAACGGTAAAACAAGGAGAGACACGCAACGTTACGACGGTGTTCTAAAGGGGTGAATGAGTCAGTGATCTCTCTATCACCAATCATTCTTACAGCTCTCCTTTGTATTCCATCCAAGAGGCTTAAGTAAGTAGCTGGAGCCCCATCCCAGAGATGGGAATTGTACTCAAGCTTTGGACGGATATATGTTTCATAGATAATATCCAGATCAGACGGGGAGAAAAATTTCTTGCACCGTCTTAAGAAACCCAAACATCTTGCGGCATTTTTGGCGACATCGCATATGTGCTCGCTCCACAAAAGGTGGTCTGTAATGCACATACCGAGAATCTCGAGATGTTCGGTCTCATTGATGCAAGTACCACTCATGGACAATGGCAAGGGGGGTATATCTCGCTTCGACGATACAAGACAGCATTGAGTTTTCGAAGCATTAAACTCTACGCGATTTTGTGTTCCCCATTGTACAATGCTGTTTAAGTCAGAGTTTAATGAGCTTATCATATTTTGCCATCGCAGGTCCACATCCGAAGTGGAGGGATGTGAGTCTGGGAACGAATATGAAAAGCTAAGGGTACTATCGTCAGCGAAACAATGAATTGGATTATCAGTTAAAGTATACTGCGACCTATAGATCTACTGTGTCCCCTGAATTAGCTGCAGAGTAAACTACAGTTGCTCCTCTAACCTAATATTCCTAGAGTACTAATACAGATGGAAGATTTCTCTCCTCAAACTTAATGACCTATGTGTTTTAACCTTTGGTGGACAAGTGCACCGTAATTGCATAGAACTGGTACGGCGTTTTCATCTGCTTCGTTGCAGAATCTGCATATTGGACTTTCGACTAGTTTGAGAATATTTTGATATTTTTGACCGTCGTATTTTGAAGTTATGTACCTAAAGCGTTAACATTGAAATTGTTTGCAGCTAAAATAGCTATGATAAAACAAAGTTCATGGGGTCAGCTATTAGGATAAAAAAAAACATCCTTTAGCCGTTCCTCGGTTCTAAACTACCTTACTATCTATTTTGAACCAAGCCGATTGTGCCGTTCTTATAAAATATCTACTTATATGACAAAACAATGTTTACCGGGTCAGCATACAAAAAGCCGTTCAGGAGGAGTTCAGTGACATACACATGTACAGTAGAATTTTACATTTAAAGATATTAAAAAAAAATGTCCCCTCCGTCCTTCTTTCCATCGAATTAACCATCAATCAAACTATTATTCCAAAATATCGTATTTCTATGCAAGGTACATATTCGAAACAATGAGAATGATGGAGAACGAAGGTTAAAATAATTCTTCGTCTAATTCTTCCTTTTACAAAAGTTTTTTGTTCATGTAGTTTTAAGAACTTGAATGTCCGGAAAATTGTGCTGCGTTTTCTTTTAAAAATTATTTTTATAAGGAAAAGAAAATGAGCAATTATTTGGCATTTTTGAAAAAAAAAACACAAATTGTAAACAAAAGATAAAATGTTCATATAGACAGGCTAACAGACGAACGCAATTGTTGGACACCATTGTAGCAATTTCGAATGATTTCTAGACAACAGGTTATAGACTTTTCTTTTCTTTTTTAAATTCATAAATGTTGATTTGCATTGTTTTTTTTTAACAAATTTTCAACAGCTTTTCAGCTTTCGGGATGATAGTAAAACAATAATATTGAGGTTAACAACAACTTTCCTTGATTTTGTACTAAAAATAGGTAGACTTCTATTTTTTAGAAAACTTTTAAAAGAGAAAAATGAGCTTGAGAAGCATATTCTTCTTGTTATCCAATTAATGAAGTTGCGAAAACAAAAGAGAAATGTGTTTTGTCATGAAACGTTAATAAAACTTAATTATAACGCTATCACCTTCTCACGCAAGACCATTAATCTTCAGCGGTTGACACAAACTTTTTTGGGGTATGGGGAAAAAGTTTCACGTGCAGCATATTTCTGTGGATAAATTATAGCACTCTGACGTATTATATTCCATTCCCAAAAATATAAGAATTTGAATATGAAAAAATAATAATCGGTGTTAAGGACTTCAAGAACCTACAATAATTTATCACACAAAATTTTAAGTAAACTGCCCAAGCTGTTAAAGATTAACTGAGACACAAGTTAGGTGCATATATAAGCACAGCAACATTTAAAAATCATTGATAACTGACAGAAAGGAGATTTTTGTTAAGGTCTGTGATGAGAACGAATGATTTTCTTAAAAATTCTGCAAATAAAAAGACCAAACCATATTGTATTGTCTCCATGTCTTGTGACAAGTTATGCCAGTCACATAGTTTGTCTGGAAAAAGTAGAACTGATGGTATCTGTGACCACTAAGGTGACAATCTAAATATACAAAAATTCAGAAAATGGAATCTATCTGAAAGCATTGCCAGAGCAATTATATATATATATATATAATAAGTTGTATAAATACTCTGTTGCAATGATAGTACTTGCGACGACACCGTTAAACGTATATCTGCCTCATAGTAATGTACAATCTTGCGTTTTATGGACACAATATCAACCTGGCAATGACGACAGTGCCGATGTCAATTTGGTAGAATTCGATCAAAGCAAACACCATTTCACCGTCAGCAAAAATAGCTGGCACTGGAAAAATTCGCTATACTATACTCATATCATGTGTACGAGAAAACTCGATTCGATAAATCAGGATTATATGTTCCACAAGGGTTCAATCAAAAGGACTATAAGAGAACATTGAAAGCATAAGATTGAAGACAACAAAAATATATTTCCAGTTCCTGAAAGATCGACAAGACACAACACTGACTGATTAATCAAATCGAATTCGTTTGTAATCAATCTTTTTAATGCCATGATTTTCGAGAATTTATAGAGATTTATTGGCAGTGTCCTTTTACGAAACAAAAGTTCACAGATACCATTTTGTTCATTAAACCAAAAGTGTGTTCAATTGACCTTTCTATGAATGTATACAGAATTTGTTTTTATTTCTTGTTGCAGATATCTGTGGATTTTTTTTTTGTTTTTTTTTTTTTTGACAATTTGGAATTATTAACGATACCAGTATCAAGTGTTTTTATATTTTAGTAGGGGAAGTGAATTTGCTCAAAATCAAAGGAAACGAAGAATTGCTTTAGGGTCCAATGAGTGGTTTGGTACTGTTTTTCACTAATTGATGTTTATACCTAATTTTGAACTGAGCTTTGAATAAAGGAAATTATAATCGAATGTGGAGTCAAACAATTCTTAATTATATATAAAGAGAACAGCAATTAGTTCTTTATTCAGAAAACCCGAACACTCAATTTTTTAATGGAATTAAAAATCATTACTACAAGGTGGGAATATGGAACCCCATTTTGTTTTTTAGCTTTTTTTCCATACCCGTTAGCTGAAGACATTAAATAGTATTCAATAATAATAAGTATATATTTTTCCAATATATATAATAAAACAAACATGTTCTGACTAATTTTTTTAATTGTTTACTTTATTAAAAAAAAGTACTTATAACATTTTTGATTTTTATGCTCCTTTTATGGAACCCTGGGTTCCATATTAAATGTATTTTAAAATAACATTTTACATCTGAGTATAAAAATCGCATACATAATAGTCATAATCGCATCCTGCGCAATCATTAAGTGGCCAAAGATTGCAGGATTAGCACAGCACCCAAACCTCACCACGATGATCATGATCAAGGCTATTCGGCCTTGGGAGCAGAAAATGCCACTTACATCATTGTCTGCTTCTGTTGGTGTGTGTCCCGCTTTCCGAAAGAACAGAATCAGCAGAAGATATTGCAGTATTGGATTCTGATGTTGTTTCCAATTGATCAACACTTCTGTGTCCGGTGTTCACACCACTCCTACCACGTTCACATAATATGGAACCCGGTTCCATATTATATTCCTCTACGAGTTCCATATTACAAGACTTAATATTTTAATATAGGTACACATTGTTTTTTCGTCATTCATTAAAAAATTCTTACCTTAACAATTTTAAATCCGAACACTAAATAATATTTATGAATCTTTAACCAGACTAAAACACGGTCCGTAATGAACTTTCGAGACAAACAAAAACAGTGAAAAAAGTTTTACATTTTGCTCGGTTGTTGGAAACAGCTTTACGACAAAATGATCTAGATTCTAGGCGAAAGTTGTGTATCCAGGCAATATGAGTATTTGCTATGAGACTTCACGAAATGTTGCTATTCGATTAAAGATGGCACTGTCTGTTTTAGTTTTAGAGGGGGGTTCCTATTTAACAACAGGTTCCATATTCCCATCTGATTTTGGGATTTTAAGGAATTGTTCAGTAGCGTTTTCGAAACTCGTTTTCTTATTAGAAAAAAAAAAAAGAAAAAACTCTCAAACATAACCTACTTCCTTTTTCATTTCAGCCGGGTCAACGTCCTGGACGACCCCATGACGATGGTGGGTTTAGCAGAGGAAGGACAAAGGTATGTGCTTAAATGAAAAATAGTTTTCGAAATAATATTTTTCAAATACAGAGAGCAATTCACTACTTTATTTAAAAAAACAACGACTTTTTTCTCTCCTGTGAACACATTAAGTATGTGTGTCTGTGCATACTTATTAACAAAATACTTCGACTTTAAAAGCTGCATTGCATTAAAAAGTTTTCAATTAAACACTTGGAATGAAATTATGCAAGCATATATAAAATATTTCGTTCCAATCAATGGCTTGCCAAAAAATCAACGAAGAGAAAAATGATTCAATTTTCCAACTGAAATTATTATGAATAAAATTGCATTAATTTTATCCGCATGTTAAGTATAAAACATACGAGGGTACTTGCAATGCTGTTCGCATTTGTAAATTTATTCGAGCACACACACACAGTATGGAGAAGCTGCGGATTATTTCATCTTTTTCATTTGCCTACTTAATACTATTTTTTTTTTACGTAAATCATTATTTGCACGAGCTGTAATTTTAAGGCTCACTTCCATAGTTTCCAATGTTAGCTTATTAATGTGAGTGATTTTATCAGCTTCTTTGGTAGGCATGACTTGTGAAGTTTTTAACTTAAGCTGCGCTTCAATCCACTTGTTGGTACTCAGTGCTGGTGGTCTATGCCACTCTTCCAGCGCATGTTTGAGCTATCCTTTTGTCTTATACCATGTAAAGGAGAAGAGTTCATATCAGCTTTGGAGATCCAAACTATGAAGACCCATTGAAATATGGATGGATACCGAGTCAATTGGACATGGACAATGTAAGCAAATAAATCCATGATCTTTGGATTTTTTTCATTTGACCAGTTAGATTTTGTGAGATGGTTTGTAAGTTAATGTTCGCGGATTAAGCTTCCCGACTATAGCAGCCTAATTCACTAACGTAAATACAGTACGATGACGGGTTAAAAAGCGTTATCCAGTATCATACCACTGACATGAGCCAACTGTTTATTGCTTCTAATATATTATTGAAAAATGAAGTATTAAATGGAGAATTGCTAGTTGATAGCTAAGCCAAACGTTATGGTTTCAAGCCCCAGTTGGCTACACAACACGACTAATTATGGCTTTTTTGCGTGAGGAAGTTTCGTGGACGCATAATTTCACGTTTTGACATCGTCAATTAGACACAATATCATGTGATTTGACACCGTTAGATTTTTCTCTGCGTGGCTACGCGAAAGACCGTGCTTATGTGATTATTCCCTGAACTCACGACGCATTAAAAACCGATATGTGCGAAAAAGTGGTTAAAAATTACCTCAAAAGATATGCATCCTGCGAAAACTTCCTTAGCCTTAGTTTTCAATGTCAAAAAGATGCATGCAAAAGTATTTCTTTGAATTTTCTTAATTATTAAACCCTAAAAAAGAAAAATTAAAAATACAAAATGTTCACTGCGGCGTATACTTACTGCTTCGAGGGTACGTTTCATCGAATAACATACATCCGATCAGTATAAGCGGTTGACATCAATGAGGAAAAAATATTCACGGCAGCGCTGCTCATAGCCAACAGAACCCACTTTAGTCTTTCTACCCAAAAATCTTACCATTATTTCGAAACTGTTACGGTATAAAGCGAAAGTTTTAGCCAAAGATACTTTTATTAACCCTAAGCTGCGTTCGAGAGATGAGTTTTACGGAAAATACTTGTTCGCGAAGGAAAATAAAATCGTAGAACTTCTGAGATTCTGGTGGGCTAGACATTTACCTCAAATGACCAAAGGCAATCAGCCCACAGAGTTCTTTGAATTGAATTCTATAAGAAGGATCTCGGTTATTACTATTAAAATGATGATGATTGTAAGTGTTATGACTTCCCTAGAAAAGTAAATGACCTCATGAAAGTCTGTATATTCTCGATTTGCATTCACTGAGTGTTGTTTCACTTCAACTTAATCAATTGCTTGGGAAATACTGAAACTAAAACATTAAGTATCCGTTTTAATTATTCCTATTCCGACAATTGATCATTCTTTTATTTTTATAACCTGACCGGTGGCTGCTTCTGAAACGTCTTCTTTTTAAGACAAAGCCAAGGGATTTTGGGGAAATACATAAAAGGAATAACATCATACCCAAGGAATGTTTCTAGGGGATGATGCTTAGGAGCTAATACAAACCGATGAAATAACAATCGTTGATTTCTTGGGAACAACGGTGGAGAAAAAGAGCCGCGAAAAGCGAAACGAAGTTGTGTTCAATTTGCCAAGATTAAATTCAACCAGAAATAAGTTGTTTTTCTTCTCAAAACAAAATAAACTCTTCACTAAAAATCCATTTCATAATTCTTTACTTATTTTTTTTTATTTTTATAAAGCACCAACGGTAAGTTATGAGATGACAATAGGAAAGTTGCCAAAATACTCAAGTACATCAAATCCCCAGCTCGTTTAATTGGTTATAAAATAACAAAGCAAGAGTCCTTAATAGCATTAAAATCTATTATCATTTTTGTTAAAGTAGCCTTCTATGCCTCTTTGTCTTTGTATCGGCATGGCATTGTAACTCAGTCATAATGCTTGAGATAATTGCACGTGGGTGAAACGTGTTTGGCATTGCTTCAATTTATCAAACTCGAAATAACTGAAATGCTTGAATTACTATTCCTATTAATTTATAGCAATTGCTTTGATAAATATAATTCCGTTGTGTTGGTTATGCTCCATTCAAAGGCATTCAAGCTGAAATTTAATTGGCATTAACAAATCAATTACCAATTGCGTATAAAGCGCGTAGTACACACCTATAGCCATAACAGTGCCAGAAATGGCAATAAGGAATGTCCTTCTAGCTATTGTTACTTGTTTGTTATATACTGTTATATGTTAATGGTAGAGATTTAAATCAATTAAAGCTTTGAAAAACTAAAAACATTTTAAATTAAGTTAATGAATTCTTTTTGCATGGGTAAATTTTGTTTCAGAAATGATCAGTAAATTAGGGCCTTTTTGTTCGTGTATGTGTATCTTGTTGTTGGTTACTTTTGCTTGTTTTTACATCAGAGGAGTAATCGGTTAGTACTTCTCCGAAATTTATGTTGGCCAGGCCATCACCGCCAACACCGATGATATTGACAAAACCGGAACACGCTTCAGTGGTGCTTTTGTGAGGCTAGAGATGGAAGTGTAGGCTTCAGAAGCGAGGGCTAGTAGACAAAAGTACTCACTCGCTTATTTTTTTTTCAATTTCCCTAATCAACATGTCGAGTTTTTAATTTTCTCACAAATAGTATACTTATTTATAGATCACATCCTGTAAAAGTCGTCTTTTTATTTGTCAACAAAATTCGCTTACATTTCATGAACTCGCTATTCGTGGTAAAACAGTCAATTTCAACGTCAAAGCTCTTTGTCTATTCAATTCCTCAAATTTAATGTAGATGATGCTCTAATTGACTGCTTTTACCAGACATCTCCATCAGCATCTTAAAAAGAAACCATTCCCAATTCATGAGGCCCTCCGACTGTGTGACAACATCGACGAAAACGAGCGACGTATTCACTTTGAAAAACGAGCACCCTGATTAGAATCAAATCCTTTGAAGGTTCCTCTCTCACATGTTTACCATACCAAATCCATTCATCGTTCCTAGTTGTCGTTATTATTGCCTTTATCTTCGCCATTCGCCACCATCATCATCACAGCTTAGGCAAAAGCAACGTTGTAACATTTACTGTGTCCTTATTATCCTTGTAAAATGCAAGTGTCTCCATTTTTTTATTTTGTGTTCATTCTTGTTTGTGTATTCCTTGTTCTCGGTGTAATAGAGAGAGTTTGCCACAAAATGAATGAAAAGCACTAAACAGTGCAACAGACACAGTAACTTACATATATATTGTATGGCCTTCAACGAGCAATGTTCTCTCTGTATGTATGTGTTGTTCCTTAGTTACTACAAATCGGAACATGGGTTTGGTCCTTCGTGACGTATACGTAACAATTTGCAACACACAGAGAGTGAGAAAAAAAACGTAGGCAGAGAGAGGAAAAAAAAACCTCCTACTCACTTTTTGTCTTCAATTGCAATGCAACACACAAATGAGAGCATTTCAGACTCACAATATGACATGTTAGTGTCACAGAATATATGGCTTACTATGTTGAGAAAAAAATGTCAGAATTCTTTGTTGAATTTTCAAGTGGAAACAATAAGTGTGAGAAGCACCCTCAATGCACTTTTTTTTAGTTTTATTTTTAGTTGTTGTTGTTTTTTTCTTGAATTTTGAAAGAACGAAAAGGAAGGGGCTTTTTAGGTCCATGTGCTGGATGCGCTTCTTCGCTTTGATATTGGTTTTCTATTATAATACATTTGTGCATTTACCTTCACATTCTTGTTTTCTTCTCTTTTTTGTACATATGTATGCACAGAAGGAGATGAGGAGGGGAGGGATCCATCAAGGATTTCTTTAGGCATTTCACTGATGACACTACTTTCTTTTCAGCTTGAAACACTTTGCAGACGTTTGTTTGCTCAATTCTCATAGGAATAATAACATAATATAGTCTCTCGCACACCGACACCTACACTGGATGTGACACACTCACACATTTAGATTCTCATATGACCTGT
The DNA here is from genome assembly GCA_943590905.1 of Sphaerophoria taeniata. Lineage (NCBI taxonomy): Eukaryota > Metazoa > Arthropoda > Insecta > Diptera > Syrphidae > Sphaerophoria > Sphaerophoria taeniata. The sequence goes on from OX016541.1 coordinate 33,024,234, forward strand.
CACAATTTTTTGTTATTTTCTTAATGTATGCCGAGAATCATTTATGATTGCAATGTTTAATGCACTTTAATTTTGGATTCTCATTCTTTTGTGACAAAGATAAGATGGCTAAGGACAAGACTGAAAAAGTCTTTTTCTTATCTATTTTTAATGGTTAAGAAATCGTAATTACGCACGGCCACATCGTTGTCGTTGTCCTCGCCGAATCGTTTGTCGGTTGTTAGTTCACGACGATGGCCATAAAAGTGGTGTCTATAAATTGAATGTCTGTGCTCCGTACTCCCAAAGCATTTTAGACGATTGTAGTAGGAAGAGGTCTAGGTTGCATGAGTAGAGATTAGAAATTTGTGTTTTATGTCATTGTGAAGTGTATCTCATTTATGGCAAGGCTATAGGGTTAGAAAAAAGTCTATGAATAATGTTGTTATCTAGCTAGGTGTTCTGTTTTAAGCTTCAAGTATACATCGTGTAGATATTGTCATTCATTGCCTATTTTAAGAATCCTTGAAAAAAGATCTCAGCAGCATAATCAATGAAAACAGTTCTGAATGTATAGGTAAGAGTTAATTTCGAGCAAAAAATTAAAATCTTCAATAATCACTCGCTGCCAGCGAGTGTCATGACTCCTCCAGCTTTTGAGCGCGTCAATGGATTCCTTGGGATAAATCTTTTTTCGCACTCGTGCTGTGGCAAGGATCTCAACATAAACAAATTCACTGGCCCGGATGGTATCCCCGCTATTGTTCTGAAGAGGTGGTCTTCATCGCTGGCAAAACCCTTGCGTCCATCCATCTATTATTTTCTTCTGGGCTCGTTCCGAGTAGTTGGAAAACAGCATTTGTCCAGCCTATATCCAAAAAAGGCGAATCCTCCTCTCCCTCCAATTATCGTTCGATTGCACTTACGTCCCTTCTTTCTAAGGTCATGGAAATGCTGATAAATTATCGGCTTAAGCAATATCTTGAAGACCGAAAGCTTCTTAATGACCGTCAGTACGGCTTTCGCAGCAACAGGTCCACTGGTGATCTGATGGCTTATCTCACCGAACAGTGGAACAAATCTTTACATCGTTTTGGAGAAAGTAAGATTGTTGCACTTGTTATTTCAAAGGCATTTGATAGAGTTTGGCACCAGGCTTTCTTATCGAAAAAGCGTGCATACGGTATTGATGAGTCCCTCCTTCGTTTGATTATAAACTTTCTTTCGAACCGTTCTATACAAGTTGTATTGGACGGATTCAAGTCTGAAACCCACAACATATAAATGCTGGTGAGCCCCAGGGCTCCGTTTTGTCTCCGACCCTCTTCCTAATTTTCATCAATGATCTCTTGTCTGTAACTTCTAATCCAATGCATTGTTTCGCTGACGATAGTACCCTTAGCTCTTCTTATTCGTTTCCAGACTCACATCCCTCCTCTTCGGATGTGGAACTGCAACGGCTAAATATGATAAGCTCATTACACTCTGATTTAAACAGCATTGTACAATGGGGGATAAAAAACCGAGTAGATTTTAATGCTTCGAAAACTCAATGCTGTCTTGCCACTGTCCATGAGTGGCACTTGCATCAGTGGAACCGAACATCTCGAGATTCTCGGTATGGGTATCACCGACCACCTCGGCACCTCTTGTGGAATGATCACATATGCGATGTCGCCAAAAATGCCGCAAGATGTTTAGGTTTGTTAAGAAGATGCAAGACTTTTTTTTCTCCTTCAGATCTGGCTACCATTTACAAAACTTACGTACGTCCTAAGCTTGAGTACAACTCCCACGTTTGGGCTGGTGCTCCAGTAACCTACTTAAGTCTTTTGGACAGTATCCAGAGCAGAGCATTTGAGGTGATTGGTGACCATACCATCGTTGAGACATTTACGTCACTTGATCATCGACGTAATGTCTCATGCCTCACCTTCTTTTACCGTTACTTCAATGGTTTATGCTCTAGTGAAATAGCCAGTTGCATTCATCCCCTTAAGATATTCAACCGTAATACCCGCGCCTCCAGGAATGCTCATCGGTTTAACCTCGAGCCCAACTTCGGACGTACAGTCATGCTCAGGGAATCATTCTTTAGCCGTACTACGCGAATGTGGAACTCTCTTCCACACTCTGTGTTCCCCAGTCGTTGCAATATTCAAGAATTCAAGACCAATGTTAACCGACACCTCATCCACTTTCCCTAACGCTCGCACTGTGCTTTGGCATAAAAAGGGAAAAGAAACCCCTTGAGTGCGTGCTCATTATAAAAAAAAGGAGTTTGGTTTGATCAAAATTTGATGAGCAGTAGATATGGACAAATTTAAGTTACCGTTTGAGTCATTTTGGAGCTTTCAAGTTTCAGAGCTTTCAAACAAAAGAAATTTGAAATTCGTTCACTGCACATTGATAATCCCGTTCTGATGTTTCTCAACAAATCTTCTGCGTCAATAATACATAATTTTCAATGAACTGCAAGATTTTCACCAAATTTCACCAATGACCCATTTTCGAGGACTATTTCATACCCAACATGTGTGTAAAAGCAAATAAATCTTGTCTGCAATTCAAATTACTTCCAATCTGAATTGTTCCACAGGAAATTATTTTTCGTACTCAACTCTCGTCCTTGAGAAAACACACACAAATATTTAAAATTTAGGTTTAATAAGTATTTCGAGAACGTATTCAAATGGAAATAAGCTTAACTGTATAATGAACGAATGACATAGACTAACGTGGTTAGATTTGAATATTCATTTTACTTTATAGTGTAGCCTGTGTAGACGTAGACATCGTCACTTGTCGTCATCGTCGTTTTTCTAGATAGTTGAAGCCATATCTAATATGAAAACCATCATAAGGTTGAGAGCATAAATAAACTCATTTAGTTTTGCGGTTTTCCTCAGAATATGAATACATAAATTTATTTCCGTATGATGCATGTTTATATGCTTGTTTCGAGCACCAAACCGACAGTTAAATTAGACTTACACACTTTGAACAGAGATTTTGATTTTCTATGTTTATATCAAGAACATGGTACAGAATATTTATATAGCATATAATGACTGAGACCTAACAAGCTGGGTAAGGGTAGCCAGCAAAATCCTTTTATTCAATTCATCGAGTCATCTGAGAAGAAATATTTTTTGCGTATTGATATTGATTACATTTACGTAGGGGGAAAATTCAAATATTGATACATATATTCAAGGCTTAAAACATTCTATTGGCTGAAGCCAGTTGCAAGTGATGTTGTTGTGGCGGCTTGCGGCTTTTTCCCATTTACCTGCGACTTAAGGTAGCTCCACAAGGAAAAATCACAAAATCTTGGTGGCCAATTCTTAATGAAAATAGAATGTCGAAGTTCCTTCTGACTACTAGAAAAGTCACACAGGGTTCGATACTAGGCCCTCTTCTATATAACTGTTTCGATAATAAGGACCTTACGTTTCGTTTCGATGACGTACAAGTGTTGGCTGATTGTTCACTATAAGCTTTTGGACTCAAATCTGGCCACTAAACGTTGGATATTCGAAGGACGGAAGGACAACCATGTACCCAATAAAAAGGCGCAACGCGCGGATTGTTGCTTTTAAAGAACACCCATTTGGATAATAAAGTTTAATAATTTGAACGTGATGTTCGACGTTATACCTTTTTAAGATGATTTGTCCTTAGTGACTCCTTAGCGTTTAAATAAAGTGAAACACCCTGTTGCATTGAAAATAACCCCTAAAAAGAGTAAATCAAACACTTTTCCTTTGCCTTCGATAATAAACCTGAAATTCCTTTCCTTCCACAATCAACAAAATCAACATCCATTAATAACACACATATTGAATGATTAGTTGTCTTATCTATTCGTCTTTTCTATAAATTCACTCAACTGCACGAATCAAGAGAGCCCTTTCATAAGCCAACTTCTTAATAAACATTATTTTCTTATCGTCAACCACACTCTATCAAAGCTATCGCTCTTAACCAAAGACCATCGCATATAGACGAAACCCGCCCGGATAAATTGAAATAATAAACTGTCAAAAATACCCTCAAAGAGAATTATTCAAGATCCAAAAATATTTCTTCTTCGAAATAAGAAAAAAAGAACGAAAACTACCATGTGGTTGTTGGGGTTGGTCTTGTAGGTCGTCTTCGTCGTTCTTGTCGTCCTTGTCGTCCTTTATAGAGGTTTGGTTTTAGTCTTGGTCTAATATACTCGTCTCGGCTTATGCATATAACAACTTAACGCAAATTGAGACTGACCCAACTCAAACAAAATATGTTCATAGCCTCGGAGGCCTGCTAAAGTAGTTAAACTTATTTTCTCAAATTTTATTTCAAAATATTTTTTTCCCTCCTCTTGGACTTTGCAAGCCCTTCTTTGTGAATTTAATCTTGAGATGGAATACAAAAACTACAGTGAGTATGAGTGGTTTTTGATGCTTAGTGGGTTGTGGGTTGGAATTTCGAAGGCTTGAGGATGAGATGAATGGACCACATCGAAGAAGATAGAAACTCATTTCAAACTGACGAAAAGGTTACCTCTTTTTGGACCTCATAAGCTTTGAGTATAAAACCTATAAATATCTCAGCTCACTCTTGTATTTCTCTCCAGGTGAAAGATCTCATAAACGGACATCGTAAAAGAGGAAAGGGGAATTAGATGCTATAATATTATCAAAGGTCAAAGTTTTCGCTACATCGCAGCCTGTAAACGAATTAAACAATCCACAACAAAGTCCACTCTTAAAATCGAATAAAAAGCAAATTTACAACCAGCTATAAAACTTTTTACTATCCGAAATCTTTTCTTATTTTCTAGAAAGGCAAACGTGCACTCTGTTCTGATTCAAAAGCAGTGTTTTTTTAACATCAGCAACAAAAGACAGACAGACAGAAACACACAATTTTATTCGTTTTTAATTATGATGTTTTATTTGCTTTAACCAACCCAATAACAATTATTCAACGAACATAAAACCCCAAGGCTGTTTTTAATTTCGCCAATAAAATCCCCTTTTTCCTATGATGTCTTCATTGGCAAACACACAACCCAGAGAGCAATTGAGATTCGGGAATTGGCAAAAAACATTATTATTCTGCACTCCTCTCGCAGGTACTACCCATTATTAGGTACGTTTTCTTTTATGAAGATTCGACATAGGCACGACAACTTAACTACCAAATATTTATGGACTACCCACACAATCAGCAATTATCCAAACAACAAGACATTCAGCGAGCAACGCACAGAACAGCAAAAAGCAATCCCGGGCAAACAATAAAAAATGGAAAATGGCTACCATAAAACCGCGCTCCTCATTCCAATCATATCGCTCGCTCTGTGTGTTACCATCAGCCACGCGAACAGCAAACGCAACAAATGGTTAGAGCCATTCGTTTCACGATACACTACATTACATCCTACCTACCGCTACCTGCCGAACTGCCCGAGACTCAAAAACTTCCCCCACTGAGGAGTGTGTTAGTGCTGTTAAAACTCGCGTGTGCTGGAAATTCCATGAAATTCCATGGCAATATTCATTTTTACCTTTGACCAGGGCAATTAGAATTCGAACAATAAGCCTGACAAGCCTGCTTATAGCTTGCCGCTTGACTGCCTGCCTGCCTGCCTGCACAATAGTTAAACTTGGACGGATACGATTAAGAACTTGTCACGCGATTTCAACTGGTAATTGCAAGGAAATCTTTCCGAAATGGCTGGTCATTTAGTGCAGGACAGGAACACACAGACACGAAAAAGCCTATTCGCTCTTCGAATCAGGATATAGATGGGGAATGTGTTGGCAAATCTGTAACATTAACCGGACGGCCATTCCAGATGATTTAAAGGTGTAAAACGATATAAAGTGATGAATGTACGTCTACGTCACGTCACAGAAGGAAAAAAAAAACAACAAAAGAAAAACCCTTCTCGTAACATAGTTAAGTGCTCCATGGCGTGAGATATACCTGATACCTAGTGAAACATTTAAAGTGTTGGGCGCCATTTAGATGTTAAAACCCTAATTTCTTCCTTCCTTAAGCATTTTAGGGTATCACACTTCTTCTATTCATAGACATACAGAGCGTATGTGAGGTCCTATCCAACGTTTGAGGCTTTAAGTACTTCCTGATTGATCGAGATAAGCGCCTGAATGGAAAATGATGTAGCGATTTCGTCGAGGAATGCTGAAAAAGCGTTTCGCTTCGAATGCATAATTAAATTTTTACGAGTAGGTATTTCCCCTGAAAGTTTTCCATCACTCCAAATCACAGCCAAAACTATAAAGCTAGACCAACAAAAGGCTTTTGGAGTAAAACGACCCCAATATCTTGGGTTAGATGTCGGTTACGTAAATTACACCTATGAGCATTAACTTTATTGAAACGTCACCCGCTCCCGCCATTTCTATATATGTAGGGAAGGGACTAACTATGAAAGTTAAAGTTTCTGGGTTATGCACAGATTGAATTTGTCTGCTAATGGTTTGATGTGGTTTTGTGAGGCTAAACAGAGCAGAAAGTGATTTTTAGGGGTCGAAGGAATTTCCATGAACGGATTAGCGCTATCCAAAAAAAAAACCACGTCGAAGACGTTCGAGAGAGAAATGTGTGTTATGGAGGCTTTTAGACATACAACCATGAAGTGAGTAATTTTTTTGGAGTGGATGACGATGTGGTGCGAGTTTGATAGTGTGCGGTAGTGATATGGCATAATAAATGACGACAATGAGCCAGGGACTTTCTACTTTTGTGGTCCTTAATTTCGTGGGACAGTAATCTTTCAGATTTTGTGAATTGAGGTAGACTTGAATGGCTGATATTTAACGAAAATCTAACAAAGCATTACATTGCTAATCTTCGGATGGATTTAGCGGGTTATAAAAACCGAGTGGAAAAAATTGTTTGGTCCTTTTGGCTAATAACTCAGCGATTAGTTGCTTTGTGGTGATAATTCGATTTTAAGTTGTTCAGGCTATGGTTGGTTATGCTGGGTTTTGTTAATATAAAATTAATTGTTTTGCTACAGTTCTAGGCTTTGAAACTTTTGGGCTGAGATAACCAAGTTGTTCACGCTAAATTTAGTTTCAGGTATGGAAAGACACATTTCTAAAGGTTGCTTTAACTTTATGGGGAAAGTGAAAATGACTTTTAGATCAGAGCAGTATAAATGTGTGTTTCATATCGTCATCTCGATTGTCAACTCAGCAATCGATTTAAAAAAAAAAAAAACCTTACTAGCTTGCTTCTTATTTTGTAAGTGCTTTAGATTTTACTCTTGGTAAAGGCAGTTATCTAATTGTCAAATTACAAAAGTGTTTTCTACAATGATTTTTTTGGGCAATCAGGTATTATTAAGAACGAGATCCGATTTTGCAAACCGAGTTAGCGAACCAGCTGAGATCCGATCCGGGCCTCCTTCAGCAAGTACTCTCCATTGTTGGCCAACACCATCTAGTTCCGTATCCTAAAGCTTTTGGCGTCCTGGTCAACACTATCCTTCCAGCGCAAATTTGGTCTGCCATGCTGTTTCCTACCATGAATTGTACCGCAAATGACTTTCCGGACCGGTTCCGGCTTAATTTTTGTCGTCAAGTCTGTTTCGTGGTAGATTTGATATAGATCGCAAGCCTTTTCTCTCGAACACGGCAAAGAATTCAGAGTGCCTGTGGATATAAGCACCCATAGGTCTCGGATCCGTAGGTGAGCACTGTGGTAAGACTACGTCGTACATAGCAACACTTTTGAAGTTATGGTAAGATTTTTGGAAGACTAAAGTAGGTTCTGCTCTTATCGGCTACTTATATACTGACGCAAGGTAATTTAATGATCGGACTACGTCGAATTCGTGCTCCTGCATAAAAGTTGTCCTTCTATTATTGCCAACGATTTCTGCAAACGGGTCCACTTTGTACACTAAGTTTTTCCATCAAACAGTTAAGCTCCACAGATGTCAAATGCCCGTGCTATACATTTTGTATCTCCGAAATGAATAGCCCTGCCTTGAGACAATTTGCACTATAACAGCTGTCATCGACCTCGCCACGGGTTGAGCGAACTTGAAGATGTTATGATCATTGAATGAGCCACATAGCATATTTCGGTCGGAAGAGAGATTCCCAATGAATGGAAGCCGATCAAAAACAACTGCACTGCACCAGCCATTGACGAATAAGTGTTCCAAACATTGCCTTCAGCATCTTGTCATCCATGATCCGTGCTATAATATGTCCATCTCTAGCTTTTCTTTAACGACATGTTGGGCTGAGCAATAAAGACATTACCTGGTTTTGGCCCAGTCCAGGCTCCAGCTATACGCGGCATGCTTGCTGTTTCAAAGGTTAACTCATCACGAAAAAGGGGCGGGGGGTTATTATAGCAGTAGTGTTACTTTTTCAAAAAACAATAAAAGACCAGGCTCCAAATGAGTCGGCCTTGCCAAAGTCGATTGAAGAAAACACGAAACTTCAATGATCAAGTCCGGTAGTTGATGCCTCTATCGATGAGGGTTGGTGAATGCTTTATTAGACCTATTTACATTTAAGGCCCCTGGTGGTACTACGCAGCAGTCAATAATAAATTCTCTAGGATGAACAGGCACGTTTAAGGCCCCTGGTGGTAATCAGCACGGCAGGAAAAGCTCTGGTCCATTAGAAGGTTTATATAAGACCCCTGGCGGTACTCAGGATAAGCCTTCACGATATTCGATAAAAAATATCGGTATGCAAGGACTTCGTGTACTGCGTGGTGAATGCAAGCATAAGTTTTGCCTGCAAATATGCCTTTTAATGAAAATTTAAATAATGTTCAGTTAAAATGCAATTGGAATTCAGTATTTTGTATGACTCATATGAATGCACATAGCTCTTTCGTTACACGCCCGAATTTTGAGTTAGGGGTAGGTATGTTACTGAAGGGTAATACCTATAGACCCTCAGCGGATTACCCAAGTATGTAACCTTGGGATACCACCATGGCTTAATTGATACCTCCGTTTCGTTGAATAGCCGGAACCGGAAAAACCAAAAAATCCTGAACATTCCTATCAGAGTCCATCTTAATTACAATTGTAAACCAAGGCTCTATTGCTGAGGCTTTTTTAATGCCACATTCTGCCACAAAATTAAACTACAAATGAAAACTTAATTGCTACATAAATAAGGCCTCGCGGATGTTCAAGCATCCCCAACTGTTTTTTTCTATCCAGGGTTATTTTTTCTGTTTTCGATTTTTTTTTTTTTTTTTGATATTGCAAGGAATTTGTGTGTAAAACTTTTTCGTTTTGAGCAAAATATGTGTTGGCACTTGTAGCTGCAAGCATATGTGTGTATGTGTTTGTGTGTGACATAAATCCAAAACCTTATCCATGCTGAGCTGGAGCCTAGTGTTGCGAAGCAGGCGTGGTTGGAAATTTCAAAAAAAAACGATCCGTGTGTACATATACACAAACATGCACTCACACTCGAATGTATATGACCATGCTTCTGTATGATGCATTTGCTTGTGCATACGTCAACAACAGAGTAAATTCTTTGCTGCTAAAAAAACGCATGCCCATCCTTTCCAATGTAAGTTTACGAATATGTAGGCCAAAAGCTCGGTGTGGTCCATAAATTCGTCCTTTTGTTCCGCTACGTACCAGCCATTCTTCAATAAAGTCAGCATCAGAATGAGTTATGCAGGCAGTCAGTGGCATCGCAGTAGTAGCGTAGTTTGGCAGTGGTGGTGGCGGTGCGGTGTGACTGTTGTAAGTGCCACAACACTGTTATATTTCTCGCAGGAAAAAAAAAGATCCATATTCATGTGGCCTTGTAGAACACGGTGTTGGTATTAATAGTTGTTGTTGAGGCAGGTCGGTTTTTTCGGTCACATACAGGGGTAATGATGGCATAGTGATGATAATGCGATGGCTTTCTTACACTGCATACTACATACACCAAGAAGAAGTCCAAAAGAATTATTACAATTCTGGTGTAATTTTCAATGTAATATGTCTTCAAGGATTCTTAAACGCACTCATGTTCATGTAACTTCCTAAGCTAGTAACGATTTCTGTTGCCGACAGGCGATGACAAGCAGTGTGTACGTGGGAAGACGTCTTAAAGTCATTTTCATTTAATTTGTGCAACGTAATGTCGATCGCATAAATAAATTGAATTTCAAGAGAAAAGTGTTTTAGAGGAAAGAGCTTGGTTGGGTTACACAGCGTGGTTAAAGTTTTGTTAATGCTGTTTAAGGACTATAAAGATTCAACAGTTAATTATGAAGCTATTTGGCTGTAATCTGAAAATTAACAATATTGCCAACAATTCCAAGTTCACATTCACAACAACAAAGGATTCTTGGCACTTGATTTTTGACACTTGAAAGGACTGTGCGTAACGTGGATTAACCTTAAAGTTGCTGTGTGCAAACAAGTAGATATTATCCCTATTTCCTTCCTTCATTTCTTTGCCAGCATTTGTGTATTCTCTGTGCTATTACACCCAGTCAATATGAGATAGAGGCGTATCACAGTTAATTGAATGCTCAGAAACAGTACAGTTTACTTCACTATAAACCGCCCTCTTCGTCCTTTTCACTAAAACTGCAACTGAGTGCTAATGAGTAAAAGCATTAAGATTCATATAACAGCACAACAAACAGAAAAGCAAAAAGACAACACAAGATTGTGTGCAACGTTCAAGTTCTGCATGTGGTGGTGTTGGTGTATATAGTTCTGTATGCGTTTTATTTTCAATTTCTACTTTTGTGAAGTCATTATTTTGTGAAAGACACATTCAAAGCAAAAAGTCCATGGACTTAAAGGATGAATTTTGAGTTTTATTAAAAGGGATTTTGAGAAGTAAAGATGTTGCAAAACCTCTTAAGTTGAAAAAATGGGAGGATTTAAAAATGTCTATCACTAATGCTTTCTTTTCTAACAAGAGTAAAAGGCGGGAAAGTGAAATTCGTACACTGGCAATTCGTTTTCTGAAATTAATATGTTGCAATTCGAGTTTATAGTTTCACCGAGGCGCAGACTTGGTCACTCATCTCTAAACCTTCACGCCTGAAATAAATAAGACGGAAAAACCAGCTTTGTTCATGTTTTTCGAAGAAGGTCAATGGGTGGTATGAGAATTTTTGTATGTCTTTCAAAATGGTTCTATGTTGAATGTTTTTTTTTTCTTAATAATGAAAGTGAAAACTCAACGAATAGATAATATTTATTTGCAAATAACTTACAAAATTTTGATAACTCCAAACGCTCTTCGTACTTTCTCGTTTTGAGAAATGGGTGAGCAGTAGCGTAGCTAGCATTGGTGGCACCTGGGGCGGCAATTATGTTGTCACCCCCAGAATGAAAAACAATAAAATAAATGAAATTCCGCTATTCCATATATTGCGATTTCTTTATTTAAATTCGAATAAAATATTAAAAAAAAGGAGAACAAAAATTAATGTATCTACATAATTCATATTGTATACAAAAAAAAAAACAATAAAACGTGTTCTTCCTAGCTTTTAAAGAAGAAATTTTGCTGGGTCGCCTCATATTCAATTGTTAAAATTCCTAGATTGTTGAGTCTCTTTTCCGTCATTGTTGCCCGCAAGTAGTTTTTTATTAATTTAAGCTTACTAAAACTCCTTTCACATGACGCAACTGACACACATATTGTCATAAACATTTTTAATGCGAATTTGAGATTCGTAAGATATTCTGTAAAGTCCCATTCAACGATGAATTTCAAAATGTCTAAAGATAACCAATTAGATGTTGTCACTTAAGCCGCTTTCAAATGACTACTCAACCTTGGTATCTCTGAAAGAAGTTCTGACTCTGACACCTCATCATAAGCACTATCAAATTTTGAAACAGCTATTTTCAAATCATTAATGTTTGCTAAAAGTAAAGTATTCGCCAGTACAACTTCGCCACTTTCTTAATAGACCAACTCACCAGCCATTCACTTTTAATGACGAATTCTTCTTTCTGTTAGAATGTCGTATTTCTCCGATGTTTTTTTATACCAAGGTTAATTGCGTCTTCTACGATCTTCGCCCGATTTTCTTCAACGTAAATGCAAAGGGCTTCTATTTTTTTAGCCAAGTGATGTACACTTAATCCCTTTGCTTGTATTGCAATCTGAGTAAAATTAATTTTTTAAGGACATTATTCCAAAAGAAGAGAAAAGAAAGAAACGTGAAATCGAAAATTGCAGATTTTAGGTTCTGCGCAGAACCTCTCGTTTCTACATTTTCTCTTGCATCACACAACTCTTCAGCTAAGATTTCAACAAAATTTTCGGCCAAAACCTAGGCTAGCCGAGAATACAAATTTTGTGCAATAGAATGGGTGACACGCGGGGCGGTCCGCCTCCCACGCCCCCAACTTGCTACGCCACTGTGGGTGAGCATACAAAAACGGTACTCCCAGCTATTCCAAATGACTTTATCATTTCATGAGCGGGCCATAATTTTATCAAATTCAGTAGCTGGCTCCGTTTTCCTTTCAAAAGTACATTAATATCCCTCAGGCAATTATTTTAACAAAAATAACCTTCACAATCAATAAACACAGACAAAAAGCAACAAAATTAACAAAAAAACAATGAAAAAAAAATATATTTCAAAAGACACTCTCCTCAATCAGTAAACAATGGTTAAATTGTATACAAGAGTAATTATTTTTATTATTAAACTGTTCCACTTGAAGACTTAGAAAAAGCAGCGACGATATCACGATTCCGCTAACCAAAAAAAAAAAATTAAAAAAAAATGTTCAACAAAAGAAAGAACACTGATGCTAAACTCCCAACTTCCAACTTGATGAAGCGTAATGCGATATTTCCTTTTTCCTCTAAAAAAAAAAAAACAAACCAAGCAATAATGAAAAAAAAATGAAATAAAGTCGCGTGTTTCCATCCAATTGAATATTTTAATTTCCTTTTTCGCCTCGTTTAAGAACAAAGGGACATCGCAGCTCTTAGCTCAGGAATGGTGAAATGGCAAAAATATCCGTTGTTCCATTCTTACCCTTGGCACTTACATCTTTTTTTTATAAACATTTTGGGAAGGGGAAATCGAGTAAAAGAAAAGAAAAAAATAATAATAAATTTCCTGAATATTTGAATTTATACTACTTGCACATCGAGTACTTTTGATCGAATTCTAGAAGTGGTCCTTCGAAGGACGTGCAGATAGATATAGAGATATCAGTGGGAATGAGCAACTGAAGGTCGCCATTGTCGTTTTTTCTATCGCTATGTGGTGGTCGGTATTATAGAAGAGCCTTCGATTTGGTGCTGAAAATGCCGAAACTAAATGTGCAGGCTGGGTAATAAATACAATGGTGGTAATTGGGGTGGTCAGATAGGCCGCACTCGGGTATAAAAAGAACGAAAGAAAAACAAATTAATTCTTTTGTTGGTGGGCATTTCTTCTTCATTATTTTCTTCGTTCTATATTTCTGTTGGAACTTGAAACGCGTATAGAGTCATAGAGAGAAGATCCTTGAACGAGCCTGGCCGGCAAGGGCCTATGGCACAGCAGGTTTTATTAAGATTTTTTTTACACATTATGTATAATTTATTTATCGATTATAATTAAGCCGAATATCCAAATTAAAATTCATGACCAGAGGTCATAAATATACACTTTTAACGGTTTCACCGCAGCTAAATTTTATTTTGTATTCAAATCATACCAACTGGCGAATTTATTCAAGTTACTCTAATAACATCAGGAAGGAATAGAGAGAACAAAATGAACAGTGAGTAAAAGAATACATTTTTGCTTTTCCTTCTTTTAAGATATTCAGTGATACTGTCGCCTTGTTTTTGATAGTCATTTTCGGAAGATTAATTGAAGACCTATAAAAAATAGGGTGTCATTTCTTTCTATTAAGAGATTTCCATTGTTTAAAGTAAGGAACTCATTAGTATGGAAAAAGAGAACTCATTGTGATTCGATGTATTTGTAACCAAAGCAATCTTTTGTTTTAAAAAAGTATAACGCTTTTTTGGGAAAATTTGATAAAGAAATCATCTAGTTTTTATATAGAAAAATTCCAGAAAGGTATCATACATCAACACGCTAGTCATAAAGGCACATAGGTTCTAAAGGGTGCGCCAAAAAAACTTTTTTTTTTTGAAAATGTAAGAAAAAATTACTGAATTTTTCTCAAATTTCTTTTTTTGTTTGAAAGTACAATCCTTCCGGTTAGTAATGGAAAATAATTTCATTCACATGGCTGCCTCGGCTGGCCATGCATTAGTCTACACGATCGGTCCAATTTTTAAGCACATTATCGATTGTGTGCAGCTGTATTTCACCAATAGCTTCACGAATATTGTCTTTTAAAGCGTCAATTGTCTCTAGCTTGTCAGCGTGACACTTATGTTTTACGGCACCCCACAAATAATAGTCCAACGGTGTCAAATCGCAGCTCCGAGATGGCCAAACGACATCAGCTCTGTGACTGATAATGCGATCTTCAGAATTACGGCGCAAAACATGGAGTGTAGCTTCGGCTGTGTGGCACGTAGCGCCGTCCTGTTGAAACTAAATGTTTCCAATATCCTCCTCTTCAATTTTTGTGAACAAAAATTCGTTAAACATGGCCCTATAACGATCGCCATTGACTGTAACGGCCACTCTTGCAACATTACCATGATTTTCAAAGTAATGTCGCAATATTTCCCAGCGTTTTTCAAGTGTATACACAACCATATTCGTTGAGCGGAAGGATAAAACTAATTATCTGTAACATGGGCTAAGTGTTACCATTCACGAAATAAGCACTATTTGAAAAAAAAAAATAAACGTTAGATGGCGGACCCTTTACATTAAAGGATTTTACGTTCATCGACAATTTTTATTTCAAAATTTTGTTAAATAATCTAAGATTCAAAGCTTGAGAAAGCCGACTCTACTTTTTTTTAACTTTTTCTTAGACTTTTTCTTGTGAATCATGGGTCTAACTTGTAAAACAATCGAACTCACAGTTTTTACCAAATATGACATTGTTTCGGAAAAAAGTGGGTTTTATGTTTTGCACAAACAAAATTTTGGATACCAATTTCTTTTTTTCAAAATTCAGTTTCTCAAAATCTAACCAAATATAGTATTTATTATGAATTTCACAAAAAAAATTGAAATATAAAAATAAATTGCTCTAGAAGTTAAAAAAAAAAAAACAAAAAAAAAAAAAAAAAACAGTCAAATAAAAATAAAATAAATAAATAATAAATAAATAAATACTCATATTCATATTTCATATTTATTTAAAGACTGGAGCCTAACTATGTAATTCGATTCTACAAACAAATTATTCGAATTCGCAAATTCCGTACTCCGTAATTCTATAAGATTGTTTTAATATGCGATAGTCGAACAGTTCTAGTAGTGCCAAGTATATTTTTGTATGCTTTCGCAAAAAAACAGGAACTCTCTAATTCGAAAGTAGAATTCAAAACAAGGGAAAATCGCAAATAATCACTCTACATCAAATGTGATATCGAGCCGATCGGCTTGAGAAGTTTTTTGGCCAAAATGTTGGTTTAAAGGTTCATGAGCAGTTGCCTTAAGGTAGCCCTAAATAATTAACATACATATTCGGTTCGTGTTTGGTATAAATTCTTCGTGTAGGGGATGTTTCGCGGTCTCGCGCACTGTTCGCTGTATGCCAAAGGGACATGATCGCGAGCAAATCTTATTTTTTCTCTGAAATGACCATTAGCACAGCGACTTGCGCTTCGTCTTAACACATCTTCACACTTCAAAAAATGAACACGAAATTATGTTTGGTTCGTCAATAATCTGTCCAACGTAAAGGTTATAATGCACATTGTACAGGCGCGAATGACACAATAAAAAAAATACACAAGCACGCTGCCATTTATGTGTGTACTTGTACATGTTCATATATATTTTAATTTAAAATTTGAACGATTTTTTCCACAGCTATTTTTTTCTTGTTTATTTTTTTTATTGTGTCAAAAAATCCGAGACTCGTTCGAAAATCTCAAATTTTCTAGCAAGTAGCTTGGCATAACTAGCCACTAGCGTTCTATTCTAATTTCATACATAGTACGATTTAAAAGTAGAATCGCAAATGAGTTTCGAATAGAATCAAAAGTAGAATCGAATTACAAAAGCGAGCCTTACATGATATGGTTTTCCATATGGACTGTCACTTTTTATTTCCAAATATATTTTCATTTGTATGTCAAATTGGATTTTGCTTGTAAAATTAGATAAGCATTTAGACGATTTGGAATTTTCGTTTGTAGTTTTAAAACATTTTTTCGACCAAAACACCTAAAATGTGTTGTGTTATTATTATTATAGGTATATGAAAAAAACACAAAATAACATAACAACTCATCTCTCCGTGTTTAAATATAAACTTTTTTTGTTGTTTAAAAAAATCCGATTTCGTCTGTATACAGATGAAATTTAGAAACAGTTCTAAATGAAAAAAAATCCATATGGAATTTCCATCTGTAATTCGATATGGATTCTTAATACGTTTACACGATTTGTATAATATTCCATATGGAAAAAGTGACAGTCCATATGAAAAATCCATATCGTGTAAAGCACGCTAAAGTAGGGCCCCTGCTTTCACATTAAAATAAAAAATCTTATAAATTAAGCTTCTACTATTTATAACACAGCACAGTTGTTTAAGAAAAATGTGCACGACTGGGTCGCACGAGTTTGCTCCTGTATTCCAAAACTTAACTCGCAAAAATCATTTAAAAAGCATGTAATTGGGGATCAATAATGAAATTTATTATCTGAAAAAGTTGATCCATAAAATTTCTTAAGGAACTGTTGATTTTTAATTTTTTTTAATAAATTCCTTATAGCGTTTTTTTTTATTATTTCAAAAATGTTCTTAAATTAATTTGCATATGCAGTATTGAAGAACAAACAATAGTTTTATACATAAAAACAACGCTGTCTTGAAAAAAAAAAATTGGAAGACGTTAAAAAAAAATCTGATGAGCTTTTTTTGAGAAAATTGAAACTTTTAGTTTTTGGCCGAAAAAATAATATAGTGGCTATCCTAAATTTTGATTCTAAGAATAAAAAAAAAAAACAACTCACAAAAAAAATCGCTCAAACAACTAATTTCTAAAGTTGAAGTCAAAACAGTGGTTAAGGCTGTAGGTGCGTGTACAGACAGACTGACAGATAGGTAGCATATTTGATCAAAATCCCAAGTTTTTTTTACGAATATATGTAATACTTTGCATATACCTACACGCTACACCCCTGTTCTGATTTTCGTTTACGAAAGGAAAACTTTCGTTTTTAAAGCAGAGCGCAGAGGTATTCTAAATTATTTCGTTTTCAATTCGTTTCGATTTTGAATTTGAAATCGTAAATTTAAAAATGAAAGTAATTTCAGAGAAAAATTTGTTAAAATTGAAAGGCAAATTCTTACAAAATTTAGAAAACAGTTTTTTTAGCTGTATGAAAATCTATTTCGATAACGAATTCAATTCGGAGCGAAAATCAGAACAGGGGTGATAATATATTCTATATGTCGCAAGTAAAAAGTACTAGATTTCGCTGAAAACTTAATCAGTGCTTACCACCAATTTGCGTTGGATAAGATCATTATCATGCCAATAGCATGACTGGTTCGCAAGATAATCGGGCAGAAGAAACATAAAGCAAATATGTACATACGCATATACGCAAATACGCACATACGCACCATACGACATGGACATATCACACAAAGGTCATGATAAAAAGTGTTTATTCGAGTTCTAAGGACGTCGACACAAACTGGAGATAAGCAAAAACAGGAGATTCACGAAATCGGACCCAAGCACAATACCTACATATCCTTTAAAAGCATGGTTAGTAAAGGTCCATTGACGTCACCCTTTAAATTAAAAAAAAAAAAAAAAACAAGTCACACTGTGAGACACAATTCATTTATTTGTATATTTCTCATCTTTATCTTTAATCCAATGGCATCCTTTAAATCCAATGTGTAATCTTTTAAAAATATCCCAATAATAAGCTCGAATAAATATTAAAATCCGTTTGCTTTTTTAAAGTAAGCTTCAGTCACTCTGTTACGCAAGCAGCAAACAACACAAAACGAAGCCAACAAAAAAATGAAATAATTGACTTTCAATTAAAAAATCCAAACGCGTCCCCAACAAACAAAGATAATATTAAGTATCCTCTTCACGTCGTTTATCAATGCTTTCCAAAAAAAAAGTTTATCCGATTCCGATGATGTGTCCACGCTCCGTCCGCCTTCGTCATCTCAGAATACTCCGAAAAATACACAAAAAAGGGACAGTCACGCGCCTTCATGTACTTATATGATTAATGCTCAAAAATAATTTATGTTCAATGACACACAAACCGACATGACGACAGGACAAAAGAACAACGTTCGATTTCTAAAAGGCTTAAAACTGTTCGATCTGCAGATGCCTCACTTTTGTATTGATACTCGGGCCAACTCACAACATCGGTCGTCATTCTCGTTTGAGGAGGAAAAAAATTCGAAAATAAAACATTTTCGAAAGCGTGAAAAAAATCAAAAATAGAAAACTTCCCAAGAACATTCACCCACCATAAACACACACATACACTTTATTTATATCAACAACAACAACAAAAATAACAAAATAAGACAACAAAACAGTAAAACTATTTCAAGGAGCTTGACAATTCCAATCACTTAGAACGGTCCTGGTGGCGCAGAAATTATTTTCATTGGCATTGTCATAGCGTTTGATTCTTCTTTGGTACTCTCTTTAAGTTGGACTTTTGGTTCACCCTCAGCCTCAATGTGTTATCAGACCATCAAAATCAACCCGAAATAGTCGAGGCACGTCTTGCTGGAGCCACGTTTTTTTCGATTTTTTTTCTTTTGTTGAAGGAAAAAAGGACATTTGTGCTGTGTAAAAGCAAAGGGGTGATCTGGGAGGCGGAAAAGGCTTTCGTTCCGAAACAGCCTGAAACATTTTGTTGGAAATAAAGAAGAGTTTTTCAGCCAAACTGCTGCTGCTACTACTGTTTGCTCCTTCGTAATGGCGACACAATGAAGCAAGCCTGAGCGGAGCGTGGAGAAAAAAAAACAGATACAGAAGTAGTTGGTACAAAACTTTTGCCTTCCTGGGCTGGTTAACAGTGCTGTGTGCAAGTGCGACTCTTATAAGAATTCGACATTAAGTTCGTTTAATTTAATTATTTAAAGGAACAGGGTGACTTAAGGCCATGGAATCAGCAAGACAATAGATCAGATGGTAAAGGAGTTTTCGAGGACCTAAACACATCTGGAAGAAGGACAAAAGGCTAGAAGGTCAACAGAAACGTTTCATTAGGACAAAAAAAAATTATCAGCAATTTTCCCACAGTCCTGTTGACAGGAAGAATGTTTCTATTTATCTATAGTTAGAAAAACAAGAAGTATAAGGAGATGAAGAAAGAGCAGAATCCCCTTAACGTAAGGGTATTTCTGTTTCAACCTCTTTCCACCTTCAGGAATGCATATCACGTTCTGTCTGTTGGGATATTTTTGTTTCATCTCTTCAATTGTGTTAGGTATGCTTGGAATATTAATTGAGTTGCAATGGCAACAGCGGTCGCAACAACATGATAAATCTCCGTCTCCTACTAGAAAACCAATAAAATGTCCTTGGTTTTAATGTTGTTGTTGTTGTTCATCTGTAGAGGTACCAGTGAATTAATAGACTTCAACAATAGGCTGCGAAAATCATCCAGATATTCGATGGCAACTGAACATAATATGAGCCGAGAGCATACGTTCTATTGTAGGTATAGAAAAGTATTCTGCAAATTATGCACCATACAAACAAACACACACATGTTTGCACATCGACTTGAGCATCAACAAAACATAAATCTGTTTTCTTAAGTTCAAGCGTTATTGTTAAAAAGGATGGTTTATGGATATGTGATTGTGCAGTGTGCACAGTGCACACGAGCTTTGTTGAGCAAATTGAAGCCGCTAATTGAAGAGCTCTGCTGATAAATCCAACTGCATACAAAATAATTACCACCATTCTCGGGGTCATTCTTAGTTAAAGTTCAATTTTAATTGTATTTTCCTATCTCTGGTCTCATTTGACTCTTTCGTGGCTTAAAAAACAAAAAATTGTATTCAGGTTTCGTGAGAATTGTACGTACTCTGATTAGCGAGAAAATGCCGTAGAGCTAAATGGACACCTTTGTATTGTGGGATAACTATATTTTGGATTTTGGTTTTGCTAATTGATGAATGATTAATGGTTAGCCTTATCAATTTTGAAGCGCAATCATAGTAGATTCTAAAAGTTGAGTTTTCCAAATTGATAACATCCTATACCTTACACAGAAACGGCTCTCACAGTTAAATTGACGTCCTTTATGTTGCCAAAGCACTCTCCTACCGATCAATAGTTCATAGAGTCTATGAACGAGCAATTTTTCTCATAAGCTCGTATCATATAAAACAATTTCATTTACGGCGCCTTCCAAAATATCACCATTCAGGTTCTTCTCAATTCAAAAAGCACTTTTTATTAACTCATTTCTCTTATTGCCGCATCACATTCATTTATTTTCAACACCTCAGAATTGCTTTTTCAAAAATAGATGACAATAATAATTTGCAAAGCTTTTCGGGCCATCGAAATTCAATACCGGATATCCAATATTATTGAATATGAATGGGAAGTATTAAATATTCATGTGCGATATATTGAAATTGCTTTCGTAGGCTCATTGTGTCGGCACAGCAGTGTTTATCTGGCATCGTCAGTACTTCTAGGTCTTCTTCTCTTCAAAAATCTGAATCGAACGTTGAAAGCAAAAAAAATAAAAAATCATAAGCCTGGGGAGTTGGAATGCATATATTTGTAAGCACAGTTTGTCGACTACATATACGTATAAAATGTACCTATACAAAAATAAATTGAAGTTCTAGAAGAAGAAATGTTTTGAACCTGCATTTTAAAATATTTCTGCGGAGAAAACTGCGAATCCTTACAAACATTTTTAAACGTGGCATGACTTCTCAAGGTGGTGGCTTCTTTTCCTCCGCAGATTGCATCAAGAAAAAAAAACATATTCACGTCTTTCGATATTTTTTGATCTTATGCAATAAATATGCAAAGATATGGAATTGGATTCCTTGTACGTGATATTTTGTTAATAAGGCAATGTTTAGAAAAATAGGTCTTGTTCTTAGAATAAATTCATTTGGTAACCGTTTTTCTCTTTGCCATTATTTTAAAAATAGTTCCAGCTTCTTGTTTCTAAATCGAGAAATGTGAATAATGAAATACAGGTACGTCACATATACATGTTATTATTTTTTTAGTTAAGGAAAATAGGAATAATTCATCTAGGGGAACGGCAGTGCCCTCGCCAAGTCGAGCCGTACAGGAACCATTTCGCCGCATTTTCAGGCCCCTATTTGAGAACCTTTGGTTAACACCAGAACGCCGAAATTTTCGTCATCTAGTAAGCTAACTTAAAATACTTAATATCTCAAATTTCAAATCTGTACGTCATTTATTTCCGAAGCTAAGCGAAAGCAAACTTTCGCATTTTAGAAACTCACTGATGACCATCAAAATAGAACTAGTACTTCCCATAAACTCAGAGTGCTGAAATTTGGTACAGAGTTAGGGTTTAAGGCCAAATAAATTGAAAACTATAAAAACTAGGATAATCGAAGATCTGGAGTACCTGGTCTTATGACGCTCTATCACTCACTCACTCATGATCATTAGAATAGAACTAGTACTTCCCATTACTTGGCATTGAAGGGTACACAAGAGTACAAAACCAGGTGCTCCATCCATGACACCATTGTATCAATCTGTCGCCACAACCTCTACCCATTGACGATGAAACACTGCTTTTAGGCTTGATAAAGCTGCGTATTTCAATAATACTTATATAAAGGCGAGCCTCAAACAAACAGCATAAAAATCTATTTCCAGTAAAGACGGACTTTTAATTGGCAAAGTCACACAACGTTAACTTTAATAATAAAGAAATCGCAGTAAGAAACCTTAAACTTGATTCGACTTTGTCTTGATTTCATTACTTTTTAGAGATAAACAAGCAGCTCCATCGAGACTTGGCTAGTTTTTTGCAGAATGTTTTTGGTGGAATTGTTTTTTACTTCAAGCGGCATTTAAAAAAAAATCACTCATACGCCGCAGTGAACAAATAAAAATTAATATACTAGCTTTGATTTGAATGTAAAGATGTTGATATCACTTTTATGCCATGCTCATACCTTCAAATTTCATTGACCGTGGAATCGGAATAAACTTTATTCTGAAGCGTTGGGAAGACCATTTTAGACATTGTTCAACGGTTAGCTTACCGAAGAGAAAATCACAAATTCACGATTTCAAAATCAAATCTCTTGCCGCAGCTACCAAGCATTGAGGAAGTCATAATATCAACCGGCTTAACAACCGAACAACAAAACGCAGGTGCTGTTGCAATAGCAGCCGAGCTGATCAAATGTTGTCCATCACTCGGTCAATTAGTCCATGGAGAAATTCCAAAAGACATTTTTGAGAAAACTTTTTGGTGTCATTAAATAACAAAGATACTTCGTGTCTCTTGTTTAAGGGTAAAGTAGCAGGTTTTCAATTTTGCAACTCGTTTTGCCAAAGTATAGAGTCTTGGTAGCAAAACTAAACAATTTTCTTGGTTTTTCTCATCATCATCTTGTTTAAGACAACCAAAAGCTTATTAAAATTTGCTTAATTGAATTTTTGCGACTTAAAGATAAAGAATAAAGTGCTGTGAAGTCAAAACAGTGGATTTTTGAAACGAAGTGTTATCTTTGTTTGAGTTGGTGATCCTGGTATCCTTCGGTCTCATCAAATCGTTGCGTACAGAAAAGAATTTGACTGTTGTCGTCGAAAAAAAAGTCTGCACCGCACAAAAATGCTCTTGTTTTTCTTGGCTTAAGAGCAGCTGCAATTAGATAATGATTCCTTGTCAAAATTGGTGGCTGACTAAAGAAACAAAATTCGCATTTTGGTCTCGAAAAACCAGCACGCTTTTGTTAACTTTTCTCTAAAGTTGAAACTTGCAGAAACTGTCATTATCTTCTCAATACAAAATTTCCTTTAATCTGTCAGAATTAGTCATATGGGCTTATAGCAAGATCCGTTCTACGACCAATGCCAACACATTGACAGCCTTATTCCAGTGGCTCATCACTAAGTTATAATTTGATGAAAAAAGACGATGTCATTGTTATTCCTTCTCTGTTGTAGTGTTTTCATCTTAAGATTTGATAAACGATGATCGCACGGGGGATATTTAGGCGATCAATCCACTGAATCCCTTTAAAAAAAAAAACTATGAAATTCCTTTACATAGATTCCAATATTTCTATTAAATACCGTATAGAGGACACCACACCTGCGATGCATACTCGTAATGGGGACGAACCAAGCTCTTTTGGCCAACTTTTGACAAAACCTAACATAGAATAAGCTTTATTTAAGATGCCGTTAATGTGCTCAGAAAAATCTAAATTAGGAATAAAAAGAACTTCAAGGTCCTTAACAGTTAAAACACGAGTTAAAATCTTGTGTTAAATGACATATTCAAGAGATGGTTTTTTGAAAAAAGTCAATGTTTGGCATTCTATCGCGGTTAGAAAAACTGATCTGTTTACATTGTAACGGTTAATATCATTTCGCAGTAAAATGCGATCATTTGCAGATTATATTTTTATATTTTTGTATATCTTCATTTCATCAGCGAAAATGAGAAGTTAACTATAACGATGCATCATTAATATAAAGAGAAGGGGCTCTAGATGGCTCCCCTGTGAAACCCCTGATTTGACAAGCTATGATCTAAAATAACTATTTCTGAATCAAACCTGACAAGACCTATTCTCATGTTATAGTTGATCAAAAGCCTTTGAAAAGTCCGTGTAAGCGCAATCGTCTTCGTGGCCGCATTGCAAATCATGCAAACGTTGTTATTGTGACAGTGGATAGTTTTTGCATAAGGCCATGCTTTACTGCTTGCATTCAGGAGAAAGAATGGATATAATCAAGTCTGGGTCCAATTATCTTGAGTCTAACATTGAAATTCTTCTTAAATTACCATTGCGTTGACGAAGCATCATCACTGTGTTATGTTTGTGTATTTTTCTTCACTCATAGAACAAAATATCAAAATTGAATAATTCAGTCTGTCTCCACTTCTTAAAAGTTTTACACAAGACTCAATATTTTCCGTTGCATCGAATTTTTATCCAGAGGATATATCCAAACTTTCAACATAGTGTTTCTCTTTTTTAGAATAAAGAATTACTTTTAACCAAGTCAAAAATTCAAAAAAAAAAAATTATAACTTTTTTTGTCTAACCCAAATCTACCCGACAGTATTCAAATCACAAACCCTCTTGCAGCTTTCGTTACAGGAATCAGAAACACACTATGCATTCATATTTCTAGTTCTTCATCAATTCCAAATACATATTTCGAATTGTTTAAAACAGGAATTCATCGAATTTCAATTTATGTGACTTCTTTTAGAATTAAATCGAACAAAAATAATTCTGATCTATTCCATATGCCCGAAATCTAAATAAACGAGACGCGAGCAATGAAAAATAAATATCCTTAAAAGTGGTCACTTACTCTAGTCTTCCCGGACAGTGAACAGGACATGGACAATGAAGAATATTCCTTGTATCCGCTTCACATGGCAAATCCAAGCCAAGTGAATTAAACTCTCGACAAAAGGATTTTCAAAAATTTTGTAAGCAGCCAATAGTTTGGCCTGATAAAGTTTCAACCTTTTTGTCTGCTTTTAATTGAAAAAAAAAAATTGGTAACGTGCCAAGAGTAATCCCGTTTCGATTGTCAAGTGCAGTGGGATGTTTAAAAGGATATATTGCAAAGTAAGGCGCGCAGATGTTTCTTCCTTATATTCTTTGTGGCATTTTATTTAATCTTCTGTTTTGTTACAAAAGTTTTCTTCTTTTCTTTATCGACCCGCTTTAAGCGTGGTACGCGGCATCGGCAGCGGCGGTAAAAAAGATTACACACAATGTGCATCAAGATGAAGAATCGATTTCGTGGTCTAGTACTAGTTCAATGTTTGATCTCTTGTTCTTATCCGCATCCTAATCTTCATTCTCATTCTCCTCATCTCATCTCATCCTTATCCTCGTCCCCAGGGTTTAATTGCATTGTGCCGAAATGATTGGGAAGTTCAATTAAAATTGCATCTAGCAATGGTATCATGTTTGGTTCGAGTTTGGTGTCAGTGTTGGCGGTCGTATTGGTGGGTGCGGCAAAATGTGTATTTACGGGGCCGAGGCGATGTGAATAATTGATTTCTGTTGAGAAATACTATGGTCTTGACTAGAAAAGCAAGAGCAATAGAGTCAGAACGGTATTTGACCCAGGGTTTGTGTTGTTTTCTTTAAGCGATTCGAATGGATTGCTTTGGCGAATTGAAATTCTATGGGTAAGTCTGGTTGGCGAGGGTTTAACTTGATGTGTCGGATGTAGAATGCTTGAAAAGCAAACTAATTAGAAGTCATTTGGAAGGTTTTTGAACGGGCATTGCGCTGGATGGATGTGAGAGATATCAAGTGAAGTGTAATAGTGTAGAACACCAGTGCAATAATGCCTAATTACTTTCACCTGGGAGGAGAATAAGACATTAAGAAACTTTCATCACAGAAATTGAAACTCTCAGTTTGGGAAAATCAGTTGAGTTATTATTTTGTGTGCCTTGTTTCGGTGTTCTGCAGGACATCATTTGAATTTTTGAAAATGTATTTTGGTAGTTTTGACGTCCTCAAGAGTAATTTAAACTTGGAGTAATAATGAAATTTTGAAATCTCGTTTACGTTATTTAATTTCTTCATTTTTAAGACCTGGTGCAATGAAACAAAGCACTTGAGAACAATACGAAGGATTCTCTCAAAATTTTGCATTCATTAAATACAAACTAATACTTTAAACTCCAATACAATTATTTTCCTTCCTGAAATATATGACCCAAAAAAACACTCAAACAAACAACACCAAAATATCAAAAACAACACAAAGTACGTATTTGCAGATTCATCTGATCCTTATTTAGTTCAAATAGCTTTCTGCAATTATTTCATCCTTCGAAGCTTGTTATTGAGCTCTTTAAGTTTACTTTCCCCTTCAAAGGTATTACCTACTAACATACCTCTATCTACCAAACTCCGAGTAACTATAACTCGATGTCTCTAACTGACTGTACGTTTCTGTTTCTTTTTTTCCAAGGAAAATATCTCTTGGCCACTCAACCGAAGCAAGCACAAATATTTTCTTCGTCTTTTAATTTGATCTCATCTGGGCCAAGTGGATACATGCACACAACAGCACTCAAGGAGGCATCCATGTCCTTTTGTTCATTTCGTTTCGTTTCCATTTATCAGTGTAGTTCTCGTCCTGTTTTTTCCGGATCTTATACTTTTTTTCTCCATTTTGTTGCTTTTACTTTATTTTTGTATGATTAAAAAATACAACAACAAAAAAAGAAACTGGATGCTGGAAAGACATCACATCGCACTTTGTGTGAAAACTCAAAAATCTTTTCTTTGTGGCACTTGTGAGGATAAAAATTGTTTTTGATATTATATTTTCAAGATATATGAATGTTAAAAAGCAAGAGAAATACAAAACGTGTACAATGAACGAGTTGAGAAGATTTATACAATTTTCTTTGTCATCGCCCTCTTTACTCATCATATTTGTTTTTTTGTTTTTGTTTTTTCTATCCACTTCGTGCCGTTGCCGTCTCCGTCAAGACGTTTTCAGTATGTCATGCGAATTGTTTGCACTCACCTGGAATGATACATGGAAAATTTCTTTAAATTGAGCATTATGTCATTGTCAGAAATGTCCATTGTTGTCTTAGGAAAATGGGCAGCTGGAGGATAGGTAGGAATTATTCTCTCTGTACATTGCTCAACTTATCCTTATCATCAGCGCAATTGCTTTGTTCAAACTCTAACTACTTATATGAGCTGCGACCTGCGTCTGCGAGTAGTTCTTTGAAAGCTATTTCTAAAGCAAATATCAACCTATTCTTTTTCAAATTCATTAATTAAGTGAATTAATTACCATATTAACATATTTGTATATCGAATACTGCCAAAAACTAGTTAAAACTGCACAAAAAACACATTTTAATACTTTCTATGCGACTAACAACTGCGACCTGCGAATTTTCAAATGAGAATTCGCAATTCCACAAAACTACGAATAAATTATTCGCTCGGATTTCAAAAATCACAAATCAAATGAATAAATATTTTATGTTTGTATGATGGTTTGTTTTTTTATGACAGTTCGCAGCTCTCTGCGACTATTCATATGAATGAAATAGCAAATACAACAACCATTCGCAATTCGAAGACGCAGGTCGTATCTCCGTATGAATGGACCTTTAGTCTGGTTTGTTGTTTTTATGACAGTTCGCAGCTCTCTGCGACTATTCATGTGAATGAAATAGCAAATACAACAACCATTCGCAATTCGTAGACGCAGGTCGTATCTCTATTTGAATAGACCTTTATTAACTTTTATATTGTATTTATCGTCTTCGGTGTCCATAGCATCCAATTCAGCTAACAAGAAGTAAGTTATCATCGACCTGTAGCAGTCGCAGTTCCCGGTGAGCATAATTTTCGATGAAGTACTGACCGATGAGTCGTCAGCCCGAAATCCACTCCGGCAACTTTGCTTATTCACGTAGGATTACGGTACCAGTCTCCTGACATATAACTTTTTTTTTTATATTCAATGTAGTTTGGTGTACGAATGAATTGAAAGTAACTTTAAACATTGATTTAAAAAGATGAATTCCAGAAAAAGGTTATTTTCCGGAGTCTTCGGACGATTGTTCTAGTCTCCGGACGATCTTAAATGGAATCTCCAGACAGTTCCACTTAAAAACTCAATATCTCTGTTGATTATAGAGCACATTTTCTGCATTTCCTGATTGTTTGGTATCTTATTAATTTAAAAACTATTGCCTAATTACTGTTATTTTAGACGAAATATAAAAAAGAAAACAAAATCGGAACCAGTCTCCGGACGATCAAAACAGAGTCTATGGACGATTTTAAACTTACTTCGTCACATTTCATTGCTACTTCCCTAACACCTAATTTTTTCGATCGATTCGAATGTCGTGTAAGGCTTACTTTAAGTTGTTTGTATTCATCCTCAAACAAAAATAAAAAAATGGTTAAAATAATTGAAGACTAATCATATCTTCTCACTTCCCTAACCATTCATTCTAAAATAAGCCTCATCGCTATCATTCTGGAGTTGACAAATAAAATATCTTCTGTGCAGCAGATGAGAAGACCAAAATTAAGCTTGGTAGACCCCTGTTGGCTATACATCTAGAATCTAGCTCGTTTATGTGAAGACGAACTGAACTGGCACTTTGCATTGAATATAACGTTTCGTGATGCTTTGCGTTTGCACTTTCTAGTTGAGGTAGATTTCAGTTTGGTCATGTTCCCAGGTTAGGATAAAATCCCCGGCTGGTCAAATCACAATTAGATTTTTAGTCCTTGCCAAAGAAATCAACAAACCGCCCAGTGGGAAAACGTGTTGGTGTATGTCAAATCCGCTCGTATACTCAAGAGACAGTAGAAGAGAAAACTCCCTTTTTCTTTCGATAGCCACCTTAACTTGATAATTTTGGCACTAATAGAGGGTGTGAATCCAGAGAGGAAAACATCAAAGATCCACGTACTAACACTGCTTCTACGTATACATTAAAAATGTGAGGTTCCATTGTTCAATGATGACTGATGATTCTGGCAGCAATCGCCCTGTGTTATTGTTTGTTGAATTTGATTTGATTTTTCGTTTTTTTTTCTTTGTGTTTTTCTATTGCATTGTTCGGAATAGTCGGCGGTGGCGGTAATGAAATCTAAACGTACACAATTTCGATGACAAGCAAGAACTTGACCAGCTGACAATTGATAACATAAATACCAAAAACAATTCTTCTTTAGTTCTCTTTCTGTAGTTTTATTGTTATTGATTCGTTCTTTCACGAATCCTGGACTAGCCTTAATAAGTGTATATTACTGCAAGGACTTAAAGAATTGCAGACAAAAAAGTCACGGCATTATTTAAATTAATTGAAATTAAATTGTTAATGCTTCCGATAAAGTTAAAAAGACTTGAAATATATTTTTGTTATTACATTATACAAAGTATATGTTGAATTTCAGAGTGTTTATATTTTATTTAATATTTTCAAATTTTTAAAAAATTTGCAGAAAACAATGTTTCCAAGAAATTTTTCAAACGAAACAAATATAAGTTTAATCCAAAAAGAGTTTTTGTTTGCCAAAAAGAAAAAATATCAAACCCTTTGAAGCTAAGTCGTTTTCTCTTTCGGAAAACCGCTAATATCTTAAAAGCTCTTTTCGTACCCATAACCAAAGCCTGAATGCTTGGTAAACTAACTGGGAATTTACATTTTAA
This sequence comes from Sphaerophoria taeniata, assembly GCA_943590905.1. Lineage (NCBI taxonomy): Eukaryota > Metazoa > Arthropoda > Insecta > Diptera > Syrphidae > Sphaerophoria > Sphaerophoria taeniata. Next base: position 33,053,756 of record OX016541.1, read on the forward strand.
ATCGGTCTTTTTTGTTTAGCTTTATCTGTATGTCTGGGCTGTGTATTCGTTTTGATCCTTTTTGTGTGCTTCCTTTTTTTTTGTCTGATTAATTTTTGTTTTTATTATGGTTTAGATACAAAGACAAACAATCTTATCTAGAATTTTGATATATACAAATATGTTAAAACCAACTACTAACGTGTATGGAAGAAATATGTATATGGGTCTTGTCTTTCAACTTGAGTTTTTTGTGAGGTTAGAATTTTTCGTTTTGATTTGATGGAACTTTTTTTCTGTAGTCATCAAGATTAAGATTATTTCAATGGATAGGTCTGTAGGGATTTTATTTTATTTTTTTTAGCATGCTTACAGTCAGTCAGTCCATTTTTTTTTCTGTTTGGTATTTGGTTTTATATGATTTTTTTTTATGTACCAATCGGGGATTTTCCTAGATTACATACCCATAGCTACCATAACTTTATAAACATACATATAAAATCAACATGCATATATCCATATGTAAATCGAATAGGCTTTTCTTTTTCTTAAGGATGCTATTCAATATTCGAGATAATTTTTTTATCTACATGTTTGACTTCGAAACAGAAACATCCTTATAACAATACAGGGTATTTGTAAAGAAATCAAGACATATTTTACACTCATACTGGGTGGTCCGTAAGAGAATTAGCGATTTCGTATCTTTTAATAATTTTATCTTGACACTGTCGGTTTTTTCTCGCTTGAAACATAGACAAAAAGTAAGTTTCATACCTCCGCAGAACGAGGTAAGTTGTGGTTACCAAACCATTCCGGGTTATAGGAACAGTAGCAGCTAAAAGATAATTTGTACATATATTTTAACCTCATTCTAAAACTTCTTAAATACATGAATGTAGGAAATCGCCACATTCTTCAAGTAAAACACGATATTTAATTTAAAAATATTGCATAATTGTTGACTTTATTGAACAATGAAATACACTATTGTATCCGCGGACGACCGTACTCCATGAAGTGAATTTAAAGGCTGACTTTAACTAAAACTAATTTTACGTTACTATGATATTGGCTGAGGGAACGGACGCTGTTTTCTCTTTCTATGACATTCGCCATGGGGTTTATTAGTGCGTAGTTAAGTGCTGTTGAATTTCGAACATGTCGGTTTGTCCTGGAGGTGAAAGCATGGATCTTGGCAATTTAGAAAGGAAACATATTCACCAGTAAGTGAACGTGATGACCTACACCTTTAAAATGAAATAATAAATGAATTGACGGATTGAAGCAGGCTGTATGATGAAGATCAATGCGATCCTAAACAGATACTATAGCCTATCATATAGTAAAGGAGGAAATTACGATTAACGAGTACCGAATGTGGATAAACGTTAAGGATATTAGACAAAATGTTGGGTGTATCCCTTGATTGGCTGGTTCATCCCTTCGATCAATGTGGATATACCTGACAGAGGGTGAGCGGTGTCCCTCGTCCGCCAGCTGGAGAAGCTGCGAAAAGCTAATAAAAGCAAAATCTTATAAAGTATGTAATAAATTAGCGTTGCAGAACATCACAAAAATTATACCGTAAGAGTATACAAAATGTGATACCCTCATCCAGGTAGTTGGGTACCGCGGGTAGTGAGGTTTAGCCACCTCACTAGTGGGATGGACCTTCGCGGGGGTTGTGATTATCTGAGTTTGGCCTCAGCTGCTATGCGTAAATCACGGTTAACGGCTCTTCTTTCGGTGACCAAAGTTGAGCAGTTTTCGTGAGCGGACAGCGTCTCTTCTTTCGGTGACTGAAAGTTGAGTGCGGTTTTCCGTGGTGTTACATGAGAAGTTAGTCTAGAAGCAAACCAAGATGAATAAGAGCTGGCACTAATTCAATTGGTACTGGTGTGAATCTAGATACGGGGTATTCGCTTCTTTCTTTTTAGAAAGTTGAGGTGTGCTTTTGTATGCTGGTGGATCATCAGGAAGAGGTTTAGTGTCCTCTTAAATAAAACATAGTGACTCAGCTGACTTCGGTTAGAATTTGTCACGCCGACAGTGTGGATATGTCCACCGTGAGATAAGGCTTAATTGCTAGGTGCTCACGTCAAATATTTCTTAATGTCGGTTTAACCAGTGTTGCCGTCCTCACATTAAATGAATGTAGATGAAAACTCCATAAAACAATTGTTTTCTATCTTTTTACAAGAAATATTTTGTACTTACCTATTAAAAACCGTTCTTATTTAGGTTTCTGCTTCTTCGTTTCCCCATTCATAGCATAATGACTTTATTCAAAATAACAAAACTTAAGTTCAATTAAAATCTTGACACCTATGGCTTACGCCAAACCTGAATGGCTCTAAGCCTCGCATCAGTTTCAATTTGGTTCAAAATTAATGCCGACTAAATTTCCAAAATTAAAATGTGTATTCCGACACAAACTCAAATTTGATATGAGCTAAAGATTGCATCAAAAATGTACATAAGCCTAATAAGTTCAAAATTAAAAAAAAAAAGGAAACGAAAAAAATTGCCAATCTCTGTAGAACAAGTCATTCCACAACGCATACAAACATAATTCGAGGATTTATTTTCATGGGCTCCCCGACATTCACTCAATGAGCCGTGTGAGCAATTTGTATGCCTACATACCTCTTATTTCATGTTCTCGATTGAAGCGATATATGTTCAAGAAATTTGTGTAGGCATCACAGAAGCACCTACTTCTTCTGTGTAGGGCGGCGGGCGGCGGGCGGCGGCCCTTAACTTTACGACAAGCTTATGAAGTTCACTTAAGCGCACAAAAGAATCTTTATGCAATTTTGTTTGCCGGATATTAATTTTTATACAAACATCCAATCCTTCCTGAAGGATAATAACACACACCCACATACATTAATTTCATATGAGCTAGAAGCAAAGCAAAAGAAATACACAACGAAACGAAAGGAAAAAAATGCCAAGCACACTGAATTAGATTTTTGAATCATTCGTTGAAGTATCTTCCTTCCCCATCCGTTGTCCTCTTCCCTTTTAACATCGCCACTCTACTCTCAACAGCCAACATCTTTTCCTTACACCTTCCGTTCTATTGTAAATATACCAACACTTCCTTGAAGACACAAAAAACGTAACAACAACAAAAAATTGCAAACTTAGCAAAAAAGAAAAGAAAAAGACGACCAACAAAAAAATTATATTTATATTCCGAGCATAAGACGAAAAGGAAGCGAAATTGTATCATTTTGTTTAAACTCCTTTAAATTGCCCGAGAATAATGATAAATGCAAGTCGACGTGCGAAAAAATATCCTTAAGGCAAAAAACCGTGTACGTGAATTGTCAAAAAATGCTTGGCCTTATTTTTGTTGACATTCTATTTCAACCAAGGACTTAAAATTTGAATAATTTCACATTGCGAACCGAAGGCGTTGAATTTATGAGGGCGACTTAGACAAGAATGGAAAAAAAATCCACTTCTAGACAGGCAATTTTGAAATGCTTGCAAAAGATGATTAATTTGTTCCTTGAAATTCAAAACGTTTTCGTAGACGACCGACACCCTTTTTATATTTTTTCTTTTTTTGAATTTTTGAAAATTTAAAATTGGATCTGGAATTCTGCCAAATTCCGCCCTGATGCACATTCTTGTCAAATTTCTAAACATGTTATTTTTTTTTTTATTCGCTATCCTTATGAAAAGGTATGTTTTTTTCTGTTTTTTGTTATCCCCTGCTCAATTTATAAAGGTGCCAACAGATAAGCATGTTTGGTGTGTGGCATGCCTTCACACAGGAGCCACCGCAGAATGTCGCTCTTATGTAGCACGCTAGCGGTATACGTGATTTGAAATAACCAAAAACACTTACCCTCTGCATTATAAACGAAATTATGAACAGAACCAACAAGGACAAAAAAAAAACATCGAAAGAGCGAAAAATTGTCAAAAATTATAACGAAAACAAAAAAGACAGAACATTAAATTTACACAGGTACATATTGAATATTCTGCCCGCGGAAGAATTTTAAAATCAACAAATAAATAATTTGAATAATATTCGGGGATATGCACAGGCACACATGTATCGAATTGTTGTGAAATATGCAAAAGCTCAAGAGGCAATTTTGTGTGCTTTATTGAAGGTGCGGGTAGATTTTGTTTTAAATATTTAAAGATGTTAAAAATAAAACTTTGAAAAATCGAAATCAAGGACCTTAAATATTAAAGCGCATGATGATGATAGAAAATGTCTCGAGATTACTTTTTGTCAAGAGCTTATTGATATCTCATATACAACAACCTTACTTACTTACTTATCTGGCTCACAATCCATCAGCCTGAGATACTGCAGCCTTCCATCGTGAACGGTCCCTCGCATGCACTCTCCTGTCGCCGAAACCAAGCGCTCTGGCATCCATAGTCACTTGGTCTTTGTACCGTAGGTTCGGTCTTCCTTGTCGTCTCGCACCTGGGGACTGGGATGAGAAGACTTTCTTGGCTGGAGCATTGTCGTCCATTTGCTCGATGTGGCCGAGCCAATGTAGTCGTCTTTTCTTGGCCTTCTGGACTACATCCACATCTTGGTACAGCTCATACAGTTCTCGGTTGTACCTTCTTCTCCATTCGCTATCGTCGCATACGGGACCGAAAATCCATCGAAGAATTTTTCTTTCGAAAGTGCCCAGTATCAATTCCCCTTTTTTACTTATCGTCCAGCACTCGGCGCCGTAGAGTAGGACTGATAAAAACAAAGTTCTGTATAGCAGACACTTTGTCTTTCGAGTGAGGAGTTTTGAACGCAGTTGTTTGGCCAACCCGAAGCAGCATCGGTTCGCTAGGATAATTCTTCTTTGGATCTCCACTAAGGTGTCGTTTGTGGGGTTGATGTTTGTTCCAAGCTAGGTGAACTCCTTAACTACCTCGAAATTGCTGCTACTAACAGTGACGTTTTGTCCTAGGTGGTGGAAAGATGTTGCTTTGTTTGTTGATAGCATCTACTTTGTTTTGTCCTCATTCACTTCAAGATTAACGAGTTTTGCCTGTTCTTTAATCGCTGTGAAGGCCTCAAGCACAGCTCTCTTGGATCGACCGATGATGTCTATGTCATCCGCATAGCCTAAGAGCTGGGTGCACTTGTTGACGATAGTGTTTTCCGTGCTCACACCTGCCTTGCGCACTATCTGCTCCAGGACTATGTTGAAAAAGTCACATGACAACGCATCTCCTTGTCTAAACCCTGCGCATGTTTGGAATAACTCGGATGAGCTGTTACCCATTTGCACACTGCACTGCGTATTGTTTAGCGTCATGCGGCACAGCTGGATCAGTTTGTTCGGGATCCCGAATTCAGACATCGCCATCATAAGCTCTTGGCGATGGATGCTATCATAAGCAGCTTTAAAGTCGATGAAAAGCTGGTACAACTACCTACTTTTATTCAATTTTAAAATCGACCCACCCTTAATGAAAAACCCTTTATTCCTTTGTCTTTTAATTAATTGTTATTAGTAATTCCTAGAAAACAATAACTAATGTCAGGTTTAAATCATTTTTTTTCTAAGGATTGTTATTACTAAATACATGTTCTCAACCTTTGCATTAGTTAAGAAATAAATGATATACGCACTATATGACTTTAATCTCTCTTTTTTTGCAGAAACATTTTCACCGAACCTCACTATTAATTAAGGCATTTAATCATAAGTTTCGCTTGGATCTGGAGTTAAATTCGTAAGTACAAAAAAAAATCCTTTCAAAGACATAAAAATAATAAGAAAAAAAATCGTGACTTGCAACTTGTACGTTCTCAATTGCACACCCAAGTATATGAGTTTTACGCAAACAAACAAAACCGTAAACTTCAACTTTAACTTTCTAAGTACACGTACACATACGTATTTGTTTTTCAATGCGAACAAAACATGAAACAGCAATCCAACAAACAATGTCCTTGTTCAACTTGATATATGAAAAAAATTTAATAAGTCTTCCAAATGCCGAATGAAACAATGCAGGAAAAAAACTTTGGAAAACAAAAAAACAAATTAAAGAACGGAAAAATAATAATTCAAAATTTGTATGTGTTTTTTTTTGTGTGTGCAATAAAATGAATAAACATTCCGTACATGAAAATTCTTAACTATAAAAAAAATGCGAGGGTACATAATACAAAAACTTATTCAAAAAGGATAACTAAAAATAATTCCGTCTACGACGTCTAGACAAAAGAGTTTGATGTTTGAATACCAATATATAGAATGTGTGTGTGGATGCATGAGTGTGTATCGTTAATATAAAAAAAGGAACAAAAACGAAAAAATATCATGTACGAAGCGCAACACACGAGTTCCTTTTGATCTACTTGTATCCTGAATACATACATACATAAATATATTGTATCTAGTCATCTTATGTGAGCCTATGTTTGAATTTGTTTCATAATAAAACAGCGTTTTTAATTTGGTATACAAAAAAGGATAATAATTATTCTGAAAAAAAATGTTGTATCCTGCGAGTGGTAGTAGCTATGTATGGTATGTAGGTTTGTCATGCATATGGATGCATACAATTTATTCATCTTAAGGACGTTGTTTGAATATAAATGCCATTCATCATCATAATAAAGATGTCATAATTCACACGTTAAGGATTATGTTATTTTTTGCTTCCTTTTTTTGGTTTGCACATAGAGGTTCCTATGTGGAATCGTCTTATCAACGTCTGCACGGAAAAAAGACGACAGATATCATACGAAGCAAAGACAAAAATAATTATGGTCTACTCATACGGTCGATGAACTTTTATATTCACAACAAAAACAGAAAGTTTGTGATTTTAGAGTTCATAGTATGGTACCTACCTACTATTATATTAAAGTCAATTTAAAGCAGTCGTAGCAAAAAAAAAAAACTTTAATTATTTCTTTCAATCGGAGTCTACACGATAATCTGGCTGTTGTCGCACTGTCTATACTCTATATAGTAATCTAATCTGTATCTTGTTCATATACCAAGAAGTTCCCAAAAAAAGAAAAACAAAATATGAAGACTTTACCTGCTAGTATTTTGAAACCTTTTTTATAAGTGTTTTGTCTTAAACGTTTATATTATATTATTGGAAAAAAAGGTGACGGTGAAGAATTGCTATTAAGCGTTACGTACGTTACTCAAAATTCAAGTTAACTCAGCTGGAATTAATCAGCAATAAGACGCATCCAGAAATCTAAGTACGACTTGTTTCGAATGATTTATAACTACTATGTAAATCCGAAGCTTGCAGTCGGGATCAAGTTAAATAAGTAAATAGATTGGCACGACAGCTCTTGAACAGCCAAGGCCTAAATGGCTTGCTCTCATCAACAATTCTCTTGGTGCGTGTGAAGAATTGAGACGATCTATAAAATTTAACGCCGATTCCGAACGGCAAAGTTAAGAAGCACTTTTTCATGACATTGATACTCTTGGAAGTTTTGTCAGTTCTTCGCAAGAGGCAGTGCCCGTGAAAAATGAAATAAAAACCATGGGCACGAGTAGGACTCGAACCCACAACGTTCTGCTTAGCAGCCAACGCACCTAACCACTGGATCAAGTTGGTTGGGTTTTTAATGGGGCGAGGTTACCTCAGCTTCAGGCCTAATCTTGTTTGTGGAGGATATTATGACACGTAGACTAGTCTGAGGTTAACAAGGTTTTGATTCTACTCGTCACTTTTAATCAAGTTATCATCATTGCTCAACACAGGCTGTCGCTTTACAAGTATGGACTTCTTATCTAAACCTTAAACCTCTCAACTCCAAAATAGTGGCAGCAAACTCATGCGTAAGGCATAGAGTGACCTCTCAATGCATCAGTCACAACACTTGCCATACTACTATATACATAGATCGCTGGGACTTTACCACTCCTAAAATGGTATTCGGTAGTTTTTTTCCATATTTCCATTCCTTCAAGGTCCTTTTGGGCAGAAGTTGCACCTCTGTACCCTCGCTAAAGAAATTATTAGTGGTAACTTAAAGCTTGTGTGTGCAGTTTTCCCGTCACTTAACAAAGTTACAATATGAATTGTTATGCAAATAATTCCCCCCACATCGAAACCTCACTTCCCCGATACCCCTCACCCCCGCTACCAAGTATCCCGCTTCTCGTTACCCGTTTACGTCTTGATTTACAATATCGGTGTACTTATAATGTTGTTATTTCGCCGTGCATTCCATTATGAATAGTGAAGTTCCTGGTATTGATGTTTTTGGCCTTTAACATAGTTCTGATCCACTGATTTTTGACGTTCTGTGCAATGTTTGGGAAAACAATTTCTACCAATTTGGCTTTGCTTTCTGTGATCTTACAGAAGTTTGCTGGCAATGTGATATATGGCCAAATTCAAATTCCAAAACCCATTAATTGTTTTGCAAAATTTGCTGTACACCTACGTTGGTTTTCAAAATTAAACTGATAATTTGAGAAAAAGTTTAATCGGATAATCAGATTAGAATTCCCAAAGATTAACATTAGTATATAGCAAAACATCATTTTGTGGGTCAGATAGCCTATGATGTTACTCAGGGTGAATGTAGCTTTCTAATGAGGAACAATTATTTGAAATCCGATAAGTAGTTTTTGACTTTAGTAGTTACAAACAAACAAAAATACAAATATTTCCTCTTAACAATATTAGTCTGATTTAATTTACAAAGATTTATCTATGCTAATATTAAAAAGCTGTAGCGTTTGTTTGTTTGTCTGTTTGAACGTGCTTATCTCAGGAAATACTATTCCGAATCGTTGAAAAATGCGTTTTGTGTTGGATAGCCCATTTATCCAGGAACTCTTTAGGCTATACGAGTATTAATCACATGACAATGTTGCAAAACGGGAAAATAAATCATATTCGAAGGCTTCCGCTGCATGCGCTGCTTAAACGGTTAACTTACCCAAAAATATGTGTTTAAGAATCATTACTTTTTATATGATCTTAATTGTCCGGGACAGAATATATCTATCTTATAAGATTGGCTCCCACTTGGCAGGTGGAAGAAGAAGGCCCTCACGTTATCTGCAACTATATCTAATAAGGCGTCGCAGTACAAGACGCCCACAACTTGGGCGAAATATTGTCAGTGCTGAAATTTTAATTGGTGTAGGTAGGTAGGTAGAAATGGCTGTCCTGCTTCGCGCAGGACACAATTAGCGCTGAGTGCGCCGTTTTGATACCATACCTCGTGAGATTCTGAATGGATTTGAAAATGGGCTATGGATGGTGCACGTTCCGCACATGCAGTCCTATGTAAAATATAAAATGTAATTTTATTCTCCTACCCTACGGCCTATTATCTCATAGTACCATTTAGTGAGGGAGAAATAAGGGGGAGGGGGTTAAAGCCACTTTGTGCTATTTAGGTATGAGATCAAATCTTTGATCTTGAATTCTGAGAGTTCCTCAATACCGTTGAAGAATTCCTTACCAAAGTGGAGTGCTCTTTTCCTGGCCAGGGCCGGACAATGGCAAAGAAAGTGTGGGACTGTTTCTTTTTCATCCCGGTTCTCGCAGCTGCGGCAGAAAGGGTTATGTGGTATACCCAATTTTGCTGCATGCTCCCCTACAGGCCAATGCCCAGTGCAGGTAGCGACAATCCTTGCTATGTCATGCCTTGGTTTGGAAATTAAATTGATTGATTTTGGTTTGTTATAGGCGGGCCAGATTTTCCTGGATATAACGCAACTCGTTAAACTACTCCACCTATGATTTGCTTCTGATGTGTATTTGGTCAGGATATTGCCCTTCACAACTCCAAGAGGAGCATATACTCTCACTGCCAGAGAGTTGTGTAGGGCTGATCCTTGCCTAGCTAGCTCATCTGCCTTCTCATTTCCCTCATAGCCCCTATGGCCCGGTATCCAGATAAGAGTGACGCTCATATCCAGTTCCTTTAAGGCCTCTTTACATTGCTGGACCAGTTTGGAGGATGATAAAGCTGAATCAATGGCTTTAATAGCTGCCTGACTGTCTGTTAGTATAGCTACATTTTGGTTCTGACGGATATTTTTAAGGGCTGTACAAGCTTCCCTTATCGCCAACAGTTCTGCCGGGAACACGCTGGCGAAATCGGGAAGTCTATAGGTTTTTGAAATCTCAAGAGATTCACAGAAGACACCTGCACCAACACCGCATTCCATCTTCGAACCATCCGTGAAGATAGTTGTGTCGAAGTCTTCCGTCACAACGCCTTCCTCCCAGTCGGTTCTTGACGGGAGCAAGACTCTAAACTTCTTTGAGGTGTCTAGGGTAGGGATGCAGTAATCGGTGGTTGTGGATAGGATGTCTGATGGTATCAGGCTTGTTTGGTTGCAGTGCCCGTAAGATCTAGGTTTCCAGCAGCCTATTTCTTTGAGTCTCAAGATACTGCAGGACACCTGATATTTAATAAAGAGGTCAATCGGAAGAAGGTCCAGGATGACGTTGAGTGCATCCGTTGGACAGGACCTGATTGCCCCTGATATCCCTACGCAAGCATTTCTCTGCACCTTTGTAAGCTTGTTTACTATGTAGGCTTTGCTGAGAGCGGGCCACCACACAATGGAACCATAGACCAGTATCGGTCTTACAACCGCTGTGTATGTCCATTTTATCATTTTTGACTGGAGGCCCCACTTTTTGCCGAATGTTTTATTGCAGGCGTAGAATGCGACACACGACTTTCTTACCCGCTCTTCGATGTTAAGCTTCCAGTTTAATTTGGTGTCTAGTATCACGCCCAGATATTTTGCACTGGAAGACAATGATAGTGCTTGTCCGTTTAACCGAGGTAGAGTGAAGGGTGGTACCTTGCTTTTGGTGGTGAAAAGCATCAACTCGGTTTTGTTGCTGTTAACACCTAGTCCGCAGCTCGCAGCCCAGGTGCTTACTTTCTTCAAAGCCATATTAGTGATTTCACTGATCACGCTTGGAAATTTTCCTGAAACTAGAATGACCAAATCATCGGCGTACGCAACCGCTTTCACTCCACTACTCTCGAGTTTCACCAGAACGCTGTTCATGACCAAAAGCCTCCTTGAGGTGTTCCTCTGCTGGCATATTTGGTACACGTTGAATATCCTAACTTTGATTGAATCCTCCTATTACTTAGCATGGATATTATCCACCTTCTAATGTAGTTCTCAACACCGAAGTCTGCAAGTGATTCAGCGATAGATTCAGTTAGGACATTGTTGAAAGCTCCTTCTACGTCTAAGAAGGTGGCTAGGGTATATTCCTTGAAATGAATCGTGTTTTCTATCGTTCTCACTACCTCGTGAAGGGCAGTCTCTGTAGATCTGCCCCTCATGTAGGCATGTTGCGAGTTAGATAGGGGACAACTACTCAGAATGCTCCTTATGTGAGATTCTACGATTCTCTCCAGGGTTTTAAGAAGAAAGGAAGTAAGGCTTATAGGTCGGTAATCTTTGGGAGATTCATGCCCTCTTTTACCAATTTTTGGTAAGAAAACCACTTTTACCTGCCTCCAAGACATGGGGACATGGTTTAGTAAGAGGCAACCTTTAAAGATACTCTCAAGCCGTGGTACTACTAATTCAAGCTGATTTTGCAGCATTATAGGTAGTATTCCATCAGGGCCTGGAGATTTGTATGGCGAGAAGGTCTTAATAGCCCAGACTATATTTTCTCTAGTTATAAGGGCGTTTACCTGCTCTATGGGGGTTGGCATGTTGAAAGTCAGGTTGGATTCGGTTGGTTCTTCTGCACATCCTGGGAAGTGTACGTTCATTAGTAGCTCTAATGTCTCCATTGGAGATGCTGTCCAGCTTCCATCTGGTTTTTTAAGAAATGAGGGGTTCGAATGTTCTTTCGATAGAACCCTACTAAGCCTGGCCGAATCTTTGATGTTTTCGATGGACTGACAGTACTCTTGCCATCCTTGCTTTTTGGCTTGAGCTATAGAACGCTTGTATATTCTCAAGCAGTCCTTATAAGGCTGATAAAATTAATGCTTATAGCAGATATTAAAAATGGTTCTTGTTATTTTCCTCAGATTAGATAAGTCGTCATTCCACCAAGGTGGAAAGGTTTTCTTACTGTATCTTATCGGACAAGAGACCTTGAATGCGGTGTTCATAGAGTCCTCGAAGTTTGAAATCTCTAACTCAAGATCTGTTACCGAGTCGTTACTCGCGTTCGGTATACTGCGCAACTTTGAGCCAAAGATCTGACTAAATTTCTTCCAGTCAATTCTTCTTGGATTTCTATAGGGGGAAGGAGATTTTATTTCAAATTTAAGATCAAATAGAATCCGTCTATGATCAGAAAAGGAGTTAAGAAGAGATACTCTCCAATTTTCGATGGAGAGGTTGCCATAAATATTGACAAATGTAACGTCTAACACATCTTCCCACCCTTCTGAGTTGTCCGTACTCGGAAAAACGAAAGTGGGAGTATTGCCCCTGTTACATATAGTCAAGTTATTTTCGATTATATAATTAAAAAGAGACTCACCTCGCTCATTAATTTCACTGTTGCTCCAGATTGAGTGCCTCGCGTTCGCATCACTCCCTACAAGCAGACTTGTTTGTCTGGCTTTTGCCTCTGCCACAAGAGTACGCACCTCCTCAGGCGGTGACTCTATGTCATGCGCCATGTATGAGGATGCAAGAATCAAGCCCTCCGCTTGTTTCCCCTCTAACCTAACAACTGTTAAGTCAGAAGTGCTAAAGTTTGGACACAGAAAAGCAATTGGTGTAGAAATGAATAAAATTGTAATCATTTCACGAATCCCAATAATAATAATTCCTAAAGATTAACCATTCCAATTTGAAAGGCTGCAATTCCCCATTAAAATTAGTTTTGCTATGACAATTTATTAAAGTGCAAGGGCAAACACTTAGGGTAGCGGGGAAGAACCTAGAAAAGCCATGCTTCTCCCATAGACAGCTATGCGCTGCGTTTTTAAGGGGGTCCAATAAATAGAAGCTTTTCATTCTTTCAACTAATCGAAAAACGGCGCAGGGTCATAAGTCCACGGGCCAAAAGCCCACAAATCAATTATGGACTTTTAACCCACCATAGTGGGTTAGAAATCCACAAAAAAATCGGTCAGTATTCCATAAAATAAACGAAGTGTAAGGAAAAACCAACAGAAATTTATTTTTCTTACTTTGTCACAAAAAATGGGAAAATAATTGAAACTTTAAGTTTCGATAAATTCACATGTAAAAAGAGAACAGGAAAGAACTATAATTCATAAAAGAAGTTCAAATTCTTCTTTTTTACAGAGTTATTCAATGTGTTCTTTTTGGCAAAAATGAAATAAACACAAATGAATTTAGTTTTTGAACCAACTTTTTTCTATTAAAAAAAATCGCGCGTTGAGTTAATTAAGAAAAGCAACCACTACCACTATACATCTTGTGATGCACACAAGGGTTTTGAAAGCAGATGTTGCATTTCTATGTTCAAATGTTTCTGCCAACGCAAATCACGACTATTGTTGATGCCACCTCAAAATATTTCTCCGATTTAAATGGATCGACACTTTGGAGAACGGGATCTTTCTTGTCCTCGTCTCGAGAAACCAAAATGAGCCACCGAATAAGAGGATCCGTCAAAAAACAAGAGTCGACACTTGGAGATTTCTTTAATTTTTTATAAATTTATTGTCTTTCACTTTTTAATATCAAAAAAAATGGTGTCTTTAATAGTTCCTTGTATAAAATTTAAGTTTTACAGAAAAAGGTGTAGAAAGAAAAAAGCACAATGGCTGTGGAGATGTTACCTCTTAGAATGTTCGATTCAGAATGAATAAATAAAAAATTAAAAGCAGCGTGCCTAAGATGGCTGCCGAAAAAGTTTTGTTTGGTTTATTTTGAGTTGAGCATCGTTTTTCACTTTTGACTGAGGATGATGCCGATTCGGAACATTCAAGATCGATTTGTTTGATTTCGCGTGAAGCGAACGAACACAAATTAAGCCACAAGGCACACCAAATCAGACAAGACACAAAATCGTGGACACAAGTCCATTTCTCTTACGAGGCAACACACACCGAAAAAGACACGGCAACGGCACAATAAAAAGTCTTTCCCGCTCGTCGATTGCAGCAAATACATGGGGTTGTATTGGAGCAAAACACACCAAAGAAGACAAAATGTCAACTCCTAAAAGTACACACCGTCTTATGAAGTAACACACACCAAAGTGAATAAAACAAACAAACAGAAATCAGTTGTATAGGTTGTATAGGAGCAACTCTAACCCAAGCGGACAAATACAAGACATTTTGTCTTTGTCGTCCTCGGTGTGGGTTAAAATCCGATTTGTGTGATTTGGTGTTTTTAGCCTAAGAGACTTAATTTGGGGTGAGAAATTAAAAAAATTCGCGTGAATTTGACTTAAATAGTTATAAGTTGAATTTAATATATAATTAATTTAATTAAAAGTTGTTTGCTTTTATTTATGTTTGGGGTGTATAACACCAACCATTGTAACAACTAATTTTTGACTGTGGATGCCTACACAGCTCATCGTTGATTTTTCTTAACCACGCGGGCATAGCCGCTGGTACCAGCTAGTTATATAATACAGTCAAAAAGTACTGAACAAAGCCCAACGTTCGGCATGTCCATAAAACTTTCGTAGTTTTAATTTTTTAATGTTGAAAAACAAAGTAAAAAATAATCGTAAGTAAAGTTTGAAGCTTTTTAAATTTTAATGAAATTATTTCATTTCAACTTTAGGTAAGGTCTACTGAACAAAATTAATAAAATACCAATTTTTAACGAAAATCACTTCAAAAGTTTAAAAACCTAATATCTAGAAATTGCAAAATCATTTCAATCAATAATACAATGCTCAGAAAAAAAACACAATACCGCCTATATATTTAGTTTTTCTGTTTATTAGTTGAGAAAAAATCTCTGCAATGTAAACAAAATCATTTTTCCAAAATAAAAATAGAAACAAAGCAAAACAAAGACTAAAAATGTGATCGTAAATATTTATAAATTACATTTTGCACCGACCGACATAAAATAAAAAACCCTCGATTTTTATGTGAATACTTTTTGTGAATGTACTTTTTATAGGGTAACGTGTGCGTGTTGTCTGATTTTTTCTTGTATTTTTATCCAAAGCAATTTGTATGTAAAATGTAAATACACTCAATGTTTCCAAAAAAAAGCAGAGGTATGTGAGGTAAAAATACCGGAAGAAAAATTTGTTTTTTTTTTTGTGTGTGTGCGAGCTTACTATATAAATTGCATACTGATTGAAATTGAAATTGAAATTATGATTATTGTAAAAAAAATCAAGGGAATGTATGGCTGGTTGATGATGGAGCCTGAAACGACCAAGAAGTGCTGCGAAAAGGATTGACGTAAATGACACTGTCAAGTGCGAAAAAGGGAAAGTGATTGCCAACAGATGTTATGCTTTGATAACGACATCGACAGTGGCAAAAGGGATCGATACTTGGTGGACGATTGTGGCATAGCGAGGCGGGTTATATTTGCGAGCATAATTCTCAGTGTTCATTTTAGAATAAACGACGTTTTTTTTATTTTTATTCAAAAATAGATAACGAGGGTGTTAGGAAATGACATGAAACCTTTCACAAACTTATCGCTATCGAAAACGAGCTGCAATAAATTTTCTATTTCACTTATATGAATAATAAAATAAAGTTGGCAACGTTTTGAAGATTTTCTCTCTACAAATATCCTTGCAAAGACAAAACAACACGATAAATGTTACCCATGTGTTTGTAACTATTGCTGGGTCTTCTAAAAGTTCTCATAAAATTGTTGGTTCTCTTATTTTTGTCATAAAGACACTTGAATTGAAATAAATTTAACTTTTCTTATCCAATAAAAACTGCGTTAGTTCTTAGACACGGCCATAAGGACCGACTTGGGCAGTAATGCTTTAACCTGCGTAGAAACGTTACGTAAGGAAATTAAAAGCCTTTGAGATTCCTGACCCTACAATTGATGGTGCTTTCAAACAACGATCGATGATGTGAGCTTTTTCTAATTTTAAACGTCAGCTCCTACTTAACTTTCCTTCTTTTCTCATCACTCACACCTACGCCTGAAATTCACGTCTGTACGAAACAAAATTATAGAAATTTATCGTCTCTGAGATTCCCCCAATCAATCACATCCAAGCAAATGAGTCCCATATCCCATTCCTCTTATCTTCAACATAATTCTCTTTCAAACCTCGCTAAATATATTACTTTCCAGCGAAATATGAACAGGACGTTCTTCATCTGCTTTATCACAAAGCCAAGCATTTCATTTTGCTACACAATAAGTATGACATCGCCCGCAATACAATCACATACCAGCACACGCATTATTCGTTATGCATAATGAATATGAATGAATTTGCTTCCCACACGCGTTTCAGGTCCTTGCGTCAGCTTCACGTTCCGTTTCCGATTAAGTGATGAGACTTGTTTTAATAGCTCTGATATAGCACAAGCAACACACTCAAACCCGCACATTCTACATTCGGAATTCGTAAAAATTATAAGAACTCACGAACGAACTTATCCAAATTGATTTGTCACTCTCGAGAGGTTTTGATGGTTGGCGGCGAGCGGCGAGAGAAACGTTTCAGCGAATCTGAATGCTTTCGTAAAGGATTTATAAATTAAATCATTTCGTAATAGCTGTAGTGCTTCCCCTCACCAGCACCGCCACCACCGCGCCACCAGCCAGTGTACGTCATCGCACTCGAAACCCAAAATTATCAACAACAAAAGTAATATCCGGATTCAAAAATGTAAATGACAAGTAGACACGGAAGACACGTAACGTTTATTTTCCTATAAGAATACAATGAAAAAAATGTATTAACTTGTTATTATTACGCGACGCGAACGCACGCTCTTTGCTTCTGGTTGAGATTTTTTGTTGCTTTTATTAAACAAATAAAATTGTACACAAAAACAAGATTAATGAAAAATAAATCGATGGAATTGTTTGCTTGGCAATGAATTTATTCGAAATTTACAAAAGAATATCCAATCCTTACATGTCCCTATATCCCCAATGGCAATGATGTGTGTGCGTCGTCGTCGTCGGTCGCCACGACTGATGCCGCTGGCTGGCCGCTGCTGTCGCCATGTTTGTGTGTCGCAAAATAAATATAATAACAATTATGATTATAATTTACTTGTAAAAGCGTTAAGGACTCCATTGGGATGTGTGTTTCGACATATCCTTTTTTTTATGGCGAAATCGAAACCCACGGCAAATCCCAAAGTGGTAAGGAAATAACTTAAAATCTCGAATATTAATAACCGAGTATTTACGGAACTGCTTGTAGCTTTAAACAGTCAATTCGAAGGGAAGGATCAATTTAACAAATTAATCTCCTGATGACGTGTTTTTCACCCTCGATTTTAAAACAATTTCAATAAATGCAAATAATTATGGGTATGGACAAACAGCTTACAATGTGCCTTGTGTAACATAATTAGTGACCATAATCATACAAAGGGTAAACCATGTAGTGGGCTGTTTTTTCAATCATAGTTTATTTGGACACTAATAGCTGTTTCCCCCTTGGTATCCTGACTGAAAATCAGTATTATCTATATCTATACTAATATATAAAGTAAGACTTTTGTTTGTTTGTCGGTTGTATGTTTGTAGTCGATAAACTAACAAACAAACAAAAGTCCAACTTTATAAATGATGCACAAATGTTCTTTCATGCACTGAATGTGCAGTAGGATATTCTGAAAGTTAAAGAAATAATTATTAAAAGGAAAACACATTGATTTTTAATTTTACTTACCCGAAATTTTGTTTTTAAATTCAGAAAAATGACAGAGTGACAGGCGACATCAATTTTTGAACTGTCTCTCTATTTTTATTTCATTTCATTTCATCTCCTTTTCATTCTTCCTTACTATATTTAAGGCTGAACTCATAGAGGCCAGTTATAGCTATCATTGGTTTTCATCATTGAAACACATCATTGGAATTTTTCTGGTAGGTCGGTTATAGCAATCATTGAAAATTTCTGTCCGGAAATTTTTTCCTGCCGTAATTCTATCATTGGAACTGTGAGAAGTTGAAACACAGATAATTGGAATTGTACAAAACTGAAACGCAAATCATTGGAACTGTTTGTTTCATTTTTTGACACAATACAATCAGCTGTTCAGGAAAATGAATTTACAACCGGAAAATGGAAAAACACAGTTTAACTGTTTTTTGTCAATAAAAATTCTTGGAGTGATTTCCGATCTATTGGTATATAATTTGCACTTCTATCCAAAAGAAAACATAGTTGAATATCCATTCAAAGATTTTTCCGGATCCATTTTAATGATAGCTATAACCGGCCTCTAACAACGGATATTTTAAAAAGGCATAGATTCAAGTTTCCACAATCTACGTGCATGAAAATTTCGCATTATGAATATTGGTTTTCAAAGGGAAAATTGCATGTAAGTGTAGGTGCATTGGTTTTCAAATGGAAAACTGGAAGATTTCAATACGGGTTTTCGAATAGAAAATAGAAAGTACTTGAGGAAAAACGCGGAAAACTCATTGGTTTTCAAAGGGAAAATTGCATGTAATTGTAGGTGCATTGGTTTTCAAATGGAAAACTCGAAAATTTCAAAATAGGTTTTTGAATGGAGAATAGAAAGTTCTTGATGAAAAACTCGGAAAACTCATTGGTTTTCAAAAGGAAAATTGCATGTAAATGTAGGTGCATTGGTTTTCAAATGGAAAAGTGGAAGATTTCAATACGGGTTTTCGAATGGAAAATAGAAATTACTTGAGGAAAAACGCGGAAAACTCATTGGTTTTCAAAGGGAAAATTGCATGTAATTGTAGGTGCATTGGTTTTCAAATGGAAAACTGGAAAATTTCAAAATGGGTTTTCGAATGGAGAATAGAAAGTTCTTGAAAAACTCATTGGGTTTCAAAGGGAAAATTGCATGTAATTGTAGGTGCATTGGTTTTCAAATGGAAAACTCGAACATTTCAAAATAGGTTTTCGAATGGAGAATAGAAAGTTCTTGAAGAAAAACTCGGAAAACTCATTGGTTTTCAAAAGGAAACTTGCATATAATTGTAGGTGCAATGGTTTTCAAATGGAAAACTGGGATTTCAAAACGGGTTTTCAAATGTAAAACAGAAAGTTCTTGAGGAAAAATTCAGAAAACTCATTTGTTTTCAAAGGGAAAATTGCATGTAATTGTACCTAAGTAAATTGGTTTTCAAATGGAAAACTGGAAATTTCAAAATGAGTTTTCGAATGGAGAATAGAAAGTTCTTGATGAAAAACTCGGAAAACTCATTGGTTTTCAAAAGGAAAATTGCATGTAATTGTAGGTGTTTTGATTTTCAAATGGAAAACTGGAAAATTTCAAAATGGGTTTTCGAATGGAGAATAGAAAGTTCTTGGTGAAAAACTCGGAAAACTCATTGGCTTTCAAAGGGAAAATTGCATGTAACTGTAGGTGCACTGGAAAATTTCAAAATGGGTTTTCGAATGGAGAATAGAAAGTTCTTGATGAAAAACTCGGAAAACTCATTTTTTTCAAAAGGAAAATTGCATATAATTGTAGGTGTATTGGTTTTCAAATGGAAAAGTTTTTGCATATAATTTGAGCTGTATTGTTAAGTTTGTAAGTCCGGTAAGGACTCTTTATCCGCTCAATCCTCAATGAGTTTTTATAAAATTTTCACTTTATTTCAAAACGTGTTTTCCAATGAAAAACAGAAAGTTCTTGAGGAAAAATTCGGAAAACTCATTTGTTTTCAAAGGGAAAATTGCATATAATTGCATATAATGCACCTAGCATTGATTTTCAAATGGAAAATAGAAAGTTCTTGATGCAAAACTCAGAAAACCCATTGGTTTTCAAGAGGAAAATTGCATTGTTGTTGTATTGGTTTTCAAATGGAAAACTGGAAAACTTCAAAATGGGTTTTCCAATGAAAAATAGAAAGTTCTTTATGAAAAACTTAGAAAACTTTTTGGTTTTCAAAAGGAAAATTGCATGTAATTGTAAGTGCATTGATTTTCAAATGGAAAAGTTTTTGCATATAATTTGAGCTGTATTGTTAAGTTTGTAAGTCCGGTAAGGACTCTTTATCCGCTCAATCCTCAATGAGTTTTTATAAAATTTTCACTTTAGATATAGCCTGAGTAAAATCAAAGTTTTGGGCCAATCTAACGTGAAAATCAGCAAATAAGGGGGACGATCATAGCGGTTACTAGGTGTAACGGATTAATTTTGCGTTTAACTAAATTGCAAAGTAACTGATGCACGCTTAATAAGACTTCACCAAAAAAAAACTAAGTGGAAGAACGTATGTTCATTCAGCTCCAAAGGGGCACTCTCGAATAATTTTAAAGTTTTCTTCTTTAAGCTTAGTTAAAAGCGTGATTTAAACCCTTCCTGCTTCACCCCTTTCAGTGATCGAAAGGTTACAGGTCTTTCTAATCGACCAAGCAGGAGCATGAAAGGGTTGCCTTACTTCCGTTTAACGTTAGGCCTGCAAGCATATGCACGTCCTAGCTCGTCGAACGGGTGGGATCTTGTCAAAAGAAATAAGGCGACGTTACGTTTTTTAATTCAGGCCTGTGATCAAAGATGGATTTTTGATGTTTAAATATAGAGAAAAATGTAAGAACCCGAAATGAAGTTACTTTTGAGTAGATGGTCACACTGTTTGAGAACATAGATGTTGGTGTTCTCTGAGCTATTGCCCTCCCCCGGTGCCTCTATTAGAATTACCTTCTAAAGCACGCCTTGGTTAACGCGTTCGCTCTTAATTTGTTCGTTAACCCCTTAAACAAAGCAAGAGTTTTTATTACTCTTTATACCATTTGCCAGTAATCCATAAAAAGGCTTTCAGTTCATCTGTTCTTCTTTCTCCTCAGTCCTCACATCCTAAACTAAAAGCTTTTAGAGAGCCATAATTTTCTCTTCATTTAGCTTGACGTATTCTATAACTAAAAAAATTCATTTGAAGATCGAATGAACCTTTGATCAAAGCAAACTGATTCAAGGCCACTGCAGCTCAAATAAGAAAAAAGAAAAACAATCTTAAATGCTGATTGCTGATCCTTTACTTCAGGTATCAAAACACTTGTTCATAACAAAAAAAATAAAACCAGAGGCGGACTAAGCAAAAGCAATTGGGGCACTATGGGTTTCTTAAAAAATATGACTAAAATCTCAATGTAAATTTTTTTTTTTTTTTAAGTTAGTTTTTAATTCGTCTTAATTTCTATAACAATTACTCCAATTTCTTAAGATAAATGGGTTCTTTTAATTTCAAAATCTTAAAATGTAAGGCTAACAGTAGTTAACAATTAATATGGTTTCTTTTCTTTTTGAGGTAGGGTTCGTAAGGAAATTAATGAAGGTACATGTTTTTTTTTTGTTTTTGTTTTTTTTTTTTAAATTAAATCATTCTCTCATCTATAAATGAGGAACGGTACGCTTAAGGTGAAAATAAAATACATATGTGACTTACTCAGTGATTTTTTTATCCGTGTTTTACGATTTAATTTTCGGGGATCCTGGCGAAAGTGTGCACATTTTTGCTGGATCGTCGAACTGGAGGCTTTCAAATTGTTTCACTTGTAGCTTTCTGTGGAAGTCTAATATTATAGTTAATTTTCAACTTAAACGTTACCGACTTCGTCTCACAATTAAATGTATATAATGTATAAATTTATATGTATATTTTTTTTCTTTTGTTTTTTTTTCACTAAAATCTTACTGTTCCCTTTTTTTATTTTTCTTCTTTTATTTTCTTGTGATGCCTTAATTTTAAAATCTGGGAATTGATCCCAAAGGTATCATCTGGTTACTGGGTTTGGAGTCGGTGACCGCGTGCGTCGGCGTGCTATGTCCTGCTCGGACTTCACTTCGCTGGCAGAAATGGCAGTCGTTCTGATTTGTTTAAAGCATGGAATAGGTATAGGTATGGGAGTTAGGTTTCCTGACAATCCTATGAACAAAAAAAAACGTTTGACCTAGAACCTTCGTCTTCTTCACTTAGTTCTTATTATTCCAGCTTGGCTTACCCTTTTTATTAATGACGGAGACACAGGCTATGACCGTGGCGTCTTAGGTTTGATTTCTAGTTCCAGCTACAAAAGCCTAATCATTTTCTTTCTATTACTCGTTATTTTCTTAATTAATTTACCTCTGATTAGTTTTTTATTGACGCACTTCTTGTTAAATTATTAAAAATATAATTTGATTCTTTTCTGACACCAAAGGGTACGTTTATTAAAATCTTGTTTTTTTTTTTTTTTGCTAAGCTGTTTTAATAGTGTGACACGGTTATAGTTATTTTAGGTACTTTAAAATATTGCCAGTCTGGATGGCTTGACTTCAGATCACCGACTAACTAATTGTTACAAATCGTGCAGTTAGAAATGAAGGCTTTGACCTGAGTTGCCATACCTGGCCAATAACATTGTTGGCGGAGGCGATATAAAGTTTTTGTTATGCCTCCATGAGACGCGCGTGGAGGGCAATGAGCTAGAGACACAAGTTTTTCCGTAAGATTTGTGGGAATCCACAGTTTCCAAACTAAATCGTCCTGAATGGGATTTCCTGTACAGAATTTCACTTTTTTGTACACGAAACCATGGGAAACTACTAAATCTGGGAGTTGGTCCTTGTTCTCTTCGATTTTCTGGATGATTTGTGAATACTCTTCAGACTTAAAACTTGGGTCATTAAAATCGACATGTAGAATGTCTTCGGGGTTGAACGGATCGAGTTTGGGGTCCTTATCTCCTAATGGAAGAGAATCAACTTGATACACACGGGACAGGGCGTCTGGGACCACATTAAGAGACCCTTTTCTATGCTCCACTTCGAAATCGAAACTTTGAAGTTTTAGACTCCAGCGTGCCAATCTACCCGTTGGATCTTTAAGATTCATAAGCCATTTCAGACTGGAGTGATCTGTAATGACTTTGAACCGGTAACCTTCGATGTACGGTCTGAATTTTTGTATCCCCTTCACTGCTGCCAAACATTCGCGTTCCGTCACCGAATAGTTGCGTTGAGCCGGATTTAGTTTCTGGGAAAAGTAATAGATTGGACGTTCAGTCCCCTCTTCATCCTTTTGACAGAGGACACAGCCGATTCCAGTAGCAGAAGCATCACAGAGGATGATAAATTGTTTTGAAAAGTCTGGATTGACTAGTATCGGAGTTGAAGTCAACCCTTTTTTAATGGAGTTAAAAGCTTCAAGTGCTTGATCGTCGAAGTAGAATTTTAGATTTTTCTTCAGAGTGTTAGTTAACGGGGAAGCGAGGGTTGAAAAATCTTTTACGAACCTCCGGTACCATCCGGCCATGCCTAGAAATCGTCTGACTTGGCGTGGTGTTTTCGGTACCGGGAAATCGATTATGGCTGCTATTTTATCTGGGCTAGCTTTGATGCCCCCCTGTCCAACTATATACCCTAAATACGGCAGTTCTCGCATGCAAAATTTGGATTTCTCCACATTTATTGTTAGCCCTGCCTCAGTCAACCGTTCGGCTACTATTTTCAGAACTTGAAGATGCTCGTCAAATGAGTGGGAAAGGACCAACAAATCGTCTAAGTACACAAAAACTCGATCTCGTAATTCATGAGGAATTACTCGGTGCATCAAGCAAGATAAACTTTGAGCGGCGTTCGAAAGACCGAAAGGCATAACCTTGAACTGATAGAGAGGACGACCGGGGACGGTAAAGGCTGTTTTTTCCCGAGAACCTTTCTCCAGCGGTATTTGCCAATACGCGTCCTTCAGGTCCACACTTGAGATGAAGTGGGGATCTGAAAAACGCGCTAGCAAGCCCTCTATATGTGCAATTGGATTAGCGTTTTTTTTCGTGACCTGATTGACCTTGCGAAAGTCTAGGCAAAGACGGTTTTTCCCTGGCTTTCGAACTAGTACCACTGGGGAACTCCAAGGACTAGTACTTTCTTCAATTACATCCAACTCAATCATACGGTCCAATTCCACATACATCATGGCCTGTACCGCCGGAGAAACGGGGTAATGTCTTTGTTTTATAGGCACCGCGTCCCCGGTGTCTATCACATGTTCCATGAGATTCGTTTTTCCTAACCCCTTTTCCGTGAATGAAGGAAATAATTTGATTATACCTTGAAGCGCCTTCTGCTCCTTCGGAGTTAAGTTACACTTGTTTGAATCACTTTCGGAATTCAACGCAATTTCGGAGATAAGATTTGGAGCTAAATTGAAAGTTCTCCAAAAGTCAATGCCTAGGTAGAGTTGTTGTGTCAGAGACGGTACAATGAAAAGATCGATATCCTTACTCGTCCCTTTGTATTGAATTTTGGTCGTTATTAAGCCCACGATATCTTGTTTTTGTCCATCAGCCGTAGCTAATGAGGATGACAATTTTTTGAAAGGTATATTTTGATTTAGCAAATATTCTAAGGATCCCGACCCCATGCAGCTAATGCTAGCTCCCGAATCGAGTAGACCAAGCCATTGCTTACCAAAAATTTCAACCGACAGAAAAAGACGAGGATCATCTACCGAAGTATTCACTTTTGCGGAGGAGATAACCTTATACATGTTTTTTGATTTGGTATGCCGGTCTCGAAGCTTCTGAATACGGTTCGAAATTTGGTTGGTTTTAAAAATTCTTTCTCGCGCTTTGAAGTAGTCTAGTTGGCGTTCGTGAAGAGACTTTCTAACGTGAGTTGGATTGTCGTTTACAGTGTTATTGGGGTAAAGAATTTGATCATCTGGTGGACGTTTAAGTAAAGAGATTTTGTGCTGAGTTTCTAATTGTAAGATTCCGGGCTTCTGTCCTTCGAGCAATTCTCCCCGGTTACAGCCTTGCTCTGTCGCCGGTTTCCCGAGCACTTTTCACAATTAGGTGTTATGACATTTTCCCGTCCGCAGCGGAAACAAAAAAGGTTACGTCGTGAATCGAGGCACTCTCGGAACGTATGGCCTAAGCCCTTACAATTCCAGCACACAATCGGTTTCATGTTATTATTCAGTGCCTCAATTTGAACTTGCCCTGAAGAAGATGAAGCTTCATCTAACGCATCTAGTTCATTGATGGCTCTACGCATCGGAAAACTAGTTCCGCCAATTGGTGCTCTGTTTATCGGCCTTTGCTCGTTTCCGTTTAGGAATTTTTCAATTGTTCTGCACACATACAACATTTCTGGTAGGCTATGTGTGCTAAAAGTTATCAATAATTCTCCAATTCTACGTCGTACGTTTAGTTTAATTAGCTCAATAATCTCCTTCGTCGATTTGGGATTTCGTAACCTTGAGTTCATCTGCATGAGATCGTCATAAAACGAATCGAAACTTTCATTCGGCAATTGCTTCCGGTCCGACATTTTTCGAGAGAGCTCGAAGTCTGTCTCCAGAGTCCGATACTGTTCGAGGAGAGCAAATCTTAGGTTTGTCCAAGTTACCCTTGGGTTGCTTTTTAAAAATACCCAAAACCATGTCTCTACTTGACCTTCGACAAAGTGATGAAAATTGGCTACGATGTCTTGCCACGTTGCATTGTAGCTATTCTTGACTCTTTCCAAGCGGAATAAAAAATCATCTATGGACATATTCTTGTTGTTAAATTTAATTCCCCATTTGTGGTAGTTTTGGAATCTGTTAAATGAATTGGAGGGGGATGGGGCTACTGTTGGCTCATGGGACAAATGAGGTGAATTGTTGAGATTCATACTACTCAAACGAGCGAGAAAATTATCTAAATTTGAAGCTCGTGTCATGTCAACCGGATGAACAACTTGTTCTCGATCTACACGATCGTTCTGATTTTCCCCTTGAATCGTTGTTGGTTGGTGCGCTTCCCTTTCTTGTGACCTGACGTCGCGGTCGTTGGCTACGGTCTCAACGCCTATTCTGGGGTTATTTGAGTTAGATGGTATATTATGGGCAAGATTTGTTAATGAATCTCGAATAATGTTCCCTACTTGTTGTAGTAGACGCTCCTGGTTTTTAGCAAGTTCCTCTTGGATAAATTGCCTGTCTTCCGAACGTTTAAGACCAACTGTGGCTGACACCACATCCCTTACATAATTTTCGAATTGTTCAGCGTCTTGGGAAAGGTCTCTTCCGTTTTGATTCTCGTTTCCGGGGATGCCCTCGCCACGTTCCTCACTCCTACCACTTGAATTATCTTCCTCTTCATGCTGTTCTAAATTCACCTTGTTGGCTGTGGAATTACTTGGTCCAGCCATATTATCTAATTCAGATTGATTTCTTGACCTTGTTACACGACCGCTATTACTTAATTGATATACGCTTGCCTTGGAAGGTCGACCTCGAGGATTACCCGTCATTGAAACCGTACAAAATTTATATTAAATAAAAAAAAATGCTTCTAGAATTGCGTGACTACTATAACTCCAATTCGAAATATATATATACTAAACTTTACATAGACCAAACTGAACTATGAAACTTTTTCCCAAAAAAAAACTGCTAAGCATAAATCGAGAATTTAACAATCGAATGAATAACTAACTTAATATTAACTTTAACTTTTCATCTACCAAATTTAGGATGTGAGGTGTGAGAGAAAGATTTGAGTTTCGATAAATGCTTACAAAAATAAAATAAATTACAAGAAATGTGTATGTGTGATTGATATGTAACTTTGAAATGATTTAAGATGTAAGAAACCAATGACCCTTCAGTTGACAAGTTTTTATAACCGTTGCAACAACGAAAGCTAGGTCTTACATCTAACTAACTGGACAACGCTTATCAAGAACGGTTGCACTCTGAATGTAATCAAATGGATCTTTTGTTTTTTTGTTTTTGTTTTAAATATCTTTTAACTTAACGCCTACGCTACAGTCATAGATGAGGACAACATCAACTAATCTATCGGACATAGATCTTTTAATCAAATGATACTATTTTTCCCAGTAAAAGCAATAAATATTCAATCTACGCAACTGACAAAAATGAGGACTATTCACTCATATTTCGGACGGAGAAGGAATACTGTCTTTACTTAACTAATTGACGGTAAGAAAAAATCATTACAACGAACTAAGCTAGACATGAAAGCCTATGCCTATCGGATAATAATTCTCCCGATCCACATGAGATCGTTCCGCCAAACAGCACTGAAACAAAAAAATATATGTGTACATCTGTCAATCTATCAAAGTTACAATCCTACTCAATATAGTAACAACTTCGGGCCCCACGCTATGGGCGCCACCTGTAACGGATTAATTTTGCGTTTAACTAAATTGCAAAGTAACTGATGCACGCTTAATAAGACTTCACCAAAAAAAAACTAAGTGGAAGAACGTATGTTCATTCAGCTCCAAAGGGGCACTCTCGAATAATTTTAAAGTTTTCTTCTTTAAGCTTAGTTAAAAGCGTGATTTAAACCCTTCCTGCTTCACCCCTTTCAGTGATCGAAAGGTTACAGGTCTTTCTAATCGACCAAGCAGGAGCATGAAAGGGTTGCCTTACTTCCGTTTAACGTTAGGCCTGCAAGCATATGCACGTCCTAGCTCGTCGGACGGGTGGGATCTTGTCAAAAGAAATAAGGCGACGTTACGTTTTTTAATTCAGGCCTGTGATCAAAGATGGATTTTTGATGTTTAAATATAGAGAAAAATGTAAGAACCCGAAATGAAGTTACTTTTGAGTAGATGGTCACACTGTTTGAGAACATAGATGTTGGTGTTCTCTGAGCTATTGCCCTCCCCCGGTGCCTCTATTAGAATTACCTTCTAAAGCACGCCTTGGTTAACGCGTTCGCTCTTAATTTGTTCGTTAACCCCTTAAACAAAGCAAGAGTTTTTATTACTCTTTATACCATTTGCCAGTAATCCATAAAAAGGCTTTCAGTTCATCTGTTCTTCTTTCTCCTCAGTCCTCACATCCTAAACTAAAAGCTTTTAGAGAGCCATAATTTTCTCTTCATTTAGCTTGACGTATTCTATAACTAAAAAAATTCATTTGAAGATCGAATGAACCTTTGATCAAAGCAAACTGATTCAAGGCCACTGCAGCTCAAATAAGAAAAAAGAAAAACAATCTTAAATGCTGATTGCTGATCCTTTACTTCAGGTATCAAAACACTTGTTCATAACAAAAAAAATAAAACCAGAGGCGGACTAAGCAAAAGCAATTGGGGCACTATGGGTTTCTTAAAAAATATGACTAAAATCTCAATGTAAATTTTTTTTTTTTTTAAGTTAGTTTTTAATTCGTCTTAATTTCTATAACAATTACTCCAATTTCTTAAGATAAATGGGTTCTTTTAATTTCAAAATCTTAAAATGTAAGGCTAACAGTAGTTAACAATTAATATGGTTTCTTTTCTTTTTGAGGTAGGGTTCGTAAGGAAATTAATGAAGGTACATGTTTTTTTTTTTGTTTTTGTTTTTTTTTTTTTAAATTAAATCATTCTCTCATCTATAAATGAGGAACGGTACGCTTAAGGTGAAAATAAAATACATATGTGACTTACTCAGTGATTTTTTTATCCGTGTTTTACGATTTAATTTTCGGGGATCCTGGCGAAAGTGTGCACATTTTTGCTGGATCGTCGAACTGGAGGCTTTCAAATTGTTTCACTTGTAGCTTTCTGTGGAAGTCTAATATTATAGTTAATTTTCAACTTAAACGTTACCGACTTCGTCTCACAATTAAATGTATATAATGTATAAATTTATATGTATATTTTTTTTCTTTTGTTTTTTTTTCACTAAAATCTTACTGTTCCCTTTTTTTATTTTTCTTCTTTTATTTTCTTGTGATGCCTTAATTTTAAAATCTGGGAATTGATCCCAAAGGTATCATCTGGTTACTGGGTTTGGAGTCGGTGACCGCGTGCGTCGGCGTGCTATGTCCTGCTCGGACTTCACTTCGCTGGCAGAAATGGCAGTCGTTCTGATTTGTTTAAAGCATGGAATAGGTATAGGTATGGGAGTTAGGTTTCCTGACAATCCTATGAACAAAAAAAAACGTTTGACCTAGAACCTTCGTCTTCTTCACTTAGTTCTTATTATTCCAGCTTGGCTTACCCTTTTTATTAATGACGGAGACACAGGCTATGACCGTGGCGTCTTAGGTTTGATTTCTAGTTCCAGCTACAAAAGCCTAATCATTTTCTTTCTATTACTCGTTATTTTCTTAATTAATTTACCTCTGATTAGTTTTTTATTGACGCACTTCTTGTTAAATTATTAAAAATATAATTTGATTCTTTTCTGACACCAAAGGGTACGTTTATTAAAATCTTGTTTTTTTTTTTTTTTTTTTTGCTAAGCTGTTTTAATAGTGTGACACGGTTATAGTTATTTTAGGTACTTTAAAATATTGCCAGTCTGGATGGCTTGACTTCAGATCACCGACTAACTAATTGTTGGAACCTTCAAGCTTTCTTTTTCTAAAAATTTATGCCTACCAACAACTAATTACTGAAAAAAAAACAATCAAAACGGTCCACCTGCACTGCGGCATTTCGATTTCAATTGTACCACTGCAGTATTTTTGATTCCCTTTTGCTACGGATTTTATAAGTGCGTTTGAAATCAAGTGTAAAGAAATTAATCTCTCTCTGACTATGGCTAGTGTTAGCAGATGGGAATTCTATGGGGCATTGATGCTACATATTTTTTTGTATAACAGGAGGTATTTCCTACATAGGGTAGCGCAAAGCTGGTAGTGAGTAGAGGGTATTGGGTTAACGGGTAGAGGGTAGCGGGTAGAATAGTAGCGGAATACCAAAGCCTACGGAGTCTGCAGGGTCAGCTAGTAATATATAACTGGCGTAGTACGTGTTATTCAAGATACCATTTCTATATCAGCTTTATCTGTTACCAAGTCATCGATACCGCTCACTAGCGTCTATAGAAACCTTGGTGCCTGACTAGCTGTTTTACATGCCAAAGTGGTTAAGATCCTCTACCAAATGAATGGTGGACCGTCCTTCGGTTTGGAATAGTTATTTTTAAAAAATGAGCCGTTGAGGAAAAAAAATCATAAATTCATTCCTGGCATCGCAATTCCCCAATAAAATAATCGGTATCCCCCTTCCTTTCGCCCCAACACTCCAAAGCACAATGCCTCCATACAGATGTCCATTCAATTTTTAAGCACTTATAAAATTTCAATTCTTGTTATTTCTTCATTAAGCTTGATGTTTTTTCAATTTATTTTTCACCCTCTATCTTGTTTTGCTACCAAGCTTTACCTACAAAAAAAAAAAAAAAAAAACTTTAACTTGATAACAAAATACTGTTTAAATCCATAGTTTTTTTTTTTTTTTGTAAGAACATTTTCACAAAAGCGAAGGTGGTGTGTAGGCTGTTGTTGTGTTGTTTGTTCAAAACTCCCCCAACTGAACTTATTCCAAAAATTGTCCTTTTTTGGCCATAAAAACTCACTTATCCTCGCCCTAATCTCATGATGGTCATCCCCGGTTTACCTTTCTTTATTTTTTTGTGTTCCATAAATTATCCCTGGAAATATGAATTATATGAATTTATTCACCGGTTGAAGAATTCCATTAATTTGTGTTGTGATTGTAATGTTTTCCTCTCTGTACCTACCTGGTCCTTGTAAGCAATGTAGAGGCTTTGGCGCAATTAAACTGAAATAAATGATAAGAAAACAAAAACTGACGGAGAAATATATATATATATTGTGCCTTTTTTTTTACTTACAAAAAAGGGTTAATATCTGTTGTGATTTGAAGATGTTGTCCTTTTTTCGCGGGACTTGTGTATTGTTTGACAATAAAACAGTCAATACAAAAAAAGGAAATTGTCTTACAAGCGCACTGCAACAAGCAATGACGGATGCTTAGTTGTTTCAAATTCTGGTTTTATCTTTGAGGCAATCATTTCGCAAAGTCTGCGTCTTTATTTTTAAAATAACTAAAAAATTCTGAAGTAAAGGGTATTTTTCCAATATGCGGCTTCATCCGTCTATTAGTTATTGGCAAAACATGATAACAGTTCTCTGTTCCAGACTATGAATTTTCCTAAACTTAATTTCAATTTGTAACGAAGTCATATGCTTTTCAATAAATAATATTTTCCCATACACAATTGAACTTAATTTTTTAAATTCATATTCACTACCTTCGGAAAATATTATAAGAACTGTAGTGCTTCGTACTAAAGTATGAACCAACCATCTTAATTGTCGTTGGACCTTTTCTTTTCTGGATAGGTCAGTGTCGTTGAACAGCTCTGCATTAATGCAGACTGCACCAAAAATCACTCGAAGAATTTATCTCACGAGACAGCCCAAAACGTTTTCATGCGATGTTGTCAAGGTCCATGCCTACGTCTCTGCACCATCCATTAGGGCCGTATTGATAAGGGTTTTGTAAGGTTGCTCGGGAGAGGACCTAACACCTCAATTGCCTTCTAAGTCCAAAGAAGCGACGATTGGCAAAAGTGATTCTTTTCGTTTTGATTCGTTTGATTTCAGTGTAGGTGTTGTTGTCTGTGTCTGTAGTGGATCCCAGGTAGACAAAGTCCTTAACTGCCCCGAAACTAAATCTGTCTATACTGACGTTGGCTACAAGAAGTCGATGTTGGGTGTCCTTTCTTCTTACCAGCGTTAACTTGGTCTTGCCCTCGTTAACTGCTAGACCCATCTTCTTGACCTCCGTCTCAAGGCTGTGTTTTCTGCGTTCGTCCAAATATGACAATATCGTCTGCTTGTACTACTAGCTGGACGGACTTTTGAAAGATTTTCTCTCTGGTGTTGACGTTGGAATTTTGCACAATCATTTCAAGAATGATGTTAAAAAAATTGCATGACAGCGCATCGCGAAGCCAAATGCATCCGTGAAGTTTTTTCTGACCATAATAGAACAGCGTGAGATTTCCACTGTCATCTCACACAGACGGACCAGTTTTTCTGGGATGCTAAGACTAGACATTGCTCTTTATAGTTGGTCTCTATAGAAGCTGTCATACGCGGACTTGAAATCGATGAAAAGGTGGTATGTATCGATTTGAAGTTCATGGGTCCTCTTAAAGATCTACGGAAGACAAGATCTTGAAGGCGATGTTTAGGAGACTTATATATATACCACTGTAGTTGTTGCAGTTGAGGGGATCTCCTTTCTTGAGGATTGGGCATACGATGCTGAGGTTCCATTCGTCAGGCATGCTTTCCTCCGACCAAATTTTGCAGATGAGCTCGTGCATACTCCTAACCAAGTCATCTCCAGTTGCTTTGTACAGTTCAGCGGCTAGGCCGTCTGCTCCAGCTGATTTGTTCGACTTAAGTTAAGATATCACTATCTTCACTTAGTCAATGTCGGGTGAGTGGAAATGGTGGTCTGCTTCAGCCAAATTTAATGGTTCTGTATAACTGGCGGAATTTTGCTCGCCACCGCCATTATACAGCTTGGAAAAATGGTCTTTCCATATCCTCAGCACTGACTGTGATTCCACTAAAATGTTCCCATGATGGTCTCTACACGCTTTGGTTCGGAGTGTATAATCCCTGGTGGTTTGTTTTACGTTTTTGTTTAACTTTCGAACCTCGATCCTGTTGTGACATCCCTTTATCTTCTCGATCGCGCGCTTCTCGTGCTCCCCCTTTTTTTCTGAGAAGTTTGTGCTCATCTCTCCTTTTCTAATTGTAAAGCTCGCTTGTCAACATGGGGTTTTGTTGTGGTGGCCGTGAAAACCCTTTCACTTCAGAAGCGGTATTTCTCATAGCTGCTTGACAGTGTTGCCACCGGTTCTCTACATTTTGTGCTGGCAACAAAGGACTTCTAAGGAGGACACAATCGGAAAAGGAACTAGCAACCTCTTGCGATTGTAGCTGTTTAACGTCGAATTTCCTCGAAGCATTTTGCATGAGTTGCTTTCGATTGCAATATCCCCATTTGAAACCTGGCACCTAAGACATCTTGCATTCTAATCAATCTGGTTGACGTTTGATTGATCAGGGGATTTCCATGCCCTCTTTTGGATATCGGGTTGTGGGAATCGCTTACTTGCTACCATTACGTCTCGACCCACAGAGAAGTCGATTAGCCTGAATCCGTAATCGGAAATTATGCCGTGTAGGCTATGGCGTCCGATTATTCCACAAAAGATTTGTTCTCTGTCAAGCTTCGCATTAAAATCTCCAATCACAATTTTAATGTCATATCTAAGACATTGCTCATAGCTCATAGGTCTTGTCGAGGAAATTATCTTAATGAAAAAAACTAGTTTTTAAAGACATTCGCGGTTATTCACAAAAATTCTATATTTAAAGTTTTTTTTAATAAAACGAATAAAAAAAAACATAATCCTTTCCTATAAATTCTTTTCTCGTCATTTCGACTTTAAATTTGTTAGCCTAATTTTATTGAAATTAGAAGTTGCAAGTCTCTCTAACTAATTTCACATCTTTCGAGAGAAGTTAAAACGAAAACCCATACAAACCTACACACCCACATACCAATACATATCAACTTCTCTTCCAAGACTTCTTAATTCAAACTTTTCGCAACATTCTTCAGAAACAAAATTTTTGTCAAGTCCCTCAAATCTTCATATACGAGTAGATACACAAGTTAATATCGAATTCAACATTCAAGTAGGTATGTATAAGTTAAATAAAAAGTTTCATGCATTTGCTATTATGTCTTTTAGATTTACCTGCGGATAGGTAAGGGTATACTGTACGTGTACCATTACCATGCCGCGCACATACCTTTCTGAATAATAAGTTAAAAGAAAAGTAGGAATGCTTTTCCTTTCTCAAATTTCTCCATCACCTACCACCATACCACCTGATGCCCACTTAAGCTGCAAAAAATGTTTTTTTTTTGCTTCGAATACCATTAAACTCGATTTTTCAATTAACTTTAAGGATCTGGATGACAATACAACTTTGAAGTAAGCACGGAAAAGCTTTTTCTTAGACCTCACCCTTAACCTTTGAATATTATTTGTTTAACACCATGTCGTATCACTTAACCGTCTCGTTTCATCTTATGTTATATTGCTTTGGCTTATTTTATTCCTTTTTCTTTTTAAATTGAAAAATATATTCTGATGGAATTTGAAAACGCGTATTTTTAGGTTAGGTGAGCATAAGCATTCGAAAAACGGAAAAACGGGTAGGTATAAATTGAAATCCATTACGATGGATATGAGCTTTGCAATAAGTTCATTATGCATACACTCATACAGTTACATGACTGTTGGAAAGTTTGAAAGAATGGAGATGAGGAAATGTTTGTAAAGTTCCAAGAAAAAAAGTATAAACGGAAAGAAATGAAAAACGATTCCGTGTAATTCAAATCGATTTAAGTCTCCCATAATACTCTCGAATTTTGTTATCCCTGCTGCAATCGTACGCCTGCTTGATGTGAATTCGTATTCTTTATACTTGAACTTGAAATTCGACATCTCAGCCATAAAAGCTCTTTTAGAAGGATCAAAAGAAATATGGATAATATATCAGAAGACTTCTTATTTCCTTTAGGCAATTTATTTTACAAGCTGATAGGCTGTCTCGGCTGAATTCTCATAAAGCATTGTTGATGGCTTGAGGCTGTAAGTCTTAGATTGCTGGAAGTAAGTTTACGCTGAGAGTATTGGCTCTTAATAGTTTTCCATAGAAAAGTTCCAACTTGATATCCTTCAGCTAGCACGACAGTTCAATTTCAGTAGAAAAATGTGTCAGCAATGGAAATGGATCAACGATTGAAGAAGGCTCACATGGAAGGTTCGATCGCTTGACATACTTACAAGTAAAGAAATCAGTTCTGCAGCTACTAGCTCGTACACTAAGTACAACACTTTGCCTCCCAGCGGTTCTTACGTCGAGCTTACTAGGTTGGTACTCGGTAACGAAGAAGTTAAAAACTAATTTATCTCGAAATTTAAATTCCCGACAGGAATTTTTATGTAAAGGCAATGTGAATTGTAAGAAAGCAAATGAAATGAATTTGAATTTGTTGGAAATTCAAGTATGAATTTCTCAGTCATCAGTGGGATGCTATGCACATGAATGAAATAAGATAAAGTAATTTCAAATTGGGATGAATGTTATTTAAGTTCGAAAACGTTACTTCCGTCCGAAAATATAAATCAGAGAAAAGCTTCATTTCTGGCTTTGAAGAGTTTTTCTTAAAGACTGCCTCCTATCAACAGAGCTGAGAACCCTTTGAAATAAATTTGAAGACTGATAAAGCAATTCAATACATGACGACGCATATTTGCACCACGTTTTGGATTAAATACAAAAACAAACGACACTTCCGTCCGATAGTTGCCAAACAAAATACAAAGTTACGATGGTATTAGAAACACTAACACCCAATATTTACTCATTATCCGTCACTCATAACCTGATGCATGATTGAAGCCTATGACCATTTCATTTTCTCCCCGATTGAGGATTATGTCCTTCCTTGGCCATTGACGTCTGAATTGGTCATTCAGATCTATACTGTTTTGACTAGCGACGCACGAATGTTCCCCTCGAAAAAAAGTCTAAGCATATTATTCTCATTATTTGGAATTCTTCGTAATTCACTCAGCAAATTGGCAGACCATTATACAACATCCAGAGTTTCCACCAGTAGCCATTGATGGTCTTTTTTATGTTTCTGTCAAAGACTCTTGAATACATAAGGATACGACCGAAGAGCGTAGGCCATTATTTCCATTATTTATACCCACACTCATAAGTATACATAAATAAGAGCGAGCGATGGGTTTTCTTTTGACATGTGTAATTGTGTGTGTGTATTTTTGTATTGGGCAAAAATAATTTTGCCCAAATTTTCAATAAATATGCTGCTTCGGTAATATAGTCTGAAGGAATTTCATTAAGCTTATGTATGTCCTTATAACATCAAGTATTGCATAACGTTTTCTATATTTCTAGTACTTTCGCCCCCTTCCCCTTTCTTTCCCACTCCAACCATCATTCCATCAGAAACCGCAAATATCACCGAAACGACCTCCTTTTTGCTTTCTTTTGCCGACAATTCAATTGCAAAGGAGCAAAGCAAATACTACACTCTGTTCTATGCTATACTACTCCTGCTGAACAACTAATAAATATTTCATTAAAGCAGAGCGCTCCCGGAGAAAAAGAGAGGTAGGATATTATACAAACAGGGAGGACAGGACAGGGAACTCGCAGCCTCCAACAGGACATCAGCTCAGGATGTATACCTACATCCATAATACAGAGAGAGGCGATGTCGTTTGGTTCGTTTTCTGTAATCCTCTGTTCAGGAGATATATAGTCGAAAGACGATGACGATGACGGTCCAAACGGACAGACATATCCTGTGCTCTTCAATACGGCCGTTTCGTTGCTACGAATCAGACGTTTTTAATTA
This sequence comes from Sphaerophoria taeniata, assembly GCA_943590905.1. Lineage (NCBI taxonomy): Eukaryota > Metazoa > Arthropoda > Insecta > Diptera > Syrphidae > Sphaerophoria > Sphaerophoria taeniata. The sequence continues at coordinate 33,090,089 of OX016541.1, forward strand.
ACCTCGCAAATATTTGCCTATTGACCCAAACTTATGGTTGCTATGCGTATACAGTCGCATCCAAACAGCACGGACAAAACGAGAATAACGAAGAAGAACAAAACGAGCACACACATACATACATCTAAAAAAGGTTTATAAAATGTATAAAGGTTAGGGTTGTTTGCAGATCACATCTACCAACTTTCACGTCCTTAAAATTAATAAAATTGAAGGGAAATTGCTGATGGAATTGACGGACGGGTCAGTATGTGAGCAAGCACAACAGTTTTCCGGGAAAATGGTAATTACTTAAATTTTTTTGCTAATTTGTTTTGTGCTAGAAGTTTGTTTTTTTTTTTTCTTTTTTTTTTCATTGTGTTGCTAGGCGTTGGCGTTATTAAAGCTCGGAAACGCTCTAAGCTGCTTCGTTTTGTTGATCATTGTGAAACAATTTTGTAGCCGGAAATTCGGAAGAAAAACTTAAGTTTTTTGTTGGCCTGCTGGTTTCTTAGAAATACAAACTTATTTTTCCTGTTGACTTAGTCTTAACAAACAGTTTGTTTTAAAATTTAAGCTGGTGATTATGGAGGAGGTCCCACTTAAGGATTTCAGACGCCTTAGTATTTTTCTACAAAGTGTTGGATATAAGTTTTATGTTACTTTTCTGGTGGGTTAAGAATTCTTAGCATGTCACTTGTGGATCAAATGTGATTGACTTTTTTATTTTTTGGTGTAAATGGTACGTATACGCCGTAGTTAACCACTTATTTGATTGAGCTATAATATGTAGTATCAGCAAGAACAATATGCACACGCACAGTACTAATTGACTCAAAGAAGTTCTTCTTCAATTGATTTCAGAAGCACTTAAAACAAAATGTTTGTTTGCAAAATAAACATCGAACCAAATAGAATTGTTGAATTTGTTATAATTATGATTAAGATTTCTGAGTGAAATGCATGAGTATGTTGCCAGCCAAGATTTGATTAGCCATGGGTAATATGGGTGTAAGTGGTTTGAGTGTTTAAGTATAAGCAAACAGGCACAATTTCAAATGGTAGCTAGTTTGAAATGACAATGGGGAGCTAAGCAAGTATTTAATTTTAATTACCCTGTCAAATTAGTTATGTCTTCAACAAGGGTATTCACATATTTGACATCAGTCGAATATAATGATGCTAGTACGTTTATATTAATTAAATGGTACGACCATCTTACATTGTATGAGATCATTGTTTCGAGTTCGTTGTTCGATCTGCAGTCAAGGTTAAATCTAGAAATATGTCAAGCTGTCAAATTAATATATTGCTAATTGTACTGATTTGATTTGGTTGCTAAGTAGAGGTCTCAAATGGAGCAAAATGGTGAAAAACTATAATTTGATTTAATTTTCAGAACATTTGCCGTTTACGAAAGTTACACTGTACTCCTAAAAAAAGGACGCGGATCGGACTATTATTTCTCGAGAAAATCTTATAATAAAAAAACGGTTATATGAGAGGTACCGTTTTGGACCAATACAAAAATAATTTTTCTTGCATTACAAACACCTGCATTCCGAAAGAAAAATCGAGGATATTTAAAAAAAATCTTACGAGCCGTTTTTGATAAAATGGAAACTATTGGTTTTTGGTAAAAAAAAAAATTGTATTGTGGCACCCTAAATGTTGGTCTTAAAAAAAAATCAAAAAGATAAGCTATGCGTTTTTGCTCAAACCTCTAATTTTCAAGTTTGAAGTCAACCGGACACTGTCTAATAGCACAGATAAGAAACTATACAGGATGTCTCATCCATATGGGAAAAAGTGTTCTATGAAAACGAATTTAGTCAAAAAAAGCTTTTTTTTCCTTCCCAAATCTTTTTTGTTAGTTTTCGTCTTTTTTCTTTTTAACTCGCAAACACGGAGAATAAGATTTGTTTTTGTTATGTATTGTCTTTTCATCCCCTATTTTGCCACTTCAATTGACCTCTTTGTCTTTGATATGGAAAGAAAACAAAAATTCAAAAACAATTTTTTTGTCGTTTTACGTTAACACATCCTTAAAATTATTCAATTGTATTTGTTTTATTTCGTAATGATACGATTTTGGATATGTATGCAATGAAGTTATTGCGTTTCTATTTGCTTTTATTAAGTTTTTGCACTTATACCCTTGAATACCTGTGATTGTATTAACGATAAGTAGTAAAAAGTATTAAAAATCTCGATGGTCGTTAAAGTGTTAACGAAGAATGAAATTGAATGTTTTAATTTTGATCAATTCTGATCTCTTGAAGATATTAACAAAAAAAAAAAAATTGAATTTTGATCGGCTATCTGCCTTCTGGGTATACCGATTACAGGATAGGTATATGTAGTTGAATTGTCCTGGGACCTGGATTGAATAGTTAAGGCATATTTGAGACAGTGGTTTAAGTAGATTTACTTTTTTTTCGAAAAACTAATAGCATTGATTTTGGTTGATTGCGTATTTACGTATTTGTAAATGTTAACTTCAATTATTATGAAGGTTCACAGTAATTTGTGAACTTTTTTTTGTCAAACAATTTAATGTTTTTTACTTGCGACACATAGAATATACCTGCCATTATTGAATTCGTAAAAAAAATTTGAGATGATGATGAGATATGACATTACGATTCTCTATCATCGTAATTTCATATCTCATCGTCATCATCATCTCAAATCGAAAAAAGTGGGTCCGGCGATTCCGTCGTCTGTCTGTAAACGCACTTACAGCGCCTTAACCACTAGTCCGGTTGACTTCAAACTTGAAAATTAGAGGTTTGAGCAAAAACGCATAGCTTATCTTTTTGATTTTTTTTAAGACCAAAATTTAGGGTGCCACAATACATTTTTTTTTTACCAAAAACCAAAAGTTTTATTTTTCTCAAAAACGGCTCCTACGATTTTTGTAAACTTCCCCGAATTTTTTTTTTTCAAAGCATTGATGTATTCTATGTAAAAAAAAATATTTTTGTACTGCTCCAAAACCGTACCTCTCATAGAACGTTTTTTTGTTATAAGAGATGAAATAAAAAAATAAAAAACGAAGCCCCGAAATTCGCTCAAACCACGACTTTCCAAATCCAAATCAATTGGACCAGTGGTAAGGGCTGTAGGTGCGTTTAAAAACAGACAGACAAACATACAGAATCGTCGAACCACTCTTTTCGACTTCTCTTTCATCGTTATGTCATATTTGATCAAAATCTCAAGTTTTTTTTTAATGAACATAGTGCTTGCCATTTATATGTCGCAAGTAAAAATTGTAAACAAATACAATCACTTTCACGAAAATCGAAAAGATTGTCAGAAACATTTCAATTCTTGTTCAATGATTAAACATTTTACATACATACTTGAAGTTCGGAAAAAATTGAAGCAATTCAAACAATGTAATTGTATAGGATTCATTTATTTCCCGCGGGAGTAAGATTCGCCGAATTCTACAATAAGGGTGAATGATTGAATGATTGAAAAAATTAGAATATTCTTTGTCCAATAAATTACTTATTTATTTAATAAAGAAGCTGAATTCTAACTTAAGAGAAAAAAAAATAATTAAAATATTTTGGTACGAAAGGATTATATTTACACTTTTCAACATTCAACAACATTTTTACAAGCGGTATTCTTAAAAACGGATTAAAAAATAGTTTCATCATCAGAATACATTAAACATTTAGAATATTCAAATACAGAAGGGAGATCGGTAGTAAATAATTTGAAAAGAAGAGGGCCCAGGTGGCCGCCTTGAGGAACCCCAGAATTTACTATGAAATATTGAGACTCAAAACTTTCAAATCGCCCTGCATTTGGTCTGTACCTTACTCAAGTATGAATGAAGCCAGAATATAAATTCGTTGCTTAATCACAATTTATTTAGGTTTTGAAGTAAGATTCTGTGAGAGAGCTTATCGAAAGCTTTGCTAAAGTCAGTTACAGACTTACAGTGCAGTCAGTTCGTCTTGTAATTTTAAAATCGTCAATACAATGCTCTGTCAATTCAATTAAGAGAGTTATAGTAGATCGTCTTTTCAAAAAACGTTTGAATTGCAACAATCAGAGATTTTGTCCAGAAATATAGTGTTTTAAAAATGATTTCTACAAAAAGTTTTGGAATAGCTGATAGCTTGGTTATGGGTCTATAATTTCCGATTTTATCTTTTTTGCCTTTTTTGTGTAAGGTTATAATAAAATAAATTTTCCAAAAACGGGGAAATTTACATAACAAAAAGAATAATAATAAAAAAAATTGACAGTTGTACAGATAAGTGACTAATACACTTTTTCAGGACAAAGTAGTAGAGTAGTATAAAGCATTTTCAAAAATTACATAATTGAAAAAGAGCGTTTCAAAGCGGGAGTGGGTTGAACTAACGTATTTTAAAATCCTGTACGAACAAAATATTGTATTTTATCTTCAATCTTGTATTTCAAAATACTGTTTTCCCATATTTGGTATCAACAAAATCCTGCATGACTATAATACTGTAATTCAAAACACTGTTTTCCACAATCATGTATGTACATCTTTATTTTCTTTTTTTTCAGTAACTGAATTAATGAATAAACCATTAATTTTTGTATGCATGTATGTATTTGATGGTGCCTTCCAGTATTTTGATCATACAGGATTCTGTACATATTGTAATATTCGGCTTGGTCCGACAATTAAAACTTATTCACTTTTAAATAAAACACAAATTCATTTTATTCAAATCACTCACAAACTTATTTATTCAACACTTTCAATTATAACTTTGCAAAAACAGTGTACTTTTCTTTATCGCAGTTCACAATCAATTAACGCTTCGCCGCCAAACGGGCTATTTATATAACAAAAATACTTGGTTCTAGAAACTACTATATTGGTTCTTGGAGAAGCTTGAATGTTCGAGAAGAGAATATTGGGATTACTTTTTGTAGGGGCTAACGTTCTTAATGCTAAACAAAAAGTTTCTCTTAACCACTAGGTATTGCCCCTCACAAGTGTTTACTACTACAATTAAACGATATTAGAGTTATAGAGATAAGGAGTAAGTAAAGAGAGTAAGAGTAGTATGTACATTAAATATAAAAAAAGAGATACAGAATAAGTAAAGAGAGTAAGAAAAGTGTACACACATTACAATATAGAAAGAGATACAGAGCGTAAGAGATAATAAAGTATACACATTAGACATTACAATAGAAGGAGATACAGAGCGTATGAGATAAATAAAGTGTATACACATTACAATATAATATATTTTTAAATACCTACAGGATTTTGACTTACAGTATTTTGAAAACATAATTTTCGTCCACATGATTTCGACCCCAACCCTTTCAAAGCACGCTACGCTATACCTGAAAACATTTAATTTTGGTTGCTCTCTTGCTTGAATTTTCCCTAAAATCAATTTCCTTTAAAAAAAAACCTTTTTTGCTCTAAGAACTTGGAAAACGGAAAAGGGAGGGAAAATTATGCAATAACTTATGTTTCCTGAGCTCCTGAGCGATATAACAAAAATTCAAGTTTAAGATTATTCAGATTTTCACCTTTAAACTGGGGGAATGCAAGAGCAATAAAGTGCAATTGTTATTAACACCGAAATATTAGTTTTGTGTTTGCCTTGAAAGCTCTGGAACAGATTTTATTTCAATTGTAGAAAAGAAAAACTCTTAAATATGCTACCGTTACCAAGTTCTTTGTTGAGCTTAATTAAGAAGAATTTTGAAGGTCTTAATTTGAATACGAAACCAAAATTGACGTTAAGAATTTCTTTTCTCATTTTCCGATAGAAATATCTAACCTGTCTAATTTGAAACCCCAGATCAGTAGGAGATTCAAATATTCATCAAAGAAAACACCCCACAATACAGCCCCTTTCCAATTTGCTTCAATTTCAAAGAAATATCTTCACCATCCGAAAACAAAAAGCAAGCCAAAAATAAAAGCAAATAAATCATCGAAAAAATAGTTTCGTTATTCCATTCAAGCGGTATCGGGTAAATATATCCACTCGTTTGAGTTCAAATGTTTAAGATAACAAAAGAGGGAAGCCTTATCTGCCATTGCTAATTCTTCCTTCGGTAAATCAATTTAGCCTCTAGCCCCATCAACGATATACGTATACCCACTCATTCCGCCCCAATAACGCCAACGCCAACTGCCAACTTCTATTATAACTCAATAGGGTTTTCCTTTTCTAAATGTTATGTTTATCGTTACATCGAGCCCAGCAGCTAAACACGCTTAAATAAACCTGCCAAAACTAAACTCTCGAACCCTGAAATTGTAGGTGAAACTTAATTGCTATTGCTATGCTACCTTCAATATGATTGAAATAAAATGAAATTCAACTCACCCTCAGACTCTTGTCGCGGTCTTCATCATGTCGGCTGCCTCGGTAGTTGGTCGTCGTGTCGATTCAACCTCCTAATGTACCTAACGTATAAGCCAATATCTCTCTTCCTTCATAAGTCGATTTAGTTGTTAAATCCAAGGTTTGGCCTGCGTTTTGTTTCATTGAAGTGTAATTCATTTTCATACCTAATATCGAGAGTAATGGAACACAAAACAACCATACCCTTGGCAACAGGCTATTCTCAACCATCTTCATTCTTTCTCGCCCATGTTTGGTTTTTATCCCCGAAATGAGCGAGTGTGTCGTTGTCGAGCCGACCAAGACCAACACAGCATCAATATACAGGAAGAACTCTGGAACATCGATTATATTTGCTGAGCTGGAGAGTTGTGGTTGTTCTTATGGCGGGCACTCAATTTAGGTCGGAATGACAATGACGACTATTACGACGCACAGTCGGACGGACGATGGCAATGCCTTGTTGCTTCTTGGTTGCTGAAAGTCCTTCTGATCCGGAACATGCTGAGGTTTGGTGGTGGAAGTATTAACTGTGCCTATGTGTATATTTTCGGTGTTGGATGTGTAGGTGTGCGCATGGTAATGTGTTTGTGACTTGAGAGTGGGAGGATGAAAATGAATTTTCATTCAATTTAGCAAAGGAGACCATCACGAGTGGGACGAATAATTTTTCAATTTCATCGTTTTTAATTGAATTTTCAAATGCATTTTCTTCGACTTAAATTCAACACAGTAAGTGTTAGGGTGGTCACTCGAAGAATCCCGAGCAAACATAAGAAATGTTGATTTTGGTACTTTTTCTCTAGCTCTCGCCTTTTTTCGTGGAAAAAAAAGTTTTTCAGATGACAATTTTATCTCTAATAATGATGAAGAAAGTGTTTTTTTGTCGTTCCATCAGTCGGTTGGCTTGCCTCCTCGTTTTTCTTTCTGTATCGTCCATGCGATACTTTCTCGTTAACGACTCGTACGATTTTGATAAAAAAAAAAATTTTCAAACGAAAAAACAGACACCCTAACACAGCGCATAAAGTGTACATAAATATTTTTCCTGTTGCTGTGTACTCAATTCAATTATTGTGTATAGAAAATGTTCCCAATTGCTTGGATATTTTCCACTTAAGGATTTGCTTATTCTATGGTTTCTTTTTTGCTGTATGAATAAGACTCATTTTTTTTCCTCGAACAAAGAAATTGACTGCAAAATTTTTTTCGGTTTTTTGTCTTTCCCTCCCAACTCTTCTCCCATTTTTAATAAATTTACCTATGTATATACCTTTTTGCCTGTAGAAATATTCCTATTTACTTTTATTTTAATAAAGAAGAAGTGTGAAAGTTAACTCCCCAGTTCAGACTACTTCAAAAATTATTTTGCCAACGAAGACGTGCAAACTGATTATTAAATTCCACAGGCACTTTTGTATTTTATTGATTCATCTTATCAAGAGAAATTAAATCGAGAAAACAGAAAAATAAAAGCAAATAAAATTACACAAAACACTTCAAAATTGAGGAAGCCTTTCAGGCAAATTCTACTTTTATGTGTATAGGCAGATGTACCGTATGCTTTCTTAGATAAAGTGGAGGTCCTTATGTTGTACTAGGCGTACAGAAAGATATTCGTTTTCTTCTTGAGGTTGGATGATACAAATTTTATTAGCATAGAGATCCTAAATTCGATGTTTTGCAACAGCAAAATAATAGAAATAAGATTGGCATTCTGGGATAGACATGGGATAAAAATAAAAAAGAAAAAAAGTAAAGCATGCTCATATAGCAAATAGCATGTGTTTCCATGTGAATTATAATGTCGAAAGGGTATTCTAGCGTTTCAGACTAATTAAGGATCAAATTTCAAAATAATATGTTTTTGCGTTTGGTTTTTCGTCGAGCCTCACTCAACTCATATATACCTACTTACATAGTTTATTTTTTTGGATAGGTAAAAGCTTTATAGAACATGTACGATTTTCATTATGTCTGATGCGTAATAGATACCTACACTTCGTTAAATTTAGGTGGGTGTTTTTTCTTTGTTAAACAAATAGGTACATGAAAATTCTTTTCATATGTATATGTAACGGGTGTTTTTTTTCGAGGTATAGAACTTTGAGTTGGCATTACTTTTCAAGACGGCGGCGACCGATTTAACAGCTGTCAATTGATTTATTCTCAGTTTGGTTTGGCAATTCATCATGAGTAGACTCACGCCTGAACAACGCTTGCAAATTGTGCAACTTTATTTCGAAAATAATATGGTTCTGTGCGGAATACGTTTCGCGCACTACGTCCATTTTATCGTCGACAAAATCATCCATTAGAGCAGTTTATTCGATTAACCATGAAACGTTTTCGCACCACGTTTACTCTAATTGATAACTCGCATCCCCAGAGACGCCGGCTGTCACTTGCCATGATGATTTGTCTTTAGGGACTAATTCAAAGACGAAATTTTAAAAGAAAGTAAAATATGGCCACCACGAACTGTCAAAATCAACCCGTCTCCATTGGAAATTTCTTCTGTTCTGTAGTTCTAAACGTTTTTGGTACTCCAGAAAGTGACTTAGTTGTTTGAAGTGATTTGGGACGATGTCTCAAGGAAAAAATTCAAAAAGAAAAATGTATAACATCACATTTTCAATTGTTGATATTTAATAACCACAACTTATTTTCTAATATGCGATAGCATAAATATAATGAATAATTTCAAAAATTGTGTTTTTTTTTCAGACAACTCTTATCGCCAAATATCCAACAAAAACATTATCATGTCGGAGGATATCTTGTGGATGGTAATAGACATGTAAGTATTTTATTTCAAAATCAAATTTTACAATGATAGTAGGTACAAAAGCTTGTCTAAAAAAAAAACACGTTTCACTTTTGTTATGTTCAAATTTTTACTATTATTTCCTTTTTTTAAAACTTCACAAATTTCATTGAAACAATATTATTCTATGGAACTAAAAATCAATAAAAAAACAAATTTCCTAGCAACTGGTCACATGAACGCGTTTGTCATGGTCAAAAACGTAACAATGGGACTTTTTAGTACTGTGTTTGTTTGAATAACAAAAAAGGTCGTTTTTTTTATTTTTAGTTTAAATTCGTTGGAATTCTACCAAAAATAATTTTCATTCCACTGCACATTCAAGAAAACTAAATTTTTGTTTGGACCTACCTACACATACCTTTATCCATATCCTTGTTTAAAAATTTCGATCTATTAAATGGCATACCAAACAGTCATTGAAAAAAAAAGAAAAAAAAAAAAGAATTGGAATACTGTTGGCCTTCTCAGAGAGCAGGGAATAAATTCCATTGCTTGAAAAGTCGTTTCTTTTATTTCGAGCAGTTTTATATCTCTGAAAACTAAATAGGGCATGTTTAGAAGTGCCGAGCATTTTTATGTTAAATGATTTCAAGGTTTGGCTTTGTTAAATCAAAACACAATGAACCATGTACGTGTTAACATGCTTCCTTTTGTTTGAAATAAATTATAATAAAAATAAAAAATATATTGGAAAATGACCCCTACAGAAGATTAACTTCTTTGTACAGTAAAATCCACTTTAAAAGTCTTCAAATTCAAGCAGGAATTGAAAATTGAAGACAAAATCTAATAAATTCTATGCTATTTTCTAATTAGATTTTGTGTTCCACTACTTTGCACTCTTTGAAAGACAATCACATCTAGTGTCCAGTCCTTTTGTAATGGATGGCCTCTGTTGTAGAGATATTTTCTCGAGCTTTGCCATTACAAAATACAAAACCAAATAAGCAAAAATCTAAAAACATTGTTTTAATCTTTTCATTTAATTTCTTTTTTTTGTATTTTTAAGATGGAGATAAACAATCCCAATAATCCCCATTCTACCCTAGAATTGAAATCATTTCCCACTTTTGGGTTAAACTGACCAAAACGCTTTTGTTGGTATGAGAAAAGACAATACCCAACGAGAAAAGAATGAAATAAATGCCACAACCGCAAACTGAATGTACCTCTGAAACATTCTTCTTTGGCAAACGAACAAAAAAATAAACCTTTTCACTTTTTGTTTGCATAGTAATTTCCAAAGGATATGGTTTATATCTTTCGACTTATATCTACAACTCTGCTACATTCAATACAACCCACACAGAGAAACACGTTGGCCAAGAGTTGAATAAGCTACCGACCACCGACACAGCGACGACGACAACGATGCTGTACACTATTTTGTACAGTGTTGGCCGTGTCATCGGCGTATTTGTGTGCAAATTATGCCAGAGGAAAATCCTTGACACAATACTCCTTTCCTTCTGTGCTGGACACTTCGAAAGTGCATAAATAAATAAACTCAAATCCGAAAATTATTTTATTTTTACTTTTTCGTCCTTCTTGCATCATGTCATTCTCTCACTCACAGATCGTCCTTGTAAGAAGAATGGCGAGTAGGGACAACAACAACGACGCGACGATGGCGACGGTGTTGATGGTGGAGCGCGGGAGGACCTTTCTCCATTCTTTGTAGATTTGTTAAAGTTTTGAAATGTGTATTTTTCCCTCAGGATGCAGATTTTCTTGATATGCATTGCATACACAACACAATTTAAGGATAACGTAAACGTAAAGTTTTTCTTTCGCATCGTTTCTTGGCCTGGTCCCCACATGCTTACATCACCAAGTTCATTTACAATCTCTCTCTCACTATATATTTCCTCTTTTTAGATAGACTTAACAGACAATTTTTCCATTCTGTGGGTATGTCTTCTTCCCAAACGATTGTCCGGGGTCTGTGTGAATGTTTGTTGTGAATAAAGTTCACAAAAGTTATTTATTCTTGTTTTGGCACAAATTATCTTAGTACCACTTCAAGACAGCAAAATCAACAACCTTAGGATAGAATATTCGGCTACAGAGCGACGACGACGACAACAACGACGTCACGAAGAGTTTTGGTATAGCTACAAGAATCTTTACTGTATACTTTACCATCGTTATAGTCAATTCAAAGGATTCGAATTTGGATTTGTATTTCAATCGACTTTTAGACGAAACAGGAACGGAGCGAGGTCTTGATCGGAAGAAATCAGCAGCGACCGACGTGGGTACTTCCGTTTCTATTTGTTTGTGTTTGATTTTTTCACAAAACCGTCTTGGAAATTCTACAAAACTGAAAATCAAAGTTCCAATTCAATACCGGAAATTGGATTTGGGAAATAATTTAATTTTCATTGTAACAGAAGAAAAAACAAAATTTTTATAATACAGATACTTGTACTAACAGTAGCAAATTGGGAGAATCGACAATGTCTATTGGTAGATGACAGGCGGAATAAGGTTTTCTTTCTATTAAGAGCCGGGGAACGTTTAGTTAAAGTTTTTTGAGAGAGACAGAAATGTTTAAATGCGAATTTGAAAAGAATTATTTAATTCACAAACACAATACTTGCTTATTTCTTGTTTTAATTAGAGTCTTTAAGGAACACTTGTAATTCAATGGAAAAACCAACAATGTTCTTAAAGAAATTGAACTTTTATTGCAGTCGCGTTAATTTGTTCAGCAAGAATATAAAACTCCTTAATGACCGCAAACATTAGAAAAAATAAAACAAAACAAAAACGATTTTTTCTTTTATAATATTTTTACATTTTATTTGGATGCATTTCAAACCAATTGTGGTTCATCATCAGCAATACACTAATTTGACAAAGAAAAGAAAGAAAAAGGAAAGTACAAAAGTAAAGAAGAAAAAGAAAATTGAAGAAAGCTTTACATATAACAATTAGAGTAAAAGAGAACATTTATATTAAGTTAAACAAAGGTGACATAATATTGCCATTATCACTGTTCATGACATTGTTGTTGTTGTTGATGTAAAGACTTTCATATGCATCAAGTCGGCGGTTGTTGGTAACATGTTTTATCAGCTTTACATCTTCCAATCTCACATTGAAATGGTTGTTGGCGAGGGCGTGTGCAGCGACGGAGGATTTTTCGGGTCTGTTGTACTTTATGTGATTCGAGTGTTCGTTGAATCGGACACCAATACTTCGCTTTGTCTGCCCGATGTAAACAGCGTTGCAGTCTCCACATTTAATTTGATAAATTCCCGATTTGTTTACAATTGTGGATTTGTCTTTGGTTGATCCAAGCATGTTTTTTAATTTTGCCATTACTGGAGTAGACGCATTCTATATTTTGTTGTTTTAATTTTGTGTGCATTTTGTTTGTGATGGGTGGGAAATACGTCATCGATGCTCTTTCTGTGTTGTTGTTGTCGTGAAGTTGTTTATTTTGTTTATATAGAGTTGTTAATTCTGATTTTTTGAGTTTTTTGTTGTGTTTATTTATCAATTGATCGATTATAAATGGATTGTATCCATTGATGGCAGCAATATCTTTTAATAGTTTGTACTCGGTGGCATAGTTTGTAATTGAAAGTGGTAGTTTACAAAGGCGATGGACCATCGAATGAAAGGCAGCGAGTTTATGTTGAATCGGGGTATATGAGTCGTTAGTGATGTACCTGTTTGTTGTTGTTGGTTTCCTGTATATGGCAAATTCAATTCGTCCGTTTTTTCTTGACAGGGTTAAGTCTAAGAAATTTAGCTTTTGGTTTTCTTCAGATTCATAGGTGAAGTTTATGGAATCGAACTCCGAATTTAGGGTATTTAATACCAAATCAATTTCACCTCTTTTTATCACCGCAAAAACATCATCTACATAACGAAACCAAATTCTAGGGAGCAATCCTCTTTCGTTCAAATTTGTTTCGAAAGATGACATAAAAACTTCCGCTATTAGTGGGGACAAAGGGTTTCCCATACTTGTTCCAGCTTCAATTATGTAAAAATTGTTTCTAAATTGAAAATAGTTTTGAGACATACATACTTTAGCTGTTTTTAAATATGTATGTATTTTGTTTCCGTCTATCTCAAACTTTTCAAGATGTTTTTGAAGGGCAGTTATGGCTTCAGGGATAGGAATACTTGGGAACAGGGCTTCGACATCGAATGAAATCATGATTTCGTCTTCTTCAATTAAGATGTTCTTAGTTTTTTCCACGAAATCGAAAGTATTCTTTACTGAAAAACTTTGCAATGGATATTTTTTCATATCACTTACAAGCCATTTAGATATTTTAACGGAGGGTGAATTTATATTTGACACAATGTGTCGCATTTTATTTCCCGGTTTATGAACTTTTGGTAGCGCATAAAGCTTCGGTACTTCTGGATTGGATATATTAAATCGCCATTTTGGAATTTCGAAAACTGAATTTATTTCTTTTATTAACGATTTGGACTCGCGAATCATTCCCGGTAGTGGTGTTTTCTTTAAAATTTTGAAATTACTAGATTTTATTGAATCACTGACTCTTTAATCGTAATCGCTTTTGTTCATTATCACAAGTTTGTTACCTTTATCTGCTTTCATAAAGTATATTTCTTTTTGCTTAAGTTCTTGAATAATGGAATGTGTTTTTATTGATTCAGGATCGCATTTAAAATTTTTCTTCGCGTTTTTTAAAACTGGTTTTGCAACATCTCTGATTTGTTGTTTTATTTCAGGTTGCTTAAATTTTAAACACGTTTCTAAGTCAACAATGGATTCAATTAAAGGGCTTTTCAAAGGTTTCGGGGTGTATTTTAAACCTTTGTTCAAAACATTAATTTGTTCTTGGGTTAATGATTCGCGAGTCCAAATCGTTAATAAAAGAAATAAATTCAGTTTTCGAAATTCCAAAATGGCGATTTAATATATCCAATCCAGAAGTACCGAAGCTTTATGCGCTACCAAAAGTTCATAAACCGGGAAATAAAATGCGACACATTGTGTCAAATATAAATTCACCCTCCGTTAAAATATCTAAATGGCTTGTAAGTGATATGAAAAAATATCCATTGCAAAGTTTTTCAGTAAAGAATACTTTCGATTTCGTGGAAAAAACTAAGAACATCTTAATTGAAGAAGACGAAATTATGATTTCATTCGATGTCGAAGCCCTGTTCCCAAGTATTCCTATCCCTGAAGCCATAACTGCCCTTCAAAAACATCTTGAAAAGTTTGAGATAGACGGAAACAAAATACATACATATTTAAAAACAGCTAAAGTATGTATGTCTCAAAACTATTTTCAATTTAGAAACAATTTTTACATAATTGAAGCTGGAACAAGTATGGGAAACCCTTTGTCCCCACTAATAGCGGAAGTTTTTATGTCATCTTTCGAAACAAATTTGAACGAAAGAGGATTGCTCCCTAGAATTTGGTTTCGTTATGTAGATGATGTTTTTGCGGTGATAAAAAGAGGTGAAATTGATTTGGTATTAAATACCCTAAATTCGGAGTTCGATTCCATAAACTTCACCTATGAATCTGAAGAAAACCAAAAGCTAAATTTCTTAGACTTAACCCTGTCAAGAAAAAACGGACGAATTGAATTTGCCATATACAGGAAACCAACAACAACAAACAGGTACATCACTAACGACTCATATACCCCGATTCAACATAAACTCGCTGCCTTTCATTCGATGGTCCATCGCCTTTGTAAACTACCACTTTCAATTACAAACTATGCCACCGAGTACAAACTATTAAAAGATATTGCTGCCATCAATGGATACAATCCATTTATAATCGATCAATTGATAAATAAACACAACAAAAAACTCAAAAAATCAGAATTAACAACTCTATATAAACAAAATAAACAACTTCACGACAACAACAACACAGAAAGAGCATCGATGACGTATTTCCCACCCATCACAAACAAAATGCACACAAAATTAAAACAACAAAATATAGAATGCGTCTACTCCAGTAATGGCAAAATTAAAAAACATGCTTGGATCAACCAAAGACAAATCCACAATTGTAAACAAATCGGGAATTTATCAAATTAAATGTGGAGACTGCAACGCTGTTTACATCGGGCAGACAAAGCGAAGTATTGGTGTCCGATTCAACGAACACTCGAATCACATAAAGTACAACAGACCCGAAAAATCCTCCGTCGCTGCACACGCCCTCGCCAACAACCATTTCAATGTGAGATTGGAAGATGTAAAGCTGATAAAACATGTTACCAACAACCGCCGACTTGATGCATATGAAAGTCTTTACATCAACAACAACAACAATGTCATGAACAGTGATAATGGCAATATTATGTCACCTTTGTTTAACTTAATATAAATGTTCTCTTTTACTCTAATTGTTATATGTAAAGCTTTCTTCAATTTTCTTTTTCTTCTTTACTTTTGTACTTTCCTTTTTCTTTCTTTTCTTTGTCAAATTAGTGTATTGCTGATGATGAACCACAATTGGTTTGAAATGCATCCAAATAAAATGTAAAAATATTATAAAAGAAAAAATCGTTTTTGTTTTGTTTTATTTTTTCTAATGTTTGCGGTCATTAAGGATTTTTATATTCTTGCTGAACATATTTCTTGTTGTTTACCTTAATGATAGCAGCAGCAGTCGTCGAGTTGTGTCAGTGACCCTGAAATTGGGTAGTTGGTGATAAAAAGGTAAGGTGTTTGATTTTCTGTACAAAGCTTGAAGAAAATAGAAATTCGAAATTTTCTCAGAGGAAGCGAATGCTTGCCTCAAATCAATGAGTTGTACTGCAACGATTGCTGTTACAAGAAAGTACAAGAATACTCTTAGGAAGAACCGACAATCTCAATAAAAATGTTTTTTTACGATAAACCTTAGTTAATTTTGTTCGCAGATAATTTAGCTTCTTAACTTCTCCTCAAAAAAAAAAAAACAATAATTTTGATGATCAGTTCATTTTCAGTTTCATCAGTTTCAGTTTCAGTTAAACGATCATTTAGTTTAATTGAAACTGAAACTGATGAAATTCCCATCAGTTTTCAGTTCAGTTCTCAGTTTTCCTAAGAAATTTAAATTTCTCACAAGTAAAATGAAAGCTCAACTGAACGTCGGACTGACAGACGTCTAAATACAAAATATTCTTAACTGGAGTTAAAACTGAACTGATATTTTAACTTAACTGATCGTCTTACAGGGGACTTAGAAACAACAAATTGAACAAAATATTAACTTGTTTCTTTCTCCATGATTCTCATCGGGTTTAGTCACCTCTGTTTCTGTTTTGATACAGAGGCGCGAACAAGTTCAAGGCTGGCAGAAAACAGACGTTTAAAATAATAAACAATGTTAGTTAAACTGCTTCAAATTGTGTTTAAGGCGAAACTTAAAAATTTCGACAACTCGTCACGAGCATATTTCTGTCAAAATATCGTCTAAAAGTCATTTTGAGCGATAAGGACCATTTATGGATGAAAGCAGGTTATTATTACCAATAATAATAATATAGCGGGTGAATAACCAAAATAGCCGGATTTGGGGCCCCACTACTTCTTCGAAAATGATGCTGGCAAGGCCATCAACGGCAATTGCATTAAGTCGATGATCACCAACTTTTTGCAGCCTGATGTGGATGTTATGAACAGAGAAGACATAATAGTTTTAAAAGCCTGGCGCTACGTGAGACACAGCTCAAGACACAATAGATTGATACTCCACACAAACGGTTTCTTGGCATGGCTATATCATGCCGAGGCGACGATGACGTGAATTGTATGATTTGACTTTAGACCATTTAGACCTTTTCTTTTGGGGCCCTCAAAAACAACATATTCGATGTCATCGCTAAAATTCAGAAACTGACTTGGAATGGTATTTTTAAGGATCAATAGACTAATACAACGCTATGTAGTGTCCAACAAATTTGGTTGACATTAATTTAAAAGCATGAGGTGCCTCGTCCGAACATTTGTTTTAAATTCGTCTTTGAAAATAGATAGCGGCTCTTGCCATACTTGCAATTTACGACTTTTAAAAATAAGTTATCCATTCCTCTTCTATCTCTCTTTCCTTTTCTCTCTCTCTATCCCTCTCTCTCTCTCTCTCTCTCTTTATATCTAACTCTCACTCTCTCTACCACGTTCAATCCGAAAAAAAAACACGGTCACAAGAAAGCAATGGCATAGGTATAACAAATTGAACGCAAAATTTAATTGGCTTCGTTCTCCATGATTCTCATGGTTTTGAGTCTTCAACAATTTTTTTTTTTTTTTCCAAAATTCGTTTTATTCAATTCACTTATGACTACTTAATACTAGACAATGAATTCAACTAGCTTATTATCTAAAATCTTATATTAAACTCACTGGCCCCAACCGGGCGCTCTAAGAAATTCATGATCGTCTGTCTTGTAACAAGGATGTGACCTTATTCCACTCTCGTGCTGTTCTAACATCTCATAAATTGGAGTAACCAAAAAAAAATAATAGATTGTAAAAGAAAACATGAGGATTTTTTTCAGGGGCAAAAAAAGGCTATTTAAAGCAATAAATATAGTTTTGTCGTCAAAAAGCAAAGCATGATGCTCCATGATTCGTTTAATTCTTGCTCTCGAAAAAGGCGAATCTTCTTTAAATTCATTCTTCGAGGAATGTGGAAGACTCAAGACTCGTCAACACTAGAGGAACAACCTTTCAAATGTCAGCCTAAGTAGTCCAATTCTGATATTGCCATAATATATTGGAAAAAATCGATTACAATGGATAATGGGGTCAAGACTAAGCCCCTTCCACCACCGGTGGTGCACGTGCAGCGAGGCATCTTGAAGTACCTAGAAAAATTTTTTATGTTAATAGAAAAGGACTTTTTCTAACTGTTATTCGATTTATATAAATTCAGACAGCGACACTGGTACTGAAATCAAATTGGCAAGAAAGGAAATTTATTAGCACAATTCTCTCTTCAACAAATTATATGTCAATTTGTAAGAAACCCATTATCGATGCCTCAACTTTAAGATTTCAAAAAATCACGTTTTGGAAGAAATTTCTGAATTTTCAAATATACGTTACATAACATTTATGCTTGGCTGAAGATGATTGGAAAAATACATAATCCCAAAAAATAAACTATCAACTCCATCCCTCTCTACTACGTTCAATCCAAAATGAGAGTCGAAAAAAGGCAATAATTGTTTAAGTAGTACAAATTAAACGAAGAATTGATTTGCTTCGTTCTGCATGATTCTCATCATTCCGAACCTTCTTAAATGTCTGTTTTTTGTGCTAATTATCAGAAATCTCTACTCCTTCATTCTCTTAAATTTGAGTCACTAAAAAGTAGAAAAGAACAGAACATCCTTAGCATCAACAGAAACGAGGGCAATGTCTAGTCTTGGAAGGTACAACCCATATAAGAAACTCCGCTATTGGTGTAAGGTGATGTTGGAAAAAAAATCAACGCGTGTACCCAAAAAATATTAAAGGCAAAGCCACAAGTCGTCAACACCTTCTTCAACATAAATTAAAAAAATAAATAGTAAAAGAATAATACGTCAGCACTAAGAGCGAAGCGTTTCAAAAGTCATTCCAACAAGTAGGATACGTTGTCGACATTGACATGATTGGAGGGACACAGCATGATGTCATTAGTGCGTTTATCAACCTAGAAACAGAAACGAGGATTGTGACTAGCGAGGGCAACACCAAATTAATGCTTGAAATAAGAATGGACACCCTATAATAGCACTGCTCTGCAAAAGAGTTTTATAATAACACTTTTGATGTATCGTAACATGGATTAAGTATCAATCTATCGCTGCATTTTTTGGACTGAGAAGACAATTGAACAGTAGAATCTACTCTCCAGCAACTGAAGTGTCAATTTAATTCACGCACACCTAAAAATCACTCTTTAAAATGCAATCGTTGCTGTTCGGAAGAAATTTATGGATAATGCTGAAGATGATTGGAAAAATCAACTTGCTATGAAACACAATCTGGGTCCTTAAAGTTTTTCGGAACATAGATTTAAGATCTGCATAAAAAATTTATTTTTATATGGAAACTTCCCAAGCTCGCACCGACGATATCAGTTCTGCATAAAACTTTTAGTGGAACTTAAATTTAAGTTCCGAAAAAGAAGTCTTCAGTCCTCTTCTCTTCAACGGAGATTGAAGTAGAAATGCAAAAATGGCAATGACTGAGAAACTTCATGTTTTTGTTGTAATAACAACTCGGAGATAAAATTACGTTTTTAAATAGGATTATGCTAACACCTCAGGTGAAATTCGTTAGAATGCACAAATCACGCCCAGCCTACAAAATATTTCGCTTACATTTTACTTTAACAAAATCCAATACAATTGTTATTTTTTCAACTGAAAATTATTTGGAAAATACTAAAATTTTGTTTTTCACATGACGAGCTATCCCCAATGTAATGTGTAATGCTTCAAACATAATCCCATCACAATGTTTGATAAGCTCATTCCGTCTAATATTTTGTTCCACAGTTTTGTTTTATATTTCACCCTCTAATACTCTGTCTGTATGCCTATGCAAAATTTTATTTATTTATGATACCGACATATCCTCCTTTAATACCCCATTAACGTTTTTCGATGCGAACAGATTTATCCCTAAACAAGATGGAAGCGAACGTCTGTAAAGTTGTATGTGTAATCTGTAAATATTGTTTTCAATCCAATTTTTTTTCTTTGTAGCCTTGTTAAACTTAGATAGCAGGGAAAAAGAAACAAAAATGTTTTTTTATAAATACCTTATTTGGCTACTTGCAAAAAAAAAAAACAATACCACACATCATTTTTTGTGTTAGATTGTATTTTTGAATATTAAAATGAGTTTAATATGTGTGTGTGTGTTTTTGTTTTTTTTTATTTTCTTAACAGGATATCGAACATTGTTATTACCATGGCACAGTTAAGGATTATCCAGGAGCCAGCGCAGCGTTTCATACGTGTAACGGCGTCAGCGGTGTTATACACATTGGCAACGAAACATTCGTTATACATCCCTTCTATGGAGGAGATCTTTCGGTAAGCTCTGGTTAATTTTATCAAAAATTTGCTCCTTACTCTTTTTTTTCAAGGAATAAAAATGATTTGAAATCGAATTTGAACAGTAATCTTGTTTGTTGTCAATATGTTGACACAAATACGGTTATAGGTTGAACACGGTTCAATGTCTTCGTATTATAATATGATCCTTAATTTAATTGTTAATACAACTTTTGCAGGTTTATAGATTCCTGAAGAAGGAAGATAATTCTCAAAACATCGAAAACAGATTTTCAATTCAAGAAACGTGACGACGCATTATTATTTCAAAATATATTCAGAATCATTTGCTAGGTCTCATTTTGGAGTCGTGTCCTTAAAAAAAGTTTATTTGGTTTTAAGAACCTTTTAAGAAAATGTCAGTCTTTCGTTCTTAGATATTTGATTGAACATTGTCCTCGAGCCTCTTTCTACGACACAGTTCATGATAACTTTGCTCTCATTAAGGTATTTCAAGCAAAGAAACTTTCCCGCTGCAGGGAAGCCCAAAACTTACTTTTCATTAATTTATGTTTAGACTATAACTTCCGAGACCATGTGGGAAAGGGAATAAAGAAGTTTTTGAGACTACAAACACGTTCCTGCAAACCAGTGTTGTGTTTTTAAAGTTAAGATTTTAATATACCCCGAATAGCAGGTTCAAAATAACCCTCACTTATTAACACTTATTATAAAGACTCAGCACTCAGAACTCAACTTTTCGATTTCAGATTTTTTTTTAACGACCACAAAACTTTGTTATATGAAGCAATAAAAGGTCCTCCAAACACATAAGCAAATACGTGCGACCCAGTCACATATTTTATTACTTTTTGCTTCATCCTATCGCCCGGCCCGCCCGTCTGCTATGGCAACCTCCTTTTTACGGTTGAATGTGCCAGGGCCAGCACACCTTCCAGCATTCATTTCGTGATCCTCGTATTCAAGGGGATTTCTTTTTCTCACTTCTACGTCCTTAGGGCGGTTTTATTTCTTATTTTACATAGATATAATACGAATTTTCTCACTCGTACTTCGTACACCTCGACATACATGATGTATGCATAAGATATATATGTACCTACCTATGTGCGTACATAAGCAAAGTTCATACTCTGCTCATTCATACCTGGATCATAGTTTGGTGGGTTGGCGACTGACTGAGGAAGAGGTGGCGCTCAAAAAAAGAAACAGAAATCATCATCGTTATTTAAAAAAAAACATTTAGCTTTTTGGATTTATGAGACTTGTGCGTTTTGAATTTATTGCATTTGTATTGATTTTGATTTGGAGCAGTTGCTTTCTTTTATTCGTTTTTTCCTGATTTTATTTATGTCAATTTTCGCTTTTGTTGAGGATTTTTTTTTTATTTGTCACTCGGTTATGGAGGAGGATGAAGAAGACGTCTACGGCGCGGCGATGACGACGCACGGATCAAAAAGGAAAAACGAACATTTTGGCGGAAGGGGTCTTTTATTATGTCATTGTGGGAAAACGGAATAACATATGGGGACATTTTTTTCTTTGGTGGGTTAAATGTTTGATTTCTTTTGATGTTTGTGTTCTTTTTTTTCGCTTTCATGCATACACATTTAGATTCTGATTGATGTTGACGATTTTAGTATTTGACACTTCCAGTCGAAAGCTTCGATAATGTTGGGTAAATATTTAGGCTTTGACTGTAAATAGTTATGGAAATATGTATTGATTTTTGTCAAAATGGATTGGAGAGGGGGCTAGACACAACACCGTTGAAAAGTTTACTTCATCCTCAACATTGATAAGAAGCCCCGCCAGTGAATTACTCTCTTAAATGCCCAAAATATGCCACCAAGTTATCGGACCTAGCTTCCATCCTCAATTCAAATTAAAATCACAACAAAACACAGGCCATCTCGGTACTATTGAACGTTAAAACACGTTTTTGAATAATAATTGAATTGACTTTAGCATAGCCTCTAGCATCTCTACACCTCCAATTCTCATGAATAATTGAAGTAAGCACCAAAACAAAAAATCATCCACCCACCCTTAAATTTCAAATTATAATAACAACAACGACAGCAAAAAAAACTGTCAAGGACGCTTAAGTGAAACAATTTTTCAGGCAACTCATCAAAAGTTTTCTTCACCAAAAACTTAGAAAAAACTACCGCATTTTGCACCATGACGATGAAGATGAGGATGACTACGACCAACTAGACGACCGACATGATGACGACTATGAAGAAAACACTTCAAGCAGCATGTCCTTTGATGAAAATCAAAATAAACTTTTGCGATATTATTCGTGCACCCAGATGTTTGGTTTGGGATTTTTGTTTTTTTTTTAGGTCTGTCGGTCGGTCGATCGGTCGGTTGGTCGACTGACTAGAAGGAAATCTCATTTTGGATACAATCCAAACCGACAATTTTTCAATCTTGCCTGTCGTCGCCATTGCCATTAAGGCGAAAGATTCGTTTGACTAAAAACATGCTGACTTAAATTTATGAAATATTATGCTTCATAGTCTGACAGTTAGTGTTGTTTTTCTTTTTTTTCAAGTAGACAGAAACGAAAGTAAGTTTTTTGAATAAAAAACGAGTTTGCAAAACAAATTTTGCCTTGCCTTGCCGTGCCTTTAAAGAAATAAAAAAATTGTTTTTTTTTGGGGTTTTAAGGACGATTCATCGGTTTAATTTGAAGTGCAAAATAAAGCGCATACATGTGAACATTTGCATAAACATTAATATTAACATTAACATTATCAGCTTCAAGTTTGAAGAGAGTGCCCGATGATGGATGATCGTCCGAAACGCGTCGCTAATCAATAAAAAACTTTTGAATTTTATAAAGTTACAAATAAATTAAATTAATATTTTAAAGTACATTTATTCCCAAATTCTTTCATTAACATTAACAATAACATTAACATTAACATTAATAATAACATTAAAAATAACATCATCTGTTATAAATCTGTTGAAAATCAAACTTTCAACCCGCGAACTACCAGAATATTACAGTTCAAATTCACAAATATTTAAAACATTTTAAAATAAGCTATAAACGCCACTCTGTTATCTGACAGCGTTACCAGGTGGCTCAAATTACTTCCTGACATCGTCAATTGTCGCCCAATGGCATAAATAACAACCAAATTACTTTCAACCTTTGCAACACTTCTCACCAGACTGTAAATATGATGTTCCCCAACAACTCGGTGTTTTTGTTTTTTTCTTATTTCCGCTGTCTCGTAAATTTCACCCACTGTCCGAAAGTTTAAGTGCTTCATTTAGAGATAAGTTATTTCCTTCCGCTTTTGCTTTCAATATTTTCATTATCATCTTCATCTCGGTTTTTTTTTTCTTCATTTTATTTTGTTTGCCTTATATTCTATATTTAATTTATTTGTTTGCTCAAACTCCTGAAACTTAATAATGTCAGAGTTTTTTTTTATGACTTGATTTTGATTTATTCAAGGATTTTATGAATTTTAAGTAAGATTCGGAGGTTGTTTGTGATGCTGAAGTAGTCTCTTCAGGATTGAGAATAAAAATTCTGAATCTTAATCTTATCCACAAAGTATGTGATTTTTTCTTTTGCGCATTTTTACTCTACAGGAAAAAAGATTGTTGCATAGTCCTTTTTGTGCTTAGGAGAAAAAAAAAAGTTTGGCTTTAAAAAATGCATAGCTTAACACAAATAAAGTTATTTCAGAGCCGTAAAAATTATGATAAAAGATTTTATGTGTGACGTTAAGTGCAATTTCGTCTTTTTATGAATTCCTAAATGTTGTTAGAAAGAAGAATTTATATTATAATAAAAATCATTTTAGGACTTTTGTTTATACATTTTTATTTAAATTGAATCCTTACCTCAATGAGAATTTTTTCTTTTTATGACTGTGGTTTCCAAAAAGAACTCTCAAAAGAAAAATGGGTAAAGATTTATTCTTTTCGGTAAAACTTTTTTCATAGGATTTTCAAAGGCTACATGAAGGATATTTTATTTGTCTTTGATATTGAGACCGGTCAAAGAATACGATACGAGTTTTAGCATTCCGCTTTGTTTTAAAATCAGTTCCGTATGACTCTTTAAATCTATGTAATTAACCCGAGGTAGGTAATGTCCTGTCATTCTCCCTTAGCACATAGATTCCAATCCTGAAATTGTAAAATCTACCATCTGAGATTGAAATCGCAATCTCGATTGACCGTTTGTAAATTTACCATATTAACGACCAACGACGCGACGATGCACAATTCAATGAAAACTTCAACTTCCGCTGATATAAGGCTGTTGAAAGCAGGCAGCATCCCCCAAAGATGTACTCTTCGTTAATTAGGTTGACAATTTAAATAATTTAACCATTCCCTATGTTGCAGTTATACGATTAATTTTTTTAATTCCATTCAATTGATGAAATGAATTCGAAAGTTCATGCTTTCATGCCTGGAACCTTGGCGCCTGGTCCTTTTGGAAAAAATGTATATATTTATAACCTTTTATAACCTCGGCTAATAGAGATGATATCGCTGCTAATTGGAGTGCACGGACAAACACTTAATTATATCACTGAAAATCACCGACACAAAACACACTTTGACACAAAATTTATTATCGGGATGAAAATCAATTCTATCAGGGAAAAAATGCATTCGAATTTTATTTTACAAAAAACTGTGTAGATTTTTATCGCATTTCATAGATTGGCAACGCTTATTGATTTAGGAGTGCGTAATTAAATATGTAATGAAGCAATTTCTGCTTTAAGTATATTGAAGTCTATTCGACTATGTCAATTTAAAGGAGAACAAGAAAAGATATTCGAGGAAATGTATTTTATGTACGTCTGCTAGCAGAAAGTCCTTGAACAGACGGTCTATTCACTGCCAAAAGTTTCTCCGCTTTACCATAAACGGTCGTACCCGTACCACAACTGACTACAATAAATCCTTCCTTTTTCCAAGGCAATCAACTCATTATTAGTAACTTTAAGTTATGATTAATGATTTTCTAACAGCCCTGGACTAGGACAAACATTTTTTTCCAAATTAACTACACGAGTTACGAATTTTACCATACTCGAAATGATGAGAATCATGGAGAACGAAGCAAAATAAACTTTCGTTCAAATTTTCATATGAAGGCAGTTGTTTTGTTAAATGATTTTCATTGAAACCTTGTATCAACCATAGTTATTTTGATACCCCAAACAAAAAAATGTGGAGGTACCTACTACATATTATTTTTAGGATATAGATAGAAATTTTGACGACAGTTTTAAAGGTAAAAGTGCTCCCAAATTTGAAAGTTAAACTACACTTACGACTACAATACTCATAGATGAATTTATTGATAGTAATTTTTTGACATTAGAATCTTATTTCGGGTTCCGTTTTCTACTCCTAAAATTGAAATCAATTTCAGGCCTTCAAAATAACAGAAAAAAATATTTAGAACTGGGATTGTTCAATAAACACAGCACCTAATATTGAGTTTTTGATTGGGCCTCTTCGGTCTCTGTTTTGAACTAAACTGACCTCGGTCCATACACTATGTACATATGTTTACGTACATATTTGCTTATTTGCAACTTTCTGTGTCTTCAGTGTTGTTTAATTCAAGGTGTGTGGGACAATCACCATCTCTTACCTATGTTGTTCTCTCATCTTGTTGTTTGAAATATTTTTGATGATAACTACAGTTCCGGGTCTTCGTTTTCTGTTGATTGGAGAATCAAATTGGCAACTTTCATTGTTCAAGAGTGTGGTGTGCCTGTGTATATGTACGATTTTGGAAAAGTTTTCTCTTCAATCGAACAACGATGAGAAAATAATTTGATATTTTAATTGAAAACTGGGAAAACTAAAAGATTGAATTGGACGAAAATAGTTTCAAGATGTTTTGAGTGAAGAAAATTGCTGATTTTTGCAAAAATTTTGTTAATTGGATTAAAATGTAATTTGTACGATAGCAATATTTGATTTGTTCAACGTCGAATATTCAAATAAAATTGGAAAACCCTTGTACTGGCCGTCTACTTTGATACATACCTGATTTCTAGCAAATAAAGGGGCGCAAAATCGAATTTCAATCGAATTATTGGCAAGGATATTGTTTTGCTGAAAATAATTTTTCAAAATTAAAGTTGAATTTCCTGGAATTTTCATCTACTTAATTTTGTTTAGAGAGGTTTCCAGTCCAAACGTTTAGTTATGACTCGTCTTTCAACGACAATCACAAACACACGAAACAATTAAAATCGATTGCTTTTTTGTTCACACGAACATTTTTAAACGTAACAAGAAGCTCCAGTTAGCCAACAGCACTCGCTTACCTCTTCTCCATATTTTCCCCCAAAATCCACAACGACAAAGTGTATCATTTTTATTCCCAGAAACAATTCGTTTTATTGCTTGTTCGTAGCAATCCCCTAACCTCGTTATGCAGATTCGAAATTCAAGTCTTGCTTGTCAAAAGATGTGTCCCATTGACAATTGTGCCACATTGTATCACATAGACAAATACGTTATCTGCCGTTGTTTCCGATTAAGGACGATTTTCTTCCTTTTTTTTGTGGTTTCCTATTTTTTGGCTTTTTGCTTTTTGCCTTTTTAGGTTATTGTCATTGTCATCGACTAGGTGACGGGCGTCGCTTTCGTCCTTGTCGGATCATGTGTCACAATTTTTCTATGATTGTGTATTGTTTTATTGCTCTCTCTCTCTCGCTCTCTCTCTCGCTTACATCCTCTTTTGCTCATGCATTTGAATAAATTCCAATAAAACTTCAAGAAATGATCTATGAAGTGAATGGAGAGGACACAATTTTTCTTGGATTCTGCCAAAAATATATAATTTATGCCTTACGTTATATTGTTCGTGTGAAAGTCTATATTTGCACTTCTATAGGTGTATAGATATAGGTTTTATAGATTTCATTTTCGATAAAAGGGATTTGGTTTTTGGTATTTTCCATATCGCGTCCTTGGAGAGCGCTATGAAATCAGCTCAAGCAGCAAACAGACAGAAAACAGGAGGATAGATTTAGTACCTTGGGTTGTACAAGAACAATAAAATGTCAAACAAACGCGTTACATAAATTTATCTGGCTGCTAAAATGATGGGAAATCTCTTTAGAAGGGTGGAAAGGGCAAAACAAAAATAAAACCATAAAATGACTTAGGAATTTCAAAGGTGTTTGTATTTATCATAACATTTATTGGCAAAAAAATGAGCAAAGCAAGTTTTTTTTTTATACTTTGTTGCCTTCATTACTGCTAGGTATTTGGAAAGTTGATTTTTTGCTTTGGGAATCTATTAGTAATGTCGTTTTTTACGACTTTTGAATACTTAGTATTCTCCGCATTCTAAGTTCGGAATCACCATTTGCTTCGTTTACTATCGCGTTACTGACATAGCTAATCGGCATGGCGATTATTTCAATACGGTCCTCGTAGAAAAGTAGTTTGACGGATTTTTGGAACTTCATGTTGACTTTATATTTATAGACTCTACCGTCACCTCGTTTGAAGCTCTTTCTGAAGCATTATTTGTTGATCGTCTTACTGCCCAAACTGACGATTTAGGCAGAGAAGCACACAGTGAGACATAACTCTTTATATTTCGTCTCTGTGTGTTCTGACGATGTTTGAATATTAGATTGATCTTTGATGAAGTGATCTTTGATGTGATTCCTTTCGCCCTTGCTCACTGAGACAAACACACTATTTTTTTAACCAGAGCTTCCCCCATCTGTGGTAAGAGGGCTTTTAGTACTTGCATTTTTTATTTTATTGTAACGAAGCGTTAACAAATACTCCTCCTCAATTTGCCGAAACCCTTTATAATTTCATCAGTCGAACCGTCTGTTTACTAAAACATTCTCGTACCAACCAACTCACTGTTAAATTCAAATTTGATTCGATAAATTCATTTTTTTTTATTTGCTTCTTTTTAGTTCACATTGTGTCTTTACATAAAAATTCATAATTCGAAGTGCGATTTCGAGCCGAAACAATTCTTTAAATTCTCCGTAGCCGAGTACCAAACCAATATACTTGAAGTAAGAAACGCAGGAAGGCAAAGTTCTGTACTAAGTGTACGGCTAGAAGCTTCTAAACCGAAACTTTCGGGGAGACGCTTGTAATTTTGCATGTCGGAAAACCACTTCTTCTAAGTGTATCTCCGACTAATCAAGGCTTTTCCTTGATCTTCTTGTTCATTGCTGGACGGCTTCCGAAAGATGATTTCGTGGTTGTTCTTCTTCAAGGCATACCACGAGTAGGAGCCTGTCACCCGGAGACCGCTAACCATTTATTCTCTAATCTTTCGCTGTAGATAGGACCGATTCCAACCAATTTTTCGTGACTGCTCTTCTTTTAAGTCTACCACAGATGGCACAGACAGGAGCCATCAGTCGGATACCTGTCGGAAGGTGCTGGAACCTTACGTGGGGTCCTGGCTTAATTGGTTATAGCTGTTGACCAGTAACCAGTAAAATGTGTGTTTTCTAACTCTTCTCGTGTTTACAGTGATTTTTATTTTATCTTTCATTGATACTGCTACTTACGTTCTACTAAAAAAGCTTGCAAGAGCATCATTTGTAATCAGCCGGCAAATAATTTTAGGTGTCCTCAATTCCTTACTCGCATTCAAAGAACTGTTGACGAGTGTAGTATACATACTAGGCCTTTGTTCTAAGGAGCCGTGCGTGCGTTGCCGTTGGCGTCGTGAAACGCTGGTGCTGGCCGCCTTAAGCAAATGCTATTTATAATGCAATTTTGTTAACTGGCAAAATCTCAGACGCAAAACCATTTTTGGAAGTGATGCCAAAGGCAAATATGATGTCCTCTAGATCACTGCTTTTGCTGAAATATCATATCATCTAAAAATTTAGTCCTGATGGGGATTTTTACATATTTGAAGCCTTAAACCTCGAGGGTTAAAGCACAAATAAATAATTTATACAAATGTCTCACCCTTATGGCTAGAAATGATATATGAAAGTGAAAGCTACCAAAAAAAAAGCTTTAACACATTCAATATATGCATACAAAATCTATTTTCGCTCATCTTATTTCCTATAAATGAGAACTTAGGCAAAGAAAAAAACTCCCAAAAGCTCCTTGTATGTTAAGGCTTGCCCCTTAACGGACAAAAAATGATTCATTTTTTCTGCAGAGATGAGATGAGACATCTGTATAAGTTATAATTATCTGTGGTTTAAGCTTGGGTTTTCGTTACAGTGGATTTAGGATTCCAATTAATTTAATCTTTGAATCATGAAAATAAGTATAAAAAATGTTTGAGAACAATATTTTCGGTATTCATTTTCCTGGTTTACCTCATTACACTTCTTAGTTCTTAGACAATGATTGGATTATATTCCTTAGAAATTCTCAAAGGAATAGTTTTATAGAAACTCGTGGTCTACGGCAGGAGGTTCAAATAACGTATTAGTCTGAAAATTTGTTTCCTTTTTTTCATTAGAAAGGTTCTTCATCAGTTAATCTTTTCATATCCTACCAGCAGCAGCCGTTGACGTTACTTTTGGTTAAACCAAAGGCCTCTTGCATGACATTTAATATAATTAATAAATTATTACGATTTCTATTTATAGTATAGCTCCTGTCTACTTAAGTCAATCATTAAAGAATACAAAACCACAATTTTACCTCATTATTATTCTCATTCATCAGTCGGTTCTGTAAATCCTTTGACTGAGCTTCATAACAAGCTATGTATTGTATCCTATTTGTGTTATGGTTTTGTAATCGGGAAATATGACTGTCCGCAGCCTTGCGCCGCAGGAAAGTTGATCGTTTTTATATCATAATGACAGTAAGCTTTAACCACTGGAAAAAACAAAATGTCCATGTTTTAATACTGTCTGCTCGTTTTACACATTCCCATAAAAGCCGAGAGATTTAGGCTACCTTTTTTTTCTTTTTTTTTGTGTTAAGACCCTAAAACGTGATATGCAATACTGAACAGAATTGCAAGCTGATGAACATTTTAATTAAAATTTAATTAAACTCCATTGGACGTGGACGGATTGAATTTCATTTAACATACAATCAAAAACACATGTATAAAATTATAGATTGACCATCAGGGAGCCGAAAAATACATACGTATATTTTTCAACCGAAATTGCCAAAAGCAGGCTTTAAAGTCAATATTTTAGTAGTCAGTACAAACCTTAATCACAGAAGAATTTCAAGTAAGTCTACAAAACAGACAATAATTGCCTTTTTCTTTTTTTGGGGGCTAAAGAGGAGACCTAACGGTAAGCTGGATTATTGTCATTATGATAGGACTTTAAGGGTTAAGTAAACTTATTTTGGAATTGTTAACGCGATGTCACTGACATTGATAAAGGAAAACAAATTCTTATATACTTACACAAAAAAAAAGCAAGCGAACTGATTTTTCGAAAATCATAACAAACACAAAAAATCTGTCAAGCACAAATCCAAAATTGAATCTAACTTAGTTTTCAGTTCCAGAAGCCTGTCCACGGTGAAATGATTTAATTAAAAATTTAAATTGAAGCAGATACATATTTTTTTTTTCTTGTCTTGTTTTGTTTTTATTCTTTTCAGAAATAATTAAAAGGAAATTGGAAATTAAATGGTGAACAGGTTCATGAAGTCTAATTAATTCTTACTTGAGAGTATTTTCTTTTGAGTTCCATGGCAGTTGAAGAGGTGGGGCGATATGGTTGATGTGACCTCGATTAGTTAAAGAGTTTGAAAATGAAGTGTTTTGGAGATATTTCGTTGGAGAACAGAAATAATTTGAAATTTAATGATTTCGAATTTTAAGGAATTTCTTAATTAGCGTTGGATTCAGGTTTTTGGTCTTTGTTTTGTTTTAGACTTGAATTGGTTAAAAGAGAAGTTATCGCAAGATTTTTATTTTAAGGCAACGATAATGGATAATATCGAAAAATTATTTACATTTTTTTTTTGTGCATATTTTCGTCCTCGGCAAGTTCATGTGAAGAGTTATTCATTTTTCCTTTCGAATTGTATATGAGCCCAAGTTACCTCTTGTATGAGTACTTCAACTGCACTGTATAAGGAAATCGAGCTCGAGATTTTATTCCAACGTATCATGAGAATGGGAGAGTAGTTGAAGTAAGTGTTTTCCAGAATTTCCATCCCTCTCTATTGGTCTGGGTATTTCTCCTTGCATTTAATAACTTAACCATTGAGTCGTTTGACTTCAAGTGCTCCCGTTATAAATTAATTTGGTTTTTCTTTTCATTTGCTCGAAAATTTTCTAAGTTTAAGGAACTTGAATTTTCAAATATTTTAAATTTACATATTTACAGAGCATCCTTGAATCGCTCAATCGGTGTTTTTCTTCAAAGGAAATGACGCGATCGAAGGCAAGCTTCACTGTATAGCTATATATGTAACAGGTCGTTGAAATTCATTCCCTGTCTAAATAATATTGAATGGTGGATCCATTTGGAAACTTCAGACTAAGGTTTCTGCAAGCTTGCAACGAACTACAGCGAATGCAGGCATTCATACCCCATTTGGTGTAGTACTCGTATAGTCTCTTTTAAACCCAACTTAAATGTCAAAAAACCGGACGAAAGTTTCCTTAAATTAGCATAAGAAGTCGACTTGGCCTCCTCTTCTTCAAATTATCTAAAGCAATGAGTAAATGAAACAGCACTAGTAAAAGTTGAACTAAAATTTAAAGGACGTAGCTTAAGTACATTATGGTTTGCTCATATAGGGTTCGTGGGTATTCGCTGGTTCACTTAATCGTGCTTTCGTGAGCAACATTGTATAATAGTTCAGCCTTTATCAGGTCTTCAATCTTACGAACTGCAGTTGCCCGTAGTTTAGTGGTTAGGCGCGTTGGCTGCTAAGCCGAACGTCGTGAGTTCGAGTCCTGCTCGTGCCCATAAAAAGTTTTTATTTCATCTTTCACGGGTACTGCCTCTTGCGAAGAATTGACAAAACTTCCAAGAGTATCAATCTGTCATAAAAAAGTACTTTTCAACTTTGCCGTTCGGAATCGGTGTTAAATTGTAGGTCCTCTCAATTCTTCACACGCACTCAGAGAATTCCTGATGAGAGTAAGCCACTTAGGCCTTGGCCCTTCAAGAGCTATCGCGCCAGTCTATTTATTTTGATCTTACAAACTGTTATGAATGGTGGGATGGTTGACGCATGCTGAAGTCATCTGCAAAGCAGATTCTCAAAGTTTGATGTCACAGGTCGTTTAGACGTTTTCAAGTTGTATTTGAAAGGTGTAACGTTTTTATAATATTATAATATCCTTATTCCTTCGCACATAAGCCGAAACACGATAAATTAAAATATATTTCATTTGTTTCCTTATAATTCACATTATGTCATTACATAAAATTCATATATGGAAGTGAAATTCCGAAATAAAATTAAGGTTTTTACTTCTCCGTTGCCGAGTAACACTTCCCGTGTACTAAGTACCTTCTACAACAATTCGCCTCTGAGCGTTTCAAACTTCTAGTACACTACACTGGAACAAGTTAGAAACGCCCAGAGGCGAAGTGTTGTAGGTACTTAGCAGAGTATATCTAATAATTGTTAGATATACTCTGGTACAAAGTGCACCTTCTTAACAGGAACCTTCTGCGGAAACCCCTGTGATGCGTTTCCCAAATTCCACTTCTTCTAATTGCATCTGCAACCAGGCAAGGCTTCACCCTGGTCTTTATTGTTGATTGCTGCTTGCTTGACCGCTTCCGAAAGATAATGGTTATTCTTCTTAAAAAAAAAAACACCGTAACAAAGCCCGTCACCCGGAGACAGAACTCAAATTGTTTACTTGTTAACTTGTTTCATTCCTAGATCCACTTCTTCTAAGTGTATCGTGAACAGCAGCCGCTGTCTCGTGCGATCTGCTCCCGTTGTATTCTTCCAATGTTTGAGGAAAACTTAGTTAATGAATGAGGACTCAAATACAAAAGCTGGTTTTTTAAGAGCAGAGGTGACACTGGATTACCTAGGTCTAAACTGCATGTCGCTGTCGCTGATAATGCTGCGTTCATTGTAGAAATTCTAAAATCTCCTAAGGGAGACCATTTTACTTGTACATTTCTTATGGATGTCCACTATTTTCGCTGCGTTACATTGTTTTTGACCTTTTTGGTTTCAATAACTGAATTTCAGAAGAAAGCAATTTCTGTTATAAGAAAAATTTAACGAAGAATTTTGTGTTATGAAAAAAGGGTGAATAGAAAACTCCATAAAAGCTACCAGTTACTGTCGATGTCCATAATTTCGTTGATTTAAGCGCCTTAAATTAAATGGTCAATCATAACTCGGGCACGTAGCGCAAATCCCATTCAATAATTGCACGACCCCACTCAATCTCACTAATTATTGTAATCTATTTTTGTTTTTCATTATCAAATTTTTGAAATGGTTTCAACGTAGTTGAACTCAACTTATCTTTAATCCCCAAATCGTCTTAATTAAAATTCTAGAAAATCATTCAGATTCTTCATTACTTCCTTCATATTGTTCGTTTTGTCAAATAATTTAGAAACAATTTTTCGGAGCTTCTTCAAAAAAAAATCCAATTCGTTTAGAATTCCTTGCTTCCTAATCCAAAACACGCTCTCTTGTCATAAGGATCAACACTTTATCCCTGGAATATCTCTGATTCACCTCACACCATCTACTTTAGAAAGCAAAAAAAAAAATGAAAACTCATTGCAGAAGGATTTTGAATTTTTCTTTGTAAATTTTCACCTGCATCTGCATAGTTTCCGCTTTGAATGCAGTTATTGTGCTAAAGGAAAGACAACGCAGTTGGCACGGAAAATTATAATCAAAAAGTTTTTCCAAACACCACCTTCGCTATCACCACATCACCTTACCAACTACCACCCACATAGCATTTTCTTTCATTCCTTGCATCCATATCTCACACCTTTCTATTTTTTGTTTTTCGCTATCAGCTTTGTTCAAATTCACGATACGCTGTCGTTTTTGTTCATTTATTATTACACTCCACGCCCTAACCGTGTTGTTGGCGAGATAATAATTTTTTTGATTTTTTCTTCCTACTGGGTGTAACCATGAACAGCGTTTCAAGCCATAAGGATGCGCCTCGTAAACTACTTGCTGCTGTTTGCTGCATTGCTATGTTTTGCTTTCAGCGGATGTACATCAGTTGAATTTTATTAATTCAAAAATTTCAAAGTAGGAGTGAAAAATGTTTTGAATGTTTTGTGAGATGAAAAAAGTACATACTTCTTTTACCTATATATTTAAATTACGTATTAATTTTCCGGAACCTGGGAAACCTATTTGGAATAATTTTTCTGGAGTTAGTTTTCTCACAACGAAAATATTTTTTGTGTTTCAGAATCAGAATTCGTGAAAAAGTAATACTCATTATGAGTGACGCTCTCTTGGCTTAAAGCAATATTGTTTGGATAGCTGAAAATTGGCGAAAGGTGGTTAAATTTTTAAGACCTTTAATTTTTTTTTCAAACGACTCCAACTTTTATTTTGAAAAATTTTCAAATATTTTCGTCAAGAGAACAAAACAATTCATTTGTGCATTTCTGGTTGATTTAGAAAAGGCCTTGGACACCGTATAATTAAAGGGTTAGAGGAGTAAGCATTGTTTCTTATATGCTTTTTTATACGTACGTTGAGAACGTTCGTTGCCAAAAATGGAAATGATACTTCTATCACAATTTTTGAATATTAGGGGCAAAAAGTCAAATGGCCATTTATTGACCATAGAATGCTTTGCCGTTCATTTTAAGTTCTTATTTAAAAAAATAAAATAAATGAAAAATAAACCATATCCATCATCAAATGAAATTTCAAGGATCTATCTCGTACTATCATCAACAAGTTGAATCTTCTTATACTCTATACCAACACATGCATGTTCGCACAAACTGAACATATATCTCTGTTTATGAACAACATCATCCACATCTTCTGATACAAAACCTTAAGGGCATTTGTGTTCTATGTAGCTTAAACAAGCACACAACATTCAAATAATGTGAGCAGCTATTATCATAAAAATAGCAAACCTTTGCAAGCTTCTGACTACCAAATGATGGAGTGCAAACATAAACACAGCATTAAATTCAGAGAAATATACAACCAAAATGGTAAGGATATTATTTTTATTTCTCTAACAAAGCAGGTGCTTATCGGATGAAAAAGTTTTGAGGAACATTTGACCTCTTTGGAGTGGTCTTAAGGATCACTACATAATCCCCTTTTTTGTCTTTGGACAGATTTTTGTTTTCAATTCTTTATTTTGATACAGTGTACAATAGTTTTATCAAATTGAAAAAAAGCAATATCCCCCGCCACCGCCGCCGGATACGCGTATGCCTTGCGAACGTTCAACACACACGCAAAACAAAAAAAAAAAACTAGGCCAACTAGTCAAGTACCCACATTATTCATTCCTCCTATCTACTCACATATTTTTATTCAAAAACTTTACTTCCTTTTTTTGTTGCTTATATAGTACTCAGATCAAAAGCTACCTTACCAAAAACACAAACAAGAAAAAATGTTGAGGCACGTACAACATAAAAATAATTTTCGTAATATTCCACCGAGGGTTGATTACTCGAAGCATGTAAATTTCAGACAAAAGCCAAAAACAGTACCTTCAACGCAAGTTAAGAAAAAAAAAATAATTCACGAATAATATATCTCCATATTTACGATTCGAAATTATCGTAAAATAGTAGAACCACTAAAAAATTATGAGGTTGTTTTTTCCGGTAAATATAGTTAGCTTCTAAGTTGATGACTAAAAGGTACACAAAGCAATTCAATGGTTTATAGAATATTTTTTATTGAGATAGCGAAAAAAATAGGATGGATAATTTTCATTAGAAGCAAAATTACGAATATTGGGGAATAATATTTTCACACCCTCAGGGAAATAGTGCCACTAAAAAATTTTTATAGATTGATTCTGATATCACTTGAAGTGTTGATTATTACGAAATACTTTTTTTTATGGATTTAAATGTATTACTTTTCCAGCTAGGAAACTAAATCTAATATCATTTATAAAAATAACGAAAAGGTTTGGGCCTAAAACGAAGCCCTGAGGCATGCCAGCAGTTATGAACGGTTCAAAAGAAAGTTTTTAATCCAATGATGGAGGGATTCATCGTTACCGAAAGGATATATTTTAGATAACAGAACAAATTTCCAAACTTTACGAAATACTTTTGATATTTCTCTGCCGCTGCAATAATCTTAATTTCTCAAAAACGGTGTACGGACTTGTTCTACTGTGCAAATTGAGATAGGCCATTAGGTTACGAGTGGACCTATTTCTACGAAAGCGGTGTTGTTGGTCATTGAGAAGATTCCGTTCTTCAACAGCTTTGCCTTGCTCTTAGAGAGACGGGACGTAAGCACGAAGGTCGAAGGTGATGCGAGTTACGGAGAAGATTCACTTTTTTTTAGGAACTCGCTGGGAAAATGTTGTTTTCCAACTACTCTGAACGAGCCCAGAATACATAGACAGATGGAAAAGCTTACGTAGGGCTTTTGACATCGGGAAAGAACAACTTTTCAGAATAATACCAGTGATATGTACCTACTAGACTAGCGGATTTTTGAATGTTGAGATCTTAAATAACTTTCACCACAACATGAACACGAAAGAAAATTTGGCTCTGAAGAAGAAATGCTCGGCGGCTGCTCAAAGTGAATAGAACCTACTTTAGTCTTTAAAGGCTCTTTAAATCCAAAAATCTTACTATTACTTCGAAATTGCTGCTGTATAAGACGAGTGGAAGTGAAATCATGGATATTGGCAATTTAGAAAGGAAACATGTTTCCTAGTACATATGGTAGAAATTTGAAATGAACGTGCTGACCTACACCTTCTCGTGGTGCCTCCGAGAGGTTCTTGTCAATTTATTGGCATGAACTTGCGGACGTGGACAGCTTTAGTCTAATGGAATTAACGGATTGAACGGACGTACGATGAAGATCAATGCGATCCTTAACAGATACTATAGCCTATCATATAGTAAAGGAGGAAATTACGATTAACGAGTACCGAATGTGGATTGGCTGGCTGGTTCATCCCTTCGATCAATGTGGATATACCTGACAGAGGGTGAGCGGTGTCCCTCATCCGCCAGCTGGAGAATCTGCAAAACAAAAATATCACAAAAAAACAAAGTATAACTAATTGTTATACAAAATGTGACACCACCCCTCACCCAGGGGCAATGGGTACCGTGGGTAGTGAGATTTAGCACCTCACTAGTGGGATGGACCTTCGCGGGGGTTGTGGTTATCTGAGTTTGGCCTCAGCTGCTATTCGCAAATCACGGTTGACGGCTCTTCTTTCGGTGACGAAAGTTGAGCAGTTTCCGCGACCGGACAACGGCTCTTCTTTCGCGTGACTGAAAGTTGAGTGCGGTTTTCCGTGCTGTTGCATGTATAGTTAGTCTAGAATCAAACCAAGATGAATAAGAGCTGGCACTAATTCGATTGGTACTGGTGTGAATCTAGATACGGGGTACCCGCTTCATTCTTTTAGAAAGTTGAGGTGTGCTTTTGTATGCTGGTGGATCATCAGGAAGAGGTTAAGTGTCCTCTTAAATAAAACATATTGACATTGCTGACTTCGGTTGGAAATTGTCACGCCGACAGTGTGGATAGGTCCACCGTCAGATAAGGCTTAATTGCTAGGTGCTAAAATCTTTCTTACTTCTGTATAAGACGAGTAATACCAGTTCGAGAGCAAAATCTAAGGAAGAATAGTTGGAACAACTTGCTGAAGGAGGCCCAGACCGCAGACCGCAGATGAAGGAAGGAACTTCATTGGCCAGGCCGACGAAGATTTTGATAAATCAAGATTTGTTAAAGGTTTTTTATTTGTTTGATGTTGTGTGCACATAAATGTTTGTTCTTTCTAATCAAAACATTTATTTTATTTGTTGCAAGAACAAACTCGTTTTTTCCTCTTCATGTAGGTATGCCTTAGGCCCTTAGTTTATTTCGTAAAATCAAAAATAAATATACAATTTTTGTTTTCATATTTCTCCCCTATTTTGCAATCAGTCGCCCAAAAAAAAAATTAAAAACAAGAACCAACAAATTTATTTAAAAATTCAAATTTCCTTTCGTTGAAAACCACAATAAAAAAAGACATAAATCGATTTCGTTAATGAACGAATAATAAAGCCAAGCGTGCTACGCTCATAATTACAAATTTATTGTCGGTCAATTCATGCAAGCGTTTATGTTAATTTCCTCCTGGTCTGAGTGGCGTCAACATTTATAAGGTTCTTTCTTATAAATTAAGGTTAATTATTATCGTCCGTCATTTAAAATTTTCGTTTCATGAAAATGGATACCTACACAAAAATAAAGAAACACAAAAACAATTTCAAGAAACAGAGCCTTCAACATTTTCTGGTCGACCGACCGACCGAGAGATGTTGCGGCTCAAAAACCGGCAACACAACTCAGCGATTACATTTAAAAATGTGTATAAATTATTAAGATGTTTTATTTGCGCCTTCCTTTCTCTCCTGCACACGCCTGGGAAGTTCAATTTAACTGTAGGCTCTCGATTCTGCGGCGGCAGAGGCCAAAAGCAACACAGCTTCATAAATTTAAAAAAAAAAAAAAAACTTAATCGCATTAACTCGCCCCAGTAAACGAAAACGACCGAATTTAATGTGGAATGGCGTGTGAAAATATCCATAATCACTAGCACAGTGCACACGGAGGAGACTAACTCAGACACACACAGTCAAAAGAAGTAAAAAATCGGAAGGAAGTGCTTACCTTATGAAAAATCAGAAAAGTCACAACAAAAAGATACTTAATAATTGGCAACGATACGTTTAGGTGAACGTTTAGATCCAGGCTGCGACTGGAGGGTTAGACAGAACAGAGAGCGGATGCAATTGTGTGGTTGGTGCTCCCCATTAGTCTTTCTTAATATAGGTGGCAATTTATTAAGGGGTCTCTAAAGAGTACTTTTGGGACGTAGGGTGAC
The DNA here is from genome assembly GCA_943590905.1 of Sphaerophoria taeniata. NCBI lineage: Eukaryota > Metazoa > Arthropoda > Insecta > Diptera > Syrphidae > Sphaerophoria > Sphaerophoria taeniata. Next base: position 33,129,359 of record OX016541.1, read on the forward strand.
AATTGTGGAAAAACAGCTTCTCTCGGCTGGGCTGACGCTGAATCTCTGAGAATCCCATTTGCACCTATCCTCATTTATTACACAAAATATGCTATTCATTTATGAAATACCACACCCAGCGGCATTTGTTTCTGCAGTTTTCGTATTTTTTTTGTAATATTTAATTAGTCCCAAAAATATGTAAATAAATGCAGGAGTTTTCGAAAACCATGTTGACAATAATGAAAAAAAAAGGTTTTCATCAAATATTCCGGCCATGTGTGTGGTTTGGCTAAGGATTTTAATTAACTCTCTCGCATTTCGATTTTCGACGAAAGTTTTATCTGTAAATTGTCACTGTCTGCTTGCAAGGGCCCTTTTATTAGAGACCAGGGCCCTGGGTATATGCGGCATTGTCATACGATTTGGTTGGAATTTGACGTTGATGGAATCAACGGTAAGTGGTGAATTGGATGAATGTAAAAAAATAGTAAAAAGTTTAATTTCGTGGCATCTTTTGTCTGTATTCCTTCATCAAGTTTCCCCTCTGTTCTTCGGTTTCCTTGTATATTTTTGTTGAAGATTAACTTTAAGCAAACGACAGCATACCGAAACTACATTGCCAGGATTTCGGTTCTCGGTTCTCGCAACTCGCATATATTTAGTTTTTGTTATCTCTATTCTGTGTCTTTGTCGACGCGACAAGGATGAGGACAACGGTAATGGCGACGACGACGATGACGCGTCATCGACGACTGCATTTGCATTCGCTTTCCGTTTGGACAACCACGAATGGTATCACGTAGCAACGATTATGGATTGACTGAAGGCAGATGGGTGCGGCCAGCATTCAGGATCAGGATCTATCTACCTACCTGTCTACAGTGACATCAATGACAAGACAAGAGCTAGGAACGTGCAAAAAACAATTACAATGATTTCGATATCGACAGAGTCATTACACAGATTACACACGGTGGGGTATTTACATTTCTGCTCTTCAATTTTCAATCGACATACATTTCGTTTTTTTTTTTTGTGTACATAGATATCTATGTGTGCGTTGCGAGGCAATAATGCTTAGCTTAGCCATGACAACTCGACTGTACGTGTTTGACTCCCGCAATGCTTTTGTTTTTTTCTATGTAGTTACACACCTACATTCCTAAATAATCATATATTTAGGTACATTTAGAACTTAGGTAGATATGGTTCCAGAGAGGTATGTAAAGCTGCTTTGAGACCGTAACAATACTGTCAATTGCAGAACGATGTTTTTTCCCTTTTTTCTCATACAATCAGGAAAAAATAAATTTAATGACAAATTCACTTGATGTGTGATTTGTTGAAGTGTTTGATTTTCATTATTAAGTTAAATGACATTTTGAACGTGGGTTTTCTGAAAATACAAATTCAAAACAAAAATTAACGAGCGGCTCAAGTGAGTTACCCACCCACGTCATAATTTTGATTTTCTTCTTTTTGAATGTGATATGAGGCTGAAATGTTTACGTGGGGTTCTGAGAAAGTCGAAAGTATTTTCAAAGGGAATCATATAATGGCTCAGGTTGAAATGTGAAGAAACATACCTAATTGCCTGTATATATTACATACAAGTTTGAAGGGAAAACATTTGCAACATTTGGACTCTCGCGGAGCTTATTTGCAACAGCTTCCGGATAGTTAAATAATTCACGATATCGAAAGCGATGTTCCACAGGGTAGTCATTATGGCTTTCGAAGCAGTGAAATTGTTCTTCACACCCAGTAAGCCGATAATTGATCAGATTTTGGCCTCAAAGAAAACTATAAACAGTGTTATGAGGCTTAGAGTAGAGACATTTGAAGGGACATATGTTCCATTAGAATTAATATATAAAAATGTGGATAGGAAACCCAAATTGTTGAATTGGTGATGGTGTATTTCTTGCAATGTGATATATCATTGCACTTCACGGAATTCGATTCATCAAATGCGTCAATTTCGTTCCACAAAGCTTTCTGTCAAACGATATAGCTTAGCTTCACTCTGCTTATTCTTTCCGAATGCATTATGTGCATCATTGCATTTTGCGTCAAATTTGCCAAGAGATAAATGCACCAGTCGCAAATGTATACGCTCTGGAAAATTTATTAAAACATTCTTTTGCCCCTTTAGACAAGCCAAGCAACACATTATTATCTCGCATGGCTACATTCCAAACAAGCGGACTTCTCTTTGGCTCCAAGGTACCCAACAATTGTGGGTATATAGTTTCTAAATTCGATATGTTTGAGTATGGGTGGCTTTTGTTGATTTTTGTATGGTTAAATTCGGAACTGAAAGTGACATATATGATGACATGGATGTGAAGAATTTTGTTTGACATCGTCGTTGTCGTTGTCGTCCTTGTTGCCTCAAACAAAAGACAATCATGCCATAGACAGACGCACACAGAGAATAGGTATATGTCGTTAGTGTAGTTGTGGGTGGTAAATGGTATAATGATAATGACAACGGTGATAAATGCGGTTAAGAGCAAGGATGAATCCCCGAACGGAGCAACTGCCATCCATCCAGATTCACATCCAGATCCGCAGATCCCAGTTCTTCTTCTGGTTTTGGTTTACAAGAGTTTAACTACCAAAAATAGGTTTAGGTGTTGATATTTAACGGAAAATAATCTACGACGACGAAGAAGAAGTCTATTCGATGCTTTGAAGGCAATATGAATACCCCACCTAGCAACGGGCGCTAAGCAATGATGATTTTGTCGTTTGTCGTTTTGGCAACGACGAAAGTTACTACAGCAGCTGGTAATACATAAAAGCATATTTGGCCCGCACAAAGGATAAGCGCTAGCTGATTTGACAATAAGTTAGCAATGAACCTAAGCATCAAGCACCAGTGTAAAACGAGAGGTGCTTTGAGAGGAAGTGAACAAAAAGAAAAAAAAACAACAGCGAGGTCGCGTTATTCGCTGAATTTGGGTCTGGAGGGAGGTTGAGGTTAAGTACACTGGTATACAATTAATATTAATTAGAAATGAAATGGATTTACGCAGTGTTAAACAAGTGTTTTTTTGTTGTTGTTGTGGAGGCACAAGGATAAAATAATGTATTTTGTATCTATTCTTTGAGCAGCAATATTTATGTAGGTTCGATGTGATGGCGTATATCTTTTGGTTTGGTTTCATTTGAACGCAACTCACGAACATTTGCCAAAAAAGGGCCTATAGGCATGAAAGATGTGTAATTTTGATTTTAAGGATGTTCTTGATCGAGAATTAACAAGATGGGTGTGGCTCTGCGTGCACGCGTTCGTATACTCTTATCAATTCAGAAGAGTGGTTTGCTTTAGTTACTTGAGTTTTATTGAATGGAATGATGAGCTTTTGTTTAATGAATAATTTGCAGTGATTGATGTGACAGTAGGTATTCAAGACATACACATGTCGTTATGGGGGACTAGGCTAAGTTTAATATTCCAGATTTAAAGATTCTTCAAGTGGAACGTTTCGGAGTTCACCTAAACTTATTACATTACATTACATTTCACAGTACTTCGCACATAAATGTAACGAACTACAGACACATAGCAGCACTGGTGACTGAGACCATCGGCTGGGACAGAACAATACATTAATACAACAGAGAGAGAGACAGATAGACACATAGAAAGAAAGCACACATAACAGAAACCTACGTGGCTCAGAGGAGGAGACTTAGATTTGTATTGTCTCATGTTATCGCACAGGTGGCCTCAGATAAGCTGGCGATTTTTGTAGAAAAAGAATGCTGCTGAAGCTGGGGTTTGAACCCGTAGCGTTCGGCTTAGCAATCCTCTACTCTATCCTCTGAACCATGGCCACCTGCTCACCTAAACTTATTTGATGAGCTAAATCTTAAAAGGTTTGGGAAAGGCTGTGATGAGCTTTTGTAATGTGCATACTGCATATTAGTTCGTAATACCGAGACGCTAGTGAACCGGTTCGTGTCGAAAATCTGCAAAAGACAATCCCGCATAACGAAATCCCACAAAATACTTTCCCGCACAACTATTGTCACCAAAAATCCTACCTATGAGAATCAATTAGACTGAAATCTGGTACCTTTAGGAGACACCAAATGCTGAGAATTATGGAGAACGAAGCATAATAGAATTCTTCTTTCAAATAACTCCATAAAAGCAATTGCTTTTTTGTGAAATCCATCAGATCCATTCTTGTTAAGGGGGACAAATCAATCGCTTTTTTTTAATAAAATAAAATTCACGTGAATTTTAAACTTTGATTTTATATTTTATTAAAAAAAAAGGGAACGCAATCGTGTGTCCTCCTTGTAGAAGGAACAATATGGATCTGATTGATTTCAGAAAAAAAGCAATTGCTTTTATGGAGTTATTTGAACGAAATATTTTAATGCTTCGTGAAATGATATTTGCCACTGACAGTAGCTGTATTTAAAGACAAACATACACACATTACGCATAGAATAAGTAAACGGTTTAATTAAAGCATCAAATTTTGGCCGGTGGCACATCGGTAAGCGGTGACAAATGTTTGTATCATGTGTCTACTGTTGAGTCATTGAGTTGCTATCCCCCAGCTACACTCCTGGCCGATTTCCGCCAGTTTGTTGCTGATGAAAGTTTTACTGACTGTTAAATACTTGGATATGTATATAGAAATAGATATTGAACGTGTACATAATATTTGGTTTGAGGCTACTTAATATTAATAAGTGGTTGTCTGTATATATGCCCGTCGATGAGTAAAAACATTCGAATACAAATAATTTAAAGTTATTGACAACTTTTAGTACCCTTTGAATTCATATAATGTCAACCTCATTTAATTTGTGTCAAGCTCTTTTGAAAAAACTATTTATTGACTTTTAACTTCATTATATAATGCTCTAGACTCAAAAAAAAAAAATAATAAATTGAAAATTCTATGAAAAACATTTTTTTCAATAAAAACTGAAAATAAACAAAAAAGTATCATATATTTATTTTATTTTAATTTTTTAATTTTATTTTTCAATCAATCCGGGGGCAATTCTAATACTTTGTTAACCCTTGTTTCAGCAGAAGCATCCACATGTGATATTTGAGGCGCGAACTAAAGCCAATAAAGGATGCGCTAATTCTGGCAATCTAGATTCGTGGCGTTTGTCACGTCGCACAAAACATTTATCGGGCATCATCGATGATATTCATCCGAATGGTGCTGGCCGATATAAGCGCGATGTTCGTGAGGCAACAAAATATATTGAAACAGCAATTATTGTTGACAAAGCAATGTTTGAAAAACGAAATGGCAGCACAAGGGCTGAGGTCATCCATGATGCCATTCAGGTTGCGAATATTGCTGATTTGGTAAGTTATTAAAAATATTTTTTTTTTGCTGTTAAATTTACAGAGTACATGACCTGGACGTTAATGCATGAACCTTAAAAAACCATTCCTATATTGGTCTATGAAAAACGAGGACTCATTCCATGGTATCTAGCCAAAAGAATTCTTATTAACCCCTCATCACATTTTTTTCTCAATTTACATGTCAAAAGAATTATGGCATTAAAAAGCATCGCACTCAAGCACAAGACTTTATGCGGCAATTTCATCGTTTTTAGGTCAAGATCAGATATAAAAGATTTTGTTTTTTATTTGAAAGCATAACACTGGCCTTGTTTCATGCAATAACTTTTAATTAAAACCGAAAACTTGTTATTAATTTCTTCATCGCAGGACACTTAACCATTTAACTAACCACGTAAATGGCAAAAACAATTCTAAATCCATCCCTGCAAACCATCGTACAGGGCCACTGGTTTGACAATCCATGCGAATTATATTTCTCTTTTTTTTTAAATAAAATATTCGAAATGAAAGAAGAGTTCTTCACAAAAAAAGAAAAACAATGCTTGAATATGAAGAAACTACTTCATAGATCCGAAACGAATCCAACTGCGAGAGGAAGGTACGACTAGCCTCCAAGCCCGAACCTGTACCCTGTTGGAAGCCAGCAACCGAACTGACTTCTCTTTTCTGATGTTGTATGACTTTCGAATGGATGGCGATGATGGTTAGTGCACCGGCTTTTCGTTTGCCTTTGCACTCAACAAGCAAATATACCAGTACCACCCGATAGCATACGTACTACATATCCACTAGTGAAAAGTTTTTTTTTTTTCCTTTTTGCAGTCAAATCTTTGAGTCATAGGCAAATGGCTCCTGGTACCACCTTAAAAGGTATGAGTGTTTTTATTCCATATCGAGGTACTTCATACAGTTGTCTCTACCCCGCCTCCACCCTGTATAGCAGTCGGATGAAATTTTCGCTTCGATAAATCCCGAGCGACTGCTTTTTCAAATTTCAAAAAAAAAAGAAAAAGAAAATGAAAACGATAAAACTGGAAAAAACTTAACGAGTTGTTTTTTACCCTCGTTTTCTCGGTGAACATTTCTTTTTTCCCTTTTTTTTTATTAAAGGAGAGCAAAGACATTTATGTTGAAATGTGGTAAAGGTAAATCACCTAAGCTTTAACTGTTTTTCGGTTCTTTCTTCTTATTTAAATTTATCGATGAATAGCACAACCACTACCTTCAACCGCACCATCCAGGTCCAGTGATCCCAAAAACCATAGCTTTGGAATTTTTTTTGAATAGCACCCAAATAAAAATAATGAAAGAAAAAAAACCCTTTAGAGGGATTTGTAATCCCATTCCATTCTGGTTTACTTCGCGTCTGGTTTTATCGTTGTCATTTCGGCCAAACCCAATCGTCCCTCAACATCTTTACACTGCTGCTACTGCTGCTGCCTGACTAGATTGTGAAATTTCAGATCGACTCGACGTTTTCTCAATTCAATTAAGATTAATTGTGACAATATATTGTCTAAGAGAGGAAATGAAATTCGGGAATACAATACAAAACGAAAATGTCAGGCCAAACTGAATGAGGTTGAGAAAGCCGGTTCGATTTATTTCTGTTCTGGGGTGGTTTTGGGGTTTGGCGATGCTGATACAAGATGAAGGAAGAAGAAGTGATGAAGCCTCGAGAAGAATACTCTCTAATTTATTACTCACAGTTAATGGAATTCTTTTGGTAGCCTCCCGCTTGAATTTGTGGTTTAGGAAAAAAAAATGTCTATACAAAACTTATGAATGGAAGTAACGACCATAAGTCCGGTTGGACGTTTATTGAGAAATATTGTGAATTTCTTTTTTTCACAGCTGGTTGCGCATCGGTAGCCGTAAGCATTGTTTAGCGACAAGGTGAAAATGTTTCATTAAAAAACGATTACCAACAAATTCATATATATATCCATCTATCCATAAGAGTCAATATTTTTGGCTTTATAATACAAAATATGATTTAATAGCCGAAGCAATTACTTGAATTCATAAGGAATGTAAAGAAAAAAAGGTGTTTGGCCACAGGGAGCTACATCCAAACTCTAAGGAAAATGGAATGAATAGTTGACTGACAAATACAATAAAATACAAATTATTTAAGGTTGGTGAACAATTAGCCCTTACAGTTATATTCACCAAGAAAACATATTTCATAGAAAACTTTTTGGTGGCAGTGGAAATAATTGTTTAATTTTAAGAATTCTCCCATGTTCTTTGATTTTCCCAAATATCACAAAATGTATAGGATATTCGGGTGCAGTTATTAATGAGTTTTTCTTATATGTGTTTTTGTTCATTAGGTAAAAATGAGCGAATACGTGGGTAATTTTTTTTATTTTTTTTTTAGTTCAAAATTTAGGGTAGCCACCGTAAAATTTTTTGGCCAAAAGTTTCAATTTTCTCAGCGACGGCTTCTACGATTTTTCTTAAACTTCTTCGACATTTTTTTTTGCACCAAAATGGTACCTTAAATAGAACTGTTTTTTCGGTAGAAGATTCTCGAAAATTTAATTATTATGTACGTATATATTGCCCAAATAACACTTTGTTTTCAAAAAAAAATTCAATGTTGTTTTTGTATTTTGAAAAAATATTTTTTAACTTTTTTTCAAAATTCTGTTTCTCAAAAATGTATCAATGTTAAAAATCGAAATTTACTTATAAAATGTATATTTACATGTTCTGTCGAAAAAATTTATTTATAAAAAAATTAATTTAAAAAAAACGCTCTAAGGATTAAAAAATAAATTGAAAAATCAAAAACTTTGTAAGAAATCTTATGACATCAATTTTTTTCAGATTAATCTATTTTTGATGTACATATTTAAATTTTAATTTTTATTTATGAATTTTTTTTTTAATGTTTGATTGGAATACTGGAGCAAGTTCGTACGACCCAGTCGTGCACATATTTTCATGACAGATTGATACTCTTGGCAGTTTTGTCAGTTCTTCGTAAGAGAAAGATGAATCCACAGCGTTCTGCGTAACAGCCAACGCTTTGGTGTTTTTGACTGCACATGATAGCACAAGTAAAACACATTTGTTATCTATGAATCATTTTCCTTTCAATCAAGGTGGTATTGAGTGCATTTCCATGTAAATGGACATATTTAAAAATTATGCTCATTACTAAAAGTGGCAGTATAGTGTATAGAACAGAATACCGCCAATATCAATTCTCTCATTTCTGTCCAAACTTGCTGATATTAATGCATAACCAAATTAATCGCTTCTTCAAGTTTTTGCTTTGGACAGTGATAAGTTCACATTATTGGTTCTTTTTGATTATTCCAAAGCATTTGATACATTTGACCATAGGACCCTGAGCTGAACATTTTCACCTTGTTTTATAATTGCTCCCGAAGCAGCTTATATCATTAATTAATATTTGACTGAAAGGAAGTGAGCCGTAGTATCTGATATACTCAAGTTTCCAAATTTTTTTCACTATTGCTTAGTGTACCTCAAGGAACTATTCTAGGATCGCTGTTATTTTCAGCCTTTGTGAACGATTTACCCTCTCTTATAAGGAATGGAGATGTTCGTATGTTCGCAGATGATAGGTCTGAATGAAAATTGCGTTAGCAACATCAACGTAGATCTGAATGTGAACGAATGCGGTCCTGTCAAAGTCCACTTAAGACAAAATGCCTTGTCTTATCAATTATATTTGCCGATTCCGAAAGGCAAATTTGAGAAGCACTTTTTCGTTGATGCTCTTGGAAGTTTTGTCAATCCTTCGCAAGTATCTCAAAAACGAAAATTTCGAATGTAAAAATCTCAAAAACACAATTCTCAAATACAAAATCTCGAAAACAAATCCCGAATGCCAAAATCGCTACCAAAGTTAATTATTGAAGATGTCCTCCAGCACCATATTCGTTTCAAAACTTACTATCTTAAATCTCTATCGCAATGAGATCTAAAAGTTAAAAGGCCGATATTAGGTACTACTGTAGTTTTTCAAGATAAAAAGAAAATTGTTAATTTTAATGTATCAGGCAACAAATCTAGAATGACTGACTGACTGAAAATACAGTTAAATTAAAATGCGAACAAATTTGAATTAATGGTTTCCTTTTTTTGAATTTCAGTATTTCCGCACACTAAACACCCGCGTTTCAGTTGTCTACATTGAAACCTGGGGCAAGAATCAAGCAGTTATCGATGGCAGCAAGGATATCAGTAAGGCAATATCGAATTTCAATGATTACACATCAAGGAATCTTTTCCAAATCGAAAGAGACACCACTCAACTACTAACGTAAGTTTATTTTTCTTATCATACCAAATAGAAAAGGATTTTTTCTTTTATATTTTTTTTTTTATTTTTTTCACCTTGTCTATAAGCCTATTATTATGTAGGTTATATGAAAAAAGTACGTGCCTAAGGCAAAATTGGCTTTAATTTTTTTTTCCTCGGTCCTGATATAAAAATAACATGCGGTCGTGCTGCAAAGTCGCACGTCGGCCGCCACGTGACGTTTTAATAAATGAAATTAACTTCCCCATCAATCTATATATCCCATTCTTAAGTGTCTCCTGTAGTGGGTGAGTGTCTATGTGTGAGAGAAAAAAAGGTACACAGAAAATTAATAGTGAAGAGATATATTTCACGGGATTTTTTTTTTTTGTTCTTGTTTCGCTACACACAGAGACTCAACTTACTACACAATTTCATTTCGATCAGTCAAAATCGATTTTTTCAACAACAACGCACACGTGACATGGACCGTCATAGGAAAAGAACGACCCCGATCCCCGACTGCCGACTCTCGAATACAGGACTTAAGTATGACAACTCGAACTTTTATACACCTTCATTTTTTTCCATTCGTCGATTTTTTGTCATCGACTATATGATGCCATCATCATCGTCTTCGTCGTTGTCGTTGTCGTTGTCACCTCCACCTTCGCTATTATCCTGAACCTGATGTTGATTGAGTTTTTTTTTCACATCATCATCAGTGGTTCTCGTTCGGTGTTGTAGTTGAACATCTTCATTGGTACCCAAAAACACCTGGCCCCGCCCAATGAGTTCAATGATTTTTACTTAACATTACAGCTAGCAGAGATACTTACCTACATACATACAAACTTTTATTTTCTGTTCGATCTGGACAAGCTTTGCTTCTGTTGGAAGAAAAAAAATCGTCAAACGATTTAAGATAAATTTTACATTGGGACGGCCGACGGATAAGCTCGATACTAAAACTTGACATGACGGGTCTACCACCGGGGATTCAAGTTTCTAAGCAATAAAACTTGTAATTCGATTTTTTTTTAAAGTCTGATTGATTTTCCTGTTTACTTATTTTATGGGTAAAAAAAAAGGTTTGGAATATTAAGTTTGTATAAAAAAACACGTCCTCAATTTGACATTATTAACCAGTTTCCGGTGGCAACAAATTGCCATGAAGCGATAACAGAAAACAAAAAACAAAACTTAGACAAACTTGAAGTTTTTTGGAAAATAAAATTGTTGATCTTTCACATCCTAATTTTTTGGTAAGGGGGATGTAACAGAAAATATTGCTGAAAGATTATTGACTTCCCGGTAGAATTTCGATCTCAACCCATAGTTTTCTTGCTCAAACTACTCTAAGAAATACGTTTGGAACATCAGAAGCAGTTCAGTACAATTGTCCGATGCAGATCCGAGATCTTTATTCTTGATTAATCTCAAATTTTTTTTTCGAGGGTACAAATCGTTTTTTTTTTTTTAATTCATTTTTTATTTCATTTTACTTATAACTACTTATATACTAGACAAAAGAATTCAAAACTAGCTTATGATCTAAAATCTTATATTTAACTTACTGGCCCCAACCGGGCGCTCTAAGTAATTCATGGTTTCTTACAGTTAATGCCTTTCGGCTTATGAACTTTGTGTTTTCTTTACTTTATTTTTGTTTATGTTAGAAAATTTAAGAAAAACTAACACCATATCAATTTCATTTTTTTCTTACGAGCTACTTAAAATTAGGTCCTTAAACATAAAACTTAAAATTAATTAAACTACCTATTCTACTTAACAACTACTTACAAACTAGAACAGCCACAGCAGCAAATCTCTATCATTTTTTTTCATATCACTTTTTGTATTTTTTTTTCTTTCTTTTTTTGTTTGTATATTTATTTTTTTCTTTTCTTTTAATATTATTTTTTTTCATTTTTTTGTTTATTTTTTTTTTTTTCAAAATTGTTGTCCATGTCAATATCTGTGCCACCATGCCTACTCTACTTAAACCTAAACCCAAACCCTTAGACTAAAACAAGTGTGCAAGCCGGCCAAGGCTCAAAACCCCACCCCGACTACCCATTATCAAGTGCTGACTGAAGCCACCAGAACTGGTGCTCCTGCTTCACCCTATCGATTCGGTCCCGTTCGGACACAGCCCTACTGAACCGAAGGAGCTTTGCTCCGTGCTGTGCGAGGACGTCGCGATGGTAAAGGAGCCGCCGATCGACGGTTCTCCGCCTGACGTGGTAGATTAGCGGGATCGCCAATCTGTCCTGTATCAGACCGCATTTATCTAAATGGAGGAATGCTTCTGGTGGAATGAAGCCGCTCGAGCGTGCACTATCAAAATATTTGTCGTTCGGATATAACACCCCAAAGATCAAATTATTCGTCGAAGTCATAGCTCTCGCAATGTGACCCCGAATAAGTTTTATCACGAAATTGTCAATTCTGTTGATTCGAGCCTCGTTGTACAGAACCTCGTTAGAATAGTAATGTACATAAGAAGATTCCGGTGTGCGATACAAACCGAGACAGCGCCGAAGACACTGCCTCTCGAACACCCGAATCTTCTCCATTTGAGATGGTGCAACGTTGAACCACACTGGGCAGCCATAAACGATCATCGGCCGTATGAGGGCCATGTAGCAAATTACCTTCACTCTGGGGTCAAGCCGACTGCTGTAAAACAGCCGTTTCATCAGAGCGAAGGCTCCTCTATATGTCTGTCGAAATACAGATACTGGTCCAACCAGATACCGAGGTACTTCACTTCACTTTTGCTCGTTAATCGCTGTCCGTGGGGCCCAACGATGACCATTTTGCGCCAATTCTTGCGCGTATCCCTCGTGGCCCCAGCCAACGAGGTCCGGAACAGAATTGTTTCGCATTTCTGGACATTTATTTTCAGTTTCCAGTCATCGCAATATCGCTGAATCTTCTCGAAGTCACGTTGCAAGAGAATTCTAATGACTTCGACCTTTGGGGCAGTTCTGTACGCAATCAGGTCGTCGGCATACGGGTACAAATCGTTCAAAAGGCCGCCATGGCTTGACTGGGTGGTGCACATTCGAAAGGTCCAGTTTACGATAACTTTGATGCCCATAGCAGACTTAATTTGACCGATGAATTGGACTATGTTGTATTTGACGGCCACGGTGGTTTGCGGCTTATCCGCCACTTAAGAGAGCCCCACAGCAAAAAGTCTAAAGGGGTCAAATCACACGATCTTCGTGGCCAATTCACGTCGTTGTCACGTCGCGAGGTAATCATGTCGTGATACCGCTAGTGCAGAAATTCGATTGTGCACTGAAAAAAAAAAACGTTTATACCTAATATCAATAAACAACGTTTATTGATTGGTTTTTCAGTGTCTCAATAACTTTTTTTTAATGATTTTACAAATAATTTTTTCTTAAAATATTAGGGAGTCGTACGAAATCCCCAAAAGACAAAATCACCATGGGGACAAAATCTCCAAAAAAAATAATCCAACTTGCCAATATCTCCACGAGAAAATCCCCATTGACAAAATCCCCAAAGAAAAAATATTTTTTGCTGAAATCTCCTTAACATCTTCAAATCCAGAATATTTAGGTACGTCTTCTTACACCACTTCTCTCACGGCATGTGCATGAAACCGTTATGACATGAAACCAAATTATGAATGCACTTTCAGTCTATCAAGTGTATTCCTAACTGAGGACTGTTGTGTTTCATTAAAAAAGTAACCTTTTATGGGTGAAATAATTATTGTTTAAACATCAAACAAAGGAAGAAAAAAGATATTTTATATGGGAAATGGCTATCATTCCCTTAACAAAAAAAAAAAAAAAAATAGAAAATTATCGACGACGACGCGACCGACGTTGTGGCCAACACAAAAGGGATTTTTTTTATTCTAACGTTACATCTCGTGCAACCTTATCTAAATAAAATACTATCTCCAAAACAAATTATGTTCAAGTAGTGAATCATGCGATTAAATCGCGCGATTTAATCGCATGATTCACTACTTGAACATAATTTGTTTTGAAGATTTTGCCATGGAGATTTTTTCGATGGGGATTCTCTCTTTGGAGATTTCGCTGCTGGAGATTTCAGTTTGGGGATTTTGGGTTTGGGGATTTTCGTTTGAGGATTTTGTCTTGGGGAAAACATCACCAACCCAAATATTATTCTTCAGTGATTCCGCCGTTTATTGAAATTTTAAATTTTAAAATCAATAAACTTTTGCTTATACAAACAAAATGTTTATTGGCCCAATAAACTCATATATTGTGCTAATGAACGGTTTATTGGGCCAAGCAATTTGATTATAAAAAGACATTCTTCACTTTGCCAAACGCATTTATTGTTTTTTTCTAATTCAATAAACTGTTTTATTAGTTCAACAAACAAAGTTACTTGAAGCAATGAAATAGTTTACTGGCCCAACAAACACATTTAAACATATTTATAAGCAGGATCAATAAACTATTGCTTGTCCCTGTGAACGTTTACTGAAAAATAAGTAGCATCTTACTGGCCCAATAAACTGCCTGTTGGAAAAATATTGATAAACTTTTTAATTGGCCCAATAAACTCTTTAATTGCACTTACGTTTCTTTTTGGTTCAGTGTATCTTGACATGGTGTGGCACGTGGCGCCATTAAGTTGAAACCATATTTCTCCAACGACCATATTATCCAATTCAGGCCACGAGCGATCGTTGTTGATGGTGATGGCCTGGCCAGCATCATTTATGAAGAATTGCCGACATACCTATTCACCAAAAAATGAGCCTCATCGCTACAGATGATTTTTCGTACAAAATTGGGATACTTCCAACTGCTCCAAAACGCAAACATAACTTATGCAACGCTGCGTATGGTCGTTTCAGTGACGCGAAATTGACTGCCTTATTGGGTTGTGCTGCACACTTTCACAAACATCGGTAAAATTTTTTGTCAGATCTTGATTTCGTTGGTTGATTGTTCACTGGGTCGGTGGACTGGAATTTGGCCACCACATTCTGAATAGTAGACTCGAAAAGACGGCCATGTAACTAATAAAAGGGCGCAATGCCATGATTAACAGACAATATTTTAACAGATGGCTGTCAGGAGCCTTAAAAATCAACCCGTATTTTTTGGAAAGCCCTTTATTTAAGACAAAAACTTGAACGTCCTCAAGTGGGTACCTACTAGATATAGTGTGCCTTTGCACACCAATTTCTCAAATCGTATTATTAGTTGCGTAGGCGATGTTAATTGGCGGCCCGGAGCTGCTATTTTACCCCTTTGCATTTTTGTTCTCGGGTGGAGATGATCCATGTTCTACCAGCACTCCGGAAACATTGAAACATTTAAAGCGCTTTAGGCAGTCCGTGAGCTATAGCCTTAAACTATCTATACAAGGTCTAGTGACAGAAAGCTCCACTGCGAGGAAGCCACTTGAACGGCGTTGTTTTCCATAATTAATGGGAATGTTTGTTGTTATTAACAGAGTCATGATACATGGACAATGTTTAATTTTGTTCATTTTATTGTTTTTTCCTTAAGCAAACTTGTGTTCCTCCCTCCCTCCTTCAACAAGCTGCTAGCACTCGAGCAATTTCAAAT
Organism: Sphaerophoria taeniata; assembly: GCA_943590905.1. Classification (NCBI taxonomy): domain Eukaryota; kingdom Metazoa; phylum Arthropoda; class Insecta; order Diptera; family Syrphidae; genus Sphaerophoria; species Sphaerophoria taeniata. The sequence goes on from OX016541.1 coordinate 33,144,588, forward strand.
ACAAGAAATGTCTTCATTCAGAAAAACATAAAGTTGCAAAATTCATAAGCGTGAAAAATGCGAGAAAATTAATGAAAGTACGTACTGTCAAAAGACCAAAATATACCGCAGTACTAACCTAAATGGCAAAGTGAGTCTGGTTTCGAGTTCCTTGGCAAAAGAACTTGAATGTATGTATGCCTGCATGCAATATGCCCAGTGAAAAAGTAGCAGTCCCTCTCCCCTGAATACATGTGCACAAACTTAAAAAAACAGAAGGACTGTTATGTCTTTTGTGTACATTTGTATAAAGCCATAAAAGTTAATTTGCTATTTCACCTAATTTAAGCCCTCTCTCTGCTTGCAAAATTGTTTTGCTTATGGCTTTGATGTTTTTTGCTTTTTTACCGAGTTCATTTTCGGCAGAGAGAGAGCTATTGAATAATTTAATCGCTTAGTACTACAAAATTGAATATAAAGGTTACGTGAAGAGATTGTTAATGAAAAGGGTGCTAACCTTCTTTTTTTCTTATCCACGTAGGTAAACTTTGTAGTTTGTGTTTTTTAGAATGAAGTTGATCACTTGAATCCGCAAATAGAATTTTGCCGGAATCGGTTAATAGAGCTGGCAAATGGACCACCGAATGAAATAAAACTATATGGCAAGAGGTTCTTCAATTGCCAAAAATGAAGACCATCTGGGGAGTAATTTTGGAATATTTTTCAACGTAGCAAACAAACAAGTGTATTTGATGTGTGGAAAATTAGAAGGTTCGTTTTGTATAAATTGGCAAAACAGTAATTCGGGAACGTGTTTATTAACATAAGGATAAAGTAACGATCAGGATTAACATTGAAATTTAATACAAAGTGTTGAGTTTTCATGGAAATTGGAAAAGGAAACAAGAATTTAGGCTATAATCATTATGTGAAAAAAATAAATTGAAAATAGTCATCAAACAGAACAAAATGTGTATGAGGCTGTTAGAACCTATCCATGCAAGACCTGAATTAAAGGTGATATTGGATTACGAAACGTGTGCTCCCACGCTATGTCAAAGGTAGTTAATAAAATTTGCCACAACAAAAATAAAGAATAAAGACATTCACCAGAACCTCCGCAATCGTGCCTGTCTATTAATAATCCCAACTTATTGTTATTTCCTATTTAATTTTTATGGTTTAATCGAGATTTTGTGAAGCCTAATTCAATTTTTAACGATGATTGAGAGCTTTTGCTGTGACAACTATGCATCGTCATTTTTATTTATCCGATGTTGTTTTTTCCTCTGTTTGCTATTTTATCGTTCGTGTCTTATCTTTTGTGACAGACAATAATACTAAATAATTCTTTTTTTTCTGCTTGTGTCTCCTACCATTTTGCAGGGGTGAGACGTTTGCTGGAGGCGAAGCAGGTATGGCTGTGCCAGAGACTGTTTGTACACCGCGGGCGGTTGGCATAAGTGTTGATATCAACGTTTATGAGCCACATCTACTAGCCGGAACGATGGCCCATATGATAGGACACAATATTGGCATGGGCCATGATGATGGACGTAAGTTCGACTCGAGGATTATTATATATACCTACATTTTTATCTTACCCTCAAGGACTGCTATTTTTTTTTTATTTTGCTATCTGTTTTTGGGGACATCAATCAATTAGTCGCTTACTGCACAGATTCGTTCGTGTGCTTTCGCTCATAATTTCAACACTCACTGGAATTGTGATTTATGTCACAAGAACAGCACCGCTGTCACAGGCTAGTCCTGGCCAGCAAATTAATGACAGGCAGTCGTGTGTTTTTTTTTTTGCTGTCCTGTTCCCTACTTTATTTTTCATTTTATCTTCGATGTTGTGTCGAATGGTCGGAAGTCTGTGTCTTTAGTTCGATATTTCAAGATGTTGTTTATTGACTGATTCGCCCTGGAGTCATTTGTCGGCATCACCATGAAATATTTAATTTTTTTTTCTTCCTTCCTCTTGCAAGTATTTTTAACATTTTTTTAGAGTCGGTAGTTGTTGTAATTTAACGATTTTTTGTTTTGATATTTTTTTCGCCCCTTCCATTTCGCACATGATTTATTAACAATGATTAGCATTTATGGTGGAATAAATTTTATTTAATGTTTAATAACCCCATAATTTGTTTTTTATTGGACTTTCTTTACGGGGCATAGATTGGCTAATGGTAGCAAATTAAATGCCATTCTTTTTTTAATTTATTTCGAATTGCGAAAAATATGTTATCAGGAGTTTTTTTTGAAGATGTGAATTGAATTTTGATTTTTGAAATTTGTTATGTAAATTATATGGGTTTGAAATTTTGTCAGATAATGAGGGATTAATAAATTTGGAATCATTATATTCATGTTGTTTTCTGTCAATCACAATTTATTTAAATTGTCTTTTCGAGGTATAAAATTTAAAAGAAAAAAAAAACAATGGTATCAAATTATACATACATACATATATGCGAATTTGTCATTTACATCATTGACATGTAGAGATAATTTCAATGGTTCCGTAAATTTTTAAATTAATTAAGATTTTAAAGGGAAATGAGCTCATTTCAATGGATGTGATCTCTTTGAAAATTCAATTTCTGTCAAAATGCAAGGTTTTCAATTAAAACAATTTTTTTTTCTTTGACAAAATAATGATGGAAATTTGAATAAAATTTCTATAAAAAATTAATTTAAAAAAATCAACCTAGATTGAATACTATGCACACGGTCTAATTATAACCATATTGGGCACTGTGGCGTATACGTGTTTTTTTTATATTGTGATTTCAGGTCGCCTCCATTTCAAGTTGAGAAAAAGTAATTTTTTTTTATTTTTAGGTGAAGAATGCTTCTGTCGAGACTGGCATGGTTGTATTATGGCACAGTCAATTGTTGGACAGGAAAATGTTCAGCCATATAAATTTTCCGAGTGCAGTAAAAAAGATTACATTGATGCCTTAAGAACTGGACATGGGCTTTGTTTACTTAATAAACCAAATGAGGTAAGTTTTGGTTTGAATTAAGAACGATTTTGACGCTTTAAGGGTCTGAGCTTTAAAAAATGAAAAGAAAGTACCTAATAATGTGAGGCGATTCTGTTTAGCAAAATGTTTGAAACAAAAAACAATATGGGGGAGTTTTAGTGATCAATTTCTATAGGTATAGCGATATTTTCGTAGCCAAGAATTTTACTAAAAGAGTCTGTTTTTTGTCTTTATCTTCTCGAAATAAAATATTTGTTGTACTAGTTATGCATTCCATATTGACATGTTTTTGACAAACTCTGTAGAGAGGCAAAGTGAAATTGTGAAAATTCTTTCCTTTAAGACAATTTTTCAACTCGTTACTTGCGACACCACAAGTTTTTTATGACAAGTTTAATTTTTTTTTAAATCATTAGTTGAAATTTAAATCACTAGCTATTGCTAGTTCGTCCGCCTGCTCCTCGCCCACTACCTGCAAGCGTAGTGTCTTGTCTTGTGCGTCATTCGCATGTGGAAATTTTGTTGCGGTGCGGAGCTATTTTATTATCATTTGCTTAGCTGGATTAAATTTTCAACATTTTTGAAAAATGTTTTTAAAAAATGAATTGAAAAAAAACAATGGAAATTATGTTGTTAATATTGTATTTACATTAAAAATCATCTCTACAGAGTCCTCAGTTGGTCCTTCATCATTTATGAAGCGGATATTTAAACGCCTTCCATTTTACTGAAGCCTCATCTTTTGTTATGCCATTATGACACCTTTATATGTACTGCGCAGCTCTGGCTACATAGAGCAGTAGAGTTTTCTCAAATCATTCATCGTTTGTGTACAAAGCTCGTTTCTACTTTCAGTTTTCCCAGGGATAGCAAAACAGCAGCGTTGAAACTGATTTTGGTTTAAAAGAACTAGCAGGATTCGTTTTTCAGCGGCCGTCTCTAGGAGACTATAGTAAAAACTCCATTAGTGCGAGATAGAAGCGATATTTCAATTCATTCTACGAATGATACTTCTGTACTAGTATTTGCTCTCTTAGTGCAATCAACTGTAAAAATCAAGTTCTTTCCATAAACAATCGATTCCCTAGTATCCGATCTCTGAAGTTTTGGAAAAAATTGAGATCTAGAAGAAGTAACATTGTTTTATATTGCTACTGTATAACCGGCGCATAAAAAGATGAAAAAGATGGACGTCATGACCAGTATCATTTTTTAACATTTTCTATCATCATTTATATTAAAAAAAAAAAAAAAAAACGTTACTCACAAAGTATTTATTGAAAGCAAAAATGTAAGCCCAACTGTTCTTTCTGTATGCCTGTCTTCACGTCTAGAGCATAAGCTACACTGTCGTCTCGCTTTTAACATGTTAATTACATAATTAGCACTTCAAGGAGATTTCGCGTTTGATAATAATTTTCGTTTTTAATTTTAATATAAAAAAAAGATACTTTTCACTCACAATGTTTGGCCAAAAAAGTTGTAACTTGCCTAGTATGATTCTGATTAAATATTTTTTTTTTTTTTACTTTCTTAAAATTGTTTTTTGCGACGTAGAAAATAATGTTTTGAATTTGCTCAAAAAAGATTTTTTACTTCCCAGAGGAAGTTATTGTATTATGGGCCCGATTTTGTGAAGCAATATTTTCGTCTAAACTGTAACGATGATGCTCAAGCCTTGCTTCAGCAGTAACGTTCCACTCTTTTCAAATTTCTTCACAATTTTATCGAATGCTTGCGTAGTTGGTTGATTATGACGACCATAATCATCGCGTAATGCACCAAAAGTGGCTAGGTTTGAACTTGTATTTTTGTATTAAGTTTCAATAATTTTAACGAGTTGCTCGATTGCTGAACTATCCAATGATCCATTATCTTAAATGGCAAACATTCAACTAAAATTATGACACTTCAGATGACAGTTTGACAATTTAGTTGGACACGTATTAAATGGCAGCGCTACCAACTTGCAAATGACGCACTTATAAGGCTTTTAACCGCTGACCAGAAATATTTTTACAAAATGATTGAAACATTTTGCCTGTTCAAAGCTCATTTAAATCTACGCAGTTAAAGCATTTCAAGAATGAAAACATTTGACACTTTAATATTTACTTTGTTTCACATTTTAACTTGTTTTTTAAATAAAATTTATAAACATTTTTTTTTTAATTTTTGCAAAATTTTGTCATTGGAATTCAGTTTATTTCTCTAAGGAAAATATATCTTGCTCAAACAATCAGGTTAAAATATTCTAATACCAATGTTCTTCGATCCCTGAAATTGCTTTATAAATTTCAGTCCAATCACAAAATTTATTTTTTTCCTTTCCTGAAAAAGAAAACCAAACAAACAAAAATTAAAAACCTTCGAAACAATAAATAATAAAGAATAAAGGTATTTTTCCTTACTCTTTTTTTTACAAAATAAAAATAAATAACATAAAAGTCGTTTAAAAAAAAAATATCTTCCAAATTGCCTGAGTTTGACAAGCTTCTAAAACTCAAACAATAAAAAAAATCTCAACCTTAATAAATTTTTGTTAAAAATTTTGAAAAAGTAATTAAAAACATGTGTCGGCTGGAATTTTCACTCATTCCACCATAAAATAACAACCCGAAGGTAAAAGAAAACAAAAATTATTTCAATACATCATAATCCCCCCTAAAAAAAAAGAATTCTTATCCTTCAATGCTCTTGAGGCATGGCATATTGAATAAACGACAACTTCTCCCAAGATATTTTCTAAGCTGTATCTTTCGGTTAAAGTAGATGAGAACATACATATTATACGAGCATAATACCATCAACCAGAAAAATTCTCAACAAATTGTTTAAATAAGTGTTAAATTTCTGGTATTCAACAGGAGTGACTGTGATTTTTGGCTCATTAAGGCAAAGTGTATTCAAAGCTTTCCAACAACAAGGAAAAAAGAAAACAAATGGTTAAGGAAGAATGAAAAAAGGGGAAAAAGGGAAAATTCTGTTGCAAAGCGTACCATGAAAGCCCTTTCAAACTTTTTCTAATTATTTATTCTTTTCTCATGTGGCAAAAACTTTTTTTCTTTGTGAGTCAATTTCAAGTTAAATTATTGTTGTTTGGCTGGTATATTTGTTTCAGACACATATCAAGACACAAATAGGGTACACTCGGGCAAGAATGTGCTAGTCATAAAATTTATTTCACGATTCTCGAACACTTAGGTTTGACATCCCATTCTCCATTACATCATTATAGAAAACTCAAGCGAAACACTAATTAATATCTTCCCCAGACAACCCTTTTCAAAGTTTTCGCCAACATTTCGACTTTCTTTACATTTTGTTTAGCAACCCACAACTGACACACGACACCACACACGCATTCGAGACATGATAATCTATAAATTTTGTTTTATGATGAAATTTAATGCCACAAATATTCTTATCTCTCTCGAATTTAATTTCTCTATCTCGAACCAGATTGAAATGCGGCGAAATTGTGGCAATAAAATCGTAGAAGAGGACGAAGAATGCGATTGTGGAACTTTCGAAGAATGCGCTCTAGATCCTTGCTGTGATGGAATAACCTGCAAATTGAAAACAGAAGCCCAATGTGCAACCGGAATGTGTTGTGATAAGTGTCGGGTAAGTACATACATATATCGACAGTGCATCTTTGAGTGAAAATAAAAAAATTGTGTTCACAGCTCCGCCCAAAGGACTTCATCTGTCGAGATTCCATTACCGAATGTGATCTGCCTGAATATTGTGATGGTGATAATGGACATTGTCCGGTCGATGTCTACAAAAAGAACGGATCACCATGCGGTCATACAAAAGCAGGAACATCCGGTGCGTATACATACATTAAATAATAGCTTTAAGGACTTTCACATATAAAAGAAAAATATAAAAGTCTTAAGCGAGTTTGAGTTCGAGTTGGAAATTCAGCTAATTGAAGTGGACACAGGGAAGGACAGAAAATTGCATTGTAACGCATTTTTCTTCCGTTCCGTCTGTGATGCTAAAACTGTACTATCGTCCATGTGTCTGCATTTAGTTATACAATAAGAAGAACAGAGCAAAAATGAGAGCAAAAAAAAATCATTCTTAATTAAATCGTAGAGAGCTTCTAGCAGGATTTTGCTTGGCACGGCCAGGATCGAGATAGTTTCAGTTCAAAGGACATGGATGGTGCGTTTTTTGTTTGCTTTACTCACTCTCTCGGGGCGATTAACGAGTCACCCAAGACCACGGGTTCGGAAAAAGGGTAAAGTAACTTTTTTGTATGTGTGTGTGTGTGTGATCAAGTCTTTGCGACAACGATGACGACAGATATGTAGCAGATATGTAGTTAAAAGCAAAGTGGAGCTAACAACATCAAGCTGGTTAGAGAGCGACGCACGGGTTGAAAGTTTCGTATCCCTTGGCCATGTGAATTCGATGATTGGATGGTTTCGGTGTGGTTGGTTTATATGGAATAGATATGCTCCCAGAGGAAAGTTGTTGTTTGAAGCAGGCAAGAGATGTCCAAATGCTAACACAGGCATAAGAACAAGAGATAATGGGATTCCATTTATAATGACTATTTCTTGCACAACGCCTAGTAGCCAGTTATCTGTTGTCAGTTTCTTTAACTATGCATATATAGAAGATTGGGAATAGGGTACCTGGCATTATTGTAAGAGAGCTCGCTTATGGCGTGCTTGGCTTAATTAGACTCAATTAGGGGTTTTCCAAAGAACAAAGTGTTATATGCTGTGGCAGGACATTTCGAACTCAGCCATTTTTTTTCTGTTTGTGTTTTTATGGATCCTTTGATACTACTTTGCTGATTTAATGGGTTTAGTAAAAGCTACGGGGTTGGAACTTTAAAATTCATTTAAGTGCGAGACTAAACTTTTTGAATTGAATACAGATGAATGGATTCATAAGAGTAGGAACATCTAGAGGTTTGCTTTTAAATCATAATTTTTTTTTCTGGCCCACCAGCCATGTCAAGTTCGATGCGCAAAGACGAGCATGTGGCTGCTCTAGCTAAGAGTTTGAGGCGATATCAATAGAATAGAATTTTGGAAACTATAGAGCTATACCAAAAACGATGCACATCAGGTTGGCGAAATCCAAAAAATCCGTAGGTTATAGCCCAAAATCATAAGGATATAATCTTGGAAACTTGGAATGACAGACTGAAGGTAAAAAGAAAACAAAAAAAAAACGATGTGCTTTACTTTAAAATGAAAAATTCCATATTCGGTCCCAGCAAAAAAAACTTCCTCTTAAATTCATACTTTAATACGACTTTAAGAAAGCTCCTTCCTCATTTACATTTCAAATTGTTTTGACGGGTTGATAGAAACATTCAACAACAAAAAATCGTCTCAAGTCATATGTGGTAAGAAGACTTCACACTCGAGAAAAAAAAAGAAAATAAATAATAAAAAACTTAAGCTTAAAGACGAGCAAACATCGAAAGAGTAAAAATAAGAAAATTGCAGGATGAGATGACGTCGCTTCATCAGTCGGCTGTTGCTGTAACAAGCAAAACACAGAGCGACATAAAAAAAATGAAACCTCCACCAACACAGAAAAAAACTGAATAAAAACTATCTGCATCTATTTTTGTCTTGAAACTAATTTCTTTTCCTGAAGACAAAAAAAGGAAAGATTTCAACTTAAAAAAAAGCCTTATAAGAACTTCTCTGAAGAGCTAAAGTCTTAGCATAGATAAACTTTTAAAGCAAAGTTCATTTGAAGTTCATAATGTTGTAATGGTTGCGGCTTCTGCAAAAAGAGGGCTTTTACACAATTTCATTCGCTATTAATGAAGTTGTACTCTACTTGTTCTCGAGACCAAAAATGAAAGGATGAGGAAAATAAGAAAAAGAAAAAATCACAGTTCAGTTCTGATGAGAATAATATTCTCAGAAAAAGAAAAAAATGAAACAGATATAAAAATAATTGAGGATAATGCAATAACCTTACTGGGAATCACTGTAAGGCTTGTAGTGAAAAGAGCCCCGGGAGGGCTCTTCCGCTATAGCCTAAGTAAGAAAACATAAAGGTAAACTAGAAGGAGCAGACGCATAGCTACATTATGTGAAAATATGAAATTTCATAATGAGCAAAATTAAAGTAGAACATTTCAACATCGAACATAAAATTAATAAGACCTTTGGTTCTTTCAAGCACTCTTACACTTATATTTGAAACGAGACCTATGAAATTTTTTGATGTGATTAGTCAAAGCGCCGCGCCAGCCGGCTGGATGAACGAAAAATTAAATGTAAATAATTTTTACTGTAAAAAATTTTACTTAATAAATCGGTGCAACCTGGGAGCAAGCAAAACAAATGACCGCATGTCATAAAACAGCAATTTTTTCTTTGAGAGAGTTCCTACCTTTTTGAAAAAATAATAGTTTTTTTCAGTATTTCTAAAATTTATTCCGAAATTAATATTTCGAATTGGAATGTATGATTATGCAAAATTGTTGTTTTTTAATTCTTGGGTTATATTTTTATGTTGAGATTAATAAGTTTTTCAGGTTTGTTTATGTTTGGGGTTTTTAAGTAGCACTTATCGAATTCCGGAACGTCCCATATAAAAATGAAAACTTTAAGTTGAACATACATTAATTTTCCGAATCAGCAAGCGGGTCTGAAACACAAAATTCAAATTCTTACCTGTTTTAGATTTTTCAAAGTATCTACCAATCATAAAATGTATGTTTTTTTTTTGGGTGCAAATATTAATGAGTTTTTATTATTGTTTTTTTTTTCATCATTATTACGCATTTTTAAGGGTTTCGTATAAAGAAATGTAAACGAAACCCACATAAGATCACTTCGGTTCCTGTTCATTTGTCTTTCACGTTTAGTGAAATTCGGTACAATTATTCTAGAATACAATAGTGATCCGAAAATGTTGTTTTCATATTTTTAAGAAAACACGAAAAAATGTTTTTAATGTTTATATTCATTGCATAAGAATATTGCAATTACAATTATTTAATAAAAACAATTTGAAATTATTGAAGAAAATAGACAGAAAGACTATATAAGTATTTCCAAAGAAATAGGAGAGAATTAGGGTCGGAAAAACGAGAGGAGGGTTCCACCTCGAGTGAGTTTTTCCTCATACCATTCCAGTTTTCCAAAAAAAATTACCTCAAAGTCAAAATTTTGCTTGACCAACCATGTAAAATTTAATTTCTGGCAAGCCTTAAAACATATCAGCTTAATTTAAAAAGTTTAGCATTTCTACTAAAAAAACGTCTTTAATCAGGTTCCTTAAATTAGTACTGATAGAGAAATTGATATTGATATGGGTCAGGGACCAGGGTACATTAAAATATAAAATTAGTCTTTTTTTAAAATCGTCAAAAAGGTATGTTAATGTTCAAAATCAGACTTTACTGTAGAACAGTTTTTTTTCTAAGAATATGACCAAGAATGACATCCCAAAGTATGGCAGACGAATTACGAATAATACAAAGTTATTATTTTAAACAGTAACTTATTTATTTTAAATGTAAAATTTCATAGTTTTTAAATGAAATAAATTAAGGTTTATATTTGGTTTTTTATTTAAAAAACTAACTTATTTTTATTTCCCAAACAAAAAAAGCAATTGCTCATATAGAATTATTTGAATGAAGAATTTCAATGCTACGTTGTCCATAATTCTCAGCGTTTGAAAAAGAGCGTGTCCTAATTCAAGGCTATTAGAAAAATGGAAAAAAACGTACCAAAACTCCATCTCCTTCATACTCATAACTTTGAGTCACGAAAAGGAGTAGGTTCTCATGAGAAAAGGTAGGATTTTTTTCCGGGCAAATGATACGCGGGTTAAAGTATTGCGGGGAAGTACTTTCCGAGATTTCTTTCCGTTTACAGTCTGAGTTAAGAAGATCAATAGTGAATATGCTAAAGAGTGTAGGAGGTAATATGGAACCCTTAGGCACACTTACGTGTGGAGGTTGATTTTCTGAATATATCATGGAAGGAGCAGTGACCAAATGCTTCAAACAACAACATACTTGAGAGTTTTTTTCTTAAAATTTGAATACTTATTCTTAGAGAGCTATACATGAAAGTTCAGAGAGCTGAGTTTCTACAATTTAAATAAGCCATTTCTCATAGAATATTATGACCCTCAGCTCTTAGAAGATTAAGACGTTTAACAATTTTTTTTTTAAAACTTAAACTTCTTGCTTTTTTTTCTAACATGAATCAGAAACAAACCCAAATTTGTGTCTCTTAAAATGTCAACAAACTGAGAGTACCCATTTATCAAACTCGTCAGCATCTCGCCATAAACTCTTCTCCATTAAACTGTTAGAGAAACTTTTGACGCCCAGAAATAAGTTCCCAATGGTCAGAAGCAAAGTGCCTTCTTACGCATAATAATCCTTAATGTCATATTCAAATGAAATAACTGTAAGCCAAAAAAAAAACACGAAACCACAAAACAATACCAAAACAAAAAAAGTCGTATTCATGTTTACTAGTCATAACTTTAAAGCATGAAATCCACAAAAAGTACTTCCAACTCTTATGTACGTATTTTTTTTATTTTACAGGTTATTGCTTTCAAGGCGACTGTCCAACGTTAAGTCTACAATGTGAGGGCATATGGGGGTATGGCGGTTCGGCGGCCGATCGTCAGTGTTATGAACAATTCAATTCGAAAGGATCCATAAATGGTCATTGTGGACGAGATGCCAACGAACATTACATTAAATGTGACCCAGAGTAAGTTAAAAGTGTCTTTATTTTTTTTGTATTATTGTTATTATTATTTTTATTATGAGAGAGAGTCCTTCCTCATTATCCTTGAAGTCCAGTTTTATCTTCTCTGAAACTGCAAACGACTATATAAGAATTTTAATTCACATCGACCGGAAGTGTTTTTTCTCTCTCTCTCTCTATCTTTATTTTGTTTTTTCAGTTTCACACAAGAACAGACACAAACACAAACACCCACACACACACTTTTAGAACAAAAATGTTATTCTTTACCTTTTAAAACTGTCAACATGGCGAAGTTGGTGTCTTGTGTCACAACCATATCGGAAAAGTTTACTTCAAATTGAGCTCTTCGTTTTTCTTTTACCTCCTAACAAAAAAAAAATGTGAGTGAAAATTTCCAGGATATGAAAAGGGGGTTGCTGTCAAGAAAGCAATTACTGTGATGGACAATCTTATATTTCTAAAAAAGATTTACCTTAGCGTTGGCTGGCTGTGTGGAAAATTTTAGAGTGGTTTGAAACGAAGACTGAAAATGAGAGGTGAACGTTTACTGTTAAAAGTCAAAAGGTATAACATTTTATGTTGTTTACAGTGCGGCTCACTGAATTCAATGCACTCTTAATTAATTATTATGTTCTTTTAAATATGTTTAATGTAGAGCTTCACAGAAGTGAAAATATAAATTTGTTCACGTGGACGATTGTCATTTTTGAAATTGATTATTTTGTTAGGATCACAAAAGTTATCAATTTTTACTGTTAAATGAGTTGAAAAAATGAAGAGAACTTCATAGTTTTCGGCTTAAAATAGAAAATCAAATTTCAGTTTTCTAAGAATTTGATGTTGACGAAAGGCAAGAAGCTTAAATGACTTGACCCTTGCTGGAGTTCAATAGAAGTCCTTTAAATTTTGAAGGGATTGTTGTGTTGTGCAGAATTAAAAAAAAAAAACCCAATTTTCGCACTGAAAATACATAAATTTGTTGACCAACAAGCCAGGGCACACGATTCATTCGCACAGTTTATTTTAACTCTCTTTTTCTGTTGTGTTGTTATTGTTATTTGCACTTAACAGAGTTAAAGTATGTTTTTCTTTTCTTTTTCACAGAAATGTTCAATGTGGTACATTGCAATGCAAGGAAGGTGAACGACAACCAATTAACGATGGCATTGATCAGCTCTATTCACGAACCATTATATCGATTAAGGGAGTCGAGTACGAATGCAAGTAAGTGTTACTATGTTTCAAATTCTTGTACAATTTCTTTTTTAATTATTTCTCATTAAACTTTAAAAATAAACACTGAACTTTTTCAATTGAAACTGACGACAAAGTTTAATGAAAAGAGTAGGTACCTTTAAACATGCTGTCATTAGAATCAATCAATCTTTTATAAGTCCTCACATTCACTGATGAAGTCAGTTCCTTGTTCAATTCTTAAACCCCAAAACAAAAAATAGCACTTCGGACGTAAGTAACATATGGTTACTCCTCAAATCCAGTTTTCGAAAGAAGAAACCAATAACCGGAATTAGTAAATCACAATGCGAAAAAAGGATATCAGAAACAAAAAATAAAAAACAGCGCACTTGAAGCAGAAAATCAGAAATTTAGGACCGTCAATCGCTAAGTCGACAGTAGCTGCGGCGTAACGGTTATGCGGGTAAAACAGTCGCTCAGCAGTAGTAAGTTCAACTAAAAATCGTGTCTAAAATGTTCTGAAACGGAATAAAATTCAATTCCGTAGGCACTTTTAAGAATACCGCAAAGCCACTTAAGCCTTGGTTATACAGAGTTGTCTTGTCAATTGCCTAGCTCGAAAATCGAGAGTTTAATACTCTTTAAAAATGGGTAAAAAACGGAAAAAATTAGGAGCCAAATTATTAACACAAAATAGCGAAGGATTAACCCTTATTCTGTAGACTATATGGAACATGCTCTTAGAGCCGATTTTTCAATCATCAGATAAAGAAGCAGATAGTGTTTATTCGACAAATAACAAAATATTGGATCGAATTTTTCAATCGTCAGATAGACTTTATCTGAAGAAAAACGCTCTTATTTATTCGACCGATGAATGCTCAGATAAGTTTACTTGCCAGTTTGTTATTTTTATTTTTGTTCGGTGATTGAAAAATCGGCTCTTAATCAAATAAAATTTCTCTTATCTAACGTTTACTAACTTATTCCACCTTGGAAGTTTGTTAAGCGATTTCGTTGGTTTAGTTTATGCATAAACTCTTATTCTATGGGTTAGTTAATCTGTGAGTGGAAAAGTGAACTGCCTGTTCGATAGAAAACAACTTAAAAATTGGAGATTCACAAAATCGGCCTGATTACAATAACTTCCTCTGGGAAGTTAACAAGTAGTTTTCCTTAAACCAAGTTGGCAAACCGAGTTGACTCGTTCAACAAGAACAAATACTTCAAAACTGTGGAAATCAACTTCTTACTGTTCGCGGACTCGTAAAGCAATCGTTCATTTTGAACAACGGTCAACAATTTGCACAGTTATTGATCGTTTTCGCACTAATTTTACTTTGCTCGATTTAACAATCAATAAAACAACACAATTGACAGTATCATCGGCTTACATGCTGTTGGGATCGTGCGTGTCGAGCGTATCAGTCAGAATTTTTGTTTCCAAAAATTAATCAGCTAACCACCGACTTGCATAGAGCGCGCTCAACCATCAATTTCCTTGAAAATCAATCAAGGTAACAAGTAGTTCAGTCAACTGGTTCTGGCTCCCTCATTCGTGCGACTTAAAGTCTCCCGAGTCTCGACTACTTTTTATACAACTTTGTGAATTCATTGGGTTATGTCGACAAGCCATTATTCAACATTCCATCGATATCGATGTCATATGGCCAGATTTATAGAAAAAGTATTGAAAAATTTAACTGACTGAAAGAACTATGTAATTTTGTTTTTTTGGCATTTAAAGACGCAAGAAAAGTCAAAAACAACAGAAGTAACCAAACTTATCGAACTATAACATTAGTGCTTGACACGCGATATTACTTGGTCGAGTACTTCTTCATCTTTGACATTCAGAACAAAAAGTGCCAACTACACAACTTAATTTGGGTTTTTGGCCAAACTTTTATCCAAGGTTACAAATGAACAACAACTTTCTATTTGTGTTTCTGTCAATATTCAAAGATAAGAAAATTAATTCGCTTAGCTACACATTACAACAAATTCACATATATATAGAATACACAGGGGCTTTCCGACAACATGTTTCTAAAAACTTATCAATAATCTAATTATTGCTCTGATGTGTCTTCTTCTTCTTCTTGTTCATAAAAACTAACTTTAACCATTTTTCTTCTTATTGGGACTCAAGAGAGAGAGAGAGAGAGTATAGTATCTATTAGATGACTACGACTTTTATCTTCAACTTTGTAGCCCTCTCTAAGTATGATAATTGATTTTGTTACTATATTCATTTTTTCTTTCTTTTAACTTTAACAACAACAGGGCAACAAGCGGTCAAGTGGGCTCTAATGAATATCCAGAACATGGTCTCGTTAAGGATGGCACCCCATGTGGAGATAATTTGATTTGTGTGAATCAAACGTGCGTTAGTCTATTTCCACACATAGACCAGACCAAGTGTCCAGTCAACAAACAAGGACAAGAATGCTCTGATCATGGGGTAAGTAAAATACATTTATACATATCAAGTCCAACTGTACACCACTCTATAGAGTTCAATGTGTGTGTGAATGGCAGTTGAAAATAGTGTTATTTTGTGTGTCCTAGTTTTCTTTCAAATTTGGGTTACCGGTTCCTTAACAAACAGAAACGCTATAATAGGAAATTGGAAGGAGTTCTTGTTAGCGCTTTGTTTTTGGATTTTCTTTTAATGAATTTTTATTATTCAAGAACACCCTTTTACAATTAATTTCACTAAATGACTGCAAAATCGAATGGATTGTTAAATATTTACATACACAGACAAACTCATATCGAAATGAACTTAATGCCTCATGGACTTTTCGTGTACTTAATTGAATTAATGGTCAATTTGCCAAATAGTTTCTAAAGTTTTCGAACAATTTGATTGAACATTTTCTTGGACAAATGAATTTAAAGGGATGGGGCAGAACGGAAAGTACACAAGTTTGTGGTCTTTTGCTAGTGCTTGGGTTTTCTATCAGAACCGCAACACTGGCTCTTTAAATGGGGTGATGCCAGCTTCTATGAATTTAAGACATAAATAGTTGGGATAAAAGAAGTTATGAGTTTATTTGTATTTACTCTAATTTTAGACTTAAGAAGGGTCGGAAACTTTTTATGGACCAAGTCCATTGGACAAAATTTAATTAAACAGAAACAATTATTGTGAGCTCATGAACTTGAAAGGGATCTTCTTATTTTATCTGTTGAAAAAAAACTTGAAATAAATAAAAATGATAATGAAGTTCCAATATTAAAAAATATTTAAATCAATAACTCTCTTAGGTGTGTACGAATACAAATCGTTGCTTCTGTGATATGGGTTGGGGAGGAATGGATTGCAGCTTAATTGTGATACTGACAACACCAATGCCAACACAAGCCTTACCAACACCTGAAAACACAATTAAAATGGAAAAGAAAGAAACGCCATATGGTAAGATCAATATTATCTTGTTTTTTTTTTTAGTGAAACTATCACAAAAAAAAGTCTAGCAAGCTTCAACACAAGAGCAATGTTCAGTCAAATGTAATTTTTTCATTTACAATATTTACTCATTTATTTTAAAAGTTTTAAACTTAATTGATATATGACAATGGTAATCTAAGAAAAGTTAAGTTCCTTAAGAGATGTACTTTAAGAAAAAATGTATGTATATAAGTATCTTTTGTAAATATCAAAAACAAAATATTCTCCTCATTTAAAATGCTCTTAACATTCTTATAAGGTTTAAACGAATTCACAAAAAATATATTCGTATGTTTAATTTGTTAATAAATGCATGAAGTCAGAATGTTCAAAAATTAAAGCAAAGTGAACATTTTGCAATTGCTTTGCTGTTTTTGACTAGAATGGCTATTTCTGTAGAATGGCTATTTCTTACCCTTATTTTATTATTTAAGAATATAGCAAAATTCGAGCCGTACACTAAGAAAAAAGGATTTTCTATTTGCGAACGAAAAATTATCAATTCAACGTTTTTATATTTTTTTTTTTAAATAAACTTTTTGAAATAAATATGCCTATGTAGTTGTATCTTACTTCCAAAAAAATAACTCAAACTTAAAAGTTATTCATTTAGTCATAAGAAAAGTAATTGTGACAAATGTCGACGACTTAAGAAGGTAAACTATGTGATCGCTGTTATTGATCATTTTAAACTTAAGAATTATAAAAAAAAAAAAAAAAAACGAAAATGGATATGTTCCTACATTTTAGAAATACATATGTGTTAAGAAAAAGTTCAAGTTTATTTTCCAAAATCGAAAATCACTTATCAAAAAATTTCAAATACCAAAACAAAATACCTATGGTCTAGAAAATATTTTGATAAGCGCTAATGCTCTCATTATTACAAAGCAATATAATTCTCATTTAATGATACTCTAAAGACACAAACTGACACTTTGTTAATTGTTCATTGCCTTGGTGGTTTTTACACACAAAATTATTGCTTTCGATTGCTTTAAAATATCAAGGAAATCTATATTTAGGTGCGCGCCGTTTGACCATTTCTGCTTCTAATACAAAACGATTCCAAAGAAATCGTGCAAATTTTTGACGGCAGGAGTGAATGATTCTTGGTATATTTGTACCGTTTGGTAAATAAGATCAATCTTAGAAACTTTTACTCACACAAAACCTAATTATGGCTTCAATCGAAGTTTTAATTTTAGCTTTTAATTTATAGACCCTTTGAATATTTAACTTCCAAGAGTTAGTTGGACAACTACATGCAGCACAGCAGAATGTATGCAGCAATTTGTACTCTCGACTGAAAAAATTATGTAAAATTTGTTACCATAATTATAAAGATACGCTCCAGTAGTGCAGGCAGAAATAAAAACATAAAAAGTCAAATACACAAACAAATTACCTAATATTGACAAAATGAACATCCTTTGCCATGCTGACAGCACAGATAAGAAATTTATATAGATGTCTCACCCTTATGACGAGAAATGATAGCTGTGTTTTATTGGGAACTTAGCTTAGCTTAGCAATAGGAATTCCAATAAAACGCTATAGTCAGTTTTGAACTAAGTTTCGTTCACCAGAATGTCAAAAATCGAAACATTCCAAACGCCATCTTTACAACTATCTGAAAGCAATTTTTTTTACATTGAGTTGGTATGGTGAAAAACTATTTTCAAATATCGAAAGCTTTCAATTTCAAACGCCATCTTGAGACCTATCTGAAAAAAAAATTTTTACATTGAGTTGCTATGGTGAAAAACTATTTTCTTCAAAAGGTTTTGACATTTGATAAACGAAAAACACAACGAAAAACTCAAGTGTCGAATTGCTGAAACCTTATCTTCAGGAAATTCCTAGCTAAAATTTCTAACTTAAGCTGTGTTTTATTGGGAACTTAGCTTAGCTTAGCAATAGGAATTCCAATAAAACGCTATAGTCAGCTTTGAATTAAGTTTCGTTCACCAGAATGTCAAAAATCGAAATATTCCAAACGCCATCTTTACACCTACCTGAAACAATTTTTTTTACATTGAGTTTGCTATGGTGAAAAACTATTTTCAAATTTGAAACAATTTTTTTTACATTGAGTTGCTATGGTGGAAAACTATTTTCTTCAAAAGGTTTTGACATTTGATAAACGAAAAACACAACGAAAAACTCAAGTGTCGGATTGCTGAAACCTTATCTTCAGGAAATTCCTAACTAAAATTCCTAACTTATTTTTACTTAGCTTTCGGTTGTTGTTGTTTGACATGTAATTTCTATTGCTAAGCTGAGCTAAGTTCCCAATAAAACACGCCTTTATTTTTCTCAGCTTTTGGTTGTTGTTGTTTGACATGTAATTCCTATTGCTAAGCTGAGCTAAGTTCCCAATAAAACACGGCTGATATATGAAACTGAAAGCTAGCAAAAAAAGCTTTTTCCAAAAGCTTTAACGCATTCAATTAATGCATTAAAAATCTATTTTCGCTCACCTCATTGCCCATAAATGAATACTTAGGCAAGGAAAAAAGCTTCCAAAAGCTTCTTGTCAGTTAAGGCGTTGTCAGTTAAGAGCAAAATATGTTTCATTTTTTTCTGCAGGGATGAGACATCTATATAAATTTATTATCTGTGCTGACATTTGATAAAATGTATAGCGGCTGTCTGAGTCTTTGTTCACACACCAAAAGTATGCTTATAAACGAAAATATCCTATGCTGAAAAAAGTCTTAAGATCAAAATTTTTCTTGCAAGAATGGAGGTATTTATAGAATTATCTGTACAAGTTTTGACATAAACTAACTTTTTTAATGTCCGCATTAGAAATATCGTTGCATGTAAATAAGGTATTTCGCCTTCGGAATCAGTCGAGTCCCGTTCATATGTATTCCCATAGAACATCGGTCCAAACGAAAAATTACAATCCCCATGCGTAGCAGATGGATGCCATCAAAAAATTTTTAGAGAGTGTGTTTTTCTTCAACCCCAAATTTTCAAGGGAATTTGTTTCAAAAAATTTTACAGAAATGTAATCCATAATAAATAGATTCCTTTCCATAATCTCAAATCATTTAAAATTAAAATTAAATGTTGATTAATTTGACTAAAACGAAAAAACAAACCATTTTTGCATGAACTCCTATTTCTGTTGAATAGAACATCGATCAGTTTTACAGCATTAACTCTGTCTAAATAATATATATAGATATATCGAAGTTAAGATTTCAAAAAAAACTATCTACCGGCTTCACAAAAGAATTTAATGAGTTTAATCGCTGTATGATTTCCTTATTATTCGCTACTCATTATAGCCTACTATTATAAAAAGGTGAACGACTGGGTCGCACGAACTTGCTGCTGTGATCCAAAACTGAACTCACATAAAATATTCAGAAATAATAACATGCAACTAAAATTCATAAAACAAAATCAAATTGAAATATCTACCTGCCATGTATGCCATAAAATTTTGCTTCAAGAATTATTAATTTTTTATATTAAAGCCTAGTATACAGTTCTTCAAAAAAAAAAAATAAACTAATGTATTTCTTATGGGAGAGATTTTTGCCGAAAAAAAAATATTTTTCATTTCACCACTGTGTCATCCGAGCTGTAAACCAAAATCGAAAAAAAAAATTATACTCACCTCGATTTTTTTTCAAACAAAACAATGTGAAGCTCATTGTTTTGGCATAAAAAAATTAAAATATTCGACATAAGTTTCACAGTGACAGCTAATTTATTTTTCAGAAATTTTTTCATGAACAAAAATTTTTGTTTCACCTCTTATTTTTTATTTTTTCGCAAAGAACTGTATACTAGGCTTAAGAAAAAAAAAATCCTTGGAACAGTTTTTCAATAAAGCTACCCTTATAACAAAATAACTAAAACGAGCCAGCTGAATCCGCTGAATCCTCTCTCATTTTCAAGTTTGAAGTCAATTGAACCAGTGGTTAAGGCTGCAAGTGCGTTTACAGACAGAGGGACGGATTCGCCAAATCCACTTTTTTCGACCTCGCTATTATCTTAATGTTTTACGAAGACAGTACTTGCCATATATACCTTGAAAAATACTTTTAGAAAACCTGTTTACTAATTTTTATAGGTTATCGAGGTTTGTCACATTTATGTATGCATATGACACTTAAAACTACAGCGCAACAGTAGTCTTATGAATTTGAATTAAAAAGAAAAAAAAAACTTGTTTGAACGTATACCCTATATAAACTATGAAATATTTTTATTTTTTGATCGCATGTTAAAAAACTTTTACGCTAAAAAATTTCAATCTACTATTTTATTTAAATAAATACAAACAAATACTTAATCAAATAGTCAGAAATATCAGTTACCTCAATTTGTGGTCCTTATATTTCTTAAAATTCTATTATTTCCCTCAACAATTTTGTATGAGAGCAAAAAATTTAACTTATAAATGTATTATTCCAACCGATAAAAAAACACAACGACAAAAAAATAAATTTTCCAGGAACCAAAAATAAAGATAGAATCAGCACATTAACAATGGTCATCATATTAACGGTTATCGTGAAGTGTGTCTTCATTAGTTTTGCAACTTTGGCGGTTTGTTACAGGTAGAGTACCAAGCAATAATTTTCTTAACACATTTTATTTTGTCTATCAACACAATAATAACAAAAGAACAAACACCAATTTAAATAATCTGCGAACAAAAACAATTGGAAACATTTTACTGAAAAAAAAAATCAAAAAAATGCACAATATATATAAAAAAAATCTATTTTTCTTAAATGGTTAAATTTTTTTTATTTTTTTTTAATTGGATTTTATTTTCGTGTAAAATCTTGGTGTTGTTTATGTGTTTAACAATAAGTCTGTGTGATAACAATAAATTATTGTAAGTATTGCTTGGTTTTCTGTCTTAAACAATAAATACTTTGTGTGATACTTTTTAATAAATCTGTAAATATTACGAGTAAGAGCCTAAACATACTATCTGTATTTTATCATTTTATTTTATGGTGTGAATTATTTAACTAAATATAATTTTATTTATTTTTTATTTCTTTGGATTTCCACCTTTCGCGGCAGTCTATCCCACGCGTCAAACAAATGTCTTTGTTTCAACAAAATTCTTTCACTCTGGCGAAAATTTCAAATAGTTTCGAAACTTTTTTTTAAACAAGTTTAAAATTTTATTAATTTTTCAACCCACGCAAAAAAAAAATTAAACACACCCCATTCCATGCATGTTGTTGAAATAAATAAATAAATTAGAACTTCAAATGCAGCACCAAATGAAAAAAAAAACAACAACAACCATGCTCAACGGATTACCATTGTCATAAAATATTTTTTTAACTGCAATTTAATTAATTCAAAATTAAAAAAAAGAAAATATTGGCTAACGAAAAACTAATAATTATTTTTATATGAATTTAAGTTAAAAATAAAAAAAAAACATAATGTTAAAAAATTTTGTTTAAATAATTTTATATATTTCCAAATATCCTGCTGCTGCTTTTCAATGGATTTTGTCAACTTAAACATACAAAAAATCAATAAAAAATGGTATTGTTCTTCGATGCATAATCAAAACAAATAAATCTTCATCTTCTTCATTTATCATCAAATACACAATTTCTTATAAAATCATTAAAAAAAAATCATTTCTCTAATAAAAAAAAAAAAAAAATTACTCGTATAGAGAACTACCACGGCTCAAATACAGTGTTCTTAGTTGGTGTACTAATGTCAGTTGTTGGGTTCGTTTTTGTAACATTCACCTTGATGGCACTGTGCTACAGGTCAGTTGTAGTACATAGAAACTTCTCCCTGTGTCTGAGGTTAGTTGAAAAGAAGTAATGAAAAACGATTGTTTTTATTTTTTTCCAAAAAAAAAAAAAAAAGAGAAACAAAACTCAAGAAGAAAGAAAATTAGACAAAAAAAAGAGAATTACAAGAGATGAAAAACTGAAAGAAAAACTCACAAGTAAACAATGACATTTATTTGTTTTTTAATTTTACTTTTTATTTAATTTTCTAATTTTCTTTAACACTATAAACACAATAAACTTCAAGGTTAGAAGATGTAAAAAAAAACACACACGAACAAAAGACACAAGACACAAAATTTATAAATTATAATTTGTTTTTCGTTTATTTATAAAAAGACAAAAACAGACTATCAACAGAAAAATAAAACACATACACAACTTCCACACACACACACAAACAAATGCACACTCACTCATTCACACACAAAGTTTAATTAAATAAATTGTTTTATTCACCATTTTAAATTATTTGTGCACCCTATCTTTTTATTTTAAAAGCAAACAAAATTATTTTACTTAATGTACATCAAAGCACTCTTTTCTACTTCTGTTGCTGTAGTCATGATGTGTAGATAAAACGTGTTTTAATTTTTTTATTTTTATTTTTTGCTAAAACATTTAATTAAAATTAATATATACATCAATATATGTATCAATATAATATATACATAGAAACGCAAAAACAAACAGTTTCATGTACAAATTTTATGTTTATAATTTTATTCTAGCACGCTCACTTTTCATGAAGCTTAGATGAATACATTTCAGTGTTTGCATTTTTTTTTCTTTTTCTTTTTTTGAAACGCCTTTATTCGCTTTTTGTATAAATTAAAGTTTGAAATCCAAAGCGCTATCCCTATACATTAAAATAAACTTTAACAAACCTTCATGAACCTACAAACTTAATAAAAAAAAAAACCTGGAAAGAAAAACACTCAAGTACCTAACTAATATTAGTTGAAGAAAAGGTATAAGTAATTAACATTTTCCATAATCTCCTTAGATTTGAGTGCGCCTCCTTACTTTCTAAACATGTGTTTAGGACCTCAAAAATTGGCTAGGTACTATCTT
The DNA here is from genome assembly GCA_943590905.1 of Sphaerophoria taeniata. Lineage (NCBI taxonomy): Eukaryota > Metazoa > Arthropoda > Insecta > Diptera > Syrphidae > Sphaerophoria > Sphaerophoria taeniata. The sequence goes on from OX016541.1 coordinate 33,167,833, forward strand.
ACCATACCCCACTACATATTATATTAGAGGTCCAATCAACTAAAAAACATGCATCTACTTTGCATTATCGCCCAGCCAAAAAAATATTTAACCTAACAAAAAATTGTACTCTCAAAAATAGACATAGACCCTTCAATAACCCCTTTAAACCAATTTTAATTTTTTTTATTTATTTACTCAACCCATAAAAAACTACAAATTTTGACATTGAGAAATTATTCCACACGTACAACAACCTTACAACTAAAAAAAAAAAAAAATCGTGACTCAAAAAAATTATTTCGACATCAGCAAGCAGAGAGAAGAGAATAAAAACTGACAAATTTTTTATAATAATTGATATTATTAAAAATTTACAAAAAAAAGAAAATTTTTGAAAAAGAGAAAAATTTTTCATTACTACTTTTGTCGTCATTGTGACTGTTAACTGCTATGTGAATAGTTTTGGTAAAAAAACAAGAATTTAGAAATCCCTCAAAAAAAAATGATTTTATATATTTTTTGTTTGATTTACTTAACAAAACATAGATAGACAAAAAATGAAATCAATAATTGAACAATTAGTACGAATTTATAAATACAAAAAAACCTCACAGCGATTAAGTATCATATAAGAAAAACAAATAACAGTTTTGATTCAAGTTTTAATCAAAACATCTGCTTATGATAACATTTAATTTGTTTTTCATTTAGAAAGGTTTACTCAGATTTTAAGTTTCGTTCTTGTTTTTGTTTTATTATTTTATTTTCATAAAAAGGTAAGTTTTTTTTTTTAATGTGTAAACCATTTTTTTTTTTAAAGAAAATCGCATTATCATCATTTTTCACAATGAAAAAAAAATACTGTAAAATTTTGAAAGAAGAAGAAAGAGAAGATGTTAATTTGTGGAATAGGTACTGTAGCGAAAAATTGACAACCATTTTTCTTCTAGCCAAGCGTCAAGAAAATGTGAGCAAAATTGGGCCTTGTGAATATTTATTTTTAAAAATTCATTAAAAAGAACAAAATTAACTTTGTTTAATATCCTGTGGCTTCTTTATTAAGAGCAATTTTTTTCATTTTACTGCCTTGCCTGGCTTCGCAGTAGCGTAGTCTGTTACTCCAACTTTCGACGCAATTGTTGATGAATTCAGGCTGTAGCACATGGATAGCTCGGATGATATAGCTTTATGTTTTTTAATCCTTTCAAGGACAATATGGTTCGGTTGTGCTTAAAAGTAATTTCATATCAGCCATATTGATTTGAAAGCGTATTCCACAGGTTAACCAACCCAAAGAATAAGAGTTAATCCATGGATAAACATGTTTCCTCAATAAAAATAATAATTTGTTACAGGAATAGCAAATTCACGTTTACGAAAAATTACCTTTGGGAATTTTGTTGTTGTTGATAATTGACAAACAGTTTGTTTTTGTCTTTGCTATATAGGTATAAGGCAACCAATTGTAACGCTATCTAACCCGGCGGCCACACGAGCAAGTTCTGGCTAGCAAGTTGGCATACAATCAAATATTTTACTCACACTTTCAAACTTTAAGTACTTGCTTTAGTCCTGGCTGGTCAACTGGCTAGCAAATTTTCCAGCCAGTAAAACGAGCAAGTAAATCGGCAAGTAATTTGACAGGTTTTGCCAAATATATCAAAATGAACAATATTAAATTAGAAAATTAGTTGAAACGAGGATTTTATTTCTATTTTTGCTGGCGACATCTTGGAAATTCAAAATTGGATGTTAAAAGCAGGTAAGCTTGTAAAAAATATGTGAACTTGCTGGCAAGTTGACTAGCAAGTTTTTTGCCATCTACGTCACACCAAGTACACCGATAGAGATCTGACAAATGATATTATGTACGCTACTTGCTGACCAGAACTTGCTCGTGTGGCCGCAGGGTAATGAACAGACAGGGAAGCAGTTGTCTTACATTTGTTTTTATTTCCTTGCTAAATCATCTCTTCCACTGTGAAATGAGTTTGTATACGTCTGTTAAGAGAATTTTAAAGCATTGTCCACTAATCCACAGAATAAGAATTAATATCTTACATTTGTTTTATTCCTTCGCTATACCCAACCTCCACGTTAGAATAAGTGAGTAAACGTCTGTTAAGAAAAATTTAATTTTATTTAAAGGATTTTCCACTTGTTTCACCAAATAAGGGTTAATCCTATTGGCTATAAAACATATTATAAGTGAAGTCTGAAGGAAAAATGCGATTTTCTATAACTTTATTTATATTTTCTTAATTTAACCCCTCTTTCTTTTGTTAATGGTTTTTGAATGTGTGTGTTAAAAAAAAAATGCAGTACGGACCGGGGAGTATAATAATAGCACGCGTGATTAACTTTTTAGTTTGTTTTAACTTTTCTTTTATTATTTTATATTCTTTAATAACTCTTTAGATATTAGAATTGAATGAACAAAACAAAACAGAAAAAAAAAACATGATAAAAAGAAAACTAAACGCACTAAATGAATTAACAAATATTTAACAAAAAAAAAGAAAACATTATTCATATAAAAAAGTTCTAAAAACATTTACTATACTGGCTTTGAGTTCGTGCTGGTGCTTTGTACGGGATCACATTGCTACACAATACCATGATACAGACATCAAACACAAGAAAATTTGGTTTTGTTTGTGTATTGTGTATGGTCAACACATGGCAATATGTAGAACATGGCATATACACAAATATATCGACTATGTACTATATTTGTCATGTGAAAACGTCAAACGAGTTAGAAAAAAAAAATTCCCTTAAAGTTAAAAAATAGTGAAAAATATTATATAAAAAAACTACACTTCATACTCGTCGTCACATCAAATCGTACCGCTCTATTTAACAACACATATGCGAGCAAAGTAGTCCTTATCACCAATCAAAATGGAAAACATCACGCACCGTAAAACATTATTTTACCATCAATCATTTTTCATCGCTAACATTCACTTTGTATATATTTATTTTATACAAACTAGGCAACTAGAGAATACCATCTGTTTCAGCGCAATAGTGATGTGATGTTTAAGAAAAAAATAGAATAAAAACGTCTGTTGAACATCGCTTTCAAGGAACTGGTATTCGGTGTACTGAATATTGTGTATATTATGGTTTTTAATTAATATTGCTTGTTTACATGCGTTATGAATTGCATGTTTGTGTGTTATAACATAAAAACAAGAATGTAACGCTATATATTTTATTACGTTGTAAGTCAAAAGAATAAGCTGTGATTTGATAAATTGTTTGCAGGACATTTTGGTAATTAAATTTTATTAAAACCTAAATTTTTAAGGTAGTTTCAAGGGGTGGATGAGAATGTTAGAGATATTAGATGAAAGCCTGAGATTAAAATATTTGATTTTAATATTAATTAAAAAACAAAAACTTATTCACTCCGGAAGTGACCTAATTTTGACAAAATGAGCACCCCATGTCATGTTTCCAGTTGATAAACTGTACAGCAGCTGTGTTATGTATTATTATGGTTTATGGCCTTACTATAATTGCTTAAGTAAATTAACCAATTACTAATGTCAAAAACCGAACGAAAACTTTCCTTAACTAAGCCTTTTCTTCTTAATCTTCTTAACGCTGTCAAATTCGCTTACACTAAGGTAATGAGCGAATGAAACCTCACCGTCACCAGTAAACTTTGAATGAAAATTTAACGAACGTAGTTTAATTACATGATGTCTATTCGTTTCACTTTAGCGTGCTTAAGTGAGCAAAATTGCATTGCAGTTGAGCCTTAAGACCTTGTTCTCACAGCAAAAGTATGCCTATATACGAAAATGCCATTAATAAGGAATTTTGTAATAAGTGACTGGTTTCAATTGATTTATCTGTACAAGTTTTGCCATACCCTTAATTTTTCAATGTTGGCATCAAAAATATCGGTGCATATGAACAAGTTATTTCGGCTATGAAAAAAATTAATCTAACCATCTTCGTCACATATTTTACAAACCCCATGCACAGCAGTTGGACACCATCAATATTTAGTAATAAGTGGAGAGTTTCGACCACAAGGCAACATTGAATTTTTCTTCAACTCCCAATTTTTAAGAAAAATTCTCGCAACAAAGTGGAAAATAAAAATAAAATTAGTCCACAAAGGTTTGAAAAATCTCAAATCACTTGAAATTAACTGGATTTCGCGACCTTTTGACCACCATAACTTTTTTTAGCCGGCACGATAACAATGTCGATTTTTCACATCTTCATAAGAGCACCGTAATAAAGGTGTACACAAAAATCTAGCCCACTAGGAATTATTCCGCAGATGAAACCTAAAATGACCGGATTAATAAACTTCTTTTGGCATCACTCTTTTCGTTCAAATAACCGCTGCTGCAATACAGAATTTAACAGCTCACTTTAAACAATTCAATTTGATATGATTCATCATTTTGCTTTTGGATTTGTAGCAAGAGACCACACGGAAGACTGAAGACACTAAATAACTAAAAATACGCTCAGTTCGATTTTACAGAGCTTCTTGTCTCTTATGCTCCAATGTTGTAGGCATTCCGATCGGTCGATAGCTTGATATCTTACGGTCAACATCTTACGCTTTTCGATCTGACGCAAATATACATTTTTTTACCATCCTAAAATACATTTTTTTAACAGATGCTGGCGTTGGTTGGAATGAACAAGAAGTTTTTACTTTTGACGCTTAGGTTTCAAATATATTTTTTTTTTTTTTTTTTGGAATTCCAATGCAATGAAATTGCTCTATATTTTAAGATGCAAAGTAGTACTCGAGCCCATCATCTCTTCAATACGCTCGTGTATTTAATTTTATTATAAGTAAAGAAAAACCATAACTACGCTTTAAGGATTTGCAAGGCCCATAGTTTCGAGTTTGTTTCTTATGTTTAATTTGCTGGAGTATAAAGTTTATGTTTGCGAAAATTCTTTCTTTGATTTACTCACTAGTCGGCGGACAGGTGCTGTCATTGTCATTACACTTCAAACCTTATTTGAGCAAAACAAGCAACCTATTCCTAGAATACTAAAACCACAATATACGAACATATTTATTTCCAAACACGTGCGTGGTTTCATATAAATCAACAGGATAGTTAAAAAAGTTGCGTGAGAAGAATTTGTGGATGGATAGCATGTGCGGTTTTTCGATGTTGTCCCTAAAACAACAAGAGGAAGAGACTTGGAGGGAAGTTAATAGAATTACAAGTATCCGTTGCTGCTTTGATATGAAAAGAAGTTTGTTTTTATTCTAACACGCAAAACTTCATAATGTTCAGATAACCATATTTAAAACTTTTTGTTTGACAAGTTATAGTGATCGCCTCCTGAAACCATAACCAACAGAAACATTTTAGTCACTGTAGCAGCCGCCGCGCGCCGTCCAGAGGTTAATGAAACTCTTTCTCAAACATTCTACGTAATATTTCCAGTTCGAATTATATCAGTCGTTTAAAAAATTTCATAATTTTCTTAACTATAAGACTATTTATATTCTAACGAAGAACTTTGATCAATATGCGACGAGGTTTTCATCAACCAATAAATTATTCAAATAAACTTGTCTTAAAATTTTAACATATGAAAATATGAAAAAACCACGTGTTAATGTGAGAATTTAATCATTCAATGAAGAATTTTTCATCGCATAATGAAAAAATTTCACAAAGCCATAAATTATTTGCATATTTTAATGAATTTTCGTACTTTTACGAAAATGTTTCATTGAAAAACATAAAATATTCGTAGAATTTCATTCAGTTACTTACAAAAGTCATAATTGAATTTCTAAAATCAGATCTGAGACTAAATACAATGACTGTGAAGTGTTTTCATTAAAGTATAAAACTTTCATATTACGAAAATACGAAATCCTTTTGTTGATTCATCATATAGACTTCCCAATCAATGAAGTGTGTTCTAGGCAGAAGTAATGGCGATCAAAGAGGCACTATCCTGGCTGAAAGAAAATGTTATATCTTGCAAGGATATATATACGTATTTTCTCGGACAGCCAAGCCGCTCTCAAATCTCTCACGTCTGTCTCCACAAACTCTCTAATAGTCCACGACTGTCGATTATCTCTGAATAAGAGAACGGAACAGTTTAACATTCACCTCATTTGGGTGCCGGACCACAGAGACATCCCGGGAAATTGCAGATCCGATATGCTCGCCAAAAACGGAACACTTCTGCCTACTGTTAGACAATGACATAAATAGGAAAGCCACTTGCTACATGCAAATATCTTCTCAAACAAAATGCTCTAGAATCAACAAATGCAAGATGGTCACAAGGTATACCAAGCAACCAAACAAATATGGCCAAGCATTGACCTGAAACGGTCAAAAGGCTTGATTTCCCCGAGCAGAAAATATAGGTAAACTCCACAATTGTCCGGCACTCTCTAATAGAAGGAATGACTATCTCTGTAATCCCTTCTTTGATAATACCAGTGAACTGGCAACGATCGACGCAAGATGTCTCTCTAACTTCATTAAAAGTACAAAATGGTTTGTTTAAGTTCATTACTCTCATATGAGTAACTTCCTTAATGGTATCACACTGGACCCTTGAGGTCTAAGTGAGTCAATAACATATAGACAGCCACTCCAACCTAACCTAACATTTGTTGATTCAATGTTATTTACGTTGGGCCGGTGTGAAAACATTTTATGAAGCGAATTTCGTAGTTTTACGAAAAATTTTATATTCAGTGCATGTTTCTAAGAATTAGTTATATATACAGGGTGATTCACGAGCGTTGTGCCAAAAAGCTAGAGCGTGTAGGTTGAGTTGAGACAAGAAAAAAATCGTATGGGAGGGGGGGGGTCTATTCCCCCCGTTTAGCCGGGAGGGGCAATTTTCTGAAAAATTGACTTATTTTGTAAAAAAAAATATTAAAAATCAACGGCTTAGTTTACAACACCGTGTTATACCTTTCTGAAAAGCTAAAAACTTCTTCTTTTACCTTGTTTTTAAAATAAATTGTTTTAACGAATAGTTTTAAAAAAATCAATTTTCAAACTCAACATTTTCAAAAAAAAAGCCAAAAAAAATTTTTTGAACTAATTTTTTTCAAAATTTTATGTAATTAAGTACTAGTTTTGTTTTAAAATTTCAATGTCTTTGTTAATTTTTAGTCAAAAACAGAAAACCGGATGCAAAAATGTCTTTTTGTTTTTGAGATATTAAAAAAAAACCAAAACCACTTTTTTCTAAGAAAATCTTTGTTTTTATTTTTACTTATCTGGACTTTTAGTATAATTTACTAGTTTAATTTATAAATTTAATTTTTTGTAATTGGAGTTTTATGAGGACTCAATAAAGTAGAAAAGTATTGGATTTTCCCTGGATTAATCATTTTGTTCATTGAAAACGTCTGCCATTGACCTTTCACTTCTAGCTCTCCGTGCTCTCGTCGGCGGATTCTTGAAAACATGCTACGACTTGGGCGCCATCTATTGGGATATCTTTCAGCGTAGAGTCTGTCGGCTTCCCGATCTCGACAACAAGTTAAACCGTAGCAGAAGTTCCTGTCCGCTAACTCTTCTCGAACATATGAGTTTGTTATTGTTATGTGTTGATGAATTAATATTTTAATTGTAAATGGTTGTTAAGTAAATATGCGGTGCCTTTTATTAACCTTTAGGCTGTTAATTGTTTTTTCATTCAAGAAAAATTGCGGTTTAATTATCTTAAGCCCCCAGCAGGTAGAACCCTTCGCCGGCGAGTGGCCGCAGCCCCAGGTATAGTAAGAAAAAATTGCAGATCAGTTTTCAGACGTTTTCAATGAACAAAATGATTAATCCAGGGAAAATCCAATACTTTTCTACTTTATTGAGTCCTCATTAAACTCCAATTACAAAAAATTAAATTTATAAATTAAACTAGTAAATTATACTAAAAGTCCAGATAGGTAAAAATAAAAACAAAGATTTTCTTAGAAAAAAGTGGTTTTGGTTTTTTTTTAATATCTCAAAAACAAAAAGACATTTTTGCATCCGGTTTTCTGTTTTCGACTAAAAATTAACAAAGACATTGAAATTTTAAAACAAAATTAGTACTTAATTACATAAAATTTTGAAAAAAATTAGTTCAAAAAATTTTTTTTGGCTTTTTTTTTGAAAATTTTGAGTTTGAAAATTGATTTTTTTTAAAACTATTCGTTAAAACAATTTATTTTAAAAACAAGGTGAAAGAAGAAGTTTTTAGCTTTTCAGAAAGGTATAGCACGGTGTTGTAAACTAAGCCGTTGATTTTTAATATTTTTTTTTACAAAATAAGTCAATTTTTCAGAAAATTGCCCCTCCCGGCTAAACGGGGGGGAATAGACCCCCCCCCTCCCATACGATTTTTTTCTTGTCTCAACTCAACCTACACGCTCTAGCTTTTTGGCACAACGCTCGTGAATCACCCTGTATATATAGTCCTATTGAATATTAAGGAACATCAGTTTCTTGATTTTTTTTCTCTTTTTTCTCATGTTTAATCGGATCAAATTTTCGTGAATTCTTCTTTTGAATTACTTATAAAAAAAAATGCTGGTATTTGACTGTCAATTCCAAAAAAATCTTTGTCGGTCGGCTCTGGGACTACAATCAAAATTAATCAACGACTGAAATTAGAAAAGACTGAAACCCAAAATATTCTGCTAGGCAATTAAAAATATCCTTTTGACTCAACGAACAAAATGTGTTGAAACAAACTTAAAACTTGTGTAATGGTGAATGTGATCTATGTCTGTATTGTAATTGTGTTGAGTGTAAAAATGTTTTTCTCTGCTACTTCAACTGTCTATATGTATAAATGTATGATCTATTTTCTTTGCCATTTCTATCATTATTGCGTACTTCATTATGTGTATATTTAAAAACAGAGCATTACATACTTCATAAATATACATAACATAGGATTTTTTTTCAATATTCATATTTTAAAATAATATAGTAAAATGTTTTCCATCGTACTTATATATATATATTAAAATAAAGTTAATAAGAAACACATCGTCCACATAACAACATTTACACAAAACACAATATATAACCCATTAATATATTTAACACAATAAATTAATCCACAAATTTTTATTTTTTTATATAAGAATTTTGTTTTGTTCGCAAAAAAAAAACATTTGATTATTTACGATTTTTCTAAACAAACTCATTTTTATTAAATTTTCATAAAACATTTCTCATCGAAACAAAAACAAAACCAATTTAAAAAAAAATAAAAAATAATTTTAACAAATTGTTTATAAAATCAAACAAAAAAATATAAAAATAACAAAAAATTAATTTAAAATAAACAAAAATCCAAAAAAAAATAATAAACAAAAACAAAACGAAAAATCAAATGAAAAACCTCCCCGCAATAAATCAGGAGGAAGACAACCACTTTGAAGTATGATCCGCCATATTCGAAAAAGCCGATTGCCAAGACCTATAGTGCGACTGGAAATGCAGCAAATCATCATTCGGTGGAAGAGGTTTCATTGGATGGATCTAGCAAGTTGATGTATCAAAATCAAACCGGATTTAGGTAAGAGGCGTATTTTGGAAAAAAGCCTTAAATGAGCTAAATTTTCGAAAAATTCTTTCAGAGATCACAAGACTCCCCAGGTTAGACGTTTGACCGGAAGTAGTGAAGAAGATCAAGCTCATTCAGGTACGATTTGCTCAGAATGATAAAGTTCATAATACCTCTTAGATAATACAATTTCATATTATTAACAAACATTGCTAGTCTCATAGTTTTCATTGCGTGTTTTTCCCCCAAAAAACTTAAATAAATAAAATATATAGGTGTTCGCTTTTGCTTAACCTTTAAGAAAAATGTCCCTAAATAGTGTCGAGTCATTCCTTTTGAAAATTACAATATTTTGTTGTTCCATGGAAAATCATGCATTGAAAAAAAAAATATTTAAAACCCCCGAAGAGAAAAAAAATCCCAATCCATAAAATTTCAGAAAAAGGCATACTGAAAAAGCATGGCTACGGAATTGTCCTCGGCGACCAAGCCAACAAATGGGAAGACGGTCAATCGGACAACTTGGAACTAATAGCCCAACAAGATGGCACTCTAGCATCAGCGGCATCTGGCGCAGCAGTGTCTGAAGTTGAGCGCACACTCAAAAGCCTCAATGGCTATCACGAAGACATTTTGGAAGCACTACGGAATGCGGCTTCCCATCGGGGCACTGGCGCTGGCAATACACCCGTTGGCAGTGGCAGTCTCAGTGAAGAAATGCTGCGCAAAACACTCCAAGAGTGCTCAACGTCACAGCACAGCTATGGCGAATACAAGCGCAGCAGCTCCAAATCCGGTTCGAAGGAGAACATCTGCGACATAAATCAACCGCATACGGTGTTGGTGGAGGGCCCTCAAACCGGTGCCATATTACATCATCATCGATCGCAGCACCATCTGCCTGCCGAGGAAGATGATGCCCCAGCGACCGGACCGCTGCGAATAAGAAATCTAGAAGATTTAATACGACAATTAGAACATCATTCGGTTAGGCATATGAGTCCAAGTGGCTCTGAAGATAATCGAATGTCGGAAACGGAAGCCGATCGCCATTATAGATTAGATAGTTCCGCTGCTTGTAGTGAATCCTCGCAAGGGTTAGTTATTTTTCTACATAAATGTATTAACTATATGTCTTTGTGAGTGTGTGTTTGCTTCGCATATATATATATTTTGTGTGTTTTTTTTGTGTTTTTGTGAAATTTTGTCATGAATTCGAAAAAAAATCCATATATCAAATTTTTACAGCTCCAACCAACAATTAGCACAATCACAGAAAACTGCAACAATACATCCGTCTTACAGCAGAAGCTGTCGCCCGCGCTCCGACGAGGAGAGTCGCTTCGTTTATGGAAGGTATAGGCATCCAACAACTAGTAGACATCCTCATCAATCACACTCACCTCATGCTTTTGGCCACCATACGCATCATTCTCATGCCCATGGCCATGCCACACATGGCCCACACTCATCACATCATTCGTCGCATACGCATCTGCATCAAGATGATGAGGGCATCTACGAGAGTGCCGATCATCATGATAGGACCGTAGATGCCCGGATTGATCGTGAAACTCCCGATAGTGAGAGGTAGGTCCCCTTCAGTCACCAATATCCCGGCTAGTGATAATCTTGTTAAAATTAAATTTGTTATTATTTTCGAACAAACAAAGTTTTATTAAGTTCCCTGTTTTAAATTAACATTTTTGTTGTAATCCCTTAAAAAAAATATATTAATATTGTTATTGTATAGTAATGTGTTTGTGCATTATGTTTGGCTGACTTCAAGTTGGCTGAAAGTTTACGTAAAAAACAATAAAAAATGTTAAAGTGCGTTGCTTTCCAAAATTATGTACCAAATAGAATTTTGTTAAGTTACCCTTGACTGTAAACCTTGTTTTATAGTTTTTTATCCTTTTGTAACATTTGTTTCTGGAAAGTAGAACCTCAAAGTGTGAAACCCTTTTGTTTTAAGTAATAAGGAGAAATGAAATTAAAATTTAAAAATAACTAAAGAACTTAAAAGTATATATAATACGGGACATATAACTATTGAATGTTTTGTTGAAGTTTGGATCAATTTACGTACATGTTTATGCAATATTTTTTTAACGTTATTATATTTAAGGACATTTGTCTTCGAAAAAAAATAAGAATAGAAAAAATCTTCAGTTTTCTCTGGCGTTGACTTAAGAAATTTTAGACCAAGACCCGAAATTTATTTTTTCAACTAAAGCCTAACGAAAAATAAGTCTGAAAATTCTTAGTTTTAGAATATCAAACAAAGCCCAAAATATGTCACTTTCTAAGGCATAGTTTTTTAAAAACTTGAAAAAAGGAGGACATGACTTTAAAGACTTTAAATGTATAGACGCAAAATGCATGGAGAATAATTATGTGTTTTGTATAATGTTCAAGGCCTTTGAACAAAGGTTGATGTGATATAACCGAAGGACCGCAAGACATACATATGACCATAAACTACTTTCCTGCACTACTTCTGCCCGAATATCATTTGACCGCAGAAGATCCTACCTTTTTTCATGAGAATCTACTATTGTTCGTTACTCTAAGTTATGAGAATTAAGGAGAACGAAATCTGATACCTTTTTTCGATTTTTCTAACAGCTCTGAATAAGGCCACACCCTTTTTCAAAAAACAGAAATTTTATGAGACACCAAATGCTGAGAATCATGGACACCAAGCATTAAAATTCTTCATTTATATTTCTATAAAAAAAAAAAATTGCTTTTTGGGAAAATCAGTATTTTCCAGATTGTTCATGCTGAGGGGCGGGGATTGGTACGTCCGTCGATTCCCGATTTTTGTATTTAAATAAAATAAAGTTAATGTTTAAATTCGCGCGAATTGTAAACTATTACTTTGTATTATATTTAATTGTTTATAAACGCTGCAAAAGAAAAACATTGAGAAATAATTCAAAAAGAGTTATGGCCTGAAATTGTTAATTTTCCATGTGTTAATTAAATTGAATGAGTATTAAGAAGCTGTCGGCCGGCAAATAAACAAATTGTTCCGAAATGTTTGAGTAAGAAAATTTACAAATACCTACATATGTTGATTTTTTTGAAAACTGTACGTAGAATCTTTATGTTTAATATATTGAAAAAAAGCTAAAATCTCCAAGAATATTTTGAAACCCGAAACATACAATATAGTATAGTAGGTATAGTTTAAACGTCAAAAATCCAAATTACCTTACGTTAGTTTTGACGGCATACGTCTCACATGTTTAAGCTGTATACTATAGTAATTTGTTGAACGTAAAATTCTCCCAAACACCAAGAATGTCTTTGTCCAATTTTTGCGTACTAAACTTTAAATTTAAACAAAAACAAGGAAATGTCGAGAAAATAATTTGTTTTTCTCCAAAATAATCAAAACAAAATTAAGAAAACAACAAGAAAATGGTTTGCGGAACTAATGACCGACAATGGTGGGTCATAAATTCCGAATTTTATTTTGGGAATTTATTTATTTTCGCACTCCAAGTTGATTCTCTTTTGGGAAAAATATTTCACCAAATCGATTTTGAATGTTCTAGATCGTCATCGTGCTAATTTCCTCAAAAATAAAGATAGTTATTTTGTAGTCTTATGACATGTAGTCACACGGGTTATGTAATATGCTCGTTAGCTAGAACCTTAACTTGATCAAAGTGAATGCAGTAGTGTTCATCTGAATGGTCAAGTATTTGTTCGCATATGGCTATCTTTTCTCTTTATTTCTTGGTTACAGTGCTTATTATGTTTTTTTAATCGTGTAGCAATGCTGCTCTGAGTCCTAGAAGTACGATTGGAAGTATACAGTCTTACCTGAATAGGTGGTAGAAATATGGATTTTATACCATATCTTTTGAAAGCTTTCCCTGCTCTATCCGTTAAGATATAAACAATAGAGTGGCGCGACAGCTCTCATCAACAATTCTCTGGGTGAGTGTGAAGAATTGAGGGGACCTACAACGCCGATTCCGAACGGCAAAGTTGAGAAGCACTTTTTCTTGACAGATTGATATTCTTGGAAGTTTTGTCAGTTCTTCGCAAGACGCAGTGCCCGTGAAAGATAAAATAAAAACTATGGGCGCGAGTAGGACTCGAACCCACGACGTTCTGCTTAGCAGCCAACGCACCTAACCACTAAGCCAGGGACACTACTGCTCTATCCGTTACACCTTTTAAAAATGGCGGGAAGGCTTCCTTATCTAAAACGCCATATTCTTTGCTTCTTGACAAAGTTGGTTTTTCTGGAAAAACCATTAGTCTTGTGAAAGTCGCAATATGGTCGCCATCACATATCATTTAGGCTCGCGGAACACGTGTAGATATAACAGATCTCAAATTAGTTGGATGATGGTGGGAAGAAGCATGAAGGTATATAGGTGTGTGTACTCTTTCTGTAAAATGTGCGTGTCAATTTGGAATTTTGCTTGCACATCACTTTCACATCCAAAAAAACTATACAATTGTCGATTTCTGTTTTCACTATATACCTAATTGTTGGATGCTGTAAATAAAGGTGCTTAAAGAAATTTGAAATGGTTGAATTCTTATGAATACAAAAAGTATCCTTAATAAACCACACTTTTGGTTTTTCTGTAGAGTTTTTTTGAGCTGTTTGCTCAAAAGTTTCCAGGTCTGCAATTAAGGGTGCCACAGCCAAACTCCTCGGCGATGCCATCTCATTGCAAATGAAACTGTTTGTTAAAACAGAAAAATCCTGAAGAAAATATCTACTGCAATGATACGTTCGTAAATAGTAACTCAACATTCTATTTTTCGATTTTTAAACCACTCAAAATCAACACTTAAGTGTGGAATCTCTAATGTTTTGTTTTGTGAAGCCAGCCAAAGGTATAGAAACGTCTCTTTTTTTATAAAAGTAATTTTTTTATTGATTTCGTGTATGTTAGCAATTTTTCGAAATTTTGTACGTAATGTTCTGGTGTTTACTCTTTTACACATATCTTTCCTTTCTGGTTTTGAAAAAAATATGTCGATACGAGATTTCTTAAAGGCATTTGGACAGGTCAAATCGTTTAAAAGAATCAATTATTAAACAATTTAAAAATCATAGCTGCCATTTTGGAGAATATTGAATATTTTAGTTGCGAGAAAGGTAAGATTGGAAATTCTTCCACCACTTCTCACAAAGTTTTTTTGAACGAAATCGACCATCGTACGGTTTAGGCTGCAAATGTTAAACAGAGTAACAGATAGATGGAATATATCAGCGGATACAAGTTTCTTCTTCCTCATCAGACACAATTTTGCTCATAATTTCATGGTTTGAGAATTTAGGCAAAATCCTAAATGTACAGTATTTGTAATAGTTTTTATTGAAAATGGTCTACATTTACCCTAGTAACTCGAATTTAAGAAAATAGAAGCAGGAACAATAGGGAACAGATTAAGAAAAGTTGATAAATATTTAAAAAAAAAAAAAAAAGGATAACGTTTTTTTAATTTTTATTCATAAGAACACATTTTATTTCTGTTTTAAAAATCAATTGAAGTTTTTATTGCAAATTTAAACTTATAGAACGACTTCAAATAAATCCTTCAAATTAAAAAGTTTTTCGAAACTGGCTTTCAGAAATCAATCATAAAATGAAATAAACAGACAAACAAACACAATTTAGCACAATTCGACCAAAAAACATGAAACAAAAATTATTTTGTTTTCATTTTACATAATTTATCATGCAAGTCATTTAATAATTGAATATTATGTTATTATGTAGAAAATTGTTTGTGTGCATGAGCTGGCAGAATTTTCATTAACGTAAAAGTTCATTCCTGGCATGAATTAATCGAACAGAGTGAAGATAGCCCGATTTTATATGAAAAGTTAAAAATCGAACAAACCCAATTATGAATGTAATTGTAAGAAAAATTAATTGTAATAAATGTTAGAAGCATGTTTATTTACTTATTTTTGAATAAGAACAAAAATATCTATTAACATTGTAATAACAATGAGTATTGACGAATTCAACATTTTTATCGAAGATTAAATAATATTCATTTAAAAACAAGTCTAACTTTTATTTTCTTTACTAACAAATCTTTGCTAAGACTTTTACTTGGTTCTCCTTATTACTTAAAGCACTCTTAGCTTAGTTCCTATTTCTTATGTTTGCCATAAATTCCCAATCATATTCATCAATCATGAAGAAACAAAATATACCAAATTTCATGATGAAACAAATGAAAAAAAGTATGTACCAACACAAAATTTCATATAACAAACAAAACAAACCATTAAGAAATAACATCACATCCGCTCGTTCGACTAAGTTGCATTGAAAACGCTTTAAAGGTACTTTTTGTAAAAATTTAATTTTTATCTAAGGCTTGGCTTTATTTGTTGCTAACATGAATATAATTTTTTATTTTTGTTTTTTATTTATGAAAATAAAGAAAAAAAACAACAAACATTTTCATTGAAACAAAAGTATCTCGGCAAAATTTTATCAATTAGTTATTTTTTTTTTTAATTTTGATCCTTGTGATTGTTTTCTGGGTTGTTGGTTTGTTTGGCTTTGGTTTTATAATTTTTCTTGTATCGTTGTTCCTGTTATGATTATTATTTTCTAGTGATGACTTTATTCAAGCTCAACAACAGTTAGCCCGGTGGGCGAGTGAGGATGTAGTATCCGTCGTGGTATTGGACCATCAACAAGGCACAATGTCGGATTCCCAACAACCCGGCGTCGGACAATTGTCAACGGCCTCAACGAGTTCCGTTATCCACCACCACGGCGAGCCATCATCAATGGGGGCGGCAAATGGCTTAAGTGTAAGTCAGAGGGACTTTTACCCATCACCACCATCGACCGAAACGGAGAGCAGCGGCAGTGTCATACAACCACAATCGAGACGCGCCCACATAGAAACAAATCAAATAGGAGACGGACAATTAATGGAGAATGGACGTTATCCTGAATACAAACACTGATAATAACTGTTTGGGGTCAATATATCCGCCCCTTATGTCGTGTGATGATTTTTAACTAACATATATATAGTTTAAATTTATTTTCAAAAACACTTGCAGTCTCACACACACCCATACTATTTAACACTCAATTTTCTATTCAAAAAAGACAACAAATATAATACACACTTCTAAAAAAAAATACATTGCAAAAACTGAAGAGGCAAAACAAACATGACGAATTGCAATTTAGTTTTTAAGGTTAGGCAAATAAAATTCAAAACTTGACATAATACTTAATTGCACAACAACGTTAATGTTTATAAATATTTATATTCAAAACAAAAGGCTTTAGATATGTTCACAAATTAAAAACAAAAAAATTACGAATAAACCTGTATGTGTATAGAACTAACTAAAAAAAAAAAACAAGTAATTAATTTTAAAAATATATATATAAATATTATAAACCCCACAAGAGTTATATCTATGGACAAAAAAAAAGAAAGAATAAGCAAAAGCCATTTTATCGACGTATCGATATCATTGGGCATTTTTTTACGTAAATAAAAACAAAAAAAAAGTGAGTAACAAAATAATTTTAATATAAAGTCAATTTCGTATAGAACTTAAATGTGTAATGAAATGTTTGATAAAAACACTACAATGTTAAATGATGAGTTTAAAAACAATAACTGTGAGAAACAAAAATTTAACAGTAAACAAATAAAAATTACTTTAAGTCATAGGGAAATTTTAAACAAATTAAAATATTCTTACCGAAAGAATTTAAATTTAAAACAAAAATCAAAGCCTAAAGTGTGTATAATTTCGAACAAAATTTAAATAAAAAAAGTGTTAACATTAATTTAAATGGTAATAATAATTATTGTGAACCAAATTGGTTCGCCTTCTTGAATCTGAGAGATAAAGTGAATTATGTATATAAATATATATATGTTTAGGGTTAGTCTAAATTTAGATAAAAATCAAACAATTTTCCTTTAAATATTCAATTTATAAATGTATGACAACAACAACAAATAGAGAAAACGATCGATTTTAAAAATTTGATCATGTTATTAACACACAATATTAGGTATCGCTAGTACTAATTATTATTAAAAAATAGGTGATGCAGGAATATAATATTTAAAAACAAAAAAAAAACAAAAAACTTTATAAAAATAATAGACCTTCGATAAATAGAAAATTTTGTTTCCTAGTTAGAATAGTTTGATGGCACCGTTTACTTTTTATGTGTTCTTATGAATAAATTTTAGTTTGGCAATGTTGAGCAGGCTTGGTCATTTTTTTTATAAATAATAGAAAAAATACTTCTGAAAATAATTTTGTCAATCCCAAAATAGAATATTTTTACATATAGAAGGATCGAGACAACACAATTTTTTTAATAAATGAACTTGAATAGCAAAGCAACCACTTTAGCTGTCTAAAAGGGCCCATACTCAGGACACTTGTCTGCACACGCCACCGTCTGTGGTTTGGTGTGCTCAACGATTTTGGTGTCAGACATCGTGTCGGTTGGTGTCGGTGTCATGGTGAGTGAGTTGCGGAATACTACGCAGGTGTGAGGACGCCCGGTGTGTACACAAGTGTTCTGTGTATGAGCCCTTTAAGAGCTTAGTGTCCAGTCCACCGTAGACAGCCAAGCTTAAGTTTTGTCACTTCTGCTTGGCGATATTTTTTATATAGGTCATGAGTTCATGATTCGCCTTCGGAATCGTGAGCATCCTCACAAGCGGGCCCAACTCTTCTCCGTAGAACTTTTATTTCGAACCCAGAGTACCCAAATTTCGGATGTGCAAGCAAGTACCGTTAAGGCTAAAGTCGTATACAGCAAATGTAAGGAAATTAAAGTCAGATTTTTCGATTAATAGTCTTGAACGAAAAAAATAGAATCTGTTGGAAGTTACAAGCCAACAGCATATTTTTTCTGCCATATTTATTAAGGCTGCTAGGACCGAAATGAAGAGATACTTTACTTCCTTGAGAGTTGTTGTTCTTCTGAAGACGTTTTCAGCAAATGGGCACATGAAAAAAGTACGGCTTTTTGTTTTTTTCTTAAAATGTTAAGAGACATTCGTTATAAGCCAATAATTGTTTCGACTTGATGAAGATTACACAGTCACGGATAGCTTTCTCCAGGTCATATTACAGATTCAGCTAGAAAGGAGTCCAAGTACCTTAATTTGGCTTGAACCGTTGAAAGTATTTAGCGTGCTTAGTGCTATACCTATCAGTAGGTATGGGGCGATTGGCTGTGTTAATTTTTTGGGGTTTTACATTATATCAGTTTATTTGGGATGCCAAATTCTCACCTGGCTTTGCAAATTTCTATTCTGACTATGGTGTCGAAGTTGACGTCAATTTGCCGGTCGTGGTTTCTCCTAATGGCGTTATTCAGTCATTGGAAGGAACTCAACCACATTTAGCCTTTATAGTTGCCATACTCTGAGATATCTCCTTTTTTATGTACTGGACGAATTATGCCTGTCGCCAGTATTCTGGGTTAATTGGTTCACTGATGGTCCGTTTCATCATCTCGGTGCATATTCCATGGGAACCTGCGGCTTTCGTGTCATTAAGTCGATCGTAAGCCATTTTATTTATTTTTAATGCACGATGATCTGGTTGTATCTAGTTGAGGAGATTTCATTTTTTCGGTAAGCTGACCATTTAACAATAAATCCATGAAGTGCACTTTCTTTCGATCCAGAACGCTCTTGGTATCATTTATCGGATTTCCTTTCCGTCCTTACTGAAGGCCTTTTTGAAAAAATAAACTTTCACAACTAGTGAAGAAAAGAACTCACGACACGAGTAGACATCTTCAGCGTTGATGCTTAATTCTGAACAAACAAAATTAACGAATTCAGGAAGATACCAATTAGTGATATGCAATACCGTAAATATTGGAAATCGAACCACCCCGAGTTGAACAATCAACTCGGTTTTCCAAATCGGTTGGGCAACTCCGTTTGGCTAATTGCAGTTCCCCAAAAATTGATCATAGAAATATTTAAAAACCGGAAAAAATAAGGTTTTTAATCCGTCAAGATCTTCGCCGTCCGCTGCTGATGAAAATTGAATGTTAATGGCTCAATGTAGAGATTAGATACAAATCTATGTCGCCAGAGGGATATTTCGTTTTAAGTGTTACCAGATTGCGTCAAAAACCGTAATTCGATCTGTCAGAAGAAACTGAACTTGTTTTTTTTTTAGTTATTTTTGATTTTATAATTTAATTTTGTTTTTCATTTAAAAAAGAGAAAAGTGTTAGTAAATTTTTTTCCATCAAATAAATTTTATGAAATTAAGCGAATTATTAATTTACTTAATTTTTGTTTTTTATTCAAAATTGTAAATGTGCCATTACTCAACATGATCCAAATAATCTCAACAAATCACTCTATTTTTTTCGATTAAAACAAATTCATTTGGTACACAATTTACTGTTTAGTTCAAAACAACCAAAAAAAGAGAATATACTAATTCTGTTGTATAATTTTGTAATATATTTGAATGTAAATAATTTACCCCTAACCACTAGAAAACTTGTACAGATAAAATACGAAAACTAAAACAAATTCTATTAATGGTGTATATCAAAAGAAAAATAAAAAAAAATTAACAAAATGTTCGTTTAAATTATAAGTTTAGATATTAAACAAATAAAACAATTCACAAAACAAAAAAATATCATTATAAGCATTAACAAAAATAGTCCTTTATAAAATTTAATGAAATAAAAGTGTTCCACAGAAAAAAATAAATAAAAACAAAATAAAACTACAAATCTGGTTTATTAATTGAAAAACAAAAATCACATTTTCCAAAAAAAAACAAGCAAAAACAACAACAACATACATTTCTTAAAATTAAATAATAATTAAAGACAAAGTGAAACCAAAACATCATCATTTTCATAAAAAAAAAACAAAGTAAATAAATTAACATTTAACAAAAAAAATGAAACTAACCTATCTGTCTATCTGTAAATATAGAAATACTTAAATTCATACTTTTTATACCAAAACAAAAATTGGATGAAACATAACAAAATAAATAAGAAACAAAAGTAACAAAAATCATCTCCCACTAATAACCTAATGCCAAATTAACAAGACACCATCTTTTTCATAAGAATTTTTCATTCATTAACAAAAAAAAAAGAACAACAATTTCTAGAAATCAATTGAATAATTTAATGAAATCTTTTTTCAGATTGAAACGTCATATCAGGTGATTTTTTCGTATTTAACCAATTTGTCCTTTTCTTTTTATTTAATTTTCGATTTTATTATTTATATATTTTAATTTATTTTGTTTTTTTACTATAAAATAGGTGGTTAGACAAAATGATAGAACATAAAAAATAAGGGACAAACCTCAGACACCTCGTGGAGAATAAATAAAATGTTAGACAATTTTTTATAAATTCAATTTTAGTATATTTAAATGCAGACAAAAAAAAACAATTTGTAGCTTAAATTTTTAAACAATTTCAAACCAAAAAATCAAGAGAGAAATAAAATTCCTTTTTAATTTTCTTTTTTATTGTTTCAGATATTATCGCTAAGTAATAAATTGAGACAGACTGACAGACGAGAGACAACGTCGTCGTCTTCTTTATGATAGTAAAAATTAAATTTGAAACAAAATATTGATCAACAATATTTAAAGAAAGAAAACAGTGATGTAATGTATAGCTGAAAAATTATTTACTGCTTAAATAATTTGGTATATAATTTGGATGACCAGTTGCATGTTTTTTTTTAATTTAGATAAATTTATAATTGATTTTAAATAGTAAATCTATGATTATTTTTTCGTATAGCAGCTATTTAGAGGCCAATTTTGTAATGAATTTTCTTTATTATCTGTTAATTCTCTTCAAACGTTCTTATAGTTGTATTTTGTCTCTTTAAGAGATTTATAATCAATTTGTATCGTTAATCTGCAAGACTCAGTTGAATTTAATTTAAAAAAAAGGTAGAAATTTAAAGCTTTCTGACAAACAAAAATCGCATGTTTAAAAACACAATGCAAAGTTTACAGTCGAAATAATTATAACCTTTTTTCAATGATTAATTTTATAGTACCTTCATGCAAAACAATCCTACAGATTCGTTTATTATTTAAGAAGCAATGAGCTCTTTACCATATCAGTGACGGTGATCATCAAATAAATTTTGTTTTAATAACACATTCTTCGGGATCGAGAACAAAATACATTCTTAGCAGGGACCTTCGAAAAGAAGGTTGATTATGATGCTGAGACAAACGATGGAGCCTAATCTTCAATACAGAAAAATGAAATACTTTTTTGACTATTCTTCGAGCGTTTTGAAGGCCATACAAACATTTATTTGAGTGTAAGCAATGTCAGCGTCACGTCGCTCGCACCAGTTCAAAACTTGCTTACCGAAGTAACTAATTAGCTTCTTTTTGCAAGGTTTTTTAACACCTTCTTTCAATAAATTAAGGAAGTATTATGCAAGCTAATTTGTAGTTACTTTCTTAAATCAACGCCCTAGACAAGAGATTTTGTAACTTGTAAAATGAAGTCTTATGCAAGGAGCAAGGTATTACAGTCTTACAAACATCGTTTTGAATCAATATTTTCATAAGGAAATGTATTGCAAACTACGTTTTTTTTTATTTTTACGAACATGTAACGTCATCATCATCATCATTTTGTCAAACCAATGTAAAAGAGGCAGGTAGTGTTTGCTATTCCTGCAATGAAATTTTTTACTTCGTTTTATAAAAAACATTTAAAATAAAATTAAGATCCACATGGAATCCTCATAGAAACACAGTTTTTTCCAAGATTCAGAGTAATTCTCTTAAATAACATAATTGGATCTTCCATGACCTATTCTTCTGGGCTCGTTCCGAGCAGTTGGAAAACAGCATTTGTTCAGCCAATCCCAAAAAAGGCGAATCATCTTCTCCCTCCAATTATCGACCGATTGCACTTACGTCCCTTCTTTCTAAGGTCATGGAAACGCTGTTAAACTATCAGCTCAAGAAATATCTCGAAGACCGAAAGCTTCTTAATGACCGGCAGTACGGCTTTCGCAGCAACAGGTCCACTGGTGATCTGATGGTTTATCTCACGGAACAGTGGAACAAATCTTTACATCGTTGTGGAAAAAGTAAGATTATTGCACTTGATATTTCAAAGGCATTTGATAAAGTCTGGCATCTTGCTCTTTTATCGAAAATGCATGCTTTCGGTATCGACGAATCCCTGCTTCTTTGGATTAGAAATGTTTTTTCGAACCGTTCAATATAAGTTGTTTTGGATGGATTCAAGTCTGAAACCCACAACATAAATGCTGGTGTGCCCCAGGGCTCCGTTTTGTCTCCGACCCTCTTTCTCATTTTCATAAATGATCTCCTGTCTGTAACTTCTAATCCAATTAATTGTTTTGCTGACGATAGTACCCTTAGCTTTTCATATTCGTTCCCAGTCTCGCATCCCTCCTCTTTGGATGTGGAACTGCAACGGCAAAATATGATAAGCTCATTAAACTCTGACTCAAACAGCATTGTACAATGGGGAACACAAAATCGCGTAGAGTTTAATGCTTCGAAAACACAATGCTGTCTTTTATCGTCAAAGCGAGACATACCCCCCTTGCCACTGTCCATGCGTGGCACTTGCATCAACGAGACCGAACATCTCGAGATTCTCGGTATGTGCATCACAGCACATTTATGCGATGTCGCCAAAAATGCCGCAAGATGTTTAGGTTTCTTAAGGCGATGCAAGAAATGTTTCTCCCCGTCTGATCTGGCTATTATTTACAAGACTTATATCCGTCCAAAGCTTGAGTACAATTCCCATCTCTGGGCTGGTTCTCCAGTAAAATACTTAAGCCTCTTGGACGGTATACAAAAATGAGCACTCACTGTGTCTCTGGCATATTAAGGGTATAAAAAGTCCCTTGAGTGGGTGGAAATTATAAAAAAAAATTGACGTCTTATATTTTGTTCTCTTTCCCACAAATTCGCAGATTCCTTCTTGCAAATGAGTTGTCGTTGTATTAGACTCATCACTCATGTCTCAGATTTGACAGTTGTTCGTTTTGTTTGAACGCTGCCTCTCTATTATTATATTACATGTAGATACATATATATGTAAGAGAAATAAAACTGAAACTGAACTGAAAAATGTCAAAATAAGACTACTTCTTAAAATTTGCCCGCGACTCACCCGGATTTTTTTTTTTGCATCTCATATTCTCACATCTGCTTTCTTTTTCGCACATTATGTGAGTAGTGACTCATGACCTTTGTGTATCGAACTACCAGGTACTATCAAGATTGGTTTTCTGCTTGGTTTGACAGTTCTTTGACAGAAGCAAGCAGAGAACACACAATACAAACTTATGTAAAAAAAACTGCTTCTGTGAAAATTCTTAGGATGGCACCACCATCTTTTTCCATCTTGAAACTACCCCCCAAATATATATACAAAGCCCATGAGGTATCTTGCAGAGATAAAAAGAGATAGGAAACCAACTTGTAAAAATAAATCAAAACAAATTTGCCTACAAACAGGCCCAGGCCCAGGTATGGTGTTTTTACTAATCCTTTTCAACATTCCGCTGGACCTCACCTCATGGTTTTTGATGTATTTTTTCGGGTAAAACTATTGCCAGTTTCTGGTCTCAATTCATCTGATCTGTGGCATTTTGTAATATAGCATATAGGGGACTTACGCTGCCTAAAATTTTGTGCATAACATTAAGCAGAAATACACCTCAGTACATTTAGTTCTTGCAGGCTATGTGATCGATGAAGCCTATTTATTATTTCATTTTGAAAAAGACAGAGATGTGAGAAAGTAGGAATGGAACTCTGTAAAGTTCGCTTGTTATTTCAAATAATAAATACATTTAAAAATTTATTTTCTCATTTAAAAACAAAAAAATATTTTTTAATAAATTAACTGTTGATAGCAACGCACCATAGTTTGTTCTTCTTCTTCAAAAAGAAAAAAAATTATAATAATAATAAAAAAATTACTCATTCAAGTTATGCTGATTTTTCGCTTGCTTCTGAGTACTTCTTCAATATATTTTGATACTCTTAGATTCGCAGAAACTGGTTACCTACATATATTTTTTAAATATTTTTGTTCTCTTATTTCCTTGCAAATTATTTAAAGAATAGATAAAAATATTGACAGTATAAAATGGAGCAGCTTCAAAGTTTCAGACAAAAATACAAAAATACCAAAAGCCTCGTACAATTCTAAATTTTATTCAATTTTGCAACGCAAATCATGTTTCTGAAAAAAATGTAATGTTGTTAAAAATATAAACCTATATACATATATATAAATTGATATGCATACATTTAGATTTGTATGGTTGAGAGAGATAAATTAATATTAAACTGTAAATACATATATTCACATTTTATTTTACTAATATTCACATTTTTATATTGTTAATCTTTTTTTATTTATTTTTACCTAATTTTTTCGTTTACAAAAATTCACCTGGTATCTTGGCAAATAAAATTTAAAAAATTAAAATAAAATCCCTCGTGCATAAACTCGCCTTTAGTTTTTTTTTTTTGTTACTCGAAAGTAAAACAATTTTACTGTTTAAAAATGTTGAACACGACAAGCTTTGAAATCAATTCACAATTAAAAAAAAAAGTAAATTACAAGTAAAACCAATCAAAGAAAAAAGGAATACATACACAAGTTAATCACACAAAAAAAAACAAATGACAACAAATTCAACAGTATGATTATTGAGCTTAAAATACTAATAAAATAAAAGAAAAATACAAAACAGTAATTGATATTTAACAACCCGTAAAATAAAAATCACATAACAACAAAACTTATAACAAAAAATAGAAATAAATGAAATATTGTAATAAATAGTTAGACCTTTTGAATTAAGTACACTAATCTCATAAGTAAAAGTAAATACAAAAATTACACCAAAAAAATCGAATGCGGTAAAAATGAAAAATCCCCTTCCCTCAATTTAAGTATTTATTTTATAGTTTCATTACTTAGAAAGTTGTACAAGAGGAATTTTTAAATTTATACACCAAAAATCTTCTAGTGTATCTAATTACCACAAGCAAAATTAGTAACAGGTTTTGATGAAATAAAACAGACTTTTATATAGAACCATGTTGTTAAAAATAATAAATAAAATGCAAATTACTAACGATTAAGCATTTTTAGTAAAAATAAAAAACAAAAGATTAATAAGAGAATTTCGCATACGAAAATAGTAAAATTAATATCATCATCAATGACCTTGTTTTTTAAACGTCAGACGCTTTCGAACTTGTAAATAAATTATTGTATGTATTTAAAAACAAATTATTTTGATTTCAGTTTTTCGTTTTTACTAACATTGTACAGAAATTAATTTTGTTTTTAGAACTGAAAACATGACTAAAAACTATGAAAAAAAGAAAACATAAGTATTTAAATATGTTACCGTTAAAGGTGAACATCAAAGTGAGATAAAATTATTTAAAAACAAAAATTAGATTTATGAAAATGATAGACTTAAGATTAAAATTTAATTAAGTAACAAAAACAAAAAAATGATTGATGAATGGAACGTTGGTTAATAATTGACAGACTTACACAGATATTCTAAAATGAATTTAATTTAGTGTATAAAATACTAATTCGTAAGGTTATGTAATGTGTATGGAAATTAATTTTTAAAAAACAAAACAAAAAATAATTATTACCTATAATATTGAATGTGCAGTGAAAAAAATAACAGTTAAAAAAACACTGAAGAAACAAACAAATAACCATTCATCAAACAACCACACACTATAAAACAGGAAGCAAAATGTTAATGATTAGTTAAAAAATAAAATGAACAAATCAATAATATCTATATTCTGGAGCAAAACAAATTATGTAATTTAAATAGACTACTATTACAATAAACGATGCGATTTCAACATTACCCAAGGATTCAAATAAATAAACAACAACAGAAAATCAACAAATAACAAAAACAAACATTTCAGTGATTGCAACATAGAAATTTATCATCAATTTAAAAAAAATTAACAAACAAATTCTTTGAAGATAAAAAAAAGAAAACAACAAATTTAAATCCGTTTTTAACTTTGAAAATTAGCATAATCCAATGTTTATTATTGTTACATAAATTATTATATGTTATCATATATTTATTAAATGATTTATTAGCACAATTTTTTAGATAATTTAATTATAATTATCATTACTGTCATATACCTTATTTTATTTTCTTGGTCTTATTATATTTAAAACATTTAAAATAAAAAAAAAATGAATCAAAGAGAAAATAGAAAACTATTGATAGAGACAAATTAAAAAATTAAAAAAAAGTTATTTAAAATGCACTTTTAATTCAGTAAAAAAAGGAAATAAAATAATACATAAATAATAAAACAAATAAAAGAAAACAAACTGAAATTCATTAAATAAAAAAATAACATAAACGAAAAGGTTGAAATTATATAAATTTATTATTAAACCCAATAAAACAAAAAAAAAATATTTGTACATTTTAATTAAGATATGGAATTTATTTATTTGATTAATAAGCAAAAAAAAAACAAAATTGTAATGATAATGTGTAAATCACTGCCCGAATAAAAAAAAAATTACATGAAATGTGACAAAAGGACGAAAAAAATATAATAAATTGCATGTTATATAAAACTATTGTGTTTTATTCCAGAAAGTCTTATGGAAGTTCTTTTTTTAACTTCCCATAGGAAGTTATTGTAATGGGCCGATTTTGTAAATCTGATGATATATATTATAATGATGCCTGTGCGTGTGTGCACGTACTATGTGCGAATGTACGTTACGTTTTTTCTACTCGATTATCTCGCGAATCACTCATAGCATTGACATGAAATTGGTCTCATTCGACGCGAAATTGCGGAATTAGTTTTCAGCGAAATCGGCTTAGCGATTTTTTAAAAAGGAAAATCTAAGAAAAAATCTAACAAAAACTCTTTATCATTTTATTCATGAAAATTCTGATCACTTCAGCATGAATTGCGACAAAAAAATCTTATTTATCGATGTTAGAAAGTATCAATTTAATTTGTTATAAACAATTGAAAATGAGTTTAAGCGGATATACAGGGTTCGCTATCTAAATGTGGTCGATGGAAACATTGCATAACTTTGTCAGATTTAAACCTAATGGCGCCGTCAAACACATTTTGGAAAAGTTATTGAATTACAATTATTTTAACCATGAATCGGTTCATGCCCGCAGATCGCGCGGAAATAGTGAGAAATTTCATTATGTATGTCTTTATATGTAAATATAATCTTCAGTTGTTGCAACACAGAATGTATTTCGTCAAAAGTATTGCCGTCGTCCTCAAGTTCCCAGTCTAGATATATGAGTAGGAAATGAATATTTCTGATTTAAAACCACAACTACCATGCAAATGCGAACATCAATCACTTCAATCTTAAGATACAGCAATTGTTAGGGGACTTGATCTCATAAAAATCCATTGATATACAGTTTGTAATAGGGTCGTGGCACCAATTACCGAACAGTTTACGGACTATGAGGAAGGAACATGTTGCAAAAAATACTTTAATTGAGTTTAGTATTGTAAGTTTAGATTTTTCTGAAATATCATCTCAAATATTTTCATGTTTGATACTCTTTTTTTTCCATATACATTATCAGTAAATATTAAAAAATATATATATGTTGCAGCCAGAAGTAACAAAAAGAATTATCCTTTTGAATGCGGAATCCGTAATAAAAGACCACGATTTTAATTTTAATTGAACTTTAATTTCTACTTGTTGTTTTTTAACTCTTTTTAATATTAAGTTTTTTTTCTCAAAGATTTGTCATAAAATTAATATTATAAATTTTTCTTCTGACTCAAAAACGTTTATAGCCTTTTCCGACCAACGTAATTAAGCTCATATGATTTATAAATTACGATGAGCGTTCCCACTGAACTTTTTACCTAATTTATCTTGACATTTAATTAAACTTGATATTATTTTTGAATTTTTCAATAAAATATATCAATATTTGACACAAAATTTGAATTTTGACTTTCAAAAAGAAAAAAAAATGAATTCAAAATGAATTTTATTCATTACTTGAGCATGAAATCATTCAGCCTGGAATCATCGAGGTGATTTATACGTAATTAAAAAATAAACAAGTTAAATCAAGTAATTTCAAATCATTGAAAATGTATGGCAAATCATGAAATTAATTATGTGATTTAGCTAAAACAAGTTGATTTAGCTAAATTACGTTGGTGGGAATAGGCTATTAACTTTCATAACGGAAATAAATATATTGCATATTAGTTTGAATACAAAAAATTGGAATATTTGCAACTCAAGGTAAAATATGAGCTATCGAAACATGGTCCTTCGAGCCGGATGCTATGAACGAGCTTTCTATTTTGTGCATACATAGGGTTTTTACCCAAATTTTGTGAAATATCAACAAAATGAAAAATTGCATTTTGATCGTAATGTATTTATTTATTATTATTAAGTTTTTTTTTTTATGAAGAACAAGTGCAAAATGAATCAAGATGAGGGTGAATTCAGAAACGAAATGTATTTGGACGGACATGAAAATAGCAGCCAAAGCAGCGCAGGTATGGAAAATAAAATGTTGTTTAAAGTTAAATTCGGTGTTTGAATGTTCCAATTCGTGTTTTCGTTGCGCTGACGAAGCTTGAATTTGGAATTTCAAGCCTGAAAATCGAAAGGTAAAGAGCTTTATGGATTATGGATAAGATCGTTTGGTGTTGCGCTGACACCATTCGATTCAGATACAAATATTTTAGTGAAAGTGCGTTTGCTTAATTTTTGTTGTATGGTGTTGTGCATAAAGAGCTTTATGGATCATTGATTGTTTTGTGTTGCGCTGACGCAATTGGATTTCAGCTCAAAATTTTTAGTGAAAATTTGCTAAAAATTTATGCTGTTGTGCTAATAATTTCCTATTTTCAAGTGAAAGTGCGTTCATACAGAAAATTTTGGAGATTATTTATGCATTTAAATAAGTTATTGTTGCGCTGACAATTAACTACATATATATTTTATCTTGTTTCTAGAGAATTCATATTAGTTGATTTCTTATATATTGTTATCAAGTTGCCTTCAAAAGAGCAATTGCAACGCAGTTAGATTTTGGAAGTTTTTGTTTATTATTATCTTTTCTTTTAAAGGTTCGTCCGGAGCATTTGTCCGAATAACAAGAGAACATCAAGCAGAAATAGATGCTGCTAATATAATAGAGGAAGAGGTAGTTAATTTTAATTGCCAGTCATCACCGCAAAAGGTTAAAAATTTGGTACCACAATCAATGAGATTGTACCGCGACACCTTAAGACGTGCTGTGAATAATCACACCAATGAGGAAATTGCTCAATGGTCAGCTGATTAAGCAACGATTCGTCTCAATCGAATTGAAGAGGTTTGGTCTAAATTTGAAGCAGAATGGCCATTGCTAGGTCAACAACAGCAACTTTCTGAAGAACAATTGGCTGGTTGCAGTGCTTTTTGAGCAGATGCTGAAGAAGAATATTTGTCCTATAAATTCAAGCTACGCAGACAAATTTCATCATTTGAGTCGGTCACAGCTCTAGCCAGACCTTTTGAAGTTTCTCCTATTCAAATTCAGATTTCAGATCCTCCTCGCATACCTAAATTCTCGGGTTTGGAAAGCGACTGGGCTAATTTCCGAGCAATATTCGAAGCAGAGGTGCACAGTAATTCTAAATTTTCCAATTCCCAAAAAATGCGACATCTCTTAGGAGCGCTACAAGGTCGAGCTGAGGCAATATATAAAAACTGGCCAATCGGTGACGGCAGTACTTACGATCAGTTATGGAAGGAACTATCCACACAATATGGCAACGAATATAATACGATTCGTGCCCATATGCGAACGTTATCAGCACTGAAGCCGTTACATCGTCCGACATGTGAAGAAATGCGAAAAATGCTTGACTCTGCACGAAATGCTTTTCGTCAATTGCAGCTATTGCTAACATCAGACATACTAGCGGAACATATGCTTCTTTACCAGCTTGAAACACTTTTGGATTCTGAAAGCCAAGTGCAATGGTCAATACATCGATCAGCTGAAGAATTACCAACTCTCTCAGGAATGTTTCGCTTCCTTGAAATACGAGCAAGTCTATTATCTCAATTGTCAGAAACAGGTCCTAGTTATTGCGCACCGTCGAAGAGTGATAGGAATTATGAAAGTAGTGAAAATAATCAATCTCGAATAACTATGAGAAGCAAAGAGCCTCTTCCGAATTGCGACCTTTGTATAGGTCAACGCCATTGGCCATATCACTGTGCCAAGTTTAAAGGTTTATCTATGGCTGACAAATTAAAATATACAACAAAACACCGGCGTTGTATGAATTGTTTCAGTGCAAGACATTATTCATTAAAATGCCCAGAAAAACCTTGCCCAAGGTGTAAAGTCAAGCATAATAGCGTACTGTGCCCAAAGAACTTTAACATTGGCTCCCCTGTTGAGACACTTATGGTTTTACAGGGAGATGTTGATAACAAGAGAATCTCTGGTGAGAATGTCAGGTCACTTCATGATAAAAATTAGCAATTAATGACAACTTCAAGACATAGTCACTTCAGTAAGTCCATTAAGTCACCAGAAATAAATAATAAGGAAGAAAAAATATCATCTGCATTACTAGCCACAGCTATGGTACGTATTGAGCTGAACGGCCAGGTTTCCACACCTTTGCGTGCATTGTGTGATACTGGAGCTCAAATTAATTTCATAAGTGACAATGCCGTTCGTTCACTAAAATGGCCAACACAACAATGCAGTATTCGAATCCATGGAATTGGTGATGCACCTGAGAAGTCTCACTCAAGGAAATTAACATGTCAGCTGCTATCTAGAATGAGTAATACATCAATACAAACAATTGATCTGATAGTTGGGCCAAACTTGTCAAAGCTGTGGCTGCCAGGTCAACAGATTCCAGAAACTGTAATTCCTTCAGAAGTATTGCCTAATTTGGCTGATCCTGGTGCATGTGTACCTTCTACAATCGACATTTTGCTTGGTGCGGGTGTATCGTGTATGGGCTGCAGTGATACGTGATGGTAGTATTGTGAGTCCACAAGGAATTGCATTTCAACCTTCAACTTTAGGCTGGTTGATGTATGGTGGAGGATCAAGTTCATTTGGTGACTTAACCAATGTCATTGGTGTAACGGTGACAAATGAGCCACAATTGGATCAAATGTTACGGCGGTTTTGGGAATCTGAAGAAATTGAAGTAGCACGAATCCGCACAGCTGAACACGAGCGATGTGAAGATATCTTCATGAAGAAACATCTCCGCCTTCTTTGCGGTCGCTTTCAGGTTGATATACCATTGCGCGAAGGCATCGATC
The DNA here is from genome assembly GCA_943590905.1 of Sphaerophoria taeniata. NCBI lineage: Eukaryota > Metazoa > Arthropoda > Insecta > Diptera > Syrphidae > Sphaerophoria > Sphaerophoria taeniata. Next base: position 33,199,806 of record OX016541.1, read on the forward strand.
AAATACAACTTGGTTCATCAAGAGCAATGGCATTACACAGGTTTCTACAGTTAGAACGCCGTTTCAAGCGCGATCCAGAGTTAAAGGTAAAATATTTTGCAGCCATTAATGAACTGCTATGTGCTGGTCAAATGAAGCTAGCAGATCGTCCACCAAATGAATTATATTACTATATTCCGCATCATCCAGTGTTGAAAAAGTTTCGTATAGTGAACGATGCATCATGCAAAACAGATCGCGGTATTTCACTTAACGATGTGCAGTTAGTGGGCGAAAAACTACAGGATAACTTGGCTGATTTAATTATGCGCTTCAGATGTCATCCAGTTGCTGTCACTGCCGACATTAAAAAAATGTACTTGCAGGTGCGCATCAATCCTAAGCAATGGGACCTGCAACGAATCTTTTGGCGACCAGATGCAAATACCTCGATAAAAGAATACTGGCTAACAGTGGTTACGTTTGGGTTGTCGTCAGCACCACATTGTGCTGTACGCGCGATGATTCAAGGTGCCCGAGAAGCAAAAGCACAATATCCAATAGGTGCAGAAGTGGTAGAACACGACTTTTATATAGATGATTGTCTTACCGGTGCAAACACTGATGCAGAAGCTCGCCAGTTGAGTGAAGAAATAGATAAAGGGTTTGTATTAGATAAATGGCGATCAAATAGGCCGAATGTAGTACCAATTTGTGAACAAGGGGCTCTAGATCTTGGCGCGTTTGAAGACACTACAGTTTTAGGATTACGATGGCTACCAACAACAGATGAGTTAATGTTCAAATTCAAGCTTCATCCACTTTTAGAAGCGAAAGAAGCAACCAAACGAAAATTGCTTAGTCGAATTGCGAAAATTTTCGACCCAAATGGATACATAGGTCCAGTGGTGGTAAAAGCGAAAATATTGATGCAAAAAATTTGGAGCGCAAATATTGGATGGGATTCTTTAGTACCCGATAGTATCTACCGAGAGTGGCGACGTTTCGAACAGCAGTTGCCACTTGTTACCGAAATCCAATTGCCAAGATGGTTAGGAATCAAAAGCGATCGTAATATCTCATTGCATGGGTTTGCTGATGCATCAACAGTGGCATACGGAGCTGCACTTTATGTGCATGTAGAAACAAAAGATCAAATGGAATGTACTCTCATTGCAGCTAAATCTCGGGTTGCACCTTTAAAAACAATTACAATACCCCGATTGGAACTTTCGGCAGCGCTGATGCTCAGCGAATTAGTAAGGACATTTAAGAAGACAGCAAAACTTCAATATGTGAAAACTACATTATGGTCTGACTCTCAAATCGTGCTAGCCTGGCTTAAAAAAGATTCTGCAACACTAAAGATTTTTGTTAATAATCGAATTCAGAAAATTCAGCAGCTCACAGCAGATACGGAATGGCGCTACATCTCTTCAATTGACAATCCGGCTGATCAATTAAGCCGAGGAACTTCCGTTGCTCAGCTGCGTGATTCAAGACTTTGGTGGAATGGTCCTTTATGGCTACGTCAGCCAGCTATCCATTGGCCAAACTATCAATTAAAGACAACATCTATTGAAGATTCAGAAATTGCAAAAGAAGAGAAGTTTAACGACAGGAATTCACATTTCAGACAGTGTCATAAAGAGTTAGCATTGACGAGCGTGACCTTGCGTGGTGTTAATCTTATTGAACGTGCTTCAAAAATGTTTCAGCTGTGTCGACTCTCTGCATGGCTTTTTAGATTTATGCATAATATACGAGTGAAAACGGAATATCGCTGGAAAGGTCCTTTATCGAATAAAGAGATCAAGACAGCTCAAGAATTCTGGGTTCATGAAGAGCAGCAGTTATACTACTCTAAGGAGATTAAAGCACTAAAGAATGAACACGATAAAAGGATTGATCCGCTAAGCCCAATTGCCAACTGCACTCCTTGGCTAGATAACAAGGGGCTGCTGCGATTAGGTCGCCGATTAGGTCGAGCACCGATTCCAATAGAGCAAAAATATCCCATTCTTCTACCTGATGTCAGTCCTTTGGCAAAATTGGTGATAAGAGAAGCTCATGAAAGGTCTCTACATGGCGGGCCTAACGAAACTATGACTTTTGTTAGGCGCAGATTTTGGATAACAAATCTCCGCCGTGCCGTTCGAAAACATAATTGGAATTGCGTGATATGCACACGGCACAGGCACCAAGCAACAACACAAATGATGAGTGAACTTCCTACAGATCGAGTGACACCATGTAGACCTTTTAGTCACGCGGGAGTTGATTATGCTGGGCCATACTTGCTAAAAGCACGTGGAGGCAGTGGCGTAGATAGCTTTTCGCTATGGGGGGGGATGGATCTAGTTCGCTCATTTTATTTCCGACATCTATGCTAATATATAAAGCTGAAGATTTTGTATGTTTGTTTGAACGCCCTTATCTCAGAAACTACTGGTTCGAATTGTAATTGAGTTCAATAGTCCATTAATCGAGGAAGATTTAGGCTACATAACATTAAACTACGACCAATAGGAGCGAAGAATCAGTGGAAAATGTGGAAAAAACGGCAAGAAAGTATTAATTTTTTGGCTGTTTGAACGCGCTGATCTCAGGAACTGCTTAATGAAATTGAAAAATTCTTCTTGTATTGAATAGTCCATTTATCCAGGAAGGCTTAAAGCTATACAAAGTTACGCTGCTATTAATAAGAGCAAAGCATCAGTGTAAAGTCTTACTAAAACGGAGAAAATAATACATATTTGAAGGCTTCGAGTTAAGAAGAATTTTGACTTAGGGAGAGTCGACTAATATACAATTTTAAAATAACTTCGCAACCAAATTCACGCGCATGATGCACAAGTCAAAACGCACCTCTGGCCGGAGTACGAGGGAGAGACGGACAAAGTCGCGGGCAACTGCTAGCATAGAATATATGCAAAAGTTTTGGATGTTTGTCTGTCTTTCTGTAAACGCACCGGCAGCCTTAACCACTGGTCCGATTGACTTAAATCTTGAAAATTAGAGGTTTGACCGAATTCGCGTTGTTTTTTTTCAATTTTTTTTTTGGCCAAAACCAAAATTTTCAATTTTCCCAAAAACGATTTCTTTTAAACTTCCTCCAAAACGGTACCTCTCATAGAATCGTTTTTTTTTCTTATACAATTTTTTCGAAAAACAAAAGCCTGATCAGCGTACTTTTTTCTGAAAGTATCTACGTATAAATAATATTTTGTTTTCAAAGAAATTTAAATTTTTTTTTGTATTTTTTAAAAACCTTTTTAAACTTTTTTTCAAAATTCTATATCTCGAAATCGGATCAATAGTTAAATCGAAAATCACTTAGAAAATGTAAATTTACATATTCTTGAATACTGCATACCCAAATTAATTTTAAGAAATGTTCGAAAAATTTTATATATAAAAAATTCATTTAAAAAAAAAACACTCCAAATAACTCGCAAAATTACGACGAATGATTGTCAATCTGCCACTTGTGGCTTGTGTAAGGCATGCTTTATGTAATGAGTAATAGCGCATTTTGCTTTTTGGTTAAAATGAATTAGTGTGGGTTATTACCGGTAGGATTCGCGTTAACTTCACCGCAGTTGTGCGAACATTTGTGTTCGTGTGGATGAGTGTGTTGCGTGTTTGGGGCGGTTTCTTACACCAAATTAACAATGTGACATTACGGTGAGAAGAAATCTAAATAACTTTAAATTTTTATGTCGGTGTGGGCTTTTGTGGAAAGCTGGATTTAAGCTCTTTTTCTTGCACGTTTACCTACTATCAATTGGTGATAGACGTTAAAAATATACTTTTTAAAAATCAATACAAAAAAGAAATTCAAAATATTAGGTGATTTATCGAAGTATTCATTTCTTTCAGATAAAGTTGACTTTGTGTTTCCCCGTACACTGTAGGTATAGAATATACAATTTACAATGCCTCTAGGAATCCTGTGAATACTAATAAGACTTGATCCACTTAGGAAGTAGGTACTAAATTGCAGAGGGCGTTTTTTTAACTTATTTGACATGACTGGTTATGTTGAACATTTATGGATCCCAATGGGAGGGGATATATCCCCCTGATCCCCCCCCCCTATCTACGCCACTGCGTGGAGGTCGTTGCAACATTATCGAAAAGAAGTACATCACAGTATTTGTTTGCATGGTTACTAAGGCGGTCCATTTGGAATTAGTTGAAAGTCTATCAACAGCAGATTTCATTCAAGCTTTTTTAAGATTCACCAGCATTCGAGGTGCCTGCTTACGTTTGTGGAGTGACAATGGTAAGAACTTCGAAGGTGCAGCGATTGAACTCAAGAAAATGCTTCGAAGTTGGAATGAAATGGATATGTCAAAAGCATTGCAGAAATATGGCACTGAATGGCGATTTATCACGCCAGCTGCACTGCATCAAGGCCGGCTTTGGGAAGCTTGTGTAAAGTCTATGAAATACCATCTCCGAAGAATGATTGGTCCGCACAAATTAACGAGCAGCGAATTTCAAACAGTTTTGGCCCAAACTAGTGCTGTAATGAATTCTCGACCACTTTCGGCCCTCACAGAAGATCCAGAGGATTTGTCTTACCTTACTCCAGCACATTTTCTTATTGGAGAACCAATGATACAGCCTTTTGGAGCGAACGTGTCGGAAATTCCGGACAATCGTTTGAGATCACCACAGAGAATTCAAAAAATGACCCAAGTATTTTGGAAGGCATGGGCCCAAGATAATCTGCATCAATTGCAGCAACGGACGAAGTGGCGACAACCACAACCAAATTTGAAAACAGGCGGCTTAGTAATTATCCGTGAAGAAAATGTTCCTCCAACATTCTGGAAGACAGCTAGAGTGATTGAGACATTCGCCGGGGCTAATGGTTTAGTCCGAAACGTTCGATTGCGAGTCGCATCTTCAGATTGGAAGTTGAAACCAAGAGAGAAAAAAGTGCCGTTCATAATCTGGGAACGTCCGATACAAAAACTGTTCCGGCTGCCGTTAGAAACTGAAAGTGAAGCAGAGCATTCACGGGGGGAATGTGTTGCAGCCAGAAGTAACAAAAAGAATTATCCTTTTGAATGCGGAATCCGTAATAAAAGACCACGATTTTAATTTTAATTGAACTTTAATTTCTACTTGTTGTTTTTTAACTCTTTTTAATATTAAGTTTTTTTTCTCAAAGATTTGTCATAAAATTATTATTATAAATTTTTCTTCTGACTCAAAAACGTTTAACTTTCATAACGGAAATAAATATATTGCATATTAGTTTGAATACAAAAAATTGGAATATTTGCAACTCAAGGTAAAATATGAGCTATCGAAACAATATATATTGAAAGTAACCATTTTTTCCTATTCTTGAACACCTTATTTTGATTGTTTCCTAAACCCGAACACGGAGTTTCCTATTTTCGAACACTGGAACCAAAAAGTCGTTAGTGGTTAGAAAACCATTTTAAAGCCAAAACTTTTGTTGTTATTGCATATTTATTATTATATAAAAATGTAAACAATAGTAGAACCTATTGGAAAACATAAAATATATAAAAAATACATTTGATATATCTTTATATGTACTTAGTTTCATCTTAAAAATAAGTATATGTACAAAAGTTCTATTTTTTTTTAATATTCAGATTTATAATAATTATGACCCACTTTGAAAATCTTTAATACATCAAGTTTCAAGGGGAAAAAATGTCAAAATAGTTAGGCCCTTGAGAGCTTTTTTAAACAAACAGCATTGTTCTATCAATTAATATGCTTAATGTTATAGTTTTTGAACGTCAAACATTCTTTTTTTCGTGGATTTGACCAAGTTTACTGAAACTGACTGATCATTTTTAAGCCATTCTCTTCGCAGAGTCCTTAACCTCTCCTACAAATCCGTAGCTGTTTCCTTTTCCATAAATTCTCCTGGGTGGCGTACGAATAGTCGACAAAAAATGTCGACTGGCCAACTAAAAACTTTACAGACTGTTAAAATGTCGACTGAAGTTTGATCGACAAAAAAAAAGTTGCCCATTTAAATGTCGACTATAAAAAATGTCGACTGAAAAGTTGTCGGTTAAAATGTCGACTGTTGTAAAGAAAAAAACAACAAGAAACTCTCTCTTTACTGTGGAAACTCAATTTTATTTTTAATTCAATGATATACATCGGTTCATAAAAAAAATACGAATTCATGTGTTTGGATTTTCATAAGCTTTCATATGATTCCTCATGTCATTCCAAGGTCAATCGGTTTTCTGGGAAAATGCATTTTTGTAAAAGTTTCGACATTTCGATGACTGAAATATACTGAAGATTACAGCAGTTTGATAAAACGAATGATGAATGTAAACTTTAACAGTTATCTGAGATTTCACATACATGCGGCCAATGTAAACATTAACAGTTAACCGAGAGTGATTTGTTGATCGACAGTGACAAAGTGAATGATGTTCACATGCATGCGGCGCCGCATGCATTCGACAGTCGACATTATAATGGTCGACTTTTTTAAATCGACATTTTAAAAATCACCAAATCGTACCCAACCCATTCTCCTGTCTTTGTTTTCCCAAAGATTCTGTTACTATACACTATAGGATTAACACCGGGCAATTGCATTAATGTCATCGAGTTAAACTTCAACCAATGAGTTGTTTTCCGATTTGTGTGAATTTTGGTAGTGTTCCGCAGTTCTGCCAAAACAGGTATCAAACTGCTGCGCAGCACTTAAACATAATCCTGACTGTTGATTTTTGATGACGTAAATCGAATCCAAGCACCTTATTGAAGAGAAAGCTCTCCTTATCATCAGTGAACCTCCACCAAAATTAGGCCATTCGAAATATTTCGGTTCCTTACGGAAATTACTACAGTATCTATGTAACCCTTCAGGATCATCTAGGTTCTATTTCTTCTCATCAGAAAAAATGACCTTTAATCGAATTTGAAGTAAGTAAGTATTGAAAAAACTTCTTATTTAAACTTCCAATCCCGATCTCGAACATGAAAGAAAAGAATGTTCGAAAATAGAATTTTGTCTTTTTTCGCTGTTTCCAATTTCCGAACACACTTGTTCGAGCAAGGCAACTCGGTAAAATTTGGTTTCCTTTCCTCGAACAGTTAAAAATCATAATCTGCCCTATCGAGGTATTTTTCGGAGCGGAATTTTGTCCGATTTCGTACGTTTCGGACAAGTTTTGCTTCGAGGTATTCTTCCGACTTACAATTCGGAATTTTTTCCGACATGAAGTAACGCAGTACGATGAGTAACAATGTGGTGCGATGACTAGCTTTATTTTCCTTAATTTTTGACAATTTGGTTTCCGATTTGTCCGCCGAAAATTGTTTGCGGAATTTTTTGCCGAACATGCTCGTTTGCGTTATTCCGTACACGGCAGACACATAATTGGCGAACATCATTTTGTGTTAATTCTTGAAAGTGTGCGGATGTGCCAAAAGGAGAAGTAATTCGATGCGATAATGGTTATCTCATAGAAAAAATGAGATTTGTTCGCGATATCAACAAATTCTTGTAGTTGGCTCAAATTGTTGAAGGCGAACATCAGAAAGACATCAGACTACTTCACAAAATGAATGAATAGTCACCAATAGACACAAGTTGTTAAATAGAGAAAAAAAGCAACAGAAACGTAATAAAGTAAAATGCCTACACTATCTTTAAAATCACTTTTTTATTCTACTTTTCTGAACACTTAACAAATGAACCACTGGCACTGGCTTCTCAGCCCTCAGGAAAACCAGCACGGTCGGTTGTCACTTCGGTCGGGGCCTTTTCGTTTAAACAATCCAAGTTGAATCCACATCCATTTCATTGGGAGAGATTCTCAAACCAGCCGCTACACCACTATGAAAATTTGGCCATAAATTCGTATATGCTGGAAATTTAATCTGCTGCATTTTGATGGTTGCTCCTTTGAACCGTTTCTTGCCAGTTAGGCAAAGTATGGAATTGACCTCGATGTTAAAACTTGTAATTTCGATTGAAGAGGCTGCTGGACAACACGATTTACGTCTAAATAAAGGAGGGCATGTCATATTTAGGTCCAGCATAAGTTAGCTGCCAGCAAGAGCAAGCACAATTTGTTTTGTATTTTTGAAATAAGAAAATTAAATTCAGCTTTTGAAATACAAAAGCGAATTTGACATTACAAATTAGTGATGGCCTTCTTAAGACTTATCGATTTTCATCGATTTTAAATATCTTTAATCGAAATGTATAGTCAATGTTATCGTGTGTTTTATTGCTTATTATTAAGTTGCATTGGTGTAAGAAAGTAAAAAAAACATTAACGTTATTGAAGTTCATTCATTTCGAAATTCAATTCAATAAATAACACATATATGAGAAGTTACATGTCTTAATCGATAACCTTATTTCTTTTGCACATCTCAATAAAAAAATTTTAAGCCATCGCATGTCAAATAATGCGTTGCAATATTTTTGTCCGATGACATTTAGCTCGAATACAAATTTAACCTCCGACCATATTTGCGTTGCGCAAAATTGTCCGCTACGAAAAATACCTCGATAGGGCAGATATAATTTTACTTTTTTCATTAAAACATTTAATTTATCGATAATCTGACATACTTAATTATTTTAAAACGCTGGGTAAAGTACTTACTCAAATACTTTTTCTTCAAAACAACTTTTCAGGGAGTCCTAATCTAGTTTTGTTTTTCTTGCTTGAAAAACGTATTAAAAGCATATCGAATCAAACACCACTGAACTGAATTTTATGCTGTCTTAAGATAATTTTTTTTTAATGAGATGTTTAACCGATTCGTAAAGAAAGAATGTCCATACATGTCTGTGAAGTTTTCATTGGAAAAAATAGGGAAAAAAATGCTACGGAATTTTTGTCATTAAATTGTATTTGTTAGCTACATATTTTAATTTGTGATAGTGTCTCTTTAAGAAATGGGTAAAAATCTGGAAGAAGATTGTTTAATTTTCTTGTGTCAACAGAAATCTAATTTTCTGTAAACGCAGCCTTACTTCTTTTCAGCCAGGGCAGCGCCAGCGGTCATTTTATGAACCAATATTTTCTTAGCCTGTTCATAAACCTCAGGGTCAGGGCTTTACTAACTTATCAAAGACACAAATCATTATAGGAACATTTTCGTATTTAACTGTACCCAGTACAATTACCTACACTCTAAATCAAGAGGTTGATGCCTTCTAATGCTTTCACTTTTGCTAGCAAAGTATGAAAAATGAAATTTGTTATGATGTGCAAGCCCTACTGTGATTAGAAAGCTATATCTATATTGGTGTTCAAAAAACCGCTGGGTAGTGCATACAGTAGTAACTGTAACAGTGCCCACAATTATTTAATTTCAAATAACTAAGAATTTCACTTTTTGTGTTTCGCTTAGAACTTTTTATTTACTAAAACAGCAAATCAAAGTGATGCATAGGAAAATACTTAAATTTAAATCCAAACAATCAAAAATTTGTTCACGTAGGAACTGATTTTAATTCCGTCCAAGAACCATTGCCAAAAGTGCCATTCTAACGTACATGCCATACTCGGCTTGTCGGAAATATGCAGCTCTCGGATCCGAATCGAATTCCTTACTAATTTCGAAAACTCTCGGCAAAGGGTGCATAACGATCATGCGTCGATTAGCTTCTGTCATGAGTTTTGGAGTAACAACAAACTGGCCACAACACTTGAAAATGTACAAAATTAGAATTTCTTTGAAATTCAAACATTTAAGATAACTAGCTTGACACTTACATTCTTGTATTCCTGTTCCGATTCAAAGCGTTCCTTTTGGATTCTGGTCATATAAAGAACATCCGTTGTTGGCAGAGCCGATTCAATTGAATTATAGGTCTTTTGATTGATGCCCTTCGAGCTGACATATCGCATAATGTGTTCTGGCATGCTAAGATTTTCGGGGCTAACATACTGCAGGGTCACATTGTAGAGGGTCAGCAGACGGGCTAAGGAATGCACAGTCCGGCCATGTTTTAAGTCACCAACCATTGTAATGGTGAGACCGTTGACAGTACCAATCTCTTCACGAATGGTGAAAATATCCAAAAGCGCCTGAGTGGGATGCTCTCCGACGCCATCACCCGCATTGATAAGTGCCTTCCGGCAATGTTGAGCCGCCCTCTGTCAAAGAAAATAAGACTCAATCTAAGAAGATCTCAAAAATCAGTTTTAACTTACCGCAACTGCTCCCGGTTCAGGATGTCTCAGAACAATGACATCGGCATAACCTGCCATCACGGCAACACTATCCTCCAGGGTCTCGCCCTTCTTCACCGACGAGCTCGTCTCATCCATGTAAATCACTCGACCGCCGAGTCTTTGCATGGCAGCTGCAAAACTGCACGAAGTCCTTGTACTGACCTCATAGAATATCGAGGCCATAATTTTGCCTTTCAGAATATCGTCCAGAGGACGATCCTTCGTAACACGACCCTTGAATATTTGTGCCAGATTGAAAATGTCATTCAGTTGCTCCTTGCTGAACATATCAACTGTAAGAATGTGTTTTCCCAGAAGCCCATGCAACAACGGCCCTGTCGATAAACTACTTGTCTTTTGAATAAGCTCCTTAAGAGTTGTGTTTCCAGTGGAATCGTGTCGAATTCGCGCAACTGGAGAGGTGGGCCTCAAGAAGTTCGGGTCTCCCGCAAAGTGTACCGCCAACTTTGGAATCGGATCCGGAAGAAGTTTCAAGAACGCCTCATTCGTTTGAAGATCGGAAACATAGTCTGAGCTTCTATTGAGAATGTCTGTTTTAACCAGGGCGTCAATGCCCTCAGTTGATTGATTGTAGTCCAGTGATTCGATGGACTGGTGAAGCAAGGACTTTCGGTTGTATTGTGTGCGAACGTTGATTCCGAAACCAGGCGGTACAAGAACCTCACCATCGATGAAAGCAACTTCACCTCTTAGGACGACTCTATGGACACGTCCTTTGACTTTTGTGCCATCAAATGGTGTCCATTTGGCCTTAGAGTGCATTTTCTCCTTGCGAATGGTCCATTCCTCATCCAGATCAACTTCAACATAGGTATTGGGTTGTTCGGGAAGATTGAAAATTCTCTTCGGATTGCGGTAGAACTTGTTTTTCACGTCCTCAAGAGTCAGACGTCCTTCATTAACGGCCTTCAACAGGAGAGGCAGAATCGTCTCCAGACCAGGAAAGCCTGGTGGTGGTTTTTCCGAGTTCTTCTCCGCAATGGTGTGTGGCGCATGATCAGTGGCAAATACATCAATGTATTCGATATTGTCCCACAAAGCTTGCTGATCCTCTGGCGAACAGAGAACCGGACGTACCTCTGCCCTTCCGGAGCCAATGCTCTCGATGTCATCAGTCGAGAGGAACAAATGATGCGGGCACACTTCGCAGGTCACTCTGATACCCTTCTCCTTAGCTGCCTTGATAATCATGATCTCCTCCTTCCTGGCAATATGGCAGATATGAATGCAGCGATCCATCATATGAGCGAGCAGAATCACAGCAGCCATTGTTTGTTTCTCAGCGTGACACACAATTGGGCAGCGTTTTGGCCAGTTTTGGAGGTGTTTTTCCCAAACAGTCATATCGGTCATTTTCAAGGTGCTGAAAGTGTCGTTGAGGTACATTTTCAAACCAGCCGATTGGGGAGCCATTTCGGCAAGTTGACCCCAGTTGTTGTCAGACGCTCCAACATACAGAGCGTAATCACATCGGGCGCCAACTTTGGCAAGGTCTTGGAACAAATTGAATGTTGTCCGATCTGTTATCGATGGGTTGGTATTTGGCATAGCACAGATCATCGTGACTCCACCAGCGAGGGCTGCTGCTGTGCCGGTGGAGAAGTCTTCTTTGTGAGTAGCACCTGGCTCACGTAGGTGGGTGTGAACATCGATGAAGCCAGGCAGGGTAACCATGCGGCGGGATGTCATGCAATCGGTGTGAGTTTTCATGATTGGTGCACGACCAATTAGGCGCATGGCTTCGACGAGAAGTTTGGTACATTTGACATCTGTCACCAAGGAGATGGAGTAATCCACAGCTAGACGACGAGTTCGGTAGCCATGGGTCATAAATGATGATACTCTGAAGAAAAAAAGGAGATCAAATGCCTGATGCCTTTGTTTAAACTTTTAATTTACCGTCTAGCTCCTCCTCCACGCATCGGAAGATTGATTACCATATCGAATTGTTTATTTGCTAAAAATTCGGCAAGATGTCGCAACTCGCCACTGGCATCTTCTGTGGCAACCTTATCAAAAGTCCATTGCACGGATTCGACCTTTTAAGGGGTAATACGAAAATAAAGGAAGCAAATTAATGATGGAAAAAATAAACGAAATAAGAAATTTTTGTTGTTGTTTAATTGAAGCAAATTAAGCTTGGAATATTATATTGCCACCGAGTCGCCTAATATAAATTGGACAGTTTTGTTTGAAGAAAAAATGCCAAAGAATGTTTTGATAGGAAGAAGAATTAAAGAATTTTATGAAATTTCAATTTTAATGAAGTTTTTGTTTTCAAAACAAGTGTCTAACTCCTCTCCACTACCTATTGAATCAGGAATAATTTGCTTCGTTCTCCATGATTCTCATCGTTTCGAGTCTCCTAAAACTTCGCTTTGAGAAAAAAAGTGTGTTCTAATTCTTCTGGTTCCCGAATGTTTATTGACTTCATAGATTTACATATATATATTGTGTTTCGAGTAATCTGCTCTGTCATTAACTGACCTACGAAACAAAAATACAATTCGTGCCTTCTTTAACAGATCCAAATCAAAATCACTTTTATCTCTGATTTAAATTACACGCATTAAGTACTTGGTATTTATTAACTTCTATTAAAAGCACTTTTCAAGACAGATAACAATCAGCAATCATTGTAACGAAAGTGCAATACAAAAATACACACCGAACACCTTACACACAGTTTATCAGCAATTCGACAGGTCTTTTGTTGTTGTTCTTTGACCATCTTCAATGTAACAAAATCAGAATTAAGCATAACCACTCAATTGCATTCGCCGCCGCCGCAAGCAAATATTGTTCTTTCATTCTTAAAACATCAATATTCAAAGATAAAAAAAATAACATTTTTTCCTATCATATACTTGTAATCAAAATTGTCTTATTTTATCAACAAATTATAGTTGACAGCAAAACGATGTGTTCTGCTGAGTGCAATCAGATATTTTCTGATCAGCAAAAGAGTCAGAACTCAATGGAAGTCAAATCAGTGTTGGAAAAGTCCGTCGCGTTGTTCGGTTGATTGTTAATTTGTTTGCGGATAACGGTTTTTGGTCGAATATCGTTTTTGCCCCAACAGTCATCTAGAGCAATGGGGAGCTCCAAGTCTAAAATTGAAGCGCCGAAAAACCCTCTTCAGGAATTGCAATTGAAAGAAATTTTACGAGAACAAAAAATTAAGAAAAAGGAAAAGGAACAAAAGGCTCTTAGGAAGATTCAAGAGAAGAATTTAAAAAAGCAACAAAAACATCAGAAACAGAACCAAAAGTCCAATGGTCGGGAGATTAAGGAGCCAAAACCAAGCTATGAACTAAATCAACAGGAATACGAGCTGAGAATCGAGCAGAGCTTGAAGAATCAGCTGGAGAATGATCTATGCCTATTTATTTTGAATCAAACGGCATTGACGTTGCAGTTTTTCGGAAATTTCGAACGGTAAGTTGTTGGTCTTGTGTGTGGGGGAAAGTCCCCCGGTGATAATGAACTTCATATTGGCTTTATGCAAACAGACCTTGATCAGTTTGTTGTAAATTACAGTACAGGTGACTCACAAAACTAAATAAGAAAGTATGAACAATTCATCAAATATTGCAAGGTAGATAATGTCCACGAACAACTGCTCGAAAAAAAAATATTTTTAATTAGAAGAGACGGTAGTCATTGATTTTTCAATAAGACGTCACTTGTCTATTGAGGAATGTTAATGGTCTCAAGTGTTTCACTCAAATTTCAATGTTTCACGCTTCCGTCGATTCTCGATTGTCGCTAAAATCGAACTTGATTTTGATTGACAAAACAACGTTTTTGCTTTTCATTCTTCCCCTCAGCTTTCGAGTTTTTTCAATGTTAGATTTTAATTAACTGATAAGATATATTATTCTTGAAAACTTGTGCAAGGACTTTTCAAGTTAGAAATAAGTTTTGTATGGGAACTCTCAAAAATAATTACAAGGAATTCAAGAGTTTGTTAGATGAATTTTGGCTAAGTAGTTGTGTGCGTTTTCTAGTCACAGAAAAGGCGTGGGTTCAAATCCTAATCGAGCCTTTCATAGCTTTTGTTTTATCTTTACTGGAGACTGCTTCTTCTTCCAGAGCTCTTTGGAGTTCAAAAAAAACTTTAAGTTTTATCAAAAACGATGCCCGCTTCCGAGTACAACAAGGAAAACAGCTGTATTTCTAGCAATAATAAATTGACGCTGGTTGAATTCCGAAGGACATATTTTAAATTTCTTGTAGAACCGGTCTCTTTCTTTGCTTTTTGTTTCAATATAAATAGGTACTGTTCCAAGCAGATACTCTGGGTTTTTTAACGTTTTTACTTACAATCATACCGTATCAATTTATTGAACAAAATCTGTATAGTCACCCTGTTCTGGGACCGAATTATCTCATCCTTTATAAAATACTACGTTACTGAATTGTGTGTGTTTGGCATTACCTCTCACGTTATAGAGTTCTGTATCGAGCTTCTAGTACAAAAATTTTAAATAACCTCCTCAGTTTTCAAACTGAATTTCATTCGACACATAAACAGCTCACTTACGTATGGGAGGAACTTTTTAGGAAAACAAATTTAATTTTACTATTTGATTTATTTTATTATGAAATTCTTTACCAATAAATCTATTTAGGTCAAGATTTTTCGCTCCAAACCTTCAGCAATGTCGTCCCCTGTTAATAAATAATCAAAGATCAAACTATGTTTTTTTCAATAACATAAAAAAATTAATCAGCCTTATCGTCAATTCCGCCCGAATGAATTCTATTCGCCCGGAATTTCAAAAGCTATCGGTAATCTCACCCGAACAAGATTTCACTTCGAATTTGTATTGACTTTCGAATAAAAGCAATAGTGATGGCAAACTTGTAGAAAAAACTTCAAGGAAATGAAAATATCCCACATATTTCCCTTTTAAATAACCGAACATTTTTTATATTTTGCTTAACTTTCAATCCAGATGGCTAGTTCATTGAAGGAAAAAAAATTTCAACTCAAAGTTTTAATTTTTTGATGCTATTGACACGCAATTTGTAAGATATCGTTCTATTATTTATCATTTTGAAAACAAATTTAAGCATATGGGAAATTTTTACTCAGTTTGCTATCACTGTATTGGCAACTTCGATGTCAATGTGAAGTAATTTTCAGTTAAAATAAATTGAGTTTTGATTTCAGAAGGTATTTTTTAAGAATTCTTATTTGAGATTTCAACTAACGACACGGTAGTTGATGTTGAACAAATGCAGTTCGTTGTCTATCTTTTGAAATGCAGTCTTAGGTTATGAAAAGTATTGCATTCTTAAGAAAATTCAAATAGCGAATTTGATCAAACGCCTAACAAACGGATATTTCGACCAAGTGATTTCGGCAGATTCATGTGTCCACTAGTTTGCGCTCATGTAATTGAAGATATTTCGTGGCCGTTTTCTGGTATTTCATATTTCTAAATTCATTTTAAGTTCAAACGATTATAAATTGTTAACATTTTAACTCGAATTTTGAGATTGTTTATCTTTTCGCCACCAAAAGAAAAGTGAAAATTTTAAGCTTAAATATCGTTCGATTTCACCCGGAATGATTGATGCCGATAAGGGGAACTTTTCGAACATAGATTTTTTTTTCGCCCGGATTTCTCAATAAGGGACAAGAAAAAAAGGAATTTTTTCCGGGCGGAATGCGGAATTCATGATAAGGCTGAATATATCTTCTTTCGCTATTTACTCAAATTTTTTTTTTTTTTTTAAATCTCTCAAAACTCTTTCAAAATACATAGAATCGATGGAGTAGAGTAAAACTTCTAGGTACAAGTTATAAATCTCAAATGAAAAGTGACCTAATGAATGTCTTCATCCCAAAGTACTCCTCACTCGTTCGTTCGATCACTGATTAGACTCACTCACTTATTCACTGAAGCGGCAATTCTGTCCCTAATTTTCGTTTACGAAAATATCTACTTTCGTTTTTTAATTCGTTTCGATTTTGCTGGCCGATTGAAATCTTTAATTTGAAAATGTATGTACATATATCCGGCGCATGTTTGGCCTTCCGTTAATGAAGTGCGAAAGAGAAAGGAAAAACGAAAAGATGAACCAGAAATAAATCTATCTGAACAGTGAACATGCACGGGTAGAAATTGTTTGGATGTTGAATGTTGATGATGATGAATTCAAATGGATCAAAGAATTATCTTTTGCGCTAATTTAAAATTATGAAATGCTGACTATTCTGTTTAATTAATACAATTTTCTTCTTTGGCTTCCAGTTTTGCCAGCGAAATTTATTTTTTGTAAGATCTTAATACCTCGGCAAAGAAGATGAAATGAAAAGAACTCACAAAAGAATGCGCAATACTGAAATGAAAAAAAGCTTCGTTTAATAACGCGCGTGTAACTTAATTACTGTTCAAAAGAAAATAAGCAAGACTTTCGCATTACAGTCAGGCGCTGTGTAATAATTTCAGAGAAATATTTGTCAAAAATTGAAAGGCGAATTCTTACGAAATTTAGAACAGTTTTTTAAATCTGTACGAAAAGCAATTTCAAAAACGAATTGAATTTTGAGCGAAAATCAGAACAAGAATGAATATACCGTACGAGTGTGTCACTGAACTCCTCCTAAACGGCTGGACCGATTTCTTATGCATTCGGATGGCGCCCTGGATTGCTTAGATTCACAAATCAGCCCTGCAGGTGGCGCTGCAGTCGGTATCTATATAATTTATCTATTGGTATGCTTGGTATTGGTATGCTCCAATTTTGGATTCAAATTCCTCAGTTATGAAGAAAAACTATGTTAATAATTTAAATGATCACACTTCATATAGGCATAAGATAGAAAATGGAAAACAGTTTTTCTGCAAAAGGAGGAATAGAAGACATTGAAGATTTACAAACCATTTTTTCTTGTTCACGAAACAACGTTTGTTTGGCCAACTAGTAACTTTATTAAATTATAAAATGTATTTCCACAAATAATTTCGTTCCAGAAATTATTTGAAAAAATTCAAAGTTAAAAGTGCGAAATGATCAATAGCTTACATTTTCTGGAGTATCAACAAATACAGATTTAACGGAGCCTAAGCTAAAAACCAAACGAAAAGGGTGCCGTGAACACAGGCCATATGAACTTACGCCATAATGGCTTTAGTTCTCATTCGAATGTGAATTAACGCCATTATCCGATTATGGCTAAAATTCACAAGAATAAAAAAAAGGAACTAAAGTTAAACGGTGCCGTGAACGAAGGCCATAATGAGCTAACGCCATAATGGATGTGAATTTAAGCCATAATCGGATTATGGCATTAATTCACATTCGAATGCGAACTAAAGCCATTATGGCGTTAGTTCATATGGCCGAAAAGTTATCACTGTCCATAACGGAAAAGAAAGTTCATAAATTCGAATATCTACAAAATATTGGGTTAAGCCTATTTATAGCTCAAAATAAAAGTCCTAGTAAAAAATAATGTCAACTTTCAGTTTTCGTCATTCATATTTTACTTCCTGTTTAAAAAAAAATCTGGATTGGCATTTGATTTATTATTATTTACTTGGTATGTGTTTATTTTTCCCTCTAAGATAGCAACAAATTGTGTTTCGATTGAAGAAACTCTTAGCTTCAAGTACTTGCATACATGTAACTGACATTAACTTCAATAATAAATAATGAAGAGTTATTGTGATTGCAGGCACAATAGTATTTGCCAATGTCGGACGGCCTCTTTTCATTCATTGACAACTTGAATTTGTAGAAGGTTAAGTAGAAAAAATTACATCCTTAGGAATGTGACGGTAAAAAAACATAAACAAGAAGAGAAACCTTATATAAAAATGCTTTCGTGTCAGGCCTGTCGACATTTGATTTATTCTGAGATTGAAATTGTTTTAAACCACTTTTTCCCGAACTGAGGAAAGAATTGACACTATTTCTTTTTAGCGAAATTTCAGCAGCATACGAGTTCCTTTGGAAGAATATGGAAAACAACTTAAATCAACAATTCGAGGAGCACTCAATATTAATGTCGAATGCTCTAGATGCAGCTGTTGAGAGACGTGTCAAATATAAACCAATGTAAGCTCAGCATAACCATATGATTTCCCTACCATAACAATTATTTCTCGTTTTTTTTATTTTTTTTTCTCAAGTCACGGTCCAGAAAAACACTTCCTGCAACCCCTTCAACCCCAAACAATGTACGTTGTCTTCGAAAACATCGACATAGCTCGACCCAATGAAGCCAACTACGACTCCCTCTCGCCCATTTGCAAAGTTGACATGGAAACTGATTTCTACAAAACGACACCATGCAGCGCTGAGTACGCCTCGATTCTCAAAAACACCAAGTGGAAGGGTTTTGTTCGATTGAAATTACGAAAAACTCAATTTGGCAATTCGAATGCGGTAATTCGCCCAAGATCCTTTATAGCTGATGAAGGCATCTACTTCGCTTCCGAGAGCACAATATCGTCCTCAAGCAGGCGACGGTTTTCGAATAGCAGTGGATACAATTCCGGTCCGGAATATGATTATGCCTACATCACCCATTTGAATTCCCATCATCCCCTCAACGAATTGACAATGACCAATATTCACGAGAAGGCTCAAGTTGATGCGAAGATTCTGCCCGAATCGTGTGTGGCTAATTTCCATGATTTCATAGATATTCCTGATGAGGAAGACGACGAGGAGGAGGAGGACGAAGAAGATGAGAATGAAGATTTCGACGGTGAATTTCATGTGAAACATTTTTCGAAATTCGATTTTCCACCGATTAAATATCTCAATTCAAAGGAGTTCATGCGATATTTTGGAGAACTGTTGCGTAGAAAACTAGCTCCAAAACTTGGTCTGAGCGATGATGAATTCGAGAACGGAACCTATCGTGGCGCCTCGATTCACACGAAGAACTATGAAATCATTCCAGCAATTCATGTGGCGCACAATGCCCAAAATTGGCCGGACTGTGCTTTTCAATTCAAGCGCCGTGATCGTCCAGCTCGGGTGAACCCCTTGACGAAGAAGCAATTCCAGTGGCCGACTCCGGAAATGATCAAACGTGTGGAGACCTTCGGATTTCATGTCATACCCTTGGGTTATGCTCCCAAGAGGCAGCGGAATCCATATCGGGAAATTGAGTGGAAGATCATCTTCCCAAAGGCTGAACGTTACTTGGAGACAACTCTGACCAGTACACAGATCAAAGTCTTTATGATAGCTAAGGCTCTGGTCAAGGCCTTCGTCGATCAATACGAGAAAGACAATACTCTGATGTTCACAATGGACCACCTGAGGACGCATTTGTTTTGGGAGTGTGAAAAGAATTTCGTCACATGGCCTGAGGAGTACCTCGGCGGGGTATTGATTCGTTTCATCAAATCGTTCATGGCTCGCTTGCGGGACAAATGTCTGCCAGACTTTTTCATTCAAGAGCGAAATCTGTTTGAGAGCATTCCCGAGTATTCTTTAGTGCGGTTACATAGTGTTCTGGCGGAAATAGTTTCGAACCCTGTTATGCACGTCATGATAGCTTTGAGAAATCTTCATTTTGTTGACGACTTCATTCCGAAGATGGACTACAAGAAGATTTACAACAATTTAGTAGAGAACAACTATTTGAAGTTAAGGAACTTGTCGAGGAACTCGAAGATTGTTCCTATGCTGGAGAACAAGAGGGGAGATGTGCCTGAAACCGTCGAAGATGGCGCTGATATACATGGATTGATCGGATTCACCCAGCAGAAAGAGAGGCATACGAAGCAATTGAGACGTCGAACTCTTTTGATGAAGCAAAGTATCGAAATGCGACGCCGGAAGGAACTTGAACGGAATCGCAAGTCGATTGATTCCATTGATCTTGAGGTAATTTTACACTTTATTCTTATCAGAAATAAACCTTAGCACAATTTTTTTTTAGTTTGTCTTTTCGAAAAACTTCAAGGACTCCGAAAAACGGAAAGACTTCAACCAGGGAATCGAGAATCTTCGCCGGACTAACATTCTCGAGATTATCCTTGACAATTTGATAGCCTTGGGTGAAAAATACACAGCGACGAAGGAATTCCGCTCCATCTACTTGGCCAGAATTTATCTCAACCAGGCGAAGAGACTTTCGAAGTTCTATAGTGGCTTCGGATGTGACATGGGTGCCATTGAATACATATCGAAAATCGAGACAATCGAGTCTCAAATTGCTATTCTCCGAAATACGGAATCGAATATTCCACCGCCAGCATTGCCGATTCGAACAAGCCTTGAACCGTTGAGCTCGTTCCGCCCAGTTTTAGATTCCCCCAAAGCTAAGGAACCAAGGGCCACCTTTTACGCACGTCAGAGTTCTCTAGCGAGTTCGGAATCACCTAAAATCGAGAGAAGTCTTTCGATCAAGTTTGCTAATCCCATTGAAGAGACTGTTGAAATGATCAGAGCTGAAGTCCATGAAGTTGATGTTCAATTCAGAGAGCCTAGAAGATCAATCAAATTTTCCGATAACGCTGCCAGTCCTACTTTCATGTTCCAGTTTGACGAAATTGATTGGACAAAGCGGCAAAGTTCATTTGAGTCGTCGGAAAAGTCGATTATGAAAAGTCCTGAAATAAGAATTCACAAACCCACTTTGAAGCAAACTCAATCGAAAAAGAAGCCTCGATATCCAAGCACGTCATCGGAGCTGGAAACTGATAGTGAAGAATTTTCAAGTCACTTGAGTTCTACTTCGAAAAATCCTAGATCAGCTGTTCAGAGTCCGTTGGAAAAGCACAAAGTTTCGGCTAATTTTGAAATGAAGTCAAACTCTTCAATTGGATTGCATGAATACAAGATCAAAAGAAGTCAGCAGCATTTGAGACCGAAAGAAATTTCATCGAAAAAGGAGAACTTCAACAGTTCTGATATGTTGAATGCCAAATTTGATGAAATCGATTTTATTTCGCCCACCTCCCCAACGATTCTTCGATTTGAAAACGATACTAATCGATCATCGATTAGATCAGACAGACTATCGACTTATTCCACTGATTCGCCGGCGATTTTCGAGGAGCGTAGGGCTCAGTTATCGATGAAGAGAAACGATAGCATAATTCTTGTAAACGGTGTTAGGCATAACGACACATCGGAGTTGTAGATATAAGTAAAAATTGTTCTTTAATAAGATTCGATAACAATAAAAATATATTTTAGTCATAAGCCAATTTTGAAGCATTGATAAGATGAAGACAGCAGTTTTCTTATGTCTTGCTGGCACACGTTTGTGTCAGTTAGATTTTAATAGATTTTTGGTAAGAGATGTTCTTGAGAATCGATAACATATCTTATCGAAGTTTGATACCGATCAAATCATTTAATTTGTAATATGCAAGCCATTATTACTGTTCCTTAAATGGCGACACAATCGATTGCCATATACAAAGCAAAGACAAGTCAAGTGTCAACAACAAATAAATTGTGTAGGGGAATTTTTGATAAACATAACTTTACTATTCCGAGAACAAATTATTTCTTTAATTAATGAGGAATCTTAACCTATGGATTAATTCTTGTTCTATGGGTTAGTTAAACTGTGGAATAAGAGTGGAATAGGCGTTTTTTGTATATATGGCTGTAACAAAATAATTTTTTTTTTGAATAAAACTTACATCAACTCCATGTTCAGCATAGAAGTCTCCAGTTCCCATGGACGCATATAACTTGTATCCCATTTTCGCAAGGTCTCTCATTGATGGCAAAAGCTCCATTTTATGCTAGAAAAATACAAGTCTTTTGTAACTTCACTTTATTCTAAAAAAGATCAAAACTCACCTTAAAGCTACCAATCGACAGTAGAATAGCCTTTTTAGGTATCTGGAACCCAGTTGACATCATAGCTTTCAAATAAGCCTCATACCGATTATCCCCGAAGCAAGCTACTTCCCCGGTTGATGCCATCTCAACTCCCAACTGAACATCGGCTCCAGCAAGTCGAGCAAAACTGAATTGGGGAACTTTCACACCAACTTTGCCAACACCATGCAAGACATCTACTGGATCCACACTCATACCAATGATGGCCCTAGTCGCAGTTGCTACAAAGTCATGGTTAAGTGTCTTCGAGACGAATGGGAAAGACCTCGAAACTCGTACATTGCATTCAATGACTTTCAGTTCGTTGTTCTTGGCGATAAGTTGCATGTTGAAAGGTCCTGTCACATCGAGCAGAGCAGCTAGATCTCTTGTGATACGTTTTATGGTTTCCAGAGTTTCTGCGTTCAAATCTTGAGGAGGAGTCACCAGTGTGGCATCTCCCGAATGAACGCCAGCATTTTCAACATGTTCCGATACGGCCATGCAGAGGATCTCTCCATCAGCAGCGACTGCATCGACATCAATCTCCTTAGCTTCTGTCAAGAACTTCGATATCACTACCGGGTGCTCCTTACTCACCAGAGAAGCGGCATTAAGATAAGTCTCCAAGTCCTGATTGGAGTAAGCCACATTCATTGCTGCTCCCGAGAGGACGTACGATGGTCTGACCAAGCAAGGATACCCAACTTCCTCGCAGAAATCAATAGCTGACTGAAGGTTCGTCAGTTCCTTCCAGCGAGGTTGTAAAATTCCCTTGCGATCCAACATGCGGGAGAACTTGAAACGATTCTCGGCGCTATCAATCGACTCAGGAGATGTTCCAAGAACCTTCGCCTGCTGACGATGCAGATCCATGGCAATATTGTTCGGCAACTGTCCACCCATAGAAACAATGATTCCATCAGACTTCTCCATTTCATAAACGTCCATGACCACTTCAAATGAGATTTCCTCAAAGTACAACCGATCACACATGTCGTAGTCCGTTGACACTGTTTCAGGATTATAATTGATCATGACGGTGGACTTTCCAAGCTTCCGAAGTTCCCGCAGACATCCAACAGCACACCAATCAAACTCAACTGACGAACCGATTCGATACACACCAGACCCAACAACAATTGTGAAATTTCCCGGGAAGTCCAGATCATGCTCATTTGCATTGTATGTAAGGTAGAGATAGTTCGTTGCTGCAGGCCATTCTCCAGCGACAGTATCGATCTGTTTTACAAATGGAACAATTCCCATCTCCTGTCGCTGACGTCGAACAGCCAACTCTGTGCTCTTGGTCGCTGCAGCAATCTGCTTATCCGAATACCCCATCTTCTTGGCCTTGACTATAATTTCATGGGTCAGGTTTGCTCCGTTGGCTTCGAGGATACTCTGGAACTGGATGATATTCTGCATTTTGCTCAAGAACCATCGGTCGATCTTGGTCAGTTCATGCAGCCTGTCAATGGTGTAATCTGCCTTCAGAGCAGCGGCGAGAACAAACGGACGTTTGTCTGTCGGTTGGGTCAATTCCTCTTCTTTAACTGGCTGCAAGTAGGGGTCGAATCCGTTTACATTTCCATCGACCATTCGAAGAGCCTTTTGGAATGCCTCCTCGAAGTTTCGCCCGATTGCCATAACCTCACCGACACTCTTCATCGAACTGCCAATGTTCTTGCTTACCCTAATGAACTTTGCCAAGTCCCAGCGGGGAATCTTGACGACACAGTAATCTAAACTCGGCTCGAAACAAGCTGTCGTCACTCCTGTCACAGAGTTCTTGATAGTTGGTAGAGCAACTCCTAGTGATAACTTGGCTGCAACGTAAGCCAGAGGGTACCCAGTAGCCTTACTGGCCAGCGCTGAGCTTCTTGATAACCTGGCGTTGACTTCAATGATGTAGTACTGTTCGGAGAAGGGATTTAAGGCGTATTGAATGTTGCACTCTCCTACCACACCAAAATGACGGATGACCTTGATGGCTGTGGTTCGAAGCATGTTGTACTCCTTATTCGAGAGGGTTTGAGACGGTGCGACGACTATACTCTCTCCAGTGTGAATTCCCAGGGGATCCAGATTTTCCATGTTACACACAGTGATGCAGTTATCATAAGCGTCCCTTACAACTTCATATTCCACTTCCTTCCAGCCCTTCAGAGATTTATCAATGATCAACTGACTGGAATGAGCAAGGGCCTGTTCGGCGAGAATTTTCAATTCTTCTCGATTATTAGCGAAGCCTGAACCTAGGCCCCCAAGAGAGAAGGCTGCTCGAGCCATCACTGGATATCCCAGCGAATCTGCTGCAGCCAGAGCTTCTTCAACTGAGTAAGCAATCTCGGATGGAGCGACTTTCTCGCCAATTTCATTGACCCGATCAGCAAAAATCTTCCTATCCTCGGTTTCGATGATTGACTGGATTGGAGTTCCAAGGATCTTGACATTGTATCTTTCAAAGACTCCAGCTCGCTCGAGCTCTACACCACAGTTCAGGGCCGTCTGTCCGCCAAATGTCAATAAGACACCATTCGGCCGCTCAGCTTTGATCACCTGTTCAACATATTCCGGTGTCAGTGGCAGGAAGTAACACTTGTCAGCGAGTCCCTTTGAGGTCTGAACAGTCGCAATATTTGGATTGATCAAGATGGTCTGGATCTTTTCCTCCTTCATTGCTTTGATAGCTTGTGACCCGGAGTAATCAAACTCGCCAGCTTGTCCAATCGACAAGCCACCTGAGCCGAGAATCAAAACCTTTCGTGGTCGTTCGGTCAAAATTGATTCAGGCTTGGGCACATACGACAGCCGATCAGTCAACTGATCACGCAGACTTTTTCCCTGTTTGCCAACATTTTGCACAGCATCTAAGAACACATCAAACAACAATTCAAGATCTTCCGGACCAGCTGTGTGCTCCGGATGGAACTGCACCGAGAAGTACGGTTTCTCCTTGTGAATTATGCCCTCATTTGTGTGATCGTTGGCGTTAGTAAATAGCGGCTCCCAATCAGATGGCAGGGTTTTGGGGTCCACAGCATAACCATGATTCTGGGATGTCATGAAACAGCGCCCGGTTCCTTGGTGAACACACGGCAAATTATGTCCACGGTTGCCGTACTTCATCTTAAAGGTCTTGCAGCCGGCTGCTGTTGATAACAACTGATGTCCCAGGCAGATTCCGAAAATCGGACGTTTTCCATTTTTCAACACCTTCCTAACCTCTTCTACGGTATCCTTACACACAACCGGATCACCCGGTCCATTGCTCAAGAACAATCCTTCAAACTCGTTTTCGTCCAGTTTATGATTCCATGGCACCAACTCAACGCGAGCTCCACGATCGACAAAACACCTGATCTGATTCAACTTCAGACCACAGTCAATGGCACAGATCCTCGGTGAACCAGCCTCGTTGAAGACTATTGGACTCTTGACAGAACACTCCGCTACTAAATTTCTTTCATTGGGATCTTGAAAAAGCAGACTCTGAGGTTTCGTTGGGAATTCATACACAATACGGCCAAGAATTGAACCGTGCTCACGAATCTTCTTGGTCAACGCACGAGTATCGATATCGCTGATTCCGGGAATGCCCTCGCTTTCCATCCATTTCGATAGAGTTTGCTTTGCACGCCAATGCGAAGGAGTCTCGCAAATTTCTCCAACAACCAAAGCGGATATTGAAATTCCGGAAGTCCATTCAAAATGCTTGAGAATTCCTTGTTCGTCTACTTCAGTTGAATCGGGTACTCCGTAGTTTCCAACCAACGGATAGGTGAGGACAAGAATCTGTCCCCGGTACGATCGATCGGTCATCGATTCGGGATAGCCAACCATTCCGGTTTGGAAAACAACTTCACCATCCCGTTCTTGGCGACTTCCGAATGAACGTCCTGGCAGGACGGTAGAGTCTTGAAGGACAAGGTAGCAGTCGTACGTCATGCTGCTGGGAGCTTTTCAAAATGCTAAGAAAACATAAATACAAATTTCTTTTAATGTCGCTGAAATACTTGCTTTTAGCTTGAAAGCCAAACGAAAGTTTGAAGAACTGCATGATTTTTACTCCTAAGAATTGAAATTGTCTGAATTTTGGCAACTAGACTTCAAAAGAACGAGTTCCTCAATTTTTCGAATAGCTTGCTAGATGTCATAACTTGAAAGTATGTACATACATACATATATCAATAACAAAAATAAAAAAAAACAGCCGAAGGATTCTAATTACACTTTCCTATCGAACATTATCCCAAGGGCGGATTCAGAGGGGGGCGATAGGGGCGATCGCCCTCCCTGAGCCGCCTAAATTTTGGTGATTTGACAAGCAAAATATAATTTTTCACGATTGTGGCACGTGGTAACATTATATTCAGGTGAAAATAAAATAATGAAATATGAGTGCGACCCCTGTGGTCCACACGACTTACTTCTCAGAGGAGAAAAATAAAAAAAACAAAATTCAATTGTTTATAGAAAGTGAAACTGTTGTCAAATTAACTAATGCGTTTTCACCGGTTTAAAATCATGAATATCCTTTTCCTACTCATGTAGACCTCTTTTCCATGAAACCATAAAAATATATCGCATAAACTCATTTCCAATTGCTTATAAAAAATTATTGTAGAATAATATATTTTCTAACATTGATAAATAATTTTTTTTCGAACTAATGTTGCATTTTATGCTGAAATTATAATAATTTTCATGAATAAATGATGAATACTTGATTTTGTTGGATTTTTTAGCTGAAAACTTATTCAGTTCTCAATCAAGTAATTTTGCGCCGAACTAGACCAATTTGATATCAACACCATGAGCGGTTTGCGAGACAATCATAATTTTCATGCATAAAAAACATAACGCACATACACACACATAGAAATCATGATATAATGGTTTGATGCAAAAATTGGAGATTCACAAAATCGGATCCTTTACAATTCCTCTGGAAAGTTATCAAAATTTTGCTTGGTTTCCTATCTCCTAAAATGTCCTAGAGAAATAATTAAAAACGTGGAAAATAAAATAGGATTTGGAAAAGTATGACTGTTCTTTGGATCTTTGTATATTTATTCTTGGGTAGTTCCTTCAAGATGGAAATCGATTGTAGCACCACTTTGAGACCTGCCATAGAAGCTGTTTTTTTTGACATAAGTTTGGTATTGTTTCACTAGCAGAAAATCAATATTGAAACTACCTTAGAATGTAATATACAAAGCTTGGGATGCTTAACAGCTATTGATCAAAACATTTTTCCTACGTTGCGTGTGATCTTCCAAATTTTTGTTTCCTAAGTGTTCAGTGCAGCAAGTGGAGAGAGAACTTTTTCTACTTTCAGGAGAACTCAAATTTTCGCATTGTAAAATTGTACTCGTTATACCTCTGTTCGATTAATTTTCATGTGATTATTTTTATTAGTAAGCTGTTAATCTAGTACTTCTTTTATCCTTAAAATTTGTGATAAATAAGTGCAAAGTACTTTAAAACTACTTTTGAAGACCTTTTTTTCTTTACCTATTACGTCAACATTTTCAGGGGCGCCGCCCCCCCCCCCCCTAACAAGAGTCTCTGGATCCGCCCCTGCATTATCCTTATTGACATTGTAATACTTTAATTTTCTTGGCCTCTACTTGGTGGGAGAAATTAATATTAGAGAAAATCATTTTTTTGATTTTTTTCCTTCCACTTTACCTTTGCTTTCTGCGACAGCTGTTTCGGCACACAGTCTGAAGAAGGTACTGTGTGCCGAAACAGCTGTCGCAGAAAGCAAAGGTAAAGTGGAAGGAAAAAAATCAAAAAAATGATTTTCTCTGACATTGTAATACCTTAAACATGAATTAGACCAACAACAATGTGCCAGTCGATCAACTATGTGCCTATACAGCTCCGACTTTTAAAACTGACTGAATACCTCGGGCTATTAGAATTCAATAGCGATTTTTACAGAAGTGGTGGTGTTTCTGGTCTCTGGTTTTAGAGAACTGTTCTACGGATTTTTATATGCATCAGTCGCACTGTTCGATTGTGTGTAATCATCTCTTACAGTCAATTCAAACTTGTTTAATGCTTTTACTGTTCCTAGATTTTGTTTCAATCCTGCAGACAGCAATTTCATGCTCAATTTAGGGTTAGTTAAACCGAGTTCCAATCTATATTATTTACTGCGATCCTGTCCCTCTTATTTGCTGACTTTACGGTAAGATTGTCCCAAAAATTTGTTTTTACTAAGTCTATATCAATTCTTCATACGCACTCAGAGAATTGTTGATGAGAGCAAGCCACATAGGCCTTGGTTCTTCAAGAGCCGTCGCGACACTATATTTATTTTAAGTCTATAACTAAAGTGAAAATTTTATAAAACTATAGTGAGTATTGAGCGGATTAAGAGTCCCTACCGGACATACAATCAAATCAATGCACCTTAAATTCCATGCAAAAATTTGATTTTAGTTCTTGAAGTTCTTAGTGCTCTCGCAGAGTTTTTCGACTTCCCAATAAAAAATTATCCATTTTTCTATTTGAAAATCAATGTACCTACAATTCAAAGCAATTTTTCCAGAACCTTCTATCGATGCAAAAATTTGATCTGCGGTTTTAAATATTTTCTTGCTTTCCAGCAGTTTTCCGAGTTCCCAGTACAAACTTTCTAGTTTTCCAATTGATAACCAATGCACTTACACCATGCAATTTTCCATTTGAAAACCAATGAGTTTTCATCAAGAACTTTCTATTTTTCCATTCGAAAAAACATTTTAAAACAAAAAAATTCCAAGCAAAAAGAATCAAATTTCTGACCTTTGTTTTGTGTTTTCGGTTTTCCCGCTTTTCCTTGAGGTTTTTTCATTTTTTTTTTTTTACAGAAACCATCAATATACACTAGTCAAAACAATTAAAGGAACACTTGAAAAAACTCAAAAATGGAGTGGATATTTGTAAGGCTGTATCTCAGTAGAAAAAAGTCGGATTGAAGTGAAATAAAAAGTTTTTCAAAGGTTATCATTTTTTCTTTTCAAATTATTTTGAGTTAAAAAAGTACCGTTAGTCGTTTTTGCTTGAGCGTTAAAAATGTTCACTCAATTTCAAAATCGAAAAAAAAATAAACTTTGAGTTGTCATAAAATGAGCGGAAATTTTTTTTCAATCCAACCAATCTAAGATTCAATTTGAAAATTTTGCTGGCTATAATTCACTGTTTGGTTCAGATCGCTATGATTTTTTTTCTAATAAAAAAATGGGTTCACATGCAAAAACATAATTTTGACTTTGGACCCTAATAACTCTTCTACATATTGACTTACAAAAAAACTAAAGGCAGATTTGAAAAATTTATTAAATGTTCTACACAAAAACATTTTGAAAAAATAAAAATATTGCTTTTTTCAATTTTTTTCTATCACTTTCAAAAAAGGTCCAAAATACGCATTTTTCAACTTTTTCATAAAAACTACCGTTATTTTGTGCTTTTCAGTGACACAACTAATCTGAGGCTTAATTATTAAAGCTCATAAAATTTCCTTGATTTTTGTGAAAATTTCACATCAATACGATTAACCGTTTCTCTGTTTCGATCAATCAAACTTACAAAACACTTTTTTTAATTTTAAGGAAAGTATTTTTTTGTCTTATTTTTCTGTTCTTTTGAATTTGTTTATTTTTTTAATTTTTTTTATTTTTTTCATTATCATTATGACTTTGTGAAATTCGGACGAATTTCCTTAGGGTTAGGTTAGGTTACAGTGGCTGCGGATTCAGAATCCACACACTTAGGCCAAAAGGAAAGGCCCATTGTGATACCATGAATCTAGAGAATTACTTCTTACTAGTCGAACCATTTTGAGCTTTTTATAAAGCGAAGAAGATATTTGATATCCTTATTAGCTAGTTCACTGGGGTTATCATAAAAGTACTCTCCCAGATGAAGTTTGCGTCTTAGTGAAAGAGCAGGGCAAGTGCAGAGAAGGTGAGAGATTGTTTCCTCTTCTTCCTCATCCATACAGCTCCTGCAGAAGTCATTTGAGGCTACACCAAGTCGTATTGCGTGTCTGCCTATAAGACAGTGTCCCGTAAGGACACCTATCAGGGAGCTAATGTGAAGTCTGCTTTGAGATAACAAGTCTTTAGAGCGCTTTAAGTCCAGTGAAGGCCATATGAGTTTCGTAGCTGCGCACGTTGGTAAGTTGTGCCACTTATAGTTTGTTCTCGTTAAAGCTGCTTCTTTTAGCAAAAGTTTACATGTAGCTATCGGTATACCTATCTTCTCCCTTTCAGGTGAAATAGGTATGACGGTTCCATTTTTAGCGAGTTCATCGGCTCTACAATTTCCTTCGATGTCTCTGTGACCCGGCACCCAACAGAGGTGAATGTTAAATTGCTGCGCCATCTCCATCAGAAACGATCGGCAATCGAGGGCCGTTTGAGATTTGGTTGAGACACCATCGAGAGATTTAATAGCAGCCTGACTGTCAGAGAAGATGCGGATATCAGAAGTTGATATCACGTTTTCTCTTAGCCAGGAGAGAACCTCTTTAATCGCTAAGATTTCCGCTTGGAAGACGCTACAATGATTGGGAAGGCGGAATGAGATGCTTAGATTAAGCTTTTCTGAGTACACACCACTACCAACTCCATCACTTGTCTTGGATCCATCTGTATAAAAATGAATGCCTTTGTCATCCAGAAGTTTTTTGTCTTCCCATTCTTCTCTGGATGGAATGGATATCTGGAAGTTTTTACCAAATTGTGGTTTTGGAATGGTGTAGTCTATGTACTTTGGTATAGAACCGAAAGAGTTCAAAATGATGGAGTGTCCCACATTATTGTTGGTCCATTGAGATGAGGCGTTGAGTCTTATAGCGGTACTCGCTGCCACTTGTTTGCTAAAAATGTCGAGGGGTGCCAGATGGAGGAGAATGTCTAACGCTGCTGAGGGTGTGGTTCTCAAAGCCCCGCTTATGCAGAGACAAGCAGTGCGTTGGACTCTGCTGAGTTTGTCACAGTAGGTGACTTTCTCCAGTGCAGTCCACCATACTGCAACCCCGTACATGAGAATTGGTCGAATGACCGATGTGTATAGCCAATAGGTTATGCGAGGTTGAAAACCCCATTTGCTTCCTATGGCTTTCTTGCAAGAGAAAAGAGCTACTGTGGCTTTCTTAACTCTTTCCTGAATATTAGGTTTCCAACTTAATTTTTTGTCTAATATCAGACCAAGATATTTGGCTTCATTGGTGAAAATTAGTGGTACACCTTTTATTGAAGGGGGTACAATTACTGGGATCTTGTATTTCCGTGTAAAAAGGACAAGGTCCGTTTTTTGAGGATTAATACTAAGTCCACAACGATCAGCCCATCTAGTGAGCATATTAAGTGCGTTTTGGAGGAGGTCTCTCAGTGTATTTGGATGTTTTCCTGTGACGGCGATAGCAACATCATCGGCATACGCAATCACTCTGTAGCCTTCCCTCTCGAGGGATATTAGCAATTCGTTAACTACTATGTTCCACAGGAGAGGGGACAGAACACCACCTTGCGGAGTGCCTCTACTGACAGACCTTTTCGTACAAAAATCCCCCATCTCAGAGTTGATGATCCTGCTATTAAGCATTAGATTGATCAGCTCACAGAGTGAGTATTCGACGTTTAGGGTCGTCATAGCAGAAGTGATAGCAGATGTGTCAACGTTGTTGAAAGCACCTTCAATATCCAGGAAGGCAACCATAGTATACTCCTTTTGCTCTAGGGAGTATTCGATAGTTCTTACCAGAGTATGCAAGGCTGTTTCCACCGATTTCCCTTTGCAGTAAGCATGCTGAGACATCGATAGTCCCCTATCAATGCTATTACGTATATGGATATCAATCAATCGTTCCAGCGTTTTGAGAATGAAAGATGATAGACTAATAGGTCTTAGATCTTTAGGGTTGACATGCGAGCATTTGCCCGCCTTGGGAATGAATACTACTTTTACCTCTCTCCATCGCTGAGGTATATAGGCCAGATCTAGACAACTTTTGAACATCATCTCAATGATGGGCAGAGTTATATCGATGGTGTGTTGTAGCTCAGCTGGTATGATTTGATCTGGACCTGGAGATTTATAAGGTTTGAAGCTATTCAGAGCCCATGTCAATTTTTCTTTTGTGACAAGACCTTGAGGAAAAGTTAAGTTAATACCCGATCCAGGACGGTTTATTGTATTAACGGATTTGGAGCTATCTGGGAAGTGGGTATCTAATAGCAGGTTTAGCGTTTCTTCGCAAGAGTTAGTCCATGTACCATCTGAGTTTTTGAGACAACTAGGCATGGTTGGATTTGTCGAGAGAATCTTCCTTAGCCGCGATGCCTCCGAGGACTCTTCTATTGAGCTACAGAAGGATCTTTTGGCTGTTCTCAATTCTTGTTTATACTTTTTGAGGGATTCCTTATAGGACTCCCAATCTTGGAGGTGTCTAGACTTTTTTGCACGGTTAAAAAGCCTTCTACAACCTTTCCTGAGTATTTCTAGTTCAGCAGCCCACCAATGTGGTTTTCTCTTTCCTTGCACTGTAGTGAGGGGACAGGCAGTTTCCATAGCTTTATTGAGGGCTGCTGTAAGCTCATCAACTTTTTTATCGAGTTCAAGAGCGCATAAGGGAGGATCATTAAGTTCTGGTTTAATCAGACTTTTCAGAGTTGTCCTATATTTTGGCCAATCTGTTTTCCTATAGTTCCGGAAAGGGATCGGTTTTGGGGACTCTTCACTAAGAGTGAATTGGATGTACCTATGATCGGAGAACGAGTGCTCCTTTGATACTCTCCAATTCAATACTTTATTCGAGAGATGCAACGAGACAAGAGTGATATCTAAAACTTCTTGACGATTTTTAGTAACAAAGGTTGGTTCATTGCCAACGTTACTTACTACCAGATTAGTTGTTAAGATGTAATCAAAAAGAGACTCACCTCTGTCATTTATATCGGTACTACCCCACGTAGTATGGTGCGCATTGGCGTCACAACCGATGATTATGCTGGTTTTGAGTCTTGTTGATTCAGCGACCGTCTTCTCCAGAGTGGTACCAGGCAGTGGGCCTTGGTGGTCGTGGCCCAAATACGCTGATACCAGCCAGTAGGTATGGTTGTCTATTACCATACTGGCTGTGGTGACGTCGTTATCACTGAAATTAGGGAGTAAAAATACATTTTGACTACGTTTTACTAGTATGCAGGACCTTGGGTTACCTTTTCCCGTTACATGTAAGACGCAGTAGCCAGGAGTTTTCAATCCTCGAATCCGGGATTTCCCAATCCAGGGTTCTTGGATGAAAACGACATCTTCCCCAGTTTTTGACAGGCGGAGAAGAAGGGAGGCCGAAGCCTTAATAGAGTGTTGGAGATTAATCTGTGCTATTTGCAGCATTTTGGCTACAATTAGGCAGATCAACCTCCACCACTGTTAAATCCAGTTCATCCAGATCGGACGAAGGGGAACCTAGCAGTTCATCTTCTTCCTCACTGGAGAGAACTTTGTTGGATGAGTCATCAGTCTCCATTAGGGATAAACTTTTGACGTTTTCGGAAGAAGACTGTGCCGCGACAGAAGAGGGCCCTGGTACAACATCATCCCCATCCAAGGATGGGAAAGTGATGATAGCACTGGGACCCCCCACGTCTGGCGACACAGCTTCTGAGTGTAGGGAAGAAGATTGCGCCGCGACAGAAGAGGGCCCAGGTACACCATCGTCCTCATCCATGGATGGAAAGGTGATAGTAGCACCAAGATCCCCTACGTCTTGCGACACAGCTTCTAAAGTGGGTTGTGGAGGCTCGCATAAAGCGTCTACCTCATCTTTTTTGTATATTCGGAGAGTAATCGTCTCGAACCCGTATCTTATCACTCCCTTGTCTCGCACCAGAGAGGCCGCAGAGTCCTTATTGATAACGATAATCGCACTTCGATAAAGACCCTTCGGCTCCTCCAGTTTCGCGATCTTCCAGTCGTGACAGGAGAGGTCCGGGTTGCTAAGCCTGATCATCTCATGGATGTCTTCAGGACATGCAGGCTCAATCGGGATCCAAGCTCGAGCTCTCGGCCTGCAAGGAATATCTTCCTTTGCAACAACCTCGAGTTTTGCGCCTGGCCAAACTTCGCCCAGCATGCCGACAGCAAGCGTATATAGATCGCGTGACCTCTGATCGTTACAAACGATGAGTTTGACATGACCTTGATGCCAACCCCCATCGCTTGTTACAGGTGGTGGACCCGGATGCTCTCGCATGACTTTGAGAAAGCCAGCCGAGAGCTTCAGTTTCACCATCTGCCAACGGTCAGAGGAGATCGCGCCATCAATATTGCTTCTGTCAATGACCGCAACCACGATTTTGTTGTGTTCCTTAAGCACATCACTAAAAGGTTTAGTGAGAGGTACTTTAGGAATTTTGGGAGTGCTGGTGTTCTGCACTTTGGGTTTCTTAGGGATGGGAGTGGACTCCTCCAGAGACCTTTGTCGCTTTGACGTGGAGTCGCAGCTGGTCCTAGATTTGGCTAAGATGGATTTAGCCCACTCAATCTTCTTGCTATGAATGGGACTACTACCATCCCCCAATGTTGCACCAGAGGATTTTAGCAGTCTCATCGCATAGCGACGCTGTTTATAAAGGTCCCTAGGTTGGATGGTCGTCTTCGTAGTGGAGGCAGGGTCGTTATTCACGACGCTGCTAACACCACGGAGACTACCACTAGGACCATCCTGGAGAGGTTTACTCTCTTTGGTAGTGGAACTACCGACATGAGGAGGCGCTTTCGCCAGGGATACCTTCTGTACCTCCCTAGAAGCTGGGCAATGACTTGGCACAGACCCCTCTCCTATGTTTGGCACAGGATTTACGACAGCCGACATTATCGCCGAATTTCCTTGATTTTAATGAAAATTCGTCCGAATGTCACAAAGTCATAATGATAATGAAAAAAATAAAAAAAATTAAAAAAATTAAACAAATTCAAAAGAACAGAAAAATAAGACAAAAAAAAACTTTCCTTAAAATTGAAAAAAAGTGTTTTGTAAGTTTGATTGATCGAAACAGAGAAACGGTATCACTGAAAAACACAAAATAACGGTAGTTTTTATGAAAAAGTTGAAAAATGCGTATTTTGGACCTTTTTTGAAAGTGATAGAAAAAATTGAAAAAAGCAATATTTTTATTTTTTCAAAATGTTTTTGTGTAGAACATTTAATAAATTTTTCAAATCTGCCTTTAGTTTTTTTGTAAGTCAATATGTAGAAGAGTTATTAGGGTCCAAAGTCAAAATTATGTTTTTGCATGTGAACCCATTTTTTTATTAGAAAAAAAATCATAGCGATCTGAACCAAACAGTGAATTATAGCCAGCAAAATTTTCAAATTGAATCTTAGATTGGTTGGATTGAAAAAAAATTTCCGCTCATTTTATGACAACTCAAAGTTTATTTTTTTTTCGATTTTGAAATTGAGTGAACATTTTTAACGCTCAAGCAAAAACGACTAACGGTACTTTTTTAACTCAAAATAATTTGAAAAGAAAAAATGATAACCTTTGAAAAACTTTTTATTTCACTTCAATCCGACTTTTTTCTACTGAGATACAGCCTTACAAATATCCACTCCATTTTTGAGTTTTTTCAAGTGTTCCTTTAATTGTTTTGACTAGTGTATATATACAACAGTATCTACCTTTTAACCTTGACAATGTTTGCATATAATATCTGTTGGGCCATTTCGGAGTCCATAAAATACAAATATACAAACACACAAACATACATATGTGCATTCTTTTTATGTAAAAAAAGATAAGAGTTTTTTTTTTAATATTGTTGCAATTAATGCTGAAATGAGCATTGTTTTCATTATATTAGGAATGTCTTAGTTTTCTTACTCCCATTAAAAAATTGCTAAACCGATTTCGCTAAAAACTGATTCAGTTCTCAATAAAGCAATTTCGCGTCGATTGAAGTCCGTTTCATGTCAATATCATGAGAGGTTCGCGAGGTAATCGAGGCGAAACGTACATACGATCATACGCACTTTCAAACATATTCTGGTGAACTTGAAATGTGATGTTAAAAATAGCTTCTTAGAGCTCAAAAATAATGTGAACGCGCGTTACCAGCATTGTGTAGTGTATTTCAACAATCCAATTTTTAATTTCCCAGAAGAAGTTATTGTAATGGGGCCGATTTTGCGAATCTCCAGTTTTTGCATATCTCCATGTTTCGAGGTCTGTGGGCGTGTATGTATGTATTTTCATATGTGCGTTACGTTTTTTTTGGTGGTGCGACAGCTCTTGAAAAGCCAAGGCCTAAGTGACTTACTCTCATCAACAATTTTCTGGGTGCGTGTGAAGAATTTTGGGGACCTGCAATTTAACGCCGCTCCGAACGGCAAAGTTGATAGGCACTTTTTCATGACAGATTGATACTATTTGAAGTTTGTCAGTTCTTCGCAAGAGGCAGTACCCGTGGAAGATGAAAAAAAACTTGATGGGCACGAGTAGGACTCGAACCCACGACGTGCTGCTTAGCAGCCAACGCACCTAACCACTAAGCCACGCACGGGCAGCTGCAAGTAATTGTTTTTTTTTTTTTTGCTAACAAAGCCATATAAATGAATACAAAATAAAAATATTTTACTCTAGAATATAAATTAACCTATTAATGCGCTGTTATAACTTCGCAAGATATAATATATTACGATTTGAACTTCAATTATCAACCCTTGTAACATGTTTTATTTGATTTAAATAGGTCACACTAATTGAAGGTTGAAATGAACAAGTGTTTTATGGCATTTTTTTAGCACGTATTTTCAAAGGTGAATGATGCTTCATAGCTGTCACTTGTTTTCTTGTCTCCTTCTTACTATAACGCTTTAGATTAACCGTCTATTTCTCATGTATGTGAGACCAAAAATGTAAACAAAACTTAACCACGTGGAGAGTGTCCCTACTCATTATTAGATATACCCTGGTCGTGTGGTCCACATGGGTCACACTAATTTTTTTTTATTTTGAATTTGAACAACCAATAAACCAATGTACCAAGAATCATCGATTTTATTAAGGGGGGGTTTCCCATGTAAAAAAGGTTGGGCTTTTGCGCGAAACTGTGTAGCGTTCGCAATTTTTCGAATATTTTAATAAAACAAACGGTTTTCGATTGATATTAAATAGGGTCAAATGTTTGTGCAATTAAAAAAAATAAATAAAAATTCGATGTACCTCAAAAACGACAAACTATAAAATTTTGAAAGACGCTTGCGCTAACTAATGGGAAATGGGTTAAATATTACATTTTTATTTATTTTATATTTTTTTTATAATGACAATATATCATGTTACTTAACGTCGTTGTTTTTTTTCGATTATCCTTATAATTTTTTCCACACAAAATTCGAAAAACAATGAAAAATACAGCAAATTACGTAAAAAGTATGAATGCATTTTTTAGTATAACTTCTAAAATATAAAAGGTAGTGAAGTCAAATCAACTTTTTTCAAAGCTTTAAATATGTAATTTCAGCGGAG
This sequence comes from Sphaerophoria taeniata, assembly GCA_943590905.1. NCBI lineage: Eukaryota > Metazoa > Arthropoda > Insecta > Diptera > Syrphidae > Sphaerophoria > Sphaerophoria taeniata. The sequence goes on from OX016541.1 coordinate 33,237,394, forward strand.
TATTTTTTTTTATTTTTGTTTTTATGTTTGTCAAATGTTTTTGTTAACACAAACACAAAAAGTACCTATTTTTTGTCTAGCATTTTGCGCGTTTGCCCGGGAAATTGATTTATATATTTTTGAATTTTTTGAAATATTTTTTATATGAAAGATTAATATATGTATTACTAAACTTCGTTGTTTTTTTTTAATTTTTCACCTGTAACATATTTAAAAATAAACTTTAAAATGTCAATATTTGTAAGGTAATTGTAAGTGAAATATGGGCAATAAAACTAGCAAATATTTTTTTTATTGTTTTCTGTTTTTTTTTTTATTCAATTCAAATAACAAAACAATTTGTTTGCTAATGGTCTTTTTAATTTGAATTTTTGAAAAATCGTCTATTTTGCGTTTTTTGTCAAAAAATAATGGTCGATCACACACACAAAGAAGCTGGGTTCAAGGGAATGCCACTAGGTGGTGCTGCAATTTGTTTTGCTTTCTCTTCTCTTTCTTACAAAAGATGTTTTTTCTCCTCAACAGAAAATGTACTTTTTGTTCTTCAATTCATAGAAGTGTGAAGAAAACTCGATATTGCTTTACATAGAAGTAGAAGAAAGATGCAAGATGAGAAAATAGATATGTGCAGATGACATAATTATAGAAGAAGGGTTAGAGTAGAGCAGGAGATAGAGTAAGCGCATAAAAAGAATGCGGTAAGTAAGTGGCTTCTTTTTGTTTTTTGTTGTTGGACATGACAAAATAAGAAAATGAATGAGGTACAAAGCATATCGCACATGTGCGATAATTTCTTATCATATCTTTTTGTTTTGGTGGTTGCGAGGGAGATTTGCGATTTATTAGAATATATGACAAGTTCAAGTGCAATATGTATTATTTTTTTCCGACACCTTGTATAGCTCAAAAATGTTGTGTAGGTAGGTAGGTAGTAAGAAGTAAGGTCGTAGGTACTACAAATAAATGGGAGAACCCAATTAATTTTTTAATTCGTTTGGAACAAATAAGTATAGGGTGCCTCAGTAAGAGTGCACTTTTCATTTAAAAATAAAGACAAGTATTTTATGACAGAGTTGTGATATTTTTATTGTATTGTAAGAGGCCAGTTATAGCTAGCATTGAAATGGATCCGGAAAATCTTTGAATGGATATTTAACTATGTGTTCTTTTGAAAAGAAATTATATACCAATCGATCGGAAATCACTCCAAGAATTTTTATTGACATAAAAAAGTTCAATTACACACTCATTTTTTCATTAAAATGTGTTTTCCTATTTTCCGGTTGTAAATTCATTTTCCTGAACACTTTTTTTTATATAATTTGCACACACTAAAGGCACAGATAATAAATTTATACAGACGTCTCATCCCTGCAGAAAAAAAGAAACATATTTTGCTCTTAACTGACAACGCCTTAACTGACAAGGAGCTTTTGAAAGCTTTTTTCCTTGCCTAAGTATTCATTTATGGGCACGAAAATAGATTTTGAATGCATTAAGTGAATGCATTAAAGCTTTTGGAAAAAGTTTTCTTTTATAACTTTCAGTTTCATATATAATTTCTCGCCATAAGGGTGAGATATCTGCATAAATTTATTATCTGTGCTAAAACGGCTTTTTATACCCTTATTATGCAAGAGACACAGTGAGCGCATTAAGAATTAAGAAAAGGGTTTGAAAGTAAGAGTCAGTGTACATTGATTTTGAATTCATCAACATTGCAATGACTGATAAGAGAGCAAGATGCCAGACTATCAAATGCCTTTGAAATATCAAGTGCAACGATGTAAAGATTTGTTCCACTGTTCTGTGAGATAAACCATCAGATCACCAGTGGATCTGTTGCTGCGAAAGCCGTACTGCCGATCATTATGAAGCTTTCGGTCTTCGAGATATTTCTTGAGCTGATAGTTTCCATGACCTTAGAAAGAAGGGTAAGTGCAATCGGACGATAATTGGAGGGAGAAGAAGATTCGTCTTTTTTGGGATTGGCTGGACAAATGCTGTTTTCCAACTGCTCGGAACGAGCCTAGAAGAAAAGGAGAGATGGAAAAGCTTACGCAAAGGTTTTGCCAGCGTGGAAGAACACCTCTTCAGAATAATAGCGGGGATACCATCCGGACCAGCGGATTTATGTATGTTGAGATCCTTTTGAACTCTCACCACAGCACTAGTGCGGAAGAAGATTTGTCCCATGGAATCATTGACATGCTCAAGAACAGGCGGAGTCATGGCACTCTCTGGCAGCGAAGAGTTGGCGACGAACTGCCTAGCAAAAAGGTTAGCTTTCGCGAGGGAGCTAACTAGCACTAAGCTATACCCGTGAATGTGAAATTCAGTAGGATCAGAATTCTCACCTGCTTGGGTTTCACTTAGCTGGCCTGTTTGAAACAGTGTGGATGTACGTAGCAAGAATATTCGTACGTAGCACACGAACATTACAGTAGACTACCCTGAAATTTTCACTCATTGCAAGTTAGAAAAAATAAAATGAAATTAAATTGAAGGGATTCTTTACGATTGTATTATGTCAAAAAATTAAACAAATCATTCCAATGATTTTCGTTTCAATTTTGTACAATTTTCAATGATAGAATTACGGCAGGGAAAAAATTCCTGACAGAAATTTTCAATTATTGCTATAACCGACCTATCAGAAACATTCCAATGATGTGTTTCAATGATGAAAACCAATTAAAGCTGTAACTGGCCTCTAAAGAAAATATATTCCGATTAAGTATGGAATAAAATATCTGTAGATGACCCCCCGACTCCAATGACAGGCCATTACTCTTTTCATGAAATTTTCCATAACTTTTGCGTAGAGATGTGGCTGTATCTCACCGATGGCACTTTGGATTTCCGATTTGAGCTCAGGAATCGTTTCCGGTTTATGTGCATACACCCGAGATTTCACAAAGCCCCAAAGCCAGTTGACATCAGAATTTCATGAGAAAATGTGTTTTGGAAATAGTTGCTGCAATAAGTCGATTGTTTCATGCGCGGTGTGGAAGGTTGCGCTGTCTTGCTGAAACTACATGTTGTCCAGATTCATGCCGTCCAGTTGAGGCCACAAGAAGTCCGTTATGGTATTCCTGTAACGAATGCCATTTGTTTTCGGGTATTCGGCAATACTCTCGTTTAAAGCAGCAACGTTTTCAAGACACCGACCGGTACGTTGACGCAAAGAATTCTTATTATCCGTAATTGATCCCGTTTTTTCAAATTTCTCAGCAGAAAATTTTCCGAAGTTTGCGAGAGTATTTACAATTATAACGCGTTGTTCTTTCGAAAAACACTCCATTTTTAATAATCAGAATAAACAGAGGTGGCAGCTGTCAAATTTCAGAGTTGACACTTGCATAAAAATCCAATTTTAAAAAGAGCACTCTTACTGAGACACCCTCTACTTGCATCGTTTTATTGCGTAAGGTCAAAAATTTCAATAATAGGTTCATGACTCTTTTGAATAAACTGTTCATCTGTCTAAAAGATGAAAGGTACCTGCCTGTTACAAACGCAATCATCGCCCAATAAAAGAATTTCCATTTCATATAAAATAGTTATCCTGCCTCTTCAAAAATTATTTATTTACTCCTCGCAAGAGGAAACATAAATAAATAATCTTCTCATAAAGGCAGTGATGCCAGATGAGATTTCGAAAATCCCACCAATTCAACAAAAAGAAACCACTATATTTGTACTAGACAAAATAAAAAACCACCATGTCGTTCTCTTACTTTAAAAAAAAAAAAAAAAATAGAGTGGCGCGACAGCTCTTGAAGAGCCAAGGCCTAAGTGGCTTACTCTCATCAACAATTCTCTGAGTGCGTGTGAAGAATTGAGGGGACCTCCAATTTAACGCCGATTCCGAACGGCAGTTGAGAAGCACTTTTTCATGACAGATTGATACTCTTGGAAGATTTGTCAGGTCTTCGCAAGAGGCAGTGCCCGTGAAAGATGAAATAAAATTTTGGCCTGAGTAGGACTCGAACCAACGACGTTCTGCTTAGCAGCCAACGCACTTACCAACTAAGCTACGGGCAACTGTTTTCTCTTACTTTAGATACTCCTTTATTTACAAATAAATCAAAGCATTTGTAGGTAAATAGATATGTATTTCAAAAAAGGTGGATGTTTAGGTTAAATTAATATTTGGCATTAAATTAAATTCATGTGAAACAGATTCTAAAGTTGTTTCACTTTCTTCATCTTCATTAACCATTTTCGAACGCTTTATTTCATAAACATTTTCGGAATTGAACTTCGCCAACATAGCTTTTGAAGGCTCGAAATTGACACAGCCTCCGGTGCCTTAGCTATACCGAACAACCGAACCCTCAAAACTGAGTCGGCTGTTCCTATTTTCAGTCGATTCCTTAGTTGGTTTTTGACTATGTTAACTAATGTTAACTATGGAAAACGCCCTTTCCACTGAAGCGTTTGAGATTGGAAGGCACAAAAGGAAGTGCAAAGGAGTATAAAGGAATGAAGGCTGATGGGTAGGTCGAATTAACTGGCATGTTTTAACAGCATTTAAAACTTTTTCCCACCATAAATCCCACCATGATTTTTTTCCCACTATTTATCCCACCAAACAGATGATTTCCAACCATTTTGGTTGGAAAAACCACCAATCTGGGAACACTGCATAAAGGTTCATCTTTTTTATATTTCTTCAACTAGCCAAACACAAAAAGAAATAAAAACCTAACCGCTTATCACATCGCGATGTCTCGTGCTGCAACAACAATATCTATGATACCACTTTTCTTGTACCTACTTACATGCATTGTTTTCATAATACATATTCCTAGCTCAAAGAAAAAAAGGAAAAAATGTGCACATTTCTTCACTTGACACATATTTTTTAGGGTCTTTTTTTATTGCATTGCATGTATGTATATGAATTTGCTTCCTTTTCTACCTAGACGTGCGTCGTCTGCGTATATTGCCTTTTTTTCTCCGTCATGTGCCTGATCGTGATCGTGGAAACTGGTTCTTGCAAATTTTCGTCTGAGATAAAAAAAAAGGAATCGGTGAAGAGCAGAGGCCACTAACACATATAAATTCATTTACATGAAATCTGAGTTCGCTATTCTGGGACACATACCCTTAACAGTTTTACATTAATTCTTTCGAATATCATTATAGGATGTTTTTCGAAAAAAATAATTACAAATTTGAAAGTAAAAAACAGTAAAAAGTTTAAAGCGGAAAACACAAAGCTGCTTTGCTGTTAGCGTTGAGTGACGTAGATATAAAGTTCAAGCATAGGAATTGCTAAAAACCTATCACAAAGCAGCTTTGTTGCTCAAACTTTAAACATAGTGTGTTATTACACTCAGACGTTTTTAGTAAGACGCAAATAAGTGCGAAAAAGAAAGTAGGTGAAATAGTAATACTTTAAAAAATCTCCACCCCCACAATTGTGGGTTCAAGATTTTCGGATGTTTTTTGACGTTTGTTATTCTCGTCTTTCTTTGTTTTTTGGAGTTGCTTTATTTCTATTTCAAGTGTGATTCAGTAAACAACGAATATGCCACCGGAAAATTTCAAATGGAATAAAAAATTCAGTTTTCTTTAATAATTTTCACTCAGTGACATTTGACTTTGTGTGAGAACAAAACAATGAAAGAGAAGTTTCAAAAACAGTCAACCGAAAAACATCCGAGTGTAATAATGCGAGATTGACGGAATGAGTGTTCAAAAGAAAATCTACGAAACACGCAGCATGAAAAAAGTCTGGGTGTAATAACACACATACTGTAAGAACCCCGTAACATAAACGTAACGTCTCAAAAGCTGTAGCAAAAGTAGAAATATTTTCTACTTTTTCGTATGTATTTGCTCACCGACATGTTTTACTTCCTTTTCGCTTCAGCTGTCGGTTTGTTTTCAAAAATCAAAATAAATTAAATTTTTGAGAAATTTTTTTTTGAAAAACATAAAATAATAGGCGGGGAGCCCTCAATCCTGAAAGTGCACTTACACGGATTTCAAAATTTTTTATATTAAAAGATAGTTTAAGGAAATACCAACAAATTAAGCCCGGTATGACGAGGCCTATCCTGGCACCAGTATTTTTTTTGCAATTTTTTGCATTATTAATAATTATTGATAATTTGCACTTATCGCGGATTTTAATTTTAAATAGCGCATATTATTGGAAATTTAATGTGCTTTCAGGAAAAAATGGTATGACAGCTGCCATCCTGGCACCAATGTCTGTCATACCTATTTTAAAATTTTGTCACTCATATGTTTTTAAAATAGGTATGACAGACATTGGTGCCAGGATGGCAGCTGTCATACCATTTTTCCCGAAAGCACATTAAATTTCCAATAATATGCGCTATTTAAAATTAAAATCCGCGATAAGTGCAAATTATTAATAATGCAACAAAATGCAAAAAATACTGGTGCCAGGATAGGCCTCGTCATACCGGGCTTAATTTGTTGGTATTTCTATAAACTATCTTTTAATATAAGAAATTTTGAAATCCGTGTAAGTGCACTTTTAGGATTGAGGGCTCCCGGTGTATAAAATTAGTAAAATGGCAGATGTCAGTCAAAGTTCAATCCAAAGTAAAGAAACGTAACGGAGTCAACGCTAACAGCAAAGCAGCTTTGTGTTTTCCGCTTAAGTTTTTGTATCAAGTCGCTATTGGTATTTCCCTGACTGCATGCATACGCATTTCTTAACCAGTGATTCATGTTTTTAATATGATTTTGTATTACGAAATAAATGTTCTTTATTAAGTGTAAATTGGTTCCCTTTACTAAGCCACTCTATGACTAACACAGTATTTTGAAGTCGAAGCTGAGTTGTATTGTATCCATTTATTGGTGTCCATTACGTTTTCTGGAAATTTTTTATATTTTTTATTTTACTCGTGTCTATTTTGTTTATTTTCTTAGGCCTTTGAAAACGTAGATTTTTATCTTAACTTGGTGTCTGAATACATTTTGGTTACTACGGCGAATACGTGATTTTTACTTGCGACATGTACATATATACTGCAAGTTTTGCTTTCGTAAAAAATCGAGCTCCAGAGCTTGATCAAGTACGACTTTATTTAATGGAAAATTCGATGGTTCCGACTTTTCTGAGAATATTCGAATTTTTAATCTGAAAAGCAAAAATAAAAAACGGGTAAAGCGAATTTGCTCAAACTTCTACCACTATTTCATGGAAAAGGCTGTAGATGCGAATAAAGTCAGACGAATAGAATCACCAGAACCACTTATTTCAAATTTCATGGTAATGTCATATTTGACTTAAATCTCAGACTCGTTTTTTTCGAATGCAACTAATCAGAACACAACATAAACGCTAAGAACTCTTCATCAACTCATTGTCACCCAACGATCAAGAAAAAAATTTTTATTTGTAATGTTGGACAAAAAAACCTTTTAATCAAATAAACATTGTTTCCCAAAACATAACTTTTATAACATAACATAACATCATATTATTCCCAATCACTTCATCACATGTTCAACAAGTTCTTTCCTTTTCACACATTCCATTTTGCTTCCATTGATAGATACATAGTTCAATAACATTATTTGATAACAAAAAAAAAAAAGAAATAAACAAAACAAAAGAAAAATAAACAATCCCTCTCGAAAATTTGTGTGAGACCGGCAAAACCGGTGTCTCCTCAGTCCTCTCCTCAAATCTGTCATTAAACCCAGCATATGCAGCAATGAACAAAATTTTACACCAACAACAAAATTATTGAATTTAGGAGCAGGTTTTATTCTCTCAGATAGTATTAAAAAAATAACAGGGTACGTGTTATGATACTTTTTTCTTGGTGCAACAAGTTGACATGAAGCATGAAAAGGACTTGAGTGGACATGGTATATGTTGTAAAAAAAAATGCCGAGAAAGGGAGTATAAGGAATAAGGCATCAGTTGATGAATCTCAGTCTGATATTTTACAAAAAATCATAACGAACATTTTGAATACTGTTTCTTGTAAGAAGTTTATAAAACAGTTTAGAAAATAATTAAGATCATCCTCAAAATTATAATGAAGGTTGATAGCACTTTCCGAACCCTAACACTTTTTAAGTCTTTTACACTCTTAAAATGTCTATACCAGATTTGACCTAGGAGAATGTAAGGGAATTTCTAATTCACCCCATAGACTTCTATTGTTACTTCTCTATAAACCGGTTGATGTATTTTATTAAACTTGTCTGGAACCGCGAACATATTCCATTTGTTCAACTTGACCCTGATAAGGAATGTTTTCAATTCGTTTAAAGTGATTAATTCAATCAATTGAACTTTTTAAGTGTGAATTTTTCTTTACAGGAATAGCTGCAGACTTAACAACATAAATTTCAAAACTTGATCAGCATAAAGAAGGAGTTTATTTTTACCTTATTCACTTCCTATTTGTCTAAGATTGATGCGTAGAAAATGATACTTTGTTCACGACTTGCACTGAATTCAAAAGAATTTGTGCTTTTTTGATGAAAACACTTGAGTCTTTAGTTAAGGCTTTCGGTTCACGCACTTGAATGTTCAATTTATTGATCAAATTTGACTTTTAAGCAAAAACAGAAATTTAAGTCACCCACGTGGCGATTGACACTTTGCTTTAACCAACCCTAAATAAAAACAACCTTCTTTATCGGCCGCTAATAAACGACTGACACTGAACTGAAACTAGAACTGAATTGAGAGAAAAGTCTGAGCTGAGCAGCGCTGCCACTTTACTCCTATAGCAGTAGATCTACTGCGTTTTGGCCCAAACGAAAATATACTGCGCAGCAAAACCAATCTACTCCTTTTTTAGAATTTTGAAAAAGAGTATATTTTCTAGACAACTTTACGAATCTTTCATTCAAAAATCTATACTAATATATTTAGAAAAGTACTACGTAGGTACTGATATTTGCTCTAATTTAAAAGATATTATATCTTACTGAGTAATTATAACAATAAAACAAACTAAACTAAAAAAAAACTAAACTAATATATAAAGCTGAAGAGTTTGTTCGTTTGAACGCGGTAATCTCAGGAACTACTGGTTCGAATTGTAAAATTCTTTTTGTGTTAGATAGTCCATCAATCGAGGAAGGCCTTAGAAGCTACTTTACAATAGACTGTGACCAATAGGAGCGAAGAATCTGTTGAAAATGTTGAAAAAACGGCAAAAAATATTAATTTTTCTGCGTTTTAACGCTCTTTTCTCAGGAAGTGCTTTGTCAAATCGATCAATTCTTTTTGTGTTGAATTGTCCATTTTTCGAGGAAGGCTTGAAGCGATATAATACTACGCTGCAATAGGAGCGAAGCGTCAGAGAAAAATGTTGCAAAAACGGCAAAAAATATTCATTTTTGAAGGCTGGTATTGTTTGCTTGAACGCGCTGTTCTCAGGAACTGCTAAATCAAATTGAAAAATTCTTTTTGTGTTGGAATGTATCAATTTTTAAGCTATACAACGGTACGGTGCAATAATAAGAGCAAAGCATGTATGAAAAGCTTTGCTAGAACGTCGAAAATTATACATTTGTAGGCTTTGAGTTAAGGAGAATTTCGACTTAGGAAAAGTCGACTGTTATACAATTTTAAAATAACTTCAAAACAAAATTCCGACGGGCGCCTCAAGACGCACATCTGACCGTTGGACGAGGTACAGGCGGACGAAGTCGCGGCAACTGCTAGTTCAAAATAAACTCTTAACTCTGAATGCATTCATCGAAAAATTAAAACTACATTCGCTATTGGCTATCGGCTCAAAAACATCAAACTGAAAGCTGGCTGACACTAGATGTCGTACAATTGTGTTTGTTTTTATCGAATTGTTTCTTGTTTTTGATTTGTTGTGCTTTTTTTTGGAAATGGACAAATTTGTAACTAGGTCTGCAACGCCAAGGTATTATAGTCGTATCCATAGGTTTTGCATATTTTAAAATCTACTGCACTTTATTTCAATCTACTGCGCTTTTTTGTCGAATATACTGCGCTCAATTGTTCGAAGGGTGGCAGCGCTGGAGCTGAGCCACACCACAGAATAAAGTGTTAAGTTAAGGAGGTATATGAGAAACAACACTTTCCGAGATACTTTTTTGGGTAGGTATACATTACGATTACGACTGATAAGAGCAGTGTTGTAGATATTCTGTGAGCTTAAGAGAATTTAGGGAATAACGAATAGTCTTCGAGGTTGCGTTGGGTTTTCGAACCATTTTATTTGATAATATCAAATTTTTAAGGTTGAGTGTACGTCTGTACGTAAGAAATTCGCTTGGAATTCTTCGTTAAAGGAATAATAAACTGCTCAACCTTAACACTAACAACTTAAACAAAGAAATGATTTTTATCATAGCGCATTTCGACTACATATTGTTATTTTAGATACTCTTTTTTTCGATAAATACCCAAAACTTCTGGGAAACAAATCGACCGCCAGCTGATATGTGGTTTTCTTTTATGCTAATCATGACAACTAGTACAAAAAACCAAAGTGAAACACTGACCGTAAATATAGAGCTTAACATTTTTGTTTCCAGCAATTTTGTAGTTCCCAAAACACAATTATTAAGCTACGTGTACCTACACGATTGCCAGATCTGGCAATTATTGTAAGACCAGCAAACTTCTGACAAAGTGTGAAAATGAGCTGAAAATAAAATTTTTATTTACACGGTTTGCAGAAAATCTACAAATGTCTGCAAATATGTTGCAAAATATACCAAATACCTGGCAATAAATTTGTAAACATTTGTACTTTTGTAGATTTTCTGCCAACCACATTAAATTTAAAATCTAGAAATAATGAGCTGAAAGCTCATTCACAATAGAAAAATGTTCAAACTTTAAATATTCTTTCAATTGAAAAATAAAATTCACGTACATATTTACTTTAAACACATAAAAAGCCTGAAATCGTACCTTGGAATATTTGTCAAATTTGTCTGACAATAGCTGTGTTTTTTTGGCAAAGCTATCCGCATCCGCAGTAGTAGATTACATGTATTACAAAAAAAAACACGATACTGCTGATAAAAGTAGAAGTAGAATCATACTGCGGATAGAATTTTGAAGTTATTCGACTCTCGAATATAGTTTTTTGTTGTTTGACTTATGATAGTTGGTACACCTTTGTTGTTTGTAGTTTTCCATTTTTCAATGACAGCGTACTCTTTTTGCTCCTTTTATATTTGTTACTCTTTTTCAGATTATATACAACCAAACAGTCAATTCCGTTGCAACAGGAATTGAATTCTTACTTAATATATTAAAAAAATCAATAATCGTCTTTAAAATGATTGTTTTGAAGAAAGCAACGATGCTAAGTGGAAAGAGTATATGGACTATCAGAAGGCAAAAGAGGAAAGTCGGCGCAAGAAGGCAGAACTACTCAAAGAATATTTGAAGTCAAAACAAAATATGTATCAATAAAATAGCATGTTAAAACAAATTGTGTCTTTCTGGTTTGTTATTTCGAATTTATTCGGTCAACAATAGTCGGCCCTATCGAGGTAACCGTTGCGTCGGAGCGGAATTTTCTTCGACTTCCTCCGAATCAGAAACATTTTGCTTGTCGGAGAACTACCTCGTCGAAATCATTATTGGCCTCGTCTATTTCGCTCACCTCTGACGATTGATAGGGATAGTAAAGATCACCGGTGAGTGTCATATTTAAATCGTTATCCAGCTGAGGACGAGGAGCATACAGACCGTGACTCCAAATGCTCAGCTCAGAGTTTTGGTAATTGAGATCGCTCTCACATGTCGAACTTGAGGCGAATGTCCGTCGAATACTGAGAGCGAACATGTTGAGCGAATCCGAATTGACATTGCTGCCTTGGTTGTAGACAGCCATTTCACTGAGAGCATCATCCAATGAAATATAGACTCATCATCACCCATTACGATCGGTTTCCTTCGATCCTGAGGCGAAGGCAAATCGTTGATCTCACAAAGGCTTGGTGAAAAGAGCACGGGACTGCTGAGTCCAGGTCGGTTCTCGGCAATCGTTCGAATCGGCAATGGATTGGCCAGACGTTTTTGCTTCTTGAAGAATTTCTGCGCCACATTTACATATCTGATTTGGTTTGTAGAATATATCGGCATTGGGAATTTCTTGGGTCATTATCACTGGATTGTGCACATACTGCTGGCGATTCAGTTGGACAATGCTCGCCGATCCGGAGGGCGTTAATAATTTACTTGGACTGTCGATTCGATTCATTTCGCTCTTCAGATGGTTACTGCGAGAGCTGGGCGGTCGGTTTTTTTAACATTGACTGATCGAAAGCGACGCGCGCCGATTGAACCGTTTCGCAAGTCTGATGGTAGGTAACGGTGATGTTGACTTCTTTGGTATGGTCACTGTCACTTATGTTCCGCGTGCGGCAGCAGCAAAAATTACGACAACTCAATTGGCTCCATTGGAAGCGGACATCGCTACGAGAAATCGAGTAGAATACCAGCAGGAAAATTCCCAAATCGATTTTGGGAATTTTCCTGCTGGTATGAGATTGCGAAGATTATACCGAAAGCTTCTTCTTCTTAAATTCGTTTACTTTTATTCGGCGAGGAAAAAATATTTTTTGATGTTTTTATTTTTCAAATAATTATTTGACATATTTCATATTATTATTTGATTCTGTAGTACCAACTTTTAAATACAAAAACTTAACTACTGCGGATCCGTTTTTTTGGTAAATCCTACTGCACTGCGGATAGATTTGCCAAAAAAACACACCTAGTAAAAATTAGGAGCAAAACAAGTTGTCTATAAATAAATTTGGTGTGTGCACGATTGTCTGCCATTTGAGGAGACAAATGTTTCACTAACAGCTTCACTTTTATAATTTTCTCATCTTCTTTTAGGGGAGTCAATGAAGCGAAAAATACGGCCTGACCTCCGAATTTTTTTACTGTGAACCGATTTGCATGAAATTTTGGAATTAGGCTTGTCTTACCCTTAACTTCAAAAGTGAAAATGATTTGAACTCCGCCACCACCCTGGGGGTGGTTGCCACCCCTTCTCGGGGGTGAATTTTTTTTTTCAAAATAACCTCGGATATCGATAGAAGGCCTAATTTTAAGCAAAAAATCGTGTATAAAATTTTTCAAAAAATCCAATACTTTTCAAGTTATTGGCAATTGAAAATTCGCAATAATAACACTCCGAAATTTTCAGTTAGAGAAATAAAAGTAGAAATAAAATATGATAAGTTTTTGGACCATAACTCCTTCAATTTTCATGCTATCACAATTTATAAAAAACCATTGTAAAGGTATTTAAGAGAGCTACAACATCCTTCATTGCAATATGTAGTAAAAAAAAATTCAAAACGGTGAAGGGTTAAAGGGCTTAAGAGAGGCTGTGATTGCGCTGCCACGCGCTCTTTAAACAATCATATCTCCGTCAAGTTTTGTTTGACAGAAAAAAAAAAATAGAAACCAAATTGTTTGTCAGAAAAATATGTACCTAAATTTTTATTTATGACACTTTTATACGTATCTGTCGTCATTATATGAAAAAAAAGTGTTTTTTTTTTTTTTAATTTGAAATCTAGGTTTTTTTTTAATCGTGAGTTTTTCAAAAAATATGTGTCCTGAAGCAGCCAAACTGATAATATTTGTCAAACTCTTCATAATAAAGTTAATTCTAGGCGAAATACAATTAACTTTAATTTTGGTGGAAATGGCACTTAAGAAACCCATTGATTTAAAAGAAAAAAACATTAGATGCTCCCCTTATTTGCACTTATCTTACGTGCAAAAGACTTTTAATAGTGCTCATATTTAAGCTTATTTCAAGCACTATGAAACCCTTTTGTATTAGAATGCATAAAATGCATCTGCTCGCCACTAGATGGCATTGACCACATCGATTAAATTTCAGACAAAGTAAAAAACGGCTTTGATCTTTAATATCTACATAGCTTAATATTGCACTTAGAATACTTTATAAAAAACCAAATTGTTCATTGTCTTAAGCGTGCTTTACACGATATGGATTTTCCATATGGACTGTCACTTTTTATTTCCAAATGTATTTTCATATGTATGTCAAATTGGATTTTGTTTGTAAAATCAGAAAACCATTTAGACGATTTGGATTTTTCGTTTGTAGTTTCAAAACATTTTTTCGTCCAAAACACCTTAAATGTTTTATATAAGTATTATTTTTTATAAAAAAACACAAAATAATATAACAACTCACCTTTATCGTGCTCTCCATGTTAAAATATATACTTTTTTTGTCGTTTAAAAAAACCGATTTCGTCTGTATACAGATGAAATTTAGAAACAGTTCTAAATGAAAAAAATCCATATGGAATTTCCATCTGTATTTCGATATGGATTCTTAATACGTTTACACGATTTGTATAATATTCCATATGGAAAAAGTGACAGTCCATATGAAAAATCCATATCGTGTAAAGCACGCTTTACCTGCTACAGTTTTGTTCTCAATAAAATTTTCGATAAAACGTATATTTTTGGAGATATTTGCAAAAAACCGATTAAAAACGTGAACAAATTTCGAAATTTCAATTGCCAATAACTTGAAAAGTATTGGATTTTTTGAAAAACTTTATATGTAGATGTTTTTTGGCTTAAAATTAGGCCTTCTATCGATATCCGAGGTTATTTAAAAAAAAAAAAATTCACCCCGAGAAGGGGTGGCAACCACCCCCAGGGTGGTGGCGGAGTTCAAATCATTTTCCCTTTTGAAGTTAAAGGTAAGACGAGCCTAGTTCCAAAATTTCATGCAAATCGGTTCACAGTAAAAAAAATTCGGACCTAAAATGCTTCATTGACTCCCCTATTTTAGTTTCAAATAATCCCAGTTTTGAAGTGTGTTTTGGGTCATTGTCTTGCTGGAATACTTACATAGCCTTCAACGTTGTCCTCTAAAATGACCTTATATAGACCTCCTTTGATATTCTATCATCCCCATACCAAAGCGGAACACGCGATTTGGACCATACAGTCTGTTAGCATCTTATAGCATCTTATGATTAGCGGTGCGTCTAACGTGCATTCTGCGGTTCGAACCAAACATCTCAAATTTGGACTCATCGCTTTATATTATCATCATCTGTCCAATCCTGATATATTTTGGCCCATTCTCAACGTTTAATAGAGTTAGAGCCGTTTTCTTCACTATTGCTCAACTTGTAGGAAACTCTCAAGTTGGCCAACTCTAGCGTTGAGAAAAACTTGAGAGTTGAGGGACAAGTTGAAAATAGTTTTTCTTCACTACTTTAAATCTCAACTCGAGAGTTGAAATTCAAAAGTTGAATTCTCTCATTTTTTCAAAATTTTCCTGGGATATTTCTGACAGTTACGTTTGTTTCAACTTTAGATTTGACTTTCTAAAAGTGGTTTATTCCAAAGGAGAACAAGACTGGCTAGGCTTGTGGCAAACGCTTTTCAAGTTCCAAGGCAAAACATACGCTTAGAAATACGTTGTCCGTATGTATGTATGCATGAGTGTAAGATCGTGGTTGTCCCATACTTCGGGCCCGACCCATGGACACATTTTGTTGTTTTCCATCAACCCACATTTCTCTGAATGATTTTCCCAATAAAAGTTATCGTGACATTTTAAGTTGCAAATATTTTTATTCAAAACGAAAATATTGTTTTTATTTAATCAAAATTTTAATTTGAGAGAAAACTCTCAACTTCTACTTTTTTCGGAAGTTGAGAAAATCGGGAGTTGATTAACTTGAGAGTTGAGAATCAAAAGTTGAAACTGTCAAATGTGAGTGAAGAAAACCAAAATCACAAGTTGAAAATAAAAATCCTCAAGTTGAGTTGAACTTCTAGTGAACGAATTATGCAGAAACGTTCTACGGTGACAAACCTTCTAGCGTTCTTGCATAAATGTCTGAATTCTGTAGAAGGTGGACAGGAAGTTGATTGTATTTACACAGATTTTTCCAAAGCGTTTGATCAACTTTCGCATACTATTATCAAGTTTAAATTGAATTCATATGGATTTCCTTTAGGATTCGTCAAATGGATTTCTTCTTATCTTGATAATAGATCTTACCAAGTAAAATTCAGAAACGCTTACTCAAAACCTTTCATCGCCAAATCGGGTGTACCACAAGGTAGTCACCTAGGACCCCTTTTATTTATTTTAGCTATTAACGATGCTCCGTTAATTGTTCGAAATAGTAAAATTCTTATCTTTGCAGATGATATGAAGATCTTCAAAAACATTTCATCTAATGAAGATCGCGTTCAACTGCAAGATGATATAAATAAGTTTGTTGTATGGTGTGAAAAGAATTATTTGAATCTTAACCCAAGAAAATGTCAGACAATGACAATTTCCAAAAAGCGTAATCCTACATCTTATGATTATGTTATATCCCATCACATATTATCCCGTGTCTTAAAAGTTAGGGACTTAGGAGTTCTTTTCACATCTAATTTAGATTTTTCAGAACATATTAACAACATCGTCAATAAAGCTAATTCAATGTTAGGGTTTATTAAGCGTTGGTCCAAGGAATTCCTAGACCCAAACGTTTCCTATGCCTTGTACAATAGTTTGGTTCGACCCCATCTCGAATATGCATCACAAGTTTGGTCTCCTCATTATGCGTTACATATTGAGAGACTTGAATCAGTGCAACGCAATTTTACACGTTTCGCCTTTAAAGGGCTTCAATGGATTGATCCTAATAATATCCCTTCTTACGATGATCGACTTGCGTTTTTCCAGATGCAAAAATTGTGTCAAAGGAGAACAAACAATGATATAGTTTTCCTTCATCAAATTATTACTGGTGTCACTGATGCTCCAGATATTTTGAGTTCTATCCTCTTTAATTATAGAGGTGGAGACTATATTCTGCGTTCTCATAATTTGATAAAAGTCCCCCAACATAGAACTAACTACGGAATGCATGAGCCACTGACAAGAATGAGTAAGCTATTGAATGCGTATGAAGACTTAATTGACTTTAATATCAATAAAAACCAGCTAAAACAAATTCTTAAAACCAGTGTTCCACGTTCTTAAATGTTTTTTTCTTTGTATTTTTTTTGTTTTTGATTTTGTAATTTTATTTGTTGTCTATTCATGTTGTTTTTTTTTATTATATTTTTTTTTTTTGTTGATTTTATTTCTTTTTTACGAACTTGACAAGCGTCTTCTACGCGCGTTTTTACTTTTTTTTTTTTTATTTTTCATATTTTTAGAATTTTTGACCTTAAAATCTTTGATTTAAAGATTTTACATTTTTATTTTTTAACTTTTTGTAATATTTTATTTAAAATTTTGATTTTTTTTCCCTTTCGTACCTGCTTGCATTAAGCAGTCCCAATCTCTTATCTTCCTCATGTTCGTATCGCTGTCACATCTTTGTTTTATTTATTCCAAATAATTTCTAACTAAGTGCCGATACGACTAGCAATCGTAACTGTTATCGTACTCGGTGTAAATGGACCCCAGCGCGTGCGGTATCTGGGGGGGAAAGAGGCGTGGGAATTTAAAAAAAAAAGAAAATGGCTCTTAGAGTCGTAGAAGTGGTTTCCGCACTGCAACGCACACAAAAAGTAAAGCATGTCTCCGTTGAATCGAAACAGAAAGTGTTTTTGTCCCGTTCTCATGCTTCTCGGTGCGTGTTTCTGGTTTAAGCAGTAAATGAGAGTAAACCGAAGTATGCTGTCTTCGTCGTAGTCGCGCGTCGGCTCAAACAGAACGTCAAAATAGGCGCATGTAACTTCGAGGTAGTAGACGAACTTGTCTACCTAAGCTCCGCTATTAAACTTAAACGGGCAATACACCAGCCAGCCAGCAGCGCACACCGAGATCAGATGTAGAAGTACTCTTGCTAATCGCTGTTTCTTTGGACTAAAAAAAGCAATTGAGTTGAAAAGCCCTCTCTCGTTGAACTAACGTATAACCACAGATAATAAATTTATACAGATGTCTCATCCCTGTAGAAGAAAATGAAACATATTTTGCTCTTAACAGACAACACCTTAGCGGACAACGAGCTTTTTGAAGCTTTTTGAAGCTTTTTTCCTTGCCTAAGTATTCATTTATGGGCAATGAGGCGAGCGAAAATAGATTTTTAATGCATTACGTGAATAAGTTAAAGCTTTTGGAAAAAGCTTGTTTTTGGTAGCTTTCAGTTTCATATATCATTTCTCGCCATAAGGGTGAGACATCTGTATAAATTTATTATCTGTGGTATAACTATATAACACCCTCATCATCCCAGTCTTACTATATGATGCAGAATCATGGACCTTGAAAAAATCGGATGAATGTGCCTTAGGAAGCTTCGAGAGGAAAGTTCATCGTGCATTTATGGGGAATGGCGAAGAAGATTCAACAGCGAATTTCATGGGTTGTACAACGTCAGGGACCTAGCCAGAAGAGTCAAAGTGCAAAGACTCAGATGGCTCAGTCATTTAGAGCGTATGGACACCATACCGCGAATAAGGGGGCGCATCCAAGTGGAGGAAGACATCCTTAACCTGGTATGCAAAACTGGAGCCAGCTAGCTTGGGTCCGAGCTGGCTGCTGGAGGCCGCCAGTGTTTGGGAAAAATGTTTGGGATTTTGTTGTTAAAAGACGTTTTTTCTTTTACAGGATGAGAAAAACTGCATTTACGTATTAATTTTATAATACAAAAAGAAAGGCATCAACGTGCCGTTTCCTAGCACGAACAATCTGGAACTAACTGATTTCCCAAAAAAGCAATTGCTTATTGCTATTTGTACGAAGAATTTATATGCTTCGTTCTCCATGATTCTCATGTTTTTTGGCTTAATTCAGGGCTGCTAGAAAAATTGAAAAAGGTACCAGATTCTTATAAACATAACTTTGAGTAACAAAAGTAGTAGATTGTTACTTTTTACGGTTAAATGATACACGGGATTTCGTATTGCGGGATTTTGATTGCTGGTCCTTAGACCACAACCAAAAAAACAAAAAAGTAAGTTTCATCCACTTTGGATTAAAAAAAACGGATAACAGAGTTTTATTGTTAATTTAAAATATTTACATAAGAAGAGAATATAAACATAAAACAAAATTGAAAAACTTAAAATTCAACAAAAAATAAAATTTGGACTTTCAATAATTAAAAAAACAAAAACTTTTTTCTGTATTTTACTTTTAAGTTAAACTTTTTTTTGGTATAAATATAGTAGGTAATAGTTATTATTTTAATTATTCATGGTCATGATAATATATATGTACTTTTGTTTATTAGTGTAAATGCAAAATCTACTCGTAAATATTTTATTAAAATTTCTTAGTAAAAAAATTGTCATATGATTAAACATTTGTTGGAGCGTCCATTCCACAAATGATAGACTTCATCACAGAAGCAGCAGCAAGCGATGAAAAGTTTAGCCACTTTCTCGTCGACATTCCATCCTTGTAATCAGAAATTCCTAGAAAAAACATATTTAAATATGTAACAGTATTTTATTTAATTTAAAACAAACCTTTCACCAAAATGAAACTCTCTCTGCAATTTCCAATAATACTGTCGAGCACCGAACTCATTTCAACATCAGTTGCCAGCAGACCATGATTCTTCACGAAATTCATGCGAAGTCCGTCGTTTCGCACCAAATCGCGACCACATCCAATCGGTCCCAAATGCAATCGTGACCGTGGCATTCCGTCGATGACATCCTCTCCAGAAATCGGATGGGCAACTTCGATAACCTCATTGTTTCCGATATTCATGAACAGCTTGTCTGTGTTCAATGCTGGTCGATTGAAATCTGTATCGGTCTTCATGGAAAGGTTTTTCAGACCGTCCTTGAGGTAGTCCTCCCAAGGGCGTTTGCTCTGCATATTGGCTTGCAGATTCTCGGCAATTTGTTGCAAACAATCGTTTTTGGGGAAATATGTCTTAAGGTCCTCACCACTGCTATACACATAGACGTATGGTTTTTCACTTCCTCTGTATGAAGAAAAAAAAGCTTAGGACATGGAAAAAGTAAACAATTATGAGTTTCTCAAACCTTCCCAAGAGCGCCTTATTTTTATCAACATATGATATCACAACATCGCCCAATCGGACGTGCTTTTTGTAATCTGTATAATGTGGCACACCACCAGCTACGCCAACAATGAAAACGTAATCAACTTTCTGGAATGTACCCAAAAGTCTGGTTGTTGTATTCCCAGTGGCAGTCATTGCTTCCCGAGTACTACCGACCGATGGCAGTTTTGTGCTAACAATCCTATGTGCACCGATGTTGCCCAGAGTGTAGACATTCGACTCGCCTAGAGAAAAATGCAAACAGAAAAGGAGAAAAGAACAAGGACATTGTGCAGAAATTGTTAGAGAATTTGAATTTATGAAATTTTATACAATGGGATAGTCTTGAGATGGGTGCGATGTTTGTGATGAAATTTCATAAATAAAAGAGATTGAGGAAAAGAGTTTATCGAAAACATTTAATTAATAACCAAAACGTGGGTTGTGCTTTTGGGTAAAAAGACAAATCTTTAAACAAAAAGTAAAAATGGAGAAAAAAACAGGACTTATTGACAACAATGTAGGACACAAACAAAAGTCACTAAAAAAAAAAACAGGGGCTTCTTATACAAACGCTTTTTTTTCCTTAACAAGAGCTTAATGAAAAATTAATGGCCAACGTACAAACATTTTGCTGAAATTTGTATTTACTGAAAAAAGACCGAAAACAGGTTTTTATCTATATTTTGTACTCTTTTTTTCGGGCCTAAGCTCTTTGCTCAAACGTATATTAATTAGGCATATAGTAATTTCACTAGCCCGTCTGTATGATAGGAACTCTTATAAACAAATTTATGTACAAATATCTACATTCACTATATGTACGTAAGTACATATCAGTAATGACTAATGAGTTACCGTTATAGATAAAAGGAACACACACAAACTGAAGAGCATGAAATTCTGGGAGTTGGACACAATACCGAAAATCCATTATCTCAAAATATCGAAAACCCACAGTCCCAAATACTCAGAATCCCGAATGGCGAAAATCCCAAAATCAATCTACTCCTTTTCGACACCTTGAGTTATGAGAATTAAGGAGATCGAAATCTAGCACTTTTTTCAATTTTTCTAATAGCCTCGAACTAGGTCATACATTTTTTCAAACACAGACATTTTATGAGGCTCAAAATGCTGAGAATCATGGAGAACGAAGCAAATTAGTTCATTGTTTAAATTTTTCCGTATAAACAATTAGAAATAGCTGTTTGTTTTTTACTTGCGACTTATAAAATATATGGCAAGTACTGTATTCGTAAAAAAAAGCTTGAGATTTAGGTCAAATATGACATTACGATGATAGAGAAGTCTGACGATTCCGTCCGCTTGATTGTCTGTCTGTCTTCAAACGCACCAACAGCCTTAAACACTGTTTCGATTGACTTCAACTTTGAAAGTTAGTGGTTTGAGTAAATTTAGGTGGGTCTTTTTTTTAATTTTATTTTTAAGATACAAATTTTTCGGCTTCTTTTGGACTTTTAAAATTTTTTTTTAAACTTTTTTTCAAAATTCTGTATCTCATTGATTTCATAGTACTTCGCACATGAATATAACGAACTACAGACACATAGCAACACTGGCGACTGAGGCAATCGGCTGGGACAGAACAAGCCAATAATACAACAGAGAGAGACAGATAGACACATAGAAAGAAAGAACACATCATTGAATAATAAGTACAGGAAGGGGTCTTATGAAAAAGAAGTGAAGCATTTTTTCTAAGTAGTAGGGCTGGTCTGCAGTTGAATGTTCAATCTCAGGGGCGCCAAGCGATATTTGATTGAATCAAGATTACATTGACTGTGCTTCAACTTTTTGTTCAATCTCAATTCTTTTATTAGGATGCATGGTGTTTTAACACTAAAGGTGCACATGCACGGTTTTTAATGTTTAATATTTTTATTTTTCAGTACATTTTCTTAATTTTTCATCCGTAATTCATTATAATTTTTGCGTATTTGAAAGCGCATTCTATGAACAACTTAATCAAGTGTTAAAAAGCACAAGAAATTGTGAAGCGCCTAATGATCACCAACAAAAACAAATGCGCCCCTGTACTCGAGTTTTGGTTTTTTTGACAGATGAAACTACAAATAAATTCTATGGACATTGGACCAATTACAGCTCAGCAAAATGACAGCACAGGCCCAGTTTGACAGCAGAGGCCCAAAAATTTGAAATTTTTGTTGCTTCACTCACGTACACTGTACGTATAGCTTACACCGCTTCCTGTACTTGTTATCCAATGGTACACATAACAGAAACCTATTTGGCTCAGAGGAGGAGACTTAGATTTGTATTGTCTCATGTTATCGAACAGGTAGCCTCAGATAAGCGTGCGATTTTTGTAGTAAAATAATGCTGTAGAAACTGGGGCTTGAACCCGTAGCGTTCGGCTTAGCAATCAACTTCACTATCCTCTGAGCCATGGCCACCTGCTTCAGTATCTCAAAAAATTATCAATATTAAAAATTTAAATTTAAACATAAGGCGTATATTACCTTTTTCTTGAATTCTGCATACTCATATTAATTTTAGGACATTTTTGAAAAAAATTATATAGAAAAAATTATTTTAAAAAAAACTGCTCCAAGGATTTTTTTTTTTAATTTGAACAATTAATAATTTTTCAAGAAATGTTATGGCATCAATTTTTTTTCAGATAAAGTGTTTTTTTAAGCTACATAATTCAGTTTAAATTTTTATTTATAAAATTTTAATTAGGAATATGTTTTTATTTTTTAATTATTTTGTGTGAGTTTAGTCTTGGAATATAGGAACTAGTTCGTGCGATCAGTCGTGTACATTTTTTTTAAAGGACATCGTACAATCCGATCTGAACGACACGACGCGACGATGCTTCATAATATTCAAAAGTTTTTTTTTAACTTTTTGGCTAGGATCGAATTGACTTTTTTTAAGAAGCATGAGTAGGACAAAAATAATGTACATAAATGTTAAGGAAGAAAAACACGCAAACTAAAAAAACACTGGTTGACTACAAATCTTGATAAGGTCATTAAAGACAAATGGAAAAAAATTTACAAAAAAACGAAATTATTTAGGTACAATGAAAGGAATACAAAAGAACCAACAAAAAACGTGTAAGAAGGTTTTTCTAATAAAAACACACAAAAAACCATCACCAATTTTTAGGACAAGTAAAACATTATGAACTGTTTTTCGTATTTTTTTGTATGTATGTTAGTGTGGTTTGTTTTTTTCATTGTTGCAGTAATTTTTTTACTTCTTACCAAATCGTCGTTTCTTTTTAATTTTCTTAAGTGAATTCACAGTTTTGGGATCTAAGTCTACACAACAGCCGTTAACAGAGTTACATAATATCAATAAGGAGAATTAAAGAGATAAAAGGTTTTCATTAGTTATCAGAATCCAGTTGTTGTTGTTTTCTTATTGGTTAATAATATTTATCCTGATTAGTAAGTAAGAATGATTTAAGGATATTTGAAAAATGAAGTTGGAGATAATTGTTGACTGTTGACACTTACCTACGGTTGTGTAGCGAACAAAAGTCTCCTTGTTTTCCAACATTGAATCAACGGCCAGTTTTTCACAGTATTGGGCAGTGATAATGGCAATGGTTGGCTGTTTGTTCGAAGCGATTGTCGGCATTTGTTTAACCACCTGAAAAAAGAATGAATTTTGAACTTCTGTATGAATACAGATTTTTCAAATAACACCCACCTTAATTTCCTTATCTTCATGATGTATTCTGGTGTATGAATTGTATTCCATGGATTTAATAAGACCACGGCTCTTAAGCGAGTAGAACACTTTAATCACTTCTTGCTCATCCCATTGGTAGTCCCTGACAAAACATTTTCAAAGAATTAATTACATATTTAACAGAGGAAAAGACAGAAATAACGTACTTGGCCAAATCTTCTGGAGTAATGGGATTCGGATAAGCTTGCTCAATTAGTTCAAGAACCTTTTCCTGTGTCAGTGGTGGCGATTCGAACTGTGACTCTTCCATGGACACTTCAAAAAGGAGCAAGAACAAAGACAAAAATATAATTTAAATTGAAAGAAAGATAATTCTTTTGTTTAGTTAAATTTTGTTTTCATCTCTCGTAAAACTATACATTGGGGCATTTACAAAATCGTTATGATAAATTCTGGCAAACAAAACGAGTGAGGCAAGCGTTTTTAACATTTTATTTTTGCTTACGGACAAAAATGACTAGTGTGACATGGACACAGCAATAATTAGGGAGAAAAACTGAGCGATTTTTTTGCTAAAGTTTTGTATTCAAATGGTCTGCCGTGAATCGTCTTGGTGAAGACAATTCAACAACAAAAAATTGTCATCACAAGACCCAAAGAACTAAAAATAAATTGAAGAAATGCAAAAAGGAGAATAAATAAAAAACAAAACGACTAAGTAAAAAATATTGTTATTGCAATGCTCGTCGAATGATTTAAATTAGTTTGTGATGGTGGCAACTCCGGGCAGGCAGGCACTACAGGGAAAGGTTAGTTAACTCAGGAACAATTGTGTTTCACTAAATTAATAAAGCAAACCACAAACAGCAGCAGCAACAAGACGTTAACATAAAGTTATAAATTGAAGATAGCTTCCTTGTTTTTTTTTTCCTTAAATTTTGAAAGGGCGTGTCATTCGGTCTGTCTAAAAGTTTGCAATTTGTGTAGAAGTATATCTCTAAAGGGATAGTAATTGTTTTGATTTAATCATTTTTAGTCATCGTCACCACTTAAAAGGACAATTTGTGACGTAATTATGAAAACCTATTAGAAGAAAAAAATGTAAAACGGAAAAGAAGATTCCATCGCATCACATCGAGCGTTGTTCTTGTCGTCTGTCGTGGTTATACTTTGAAGGAAATGCATGTACAGCACACATACAGTGACTTATATGACTTCCTCTTGAACAAATGAGTGTACTTAAGTGCACTTTAAATCACTTGCTATGGTGGAGATGCATTTAAATTCTTCATATCTATGGTATTTTACAAGAAGAAATGATATGGCACTTGAGATACAAAGAGCCTTGTATACCTGGAGGAAAATTGAATCAGGGTTTCAATGGTTATAGTGGCAAATAAGACAAATTGTGGCTTCAGATGAAATTTAAGAGCTTTTAAATTGTTAAAATTGAAATGCATTATTAGTAAACCTTAAGTAGGTGGCTACAGACCTCTTAAGTGCAACATTTTATAAAATTATGATTACATTGAATAGTAAGGACATTCACCCTTTTCTAGTTTGACTATTAACAACACTCGTTTATTCTTGAAAACAATAATTGTTGAACTTGACAGTTTATAAAGAACCTTCTCCACTTTTGGTAAATGTAAATTACTTTATTTTATTCTGTTTTCGTCTTTCGTATTTTGAAGGGAATTTACCTTTACAAAAAATTTACAGAGCAATTCTTGTTCAGGGTTTGAATTGGCAAAATACAGGTAAAAGAGGGTAAGGCATGAGATATTACGCCTGTGATGAAGCGACGCGACGTATAAAGGACTCAAAGATGTTAGTATCACCAAACCTTCATCTTCAACGAAAACGAAAAGCTGAGAGTAGTATCGTCGTGATGTCGTAATGTCGGAGACAATATGGTGTTCCCCTGGACTGCACCAATAACAGAGGTAAAAGTCTCCTTAACATCGATCGCCTACAAAATCTTGTCTGCCGTGCTGTGTGAACGTTTGAAGGCTTTCGTCAACAACCTGATAGGTCCTTATCAGTGCGGCGTCAGCCCCGGAAAGTTCACCATCGATCAAATATTCTATATAGAACAATATCTAGTTTAGGCATCCCGGAAAAACTCGTCCGTCTGCGCATTTGATGTCTTAAAAGGGTTTAAACTAGGCGATGCACAACATCATTCTTCAAAAGATTGTGGAACGGAGGCCAAAAAAAAGGGGTTTACCAGTTAACGAGGGCAAGACCAAGTTAATGATGTCAACAAGAAAGGACACACAACATCAAAGTTTGGGGACAGCGTTAGTTTAGACAGATTAAACTTCGAGGTAGTTAAGGACTTTGTCTACCTAGGATCCGCTATACTCAGACAACTACACCAGCGCTGAAATCATCCGAAGAATCACTCTTGCCAATCGCTGCTTCTTTAGATATAGAAGGCAATTGAGTAGTAAAGTCCTTACTTGAGCAACTGAAGTGTCACTATACAAAACCCTATTCATTCTGGTCTGCGCCTATGTTGCAGAGACATGGATCTTGACAACATCGGATGAAAACGCTTTGGGCTTTCAAGAGAAGAATACTGCGAGTAATTTTTGGTCTCGTCTGCATAAATGGAGAATGGAGACAAAAATTCTTCCAAGAACTGTACGAGCTGATCAGCGACTCTTCCCAAGCAAGAAAAGTTAAGGTCCAACGACTTAGATGACTGGGTCATGTATCGGGCGAACGGAAAAGAATGTTCCGGCCCGTAGAGTCTTCGAATCCGAAAGGACGTCACAGAAGAGAAAGACCGCCTCTTAGGTGTACCCAGCAGGAGTAGACGACTTCAACCAACTTGGCATGCAACCGAGCTGGCTGTAGCGTCATCTTAAGTAATATGGAGGAATGAAGCTATGTAACCAGCCGTAGACAAGCGTTTTCGGTAAAAAAAAAATCCTGATAGGTTTTTGAAATAACAAGCGCAGTCATCTTGCTTCTTTTGAACCATCGGATCACTATTGGACCTTGCATGCATCATCCATCGCCCAAGACCCCGAACAAACTAATCCAGCTATGCCGCCAGACGCCTAGCAATACGAACATCTGTGCACCGCCTAAGACAAAACGTCATTGTTGGTACCAGTAATTTCGAGGTAGTTAAGGAGTTCACCTTCCTTGGAACAAATGTGTATCAATCTCAAAATTGGTACCGTAGTGGAGTTCCGCACTCGAAAGAAAAATGCGTACTTTACAAGACTTTGGTCTGATTTTACAATTTCTACTTTACGGTGCCGAGTGCTAGACGATAGTAGAAGTCGGTCGGTCCAGTATGCGACGAGGGCAAATTTCCTTTTATTTTTTTTTTAATTCAACAAAAAACTAAACAAAAATTAGTAACAAACCACTTTTGTTAGTATATTTCACACATTAAGTTATATTTATTTCAATAGTTCTTAAAACATAGCAGTTTTCGAGAAAAACATTGCAAAAGGAATACCAATCGCTTCCTTGTTAATACCGCTTTCACTCCTGACATGCCAGCTATTACCTTTATTTCAATTTGCATTTCAAGAATCAATAGCAATCAAAAACAAAAGCCAAACACGACATTCAAAAATACAAAACAAACATCTCCATTATTTTCTTGTTAATGTGCCTTCCTTATAGATATCCAGCCAAATAGCCTTCATAAGGTCATCACTATCACCTGTTTGTTTTTGTGCCTGAAGGGCTTCTTCAAACTTTCGATTGCAATCACCAAAACAATAGATAATGTAACCATCTCTAGCTAAAAAGTCGCAAAAATAAAGAAATCCAAAGAAAAAATAACCAAAGAGAGAATAGAAAAAGGACGAAAGACAAAATAGAGCATACCATAGATTACCAATTATATAAAAGACAAATTGTACTTACGTGGTCGTGATGGAGGCGCTGATGTTTCTTCAAGGATCTTCAATTCAATCTCGAGCGACTGGATTTCATCGTATCCACGTTGAAGCAGCTTCATTATCTTTTTGATAAATCCCACATAATCTGAGAGACGAACACTATGAAGTATGAACGTAGTGACATGATAGTTCCAACTTACCTCTTGGAAACTCCTTCGGACTGACCAACTCCCTGAAGAAATCTTGAGCAATGTGTGCCTGTTTGCCCTCATCCTTGAACCAATCACGAAACCAAAATCTCAAAGTTCTGGCTTCTTGCGAATGTTTGCCACTATTTGCACTAACCAGAAAAACTCGAAACTCCAGCGATAGCTGAGCTTTAACTGTGTCACTTTTTTGGCCTTTAACTGTATCCTTATTGATTATGATGCCCGAATGATCTCCTCCTGCAACATGGACTCGGTCATTGATCTCTTCGACGAGTTTTCTCTCGATGAGAATGACTGTGCTGTTTGCGGTTTTGCCTTTGGGTGTCATCACGACTTGTTCTCGATCCGTATGTGGCGGAGTGTGACAAGGACTACGGCCATTGCCGTTCTGAAATTCGCTGAGACTGTTAGTGCTGCCGTTCACGGAACGATTGCCGTTCATTTTGTTTGGTTTCGGCGGTGGTGGTGGGGGCATATTCATGGAGGACATTTTTGTTGTTTTGTTACTGATTTATTTTCAGGTATTGCCCTGGTTTCGTTTTTATTGGAGGGAAGGTATTTTTTTGTTTTGTGTTAACCTTGAAATTATTAGCGACCTGGAAATGCAAATAAGGAAAACAAAATTATCATTTGTAGGTATTCAGAGGGGTTAATACCCGTCGATAAATATTTTTCTATGGAGTTCTGGTTTTCTTGAAATAGTCATAGTAAGGGGAACATTTATGATACAGTGGTATTATAAAGTTAACAATCATTTTATGATTTCCTTTAATACTACGCCAGGAACTCAACAGCTTAAGACCAATATCATCCAAGCAACCTGTGGTTTGCAGCTCAAAACCATCAACAAGGTCTTGGAAAAAGTTGACATGTCTATATCTATCTGTTGTTTTTTCTCCCCCACTGTTTCCACAACAGAAAGAAATCAACATAACTGTCATGTCATATTGAGAAATTAATTTCAATACGATTTGATGTGAATTTTATTGGAAAACACGACACAACAAGACAATATTGGTGCACGGAGCACAATAACAAAACTTTTTTCTGTAACAAGAAATAGTTGACAGCAGCGTTCCTGGTGGTACAATGCAATGATATGCCAAATACCAAATGGAAATGAGTCAAGTTGGTGTGAGAGAATGTCTTGTGTAGTTCACATTGTTCAGGCATGGGTCTTGTAAGACCTTAGAGAAAGTTCAAATGGTAAAGGAGTTAATTTTGCAAAAAAAAAATTATACTGTCTGCGAAAATGTTTTCTTTTTTTGTTTGTCTTCTGCAAGGTATTGTTAGAAATTATTACTTGTTTTACGATTATGGGAATTTGTTGATGCAATCAGGAAAAATTAGGTCTGAATTAGTTGTTTGACGATTTGTACCTATTGATTTTGGTAGAGTGCAATGAGAAAGCGAGAAGGAGGTCGTGTTTACCAAAAAAGCTCGTAGAAAATATAAAAATATATTAACGAAACCAACAAAAATAGAATAAATAGGTTGGTGCTTGAGCTCTTTGAAAGCCAAGGCCTAAGTAACTTTCACACGCCAACAATTCCCGAATTTCTTATGAAAAATATTATGCAGACTCTGGAAAGCTAAGTGATTGGCAAATTGATACTTAACATAATTTCTAAGACGCAAACAAGTATTTAAGCAGGCCAAGGCTCAGAACCCTACCCTGACTACTCATTATTGATAGGCGGGGAGCCCCCATACAAGAAAGTTCCGTCATCACACCTACTAAAAATTTTAAGAAATAAAAAATAAACAGTACTGTAGTTCATAATAAAATCTGGTTTTGCGTGATACTTTTGGCAGCTTGAAAGCAAGCAAAGCAAGGAAGCAAAAATGGAATCCGTGATTATGGAGAAATTTTATGGGCATTCACCTCATTTAAGCAGGTAAATGCGGTCTTTCCGGCTAGCTAAATTCACACTCACCAAGCGAATCTTATAAATGTTGGTTTTATCTTTTGTTTTCTTTTAAAAATTTTAGTGGGAACGCTAGCGTAGCTTTCTTGCATGGGGGCTCCTGGGCTATAAGTACCTACTGCAAACAATACTGGTTCTCCTGTTTTTACTACTTTTTTTTCCCTATTGAATCGAAGAAGCACCGTCTGGTGCGAGGACGTTATGAGACTGTTAATGAGCTACCGATCGACCGACGCACAGTGGGGACACTTGTATGGGAGAATGGAAAAAACTCCGTAAAAACCAAACCACTGAACCGATTTTGTTGAAATTTTCAGAAAAGATTGCCTAAAGCAAGGAGAATCAACTCCAGGTTACCACCTCCTGCCACGCCCACAAGAAGAGAAAATGGTTTTCAACCAAAATCAAAACTTGTTTTTTCTTAAATCCAACATTGAAAAGGATAAATATCATTTGAAATTATTGAAATTTATTTTGAAATTAATGAAATGTTTGAAAAAAAAATAAGAAGCATTTTTTATGTTTTTTTTTATTGAAATCTTATTTTTATGTCTAATATAATATTTGGGAATATTACCGGAGAAATAATTTGAAGTCACAGTTATTTATGTAACATAGAAAATTTTTCAATACACTAATTTCCAATTTCATTTCATTTTAAAACCATTTTTTGAAAAGGTGGTAACCCTATTGACTTCAAATTAAGTACAATCATTCATTAATTGCCTGCAATGACAAACATATTTTTTTGTATTTTTAAGACAAATAGTTTTGAAATTATTCAAGAAAACACAACAAAAAAGGTCGAAAATGCACAAAAATAGACTTTACCCCCTCCTACTCACCGAAAAAGGTGGGCCTGGAATTTCTTAAAAAAAACTTCAGAAAATAGTTTCATATGTATAGATTACAGAAAAACAGAAAAAAACAACAGTTATAATGTAAATAAGGATATATTTTCAAGATAAATGGTTTTGAAGTTATTCAAGAAAACCCAACAAAAAAGGAATATGAAAAACACTCAAATTTACCCCGTCCTCATCTCCGAAAGGGCTGGGCCTATCATTTCAAAAAAAAATTCAAAATGTAGTTAAAATGTATAGATTACAGAAAACAAAAAAGAAATTACAATGATGATGTAAATAAGCACAATTACGAATATGTATTAGTGTTCCGTACACAGAGTGTAAACGAAACCCTTATAACATCACTGCGTTTCCTGTTCATTCGTCTTTCACAAGCGATTTCTTCGAATCTGCTAAGCCGATTGCAATGAAATTTGGTACCCATATTTTAGAATTCAATAGTAATCTAAAAATGTTGTTTTTGTATTTATGAAATAAATAGTTTCTAAGTTATTAAAGAATGAGGAAAAAAAACTCGAAAACACGTTTTTTACACATTTTTAGCTTCAAATTGCTCTAAAAATCGAATTCGGACGTATTCGGATGAGATTTTTTTTGGAAAATATTGCTGAGATTCAACACTACCTTATGATATATGTCCGCCTACAGAGGGAAACAGAGGAAATAGTTAAAACCATTTTTGAAGTTAAAATTCCGGAAAATTATAAGTTTTCTTAAAATAAAAAATATAAAAGAAAAATGTCTTAACCAAACTTGCATCTCATGTTGTTAATCTGTTTATTTTTAATATATTTACAAAAAAAATTTTCTTGAAAAGTCGAAATTTAACCGATTTTATACAATTTAAGAAATACTCATATTTACATCAGTTTTCACTATTTTTCAACTTTGAATACAAATTTTCATGTCTAGAATATTTTTTTGAAGAAATTTTTTTTCATATCCTGATTCTACAACATCTAATATATAAAATTCTCCTCCGAAACGGCTCGACCGATTTTCCTAAATCTTTGCGAGGATATCGGCTAGGGTGGAGAATCGGACAACATCTATTTTTCATCGCCCTAAATGTTAAGTGTGGTCCACCGGTGCATTGATTTTCAAATGGAAAATTTCAATGTGGGTTTTTGAATTCAAAATGGGGTTTCGAATGGAAACAGAAAGTTCTTTATGAAAAACTCGGAAAACTTATTGGTTTCCAAAGATAAAATTGCATATAATTGTAGGTGCATTGGTTTTCAAATGGAAAACTGGAAAAATTGGAAAAATGGGTTTTCAAAAGGAAAATAGAAATTCCTTGATGAAAAACTCGGGAAACTTATTGGTTTTCAAAGGGAAAATTGCATGTGATTGTAGGTGCATTGGTTTTCAAATGGAAAACTGGAAAATTTCAAAATGGATTTTCGAATGGAAAATAGAAAGATCTTTATGAAAAACTCGAAAAACTCATTGGTTTTCAAAGGGAAAATTGCATGCAATTGTAGTTGCAGTGGTTTTTAAATGGAAAACTGGAAAATTTCAAAATGGGTTTTCGAATGGAAATTAGAAAGTTTTTGGTGAAAAACTCGGAAAACTCATTGCTTTTCAAAGGGAAAATTGCATGTAATTATAATTGTCACCACTCTTCCAGGAAACATCACGGAGTAGGGATGAGAACAAAGCCGGTCTCCTGTCTTACTCACTATACATTTTCCAGCCACTATTTTTAGTTTTATTTGTGTATCATCGTAGCAGTGACTGTCATCATAAATTTATCATTAATTTCCAGTGCCATTATATTATTAATTTACAATTTATTAATCTGACAAAGACATCTTTAACTCTCAATTAATTAAGTGATCTCATGTAAATAAATACGTGTTGTGAGCTTCGCCAACAACGGCCATTACTGTACCTGTATATGTATATCAAATATAAACTAATCTTTCTAAGTAAGTAATTAGTCAAGTTAAGTATTTTAACTTAATTTACTTATATGTTCTATGTACAGTCAGCAATGCCAAAAAAACGCAAAGGGGCCAATTTGAGTCGTCAAACGGTCAATTCTAGAGCCGTGCGAGATTCAAGAACACGAAGATCAAGCGAACAAATTCAAGAAAACAATGAAGATTTGCGTGAGAGAATGGCGCAGTTACGTGAATCATAATTACAAGAGGCACGAAATGAAACAAATCGTCAAAGACAACTAGAACGAAGAGAAACTCGCAGATTCATAGTCGACAGACATAGAGGAATTGACCAACAATGGCAACAAGTTCATAGAGCATTTACATCAGATTCATTTCTTCGGCTAGCATTCCAGTACGAGCCTAATATATAAAATTCTCCTGTCACGGGGTGCGTAATTGAACTCCTCCGAAACGGCTCGACCGATTTTTCCTAAATCTTTGCGAGGATATCGGCTAGGGTGGAGAATCGGACAACATCTATTTTTCATCGCCCTAAATGTTAAGTGTGGTCCACCGGTGCATTGATTTTCAAATGGAAAATTTCAATGTGGGTTTTTGAATTCAAAATGGGGTTTCGATTGGAAACAGAAAGTTCTTTATGAAAAACTCGGAAAACTTATTGGTTTCCAAAGATAAAATTGCATATAATTGTAGGTGCATTGGTTTTCAAATGGAAAACTGGAAAATTTGGAAAAAATGAATTTTCGAATGGAAAATAGAAAGATCTTTATGAAAAACTCGAAAAACTCATTGGTTTTCAAAGGGAAAATTGCATGCAATTGTAGATGCAGTGATTTTTAAATGGAAAACTGGAAAATTTCAAAATGGGTTTTCCGATGCAAAATAGAAAGTTCTGATGAAAAACTCGGAAAACTCTTTGGTTTTCAAAGGGAAAATTGCATATTATTTCAGGTGTATTGGTTTTCAAATGGAAAACTGGAAAATTTCGGAATGGGTTTTCCAATGGCAAATAGAAAGTGCATTGATTCTTAAATAGAAAAATGGAAATTTTTTGATTGGGAACTCGGAAATCTCTGAGAGAGCACAAAGAACTTCAATACTTAAATCAAGTTTTTTTTAATTGAATTTAAGGTGCATTGGTTTGTTTGTATGTCCGGTTTGGACTCTTAATCCGCTTAATCCTCAATGCATTTTTATAAAATTTTCATTGTATAAAAATAAATTTTTGAGAAAATCTTAAGGGGAAAGTCAGCAAATAAGGTGGATAAGCTGTTTGGAATTCTGATTTTTGTGAAATAGTCAAAACAGAGAAGTTTTTGAATGTTTCAAAGAAATTTGCATTTTATTTCATGCTTTAATAAAAGAAGACTATTAGTTGTAGAGCTTGAACAAATTCAGATATGAAGTTCTCTATTTTATTCGAAGGGTGGCGAGACGAAGTTCGCAGGGTCGGCTAGTTATTACTATAAGAAATGATTCCAACATATAAAAAAATCTAACTTTCATAAAAATGAGTTTTTTCCACTTTTTCCCCACTGTGCGACGGTGCTTCGCCTGAATTGGTAGATAAGTGGGACTGCCAATTTGTTTTGAATATATATAAACAAATCAAATTCAAATGCATTGCGGACTCACTACTTTTGTATCAATGGAGTGATTTGCAGCAAACTGGTGGAGGGTTTGGGTAGTGGTGTAGATGGTTTTTAAGAAGTTTGTACAAAATCAGCCAAGTCGTTCATGAGATATGGTTAAATAGCTATGGTAACTTTTAAATTGTATTAACAAATTTAAATTTCAGCCATACCTTATGCACAAAAAATAGATCCCACGTAATATATACAACATACACTTGCTGACCCAGCAAACGCTGTTTTGACATATCGGTAAATAAAATGGATCAAAATTAATTGATTATTTGTATAATTTCTTCTTTATATTTATGTTAGTCAGTAACGTAGCAACGCGAACAGGCTACAGCTAGTCATCTATGTAAATATTCATCGTTCGAGTAGAACGCCCCAAAGATAGAATTATTGTTACTGCAAAAAAAGTTCTATCACGAAATGTTCAATTATTCTTTTCGAGCCTAGTTGTATAGGACCTCGTTACCATACCATACCGGAAAGCCCCGAGCGACCACGATGTAGCAAATTATTATTAATACAAATAGTAAAAGAAATAAAAAGAAATTTAACAAAAAGTCCAGATAGGTAAAAATAAATTAACAAAGATTTTCATAGAAAAAAGTGGTTTTGGTTTTTTCTTAATTTCTCAAAAACGAAAAGACATTTTTTCATCCCCGGTTTCCTGTCTTCGACTAAAAATGAACAATGGCATTGAATTTTCAAAACAAAATTAGTATTTAATAGCATAAATTTTTAAAAAAAAATTAGTTCAAAAATGTTTTTTTTTTGAAAATTTTGAGTTTGAAAATTTAGTTTTTTTAAACTATTCGTTAAAACAATTTAATTTAAAAACAAAGTGAAATAAGAAGTTTTTGGCTTTTCAGAAAGGTAGGTATAGCACGGTGTTGTAAGCGAAGCCGTTGATTTTTAATATTTTTTTTTTACAAAATAAGTCAATTTTTCAGAAAATTTCCCCTCCCGGCTAAACGGGGGGGGGGAATAGACCCCCCCTCCTATACGATTTTTTTCTTGTCTCAACTCAATCTACACGCTCTAGCTTTTTGGCACAACGCTCGTGAATCACCCTGTATATTCCATTGGATATCAGAAATTCAGACCCGCGCTTAAACGCAGCTTAAATTTCGTCATGCTTTCCCTTGAACCCGAACTTGAAATTAATTGTGCTATTCGAAGTCCCCTTTTCGAATACCTTACTGTTGCATTGGTATTGAAGACTAATTGACCGAAGATTGACGTATAATAATAATTGCCCTAACCTTTTTTCGGGAGCGGATGCATTTATTAAGCCACGGACACTAAAATGACATAATGGAACCACAAAGAGCTGAAGTGTATTGGTTAACCTTACAAATGTAAAAACTTTTTTTTCGTACCTAAAATTTCGTACAGGATTTCAAAAATGTTGTAAAAATTGTATCAAACCTTTATCGAAAAAACACCCATTGAATAGTCACTCCTAAAGGTGTTGAAACTTTATCTAATTCAAATATAATTTTGTTTATGAAGAATGACCAATTAACAGGCTTGAGCGATTTTAAGTGTTTTCTGTAATAATTAGGTTTCATCATTAAAGTTCACTTCTAATATGAAATGGCGTTTTATCACACATCCAAGCATTATAAAACACACCTTTCAAATAATTAGTAAGCATGGTTTATGTGCATTAAATCTGCTTTGGGGATGTGACTGTTGAACTTAAATTCACCCTCTCTAAAAACACTCATAACCAACCAGGAAATTTCGGTTCAAAAATTAATACTAGGTACTGATGGAACTTTGCATCAGCCGGACTGGAAATCACCCTTAGTGGTAATAAAACTCTACAAGCTTTCACACAACCCAGAGGCTAATTTTTAAACACTGTATGTCATTTAATTGTGAACACTTTTTTTTAAATTATATCTTACCGACTTATGTATGTACATTATGTCAAACATTATCTCAAATGTTTTAAATAAAAGTTTTTTATCAATTCTTTTCGGTCATATTTGATTATTCTTAACCAAACAAAATCGAATATAGGATTCAGCTCAAATCAAGTGATTTGGAGTGTCAGTGTCAGTGCATCTACCTTTGAAAACATAAAACTCACTCCAAATGAGTTAATCGTCCGTATATGAGACTCCCTTTTCAGCCCATATGGTCAAGGTGTAGCACTATGCAGATTGAACATATTCATTGACCCTTTGCTTGTGACATTACATATTCGATGTTGTTTAGAGGCAGAGGCGATGGTTCTAGGACATTTATTTATCGTTTGGTTAATTGGATTAGTCTGTCACTCTTTCGCTGTTGGTGAATTTATAACCCCATCAATGGAAGGACTTTTTTCAAGAGTTCAGTAAACTTAAAAATTATGTCCGTGCGGAAATTGCATCTTAGTGAAAATATCCTTCGTAGACACTAGAAGTGATGAAAAATGTCCACTAAAAGGTATAATTGGTATGAGCGAATCGAAAATGATCAATAACTCAATTTTTGCCAATTAAAGCAGAAACGCGAAGGTTATTCGAGAAAATGTTATTTGATTTTTAATTCAATTAACCTTTTGAGATCACACAAGAAAAAGAATCACGAAGAGATGAAATTGAAATGAAATCATGATGGCAGAAGACAGTCGTCATTTCAATGTAAAGATTAATGAATAATGATAAGAAGAATTATTGTTTGTTGTTGTACACTGTGCAAGGAATAAGAACACATTTTATTTTCATAACTAATTGCACATAATTTAAAGAAGTATTAACGGATTGCATATTGTGTACCCATCATTGTAAATGAACAAATATTGTAACTTCCCAGATGAAGTTATTGTAATGCGGCCGATTTTGTGAATTCCCAGTTTTTGCATATCTCCATGTTTCTGGTCACCAGAATTCGAATCAACCCTTTCTATCATGATGTCTGTGTTTGTATATGCGTAAATGCATATGTGCGTATGTGCGTTTGTGCGTTTGGATTTGTTCTGCTCATTCATCTTTCGAACCACTATTGAGAACTGATTAAGATTTCAGCAAAATTGGTTAAGTGGTATTAAGTTTTCGAAATATCAAATTTAAGGATGAATCAGTGAAAAGATTGCCTATTGTAAGGCAAAAAATAATAAAAAAGAAACATTTACTTAAACGTTCTCCTTTATATGAAATAAAAAAATTGTTCCGCTTTTCTGAACTAGCGAGGATTGTCTCCCATTTATTTCAATCCTTTCTGCCACCACTTTTTACCTTTTTTGCACACATTTGTTAGCAAAAAACCACTTTAGTCTCAGAGTAGTTCATTATTTCAGAAATTTCATTTGACCCATAAAAGTGTTTTGTAAAAAGCTCTTACCTATTAAAGTTTCATTAGACCAAGAGCCATTGTGCACTATTTCCATGCAAGTCTTTTCATTTGCAATGTGTGGATTTCCAGAGCCCAAATCTACGTCGTACATGGTTGCATACAAAAAGAATTTCTTAAAGGTTTTGCTGGGAAGGGTTTTACCTCTTAGCTCACTTACAAAACTGAAAGACAGCTAGCTATGTTTCAAAAACGACTCCTACAAATATGATCTTTCTTTTTTTTGGTGCAATCAAAACATGTGTCGTATTAGTTCTTATGTCGCCATTAAGAGTTTGCTGAAAATAGACGAAGCTTCTCTCTCGACACACTTTACTTAGTCCCTCTGTCTGGTGGCTTACACTACTGTGTAAGTGTGACACAAAAAAGATTAAAACGGATTTACATCGCAATCACTTGTAATGTAAAAAGTAGAGGACCAACGTGTCGACCCTTAGGAATACCTTGAAGCAAGTCTTTAAAAATAATATGTTTTTTGTGATTTGGTTCGTTTCGAAAAATGTGTAAATTATTAAAAAAATTTCACATGTTCATGACAAATCCAAATAAAGCCACAGCACTGTTTTCTTACTGTTCATATTCTCTAGAAAATTGTCTTAGTGGAAATATCACCCTTCCCGGTTTGTGTTGTTGACCCCTGGATATGACAGTTTGCGAGCATTCTAATGAAAAGCTCATTGCAAATAACAAGACCGATGCTAAATATTTCCGGGATAGTCAGAACGAGGACAAAATGAAAAGAATGATAAATGATTTTAAAAAAAAGGCACCTGTATGAGTATTTGAAGCATGTCTCCTTTTGAGGTTAAAATTTGTACTTTCTATCTAGATAAAACATTCATAGTTCGACAATACCTGAATTCACAGGGAATACCATCAACACGTTTTCAAGTTGCTTTTTTCGTTAATGTAGTGTTTTACTGCCTTTTGTGGCATATTACGAACTCGAGAATAATAATTACTTCCGCCCTTGTTTTAGCCCCCCACAGGGGAACCTGTAGACACGCCACATTCACATTTGTCAAAAGAGTCTGTAAACCATGAAACCGCTGTTAAATATGCAAAAAAAAATTGAATCCCCTTATTGTTCGATTCGTGTGTTTTCGCTTTGAAAGAAAAAGAACGACGACGATGGATGGTCTCTCGAGCACCCTCTAAGATTAGTTTTCGCAATGTTGCAAGCGACAGTGGTATTTTATGTGATATTAAATGTTGTTATAATTTTACTGTGAGCCATATGAGTCTAGGGTATTCCATGCACTGCACATGTTACATTATGCTTCGGTAAACGACCATCCGCAGCTCACAGTGGAACTGAACTAAATCAGAAATTGGAATGAAAATGTAATTAAAAAGGTGAAAAAAACCAATTGATAATTTGATTAAAGTTCTGGTGTTTATTTTTTCTTATTTTGGTCTTGACCTCAGTTGTTGTTTATCTAAGTACCTTTATTGACTTCGTTTATGTTTTATGTCTTAATTTATTATGTTCATTTTCTACTGTTAAAAGAAGGAAAGAAATGGTATAAGGGACCTAAATATTACAATCAATAAAAATTAAAATTCATCATCGCAATAAATTTACATTGAAAAACACTAATTGAAGATGGGGTAGGATACAGGAACCTGAGTGTTTTGTAGAACAAAAGAAAAAAATAATTTTCACTTTCCTTACTTACAAGTGAGTTTTATTCGACGATGTGTTCTCCTGCTGTTGGAAGTTTAAGTGTTGCAACTTGTTGATTTTATCACGATATGAATTTACCAAACCCACACCTTGAAGGTTGGGTTGAGACAAGAAAACATCGGGGGGGAAATTTCTAAAAAAAAAGACTTATTTTGAAAAAAAAATGTTAAAAATCAAAAATCAATCTTGTAAAGTCAAAAACTTCTTCCTTGATGTTGTTTTAAAATAAAACTGTTTTAAGGAACAACTACCGAAACAATTATTATTTTCAAAATTAAAATCTTTTTTCAAGATTTTAATTTTGAAAATAATAACTGAACAAAAATTCGAACTTGTTTTGTTCATAATATTGCTGTTATTAATTTGTGTCGAAAACAGAAACCTGGATGCAAAAACGTGCTGTCGTTTTCGAGAAATTCAGAGAAAAACAATACCAATCGCTTGAGTACCACTTTTAGGGTGGTACTCGTCGGTGCAGGGAAATTACTCCACGGGAATCTGCTCCACATGGGAATTTTCTCCACTTAAAAAAGCAAGTAAAAAGTGTAAGAAACAATTATTGCACTTCTTATTAAAAAAAAATTTCAGAATGTGATTTTTTTTCTTTAAACTATAAAAAAGTCTTACAAATACAGTTTTTTAATTCAAATTCACCCTTTTAAAAATCAAATTCGCCCTTTTACAAATCAAATTCGCCCTTTTACAAATCAAATTCACCCTTTTACAAATCAAATTCGCCCTTTTACAAATCAAATTCACCCTTTTACAAATCAAATTCACTTTTAAACAAATCAAATTCACCCTTTTACAAATCAAATTCACCTTTATACAAATCAAATTCACCCTGTACTTATAATGAAGATAGGATGTATTTGTTAAAATAAAATCACAAAAGATCGCTTTTATTTGGGAACGGGTCGTTATTCTGTATTCCAAAATTCTGTATGAACAAAATTCTGTATCTGAAGAAAAAATTCTGTATGAACATAATTCTGTATTCCATTATTCTGCTTTTCTATTATTCTGTATTTCAAAATTCTGTAAATCCAAAATTCTGTTTTTCAAAATTCTGCAAATCCATTATTCTGCTTTTAGAAATTCTGTAATTCCAAATCTCTACATTAAAACTCACAGTAATGAATAGGTTTGTTAATTGCCTGTAGAACAATTTTTATTCAATTAACAAATTAAGTAACATTTTATAAAAAAAAAAAAAAAACAAAAAACAAATAACGAAAAAAAAAACAAAAAAGCAAATAACAAAAAAGCAAGTAACAAAAAAGCAAATAACAAAAATGCAAATGCAAATAACAAAATTAATAACATAATTTAATATAGATGAAGATTTTTAGCTAACCGTCTTAAATAGTCAACGTTACTTAATAATCTTCGTTTTTAAAGTAAACGTTTAATTTTTTTATTTTTTACTATGGTTTTTTTTACTTTTTGGAATGTATTCCCCGTTTTGAACCCTAGCTACTTGTGCTTTTGAGCAAATAAGTTATATTATAATATGCAAATTAGTTGGAGAGAGATCCGTTACGTTAGAATTATAATCTATGCTTCGAGGTTCTGCATAGAAAACATCAAAAATCTGTACTCCTAAATTCTGTAAATGATAAAAGAAAAATTGTTTTGATAATGAAAAAAAGTGCGCACTTTTTTTCATTATCAAAACAATTTTTCTTTTATCATTTACAGAATTTAGGAGTACAGAATTTTGGAATACAGAATTGTGAAATCCAGAATTTTGTATTTACAGAATCTTAGAATACAGAATTTTGAATTTACAGAATTTTAAAATACAGAATTTTGAATTTACAGAATTTTAAAATACAGAATTTTGGAATACAGAATTTTGGAATCCGAATTTTGGCCCATACAGAATTTCGACCCCAACCCCTTTTATTTAAGACAAATGATATCTGGGTGAATTTGATTTGTAAAAGGGTGAAATTGATTTGTAAAAGGGTGAATTTGAAGTAAAAAAACTGTAAATAGGACTATTTTTTTTACTCTTTGTTAACAAAATTGACAGAACAACTCAATTTTCAAAACTAACTGCTGCCGTTTCCTTTAATTAAAAAAAAAAACCACCACGCACCTTTGTAATGCACGCTTGTGTCTGGAAAGCAGGTGCTGAATTGCAATGATTCATTTTGAACATCCTTGTTTCACTTTCGTCTGAGGATTATGATTATGACGATCTGGAATATTCAAAATCGTTTTGATTTGGTTGGGAGCGAAACGAGCGAAAAAATTTTGCCCAAAAGAGAATGAATTTGGGGTGTGAAGATAAAAAAAATTCGCGCATTATAATTACTAACATTCCTCGTAAAAACCTGTAGAGCTCAGTTTCATGCTGGGAAATAATTCCACCAAAAAAATTGTGCAGTTATTTCCCACTTGCAGGGGGAATTTATTCCACTTTAAAAAGTGGAGCAAATTCCCACTTTGAGTGGAGTAAATTCCCATGTGGAGCAGATTCCCGTGGAGTAATTTCCCTGCACCGTACTCGTCCGTTAAGACCGCATTCATCAGACGGCTTGTCATATTCAACAAACTTTGCTTATTTAACTTAAGCTCCGGCCTAAGCATGTAAAACGAGGCGACTTCAATTTACGTCGTATTCTCAGTGAATTGACTAACAGAAAATCCAGTGTTCTGGTATGTCTATGGGTTGAACGCGTTGCTCAAATTTTGACCTTCTGAATGCTCCCCAGACTAAGTTGTAGCCATAATTTAGATGATATCATTTTCAAAAAGTTAATGCTATAAAATGTTCTTCTAACAAATTGTAAAATTGGTAGGTGGTTTTGACACCTAGCTCGTATGAGCGAAGTCATTGTATTGAAAAAGTAACAGTGTCGCATGTTACGCAAATGTCTCTGTACATTGTACAATGTTTGTGGATTATGAAGTGTGTTAACTTCCTTACAAAAATATTTATTTAAAACACATTCAATTTCAAGAATTGTTTACACTCGTAGCCAAATAACATTTCGTACTCTTGGGTCAATAATATTGCATATTGCATGTATCATGTATTTTAGTCAAACACTCATAAAATGTTTTCTTATCTTATTTCTTATATTATTTCATATTTCTCCTACGAAATATTTTCAATCTAAAGATAAGCAACAACTCGTCAATTTTTATAAATAAAACATGCAATTGAAGTTAAGCACTTTATTATTTTATCAATACCGTTATAAATCATAACAGCTATTAATAACTTCATTTTGGAGGACACCATTAATCAATAGTATATTTCGTCCCTATATAAATTATTTAAATTTTTTATTCAAGCATTAAAAATCGAACAATAAACACGCAACTAGCTCATAATAAAACTCTAATGGCATTGTAAACATTGGACACTTTTCTAGTCACTGCATATCTGTAATGAACTTTATACCAAAATGAATGACATTTATTTTTATAGCTTTCCCTACAATTACAAACTAATTAGGTTTCGATTTTATGTGACGTGTTTAGGTTGTTCGTGATTCTTGTGGCCCTTCAATTAAATTTCTATTTCCGGTTCTTTTTTTGTCAGAAACTAAACTAGACATACCTACAATCAATTGAGTTGATTTGCCCTTTGAGTCACGCAAGCAATAAATTATAAGGTTATCGCTTTTCTATCAATTAAATTACATTAGCCTATATGAGCGAGAGTTTCCACTTAAGTAAGAACGATTGTGCCTCATAGCGCCTGATTACTAAACCATACGTTTGAAAAAAGTACCTACTATTGATTCACTTTCATTCATGCATTTTTAAATGGAATTGATATTGCTTCTGCGAGACTGTATTGGAAGACAGCGACGAATTAAGTCAAGTGGCTAGTATTTGGTTGATATTGAAATGTTCGAATGAAATGAAATACTAAAAAACAGGAAGTGTTATTTAAACCACAACTTATTTTCTTTCGACAGAACACAAACTCACCACAGAGTTAGAAGTGCAATCAGGTGAATGAAACTTCACGGTGTTCCGCTTTTGTCATTGTTTTTGATCATTTACTTTCTATAAGTTTCTATCGATTACCTCAAAGTTTTTGTCCATAAAGTCGATTTTACTATTTCCGTTGCTTTGAAACAATTATTATTCTTACACAATCTGAATACCATAAAAGACTTTTGAAAATAAGGAAAAAAAACAGAACAACACGAACGTATGCTCCATTGCACTCGAAGGGTTTCATTTTCATTCGAGTTTTTGCTCGATTAGAATATGTCTGACTTCTCTGTCATTTTTTCATAATGTCGTCGCTCACTGGGAAATGAGTTAAGCTCCCGGAATCAGAATAGTAGTAAGCCACAGGTGAAATGTGTACCTTTTATTTTGTGTTTTGATTCTTTTAGTTGCCCAGGAAACATGTCATATCTGAAATTTGAATGATCCTTGGCTAATGTGGGGAACAAATTATACCTTTTTGAATTGCACAAAAGCACATTGCCCTACCTTTTCGGAGAGTTGTTACTTTTTGTTTCGTTTTTCTTTTCATTTGTGTGATGACAACTCGAATTGATTTATGCAAGCAATTATACCTATGAAAATTACAATAACACATTTTCTGATAATAAAGCATGAGTTTATAGCCTTGTCACATAAATCGTATTCATATCGTTATGGGTATTCGTTTTATCGTTGATTGAATAACTATAATTGTCCAAATATGTGGTCGAACCTAATTTCATAAAATTAAAAACACGAATTTTCGACACAACATAATAAAGGGTCCGCCATCTAACGTTTTTTTTTCAACTAGTGCTTATTTCGTGAATAGGAACACTTAGCTCATATCAGATTTGACAGATAATTAGTTTTATCCTTCCGCTAAACGAATAAAATATGTGTATACGCTTGAAAAACGCTGGGAAATATTGCGACACTACTTTGAAAATCATTGGTTATGTTGCAGAATGTGTGCGAAAAACCAAGTTTTTTAGGATTTGAGTTTGACATTCTTTTTGTTTGACTGTGCGTTTGGCACCCCGTGAATCTCGCAGGAATTTCGTTTCATCCAAAAATGGGCCTGATCGCTAAAGATTATTTTTTGACCGAAATAGGATGATAGGTGACTTATTCAAAGACGATATTTTGACAAAAAGTAAAAAAAAACAAATGGCTGTAACGAGCTGCCAACCCGTTTCTATTGGAAAATTTGAGTTAGCAATATGTGTTGATAGAAGATGTCAAAAAAGTAGTCTGTGTGTCCTCGTGTGTGTCGAGTTGATCGGCTCCTGTTAAAATAGGGTGATCCAAATAGGTATTTCTATTTGTTTTAAAGGGAACTTTGGCACTGACAGAATTTCTTCGCTCAAAAGCTTGATTCTTGACAGACATTCGGTGTCATGCCTTAACAG
Source organism: Sphaerophoria taeniata (assembly GCA_943590905.1). NCBI lineage: Eukaryota > Metazoa > Arthropoda > Insecta > Diptera > Syrphidae > Sphaerophoria > Sphaerophoria taeniata. The sequence goes on from OX016541.1 coordinate 33,281,938, forward strand.
AACGACAAAAGTCGCTAAACGGTAAGATATTTTGAATGTATACAGTGAAAATCACGCAAATAATATGACAATATCCATTAGTCATACTTTATACCCACTCATCAATGAACACGTCGTGTTATTCAAAAATAACAAAAGATCAATATGTGTGTCAGGCACTGGCAGTCGATTGTTGCCTTTACACTTTAGAAATACAAGCTTGTTAATCCAAGAACACCTGCAATGCGAAGCTTTTTTTGGGAATTGTACAGGCTCGCTTATCGAAGCTGATTAATTATTCAAGATCCATCGGTTCTACTCATCAAAGGCGTATACAAAAGAACAGAATTTCCCTATGCGCCCACACTTGCGACAAAGTACTTCAACAATAAATTATTCAACAGCAAACAAGTACCTTTTTTTCCTGTGCGAATTGCGAATACTCTACTTCTTAGCTCATTTTTTAAATTACGTTACCGTTGGGCAAAAGCCGCGAATTATTCAACTGAAATACACTAAAAAGCATGAGAAATACATATCCCAGCAATCGATGCATTACTTAACCCCATTTCGCTTGCCACACACCCACTTACTTCCTTCAACGAAAACAGCTGCCCGCTAACCCAGTGCGAGTAGCTGTCAGTCACTCAGTTAGTCAGTCACGCGATAATATTCCAGAATGTAACTTCCAGTATTCGATTAAAAATAGATTACATCGGCTTCGCATGGTGGCGCATAGTTTACATTTTTTTTTTCGTTTGTCGTATTTATAGCGCGATAAAGCTTAAAGAAAAATATACAAGATGTCTCAAACTCAAGACGACATTCAAAAATGAATGGGTATCTTGACGGTAGGTAGGTATAGCATCTATTTTTTTGACACTCCAACTTTGGCCAGCAGAATTAGGAACTTTTTTTGATACACCTTGTGCAAGAAGAATAAATAAAATGTACGAGGAGGGACCTCATTTACAATGCAATTCCGTATTCTAAAGTGTGTGCTTATTCACTGTTGAGTAGGATGGATTGTGTAAGTTTATGATTTTATTTTTTTTAGGATTGTCATTATTTATTTTATGGAATGCTTCTTTTTGGAACCTTATGTTGAGAATTGCTCGCCTACTTAGAAAGAACATAATGTAGGTCTTTTATTGCGATAGCGATAGCATTTAATCTAACACATTTTGGAGGAGTGTCATCTTTTTGTGTGTTTTAATAGTATTTTTTTTTTGTATATTTTTGTTTGGTTAATGTCGTTGAAGACAAAGAGTAGGAATATAGATCTTTATCGAAAGAAAAAGAAATGGTTGTTAATTCTTCAATCACGATTATACAGGTACCTACTAAATGACAAGCTTATGGTTTTATCAAACGTGATGTTACGATGGTACAGACCTAATAGAAATATGTTCGTACGGACATGGGATCGAATATATTCAAACCAAAATTACGGTAGTTGGAAGATTCTTAATGGAGAGTTCCGTAGTTCAAGCATTGTAAAGATGAATTATTTTATACTTTTTAAATTAATTTAAATTAATGACATAATTTCAAAGCACCACTCTCCAAATGATGAAAATATTTTAAAGCATACTTTTATCATGAAATATTTTATAGCCTTTTTTTTGGATAATTGTCAACGTATAACATATTTTCACATAAATTGATTATTATTTTTTTTTTTTAATTGAAATTCACCATAATTGACCATACGTTTTTATGAAATGGGAGTGAATGAAACAATTTTGATTTTTTCTTTTTGCATTAATGAATACTAATTTTTGGATAAATTCAACTGTCATAGTTTGTGTACTGTTCCCGGACCACACAGCCTAAGGGCTTCATGGACAAAAACATGAACCATTTTTGAATTTGAACAACAACAAAAACTTAGAGGTGCACCAATGGCATTTTCCGCCAATTCCTTTGTTTGTCTGGAGTTATAGCTATTTCAAGGGTCCCACGTCGATCATCAGAGTCCTTTATGGTGCTGTCTAGTATAGTATTTTATTTTAGTCGAAAAACTTTTTAAGTTCACATCTTAGGATTTGAACCTTAGAGTAGCTAATTCATAGCAATTGATAAACAATAAAAAGTGTGCACATCTAAGTTTTTGTTGTTGTTCAAATACAAAAATGAAATTAACGGACGCAGGTTGAAATGTTGAAAGAACACAAAATCAAATTATTAAAACATGTACCTCAACGCCTTGGATAACTTTATTTGAGGTTAGGTCATTCTCGTAGTTTTTTTCGGACGTCAGATAGTCAATGCAGTGAAGGGTCTTTTCGCTAGATCAATTTACCAATTCGGCAATCGATTAATAATAACCGAACTATCTTTCGATATTATCTATTTGTTTATTTTCATAAGTGTTCTTTACACGATTTTTGGAGCATAGATTCGTGTCTCATCACTCCATTTAACTGTCAAATTTCATCAGCGGATGGCGAAGATTTCGACGGATTAAAACCTAATTTTTTCCTAGTTTTGAGTGATCTTAGCTCGATTTTCGGGGCAAAACGAGTTGGAAAACCGAGTTGGCACGATGATATCAATAGTCAAAAGGTTTAATGTTGGAAATAAAAATATTACCCAAATGCAGAAGCTAAACTATGAGCTTTGCAGGTTTTTAACGGAATATGTTATATAACGTTCCTATTTAACTTTTAAGCAGATACTCTCGCTTATTAACGTTATCTATAGTGCATTTGGATTTTGTAAAACGCTTTGTTTACTCCTTCGAATTCGTTGCATCAGTAAAAGTGTTACCCAAAGTGTATTGTCAACATTTATTTTGCAACCCAACCCTTTAATTATTTGTGCTTCATTGAGTTTAAATAATGATCAAGATCATTATACATTATTTTGTTTGAGTTTATTATTCTCCCATTCCCCGTGAACTTTACACGAATTACTTAAACAAACCTTATTTATAAACAAATTTTACTTTGGCTATTTCAAAATATCAATACTGTTTGCTGTTTGTCGGACGAGCTTATTGTGAGTAATTCAATATCCAGCCGGCATTATTTGCAAATTGACTCATAAGTCATAATTAAATTAGGCAAAAGTGTATTTGAAAAATATTGCAAAATATAAGAAACAACTTACACTGTTCGTGACGATATGCCATAGATACTCCGGCCGTTTGTCTAATTGAAAAGCGGCACTCACTTCTTTTCGCGAACAACGTCCATGAAGATGAGGCAATGATAATCCAATTAATTTACATTGACCTCAAATCATGGAATCATATTTGAATAGCAAGAAGGCACATGCTTTCAATTTACTTAAATATTTGGATTATTCCGTATATACACCAAACGGATCAACGGATTTGTTTGGAATGAAGATTAAGATCAAGGAAGTAATAACGAATACTTCAATCATTGCCCGTGAAATTGCAAGTATGCCAAAATATGCCAATAAACATACAAAATATTCCACAATACCATTTTATCTTGGGTGTTCTGTTAAATATCAAATTAAACAAAGTTTAATGGAGATAAACAAAAAATAATTCTTAGCTTTGTTAGAATTTTAAGTAAAGTTAAACATATTGCCTTTGCCTTTCATTGTTTGAACGTCTTGGGGCAAAAAGAATGGTTATTGAAAAACCCAAGAATTATTAAATTGAGTAGGTAACTTTGAAATATTCATGAATGCAGTGTTTATAACTGAATCGAGGTATCTTACATTTTTACTCTGTCCTGTAATTATGCAAAATTAGTTTTGAAAAACCTTGACAACTTGTATTTTGAATTTTCACGACACAAATTCAAGGCCTCTTAAATGTAATCTCAACAGTGTTGGAGGGACAAAAATCATATCAAGTACAATTGCGTCTTGCGAGAGTATACAATGAAAGTGAAATCAAGCTAAAAATAAGCAACTAAATTTCCCCTCCTTTTTATCAACTTTTAATGTTGGTATCAAATTCCTCAAGAAACAAGGTCGTTCTAGAGAACAATTTATCAAAACAAAGCCCATAAATTGTGACATCATTCATCACAACGAAGTATTTTGGTTATTATTCGTGCCAAATTAAATTTAATAGTATTTTCTAGCTAGTTTGCCTATTTAATGTGACACAAAAGAAGGAAAAAACATCAAACAACAACAAACGTATAATTTCCCGGTATAGGAATATGACTCGTAAAATAGTTTGACATTGAAGGAATTTCGTATGATGGAGGCTTTTTGATGTGGTATTCGGTATTTGGTGTTCGTTTGTTTTTAATGGCCTTAATTGAATGGCTCGCTTTTGAACAGAAAAGAAAACTAAAACAACGAAGAATAATATTTCTTGTCGCCATGAACATGATGATAAAACCACTTAACAGCATTCAATTTCATATCATATATCAAATCAGAAATTAGAAGTGTTTTGCGATTGGCTTCCAACAGACAGACAAACCGCAAGCAATGGTTATTAAAGTGAATGAAATGAAATTTCTAATTTGTATCGATATTTTTTGGTTTTGCAAAGAAAAGAAACAAAACAACAACTAAAAAATGTTCAATTTGAATCGTAAATTGTTTGTTTATTTTTTTCATGCAATCTTTTCATTTTTTATACATCATAAAAGTTAACTTAAATTTTAGTGAGGGCAAAACCCCCATTTATTCCGCTTAATTCAAGTAACAAGTTTATCTTAAGAACTAACTTAAAATCTAAACTTATAACTATGAGTAGGGATGGCTTAACAGGTGTTTGAGGTTATGGTTGCTGCTATTGAAAGCAATTGAGTTTGTATTTAAATTGATCGAACGGAACATGCGTGTTAGAGGTTTGTTGAGGCCGTAGGAGGTGTGGTGTTTTGGAAATTAAAAGAGTCGATCTTAGGTTACGGAAATTAGTCTTAAAAGAAATTGAGTTATAAAGAGAGGAGCAGACAACTGAGCCAGTGAGAACGAGAAGCTGATGAACGAAGAATATCTCAGCTATTTCTTTACGTTCCTGTAACGACTTGAGGTTGAGCAGGAGGCGGTCACGATAAGGGGGTAAGATCATTGGATTTTCCCAGTGAAGGTATTGAAGTGCAAAACGAAGGAATCTTCGATGGATGCTTTCAATTTGATATATGTAGGTAAATCTTGATAATGCACCCAAACCTGGCACACATACACAAGAAGAGGGTGGACAAACTTCATGTAAAGGGATCGGGTCGCGTAGGGGTTAGAAAATTCTTTAGACTATCGTTTTATCGTTGGTGTTATGAATTATTTCATCAATATGAAGAAGAAATTTAAGTTCACGGTCACATAAAATCCCCATTATGAGAAATTTTTTCAAACGCTTTACTGAAGTCAATGGAGACCATATCAACTTCATTCCCGTTTTCTTACGCTCTTAGAGTAAATGAAACAAATGCAACAAGCGAGGTTTGCGGTGGTGGAAACCGTGCTGAACGGGGCTTATTAAGGACCTGCAACGGAAAGTGAGGAGTTCGTATAAAATGCTTTCAAAAACTTTAGGAATATGAGAAAGTTTAGCATTTGGTCGATAGTTTTTCACCTCACTCTTCACGACACTTATCTGCATACTCAGTTTTCAGTTTGGGTGTCCAGTTAAGCTTATCTGGGGTGGTAGGTAGTGCTAACTTGATGCGAAAGTTAGGAGGGACTAACTTTTAAAATAAGTTCGCGACAATTTTTTTTCTTTCACGACAAATTTACGACAAATTCAAGACAATTAATTGCCAAATTATTATTCCAAAGCGTTAGTGCCAACTTGATGGGCATAATTATAACGGAAAGTGGACAATGGCGTAGCAGAATGACATCCCTTGGGCTAACAGTTTTATTTGATTTATCGTTAAATTAATCTGATTCAGTTGATACTTGCGAAGCGCATGTCATAATTTCTTAAAAACCAGCTAACCTGAAAACCTTCGTGCCAAAAGCTGTTTTCGAAAAACTTATAACGTCCGTATAATCGATATGGCAAAAAAGGAACTCTTACAGTTTTATTAAGGCCATCTGTCTGTTAAACAACCTTTTTACACAATTCACACAGCAAAAGGCTTAATATGATCCCATTGAAATGTCAAAATTGAATTGTGGTAGAAGTTTTAACTTACATTTTAACGCAATTCACAATAATTAGTAATGTGAGACTCCTACAACAAGTAGGTAAGGTGTTTCAGGTTGTTAACTTTATTATGATAACCAATAATAGCTAGAACAGGCCTCCTTAAAAATTTCATATTTTACTGTCATGTTAAAAAATCCGTTTTGATCTATTTGAGCTATTTTTGACCATTTATGATAATAAGTTTAATCAGTTTGATACTCCACTTTTAAATATTTTACTTTTAAAAAACAAACATTTAAAATGTATGTCTTTCAATCTTATAAAACAAAAATTCTTTATATTCTTTCAACAAGAAAATAGCTTGAAATGGTCCATCCCTTGGTAACAGCGTTTCCGTTTTCTGATTAACGCCAAACATTCTAATTAAAAGAAAAAAATATTTAATTTTTTTTCGATCTGCAAAATGGTGTTTTTTATAGCTTTAATCTTATTTTTTAATTATTTTTTTTTTCAATAGCCTTGATTTACTCTCACAGCAAATTTCTTTTTTAAAGTCCAGCGCCAATAACAGAACAATAATTAATTTCGAAATTGTTTTTTGTTTAATTTTAATTGCAGAAATAAAGTTTTCTAAATTAAGAGCATAAAATTTGGACTAAATATTATTAAAATTTGTTTGAACTCCCAAAAACTAATTTTTCCCCAATCCAAACGGATTAACAGTATCGAACAAATTAGGGGCACTAGATACACTTGGATGAATATAAATCAAATTGAAGTGACCTAACAAGCTGGTATTAGACTATTTTGATTACTTTATTGTGTGTACTGTTGTTACATTCCACAAGACCAGATAATACATAAATCATTTAATAGGCAATCAATGTCGAAATTTGTTTCCATAAAGCACAAACAACAACGTGGGTAGTGTAAATGTCTTACTTGAACTTTCAAAAATTAAAGAAAAACATGAGATTTTGGGGCAAGCATCATGAATTTCAAGTGCTACATGGATAATTCTTTTCTTTTTAATACATTTTATACGTTTTATTTCTTTCTATCGAAAACCTTAGAAACAATTTCTAAGAAATCTATCATATTTCTTGACATTCTCCATTTATTTTACGCTAGGGATCTCTTAATTTCTATGGTGTCTACTTGAATGAATTTGCAATACTGTATCGGCTTTTCTTCATTTGAAAAAGAAACAAAAAGAGAACATTTCCTCTTTTTTTTCAATGAATGAAATATCTGTGTACTCGTACAATTTTGCTGTTCATGATCTATCTGATAAAAGGAAAATCCACCGGATGAATTTCCAGTGCATTAGCATTTTCCATCGATCCGGAGTACCTAAGTCATCAACTCAATCTGAAGTGTGGGCTGTGAATTGTTTAAGCAAAAACTCAAATCAGCGCCACTGCACGATCGTTCAAATGTGAGCACTGAGCAATCGGTTTTAAAAAGAGTGCTGTTTGAAGAATATGAGTCATTTCCTAAGTTTTTATCGGTTTATTTTTTATTTATAGCCGGACAAAGGTTGGTTTTTGTATTTACTTTAAAATACCCACCAGAAAGTTGTTAGATGTGCGAATGCGAAGTGACTAATAGAGTGAGAAGCTCAAAAGAGGAATCGATTTACATTGATGAGCTGTAAAGCTACAAATATTTCAGTCTTTGTTATCTGAATACTTTGAATTTTTAGACTAATTCGCATTTACAAATAATATAGATATCCAAGTGATAATTTTGAAATTTCTGTTAAGTTCTTCCCATAAAAGCTCTATTGGCGGTAGACACGTCAATACTTTTAGAATTTCCTCATCTTCTTTTTGTTTCAGATAAGTCCGGTGAAGTTTTGAAGTGTTTTAGAGCATTGTCTTGCTGGAATACAAGGCTTTCATCTTCATCTGAGCCTAGATACCAAAACGTGGCCCTCTAATATCGTTTTATAGACCTCCTTGTCTATTCTACAGATCACTCGTGTCAGATCTTTCACTTCATTGAATTCCCCAGATCATTACCAAACGGCCTCCATGCTGGTACCATACAGTCTGGTAGTATCGTTTGATCAGCGCTACGTCTAACGTACACTCTTCCGTTTGAGCCAAACTTAGACTCATCGCACCATAAGACTCTGTAGAAATCTTCATCTGTCCAATTCTGATGGGTTTTGGACCGTTCCAACCGTTTAATCTTGTTTTGGAATCGTAGAACTCGTAGAACTAGGTTCCACACTCTAACGCGCCCAAAGAGTAAAGCATGTCTTAATCTCTGTTGAATCCTTGAAACAGATAGGTAACTAGTCATTTTGTGCGCATTTTTTCGATATTGTTTTTTTTTTTTCCTGAATGTCTGTTACATTTTACATATTACAAGCTGACCCGACAGACTTCGTACTGCCTCATTCGATATAAAAACGACCTAGACTTTTGTAGCCCGCTACCATTCCACCAGCTACCCTCTACCCACTTCTCCACTACAGTCTACCCGATACCCTGTTATACCCAGTAACCCTGTTACCCGCTACCCAACTACCTGTAACGAAGTACTTCTAAACGCTACCCACTACCGACTACCCCGCTTCCCCACTACCCGGTACCCTAGTCCTAAGCCACTGGTACAAAAGCAGTGAGTCCTCAACGGATTTGTATTGGGTTGAAAAATATAAAATGCTATCAAAACATAGGGATCGGTTACAACTAACATGAATCATGGCCCATGTGGTAATTTCAATCATTTATCGCCGTGTATGGCAGATGGAAAATGTACCAAAGGATTTCCTAAAGATTTTACTAACGATACGATCACAAATGTTGACGATATCCAATATATCGTCGAAGGAATTCCGATAATGGCGGACAATAATTTACGAAAAGTATCAAAAACATCGATATTGACATTGATAATCATTGGGTGGTGCCTTATTCACCTCTACTGAGCAAAACATTCCAAGCTCATATTAATGTATAGTTTTGTAGTTCAGTGAAGAGCATCAAATATATTTGCAAGTATGTGAATAAAGGCAGTGATATGGCATTGCTTGCTGTTTTAATGATGACAAACAGTATAGTATGAACATGTTTATTTATCTTTTATTATTTATCCTACCTTTCACAATAATAAGCTTTAATGTCACTATCAATACTGCGATCGATGTACAAACAATAGTAATAATCGACGAAATTTTCATGAAAACTCATTAAGAAGTGGCTCTTAAAAAGTAGGGGTAAGTGGTAGGAAGTTGAAAATTAAGGATTGAATGTATTTCTTAATGCCGCACCATACAAAAACTATAATAAGAAAAAACGCCCAAAAAATGCCAAAACAAAATGTGTGGATGAGCCATCCTTAACAAAAAGCTGTATAAAAAATAGATATGAACCTACTTTTTTTTCCAAAATTCATTTTTTATTCATTTTCTCTTATTACTACTTAATACTAGACAAAGAATTCAAACTTGCTTATGATCTAAAATCTTATATTTAACTTACTGGCCCTAAGCGGGCGCTCTAAGAAATTCATGATTGTCTTAAAATTAATGCCTTTCGGCCTATGAACTGTTTTTTATTTACTTTGTTTTTTGTTTCTTGTTAGAAAATTGCAAAAACTAACTCATTATCCTTTTCATGTTTTCTTACAAGCTACTTAAAATTAGGTCCTTAAAAATAAAACTTAAAATTAACTAAAACTACCTATTCTACCTAACAACTACTTACAAACTAGAACAGCCACAGATGCAAATCTAACTTTTTTTTTCATTTCACTTGTTTTTTTTTGTTTTTTTTTTTTATTTTATTTTTTTGTTTTTTTTTTATTTTATTTTTTTTTTTTAACTTTTTATTTTTATTTCTTTTTTGTCTTTATTTTTCTGTATTTTTTATTTGTTGTCCATGTCAATTAATGTGCCACCATGCCTACTCTACTTAAACCTAAACCCAAAACCCTAAGACTAAAACAAGTATACAAGCCGGCCAAGGCTTAAAACCCCACCCCGACTACCCATTATCAAGTGCTGACTGAAGCCACCAGAACTGGTGCTCCTGCTTCACCCTATCAATTCGGACCCGTTCGGACACAGCCCTACTGAACCGGAGGAGCTCTGCTCCGTCCTGTGCGAGGACGTCTCGATGGTAAAGGAGCCGCCGATCGACGGTTCTCCGCCTGACGTGGTAGATTAGCGGGATCGCCAATCTGTCCTGTATCAGACCGCATTTATCTAGGTGGAGGAATGCCTCTGGTGGAATGAAGCCGCTCGAGCGTGCACTATCAAGTTCTAATGACTTCGACCTTTGGGGCAGTTCTGTACGCAATCAGGTCGTCGGCATACGCAATTGCCTGGCTGAGGCTACCTATCAGATCGCTGGTGTAAATGCTGAAGAGAATCGGCGAGTTCACCGCTCCCTGTTGAAGACCGTTTTTGATTTCAAAGGTGGTGGTAGAAGTTACATTGCCACTTTTGACAACAAACTTTCTACCGTTGAGCATATCATAAAGCATATACAATAATGGTTTACTGATGCCTAGTCTGGTGAGTTTTAGGTACAAACCTTCTAACCATACGGTGTCGAAGGCCTTCTCTAAACCAACCAGAACAGCACCCGTGCATTGTTTCTTGGACTTGTTCCATTGGATATCAGAAACGAGCTTAGACGCGGCATGAATAGTGTCATGTCCCGCCTTGAACCCGAACTGGTTATCCGGAATTATTTTGTTGTCCGCAGCCCACTCATTCAGAGCCCTATTGACTACCTTTTCGAATACCTTGCTGATGCTTGGAAGAAGACTTATCGACCGAAGATTTGACGGATTGGAGTTGTCCTTTCCCTTTTTCGGGAGAGGATGAACCACAGCTGTCTTCCAACGCTCTGGATAATATGCATTATTCAGCGCGTTGTTGAACAGAGTGGTGTAGATGTCTATTGCCTCAATCGGTAATTGTCTAAGTACAATGTTGGATATACCGTCAACACCTGCTGACTTCTTATTCTTTATTGAATCGAAGATAAGCTGGAGTTCTACCTTCGTGATGAGCAAGGGACTTGCGCCAGTTCGTTCGGCGATTATAGCGTTTGCTAAGAAATCGTCATCAAACCGGGTAAAACCACGGTTCTCGGATCGCCAATGCGAAATATCATTCCTCAGGTAGAAGTGATGAAGTAAGGCTCTGTTCTCCAGGTCGTGGTTCGGGCGAGTGCAAGCATTCACCTTATACACTTGCTGGAAAGCAGCACCAACTGTCTCCACTTTCTCCTGCGGATCTTCAATCACAAAGAAGTCATCGTCCAAGACGGCTTCCTCAGGATCAATTTGCGCTGTCAGGAGTACGTCTCTGTCCTCTATAGTTCTCTGGAGTTTCAGGCACGGAAGGTCGTTCTGATTATTTTTTCTAAATATCTTATTGATTTGGGGAAACATACTCGGGTCGCTAGAATTAACGGCCCGAATTTTGTTGTCCCAAAACAAATTGATAGATAGTCTATAGTTTTCTTTAATCAGTTGGTTGATGTTTTTGATCGACGACTTCAGCGCCCTAATCTCCAGGTCGTGTGGGTCTGTGAAGCGTCTGTACAAGTTTTTCAGTCTTGTCAGTAGTCCACTTTTATGTCTGTGAAGTGCGTCTATAGTCGCGTTTCTGTAGACGTCGTTTTGGTCGCGTTCCTTGTATTTCGGTATTGTCCGTTCCATCGTTCGTTTTATCGTTTCGTCCATCTGTTGTAGATGTTGGTCGATTTCGTTGGTCGTTAAGTTTCTGTTATTTGGTGGGGCTATGTCACTCGAACGGAGTTCTCTCGCTAGAGCGTTGGTGAAACGAGGCCAGCGCATCTTACTGTAATTGTAAGAATACGTTGGAACGTATTCATCCAACTCCACGCGCTCGTTCGGAATCTGAATTACGGCAGCGAGCCCGCAGTGGTCACTGTCGTACTCGACTGTCTGTAAACAGTTTCGAGGGTGATTACCCACTTTGTCCGTTATTGTCAGTCTGGTATCGTACAGCAAAAGGTCCAGGAAGGAACCGCTCCTTGGGAACGATGGCCTTTCAGTAGCCAGCAGGTCGACACCATATTCCACACTGTGAAGATTCGTCAAATTGAAAAGATGATTACCTCTTGGATTATTTGTTTGATTTCCCAAATCTTCATGTTTGGCGTTCAAATCTCCGGCCATAACGAAGTAGTTTTCTTCCAAGCTCAGTTTTAGTACCCTGAAAAGAATCTCGAGCTCTGAAATAAAGATAGTAGCCTGCGGAGCTTCAGCCGCATAAGCCGCAATCATATACATCCGCTTCCCTTGAGTGAGAGAGATGCATACGACGCAAACTTCTAGCGTCCTGAGCTTTCGCAAATCATTAGCTGTGTTTTATTATCACAATGATCCAGATCAGATCATTGATTTATATGTGAAACAACAAAAAAACGAAATCCTACTTTTTACTTGGATCAATTTTTGTGATCCAAAAATTAGTTCTTCTTCCGCACACAAGTTGAAATGTTGGCGTATATTTTCAATAAAAACTGTGCTGCCACTTTCACAAATTTATTATCCGGGAATGAGATATTTTTCAATTACATAGCAAAAGCTGTATATTTTTGAAAAAATTATTTTTCACATTCAACAAAACTATCGTAGGGCAACTCCTTTGTATTGACAGAATGAATAAATTTCAAACAGCTGCCAAATGTGAAGTAATAAGTAAATTGATGATAGAAGCTGTTTTATTTTCTTGATCTGATCCGGATCAGATCATAGGAATAAAAAAACACAGCTATTATTGTATATGACCTTATAACTAATGCCCTTACGTATGAAGATTGCAACACCGCCTCCTTGAGTAGAGCCGGGTCGATCCCTTCTTACGATATTGTAATTGTAACTAACGTCAGTTTATGTATCTGGTTTAGCTTGGTTTCACTAGCCATGAAGACATCGGGACTGTGGTCTTTCAACAACTGGAACAAATTAGCTCGGCGTTCAATCCTAATCAGTGAATTTACATTCACAGCTAGGATCTTTAGGCGCGTCTCCGGCAGCGCGCCCTTAACCTTGAATTTGCGCTTGGCCAGCCATCATAGAGTAGAGTTTATCTACTCTTCCGGCTTGCTCCAAGATCTGACTTTGCAGTCCTGCTAGTTGTCCTTGAATGGACCTACTCTCATACCTACCGAATACACATATAAAATTTCATCAAAAGCGGTCAAGCCGTTTCGGAGGAGTATGACCACTAAAACTGTGACAGAAGAATTTTATATATTAGAAGATTATGAGTAATCAATGCAGGTAAACAAATTCAATATACATTCATTAACAAGCACCAGGTACAAATAGTGACCGGTAGTGTATGTAGTTCTTGTATGTAAACCTATATCCGAAGAGTAACTACATTGTACCTATTTGATAGGAAAGTCATTGAAATTGTCTGTTTCGAATTATCATAAAAAAGAAGAAAGAACAAATTGCTGAACTGTTAAAAAGCAGAACTTTTATAAAAAACTGAACCTTAAGTAAGGTGAAGTTGTTGAAAGAGGGTTCAAAATAGAATGTCAAGCAACTTTATTCAAAAAGAAAAGTTATTTCTGTAAAGAAAACTCAGTATGTTTCCCGGTGTTCTATAAAAGCTTCTTTATTTCTTCTACTTTTCTTATATCTCAATACGAATTGGATGGTGGTTCTCAATCTTCTTTGGTAACCGAATACCAGTAGAGTACAGTGACTTTCGGAAGCAGTTACAAAGGATGGACTAAACTGAATCAAGGCCGGATTTGAAAAAAACACTTTTGAGTGTAACAACAATGTTAAGCTTTAATAAAAGTGTCTTTCAGTTTTTTTTTTTTTATTAAAAGAGAGACGTATTGATAAATGCAAAACCGGATGTTGATAAGACTTACATGATGCATTACATCACAAAAATCAAGAACAAAGGCCTTGAAGGCTGATTGTTCCGGCTATGACGAGGCCACTGTCATGTTAACATAGATACGTTTGGCATTAATGAAAACAAAGTTTACAGAGTATGAGACAATGGCTCTGTGATTGTGTGTCACACTTGGATGACGGAAAATGCAAAATTTATATGAGGGTTAAGTTAAAGGGTGTTGTATGTTGTTGCCATAAGTTGAAACCTTTTGCAAAACTGTCTTTAAAAAAAAAAACAAAAAAGATAGAATGAGACCGACAGACTAGAGATATTGTTGCCTCTTTATATGACAGTCTGAAACACGTCTGAAACAGCATAGTGCAAGAGGGTTATTCACGGATCAAGGCTTATTGCTTTTTTTACAATTATTTTGACTGTGAACTGCAGATTCCTACATACGCACACTCTTTTTCATATGAAAGGACAAACCGGAAGCTTTTAAGCAGGTAGAAAGTGCAAACAGAATAGTTTGTTCAAACTTGTGCACACTTCAGTTCAAATAGAACTTCACCATTCAGTTTTAAGTTTGCGTTATGGTTGAGAGAGCTTGAGAAACTAATTAATGAGGATTTTCAGCTAAAAGAACATGAGAGCGATTTATGTACTAGTATTTTCTTATTCAAATAAATGAAAAAAAAAACTTAAATGAGCTTTTGGATTCAGTTAATTGAAGCTTGATGCATAAGAGTGGAGTTAGTATAAAGTTATTTATAAAGCGTTGTGGCAATGGTTTATCAAGTTGTTAGAGTTCAATGGAATAGTTTGAAATCGGTTGCACGTTTTTGGTCGGAAATACGATGGCCGTTTGCTTTTCAATGGATTCTAATACATGAAGATGGAATTTGATTTAAAAGAAGCACAAAAATGTGGTCAGTGCCGGAGTCAGAAAATTGCATGCAAGAACTAGTTTCTTCGGCACTGAAAACTTTCTGACCTGCGCTAAGTGCATAATATGAGTCTCATTTCTTTTGAAACTCGTAAAACCCAAGACCTTTCGTCAGCTTCTTGATTTATCTGTCAGTGTCCCTTAAGGCTAGGCAAATAAGCACCTTGAAAATAACCTAGGTACACTAAATCGATACATCTTGCGCCTTTTTTGGTGCCATCGCGTAGTGATTCCATGATGCAAGTGCCACCTATGGATAGCGACAGGGGGGTTATAGTCTACTTTAACAACACTGTGGTTTGGACGCGTTAAATTCACAGATTAATAGAAATATACAGTGCATGAATCTCACTTTCGCCAAAATGGCCAACACATCAAATCACTATAAGGTCTATTGCCGCACTTTCGGTCATTAAAAATTTAGATTTTGATAAGAATAAACACGGCGAGATTGCCCTATTCGATTAGGTCCAGATTAACACGGGAGTCACTAAAAAAGCTATGGGAGGCCCTGTACGGTATTTAGAGACAGAGTTAAGTATGTAAGTGTCCTTTTTTATTTATAACTGAGGTAGTTCAGCGAATCCGCAGTCAACCGAAGAAAAGACGTAAAACTCTGTTTTGGGAGAACAAAAACTTCTTTATTTATAATCTTTAATTCAATAAACGTTCCAAATTATTTTTCAATAGTAAAATTTAAATAATTAAATTCACAGATCAAATATTTCAGTATTCATTTACTAAAGTAATATACAGGGTGATTCACGAGCGTTGTGCCAAAAAGCTAGAGCGTGTAGGTTGAGTTGAGACAAGAAAAAAATCGTATGGGAGGGGTGGTCTATTCCCCCCGATTAGCCGGGGGAGGGGCAATTTTCTGAAAAATTGACTTATTTTGTAAAAAAAAAATATTAAAAATCAACGGCAAATGCAAAAATGTCTTTTCGTTTTATGAGGGCTCAATTAAGGAGAAAAGTATTGGATTTTCCCTGGATCAATCATTTTGTTCATTGATAACGTCTGAAAACTGACCTGCAATTTTTTCTTACCTTCTTACCTTCTTAGTGGCCGCTGCCACTACCTGCTGCCTACCTACTAAGGGCTTAAGATTAAATAAACCGCAATTTTTCTTGAATGAAAAAACAATTAACAACCTAAAGGTAAATAAAAGGCTTCGCATATTTACTAAACAACCATTTACAATTAAAATGTTAACTCATCAACACATAACAATAACAAACTCATACGCTCGAAAAGAGTTAGCGGACAGGAACTTCTGCTACGGTTTAACTTGTTGTCGAGATCGGGAAGCCGAAAGACTCTACGCTGAAAGTTATCCCAATAGATGGCGCCCAAGTCGTAGCATTTTTTTCAAGAAACCGCCGACGAGAGCACGGAGAGCTAGAAGTGAAAGGTCAATGGCAGACGTTATCAATGAACAAAATGATTAATACCTACAGAGAAAATCCAATATTTAAATTTATAAAATAAACCAATAAATTAAACTAAAAGTCCAGATAGGAAAAAATATAAAAACAAAGATTTTCTTAGAAAAAAGTGGTTTGGGTTTTTTTTAATTTCTCAAAAAGGAAAAGACATTTTTGCATCCGGTTTTCTGTTTTCGACTTAAAATTAACAAACACATTGAATTTTTAAAACAAAATTAGTACTTAATTACATAAAATTTTGAAAAAAAATTAGTCCAAAAATGTTTTTTTTTTTGCTTTTTTGTTGAAAATTTTAAGTTTCAGTTATTTTTTTTTAAACTACTCGTTAAAACAATTTAATTTGAAAACAAAGTGAAAGAAGAAGTTTTTGGCTTTTCAGAAAGGTATAGCACGGTGTCATAAACGAGGCCGTTGAGTTTTAATTTTTTTTTTACAAAATAAGTTAATTTTTCAAAAAATTGCCCCTAAACGGGGGGGAATAGACCCCCTTCATACGATTTTTTTTTTGTCTTAACTCAACCTACACGCTCTAGCTTTTTTCGCACAACGCTCGTGAATCACCCTGTATACAGCAAAAGGTTCGTTCTATAAATTATTCATTGAGTGCACAAGTCTTTGAACTTACATTAATCTAGATTCAGAATTAACAACTCATAATTAGATCAACGTAACCAATGTACGGCAAAAATCGACTTAACCAATGAACGGCAATATCAACGTAACCACTGTACGGCAATATCATCGTAACTAATGTACTTGTACGGTTTCATCGACGGAACCAATATCCGGCTATAAATAGGGACAAGATAGACCTCGATTTAAGGAAAGATGGTTTTTTGAATAGGAACAGGTATACGGTAGGAAAACGGTAGGTAAAACAGACAGAACGGTAGTATTTTGCTGTGCTCTTACGACACGAGTGTCAGCGTAAAGATATCGGGATTCGGGAATCTCTCAGTACACTACGTGCCCATGGTTTTCCAGGGAGAACTAACGTTTCTAATTACGATATAACTAAACTACAGAAGTTCTGGAGTAATTGGGTATGAAATATCACCCTCCCTTATTAAAAATGTAGCAAAAGCAAACAGTGAATTATAAACAGCAAAAGTCGGATATTTTTGTACTGCTTCATCTAAATTAAAGAAAAAACCCATTTCAAGCAACAAAACCACAACAGTTTTTTTTCTAGTAAATAGTTTGTGTTCATTTAATTACTTTCCTTAGAGAATTTCCAATTAATCAAATGCAATCATAGTAATCAATGGAACTCTTATAACTACGTTGGGATTGGGTTCCTATCCTAGTTATTACAAAAGAGAAAGCATTGACAGCTACACAATAAAACACAATACCATTTTATCTACCCACTGGCGTTGGTAAAGCTCCAATAACTTGTTTGGTTTGAAATAAAAAGTCTCGTTTTTCCACCATTCAACCTTGAGCTTGATCTGCGGAAATCCTGACTCATTTCGATAAAAATATCCAACAAGAAAAACACGATCGTATTTCAAACAGAAACTACATCCCTCGTGCTTGTTTCTGTTGTTTTCATTTGCTCTCCCTCTATCTTTCATTTGAATTTGAATTCAAGCCGAAACTTAAAATTAAACTATTTTTTTCTTTTATTATGATTATTCCTCGCAGAAAAATAAAACAAATAATTTAATAGAATCCACTAAGCACGTAATTGCTGATATTTACTTGTTTTCGAGGTACATAAGTCACCTTTTTGTCTGAAATTCAGATTAACAAAAAATGACGACATCGACATCGGCAAACTGCGCGTCAGCAGAGCAACAACAATAGCTCCCGCTCGATAGCAAGCTATGTACGCTAATGAAGGTGATAGGTGAGTTGAGTGAGTCGCCTTCGCTATCGATAAAGTGGATTTCTCTACCTTTCTATCTAATCAGTTCATTTGTATTGTTGTTGCCTTCACTTACCTCGAAAAAACCTGCAAATATGTTTTTTTTTATTGTTCCGAATGTTGTTATTTTTTATGAATTCACTTCTGAACTTGTTTCATTTATTTAGCGCAAAAACGCGATCACTTTTTGTCGAGTTTTATTCACTCTGGAAAATAAAAAAAAAAAATTCAAATTAACACAAAAAGAAAAACTGAAAAAAATAAAGTGGGAAATGAAACAATTTCACTTGCTCGCAAAGCAGCTGCGGTCTGACTTATTTTTAACTATGGACAGCTTTTGCTTTATCTTTCAACAGAATTTATTGATAACACCTGACAAGATAACAAGGTACCGTGAGTCAACAATCAACATAGAAGGGTTTTCACATCGAAGGAATTTTGATTCAAACAAGATATCAATCGGTTTTGTAAGAGCACTTTACATTTTAGGAATTGAATATTGAAATTCTGATTTGTAAGCACATTTTAACGGTTCACTTTGATTTTTTTCGCACAAAAAGATCACAGTGACGTCATTAGCCAATTTGAATGACATGACATCATTCTTCGCAGCAACTTTAACTGTTGATCATTTGTATTTTGTTTTAAAAGACGAAATTGACCGCGAAAAACACTACTTAGAAACTGTTTAAACTACCTATTCAAACTTGTTTACCTTCCAGTTCCCGCAAAAAATATAAAACGAAGTTTTTGTGAACAAAATGCAACAAAAAGACAAACAGAGCAAAACAACCACCTTTTTGACTTTTTGTGCACCACAAATATTACGACACCGCACCGGTAACAATAATAATAATAAATTGTTGATTCCCAAAAAGTGGACCTGTATGTAAACGAACGCGAGGTGTATTTAATGACAACACAATCCGTTGAATGAATCTGAATGACTGAGTGAAACGCTGGAACAGTTCGATTTGAAAAGCAAAAGCGTCCAAGAATGAACGAAACCACAGACGCCGCCAAAATGAAACAAGAAACAAGCAAAACCAAATGAATGATGACGTCATCGTCGACTAGTTGAATCGTCTGTCGTCTTGTTTCTTAATATAAAAACTCAAGAGTCAAGAGCAAGACTCAAATCAACCACTCAACTAAACACATAAAAAAGAAAAAAACGAATGAGTTCAACTAGTGCCAGGTGCCAGGGATGGTAGGGATGGTTGCTCTTATGTGCAAACAACACTGTATAAAAAGTCAGCCACCAAAAGTAATGATATCTAAAAGAACGCCAAGTTTTTACATGTAAACGTGTTATATTGAATATTTTAAATCACTGAAGGTAATACAACAATATTAAAAGAAAATAGAAAATAGTTTGGATGAAAATTTACAATACGTAAGAGAACTTTGCTCTTTTTTTTATAATTTAAGTTTTTGTTTCTTTTTGCAAAGTCTTTTTTTATGGAAGCATGAACCTCGAAATTCACTAAATAAGCTAGCGATTTGCAAACTTTAACATTATAATTGTTCTGCCAATTTAAAAAAAAAATAAAAGGTAGTTTAGGTTAGAGTGGCTGTCTAGATTTTGTTTACTCATTTAGACAGGGTCCATTGTGAAACCACTAAGTTAAGTTTGATACTCATGGGAGTGTTATGAACTTAAACAAACCAGAATTATTTCAACATCCTATGACCATTCTAAGAAAGTGGGCGGCAACCACGCCCCTTTAATGAAACTGCATTTTTATACTTAATTTTTCTCTTATATTCAACCAAAACCCTATCCGAATTTTGATTTTAAACGTTTTCGACCATTTTGATAAAGTGGGTGGATACCACGCCCCTAGATGGAAATAGATTTTTTTTAATTTTTTCATGTCATTCAACGAAAACCTTACAAGAATTCCGAATTTCAACATCCTACGGAACTTTTAAAGATAGTGAGCGGAAACCACGCCCCTAAATGAAACAAAAGCATGTTTATATTTATGTTATATTTTTCCTTATATTCAACCAAAATCCTATTAGAAATCCTCCGACCATTTTTAGAAGTGGGTGGATACTACGCCCCCTGAATGAGAAAATTGAATTTTTCGATTTTTTTCCTTTGTATACACCCGAAAACCTACAATTACTAAAAATAATTTTGATGATTAGTGAGTCAGTCAGTGAGTCTATTACTGTTTTTGAAATGTTTACTGTTCAATATCTCAGGAAATAGTGGTTCTACAAATTTATTTTTACAGGGTCTTTGTCTCCATGAAGTTAATACGTAATTCAAATTTGAAATTTCTAACACTATGGGTTCAAAAGTTATGGGATGTTAAAAATTTGCTTGAGTTCGATCCTGTAAAAAGGGAGTAGTGCTAGAACTTGGCTGGGCACTACCATGCCCTTTGAGAACGGATTTTTTAAAAAAATATCGTTTTTGCTACTAAAATAGACGTGAAAATGCAACGCTCGCCGGAAATGGAATGAAAGTTTTTTTTTAAATTGATATGGAAACTAGAAAGAAACGTTTACCATCACTGTTTACACTACAAGTGGAAGTGGGTTGGTTGGTAAGGTAATGGTTGTTTGTTTGGTTGAGCTTGGAGATTGTGCATGATCCATGATGAGAATTTTGAGTGGATTTGTAATCGCAATTCGCACTCAAAAGCTGTTGATTCCTTTTGAGCAAATTCAGTTCGGTTGCAGTTAGAGTTCCCACTTCTCCTTAAAAATTCTGTGCTGCTCTTCATATTTAATTTAATTGGCGCAAAATTATAGTCCGCTAATGAACAACTTTAATGTGATACTAGCTTAAAATGACGTTTGAGTCATGTCTGAAACGTCATTTTAAGCTAGTATCACACTAAAGTTGTTCATTAGCGGACTATAATTTCGCGCCATTGAATTTTATCATTTATTTTACTTATTCATTTCATTTATTATTTGTTATTGCTTGTTATTCATTTTTTTTTTAACTTCGAGACGTTAAGGAATACGTTTAGACTCATTCTTTTTGTTTAAAGCAGAAACTTAAAATTGGCATTGAGCCAGAGAGTGGTAACCGGATTCCCCCGATAACGTCCGGGTGAAATACTTACATTAACGCTTGAGCCTATATTTATACAATTACCAGCCTTTTGAGCGCTCTGGAGGTAGGGTGGAGGTATATTTAAAGGTAGAATCATTGTAGCGAGACTTTAAAACTTAGTTCGGGGTAGGCTGGGCACATACTGGGCCGCTGCCGTTTGCATGGGAGTTTCAGTTTATCTCTCCAATCGTGCAAAGTAAACGTGGCGTAAGGACCACTTGGCAGACAAAATACATCAGCATTCCATAGCGTCAGACGTTCGTCCTTTTTGTTTGCATTACATAATCTTATTTCTTTTTGTTAATATGTAGTATGTTTTTTTTTTTTAATTTTGAATAATAAAATAATTGTAACCGACATGAGTCACCAAAATGAATTCGTTTGAGTTAGTTCATAAACACGTAGTATGGAGCTTTAAGAGACCGAATTCCAGGGAGTTCGAAGGAGCAGTGATGGGGTAAGCGTGTAAGGTTTTGTGGTTGCTTTGTGGCAACAATAAATGGGAGATCCTTTGTTCATACTACCGAGAGGATTCCGAAGGAGTGGAGAGGGTAGCGGTCCGTTTTACCATCAACGGACCGATCGGTAGAACCGCATACCATCTGTGGAGAGGCACCAGGTAAAGTCGCATGAGTACATATAGCAGGGAATAAGTGGCATTGTAAGTTTCATGTTTTGTGGCGAGGTGAGGTCCGGTGGAGAGGTACGAACCAGCCCTGACCAAAAGTGAGCATAGCCGGAGATGCCACGACCCAATCCACCGGATATTCTACCTGGTTCCGGCGAGTCCTTCTTTCCGGGATCCGGATTCCCAATACCTGTTTCCTAGTTCCCCTATCCTATCGCCCCGCAACAAATTCATATAGTAATACATTATATTTCCTCTTTATATTTGTTTATCTTAGCCATTTACAAGCCAAGTTACGTGACAGGCTGCAAGCAGTTTTTCCAAAGAACGTTTATGTCGTTTGTTCGGTGAAAATTTATACCCTGTATTTCATGTGCCAAACGTAGGGATGAGATTCTTGGGCATATTTTAAGAAAAAAATAGATTTACAGTAAAGTCTGATTTTTAACTTTTCATCATTTTGGTGTACCATGACCCATGTTTCGACCAATTTCTCCGTCATTCAGTACTAATATAATGATAGGCCCCTCATTTCGTATATTTTTTCCTAAAAAGAAATACTTACCTCTAAAACTACGTTTAAATTTAGCTGATATGTTTTAAGGGTTGCCAGGTATTCAATTTTAACCCTCTATTTCTATAGCATATAGTAGACTAGAGGCAACATTCCGTGTAAACGCTCATAATTCTCCAACTGATAATTATTTAACCTTTTCACGCATTGTAGAATGTCGTCTACATACCTTTCTTTCAATCAAATACGATCAAAGTAGGCTAGCCGTCACTTCGTTTTTCAAATGACGAATTGCATTGAATAAAGTGAAAATTTTGAAAGAGTACACGTGTGATAAAAAGAAAAAATAATAAAAAATTGAATTTACGTTTGTTTGTGCTTATTTTTTTAAAAATCTATAAGGTAAGGAACTTCCACTTATCGTAAATGATTTAGTTTCGAATCAAAATTTTTTCCTTTCTTCCTTATGGATATGGACATTAAAATGCAATGTTGCCTATAAGCTACACACCCTCTTTTTCTATATTATCCGTTATAAATAAAAATAAAAAAAAATAAAAAACAATGTATTTTTTTGTTATTTATAAACCTATCTTAATCCACAAAAAAACTTTAATTTGAAGATGTTGAGATATAGAGGGTTAAATGCTGTTCAATATTTTTTCCCGAGCAAAATTCTCCCAAATGGGAATTTTCGGTAAACATTCCTTTACTATTCTGGGGTCAAATTATTTTTATTAATGAAAAATTTTGGGCCACAGACTAATGCTAAGTCTATGGACCAGTTGGACTGTGGATTAAGAGTGGACTTAGCGTTTTTTATTAATATAGCTGTAACAAATGTGATTCGTTTAACATCAATTTTTATTTTTCAACTCCCAAATAGCAACAAGAAATATAAATCAAAATCAAGCAATTTCCTATATGTTTACATTTTTTTTTTATTAAATGAAAATAACTGGATATCTTACAAATTCCCTGTCAATAACCTTAAAAAAAAATGTAAGCAATGGGTTGAAAAAGAAAATTCCTTGATGATCAAGGCATTTGGATTGTAAGCTAAGAAAAATATTAAACTGTTTAATAATTTGAAAGGGAAATATGAATGGGATATTTTCATTCCCTGAAAATTGTGTTTTTCTGCAAGCATTCTATCACTGTTTCTTTCATTCGGACTTTCAGTGCTGATGCGTAGTGAAATTCTATTCGGGCGAAACTCACAATAGCTTTTTAAATTCCGAGTGAACGAAAATATTCCTGGGGAATGATTTTCCGAACGAAACTCGCTATAGGGCTGATTATATTATAGTTTAAATTTTTGGTGATTGATTTTTTTTTTACTTTCAAAATCATAAACAACAAAACATACAGAACAGTTTTCAAAATTCTTGAAAGTGCAGGGCAGTATGGACATGCTGCGGAGTACATCTTCTCTATTTGGGCAAAGCGAAGTAGATTTTGCTATAAGTACTAGAATGGCAGCGCTGCTTATATGCAAAAATAGTCAATATCCAAACCATGTTAACAAAAGCAATCTCGTCTTACAACCGTACCCAATAAATTACTTCACTTCGAAATACATCGCATTAATTTCGAAACAATACTGTGCTCATATAACAGAGCACAATAACTTTGTGGTTTGAGTATTTACTATCGTAGAGTCAGCTTTTTTATTTTAAATTACGATATTGTTCGGTGCGACAGTGTCGCCAACTTCACAACTTATTTCCGATAAAAATTTAATCAAAACACATTTTTCGTTTATTCCTCAAAAAATCTCAATTCCTCAAAAAATCTCAAAAAAAGAAAAACAGTACTATTTCTCCAGTAGTTGTTTTATGTTAATTTTTATTTTTTTATCATAGTTTGCTATATATATTTCTATGTTATGTGTATTATGTCCAAAATATACAAACTTCGTCTCGCGACAAAAAGCATGAGTAGGAAATAATTTAAAAACAAAAATGTTTGAGTTCAAGCACAGATAAGAAAATATAGTTTCTTATCAGTGGTTTAAGGTAGAAAGTAATAAGTACTCAGCTAAGAACTTTTTCTGGAAGTTCATATAAAGGGTACAAAAAGGTTAAAGCACAGATAATAAATTTATACAGATGTCTCACCCTTATGGCGAAAAATGATATATGAAACTGAAAGCTACCAAAAAAAGTTTTTTTCCAAAAGCTTTAACACATTCACTTAATGCATTCAAAATCTATTTTCGCTCACCTCATTGCCTATAAATGAATACTTAGGCAAGGAGAAAAGCTTTCGAAAGCTCCTTGTCTGTTTAGATCAAAAAATGTTTCATTTTTTCTGCAGGGATGAGACATCTGTATAAGTTTATTATCTGTGGTTTAAGGTGCTAAAGAAATGATCAACTTTTAACTGCATTTATGTATAGTATATAATCCATTGTCACTTAAAGAATAACCCATTACCCATACCGTTAAAGTACAACAATGAATGAATACATTTATTTACTTTGATCCAAGCTTCAATTAACAGAACACAAATTCCCTACAAATCAACTTCACCATCATTTCTCTGCTGACATTCAAATCATAGGCAAATAATAATGTAGTATTCGGCTTGGTCCGACAATTAAAACTTATTCACTTTTTAAATAAAACACAAATTCACTTTATTCAAATCACTCACAAACTTATTTATTCAACACTTTCAATTATAACTTTGCAAACACAGAGTACTTTTCTTTATCGCAGTTCACAATTAATTAAATTTGCATCGCCATCCAACGGCTATTTATATACAAAAGTACTTGGTTCTAGAAACTACTATATTGGTTCTTGGAGAAGCTTGAATGTTCCGGAAGCTTACACTTACAAACAAAATACTGGGATTTTTTTTGTAGGGGCTAACGTTCTTAATGCTAAACAAAAAGTTTCTCTTTAATCACTAGGTATTGCCCCTCACAAGTGTTTACTACTACATTTAAACGATATTAGAGTTAAAGAAAAAAACAGAGTAAATAAAGAGAGTAAGAAAAGTGTGTACATTAAATATAGAATGATGTACAGAGTGTAAGAGATAATAACGTATACACATTAGACATTACAATAGAAGGAGAAACAGAGCGTACGAGATAAAATAAAGTGTATACACATTACATTGCCCCCTCCTTAGGATTGATCGTCCCGAACAAATCCATCATTCTCATCACCACTGTAGCGATGTAGTCGGTCGCGATGAACGACTTTTAGTTTACCTCTGACTCCTTTTTGTATCCGGTACACGACGTCGTTGATTTTGCTAATCACTGTATATGGACCTTCCCAGTCCCGTTGAAGTTTCGGTGACAACCCCTTTTGTCGATGGGGATTGTAAAGCCACACTCGATCTCCTGCTTGGAACTCTGTTGTTGTCGCTCGTATATCGTAGCGTGTCTTCATTCGGTCACTGAACATCTTAATTTTTGACCTGGTATCGTCGTGGATCTGAAGGAGTCTTTCCCTGAGGTCATCCAAGTAAACATCCCCGGCTTGCGGTTCCGACGTGGGACATCCAAATTTGATTTCGCTCGGCAGTCTGATGTTCCTTCCCATTAAAATCTCAGACGGTGTATGGCCAGTTGAGCTATGTCTTGCACTTCGATAGGCCATCAAAAACAGTGGAATGTGTCGATCCCAATCTCGCTGGTTGTCGTCCACAACTTTGCAAAGATGTTCCTTCAGGGTTCGGTTGAACCGTTCGACCATGCCATCAGATTGTGGGTGGAGTGGTGTTGTTCTTGTCTTCTTAATGTGAAGAAGCCCACAAACTTCCTGGAATATGTTTGATTCAAAGTTCCTTCCCTGGTCGGAATGCAGTTCTAATGGAACACCGAATCTGCTCACCCAGTTGAACACAATTTGGTCTGCGACTGTTTTGGCTTCTTGATTCGGTATGGCGTATGCTTCAGGCCACTTGCTGAAGTAATCCATGACGACCAGAATATAACGATTTCCATTATTTGTTTCCGGAAATGGACCCGCCACGTCTATTGCAATCCTTTCAAAGGGTGATCCGACATTATACTGCTGCATTTGGCTGTGATTCTTTTTGTTCGGGCCTTTGGTGGCAGCACAGGTATCACATTTTCGGCACCACTTCTCGACATCTTCCCTTGCATGTAGCCAATAGAATCGTTGTCGAACCTTTTCTAGCGTCTTGTTTACTCCTAGATGGCCTCCCGAAACTCCATCATGCATCTCTCGCAGAACGTCCACAATCTTCGATCTCGGTAAGACTAGCTGCATTACATAGGACTTTCCATCTGCTGATTCCCACTTACGTCGAAGGACACCTTCTTGGACATGCAACGAGTCCCACTGTGCCCAATAGGCCTTTAGAGCCGGACTTCTGTCGGAGATATCAGCCCATTCTGGTTTTTCCTGGTGTTCCTTGCATGCGAGGATGGGTTCAATATCTGGGTCCTCTTGTTGAGCCTTCCTCAACTCGTCGTTGCTCCAGCCATAAATGGGATCGGTTCTGGTTCGTTGAACAGTAACCACTTCTTTTTCTTCTTGGCGTCTGCAATGCTTACAGTCTTGCTTACATGGTCTCCGAGACAGTGCATCAGCATTTGAGTGAAGCTTCCCCTTCCGATGTTGAATTTCATAATCGTACGTCTGCAGCCTCTCAATCCATCTCGCCACTTGACCCTCTGGATTCTTGAAATTCAAAAGCCAGTTTAGTGCTCCATGGTCGGTTCGGAGAAGAAACTTCTGTCCATAGAGATACTTATGGAAGTGCTTTGTTGCCAAAATCAGTGCAAGAAGTTCTCTTCTGGTCACACAATAGTTTCTTTCCGACTTCGAGAGTACCTTGCTGTAATAGGCAACCACCTTTTCTTCGCCATCATGTACCTGTGACAATACAGCACCAATCCCGACATTGCTGGCATCAGCATCAATGATGAACGGTTTTCCTGGAGTCGGGTAGGTCAGCACTGGTGCATTACACAAGCGTTGCTTGAGCTCTTGAAAGCTGCGCTCGCACTCACCTGACCATTTAAACTGCTTTCCCTTTTCCGTTAGCTGATGTAGACTCTTGGCGATCTCAGCAAAATTCTTGACGAAGCGCCTATAGTAGGTGGCTAGACCCAGAAAGCTTCGGAGTTGATGTTTGTCCTGTGGTGTTGGCCAATTCTTCACGGTGTCAACCTTATCAGGATCCGTCTTAACTCCTTGGGATGAGATGATATGTCCCAGGTATTTCACTTCGGTTTTGAAGAGTGAACACTTTTCTGGATTGAGCTTGAGGTGGGCTTCTCGAAGTCTTTGAAACACGGCTCTCAGATTTGTACAATGTTCGTCAAATGTTTTCCCGTATACGATGACGTCATCCAAATAGACCAGGCAAGATTTCCAAGTGAGTCCTTGCAGGACGCATTCCATAAGGCGCTCAAAAGTCGCTGGAGCATTGCACAGTCCAAAAGGCATCACTTTGAACTGCCACAATCCGTTTCCTGTCGAGAACGCTGTCTTCTCTTTGTCTTCAGGATGGATTTCTACTTGCCAGTACCCACTTTTCAGGTCCAACGTTGAGAACCATTGTGCTCCTTCCATTGCGTCCAGAGTATCGCTGATCCTAGGCAGAGGGTAGCTATCTTTCTTGGTCACATCGTTCAACCTTCGATAGTCCACGCAAAAGCGGGTTGATCCGTCTTTCTTCTTTACCAGGACCACTGGAGACGCCCAAGGGCTTTTTGAGTTTTCGATAAGACCCTCTTCTTTCATGGTGGTTATCAGTTCTTCAACCTCACCTTGTTTGGCTAGTGGAAGGCGTCTTGCAGGTTGACGAATCGGCTTTGCATCCCCGGTGTTGATTCGATGTTGAACCAGTTGTGTTCTGCCATATTTCCCTTGCGATGATGAAAATATGTCTGCAAATTCTTCGAGGAGACCTTCTGCAGTTCTTCGTTGTTGTTGGCCAAGATTAGAGGACTCGAGAATGTTCGTCTTTATGGAGTTCAGCTCTTTGGACTTCAATGTTTGCCTTGTCTCTTCTTCGCTGATCCTTGTTATAGCTGATACAGATTCGCATTGTCCGACAATCTCACCTTTTCTAAGCTTAACTTCGTACGGCTTGATGTTGAGTATTCGTACGGGAACCATGTTCTTTACAGGTCTAACAAGAGTCTTCCCAATGGTGACGTTTTGGGAGGACTTTACAGATGCTGGTTCGACCATGAGGTATCGATGGCTGCCAGGCTTACCTTTCAATTTCGTCCACACGAATACTTCTGAAGAAGCAGGCAAAGTCAGATCTTCTTTGATGACGGTTTTCACAGATAACGAGGTCTCATACGAGTGGATCCCATAGATCATCGGAATCTCGATGTTTCGATATTTCAGGACTTGGTTCCCGATGTCCAATATCACTCCGTGATCTTTCATGAAATCGACACCGACAATGCACTCGTCGCATATATCTGCTACCAGGAACAGGTGAGAGAATTCCAGCTCTGCCATCCGGATCTTAAGACGTACCTCACCATAAACTTTTGCGGCTTCTCCAGTTGCAGTCCTTAGACGATAGCTGTTGGTGTTGTGGAGCCATGTCTTCTTAACGAGGTCCTGCCGTACAATGGACGCCGTGGCACCGGTGTCGATGGTAGCCACACATTTGTTGCCGTTTATACTTGCTTCCACGGTCAGGCTCTTGTTGTCACGTTTCGTTTGAGAAACCTGGATGGTGTTTCTGTAGCTATCGGTATTAGAAGCCAGCTTCTGTCCCTCGAAGTTGGTGGGATGGGAAATAACTTGGGAAGCAACATTGTTGTAGGTGTAACTTTGACCAGTTGACATATTTCTGTGTTCACAGTGTTGGCATGCGGTTCCTCTTCGCGGTAATCTGCACTGTCGTTGAAGATGCCCAGTCTTGTTGCAGTTCCAGCATCGTGCTTGTCCGTCTCGCTGACTCCTTTCCAGAGTAGCCTTCTGACAAGAGCATTCTTGGACTTCCAATTCTCTCACGCGATGCACGTTTTGGGATGCTTGTTCTGCGGCTTCCATTGTTAGAGCGAAAGCCAATGCTTCTGGTAGTGTTTGCTTTCCGGCAGTGCGAATAGCCCTTTGGAGATTTATATCGCCCACAGCTCTCACAAAGGCTTCAACAGCAAGTTGATTTATTATCTCGTTGCCAGCTGTTGGGTATGCCAGGTGGACTAATCGCTCGATATCTGCCTGAAGCTGCTGCAGAGTTTCACCTCTTTTCTGTGCCCTGTTGTTTAGTTGTACTCGGAAGACTTCTGTCATGTGGCTATCCCCAAACCGCTGTTCGATTGCGTTTACCAGAACTTTGAAGTCACCGTTCTTCTCTGCTGGGATGGTTTGTAGCAGTTCAGCAGCTGCTCCTCTCAAGGCAAGCGTAAGAGCAATGTATTTTTCGTCATCGTCCCAGCCGTTTGTTAACGCTGCTGCTTCAAACTGTTTCTTGTAGATTGACCACGGTATCTGACCATCAAAGCTTGGAGGATTCACTTCTCTCTTCCTTGAGCACTCACCAGAAGGTTCTCGAGCTTTCATCTTTCGCACTTTTTCCAGTTCCTTTGTGATGGTATCGATTTGTTCGTCGATTTTCTCGATACGTGCATTTTGTTTTCCGACGCACTCGTCGAGAGTATTGATTTTCTCTTCGAAGTCCGCAAACCTGCCTTCTAGAAGATTTTTCTGTTCATCAAAACGCTCTAGAACATCATTCTTTTGTGTTTCCAGTTGCTCCAGAACACTCTTGTTTTGAGTTTCTAATTGCTTGAGGACATTCTCTTGCTCGTTCTTCTGCTCGTTTCTTTGAGCTTCTAATTGCTTGAGGACATTCTCTTGCTCGTTCTTCTGCTCGTTTCTTTGAGTTTCTAGTTGCTCCAGAACATTCTTCTCGAATTTGGCTAGAAGAAGTGACATCATGTTAGATAAGTCGGCAGTTGCATTTACCTCTTCCGATTTTGCTTCCACTTCGAAAGCAAACGTATCTGGGTCTTCATTTTGTTCTTCCAGATGTTCCTGTAGCCGTTTTACGAGTTCGATTTTATATCCTGCCGCACTTAAGCCACGTTTGCTTAATTCGGCCTTTAGCTCAGCGACAGTTAAGTCTTTCAAAACTTTACTTATCATTTTTTAACTTCACTATTTCACACAAAATAGTTTAATCACTGTTCACTGTTTTATTCTCAATAAGTTTTAATCCCACTTCTGACACCAATGTAGTATTCGGCTTGGTCCGACAATTAAAACTTATTCACTTTTTAAATAAAACACAAATTCACTTTATTCAAATCACTCACAAACTTATTTATTCAACACTTTCAATTATAACTTTGCAAACACAGAGTACTTTTCTTTATCGCAGTTCACAATTAATTAAATTTGCATCGCCATCCAACGGCTATTTATATACAAAAGTACTTGGTTCTAGAAACTACTATATTGGTTCTTGGAGAAGCTTGAATGTTCCGGAAGCTTACACTTACAAACAAAATACTGGGATTTTTTTTGTAGGGGCTAACGTTCTTAATGCTAAACAAAAAGTTTCTCTTTAATCACTAGGTATTGCCCCTCACAAGTGTTTACTACTACATTTAAACGATATTAGAGTTAAAGAAAAAAACAGAGTAAATAAAGAGAGTAAGAAAAGTGTGTACATTAAATATAGAATGATGTACAGAGTGTAAGAGATAATAACGTATACACATTAGACATTACAATAGAAGGAGAAACAGAGCGTACGAGATAAAATAAAGTGTATACACATTACAATAACAATAAATACAAACAGAATCAATCCGAAATCCATAATTTTCAAACACATGAATTACGAATAATAACTCACAAGTTGTGCGTAGATTTCGAATCTACCTCGTTGACTCCAATTCTGCATTTATTATTCAATCAATTGATATCCTGAATATCGACGCCAGTTTGTTTGTTTTCCAGTTTGGTGGGATTAATCTGGACTAATTGGATTTCGGAAATATTACTCACCTATGGAGTTAACTTAATTGGCAAGAAATGTTCATGAATGGACTAAAACTAAATTATATTGTAATGTGTATACACTTTATTTTATCTCGTACGCTCTGTTTCTCCTTCTATTGTAATGTCTAATGTGTATACGTTATTATCTCTTACACTCTGTACATCATTCTATATTTAATGTACACACTTTTCTTACTCTCTTTATTTACTCTGTTTTTCTTTAACTCTAATATCGTTTAAATGTAGTAGTAAACACTTGTGAGGGGCAATACCTAGTGATTAAAGAGAAATTTTTTTGTTTAGCATTAAGAACGTTAGCCCCTACAAAAAAATCCCAGTATTTTGTTTGTAAGTGTAAGCTTCCGGAACATTCAAGCTTCTCCAAGAACCAATATAGTAGTTTCTAGAACCAAGTACTTTTGTATATAAATAGCCGTTGGATGGCGATGCAAAATTAATTAATTGTGAACTGCGATAAAGAAAAGTACTCTGTGTTTGCAAAGTTATAATTGAAAGTGTTGAATAAATAAGTTTGTGAGTGATTTGAATAAAGTGAATTTGTGTTTTATTTGAAAAGTGAATAAGTTTTAATTGTCGGACCAAGCCGAATACTACAATATTAACGAATTGTTGACTTTGCTACTAATGGAATTCATTGAATTCTCTTCTAGGTTAGATAGTTCGTTTGTGGGATGATTATGTATTGTAATGTGTATACACTTTATTTATCTCATACGCTCTGTATCTCCTTCTATTGTAATGTCTAATACTAATGTGTATACTTTATTATCTCTTACTCTCTGTATCTCTTTCTATATTTAATGTACACACTTTTCTTACTCTCTTTACTTACTCTGTATCTCTTTCTATATTTAATGTAAACACTTTTCATTACTCTCTTTACTTACTCTGTATCTCTTGTTTATTTAATGTACATACTCTCTTTACTTAATATCGTTTGATTGTAGTAGTAAACACTCGTGAGGGCAATAATTAATTAAGATTAAGAGAAACTTTTTGTTTAGCATTAAGAACGTTAGCCCCTACAAAAATCCCAGTATTTTCTCTCGAACTTTCAGCTTCCCCAAGAACTAATAGGAACCAATAGTAGTTTCTAGAACCCATCATTTTTTATATAAATAGCCGTTTGGTGGCGAGGCGAATTGTTAATTGTGAACTGCGATAAAGAAAAGTACTCTGTGTTTGCAAAGTTATAATTGAAAGTGTTGAATAAATAAGTTTGTGAGTGATTTGAATAAAGTGAATTTGTGTTTTATTTGAAAAGTGAATAAGTTTTAATTGTCGGACCAAGCCGAATACTACATTGGTGTCAGAAGTGGGATTAAAACTTATTGAGAATAAAACAGTGAACAGTGATTAAACTATTTTGTGTGAAATAGTGAAGTTAAAAATGATAAGTAAAGTTTTGAAAGACTTAACTGTCGCTGAGCTAAAGGCCGAATTAAGCAAACGTGGCTTAAGTGCGGCAGGATATAAAATCGAACTCGTAAAACGGCTACAGGAACATCTGGAAGAACAAAATGAAGACCCAGATACGTTTGCTTTCGAAGTGGAAGCAAAATCGGAAGAGGTAAATGCAACTGCCGACTTATCTAACATGATGTCACTTCTTCTAGCCAAATTCGAGAAGAATGTTCTGGAGCAACTAGAAACTCAAAGAAACGAGCAGAAGAACGAGCAAGAGAATGTCCTCAAGCAATTAGAAGCTCAAAGAAACGAGCAGAAGAACGAGCAAGAGAATGTCCTCAAGCAATTAGAAACTCAAAACAAGAGTGTTCTGGAGCAACTGGAAACACAAAAGAATGATGTTCTAGAGCGTTTTGATGAACAGAAAAATCTTCTAGAAGGCAGGTTTGCGGACTTCGAAGAGAAAATCAATACTCTCGACGAGTGCGTCGGAAAACAAAATGCACGTATCGAGAAAATCGACGAACAAATCGATACCATCACAAAGGAACTGGAAAAAGTGCGAAAGATGAAAGCTCGAGAACCTTCTGGTGAGTGCTCAAGGAAGAGAGAAGTGAATCCTCCAAGCTTTGATGGTCAGATATCGTGGTCAATCTACAAGAAACAGTTTGAAGCAGCAGCGTTAACAAACGGCTGGGACGATGACGAAAAATACATTGCTCTCACGCTTGCCTTGAGAGGAGCAGCTGCTGAACTGCTACAAACCATCCCAGCAGAGAAGAACGGTGACTACAAAGTTCTGGTAAACGCAATCGAACAGCGGTTTGGGGATAGCCACATGGCAGAAGTCTTCCGAGTACAACTAAACAACAGGGCACAGAAAAGAGGTGAAACTCTGCAGCAGCTTCAGGCAGATATCGAGCGATTAGTCCACCTGGCATACCCAACAGCTGGCAACGAGATAATAAATCAACTTGCTGTTGAAGCCTTTGTGAGAGCTGTGGGCGATATAAATCTCCAAAGGGCTATTCGCACTGCCGGGAAGCAAACACTACCAGAAGCATTGGCTTTCTCTCTAACAATGGAAGCCGCAGAACAAGCATCCCAAAACGTGCATCGCGTGAGAGAATTGGAAGTCCAAGAATGCTCTTGTCAGAAGGCTACTCTGGAAAGGAGTCAGCGAGACGGACAAGCACGATGCTGGAACTGCAACAAGACTGGGCATCTTCAACGACAGTGCAGATTACCGCGAAGAGGAACCGCATGCCAACACTGTGAACACAGAAATATGTCAACTGGTCAAAGTTACACCTACAACAATGTTGCTTCCCAAGTTGTTTCCCATCCCACCAACTTCGAGGGACCGAAGCTGGCTTCTAGTACAGATAGCTACAGAAACACCATCCAGGTTTCTCAAACGAAACGTGACAACAAGAGCCTGACCGTGGAAGCAAGTATAAACGGCAACAAATGTGTGGCTACCATCGACACCGGTGCCACGGCGTCCATTGTACGGCAGGACCTCGTTAAGAAGACATGGCTCCACAACACCAACAGCTATCGTCTAAGGACTGCAACTGGAGAAGCCGCAAAAGTTTATGGTGAGGTACGTCTTAAGATCCGGATGGCAGAGTTGGAATTCTCTCACCTGTTCCTGGTAGCAGATATATGCGACGAGTGCATTGTCGGCGTCGATTTCATGAAAGATCACGGAGTGATATTGGATATCGGGAACCAAGTCCTGAAATATCGAAACATCGAGATTCCGATGATCTATGGGATCCACTCGTATGAGACCTCGTTATCTGTGAAAACCGTCATCAAAGAAGATCTGACTTTGCCTGCTTCTTCAGAAGTATTCGTGTGGACGAAATTGAAAGGTAAGCCTGGCAGCCATCGATACCTCATGGTCGAACCAGCATCTGTAAAGTCCAGCCAAAACGTCACCATTGGGAAGACTCTTGTTAGACCTGTAAAGAACATGGTTCCCGTACGAATACTGAACATCAAGCCGTACGAAGTTAAGCTTAGAAAAGGTGAGATTGTCGGACAATGCGAATCTGTATCAGCGATAACAAGGATCAGCGAAGAAGACCCAAGGCAAACATTGAAGTCCAAAGAGCTGAACTCCATAAAGACGAACATTCTCGAGTCCTCTAATCTTGGCCAACAACAACGAAGAACTGCAGAAGGTCTCCTCGAAGAATTTGCAGACATCTTTTCATCATCGCAAGGGAAATATGGCAGAACACAACTGGTTCAACATCGAATCAACACCGGGGATGCAAAGCCGATTCGTCAACCTGCAAGACGCCTTCCACTAGCCAAACAAGGTGAGGTTGAAGAACTGATAACCACCATGAAAGAAGAGGGTCTTATCGAAAACTCAAAAAGCCCTTGGGCGTCTCCAGTGGTCCTGGTAAAGAAGAAAGACGGATCAACCCGCTTTTGCGTGGACTATCGAAGGTTGAACGATGTGACCAAGAAAGATAGCTACCCTCTGCCTAGGATCAGCGATACTCTGGACGCAATGGAAGGAGCACAATGGTTCTCAACTTTGGACCTGAAAAGTGGATACTGGCAAGTAGAAATCCATCCTGAAGACAAAGAGAAGACAGCGTTCTCGACAGGAAACGGATTGTGGCAGTTCAAAGTGATGCCTTTTGGACTGTGCAATGCTCCAGCGACTTTTGAGCGCCTTATGGAATGCGTCCTGCAAGGACTCACTTGGAAATCTTGCCTGGTCTATTTGGATGACGTCATCGTATACGGGAAAACATTTGACGAACATTGTACAAATCTGAGAGCCGTGTTTCAAAGACTTCGAGAAGCCCACCTCAAGCTCAATCCAGAAAAGTGTTCACTCTTCAAAACCGAAGTGAAATACCTGGGACATATCATCTCATCCCAAGGAGTCAAGACGGATCCTGATAAGGTTGACACCGTGAAGAATTGGCCAACACCACAGGACAAACATGAACTTCGAAGCTTTCTGGGTCTAGCCACCTACTATAGGCGCTTTGTAAAGAACTTTGCTGAGATCGCCAAGAGTCTACATCAGCTAACGGAAAAGGGAAAGCAGTTTAAATGGTCAGGTGAGTGCGAGCGCAGCTTTCAAGAGCTCAAGCAACGCTTGTGTAATGCACCAGTGCTGACCTATCCGACTCCCGGAAAACCGTTCATCATTGACGCTGATGCCAGCAATGTCGGGATTGGTGCTGTATTGTCACAGGTACATGATGGCGAAGAAAAGGTGGTTGCCTATTACAGCAAGGTACTCTCGAAGTCGGAAAGAAACTATTGTGTGACCAGAAGAGAACTTCTTGCACTGATTTTGGCAACAAAGCACTTCCATAAGTATCTCTATGGACAGAAGTTTCTTCTCCGAACCGACCATGGAGCACTAAACTGGCTTTTGAATTTCAAGAATCCAGAGGGTCAAGTGGCGAGATGGATTGAGAGGCTGCAGACGTACGATTATGAAATTCAACATCGGAAGGGGAAGCTTCACTCAAATGCTGATGCACTGTCTCGGAGACCATGTAAGCAAGACTGTAAGCATTGCAGACGCCAAGAAGAAAAAGAAGTGGTCACTGTCCAACGAACCAGAGCCGATCCCATTTATGGCTGGAGCAACGACGAGTTGAGGAAGGCTCAACAAGAGGACCCAGATATAGAACCCATCCTCGCATGCAAGGAACACCAGGAAAAACCAGAATGGGCTGATATCTCCGACAGAAGTCCGGCTCTAAAGGCCTATTGGGCACAGTGGGACTCGTTGCATGTCCAAGAAGGTGTCCTTCGACGTAAGTGGGAATCAGCAGATGGAAAGTCCTATGTAATGCAGCTAGTCTTACCGAGATCGAAGATTATGGACGTTCTGCGAGAGATGCATGATGGAGTTTCGGGAGGCCATCTAGGAGTAAACAAGACGCTAGAAAAGGTTCGACAACGATTCTATTGGCTACATGCAAGGGAAGATGTCGAGAAGTGGTGCCGAAAATGTGATACCTGTGCTGCCACCAAAGGCCCGAACAAAAAGAATCACAGCCAAATGCAGCAGTATAATGTCGGATCACCCTTTGAAAGGATTGCAATAGACGTGGCGGGTCCATTTCCGGAAACAAATAATGGAAATCGTTATATTCTGGTCGTCATGGATTACTTCAGCAAGTGGCCTGAAGCATACGCCATTCCAAATCAAGAAGCCAAAACAGTCGCAGACCAAATTGTGTTCAACTGGGTGAGCAGATTCGGTGTTCCATTAGAACTGCATTCCGACCAGGGAAGGAATTTTGAATCAAACATATTCCAGGAAGTTTGTGGGCTTCTTCACATCAAGAAGACAAGAACAACACCACTCCACCCACAATCTGATGGCATGGTCGAACGGTTCAACCGAACCCTTAAGGAACATCTTTGCAAGGTTGTGGACGACAACCAGCGAGATTGGGATCGACACATTCCATTGTTTTTGATGGCGTATCGAAGTGCAAGACATAGCTCAACTGGCCATACACCGTCTGAGATTTTGATGGGAAGGAACATCAGATTGCCGAGCGAAATAAAATTTGGATGTCCCACGTCGGAACCGCAAGCCGAGGATGACTACTTGGATGACCTCAGAGAAAGACTCCTTCAGATCCACGACGATGCCAGGTCAAAAATAAAGATGTTCAGTGACCGAATGAAGACACGCTACGATATACGAGCGACAACAACAGAGTTCCGAACAGGAGATCGAGTGTGGCTTTACAATCCCCATCGACAAAAAGGGTTGTCACCGAAACTTCAACGGGACTGGGAAGGTCCATATACAGTGATTAGCAAAATCAACGACGTCGTGTACCGGATACAAAAAGGAGTCAGAGGTAAACTAAAAGTCGTACATCGCGACCGACTACATCGCTACAGTGGTGATGAGAATGATGGATTTGTTCGGGACGATCAATCCTAAGGAGGGGGCAATGTAATGTGTATACACTTTATTTTATCTCGTACGCTCTGTTTCTCCTTCTATTGTAATGTCTAATGTGTATACGTTATTATCTCTTACACTCTGTACATCATTCTATATTTAATGTACACACTTTTCTTACTCTCTTTATTTACTCTGTTTTTCTTTAACTCTAATATCGTTTAAATGTAGTAGTAAACACTTGTGAGGGGCAATACCTAGTGATTAAAGAGAAATTTTTTTGTTTAGCATTAAGAACGTTAGCCCCTACAAAAAAATCCCAGTATTTTGTTTGTAAGTGTAAGCTTCCGGAACATTCAAGCTTCTCCAAGAACCAATATAGTAGTTTCTAGAACCAAGTACTTTTGTATATAAATAGCCGTTGGATGGCGATGCAAAATTAATTAATTGTGAACTGCGATAAAGAAAAGTACTCTGTGTTTGCAAAGTTATAATTGAAAGTGTTGAATAAATAAGTTTGTGAGTGATTTGAATAAAGTGAATTTGTGTTTTATTTGAAAAGTGAATAAGTTTTAATTGTCGGACCAAGCCGAATACTACAATATTAACGAATTGTTGACTTTGCTACTAATGGAATTCATTGAATTCTCTTCTAGGTTAGATAGTTCGTTTGTGGGATGATTATGTATTGTAATGTGTATACACTTTATTTATCTCATACGCTCTGTATCTCCTTCTATTGTAATGTCTAATACTAATGTGTATACTTTATTATCTCTTACTCTCTGTATCTCTTTCTATATTTAATGTACACACTTTTCTTACTCTCTTTACTTACTCTGTATCTCTTTCTATATTTAATGTACACACTTTTCATTACTCTCTTTACTTACTCTGTATCTCTTGTTTATTTAATGTACATACTCTCTTTACTTAATATCGTTTGATTGTAGTAGTAAACACTCGTGAGGGCAATAATTAATTAAGATTAAGAGAAACTTTTTGTTTAGCATTAAGAACGTTAGCCCCTACAAAAATCCCAGTATTTTCTCTCGAACTTTCAGCTTCCCCAAGAACTAATAGGAACCAATAGTAGTTTCTAGAACCCATCATTTTTTATATAAATAGCCGTTTGGTGGCGAGGCGAATTGTTAATTGTGAACTGCGATAAAGAAAAGTACTCTGTGTTTGCAAAGTTATAATTGAAAGTGTTGAATAAATAAGTTTGTGAGTGATTTGAATAAAGTGAATTTGTGTTTTATTTAAAAAGTGAATAAGTTTTAATTGTCGGACCAAGCCGAATATTACAGTATTCTTGTTTGTTCTTGGAGTTGGTCAGGTACGCATATTATATTCCTTTGTTTATCAAATCAGAACTCTATTAATTTTAAGTCATACATTAAAAAACTTAAGAACTAAGTGCAATTCCTCAAAATGTGATTGCAAGATAGTAGCCGCTTTTAATGCAACTAATTTCAAGGAAGAAGCAGGAATGCAAAGCGCTGTTAGATTCAAGAATGCAAGGTAATTTGACATTAATGACAATTCAGCGCTTAATCGTGTTTCAAAATCAAATCAGAAGTTTCTGATTTTAATTTTTCCAGAGCTTTGTTCTGATCGATGAGTGAATCTCCACTTCGTTCTCCTTGATTCTCATACAATTGAGTATTGAATTCGTCTACAAAGTTCTTCAGATTGCATTTTTAACGTTGTTTAATATTCTAACATTTTAAAAACACTGTTGAGACAAATTTAAAAATATTATCCAAATATGAAAAATATATATGTACATATATGAGGCATGCGAATATACTTATATTTAACATTGTGTACAAAACATGAATGAATTTCGTCCCTGCATTGTTATTCTTACTTTTAACGCAATTTTTGTATAAATATTTATTAATAATTAAGTAATCGATTTAAAAAGTCACAAGGCCGCACAATTTTGTAACCGCAAAAAATACAATTCAAATACGAGTAGTATCAACGTGTTTTATGCAACGTATCAACAAGTTTACATTTCTATACAAACTGCCCACCACAACAGGTGTGGGGT
This sequence comes from Sphaerophoria taeniata, assembly GCA_943590905.1. Lineage (NCBI taxonomy): Eukaryota > Metazoa > Arthropoda > Insecta > Diptera > Syrphidae > Sphaerophoria > Sphaerophoria taeniata. The sequence goes on from OX016541.1 coordinate 33,321,677, forward strand.
TGATATGGGGGTTCAATTTCAATGCATAAAATACAACGAAGAAAATAAATGAAAACCACAACTCACAACAACGAACCGAAAATTGCATTGTACGGACAAATAAAAAATAACAACAACAACGACACCAAGTGAATCTGTTTTAATCAGTATAGGCGCCAATAATTTCCAATTAAATTATTAATTCATGAACGCGATTGAAACAGATATACGATATTTAATTTTCGTGAACTTATTTTTTTTTTTTTAATGGACGGTCATTAATGTAACAACATTGTAACAACACTCAACAGTTTTATCCGTAAATGGAAAATTATTGGGAAATCCAGCGGCAAAATTGTGAAATTCTTTAGGACAAGGAATATTTGGTTTTGGGATAAAAAACCTATTCTATAAAATTTGTACAAAATCGTTGAAGGCTTTACGTTTCCATTGATTATTTGATATCCTTATCCATATCCTGAAATAGCGCAGGTGGACAAAATGCACATAATGAATTCGATGAATTGATTTTTCCTTATTCTAAAGAGTACCTAACAACAAATCAAACCTCTTCAAAGATGGAAAACATAAAAAATTACTCTTTCTCCATCTTGCAGATTTACAAAAAGAAGGAGGATTAAGTATTTTGTTGAAATATTGTCAGCTGCTATCTATCAAATAATAAAATATCTGGAAAACAGATGATCATCTTGTCATTTCAGTTCAGTTTTGAATATTTACAACATTAAGTGAGGGAACAGATCCAGAAAGACAACAATTGTTCACTTGAGTCTTTACAAATGGTTGAAAGCTGTATATACAAATAAGCTTGAGAGTCATAGCAGGATGGACACCCAAATTCTAGTTTCAAGGTTTAAACCAATTTCACAAGTCATTGGTTTTCTTGGTCAAGTGACCTTCATCCTTTGCTTTGTTTCTTACAAAACTCAAATTAACAATATATGGAACTGCAAATTCTTTTTTAGACACTGTTTACATAAAGGACTACATATCTGCAAACAACGGCACCTATGTCCATTTTTCGGCCCAACAACATAGAAATGTATGTATATTAAGTTACCACAGGAAAATAAAATGCGTGCAGTTAGTTCCAGCAACAAGCTCCAGAAATTATTATCCCCTTAAGGAACGCTCAATATTGTGCTCTGCAGGATAGTAAACAACCTGAATCTTTTCATGAAAGTTCATGTAATTGAGGTCGAATGGGGTTGAATGTTGGATCACATTTCCACAAAATGACTAACTGTAGGAATAGTTGGTGCCATTTGGAAAGGTATAATGACAATTTGGTCAACCAAAAGGTATATTTGGGTAGAGGAAATGAAAGGATTGCGTCGTCGTCGAACTACAGCATGGAATTACGTTTGTTTCCTCATTTCAACATTTGACTTTGAAATGCTAATTAGATGACTTATTGCAAGAAGAATATAATGTTTATATTTTGCTTTTAAATGGAGATAATGAACTGAAGAGAATGATAAGATAATAATGTTAAGACCTTTTTTGTATTTTTATGTTAAACGTTTTTTATGATGTAAGCAAATAGTTTAGAATGGGGATCGAAAAGCTTAAGATGCTGACCGTAAAATATCAAGCTGTCGGCTGATCGAAAATGCGTAGCACATCAGAGCGTAATTTACAACAAACTCTTTTATTATTGGTTATTGGATGTCTTAAAGGTGGTCTCTTTCTTCAGAACAGATATGCGAAACGAAGAATCATATGAAAATGAATTGTATATTACAGCGGTTGCTTAAACGAAAAAAAAGCTGCCAGCAATTATTTCTGGCGTATTATTGCAAGGCTGTTTAGTCGATTTTATGATAAACAGAAATAAGAGTTCATGCAAAAATGGTTTGATTTTTGCTCTCAATCATATTTGCATTAATTTACTATCGATTATATTTGTCAAATTTATTGCGACAACTTTTCTTCAAAGTTTGGAGCTGAAGACAAATTCAATAAAGCCTTTTGGTCGAAACTCTACACTCTTTACAAATTTTTTTATTCGTCCTAGCAGTTGGACGATGGCGATTGTAATTTGTGTGACGGAAAGGGTTAGATGATTAATTTTCGTTTATGTGATGGCTTCTCCCCCATCCCCAAAATTAAGGCAAATTTTTCTTCTCTTCTTGTTTTGTCATGATTCAATCTTAATCTCTACCAAGTATACAATATTTTTTACTTTTTTGTCAAAACCGACCAACAGAAAGATCTTTTCAATTCTCGTCAAACTATTCAATCGGAACATTGGTTTTGTCCTGTTCCAATGGGGGACTCGTGATGAATTCAAGTGTTTTTGTTTTCTTTTGAAAAACCAATGCTTACATGCATGCATTTAATCGGAATTTTCGTTTTTAATAAAACCGTGAGGAAAAGGTTTCCAGCCGTAGGACAAAATTTGATATCGCTTCCATATTTCAGTTCAGTTCGAATTCGAGTAGAATAGCCGCAAGAAAAATTGTGATGAAAATGCACTCAGACTCAGGTCGGGAACATCTCTATGTTCGCTTATGTTTATTTCATCTATGCACAAAACAGAAAACATTAATAAATAAACTATTGCTTTCGTTTTAGTGGCAAAATATGTAGAAAAACTGCATTTTGAGGTCAAATATGTTTTTGCACAAAACGCTTCACTTCATTCCTGACCCTATTCAAACCAGACAGCATGCATTGTTCTATACAGATTTTCATGTCTAACTAAAAATAAATAATTCGTGCAATATTGAGAACAGGACAGAAATCCGCCTGTGCAATACCAGAGCCCAGAAGCTGGTTTAATTGGTTCAAAACCCGAAAAATTGTCTCTCATTCAGTTTTGCGGCTTATTTTATTTTATTGATTGAATGGAAAAGGAGCAATGTTTAAATATGAAGAAATAAAGTGAAAGTAGTATCAGAATGTCCTTTCTGAGCCCTTTCTCTGTCCTCTCCGAGTCCGAGCACGAGGTCGAGTCAGTGTTCAAGTCCGTGTCCGAGTCCTAAGTTAACAAATTTATGGAAATTTAACTGATATCATAAAAGGTAAAACAAATACTATAGAGCAGATATATAAGGACTTACAAAATGTTAATTAGTTTCTATTCACCTCAAGGCAAGGATTTTCATGTTCTTTAGTAATAAACTATTTTAATAATAAACTTTTCATTACTGATTGTTCTTATTTTGAAAATATCTTCACAAAATCCTTAATGCAGTAACCAAAGTGAATGATACTTTTTTTTCTCTGAAATTCCATTATGTGAAATAGGACATGTGTGTCTTTTGTGTTTTCAGAAATAATTCAATCTCAAAATAACATCAATTCTATATGAACAATTTCACTCACATTCCGAATTTTGTCCCCATAAACAGGTGGTGGATTGGCCGATTGGGCTACAACCAGTTGGAATTTTATGTGGACGCCATATCAACTGGAATTGGTTTCGTAGTGAAAATTCCCCAAAGTTTTCTTCTGAATTGTTCCTCTTTTGTAGGTAGGTACGTTTATTTATACAGGTGCAAAAATTTCGGAGGATGCGGGGACAAGAAACTGGATTGAAGTGTTTAAATTTTCGAGACGAAAACACAAGGATTTAAAGCAATCAGTTTATGCTGCTCATAAGCTTTGAATCATAAAAAAAGTGGTCTCCACTTCTATACGAGTAGAAAAATAACACAAAAAATTTATTTCCATATTCGTTTGATGTTTGCTTTTTTTCCATAAATTATCCTTTAGGTCAGATTATTACTAAAAAATCAGTTTTTTTATGAGGGCCTGCCTGTGGGTAATATTAAACATTAAATGTAATTTTTCATCCTGTCTGCTTTTCCGAAGGATCATCTTCATTTAAAAGTGAGAAAATACAGCAGCAATCCTAATGAACGTTTTTATTCACAATAACGCTAATCATGTTTCATTTCGACTGCACTATACCCAGCCCCCACCTACAACACATTCATTTTTCTTGACGGTTGTACTTTATGAGGCAGGTGCACTAGTTTCAGACGTCTACATATTTTTTCCTGCAAGAGTGTTTATGTTTTCTACTTTTTATTTTCTTGCACTTTTCAAAGTGAAAACTGAAATTATAAAACGTCGTGTAATGACTATGGATTTTAGAGAGAAAATTACATTTCGCATTCTTAATGAAATGTTTTAATAGATTGTTCTAATTTATTTCTTGTCACAATTCAGAGTATCAAATAGATTAATATTCTTCGTCAAACGAAAAAGGCAACGCGTTGTTGCCGGTCTGCATCTTGTTAGTCAATAGAAAGGCTGCAAGTCTTTTAACCAATGAGCCCGCTATTTTGCTGATAAACAATAAAAAATTATTTGTTCTTATATTTGAATTGAATAAAGTTTTTCTGCCTATTAATGGAGTTTTCTAAAATTTCCACTAAAAGTTCTAAGAGAACAGTGACAAGCAATAAGTCAACAACACTCGTTTATTTATTTCCCTATTTCTCCCATTCAACTCAGCCAATTCAATGTTAATATTTCATGTAATTTCCTTTCCTCTCATCCATAAAAACATAAAACGAAAAGTTCTTTCGTTACATGTTACATGGTTTACCATTGACTGTCATCCTCTTCATTCGTAAAAACAATTGTTCGCTTCTGCTACTTGCAATATTTGAAATGGGATACAATCACAAGGATCCAGAATGAGTTGTAATCCCAATTCGCAAAACAATATATAGACTCTGTAACTCTGTTGACGTTGAGATTTTATCCTTGTTACTCCGTAAGGACAAATTTGATTGAAATTCAATGCGAATGAATGGTGAGTAAATATTCGGAAAAAAAATACACAGCAATTTACTGAGTGCGATGTATTCATATGAATATTCTTAAATATAGAAATTAGTAAATAATAGATTAAAATTTAGAATACGTTTAAAAAGGTGTCTTCTAAAAAATGTCATTACCAAAAAAAAAAAAAAACATTGCATTCGAGGAGTTCTGGCAGAAGTGAAAATACAACAAGTCAAAAACATTTACAAAAATCCTATGTTTTGACAAAATGAACACCTCTTGGCATGTTATGTATTATATGAAGAAAGAGACCATACGCCAAGGACATCCAATAACCAAAAATAGTTTCTTCTCTTACGCTCAGCCTAATATTGTACGAATGTTCGATCCTAGCGCCATCCACCTAGTTACCAGCCAGTTTTTCTACATAAGTTTGTATTGAGCAAACATTTTTGGTGAAGCAGAGAAAATTGAAAACGTCAATCTTGATAATACCAGTAGTAGATATACTGTGCGTTCGATCAGCATCTTACAACTATCTTGTCAAATTATGTTGGTCAAATAACTTGACGTTGAGGTCTGACTCTCAACCATAGAGTTAACATCTATATAAACATGTTATGTTGGTTTGTGTACGCTTTAAAAACTCAACAAGTTTTGCCCCGATTGAGCTGTCATATATTCTATTAAAAAATTAGTGGCCCCAAGAATGTGTAAATGGCCCGAAAATGGCCCCAAGATTTTTTTTTCTGAGAATAAAGCTTTCCAGAAGTGATAATTGACAATACTGACAATTCCTCTTGTATGAAGTGCTACCTTACCTCTCCCGTGCTCTATTATAATTATCTCTTTGCTCACAGTCACAACTAGGTAAGTTCAAGCCAATCGAAGAAGAGCTAACGCTTTAAGGTCTAATAATGTTGATAGAAACTTTTGTTTCTTTTGTTAAAAACACACAACGCAACAATAAAACAAAATTTTTGCAACTTCAAATTAATTAAACTTTTACTCCTGACGACCCGGAAAATTGAATGCATAAAAAATTACCTTATTTTACTAAGCGACACAATTGAAAACTTTTTTTTTTGCTATTTAAATGCAGATCCAGGACATAAAGCGGAAATAGTTTCTATATTTTTATAGAGAAGCACTGTGTTCTGCTTTGGATTGTGGAAGTGATTGGTGGAGACTGGCGGCGGTGAATCCACGGATGTTGTATTCAAGTAGACCATGAGCATGACTGCAAATGTTGAAAAGTCAGTGCAGGTGGTCGTGCAATTTAGAAAACAAACCGCATGGTCTGGTTTTTGTTTAACTTTTTCACAATTTTCACACTCTGCAACCACATCATCAACTGGCACCTTGATTGTTCTGTTCAGGGTTCACATTCACACAGTATACGAAACGAACTGATTGAAAAGTTTTTCCATTTTTCTGGCCTTAACACTCTCTCTGTCGCTCTTTGAAATCATCAATGAAAAAGGCAGTTTGTATAATGTTCTGTGCCTGCATATCCTGTCTGTTTTTTTTGCTGGTTTTTGCAATTGTTGGAAGGAAGTTTTTTTTAAATAAATTAAATCAAAGTTTACAATGGAGAATAGAAAATGTACAATAAAGTCAGAACCAGAAACGCCATAAACTGAAGTTAAATCGACACGTTAGCACGACTGGTTGTGGGAATTGGAAAGTGCTTGGGATAAATGGCATTAAGTGAACAATTTCTTCACCTCATTTTGTATTAAATGCACTTGAGGGAATTTATCACACGATTTAGGAAAACAATTTCAGATGCTGAGTCTAACGCAACAACAAAAAGCCAGAAAACTGAAAGGCCTCAACAGCACTGCCTTTCTCACATTTATCACAAACTTATTGGCGCCCACACGTACCTAAATCAAAATAAGCTCTTTTCAAATCAGGAAATTGGTTTTATTACCTGAAAAGTGCATCGATGGAAAACACATGTTCTTCGATAAAATTATGAGTTTAAGCACCTTGTTCCCTATAACCTACACGTGTTCCCTTCCTTTCTATTCGTTCGTTGTACATTATGTTTTCTAAATATAAATTTTCACTTTGAAACGAAGGTGTTGGTGTAACAAGACACAACTTTACGGAAATTGCTTCTGCTGAACCCATTATAGACACAGAGCTTCGTTCTTTTTCTTATAAACATTCAATATGTTGCCAACAACGTCATAGTGTCGTGATTATGTTGCTTTTTGATAGCATCATCGTGGTGCACAGATTCTTCCTTCTCTCTAGAAAAAAAAAACTTAATAAAGATCCGTGCTTCAGTCAGTCGTGGAAAAATTGTATTTTGTATGTAGAATGAGGTGTTTTGATTGCTCTTTGAAATTGTTAAAGCTTTTTTTGTTTACTGCACTCTATTAAAGATTGAATAAGGAAATATTATGGCAAGTATTAAACTCGTTAAAAATAAATTGGTTATGTAGTTATTGAAGGTGGAGTCTAACAAGACATTTCGGTCGCTAGCATACCATCTCGAGTTTTTCCATCTAAGTTGGTTTGACGTCTCCTCTGTGCTCCACCTGAGTCAGGAATTGAGACATTTCTGATTACACTATAGTCATGAGAAATAGAAAGGGAAAACTCATAACACAACAAAACATCGATCTAATTTTAAGACGTCTTCAATCTCTCAACTGAACCCATTTAAAGATGTAAAACATACAAACTATTACCATAGACATAACCTCAAAGAAAATTAAAAATAAAATAACTTTTACTTATGCAGCAGGTATATTATGCAGGAACCTTATGGTAAAAACATTTTAATCTGTCATCAACATCTGAAGCACGCTCCTCCCAAAAGTACCTACTTACTTTTTCATTACTCTTATAAATCCCCCATTTGGTAGTGTGACAGAAAGAAGATTGCCCTTAAATCCACTATTCACACGTATCAATTAACAACATATAAAAAAAAACATCTGTCAGATGGAATTTTGTCTTTCGTGTTCACACGTCTCAACATCTTGCTTTGGTGATAAATTTTACTGCTGCCATAATTTGACAAGCATAGTGGAGCAGATGAGGGATGATTTCTTAAAAGGTGCCTTAGCTAAGCCATACGCATATACATAACCCATGTGGAATATAGAACCTTAATGACTTCGTTTTTTTTCTAAAAATAGCTTGGATTCATTTTAATATTTATTTCGGATAAAAAACTTAATGTAGAAAAAATCATATGATCAAAACTTTAAGGACTCAAAATCGTTTGGGGTTTGTGTTAGTACATTTTTAATGCATAATAACTTTTTGAGGAGCAATAACGTTGGAGTTCATATGAAATTCCATAAAAAAGAAAACTATTTAAGACGGAGTGCAGACGAAATAAGAACATTTGCTCCAAAGACTACCTTCATTTTTACGAAGAACTTCGTAATTATAATTAAAGTTTCATAATTTGTATCGCTTTTGTGTGGCTAACGCTTACTTTCAAGAATTATTGTAGCCTCTCACTACACGCATAAATGAGGCTGAGGGTGAGACTCAATCCACCAACACTAATTTGCAACAACCTTATAACCGTTCAACAATATTTATGCACGAAGATTATTTGCTTTCAATAAGCTATTGTCAAAAAAATCGATGGCGCACATCTGCTTTGTAATTAATAATTTCGGATAAAACCACAAAATAGTACTGAATCCCGTAAATAGTGTTATTTCTATTTCCAAACAACATGCTTTCAACTGGAGCTCGACAAAACTGAAAGGTATTGTAAAGAAGGCCATGTGGAATAACGTCACGTATTTACAATTTTGCTTTGAAAATGAAGGAGGGATACAACGTTACAGTCAAATGTAAGCTTTAGAGCTAACAGCTTTCTGCCATAATCGATATTTTGCGCTTAAAATTTTCAAATCGTGTTATCAGGATTCTAGCCGATGTAATTTGGCCATGCTATGATTTGGCCCCTATAGATCTTATTCTGTGGAGAACCGTGAAACTTTGGTCCAACACCATTTGATAACACATCGAAAAAAATGTGTTCTGTTCATTTCATTGCAATCGCAAAGAAACTTGAAACTTTTGAAAAAATTGTAACCTACTCTAATATTAACGTTGGAATTTTATACAGTTTGTCCAATAGTTGGTGCCGTCAAAGTCTAGTCGATCGACGACGGCGACATTTAGATCTGAAGCTACACATTGTCGACAAATGGCTTCAAAAGTTCACAAAGTACGACAGAAAAAAATTGTAAGCTACATTTAGTAAAATTATACGTTATGGTATGACCCTGTATTTTGTGTAGTTGAAATCGTTTCATTTTCAGAGCAATGGACATACAGTGATAAGATATCATTCATCGAATATGCCTGTTTCAGACCATTATCCATCACATAAGCTAGTATATACTCTGTCCCATAACCAGAACTTCTTCTGCCTTGAACCAACAAGCTTTCTTAACAGAGAAACCCCATTCGAGCACAATCCAAATGAAATTAGCCTAGATTTAGACAGCAAAATTAATAAACAGAGAATAGCGAAGGACTAACCCTTAGTGGAATAAGTGAAAGATGTTATTTACAAAATTAAATAAACAACAAATCTGTTGTCAAGTATGAAAAACAACGTAAACGTCACTTTACTATTCCGGAAACAAATTATTTTTATTAATTAAGAATTTTTAACCTTGGGACTAACTCTTATTCTATGAGTAAGTTAACTTACGGAATAAGTATGGAATAGGCGGTTTTTATTAATATGGCTGTAAAAGTTTAAGACTATACAATGAAAACTGACAAAAATGTAGATTTTCGCAATGACTGCACCGTAGGTAAAAATGAAACCCATAAATATTTGTTTAATGGATGTAGTACGTAGTAGTAGCCTCATACCAAAAATATGACCTTAAAAAAAAAGAACAAATTAATGTCGTGCCAGTGTTTCGTTCTTCCAAAAGTCAAGTCAAAAATATTTCGTTTCAGCTGCTACTCAAAATCAATAAATAAAAAATATTCCAAATATTTCCCACAATGAAAAAAAACTTAAATTTCTCCCCTTAAAAGGTCCATTTGACTCCAATAAATATTCCAAATATGCAATGATATTTTTTGACTTTAATTCTTTCTCCCAATTCTGTATGAATTGAAGCAAAACAAACCCCAAACTATTTTCCTCATAAAATGCGCCTGTTTGAATAAATCAAAAGACGAAAAAGTATTTTGAAATACGACTTTTTGGACACTTATAAAGCATTTTTATTTCGTAGGTATTTATGTACATAAGTTATTTTTGGGATAGAAATAAAAGTTTCGAACTGTGTCTTAAAAACAGTTTTTTTAAGATATTGCAATTTTTGTCTGTCATTTATTTTATTTTTATTTTCCATAAGCAAAATGTAAACACGTGCTTTAATTCTTTTCTTTGAATTAGATGGCATATCTTGAGTGTACACAAATTCTTCTTCATTACAATTACATTCTAAAATATTCAGTATCTACCTTAAGATAAAAAACACAACAGATTCCTTTTTTTTACTCTCAAGTTAAAAACGCATAAAAACGAAACATTAAAAATTACCTTAGGTACACTTAAAAAAAAAACTCTTAGAGAAGTCTCTAAAGGTATCCTCCGGGTGTAACATTCACCAAAAGAATAAACATCAAACAAAACTTTCAAAACACTTAAGGCTAAATTTAACTTTTTTCTGTTTGTTGTTCTGCACAAAGACAAAAGCGGAAGCTTTCCCAACGCACATGTTTGCATAGTCCTTTAACCCTTTTAAGTCCTGAAGACGAAATGACAACGGACGTCTATATAATGTAGATAGAAACGTACGAAATAAAATTACATCACTCTCTGAGAGAGACGAAATAAGGAAAAGCAAAACAAATTGTTTGTTTTCAAAATTAAAACAATAAAAGTGCAAAATACTCCTTCGGGCAACTTAAGTGAACTTACCTGGAAAATATTCAGGTGACTTTTTATTAGGAATGAATTTTAAGAAAAGGCAGAGGCTTGGGTTTATTTGTTTTTGAATTAATAAACTCCTTTTAGGAAACAGACATGCATCAATTAAACAAAATTAAATCCTCATTTTTTCACATTTATTTAGCTCCATGAAAGCTTGCTTTATCAACGTTCATCCTGCATTCCACTCATTTTCCATGTCTTAGACTTTAGCCCTTAAATAAAACGGAAACTCTTTCAGACCACTTGAACAAAAATTAATTTCAATAATAATCCGGAAAATACCTCTCGTTTAAATTATCATGAATGCGACCAAGAACGGGCAACAAATGTCACAAGGATTTTTGAAACTTCGCCAAAACTATTAAAATGATATGTTTTCCATGTCAAAACACATCCAAGTGCCACACAAAAGGTTGGGGAAGACGAAGAAAAAGAGAATAAAACTCAGATGTCCTTATTTTAAATATTCTGTCAGGATTCCAATAGAAGGATCTTACTTCTATTTTTCTGTTTGAATTTCACTTGGGTAGATCGACGTTCACTCGAAGAGGTTTGAATATTTTTGCATTCTTTAGCATTTAATGTGGAAATTTGAATGTTTGTTTTTTTGTTGTCTGAACCAAAGACAAAAAAGAAAAAAAGCTTGGGAACTTTATGACAGGAAAAAAACTTTAAAATTAAAAAGAATGAAGGAACTATATCTTGATGCGGTTGAATTGGCAATTGAGGATGTTGGCCCATAGTGTTCCTTTGGGAATTTTTACTTCAAACAAATAACAAAGTCAACTGTTGAAAAAATAAGATGAAACTAGACGATAACAAAGGACAGGGATTGCAAAGGAATGGTAACCAGGAAACCTTTAAGGATGTCAAGATTTAAATGTTTTAGTTTCATGAGTTTGATTGAATTTTGGTGCAATTACTTCCTACGCAAAATATTACAGATAACACGACTTTGAATTTGTTGGGCAAACGAGCCTTTGTTTCGTTAGCTGTGCAGCAAGTGGCTCCATCCCGTTCAAAAGATACAACGGCTAGGTCTATATACTCAATTTCTGGCAACGAAATGTCAGTTATCATCTCGCGATAGCGAACACCATTCACGGTAGATAATGCTTACCAAAAAATTCGAGAGAATTTTTTATCCCATCGCACATCGCACATCGCTGTCACTTCATCATCTTACCATCTCTGTCACACAAAATACAATCCCCATGCGTGACAGATGGACACCATCTATATTTTGTAATGAGTTTCGACCAAAAGCCTACATTGAATTTATTTTCGACTTCGAGTTTTCAAGAAAAATTCTCGCAACAAATTTGACAAATATAATCCAAAACAAATAAATTCGGGTCCCTTAAATAATCCACAAAATTTCAAAATTTCAAAACTGAAACGAAAAATCATTCCATTTTTGCATGTTGCATGTTTCGGTTTATTAGAAAACCGATCAAACAAACCTACGATATAAATTATATCTGGCAGCATTATTTTCGTTCAAACAACCGCTGTAATATATAATGAAATTTCATTTAATTTGATTCATCAGATAGGCTCTGAAGCAGTGATCACTTTATAACAAGATTGGAAACCTACCTACGTTTTACCCTCCAAATACCGCAAAAGTTATTTTTTTCATGCACACATACTCTTGCAGCTCACTTGCTTTTTATTATGTAGGCAACTGTATCTTTATTACAAAAACACGCATACTCTTACAGCTAACCTGGCCCCTTAAGTTTGTATTACACGCATACTGTTTCAGCTAACATGGCCCCTCAGCTTGTAGGCAAATGTCACTTTGACAGCAAGGTTTCCAATCTTGGTATAAGTGATCACTGCTCTGAAGAGAAGACACCCAATAACCAAAAAGAGCTTGTTGTCTCTCAAGGCTGAACCATAATGCAATTTGGCTCACGCAAGCACGCTTAATTGATACAGCAAATACACATGAACCCTATGAGCAAACCATAATACACTTAAACTACGTTCGTTAAATTTTCGTTCAACTTTTATTAATGCGGTTTCATTCGCTCATTGCTTGAATGAATTTGACAATTTGAAGACAATTTTTTGCTTACTTAAGGAAATTTTCGTCCGGTTTTTTGACATTAGCTTAAATTCACTTAAGCTATTATAGTTGGACCTTTACGCTCAGTCCGATACTTTGCGATCTGAGCAAACTTACATTTTATACCTACCGCTACCCATCCCAAAATACTTTTTCTTATAGATCCCAATGAAAGTGCACGACGCCGCATAAGAAGATTAAACTTCAAACAAATCGTTTCGATACAGCAACATGCATTAGGTTAGGTACTATAATTTATCAAACAAATATTTTTTTGTATTTTTAAAATTAAAAAAAACACGTCTTAACTTTTATGCCCCACTTAATCTTCAATTTCTTGTGTTAATATTTCCTTATTGGAAACTTAAATCCATAAAAGACATCAGGTGCACATTTTCATCATTTTACTGCCAAACAAGAAAGAAATTTGGGGGTTGGCTTATGAACATAAACAATCAAAAAAATGCACAAAGAAAAAGTACTTTCACTCCGTTTCGTTTAATCCCTTTAATGTGTTTTCAATTTCTATTTCGGGACACAACTTTTCATTTCGCAAAATGTGAACACAAAAGAATCAATATATAAGTTATTTGACTCTACCATATCCTTGGCTGAGAGGAGAATCCTTGCCAACAAAAAAACTAACTAATTTTTTTTATGTTTTAAGTTCGACTGCCAGGAGCAACCGTTAAAGGATATATCAGATAAAGAAGAACCAGGTAGATAGACAGAGAATGGCAAATAGTTCGTTGCATCTTAAGTAGATTCCCGGTCCAAAGGGTGTGCTTACATTCTAAATCCATTCACTGAGCAGGAGTCACTGAGCAGGAGGACCTTTTGGCTTCTTCCATCCGTGTCGGTCGCATTGTTGGCTGCTGTTATGGATAGATGAGGAATATTTATATACAACTCCATAAATGCAGTCATACATCTTTCTTAAGAGTATGCACATGAATAAGTTTCCACTTTCCAATAGTTTGAGTTTTTTTTCCTCTTTAAAGCATGGCATGGCACCACAAGCAGAGACAAATCGAAATTAAATGATCTGCCTTTTTGAATAATTCACGCGACTACTTTTGGAAATTCAAATAAATCAATTTTGCATCTTAGATTTTGCGATTCGGTGTATGGAATATTTAATATTTATTCCGTGATGGTAAATCTGTGAGACAGAGTTTGGGCCTAAAGTGATGGAACAGTTTACAATAATTTCCAACGACATTTATCTATTGGTTTGTAAAAATATAACTGCATTTAAGGATACATGTAAGGAGCTCCACTGAAATTGCCGAACCAACTTTTGTCAACTTTTCTTCTTTCATTGAACTTCCAGGACATGAGCATTGAGCAGGCACGTAAGACTCCAGTCATCCCGCTTATTCAATTTTTAATTGAACAATATTGATTTCATTCCTTCACTATTCCGATAAAATATTGATTGTGCGGTTTTGACGAACTTTCTGAAATCTGAACTGCGGTAAGCTGAAATTATTATCTAAATGCGTTTATCTTCATACCTCATATGAGTGCCCTCCCCGACAAGTCACCTCTGTGAATATTTTAACAGAGATTAATTTTGAATACCCATTTAGACAAAGTAATAGACGGGACGCGTGGCATGTCCCATTTAGAGATAGAATTAGAATCCTTAGAAAGCCTGATGGGGTGCAAAACTATTTGGGGGATGGTTGTGGTAAAAGGAAGTACTCAGACTCACCCATTTTCCCAAAATCTTGATGTTATTTGCGCCATAAACACGTTTGAATTCTCACTTTTAATCCAAATTAAATAGATATAATATGTATGTACGTGCACCAGGGGTGAGAGAAGGTCTACTGGCAAAAGTGAAAGCGTGCAAGTTTCACAATGAACTGAAAACACTCTCATTCACAATTATCATTGGCCACAAAAACAGAAAGTGCACGTGCCGGGAGTATGGAAAGAAGGATTAGACAGATTAATTATCATAAGCCACATTATGTGTTTGTTTACCCCATAAAATTGAAAGCCTAGTTCAAGGAAATTTCTAAGAAATTTTGAGGGTGGATCCATCACAAATGTTGGAAATACCATATTTCATGTGTATTGCCAGGACTAAGGACCAAGTTTGTATCAACTTATACTTTGTCAACTCTTTAAGTATTTTCAAACAAAAAATGAATGGTCCCAATCATAAGACTCTTTCAAAACTCTCTTCATTCTAAAAATGAGTTTAAAAGCGGAAGAAGACTCAAATTTCTAGATCATCTGTCATCTAACCTTAAGACTTGAATTCGTTTCTTTCCTTTTCTTACTCATTGGATTTTGGACTTCAAGTGTTAAACTGATTTCTTATCCTTTTTTTTATGTAGAAACATTTTTGTCGCAAAATGTTTACAGAGCGTAATCACCACTATAACAGTGTTGTTGAGTATATTTTCACCCACATTCCTGTCACGGATTTATTTTAAGTAAAAAAAGGATACGAAATTCTTTCAAACACTTTGGAGGAACTGAGTTGCAAGTTCATCGTCGAGTTCGAAAACTACTACATATATCAAATCGCAAAGCAAAAAGGAGAGAAAAAAAGACAATAACTAAAAATATTTTGGGTGAGTGTTTTCCATGAAAAGTTTACTTTTAGAGGATGTATTACAGTGGATAATTTTAACAGGGTGTTATACTTAAAAATGGGTTTTGTCAATATTTTTAAGAATGATATTGAAGTCGCATGATGATAGTGTACTGCTTGAGGTTGGGAAAAACTAAAAACCAAAATCTCGCTAACCAGCAATAAATTCTTCCATTTATTATGAGAATCTACTCCTTTTCGGTTACTAAAAATTATAAGAATTAAAGAGATCGAATTCTGAAACCTTTGTCGATTTTCTTAACAATCCTGAACCTTTCTGGAAAACAGATAATTAAGAAGACACCAAATGCTGAGAATCATGGAGAACGAAGCATTGAAATTCTTCGTTCAAATAATACAACAATTGATTTTTTATGAAATTAATCAGTTCCAGCTAAGAGTACGAAACTCGTCGAATTTTGGACTTTAAACCTTAACTTGATTTGTTTATACATACATAATTAAATAAATTACTTATAGTTTGAAATTCGCGCGAGTTAATGGCTTATAAACGCTGTAAAATTGTCTTCTCTCCCGTTAAAAAAGAAATGCCTTCAGGACGAAAATATTAGTGATATTTATAGAACTAATGTTGAGAGACGATGGCGCTGAATATCACAGAGCTCGAGTCACAAGTGGACGCCTAATCCCACTCTCTCTCTGTCATTCCAGTTCATTTCAAATTTTCTCCAAAAAAAGAAACACCCTTTACTTGCAGTGCTTTTAGAAAGTACCTACTGCCAAAGACATTGCCTGCTGTCACTTATCTGCTAACCTTAAAGGATTAGAATGTCCTTTTTTGTGAAAGTGTTAGTCAAACAAAAACATATACAATTTTAAACATACATAATGCAAGTGTGAAGTAGATGCTTTGGTATTCGGTCTTACGCTATGCCATATTAGCTTAAGGACATGAATAGTTTAGCCTTTTAAGCTTTTCTACTCATGTTTTGTTAAACAAACTGCAGTTTGTCTATGAGGCTTCATTTAAAATTTCGAACGTCAACACAAATTCCCCGCAAGGGCAAGGTAGAAATAGCGAGCCTGTTTGTTAAGATATTCCGGTCAGTAACATTCATTCAAGAATATCAATATATTCCATCAAAATAATTCTCTTGACATGGAATTTTAATTGTTTTGACTTGAAATGCAAAGTTCCTCCTCCAAGTTAATCAAAATGCAGAAACAAATCGCATCAATCAATCAAAACATTTTCATTAAAAATTCAGAAAGAAAGTAATTTCGTTTCCTTAACGATTTCCACCGAAGTCATCCTGCATCGTTTTATACATTTTTGCTGCACAAGTTGAGTATTTAAACATTCTGCTCTAGAAAAACACTTGAAGAAAAGTAATGCACCTGCCATACAAATTATAAAAAAAAAATCCTCTAAGTCCTCAGACTGCTACTCGTCTAATGTAAAAGTTTACAAATACGAGGGTACATTTGCAATGTGCAGGGGCGTACAAGTGAAGCATTCATTAAGGTTGCTCCTGCATCATTTCACGTGACTGAGCACTCAACAAAAAAGACAGGATGAAAAATTTGTAAAAATTGTTCACATGGGTCAGATAAGTTTTTCATTCTTGTTTTCACGGAAGGAAAACAGAAAAATTACTGCACGGGTGGAATAGTTGAAATAATTCAAAAACTATATTTGAACTTTTCATGTTCTGTTCTGGCTTCTTCGTCGAAATAATTATTGTTTTAAGTATTAGCAACACCGTTTACAAATTTTCACTGAAGAACGAGTACTTGTCAACAAAAACAAAAAAGACAGAAATCAAAGAAAAAAGGTGCGTAGGTACAACCACATTGAAATGTTTCCAAGGATATTGCATGATTCATTTTACATGAAAATAGTTAGTGATGCCCTTTTTCACGTTGCGTTTGGTTGTATGGATTTAAATGAATTAAATTAAATTTATTGAGCGAATTCTTGCCGCCAATTAAAAACGGTTTAATCAATTAAAATATGTAAAAGAATCAAGTTCGATCCAAGTGCTTTTCCTGCTCCAAAAAAGCATAAACTTACAAGGTAATGGGTTTCATGTCAATTATTGCGTGTGGGCTTACTCTGGTCTGTTATCGCAGTGGTTCAAGTTCAAACAGACTGCGGAAACATGATATATGCTATTGGACTGATTGAATGTTAAGGGAATTCAACAGAATTGTTTCATTCTGTCCAACAAATGTTCCAACTAAATTAATCAGACCACAAACAAGAAAATATGTGTCAGGGTCACCAATCTCATCAAAAGGGATGTCTTACTGCTTCGATACTTGGCCTCACCTAATTTCTAATCGAAAGGAAACATCAAGCTACACTTTCAAATATGTTACGTTCCGTTTTGTAACTACATACCTACCTATACAAGATCAGAAGTTCGAATTATCTCTGTGTCCGTACACTACAACTCACTTGAATTTGAAATGACTATGCCATGTTCAAGAATAATGTTGCATGTTTGCTACAACACAACACTTTAAAGGGACACTTTGTTCTGGGAACCATATCATGTTGCAGGAACAATGTTCTTGCATTTTCAATTGCTCAATAATTGCATTTTGAATTTTCATATTTAATTTGAATTAGGAGAAAAACGTACCTTGACCCTTATTACTTTGTTTGGAGTGTATCGATTTCTCTGTAGATTCATGTACAAATTCGCATCAGTTGCATGCTGCAATGCTTGAGGTGGTTATCCGAGGAGTAATGTTCTGCTGGCATGACACAAAGTCTTGCTCTAAATTTATAACGTGGCTGAATGGACTTTAGTTAACAGACATGCATTTTAACAAAAATACCTACAATCGGATGGACGTGCTGGCAATTGCGGTTACCGTCATGAACACTGGGCGTTTGGATCAGGTCAAACACAATTCGACTTTTCGGGAAAACTTGTGTGTGTTGCTGTCCATCAAAATTGGATTCACTTGAAATTTGTAAACAAGGAGTGATGTCGAAACCTACAAGGCTTTTATTGCATGTATGATGTCTAGAACTGTTAAGAACCGAGATTGAAAAGCGTATAGTTTTTTTTTTTAAGAAATAGGTTTGATGCAATTAAATGAAAACTCCGCTAGGAATTAAGCAGACCCAGTTGGGATTGAAGTATTATTTACCTAATTAGAGAGCAAACACCCTCCGTCTCACTTCTTCATCCGATCATTTCGGAGAGGCAAAAAACTACATTGCACAAAAATGTCACCAGCATTAAGTGACATCAAGAGTTGCATGTATTTATTGCATTCGAGAGCCCCTTTAAGACGGTTACATTTGTATTAGTTTCAGCAACTTCTTTAGGTAAGCTACATACATATTATACTGCGAAGCTTAGTCGTAGATCTCTTGCTATTTAAGAGGAAGAATACAGAATCAACATAATTTTAAAATGTCACCGAACCGAGCTAGAAGTGTTATGCGAAAGCCAACAAGTGGCCCCTGGGATACATCGGCGAAATATTCTCAAGTATATCTTCTTCTCGTGTGTATGGAAATTTTCTAGAGATAAAATGAGAATACAAAAGATAAACATTTTGCGTTGGTGAAATTGTCGTTGTCGGTTTCAAAAGATTTATAAGTCTAATTACTTTTTTTGTGTGTTTTAGTTTTTACCTTTTTTTTTAATGCTTAAGAAGAGGGTTAGGTCTCAATTTCGCGAAAGAATAAAATTAAGGTAAATTCAAGAGCTTGTGTCGGTTTGAAGGATTTTTGAAAAACATGGACACAAAATTTAAAAGGAGAATAAAAAGTATGGAACATCGCTATTCCTAGTGTGGAATGTTTAAAAATAAAAAGAATAAGGATAGATAACACTCAGGCTTCAATGAAGAAAGCTATAAAACAAGTTTCGTTTAAAATTTAGGAAGGGAGTGTCTGAAATTAAAACATTGTGTTTGCCTTAGCAGTTAGCACTACAAAGTATCTTCAAGCCGAGAGCATCCTTCGAGAAGGTATACGTGCATTCCTAAGAGTGCATGTCTAGTTGAACATGAAGTCCATTTAGCCACATAATAAATTATTTCGTATATATGGAATATGGGTCATTCGAAAAGGATGTGTTAGGATCTTTTGCAGCCAGCAGCGTAAGTTTTCTGATACGGATACCTATGTTGCGTGTAGTACAACATGGATATCTGGGATTTGGTGTAGGTACTTTGTAGGTTTTGTGGGTGGTTTCCGTTCAATTAGATAGAGAGTGACTAAGAACAAACTAGACTTGTAATTTCTAAGTCATGTTGCCTTTTTGGTGAAGTTTGGTGAAGTGGACCGCATGATGGGTGTAACTGAACTTAAAAGTTTAATGCAGCGTTTGATAAAAGTGATAGTTAAAAACTTCGGCAACATTTATGCAAGTTTTACTATATGGCAGAATGCAGAATTTTAAAAGAACCTGCACACAAAAGTTTGAGAGGCACACTATATCCCAGTTCTCAGTTCAATAAAATATCTAATGGTTAATCCAGATTCCAGAGTAGATCCAATAATTTTTCACTTGATTATGTCCTCATTAACCTCCGATTTAAAAACAAATAATAAAATAATTTTTAATGTATCATGAATTTGCTAACCAGCAATGTAAAAATAAAATATGATTTTTTTCTAGCAAAGAGTAGTTTTGTTTTTTTCTTTTAATTTCTCGAAAATAACATTTTTACTTCCGGTATTCTGATTTTAAATATAACAGCATTACATTTTTAAGGAATAAGTGCTTAAATACATAAAAATTGAAAAATTAAAATTTTTATTTAATTTTTTTTCTTAAAATTTTGAGTTAGTTCTTAAAACAATTTTATTTAAAAACAAAGTGATAGAGAAAGTTTTTGGCTTAGCAAAAATTATAACATAACTAAATATCACTACAATATTCTACATACCTTTTAGGTAAATTTAAAATAATATTAAAGGTTTTTTTTTGTGTAAATAATATGCATTTCTTATTATTTCAATCAAACATTTGTTATTTTATTGTTTTGTTTGTTTTATGTTAATAAACTATGTGTTTTTGGTTGGTTGAACATTATTATTTAAAAGGCAAGGGCAAGCATTGTTATCGTAAAAAAAATTGAAATTTTGATCAAATCGATGCGATGATAGAAAAGTCGAAAAAAGTGGGTCTGGCGATTCCGTCCACCTTTCCGTCTGTTTGTCTGTAAGCGCACTGCAGCCTTAACCACTGGTCTGATTGACTTCAAACTTCGCGTGAGCCGTTTTTGTGATTTTATTTTTAAGATTAAAACTAAGGGTAGCCCATTACAAAATTTTCAGCCAGTAACCAAAAGTTGTAATTTTCTCAAAACCGGCTCCTACGATTTTTTTTTAAACACCCGCGGAACACTGACGTTCTTAAGGTTAACAAATTATTCTCGTACATATTGCTCCAAAACTGTATCTACCTCTCATAGAACAGCTTCTTTGTTATAAACTTTATTTCGAAAAATACTAGTCCGCGTAGTTTTTTTTTGGAATGAAAATTTTCTTAGATTTGAAAAAAATAAATTTGTAAGCTTTTTTTTCAAAAATTCTTAAATAGCTACTGTACTCAGATTGATTTTATTACATTTTTGAAAAAATGCATAAATAAAAATAAATAATTATGTATAAGAAATCAACAATTTTTTAAAAAATTTATGGAATCATTTTTTTTTCAGATACCTATAATGTTTTTTTTTGTAGACATTTCAAAATTATTTTTTTAATTAATTTTAAATACTTGTTTTTATTTCTTAATACTTTTTTTGTATTAAGTTTTGGATTACAGGAGCAAGTGCGTGCGACCCAGTCGTGCACTTTTTGTTTCTTATTTTCTCGAGTTTAAGTCAAACTCGACGGCAAAATATTAGTGCCTCATTAATTAAATAGCTCATTGGGTCCAACAAACTTTCAAATCTTGGAATACAAAATTTATTGTTAAATGTTAACATTTATCTAAAAACACACTCACTCCAAAAGTCTTTCCCATTCAATGCAAATATTGACGACCTACGAAAACCGGAAGGCCTTCTTCAACACCTTCCTTTTTAAAGGAAAATGTTTGAAATATTTAAAATCACAATTCTCAAATGTCTTCATTGAAACAAGACTGATATTCAATAGTTTTTGCATAATTTTATTAAAATTTATCGAACGAAACTTAATTGCATCATTACTCGTGAAAATTCACTGGATCATATAAGTACACAATGCTTAATTGAGCTAAATAGAAATTTAGTAGACTAAAGACCAATCCCACTAGTCCATAGTCCATAGACGAACTATGAGAACTTCAAAATACACCTTATGTTTTTGATTGATTCAAAAAACAGTTTCAAAGATATATCAGAAGAACTACCTTGCTTGTCTTTATTTTTAAATGTGTTTGATAGTTAGCTAGTTTACACGCACTAATTTTTACATATAAAAATTTAAAGTTAAAACGGAAGTTTCATAAGTGTCCCGCCTGTTCTTCAAAATAGATTGCACAAAAATTCATTATAGCTAGCATCATGTTGAACCAGATTGCTCTAACTCTGAGAGAGAAAAGCAATACACAATGTTTAACAACTCTGTCTGATACAAAACCTTGTTGCAAAGATACTTCTTCTACCAACCGCATGACGAAACCAGCGCTACTAATCTTTCACTCAAAAACCATCAGATGGAAATACCAAACATTGAGTGAATTTCAATACAAGTTTCAAGCAAATCCAACAAAAACCAAAATAAAAACGAGCAAACGAACCGGTTCGAAAAAGGTATTCTAAATTTCACTCAACGAATTGCACAAACACTCAGTTTGTAGTTGTCCGTCGTCGTTGCGTGATGTGTGTCTTGTGTTGTGGATTGGATATAACGGTCGGGCAAAAAATGCATCTTAACTTGTTTGTTTTTAATAGCGCGCCGAAAATTAAATTCATTTAATGAATTAGAGCACATAAATTAAGTTTACTGAAGCATAGTTAGACCAAAGATAAATAAAGTAACTGGAGTGTTTGAGGAACACCGGAATTCATTCCATGTATATGAATCAACAGGTGGCATTTCATGGTCTTTGTTTCTAATTTGTTAATATTGTGATGTGATGCAGGCGCTGTATTGGTAGAAAGAAATAAAGTTTTGTTAGAATGGAAACCTTGGAAAACTGGTAGGCAGTGTTTGAGTGAAATTGTGCAAAACAAAAGTCGAAATTTCTAAAGTCAAATTTATTTTATGGAATTTTAAAGTGCAAATAGAGAAAAAGGAAAAAGATCCATGGGAAGAAAAATGTAAACGAAAAAAAAAAAAGTTGAGTTCTTTTTCCAAGTGTGTTGCCGTTCCATTCCACAACAATTTATCTACCTTTGCCGCTCGCTCAGGTGCAGGTGTGTTAAATTTGTGATCGGTTTTTAACACAAATACATATTCAAATTCATTGTTTTCTATTCACACAATGCTAAAGGTGTGACCTAGCTATTGTGCAAGTGTGAGTGAGTTCAGTCAGCCATTATTTGTTTGATCACATCGTTTTGTGTGTATTTTTATTGCATGCGGTCGCGGCATAACGGGGTGAAAACGTGTTTATTGTCAAATTTTATTTGTGCAAGAGCGGGAAAACAACATTGGAAAATAATTTCAATTTATTGTGCTTTTAAATGCTACGTCACTAAAGGAAAACAAATTTGTTAGTTTTCAAAATGATAAAATTAAATTAAAACAAAAATAATGTTGTAAATGTTGTTCTGAAGCTTGTGGCAATTTTAGTGTTTGAATTTGTTCATAAAATTCCGTTAAAAATAAAAATCTTCACACAAACAACAATGGAAGAACGAGAGAGGCGGCAGCGGCATACATTGAGTTTTCAAAGCAAAAGGATAACAAAGGCGCAGCATTTTTGGATTACCTGTTTAGTGATCGTGCTCGTTGGAATTATTTATCCGTGTAGTTGTACAGGTATGCTGCAGTTTTTTTTGTTTTTTTTTTTGTTTTTTTTTTGTTTTTTTTTTTTCAATACATTAAAAGAGGATGTGTATTCATCTTGCAAAAGGGCATTATGACTTGGCTGTGTGCATTCGTTTGTTATGTTTTATTGGTGTATATTTAGTGAAAATTCGAACTCGTATTGAGATCAGAATAGCTGTAAATTGAATTGGGGTATTGGCTTTTTTTATGGTTTTGTCTTGTATTTAGTTTTGTTTCATTGACTTTTAAGCTGTCATAAATTTTGTGAAATGATTTATGACCACGGGGATCCTTTGTTAAATCTTTGTCAAGAACGGGATATGGATGTCAATCAATGCAATTATTGTTGGCTTACATTTTACATGAACATATAAGCCATTGAAATTTAAATAAACCATGATTGGCAATCGCAATACCAACCCGAAGTACATACTGCCAAAGGCATCTCCGAATAATACTCCTACAAATGTTAACACCACAAATGTTTTTGATCAGCCTATCGGTTTTGAAGAGGAGGGAGGGGGCGTGTATTGAAATTTTTTATACGGTCAAAACTAAAGTAAAAAAATGTGCACGAATCGGTCGTACGAGTTTGCTCCTGCATTCCAAAACACAACCCACAAACAACATTAAAATTAAAAACACAATTATAAAATTCATAATTAAGAGTTTAAATTTTTTGAATTTGAAACAAAAAAATCTGTGGAGCGTTTTTTTTAAAATTAAATTAAATAAAAAAAAATATTTTCTTATATAAATAGACAATTTTTCAAAAATGCCTTAAAATTAATTTGGGTATGCAGTATTCAAGAATATGTAAACGAACATTATGTAGGTACATTTTATAATGCAATTTCGATCTTTTAAATTGATCCGTTTTCAAGATATAGAATTTTGAAAAAAAAAGTTTAAAAATACAAACAAAATTTTGAAAGTTTCTTGAATGCAAAATATTATTTGAGCAATTATATAGCAGCTGCGCGTAGCTTAGTGGTTAGGTGCGTTGCGTTGGTTGCTAAGCAGAACGTTGTGGGTTCGAGTCCTACTCGTGCCCATAAAGTTTTTATTTAATTTTTCACGGGCACTGCCTCTTGCGAAGAATTGACAAAACGTCCAAGAGTATCAATCTGTCATGAAAAAGTGCCTCTCAACTTTGCCGTTCGGAATCGGCGTTAAATAGGAGGTATCCTCAATTCTTCATACGCACCCAGAGAATTGTTGATGAGCGCTAGTCACTTAGGCCTTGGCTTTCAAGAGCTGTCGCGCCACTCTATTTTTTTTTTATACGTTCTATATACGAAAAAAAAATACGCCGATCGGTAGTATATTTTTCGAGTAAACCTTATAACTAAAAAAGGTACCATTTTTGTATATAATTTACTTCAGCGTTTTCAAAAAAAACTGTCGGGGAACTTCTAAAAAAAATCGTAGGAGCCTTTTTTGAGACCATTGAAAGTTTTGGTTTTTGGCCAAACAAATTGTATGGTCGTGGCTACCTTAAATTTTGATCTTAAAAAATAAAATAAAAAAAAAACAAAAAGAAAAAACCTACGTGAATTCGCTCAAACCTCTTATTTTCAAGCTTGAAGTCAATTGGACCAGTGGTTAAGGCTGTAGGTGCGTTAACAGACAGATGGAATCGCCGGACTCACTTTTTTCGACTTCTCTATCAACGTTATGCCATATTGCATCAAAATCTCAACTTTTTTTGTTTCCGAATTCAATACTTGCCATATGTTCTAAAGTGTCCGCCAAATAACTTTTTTTTTTTTTGAAAATGCTAAAAAATAACTACCTACTGAATATTTTCTCAAATTTCTTTTTTTATTTGAAAGTACAATCCTTCCGATTAGTAATGGAAAATAATTTAATTCAGATGGCTGCCTGGCTGGCCATGCAGCCTACACGATCGGTCCAATTTTTAAGCACATTATCGGTTGCGTGAATTACGAGTTCGTGCCGAGTCAAACAATTCGTTATAATAATTATAATAATTAGGATGTTTATTTATCCAATGATTGCTTAAGACTAATAAATATTTTTATTTTTATTTAAAATTCTAATTGATTGTTTTCTCTAATCAGTAATACATATATATAAGTTCTAAGTAGGTTTTAATTAAGTAGTTTTTATTTAATTCTTGAAGGTCATCGTAACTCCTCCCTTGTGAGTGTGAACTTAAGGAATATGATGAGTTAAATTCACATAAACTACGATGTTGACTTCTTATTATATAATTTATGACCACAGATTTTCACAAGTTTTTCCAATAACTTTCGTAAAGATTCGTCCACTCTATTGAAACCCCTTTGGCAATAATTTAACTTCGTCTTCATAATTTTATTATTTGAAACATAGAAATTGTCTATTTAGATTAACAACTAAAAATAATTTCAGTGGTGTTTCAAAAGTAAGTTATATATTATTTTGGTGAATTATGCTTCTTTTTTATAGAGAAGATGACTAGAGCTTTGAAAATGTAAACATAGTTCCGCAATATGATATTTACATACCCTAGAGGTGAAAACATTGCTTTTTTATTCTATTTTTCGTTTTTATAATAAACTAGCTGACCTGCGGGACGTTGTACCCGCTCTTAAGAAATTTTTTGTGGTAACTTAAAGGTTACTGTGCAGTTTTCCCGTAACTAAACTGAGTTGCCACAGTTCTGAAAGCAGTAACCCAATTACTACTGGTGTATCAAAGTGTTCAGAGCTGCAAAGCTGTGTTCCATTTTTGTTTGTTCGCAGGATACAGAAGTGAGAATAGTAGTATGATTAATTTTTGTTGTTTTTTCTGATAGAAAAATAATTTTTTTTCCATAAAGATATTATAGTGAATAAGGTGTTAATTTATTGTCCCAATATTATCACGAAAGAAATGAAAATTACTAATTTTATTTTAAATATTGTAAGTAAACTTGTTAGCAACGCCTTTTTCTATCTGAAATAAAAAAAATGTCAAAGCTAATAGTCTTTGAAAGTCATCAAAACTTAAGAAAAGATCAAAACTAAAGAAAAATAAAGCTGTCGTAGCATTTCTATGTAGTTCTACGTAAAATTTATTTGAGTGTTATAACTTATAACTTAAATGCATTTTTTTGAATGTTTTTTTTTTTTTTTGAAAGCTGCAAGGGCTAAACATAAAGTCGTTCAAAATAAATTGCTCTGACATATAATAATTATTACATGATTTGTTTTAACTTAATAAAATGCAGCTTATGTAAATTACTCCTAATATTCTTTCTGTGAAAGATTTTGCATTATCTTTCGGATAAGTATTTCCGAAGATTAATATTTTTATGACAAAGCAGCGTTTTCTGGGTCAGCTCGTAATAAAATACAGCTTAAATTACTCCTATTCTATGTTTTGTATTTTCTGAATTATTTAAATCGGATTAGTATTTATGAAGATTCTCAACAATATTGCAAAATAACGTTAACTGAGCTAGAATGTCAGCTAATAAGTATCCTAGACGATTCCTGGCTCTACCCACCTTTTAAACAATTTAGAGCCAAATCAGGTTAGCCATTCTTACAATGCAGATAAAAGCGAAGAAAAATAGTTTTGGGATCATAGCCCGGTAACCATACCTCGCAAACTGCGTTATTGATAGAGTTAATGAAACAGCTCGTTTTTTTGTTTGAAATATCAGGGTAATACCAAACTAAACAAAAAATCTATTTTTAAAAATATTTCAACGTAGAGGGTCTTATTTTATCTTTTTTTTTTTAAACCCAATTTGTTTTTTTTGCCTTGTTGTTATTATTCTTATTAATCGTAAATCTAATATGTGTATATTTTAACACCGACAGCAAAATTCGCAAAAAAAATCGATGGAAATAACCCCTCTATTTAACTCTCACCTTTTTAATTGCTACAAATAGTACCCAAAATTAAAAAAAAATTAACAAATCTGGCATTAAGGGGCCGTCCATAAACTACGTCACGCTGAATTTAGCTGTTTTGACCCCCTCCCTCCCCCGGTGTCACGCTTTGTCACACTTGCTTTAACCCCCCTCAAATATTACGTCACAAAACAAAGACCCCCCCCCCTTAACAAAAAAAAAAAATTAATTGATATAACACAAATTTCCAAACATAAAATATTTTTTATATTTTTTGTTATAATTCCATTTTTTTTAATAAAAAATAAAATAAAGTGGCAATAAACTTACGTTTTTTAGTCTAACTTTGGCGAACGTCACGTTAGACGTAGACCCCCCCCTCCCCCTTGTCACATCTTGTCACGCTCAGCGTGACCCCTCCCTCCCCCCTAAGCGCGAACGTATTTTATGGACGGCCCCTAACGACTATTAACTTTTTTTTTTTCATTGGATTTCCAAATACATATGTATGTATGCATACTTCCTTCGTCGTTTCTTCAAACTTACGAAAAAAAAAACAAATCTCCTACAAAAAATTATCGACAGCATCACTGAACAGATAAAAGGGTGTCGTTTTTGGTATGGAAGGCGTGGACACTTGCATACTCGGAACCTTAACAGGTATGTTCCAGACCTCAGAACTTGAAGAAAAAACACAAAACTATACATGTCGCAGCAAGACCAAGCAATGTTTGTGGGGTTATCAGCTTTGGGTAGATCTGCTTGAAGTTCTTATGGCATTATCTCTTGTCTCCGAGAGCTTGGAGTCGCAACGCCCTGGGTTTGTAGGCGAATAGCTTCGTGTAGAGCTTAGTCTCCGGTTTTTTTCACCCAGGGTTTAAAAATTCCATACCTACCTCCGGTTTTCAAGAAAAGACATACATACCTATTTGAACAGGCTTATTAACCTTTGTAAGTTAAATCTAATTTGCTTCAAAAACGCCTTCTGTATCGCCCTCGTCAAATAATGAATTTTCAAAAAATAATTTTTGATTTGACATTCATAAATTTTCAATAATTGAAATTGATCGGATTTGTTTTTATTTTGTTGTAGTAAGAAAAGTATGTTTTTTTTAACATTGGCACCGTTTTCTATTTCATTGCATTTGAAAAACATACATTTTATTTTTGCTAAACCTTCTACCCTAATACCTCTTGCATTTAGAGAAAAAATTAGGAAAATCGGTCAACCAGTGTGCCCGGTTAGCGAACGAACACAAAAATTAGGCTGTTCTTTTATATATATAGATATATATATATATATATAAGATGTACACTCTGGCGTATACGTGTTTTTTCATAGATTTCTTAATGTATACGCTTTTTCTTAACTTTTTGTTTGTGAACTTTACGTTTTTTTGTTTCGACTGTAATTTTGTTATCTTTAACAACCTCATGTTTAATAAATTTGGGAGCTAGCTTATTTCTTCGATCATCTGCTTCAAACAAGACTTCACCAGCGACAAAGCGAGGAGGATCCTTACGAGATTTATTAAACTTTTCAATCAATCGTTTTTTATTAGTAAAACATCTATCTTTTACTAAATCTGCTAATTTTGAATAATCCAATAAATGGTTTCTTAAATATTCTTGACTTGTTTGGAAATTTTGTTTAGGGAACGGTGTGTTTGTGTTGATATGACCAGTGATTAATTCGAAGGGGGTCAATTTTGTTGTAGAATGTATCGAGTTGTTATATGTGAACACGGCTTCGTCTACAATTTCACTTATTGGTTTTGTAGTATGCTGGAACCTTATGATTCGGACAAGTTCAGTAAGAGTTGAATGAAACCTCTCCACGATCGAGTTTCCATTTGAGCTTTTAGCACAAATTGTATGTAGACGAATATTGTAAGCTTCTAAAAATTCTTTAAACAAGGTTGACACGAACTCAGAACCATTATCTGTAACGACTTTTTCAGGGATTCCATGATGAGAAAAGAAATGTTTCAGGGATTTAATCAAGCTGATACTATTCCTTGAATTCAGAAGATATGCACTAGCAAATTTGCTAAATTTATCGACTATTGTCAAGAAATTCTCTTTACCAACAGAATATATATCCATATGAATAATTTGCAAAGGTCTAGACGCAGTCTCAGTAATTTCGAACTTTAACTTTTCTTGATTTCGTTCGTATTTGTTAACGTTACAAATCTCGCAGATATTGATTATTTTTTGAATGATATTTTTCATATTTGGAAAATATGAATGTCTTTTAATATGAAGATAAGTTTCTGTTATGCCCCTGTGGTTTGATTTGGAATGGTATTCTCGCACCAATTCTTCTTGCTCATCTCTATTTGTTATATCGTTTAAGATGATGTTAGATCTTAAAAGTTTAAGACAACCATTGTTAAAATATTTTGAAAAAAACTGACTGAACTATTTTAAATGTTTTGTCGTCTGTGAGGATTGCAGTTAATCGTTTGGAATTAAAATAATCTTTGAATATTGAGATCATGACGTCTTCATTGTTTAAATGAGCTGCGCCAATTACGAGTTCGTGCCGAGTCAAACAATTCGTTATAATAATTATAATAATTAGGATGTTTATTTATCCAATGATTGCTTAAGACTAATAAATATTTTTATTTTTATTTAAAATTCTAATTGATTGTTTTCTCTAATCAGTAATACATATATATAAGTTCTAAGTAGGTTTTAATTAAATAGTTTTTATTTAATTCTTGAAGGTCATCGTAACTCGTGCAGCTGTATTTCACCAATGACTTCACGAATATTGTCCTTTTAAGCGTCAATTATCTCTGGCTTGTCGGCGAAACACTTATCTTTTGCGGCACCTTACAAATAATAGTCCAACGGTGTCAAATCGCAGCTCCGAGGTGGCCAAACGCTCTGCTCTGCGGCTGATGATGCGATGTTCAAAAACCGGGCGCAAAACATCGAGTGTAGCTTCGGCTGTGTGGCACGTAGCGCCGCGCCGTCCTGTTGAAACTAATAACCAAATGTTGCAAATATCCTCCTCTTCAAATTGTGTGAACAAAAATTCGTTCAACATGGACCGATAACGACCGCCATTGACTGTAACGGCCACTCCTTGCTCATTTACGAAGAAAAATGGCACAGTTATGCCTCTGGACCAAAATCCGCACCACAGTGACTCGTTTTGGTTGTAACGGCTTTTCAATGTATGTGTGCGGGTTTTATGTGTCCCAAATGCGACAATTTTGCTTGTTTACATACCCGCCAAGATCAAAATGAGCTTCATCTGAAAAGATGATTTTTTTTTTTTTGGCAAAATCGGCATCTTCTCTAAGTCCTACTTGGCGAAGCGAAAATGCATTGGATGGTCAGTTGGCTTCAACTCCAGAACCAATTGGACTTTGTATGGCGTCATACCATGTCTCCGAAAAGTCCAATTGTTGAGAACGACGGTGAATTGATGTTGATGGCGCTTCACGCACACTTTCTGCCACAGCAGCAACATTCTCGGGTGAACGCATTGTTTTTGGCTTTTCACGCTTAAGTTTATAGATGAGAATGTCAGTTTCTTTCACTTTTTTCACATGATACCGAACATACGGAGCTGACGGTACTTCTCTTCTTCCAAAATCCGTACGCAATTTTCGCACACATTCTGCAACATTACCATGATTTTCAAAGTAATGTCGCAATATTTCCCAGTGTTGTTCAAGCGTATACACAACTATATTCGTTCAGCGGAAGAATAAAACTAATTATCTGTCAAATCAGACATGAGCTAGGTGTTACCATTCACGAAATAAACATTAGTTGAAAAAAAAGTTAGATTGCGGACCCTTTATATATGTCGCAAATAAAAATACTGCAATGACCGAAATTCTGTTGGCACTCCATTCGTTATCTCTTCTGATAAAGTATGCCGTGACTCCCCTAGTTTTGAGCGCGTTAATGATTTTATGGGACGACAACTCTTCTTTCGTACTCGTCCTAAGAAATCCTCGTTTTTTTCTGAAAATCTATCCACGCTGTGAAAACTAAACTAGTGATGGGTCAACAAGGTTTGTCAACGCGGCAATTGATTACAAAAAAATACCGAGTTAGCTTCCTTCTAATTTTTCAAGTGTTTTTGATTGTACTTTTGTAATTGTCAAAATTCATAACTGTTTTCAAGAACAGTTTTTCAGGCATTCCGGTAACATTTAGAACGAAATTTCCCTAGGGCAACCTAGATTCTTATGTTGTCTCACTGTTGAGCCATTAACAGTCAAGTATCATCAGCGGATGGCAATGATTTTGACAAATTAAAAACCTATTTTTGTCTGTTTTTTAAGTGTCTTCTTGATCGATTTTCGAGAAAAACCAAATGGGGAAACCGAGTTGACTCTTTTTTCAGACAGATTCAAGCCTGAAACCCACAGCATAAATATTGATATTTGATGTGCCCCAGGGTTCCGTCTTGTGTCCCCGGCTCTTTTCCTCATTTTTATAAATGATCTCTTGTACAGGCTGCTAAGTACAGAGATTGTTTTTCTTGGTCAGTCATTGCAATATTCAAATATTCCAATGAACCTTCTATCCCTTTCCTTGATTGCGCGAAATTGTATCAACCAGTTTTTTTTCAACTTCTGTACCATCGAAATGTCGTGTATGATTGGATGCGAGCCTTGCCATTATAGTTACTCTACATAGGTATGACACATGTAAAGTAAACATTAAAAAACGTAACTTCAAAGGGTTTTTCTTTCTTTTGGTTCAGCCAGCTTACACTTAAATCACCTTCACACTCAAAGCAGTTAAATTCTTTGAACTATAACAACTTTCTTTTATTCCCTTGAAAACTAAAAATAAATAAATAATTGTCCAACTTAAACTTGCCATGTAAAGTGGATCCTTGAATTCATTTGAAATTAAATTCAAAAACTAAAACTTTTCTATAAAAGTTCAAATATAATTTCTTTCACCTGTTTACTTACTAAAAACAGCTTCCTCCTACTTACTTGTTTCTAATGGAGTTTGTAATAAGTTGACAAAATAGCAAACAAACAGAACTTAAAAAAATATAAGCCTGATTATGAAAGCAATTAAAATTAACGATAGCAAACTTTGCGAAAGTAAAAATGCAAATACTAATAATAATTCAAAAACAATGCAAATATTATTTCTATAGAAAAAAAAACATGACAGATGAACTTCTTTGCGCAGCGTTACCTTGACAGTGATAATTAAGATAACAAAAACACAGAAAAAGAAATGAGATATTCACTAAATTAATAATTGAAATGATGCTTTTGAAGTATTGTCTCACACAAAGCTCCTTAATTGAAGATGGATAAGCCATGAAGGTATAGTTTAAGCAGGGTGCGAAATTAATTAGTGTTTGGTGTTTGCACATGAATGTAAAGGATGTATATTGTACACACACATACATTTGTCTTTGATGTGCTAGTTCAATTCAAGTTAATTTTGCTTAGGTATCTACCTAGCCATATGAATAATTGTTTAATTGATTGAAGTTGGCAGTCACCATTAATTAGAAACACCGTTACCAAGATGATCCTCTTGGCACTCTTGTCTTTTTATTTTTGTCGGTATTATTTGTTTCCAAAATAAATACTCATCTTAAAAAAAGTCCTGCTCGTACCTTCCTTAATTATTTATGTCCTCAATGAATCCTTTTTTTTTGAATTCAAAGGAAGCATTTCGTTTTTAATGTCATCATCCTTATCATCCTCATTTATGGATATACCTACCTTTACTACCTATGCTTAAATTATTCAACGAAATCCTGAAGTGAAATTTACTTAACGAATCCATTACTCTCACTCCTTAATAAATTTTAAACTACGCTCCTTCCCAACCTCCTTGCAAAAGATCGTGTCGTCACAATTAAAAAAAATTTGATACTCAATATCCTGCCAAATATATCTA
The DNA here is from genome assembly GCA_943590905.1 of Sphaerophoria taeniata. Lineage (NCBI taxonomy): Eukaryota > Metazoa > Arthropoda > Insecta > Diptera > Syrphidae > Sphaerophoria > Sphaerophoria taeniata. The sequence continues at coordinate 33,354,737 of OX016541.1, forward strand.
CACATAGCGTTACACACATATAAAGGATATCCCTCAATTTGGCAGTTTTTAGGTAGGTAAGGTAAGGGCATAGTAAGCACATAATAAAATAACAAACTCACGAATGGGTATAAAATTCTCTCACCAGGTGTGTGTTGTGTTTCCTTTGTTTCATTTCGTCTTTCGTGTCCCTTGGAAGTTGGAAGAAAACAATGAAGTGAGTGTGTTTTGCCCTTGAGAAAGTAAAACTTATTGAGTAGGTCTTTCGGAATACATGAAGAACATTATTCTTAATTATTTGCTCATGGTGGAATTCGCGCTGAAAGAAATTGCTTTATGACCTTTCCTTTGTTTGGTTGATTTGCACTGTTTGTCAATTGATACCTAAGGGTTTTAATTATTAAGACAGATTGCTTCCGTTTTGAGTTCAACAACGGTTAGAAACACATGTGTGCCTGAGAATGAAATAAGGTTTTAATTTCAATGCAAATTGTTTTTGGTGTTGATGCATATTTAATAATGAACGATTGCTTTGAAATAAGTTGTTTCAAAAGTATGTCAAGAAGTAAGCCAATACCTATTATTACCATAGTTGAAATCCCCTGTCATGAAAAAAATTGTAAAGGATTATTTTATTGTGGGGTTTGAATAAAATCGAACAATAAAAAAAACACTTAAATTTGAAAGTTAGCATTTTTACTACAGGTTAAAAGGACAATGCATGACATTTACTTCTTGAAAATTAGGTACAAATGTCAAGTTAATGTTGGCTGCGACAAAGCCTGAAGCGGTCTATTTGGAAGGCCCGCTTTCGAACACCTCGTTCGAGCTTAGCGTGTAACGAAGCGTTACGAATATTCCTCCTCCGTTAGTAGAAACCAGTTCAAATTTCATCAGCCAAAAAAAAAAAACAAATTTATTTCCTTTGCCCCTGTACAATTCATATTGTGTCTTTTCAAAAAAATGTATATGGGGAAGTGAAAGTTCGAGCTTAAATCAGTTTTTCTTCGTTGCCGAGTACCATTCCAGTGCACGAAAGTAAGAAACGCCGGAAGTAAAATGCTGTACTCTGTAAACGGCAAGTAGCTTCAAGAAGAAAAAATCACGCTGTTCCATCACGGATGCATTTGATGTCAAAAAAGTTTTAAGACAAGGCGTTGCGCTGTCTTGCGATTTCTTCAACATCATTCTTGAAAAGAACGTCAACACCAGAGTCACAAATCACAATCTTTCAAAAGTCCGTCCAGCAGTCCAGCTACTAGGAGGAAATTAAAAATTAAACAAGAGAAAACTAAGTTAATACTGTCAACAATGAAAGGATACCCAACACCGACGTCAGTATAGACAGATTTTACTTGCGGTAGTAAAGGACTTTGTCTACCTAGGATCCGCTATTAACTCAGACAACGAGACCAGTAACCCGACACTCTTGCCAATTGCTTCTATGAACGTACAAGGCAATTGAGTAGAAAAGTTCTCTTTCGACCAACTAAAGTGTCAATGTACAAAACCCTTATCGTACCGGTCCTAATGTATGGTGCAAAGACATGGCCTTGACAGCATCGAATGAAAACGCTTTGGGCGGCTTCGATAACCCGTGTGGTTGTTGCTCCAGTCTGCATAAATGGTGGGAGACGAAGATTCAATCAAGAACTGTACGACCTATTCGGCGACACGGACCTAGCCAGAAAAGTTAAGGTCCTACGAATGGGCTATGTGAATGGAAAATAATGCTCCGGTCGATAAAGTTTTCGAATCCAACTCGGAAGGACGTCGAAGGGCAAGACCCCGGCTCAGGTGGAGCACACAGGTGGTACAGGAGCTCAACCAACTTGGCGTCTAAAACTGGAGACAGTTAGCTAGGGACCGAATTGGCTGGAGACGCTTGTTGGACGAGGCCCTGGTCCGACCTGGACTGTGGCGCCACCGTAAGTAATTAAGTAAGTAAATAAGTGCATTTCCGTCAAGGCTTCTCCTTGACTTTAATTGGTGATTGCTGGACCTCTTCTGCAAAAATGTGAAGTAAAATGAAAAAAAAAATCTTAACTGTAGGAAAGAGAACTAGGAAAAAACCATACTCAAACTTAAACCACCCTTGATTGCGATCCAGTCTCCTTTCTCTTACCAAAACTCTCACAACAACAACAATATTCCTTAGAATCTTTTCCTTCTGTGTAAAAATGAGTTTGAAAACTTATTTACGCCTCACATTGAATAGAGTTTAATGTACCTTCTCCGAAAACTAATATTTATGTTCCAAAAGACAAATTGGCTATCTGAACTAAAAACACATGTTTCGCCAATTTGTATTCAGGCAATCTGGCTACTTTGTTTCAAATACCACACAAATAAATTCTTGTTTTGCATATTTAAATATATCGCAACAACAATAACAAGAACAAAAATCTTTTTCTCTCTCTTTTCGAACTCTCAAGTTCCCTCGACCAACTAGTATAAGAAACAAAAGACAAGAAACTAAACCAAAACAACAAGCCCGAAGCCGATAGCCATGTGCATAATATTTTATTTTCATTCAAATCCGAAAATGGTGTTCAAGTTGTATTACCACATTTTAGCCATTTACTGCATTCTTGTGTCAGTCGAGAAGTAACAGACTCACCACCCAACCGATAACCGGAGTACCTTAAAATGTGCACAATCTGTGGGATAAACAACAACGGTGATTTGGTGAGCGGCCGGCAAGACGAAAAGACCAAAAGACAGATAAAAAAAAAATTAGCATATATAAACTAAAAAAATGTAGAAACAAAACTTTACTCACAAGCACGAAATAAACGAAATAAGATACAATCACCACAAGAGGTTTGAGAGTGCAGCGCACTGCAGCATTCTATACTTATTCACAATATTTTTCTAACGATTCATTGAAATTGGAATGCGCTACTGGCTGGCTGGCTGAGCTGGAGTAAATTTTGGAAACCTAACACTTAAATAATATTCAAATGCTGCCACTGCAATGTGTGACTCTAGGCTATTTTCCATTTTGTTTTGTTTTTATTTTCAAAACTACGGTCGCTTTTCATTATAGGATTGAAAATAATATCCATTCTGTCGTGTTTTTTTTTTGCCTTCATAATTTTTTGTTTTGTTTTATTCAGCAAGGCTAAAAGATAACGAAAGCTGGTTTGAAATTTGATTCACTGGTCTGGTTTTGAAGTGGGAAGAGAGACAGCAGACACCTGACACAGTAAAATCTCAAAACTGTTTAAACTGGAATAGCTTCCTACGGCCATCATCGGGTAGCAATGTCTGAGTTATCATTGCTCACGTTGTATAGTCGATGATGACAGTTTGGTGTGTTTCTAACAGGGATGGAATTACTTACGTTGATTTAAAAGATTATGTTTCATGGCAGGGTAATTTTATTGTTTTGATATACCTATAAATTAGGTAGGTAACTCCTAATTTATGTAGGTAATAATTCGTGATTAATCTATAGGCATAGATAAAAATCTAATTATCGAATGCAAATTCGTTTAAGAATCACGACTTTTGTACGAGTGGAGAGCAGGTGTAGATGGTTTTTAAGTTTGTAAAACTCGGCCAAGCCGTTCATGAGATGTAGCCAAAAAAATGAACACCCCATTTCACCATATAAATTTCCAGAATCCAAAAAAATGAAAATTTTTAAATCAAATAAAAAAAGTTAAAATTGCGTTCCAACCTAATGAACAAAACCGACCCAGCCTAACACGTAGGTACATACACTAGCTGACCCAGCAAACGCTGTTTTGCCTAATAAATAAAATGAATCAAAATGAATTGAATATTTGCGTAATGTACACTGCAAATTTATTTTAGTGTAGCTAGTTGTTTTCAAAAAAAAGTCTACAAGTTTACCTATTTACAAAATTTTTTAAACATTGTTGTTTGACTATAATAATTTAATACATACATACAAAAATTAAATTTGAAGTTTAAACAAAAGTGTTTATATATGTATAAGTGATAACAACATACTGGAGAAAAACAGGCTTCTTTTACATGTTAAACCCAAGTACCTAATGCATGCGCAATAGGAATGAAACCAACTGACAGTACAACGAGGGAGAGTGTCGATATAGTAGTCCGTTCATTCCTACCAGAGGAAAAAGAGAAATTCTCGATGCCAAATGTCGAATGTGAATGTGTTTTAAAAATTGTTCTCTAAATTATGCATGGAATACACTCATATAACCAATTTTCATGAAATTTTCGATACAAATTCTCTTGAATGCAGTTTATTGATGCATGCATGATTAGCTGACCTGACAAACGTTTTTCTGTGAAACTTTTAAGAATTAGTTATTCTATCTTCTTTCACGTTTAGTTTCGATATAGATCAGAACTGAACACTAGCATGAATGAAAGCTGTTGAATGCACTTCTTCTTTCGTTCTCTTCTACGCTCATCCGAAGTGTTCAAAAAGGACCAAGGAGGTTGCCAGCCGGAAATCCACACCAAACAGTGGTTTTATCGGGACGATTTTCGATCGTATGTGAATAAAACCACTCACAAATACCAGGGTTGATAAAAATCGTGATTTTTTTTGTTTCTGACAGATTTTTTTGATTTTTTTCAAAAAAGTCATGCTTTTTTTGGTTTATTTGATATTTTTCTGTATTCCTGTCTAATTGTTCATCGTAAATGATAAGTTTATTTTAACTTACTACTCCAGTACTCCGTACTCAAAATACGACTTTTCTTTTTCAAGACGGCATTTATTTGTATACAGGGTGATTCACGAGCGTTGTGCCAAAAAGCTAGAGCGTGTAGGTTGAGTTGAGACAAGAAAAAAATCGTATGGGAGGGGGGGTCTATTCCCCCCCGTTTAGCCGGGAGGGGCAATTTTCTGAAAAATTGACTTATTTTGTTTAAAAAAATATTAAAAATCAACGGCTTCGCTCACAACACAGTGCTATACCTTTTTGAAAAGCCAAAAATTTCTTCTTTCACTTTGTTTTTAAATTAAATTGTTTTAATGAATAGTTTAAGAAAAATAAATTTTCAAACTCAAAATTTTCAAAAAAAAAGCAAAAAAAACATTTTTGAACTAATTTTTTTTTAAATTTTATGTAATTAAGTACTAGTTTTGTTTTAAAAATTCAGTGTGTTTGTTAATTTTTAGTCAAAAACAGAAAACCGGATACAAAAATGTCTTTTCGTTTTTGAGAAATTAAGAAAAAACCGAAACCACTTTTTCCTAAAAAAATCTTTGTTTTTATTTTTACTTATCTGGACTTTTAGTTTAATTTATTAGTTTAATTTATAAATTTAATGTTTTGTAATTGGAGTTTTATGAGGACTCAATAAAGAAGAAAAGTATCACATTATCCCTGGATTAACCATTTTGTTCATTGATAACGTCTGAAAACTGACCTGTAATTTTTTCTTACTATACCTGTGGCCGCGGCCACTCACTGGCGAAGAGTTCTACCTGCTAGGGGCTTAAGATAATTAAACCGCATTTTTCTTGAATGAAAAAAACAATTAACAACCTATAGGTAAATAAAAGGCATCGCATATTTACTAAACAACCATTTACAATTAAAATATTAACTCATCAACACATAACAATAACAAACTCATACGCTTGAAAAGAGTTAGCGGACAGGAACTTCTGCTACGGCTTAACTTATTGTCGAGATCGGGAAGCTGAAAGACTCTACGCTGAAAGATATCCCAATAGATGGCGTCCAAGTCGTAGCATGTTTTCAAGAATCCGCCGACGAGAGCACTGAGAGCTAGAAGTGAAAGGTCAATGGCAGACGTTATCAATGAAAAAAATGATTAATCCAGGGAAAATCCAATACTTTTCTACTTTATTGAGTCCTCATAAAACTCCAATCACAAAAAATTAAATTTATAAATTAAACTAATAAATTAAACTAAAAGTCCAGATAGGTAAAAATAAAAACAAAGATTTTTTTTAGAAAAAAGTGGTTTTGATTTTTTCTTAATTTCTCAAAAACTAAAAGACATTTTTGCATCCGGTTTTCTGTTTTTGACTAAAAATTAACAAACACACTGAATTTTTAAAACAAAATTAGTACTTAATTACATAAAATTTTGAAAAAAATTAGTTCAAAAATGTTTTTTTTGCTTTTTTTTGAAAATTTTGAGTTTGAAAATTTATTTTTCTTAAACTGTTCATTTAAACAATTTAATTTAAAAACAAAGTGAAAGAAGAAGTTTTTGGCTTTTCAAAAAGGTATAGCACTGTGTTGTAAGCGAAGCCGTTGATTTTTAACATTTTTTAAAACAAAATAAGTCAATTTTTCAGAAAATTGCCCCTCCCGGCTAAACGGGGGGGAATAGACCCCCCCCCCCCTCCCATACGATTTTTTTCTTGTCTCAACTCAAACTACACGCTCTAGCTTTTTGGCACAACGCTCGTGAATCACCCTGTATATTAAGAGCTGAAGAAGAAAGCACAGCCCTCGAGTATGCCCAAAGCAAATACGCAAGGCTCAATCTTTTAAAAAAGTTTGATATTCAAAATTTAAAGAACTACAGTGGTTGAAGTCTCATACGGGTACAAAAAAAAAAACAAAACAAAAAAGTGATGAGCATCTGCGTCTGTGGAAAGGATATTTTCTACATATGGCTTGTTTCTGTCTTAGCTACGAAACAAGCTGTGGTATGAAAAGGCAGCAAAAATGGTGTTCTTTATAAAGATTTTACCAACAAATTAATTATTTTCAATTTGCTTTGAAGTGTGAGTTTTCAGTTTTTTTAATTTATTTTTTAAAGTTCCTAAATAAAAAAAATTTGATAATGTTAAACCGAGTTAAAAAAAAGTTTCTGTCTAAATTTTGTTTAAAAAAATCAATTTTGATTTAAATCATGATTTTTTTCAAGAAAATCATTTGATTTAAATCATGATTTAAATCAATTGATTCAAATCAATCAACCCTGACAAATACGAACTTTTCCCGAAGTGAACACCAGTTTTGATAAACAAATTTTTATCACGTGTTCTTAAACTAATTTGTAGTTTCAACAAAATGACCGGTAGTATCGGTTAAAGTTCGAAATTCCATATTAAGTGTTGTTCCTGTCCAGTCGCCAGTCATGTTCTGTGTCTGTACTTTGTTAATTCAAATGTGCCTAGCTATAGTGATGTCAATTTCAGCGTCAGAAAGAAGCATTTGAAATGTAATCCTAAAATGCTGCTCCGTTCTTGTTTTTTTAATATTCTAACTGTGTAGCCGACAGAGTTCAGTTATCTACCAAAAAAATCAAAAATTTCTAATTCTTTAAGAAATTAAGGTTAAGCATAAGCAGCCTTATTTGTAAAAAAATTATTGATAGTTGTTTTTTAAAAGATCGACGAATGACTATGCAGCTTGCAGCTAGTTTACTATTGTTGTCCAGGTTATAAATGTTTTCAAATTTGAGGCCATCCTTCGGCTGTCAGAATCAGATTTTCTTTTTTTGATATTTCTAAGTTAACTAGCTGTTCCCAGCAGGGTTCGAAAAAATCATGATTTTTTCAAAAAATCGATAAATCAAGATTTTTTTGAAAAAATCCAATTAATCACGATTTTTTTGATTTTTTCGTTTGATTACTAAATTAAACTATATTTTTGCTCAAACGGAACGCGCCTTGAATCCATATCTTGTTTTAAGAGCAAAAGTTTAAAATATGGTCGTAAGGACGTCAGTGGAAGATTATCGGCCCAATCGAGGTAACCGTCGGAGCGGAATTTTCTCCGATTTCCTTCGAATTTTGATTCGAGGTAGTTTTCCGACAAGCAAAATGTCTCCGATGCGGAAGAAATCGGAGAAAATTCCGCTCCGACGGTTACCTCGATTAGGCCGTATATCTACCTAGTTATTTTGAAGCCGATACCTTACTAACGCACGTACGAAATAGGTGTTTCGACGTATGCACCTCAGAAACAATTTCAATTTTGCGTTGAAATGTCAAACTCAGATTAACTCATCGCGATTTCATGCGGTAAAAAGTAAAAAGACGATTAACGCTATGCGATTATTTTTTTTTTTTTGCATCTCAGATTGTTCCGACAACAAAATTGTGGCGGAACATTTGCAGAACTCTGTATATGCGTTATTCCACGTCAATATTTCCTTAACGGAAGATGGTCAAATAAATGTTACAATCAGGACTTTTTTACGACCATAAGTTTCCACGACGTTATGGCTGAATTTATAAGAGGGACAGTCAAACATTTGTCCAGTTGTTTGGTTGATTTTATTGGTTTCTCAGATTTTAACCTAGTGTCGTTGTAACTTAATCAAAATTTCACAATCTGATTTTTATTTTTATTTCTGTGAAAGAAAGTGAAATTAATCATTTTTGATTAAATCATTGATTTTTATTGAAAAAATCAGCTGATTGAAATCGTGATTTAAATCATGATTTAAATCAAAATGATTAAATCATGCCAACCCTCGTTCCCAGGAACGTTGCTGCTGTAGATTCAAATAAGAAATTGGACTGTGTTAAACAAAAATAATTTACCAATAATTTTATTTTCTTTATTTTATTTTCGAATGTCATAGGTAGGTACGCAAAAATATTCTGTGTCTGATAATGTGAAAGTCTCATCGAAATCCGTTCATCTGTTTTTGTGCATTTTCAGAACAAATAAGTACCTATATAAAAAAGTGATATGTTTCCTTTTTCCACAAAAATATTAATTTGATTATATTTTTTTTTATTTTTTTTTTATTTTTTTAAAGAACAAATGTACGTACTAGGACAAGTAAATAATACAAAAGCATTTTCCAGAACTCTTATTTGGTTAAAGCTTGATTTATACTAAATCCGGCCTTATACTCTTTTCTGCCTTTCGCAGCCACTCCGTTAATTCCTCGAGTAGGTGTTGAAAAACAGAGACACAAACAATTCTATAAATAAAATAGTGCACTTAGAAATTAGACTTCTCAATGCTCTTTTCCAACCGTAGCCGTTGGACAGAAAACACTGCTACACAATTGAGCAATTAGTTGTGTTCAAAAAGTCAAGCATGAAAAAAAGTCCCCACCACAATATCTATCTAATTTTCTTATGACTGAACATTTAAGAAAAAAAAGCAAAATAAATACAAGTGAAGAAAATGTCATTGTTTAGAAAGTTCAAAACGGTCGGTCACTCATTATTAAGGTCAGACTATGGTGTTGAAGAACCTTAATAGCTTTCGTCTGACAGAGTCTCAACTTTCAAGTGAACTGAATTGAAAATAACAAAATGAAATAAATAAAAAGCGGAACCCGCAGCTCCTACAACTGCATTTGATGTTATTATTTTGCAATATTGTTTTTTGAGTAATTGACGCTGTCATCGTCATCACCATTCAACATCATCGTCTGGGTGGGCTTGAAAAGTCGGTCAGAATATTGTGACTAATTGTAAAATAGGGAGACAAAAAACATTGAAAACAAAAACGAAATGAACTTGTGGATCCGGTAATGAAGCTGCGCTGCCGACCGGTAGGTTGCACTGTGCGCATACCATACACATGACTAGGTACGCTTACGGGCTGTTTTGATAGCTTTTTTATAGCAGTGGGTATTTGGTCGTTGCTTTTTTTCATTATTGATTTGCTTGGTGTGTGTGTGAAAGTTTGTTTAAATTGTTTGGCGCCATAATTTTCAACTGAAAGGAATTTCATTCAGAAGAGCACTAAGACACTATGGTTGTTGTTTTAGAAGCAAATCATGCAAGTTCTAATTTTTTTTCAGTTTCTTTGAAAGAAACAGGACGTGTTACTAATGGAAGATGATATATCATAATTCATTTCATATAATGTGATGTAATACACTATTCTTAGAATTTCGATGTATCAGCTTGCAAAGCTTGTACTGCGTTGCCTCAATGGAGCAACATACCTTTGGTACGTCAGCGCCGGCCTATAGAACTGACTGCGGCCCCACTACCATATTCTCTGATCTCTTCAGGTTATAAATCGATGTCTTTAACCTCGAGTGGATTGCTGTACCTATTCATTACGATGAAACAATCAAATATCTTGTAAATTTTTTAGTCTAATTTCGTCTGGGAGCCCCTGTGGGAGGACTCCTGACCTTAAATCACTACTTTTCAAATCGTAACACAGAAATAAAAAAAAAACAATTGTTTACTTACCTTTTTTTGGTGCAATATCAATAATTCATTTAACTCCGAATACTTAACCTCACACGTTACCAATTTCTTTTCCTTATAAAAGAAGTATAAAGGAAGTACGTTAACCTTCGAGCACAGTTCATTCCACCATACCCCAATATCCTGTGTTGTCAAAAAGCCTTACGATTCTTAATTATTTTTCCACATGGAACGACGGAAGACAAACAACAACACACCCACCGTTGTTGTTTCCCATGTATATTCAATAATTTGCTATTCATTTTAGCCCAAAAGACAACGGCATAGACACCCTTTTGTTTACTTCTTACTTGTTCTTTTTTGTATGATTTTTGTTAACACACAGTTATAATCACATCATGCGTACAAGTCCCGTTTGCTACCTATTATCTAAGCCCCCTCATATTTGAGTTGTTTCGATTATGAAACATGGTACTTTAATATTTTGCTAGTGGTATTTTTTGTATAGGGTAAATCACAAAGATATCGGTCTTGCATTTTTTCTTCTTTTTGTGTAGAACACTAAACAACTAAACGCTTTTTTTTTCTTTCCTCTTGTTATTTTGTACAGTATTTGTTTTTTTTTTTTTAACTATACCAACTTTATCGACATTTACCCTATATTGTAACCCAACTCCGAAAAAGCTTTAAAAAAGGATAAGTACCAAGAAACCTCACATTATCACCCATGGCACTTCTATGGCAACCCATAATTATTGACTTATCCCCACTCCCTCAGAGTTTTTTTTGCCTTCCCTAAACTATCTATCCCGCCTTCAAACATAAAATGCAACCTCAAATATTATATGACGCTAGCTAGAGCCAAATTCATTGCTTCATAAAATACAAAAATGGTGTAATTATATGTCATTTGAATTCTTTGAGGAAAACATGCAACATGCATTGGCCGTCCGTCCGTCGTTTGCTGTCGTTTTCAAAGTAGTAGTAGTTTGTCGCTGGGGCCCTGTCCCTTGTGATTTAGAATCAATAGAAGACTACGACGTTCTCATCAGAAAAGAAGATAAAATACCATTCCTTTACGAGTGTATCTTCCTTGAGTATGAGTACCTACCTGACCGTTTACGGGCGTATATAAAGCGCATTTTACGTGATCGAACTTCTTAATAAAACACTTTAAAGCGAGTTTTTATTTTTTAACGAACGTTTAACCAACGTCTGCGGACGACCAGTCGAACCGACACAACGAGAACGACGAATTTCATTGGATTTGTCTGCAAAGAAAAGGGATACCTATAATATATGTGACTAGCAATATGTCTGTTTCTTTGTCGTTGTCTGTCGTCTGTAAAAAAAAGACATTTCGAATAGATCACCGGTGGCCATCAAAAAGAACGATGGCACTTTGAGGACAGACGATAGACGATGGGCAACCACGACGACGCGGACAATGGTAAAATTCTTGAATATGAATACAAATTGTTTTAATCAATGGATTGTTCGTCGGATTAGGGTTTGCCTGTTTCTGGTTTCTACAATTTGTGGAATGCACATAATAATTTTTAATTGCCGTTTGTCAAATCAGTATTCTTTGAATAATGTCCAGAAATAGAGGAGCTTAGGGTGTAGAAATGTAGGATAAGTGAAGAGTGACAAGAATTGACATGGGCAGGAATGTTGCGGTGGCGATTTACGAAAGAAAAATAGAAATGGTTTTGCTGTAAGAAAACGTTTTCGATTGCTTGATTTCGCTTGAGAAACTGCAACTTTTTCTGTTGCATAATGCAATTTAATAGACAATTTTCATTTCCATTTTAGGTAAATGAAGATGAAAGCCCAGCTCCGAGGCGGCCCATTAGCAACGCCAAGACAGCTGATAGCAAAGGTGGGAACTCAGTACTAAAAAAATCGCTTGTCCAAATCCAATTGTTTAATTTTAGTGAAGTTGAAATCATGGTCCTGAAAATTTAGAAAGAAAATATGTTTTCACGAATACATTCCCCAGTAAATGTACTGAACTATACATGGTTGGGTCATGTGGATGGAAAATAATGCTCCGGTCGATAAAATTTTCGAATCCAACCCGGAAAGACGTCGAAGAGTAAGACCGCGGCTCAGGTGGAGCACACAGGTGGTACAGGAGCTCAACAAAGTTGAGCTGGAGACAGCTACATAGGGACCGAGCTCGGGTGGTCTTGCGCCTTAAGTTTCCAAGACTTTTGGGCCTTTGTACAGGCTAACGCCACAAATGTTGTACTATGTTGAGATCGATGGCAGTTTGACTTTTGTGGATTCAGTGAACTCTCTTATTTGCACAATTAAAGGTACAGCAGGTGAGGAGTTCTCTTTCAAAATCGCTCTGCTCGGCAACAAATCATTCATTTGTAAAAGAGAGAAAAAACAGAAAACCCTGAACCTGGAACACGAAGCTGACATTAAACTTCTCGCGCATTCAAGAAGAAAAGAAATATTTCATCAAGCAATTCTAAAGAAAATGCTTCTCAATTCCCTGCATAAACCTTCTCTAGATAGTATACTCTACCTGCCTCGACATCGTCTCTTTGTCTTAAAGATTTCCTTCAAATCACAAATGTTAAGTGGGAAAACCGCCTGTCTACAGTGTTACAAATTCCGTCTTCGCAAATATAAAACGTCATATAAAAGTCATTTTGACAAAAACAACAAAAGAAAACAAAATATGAAGCAAACATAAAACCGAAATGGCTTCAATGCAATTTTTTGTCTACACGGAAGTAACTCATAAATTGAAGGCACTTCCCAACGCAATGGAAACCTTATATGTATATCTCTTCAGCCAGCCAACGACGGCGGAGGGAGCATGCCTCGACTTCCCTACACACTCAGCACTGAACTGAACCAAGTGGATAACCACTTGCTTATTTGTTTGTTATAGTTAAAACAACAATAAAGTGGGTAAATGAAGTGAAAAGGTGGCTTCACCATCAGCCTTAAGCAAGGTACACACACATTCGAGCAACGACAATGATGGAGACGAAGACGATGACGACAATTGAGAGTTACAACTTCGCGTCTATAGGTAGGACATTTTTGTGCTCAAGTGTCTCGTCATGTTTTCAACTTCAAATATACAAAAGACACCCGAATCAGACCTTCTGCATTCGTATATTTCCACCCTGTCTTACCTGCCGTTGCACCGCGAACACCGGAACGCTTAAGTTGAATTTCATTCTCGTGACAACTGACATTGTAAATTTCAACAAGCATCCAGGGCACCATTGCATTGCCATCTTTCTCTGTACACTCATACCAACCGTTTATATTATATAGTCAGGTGCATGCAGTACTGTCATTATCCGTTTCCGGTCTTTACAGCATTCCAAAGAGGTATTCTCGCATGATGATAACTCCTTTGGCCGGGCATGCAGTTTCGTGCTGCTGTCGCTTATGTTGCCGCTAGTGCTCGTAATGGAAACGGTGGTGTTGGTGCTGGAGCTTGGTGCTGAGAACACCTCTATACTCCATATCAAAGGTGAAGTAGAAGGAACGCAAAAGAGGAGTAACTCAAGTGGAAGACAAATGCGCATTTAAGCCTTATTTGCGGTATTCATTCGATGGAGTGCGTCCTTTCCCGCGTTTTCATGTAAAAATATAATGTATATGCAGGCAGGACTGACGACTCCCAAAGTACTTATGGCCGTGTACATTGCTTTGTTGAGTAGAAGAAGAAGATTTTATTCAATGCGTCCATTGGTTAATAGTTCGGGAGAAAGGGTTTGAAATTTGCTATAAAACTTGTGCTGAGCTGATATTGAAATTCAGACTTTTACATTTTGGCACATTTATTTCCCCGACTGTATAGGTCGTGACTATGGGCTGCTTTAAGACATTCATTTTGATTTTCTGTAAAATATCAGTTCCTTCGTTTAATTGATTCAACTCAACGACCGGGCGATGAAGATGGCTAAAGTTTAAACCTCCGCCGTAAAGGTTTTTCTTAATAACTATTTGCTAGTCTTGTCGATTGGCAAAGATGGTCAGATTACAGTCGTTTTGCCGTAACAGGTTGGGCTAGCTAAGCTTATTTTCCGAATGCTAGATAATCTATTCTGCTATTGATGCATTGCATGTTAATTTTAATAGCTCTGATATAGGAGTTGAAAAAAAAGAAGACGATGAATGGTAATTTTTTTAAGCGTTTTAAGGACCAGGATTATTTGTTATTTCTATTGACTATGAGAAGACATATTATGGCGGGATGTCATGGTGGCAAGTACTCTATGCAAATATCTCGATATGGTAATCAATACACATACGATACTTCTTACGTTAAAGATACCACTATACCAGGACATTGTTTCAGACCCCTTAGTCCTTGAAACCAAGCTAAGGGAACTGCTATAATTTTACCGGATCTTTCTTCGATTAACTGTTCAATAATTTCACTAAAAAATCTTTGTTGAAGGAACTGCCCAGCTCGCTGATATTCTGTTTCTAAAATGCCTGCTTTCACAATCAATGGGATCACCCTTGAAGCCACGTCAGAGAACAGTTATCTTCGACACATTGACAAAGAAATCTCAACCGATCTCACACCTCTAGCAGTGCCCCAACATCTTTTCATTTCACGCACTTACTGAGGAAATTTCAGATTAAAACTGTCTAAGTAATTGAAGGCATTTCCACTTCGATATCGATTCGCAGATTAGGCGTTTCAACAATTTTGAAAATTCATCTTTTCTGACGGTCGGCGGCGCTCGAAATTCGCAACTAAATCTAAATCTAAAGTATCTACTGCAGAGTGCAAAACTTTAGATGAGTACAAATATTTTGTATTAACATTTCCTTTCGTTATCATTACAAGTATCTGGTTTTGTAAGATGTTTGGAGACTTCCCTTGCCGTCGTATATTGGTCACCTCTCCGGAACAGCTTCAAGTCTGGCTCGTCTGGGTTCACGTTCTATGGATTTCCGCGGCTGGTCTCAGGCTTTCTTCGTTTGATCTGATCTTACGGTTTTCATCTGCTGGTGTTACGGATTACTCAGACAGGGCTTACGGCTTTCGCCGGCTAGTCTTATAAATTTCGCCGGCGGGTCTTACGTATTCCACAGGCTGGTCTTACGATGTGGACTCTTCGACCGCTGTTGGTTGACTGTTGGTTGTTCTGGTGATTCTCTTCCTTCTATACCGGGGGTGGAATCATGGATCTTGGCGATTTAGAAAGGAAACACGGTTTCCAAGTAAATATTGTGAGAATTTGAAGTGAACGTGCTGATCTACACCTTCTCGTGGGGCCTGCGAGAGGTTCTTGTCAATTTATTGGCTTGAACTTGCGAACGTAGACAGCTTTAGTCTAATGGAATTGGCGAATTGAAGCAGGAAGTATAATGAAGATGAATACGATCCTTAACAGATACTATGTTAACACACGTAGTAAAGGAAGAAAATACGATTAATGAATACCGAATGTGGATAAACGCCAAGGAAGTTAGACAAAATGTTGGGTGTGTCCCTTGATTGGCTGGTCCATTCCTCCGATCAATGTGGATATACTTGACAGAGGGTGAGCAGTGTCCCTCGTCCGCCAGTAGGACAAAAGCAGCAAAAACAAAAAAGATGTCATGAAAACAAAATATGTATAACTAATTGTTATACAAAAATATATGTGACCACCCTCCACCCAGGGGCAATTGGGTACCGCGGGTAGTGAGCTTTAGCAACTCACTAGTGGGATGGACCTTCGCGGGGGTTGTGGTTGTCTGAGTTTGGCCTCAGCTACTGTTCGCAAAGCACGGTTAACGGCTCTTCCTATGTAACGGGGGGTTGAGCAGTTTTTCCGTGTCCGGACAACGGCTCTTCTTTCGCGTGACTGAAGGTTGAGTGCAGTTCCGTGTATTGCCTGAAAAGTAGTCTAGAATCAAACCAAGATGAATAAGAGCTGGCACTAATTCAATTGGTACTGGTGTGGATCTAGATGCAGGGTACCCGCTTCTTTCTTTTGAAAGTTGAGGTGTTCTTTTGTATTCTGGTGGATCATCAGGAAGAGGTTTAGTGCCCTCTTAAAAGAAGTATAGTGACAATGCCAACTTCGGTTGGAAATTGCACGACGATAGTGTGGATAGTTCCACCGTCAGATAAGACTTAGTCAGGTGCTGACGTTAAGCTCATTCATACTTCTTCCTTCTATACCGCGTTCTAGTGCCTGAAGTTGACTCCTAAGTGTGTCTTGCTTGACTGACTCGACGCGATCGCTTTCTGGTACATTAATTGTGAAGTCTATCCGTCGAACGATAATTTCTAATACAAGTACAGTAATCTAATTAGTGTTTTCAGTGGATGTGCTCGTGAGTTGTTGGTGTATTTTTTACCCAATCCCGCATGTCAGCGTATGTCATTCAGTCTGGCATGGTCATTCAGCATAAGCTGAGTGTTGGTATGGATTATGCACCTCCCTTTGTACCTTCTATGACAGCGTTTATAGCCATGAGTTATATTGTTTTGACACATTGGCCCGTCATTGTCGACAAAAAACTTGTCCAAAACTCCAATTTTTGCAACAAATGCATAGGCAGTCTTTCAAAAGTCCATCTAACTATTTGGATATGAAGACTCACTCTGTCCATTTATTACTTTTATTGGACTTCGGAGGCAATTGAACCATAAAATTTTTCCTTAAGGTAAAGGCATGTCGGAATGTTCCTAAGGACGTTTACGGCCAGTACTCAGGTGAAATAGCTAGTTAGATTCGTCCCCTTAAACAATTCCCCAATTTACCCTCGAGACCAATTTCGAATGTACTGTTAAGTACAGAGATTCGTTCTTAAGCCGTACTACGCGAATGTAGAAGTCTCTTCCACATTCTGTCTTTACCTATCATTGCAATGTTTAGAGTAAAAAAAAAAATAAAGACACCTCCATTGCAAACACCCCTCCCCCCACTCCTTTTATACATTTATATGCTGCGTGTGTCTCAGACAAAATAAAGGTATAAAAAAATCCTTGAGTGTGCACTAAGTAGGTATAAACAAAGAAAAAAGTCTTGCAAAGTCGCTGTCAAAAACCCATTGCAGCACCATTTTCTTATATACAGAAATCATAATTCGATTGCAACATTTTCTATCAACCCGCTGACCGCCTTCTCCGAGATAAAGTATCTTATCAGTCTAATAACACTTCATCATGCAATGATTAAAATTAAACAAAATTTATTTCGAAATGACACTAGGTCAACGAGCTCCACTAAATAATATTCCTCATATCAACTCTTTCTGGCTATTAACATAATTTCAAAATATTCCCAATACTTTTTTCTTCTAATTTTATTTCGTTTAAATTTTTAATTCCCTATAAAACGGAGTGTTCTTGTACATACGACGAAACAATCTTTTTTTTTTTTATTATCCGAAGACGCTCTACTTATTCATGTTTTATTATCAAACAAACGAGTCCATTGAATCTGAAAAAAAAAATCGACCATAATTGAGGAAGAATAATGTTGTGCAGTAACATGATGCATGATACAATGAATGCCATTGTTAATAGGTACCTAGTTATAGTTTAGTTCATTCGCAAGGTATCTATATATCTTTTGTGCGTAGCAAGCCAACAAACTGCTATCTAATCATTCTGTTATCTATGTGCGATTACGAAATTAGAACAAGCTGAATCCATAAGAAAGCTTTTTACTGACGCATTTATCGAGATATTATTAGAATCATAGGACTTCTTTTAAATTTATGAGTAAAAGTGATTTCCGGAGCATTATTGCGAATCAAAGTGCAAACATAGATTCCGATTGGAAAAGATGAATAATAAATTTCAGATACAATCAGAGAGAAGGAAATAAATATGTAATAAAACTTTATCCATTTATCTCGTATTGAACGAGATGAGTTACAATGGTCGTTCTCCTGGTGTATGTTCGGTTGGGTGTCAAAATACATCTACTTGAGTCTCAAATAACAGTTTTTGTTTCTTTATTGTTATTTACCTCGAGTGTTGGCAGCAGCAGAGGAAATGTTATTTCAAGCAGTATCGATTTTATGAGGAATTCGAGTCCTTACGATGGAAATTTAGTTCAATTATGATCAAACGACAGGTAAATCTACATTTTAGGTTAGGTTAGAGGTTATAGAATTTCAATGTTGCTTATGTGTGTGGGTGTTCGTGAATAACAGCTTTGAATAAGATATCGTGATAAGCGAATCAATATTTTTAATTAAATTGACGCTTTGACTCTAAAAGAGGTGTTTTTCCATTCAACGAAGAATAAAGCAGAGATACACGAAGGTTGTAAATGTCAAGGTCGGGAAGAATATTTGGAATTTTTTTGGATATTTCCTTTTTGCGTTTGTGATTTCCATTTGAATAAGAGGCTTTTGTATTCTAATGAAATTTTGCAGATTATTTTATAAATGAAAGTGTTTGAATAATATCTTGGGAGTATTTCGATTTGAAAGAAAATTTCAAATGAGCCCAGGGAGCAATTTACATGAGCTGCGTTAATAGGCCAGAACATGTAGGAGTCCAACAAGTGGGAACAGTTATCAGGGAAGGGCAGAGTGATTTAGTTTCCTCGAAATCATACCTAGGGACCGAATCAACGTCGATTGCTTTGCTCCATGTGCTTATCGTTTGCCAGCTCGTTTATAGGGTCTTGTTCGAAACGATCCTTATGAATTTTAAGACTTTCAGTGTAGAATGCGTCAGTTCAAATAATGCTCGCGTCTTAAATGTTTTTGGGTCATGTAGAGCGAATAGAAAATAATGATCCAGCACGTATAGTCCTTGAATCTTAGATCCAACCCGGAAGGACGTCGCAGAAAAGGATAACCGCGACGCAGATGGATCACACAACCAACTTGGAATGCGAAACTAAAGACAGATAGCTAGGGATCGTGCCAGCTGGAGACGCTTGTTGGATGAGGCCCTGGCCTACCTGGGCCCCTATTCCGGTTCTGTGAAAAGAGCTATGAAAAAACTTTTCAGTGATAAATGCGATTTTCCGATTCTAGTTCTATGAAAACATGAAATCTTATGTCAAAAAATTATCATATGAAAAATTATTTATCATCGTCAATTTTTTGATGAAAAGTTTGATGATGATATGAAAAAAATGGAAAACAATAGTATAAACGTGGAAAACAAGCGAGCTAGGTATAAGATAAGAATAAAAATATGAAATATAAATGTTTGTGTGGGGAAATTAAAAATTTTGGTTTATGATTGAACTCTTAAAGCTTCAGATAATAAGGAGTTAAGATCTGTTGAATTCGAGTTTGTTTCACTACCTTCTAAAGGATTTTCCATTAAGGGCGGGTTGAATTTAAAACTGAATAAAACAAGTCTTATGCGAAGTATCTGTTTATAAGGCGTTACCTTTATTGGAGAGCCCTATTGATGACATTACGTGTGAAATATAAAATGAAGCACTGCACTTGCATCTATACATTATTTGTTCAGCTGATAGCTTCCACTTGCAAATAATGTAAGACGATAAGTATTTATACCATGGATGTGATTCGATTTATTAAAAAAAATGGAGAGACACATTTTTGATTAACTCGCGGCAAAGATGTTTCTTCAGAAAAAACTTCGAATGGGTTTTGAGCGTTCTGTGGGGAACACACCTATAATACTTACCTCCTATAATACTTACCTTCTATAATACTTACCTCCTATAATACTTACCATATATAATACATACTTACCTCTTATAATACCATGTCTAATACCGACTTATGATAATACTTACCTTGCAATAATACTTACCTTATAAATAATATAATATACCTATAATAAATCCTACCTATAATATATCCTACCTATAATACTACTTACCTGATATAATACGTACCTATAATAACACCAACACATAAATAAATTGACACTAAAGAAGAACGAAATAACATGAACAACATTAATAATAATAATAATAATAATAATAATAATAATAATAATACACCTTGTAATAAATAAAACAAAACCCAATAATATAATAAAAATAAATAAATGAAATAATCGAGCGACCCAGAGTGTGCGAATTAAATCGACACAAAATCTTGCCACCCGAGCAACAACAATTATACATGGCCAACAAACATTTCTTTGCACTTGTTACACAGAAGTACCGCTGCCCACGAAGAAGATTAGCATTGCAACGATGGGCATTGGAATATGCCTATGCTTAAGCCAGTGCAATGACCACTCAAATTGCACTTGCTGCCGAAAAAAATAACTGGTTCAATTTCAAGGGCAAGTAACAAAAACATAATTCTTATTGCTGTATTAGCGGGCCGTCAAATGGCATGATTTGGTTTACCGGTGCCTAAAGATTTTTTTTTTCTATGCAAGTGCAATTTGAG
This sequence comes from Sphaerophoria taeniata, assembly GCA_943590905.1. NCBI lineage: Eukaryota > Metazoa > Arthropoda > Insecta > Diptera > Syrphidae > Sphaerophoria > Sphaerophoria taeniata. The sequence continues at coordinate 33,375,129 of OX016541.1, forward strand.
TGGTCATCGAAGATCAGTTGGGATTTAAATTGAAAAGCGGTCGGTCGATTAAAAAGGGTTTTAAGTCGTGTGCCAAACAGAATAGTGTTGATACTTAGTTATCAAGGAAATTAAAGTAACAATATAAAACAACAATTATAATAGTTTTAATACCTATTAAACAAAAACAAAAAAAAAACAATTAAAGAAATACAATTAACAATAAATAAAAAAAAAAAAGTTTAAAGAAAAGTGTTGCCCTGCATACTTCTTCAAGACCATAAAGTGCGTGTATGCTTGGTGCCTGAGCCTCCCCCCCTTCCCAACCTTGGAAAAAAAAACTTACCTGGGAAATCCTAATCGAAAAAAAGAGGAATACATACATACTTACCGTGGCTATCTGAAAAAAAAGTGGAAAATATTGACCCTTTTAAATTCATATACTCGGATTTACCTGAAAAAAAAGACAAAATTAATAAAACTTGCAATATACTTACCCCGACTTCCCTGAAAAGAAAAAAACAAAATTTTACTTACCCCGACTTACCTGAAAAAAAAAATTGATATACTTACTTACCCTCTCCTGGATACCTGAAAGAAAAAAAAAATTAAACATTACAAAAATACTGATAACAAAAAAAATTCATTACTACTACTTACCTGAATGGAAATAAACATCATCGTCTGAAGAATTCTGGATCAGAGGCGGTGCAGTTAATCTTAATTTTTTTTTTGTGTTCTGTGCTTAAATTGTGTGACCTGTGATTTTCTTGTTATGTGTTTAGGTCATAATAATTTTAAATAATGGTACAAAGATTAAAGTTATTTAAATAATTTCAAAAGAGAAAAAAAAGGGTGTCAATAGGTGGTTCCATGATTAGTCAGATTTGAAATAAATTTTAATTTTGAATAATTGAATTATGCTCAACCAATGTGTTTGAAAAAGAATCTCGGTTCGCGAAAAAAAAATATTTCTTTTAAGATTTTCAGCCGTTCCAGGTAGTGCACTACGCGGGACAGCCTTGAATCATCGATAAAAACAAGTAAGTGAAACAAGTATACGTAACATACATTGGATTTTTTTTGTTTTTAAATAACAATCAAAAAAATATTAAAAAGAAGTTGGTTGATTATAAAAATAAAAAAAAAATATATTAGGAAAAAAAAACAAATAACAGTTAGATTAATTTTTGGAACAAAGAAAAAAAAATAAGAAAATTTAGAAGAGTACCTTTTTTTTAAATTAAAACAGAATTTTTACTTACCATTACCATTAGAAAACCTAAAAAGAAAAAAAATTGATAAAAATATTATTACACCGTTTTTATTATCGTTATTGTACTTACCTTGGAAAAACCACCTACCGAAAAGAAATTAACCTAGAAAAGAAAAAAAAGTAAATTTTGATATTGTTATTTTTTTTTTTAATTTACTTACTTACCTTAATTTCGTTATTATTAGTTTGTATTAATATTGATTATAGCATATAAGTTTTTTTTTAAAATTTGTTTTTAATAAATATTATAAATGTTTTCTTGATCGAAAAATTCTGTTTTCTTGGTTAAACAGTTAACCGATGGATATTTTGTTATTATAAATTCAATTGTATTACTTAGCATGGAGTAAGAACTTGACCAACAGGTAGAGGTAAGCGCATGTTAGGGGACTAAAGGACAGGGGGACTATCGGCGTTAGGGGCTGTTGCAAACATCCGAGGCAGCAACAGCCAAGGAGGTATCCAATGGATACAAGGGTGGGTAAGCCTCAGAGGGCCAATACCATCAGGTCCCTCACCTCTCTACAGGAGTCACTACACCTCCCCCCATATTTGACATCGTGTCCCCCAGCAACGAATCTTTTTTTTTGCTTGGCATGATTCGTAACGACCGTTTAGGCTACGATTCCAAGAACCCTCCCCGCCGACGAGCTAAGCCCACAACATCAAGCATGCCAACAGGGGATCGTAGTCTGAACACCCCCCTCGCTTCTGCTGCCCGGACCAGCCACAGGGGCCTGTACCCTTGGGGTTGTAACGGTGGTCTACTAGGAGTGAGGGGGTCGCGGTCAATTTCGTTACAGTTCCTTCGACTTCTTCTGAAAATTCTCATCCTAAATCTGAAATGCAAACACAAAATTTCATATCGCCTTAATATAACCATTAATACACAAACCTTTCAAAATTTCTACGCTCTTCATCCAATTGCAGGTACAATACAGTATGTTAATCATCACACCTTTTGATTTACCTTTGAAATAAAGTACAATTTTGTTAAAAATACCTACGTTCATATATTTAGTTAAAACTCACTTAATTTTCTCTTCGGATATTATATATATATATACTAGCTGACCTGCGGGACGTTGTACCCACTCTTAAGAAATTTTTTGTGGTAACTTAAAGGTTACTGTGCAGTTTTCCCGTAACTTAACTGAGTTGCCACAGTTCTGAAAGCAGTAACCCAATTACTACTGGTGTATCAAAGTGTTCAGAGCTGCAAAGCTGTGTTCCATTTTTGTTTGTTCGCAGGATACAGAAGTGAAAATAGTAGTATAATTAATTTTTGTTGTTTCTTCTGATAGCAAAATAATTTTCCATAAAGATATTATAGTGAATAAGGTGTTAATTTATTGTCCCAATATTATCACGAAAAAAATGAAAATTACTAATTTTATTTTAAATATTGTAAGTAAACTTGTTAGCAACGCCTTTTTCTATCTGAAATAAAAAAATGTCAAAGCTAATAGTCTTTGAAAGTCATCAAAACTTAAGAAAAGATCAAAACTAAAGAAAAAGAAAGCTGTCGTAGCATTTCTATGTAGTTCTACGTAAAATTTATTTGAGTGTTATAACTTATAACTTAAATGCATTTTTTTGAATGGTTTTTTTTTTGAAAGCTGCAAGGGCTAAACATAAAGTCGTTCAAAATAAATTGCTCTGACATATAATAATTATTACATGATTTGTTTTAACTTAATAAAATGCAGCTTATGTATATTACTCCTAATATTCTTTCTGTGAAAGATTTTGCATTATCTTTCGGATAAGTATTTCCGAAGATTAATATTTTTATGACAAAGCAGCGTTTTCTGGGTCAGCTCGTAATAAAATACAGCTTAAATTACTCCTATTCTATGTTTTGTATTTTCTGAATTATTTAAATCGGATTAGTATTTATGAAGATTCTCAACAATATTGCAAAATAACGTTAACTGAGCTAGAATGTCAGCTAATAAGTATCCTAGACGATTCCTGGCTCTACCCACCTTTTAAACAATTTAGAGCCAAATCAGGTTAGCCATTCTTACAATGCAGATAAAAACGAAGAAAAATAGTTTTGGGATCATAGCCCGGTAACCATACCTCGCAAACTGCGTTATTGATAGAGTTAATGAAACAGCTCGTTTTTTTGTTTGAAATATCAGGATAATACCAAACTAAACAAAAAATCTATTTTTAAAAATATTTCAACGAAGAGGGTCTTATTTTATCTTTTTTTTTTAAACCCAATTTGTTTTTTTGCCTTGTTGTTATTATTCTTATTAATCGTAAATCTAATATGTGTATATTTTAACACCGACAGCAAAATTCGCAAAAAAAATCGATGGAAATAACCCCTCTATTTAACTCTCACCTTTGAAATTGCTACAAATAGTTCCCAAAATTCAAAAAAAAATTTACAAATCTGGCATTAACGACTTTTAACTTTTTTTTTATTTTCATTGGTATTTCCAAATACATATGTATGTATGTATGTATACTTCCTTCGTCGTTTCTTCAAACTTACGAAAAAAAAACAAATCTCCTACAAAAAATTATCGACAGCATCACTGAACAGATAAAAGGGTGTCGTTTTCGGTATGGAAGGCGTGGACACTTGCATACTCGGAACCTTAACAGGTATGTTCCAGACCTCAGAACTTGAAGAAAAAACACAAAACTATACATGTCGCAGCAAGACCAAGCAATGTTTGTGGGGTTATCAGCTTTGGGTAGATCTGCTTGAAGTTCTTATGGCATTATCTCTTGTCTCCGAGAGCTTGGAGTCGCAACGCCCTGGGTTTGTAGGCGAATAGCTTCGTGTAGAGCTTAGTCTCCGGTTTTTTTCACCCAGGGTTTAAAAATTCCATACCTACCTCCGGTTTTCAAGAAAAGACATACATACCTATTTGAACAGGCTTATTAACCTTTGTAAGTTAAATCTAATTTGCTTCAAAAACGCCTTCTGTATCGCCCTCGTCAAATAATGAATTTTCAAAAAATAATTTTTGATTTGACATTCATAAATTTTCAATAATTGAAATTGATCGGATTTGTTTTTATTTTGTTGTAGTGAGAAAAGTATGTTTTTTTTAACATTGGCACCGTTTTCTATTTCATTGCATTTGAAAAACATATTTTATTTTTGCTAAACCTTCTACCCTAATACCTCTTGCATTTAGAGAAAAAATTAGGAAAATCGGTCAACCAGTGTGCCCGGTTAGCGAACGAACACAAAAATTAGGCTGTTCTTTTATATATATAGATATATATTGCCAAACAACGCGTCCAATTCTTAAATAACCAGCGCTTCTTGGAGCGTTTTCGAAGACAAAGTGTTTCAGCAGAGCGTATTAATGACTTTTTCGCACATATGTATAATTTATATCACAAGAATTTTACCTTAAGTTAGATGATTCTGGCATTGTGCTTTGTGCTTGTGAGGAAGGTTTTCTCATCACATTCAGGAAACCAATCCTTGTCCGGTTACATTAGCCAAGTATCACCACTACGAGGTGAAGCACTATAATGTTACAAGAAAGTTTCGTCAACAACCACTTGACACTTACAAACAGTTGCCAATACAAAGAAGTGCCAAATGGCAAAGCAAAATAGAATGATTCAGATGAAAAATGCTTAATGAGATTGACGTTAATCTTAGCAGATCAAAATATTAATTCCGTAAGAGGTGTCACCCATCTTACGGATGGGTCTTCTAAGGACGTGTATGAACATTTGCTTGAGGCTTGGGTACAATTCCCATCTCTGGGCTGGTGCTCCAGTTATATACTTAGGCCTGTTGGATGGTATAAAAAAAGGAACTCCAAAAATGATTGTGATAGTTCGTTGGAACACCGTGCGTGCGTTCTAAAGTTTCGTCTCTCTCTCTCTCTGTTCTATCGTTACATCTACGGCCAGTGGTCTAGTTAAATATTCAGTTGGATTCATCCCCTTAAACAATTCACTCCTGGTCGTGCTGATTAATACAGGAAAACGTTTTTTAGCCGAACTACGCGAATGTGGAGCGCTACCACGCTTTGTCTTCTCCATTCATTGCAATATTGAGAAATTCAAGACCAAAGTACATCAATACTTTGTCTCAAACGCTTTCTCTTTTATTTTCTAAAAACTTTAAGCTTTTTATTGATCCATGAAACGAAATTTCTTTCAGTCAGTTTTATTTTATTGCATTTCCGAAAGTAGTCCGTCCAGCAGACTTTAAATTTGATTCCTATAGAGCAAAGATGTTGCATCAACATTCCCACTTTTCCCTCTGAAATAATCAAAACAAGAAAGCACGTACGAGCAAATTAGTTCTCCCTCTTCGATAGTTTATGTTTCTTTTTTGACTTTTCGAATTTTCTTCAAGTGAGTTAGCACCACATTTTTTTTGTTTTTTTGATAATTATACCTGTATTAAGGTTTTTCCCTAATTTCCCGACGAAAAACTTCAAACAAAACTTAAAATAGTTCCATCGTTATCGAAACCGAACACAAAAGCATTTAAGCGTTCCCCATAATGTCACTTGTCACGTACTCAACACATCATCAATTTCGTAGTTTGTTGATGTGTTTGAAGGAAGCTCATTTTTTCTCCTCAAAAAAAAAAAAAAATGTAATTACTCTTCTTTCACATTATAATGCACCAGACAACGATGAAGCAATAATATTGAAAGCCACCCTGTTCCTTTTTTTCGTCTCATTTTTTTGGGAAAATTTATATTGAGCTTGTTAAGCCCGGGCAATTTCCTGGAACATATTTGAATTAAAACAAACATACAACATTATTTTTATGTTTATTTTTAGGCCTAAAAATAACAAGAACAAAAAACTAAGGCAACTCTAAGGAAGCATTAGAGAGAGAGAGAGTGAAAGACTTTGGGAGTATTGTGCGTTCATAGTGCACCATCAGATGTTTGCAATTACGCGATTTCTTAACATTCTTCAACCAAAAAAAAGATGAAATGTGTTTTTCATTGATGTTGTTTTGAGATTATGAAATAATGCGGAAGCATTTTCTTTCAACATAAAAGAGCATCTAGTTAAGGAGGAGGAAAAAAGCCTTGTTTGTTTGCTTGTATAGGTTTATGTGTGTTGTGCGATGATGATAGGAAACTAAGAAGTGAAATATTGTTTGGAAGATGGTTCGTTTGATTAATGAATCTTTATATCTGTTTACAAAAAAGCTTGTCAGTTAAGGAAATCGGGCAGGATCTGTTGTAATAATAAACGCGTCATGGCTGATGTTATCGGACGTGCATAAAGAAAAATTAATGGGTCAGTTTTATGGGGGTATTGATTGTTATGTTCGTGTAGATTGTTCTTAGTAATTTATTAGGAGATTTTGAATGGCGCTTTCAACAGCAAAAACAAGACGGAAAGAACAATGTTTCAGATACTTGATTTAAGATAAAAGCTGACATGTTTTGTGGGTGTTCAATCAGCTCTTTCCTAATAAAGATTCGCTATCGACTATTTGTTTGTTTTTCTTTTTTTTTCATACATAGAATCAGCTTCACCACCTGACCTTTAGTTGCACATGGAAATAATATTTCATTTTGAGTTTTGATATGAAAAATGTTCCCACAGTAAACAACGCCGCACGCACTTGTTACAGAGATAAGAGCGTATGTTAGCATAGTATAAAGTTGATACAATGCACTAGGCGTTATTTTCTCGTCCATATATAGGGTTGAGATAGCCTCCAGGGTCTAACGAAGGAAACAACGAAACTTAAGTTCTTGGAGAGTACATATATACCTATAATTCCTTTATTTTTATAATCATGAGTTTAATATTCAATACTTAGAAATATCAATACAATTTCCTACAGTTCCGTCTTATCGATACGGTGCACTCTGAGGTAGCAGAGGCCACTACTAATAACAACCCGAAAAAGCAGGCGCTAATAAACTATCACAATCTGAGCAAGCAGATGTCCCTTGATTTATACAGTCTGAGTTAGCAGACGCTACTATTTAAGACCAAGTGACCCAGTCTGTCTAACTCATGAGAGAAACTCCTCTAGAACAACAAGTCTGATTCTTAACCACCGGGATATCGTTCTCTGGTTTTGCCTTAAAATATCACATCTATAAGTCAAATTCGTGCCAAGACATGAATGTGAATTATACTTTGACAAGAGAAATAATTCCATGCTTTCTGTATCTCGCTGATACAATGTATTTGTCTGTTGGCTGATTGTAAGATTCAACTGAATGTGCTTGGTTTTGGTTGTGTGCGTGCGCTGTTGTTTGTTGACCGATGGGTATTTGAATGTGCGCTGCTGCTCGTTGTCGTCAATGGTGGAGCAAGACATCAAGAATCAAAAGCCCACAGACGGCACACATATTTTCGTACAAAAACATCGGTGTGCCCCAAGTGTCATATGTATGAGAATGGGCCCTTTAATGATTAAACTAAGAGAGACACTAAACTTTTCGACGGTGCATCACCAATTATTCTTAAACGGCACACGTGTGTGCACAATTTTGATGTGTGCCGTGTGTGATCTGGTGTGCGCACCGATTTTGGTGTGAAACACCGTGTCAGCAAAATCATAACATTTTCATTTTTGGTGTCGGTGTGACGATCGGTGTGATGTGAGTGACGGAATACCAAACTGTCGTCAGCACACCGATGTGCACACAAGTGTGCTTTTATCAGCCATTTTAGGGCATTTTAGGTATACTTTCAAAAAGACTTAGGTTTGTATGTATGGTACCCCAGCTAACGGTTATGTCTTCCACCAGCTGTAAATTCAACTTGGGAAGGTATTAGCCATCGCTTGCTTCCGCAAAAAAATCACTCCAGAGTTCTCATCCGCATTTGTTTCCGAGTTTGACCTCTTTGGTGAATTCTTGACCTCTTTGCAATAAAAGCAACCTTACAAAATTAACCAAGATTAACATACCACATTTTATTGATCACTTCTTTTTTTATTTTTCATTTCAGGTAAACAATCCGAATTCCGTCCAAAACTTATCTCCAAAACTTCAAGGATACCTCCAACATGAGTTTGAAACTTCTCAACAACATCCATTGTAACCTAATCGCTTGTGGTCGTAACATTTTATATCAAACCGTAAATTTTATTTATTCAAAAGAAAACATCGGTTTCAACAAAGGACACTAAAATTTTGTTTGATGTTGAAAATCAACGATATATCGCGTGATAGTGGCCTGTTTGCAAAAGACCATCTAGGGAATAAATAATTAAACCTTAATGTATTTTAGAAGCAAAAAGAATCTAGGTTACCTGGTTCTCTGTTAGTTTAGTTCGTTCTCCCCCTTTTTGTACTTTCTTGTACTCATCCCCCATCTTCTCAGCCTCATAACGAAAATTATGGTCACAGAAGTGTTGCCACAAATGGGTTGACATGTATTAGTGTGTTTATAATATTTTTTGCCCTAAATTGATTGCAAGGCGACAAGAGGATACTTTTTTTGTAGTTATGAATTTCTAATAAGGATATTTTTCGTTCAGACTAAAGGAGGTTACTTAAGAAAAAAAATCAATTCTTAAAAATTGCTGTGGTTTCCTTTCTGGGCAGATGAGTTGGCATATTCCTTAATGAACCCAATTTTATGGGATGTGATGTTGAAAGGAAATGACACTTGAGTCAGTTCCTGTATCCTGTTATTTTGCGATATGATAAGAGCCAACTTCTGCGGAACTATCTTTTCCGTCCATCGGAAATCGAACGACCCAATTGAAAAATTGCTAGTTATCGTCAGGAAGGAGTTTGCGGACAGCACCAGTCCCAAAAACATTAAATTGATATAAAAACCAATGTAGAAAACGTTATGAAAATGAGTTCGTGGCTATATTGCTCCAAATGCAATCGAAATAAATCACTCAACCCTGAAATTAAAATAATTCTTAGGAAAGTACAAAAATAAACGCAAAGTCACATCCCTTAGAGGTGCGGCCTTGTCTGGCCACTTAACCACCTGGCGTTACGCATAATGCACACTCACCGCATTATGTCTGTTTTTCTATTCTCCCGCCAAAAACTGCACCCAAGATAGCAAACGAATATGCACGCATGGTTCTTCGACTGCAAATGCTGCAAGCTGAAATGTGAAAAGAGAAAGAATCTAATTAGACATGTGATGATTATAATCTAAGCACAGCTTTCGCCTTTTTTATTCACAAAATAAATTTAAAGTATAGCAACCAACCCTTGAGACAGCAGTTCAGTTCGTTCGAAATCCTCACAGGATAATATGGGGATTGAGTAAAGTAGCCATGCCGACGAAATGTCCAATTGAAATGACAGGAGAGTATTGCAACCCTTTTTTATCCTAGTTTAAATTGCCAAGAACCTTCTTCAATTGATTGAAATGCACTTCGCTTCTTTAAAAAGAGAGCAATTTGATTTGCAAAACAATGAAGTAATACCCTATTGTTTTTCCTTGATGAATTCTATCGATTTTGAATTGTCTCCTAAGAAGCTTTTCAGTGTAAGCTGCCCAATAAAATTGATGCAATGCGAATTGTTTATGGCTCTGAAATCAGTCAATCAATAAATTAAAACAAAAATCAATTAAATTCTTAGTGAGATTGTCATTTAAAAACTTAATTGGGTTTTATGCAGGACACAGTCACGATGATGATTGATTTGATTGTCTTCGGATTTTCGTTTTCCTTAGTTCTAAGGTTCTTAAAGCGACATTGTTGTTTGCTTTTTCCAAACTCAAATTAATGACAATGACAAAATTGAACAGAAATAGAAATTCAAAGACAGCCACTCTTTGAATTTCTATTTCTGTTCAATTTTGTTTTAGTTGCTATTTTATGAAGTTATTGTGTTATTTGAGTGTCTTAATCAAAAAACTCATTATTTGTCACGGAAATAAGCAATTTTTCGAAAAAAAATCGACTCTTCTCTTGTGCTTCACTTGTATAAAAAGCTTTTTCGTAAGATAGGGTGGCTATGGCTATCTTTTGAGGGAAAATATCATGTTTCATAGTTACACAAGGGTTTTTCAACTACCTTTAGTTCATTGAAAAAATGGGTCAACCGATAATGTTTACAACAATTTTCGTTGAAAAAATATTTAAATACGAATTCTCTCATTTTGATTGGTTTAATGATTCAACAGTTAGAGGGTAAGGGAGGAAACATTTTTTAAACTTATAAATATTGAGCCAGAAGTGTTGGAGATAAGCGTGTTCAAACACACTCTTCAGCTAATAAATAGCCTAGCAATGTTCGCTGGGTCAGAGAGTTCAAACAAACACTTCAGCTTTAGATTAGTACATGTATGTAAGTTTGATTAATTCTCAAAAAGCAAAAAGAACATTATGGCAAAGAGACAATCATAATAAGTTTTTAGTCAAATTTAATCACTAAATTATTGCGGTCTATAAGGAATCGAATTTTCAAACGTTTATATTTAAAGAGACAATCATGTTTACAAAAACAATATGTCCATAAACCTTGATTCATTATTAATGGTTCTCAAAAATTGTCCAAGGCACTCTTTGAAAGAACTCATTGATAAATTTTTGTCGTGGCTACCCTAATGGCTGTTTTTGACAGATAGCAACTCCCGCAAAATTAACTTTTGATAAAGAATGAAGATATGTGAGCAATTGAATCTATTTATTATTTACATAATAATATGAAGTAAGTAAGTTTTGTTTGTAATAAATCTCACAAAATATGTGATCTTCGTAGAACTTTTTCTTTTTTTTCTCATTTCGGATATTGTGAAGCACTACTCCACAATACCCGAATCCATGGGTCCACATAAGACGCCACTTTTCAGAAGGGCTAATTTTGCAACTTGTCCAAACTTTCATGTACATAAATATTAAAAATAAATAAAAATAAACTACACGAGTGGGTAAATATGCGGCCAAATCTCCAGACAAACATAAAATCTCGAAATATTCGCGAAAATATTAAGGGTACTCCACATTATCCGAACTTACTCAAGGGTCATTCGTTTTTGGGTTTGAAAAGAAAGTTGAATGCAATAAACACAGCGGAGATATTGTATACTAGCAGTTGCCTGCGACTTCGTCCGCCTCTCCTTCGTCCACCGGCCAGAGTATCGTCTCGACTTGTGCATCATGCGCGCGTGGGAATTTTGTTCGGAATTTATTGTAAAATTGCATTGCAGTCAACTCTCCCAAGGTCGTAATTCTCTTGAACTTGAAAAATTTGAGCATTTTTTATGATTCCCTTCAGTTGTTCATACTTAAAGCATTCCCTTGGGTGAACTCTCCGTAATAATTCTAATATCTCTTCGTTAAGTAATTTTTTTTTTCTTTAAACTGAGCATATTTTTTAGTTAAGAAGTACATAAAATGATATTGTTTAAACACAATAATCTGCACAAATAGTGCAATCAATCACATTCACAAATCAATTGAACTCTCAAAATTCTAATTTGAGCAGTTATTAGGCCAGTTCCACCTAACAACATCTCACTGAGATCTCAATGTCACCTTGACTGAGGCAAAATCATTTGGTGGAACATAATTCTCAGTTATCATTGAGATTTAATGGTTACCTTACTAATTGTTGCTGCACATATGTCAGCCACGTCAAATAGCTGAGTGAGAAATCGAATCCAAAATAATTTCATCTCAGAGATCTCAGAAAAAAATCTCAGTTCTCACATTTCCACAGATTCTTCGCTGCTATTGGTCGCAGCTTAATTTTAAGTAGAATAAAGCCTTCCTCGATTAATGGACTATCCAACACAAAAAGAATTTTACAATTCGAAATAGTAGTTCCTGAGATTACCGCGTTCAAACGAACTTTATATTCTATTGTATTGTATTGTTTGCCGTTTTTTCCACATTTTACACAAATTCTTCGCTCCTATTGGTCGCAGCTAAATTTTATATAGCTTCAAGCCTTCCTTGATAAATGGACCATTCAACATTAAAAAAATTGTTCAATTTCATAAAGCAGTTCCTGAGATAAGCGCGTTAAAACGCAGAAAAATGTATATTTTTTGCCGTTTTTTCCATATTTTCCACAGATTCTTCGCTGCTATTGGTCACAGCTAAGTGTTAAATAGCTTCAAGTCTTCCTCAATTAATGGACCATCCAACACAAAAAGAATTTTACCATTCGAACCAGTAGTTCCTGAGATAAGTGCGTTAAAACGCAGAAAAATGTATATTTTTTGCCGTTTTTTCAACATTTTCCACAGATTCTTCGCTGCTATTGGTCACAGCTTAATGTTAAGTAGCCTAATGTCTAAGTCGATTAAGGCACCATCCAACACAAAAAGAATTATACCATTCGAACCAGTAGTTCCTGAGATTACCGCGTTCAAACAAACAAACTCTTCAGCTTTATATATTAGTGTAGATTTTTGATGAAAATTTTATTTTGCTATAAAGATTGTATTATACCAATCCTTAACAGTCACTTGTCTCGATGCAAAGACACCTCTTCGACCACTTGTGGGTATTTTTTACGGGATCATTCGTGAAAAGTGGCAACACAACCTTTGTGATGGGTTTGAAAGGATTTTAAAATGTCATAAATGTTATAGAACTTCTAATACAAATTGAATTTGGCAAGTGTACTTTTCCAGCGTTGCCAACTTGATACCACTAAATGAATGAACCTATTCGGCAATTTTGTAGGTGGCACATACGATGCAAAACATTTTATGGGACATCTCGATCAAATTATTGAAGTTTTAGCAATAGAACTCAATTTTCTTCTTGTGTTATTGGCTTATTGCCAACGATAGTTTTAAAGTTCGAAACTCTCTTGAAAATTATTGGGCTCCTTTTTTGGAGATAAAATCTTTCAACTATCCAAAAATAACCTTCATGAACACTGAACAGCATGAATCTAACAGCATTAAATTCTCATTAGGTACCCAACATAGACTTATTGTTTTTTTAAATAAATGACTATTCATAAGTCTTGCCTTGAACGGAAATAGCCTTACATTTATCCTATTTTACTCGAATACATATTTAAATGAAAAAAAACCTATCTACTTAAATTCTAACAATTCTAAATGTTTTATTCATAAAAAAAAACTGGTTATACCATCTTTAAAAGACACTGTATGTATTTTATAACTGAATGAATCACTTAAAAGACTTCGTTTAAATTCGATCACATTTGTTCTTGGAAATCTCTGACTTGCTAGAAAATGATTAAAACAGTCATTGCGGAATTTCTTTAAACACCTGGAATCGTAACTCTAAAGAAAGTAAAAACAAATTTTGCATTCCATGACTAAGCTTAAGTAAGACAAAAATTAATCATTGTTAAGAATGCCGACCAAAGACATCGATTAAAAAAAATGCAACCTTTAACAAAACTCAACTTCTGACAAAAACCACTCGCTTCAAGAACATTTACCTTCCTCTCCAGAAAAATACAAACACAGAGTCACGATAAAAGAGAAAATTAACTATTTAACAAATGATTCATAAAATAAAAGCTTTTGAGTAAATATGACAAATAGTGCTCTTGAGTAATGCCTTGGAATGTACCCTAATATGCATAGATATCCTATCTTAATGAATACCATTTAAAACATGATTGCCTAATATGTAGCAAAACAACACGACCCCAGCAACAATTCGAATCGATTTATGAGTAAATTAATCAAATCAGTATCCAAATAAACATTTTTTAAACAAAGGAAAATCAAATACCTATGTTTAGTAAATTAAAGCTCACAAAGGAACTCCAAATCTCGATCTTTATCTTGAGATTAAGAAGAATTTATTACATAATGAAGATTGTATTAAATTAAAATAGAAGACAAGAATGGGCCCTCGTTCTACCAACTATACGTGGAAGACGAACGCGATGATGGGAATAAAGGGTCATCGGATAATTTTTTTAATTAGGTATACGTTGAGGCTGTTCTCAGACTTGTGCTGATGATGGTCAGTGTGGAGCGGTGGCTGAGGGCGGGTGGTAAATGTTCAAATGGCTGGGATATTTTTGTATAAACAAATCGAAAGAAAACAGATGCTCGTCTTTGTTCGGATGGAACGAAATGATAACCCTTTTGTGTTTATAAGATTCAAGATACACTTGACTTCATGGGGCGCACTGTAGTCGCGGGAAAATATATGTGCTCCATGATTTCTTGGTAGACGAACGGCGGACATGCCTGTTGTCCAAAAATCGAAATGGAATTCATTCCGTTTGGCTTACGAGTTGAGTTCTTCTTTATGTACACCGTAAAAGAAGTAGTTCAAAATGATTTACGAAACAGTCAACATTTTTAATTAGAGCTCGAAATGCATACGTTTTTCAAATTTATTCCGGCCTTCTTCTGGCTTTTAATTCCAATTTTTTTTTTCAGTGTAATTTAAAATTATACGTTTTCGTTTGTTGCTCCTTTTATTGTTCTGCCTGCTCTTGTTTCATTCTTCGTATGGCTCGAACGATTCATTGAATAAAAAGTTCTCACAGTAAATTTTTCTAACAAACTTGTTTTTCCTTTTTTTTTGTTTTTAATTTAGTCCAACAAAAGGGAGACACAAAATGGAATAATTAAATAATGTACTTAAAATATGTGAATTGTTGTTGTTGACGAAATTAAGGATAGGAAGCGTGTTTTTGTCCGTAATAAATCTTTTTCAACATTGCATATTAATTTGGTAATCTAGTATACCTGACAAAGAATGATGAAAAAGAAGGTTCAACAAATAACTTTACAAAAGTAATTAGATATACCTACTTATTTGACTGAACTCCTCCTGACCAATTTTAATGATTCTGTTTTAAAGTCTTGAAGTGCATTAGGAAATGTTAACCTTAATCATCATCATCATCGTAAGCGCGGTAAAATTTCTGTATGGGATCCGGCCCGGGCAGTTGCTAACTCGAGTAAACTTGAATCAGTTAACTGACAGATAACCGAGCTTATCCATCACTAAGCTAGGTTTTTAGCCCACCGGAATTAACTAAGCTTATTTTTTGCCATCACATCCGCTTGGCGGTGAATTCGATTAGGCCGTGAACGTGATTGTATCGACCCCCGAATCGTCCTTCTTCACTCTTACAGCCGTACAAATAAAAATGGCCTATTCCACTCTTGTTCCACAGGTTAACTTTCCCATAGAACAAAAGTTAATCCATGGGTTAAAATTTCACATAATGCGAAATAGTAAAGTGACGTTAACCCAAAGTTCCTTTTGAGATTTTTTTTTGTTAACTGTTGCCAACCGATTTGTTATTGTCTTTGCTATATATCTGGAAATCAATTGTAGCGCCATCTAATGAACTGACAGAGAAGCAGTCTTTTTACATTTTGTTTTAATCCATCGCTTAACCATCCTCCACGGTGGAATAAAATAGTAAACGTCAGTTTGCTGTCCAAACGTTATTTCATTAGATGGACGTTGGCTCAACAAGTTGTACCTACTGGGCTTGTTAAAATTGAGTATGGTGACGTTATGATAAAGACGTTGAAATTTTAAGCCTTTTTTATAGCATTAACTTAGACTTCCATTTATTAACCTCTTAACCCATCTTTATCGCTTCCTTCTCAATATCTACTCCCAAAAGCAACAATGACATCAGAATTCAATCTTCCAATTATATCAATGTTGTCCTCAATGATTTTGTTTTTTTATGCAAATTAAATCGAGTCTTTTTTGCTTAAAAAAAAATGCTTGCCAATTTACACAGTAAACATTCAATCGGACTTAATTGTTAAGCACAGCAAGACTTTTAAAACTGTCAGAAAAATAAAAACTTGTTTTCAGCCTATCCACCGTGCATCTAACACATAAGTGACAGCTTGAGTTGCAGAAGTTGAACTTGATGTTATTAAGAGTGTATTTAATGTGTTCTTAAAACGTTTTCCCGTTTTAGAAGTGTTGTAAGATTGATAAAAGCAATTAAATTAATTTCTTTTTCTCAGCTTGAAGAGAAAAATAAACTTTCATGTATTGCACAATAAATTACTGTAATTAATCAACCAACACCAAGAAAAAAAAAGCGTTTATTACTCGATTCGTTTAATTACCCTATAGCTGACCTCAAAATTCCTCATCACTTAAACACTCTCACCAATTCCAGAAATGATCTTTGACCGGTTGTTGCTGATCCCTTAGCCTTCTTAATGCGGTTTCAAAAGCCAAATTGACCAAAATACTCAAAAGCAGGAACGACGTCGACTGGTTTCCCACCAAAAAACGAAACCTTCATACATCCAAACATATGTGTCATGAACGTATGATGACTGAGTGCTATGCTGACTGCATCCAACATTCAGCAAACTAACCATCAACCGTCAGCGTCACCTCTGCTAGCGATCATCTCTTTCTCTTTCTTTCACTTGCATGTCATTCGATTAAATCACCTTGGTTTGGCTTTTTGGCATTCCATTGATGTCCCATACCGGCTTGCTCTTGTGCTCTACACCAAACCATTGCTCTTTGTGTATACGACTTTGGCTATGATTCACCATCCGGTAACCTGCCTGACTCAGCCTTTCTGAATTCTGATGTGAGCTTTATGTATGTGCGGTCGAAATGGTCGTGTACCTATTTCGAGATGCATTCCGCAGAAGCTATTGTACATTTGCTATGTGGTCGGTCACTCTTCTGATGCTATGGTCTATGTGTGCTTGTGCTACAAAACAGGTCTTTCGGTTTTGGGGCTTGAGGAATTGTGTGGTAATTTGATGGAACTTTTGAAGCCTTTGTTGTTACCAATTCCACCTAATAAATGCCATTTAATAATTACCTACAATTCATGCATAGGAAGTTTAGTTTTAGAAGGTGGTGTGGTGCACAGCACACACGAATCGAGAGCCTAAATAGCAATAAATGCGGTTATTATTTCGAAAAGCTTGCAATCGACTTTGAAGCTTCAATGCTTCTACTTTCACATATTGCGGAACCAACGAAATTGTTGCTGGTTATTTATCAACAAGATTGATTCATCAGTAATAAAATATCGTGTCGTGACGCATGTTCAGAGATCAATTTCGTTTATTTATTTAAATTACTTTCACGACGTTTTCTCTGGCTGATGCTGTTGGGCTGGTCGGTCGGTCTCGTTCGTCGTCTTCTTCTATCAATTGAAATCTTAAGACTCGAAGATGGATCGATTTACAAAAGAGTTCCAAGGTTGATTGTTTATTTATTATTATTTTTTTTTGTGTTGTTATTGGGACTTGGGAGTCAGAGTCAGAGTCACAATGACACCAAAAATGTCATTTTTATTTATGATAATCTTCAGCTTGACACTTAAAAAATAGGTTTTACTGTAATGGAAGAGTAAAAAAGTAACCAATGTGGTTTTTGCTTTTATCTTTTGATATTTTATTGTTTCGGGAATAATGGTTTTTGAGAAATTTTTAAGTGCGGTCGGTGGTTTAAACATACAAAGACCTTGGAAGGTAGGGATTGTTTTAATGCCTAAGTTTTAAAATTGTTTATAGCCTCGGTGTTCAAAAGAAGAGATTTTAAATTTAAGCACTTAACATTTTCTTAGAAAAAGGTGTCAGTGGCGTTGTTCTAAGCTTTTTTTTTTATTTTCACAACCGTTGAGACCATGAAATTTTTTGGTTTCTTGTTTTTTTATTTTTTTTTATAAGTGAATGTTCATCTTCGTATTCATTGTTTAGTTTTCTTTCAAGTAACATCAAAGACAACAATTCAGCGCCTAATTGCGAAAAATTTCACAGACATAACCTTGTCAATTTTCTTGTTATGAAAGTGGTCAATTGTGAATCACTCTTTATGTTGCATAATTTTGTGGTGGTGTACCTAGCAAATGTAGCAAATTAAATGTGATTTAGTAGTAATAATTCAAAATTTGGTGCCAAACCTCCAACCCCAACGGTACAAAAGTAGTTATTCCTCAAAGGATTTGCATGAGATGTTTATATATGTGATTCACGAATGTTGTACCAAAAGCCTAGAGCGTGTAGGTGAGTCGAGACAAGAAAAAATAGTATGGGATGGGGGGCCTATTCCCCTCCGTGTAGGCGGGCCGGGAAATTTTCAAACAAAATAACTTAAAAAAGAAATTAAATATTCGAAAATACGTCATCGCCCGATGTAGCCACTGAGATTCGTTTTTATTTTTTGCTGATGGCCTTAAGTACTTCAAACATTTGGCATAACATCGGTTCTAAATGCGAAAACGGAGTTTAGGCACAAACTATTCTCAAAAATCACACTGTTTGGTTAAAAAAAGTCAGTGAAACGCAATCAACGACAGGATTAATAAGATTATGAATTCCCTGTTTATGTTTGCAATTTTGCATACAAAAAATATTTCACATCAATCCTTGTATTTTTTCAATTTTCCAAGGAATTAATTCAAAAAACCATGTAAGCAAACACAAAACCCACCAAAAAAATACCTACGTTCGCATGCACACACGAAAAATGAAATTAATATGGACAACCGGACAGTTAGTAGCAGCGACAAATTGAATTCGTTTTTTGTTTCCTCTTGTTTTCGTTACATTTTCCATTTCATGTTGGTTGTCCAACAACCCAAACAAAAATTCCGTTTAGTATCATATCAAACATTGCGCGTTCCAATTCCAACACCATTAAGGAATTTTTTTGTTGGCACTGGGCACAGAGCGCAGCTCGACGCGACGTGGTTGAAGCTTTTATTGAACAAAAAAGACCGTGTAGTGCGTCCGTTATGTGCCAGGAGACAAGAGTAATTGATCAACAAAGCGATAGAAACAAGTATCAACGGACAAAAAATCTAATCCTATTCTGTCTGTCGGTCCAGGGATATAGCCACGATGCAAAACACGAATTACTAAAGGTTCAAACGTCTTTTGCCTTTTTTTTTTGTTTTTGCTATTTTTGCTTTTGGTGGTCGTGATGGTATTTCACAGTTAGACTAGTGGTTTCAATTTCGACGCTCGAAAGCTTTTAAAGTTCGTGAGTGTTAGTTGCGTTTTGAATTGAAATGTTTGCAAGAAGCAGTCATAAATTGCAAACAATTATATACCATTATGGCCCAAGTGGAAAATCAATGGAAATTTTCATCTAAACCGGAAGGAAACAATTTATACAACACTTTCGATCAGACTATGCAATGAATTGAAGGAACAGTGAAAAATGGCTCGAACGTGTTATGTTATGGAATTTCGATCTGATGCAATTTGTTACTATAGGTCAGGGAAAAACGTTTCTATTCTCAGCTTCGTACGTCGACGCTTGTCCGTCGGATTACACAGTTTTTTGCTCTTAAAATTAATAAAACACAGAAAACTATAACAATAACTGTTCCAGATAACACTTACAAAATAACAGATTATCGGCAATGGGCTGCATCTGGTTTGGGTGGAATATTGAGGGGGCCTAAATATGTGTTTTTATTTTTTTATATTTGAAAATTGAACACGTTACAAATTCTGTTCAGAAAAAAGGGCTGTGAGAACACGCAGCTTGGAAATTATACGTGTTTGGTTTTAAAATTCTCAGAAACAAAAAAGGTTAACACAACACATGGAATGTGGGTAAACAATTTATCACATTGGAAAATTGCTTACATCACACCTGTCTTTAAAACGGGAGATAAGTCGCATATTGCTAATTATAGGCCTATTTCTAAGCTTTCTTGTATTCCTAAACCGTTTGAACAAATAGTATGTGACAGTTTATCCTTTTAGTGTAAAAACATCATATGCAGTGAGCAACATGGCTTTATGCAATGGAGATCAACTGTAACAAACCTTCTTGCCTTTACGATAAACTGTCTGAACATGGACTGGAAACTGATAGTGTATACACTGGCTTTCAAAACCTTTTGATCAATTTTCTCTCTCAGTTATCAAGGTTAAAGTTATTTGGCTTCCCCCCTGGGCTTGTTTCATGGATTTCTTCTTACCTGGAGGATAAAACTTATCAAGTTAAATTCAGAGACATGTTTTCAAAGATTTTTACTGCTAAATCTGGCGTTCCACAGGGTAGACATTTAGGACCTCTTCTATTTATTTTATCTATAATAATGCACCGTTATGTGTTCGAGACAGTGAAATTCTTATTATTGCAGAAGATATGAAGATCTTTAAGAAAATTACATTAAACAGCGATCGCATTCTTCTGCAAAATGATATAAATAGGTTTTCTGTATGATGTGATAAGTGATAAGAACAGTTTAAATCTTAACCCGTCGATCTGTCAGACACTGACATTCTCAAAGAAACGAGCAACTTCGACTTCGACGAGCATTATAATATCACAGCAAATTCTTTCTCGTGTTCTTAAAGTAAGGGATCTAGGAGTTCTTTTTAAACCGAATCTAGATTTTACAGAGCACAACAACAACATTGTTAGTAAAGCTAATTCTACGCTGGGGTTCGTTAAGCGTTGGTCAAAAGAATTTCTTGATCCTAACGTCACCCTTTCTCTTTATAATTGCCTTGTTCGTCCCCACCTTGAATATGCTTCACAGATTTGGAGTCCTTATTATGACGTTCATATTGACACGTTGGGATCGGTGAAACGAGTAAAATTCGTTCCGCATTTAAAGGTATTCAATGGCATGATCCTCAAAATATTCCTTCTTATGAGGATCGAGTATCACTTCTTCAAATGCAAACGTTGTCTCAAAGAAGGACCAACAATGATATAGTTTTCCTTCATCAACTTATAGCAGGCTTCATTATTTGGTAGTGATAGATAATAAAATAAAATTAATTTTTATTTTCTGACTTGTAGTGTCGCTAAAACTTTATTTAAATAAGGATTTTCTTATTAAGGCATAATAAGCGTTGTCATAAGTCTATGTTCGGTTTATAAATAAGGCTGATCATACATATGTCTCATACTTATTGATCTCATAACCTAAAGTTGAAAACTCCCGGGAGTTTAAGTAATTAAACAAACAAAGATTTTAATATTTTGTCATTTTGCTAAAACTACCATGAAATTTCATATGCCCCAATCAATTTTCGATTCCCTTAACATCTAATCTGAACAAAGTTAAGTCATGCCTCACAAAAAAAAAAACAACAACAGCTTCCTCAAAGTGAAAACATTTTCCTAAAATTCAATGAATCCCTTTAGTCTTTTAACAACATTAATCTTGCCATGTCAATCACCTCCAATCTGCCCATGTATATTCGTATATAAATCCCCCTGTTCAAGGTTTTGTTCTCCCTGGATTTTGTGAATTTTCCAATTTTCAAATCGATAGGAACTGTACAGGCACACTCTCTAACACCATATTCAGATGCATAAATGACAAATGTAAGCAATCCTTGTGATTCGTAGAAAAAACAACATAACAAGTCTATGAACTGCAAAACTAAGTCCCCTATTACACGTTGACTCACGACTCACGACTCACTTTTGAGTTCCCTTTTTAATTTGTATTCGGTGAGGCAAGCGCTATTACACGTTGACTCGTGCCCCATGCCTCAAATTCGACAATTATTGTTTGTTTTGTTTTGAATGCTCCTTCTTCTGCTCATATGGAGTTACAAACTTTTCTGGGTTTCAAACAAATCCGATGTTGTTTATCCCACAGTACACAGATTACAAGGTATTATATTCCCGATTTTCTTCTTCTCAAGTTCGCGCATATTATGTCAAATTTCGGATCCAAAATGTCATAATAAAAGAAAAGTAAAAAGAAAAGAACAAAACTTTAGATTTCTGTCTCTGTCTGTCTCATTTACTAAAATTATCAGCCATTTTTTTTCCTTTGACGAATTTGACAATGGATCCGAAATTTTTGGCATTTCTTTTTGTGCCTTTTCTCACTTCTGTCATTTTGGTTTCTGACAGATGCGCAATATAATACCTTGTATTTTGTGTACTGTGGTTTATCCCAGCAACAAGAAAATCGAATGAAAAAGAACAGCATAAAACGAATATGAGAAAAATGAAACGTCAAAGTGAGTCTACTAAAAATTTGCCCGAGACTCACCGGAAATTTTTTTTTGCATCTCATTTTCTCACATCTGCTTTCTTTTTCGCACTCATGTGAGTCGTGAGTCGTGAGGCATCGTGTAATAGCAGACTAACATTCAAAAGGCTCACAAAATGCAACCCAATAACAATAACAACTATAGAACCCATCGTTAATACACCAAGCTGCACACAACAACAACAAGATGTATTGCGTTTAGTTATATTTATAGATTCTGTAAGCTTCCATAGGCTGTTTGTTTTTAATTTCGGTTAACAACCTATCGAGCGACTTTTGTTGTTGGGTAACTAGAATCTATAGGGAGCCAGCAGTTTCTGACAATATCAAATTTGATTTCTTTGTTCTTCCCATCAGCTTTCTTTCAATCATGTATTGAACACTATAATTATGAAAATCTAAGTAACACCCTGTGAGTGAGAAATATGCTCAATCAGTTTTCTGTTGCTTCGCTTGCATCGCATCGTCACTAATTCAGCGCAAAATAAAAAGGATTACTTTGCAATAGTAATATTTTTCTTTTTAACAATTCCAACTAAGAACGAAGAAAGATGTCTTCCCCATTTATGGGATACTTTTGTTTTTCCAACCTATAACCATCTTGCAGCTTACACACATACTTATGCCAACCACATTCTCTTATTCAAACTGCCATTAACAGGTTTTTAGTAACCAAAGGGAGTAGAATAGGAAGACCACTTTTGTTCCATCTCCTTCTCGTTTTTGTTACTCGATTGTGGCATCTTTTTTATTTAAAGGAATTTGTTGCTGTTGCTGAGTTTACTTTAGTTTGTGTTGATATTGTTCTTTGTTTCAATCTTCCTGAAACCGATAATAGGAAAAAACTACTTTAAAAGAATTTTTCAACAGATGGGAACACTCTTCAAAATACTGGTAGAGAGGGAAAACCAGTTTAAGATTTATCTTTATACAGGTGCTTACAATATTTTTTTTTATATTGCACTTATTAAATATTCCAAAGAGGAAAAAAAAACAAGAAAAATCTGCCAAGCTCTAAGCAGGATTGGGATTGTTTTTGTTTTTCTGTGTGAAGTGTTCATGGTCCGTTCTTTAAGGATAGC
This sequence comes from Sphaerophoria taeniata, assembly GCA_943590905.1. Classification (NCBI taxonomy): domain Eukaryota; kingdom Metazoa; phylum Arthropoda; class Insecta; order Diptera; family Syrphidae; genus Sphaerophoria; species Sphaerophoria taeniata. The sequence continues at coordinate 33,398,327 of OX016541.1, forward strand.
GGGACACTAATTGACAGGATTTTTGGTTTCATTATGTGAGATATGTGTCTCGAGTTGGTTTGTGTGTTTTTTTTTCTTTCTTTTATTTGTGTCTTGCTTGCTTGTTGGATTTGTTAGCTAAATAAATGAGGAAGAACTGCAACGGATGTGGTATTCAATTACGTCGACTTAACTGTAAGTGGAACAAGAGGAGAAATGGCGTCGTCGTCAGTGATCTCTTCCGAGAAGGAGCATGTGAGAGTAAAAAGAAAAACGTTTTAGGGAAAATGGTTTCGTTTATTTTTTTGTCTTTTATCTGCTTTTTGCCTAATGCCACATGAATGTGTTTGAGAAAAAATTATGGACGAAAAACTTATTCTTAGAAATTTTTAAGTAAGTGAAAATAGTTTCGATATCAAAAAAATGCTTTTGGAAAAATTAAAATAACAATTTTGAAGGAGGGAATTTGTCGATAAAATAAACATTTTTCCGCCATAAGTAAGTAGCCAACCCGACAGACATCGCAGGTAAATCGTCTTAAACAGAAACAAAATTTCATTCAAGAGTAATCACTTCTATAAGCTTTCATATAAGACAATGTCTGTCGGGTCCGCTTGTACGCTAAATTGTAAACATTAACCATTTTTAATTCATTTCAGCATTATTACATACAAACTTTCATAAAAGTTGGTCCAGCCGTTTAGGAGGAGCGTTGCATTTTAATACTTTCCTTTAAGACTTTTAAACAAAATGACGTCTGCCGGGTCTGCAAGTAACCTCATTCTGCATATGAACCCCATCCAAATTTCATCAACATCGATTAAGGCATGTTGTAAAAGTCGTTGCATTGCTCAGCAAGGCAACGTATTTTGGGTCTGCTCGTAAGTTAAGCATTAACCATTCTGCTTTCTGCATGCAGTCGAACATAGATACACAGTTTTAAAACTATCGGCTTAGTAGCTTGCATTTCTAAACTTTCCCTTAAAAATTTACCACGAAACTATGTATTAATAAAAATAAATAGAAGTCGTTTTAAACAAATTTCCTTCCTCTTTTCAAACACCCCTTTCCCACTGTCCATCGACAACTTAGAGACCATTTCTTTTTTGTCGACGAAATTCTTCATCCTGAAATACGATGGATGCATAAAGTTAAGTTTGTAGAAAAAAAGAGAAAAAAACACAATAAAAACAAGTGCAATGGGTGTTTCTTCTCCTAATAGTCAGGCCATAAAGTCTTTCACATGTCCTTTTTCTGTCAGGTATATGTAGCAATAGGCATTTTATAAGGACTATTTTTTGTCTAGAGTGTCGTTTTCGTTTTTTCTTATACATTTCTCCGTTTTTCTGCTCCAGTTTTATTTAAACTCGTAATTGTCATCCTGATTCCTGATGTGATGTGAAAAAAAAGAAGAGAAATAGAAATGTTCAATCATTTTTTCCAGCAGACGAAGAAGATGATATCTAGGTACGTAAGCAACCTATATTCGTATACGAGGTTAGAACGTTCCTACATTCGAATGCCTTCCTGAATATTGGGCATACAATGGGCATATCTACCATCATGTGTGTGCTTGATGTCGCCATGTAACACAAAAAAAAAGAAATTGTCACATGGAACACAGATGTCATTTGGTTCTCGATTGGATAATAGCTCAAGAAGTTTGAAAGACATTTCCATGGTAATGATTACGAAATGTGTCGTCTGTACATATGCGACAGCAAAGATGAAAGTATTGGGACAAATGATTAGGATTTTTCGTTGCAGTTGTGCATTTCCTCAATTTGAGATTTTCTCAAAAATGCTTTGTTGGAAATTTGAAATGGTAAATGAGTGGTTGTCGTTCAAAGAAGTATCGACTTTTCCTTGAAATCCAGATTTTGTTTTTCCAATATTCCCTCGAAGACAGGTGCAATAGATTAACCACCCAACTTTTATTTCTATTCACGCATTTTGAATTAAAGTTCCTTCGCTTTAAAATGAATTTCTTCCAAACATGCAAGGTGTTCGTTCAAAACTTAAAATATGTCGTTGTTTTTGTTGTTTCCATCTATTCATGTGAGGTTAAATTTATTCCCACGCAATGTGTAGGTAAAGTTCTCATTTTTCCAAGTCAGTGCACTTCTTATAGGTTACCTGTGTACCTTGATACGTAATGGCTTTGAATGAAATGGAAAAGTTCATCTCGATAACAGCGGAGAATAACAGTTTTTATTTACTACCACATTGATTTTTTTTTGTGAATATAACTTACCACAGTCGAAACCCTAAACAAGAAAATCTTCTTTTTTTTTATTTAATTTAACGAGAGAACGGACTTGCTGCATGGAGTTAATATTTTGAATTAACATTAGGAAATAAACGTCTCTTTTTGTTGACATGGATATCATGTACGTTTGTCTTATTTTTAGGGACAACTGCATTTTTTTTTTTCAAAAAATAAATAAATCTGTAGAAAATAGTTTACTCTTTCTACACCGAATGTGTTATACCAGATACAGATACCATAGCTTTTTAAAGTTCAAAATCATTAAAATTCTTACTTTTTATTTCGGAGTGATTATAAAGGGATGATAATGCGCATGCGTGAATTTCATTTTTGAGTGGTTTTTGCTTTAATGTTCCAGTTCTGGATTTTAAATTAGAGCATTTTTCATGGCCTGATTGTTATGGGTTGATATAATATTCAAGTTCATGTGAACATAAACATAGCAAAAATATCAATTGGAAAGATTGTAGCTTGATTTTTCTTTGTAAAATATGTACCAACATTTAACTCAGCTTGATTCTACTTGCAACTGTTGTCACCTACTATTATCGTGTTTTGTCAAATGTTCATCAAGAATTTAATTGACATCGATGACATTGTTGCCAGGAAAATTTCGATTTGGACCTGGATTTGTAGCCTAAAAGTTGAGCATATATGTATTACCCACGTTTTTAAAATAAATGAAAATATCCGAGTGATCGCTGATAAGAAATTTAATTGGTCTTAAAACCAGACCAAATAATGCTATAGACTTGATTCCTGTTCTAGTTTCTTAGTCAGAAATGTTAGTTCTGGTCTGGGTACATCACGTTGTGCTACTTGTAAGTTTTTTTTTTTTTAATTCGTTGTTCGTCCTTTGCCACTTTTTTTACCGTTTAGAGTCGAAATTTGAAAGAATATCAAACGTGCGCATAAATCCTGTTTGAATGGCGCCGTCCAATAACGCCGAATTCTGAAATTCGGCCTTATTTCACTTTACTAATGTGAAATAACGCCGAATTTTTGCATTCGGCCTTATTTCACTTTGTCAGTTTTAATTTTTTTAAAGTTTTTATCAGGTTTTCTATACTTTATTATAATAAAAAATAAGGTAGTGTTTTATAGGTTGCCTCTCAGGTTTTTGCTTTTCACAAAAATTATTTTATTAAAAAATTAATAATATGTAATATTTACATAAATTCCTGCTTCATACGTAGGTATTTTAAAAATACTTGGTCTTACGCTCAGTTAAGTTAAGCGAAGTCACATGAAGTGAAAGTTTATACCACAAATGAATTCGATTTTAAAAACGCATGCTCTTAGAAGAATTTTGCGGCATGGACCAGGAAGAATATTAATATTAGATTTTGCATTTCAGTTAACACTAGATTTTTAAGAATTTGATCAAATCAACTTGAAACAAAAAATATAGTACTGGTACAAATGCCAGCGAGCGTAGTGAGCGAAAAAAATTTTGCCCAAAAGAGAACCAATATGGGGTGTGAAAATACAAAAATTCGCGCGAATGGACATTTACTAGTGTTAGAAAAATATTTTAGACCCATTGCAAAAAGGTATGCAAAAGATAACCAAAGTAAACCTAAATTAACTCGAATTAGTTTTAATTTTTATCTTTAATGCAAACCAACTGAACGAGCCACCTTGATTTGCCAACTTGGCTCATTGCCATCTTCGTAAGAAATTTGAATGGCTCAATAGAGAGATAAGATACGAGTCTAGGTCTCCAGAGCGATATTTCGTTCTACATGTTACTGGATTGCACCGAAAATCGATTTAGAAAACACTTAAAAACGGAAAAAATGAGGTTTCGATTTGGAATCCGTCAAAATATTTGCCATCCCGTCATGAAATTCGACCATTTGATAATTAGGTACCTTTAGGTAACTCGAGTTCACTCTTTCAAATCTTTACGAAAGAACGAAGAAAAAGCATGAGCACATAGTAATAATGAGACCTTTAGGACCAATCAAGCAGTTTGATTGCTCAGATTCTTCTGAAATAGGTATATCTTAAAAAAGGGCAGCAGAGCCCTCATTAATACTTGGAAACTAGCAGCTTGAAACCAAGCACTTTAAGCAACAGAATTTGCCGATGTTTTGTCGGAAACAATGACGTTTTTACATTTCTTCAGGCTGATATCACCTTTTTCATCGACAGCTTAATAGAATTTTAATTGATATCTGTCAGAGGAGAGTGATGTGTCGTTGAGCTATCAAAAAATTACAGGACAGACATGGATGCTTGGTTCACTAGATTCATTTCCTAGGAATATGCATACTAAAATCATATAGGTACATATAGCTACTTCTTCAACGATGGAGAATAATTATTAACAAAAAAGAATCGCCATGCCAGCCAACCCTGCCTAAACTAGACAATAATCTCTGAAACAGTTTTTTTTTTTTCTTCAAAACTGATTCTACGATTTTCGTTGGGTGTAATAGCTGCATGGGACGTTTCGATGGTTGTTGCATATGGTTTGACACGTGAGAATGTCAAACTGTATTGAAATTCTTTTCAAAACGGTTTCGCAATTAATCATGAATCGTCTTAACGCCAGAACATTTGTGGACATTTACTTTGAAAAAAATTAATCTTTTCACATGGTTTATTCCTCCATTTTACACTCAATATAATAGGCGTCAGCAACTCGTAGAGCAATTGATATTTTTCGCTGGAATCTTAGTCTTCTGAAATCAAAACTGTTCCGTTTCAGCTCTTCCGCTAAGGAATAGGTAGTAATGTAAGGAATAGGAGTAATGTTGTATAACTTAAAGCCTATTCAACTCAAAAAGAATTGTTCAATTTTATTAAGAGCGTTAAAAAAAAGAAATAGAATTTTTTGCCGTTTTTTCCACATTTTCCACTGATTTTGCGCTCCTTTTGGTCGCAGCTTAATGTTTAGTAGCCTTAAGCCTTCCTTGATCAATGGACTATCCAAAAAAAAAAAAAAATCGAACCAGTAATTCCTGATATTAACGCGTTCAAACAAACAAACTCTCTACCTTGCTTTGTTTGATACCTACAAAAACAGCGCTCTTACTGTCCCGTTTTCAACTTAAGCGACACTTAGCATAAAAAATAAAAATGAAAAACAGACCCAACACCATAAAGCAAGGAGAAAACTTTCAATACATATTTTTATGTTTTGCCAAGGTTTTCTCTAAGTTATTTATGGTAAACACTATCATACTCCTTGAAATTTTCAAAAAGGTTGTGACAAACGAAACTTTATACGCGCACCGCTAGAGCAACAAAATAAAAAAGTAAAAACATAAACTTTCAAACGCAAAGAACTTTCTTTATGGTTATTGAAAATTTAATGATATAAAAAATAAAACAACGAGGAAAACTCAATTGATATATCCTGTACCTACCTTTATCTTGATTTCAAGGAATCGAAGAAATTTAAATTTTAGCGCCACCAAAGACGATGCCAGATCGCAGAATTTTAAATTAATCAAAGCATAAATTCAGATGATCGGTGTAATTTTACAAAAACCATTAATTAACTAATGGATCCAAAACATCGTAAGATGCTCACTGATTCGTGGGCTTATAGGTTTTGGTTGTGCAAATTTTTAATTGCTATGTCATATCAAATCAACCGCGAATATTATCACGTCACATCGAGGCTGTTCGGTTGCTATTGACGACGACAACATCGTCGTCGTCGATTGTCAGATGCACGCTTTCTCATCAAAACACTAACGATAATTATTTAATGAACCACGCAGACATCTGTTAATTAAAAATAAAACTGCATCCAATCCATAAGGAGCTGCAAGAAAGTAAGACCACTTGGCAGACGCCTCTGATATGTAAAGTGGCTCTTCCTCATTCCTCCTCTCACTCAGTTGGTTATCTTTTCGATGGGATGCTTTGTTAGCGTTGTAGTAGGTTCATGTCCCGAGAACCGTTGCTTATGATTTTTTTTCTGTTTATTGTGTTTTTCTTTTTTCTTTTTTTCTTCTAGAGGTCCCCTCGTCCATGATGATGTGTTCTCCAGCTTTGTGATGCGGGAAAGTAAATATTTAAACCTGAAAGTTGTGAAAAATTTACTCGGGATCTTCTGAAATAACCATCCAACCGAAATGGAGTGACTATAGGTGTACTCCAGACATGACATTTTTTTACCCTTCGGTCTTGTTTTGAGTTTACCTGGAAGCAGTTGAATAATGGGTTTCGGAGTGCATATACGGTTTCGGTGCATACTGAAGACGAACTCCATTTCAGACTTCTTAACATTTATGATGGCTCGTAATTTTATTTGTTTTTCTCATTTTTCATTCACTCCTCAACATTTTCGTCGCATGTACCGAAACCAAACTATTTTTTGAAGGGTTAAGATAACAGGGGTGTTATTTTGTGTTTCTCGTGTAACCTAGTAAAATGCAAGTGACACGTTTGCGTTTCTTTTTAAAATATGGCACAACTGTCTGGAAAAATTCCCGTCATAACATGACGTGTTAAGTTTGTTGAAAATCAAAGTGAAGGATCGCTTTTGTGGGGAGTTGGCCTTAGCGATTTTAACTTGGGCCAATCTCCACTTTTCCAGTGACAAGGCAAATCTTATTTACGTTATTCATGGTGGGTTTCTTCAACATTTTAATGTGAGTTAAAATGAAGGATTTAAACTAGCTCATGCAAGATGTCGTGGAATGTCCGATTAGGTGTTTTGGTGTCCATTCATCGCCCCAGGGCATTATTTGACCCCTTTTTGTTTATTCTAAATCGTGAAAACCCCTTTGCCAGTTATTGATTTTTTCTAAGCCTTGTAGAACCTTATGAAAAATCACTCTCTATAGTGAAGGTATCACCCATTGGTTAAGAGCGACATACGTCAACGCCATTACCACCCACCGCCCCCTAAAAACAAACAAAATTTTTCCGAAAAATCTGTTCCAACTAAAATCCCCTATTCACCACCAACATTCATCTCGGCATGTTTATGATGGCTTATAGGACTAAATTAAGCTGAACCAACATACGATACGACACAAAATTATGTTGATGATTTTTAAGGTTCCTTATCCCATCCTTGTGCCTCTTTTGCTTTTGATTCCTTTTTTATGAAAAACTAAAAAAAACATGCTTGTCTTGTTTGCGGTAGGAGCACATTCACCTTTTACACTCCACTCATCTTCAGTTGGGTTGGGTTGGGTCTCTCCTCGTTTTGTTTTGTTTTGAAATAAAAAAAATGAGAAAAATGTCTGTTTCACCTAATTTGTAATTCATTCAGTGGCTTCTAAAAAAAAAAAATATAGTTGTTGCTTGTTCCTTAAGCATGAGAAAACTCTTAAATTTCGATACACGTGTTCACACACATAAACGAACATTTTTATGTGAATACAGATTATCTTTTTGTTTGTTTTATGTAAAACTTCAATTTTGTATCTACCTTGTTCCGATTTTATAACTAATTTTCGTTCTCTTTTTTGTCTTTCAGGTGAGTCGGAGTACTTGAGTGCAGTTTTATACATGTGGGTTAGTAGACCGTTTGTGGCTTGAGAAAGGTAATCGACTTCCAGGAAATAAATTGTGCACCTTTGGGTTAAAGAATAAGATGCTCCCAATAGCTACTCAACGGAGATAAGTAGAAAATCATCCTTTATTGCAAGCTTGTATAGTTTGATATTGAAAAGTGGATGGAATGGAAAATAGGTTTATTGTGTATTACTAGTTAATAGAAGTGTATGGTAGGGGAGCAATTTATTTAAGTGGTGTTGTTGAAGATTGCTAAGAAATTTGAAATTTGCGTTTAATAGATTTTGTTTTATTTTTTTTTTTTATCGAGGTTTTTTTTTAACCAAAAATCAAAAATTCTTGTTTTGTCGAAAACCGGTCCTACGATTCTTATAAAACTTTTTATTTATTTATCTTTTCGCTATATTTCGCTATATTATTTTCGAACGAAAGTAAATTACAATAATTTCATCAATTGAACAACTACGATGTGTAAGAGCTGTGGTTTCAACAAGACGGTGCACACAGCTCGTGTCACAATTAATTTATTGAAGAAAACGTATGTTAACTGTATATAATTTCAGGTAACGGACTCGTGAATTTACCTTTAAAATCGTGAGATTTAACGCCGCTGATCTATTTGTCGGGAATATGTGAAGTCACTAGGCTTGTCGATAACCCCGAAACAATTGACCACTAGGATGGCAACATTCGTCGCGTCATTGCTGAGTCTGCCCCTAAATCGGTCAGGAGTTTCTACAAGTTTCCGATCTTAGGTTTCCTTCCGTTTTTCGAATATTAAACATTTTTATTAACTCTGTTCGAATTTGGTATTTAACATTTAAAGAAATCTTTAGGAAACTCTTGCTTTGAATCCCGCTTAAAGAAGTTTAACTACGAAAATCGTATCAGAAATGTAAACTGGCAAGAGCGATTTTAAAGAACTGATGCTATTGGATCCTATGTGACATTTTGTTCAAACACGACCATGAAGCAATTGATTTAACTACATCGTGCTCCATCGTCTGCTGTGAAAATCCATAAGTCTTCATCAACCCACGAACCACGCACGATACACATAAAACTGGGTTTTCTATTGTAACAATAATTTAAGCAGTACTCAAGAACGTTTTAAATTCTAATTCTCGTAAAACACGTTTATTATTTAATTTAACCTACAAGATGTCTTATACATTAAATCTTAAACAAACGAACGCTGCTGGGGGATTTCCCTCCCTCCTCCCCACAGAAAAACAAAACTCAAGGCTATTGAATTCGTCAAGAAAGAGTGAAAAAATATCAATAGGGCCCTATTAGCGACCCTTGATAGTCCACTCTTTCACACAGAAACATTAAACGTTAAAATTTGTTGAGACATCCTGTATTATTAACGACTTGACTACACGCACTTGTTAAAAACAAAATCAATTTTCTCCGTCTGAATTCTCTCCAAGTACAACTAATCCCTTGTAAAACTTAGGCAATAAAACCGCCCTCCTTACTTTACTTCCAGCCAGACACCACACAGTCATAGCCTCATAAGGTTAGGTTGCAGATGTATTATACACGAATACAAGCACATGTAAAATATTATTGTAGACACAACAGACAGACCAAAAAGTCTTGGAATCAAGCCAAAAGATTAATTTTCTGATTTCTATTGTGTTTTTTCTTGTCTGCATTGCACGAAAAACCCAAAACATCTTCCTTGTCTGCCTACAGCAACAACAAATCGAATGTTAAAATTATACACCAGGTTTTTCATTACACAGCAACACTAACATCAACATCATACAAATTAAATTTTCCCAACCATCACTTCAACAAACCGTCTAATATTTATTGTCCAATAATTTTTGCATAACATTGCGACAAAAAATGTTGATTTATCATAAGCCAGTCTGTAAGAATGTTGCTAAACATCACTTAAAAGCACTTAAAAACCCAAAAGGATATACTGTATTCGAAAAGTTTATTGTTCTTTGAAGGGTAAAAACGATGTTAAATAATTATTTTATGCTTGAAGAAGTAACTTCAAAGTCGTCGAATGATGATACTCTGTCAAGAGCATTAACTCTCCAGCTCCAGCCAACAAGAAGCGGAAGAATCTTGAAAAGTTGGTATTCAAGCATAAACAATAAGAGAGTTGATATTTAAATTGAATTATGTTGGCACTGGGGAATGTGTACGAGATAGCGTAATAAATTAAGTGGGTGGATGGATATCGGCTCTTATAAGACTGATACTGAGACAGATTCACGGGAGACGGCCGGGTGAACTAAAATTTGGGAGAAATTCTTATAATTTAATATACAATTTCTGTTTAATGTTCCCGCACCCTAAGTAAAATTTTAATTTAACCAAAATCATGGACAAAAACTGATATTTTTATGTAACTGAAACATTTGTTTTACAAATAGTTTTCCATGGCGAACATCCATAAGAAATAAATTTATTGACAGATGTGCTTAATGTGGTGTCCTTGCTGTCACTTTTTTTTGTGGAAATTGTGTAATTTTCTTGATTTACCATAAGTGTATATTACAAGAGGGATGGCATTCTTGCTGCTTGTGGTAGGCATATTTGTCAAATTGGATTGAAAATAAAAAATCCATGTACCTAACCTAAATTGAAAGAGCTCACCACCAAAGATGCGGAACTGTAAGATTTATGGGGCAATATGTTTATGAAAATGTTTGTCCTTTTCACTGTCGGTCGGTTGAATAATGTGAGCATGTTGGTTTTTTAATGATTTTACATATTTTTGAAATAAGGTAATTTTTTTGTATGGAAATAGGGAAAGGGAAATTCAGCAGAAAGATTTACAAACGGCCCTTGCGGTTGAAATAGAAAAAAAATTGAATATCGGATTTTAGAAATCCGATATCAGTCATAATAGCTGCTAAGTGGTTATAATTCTAAATCGTACTTTCATATTTTGAAAACAAATTTCTATGTACCTATTTACATTTACAGAATTCTGTCGAATGCTTTCCGTCTTTTCTTTAATCATATTTTTCGGATAAACCATTAGTTTTCTTAACTTCAGAATTCAAACCCTAGAAAAAAAGTTACGAAAAAAGAAGGTGCACTCCATTTTGAAAATTTGTCATCAAGTTTCATTTAATTTACATACATTTTTAATTGTTTTAATTTTTCATAAGCAAATGAAAAATAAACATTCCAATTAATCATTTTTGCACAGCAGCCAACACATATGACAAAAAAATTAATTAATTGAAATTCATTCGCTTAAGCGTGTATGAATCATTTGCCCATCGTAATGCAAATACAAAATTCCATCGTTTATGGTTGATTAAATAATTAAACTTGTTCAACCGTATGTAAATGAATTTCTAAAAAAAAAGACAACACCAATCATTCTCACATTTCATGAAGAAAGTGAAATCCCTTCGGTTTTACAGAAGTTCATTGGAAGGGTTGACAAAGACATAACTGACAGTTATGCAGATGTTTGGCTTCTATTGCGTTTTTCAAGTTATGTTTTATTTTCTTTCTTATAATTATGTCTCAATGAAGTCTGGTTAAGGTTACAAGTATTTGAACCTATTCGATAGTTCGCTTTTATATGGCGAAATCTGTATTCTTTTTAACAAAAAACAAATATTCATAAAATGTGTGAAAAAATTGCCTTCTTCACTTTCGTCATACTGATAGCTACTGACATTGCATTTGTTTTAGCAAAGTTTACGGCAATGACCGTTAATTAGCGACAACTAGATAAATAGGGTGAAAGAATTACGTTTGTTATTCTTTTTTGTCTTCTTTTTTTGTGCACACAAAAGTCGTGACCTGTACTGTAAAATAAGAACAGACGAAGCAAGCAAAATATACTGGTACTTAATCTGCTGATTAGGGCCATGAACGATAGAGAACCAAGAGAACTTGTGCGTGCTTGGGCACATTATACAGGACATCGAAACAAAAGAAGGTTTAATTTTGTTAAGAACAATATCGTCACTCACGAGTTTAAACACCAGTTTCCGAAAATGTTGGAATTCTTTCAAAACAGACAGAGGTAACCACTTTTGGTTTCAATAAAAACAAATTTTTGTTACTCGTTTCACCTCAGTCACATTTAACCCTAGCAGATTTGTGTAGAGCCAAAGTCAGTTCTACTGAAACAAACCTCAGAAATCGTATTCTTACTCATTTCCATGTTTTCCCATTGATTGCAACACAGCAAAATCAAGTGCCTATAATAATCAGAAAATACTATAAAAACTAGCGGTTCGGCACGTTCAATATTACTAACGAACAAATAAGCCAGAGGTGATTACTTATAAAAACAGAGTTATTCTGCGTTTCTTATCTACACACACAATCTTGATGTTTTTTTTGTGTTCTTTTGTTTGAGTTGTATAAATAACGCATCCAAGAAATATAATGAATGGCTACATTGCTTTCTACTTGTTATTCCCCCTCCTTCCCCTTCCTTTTCCAACTAATTCATTATTTTCATATTCAAACTGAGGTTCAGAACAATTCATTGTCATACAAGAAAGTTTTAACGAAAGGCGACTGACTGCGTTTGACTTGAAATAAATAAAAAACAAAAAAACAAAAAAAAACAGAAAATTCTTCTGGCTACGTGGCTAATGGACCAGTGTACAAAATAATTATTATTTTCTCCACAAATGGGCTCAATTTTCCATGAAAACAGAAAAAAATTCATAACACAATGTCCAAAAGATTGTATACTATTTATTTGCCCTGCAGAGTCAATTAGGGAACTGTAGCTTGATGTCTTGGAGAAAAAAACAAGCAAAACTATACGGTGACCATTACAATTATTATGAGGTATATTACCAAAAGACATCATAAATCTTGATTTGGTTGACGTTTATTGGGAAAAAGGGTTTACTCTTTGAGTTTACATGTATATGGAACCAAGAAATGACAGTGTCAATAAAACTTGTGGCTTATTTATGTATGAGGAACTTTATGCTTATGTATGTAGGTGATGGAGGTGTTTTCTTGTTTCATTTTGGCTTCGTTTCGGTGTTAGAAACGCTTGGTTCTTGGTTCTTTGGGTTGCGTGACGACTGACGAGGTTTTACTTCACCAAAAGTACAAGTTTTTAGATTGAGTACGGTTGCGTGTTTGTCTACTTGAATATGTGGTTGTTATTTATCGAAAGAATGTTATATTTGTCATAAAGTTTAATTTGGCCTAAAGTCATGGTCAAACGAAACACACAAAGTGACAAGTTAACTCAAGCGTGTTGTGCGGTAAGCCACTCAAAATATTGGACCATTTTTTCTTGTTTCAATAAAATGTTCAAACCATGTTGACGCTTTATTGTCAGACCTAAAAAAACAGTGAATTAAAATTTTGTCCAACAGGAAAATAATAATAATAATAAGAAGGATAATATAATTTTGGAGCCGGTTGAAGCGATCATAATATACATATTAATAAATGAAGACATTTTTTGAAAGTAGGTAGTTTGTTATTGTCAACTGTTAAACTTGAAAACTTCCTTTTATACACTAGTCAAAACAATAAAAGGAACACTTGAAAAAACTCAAAAATGGAGTGATTTTTTATAAGGCTGTATCTCAGTAGAAAAAAGTCGGATTGAAGTGAAATAAAAAGTTTTTCAAAGGTTATCATTTTTTCTTTTCAAATTATTTTGAGTTAAAAAGTACCGTTAGTCGTTATTGCTTGAGCGTAAAAAGTGTTCACTCAATTTCAAAATCGAAAAAAAATAAACTTTGAGTTGTCATAAAATGAGCGGAAATTTTTTTCAATCCAACCAATCTAAGATTCAATTTGAGAATTTTGCTGGCTATAATTCACTGTTTGGTTCAGATCGCTACGATTTTTTTTTCTAATCAAAAAATGGGTTTACATGCAAACATTTTTCAAATCTGTCTTTAGTTTTTTTGTAAGACAATATTTAGCAGATTTATTAGGGTCCAAAGTCAAAATTGTGTTTTTGCATGTAAACCCATTTTTTGATTAGAAAAAAAATCGTAGCGATCTGAGCTAAACAGAGAATTATAGCCAGCAAAATTCTCAAATTGAATCTTAGATTGGTTGGATTGAAAAAAAATTTCCGCTCATTTTATGACAACTCAAAGTTTATTTTTTTTTCGATTTTGAAATTGAGTGAATATTTTTTACGCTCAAGCAAAAACGACTAACGGTACTTTTTTTACTCAAAATAATTTGAAAAGAAAAAATGATAACCTTTGAAAAACTTTTTATTTCACTTAAATCCGACTTTTTTCTACTGAGATACAGCCTTATAAAAATCCACTCCATTTTTGAGTTTTTTTAAGTGTTCCTTTAATTGTTTTGACTAGTGTATATGCAATAAAAGAAGCATTTTCAAAATGTATCGCGAACAAAATTATTTTCTCTTCAAATCTATGACCTTTAAACAAAACAACCACAAAATGTCAATACTAAAGATGATAATTTGTTGTTGACGTTTTGTGCTTTCAATTTTTATCATAGTTTACCACAGAAATATTCGTAGTAAAAATGATGGTAAGACGGTGTTCTTTGTTCATTTTTTGAAGCTTTGTAAAACCGTATGAATTGGTACTATTTACAACAGACTTTGCTTTTGAAACTATATAATCATTCCCCTTTCCCTTTACTAATAAATAGCTGACCCAACAAACTTCATTCTATCAAATCAGAAAGTGTTTTATTTACATCTTAGGAAATTGTAATTTTAAATTACTTAGCTTCGTTACAATCTAACGTTCATTGCAAAGCTTGATTCACTGTTAAGATCGTGCATGTTGAAAATGTTTGTTTTTTTGAAATAACACAATCGGGGCCATGTGATAAAAACAATTTCAGCTGTTTTCATCACCATTGAAAGGAATATTCTTATCAAGCACCAACAACAGGAAATCAAATATATTGCCACTGGACAACGATGGTCGGGTCAGATAGTTTGAAATATTTTTTAATCATACTATTGGATTTGATGTTTTCTACCTTGCAATATGCGTACTAATATTGTACAGCTGAAGAGTTTGTTAGTTTGTTTGAACGCCCTGATCAGGTGCGAATTGAATTATTCTTTCTGTGTTAAATAGTTCATTTATCGAGGAAGGCTTTAGGTTTTATTGACTGTGACAAACAGGAGCGAAACATCAGGGAAAATGTTGCAAGAACGGAGAAAATTATTCATGTAGGTATAAAGGCTTCGGTTAGGTGCGCTGCGAAAATGGTTCAAGTTTCCCAAAAAACTAATTATGAAACAATGATGTCCAAAACATTATAGGTCTATCTTTTAAGATTGACTCGCTGTAACCTTTGTTACGGTAATCAAATTTCGTAGAAAAACAGCGTTTGCTGGGTCAGCTAGTATAGAATGTATGGCAAGTATTGTCATCGTAAAAAATAAACTTGAGATTTTGAGCAAATATGACAGTACGATGATAGACAAGTCGAAAAAAGTGCGCCCGATGATTCCTTCCATCTGTCTGTCTATAAACGCACTTGCACTGGCCCAATTGACTTCAAACTTTCAATTTTTTTCTAAAGATGAAAACTAAGAGTAGCCCCCATACACATTTTTTCAGTCATATACCAAAAGTTACAATTTACTCAAAAACGGCTCCTGCCTCCTGCTCCTCGTACCTCTCATAGAACTGTTTTTTTTTTTATAGGATTTTCTCTAAAAGTATTTCTCCTACTAGTGTGCCCACTTGTTATCTATATAATTGAGTTCAGACATTTTCTCAGTTTCCCTTTTATAACTTTTCGCGGAGAACACTTTTCTGCTAGTATGCTGAGTTGTAAATATTAAACATTCTTGAACGTATTGTAGCTTTCCTTTAAGAACTTCTAACAAAACAACGTCTGTCGGGTTCACTAATAAGCAAAACTATAAATAATAAATAGTACCCATTCTCTAATGTCTTATCCATTAGGCCACACACAACAAATTTCATTCATATCGTACCAGACGTTTAAAAGTCACATTGCGCAAAAATAAGAGTTGCAACATCATTCAACCCGATTTCACTAAAACTAAATTCATAAAAAAAATCACGAATGCAACGAAAAAAATCGTAAGCTTAAAAATACATTTTTCGTAAATTAATTAAAATGTACATTGAATCAAAGAAAAATTTCGTTAGGGTACCAATGCGTCGCACGTTGATTTATAAAAATATTAATAAATTAACAAATAATAATTATTTGTTTACGAAAGTACTAAACATCAGCTAATCAAAAAGTACATTAACTACAAACATATAATTAAACAATTATTAGTTAACTTAATCACCTGAATATATAAAAAATCATAAGCCTACGAAAAATTGTATATTGTTCAATGAAGAAAAATAATTGATGCAACATTAAAAATAGTAGTGTTATTAAATTTTACGTAAATCAATGAAAAATGTCGTTAAATGATGTAGAAAATCGTTAGTTATTGTTCAAAAATGTTAATGAAAAAAATTCGTAAAAATACGACAGTTTTCGTTATTTGATGAAGCGCTCCATCAACTTATGAATGCCATTTTGTTGATACAATTACATTTTTCATTGACTGAAAACTAATTAAATTTTAGTTGATGCAACGAATTTGTTCGTAATACCTACTGCGTAAAGGGTTTGGTTAAGTGTGAAATTCATCCGACAGAAAGTCTGACCAAATCGCAAGATTGACTTTTTTTACTTCTTTGATCAACATCTCGTACAGTCAGTTCTACATATTATTGTTGAGTAGATTATAGTAGATGATGCATCCTGGAAGTCAGTGTGTCTCCAGAGCTTTCTTCAAGTTCTTCGATATCTGTCTACCATTTATTTTTAGAGTCTAGTCCTGTTCAGAAATGAGAGGTCTTCTTCTTCTTCTTCGACTTAAACATTAAAAACGTGTGGTTCAGTTTAATAGTGCATGCCGTATAGATATCAAGATCCCAAAAACTGTTTATTGTTTCCTAAATTAAAAACAAATTTATCCTCCGGGCAGTCAATAATCAAGTCACAAAACTTCTTATTTATTTACATTATTTATGTTATTTTTATCCCAAATATCGAAGCATTTATAGGGATCAAGAGATTCTTTTTCCCAAAGCAAAATGCCCTTCGACCGAATTGTTATGTTATGGCTTTAAAGCGAATAAATTATCTCATATTTATGATGATATTTTGATCTTTCCATCACAGCAACACACGCTCTAATTATCTTGACCGAAATTCCAATAAATACAACTGCCATCTGTTTAAGATTTTATAACTCAAAGAACCAAACACAAATTCCTCAAGGGCTTCGATGGAATGAAGGAATTCGTTAGGAAAAATCACATGGTTGATTGCAACAAAAGGGGCCACGAAAAGAACAATTAAAACGTGTCTCGACTATCCCATCATTGAAAAAGCACAATTTCGAGATGATTAATACGCAACAGGACCTATAATTCTCACGTTTACATTCAAGAAAGTAATTAACGGCATCATTGATAAAGTTATTGTTTTTGCTTTTGGTTCATTTGGTTCACCCTGTTTTACTTTTCGAAGAAAAAAGGAACAAAAAATGTTCAATTTATTGGATTCGAACCGTAAATTCAAAGTCTAATTTTGAACTAATCCTCAAGCGACGAACAATTTTGTTTTGTTTTTCTTTCCTGGAATTCCGGAAGCAGTTTGTTTTTGGGGTTTATTTTGTGTAAGTTTATTTTATGGACAATTTTACAACCACGTGTCTGACGTGCATCAGCGGTAGAGAAACCATAAAAAAGCAAAACTCCCCTGAGCAACGTATACATTTAATTATTCTTCGTCGAACTCAGTGCGTAAGAATATTGATATCATGTAAATAACTTCTTGGTCCCTACCCGAAATAAATCTTTATAAGTATGGATAAAGGGATATAAAGTGACATGATGTTCATCCTGGACAGCAGCCGTTGCTTTGGCTTGGTGTTTCGGTCGGTCCACAAAAGATGCATTTATTCGGTCTTGCGGTTTGTTGTGTTGCTGCATAAAATAAAGACTAGACGAATGCCCGAGATTATCATGGCGACTGTGGTATCTCGAGAGGGACATGCATCTTCAAGCCTTTATAAGGTAAGGCTCTTGCGGTTTTGATGTACCCCTTCTGTAACCCGATCCACTTGAACGATATTTACATACTAGTACAACGAATTACTGTTTATCGAGTAGATTCAACCTTAAAAATAAAAAAATACAAACAACAGATGTTAAGTTTCAATAGCGTTTATGACAGCGAGGGGGAAAACGATTGGTGGTTTCAGGTGTCAAGTGGGTTGCAATTTTTCGATTCAGTGCACCCACTTCAACTTCAACTTTGGATAGAATGCATTTTATGATGGCAATGATGATGGCACACTGAAGTGGTCTTTATTTCTAGGATGTTGTTGTCTTCGTCGACTAGCAAACACATTTAGGGACCATAAAGAAGGAGGATCACATTTCAAAACAATGAGCTTGCAGCGATGCTGCATCGATTTGGATTTGTGTATGTGGAATGCGGATTATCGGAGAACGGAGAGAAAATTGTCGATTTATATTTTTCTGACATATTTATTGATTACATTTAGCCTGTATGATGGCGTTTTTGTCAATAAATAAAAAAAGGAAAACAAAAATTTTTCAAATACAAACACATATTGCGGTTTTATGAATTATTGTTTGAGTTTTGAAATATACATGATAGACAAAACATATTGCATCGGTGGCGATATACTATATACCTAATTGAAAATGGTATTGATCCATACGGTCAATATATGATTTATCAGTGTCATCTGTTTTCAAAAAATATGACGAAACTTTTTTTGAAGACGTCATTGTTCTATTTCCTACTCACAAAATGTTTGCCTTTGTAGCACACCGTTGAGAAGAGGCCACGTTAAAATCATAAAACTGTAAAAGTTCTTCCTGTTTATGAATTTTCGAAAAGTGAGTTTCGATATAAAAAAAGCGTAAAATGCAAAACATAGCTTTTGGCAAAAATTCCTATTCTCAGCTACATGTTTCGAAGAAAGCCTTGGTTTGGAAGTGTTTCGTTTAAATAAGAACCGGCTTCACCAATTTGTGCAAACGTGTGTTCCATTTCGTTCAGTTTTATTTCAACAAATTATGGATATGCCAATTTGAAATTTTGTTTCTAACTAGCTGACCCTACAATCGTCATCTTATGGCATTAATTTTATTGGTGCAAATACAGAAAAAGCTGCTGGCGCTGTGGATGCAAGTTTATCTTTATCCGAATATCAAAATTCGGATATTATAAACAAAAAATCAGAGTTGGCAATAATTGATTAAAAATATAAAAAAAAGATTTTTCCGACTTTCTTCGTTTCAGTCGAAAAATATTCAAAGGTTGCGCTGAAGACCCCCCTCTAAGTTCAAGACGAATTTAGCATTCAAAAATGTAATCAAATAGGTACATAATCTGACAAAACAACGAAATATTTTAATAGCTGATCCGACGAACGTTGTTTTGTGTGGCTCGAAATTAGTAGTTTGAGAAACCGCCGATGACTACTTATGTAGGTACATTATATAAATGAATAATACTTTAAAACGAAAGATTAATGGAAATCTAATAATTCCTGGGTCTAGTTTTTGCCTTCTTCTAAACCACAACTGAGATCTAATCTTGGCTTCTTTCACCCTCCTTCTTCCAACTATCGCGATCGTTTCCCCCCCTTATAAATTATTTTTCTTGCAGTAGGTAACTACTCAACTTCTTTTTAAACCGATGGACTGTATACTTCTTGAAAATTCTTTCTGAGAAATGTTGGGGTTCAAAAAAGAATGTTTAAAAATTTTGTTTTTCTCAAAATTCAGTCGGCCCTTTCGAGGCCGGGACTGAAAATTTTTCCGCAATGTATCCTTCTTCTTAAAGTTTTTCTTGATAAAAGACGCTAGCAGTCATCAAAATAGGTCTCTTATTTATTAGATAATAACTTCGTCACTATTTCAAACTTATGTAAACATCTTTTGTTATTTGCCTAACCTCCTTTTGACACCTTTGTTGATTAATCAGTCGAATACATTTTGAAGAAAACTAACAAGTGGGTTAAGTAGGTAGGTGCCTCCCAGTAAGTTAACAAGTTCATACGTCTACTTGCTCATTAAATTGGAATTGCAGTGCATACGAGTTCGGAATTTTTAAATAATTTATGAAAACTTTAATCTGTGCAACGCAACAGAAGAAAAACAACATAAACAAGAATTTTTCCCCCAACATCTTCAGGCCATGCAATTCACGCAGTAATAATAATTAATGGTGTCGACCGTACTCAATACACTCCTTCTACATAAGCACCTTTTAAGTTTTAATTCAAAAGCACATTTTATGAACACTCAACACCATTCAATTAGGACTTTACTAACAATGTGAATGTTGAAGAAATCCTGAAACACATTAGTTAATCTTCCTTTACCTTGTTTCTTTCAAAACGAAGTGTAACGGAACCTATGTTCCTTCCTCTTCAACCTTTCGCTTCCCTTCACGCTTGATCACAATGTGGGGTCAATCAACCAACCCGGAGTGTTAAAAACCAACACTCATATAAAATGTTAACGACTTTTCTTTGTTTCTATACGACGCCTCGTGTTAATTACTGCATGTGTGTACAAGGATCCGTGCATCACGCATACCTTATGCGAAGATTAAATGAAAATTGGAAAATAAAAATATTTTTTCCTGACAACTTGTGCTTTTATTAATGAAAGAAAAAGTATGAATTATTCACTGCAAATAAAGCCCAGTGAAAGATTAAAGAACCGACACGAAATTAATTTCATTGCAATCAATAAAAATAATTGTAATTCCGTAAAGATCTGAAAATCAAAAAAAAATTTCTACCTACCGCTCATTTTTCAACATTTCAAGGCCATTCATTTTATTTTGTTTTTAAATCGATCATTATGGTTTTTTTTTCTTCTTTTTTTTGTGAAAGAATAAATCTGGTAGACAAGTTTTTACAAAGAAAAAAGACAAATAAATTAATTTACTATCAAAAGGATGACTGCAGGTTATTGGGGACACTGACTGCTTTTGAAATATTTACCGAAATATTTCTCCTTTTTTGACATAAGCTTTGCAAAGTCATTCATAATACATGGCATGTTCTGTGGAATAAAATATTTTCCTTTCCCACATACTCTTGTGCATATTTTGAAGTTATAATTATTTCCGACATTTGTGGACCATTAAAGTTACACATTTCCTCCGTTTTTGGTGAAAGTAAATTGAAATGTGAAGAAAAAACTTTGCATGACCGTAATTGCTTGAATTGCTCAAATCAAAATGTTTCACTTGATATTTCGTTGGCACGAATATTCATAGCAACCAAAAAAAGTACTTGTTTGAGTGAGTGTGACCGGTAAGTAAGTAAGTGCAAAGTGCATTCATGACTAAGTATTTCTCAATTTGCATTTGGAGCAATTAAATATCATTTTACTTTGGTGTAGGTACATTTAGATGCATTCGAAATTTGAAGGAACATGACATAAATAGGTTTTCTGAAGTCGAAAAATGGGGTAGATAAGGCAGTTCATAATTTTCATAAATATCAGATTTTCTTTTGGCTTGCTTGGTTTTTTCCACTCCAATTAAGAAACCGCTAAACCGATTTCGCTGAAAACTTCATCATTTCTCATTTAAACGATGTCGATAGCGTGAGTTGTTCGTGAGATAATCAGGCAGGAAAATCCGTACGCACATACAGACATCATGATGGAAATCGAATATACCCTTTCCATCACGATTCTAGTGACCTCGAAACATTGAGATATGCAAAAACTGGGGATTCACAAAATCGGCCACATTACAATTGGTTCCTCTGGGAAGTTAAAAACACAACAACTCCATTGTAAGACTTTTTCGATTGATATACAATTTTGTTTGCCAATTCTTATTTGCTCTTTCATTCCTTGAAGCTGAGACATTCGCTACATATGAATGAACAAACTTTATACCTCTCTTAATGTTTGTTTAAATTTAAAGCGTCTCATTTCTTTGTTGGCCTTTGCCCTATCAAGCAAGCAGAAAGCTATAAAAGTAGTGTACCCAGAACTAACTCATTATCCATGAAATCATAATTATCCAAATACGACTTTCATAAAACAATCACCTCGGCTGTGGCGGTGGCGGTTTGGATGTGGGAAAATAAATTCGCAGAGCCTTACATATTCACTAATTAAGGGCGTTCAACAGATAAGGATCCCAAAATTAATACCCACATAAATATGTAGGTACGCAGAAAGAAGATGAAGGAAAATCTTTATAAGGCGACAAATTCTTCTTGCTACCATCTCCAATGTAAGTTCTAACACATTCAACAGCCTTATCTACATGCGATAATTATAATTCCTCTAGAAAACAAGTCATGTTGATGTTATTAAATAAATTATTTACGTTTTAATGAATAACAAAGATCTAAGTCGAGTTGGTTCTTTTTGTTTTTCAACCCATTTTTACCCAATTTAACTTCCAACAGGTATTCGCACTCTCTCAAACCCATAACCCTCTAACAAACTATGTTCAAAGTACCAATTCACCTGTTGTAAAAAACTTTTCTATACCTTTTTGCAACCTTTACAAAATTGTTCTCTCAAGAGAAAAAATAGGCACAAGCACAACCCTTATAATCCAAATAATTGGTTTCTGCTCTACCTTTTCTTTAAATAAACTCAATTGAAAGGTTTATAGTCATTGAATGTAGAGTATCAGTACCTACCTAACAAACAAAAAAAACACACAAAACAAGCAAAGCGTGTTATAATTTCCAAATTAATTAATTAATTAGGGTATTGGTATCGGTGGAGTGGGATAAACTTTGGTTTTCTTTCTTGCTTGTGTTATTTTTGAGTATAGCTTCTTTTGGTTGATTGAGAGGAAATTGCTTCTTTTTTGTCGGATATCAAAATCGACAGTGCGGGAGAGGGGATATTGCAAAATAAATTGAATTAACTAATTAAAGAACGGAAATAGCAAATCTGGGATTCATTGATCATCTTACCCGGGCTGGCGGACCGGGACAGTGTTGGTCGTTTTAAATTCTTCAGCTTAAATTGAAGCCATCTTAATGAGAGAAATGCTGCAGTGCGGCAATTCTTCTCAATTTCTGTGGACAGAAGAAAAGTGACAGATATGATGCCGACAACGTAGTTAATTAGTCTTGATGTGAGTTCGGCCTTTGTTTCATCGCTCGTTCACAATGTAGGCGTCATGAGTAGTTAAGAGATTTTTTTTTTTTTTTGAATTTTGAAAACTAGTTGCATTGCACTGTAAAATACTCTGGGGAAAAGAACGAACAATTGATTTTGACACGCATGACGCGTGACACGTTTGTAATTCTGATGCGGGTTGGAGAAATGGTAAATGATGGCAAATGCTTCAACGACTTTTACTGTTTCGGAAGTTTTGAAAAATGGGATTTAATTTTGTTTGACTCAAATGCTCGGGAAAATTATTGATTTAAATGTAGCTAAACTTGTCAGATTTCTGTCAAAGATATCTCTCTAAAGATCAATCGTATAATTTAATGAAGGTTAAATAGGAATTGATTTACAGAATGTTCTAGAGACTCATAAGTTGTCCTCTGTCTCTTTGATCATGTGAAAAAAACCAGTGACAGCACTACCAAACTGCAATCAGCTATCAGAGATGCCGTTTATGGTGTGCAAGGTTTCACATGGTTAATGCAGCGAATACACTGGTTTGACGAGGAATTACAAAAGAATAATGTCAGGGACGTTACAAAGAATGATTTATTAAAGGACAGACGTCAGTCGATCAGGGAAATATCGCAGTTTAAGCGCAATTGATGTGATGTGATGATTGGCCGAAAAGCATAATGGAAATTAAACGATGCATTTCTCCTCCTCAGCCTTGAAGTGACTGACACGACTATCTTTGAAAAATGACATTCTAATGATGTAGCTAATGAATTGCAATTTCTTATGAATCCAATTGACATCGCCAAGACTACTGATAACACGTTTAGAGAATATGGGGCATCTATAATTTTATCGAAAGATTATTGACCAATTTTAAGTTATTGTTGAATGGAAATTGGGTTTGCTGTCGGCTGTTTTCGTCACTTCGGGAGAAAAAAGGCAACAACCCTTGCCGAAACGTCGGGAAAAGCCAAAGTTTCAACTTTTTGTTTCTTTGCAAAAACTATAGTGACCAAAACAGCCGACGGAAAACCCAATTTCCATTCAACAAAGTCTATAATTTTAGTAAAAATAAAAGTTCGGCAACATGGTAAAAAAATAAACTTTTCGGACTTACCGCGATTATAAATGAAAAATCAAATTTGTATTCGATAAAATATCCCGACGTTTCGATCAGATTAAACTGATCGTGGTCACGGGTTGACTGATATCTTGTGGGTGGATGTTGTTTTGTCATTGTTTTGTTCTTGTTCGTAGGTTGTACCGTTTCGGTTGTGCTTGCATTTCAGATGGTACATTATGCTGCAACTGCACTGGATGTTGTTGTTGTGAGCTTATGTACTCTTGTGAGCATGCAAAACTAATTGCATCAGTAAGCTGGTTGTTTTGATTTGTGTGTTTGTTGTCATCATTAGCTTTGATTTTATTAAGCTTTAATATGTTAATCAGAGGATGCCATGACGACGAAAGATTAAAACTTTGTTATAGTTTGTTTTTGTGTTATTTAACACTGCAGTTAGGCTGCGTCCGTCAATTCCATTTATGTTGTTTGAATAACGATAGCAACTTAGAGGTGCTTCCACCATTGACTCTTTCCGTCAATTTCTTTGTTTGGCTGGAGTTATGATGATCGGCTTGGCACCCGTGAAATAGCTATAACTCCAGCCAAACAAAGAAATTGACGGAAAAAGCCAATGGTGGAAGCACCTCTAAGTTGCTATCGTTGCAATATCAACAAGACTAAAGGAACATATTAAAGCTGAGTAGTTGTGGCTCATCTTATATGGGTGAGACTAAACGAGCAATATCAACAAGACTAAAGGAACATATTAAAGCCATACAAAAGAACGAAGTAACAAAATCGGCAATATGTGAGCATTTAGCGTATAATGAAGATCATTTTATACGTTTCGATCAGACTAAATCTATTTCCACCGAAAGATTTTATGTCCCTAGGTTGGTGAGAGAAGCAATCCAAATAAAAATGCACTCAAACTTCAACAGAGACCAAAGTTTTAATCTTTCATCGTCATGGGATCCTCTGATTAACATATTAAAGATTAATAAAATCAAAGCTAATGATGACAACAAACACACAAATCAAAACAACCAGCTTACTGATGCAATTAGTTTTGCATGCTCACAAGAGTACATAAGCTCACAACAACAACATCCAGTGCAGTTGCAGCATAATGTACCATCTGAAATGCAAGCACAACCGAAACGGTACAACCTACGAACAAGAACAAAACAATGACAAAACAACATCCACCCACAAGCCATCAGTCAACCCGTGACTACGATCAGTGTAATCTGATCGAAACGTCGGTATATTTTATCAAATACAAATTTTATTTTTCATTTATAATCGCGGTAAGTCCGAAAAGTTTATATTTTTACAATCTCTCAGTACCGCGAAAAAAGTTTAAAATCTACTATTCGGCAACATGGTTAAGTTAAAGACTGGATTATCGTTCCTAGCCTGATTTTCGAAGAAAACTGGTTCAGTGATGCCATAACACAGTCCGTATCAAATTAGTGATATGCTTTTTGGTTTCCAGTCGAATTTTTGCTCGCCGGTCTGGTTATGTTATGCAATGCCTATTTCGATATATTGTTGTGATCGGAGAGAACTACGTATTTTTTTTTTTAATTTGTCGCAAAAACAGTTGCGGATAAAAGCAGGTCTAAGGATTTTCTGTCTGTTCACAATCTCGATTCTCGACAACTAAAAATTTGTCTTCGTGTATTTATACTTCCGTTTACTTTCTGTTTCTAGTACTTGACAATATTTCGGCTACACAGTTCTTTAACTTTTCCACGGACTTTCCTTACAAAAAACAAAAACCTCTTATTCATGTCCTTTACTCAAGGTGTATCGCGTGGACAAAATTAATATTTCCAATAGTAAAAATACAAAAAAAAATATTAGATAATAGATATTTTAATTATGCAAAGCATTTTCCTCAAAATTATTTCAAATAACTGAACAGTAATAAAATATAAATGAAACGTGCCACAAGCGTAATGTCACACCTTAAGGCAGCGCCATCTGTTCTTAAATGTGTCAGAATTCCCAACATTACATCGGGGTTACATTGTTGTTTTTGTTCTGCATCTTTTAACTCAAAAGACATTACATTTCACAGCCTAACAAAAACGAAAAAAAAAATCAAATTGATACGTGAGATACTCGGGGATTAAAGAAAAGCCTTCATTCTGTCGCAACAGCAGATGGAAATTTTGACAATAATGATGATAATAACAAGTGTACAGAAGACAGAGACACATACATACAGAATAACGAGATGAATGAAAATGTAACATCAGTTTAGCAACACTTATTGGATTGTCTGTCTTACTTTTGTTCAACTTTTTTTTGTGAGGAAAATTGATTCATTTTGAGAGGCACAAAAAGTAATATTATAATGACGAAAGTTGAAACGTAGTTCAGCACTGAATTTATTATTGACTTAAGTCATTGTTTATTTATTGCCGAACGAAAGGAACAACTTGACTTCAGTTCAGAATTTCAAATATGTATGTAATTTGTATATTGATTGATTGGTTGATTAAAAAACAATTAATTTCGTCTAGAAAAGAAAATTGAGTATGGCAAAGAGCAGCCAGTAAATGTAGGTCGCATATACTTTGTTATTGATTGAATTTTTGCATCATTGATGACTGAAGTCATTGAAACTTATTTCTTATGCAGGTTTTTTGCAATTGGCGTTCTGTGGCGCAGTTTTTTTTTTATCCAAACCACCTAAACCATAATACATCTGACCGCTATCCTAACATCTAATGACCGTTAAACATTTAATTGTTTTAAAAACGATATCCACCTTTTTCTCACTTCATATACACTATTGCAGAATTTTAATCAAAAACGGTGTGAATTTCAAACAATAAAAAAAAAAGAAAACAAAACGAAACATAACACCTCTTAATCCTCTCAACATTATTTATTTATTTAATTTCACCTGGAGCGAAAATTCCATTGCGGTCATTTGGCCTAAATAAATAAATAAAATGCAAAACAAAAACGTCCAATTGAATTGCAGTTTTAGAGTGCAATGAATTTTATTCGACCAGACTTAAGCTGACCAAATGCCAGAGCCCAGCCACAACACACATAACATCAATTTTAATAGTTTTCTAGTTTATTTTTATTCGATCGTGTGGGTTCTTTCGTTCTTTGTTTTGTTTATTATTTTTCTTGTATTTGTCAGTTTTTTGGATTGTGCCTTTGTCTATTACGAATATCGACAAAAGTCCATTCGATCCGGCTTTGTTTTGAGAGAAAATAATTTACTTCGTTTTTGTTTTTTGTTTCGTTTATTTTCTTCGACCATATATCCGACATTTAGCTAAATGAATGTGAGCATAGAGAAGACACACTTCGGGAATCCTTTTTACTGGTAATTTTTTGTCTCTTTTTGGGTTGTGGACTTTGTGGTTTCACATTAATTGAAGTTGTTACAGGGTTGTGTGGCATTGAAATGTATAAACAAAAGTAAATGACGGAGTAAAGAAAATATTGTCGTGAAGACAAATTTTTGTCACGTTCTTGATTTTTTTTTCCAAATAATTTTATTGTGTGTTTTTTTTTTCAGATGGTCCACAGATACAGGCGCCAAGGTTTACAACGCAACCATCGTCTTCGGGGTCAATTGTGAGTGAGGGAAGGACGAAAATTCTGCAATGCCATGCCTTGGGTAAGTTTGTTTAAGTAATAAGCTCTTTTCTGTTGTTGTTTAAAAAAAAAAACAGAATCTTAATATAAGTTCTCCAGTTTTTACTCGCTCTACAAATGTGGTAAAAGAAAATTAATAACACAATGGCATGAAGTTTTCATTACAATATGTTAAAATTGACTCTTTCGGATCCAAAATTCAAATAGTCAAATGGAGCGCATACCTACAGCACGATCCACAGTATATCTTTTACTATTATACTTTTCTGTATGTACACCAACACCAAAAGCCTAACCGTCAAAATTACAGCAAAATGACAATTCTTATATTTTAATTGAAATATCCAAATTGTTACCTAATATATGATATAGATATTTCTTCTCCACTCCAAAAGTCACTTTTATAGCTGAAACTAGCTCCACCTAGTCTGAATTTTCACTGAACTGAACTTAAAAAAACCTTCTTCTCGGTTTTGATTTTTTTTTTAAATTTTACAATGACTGAGAATTTCAGGGTCGGTTAAAGTAATATCTGTGATTTGAGAACGAATTTTCTGCCGACGTACCTCCACACTGTTTTAAATAGGCCAGCTGCTTTGGCACTAAGGGAAACCTAAGTAGGTTATGCTCCTGATCTTGAGGAATTTTATATTCATCACTTAGTGCTATTATTAGTTTAAAACCATGGCCTCGCCGTTTATATCATATTCATAACTGATATCACTTATCAATTTCAACCACAGCACCTATAAAGTTCAAAACCTTCTCGCAAATTTGACGCTCTGTCCGACATGGTTTGATATGAACTGTAAGGAAGTTATCAGGGTTATAGAGGTAAGTTGCCGTTGTAACAGAGCCAACACTACTGAGGAAAACCGGAATTATTTTAAACAAGCCACGAAAGCCTCCAATGTCCAGATTCGACGGACCAGGTTTTTGCCTGACCAAAAATTAAGGCAAAATATAATGCAATCAAAGGCAGTAAGAATTTTTGGTCATTTGTAAAAAATATGGTCGTCTCCAACTCTTCGCACTGCCAGAGAGTGTCATGACTTCTTGAGTGCATCAATGATTCCATGGGACAAATCTTATTTCGCACCAGTGCTGTGTTGAGAATACAAAAAGATCTCAACATACACAAATCAGCTCGTCTGAATTTAATCCCCGCCAAACCCTTGCGTAAAATTTTGCATCTATCCTATTCTTCTGGGTTTGTTCCGAGTAGTTGGAAAACAGCATTTGGTTTCCTCCTCTCCCTCTAATTATCGTCCGATTGCACTAACGTCCCTTCTTTCAAAGGTCATGAAAACGCTGATTAGAAATATCTTGAGGAGCAAAAGGTCCACTGGCGATTTGATGGTTTATTTCACCGAACACTGGAACAAATTTATAAATTGTTTTGGAGAAAGTAAGATTATTGCCCTTGAAATTTCAAAGGCGTTTGATAAAGTCTGGCATCTTGCTCTTTTATGGAAAATGCATGCTTTTGGTATAGATGAGTCCCTCCTTTGTTGGATTAGAAACTTTTTTTCGAACCGTTTTATACAAGTTGTATTGGACGGGTTCAAGTCTGAAAACCACAAAATAAATCCTGGTGTGCCCCAGGGCTTCGTTTTATCTCCGATCCTCTTTTCCTCTCATTTTTATATATGATCTCTTTTCTGTAACTTATAATCCAATGCATTGTTTCGCTGACGATAGTACCCTTAGCTTTTCATATTCGTTCGCTGATCTTATATGTCTTAAGCTTGAGTATACAACTCCCACATTTGGTCTGTATTCAGAGCAGAGTTTTCGAGATGATTGGTGATCATACCATCGTTGAGTAATTTACGTCACTTGAACATCGACGTTATGTCTCATGCGTCAGCCTCTTCCGTTGCATTGTTCCCTTTAATATATTCGACCGTAATACCCGCGCCTCCAGAAATGTCCAACTTCGGACAGCTGTCATAAACAGAGAATCATTCTTTAGCCGTACTACGCGAATGTGGAACTCTTTTCTGCACTGTCTTCCCCAGTCATTGTTATGTTTAGGAATTCAAAACCAATATTTACCGACACTTCCTCTTAAACCCTCTTCATCTATCCCATATTTCCTAATACTCGTACTATATTTGAGTTGCGTGCTTATTATACAAAAAATTTTTTTACTTAAGTTCTATTTTTTACAATTTTAATTTAGGAACGCCGCTACTTAGAATGCCTTGCTTATATGTACTACTCCTTATTTCTTATTTTCACATTATGAAACTGATAAATAAAAATTAACCTGCAAAAATCCCCAGTGTTCCTTTTAAAGAAAGAAAAATGAGCATCTTTTCAAAAAGGTTATTTTTGTACCACATTATGTGATTTGAAATGATTTTGACTGATGTGACAAATTAATTCCAATATAACTGGCTCGCTCATTAAGTCCTAACTCCTAAATACTCTCGCATAATTCAGTCTAACATTTTTTAAAAATAAAATTAAACAAACAAACTCCATTAAAAATCTCTTAAACCTCTAATTCAAATTCCCACAAAAGACACTATTTATGTCAATTTTAAAATTATCTCATTAGTTCACTTTTCATGTTTCATCTAATTCATTAGGCATTCCATATCCATATTTTTGTTTTGTTTTTGTTTGTTTTTTTTTTTTTAACTTTTTTTCCCATTTTCGGACGGATGCATATAACTTTGCACAAAATCAGCATTTATGCTAATTTTTCAATTACGAGAAAAACAAATCGAGCTCGGTCAGTGTGGTTCAATTAAATTCCTAGTATATTAATTTTATTGTTTGTAATTAATTTATTCAAATTTTAAATTTATTTTACAGTATTTGGTGACTTTATTCTTGTTGGGAGAATTTAATTTAGATTAGAATGGAATTGAAATGAAAAACTGGATGTCCTTTTTTTAATGCAAATAGCTTGGTTCTTTATCAGGATTATAGTTTTTTTTTCGAAACTGGTTGTTGGCGTGTGGACCTTAGTTTTCCGTGACACGTCATGGATAATGCTTTTCCCTGAAACCAAGACAAAAATATGTTAATACATTCGTACTTCTTACGTGTTCCTCTAGCTTAGCAAAAATAATACAAACAAAAATGAGGCAGTTCCATTTGCACGCGAAATGCATTAGTTGGTATTTTTCAAACGCAGTCTCCCTTACTCTGTTGAATAATAAATATTATGCTCAGGTATGAAGTACCTAATATAATTTCACTGACGTTTATTTAACAAACTATCAAAAAGACTCCTAAAATATAATTTCAAACATTCAAAACGGACCTTTATCCTGACCAATCAGTAAAAAAAAACAAAAAATATTTACCAACGGAAAAACCTAAAAGGATGCAGGAAATTAGGTCCCGTCCAAGTTTCAACTAACAGCAAACATGAACCCAACAAACAAAGAAAAGGGAAAATATAACGACACCAGAAAAACCAAGATTGTGAAACAGGAAGTCCATATTTATTATTAATAGGGTCTTTAAACAAGGTGGAAGGACCTTGTGTGCATTTTGCATTGCAAAGTCGAAAAATGAATAAAACCGAGGTGACATGCGGTCATGCTTGTAGTCTTTATATTATTTTTGCAACCGTACCTACCTATCTACCTTCTCCTGCCAACTGTTACGTCAAGAAACCTGTCTGGCATTGGCACACCTCAGTCGAGTCAGTCGGTAGGGAGAGATAAAGCATCTCTCATTCTCTGTCCATCTCCCAGTCCCAGGTGAATTATTCTTCTGTTGGAAGAAGTTCAAAGGTTTTTTCTTGTATGGGTATGTGTTTGCCTGTAGGGAAAATAAGTAGCCATAATAAGCCTTGCAATGTGAAGGACTGCGACTCATTCATCCTTGTTTTTTTATCATGTTTCTTTTTTTTTAAGGAAGCATCATTTTGTTATTTTTTTTTTTTTTAAATAATAAATGCCTAATACCCAGAAATGAAGTATTCTACAGGACGCAGTGTGATTCTCGCGTCATTATGATGAATAGAGTCCGACTAGTGTGCCTTCACCTCGGTTTTGAATAAAAACGGTTCTTACTTTGTAAACCTACGAATATATGAAGCGTGTATAACATAAAAGTAACGAAAAAGGATTCTTTTGTAAGCAGGATGGAGTCGTACTCCATGACCTATAGCCTTTTGACTTGGCCAGCCATTCAAAAGGAATTCAGTTATTGTGTGGTAAACCTGATTTTTTTTTTTTTTTGAGGATAATGAATTTTTTATGTGCAAATTGTGAGAAAGGTTTCCTTTTTGCTTCTTAGTGAATTACTATGGAGAAAAGATGATGATCATTCCACAGGGGATTTTTGAAAAATTGACAAATTAACATTTTTGTGTATTACCACTTTCATAAAAGAGAAGACAAAAAATCTTAACAAACAAATTGACAAGCTTGCATATTTATTTTTATGCTCTTCCGAGAGTTTAAGGGTTTATCTCCTTGGGCGCCCATTTGTCAGCATTTTTTCCCACTCGTTTACGGTATAATAAAAGCATCATTATTCATTTGATGGCACTTAACGAAAATGCTTTTGACCATTAAATTTTTTTTTTTGGGACAAAGGAAGTTATAAAAGCGTAAGCGTAAAAGGTTTGCACAGGTAAAACGGTGGTAGTTGATAGAAGAAGTGAGTTTGAAAATATTAATAATAATGGCAGATACGTTTAGTGTAAATGAAAATTTAAATTTACTCGAATGTGTAATGCGATTTTCACCAATGACTTCATGCAAGTAGAATCTTGTATGCAAATTGAAAAAGTTATTTGAGTCTTTTCAAGAGTGAAAAACATACAGTTTGCCCTTCTGCCAATTACAAAAATCGCAGCTATACAGCACTATCCTCCAGAAGGTAGAAGTTAGAAAGAAAATTCTTTTTAGCTCACGACAAATTGAAGTAAGTTTGATCAGAATGGCTGTACGGATGGAATCATGTGTATCACCTTCCCTAAGTGGAACCATTGTCGTCTTCTCTGTCGTTGTCATCATCAATGTAGTCCTGCCTCAATAGAGGAGATCAATAGAATAGAATTTTATTCTTGTCGAAGGTAACGGCTTTTGACATTTTATTCCAGTTCAAAGATTTCCACTTCCCACGTCAAAAGAGATGATTTCGATAAATCGTTACACTGTCCTATTGATTTCACTTTGGAAATTGATAGGAAGATTATAATATGCAAAATTGATATTTTTCTTATGAAGGGAGATGTCGTGTAATAAAACATTTTACTATGGAAAGTGAAGAGTAATTGAGTTTAATTTAGATTTCTTTGTTTTGTGATTCAAAAGTGCTTTCTGTTTTCAAAGACGTAAACCATACGTAGTATGAGAGTGAGATGATTTGCAATTGAATTATAAAAATATGAGAATTGTACAATTTACATTCCTCAGGTCTAAAATGGGTTTTGATAAAAAATAATACTATATTTGGAAGTATGGAGAAAAATAAATCACATAATATGTATCTAGCCAAACAGGTGGTCACTGCAACCAGCACAAACCTATCAGGAAGTAGAACGATTGCCTTCATGTTCCATTTTAGATTTAAAGTGTTTTCCAGTTTTATTTTTATTTGAGAGTCCTTTCAATAACATTATGTGTGAAATATACTTACTGACTTACTTATGGTGACGCTACAGTCCAGGTCGGACCCGGGTCCATCTAACAAGCGTCTCTAGCAAGCTCGGACCCTAGCTAGCTGTCTCCAGTTTCGTCCGCCAAGTGGATTGAGGTCAACTACCACCTGTGTGCTCCATTTGAGTCTTCCTCTTCTGCGACGTCCTTCCAGGTTGGATTCGAAGTCTCTACGGGCCAAAGCATAGTTTTCCATTCGCTCTACATGACTCAACCATTTAAGTAGTTGGTCCTTAACTTTTCTGGCTAGGTGTCAATGTCGCTGAACAGCTCGTACAGTTCTTTATTGAACTTTTTTTCATTTATCACTCCATTAATCACTTGAAGAATTTTGCACTCGAAGCGTTTTCATCCGATGTTATCTGCACCAAACATGAGGACCGGGATGATCAGGTTCAGGGTTTTGCATAGTGACACTCGTTGTTCTCAATTGCCTTCTAGGTCCAAAGGAGCGGCTATTTGCAAGAGTGATTCTTCGTTTGATTTCATGTCTTTACTGAAGTTTGCTCCAAGACGTCGATGTTGAGAGTCCATTCGTGTTGACGGCATTAACTTGGTCTTGCTAGACCCATCTCCTATTTCCTCTTTCTCAAAGTTCAAGAACGCTCCGCTGCTATCACGCTGTGTTTCTACAATTATGTCAATGTCGTCAGCGTATTCTAGTAGCTGGACGGACTTTTAAAAGATTGTCTTTTGATTGATTGCTTGATTGATTCGTGCTGACTTTAGAGTTTTGCACAATTTTTTCAAGATTGATTTTGAAGGAATCGCATGACTGCTCACCGCCTTGTCTAAAACCTTCTTTGACATCAAATGCATCCGTTAGGTTTTTTTCCGACCAAGATCTGCCTGAGAGTCAGAGTGAATATTTGATCGATGGTGGACTTTCCGGGTCTGAAGCCGCACTGATAAGGACCTATCAGGTTGTTAACGAAAAGCTTCAAACGTTCCTTACCAAATCATATCCAACTGCACAGTACAGTTCGTTGGCTAGGCCGTCTGCTTCAGCGGTTCTGTTTCATTTAAATTTAGATATTTCTATCTTCACTTCGTCAATGTCGGCTGGGCGGAATTGGTGGTCTGCCTTACCTAGATTGAAGTGTCGGGTGTCGATCGCAATGTGATTGACAGTTGATCGATCAGGAGATTCCCCTTGTGGATATCGAAATGTGAAATTCACGTACTTGCTACCATAACGTCTTGCCCCGCAGCAATGTCGATTGGCCTGAATCCGTTATCAGAGGTGTTGTCGTGTAGGATATGTCGTCCGGTTCGGTTATTCCACCAAAGATTTCTTCTATGCTAGCTGGGCATTAAAATTACCAAGGACAATTTTAATGTCTTGTCTTTGGTGTCTTCATTTTTCTCCTCAAAGGGGGTGTGACTGTGAGTGCAGATGAGTCCTTGGTTGGTGAATTTAGCCTTGATACGCTCATTCGCACAGTCGATACTCAAGACCTGCCTCCTGAGTCCAATTCCAGCTACAAATCGCCCTTTTTCTACAAAATTTTAGTTTTTTTCTTTTATTTTATTTTTGAAGTCTAAGTATTTTTCGGACCACCCTCATAATTTTTATGGCTGCCCCAAGAAAATGAATTTGCAAAAATATCATTACTGTTCATTTTTTTTTCTTATGATTCATCTGATCTATTAATTTTAATTTAAAGTAAAAAAGACAGCAACAAAAAAAAGATGCATTCATCTCATTGAATATTTCCTTGCTCCTTATGCATAATCTTCTCTAAATCCTTTCCATTCAAATACCTTCTCGATTACTTTCCGAACAATTTTCATTAATAACTGCAACAAGGATCATCCCAAAAAAATAAAAAAATCCTCATCTAATCCGATGAATTTTAATTTTCTTTTCTCTTTTTTTTCCCCTTTACAGGATATCCACAACCGATGTACCGTTGGTTAAAGGACGGTCTACCAGTAGGTGACTATTCATCGAGTCAATACTATCGAATACACAACACCAGACGAGAGGATGCAGGAAGCTATCAATGCATTGCCAAGAACGATGCTGGATCCATATTTAGTGAAAAAATTGATGTCGTTGTTGCATGTGAGTACCCATAAATACTATAAATTGAATTGAAAGCCGTTTTTTTTATCCTTTAGAAAATCTTTATTATTTGGAATTCTTTTGTTCGCCTTTTTCACCTTTCTAATTTAGTTTTCAATTCGATTCTGAATTGATTTTTTGTGTAAGGAGCTTTCAATTTCGTGCAACTTAATTGAAATCGACTTTGAACCTTCAATTCCAATGAAAAACAACCTGAAAGGAAACCTCAAAGTTCACCAGTGCATAACAAACGTCTTCGAAAGTATGTATGACCTGAGATGCGAATAAAAAATGATCTTCGCGGATGCAGTCTTCACTTAAAAACAATAAACAATGCACAGAATATTCTTTAAACAAAAATACTTCACTTTTACTGTTAGTGTAGTGTTGCTTTAATTGACCCCATTTGCATACATGAAACGCATCTTTTGTTTCTGCTGCTTCTTCCACGAAGGCATTCTCATGACCCAAAAAAAGAGAAAAACAAACTGTTCTCGTTCGAATTTGAATTCATACATCGTGCGTTTTATGAACTTATCAGAATTAATTGCCTCCAATTGAGTCCGCAAAACCAAGCTGCCTGGCTATCGATCTTTTAATTTCCTAAGAATTCAACTTGACTCTTCTTTCTGTATCTGGAAAAATTTCATTTCTATTTTTCTGCATTTTTTGTAGACATGGGCATCTTTGAAGATCAGCAAGAGGGTCGTCTTGCAGTGCACTCAGGCCATCCGGCTATATTCGATCTGCCACCAATTGAATCAGTGCCAATGCCGTCCGTAATGTGGCAAACCGAAGAAGGACCACTTAATTACGACATTAAATATGCCTTCACCAAGTCCAATCAACTAATAATCCTCAGTGCGGACGAGTCGGATCGCAAAGCGTACCGAGCGCGCGCCATTAACACTCAACTCGGCAAAGAAGAGAACAGTGCATTCATTCACTTGAATGTCAGTGGTGATCCCTACACTGAAGTCGCACCCGAAATAATTATCCGTCCGGAGGATATGAAACTTAAGCGTGGCGAGCAAGTGGCCGAACTGCAGTGCATAAGCAATGCGCGGCCATTGCACGAGATCGAAACATTGTGGCTGAAGGATGGCATTTCGATTGAAAATTCTGGTGTGCCGCATACGTTGAACGATCCATGGAATCGGACGTTAGCCCTGTTGTCGGCTAATTTGACGCACTCGGGTGAGTATACGTGCCAAGTGCGATTGCGATCGGGGGGATTTCCGACTGTCACGTCTAAGGCGAAAGTTGAAGTTCTTGAACCGCCGACGTTTTTCACTCCGATGCGATCGGAGACTTATGGAGAGTATGGAGCTGTGGTGACGTTGCCGTGCGATGTTGTTGGTGATCCGTCGCCGGCTGTGGTTTGGTATCGGAATGCTGAACCGATTGATACGGCAGATGTTAGGTACACATTGAAGGAAGACAATTCGTTGGTGATCAAAAAGTTGACGATTGACGATTCGTCGATGTTCCAATGTTTGGCGTCGAATGAAGCTGGTAAAAAGTCGTCGTACACATGGTTGCGAGTTAAAAGTAAGTTTGACTTTATTTCCCTTTTTCATTTGTTTTTTGTTGAGAACTATGAGAGTGTAAAAACGTTTTTTTTTAACCCGAGAAATGTCTTTAATTTATAAAGTAAAATGAAAATGAGCGTTACTTCCGTCCGAAAAATTCGAGTTACTCTCTATATCGCACCGTTTTTGTATGTTCTAAATTTTTTTCTCGGGTTAATCAAGGAATGTTCTCTAGCTTCTTGACTGTTTATTGGAGTTTTTACCATTTTCAAAATACAGGGTTGCCACATCTTACATTTTTGTGAAAGGTGAAAATCTTCAATAAAGACAAATTTTTCATTTGATTATCCTTCATTTAATTGTCTTTCTCCTGCTAACCGCTCTTTAAAAAAATGAAATTTAAATATCAAAGAAATGATTGTAACATAAATCATCCCATTTTATAGAAGCTCGTTCATCTCATAAGGATGCCCTTGTTGTTGGTGATAATGCTTTCCATATGAATACTCTTAATGCTTATGCTGAAACTAACATAAAAAATAATAACGTTGTTATGAGAATACAAACGCCTCCTACTACTACTACTACTTCTCCTACTACTACTAACTTTTATAGAGAATTTTTGAAACGCGTTAAACGCTTCGCTCAACCGCGTATAATTCGTGTGAGAGCATCGCATTCTGGATCAGCTGGTAGACGCAAGGATTTTCGCTTTGGTACGGGTGATAGTATGAAGATTTTATTAAATACGAGTAGAAATTCACTAACACCTTACCCTAAAGCACATTTATGCACACAAATGCACCTTAGAATTTGTTTGTTTTGTTTTTGAAATGCTCACTGAATTAACATAATTTTAATTTGATTGTTTTTGATTAAAAATAACATAAGGCACACATCTTTTGTTTGTAGCACATTTTTATGGTTGGTACTTAAAAAGACGTTTTTTGGTAAAATTTTGTAGACTATGACTTGACTTTCGGTTCTTTCTGAAAATATTAAGTTAACATGACGAGAAATACAATTTTAATATTCAAAACCCCAATATATTAATGAGCAACAAGTTTGTATTTTGACATTTAGTTTTATGTGTCAGGTGCTGTCCTTCGATTCTCATCAAGATATCCCGGAAAGTATGAAATCTTCCTGCGGTTTTACTCAAAGTAACTCGCTCAGTTATACTAACTCAGGTCCTCAGACCTTTCAGTCCGTAGGGGACTAGTGGGCTATGGGGGTTCCATAACGCCATTGTGTTCGATTCCAGGATATGAGTCGAAAGTCTCTCCAATTCTTGCCTACTAAGGCTAACTCCTCCTCGACTGTTCTTCTCCGTGATTCCACTTATTTGCCTTGGCCGCAATACAGAGCTGTCGCCGATCCACTTCCACTTTCTCCTGAGGAGCTCTTCGTAAGACATACGACTGGGCCAGACAATCCTAAGGATGTTTTGTAGAAATTATATTATGAACGTTTGTAGCTTCTTAGTGACAGCTATTTTTTCAGGTGCTGAAACCGTAAAGTAAAACGGATTCGACGTTTCAACGGAACAGCAGTTGTTTGCAAAATTTCTGCATCTCCCTCCACCCGTGCTGTCCAGTGAAAGATCGAGCACACTTCATCGGCATAGTA
The DNA here is from genome assembly GCA_943590905.1 of Sphaerophoria taeniata. Classification (NCBI taxonomy): domain Eukaryota; kingdom Metazoa; phylum Arthropoda; class Insecta; order Diptera; family Syrphidae; genus Sphaerophoria; species Sphaerophoria taeniata. The sequence goes on from OX016541.1 coordinate 33,436,763, forward strand.
AAAGTGTTTCAAGTGAGACGTCAGAGTCCATCGAAATCTTTCGTTTACTTTCAAGAGCTAGCAGGACATCGCTTATCAGTTATCACCAACAGAAACAATATTGGTAACAGAATGCAGCCCTGTCTGACCCCACTTTGGATTTAAAACTAACACCCTCCCTTCGCGCAAAACGCGACATTTGGATCCATAATAAGTTGCCTCTATAATACCTATAACCTATTAATTAATCCGGGATACCCCTCCTGCGTAAAGCAATCCACATAACATTGAACATAGAAGTTACGGTACTTCACACATGAATGCAACGAACTACAGACTCAAAATATCGTCTTTTAATCAGTCACTAAATCATCATGAAAAGTTACAGCGTCGAGCAACAGGTGCAAAGGATTAAACTTAGTTATCAAAATGGGTGTTTTCTAGTAGCAACGATGTTCGCGTTGCGCCCTTTTCTATGGGGTTACATTTTCGTCCTTCCAAGTCGACTGTTCAACGTTTGGTGACCTAATTCGAGTCCACCGGCTCAGTGAACAATCAGCCAACACCCGAACGTCAACAAAACGTAAGATCTACCGAAAACATCGCCGTTTTTCGTGAAAGTGTGCAGCAGAATTCAAGACAGTCGATTCCGCGTCGTTTACGAGGACTTAGCCTGTCGCAGACCACAACATGGCGAGATTTGCGTCGTGATACAAAATCCAACTGAGCCAGGAGCTGAAAGCTAACAAACGCATGCATAAAAATTGATGCCATCGGTCCAATTCAGTCTGATTAATGCGCCAGTCATCGAAAATTGGAGCTTTCGAAAACGCGCCACCGAGCCACACAACTAATGCCATTGATAAATCTATGAAATAAAGAAAGAACCTTACGGATATCTCAAATGCAACTTCTTTTATTCAATTTTTAAAATAACCAGCCCTTAATGGAAAAAAGCCTTGGAAAACATTGATCGATGAATTATTTCTATTCGTTCTCCATGATTCTCATCGTTTTAAGTCACATGCTATTTCTGTTTAAACAGTTAGGTAGACATTCAGAGAGATGGACAAAAATAACTCGCCAGTTTTTTTTCGCACTTTAGATATAAAAGGTTTTCAAGTTATGTTTGTTTCCTCAAAGGCTTCACTTTGGCTGCTTTTGTTGATCGAAATATTTGTAATCAAGTTTTTTATTTTTATATCGAAGCTTAAGAGATTACTTTCTGTTGAATGTGTCAGATTGAAAAAGGTGTTACGAATGAGCAGACATAATTCTCAGAAACTTCTGTCTATAAAAGTATCAGTCCAATTCCTTGAAGTAAAATGTGCCTTGACAATATATCTCAAGTATATCTGAAGGTGTCTTCGTAACTGTATCTGAGAAGAACCCGAGAGAAAAACAAAAAAACGGAACAAAAGTCACAACCAAATTAAATTGTTGCATTTTATTCAAAATAGCTTTTACCACAAAGATAATAATCTTTAGAAATAATTTCATTTGCTACTTGGTTAAATATTCCCAGACGCTCAAAATATATAATCGTTCAACTTTGTTGCGAACGTCTTCGCATTAAAATGTATTCATTTGCTTCAAGCAGTCTTGGCTGTTTTTCCACGCCAAACACCGCCCGCCATTGATGCATTTTCCCATGACGATTCCGTTCTGTTTCTGTGGCATTACAATAATTCCTGACATCACGTCTTCGTTGCGTCTCTGGAGTGTTTCGGATTGCAATGGGAACAAAATGCAAAAGAGGCCAAAGTCGAACCCATTGTGATTCCAAAATACTACTTATGCATAACAAGATGAGGCAGACGTAATTTCCAACTTACAAATCAAATTGGAGTTTTTACTGCAAAAAATAAAGAAGTTTGAGTATTTATTTATTTTGTTGAAAATAATGATGTAGTTCTGACACCGCGAAATTATCACAAATTGGATGATATCTTGTTTGCAGATTTTTTATATTTTTCGAATAAATTGCTTTTCATTTGAAATATGTCGAAGCCATCATGCTGTCTATAGGTATTATTATTTAAAGTAGTTTTTGACAACGCTATGTTCACACTTCAGGCGACAGCCCTGGATTCAAATTCATAAACTGAACAAACAGTTTCCAATAAATTTGACTAAACATCGGAATCCACCACACAGAGTGCATTGATTGCAATCAAAATACTAGCGTTTCCAAATACCAACCTCCAACCCCCACGACTTCAATGGCAAGCCGCCATCATTGCTAGCGAGTTTCTAAACAAATTTTCAAATACGGACAGAAACAATGTTATCGTCATACAAAAATGTCAATCAAACAACGAAAAGCAGCATTTAAACGAATTTTCAAACTAATATGCATACTGAGTCAAATTGGCCATCAAAATTGAGAGAATCGTAATGTGATTCCGACTTCCCACCACATACACACTCTCACTTCACACACCACACACGGAATGTGCACATCATTGAAGCAATGAAGCCTTTTAATCTTCACACTCAATCATCCCCAGGTTGCAGAGTTGCAATGGGGCAAAGAGGAAAAATAATATATATTTTTCGTTTTCGTCCTGCTGCAGAAGTCCTGTTGAACAAAAAAAGAAAAATCCAATTTAGTTGACGTATAATGCGGTAGAAATGGAAAACATATGCATTATCACTTCACAATCTGATCCATGCTCGTCCATCTAGCCGCTTCGGCTTCTGAATTCGTTCCTAGAACAACGATAATGTATTTCGACAAAAATGTTTCATTTTGTTCGGTCAAGTGACAGGGATACTAACTTAAAGAGGCTTTTCGCATGCACAGGGCCGTTTTGAGTGCATATATTGCATATATTTTGGGTATGAAAAAATAACAAAACAAAGAAGAGACGGCCATGGTTTTTGGCAAATGTGATTTAACTTCATTGACCTCAATTACACGAAATTGCATGACCAGGTAATTTACTGCCCTGCACACAGTATTCCTTCAGGGTAATTATTATGAAGCAGTGGCTGAAAACTGCACGAATTTATTTGTGGCAAGTGGCAATGGCATCGCAATATGTTATTATTGTTGTGTTGAAAAGTCCTGAATGGCTGGATTGTTGTTTTGTGTTTGGGCCGATGTATGTCGTCCAATTTAAAGAGGGGTTTTGTCTGTGTAATTTGGCAGTTTTTGCATACGATTATTAATCGATGAAATTGGATTTATTACAAATTATATTTAAGTCAGTTCGATTTGATTGGAAATTAGAAGTGCAACTGATGCCTGGAGGGGTTATGGCTGATGGCATTATGATGCCAGTTAATTTCAATCGTCCAAGCAGGAAACGTAAATGTTTTTATTTGACAGCTGTTTCATATTTTGAATTTTGGAAGGTAGATGCAAGGTAGGTACGGAATATTATCGCGGGTTTTTTTTTCGTGAACGATTATATTTTTGGTGAATTTGAGAAACGAGTTAGTCGGAGTGTCGAAAAAATCGCTGCTGTCCAGCACACGTTGGCTACAATTCAAAATAGTCAATTCCACCGTGTTCTCAGGAATTGGATATTGGACATTGATTAACATCAAAACACTCAATTGTAACGCGCGCCGACTCAAGAATTGAAGCCGATGGAAGCATGGTACGTTCTCCGGCTCTGGAGAAGATGCGCCAAGATGATGAATTTCATCGCAAAATCATCTTCATTGACGAAGCCAAGTTTTGGCTCAATTCGTAAATCCGTTATTAGTCGGGTAAAAATTCACATTTGCTTCATGAATTGCTTCATCCAAAAAACTGTTTGGTGCCAGTTTTCACGCTGGCGTGGTGGTGTTATTGGGCTAAAGAGCTCAAAACCAGTTTGGAACTTGCGTTCTAATGGATGCTCTTTCTCTACTTTTGATTTTTGTGACAAAAGACGTAATAGAGTCAAGGTTGTAGCCGAATGATATTTTCGTTTCTTATAGTCAATGTTGGCCCCTCGATATATGCTGAAATGCTCCAAGTTGCGTTGAATGCAATGTGGTCATTCTGGTTCATTGTAAAAAGTCCATGCAACATTGTATTACTTGGCATTCTTTCATTGTTGACTTGTTTACCAAAGATGACAATCAAATGTAGTGACAAATAGCTCGTAGAATGCAACTCTTGTTAAATTTGTTGGTGCGACTCGATCAATGTCATTTGGAAGGATTATGTTGTTCAAATTCAGCTTATAATAAAATCGGTGTGGGGTTGTTCACCGAAGGAGCAAAAATCAAGACCAAAGAAGGAGTGTCCGAAGCTTCGTTGACCACTACAAAATCCACTTCGGTCGACGGCCATCAAAGTCTTGACGAACTGCGGCTTAGACAAGTTTAAGAGTGAACCAACTCCGAACGACAACACACTACTTGTTGGAGCTGCAGTTTACTCCCGGGTTCGATGGGAATTCGTCGATAATCAAGTGGAAATCTGAGGCCCAAACCGCTCGCAACAATACCTGGTTCACTGTTTGTTAATTAAATTACACCAAACTACTTTGAAAGTCCTTAAAAAAAAAGATTACTTTCTCAATAAGTTCTTTAAATTTATTGATTCATTTCATTGCACAAAAAGGATCATATTTTATTATTTCACTTTAAACAATGCAACATTAACCAATTAGCGTTGAATGTCATTTCCAGAACTTCGTATTCCCTGTCCCTTTTATTTAACCTCAATTACAAACCATCTTCGTAAAAAAAAAAAAAAACTGAAACAAGAAAAAAACATTTAATTAAAAACCAAATAAACTTCACACAAATCCATGCCAATTACGTCGTTTCCGGTTGCCATTTGGAACTGTATATGCAGCTTTTTTGACGTCCAATTACTATCAACTTTATTCATCTTTCACTCCTTGTATTTATCTGTTATATATATTTTTTTCGCCTATACGAACATATTGTGTTTTGTCCTTTTAATAGCTCTGCAAACGCAGCACATCAGTTTGCCAGTCAAGTTTTATTTTGTCTGATTTTTTAACATTTTTTTAACGCTGACGCCGCCGCCGCCGCGGCGAACTAGCTGGAGTTCCGCATCTTTATTTTTGCTCTAACTTATTTATAGGAACAATTTTTCTATATATAAACGCAAATTGGCGTGCTAAATATCATCACTGAGAGTTGAGCAAAAAAAAAATGTAAAATTTTTTGAAAGCGCACTAAACCGCATCACCATTGCATGTTATAGTTTTTTTTTTTTTGTATGTTTCGAACCAACCATCTACATCCACCATTTCGACACCAATCTCCACCATACACCCATATTCATATATTACAAACATACTGATTCGAATGCCGCGATATTTCCAAGGCAGTGTTTCAATCCGTTCTTTTCCTGTTTTCACAGCCTCAACTCCAATTATGGAACAACCACCACAAAATGTGACCGCATTGGATGGCAAGGATGCAACTATTTCGTGCCGGGCTGTTGGTGCTCCAAATCCAAATATCACATGGGTGTACAACGGTAAGTGATTGCTCTAAAAAAGAAAATAAATTTCTACGAAAAAAAAGAATAAAGAAAACCCCCAAACCCAAGTGCATCTGTCTGAGAGCACAGTATGGATTTGTTTTCATATTTTTTTTAGATTTGTTTGCATTTTTATTTGTTTTTATTTCGTGTGTTCTTTTTATCCCTTAATTAACTCTCTGCCCCCACTCTTGGCTCAAACACAAGAGTTGCTAACGGTGATTTTGTTTTAACTTTGGTACTAACAAACTTTTATGTTTTTCTTTATGTTTTTTGCTCTCTTGGCTGTTTGTTCGAAAAATTGTGTTTGAACAAAAATTCTGCCACCACTTCAACCTTACACAAAATCGCACTTATGGCTTTCAAAAAACACACACATACACGTAAACACTCCCAACTCACAAAAAAAAAAACTATACGCTCAAACTCAAAAACACCAAACAAATATAAATACTCCAAAAATCAAAACATCACTCACACAATCGTGACTTAACTTCATCGTCACGTCCCGCCGCGTGTCCGTCATACAGAAACCCAACTAGTTGAAGTGTCGAGTCGAGTGCAGATCCTGGAGTCAGGGGACTTGCTGATATCAAACATCCGCGAATCGGATGCTGGACTTTATACGTGTGTCCGTTCGAATGAAGCTGGTACCGTAAACGGTGAAGCATATTTGGGAGTTCTAGGTAAGTGTTTCTTTTTTTTTCTATTTTAATGATGTTTTTAAAGCTTTTTTTGAAACTTGTTTTTGGTAAGTGTTGTTGTTTTGGCTGTGTAACATTGTAATTATGTATTTTGTAAGTTTTTTGTTTTGCACCTCGTTTGATTTTTGAGTGTGAACCTGGGGTTAATTCAATTATTTCAAAGCAGTTAAGAGTAAAGTAATGAGCTTAATTGAATTATAATTGGGAGTAAAAGCGAAAAAGTTTCATTAAACCGTATGACTGGTTTAGTTTGTTTGAAAACAAACGTTTCGCTGTGGAGTCGTTAGACTCCAATGGGCAATTGTTTTAACCAGACGGGAGGTTTTGCTTCAGTTTGCCTTTTTCATATATTTTGTATGTGAAAAGAAAAGTTTGTTATTTTCTGCTCGTATTTTTTAACAATAAAAGAAAAATAATGCTTTGACTATCATGATAATGCCTAGGAGTTCAACCAGTTAAAAAGTAAGTATACGCCACAGTGAACGCAGTTGCCTTATTTTGTTTTAGGAGTAGGGACGTAAATATTTTGATTTTAATAAATTTTGTTTAGTTGTAACTCCAATTGATCTTTTGATTTTTGTAGTAAAATTTACTAAAGGCTCATATTGTAGGTTACTTAAATTTTTTTTCGAACGGAAATGGACGTAGGTATAGGGTCATTCATTTCGTCGTTTCAAGTTGGTATCGCTGGCATTTGATACATATTAAACTGAACTGTCAACTGAAGTCTTCTTTCCTACAAACGGAGCAAATTATTTTCAGTAAATTTTTTCTTTAGCTAAGCAGCCATCAGTAATTGAGTTCTGGAAAAATTATGGAAATTATTATTGGCTTGGAACAGCCGCTCTACTTGGAACTCGTGCTCCTCTTCCTTTATAGTTGCTGACCTTCTGCATACGTTTGCTGCAGACAGAGCCAACGTGTACTTGGCATTTCCTTCGGTTATATGCAGCCTGTTCGAGTTCCAGTCCATAGATTTCAATGTCATCTGCATAAGCCAATAATTGGATAGACTTGGTGACGGCAGACCCTTTTGTAGATATCCAGAGTCACGATTGAAGAAAAGGCAAGCCAGTCCATCCCCCTGTCGGAGTCCATCAAAAATATTGATGTGTCTAGATAGAAATCCAGATATCTCAATTTGGTTTGAAACTTTGGTCTTGGGCAACCTTCATTTGGAATGTCGAATTCTCTTATAGCTTTGTACAGTTCTACTTTGTCTATACTGTCACAAACAGCTTTGAATCTTATTAGCAGCTGGTATGTTGGGATGTTGAATTCTAGACATTTTTCTATCGCCTGACTTAGGGTGAAAATACGATCAACTGTCGATTTACCTGATCTGAAGCCGCAAGGTTTCCGCCTATAAAGCTATCCGATCTTGTAGAAAAGAGGTGAACTTTTTATTGATTGTACCTATGGGACATATAATGCCTTTTCGCCGGTATTTGTTCCGGACGTCCTGTATAGAATGAACTAGTTGGTAGAGTAATGGTTCTCTACGTTTGATCAGATTAACTGAAAGGCGGATCCATCATTACTTCGGTAAGCTGACCATTGAGCAATTTATTGAAGTGCACTTCCCATTGCTCCAAACTACCTTCGTGTCACGTTTTATTCAAATTGGTAGAATTTCTCCGCCTAGTGCGGTCCTCGCTCTCTTTTTCTTTCAATTTCGCAAGCAATTATTTTCCCATGCCGTTTTCTTTGGTCCTTAACAAAGGCGGACGTGTCGAATAATAAATGACACAAGCAACGAGATTTGAGATTTACATTTTTTTATTTTCAAATCGAATTTCTTCCTTCAAGTCTTTGAAATAAATCAATCAAGCACATTTCGGGGAAAAAAATACGTATACGCCGTAGTGAACATGTTCTTGTTTTATTTGTAGTAACTCGAATCCCAATTTACATTGATATAACCGAGGAGTTTTTTTAGTGCAAACTGATCAAGTAAATAAAATAGACGAGTTCAGCAGGTCAGCGATCCTGCATTTGTTTTGTTTTTTTTTTGGCCTGTCAGTGTTGTGCGAAAGATTGCATTAATACGTTAAATGTCGTGTAATAAATTAAACCATTTTTTTTTTCAGTTTTTCTAGGAAGTTCAATTCCAAAATACCTTGACATTAAACTAACATTTTTTTTTGTTTTCAGTTCGAACCCAAATAATTCAGCCTCCCGTGGACACCACCGTTCTGCTCGGCCTCACGGCATCCCTACAATGCAAAGTGTCAAGCGATCCAACAGTTCCATTCAACATAGACTGGTACCGCGAAGGACATCCAACACCAATCATAAACTCTCAACGAATCGGCGTTCAATCTGACGGCACCCTTGAGCTGCAAGCTGTTCGAGCATCCGATGTTGGCACCTATTCGTGTGTTGTGACATCACCCGGTGGCAATGAAACACGATCCGCCCGACTGAGTGTTATTGAGCTGCCTTTCCCACCGACCAATGTCAAAGTCACCCGTTTAGATTCACCAACCCAACGAGCGATCAACGTATCCTGGACCCCCGGATTCGATGGAAATAGTCCGGTTTTAAAATTCATCGTTCAAAAGCGTGAAGTTTCCGAGCTAGGTAAGCTTTTGACTTAAATTATTTTGGTTGTTGGTGAAAATTATTCAAATTGGCTTTTGTTTTCTTGTTTTTTTTCCCCTTTCTTGATTCCATTGCATTCGTTTTGTGCATCCTTCATTAATCTCCTTTAACGACACTTCTTGAAATCATTAACCCCATAGAACAATTCGTAGGTCCAGTTCCAGATCCGTTGCTGAATTGGATAACTGAGTTGAGTAATGTCTCAGCTAGTCAGCGATGGATTCTGTTGACGAACTTGAAAGCCGCCACTGTTTATCAGTTCCGTGTGAGCGCTGTGAATCGGGTGGGAGAAGGCTCACCATCGGAAGCCAGCAATGTGATTGAGTTGCCGCAGGAAGGTAAGTTAGACAGATTTTTGATTGTGTCCCTTTGCAATTTAGTTTGCCCTGTGTATTTTATGTTCGTTGTTTAAAAAACATTAGTTTAGAGGCGTAATGGTTATAATTTAGTTTTTTTTGTTTTTTGTTTTTAGTTTCAAATTCATTTTTCGTTACAGTTTTATTTTTGTATCAAACATTTATTGCTTTTTGTTAGAAAAATGTAAAACGCTATGAAAGTTGTGTACAAAGCTGTAAATATTCCAAGCAGAAATGACATTATGTACAATTTAGCTGACCTATTCTTTGCAAAAATCTATGTTTGTAAATGCACAAAAATTAAAACACATACATATCGGCTTCTGCAAGTCTCCTTATCATACAGCAAATCGAAAGCAAATGCAAGTTATTCATTGTGAAAAAAAGGTTTCTACGTGGTATCATGAGCGCAACAGATTTGCTTCAATCCTTTTTTTCGGAATGGACAGCAAAAGATCCTTACACTTTCCTCCTCTTTCTGCCATACTCATTTTTGTATGTAAAAAAAATGAAGCAAACAATTCCGTGTTTGGTTAAAAGATCCTATAATTTTATTGTGACATACAACACCTTATTTCTACAAATATGTATTACTGAGTTAAAATTTTAATGTTTTGTTCCATTTCTTCAGAACCCTCTTTTCCTAGCTGTATCTATCTACCAAAAAAAAATAAACATTACATTACATTTTCATGAAAATAAAAAAAAAAATTTCAAAGCCTCGATTTTTTTTTCATCTTTATTGGGCAACTTTGAGCCTAGATGTCAATTTCTCAGTAGAAAGTTATATACACTATACAGACTATGAGGTATCAAATTCATTCAAATTCAAAACAAAACGATAAATATACAAAGTGTCCCAAAATTCAACGATAAGCCGGAACCAGGGGATAGCCCTATTCATGATAAAAAAAAAAAAAAAAAACAATTTTTTCCATAAAGTGAATTGATTTCTCTGAATATACGAAAATTTTGAAAATCGGTTGTTGTTATTTTACTTTTTTTCTCTGGCAAGTTTTGCCATAGTGTTATACCATTTTAGACTCTTGATAAGCTGCTCCATTTTTTTAAAAGTGGACAAGTGCGAGATAAACTCGCTCGAGGAGGGTTCCGTACTTGATTATCCGACCCTACTTTCTTTCAGTTTTGAAGGATTTTTTATACAAGGATTAAGATTTGAAACCAAACATTTTCTTGGAAAATAATTTGAATGGTCTTTCTGTCTATTTCCTTCAATGACTTCGAAACTGTGTATCTTAAAAATCTGCTAGCAGCATTTTCGGATCACTTCTATCTACTCTAGAAAATGTGAACCAAATTTAATTGCAATCGGCTTAGCAGATTCTAAGAAATCGCTTGTGAAAGACAAATAAAAGGAAACCGAACTGATCTTATAGGTTTCGTTTTCACCTGTGTAAGTACCCTAAAACGAAACAAAAATTTTGGCCATCGGCAAACAAAACGAAACACCACAGTAAGAAAGGAATAAGGAACTTTATTTTTTCTTACATAAAATACACATAAAAAAAAAAACAATCCCCCGACAAGATTCGAACCAGGCACATCAAGAGCATCAGGCGAGTACTCTACTATCCAGCTAACACCACACATGTATTGTATTGTGACAAATGTCTTATATTTTGGATGAGAGCATACAAATTTTCAAAAAATTATAATGGTATTCAAACTGTACTAGTTGAGTACATTAGGGCCCGTGGTCGAATGGTTAGCGACGTCTGGCATTTGAGTTAAGTGATCTAGGTTCAAATCCGGTGGAACGGTACGAAAATTTTATTCACAACACTTAGAGTACAAAATCAATACAACAAAAGAAAATCCCATAAAAGAGTGTAAAGGGGGGGGGGGCAATTTTTTTTGTATTTTTTTATCTTTTCTCTTTAATAACTTCGAAACTATTTATCTTAAGAACATGAAAACAACATTTTTAGATTACTACTGAATACTAAAATATGTGTACCAAATTTCATTGGAATCGGCCTAACAGATCCGAAGAAATCGCTTGTGAAAGACGAATGAACAGAAAACGAAAGTAGCGAAGTGATGTTATAAGGGTTTCGTTTACACTCTGTGTACGGAACCCTAATACATATTCGGATTTATGCTTATTTACATCATCACTGTAATGTTTTTTGTATTTTCTGTAACCTACACGTTTTAACTACATTTTGAAATTATTTTGGAAATGCCTGGCCAAGCCCTTTCGGATATGAGAAGGGGGTGAAATTGAGTGTTTTTCATAGTCCTTTTTTGTTGGTTTTTTTTTGAATAACTTCAAAACCATTTGCCTTGAAAATATATCGTTATTTACATTATTAGTGCAATTTTTTTTGTTGTTCTGTAATCTATACGTATGGAACTATTTTTTGAAATTATTTAGGAAATTCCAGGCCCACCCTTTTTGGTGATGAGGAGGGGGTAAAGTTTGGTTATTTGCATTTTCGGGCTTTTTTGTTGTGTTTTCTTGAATAATTTCAAAACTATTTGTCTTAAAAATACAAAAAAAATATGTTTGTCATTGCAGGCAATTAATGAATGATTGTACTTAATTTGAAGTCAATAGGGTTACCACCTGTTCAAAAAAATGGTTTTAAAATTTAATGAAATTGGAAATTAGTATAATGAAAAATTTTGCATGTTACATAAATAACTGTGACTTCTTATCACTTTTCCGGTAATATTCATGTTATAGACCTATATCTCAATTTTTTTAATGAATTTTAGGTCCAGTAGTTTCGGAGATTAGGGGGGGGGGAATGGCCTGTTTTTGACATTTTTGCCTATTTTTCCATATTTTCTTATATAACTACAAAACTATTTCTCTTAAAAATATAAAAAAAATATGATTGTATTTCTACTTAACACGTTGATATACTGGCCAACTTTTAACTCAATCGGTATAACGGTTTTGCAGAAAATAAATTGTAAAGTTGTGTCAAAAATTAAAAAGTTACTCCAAATATTGAGTCATATCTGTGTTATATGTAACAGTACAGACTTCTTATTTGCTTTTTTGTAATCTACAGGTTGAGACCTATTCTCAGTATCTTTTTCATAATTTTACGCCCAGTAGTTTTGGAGATCAGGGGGGAGAATGGTAATTTTTGTATTTTTTTATCTTTTCTCTTTAATAACTTCGAAACTATTTATCTTAAAAACATGAAAACAACATTTTTAGATTACTACTGAATACTAAAATATGTGTACCAAATTTCATTGGAATCGGCCTAACAGATCCGAAGAAATCGCTTGTGAAAGACGAATGAACAGAAAACGAAAGTAGCGAAGTGATGTTATAAGGGTTTCGTTTACACTCTGTGTACGGAACCCTAAAAAAGACGCCATGGTAGTGTCCATACATTTTTAATAGCCACGATGACTGTAAGTAGACTGAAACTTAAAAAAAAAAATTAAAATTTTATGGAAAAAAACGCTGAAATTATGATGATGAAAGGATACTTTTTAGGAAAATTGTGGTCACAGCAGTAAAAGATGTCAAGAGAGATTTTTTTCTTGGAGAAGTTAAATTTTTTGTTGTAATCTGAAATGGCGTTTGATTTTTTTTTATATTTCTTTTTTTTTTATGCAGTCATGAATAGGGCCACCCCTTGGTTCCAGCTTATCGTTGAATTTTGGTTCACCCTGTATATTTTATATTAAATTTCCGAAGTACTTATAATTATCTATATCTATTATCTATTATCTATTATCTATTATCTATTACATATTATAAAAATCTAGCGCCGTTCGTTTGCGGCATATAGGCATAAAAACCGGTTGGCCGATTTTCGTAATTTTTGTCTTAAACTAAAGAGGATTAAGGGTAGATGGTTTAAGACAAACAAAATTAGTACTTTTTAAATCACAAACGGTTCAAATGTTAAAAATAATGCTTTTCACACTACAACAAAATATATCAATACACCTACGATTAATCAATTTCATTTAAAATTTCGTCAAATATTTTTATTTTCATCACACAAAAAAAAATGTCAGTGAAGAAAATATTTGTCAAAAATTGTTTTTCATCGAAAAAAAAAACTTTACTTGACATTTTTTTTTGTTGTCGATATTTTTCCTTTTTTAGATTTGTTTCTTTTTAGATATTGGAAGCCGGAAGTGGAGTAGCGGGGTAGTGGGGTAGCGAGGAGCGGGTAAGGGGGTAGCGGGTAGCAGGTAGAAGTAGCGGGTAGTGGGTAGCAGGTAGCTATGGAGGGTAGGAGGGTAGTGGGCAGTGTACTAGGAGGGTACATGATGAAAAACTCGGTAAACTCATTGGTTTTCAAGGGGAAAATTGCATGTAATTGTAGTAAAGTGGTTCTCAAATGGAAAACTGGAAAATTTCAAAATGGGTTTCCGAATGGAACTCGGTTTTAAAATGGAAAATTGCATATTTATTGCAGGTGCATTGGTTTTCAAATGGAAAATTTCAAAGTGGGTTTTCGAATAGAAAATAGAAATTTCTTGATGAAAAACTCGGAAAATTCATTGCTTTGCAAAGGGAAAATTGCATGTTATTGTAGGTGCAGATTAGGAAAACAAATACACACGAACACCTGGCTCAAGGCCCTAATTTCGTGGTGGATTGAATTCCAATCCACTCCATTTTTATATGCATGAATTACATGCATATTTATGGTGTATGTTGCCTTGAAGAATATGAAAAAAGGCAAGATTAATCTTCTGCATTTATTTTATTGCCGTAGACTTTACCTTCCGTCATTTCCATTTTTCTCAAGTACCAGTTTGCTTTTCCCGTAAAAAAAACCATACTGGTAGATGTGTTTTTATCTATGTAGCTGAGCTTAAGGAACACCATCACTCAGTTACCGAGAACGCATTTCTCGTTAACCACAGCCACTCTGAAACTCCCACAAGGGGGCCGACCGCAACTGTAGTTGAGATTCAATTAGAATCCGGGCACAACTACCCCAGAGCACCAGTTTTTTCAGAAGACATGGTAGTCTCTTTTGTTTTTTTGTACTCTGTGAATGTATGACATTATTATCATACATTCTATCGGATGTGTGAAATTATCACACATCCGTACAAACCAAAAGGATAGTTTTCCAGCTTCGTGACTTAACGGCTCACAGGAACACTGGTGTCCATTGTCATGCAGTCTTTTACCAGAAAAGAGTTGGGTGACCAAACTGGAAGACTGCATGACATATTGCCATGCACCACGCACTTTTCTTAAGAACACTCATTAGTGCCTTATTCTATCACAATGATAATCAAGTACAGTCTCATTAATCACGGTATCAAAAGAAAGTGATTATGATACATGTACAATAAAACGTAGGTTCATTCGCCCTGACCGAAGTCAAGTTGACGCTCTGCACCACTTGGAGGTTGAACCTTCCGCACATGAGCGGCAAGAAATCTGTACTTGGAATTGCAAGCAATCCTTTCCAAACCCTCACCCACTCTTCGCAGAGCTATTGTAGGTGCAGTGGTTTTCAAATGGAAAACTGGAACATTTGTGATGGGGAACTAGAATGCAAGAAAAAGTAAAAAAAATGGAAAATTTGACATGCAAAAAAAATTTGACTAAACAAAATCTCAAAAACACTCTTTCAAATGAAATGCATTACTTTTGAAATGGTAAAACGGAAAGTTCGTAAAATGGAAAGTTCGTGCCGTTTGTCATCAAATTTTGACAAAATGTTAGAGTATTATTACAGTAGGGTTTTTAAGAAAATTGTACAAAATCGGCCAAGCCGTAAAAATGTGGAAACACAATTTTCCCTATAGAACGTTAACTATGCATTTGACCATATCCTTAACAAAGCTGTTGTGCATGAGGCAACGAAGATTTCTGAGTTGTCACGACCTTACTAGCTGACAAAGTAAACGTTGTTTTCTTAGATATATAAAAATCTCATACAAATTCGCTGAGGACTCACTGATTTTATACCAGTGGAGTGTTTAGAACCAAATGTTGAGGTAATGTTCGGTTAGTGGCGTAGATGGGTTCTTGTACAAAATCCGACCAAGCCGTTTCCATGAGAAATGGCCAGGGTAGTGGTTGATGGGTAGCGGGGTAATGGGAAGCGGGTAGCGAGTTGACGGATAGTGAGTAGTTAGTTAGAAGCAGTGTAAGGGGAAGCGGGATAACAGGTAACGGGGTAGCGTGTAGCGCGTAGAAATACTGGGTAGCCGGCAGTGTTTAGTGGGGTGATGGGTAGCGGGGTAACTGGGTAACAGAGTAGTGGGGTAGCGGGTTGTGTAGTGGGCTACAAAAATTTAGATTTTTTTTTTATCGAATTAGGCAGTGCGAAGTCTGCCGCGGCAGCTAGTACTTTATAAAATATCAACTATTAGAAAATTTGAGAAAACAAATTTATTCGTCGCTAAAATAATTCTAGTTGATATGAACTTTCAAGCTCTATTCACTTTCCACACTGTCCACACTCCCAAAGAACAAAATGTTCGCTCTTGTTTAACCTCAAACATCATTTTTGTTTTGGTTTTTGTGACGATTCGTTCGCGACAACTCATTTCAAAATAAAAATTTGAATATTCGTTCATTTGTTGGTCGTTGGTCGTGCTTATGTGAACAGTGCTCAAGGTAAGCAGTTTTTTTTTAGCAATAATGTTTTTTTTTGGAGGCATCACACATAATTATGTACAGTCACTTTTAATTTTTCGAAAACTACTTAACTGATTTGGATTCAAGTTTCAACAATCAATTTTTTTCCATTTAACACATCATAAAATTCACGTGATTTCTAGGCAACTCATTGCAAGTTTTCAGTCAGAAATTGATCTAAAATATATCATAAACAAGTTCTTGAACAAAAATCGAATAAATAAGAAAAATCAACCCGCCTGCTGCTAAGCTTCTTTTGAACCAAAAATTTGGCTTTTTATGTGTTCTAGAATTTCCATTAAGTACATTAAGTAAGAATAAATGTTAAAACAAGAAGTATGGTTACCGTAAGGGCTGCCAAAGAACTTCTATTTTCAAGGACGGTTGGGCTTTGCGAATACAATTTTTACCAGAATTTAAATTACAAAAGTTTAGAAAAGAAAGAAAACGCTATAAAAAGAAGGTTATAGTTTGTTTTTGTGTTATTTAACACTGCAGTTAGGCTGCGTCCGTCAATTCCATTTGACACAAAGATAGGAAATCAGAAAAAATGAAAGCGGAACAAGATAGCATACTTTGAGGAGCTTGTAAAAATGCGCCTATATTCATTGCAAATGATAAACAATAAAAGTCTGCAATGGGAAACCAAAAATCAGTGGAGTTGTTAGCGCAGTGCGTAGTGCACTGGCTTCACAACTAGCAGGTCCTAGGTTCAAATCCCAAAGTGAACTCAAAAAGTTTTTCGATTAATATGAAAAATAACTAGGCAGCACCACTAACAAAGGAGTCTGATGATCGGCTTGGCACCCGTGCAATAGCTATAACTGCAGCCAAACAAAGAAATTGACGGAAAAAGCCATTGGTGGAAGCACCTCTAAGTTGCTATCGTTGTTCAAACAATATAAAAACAATGGCCACGACTGGGTCGCAAGAACTTGCTTCTGTATTCAAAAACTTAACTCACAAAAAAACATTGACTAGTAAAAAACATCAAGATAATTAAAATAAAAAAAAAAACAAACAAAACTGAATTATCTACATGAAAAAAAAATGCTGTCATAACATTTCTTTAAAAAATGTTGATCGTGAAAATCGTTGTTTTTGTTTTTATTATTAATTATATTTATGTATATACAATTTTTCCTAAAATTAATTTAGGTATGTAAAATTTTTTATTTTTTTTTAACTCAATATTATTTAGGCAATATTTTCGTACTTCTAATCAACGTACCGATTAGACAATTATCTTTCGAAAACATCTTATAACTGGGGACCGAGCAGTAAAAAACTAATTTCTTATAATTGAAAACATCAGTGTTTTGAAAAAAATTACGAGTCTGTTTAAAAGAAATTGACGGAGACGTTTTCTTAAAAAATTGAAACTTCGCTGAAAAATTTGTATAGGAACTAGCCTTATTTTTTAATTTTATCTTTTAAAATTAAAAAAAAAATAAACGACCCACGCGAATTCGCTCCTGCGAAACAAACTAAAATGGGTTTGAAGGAGAAAAAGTAGTTCTAAAGAATGCTGTAGTTACAAATGACCGTAAACATTTTCTGGCCTCAAAAAATGGGTTGGTGACGTTTTCCCCAAGCCAAAATCCCCAAACGAAATTCCCCAAACCCAAAATCCCCAAACTGAAATCTCCAGCAGCGAAATCTCCAAAGAAAGAATCCCCATGGACAAAATCTCCATGCCAAAATCTCCAAAACAAATATGTTCAAGTAGTGAATCATGCGATTAAATCGCGCGATTTAATCGCATGATTCACTACTTGAACATATTTGTTTTGGAGATAGTGAATCATGCGATTAAATCGCGCGATTTAATCGCGCGATTTAATCGCATGATTCACTACTTGAACATATTTGTTTTGGAGATATTGTATTCAGTTAAGGTTGTTTAAGAAATAAATGTTTAATTCATTTTAAATGTAATTCATTTTATTCAAAATAAATAAAAGAATCAATTCAAAAGAACTTTGTTTAATGTTTAAACAAATAAAGAATGAAATAAAACAAAACATGTCGTGAGAGGAACGGTGTAAGAAGACGTACCTGAATATTGGAGATTTGGAGATTTCAAGGAGATTTTGGCAAAAAGTATTTTTCTTTGGGGATTTTTTCCGTGGGGATTTTGTCGTGGAGATATTGGCAAGTTGGATTTTTTTTTTTTTGAGATTTTGTCCCCATGGTGATTTTGTCTTTTGGGGATTTCGTACGACTCCCTCAAAAAATTACTTCAAACATCGCCAAAAACTGTGCTTTGAATTGAGATTAGCATATCTCAAAATCAGTTTTGTGTCTGAATTTAGTTTCAGATTCAAAAATTGTACAATAAATGATGTGTCTCACCTTTGTGGCAGTCAGAAAATTAAATTTTGTTGACCAATAAATAATTATTTATTTTGGACTGTTTTTTTTTTTAGTAGAAATGCTAACCGTTGAGGTAATTTTTTTTTTTCAAAAAATTCGTGATAAACATAAAGTTTTCTTGTTTTTACCTGATGAACAAAAGAATAATAAAAAAAAATTGAAAAACAAATTCATTTATCAGATTATCAAGTTATGTGACGATAACAGATTGATAAAAGCGTTTTATGAAATGCCTTCATTTACGAGAGAAGTCTTCGCAACCATTTTATTCGTTTTTAGTTTGTGCAATGGTAATTCAAGAACTCAGTCCCTTTTCCAAAACGAATAGCAGTTCCCCTCAAAAGCAAATTGTGTCACTATAAATTATTTCCTTAACTTAGTCTGCTCTTTTTTCTTTTCTTTACGCTGTAACAGTGTAACATTCACTAAGGCAATGAGCAAATGAAATCGCACTAGTAAAATTTGAACGAAAAGTTAACGATCGTATTTGGTTATGGTTTGCTCATAGGGTTCACGTGTATTTGCTGGTTCATTAAAGCGTGCTTAAGTGAACAAAAATGTATTATGTTGAGGCTTTAATCTTTGAGTTGATGGTATTCGAATTTGTTAGTCCGTAGTTCGTGGTTAATAGGAGTTTACATTCCGTAACTCGATTGTCATCAAAATGATTGAATTCAAAAAAATTTTGAATTCACAAGTTGGTTCAAAAATATAGGTATAGGAATTTATGAAACATTTTATGTTATAAAATTAACAATGTAAGAAAAATTGTACCTTGGCTTTTAACAGGATTAAATTTTAAAATACAAATTCTTGTCAAGAAATGGTTGTACTCTTTTTAGAAATATTATCAGCTTATATTTTTATTTCATGTGCAATCCGATGACATTTTGTCCAAAGTTTAAGAGAATCAGTAAAAAACGATGAACGAGACGATGGTAATCGACGTAGGTACAAAGAGAAAATCTTTGATCTCGTTGACGATTATCGTTTTGAAAATTAAGAAATGATCTTCCCATTTCTTAAAAAATAAAAAACACAGTCAAGACAAAAAAATGTTTGTTATTTTTACTTTCATGTCAGGATTTTTTTTTTTTTTAAACCGTGTAAAAATTTAGATGGAGGACAAGTGTTTTATTTTTGGCCAGATTCCTTTAAAAAAAAAAAATAAGAGAAGGACCTCTAAAAACAAAAGGAAAAGCCACGACAACTGTTTTCTCATACCGAGTGCTTCCTTATAAATCCATTCATCAAATTTAAGTTTCTTCATTTGGCTGTTCTCATTCCCTTCTTAAAAACTAATAGTTCTAGTTTCTCCGAACTCTTTTCACCTGAACTTTGATGCTTAAACCCCTTTCTTCTCTCTTTAAATGAATTTAAAGTTTTCGAAGTTTGTAATATGTTCATTAGTTTTCTACTTTTTATAAGCTCTTTTAAGAACTTCAAACTTATGTTTTCTACCAAACATTAGAAACCAAAAACTAGAAACAAACTCCTACTATTGTGTGTGCTGCGTTTGCATGTTCCGTGTGCCATCGTGTTCAATTCCTATTGCGCCTCTTTTAAACATCCTTTTAAGTTCGTCTTTCAGTATTCAGTTATTGATTTCTGTCTGTGTTGAGTTGAAACCTTTTGTTGATTTTCATTCGATTTGTTTTTAATTTCTTCCACTCACCGTGGATTCTGTTTACTCTTATGGTTTCATTTATTTTTGACCACGACAAACTATCCCCCTCTCCTTAAAAATAAATGTAAAAAACTATAAAAATTATATCTACTCATATGAACTAATTACATCTATAAATGTCATTTCTATGTATCTCTCATTTTTTGAATGTATATGAATATCGAAACAAAAAATAAAAATGGCTTAAATTGTAGCATTACCGCTTAACCGAGGTATATTTGCAAAACTAAATGATTTATGCAACTCACTGTGATCCTTTTTGATCAAAACATCTCTGTTTTCTATTCTCATTTGAATTCAACAGCGCCATCTGGACCTCCAGTTGGATTTGTTGGTTCGGCTCGATCAATGTCGGAAATAATCACCCAATGGCAGCCGCCATTGGAAGAACATCGAAATGGCCAAATTCTTGGCTATATAATCCGATACCGACTTTTTGGGTACAACAATAGCCCATGGACTTATCAGAATATCACAAACGAGGCTCAGCGAAACTATCTGATTCAGGAGCTGATCACTTGGAAGGATTATGTTGTTCAAATTGCAGCTTACAATAATATGGGTGTAGGGGTGTACACCGAAGGAGCGAAGATCAAAACCAAAGAAGGAGTGCCAGAAGCTCCACCGACCAATACAAAAGCCACGCCGGTCAATTCGACGGCCATCAAAGTCTCGTGGAAGCCGCCGAATCCCCAACAAATCAATGGCATCAATCAGGGATACAAGATCCAAGCCTGGCAATACGAAATAATCGACGGCGAAGAACATGAAACTGAAGCAAAGATGATCACGGTCCCTCCGAGCTTGATAGACCCTCTGGCCGAGCAAACTGCCATAATGGGAGGTCTGGAAAAATTCAGCAGCTACAATGTGACAGTTCTATGTTTCACTGACCCGGGAGATGGCGTCCGTAGTGGAATGGTTCCAGTGAAGACATTGGAAGATGTCCCCGACGAAGTGACCTCATTGCATTTTGACGAAATATCCGATCGAGCCGTCAAGGTTATTTGGACACCACCAAAGAACATAAATGGCATCTTGACAGGCTACACAGTGCGATATCAAGTGAAAGATCGTCCGGAGACGTTAAAATCCATCAATCTCACGGCGACTGAGACAAGTTTGAGAGTGAACCAACTCCGTGCAACAACACACTATTGGTTTGAGATCAAAGCCTGGACTCAGGTTGGTGCTGGGCCAACAAAAACCGCCACCATACAGTCTGGAGTTGAACCAGTGCTTCCACACGCACCAACTCAGTTGGCTCTATCGAACATTGAGGCGTTTTCAGTGGTGCTGCAGTTTACTCCCGGGTTCGATGGGAATTCATCGATAATCAAGTGGAAAGTTGAAGCCCAAACTGCTCGCAATAACACCTGGTTCACTGTCTATGAGGTGTCTGATCCAGATGCTTCAACTTTGACAGTGACCGGCCTTATGCCATTTACCCAGTACAAATTGAGACTGATAGCTACAAATGTGGTTGGAGCCTCAGAGCCATCAGAGCCGACAAAAGACTTTCAAACAATCCAAGCCAGACCGATGCATCCTCCTTTCAACGTTACGGTCCGGGCGATGAGTGCAACGGAACTTCGAGTTCGATGGATTCCTTTGCAACAGACCGAATGGTTTGGCAATCCAAGAGGTTACAACATAACCTATCGCCAGATTGATGGCGCTGGACCGGGGAAATCAATCGCACTAAGTGTTCTGATTGAAGATCACACCGCCAACTCGCATGTGTTGGATAACCTGGAGGAATGGACACTCTATGAGATTGTTATGAATGCTTGCAACGATGTTGGCGCTTCGAGGTAAGTTTGATGCAAGTTTGATGTGGTTTTAACGCTTCTTTGTAAATTTTAGGGATAGTGTCAAGGCGGTGGAACGGACTCGCGAAGCTGTGCCGTCATTCGGTCCACTTGAGGTCCAAGCCAATGCGACGTCATCAACGACAATTGTAGTTCGATGGGGTGAAGTACCGAAAGAGCATCGAAATGGTCAGATCGAAGGCTTTAAGGTGTATTACGCGGCGACTAATCGCGGAGGACAAGTCCTCCATAAAACCATCTCAAACAACTCATCGTTCACAACAACCCTGACTGAGCTCAAGAAATACGTCGTCTATCACATTCAGGTTTTGGCATTTACTAGACTCGGCGATGGTGCTCTCAGCACTCCACCAATTCGAGTCCAGACCTTCGAAGATACTCCCGGTGCTCCCTCGAATGTGTCATTCCCGGATGTGTCATTCTCAACAGCGAGAATCATCTGGGACGTGCCTGAGGATCCCAACGGAGAGATTCTAGCTTATCAAGTAACATATTCGCTCAACGGCAGTGTGAATCTCAACTACAGTCGCGAATTCCCTCCATCAGATCGAACTTTCCGAGCAACTCAGCTTCTCGCTGAGCGATACTATATTTTCAGCGTCACCGCCCAGACCCGTTTGGGATGGGGAAAGACCGCATCGGTTTTGGTGTACACAACCAATAACCGGGAACGTCCACAAGCTCCATCTTCGCCTCAGATCTCACGGAGTCAGATTCAAGCCCACCAAATCACTTTCAGCTGGACTCCAGGTCGAGATGGATTCGCCCCACTTCGGTACTACACCGTTCAAATGCGAGAGAATGACGGGCCATGGACCTCACTGCCAGAGCGGGTTGATCCCAGTGTAGCTTCATACACTGCGACTTTTTTGAAACCCCACACGATTTATCAATTCAGAATTCAAGCCACCAACGACTTGGGACCATCGGCTTACAGTCGAGAAAGTATAACCGTACGGACTCTTCCAGCGGCTCCGGCGAAAGGCGTGAGCAGACTTAAAGTCGTACCCATAACAACGACAAGTGTTCGTGTCCAATGGAATGCACTCGAGACATCTCTCTGGAATGGTGATTCCGCTACTGGAGGCTATCGAATCTTATTCCAGCAGCTTTCAGACTTTCCTGCCGCCCTGCAAGCAACTCCCAAGCAAGACGTCATGGGCATAAATCAAGCCTCTATAGTTCTCAGTGACTTGCAGCAAGATCGAAATTATGAAATCGTCGTGTTGCCTTTCAATTCTCAAGGCGTTGGTCCGGCTTCTCCTCCGGTTGCAGTTTATGTTGGCGAAGCTGTGCCCACTGGTGAGCCCAGAGCCGTCGATGCGGCTCCACTCTCCAGCACCGAAGTCAGACTTCGTTGGAAACCACCAAAGCAAAGCATGCAGAATGGTGACTTGCTCGGTTACAAGATCTTCTATCTGGTCACTAGTTCCCCACAGGAACTGGAAGAGGGTCGGAAGTATGAAGAAGAAATCGAAGTAGTAGCGGCGTCAGCAACCTCACACAGTCTTGTCTTTCTGGACAAATTCACCGAGTACAGAATTCAAATTCTTGCCTTCAATCCAGCTGGCGACGGGCCGCGATCGACCCCGATCACAGTGAAGACCTTGCAAGGTCTGCCGGGACCGCCAGTTGCACTGCGGTTTGAAGACATAACTATGCAAAGTTTGAAGGTCTCATGGGATCCTCCAAAGATGCGGAATGGTGAGATCCTCGGCTATCTCGTGACATATGAAACCACCGAAGAGAATGAAAGTAAGTTGCATTGCACAACCCTGATTACAGTTCTTACTGATCAAATTCACGTTTTTACAGAATTCAGCAAGCAAGTGAAACAAAAAGTGAACGGCAATAGTTTGCATGTTCAGAATCTCGAGGAAGAGGTGACCTACACGTTTACGGTACGAGCGCAAACCATCGATTACGGTCCGGCAGTGAGCGAAAATGTAACAACTGGACCTCAGGACGGTTCGCCAGTTGCTCCGAGGGATTTGATTCTTTCGAAGACGTTGGCCAATGTTGAAATGCATTGGCTGAATGGACCTTCTGGTCGGGGACCAGTTCTTGGCTACTATATTGAATGCAAGAAGAGGGGTAAGTTGTCTTTTCTTTTTAATTCAAAAATCGAGGCCTGGGAGTCAGTTTTTTGTGCATGATAGAATTCGAATCCTAAAGGAGTTTAAATTGAATTTCCTTAAATACTCTCTTTGGTTGATGGGTGCTTTTAGTAATTGTAGTTTCTTTTATTCTATTCCTTGCAATCTTGTTTCCCAAACATGCTTACCCCTGGTAGAGAGAGGTGAACCAGCCTATATTTGTAAGTATCGGACAAAGAGTTAAGATTGTGGTTTAGATTGTTTTTTATTCATTCGCCAATTTAATCAGCTCACTTATGCTTTTAACATTTTATAAATATTTTGGACAATTAAGAAGCATTTTAAAGACAATGTCGTCGCATGTAAAACAGAAACAAAGCTGGTCATGAGTATGAGGAATAGCGCTTACTCATTAGGGTGGATCGTTTTGGTATGAATTTTTTTTTTTTTTTTGTTAAGAAATTAAATTGGTGGTCCAAAAGTTGTATTCATGGATGCATAAAAAGAATCCAAAATATTTTTCAAATTGAACAATTTTTAATATTGCCCCAAGTCAATTGAAATTTGAATTTGAAAATTTATTGCATACAAAAGTTTTTTTTTTCAGTATTTTTTTTTTAGCTTTGTATCTCTTATTTGAATTTATTTGAATATTTTTTCCGTTAAAAATTGCAAACGATCACTCAACTGGTGATTTATCGTTTGAAAAAATTCAAATAAATCATAGTTGTCATGGATTTTATTATTTAAAATAGCCGACAATTTTCTTCATTCTGGTAAATGTGTTGTATTGTGTTGTGCTTTTGTTTCAAAGTAAGAAAATGTCTGTGTCTACTCTCCGCAGTGATTTAGCTTGTCCCATTTTTGGAAACGGTCAAGATTTAAGAAGCTGTATGTTGCCGACTAAGGAGGACATATTAAGATGTTGATTGTGGGTAAGTCGCAATAAGCCAATACACTTTAAACATTTGGCTACCGACACTTGCGAGGAAATTTGCGAAAAAGTATTGAAGATCTGGCAGACAGCATCCATTCCTACCATAGAGCGACGTTCAGTTGTAAGAAAGATCAAACAGTATTATGAAAATTACAAGACTAATAAGCAGCGCATTCGGATTTTTATAGATGAAGCACAATCTTTATTTGATATATCTGCTTGCAAATGCGATAACTTTAATTTGTGTAGATGCGAGAAAGAACTTATGGTCCCATTATTGGAGAGGCCTTTTTTAATTGACCAACGAACAAACCGGAAAATGGCTATTGGCGGCATAGACTTCAAAACATTCAATACAAACAACAGGAAACTGACACGAAAAAGAAATCATGAAAGCAAGCAACAAAAACACCTGAATGGAACTCAACCTCAGTCGTCTAACAATATGGTGATTTCCTCCGAAGAAAAACCAGAGCTTCAAACTGAAGACGAGATTTCCTTAGAGATAGAGCCATCAACTTCGTCGGCAGCAGCAGCACTGCTTGAAAAAAAGTCTTCAAAGAAAGTTTTAAAATCGTCGATGCCTTCTGTCGCTCATGTTGTCGATAGATATGGAATTTCAGATAGGGCTGCAGCAGCTATTGTAACCGCAACACTGTAAGACGTTGGTCTTATCACAAAAGAAGAAACGGATAACATAGTGGATCGAAATAAAATAAGACGAATTCGTGAAAAAGAAAGGACTCTCCTAGTCAAGAAGCCTTTGAAAATCCAAGAAACATTTGGACTATATTTTGATGGACAGAAGGATAGGACTCTTTCCATGGTTGATTCTTTCAGAAAGAAAACAATTTCCGAGGAGCATATAAGTCTCTTGAAAGAACCAAACTCAGCATATATGGGCCACATTTCCCCATCGAACGGAAAAGCAACCAATGTTAGCAACGCAACATAGGACTTTTTAAATGACAAAGGTGTGGACTTGGACAAATTAGTTGTTGTTGGATGTGATGGAACCGCTGTACACAGGATTCAAAGGTGGTGTAATAAGATGCCTAGAACAACAATTAAAAAGGCCATTGTAGTGGTTTATCTCCCAACTACACGCAAATGAACTAACATTGCGACACTTGTTCGAGCACCTTGATAGTCCTACGACAACGACAGGACCCCGAAGCTTTATAGGACCAATAGGAAAAGAGTTGAAAGATTGCGAGACTCTTCCATTAGTCGATTTTGCATCAATTAGTTGTAAAAAAATTGTTCATTCTAGATGGCTTACCACAGCTAATAGAATATTGAGACTGTATGTTTCGAAAAATTCTCCAAGTGAAAGTATGTTACATCTGGTTACTTTAATTTTGAAAGTGTATGCTCCGATGTGGTTTTCCATAAAAACAAAACCAAGTTGCATCTATGGATCTATAAACTTGCACGAAAGCATGGTCCTTTCAAGATATATGTCGGCACATTTGAAAGCTATAATAGATCCTGTAAAAAAGAAAACATACTCCTTGCGATGTTGGCCGACGAACGAGAACCAATAAAGGTGTTAGCCTTGCGAAAGATTCTGAAATGTAGAGATTCGTCAAAATCTAGTACAAGATTATTCCAGAATTTAACTTCAATGCTAAGGACTACATCGACATCATTGCTTGGAAGGAGTTAAACGTAACCGAACCACCACTGCTGAAGAATATTGAAAGTGATGTCATCAAAGAATGTATCCAATCACCAAAAAAATTAACTCAGTGTTATTACCCCTTCTGAAGGACTATCCTTCTCACACTCAAGCTACGGAATGGTGTGTCAAAATTGTAACCGAAGCCTCTGCTGCTGTATGCGGCTCTACCAGGAGAGATGGGTTTATCAGAACAACATTAGAATCCTTCAAAAGAATGCCTGTTTTCAATTCCAAGAAAGATTATAAATTGGCGTAAATTTACTTTGTTAATCATCAAAAAATTCAATCAAACTTTGCACAGAAAAAGGAATTAAATTCAAGACTTTCTTTTTCAACCATTATATTGCAAATAAACACGAAAATAAAAAGAAATTAATGTTTAAATTTATTTTTTTCATATAATTTTCGGTAAAAAATTATGTTTTTTTTCGAAATTTCAAATTGCTTGGGGCGGTATAAATTTTTTTTTTCGAAAATTTTAGGTGCACCATATTGTTTGTTTATTATGCTGACAACTTTATATCGATGGCCAAATTAAAAAAAAAGAAAATCGATCCACCCTATTACTCATCCTTCATTAACTGCTTTAATTTTCAAATCATAATCTCTGTTGTCTTCTATTCAATGTTGCTACAATCCCAATCATTACTCATTTCATTTCGCGCAAAACAATAATGTCTATTTCCATACTCACGTCTACGATGTGTTTTTCTAAACATTTTGCGTATTAATCATTTTTCATTGTTATCGTTTCATTTTATAATAATTCTCCTCCATCTAATCTATTGAACGCAATCCTTATAGATGACTCACGATGGGAAACAATAGCCCGCACAACAACAGGTCCAATGCAAGATTTCACCGTCAGCTATCAGAGTCTCCTGCCATCGACGGCATACACATTCCGTGTGATTGCCTACAATCGCTATGGCATATCCTTCCCCGTTTACTCGAAAGACTCAATATTAACCCCATCCAAATTGCACTTAGAATATGGCTATCTACAACACAAGCCATTTTACCGGCAAACATGGTTCATGGTTGCACTAGCAGCAACTTCAATTATCATCATCATAATGGTCATAGCTGTGTTGTGTGTTAAAAGCAAAAGTTACAAATACAAACGTAAGTCACATGGTGTCAAGAAACTCATGTCAAGATGTTTAAACAAAAATCTCTCTCATTTTTTAGAAGAAGCACAAAAAACTCTCGAAGAATCAATGGCCATGTCTATCGATGAACGACAAGAGCTGGCACTTGAGCTCTATCGTTCGAGGCATGGCGTTGGCACTGGCACATTAAACAGTGCTGGCACATTGGGTCGTGGAACTTTGGGAACATTAGGTAGAAAATCAAATCACCGTCCGCCACCGGCTTCGACATTGGGCAAGAGCCCGCCCCGGCCATCGCCCGCTTCCGTGGCATATCACAGCGATGAAGAGAGCTTAAAGTGTTACGATGAAAACCCTGACGACAGTAGTGTTACGGAGAAACCATCGGAAGTCAGCTCCTCAGATTCACAGGTAAATATTGTTTTTGCTTTTTCTTTTTGCCTAACGGCAATGGGGGTTGCTTTGGGGAATTTCACCAGCAATGTTTTTTATACTTTTGTGTTTTTTAGCATTCTGAAAGTGAAAACGAGAGCGTGCGATCTGATCCACATTCATTTGTCAATCACTATGCCAATGTGAATGACACACTGCGGCAATCGTGGAAGAAACAAAAACCAGTGCGCAACTACTCCAGCTACACGGATTCGGAGCCCGAAGGTAGTGCGGTTATGAGTCTGAATGGTGGCCAGATTATTGTGAATAATATGGCCCGGTCTAGAGCCCCACTGCCCGGCTTCTCCTCATTTGTTTGACAATCAACGGAGTTTTAAGTTTTGCAACTAGCATTAGTTTTTACATAAAATAAATTATATATATTTTTAAAATCAAAAACAAACATAACTAGAACTGTGCGACTATTTATAATTTTTTTTACATGAATTTCGTGTATGTGTATGTTATGCGTATGGTATTTAGATTTTTCTATAAAATATTGAGTAGAGTCTAGGGTTTAGTTTTAATTTAAATTCAATTGCGATATTTTTTTAAGCGATTGTCCATCTTTTTCTACTTGTGATAAAAGATTTAAAATAGTTATTTTTGTTTTTACTTATTTTGTAAGTTTATGTTTTATGTTTAATTTAAGTTTAAATTTAATATAAAAAGAATTGATTTAAGTTCTGTCTCAAACTTAAAAGAAATGTAAGAATTCATATCATTAATGTTTTAAGTTTTTGATAAGTTTTTTGTTTTTTGATTAACTGAAACAGACTTGGAAAATTATAATTACAGAAAAAAAACTTTATAATCTCAAATACAACACTCCGATGTAAATATTAGTAGTAAGTAGAAAAGTACTGACGGATTTTTTTCTTATGTTTTTTTTTTATTTCAATTTAAAAAATGTCAATTAACAAAACTTGAACTGCTTAGGCCCGGTGCACACACACGATTTTTTGTCGCGGCGATATCGCTTTTATGACATCGGTACTCACAATCAAATGAAGTGGTGCACACACACTTGCGATATCGCAGCGACACCTCTGCGACATTTCTGCGGTGAAAAGTCGCAAAAGTTTCTGCGATATCGCAGGCGACAAAAAATCGCATTTGTGTCTTGTAGTAAATTGTTTTCTATTGTGCAGTGCACACATGTGATTTTTACCGCGAGTATTGATCAAATTGAAAGGGAAAATATGGATGATTTTGATACTGGTTTCTTTATATTTGGTTTTTATTTTGATTTTTTGGGAAACTTTGACCGCCAACTCATCAACTCATCAACAAATCTTACACTTACATATTCGAAAATAGTTGAAAAAAAAATGTTCAGGATTTTGTCTCATATTTTGAAACGATGAATAAAATAGTCCTTTTGTTAGGCGATGGTCATTAACGTCAGTGACGTCGTTTTTTTTTGTATTAAGGCCGTGTGCGAATTGGATGAATTGTGGTTAAAAAATAAAAATGGATGAATTTTTAACCACTACTGTAATTTTTTAACCTGCTCAGCAGCTAGTCAAATAATGCGAAGTGTCAAAATTTAACCAAACGTCAATTTTTAACCCATTTTTAACTGAATTCGCACACGGCCTAAGAACATAATTTTTATGCACGAGGTACGCGAAAATAATTATTTTTTTCCTTTCTTTCCATTATTGAAAGACAAACTCAATCTAATGGCGTTTTTAATTGGCAATCTGGAATCTAAAATGAAGCATTCTGTTTTTGAAATCAGAAGGGAAATTCTCTTCTTTTCAGAATCAGAACTGTCCCTTTTGCCCAATTGAACGCTTTCAGAATGCTTTTTTTTACTTCCAGATTGCCAATTAAAAACGCCATAAAGATTGAAACCTGCGGTAAAATGTCGCAATTGTGCACTGAATAGTTGCGATATCGCCGCTACAAAAAATCGCGTGTGTGCACCGGGCCTTACAGCTGAGTTATCAAACATACTTGTCTAAAGTTTACTCTCCATGGGCGTTTTTCTTTCAATACTTCCTTTATAAAACGTTTTTCAATAAGTAACACGCTTCTGCTTAGCTTATTTTGACAATTTTGAAGACTTCCATATTTTCAAGCTCTTAGGAATAAGTGACAATCTACAATTCATATAGGGTGTCTCAGTAAGAGTGCACTTTTTCATTTTAATATAAAAACATGTATTTGAATTTTCATATTATAATTTTATTGTAAAGAAGACATGTTCCGATTAAGTATGGAATAAAATTTCCGACAAACGACCCCCCAGCGCTGATAACAGGCCTTTACTCTCTTCATGAAATTTTCCATGACTTTTCAAAGAGATGTGGTTGTATCTCACCAATGACACGTTGGATATCCAATTTGAGCTCAGGAATTTTTTCGGGTTTATTCGCATAAACCCGAGATTTCACAAAACCCCAAAGAAAAAAATCGCACGGCATTAAATCGCCCGATCTTGATGACCACTTGACATCAGAATTTTTTGAGATAATGTGTTCTGGAAATCGTTGCTGCAATAAGTCGATTGTTTCATGCGCGTTGTGGCAGGTTGCGCCGCCGTCCTACTGAAACCACCTTTTGTCCAGATTGATGCCGTGCAGTTGAGGCCACAAGAAGTCCGTTATCACATTCCTGTAACGAATGCCGTTCACAGTTACTGTCGAATTGATGTTTTCGGGTTTTCGACAACACTCTCGTTTACAGCAGCAATGTTTTCAAGAGACCGACCAGTACGTTGACGTAAAGGATTCATATCATCCATAAATGACCCAGTTTTTTTTCAAATTTTTTGACCACTCTTCGAATGGTTGACATATTAGGTACACTCTCTCGACAAAAAATTTGGTGAAGTTTGCGAAGCGTAGCTTTCCCCATTTTTGTAATGACTTTTACCATTATAACGTGTTGTTCTTTCAAAAAGTGCTCCATTTTTAGTAATCGGAACAAACAGAGGTTACAGCTGTCAAATTTCAGAGTTGCCACTTGCATGGCAAAAAAAATATTCCAATTTTAAAAAGTGCGCTCTTACTGAGACACCCTATATAAATAAACCACAGTCTGTGTGAATTATAATTGAAGTTTTTCATTTTATTGAAAGCTCATCGCTGGACATCGACCGGACCAGAGCCTCATCCAACAAGCGGCTACAGCAAGATGTCTTCAGTTTCGCACGCCAAGTTGGTTGAGGTCCTCTACCACCTGTGTATTCCACCTGAGTCGCGGTTTTCCTCGTCCTCTCGGACGAGACCAAAAATCACTCGAAGAATTTTAGCCTCGAAGCAGCTTATAGCGTTTACATCCGATGTTGTGAAGGTTCATGTCTCTGCACCATACATGAGGACCGAGATGATAAGGGGTGACACTTTAATTGCTAGAACTTTACTACTCAATTGCCTTCTAAATCCAAAGAAGCAGCGATTGACAATTGTTTGATTTCAGCGCTATTGTTGTTTTCTTAGTTTATAGCGGATCATAGCTAGACAAAGTCCTTAACTACTTCGTTAACTTTACGAACGTTGGATCCAAGACGTGCGTAGAATATAGCAAAGCTTAAAAGTCAGCCGTGACTGTTCTTGGTGGCACTCTTACAAAAGTACAGAAAGATTATGCTGCCAGCCCAAACTGCACACCAAACAGTCCATTTTGCGTGATTCATTGTACGCTCTCTGATCTCATGCGGATTGGCTTTGTCCCAAATTGTACAACTTGCTTCTTCACATACACATACATCCAAAAATGGGTCTGAAGATGATGAAAGATAAAAAGCGTTACCTGATTAGCATATTCAAGTGTTTTTGAAAGCGATATTTGTCTAAATTAATTATTCCCAAGCCTCTTTCCTCCCCAGATATCGCACGCGCTGGGATCGTACACCGAGTACGATTGCTAGTCTTATCGGCACTTAAATAGAAATTATTTGTAATAAATAAAATAATAAAAGTGATTGCGATACGAATATAAGCAAGATAAGAGTTTGGGACTGCTTAATGCAAGCAGGTATAAAAAGGAAAAACAAAATAAATTAAAATATTACAAAAAATGCAAAATTTTAAAATTTTGATTAAAAAAAAAGCCAATTGAATAAATGACAGCCAATTTGACAGGTAAACCTTCAACAAAATGGACGCTGTCAACTGTCAACGTAACGTGCGTCGTTTTTTATTGGTCGTCCAGAAGCATTCGGAAGAGTACAGAAGTCTTCTGTAACCATTCCATTGGGCTGACTTTGACAGACGGAATGCTTCTGAGAAGAGCAGAACTCTTTTGTTTTGAAAACAGAATCGTCCGAAGAATGACACATACATCAAAAGCCGTTCCATTGGAGGTAGAAGAAGAAACGTCAAAAAAGACCAATGGAAAACGACATAAGTCAACATTGGAAAGCTCTTTACCTTTACTTAAAAAAACCCATAAATTAAAACTTCTAGTGTCCGCAAAACAACAAAAAATTAAACTTTACCTAACCATTGAACAAAATGGATTTGTTTCCAAATTCAGTTCAAGACATTTTGATTCTGAAATTGGAAGAATTTAGGACTAGGAGTTGGATTCCTATTTCACAAAATAAAAATATCGTTCGTGTGGAATTCTGAATTCTTCTGGTTTTCGATTCTGAGAAAAAACTAAGAAAAAATAGAGTGGCGCGACAGCTCTTGAAGAGCCAAGGCCTAAGTGGCTTACTCTCATTAACAATTCTCTGAGTGCGTGTGGAGAATTGAGGGGACCAACAATTTAACGCCGATTCGGCAAAGTTGAGAAGCACTTTTTCATGACAGATTAATACTCTTGGAAGATTTGTCAGGTCTTCGCAAGAGGCAGTACCCGTGAAAGATGAAATAAAAACTTGGCCTGAGTAGGACTCGAACCAACGACGTTCTGCTTAGCAGCCAACGCACTTACCAACTAAGCTACGGGCAACTATAATCATTTATTTCCTCCGTCATTTTGTTAGTCAAAACAATCTCCTTAATGCAAAGAAACAATTGAAAAACTAGTCGGATGGGAAAGTGTGTACGAAATTCTAAATAAATCGGTAAATGTACTTTTTAAATAACAGAAATCCTAGGACCTAGAGACCTATTGTCTTGTTTAAAGAACCATTGTTATGTGAACAGCTTTATTTGAAACTCATCTGCTTATGAAATTAATTTATAGAAATTAAAGTCTACCGTAGCTTACCTATCCGTCAGTACTTGAACTAAACTCTTGCGTGTGATTATTCATTTCTTCGCATCATTAGCCCACATACACAATAATTACACTACTTACAATTAGATAGAATTTACAATACAATACAAATCAAATAATGTAATGTTCATAAGTAGTAGACTTTAAGAATAACTAAAAAATAAACTATTAGGCCATATAATGCAATCTTAAGTAAATTAAAAAACAAAAAAATAATAATCATAATAGAAAAAAAAAAGAAAGTAGTGAATTATAAATTGCTTAATCTTAAAGTAAAAAACGACTGATTATTTTTTATGATATAAAAATACATAAGAACTTAAATTTGAATAATTTTGTAAATCTTGACACCACGCCTTAAACTTAAATTCTATTCGTAATAATTGTCTGAAGGATTTTTCGAATTTCTAAACTTTTCTACTGTTTCTATCACCATTGTAATTTTTTGGTTCAAGTCAAAATCTTATAAATTTGTACAATTTCATTCTCTCGGCATTTAATCGTCTAAAACAAAATAAGAATAATAATTGCTCAAAACCAATCATCAATTTGTACGAGTATTCTATTGAACTACATAAAAAAGAAGTGAAACAAACCCATAACCATTAAGTACATTTTCTTTTGTGAAAAATAAATGAAAACAATTAATAAACTGTAAGAACTACAATATTAAGTATAACATTAAATCATTTAAAAATTAGTTTCTAAGTTTGTCAGTAAGAATAAATTATATTGTTAATAAAAAAAAACTTAAGAAAAATTAAAAAATCTACATACCAACTCAATAAAAATGCATTTAAATTAAAAAAAAATACTGTTTTTTATTTATGCAATAGAGATTCGAGAGTTTAGGTATTTTGTTTTAATGACTCATGTAGCCATGTGAGGCCGCACAAAACAGGGTGCATGAGATCGTTTCTACTTATCCATGTATCACCTTATTCTTTAGTTGGCCGGAGGCGGATCACCTTTTTGGCAGGCCTGATTAACCCTTAGGCTAATTAGGCTGCAGCCTAGGGCGCGAGGATCGAGGGATGCTGAAATCGTGCCTTCGCAAGCACTAATCTAGCATAATTACATCTACCCTACCTATTTCAACTAGACCGAGACAAAATATGTAAACTAAATGCGAAAATCAGAGTCCTTGATTTAACAATAAATTTTGAAATTTTAAAAAGCGCGCGTACAACAAACACTGACTTGTTCCTCGAATCGGTCGGTGGTTGAGTGCATTACTCTGTAATGCGTTTCGAAAGCCAATCCTATTCGAATCTGATATTCGATTCGTTTATGAACGTACTCTGTAAAATGTTCGAATCGAACAAAAAAATCATCTAGTACTATTTCTATTTATAGAATAGATTTGCCGAGTCTCGAAGTATTTCTTATTAGATCTATCAAAGCAAAAATCAAAAACTAAAAAAAAAAAACTAAACAACAAACAAGGCGAGATTATTCAAATTAATTTTTAAAGAAAAAATACAAAATTCAATAAAAACTTAATAAAATGGCCTCGGTTGCTCTATGAATGGATGAAGAAAATAGAGAAGTTCACCGTCTCTCATTCAAAAAAGGCGATAGTCTGAGGTGCGTTTTTGCGCTGACGATAGTTGACTATAGTTTTTGTGTCAAAAAAAAATGGTTGATGTGTCATAGTTGAAATAGTTAGATATAGTTGAAATAATCCAAAAACGCTTTTTAGTTAGGTTTGGTTGAGCTGTCAAACAAGAAAAACAAAAACAAATCTTTTGAGGTTACATTTTTCTGTTCTTTTGATCATAATAATTGAAACTCTTTGCTCTAAATTTATTCGTAAAATTCAAGAATGATCCTGATATTGTAAGTTTTCAAAGACAATTGAAATAAGAACATATTTATTTATTTTTGAACAACCCACAGCAAGAAAGGCAAATGGAATATTCGAACTGAAGACCACCCTCCATAAAAAAATCTTCAAGTTGTTCCAAGTAAGCCAGCTCCTGATATTCTCCTAATTGCTGCTTCCAGATTCGCTGAAAAACTATCAAATCAATATCTAGTTCGTGCTTCTATATAAATAAACGGAGATAGTCTTTATTTTCTGATACTAATGAAACATTTTTTTTTTTATTGTCGACAGAATATATAAAAGCAATAATAACAATAAGGGCTACGAATTTTTCTTGTGTCTCGGATTTGCCGATCAAATTTTTCAAACGTCCTTCGCATGTTTCTTGTTGATTGTCTTTCAGCTTACTGATGGCTTCGTCCTTCTCCTGGACACTCTTGTACATCGCTTCTGCTCGGCTTCCAGCATTGCCTCGACTTCGGTCAGCTGGTTGTCAGTGATGGTGCATGCATACTTGATTCGTTTTCGTAGTTGTCTTCGAGGTTTTTGAGTTCGATAGCTGAAGCCGCATCGATGGTGTTTGAGGACTTTTTCCGCTCTTCGTTTAGTTCACGAAGGAGTTTCTCGTTCTCCAAACGATGAGCATTGGAAATTTGTTCGACGACCTAAAAAATACAATAAACGTTAAATGAGATCTGTTTGGAGTAAAAACCTTACCTAAGATTTCTCCTCCATCTTCTCCTGCTCGGCCTATTCCCACATTTTGTGCTCTAGTTGCTTCTCCACCTTCCACAGGTTAAAGTTTGCCTTTCGTGCCGACTGACGTTCGACAATCATCTGCTCATGGGCAGCGGCCAACTTGTCCTCCAATTTTTCGTATTGCTTCTCGAGTAGGTATATCGCCGACGCTCTTCGGTCGTTCACTGAACTTCTCAGCCATGTCCTCTCGAAATAGGGATGTTTGCGGATCGCAGTGTAGTCAATTCGATTGGAAGGGATTGTGACCAGGGAGAGATTGAGATTCTTGAAATTGGCGCTGACTTTTAAGTCACTTGGAAAGGCGATCATTTTCTTGGCGTGACTCTCCTCGCAGTGACTGAGGATTTTCGAGTATGTCTCGTGGACATTGTGGCATTGTCCTCGTGAAATGGTGTGACTTCGCAGATGAGTTCATAGCCTATAATACCCATGGACCAGGAGTCACAGCTGACCTGTAAGTAGTTTTTTGCATCAATGTTTTGTTTAAAACTCGAGGTTTGAAAGAACTTACGCTCTGCTGGGATTTGGTCAATCTGCAATAGGAAATTGTCTCGAGCAGTTCTGGAGCAATGTAATCAGGAGTTCCAACCGGCGAGGAACTGTGCACATGCCCGTCACCATTCAAGGCAGCGGGATTTCAAAAATATTCCAGTTTGATGGCGGTCGATTAGAATGTTTTCCGGATTGACGACGCGATGGACATAGCCCATGCAATGGAGAGCATGAATTTATGAAAATTATGAAATTATGAATTTATGAATTTATTCTGATTTTGAAAAAAAAGAGGATTCCCTTCGGATTTTAAAACCAGAATGTTTTTACGAGTACACACAACACTACACATTTTGAAACCAAAAAAAAGTGCACGAGAGAAATTTCCTCATGATTTGTTTTCGTTTTTCTAACAGGCCGACTCCACTAGAGATAATTTCTCTCAGAATACTCATCCTGACATGAAAAGTCTAATGGAGTCGCGTTGTTTGTTGTTGTTTCTGAGAGAAATTATCTCTAGTGGAGTCGGCCTGTAATGAAGTTCCTTTTGCAAAATCTCCGGCGAAATAAAGTTCTTTTTTCCGATAAGTTAAAATTTGTAAGGGGAACCTTATTTCTTTATTTTGTAATGAAATAATTGAAGACGAACAGAAATACTTTGATTGCAATTAAATTTGCGGCAGTACGGATACGGACGACAATTGTGATTACGAATCGTAACTATTGGCGTGCAAAAACGAGAAATAGTCAACCATTGTTGATTATAGTTGATTAGTCAGCGCAAAAACGCACCTCTGTCCCACAAACTGTTGGAAGTGTTTCTCGCGTCCGAGACGTTCAAACGTCCCTTGGCCAAATCGGAATGAGCACACATGAATTCCACTATAATTTAGAATTGCTTTTGTTTGGTATGCACATTTTTCGCTGATGATTCCCTGTAATGAAATTTATTTGCTTAGATTTTGAATACAATTATTATTTCCTTACTTACATTTTGTCTATTTCACACAACCAAACACAGTTTTCCTTTTGTGACCTTTAAAAACGACCTTCGGATCGCAATCCGTTACCTCTCTTGGTGTAGAAACAAAAGTTCCGTTTTCGAACGCTTATGAAATTCGGAAACGCATTGCCAGGTACGAAAAACCGAATGCGGATTTGTCATTCCGTAAGTACTAGATTTCTTATCCGCATTAGAAATATAGTACAAAATATTCGTTTTCGAAAATATTAGCTTCCGAAACGCATTACAGAGTAGGGCCCCAGGGTTCAGGAGACCATTTCTACTTATCCATCGATCACCTTATTCTGCATCCAGGCAATCCTTAAGTTCGAGACCATAGTTGGCTGGAGGCGGATCACTATCTTGTTGGAAATGTCGTGACTTAACTTGATTATCTGTTGAATGAAATTTTTGTTCAATTATTTTATACCACTTATTGAGCCAATTTAACTCTCACCGGGAGAGCTAATTTAATTAGGGTGTTGAAATTTGACAACAAGTCAGACAGGCAGAATTATACTCTTAACTCCCCTCTTCAGGGTTGCCAATGTTAAAAATTATATAAAAATTATCAATTCTTGGTTAACTACCAGGTGATGCAATAAAAATGTGTAAAAACCCAAAAATATTCGAATTTTTATGTTTTAGATTTTCCCGAGTAAGATAATGAAATATATGAAAGTCACAACTTTGCTCGGCAAGAAAAATTGAGCATCATTTAAAATTGAATATCTAAATAAATAAAAGAGACTCTTGAAAAGCCAAGGCCTAAGTGGCTTACACTCATCAGTCATCAATAATTCTTCAATTTATCTACAATTTATCTAACGTCGATTCCGAACGGAAAATTTGAGAAGCACTTTTTCATGACAGATTGATACTCTTGGAAGTTTTGTCAGTTCTTCGCAAGAGGTAATACCTAAAGCTAAGTATACACGATTGGAAGATCTTCCAATATTGGCCGATATGTCAAATGTCTTCCAACAGCAACCAATGAGCTTTCAATTGCCAATTTTCTATCAAATGATATCAATTTTTTTTCTGTCAGTTTTGAGACAAAAAATTGGGTGTTTATAAAAATTGGTGAAAATTTGTTTTGAAAAATCTTCCAATATTGGAAGATCTTCCAATCGTGTATACTTAGCTTAAGAAAGATGAAATAAA
The DNA here is from genome assembly GCA_943590905.1 of Sphaerophoria taeniata. Classification (NCBI taxonomy): domain Eukaryota; kingdom Metazoa; phylum Arthropoda; class Insecta; order Diptera; family Syrphidae; genus Sphaerophoria; species Sphaerophoria taeniata. Next base: position 33,475,060 of record OX016541.1, read on the forward strand.
AACTGTATGTATAATTTGTTTTTGTGATATTTCAACACCGTAGTCAATTTCATTTTTGCATTTGAACTGGAGTTAAAAATCAGCCTTGCTTTGTGTTTTGGTTGTTCATTCGCGACGAATTAAAAACTCTCATATGAAAGAAATGTCAAAATCGACAAATTTTCGTTCATTCGTTGGTCATTGTTCGAGCTCATGTGAAAAGTGCTTTATAGCTATTTCACGACTGCCAAGCCGATCATCAGACTCCTTTATTAGTGGTGCTGTCTAGTTCTTTTCATAACTTGACAGCACCACTAATAAAGGAGTTTTATATAAAAACCTTATTGTCACGAGCTGGATTCGAACCCACGCATTCTGCGTAAGAGCCAACCACTACGCCATGGCCACTACTATTAAATTGAATAACTGGCAACCCTAAAATAATATTAGCTCAATTTTAACGTAGTTTTAAAGGTCGGCATTTCTACTTAAAAAAAAAGTCTAAAATGATGGCCCTCCCCTAAGAAATTGATCTTAGGCGTTAGGCCCCGATTGCCGTTGTCGATCATTAATCGAATCGAAGAAATTCGATTGGTTTATTCCTGGGGCCCTACTCTGTAATGCGTTTCGAAAGCCAATCCGATTCGAATCTGATATTCGATTCGTTTATGAATTCGTACTCTGTAAAAAGTTCGAATCGAATAAAAAAATCATCTAGTACTATTTCTATTTATAGAATAGATTTGCGGAGTCTCGAAGTATTTCTTATTAGATTTGCGGAGTCTCGAAGTATTTCTTATTAGATTTGCTGAGTCTCGAAGTAATTCTTATTAGATTTGTCAAAAAAAAATCAAAACAAAACAAAACACAAACAAGGCGAGAATGTTCAAATTAATTTTTAAAGAAAAAATATAATTCCATAAAAACTTAATAAAATGGCCTCGGTTGCTCTTTGAATGGATGAAGAAAATAGAGAAGAACACCGTCTCTCATTGGTGGTCCTTCTGCATTTAAAGGTGGCGATAGCCTGTCCCAAATTGTTGGAAGTGTTTCTCGCGTCCGAGGCGTTCAAACGCCCCTTGGTCAGATCGGGATGAGCAAATTTTTGGCTGATGATTCCCTGTAATGAAATTTATTTGCTTAAATTTTGAATAAAATGATTATTTCCTTACTTACATTTTATCTATTTCACACAACTAAACACTATTTTCCTTTTGTGTCCTTTAAAAACGGCATTCGAATTGCAATCCGTTACCTCTCTTGGTGTAGAAAGGAAATATTCGTTTTCGAACGCTAATGACTTTCGGAAACGGATTGCCAGGTACGAAAAATCCGAATGCGGATTTGTCAATCCGTAAGTACTAGATTTCTTATCCGAATTAGAAATAGAGAGTACAAAATATTCGTTTTCAAAAATATTTGCTTTCGAAACGCATTACAGAGTAGGGCCCCTGTTTGGTATTGTGTAACGTAATCGATGGACGAATGCGCTATTGTGTATTAACTCACAAAATATTGTCTTTATTGTGAATATTTTCAATTTGACATTTGTATAAACTCAATACAAAGAAAGAGCAGGGGCCCTACTCTGTAATGAGTTTCGAAAGCAAATATTTTCGAAAACGAATATTTTGTACTCTCTATTTCTAATTCGGATAAGAATCTAGTACTTACGGATTGACAAATCCGCATTCGGATTTTTCGTACCTGGCAATTCGTTTCCGAAAGTCATTTTGGTTGGAAAACGGAAATTTTCTTTCTACACCAAGAGAGGTAACGGATTGCAATTCGAATGCCGTTTTTAAAGGACACAAAAGGAAAATAGTGTTTAGTTGTGTGAAATAGATAAAATGTAAGTAAGGAAATAATCATTTTATTCAAAATTTAAGCAAATAAATTTCATTACAGGGAATCATCAGCCAAAAATTTGCTCATCCCGATCTGACCAAGGGGCGTTTGAACGCCTCGGACGCGAGAAACACTTCCAACAATTTGGGACAGGCTATCGCCACCTTTAAATGCAGAAGGACCACCAATGAGAGACGGTGTTCTTCTCTATTTTCTTCATCCATTCAAAGAGCAACCGAGGCCATTTTATCAAGTTTTTATGGAATTATATATTTTTTCTTTAAAAATTAATTTGAACATTCTCGCCTTGTTTGTGTTTTGTTTTGTTTTGATTTTTTTTTCCTTTTGATTTTTTTTTTGACAAATCTAATAAGAATTACTTCGAGACTCAGCAAATCTAATAAGAAATACTTCGAGACTCCGCAAATCTAATAAGAAATACTTCGAGACTCTGCAAATCTATTCTATAAATAGAAATAGTACTAGATGATTTTTTTATTCGACTCGAACTTTTTACAGAGTACGTATTCATAAACGAATCGAAAATCAGATTCGAATCGGATTGGCTTTCGAAACGCATTACAGAGTAGGGCCCCAGGCAATACAATACAACTGTAACCTAAAAGTCTCAATAAAAGTTCAATTCAATTCAAATTGTTGAGGGTTTTATTAACTGGAATAGTTATTTGTTTTTATTTTTTAAATGAGTGGAATAGAATTATCGTTTAGCGATAGTGACACAGATAGTGAAAATTACCAAAAACAGAAGGCATAAATCAGAGACACCTCTAATCCTCTCGCACCATTAAGCTTCAATTTGAACATTTACCACCTTTGCCTAGTCTGGGATTTTTAACAAATACCCTTGGCGATGTCAAAGTTCGCCTGCATATGTTTCACCAAACTTCTTTCCATTTATTTTTATTTGTTATAGCGTTTGTCTGTATAGAACTCGTGAAACGAACATTTCATTGTTTTTTTTTTTTTTGTGAAAAAATTATAAATTGTAAAAAAGACACATTTTGCTCGCAAGATTAAAATTTCAACCAGCTTCTTCATGATTCGATCAGAAAAAGGCGATTGAAGAAAATCGACTGTGCAATCGAAGAGTTTCGATCACAATCGACATTCGCAATATGAAATAATGTAATCGACAATCCATGATCGAAAAAAGTCGATCATCGATTAGAAAATCGACACTCGCATCGCAATCGGGGCCTTAGTATAGGTCAGGTTACACCAAAGTTATAGCCTTTTTTTAAATACTCAATAAGAGAATATGTCAAAGTTCAAAATCAGACTTTATTGTAGAACAATTTTCTTCATCCCAAAGTATGACAGACGAATTACTGGAAATTGGAAACAAAGAGTATAAGAAATGATTTTTAACATGCCTTTATTTCATTTTAAATAACACAAATCTGGTAAACAGATACAGACACATCGGACAATACTAATCATACCGTTTCCGTGTCAGCATTTACAGCAAAATCGAAAGTACCTATACAATCGACAATAATTATTCTATTCTTCCCCCTAACTCAAAAATCGTTTGTAGGTCTTGGTAGTGAATTTCATTTACAAAATTTAATTGCAAATTGGTTAGATTTGTTCCTATGACTTTTTGTTCGTTTTCACTGATAATAGCAACTGATAATAGAATTAGCATCAAAATCAAATAATCAAATATAAATTGAATTAAATAATTGTTATTTGCTTTAGCCTGAAGATAATTGCATAAACTATTAGTGTGTGTTATTTAATAAATAAGGAAATATTTATCTAGGTACAACACAATGAAATTCGACATACGAAATGTTTGTTTTGTATTTTGTTCAGATTCAAGGAATTATTGTTTGCTTAGCTAATTATATTCAAATGAGGGCAAGAGAGCATCAAAATACTTTGTAAAATGTTTGGGGTTGTTTTTCACATTTGCAGAATTTTGAATATTATTTTATTAAAGGGTAAAACAAAAACATACTTGTTGTAAGTATTAAGGTCGGTCGGTCCGTGGACATGTTGAAGGATTTAAGATTATCAGCTCGCCATCCACCTTTCCTTTATTCGAAATCGTTTTACTTGATTTTTGTTTTACGAACCTCGGGAAAAGTGAGAAAACATGAATATGTATCTAAAAGCATTAAGATAGTTTAAATCAGTTATTATTTTTGTTTACATCATTGCCCCTGCCATATTTCGCATGGATTTCCAGTGCATCAAATTAGATTACCTAATTAAAACCTCCGAGTAAGTATCTCTCAACTGTCGGCGAATAAGATTTTCGATTCACGATTTTTCGAATTAACAACGTTCAAAATAATTTTTTTTACAGTCCATCCGATGTAAAAAGAGGCAAGTCTTTTCGAAAAACGAATGACTTTGTCCTTCGGACTGCCTTCCGAAATATAAGTAGGTATATACAATATACATACATATACAACATTACAATAGTCAAGGTCAACTTTCAAGAAAACAACTTTGAACTTAAACTGCTGTTTAGGAGAAAAACAAACATCATTTCGGCTCAACCGTCTTTCACCGACTCTCGTGTCTTACAAGTAAGTAACAACCCGGAAATAGCCCTGTGTCCTTACTCCTTAACCGGCTATACAAAATGAGAAAAATTAAATTGCCAATAAGAATAAGGCATTCACATATTGTAAATTGAAGAAAAAGTAGTGGATTGAAATATTAGAAAAATCGAGAATTGAATTGTCTATTTCTATTCACAATGAAAAAAGTTTTCTACTTCCAATACATGAAAGCCTAACATTGCTTGGTAGTCGTATTCAACTTTGGTCACATTAATTTTCAAGCACAGATAATAAATTTATACAGATGTCTCATCCCTGCAGAAAAAAATGAAACATATTTTGCTCTTAACAGACAACGCCTTAACAGACAAGGAGCTTTTTGAAGCTTTTTTCCTTGCCTAAGTATTCATTTATGGGCAATGAGGCGAGCGAGAATAGATTTTTAATGCATTAAGTGAATGCGTTAAAGCTTTTGGAAAAAGCTTTTTTTTTGGTAGCTTTCAGTTTCATATATCATTTCTCGCCATAAGGGTGAGACATCTGTATAAATTTATTATCTGTGCTTCAAGCTTAGTAAAACGATGAACTTAACCAAAATGTGACCAGGAAAAAGCACCAGAAAAAAAAGGAACAAGCTTTCGATTTTTTTCTAAACCGAGACAAAGTCGGTTGAACAGGTTTATGGTTCACTTTGCAATAAAAACCGTTATTTAAGCTACTCAATAGTCAACACATGTAATAAAGGGAATTTGAATTTGAATAGAACTGGTTTCTTCGAAAATTTGTTAACCATAACAGCGCAGGATTCATAACATTTCTTTCGAAAATTGATGTATTATTATCTACAAAAAAATTTGTGTCTTAAAAAAAAGGTTCTTCGAAACCATAGGCAACAACCATTTTTTATAGCAACAACGAAATTTTTCGGAGTAGTTACAAGAACTCAATGGTCTTGAGTTCTTTTAGTGAGTAAAGTTGCTAGAAAAGAGGGTAAGTGAATCTTGTTGTTGCTATCAAAAAGGCATTGACAAAAATAATTAAATTGTTTTCACAGTTATTCACCCACTGACGCGACGATTGAAATTCAAACCTATTAATGAATTTTTAATTTTTGCAGAAATAACGAATGAATGAAAAAAGTAATTTTAGATACCTCCGTTCCAAGCCCTATTTCCTCATAAAAACTCAAAAGACGATATATTTGATTTATGATGTCTAAATTTACTTTTTAATCTCGAATACCTACTAATAAATTTGAGAAAACATTTATTATTTGGTGGCGAAAAGAATTTAAGTTTATACGAACTTTCAAACTCTATTCGCGTTCCACACAATCCACACCCACAACGAACAAAACCTCAAAATGTTTCGGTTTTGGTGGTGAATGGTGTTCGCATTCGCTACGAATCTATATTCTCTCTTGTAAAAGAAATGTCAAAATCGAATCAAATCATTCGTTGGTCGTTGTTGGTGGTCATGTTGTGATTTACTCTTAGTGCATTTGTAATAAATTCGACCTCATGAAAGAAGGATTTTCAATTCCTAGAACCTAGAAGAGTAAAGAATTCAAACCTATGAACTAAAACATATACAACGGTGGTGGTCCGATAAGTACTAAGCATCACCGTCTGATGACGCCACTATTGCAAGACTACCATGTATTATAACACCATAGGATAATTGGTAAAACCTATTCAATTCGTTTCCGGAAGAGAAAGAGCGTTTGGTTGGATGCTGCGTACGGTGCGAGTCAAAAACAGCTATCACGGAGGATAATAATGACAGAAATCCACGATCTCGTATTGGCTTGGCAGACGCCCAATTGAAGGTGTAAAAGCGATATCTAAGACAGTAGGCATTGCAAACAGTGGCGGATCTAGGGTTCCTGGCGCCCGGGGCAAAGCGAAAAATGTCCGCCCCCTCCCTATTTGCTGTACGAAAAACATTAAGAGTATTTTGAGTATTAATAGGTTATTAATTATTAAAAGCTCATATGTTTGAAGAATTGTATTTCATATCGATTCTTTTGTCAGTTACACTTACAACGGAAAAAAACATTATTATTTGTGTTTTTGCACGACAAAAAAATATTACTTTCAGAATATAACTTTTCTGGCCTTGATTGCCACAAATTCAGCAATAATATCATTGTAGTCGAGTGATAGTACCTAAAGCTAAATTTGACAGCCTGTCTTGGTTCATGGTTGTGCGGAGATAAGATTTTATCAATTTCAGTTTACTAAATGATCGCTCACACGAAGCCACGGACAATGCTAGAGTCAGTTAGCCCTAACTCGAGTCAACTCGGTTTTTTTTTTCAACTCGAGTTAGCTAACTCGGTTTGTCAACTCGAGTTGAACGGTCCAACTCGGTTTACCTATTCGGTTCGCTAACTCGGTTTGCAAAAAAACCAACTAGAGTTAACTCGGTTTGTAAAATTAACGGTTCGGCACATAACTAGTTTCGAGCGTTCCTTTTCCTTTTGATCACATCATAAAACACTTACACTTGTATTCTATAGGGAGCGTTTACATGCGCATCGCCGCGGGAAAATATGAATTTTCGAAACATATATTGTTACTTGTAAGTCGGACTCGATTTAGCGCCTCTTAGATTTGGCGCCCGGGGCGCTTACCCCTTTCACCCCTCCCTAGATCCGAAGTACAAGTGCAACAGTGCAACCACTTCAGAACCGTGTTTAACGATGTTTGAGCGTGACCCGAATGAGTGTCTGTGTCGTTTCGTGACTGTCAACTGGTGCACACCAGAGACTAGGAAACAATTGATTTCAGTCGGCAGACGATCTCCGAAGAAGGCAAAAACTGTCTAATCGGTTACAAAAGTGAAGTTTTTTCAAACGATCGGATCCACATCATCAAGTCAAATAGACTTGGAGAAGGGAAAAACCGTCACAGGGCTTTACTATGCCGAATTGTTTTTCCGATTCAACGTCAAATAAAAAAAAAATGCTCCTCCACCATGATAAAGTGGCCGGCGCGACGGCTCACACTGATCGAATTGGGCTACACGAACTGTAGTGCCATCCAACGTATGGGTCCCTGTGGCTTTGTTTCCTAATATGAAAAAGCCACTTGTCTATCAATTTTGACGAATTGAATGAATTTGAAAAATGAATTACCCCGTATGTACCTATGCTATTCAATAAACGAAGGAAGCAAGCTACGACAGTTCAGAGAACACAAAGAACCAGGAAAGACTAGTTATCAACGTCAGAATGTTAAATTCAAATTTTTGAATAGAGAACATTTTGATTTCCCCAAAATTGGACACACGGTTAATCCATGGTCGTCCTTCATTACAAAAACCAAGAAAATGTAGCTCGTGTACAAAACTTTTAAACCAATTATTCTGGGTAACTGTTTTGCTTTAAAGAAGTTTAAGCTTGCAAACAAATCCATCAGACATTAAGGTCTAATGTCTACTTGAAGTGGGCTGTCTATTTCCAGAAGTTTTAAACTCCATGCTTAAATTGAAAAGTATTAAACTTTAAACAAACGTTTCATTTGTCCCAAGACGGACAATTAAGAACTTAAAAATAAAACTGAACTCTGGAAGGACATCCATTCTTCCTCCTCTTTTTTGTTTCTTTCAATTAAAATTTTGAAATTATTTGGATTGTTTGTGTTTTGCTGGAATTTCCTAAGCAAGCTCTGAAATTCAGAAACAAAAAATCAATTCACTCATTAGTGTTAATGGCTTATTTTGCATATATAGGGATAACCTCATGAAAAGCTAGGAAGCTTAGATCTCTGCCCTTCTAATATAGCTGGTTGCAATTGGCTATGCAGAATCGGTCCAAATGCCCCATTGCAGCAAAGGCAATAAAACCTAAAGCTGTATTCATACTATTTACGAATTCCAACGAAAGACAACACTAGAAAACTATAAATGTCGTGGCGGGCCGGGTTCCTCCTCTGCAAGTCATCAAGGGAAAAATCCTATGCAAGAGAACTCTAAATAATACACAGACATATGCTTTCCGTATCCGTATCCTTTTTTCTTAAATATTTTTATACTTAGAAATAACAAAGTTTTCCCCGATGCATATAGGAGTACAATGAGTGTTGAATATTGTATGAGAACTCTAGATATAATTAAAATTGCTCACAAACTTGTCGTCTCTGCTGGCGCTGCATCGTTCTGCCTGCAATAGGAAGCATCACCAGCGACCAGCCAGTCTGATAATAATAATTTCAATTAAATGTGCAAATGGAAGCATGGGAAATATAGGATAGTATCAACTCTATGGAATGCGTCTGTATCTACGTCGGTCGTCCGTCCTGCTAACTAACTTATGCAAATGGTCAAAATGAAACGTTTAACAAGGCTCGGCGGGGACGACGACGACGACGACCGAGGACGTGAACGACGACGATGCAATTTAGTTGGTGGTTCGCTTCTCGCTGCAGGGGTACCTATCATCAGCTTGATGGGCGGTTTGAGTTTGTATGCGAGTCCACTGCAGCGCAGTCTTTTGATAGCTGCATGAATATTAAAAAGGGGGAATTTTGCACAATAAACTTGTTTGTTTAAGAATTTCACATAAAATATTTCCTTAAAACATCAGGGAAATCATAATATGGAGTTAGTAGGTCAGTTGTAAGTCCCAGATTGTTTTTTTGCGGTTTTAAAAGTTTAAAGAGACACAAGTGGAGAAGTGGAGGAGTTTTTCGACTTTGTATGCTTCAAGGGTTTTTATGGTGTTTTCCTGGGATTATTATTCTGCCATTTCTTGTTCCTAATTCTTGAACTCAAAATTCTTCCGGAGCAATTCCAACTTTAGTGTTTAAAAATAAGACAAAACACTGAACTAAACATATTTTAACAACCCCGATATGATCTCTTATTTCCGTATTTGCCTCAAGGACATGCCAAAGCTAAGCTAGGATGCTATCGATTTTGCCACCCACTCCGTTCGTTCGTCCACATAGCAAGCTGTCTATGTATATTTATATTAAAAGGGATGTTGCATTCCTGGTGATGGCATTATTCTGTTCTTCGGTATTCAATTTACAAAATTCCTGACAATCTTGTTGGGTGTTGATTTTTCTATTTCGAAACGGGGGATGAAAGGGGTTTAACAAGGGATGCGAGCACGGTTTGTTGGGTGAACAATTTAGCTGATGGGTAAATGCTTTGAGCTATGCTAGTATCTAGATTCTACATTTTTAATGTAGATTTAAAAGGTATAGTTGTTAAAGAAGGTGCCTTTTGCTTGAATTTTTTACTGATGCGATATAAAAGTATGGCTTAATTTGTGTAAAGTTGTTCCTGGAAGCGCCATTTAATTGAATTATCAACAAATAGAAAGAAAATTATAGGGAATCCGAAAATATTTGTTGATATTTTAGAATTTCCCGGTAAGAATGAAAATGAAATTCATTTGATGCTCAATCCGTAGCTAGGAACAGGGCAATATAGGAAAAAACCTCAACAGTTTGAAAATATTTTGTTCTCTCGATGCCTTGTCTAGGTACACAAGTTTTAGTGCGATGCAAATTTTGGATGGCACATATAATATTTCTTCACATATTATGAACGTATATCAAAAACGATTTTGGACATTATTGGGAGTTAAAAAAAAAAAATCCTTCATTCGACATTCTTAATTCATGGAAACGGGACCTGCCTGGCACACACAACGATCGCTGATCGTTGCCGGCAAAATGCCGGTGAGCAGCCGGTCACTGCCACTGTATCGCCTATCGCCGGCAGTATCGGGAAGTTGTAGCGTACGTGGTTATATACAAGCTTACCGATTTTTTGCCAACCATTCGACTGCTCTCGCTTCTTCAGTGTGAAATTGAGTACGTTGGAAACAAGATATTGCTTTTGAGGTCTGTCCTTCTCCTCTTCACCGCCCAGGCTCATATTTGCAGGACTTTCTTTCCCCTTCATCGAGATCTTGAACTCATAGCCTCTTTACTTTAATAGCAAGTCCATGAATACAACCCTGGATGTTGCTGGTATTTTTGTTAAGCAAGGCAACCATGTTTATTCGAGCCTCTCTTCAAAAAATTGGTCGATTATTGTTAAAGCTTTCTTGTACATACACATAAACTATTTGAATAAATAGTTAGCGACGGTTTATCCTTACACTGCAAAACATCCTATGCAGTGAATAACATGGCGGAGGCGATCAACGGTCAAGAACTTTCTAGTGTTCACGCACACATTTCTTTATCTTTTGGAAAATATACTTTGTGTTCACCGGAATTCATGTGGCTGTCCCTCTGGGCTTGAAACATGGATTTTTTCCTACCTTATAAATAGAATTTTTCAAGTAAAGTTCAGAAATATATTTTCGCCAAACTTTCACAGTAAAATCTGATCTGAGGCTAGTATAGTTTAGCGTCTCTTTTTTTTATCCATTAATTATGCACGGCTATGTGTTCGAACCATGGAAGTTCCTATCTATGGAGATCATAATGAAGATCTCTTAGAAAATAATAGATAACTATAATCGCTTTCAGTTTGTTTTTGTGCTTCCACTAATGGCTTTTTCCGTCAATTCCTTTGTTTGGCTGGAGTTCAAACAACATAAATATAATCGCTTTCTACAGCAAAATGATGACAGTAGTTTAAACCTTAACCCATCGACTTGTCAGAGTGTGACATTCTCATAGGAATGAGCAAATTTGTCTTATGAGTATGCTACATATATTTCAGAAAATCCTCTCTCGTATATTGATTGTTTAGACCGGTAAAAATCCGGTAAGTGTGGTAGCACCCGATACCGGTAAAATGTCGGCCAATTTTATACCGGCCGTCCAAAATCGATATGTGTGCAAGTAGCCTTACGTTTGAATTTCAATTTTTAATACTCATTCGTGTTTAAGATACAGAATTTTGAAAAAAAAGTTCAAAAATATTTTTAAGAATCTAAAAAATAATTTGGGCAATAAATACGTACTTTCAAAAAAAAATTCACTGATCGGACAACTAGAAAATCTTATAAAAAAAAACGGTTCTTTGAAAGGAACAATTCAAAAATAATTTTTTTACATTAAATCCACTAGTGTTTCGAAAAAATATTTTCAAGAATGTGAAAAAAAAATCGTTGAAACCGTTTTTGAGCAAATTGAAATTTTTGGTTTTTGGCCGATACAATTGTATGGTGGCTATCCTAAATCTTAACTGACCCAAACGAATTCACTCAAACCTCTAATTTTCATGTTTGACGTCCAGTGGTTGAAAGGCTGCAAGTGCGTTTATAGCCAGACATAATCGCCGTATTGTCATATTTGATCAAAATCTCAATTTTTTTATGAATAGATACAATAAGTACCTACTTTTCATATCTTCTTATACAGGGTGGCGCACCAATTGTGCTACAATAAGAAATTCAAATAACCTTTTTTTTTAATCGATGTATTTCATTTATATTTTTTTTATTGGTTAGAAAATTAAATTTTATTTTAAATAGTTAGTTGTTTGTAAAGATTATAGACCGCAAATGACCTCCACGCTTTCCCACGCATATGCGGCACCTGGTCAAAAAATTATTCATTGCGGCCTGAAGAGTTGAAGTTGGGATCGCCTCAATTATTGTCGTTATGGACTGCTTTAATTCAGTTAAATTCCTGGGCTTCGTTTTATACACCTCTTGCTTGACATAACCCCATAAAAAGAAGTCTGGTGCAGTCAGGTCAGGTGACCTTGGGGGCCAGCGAAGAGTGGAGTTCCTAGAAATTAATTTGTTTGCGAATTTTTTGTTTAGCTCCGCCATAACTGGTCTGGCTATATGTGCAGTTGCTCCATCTTGCTGAAACCAAACGCTGTTGAATGGTATACGTCTTCGGCGCAGTTCTGGTCAAAAAACCTCCTTCAACATCTTTAAATAACGGTCCCCATTGACAGTAACGGTTACACCGTTTTCTTCAAAGAAGTACGGCCCGACAATACACCTTGATGAAACTGCGCACCACACAGTGACTCGTTCTGGGTGCAGTTCCGTCTCATCGAGCATTTCTGGATTAGACTCATTCCATATACGGCAATTTTGCTTGTTTACATTGCCGTTTAGATCAAAATGGGCCTCATCAGACATGAACAAACAATTGATCAATGTGTTGTCTTCTTCGGCCATTGATATCATTTTTTGGCAAAATTCCAGGCGAACAAGCAAATCCTGAGGGTTTAACTTGCTAGTAATTTGGACTTTGTACGAAAACAAGTTTAAATCGTCATGAAGTATCCGTTGTAATGACCGTCTACTAATTCCAATTTGCCCCGATAAGTTTCGGGTCGAAACGCTCGGATTGGCCTGTATTGCAGATGCTACTGCTGCGATTGTATCCTGAGCCCGAACATTGTCATCTCGATGGTACGGCCTTCGTGCGATGCTTCCGGATTCGGCAAACATGTTTACAAACCTCATAATGGTCCATCTATTCGGGGGATTACCGCCAAACTCCCGCCTAAATTCCCTTTGGACGGAAATGACGGACTGCAAAGCATGGTACCGTTGCACTATCCAAATTGTTTTCTCCGTATCCCAAGCATCCATTTTTATAAATCTAAATAGTAACCTACAAAATAAAAAAAAATAAGCCGATTACTCACACAGAAAAAAAGTTATTACGTTTTATTTTTGTAGCACGATTCGTGCGCCACCGTGTATATACCTACAAATGAATCGCAAAATGTGTTCGTAAGCATATAACTCAACAACGCCTGGAGCAATTTGGCCAATTCTTTTTTTTTAAATGTTGGTTGAAGTTCAAAGATGGTTTTTACGGCAAAAAGCTTTTTTTTTAATCACAAATTGTGCCAATGTTAAAAAACATGCTTTTTCAACCCCATCAAAATAAACAAAAAATATGATCAATTTCAAATATTGAAAATTATGTTTGTCAGATGTCAGATCTAAAATTATTTATGTAAATTGAAAATTTATTGTTTTATGGACGAAGGCGGCACAGAATTGGACCAGCGCAAATTTTGGAAACTGGAAAATTTCAAAATGGGTTTTCGAAAGGAACACGGAAAACACATTGGTTTTCAAAGGGTATGTGCATTGGTTTTAAAATTGCATATTATCGCATGTGCATTGGTTTTCAAATGCAAAATTTCAAAATGGATTTTCGAAAGGAACTCGGAAAACTCATTGGTTTTCAAAGAGCAGATTGCATGTAATTGTAGGTGCAGTGGATTTCAAATGGAAAACTGGAAAATTTGTGATGAAATGAAATGGAAAACTTGAAATGCAAAAAAAATTTGATTAAACAAAAATCTTAAAAAAAAACTCTTTCAAATGAAAGGCATTACTTTTGAAATGGTAAAATGGAAAGTTTGTGCTGGGGAACTGAGAAAAGTCTTGGAAAGCAAGTAATGAAAACAAACGCATTGGGAAAACATAACAAATTCGCAATGGAAAACTCCTCAAGAGCAAGAAAACCCCAAGTCATATTTTGGATGGATTTTAAAAAATGGGAAAATAGAGAATTCGTGACGGGAAAATCTCCTTAAGAGATTAGACCATAGGACGCGGCTCCACGAATGCTTACGAACCCAACTTCGGTCGTACTGTCAAGTACAGACATATGTTTACTAGCCTAACAACACGAATATGAATCTGCTTTTCCCCTTCATTTCAATATTAAGGAATTCAATAGGTACTAAATGTGAACCGAAACCTCCTCCCAAGCTCTTTCCGTATTTTCCACATTTCCTTATGCTCGCACTTTGAACAGTAAAAACATAGCAAGTAATGTGTTTGCTTTAATAATAAAATAAATAAAAATAAAAAAAACAACTGGGAATAAAAAATTAAACCATATTCGAAAACTAGAAGCAATCGAATTTTCTCGAGCATCATAGACATACGTGATCAGGTGCGTTTTACTTTCAAAAAATAAGTGCAACGGGGCGTATACTTACCATTTTGTTTTGTTTTTTTGATGTCGCTAGTTTCTTTAAAGATGGATCCATACGAATAAAAAAAAAAAAAAACAATGTAGACGATGAAAAAAATTTGAGGACAATCTAGCCAATCAAAGTGAGATCCAGCAAAATTTAAAACGCCTCAAGGCATTTACAAGAATATATGAAGCATTGACGAATTTCATGACCGATGGTAAAAATTAATTAAAATCAAATAATACAAGACTAAGTCCAATTTTATTTTCAAAACCATCTAAGAAGAAAAGTAAAACAGAATTATTAAATGAGAAGAATATGTTAGAAATCATAAAAGCTTCAAATATGTTGTTAAAAGATAAAGAAGAACTAATAGAAGCAGGAGAAAAAGAAGAAGAAGAAGAAGAAGGAAAAGATATGGAAGGAGAAAAAAGTGAAGAAATTAATTGTGAATAGAAAAAAAAATTGTTAATTTTCAGAAACAAAATATTAAGGATATAATTATATTTTCTTTTTTATACCGCTTATTATTAGGGATAGCTCACCAACACATTTTGTTTTTGCATTTTTTGGGCAGTTTTTTTTTTAAATAATTTTTGAATGGTGTGGAATTAAGAAATACATTAATTCTATAATTTTCATTTTCCTACAAAAGTAGGGGTACTTTTTAAAAGATCTATCGCTTCCCACTCAGTCTTCATGAAAATTTCGACGATATCTATCAAAACAGTGTGCGTTGGAGCACAGATAAAAAAAAACCGAATAGTTCTGTTCAGGAGAATTTTTTGCCCCGACTATAAAATATGTAGGAACAAAGAAATATCACATTACAAATCATTTTGAAAGGACTTTATTGCAATTTAAGTAGACAGTACGAAGTCTGCCGGGTCAGCTAGTATTCTATAAGAAAAACATTGCTTGCCTGTTGTTTTTTTTTTCAATTATCTTCAAGTTTCACTGCTCACGCCTTGTTTCATAATTGTCTCGATTGATCTTCAAATAATATTCCTAACACTTTTTAGCATACGATTTTGCTGTATCTGCAAACTTCTTCTCCGACTTATTTATTGCAATAAAACCCACTTCCACCAATTCTTCACAATGTTCAATTTTGGCAATAAACAAAAATATGTAGGTAGGTAGGTAAATACATTCCAACTAAACTGCAGTTTGCATTCTAAATCTGTTTAAGTGTTTTTTTTTTTTTTGAAAAATTCAAAACACCTTACAATTTATTCATCCTCTATATCTCTTAACTTTTCCACTTTCAGCCATTCGCAAAATAACAAATCAAAAAATTAAAAAAAAGGAAAAAAACCACATAGAAAGTATTGGAGCAAAAATCGAATTTGCAACTTTTGAGTTCGAGTTTTCTCCGCATCTCGACTCCATCAGATAAACAAAAATGAAATTTAAGCAAAAACGAAAAAAAAAACACAAAAATGAAATGATAAAAAAATAAACCGTTCATTCAAATCAATAGAGGAGGATAAACTTTTCCACTTTACAATGTTCAACTGTTTTCTTCGTGCTGGTTACGTTGAAGTTTTTTGCCAAGAAAAAATAAATAAAAAAAAAAAACAAAAAATCGAGTAGGAGTGCGAGATTCATGCTTTGGAGTAATTCGTCCAATTGAAAGGATTACCAATGTGGAATGGTTTCTTTTGAATTTCGGTTTAAAAAAGAGTAGATATCAAAAAACTATTATTTTTAGTTTGATGATTTTTCTTTTATCTAAAAATTGTTTTCCAGAGAATTTAGGATTAATTTAGAAAAATTCAGTTTCAGCAAAGAAAAAGCTTATTGGTAACCCTGTGCTCTGAACAATGACGGCCAAAAACGAGTTAACAGCGTTTATAACAGGCACGGAGAACTTTCCGACAGGGAAAACCATTTAAAAGTAACCATACACGAAAAACAACAAAGAGTTTTCCGAATACGGTGTTTTCACACACAAAAACCTGGCCAATCTTTTTACTTTCTCATTTTCCTCGAGGATGTCAGATGAGTTTCAGTTTTTGAATGGTTCTGCTATGTTTTATACAAACGAAAATAGCTTTTTTGTATATTATCATGAAAGTCCTTCAACACTCTAGTCTAGCTACTGAAGGGAGGGACTTTCCATGTGTCAGTCATCGCACAAAATTGAGGAAACAAATCTCCTGATCTGCAAAAAGTCCGAGGTCCTTTTTTTCAGAAAGAATGTGAAACTAATTAATTTGAATCTGAAAACATATTTATGAGAGAGTGAGATGAATGCAACAAAGGAATGCGTTTTCTTCCTTTCGGTTGTTCAAAGTCCAACCAAACGACCGACACACGACAACCGAGAAGAAGTTGCTAACGACCTCTAGTGCGCACTAATTAAGAACACTCTCACTCAAACACAAAACAAATCCATGTGAAGCGAGAGATTATTATATAGCGAACGGGAATGCAGTTGTGCGACACTGTACCGCAAACCCCACATCTTCTCGCCCCCCACATTATTCCTTGCATTTGCAAGCGTTTATAATTAGCGCAATACTCTGCACTCTTGCCGTCAAGTTAATTACAGGCATTAATTTTTAATTAACAGACAGAAAAAGGGGAAAGTCAGGAATATACAATATGGCAAATGGCACTGTTAAAAAAAATAAATAAATATAGCTACGAAGGAAGAAACGGCACACAGCAAAAAAAAGGATTCCAGCAGAGTGGCACGAGGCATAACACTTGTACTTATATAAATTGCGACGACAAGTTGAGGACATGATATATTGCTTGGAGTCGTTGACATCCTCGTTGTTTTATTTTGTTTTACTCCTTTTTGTCACTGTGTCTGTGTATTTAACGGAACGAAAAAAAAAACAAAATTAAACGTAAAAAACATTACCTACTGTTCCACATCCGGATCCGGCTTCTTTTCATAAGTGATGAATGTAGACCAATGAACTCCGAATGACGTTAAGGCTTAACACTTTACACATGATTAATGATTTTAGCATCATTTCTTGTATTTAAAATGTTGCCAGCCATTTATTCCAGGAAAATGAATTAAAATAAAAAAATGAACCGCCAGATTTTAAGAGAGAAATACAGTTCCTAGATATACGTATGTAATTGCGAAGGAGGTAAAGTTAAATAGCACTGGCACGTAATTACAATTATTATTTTTAAGTGGAGAACACCAGCTGGTGCTTGTTATATTGCCTTAAGTCCTTCTAGGCAATTTTATTTTGTTAATAACTTCTTCTTGTTTTAATAATATTTTAAACTAATTATACTCTTTTTCATTTACTTAAAATTGTGGATTGTTGAGTATTCCGGAAGAAGAATAGTGGAAGATAGAAAAATTACTCTACGTACCTAATTGTGGAACAACTGTAGAAATCCGAAAGGACTCAGAAGGTACATTGAACTTTGCTAAGTTGCTTTAATTATTATTTTAGTTTTGTATTTAATTTAAAAGCTTTGTTAGCTGAGAAAGTTAGTGGGCACAATAGCTCTGAAGAGCAAGCACCAAAGTCGTATTTAAACTCTTCAACATCAACAGTTCCTTGAGTGAGTGTGAATTTTTCTACGACAAAAAATACTCTTGGCAACTTTATTATCCTGCACCAAGGCTTAAGTCAGCAACATAAGCCTCATATGCGCTCACGCCCTCACAGAAGTAAAAGATGACGAGACCAGAAACAAATCCTATACTAGCAATGCCCTAGCTTCCACCGACGAACGCCAAGCTAGGAAGAGAGGATGTGTTTGTTGGAACACCAAACCTTCCCAGGGGCCAACATCGATTCGGACCAATACCATATCGTTGCCAAGGTAGTACAAGAGATATATCGACCAAAGCCAAAAGCAGGAGGTGCTAGAAAAAAGTATGACGGACGGCTACAATCGCAAGATACCACCAGATCGTTTTCCGACCGAGTGGCAAGTAACCTCATGAGAAGTACGCTCAGCATCAAGTGTTGAGTTGACAACCAGTAGCAGCATTGCCTGGAAGCCATTAGGGATGCTGCCTCTGATGTGCTGGGTACGGCCATTAAAATGAAACCCCTGGGCCCTGGTTTGATGAAGAAAGCAGGCAGGTACGTGCAACCAAACAAGAAGCATAGAAAGCAGCTCAGGAGCTCTACGAGCAGAACAGGAGAGAAGAACAAGCTTATCAAAAAGAAAATTGCCAAGAAAAGCTTGAAAAGTGATTGATCGATGATGTTGAGCGACTTAGAAGCAGAAAAGAGGTTCAGACGAACAACTCAAGTTTGCCGAGCACGAACTGAAGTCTTGAAATATTTACAACAGGAAATATTTTAGTGGAGTCACAGTTGTTGTATAATGTAGAACTAAAAGGTATAAACTTTGTATAACACTTTATCTAATTCTCATATTTATATAGAGACAAACATACATACTCCCCATCGATCATATCATTTACTCACAGCTATTAAGAATATACTAAGTCAGTCTTATACTTACTTTAGTTCAATAAAGACCTCTTTTTATTAAGTTAAAATACTTAAAAGTCTTTTCTTTAAATACCTACACATAACAAGAGTCAATGCTGAGGATATGGAAAAACCACATCTGATGACTGTAGGTACTACGGCAATAACGAATCAAATTCAGCTGTCGGGCAGAATGAACCATTCAATGGAGGCGACGCGACGCGACGCAGGCCAATATTTCCGTCTACCCGACCTTGAAGAAATGAAGATCGCAGTATCTTAACTTAAAACCAACAAAACCACAAGAGCATCAGCTCTTTAAAGCGACTGCACCAACTCATCTGCAGAATATGATCGGAAGAGAGCATGCCCGATGAATTGAACCTCAGTAATGTTTGCTCGATCCTGAAGAAAAGAGGAGACTTTCTAAAATATAGAGGCATCAGCCTCCAAAACAACACCCATGAGGATTTTTCTGCAGTAGGTTCTATGTGTGAACTGGTAGGTCCATATCAGTGTGGCTTTAGACCAGGAAAGTGCTCCATCGCGATCAAATATTCACACTACGGCATCGGAAAAAACCCACCAACTCCAAAACACCACCTACCATATTTTCATCGATTTTAAGGCTGCATAACACAGCATATATGGAGAAAACTGCTGCCCAGTTGCGGCATCACTAACAAGCTCATTTGTCTGAGCACGATGACAATGGAGAACTCATGATGCTCCATCACAGTCGGTAACGACAATACAGAAACTTTTAGTGTAAAAAAAGCTTTAGAGAAGGTGACGCACTGCGATGCAATTTCCTTTAACACCAGACTGGAAATAATAGTGCAAAACACTAGAAACACTATATCTTCCAGAACAAAACTCGAGAACACAGACGAATATTGATATTATTGGGAGAACACAGCGAGATGTCAATATTGAATTTGTGAGTATACAGACAGAGGTGAAAAAAAGTGGTCAATGAAGGCAAAACAAAATACATGTTGTCATCAAGAAAGGACACCCAACATTAGAGGAAGACCATGGCTCAGGTGGCGAGTGCGGCGTGTGAAACTGGAATCAGCTAGCTAAGAACCGAGCTTACTGAACACGGTTGCTGGGTGAGGCCCTAGCCTTAATGTACCGTAAAACTTTAAGTAAGTATAAGCGAGTAAGGGCTCAACGATAATGCAATTTAGCTCACTTAAGAACGCTTAAGTGAAAAAGCCAATACACACGAGCTCTATGAGCAAACTATAGTGTAATTAAGCATCGTTTGTTTAGTTTTCGTTCAAATTTTATTAGTGTGGTTTCATTTGCTCATTGCTTGAGTGAATTCGACAGCGTCAAAAAGAAGAAAAGGCCAAGCCTACAACTTTTTCTTACTTATGGAAATGTGTGTCCGGTTTTTTGACATTAGCTGAAATGCACTTAAGCAATTATAGTTCGGCCTTAAGGCTTAATGGGTATGTGCCTTTTTTTTATTTTTTATTGAGATTGTTGTTCGTCAACAGGATCCAAATGACTCAGCAATTGAACGCTTAAAATCAGCTTCATTATGACTTCGGAGAGCGGACTTGTGAAAACCGCATCGCCTGTGAGTGAAAGTTTGCTGGAATTGTCACCTATTCACACTGCTGAATCGTTCTCTTCGAAAATGAGTTACATAACTATGTTGAAAGACTTTTTATTCTCCTCAAACTGCGCAGAACCAAAAGCCAATGTGTCAATTCATCATTTGAGCATCAAAATGCCAAATCACCCCCATCCTGGCAATGTTAATTGACATTAATTCGTGAAGGAACGATGTCAAGGCTATAACTCGAAAAAATCAAGAATGTTTTTGGAAGTTTGAAGTGACAAATTATGAGACTATGAAGCTTTCTTAAACAACCATTATTAATGATGAAAACAATTTTTTAAATTTTGTTACGCTTATTTGCCATTTGGCTTACAATTTTTTGAACTTTGAAGTAAAGGTGCGACCCAACTGTTCAATTACTTATTACAAGCCCATGTTGAACAGTTCCACAATTTTAAACCCATATTTCCATTTCTATAAATAAATTTTGTTTAAGTATTTTAAAAACCAGAAGAAAGTCAAATTCGTCCATTAAAAATTTAAATTTTATTTTTTTACCAAAGAACCCAAGCTATTATTTTAATTTTGTACCCACTTTAAATTATAATAGAGTTTTTCTTCCTTTTTTGTAGGTATACAATATTCCTTAATTGTGAATATCTTAAATTTTAAAGAAGGATAGATATAAAACCACTCTCTTTAATTAATCACAAATTTAAGTATGGGTAAGAGCAATAGCAAATAGGTTCACTACACAATCTACATGTATAGATAGAAGCAAAAGGTGATTTGCATGTTTTATGCAAATGAAGCAATTCACAATGGCGAGAGCCCTTTAGGCCAAGCGAAAGGTATATATGAACCCGAAATGCAAAACTCCAGAAGCTTAAGCTTGTATTAAGGATCAGTGGGGCTATTCGGATCTACCGACCAAAATGGTGTGTGGTTTTGTTTCAACGAGAGCAGAACACTGTCCCACATATCGAATATAAGGAAAACAATATACGACGTAGGAGAAGGCTTCTTTAAGGCCAAGTTATAAGGACAACCCAAACGTTATGGTCCAAATAAAATCTTTTTTTAACATTACACCAGTAGAGCTACTCGCATACTCACACTCTATAAAAGATATGAGACCAAAATCAATGCAATTATAATTCGTGCAATGTCCTTCCAATTCCGCTCCGAACTACGTGTGCGGTTTGTACAATGCCAATACGAGCTACACAGACTCTAACTAATTCAAGCTCCGAAATTCAGGAACAGAGAGGCACTCCTATTCGATTTGACAAAATTTGCATGATTTCATATTCGGTTAATTTACTGTTCAATCGATTCCTTTTTAAAATTCTTCGGAGGCAAAGACTGAAGGGACATCGGGGCAAAATGGTAACCGTGGTGTGGCAGTGGCTGTAATATAGCCCAACATTCAAGCCAAAGATAACGAAATCAAAAATCGTGTCCAGGATATTCCTACCTTTTATTTGCCACACCAAAGAGAGAACTGCATCCAATCATGCTAATCGGATCGAGGGGATTTACCAACGTGGACCCCATAAAGTATTGGAAAAAGTTAAAGAGAAAAAAAAAAACAGAAAATAAAACCATTGCCATTACTTGCCACCAGGATTCAACTCGTCCGCTTATGTGGCATCGAGTGCATGACAGTCTGTAGTAAGTGAACATGCACATGAAATAGGACAGACAGTGGTTGTTTCAGGTACAGAGCAGTTAGCTCAGCTCCTTCATTTGTTAATGGTGTGAACTGTTCAAACATTGTCGTAGCTCGTTCAATCGAAGTTCATTTAATGTAGGGCAAATTGTGCACAAAACACACGCATAAAAAGCTAGCGTCGAGAATAGTAGAGTGTGAATCGGAATGGTTTCCTACACTTAAAAGTGATTCCTGATTGTAGTCTCTTTCTTCAGAGCCGAAATGATGAATCATATGAAAATGAATAGTTTAAGGGAGCTGTCAAATTCTATATTACGGCGCGGCGGTTATTTGAACGAAAATAGCGTTGCCACAATTACTTCATATTGTAGGTAAGGCTCTTTGATCGACTTTCTAAATTCTTATAGACACAAATAGGAGTTCATGCAAAAATGGTTTGATTTTTCGTCTCAGCCAAATTTGCATTTAATTTTAATTTTAAGTGATTTAAGATATTTCAAATCATTTGTTGCCTCTTGGTCGAAACTCTAAGCTTTCTACAAATATGTTTGATGTGTGAACAAAGTCTAAGCTAGCCGCTGTACAGTTTACCAACTGTCAATAGGACAAGGGGTGCTCATTTTTTTATCAGAAATCCGTCTGGCCGTCTGAATCGAGCCTGAGTAGCGTATACAAACTTAATCCATGATGTATAAAAGACCTTGGACAGAAAAAAGTGGCAACACTTATTTCCGATTTCGATTATAATGAAATAACCGAGCCGAGAAAGTATTTTTCACTCACGATAGCGCTACTACAGCGCTTACAGTGATATGAGGTTTTGGTTTTGTCTTCTTACTCGAGATGCTGCACCACCTGCAACGGGCGAACGGCCATATTTTTTTGAATCCCCATGTCTGTCTCTAGACTCAAATGGGTATCAAATTTCAATGTAGAGGTTCAGGTTATGTATGTGGTTTGCTGTAACATAACGACAAAAGATCTGTATCCAAATTGCAGCCATCAGAACTCAACAACATTCAATTGACTGATTTTATTGGTTTATGTTAATTTTCCTGATGCAATGGATGTTGTTGGAAGTTTTGTCCTTCTCTTCGATGACGACTACGAGATGATGGCACAGTTGCTAGTGCTGCTGAGGATTCCTGCTCTCTAGGTACTTGTGCAAATAATACGCGAAACGAAAATTACAAACGTTTAATATACGGTGTTGCATATGTTTGCCATGTGGAGGGGGATGGCAAAATGTAAATTCATCAGAAATGGAAATTGGGCAAGCATCGATTCAGCTTTGTCATTCGGGGGAGAGAATGGCAAACAGATGAGCAACATTCTAACCTAAGGCCTTGGACTTGGTTTTCATTTAAGATTTGTTGAAATTCGATGGGAATAATTGACTTTTGTAAAAGCTTATCGAGTATAATATATTTTTGTTTTGTTATTTCAGAGACTGTAAGTGAGGAGGTCGAAGTTTGCAAATAGGTAAAGGATATTGCGTCAGACTACTCAGGCTTTTGGGAACATTTTGGAAACATCAGGTTCATGTGGCTCCACGAAGGTAAGGTTGAATAACTAATGTAACTTGAGTCTAGCCGACTACGAAAATGAATTAGGAGGCCTCATGACTTTGTGCGGATTTTTCGCGGGCGAGTTAACCACAGATGCAACAGGCAGAATGCAATATTTTTAATCACAACCCTTCTATATGTTCTTGTCCATATAAGCGCATGTTAGATCAAACAAACTTATTCATTGAAAACCTCATTTGGCCACTATAAGTAGTAACCATTTAAGTTGTTGTAAAATTTCACACAAGACAAGTTCTCCATCATCGTTCACTAAATTCTTGCCCTTACATTTTTAAAGGTTGTTCCATTGAACAAAAACAACCTTTTAAACGGTACTTGCAATTTGCCGACCATAAACACAAAAACCCCAATTTAACCACAGGTCAAAAAGTTTTAACGAGAGCCATCATTATTCAACAACTCGTTAACCATCAGTTTTCATCAAAACAACTCTGACGAGTAAATTCTACATAATTTATTTATACAAAAAAAGCACACACACCCCAGTCCAAGCCCAATGACCATAACACCCAGCACTAAATTAATTAAAAATCCCTCATCTCATCACATACGACACCCACACACCTAATGAAATATGCCCTCCTGTCTAAAGTTTGGCATGCGTAAACACAACACAGGGGTTGATAGTATATTTTCGTGTTTAAATTTTAAAATACTGACTCTTTAAAAATCCTCAACACCATTAATGAGGATGTGTGATGTGTGAAAGCAGTTTTGTTCGATATACCACTTGTTTTGTGAGATAAATACGAGTTATACCTATGTCGCAATTAACGTTACAAAAATTACATAATAACGAAAAAAAACAAACAAAATACATGAATAATTAATAAAATTGAACATTTTATGTCCATTAAAATGTAAATTGGTTATTGTCACTCAATTCGGTGGTGGTGAAGAGATTTTATGGAATTTTAATAGTTGCAATTACTCAATGGTAATTATTGTTTTAAACTAGTCAACGATGAAGCCTTACAATACGGATTGCCCTTATGTTATGATTTGGCACTTAAAATATATTATTGTAATTCCGTTTGGTATTTAAATATTTGAGGACCAATTAAAAAGCAACGAATTAATTCACGCGGAATTGGTTAATAAACTCTTATCAACACATTTGGTTTTCCGTGTTAAAAATAACTTAACTTGCTTTTCTTTTTCATTTTCTTTCAAGTCGAGGTTGTTATGATCTTGATTTCGAGGGGATAAGCCCACTTATCTGCTCCATACCGCCTATGGCGTTACTTAAGACGGGCACCCGATTTATTTTGTTCCATTTCTGAGTCCAACCGAATAATACTTGTGTTTTTGCATTTACATTTACGATGGATTCTTAGTTATGTGCAGTGCCGAACAGTTAATTTTTCTTAAACTAAGTTAACTCGAGTTGGATTTTATGTAAATCGAATTGAAAAGCAGTAGGTATGCGTATGCCCGACTCGGGTTGAATGAGTCATCTCGGTTTGCCAACTCGATTCACCAACTCGGTTCGGCATCACTTAAAAATGGAAAAATGAAGTTTTTAATCCCCAAAAATCTTTGCCAACAGCTTATGGAATTTGACATTTAAAGGCTCAATAGAGGCAGAGAGATAAGTTATGAATTTAGGTCGCCTGAAGGATATTTTATTTTGAATGCAGTCTGGTACTGCCCCAAAAACCGTTCTAGAAATCATTTTTGAAACTTTACAATTACAAAAATAAAATCAAAAACACCTCAAAAATTAGAAGCAAGCTAACTCGGTTATTTCTTTTTTCATCGATTGCCGAGGTAGCAGACCAAGTTGACCCAGCACTAGTTTTCAATCCAACCATTTTTCTTAGTTCGTGGTTGTATAAGAACAACGTCTCCATATTGTTCAGCTGTATTACGGAAATCAGCTTTTAGTGAGAAATGTTTCAGGTGATTCGAGGAACTTACGTCCGTCGCGCATAATCCATTATATACTTTTGCTGAGAATGAACGGGAAAACCGTGACAAATAAATTCGTCTTTGTTCTCAGTAGCTTGGGTTGTCGTATTCGGAAGCCTTTTTCATGAGGATCTCGGCCCAAAAGACTACAAAAGTCGGAGGACTTCAAATAAGTCTATTTTCAGTAAATGGTCTAGAAAAAGTCAACTGTAACGGCCATTTCTTGCTCATTTTCGAAGAAAAATGGCCCAATTATGCTTCTGGACCAAAATCCGCATCAAACAGTGACTCGTTTTGGGTGTATCGGCTTTTCAAAGTATGCGTGCGAGTTTTCTGTGCCCCAAATGCGACAATTTTGCTTGTTTACATACCCGCCCAGATCAAAATGAGGTTCATCTGAAAAGATGATTTTTTTTTTGGCAAAATCGGCATCTTCTTTAAGTCGATCGCAGGCCCACTTAGCGAGACGAAAACGCATTGGATGGTCAGTTGGCATCTTCTCTAAGTCGATCGCAGGCCCACTTAGCGAAGCGAAAACGCATTGGATGGTCAGTTGGCTGAACCATTTGAACTTTGTATGGCGTCATACCAAGGTCTTTATGCAAAATTCGTCTCAATGATGTCTCCGAAATGTTCAATTGTTGAGAACGACAGTGAATTGATGTTGATGGCGCTTCACGCACACTTCCTGCCACAGCAGCAATATTCTCGGATGTACGCACTGTTTTTGGCTTTTCACGCTTTGGTTTATCGATGAGGATGCCAATTTCTTTCACTTTTTTCACAAGATAACGAACATACAGAGCTGACGGTGCTTCTCTTATTCCAAAATCCGAACGCAATTTTCGCACACATTCTGCAACATAAGGTACCATGATTTTCAACAGGGCCCGATCTAGCTTTTCTGCCGGTCTAGGCAAAAGTGTTATTTGCCGCCCTTTAAAATCACACCTTAAAATTCATGAAAAGTTATTTCTACTGTATATATGTATGTATGTATTGTATGTATTCAGATAATGTAAATCTTCTGGATATCTACATACATAAACATCTATAAACATTATGTTTGTTCGAAATGTCTCCGATACTTGTTTTGTTAACTTATGTGTGTTTGCTTCCATACATCGACTTATCATTGAAATGATAATCATAAAAAGAAAAAAAGAAAGAAAATATCAGATAATTTTTTATTTAATTTTAATTTTAGCAAAAAAAGGAATAATAATTCATTTCTGAAAACAAAACAATTTCAATTAAAAAATTATTTTTAAAGAAACAAAACTTAAAAGTAATACAAACAATTTTCACATAGGCTCAAAATCGCAATATTTTGAAAAAACAACAAATAATAATTTGTATCTTTTAAAATAAACAAATTCAGTTAAACTATTTAAGTAAATAATTAAACAAAGGTATAAAAACAGATAAAGTTTTTACTAAAATTATTTTCTATGCACTTTTTGCTCTGCAAAATTTTTTATTATTTGAAAACAATACAAATTCAATTAAAATATATTTTTTTTTTTAACAAAAATAAAGAGTCCCCCAAATAATTTTGTTCTTATTCAAAAATCACATTTATCAAAAGGAACAACAACAAATTATAATTTCATCTTTGAAATAAGGAAAATAAGATTAAATATTTGTATTTAAAATATTGTAGACTTAACTAAAATAATTTTCAAAGTAGTTTTTGCTCTGCAAAATGTTTAATACTTTGAAAACAAAACAAATTCAATCGTAATCACCCCTGTTCTGATTTTCGTACCGAATTCAATGCGTTTTCGAAATTGATTTTCGCAAAGCTAAAAAAACTGTGTTCCTAAATTCGTAAGAATTTGCCTTCAATTTTTGACAAATATTTCTCTGAAATTACTTACATTTTTAAATTTACGATTTCAAATTCGACCAGCAAAATCAAAACGAATTAAAATCGAAAAATTTAGAACACCTCTGCTTTAAAAACGAAAGTTTTTCTTTCGTAAACGAATATCAGAACAGGAGTGAATATTTTTTTTTTTTAAACAATAATAGGTGTGTTTTTTTGGCAAATCTATCCGCAGTGCAGTAGAATTTACCAAAAAAAACGCATCCGCAGTTATTAAATTTTTGTATTTAGAAGTTGGTCGCTGCTATCATTTTAAAGATGATTATTGAATTTTTCTAAATTCTATCCGCAGTAAGATTCTACTTTCTACTTCTACTTTTATCGGCAGTATCGTGTTGTATTTGTAATACATGTAGTCTACTACTGCGGATACGGATAGCTTTGCCAAAAAAACACACCTAATGATGAGAAAAAAAAAAATATTCTTTTAAAACAAAAATCGCATTAATCAAAAGGAACAACAAAAAGTGATAGTTGCACCTTTAAAATAAACATATCTATTCAGGTATCATGTTTAGATAAATAATTAAATATTTGTATTAAAAAAATTAAAGTTTTAGTTAGTTGAATAGTCTTCTACGTACTTTATGCTCGGCAAAATTCTTAATTATTTCTGCCAAATTGATTGTATCACACACATTTTTTTCTATTGTTATTAATGCCAATCCTGATAATCGTTTTTGTGTCATGGTAGACTGAAGATTGTTCTTAATTAATTTAAGTTTACCAGAATTCTTAAAGCAATACTTAAATTAGGACCAACTCTTAAGTTGGTTATAAATTTTAAGACTTCTTCGGGAGCCATATGACAATTTATTATCATGCATACTATTGACGATTCCTTAGAAAGTTCAAACCCATTAATATCGAAGGAGTCTTCATGTGTTTAAACTGTTTCGAGGTTTTTACAACGATCCAATAGCACACATTAAGGCACTTCTCTTATGGCAAATATATTGTAAAAAAATGAAAAATGTTTACTGTGCTCACTCATTTGCGAAAACCTTAACTCTAATGAGTTTATTGCCGTATCTATGATATGGAAGAATACTTCCACTTTATATTTTTGCCAGGGATCAGTAATTGGTTCATCATCACATTCGTAATCAAACTGCTTCTTCTTAGAACGGGCACGATGCTTAGGCACGTTATCAAAATTTAACACCTCGCTATCAATTTCAGCCGCTAAAACTTTGGCGTATACTTGAGTAATATACTCTTCTGATCTCGAGTTTTCGAAAAAAAAACGTTGGTGTTGTAGTTATGTTTTGACACATTAACACTGACCGCAAAAACGACAATTGTGGTTACGAATCGTAACTATTGGCGTGCAAAAATGACAAATAATCAACTACCGTCCGCGCAAAAACGCACTTCTGTTGACGTTTGACGTTGGAAAAGTCAGTTGATGTTTTCATTCAAGTTCGCGCATGTCTAAAATTGTGCAGGTGCAGCCCCTCAGCCCTTTGCAAAGCAGAGTTAGAAAAAAAAGTTCCAGAGGGATAGAGTCCCAACTCTTTTCCCCCTTCCCCTGCATAGTTCACCCGCCAACTCCCTTGTTTCTCTCTTTATTTCGCTGGCGTGTAGCTGTAAGGTTAGTTTAGTTCAAAATTCAAATAGCCCTAGTCTCCTCTCTCTTATTGACGCAGACGCTCCCATTTTAAATGAATTGAGCGACGCATGAGGCACGACTCGACGCACGAGCACGAACACAAAAATATTCTTAAGATCTCAATTCTCAAGTAAGAAATGTGTAGTTGTTGTTTGTAGGTAAAGAGAGAAAAACACTCTCAGTCGGGGATCGGGAGTCGGGACTTCATTTCTGTGGCAACATTTGTAATAATAAAAAAAAAGTCATTAATTTTTTTCAACCATCGATTTTGCCGCCCCTAATTTATGCCGCCCTAGGCAATTGCCCCGTTTGCCCTACCCTAGATCGGGGCCTGATTTTCAAAGTAATGTCGCAATATTTCCCAGCGTTGTTCAGGCGTATACACAACCATATTCGTTCAGCGGAAGGATAAAACTAATTATCTGTCAAATCAGACATAACTAAGTGTTACCATTTACGAAATAAGCACTAGCTGAAAAAAAGGTAGATGGCGGACCCTTTTATGTACCTATATAACATAATGAATTTAAAGCAGCATTTATAAAATGTGTTCAGAAAATGTTTAATTTTTTGTTTGTTGCAAATTTTCTACCACTTCTTTTTATCAAGCATGTTAAGTCAGACTCTCAAGTAATTTCTTATTCGAACAATTCATTTTTTGTTCTTGTTGTAAAAGTTATTTGCATCACTGTACTTGTAAGCTTTTATCAAACTGTAAAATCAATAGCTTTTGTTGCGATTCATTCTATGTACTTTTTTAAAATTCGAATTATACCATGTACTTGTACAGTCTTTCTTGAATTACCGAACATTAAACACTTCTCTTTATATTAAACTCTGGTTGCCTCATTATTTTATCTGCTGATATAATAACAGTTCTCCCATCTTCAAAATTTGTATCATTTCCGTTCACATAAACTATTTGATATGTTATATTGCCGCAATTTAAGGAAAGCTGCACATACATATTAATTTTCAGAACAAACAGTGATAATATTGAAATGATATGAACCACAAAATAGTAGCGCAGACTGTGCTATGCTGACTTTCTACCCACAAGTCTTTTTAAAAATGATTTACCATACTCGCTCATCATACATGAAAGCCTACCTTTTATACTTCCCATTCCCAAGACCTAAATTTGCATGTGTAAAACTTAAGAAACAACGACACCAAGTACCAAGATAGTAATCCACATTCCTTCGCACACAAAACCAACTTTATTGCCATTCTACAAATTCTGGCTGCCAGAGAGGCTTCATCTTCCAATGATTTATAATAATTCCACAGCCACACTTTTCAAATGGAATCAAAAATTGCATGAAATTGCATGTGAGTCCTCCTATTAATACTATGTATGTGTGTGTGTTGCGGAAGCTTATTCTATGCAACCAGAAAGAGAGTGCACGAAGATGATGAAGAGCCATCATTATTTTATTCTGTTCACCTGCTGTGATATTTTCGAGGAACCCATGAAAAGAGCTTGGATGAAGAAGAAAACAAAACTTTTGAATTAGGCTTAAATTTGCATGCAAAGTCGTGACTTTGGTGTAGGTAATGATCCTATCCCTAAGTCTTTTGATTTGTGGTCTTATACCGGAATAATGTTGAGTGCTATATGGAATTGTGCATGTGTACTTTCGAGGAAATATCAAGTGCCAGGTGACATTCTAAGTAAAACATGCTTTTCCTTTTCTTCCTTTGATGCTCTTTAAGTAAACTAAGCGGAAGTGGGAGGAAAAGTGAAGCGTTACACAAAATGTATGGATCTCCATGGATTTCTTAATAGATGAACTTAATGTGGATGTAGCAATAAGAGTATTTAATCTTTCAAGAAATCTGAAGACATTTTTTTTGTCAAACTAAGAACATCGATTCTGAATTTTGTATCTTAAAATTGTTCAATACGTCTTCCCCTGTCTCCTAGAACAAGTACACGCGTAAAAGTTTCCTCATTTTTTCTTCACCTTTGTCAACAGAAACCCACTAAAAATAGCCTTAACTGAAGGCCACACCTAGGACGTCCACATTTGCCAAAGAACAAAATTCAAATAGAAGTGAATGTTGCCATCCATCAGTCAAGTCATATGTCAACATTCCCCTCCCAAGTCCTTATAGCATGTGTGGTGGGACTTGAAATTTGAGTATGACCCTCCAGAGATATCCAAACATTACGATAAGAATGAAAAAAACATCCTTCCTCCTGAACACCCCGCTATACCAAATAACCAGAATGTTAATAGAACCTTAATCACTCCACTTGAAAGTTTTTACTTCTTGTGCTTTGTTATGGATATAACTAGACACACAACAGTTCTTGTTCTGCTCGACTGGATCCATACCCGACTTACAATTCACCATCAGACAGGCTATATAGTCAAAGGAAAGACTACTTTCTATGGCGAACACGATTCCGAACCCGAATCCGACTATCATGGCCATGGCCACTGATAATGATGATGATGGTAAGTTTTGACTATAACTTGGTCGATATGGACGATGGACACGACAAACTTACTTGCCACACCACAAGTAAGTGTTGATGCCATCATAAAATTTCCTGAAACAAATGAACTTCCAATATCGGACTTGGATAAGCCAAACACCATACTGAACCGATACCACACCCTCTTTAACATCAACAGCCAAAACAAAATGTTTATAAATTGTATAAGCAGAAGTACATCACATCAAATGGTCTTCTACACCAAGAGGAGGCGAGAGGCGGCTCCGCTCCCATTAGGGATTTACCCCAAAGTCCTCCTTGTTGCGGCTTTGACCATTGTCTTTTCTAAATTGACGTTTCAGCCTTGGTGTGTCTGCTGCTTTCAAGAAAAAACTTACCGCACACAGCAGTGGTGGTGGTGTTGGTGGCAACTGGCAACCCCAAGGCATTAGCTCAAAATGGCTATACGGAGCTGCTGGTGGAAGAGGATAAAAGGGATAAGGTATAAAATGGACTATATGAAGCTTGTTGTGTGTTTTATATGTGTGGCTGTAGTATGTCATAGCTCCTCTGTGGTCACGCGGATGTTGTGGGTGGTAATAGGTGGACGTATTGGAATTGTAAAGCCTGACACGTTTACTGTTTAGCACCAAATAAAACTGGCATCCTGGGAATTTTCGATTTTATTTATTTTTCACTATTTTTTTTTTTGCTCGTAAGCAAAAAAAACAAATAAATAAATAAATAAGGAAAATACTAACACGGGTACCCAGTACCAAACAAACGGAATTCTGTACAGAAAGTGTAGCAATGAGGAAGAGTTGCCATATTTTGGTTATTTAAAGTTCCGATTTTAAAAGGTTTCTTAGGAGATTGATTATTTGAACCCCGCCGCGCGCTGGCCTCCGCGGATTGATGTTTAGATACTGCACCACGGCCAGTAGACAACTTGTGATAATAGACTTTAAGATGGTTTATTTAGTGTGTTGTGGACACTTGTTGTGGTAGCAAGCACGTATTTCCCACATCTCAACATCCATTGAGGAACATGGAGATCTCCCGATCAATCAAACGTCAACCAGATTGCGATCTACGAAATTCACTCTTCCAGCATTCTAGAACTTCAAACCTTCCAACTAGCCAACATGTACTCTGACGTCTGACCCCTACCTCATCGTAGCCAAGGCAGTGCTACGAATACCCCGACAACGGGCAAAACTAGGATATAATGCTAGAAAATTTATTACATTAAGCATGTGAAGAGCCAGATCGAGAGCTAACAGCCTGACCTAGAAGAATTGAAAACGGCAATATCACGGCTGAAACCCAACAAACCCGCTGAAGCAGATGATTTAGCTGCCGAGCTGTTCAAAGTAGAACGATAGGAGCGTGCACCAAATCATCTGTAAGATATGATCGGAAGAATGTATGCCCAATAAATGGAAACTCAGCTTTGTTTGCCTGATCCTGAAGAAGGCAGGTCTCCTAAACTGTCCCAACTACAGAGGAATTAGCCTACCTAACATCGCTTATAAGATCCTCTTTGCCGTCTGATTGGTCCTTAACAATGTGGTTACAAATCAGGAAAGTCAACCATCGACCAAATTTTCAGTTTGCGGCAGATCCTGGAAAAAACATATTAAATAAAAATTGCAACTAGATGACGAATAAAGCTATGCCTATTTTGGCTTCCCTACCAAGCTTGTTCGCTTGTAGACAACGAGCTTTCGTAATTTTTCGATTTCAATAAAGGATTCAGAGAAGGCGATGCACTGTCATGCAGATCGACAAAAATGCCCCGGCCCGGAAAGCCCTCGACACCATATTCTCGAAGGGCGAAGAATTAAAGGAAGACCGCTACTCAGGTGGCACACCCAAGTGGAAGAGCACCTGGAGTGCAAAACTGGAAACAGCTAGCTAGGGATCGAGCCAGGTGGCGCACACTGTTGGTTGAGGATGAAGTTCACAACGGACTGTAGCGCCACCTTAAGTAAGTAAGTTGGCACTTGGTAGACATATCATATGGATATGACTCCTATTTTTGCGATCAGATAACGTCCAAAGTATAGAGATCATTGACATCGGATCGGTGCAAAAACTCGATGCCATTGTGCAGTAACGACCGTATCGTCTCTAAAGATATAAGTTGCCCTCTAAATCGTACATTAAAAATGTTGTTTTGATGCAAAACGGGACATTACTAACATGGGGCAAGCCGTTCACGTACATATAGCTATATTCAAGAAGAAAAATCAGCTTGCGTCTAAGAATTAATAAATGAAAGGATGGTAAGGCATCTTAAGAACGAGCAAGAAATATAGAATATAGAGTAGGTACCTAAACAAAACGCTTACTGATGAAATTTGCGTGCCGACCGGAAAATAATGTTAGAAAATTTACTGAACAGACAAAAAAAAAAAAAACACTTCGAACTTTATGAAATATGGATATGATTGGCACTTTAGAATGTATTCCCATAACTGTCATTTCTCGATCACATTTTTCCATTTTTTTAACTTCAATGTAGAGTTATTTTGTTTTTATTAAAGTGTTGAAAACCTTATAACATGGAATTAAAAGCCTTGAGATTTACAGGCCTTAACTTTTTAAGTTGGTTCGAAAAAAGTAATATGTATTTATGTTTCATAAAGGTTAACAGTTTTCGTTTTAAGAAAGACTTCTTTTTCTTAGTTTAAAGAAGACCAAACCGAGAGGTGGACAAAACACTTTCTTATAGAGAACTCACTCTGTTTGAGTTCCGTAGAAAGGCTACCCCAATTAATTAAAAAGGGTCGTCTTTTCTGAATGTTACATTTGCCCTAACGAATTTGTATTCCGAAGTAAGTGGAGTCAAACAGGATTACATTTAGTCGCCTGAAACATATCGATCCAATTCACAAGAAAGAAGAGCTTATTTTTTAGAAACACAATTCAAGATCAGGCAAGATTTTCAACTAACTCAAATTCATTTTGAAGAAGAAGCCGTTTGTCCGGTTAATGGCCTGTAAATTGCCTTTCTTGCTAGCTATTTTCTTGTTTTTTTTTTCAATCATGAACTCACTCCATCTCAATAGTTGACAATAGTTTACGTAGAAAGTTCTTCTGTTCCTTCAAATTTTTCTCGTATCCAATATTCTTAAATACTTATCTTATTACTTCACCAAAAATTGTTAACTTATACAGGGTGATTCACGAGCGTTGTGCCAAAAAGCTAGAGCGTGTAGGTTGAATTGAGACAAAAAAAATATCGTATAGGAGGGGGGTCTATTCCTCCCCGTTTAGCCGGGAGGGGCAATTTTCTGAAAAATTGACTTATTTTGTAAAAAAAAATATTAAAAATCAACGGCTTCGTTTACAACACCGTGCTATACCTTTTTGAAAAGCTAAAAACTTCTTCTTTCACTTTGTTTTTAAATTAAATTGTTTTAAAGAACAGTTTTAAAAAAATAAATTTTCAAACTCAAAATTTTCAAAAAAAAAAGCAAAAAAAACATTTTTGAACTAATTTTTTTCAAAATTTTATGTAATTAAGTACTAATTTTGTTTTCAAAATTCAATGTCCTTGTTAATTTTTAGTCGAAAACAGAAAACCGGATGCAAAAATGTCTTTTCGTTTTTGAGAAATTAAAAAAAAACCAAAACCACTTTTTTCTAAAATAATGTTTATTTTTATTTTTACCTATCTGGACTTTTAGTTTAATTTATTAGTTTAATTTATAAATTTAATTTTTTGTAATTGGAGTTTTATGAGGACTCAATAATGTAGAAAAGTATTGGATTTTCCCTGGATTAATCATTTTGTTCATTGATAGCGTCTGCCATTGACCTTTCACTTCTAGCTCTCCGTGCACTAGTCGCCGGATTCTTGAAAACATGCTACGACTTGGGCGCCATCTATTGGGATGTCTTTCAGCGTAGAGTCTTTTGGCTTCCCGATCTCGACAACAAGTTAAACCGTAGCAGAAGTTCCTGTCCGCTAAATCTTCTCGAGCTTATGAGTTTGTTATTGTCATGTGCTGATGAGTTAATATTTTAATTGTAAATGGTTGTTTAGTAAATATGCGATACCTTTTATTTACCTTAAAGTTGTTGATTGTTTTTTCATTCAAGAAAAATTGCGGTTTAATTATCTTAAGCCCCTAGCAGGTAGAACTCTTCGCCGGCGAGTGGCCGCGGCCCCAGGGATAGTAAGAAAAAATTGCAGGTCAGTTTTAAGACGTTATCAATGAACAAAATGATTAATTCAGGGAAAATCCAATACTTTTCTACTTTATTGAGTCCTCATAAAACTCCAATTACAAAAAATTAAATTTATAAATTAAACTAATAAATTAAACTAAAAGTCCAGATAGGTAAAAATAAAAATAAACATTTTTTTTTAGAAAAAAGTGGTTTTGGTTT
This sequence comes from Sphaerophoria taeniata, assembly GCA_943590905.1. Classification (NCBI taxonomy): domain Eukaryota; kingdom Metazoa; phylum Arthropoda; class Insecta; order Diptera; family Syrphidae; genus Sphaerophoria; species Sphaerophoria taeniata. The sequence continues at coordinate 33,510,834 of OX016541.1, forward strand.
TTTTTTAATTTCTCAAAAACGAAAAGATATTTTTGCATCCAGTTTTCTGTTTTCGACTTAAAATTAACAACGGCATTGAATTTTGAAAACAAAATTAGTACTTCATTACATAAAATTTTGAAAAAAATTAGTTCAAAAATGTTTTTTTTGCTTTTTTTTTGAAAATTTTGAGTTTGAAAATTTATTTTTTTAAAACTGTTCTTTAAAACAATTTAATTTAAAAACAAAGTGAAAGAAGAAGTTTTTAGCTTTTCAGAAAGGTATAGCACGGTGTTGTAAACGAAGCCGTTGATTTTTAATATTTTTTTTTACAAAATAAGTCAATTTTTCAGAAAATTGCCCCTCCCAGCTAAACGGGGGGGAATAGACCCCCCCCCTCCCATACGATTTTTTTCTTGTCTCAACTCAACCTACACGCTCTAGCTTTTTGGCACAACGCTCGTGAATCACCCTGTATACAAAATAACTCCACTTTGTAGTTAAAAAAATGGAAAAATGTGATCAAGCAATTACAATTAAGGGAACACATTCTAAAGTGAAAATCATTTTCAAAGTGTTTTTTTTTTACTGTTCAGTTATTTCTTCAAGTTATTTCTTAAGACCCTCGATTCGGAACGCATCTCAAAAGTTTGCTTTGCAACGAAGTGTTCAAAGCACCTTACTCTGTACATTTCCTTATTCCAGGACAATAGTATTTGAAATCTTTCCCTGAAATAAAACACGAAGAAATGTCTGCAACACACGGCAACAATATGAAAAAAATAAAACTACTTAAAATTGGTCACAGTGGACTTGAAGAAGAAAAGAATACACGTAGTCCAACAGTTTGAAATCAAAACAGAAGAGGAAACGGAAACAGGAAAAAAACCTTCCCGGTTTGCCACTTGGATAACCGGATCGAAAGTATACATATATGAACAAGGGACACACACAGAACCCTGCCATGTTATCGAGTCCGGGTGTGTGGTACCCGGAGTTATTGGGAATAACAGAAATAATAGACATATGTTTCCCATTGTGTCCTTTATATTTGGATTTATTTATTTTTGTTTTGTGCTTTGGTTCGTTTTGATTTCAATAAATGAAAGATTTATAGCTGTGTTTACTTTTTGATGTGATGTGTCAATGCTATTGGCCAAGAATATGACGAGGAGCGAGAGTTGAGGTGAATATCTACTTTCGGATAGTGATTGTTGATGTTCATCGATAATTGTGAAATCTCTGAACCTCCATGTTCATGTATCTTTATCTTAGCCAAAGGAGATACCAAAGCTGCAACATATTCTATCTTGGATTTTGTTATTTCTATTGGGAATTTATATCCTTGACTGCAAGGGATTGCTATGTTTGAATTAGTGATGTTTTTTTTGTCTTCACGAAACGTGTCCAGAGTTGATAAATACAATCTTACAAATCCGAGTCTGGCCATATGCTCAATATCGATAGAATAAAATTTAATCCGATATCAAAATGTTGACGAAATAGTACAAACAAACACATACCACACAGTGTTCGTTAGCATTCAAAATCCATTTGTATAGGGTTGGCTGTATCCTCGAAGCTATAATGAAGACGTTTATAAATTTTTAAGCACTTTGCGGTCCTATTTTTTGAACTTTCTTTTTCGGGGTTTTCGGTTCGACAAATAATAAATAACTTTTATTGATTAAAGGAAAAGTTTTCTTTATCGTTTCTTCTTTTTTTTGTGCTTTTAAACCGAAAGAGATACTTTTTTTGATAGAGCTCGCGGGTAGCGACCTTTACATTGAGGGAACATCAAAGACCTAGTTTGACAACAACTTTTGTAGGATCGTACGATTAACCCTATATTGGGCCCAAGGTTGCCATTCTTATTGAATAAAAAATGAGCAAAGCACTTTGCCTACAAATATATATTTTTTGTGTATCAAGTATCCATAGCTGGGCACCGTTAATCAAAAAGTTAACTTCGTTAATCGCTAATCCGTTAATTAAAAATTTAACTTCGTTAACAGTTAAAACGTTAAATTTTAGAAAAATTAACGCAAGTTAACGTTAATCGTTAATCCGTTAACACGCCAAAAACATTTTTTTCTAATAAAAATTGGGACCGGAATAATAGTTGCATTTCAAATTTTACTATACTCTGTCTGATAAAAATTGGCAGTACAGGGAAGATAGGGATATCTGCATCTCTTTTCCTACCCATAAGTACTTTTCTCAAAAAAGCTCTTACTGGGTTGCCGTAATGCGTATTTTGAATTCGAAAAAGCTAAATGAAATAACTGCAGGGTTGCCATTCTTCTTTTTTACATTGATTTTCATTTCGTTTTTTATTATATATGAAAATGCAGGTTCTTACAAATTGCTGTTGTCGCCTCAACTATCTCTTTTTTTCGGCACTCAAGTCCTTTGAGTATTTTGATGTTGAAACCATTTTAAACTTGCACAACACAAAAAAAGCAAAAGCAACAGCAATAAAACACAAACAACACAACAAAATCACAAAGATAATACACAAACAAAACAAAAGCACAACAAGAAAAAACAAACCACGCAATAATAGAACAACAAAAGCACAATAATATTATCACAATAATGCACAAAAATAACTCGCAAAATCAACAAAGCTACCGCCCGGTACGAGAATCTACGCAAATAATATTCTTCCTTAAATAAAATGGCTTTGATTTTTATAACTGCATTTAAACTGATTTGCAAAACTTTAAAAGAAATGAAAAAGTCAAACACAACTCGATAACACTCATCGTTAAGAAAGCTCTCAAAGCAAAAGCTCCTCAACAGAAATCCATTGAAAAAGTAAGAAAAAAATACGAAGTGAGTTACGAAATAGAAAAAGGCAACTCTGAATATGTGTGATTTAATGAGGGTTGAAAAGCAGCAGAGAACTATCAGTGCATGCTCAAGTGTGTGCCAGGCAGGTCGTTATGGGTTCTACGTTGGATGCCATCAAAAATTCATGAGTGTTTTATAAAACTTTTTAAAGGAGTTCCCTTCAATTGGGTATGGTGTAGAGCACAGCGCGCCACTGATTTTTAAAAAGCTCTCCCATAAGGCCTGTACTGCCAATTTAATCGGACAGAGTATAGGGACCGAACCTCCGCATATTTCGACTAGCTCATGATTTGTATAAGAATTGTTGTTTTTTCGCGAAGCCGCGGTGAGCACGGTGAACCTTTCACCAACAACCCAAAAAAAAAAAATCTCACCCTGCATAGATTAGGCAGCGCAAAAAAAAATTCCATTGGCAACCAACAACAGTTTTTTTTTGCTGGCAATAAAGAAGCCAGTAAAAAACGCTCGGCAATGAATTGAATTTTCGATATTATATTCTGTATACCTATAGCACAAAAAAAAACACAGACAGGCAGCGAAATAGAAAATATGAGTGCGACCCATGGAGTCCACACGATTAACTTCTCAGAGTAGAAAAATACGTTAAAACATTAGTTGGTTTGCAAAATATTCAGCCGATGCATCCCGTTGTAGTTGTACACGCACGTTGTTTCAAAGTCAAATTCCATAAAACTGATGATTTTATGAAAAACATTAAGTTTATTGAATAACTCATTCACAACTACTTTGCACAGTAAAATACAGCCTATATTGCTAATGAATATTGTAGTTTTCTATTATTGAAACAATTTTTCTAATCGGATAAGTATTTACGAAAATTAATATTTATACGGCAAAGCAGCGTTTGGTGGGTCAGCTAGTAATGAAATATAGTCTATGATACTCCTGAATATTGTTTTTTTTCAAACTAACTATAAGATTCTTTGCACTATTGTTGAAATTATTGCAGAAATTATCATAATTTTCATTATATTAGAGTTGTCTTAGATTTTTGATTGCCATTAAAAAACCGCTAAGCGGATTTTGCTCAAAACCTAATAAGCTCTTAACAACAGAATACCGCGTCGAATGAGACGCGAGATAATCGAGCCGAAAAAACCAAACGCACATACGCACATACGAACACACATACACACACAGATATCATCATAAAAACGCTTGATTCGGATTCTAGTGACCTCGAAACATGGAGATATGCAAAAATTGGGGATTCACAAAATCAGCCCCATTTTAATAACTTCCTCTGGGAAGTTAACAAGTCGCGTGTCGTTGTGTTTCCTGAACGGTGTTGACTAATTTTTTATAAGTTATAAAAATAATAACCAAAATCTAATTTGAATGTGTATCTGTATGGTATTTGTGTTCGATTAACGATTAACGGACTTTGGAAAATTTAACGATCGTTAGCATTTTTTTGAAGTTAACTTAAAAGTTAATCCGTTAATGGGAATGTTAACTTCGTTAATTAACGATTAACGGATTAACGAAAAAATGCCCGTTAATGCCCAGCTATGCAAGTATCAACAAAATTCAATTTTTTTATGGATCAGTTTTCTAAAAGATTTCTTTAAAAAGAGTTTTATATTTAATTATTTTTTGACATTGAAATGTCAATGCCGTTAGACACCACGTCTTTGATACACAAATTTAAGCATAGCGAAGCGATATGGGCAAAATTTTGTCCATTAAAAGCTAAAATTTCACCACCAGTTGCACTGTAATTATCGGCCGAGAAGATACTTCGTGACGCACGTAACAAAACTGCTTTTCTTTTACCAACTGTGACCGCAAAATTTTCCCTACTCTGTAGCGAATTAAAACAATGTCATCTCTTAAAAAATTAGTCACTTGCACTTCTGAACTGCGCCAGCTTTCTATAAACGTGTATTTAATAGACTTTAAGGTTTCGCTCGCCAGTTCCGGGGTTTGAATAAAGAAGTAAACATTATTTTTTATCACGATTTACTTTCGTTACGCTTTCGTTTTGTAAAATGTGTTTTTTTTTTTCTTAAGACTTTCCTTAAGCCTTTCCGTTGTATATTGGTTACCTTCCCTGGACAGCTTCAAGCCTGTCACATCTTGGCTCTCGTTCTTTCCTTCTCTTTGCCGCTGTCGCCTGTAGTTTTATGGATTTCCCCGGCTCGTCTGATTGGTCTTACGGCTTTCGCGGCCTGCTTCACGTGTTTCCCCGGCTGGTCTTACGGCTTTCGGTGGCTTGTCTTACGGATTACTCCGGTTTGTCTTACGGCTTTCATCGGCTGGTTCACGGATTACTCCGGTGTTCCTACGGCTTTCGCAGGCTGGTTCACGGAATACTCCGGGTGGCCTTACGGCTTTTGCTGCTTAGTTCACAGATTACTCTGGGTAGTCTTACGGCTTTCGCCGGCTGCTTCACGGATTACTCCGGGTAGTCTTACGGCTTTCGCCGGCTGGTTCACGGATTACTCTGGGTGTTCTTTCGGCTTTCGCTGGCTGGTTCATGGATTACTTCGGTTGGTCCTACGGCTTTCGCTGGCTGGTTCACGGATTACTCCGGTCGGTCTTACGGCTATCACCGGCTGGTCCACGGATTACTTCAACTGATCTTATGGCTTTTGCCCGCTGGTTCACGGGTTTCACCGGCTGGTATTACGGCTTTAACCGGCCGGTTGACAGATTACTCCGTGTTGTTTTACGGCTTTCGCCGGCTGGTCTTACGGACTACTCTGGCTTATTCTACGATGTGGGCTCCTCGACCGCTGTCGGTTGACAGTTGGTTGTCCTGGGATTAACTAGCTTCCATACAGCGTTTTACTGCCTGTTAACCCTTGGATGTGCCTTGCTTGACTGACTCGAACCAACTTGTTCTGGGGTTAGTAAATACCCTCGTATCATACCTTCCTGGTGCACTGAGTGTGAACACTATTCGCCGAACGATAATTTCTAGCGCAAGCAGAATCAACCATCTCTTTTGTATTTTCAGTGGATGTGAATTTTTTTATAGAGTTCTAAAATCTGCTCGTTAGTTGTTGTGCTATTTTTAACCCAAAGTTCCTTACGAAATTCTGCACTTCAGCGAGTAGTCGGTGTATGTCATTCAGCTTGACATCGTCATTCAGCATGTGCTGACCGTTGGTTGGCATACTATGTAGCAATGATGTAATGCTTCATTACAGATCACATTTTCCACTTGAATAAATAATAATTTTATTATTTGCGACTCCTATTCATCAAAGTCAGCACTGCAGACCGTAAAGAACATAAATGTATGTAAAAATTACTTGAAAAAAATGGTATTTAAACACTTTTCCTCTTGCTAAGATTCGTGCAACCAAAATTGTTTGTTTTACAACAAAGTGGCCTAATAACATGTCTAAAAAATTTGCTTAATTCACCCTGGCATTCATAATCTGTGGATCTCCCATACCTATTTCAATTCTTAACGCGAAAGGGCTCCAGCCTTCACTACTAATTAACAAAATTAGGTTCTTTTGTTGCCATGTCTGTCTCTGTCTCCTCAGTGGTGGCATCAATGCCAACCTAAGATGGATTTAGTTCTGAAAATATCAAAAAGAAAAAAACTCCTGTATCTAATTATTATATTTTTTTTTTCTCTTGATTTCATGTGGGAAAAGAAATTCATAAACAATGGAAATATAATAAACCTTTCATGCGTCACTTGGTGTCAGAAGTCTGTTATGCGTGGCCAAAGTTCACACAATAACTTTTCGACGAACAAAAAAAAAAAAAAAAAACATCAGACGCACATCGGGGAACAAAAGTTTATAAATTTCGTTTTTCCCTCGAAGATCCCCCAAGGACTATTCGGACGAAGAAGAAGGCCCACATCCAAAGCACAATAAAATAAACAACAGATAATCCCAGAGTCTCATTCTCAAACATAAACAGAAGACGCAAGTTTTAGGCGCCTCTGTTTGTGGCGTATGAGTTTGCTCAAATTTCGAATACTTCTTATTATTTAAATCGAAAAATTCCAAAAGTTTCAAATACCCTGGAGTACACTTGCAAGAAGCTCAAAAATCTCTTCTGAGTCCATAAACACCCCTTAAATCGAATCAATGGCAAGTGAAAATAAGAAAATTATGTAGGTCCGTAAAGGTAAACTGTTCTCGATAGCCAATCTCAATTGTTTGCTTGCTTTTTTCTGCTAGGTGTATTTGTTTGTGTTGTCTGCCCAGCCCATCCCTTATGTATCGTTAATCGGGTTTGGGCCTTGGAAACACCTCCGATTCCAGAATTTATTTCCCAATTTAATGTTATAACAAGGAAAACACACACACACAAAAATCGAAACGATTTAAAGCATTTCGATATCAGGAAGAAGGGAAACAAATTTATTTTCCTTATTGGAACAGAGAATGTGAAACTTCCTTCGAAAAGAAAACAACAAGAGTACTGAGTAGTTTTGCCGGTTTGGATTAAACTCATTTCTATCATTGCAGACGACCTACCTTCACATTATTTCGATTCGAAACAACAACTTGCTTGAGAGAATGTAAGCAGGGGAGGGTGTTCTATAGTTTATCCGATCCCACTTCTGACTTGTTCAAAAACACTCTAACAAGTTTCTTATCACATTTGATCGATCTCTTCTGTTTGAGGGGATGGAAAATGGTGTTTTCGTACCTGCTGGTATCCATTAATTTTATTCACAGATCCTTATGTTGAGCCATTGGTTTTGTTGTTTCGACCGACATCAATGCAGGCGAATGCTTTTCAATAGTCAAGGAACTTTTCAAACCCAGAAAAACAAAAACAGAGTACGTTCAGGCTGGTTGTTCGGTTGGCTGCGCGGTGTACCAGCAAAGATCGCATCCAGTGTTGGTTGTTGGAAATCGATGCCATCATTACCATAGCTGTATTGCAGACATAATGTTGAGAGTGGGTTGGAAAATAAATTTAAAATTCTCAAAGCAACAGTGCTAATGCTAACATACACTGACACTATGCATAGATATGTGAAGAAGAACTTGGTATGGATATGTGCGCTTCAAGAAATAAAAAATTCTATTTTCACATGTTAACACAGAACTTTGGGGAAGATGGCGAGAATCTATTTTCTATGTATGTAGAGCCCCGTAGAACAGGATTCGAAATTGGTTGGTCAACGCTTGACGTAGTAGTAATGCCTAGTACAGTTGATCTAATTTCTCATCTTCGACGTTTTTAAATGGAACGTCTTTTTTGAAAAGACAAGTAGTTTAAAAATAACAGATATATAGAAAATGTTAAGACGTTTTATGGAAGCTTGAATACCTTCGTGTTAAAAAGACAAGCTGCTCTTCAGATCCTACAGATATGAGGAGCAACGGAGCTTTGTTCTAAGATTTTTGAAGTGAAAACTTCTCATGTGGTGTTGTGCACTTTCATTAGGTTCTATAAAGAAATAACTAATTTGAGATATTTTGTCATTATTACCTATTTGTCAAGTTTATTGCGAGAACCTTACTTGAAAATTTTGAGTTGAAGACAATTCAATATATAGCCTTTTGGTCGTAATTCTACACTCTATACAAAATGTTTGATGGCATCTGTAATGTGTGTGACGTAGATGGTAAGATGATTATTTTTCGTTCACAGCGATGTGCCATGGAATAACATATGAAGGAGTTTCGATTTTTTTCGTAGGTGAAAAACCTTGTTTGCATATGTTTGTTTAATTAATAAAAATAATCGAGGAAAATTATCTACACTAATATATAAAGCTGAAGAGTTTGTTTGTTTGAACGCGGTAATCTCAGGAACTCCTGGTTCGAATGGTATAATTCTTTTTGTGTTGGATGGTGCCTTAATCGACTTAGACATTAGGCTATTTAACATTAAGCTGTGACCAATAGCAGCGAAGAATCTGTTTAAAATGGGGAAAAAACGGCAAAAAATATACATTTTTCTGCGTTTCAACGCACTTATCTCAGGAAGTACTGGTTCGAATGGTATAACTTTTTGTGTTGGATGGTCCATTAATTGAGGAAGACTTGAGGCTATTTAACATAAAGCTGTGACCAATAGCAGCGAAGAATCTGTGGAAAATATGGAAAAAACGGCAAAAAATATACATTTTTCTGCGTTTTAACGCGCTTATCTCAAGAACTGCTTTATGAAATTGAACAATTTTTTAAATGTTGACAAATAGGAGCGAAGAATTTGTGTAAAATGTGGAAAAAACGGCAAACAATACAATTTATTACAATACAAAGCTGAAGAGTTTGTTTGTTTGAACGCGGTAATCTCAGGAACTACTATTACGAATTGTAAAATTCTTTTTGTGTTGGATAGTCCATTAATCGATGAAGGCTTTAAAATAAAATAAATAAATAGAGTGGCGCGACAGCTCTTGAAGAGCCAACGCCTAAGTGGCTTACTCTAATCAACAATTCTCTGAGTGCGTGTGAAGAATTGAGGGGACCTACAATTTAACGCCGATTCCGAACGGCAAAGTTGAGAAGCATTTTTTCATTACAGATTGATACTCTTGGAAGATTTGTCAGGTCTTCGCAAGAGGCAGTACCCGTGAAAGATGAAATAAAAACTTGGCCTGAGTAGGACTCGAACCAACGACGTTCTGCTTAGCAGCCAACGCACTTACCAACTAAGCTACGGGCAACTGCTTTAGGCTTTATTCTACTTAAAATTAAGCTGCGACCAATAGCAGCGAAGAATCTGTGGAAATGTGAGAACTGAGATTTTTTTCTGAGATCTCTGAGATGAAATTATTTTGGATTCGATTTCTCACTCAGCTATTTGACGTGGCTGACATATGTGCAGCATCAATAAGTAAGGTAACCATTAAATCTCAATGATAACTGAGAATTATGTTCCACCAAGGCACCAAATGATTTTGCCTCAGTCAAGGTGATATTGAGATCTCAGTGAGATGTTGTTAGGTGGAACTGGCCTAATAACTGCTCAAATTAGAATTTTGAGAGTTCAATTGATTTGTGAATGTGATTGATTGCACTATTTGTGCAGATTATTGTGTTTAAACCATATCATTTTATGTACTTCTTAACTAAAAAATATGCGCAGTTTAAAGAAAAAAAAATTTACTTAACGAAAAAAACGATGCAGAAGTAAGAGAGATATTAGAATTAGGGAGAGTTCACCCAAGGGAATGCTTTAAGTATGAACAACTGAAGGGAATCATAAAAAATGCTCAAATTTTTCAAGTTCAAGAGAATAACGACCTAGGGAGAGTTGACTGCAATGCAATTTTACAATAACTTCCGAACAAAATTCGAGATGATACTCTGGCCGGTGGACGAGGGAGAGGCGGACGAAGTCGCGGGCAACTGCTAGTTTCGTATAAAGGCATACTTTTGCTGTGTGAACAAAGCCTTATCCAACCACTATACCGTTTATTAACTGTCAACATGAAAAAATCGGGTCAAAATTTTGCCAAATGTGGTAATTCGTTTGTTTTTTGACTCTGTGTTTTTACTCCTGCCAACACTCTTGGAGAAATTAGTATTTTTTTCAGATTAACAATAGGCCAGTTCCACCCAACAACATCCCGCAGAGTTCTCATAGATTTTTTAAGTGGAACAAAAAATCTCAGCTGGGAACTAAGATTTTTTTTGAGGGATCTCTGAGATAAAATATTTTGTATTCGATTTTGTGCCGGTGAAAAAATATCACTGATACAGTTTTCGCCACAAGATAAATGGCGGAATGTGTTATGGACGTATGAAAGCAAAATTGTTTTGCTTGAAAGCAAATGTTCACGCTCCCACGTTAGAAGACCTTTTAAGCATTCACCACCAAAATGGAAAAGCATTTAGGATCAAGCATAATGGGCTTGCTTTACCTACTATGGTGTTGATCCAATTTTTTGGATCAAAAGCATATTGAATCAACACGTTAATGTTGACATTCTCAAGTTCATTATGCTACCTATAAAGACGAAGAAATGCCGACTTTGTGGGTCTTCCAACTGGATAATGCCCCAAATAATAGCAAGAAGACAATTTAGTTTTTGTTTTCAAGACCATTCAATAAATGTGAAACTTAATCGAATCTAATCTGAGCGGATGATGTCCGAATCACCAGGATCTGTGATAGAGAGTGGGCACACACGGAAGTATTTAAACAAAAAATGTTTCCAATAAAGTAAATGAAAAAAAAATTCTAATTCTTTTGGAAATGAGTTGTTTTCAAATTATTTCAGATTTTCGCATGTTTTGATTTTTTTTTATATAGCTACTCATAGCCGGGGAGCCCTCAATCCTGAAAGTGCACTTACACGGATTTCAAAATTTTTTATATTAAAAGATAGTTTAAAGAAATACCAACAAATTAAGCCCGGTATGACGAGGCCTATCCTGGCACCAGTATTTTTTTGAAATTTTTTGCATTCTTAATAATTATTGATAATTTGCACTTATCGCAGATTTTAATTTTAACTAGCGCATATTATTGGAAATTTAATGTGCTTTCAGGAAAAAATGGTATGACAGCTGCCATCCTGGCACCAATGTCTGTCATACCTATTTTAAAATTTTGTCACTCATATTTTTTTTTAAATAAGTATGACAGACATTGGTGCCAGGATGGCAGCTGTCATACCATTTTTTCCTGAAAGCACATTAAATTTCCAATAATATGCGCTACTAGCCGACCCTGCGAACTTCGTCTCGCCACCCTTCGATTAAAATAGAGAACTTCATATCTGATTTTTTTCAAGCTCTACAACTAACATTCTTCTTTCATTAAAGCATGAAATAAAATGCAAATTTCTTTGAAAAATTCAAAAACTTCTCTGTTTTGACTATTTCACAAAATCAGAATTCCAAACAGCTTATCCACCTTATTTGCTGACTTTCCCGTAAGATTTTCTCAAAAAATAATTTTTATACAATGAAAATTTTATAAAAATGCATTGAGGATTGAGCGGATTAAGAGTCCAAACCGGACATACAAACAAACCAATGCACCTTAAATTCAATGTTGAAGTTCTTCGGGTGCGGGTGCATAACTTCACAGGTCATAACTTCACATGGGTCATAATTTCACCTCTAGTGAGTTATAATTTCACTTTCTTCTGGTGAAGTTGTGTCCCATCTAAGGTGGGAATTAGCTTCACTTTTTTGTGGGCCAGAATTTCACTTCTGTGTGAAGTTATGTCCCACTCAAATTGGGATATAATTTCACTTTTTACTACAGTTTCAAGAAATTATCATTTTGTACTATTTACTTATACATAATTTGTCTACAAAAAACTCGATTACTCTGGCGCGATTTTTTATTATTTTCAGAGTCTTGAAATATGCTTCATACGAAAATTAAGTTTTCAATACTCTAAAAATAACCCACTATGTTGGGCCAGTAGTCCAATGTGCAGTGCAATGATTCATTTCGAGCATGATGACGATCTGTAACATTCAAATTTGATTTGGTTTGATTAGGGGTGAAGTGAGCGGAAAAAATTTTGCCCAAAAGAGAATCAATTTGGGGCGTGAAAATAAAAAAATTCGCGCGAATTTTTTTATTTTCACACCCCAAATTGATTCTCTTTTGGGCAAAATTTTTTCCGCTCGCTTCGCTCGCTAGCAATTGTACCTTACCTGCTATACATTTGATGGTTCAAGCTCCAAATTCGTAATACAATTTTCTAAAACTTTTGAAACTGATTGTAGAGTTAAGTTTAAAATAAATAAATACTGATAGCATATAAAAAGAATACTTACGTCTGCATTCACATGACGCAAGGACACTGAACATTCCATCAATACAAAAATGTCTTTCCAATGGAGCTGTTAATGTCATTGAAACAGCTCAGTTAGTTTAGATGACAAAAAGGTGCAATAAGATGAAACTGGGTTCAAGTACAGTTTGCTTGCTTTACTCTCACCTTACCGAATACCAAAGTTCAGAAGAACGTTTCATTGGAAAGTTTCCTTACGTCACATAGACTTAGAGCATGCGGTATATTTCAACCGTTATGCACTGAAAAAAACATTGAAAGTATGTAAAAACTGTCCACTCAATTCATTGTTTTAGAAAATGTTTAAAACTTAACGCGAAGGTCAGATACCCCGAATTTAATGTCTGGACTTATGACCCATCATAGTAGCTCATTAGTCCCATTTTCGAGACTTCTGACTTCGGGACCAGATTTCCTGCGCCGTGGAGCTGGGAAATAATTTCACACAAATTTCAGGTGAAATTATTGCTCACCTAAAGTGGGACACAATTTCACCCGAAAAAAGTGAAATTATAACCCACTAGAGGTGAAATTATGACCCATGTGAAGTTATGACCTGTGAAGTTATGCACCCGCACCAGTTCTTCGTGCTCTCGTAGAGTTTTCCGAGTTCCCAATCAAAAAATTTCCATTTTTCTATTTAAGAATCAATGCACTTTCTATTAGCCATTGGAAAACCCATTCCGAAATTTTCCAAATTTCCATTTGAAAACCAATACACCTGCAATAATATGCAATTTTCCCTTTGAAAACCAAAGAGTTTTCCGAGTTTTTCATCAGAACTTTCTATTTTCCATTGGAAAACCCATTTTGAAATTTTCCAGTTTTCCATTTGAAAACTAATGCACCTGCAATAATATGCAATTTTTCCAATGAGTTTTCCGAGTTTTTCATCAAGAACTTTCTGTTTTTCCATTCGAAAACCCATTTTGAAACAAAAAATTCCAAGCAAAAAAAATCAAATTTTCGACCTTTGTTCGGTTTTTCCAATTTTCCCACTCTTCCATGAGGTTTTTCCAATTTCTTTTTTCACAGAAATCATCACTAAATGCAACAGTATGAACCATGAAAATTTCACAAATATCTGTAGGGCCATTTCGGAGTCTATAAGAGACATACAAACAAACAAACAAACAAACAAACAAACAAACAAACACACTAACACACATCCATTTTTATATATATATAGAGAAGATTTAAAATTAAAATCCGCGATATGTGCAAATTATTAATAATGCAAAAAAATGCAAAAAATACTGGTGCCAGGATAGGCCTCGTCATACCGGGCTTAATTTGTTGGTTTTTCTATAAACTATCTTTTAATATAAGAAATTTTGAAATCCGTGTAAGTGCACTTTTAGGATTGAGGGCTCCCGGTGTATCATTTAAATTTATCCTTTAAAGACAAAAAAATATGTTTTTGGTGCTATTATTTTTGTCACAGCTGTACCAAACCAACGCACCATTGAATTAAAACCAATAAAAGTAAATGAAAATAACAAACAACAAATATTTTTCAAGCTGATACATACATCGAAAAACAAAAACACTTTTGTTCAAAAAATGTTGATTGTCATTAACTTTCGCTTAATTAAGTTATTTTTATTGAACACCGTAGAGGATTTTTTTGGTGAATATTTTACTTATAGATTTTTAAAGATATGAAGTTATTCCGGGTGTGAAAAAATTTAGAACATACCCATAAATAAAACTTTTGAATTTGAATTTAAGAGTAAAATCATTTTCAGCTCTTCGAGAGCATTGAAAATTTTTTAAAGCAAAAAATTCGTTTTCCATGTAATATATTTTTAAACAATATGCCCTTACACATTTTCAGAACAAGTATTATTTTAAATCGATCAATCAGAAAATAGTTAAAAGAAATAATAAATAAGTTCCAGTTCTAAAGCATTTCAAATATTTATGCAGTGCAGTAGAGTGTAGGGAAAAGTTTTTTTTTACAGGTCGAATGTAAAAAAATGAAAATTAAATTTATAATTTTTAAATATGCACAATGAATTATTCCGTATTTTGGGGTACAATTTTTAACGAAAATAAAATAGATAAACGAGATTTTCAAAAAAATTTGGGGTGATTTAAAATATAATCGAACAATGTTTTCAGAATTATAAATGTTTTGATTGATTTGCAAAATGTTGATAGTGAGTGACATTACGTAAAATGTACCTACAGGCTGTCCTCAAGTGATACTCTTGTTTGGCATTCAGGCACATTTTCTGTTAGATCTTAATTATTGTAACATACAGACTGACATGTGAAAAAATCTATTCTTGAAAATTACCAATACGAATTTTTAAAAACCAATAATGTTTAAATTTGAACGTTACCGACCCATTAGACACTCTGTAGGAAGGTGCAAAATCAGATAGAAAAAATGTCAAGATTTTTGATTAACAAAAATGGACTATTTTATTTTTATTGATGGGGAATAAAGATTTCGTGCTTGAACTTATCAGTATACCTGTTGGTTTACACATCAGAACGTCTGTTCCACTATCTGTATACTGCGCTGTCCGCTCCGATGTAGGTATGGTGGTTTTGCTGCTGTAAAATGTTTGCAAAGTGTTTTTAGTAACTGTTTTACAGTTCTACCCTTGATGTTGTAATTTTTCAAACTCAACTCTTACAGTTTTGTTCAAATTCAGCATTTTTGTGTAACGTGGTTCTGAATTTAAGAAGAAGTTTTACTGTAACAACAAACAAACAAATTGTTTAAGATACGTACCTATGTATTTTGATGAAAGCAATTTTGTTTTTCAACCCATATTTCAAAAACATAATAAAATAAACAAAATCAATATTTTTGAAACGTTCAAAGGCTTTATCGAAGAGAGCTTACTTGCTTATTAGTTCTGGAATGCAACTTTTTCTTAGTGACTGCCACGGCTGGCTTGATAGTACTGCGTTTTGCAAAATATTTGTAGGAATTGTTGGACAACATCGATAATTCTATGTATTCCAAATAGGACGACAGCAATTACATATTTTGCTTTTTCAATACCACTAAGATTTACTTACTTACAGTGGCTCGGCACGGGGGCCACTCAAGTGTTATGAAATCATTTTATATTTATTCAACAACGATGTGCTGATGATAATAATAAAGGGTCCAACCTCCAACCTCCAACCACAATGCAGTCCAGTCCAGTCACACCTCGGCGTCAAGCTCTTTCCTCATTCTAATTTGACATTTCCTTGTTTCAATGCATGTAAAATCACTCCATGACTTTGTTGCTCAGAATTATCAAACGAATGTGTCCACAATCGAGAGAGTTTCCTTATTTTAACAAATGAGAATCTACGTTAGTGAATAATGTTCTCTATGTGAGATCTTAAAATACTTTTCGAGGAAAGAAACTGAGGATATGTGCCTGGAAGATTATGTGGTTCCAAAAAGAAAGTAGGTACCTTTTACCGCACTGTTAACGAAATAAAAAAAATAAACATAACGAAAAACAAAACGAGTTAGGCCACACACTTCTTTCAAAATACTCCAAATGATGAGAATCATGGAGAACGAATAAAATTAATTTTTCGTTCAGTGTTTTTTATACAACCAGTTGCTAAAGGGAGAAGGCGTCGAGTGCTTTTTCTTAAAAAAAATAATTGAATACAACAATGTTAATACCCATGTATACGTATCTACCAACTAGTTCAATTACTTATAAGCATTGTGTTTTTATGTTTCTTTTATCGGTTAAAAGAAATGCCCTTTTCAGGACGACAAAAACTTCAAAAAGAGATATGATCTTGAATCCTATTAAACATTTGAATAGCAAAAACATTATATGTCTTCTGTGATTCTTATTCAATTAAGTCTTACCGCGATCATGTGAAAGAAAAAATGTACGTCAATAAACCAAGGACAATTCGGCACATTAACGACATTTGACCTCAATTATGCCACATCCATCGGAAAAAGTGGGCGACTAAACTCATCTCGAAAATATAACCGATATTTTCTTCACCACTCTCTAATTCTTTAAAAATTGTTTGTCTTATTTACAAGTAACATCGCACGATTAAGTTGGGACACCCTTTAAATGGCATGTTTTCTTAGATTTGTAAGTATGTATGGCTCATGAAGCAATCGGATTATATTTTGCAATAAAATTACAAAACTTTACAAAAAATTTAAAATTAAAGCTGATTCGTTTTCTTTCGAAAATTTGTTTCAAAAACTTTTGAATAATAATGAAAATCATAAATCATCTTACATCTCAAGAATACCGATAAAAACATCTGTCCTAATACCCATTGAAAACAGGAGGCGGCAGGATTTCCATTTTTCTACTGAAAAAAATCTTTATTTTCATTGTATTGGTCTTATCCGTCAAAACAAAACGTTAAAAAAAACAGAACAAAAACATTTTGTTCTCCACCCTTATTCAACACTCATCAATTCAAATTCACTCTCTTCTTATTCTTTATATTCACATCCGCCCTATCCCTATTACAAAATGAAAAAAAAAAAGAAATAATTTTTCGAGTTAAATTGAGCAAAACTTTTCTTCTCATCGTCCTTCATATGCATACATATCTACATAGATATACATATCTAGATACAAAAGTTCATTTCAATTGTTTCCTTTTTCTCACTTCTTCAAGGATATCCATATGTTCGGTGTGGTTGGAATTGAAATTTTGTTGCAAAAAAGGACAAAACCGCATATACCAAACCATCTACTATAAACAGACCTACATCTTAATTTGTTCATGTAGGTCTTTTATGGTACAAAAGAACAAACCGTCACCCATCAGCCACTATCCCACGTAAAAAGGAAGAAACAAAAATGTGAAAAGAAGAAGAACACATTTTCGAATTTCAATGCCAAAAAGGAACAAAATAACATGAACTTTCATCCTCGGGATAAAGTTTCATCGAAATGCCACTTTGGACTTCTCTAATGCAATCGTCGCTAGTCAGCGAAATAATTTACCAAAGATGTTTCCCAGGACCTTCCTTAACTCTTTGTCACATTTTTTTTGTTCTTGTATTTAAATGTTCACTTTTGGTGTCACATAAAAAGACCTCCCTCTCTCAGTCATTAATCCTCATTTAACCCCCCCTCCATAGCCGTATTTAGGGGGAGGGTTACGGGGTTTAACCCTCCCCGAAATAATTTTGTAAAGCAAAATCAAATAACTATTGATTAATAACTTAATGATTTCTTTTTTTGTCTTGCTAACACTGAATTTATAAATTTTCCATTGAAGCTTTTTTGTGTTGGTATAATCAAGTTATCATTTACTACTCTCGCCATTTAGTTACCTACAAGCAGAGATAACCATATTTCTTTTACATAAGTCGTTACATGACCAAAAATTAAGGCAAAAAATACTGCAATGTCACAAAGGCAGTAAGAATTTTTGGTCTTTTGTAAAAAATATGAAGAATTTTTCTTCTTCTTCGGTCCTACGCTC
Organism: Sphaerophoria taeniata; assembly: GCA_943590905.1. Taxonomy (NCBI): domain Eukaryota; kingdom Metazoa; phylum Arthropoda; class Insecta; order Diptera; family Syrphidae; genus Sphaerophoria; species Sphaerophoria taeniata. Next base: position 33,528,835 of record OX016541.1, read on the forward strand.
GTTGACAATAAATAACTTCAGTTGTTAGCTCTCTCGCGAAAGCTGCTAGTAGAGAGAGATTAATCCAGTTCTTGAAATGGGAAAAATCTTTTTCCGCACTGGTGCTGTGGCGAGAGCCCTAGAAGTTCTCAACATACATTAATCTGCTGGTCCGGATGGTATCCCTGCTATTAATGTAAAGAGGTGTTCTTCCACGCTAACAAAACCCTTGCGTAAGCTTTTCCATCTATCGTTCCGAGCAGTTGGAAAACAGCATTTGTCCGGCCAATTCCAAAAAAAAGGCGAATCTTCTTCAATTCCTTCAATCCCCTTCAATTATCGTTCGATTGCACTTACGTCCCTTCCTTGTAAGGTCATAGAAACGCTGATAAACTATCAACTCAAGAAATATCTCGAAGACCGAAAGCTTCTTAATGACCGATCGTACTGCCAGGTACAGGTCCACTGGTGATCTGATGGTTTATCTCACCAAACAGTCGAACAAATCTTTCGATATCGGTGAATCCTTTCTTCGTTGGACTAGAAACTTTCATTCGAACCATACACTACAAGTTGTATTGGACGGATTCAAGTCTGAAACCCACAATATAAATGCTGGTATACCCTAGGGCTCCGTTTTGTCTCCGACCCTCTTTCTCATTGTCATAAATGATCTCTTGTCTGTAACTTCTAATCCAATCAATTGTTTCGATGACGATAGTACCCTAAGCTTTTCTAATTAATTTCCAGACTCACATCCTTCCTTTTCGAATGTGGAACTGCAACGGCAAAATATGATAAGCTCATTAAACTCTGACCTAAACAGCATTGTACAATAAGGAATAAAAATCGCGTAGAGTTTAATGCTTCGAAAACTCAATGCTGCCTTGTATCGTTAACGCGAGATATACCTTCCTTGCCTTGTATCAATGCGACCGAACATCTCGAGATTCTCGGTATATGCATCACTGACCACCTTTTGTGGAACGATCACATATTATGCGATGTCGCCAAAAATTCCGCAAAATGTTTGGGTTTCTGAAGACAATGTAAGAAATTTTTCTCCCCGTCTGATCTGGCCCTTATCTTTTAGACTTATATGCGTCCAAAGCTTGAATACAATTCCCATCTTTGGGCTAGTGCTCCAGTTACATACTTAAGCCTCTTGGATGGTATACAAAAAAGAGCCCTAAGACTGATTGGTGACAGAGACATAACCATTAATAAAGGGTAATAAATACACTCAAGAATTATTTTTAAACTTTCCATCAAACATTGTTTCGTGAACAAATGAATTGGCTTCGGCGAATTGAAAAAATGTGATAAATTTGATAAAAATGTTTCGTTTTTTATTAAAAATTTGAAAATTTGATATTATCATTTTTTATCTTAACCCCCCCTGAAACAAAATCCTAGCTACGGCTATGCCCCCCTCCCACTATTTGTAGAAGCATATCGTTGCTTTCATCTTCCAAATCCTGTATCCTTTCACAAGAAAAAAGAAAGAGTGTAAGAAAATTCGGTCACATGGCTTTGAAACGAATCCCATTCAATAAAAATATTCAACCCCTCTTTCCATTGGCTTTGGAATTTTTGAAATTGGAACTTCCCACTGGAAAATGTCCCAAAAAGCTCACTTTCACTTTGCTGCCTCTCAAAACAGAGTGACTCGAAGGCAACCATCGCGCAACTCGCTCTCTTTATCTCTCTGGCTTAGCAGTATCTATCCTTTCCGGAACTCCTGTATATCAGAGAGAATCTTGGCAGGGTTAGGGACAAATTTGGAACAAGTTCAATCCGATACATTCATTTAGTCTTTGGTTAGTTTAGTCAAAGGAACCGTTGCAGACAGTTTACTGTACACGATTTTTTTTTTGTTGTGATTTGACAAAACAAACGACACCGTGGCGGCGGTAACGGTTTAAATTGCGTAACCTTCTATAGAGTGTCCTAGTCCTCCCAACAACAACAAACAAAACTTATAAATGAATAGTTAATGTGCGCGTATAGTTCCTCTTCCATTTATCTTGAGAGTAATCCGTAATCCTTGAGGTATATAATTTAAGCCCCTTCGAGACGAGGAAGAGTGTTTATGGGTGCTAATCTAACCAACCATGATGGGGATACTTCACAAGTGGAACTACTGATAAACAGAAAATTTATCTTCGACAAACTTCTTTCGATCTGAAATACCATCAAGAACCGCAGAACACGGGTCTTTTCGGTTGTACGGTATTCGGGTTTTCGGGTTCGTTCTATTTTTTTGTTGGTGACGGTGAGTGAAAAGTGAATGCTCTGTTGTGTGGGATTAAAACAGGCTCTACTATACACAACGAATTTCACCGGAACAGGGATTTGTTGTGGTAATCCTTGTAATTATATTGTGTTGATCTACAGCAGGGAGTGAACCTGGCCATTGAGGATTGTACCCCAGGTGCGTCAGTGCCACTGCTAATTGCGTGTACCTAATTTCCCTGTGAGAATCTAATGTTTGGTGTGGTCGCGGGCATTTTAGTTTAAAATTAGCTGCGTGAATGTCAGTCAAATGTCGCTCGTCGTGTTATTCTCGGTCCTCGTGAAACGTGAGAGTCTATTTTCGCCCACTGTCATTTGATATCCCTTCTTTTGAAGTGCTCGAAGCTCGTCAATGTCATTTTGTTGAAAAAAAAACAAGAAAACCCTGTTTTTAAATAAATCAATTTGATGGTAACTGTGGTTGACATGAGCATTCAACCAACCTAGCAACAAGCTCCGAACCTTTTTTCGTACATAAGTTCATTAAGTTGCACAATAGCCGTCACAATTCGAGCACTGTACACCTCTGCCCACTCTACTCATTTCCTCAACTAACTTGATCAAAAAGCTTGTGTGTCTAGTTTCCTGTGTCCTGTGTGCGATGTCCTAGATTTCAAGAGAACCACCCGAAATACGACGTTCAGGATAATGATAACGCTCTGTTGATGCTGGGACACAATATACACTGTCGGTGTGCGAGTATAGGTGTTGGTCTTTTTTGCTTTATCACCAACTAAAACACAAAAGCGAAGAACCTGTGATTTTTTTCGGAGATTATTATCCTTAAGTGGAAGGATATCAAGAGTTTATTTTGTGCTTTTTGTAATGTGGTGGTCTTTTGTCATTGTTCGTTTTCCTTTTATTGTGTGAGTAAAAAAGAAAATACGAAAAGTGTCGACAAAAAAAGAAAAAAAAAAGAAAATAAATAATAAATATTTCATTTTGTCAAGTGAAGGATGTAAGGAAAAGAAAAAAAGTAAATTTATACAGAAAATAAATCTAAATACATTACCTAGCTCATCTTGGATACAAAACACAATATACGACTCACGAATATTAAAACATATCTCTATGGCTTGTACCTACCTATATGTATAGAGTTTCTGTTATATTGACATCTAACTCAGTAAGCCGGTATTATAGGCATTCAACAAAAGCAGCTCATTTTTTGACAGGTGAGTTATTTGTGCAAAATAAATTATATTTTCATAAGAGAGACATGAACGAAGGACTCGAAAATTTCATGTGAATGTTGGAAGTATGATATTTTATTTGAAGGGCGTTTTTATCGTCGTTGTCGCCTCGCTTCGTCAGTTGCAATTGCCAATGAAAATAAAAAATGTCTAGAATTTTTTCGTTGGGGTAGGTTTTTGATGTAGATTTGATTTTTGATGATTGTTATTAAGAGGATTGAACAGCGAAATCGTGGCGAGGAATTTTTTTAGGGTGAAATATGTGTAGTAACGTTTTTTGGCTTTTTTCGATTTGCATTTTGAATATTAGAATTTTAAATATTGAAGCTATCACGATTAAAACTCTTCAAGAGAGAATTCCGATTTTTGAATTCACTTTCTTAACCCTTCATACGCTTAATACGTAGACGATTGAAGTTATTGTATTATTTTTCGTTGAAATTTTGTAAATTAAAGAAATGGGTGTGATTTTTTTTCTATAGTTTTGGGATGAAAAAGCTACATTAAGCCGAAGGCGTTATGTTAGTTTGATATAATGTTTATGTACTACATACGTAATATGTCTACATTTTTCTGTAAACGACAGAAGTAATAAAAAGTTGCATTGTATAATTATTATGAAAATTTTTGTATTCCTATATAATATACAATAGTAGAGAAGTCGTAAAAGTGGAACCTGCGATTTCGTCTATTTGTTTGTCCACGCGTCTACAGCTATGACCATAATTTCAATGGACTTAAAATTTATAAATGTGTGTTTTTTTTGGAGTTTAGGTACCCTTTTAGAATTGATATGTATATTATGTATATAGAGCCCGGTATGAAAAATATTATATGGAAGTAAAATCAAATGTTGAGAAAGAGCGTTAACAAAAAAATGAGGGGTAAGGCACCTTCTAACTCTTAATAACTTCTTACCTACTGAATCAATTTAACTTTAATTGATACAAATATAGTCTGGAGCCTGAGAAAGGGCATAGTAATTTTTAACGCCATAAAAGGGGTTGAAAGGGTCAAAGTTTGTATAATTCTTGATATGGCTAGAAGTTTTTGCGCAATATCGTCGCTATTTTATAAACAACAAATCACACAAAGATTTCAACCTAGAACATACTGAATGGTAAAGAATGTCATGCCTTTAAATATATGTTACTTTTATTATAACGGTTACTCATTCATATGGTCAGTGTAAACGTTTTCACATAAATTTGCTTATAAGTTTCAATCCTATAGACGGGTTGTTCCAATTTCCATAGGTATGCCTAATCTACATGAAATAACGGCCCCATTTTTCTCGTACAAGCATCACAATCTCGATTTTAAAATAAATATAATTGCATACAAACCATCTGCTTGGTTCGTTCGAAATGAGACATCACCTTTGGGAGAAAAAAAGCGATTCAAAGCGTCCTAGCGTGCGTTTTAATAATCGAAACTACAAGATTAAGGTCTCTTAAGAAGCACAAGGCTTCAGGATTTACTTCGATGTAGAATTTATCGACATTCAATTCCATTTTAAATGCAATATAATAAATATATAAAAAATTTAACAGCAATATATAAATGTCGGAGCTGACACGTACAATTTTTTAAGTTGACAGCAGTATTCTATCTTATGCAGAAACTGTCCTCAGCCGGTGCGACGTGAACCTTCTGATAAGTATAAGTCCTATACAAGAATACTTTGATCATAATCGTTGTAAGTTGTCTTTCACAAATGTCTTACAAAAAACTTAGTAATCAATAAGGAATTTTCAACAAGCACTTCATATCTTCATTTCCTTTTCTTCGCGTCAGGGAAGTAATGAAAGACTGAAAAACAAAAGCCCGGAAAACGAAATCCCGGATAATGTAATCCCGGAAGTACTTTTGATCCTAAAAATTCCTACCTTTTTTCATGAGAATATACTCCGGTTCGTCACTCAAAGTTATGAGAATTAAGGAGATCAAAATCTGGTTTTTCGATTTTTCTAACAGCGCTGAATAAGGCCAGACCATTTTTGTAGAATAACAATTGTATGAGACACTAAACGCTGAGAATCATGGATAAAATAATTCTATGTAAGCAATTGCTTTTTTTGGGAAATCAGTCAGTTCCAGATTGTTCATGCTTTTTTATAAAATAAAAAAGTTATAGTTTAAATTCGCTCGAATTGTTTGTATTTTATTTAATTTTTTATAAACGAAATTGAGTTAAGGTTCAAAGTGCCTTAAATTGTTATCCACATTTAGAACTGTGTCTCTGTAATATAATCATTCAATTGTATTCTATCAATCCCGAAAAACGACTATCTGGAGGGACAGCCGAACTGAATTGTCTTCTGCAGCTACTTAATTCGGATCCATCGAAAACTCTGAGTTCATCAGCCCGGAGGTATTCCTATCGACCTTTTAATGAATCTTGAAAGGAAAAATTGTATTTTCATTGTGGTTTTTGCTTATACTTAAAGAGAATTTGGCAATGACAACGGAATGTTCTTGTCCCTAAAGAGTATTTACTCAACAACTAGGTCCATCTAAACATTTGATAATAATTGTTGATTAAGCGTACAAACTTAATTTTTAATATTCTCACCTTCTGAACCGCTCAATAAATAAAATAATCCATTTTTGTTCAATTTTTTTTTGTTCAAAAATAAATGAAAGGAATACAAACAATATACATCTGTGAAACCATAAAATCTTGATAATAATAAGTAGAGACTCGATATAATAGAAAAAAAACTTTTTTGAACTCAAACTATACGTTACCCTACGAATGCCATCATCCCAAAGCAGTCACTTGTTCATTTGGTCACTGACGCGGTAATTCATCGCCAGGTCTTAGGTGAAAAATCAAACCATCTATCTGTCTTAGCGCTCTCCAACAAATTCTAATGGTGTAGAAAACAACATAAATTACATTAAACCGATAACAATTTAGTTTCTTCATATACAAATTTAGTTTAAAAGTTATTATCTAAAAAGATTTGTCGAAACAGCGAAATTTGCCTCTTAGAAAACAGTTTCCTTTGATAGGAAAATCCACACAAAACGCAAAAGTAAATCATTTCTTAAATTCGAAATATTCCCAGTAAATTAATGTTTTTCACAGTAAAAACTAGAAGATCAAAATATTCGTCCTTTTGTAGTAATGATGCCAGTGACACTATTCTTATGAAAATTCAGTTAAATTCGTTACAGCTCTTAATGTTTTGATTTTGACATTTAATGTGTTTACAAAACAACAAAGGAAGCTCTATAGACTTTATGCTACGAATTGACTTTATTCCGCGAAAACAAATTTACAATGAATTGAATTAATTATTTCAAATAAAATTCGCCAAATTCTGTTGAATGACAGTACCAAAATTAGTTCTAGGTATGTGCAGAACTATTTAGAAACAATAAATAGAAGTTGTTTTTAACTCAAAACAGAAGAAAAAAAAATGTGTTGACTCTATAAATAGTGTAAAAGTTTTTCTCTATTTTTGGCCGTTTAGGGAATACTTTTTTTATCGGAGTGCGATACAACAAAGACTTACAAAAGTATCAAAATATCACAACCCCCACTATCTTTAATTTAGCCTAATTCAATCTCCTGACTATTTTTATTTAATAACTCAGAAAATCTAACAAGTATACGCCGTAGTTGACCGTTTTCAGAAAATCTTTTTCAGGATTTTTTTAAGTATGTACATGGAAATATTTTGTCAAAAAGTATGACAACTTGTCAATGACAACCTTTTGTGATAGTATTTACTATTGAAATTATCTGCAATCTTTATCATACCTAAATGTACACCCAAAGAAATTTGTTGTTAAAACGTTGAAAACCGCTGTTAATTACCCCACAACCACTGCTTTCAATTTTACAATTCCATGCTTGCAGATGTAAAAAATGATATGTGAAAACTACATATTCATCTGTTAATTCTACAACTCAAAAAAAAAAAATCAAAAAGTATACCTAGTCTTCACTGTTGAACGGACAGCAAAATATGTGAAATTTACCAGTTTATGTGCAAAATTTACAAATTTTTGCGATTTGCTTTGTAAAATTTACAATTCGATTTGTAGAAACAGCAGAGCTCATTTTTCAAAATAAGAATACCTACATTCAATATTTTAATTCATTTTATTAATTTTTTTTTTTTGAACAAAAGTTAACAACAATGATATGGACTACTATGGATGGTTGGTAAGATATTTTATAATCCAAACTCTTACTGTTTTGAGCCTCTATTCGTCTGGCAAAATCATTGATGCATGTTCAATGTAAAAGAAATGAGTCCTCGTCATCCTTGTTGCTAACACGCCAAGGTTTTTTTTCCCGAACATTTGATTGTCTGTGTTGGCAAAAGCACAGAGTTATAAAAGTACAATAAAGGAAACGTTTTGCAATGCAACCTTAAACAACAAATAAAACGGAGGTTAATAAAAGTTAAAAAAGATTTAAGATGTTTTCTTTACCTTCATCAAGCAATGCTATGGAGCTAAGACCTAGTTCGCTATCGGGAAATATTTTTGATAAGCGTTCCGATTTAAAAAGCAGTAAGCTTCTTCTTGTCAATCCACGCCCTTCCGAGACATAAATAGGATAAGGAAAGGCCGATAAACAAGAAAATAAAACTTACCGGCTGAAAATGGTGCAACATTTTTGCACAAAGTGAAATTATTCTCCACTTCATATGCCTCCGCGTCTAATAACATTGAATATTCGACGACGAACAGAGGGATTATTTTCCACAGATGGATCTTTTCCAACACAAATTTAAATAATAAAATGCTCGGATCGGCATTTCCCAAATTCGACAAAAGCTCCCTTTTCGTTTAAAATCGATTTTAACTTGAAAAATTAAATTGTATTTGCACAAATTTATACCGCGACTTATGTGCTTGTGAACTGTCGAGCGTATGTGAATGAATATGTATATTAAAAATTCTTGTCTGTACAGTTTAGCAAAGGTAAATGGTTCGAGACAGCTCTTCACCCATGTAGTTTTTGTGGGATCTACAGCAAATGGTTGTAGGTTTGAATGTATTTGTCGTGAATACCGCATTTAAATGTCATAAGCACAACCAATGTCTTGTAGCTTTTGCACTGGTTGTAAGTTTGATGATCTTTCCTATCATGAAATCTACAGAATGTTGCAGATTTTACAGAAAAAAATATCGTCGTTGGGTGGTTGCAGAATTTGGCAGATTTAATTGAGATCTACAACAAATTGTGAATCCTAAATTTCTCACTCAGTATTGAATATAGATTCTACAACTTTGTGCTGTTGATATCACATATTAGTATACTTCCTTTTCACAGCAAAATTTTACAAGGCGCTGTCGTTATAAAAATATAAAATCTTACTTGGAAGGAGATAAACTGTCATGCTCTCTCATAATTTACAACTGAAAGACTTTTATATCACGCTGTCAGGCACTAAAAATGACATAGGTATTATTTTTTATGCTAGAAATTACCTAGAAATTATTTTTATGGCAAAAAAAGCATTTGTTGGGTCAGATAGTAATAAAATACAGCCTTTATAGTTGTTGAAAAAATATTTATAATCGGATTAGAATTTCTGAAGATTAACTTCTCAATTTAGGAAAGTTAGAAACATTTTCTCTTGACATTTAACACTTGTTAATTAATCAACGAATATAACGTTTCATGTAGCGGAACAAGTATTTTAGTACACTTCAAAATAAACTTATGTATTCCCTTTTTTAATTTCAAACTTTTTTTTTTACAAATTACGTAAAGACATAATTAAAATATTTATCAAATGTCTATGTTGAATGAAATTAAAGATCTACGTATCTTTAGTATCACATAATTCGACACACAGGTGGTAAAAATTCTTTTTAAACAGTTGAAAAAAAAAGTTTTTAAAACTTATTTCAATATTTCATAGCTTGAATAAGCAGGTGGTATTATATCGTTGCTAAATTATATGAAATACAAAAATTAATGCTTGTAATCTCACCTCTATCATTTTTTTGCTTTCATCGATTTCATCAAACGATACACTATATAAAACTCGTTAACATTATTTTTCATATTTTTAAATTTTAATCTTCCAATTTTGCCACTCATATATTTTTAATCAGTAACATAAATTTAACTGTTATTCTACCTCATTAAAATAAAATATCGTTACACTGAATAACGAATGAAGTTGTGAAATTAATTTTCCCAATTATTATCAGTTTCAGTTTTAATAAGTTTGTGTTTTTTTTGTACATACGAGTATGTATGGTCAAAATATGAAATTTAAAATATTTGGGCTTGAGCTTATTAAAACTATTTTCGAACGATTTGTAAAATGTTGACTGTAATATTTTACAAAATAGCTTAGAAAATACGCTGTTCAAAAAACTGTCGTGCACAATTATATCCCTCAAACTATTATTTCTGTTGATTAAACAACACCATAGTCGACGACTAAGCATTATAATCAACATCAATGTTTGAAATTGATATTCAAGGCTTGACTAATGAATAACTTTTGAAAATCTAACAAAAATTACTTTTTTCCCTCATTTTCAAATAGAAATTGAAACTGAACACACATCCAGGATATTCTCTGAAACATCAAAGGCAGCCCGACATGCCGAGAGCATTGAAATATGAGACCTATAGAAGTGTGTGTTTCCATGCATTCATAATCTTCGCATTTTTCCATTTTCAAAAATGAAACACTATCCTAATAATTCTGCACTCTCATTCAAATATATGATGTACGAAATGTGACACTCATCTCTAAAGTTCCGAAAATTTCGCTTCGCATGTCCTTGCTGCCTTCGAATCCTGTTCCTCCTGCCAGTGCCGCCAGGCATTGCAAAAAAAAAATCAAAAACACGAGCGAGAACGTAAGGCAAAACAAAACAAAAAAAAAGAAACTTAATTTGTTTTTAGGTGCCGGTGTCATTCGGTGCCAGCAGTAAGATTTTGTTTTTGTAACTTTTTATTTCAAGATTTTTTTTTGTTTTAATTTTTCAACAACTGTGGCATTCACAGTTAACAGCTAATCCCGTCCTGTGTGCCACTGAAATAAAATGAATTCTAAATCTTGTTAGGGATGCCACTTCCGTACATGCTGGCACTGACTTTGAATGATTTATATTTGTTGTTGTTAAAAATTATGCTGAATTTTATAAGACGGTAGAGAAGAACAATTTATTCGACTGTGAAGGTACTGAGTTGTTTAATGTCGGTTGGTATAGCTTGCTTCTTTTCTATGGTTGGAAAATGTGTGTGGGTGTACTAGTGAATATAAAAAAAATGAGAATTTTAGGATGTGAAAAATTAGACACATAAATTAAGACGCTTTAAAATGAAAGCAAAATGTAGTCTGGGGGAGGTAATTATTTTATTTGAAATTATGTCTTTTTTGTTTTTACTCGCTGGAACTCTTTAGAAAGCTGACACACACAAGTGTTCTATTTTATGGCAGTTTATTTCCTTCCAAATTAGAACCTAAGTTATTTAACTCATACAAAATATTTTTATTTTTTGGAAACTATTTTGTTCAAATTGAAAACCAACAAATTGGAAAAAAAAAATAAAATTGCCATGTCCATTGAGAGAGATTCTATTGAATTGTTGACAATACCATACAATCATTGGTTTATATTATTTTGTTATTCTTGTTTATACTGTTCTCGTTAGTGAACAAATTTCTTTTTTGTACCTAATATTTGAAATGCAATTTCCTGACTTTTGACATTCTGGAAACCAGGGCTAAGAGGAAATAACAAACATTTTTATATTTCCGGAAAATTAATTGCTTCAAAGAGCAAAATATTTAGTATTTAGGAAACTGCATTTATGAAAATGATTGCAGAAAATTGCAATTGCAAATACTATCAGTAACAATTTGTCATAGTTTTTGTAAAAATATTTCTATGCATAAAATAATACTGCAAAAGTTTTTTTTCCGAAAACGGTTAACTACGGTGTATAATTGTTAAATTTTTTAAAAAGAGTAGGTGTTTTGGTATATCGCAAGACTTTATTGTATTGAACTCAAATATTAAACGTATTCCCTAAATGACCAAATATGTATAGCAAAAACTTTTACGCAATTAATAGAGTCGACCTCAACACGTCATTTTTGTTTGTTTGTTTTGTTTTGAGTTAAAAACAACTTCTGTTTATTGTTTCAAAATGATTCTGCGTATAGAACTAATTTTGGTACTGTCAATCAAAACAGTATTCGGCGAATTTTATAAGAAATAATTGATTCAATTCACGGTAAATTCTCTTTTGCGGAAAAGTTAATTCTGGCAAAAAGTCTATAGAGCTTCCTCTTTGTTTTCCGAAACACAATCAGTAAATATCAAAACAATGAGTGCTGAACCGAATTTAACTGGATTTTCATAAAAGAAGTGTCACTGACATCACAGTGGATTGCAATACTACTTGGTTGGAACTATGTTACAAAATGACATAATTTCGGCTCTCCTGAAGTGTTTTCAGTGTAAAATAAATTCGAAACCTGAAAATGTTTCGAACTAAGGAGCCATTGGTCGAAATTCCAGCCAACATTTTTGCTGACAGAATTCTATCACTGTAATTTTACAAAATTGAAACTTATCTGTCATCTGAAGTGCCATCATATTATTAGAATTTTTGTCTTTTATGATAATGAATGGCTTAGCAATCGAATAAAGGGTGTTAGAACAACATACAATATATGTTTTCTTTAGCGATGGGGCCAGTACCTCACTCGATGGGCTTTACTTTCGAAACAGAAAAATGAAAGACCCTTTACTTAATATACAGTCGCTGCACAGTTTATCAACTGTCAACATGACAATAGGTTTTCATTTTGTCAAAATTAGGTGATTCGTTTGTGTTTTTGACGTTTTTGTCAAAGAATAACCTTCAACAGTTGTTCTTATGATTAAAATGTCTTGGCAACACAGCTTAGAGTTTAGTTATGTTTTAATAAATTCGAATACTTATAGTGATCACGGCTATCAAATATACTAAAAAATGTGAAAATTGGCTAAACCAAAGCCAACAAACAACTTGAATATAATCTATATATATAAAAGACTAATTCGATAAATTCATGTTTTCTTTTCAGTTGATAACCGGTCGACCGATTTTCTTAATTTTTGTTTTAAACTAAAGAGAAATAATTGTAGAAGGTTTATGACAAACAAAATTTATACTTTTCAAATCACAAACGGTGCAAATGTTAAGAAATAATGCTTTTCTCACTATAGCTAAATATATCAATATACCTACGAATACTCAAATTTCGTCAAATATTTTAATTTTCGTCAAAAAAAAAAATTATAAAAATGTCAGAGAAGAAAAATAAAATGTGCTGCGAAGGTTTATTTCGATTGCTCATATGACTGCGTCAAAAGTGGACATGGTTTTCTAATCAATACATATTAGGGTGTAAGCCGTATCTACATATCTGGAAAAAAAGTAGGCGTAGCTGCATGTGGTTTAAATTGAGACTTACTAAGAGTGCAGCTTGAGAGTATTTTAAAAGGGGGAACAACAAAGTTTTCTGACAAATCACGTGGAATACGGAATCTAGCTGACGAATCAAATCATTTTCTAGCTGAGAAGCTTGGATTAATGCATACAACTTGGCCAATTCTAGGTGTTGTGTCGTCCTAAAAGGGTAGAAAATTCAAACAGTGCAAGGATTGTTGCCAGGCGACCTCAGTTTGTATCGTTGTTTATGGAATGGGCTCCGGAAAACTCAATGCATATCTGATATCTTTATGTGGGTCAATGAATTTTCATATTTTTGCTGATGAGCAATCCGGGACTCTTCGGCTGCCATTTTATCCATTATATGAAATGCTATGGGCTAAATTATGGGCGTGTGGAACCATTGATTTTGTTGAAGTCACCCAGAAGCATCTTCGCCTGTCTCAATCCAGTAGTAGTGCCATGTTCTTGCTTCTCCTGGTTTCATCTTCTTTTTTTCTGGCCCTTATAGAGGAGTCATCGCACCTGTATCTGCCTCCTCATTTCCCTGAACTCCTTTATGCCAAGGTACCAAATGAAGAGTCACTTTGTTGTTCTTGCCTGGTTCATTTAATCTACCTATGCACTCCATAACGAGTTTTGAGTTAAACCTTTAAGAGCTTAACACTTTAAGGACTGCCTGACAATCTGACATAATGGCAATATTTTTGTCACGGTGATTGATTTCGAGATTGAGTTCTGCCCATTTATTAATTACGTTCACCTCTTCTTGAAAAACACTGGGAGATCAACCTTATGTTTTAAGCGAGTGAAACACATCTATGTATATAAATTCGTTAAATTCATGTTATCTTTTCAGTTGATAACCGGTTGACCGATTTTCTTAATTTTTGTTTTAAACAAAAGAAGGTCCCGCCGCCTCACATCTGTTGTCAAGAACTGTATATCAAAAAGTGTAAATCACAGTCGTCACCCGTCATTCATTAGGAGCGCAGGAACGCGCCACATGCAACTGGAGCAATATTCGGCATAGTAGGTCCTTAATAGTATCGTTATGCATGGCTTTATGAGTTGCCACAAGAGGTGCTCTAATGAATTCCATTCGACCTGCCTGGGCCTGTTTCTGACTACATTGTGAAGGCTTTGGTCCGAAGCTGATTTTTGTTTTGTGAGAATGTTGTTGCGAATATTATTTAAATAATTGTAATATGCAACCAATCGACATATGTATGTATGTACATCATAAGGGTCTGAAGGGTAAATTTCCTTTTTCTTTTCTTCTCCATTTTCGATGACAGTCATGATCTAGGATTTACCAGGTTGACCTCTGGAAACGTCGCGTCGGCAAGCCTCCCGGTTTTGAATTGTCCCATGTAATAGGCCAACTGAATGAACAGTCGTTGCATTTGTTTTCTTCATTATATTAAGGCCTACGTATCTTCTTCGCGATTTTGTTGGAACTTATGCTTTCACAAAAAAAAAAAATATTTAGGGTAGATTAAAAAAAAAAAATGGAAAAGGTTAAGAACACCGCATCCATTGTGTGTTTTGCTGACTAGATGACAGCATTCACCCAGTTCAAATATTTGTTGGTGAAAATTGAACTGAATGAAAAAAGGGGTCTTTCATTTTTTTTTTAAATCTTTAAAGATGAACAAAAACTAATATAAAAATGTATTTTTTTCTTAAGCCATGAGTGCAGAAAAATCTGCAGTGTAGCATCACGGGTTTTTGAAAACCACAAACCATTTCTTAAGAGCGGGTACAACGTCCCGCGGGTTAACTAGTCTACTATATAAAAATAAGTCGGGTTTTCCTTCCTGACGCTATAACTCCAGAACGCACGAACCGATTTCCACGGTTTTGCATTCGTTGGAAAGGTCTCGGGCTCCGTGAGGTTTATAGCAAAGAAAATGTATACTTTTCAAATCACAAATGGTGCCAATGTTAAAAATAATGATTTTCTCACTACAGCGAAATAAAAACGAAACTGATCAATTTAAAATATTGAAAATTGTGTCAGAAAATTATTTTTATTCAAATTTATTATTTTATAGATAGACGAAGGCGACATGTAGCAATTTTTTTTTTTTTGATCCAAAGAGAATAACTTTTATTGCAAAAAATTAAAGAGTATTACTGGACAAGGATTTATTTCATTATATTGTTTGGATTACAAGCTAACTTTTGGTAGCAATATAGTCCCGGTCGGACGAAGGATGCATCCAAAAAGTGTTTCCAGTCAGCTTGACCCCTCCAGTTCCGTACGTAAAGTTGGTTCATCAGGTCTTCTTCCACCTGAGTGAATTGCGGCTTAAAAAACATTGAATTTGCACCAATGGCTCGGTTGAGCCGTCTGTTGCGATATTGATATTGAAATCGGTGTTGGTGTTGGCGTTGGTATTGGTGTTGTATTTCTGTTGTTGTTGTTACTGGTGTTGGAGTTGGTGTGCACATAAAGGTTGAGATTTGCGTTGGTATTGGTATTGTGGATGTGGGATATTGGTGTTGATGATGGAGTTAGTGTGGAAATTGATGTTTGTGATGGTGATGGTGTTGGTGTTGTTTTTGATGTTGTTGTTGTTGTTCATGTTGATGTTGGTGTTGGAGTAGATGTTGTAGGTGTTGATGGAGTTGGTATTGTTATTGGTGTTGGTGTCGTTCATTAGTTTTGATTTTGATTTGGTTTCAGTATTGTGGTTGAGGTTGATGCTGTAAGGTGTTGGCGGTGGCGTTAGTTACGGTGTTAGTGTTTGTGAAGGCCATCAATTTGGAGGTGATGATTGGTGTGGTTGTGGGTGTTTGTATATCTGTTGATATTGGCGACATATATGTAAATTGCTGAAGGTCATCATCATAATCGTCGGCCTGGACCATGAAATTTTCCCCTTGATCTGCACTTCAACCCGGATCAGCTCCGTGACCAAAATCATCATCACTGTAGTTCAACTAAATAACACTTCATTTTTGTAATCGAAATCATTACTGTTGTGAAATGAAATAAAATTACATTAAACGAAGCCATCTGGTGGCGAAACGGAGTTCGCCGGGTTTGCTAGTATTTTTTAAAAGCCTTGTTGACAATTTAATTTTTTCCTGTACTTGAAGTATTTACTTTATAATTTATCAATGGTGGCCAAAGTCACATTTATACACAAATTTGTTGTTTTAGCTTGTCATTCTATAACATTAACATATTTTATCCTGTCTTGTGGAGTAACCACAACGTCAAATGCAGCTTCTGGTCTCTTGCGGAGCGCTAGAATATTTTTCTGTGTATTCATTTTTTGTCAGTAAAAACACAAATTCCTTATACTCCGATTTAATTTCAACTTTCCTCTTAACTTTGATTATTTCAATTTCCCGTGCTAGCCTACTTTTAACACAAAATAATATCAACCAATCATAAAAACGAAATTTAATTTGTCTACATCTTAAAGTTTCGCAAGAAATAAAAAGTATCCAACTTGTATTTGTGTTAGTTAAACACAGCTACCTACTTTTAATGTGAAAAGAATATTTTCCAGATAAAACTTCAAGAAATTTCAATGCTCATTTTTTTTCTTCTGTTTATTTAGAAGCTCAAGTTTTCGTTGTGCTTTCTCATTTCCATTGAGAAAATAAAATAGAAAAAAAAGTATTTTTTTGGGTGGATTTGAATAAATTGCTCCATTAAAATTCAAAACCAGTCTGAGTTATAATCTCCCAAGGACATTGGATTAAAAATATCCTTAAAATAAAATTCAGTGAAACAAACTTCTATGAATTATGGACTGTTAGGCAAAAACAAACAAAACAATAAGTCTTACAGATGTTAAAAAAAACAATTATGGTAAAATTAAATTGGTTCTAAAAAACCATTAAGCTATGATAGTTTTTGTTTTTTTAATATACAAACCGCAAAACAATTTTAATTCAAAATATCGAAAACAAACTACCACCATATCGAAATTTATGTTAAATTTATTTAGATTTTTCACTGTACACATTTTAATCCACAAATGAGGAGGTTTGCGGTCTCTCTGTATGTGAAAATGATAACCATTATTGAAATGTTAGAAAATTAAACTGTTCATGTGTGAAAAGCTTCAAATATTTTTAAAGCTCTTTTGGTAGGTAGGTACATAGAAAAAAAAGATAATGTGATGTTAATTGATGGTTAACCATAACACATAACTCCCTTATCGCACATACTTTAAAAGATTTTCGTATTCAAAAAATGTTGGATGTGCATGGAATTCTTTCCTTTGTTAAAAGCTTGCTGAAGCATTTTGATTTTACAAGAATTTTCAACGTTCATATTTGTGTTTCTGGAGAAAAATTTGAGCTGGATGATCAATAATTATGAAGCTGCAAGTGAATCAAGTAAAATTCTCGAGAAAGACTTGTTAAAAAGATTTTTGTCAACCCTCTGCACTTTTAAATCACAATAAATCCTTAATAAGAAATGGTCAAATGAGCTTTTGTTCAATTGGAATATTTGCAAAAATCAATATTTACCGGAAAATGAAATAACCCTATACAAACATTACTTCCGTCCGCAATCTGTCGCCGTTACAAGAAATCCTGTCCTTTCTATCCTCCCCAATCAAAAATGTTGCTTAATAAGTATAGTACCTATCTACAAAATTATAGTACCGCCATCATCCTCATCTCAAACATCCAAATGGGTTATTTTAAATATTCAACATGACTATGCATCATCAGTCACGTTCGTTAAATCTGTTTTTGTTAAGATTATGCCTCCTTCGTGACCATTTCTGTGAGAGACGATTCTCGACATTTTACGTTTTGTCATTCTCAGTAGAACTATTTGCTGTTTCCTTATCTATTATAAGGATGAGAATCATAAAGTTTCAAATGGCACCGATACAAACCGAGTGTTGTTCCCTCGGGCTCGATTTAGGGATTACTTCGTTTCTATCTTATTCTTCCATCTTATGAATGAACTCCTAGCATCACTTCAGATTATAGTTACGAGACTTAATCCCAATATGTGTGCTGACCATGTTAAACTTTATGATGAGAGTAGTTCTCATGGGCTTATTGAGGATTGTGTTTGTTTATGTAACAACAAAGAAAATAAAACGTTTGTTTAGTTCCAGAGTAGGAAAAATTAAAACCACGTAAATTATTCACTTGTCCAAAAAACTCAGGAATAAACAGACAATTGTGTTAAGGTATAACAAATAAGTCACCTCCTAAATTGAAATTCAAAAACCACTACCTAACCTTAATTAATCCTACGAATGATTTTTATCCCCCGCAATCAAATCCACTTCGAATGACATTAATTCTAATTCCAATCGTTGTTTGCCCAATGACTTTGATTAATTTCATTTTACCAATTCAATTTGAATCCAAAGTTTTTACTTTCGAATGAGTTCTTTAATCTTTTAAAATTAACTACGCCACAATTCTTATTGTTCCACAATGATCTCGTTATAGCTTGCGAACGGTGACTGTGTAATTCCACAGACCCCCCTCCATGGCTCCCGCTCCATAAAAATTAAGTGTCAACAGACTTTAATTTTAATCACCTAGTAAAAAAATTTAAACGTCTTTGGAACATGAATTCAAAAGTTTAAGATTTTAGAGGGTGAAAAAGAAAATAAACATTAAGGCAAACCAAAAAAAAAAAAAAATTATTCGAGGGCAAAGGACTTTAAATGTATTTGAAGTTGTATAATCTGGCAATAATTTATCACACTGTAGGATGGGTGCCAAAAGTGAACTTGCCGTTGTTGTTGTTTTAAGTTCCTTTTGGCCAGACACCCAACTGCGTTTGGCAGTTAAACTGTCGACTTTGAGCTCTCTGGACACATTTTTTGTTCAAGTACTGCAGAATATTATAATGGATCTTTTTTTGTTCATTTATGTCTTACTTCGCCAGGAGAAAATACGGTTTTGATTTACATACTTCTAAGTAAATTCTCTGTTTCATTATTACTTTTTTGTTGTGTATACATTTGTTTTTCTTAGATATTGCACTAATTAGTATTTGCACTTTATTTTCATCTCTGATTCGATAGAGGTTGATAGAAGAACAATCAATCGGGCAAAATAAATCACTCTTTCAGTCACGAAAAACATAGTCCTGGAGAACGGATCAAATTAATTCTTGGTGCAAGCCCAAATCATCCCGCAGAATTCACTATGTTGTGGTCAGCGGCCAAGTTCTTGTGAGCGATGCGGAATTGACTGCCTCGGATTCTGCTGCACACTATCACGTACAGCGGTCACCAAAAGTTGAACGGTCGACTTTGAAGGACAGCCATGTACAATGTACATGAACACCATAAAAAGAGCGGTGAGCGCGCATCGTTACTACTAGAGAACACCCAAAATGGGATAATAAAGATTTGTCATTGCACGTGTTGTTCAACAAGGATAGGTAGTGAAAGAAAGAATATAGTTGCCACGAGCTATGAAAATTATCCCTACCCATTAGAAAACCATTTAGTAAACATCGTTCTCATTGATTCTCATGGTTTTGAGTGATTTCAGTCAGGGATGTTTTATGAAACAATATTTTCAGCAAGTCCGTGTTGGCCGGTACTTTTCGTGAAACCAGGGGATTCATTGTGGCGGCCAGTGTGAAACCTATCATTGTTGGACAGTTTTGCCACTAGTTTTCTACATTTAACGCTAGTCGCAAAAGACATCTCTGCAAAATTATTGTCAACAAAATCGGAAACTTATCTACTGATCTCGTGTCGTTGTATGGCTTTCACTTTGGTTATCTTCAGTCGGTCCCAGGCTTCCACAAGGTAGCTACCAAAACGTCTCCCCTTGTCTTCCGATTTATTAAATCAAACATGTCTTCTTTGCAAAGCTGAATGCCAACCTGTGACCAATTTTAATGTCATAGCTGATGTATTCTTCATAAGCCTTGTAAAGGGGCTTGTCATCACCCTGTGCCTCAATGAAAGCGTGAGCGCAAATGAAGCTTATTGTGGCAAATTGACCCTTTTGAGGCCCTCCTTAAATGAAGTCCCACTATAACTTTGTTTTCTTAAATTTTTGACTTTAAAATTTTTGTACTTTTTTTCTTTATTATTTTATTTTATTTTTTATTTTATTTATTTATTTTTCCTTTTTGACCCTGCTTGCATTAAGCAGTCCCAACCTCTTGTCTTCCTTATGTTCGTGTCGCCATCGCTTTTTTATTTTAGTAATTTTAAACAATTTCTAATTAAGTGCCGATACGTATAGCAACGTGGCGTGGGAATAAAAAAAAATAAAGTCCAAATACCGGTTGCAGCCGCAGCCTTTGATTAGAAGGTGCAGACCATCATATAGCATTTCTTGCTCTGATGATGCGTCTGCTTTGTAACGTTTATGCGCTCGATATGCAGCATAGAGCATAGTTCTGATTTTAAAATTCAAAAATTGTGACCAAACCAAGCAATTTCCTACTAGACTGCGCTTCGAAAATATCATGGAAGTCTTAGCTAGCAAACGGCTGAGTCCATCTCTTTTGAATGAGCACACAATAAACACATTGCACGCGTAAAGTAGGTAGGATGGGATTTGAAAGGACGTACTATTGTACATTGGTTTTTAGTTCCTATCATGGCAAACCAGAACCATTGTATTTCTATCTAGCTAGTATCCGCGACCTGGCAATCGATTGTAGTGCCATCTTGAGTTCTGGCGCAGCGCTAACTCTTTTTACATAGGATTTGTATTGAGATTTTTTTTTTTTTGGTTTCGATCTGGCGCAAAAAATCGAAAAACCCATTCTTGATTGTACTAGGTGGTTTCATATACAATGACCAGAACTTTATAATTACCTAGTTCCAAAACTGAATCTCTGTATACTTGGAAGTTTTGCGGAATTGTGAATATTCTGATGGGTACTCTCGAGAGTCGAGACACGAGTATTGCGGTTGAATTATGGAGGGGAATGCAACTGAACATAAATACCATGATACATTTAGTCTGTATCGATGTGCTACGTAAATGACAAAACGATCGCGATGGTAGAATCATCAATTAAATTCATATTCAACGCTCTATTTTGAATACTGTGCAAGAAGCTCAAGTACCTAACTACAACCTCAATTTGATTTATTCCCAATCAAGAATAAGGAAGGGATTAATGGAAGTCATTTTATTGTTGTATTGTGAGCGATGCAAAAATTGAGCCAGACAGCAAAAAATTGGTTTGAGATTCCTTGTTTTTTTTTTTTTTGTTCTTTTTAATTAAAATTACAATTCAATAAATACATTGTCTGTCCTATGCAACCCTTATTTTTAAAATTTAATTTTTTTAAGTAAAACACACATTTTAATTGCGGCAAATTTATAATCAAAGCACGTGTCCTGATCACATGAATCATATCAATTTATATTTCAATTCAAACACAAAGTCAGTTTCCGGGAAAAGTTCAGATTATTTCAGTGAGCGATATAATGAACCTACATGCTACATACGTTACGTATTCATTTGCTTACTCGTAGCACTAACGAGAAAACTCATAATTCAATTTCGAAAAATTTTCCCTCGTCATCATTTTTTGTATCTGCCTATGACGCGTCGACATTATGACGATGACGGGGCACATTATATGAATCAAGTTTCATTGCCTTTGACAGTGAACATTCATATTGCTTAATAAACATAGGAAATACGTGACG
Source organism: Sphaerophoria taeniata (assembly GCA_943590905.1). NCBI lineage: Eukaryota > Metazoa > Arthropoda > Insecta > Diptera > Syrphidae > Sphaerophoria > Sphaerophoria taeniata. Next base: position 33,550,387 of record OX016541.1, read on the forward strand.
AAAGTTTCTCAACATTTTGATCCTTTTAAGCGATTTTATTTTCTGTTAACAAAAACCAATAGGGATTTCGATTTGACAAAACTTGTGTTGTTTTCCTCTGACTTTAATGTGAAACGTGTCTGTCTGTTTCCATTTTTAAGAATCTTGTTTGCTTTAAAAATCAATTTCCAAAGACGTCTTAAGGAATATCAATTACAGTTCCTTTGTGTAACAAATTATTCTTATTTGAATTTCGACACAAACAATAATGTCTTTTTTTTCTGTATTGACGAGACTTTGAGTGAAATCATAAAAGAAGTCTTTACACACATCACGCATTGGAATCAAAGCCGCGAACAACAGGAATTATTTTCACCCCAATAATTTTAACGGTAAAAAAAACCCATAGCCCATAAAACAGATTCATGCTGTATATTAGAGGGGGTTAGGAATAATAACGTGGGTGTAGGCAGAGATGTAGCCTGTTGTAAATGAGATTATGAGGGATGAGATTGGGGCGATATGACTTTGGTGTAGAGTTCGGTATATAAAATTATAGAATACGACTTACAAAGGAGTCGAATGTTTGGCAAATAAATCATTCAATAATGTCATGATTGTGTTGTGCTAAGATATAAGTAGGTTGAAGTTATATTGCGGAGCGTGGCGACATACATACACCAGCTTGGTTCTTTGGTAGGTGATTTTATTTTATCAAGCTGCTTATGAATAGAATAAGGGTAGCAGTTGAGTGGAGAGCAAATAGGGGCGAAGTACTTTATGCTGATGATGGATTAACATACAATAATTCAAATTTAAAAATCAAGTACCTACGTCTGGGGAGTTAGAGGAGCATCTGACATGTCACACACATGCGGGAATTGTGGAATTGTGAGACGGTAAGTCAAAAATTAATTTGAGTTTTCTTATTTTTATTAACACTCTGCAAGCAGTGTTACTGGTCTGTCAAAAAGTCAATTGGGGAATTAAAATTATGTAGGTACTAAAACTCCAACAGTTTTTAACGTCTGAATTTAAAAAAATAAACTATGAAACTGGGCACTGCAGCAAATTCGGGCAACTCAGTTGCTGTTTTTTTTTTTTTTTTTAAGTGAAAACTTCTTATGCGGCACTTGTGCACTGTGAGAATGTAAGTTCAAGACAGATCGAAAAGCATGAGATTCTGAATGCAAGATATCGTGGTGTCTGAATATCATAGCAAAAGACACAACAAGCTCTCTAAAATATCAGGCGAGCGTAGGATACAATAAACACTTTTTGCGGGTCTACAGTTTGTTCTCTTTCTCAAGAGCCGGAATGATGAATCATCTAAAAATGAATTGAATGAAGTGAGCTGTCAAGTTCTATATTACAGCGGTTATTTGAAAGAAAATAGTGATGGCAGATTAACTATATATTAAAGGACTGTCTGGTCGATTTTGTAATGAACAGAAATATGCAGGAGGTCATGCTAAAATGCTTTGATTTTTCTGAGATAATTCAAATCCTTGTAGATCTATTTATGAAAACGAATATATTTATTATCGATTATGTTTGTCATATTTGTTGTGAGAACTTTTCTTGAAAATTTGTAGTTGAAGAAAAAATCAACGTAGCATTACGGTCCAATCAGGATTCAGGATCAGGTCAGGATCTTAGGCCGTGTGCGAATTCAGTTAAAAATGGGTTAAAAATTGACGTTTGGTTAAATTTTGACACTAGCATGGTGAATAAAATTTAACTAGCTGCGGAGCAGGTTAAAATTTGACACTACTGGTTAAAATTTTGAAGTTTCTCAAAAGAGAAAAAATTATATTCAAGACAGCAACTGTAACATAAAAGTATCAATAAAAATTCAATAAAAAAAAAAAAATTCAAAGAGACGTCACTTGACTTTAATTAAATAAAAACTGCTGCTTTTTGACTCTTTCAAAAACGAAATCAACTCTTTTCCATGGGTAGCAATAACGATATAGAAGACGAGGAGCCGGACGATGACGAAGACGAAGATCTTGGCAATGATGTGGCTAAAAAAAAACAAATGACTCGCGCATTCAAGCATCAGGGCTGTGTTAATAGGGTTCGTGCAAGCAAGCTGGGCAATAGTGTTTTCGCAGCTTCATGGAGTGAACTTGTAAAACAACTTCAAGCCGTGGAGGATGATCAGTTGTTGAAGCAGTACGAAGAAGAGCTGGTCAATGCAGGAGTAAAGCCAATGTTTACGTTCACCGGACACCAGCAAGAAGGATTTGCAATGGATTGGAGTCAAGTGGCCCAGGGAGTCTTAGCCACCGGGGTTGCAAGTAAGTACTTACGAAAATTGTGCATAAAACTTTTCTTATTGTTTATTAAATTCAAGGTGAGACATCTCGTCACCCCTAGAATAAGGTGGTTCATGGAAGGTTGACCAGCATCCACTGGTCGGTCATGTTGAGTCCGTTGAAGACTTGCAATGGAGTCTAAATCAAAAGAGTGTACTGGCATCGTGTTCTGTTGACAAGACCATTCGTATCTGGGATTGTCGAGCTGCTCCACAAAAAACTTGTATGCTTACTTGCGAGAACGCCCACGAGAGTGATAAAATCTTATTTCCTGGAATCGCCACAATTGTTGTTCATTCATCAGGGAAAAAAGGAAATCAAGGAAATTCATTGGCATGAGGATGCCGGGGGTTATTTTATCGACGCACGGCGCATAGTGGATTCAATATATTAAGAACGATAAGTGTTTTAAGTTAATCTTTTTTTATTGTACAAATAAAAATCAAGTATTTTTGAAAATACAACACATTTTGCTTTGCTTTTTTTTGTGTCGTCAGTGTTAGGACAAGTTGGAATGTTTGCTGCTATCATCATCGTTGTCTTCTTCTTTTCCCTCAAAATTGTATTTCTCATCCGTCGCATGTTGATCGACAATTAACAAATCCGAACCAAGAAGGACAATTACGAAACACAAATATATACCAAATATTACGAATTAATTGTCTGTTTTCTATTTTGTTGACAGCTGTGAACAATGAATAAGTAGTGTTCGAAGACTGAATTAACAAACAGTCGCAATGGTATTTTTGATCGTATTGAAATGGGAAATTATCGATAAAAATAAAAAGATTGTGTGTGAAATTGAGAATTTCTTACATTTTTATAAAAGAAAATTTAATTTGATAATGTTGCATTTAAATTTAGTTACAAAAAAAATGATTAGTTGAACATAGAAAGAAAGGGTAATTTTGCTTTATCTTGAGGGAAATTTAATCAAAGTAGTGTCAAAAAAAGTTCCATTTAACCCAATTCGCACAGCAAAAATTTTAATATGATCCCTTTTTAACCAAATGTCAAAATTTAATCGTGGTAGGAATTTTAACCCATTTTTTAACTGAATTCGCACACGGCCTTATAGTTAAAAAAAAGAAACTCACAACTGCTAGCAGCAGAAAAGAAAACACAAAAGTTCAAAACAACACCTCTTGTCATGTTGACAGTTGATAAACTGTACAGCGGCTTGCTAAGGCCTTGCTTACACTTTGTATATGGAGACAGCTAAGTATTATCAAGAATGGTGTTTTCGATTTTTTGTGCTACATCAAAACCCAAAAAAGGAGCTACTTAACTTTTGTTTTCGGTTTTCCTATTTTGTAGAAATTATTTCCCTCAGCAAACATTTATTTGTCAACCCTTCTTCTAACATATTCCAGGAATCTTATAATTAATTAGGTAGGTAATTACAAATTCAAAAACCGTTGACAACTATTTTTTAGAATAAGTTTAACCCTAAAATTTAGACAATACTTTGACGTTACATGTCAATAGAAATTTCCAAGAATTTTGAACTTTATTTTATTCACAGTCAATCATATTTTTTATTTGAATCGTATGTAAGTACACAAGTCTTGACCTTAATATCCTCAAAAAACTAAAATAAACTAAAAGTAAAACTTAGAAATAATAAATTGGTGTTTTTCAAAAAATGTTCTTCTGCAATCATAATCAAAAAAACATGCGACAGAGGACTTTTGTCTTTGACTCTTGTTATCGCTTCGTTTGTTTCCCTTCTTCTTTACATTTTTCCCTTCAACTTATTTATGGACAAAAAAGCAAAACAAAAATTAATAATCATTTATTACACCCTACAGCAAAATAAAAAATGAAAAATAGAAAAAGGAAAACAACTATACTAAAGGATGTTGTTAATCAAAGGGATTTAATTTATTTGCTGTCCATTCTCCTTTTTTTATTTTTCTTTTTTATGTTAGACATTGAGTAATCTCTGGTCAAGGGTTAGAAAACAAGGCTGTTGATTTGTTTTAAGGTGCAATTAGTCATGCGTTGTATTCATGTTTTTCCTGGCTTAGGCCAGTGGAAATGTGATGAAAACATTAGGAAGAGCAGAAGAGTCGTCGTGCCCAATAATTGAACATCTCGCGCACTGATGCGAATTTTGAAGAGAGACTTAATTTATACGCTTACAAGTGAAATCTTAACTATAATTTACAAAGCTGTTTTGAAATCTTATACAATATTTTTGTTTGGATTTCCTCAGAGAAGCAAATACATTCATATATTTTTTTCGACATTAATGTGAATTCACTTTTTAGACTTATTCAATTTTTAAGGCTGCACTGATGATGTTCTTAGTGTTCCTCCATATACATATTATAACAAATTGTATATAGTATATGTAATACAGATTTCCCTTCTTAACTTTGCTAAGCAATTTCCTTTTTCAAAATTTTAAATCCAATTTATTTTTCTGGGAATCTCTTTAAGTATTTCCATCAAAAGTGAAAGCATTTAAAATTGATTGTGAAAGGAACTTAACCAAAAATTTGTGGCTTCCATTTGCGTTATCTGTACTGTCTTATGTAAATTAGATTTTGTATTTTTGAGTAAAAAAAAGACAACACAAACAAACAATTCAAAAACTCCCTCGCGAAGAAGGAAGAGCTGTTTTAAGGGAAATTTCAAACTTGTAAACGAAAAGGAAGACATACAAAATGTTTTTTAACTTTAATCAAAGTTGATTAGACATTTCTTAAGAAATACAATCTATGTAAATGTACTCACAGGCACAGTGGCCTATAACACAAGCTGTCTGTAACTAAAACTTTAAAAGGGTAACACGTTTTTAAGTGGAAACCTATTAGTTAGCATTGCATACCTACGTGTTTTTGAATAGTATTAAAGGGGTGAATGAGGGTTTGTAGAGTCCCCAATGATAAGGGCCTACTCGCATATCCGTTATCGAGAATTTTGAAGCGAATTCCAACTTAAGTTGATTCCTATTTTAACAAACTTGATTTCTTTCATAATAAAACAAGCACTAACATAAATGTAAAGTCATTTCTGGACATTTTGTTTGCAACTCCATTCAAGTTCATCAGAGCGTACAGAAAAAAGCCCTCCCTTGGCACCGACCACGAGATGGACAATGGACATTCCCAAACAAAAGTCAGAAAATTCAATGAAAACATTTCACTGAAAAGAAAACATCCCCAATTTTAGTCAAACAAAAAACTACAGTTGACAACACAAAAATAAAGATTTCAAAGAATTGCAATAAATCTTCGTTAGGATTTGATGTTTGTTTAGATGTTTTGTTCGGTAGATCATGGGTTAAGGGTTCAAGGCTTAAGACTCAATCTAAATTTTTATTTGAAAAATGAGAAGATTTATTCCGATTTGCATTTTCAAAAAAAAAAAAAAAATACAAAAGTTAAACAAAATATAAAGTTTCCCTTTGAAACACTATACCGAAGGTGGATAGCTGAAAGGGAAGACCTTTCTTTCAAGTGCAGACATGAGGAAAAAGTTCATTGAGGTCATCAAGGTTCTTATGTAAGGCAATCTCGATTCCTTTTTTTCTGCCTGACCATTTTTGGGATCCTTTACTTTTACAACATAATTCTTTTGTTCGTGAGAGGAATTTGATAGTAGTTTTTATTTTCTAGGACTGAAGTGATTAATGCTTGCAAGGTTTAAAGAAAAAAGTTCAAAGTCGATTTTTCCTTTATGTGTAAGAAACTGAATGGAAAACGGATCAATTTGGGTTTGAAATTTTGAGAAAAAGGATAAATTTAACTCAAATTGAGTAGACATGTAATTGGATTCGTTTGGATTAAAATTTTTATACATACGGAAAAAACGGATGCCTTCAAAAAAGAGGAGCCTTATACTATTCTTTTAAGCGTCATTTCACAAAAGATTTATACCTTTTGTGTAATTTCTATTTCTCGAAAATTAAGAAAAATAAACGTGTGTGTACATCTAGCTTTCAGAAAATGATTGGCTTTCAATAATGATTAGCAATTGACTAGAGCATGGACGTATGAAATGCACGACTGGACACTTGCTGGGCTAGAAACCGTAGCTCAAATTTTTTAAACTGCCATTGCCATTCAGTTCCTAAGCCTGGAAAAAAAACGTAAGAGAAAAAGTTTAATGACAGGGAAAACTGCTTGAAAAATATAATGTTGAATAGAAAATTTGAAAATTACAAAAACCTGAAGTAGGGTAACAAAGCCCTACAAATTCATTCTTTCAATTACTTACATGAGAAGAATCCACTCTACTGCCAATTTACCTTTTTTCTGCAAACATACGGCATCGACTTGCTGAAAATATTCTTCCACTTTTCTTTTCTTCTTCTATAAAACGGAAGTGGTCGAGATGCTTCAAAGCCATGAGAATCAAGGAAAGCGAAGTTTTCTAGCTTTTTGATTTTGCTATCAATCTTGAACAAGGACAGGACACAAACTTTTTAGTTTTAAGCAAAATATGTATTACATTTTATTTAGGTACTTTCTCACTTACTTAGGTCTTCAGACCTTTAATGTCCGTGGAGCAACCTTTGTTGAAATAATATAATTACTTGTTCATATTATACTTGTTGTGTATCAAATTGAGTAATATATTATTTTCTTGTTTGTAAAATTATTTTCATATGTTTAGAACAATAAATTTCATTCTGTAAACTGCCTCAGCAAGATACACTGTGTTTCTCTCAATACCTTTACTATAGAGCATAGGGCTTCCACAAAGCCTGCTCGCCATCGTATTTGATTCCTGAATGTATGTGTCCTAACTACGTCTAAATCTTACCTTGTTGGGCTGACTCCTCGGTCATCCACGTCTTCGACGTTGGATCGGAAAAGCCATGGCTTGGTTGTTAAACTCAGAGTTATTGCTCCATGCTCCACCCGATTCAATTCGTATACTTATGTTCTATTCGGTGCCATCCTCGGTATTGGAAGCTCTGAACTTTCTACTCGGTTATTTAAAAATATTTATGCGAGTGCTGTCGTGTTCGGAGGCTGATATTATCTTTGTTTTGCCGAAGTTGATTTTTAGCCTTTCTCCTGTGAGAGAGTAAACATACGTCATCTGCATAGTCGAGGTGTTTCAAGTTAGACGTCAGAGTCCATCGGTGGGCTTCCTGTCAAGGCCGCTCGCAGAATATCCATTCTCATCAACAGAAACAATACTGGTGACAGAATGCAGCCCTGTATGAATGCAATTTGGATTTCAAACTCTTCTGACAGCTCTCGGCTACCCTTCCTGTGCAAACCGAGCCAAATAAATTCTCTATTGACGCTATCGAAGGCCTTCTCAAAGTCAATGAATAGCAGGTGAAGTGCTGATCGTTATTCGACGCACTGCTCAATTATGCGATCGTTAAAATATTGATATGACTATATCATGTTTTGGCATGAGGATCCAGCGCGGGTACCAGCTTGTTCATCGTCGAGTGTGACTTCTAGATGTTCCCTTATACGTTTCGATACTATTTTGACAGCTTTCAGTTTTCGTACTGAGTTAGGTCTCCTTTTTTAGGGATCTTTATTATCATTCATTTTTTCTCTGGTTCAGAAATCCTTCGCAGACCCAAGCTAACTTGATAAGTGGATGTAGGACTTCACTCGATGTCGTTGGCGCTGCTTATAGAAGCCCAGCAGGAATGTCGTTAAGTCCTTCTGCTTTATTGCTCTTCAAGGCTTTCATTCCATTGCAGATCTTATCCCTACTAGGTGGTTGCAGTTCCTATTCGGGATTTTGTTTTCTCTCGCCTCAGCGGCAGCAACTTACAGTTTCTCATTACTGTCGGTAATTCCGTTTAATACCGACTTAAAATGGTCTTACAACCTTCTCAGGTGATCTTCATCCGAACTAACCGAGCCGTCAAAGTCTTTTACGAGGTGTTGTTTGGAATTACGAGTAACAACCAGTTACCTTGTAATACTGTAGACGTAGACAGTTCTGCTGTCACATCTGTTAGCATCATCTTCTGCTACTGCTTGCTAGGGCAAAGTGGTTCTTGTGATTACGTTTGTCGTGTTTCACTGGACATTTGCTTAGGTATTATTGAACGAAATATTTTTATTCTTTCTCCATGATTCTCATCGTTTCGAGCCCCAAAATTGTTCGAGTCTTAAAAAGAGTGCAGGCCTGATAGTGATGGAGAGAAAAATGTAAGACAGGCAGTTATAACCGTACAATAGACTTTGTAAATGAAAGCGCTATTTCAAGACTCCGTTTTTCCAAGTGCATCCAGGATAAGAATAAATGGAAACCTAGGGACAAATTTACATCGGCCCCTTTGTCCAAAACAGATGTTAATATTTCCGGTATGACGAGTCATTATTGATATTGATATTATTATATTTAGAATTCTATTAAACATTCAATAACCAATGCACGAATAAAAACGATGGCAGATAAAATTATCTTCAACCATCATCAACCTGCGATACATAGACAACTCGTTTGACATTATTAATTCCATTCAAAATCAATCATGAAATAAGCTTTTCTTTTCATATCAAACATACATACACAATTACACATATGACTTAAAATACTTTTAGGCTTTTATTGAAATTCGTCATCATATAGTCGTTGTGAAAACAAATCCCAAACCTTTCACTCTCATTAAAATACAGTTAAAAAAAGTCTATTTCAGCCCCAAAGGTAAGTGAATATATTATAACAACGAGCTATTGCGTGTCCTCATTCTAAAATTTCTACGCTATCTCAACCCTTAGTTAGGCAAAGTTTAGGAACCCTTGTTAACTCTTTCGGGCAGTAAAATAATTACCTACATGCTGTTACTATACCAACTCCAAATTAATAACGGTAATTTTATGAAAATTAAATCCATGTCAGGGGGCCAAAATATAAATCAATATATCACAGCTATTTTTTGAAAACGAAAAACTATTTTAAGTTTTTCTTTGGTTAATTCAAAAGTTTCCATCTTTTGATATAGAAATGGAAATGTTTGGGATATTTTGATGAAAAGGTTCTACTCTCTACATATCTATCTGCGTATGTAAATACTATCATTTCTTTATGTTAAAAAAGGGACTAAATAATTCAGAATGTATGATAGTGTGTACAATGTATATGTGGTACCAAAACCAGCTTTTATTTCAGAGGTTTTTTCTCACAGTTTTATGCATGTATATTATGATTCAACACATATAAAATTTATTTTTCCGGTCACAGGACTTTAACAGGATGATTGCGGTCTGACTTAGGAGCGAACACAAAAAAAAAATCCAATAAAATGTGACACCACAAAAAGTGAAAAAGTTTCATTGAATATGCCAAATTGAAGTAATTTGACAACCAGGGTATTTACAGCTCAGGAAATAATTTTCCCTACCTGATGCTGATGCTAAAGAAAACTTTAGGGTCAAATTTTAATTATTACTATTGACATTGACATTTTGTTGATTATTTACATAGGTTACGACTGACTCTTAAAATAAAATGAAATTTGGGTAAACTCTGATAGCTATACAGTATTTTTAGTTTCTTTTTTTGACATTCGGAATTGTGTACTTGTTGTGTGGGTGTGACAACTTCTTTTGGGTTAGGCATCTTCCAATATTCAGAGTCCTTTTTCTTGCAAATATTTTGGTGATAAGATTTCGTTTATTTTTGAAAAAACGTCACTTAAATCAAAGGGCACGGCAGTGCCCAGCCAAGTTCTAGCACTACTCCCTTTTTACAGGATCGAACTCAAACACATTTTTAACCCTCCATAACTTGTGAGCCCATGGAGTTAGAAGCTTTAAATTTGAATTTCGTATTAACTTCATGGGCACAAAGGCCCTGTAAAAAAAATAATTTTGTAGAACCACTACTTCCTGAGATATTGGCCAGTAAAAATTTCAAAAACCGTAATTGACTGACTGACTGACTCACTGACTGACTGATCATCAAAATTATGAAGCACTTCTAACAATAGCAGAATCTTGAAATTTGGTACAATGGTAGTTTTTCAGCTGTATACAAAGGAAAAAATCGAAAATTTCAATTTTCTCATTCAGGGGGCGTGGTATCCGCCCACTTTCTAAAACTGGTCGTAGGATCTTGAAATTCGGAAGTCTGATAGGGTTTTGGTTGAATATAAGAAAAATGTAAGTAAAATATTTTAGTTTCATTTATGGGCGTGGTTTCCGCCCACTATCTTAAAACGGTAGTAGGATGTGGAAATTTAGAATTCTTGTAAGGTTTTGGTTCAATAACATGAAAAAAAATGAGAAAAAAAATCTATTTTCATTTAGGGGCGCGGTATCCGCCCACTTTGTTAAAATGCTCGAAAACGTTTAAATTCGAAATTCTGATAGGGTTTGGGTTGAGTAAAAGGGAAAATAGGTATAGCTATGTACAAAATTATAGTTTTATTACAGGGGCGTGACTGCCACCCACTTTCTTTAAATGGTCATAGGTTAAAATATAGAATTCTGGTTTGTTTAACTTCATAAAACTCCATGAGTAACTTTCCTTAGTGGTTTCACAATGGACACTTGATATCTAAATGTGACATCTAGACAGCCACTCTAACCTCTAACCTAACCTACCTATTATTTATTTATAAATTGGCAGAGAAATTTTACTGTTAGTTTGCAAATTGCTAGCTTATTAAGTTATTTCGAAGTTCATGCTTTCATAAAGAAAAAAAAAACTTTGCAAAAAGATGTGAGATCAGAACAAAAACATAAAATGTAAAAAAAAGAGCCAAGTTCTCTTATGTGCGAACAGCACTGTGTAAAAAGTTAGCCACCAAAAGTAATGAGATCTAAAAGAACGCCAAGTTCTTACATGTAAAAGTGTTATATTGAATATTTTAAATCATAGAAGATAATACAACAATATTAAAAGAAAACAGAAAATAGTTGGGATGAAAATTTACAAGTGCACTTGGCAAGTTTTCTTTTGAAGCGTGATTAATAACATTTTAAAACTTGAACAGTGAACTTGTAAATTTTCATCCCAACTATTTTCTGTTTTCTTTTAATATTGTTGTATTATCTTCTATGATTTAAAATATTCAATATAACACTTTTACATGTAAGAACTTGGCGTTCTTTTAGATCTCATTACTTTTGGTGGCTAACTTTTTACACAGTGCTGTTCGCACATAAGAGAACTTGGCTCTTTTTTTTACATTTTATGTTTTTGTTCTGATAAATCGTTACCTCATTTTACAAGCAATTTTTTTTTTTGAAAAAATGAGACATCCTTTTTCAAATATGATATAAGGACACTTTTTGGTCTCTTAATTTCTTGGCTTACAAAGTAAAATTAGAACTGTTTATCTTCCTTCGAAAAATGTTTGATAAGGAGTTTATGAAAAGATCTCCGGAAACAAGGACATCTGTTTCAGTAAGAATCTAGTTTGGGTATATCGAAATATAGTTTAGTTCACTTTTTTTGTGCAAATCGTTGGTGAGACTGCCACATTGTCATGATAGTGGACATTTGAGGGTAGTAATACCTGTGGCGTAATGGTTGTGGGTGTTAACCAGTACCATAGAAGTCAATCCTTGGGATCTTGCTCGCTTCTAAACTATTTTTCTTTCTTCTTAAATGAGGACTGCCTCTTACGAAGTACTGGCATATAGCTTCCAAGAGTATAATTTATCACTGAAAAGCGCTTCGCACAACTCAGCCATTCGGAATCGGCATAAAACTGAAGGTCTTCTTAATTCCATTGCACTCAAGGATTCGTTGAAGTGTGTGCCACTTAGGCCTTTTTTACATAATTTGCACACACACTGAAGGGGTTTTGTATATCCTTATTATGTTAGAGACAAAGAGAGTACAGTATGCGTAATACGGCTACAGACCGATTTGCCCCGAGGGTAAACTGATGGGTATTCTTAGAAGCGCGAGTATCACTAATGAATTGTTTAAAGAAAGGAATGCAATTGGCATTTCACTAGAATTATTACCGTAGGAGTAACGATAAACTACAGAGGACAGTAATGTCACTATCTCCAATCATTCTCAGAGCTATTTTTTATACCATCCAAGACGCTTAAGTATGTTACTGGAGCATCAGCCCAGAGATTGGATTTGGTAGAAGTTTTAAAGAAAGTGGCTAGATCAGAACCGTACAAAAATTTCTTGTAATGACCTTAGAAACCCAAACATCCCAAGAATATCTATATATATAAAAATAAAATCCTGTTCGTGTATGATCGAATAACTCACAAATGGCTGGACGGATTTGCCTAATTTTTTGTTTATTTTGTTCGTGCTAGTCTGTAGATGGTTCTTAGGGAATTCTTCTTAGGAAATTTTTAAAATTGCATATTATTGCAGGTGCATTGGTATTCAAATGGAAAACTGGAAAATTTCAAAATGAGTTTTTGAATAGAAAATAGAAAGTTCTGATTAAAACTGGGAAAACTCATTGGTTTTCAAAGGGAACATTTTTATTGGAGTTCCTCTGAAGGGCGGCGAGAAGAAATTCGCGGGGACAGCTAGTGTGAATATACATTTTATAATGGAATTTTGATTTTTAATATGAATCCGTTTTCGAGATACAGAATTTCGAAAAATAAGTTTAAAAATATTTTTTAAAATTCAAAAAAAATTTTGAATTTCTTATGAATAAAAAATATTATTTGATTTTTTTTTTAATAATCAACGCCTACTCAAGGGATTTTTGCATTACCCTTTATATGCCAACAGCACAGTGCGAGTATTAGGGAAAGGATAGAGGATGTAAAAGGAGATGTCGGTGAACATTGGTTTTGAATTTTTGAACATTACAATGACTGGGGAAGACAGAGTGTGGAAGAGAGTTCCACATTCACGTAGTACGGCTAAAAAACGATTCTCTGTACTTGACAGTACGTCCGAAATTGGGCTCAAGGGTGAACTGATGGGCATTCCTGGAGGCGCGGGTATTACGGTTGAATGTCTTAAGGGGAGGAATGCAACTGGCTATTTCACTAGAGCATATACCGTTGAAGTATCGGTAAAACAGGGTGAGACATGATACCAAAAAAACTGTTCTATGAGAGATACCTACCTACCGTTTTGGAGCAATACAAAAATATTGTTTTACATAAAATACATCAGTATTTTGAAAAAAAAACAATCGAGGAACTTTAAAAAAAATCGTACGAGCCGTTTTTGAGAAAATTGAATCTTTTGGTTTTCGGCCAAAAATTTTATGGTGGCTACCCTTAATTTTGTTCTTAAATAATAAAAAAATAATAATAGAAAAATCAACCCAGCGAATTCGCGTTCATGCTTTGAAGTCAATCGGACCTGTGTTTAAGGCTGTAGGTGCGTTTACAGACAGACAGACAGACTGACGAAATCGCAGCACTCACTTTTTTCGACTTCTGTATCATCGTTATGTCATTTTTGATCAAAATCTCAACTTTTTTTCTACGATTGAATTGCCATATATTCTATATGTCGCAAGTAAAACAAAAGGTTTTTAATCCGCCACGTCCTTACTATCTGCTGACGAAATTTGACAGTTAATGGCTCCATAGAGAGATAAGATGCGAATCTAGGTCGAAGGAGGGATATTTTGTTTCAAATGTTACCGAATTGCCCCCAAAACCGTTCTAGAAACCACTTACGAAATTGCAATGTCACCACTTCAGCGTTTTCCTGGACTCTTCGTTGGAAAGCTGATAAAGGCTATTGGATTATTGATTTTCGAACGATCATGTGGGTTATGGCGCCGAGAGGCACTCATATAAAGTCATTTTAAAAGAAAGGAAAAAAATACTGATTACAATCGTTGAATTTTCATGCCTCATTTTCGTATTGTCTTTGAATTCACTAGAAATATCAAATTTCTGAAGAAATACAACGTCCAATTTTAATTTTAAAATCACTCTATCCCGACACAAAGCTCATTGGCAGATACATAATTTTAAATTAAATCATTTCTCATGAAGCTACTTTGACTTTTTCCACTGAAAAATGTTTTCATTATTGAAAATTAAACTGTAAATCGCAACCATCGAACATAAATAACAACAGGATGTAATAAAACATCCTGAATATCAGTTCGCTTCCACCACAGCAACAATTCTGTGTGAAGATTAATTTTATTTTTCTGAATCATTAAAATAATAAACCCAACCGTGAATTGGAGTGACTAAAAATTAACATTGAAATGTGCGAAAACTCGCACTTCGCCAAGGACATTCACATTTATTGCATGTAGTGCATGCGTTTTTACAATGTGTAACATCACAATTTCGCATCCTCTTGTTTATGAAGTATCGCATCCACAGAGTCCGTTTCTAGTTTATAAATATTCCTCTTTGTGAGTAGTATTTGCATTGTTGTCTGTTTTGGTGTGTGATGGCACAAAACCGCAAGCCATTAAATTTTGTGCGCACACGCTCAGTGGACGAAAAACAACAACCGAATGCAATAGCCAGACCATCAGCTATTGTTGTTGGCTATTCTAGTCATGGGGAGTGGAGCTACCGGTATTCCAGGGAAATGTAAAATGTTCGACACAAATTTCTAGATGAGTAGTCAGGCTATAAATAGTATCGACACCGTTTGCAGCCCCCTCCAATTTCAAAACCATTCATAATGGTTCAATTATTTTTCCACCCTATTAACCTGGACAATTTTCTGCTTCTCGTAATAATTTTGGTATTATACAGGCTATGTTAGATGGCATTGTTTTTGGGCTGTGAGCGAATTGCTGACCGACCAATATGGTGAAATAAAAAAAAAAAACTCATTTCATCTGACTGACAGTGACAGGGTTGGATTTAGGGATAGACACGAACACAAAGGCTATGCTTCCTTTGTATATTCTGTTGCTGACAATATTCCAGGAAGGTAAAGAACACTATTCATAGGTGGGTGTTTTTTTAATATTCAAAATTCCATCAAAATTCTATTTTGAATAAAGTGGACCAGGTGATTGGAAGGCGATTGAGTAGCAAAGCTCTTTACAGCTCTTCATAGCATCAAAATTCCATATCAGACTTGGTTGGCGGAACTTAAAACATTTAGCTTGTTTAAAAGCTGGAGCCTCAATGGATTGTAATGACTATCTGACGTAAGCAAGCATGTAAGTTGTCTCCTCTACAAATTCAAGTTAATCTTAAACTTTACTGAATTTTTGTGTCGTTCATAAATAATTTAAGTTCTGTGAGTGTTTGGAATTTTACTTAAAAAAATTACTTATTTTTATAGGCACGCCACTGTTAGCTAAACGAAATAGCGACTAAAATCATAGAAACATCCAATTTGACCGCCCGCCATACTCCTCTCACATGAAAGTGTATAAATAATTTGTTTAAGAAGCAGTTTGGGGTTCATTTAGTGGTTGCCTGCAGTTTATATTAAGTGCCAAAACGAGGTACTAAAAAAAAAAAGGAAATGAGTAAAAGGAAACAAAATAAATTTCATGGTCGTAAAAAAAGCACAATGTTCTTGGATGGGATATTTTTCTTATATAATTTGATTAAACTTGAAACAATCTAAAACAATGAGCGAACTTTTAAACAGGGCCTTGGACGGTCTTTTTTTTCTTATTATAATTTCTACCCCCAATATACTCGCTCCTTTGGGCAGGTTATGGTACTAAACATCAGAAGCTTAGTCTGTAATTTATTAAAGAAAGAAAATGTGTAGGCAAGTCTATCCTACCCTACACATTTCTGAATATGAGAGTTCCTGGGGTCATTCAATTTAAAAATAAGTAGCTGACCTAAATGCTAAATCTTGATGTTTTTTTTTTCATGTCAAAAATAAGAGGGTTGGTTTATTTTTCCAAAAAAAGAAAGTACAAAAATAAAAAACAAGAAAATATAAGTGGACAAGGTATATTTTATGTTAGGTTAGGTATGCAAATTATTTCTTCTTCATACGATTTTTATAGAAATTTCAACGTAAAGGATATCAGATCGTTTGCTAACATTTTAGATTAAATCAATAGTATTATATGCAAAAAAAAGGATTTTATTCGTTCTTGAAACTCAAACAAGTTTCCGATTCATTCGCAAGAAAATTAAATCTTAAATGGACATGAAAGGAGAAAAAATGGAAAGTAAACCTTTTTTCATGTAGAAATTCCTTAAACTTACCTTATCGTTGGAAGGAATGTGTGATATTACAATTTTGCAAGGTCTTTTTGAGTATCAAGATTTACTAAATTATTTTAAGTAATTGATTTTTGTTTGTGTCCAGCTTTGAAGTGTGTTTTCCTTACAAAATTTATTAAATGTTAATTTTAACATAGGCTTTGCGATTTAATACATTTTAACCGTTTCAGAGGCTTTTTGAAAAATTCTGATAATTGCAAAAAGTTTGCTCGCTCAGATCAAAATATCATGGGATTTAAATTTAAAATTAAGGATTTCCCAATAAAAGCGGGTCGATTTAAAAATTATATAAAACGGTTTAACTTTGTATTTCCTTCGTTTTACATTTATTCTTGTCCTGGAGGCACCTGGAAAAACGGATAGTCTTGAAAAGGCGACTTGGTTTAGATAGCCTATTGGGCACTTGAGCATTATAATTGCGTGTTTTACATATGTCTGCATCACTACAAGGCCTCAACTAGGCCACACTCTTTTTTAGAATCGAGGAATTTTGAGACTCGAAATTATGAGAATCATAGAGAACGAATCAAAGTAATTCTTCGTTCAATGTTTTCTAAAGAGTATGGCTACCTTCCAACCTTCCGGCTTTCTCTTTATTTGAGAGCGTTATAACTTCGCTGGGTGGCGCACATTCGAAAGTTCCAGTTTTCGATGACTTTTTAGCATAGTCTGTCAATACCGAAGTGGCCTGGTCTTACTTATTCGCATAGACCTTCGACTTAAGAAAGACCCACAAGAAAAAGCCTAAGGCCACGTGTCGCCTCGGCGCGAGAAAGCGCATGGTTATAAAACCGCTTTTGCAGAATATCGTTTGTGTCTTGAGCTGTTTGGCATGTTGCGCCATCTTGTTGAAACCATATGTCTTGGGTGTCCATATCATCCAATTCAGGCCACAAGAAGTTGGTCATTTTCATCCTAGAGCGATTCCTTTGCACACACAAACAGTAAATTATTTGAAAGCATTGGCTCAAGTAGCACACTTGTGCATAAATTGGTGTAAATTCAAAAATTTTGGTGTATTTTAGAAAAAATTTATAATTTTGGTGTATTTATCAAAAATTCCGGTATAAAAATCACTCCATTGGATTTTCTGTGCAAAATTTCAACATTTCTTTTGAAATTTAGTGTAAAAAATAAACCTGCTCTCAGTTGTTTTTATAATGTACCATTAATGGTACATAAAATTAATCGATTCAGCATAGCATATTTTTTACACTATGTGTGGTAGATAAAATTCACCATTTTTAAATGTCAAATATGTTTTGGTGTAGGATTTACACCCATATATAAATGAAATACACTAAACTAAATCAGTGAATAGTTTTCAGCAAAATTAATGCACCGAAAGAGCATATTTGTTTATAACTTTTACAATTGTGAATTTTTTTTTTCTAGTTCTTTTAAATTGGTTCATTTTTAATTCCGAATTCAGAAGCTGGTGTATTTTTTGGACAACGGCCATATTTTTTAAGGAATACAAGGAAAAAAAAGAAATTCAGGTGGCCGCCATATTTAAATAATAACAATTATTAATCATTTTACTATATATATCTACCTAACTATGACTCGTTTCTGGTGTCTTAGACAGTTTATATGCAAGGAATTAAAAAAAAATCAAAAAGCATAATTTTCGAGAAATATTTTTTTCGAATCCAATAAGAAAATCTTTAATTTATCAAAATTTTCGAGGCGCTGGAATTTTAGACGGGGTAGGACCGAAAATCCATCGACAGAATGTGCTTTGTTCTTAAATTAGGCACTCAGAATCATATTTATTCATGATGTGTCTATAATTAATTATGTGAACACTTACAATCATGTAATTAATTTATAATTCTTGTAGATACATCTTGCACCAAAAAATAAGAAACGGTGTAAATTTTAATTCATTTTTAATTTTTCCGGTTGAAAAAATAAACTACTTGTCAGTTTTTAGTTCATAGTATACACCCCTAGAATATATTATATCCTAGTAACCAGGACAATTTTTATGCCACTTGCAAAATTAATATACCAAATATCGGTACAAGTTTTGCGCACTCCGTGTTTTTTGTGTACGAAAACATGGGTATTTTTTACACTAAATCAAAATTAAGTGTTCAAAAATTGCACTGAAAAGTAGTGTATTTTTTATATTGAAAATGCATATCACGAAAATGCAAATTTTGGTGTATTTTTGACTTTTGTGCTACTTGAGGGCACGTCGTGAATCGCGCGTGGATTGGTATCGTCCCAATCTAGCAATTTTGCTTATTTAGGTTTCATCGCTAAGGACGATTTTTCGATCCAAATTGGGATAAACTTTCAACTGCTCTAAAATGTGTTGCTCGGCGCTGTAACTTGCGATTGGGATCTGTCTTTAGTGTCTGATTAGAAGACAATATTTTGACAGAAAGTAAAACTTACAATATGGCCGCCACGAGCTTTCAAAATCAACCGGATGGAAAACCCTGCAGAATCTAAAATTAAATTAAAATTAAAAAATGTTCAAGCAAGTAACGAATCTTTATTTGACACGATATTAGCTATTTGGTTTTTGAACTCCACAAATAAAAAAATGAAAACTCAATCAATAATTAAATTTATTAAGAGATTATTTTTTAAAACGATCACCAGGGAAATAAAAACACTTTGTTTGCAAATCGAATTTATGGTGTATTATTATTTTTAATATTAAATAAAATATTCAACCATCCGCATAACGTTATTCATTAACTTAATAAGCAATATTATTGTTATTGATGCATAAAATAATGCCATTCAAAATGTGAAAAGGTAGCTATGCATAAAATAAAAATGATTGTAGTTTCGTATTGACTTTAATCAAATATCATACTTTTTGAATAAAAATGCAAATAATTGGAATTGTCATTTTTAATTCGATAACAATATAATGAAATAATACAATGAGTGAAAATAAAACAATTTCCAGTCACATTGGCGTGATCCTGTTGAAATTAAATGGTAAAAAAAATATATATATAATATTAAGTGGTGATGGACAATGTCAACAAAGTTGTCTTTTTTAAAGCACGTAGTCTGTAGTGTAGTTGTCGTCGGACTGTTTGTAAATTCTCAACAACGAAAGTGGTCCGATAAGTATCGGAAGGATGATGCCAGTATCGCAAATTGCTATAATTATAATACATTCCGTTAGACGGCTACAGTGTTGGCAAACTGACGATTGTAGGTGCGTGAGATATAGATGATAAAGTAGGCATTTCAAAACTTCGCATTGGTCATATTCTGCATGACATTTTGGACATGCCAAAGATGTAGATGCGATGAATGTTTGTTTTCTCACGCTTCCGGCCAAGAAGTGCAACCGTGCGACCACTTCAGAGCATTGTTTGACGTTCCTTTCGTTTTCTGCGTGTGGTTTAGTTTAAAGCGGAGAAACTTGGATCCAGTGATGTAAAGTAAACCTGATACCAGACACCACAAAACTGTTGAAAAACGGGTTCAATACGAGGAACTTGCTCTGAAGTAGGCGAACACTATCAATAATCACTTGGAGAAAGGCGAATTATTGGGAGGACCGAACCACTGGGCCGATTCAACGTTTTTGTTTTCTTATGTGTCCAAGCTTCAAAAGTCACCAGCAGGCCAGCAGGCAAATTTCAGTCGAATGAGTGGGCCATCACCCCCACGGGGGGCCACTTTGCAGGTCTTATGAAAACGTTTCTGTCAGACGGCTTAAAGAAATTGGAGTATCTCTGCGTCAAGTGTATTTAGTTAAAAGGAAACTGTACTAACATTTTCCAGAATTTTTGTTTTTTGGCAGTCACCGGTTCACTATAGTAACTGCAATCAAAAACTTAATTACCTACCTAACGACATAAACTAGGTGCCCATTTCCTCTTGTATACGCTGCAGTTGGTATAAACTTTATGTTTAATTATCTGTTTTCAAAAACATATTTGACATACAACAAAATATTAATAAACATAAATTATTTCTAATAGTTCAAATTAATTTTATCTGTGAGAAGATGTTGTGAAAAACTATTAACGAAAATTTTCACCAAATTAAAATACGAGTGTTACTTAAAAATTCATATTGAAATATCCGACAGGTATTTGTCCAATTCAATTGAATTTTCAACACCTTAGAACCCTAATTACCTTTTAAAAAATTCATTCGAACAATTGAAAATCCAACATTTAAATGGACAAAATAATTGTTTTTAAGACCCCTTGATTCGTTGAAGGTTTTCAACACTTTTTTAGTTGAAATATTAATGCATACCTATTTATCTGTAAAATTGATAAACCCAATCAAAAATGTATGTGCTACCAATTTCATATAATTAACAAAAGATCCTTTTCCTATCCCAACGGACAACACTTCGGTAACCTTAATTTATTTTTGTCAGTCGACAAAAAAAAACCCTTTCTGTGCCACCAATATTTTCAAATTTAATTTTCAGTCATTTTGAATTTGATTTTGTTGCCATTTGTTTTTATTGCTAAAATCTGACAAAATTCTAATTTCCATACCCACCAATTTGACTTGCTGTTTGTTGTTGTTGATTCTAAAATGCTTAAAACAACACGGAAGTCCTGTCAAACAAATTAAACAAATATCAACAAATAATTGAATATCTAATGGTGGAGAAAAAATTTAATAAAAAATATAGACAAAACAATGGCTCTGCTGGCTATGCCTCGTCACTATGCGAACAAATTGAATTTATTCAACAAAAGCCCTTAAGGTTAATTACTCTTCGAGACTCTCGATCTAATTATTGTGTACGTAACGTACCTAACTGACAGTGGAGGTTGGAAGTTGTTGTTTTGTTAAGATTTTGGGGCCTTCTCCGTCAACCGTCACCCAGTTTTAAATCGAAAGGTTGGCTGGCCTGATGGTTTATTGGGCGGGAAATGGGTTTTGTTTGTAATTAAAGTTATAATAGCCTAAGTGTTTGTTGTCCCGCAGTTGTGGGTATTGATTTCAGCGTAATAATGAATTTATAATAAGTTTCCATTAACCTGGAAGCACTGGTGTGCGATGAAAATTGAAGATTTCTGCTTTCCTTGTGAATTGTTCTGTCTTGGTTGGAAGGACAATATTTTACTACGTGGTTAGGTTAGTTTGGTCTCCTGTCAACAATGCGGTTGGAGTTACCTATAGTAATAGGGAAACTTGGGTTTTTACTTGTTCTTTAATGGGTCAACAGTTTTATTTAAATTTCAGAATGCATATTTTTTTGCACCCAATGCCTCCATGCCAAAATTATTTTTAACCAATTGAAAAAAAACAGTATAAATTTTATCAATTGGGATTTAACGGGGTAATTTTAGGCCTTTGTTGCTTTTAATAAATTAAAAGCTCATTTGAATTCGTAAACATAAGACTAATCAATTTCGGTAAGTCCAGTTTAAGTATTCTTAACCATCTGCAAACAGTAAGTTTTGTTTAAATATGTTAAAATGTGGCATTTGTTTTTTCAAATTAATATTTTTGCTTGTAAAAAAAAACCATTAATGATTAAATTATTATTATTGCCCGACTCATAACCAAACCGTTCACATGTTTGTTTTATTATTTGTGCAAGAATATTAATAGCTTTTTCGAACCTATACACACAACACAATTTTTTTTACGTTTTTTTTTTGCTTAATTCTGTCAATAAACCACAACACATTTTTGGTTGATATAGGTATATAGTTTCGATAAAGAAACATAAGTATGTCCTTATGATGGCAAGAGAAACATATGTATGGCTAACGTAATTACATGTTTTTGTTTTAATAGTAATATTTATTACTGAATTACTTTAAAATGATTAACTGAACTGTTTATTCATAATTGAAATTAAATCCCACTTGCTCTTCAAATAAAACAATTATTATTATTTTATTTGCATTAAAATGGTTTCCATTTTTCAAACTTTATTAATAAATGTAAAAAATCCAGTTCAATGCACAATACAATTCTTTTTAGTTTTTGGATTGCGTTCAGAAATAATTTGACAAAGTTAGCAAATAAAAATAAAAAACACGGAAATGAGGTTTTAATAACCGCTGGTATATACAAAGTAATCATCATAAATCCATTATGTATCATTTAAAAAAGAAAGAAAGAAAAACTCACTGCAATCTTGGAGGGCCGACAGAAGTCAAAACACAAACAGTCAAAAACAATTCTGACAAAATTAACACCTCATGCCATGTTGACAGTTGAAAACCTGTACAGCGGCTGCATTATGAATATTATGGCTAAGGCTTTGTTCACACATCACTAGAATCTAAGATCAGTCCCAAATATTTGAACTCATTGACTTCCTCAACTACGAAACAATTCTCACTACATGTCAAATCACAAAAAAAAAAAATAGGATGAGGAACCAGTACAGTGACAAATTAACAATTTAAATCTACGACACTCAGGTGCATGAAAACAGACATTTGCATCCAACAAGCTAGTTGAAGATAAACTGAAAAACATTATCTTTGTCTTAGAACTTATTACCAACTTATGTTCAAAAAACCACAGCCGCAATAGGTCAAGATCAAAATTGACATTTGCAATCAGATTGATATTTGCATCATAAGAAAGCCCAATATCATCATCAAAAGCTGTGGATTTCAAAGCAAAAAGTGAATTAATGTACACCAAAAATAAAAGTGGACGCAAGACAGAACCTTGTGGAACACCTTATTTAAGAAACCTTGCATCACTCCGTGTGTCATGGTATCATCTATCTTCACTCTCTGTGATCGATTTTCAAGGTGAGACCTAAACCAGCTATGAATGAATCCTCTAAAGCCAGCTTTCTCCAACTTTTTTAGCAAAATTTTGTGGTTGACCGTATCAAACGCCTTTGTGATGTCAACATAAAGGCCAGCTACATTTTTTTCTGATCGAGATGAGACATTACTTGGGAACACAATTTCAAAAGTGCATCTTCTGTCGATTTGCCTTTTAAAAAATCTAATTGAGCTTGATTAAAAAATTTAGTTTTATCTAAAAAGCATATAATATTATTTTTCATGAATTTTTCAAAAATCTTGCTGAAAACAGAAAGAAGCGAAATAGGCCTATAGTTACTTATTTCTGTAGCGGATCCTTTTTTAAATAATGGCAAGACATCTGCACACTTGAGCTCTTCAGGAAAAATGCCATCATAAACGCAACGGTTAAAAACATAAGCTAGGATATCAACTAAGTAAAAGGCAGTTCTTTTTATGACATCACTTGAAATACCATCAGCGCCACACGAAGAGGAATTACGTAATGTTCCAATACATTTAAGTATTTCAAGTGAAGTTATGGGCTGAAAAACAAAACTGCTGCTTTGATTAACCTCAATATCTCTACAAATAGGAGAACAACAACTACACAGATAATTAGGAATATCCGGTTGTAGATTACAACCAACATTTGTAAGGAAATAATTAAAAGCATTAGCAAAATCAAGCTTATCACAAATTATTGAGTTATTTATATGCAAACAAATTTGTTCCTTGGGAACAGAAGATTTATTCAATAAATGATTTACTACACGCCATTCATTTCTTAAGTTGCTCTGTACAGAATTGAGTTTATCCCGGTAATAGTTGTCACGGCAAATAGGAATTTCCTTTTTCAATTTAGCACACAATTTAAAGCGTCTGTTAGTAGGATGTTTTTTCGCATTTTAACCTAAGTTTATTTTTTCTAGTTACTTTATTTACAATGCTTCTCGATATCCAAGGCTTAAGGCGTTTAAAAATCGTTTTTTTTATTTAGTTGTAAAAGAGGTAGATGATGCAATATGTTTCCTGAGAGTGTGAATAAAAGCTTTGTATGCAGACGATGAGTAACTCGAAGCAAAAACATCGTCCCAAAATTCGTGGCACAATTTATATATGTATATATATATATATATCTGACTCTTTAATAAAAAAATTGCAATTAATGAATAGTAATTGAGTTATTTGTCGAATTATCTATCATTAGAAATATCGTTGCATGAACCTAATCAATTCATTTTCATATGATTCATCATTTTGCATCTAAGGAAAGAGACCACTCTTAAGACACCCAATAACCAAAAAGAGCTCATTATATCTAACGCTCAGCCTGATCTCTTATTCTTTTCGATTTGATACTTCCTTACTTTTTTTAACAGATCCCAATGAAATGAAAGTACACAACGGTACATAAGAAGTTTTCACTCAAAAAGTAGAAAAAGTTAATAAAATTCTTACTTATTTTCTTTGAAAGCAGTTTTTCGGTTGAACAATGACGTTATTGTTGTACGAACGTTTTTTGCTTGATATTTGGAAATGAGTTTTAAGAATGGATTTCTTGAAATTTGAATCTTTAATAGGGTAAACAACGCACGGTTTAAATAGACAAGGTCTAATCTGGCGGTCCAATGTTCGATGGCTTTTCAAAAGTTTGTGGCCATATATCGGCAATGAAGCCACAAATGTTGTTTTCCAATTGGTCAATCTTTTCGGACTAGTCAAGCAGCGTCAAATCGCACGATTTACAAGGCTAGGGGCCGTAACATGAAACTTTAATTTTATTGCTATGAAAATGATTCACATTCACTTCCGTTGCCGATCATTAAGTAGGTACCTACTCGGAAAAAACATTCAATTCTGCATTCAGTCCAAAATAATTTCGACAAATAAAGTTTACTCAAACCCTAAAGCTTTTTTAATATATTTCAAAACATAACGGAAAAAACCAATCCTTTTTCCAAATGCACTTAGTAAATGTCTTTATTCGCCCCAATCCAAATTCATTTCATTTATTGTCAAAAAGTCAAACACGATAAGGATCAAAAAAATTCTCAACTCATTCAATAAGCAATCCCAGCTCAAAAGAAACCCTTATTAAACTTAACCTCAATCAAGTTTCGTTGCTTTTTCATCTTCAGATTTTATCTCCAGGTTTTTTATGTTAAACAAGCAAGCTGGTATCTGTCCTTTCCCCAACGTCCCACGATGAGTTCCCTAAACCAACACCAAAAATAAATACACGCAAAAAAATCATGTAAACAAAAACTATTCAATGACCACAACAAAGTGTGTTTTCGAATGCCTTTGCCATAACCATTTCAGAAATAAATTACCAAAAAAAAAAAAAAATTCCTACCGCCGTAAAACTTTTCGAATTTCCTTTTCAATTCATTGGTGAAAGCTAAAATTGATTTTTCGATACTAGTTGTTTTCCCTTCTAACATAACCAAAAAAATAACGATTTCACTCTTTGGATCCGATTTCTCGAAGTTCAGCATTTCCTACAGCCAAAAAGACAACAACAACAACTGTTATCATCATACTTAATATAATTTTGCCTCCTTCTGGTTTTGCTTTGCCTCATCTTTTGTTAAATAATAATAATATGAAAAAAAAAATTCTCTGAGAGCAAACAAAAAATAAACAGTCCTTTTGAATTCAAAAAATAAAAAGGATTTTCACAGGAACCCCTTCGGGAAAGTTTTTCATCGAAACGAATTTGTTTCTTCCACTGTTTGGTTTTAATTAAAGACAACAACAAAAACAAAACAAAACGCAAACAAAACTTAAACTTGGCTCTTTCAACTGAAATAATGGATACTAATCGATGTTCTGCCCTTACCGGTCGTCGTTTATACACAAAGGTAGGTTTATCCCTAGCTTTATTATTCTGTTTATCAATTGGATGCCCTGTCAGTTTAAAAGAAAAGATTTCCATCGTGACGCAGGAGATTATTCGGGCAGTGAATGTTTTGCTGCTATTTATTTTTGTATCGAAGAAAGCACGAATTTGAAATTATTTCTGTTCTCAATTGAATGAAACTTTATAAGCAATTAATTTTTTTTTTTTCAAAAAGGAATACTGGAATAGATAAGAAGGATAGAAATTTCAAATGCCAAAGGGCTATTATTGATTTAGGTAAATTATTTTGAATGAACAAAAAAATGATGAAAATTAATTTTCTAATGGCGGGCGTTAAAAAGTTATTTGTAAGAAAAATATCGAATCAATCAACCCTTTTTAGAGGGAATAATGAAGCGCCGCTGTTAACTTAAGTTCAGTTTAGATCCTGAGAAGGGTTGAGTGAGGTTTAACACCAAGAAACGGAAATTGAAGGAAAATGCTGCCCGTTCAAATAGATTACCTTTTTCAAAACTTGCGTTTATATATTTAAGCAATGATGTTAAATTCAAATTTGTGTGTGTAATTTTTTTGTTAGCTCACTCAGAATGGGAAATTGAACACAGAGATCAAAGGGAACAGTATGGAAGTTTCTGACAGAGTTCCATTTAGCAGAAACTAAAGCTTTGGTGAGGGAATTGGTAGCGCCAGATAGTCGTCACACTCTATTTTCCGAAGAACTTTTTCACCCTTTATCCATTATTTTCAGTAGTATATAGTTCGTACTTTTGACGAAACCTAAAAAAATGGCTTAGCCGATGTGTGCACAGTAGTTTTTGTTCTGACCAAGTGGGCTGGGTGTTTTTTATTGCACTTTTTGTAAAGGCAGTTATCTAATTTTCGAATTTCAAAAGTGTTTTCTGGAACGGTTTTTGAGACAATCCAGTAAAATTTCGAAGGAAATATCCTTCTGGCGACCTGCTTTCGTATATTATCTCTCTATGGAGCCATTACCTGCCAAATTTCATCAGTGGTTAGCAAAGATCATTGACGGATTAAATACCTAAATTTTTCCATTCTTTAAGTGTTTTCTAAACCGATTAGCGGAGAACCGAGTTGGCAAGCCGAGTTGCTTGCATAAAAATCAACTCAAGTGAGCTCGGTTTACAAAATTTACGGTTCGGCACATCACTACTTTAGACACCGTATGGTAAGAGGGCCACCTGTTGACCAAATCAGCATAAGTAAACCATTGTTTTATATGTTGTTTCAAGTTTTGGTATTTTAACTTCTACCGCAACATTTAATGATCTTCAACAGAGAGCGGTTAGTTCGCCGATCCTTTTCAGTATTTAAATCAGCAGCGATCTAATATGTATCCTTACCGAGGCGATTGCGTATGCCGAAGATCTAAAGTCGAGAAGATTCTCTTCCGTACCTTATTGGCTGGTAACTGGCTGGATCAGTATTTTTATTTCGACAGACATATAAATGTTGCTCTTTGCCAGAGCAGAAATCGATTTGACGAAACGGCTGGTTTACAGCAATTGACTTGACCCCAAAACGAAGGTTGTTTGCTACTTTGCCCACATAAATGGCAAATGGAGAAGATTTGGGTGTTCAACAGGCAGCGTCTTTGGTGCTAACTCGGTATGTAATAGACATTAAAAGTATATATCTAACTATTCTTACAAGTTTCTGTACGAGGGGGATAGGATCAACAGAAGTGACAATTTCGAGTTTAAACTTATTCGGGGTCACATTGCGAGAGCTCTGATTTTGACGAATAATTTGACCTTTCGGGAATTCTATCCGAACCAAGAATGTTTTGATATTGTGATGTTTCTTGTTATCAAAAGTAGGTGTATCCTCAGGGGATCCAGGATATAGTAGCATTTAGTATTAGTAAAAATGGCGACCATGAGTAACCCAGCTCTTTGACCAAATTAGCGCTGGATTGAGCCATTTTGAACCCATAAAAACTTCGTATAGAGTTCTGAGCTTCTGTATTTTTACGTTCACTATACATGGCGATATTAAGTTCGTAACTGTGACTGTGTTTGATATACACCTCAAATCTTCGATCTTAAGTTCAGCTCATTTAGGTTATTGAAGAAGGTCTTTCACAATGATTTGGCTCTCATTTTGGCCTTTTCTCGTTGTTCCCCACAACTTTGCCCAGCTTAGCTGCGTGTTCTCCAACAGGAAAGTGTCCGGTGCATGTTGCAACGACCCTGGCTATGTCTTGCTCGGGTCTGCAAATAAGGTTATTTGTTCGGGATTTATTGTAAGTGGGCCATATCTTTCTAGATATAGTACAGTTGGTAAGGCTACCCAACCTGTGGTTTTATATAGCGACAAAAATTGAGAAGGTCATGCCCTTCAAGTTTATTCTTTCTGGGAGTAAGCTGTGAAGGTCTGATCCCTCAAAGCCACTGTGACCCGGAACTCAGACAAGACTGATCCTGAGTCTAATGTTCACGCTCGCGAGCTCACTTTAGCAATGTAGGACTAATTTGGAGAATGATCCACACCCAGGGTCTACTAAGGTAGAAACAGCAAACCTTAGTTCGATCCAATCTTCAAAGTAAAGATAAGTTTTTCTTTGTTCAGAGTTTTTTATTATTCTAGTACTTTATTGGTTTTTGAAAGTACAAATGGTTTCGTATATATGTAGTTTACTTTGCGGTAATAGGCTAGGTTGACTCGAATTCTTCTTGGTGACAACTTCCTTCTTTCTTATCAACAGAGATTTCTGCAGCGGTGTTTCAGAGTACAAGTTCGGGAGTATATTTTTACCGACGCGACACGGATCGATTTCCGAATTTGAGGAGGTATGTAGTGTTACCACTTCTCAACTCGATTTTATCGACGACGGTTCGCTCCTTCATGCATAATTCCTAAGCTGGTGTGAACTTTATTCTTTAAAAAGTCATCCAAAAATCTCGTTCTGTGTTTTTAGTAGATGGTGAATTTTATTTTTTTGGTATAATTTATGTTATTATGGAATTTGTAATGTTCCATATTATACATTCGAGTGATCCACCACTTATACAGAAGAGATTGCCAGTTCTGTTAATTTACCACGCGAGGTGAAGAATCATTGATCGGTGGAACAGAGCTCCTTCGGTTCAGTAGGCCTGTGTCTGAACACCGAACGTTGCCGAATTGATGGGGTGAAGCAGGGGAAACTGTTCAATACTTGAGAATGAGTAGCCGGGATTGGGTTTTTGGGCCTTAACTGGCTTACCTGTTTATGTTTAAGGGTTTGGATTTAATTTTGCATGATGGCACCAAAAAACTACTTATTTCGATTTTTGCTATAACTGTCACAGTTTAATCTTTGAAAAATATCGACTTTTAATGACTTTGCCTTGTATAAAATGCATATGTAATAAAAATTCATTTTTCTATAACCTTTTCAATTTAATGTTTTCATTTTTTATTTCTAGGTAAGCCAATGCAAACAAATCAAAATGTCCTTATGTCAGGTAAGTTTAAAAGAAAAGTTAAAAAATGTAATATTTAGGTAAGAACATTTTGTTCTTGTTTATTTAAATTTTCCTCCGTTTTGAGATGTTTCTTACAATCCTAGTTAATATTGTTTTCTTAAGACGTCCGATCATCTGTTCTAAGGGAATTCTTTTTGAGCAATATCTCAAGTACGTGTATAACAACTGAGATACTTAAAATTGTCATTTTTAATGTTCTTTATTAAACTATCGTTGTAGTTTACCCTTTCTGCTTTTCATCGGGCAAGACACGTAGAAATGTTCATAAAATTCTATGTTTCATTTAATTACAACAATTTTAATCTCAATCCGAAATTATTCCGATGAAAGTATTTTAACCATAAAACGCAAGTATGTGCCACGAAATCGTGCTTATTTTTCTCCAAATCTAATAAAACGACCAACAGCACACGCACACAGACTAGAAATAAGTTTTGTTTTCCGTCCAAGTTCCAATAATGTCTTTTTCATGGACGCCCTGTCCCAATTCTTGAAAGAATCAATTTACTTTAAATATCCATTTTGATGATGTGACTCTGACTGCCCGTGTACAGGAGAGGCACACCCAAGAAAATTTCATGCAAAGGTTTTTTTTTTTTTTTTGTCAAATTGAATGTCAGGCCAAGACTCAAATCGTTTACTATTTAAATGGTCGAGTTGGTTTGGATGGCTTTTTTTAAGCATTTCAAATCAAAGGATTTGAAAAGGAGGATCTTGTTTTCGACAATGTCAGTCGTTGTGATGTGGGTTCTGGCTTCTGGGCTGTGTACATTCTGAATTGAATTTTCAAAATCAGTAAAATGGAAATGAAGTGGAACTGTGAGCAGTGCTTTCGGTTCCTCAGAAATGTATATTTTCTTTTTTCGGTTCAATTATTTCTTAGCTTTGTCTTGTGCTGGACCGTGCTTGAAATTCGATTCGGAATGTAGGGGGCGAATAATTTTCAAATTTTTAAATTGTTATGGGATGGCAAGCATTTAAATAGCCCAATATTGTTAAGATTATCGGTAGATTTCAAATTCGTGCAAATGGGCTGATTATTTTTATTCAGGTTCAAAGGTCTTATTTTCTAAATTACACTTAACGATTTTTGAAAATGTGTGTGGGCATTTCAATTACGTATTAATACAATACAGAAATGGAACTCGAATCTTAGGTATAAAGTTTTATTGTAGAAGAAGAAGTACTACTTGACTTACCTTGACTGTTATTAGTACTTCAACAATCTCTCAAATAATCAACAAATCCATTAACCTTTATTGAACAGTTTAAGATTGATCCCCGATAGTCT
The DNA here is from genome assembly GCA_943590905.1 of Sphaerophoria taeniata. Taxonomy (NCBI): domain Eukaryota; kingdom Metazoa; phylum Arthropoda; class Insecta; order Diptera; family Syrphidae; genus Sphaerophoria; species Sphaerophoria taeniata. Next base: position 33,581,141 of record OX016541.1, read on the forward strand.
TTACTACTCCATTCGACAACAATTTAAAGAACTCCATTAAATCAAGACTTCTTTAGGAAATGAGTGGGCTCCTTGATGACTACTCAATATGCTTCCACACCGATTGCTCAAAGCAAAGCAAAGGGTGTTGAAAGTGCCTATGAATAAGAAAAATCAAATTTCAAGTCTCCTTAACTCCCCAGTCAAAGTAGAGTGACAACAGGGTTGCAAAGCTGTCAAAATTATGCGAGTGACTGTGGTCGAAAGAGGAATACAAAAAGTTAAGAAAAATGTCTAGTCAAAATATTTTTTCTGCGATTACTTGTTAAAATTTGCCAATAGAATTGTCTCCGTCTTAAAAGCCGACAAAGGGCGTACAACTTTTTAAGATAATGAGTTGAGGTCGTTAATTCAAAGCCAAACCGTGCTCAAATCTTTTTAACAATCAAAGTTGTAAATTTGAGCTTGAACCAAATCGAGTTCTTCTGTTTTCAACAACCGAGTTAAAGTCTGGGATTAGGGTGAAGAATCGAAAATATTGAATTCTTATAATTCAATTGATGCAGTCCTAGCTTTTACAAATCTTTTTACAATCTCAATACATAATGTTGAATACATTCCCGTAGTAGGCTGAAAAACAAATCTCTCTACTTAAAAGTACGAATTTTGGCTCGAGGGTAAACTGATAGGCAGTTAAGGGTGAATTGTTTAAGGGTAGAAATGCAACCTACCCTGAGGAATATGAAAACTTTTTAGAAAACAGTCTTTAAAGCTTTATCAAACCTGCAAAATGACAGGAAAATGATGATCCATAGAAATCAAACCTTGGAATTTCTTTTAAGGAAATTTTAAATTCTTCTTCGATCTAAGTATGGTAATAACTAAGTCAATTACCAGTCCATTTACTATAGCTAAACTAACCAAACCTCTGGCCGTACCATATATCCCGTGTGCGAGAAGGCAAGAAGTCTTCTCATCTAATGATTTCAGATATATAACATGGTTCTGTCTTATTTCACGACCACCGTTGACTAAATCGTTCTTTTTAATTCTCTTTTTGTAGAAAAATAGTCCATTAATAATGCAACTGCAGCCACTCTACAACTCGTACCAATAGTCAGGCTTTTGTGATGCTTTTTTTCAGTTCAGGCAGAACAAAAAAAATTGTACACAATAAAAAATAAATTCAAAATCAGGAGAGAGTCCGGTTTAGGCAAGCTTAGAATTGGAATATGGTCCCGGACGGTTAAGCGCCCCACTGGCATATGTTTTGGTTTATGCTAAAATCTTCACGCGAGAAAAGCAGAAGAAGAAATCATGTTTTTTCATGCGATGCCCCTACTTGATAATGTTTGCATCAACAGGCAGTGTGAATCAGAAAAAGCCAAACATAAAAAAATCCACGTATTAACATTGCTTCTATGTACACATTAATGAGTGTATCAAATGGTTGCTGATAACGCTGGTAGCATTCGTGCTATATTGTTGTATGTTGGTTTCGGCTTTCTTATCTTGTCTTTGTCCTTAATGTTCGATGTTTGCTGGGTAATAGATAGCGACGGCGGCAGTGGTGTCTCGAAATAGTCGATCGTACAATGGGAGAATCGCGAGTTATGGAGCTAAACGAGGTCATCGTCAAACCAAAAGCTAACGATGACACTGCAGAGCTCCAATTCGCCAAAGCCAGCCAATTCTGAATTTTTCACATCCTGGGAACGGAAATTGTATGAATCGAATTGCATTCAATTCCCATTCCCATGAAAAGTGCTGATATGTTTATTATTAGTAGTTTATATGAATAAAATGAAAAGGTGGTTTAGAAGTTTGACCACCGACGAACACAGTTGGGTTATTATTTTCTCTATTAAGTTCTTCATTACTCGGAACGTTAGATGATAAGAACACCCTTATAAGTTGTTCGCGATTAAATGATATCGAATTTGATAGATGTAGACTCAACAAGATGGGATCTATCAACTGTCAAAGTTCGAAAGTCTTTTTTGGAAGACTTTTTATATTTAGATATATTTCTTTTTCAAAAAACTAATCAAAGAACTAGTTTTCGGGAATTACCTTTTGTTTAAAAATATAGCACACATTTTTGAGCCCAGAGCTTTTCTACTCCCTAGGGTTGTTATTTACGAAACAATAAAACCTTTGAAACCAATCCAGAGAATTGACAATAATTTGTACACTTTTTAAGTAATTGGAATGCATTTGGATAGAATTGTTCCATAGCCAGACATAACCACAAATATTTGTATTTTTCTATTATTCATGTTTCATAGAAACAAAACTGTATTAATTCTTCACTAGTGTGGAAGTTTTCAGTCCTTATAAGTCTCCTTAGGTTTCTACATACAATTTTTCATTATTAATGGACTATGTTCTAAAGAATTTGAAGAAAACAAAAAAACACTGAGGCCTGAGGCAAATTTTCCTATCTTCAATTCAAATTGAAACCTATTTTGAGAAATAGAAGAGACGACTTAGAGAGAAACAAGCCACATCCATTCGAATTACCTTTTATCTTTGTCTCGAAAATAGTTTTTCTGTCTCAAGTTTTAAATAATTTACTTTGAAAACGTGGGCTCATAAGACTCTTATTTGCAAATCTTTTCTGCAGGAATACATGCTGGGATTTATTTTGGGCCCTCTATAGGTTCCCATATGAATTAAATTGCCCAAAACCAACCCATTGCTCATTCCCCATCCTCATGAATCTCAGTGCGTCAGCTACAAGGACAGATAGATATTAGATCTCCCCAGATAAGATAGATATGTCACATCACAATAATCTCAAAACAGATAGATAAGAACCAACCACATATATGTGTGTGTATATTTTTTCGAATAAATTTCACTCTACGAAACCACAGGATAAAAGACGACCCAAACGAAATTCCAATTGTATATCCTTGAATTTTATGCTTAAGCAAAAGCCTAGAAGATCTTTTAAGGTATGTACATTCTTTGGTATATTCTAATGGAGATACATCATAATGTATAGGAATATTATTGAGATGGATGAAGAAGAGATAGCATATAAAATCTATTTTGTATCTTGCTTGAGTATGTGTTTGTGAGAGTAAAACATCATTCAATATAGAATTTCCCATTGGAATCCAAATTACAATCGTACACTCGAGTAGAGCACAGAACTGGATGGAATACCTAAAATGCAAATTTTATCCCAAAATAGTACAGGGACCCTTTGTACCCTAGAGTGTCTACTGAAATGCGCTGCTCCCCATGTAAACTGTATATCTGTCGATTGTGTATAAATCGATGGAGGTATGCTTGCTGTTCCTCGGTGTGTGACAACGACATTACCTAAACCATTTTCGTTTTTTATTTCAAGTTCGAAAAGAACATGACAGAAACAGAAATAATGATAAAAAAGCCAGAAATCGAATAAAAATTGAGAACATGCTTATAAAAATTGAGGAAACAAATTAGACCAACGAAGCAAGGATTGAGGTCACGAGATCAAAGTCAAAAACTCAAAAAGAATACTGGGACTATATTCTTTAAAATAAAAAGTGTATTCCAAGTGCCTAAACTGATTTCTGTTTAAAATAACCCCACTTTGTTTTAGAATGGTCTGGAAATGGCGAAACTGTACTATAAGCAGGAGCAGGATTTGTATGTAAACTTAATTAAGGATTCATTGGAACGATTTGATGTTTTCGATATTTGAATTTGCTATTTCCTTGCGATTTGTATCAATCGGTGTTTGATCATGACCTTACTTAAAACTGTCACGTTTCAACTAAGCATGAGATTTTGTAGGCTTATTGCTTTTTTCAACAGTTGGTAACAAATAACCTTTAATTATGACCGAACCAACTCCAACAACAAGGTGGAAATGTTTGTTGTAAGTAAGACTACTGCGATGTTTAAATTGGTTGGTAAAATAAATTAGAAGGGCACTACGGCGTATACTCACTATCTTGTGATTTTGTATGTTGATTAAAACGTAGTCACTTTTCCCAAATAATGCGATGATAATGATGATGATGAGGGTCGTAATAAGCGAACGACTACTCTAACTGTCAAACTGAATTACTTCTGCAATGCTAATGATCCGAAGTTTTCGATTTCACAGCGTTCAATGGGACAAGATATCCGTCATCCATGGCGTTGAAAACGTGGGGATCATTAAATTAGAAAGAAGCTTACGTCAGATAAATTCTAGATAACGTTAGTGTTAAAGTACTTCTATCATGTACTTTAATTTAGACACACGAAGCACCAAGGTCATGTGATTTGAAATCTTCAGATCAAATCACAAGCAGTTGATTTAAAAAAAAAAAACTGTAGCATCTAACACAATTGAGGTAAAGAGTCGCACATGTCTCTTTGTCTGAAAAGAAATAAACAGCCAAATCTTGTATTTATGGAATCATGTATCAAATGTAATTGAAAATGTAAATATGTAATATGAAAAATGTTCTTGCTAATCCTCTCGACTTTCAATTTTTTTTTTTTTGGAAAGAAAGTAAAGTGATTCACATACAGACTTATATCCGTCTAAAGCTAGAGTACAACTCCCATCTCTGGGCTGGGGCTCCAGCTACATACTTAAGCTTCTTGGATGGTTTTCAAAAAAGAACCCTAAGAATATTCGGTGAAAAAGACATCACTGCTTCATTCACATCGTAAGATCACCGTCGTAAAACTCGCACTTCTAGGAATGCCCGTTAGATAACTCTGGAACCCAACTTTGGACATAGGTACGCTCTACAGTATAGAGAAGCATCCCTTAGCCGAACTACGTGTATATGGAACTCTCTTCCACACTCTTTTCCAATAAGTGCAATGTTCAGGAATTCAAGACCAATGTCCAACGACACCTTCTTGCCTCTACCTTCTTTCCTAAAGCACTCACTGTTTAGCATGTGATGGGTCAACTCGGTTTGCTTTCTAAAGGCAAATCGGCAATCGATTGATTTATTTTTGATTTTACTTTTCGTAAAAGCAGTTATCTAATTGTCATATTTCATAACCATTTTCTAGAACGGGTTTTGGGCAATCCGGTAATACTTAGATCAAAATATCAATGTGGTAACCTAAATTCGGATCTCATCTCTCTATTGAGCCATCTGCAGTGAAATTTAATCATTGGATGGCAAAGATTTCGACGGATTAAAGACGACCACATTTTTGTTTTTAATGTGTTTTCTAGATCGATTTTCGGGACGGTCTGAATTGGCGAACCGAGTTGATTCATTCAACTCGAGTTGGGCAACTTGGTTTACAAAACTATAAAGAGCAGTATTCTTCCAAAAGCAAAACATTTTTCTTTTCACGCTTGCGCAATGTTTCTAGCTTTCCTCCTTTCTCTTTTATTTTTTTTTTAAATTCCCTGTTTCGGAACACTGAACCAATTAAAACTAGGCACTGATTTTGTAAATATAAAAAAGTTCAGTCGCGTTAATGATTTTTGTGCGTGGAAGATTAAAATAACCTTTAAAATTTAATTAATTAATTAATAGATAGTTGCAGTCAGTTGAATATTCTCAAAGGGGCCAGCTTTATCCTTTCATGCCTTACAACAATTTGTGTGTTTATTAAATAAAAAAAAAATATTTAAAGTAATATATGGCTTAAAAAAAATTAACTTAAAATATTACCACCATGTTGAAAATCATTCAAAGTCCTTGTGACTTTCAAAAGTTTCCTTTGTTATATTTTACTTTGTCATGTAAGCCCGCATTTCAACCACAAAACAATGAAACATAAATCCATTTCCCTACCTTCCCTCACCTTCACGTCATAATCCTTTTTATTTAACTTTTGGATTAAAAAGTAATTTCTTTCTATAGCAACGAAACGAGACTTTCCAGACAAGGACTTAATAAAACAATATGGTTTTACCTTTCATAAAGCTACAAACTTGTATGTAAATTTTAAATCCAATGAAAATCATACTTTCATTGTGCTCGTATAAGTCAAAAATTGCGAACACAACAACTGGCAGGACGATTATAAACGTCAACGCATGCACTGAAAATGAATCAATTAATTATTCGTATGTAAAATACTATTCATTTGCAATTTATAGGAAAAGTAGGCCATCGACAACGACGACATGTTATAAATTCACTTTTATCGGCCCAGTAAACTACAAACTGTCCAGCACACACTTCAATTTCAATTTAATTTCATCGTTGGGCCCTAAGAAGCAAGTATATGTAGAATGTACATAGCTCTTGAGTGGAGGTAGATCCACCATCAACACCGGAAGGTAGCCATAGTGAAAACAAGTTTGATCGTTGTTGTTGTGTCTTTTTACAAGGACGACGATATTGTCACCGAATATCTTGTTAAAAGTTTGTTGCAATAAAATTCAAAAGGGACTACGAGTTGTATGGGTATTAAATTTTGTTCACTTTCCGTACCTACATATTTCTTTTTATTTCATTTGACAACACAATTTCAAAAAAATACATTCCTATATGTACCGTTGGTGTTGTATAACATACAGAAACCTCTTTAGCTCTTAACTCACAGATGCTACCATCGAACACGACCAAAGTGTAATTCATGCATCCTTTTGCCTGATATTCTGATATTTATCCTGCATGTTGGGCAAAATCCTTGAATTCAGTGTAAAAAAATAAACACAATAATACCATGAGTAACATTTGTTTGTTTCACCGCTGGGTGGCACAAAGTGGCATTGGCAGTACAGTAGCCAGTAGCAACTACTACCTATAACCAACTTTAGCAAAAGCAATCGTTACCACACACTGCCATCAGTTAAAAAAACTCTTCTCTCGACATAGTCCTTGTGGTGCGAACTGCGAAGTAAGAAAAAAAAAACGGTTATGTCAGCTTTATCAGAATTTTTCTTTGTTTGTTTCTTGTTTCGAATGGTAACTCTTTTCTGTTTACATGGCAACATGCTCGTTCAGAGTGCCGCTTTACTCTTATCTGGAAATGGAATGAAAGTTGCTTCATATGATTTTGGTCTTTAATTTAACAAAAAATTGATACCTTTCTTTCTAGAGGGGGCATTGTGGATTTTTCATTTCGGAGATGTTATTTTGCAATATTTGGATCACTTCGTTTAAGTGTCTCCCTTTTTGGGAACAGCGATGTGTGCTCTTATATTTTTTTGCAATGAAAAAAGCAATTAGAATTTGGATTCCTTGAGTTTTTGTTTATTGGGTTAAAAATCACAGCATTCTTTTCCATAAAAGAAGCTACATAATTTGATTATAATAAATATGTAAGTTGTTTTTCGTTGCTTAAACTTATATAATTTTTTCAATTTATCAGTTGAATTGCAAGGCAGTTGACTGGCTTAGTTAGTTAACGTGGTATTCGAGAAAGCAATACGTGACTGTGGATAGTTTGCAAACGGGCTTTCAAGCCCTATTTATCCGGATCGAGTAGATGATTCCTTTGTTGCGACATACCAAATTTAATCTGAATGGAAAAAGCGTTGATGCGCGCCGTAAGCCTTGAGGTCCGAAACTGGATGGTGTCGGTCGTTGGCCAACAATCGGGATAGTCGAAAGAGCTTGTTTAAGGCATAAACTTCATCGACGACGATGATGATGAGTGATAGATAACTATGTCCAATGCATGAAGATAGAATGAAGAAACCGTTGATTACTCTTCAATTTTTCAAGGAAGCCCTTATCAGCTTGCCTAGAAAGAAGGAAAGGCATTGCTATGCAAACACATAAGTAGAAACTGGCTTTAATTTGCTTTCAAAGTGCTCAGTCCACCTTTTTATTTGGTCTCTATACGAACGCTTAAAACTAATCTTTTCTTGGCATAGAAAACGCTTCTTGGACGAATACGCTCATGAACTTTTGCTTGCCATGTCGCGTCACTCCGAACTCCGATGCACGTTCCTTTCTTCCATGCGGTAAAAAGGGTTTGGGGTCGAAAAACCGAAAATCAAAATCCCGCAAAACGAGATCCCGCAAGCCATTTCACCACAAACTACTTTCCGGCAGTACTTTTGCCAGGAAGCCATTTGTCCACAAAATAATCTTTCCTTTTTGCAGGAAAGTCTACTCCTTTTCAGTTTCTTGGTGAAATATTTCTTTTATGTTATTTAAATGGGCATATTGGTAAATTGTTTCATCAATCAAAACCAAATAACCCACCTCCGATGCTGTCGTTCAACACCAAAACCTTACTATTGCTCAAACTCATTTTCAGTCACGGTCACCTAGCTTCACACACAAAAGTTCGACAAAAAATCATAAAATTTAACACCAAACATGATTGTAACACAAACTTGTTCAATCGATAGGGTGTCCTTACTTTACTTCTAAGACTAACTGTTAAAAGTGCTCCTTAATTGACAATGCGCAATAATTGAAAGAAATTTCACATGTCCCATGTTGTAGATTTTTGTCTTTAAATGTTGGTTGATTTGTGATTTTAATACACACCAATTTTCTTTCTTTAAAACGGTATTAAAAAATTCAAGTTTCCACAACAATAAATTAATTTTAGTAGAGGTGGGGGTGTTGCAGTCTACATAAAAGAAGGCATTAAATGTATGGTGAAATCTTTATCTAAGGATGATATTGAAATTGACTTCATTTTTCTTGAATTGTGTAATGATCTGGAAAAGATGCTCATCGGTACAGTATATCGCCCCAATAGGAACATTTGTATCTCATCCCTTATAACACTCATTGAACAAATATCAATCTCATACCCAAAAACTGTTATCTGCGGTGATTTAAATTGCAATTTGTTGAGCGAAAACTATTTTGTTGATGAACTTCTCACATTAAACTTAAATTCAGTGAATACAACTGTTCCAACTCACTTTTCAAATTATGAGCCTACTTTACTCGATCTTTTTCTTGTAAGTGATATAAATAATGTCGTTTTTTATAACCAGCTCTCTGCACCGGCATATTCAAAGCATGATCTGATCTTTCTAATTTTTGACTTTCAAGTCGTTAGCTCAACCAAAGTTTTTGAGTATCGGGATTTCAAAAACATTAACTATTCTTTGCTTGAACAAGATGTGCATAGTATAGATTGGAGAAGCATTTTCTTTACTTCATCAACTCATGAGCAGGTTCAATTTCTTAACGACAAAATCTTAAGTCTCTATGACAAACATGTTCCTCTTAAAACAAAACATGTCATACCACGCAATAAACCCTGGTTTACAAATACGATTCGGGATTTAATAAAGCAACGTGATCTGGCATATTCCCGTTGGAAAAGATTTCGACTGATGGAGATATATAGTATCTACCGTGCTTTGAGGAATAAAACTGTTCTTGAAATTCGGAGAGCTAAATCTCAATTATATTCTAATAAGTTCAACTCAAGTTTAAATAGTAAGCACATCTGGAAAAACTTAAAAAATTTAGGAATAGGTAAAATCGCATGCAAAACCCCCGAATTAGTTAATGTTGACTCACTTAATGAGAAGTTCGCTGCACAACTTTCCGCTATCTCCGATGTACAAGACAACTTTTTACAAGAAAGAAGTTCTGAAAACGAGGATGTTTTCTCTTTTAATAATATAACAGCTGAGGATGTGGTAGAAGTGATTTTATCAATTAAGTCAAATGCTATAGGTCTCGATCAAATTCACCCTTCTTTTTTAAAGTCGCTTTTACCCTTTCTTCTTCCTTATCTAACTTTTATCTTCAACGCTATCTTAACAACCGGAGCATTTCCAATGCAGTGGAAAATGGCTAAAATTATTCCTGTTCCCAAAACCTTAAAAGGTGACGAGTTCAGGCCAATTTCAATACTACCATTTTTGTCTAAGGTTTTTGAACGAATTATGCAGAAGCAAATGAGTGTATTTCTAGAACGTGAGAACTTACTCACACTTAAGCAATCTGGTTTTCGTAAGAAAAATAACTGTATCACGGCTCTTATAAGTGTTTCTGAACATATAAGAAAAGCAATTGATGAAGATAAGGTAACTTTTTTGATTCTACTTGACTTTTCTAAGGCTTTCGACATGGTTAACCACTCAAAGTTGTGTTCAAAACTTTTTCGGTCATACAAATTCTCGTTAACTCCTGTCAAACTGCTATCTTCGTATTTAACAGGTCGACAGCAAGCGGTTGAATTAAACAAAGTTAAGTCCAATTTCTTACCACTCGTTAGTGGAGTTCCCCAGGGATCAATTCTGGGACCACTATTATTTTCGCTCTATATAAATGAACTTCCTTCAGTTATCCAACACTGCTCTATCCGCATGTATGCGGATGATGTTCAGATGTATGTTAGTTGTCCTTTGGGGCTTATCGAACACTTTTCAACCTGTGTAAATGAAGATTTAGCAAGGATAGTACAGTGGTCACAAAACTTTGATCTAATACTTAATCCCAAAAAGTCTAAGTGTTTAATAGTATCTAAAAATATTCATGACCTCTCCTATTTTCCTCCGATTACCTTAAACGATTCTTCAATAGAATTTGTACAGTCGGCAAAGAACCTTGGGGTTATTTTTAATAGAAATTTGTCATGGAAGGATCATGTCAGTTATACAGTTAGCAAAACTTATGGTGTGCTCCGTGCGCTATGGCAAACACAAAACTTCATTCCTACTAATATACGTCTGATGCTCGCCAAAAGTCTTGTTCTTCCGCTGCTGGCATACGGTTGTGAATTGTTCGGTAAGTTAGACTATGTAAGTAAAAGGAAAGTTAAGGTAGCCTTCAACAGCACTGTAAGATATGTATATGGATTACGCCGCTACGATAGAGTATCTCACCTTGCCCCAAAATTACTCAATATGACAATCGACAACTTCATGAATTTTCGCGCTATGGTCTTGTTTACGGATATCCTTTTAACCAGTCAACCTGTAGATCTATTTAATGAACTACAATCCCTATCAAGTAAAAATAACCATTTGATTCTCCCTCGTTTTAACTGTTTAGCTGCAGAACGTCATTTTTTTGTACACTCAACTCGAATATGGAATTCATTGCCCCGAGACATAAGAAGAATAAATAGCACTATAAAAATGAAAAAAGAACTAAAACTTTATTTTGAAACAACTAATTGAATTAATCATCTTTTTTTTTTTTTGAATTTGTAGATATTCATCTGAATCTTTAACGTAACGTTAATACTGTAGCTTTTAATGAAATCTCTTATATCAACTTGAAATTTTGTCGCGGAAAGACAAGGAAAATTCTGTTGTAGTACATTTCCCGGCAGAAGGGAAGTCCAATAAAGTTGACTTTGCAAAACAAACTTGCATTGGTCTTCTCCAGCTTCAAGGAAATGCAGAATTGCCTATAAAACACACACAAGAGTTCACAAATCGTAACACAAATAAAAGCACTGTAATTCTTAACTTTCATCCCGGCGACACCGCAAACAAATTAATCGAAGCGACACCAAAACTAAAGAATACAGGCATTGTTATGCACCGCGAACAATCCCTTATAACACGCCAAAAGAGAAATGCACTTTTCCAAATCAAAACGAAATTACTTGATATGGCTCCAACAGTAAAAATCATTATTAGAGGAGTAAAATTAAATATAAACAACTTTGTATTTTCTTACAACGTTTTGAGAGGTTTGGTTGTAAACAATGCAGACGAATTGACATTTATAAAAAACACGTTTGGAGAAGGTGGGCTGCAGTTCTTTGACATAGACAACATCAACAACTGTCAGAATAATACGATGATAGCGCCAATCGCTCCAACTAGAGAAAGCAGTATGCAGCAGAATCAATATCAACATCAGCGTCAACATCATAAGTAGGAAAGGGTTGCCGTCTGCCATTTAAATTTAAAAATTATATGTTATAATGTTTCTGGGTTGAAAAACAAACTAGTAATTCCTGCTTTTTTTGAATTTATTTTAAAGTATGATATAATTATTTTGATAGAAACTTTTCTCGAAGAGGGTAAAGAAACACAATTTGTGAAGTATTTTAAAGATTATAGTATAAAATTTATTCCAGCCACGAGAAGTAACGTTTTTGGTAGAGCTAGCGGTGGAATGTTAATTGCATTTAAATGTAATTTGAACAATTTTGTTAAATTTAAAAGAATTGGTAGGAAAACAGTTGTAGAAATAAACCATAAGCATGACTTCTATTATATTGTACCAACTTATTTAAAATGCAATAATTGGGCAAATGATTTTAATGAATTGCAAATATTTTTTAATGAAAATGAATTGCAAAATATCATGGTACTCGGTGATCTCAATGGTAGAATTGGTAATTTTCAGAACCCAGATTCTCTGGTGCAAAATGTTTCTCATGTATATGCAAGTGTTAGGAACTCTATGGATGGAACTTTAAATAGATGTGGAAGGCAACTTATGGATTTCGCTGAAGATTTTGGTTTATTGGTACTTAACGGTATTACTAACAGTGACAGAAGAGGCGATCTTACTTTCATTTCGGGTCAAGGTCATTCAGTTATTGATTATTGTTTTGCGAGAGGTAATTGGCTTAGTGTTGTTGAGGATTTCGAGGTTGTATCTGCAAATTTCTCTGGTCATTTACCAGTTGTTGCCTCTATAAAATTTCAAGATGTAACTTTATCACCCATTAATACATTAAATAGATTAAAATGGATAGAAAATCGTGCTGAAGTGTATAGACGAAGGCTCGACGATCAGGTTAATTGCCTTTCCTCCCAAGAACATTGTAGTTGTGACCAGGCCGTTTAAAATATTTTAAAAAGTGTAAGACAAGCAGCAGTTGTGGTAAAACCTAAATCCAGAGATAAATTCGTAGCTGAGTGGTTTGATTGGGAATGTAGAAAACTCCGCAAAAAATCTTTCGCAAATCTCAATCTGTTTAGGAAGACCAATTCAATTTTTTTTAAAAGTCTTTACATAGAATCCAATAAACTGTATAAAAAGCTCTGTATTCAAAAAGAAAAAAAATATGTAAATGGCGTAGCAACCAGGCTTTCAAACTGTAAAGACGCAAAAACATTCTGGTCAAACGTGAGATTGCTAGGTGGTTGCAAGAGTGTGTCAGCCTCAGCTATTGATGTTGAAAAACTGGCCGAGCACTTCGAACAGCTCCTGAACCCTTTGACAACAAGTTTAAAATTTCAGTATGCCCTTCCTTTAGTTTTAATCCCAGAATTAGATGGGCCAATCACAATAAGAGAGTTGCAAGGAACTCTAGAAAATATGAAAAATGAAAAATCTGCAGGAGTTGATGGTATACCATGTGAATTTTATAAATATGGAACTCCGAATTTTCTAAATCATATTAATGACTTCTTTAATAGACTTCTTGAAGAAGAAGAAATTCCAAAGAGTTTCTTAAAAGCATGGATCTGTGCTATTTTTAAAAAAGGGGATTTGCAACTTCCGAGCAACTACAGGGGCATTTCGATTCTGCCATGTCTTAGGAAAATATTCACCCATCTTTTATACCAAAGGTTGACAAAATGGGTTGAAGAGAATAAACTCCTTAGTATTTTCCAAGCCGGCTTTCGAGAAGGATTATCTACAATAGACCATATATTTGCTCTTACAAGCATAGTAAAGAATTGTTTTGAAAAGAAAAAGAAAATTTACGCCTTTTTCGTTGATTTTCAGGCGGCATTTGACACGGTGAACAGAGACTCTTTAATATATAAATTATCTACTTTGGGTTTATCCACTAAATTTCTAAATCTGTACAAACTCCTTATAACTGGCACCTCTGCTGCAGTCTGGAATGGAAATTCGATGTCTGACTTTTTTAATACAACATGTGGTGTTCCTCAAGGATGTGGATTGAGTCCCATTATGTTTTCACTATTTATTGACGATGTATCTAAAGATTTTCCGGGTGGAGTCATTGTGGGTGATACACTTATAAAGATGCTTTTATACGCGGATGACATTGTTATTTTGGCTGATAACCCCACATCTTTACAGCTTCAAATTAATAAACTCAAAAGATTTTGTGATTTGTGGGATCTCAAAATTAACGCCACAAAGTCAAAAATAATGATTTTTGAAAGTACTCAGCGAAGAAGAGCTCCCAATGAAAAATGGTTTTTAGATCGCGAACCGTTAGAAATAGTATCTCAATAGAAATACTTAGGTTTTCTAATAACGTATAACCTTGATCTCCGCCCTCATGTTAAAGAAAAATGTATTGCTGCCAAAACAGCAATAAATCTCATGTGGAGTAAATTCTTTTGCAATAAATATGTCGATGCTACTGCTAAGTTTAGAGTATTTGACGCAACTATAAGAACGTGCCTTTGTTACGCAAATCAAGTTTTTGGCTATCGAAACATGGAGGAATTCGAAGTTGTTCAACGTTTCTTTTTCAAACGCATTTTCAAACTAGCTAGTTCAACTCCGACGTATGCTATCCACGTAGAAACCGGTATAGCACAAATATTCCTAGGCAATTTAAAATCAAATGCAGACTATATTGTTAAAGTTATGAATAGACCTGATACAAACCTTCACAAAAAAATAATGCAATACGCACTCCGATCTCAATTATCGCCTTTTAAAGAATGGTACGAATTGGCTAATCAGCATTGCTTTAATCTTAATCTCAATAATACACCTCTAGCCGATTGGCAAAAAGTTTTCTATAAATGCATAGTAAAGATAGATGACTCTCTTTATTTTCAGTGTTTGCATAGAGCTCAAACTTCTAGCACTAGACTCATATACAAAACACTAAACCACACACTCTACAGAAGTAATTATTTTAACGAAAAATTATCTCTAAAGCAAATGAGCCTATCTTTAATGCAAGAACTGAGATGCTGAATTTAAACTATAAGCCACATAGAGTAGACCTTGATCCAAAATGTACTTTGTGCAACTGTAATGAAATTGAGGATGTGTACCACTTCTTAGCTGTTTGTCCAATGTTACAGGAAATTAGAAGGCTTTACTTTTCACAAAACATTCTAACACTTGAATATACAAAGCAACTCTTAAATGGTTATCTAGATTGGAAACCCCTATGCTCCTATATTAGTCATGCTTTAGGTTATCGTAACAGTTTTATATAGGTATTAATTACATATTTGATAATGTGTTCCAATTTCTCTTTTTTTTTGTTGTAATTATATTTGAATGTTTGTTTTTTTTTTTTAAATATTGTACTATTGAATTAAACAAAATGAATAAACAAACTACTATTTTTTAAATTTTTTAATGTATATACAATTGATAGTTTATAACTTTAACTTTTTCACTTAAAATGTAAACTCGAAATAAGTCAATTCAGGCAGACGGCAACATTTGCCATGCTTTTATTCTTAGCTATTAAAAGATTGTACATTTATCGAGAATAATAAAGAATTTATAATCCAAATCTAAAATCTAATGAAATCTCTTATTTAGCTTTCACTAGTTTATAAGATATTGTATCTTACTGTGTAAGCTTTCAAATTGAATACAAATACTAAATACTAAATACTAAAATTGTTGCATCAGTTAGCAATGTCAAATTCAACAACAAATTATTTAGTTAAAAAAACTATAAAGTTTCCACTTGAATAGCAGTAGTTGAGTTTTCCACTACAATAATTCTTTTCGTTAAATTAATATGAAAATATTTGAGAGAAAACAAAACCAACCTTCTTGATAACAGGGTGTCTCGTGAATTCACAGTACACAATTCCGCCAACACGACAAGTTGATTACCATGTTGTTCAGTGGGAACTTCTTTATATGAAGAACCAACGCAATCCAATTTCTAAAACTTGATCGACTAGTTCAAATAGTCGTATCATTTTTAAACATTATTTTGCAAGCCAAATTTCCATATTATCATCTTCGTTATTTTCCTCTATACCTACCGTGCGACTTGTTGCTTTCAGTTGAAAGACAACACAGAGCTATACGTTTTTTTGAGGCAACTTGTATTTAAAAAAAATTCTACCGAACCAGATCCACCTGCAGTTGAGCGTTAACGAAAATATGACATTATTTTCATCCTGTTCTTGTGGTATATAGGAACAGATATGAAACTGAACAAGAGCACTAACTGGAAACATTTCCAGAAAATCATGATAGATATAAAATGCAAAATATCGTTCATAGATAAAAAGGATGCAAGCAGTGGTCCTACAGCTGTATGGAATCACAAAAATGTGACCATAAATTTCAATGTCATTCTGAATTAGGCAAAATAATTGACATGCATGTGTGAAAAAACAAAGAATGATTGAAACATATTTTGGATTACCTATGGTCGAGTTTCAAAGGACATCTTCTTTTAAATATCGAGTTATTGATTTAAGATATGACTTCTCATAATGGGTGGTTCTACCAAAACGTACGATTAATTGTATATAAGAACAGTTTTCAGAGGATATTTTGTTTGTATGTTAGACGGATAGAAAGATATATGGCAATCATGTGTGATTCAAAATACTGGCCCAATGCTCGCCACGGCATCGGTGGCATATTTCTATCCGCTGATACACCCAATGAGTCTGAGACATAATTGAGGTTCTTAGCTCTTGAATTGTTTTTGGCTTATTGACGTACACTTTTCTGTTTTCCTTATTAAAAGTAATCCAACATTGTCAAACCACATGATCGTGGCAGCGAATTTCTTCAATTACTGACCACAAGAAGACCATTATCATTTCGTGAAAGCGAAAACCATTCACGGTAACTGCTTCACCGGCCTAATTTTCGACGAAATACGGCCCGATGACGTCGCCAGTCAATAAACTGCATGAAACAGTCAGAGTAACTCTTTGTGCATGCATCGGCTTTTCAACAATCACTCGTCGATTGTCATTTGCCGCAAGTCTGCTTGTTAAGGAGTCCAATAATTGGTGAAAGTGTACTTGGTCGCTAAAGATGATTTTATGATCTTCTTTGTGTAGTCACCATACACTTCTGTCTGTTTAACCAACAATTCGGTGTATTGATGATGCTTGAAATGGTTAGCATGCTCCAGGCTTGATGTCCAGTAAAACCTTGTAAGCGAGTAAACTTTAACCTCTTTTCAAAATTCGAACTAAGTGATATTCGGAAGATATTCATTTATTGGACTAGACGACCATAGTCGAGGTTAACGACTCTCTTTACACTATATATCGCAAACGACTACAATATTTTACTTAGAACGTGAAGAATAAAAATAAATAAAATATAGTGGCGCGACAGCTCTCGAAGAGCCAAGGCCTAAGTGGCTTGCCCTCATCAACAATTCTCTGGGTGCGTGTGAAGAATTGAAGGGACCTACAATTTAACGCTGATTCGGAACGGGAACTTTGAGAAGCACATTTTCATGACAGATTGATACTCCTGGAAGTTTTGCCCGTTCTTCGCAACAGGCAGTGCCCGTGAAATATGAAATAAAAAATATGGGCACTAGTAGGACTCGAACCCACGACGTTCTGCTTAGCAGCCAACGCACCTAACCACTGAGCCACGGACAACACAGAAGAATACACGCATATTTCCACCAATCTTACCAAGCTGATTGTTTATCTCTATTTTATTGAATTTGTTAAATACTGGAACAAATAAAAAAGTCAAAGTAAATTGGGTAAGAAACTTGACGCTAAGGTTTGACCCACATTGTGCAATATCGTTGGACCATAATCTTGCATCTTTATAACAGATGTGACATTATGGTTTGATTTTGGATTAGCCGCGTTAAAAATGAAACGAGTTGAGCGTGAAAAAGAATTTTGCTGTCGAAATACAGGAGACTTTTCTCTTAAGTTACTTATTTAGCATTCTTCAAGGCACTTCTACGTGTTCAATAGCATATTCAATAACCTCGATTAATAGTTTTACGTAACATTCTATTTAGCACTAAGCAACACTCTGTTTGAATGATTTATATTTTAACATTAAGCTAAAACCCCATTCCAAGTAAATTTCTTGTTGATTCAAACTTCATGTTTTCTACGACAATTTTCATGACTTTGTTTATTGTGTTTCCCTCACAAAATCCGTAACTAACCATTAAAGTTGTTTATTGACGAAGTCTAGGAAATTAATATTATGTATTGCAAGCAGTAAAAAAACCCTCTACAAGTGGTTTAACGATCGGCTCATATAACCCCCCACTGTCAAACAAATAGTATAGCAACAACATTTTGTCCTTTTTATGCAAAGCGATGAAAAGAAAACCTTGGCAAAGGGGTTCTCACAAGCAAAATTATCTATCCAACTTACTCCCTATTTAACTGGCTCGCCTGTATATACCGATATTAATACTTGAAGGTTAAGCTAGACGAGTCACAACTTGCGTTGCTATACACATCCACATTCCACAATGGTTGTTTGTGTCTTGATTGTTGGATCTCATTTTCTCAGCTGCTTTGCAATAAAATCATTAAAAAGGACTATAGAGTTCATGCGGAATCTTGTAATTGCCCCAAAGACCCCATCCTCACATTCAACAACGAGAATTCAACCCATTAGCATGTTATACCCTTAGACGTAGAGGGTAGATTTTATTTTGTTTTCATTTGATTTTGAGAGTTTATGGGATAACAAATAACAAGAACAAGGGAATTAAGACAGAAAATAATTGTCATTAAATCGTTTTTGTAATGCGCCGTTCGGCCCTTTTGTTTTTAATTAAAAAGGATAACAAGGTGCCCTACCCTTGTGACTCGATTGTCGACAGAAAATTATGTGTACTGCACTTTGCCATGCAAGCTCTCATTGTAACATTAAATTAAATGGAATAATTGAAATGAATTTTTAGAAAAAAGAAAGTGAACAGGGAATATAAATTCGACCGAAGTAAGTAGAGTGTTTTGTAGCTTGGTGTATTGATCGACGTGCACGGATATCAAACAAGGAGCATTTACAACTTTTCATGTGTTCGGTTAGGAACGAAATACTTACCTAAACAGTTTTGCTAACAGCTTAACCATAATTCAACGATAAAACCATTTTTGAATGAAGACTAAAAGGACTTCGTTGCAGAGGGGATATTTATGAAACGTCCATTAAGAAACTTCCCTCTTTAACCGAGGAGTAACCGACCGCTGCGAAACATATACATTAATGAGTAAAATCGTTCAAAAGAGTCAGAGTTAAAAGGTTTTCCTCAATGTGTAAAAATAAATTACAGAAAGTCCATTGCCCTTTATGCCAACATGATACGTGTTTTCTTACGAGAGAGGGGTGGCAGGTGATTTCTTGAATGGAGGCAGACCAACCAACGCAACGTCTACTTTTGTTTGAAAGAAAACACTGTATGCGAAAGAGCTGAGTAATGTTAGTTTGTAATGAGAGCAGATGTAAAGGGTTTTCAAGTGATAAATTCGTCCAAAGATCTGGGTCATATTCGTATGCTGGAAATAGAGGTCTACTTTGAGTTCATATAGTAACACAGTTTAGAGCTAATCTATTCATAACATTTCTGGTGAATTTGAGCGGGGTTTAAATGGCATTTTGTTCTTATGTTTTTTTGGCAGAAAAACATTTCTGGTTTCCGGAAATAGTGTTCACATAAACCTGTTTTCAAGCGAAAGCCTTTTGTTTATAAACTAAGAAAGGTAGATACCTGAAACTGTTTGGAGTCGAAAGACCGAAAAACCAAAACATCGCAAACTACTTTTCCGCAGTACCTACTTGAAACCGAATGTCATTTGTCATAAATATTTACAAGTTCACTTGGAAATTTTTCGTTTGATGTGTGATTAGATTACCAACATTTTAAAACTTGAACAGTGAACCTGTTAATTTTCATCCAAATTATTTTCTAATTGTCTTTTAATATTGTTGTATTAAATTGAAAAAAAACAACTGATATATTGTGGTCTTGAATCTATGTATGTACTTTTGTGAACATAAAATCCAAGTATCAGAATTTTAAGCAAAATTTTCAATTCAAAACCAATTTTTCTTTGTATGTCCTTTCAATGGGAAAAATGCAAAAATGTCGAATTCAAACTCTTTTATCGCCAAGTCTTTTCATGAATTGAAAGGAACTACAAACATTTTAAATTTGCTTGGCATGTAAAATTTTTGATCCTCGCTCCTATTTCATTCGGACTCTTATCAGGAGGTTTTGAACATTTAATCCATTAAGCTCAATGAAGGTAACCGAAAGGAAATAACACCTATAGCTGTCAAACAAACCAAACTAACATGTCGTTATTCTTATTCAATAGCAAAATATTTACTCAAATTACTTTGCAAATACTGAAAACCTGTCAATGGAACTGAGTCTAAATTCCATTCCAACTTTTCTTTGAAAAAAAAAAAAACACTTTTTCAATGAAAAATATTCAACGATTTTTACATTGCTTTGTTTTAACATTTCCCAAAATAAAAACTGGTTGCATTCAACTGATTGGTTAAAAAAAATTTATTAAAAGAATAAACGGCTTTGGTTTGATCCTTAATTAAAAAAAAAAAACAAAACATAATCGTTTTCAATCGATTTTCGAAATTATGTTCGTCCAATTGATTCTTTTGCAAGGTTTTGTATTATCAATGAAGTATATCACCCCAATCAATCAGGACCAGATCCAGGGCTTCTATAGTCAGCTTATACTGCCTGCCTTAACTGCTTATTATTTAATGAATAGATGATGTAATTACGCTGGCCTTCTGTGTCCCAATCATCTCAAGAATAAATTCGCACAACCAGCATAATTAGACCAAACCTTTTCTTGAAACAAAAAAAGATTGTTTCAAAAAAAGAAAATATTGAAAATGATGATTTAATTAAATCTTACTTGAGGGCCTGTGTGTGAATACTCGCTTTTTGCAAAGCAACAAAACGTTTTCGAATCCGTGCTCATTATCCTTCCGTAGAGTAGACGTTTTTTTTTCTGTTTGTTATTACATTGCAACATTTGTAAGCCCTCCGACATTTTTTGTTTGTAAATTGGTTTTTGCCGGAATTTGCTTTGCTTTAAAGAATTTTCATTTGTTGTAGGTAGTTGCTTTTCTGTGTGTATATACACGCGCCTTGTGCAGAAAGGATGAGATCCTAATTTGTGTAAATAATTAATTAACGTAATTTGCACTACAGCACCGCGTGGAATATTTTTATGTTTTTTTGTTTATATTATTTCAAAGTTTTCTTAATTTTTTTGTTTCTTTCAAGGCAAGTGCCTAATGAGCTAGTGGGTTCTTTTGATAATCATTGCTGAAATATGTATATGTACCTTCCTACATTCAAAAAAAAAAAAAAAACAAAATAAGATACTGAACGTGGTTGGCTCACTCCGGAATCAACCCTTGTGGGTTACTTCTTTTTTTGTTTAATTGGCTTGCTTTCTTTGGCAGCCCTGTCTGCCTCCATGAAAAATATCATATTTTATTCATTATTTATTTCATTTATCGAAAGAGATGAGATGAATTTGAAAATTTTGTTTCTTTATGAAATAATCTTTTTTTTCGTTCTCTCAATTTTGATAATAAATTATGCAAAATAATTTCTGAAATTATTCATTAAAATTTGTTGGTTTGTTTTTATTTTTGTTAACTTTTGAAGAGCTTTCCCAAAGTCACGAACAAAAAATTTAGGCACTCATAAAGTGAATAGAAGATGAATCAAATCTTATATTTAGGGAACGATGGGATATTATTAGGTTTGAAGTTTTTTTTTTATTGAATGTCTTCTTTGACGAACCGACTGACGGCAAACAAATTATGTACATAAATCAAAGAATATTTTATTTCTTTATTATTCATTACACGTAAGCAAATCTTCTTTAGAAAATAGATTAAATGTTGATTAGACACAAATTGTAGGCAAAGTGATTTTGAAAAAGTCCTTAGAATTGATGTCAATTTAATTTCATATCGAAAAATTCATGATTGCTGGCGGCATAACAAGCAATGTCATTAAATTGAGACAGAATTCGTTCATGCAAATGCGAATAGGTTTGTGATTTCTGTTGCTTTTTAATTGCATCCTCTGGCTAATATGACGGTAAATTTCAGTTTTGTTACAATCTTTGGACTCGATTTTCAAAAAAAAAATGTAAAATTAAAAATTTATGAGATTCTTAGGCCAGCAATCCAGCATTAAATAAAAATGTTTTTCATGTTTTCAAGAATAGAGTTACAAAATGTGTTTCTTGTTGTCGGTTCTGTTTTTCATGTCGAGAACAAAATGGTGCGGGGAAATAACTCCACGGGAACTAACTCCACCGAGGGATTTACTTCCCACCAAGTGAGAACTTACTCCACTTTTGTAAAGTGTAGTTAGTTCCCATGTATAGTGGGAATTAAATTCTTCAAAAAATTAGTGGATCTAGTTCCCTTCAAATTTGAAATATTTTGCCACTTAAGTGAGAAAAATTTAAAATAAGAATTCAAGTATACTGAGCAATTTTGTTTGTGAAATTAAAATAAACGTCTTTTAGAAACGAAGTCATTCCGAAATTCAGTTTTTAAGACTGAAAATAATTTAAAAAAATCGCATGTACAAAAATATTGAGAAACTTAGTCATTCGGAAACCATTTTTAAGAATCTGGCCCCCTATATGGTGATTCATTAACTTTAAACATTTTCTAAAACGGTATATAACGATTGAAATATACCGCATGCTGTAAGTTTATGTGACATAAAGAAAACTTTTTCCAATGCAAACATTCTTCTGAAGTTTGGTGTTCGGTGAGAGTAGGGCATTCTACAAGCACACTGTACTTGAACCCAGTTTCATCTTGTTGCATCTTTTTGTCCCCTTAAATAACTGAGCTATTTCAATAACATTAAAAGTTCCATCAGAAAGACATTTTTTTATTGACTCTATTAACTCTACAATCCCTCTCAAATGGTTTAAAAAATCGTATTATTAAGGATTTGGACCTTGAACCAAAAATTCCAAGCGAGCGAAGCGAGCGGAAAAAATTTTGCCCAAAAGAGAATCAATTTGGGGTGTGAAAATAAAAAAATTCGCGCGAATTTTTTTATTTTCACACCCCAAATTGATTCTCTTTTGGGCATAATTTTTTCCGCTCGCTTCGCTCCCAATCAAACCAAATTGATTTGAGTGTTACAGATAGTCATCATCCTCAGACCAAGGTGAAAAAAGATACTCAAAATGAATCATTGCAGTGCAGCAGTGCTTTCCAGACACTAGCATGCTTTTCCAAATTAAAGGAAACGGCAACAGCTTTGAAAATGAATTGCTCTATCCATTTTGTCGAAAAATAGGTAGTAAATAAAAATGATCTTATTTATTTATAAGACATTTTGGGGTTGTAGTTATGTATGTATACACGAATGACCCACCATAGTGGTCCCATTTTCGGGACTTCTGACTTCCGGACCAGTTTCCCTGCGCCATGTATAAATGTGTGAACTTAATTCCCATTATAAAGTGAACTAAGTTCTCACCGTACATGGGATTTAACTACACTTTACAAAAGTGGAGTAAGTTCTCACTTGGTGGGAAGAAAATCCCTCAGAGGAGTTAGTTCCCGTGGAGTTATTTCCCCGCACCGAACAAAATATTATCAGTATTTTTATTGCAATAAATAGTTTCATTTTTTGTTTGCTTGCATATTAGATTGATAAAATGAGCATCTATTCACGGGATAGTGATTCATATTTGATTATGAAAGTGGTTCGGTATCGATTTCCACCTACATGAATGACATATGCTCCTACAGAACTTGTATCGAACAAGAACGTTCATGAGCTTTTTTCGATGGTTTTATGCTCGTTGGAGCATGATTGTTTGGATTTTGAAGTCGATCAGTCAGTCACTTCAGTCTTAGTTCAGATGGCAAAGAGAAGGATCGAGAACATATTTTTAAATCTTAATTTTTTTAATGAAAATAAGAACAGTGGTTTTTCTAAAGGCATGGCCTTCTTCTACTTAGAAATTGTCTTTCATCTTTTTCCGTTCAGTATAATCGCGATGGGAACATTTGTGTTAAGTAGTTACATTTGCGTTAAAAACAGAACCATTACTGAAAAACATTACACATTTGATTTTCCATCCATGTATCCATGAATCATATTTGATTTAAGAATTTGATAGAAGAACATGAGAGTCAATACATGAAAATAATTTAAGAAAGTATTCGGAACATAATGTTTTCTACAGCAAAAAATATTGTGTTTTCTTTAGTGATGTGCCGAACCGTTAATTTAATAAGCCGATTTAACTCGAGTAGGTTTTTATGTAGGTAAATCAAGTTGGAACTCCGTTTGCCAACTCCAGTAGAACGAATCAACTTGGTTCGCAAACTCGGAATAACCTAAAAATAGATCTAGAAAACACTAAAAAAGTGGAAAAAATTAGATTTTTAGTCCGTCAGAATCTTTGCCATCCGCTAAAGCAATTCGACAGTTAATGGCTCAAAAGAGAGATAAGATACGGATCTAAGTCGACAGAGAGATATTACTTTTGAAATGCTATCGGATTTTCCTAAAAACAGTTCTAGAAAACACTTGAAATTTCCCTGCTTTTACAAAAAGTAACATCAAAAACACTTAAAAATTAATAATTCTCGATGTCTCTGAATTGAGCAACAAAGAAGCAGCTATGATCGTGCCATAATATTTTTTAAGAGTACAGGCTATGATCCATCAGATAACAATGTCAATAGATCTTTTTTACGCCAGCAGCAGCGTGTGAAAACTTGCAAAGCTGTTGCACAATCTGTCATAAGCGAGTTTTAACCTTTTCGTCATTAAAAATCTAAGTGGACGGTGTATAGAAGATATTATTTGACAAGAAACTGTAGGTCAGCTGCCAATTTCGGTATCAGGAAATCAACATCTTGCGAAGCGTAATTATAAATAAAGATGATTGAAATGCTCTAGAGTCTAGACCAAAGGGAATTAGAAGAATTAATAATGACGCGAACCCAAAAGTCATGCAGAAGTGGCCGCAGACAGGATTTAATTTGTTTTCAGACAACTACAAGTACATACAAAAAGACAAGATGTTAATCTTAAAATCAAGATGTTAATCTTAAAATCAAGCTATACAAATAAATAAATACGAAATACGAAACTTCGAATCTATAATCTAGATGGATGGTAACTATAGCCGCGTTTTATTATCACCATGATCTGATCCGGATCAGATCATGATAATAAAACAGCTTTGGATCATCAATTTACTTATTACGTCACGTTTGGCAGCAGTTTGAAATTTATTCATTCTGTCAATTCAACGGAGTTGCCCTACGATAATTTTGTTGAACGATTATTCTGTTGTTTTTTAAGTGAAAAATCATTTTGCTATGTAATTGAAAAATATCTCATTCCCGGATAATAAATGTGTGAAAGTGGCAGCACAGTTTTTATTGAAAATATACACCAACGTTTCAACTTGTGTGCGGAAGAAGAACTAATATTTGGATCACAAAAATTGATCCAAGTAAAAAGTAGGATTTCGATTTTTTGTTGTTTCACATATAAATCAATGATCTGATCTGGATCATTGTGATAATAAAACGCAGCTTATGTTATCTATGCTTGTACTGTTGCAAAATATGTATATGTATAGAATTTGAGATTATTCCAGCTATCATAAATTTCGTTTTTTCTTTTCGAATAGTGAAAGAGAAATTTTGAAGCTTATTGACAGCCTCATAAATTTTGATTTTCCTATGAAGCAACCACTCCGTGACTTCGAGGGCTTGTAGATGAATTTGTGCATAAATACCCAGTTCGCTTCCTGCTACAATAGCGGAGGTAAACCACCTTCCATATAGACGTCTAAAAATAGCCGACCCAAATACAAAAAAAAAGAAACATATTTTTACCATGATTAAATAAAAATATCGTCATGAATTGAGTTTATTTTTATACAACTTCTCAAAACGAATCTCGACTGCCACATCTTGATTATCACTTGAACTGTCGTTTTATATTCTAAAGACATTTGTTATACCCACGTTTACTATCCTATCTATACTGATACTGGAACCAGCATTGATGCTAATCCAAATAAATGTCACGTAGTATGAGAAATTACTCAAAAGCTTTTCATTTGCTTAGTGAATAAATAACTGACTTTAATACAAGCCGAACAAAGAGACGCTCATTCTGACCATCAGTAAGGCCCATAAATGTCACCATGCAGCCACCACCCACCCACCGCTATCAGTATACTGCTCGGACTGGTAAAATGACAAATTACTTCCGCCATGGGCAAGCTAAACCGGGGCTGCGCGATATGGTCATCTCATGCCATATCCCATTAATATCAAGGGTTCCTATAGCGTGCGCTTTTGCCCAGCAAAAAAGCCAGCTTATAAAATAAATACGGCCTACAGCAGCAACAACAACACTAAAAAATATACAAAAAGCAAAAAAAATGGTATTTCCTAGCAAGCCGAGAAAACGGAACTAAGGACCGGCGATTTGCATTCATGTCGCGGCTTTTAACAAAATGCCTTGTCATCAGCTAATAAATTCATAGATTTTAACGGGAGATTGTAATGTTCTCTACTTAATGTATAGCAGGCCGATTTTTTGTTTGCTGTTGCTACAGTGTTAAACCTAAAGCCGATATGCCAACGATGACGACGACGACAACTGTAAGGACACTTTTGTTTTGTAAAAAATTATTGAAGCAAAAACTAGGAAGTCAAAAAGTCAATGCAATCTGATTTGTGAAAAGATTAATCGAACCGTAGATTGTAATATTTAAGTAGAGAGTGATTAAGTTTTTCAAAAAAAAAGGGAATGGAAAAATGC
This sequence comes from Sphaerophoria taeniata, assembly GCA_943590905.1. Classification (NCBI taxonomy): domain Eukaryota; kingdom Metazoa; phylum Arthropoda; class Insecta; order Diptera; family Syrphidae; genus Sphaerophoria; species Sphaerophoria taeniata. The sequence goes on from OX016541.1 coordinate 33,607,703, forward strand.
CTTCTAAGCTGGATCTCATTATCAAAATTGAAGGACTGCTGTTGGAAATTATCCTAATTTTTGGCAATAGGGGCTGATGTGAGGAACCCTCTTTGGAAATCAAAGTTTAAGAACTTGTCAATTTTCAAATCTTATTAATACTTTGGTATGTCTTTTCTTTTATTTTCTTTTATCTTCTTTTCTTTTCAATGGGAACTTTACCTTGCTTCGCTATTGACGCTAAGCCCTTAGGAATGTTAATATATTGAAGAAATGGAGTTGCGGTTCATGCTTTTATGAGATGCTTACCAACTCCAACATATTATCGTCTTTATACTCAAGTTTCAAGTGCTTCTTTTCATAATATTTTCGACCTCAACCTGTCTGTTTACTTATTGCCAGTTCTGGAAAATCATTACTCTTCCCATAATCCGTAAAAGGCATGCAGGTGGAAGCCTTAATATAGCTTATTCAAAACGACAGTTTTTGGTTAAGGAATAAAAACATAATCAGTACACCGAGAGAAATAACTGCATGCTCTTCTGTTTTCTTCGTCGCTTACATAACCGAGCAGCGGAACAATATTCTTTACACCATTTTGGAGATTTATATTTCAAAAGCAATTGACAGAGCTTGGTACCAGACTCTGTTATTTTGTGTTTTAGGACTCGATGAATTTCTTCTTCGTTGAATTAGTAGTAGCTTTTGAAACGTTCAATACAAGTTGTACGGGACTTATTCAATTCTGAAAATTACAAAATAAATTCTGGTGTACCCCAGGGTTCCATATTGCTTCAGAAATTCTTTCCAATCTTCATTAATAATCTTCTGTCTAATTTAGTATTAGAGATTACAGTGAGTGCCTGAATGGGGGAATCTCCGCCGTCCTTCTAAATAAAATAATTAAAAGTGTAGCCGAGACCACTATAAGTAGGTTACCATTACCAGCCAACCACGAAAAAGAATTCGTTGTATGATGATGAATGCGCGATACTGAAAAGAGAGACGGAAAATGCACGTATGTGGATGCTGCAACGAAGAACAAGAACATTCCTCTAAAAATTCTAAGCAATTAGCTTCTCGTTTCAGAACCAGGACGTAGGTTCTTCGAAACACTAAAGGAAACCTGGTCATCAAAGCACAGGGAATTGCAGATGTTTTCAAGCAGCACTTCTAGCAGCTGCTGAATAATGTCAAGCGAGGCAATGACGAAGGAGAAGCAAGACCAGTCAATGAAGATCCAGTCCCAGCCCCAATCACAGAAGAGGTAGAAAGAGCCATCCAATAGCTAAAAAATAACAAGTCCACCGGGTCGGATGGCATACCTGCGAAACTCTTTGAATGCGGAACTCTTTAAATATGGTGATACCCCTACTCTCGGTATGTGCATCACCAACCAACTCACATACGCGATGTCGCCAAAAATGTCACAAGATGCCTTCAAATTTGGATCCATTTCCATTTACGTTACTTGAACACCGTAGGGTGTTCTTAAGCGACATTCCGATATTCAAAAGATTTATATGCTCTAGCACCTTCAGAAATGCCCTTCTTCTCTCAAAATGAGAACTAAAGAGATAGGTATTACACTAATATGGAACTGTAAACCTCACTCTGTCTTCCCAGGTCATTGCAATACTGAGGAATTCAAGTCCGATATGTTAACCGAAAACTCCTATTAAGCCCTTTCTGTCCTTCCCACCTCTTCTACTGCTTGCAGAGTGCTTTGAGTATCAGAGCGCATGCCTTTTGTAAAAAAAACAACACACGAACATAGCTTTACTACTTAAAATTTTAGACCAAACCCTTGGACACTTTTTATTCTTGCTTGATTTTTATTCCATCATGACTTCATTCGCATATTTTCCGGGTCTATATTTTCAGGTGCAAATTTATCCGCAAAAGTGAACAAGGCATGGCCCGCGGATACTTTCAAATGAAAACAAAAATAAACCAGGCTGTATTTGCATTTCGATGAAAAACGATTAAAAATCGCTTTTCAATTTCCCATGAGAAAAGTTCATTATTCGAACTTTTTGTTTACTTTGGCAATTCAACGAAATTTCGTCAAGCAGTTGATAATTCCTGTGAACAGGATAGAATTTTGGAGGTTAAACTGTTGCTGAAAAAGTTGACGCACTAAAAATGTTCACAGTAACAACATGAAATTTTAATGGAAACCTAAGCGGCGGGCGGCGCGGCGCGACGCACGTCACTCATGTACCTACTTGTTCTTTTCGTCCCCTTTTGCATTGATGACGTCGCACAGTGGCCCGTTTAGGCTAAAGTCATTCCAAAATTCATTTTTTTCGTTGTTCCAGAATTCAAAATTTGTTGTTTCGCTGAATTAACAAATATTTGAAGTTCTTGAAACCGAAGTTTTTTTTTAATTTTCCCAACGGTTTGGTTTTGAGAGGGGGTCAAAGTTGAACTTTTTTTTCAGTTTTAATAACAAACAATTTTTTTTTTCTTTTTCTTGACTTTGAGAAGCTATATTACGAACGTGGGGAAAGAATTTTTGTTTTTTCTTTCTGAAATTAACAAATACGGTAAAATATATGTTTGGAAAAAATATTACAAAAAAAAAAATGTCTATATATATATTTTTTTTTTTTTTTTTTGGACACCACTTTTTGTACCTTTTTCTGACTTTACATTGCATGGAAAAAAAAGCTTCAAAAAGCATTAAGCAAAACTCAACGCATAATGAAAGCTGAAGTATTTCTTAATATAATCCTGAAGAAATAATTTGCGCCAACTTGCGCCCAACTGAGCTAGAGCGATTTTATTAATCGATGGCAGGCACTTTTTTTTCAATTTTCTGGGTTTTCAATGGCAAATTAATAAAATGTTTAATACTGTAACTTTTGAACTAGTTGAGATATCACCACAATTTTTTTTTTAATTCGAAGAAAATGTTCACGGCTAATAATATGATGAGTTTTAAATTTATTACATTTGCAGGGTGTTCCAGAATTTTCGAACAAAAAAAATTTTTTTTTCAAATTCAAAAAATTATCTGAAATGGGGAATGAATTCACCACAATTTTGTTTTTGATGACGGAAATATTTTAAAATACGATATGTCATAAATATTACATAAATCGGAGGCAATAAAAAAATTAAATTGAAGGGTTTATATTATATCCATAATAAAATATTAGCAGTTACTTTTGACTTAAGGAGATTAAATGTTCAGTGATTATTTATGTAGGTATTAATTTTTAATCGGATTAAATGTTTATTTTTATTGCTCGATGTCATAAAATTTTAGATTGACGGAAAAGTTTTAAATGAACTTACAGAAACAAAATCAACGCGGTCATGCCCAATATGCAAAAGGACACAAAAAAGTTTCAATAGCCAAGATGAATCCAATGCAAACATTGACGAACATAACTACCAATATGGAATATCTCCACTGCATGGTAGAATCAGATGCATGGAATTTATATTAAAACTTGCATATACACTTCGACAGGATGGAGAGGATTTCGGTGAATCGATTGGGATCAAAGAAGCACAAAAAAGAAGAAAGGAAAGGATACAAACGTGTTTCCGTGATCAGCTTGGACTCGATGTAGACAAACCAAAGCAGGGATTCGGAAATACTAATGATGGGAACACTTCGAGAAGATTTTTCGAGCAATCGGAGATAACAGCTCAAATAACTGGAGTAAACATAGAGGTTATTTCCAGGCTGAAAATATTACTTGATGTTTTGAACTGCAGGGAAGTTGTGAACGCAGTTAAATTTGGGGAGTATACTAAAGCAACAGCAGCTCTGTTGACTCAAAAGTATCCTGAAAAACAACTGACACCTACTCTTCACAAAATTTTGGCTCACAGTCAAGATATTATAGAGTATCAATCACTTCCCCTAGGAGAATTATCTGAAGAAGCCCAGGAATCCAAAAATAAGGACTACAAAAGGTATAGATATCAAAATACCTGCAAAGTTTCGAGAATAAGGCAGAATGAAGACTTATGCAACATGCTTGCAGCCTCATCTGATCCGCTTATTTCTTCTCTGAGGCACGTAAGGACCCAAAACGATATGAAAGCACTTTATTCTCCGGAAATGTTGAGTTTATTGAATATTACCACGGACCAAGATGATAGTTTTCAAGAAATCTAATGTTTATACGTACATTTCAACTGTTTTTATTGTATAATTTGCTGTTCAATTTGTTATTTATTATTATTCTAATGTCAATTTACAAAAAAAAAAAAAAAATTAAAAAAAACTTTTTTCGCCACTGTTCCTCTAAAATCGGTGTTTTACTTTTTGCGCTACTGTTAAACGTCAATTCCTTTTGTTTTACGCCAGAAAATGAATTTTCTTGTTTGTTTAATTCACATTTAATCATTTTTATCTCACTTAATATAACTAAGCTTTTTGACAGCTATTTCCGAAACACCCTGTAATTTTTTTATTTTGAAATTCACCAATTTCATAGCGTTGGGTGTAACCTTCAAAATAAAAAAAAAATTGTGGAAATATCTCAACTCGTTTAGGAGCTATGATTTTTGGAACCAAAAAAGCCGAAACGGGCCACTGTGCGTCGGTCGTCGGTCGGTGGAATGTTTTTCTCTCAGTGTATTGTAACCCACTATTTATCTCGTCAATAACAAAATGTAAGTTAAAGCTAAGATATACTCTTTCAAAAGCAAAAGCAAAAAAGTTTATCGGAATTCCCCCGTAAGGCATGCACCGTTAGAGCTTCTCTAATTAATGGGTTGAGCGTTGGGACATAGGTTGGTATAGGTATGTATTTAGAAGCCAAATTGATTCGCGCACACAAGAATACAACATCACCTGAAGGCTTCAAGGCGCGTAAGTGTTCACATAACTCAACCATCGAGCTTTTATGTAGATTTTCAACATGACACATCGTTTTGGGCTTAAATATGTATGGAAAGTCAAAGGAATCATATGAGAAGTAGAAGCACACAAACTAAATCCAACGGAACGGATGAAACACACTTTGAGGTGTTTCGCCTGCTGTTTTTCGCACACAAAAAACACAGACACGCAATATGAAGCTGGAGAGATAGAAAATAAGGCTTCCAGACTGTGTTCAGGTGTTCTGTATTCAAAGGAAAACATGCTTACTGGGAAATTCATTAAAATTACCCAGCATTCTCTTGCGCATCAGCAGCGCTATAACACCGGTATGCCCGCCCTCGACATGGCCAATGTAGGGCTTTTGCTTATAATTGCGATGATGATGATAAGGATGTTCATGATGTTGATGACAAAAATGGTACTGGCAATGGTACCTATCCAGCATAAATATGGTTTGGGTGAAGAGTGGAAAAGGGCTGTTGGTGACCTTAAAACTTGCATAGTGGTTTATTCGAACCAACCCAACTCCTTAACATCAACCAGCGCGGCGCAGGGATAGAATGAGGCGTTAACAAGAGTTTGCACAGGTCTTAAGTGACATCATATAATTTTTATGACCGACTTCATCCGCGTAAATGTGAGCACACAGGGTGTATGTTATTATTTTTGTTGGCTAGATGTTTTATGATGGCTGCTGTAAGCAGAATCTGCCTCATTTTTTTGCTAAAGCCTTCAGTAGCAGCTTGTAAAGAGATGATGAACCAAATGCACTATCATGGCTTGCTATTATGATTTTTTTAATTGCTATGATGAAGAAAAAAAAAATATAGACTTCTCCTATTACATGTAACGTCGTCAGCTCCAACGGTCACTAATTGGGAGTTTCAAAACTGAAAAGAAAGAAAAAAATAATAGCTGCTGATTCAGGCCACAAGCTCTTTATAATTTATTATGAATCTTTTGTTTGAAAATCAGGCTAGCAGAAGAGAAGTCACAATGTAGAAAAATCAATACTCTAACCCATCCCTCTCGCCTTCGTCGTCCTTTGTTGGCAGGCCAGCCTATGTTAGCCCTGCATCACATGGACATGAATTGAAACAAATATAAAAAAGGGTTTGCATTGCTCCTACGAACATTTTTAAGCAAACAAAAATTTTACTTTAAAAAAATATAAAAACATTTGTATGTAAACTTCCTTATACACCGGGAGCCCTCAATCCTAAAAGTGCACTTACACGGATTTCGAAATTTCTTATATTAAAAGATAGTTTATAGAAATACCAACAAATTAAGCCCGGTATGACGAGGCCTATCCTGGCACCAGTATTTTTTGCATTTTTTTGCATTATTAATAATTTGCACTTATCGCGGATTTTAATTTTAAATAGCGCATATTATTGGAAATTTAATGTGCTTTCAGGAAAAAATGGTATGACAGCTGCCATCCTGGCACCAATGTCTGTCATACCTATTTTAAAAACATATGAGTGACAAAATTTTAAAATAGGTATGACAGACATTGGTGCCAGCATGGCAGCTGTCATACCATTTTTTCCCGAAAGCACATTAAATTTCCAATAATATGCGCTAGTTAAAATTAAAATCCGCGATAAGTGCAAATTATCAATAATTATTAATAATGCAAAAAATTGCAAAAAAATACTGGTGCCAGGATAGGCCTCGTCATACCGGGCTTAATTTGTTGGTATTTCCTTGAACTATCTTTTAATATAAAAAATTTTGAAATCCGTGTAAGTGCACTTTCAGGATTGAGGGCTCCCCGCCTATTAGGGCAGCAAACAAAATATACGACGTAAATTTTTAAAATTGAAAATCTAAAAATAAAACAAAACGGATGATTTTCCCTAAATGCTTTCGACACTGGTTGAAATCAGACTTGAGAAGATTTAGGTTAGGGTAAATGTATTTTAATTTTAGCACCTTGGTAAAATGGTAAATTTGAATGAATTTAACGTTAAATTTGAACATTTTTAATTCATAGAACTAAATTTATTAATTAATTTGAAAAATGAGTATTTTCAAGACTCTTTCGCACTGTTAGAGGGAGGGCTTCCACTCAATTGCTTTCTTAGCCCAAAGAAACACCGATTAGCAAGAGTTCGTTTTGCCCTCATTATGTCTATATCATCGGTGGCGTAACGAGAAGTTGAATAGAATTTTGGAGGGTAGTGCCCCATGGTTTTTCGAGCACGATATAAAAGAAATCGCATGATCGAAAATGATTCTGTAAGCTCGTTACCAACCTTCATGGATCAATGTGAATTCTCCATGGTCATTTTGCACAAGCGAACGAGCTTGGCATGGAATTCAAAACTATACATAGTTTTATACAGTTAATCTCTGTAGATGCTGTCATATACGGTATTAAAATCGATAAAGAGGTGGTGGGTCTCGATTTGGAGTTCATAGGTTTTTTTTCCAGAAACTATCGCAAAGTGAAAATTTGGTCGATGGTTGATTTCAGTCTGTGGATCAATCAGATTTCTGACAAGAGGCTGCAGACGTTTTATTACGGCCATATCTTACAGATGATGTTACCTTGCTCAGTTCTGCAGCCTGGGGTTCTTGCTCGATGACCTTGAGCTAGCTGTTTTATCTTCCGGTAAAACTTCTGAACTTCATTCCTGCGGTTAGTTTGCTCAACATCCTCAATCTGACACTTCTAATGATTCCTCTGAGAAGCCGGCGTTCGTCTTTCCTCTTCTGCGTGTTGAGCTCAAAAACATGAAAAAACTGTCAACTCGATGGGTTACTCTGAGCCACAAACGCAATCGTGAGAACACTTCAGAAGAGAATTTGACGTTGTTTAATTTTTTCGTCGTTTTGTGACAGTCAACGAAGAGTGGATCTACTGGTACCAGAGACCAAGGAACAGTAGAAACAGTGACTTCAGCCGGCAAACGTGCTCCATTAAATGCAAAGAACTGAAGGGTGATGCCCAATATTTTCTGTAATTCGACTACTTGGAGAAGGATAAAACGATCCCAGGGCTGAACTATGCTGAATTGTTTGGCGAAGAATATTTGCTCTTCCATGATTACACACCGGATCACACTTCCGCTATCGCCACGGCCAAATTGTTCGAATTAGGCTACGAACTGCTGGCTCATCCTAAATACTCTCAAAATTTAGCTAGTCCGACTCAGTTTTGTTTTCTGGCTCTTGCCAGACACACCTCCAGGAGAAGTGTTTTCATAAATTGTTTAAGAAGTTGTCAAGTGTATCAATTTAAAATGATAATGAAATCTCTGGGAGATGGCCAGCCAGCCGTTAGTTTCTTTTCCGGTGTGGGCTGAAGTTTCTTGGACAGAATAAGTACGGTACAATGAGTGGGACGATACCCTTAGCGGTGGCGGATCGGCAGGTACAGTTCCCCTGCTCGTGGGGTGAAGCTGGGATGATGAAATGGTCGGAATGTTCCAGGCTGACTTTGACCAATCATACAAAATTCATACTATTGTATAATTCGGTAGTAGTGGAAGTAGGGATTTCAGTACGAAAGTAGGTAGTAGATTACTTATGTTATAAGTTATAAAAATTTTCGAAGGGAGTGCGTGTGATTTGTATAAGTACACTGCAGTTCCAAATGTAAAAGCATGTGACTTCGTTACAGAATATTATCGATTACATATCTCACTATGTATTTTGACACTGACCTTTTGTAAGACTTTAAATGGTCTAATATAACTTATTCCCTTTCCAGATGTCTGTTAAATCTACAACAATAAACCCTCCGTTTCTGTAAATTTGAAAAATCGCTGGTACTTCATTAAATTATGTTCAAGCCTGATAAATAATGCACAGCAAAATTTGGAAAAAAATTCAAACACAAAACTGAGCTTATGCGCCTAGTGTATGAATTCATATACAACCTTACCAAATTTACATAATACGCATAAATAACCAAAAATATCCCAAGCCTTGTAGTATTTTATTGTTGTCTTTCAGTTGTAGAAAAAAAGGGAGTAAGACCTAAACACCTTACGCATTAAAACAAATGGCTGGGGCTGTTTATATCAACATTGTAGGTCATGTTCCTTAGCCATCATAAATTTTGTTCCATCCTGTGTACTTCCGTCTATATAAACTGTGTCTGTATTCCACGTCTGGGTCCGTGTTTTTTTAATCCCCAACAGGTTCTTAGCAAAGAGAACAGGTGTAGTTTATTTAACACAATTTATAATTTTGCTGAAAACAAATTTCTATTCAAAGGGGGAAGAGTTATGAACACACCATCGAATAATTTCTATATAAAATGGAAGACCGAAAGGAACATAGAATAAAAGCGGGTGGTTGTCCTTACGGAAGAGGTTTGTAGAGGAATAGTCTATAACATAGCAAATATTTCAGAAAATAAATTATTGCTTGGAGATTATTTAAAAGAAATAGCTTTAAGAATGGCCTCTCTATAAAGTCGGAAGTCTGAATAAGGAAGAAGGCTATCAACTTAACGTAGAAATTGTGAAATATGATTTTTTTAGATATGGGAATTCTGAAAATTGATTTTTATTGTTATTTTATTTTGTCTTGTGTTATGATTTAGAAGTATTTCGAAGTTCTATAGATTTTATTATATGAGTCTTTTGTGAAAACAAACAGCGTCTTTAAGATGAAAACCGGTGAGTGCAATAAAGAGAATTATTTCGAGTGTACTTTGTGGAGATTGGGTTGCACTTACAGTTATAATGGAATACTAAAGCTACCATATTTTGAAAATATAAAACATCTCAAAGATAAAATGAGAAATTCGAAAATTGATAGCGTACCTACTTCCTTCTCTTATATGTTTCTCTTGAAAAGCTAAGAAGAATGGTTTCTACAATTTGAAGACGAATGCAATGAAGGTTCATACAATTCCATAATGCTTAAGGGAGAATTCGGACAAATGCTGAACAAAGAACTTAAATGCTTCACCTTGGAAATATTCTCAAATGCTGCTGCGAACAATCCAACAACTTTATTTCCCATCACGTCACAACAGCATTCTACAGTGATTTATGAAGTTCAATGTTTCTAGGTGTAAGCTAAGTACATTTCGCAATAATATTAATGTTGATCCTTACAGGAGAAAGCTAGCATAGTCAATTTATTGGTCCATGATACGTCAGCAAACTCAGCAATACCTTTGGAATGCTGGAAAAGCGAAAAACTTGATCGGCAACGCTCTCTCCTAGCATACGGTGTTCTGCAAAGGAATTTCCGAGCCGGTTATGTGTTATGTCTGTTTCTTAGTAGAATTGGTACAGCTCATGATTATATCGTACCCGGAATTCTATTTTCGCAAACGGAATAAAATATTCTCCACGCTTACTTACTTCTCACTTTACTTACTTAACCGGCCCCCAAGCCATTTACGATCTCAGCCGGAGGCACAGCAGTTTTCTAGGTCCCTCGCATTCATTATCCAGTCGTCAAACCAAGCGCTCTGACATCCGTTACTTGGACTTTGTACCAGGGGTTCGGTCTTCCTCTTCCTGGTCGTCTCGAACCTGGGGGTTGCGAAGAGAAAACTTTCTTAGCTGGACTGTAATCGTAAATTTGCTCTATGTGGCTGAGCAAAAGTAGATAGTCGTCTTTTCTTGGCTTTCTGGACTGCATCCACATTTTGGTACAGTTCGTGGTTGAACCTTCCTCCCATTCGCCATCGTCACATACAGGACTGAAAATCCATCGAAAAATGACATAAGATCGCGGTTTTTGTAGATTGGGCATATGAAGCTGGACAAGTCAGCGGACATGAATCCTTCCTCCAACAATTTGTTGATGACCTAGTGCATGCGGCTCATCAAAACACCTCCTCCATATTTAAAGAGTTTCGTAGGTATGCCATCCGGCCTGGCGGACTTGTTATTTTTAAGTTTTTTCTACCTCCTCTGTGCATGTGAGCTGGGACTGGGTCTTTATTAGCTGGTCTCGCTTCTCTTTTGTCATTGGTTCGCTCTACATTATGCTTATTCAGCAGCTGTTGGAAGTGCTGCTTGAATATAATCTAGAATTCTGTGTGCTTCGGTGACTAGATCTCATTCACTATTTCGAACAGCCAGCCTATGTCCCGGTTATAGAACAAGGAGCTAATTGCTTCGATCTTTTGAAAAATGAAGCAGCGGGTGTTATTCGCAGAGTGTTTTTCTCATTTAAACGTTTTGTTCGGTACCATTCTCCATGATTTAAACACGAAAGTGGCTATAAATCCAGCCGGCCGCCTTTGGCTTAGCAGTGCGCAGTTTGCGAAGGAATTAAATTTTTAAAAGGAAAATCCTGTTTGGCCCAACTTCAATATCTTCTTAATTCTTTGAGTAGGTAAACACTTTTGTTTGAATAAGAAATCAATGTTCAGCAGTTTCAGGCAGACACGACACCAAGCACATTTTTTAACAACAAAGACATTAGTCTCTTAATGTCTCTTTCAACCAAATCACGCCTAGTCCCAAGCCAAAAACCAAGCCATAAAATTTTGTCACATACATTTTTCTTAACATAAAAGCAAACATTAATACTATCTTCCAATACATCGGCTCTTTGTTTGAACAAACCCGAAAAACGAAAAAAAAAATCGAATCCAAAAATGAAAAAAAAAAACTTTAACGGGAAAAACATGTCCAACGGAATATAATGTTTTCACATACGAAGCAGCGTACATTTGGGTATTTCCTGTCCATGGTGTATACCCAAGGCATAGAACAGCTTCTAACTTGAAGGTCGTAAAAACAGAGCTCCAAAGATCTGTTTACACAAAATCTCACTCTCTCTCCGTCTATTCATGTCGTTTGGCTGAAATGTCGGTCGTTGCTTTCGGTTTCTCCATATTGACTTTACTTTTGGCTCATTAATACTTCTGCGGGAAGTGGAAGTCTATTACTTGGATATACACGCTCCAATGATGATGATGGCAATACTCAGAATTGTGTGGGGCTCATCCATTAGTGTGGTGTGCCCAGAAATGCCATGTCACCAGTTAGTTAACGCACGCTTTAGATGAAGAGAATATAAAAACAAAAGGACGACGAACGGTCTTGTCGTTTGTCGTTCGTTGCCGTCTCAATGAGCATTAAAACAGAAATGGGATGTGACGAGGAGACATGATGAGAGCATCAGTTACACTCTCATCCCGTTATGGCTGATGAACAATAACGACCGACCGACCGACGGACGAAGAAAACTTTTCATCGCAGCTTCCTGCTAACTGGAATTTCTATTCAAAGTTCTCTCATCTCCTTCGCAACTTCCCGAAAAATCTTTATGTTGTTCGCGCGTCTTGTCCTAGCCGTCATGACAACAGCACTATTATCCTTAGATCCTGGTTAATGACTTAGTTCGTGTGTGTAACTGTAGCATTTATCCATTGTTGTACGTTTGCCAGTTTCTGTTTCAGTTTGATGTGAATGGGGGCTGTAGGAGGCGTTAGCGCTTTCACCGACACAACTGTGGGTGAGTTGATGGAAACGAGATATTTGCCGAATAAGGACATATCCAGGATGTGAAGAAGAATGTACGAGCAAATATAACAAAAGATATGGAGCGATGCTGCTGATGCTCTCCATCACTAAGGCTCAATTTCTTTGAGCGAGGTAGAGTAATTTACTCGGTTTCTTATCTAATTTATAGATCGACTATATACGATGACCTGAAATTTACGCCATTAAGCATACCCTTGGTGTTGTTGCCGCGTCTCCGTGTTGATGAACTCACCAAGTTTCAGACACTTTGCTTCCATTCCGAGGGACCTCTCTTGATTTATGGAGTATCACCCTTCACACGGTTTAGTGATGGAAGTACTGGGAAGTTGGTTAAGCTGCACAATGACGTGATGTTGCTGGTGCTCTGTTATACGAAAAAGAAAAAAATACGCAGACGATATAGAAAAAGCTTCCGGGAGTTGTTGCTTCACTGGTATTTGTAATTTCACCCTACCTTTATTCGCTTTCGAAGCATGGAGGGAGCCTGAATGGTGAGATGTGGTGTTGGTGGTGGTGCATATTTAAGATATGCATCAGGGTTAAATGACGTGATTGACATGGATTTTTTTTTTTTTTTTTAATAATTCATGGACGTCTTTCTTAACTGATTTAATACATAAACATTTGTTTTTTTTTGCTCTTTCACCAATCAACATGTCCCCCATGCTGAGAGTGAGGGAAAGCTGCTGAAAATGGATGAATGGAAAATGATGGACAACTTCCGTTTGTGAAAGGAAGTCGTTTGGATTAATCTTTGACAGGATTTACGACAAGCTATATATGAGGCATTAAAAAGCTATTAAAATTCCAAAAGGGTAATGGCAGTAGCTTTTCCTTGAAAGGTCATTAAATTAAGCACAGAGCAGGGGGAGGTTTTTTTTTCTTTTTGAAAAGTATTTAAGAGAAAGTACCTAATTTAAACGAAGCATTTAATTTGATGGCAACCCTAAAAAGAAAATAAGTACCTGGTATAAAAATCTAATCAAAGTTTAAGAGAACAGAGAGAACCGCATAGAAAATGCGCATTTTAGGATTTGATGTGGCTAGTTGTTAGTTTTTATGGTTTCAAATTATGTGATTTCGTGTATGGAGAAAAAGTAATAAAGAGCTAAGACTGCTTTTTAATTTGAACTTTAAAAATGAATTTTAAAGCAAGTCATGTTCTTTTGATAGTGTTGGATTTTAATTTAATTGCTTGAACTTAGTAAAAATTCCAAACGCAAGTTGAAGGAGATGTATATCTTAAAATAAAACATATGCGGAAAAATTGTTTTAAAATTCTGTCATAAAAGGTTATCTATTTCTTGAAATTTGGCGGTAGCTGAAATCCAACAGAATTAACATAAGCTTTGAAGTAGTCAAAGCTCTTTAAATCCAAAAACTGAACCAGTAGACCAGTACTCCAAAACTGTTGCTGTATAAAATAATATGCTACAAATAGTCACTTACTGATCTGTCTGGACTTTTAGCCACTTTTGAGTTAAATGGAGAATAATACCAAACTTATAGGAAATGTGAGAAACATAGGTACTTCGCGAAGGATGAAAAGAGCATCCACAGCTTCTCTACTCAAAGATCTCAAAGAGTCACGTGCCAAGAATAAGACCCAAAGTTTCTTTAAAAGGTTCAAGCCATTAGCTTCGGGTTTCAAAACCAGGACACAGGAAGGAAATCTAGTAACCGAAGCACGAGGAATTGTAGATTTATTCAAGCAGCATTTCCAGCAAGTGTTGAATGCACAAAATGTCGAGAAAGCCAATCATGAAAGAGAAGCGAGGCCAGTCAATGAAAACCCAACCCTTGCCTTTGTGTTTTGATGAACCACATGAAACAAAGTGTGGGAGAAAGAATGCATGCCTGCTGACTGGTCTATAAGCTCCATATCTATAAAGAAGCGGATCTTATGTCATGCAATATCTACCGAGGAGTATTCGTGTTTAATGTTGCATACAAATCCCTATCCAGTGTAATGTGTAAGACGCTCTTAAACCTTTCTGCACCAGTGTCTGTACCTACCAGTGTGGCCTTAAGCCAGGTATGGCGATGAGTGAATTCGGTGCTGTTAGGGTTAAGTCAAGGAGATGCACTGAATGTTACTTTTTCAACATAGTCCTGGAGCAGATAGTGTGCAAGGCAGTTATGAGCACGGGAAATACTTTCTTCAATAAATCCACCCAGCTTCTAGGCTATGCGGACGACATAAATCGCTCCCACTGTCCTTGAGGCCCTCACAGCGATTGAAGAACAGGTGAAGCTTGTTGGTCTTGAAAAGAAAATCCGTCCACCGACTAGAACAAAATGTCACTGTTGGCAGCAATTTAGAGTGGAGAACTACCCTAGTGAACCGCAAATGGATGAAAAAGCTCCAGGAAAGATGATCTTCTCTTCGCAGCCCCAGGTTCGAGATGACAAAGAAGACCCAACCACCGGTACAAGGACCAAGTGACTGCGGATGTCAAAGAACTTGGTTTATGCGGCTGGAGACAGCATGATGCCCGAGACCGTTCCTGATGGAAAGCTGCCGTGTCTCAGGCAGAGATCATTCATGGATTGGGAACTGAACAAGTTAATAATTATTAAGAAAGATAGGGCCTACACCACGAAGACCGACTACAGCAGCAAAATTTTCAGTTGCTCTCGAAGAACTTGATTTTGATTCTTACTTGTCTGACAGGATTCAACAATTCATGCATTTTACCGTTTCTAGTAATATGAAATAATAATAACGAGTACATAGACTTGAGTATCCCAAAAAGACAGTTGCTAACTTTCATGGTTTGCGTAGTAAGACAGAAAAAGTGTACACGCAGCTTTTCTTGCCGAAGCATCCCTTAACTGCAAACAATTTGTCTCCACAAACTCTTTAACTGAGCTTAATTACTGTCGATGATATTTCATGCAGATGGCACAGTAGTTTAATATTCATCTTTGTTAGGTACCAAACCATGGAGACAACGATGGACACTGTAAAGGCTAAAAACTTGCTAGAAATGAAACGACTATGGCAATCTTGGTTCGTTAACATTCCCTTTTGGTTGGGCACAAAACAAATTTGATCAGTACTAAAGAAATAGAGGGTCAATCTAATGAACCGAATGGATAAGCCAAGGCATAAGTAATCTACTTAAGTTAATAATATGTTTCGGAATATTTTCTATAGATTCAAAGCCCAACCTGGATTTGTGTAACCACCTGCTGTCTTCAACCATTTTAACCTGACTCTACCTTGTGTCCAAAGCGGCACTCGCCCAATCAGAGGGATGTTCCAAACGATTATGAACACACGATTCAGGAGCAGTATCTAAAGACCTTATCAATACTTCAACCAAAATAAAAAATTGGAACTTCGTTCTGCAGGAAAGCCCCAGAAAAACTGACAAATGTACAATCAATGTTGCCTTGTATTTTTTCGAAAAGTTAGAAAAAAAAACCTTGAATCGATGATAGAAGGTAAGTGTACCCAAGCTAACAATATAAAGGGTTTCTAATGAGCAAATATCTGCACCAATGCCAAACTGAATAAATCATCATAACTCTTATCGAAGTGAACATAAACTTACAATGCGCTGAAGCCGAAATGAACTGCAGCAAACCAAAACTTCAAATAAATTATTCATAACGCACTTTTTCCAAAGTCAATGTTACGAGTTACAACTAACGACAATGACGACGACGACGATGGTAAAGTACCCAGAAACAGGTAACTGCATAATATGCATAAGGAACAATTACCAAGCAAAAACAAACACATCCATAGAAGCTTGAGTCTCAAAATATTATTCTAACCTTGTACCATAACAAAAAAGACTTACCTGCAACCTTAACTGAGCTCAGTTAAAACTACGTATACAATACACAAAGTTTACCCTCAACGCCCTAAGCAAATATTTTCCAACTACTTTATAACCTTGTAATATAGCTAGTCGTAGTCGTAGCGAGCAGACCATGTTACGACTAATTTGGAATTTTATCGACCGTTTACAGTATCAACATACCTAAATTAATAGTTAGGACTATGAAATTGCATCTGCATGGTCGACCCATGGCTGCACAATGTCGAAAACCCTCCCCACTGCATCCGATAATAACAATTTTCCAATAAAGATATAATTTATTTCATTTAAGATGCTTATCACAACTGCAGAACGACACGACGAAAAAAATATTTTCAACCATCCCCAAATTAACTCCTAATGACATTCAAGGTGTTTTCAGAATGGAAAACCCTTTCCCACAGAATCCTCACGTTGCAACGACATAAACATTATATTCAACCGTTTTGCTTGAAATATTTGTGATGTTGGCAAACTACTCTACTATATGAAATTCAACGCCCACCAGCCATGAAGCGAAACAGTGTAAGACTGTCGCCTATTTATTAACCTATAAAAGGATATTCGCAACTTTGCATGTCATTCGCAATAAAATTATGCAATTATGTAGTAACTAAAGAGCTGTAAGTTGCAGCAACACTGTTTGTTGTATACGCTGTGAGCCGTGCTGTACTGGTGCATGCCGCAGCTGACAAATGCGATGCAAAAAGCAATGGCATACAGACCAACACGCTAAGTTATATTAGCGATGCCATTGTTGACAGAAGCCAGGACTCAGGGCTGCATTGAAGTTATTTCGATTTGCAGGGCCTATTAAATTTCAAATTTACAGCGGTTTTTAAATAATGTGTAGAGCCTTTATAAAGCTTAACCTTAATACATAAAAATAATAATGTGTGTGATCTTATAAATATGGGTTACTTCCGGCTAAAATAACATGCACTTTACCCTGAAATACTTATATCGCCAGAGGGATAGTACTCTTAGCCCCGACGTATTTCTATCGCACAGCTGCAGTAGCAACTTCATTTAGCCAGGAATTCGATTTATCGAACCGAAAGAGTATCCACAAACAAGCTATCCGCCGGGAATAAACCAGTTTAATAAGTTTTGTGTGATTCTTCAATGACGGGGATTTGACTGAAATTGGAGACAAAGATCTGGGCGACCTCTCTCTTTGGGCACTAAAATCGTATTGACAGCCGTCTTCACAATGCGACGTTAAGTGGCCGCAATGGAGCCATGGAGAATCTTGTAAGACAAATTTAAGCCATCAATTCGGGAACGAATTCTGTGAGATATAGCTTGAAATCCTCGACTAAGTCTTCGAAGTTTGCAATATCAATGCACTGGTGAAAAGTCAACCAGTATTTGTTGAAATTAGCACACACTCAAGGGATTTTCTAGTACGTTTATTATGCCAGACACAGGGGTGGCAAAAGTGTGTATCGATGTTATCGATGTATTCGTGTAGTACGGTTAAAAAATGATACTCTGTATTAAATATTAGAACCAAAGCTAGAGCTAGAGGGTAAACTGATGAACAATCCTAGAGGGTAAACAACTGATGAACAATTCTTTATGCGCGAGTAATACGATTAAGTTGTTTATGCTTTCTTCACTAAGCGAATGTGCTGTAGGTGGAATTTGTGTTGAACATAGTCTCTAGTAAAGGAAAATGTCTTAATCATAGTTGTGCGCTTTCAAGAACTGTTTATACCTGAATCCACCCGCGTTGCAATTTCCACGATTATAAATTTCACACTTTAATTAACACATTATAATGATTTTGTACAAAATTTATTGCTTGTGGTGTTGGAATGTTTGCTAATTGAAAAATTGATGTAGGTACTAACGGCAAGTTCTGTTTAATCAGTCGAAAATTCTTGCTTTCGAAACTAAACAAAACTAATGGAAGCATTAGCAAAACAGAAGGAGATAAGTGCAAAATCAATATTTAACCTCAATTATCATCACATTTAAAGATTGTAAGCAAATTCAAAAGGACATATCAGTTGAGAGTATCACCATATTCATATTTTTTCAATATTGCATGAATTTGCTGATGAAAAATCTCTTCTACAAAGTTGGCATGATCTCACAAAAGTTAACTCAAGATTTTTAAATATTAAATTGTAAAAATTGCTTTTTTTCCAAGTTTCAAATAGTATGGAATACGAATTAATTAACCATTAGTACCTTTTTTTGAATAAAGCACTCCATAAGAAAAGTCATGACCACATCAAGGTACGCCCAGGTTCCAGCCCCGTTAAGGCATTTACCACTAACCGAAATGGGGCACACCGAACCATCAACCACGAACTCCATACCTACATCAACAACCACGAAAATATATATGTAAATTAACTAACCTGTAGGAGGTTTGGATGTATAGCACAATACACACCTTCGAAACTAGTAGATCCTATTCAAGTTGTGTAAGTGAGGAAAATAGAAAAGTAATAATAATTGGAAAGCTATGGTATCCTGCACGTTTAGTTGTGCATGCAACCACAAGGCACCGTGACTGAGTCGCAAATGGTGGAAAAAGGTGGTGATGGCAATAGTAATGGTGGCGCAGGCATTTGGTGAAGTCGACAACCACCAAGCCTTATTGGACTTTAGACTGGCGTGTTTTTGTTGATGTTGGTAGGCGAATGCGATGGTGACGATGATAACCAAACTCGGGTTAGATGGTTGTTATTACTTGTTTTCCATTGTAGATTTTTTTCCAAGTCCTGTTTCTGGCTTCATCCTGACATCGACCGACACCGTCGATGCTACGACCGACACGACCTGAATCGACATGGAATTAAATGATTTTTTTTTTTGTTAAGACTTCCTTTCTTCACTTAGATTGGTAGAAAAATACATTCATACAAACATTAACCTTGTATATATTTATAAGTTCAACTAATTTAACACAACCACCGACCGTTTCGCGCCGATTGTGCTCTTAACATAAAAGATGTCAAATGCTGCGATTTTAATGCCAACTTGTTAGGTCAAATTAGATGTTTTTTTTATTCTTTTTTGTGCTGTAATAACAATTTTCTACTAATGACAATAGGGGTACATTTAGGGTTTCAATTGGATGTTCTTGCTGCCTGCCATGCCATTGGAGTATTATTATTATATTTAAGAATGCAATTTGTGCAAGAGAACATCAGGATGAGAGAAGAAGGAAGAAAATGAGTTTAATGCAAGATTTCTGGCTGCAAAATTCGAATGGTTTAAACAATTAAAAAGTTTGACCTTAATTTATTATTTAGCTGGAGAAATGCCAAATGCTATTTTATTTAACTGGCATTCTTCAGTGATAGGAATATAAAATCTCTTTTAGTTTGTTGGCTCTTGCTTTTATGTGTGGTTGTTGGAGAATTTGATTTCAAAAACTTAAGATGTACATTCTTTTGTTTACATATGGGCTTCCTGCAAAGGGGTTAAGTAATAATGAAATTAAAAGATTTAACAATAAAGAAACATAATGGAAAAGTAGATAGTTTTAACTCGATACACTCGGTAAAATATGTTTGCTTGAAGTCTACAAGGTAGATCTCCGTTGAGTCGGTGATGACTTCCTCATTCGACTGAAATGTTTGCCCAGCACACTGGCTTTTGTATCTGAAATTGTATTGGACCCAATCTGCAGAATGCGGCAATTCGACCAATATAGTGTTGGCGATCGATGGTGAATATGTGAGTTATGGTGGAAGAACAATCTTTTTTTTGCCAAGTGAGGCTGTTATTTCTTTATTCCGGCCTACGAATTCGGAATAGTGCCGTGTTGCCCTTTTTCAATTAATCGATGCATGTAGATCATCTCTGAATTCTTTGGACCACGTTCACTGGCTGAAATCAATTTTTTTGACTTTTGTTTGGGGTAGTCTGTTATAAACCATTAATTCATGATGCATCGACGACGGTAACGAAATTTCGCGGAAACTCTGTCGAACTGCTCCGAACTCTTGTGACAGTTGCAACTGTTGTCTTTTGATATTTTGAAATGTATATTGCCTAACCTATTTATGTCTAGTTGTCCTCCGTGGTAGCTATTTTGTGGAGAATCTAAAGTGGATCATTAATGCCGACAAATGATTATGTTTAAACTCTTTAAAACAATTTTTGACGGTCGCCATCGAAGGAGAAGAGTCACTGTACCTAACATCCAAATGAATTTTCCTTCCCAAAACAAGAACTGAATTATCAGTCGAAATTGCTTTTTTTCAGTTTTTCTAAAATCCGTGGACACTCTCACTTCCACACGCAGTCAATACAAAACTACGGGCTCAGTTTTGCTGAAAATTTTACAGCTGTGCGTCGTATCTGATATGGTTTAACACGATAGTATTTGCTATTGCGATACTGCCGCTATGATGTAGATGAGCTTTTGTCTTATTGCTTTATGTAAAAGTAACTTTTGCACTTGCATCTTACGCTGTAAAGTTTGAAGTTTGAATATAATTCTGACGTATGCTGATTGCATAAATAAATCACAAAAACAAAAGAAAAATGATTGGCCAAAAAAATTAGATCTTGTCGTAATTTCGATTTCATCCAAACAGAAAATGTTCTGAAATCGATTGATGACATTTTTTTAAACTTGGACATACTTAGACTTTCATTATCTTCTCGGTGTATTAAATTAAAGAAATGATTATTCCAAAGTTCAATAACCTTAAAAAAATTTAAAATTGTTATGAAATAATAAAATAGTACGTATACGCCACAGTGAACAAATACTCCCTCCCCAAGTAACAATTTATCTTGTATAAGGTCCAAATTTCTGAAAGTTGGAAGCATTAGCTGTCATAGAGTTATTTTAAGGTTTCTTCATGGACGATTGATTTTATTTTGCCTGAACAAGACCTATTATTGTGTACTAATAACAGTCTGCAATTATATAACACGAGTAAGGCCTCTTTGTGCAAATTATAACAAACTACTTGCACAAGATTAATTTACCAAAATCTCATAAGGCCTCGAAATGCTTTTTCGTGAAAGCGCAGGTCAAATAACTCGTATAAGACCTTTTCGTTGCTACTAATTACAATCTGCAATTTGATAACACGTATAAGGCCTCCTTCTGCAAATTATAACAAAC
Organism: Sphaerophoria taeniata; assembly: GCA_943590905.1. Classification (NCBI taxonomy): domain Eukaryota; kingdom Metazoa; phylum Arthropoda; class Insecta; order Diptera; family Syrphidae; genus Sphaerophoria; species Sphaerophoria taeniata. The sequence continues at coordinate 33,628,946 of OX016541.1, forward strand.
GAAATATCAATCTTGTCACTTCGCGTATGTATGTGTGATTGTTTTTTGATTGTTCATTTCAATACATACGTACTCTGATTTCCTTATGATAGTTATTGCTCACTTAAGAAAGCGGACACTCTCAGGAATGTCAAATTATCCGAGTTCAAATCTCATGGCATGTTCTTTTTTTTTTGTTATTGAATAGAAAGGCTATTATTCTCATGATGACTTAAGTAAAAAATGTGGTATCGTAGGTAAGGTTATCACCTGAATTGATAGTAATTGATCAATTTTGTTTTCTAAAAAATAAATTCAAATCTCTATATACAGGGTGATTCACGAGCGTTGTGCCATAAAGCTAGAGGGTGTAGGTTGAGTTGAGACAAGAAAAAAATCGTATTGGAGGGGGGGGGGTCTATTCCCCCCGTTTAGCCGGGAGGGGCAATTTTCTGAAAAATTGACTTATTTTGTAAAAAAAAAATATTTAAAATCAACGGCTTAGTTTACAACACCGTGCTATACCTTTCTGAAAAGCTAAGAACTTCTTCTTTCTCCTTGTTTTTAAAATAAATTGTTTTAACGAATAGTTTCAAAAAAATAAATTTTCAAACTCAAAATTTTCAAAAAAAAGCCAAAAAAAAAATTTTGAACTAATTTTTTTCAAAATTTAATGTAATTAAGTACTAATTTTGTTTTAAAATTTCAATGTATTTGTTAATTTTTAGTCGAAAACAGAAAACCGGATGCAAAAATGTCTTTTCGTTTTTGAGAAATTTAAAAAAAAAACCAAAACCACTTTTTTTAAGAAAATCTTTGTTTTTATCTTTACCTATCTGGACTTTTAGTATAATTTACTAGTTTAATTTATAAATTTAATTTTTTTTAATTGGAGTTTTATGAGGACTCAATAAAGTAGAAAAGTATTGGATTTTCCCGGGATTAATCATTTTGTTCATTGGAAACGTCTGCCATTGACCTTTCACTTCTAGCTCTCCGTGCTCTCGTCGGCGGATTCTTGAAAACATGCTACAACTTGGGCGCCATCTATTGGGATATCTTTCAGCGTAGAGTCTTTCGGCTTCCCGATCTCGACAACAAGTTAAACCGTAGCAGAAGTTCCTGTCCGCTAACTCTTCTCGAACATATGAGTTTGTTATTAGGCGTGTTTTATTGGGAACTTAGCTCAGCTTAGCAATAGAAATTACATGTCAAACAACAACAACCGAAAGCTAAGTAAAAATAAGTTAGGAATTTTAGTTAGGAATTTCCTGAAGATAAGGTTTCAGCAATCCGACACTTGAGTTTTTCGTTGTGTTTTTCGTTTATCAAATGTCAAAACCTTTTGAAGAAAATAGTTTTCCACCATAGCAACTCAATGTAAAAAAAATTGTTTCAAATTTGAAAATAGTTTTTCACCATAGCAAACTCAATGTAAAAAAAATTGTTTCAGGTAGGTGTAAAGATGGCGTTTGGAATATTTCGATTTTTGACATTCTGGTGAACGAAACTTAATTCAAAGCTGACTATAGCGTTTTATTGGAATTCCTATTGCTAAGCTAAGCTAAGTTCCCAATAAAACACAGCTATTGTTATGTGTTGATGAATTAATATTTTAATTGTAAATGGTTGTTAAGTAAATATGCGATGCCTTTTATTAACCTTTAGGTTGTTAATTGTTTTTTTCATTCAAGAAAAATTGCGGTTTAATTATCTTAAGCCCCCAGCAGGTAGAACCCTTCGCCGGCGAGTGGCCGCGGCCACAGGTATAGTAAGAAAAAATTGCAGGTCAGTTTTCAGACGTTATCAATGAATAAAATGGTTAATCCATTGAAAATAAAATACTTTTCTACTTTATTGAGTCGTCATAAAACTCCAATTACAAAAAATTAAATTTATAAATTAAACTAATAAATTAAACTAAAAGTCCAGATAGGTAAAAATAAAAACAAAGATTTTCTTAGAAAAAAGTGGTTTTGGTTTTTTTTAATTTCTCAAAAACGAAAAGATATTTTTGCATCCGGTTTTCTGTTTTCGACTAAAAATTAACAAAGAAATTGAAATTTTAAAACAAAATTAGTACTTAATTACATTAAATTTTGAAAAAAATTAGTTCAAAAAATTTTTTTTGGCTTCTTTTTTGAAAATTTTGTGTTTGAAAATTTATTTTTTAAAAACCATTCGTTAAAACCATTTATTTTAAAAACAAAGTGAAAGAAGAAGATTTTGGCTTTTCAGAAAGGTATAGCACGGTGTTGTAAACTAAGCCGTTGATTTTTAATATTTTTTAAAAAAAAATAAGTCAATTTTTCAGAAAATTGCCCCTCCCGGCTAAACGGGGGGGAATAGACCCCCCCTCCCATACGATTTTTTTCTTGTCTCAACTCAACCTACACGCTCTAGCTTTTTGGCACAACGCTCGTGAATCACCCTGTATATAAAAATGGAAGTGTTTTTGTTTGTTTGTTTGTTTGTTTGTTTGTTTGTTTGTATGTCTCTTATAGACTCCGAAATGGCCCAACAGATATTTGTGAAATTTTCATGGTTCATACTGTTACATTCAGTGATGATTTCTATGAAAAAAAATTGGAAAAACCTCATGGAAGAGTGGGAAAACTGGAAAAACCAAACAAAGGTCGGAAATTAGATATTTTTTGGTTGGAATTTTTTGGTTCAAAATGGGTTTTCGAATGCAAAAATAGAAAGTTCTTGATGAAAAACTCGGAAAACTCATTGGTTTTCAAATGGAAAATTGCATGAAATTGTGGATGCATTGATTTTCAAATGGAAAACTTTAAAATTTCAAATGGAAAACTGGAAAATTTCAAAATTGGTTTTCGTAAGGAACTCGGAAAACTCATTGGTTTACAAAGGGAACCTGGAAAATTTGTGATGGGGAACTGGAAAGCAAGACAAAGTAAGCAAAAAATTGGAAAAATGGAAAATTTAAAATGCAAAAAAAAAAATTGGCTAAACAAAAATCTCAAAAACACTCTTTCATATGAAATGCATTAGTTGTGGTAAAATGGAAAACTCCAGAAGAGCAAGAAAATCCCAAGTCAAATTTTGAATGGATTTTAAACAATGGGAAAATAGAGAATTCGTGATTTTGGTAATTTTTTCTTTTTGAAACACTGATATTTGTAATGTAAAAAAATTATTTTGCTGTATTGCTCCATAACGGTAACTCTCAGAGCAATCATAAAAAATCCTTTTTTCATTCACTATCATGGTCAATGTGTGTTATACGCAACAATTAGGGTCGAAGAACTCGAAATGTTTACACAACAGCAACATGAGGAGCGAAGTGAAACCGAAATGATTCGCGTTTTACAAATCCGTGCACCGCAGGCAACGGGGCGTTTTCTTACCATTTTGTTTTGTTTTTTTGATATCGCTTATTTGTTTAAAGACGGACCCATACATACGAATTAACCAAAAGACAATGCAAACGATAGAGGAAAAGGGTTATCGATTATCGATTGAGGCAGTACGAAGTCTGCAGGGTCAGCTAGTTATATATAATTTTACTACTTTTTGAATCAACTTTAAAGAATAGTAGATATTTTATGCATTTTATGAGTGCAAGTCAGTTTCCAATAAAGCTATCTGTATCTAATCTGGATGGATGGACACCCTTTAATCCACAACTTTATTGTTATTCAATTTTAATGTTTTACTCTTCACGAATTTAGTTACATTATATATTTTGTACCATAAAGTTTGAGAGAAATGAGTTGCAACAACTATATTCAAGTTTGCTACCCATAACATAGAAGTCGCAATAGCGCAGTGGATGGAACGGTCGACTGATAAGCGGAGGGTCTCGAGTTCAGTTCAAATCCCATAGGTAAACTCTAATATTTATTCTCAGTGTACAAACAAATATAATTAATGATAAAAATAACCGAATGTCCATGTCACATCAGAAACAAAAGCAGCAAACAACAGAGGATCGCAAAAGAAAAACAATTTCATGTTGAAAATAAAATTTTCTCTACTTTTGCAATAACTTGCATAAGGCCTTATCTTTACCGTTTCAAAGAAACTATTGCTTTCTGTATCAAGCTGTTGTAAGGTCTTATTCGCAATTCTTGAAAGAAGCTATTGCTTCTTTAAATTAACTGTTATAAGACCTTGTAGAGATTTCTTCCGAGAAGCTATTTCTTCTTTAAATCAATTGATATAAGGCCTTGTCATAATTGATTTAAAGAATCAATGGCTTGCATAACTTGCGCCAAACGTATCTGCATAAGCTTTCATACAAGCAAGATACAAATCAAGAAATAGCTTCGCTTAAGTATTATAGAAGTTAAATTGTTACTTGGGTCTTTTTTAATTTTTTTTAATGAACGATTTAGATTAAGTGTTTGACTTTAGTGATATTCCGAAATGATAAAATTAATAAATCAGATTCAACTCACGCATTATCCACGTACACAAAATGAAAGATGAATCAAATAGTAAAAAAATTGCAATTGAAAATTTGGTTTGCATACAACCTTTTTGTCTCTAAGGCAAGTCCAACCACACTTCATTTACGCCTTAGAACCTTGACATCTTAAATGAAGGTAACATTTATTGGAACTACAATGCTTATGAAATTACATAAGGTTTCTGTTTGCTCAGTAAAATAAACAGGTCATAATATTCAACTCAAAGAACTTCTCATCGACAAATATTCCAAATGAATAATATTTACATAACAAGAGTTAAATAGCAACATTAGTATAGAAGACTCAAAACATCAACTAAATATTTATCTATACATATCTATACACTGATAAGGGAAGTTTAATCTTCTTAAAGAATATATTTGTTGACTTAAAGCAAATTTTGATTGATATTCCTTGAAGACAAATTTTAATGGCTTGACCTTTTCTTAAACTATCATTGATTTATGTTTTGAAAGCCTTTCAAATTTATAGCTTACTCTTAACTTTGCTTTGATACAACATAATATTGATATTTAGTCCTTCTATACAAATGTCTGTTCAGTTTTCATCCTGAAATTTAAATAATCCTTTTATTTATTTGTAAATAGTTGCCACAACTTATTAGGAACTCTATGCTCAAAACTGAAGACATCAATATCCTGCCAAATAACCAATTCTTCTTTAGAAATGAAAGTAAAGGATGCTCCTTTGAAAATTGCCAATATCCATGTTGTCTAATGACTGTTCTTCCAGCAAGTGCCAAGTCCATCCTGCTAAACGTGTTCCTTTTTTTCTTATTTACTCCAAACAAAGTGTCGACAAATTAATTATTTAATCATCATCAAAGCAATATAAATCAATTCCTCAAAATGCAGAGAGATACCTACGTCCCACCGACTTCGAGGCACGTGATGTTTTACTACCCCAATAACACCCACAAATATTTAAGGGAACATGTAGTCTTTTCTTCGGTCTTATTATGTAAATAATTTATGAAACTGTCCAGCTATGAGAGCAAAAGATAACAACCTAGAAAGAAAAAGAGAGAATGCTTATTTATGTAGGTATGTGATCAAATATTAAAGCAGATACCTTTTATGTATAACACAATTTACTGAAGTGTAAATTTCAATATACCAACGACCGAACGTATTCATATGCAAACATATTTTAAAGCATTTTTGCAAAGGTAGACTTTTATAGATACATCTACTTTTGAAATGTTGAAACTGGTGGAAGTTGGTTGGACGTCTGTCGAAGTTGCGAAGGGCATATATACATATAAACTTTCATGTTTTCAGTTCGTTCGGTTTTCAGTTAAGTTGAAGCTTTAAAATGGAAATATTCACACTGAGAGCACATGGCATGGAATTTAAATTGAATGTACACGTGCACGAGGAATGTCGGAGTTGTTGAGGATGAGTGTTTGAATGTTTCTGTCCTAGTGAGCTGCTAACAGCTTCTTCGTAGAGTTGAATCTTTGAATTGGAATTCATATAGATAGAGTGTGTATTAATAGACTAGTGCCGATAGCTTCAAAAATGGAAAAAAAAACGAAAAAAATCGCAGTAGAATAAAATAAATGAGAAATGGTGGGAGATGCGATAAAAATGAAAGGAAAAATAAATTACGGGCCATCCGAGTTCGGGAAGTGGGCGGGGGGCGGGTTTTAAGGGGAAATAATGGTTTATCTTGATTTCCGGAAAAACTAGAGGTCCTATGGAAAAATGTTAAATAGCAAAGTTGTAGGTAACAAAAAGATCTATAACTTTTGTTCAGACAAATTTTTCACATAACCTCAAAATATATATGAAAAATTCAAAAAACCAAGTTTTTGGTTTTTTATTTTTATCTTTTTCAAAAAAAAAAAGATTTTTCTACGAAATTTGGTGAAAACTTCCCTTATTATATCCCAGATACACTGTAATTTATTTGGTTAAAAATATTTATTTTTTCCTCTTATATTGAAATAATATCAAAAAAATACCGTAATTTTGAATCGAAAAATCACGTGTCAAAATTTCGCCTTTTCTTAAAAAGTCAGCATGCTATTTATTTGTCCAAACGAGCTACCTAACTCGAGTTGAAGAAAATTAACAGAGTTAAGTCGAGTTAGCGAACTGAGTTGACCAATCACTAACAGAGATATATCGACCCCTTGCCGCAGTGTTCTTTCCATTATCATATATTCCGGAAGTTTTGCTTAAAACTATTTCCTGCAGCTGTGAAAGTGGATGTAACAGTTTGAAATGTGGCTGTCGAAAACATGGTTTAAAATGTACAAATCTATGCACGAATTGTCATGGTTCCGAAAATTGCTCAAATATGGAAGAAAAAACTTACGAGGAAGTAAATGAGGAAATTTTGGATGAAGAACCAATGCAGTCCGAAAATATCATTGGAGACGAGGAAGGTGGTGGTCTTGAAGATTTCGAAGATTAACTGCAGTTGGAAAGGTCTGTCACATCTTACGATGAAGAAATGCAATCAGAATCAGCTTTTTAACTTATATGTATATATGTACCTAGAGGAAAGGAAAGGATTTAAGCAAGAACACTAGATTTTATCTTTATGTAAAAAGTGCAAACACCATTATATTGAGGTTACAAGTTTGAATTCAACAATGTCTTTATTTAAAACAAACACTTTTCATTAAAAAACAAAAAATTTTACATTTATTTTAAAAAATTATTGTGAACTGAGCTTATTGAATGCATTTCGGCTAGTCTACTAGCCATCATCAGCAACACGACTGAGGGGAAAGCTGCTATAAAATTTTTTAAATTACAATCACAAAAACATTTAAATGATTTTAACAAAAAGCTTTTTTAAAAAGAGAAATTACAGAAAACCGAACAAAAAAGAGAAAGACAACATTTTTTACAATTTTCTTACAATAACAAAAACATTACAATGTAAACAAATAAGACTCTATATTCCCCAAATCTGCATTCAACGCTGACTCATCTCTGTGTATGTAAAGGCTCTCGTACGCATCAAGTCTACGGCTCTCTCTCACGCATTTCAGAAGCCTTACATTATAAATTGTTGTTGTTAAATGGTGTTCTTGTAATGCGTGCAGTGCAAAGGCAGATTTCTTTGGTTCGTTGTTTTTAATGTTGTTGTTGTGCTCTTTAAATCTCGTTTTTACACTGCGTTTTGTTTGACCGTAATATTTTTTGTTGCATTCATTACAATTGATAACATAGATCCCGGCTTTTTCGAGTTGTTCCTTTTTGTCTTTTGTAGAGAGTAGGGTATTTTTAAGTTTAAAGGGGTTAGAATAGATTTTAGTTTTAATAAAGTTTTTGTTCAATTATAAAGATTTTAAATAATGTTTTGATTGTAATTAATTAATGTTAAATATAAAAAATATAGAAAAATAGGTAATTTAAATTGGATCTTCGATTTGACTTTCACTAGACTTTTACTTTTCTTAGCTTGACTTTTCTTGTCGTACACTTTACTTTTCATAACGTAATTCTTTGACCGAATAAAAATTAGTTACTTTACATTTTTTTAGTCTAAGTCTAACCTTAAGTCTTTTCATAAAAATGCAATGATTTTGAATTGAATTCAAAAAGTGTAAGTGCCCATATGTTTGGCTTTAACTAAGATTGTTTTTGTGTTTGTTAAATGTAGTCATCCTACTTATATGTATATACTGTATAGAAAAAAAAATCATGATTAAATCAAAAAATCGAATTCGAGTTTTTTCAATTTTTTGCATTTTCTGAGAATATTTACTATGGTAATGTATATTTTTTTTACACCATCAGAAAGTAGACGTTTGAACAAATAAATAGCATGCTGACTTTTTAAGAAAAGGCGAAATTTTGACACGTGAATTTTCGATTCAAAATTAGGGTATTTTTTTGATATTATTTCAATATAAGAGAAAAAAATAAATATTTTTAACCAAATAAATTACAGTGTATTTGGGATATAAGGGAAGTTTTCACCAAATTTCGTAGAAAAATCTTCTTTTTTGAAAAAGATAAAAATAAAAAACCAAAAACTTGGTTTTTTGAATTTTTCATATATATTTTGAGGTTATGTGAAAAATTTGTCTGAACAAAAGTTATAGTTCTTTTTGTTACCTACAACTTTGCCATTTAACATTTTTCCATAGGACCTCTAGTTTTGCCGGAAATCAAGATAAACCATTATTTCCCTTTAAACCTGCCCCCGCCCACTTCCCGAACTCGGATGGCCCGTAATTTATTTTTCCTTTCATTTTTATCGCAGCCCCCACCATTTATAATTTGTTTTATTCTACTGCGATTTTTTTCGTTTTCAAAAATTATCTACCCTGGGTCCATGTTCTGTAACTCTCACATCGAATAAGTTTTCGCATAAACAGTGCGAATCAGAACAAAACTACGATGAAATGGGTCAAAAATCTGTTTTTCGCATTCAACTGTTTCTGTAACTTTTTTTCACTCGATCAGGAATAACTTGAAATAAAATTATTGGAAATACTGGAAAAATGTGAGTAAAACTGTGTCTATAACTCTGAAGTCGAAATTTTTATTCGATTTATCTGCCAAAATAACTCGACGACTCTCAAGCAAGTGAGATAATATTTTAGAGCTGAATTCAAGCTCGTTTATTGTTCTTACTCGAAGAATAAATGATTTATTTATTTTTTGTGGCGTAAATAAACTTTTTAAGGATTAATTGCACTGCGTAAATGTTAGGAATCATAAATTTGTAATTTTCTCTTACAATGATGATGCTGATACGGTTTTGAGCTCGACGCCAACACAAGTTGACTTGATTTAACTTTTATCCTCGAAACAAATGTGCAACAAAAATTGGTACATGCAGCAAATTCTTTTTACTTTTCCTTCTTGTTTGCATACATTTTTGTTGCCTGTGTGGTTTGAGGATAATATTATAATCATCAATTTTTATTTTTGAGGCCGGTTTCATTCACTCCAAGTTGAAGTCAACTTTGGGACTTTTGAATTCAGTTAAAGTTTTAATGTTCAACTTTTAATTTTAAACTCTTTCGTAAATCAACTTTAGATTTTCTCAATTTTCAAAAATAGAAGAAAGTGAGAGAGAAAAACAAGAATTTTCTCTATTTTTTAAAAAGTTGAAAATAAAATCACAAAATTGAATTCAAATTTGAATGAACAAAAACACACTTAAACTGTCACTGTGAGTGGAAAGTAAATATTCCTTCCATTGAAAACTGGAAATTTCAATTTTCACACAGGCTGTTTTCGCATCATGTTATAGATACAGTTTATTTTCCACGATAGAGAAACGGTGGAATATTGTGTTCCACCTTAAATCGAATGGGAAACTTTTCGACCAAGTTACAGAACATGGATACTGGTCTATAATATGAAATGAAATTTTTACAAGTATTTCAAAAAATTGTTTTGAGTTTTTCATTTTAATGGCAGTACCGATCGACGTTCGTTTAGCTGGGATTTTTATACTTCTTGATGTTGTAAAATTGCCTCTTGCACAGAAAAATGTTCAGACTTTTTGTAGAATTGAAAGTACATATTCACTTTTGACTGATTTGTCGTATAGTATGGGTAGGAAACTCAGACATCGTTGGTTGGGGTGAAACAAATATTTTTATCAAGAGATCTTCGAAAAACGTTTTGAAGAACAAAGCTTCAAGGAAGCTATGACAATACAGTTTGTACTGATTTCAAGGTATTCTCTTGAAAATATTTAAATACATTAAAATAAAAAATACATATTATTGGTTCACTGTGGCGTATACATACTATTTTATTATTTCATTATTTTAGTTTTACAGTTTGACAGTTTCTAAGGTTGTTGAACTTAGGAATAATCATTTATTTCATAAGTTGCACAGAAAAGAAATTACACAAAGGTCTAATTTATTTTTAGGCATATCTTTTTGCTGTTGATTACTTAAGATGGCCGGATGCGATTTACTTATAATCGCGTATTTTTCTCAAGCTCCCTTCTTAGTTCAAGCAACAAGCTTAACCCACTATTGCATTCATGTCTTACAGCGTAAAGTCCACGTGTAAAAGTTAATTTTACAGTGATATGAGGTCGATTGATTGCTACTTATAAGAGGACATAGTAAATCGGAAGTTTAACTATATAGTTGGCTGTGACATCGTTTTAACTAGGCAATTCGAACGTTGAGTAGAGCTAGAGGCAGAGGTATCGTGGCACAGAATGAGTACTGAAGAATAGGGTAGTCCGCGCGTGGAAGAGGCAGTGTCCGCCGACTAAAGAAAAAATGGAATAGTCGTGACGGTGGTGACGGTCAAGTCCCCCGTCGGTTTTTAAGGAGCCTCGTTTAACTGCCCAGAAAACGGCTATCACGGAGGCCTATGGTTCACAAATTCACGATCTGCTACTGGCAGACCGCCAATTAAAGGTGCACAGTAGTTTTTTCAAAACAAACATTTCGGCTGTCTCCTACATGAAATGTTTGGCATGAGAAAGCTGTTAGGGCAATTGCACACTCCAGACAAGTCATGCTGGACATCTACTACTTTGGATACGCAAACAAACGGTACATGGGCTGGACTATGTCAAATTATTGGGCTGATTCGACACCGTAAGATCGGCGAGGAAAAAAATGTTTTTCCACTATGATAGCGTACTAGCTATCATGTCCACCATCGCCACGGTCAAATTAGTCTATTTGGATTACGACGTCGAAAAAACAATTTTTTCGTCAATAATTAAATTGACGCGAACTTTTAAAGTATATTTGTCTTCCACTCATCCACACACAAACTATGTATATTGAACAAAAACATTTTTCTCAAGTGTTTATTTATGTTTTACCTAAAAATCAATTTTTGTTTTTTGTTTTGGTTGTTAGAAGACACTCATGGGAGAAATGTGTCAAGATATACGAATATTTTTTAATTCACTGGTCGTTCTTTTGTGTGATCCTTTAAGAAATGTGTTTTTTTAACATATTTCAAATTTTGTCGACAGTTTTAGTTTCTACATGTCGAAGGTACTGTGGTGTAATTTTTTTGATCATAACTAAAGAACATAAAATACACTATTCAGATTCACCCCTGTTCTGTTTTTCGTTTACGAAAGCAATACTTTCGTTTTTAAAGCACAGGTGTTCTAAATTATTTCGTTTTTAATTCGTTTCGATTTTGCTGTCCAAATTTGAAATCGTAAATTTCAGAGAAATATTTGTCAAAAATGAAAGGAAAATTCTTACGAAATTTGGAACAGAGTTTTTTATTCTGTGCGAAAATCAATTTCGTTTACGAATTCAATTCGGAGCGAAAATCAGAACAGGGGTGATTAATTTGTTTGTTAAGCAACAATAAAAAGGTTTTCAAATACATCATCTTCTGTTGAGCTGTGGAATAAAACCAAACAAGCTCCAAAAGTAGAGCAAATTAAACGAAGAATGATTTTCATCTTCGTTTTCCATGATTCTCAGTATTTTGAGTTCCTTAATTTAAAAGTTTATTGCTTCATTCATTCATGTTAAAAAACTTTAAGAATAAATGTTGTTTATTTCCTTCTCTCTTATGAAAACATCTGTGTGATTTTGGGTCAACAAGGGCAAATTACAAGTCGGATTTTGATTTTCGGGTTGAAGTAGTATTTTGAGTTTTATTTTGGTATAAAAAATCGCTCTTTGGCTCCACTGGCGTCGCATTCATTATTTTGTCACTCCAGATTCCCTAAGCATTGTTGATGGTTTCAGGCAACAAAGACTCTCTACAGTTCTCTGGAAAAATTGGTAAAATCGAAGGTGGAAGACTTAAAATATTGTGTGCTCGAGTTGAATTCGAACCCACGTCTTCCATGTGCTAACGCACAGTTGCTTCTGTTAGGGAAATTCCGTCAATAAATAATTGTGACATGGGCTGTATGGCATTCGCAGAACACATAATAATTCATCAATGCAATGGTCGTCCATGTTCACAATTTCTTTTAAAAAAAGAAGTGTTACGCCCATCGTTGAGCGGAACATTGTTCGTGGAATCATTTTCGAAATTGTAACATGGATATTGTTTTTAAAATTATATTTATCATGCAAGAATAAGGACATCATGTATCTACTTTTTCACAATTTGCAAGAAATTCATGCTTATAAGTTCAGTTAAAGTATAAAAGAATGAATTTCTTACAAATCTGTTAAGATCCTTGAATAATCACAACATTGGTTTGATATGAACTCCCTTACAGACCTTAGATATTAAAGATAAAAAACGAATGTTCGGAATTCTGAAAATCGAAAACAATTCAATCATGAATTCAAAGAACAGTAGGCACCTGCATTTTTGGCCAAACTAAAATCTCTTGCCGGATCCAAATTTCGTTCTTTCGATAAAGCAAATATAAGAAAAAACTAACACAAAGAAGAAAGAAAACAGAAACCAAACCATCTGCTGACGGTTGGATGGAATCATGTCAAACATTAAATTCTATAAAACAACTGAAAATGAGTCGAAATATGAGAATTTCCCAATCGAACAACTCAAAATATTGTCATTTCCGATCTCCTTCCCCACAAACAGCTGCCACATGTATATGTTGGATGTAATTTATACACGTTCTGTAGAACTTGGCACTCTCAAAGCATACTCTATATTCTCCTCTTGAAAACCCCCAAAGACACAACGACGACACGGAGACAATGTGTTTTCCCAAGTTAATATAGAAAATGTTCAGAGTTCCTCCCCCATATCCATTCCTGGGAAATCTCTTTTCCATCATCATCTTATAGATGTTCCCTCCACGCCCAAAATCCAAAGAATTCTTAACTGATATCTATCCCAGAAGTAAATTGAAATGAAATTGAACAAAAATAGATAGCAATAAATTAGAAGAATGAATTTGGAAAATAGTTTTGTCTATGTGTGTGCCTAAAGATGTTGATAGAAATAATTACATATAACATATCCTGAAGCTGTAGGAGCTGGGTGTTGTGTGCTCTGCTGTCACAAGTTTTGCTGAACTAAGTTACCAGAAACAGAGACTATCTGATGTCGATAGATATAATTGGATGTATTGTAACACTTTATTCGACAATTCAATTATAAATTGACATTGTCAACACAACAGGAGCACTGAGCGTGAGCACATATGTTCTTATCTCTGAAATTCAAAACTCAAAATTGGTTTGGTGTTGAATTAAGTGTAGCATGCTTCAAAATCTCCTAGTTTCCAGAGTTTTTAAAAATCAAATGAACATGTTAAATGTATTACGAAGTGGGCAGGTGGCCATGGTTCAGAGGAATGAGTAGTTGACTGCTAAGCCAAATGCTGCGGGTTCAAGCCCCAGCTTCGGCAGCATTCTTTTTCTACGACAATCGCCAGCTTATCTGAGGCCACCTGTGCGATAATACGAGACAATATAACATCTATGTCTCCTCGTGGGTTTCTGTTATGTGTTTTCCTTCTGTCTCTCTCTGTTGTAATAATGTCTTGTTCTGTCCCAGCCGATGGTCTCAGTCACTAGTGCTGCTATGTGTCTGTAGTTCGTCACATTCATGTGCGAAGTACTGTAAATTCAATGTTCAATGTTCAATATATTACGAAGTGTTTGCTTGCAATTGAATTTAAGGCAAAGATGTCGAATAGCTTATTCATAAAGGACTTTGACGATTTTTAATTAAATTAATATCTATTCTAAACGTGTCTTTTAAAAATTGTGTTGAATAAATTTTTCTTTTTGGCAAATCAAAAAGCGACCCAGCTGCGCTTCTCACTACTGTGAACCTTAACCTCAACACATAGTATCGTTTTCTCTATACATGACAAGCACTTAATGCCTTTTTAATTACATTTTCTCCGAATTTTTGATTGTGTAAAGCTTCCCTGTCCAAAAATTTTCACGAAAAAACCAAAATAATTGAATACCAAAAATCTTCAATTCGCCGCAACAGCTAGCGAGCGACAAAAAAACAATGAATATGGAAATTTTATCAAGCTGAGATTAATTAACTCGCCAATCTTTGTTGTTGTTGTTTTTTGGTCGTTCGTTGAAGCGAGCAATAAATTTCAACATTTACCGCGGACGAAATTGCAAGCACGCAACACAGATTTGTTTGGCAGCTAAACAAAAAGCTCACATCAACGGCAGGATAACAACAACAGCAATTTTAATAGATTCCGTAATTTACGAGGCCTTATACTGTTATCGGTCGAAAATAGCACGAAAACGTTGCCACATGCGATTTAATGAACTCAAAAAGACTTTTGCAACAAAATAACAGTACCGAGACCGACCGACAGTGTTCAATGGTAATGGTAATAGGAGGAGGCTGGCCTTTGTATACTTCATTTTATTCTCTACGACACCACCGCACCGGTTCGCATAATACATTTTATGTACGATCAGATGAGTTCTGCTCTGTGTGCGGCTGTTGTGGTATTTGTTATAAATACGAACGGTAAACTAAGGGTTTTTCTGCGGCAGTGACCGGGCGGCCGGTGGCGATGGCGGCGACTGCTGCTGGCAATTAAAACTTGATCCAATGCACCCGTATAAATTAGGCGAATGAATTATATTTTCAACGAACATTTGCAGTTGTTTGTAGTTTGTGGATGGTGCGGTGTGTTGACTGGTAGGGATTATCATATAAATTTGAAAACTACTGTACAACGACGAGATAGGTATAATAAATTTGCGACTAAACTATTATCCTTAGTTAGATGAAAACGTAGATTAAATGCTCGATGCACTGAAAAAAATGTTCACTGACTTCTGATATTTTTGGTTCCTCACAACTTAATTTAATCAAAAAAATAAAATACAGTCATTGACGGCGACAATGACATTTTAAAAAAGACACAAGACTTAGTCTCCTGTGCCTGCTGTTCTTACATTTTTTTACATTACATACCTAACCAAATCCTACTTCATTCGTTCAACGAAATTACATTAAAACTCAGGAGATGTTAGACTTTATAAACGTTTGAATTTGTATACATTTTAAATAAAATTTCCAATTTTCGAATATTAATTAAATAATTTCGTTGAATGATGAATCTTACATTGAACCAATGGACTAACTTCATAAAATGATGTAAGAATATTTGTAATGAATGAAATTTTACATAAGCCAATGAAAAATATTAACATAGACTTTTCTCAAAACTTTAATATCTAAAAGTATGAAAGAACATCATAAAATGAACGAAAAAACTTATTCAATTAATGAAGATTTTTTCATCGCTCAGTGAAAAGCTTTCATAATCCAAAGGATTACTTTCATATTTTAACGTAATTCCATGAAAAAAATTCATACGTTTACGAAAAATTTCATAGTTTTATGGAAAATTTTCATTGAAATAGTGTTTTACTTAAGTTTACGAAAATGTGTCATCAAATACACATAAATATAAGTAAAAAGTCTTGTATTAAATTATGAAAGCCTTCGTAATATTCCCGAAATCAGACCTGAGACTATAAAAAAGAGAGTACCTATGAAACGTTTTCATTACAGTATAAGTCTTTCATATTATGAAATTACGAAATCTTTCGTTGATTCAATGTAAATTACATTTGGATAGTGTAGAAACATTTTATGAAGCGCATTTTGTAGTTTTACGAAAAATATCATTACAGTCACTCCTTACACCAATTTTGTAATTCGCACAAGTCACACGTTCTGCCTCAGAACTGCATCATAATTAAAGCAACGAAAAGTCGTTACTAAAGACAAATCAGCAACAATGCGCATGTTGCGCGAAAAAATTGAACGAAGAATTTATTTGCTTCGTTCACCATGATTCTCATTGTTTCATGTCCGCATTTTTTTTTAGATTTCTCTTCGATAAAACAAAATCAAATAAAAAGAATATTTTCTCTCAGTGTAGAAAGTTAAATTTGTGACAAAAATCTCTATCATGCTTTAATGATTTATCTTTAAAAATACAAAACACGAAACCGCGAATTTTCAATAACAAGTTAATTAATTTCCCAACGGAATATGTCGCAAATCGCAAGAATTTAATCATTAATTTATTATTATTCCTTCCATAATCATGACAAAGAGTCTGCCATTTAATCTTTTCCCTTTTTCGACATATTTTTTTGGTGTCACATATTTTTCAAAATTTTTGTGTCTCAGTTTGCCCCGCTGTTTACTGCTTACTGCTCTGTGTAATGGTTTAAATGCCAATGATGAAATGCGGATTATGGCGTCGAGGACGATGTTCCCTGAAATTAATTAATGATACGGAATTATGATCGAGCTTTGGAAATATAGGCAACTTATAGATAGGCAGACATTAGCCATACCATACGCGACCGAAGAGGATGGTTCCATCCATATGCGATACTGTCATAGCCTTCGCACCTAATTCTAATTAGCTGTCGTGTTCACTATTTTCGCATAAGGTTTAATAGTTTTCGCATGATGTCGTTAAGGCTCTTTTCTGTTTTCTGTTTTCCGTTTTTATCGGCAGGATACGCAATTATAAATGAAAGGCGTGTCTGAGATGAGTTTAATTATAGCGTCAGGATGAGAAAAAAAATTACACATTATTATTCTTGCTTGTCTGATGCCACTTTAATACCTATATGAAGTATGATGACTATGCGTACACACACACGTGGGCCTGGGCATATAGAATTTTATTTTATTGATAGAACTAACTTGAACGTTAACGTTTCACCGGTGTTACAGGGCTCCTATATATACCGGTCTTATATTTAATTAGTTTATGAGGTTAAAAACGACTAAATATTTGTGTAATGTTGATGTATTATAATTTGTAAGCCATCATGTGTGGTCACGAACAAAATACCAAAAAAAAAAAGATGGCTGACAGGGAAGATACAATGCGTACATCATTTGAGCATGTACCTAAAGCCTTTTATCTCATATACGAGAAGACATAAAAATAATTAATTGCACACTTTAATGCTTTGTTAATAGGATAAATGAGTTTTTAATTACAAAGGATACGTTTAACATGAATTTAGATATACAAGCTACAAGCAACATGGTTTTAATTGATATTTATTTTTTGTGTGTGTTTTTTTCTCGTTTCAGGAAAACAACAACATCAATTTTGTAATTAAAGGTGAGTTTAATTTTTTTTTTTTGTAAAAATTTTTTTCGCATTGAGCTTTGTGAAGCAGAAAAATCAATTAAGGAAATAAAAAACGAATTACTTTAATATTTTTTTTTATATTTGCTGAAAGTCGGATTTTAGTAGCGTTTATAAAGGAATGTTGTTGATAACATGAAAAACAGTAGGGGACCGAAAATAGGCTCCTGTGGAACACCAGAATTAATTAACAAAAATATGGATACTGGAGCATGTGGCGCTATTTCATGGCAACATATTTGGCAGTTGAAGAATTAATTCGCATTTGATGGAAAATGCTAACACGGGCCTCCAAAAGTTTGTATAAAACCATGACAAGTGACACAACATGTACCCGAAGCTAAGGCCCTGTTACTCCTCTCCCAGGCAAGTGTGTCCTAAATATGCCACAGTCTACTTGTCAGTTACTTGTCAATCAAATTATTAAAAATGTAACTCAATTTAAAATCAGAGACAACAGGTCCATCCCCATTCAAAGAAAAAATGACAAAAACAAACCAAATCAAACGAACCAATCAACAACTCCGATGAAACTTTGTCCACAAAAATATAAAAGGAAAAAAACATTGAACATTAACAAATACAAAACAAAATAACTTTTTCAAGTAGTGTCCAACATCAAATTTATTCCAAAAAATTTGTTCCTCTCATACCACATTTTGTTCCATTTTTTTTTTTTTAAAGTAAAAAAACGTGTACACAAATTTTCATCTGCATACCTTTTGTGTCGAATGAGCTGCCACAAACTTTTTTAAAAGTCCAATACGACCAAAAAGAAGCTATTGAATTTAGAACAAGAACGGCACTTGAAACTTTACAACATCAACCAGAGGATTTCAATGTTAGAGAACAAAGTTTTACACCCACAGCCGATTACTTTTTTTTTGGAAATATTTCCATCTAACATTTGTTGAATTTGCTTTCGAGTGGTTAGTCCAAACGGGAGTCAAGGGGAGTAATTTAAAAGTTGACACAAATGACAGGTGGGCCAAGAGGGCAAAAGTACAAGTTTAACTCATGCCATTAGAGTTTATCGATAAGCAATGCAAAAAACAAATGGCAGTCATCATGAAAATTGCATAATGCACTGTATTCATTCAATGCTTTAAAACTTTCCGGCCTTTGCAATCACTAAGTACATATTAAGTTACACAACAGTTTTCCAGTAATTAAGAAGATTGTTTGATGTTTTAAAGCTTGCTAATTAATTAGGCTCATGTTTTGGCTGTCAACTTTATTTCTCACGAAAATCAGCTTTCATTTTGTAATGATGAAAGTGTTGAATGAGAATTAAACAAAATATTTTGGATTTCAACAGCAGAATCAGAATTGTTATGTAATCCTGTTTCATTTACAAATAAATTTTAATGTCCGCTTTTTGCGTTTGGTATTAAAATTGGGTGAGTTCTTTGGGTATAACTTTGACATTAAAAAAAAAAAAAAACAATTTCTAGCAAAGTAAGCTGTCTTTTCTACTAAGAGTTTTAATGTTATTATCATTCCAAACCGTGAGAATCAAAAGGGAAAGCCAAACGTTCAATCAATACAAGAGCCTCGAAGTCATGAGAATCAAGGAGAACGAAGTTATTATTGGTTCATTTTCAATACACAAGTGATTGGTTAGTTATAAGAACTAAGTCGGAAGTGCGAGGCTGAATTTCATTGGGAGAAAAAAATTCGACGTTTTCGTTTTTTTAATAATTAATTGTTTATCCACAAAACCAAAGTATAAATTCGCCCGGATTTTCCTGAATGGTGTAAGAGAAAGCCAAAAGTTCAATGACTTCAGATGCGATTGTTTTGTTTACTTACTCATTTCTTTGGAACCTCCAACAAGAATTAATAGTCAGTCAGTTTTGCACATCCTTAGATATTCTTCTGCTACCTTGAGCTTCCAAAAGCAAAGCCTAGGGCTTACATGACTACTTACTTACTAACTTACTAACTTATCCGGCGCCCAATCCATGAAGGATCTCAGCCTGAGACACTGCAGCCTTCAACGGGAACTGTCCCTCGCATGCACTCTCCAGTCGCCAAAACCAAGCGCTTTGGCATCTGCAGTCACTAGGGCCTTGTACCGTAGGTTCGGTTTTCCTTGTCTTCTTGAAAATGGGGTCTGCGATGAGAAGACTTTCTTGGCTGGAGCGTTATTCTATTCGTTCAATGTGGCTGAGCCAATGTAGTTGTCTTTTCTTGGAATTCTGAACTACATTCTATATCCACATCTTGGTACAGCTCGTACAGTTCGAGGTTGAACCTTCTTTTCCATTCGCCATCGTTGCATACGGAATCGAAAATTCTGCGAAGAATTTTTCATTCTTATACTTATCGTCCTACACTCGGCGCCGCGCCGTAGAGTAGGATTTGTAGAATCAAAGTCTTGTATAGCAGACACTTTGTCTTTCGAGTGAGGAATTTTGAACCTAGTTGTTTGGCCAGACCGAATTAGAAGCGGTTCGCTACTGTAGTTTTTTATCGATTCTCCACTAAGGAGTCGTTTGAGAGATTGATGTTTGTTCCAATGCAGTTGAAGTACATAGCTAAATCGAAATTACTACTACTAACAGTGACGATTTGTCCTAGGCGGTGGATAGATGTTGTTTTGTTTATTGATATCATGTACTCTGTTTTGTCCAAATTTACGTCAAGACCAACGAGTTTCTCCTGCTATTCAATTGCTGTGAAGGCCTCAAGTACAGCTCGCTGGGTGCGATCGATGTTTTCTGTGCTATCTCCTTGCCTAAGCCCGGCGCATGTTTGAAACAACTCGGATGAGCTGTTACCCATGTGCACTACACTGCACATTGTTTAGCGTCATGCGACACACCTGGATCAGTTTGTTCGGGCTCCCGCATTCAGGGATCGTCACCATAAATTCTTGGGGATGGATGCTATCAGCATAAGCAGCTTTGAAGTCGATGAGAAAATAGTGGGTTTCGACTTGAATTTCTTTGGTTTTCCAAGATTTGCCTAAGTGCTATTATTTGGTTAATCGCTATTCTGACTGGCTTTTAAAGCCACTTTGGAACGTGCCGATCATAGTATTGCAAAACAGTTTAAAATGCTCATACAGTACGTTGGATAGGATTTTGTATGCAACATTAAGCAGGGTTTTGCGTCGGTAGTTTTTGCATGACTACCTTTTTTATATTATGTATGTTTTGATACTCAAAAACAATTCTCAACGTATTTTTTCAACACCATTAATAGTAACATGTACGTAGACATACCTAACGAAAAAAAGAGAATTTTCCAAACTTCGCAAATTATTTGGCCTTACTTCGAATGCATGGATTAGGTAACAAGAATTTGAAATACTAAAAATGTTTGGCCTCCAGTCTAAAATTTAAATGCATAAATTGAAACCGAAGGTAAGCATACCGTTTCTCTCTCAACTTCTTCGTTTGGTTTTTTTTTTTTTATAATCAAGCACCATCGCACTGCTATTTCATAAAGGTCCTCTTAAAAACTCCAAAGTACAAGGTTTGTTAATCAACCTTAAATTTTATTCAGGGAAATAAAAATAAAACTTGTCTTTAAAATTATTATAAAATTTGTATTCAATTTTTAAAGTGAAAACTTCTTATGGGAGTGTTGTGCACTTTCGTTGGAATCTCAAAAAAATGGATTTTGGCGTTTTTGTTGGATACAAAAATGTATGTTCCCGTCAGATCGGAAATTGTAAGATATCAGGCTGATTGAAAATAGAATCAGGCTGAGCGTAAAGGACAACAAACTCGTTTTTTTTATTATTTTCTCTTTCTTCAGAGCCAAATTGATGAAACATATGAAAATGACTTGTTTGAAGTGCGCTGTCAAATATACATATATAACAGCGGTTGAACGAAAATAGTAATTTCAGACAGAATTTATATTGTAAGGCTGTTTGATCGATTTTCTAATGAACCAAAAGAAGAGTTCATGCAAAATGGTTTGATTTTTCGTCTTAGTCAAATTTGCTTTTAATTTTAGTTTTAAGTGATTGATATTTCAAATCTTTGCGAAGTCCAATTTGTTTACTATCGATGATATTTGTCAAAGTTGTTTGGAGCATTTTTCTAAAAAGATTTTGAGTTGAAGGACAATTCAATGTAATGTATTTGGTCGAAACTCTACACTCTTTAGAACATCATCTGATAAGTTTTCGTTTACAGCGATGTGCGATGGAATTGTGAAGTATGGATGTAAGAGTGGTATGTTACCAGCACTTTCTCCATAAAGTGCTGGGGAGGAGATTCTGCAAGCATGCGCATTAAAGGGATGTGCTTAAAACTTATGGTCTTAGACGAATTTCTTGGAGATATATGATGACATGACACAAGGATATTTTACAAAACAAATGGGAATTTAAACACCGTGTTAGAAAAAGAAGCGATATGATTTGATGATATGTGAAAAAAGTGAGCGCACGTAATACACATAAATATGTACCTATGTGTACTTTGAAGAAAACGTAGTATACAATACCTTAACAATACCAACAAAATCACATATGAACGGGATTCAATTTTTTCGTAGCTGAAACTGCTTTTTTAAATGCAGCAATACTTATATCTGATGTCAACTTTTTAAAAAGTTAGGGTATGGCAATATTTTACAGATATTTCGAAAAGACCTCAATTACTAATCATTATGCCCGTTCGCGTATTATTGCTCTTTTTGCAAATTTTAGTGCAGCTAAAAGAGACATTTTAAAGAGTGGGGGTAAAATTCTATCACAGAAAAATAAAACTACAAAAAAGTAAGCGAACGGGAAAACCAGAAATTTTACCCCACATTTTAAGTATCAAGTTTTTTTGTATGCAAAATTGAAACTTTGAATTTGAATTTATTTCCTATTTTCAATCAAATTTGACACTTTTCACAAAAATTTCACAAAAGAAATTTCATGGGCTAAAATTCGTAGGTTGGCGAAATATTTCACTCTCTCGTGAGCGCTCTCTTTTACGAAAAATTACAAGATTTTTGAGTACGCGCACAGAATTTGGTAAAATTTCGTAAAATTTTACTTTTTTAGGAGGGAACGCGAAGAGACCTATGTACATATATTACAAAATTCCTTATTAAGGAGCTAGGAAAATTATTAGTTTAAGACTTTTTGTCAGCCTAGCTTTTGAGTTTTTGTGACTTCACTTCTCTCTGCTCTCCCAGAGTTTAGGGAGATTTCTTTTCCTGAAAATAATTGGCAATTCATCAATTTTGAGAAGTGTTAAGTGGATTCTTTAACCTTGTGATCGTAACTATTTTTTTGTTTTGAAGCGTATCCGATATTGATTTTTTCTATTAAGGAAAGCTTTTGACGAATTTATGTAGTTTTTAAATGTTTGACTCAAACTAAATCCTATAAATTCCATATTTCGAGTTGATGATGTTTTCTAATGTTGACACTTTTCAAATAACCGAATGAAGAGCTTAGTATTCTATCTAGTTGCTCTTTTATACTCTCGTATTAAGTTTAAGCCTTTCTTAAAATTGACTATTTTACGGTTCAAAACTTTTCACTTTTAGCTTGTGATCGCATTTTACAATGAAAATTAACACAACAGGACCGCAGAGATCACAACAAATTTAAAGTAACTTAAGTTACTTAAAGTGTATTGCTGATAATGAGTCGAATCAGACTTTAAATGAATTTTAATAAAAATTGAAAAATCTAAACCTAGTTTTGTTTAAATTTGTTGTGATCTCTGCGGTCGTATTTTGTTAATTTTCATTATTGGGCTAATCATCAGGCCACGAATACAGCTTCGAAAGGGAAACATATTAATGAAATTTTGGGAAAACTGCCAAGTTTATTTATTTAAACGACAAAATGAACAAAAACAAACACAATTTAGAAAACCGAACCAAAACAAAATTTCTGTTCATAATATGATGGTATGAAACAATCAGTCATGTCCATGATTTAATAATTGAATTATTATCTAAAATAGCTTAGTGAAAATTCAAAATGCCAAGCTAATTCATATGAAACACCAAAATTAGCCAAGGCTTTTTTATATTAATCAGATAACACCATTTCGTGACGTGCAGGCTAAAACCCCAAAATCAAAGCATAAAATGGAAATAATTAATATCGAATGTCCAACATCTATGCGTCACTTTAAAGTGAACATGCATTATATCGGCATTGCGTGATTCCAATAACTATACCACAATGTACGCCTAAATGTGGATTAGATTATGTTTAATCAGTTGGTTAGGAAATAATTTCAGTCCTGATGTGAGGACACTGCTTGGTCATAATATTATGTATTTAGATTGTTATTTTTGGATGTCGGTTTATGTAACTTGACTTATCTCAAATTAATTGAATCGGTCTTTTTTGGTTCCCGCATAGATAAGTTTATAAGGGAGTCAAGTCTAAGCTCGTTGTATAAGCTAAGTTGCTGTATAAGACTGTACTCTGTTATGGATCTGAGATCAGTAGTGAGCTTGCATTCAGCACTTAACAAGTAGCTTTGAACAGTTCGAGTGCTGCGTACTGTTAAGATCATTTCTTTACATCTAATCCACGAAGGAAAAAGTTAAAAATCTATTGAAAAAGCTACCGAAATTCCAATGGCAAGAAAACATAATCTCATCTCGAATTCCAGCTCAGCAAACTTCTTTTTTTTCCGGAAAATCAATTCATTAAAAATAAAAAACTCAATCATTTTTCATTGGTTTGGTCTAATTTCGTTTATCTTCCAATTCTAAAAAACATTCTCAACAAAATGTTTAACCAACAAAAAAGAAACCCACCAACACCAAAATTGCAAAAGCCAAATTCAAATGTAAAAGAAAAAGGGAGCACAGCACATGTACCGAAATTCACTTTGGCTTGATGGGTAACCCGAGGAAATGTGGAATTTAGAGAGGATACTTTGGTTTTGCATGTCAAAGGCATTTCCGCAAAGGCTGAAAACTTTGAAGTTTCAATGAATTGAATCAAATATTTACTCGCTTTATTCCGGCAGCATTGGTGGTTTGGGTGCGGAGACATTGCGATGCAAACTCGAAACGAAACCAACAGGCTTTTGAAGCAAAACAGACAAAAAAGAATACAAACACAAAAAAAAAAAACAAAACCATCCCAAAAACAGAAATGCTGTTGCTTATGTAAATATTTGCTGTATATTTGCCATTCTTTTAAACAAACACTTAAATTTCGTATAACACGCTAAGGACACAAAATACAAGAGGCTTAGTTAAGGCAGGGGTAGTACACCAGCCATTCACTTGTTTTTGTTGTTTGAGCTTGTTGGCATGTCGCGATGGCCGTATAAGCTTACTGCTTGCCGATTATAAGGATACCTTTGTTCTGTGAAGAAAAAATATATATATCGACGAACTTTGCTCGAGGCATGTTTCTATTTAAGTTGTTTTGTTTTGTGTTTTTTTTTTTTTTTTTTACTTAAAAACAAAATTGTGTAGGACTTTAGGGACGTGCCATCGTAGAAGATCAAGGATTTCCAAGCTAATTTTGGAATCTTTTGTGCAGAAGATGTGTATCTATATATTTTGAAAGCAATCGACAGAACAGTATATTCCAAATTTGACCTGCCGACCACATAGCATATCTACACAAGATTCGAGTGGGTCTGGGTATTATAATATGTGAATGCGGCTTGTTTCGACGTCAAACTGACAACCAAACCACGACGACGGACGATGAGGATGCTAAAGGCAATTGGATGGTGGCCATGGAATTACTCGACGGCAAAACGTCCGCCAACAACCGCCGTAGAATGGGGTAGAGATGGTGGTGTGGCTTGTCGGTCGGTGGAATATCAAAATGAGATAACCTGCAGCGTCCAGAAATCAGAAACAAAACCCCAAAACTTGAACGTTTTTTTGGTACTTTTGCAATGTTTCGGTTACTGAGTTGGAATTGCACGTTAATTTTGTGGCAGAGATACATACAGGTAGTGGTTTGTTTATTCCATTTTCATCGTCGTTATACACAAAGTCCAATTGGAACAATATAAGGATGAGGGTTAACCGAATATTTTGTGGTGAATCGTAGGTTAGACAAGCTCTGGCATAGGAATTTTGGTCAAGGTTCTGTGGGGGTGGAATCGTTATGTTCAGAATTCGTATCATCCAAAACTGTTTTGTCTTGCGTTTTCTTATTTTATTTGGAAAGGTACAAACCGTTTGCATCTATACTCGGGATCGTAATCGAAAAGTGAATTGAAAATTAAGTAGTTTTGGAAAAAGAGATTGCATAAGCAATTTTCCGTGAGAGCAAAACGTATTTTTTTGTTTCTAGAATGTAATAAGAGTAAAACTTGGTTTTTACGGTGAATCGAACAGAAAAAGGTAGAAACAGTCATTTAGTGATTTTATTGGAGAACTTAGAGTTATCTAGCAATATGAATTCATAAATGGTTGTTATTATTTTTGCGGAACAGGATGACATTTTGAATTTGATTGTGGTTCTTGTCATAAATTGTTAGCAAATTGAATTAGAAGCATTTATGGTCTCTGAATTACACAAAAATCTTTTCTGAGCAACAAAGAATAATAGCAATGAAGACAATATTGTTGAAACACGTTGTTGGCTATAGACCTATTTTATTTAATTTATGAGAGTTGAAAGGCATACTGTATTTTAATTTGAAAGATATTTTAATCTTATTTTGAGACATTATACTCAAATTGCTTAGAGAAGAAACAAATCTTACTTGTTGACATAAGAATCGGTAATTCGGTATCCTTGCCAGGATGAGTCATGACAAAACATCTTTGTATGAAAGTGCAATTGTATGCTTAGTAGCAGTCAATTGATTTTGATTTCTTCTAGTGATGGATCAACACGGTTCGGTAACTCAAGTTGAGCGAGTAACTTGGTTTGCCAGCTGGGCAGTCGATTTAAGAAAACCGAGAAAGCTTTCTTCTAGTTTTTAAGTGTTATTAAATTTTTGATATAGTTTATTGTAAAAGCAGTTATCTAGTTTCCAAATTTCATAAATAATAAGTGTTTTCTAGAATGGTTTTTGGAGCAATCCGATAACATTATGAACAAAATATACCTCTGGCGACATAGATTTATATCTAATGTTTCTTCTGAGCCATTAACTGTTAAATTTCATCAGCGGATGGCAAAGATTTTGACGGAGAACCGAATATTTTTTCGTTTTTAAGTGTTTTTTTTATTTACATCAGGCAATTGAATTCATTAGAACGGTTGCTAGTCTAAGTGGGTTTGGGTCGAAATACCGCAAATTAAAATCCCGCATAATGAATTCCGAATTTCCCCAATATTATTAGCC
Organism: Sphaerophoria taeniata; assembly: GCA_943590905.1. Taxonomy (NCBI): domain Eukaryota; kingdom Metazoa; phylum Arthropoda; class Insecta; order Diptera; family Syrphidae; genus Sphaerophoria; species Sphaerophoria taeniata. The sequence goes on from OX016541.1 coordinate 33,655,677, forward strand.
CAAAAAAATCCTACCTTTTTGCAAGAAAATCTACTCCTTTTCGGCACTCAAAGTTATGAGAATTAAGGAGATCAAAATCTGGTTCCATTTTCGATATGATTATAAGACACTAAATGCTGAGAATCATGGAGAACAAGGCAAAATAAATTCTTCGTTCAAATATTTATTTTTGGAAACTAGTCACTTTCCACAGATTTTTCACACTCCAGATAATATTTTCGGTCTCTATTTTTTTTTTTATAAATACACAGTTATAGTTTAATTGCTTATTAAAAAAAAAAAAATTATGGTTTAAAATTGCTTAATTCAAACGTTTATTAACGCTGTAAGTTTTTTTTCTCTTCCATTAAAAAATACCCTTTTCAGGGCGAAAATTAATTCAAAAAGATATGGCCTTAAATTATTAAAAAAAGCCCGTAGTAATACAGAGTCTTATAAAATAATGCAAAAAATGATTGTTATTCAAATGTGTTCAAAATTTCAAAACTCAAAATTATTGTCGTTACTTCTGCTTCACGGTGCTAACTATTTTCTGTAAGACTTTGCTTTCGAAAGCGGCTAAGAGTTCAGAGTGCCTTTGATTAAGCACCCAATTACCGGCTCTGTGACTGAGTACTGGTAAAACTATTGTCTAAACAGCAGTAGTTTCGGAGCAAATTGAAAGATCGAGAAAGACATGTTTTTTTACAGGCTGATAACATTGACACGGATAATTAAACGACCACAATATTTTGAAGTCGTACTTTCTTACTTCTGCAAAAGTTTTCTCTGGACTGAGCCACAAATGTACTTTTTTTTTTTTTTTTAATAAACGCGCACTCAAGGTCTTTTTTTATTACCCTTTATATGCCAAGTGCACAGTGCGAGCATTAGGGAAAGGATAGGGGATGTAAAACGAGGTGCCGGTGAACATTGGTTTTGAATTCTTGAACATTACAATGACTGGGGAAGACAGAGTGTGGAAGAGAGTTCCACATTCGCGTCGTACGGCTATTTCACTAGAGCATATACCGTTGAAGTATCGTTAAAACAGGGTGAGACATGAGACATTACGACGATGTTCTAGAGATGTAAATGACTCAACGATGGTATTGTCACCAATCATTTTGAATGCTCTTTTTTGGATACTGTCCAGAAGACTTAAGTACGTCACTGGAGCACCAGCCCAGACGTGAGAATTGTACTCAAGCTTAGGACGTATGTAGGTTTTGTAGATAGTAGCCAGATCAGAAGGGGAAAAAAATTTCTTGCATCGCCTTAAGAAACCTAAACATTTTGCGGCATTTTTGGCGACATCGCATATGTGCTCGTTCCACAAAAGGTGGTCAGTGATGCACATACCGAGAATCTCGAGATGTTCGGTCTCATTGATGCAAGTGCCACTCATGGATAGTGGCAAGGGGGGCATGTCACGCTTCGACGATACAAGACAGCATTGAGTTTTCGAAGCATTAAACTCTACGCGATTTTGTATTCCCCACTGTACAATGCTGTTTAAGTCAGAGTTTAATGAGCTTATCATATTTTGCCGTTGCAGTTCCACATCCGAAGAGGAAGGGTGTGAGTCTGGAAACGAATATGAAAAGCTAAGGGTACTATTGTCAGCGAAACAATTTATTGGATTAGAAGTTACAGACAAGAGATCATTAATGAAAATGAGGAAGAGGGTCGGAGACAAAACGGAGCCCTGGGGCACACCAGCATTTATATTGTGGGTTTCAGACTTGAAACCGTCCAATACAACTTGTATTGAACGGTTCGAAAGAAAGTTTCTAATCCAACGAAGAAGGGATTCATCGATACCGAAAGCACGCATTTTCGATAAAAGTGCAAGATGCCAGACTTTATCAAATGCCTTTGAAATATCAAGTGCAACAATCTTACTTTCTCCAAAACGATGTAAAGATTTGTTCCACTGTTCGGTGAGATAGACCATCAGATCACCAGTGGACCTGTTGCTGCGAAAGCCGTACTGCCGGTCATTAAGAAGCTTTCGATCTTCGAGATATTTCTTGAGCTGATAGTTTATCAGCGTTTCCATGACCTTAGAAAGAAGTGCAATCGGACGATAATTGGAGGGAGAAGAAGATTCACCTTTTTTTGGGATTGGCTGGACAAATGCTGTTTTCCAACTGCTCGGAACGAGCCCAGAAGAATAGGATAGATGGAAAAGCTTACGCAAGGGTTTTGCCAGAGTGGAAGAACACCTCTTCAGAACAATAGCGGGGATACTATCCGGACCAGCGGATTTATGTATGTTAAGATCTTTTAAGACTCTCGCCACAGCTCGAGTGCGGAAGAAGATTTGTCCCATGGAATCATTGACGCGCTCAATAACTGGAGGAGTCATGACACTCTCTGGCAGCGAAGAGTTGGAGGCGAACTGCCTTGCAAAAAGGTTAGCTTTCGCGAGAGAGCTAACAACTGGAGTGTCATTGTCAACGAGCGTAGGGACCGAGGAAGAAGAAGAATTCTTCATATTTTTTACAAACGACCAAAAATTTTTACTGCCTTTGGGACATTGCAGAATTTTTAGCCTTCATTTTTGGTCATGCAAAAACTTGGTCCGTCGAATATGGGCATTGCAGGCTTTCCTGGCTTGTTTAAACTTGTTCCGGTTTTCCTCAGTTGGGTTATCTCTAAAACACCGGAACTTTACTTCTTTTTCCCTGATAACCTCCTTACAGCTTGAATCAAACCATGACTTTTCTTTGGGTTTAATGCTTTTAACCCTATTCGGGATAAAAGTTTTCATTCCCAGAATAATCACATTAGTAATCATATCTGCGCTGGAGTCTACGTCACTATCGAGGAAGCATAGTGACCAGTTAAAGATCCGAAAAAAGTTATTGAGACCGTCCCAGTTGGCTTTCTAGTATTGCCATACGGTTCTCTTCGGAGCTCTTTCTCTAACTGGATTAGTTTGACACGAGAAATTTGCAGATATAATACTATGGTCTGATCTGCCTAGAGGCGTTAATACACAGATAGTGTATTTATCAGGGTCGGACGTAAGGAACAAGTCAAGGGTATTTTCCGCTTGGCCATCAATGTCCGATATTCGAGTGGGCTCAGTGACAAGCTGAGTAAGGTGGTTAAACTCAGCAAAGATCTCGGCACACATTCCTTCGGGTGTTGTCGGGCCCGAGTGGAGAAGCCACGAAGAATTGTGTACATTGAAATCACCTGTAATAACGATTTCAGTGTGAGGATACAAGGATACAATTCTTTGTATGGAGTCAGACAGAGCGTCAAATTCTCGAGAAGTTGAAGCTCTGTCCAGGTTTGGGCTTCGATAGAGAAAACAGTAGTGAATGATGTGCTTATTGACGGAGAATTTAAACCATATGAAATTAAAAAAAGAGTTGGAGCAACGTCCATATTGAGGCAAGAACTGATAAGCTACATCATTCCTAATGTAAACGGCGAGACCATGGTGGGGAAAGAATAATGGCACTAAGCTATACCCATGAATGAGAAATTCAGTAGGATCGGAATTCTCACCTACTTGGGTCTCGCTTAGCGCCAAAACAGCTGGCCTGTTAGATACAGTGTGGATGTATGCAGCCAGAAAATTTATTCGAAGCCCGCGAATATTACAATAATCCACTCTGAAGTCTTCAGTCATTGCAATATAAAAAAATAAAAACCAAAACAGACGAAAATCTAAGAGAAATTACCCTATGAACAAAAGGTATCTTAACGAAACAGCGCCCCCGTTAGTGTTATGCCTTAACGGTGACGTGAATCGATCCGACCCTGGAATTCAAATTGTAATTTCTCTATTCATCTATTGTTGCAGACTCACCATATACATACATACATTGCGTTAGCAAAAAAAAAAACAACTCATTGCAATGTGATGCATATGGTAAGTCATGCAACTGTCGAGATCAGGAGGAAGAAAGAAGAAAGGAAGGTACTCACTTGTGCTGTGTTTGGCTATTTTTTTTGTTTTTTATGTAATTTAAAGTTGAGTGCTGCGTTGTTTTTTTTTTTTTTATTTCAATTTTGCTTCAATTGTTGTTTTAGGTATTTTTGTGCGTTGGTTTTATTTTTTTTTGCTATTGTAACTGTTTTCTAAATATTATTTTGTATGGCTATTTCTTCTTTGTGCTTTTTATTTTATTGTTGGATTTGATATGTTGTTTTTTTTATATTGCTATGGTTTTTTTTTGATTGTGTTATTTGATTGTTTCTTATCATTGAACTTTTATTGTTGCTTTTTGTAAAATTATTTCAGGACAGATTACGACGCGACGAAACTTTAGACAACGACGCGACAAGACAAGGACGACACACAACACAGGGGGACCTTCCCCAACGAGATCACACTGACACTGACTCTTCCCTCATTTTATTTTGTCAAATAAACGGGCATTGGTTTTCCAATAAAAGGGCTTTCTAAATTAAATTGGGCGATAAATAAGAATATGAACGTATAATCTCACGGCAGTTGGGAAGAAGCATCATTGAAATTCCAAATCAAGTTCCAAGGCTTAACTTTAATCATTATTGGCTGAAGCCTTGGTTTTTCCGAACTAACATCAATGTAGTTGAGGAGACATACCGTTAGGGTCAAAAATTTAATTCAAATCGAGTGTTTCACAATAATTCCGTTTCCGCTTGTCGAAGAAACCTCAAAATATCCACGCATTTGGGTAGTTATTTATTGTTTTGAAGATTTGTCTGGAATGAAAATGTAACGCCCAATTTCTTCACAAAGTTCTAAAGTTCCCTTAAAACTCGATCTAGTAAATCTCGGTTTAACGTTAGAACTTAGTTTTTAGAAAATTTGGAACTCGGGCATTTCTTCACTTCTCTAGAACTCGATCTAAAATCATAACTGAGTTCTAAGCGCTTAGAACTTGTCATTTTTAGAACCTAGTTCTAGCATGTTTTTTTAAATTTTTGAGTCACCCGGCCACAATTTTTGACAGATTTTTCTTTCAATTCAAAACAAAATAAATATAATTTTTGAAGTTTCGCTAATTTTTTGTTTGTGTTTGTACATATGTGTGTACGGTGTAGCTATGTATGTATGTTTATTTTGGTGATGTCCGTGGCGTGTATGGCGTTTTTAATTGGCAATCTGGAAGTGAAAAAAAAGCATTCTGAATGCGCACAAAGTGACAGTTGTGATTTTAAAACCAGAATTATTTTTTCAGATTCCAGATTGCCAATTGAAAACGCAATTAGTTTGTGTGTTGGCTGTAAGCTGTTACGCAGAATCGAATCCTACTCGTGCCCATATCCCATAAACTGTCAAAAAAAAGTACTTCGCCAATGGATGGCGCAATGAACCGTTAGTACACCTATCAGGATTTTAATGTTCCTTTTACTCAGCGATAGAATATACCGAGTATCCTTTTCATTTGTGTTAGGCCATAAACTTCTAGAGATTACGCAATCGTCCCTGGATTTCCAGGAGTTATTGATTTTCTCTTTTAATTTAAGGTCTATCTTCCTCTTGAGTACCCCAATCGGGACGAGTGGTCCCCTAACTGAATATAGGATCGGCCTTTAATTGTGCATCACATGCACTCAGAGAATTGTTAATGATAATTGGCTTACACTTTGGCTTTGGCTTTCGTTAAGCTGTCGCCATCGCCGAAGTATACTTCACTAACCATTTTCCAACAAGATTAGCATCATTTGATTCTGATGCAATGCCACCAGATTTCGACGTTTCCCATATCCCATGCTCTCTGGTAGAAAAAAAAAGCTACAACCCTAATGACGCCGTCTCAAACCGTCAATTTTCCACCGACAGCTCATGTGTCTACAGCTTTGTCCACCGAAACAACGGTGCCGCGGTCGTCTGACAACACCAATAATAATTATTCATTACCAACAAATGCTACAAAGTAAATACCAATACGGTCGTCGCCGTTGTCCAATATGAAATCAGCAAATTCGTTGAAAAAACGAAATTCTAATAAATCGAAGTTCTAAGGCACTAAACCCCCGAATTCGAGGGTCTAATTTTATCGAAGTTCTAACTATAACAAAGTTCTAAATCGAAGTTCTAACGCGTTAGAACTTGGTGAAGAAATGACTTAGAACTCAAATGAGTTCTAAAATTTCACTAAACCGAGTTTTAAGGGCTAGAACTTTGTCAAGAAATCGGGCGTAAGTGTTTCAATTTTGAAGTATAAAAACATTCATTTGTTCAAAAAGCTAAATTGTAAACATTCAGATCAATACGATTTGTTGTGCAGAAAATAGAAAATGAAATGGACACCGAAGACTTATGCTTCCAACAGGATTGCGCTGCGTGCCACACAGCTCAACACACAATCGATATTCTGCACGAGCATATGAATATGATTATCTCGAGCGAAGGCGTTGTGAACTGGTCACCAAAATCGTGTGATTTGCCCCTTAAGACTTTTCCTGTGAGGTTTTCTATAGTCTCTATACGAGTACTCCGCATACCACCCCGGCCCACAAATACCACATAATCCACGCTATCGGTAAAATGCAGCCTGTTTTATGCGCCAAAGTCATCGAAAATTGGGGCTTATGAAAGCGCGCATCCAACGAATCCGCAGCGGCTATTTGAATGATGTTATATTTCACACATGCTATTATTGATAGAGTGTAACGGATTTAGTTGTTCTTATTAAACACAAGGCAATGCTACACTCCACCATAGCGTCTCTAGGTCAACAGGATTCCCTGAGTCAATCTATGGGATGTTCAATAAGTTGTTCAGCCAGCAAGGCACGGCTCGGCATGCTTGTTTACACCATAAGCCAGCTCGACGGTTGGGTGGGCCGCTGAACTACCGTACATTTAAATTCATGCCGATAAATAAAAGTCCTTTAAATTAGAGAACGCACAAAAACTTAACACACCACTGATTTGGATTTCTTTGTAGGACCCCTAGCTGTAATTCGGGGATCCAGAGTGTATCCCTCCCTCTGTTTTATTTTCTTTCCACACGAAAGCAAAATAAAATTCCATGGTTACAGAGCCACTCTTATTGCTATCTCCATAACCCGTTATTTACAGATAAACAGATCTCTAAAGATCACTTATCTCACTTTCATCGTTATTATTACGTAGCATCACTTTCACCCTCCCCTTTGTACTCCGAAAATTACTCCATCATTCAAGAAAAACTTCCATTACTCGACAAAAATTTCAATAACCCAAAATATTAATTAGAATTTCATTTCTAGGCGTCATAAAGATTTATTAAAATTCGTAAGTCAAATCCATTAGAATAAATAAATTTTTTAAATTAAGGCCGTGTGTGAATTGCGTTAAAATGTGTATTAAAACTTGACGTTTGGTTAAAACTTGACACTAGCGTGGTGAATAAAATGGGTTAAAATTTATCCTGCTGTGGAGCAGGATAAATGGGTTAAAATTTTGACGTGTATTTTTTTCTCATGAATGATAGAGAAGTTTGCTTCTGTTTTGTTGTTTTGTTCTATTCCTCTCCGTTTTATTTAGTTCTTTGTTATGACTATTTAAAAATTGCTTTGATATTTCAATAAAATAAATAAAATTCTATGAATTCATAATATTTTCAAATCGAAAAACGGAATTATTTTTTTCTTTTGAGAATTATAACAGATGTCAGTTGTGAAAACATGTTTTGCAATGTTACCAGATGGAAAGAACCAATCATCCAAAAAGGGACATTTTCGTTTGAAGATATTTTACTGTTGACTCAAATTATCAAATTACCACTGCAAAATCGAGAAAAATGAATATAACAGAGTTTGTTTGTTATCTTAAGTGGCTTTTCATGAAATTTATTGCTTAAATTTTGGTTTTGTACACAAAATTATTTTACCTAGGTGGATAAAAACATTTTTTGTTGAGGGAAATTTCCTAGTTCTACGCAGAAATGTTGGTTAAAAATATCCCTTTTAACGCAATTCACACAGCAAATGGCTAAATTTGATCCCATTTTCAATCAAACGTCAAATTTTAACCAAACGTCAAGTTTTAATACACATTTTAACGCAATTCACACACGGCCTAAATCCATAAAAAAAATTTTAATTAAAATTAAAATTTAGTTACCAAACAGTGATCATGGTGACGTGTAAAAGCATACTAAGCTTGATTACAATGTTGTGTGAGGTAGCGTGAGAATAATATACTCTGAGTGGAACTAAGATCATAGACTTGATTTAAAAGAGAACACAACGAATTCAAGTTCAAGGTCTTTCGATAAAATTTATTAAAGTGATTTCGACTCAATATATTGTTTTCACTCACACTCACGAAAAGCACTCAAAAATTATAAAAATTTATGAATGAAATAACTTTCTCATTTGATTTTTATCTCATTTAAATAATGAATTTCTTCGTTCAATTTGTCATAGATATAGTAATTCAAAATAGGACTTACCGACTTCCCAAAGATGTGTGCTCAGCAGCTTTAGGTTGTCGTTGACTCGGCGATTTCTGCAGCTAAATTATTTTCTTTTGGGGTAAAGCTTATGTCAAGTTGAACGAAATACTTTTTTTTTTGTATAATTATGATTTTCGATTATGATTATATTAAGTAAGGAAGCAATGCAGCATAGTATGTTAATCACAGAAAATTATGATTCGAATGATGCATATGATGGTGACGTAGGTAGTTGCTTGATTGTTGTAATCTTTGTTTTTTTTTTGTATTACTTGCAAACTTTCGCTTAAGGAAAGCTTTTGGTAGACGTATACTGTGGAGTATTGATGGTACGGAATAATGTTGTGTTGTTGTTACCAGGTAAGTTTATATGATCTGTGGGACAAGTGCCACGAGATTCGTGTAGCGAAGACTTGATACATAAGTTGGTACGGTTGTTTTGGCTCTCACACGTGGTTGCCAAGGTGTCACTTTGATAAGGTGATTGGATTAGCACTGGTGAAGTGGAAGAGGATCACAGCTTCTTGCAATGCAATGATCTCTTATTGCTTCTGGAAGTTATACTTTTGGGTGGTCACGATCACGTCCAGTTTGGATTGTATGCGAGGTAAGAGCATAGAATTCAAATTGGAATTGAGGTTATCTCTTAAGCCCAGCAAGTCTGTGGCTTGAGACGATTCGTTGCTAGGCGGTATGCACGATTTTGTAGCACAGAGATTTTTACAGAACTCCCAATATAGTTGATGATGATTTTTCGTGTTTCAAGGTTAGGTGCTTCGACTCTCGTCGAACACTATGCGACATCACTATACACTTGATTCGTAGAATCTTGTGTTCAAACGAGCACGTTATTCAACCTTAATAAAGCGACAAGAGAGTTTATATTTAATGATTGCCAGAAAGGCGATAAATTTCTTAGTAAAAACTTACTTTTTCTTTAATAAAATCAATGAATAAGAATTATAATCGACCTTTCCAAGATAAAAAAAATGGCTTGATGGACTTCGATTGCACTTGATTCTAGTGTCGAGAAAAAAAATTACACGTGTTAAAGATCAAACCATGTTAAGACTAGCCGCAGATTGGATTTAAATGTCAATGTTACCTTTTGTGTCGCGATTGAGTCAGAAATTAAAAGAAAGTCTATAGGAAATGCAGTGTGCTTTTACACCTAGAAAAGTCACTTCGAATAGAACAAAAGAGTTCAGTTCAAGTTCGAACATCGATTAAAAAGGAAATCCGAAAATTGATAGCTCATATCATGCGTATTTAATTTCGGTCGCATTCAACCAACTAAGATTTCAAAGTAAACTTGCAGGTTTAGACTGTGGTTTCAGATTGGTCTACACAAGAGCTTTCAAATAAAGATAAAACCTTATTGATGTCTCATATAAAACTGTTTTTATTCAATTTTTTAATCAACCCACCATTAATGGAAAACCTTTTAAATTTATTTTGTAAGTTCTTGCGCTCTGAAAAACTTGTTTAACTCGAATATCCGATTTGTCATTTACCTTTTTGGACCAGAAACAAAACAACAAACAAAACAATTCTTGAAATTAAGGGACTCGAAGTGATGAGAATCACGCAGAACGAAGGTAATAATAATTTTTCGTTCCATTTGTTTCATTTTAGTCACTTATTGTCTTCTATTAACAAACAAAAATTTTATATTCTTAGAAAATTTTAAAAATTGAAAAAACTAATCCGTTTAAAACAGCAACAGAATTAAAATCAAGAGAATTTTAATCACCTGTGTTCCTTAAACTGAAATTTATTCAACGTGGCAAGAATTTGTCCATCAATATTTTCACAGCGTGTTCCCATTTTATTTTCAAAACAATAAATTAAACAACAAGAACAATAAAACACAAGTTTGTTGTGTAAATTAAAATGCTAAAATTTGAATATTCAGATAAATACGACATGTTGTGGAAAAAATAGCTCCTCCTGTCACAAATTTTCCCCTGTATCCTACATTAAATTGAAATTTCAAAAAATGCCTTCATAGTGCTCACTTTCAAAGTTTTCATGACTTTATATCGAATATCAAGAAACTGTAATGCGTTAAATTTGAATAAATGCGGTTCATTCAAAAGGTTTTATTTACCACTTAAGAGAGTAAGGGCATAAATTAAACACAGCACTATATTCAGGTAGGTAGTTAGAAAATTAACTTTTCTGGTGAGAGAAAGAAAATTTTATTATTTGAAATGTAAAAAAACAGTAAAATATTGCGTTTTCATGACATTACAGATACAGAAAACAGAAGCGTATTAAAAAAATCTTTTAAGCAAACAAAAGTTCCTAATCTTTTAAGACTACCACATTACTCGCCTCTCTTCCTTTTCATTATTTCAACTAGCGAACTAACTTCCACTGATTCTTTGAAGCGAAATTTCAAAGAATTTATGAAGGGCAAAGTTTTCAACCTTCGCACTTAAACCTTAAGTCTTGTGTGCCATGACTTAATTTTCTATCGTGTCCGGGGTAAGTTTTGCTTTATTTCATCAACAAACCAAAATGAAGGAAAATATAAGGACTTATACTTCACGGATCCAAATTACTTCTATCAAACAATTTTCCAATGTTTCGGAAAAATTGATAGCTCAACTAAAATAGTCTCTAATTTCATACGCTCGTGGCATTTATAAGTATTGGAGTAATGCTAAAATAAAGTTTTACTTCCACAAAAAGAATGATATTAAAACAACTTATCTTTGATGTTTAAAACGTCAACTTTTCCATCGATTTCAATATGAAGAAAAAATGGAATGAGTGATATTGCTCGTTTCTAATCTCGAAGAACACATTTCTAAGTGTACTTTGTGATTTTTAAGCACAAGGAATTAATTTTAGTGATATTTCAATAGAAAAGATTAGTTAAAACCTTCCTTTCCGTTTAATCTTGAATACCTTGGAATATGAGATTCGAAAATATTATACAGAAAAATTACCTGTGCTCCGAAGAATCGATTATTGTCTATAGGCAAAACGACTAATATGCGGCACGCTTTTGCCTTGGACCTGCAACTTGTTGCCCGCAAAAGCAGTAACTTAGTAAGTATACGCCACAGTGCCTTCCCAACAGTATAAGCAATGCTTCTTTAAACCTAGAACCAATCACTACCTTTAATTTTAATATATTTCACGCAAAAGACACAAATATCCATTCCCTTACATCCTTTTACAGGCTCCCTCATAACACATATTTGTTAATACACTACTCAACCTTCAAGCATATGTTAGTTTGTAAACTACTCAAACATGCATCCAAACATGGTAAATTAATATCATCGTTTACTCCCAAACTTCAAACAACCCATGTTCGATGAAGATGAAATTTATTGGTTTTCCTTGGAATTGGAAGAAGGTTAAGGATGTACTAGGGCCAAGTGCACTGGGAACAAGAAACAACGCTCTGCATTTTAAAGCTAACCGACTTTTTCTATTTTCTTCTACCTTGACTTCTCCGGGGAGGAAAAATAAAACCCAAAAAACAAGGGAAAGCGAAAAACTCCACGAAATAGAGGTAACCATAAAATTATAGAGCTACCACAATAGGTAGGTAAGGAACTGCTGTGTGTGGCCCTATGCCATCGCCCATAGTCATTTTTCATGATTCATATGGAGGACAAGAAGGAAAACGAGAATCCCTTACTGATATAGTAAACTGTATTCAAGCGACTCTCGTGACGTATGAACAAGAACATGTATGCATGAGAAAGAGAATAGAAAGATGGTGACCTGAGGCACATTAAAGAGCAATTAAAATCCTGTCATAGGAGCTCTAGCACATGAAATATGAAGAACCATCATGAGATCTGAGTTTAGTTTGCGCAAAAAAAAAAATAAACGAAAAATTGCATCAAGATTCTCGCATGTGTCATACATTCATATGAACATGTGACAGTGCGCGTTTTCAAATTTGCATCCTAGACCGTTGCTTTTTTTGCTCAGCCAAAGATGAAGATCCTTTTGCATATTTACCACCTTGCAGCAAGATGATGCTGAATACATCTGCTTTGCATTTTACATTTTGCATGGCTGAAAGTAAGAAATATATAAATACACAGGAAAAAAGAAGTAATTTTCCTGTGGGAATTTCAGATGGTATTATCAGTTTACTCATCGTCCTCTTACGCTGTGCCGTGCTGCAGGATTTATTTGGGTTATGATGCTCGAATAATAGCATGGGATGGCTTTGGCTCCGCAAGAATGCGCAATGCATATTTTTTCGCAGTTGAAGTTTTCTCATTTTAAGTGTTTTTAGTGATGGTAAAGTTAGCAATGACCAGGGATGGAATTGTGCTTTATCGATGTTATAAGATTTTCATTAAAAAAAATATTTCTCCGCCAAATATTCATTTTCAAGCGTCAACAACATGAAACGAAGCTAAAATGTTTGTCCTTGATGTGAGAAACAATACTTCACACTCCTTCCCCACCTCTAAGAAAAGGTTGACATCGCCAAGACTGATAGCACGATTAAGGGATTCGGTGTTGGAGAGATCAACTACTTTGATGTGGCAGTTAAGATAACATTACATAAACCAGATCCAATATCCCAGTCTTCAAATCCAATTACAGAAAAAGTCGCTAAACATGTGTAACGCACCAAACGTTGTTCCCTCATAGGAAATTGTCTAATCATGCTTCCATTCCACAACTTGCATCAACCTGTCGCACTTTCTGTGGACGCATTCATATTTGACTATAACGTGCACGTTTCCTTTTTTTCCTAACGTAGCTCTTGGCGGTCAAAAAGACCTACCTATTGATGCAGCTCTAAGGCCCAAGTGCGAATTATCCAAGATTTTTGCGCAAATTGATTACTTTGGCGCGGGATATATGAGCTGTTAAGATGGATGGCGGGTTGATATTCGTGGATTGAGTTTCATACTCTTTCTTCAGTAGCCACCTTCTCGCCTGTGTGCACCCTTCAACAAAGAGACAATGAGCGTTGTGCAATGTACAGGGTCTCGTTAAACATTTCTAGCCGGGTTCTTCTTTTGTTGATTGTTGAAAGGCTGTCTTTGTCCGTTGATAGCTGGGATTTGCCCGTTGATTATTTCTCGGATTCGTCGCTTGATCAGCCGGATTCCTCCGTTGATTTCCTATTTTCTTCCGTTGATCTGACGATTGCCTGGATTTTGTTGTTGATTGCACGGATTTCTCCGTTAAAAACAAGCCTGATATACCCACCAATCAGTCCTGCAAACAATTCCTTTTATTTGACCAAACCAAAAAGTCAACGGATTTCCATGAAGGTGTCGTTCGGAGTAACTCCAATTTCAAAAACTTTTCAATGACTCTTTCCAGCTCTTCCGATCTGATCGATGGGACTATGCCTTTATTAGCCGATTTCCCGTTCGTCTTCTGTCCTGCTGTAAGCTCTTCATGGTACCCGTTGCCTTAGATCACAGTACTTCAGGTCAGCGTGTTTTTAATATCTCTATTAATCTTCTTCCTTAAAAAATAAATTTGTAAAAATGACTTAATTTTTCGTATGGTGTGTAAGTGTGTTAAAACCTTCAATTCTCGTTCCCGATAGTCCCAGGTGAGTTGAGCTAAAGTGGATGGCGCTAAAATCCACCGAGTTATTATACTATCTCGTAATTGAGTTTTATTTTAAAACAATGATTTTAAGTCGTTCTGACATTTTTTCATTCCACAGTACCTTAAAAATTAATATCACATGAAGACAGCCATGCAGATTGCAAAACGATCTCTCTCTGAGTCCCTCCATAAAAACCTCATATTTTTAATGTTACCGTGGAAGAGCCTTCGGGTGTGTTCCACTAAAACATACCGCCCATGAAGTTGTATAACTTACATAAAATGCACCAGTATCTACTGGTTTTCATTCCACAGCACGGTCGGCACAGATAGAGCAGCTTGATACTACTGTACCTATAAAACCCAGCGATGAGCAAGGGGAGTAATGAAAGTACATATATGTACTTCTTGATATAGATGCGCATATTTATTTTCGCAAAAGGGGTTAATGCAATCATTTCGCGGGTGTGAAATTCCAACAGTATGTGCATATAGATTCACAGATATGTGTGGTGCATAATGTTGATGTGCATGTGCACAAGTCGCGATGTTTTCGAGCATCCTCTCTGTCACCGAGAGGGAGTTTAGCAAATTATCACACGGGCACCACACGTATACATAAATGAATGTGGATACATAATAAAGGTGCTTGATGCTTGTGTGAAAACAGCGAACGTTTGGTGTTAATGTATTACAAATCGTGCAGCGATTTGGTATAAAATTGTAATGTGGGGGCTTTTAAGGATATTGTTTTGAGTATTTTGTTATAAAGAGTGATGTGGTTACTTAATGGAAGACACAAGTTTGTGATAAAATTGTGTTCTTAAGGTATAGGTGAAAATTGAGATGAAAAGTTGCGCTTTTGACTACCCGAGGGGAATGTATGTACGTGTGGTTCTTGTCAGGGAAGTGTAAGCTCCAATGATAATGCTCACAATGAGGATTTGGAGAAGTTAGTGATTGTTCTGATGAAACTGACACTTAAGTGAAATTTTAGTGTGATTAAAAACAAAACAGTTCTTATTGATGGTGTTCACTTCACGTTTTTTTTTTGTAATTTTGAAAAATGATTTCCCAAAACAAATTTATTTCTAAGAGATAATGCACGTTTCTTTAGTATGTAATATTTAGTTTTTTTTCACGGTTCACTTGATAAATTATGACTGGTAACCTACAAAAGGTGATTAGTTTATGGCATCCTTATCAAAGTGGGTGTTCTCTTGTAACAACGATTCGTGTGTTGTGTTGTGCCCTTTTTACGGGGTACTTGGTCGTCCTTCCAAGTCGACTTTTCAACGGTGTCCAAATTCCACCGGCTCAATGAACAATCAGCCAACGATGTCAACGAAAGGTAAGATCTTCCGAAAATATCGCCGCTGTTCATGCACAGTAGAATCCGAAGCAGTCAATTCCGCGTCACTCACAAGAACTTGGCCTGTCGCAGAACAAAATATGGCGAATTTGCGTCATATTCAGGGTATCCATAATTCCTGCAATAATGTGCAGTTTAACTACTCCAGCTGTTGAATTCAATATAAATTATATTCTTCAGAATTACAATGATGCAATGATTTGCCAATATAGTCCATATTGAAACATGCATGCATAACCCTATGTGCAGTGTCTTCTATCTGTAAAGCACCAAACATTTAAATAAAATCTACTTTAAAGTCAAATTTTATCCACAAAAACGCCATATAAACTTCTTCTTGTTGCTCCTTACACACTATTCACATCTCACACCATAAAAAAATATATCCGCAACAGGAACAATTTTGATGGATTGATTGTCATGCAACTTCTTTTTTTATCGTTGGATTACAGCGTACGCCCGCCACCAGCAGTACCAATTTTCTCATAAAGTTTATTGAAATCCGATGTTCCTTAAACGTTTTTGCTCGCATTAATATCGGTACCAAAAGAGAAAAAAATGGAAACAGTTCATAAAACATGTTAGCAATTTCACATTAATCATCTTCATCATCATCTAGGATCAATAAAGTAAAAAGCAGTACCTACAAAGGTCTTGTTTGCTGTCAACATGAGATGGAGTTACAATTTCTCTCATAAAAACCAAATATTTCAGGCCGCAAGCAAAAGTCCTTTTTTGAGCCTGTTTTTCATACTTAAAAACATATCTTAACAAAAAAAAAACCAAATGCATGGCGTTTTTCGAATACCTATGCAAAATCTTTAATCTTTTTGACTTTTCTTGAAGCGTTAACATTAACCAACAACTTTGAAGTAGAGAGTTAAAAAGGAGTAACTTTCAAGTAAAACAAAAACTACAAGCTTGTCATTTTCAGCCCTGTTATAATTAAAGTTATTTTGTTCACTTCTTAGAATGTTTGTGTTTCAAAAAAAAGTAAGGTTCTTAATCATCTCCAGTTAATCATCCACCACCCTCAACATCAGTCACTGGCCTTGGCTTCTCCGATTCACAATGAGCAAAAAATCCTGTTCAGCTTCATGACACAGGAGAAAAATGTAAAATCACAAAATTTTTCCAATTATCAAACCGGAATGAACCCGATAATGAGTTTTTCATTATCTTCTTTCAAGTGAAGGTGCCGATGGGTTCTGCCCTATTGTTGTCGTAAAGTAGTATTTTTTTTGTTTTTTTGTGTAAGTGCAGACCCAGAAGAAATACACGCTCAGTTTAACCCCTTGTGAAAGCCTTTTAGCACTTCTTCCTCTCGTATTTCGTTTTTCTTGATTGCTCTTCCTTTTTTTTTGTTTTAAACATCATCGATAAAATTGCAGACATATTTTTACATTGTAGTGTATTGGTATTGGTATGTAGGTACTTGCGTGAAAAAAGATATTTCTCGATTCAAGGATGCTTGTTGGTTCTGTAGAAATCTAAAGAAAATAAGTATTAGATACCACAGGGACGACACACATTCCAGAATGTGAGAAATGATATTCATTTCCTACATTTTCTTGAATTTGTATTGGAACACCGAAGACAAAAGTTATGTACGTGTTACGTGTTGTCATTTAGAGTTAAGAGTTAGTACTTAAGGTACCGGAATACTTTTATAGTATTTTCCAGTAAGAGAAGCTTACTTTTTAGGAAAATATATAAGAAGAATACTTGCAAGTACTTCTTAAAAGAGGCTTTCAAAATCTTAAAAGTTAGAACTTATCTTCATAAAAATGTGAAAAAACTAAAAAAAATTTGAAATCTACGTTGAAGTACTTGAAAAAAACATAAATGGTACTTGAAATAGTTCTTATGGTATTAAAAGTATTAAAAAAAAACTAGAAGATTCCTGTTTAAAGGTTAAGATCAGAAGCTTTATTACAAATTAAGTGTCAAAGATATCACATGCTAATTATGTCATTAGTGACATTACAATAATATAAAATCAATAAGTGATGCCAATACAACATCCCCTTCTAGATATTAAACTTTAATTATACTTTAATATTTACTTAACAATTTTGATTTTAATTAATATAGTAAGAATTCATCATTTAATCCATAGTATTTCAAATAAGTTATTCAAAGAAATTTACTTATTAAATATTTTCATTGTTTTATCATATTTCATAGAAAATTCATAATTTAGTTCAAATATTTCATTTTTAAAAGTGTTGTTTCATAATCATATGTACTCGTTGTTTGCCGGATCTTGTTACCAAAGCTTCACCTGAGAGTCGTCTTGGAATTCGTTTAACACGTTGTCGGGTTAATGATGGTAGGCTATCTACTTCAGTTGCTTTTGAAGTTCCATCTCGCTCACCCACTGCAATTTCATTAGTGTCATCAATATTCGGCTGTAACGAATCTAAATAAGAAGCTTTAATAAGGTGAAATCTGTTTCGTCTTATAATACGTTTGTTAGTTTCAATTTCATATGATCTGCACTGTGTTTTCTTAATAATCTTCCCATGTCGTCTTAGGTCAGTTATCCATAAAAGGTCTCCTGGATTCAATTCGTTTAACTTTCTGACGCCATGAGATTTGTCATAGTTTTCTTTGTACCTGTTTCTATATGCAGCTTCCCTACTCTTAAGACTTTGTAGATCTGGTTTCACTTGCAGATTAACATTAGGTAGGTTGTCCCGGAGTTTTCTCCCAAAACTCAACTCTGCTGGAGTGAAGCCATTAGCAATCGGTGTGTTTCTATAAATCAACAACGCCAGTTCGATGTCTAAGTTCTTTTTTAATAGATTTTTTGCTATTTTTACTCCAGCCTCTGCAGCACCGTTGGCCTGATGGTATTGTGGGCTACTAGTAACAATTTTAAATGACCACTCTTTCGCAAATTTCCGAAAATCTGATGAGCTCAAGTTTTGAAATTGTGTACCACTGTCGGTGTAAAGAAATTGTGGAATACCGTGGCGACTAAAAGTTCTCTTACAAAATTGTATAATGTCAACCATACGCATCCGATGCAACATCTCTACTTCAATGTAACGCGAAAAACAGTCTATTACAACCACATACCATTTATCTTTGAATTTGAATAAATCCATTCCAACCTTTTGCCAAGGATGATCTGGAAACTCAGCTGCTATAAGTGGTTCATGCTTATTTCTTGAATGTTGAATACAACCTGGACAACGTTTAATTTTTTCTTCTATCTCCCTTGAGATTCCGGGCCACCACATCGTCATCTGTGCTCGCAGTCTTGTTTTGGTTATCCCCAAATGTCCCTCGTGTAACTTGGCAAGCATTCTACCTCTTAGATTCTTCGATATTATCATCCTGTTTCTTCGCAAAAGTAAGCCATCGACAACTGAAATCTCATTTTTCACTGAGAGATATGACTTCATCTCTAAAGGCAATTCTTTCCCCTCTGGCCATTGATTCTTGATGAAACTCCTCAGCAATTGACATTCCGGATCTTTGGACTGTGCGTTGATAACGTGTGTGATGTTTTCATCTTTCGTGTAGATATTTTGCAAAGATATCTCGTGAACATATGCGTCTATTTCTTCTTCTAGTTCCTGTGAATTCGATGTATTTTTTATAGGTGTTCTAGATATATGATCAGCGACAAAAAGGTTTTTTCCTGGAATGTATGTGATTGAGAAATCATACCTCATCATTCTCATACGTATACTCTGCAATCGCGGCGAAAGATCATCCAGACTTTTCGTTTTAAGAAGTTGTAGTAGTGGCTTGTGGTCGGTTTCCACTGTAAAGTGCCTCCCTACTAAATAGTTCCTCAGCTTTTCACATGCCCAAGCTATTGCCAAAGCCTCTCTTTCGATATTAGCATAGTTTTTCTCAGCGTCCGTCAAGGTTCTCGAAATAAATGAAACCGGATAAAGATCACCGTCATACCTCTGCATTAGTGCGGCCCCTAGTCCAAGCTTAGACGCATCGCATGACACTATGGTTTCCTTCTCGGGATTATACATTTTTAAATTCGGTGGTGATATGAGTAGTTCTTTAATTTTCTTGAATGCTTTTTCTTGTGCTTGTCCCCAAAGGAAAGCATTTTTTTTGGATAAAAGGCTTGTGATAGGTTCAAGTATCATCGATTTGTTTGGTATATATTTGCCTATAAAATTTACCATTCCAAGTAACCTTTGAATTTCTGTTGGGCAAGTGGGAGCTTCCATCATCGTTATCGCTTTTACTTTTTCATCATCGAGCCTAATTTCTCCCTCCACGATTGTATGCCCAAGGTACGTAATTTGTTGTTTTCTGAACTCTGATTTTGTTTTACTGAGTGTCAGTCCCGCCTGTTGTATTTTCTTGAATACTGCCTCTAAGCACATGTCATGGTCCTGTAGTGTCTCTCCCCATACTAGAATATCGTCCATATGTACTATACAATTACGCAAACCAGCTAAGAGTTGTGTCATTTTCTTTTGGAAAAACTCTGGCGTCGAAGTTATCCCAAATGGCAATCGTAAAAATTTATATCGTCCGAATGGTGTTAAGAAAGTCGTAAGATCCTGTGATTCTTTTGATAATGGGATCTGCCAGAACCCACTGTTTGCATCGAGTTTTGTAAAAAACTTTGCCCCAGCTAATTGCGATAAAGAGTAATCGACACCAGGAATCGGATGAACCTGCCTTTTAACCATCTTGTTTAGCTCGCTTAAATCGACGCAAATGCGTATACCAGTCTTTTTCGGCACGATAACCATAGGTGCACACCAATCCGTTGCATTTTCAACTGCAGTTATAACCCCTTCCTTTTCCATCTTATTTATTTCCTCCTGCACCTGTTTCCTTAAATGCACAGGTATTATTCTAGGTGTAGATATAGCGTAGGGCTCTCCTTTATCTTTTAATTCGATTTTGTATTCTCCGTTAAATGTCCCCAGGCCTTCGAAGACATCTTTAAACTCATGCACCCAGTCCCTTGTAGAAACCTCAAATAATTTTTGTATCAAACCTAGCTTTTCAATTCCCATTTTCCCTAACAATGGTGTGTTTGTGTCTTTGGTTATGTAAACCACCTCTTCTACTTCTCGTTGCCCATACTTCAGATTAACCTTAGCTTTTCCCAGAATATTTATTTGTTGTCCCACACCGTATAGTTTTGTTTCAGTTTTTTCGATGTTTACTTCCCCCATCTCTTGAACAGCTGACCAAGGCACCAAAGTAACGTCCGCGCCTGTATCAACCTTGAACGTTATCATCTTCGTATTGAGTCATAAATCAACGGACCATTTATCAGTCACTGCCCCCACAAAATACTCTTCTTGATCTCTTTTCGGATTATTCTCCTCCCTCACCTCGCATACCCCTTTTGATCTGCAAACTCTAGCATAATGACCCGTTTTTTTACATTTTTTGCACATAGTAGTCTTTGCTGGACACTTGTCGTATTCGTGTCGTTCGAACCCACATCGCATGCACTTATCGTTCCGTTGTTCCATTCTTTGTTTCGACTCGCCGAACTCTCTCTTCTGTTTATATGTAGTTTTTCGTTTTTGATCATTGAAGCGGTCTACTTTGCAAACAGATGATTCGGGTTTTGGACGAAGGTCTTCTTTTTGGCGATAAAACTCTTCTACCTGCCTAAGTGAAACTACCGCTTTTTCTAAGGTGAGCGCTGGATCTAGCTGGAGTTTGTCACTTAAATTCTCATCTTTCATACCAACAACTAACGTCAATAAGATCATGTCGTCATGCAAAGCTCCCCAATCGCAATGTTTCGCGAGTGCGTGTAGGTCAGTGATAAATTCTTCGGCAGTTTCGTCCCCTTGTTTTCGTTTCAAGAATTTAGCGCGTTCATAAATAATATTTCTTTTCGGTATAAAATATTCGCCAAATCTCTTGACGCATGCAGAATAATTTTCAGGTGATGGTGTAAAGGATGCAAAAATTTCCTCTGCTTTTTCCCCCATGCAGTAAATTAAAATGTTTACCTGAGTTTTTTCATCAGACTCGTGCAGTCCAGATCCAACTCTATAGCGCTCAAATCTTCTTATCCACTTTTCCCATTCTGTTGGTAAGAATGAAAATTCTTCGGGAGCGACGAGGGCCAATTTCAACATGGTTTTGGGGGGTGTTCCTGAGTTTTGTTGTCCGGTAAGTGGGTTACTTGCTTTTTGTTTCTTGTCGTCCTCGTTTTCCATAGGTTATATGAAATTGTACCACGTTTTGCATGCGGTTATTTTAGAGTTTTAGTTTAGTTTTTTTCGGGATAGTTACCTTTTATTTTTTTCTATTTAATTGTTTATTAAGTTCTTGATATTCCCAATCAATTTTTCTTCTTCCTTATTAAGAATTTTTATTTCCTTTATCAATTCTTATTAATTTTTTCTCTTAATTTTCTTTTTACCGCTGCCACCATGTTTAAAGGTTAAGATCAGAAGCTTTATTACAAATTAAGTGTCAAAGATATCACATGCTAATTATGTCATTAGTGACATTACAATAATATAAAATCAATAAGTGATGCCAATACAACAATTCCAAAATTACTGGAATTGTAAAACAATGTTGATCTCTGCAAGTTTTTTGAAAAAACCTAAAAACTACTTGAGATAGTACTAATAGTATTAAAAGTGTAAACAAGGTACCAGAAGATTTCAAATCACTGTCATCGTAGATATGTGAAATAGTTTTTATAAAATTGAGATCTTCGTTCAAGTTATAAGAAAAATGTAAAAAGTGCTAGTAGTATTAACAGTAGTAAAAAAAGGTACTAAAAGATTAAAATAGTTCAAAAATCACTGGCATTATTTATTTCTAAGGATATAATATACTTTTACTTGACAAAATTGTCCTACACATACTTTTGTTTTGGTTTAAATGAATCAATGGAGTCGAACTGTATATTACGTATCTACTATTTGTATGCAAACGTTATTGCTCATCGGCAAATAATTGCAAAAAACACAAGGAGTATAGACTTATCTCATTTAATTCCCATGATGTGGAAATTAAAATGTTTTACTCGTGTCCTTGAATGTGGGAGGAAACGGACACCATACCGACATGAACATTGCAACACAGTTCTCCCAAACATGCTTGTCCTTCACAATCTCTCTCGAATTTAATAGCCCTTCCTCATTCCTGCCTGAATCCGGTAAAGAGCTGTCGTGAATATAAATTACAAAAGAAAATCTCTATATAGAGGTAGATAGCTGTAGGTGTGAGCTGAATTCGTGCAAAAGTAGTTTACACACATACATATCAATATATACAAATACCAACAATCTGATGAGCTTCAACCAACGATTCATGTGGGAAATAATGATTCGATTTGCTGAATAACATCTTAATTCGATTTTTCACAAGGGAAATTCTTTTCTTTTACATTTGCTATTGTCTCGAATTGAACAATAGCAATATCCTTGGGTCCTTGAATCTAGTTGTTTTATTTTTGAAAAAATTAATTTACAGCGTGGATGAATATTATGTAGTTGTATTGGAACTGAAGAGCTTAGAGCACCTGGAAATTTATTTTTATTTAAAATTTCATTAACAGGCTCAAACAGGGTGTTAAGGGAAAACGAACGACATTCCTAACAAACTGCATCAAAATCGGGACTTTTCTTATTCTTGTGTCGAATTGGTTTTTCCCAAACTGATATCTCCTAAGGAAAAACCGCGGATAATTAGTTTCTAGGGCAAGACTCTGTTCAACTCTTTGAAGTCCATATTTGGCACCTGAGGGTCCTTGTTGAAGCCAGACACACCCTGTTAAAAAAATAAGAACCCAACTCAACATCTTTTCTCGTAATTAGTTTGCCATTCTTCTCGACTTTCCACAAGGGCGAAAGTGACAATCAGGAAAAGTCTATCCCTAACACCGCACCGCGCCCGCTTACCTTATCCTAAGTAGCAAATAATTGAAAAACATCTCATTGAATAGAGCTAGAGGGTTAGGTGTGTCAGTAGTTCGGTTCGAATGCCATGCCGTGTCGTCCTACGCGAGCCCATCATATCGTTCCTATCCCCAAAAAACCAACAAGCCGCTTCAAAGTGTTTTCCCAAGTGTAGGCGGCGACGATGCTTCGGCGTCAGCAGTGGGCGTGGGCGTAAATGAGGTGATTTAATGTAAAGGAACATCATCATTATGGAGATATCCTGTGCGGGCTGTTTTTGTTTTGTATTCCAAACAATGCCTTCTAATTAAGACGGCTGAGGGAAATGACGGGGATTCGAGTTGAGAATTTATTTTTTTTCAAAAAAGTGACCTGTTACTGGTGAGTGGTTGAACAAACAGCAAAAAGAGAGAAAGTGAAACTGAAAAGTTTAAAGGGTTATTGTTCGGAGGTGTACCGCTCTGCCTAATCTCCAGATGAGTAGGTTGTTACAACTTTGTTTCTCGTAATGTAGCGGCCCCCCAAAAATTCATGTTCAAGGTAAGCTTAGATGTAGGTATACATACCTACCTTACCTACGTAATAATTGAATGTTAGCTTCCAGATAGTATGAATTTACTTTTCAGGACTTTTGATGTAATCTTTGGTGAGAGAATCAGAGTGAGAGGGTTGAAAAATTAAGATTAAGATATTTTATGGGAAAAGCAATTTACTGAAAGAGAAAACTTGTGCTATGAAAATGACATTTAATAAATTACTTGGGCAATCAAAAGTCGTATTATTTAAGTTCAAAATGTTTGCACAACGGAAAACGATGGAAATTTATGCTACATAATTAATTTAAACAACAAACTTGTGTTTTATTGTTCTTTGTTGTTTAATTTATTGTTTTCAAAACAAACTGGGAGTACCCTGTGAGAATATTGATGAACAAATTCTTGACACGTTGAATTAATTTCAGTTAAGGGAAAGCAGGAAATCTAAGCTCTCGTTGGGTTTAGTTCTGTTGCAGTTTTTAACTTTTGGAAATTCTCAGAACATAAAATTTGTTAATCAATAAATAAGAAATATATAACACAAAGTTTATCACATTCCTCATCTACTCTTAAGTGTAGCGACAAGAGGGAACAAGCAGCTAAAGTAGAACAAATAGATCGAACAATTATTTTTACCTTCGTACTCCATGATTCTCATCATTTCGAGTCCCTTGATTTTGAATATTTTTTTATTTGATTCATACGTGTTCGCATTTCTGTGATTTCTGGTCAACAAGGGCAAGTTGATATCGGATATTCGTGTAAAGTGTTCGTGTTAGTAAGTGTCCGAATCAGTCTCCGAAGAAAATCACGTCGCGGGCGTGTAGGGCCGGGACTCTGGTGGTGGACACAGGTGGAAAGAGGTCTGCGCTGGACTTGCGAAACTGAAGAGATCTATAGAGAGACCGTGTGCCAGCGAAGAAGCTGGTTCGATGAGGTCCTGGTCGGACTTACAGGAGAGATCGAACTAAGGTGCGACAGAAACAAGGGAAAAAAACATAATCGCTATTCGAATCCATCAGGATCTTTTAGGTTAAGTTAAGCGATTCACTAGTTTAAGTTTTAATTATGTTCTTAGAAGTTCTAAAGTTGTGTCACTATTAATTTGAATGAAATTCTTCGAAGCAACCATCCCTGGCTTCTTTTCAATTTAAAACAAGAACAATGCAGTAAAAACAACACCCATTTCCAATGAAAAACAACTATCCAATTAGATATGTCTATCCTTTTGTTATTATTCCTCGTCAACCCCTCAATTGTGTTCACAACTCATTCAAAGGACTGTGCATCACAACAATAATAAACGAATAACAATCAAAACGGTTGCACAAACCTATTTAGATGCAATTATGAAAGTACACATATTTCAAACTGTTGTTGCATGCATTTTTTTTTTGTTCCTCTGAAAACAGGATAAATCTGTTCATTTTCAATTAAGTTACGATGAAAACGGAGTAGATCCGTTGCCGGTACAGGATATCAATCCAATGGATAGTAACTATACAAACAAATATACTCTTACAATAGTCAGAACAGAATAGTGAAGAGATACACATGAATGACTAGACGATGAAAATGAAAATGACTTTGTTTTAACTCTATATCTGTATTTGTATTATCAAACGGATACTTGAAGTATTATGCAGTTTCCTGCTTACAAAGCACATCAACCAAACGAGAGGAAATTCTTCCAATTTGCCCAGAGCTGCTGCCACTGATGCCATATCATAACCAACAATCAGTGTGTCGGTTTTTTTGTTTTTGTTCTGTAAAAAAAGGATACAACCGGATTGACAAGATTGTAGGGTAGGATCCGTTGCAGGTGACAATCGTGAGTATGTAACTTTGTGTAATCCGATATGTGTGTAAAAATGGGTTATGGGAGGAGCGAAAGAACGCAGACAAAAACCAGCTAACTGGGATTGAAAGGCAAATTTATGACAAGTCATGAAAAAGCTGCTGAATATGTATTTATAGAATAGAATAAACTTAGGAACATAATCTGACAAGGGTGGATTATTTTTCAAGGATTATATGGTGCAAAAGTTTCTATTAGAAGACAGACAAAAAACCGTCCATAAAATAAACACAACAAAAACACACAAAACACAATTTGAAGCTGTTTCAAAGTAGAGGATTTCTTTAGAAAAAAAAAAAATGAAACCATATAGGTATGGAATATGCAAATATAGAATCATCTATTTTGTATTTTTCTTTTTGTTTGCTATCGAGGTGTCTGTAGTATTTGTATTAAGGTATCGCCTTTCCTTAGATATCGGATAATACCACCCTAGTTGTTTAACTCCCATACACAACACATACATAAATTTGAATATTAAACACTTATTGTGATCCAAAAGCGAATCCCAAATTTTGCAAGTAAATCTTTTTGTAATGAAGAGCGTATATCTTTGCTACCTTAGCCTTTTGTGGCTCTAATGGGGCGCTGTATCGGTATTAAAGGGTGTTCTTTTATTTTGTAAATCTATTTTGGGTTTGATTTTGTGGCATTTTTCCGTATCAAGTTAAGCTGTTTATTTACATATTTGGCAACATCTTGGTTATGTTGTCAAAAGATGGTGTGCAGATTTTTCATTTATTTGTGTTTAATTATTTATGTTAAGAGATGCTACAGTCTGCAAAGATGGCGGGACGCGGGAGTA
This sequence comes from Sphaerophoria taeniata, assembly GCA_943590905.1. NCBI lineage: Eukaryota > Metazoa > Arthropoda > Insecta > Diptera > Syrphidae > Sphaerophoria > Sphaerophoria taeniata. The sequence continues at coordinate 33,682,064 of OX016541.1, forward strand.
ATAAATCAAAAACAAATTCTAAAGGTTTGGCATACGTGCATACAACAAAATGAAGCTTATTTTCATCATGTGATTAAAATTAAAATTGATGAAACTAAACGCCTTCTTCTTAGTAGTAACAGATGTGGAGCTACAACAACCGCGGGAATATGAAGAAGCCCATAGATGGAATCACTAGGTCCAGGATTGCAACTCTCCGATCTGCAAGGCGTTGCGTATTTTACGTAATTAGCAATTATAATTTGATAAAAGTTCTTCAAAGGCATAAAAAGACCGATTTGTTATTTATTCTACATAATTTACCAGCTTCTTTGTTTGGCCTCAGGTATAAAGTGAGATATCTTTTCGTGGCCCCCTAGCAGCCACCAAGACGAAGCTGGGCGCTTTCGTTTTCTGGGTCTAGATCAGGTACAGGTGTAGCATAGAGTAAACTAGAAACTGAAGCACTGTGCTATACAGATTTAAAATAGGTTTCAACTACTTTTAAGGGCGCGTTTAACGATACGTTTTAGACATCGTCTGCATTCATACGGCTTCTTTACCAGTGAGACAAGACAAGAACCTTGAACTCAAGTCTACATATATGTTTATAACTTGTTTTTTTTATCAGACAACTTTTAACTCGTATGAGTGCGATGTCTGAAAAGACAAGGCCTAAAACTTATATTCTTCAACAATTCCTTGAGTGCGTGTAACAAACCATCAAACAGCAACATACGCCTTTGCTGTTTCATGGTTTGTTACTTTGTTAGTTCCTCCCAAGAGAAGTTATCATGACAAACGAATTAAAAAAAGAGGTAATTTGATTCCAAAAAGAGTTTTGTTTGGAATAACCCTTTATTGATGTATTTAATGAACAAAACAATTTCGTATTTGTGGTTATTGATTAGAGTAATATAAAGGGCACAATTTCCTCTGACCATTGCCAGATGATAAAACTGAAGCTCTCAGCTGGCTTTCTCAGAGTTATGCTAGAGCATCCATGTCAAATATCTGTTCAATTTCATTGTTTGTAACGATCACAAGTCTTGAGATCTATATTGCTGTCAGAATGCTGGCCGAAGTGTCCCGAGCTCGTGTATGGATCCCAATGGAACCTTCATGCATAGAAGATATCTATTAGATGATTAGACTCAGCAACCCAGACCTTTCGTGTCACGAATGGAAGATCGTGAAACTGAAGGAGCCGAAGGGTTTTATCGAAGTGCAATTATCGTAATCGACAAGGACTCTGCGGTTTTTCAGCCGCAAAACAAGGGTTTGACAAGATATCTGTTTGAAACGATTACGCTCAGCAATACATAGTTCAAGTGATATTTTGATAGTTATACCTCACATCGGTTTGGCTACACATGTAGCATCAATACTTAATAAACAAAAGTAGACTTCGATTTTTCCTTGAAGCCTTGAATGTTAACTAGAAAATAGGCATTGATAGTGATACTGGAGACTCAGCTTCAACCGAAAACTTTACGAGGTGTTTCATATGTTTGTGTTTGGATATCGTAAAGAAATATAAGGAACTAGCTGACCCGGCAGACTTCGCACTGCCTAAATCGATAAATAAAAGATCTAAACATTTGTAGCCCACTACACAACCCGCTAGCCTGCTACCCCACTACTCTGTTACCCAGTTACCCTGCTACCTGTTATCCCACACACTACCGGCTTCCCACTATTACTACGCGCTACCCCGTTACCTGTTATCCCGCTTTCCCCTTACTCCGCTACTAACTACTCGCTATCCTTCAACCCGCTACCCGCTTCCCACTACCCCGCTACCCCATCAACCACTACCCTGGCCATATCTCAAATAATGAAACCTCATCTACGCCACTAACCGAACATTCCCTCAACATTTGGTGTTAAACACTCCACTGGTATAATAGTAGTGAGTCCTTAACGAATTTGTGTGAGACAACTCAGAAACCTTCATTGCCTCATGCACAACAACTTTGTTTAGGATATGGTCAAATGCATAGTTAACGTTCTAGAGGGAAAATTGTGTTTCCACATTTTTTGCTAATTCTCATGAACGGCTTGGCCGATTTTGTACAATTTTCTTAAAAACACTACTTTACACTAATACTTGAACATTTTGTCAAAATTTGATGAGAAACGGCCCAAAAGTTCTCGAGTTTTGTGCTTAGCAACACATTTAGCGTTCCATTTTTATATATAAGATTAAAGCAAACACAATACTGGCTATGTGTTTACTGTTCAAAGTGCGAGCATAAGGAAAGGTGGAAAACACGGAAAAAGCTAGGAGGAGGTTTCGGTTTACATTTAGTATTGAATTCATTAATATTGAAATTAAGTGGAAAAGCAGAGTGTGGTATTCATATTCATATTCGTGTTGTTAGGCTAAGCATTGCTGCCGCAAGTACTTCGGTCTAATCTCTTAAGGAGATTTTCCCGTCACGACCTCTATTTTTCCATTTTTTTTAAAATCCATGCAAAATATGATTTGGGGTTTTCTTGCTCTCCAGGAGTTTTCCATTGCGAATTTGCTATGTTTTTGCAATTCGTTTTTTTTTTTTTTAATTATACTTGCTTTCCAGGACTTCTCTTAGTTCCCTAGCATGAACTTTCCATTTTAAGATTTCAAAAGTAATGCATTTCATTTGAAAGAGTTTTTTTGAGATTTTTGTTTTGTCAAATTTTTTCTGCATTTCAAATTTTCCATTTTTTTTACTCTTTCTTGCATTCTCGTTCCCCATCACAAATTTTTCCATTTGAAACCCACTGCACCTACAATAAGATGCAATTTTCCTTTTGAAAACCAATGAGTTTTCCAAGTTTCTTCGAGAACCCATTTTGAAATTTTTATTATTCCACTGCAATACAATAACATGCAATTTTTTCTTTGAAAACCAATGACATTTTCCGATTTCCTTTGGAAAACCCATTTTGAAAGTTTCCGGTTTCACTGCACTACAATTACATGCAATTTTCCCTTTGAAAACTAATAATTTTTCCGAGTTTTTCATCAAAAAAATTTGATAAAAAAAGACCTTATCTTTTGTACCCTGCTAGCACACTACCGTCCTAGCTAGCTGCTACCAACTACCCGCTACTTCTACCTGCTACCCCCTACCCCCTTACCCGATCCTCGCTACCCCACTATCCCGCTTCTCCACTTCCCTCTTCCAAGGCCATATTACCCCGCTACTCCACTTCCCGCTTCCAAGGCCATGTCTCAAAAGAAACAAATCAAAAAAAGGAAAAATATCGACAACAAAAAAATGTCAAGTAAAGTTTTTTTTCGATGAAAAACAATTTTTGACAAGTATTTTCTTCACTGACATTTTTTTTTTGTGTGATGAAAATAAAAATATTTGACGAAATTTTAAATGAAATTGATTAATCGTAGGTATATTGATATATTTTGTTGTAGTGTGAAAAGCATTATTTTTAACATTTGAACCGTTTGTGATTTAAAAAGTACTAATTTTGTTTGTCTTAAACCATCTACCCTTAATCCTCTTTAGTTTAAGACAAAAAATAAGAAAATTCGCCAACCGGTTTTTATGCCTATATGCCGCAAACGAACGGCGCTAGATTTTTATAATATTTATTATAAGATAGTTATAGATATACAGGGTGTCCCAAAATTCAACGATAAGCCGAAACCAGGGGGTGGCCCTATTCATGACTGCATGAAAAAAAAATATAAAAAAAATCAAACGCCATTTTGTTTCAAATTACAACACAAAATGTAAATTCTCAAAATAAAAAAATGTCTCTTGACATTTTTTGCTGCTGTGACCACAAATTTTCATTAATTTTTGATTTTATATTTTTATCAGAATCTTAAAACATATAGCATCCTTTCCTAGTTTCCAAAAAATCCAAATTTTTAGCGGTTTTTCCACGACAATTAATCAAAAAAGTTTTTTTCCATAAAATTTTAATTTTTTTTTAGTTTCAGTCCACTTTCAGTCATCGTGGTTATAAAAAAATATATGGACACTACCATGGCGTCTTTTTTAAAAAATTGGCGCAGGTTATCAAGATTCTAAAATGGTACAACACTTTGGCAAAATTTGCCAGAAAAAGAAATAAAGCATACTTTTTCATAACAACAACCGATTTTCAAAAACTTTTTCTATTCAAATAAATCACTTCCCTATGAGTCTTCAGAATGAAGCACGTTTTATTTGGGTCCAAATATTTTCTGTTTGTTTATTTTAGATCGTCATAATGTTCATTTAATTAAAATACAAAAATTCTAAATAAGACAAAATGCATAAGTGCCATTTAGGACTACAAACATATTTTATTTATTTTTTACAGAAAATGTTCGAATTTTTTGCCACCTGCATCGATATACGATGTTGTTGAATTGTTTTCAGTTTCCGTGAATTGTCAATACCACCTGCTCTTGGTCTTCTAGCACTTCTTCTTTCTAAACGCCCTTCCAAAACCTCTTGATGCACATTTATTAAAACCCGATAATCTGGATATCTTCCAGCATTTTTGAACCTTTCACAGTATATTCGAGTAGCAGAATTAGCATTGTACCGGCATTCTCCGTACACTATGTGCATGTTTACGTATCCAAGGGGGCATACGGCAATGGCTTGATAAAAATGATGAAAGTTCAAGGATTTTTCAAAAACTAGTACACAATTTCAAAATCACACTTGAAATTAACACATTAATGGAATAAAAAAAACCGTGGAAACAGATAGTACTAAATTTTGAAGAAAGCGCATCAGAAAACCAATTTTTTCCATAAAGTAAAGTGATTTCTCTGAACAAATTTTTTGTTTGAAAATCGGTTGTTGTTATGAAAAAGTATGCATTACTTCTTTTTCTGGCAAATTTTGCCAAAGTGTTATACCATTTTAGAATCTTGATAAGCTGCGCCAATTTTTAAAAAAAGACGCCATGGTAGTGTCCATACATTTTTTTATAACCACGATGACTGAAAGTGGACTGAAACTAAAAAAAAAATTAAAATTTTATGGAAAAAACTTTTTTGATTACTTGTCGTGGAATAACCGCTGAAAATTTGGAATGTTCGGAAACTAAAAAAGGATGCTATATGTTTTAAGATTCTGATAAAAATATAAAATCAAAAATTAATGAAAATTTGTGGTCACAGCAGCAAAAAATGTCAAGAGACATTTTTTATTTTGAGAATTTACATTTTTTGTTGTAATTTGAAACAAAATGGCGTTTGATTTTTTTTATATTTTTTTTCCATGCAGTCATGAATAGGGCCACCCCCTGGTTCCGGCTTATCGTTGAATTTTGGGACACCCTGTATGTAGATATAGATATAGATATAGATATGGATATAGATATAGATATAGATATAGATATAGATATAGATATAGATATAGATATAGATATAGATATAGATATAGATATAGATATAGATATAGATATAGATATAGATATAGATATAGATATAGATATAGATATAGATATAGATATAGATATAGATATAGATATAGATATAGATATAGATATAGATATAGATATAGATATAGATATACGTAGGTAATTCTTCACAGTGAAGACAATTATGCTCCAGTGACAGCGTAGGAAACCTTCATCTTACGGCCTCCGATCTCAAGACAACGAAAACGAAAACAAAATAGACTCAGAGGCAAACGCTTATATTAGTTAAATAGAGGACTCATATGAGGAACTATTACTGAAAAAAAAACAGAACTATGAGATGAGCAAAGTTTTCTGAGACTTTTGAAACTGTTTGATTTTATAGACTTGGTGTTTTTCTTTTCTAAGTTTCAACCAAAAATTGAGAAAAACAAAAATTTAAATTTCTTCACACGAGTGATCTTTTGAAGATACATTACCGTTGATATTATTATTCCACCTGCCTCAGAAGTTCAACAACAACAAGCGAAAAATCTCCATCCCTCAGCTTAAACACTAAATAAACAACTTGAATTTCCGCCCATCTTAAAACAAACCTCGATTGTAAGACAAAGTTTTAGCGATCCATTTTCACATTACACATTTCTATTCACAACAATAAGAACAAGAAGAGTATAAATAATTCAGTGAATACCTGAAAAACAAAAACAAAAAACATAATACGCAACAAAACATCAAATAAATACACGCCCAACACTGATTGCCTCGTTTAGAAAGAAAAAAACTTTTCGGTTCCACTGAAATTTTGAAAAAGAAAAATACAAATAGTCTCATTTTAATGTTTGTTCATATTTTGCATTAATGAAAACGTTTCGAATTCAGTTCCTCAAATTGTTTTTCCAGATAAAAATTTGTAAGGTATATGCACACCCTTTCACAGTAACATCATCATTATCGTTAAGAGATACAATTTCTAGAACATTCTCAAGCAAGCTGTCCAAACATTCTGCCAAAAGAAGAGTGTCAGTTTTGACCTTCTCAAATTTGCCGGTTCTTTGTTTTTGAGTTTGTTTTCCTTCTTAACCAATCCATTAACAGAAAAGAAAAAAAGCGAATACCTTTACTGACGTTGTTATCATCAACATTTTACTCTCTTTGGACTCTTTCGCAAAAAAAAAGCAGGGCCAAGCCTACAAGGTTTTGAAAAAAACGAGAAAACGTCTTACTTACAAATTTAAAGAACTTTATTTACATAATCAATAAAAGATTCCCCATTTGGAATCACAAGAGGCTCCTGTTTTGGTTATTTAAGTATCAGCGCATTCCTGAATACATAACAAGGATTTTTTTTGCTCCCTACGCCCGTGCCGAGGGAAGGTGAGATATACAAGCACGCAGGTGAAGATGGACACGGACAAAAAATATACACCCTTAAAAGGGAAAATCTGTCATGAATAAGCAATTTTATGTATTTTTCACTCGTCCTGTGTATAATATGTACTCAGAGGCTCAGAAATGGAGAACGCTAAGGGCTTCAGGACTCAAGAGGACAACAACTACTGTCACCGTCTGGTGTGGCAAATGGCACAGTGTGTGGTTCGTGTATATGACACTACATGGAAGTGTGGTGAAATTAATATCACTGTCAGGGCGTTACAAATTTGCCTTTAAGATGAACTACAACCTCAACCTCTTTACAAAAATCTGATAGATCTCTTTCTCTTACCAACCCTGCCTGCAGAGACACAAACGTATATCGTTTGTTTTTATGTTGTATTTATTGTGACAGATACCTATGGATATTAAATTTTATACAAATCAATTCATCAAACTAACTGAAACGCAAATGGACAGGCTTCCGCATATACGTTTATGATTGGAAGATTTCGTAGATGTGATGTGCACCTTGAGGTATATAGATGGATGTCTAATTCAAAATCATATAGGAGTGTGTGTGTATGTGACAGGCAAGCAATTATCTTTGGTAAGGACGGGTGTCAAGATAAACGCTCAAACATTCACGTCTGGTTAACCTCAAAGTGGCTGTCGTCCTTCACTGAGTGTTGTCACAAGCTGGGGTTTGAAAGCAATGTGTGGGAGACTGTGGCGTATGAGCGACATTTTGTTTGTTTTGAAATAGATTTTGAGTGAGGTGAGTTTTCATCACAAATATTTTGACAAAGTGAGTGAGTTTAAGCTACTAGTCGATGAAATTTTGGCTGATGTCGGATGGATATGATTTTTAAAGAACATCAACAACTTCATTGTCTGGTCACGACAAATAAAATTTCTATCAACTACACGAAATAGCCGATATTCGGATTATCCCTTTCTTTTGACAAGCAAGCGAAACCTCCATCGGAAGACTGAATGTAGAAAATACCAAGAACGAGAAGATTATTTCCAGCAGTCAAGTAAATTGGATAAGATTTCCCCAAAATCAAGCTTACCGATGAAAATAAATTGAATATCCAATTTTCTTTCTTCCTCACATCGCTTCTTTTGCATCCAATACCTTTATCTATCTTCTTCTTCATTCTTTTCTGTAATTTGTTTGTGCTCCTCGAAAGCTGCTTGAGCAGAGTGGCGCTAAACATTAAGATAAAGCAAAAAAGGTGAGTGATGAGGAAAAATACCCACCACACTAGTACTGCACCTTTGAAGAGGGTACTCTCTACAATCCTTACTTGAAGGTAGGCGGTAGGTACTTTTATCGGAATATCACCCCTAGAGGCAATAAAGTTTGCCCGAGGTTGCGAGGTTCATTTATTAAGCCTCATTTTAAGACATGAAATTCCGATAGGAGGAAAAAAAATTACTGTATCGATGAAATGAAATTACTGAAAATAAATTGGAATGGGTTTTGAAGCAGAATATTCTCGACAACAACACCCCAGAGAGAGGTGGGAACTTGGGTAAGTCAAGCGATGTGTTATTGTTAAATAGATGGCAGATTAAAAGAACTCGGATTTGAAGGAGTGTTTTTGGTTGGTTATTATATGGGGTGGGGTGGAGAATGGTGTGGAGTGTTGGATCTGTGTTTGGCGGGTGTCTACCTTTTATAGCTTTCAATTACGAGCTACTTTCATGAGCTTTATGACCTGTTTTGTGTATTAAATTGGATCCTTTTTTTTCAATTTTCTTAAATAAGAAAGATGGCAGGAATGAAATTGTTTGTATGGCAGTTGGTGTTATGAGCATATATGAACGGGGGTGTGTGTGAGTATGTGCAATTTGAAATGCCTTAGGTTATGGCAACAAAATTGAACACATACACCATGTCCCAATCACCTGTTACAGTGGGGGAATGGCATAAGAAAGCTATATCCAATTTTTGAAATCGATAACAGTGAGTGAATTCTTGGACTCAAAGTATTCTAAGTTATTGTATGATCTTTTGAAAGATGAGGATACTGAAAAATTTGATTATGAAAAGACATTGGGGTTTTATGCCTTTTGGCTAAGAAATCATATAGATAAGTTCAATACCAATGGACCCCTAGGTGATGACGTTGAAGGACCTGAAGCGTCACGTCGAAGTTCTAAATTAAGCTGCTAGTGGGAGTGGGATTATTTAGGTATTTTTGTGTACTTTAATTTGCCAACATTTGAAATCTCCTGACCCTTCAAGTGTCCTTTTCGCTATATTTGGCTTTTTAAGAGGGACAATAATTGGTTTTCTGTGCCGAAATCGACGAAAAAAACTTCAGCGCAATACTTGATTTCGTCAGTCAGAGTAAAACCTTGTGCGATGGATGGTTCGGGCATATTCAAATCACAGCCTAGATCATCCTGCTTTACTAGCTTTGTTATGACAAAAATCAGAAAAGATCTTGAGAAGCTGGCCCTATTGCTCATAAAAATTGCTATCGTTAATCTAGTTAATAAATTTTCCAACAGAAGCTGTGATGAAAATTACTTTCCAGCTGACGTAGACACAGGGCGCACAGGATCGTTCGAAGAAACTATAAACTCGGAGAGAAAGTTCGGCGAATGCAAATTTTATAATATACCAAAATATGCAATGTTTGCATTAAAGCCTACAATAACATAGTATTTCATATAACTAAGCGGGATAGAGTCTCCTGACATTCCAATCTTTTGGCACAATTAGGTTGGGATAGAGTCCCTGGTCGGTTAAAGAACAATTAGGTTGAGATAGATTCCCTGGTCAGTTAAGGCACAATTAGGCTGCGATAGAGTACCCGGCCGGTTAAGGCACAATTCAGTTGGGTTAGGTTCTCCGGCTGGTTAAGGCATAAGTTGGTCGGTTAAGGCAAAATTAAGTTGTGATAGAGTCCCCGTCCAGATAAGGCACATTTAAGTTGAGATAGAGTACCCGGCCGGATAAGGCACAATTAGGTTGCGATAAAGTACCCGGCCGGATAAGGCACAAGTAGGCCAGTTTAGTTCTATTGGGATCAGATCCCCGAACGATTAAGGCACAATTACATAGTTTTGGATAGACTCTCCGGCCGTTAAAGGCACAATTTGGTTGAGATAGAGTCCCTGGTCGGTTAAGGCATAATTAAGCTGCGATAGAGTACCCGGCCGGTTAAGTCACAATTCAGTTGGGTTAGGGTCTCCAGCCAGTGAAGTCACAACTAGAATTGGGATAAATGCCCTGGCCGTTTATGGAACTGTCGGGTAACTGTCATGAAAAGTGGTGGCATCATAGGACTATTTAAGGTAGAAAATTGGCTGTAAACAAGGTGTTGGCCAACTACGGTCATTCAAAAGTCATGTTAACTGTAATTTCTAAAATGTACGTCATGAATTGAGAAGACACCTTTGCCATGCCATTCACCAATCGATTTCGAACTTTCGAAACCTTTTCAGCCGACTCGGAAGTTGCGATTCAGATTTCATCATTCCAGACACCATTCAAGCACATCTGAGCAATACATGAGACACAGCCCTGAACAATCAACAAAATATTAGAAAGTTGGAGCGAGAGAAAGCCTCTTTTAAAAAGTGTTGAGTTTTCAACAACAAATAAAAGTCTGATGCTTTTATATAAAATGTAATTTAATAAATTCAAAACAAACTCTAAGGCGAAAAGTAAAATTCAAAGTGAAGAAAAACTCTAAGTCAGAATTGAATAGCAAACCAAAACATAGATTGATGTTTGTATGTTGAAACAAGTGACTTAAAGCTAAGTTGCTGATGTTGAAACAAGTGACTTAAAGCTAAGTTGCTGATACTTGGTTGTAAGACTTTAGGTACCACTACTCTACAAAAATTCTCGCTCTGAAAAAGAAGAACATTAGTACGCACACATAAGCAGAACTTTCTAAGGAAAAATGGGAGTAACTCGGACTCAGAAGAAGGTATAAAATTTGGCCAACCATGTTGAACATACGACATGACCTTTTTAATAAGTTCATCACGCATTGAAGCTGTAGCGATGTCTGCAACATTAACTGGAAAATTCTCCAACAAGTTGTCTATTTCATGAACTCTATCTTCCTCTGACTTGTCGAACTCCTCATCTGGTCCATGGGGCAAACGGGACAAACAATCAGCATTTCCGTGCAATTTAGTAGGTCTGTAGCGCATCGTGTAAGAGTAGCTCATAAGCAGTATAGCCCACCTTTGCAACCGATGTATGCGGTCATAACAGGTAGCTTCTTATTCGGGTTAAAAATCGTGACTAAGGGTTGATAGTCCGTAATTAACTCAAAATATCGTCCATATAAATATTGCTGAAACTTTTTTACACCAAAAATTATTGATAGTGCCTCTTTCTCTATCTGGCTGTACCCTTTCTGAGTTTCTGTTAACGTTTTTGAAGCAAACGCAATTGGCTTCTCGGTTCCATCGGCGTATTGATGGGAGATAACAGCTCCGATGCCATGCGATGAAGCATCCGTTGCTAGTGAAACAGGCAAATCATTCTGAAAATGAACCAAGCTCGAAATCTTCATGATTTTCTCTTTAAAATCATCGAACGATTTTTGTTGCTGACTACCCCAGATAAATGGTACTTCTTTGGATCTGAGCTTGTTAAGCGGTGCAGCTAACTGTGCAAAATTAGGTATGAATTGGTTATAATAGTTTAATTTACCAAGGAAAGCTTCCAAATCCTTCAAGTTTTGTGGTTGTGGTAAGTTACTGATGGCTTTAACTCGCGTTTCTGATGGTCTTATGCCTTTTTCGTCAATAATGTGCCCTAAGTATTCAATTTCAGACTCTGCAAATTTGCATTTCGCTAAACGGCATTTCAATCCATGATCTTCGAAACGTTGATAAAGTGTCTTGAGATTTTTTAGGTGCTCAGCATCATTTCGAACTGAAACGATTATATCATCCAAATATGACACACAAAAGTCCAGATCAGCTGTAAGTTGCTCCATATAGCGTTGAAAAATCCCAGTCGCACTTGCGATCCCAAAAGGAAGACGCTGGTATTCGAACAATCCAAGATGCGTATTGATGACACAAAGACGTTTAGAAGCATTGTCAAGTGGAATTTGAAGGTAGGCGTCAGACAGATCGATTTTTGTAAAAAGTCGACCGCCTTGAAGACGGCAAAACAGTTCTTGAATACGGGGAACAGGGTGTCTATCTATTTCCAATCGAGGGTTTACGGTGACCTTGAAATCACCACATAGTCGAAGATCTCCATTTTGCTTCTTGACGACTACGATGGGAGCAGCCCACTCACTAGTTTCTACGGCTCGCAAAATACCCAAACTAGTTAACCTCTCAATTTCCTTTTTGACAGCGGCCTGTTGAGCAAAAGGAACTGGCCGATGCTTAAAATAACGTGGATGACTATCACGTTTCATCGTGAGATGAGCAACGAAATGTTTGCTACAGCCAAGTTCGGATGAAAATACGGATTTGTACTCAACACAAAGTGCTTGTGCCTGTTTCGCGAGTTGATCACGAGGTACTTCTAATAACTGCAATATTTTCTCCTCGTTCGGATATTTAATCTTGAACTGGAAAGCTTCGAACCAATCAAGTCCCATTATATTCGAGGCACTACTACTGTCAACGACGAGCAAAGTTAGCTGCCTCGTCTCGTTATGCTCTCTGAAACTCTCCAATCCAATAAGCGAAGTAGTAGCCCCAGTATCTACCTGAAAAGTTATTGGGGTACGATTTATGTCTAAGCGTAAAAACATCTAACGTCCTCTTCGCTCATCTCCCAAGCTGATGAAACCTCATCTGGAGTTGAACATTGTGTTTTCGTATTCACTTCTGTTGGTTCTGACGTCTCTTCATCTAGGTGATGAATGGAATGTGCTGATTCATATTCTTTCTTGCTGTGCTGCGTGCCTTGTTTCTTCACAGCACGGCCATGTGACTTTGATCGCCTGTACTTCTGATATTTTTTGGTAACTGAAGTTCCACCTTCGGATCTCTGTGCTGCTGACAAACATACGATTTTAATATAACCCTTCTTACTGCAGAGGTCACAAACTGAATCCAAATAACGACAATCGTTTCGATCGTGGTAAATATTGCAGCCTGGACAGGACCTTCTTGCTTGGTTATCATTACCCTTCCTGAATTTACTGGCTGCACTGACTGCGTTTACCTCAGCAGCAGGAATAAATTTTACTTTGTCTTTAAGAATGTCACTTGCAAGCTGGGTGGATTCATAAGCCGTGGCAATATCCTCTATTTCTTCTAGTGTAGGATTTTTCTTTTGTGTTACGGACTGCATCATGCGGAGTATGAAACACTATCATATCGCGTATCATCATATCTGCATATGATTGTCTGCAACCTTCCTTACCGCAAACAAAAGCACAGCTTCTTGCCACTCCTTTTAAGTCCGCGATTCACTCCGAGTACAATTGGCTAGGAGACATTTTTGTGCGAAAAAATTTACAGCGCGATGCCAACACATGCAATTTTGTCGAAAAATGGCGAGTTAGTTTTTCCGTGAGTTCTTTAAAAGTGTGTGTACTTACATTCTCTGTTTCAAAGAGCTTCTTCAGTAGTTCGTTTACGTCTGGACCACACTCCGACAGAAAATGCGACTTCTGGAGGCTATCGTCTTCTAGGGAATTTGCCTTGTAATGTTGTTGCAGCTGAAAAAGATAGTTCTCCCAACTTTCTTTTTCGGAATCAAACTGGCGAAATGGTGGAATCGATGAAGCCTTCTCCATAAATTGTTTGTTGGACTCAAACATCTTTTCCATAAACGCTTGTTGCTGCGACATCAATATTTCTATTGCTGCCTTATCCATTGTCGGTGAGTTGAGTTTCACCAATCCTCGTCGCCAAAATGTTGAGTTTTCAACATCAAATAAAAGTCTGATGCTTTTATATAAAATGTAATTTAATAAATTCAAAATAACCTCTAAGGCGAAAAGTAAAATTGAAAGTGAAGAAAAACTCTAAGTCAGAGTTGAATAGCAAATCAAAACATAGATTGATGTTTGTATGTTGAAACAAGTGACTTAAAGCTAAGTTGCTGATACTTCAAAAAGAAACTTGAATATAGCCCAAACTGTTAATCACTGCATCTTAATGATTTGAATTTCTATGCTTTTTATTACAACTCAGAACAACTCAAATCACAATCTTCATTTCAAATCTGTTTCTAATTCTAGACAAAGTAAAAGTGAAATTTCCATTTTTGTTTGTTTCAATTCGGTTCCACTTGATTTATTTATTTCTCTTCTTTCGAATGGAAATTCCAGCACATCTACCCCGTATTCAAAAAACTTCTCATCATGTTTCCGAATCTAACAAATTTCTCAGAAACTCTTGTGAATAAAACATCTTCTCCATTAATAGAACTAAATCCTTTCATTTCATTTCGAAAATACACCCAAGCTCGCACAAGTGTTACATCAGCCAGCGCCGTCATGTGAAGGCACAGAGATTGCAATACACAGATCCAAACTAAAGCAATCAGATTGATTTTGGGATGTCATGATTTTCATCTTAAGCCGGATAAAATCACTGAAGTGTTTACGTCTCGATTATGCAGAAAGGCATAACCATATACCTACAAATCTCCTACTTTGCCTTGCCTTGATTTCAAATATAATTTTCCCTTTCCCCAATTGCCTGCGAAATTCGACTTAGGGATTTGAAAATTTCAATCAACCAGTGAGGCGAAAAAGGCATGTTGTATGTAAGCCAAGAAAATTTCCTATATTAAAAATTGTAGGGTAGGTCTACGAGTATATGTGTGTAGGTATGTCGTAACACGTTGATAAAGAATCGTTGGGTCATTAAGCGGAAACGTTGAGGCGGAAAGCTCATGTTACATTGATACGGTATCAGAATTTAATTCCATTTGTTGCTTAAAGCCACTCATGAGCAAAATATTTGACGGATAACGAACATTTTTTTGGTAAGACACCCACTCAAAAATATTACATTGAGGATTTTTGTTTTTTTCATTTTCTTTTTAAAGAACTCCTGCGAGTTGACTTTTGTGTGAGTAAGGGACACTTCCGTTTCCGTTTATCCTGAAATTTTTCTTTCTGTCTTGGATTGATTTTGGCTGGCTTATAGCTTTTTCGAACATCATATCTGGCTGTTTCCCAAGAGGTATATGAGATTTTTGAACTTGTTACGCTCCATTGCAGTGGATTGCTTCGAGCAACAACACAATCGTGGTGCACGACTTTGTGTTGTACGTTTATGGATAACCATTTTGCCAAAAGTCCTATACATAGACATTAGAAACTAGGTAGCGCATGTTGGCTGTGTTAAATTGAAGGGGGATGTTCGCAGGTATTGACTGTCTAGTTCGAGTTGCACAGCAGTCAGTTGTGCTTGTTCTAGTGTAATATTCGATTTCAGAAGCGTTGAAATGTTGAGATGATGGAAGAGTAAAAAAACCCTTTCGTGCTGGTACGCCAAACTCTACTCCAATTACCGTTCAAAAAGGACCCTGACTTCACTACCGTCACTGTAGCTCGTTATTATCTTCTTCAGTTCCTTCATTTTGTATGTTGGTTTTTTTTTGTTTAGTTGGAATCATTCAAACTGAATGGTGGTCAGAATGCATTCTAGTTCGGATGGAGCTTATTTCGAAGAATTTTCTGAAGGGAAGGTGTTGGTTCCAAAGAAATTTAAAAATTTGTCTATTTTGCTGTCATCTGAAACGTTGGAAAAATCATGTTTTCAATCAAATGCTGCAGATTTGTAGAGACTAAAGTCAATCGGGGAACGTAACCAGTTCTGGGAAAAGTGACTTTAACTGATAAAGAAAAAGTCATCAAGACAAAAATACAGTCCATTGACTCACTCAAAATTGTTGATTTGTGTTCCGGTAAGAACTGCAATCGATCTATTAAAAAGTCATTCACTTAAAAACGTCATTCAACTTAAAAAGTTTGTTCGCCAAAAAAAGTGTCTATGATCTATGAAGTGGTAGAGGAAGCATTCAAGTATTAGGGTCCATGTTTGACATTAAAGTAGTATCGAGGATAATGAGGAGCGCTAAGGTCAAAAATACAGAACAGCAAAACATGCCATTTCTCAATTTAAGCAGGACCGCACAACCTATTCGAAGATTTAGATAATAATGTTGTAAGAAAAAAAATCCAACGTTAACAAGGAGCTACACGCTCTCTAATGTATGAACACAAGTACTCATATTTTGTGACTATATGAGCGATTTCTGTATTATAAGAGAAAACCACCAATAAATAAATTGGCATCCTTCCTAGAGATCGTTGAGGATGTTCCAATAAAATTGTGGAATCATATCAATAATGGGTTGTGTGGTTCACAACAGAATTTATGTTTTCTTTAATAATTTTTGACTTTTGGTATTATTGGACTTTCGATTTTTATGAGCTTGTTTTTGTGTACTTTATTGATTTTTCGTCTATTACATGATTTCTTAATCACAACAACAAATATTTTACGAGAATGGGGTAGTAGATTAAATTTGAAATGTTGTATGAATCAAGAACAAAAAAAAATCACTAGGTTTATATAGGAAATATTTGGTATTGAAGTTCGTGATGCAAAATGTGTATGCTTGGCTTTCATAAAGCTTTTAAGATTATAAAAGCAAAAACCTTCCATTAGAATAAAACCGTTATTCAATTTTTCATAGAAAAGTTAACTGAGTTATAAAAACTAAAAATATGCACTTAAAAGCTTACTACGTTGCGTGGAAATCATTAAAAGTTTTTCTTGACTAATTAACAGTCTGCATTTTCGAAGAACAACAGTAGTTATGAACGTATAAGAGTACATTATAATTTATTTTATAACTATAAATGGTATTTTTTTTTTGGGATAGTAAAAGTCGCAGTAATCATTACGTTGATGATAAACATTGAATATGAAGGTTTTCTTTTTTTTCACTATCTGATAAAGTCGAAAGAGAGCTTATAGCAAGCAACATCTAACGACCAATAGTCTTAACTCAGAAAACTGTGTTATAGAGCAGATCATCACCTAGTGCAGTGTAAGTTGTTAGTAGGCAATCTAAATCTAACTTACTTACTTACTTAAGGTGGCGCTACAGTCCGGTGTGGACTTGGGCCTCAAACAACAGTCTTCGCCAGCCAGCTCGGTCGCTAGCTAGCTGTCTCCAGTTTTGCATTCCAAGTTGATTGAGGTCCTCTTCCACTTGTGTGCGCCACCTGAGTCGCGGTCTTCCTCTCCTTCTGTGTCCCTCAGGAATAGTGTCGAAGGCTTTCCGGGCCGGAGCATTGGTGTCCATGCGCTCTAAATGACCGAGCCATCTGAGTCTCTGGACCTTGACCCTTCTGGCTAGGTCCACGTTGTTGTACAACCCGTAAAGTTCGCTGTTGTATCTCCTTCTCCATTCTCAAGTGGTCTTTCCAAATCCCCAGCATTGACTGCGATTCTACTATGATGTTCCCTTGATTATCTCTGCAGGCATCGGTTCCTGCTCGATGACCTTGAGCCAGCTGTTTTACCTTCCTATAAAACCTCCGAACTTTATTCCTGCTTCTTATGCTCTCTCTTTTTTCTCCTGAGCAGCCGGCGTTCCTCTCTCCTCTTTTGCTCGTAGAGCTCACGAGCAGCTCTTGTCCTTCTTTGCAGCGCCGCTTTGTATGTCTCCTGCTTGGCTGCATGGGCCTGCCTGCATTCTTCGTCAAACCAGGGGTTTCGTTTTGGTGGCTGTGTGAAACCCAGCACATTAGAGGCGGCATCTCTAACTGCATTCTGGCAATGTTGCTACTGGTCTTCGATACTTGATGTTGGCGGCATAGGACTCCTTAAGAGGTTACTTGACACTCGATCAGAGAAGGATCTGGCGATCTCTTGCGATTGTAGCCGTCCGATGTCAAATCTTCTTGCAGCATTTCCTTGTTTTGGCCGTTGTCGGGATATTCGTAGCACTACCTTGGCTACGACGAGGTAGTGGTCCGAGTCGATGTTGGCTCCTCGGAAAGTTCGAACATCTAGAATGCTGGACAAGTGCCTTCCGTCGATCGCAATGTGATCAATCTGGTTGACGGTTGATTGATTATGGATGTTGAGATGTGGGAACCAAGTGCTTGCTACCACAACATTTCGCCCTGCAGCAAAATCAGCCTGAATCCGTTGTCGGAAGTGGTGTCGTGCAGGCTGTGCTTTCCGACTTTTCCGCCAAAGATGCCTTTTTCCCAGCTTTGCGTTAAAATCTAAATCTAACACTTACACATAAAATGAACAAATTTATATACAAATAAAAAAAAATACAAAATTAGACAAACAAAAAAACATTTATGAGCGTGCCACTTTGGTTTTAAGTATAGTTTTGAGTTTATTTTTATCAAAATGCAGGTCAATTAGATCTGTATTACAATTCAAAAGCCTAATCCGTGTCAAGGGTTCATGCATTCCATAATTGGTCCTATGTCTTGGGAAACTGATAAGTTCAATGCTACGAAGGTAATAGCCTCCTCCCCGATAATTAAAAAGTATAGTACTGAGAAGGTCTGGTGCATTTGTAATGCCAGTAATAAATTGATGAAGGAAAACAATATCATTATTGGTCCTTTTTTGAGACAACGTTTGCATTTGGAGCAGTGAAACTCGATTCTCATAAGATGGCATATTTTGAGGATCCTGTCACTGTACAGTTTATCAACCGTCAAAATGGCAGGTAGTATTTATTTTGTCAAAATTTGATTGTTTGTTTGTATTTTCCCTTTTTTCGGCTCTCCCCGAATGCAGTCTTACACAATCGAACGATTGTCAATTACATTCATTTCACGGCTTATAAATATGTAGGTACTTCTTACGAAGCAATTTATTTATTGTGTCTTCTTATCGAGGAAAAAAATTAATGTTTGCTTATATTTAGAGAATTTATTAACTATTAAAAAAGTAGGGTCTAATATTGTGTAGTGTATAAAGTTTGGAAGCAATTAGGGCTTACAACTTTTTAGTTGTTTCGTTCTTTCGAGTCTAATTTTTGCCCATTCAAAGAGAATGTTCTCGGGTAAATGTCAGGTGATTGTGGGTGTATTTCCAATGCCTCCTGCTTTAGTAAGAAGTGAAGTTGCCTTCAAAATCGATTTGTACAGCACTGTCATTTTATTCGTCTATAGGATATCAATTTATAAGGATCGTGATCCATATTTCCTATTATATTATATATATGCTGCAAGAAAGTCTGATTTCAAACTTTAAAAATTCTCATTTTTATATTTCCTTACAGAAGTTAGAACTGGCAGCCATCAGACTAAAACGGACGAAAAAGCTTTCAAGAGAAGTTCTTCGGTTGATTTGCGGTCCTATCTGCAGGAATATAGAGTGTAGATGATTTAAACAATAACTTGAAGGAATGGACCGAGAAAATGATAAGAGAGTATTTCCCAAAGAATTTAATCCTCGCCACCTTATCAACGAAACTACCCCTACAACAAAATTAACCTCATCAAAAGCCCACACATGAAAAAATTAATAGATCATTACAAATGTCCCCCAAATTCTTCAACATTCCCTATACTCAATCACCAGGATCAATATCCATCTGTCTCAGAAAAAAAGGAAGAAAATCAAACAAAATCCAATAAATTAACTTCAATAAAGATCCGAACAAATAAGACCCACAGTTACTCCTTGTTAATAATGTCGAACCTTTTTTTCTGTATTTTGGTTGTGGTAGCCTCTTCTGCTATTATGGCTAGCTCGTGGTATCTAATACATCTTACTATGTCAATTTTAATTGCTATTCTTCTCATGTCCCTGGAGAGTGTATATAAATGGCACAAGGCACACACATCTAACTCGCCCAAAAACACTAATAGGAAACTTTTTCCATTAGTACTCTTACTCTTGCTAGAGAACCGAAACCATAAATTGACCTATTCCTTGGGCTAAATTTATTACACCGCCAACATGCAATATACCATTTTCATTTTTTTTTTTTTTTTGGTTGGTGTGTAGTTTTTGGTATCTCTAAGATACCATTGCCTTTACTATACTCGTGGCTTGTGTGTAAAACTACAGATAGAAATACTTCAACGGCGCCGCCTGTGATTTGCTTTTAATTGAAATCAATACGATATTAAATTACCACCAACAAACAAAACGAGACGAGTTTGTGGTTAAAATCGGCTTACTTCATCGTAAGTTCTAAATTACAGTTCAGCTTAACACCCAACGCGAACGCCAACGCATTTGAAGAACACAAACTTCACCACCTCCAATAGAAAAAGGAATTGGTTCTCTAGTAGAAACTTAAACGAGCATTAGTTTTGCGAGTGGGAGTTGAGGGACTGGCAGTTGGTAAAATCGCAATAATGCTGTGCTGCTAGTACAAAAGCTATGTCGACCGCAATTCTAATTTATTGCTTTTAGATATTGGACGTTCAAGTGGGCCATTAAAAATAACTTGCTTACACTCGATGTACGGAATAGATGCGATGCGATGCGAGCTCGAAAGCAATATCGCGATCTGAGCAAATAGTGGGCTTGTATCCTGCCAGTTTCTGGTGGACGTCCCTGAGCACTGAGCACTGCCTCCGGCCGCCGGAAAAGAGTACTTTCGGAATTATGCTCGTAAGTAAGAAAGAAAAATAAAACAGAAGTTAGAGGACGAGCGCAGCACTCAATCCGCGTGAGGCAGGCATTTACAGAAAGTTGCTGCAAAATAACAAAACTACTACTACTATACTGCAGTTATTGCAGAAGGAATAGATTTATGTAGGAAACTCGACCGACGCAGCTTGACGGTGTGTACTCACCTCATTGTAAAGATTAGAAATAAAAAAAACAACAGAATTTCTTCTCTTGAATAAAAAGAATGGTTTAAATAATATCTAAACGTGCAACTAAAAAAAAGCAAATTACAAAAATTGGGTCCTTGATGTGTTGTGTATGCACTCTGAAATTAGTTTGCTCAGGCGTGCCATTTAAAATTACCAGGTTAAGTTGAAACTATGTCAGAGAGCTCGCATTAGGAGGAAGAGGGCGTGCGCTTATCCCATTTTCGTTTTTCATTTAACTCCAACAAAGCTATTCCACAACAGTTAGGACTGGGTGTACTTTTCCTTCAAAACACTGACTGACTGCTGATGTTTGTTTTAGTTAGAAGCTGAATGAAAATGAAGATGAGAAGGTATCCCTTAATTTAAGCCACTCGACTGTAGAACAAAGTGATCTTATGCACGAGACTTGTGCTTCTGTTCTCATTCAGGATGTGATGGGTACAACCACTGGGGCCAATTGCATGTTTTAACATTAAGAATGAATAAATATAGAATGCAGACATGAGTTCCCATTTTGTTGAAAAAAAAACATGCATAGGTACCTCCAAAGAAGTCAAAAACAGTAATTATTCTACTAAAGAGAAATGGTAAAATTTTCTTATTGTTACCAACTAATTTTCCACTTTCCTTACTTTTCATCCCGCGTTATGAAAATAGACAAGAATGAAGCTTGATTTTCCAACTTTTGAATTAAGGCAAAGGTACACAAAAATCTGCATTCTAAGAAACATTTTGTATCAGCAGGTTTTAGGAGCAAAGAATTCATGCCTATGATTTTTTGGTGGAAACAATCCGCTTTTGTGAAGAATGTGTATCCTTCCCACATCTTCAATTCTTTAGTTTTGATATTGCTCCAAAACTGGTAATTTTTAAAGTGTTAAAGAAGTTCACATTCATTTAAGGAACAAAACTCTGTGCTTAGTAAGTTGATACGTAGAGGAAGATTGAATTGACTTTATCACTAGATCATTGACCGTAAAAGACATGGTGCTTTAAAGGGCTTTAATGATTGAATAATGTTATTGTGACGAATAACATTTGAGTAGCACCAGCTAATAGGCATACGGAAACCTATCATTTGTCAAAGTACACTTCCGAAACTGTACGTAGAAACACCGGTTCAAAACCAAACCGGGATATCACATCACCTTTAAAGCCGGAGGAGGAAGGTCCGTTGATAAACTAACAAACGCTCTAATGGACGCATGCATACGTCGTCGCGAGTGTTGATGGGGTCACATCGTTGGAGAAATATTTCTTGGCCTTTCGTTGATTTTGACATTAATAGTTAAAAAAAAAAAACAAAACAAAAAACAAAAAACAAAAATTCAATCAATAAGAAAATAAGTTGAATAATAAATATTCAATTATGAAGTGTTTTCTGTGTAATTCTCTTATAACTGACAATGAAGAACTCAAAGTCAAATGCACATATTGCGATAAGTTTTTTCATGCAAAGTGCGTCAAACTAGAAAAACGTGACATTAAAATTCTCGCTAAAAGCTCCCATGGCTTCAAATGTGAAACTTGCCTTATCAGCCAGCTTAGTGACTCAAATCCTAATACTCTTGCTGCATCTGATTCCCAGTCTCTTTCCTTGCTTGTACCAAATAACGCCGTGCCACCTGCCCAATCCTATGCTCCAGTTGTAACAATTAATCCAACTTCTGCCGCCTCCTCGTCGATGAATGCAGAACAAAAAATAACTTTGTCAATGCTCTATAAATTCTTAAGCTCCAAACTCTCAACAGTGATGCACTTGAAAAAATCCGGTTTCTTGAAGAGCGCAATGTTACTCTGACTGACACCGTTAATATTTTGGAGACAAAATTAAACTCTTTGGAGCAAAGAGTTAAGCAGTGTGATATTGACATCGTCGGCATACCAGATGTTAATTCGACCAACGTCACAGAAAAGGTTGTTCAACTTATTAATACTGGTCTAGGCGC
Source organism: Sphaerophoria taeniata (assembly GCA_943590905.1). NCBI lineage: Eukaryota > Metazoa > Arthropoda > Insecta > Diptera > Syrphidae > Sphaerophoria > Sphaerophoria taeniata. The sequence goes on from OX016541.1 coordinate 33,704,535, forward strand.
ACAAATTGAAAGAGATGACATCGAATCATGCTACGTTAAGACTTTGAAGAGTAGGAGTGATGGCTCTAATAATGCTGTGTCTAATATAGTTTGCGTCAAGTTCTTCAAGCTCTCCCAGAAATTAAAGATAATGAATAAGTTGCGGACAGACAAAGTCATATTGTCAGCTAGTATATTTGGTGACCAATACAGTAAATAAAGGAAAACCAAAAAATAAAATATTCATCAACGACAGTCTTACTGCACACTCACGTTCACTCCTAAAGAAAGCCAAACAGCTGAAGCAACAGGGTAAATGTGATTTTGTCTGGGTTCGGAATTCATCAATATTCATCAGAAGAAGGGAAGGCGAAAAAGTCATTAAAATTAAAAGCGTGGCGGATTTTTCTAAAAACAATTTTGAATTTTCTTAATTTTATTAATAATGATAATTAATAACTATGATAATTAATAATAATAATATTATTTTTTTGGAAGATCCTCCTCATGATATTCAAAATAATAGTATCTTTTCTTGTATGAATAATGATGATGATAATGATTGTCTATGTATTGACCACCTTAACATAGCTACTTATTCTGGTTTCTCTGTAGTTCATCAAAACATTCGCAGTGTTCGAAAAAATTTTGATGTTTTCTTAGCTCATCTCGCTTCTTTAAAACATTTACCCGATCTCATTTTTCTGACTGAGATTTGGATTTTTGATTATGAGGTAACAAATTATTCAATTCCAAATTTTACGTTTTCTGCTTATTGTAATAACTCATACGCTGCGGGAGGTGTTGCAGTGTTTTATAGAAGTGACATCGTGTGCAATATTTTCTATCCGAGACTTAAAACTGCTGATTTGATTGTCGTAAATTGTGAGATATCTGGTGTTCGATTTTGTTTTGTTTGCGTCTACAGATTTCATTTCTTCACTATAAAGGCTTTTGTGGATGAATTTTTAATATAGGGTGTCCCAATAAGAGTGCACTTTTTAATTTGCAAATAAAACCAAGTATTTTATGACAGAGGTGTGATATTTTTATTGTATTGTAAAGAAGACATGTTCCGATTAAGTATGGAATAAAATATCCGGCAAATGACCCCCCCCCCCCCCCCCCCGGCTCCGATGACAGGCCATTAATCTTTTCATGAAATTTTCCATGACTTTTGCACAGAGATGTGGCTGTATCTCACCGACAACACGTTGGATTTCCGATTTGAGCTCAGGAATTGTTTCGGGTTTATTCGCATAAAGCCGAAATTTCACAAAACCCCAAAGGAAAAAATCGCACGGCGTTAAATCGCACGATCTTGGTGGCCAGTTCACATCAGAATTTCGTGAAATAATGTGTTCTGAAAATCGTTGCTGCAATAAGTCGATTGTTTCATGCGCAGTATGGCAATTTGCGCCGTCCTGCTGAAACCACATGTTGTCCAGATTCATGTCGTCCAGTTGAGGCCACAAGAAGTCCGTTATCACATACCTGTAACGAATGCCGTTCACACTCACTGTCGAATTGATGTTTTCGGGTTCTCGACAACACTCTCGTTTACAGCAGCAATGTTTACAAGAGACCGACCAATACGTTGACGCAAACGATTCTTATCATCCATAATTGACCCAGTTTCTTCAAATTTTTTGACCACTCTTCGAATGGTTGACATATTAGGTACACTCTCTCGACTGAAAATTTGGTGAAGTTTGCGAAGCGTAACTTTCCCCATTTTTGTAACGAGTTTTTACCATTATAACGTGTTGTTCTTTCAAAAAGCGCTTCATTTTTAGTAATCGGAACAAACAGAGGTGACATCTGCCAAATTTCAGAGTTCCTACTTGCATGACAAAGAAATTATTCCAATTTTAAAAAGTGCGCTCTCATTGGGACACCCTATATTTTTGGGAATTCAAAGTTGTAAGAACCTAGTCCTCTTAGGTGACTTCAATATTGATATTTTGTCCGAATCGGTTGATGCTGACAATTATCTAGCTGCTTTATCTTCTTTTGGGTTTCTGTCCTTATTAAATAAACCTACCAGGGGTACTTCATGTCTGGACCACCTATTCTTAAGATTACATAGAAATACGAATATGAACTTTAAAGCAGATGTAAGAGACCTTAATATAACTGACCATAGTTTAGTTATTCTACAATTTGACAATCTAGTCTCCAGAGCAGGACAGTCTTACTCCAAGAAATTCCAAAAAATTAACTTTGTTTCGCTTAAATCTTCTTTGACTTATGAATTCTGGGATGAAGTGTATGCAGCTGTGAACCCGTCAGTTGCCTTCGATCTCTTTCTAGACAAACTTCAATTTCATATTTCGAATAATAGTTTTTTTTCAGGAAAGGAAAGACTTAAAGCTAACATGCCACAAACCCTGGATGAATTTTTCACTGCTAAAAAAAATGAATAAAAAGAAAAAACTTTTTGGTTGTCTTAAAAAACATCCGAATAACACGAGGCTGAAAACTCTCTACGAAAAAATTTGTCACGTACTACGGTAATAAACTTGCTGAAAATTTAGGCAACTCTAAGAAAGAATTGGAAATAGTAAATGGTATTTTAAACAGAAATAAAAACGAGGTGAATATCATAATAGAAACGGAGAACTCCACTGAAACTGATCCTAAAAAAGTTGCTAACCTGTTTAATGATTTTTTCTTAAACATTAGTGCCAATTTATCAAATTTTCCATCTCTTGAAAATACGTGGTGCCGTAATAACACTATAATTGAAGATAGTTTTCAACCAAGAAGTTTTTACTTTACAAATTTTAGTTCGGCAGAAATACATAATATTATAATGTCATTAAAAAATTCAAACACTTCTTCCTATGATTTGATTTCCAGTATAACTCTCAAAAATATTTCATTTTATGTACATTTCCGATATCTAATGCTTCATTTTTAATCTCAGTGTTCAAAAAGGAATTTTCCCTGATGCCCTCAAAAAAGCCCTAGTTATACCCATTCATAAAAAAGATGCCACCGCAAGCCTAAATAATTACCGCCCCATTTCCCTCCTATCAGTTTTTTCTAAAAATTTTGAAAAAAGGTATGAAGATAAGAATGCTATCTTTTTTGAAAAAAAACAAACTTTATCAGTGACTACCAATTCGGTTTTATGACTGGGAGGTCTACGGAGGATGCTGTTTTAAAACTCTGTGGGGAAATTTATTGCAGCTTGAACAATTCTGAGGTACCTTCATCTCTGTTCATAGACATCACTAAGGCATTTGATACGGTAGATCACGTTTTATTGCTCGATAAATTATATAGATGCGGCTTCCGGGGTAACATTTATGATTGGCTGGAATCTTATTTAATGAAAATAAAACAAAGCGTCAAAATTCAAGATAATATCAGCTCAGAGAGGTTTGTAAATATGGGTGTCCCGCAAGGATCCGTCTTGGGACCGATCTTATTTTTGATCTTTGTCAATTCGCTTTTTGTTCAACCTTTTAAAGGCAGTATCACAGCTTTTGCTGATGATACTGCTCTGTCATATTCTTCAAAAAACTATTTTCAACTGATTACTGATGTAAATTATGATTTAGACTTACTGCGAAAATGGTTTATTACTCATCGTCTCCAAATAAGTGACAAAACAAAATTTATGATTTTTAACTTAAGAGGTAATATCTGCGAAGATTTTAAACTAAGTTATCATTCACCTTTATGTCTTCGATATCGGCTTAATAATGATTGCCAGCATAATTCCACTGCTTCCTTTAATGAAAACCTGCTTTGCTCTGATGGTTGTTTTCAAATTGAGCGCGTTGATAGTTTCAAATACCTGGGTATACTTATAGACTTTCGGATGTCCTGGAAAAACCATATTTCTAACTTAAAAGATTATCTAAACAAAGTTGTAAGGCAAATCTACCATCTCAGTCTGTATTGTAGTTTGCCTATCCTTAAATTAGTATACAATGGTCTATTTAAATCTAAGCTACAATATGGACTTTCTTGCTGGGGTGGAACGAATTATAACAAACTTGAACCATTGCTGATTAAGCAGAAACATGCTATAAGAATCATAGGTAGGGTTAATCGTAGAACTCCAAGATTTGGTTTATTCAGGAATCTTAATATTCTTCCACTAAAGCACTTATATTTCTATAAAGTATTGAAAATATTCTTCGAAAATTCTGGTTATTCCGCTTCTAGATTGTATGGATCTTATAGTTTACGTGTCAACAGCATGAATCTAGTCACGGTACCTAATATTAAGAAAGCACACTTTTCTCACTTTTATTTAGTTACTGCCCCTCGTTTATTTAATAACTTGCCAGAAAATATAAGATGCGAGAGAGTCGAACTTACTTTCTTAAGAAATATTAAGCTTTTACTATTTTCTTTGAACTACAGTGAAATAGACAGATTGTTACATGTAATTATTTGAGAATTTACAAAAATAACTTCAATTTCCTTGCTTGAATTTTGCTCTATTTTAATTTTATTAATTTTCTTACATAAAATAAATGATCCCCATCAATTGTTTTTAAGATAAATTTTGTAACTTGATGGTGCATCCAACTCTTGGACAACAGGATGTTCCTAACTATTTTATATGAAGCTTTAAGCTATTGCTAATGTAGATATTGCTAGTATATTTGAATATTGTTAGCTTTAAGTCTTCATGTGAAAAAAAGTTTGAAAAAAAAAAAACTTCTATGAGGTTTCGTCTTGAATGGCAAACATGTCTGCCTTCCAACAATTAAGGGTTTCCACTTAGTTTTGAGTTGAAGTTTTCCCCCTTTTTCGTGCTTCATAACATACAGGTTAACTGCTGTTAAGCTGTGACTAACTTAAACCGGAGTTTAAGCTGGAGTCTCACTTTAAACATGTTAAAGTTGCTACTTTTTTATTAAATGTGAAAATATTTTTCACTGCTTTCAATAAAATATTATTGTTCTTGAATATTTATTTTGACAAAACAATTTTATTGATTAAATTAAAAAAAAATACATTGTGCGTCTTGCATTGGAAGTGGGGTATAAAGTGAATGTGTTTCCTCCATTTTCTGTGGTTCCGTCAACGTGACACACGATAAATTTGATCCTGAACTAAGGAGCTGGTGGATTGATTGTTCTGATATGTTTGATGATTATGCGCAAGAATGGAAGCGAAATGATAACTGCTTTATCCTTAAGGGACGAGCATAAAAAGACACAAGTAAAAACGAGAGATATGTACGTTAGTTAGGTCAGCTATTGTCAGGCAGGTTGTTGCAGAGCATCATGTTTTTATGCATTTGTGTAATTATCATTGGCAGCCTCCAATTGGAAGAGAAGAAATACAGCAACAAAATTACACTACACAAACATGAGGAAACAACAACTTCTTTAAAACCAAAAAGCCTTCAAAATTGTCTTACTGTTAACGCTGTGAATTCATCTTCTTTCATCGCATTTAATCAGGTCCATAGAACAATTTTGAATTTACTCGCATGCAATATGTACTTCAAAGTAACAGGTATTATAAAGTAACTTGATTTCAAATTCATATTTCAGTTCTAAAAATTTCTATTTTCTTTGACATTTCTGCTGTTTAGAAGGAAAGTTGTAATAGAGTTAGTTCTTCAATAAACTCTAGTTTAGTTAAACAGAGCTAGAAAATAGTCTATGAATAGAAGCTGTGTTTTCCTTTGCTGTTAAGCTTAAACTGTCTAGAAAATTACGACTAAAATAATTCTCTATGAATATTTCCTTTAAAAGTGGTTTTTAAGTGCATAAATTTGTTGAGGAGTCGTTTTTTGTCTATAGCTGAGGTAGTTCAGCGGATCCAGGCTAGGCCTAGGAAAAGACGTAAGACTCCGGATTGGGGGAATAAATATATGTCATTTATTATGTTTAATTCAATCGAATAATAAACGTTATAAGTCAACAATTTGAATATTAAATTCGAAAGCTGTCTCTTTAACATAAATATTAACTTATATATCAATATATCAACTAATGTACTATGCTATGATTAGGAAAAGATAGACCTTGACAAAAAAGATATGTATAGTTAGTTGGATAGAAACGAGTACGTATACAGTAAGAAAAACGGACCGGACGGTAGTATTTCGCGTTGCTTTAACGAGTGTCAGCGTCAAAAAATCACGAATCTGTTGCTACACTACGTTCCTGGGGTTTTCCACTGAGGGATAATTATCTTCGCTACTAAGTGCAATATTATAACCAAAGAAACTCTCAAATTTGGTGTGAAAAATTACTCTCCATTACCATTATTGAATATTGCAAATACAGACTGTGAACTACAAACACAAAATCCAATATGTCACTTGCAATCTCCGTTTGGCTTGCTATGTGTATATAAACAACAATGTTCAAATGTGTAACCGTTAAAATTCAAAAATTCGTAATTCGCCTCTACAGCTTAACGCTTGTACGGCATATGAGCAGGTCCATGCGACCCAGTAGTACATTTTATTTAATTAAAAACGCAGCACTTTAAAACTGACCACAGAAGAAAAAGGCACTTCACTCATAAAAAAAGATTATACCTCGCCTATAGTACTTAACGACCGGCTGACAATATTCCCACAGATTGGCCTAAAGAAACAATAGATTTTTTCTGCATAATAATGTCAGCCTTTTTCTATGTCATCTCTTTTCTTTCTACTTTCCACTCACCATTTTCATTTCCACCGTCACCGATGTGTTGTATTTCCGTCACCGCCGCCACCGCCGCGCCGGCCGTAAGATATTCACACTTCAAGTTTGGTGAGAATAATGATAATAGTGTCCTCAAGTAGGATTTAGGGTCTACGTTAATTTCAGTCATCGGTGGTTCAAGAGGGTACTCAACTTTCGGCAAATTCCTTTTTTGTCTTCTTTTCTAAAAGCTGCTTTTAATTACCAATATCAAAACAGGTAGTTAGGTTTGAAGCCTTAGGAGGACAATTTGGGATAAGTTTGTATTTTTTTTATTTTTTCGGCTCTCGCATAGCTGTTGGCTGTTGGGTGAGTTTGGTGAATTTAAAGTGCCATTTGCTGTTTAAGTAAAACGAACGCACTTCGAAGGCTGCTAGTTGGTCGGGACACGTTTTTGAGGATGCAACTCTCTCCGCTAGTCATTGAGACCATAAACAGCACTCCATAGTAGCACAAAGGAAGACAACAACGAAGGTTGAGTGAACAATATTCTGATAATGGCCAAGACGAAGAACCTTCACTCTGATGATGCGATGCGATGGTGTGATAATATCTTGACATTAATGAATATAAGTTTGAGTGGATAGAGGAGTGGGTATTATTCTTTTCCTTTTTATTCTGCTTTTCGTTGGTATTTTCTAATTTCTTTTCTCTGGGGGTCTTGTTGTTGTCTTCTTTGCTTTTGCTTCTGCTTTTGCTCCATCAAAATGGTTGCGTGTTATCTAGGGCATCGTTTAATTGAAAAACTTTGAGGAAAAGTGCTGATGTTATGTGGTTAATGAATATGTGACGATGAGCTTAGAATAGTTTAGTTATGTCTGAGAGGATTGTATGAGAACATAAGCTGTTAGTGAGTCCTTAATAAAATTTAATTACAAGCGTTTTTTTTCGCCCGCTTCCTTTTTGCACAGTCCAATCGAAGCCAACTTGTGTTCTTTGAAGAAATTAAGACACGAGGAAACCAGAGTGGAATTTCGAAATGATTGGGGCAGTGACAATAGTGAGTCCATTATGACATTGTATTGGACAGGGAAACAGGGAAGTCATTAATAAAATTAAAAATTTTAACGCTCCTTTGACATTTTGTACATCTCCACGCACGTGCTTAATTTATGGATCTAAGATTCTTGTCCAACTTAAGCGTGAGGACGCTTTTATTAATTTAAGCATCATTTCGACAAGGAAGCAAAATACATTTTATTTGTTTAAATATTCATTAGACAGTTATAAACATCATGAAGCCCCCCATCATGAAGTGTCCTTGAATGTAGTTGAAGTCTGCAATGTTTTTTCTTCTTCTTTGCGTTCGCTTGTTTGTCAAGACGATAAAAATAAAAAATGAGCACAAACAAAACATCAAGTAAACCCTCACAAGTCTCCCGCATTGATGCGAATAAAACGTCTTTATGATTTTTAATAAAACCAAAGACGTTTTTTTGACGACTCTCCTACTAAAGTCATTCATAAAGCTGGCGCTCTTTTTGTGTCACACTTTGTTGGCATCAACATTCCCGCTCCATCGGCACCATCGCAAAACACGGGCTATAGAAAACATAAAAGAAATGTTTATAGAGAAGTTGAAAATATGTAGTCACCTATAACAAGGCATAAACAGAATATAAAAAAAAATAAGCGCAGAATATACAACAATGACAACCTAGATACGTTTATTCAAAAAAACGAGGCTTCGCAAAAAGATCGACACATTTTGTCTTCTGAAAAAATATAAACTCATATAAGCATGAATAGATTGGTAAAAAAAGTTTAAACTAGACAAAACAACGACTCAAGGACTTTATTTTGGTTCATGTTGGTGTGCTGAATTGCTGAGCGGACAATAATAACTATCACTTGTGTCGCACTGTAGCTACGGTTGCCAATAGGGGCCATAATTTTTCTATTGTTCTATATGCATGGAAAAACTACATTTTTGCTCGCATTCATCAACATTTAATTTAGTTGTTTTTATTGTTTGCGTCTGATGGTCACATAGTCATATTTTGCATATCGTAAATGTGACAGTAAATATTCGTACAAATGTAGACATACCGTATTAAAGAGAGGCAGACAGAAGCAGTAAACTTTTTATTTGCATATTCAAAACATTTCTGTGTTTTGTAACGTAATATGCAAACGATTTTTAAATTGCAAAAATTCAAACTTAAAATTTCAAATTTTATTTAAGTTGCTTTTGATGTTTCTCTGCCGTTTTATTAAAAACAAACACTGGTTATCGTCTTGTCCACAGGGGCACAGAGACAAGCAAAGCGATTTTAGGGGCATTCAGTAGATTACTATCGAATCTGTGTCGAATGATTTCAGTGCGCAGTACATTTAGCTGACTTAATAAGAATAACAATTTTATTTGTTGTTTAATTATGTTTATACATCCTTTTATAACTTTCACTGTCTTTTATTGAATAATTTCAAAATTCACTACCATTTAAATTCGGCTATAGTGAGCGCACCAACAACCGCACCCAAGCAATGCGCAGTTCTTTTTATATATTTTGTCGGCTGCTACTACTGACTCAAGGTAATTGAAGGATCGCATTACATCAACCTCGTGTTCTTCCACCCTAGTTGTTCTCCTTCTGCCAACGTTTTCTGTAGATGGAACAACATACTAGTACTTGTTTTTTTTTCTCATGTATATGCAGATCAAGATTTTCTCCGCCTGATGCTAAGCAACTGGGACAACATGGGAAATCATTGAGACTCAACTCCACATATTTTTTGGTGCAAGCAAGAATTGTAGTACTGCCGTTGTATATCTGAGAGTCCAATCATATGAAAAGATCATGTTTGTGTTCCCCAATCGGATCAAAAACGAAAGTAGCAAAGATTAAACTCATGTCAATACCGAGGTTAGAACTTGTAGCAGTTATTGGAGCCAGATTTACAGAATTAGTCAGTCGTTTTCGCTTCGTCTCAACCAAATTGTGCTGTCCTCTGTAACTGTTCTGAGTTGGTTGAACTCCAATGCCAAAGCTGTGAACGGTCAATTTGTCAATTTGACCCAAGAAATCACAAACATTGCTAGTTGGAGGTGCATGCCGTCCGAAATGAATCCAGCATATGATGTTACGAAGTAGAAGAAAAAACCATCACTAGGCATGAATGATCATTGGATGCAAGTTAAAAAATTTCTGAGTTGCTGAGGTTCACAGCATATGTTTGCCGTTACATGGACGTAGTACGTGGTATAAAAATAGTAAACCTTCCTTTATCTTCTGAATAATACGGACAGACAGAGTGTGTGGTCTACAGATATATTCAAGCTGAATCGTTGCCATCTGATCAAGAATTCGTTTCATCAGCAAGAATCCTTGGAAAGAAGTCAGCTCAGTGCTCGAGTGTCTTACTCTCTATGAAAACGTATTTAGTCGAAAACGGACAACGGTTGACTATACACAAGACGTCCAGTACATTGCGGGACTATGACTTTTTTTAAACGTGTGAGGAAACGTTTTTTTTGCTGCCAGATGAATTTGGCCAAGGCATCTCGTCATGAAATGGCAATTTTGCTAGAAGTTCGAGTATCAGCATTTACACCACCTTTTTCGTACACCAGTGTTGACTGCGGTAAAGGAGGTGGATATGCCTCTTTACATGTCTTGTAACAAGATCAATCCGTATAGGACGGACTCATTCTTTTTTTGTTATAGACATTTTTAAGTAAGAGAAACCGTAAGAAAAATGTTTGCCGACCGTGAAAAATTTCGTCGGAGAGGAAATAATTACTAAATGCAACCTTAAAATCGTTTATCAATGTAATGCAAATTAGTTTGGCATTGGCGCTTCAAACCCCCGGCCTCCCCCCATATGAATGGTAGAGAGACATAAACAATCATTTAAGCGGTAAGCCGTTGTAGATGATACTAAGTTGCTTAAAACGAACGTACTAATGTCGCAGCAAGACACTTTTGGAAGCGTTGGATTGTCGAGCACTTACCCGACCTAGCTAGAAGAGAAAAATGCGGTGAAAAAAGGGAAAAGCGAGAGAATGTAATAAAATATCACTGAACTTAACCACTTAGATCCTCTGCCTGGGTGCTGCCATTCTTTGCAAACCTTGGTAAGCCATTTTTGTTATTTCTTTTTCACTCTGGATTTTTCAACTAGAAAACGGGAGAGCAAACAGCATTTTTAAGAATAAAAATTGAATTTTTTTTAGTTAGTTTACGAAAATTAAGCCAAATAAAGTGTCAATAAAACGTTGTTTGAGTTTAACTCGTAATTAATTTGTTAAATTTCTGGCCACCGACCTCCAACCTAGAGTCCTAGGTCAGGTCCACCAAAAACTTTCCACTGCATATGAAACTGGAAATGTTCCAGTTAAAAGACTTAAGTTGATGTTCTACAAGTTCGGTAACGTAGATTAACAGTTTTTTTCTCTATTGGTGGACGTGATTTAACTCCGCTGTGCTAGCCATAAAGGGAAACTCAAACCCAACTAAAGTGATTAGTTTGGTTATATTTTTTCATTATTAGTTTTCATAGTTTAAAGACATAATTAATATGTTCAACCTTCGTTCTTTGGGCTGTCCTTCTATTTCTCCATCTCTTTCTCACATGAATAAGTTGGCAACCTTGAATCCAGACGCGCTTCTGTTTCGAGTTTTGAATGTTGAATCCGGGTATACAGTAGATATGTTGCAACCTCACCCATTTGGTTTTAAAAAAATATGCCGCGCACTTTTCCTATTGCCTTACCACCCCCTGTCTGATTGTTATAGGATTATGCTTCGAACATTTGATGAATACAAAATGAGTTTCCAGAGCGCGATGAAAGATTCAGCAGCGAATAATCCTGAATGAATAAACATGCTGGCAAATAGCAATACCATTTTGTGTGAAAAGGTGGCAAAAATAATAAATTTTTAAATAAGTCCTTCGGTTATCCTTGTTCATGCATACACCCAAAAATCCCACCCAAATGTGTTATTCTCTGTGCGTATATGTCTGTACATTCTCAAACCCTAGAAATATCACCGAAGGAACAATGAAAATAAAAATAAAGCCAATGTTCTCTTTAAAGCCTGCCATCCTCACTGACATTATGCTTAGAATATTCAACGGAGGAAAAAGTGTATTGTTACTACTTGTTGTAGTTGAATACGGTAGGATGGCTACAGGCGAGGCGTATCGCAAGACCAGTCAACTACTCTGCTAACAAACAACTTTTATTGTGGATATCTTGTTAAGTCAATTGTAAGGCTATAAAAAGAGAAGAAAAAAAATATACAAACAAGCTTCCTTTGTTAAGAAAAGTACAACAAATGTCCAACAACTGCAAATAGTGAACGTGCAAATGCTGTGAAACGTTTGTCTTCTTATGGACTGTTGTAATGGAATTCATTTGCGTATATATGCCAGGAAATAACATTTTTCTTTTATCCTTGTTTCTTGTTTAATTTTTTTTTTCATTTGTGCTTTTTAATTGTGATGAAAAAATACATTGCAAGAACTATATTCACAATTTATATAAGCTCCTGGCTCTTATTTTTAAAGTAAGTAACAAATCAGCTAGTTCCTTTAAAAAATTTAAAATTTAACCAGAAGTAGGTTTTGCCTAAAGGGTTGACTAATTTTTGTTTTAACTATTCGATAGATTTGTGGACAGTTGATACCCATTTCGCTTCTTAATAAGTCATGCCAACACACTGAAACAAATCCATACGAAAATATAATGTTAAATATTGTTGTCCCAACGAAAGTGTCATTGGCTCTTCATAACCGTATGAATTTTTTCATACACTGAACGTAGAATTTCCAGTTCGAAATTCGAAATCTCGTTAAATGATGAAACTAACATTGAACCAATGAATTTATTTCTTAGACGTTAAAATCGTTAACGTATGAAAAAAATTTATATTCTAACGAAGAGCTTTGATCCATATGAAGAAGTTTTCATAAACCATTGAATTATTTACACAAGACTTATGTTAACGAAAAATGTAAATAATTATTAATGAAGTGTTAATAAATAATGAAACAAGTTCATAAAGCCAATGAATTATTTCCATTCATTTCATTTTTTATTTTTGAACTTTCATTTAATTGTGAAAAAAATTCTTACGTTTAGTAAAAATTTCATAGTTTAATGAAAACTTTACATTAAAATACGTTTACGAAAATGTTTTACGAAATGCCTCATTTACTTCCTGAAATCAGATCTGAGACTGGAAAAATGATTATGAAGCGTTTTGATTAAAGCAAAAAACTCTACGAAATTTTTCATTCATTCAATGTAAATTCCATTGGGCCAATGTAAAAACTTTTTATGAATCGAATCTCGTATTTTTACGAAAAATGTTGCTTTCATTACATAAGCTATAATTAAGTGAAACTATTTGATTGACCACCCTGCAGGCATTTGTAACTTAAAACAGTTATTTACCTCAATACCGGATTACATCATTGCCAGCAACAATTCTATTTTAACTCCAGCTCATCCCTCTTCTGCGAAGACAACCGCTTTGAAAAACTTTTACAATCACACATTGCAATAAAAAACCCAAACACTTCTCACATTTTGATGGCTCTCCAACTACATAAATGACGACAATAAATCCTCTTGACCAGTGGACAGATTAGGCTCATACAAAAAAAGACCGACCGACACACACACTACACACTCACGAGCCCCTATGCAAAGATAAAATTTTTATTTATCTCTAGCAAAGTCTTAGTTCTCACAGGATATGACTCACTAGCGGTATCACCTTTAGCTAGAGACGAGTGAGATATGGACGCTTTTAGCCAGCCAATCTCGAAATTCACCCTATGCACTTAAATCCATCCCAACCGACCCCCCTTTTAATCCAAACATAATCCTAACCTCGTCATTCAAAGATTCTAAAAATGAAAAAAAAGAAAATGCAAATTTTTGACGAAAGGGATTAGGATGTCCCGTTTGTCTGTCTCCGTGACAGCCGACGTCGACGACCGACTTTGACGACTACGACTACGACTACGACTACTGACAGGAGTTTTGTGCGTTTCATCGTTCTTCCTGACAGGAGAGTCCTATCCCCAAGGCATGTCGTTTCGCTTTGCTGAAACGTTGTTAGTTTATGTTCCAGAAGGTTCGGTTATTTTTAGCGACTTTTAGTGCACGACAACGCTTCTTTTTGAAATATGATATTGCTTATGTTTAGAAGTCTACAGAGCTAAACGAGCCTTGAAGAAGATTACAAATGGTATCAAATTTGGATACCGGAATTTCAATTATTTGTAAAATTGCATCCCAACGTCTCGGACTATGTTTAATCAAAATTTGGTCTTGTTTTGCTTTTGAACTCTGTCCTTTTAGCTTTCGTCTGTTCAAATTCCTTTGATTTTACGCTGGCAATTCTCTATTTGATCTCCACTCGAAAGTCTACAAACAGAAATATGAGAAAATGCTCCTGACAATAAAAAAGAACTCCCAAATCCCAATGCCCTCGGGGTTCAGGGACGTTCGTTTGTATCAATAAAAAAACAAGAAAAAAAAGTTCAAACGCATTTCCTGCCCAATATTATGATGTGATCAAAATTTTAATATTTCAATATTGTTAGCTATTCCAAAATGCCATGCGAAGTGACGGACGGATTCCTTGTGTCAGTTGGGTGTTTTAAGACACTCTCCGGGGATATCCATAATTTATAACTTTTCACTATGAAAAGTAGGAATACGGAATTTATAAGGATCAAACACTGGTGTCCTGTACTTATGCGAATTTCAACGATTAGGTTTCTTTTCTACAACATGATTTATGTGACTGTTGTATGGTTTATTTGGATTTATTGGGGAATTTTCATAACAGACCTTATGAAGGCCAAATTATGGACATTTTTTGGTGATGGACGTCTGATATGTGTTGGACGTTTAAAGAATATTTAAAAAGGGACTTGTCAAATGTTTGGAATATCTATTGATATCTCTCTTATTTGGTTTTGACCTTTTTTTGGGTACAGACTTCAGGGTGAAGGAAATTATAACTGAATATTGTTATTTGAATTTTTGTTATGAATATTGATATTGATTGATACACAAAGATATAGCCTGAAGTTCTTGAAAAAAAGCAGTGTCGGTCGATGACTTGATTCTTCTTTTTAACGGAGACTTTTCTCCGAGTGAAACCATATACATTGCTGAGGATATGCAAAGACTGCCACTCTTCCAAACTGTAAAACAGCTATAACAAACACAATTCTGCCTATATGCAGAACCATTCAATTTACGTGACGCAATCAACCAATTCCACCCACCCGACATTGGCGAAGTAAAATACCTAACGATATTTTAGCTCGAATCGCAGACGGGCTAGACGCCGGACTGTACAAAAAGGAGTATGCACCAGCTCATGTGCAAGATTTGGTCAGAAGGAAGCATGGAACCCAGCATCGTATGCTCGATCCTCAAGAAAGGAGATCCAAACCTGCAGGAGCCATGAGTCTCCTTAACATTGCCCTCAAAGTTTTGTCTAGAGTACTGTTTGAAAGTTTGGAGGCTTAAGACCCGGAAAGTGCACCATCAATCAAATATTCACTTTACAGCCGATCTTGGAAAAGACCCAGGAACTTCAAATCGATACCTATCTCCGATTTTGGCATGCCAGAAAAACTCTATCATTTGTGTAAGATGACGATGGAAACCTCACGCTGGCTGGTCGGAAAAAGCCTCACGGATGGATTTGATCTTAAAAAAGTTGGAGGAAAGGCAATGGGTTGTCACGTGATTTCAAAATCATTCTAGAAAAGATTGTGCAAAAGCTTCAACTTCGACACCATAGGCACATTATCCTTGAAACAAAGGACAATAATTTGGGCCTAGCGGTGAATCAGGGTAAGAGCAAGTTAATGCTGTCAACAAGGAAGGACATCAAACACCGTTGTCTTGAAACCAACGTCAGTATAGATAGACTTTACTTCGAGGTAGTTAAGTACTTTGTCTACCAAGGATCCGCTATAAACGACACTTCATGTGTGGTGCAAAGACATGGACCTTGACAACAGCGTATATAAACCCTTTGGGCTGCTTCGAGAGAAAATTTTTCGCTTCGATTTTTGGACCTGTCTGCATAACGACGTGCTCGTAGAGTCTTCGAATCAAACCCGGAAGGACGTCACAGAAAAGGAAGACCGTGACTCAGGTCGAAAACACTAGTGGAAGAGGACCTGAATCAACTTGGCGTGCGAAATTGGAGACAGCTAGCTAGGGAGATGGTTGGAGACGCTTGTTGAGGCCTTGTTTCGACCTGGAGTGTAACGCCATCTAAAGCAAGTTAGTGAGAAAGAACATCTTCTATTATTTTTTAATATGATTTTTGGCATAGGTATGGACTGGATACCACTGCTGGCTCGGGCGTGAATCAATTTTCGACTTTTTTTTAAACAAAAACACGTGAATGGACTTTTTCAAGTGATCAATCGTTTCGGGCTTACCGGTTGCGAAGACAACAGCGACATCACATATGCCAACAGAGCAGAGTCAAGCAGCGTTAAATCGCACGATATTGAAGTCAAATGTACGTGAAACTAATGCGGTTACCAAACGTTTCCTTCCATCAATTAACTGTGGAACGAGAAAATGATCTGAATCTAAGCCTTGCTTGGTGATCCTTAGGCTTCAATTCTTGAAATTCCAAACTAAACTAAGCATAAGTCACTTGAAAACTGGTTAACAGTATAAGCAGTGTTGCGAATTTAAAATTCTATGCCTGTAAGAAACATAAGTTTTTTGGGATCCATCATTGAGCCAAGAGCGTAATAATGTTTTCTGCATAATATCCATGTTAATCATAATGAGGCAATTTTTATTGACACTCGATACATAAATTCATTGTTAGATAAATTCTCTAGAAAACAAATTTTTTATGTTGTCCCATCTGGTTTGCCCTAAAGTGACAAATCAAAACGGAAATGAAAAAATTTATGAAAACAGACCACTTTCAATCCCCTTAACCCAAACCAGGACCCTTAAAAAAATTGCCAAAAAGATAATAAATAAAACTTCTATAAAGCCATGTTATATCCAAATTAATGGTCCCCATCTAGCTCATAACTCAGACCCTCGCAAACAGGAGATATGTTTATGTATTTTTTTTTCTTTTTGGATATCCCTTGGCAACACCATCCAGGAATTTGGGTACGGTACAGCACTACAGACACTAAAAACGTAGTTGAGAAACTACAGCTGCAATCAACATCACTTCTTTTTTCGTTTCTTTTTCGTAATATTTTTTTGTATTTTGATTCTTATTTTTTCTCCTCGTATTTGTATTTTTCGCCATATAGTTGCCTCAAGGATGTTATTTTCATTTCACCAAAAAATGCAATATATTCTGGAAAAATGATAAATTTATGTCAGGATGTCAGGACAGCACACGTTCTTCTCCTGTTTCTGATTTTTTTTCGTGTGTTTTTATTCAGTTCATATTTCGCTCACATAGCTATCTACATGCATATTTTTGAAAAATATTAATAATATTTTTTTTTTATTTTTTTTTTCAGGAGTACACTATGGCGTATACGTACTTTTTTCATAACTAACACATTTCTCAACCTGTATTTACTGGAATTTTCGCTGTCAAAGCAGATTTTTGAAGCTGGAACTTTTTCACTAAAACCTTACAAAATAATGTCGTCGTTTCAAGCATGTACCAAGCATCATCCAAAGCAGAGAATTGTCCTTCGAAAAATAATTTTAATAAATTGAGAAAAAACAATAACAAATAAAATAAGATTAGACTCTTTAATCGAAGGCTTATACCATAACATCATGTGCAAATGTTGAACAGACTCACTGTCGGAACATCAGTTAGAAATGGGATTACGACGATAATTGAACCTTCAGAACACAACACCACAACATGGCTCAATGCTACCTGATTCTGTTTGTCCTTTTTATGTATTCAGGTGAGTTTTTTTTGCGCACATAATAATATATTTTTTGGTTGGATTTTGAAAATGTTCGATATTGGAAATTGGTTGAAATCATCAGATTTATTTCATTTGATATAGTTGAAAGGCTACTTAAAGGACCTTAAAGTCTCCTCCGATGCAATTAGGTCACACAAAAGTGTCTGTATTTTAATAAAGATTAAAATTGAACAAGCACTCTTCTCGCTAAAATCTAAACACTGACACCGTCGAGTACAATAGTTCATAGCCACTCTTCGGCTTGAATGATCTTTTCATAAACGAAAACAAATTTGCATAAAGGCGTAATTTAAAACGAACATAAATGGCGCCAAACGGATTTAGTGTAATTGGCAATTTCAAAATGTCTGTCGGTCGTCGGTCGTCGCAAGGCACAGAGTGCGCTTTACTGTATACAGCACGCTCTCTGGTTTAATTTAGTTTTTCGTTTTCTATTTTTTAGTTGATGATGGTTTTGGTATGGGAATAAAATTCGTCCTTGTCCTTGTGTTTATTTTTCTCCTCTTTTTTGGGAATGAAAATCGTGAAAACACGGCAAGCAAAATGAACTAGTTTTCATTTCCCCAAGAGATAAGGTTCTCGCCAAGAACTCGACCCATTTAAAATTTGTCGACGTGAGCTTTGTACTTGTTTTCAGCAGCGATGCCAATTGTTATAAAAAATGTGTTGGTTTTCAAAATTATTTTCACAACTTTAAACTGCTCGAAAAATCTCGTCTCTTTGAGTTGGAGTTGAATTGTTTTCGGGTATTTTGCAAACTGAATTAAGTTTTTTGGGTGTGTGGCAGCACGTTTGCATTCCTTCCACGTTCTATTCATTTGGAAAAGAGAATTTATACTACCTTTTGCTTCCGGTTATCTGATGTGCGTTGGGATAGAAACAGTTTTTTTCGAGAAGGAAAAGCATGCAGATTGGATTGCTGGGTATTTCTAAGCTTTTGAATAGAAATTGTTATCGCAATATGTTTTTCTGAGTATTGTATTTTGTGGTACGACTATTCCCTTTGCAACTGCATTCTAGATTGTGGTTGTTGGACTGAACTGACTTGGTTCTGGGAAAAGAGCACATTCTCATAGAACCTCACGTTCTTTTAAAAACTTAACCCAGATTAGAAAAAAAAAACTGAACACAAATATGTTGAAAAGTTAATTTGGATTCTACTACTAACACCAAAATAGCAAGCAAATTATGTTACTTGAAATTCCCTTATTCATAACGAAGTTCTCACAAACCAGAACCCAACATTTTTGAGACCATTTTTCAAATCGAATGAAAGACCAGCCAAAAAAAAAATTGTTTTTATTTTTAAGGCACTTGGCCGTGAAAATTCATCTTAATTCATCCATTGTTTAATGTTCATCCATTAAAAATAAAATTCACAGACTTGTACGCATTCATCATCGTAAAAGCAATCACCTTGAGTCGAAAACAACTGACAGCATGCATTATCACTCTCACAAGCTACGTATTGAAAAGAAACGAAAATTATTAATGTTCTTTTTATATCTTTGTATTTAAGAAATGAAATTACATTTCATATTCATTGGAATATAATACATCATGAGAGCCTTAAGAAGGTGGCCTTGTAGACACTTAAGGAAGGTTTGCAAAACGAAATTCTTCCAAAAAAAAGGTTTTTCTTTTTAATACGAGTAAGTTAACTTGAGTATTTAAATTGTATGTCAAGTACATGGCATTGTATTAAGAAAAGAGGGTTTTCCTTTTTTTAAACTTGAACTTAAGGGACAAAACAAAGGTCGTGAAGTTAACGGCATCCTATGTGGAGCAGTCAGTCGTGTATGAAATAAAACGATAACACGATTTTAAGAAAAAAGAAAAATATTGTATTTAAACGATTTATCAAGAACGCAGGCTATGAAAAGTAGTTTTGTAGAGTATTGGAATGAATCTAAAGGTAAAGTTACAAAGGTAGTAAGAATTTTTGGCAAGAAATTTGGAGAATTGTTCTTCTTCCTCGGTTCTTATACTCGCTCGTTGTCAATGAGACTCCAATTGTCAGCCCTCCCCCGAAAGCTAACCGTTTTGCTAAGCAGTTTCCTGTTCTTGAGCACGTCAATAATTCAATGGGACATTCGTGCTGTGACAAGAGTCCTAAAAGATCTCAATATAAATAAATCAGCTAATCCGAAAGGTATTCCCGCTATTATTCTGAAGAGCTGTTCTTCCGCGGTGGCAAAAAAATTGTTTAAGCTTCCAAACAGCATTTGTACAAAAAAAAGGCAACATTTTCTTCTTATCGTCCGATTGCACATAAGTCACCTCTTTTCAAATAAGGAAACATTGGTAAATTATCAGCTCAAGAAATATCTTGTAGACCGAAAACTTCTTAATGACCAGAAGTACGGATTTCGCAGCAACAGGTCCTCTGGTGAACTGATGGCTTATCTCACCGAACAGTGGAATAAATCTTTACATCGTTTTGGAGAAAGTAAGAATGTTGCACTTGATATTTCAAAGGTGCTTGGTTAAGTCTGGCATTGTAGGTTTTTCATATTAATTTAGCATCAATCCATGCAACCGCAGTGTACATTAATTCTAAGAGATTACTCTATGTATTAAACTTACGTAGGTTTACTCATTTATTCTTTTTCGTACTGTTTTGTAAGAATCGTATGACCTATGTATTCATTAAAAACAACGGGCAATCGACTAATCCGATTATGTTTGTACATACAATGCGTTAACTCGAATGTTTAGTCTTAAGCTCGTATAGAAAATAAAGATCACTTGTTGTATAGTTTTCGAAGAGTAACGTTGTTTAATTTAACTCTAACAGCATCTAGCTCATTTATCGATAATGCGTGCTTTCGGTATCGAAGAATCCCTCCTTCGTTGCGTTAGACATATTTTTTCGTACCATTCAATTGTATTAAACGTTTTGTCTTTAACACTCTCTCTCAGTTTTATAAATGATCTCTTGTCTGCAACTTCTTATCTAAAACATTGTTTCGCTAATGATAGTAATCTTAGCTGTTCAGTGTTCATATTCGTTCCCAGACTGACAATGACAAACCTCCTCTTCGGATGTGGAACTGCAACGGCAAAATATTATAAGCTCAACAAACTCTGACTTAAACAGCATTGTACAATGAGGAATAATAAACTGCTTGGTCTTGGATTTGGAAACACAATGCTTACTTTGTTACCAAAAAAGCCGCAAGATGTTTGGGTTTCGTAAGACGAAATGTGTCTCTCATTCTGACCTGGGCTACGTAACGTTCCGTTTCTTTCTTTAGTTTATCGTTACTTCTACGGTAAGTGCTCTAGCGAAATAGACAGTCGCATTCCTCAAGCCCAAATTTGGGCGTACTCTCAAGTATAGAGAATCATTCTTTAGGCTATGTTTATGACCGAGCGTAAACGCATCGCGCGATGCGACGAGAATCGCTACTATCGACTAAATTCATTGTCGTTTATGAAAGTGTTTATGACAAAGCGATTTAGCGAAAAGTGAATTGAGCGATTACAAGCGACAAAAGCGAAGACAATTTGCAATCAAAATATTTTGATATTTTGAGCGATACGAGCGATCAAGTATGGACTATGTACTTTCTGATTTCTGTTTTTTTTTGTTCAATCATTGCCGATATCTGCTCCAAGATGTACTCAAAAGTTTCTCTGCTCATACGATAGTATTCCTTAAATTTTTCAGGAAATTTTAGCAATCGTGAATGAAGATGATGAAATTCACCGTAAGTTCTTGGCTGAGTTCGTAATTGCAGGCTTTGTTGCCCATGCCCTGCCTAAAATATGCTCAAAAACTTTTATGAACTCAATTACAACTGCATGTCTGCAGTCAGCATACTTTATTTAAATTGAGTTCACAAAAGCAAACGTTGACAAAACTAGAAACAAAGTTTATTTGTTCTTGATTTGATTTGTAGTTCATTCATTTAAAAAATTTCCCACGGCCACCATAGATTTTACCGGGGTATAAAGTAGCCTATGTGATATTCTAGACTATAATCTGTCTGTATGCTAAATTTCATCCTGATCCGCTTAGTACTTCTGGAGTTATTGAGCAACAAACATCACATTTGCTCCCTGCCATTTTCCTGCAAATTCAGCAACAAAATAAAAACAAATGCCGACTCGACCGAAAAATGACAGTCGTTATACATTTACGAACACATTTTTGGCAGTACTGCGAAAGTTTTACAATTACGAACTCAGCCCTTCTTTCTGTTACAATTGGATGCACTTGAAACCTCTTATATGTATATGCTTTTATTGGTTAAATATTTTTTACGCAATAAATTGCTGGTTTCTAATAATAAAACTTTCCTAGTCAATGCGCGCATTTTGCTTTCTTCACTGCCAAAACTTAAATAAAGTTTTAATATTTCAAACATTCAATCGCTCGAAGTTTCGCTCTACTATAAACACTCAATAGCTAGCGATAACGCAAGCTAAAATGTAACAAGCGATGGAGCGATAATCGTCGCATCGCGAGATGCGTTTACGCTCGGTCATAAACATAGCCTTAGCCATACTACGCGAATGTCAACTCTCTTCTACACTCTGTTTTTCCCAATAATTACAATGTTCAGAAATTCAAGACCGATGAACATTCTAAATCTCTTTTCCAACCCCTACCTTGTTGAAGGAGGCCTTCAACGAATTCTTATTCTGGTGTAGATGAAGGCAAACACTTTATCGGCAAGGCTGAACAGCTCATTTTTACATGACCCAGCCACTATCAGAAGTAAATTTAAGGGTTTTTTTTATCCATCTTAATCTCTGATTACGTGCGAAGAAATAAAGGCATTCAATTTTTGAATAAGATTGGTACTATTGGAAATTTTGTTAGCTCTTCACTGTAAAGAGTACCCATGAGATATAAAATATAAACATTAGAAGCACCAATCGAATTCCAAAAATCACGCTCAACATAATTGCCAACGCAAATGCCACGGCAGAACGCGTTTGATTAGCTAACAAATATTTGTCTCCTAGAAATTGTGCCTAAAACATTTCATTTTAACGGATTCAATTGATTCCCCTAGGCACATTTATTTAGATTTGTTTTAAGGTCGGAACAGAATATATCAATTGCGAAGAAAAACAAAGACAGCTAAATCTAATCCAATTTTAAGAATCCTAAAGCACTCTATTGTACGTCCGTTAACAATGTTTTAGGTCAGTAGTATCGCTTTTGCTCTCTCCATTTACAAGTTTTTTTTCCCAGAAAACAGGAAAAAAAATTCCACTGATTCACACGTATATACCAAAAGAGCGGTTATATTGTGTATGCTGTGCGCTCCAATATTCCAAGGCCTTCAAACGACTGATATTAGCTGGAAAAAGAGTTTCTATGGAATGCATCCGAACTGTAAACAGTTTTTTTGTTTAAACACAACTGTGTGTGTCCAATTCACAATTCACATGGCCGAAGGAATAATAGAGACTTTTAACGCTTCTTGATTTCAATGTGAACGAAGGGCTTCGCTAATGCAAACCACCACAGACGAGGATAGTAGCAGCTTTGGAAGCTTTGTCATTCTCGGTATCACGAATCGCTAGAAAAAGAAAAAAAAAAGCAAATCCGTGCAAGGATATGAGTTCGCAAAGAGGTAAATGATAAAAGTTCCAATGTCGTTTTTTTTTTGTTAACTCTACCATTTCTGTCACTTTGTCGTCGTCATGGTGAGAAATCCTTTGGGGGAAGTTGGCATTCACACATGAGTAAGATTATGCTGTCACCTGCTTTACTTGGGAACGAGGGCCTTTTTGCCTATGGGCTTTTTTTCTATTTTCCAAGTTGAAAAGGGAACAGAGTTTTGCGAATTCACGTTTTTTTTATATTAATTTAACAAAATTTGGGTTAGTGGATTCAAGGATTGGGTAGTCGTGTTTTTGAGTAGGAACAGTAGATCCGTGTAATGAAAATGAAGATAACTGCCGAATGCCTTGATGACGTTATATTCATTAAAATATCTAAAACAATGATAAATATGTCGAGAACAAGGTTCATACCTTAAGCATGTGGCCACAACTCGCCTATTACCTGTAGAAAAGTGAAATAAAAAACAAATAAGGAAACGCACAACACTTATAAGTGAGCCTAACGAATATAGTTCTTCACGATTCAGTATTCTATTTTTTGATGTGCAAAACCGTAAATTTTGTGAGCCGAGGTTTTATGCAAACCGAGTTTGCAGCTCTGGTTGTCCAACTCAAGTTGATACAGTCAACTCGGTTCGCGAACTCAGTTTGCACTTATTAAATTTGACTATGAGATAACTGCTAATACAAAGAGTCAAATCAAACAAAATTTTGGGGTCGAGCTGACTGCTACATTACTTTAACATTTACGTTTTTGCACGTTAATCGCTATTCATGGAGCTCAATGTAACTATCTTGTTCGAATTCTTGTGCGAATCACTCGAAGCATTAGCCAACAGAGTCAAAACAGCATTTCCTAGCATTTGCGGACGTTAATTTTCAGTTTACAGTCATCGCTGAATCTTTTCGAGGTCACGTTGTAAAATGACAATAAGTGTATTCAATTTTATACAGATGGCTCCAAAACTGCAGAAGGCGTGGGTTTAGGTATGCTCTCAAAACTGCCATCCCGTCTTCTTAATAGAAAAACGTTTAAGTGACTTGATATCTCTGAACAGCATATAAGATCATTGTTATAAGTTCCATTATAAGACACTCTTGTCGGCTGGTTTTACGGCTTTGCGTAGCTATCAAATATTTTGCACGGCTAAAAAAATCAATCTCTATACCTAAGATCAGCTTGACGATAGGCACCTGTTTGTTTATAGTCTGTTGGACTTCCTCGATACTTGGCGGCTGGAGCACGAGAACAGTTGAAATTATAAAGAATTGAGACAAAGAGAGTTAGAAATGCTCTCAAAAAAAAATCTAATCTATAAAAGCTTTTGAATTTCAAATGTGTCACTATCCGTAAGCAAGTGGCCAGTCTTTTACCCGCAAATCTTACAAGCAAAACCAAATGATATCAACTTTCCGTTCAAATAATAATTATTTACCTAATTGAGGAAAACAGTTGCCGCCCCTGGAGTTTTATTTAATCAAAACTCAGACACATATGGTTCTTCATTTTGTTCGTAATTGTATGCTCCATTTAAGCCGCAAGCACAAAAATTTGCCCTTACCTCGTTTATTTTGAATTAAAAACCAAAAGGAAAAAAAGTAAAGCAAAATTAACACCGCTTCTTTGCTCAATGGACAGACTTTTAAGTAAAGCAAACTTTGGGGTAATTTTGAAAAGATGTGGTTTTTATTCCCCCTTCACCTTTCAGTGGCGTGGTTGATGACCAATTTTTCCTCAAAAAATATAATTTTAAATGTGAACGTGTATGACCCTTTTCGTCGACCACTTCAACTTCAAACTACTAAACCATTTACGAAAGTCCGGAGGCGACACAAAATCCTGTGTTCAAACAGAACAAAGGCAAACATCCTCATAATTCGCATACATCGCTGCTATTTTCAGAATGGCAAATGGCCACGAACATAGCGTCCGTCCATACATTTATATTTATCCAGGTAAAACAGGAACCTTGCAATCGCTTTTAACAATATAACGTGTACGACCACATGTTTGTTTTTTGCTTGAGCTCGCATATACATATGAGAAAGCAGCAGCACTCTTGTGGGGCATTTTTCTTTTGGTCGAGGAAAACATGTCAACATGGGAGAAAAAAGAGCCGCCGCTTTTCTGCTGTGTATCCTGTCGTCCTGGGTCCTGCATACGGGAAGCAAACAAGCACTTCATGTTGTACCATGGATAAGAGGAAACGAAAACATCAAATGATTAATGGTCAGCTATACCGCCACTGCACAGCCGACCGGGACCACGTTTCTTGCTTGACAAAAGTTCGAGTTGCAAAACGATATGGCCGTGGCAAGAAACGGCTGCGAAAATATTCCAGTTTTTTTGCTTTATTTTGATTATCAATTGAAATCCGTGTTATTTGCTGTTGGTGCGGGACCAGTCTTCTGGAAATTGAAACCAACGGCACAACATCCGGAATCCGGCGGCGAAAATTCTTTCGTCAAAGGATATGGGTTAACAGAAAAATCTTGCCATACAACAATGCACCTTGTTTACACCTACCTAGCGTCTGCTCTGGATTTATACGGGAAGTCAGGAGTGGTTTAAGTTTTGATCAGAACATCGTGGAAGATCGCATCCCGACAAAGACCCACAAAAGTAATGATGCATGATTCAGTGAATTCCAATAGCTTCCCATTCATTTACCTACACCGAGATAGAAACAAAATGTGTGCGCAACGTACGACTTCCGGTCGCATTTGTGGCTAATGTCCTTTTGGACGGGTTACTCCGTTTTTGCACCTTCCTCAAAATGAACAATTTACGTGAGTCATTAGGGTTTTACTATAACCATTTACCAGGGTAGGTAAATAAATTTTTTACATTAATTTTTGTACCATTAAATCCTTTCAGGTGAACTAGTGGGGTCGGTCCCGACATAGAAAAACAAAAAAATTTAAAAGCATACAAAAATTCGAACCCATAAATATGTTGTTTTTTAATGCTCCAACTAGATGGCAGGTTGGTTGCTTGGCTGGTACAACAAATTGCTCGTCCATTAGGTCGGAAGCGAGAGTTCCTATGTGCGGTTCTTGAAAACAAAAGCAGGGTAGCAAAAAAAAAAAAAAACAACGCAAAGGAGAAAGAAAACAAAAAACCATAACTACCACCCGATGAGAAAAACTTTAGGAATCTCTTTGCTTTCTCTGCAGTTCGCTCGCATTTAGCCCCATAGTAGTTTTGTTGGGGAGCAGAGAATGAGGTGATGATGCAACGAAAGGCTTGTGGCCAAGTACTATAATTTATAACATTTCTAGACAACCGAAGATAATGGCCGTTTTTACGTTTCTAATGCTTTCAGTGCTATTTTGTGTTTTTTAGTTTTTCTTTCACTTTTTTTTGGAAAAGTGATAATGCGCAGATTCTGGTTTGGAAATTCATTTCATATAAAAGGTTAAGCGTGTTTCTTTTTTTCTGATTATTATTATCGTGAATCCATTAGCATATTTTTTGTTTGTTATTTATAGAGCGTGCTTAGTTCCGATGCTTTGAACAAGTGTGAAAGCATATTTAAGATGAAATTTTATTCGTGACTTTATACGTATAAAACGCATGAACAGAGCATAAGGTCAATTTAAGTAGAGGGAAAGGAATTATATAGATTAACCCACTTGATGCCGAAGTCATTTCTGATTGAAGCATCGTTGGCCTCATCCAACAAGCGTCTCCAGACACTTTGGTAGCTGTCTCAGTTTCACACAGGTCCTCTACCACCTGTGTGCTCCACCTGAGTCACCGTCTTCCTCTTCTTCGACGTCTTTCCGGGCTGGATTCGAAGACAATACGGGCCGGAGCATTATTTTCCATTCGCTCTACATGACCCAACTTTAACTTTTCTGTCTAGGTCAGTGTCGCTGAACAGCTCGTGCGGGTCTTGATGTCTCCATTTTTCATGTATGCACACGGGACCAAAAATCACTGGAAGATTTTTTTTCTCAAAGAAGCTCAAAGAGTTTTCATCATGATATATGACGACCAGGGCCCTATTGCACCAACGACTTTTCACTTTTCACTTTGCAACTTTTCACTTTTACTTTGCAAATTCTGTTTCACCAAACGCTAATTTGCAAAGAGGAAATTAATTTTTTGAAAAGTAAACAAAAAAATCCTTCTTTGCAAATTTTGTTTCACCAACCGCAAATTCGCAAAGTGAAAAGTACTTTTCTGAAAAGTGAAAAGTTTTGCAAATTTGCAAAGAATTGTTTGATTTCGTTTCACCAAACGAAAAAACTTTGCACTTTGCATTTCAAATACTGAAAAGCTTTTCAATAATATGCAAAGCAAAAATTTTCTTTGCGGTTTGTGATAAGTTCGTTTATTTTTGTTTTATATTCAATTTTATATATAATTTCATTATAATAGATTATTATCTATATATATAAAAGAACAGCCTATTTTTGTGTTCGTTCGCTAACCGGGCACACTGGTTGACCGATTTTCCTAATTTTTTCTCTAAATGCAAGAGGTATTAGGGTAGAAGGTTTAGCAAAAATAAAATGTATATTTTTCAAATGCAATGAAATGAAAAACGGTGCCAATGTTAAAAAAACATATTTTTTTCACTACAAAAAAATAAAAACAAATCTGATCAATATCAAATATTAAAAATTATATTTGTCAAATCTAAAATTTCTTAAACTGAAATTTATTCTGACGAAGGCGACACAAAAAAAGTAATCAAAAATTGCTGATGGGTTTATCATCATCATCATTGTCGGCCTGGTGAGTTAAGTTTCCCCTTTCGTCTGCGCTACAACCGGGATCCGGTCTGGGCCTCCAAGTTCTAGGCAAGCTCTTCCATGTATGTAAGTATGTATCCCAACGCCATTCAGGCTTTGGGCGTCCTGCTCTACGCCATCCTTTAAGCGCAAATTTCTCCCGCGCTGCCTCCTACTATGAGGCAAAGGACTTTGTACCGCAAAGGACTTTCCGGGCCGGTTTGTCTCGCTCATGCGAGCTATGTAGGTGTCTAGCCCACCATTAAGTCTTCTTCGCGGTAGGTTCTGTTGGACAAGAGCAGCCGCCCCCTTATTTCTTCCTTCATCGGCTACTACTACTGACCGAAGCTAACTCGTGCTCTTCCACCAATAGTTGTCTGACGATAGTCCCCCTGATAGATGTTCCAGAGTCACGGATTGCTTTCTCGAACGACAGCTGTGAATTTTCTCACGCATGTTGAAGAAGAAATTTTGTTGATGTCCACACCAGTAATGTTCATTCCAATTTCACGATGTCAAATTTGTGTTTTTGTGGTTGTTCTGAAGTTGGAGTTGCCGATCAATCTCAGAACAAGACTTTTGTCACTAGGCGAGTAGAACTTAACTTGAGCTTCAATTTTCATAAAATTGCAAAGTTTGTTAAAAATTGTATGCACATTTTAATTTAGTGTAGGTGTTATTGGTATTCCATGTATACTGTATAGGTAAGAACATCGGCAATTGTTTCTTTAAGTTGCTGTTGTTCAGAAACGTAAAGTTATAACCCACCATAGTTGGGATATAACATCCACAGAAAAAAGTAAAGATATATTTCCCACTTGACGTGGAGTTAGTTCCCAGCACCGTTTTGATTAACAAAAAGCATTATCTACATATATATGTATATAAAAATGAAATCCTGTTCGTGTGTAACCTAATAAATCACAAACGACTGGACGGATTTGGCTATTTTTTTTTTTATTTTGTTCGTGTTAGTCTGTAGATGAAACTAAGGGAACATTTTTTTAAATCATTTGCATGTCAATTCAAAATTCAATTCAAATATTCATTTATTGCAATATATCATTCAAGATTTACAAAGGGTTTAATGAATTTTTAAGCATTGGCTTAGCCGTCAGCTCGATTGGAAACTTTAAAATATTTAATACAATAATTGAACAAAGAAGTATTATGGTATAAAAATCACAAAAGGTAAAAAAGAGAATAAAAGATTTGATTTGAATTTAAAAGTATTTGTATTATGATTCATGAATATTCCGTTATTATAAGCATTCTGTAGCGGTAGCTAGCTCTGACAAATTTGACAAGGTTCGCCCAATCTGATCCATTTAGAATTTCAATGGTTTCCTGTACTGATAGTGTTGGTTTACCGCAGCATGCTCTTCTTTGCTGGTTAAAAATTGGACACACACTGATGAAATGAAAGCAGTCTTCTTTAGCTCTCAAGCTACATAGATTGCAAAACTGGTCGAAGCTTCCATTGTATGGTTTGCCATTTAAATTTAAGAGTTCGCATCTTGATTTAAAAATAAGGGAAATATCTTTATAAGAAAGAGAATCTTGGAAGTAGTTCTTGTCACACAAGTTATGATCAAGCTGGTTGTAGAGTAATCTGCTCTCCGATTGACGGGCACCTTCAATCATCTCATCATCATTTGCATGTTATTGCAGGTGCATTGGTTTTCAAATGGAAACCTGAAAAATTTCAAAATGGGTTTTCGATTGGAAAATAGAAAGTTCTTGATGAAAAAATCGGAAAACTCATCGGTTTTCAAAGGAAAAATTGCATATTGCAGGTGCATTCGTTTTCAAATGGAAAACTGGAAAATTTCAAAATGGGTTTTCGAATGGAAAACAGAAAGTTGTTAATGAAAAACTAGGAAAACTCATTGGTTTTCCAAGGGAAAATTGTTATTGGAGTTGCTCTGAAGGGTGGCGAGACGAAGTTCGCGGGGTCAGCTAGTCTAATATATAAAATTCTTCTGTCACAGTTTTAGTGGTCATACTCCTCCGAAATGGCTTGACGGATGTTGATGAAATTTTATATGTTTATTCAGTATCAGTAGGTATGAGAATAGGCTTATAAGTTATAACTAAGTTTTATACCGCTAATTGTTGAGGATGGCTCACCCACACTGTCTGTTTTTGCATTTCTTGGGCCGTTGTTTGTTTTTAATAATTTTTTGTGGTCTGTCATTAAGAAATACATTCAGTCCTTAATTTTCAACTTCCTACCACTTTTTGGACGCAGCGTTATTTTGGAAGGAAGCAAAGAGAATATCCTTGAATTGAAAAAATAACGAAATGATAAAGCTTGTTTTTGCAATCGTAATAAATTTAAAAATTACTTTTTTATTTTTTACCACTTCCAAAACAGCTAACTTTTTGGCGTTCTTATCAGTACGACTCATTTTGAAAATTTTGAAAAAAAACGTGCACTATTAATATCTCTTTCTATGACATTCTGTCATTAAATTTTGTTTTTGACATTTGCACTTTTTTATCACTAGTGGAGTTGTTTACTTTTTACTTGCGCCACATAGAATATAGTATGGCAAGTATTGAATTCGCAAAAATAAGTTGAGATTTTGATGAGATATGACATTACGACGATAAAGTCGAAAAAAGTGGGTCCGGCGATTCCGTCCGTCTGTGAGTCTGTCTTTCTGTAAACGCACCTACAGCCTAAACCACTGGTCCGACTTCAAACTTATATGTATTTTTGAGGTAAATATTTAAATTTAAATTTTTATTTATGAATTATAATTACATGTTTTTATTTTAAATGCTTTTATGAGTTATTATTTGGAAAACAGGAGCAAGTTCGTACGAAACAGTTGTTCACATATTTTTTAAATTCGTAATAACAAGGAAAAGAAGCCCAAATCTTATATTTGTTTTACTTTGCAACTTTTCAAATTAGGACTGAAAATGAAAAGTTACATTTTAAGTTGGTGAAACGCCCACACTTTTCACTTTGCAAAAAACATTGAAATTTGCAAAGTGAAAAGTCGAGAACTTTTCATTTTTGGTGAAACACTTTTTACTTTTACTTTGCAGAAAACTATTATTTTGCAAAGTTGCAAAGTGAAAAGTGAAAAGTTGTTGGTGCAATAGGGCCCAGGAGGATTAAGGTTTTATACAGTGCATAATCTTTTCTTGAATGATGTTGAAGAAATCGCATGGCAGCCCATCGATTTGTCTGACTTCAGTGTCATCTTAAGCAGAAGGACGAGACTTTCTAGGGTGGCGAGACTAGACATTGCTTTTTATAGTTGGTCTCTATAGACACTGGCATATAACGCGCCCTTGAAATCGATGAAAAATTGGTATGTTTGGATGTGAGGTTCTTGGGTCTTTTTCAAGATCTTCCGTAGGGTGAATATTTGATTAAAGGTGTTTCCGGGTCTAAGCCCACACTGATAAGGACCTTTCAGGTTGTTGACGAAAACTTTCAAACGTTCACACAGTACTGCAGACATCTAGTAGGCGATATTTAGAAGATTTACACCCCTGTTGTTGCTGCAGTTCAGGGGATCTCCTGAATTGAATGGTTCTGCATAACTGGAGGAATTTTGCTCGTCATCGCTGTTATACAACTTTAAAAGTGGTCTTTCCATATAACCAGCACTGACTGCGATTCCACTACAATGTTCCCATGATGGTTACTACAGGTTTCGGTTCGGGATGTAATATTTTATATATTCCAAATCTCATTCTTGTTGTGACAATCCTGCATCTCCTCGATCGCACGCTTCTCATGCTTCCTTTTTTATTTCTCAAAAGTCGGCGCTCCCCTCTTCTTTTCCGCGAGTGGTAGAGTCCTTCTTTGCAGCGCATATGTTCGCCACCGGTACTGTCAAATGGGGGTTTCGCTGTGGTGGCCGTGTAAGCCCTAGCTATACTGATTGCTATTGTACCTTGGTTACAACGAGGTAGTAATCAGAGTCAATATTGGTACCTTGGAATATGAAGAAATATCGCATGTTAGAGAAGTGTCGTTTGTCGATTGCAATGTGATCAATCTGGTTGACGGACGGTTGATTAGCAGAAATCGCGTACTTGCTACCATAACGTCTCACACCGCAGTAACCTGCACGCTCTAGCTTTTTGCCACAACGTTCGTATATCTGTAAAACAAAATTATGAAATAAAGATTTTTCTTCCACCCAGTCACTCACCTCTCGATTTTATCACCAAATCCCGGTTCATTTCAGGTTAAATTTTAATCTTCGATTATTGAAACAGAAAAAGACTCATTTGCAAAGCAAATCTGAAGCACGAGGACAAAAATCTCCTAGTTTGTCGCATCATAAGTTTTTGTTCCTTTTTTTCTGTTGCTGTTTGGAAAATGACAATAATCCAGAATACAAAAGTCTCTAGGCCATAAGTTCAAAGCACTCAATATTTTATTGCACATTGAAGCTTGCAATAAATCCTTCATAATCAATCTCTCCATGAATCGATAAGAACATTATTACATTTTAAGGACAAACAAAACGGGAATACTTCTATCATTTTTGTGTGTTTACGTTTCGTGAGCTTTTTGTATCAGGGGTGTCATTCCTACTACTCTTTTAATTTTGGCGGCGTTTTGAAATTTTGACAGTTGATACTTTTTTTCTTGAGAAATTTTGAAATTGAGTAGAAACAGGTTTTATAAGAATGTGTGTGTTTTCACAAAGCTTTTGCATAAGTGAAATACAAATTGCCATCCCTGCTTTTGATGGAGGTACATCGAGATTGCAATCTTATGTTACCATTACGAGCCCCAAAGCTTGTATTGAACTGCAGTCAAATGTCGAAACCGTCTGGCAATGGCAGAGCACACATCTCATGGGAATAAAAGGCACCGATGATTGAAAATTATCTCAATAGGTTTATGGAAGCATTTATGATTTCAATCTTTATGACTTTTTGCATTGTTTATTGTTTCCCTCATTGTGTTTTTTTTTCAAACATTTGCTTCAGTATTTATTTAATCGCGACTGTATATGTACGTTGTAGCCTGAAATAAAAAAAAAAGAAAACAAATTAATTTCGATTCTGGCGGAAGGATAAAAATGTTCTAAAATTTTCCATCAACTCAATTTTATTAAAAGCCTTCATTTTTATAGGACCACCGTTAAATCCTTAGACATGTACTTACCTACGTATACGATAAATTTAATCCTACATATGTACGTATATAGGTACTACGTTTTTATACTCTTTTGTTATCTCTAAAGGACACCTTCTGTCTGCAAACTACTACATAAATACATAAATGGATCATTTATGGTCCATTGTTAGAACGGGCTGCAGTTTTAATGCAAACAAAAGGATAGTGGAATTGAGACACTGATGACAATATACTAAGATAGTTAAGCCGAACGAGGGTTTTTTTTACTTTCCTTAGTATGTTTTGTGTATAGACTGTTTGAACAAAGGATTTACGATGGTTATGGCCAGATTGTGTTCAATAACATCGATAAGCTA
Organism: Sphaerophoria taeniata; assembly: GCA_943590905.1. Lineage (NCBI taxonomy): Eukaryota > Metazoa > Arthropoda > Insecta > Diptera > Syrphidae > Sphaerophoria > Sphaerophoria taeniata. The sequence continues at coordinate 33,737,927 of OX016541.1, forward strand.
TAGACATTGAGGTGGCCTTAGTGGTTACCAGCCAAATGGATTCGCTTTAAAGGATTTATTGTCTCGTTAAACTTTTGAAATGATAAAAGGTTTTATAGTACACTTTTTAGAAAGTGTGCGAGAGATAAATTTGACAAAAACATTTGATCAAAACATAGAACAAAGAAGACCGCGTCTTAAATAAAAAAGCGAATCATCGTCGCCGTCGGTGTTTTTTTTTATAGAGGAACCATAGTAGTTAACAATTAACCTATCAAACTTAATGTTTGATTTGAGAAGAAAGATAAATTGTCATAAAAATTTCAATAAAGCCATTTTTACTATTTTTAGTGAAAAAGCTTCAAAGTGTCTTCGCTTTTCCAAATAAGCTAGAGAGGAGTTATGGGAACAAGGTTTTAATGAGTAAGGTCAAACTACGGTTTTCCATTTAGGGTGGGTCAACTTTCCACTTCAGGGCACAACAAGTTGGTGATCATTCAGCATCATTTAAGAAGAAGTGCGGACCGATATGAAACCTCCAACCCAAAATCCACACCAAACACTAACTTTATTTGTTAAATGAAAAGCCGAATGCAGACTGCATTCGGATTTTAATTTAACAACAACTAGAGCAGTTGGTAGTAATTTTATTTGGATGCATTGGCTGCTCGTGGATCTCGTCGTTCGTGTCGTCTGACGCTGCGTATGATGAGAGTACTGTTGTCAACGAGACATTTGATTGAATCAGAAAAATTGCAGACAAGAGATCATACGTAAAACTAATGAAGAGTGTCTGTGTCGGAACGTTGCGGCACACCAGCCAGTTCCAGGGCGGGATCTAAAAAGTGATTAATTTTTCTGTTTCGAATGTGAAGCTTTATAAAACACACAACGATACATTTTCAATTAAAATTTTTATTTATTATACATTTTCGACTTTGACATTAAGGGCCCCCGCAGACTGCAGACTTTTTATCGGCCGATAGTTTAGTCGGGTTGGGCTGAAAGTGCGCACACCGAGCCAACTAAACAGTTTGGTTGGTGAACAGGGCGCAGACTATCCAACAGCCGGCCGACTATTCTCATCTACAATCAACAATTGTGATTTGGGCGACGCCATATTCAAAATACACGTATATTACGCTAGAATCTCCATTTTATAAGCCGGACTCGGGGACCATCTGGGAATTTGTTGCTATTTTGTACCGAAAGAATTGATTTTGTACCTCTCTTAGCAGTGGCGTAGATAGGGGGGGGATCAGGGGGATATATCCCCCCCCCCATTGGGATTCATAATTGTTCAACATAACTAAGTCATGCCAAATAAGTTAAAGAAACGCACTCTGAATGTTAGTACCTACTTCCTACGTGAATCAAGTCTTATTAGTACTCACAGGATTCCTAGAGGCATTGTAAATTGTACATTCTATACCTACAGTCTACGGGGAAAACACAAAGTCAACTTCATCTGAAAGAAATTATTACTTCGGCTAATCACCTAATATAGTTGCCCGTAGCTTAGTTGGTAAGTGCATTGACTGCTAAGCAGAACGTCGTTGGTTCGAGTACTCAGGCCAAGTTTTTCTTTCATCTTTCACGGGCACTGCATATTGCGAAGACCTGACAAATATTCCAAGAGTATCAATCTGTCATGAAAAAGTGCTTCTCAACTCTGCCGTTCGGAATCGGCATTAAATTGTAGGTCCTCTCAATTCTTCACACGCACTCAGAGAATTGTTGATGAGAGTAAGCCACTTAGGCATTGGCTCTTCAAGAGCTGTCGCGCCACTCTATTTATTTAATCACCTAATATTTTGAATTTCTTTCTTGTATCGATCTTTAAAAAGTTTATTTTTAACGTCTCTCACCAATTGATAATAAAAGATAAACGTGCAAGAAAAAGAGCTTAACTAAAGCTTTCCACAAAAGCCCACACCGACACAAAAATTGAAAGTTATTTAAATTTCTTCTCACCGTGTGTCACATTGTTAATTTGGTGTAAGAAATCGCCCCAAACACGCAACACACTCATCCATACGAACACAAATGTTCGCACAACTGTGGTGAAGTTAACGCGAATCCTAACGGTAACCAGAAATCAAAATGCGCTATTACCCATTACATAAAGCATGCCTTACACAAGCGGCAGATTGACAATCATTCATCGTAATTTTGCGAGTTATTTGTACGAATTATTTGAAGTGGCTTTTTTTAAAATTAATTTTTTATATATATAATATTACGAAAATTTCCTAAAATTAAAGTATTCAAGAATATGTAAATTAACATTTTATTCGTGAATTTCGATTTTAAATATTGATCCGATTTCGAGGTATAGAATTTTGAAAAAAAGTTTATAAATGTTTAAAAAAAATACAAACAAATTTGTAAAATTTGTTTGAAAATAAAATATTATTTGGGCAATTTAAACGTACTTTCAGAAAAAAAGGAGCTGATCAGGGTTTTGTTTTTCGAAAAAATCTAATAAGAAAAAAAACGATTTTATGAGAGGTTTTGGAGGAAGTTTAAAAAAAAATCGTTTTTGAGAAAATTGAAACTTTTAGTTTTTGGCCAAAACAAATTGTATGGTGGCTTCCCTAAATTCTGATCTTAAAAAAAAAAATAAAAAAAGCACCATAGCGAATTTGCTCAAACCTTTAATTTTCAAGTTTTAAATCAATCGGACCAGTGGTTAAGGCTGCAGGTGCGTTTACAGAAAGACAGACAAACACTCAAAACTTTTCATATATTCTATACTAGCACTCTAGCAGTTGCCCGCGAATTCGTCCGTCTCTCCCTCGTGCTCCGGCCAGAGGTGCGTCTTGACTTGTGCATCATGCGCGGGAATTCGGTTGCGAAGTTATCTATTTTAAAATTGTATATTAGTCGACTCTCCCTAAGTCAAAATTCTTCTTAACTCGAAGCCTTCAAATAAGTATTTTTTTCCCCGTTTTAGTAAGACTTTTCACTGAAGCTCTGCTCTTATTATTCGCACCGTAACTCTGTATAGCTTAAAGCCTTCCTCGATAAATGGATTATTCAACACAAAAAGAATTTTTCAATTTGATTTAGCAGTTCCTGAGATAAGCGCGTTCACACAAACAAAAAAATTAATGCTTTCTTGCCGTTTTTTCACAGTTTCCACTGATTCTTCGCTCCTATTGGTCGTAGCTTAATGCTATGTAGCCTTAAACCTTCCTCAATTAATGGACTATCCAACTCAATAACAATTCGAACCAGTAGTTTCTGAGATAAGCGTGTTCAAACAAACAAACAAACAAACTCTTCAGCTTTATATATTAGTATAGATGTCGGAAGTAAAAATGAGCGAACTAGATCTATCCCCCCCCATAGCGAAAAGCTATCTACGCCACTGTCTCTTAGTTAACGAGAAACGGCTGAGGACCTGACGTAATATTACGCTACAATCTCCCCTTATATATCTAGACAAAGAAAGCACCTATCGACTTGAATCCAACTCCATACTTTGTTGCTATTTTGTTGCTGGGAAATAGGCCAGCTACATTTGTCGGAATCGCAACCCTTCACGGGGGTGGGTGGTACACCTAGCCCTGTAAATACGAGATAGAGTGTATCTCATAAACCAGAGCAGCTAGCAACACGAGACCAATTCCATATTTTGTTGCTATTTTGTTGCTGAGAAATAGACCAACTACATTTGTCGGAATCGTAACCCTTCACGGGGGTGTACCACCCCTAGCCCTGTAAATACAAGATAGAGTGTATCTCATAAACCAGAGCAGTTAGCAACTCGAGAACAACTCCATATTTTGTTGCTATTTTGTTGCTGGGAAATAGGCCAGCTACATTTGTCGGAATCGCAACCCTTCACGGGGGTGTACCACCCCTAGCCCTATAAATACGGGATAGAGTGTATCTTTTAAACCAGAGCAGCTAGGAACACTTACGAATTTTTTATTTTAATGTATATTACAAAAAAAGTACTTCCTGAAATAATGTTTTTTGAATTATGTTTACTAGGTGATATCGTACTCTTGCGAGTTGAGGAAGAAGAAAACCTCCAAATATGTTTAAAAGACATTGGAAGGACTATGAAAGATCCTCAAGATTCAAGTCAGAGGTTTGCGCTGGTAGGAATCGGCACCTTCTACGGTGGTTGCTCGAGATCTAATGATCAAACGGCTGTTGGTCACTACACATCGATCATTTTCCACAGAGGTAGTTGTGCATGGGTAGAATGTGATGACCTAAAGGGCAAATCCATAGCCCATCATGGACACGAAAAAAGTAGTACCAAGACTGATGATGTTTGTGAGAGAAAAACTATAATAACGTTCATTTGTTTTTATATCTTATGGTTTGTAATGAATAAAAGCAAAAACTACTTATCCGATTTCAAAGTTTTTTCCACCTTTAGAAAGCTATATTCCCACTTAGTAACATAGGCTATATTGAATTACTAGCAACGCGGCTTATCTCGTGTTCCTAGCTGCTCTGGTTTACGAGATACACTCTATCTCGTATTTACAGGGCTAGGGGTGATACACCAACGTGAAGGGTTATGATTCCGACAAATGTAGTTAGTCTATTTCTCAGCAACAAAATAGCAACAAAATACGCCGCTGGCTGGTCTCGTGTTCCTAGCTGTTCTGGTTTACGAGATACACTGTATCCCGTATTTACAGGGCTAGGGGTCATACACCCCCGTGAAGGGTTACGATTTCGACAAATGTAGTTGGTCTATTTCTCAGCAACAAAATAGCAACAAAATATGGAGTTGTTCTCGTGTTGCTAACTGCTCTGGTTTATGAGATACACTCTATCTTTTATTTACAGGGCTAGGGGTGGTACACCCCCGTGAAGGGTTACGATTCCGACAAATGTAGTTGTTCTATTTCTTAGCAACAAAATAGCAACAAAATACGCCGCTGGTCTCGTGTTGCAAGCTGCTCTGGATTATGAGATACACTCTATCTCGTATTTACAGGGCTAGGTGTACCACCCACCCCCGTGAAGGGTTGCGATTCCGACAAATGTAGCTGGCCTATTTCCCAGCAACAAAATAGCAACAAAATATGGAGTTGGATTCAAGTCGATAGGTGCTTTCTTTGTCTAGATATATATGGGGAGATTGTAGCGTAATATTACGTCAGGTCCTCAGCCGTTTCTCGTAAACTAAGAGAGGTACAAAATCAATTCTTTCGGTACAAAATAGCAACAAATTCCCTGATAGTCCCCGAGTCCGGCTTATAAAATGGAGATTCTAGCGTAATATACGTTCAAAATACACGCACACGACGCCAAATCACAGAGCGAACTGAACTATCGGCCAACTAAACAATCATCATGTATGCGCAGGCGTGTATGCGCCAATACTGATTAAACAGTCGGATGATAGTTGGTCCCCAGCAAACATTTTGGTGAATGTTCGCTTTTTCTTCGGTAAAAATTGAAGGGTATATATTCGTGAAACCTTCATTTTAACGGATGAATATCGAATAAATGCATATATATGGCATACAATATCAGAACATTCGACGTTCATTCACTTTTTTCGAAATAAAGTGAACGTGCACAAGCAAAATCGAAATTAATGTACATATACCTACTATATACTTTTAAATTCTTATTTCCTTAGAAAAAAGTCTTTTTTTTACTCTGTGAACAGATACAACAACATTCAGATTTCACCCATTTATTCTTATAAAATGTGGACGTGCACAAGCAAATGGCAAGTTTTTTAGTCTCTTTCTTCTCCTTTTTCGAGACGATCACGCTGTACCTTTTTTACTTTGTTTTTATATATTTTTAATAACGGAATCAAGTCGCGCCGAGAAACTGCAAGAATGCTTTTATAATTTGAAATTTTTCATTTTGGAAAAGAATTCATTTGTTCAAGTTCTCGTGCTGGTGCTCTGAAGTGAATATAAAAATAATATCTTATTTGTGAAAATTGTTGATTTTGAAAAAAAAGTAAAAGATAAGTGAAAGTGTTAAAATACTGGAAAAACAATTAAGAAACAGTGACAGTGACAAACAACTTTAAGAGAAAGAAAATAAAACATACTGTAAAAAAGTGACAATAACAAACAAATTAAAAATTACAAAAACAGTACAATACTCGCATGTAAGTTAAGATTCTAAACAAAAAATAGCAATAGAAAATAAAGTTTAATAGGTTAAGATTAGGTTAGTTAGTTAAGATTCTAAACAAATAAAAAGTTTAAATATAGCAATAGAAAATAAAAAAAATAAATAAAAATGTTTGAACAAAATAATCACACTGTATTTAATTTGCAGTTAAAAGTGCATATCTGAGACGATTTACTATTCAAGCAAGTATGAAAGCGAAAGCGCTTGTGCGAGTCCACTTTTATGAAGAATATACGGTTCATTAATGAGTCAAGAAAAAGATTCAAAAATGTGTTTCGCCGCCCAGTGAAATATACCCAAATCGAATCATAAATGAATCACTTTGAGTTCATTTATCTAGTTCGAAAAGGATTCATAACTAGGCCATGTAAACGAATATATAAGAGCTTGTGCGCGTCCACTTTGATGAAGAACAGCCGGTTCGTAAATGAGTCAGGAAAAAGGTTCAAAAATGTGTTTCGCGGCCCAGTGAAATATACCCAAATCGAATCATAAATGAATTCTTTTTCGCTTATGTTCTTCGTTTACATGAATCAGTAATGATTCGTTTCTGAAGGGAATTGTTTGCTGGGCGACAGATTAGTTTGAATGTAATCGGGTAGCCCATCAAACTTTTTTATCGGCCGATACTGAATCGCTGTAGTGTGCGCATATGCATTCCTCTCCATACTGATTAAGAAGCCGACCAAACTATCGGCCGATAAAAAGTCTTCAGTCTGCGGGGGCCCTAAGTGCAAAAAACAAAACATTCGAAAGGCTGGCTCGGTAGTTCTTACATCACGCGATTCTTTTGAGGTATCTAATTTTTAACCACTTTTTCGCATAATTATATCGGGCGTTTTGAATGCGTCTAGGATTTAGGGACTATTCGTGAAACTCGGTATTTTGCGTAGCCCCACAGAAAATATCAAACGTGTCAAATCGCATGATCTTGGTGGCCAATTGACGTCGCCAAAACGTGAAATTGTGTGACCAGGAAGCTTTTCACGCAATAAAACCATAATTGGTCATGTTGGAACCACTTATCGTCTAAGTTATGATCTTTAATCGCCGGCCAAAACAAATCGTATCATTCGACCATATTGTTCAGAATTGACTTTAACCTCCGCCGGACCAATGACAACTTTCGACCGTAGACCACACCATACAGTTCCTTTTTCTATATATAATGCACCTCTTCGATCACTTGCAGGTTTTTTTAGGCCCATAAACCCACCGAGAGAGAAATGTGCCTCATCGCTAAGGAAAAGGTTGTTAAAAAAATCGGGTTTTATTGTCTGTTGTTCCAACAGTTCAATGGATCGCGTAACAATCGGACGAGTGTTGGAATCGTAAATGGCAAACGTCAAAACGTCAACTTATAACATGACCCTTCGGATGACAATTAAATGTAACACATATCAAATGCCAACGCTATCAACGTGAAACCACGAAATGAATGACCCTATATTTATCAAAACCTAAGGCACACATTTTTATTTGAGGAAAAAGCCAACTGTCGTACTCCAAATCTATGTTAAGATGTTTTTCACTGCTGTTTATGAATCAAATTTTGAAACCAAAAATGGGAAAATGCACGAGTGTCTCTGTCTCATTGAAATTGGTTACAGAAATTACATCACTCTTTTCACTTTCCGATGAATTAATAATATATGAAATGTTTCCTTGCGTCGAAAAAGTTATATTTTTTTCATCATAAACGAGGATCAGAAAATCTAGAAAAAAAATTCCTAGCCCAAATTCCACATTTCAATTACATCGGCTGAACCTTTAAGGCAGAAGAGAGTGAACAGGCGACCAACAACGTAAGAATTGATAGAGCTCTGTTAGAGAAAACAGTGTTTTGCAATTTGGGTGTGGTGAATCCTTTTTCTGTCGTTTTACATTTTCATATCATCACCATCACAATATTATACTAGATCTTCGTCTTCATTTTTTATTTGTGTTGCTAAGGGGGTAGCGAGTATGCTATCGATTCTAAATGTTCACATTTTTGTTCGTGGTTTTTGAGTCTTAAAAAATCCATGGAGTTGCCATGTCATGAGAAGGATGCTAGCAAGCTTTAAAAAATCGGTTTTTAATAGCATGAACCAATACAATTTGTTCACACAACCTCTTTTTCCGATTCGAATATATTTTCAAACCTTTTTATCTCCAAATGTCCACATTTATTCGACTTTTCATCTTAAACATTATTTAGAGTGCTTACCAAGTAAACCACTTAACAAATCTATTTATATACTTTCAGGTTCACTCGAAGGCGCATCAAAACGTTTCTTTACGGATTTCCTTCAAGAGCTACCCACACCCGGCACCGGAGGACCAACTTTCGATACAACAGTACCCGCAAATATTACCGGATTAGTGGGGAAAACCGTGAAGCTGGTGTGTCGAGTGAAAAACCTGGGAAATCGAACGGTAAGTACGACAATACAACATTGCAAGGTACAAAATAAGAAACGGCAAAAATCTCGTTTTCCTCTTAACCTACATAACTTCAAGCTTTCCGATAATATTGAATGCTTCGTTCGAATTTGTGATTTTTCAATTATCATCTATAATGGAATTTTCATTTTTTCTTATTACTCTCTCTCCGCGATTCGCCAACTGCTCGCGAGATCTCCAAATTTTGATACAGTGAACGTTGTTGCTCGCGCTGGCTTGGGCTGTCTCACGATTATCCAAACAAATGGCAAAAGTAAAGTTAATCTCTTGCTTTCCGCTCTTCAAAAAATTTCAGAAAAAATACAAATGGAAGGGTTCAACTTTCAACGAGTATTCCACTCTGATTAAATCGATTTTCTTTCGAGGATTCTCGTTTGAGTTTTTTTTTTTTTTTATTATTCTCCAAATTTACATTTCCATTTCATTTATCCCATTGAAAAATGAAAATGGAGAAAGTCCTTGCACGGTGCTTTATATCCGTAGCAAAAGTTAATAGTTTCGAGTAGGATGCTGGCAATGACGAGACGATGGGCGGGTAGTTGATGCTAATTTGCCGATGATGCCGAGTTTATTTCAGTCTCATCGTCATCGTTCTTTTTTTCCTCCTTGCTTTCTGCTTCACTATACGGAATAAAATATTCTATAAGGAGAATCATGCACTTTATGGCTGCCGTTCAGCCAGCACGAAAAAAGAAAGAGGTGCCTGGATTTTTAAGAGGCAGCTTTCTTTCGGTGAAGATGCATTTCCTTAAGCAAATAGACATCAGATAGATTGTTAGACACCATGGTAATGGATTTTATGACACGGAGAAAAAAAGGAAGATCACAATTTGAAGGGATGACGAGCACACTCAATAGGAATGAAGATCAGCGTTTTGCATTAAAAATCTGTGAAAGAAAGTTTGTTCATCAAACTGCAATCATTGACTGTAAGGAGTAGGTAAATATCTGCTTTATGTTCCATGTTGTATGGATGACATTGTTTGACTGTTAATGGGAGTTTTGTTGAATATGAAAAGGCGATTACGAGATAATTCACATGGAGATAAATATTAGTGGATGTTGTAGGACCAGATTTTCGTCCTTGGTTCTTGTGGGTGTGACTACACACTATTGTGTAGTATCAGTTCTCAAATTATCTGCCACAAATCTAGAAATCGCAGCTTTGTTTATTTATTCTCAGGCGCTTATACTGTCCAAAGACCGCAGTAAACGTTGAACAGATAAAAGAACAAAGGTATTAAACAAAAGAAAATTGAATCACCAACAAAGATGAATGAAAAGACGTTTTGTTGTATTTTCAAATATATATACAAACAATTTTATTAATAAAATAATTGAGTAATTTAAATTACGTTAAATGAAGTGAGTTGGCAACCATAAACTTCGTTGAACTATTTTTCATAAAATGATCTAGGCGCTTTGAAGAAAACGTCGTAAATAATAAAAAATAATTAAACGATTCAAGGTTGGCTTACAATCAAAGCCACTCCCCCTGGTGTGATACTTTTTTGAGAACGTTAGCGCTAGGCAACCTTTGCTCAACGAAATATCAAACAAGAGTGATTTGCTTTGAATCAAGCTCTGCCTTTTATATGATTTTTTTGAAATAATTTTAAATCAATGAAATATATGATTACAAACATAAATTATTTTAAAGTGATTAAACATGAAGTGTTAATTTAGAATATTGAACATTTAAATGAGAATTATATGAATTAACAGTAAATGGATGTCTTATAATGTGAGATTTTTTGGCAAAGATGACAACTACTTCTGGAAAGGAGTAGTAGTGCTTAATGCATTACGATATAGAGAATGAATTTTTGTCATAATGAAAAAAATCAGTGAAGACCAAGTTCATAAAATAACTATTGAAACTATTTGTTTTCAGATTGTTCCTTTTTCTGATCAGATTGATTGAGATGCGTTTATTGGTTTAAAAAAAAAGAGGTTTTGATAATGAAGGTTAGGATGGAATAGAGGTGTAGATAACCTTTATTATGAAAGCTTTTTTATAACAAGAACTTAAGGGGGCTTCTTTCTATATCGCTTAAATGCCAAGAGCTCAGTGTGAGCATCAGGAAAAGGAGAGATGGTTCAAATGGTTCAAATGGATATTGTTTTTGACTTTCTAAATATTGCAATAACTTGGGATGACGGAGTGTGGACGATATTCGCGTAGTACGGCTAAAGAACGATTTTCTATACCTACTTAAGAGTACGTCCGAAGTTTAGCTCGAGGGAACACTGATGAGCATTCCATTAAACTCCACGTGGTTTTTAATTCCCCATTGTACAACGCTGTTTAAGTCAGAGTTTAATGAGCTTATAATATTTTGTCGTTGCAGTTCTACATCCGAAAAGGAGGGATGTGAGTCTGGAAACAAATAGAAAAGCTGACGATATTATCGTTTGCGAAACAATTTGTTGGATTAAAAGTTGTCGACGAGATATCATTTATGAAAATGAGAAATAGGCTTGGAGTCAAAACGGAGCCCTGGGGCATTTTTGATAAAAGAGAATTTTTTTTTCTTAAATGTCTTTAACAACGACAATCTTTCTTTTTCCAAAACGATCTAAAGACTTTTTCCACTGTTCGGTGAGATAACCCATTAGATCACCAGTGGACCTGTGGCCGCTTAAGATATACAACCGAATTATTTCTTAAGCTGATACTATTATGGAATTTATGGACATAGCAGTTGTCTTCATGTATTTCACTTATTCTGCTGTTCGTAAAAGTGTGCAGCTCTACTAAGCGCAAAATTGTGCGCAATAATATTCACGCTATTAGCATTTATTTTTTCTACCGCGACCACCTCTGATAAACGGAAAAACTACCAGTCTCAGTTCTGATTTCTCTTCTTTTTTTCCGGCTGTGACTTAGGAATTTTTGTTTGCTGCTATTCGTGGGTATTTTAACGTTGACTGACTGAATTTCAGTTGCGTAGATAAAGAAGGGTGTTTTGTCGTACAAAACCGGGAATTTGTAATACTCTGTTGCAGTGTCGACTGCCACTATTTGTAGTTTTTGCTTCGCGACAATAACGATTGGGTTTTCTTCTCTTCAGATGTGGAAGACTTAATTCTAAGCATACAAAACGCGATGAAAATGCAACTCGTCAGAAAATATGTCAAATTCAAGGTGCCCTAAGGTCCAAACTGTGTGGCGGTAACAAATTGAACGGGGTCCTTCAATTGATTTAAAAAAATAAGAGATTTTTGTGAAGAAATCTTCTTAGGCCATTTTGTGAAATATTGAACTGTTGAGATCCATAACAAGTTGATTTTTGTGAATACAATACCTAGATACTACAACAGCGTTAAGAACACCGTGCAAGGACAATGACAATAAGTTTTGGTCAAGGAGCTTATTCCTCCGAATTTACATCACTCTGACAGATTTTTGGTTAAGTGTTAGAGCAAACGTGATATCAACTCACGACGATAACCAAATCACACCTATCTCCACAAATCCTTAAACAACCTTCAATAATACTACACCAATAATATCCTCCATTCAACATGATTTTCAACTTTTCCTGTAATACCAACCGCTCAAGGCCATCCTTCGTCCTTTTTGTGGCCTAAATATTTGAATTTCAAATCCCTCCGTCGTCAGTCGGTCGCATTCAAACTTTTTATGACGCAATCAATTAGCAAAAATGTCATTCAAAAATTCAAAATCCAAATCATCATCAAAACTAATTAACAACAACAGTAATTTGATATTCTTCCGAATGAAAACGCTTTCAGACAGCCATCCTTTAACTTAACTGTCATCCTACCAGTCAGAACGTAATATTTTCTTTGCCACAAATACCACCGAGGTTTTTTGTGTCGTTTAATACTTTCTAAAAATCGATTAATTCAACCACTAATTAGGTATTTTATATGAAAGTGTATTCGATATTTAATCACCGAATGTTAACAGAACGTAAATTTGTGGTCGTTATAATTTATTATAGAATAGAATTTTATTTCTTATTGACCGCAAAAAATCGATAACAAAATATAAAAAAAAAAACACAGATGAAATTTAGTTTTTAAATATTTATTATTTTATCGTATGCATTTCGAACCTTAAATTGAAAGTTCATCTTCAGCGCGAGTTTAATAAAACAAAATGAAACGAACAAAGCTGAAAATGACATTTAAAACAAAAACAACTCTTATACAAAATTAAGCACATAGCTTACAAAAAATATAGCTTACAAACAATAGCTCTCTTACAAAAAGTAAATAAGCGAATTTTACATTAAAAAGAGTTAAAAAGAGGTGACTCTATTGCACCAGCTTCTAAATTCATTAAATTATTTGTAGTTTGAATAAAAAAAGATTCGTAAGCATCTAACTTAGATGGATTATTTACTGTTTTTAAAATTTTTATGTTGTCAATAATTGGTGTAACAGAATGAGACTCTGCGTTGTCGAAATTAAAGATGTGTGATGGTATCGCTTTTTGAATTTCCTTGTTGTCTATTGTTCTTTCGTGTTCACTTGCTCTTGTCTTCAAAGCCCTTCTCGTCTGTCCAATGTAAGAGGCATCGCAGTCTTTGCAGGTGATTTTATAAACACCACTTCGCTCAAGCATTGGTATAGAGTCTTTTGTAGTTCCAAGTGATAAACGAAGTTTGTTGTTGTTTGTGTGTACGATTTTTATGTTTGATTTCTCGTAGTATTTATGTAATTTGTTTGTGACATTCGGAACGAAAGCGATAGCAACTCTTTTTTGATCTGATTTATTTGAAAAAACATTTTGCGCGAAAAGAGTTGAAAGATTTCTTTTTCGTATTTTGTTTGAGTGTTTTATTATTAAATTGTCGATTAGATGTTTGTTGTAACCATTAATTGTAGCCAAATGAAGTATATGTTCATACTCAGTTTTATAGTTCTGCAAGGAAAGTGGAAGGCGGCAGAGTCTATAAACCATAGAATGGAAAGCTGCAATTTTGTTTTGATGATTGCAGTAGGAATCAGATGTGATGAAGCGGTCAGTGGATGTCGACTTCCTATATACTGCAAATTGAACTTTACCATTAATGCGTGTTATTTTAAGATCCAAAAAAGGTAATGAGTGGTCATCTTCTGATTCAAGTTCATATTTAAACTTAATACTTTCATATCTGTTGTTCAAGGTATTTAAAATAGATTCAACATTTGCTTTTTTAACAACCGCAAACGTGTCATCAACGTAACGCCACCAAATGCGTGGTAGAAGGCCTTCCTTTTTTAGATCGGTTTCGAAGTTGGACATAAACGCCTCTGCCACCAAAGGAGATAAACTGTTTCCCATACTACAACCAAAATCATTGCTGTAAAACTGATTTCTAAATTGAAACGAATTATATGTCATGCATTTTTCAATTGCATTAATAAATGCGTTTATGTGTTCATTAGAAACTGCTTTATGAACAAGATGTTTTTTGATGACTTTTATTGCTATATTTATAGGTACGCTTGGAAAAAGAGCTGTGACGTCAAACGAAATAAGCGTCTCATCTTCTTCTATTTGAATATCTTTAATTTTATCTGCGAATTCAAAGCTATTTTTCACTGCGAAACCCTCAAATGGAAGATATTGTTTTAGTTCAGCTACTAACCATTTTGATATGTTGGCAAACGGAGAGTTTACACATGACACGATCTTACGCATTTTATTTCCAGGTTTATGAACCTTTGGTAAACCGTACATCAGGGGAACTTTTGGGTTTGACATACGCAGTCGAAACTTATTAACATTAAAAACTTGATTTAAATTGTCAATTACAGAACGGGCATCGTTAATCATTTTATTAAGTGGTGATCTCCTGGACACCTTAAAATTGTCTTCTTGGATAGATGTGAGCATCCTTTCATCATATTCATTTTTATTCATGACAATGACTTGGTTACCTTTATCGGCTTTCATATAGAAAACATTTCGTTGTTTTAGTTTTGAGAGAGCATCGTTCCACTTCAATGTATCTTTGTCATTGTGTTTTAAGTTTTGCTTCTGTTTTTTAATTTCAACAGAGGCAACATCTCTGATTTCTTTTTTGATATCAAACGATTTAAACTGTACAGATGATTCAATATCAGCTACAAGATCCACAAAAGGCGGGGCAAGTGGTTTAACAGAGAAGTTCAAACCTCTGTTTAAGAGTTCTAACTCCTTATCAGTGAAAACTTCATCTGATAAGTTCATCACTAGATTGTCTACTTTTTCAATGTGAGGTTTCTGTAGAGGTGGAATTTCTTTTAATAAAATTATAATGATTTTCAATCAAGACTTGAACGTTTATTCGCGTTTGGTAACAAAAGTGAAGCGAATTAAAGCAGATATTCTTTTCTTAGAAGAATGTAAAGCCAAAAATGTTTTCCCAAAATTCATCCATGTGACCTGCGCCATTAAAAATCATCGCACTGATAAAGTAATCAATTTAGCCAAAAGATCTTGGCTTAAATTCGAAATCAACTATCATTACAGTCGCCTCGATAAATTAGAACTTGAAACTTATCATTTACATTTAAAGATGACTAGAAACTTGAATGAACATATGTTTAATATCTTTATACAGAAACAATCCGCGGTGTTTTTTCGATGTGACAATATTTTCAAAACAAAAAGAGAAAAACAAAACAAAAAACTATGTGATTTATTAAAAGAAATTCCACCTCTACAGAAACCTCACATTGAAAAAGTAGACAATCTAGTGATGAACTTATCAGATGAAGTTTTCACTGATAAGGAGTTAGAACTCTTAAACAGAGGTTTGAACTTCTCTGTTAAACCACTTGCCCCGCCTTTTGTGGATCTTGTAGCTGATATTGAATCATCTGTACAGTTTAAATCGTTTGATATCAAAAAATAAATCAGAGATGTTGCCTCTGTTGAAATTAAAAAACAGAAGCAAAACTTAAAACACAATGACAAAGATACATTGAAGTGGAACGATGCTCTCTCAAAACTAAAACAACGAAATGTTTTCTATATGAAAGCCGATAAAGGTAACCAAGTCATTGTCATGAATAAAAATGAATATGATGAAAGGATGCTCACATCTATCCAAGAAGACAATTTTAAGGTGTCCAGGAGATCACCACTTAATAAAATGATTAACGATGCCCGTTCTGTAATTGACAATTTAAATCAAGTTTTTAATGTTAATAAGTTTCGACTGCGTATGTCAAACCCAAAAGTTCCCCTGATGTACGGTTTACCAAAGGTTCATAAACCTGGAAATAAAATGCGTAAGATCGTGTCATGTGTAAACTCTCCGTTTGCCAACATATCAAAATGGTTAGTAGCTGAACTAAAACAATATCTTCCATTTGAGGGTTTCGCAGTGAAAAATAGCTTTGAATTCGCAGATAAAATTAAAGATATTCAAATAGAAGAAGATGAGACGCTTATTTCGTTTGACGTCACAGCTCTTTTTCCAAGCGTACCTATAAATATAGCAATAAAAGTCATCAAAAAACATCTTGTTCATAAAGCAGTTTCTAATGAACACATAAACGCATTTATTAATGCAATTGAAAAATGCATGACATATAATTCGTTTCAATTTAGAAATCAGTTTTACAGCAATGATTTTGGTTGTAGTATGGGAAACAGTTTATCTCCTTTGGTGGCAGAGGCGTTTATGTCCAACTTCGAAACCGATCTAAAAAAGGAAGGCCTTCTACCACGCATTTGGTGGCGTTACGTTGATGACACGTTTGCCGTTGTTAAAAAAGCAAATGTTGAATCTATTTTAAATACCTTGAACAACAGATATGAAAGTATTAAGTTTAAATATGAACTTGAATCAGAAGATGACCACTCATTACCTTTTTTGGATCTTAAAATAACACGCATTAATGGTAAAGTTCAATTTGCAGTATATAGGAAGTCGACATCCACTGACCGCTTCATCACATCTGATTCCTACTGCAATCATCAAAACAAAATTGCAGCTTTCCATTCTATGGTTTATAGACTCTGCCGCCTTCCACTTTCCTTGCAGAACTATAAAACTGAGTATGAACATATACTTCATTTGGCTACAATTAATGGTTACAACAAACATCTAATCGACAATTTAATAATAAAACACTCAAACAAAATACGAAAAAGAAATCTTTCAACTCTTTTCGCGCAAAATGTTTTTTCAAATAAATCAGATCAAAAAAGAGTTGCTATCGCTTTCGTTCCGAATGTCACAAACAAATTACATAAATACTACGAGAAATCAAACATAAAAATCGTACACACAAACAACAACAAACTTCGTTTATCACTTGGAACTACAAAAGACTCTATACCAATGCTTGAGCGAAGTGGTGTTTATAAAATCACCTGCAAAGACTGCGATGCCTCTTACATTGGACAGACGAGAAGGGCTTTGAAGACAAGAGCAAGTGAACACGAAAGAACAATAGACAACAAGGAAATTCAAAAAGCGATACCATCACACATCTTTAATTTCGACAACGCAGAGTCTCATTCTGTTACACCAATTATTGACAACATAAAAATTTTAAAAACAGTAAATAATCCATCTAAGTTAGATGCTTACGAATCTTTTTTTATTCAAACTACAAATAATTTAATGAATTTAGAAGCTGGTGCAATAGAGTCATCTCTTTTTAACTCTTTTTAATGTAAAATTCGCTTATTTACTTTTTGTAAGAGAGCTATTGTTTGTAAGCTATATTTTTTGTAAGCTATGTGCTTAATTTTGTATAAGAGTTGTTTTTGTTTTAAATGTCATTTTCAGCTTTGTTCGTTTCATTTTGTTTTATTAAACTCGCGCTGAAGATGAACTTTCAATTTAAGGTTCGAAATGCATACGATAAAATAATAAATATTTAAAAACTAAATTTCATCTGTGTTTTTTTTATATTTTGTTATCGATTTTTTGCGGTCAATAAGAAATAAAATTCTATTCTATAATAAACTAATTAGGTACTCTCAATCAATGAAATAACTTGCCTTCTCCTTGTTAAATGATTTTATTGCCAAAAAAGGACCAAATGGAACGGAAACAGATGGCATCCATTTGGCAAATGACAATTTTAAGTGCATAAATATTTGGGAACTGCTATATCCCTTTGGCTGTTTGTTGTTATGTTGACGACGATGGAGGAATGGCAGGCGACGTCGAAGAAAAGCACAAAAATAATAAATCGAAGCCAAACAACAATCGAAGGAATAAGATCCCCAGATTGGTTTTTGGGGAGAAAATTACTTACCATCAAAAGTGTAATTGTATACGGATGAAGGGGTACAAACGATAATGTCCTGCCACCTTCCACAATTCCCTGTGGAATATTGAATTAAAGTACATATTTCTCTCTACCTCTCTCCTCTTCTGACACAAGAAAAAAAGCAAGCAAAATAAGCTACTGATTCCAACAAAAAAAATAATCTTCAACCGATTCAGTTTCAGTTCAGACATCAGTCCGAGCCCAGAGATCGAGAGAAGGACACACGTTACAGAGCCAGAGCACAGTTTGAAACGGATTGGATACTTTCAGCAATTGAACATTGAACGAAACTAAATCCAACCAGAAAGAGAAGACCGTAACATAAACCTTACTGAGGGGGATTACTACCAAAATCTGGTTTTCCAAATCATATCAAATTCAGTGCTCCATGAGCGAAAAATTTGATTTCCATTTGATGTGCCCTTGCTGCTATGAACCCTGTGTCGAGGCAAGACTATAGTTTGCATTCTCCGGTTGGGTTTGTGTGTGACGACCGTTCCGGAAATACTTCGCGCAGTTTCAATATCGATAGCAACAAAATTTAAAACCTTCGATGAGGTTTTGTGTTTGTGTGTTTAAGTGGGCGGGAGGAGATGAATGCATACAAAAATAGTGTATGCTATAACAATATCCTGTCAGATAATGCAAATGGCATTGGCCTCAGGATTTCGGAATGCAAGTGGGCAAAAATAATACGGATTTTGGTCTATAGCTGTGTATATCTATATTTTTTGACAGTCGACGAATAACCATTTAAATGTGCCATTTTGAGGACATACCTCAGGCATGCTGTTGAATGCGTAACCTCAATTTTGAAATTCCATTTTACGAAGTAATGATTCTTTCACTTTTAAATATAATCGATGGTAAATGCAGATTTTGTCAGCTGCATTTTCTCGTGCTGATGCTTTCAAAAATAGAAAATGGAAGATAGGGTTTGTATCAATTGAGGAAGCCATCCATGCAAAATGCTCTTTTGTCAGTCGGATCAGACATTCAATTTTTTTGCTGTGGAGTCCTGCAAACTGTTTGCAGAAAAAAACTTTGATGAATTTTGAAACTGAAAAAAATTCATCAAGCGACTGAAATGAAAATTAGTAAGGTCTCCTCGTGTTGATTTTTTGAATTAATTCGTTTTCGTAAAAAAAATGTTTAAATAACATGTGTTTGTTGACGGATGCTTGAAAAAAAAAATCGATTTGAAATGCAAACAACATCTGTAAATATTAATGTAAACAACATTTCGCTTACACTTTTCCAATTTGACTTGAAGAGTAAAAAAAATAAAAACAGTTTGTTGTTCCATTGTAGCTATTGTTTTAAATTTTTCAACTCAGTGCACTAAAACTCTATTGAAAATAAGAGTTTGCTGCATTTTATATTTTCCAAATCGATCAGAACAATTGACTTGCAGAAGGCTTCCGAAGAATATTCTCTCCGTTAGTCGAAACATCAATCAGGAAGGACCAACTTTTTTATTTGTTTCTTTTGTTCTTCTTTGAACAACAAGTTGTAATTTTTTATCCATCAATATTCATGTTGAATAGAATTTTCATCAGCTGCAGGTTTCAAAACTGTCCCTAAGAAAAGTACACAATGCAGGTACATGTCTTCCTTCATTGACGCTGTGAGTAGGAATCCGGATGGTTGGGACCGACCGTTACAAAGTTGAAAATTTGAATATTTGAATCTGACGGTTGTACTAGATTGTTAACTGGGTTTGTGTCTCTGCTAGACAACCGTTTTTAAACTAAATGAATGAAGTGTAAAGGAGTGAGTGTGGTGGTGTTTGTGTCTTTGCTAAGTTTGGATGGGATGTGGATGGTGTCTGGGATAAATGTGTAATGTGGTTTATGTATTTGGTGAACAAGTTTGTTTGGATTATTTGAGTTTCATGGATGAGTTCGGCTTTTGTGACAGTTTTTTTTTGTGTCTAATGCATCGGTTAGGTTGGCGATTAGGTTGAGCAATCAAATTTTATGTTTGTAAGATCAAGACTTGTGTTACCATGTTTTTCAATGATGAGCACTTGTAACAATATTACTTTTTAAGGCGAGCTAAAAGGTACAGCGATTTATTATTTTGAATGACAGGGAAACCAAAGTTAAAAGATTCAATTTGAGGGGGGCGCAAAATTGATTTCTCTCTCAAACCAGTCCCCAATAATGAAGAACCGACGTCTCGCATGGGACCGACCGTTACAAAGTTGAAAATTTGAATATTTGAATCTGACTGTTGTACTAGATTGATAATTAGGTTTGTGTAACGGCTAAAACCTCCAGGGCTTATACACCCCGAACCGAAGCCTGTAGAGACCAGCATGGGAACATCATAGTGGAAGCGCAGTTAGTGCTGAGAATATGGAAAGACCACTTTTCTAAGCTGTATAATGGCGATGACGAGCATAACTCCGACAGTAATACAGAACCATTCAATTTGGGTGCAGAAGGCCAACAATTGCACCCACCCGACATTGACGAAGTGAAGATAGCGATATCTAAACTTAAGTCGAACAAAGCCGCTGGAGCAGACGGGCTAGCAGACGAACTGTACAAAGCAGATGGAGATGATTTGGTTAGGAGCATGCACCAGCTCATCTGCAAAATTTGGTCCGGGGAAAGCATGCCCGATGAATGGAACCTCAGCATCGTATGCCCGATCTTCAAGAAAGGAGATCCCCTGAACTGCACCAACTATAGAGGTATAAGTCTCCTTAACATCGCCTATAAGATCTTGTCTGCGGTGCTGTGTGAACGTTTGAAGCCTTTCGTCCACAATCTGATAGGTCCTTATCAGTGTGGCTTCAGACCTGGAAAGTCCACCATCGACCAAATATTCACCCTACGGCAGATCTTGGAGAAGACCCAGGAACTTAAATCGATACCTACCACCTTTTCATCGATTTCAAGGCCGCGTACGACAGCGTGTATAGAGACCAACTGTATAGAATGGAAAACTCACGCTGGCTGTTCTATCATGGTCGGAAAAACCTAATGGACGCATTTGATGTCAAAAAAGGTTTTGGACAAGGCGATGCGTTGTCATGCGATTTTTTCAACATCATTCTTGAAAAAATTGTCCAAAGCTCCAACGTCAACACCAGAAGCACAATCTTTCAAAATTCCGTCCAGCTACTAGGATACGCAGACGACATAGACATAATTGGAAGAACACAGCATGATGTCAGTGGAATGTTTGTGAGTCTTGAGACGGAGGCCAGGAAGATGGGTCTTGCGGTCAACGAGGACAAGACCAAGTTAATGCTGTCAACAAGAAAGGACTACCAACCATTGACGTCTTGGAGCAAACGTCAACATAGACTTCGAGGCAGTTAAGGACTTTGTCTACCTTGGATCCGCTAGCAGCTCATACAACAACACTAACGCTGAAATCAAACGAAGAATCACTCTTGCCAATCGCTGCTTCTTTGGACTTAGAAGGCAATTGAGTAGTAAAGTCCTCTCCCGAACAACTAAAGTGACACTCTACAAAACTCTCATCATCCCGGTCCTCATGTTTGGTGCAGAGACATGGACCATGACAACATCCGATGAAAACGCTTTGGGCTGCTTTGAGAGAAAAATTCTTCGAGTGATTTTCGGTCCTGTCTGCATGAATGGGGAATGGAGACGAAGATTCAACCAAGAACAATACGAGCTGTACAGCGACACTGACCTAGCCAGAAAAGTTAAGGTCCAACGACTTAGATGGTTGGGTCATGTTGAGCGAATGGAAAATAATGCTCCGGCTCGCAGAGTATTCGAATCCAACCCGAAAGGACGTCGCAGAAGAAGAAGACTGTAGCGCCACCGACCTGGCTGTAGCGCCACCATAAGTAAGTAAGTAAGCAACGTCTCTGGTCTCGGAGCAAACCATTGGTCAAAAAATCGATTGAATCTTCATCTCTTTTTATGTGCACACAAATTGAAGCACAGGCCTGCAAGAAACTTTTATCTTTGGAGTCTAAATATAGATAACATGAATAACAAAATTCTGCTTGTCGTATTTCCCGGAAACCGGTTGTCTAGTTTTGAACTGGCTCAAAACCAGACAAGGCAAAATAGCCAATGTCAGTAAAATATTCAAGAACTTCATTGAAAAAGTGTTGACACGACAAATGTTGCGAATCAACTAAAAGTCTTTCAAACGACGAATACGTGTGCGGTAAAAAAAAAAATAATCAATTTGGACGTTTTCAAGATCAATTTGATGAAAATACGAAAGCTTGACAGTTTTCGAAGTGTTATCATTTCAAATAGGGTAAAGTCGGGAGATATGGCACCCATTTTCCTTTTTCCTTATAACTGCGAAATTAAAAAAGATTTTTATTTCAAACCAAAATAACTTTATTATAGAACTTATTGATAAACAAAAAATTGGAACTTATTAGAAATTCACAGTCAAATAATTTTTTTTTTTCACAAAAACAAAAAACCGTAAAAAAAAGACGACTAAAAAAATGGAGGGTGATATGGCACCTGCTTGCGGGTGAAATGGCACTTCTCATTTTGTTGTTGTTTTTCCTTCCACATTAATTGCACGTATTGTAATGGGAAGTGCAGGAGTCATGTGACCAAGAGTGACATATTATATACACTTTAGCCACTCGTCCGGTTTCGTTTTAACGGCATAGTCCTCACCACATCCTACACAAATATTTTCCCCGAAATCTTCGGGTCCATCTGAGTCATCGTGCAATGATAATGTAAGTTGCTCTTGCGTCCATTTTGCACGATTTGCAGATATTTTTTTTTTATAAATTGTCGGCATTTATGGAAAAAATTTGATAAAAAAAAGATTAAAAGGAAAATAAAGTATAATAAAGTAAGAGCGGGGGAAATGGCACCGGGGCCATATCTCCCGAGCTGCTGGGGTGCCATATCACATTTTTGACCTTGATTTTTATATCCGAAATAACATGAAAAATTATGCACGCACAGTTATAGCAGTAAACAAACACAAATAAGCATGATTATATCTTTTGTTTTCTTTTAAAACGAACGCCTGGAGTCAAATACTTTCGTCTTACCACGAACTTCACTAATACACAAAAAAACTTTTTGCTTAATTCACACAAACTTTTTTTTTTCTCCGGCTGTATATATTGTAACTTACGGGCTACTGCGATTTAAATTGGATATTTCAAGAGCTTACGTAGAACTGAATGATGTGTTGATCTCTTTTTTTTTTGAAAAAAAGTCATTAAGTGGGAGATGTTGAAAGGGTGCCATATCTCCCGTGGTGCCATATCACCCGACTTTACCCTATGCAAGAATTTGAGATCAAAATTTAAGTGTCCACAAGGAACACTCGAAACTTGAGATTAGAGAGTTTCTAAGGTCAAGCTTAAGAGTGATAAGAAGTCTGCTGCCGGAGTATTTTGGAAATGGAAAACAATCTTCTGACACCATATTTTATTTTAATTTTTGTTTTGAATTGAAAAATTAGGAACTGATGCACAAGTTCAAGATGAGCTTATCAAGGGTCCATAAAAGGCTCGTTAAGAGAGTGAAGACGTATTTAAATTGTTTGACTTTTAGAAAATAATATCTCCAAAACCTCGTTTATAAATTCAACGCATCAGAGTTCCACAAGCTTTTTGGCGGTTATATCTGCTTGCCGAGACGAATAAAACACCTTCTCTTTCTGGAATCGAGGAAGTGTCATCAAAGCCTCCAGAAGGTGACCGCTGACCACGGATCTTAATGATTTCACTAATATGGTGGGTGAGGGTAGTATGGTTTGAGGCTGATAACCTCCCGCTATGAAAGAATTCAAACCACGACAACAAACTTCGGAAACAATCTACAACATGTTCAGGATTTAAGGATTCTCACATTGAACGATTGTTCTACAGAGCCATCAGCTAGCCGATGGTGATTAGGTATCCCATCCAAGTGGGATGATTATCATTTACAGGGACAGTCCTGGCCTTGGCAAAGCTTATTGCAAACACAAACCTCCCCGATAAGGCAGTACACAGGTCTAATAAAATAAACTACTGACAGCCTATCTCAACAAGCTTTTTCCTCCATTTTTATTTTTATCGATTAAGAGTTTCTTCTGAGTATCACAGATTGTGGTTCAGTCGCACAAACATAGAAAAGTGATAAGCCTGCAAACATATTAAGCTTCTAATTATTGCGTTTTCCTCGCAGTGTTTTCAGTTGCTTTATAACCTTCATTGTGTCAACACTGAAATGAAACTTCTAACTTTTTCTTTGGCCTTGGTCATTTTGACTTGTCCAGCTTTGGGCCAGTTCACAACTATTCAACCGCAAGCTTACAACTATTCATATTTTTCAGGAGGTGTTAGTTCCTCCACCGAACCGGGATATGCGGGCAATACTATGCTTTGGAATGGAACTTCTTCCAACATGACGTCGGGAATTTGTTTCAAAGAAGTTCCGTAAGTTTGATTGAAAAAAAGTGCCTGCCAGCATGTATTGTAATTTACTTCTTTCAATAGAGTATCCTCACTTCCTCGTAATCCCAATAGCGCCTTGTTTCGTGGTAACGGCTCTGATCCCACCATGAGTCGCATACAAGTCTGCTGTGAAGGCTACAAGCCCAATGAACTAAATTTCCTCGCATGCGATCCCATCTGTAAGAACGGCTGCACCAATGGCACTTGTACAGCTCCAAACAAGTGTGCCTGCCTGCCCGGATATGTTAAGGACCATCGAAAAAATTGTGTCCCAACCTGTCCGGTAGCCTGTTCCAATGGCTATTGCCAGCCAGATGGATCGTGTATCTGTGAATTTGGATTCGTTTTGGATGAGTCGACGAAGAAATTCTGCCGGCCATATTGCAGCAAGGGCTGCATCGATCATGCCTGGTGTGCGGCCCCGGAGACGTGCCATTGTCTTCGAAACTATAACCTGTCACAGGCTGGATTTTGTTTGCCAAGTTGTGATAGTTGCAAGAATGGAAACTGCACAGCACCAGGAGTTTGTACTTGCAATCCAGGATTTGCGAGGAACGGCAGTGAGTGTATCCCAATTTGCTCGAGGTGAATTTTGAAAAACAGAATATGCTTATGAATTGGAACTAGAAACGATTTTTTTTTTTCAAAAAGACGCTGCCCTTTGCCCAACGGAAAATGCATAGCTCCCGAAACTTGCGTTTGTCGCTTAGGTTATGCGATGGACGCGACCAGAACCAGTTGCATTCCTAAGTGCGACATATCGTGTTCGCATGGAGTCTGCAGTGGTCGCAATATCTGTACTTGTGATTCTGGCTACTTTTTTAATATGTTGAAAAGAAAATGTGAGCCACAGTGCAGCAATGGTTGCGTTAATAACGCTGACTGTGTCGCTCCCGAAACCTGCAATTGCAAACGTAATTATAGACTCTCGCCAAGTGGATTGTGCCTGCCAAAGTGTGAAGGATGTACAAACGGAGAATGCAACGATGCAGGCGTTTGTCGGTGTCACGATGGGTACATAAGAAATGGAACAACTTGTCAACCCTATTGCTCGTGAGTTTCATGCCTTATTTGTATAATTTATTAATTTTTGCATGTCTCCTTTTTCGAAAACAGCCGCTGTAACAACGGAACTTGCATTGCTCCCGAAACATGCACCTGTAAGAACGGATATGTTCTCGACGCTACTAAGTCTAACTGTGTTCGTCAATCGCAATGCAATCCGCCGTGCTTGAATGGTGTCTGCAGTGGTCGCAATATCTGTACTTGTGATCCTGGCTACTTTTTTGATATGTTGAAAAGAAAATGTAAGCCACAGTGCAGCAATGGTTGCATTAATAACGCTGAGTGTGTCGCTCCCAAAACCTGCAATTGCAAACGTAATTATAGACTCTCGCCAAGTGGATTGTGCCTGCCAAAGTGTGAAGGATGTACAAACGGAGAATGCAACGATGCAGGCGTTTGTCGGTGTCACGATGGGTACATAAGAAATGGCACAACTTGTCAACCCTATTGCTCGTGAGTTTCATGCCTTATTTGTATAATTTATTAATTTTTGCATGTCTCCTTTTTCGAAAACAGCCGCTGTAACAACGGAACTTGCATTGCTCCCGAAACATGCACCTGTAAGAACGGATATGTTCTCGACGCTACTAAGTCTAATTGTGTTCGTCAATCGC
Source organism: Sphaerophoria taeniata (assembly GCA_943590905.1). Classification (NCBI taxonomy): domain Eukaryota; kingdom Metazoa; phylum Arthropoda; class Insecta; order Diptera; family Syrphidae; genus Sphaerophoria; species Sphaerophoria taeniata. The sequence continues at coordinate 33,763,829 of OX016541.1, forward strand.
AATGCAATCCGCCGTGCTTGAATGGTGTATGCAGTGGCCGCAATGAATGTACTTGTAAAACTGGCTTTGTTGCGGATCGGTCAAATAAAAATGTTTGCAAGGCACATTGTGCCAGTGGTTGCCCGAACGGAGTTTGTACGTTGCCTAATTTCTGTAAATGTAAGCCTGGCTATAAGAGTAGATGGAGTCATGGCCGGCAAACTTGTATGAAAGAATAATACACATATGTATGTATGTGTTTTGTGTATGTATCTATTAATAAAATTTAAAAGAGTTCTATACGCATTAATGATTATTAAAATGATTAAATGAAGATTGGGTATCAACGCTAGCGGGAAATTGATGGGGGCAGCAAGAGAAGCACTTGGAATGATAGGTCCCTTAACAGACCACGTGCAGCCGAACAACTAGCGGAAGCCCTTGACTGCTATAAAGCAGATATAACTGCCATCCAAGAAATGCGATGGGATGGTCCGGGCCTACGTAAAATGAACAACTGTGATATTTACTACGGCCGGCGACTGCTACCGGGAACAAAATCAACGCTATTTGGATGTGGATTTGTAGTTGGGACTCGACTCCGGAGGAAGGTCTTGAGTTTCAACTCAGTGAATGAGCGCATCACGACAATCCGCATCAAGGCTAAATTCACCAACATCAGCCTCATCTGCGCTCACGCCCCCAATGAGGAAAAGGATGAAGACACCAAAGACAGGTTCTACGAACTCCTCGACAAGACCTATGAGCAATGCCCTAGCTATGACATTAAAATCGTCCTTGGAGATTTTAATGCTAAGCTGGGTAGAGAAGAAAACTTTGGTGGAATAGCTGGACGACATAGCCTGCACGACACCACCTCCGATAACGGATTTAGGCTAATCGACTTCGCTGCGGGACGAGACATAATGGTTGCAAGTACGCGTTTCTCGATATCCACAAGCGGACCTGGAAATCTCCTGATCAATCAACCGTCAACCCGATTGATCACATTGCGATCGACGCACGACACTTCTCTAGCATGCAAAATGTCTGCACATTCCAAGGTGCCAACATCGACTCGGACCACTACCTTGTTGCAGCCAGATAGCTGTCTCCAGTTTAAGTCTTTTAGTTCAAATGCTGAATTTTCAACCTCCTTAGGCAAACTTGTCTGCCTTAATGACTTCATTGCGCTGCGCTTGATCGTCTCCTATCATGCAAAATACTTTCAGTCTTGGCTCATACGAATTGAATGTCCAGCCCACCGGAGTCATTATATCAGCTTCGCAGTAGAATTGATATGATAGCTCAATTATATAGTCTGTGGAATAGTCCTTCTTCGCTAAATGTTCAAAATATTCTTTGAAGAAAAGACAAGAGTCCAGATTGCCTTTGGCTAAACATGCAAGTCTTGGATGCGTACATGAGTACAGGTAAGACTATAGTCATCTTCAGCTGCAAATACAAAATAATATCGGATTGAGGTTGAAATCGTTATTTTCTGTTTTAAGAAAGACCTTCCCCTTGGTGGTCCAATTAGTATAGGTGGACGCCTCCCATTGTTTCCCCTCTTCTCCAGATGGTCCATTTTCTCCCCTGACCCCCTAGGTGCGGTCCTATTCTGAAACGGCTTTTAAACCGCTATAAACCGCTTTTGAACTGCTTTTAAACCGCTTTTAAACCGCTAGGAAAATAAAAATACTGATCAGTTTCATAACAGTAAAAAGTGGTTTAAACCGCTAGGAAAATAAAAATATTAGTTATACTCTCTAATAACTGTATATCCTGTTCGTTGAGTGCGAAAAGACCATAATTAATCCGCAAAATAATGGTAACCTACTTAAAGACGGCAAACAAATTTTAAGACAGACACGTGTCCAGAATATAGAACAGCTAATATTGCAATTACTATTGTGCACGTAGACGTCAAGCCGAACTATTTAAAGCAATTTACTACATTTTTGAACTTAATGTCACTCTAGCGGTTTAAACCACTTTTTACTGTTATGAAACTGATCAGTATTTTTACTTTCCTAGCGGTTTAAAAGCGGTTTAAAAGCAGTTCAAAAGCGGTTTATAGCGGTTTAAAAGCCGTTTCAGAATAGGACCGCACCTAGGGGGTCAGGGGAGAAAATGGACCATCTGGAGAAGAGGGGAAACAATGGGAGGCGTCCACCTGGACTAATTGGACCACCAAGGGGAAGGTCTTTCTTAAAACAGAAAATAACGATTTCAACCTCAATCCGATATTATTTTGTATTTGCAGCTGAAGATGACTATAGTCTTACCTGTACTCATGTACGCATCCAAGACTTGCATGTTTAGCCAAAGGCAATCTGGACTCTTGTCTTTTCTTCAAAGAATATTTTGAACATTTAGCGAAGAAGGACTATTCCACAGACTATATAATTGAGCTATCATATCAATTCTACTGCGAAGCTGATATAATGACTCCGGTGGGCTGGACATTCAATTCGTATGAGCCAAGACTGAAAGTATTTTGCATGATAGGAGACGATCAAGCGCAGCGCAATGAAGTCATTAAGGCAGACAAGTTTGCCTAAGGAGGTTGAAAATTCAGCATTTGAACTAAAAGACTTAAACTGGAGACAGCTATCTGGCTGCAACAAGGTAGTGGTCCGAGTCGATGTTGGCACCTTGGAATGTGCAGACATTTTGCATGCTAGAGAAGTGTCGTGCGTCGATCGCAATGTGATCAATCGGGTTGACGGTTGATTGATCAGGAGATTTCCAGGTCCGCTTGTGGATATCGAGAAACGCGTACTTGCAACCATTATGTCTCGTCCCGCAGCGAAGTCGATTAGCCTAAATCCGTTATCGGAGGTGGTGTCGTGCAGGCTATGTCGTCCAGCTATTCCACCAAAGTTTTCTTCTCTACCCAGCTTAGCATTAAAATCTCCAAGGACGATTTTAATGTCATAGCTAGGGCATTGCTCATAGGTCTTGTCGAGGAGTTCGTAGAACCTGTCTTTGGTGTCTTCATCCTTTTCCTCATTGGGGGCGTGAGCGCAGATGAGGCTGATGTTGGTGAATTTAGCCTTGATGCGGATTGTCGTGATGCGCTCATTCACTGAGTTGAAACTCAAGACCTTCCTCCGGAGTCGAGTCCCAACTACAAATCCACATCCAAATAGCGTTGATTTTGTTCCCGGTAGCAGTCGCCGGCCGTAGTAAATATCACAGTTGTTCATTTTACGTAGGCCCGGACCATCCCATCGCATTTCTTGGATGGCAGTTATATCTGCTTTATAGCAGTCAAGGGCTTCCGCTAGTTGTTCGGCTGCACGTGGTCTGTTAAGGGACCTATCATTCCAAGTGCTTCTCTTGCTGCCCCCATCAATTTCCCGCTAGCGTTGATACCCAATCTTCATTTAATCATTTTAATAATCATTAATGCGTATAGAACTCTTTTAAATTTTATTAATAGATACATACACAAAACACATACATACATATGTGTATTATTCTTTCATACAAGTTTGCCGGCCATGACTCCATCTACTCTTATAGCCAGGCTTACATTTACAGAAATTAGGCAACGTACAAACTCCGTTCGGGCAACCACTGGCACAATGTGCCTTGCAAACATTTTTATTTGACCGATCCGCAACAAAGCCAGTTTTACAAGTACATTCATTGCGGCCACTGCATACACCATTCAAGCACGGCGGATTGCATTGCGATTGACGAACACAATTAGACTTAGTAGCGTCGAGAACATATCCGTTCTTACAGGTGCATGTTTCGGGAGCAATGCAAGTTCCGTTGTTACAGCGGCTGTTTTCGAAAAAGGAGACATGCAAAAATTAATAAATTATACAAATAAGGCATGAAACTCACGAGCAATAGGGTTGACAAGTTGTGCCATTTCTTATGTACCCATCGTGACACCGACAAACGCCTGCATCGTTGCATTCTCCGTTTGTACATCCTTCACACTTTGGCAGGCACAATCCACTTGGCGAGAGTCTATAATTACGTTTGCAATTGCAGGTTTTGGGAGCGACACACTCAGCGTTATTAATGCAACCATTGCTGCACTGTGGCTTACATTTTCTTTTCAACATATCAAAAAAGTAGCCAGGATCACAAGTACAGATATTGCGACCACTGCAGACACCATTCAAGCACGGCGGATTGCATTGCGATTGACGAACACAGTTAGACTTAGTAGCGTCGAGAACATATCCGTTCTTACAGGTGCATGTTTCGGGAGCAATGCAAGTTCCGTTGTTACAGCGGCTGTTTTCGAAAAAGGAGACATGCAAAAATTAATAAATTATACAAATAAGGCATGAAACTCACGAGCAATAGGGTTGACAAGTTGTGCCATTTCTTATGTACCCATCGTGACACCGACAAACGCCTGCATCGTTGCATTCTCCGTTTGTACATCCTTCACACTTTGGCAGGCACAATCCACTTGGCGAGAGTCTATAATTACGTTTGCAATTGCAGGTTTCGGGAGCGACACAGTCAGCGTTATTAACGCAACCATTGCTGCACTGTGGCTCACATTTTCTTTTCAACATATTAAAAAAGTAGCCAGAATCACAAGTACAGATATTGCGACCACTGCAGACTCCATGCGAACACGATATGTCGCACTTAGGAATGCAACTGGTTCTGGTCGCGTCCATCGCATAACCTAAGCGACAAACGCAAGTTTCGGGAGCTATGCATTTTCCGTTGGGCAAAGGGCAGCGTCTTTTTGAAAAAAAAAATCGTTTCTAGTTCCAATTCATAAGCATATTCTGTTTTTCAAAATTCACCTCGAGCAAATTGGGATACACTCACTGCCGTTCCTCGCAAATCCTGGATTGCAAGTACAAACTCCTGGTGCTGTGCAGTTTCCATTCTTGCAACTATCACAACTTGGCAAACAAAATCCAGCCTGTGACAGGTTATAGTTTCGAAGACAATGGCACGTCTCCGGGGCCGCACACCAGGCATGATCGATGCAGCCCTTGCTGCAATATGGCCGGCAGAATTTCTTCGTCGACTCATCCAAAACGAATCCAAATTCACAGATACACGATCCATCTGGCTGGCAATAGCCATTGGAACAGGCTACCGGACAGGTTGGGACACAATTTTTTCGATGGTCCTTAACATATCCGGGCAGGCAGGCACACTTGTTTGGAGCTGTACAAGTGCCATTGGTGCAGCCGTTCTTACAGATGGGATCGCATGCGAGGAAATTTAGTTCATTGGGCTTGTAGCCTTCACAGCAGACTTGTATGCGACTCATGGTGGGATCAGAGCCGTTACCACGAAACAAGGCGCTATTGGGATTACGAGGAAGTGAGGATACTCTATTGAAAGAAGTAAATTACAATACATGCTGGCAGGCACTTTTTTTCAATCAAACTTACGGAACTTCTTTGAAACAAATTCCCGACGTCATGTTGGAAGAAGTTCCATTCCAAAGCATAGTATTGCCCGCATATCCCGGTTCGGTGGAGGAACTAACACCTCCTGAAAAATATGAATAGTTGTAAGCTTGCGGTTGAATAGTTGTGAACTGGCCCAAAGCTGGACAAGTCAAAATGACCAAGGCCAAAGAAAAAGTTAGAAGTTTCATTTCAGTGTTGACACAATGAAGGTTATAAAGCAACTGAAAACACTGCGAGGAAAACGCAATAATTAGAAGCTTAATATGTTTGCAGGCTTATCACTTTTCTATGTTTGTGCGACTGAACCACAATCTGTGATACTCAGAAGAAACTCTTAATCGATAAAAATAAAAATGGAGGAAAAAGCTTGTTGAGATAGGCTGTCAGTAGTTTATTTTATTAGACCTGTGTACTGCCTTATCGGGGAGGTTTGTGTTTGCAATAAGCTTTGCCAAGGCCAGGACTGTCCCTGTAAATGATAATCATCCCACTTGGATGGGATACCTAATCACCATCGGCTAGCTGATGGCTCTGTAGAACAATCGTTCAATGTGAGAATCCTTAAATCCTGAACATGTTGTAGATTGTTTCCGAAGTTTGTTGTCGTGGTTTGAATTCTTTCATAGCGGGAGGTTATCAGCCTCAAACCATACTACCCTCACCCACCATATTAGTGAAATCATTAAGATCCGTGGTCAGCGGTCACCTTCTGGAGGCTTTGATGACACTTCCTCGATTCCAGAAAGAGAAGGTGTTTTATTCGTCTCGGCAAGCAGATATAACCGCCAAAAAGCTTGTGGAACTCTGATGCGTTGAATTTATAAACGAGGTTTTGGAGATATTATTTTCTAAAAGTCAAACAATTTAAATACGTCTTCACTCTCTTAACGAGCCTTTTATGGACCCTTGATAAGCTCATCTTGAACTTGTGCATCAGTTCCTAATTTTTCAATTCAAAACAAAAATTAAAATAAAATATGGTGTCAGAAGATTGTTTTCCATTTCCAAAATACTCCGGCAGCAGACTTCTTATCACTCTTAAGCTTGACCTTAGAAACTCTCTAATCTCAAGTTTCGAGTGTTCCTTGTGGACACTTAAATTTTGATCTCAAATTCTTGCATAGGGTAAAGTCGGGTGATATGGCACCACGGGAGATATGGCACCCTTTCAACATCTCCCACTTAATGACTTTTTTTCAAAAAAAAAAAGAGATCAACACATCATTCAGTTCTACGTAAGCTCTTGAAATATCCAATTTAAATCGCAGTAGCCCGTAAGTTACAATATATACAGCCGGAGAAAAAAAAAAGTTTGTGTGAATTAAGCAAAAAGTTTTTTTGTGTATTAGTGAAGTTCGTGGTAAGACGAAAGTATTTGACTCCAGGCGTTCGTTTTAAAAGAAAACAAAAGATATAATCATGCTTATTTGTGTTTGTTTACTGCTATAACTGTGCGTGCATAATTTTTCATGTTATTTCGGATATAAAAATCAAGGTCAAAAATGTGATATGGCACCCCAGCAGCTCGGGAGATATGGCCCCGGTGCCATTTCCCCCGCTCTTACTTTATTATACTTTATTTTCCTTTTAATCTTTTTTTTATCAAATTTTTTCCATAAATGCCGACAATTTATAAAAAAAAAATATCTGCAAATCGTGCAAAATGGACGCAAGAGCAACTTACATTATCATTGCACGATGACTCAGATGGACCCGAAGATTTCGGGGAAAATATTTGTGTAGGATGTGGTGAGGACTATGCCGTTAAAACGAAACCGGACGAGTGGCTAAAGTGTATATAATATGTCACTCTTGGTCACATGACTCCTGCACTTCCCATTACAATACGTGCAATTAATGTGGAAGGAAAAACAACAACAAAATGAGAAGTGCCATTTCACCCGCAAGCAGGTGCCATATCACCCTCCATTTTTTTAGTCGTCTTTTTTTTACGGTTTTTTGTTTTTGTGAAAAAAAAAAATTATTTGACTGTGAATTTCTAATAAGTTCCAATTTTTTGTTTATCAATAAGTTCTATAATAAAGTTATTTTGGTTTGAAATAAAAATCTTTTTTAATTTCGCAGTTATAAGGAAAAAGGAAAATGGGTGCCATATCTCCCGACTTTACCCTATTTGAAATGATAACACTTCGAAAACTGTCAAGCTTTCGTATTTTCATCAAATTGATCTTGAAAACGTCCAAATTGATTATTTTTTTTTTTACCGCACACGTATTCGTCGTTTGAAAGACTTTTAGTTGATTCGCAACATTTGTCGTGTCAACACTTTTTCAATGAAGTTCTTGAATATTTTACTGACATTGGCTATTTTGCCTTGTCTGGTTTTGAGCCAGTTCAAAACTAGACAACCGGTTTCCGGGAAATACGACAAGCAGAATTTTGTTATTCATGTTATCTATATTTAGACTCCAAAGATAAAAGTTTCTTGCAGGCCTGTGCTTCAATTTGCACATAAAAAGAGATGAAGATTCAATCGATTTTTTGACCAATGGTTTGCTCCGAGACCAGAGACGTTGCTTACTTACTTACTTATGGTGGCGCTACAGCCAGGTCGGTGGCGCTACAGTCTTCTTCTTCTGCGACGTCCTTTCGGGTTGGATTCGAATACTCTGCGAGCCGGAGCATTATTTTCCATTCGCTCAACATGACCCAACCATCTAAGTCGTTGGACCTTAACTTTTCTGGCTAGGTCAGTGTCGCTGTACAGCTCGTATTGTTCTTGGTTGAATCTTCGTCTCCATTCCCCATTCATGCAGACAGGACCGAAAATCACTCGAAGAATTTTTCTCTCAAAGCAGCCCAAAGCGTTTTCATCGGATGTTGTCATGGTCCATGTCTCTGCACCAAACATGAGGACCGGGATGATGAGAGTTTTGTAGAGTGTCACTTTAGTTGTTCGGGAGAGGACTTTACTACTCAATTGCCTTCTAAGTCCAAAGAAGCAGCGATTGGCAAGAGTGATTCTTCGTTTGATTTCAGCGTTAGTGTTGTTGTCTGAGCTGCTAGCGGATCCAAGGTAGACAAAGTCCTTAACTGCCTCGAAGTCTATGTTGACGTTTGCTCCAAGACGTCAATGGTTGGTAGTCCTTTCTTGTTGACAGCATTAACTTGGTCTTGTCCTCGTTGACCGCAAGACCCATCTTCCTGGCCTCCGTCTCAAGACTCACAAACATTCCACTGACATCATGCTGTGTTCTTCCAATTATGTCTATGTCGTCTGCGTATCCTAGTAGCTGGACGGAATTTTGAAAGATTGTGCTTCTGGTGTTGACGTTGGAGCTTTGGACAATTTTTTCAAGAATGATGTTGAAAAAATCGCATGACAACGCATCGCCTTGTCCAAAACCTTTTTTGACATCAAATGCGTCCATTAGGTTTTTCCGACCATGATAGAACAGCCAGCGTGAGTTTTCCATTCTATACAGTTGGTCTCTATACACGCTGTCGTACGCGGCCTTGAAATCGATGAAAAGGTGGTAGGTATCGATTTAAGTTCCTGGGTCTTCTCCAAGATCTGCCGTAGGGTGAATATTTGGTCGATGGTGGACTTTCCAGGTCTGAAGCCACACTGATAAGGACCTATCAGATTGTGGACGAAAGGCTTCAAACGTTCACACAGCACCGCAGACAAGATCTTATAGGCGATGTTAAGGAGACTTATACCTCTATAGTTGGTGCAGTTCAGGGGATCTCCTTTCTTGAAGATCGGGCATACGATGCTGAGGTTCCATTCATCGGGCATGCTTTCCCCGGACCAAATTTTGCAGATGAGCTGGTGCATGCTCCTAACCAAATCATCTCCATCTGCTTTGTACAGTTCGTCTGCTAGCCCGTCTGCTCCAGCGGCTTTGTTCGACTTAAGTTTAGATATCGCTATCTTCACTTCGTCAATGTCGGGTGGGTGCAATTGTTGGCCTTCTGCACCCAAATTGAATGGTTCTGTATTACTGTCGGAGTTATGCTCGTCATCGCCATTATACAGCTTAGAAAAGTGGTCTTTCCATATTCTCAGCACTAACTGCGCTTCCACTATGATGTTCCCATGCTGGTCTCTACAGGCTTCGGTTCGGGGTGTATAAGCCCTGGAGGTTTTAGCCGTTACACAAACCTAATTATCAATCTAGTACAACAGTCAGATTCAAATATTCAAATTTTCAACTTTGTAACGGTCGGTCCCATGCGAGACGTCGGTTCTTCATTATTGGGGACTGGTTTGAGAGAGAAATCAATTTTGCGCCCCCCTCAAATTGAATCTTTTAACTTTGGTTTCCCTGTCATTCAAAATAATAAATCGCTGTACCTTTTAGCTCGCCTTAAAAAGTAATATTGTTACAAGTGCTCATCATTGAAAAACATGGTAACACAAGTCTTGATCTTACAAACATAAAATTTGATTGCTCAACCTAATCGCCAACCTAACCGATGCATTAGACACAAAAAAAAAACTGTCACAAAAGCCGAACTGTAGCATCCATGAAACTCAAATAATCCAAACAAACTTGTTCACCAAATACATAAACCACATTACACATTTATCCCAGACACCATCCACATCCCATCCAAACTTAGCAAAGACACAAACACCACCACACTCACTCCTTTACACTTCATTCATTTATAGCGTTTTTCATTGTAACCTGAAAGAATTGCCCTTAGAACACTTCTCAATAAAACATGTTTTTTGGTTTTGTAATATAATTTGTTTAGCAAGGACTTACACCCATTCTTTATTTTACTTTTTTTCTTATTATTTCCAATTTCCTTTCAAAATAAAAATAAAAAACTGCACTTTGGTCGGTCGGTAGAGCAATATAAACAAATTAAAATCTTTAATTTGAGGTTTGACAAGCTAGAATGTTTTCTTGTGTGTTTTAAAAAGAGCAATTCTCTCAAATTTGGGAGATCAATTCTTTCCTCTTCAGAATTGATCTAGAAGTATTCTTTTTGACAATAAAACATAAAAAAATTGAAAAAGAGCAATTCTTTTGTACAATAAAAAACGCTATTAGTTTAAAACGGTTGTCTAGCAGAGACACAAACCCAATTAACAATCTAGTACATTTAGCCGAGACACAAACCCAATTAACAATCTAGTACAACCGTCAGATTCAAATATTCAAATTTTCAACTTTGTAACGGTTGGTCCCAACCATCCGGATTCCTACTGCTGTGCAGTGTGCAAGGTGGCAAAGAAGAAAATGTGTGGACAAAGAGGACAACTTGTAGGTATTGACGTTGGCAAATTGATTTTCAAATCCGTTCAACATGGCGGAAAGTTTGTGAATTTATTGAAAATTGTTTTGCATTTTTGTGTTTGATTGTTCTGAAATTTTTTGTTTTGTTATTTTTCTGTGGTGTTGACATTGCGTCTTACTTGCTCTATTTGGCAATCCTAGAAAAAGTGGCAATGCTGTCGCTTTGTTTGTGTGCCAGACAGGTACGTGTTACAAATTTTCATTGTTCCTGGGATTACTTAAAACTATATCTATCGTTTGACGAAAACTTAAAAATGATTAAAATTTATCGAGTAAAAATTCATTGAATAGCAATTTCTTTCTCTAGGAAAAGTTTCCATGATTATTTCTGCAAATTAATTTTTTGTGAAATTGTCTTAAATTTTTTCAACAAAAACATTCCAATTTAAGTAACTTAAATCCATGAAATAAATTAAAAGGCAACTGTTATCCTTGTAAATATATCTCTCAATGCAAGCGATTCGACACTATGAGAATCATGGAGAACGAAGGTCAAATAATAATTCTCTGTTCAATTTTCGTATATTCTGGGATTTCTTCATTTTCGAATTTATTTAAGAGAGAATTGCTAGATCATTTTTCTCTACACTCGCAAATAAACTTCAAAGTAAGTTTTAAATAATACATTTTTACGATTCAACACTAATTGCAGAAAAAATCGGACTTTAACAGGTCTATAGTAATTTCCAATAAGATTGAACTCAGAATTTAAATTTGTACGAGGCGAAGACACGCAAAGCAAATAGTTATATAAAAACTTCGTTCTCCTCAATTCTAATCTATTTGAGTGAAGTTATTTTTCGTCAGGACAAACTATATATTCTATCTGCTAAGCAACCCTTGATATGCTTTGGTAACATATTTCATGTAAACGGTTTATTTTATGCATATGAAATACCATAGTAATTCTCTACATTTCACTTGAAGTCCTTAATACAGAAATAATTGATTTACAAAACAACTTGTCTCAGATAATTCGGAAAAAAAAAAATTTGCTGACCCTTATGAAACAAATTGTAGTAGGAATTCTTCCCAAAAGTAGATAGAAGATCCAAGCAATTTTGTGGCCAAACATTTTCAGGGAAATAAGTTTATAACGAGCCATTATGCACCTGTTATAATCTGTTGTTTTCGAAGAATTTGTATCGAAGAATTCCTTTCACGTTTGCGATATCCTTGTATATTTCTTGAAATGAAAATTATGTTTTCCTTCTACATTTTCTATCTTTTCTTTAGTTTTTGTGAGTTTGCTCAGACAACTTCGTTTTTTTTTCTACTTTTTCTTACATTATTTTACTTTGAGCAACAAAAATGTCTGAAATTAAATCACAGGAATGAAAGATCTGTTCTGAATGCTTATTTTCTTTCTTCTCTCATTATCCTAACTTAGCGCTCCGTTAGTCTCTTTATTTTCTCTAACATTGCATACAGTTCGAAGACTTGTTGATTAAAACTTTATTACAAAAATAACTCCAGACCGCTTGAAGCATAATTTCATTTTTATTTAACCAAGACACTCTCTAATGTCGTCACTCTTCATTTCCCTGTTGCAGATGTTTTTTTTAAGCAAATCTGCATCTGACGGGGTCCGTGGACCATTTATTGAGCACAAAAAAGACAAATTTCGTTTTTCTCTCATATCTTTAATGAGATTAATTTTTTTTAATTTTTTCAGAAAAAAAAAGAACATTGACCTACTATACCTAGCAATTTGTGCATTTGCAACAAATTGCAACTGACAAGTTTTAAAACAATTGAACAAAAGAAATTCTAAAACTCCAAAAATCAAATCTTTAAATGCAGATGAATTTCGTATTCGAAATATGCATAAAATGTATGCATAAAAAACAGAAACAAATAAAAGCCCATAAAAACAAATTACTGTGTGGATGACGACGGTGAAGGCTGGAGCAAATTTTTCATATACCAAAGCAAATAAGCGAAACAAAATAAAACCAACGAAATCGGCCTCTTCCTGATGTTAATTGAACCACTTTTCATATTTCGTGCAAGCTTTCCTGTTAATTTTTTTTTTCGGATGCAAGGGAGAGGTTAGGAGGGGCAAAAAGGCTAGGTCTATACGTACCTCTTGCTGTGTATGTTATTTTTTTCATAAGTGTTTGCCATATAAAATTTTGTGTTCAGGTGTTTATGCCTCTCCCACGATAATGTGCGGGCATTTTTTGTTTTGTTTTTGTTTTTTAGCTCTCCCCCATTTCGGTTGGTAGAATTTCATTTTTATGGAAATGTCCTTGACTTTATGGCTTAGAGTTAGATGCAGCATTATTACTATTACTTATGTACATTTGAATCATACCAAAACCCATCCAACCAACAAACCAACAACCTCTACACAAGTCAGTAACCAACAAAAAAAATTATAGAAATAGGAGCTTGCCACCACAGCTACAACAACAACTGCTTTGGTATACATCAACATCATGTTAATGAAGAAATGTTTATAAGAGGATTCAAATTAACATGGCAATGAAAATGTTGAACTGAGGCAGTTAAAAGCGAGTGACATTTTAATAGCGTATAGAAGTAGTAGCAATGCAAATTAACAACAACAAAAACGGCAGCCAAGCCGATTGAAAAGTTGTTCCGTGCCTGTGACTGTGATGTTGCCATGCGTTAGAGCATGACTTGTTTTTTCTATTATGTGCAGTGAAAGGAAAATGGTGTTCTTGGAGGATTTTATTAACTTCGCTGTTGCCAAGAACTTGAACTGTTAAATTTCTTTTGACAGGTGTTGTTTTTTTTTTTCTTTTCAATTTGCGTTTGGAAGTTCCGTTGTGATATTTTTACATCAGTGAATAAATTTTCACAATTAAAATGAACAACATTTTTAATTAAGTTGCAGTTTCATAGTGTTAATGAATAAATAGCTTGGAAGTTTCAATGGTTTTTGGAATATTCCAACACAAAGAGTTTTAACTGTTAGTTAATTTGAAAAAAAAAAATTATAATTCTTAAGACTACAAAAATACAACAAAATAAAATTTCAGTCTTCACTCTATTACATCCTTCTGTTAAAAATCATATTTTAAATTCACATTAAAATCTTTTTCCGATATTTGTATATTTTCGTCGAAGAAATACAAAATAATGAATATTCATCACTTTCCAGTTGCAAAAAAAAAAAAAATGTAAATAGGTAGTATCCAAAATTTATGATAATTAATGTGAATAAAAATCAAAGTGTTTCAACGTTTAAATCAAGACTAAGTTTAGAAGACAAGTAGGAATTGTCTTGTTTACTTGTTTATTTACATTTTTGTTTTGGGTAGCAAAGATTTTGGTTGAGAAATCAAAAAGGCTAAACAGAATAAAAATTGTTGATATTCGTCTTGCTGCTTGTTTTGACATTAAAATAAAACGGACAGTGATTTGCGAATGAAATATTTGAAGAACATGCAAGAATCTCTTCTCTACCATTTTAGATTTAATAGCGTCATACGTGAAAATCATTAGATTTCCGGAAAAATATACAAATGCCAAAAAGTCATCAGAACTTGCATGCTACTCGAAGGCCAAATGCTATGGTTCACGCTGATCATGAAGAATATTTTAAGTCATGTGAGGATATCGGAATAGTGAATTTCATTTTTAAGCATAAGAATAAAGATATAAGCTCCTCTCTGCAGAAATTTATCCACTTTCGCCGGCGAGGAGCTTAAGTAGAATTGGATAATTATGTCAAGTGTTGTCAGCCGATTTGATGTAAGAATAAAATAGAACTCTGAAGAATCCAAAGATTTGGACACTACTCTTTATTTAAAAATTGCTTTATGCTTAACCGTTTTCTTAAGAATGTGGTACATTATCGACAGAAAAAAAGAAAAACATAGGGGTCTCATTACACAACTCACCTCAATTAAAAAAAGATAAGAAATGTAAAAGGAAAACTTATTTTCAATTTTAAAAAATGTACATGGAAAATTCATCGAAAACAATTTTGCGAAAGGAATTCTTGGACAAAAATTCGTTGAAAACAACAGATTATTAGAGGTACTCATAATGGCTCCTTATAATCTTATTTTTCTTAAAATATTTGACCACAAAATTATTTCTATCCCCTGTTTTTTTTTTTTTTTTTTGGGGAAAATTCCTACTACAATTTGTTTGTTTATAACAACAACAACATTTTCTTCCAATCTTCTAAGAAAAAACAAGTTGTGTTCTCTTGTAATTGGATTATTTCTGTATTAAGAAATTAATTCCCGTGAAATGTAGAAAATTACAACATTTGCTCTTATAAGATAGAAAACAGGTTTGTTGTGATGAAATATGCGTCCACAGATTTTGAACAAATATTTAGAATATTGTTTTGGGTTCAATAATAGGGTATTGCAATGTAAATTACTCCTGTTTTTTTGGTTACTTAAATCGATGAGAATCAGGGAGAACGAAGTTTTTATACGAAGAGCCGTGATACTAGGTTAAATTGAATTCGAAAATGTTTCAAACAAATTTTAATTATTGTTCTTAAATCAAGAATTGTATTTTCAGAGCATGAAAGAGAAATCGGTAATTGTGTTAATATTTTAATTAATGTAAGATGCACCTTCAAAACGTATTCAACGAAGACATCAATGTTGCCATATATACTCGTTAAAATAAGTATTTTAAAATGAAACTGTTCGATGATTCAAAAGACAATAGGAACATAACTGCTTTAATTAAATATGGTTCTTATAAAGTCATTAAGGAAGAAAAAAAGTTCTGACAATTTTCTGAAATTGATTCCTTAGTTCAACAAGGATTTAGACAAAGAGATACACATTTATTCAATAATTTTCTCCATTTTATCCCCAGAATGAGCTATCTGAGGATACTTGGAAGTACATTTTTCAATTTCAAATTTGTCATTTGAGCAATTTTAAAGCAAGCCCGTAGGAACATACCTACCTGCATTAACATCTCTTGCATAATGCTTATACTCGAATGAAAACTATCAATTCGATATTTCCAAATAATATAATCCAATTTTATCTCTCAAATATTTCCCAGAAATAAAAATACCAAACCTCACTATAATACCTTCCCTTCGCTTCAAGAGAAACGAATTATTTTTCATGGAGGCAAAAGTAACATTGAAGTTTTCCCAAAGGACGAGAGAGGAAAATGTATCCTCTAACCCCGAGGTCATTTAGCTAACACACACAAGAAAAATATTGTTAAGGAAGTCAAATACAAAATTCCTATGAAACTATTTTGCAAGTTTCTTTTTCTTTCTTTTTGAACTCGATATCAAGGAGACTACAATTTGACACCGAAGAAGTAGGAAAATAATTTTAAGTTATGAAAGCATTAGCATGCTGGTTAGGGTGGGCCATTAAAAGATCTACTGACTTTTGTAGGTATGTTGCTTATTAAAAATCAATGAATTTAAAGCGAAACAAATCTTCGAGCTAAGCTCCTACAATCACACAGCCACTAATGAATTCATTTTAAGAACAATATTATTTTCAGACCCACTCCAACTTCGAATATAAAGTTTGGATCTTATGTGATTTATTTATTTATCTTCTAGGATCTAAGAAAATACTGAACACACTTGAAAGACTTGATATTTAAATTCCTGTCATTTAAAGAGAGTTTCTAAAGTATACCTGAAGTCTTGGAGACGATTTGGGAGTCTTTGGTTTACTGCCTAGAGCACAATCGGGACCATAACTTTGATGTTCTTTTGTCTGATTCAAGTTTCAAAAGATACATGAAGTTCTGTAGGCTCTAAATGTTAAGTTTCTAAGACCTCACAGGGGAATGATAGAAATAACTTTTGTTTACGTTGGAAAATTGTTGAATATAGAAGAATGTTACCTATTGTTGAGGTAAATTAAATGAGGAAGCAATTTTCGAATTTTCTTTGTGTGCGCGTTAAGAAATTATGGAGCATTCGAATTTGTGTTAATATAATTTACAAGCGCATTTTTTTGTACCTATTTGTTTTTGGATTCACAAGCTTTCTCACATTCAACGGCAAAATATGGTAAGATCATTAAATTCTGAAGTGGTAGCATTGAATGAATTTAATGCTTTGAAAACACAATGCTGTCTTCGGTCGCTAAAGGGCAATGTACCATGTTACTACCTGTCAGTGGCGTTTGCGTCTAGAACACTGACCATTTTGCAATTCTCGAGTATATGAAATTAAAACATGGTTGGTGATTTTACAATTGTTGAGTCAATTTCGACACTTCTACACCCGTATGCTTCAACATTTTTTTTTCTTTTGTATTCCTGCCCTTGGCCCCCTACAATCCAAATGAGTATAAATGATTCAAATTGAATGGGAAACGTCTGTAAATTTGTAAAAGAGAAGAACATCGGGCTGCATGACTATTTCTGTAAGCAAATTTTATGAACGATATTTTTCAGCCTTTTAAGCAAAAAAGTTCCTATTTAAAATATTTGAATCCATGAAATAAATAATAAGGCTCCAGTTTTTAGATATTATCTCTCAATGCAAGTGATTCGAAAATATGAGAATCATGGCGAACGACGGTAAAATAATATCTACTTTGTTCAATTTTTAATGTTTTCGTATTTCTTGCAAAATTGATTCTGTTTTGGGTTATTTTTCTTAATTCAAAAAAAAAATTATAAAACAAACGGTTCTATAAGGAGTACCATTTTGGAACAATACAAATTCATTTATTTATTCGCATAGATTTATACAATAATATATAATATCTTCTTAGGTAGTATAAACTTCATTATTTAAGTTACATGATGTGTTATAAGTTACGATAGCAAAAATATGGCTAACAAAATGAATTTCAACTAAAGAAAACAATTTAAGAAGAATTATGATATAAGATTGTTTTTCAAACAATAACAATTTAACATTGTACAAAGTCCATTCAAACAACAACAACAAAAAATTCTTGTTTTGTTTATTTTCCATCATCTTTCTATATAAGAAATCTATTTATAGTAAAATTTATTTAAAGAAGATTTAATATTGAAATAATACAAAAATAAAAATAGAAGGAAAATAGGTCATAGACAGAGAAGAGAAAAGAAAAGAAAAAAAATAATTTTATTACATCAAAAACACAAGTGTTCCGTGGGAGCCGTTTTTGAGAAAACTGAAACTTTTTGCCTACCCTTAATTTTTTTTCTTAAAAATAAAATCAAAAAATAGATAAACCTAATTTCGCTCCAAAACACTTTATTCCAAATTTGAAGTCAATCCAACCATTTTGCTTAGCAGGTCTGCATCTGACGGGTCATACAATCCTTAAATTCTAGGGATTATAGCTTTGAGGCCTACTTCAAACGTACTGTCGAAAAGATTAGGTTTTTATCAGCAGTACGCGAATGTATAATTTTTTACTACGCTCTGTCTACCTCCATAATTTCAATATTCTAGGATTCATGGTCAATACAGACTGTGACTTCTTATCAAGCTGTAACTGTGCCTTGACATAGGTAGACAGGCTTAAAAATAATGGCAAAGATTTTTGGATTAAACGAGCCTTTAAAGATATAAATAGGTTCTGTTGGAATTGAGCAGTTGCTTGATTGTTTTAACTTTCATATTCGTATACACTGCTGTACAACAGAGTTGATTTGAGCAGCGGATGTATTGTTTTTGGTAATATACGGTCGATCCGACGAGTCTAGATTAGAAATTACACCGATCCGAGATAGAGGTGAAGTTTTGTCCAGTTTGCAATCGACTTTAGATGAAAGAAAATATCAAAATGGTTTTATTTTTGTCTTCTAGGAGAGCTCCTCAGAATCATGATTGTTATTCTTATTACCTTTTTTAGTTCACATTTTAAAGCGCGTTTAGTTTATGAATTCAACTTATTTTGGTTATTTGTAAATTTAACTAAGAAAATAAATATTTAATGAACTGCGATGGTGAAAAAATAAAGCTTCACAAATTCCCATGGTTACTTTATCGATTCTTTAAACGCCATTGGATTTACACAAATTAATTTTGTCGAAATGCTTACATCAAAATGGTATTCCCTTATTGTTCAAGTTAATTGATGCTCAGTGAATTGCATGCATATGTAGTTTTTTTATGATTTACATATCTGCACATACTCCACTCTAATTGATGTGATATTAAAATTTTGTGTTTTCATTTGTATAATTGCTCACTTATTTCGAAATATTAATTCGATGAAAACAAATTTGCAAATTACTTTACAACTTAATGATAATTGCTTAGGCTTGCTATACAATTATTATAATAACGAGCAGCTCCCCCCTCATGTCACTCCAATTGAGCGTGTAGCATACTTTTAACTTTGCAAATTTTTGACTTTTTCAAACACATCAGAAACCGAAACTAATAGTTGAACGTAATCGAACGCTTGTTTTAAAAATATAAATAGCACGATGACTTCCGTCCGCCAACAAACCGATAATAATTACCAACGAGCATCGACACAATTCGTATGCCTTGGCATTGGTACACCAACCCAACCAACCGATCCATTACGTAAACAGGACCAAGAACAACCGGAACCATCAGAACAGCCGCCTCTGTCCGTGTGTACACTATACGTGCTCGCCGAAACAATGAAATTAATATAAATTTGTTGTTCCGTATCACTGCCGCGTCGGAGTTCAAGCCAAAAATGAATTCGCCTCCATGCCACATGAGTAATTAAAACAATTCGCGATTCGTAGTTCTCTAATGGCGTGGGAAACGTGGCCGTGCTTAGCTACAACATTAGCCATTTGATTGAGTAATTTTGTTGTGTAAAGTGCGAGCAAGGGCGCTGTGTTTTGCGTGTCGAATTAGAGAAGCAAACGGCTTTAAGGGTCATAAATACGAGTATGGTTTTTTTGAAAATTTCAGATCTGTCTATGCTTTCACAATGACGATAACGCCTCTGACGCGACCTCTTGTTTTCGAAATCAAATTAGCCGAAGCGCGAGATAATTATTGTTTTGCAAATTCGCCAGAAGCTATATCGAGCGTATGGAGTGCATAACATGGTGCATAATCAGAACGGTGTTGGTGGAAATGACAATGGCAATAGAGGCAGTGGTGTTCATCACAAAAACGGCGCATTCAATTTGGTCAGAGGTGTGTTATGCAATTTGGAAGTTAATCCCTTTCATGTCGAATTTTCGAGTTTGACTTTGTATATGGAAAAGGATTTTGCACAAATGCATTTTTTTCTACCTCTGTTATTCGGTGAGTGATTATAACTCTACATCAATCTTCTATTAAGGAAGGACTTATATTTTATGGTACCTAATTCTGCAACTTCATGATTAATAATGGTGAAGAAAAGGGTCAATGATTTTCTAAGAACTACCTTTCATAGAAGTTTCAAATTTCTATTTTCTCCATCTCTAAGCAAATTTTATTAATTTTCAAAAGCTCTAATTAAAGGCTTAAGGCAATCTTAAAACTCAAAATCACGTAATTCAGCTCTCAAGATTAATATCACTCCGAAATCTGGTAAATAATCGTTTGGTTATGTAATATCACCAGAATTTGTAGAATGATAAATCTCTTCACAAAAAACTTAACATGCTACAAAATGTTGTCAAATCCGAAATCTTCCTTTTTAGGCAATCTTGATTATAGCCAACAAAATAGGTCATTATTTTTTGTCTCTCTCTTTTGGTTTTGTTTGGATTCAAAAGGACAGAATAGAAACCTTAAGCAAAGTTTTTCTTACATACCCTCTCACATTAAGGGCAAGTGGTCATATTCTATAGGCTGTGCTGTGCGTATTCAGGCTTTCCAATGGTCTTTGGACAATTTTTTATTTGAAATATAATAAGGCTTTAAGATTTTGGCACACACAAAGAATCTCATCAAATTGTGTAAATAATCAGGATACAGGGCTTTCTTTAAATTGAATACTATCCTCTATTTATTCATTCCCTTAAAAGCAAAGCAAAAGCAAAAAAAAAAAGAAACCCCAAATCAGTTGGGAAGTTGGGAAACATTGACTTTGTTCCGTCAATTTATTTTGCTTTTTTTTTATTTTCAGTTGGTTTTTTTTTAATGAAAATTCGGTGAAGCAAATTGCTAGGTCGAAGGTAAACAGAACTGCAGAAGATTTCTTTTTTTTCTTCCTAAGTTATTCGACTTTTTGAAAGAAGGTGGACGATTGCTAACCTACATTGTGTTCGTAGGGTATGATTTGTTATGTTTGGCGATGATTCCAATAAAATTAAGGGTATACATATAATCCTCTTAAAATAAAATTTTAAATGTATTCTGAATTCTGAACGAACAAGACACTTCAATTTCGACCAAAATAACAATTTTTGGAAAACTTTGCAAATTGCGAGTGAGGTGTTTTTCAGAATTTTTCATTTGAAATGCATTAACGACTTAAAATGCCAACGATTGCCCTGAAATCCCAGGAATACGTATTTTTGGTAGAGTAAGGTCGGCTACGAAATAAGAGTAGGGAAACAAAATTCTTGGTTAGTAGACATTTTCTGAGAACTGGTTTAAATCTGCAATTTTCATTTAATGAAATATTAAACATAATGGAGTAACGAGGTATGATTTCTAAGAAAAATATATTTTTGGTTTTCATAGTAAATAAAGGTAGCTACGTGAAACAAATAAAACACACCTACCTACACTTATTTCATCTCTACCAACCAATTTCTGGCCAAATGACGTTTATAATACCTACCTACCTTTAAACAAGTACTATGTACTGAGTACGTATATTTCGTATTCTCTTTTTTTTAATGCGGATTAGAGATCAAGTACGCTTGGAATTCTAAATCCGCATCCCGATTTTTGTACCCGGCACCGGCAATACTTTGCCATGAATAGCATCGAAATGGATATTTTTTTTCTACCTACAAAAAGAGAGGTACCGAATTGCAATACAATCTCGTTGAGAAGACACAGTTTTGAACGAAATTTTATTACATACTATAAATAAATAAAATATAAGTAAGAATAATAGTTTTATTCAAAAATTTAAGAAAATAAGTTTCATAATTTCTATCTTGGACATAATACTTTTTTAATTGCAGTACAAACTACTGCAATGGAACTCGATGTCCTCTACTGCAACATTCCAAATTCCAATCGTATAGTCATGGCCGATTTGGTGTTATTACTGATAGCCTCTATGTACTAAGAACTTCAGGGTTATAGCTAGTCTCAAATCATCAGGAACGGCTACTCGCATAGCATTTAACACGTTTCAGAGATTTGAGAAAGAAAGAGATCGGAAACTGGCGTACGTTTTGAACCCTTAGTCCCGAAATTTTTATTTTTCTTTCATTTTAATTTCTTTTCGTGTACATGAATAAATGTACGTTGTTGTTGGCAAATCTTTCTTGACAGCTTAGTTCCCTACAGTAAAAAAAGTGACACTAAGCTTAGTCACGCATTAATTAATTGAATTATACAATTTTTTCTTCTTTGATTTTTGTTTTGACAGAATAATCTCATGAGAAATGAGAAATGAGAAATATTTCGAGAATCGATATTGTACGAATTCAAAACGAATCACCACTTCAGCTAATTTCATTTGTGATCGAACGAACGAGTTTTCATTTTGGGATGATTGCATTCGTTAGGTCACGTACCATTTGAGAATTATAAATTGTAGTAGTTTTACTCTACTCCATTGAATCATTTTTTTAACGAGTTTTGAGAGGTTGAAAAAATAAGATAACAAAACAAGCGATTCAGAAGGTAGAAATATTAATTTTTCTATGAAATACATAGTTTGACTACTTTCAGAAGACAAGATTGATGAAACTGAAAATCTTGAATTGTGTAAAAGGATTATTGACTCAGAATTTCATAACAAAAGAAATTAATTAATTACTTTTACATTTTCTCTTGGAAAGTCCCCCCATTTAGTGGGTTTATATGTCGAATGAAATTCAATTCGATAACTCGGGAGAGAATTTAAAATTGTTACACTAGAAGCTCGATAAATTACTCTATACCGTGAGGTGTAATGCTAAACACACACATCGCAGTCACGTATTATTCGATCACTAATGTGGTTACTCGGCCCCAGATTCGAATAGGACTAGGTTTTCAAAAAAAGGACAAAATAGGTCCCCTGCATTCCTGCAAAATATCGAGCACTTAGTTTTGGTCAACAAAAAAAAAATAACGATATATCAAGTTGCGTCGATTGTCTTCACTGCCACTTAAGCACTTTTCACATGAGCACGACCAACGAACGACGAATGAATGAAGAAAAGTAATTTTAGATACGTTTGAAGCGTTTTTTTTCCAAAATTCATTTTTTATTCATTTTCTCTTATTACTACTTAATACTAGACAAAGAATTCAACTAGCTTATCATCTAAAATCTTATATTTAACTTACTGGCCCCAACCGGGCACTCTAAGAAATTCATGGTTTACTTAAAATTAATGCCTTTAGGCCTATGAACTATTTTATGTTTTTTCTTTTTAACTTTAGGTATTTGTTTTTTCTCGTTAGAAAATTTACATAATATCATTTTCATTTTTCCTTACATACTACTTAAAATTATGTCCTTAAAAATAAAACTTAAAATAATTAACTAAAACTACCTATTCTACCTAACAACTACTTACAAACTAGAACAGCCACAGCAGCAAATCTATCAATTTTTTTCTTTCTCTTTTTGTATATATCTTTTTTTTTCTTTTTTTTACACTCGTTTTATTTCTTTTTTTTTCTTTTTTTTTTGTATTTTTATTTTATATTTGTTGTCCTTGTCCATGAATGTGCCACCATGCCTACTCTACTTAAACCTTAACCCAAAACCCTTAGACTAAAACAAGTATGCAAGCCGGCCAACGCTCAAAACCCCACCCCGACTACCCATTATCAAGTGCTGACTGAAGCCACCAGAACTGGTGCTCCTGCTTCACCCTATCGATTCGGTCCCGTTCGGACACAGCCCTACTGAACCGAAGGAGCTCTGCTCCGTGCTGTGCGAGGACGTCGCGATGGTAAAGGCGCCGCCGATCGACGGTTCACCGCCTGACGTGGTAGATTAGCGGGATCGCCAATCTGTCCTCTATCAGACCGCATTTATCTAAATGGAGGAATGCTTCTGGTGGAATGAAGCCGCTCGAGCGTGCACTATCAAAATATTCGTCGTTCGGATAGAACGCCCCAAAGATCAAATTATTCGTCGAAGTCATAGCTCTCGCAATGTGACCCCGAATAAGTTTTATCACGAAATTGTCAATTCTGTTGATCCGAGCCTCGTTGTACAGAACCTCGTTAGAATAGTAATGTACATAAGAAGATTCCGGTGTCCGATACAAACCGAGACAGCGCCGAAGACACTGCCTCTCGAACACCCGAATCTTCTCCATTTGAGATGGCGCAACGTTGAACCACACTGGACAGCCATAAACGATCATCGGCCGTATGAGGGCCATGTAGCAAATTACCTTCACTCTGGGGTCAAGCCGACTGCTGTAAAACAGCCGTTTCGTCAGAGCGAAGGCTCCTCTGGCCTTAGTCAAAGCAGCATCTATATGTCTGTCGAAATACAGATACTGGTCCAACCAGATACCGAGGTACTTCACTTCACTTTTGCTCGTTAATCGCTGTCCGTGAGGCCCAACGATGACCATCTTGCGCCAATTCTTGCGCGTATCCCTCGTGGCCCCAGCCAACGAGGTCCGGAACAGAATTGTTTCGCATTTCTGGACATTTATTTTCAGTTTCCCAGTCATCGCAATATCGCTGAATCTTCTCGAAGTCACGTTGCAAGAGAATTCTAATGACTTCGACCTTTGGGGCCGTTCTGTACGCAATCAGGTCGTCGGCATACGCAATTGCCTGGGAAAGGCTACCTATCAGATCGCTGGTGTAAATGCTGAATAGGATCGGCGAGTTCACCGCTCCCTGTTGAAGACCGTTTTTAATTTCAAATTACATTGCCACTTTTGACAACAAACTTTCTACCGTTGAGCATATCATAAATCATATACAACAATGGTTTACTGATGCCTAGTCTGGTGAGTTTTAGGTTCAAGCCTTCTTACCAAACGGTGTCGAAGGCCTTCTCTCAATCAACCAGAACAGCACCCGTGCATTGTTTCTTGGACTTGTTCCATTGGATATCAGAAACGAGCTTAGACGCGGCATGAATGGTGTCATGTCCCGCCTTGAACCCGAACTGATTATCCGGAATTATACTGTTGTCCGCAGCCCACTCAGCCAGAGCCCTATTGATTACTTTTTCGAATACCTTGCTGATGCTTGGAAGAAGACTTATTGACCGGAGATTTGAAGGATTGGAGCTGTCCTTTCCCTTTTTCGGGAGAGGATGAACCACAGCTGTCTTCCAACGCTCTGGATAATATGCATTATTCAGCGCGTTGTTGAACAGAGTGGTGTAGATGTCTATTGCCTCAATCGGTAAGTGTCTTAGTACAATGTTGGATATACCGTCGACACCTGCGGACTTCTTATTCTTTATTGAATTGAAGATGAGCTGGAGTTCTACCTTCGTGATGAGCAAGGGACTTGGGCCCGTTCGATCGGCGATTATAGCGTTTGCTAAAAAGTCGTCATCAAACCGTGTAAAACCACGGTTCTCGGATCGCCATTGCGAAATATCATTCCTCAGGTAGAAGTGGTGAAGTAGAGCTCTGTTCTCCAGGTCGTGGTTCGGGCGAGTGCAAGCATTCACCTTATACACTTGCTGGGAAGCAGCACCAACTGTCTCCACTTTCTCCTGCGGATCTTCAATCACAAAGAAGTCATCAGTCAGATCAATTTGCGCTGTCAGGAGTACGTCTCTGTTCTCTATAGTTCTCTGGAGTTTCAGGCACGGAAGGTCGTTCTGATTGTTTTTTCTAAATATCTTATTGATTTGGGGAAACATACTCGGGTCGCTAGAGTTAACGGCCCGAATTTTGCTGTCCCAAAACAAGTTGATAGACAGTCTATAGTTTTCTTTAATCAGTTGGTTGATGTTTTTGATCGACGACTTCAGTGCCCTAATCTCCAGGTCGTGTGGGTCTGTGAAGCGTCTGTACAAGTTTTTCAGTCTTGTCAGTAGTCCACTTTTATGTCTGTGAAGTGCGTCTATAGTCGCGTTTCTGTAGACGTCGTTTTGGTCACGTTTCTTGTATTTCGGTATTGTCCGTTCCATCGTTTGTTTTATCGTATCGTCCATCTGTTGTAGATGTTGGTCGATTTCGTTGTTCGTTAGGTTTCTGTTATTTGGTGGGGCTATGTCACTCGAACGGAGTTCTCTCGCTAGGGCGTTGGTGAAACGAGGCCAGCGCATCTTACTATAATTGTAAGAATGCGTTGGAACGTATTCATCCAGCTCCATGCGCTCGTTCGGAATTCGAATTACAGCAGCCAAGCCACAGTGATCACTGTCGTACTCGATCGTCTGTAAGCAGTTTCGAGGGTGATTACTCACTTTGTCCGTTATTGTCAGTCTGGTATCGTACAGCAAAAGGTCTAGGAAGGAACCGCTCCTTGGGAACGATGGCCTTTCAGTAGCCAGCAGGTCGACACCATATTCAACACTGCAAAGATTCATCAAATTAAAAAGATGATTACCTCTTGGATTATTTGTTTGATTTCCCCAATCTCCATGTCTTACGTTCAAATCTCCGGCCATAACGAAGTAGTTTTCTTCCAGGCTCAGTTTTAGTACTCTGAGAAGAATCTCGAGCTCTGAAATAAAGATATTAGCCTGCGGAGCTTCAGCCACATAAGCCGCAATCATATACATCCGCTTCCTTTGAGTGAGAGAGATGCATACGACGCAAACTTCTAGCGTCCTGAGCTTTCGCAAATCATTATTGTATATGATATGACTTTATAACTAATGCCCTTACGTATGAAGATTGCAACACCGCCTCCTTGAGTAGAGCCGGGTCGATCCCTTCTTACGATATTGTAATTGTTGTTAGTCAGTTTATGTTTCTGGTTTAGCTTGGTTTCGCTAGCCATGAACACATCGGGACTGTGGTCTTTCAACAATTGGAACAAATTAGCTCGGCGTACGTTTGAAGCCGTATTTCATTACACATTCTCAACAAAATGATGAAACTATAGTTTATGTTTGATTTATGATGCATAAATTAACTTTATAATCTCAAATATTATTAAATTTGAGAAAACAAATTTATTCGTCGCGAAAAGAATTCTAGTTGATACGAACTGCCAAACTCTAATCGCATTCCACATCATTCACGCTTCCAACGAACAAAATTTTCGCGCGCGTATAACCTCAAAAACGATTCTTTCTAGGTGTTTTGGTTGTTCATTCGCGACGAATTAAAAAGTCTCATGTGAAAGAAATGTCAAAATCGTGTTCATGTGAATAGTGCTTTAGTGGCTTAGAGAACACTTGTTTGTTTTTATTTATTTATGTTCTTCTTGAAAATAAGTGAAAAATATGTGCACGACTGGGTCCTCTTGCTCCTGTATTCCAAATTATAACTCATAAAAAACATTAAAAAAATAACTCTTAAGAAATTGTTGATTTTTCAAATTAAAAAAAAAACCTTGGAGCAGTTTTTTTTTTATTAATTGTTTAAATATAAAACTTTTCGAAAATGTCTTAAAATTAATTTGGGTACGCAGTAGTTCGCTCAAACCTCTAATTTTCAAGTTTGAAGTCAATCGGACTAGTGGTTAAGGCTATAGGTGCGTTTACAGACAAACAGCGTACGGACGAAATCGCCAGACCCACTTTTTGTTCGACTTTTTTATCATCTCATTTCATATCTCATCAAAATCTCAACTTTTTTTTACGAATTCAATACATGCTTGCCATATATTCTATATGTCACGCGTAAAAATGGAATATATTTATTCATCATTAAATTGATAAATATAAACAAACAGAATTTTATTGTCATACTCAGGGGCGAACGCAGAAAAAATTTCGGAGGGGGTTTTAAAAAATATATAGTACAGGGTGATGGCACTGGTAGTCAGCTCTTTAACTTAATTTTTGTGTTTGCGTGGTCTTTAAAAATCCGTCATTTAATTATTGGACGTGAAACTTAGTTTTTCCGATTTGTTGATATTTGCAAATTAGGAAAAAATACTGCGTTTTGCTACCTAAAACAAATTTATTCACTAAAATTCAAATAGAAGCCGGATTGTTTTATAGTCGGCCCCTTATATTCCAGTAGTCGGCCACGGGAATTCTCAGTAGTCAGCTACCTTTAGTAAATTAATTATTATTTGTTATTTATAAGCCGTTGTTAAATATTAAATGTATTAACAAACACTTTTTTTTTAAAAACTGTTTATTTCTAAATAAATAAAAGACAACATACTTACAATAAAAAAAATTGTATTTCAGTCAAATATGTATTTTATTCAAAATAATCCAAGACCATTTCCAACACTTTAAAAAAGTACGTCTTCGTAATTTTGTTTGAAATTTGTGAATTTCTTTTTTGTTATCGATTTTCCAGTCCTTTAAATGAGCCCACGGGCTGTGTTATATTGTTGTATTGAGTAAAAGAGCGTACAAGATGATTCCGTCAATACGCAGAAGTCGCTTGATTCCATTGAAGGAGGAAAGGAAAGGCCATCGACTTAAAGCAGTCCTGAGCTTTTTATATTACTTTCCATAATCCGTTCGTTGAAAATATATTGACCCCATATTAGAAAAACGTTTCGGATTGTATCCAACTACTAAGAGGTAATACCATTTATCCGGCTCACTTTTTGCAACAGCTTGAGGAAGGAGCACATATGGAAACACAAGCAAAGGTGTCATCACTGAAGAGAAAAAGTACAGTGATCGCCTCATATTCGTTTCCATGTTGTACCTACAGTATAAAGATTTTTACAACCTCTTGGCGACTCCTGGTTTTAGGGATAGGCTGAATGAAGTTTCATCTCCATTAAGAATCTTGAGGGGTCTACAAAAATACTGGCTGCGTCAATCTCTTCTAAATACTCATACGTCCCGATCGCTTGTCCTCTGCTGTTCTGAGTCCCTCAGTTCATAATGTAATGTGACATTTTGAGAAGGCCTAGTAATACGTTCCCTTGTAGGCTATCTTTGAAAGCAGTCATACGTTTGTCCTCACGATGGACGTTTGTCACCAAGAGGTCTGTGGGCTTCTGAGGAAAGCCACACTTGGCAAGGTATATGAGCCACTTAACAAGCTTGTGTTCTTCGGATAAACTAAAGACAGTTTCCGGTACCATTTATTTGTTGCTTCTCTGCAATTCTATCAAGGATACGATCTTGTATCCTACCTTGAGGGACCCCGTATGCTTCTCTGATCGGCCAATTGTGGTGTTATTTGTACTAATACGTTTGAGGAACTTGTGGAATTCGCGTTTTGCTTTTTGTTCGGAACTAATCATTTTCAGAGTGCTGGAAGTTAAGATATTGCGACCATTTCCCTACATGTGAACAACGAAACCTACGAAAATGAGAAAATCGAAAATGTTTGGCAACGGCGAACCATCTACATACCTTTTATGACGAATTTAAGGCGAGCACGAGCATGTTCGTCGTCTAGGGCTTCATTTAAGTATGTGTGATTTGGTGTGGCTATGATGAAGGATTTTTTTTGTCGTAGGTTTTGTTCGCAACCCCCGTTAGATTCATAACGACCGATGCAATGTATTTGCAAGCGGATAATTGAATTTTTGTATATATTCGTGATTCGTCGCAACTCCCGTTATTTGGGACCCACCAATCGTAATAGAATCATTAAAAATTTTCGTTTAACATAGTTTGTGAATTTGAGTTGGAAATTTATTTTGTACCATTTCTGTATATTTTTTTTTGAACAATAATGGATATTTGTTTACTGCACATATTCTTATATTTCGGAGGGGGTTTTAACCCCCAAAACCCCTACCTGCGTTCGCCCCTGGTCATACTGTTAGTAACGATTTGAAATTGAAGACATTTCAATTCAACTCTCACATGTATTGGTATGCATTTATGGTATTATTATATTTTAACCATGTCATGATTTTTTTTTAATGGCTAATCCTGCGCCGTTGCACAGCCTTCGGTGGTTCAAATTACGAAGAAAAATAACCGGAGACCCGATCTTCACTTACAAATTATGCGACAACATTCCTGACAAAACTAATAAGTTAATTCAACTAAACTCAATTTATCAATTCGATCGTTGAAAGTTTGCAGAAATAATAACGAATTTCCCTGTTTTTCGAACGGTCAGCCTCAGCCTTGTCTTACATATTCGTGTGTTGTTAAACTATCTTTGATGATTATTTTTGTCATTCCGTATGAATAAAAGACAAAGAAATTTGAACTTTTTATCTCTGCAGTTTAAGCTACGGCGAAACAAAGTTCGCTGGGTTTGCTTGTTGCTTACCGTAATTTTTTGGTTTTTGTTCTTGTCATTTGAGTTTAGTGTGGAAAATTGGAGTTAAAAAGATCGATTCAAGGAAACGAAAAATGCATTTATTTTAGCCGAATGATGAGGATGTTCCAAGAAAATGCGAAGTTCAAAAAGTTTGCAAAACATTTTCTAGGTAGGTACCATTCATGCTGTTTTCGGTAGAATGGAATTACAGTAGAATCTCGAAAACATCTACGGTTCAATAACATGAACAGTTTGGAAAAATGAACGTTACTTTTCCTACCATCATCGTAGTGTTCCAAAAGATGAACGGGATGAAATTTGGGTACTCGAAAAGATGTGCTTGTCTTCTTATACGATTATTTTCTACTCCTCCCTTCTTACTTTCGTCCCTAGATTTTTTAATAACTGTTCTTCATTGTGGTAACGATTCTTCTAGCCGTGGTTTAATCAAAATGTGTGTAGATTCTTCAATCAAAAATTAATTTTGAAAAAGAAAGATGCCTCCATTCGAAAAGATGAAAAGGGCCTGTTTTATATCTGTTCATCTTTTCGAGATTCTACTGTACATAGTGTACGGTGCAAAATGTAATTTTTGTGGATGGAATTAAATGGAAGTTTGTTTCGACCTTTACACATTGAAAATAACCATTGGTATAAGCTGTTCAGGGAAAACGCATTTCCGTCATGAAAATGAAAAAATTTCCATTTAAATGAGAAAAATCATGCCATCCTCACGAGCACATTCCTTTATAACAATCACGCATTATGTAGCACATTGACCGTTCAATCAATTATTGATTGAGACAAGTTTTCTATCAATTAATTCTTCATCGCTTGCTCAAGAAAAGAATACCTTACATTTTTTCCAATCTTGTGTGCTACTAGAATTATTGATTCTCATTGTCATATATATTGATGTGCCATAATTTGATAAAACATGACTTTTGGAAAACGCATCTCTAACTTTTTCCAGAGTCCCAAAGATATTATGGTTAAGCACAACTTTGTTTATTTTGTGTTTAATGGACTCGAAATTGACGGCTTTTATTTGATATTTTTGCTCGACTGTAGTTTTGCTCTTTCTAGAAGCACTGAAATTATTTATGATTTAATTCAAAAATTTATTTTTTTTAATATTTTCCAATTAATTAGAATACCAGGAAATTTTATGGTTCGAATTTAAAGCTATATTTTAAGACCCGGTTTTTCAATCGTCAGATAAACAAGCAGATAGTGTTTATTCGACAAATAACAAAATATTGGCTTTTTCAATCGTCAGATAGACTTTATCTGAAGAAAAACGCTCTTATTTATTCGACCGATGAATACTCAGATAAGTTTATTTGGCAGTTTGTTATTTTTATTTTTGTTCGATGATTGAAAAATCGGCTCTAAGCATTGTAGCTATCTAATCTATTTTTGCTTTTGATACAAAAAATAGAAACACATACATAAAATAAAATTTGAACTTTTATCTTTTTTTCGCTATCCATTTTAAAATAAATAAAAAACTCAGTGCACTGTGGGTTTGTCGGCAGAAGTGAAAACACAAAAAGTCAAAAACACAATCGAATGACTTAATGATTATACAAAATAAACACCTCCTGTCATGTTGATACTTCATAAACTGTAGGCGTAGAGGCTGGTTAAGGCTTTGTTAAGACAGCAAAAGAATGCCCATTTATTAAAATAAACTAGGTATGCCGCAAAAACGTCTTAAATTAATAATTTTCCTTGATACTTAACCAAGAATTTTGTGATCAATGGTAGTCATTAATGTATTTATCGAATTATGTATACAAATTTGCAATACCCTTAGTTTCTTAATATCGGCACGACACGGCACCAAAATATTGTTGCATGTTTCATATGTAATCCCATCGCATCATTTTAACATGAACTCATATATCGGTTCAATAGAAAATTCATCAAACAGCCTTACAATATAAAGTATTTATGGCAACACTTTTTTCGTTCAAATAACCGCTGAAATATAGAATTTGAGAGCTCACTTTTAACAATTTATTATCATATGATTCATCATTTCGACACTGAAGAAAGAGACTGCACTTAAGACACCCATGACCAAAAAGAGCTTGTTGTGTCCTACGTTCAGCCTGATGAACGCTTTTCGATCTGACGCGAACTAACATTTTTACCGATGCCAAAATACATTTTCTTACAGATCCCAATACAAGTGCACAACGCCGAATAATGACTTTTTCTATTGTCAGCTTATTAACACTTCTTAACAACGATTTAAAATAAATGCTAAATCGTGTTCTTTTAGTATAATTCGAAGCTTTTGTTCATCGAACATTGTCTTTTTTCGACACATGTAAGCAGTACTTAAATTACAGAAAAATAAATTCCTTTCTTCTCGATTTTGTGAGTAAAGGTTTACAGGTGCATCTCTTATTTTATGTTATGTTATTTATAAAGCTTTCTTATTTTCCAAAATTTATAACAAGGTTCGCTTCTTTTCACAACGAAAAATACATATTTCGAAATCCGATTACAAGAAATGAATTCTTGAAGTGTAAAAATATAGGTAAAGTACCATTCGGTACCAGTTCTTAAGTACCACAGTAACTCTTGTCGACATTTTTAAGTCTTTCTTTGTGTTATTTGGACCGCTTCCTTTCGCCATTATAAAAAAGGATTAAATTGCAAAAGAAGAAAAAAAAATAAGAGAAACAGTTATAAAAATTGAAAAGAAAACATCTTAAGAGAGAGTTGATTGTCTGAAAACAAAACACTAACGCCATCTGTATGGGTTAAAAGTGAATGTGTATTTAGGTGGAAATTGAGTTTTCAATTGAATTCCCGGTATGCTGTTGATTTGGGCGCACATCCTTGTTTTTCTCCAGAAGAGTAGGTATTATAGAGACGAAAAAAAAAACAAAGAAAAACAAAAATAAATAATCGAGATTTTGTACCTTACGTAACCTATCCTCTACCTAACAGAAGGAGAGAAGAAAATTCTTTGGCTGTTTTGATGTTAAAGAAAACATTTATCAAGTGAAGCGCAATGGTTATCCTTTATTCAAAACACGTAGGATCCTTTTTCGGTGTTTTTTCTTTTTTGCATTTTTGTTTTGCCTTCGTTTCCTAATCAGACTGAATATATAAAAGAGAAAGCAATGCCAAAGGCATTGAGGTATTTATTTAACAAGGCACACACAGAATTTTCTTTTTTTTGGAGGGGGAATCATTCATGAGACAGGATTCACGATTGTTATTTGAATTATTGAACGTCTTTAGTGCTTTTAAGGGAAATTTGAGCAATCAGAGGGATACAAATGAGGGCGTATTATTTTTATCACACATGTTATTGTGAATGATTCCTTTCTTAGTGTGAACAGAACACAATCGAGATCAAAGCATATTCACGGTAAGTAACAATTAAGGTTTAATTTCTTTATAACACGAATGGCACGGAATTATGATCTTTTAGTGAGTAAGATGCTATTGTTATTGATTGCAAGGGTTCTTATACCTTTGATGTTCATTGGGGTACCTAAAGAGACATACATACCTAGGACCTCTTATCTGCTCGAAGTGATTAGCTTAGTTATGATGCTTGTCTGTCAATCGAATATAAACTTACTGCCATCAATCATAAGGCCATTTGAATGGCAGACGTCAATTAGCCTTTCACTTCAGACTCCATTAACACCCACCACTTGCCTTAGTTCGTCGCGTGCGTCGTCCGTCGTTGTTATAGACGACTTTGGCATTGTTTAGTTTTATTTTGCACAAGACATTAGTTAGTAACGTACTTGTAGATATCGGCTTTGTGATCCTATTTGTTCTGTTTTTTTTATTACCTAAGATTAAAACTGTCTTCATTTCAAGTCCCCCTTCTACGAACAAACATACAATCATTATTCGAAGCTCATAGCAAATATTTATCATATCCACCTGTCCATTCTCAAACAAATTCAAATTCAGTACCTTCAAACAAAAACAGAACACAAACAAAAATTGGTTGCTCCTTAACCGAACAGCTTTAGCGAAACAAAACTAAGAAGACTTAAATAAACTTTATCGCGGAACACATCTAAAGGATGTTTGAAAATTAGAGAAAGAGAAAAAACACGAAGCCAAATCAAACCCAGATGCTGACAGCCGACACAGCCTTGACCAAAACCTCAAACCTAATATAGAAAAACATAATCTCAAAGACTCAAAGGACCCTTTCTAAACTATGCTCCTGGAAGAATTTCCATATTATTATCCGATGGAGGCTTTGGCAAGAGAATTCACGGGTCGTAAGTAAAATGTACATAGGTAAGGTAAGCTAAGTTGAAGGATAAAAGTCGCCTTTGAAGGACGTTGTTTTGTACAAAATGTCTTACAAAGGAGACCTCCTTAAGAATTAAGATAACTTGTGGTAACGATGATGGTTTCGGCCAATTTACGTTACCTTAGAATTTATACTTTTACCTACTCAAAATTCGGAGGCAATTTTCAAAATGTTTCCTCAGCATGTCAATTATTAGAAGAGACGCAAAAGAAACATTTAACATAAAGGCACGGGTATCCTCGTTATTTCACCACCTGGGAGGACATTTCCTTTATTATCTTTTATGTTTGTGAATATTTTGATTTTTATCAAGTTAAGTACATTTCGAAAAGATGAGAAATAAATAAACAGGCTGTATCTGTTAATTGTTAAGAACAAACGCCCTAAGGCAACGATAAAATGATAAGAGGTGGAATGTCGTAAGCATTCTCAACTCAACAGCGGAATATAGGGGTTGTGTTGGCTGTAGGATGATTAATGTTATTTTGAAAATTATCGTGATAAGCTTGCTGAACAGTTGAAGGATGGGCAGTGACATTTCATCAAAGTGTCAAAAACATTTGTTGACCCACGAAACTATCGATTCGCTTGGCACATTTCAAATTGTGGGCATAATTAAGGGTGTTCGTTGTGTTATGTGCATGTGACAAGCATGAAGTTAGATAAATATAATATTATCCAAATGGTACCGTGGCAATTGAAACCTAGACAGCAAGGTCATGGATGGGCCAAACTCTCTCTATTACGCTATTGGTAAGCAAATGTAGATTCGCGTCAGATCGGAACGCGTAAGATGCTGATACTGATAGAAAATGCGTATAATATCAGGCAGAAATGAGCTGTCCAATTCTATATTACAGCGGTTACTTGAAAGAAAAAAGTGTTGCCAGAAATATTTTATATCGTAAGGCATGCAAAAATGGTTTGATTTTTCGTCTCACTCAAATTTTTCATTTAATTTTCATTTAAAGTTTTATGAAACTTTCAAATTATTTGGATTCATTTACGGAAACGAATTTATTTACTATCGATCATATTTTTCAAATATGTTGCTAGATTTTTTCTTGAAAATTTGGAGTTGAAGAAAAATTCAATGTTGCCTTTTAGTCGAAATTACACTCTCTACAAAATTTTCGAGGGCGTTCATCTATAGCGCATGGGGTTTGTAATCTGTGTGACAGAGATGGTTAGATGATTATTTTTCGTTTATAGCGATGTGCGGTGGGATTCTGAAGTATGGACGCAAGAGTGGTATGCAACCGGCACTTTTTCCATCTATAATATGTAGAAAATTTCGCAAGCATGCGCATGAAAAGGGTGTTTTCAAAATCTAGAGACACATTTTAGCTAAGCGATCTTGATCTTGGGAAAATTTATGACATTATAATATACGAATATTTTACAAAACGAATGAGAATTTTAGAGCCGCGAAAGAAATAGTTAAGCGATTTGATTTGATGATCTGTCAAAAAAAGTTTACGCACGGTAAATATAAGGTTTGTACTTTGAAAGCAAGCGTATATACACGTCTTTTTGTTGCATATTTTTACAAAAAAAAGATTTTATATCTAATGTAATCTAATATATAAAATTCTTTTGTCACAGTTTTAGTGGTCATACTCCTCCGAAACGGCTAGACCGATGTTGATGAAATTTTATCTGTGCATTCAGTAGGTATGAGAATAGGTTTATATGTTTTCTTTATACCGCTAATTGTTAAGGATGGCTCACCCACACTTTTTGTTTTGCATTTCTTGGGCCATTTTTTTTTTAAATAATTTTTTATGGTGTGGCATTAAGAAATACATTCAGTCCTTAATTTTCAACTTCCTACCACTTACCCCTACTATTTAAGAGCCACTTCTTACTCAGTTTTCATGAAAATTTCGTTTATTGTTTGTACATTGATCGCAGTAGTGATAGTGACATTAAAGCTTATTATTGTGAAAGATAGGATAAATAAACATGTTCTGTTTGTCATCATTAAAACAGCAGACAATGCCATATCACTGCCTTTATTGACATAGGTACTTGCAAATATATTTGATGCTCTTCACTGAACTACAAAACTATACCCTCATTAATATGAGCTTGGAATGTTTTGCTCAGTAGAGGTGAGTAAGGCACCACCCAACGATTATCAATGTCAATATCGATGTTTTTGATACTTTTCGTAAATGATTGTCCGACATTATCGGAATTCCTTCGACGCCGACGGTATATTGGATATCCGTCAACATTTGTGATCGTTCTTTGTGATCGGAAATTCTTTGGTACATTTTCCATCTGCCATACACGGCGATAAATGTAACCGACCTCTATGTTTTGATAGCATTTTATATTTTTCAACCCTATGCAAATCCGTTGAGGACTCACTACTTTTACACCAGTGGCACCAAATGCTTAGGACCAGGGTACCGGGTAGTGGGGAAGCGGGGTAGTCTATAGCGGGTAGTGGGTAGCAACTACTGGTGTAGCGGGAAGCGTTTATAAGTATTGGGTAACGGGTAGTGGGGTAGCAGGTAACAGGGTAACAGGGTAACTGGGTATAACGGGGTAGCGGGTAGACGGTAGTAGAGAAGCGGGTAGAGGGTAGCGGGTGGTATGGTAGCGGGCTACAAAAGTCTAGGTTCTTTTTTTATATCGATTGAGGTAGTACGAAGTCTGTCGGGTCAGCTAGTGAAATTATAAATATGAACGGGACTCAATTTTTTCGTATTCGAAATACCTTGCTTACCGACATTAAAAAGTTAGGGTATGGCAAAACTTGCACAGATAATTCAATAAATAACCCAATTACTTGTAATTAATTACTAATTTGTTTATTAAGGAGCGAGGATCAAAATATTTTAAGAAAGCCTTAGCCAGCCGCTGTACAGTTTATCAGCCGTCAACGTGACAACAAGTGTTCATTTTGTTAAAATTAGATCATTCGTTTGCGGTCTTGAAATTTTGTCTTTTTCTTTTTTTAAGTTGAAGAAATAGTTTTTAGGACAAATTTTTGAAGAACAACATTTGTTGAAAATGTTCATGTTTAATTTGAACTTTGTAATAAAATTGACTAGCTCCGAGATGCATTTTGAAAAAGATGTCTTGAGGCATATTTTTTAAATGAAAAAGGAGTCATATTTTTGAAATAAAAAAACAATTATTAGGGCAGATTTCCAGAAAAAATTATTTTCATTCTCTTATTATTAGTTGAGTAATTCTATGAACGGTAACGTTTTTATTAAAAGAAGAAAAACAAAGGAGAACCGGCATTTTGGCCTAAGAACGTAAGAACCAATAACGACATGATACATATCAATGGAATGGTTTTTTTGTCTACTTTAACTTTTGCTACGGCAGTAAGTCCCAAATCGCTGTGTGGAAAAAGTTATTGCCCAATAAAATCATTCACAAGTAATAAGTGATTTCTTGTTTTCATCTTGACCTTGGATCCAATAACGTCGTGATGTAGGTATATCAATTGAAAGGTTTTTTTGTGTACTTTAACTTTTGTTCTGACAAGGAGTCCCAAATAACTGTGGGGAATAAGTTATTGCACAATTAAGAACTAGAAGGTAAAATCCAAGGATGAATCACCAGACCCATTTTTTGGACTTTACTATCATCTGAATGTCATACCAAACCTCGAACGCGAATTTAATATTTACGATATAAATACAGGGTGGCCGGTTGTTGGTCTGTCAAAGGAGAACCAGCAAAAATGTATGGAAGCTGGCCTAGGAACCAATAACGACATGATATATATCATATGGGCACAAGTCCCTTTTTGCCCGGTGCCTATTATAAAAAGTAACAAAAATAGCAAAAAGGAGAAAAAAAAAACATCTTCTCTTCCGATAAATATCTCGTAAATTAAATCACCTTTTGATTAATGAATGCAAACATTTTTGATTTTTTCCGCTGAATCAATAAAAACCAAAATAAAACAATCACATTGTCCCATTAAATCTAAGTGTCGAAATGAAAAGTCAATAAACTGAATAATATAAAAAAAAATCAATGAAAAATGTGCAAATTTATTTCTTCCTACGTCCTTGTTCTTCATGATCCCGATGAAAGCATCTTTCATCGACAAACCAGAATAACGAACAAACAACATCCTGCTGTGTTCCAGCTTCCAGGACAAAAGAAAAAAAAACCTGCTGTTTTCATTATTCATCCTCGAGGTAATTGTAAGTCTTTGATTGATTATTGCTTTGCACTCCTACATTACTGGCAATGGCAGTGGAATGTAGCCGACTTGGGCTCCCTAGAATCACATATTATATGGGAGTTTATGTACCTCCCTCTGTTTATATGACTGTCTCCACGTACAATATCAGAAGGAGCATTAATCAAATACTCCTTTTTTTCTCTGTGTCACTCAGCAATGTGGAATCACTGTGGAGCTGAAGCCCACTCAAATACATTTTTGTATATATATTTTTCGGGTCGAAAGAAAATAAGAAAAACAACAAGCACTTTGTATGTTACTCCCTTGAGGCTTGTTATCCCTTTTTTGATTTTTGTTTGAGTTTCCTGCTGTTGGTTGGAGAGAAAAGGTGCTGCAAATACACTGGTGGAAATAAAGTGCCAGGTATCAACAAACATCAGTTTCACAAAATTTTACACGAGGACTCCGAAAGGACTTTTATGCTCTCGTATGTCTTCGTCAGATTTTAGATTTACGAATCTGTTTGATTGCTTAAGGTTTTCGGTATCCGGGAATGTGTTGATGTTGATGGTCTATTGAGTTTAAGTGCAGAGTACAAAAGGACACATTAGTTTTGTGTGTTTGTTGCCTAGACAATGTCCTATTTTCTTTCTTGAATCTGGTCACTCCAATTTGATACAAAGGGCTACTGAAAAATTTATTTAGAATTTTATTGTATGTGCTTGCTTTTATTGACCCTCATTGTCAAAGCCCTTGGACAATTCAGGGAACTAAAGTGACAAAACAGGTGCTTGAATTAATACAATACCTTTTCTTAAATTTTAATTTTATTATTGAAGAAGTTTGTAGAGACAGTTAGTAAAATCAAAAAATACTGTTCGGGTCATCAAGTGGGTTCCTCTTAAATCATAGATGATTTCGACACTGACACCTATTCCCAGCTGGACATAAATCTTGACATAAAGTAAATGAGTCTTCTGACGCAAACGCAAACATAAACCGTTTTTTCCCAAACTTTTTAACTCCGATTGCTCCAAAAATTGATGTATAGAAAATACTTAAGAAACGGATAAAATTGGATTTTTAATCTGTCAAATCTTTGCCATCCTATGATGAAATTTGACAGCTCAATAGAGGTCGCCGGAGTGATATTTTGTTACCGGATTGCCTCGAAAATCAATCTACAAGAAGAACACGATAAAAAAGGAAAAAATAGCTTCTTAATCCGTCAAAATCTTTGCCATCTGATGATGAAATTTGACAGATAATATTACAGAATTTCCCCAAAAATCGTTCTCGCAAACACTAATGTTTGACAATTAGATAACTACTTAGCTAACTTCAGTTCACTATTTAATCCTAGAACTGACAGAGTGCCTGGTGAACATACCATAACCCTTAGCCA
Organism: Sphaerophoria taeniata; assembly: GCA_943590905.1. Classification (NCBI taxonomy): domain Eukaryota; kingdom Metazoa; phylum Arthropoda; class Insecta; order Diptera; family Syrphidae; genus Sphaerophoria; species Sphaerophoria taeniata. The sequence continues at coordinate 33,803,658 of OX016541.1, forward strand.
GAGTTCAATCACCTGGATGTTCATCTGTCATTAGCCTTGATTAAAGAAATGAAGACAAAGCATAAAAGTATCATCCTTTCCCATTTTTATAGCCGCTGCGTTTAATATCTTGATAGCAATTCACCCTCACAGCTCTGCGATGGCCTCAATATAATAAACTTGGTTTTCAATCTAGGATAATGTCGACATTAATTCACATGGCTTTCCTCCCCTTTACTCTACATTCACACCTGTTTCACTCGAAATACTACTTCCATATACTCTTACTGCTATAACGCACAGTGGCATGATCAGGACACGAAGACGAACCACCATCAAACAAAACACAAGAACCTCAATCTAGGAGATGAGATGATATCAATGATACGCCCGAAGTTATAGGTTTACCAACATTGATTGCTCTCTAATGGAAATGTATTTCAGAGATAAGACAACCAAGTTGGTTGTCGGTTGGGTGGTGTCGTGGTGGTCGGTTTTCTGCTGTGGTCTTTAGGTTCATCGTATTCGTGTGATGTGGTAGCGTCAATCTTTTACACTGACCTTCTTACTCTTATAAACGTATACCTCTACGTCCTTTTCTCATGGGGCTTATGTTAATTTAATTGCCATCTCCGACAGCGACTACTCGTCGAGTGGTTATACATTTCTTCGTCATAGTTGGTAGTACCGGAATTCCAAGTAAAATTTTCCAAAAAACACACATCCATGTACACGGTACAGTGTACATCCTACACCTATACCCTAAAAAAAAGGATTTATATGTTTTCTAGATGATATTGGTCTTATCGATTTTCCCATTTCCATCATTTGGATTAAAACTAAGCTTACGCACTTCCACTCGCTCTCAGAAAGGATCTCTTTTAATTATAGGAAAATGGTATTTGCCTACCTTCACATTGTCTACAGGCTGTTTTCAAATAAACTCCTTGAAATCCACCATCTCCTGTGCTCTTTTGGTTCATGAGATTTTCTAGTCTCAAATTTTATGACAATGTGGTTTGTGTTTGGGCTACCTTGCTTTTGATGCTTGTGAAGTATCTCGTAAATCCAGTGAAATTTAATGGAAAATTCGAGGAACGACGTGCATAGAGGCCAAATCATATGCTGTGGTCGGAAATAATGAGGTTTGTCATTTGAAAGATTAAGTCTTTTTCCAATCAAGTTGAAAAACTAGATAAACCCTGCTTAACCTACTAATTTTTTTTTTTTTTTGAACAAGAAATTGAATTTTGTTTATGAGACGGATTTTAATAAGGCAATGACTGATTAATTAAGATGACTAATTAAGGAAACCAAGTGAAATGCAAGATGACAATCGTGGTTGTCAATTAACTTGCATTGCATTGAGACAGATGTGAATGTGTATTGTTATTGTATATGTTGATATTTCTAATAACGTATACAAGATATTATATAAAGTAAGAGAAACAATGGTGTTGTTTTTCTATGAGCTAATTGAATTAAAAAATAATGGCGGAATTAATTTATGCAGATTTGGGATTGATTTGATTTATTTCCGTAAATGCCGAGATGGAAAAAGAGTAAAAATAAATTTGTTCTTAGTTGTTGAAAAGCCTCCTAGTCAGAAAATATGATTTTTACCCAAAATTGTTGTCCAATTTAAATTGCCAATGATGATCTTCCATCTTTAATTGCATGGTCAATTGATTTTTATCGCATTCTGCTGCAAAATGTACCTAATATGAACATAGTTTTTTTTGCATGGTGCAAAAAGACCTGTTTAAATCGCTAGAGTCCAGGACGGAATAGGGCCTCATCTAACAAGCTTCTCCAGGCAGCTCGGCCTTATCTAGCGGTTTCGCACGCCAAGTTGGTTATTTCTACCACCTGTGTAGTGGTCTTCCTCTTCTGCGACGTGCTTCCGTGTTGGATTCGAAGACTCTACGGGCCAGAGCATTACTTGCCATTCTTCATTTATGCAGACGGAACCAAAATTCACTGGAAGATTTTTTTCAGCCCAAAGCGTTTTCATTCTTTGTTGCATCTGCACAACAATGAGGACCGGAATGATTGGGTTTTGGTATAATTGTTCGAGATAGAGCTTTACTACTCGATTGCCTTCTAGGTCCAACATAGCAGCGATTGCCAAGAACTATTCCTGAAGCACACACGCTTTAGCCTCGTCCACGTTACGATACGATTGTCAAACAAAACGTGATGTCGAAACTTCATGGTGACAGCATGGATTGAATTCCTAAAGCTGAACTTGTAACGTCAGGCGAAGCCAAAGCTTAAGCGTGTTTGCGTTTCAGCTATTATTCTCCGCTTCAAATTTGCTTTAAATTACTTTGTTCCCTCCACATCATCAAATTTCTTCTGTTAAATTTATTTTAAAAGCTGTTGAGCAGTCACAGTCACCCAAAGAAAATGGTCAGAATATTTTCTGAACTAGAGCTTCCGTTTGGAGTCTTATTACTTTACATTACGTCCTTCCCATATTCTTGGTATCCGTCTCAAAGCTCACAAACACTCAACTGAAATCACACTGTGTTCCACCAATTATTACAAAGTCTAAGCTGGACGGACTTTTGAATTTGGAATTTCGCAAAATCTTTTCAAGAATGATGTTGAAGAAATCTGTTGACAGCTCATCGCCTTATCTTAAACCTTTTTTGACATCAAATGCATCTGTGTCAGTTTTTTTCCGACCATGATGGAACAACGTTGTCATCTTATATAGATGGGTGAGTTTTTCTGGGATGCCAAAACTAGGCATTGCTGTATATAGTTGGTCTCTATAGACGCTGTAATACGCGGTCTTCAAATCGGTGAAAAGGTCGTGGGTCTTTTCTTAGATCTGCCGTAGAGTGAATATTTGCTCGATAAAGGACTTTCCGGGTCCTTAGCCACACTAATAAGCACCTATCATTGATTGTTGACGAAAGGCTTCAAACGTTTATACAGCTCGGCAGACAAGATCTTGTAGCCGATGTATAGGAAAACTATGCCATTGTAGTTGTTGAAATTCGGGGGATCTCATTTCTTGAGGATCGGGCCTGTCCGTCAGACATGCTTTCCAGTGATGCTGCTAGGTTCTATACTTTAATTATCGAGGAGGGGCTTTAAGACCTTCTTAGCTTCGATTTTAATGAAATAATTAGACAGAAGACCATAATTATCGAATGCATAAGCCCTTGACACGGATAGAGGGATAAGATCTTCATACAGAATTCTTCTCAGGCTATTGAGATCGATAATGAGTTGATGTGTTCTACTCTCGATTACACCAGACAGAGAAAATATTGTCTACATGTAAGGTACAGTGAAGTGCCCGCGGCGTAGTATTTGTGGACGTTGACTTTACGCAAAAGGCGTAAGAACTGGCAACACTTCCAAGAGTATCAATCTTGACTTTGACTTTGACTTCACAGTACTTCGCACACAAATGTAACGAACTGCAGACACATAGCAGCACTGGTGACTGAGGACAACTACTCTATCCTCTGAGCCATAGCCACCTGCAGTATCAATCTGTCATAAAGAAAGTGCTTCTCAATTTTGCCGTCACAATCCGACGTAAAATAGGTGCCCTCAGTTCTTCACGCGCACTCAGATAATTTTTGATGAGTACATGTCTCCTAGAGCTGTTGCGCCACTAATTTATTCTTTTTTTAAGGTACAATGATAAATTGTGGACCATGACTGTTGTCCCTTAGCGTAAAAATTTAGCGCATTTTTTCACAAAACTTGCGAAATCGGACTCTCATTTTGGCTGTTAATTCATTTCGAGAATCACAGTTCAATAACACTCAGCATTCATATCGAAATCAGCTTAAGAAGACTTATCTTGTTTCGCCAGGGTATGATACAAACTTTCTATCAACATTTGAAGTACTAAAGCTGTCAGTGTCAGAGTAGCCCGTGATTACGATCACCTTTGGCTTTTGGCTTTAGTCCATTAGAAACAGCTGGAACTCATCCGTCTTAAAATAATAATTACTAATATTTGAAAATTTATTCATGCGCGTCTTCTTGAACCTTTTTTTTTTAGATGGAACGCAAGAACATTTTGCAGATTTCGCTTTAAAATCTGCAAATAATCCGGGCAATTGGGAAAAAAATTAAAAAATCGTAAATAGGAACAAATTGGTGAATATTGGATTCCAGTGACTCAGGCTGAATTCAAGCAAAACATTTTTCAACAAATCATTAAAAATTAAAAACATGAAATCATCGGAAGGATCATTTCCATTGCCTTTTCAGTTCGTATACCCAATATTCATAAAGCCCATACCATTTGCATGACAGACAGAAAATCATAAAAACCTCATGCAATCTTAAATAAAGATGTAGATATTCCCATACTCGAACACAAACCAATACCAAATAAATTAATCAAATCCTGTTTATTCAAGAGAAAGCCATTGTAATGAAATCAATACCGGAATCTTCACTCAACCTTTAGAGCAAATTTCGATACCAAATTCGGTTTTTTTTTTTTGAAAACCAAACCCAAATCCGAATGTATGTGTTGTGCTATTTGAAAGTGTTTCTACTTTTGAATTTCTTGAAAATGACTTTGCAAATTGAAACTGTTTTTGACTCCATTTACTCAGCAAATTTACACTCAAAGTGCTAAGCACTTTAAAATTCCTAAATCCTTGCAATAAAGGTTGCTTTACGAATTTGGTACACAATGGTAGTTTTGTGATTCTATGGTTTTCTATTTGAGATTTGGATTTTCGATGTTTAGTCGTAGAATTTAGAATTTCAGATTTGTATGCGCAAAAGTCAAAAGAGATTTGTTGAAAGTCAATGATTTGGTTGATGGATTTGGGTTTATTTTCGGATGAAAAGTGAATTTGAATTTCAAAACAAACATATGCCAGTTTTTGGGTTTTAGTAATTGGAAACCACATGAGATTGCAAAATATGAGAGTTCTTAGGGAGAATTTTACAAGATTTGGCTTTCCAATTTGTATTTTTCATCTGGGTGGTTTGGCCCATTATATCGGTTGTTCATGGTTCTCTTGAAGGCATTTATTTTTGTCGGTTAAATTGAGGTAATTTCGATTGGTAATATAAAGAAATGCTTTTGATTTATTTTTTGAGTGAAATTGGTGGCTTGAAGCGAAATAGAAAACTACATAAACCAAATGTTCGCACGAAATTTTTTCTTGACTTCTAAGTTGGCTATTCAACGTTTTGTAGCCAAATTGGAGTTCACTGGCTCACTGAACAATCAGCAACACCGGTTTGTAAACGAAGCGCAATTCTTAGAAATATACAGTGGAATTCGAGGCGGTCAATTCAGTGTCGCTCACATTGTCAATTTTGGGCCTAAACCAAAACAAAATCCAACTGACCCATGAGGTGAAACAAAGCGATCATACGAGGCTTCAAGTGTTCGCTAATTGGGCTCTGAAGCAGTTGGAAATTGATCCCAATTTTGGTCCAGTTCAGATGAGCACTTTTTAATCCTATTATAGCTTTTTCTGGTGTACGTCAAAGTTGCCATTAAGGACCCCTATTCATCCAGGTTTATGAAACAAATCGTTTGAAACTGATATGTCAATCCATGAAAACGATAGCAAGAGCTTGAAATTTCACGATCCGGTCTGAAAGAACGGCCATCCCTATTATTACAAAATCCCAGTTTGGGTGTAAGAGCTACTATAATTCGACAAATGTTTCGGGCCTCCAATTATTCCGTTGAAAGTGCCATTCTTTTTTTCATAAAAATGTTTGCTGAAATAAGATCAGAAGTAAACAGGTTATAGCTTCCAAAACGTGCCAACAAGGCTACTCAACTGCCCCCACTGGCCATTTTGTTATAGTAATTAAAAAAGATTGCTGATTTGAGACTGCTAAATTAAGTCTGCAGGAAATGCTCTTAGGATTCTCTAAATGGCCACGGTTGATCCAATCGCTTAGGCTGCAAAAAGCTTTCTAGCCACGTATGGCCGATACTTCCTTAAACTATAAAATTTCTTTTGAAGTAATTGGACTGTCAAAGGCATCATCGAACCAATAAGTTCAGCTTCCAAACGAGCACTCAGACAACTTATCTCTTAATCTACTCAACTAAAGTCGATATAGTTTTTTTCTCTCTATTTCAAAAAGCCTCCTTGTAAAGTTACAAACAGTACTCACTTCTCTTCTCACTTTTATTACTATCTCGTTTCAGGTCTCCTGGGTACGACATCGTGATATTCACCTGCTAACAGTCGGTCGTTACACATACACATCCGACCAACGCTTCGAAGCCATGCACTCGCCGCACGCCGAGGACTGGACACTTCGAATACGTTATGCACAGAGAAAGGACTCAGGCATCTACGAATGTCAAATATCGACAACTCCTCCAATAGGACACTCGGTCTATCTGAACATTGTTGGTAAGTAGTTGTTGTTAACTTTATGTCACAGTTGGTTGGGCAAATCTGTGTTCGCCGTCCGTCGTCGCTGGCATTGCCCCATATATGCTGACGTTGAACAAGGTTGGTTATTTTTTGTGTACATATTTTGTATGGTCCCTATTTGTTGTGATATCCTTTGAATTGAATAATCTCAACTGCTTGTACAAGTGAGGCTTGTATTTTTTTAGAGGAAAAAATTACTTTTGTGAAAGGACTCGTAGTCGAACTCTGTTATTAGATTTGTTGAATCTTGTTGAGAATGTTGATTTATTTTCGTATTTTATGTTTGCATGGCAATTGGATTGTCATATATTGAGAAGTAAGTTGACGTAAAATGTGTGCATAGCCGCAAGTTAGCTGAAATTTCCAATCAAAAAATGATCCATTTAGGTTGGATTTATTCGAATATTTTAGCTGCGTTTAGATCTATTAATTGCCTTCGTATTGAATTTTTAAAACATAACAAATCAGGCTTAGAAATACTTAAGGGCTGATATTTTCATGGATAGGTACAGTATTCCTAAAAATGCTCAAATTAGGTGAACACACTTGATCCAAATACCCAAGTACTTGCGTGTTTAAAAAAGGAAAAATAATGTCCTGGATTTTCGTCGAGAACAACTTACTCTCGTTTTCAAATCAATTATAGTCGAAAAGTCTTAATTTTGAGACAAAAGAGGTTCTGCGAATTTCATGTATTGAAAACTTTTTTTCTTTTAGCAAAATGTGCAACTTAAAAATAAAATGAATAAAATAAAATTCCGTTCTTGTGTTATGGTTTAATTCGTTAGAACAAACATTCCAATTAATTATGAAACACAACGCTATTGAAAAGGCTGCCCTGGCTGTTGGCTGGCTTTGCAAGAACCTATTTTGCAATTTTAAAAGACCTTCTTAATGGTTTTCGGCAGAGCACGGATTGCTTGGACGGCATTGGGGTTAAGTGTTTAAATCGTTTCAGGATTTTCGGCATAACATCGTCGTCGTGACGCGTCGGTCCTCTCACGGTAGTACCTACCCCTGACGTTATGGTTATGTGTGTGGAACAGTTACATCGAAAAATTGTGTTGAAATCCTAATCGGATCTACATTTTTTTTCTATTTTTCATCTTTTAAGGGTACCACTGCTTCCTGCGAAGTATTTGACAAAAATTCAAGAGTATTACTTGACACGAAAAAATGAAGCTGTACGAAATCGCCATAGAGTTGTGGGTGACTACAATTCCTTACATGTACCTACTCAAAGAATTATTGAAGTGTGTAATCCACTTAATTCTTGGCTTTTCACAGCCGTCTTGCCACCCAATTACCGTCAGTCCTTCACGGTTCCCCACAAATTTGAAGACAATTGCCACGGAAGGAATTCTGTAAAAATCTCATTGATTGATGTTGATAAAAATATGAGAAAGATTGTCCAATCCGGACGTCATTGTGACACTCTGTGGATATATTGGATTCTCAAAACTAACGGGCGTGTTACAGCCCCACACAATTTGTCAACACGCTATGATTTAGCACCTTCTATTGTCGAGTACAGTTTTTTTTTTGTCCTGCAAGTTCGTAAAATATTGATCTTTTGAGCATCATACTCTCGGCATAATAAGCCGAATCCTAATCGTACACGCCATACGACAAAAGACGTGAGCCATGAGTTCCAATAGTACACCAGTCTTCCGTACTTTTGTGAAAACTAAGTAAAATCCCGTTTGCAATAATCCTACAAGAAAAATTCAGGTGCTATAAGGTCGGGTGAATTGGAGGACAAAAGTTTTTGGGAACAAAATTCTGTCATAACAGGCCGGACAACACACACAGTTGAACGAAATTCTCATTCGGCGTAGTTCTGGATAGAAAAACTCTATCAACATGCTCAGTAATGGTTTCCGTTTTCTTCGAAGGAGTAGGGCCCAACAATGCAGTGTGATAAAACTGCACACCACATTGTAACACGAAATAAATGCAATTTCTATTTCGTCGTCCATGTAGTATCTGTCGGTTTGAAACACTCCACAATTTTGTTTGTTTATGTTACCGTTGGAATTGAAACGGGTAAAATTCCAAGCGAATCGACAAGTCTGTTGCATTCAGTTTGTTGGCCATTTTAATGTTATATGAGAATAAATCCAAATCATTGTACTAATTGACTGCAATGACTGTCTGCTGAGCAGATAATCTTTGTAGAACCCTTTGATACCATACAAAACAATGGCAGCATTTTGGCAATTGGCAAAATTTTTAAAAAGACAATAAGCTCGAAGGAATGCCGCTTAACGTGCGCCTATATTCTCTTTGAACCGAAACTACGGATTCTAGTTCGGAATAGCCACGAGCAATCCAAATTCTTGTTTCAGTGCCACAGTCTTTTTTTTTTGTTAAATCCAAAAATCAATCTGCAAAATAAAAAAATACCAGATTCATTAAATAGAAAAAATGTTAGTAGATTATATTTTGGTAGAGGCTTTCATCAGCCACCCTGTACCCCATTCCAAGCTTATTCAAGTCCCCAATTTCGTAAGCATTCAACTTAAGAAGGTGTAGATTATTCGTATTTAAGTATTTTTTATTCATTTGGACTTTAAATTTTACGGTCAGGTTCGATTTTGTCTCATCTTCTCCATTCGACGTTCAAAGAAACAGGAGCACAAATCGTGAGTATTCTGAAACATCTTAATCTTATTTCTTGCAGAGCCAAAGCTATTAGAACACAGTCAGGACTGGGATGACCACTTTAGTACTCCTCAATTGAATCTCAATTGCCTTCTTTCATTCATTTGATTTCACTGCTGGTATTGCTCTCTCTTTCAATAGCTGAGCCAAAGTGGACAATTAGGATGTGTTGTATTGACCAATTTTGTTTTTATGTTGAAGATTGAAGATGAATGTTCCGTCAGCTTTGTGGACGATGTCCCTTATACTACCTCAAAATTTTTGCTGTCAGTTAGGACGCCTGACCATGACCAAGACACATTAATTTTCACACAACGTGTTTTCACACGTGTTTTCACATGTGATTTCACACATCACGCTATGTTTTCTCGATTACGTTAAAATCATTTGCGAACAATATTGAACAGACTTTTCAAGAACCGTCCTCTGGTGTTGACTTGTAAGTTTTTACAAAACCTTCAAAAACAATTTCAAATAGTCCGACGTCTTTTTTGACATCAAATCAAGTTCTTTGACAGTTTTTTTTTTCATTTTACTTTTTCTTCAATGTGAGGAAATTGTTAAAATATAATACTTTATTTTCTTCATTAAATATTTTATTGTTGTCCTTTTTCATATTTAATTCTTATCAAACACAATAAATGTATGTCCTTAAGCCAATTAAATCGACATCAAACATAAATAACTACAAGCTTGTTTCCTCCTCTCGAAGGTCCTTCAGGACATTACGAGGCATCAGGTGCCTCACAGTGCACACTTTCCCATTACAAGTCAATAATAAACCATACCATTGTTTCCATATTAAAGGTCCCCCCAAAAATACATCGTGTTATTTGATTTGTACTTTCTGACTTAGTTAAGGCATTACTTTGGCTCCAATATCGATGATTAAGAGCACGATATTTGTAATATTAATCATAGACATCCATATTGTGAAATAACTTCGTCTCTGTACGTGTGTGTGTGAATTGAATTTATGCGCAGTTATACTCAAAAAGAATACCGAATAAAACAGATTGATGCCGTTGCCAGTATAAAATAAAAATCCTTATTGGTACTTAATACACTTCTTGCCATTGGCTTAAATTATCCTTACCACGCAACATTACTGATAGATATATACATTGGGACCAGATGTGGAAGGGCAAGGAAAAGCATAAGTTCGTGTGGTTATAAGTTATGTGGAAAATTCTTCTGGCGATAATGGAAATATTGCTCGTTTTCCGTTATACATATTCATATAAATGTCAGAAAATGTTCATAAGAAGGCAAATTCTTCATTCTGGTGAACATCGCACACAATTCTTTGGTTGCTTTAATACGTGTGGGCGTGTGGGTCCGTGCAATATCGCTCGAAGGAAGACGAAAATAAATAAAAAAAAATGGAGATAACGAATAAAACAGAAATCATTGCCCTAAATTGAGATATTTAAACATGTGTGATATTATTCATATATATCCAACTTATGGCTTTGGCTTGACGAAAATGAGAACAATATTTAAATGGATTGATCGAATTTCTTGTTGGTTTTCTGATTATTTCTATCAAACTTCTTGGAGCTTGCAAATTCAAGCAGAAATTTGAAATCAGTTTTCGAAATGAAACTAATTTTCGTTCCTATCATGTTTCTTTTTTTTTTTTTTAACTAAAATCAAGAACTCAGATTAAGCATATTATTGTTCACTCTGGCGTATGAGTGTTATTTTCTCCAATGGTTTGCTTTCTTCATATTGATGTCCTTCGTCTTGAAAAATTAATTAAAAGGTGTATTCTTTAAAAGAGTTCATAAATCATAACTGATGTGTCCGCTCATCGGTGCGCCGTCAAACAACATAATGGGTCACTTCATAGTTCTCAAGAGACTTCTGGTCTATTCAAAATCACTGGTTTTCGACTGCTGATACCATATCTGAGATCTTTTAAGATCGGATTATTCACCTGATGTTGAAGGAAGTAGACTATCCAAACTACAGAGAGGAGGAAAGTCGACCATCGACCAAAAACGACTCAGGATCCCTCACCGAACTTTGCAGAATAATATCAGGCATTGACATCCCAAGCCAAGTTTGTGTACGATGACAGCCTTGAACACCGATGGACAATGTTGAATTTCAAAAAACAGAACCAACTGTTCAGCGGCGCTAGACACTTTTCTATCTGACACCCCTCGATAACTTCAGTAAGCAAGTGGCTGCGATTACAGCTGTAAGACTCAAAGTCCCCTCTCAATGGATCGACAACAATGTTGGTCATTCCATTATCCTGAACTCTTTTGGTTCTATACCAAAATTGTTGGTAGAGATTTTTCCAAAATCACTACTCTCACTCTAAAACGGACCCCGATTGTCAATCATCTCTTATGGAGATGGCGCAGCATGCCACGGAAACATCACAGGAAATTGTAGTGCTGATGATGAACTCTCTAAAAAGAGGAACCGTAACACCTATTTATATCAACTGAAAGCGAAATGAGAGGTATACCGATCGTTTTAGTATGCTCATGCTAAAAGAAACTGCCTTAACGATTACAAGTTCTAGTATAAATAAAATGTTGTTAATTATACAAAAATTGACTATTCATAGCAGTTGAAAACTAAAAAAATTGACTCTCGTAAACGAAATAATAAATTAACCACCGTATGAATAAAAATTTTGTTGAAAAAATAATTTCTCACTTCCCACGCACAAAGGCCAAAAAATTATTAAAAAGGTTATCGGAATTTTAAATGCAATGTTTGATGAACATTTTTTCTCCAAATGAAATTTCCCTCAAAAATCATAATTAAGTAAAGTATTTTTTTCAGTTTTAATTCAAACAAAAAAGTTTTTCAACGCAAAGTAAACTTTAACGGCAAAAATTACCCCACCACTTCATGTTGAACTTTCATTAATTATTTGAACTCCGAATTAAAACCTTGACTTTTTCAAACGAACTTTCGCCACCAAAAACGACAGTTTCAAAATTTGCATGCGCTCAACCTCAAAAATAAAAACTTTTTTCTCCTCTCTCACTTTATTCCAAAGCAGATCGATTGAACATAATACACACCCACACACACAAACCGACACGGACAAACAGCCTTTATACATCTCGCATTATGCTCCGGTGCCAAAGTGACAGCTAGCAGCCATATTGAACTAGTTCCTGATGCTGCACATCAAAGGAAATGCAATTTTGTGCGATTCTGTTCTTCATCCTTTGTTGGATAATAAATCATTGTCCTTGTGTATTGAAAAGATAATACAATGTCCAATCTACGGAACAAATTGATGACCCATTCGAATGGGTTTTAATTAATTTGCACTTTTCAAAGAAAGGACACACACAACTCACCCATGTCGCTTGATTTTTTCCCCTCTCTACCCAATAGCCAATAGGGATCAATATCGGCATTTTGTTTTTGTCTTATCCTTTCAACTCGCTTAACCGTTAATACCAATTTCAAGTAATAATTCTTCCAAGTCGAACTGCTGTCACCGGCACGGGCACGTTTATAGACTAAAATAATAGATGCCAATTTGGTTAATGTGTTTTTATGGGTGGAATCAGTAGCCGCCGAGCCCGTCCCGCTAGAGTTGACCTCCTTTATTATATTATGTCCAGAATTCATGACCATTCAAATGAGAAAATCGATCGATGAGTTAACTAATATAGAAAAGCTCTAAAAAGGAACAACAAGAAGCCAAAGGAAGAGACGTGAAATGGAACAAACAAAACGAATTATAAGGTGGCATATTGTAATGGATGATGGTGTCGCTATTATGGGTTTAATTTTGTCACGCTATTGAATTTATGGGCAATTTTTTTTTGCTTGTCACAGCTTTTGTCACCCGGTTGGACTCGCATGCGTGATCTTATCAAATTTCAAATCAAACGACTCATTCGACAGTCAAACAAATCATTTCCGACACATATTTTTTACTCTCCTGGTTCGGTTTGATAATGATGAAGAGGAAAAGTAATCAGAGGAAGCATTTTTCATTCGCAGCTATTTATCAAAAAGTGGTTCTTTTAAGTTTTTGGAATTCCGTTTGACACACGTCGAGTAGTGTGCCATGAGAGATTGCCATTTAGCATACACAGTTTTATCATTTGGATATAATTATGACATAATTGGAAAAAGGAGTTTGAAGATGTTGTTGAGGAATATGATAAATCGGTATGGAGAGTGATAACGAATTGTTGATGGCAACTTGAAACGGAAACAAAGAAGACAAATTTATTTTAATTTGAGAACCAGGGTGGTCGATCAAATGTGTGAATAGGAAGTTTCAGTTCTAAATGAAACGAAACGAGTGGGGATAGGCATTTTTGACACGCTATTCAGGAGGGAATAAAAACATAACACACGATTCTTTCGAGGTGTTTTGAAACATCATCGTCATTGAAAGTACCAATACTATGGCTTTAAGGTTAATCCTTCCCTTTGATCACTCGGGCGTATGAGTGTTAATTTATTTGTACGAAAACAATGTCCTTTATATGAACATTTTGAAAGCTATGATTTTGAAATACCAGGAAATAGATTTTTCACAGGAAAAATCTTGCTATTTTTTAGGAGTTCTTCAATAGTATTCGTCGCAAGAAACTTCCGCACAATGACATTTCATCTAATAATTGCTTTGTTCCGTTCATGAAACGTGACGCTTCCGAAAACACAATAAAAAAAATTGTTTGCAGGATATCAAGACGCAAACTTGCAAGCACGAAATCTTTCTAGCTCAGGGAAATTGTATTCAAAATTTATGTCAGGTTCTGGCTCTTGCCCAAGGAGGTGAGCTTCCGATGCTATATACATCTAAAAACTACGCACATGCAGTATACGACTATGGAAATGCATCAGGAATAACTTTTTTATTCTTTCCTAAAGCATGGTCTTGCATTTGAGAACATGTTTGTATGTGTATGTTTGTTATGTCAATCCAAGAACTTCGAACTTTAAATTTGGAAAACAATCTCTATTTTTTCTCTCAAATAAATGTCAGTATTTTGAGTTCAAATTGAATTAGTTTAAGGGTTAGTTTTAAGGGAAAGTTTAAGGCAAAATCTAGCTACAAAAAGAGTGATAAATAATGATGAGAAGGAAGACATCCTTTGCCTCATTTATTGAGTCAACTTTTCCTTTCACTTTAGAAACTGGGTTAATGAATATGTATGTCTCTATTCAAGAAGGTATCTGCCAATCAAGAAAAATTGTATGAATGTAAAATTTAATTTAATTTATCTTGAAATACATTTTCAAAGCAATCACAAACACAAGCAACGAGCATACCTTCTTTCCAAGAAAATTAAAGTGGAATCATTCAGAACCTAAGAAGCGTTTAATGTATGGCTGCACTTGAAGACAACATAATTCCTTTTAGATTCTAACATCAAAGAACGTCAAAAAAGAGTGACGGATTTGTTTGTTCGTTCATTTTTTTTTTTTGTATAGAATAAAAAATGGCTCTTACCTACTCATATCAACGTTTATGATCTTCTTTGTTAGAGTTTAAGTCACAGTGAGCCAATTTTCGTCTTTAGAATTGAATGAAACAAGTTGTATATATTAATTAGATTTTATCTTTATTCGAAAACCCAATCAATAGAATTATGTGTGAAATGTATGATCGTTGAAATAGCTGCAACGGCTTTCCAGGGTAGCACCCATTTGAAAGGTCCAGTTTTCGATAACCTTGGCGCATGAATCAGGCTGAATTTAACCGAAGCATCGATTGAGGCTCGTGGTTGCTTGCAGCAATTTAAGGCCGCCCCACAAGAAAAAGCCTTAAAGGCGCGAGATAGCCATGACAAGAAACCGCTCGGGCTGAATATCGATTGAATCTTGGTTTCAGCTCCTAGGTCAGTCCCAAATCACAACGCAAAAGGCGGCATGTTGTGGTCTTGAATTGACTTGACTGGTCGGAATTGACTGCCACATATTTTGCTGTACACTTCCACGAACAACGGTGATGTTTTCGGCAGGTCTTGCGTTCGTTGACGTACGGGTGTTAGCTGTTTGTTCACTGAGCCGGTGGACTGGAATTTGGCCACCAAGCGTTGAATAACTTGGTAATTAAGTTTTATACGTCAATAGACAGAACTGTCGTATTTGGAGTAAGTGTTGAGACACCGTACTTTTTGAAAAACGATGAAAAACGTTACAGTCAATTGTTTTTCGTCATTAGCAGCTGCTATTCTCTCTGAAATGTATGGTCTTGCTGTGTTGATTTTTCCAAGGAATCTTTTGAAGTCCTCTTCCACTATTAATTTTGAAGATCTTGCTCTCTTTGGAGCTATCATCACGTTGCAGACGTCAATCCTAAGACTGGAATCTTTACCGCTGATTGCCGACGGCAAATTTTCCAAGCCCTCAACTGCAGCAGTGTGGTGGTTGTTCTACAACCCAAAAAAAAACTACACTGAACCTTCGTGGTCTGTTAAATGTTTTGCCAATCTCTTCCCAAGCAGCATTTCCTTTTAAAACATTTTTATATGTCTCAGACCGAGTATTAAATTTCTTCGAAACACATTTTCTGTTCAACAAAAAAAAATTTGCAAGAAAAATTCGTATAGTTAGTTGGGTAGAATTATTTCTATCTTTTACTGCAAATAAATAATATTCTTTGTTGACTTTTTTGTACAGCTGTTGAGCTGTTCAGCATTTTTGAACAAGAGCTTCCGTTTGGAGTCACATTACGTTACATTAACTAATAACTGGTAGTTTTTCAAACTGGATTTCGAACACAGTTCTCTCCTTGTTATTCTTGATGTTTCTTTTGTCTATTTTTCATTCGCTCTCTTCTAAGTTACGTTGCTTCAAGATCCAAGTCACTGGGGCGTATGTGTACTATTTTTCATATTTGTTATGTTTTGTTCTATCTGTTTTCTGACAACTTAAAAATCATTAAACCCGTTTAAAAGAAAATACAATAGGTTTTATCACTATTTCAGTAAGCAATATATAAATGACAAGGATTAACTCTAAACGCACATCACACGTGCGTTATCTTTCCAAATCTCTTCCATTCATTAAATTTTAATAAAAGATTTATCTCGGATCCCACTGAAATATGATCATAAATAAATTACCATAAACAACATTTACCACAGTTTAAAAAAAAATCCTGTTAAAAAGTTATCATTTTTCTTGTAAAAGACATAGAAAACAGAAAAAATCCTCAAACCATCACACATCACACAAAAAGAAAGCAATCGCTTGGTCTCCCGCATTGTTAGTTAAGTCATTAATTTGAAAAGACAATAAAACCATCCTCTGTCATCTCAAATAAATTATTTTTCCGCTTCGAAATTAATTGCGCAGAAATCTATAGGGACATAAAATAGGCTTGCTTTGGGTTTTTTTTTTCATTTTTTTGTATTTTTTTGGCTAGTGTCGTGTGAATATTCTTCTTTTTTTTTTCCTACATTTCTATATAAAAACCAACCAAAAACCAAAACCAGCAGCTTTTCATCCTTTCAATTATTTTTTTTTTGCTCCCTTGTTACTGCTGGTTTTTGAATGAATGAGCAGAGATGAGGGAAATAATTTTTTGTGTTTGTACTGATCCTTCTGGTCGTATTACCATATAACCTTTTTGCGGTTTAGTTATACCTAATACTAACTCACAACCGCATCAACATTCATTTTCTTTATGACATCTTGTTTCACAAAGAAAACACAGAAAAAAATATTAGCTTCGTCCTCTCCAACAAGAGGTAAAAGCACATTTCCACGAAACCAACCAGCAGCCACTTGGCTTATTCAGAAAACTGACGAGAAAAACGAGAACGACGATGACGACGTGTTTGGGTTAATAGATCATTGCCTGGCAAGGACGAGCAGTTCCATTCTTCAGTGTTCAGTGGCAACTGGCAACTGGCAATATAAAAATAAGCTAAAATTTGCCTTTTTTCTTCTTCGTCATCCAGAGTCTTAGTCCTTATTATAATAATATGTTTGTGCCCTTTTGCATTTCTCTGTTTTTTTTCGTCCTGGTGCTGTTCTCTGAGCTGGAATGCAGGCAGAACCACCGTTTTTGCTTCTTTTCACGACGAGGACAACGAGAGGAAAGATAAATTGTCACTTCGCATATGAAACTAATGATAAAAAGATACATATTCTCCACACACACACACATATACACGCGAAAAAAAACACTGTTTGTCATAGTGACACAAGGGCTTGTTATTTTTCCTGTCTTCATTTATTTATATCGTTGCTAGCGAAAAGATTCACACTGAAATTATTGCACAAAGGATAACATTGCGAGGGAGGCTGAGAGGTATCCAGCAGGGAGCTTGAAAGCGAGCAGACACACACAAAATCTCAGCACAGGAGACAGGAACAGTCAACAGTGGCAAATAATAGAGGATGTATAATGTAAATTTTGTATACAAGGCAGAGATAGAAGAAGTGTTATATTTTGCAAGCCAGATTTCTGGCAGATCCCTTTCTTCAGATTGACTGGGAATTAATGATTGCGTTGTTGCGTTGCGTCGCGGAGCGGATTACCCACAAACAATGTGACTACAGTGTGATTATGGAATTGTGCGGTTTTTATAAGCCATATAATGGTGGAGCCTAAGATTGTGAATGTGGCTTTATGGTCTTAACGCTTTAAAGCCATAAAGTTAATTATTTAGAATGTTGCCATGCATGGCATAATCCTTGTTGCGTATCGTGAATAGAATAATAAAAAAATTACAGTCGAATCACGAAAATATAAACACACATTGAAATGAAATTAATGATCCAAAAATCCAGATTTTATCCCCTTTGAATGGATTTAAGTTAAGAGGATTAGGATAACGTCTAATGCGGTACAATGAAAAATTCTTTCCAGAATGACATTAATGTCGAAAAACGGAAAAAGGATGTTTTGGCTTTGTTACGACCGACATGTCAGTGCATTTTAATCGCTTAGAATATTTTGAAAAAAAAAAACAAACCTTAATTAATATTTGAATATAAGATTTATTCACATTCTTTAAAATCCATAAACACATTCTTTGTTCATAATTTAGAAATTTTTTTATTTATTATTAAAAAACTGATTTAACGTTTGAGGTTTGACAGGATATTATCCTAATGTTTTTTTTTTCTTTTTTTAAATATAAATCCTATGTATATGTCTTCGTGCTGGAAGTATTTTTTATTTATTTATTTATTTATTTATACATATGATTGCTTTCACATTAGGACGTGATTATCTTTTAGCTAGTGAAGCTTTACTTTGAAAAATTAAATTTGAACTACAGATGTAGGTACATGTACAATTTGTTTAACAAAATTATTTAAATTAAGAGACAAGTTTCAATTTAAAATTAATTTTTTTTTTATTTGAAAAAAGATAGATTGCATATAATTTAGAGAAAATCGTTCATGTTAAATTAAAAGTAAATCTTCAAGATTATTTCGTTTGCCTGTCCGTTCATTTCCATTTCCAGAAGCATAGATGAACAAATACACAATAATTTGAATAACAAAATAACAAAAACCCTATCCTAGGGAATGTTTTTTTCTTAGCACGATTTTTTTTTTATTTTCAAATTCCAAATTGATTCTCTGTTGGCCAAAATTTTTTCACCACCACTATGGTCATCACTACGGGTCATCAGTCCCAAAAACTATTTTCGGGACGAATGACTTCGGGACTAGTTTCCCTACGCCGAAAACATTATATAAGAATTCTTGTACCTACTGATCAATGTTATTTGTAAAATGAAAGTAAATTTTTGTACGCACTAATTCACTCAAAAATTCAGTTTTCAAGACTCTGAAAATAAAAAAAGCACCATTTTTATTTTTTTATTATTTTCATAGTCTTGAAAACGGTGCGGGGAAATAACTCCACGGGAACTAACTCCACTGAGGGATTTACTTCCCACCAAGTGAGAACTTACTCCACTTTAGTAAAGTGGATCTAGTTCCATTGTACGGTGAGAACTTATTTCACTTTCTTATGGGAACTAAATTCACACATTTATACATGGCGCAAGGAAGCTGGTCCGGGGTAGTAGTCCCAAATTTATTTTATCTTCTATCGGATAAAAATTCCAAATGAAAAACAAAAAGTATTTTATGAGAATCACAAAATTTGTTTGTACTCGTCAATATAATGTGGAAACAAAAAATTTTTATTGTAAAAAAAAACAAAAAAAAACTTAAATTCGTGTATGCATACATATGTAACTACAACCCCAAAATGTCTTGTAAATAAATAAGATCATTTTTATTTACTACCTATTTGTCGACAAATGGATAGAGCAATTCATTTTTCAAAGCTGTTGCTGTTTCCTTTAATTTGGAAAAGCATGCTAGTGTCTGGAAAACAGGTGCTGCACTGCAAAGTTCATTTTGAGCATCTTTTTTACCTTCGTCTGAGAATGATGACCATCTGTTACATTCAAAATCAATTTGGGTTGATTGGGAGCGAACCGAGCGGAAAAAATTTTGCCCAAAAGAGAATAAATTTGGGGTGTGAAAATAAAAAAATTCGCGCGAATTTTTGGTTCAAGCCCCAAATCCTTAATAATAAAATTTTTTAACCATTTGAGACGGATTGTAGAGTTAAGGTCTAGTATTGAAAAAGTAGAAGTAGGTACTTACTCAATAAAAAATGTCTTTCTGATGGAACTTTTGATGTTATTGAAACAGCTCAGTTATTTAAGGGGACAAAAAGATGCAACAAGATGAAACTAGGTTCAAGTTCAGTATGCTTGTAGAATGCCCTATACTCTCACCGAACACCAAACTTCAAAAGAACGTTTTCATTGGAAAAAGTTTTCTTTATGTCACATAAACTACTCAAGTAGCACACTTGTGCAAAAATTGGTGTAAATTCAATAATTTTGGTGTATTATTAGGAAAAATTTATAATTTTGGTGTATTTATCAAAAATACCGGTATAAAAATCATACCAGTTGATTTTCTGTGCAAAATTTCAACATTACTTTTGAAATTTGGTGTAAAAAATAAACCTCTTCTCAGTTGTTTTTATAATGTTCCATTAATGGTACATAAAATTAGCCGTTTCAGCATAGCATATTTTTTACACTTTATGTGGTAGATAAAATTCACCATTTTTAAAGGCCAAATATGTTTTGGTGTAGGATTCACACCAAATATAAATGAAATACACTAAACTAAATAAGTGAATATTTTATACAGTTTTCAGCTAAATAAATGCACCGAAATGCATAACTTTTACAATTGTGTATTTTTTTTTCTCTTTCTTTTAAATTGGTGCATTTTTAATTCCAAATTCTGGAACTGGTATTATTTTTGGACAACGGCCATATTTTTTAAGGAATATTAGGAAAAAATGGAATTCGGGTGGCCGCCATATTTAAATAAAAATAATGATTAATTATTTTACTATATATATCGACTTAACTATGCCTCGTATTTGGTGTCTTCGACTTGATTTTACGGATCGTCTGTAAAAAATTAAAACAATAAAAACAAAAAGCATAATTTTCGAAAAAAAAAATTTTCGAATTGTATAAGAAAACCTTTAATTTATGAACATTTTCGAAGCGTTCGAATTTTAGACGGGATAGGCCCGAAAATCAATCGACAGAATGTGCTTCGTTCTTAAATTAGATACTCAGAATCATATTTATTCATGTCGTCCATAATTACTTAGAATTATAAAATTAATTCATTATTCTTGCAAATACATCTTCCACCAAAAAAATAAAAACGGTATAAATTTTAATTCATTTTTGATTTTTCCGATTTAAAAAATAAACTTCAGTTCGAAGTTTACACCCCTGGAGTAAATTATATCCTAGTACTTGGACAATTTATATACCGAATATCGGTACAAATTTTGTGCAATAGGTGTTCTTTATGTACGAGAACATGGGTATTATTTACACTAAATCAAAATTAAATGTCCAAAAAATGCACTGAAAAGTAGTGTATTTTTTAAATGGAAAATGTATATCACTAAAATACAAAAAATACACCAAATATTTTGGTGTATTTATGACTTTTGTGCTACTTGAGTAAGAGCAACCGCTATATACCGTTTTACAAAATGTTTAAAATTAATCGCAAAGGTTAGAAACCTCGAATTTGATTTCTGGACTAATGAACCACCATATAGTGGTTCAGATTCTTAAAAATCAGTTTCCGAATGACTAAGTTTCTCAATATTTTTGTACATTCGAATTTTTATAATTATTTTCAGTCTTAAAAACTGAATTTCGGAATGGCTTCGTTTCTAAAAGCCATTTATTTTAATTTCACAAACAAAATTGCTCAGTGTACTTGAATTTTAATTTTTTCTCAATTATTTCAAATTCGAAGGGAACTAGATCCACTAATTTTTTGAGGAATTTAATTCCCACTAAACATGGGAACTAACTACACTTTAAAAAAGTGGAGTAAGTTCTCACTTGGTGGGAAGTAAATCCCTCAGTGGAGTTAGTTCCCGTGGAGTTATTTCCCCGCACCTTGAAAACTGGTTTTCCGAATGACAAAGTTTCTCAATATTTCCGTTTATGCTTTATTCAGAACTCAAGACTCTGAAAGTAAGAAAAAATATCGAATCGACTGCACTCATCAAGATAAGCTTGAACAAGTTCAAAAATTCTATTTTTTGTTTTAAAATCTTTGTTCCATTCTTATAATTGGGAGTTGGACTAGTAACCATAAGAAAGTGAACTTTGTTCTCACCGTATATGGGAACTAGATCCACTTGACTAATGTGGATTTAGTTCTCACTTGGTGGGAGCTAGATCCCTCAGTCGAGTAAGTTCCCGTGGAGTTATTTCCCTTCACCATTTCGACAAAGAAAAAAATCGAGTCCTGTTCATTACGTAAGTTCTTCGTTTTCTCGTACTGTGAAAAGTGGTGTTTATTTTTATCACAGATCATCAAATAAAATCACTTCTGTATCTATCAGTTGTTTTGTAAAATATTCTTAATTCATAAATTATCTACCCAAAAAAATATGACCTTAAATTTAGAACATATCCTTTTCATACTTCATGCTTGCAAAATTTGCACCACACTATAATTAAGAAAGTGCCTACATATCACTTGCATTCATCTGCTTCATCGCACAACGCTATAAGCGATAAATAATCATTTTACCATCTCCGTTACAACTGTAACCATTCCCATGCGCAGCTGATGGACGCCTTATAGACTTTTGTAGACAGTGTAGAGTTTCGACCAACAACCAAAAAAATCGGTTGTAGATATGGTGAAAATCGCGGTTTTAATGATTGCGTTCGTTGTCAAAATCGACCCTTCATCCAATGTTATCAAAACGATTAAGACATAGTTGTAAAATCTATCACCAGCTTGTAAAAATCACAAAACCTGCTGTACAAATTAAAACCGGAGAAATTTGAAAACAACAACATTTGCTGCAGAAACTACAACATAATTTGTAGAAAACATAAAATTCGCTGTGATTTTTATAAATTACTGCAAAAAAAAAATGAACGCCCTGTTGTCGAAATTCGGTTCTGGTTTCAAAAAAAATTGCAGTCAAATTGAACACATTGTTATAGTTTTCTTGAAAGTTTGCAGTCAAATTGAAATCGTCTTATCAAAATTACAACCTTTTGCTGCAGAAACTACAACTAAAAAATGAAAAAGCACAGACCAATATAATTTATCTAACGCTTTATTCATGAAAACATAAATTATTATTATCTAAATTGTTAACATACTTATTCCTGAAAATTTTGGATCCATCTTTCAGGATATAGCAGCTTTTGCTATCGCTGGTTGAGATATTTTTTGCTGTTGGTTTGATCTTAAAGATTTTCCCAGTGCTTGTCGATAAACTGATTAAACTATTATCTTAACCCAGTCCGAGGTGCTCGTCTCGCTGGTGCTGTGTGGCACTCTAAAAACGAAAACCATTATTTACGTTTTTTTTTATAATGAAATAAACAAAGAAGATATATACAAGGATATTGAAAGTCACCACCTAAGACAAAAACCCATAGGAATAGGAACCCAAATTCATGTCTCATAATTTTATTTTATTTCGAATCACCTCGAAAAAACGAAGTTTCTGTCTGAGATGGTGACTGTGGACCTTTAAATTCATTGAGTATTTCAATTTTCTTACTTCGTTTTTCTTCCACTTGAGAAACTCGTCTTCGAACTCCAACTGCAGACAATCTGGTCGAATTCTGAATAAATGTTCCGACCTTGGTAGGATATGCTTCTTTTTGAAAGCGCTTGACCTTTTAAATATAAATAAAGATAGTTTTATGCATATATACAGAGGTAAAATAATGAATTCTGTAGGCTCTTAACTTCTAAACCAGATCCCGATCCAAGAAGGATCTCAACCTGAGACACTGCAACCTTCAATCGGGAACGGTCCCTCGCGCATGCACTCTCCAGTTGTCAAAACCAAGCGCTCTGGCATCCGCAATCACTTGGTCCTTGTACGGCAGGTTCGGTCTTCCTTGTCGTCTCGAACCTGGGGGCTGCGATGAGAAGACACTCTTGGCTGGAGCGTTGTCGATTCTGAAATGACAGGGAACTTTTAATAAAACTCCATACTCTGATTTTACTTTTAATGTAGGTATGCAAAAAAGTTCGTAACTATGATAACTTACCTGATTAAAACATCACCACACTTAAAGTCAAATCGAAATCGCTGACTATCTGGAAAACTTTCAAAGCCAAAAGAACACAACGACAGTACTTTGACAATTGACAAGAAAATCACTGTTCATATCCACTTTTGACACGTTGACCGACCTGATTAAAATGCGAAAAGAAAAAGTTAATAACGGGACCATTCCTTCAAGAGTTGGTTTGGATTTTGATTGCGTTGTTGTGAATTCAACCAAATTGGATGTTGAAAGCACAACTTTTTGTGCTTTCAATGCTATGATGGAGAATTGATGGTTTTGGTTGTCAATTTGACTACCTTGTTGTCAATTCAACAAATTCGGTTCTCATTTTCACAAATTGTTGTACTTTTGATAGAGTTAGGTTTTAAATTTGAGACACCTAAAATAATGTACAATTGACCAAAATTGACAACACGTTGTAAATTCTAAAACAGGAAGTGGTAATCATTTTTACAATTTCTTTGTAAAAATGATTGCAAATCAAACGGTATACCAATAGAATTCTTCAAACATGCGTCTCCCCTACTAAAAGAAAAGCTTACCCAAGTACTAAATCTTATCTTCAATTTTGCTGTGCATCTGGATTCTTTTGAAGAGGCGCTTATTTGGCCAATTTATAAGAAAGGTGACTCATGTGACCCCAAAAACTATATAGGAATATCTTTTTTAAATGCAAGTTGAAAATATACACATCTCTTCTAAATAAAAGGCTAAATAACTGGGTAAATGCCCATAACAAATTGAGTGAATTCCAATCCGGCTTTCGAAAAGGTTATTCAACAATAGATAACATTTTTGTACTAGGATGTCTAACCCGTTCCAAGCTTAGCCAAAATAAAAAACTATATGATTTTTTTGTTGACTTTAAAGCTGCCTTTGATAAAATAGACAGAAGAGCACTCTTTTATAAACTTTATAATCTTGGTATTTCAAGTAAATTCGGAAGAGCTTTGGAAAAGTTGTATCAGCAAACTACTGGACGTGTATTCAATGGATCTGAAACATCGGAAAACATCATAATGAATTGCGGGGTTCGTCAAGGATGCAATCTTAGCCCTTTGTTATTTGCCCTTTTTCTCGATTATATTGTTGAAGCCCTTCCCTGTGGTGTTGAATATGGGAATACTAAAATAAAAGTTATAATGTATGCGGATGATATTCTAATTCTGGCTGATTCTCCGACTTCACTTCAACTAAATATAAATAGGCTTTTTGACTACTCTAAAAGATGGTGCTTAGAAGTTAATACAGAGAAATCAAAAGTGATGGTATTTCAGAACGGCTCAGGAAGAACTTCCAGAGAAGAATGCTGGACATTACGGTGAAACCAAGTTGGAAGCAGTAAAAGAGTAGCCTTACCTGGGAATAACGATAACATACAACTTAAACATGGAAAATCATCTCGAAGCTAAGGCTGACGTAGCCAGGACAGCAATTGGCACAAATTGGAAAAAAATATTCAACAATAAGCATATTTCAACAAATGCCAAATTTGAAGTTTTTAATGCAACTGCTAAAGCTATTCTCTTCTACGCAGCACAAATCTGGGGAAGCAAAAAATTTGAGACAGTGGAGAGCTTGCCACACACATACAGCCTGGATTTTTTTTGGGTGAAAAGGCTACATTGAATTTTTCTTTGACTCAAAATTTTCAAGATTTGTTGCGATTTGTTGAGACGAAAAAATCAAAACGACCTTACAATACCTATGCATAAAGTATATCTGGCAACACTATTCTCGCGCAAATAACCACTGTGATATTGAATTTGACAGCTCAAATCAAACAAATCATTTTCATATGAATCATCATTTTGTCTCTGAAGAAAGATACCACAATGAAGGCACGCAAAAACCTAAGCAGAGCTTGTTGTCTCTGAAGACTCAACTATAATAATTGCTTAAGTGAACTTAAGTTAATGTCAAAAACCGAACGAACACTTAAAGTTACCAAAAGGAGAAGGCATAGCCATAATATAATTTTGCGATACATATGTTTTTATAAGAAGCTTTTGAAATTGAATATCAAACCTTTATTTCCTGGATTTTCTCCTACGCACAAAAAATAATCAATTGGACTCTCCATTTTTCGCACTTTTAGAAATGCTTATTTTCTTTTCTTCGCGCAGTCACTTAAGCAATGAGCAAATGAAACCGAACTTGTAAAATGTTGCAAGATTTTGACATTGACATTGACATTACAGTACTTCGCACATGAATGATACGAACTACAGACACATAGCAGCACTGGTGACTGAGGCCATCGGCTGGGACTGAAACAAGACATACGACAGAGAGAGACAGATTGACACATAGAAGGGAAGAACACATAACATAAACCTACGTGGCACAGAGGAGGAGACACAGATTTATATTGTCTCATATTATCGCACAGGTGGCCTCAGATAAGCTGGCGATTATTGTAGAAAAAGACTGCTGCCGAAGCTGGGGCTTGAACCCGTGGCATTCGGCTTAGCAGTCAACTACTCTATCCTCTGTGCCATGGCCACCTGCTGCAAGATTTTTAAAGTACACCTTGTAGGTGTGTTTTATTGGGAACTTAGGTTAGCTCAGTAATTGGAATTCCAATTAAACGCTTTGCTCAGTATTTAACTGAGTTTTTTTCTTACTTACTTACTTACTTAAGGTGGCGCTACAGTCCGTTGTGGACTTGGGCCTCAAACAACAGTCTCCGCCTGCCAGCTTGGTCCCTAGCTAGCTGTCTCCAGTTTTGCACTCCAAGTTGATTGAGGTCTTCCTCTCCTTCTGCGTCCCTCGGGAATAGTGTCGAAGACTTTCCGGGCCGGAGCATTGGTGTCCATGCGCTCTAAATGACCGAGCCATCTGAGTCTCTGGACCTTGACCCTTCTGGCTAAGTTCACGTCGTTGTACAACCCGTAAAGTTCGCTGTTGTATCTCCTTCTCCATTCCCCATCAATGCACACGGAGCCAAAGATGACCCGAAGAATTTTCCTCTCGAAACAGCCTAAGGCACATTCATCCGATTTTGTTAGGGTTCATGCTTCTGCACCATACAGCAGGACAGGGATGATGAGGGTGTTGTACAGTTTAACCTTAGTTGCTCGAGAGAGGCCTTTTCCACTCAGTTGCTTTCTTATTATTATTATTGTCCGTGTTGATAGCGGAGCCTAGATAGACAAACTCCTTAACTACCTCGAAGTTGTATGCGTCTATTGTGACGTTCTGTCCGAGCCGTCGATGTTGGGTGTCCTTACTCGAAGACAGTTTTTTTCACTGTAATCAAATATCAAAACCTTTCAAAGAAAAAAAGCGCCATCTTGAGACCTAGAGGAAAACAGTTTTTCGCCATACAAACTTTACTCAAAAAAGGTTTTGATAATTCTAGCCAAAATCTCTACAAAAAACACAACGAAAAACTCAAGTGTCGAATTGCCGAAACTTTATCCTTAGCAACTAACTGAGTTCAATGACTAGCTCATTTTTACTCAGTGTTCGTTTGTTGTTGTCTTCCGAGTAAAATTTTACTAAGCTAAGTATAAAATTCCCAATAAAACACGGCTGCAATAAGGCTTGTCCGAACACACGAAACATAGTGCGTATTCGTTGGATCACTTGAGGAGGCCTTAATGAGCTGAATTTCTTTTAACTTGAGCCTTTACGCTCAGCCTGCATAATTACGCTTGATCTCCGTGGCCAGACCGTTTCCAAAAATAACAAGGCCAGGACAATCCTTCTTACAAAATTGCTTCCATAGCTTTGTAGAAAAATTCAACAGTTTGAATGCGTTTTTGGCGTGTGCGTTGCTCTAGTTTTAGTAATGGCGAAGTAATAGGCGTTTTTCTTTTTTAGCTCCGAGCAGGGTACGGAGCTGTCAAAAAAAACCCGTATTTCTTTTTTAGCTCAGACATATCGGAGCGCTCAATTTTTGTTTATTTTTTAGATCAGACCGTGGACAGAGCGCGATCTACGAGCTCGGTTAAAATTGATGGAGTAGATGGAGTAAAAAGTTGAGCGCCGCCAACTTCATGTATTTTGTTCATTTATCATGACTGAGATGATGCGAAAAAAAATTAAAACGGTAGAAATGGTGGTCGGAGTAAGTTGTTCTCCGAATGAAGGAAAATAATTTTTTTTTCAATTTTTTTTGTATGTGTGACAGTTCCGTGCTCAGGTTTGTTTCTTTATTAACTCAGAAAGGTCTGATCTAACTCTGCTCAGACAGTCAGACCGAGCTCGATGAGCTCAGGCTCTACTCCGTACCCTGCTCAGAGCTAAAAAAGAAAAAGGCCTAATGTAGTGATATACAAATTTTATGAACTCAGCAAGCTCTAAAGGAAATATGTAGGTAGGTACCTACGTGTAAAGTCTTAATTGCAACATAATGCAATGGCAAGCTTGACCATAAAATGAACCGTAAAACAAACACGTCTTATATATAAGTTCGAATTTATTAAGCAGATCATTGCTCATCGTGCTCTTGTAAAGTAACATTATGTTTTCTTGTTAATAATAATAATATGGTAAAAAGTCTTGTGTTAATTTTATTTTAATGTTTTGTGTTTTACTGTGGCAATAGGAATTAAATATTGCACTTTTTTTAACCTTAAAATAACAAATTTTATATTGTTCCATATTGAAAGGATGTTTTCTTTGCTAAATCCGATCTGGTAACTTCAAACTTGTCAATAAAAATTTAGAATGTGAAAAGTATGTTCGGTTGTACATATTTTCATATTTTCTGCATTTTTTGATTGACGAATCGGTTTATTATGAAAAGGTACAGAAAAAAAGTTTATTGACGCGTTAAACTCCTTTCCCTTAAATCTAAGCTCTCAAAGTATATGGTTCTTTGGAGAAAAATATTGTGTTTTACGGTTTCAAGTTTATTGGAAACTTTATATCATTTTTAGAATAATTTTTTGGGTTTTACTGTTAATTTTATTTTATACCGTTGTAAAAAACAAAGCGATAAGGATGAAAAGTGTTAAGAACAAACAAAAAACACTATACGATACGCCAAAGAAAAATCTACAAAATGTGGTTTTATCTTTGCCTGCTTCGTTTTTTCTCTATATGTGTACTTAAGTGCTGTTAACCGCCACTGTGGTATCATACATAAAGTAGTAAAAAGTAAAACAAAACAAAAAAAAAACTAAACTAAAAGCACACAATAAGAAGAGCAAGGACACACAGAAATAAGACTCCATTTTGCATCCGTTTCCGAGGAAACCGCAAATTTTTGCGCACAAAAATATCAACACACACAACATATTGGGCGCGTTCACTTTGACTTGGATAGGCTATCCGGATAGCTTTTTGTTTTTGTTTTCCATGTAAAACAAAATAGCAGAGGCTCAAACCAAACTAACCCAAAGCTATCCAACAATTTCTGGTATAGGTGGCTATCTGACAGAACAGCCATTGAAATTCGTAAACAGCTGATTTTTTTACACGTGTTTTCACAGCTATCCAAATATAGCTATCGAACTCGTTCATGAAAAACGAGTTGGATAGGCTATCTAAGATAGGCTATCCAAAACCAAACTGAACGCGCCCATTATCCTCCATAAAGAAAAAGAGTGGAAAAAAGTGAAACACTAAAGCTGAGCTTGAATATAATACAAATCCTTTGACACTATATAGCCAAGTGTTTTTTATTTTTCTTCCTTTTAGTTATCTTAAATTATATTTTTCCTTTATTTTTACATTTCGTGCAAAGCGAAGAGTGGAAGAATTCAATTCTCACCATCTGCAAGGTGTTAACATGGCTGGATTGTGTGAAATATAGGAAGGATTGTGTTAAAAGGGCCCCTCAAGGAAGAAAACACTTTTAAAACTATTTGGTTTACAGTGAATAGATTTTTGCGTATATTGATAACAGAGTGTCCTTAAAATGTGGCATTTCTGATGGTAATTATTGCTCAACTCAGAAGAACTAAATCCGCACCAGTTTACACCTAGACCGAGTAGCTAAATCTATTTAAAAGCCACTACAAATGAAGAAGTGTTATTGTACCGTGCTTATATTCTATGCCATTTAATTTTCTGTATCTCTGCAGCTACTCGTACCTTAAATGAGTGGCCTGGCCATTGTTGTTATTTTGTTTTCTCTTTTTTGTTATACCCATTGGTGCTGAATGCTGATTTTGCATTGTGAATCCTCCGTCTTCGCGGCAAACCAACGCTTTACCGCCTGTTAAAGCTATTTATATCCTTTTGCCTTACCCATCCTGTTAAAGGAATGTTACCCTTGTTTCGCATTCAAAACCAACCCATGGAAGTTCACTTTCGCTTATCGTTTGCACTCCGTTGTGATAAGGAATGGAATGGGAATAGGAAAAAACAGAACCGGAACCACCAACCAGCAGTTTTGAATTTATGACAGCAAAAACATCATGCTTTGCTTTTGATATTGTTTGCACTGTACAAAGGAGGTTGCAAAGAAATGTCGGCCACTTTTAAGCCATTTGAGCATAGAAATACAAGTGAGATTACAATTTTCTTTGGCAAAATAGGCACCACAGGTAAACTTAGAGTTATATTTGAATGCTGCTGGTTGAACAAAATATGAAACACCTTTTTGTGTTAGTCTGTTGTAGACGTGTTGTGTGGGTTATGTTTAGCCAGATTTTTGCTTTTTGTTGAAAGGGAAACAAGGAAATATGCTCCTTGAATTGGAAGATTTGAGTCACCATAACCGGTATTATATCGCATTAGCTACAGTATTCTTTTTTTTATCAGGGTCACATAATTGATGAATTATTAAAAGTGGAACCTTATTGCGTATATTTTATTTTAGGGTCATTTGTTTTGTGGGAAGGAAAAATTATTATGAAGAAGATTCAAAAATTTAGTTTATTTAAAATTTTTAATATCGAACATTGAGGAATTTAGAAAACATTTTTAATACGATTTTTAAGATAATGTAGTGACTAACCTCTTTTTTTTACAAAATTATGAAAAAATGTTCAAAACTTCGAAGTCAAATCCGCCTTAGTGAAATTTCTCCCTAAATTAAGAATTGAGAATTGAGCTGTCAAATTCTACTTTACAGCGGTTGCTTGATTGGAGATAGTGATGCCATACGAACTTTTGTAATGAGCAGCAATAGGATTTGAAGAGGAAAATGATTTCATATTTCATCTCAGTCGAATTTGCATTCTTTTGAACAGAAATGCAAATGTATGTACCAATCGATCGGAAATCACTCCAAGAATTTGTGTTTGAGAAACAAAAAGCTCACTTATTTTTCAAAAGAATGTGTTTTTCTATTTTCCGGTTGGAAATAAATTTTCCTGAACAGCTATATTCTGCCAAAAAATGGAACGAACCATTCCTATGACTTGTGTTTCAAGTTTGTACAATTCCAATGATAGAATTATGCCAGGTAAAATTTCCGGCTGAATTTTAACCAGGCAAATTTTTCGATGACAGAAGTTTTTAATAGTTGTTATAACCCACCTGTTTTTGGTCGTAATTCTCGCTCTTGAAGACAGCCAATTAAAAGTGTTAATTTCAAAATTTTGTATCTACGTACCTATTCGCTGTGTGATGTTGCCGTGTCACTGAGACAACGATTAAATCAAAATGTCGAAAATATCGCTGCCAATCAGGCATCCGTAACAAACGATCTAAATCAGTCAGTTGCATGCGCCATGTTAACCGATTATTTTTGGTTCAAATTGAGAGGTAAGATGTTAGATGACATGTGGTTTAAACTGGATGGTGTCACACAGCATACCTAACAAGCTTTTTGTTGAAGAGTAAGTTTGATGAGCGTGAAAGAAATGGACCAGTCGATTGGCCACCTCGTTGTGCAAATTACTTTTTTATCTCAAATACTTTGCGTTTTATTAAAAAAAGTTGTGAAGTCCTATTAGAAAACGCGATATTTCAATCTTTTATTTAATTTTAGTTGAAATTATCTAAGCTTTTTTCTTAAAATTTAATTTGTGAAAAAATTCACTTAATGAATAATATTTTTGTTATTTTTCCAATGTACGGGATGTTGATTATATAATTAGTTTTTATTATGGATTATAGAACTAAGCAAGGTTTTTAATATTCAATACCATACTAAATTGTTCAATGTAAAAAACACATTTTTGTATTACAATTCCCTGTCCTTCTGTAACCCGTTTCCAACATAGTATTAAACATTTTAAGAGCATTTGGGTTCGACTTTGTTTTATTTTTCAATTCAAACATTTTTTTTAGACAATACAAATGTTTCGCAAATTTTACAACAATCTTGGATAATGTTTTTTATTGTTCTAATTCCTTGCTAAGTAAAAAATATTTTTCGAACGCAAAGTGCAGTAGATTTCAATTTGGTGGCAGTAGATTTTATTTGCGAAAAAATTGCAGTAGATCTACTGCAATTGCAGTAAAGTCCCAACCCTGATTGAGTTGCGTGACATCGTTTTTTTTTAAATTTTCTCGCAGTTGAGAAAAACCAAAAAAATTGCATATGAACGGACACGGACGTTTTCAGAGCCGAAAACATGCAACAATATTTCTAATGTCCTCAATTACTAATTAGAATTACTAATTAAAATAAATAATATAAATAGATTGGCACGACAGCTCTTGAAGAGTCAAGGCCAAGGCCTAAGTGGCTTACTCTTATCAACAATTCTCTGAGTGCGTGTGAAGAATTGAGGGGTCCTACAATTTAACGCCGGCCGATTCCGAACAGCAAAGTTGAAAAGCACTTTTTTAATGACAGGTTGATACTCTTGAACTTTTGTCAGTTCTTCGCAAGAGGAAGTGGTGGTGAAATATGAAATAAGAACTTAATGGGCACGATTAGGATTCGAACCATAACTTTCTGCTTAGCATCCAACGCACCTAACCACTAAGCCACGGACACTACAAGTACTAAAAAGCATATAGGACATTTTCGTATACTCCTTCTGTGTGAACAAAGCCTTAGCCAGCTGCTATACAGCTAATCAACTGTCAACGTGACAAGAGGTATGCATTTTCTCAAAATTATGTGTACCTACCGGAGTGCAATGAACTCGCTAAAACTCGAGAACAGCTCGGCTGATTTGACTAATATTGGTCTTAGGTATTTTCAAAGTTCCTACTGTAAGTCGTGAAATTCGCAATAAAAATATTTTTGATTAAATTCGAAAAACTTGCCCCATTTATTATATTCCTAAACAAAGTTATTATCCTTCAAAAGACGAAAACGTGCAAAAATGGTTGCCCTGTACCCCCTAACAGGTAATCCATAAACTAAACCTTTCAAATACCAACCAATTAACTAGTTATTTAGTTTTAGCGTTAGCAAAGTCGAAAAAGGAAAAAAAAAACTTATTTCCGATCCCTTCACGATAACCGTTTAGCGTAATAATTCCTGTTTAACCCAAAGTCAAATCATAAAATTCAAGAACTTAATTAAACATTTTCAACATCACTTTAGATGTTTTGTATAGTTTCCTGATGCCATGCTGGGCTGCTGCTGCTAGCCTGTCACGGACCGACATCAACTTGCGCTGTTGCAAGCTCACCTCTCACTTTTTTTTACAATTGCAAGAAAAGTTTTGCCTGCTTTCATTTGAAAACTGCCGACCTAGTTTTCATATTATATCTCCAAGCTGAAGGTACTATTATAGTCTTTCGTTCATAATCTTCTCGAAGCGATGAAGAAAGCGAAAAAAAAGTTTGTACAACGTGCACATCGGCAACAATAAGTTCGCCGTCGTATCCTATAACTTGTCATGAAGTATTGTCAGCGCTTTCAAGGACAATAAATTTCATGAAAATATAGTTTATTGTGAAGAGAGTGTAGTAAGGGAAGTAGGAGACGGTTGGTTTTGTCGTTTGCAATTTTGCAACTTCAAGAAGGTTCAAGAGTAGTAAAAAAAAATGTTGACAAAATATAATGCTAGATGATTATACCTTCGAGAGCTGTTTGTGTGTGAGATGAGTTTCAGAAGGTTGCAGAATAAGTATAAGGCCAGACAATCAGGAATCAGAAAACCAAGTCCCAGTTTGAAGTTTTTACTTATATTTTAAGCTTTCTTGTTCTTTCCGTCAATGTAGTTTTAGTTTTGCTATTTGGTCTTGTTATTTTTGGAAGCTATGTCTCAAAGTTATTTGATATTTTTATTGGTATGATACTACTGTAGGCGAACTACATGAGAAACTGGTGCATGTGTCTTTGACTTTTATGAAAGTTTTTAGTTGCAATGAAAATAAATCCAATTCTGTAGTTTTGATTGGTACCGATTTATTTTTTTAAGTTTCCGAACTTTGTCTTTTGACCATGTTGAAAAAGTTACCCACGTTACGTTTCTTACAGTCTGCCTTCGGCGTGTCGTGTTTTGTTTAAGAGGCACACAATGTCAAAATGACAAATTCCAATAATTCTTTTTTCTGTTTAAGAATTACACAAAATTCATTAATTGTTATAAAAATAAGTTAACACTTTTCCGTTCGAATGAATAAGAGCGAAATATCATGGCTGTCACACTACGTCGATCAGAGGACGATACTATTATAAGATCCTATATCCTTGGGTGCTAAGACAAAGGTATTCTGATATCTTAGCCCCGTTTTTGGGAAAAGTCTCACGGATATCAGATAACCCTACCTCAAGGTAGGACAATTTCGCAAATCGGATGTATTGAAAAAATTAACTTAACACTTCGATGGTAGGACCAAGTTAATGCTGTCAACAAGAATGGGCACCCAACATTAAAATCTTGGAGCCAACATCAGTATAGACAGATTTAACTTAGCGGTAGTTAAGGACTTTGTCAACCTAGGATCCGCTATAAAAAAAATAAAAAAAACAGGTAGCTTCTTTTGACTAAGAAGGCAATTGAGAATAAAGTCATCTCTCTAGCAACTAGAGTAAGGTCTCGTATAGTGACTTTAATTATCCATGGTCGTGGTATGTGGCATAAAAGGAGACTGGAGACGAAGATTCAGCCAAGAGCTGATGTACGCGACTTTATCTTAGGCAGAAAACATAAGGTCCAACAACTTAGATGGTTGGGTCATGTAGAGCGAATGGAAAATAATTCTGTAGAATCTTGGAATCAAACCTGGATGGATGTCGCGTCGCAGAAGATAAACAACGTGACTCAAATGGAGGAGGACAGCTAGGGACTGATCTGGCTAGAGACGCTTGTTCGATGAGGCCCTGGTCCGACGTGGACTGTAGCGCCACCTTAAGTAAGTAAGTAAGTAAGACTTCGATGCGCTGAACACTAAACTCGTATGAACGAGGAGGAAACGGCCAAGAAAGTCCCCTGCGGTACAATTCATGTTAGGTCACAGTTTGGAAAACAAAAGAAGCTAAGAGGCGTTGACCAAGACTTGGAAGAGTGCAAGAAATGGAAGAACTTGCTGAAGGAATCCTGGACCGGATCCCGGTTGTGGTGCAGATGGATGTATAAGCTTACGATGATGATGTTTCTGAATGATTGTAAAGGGAAAATTTGACATTGATATGTCTCTTAAGCTCTAAACGACTTCTGTTCAAAAAACAGAGTAGATTCTGTTGTCGTTGTTATGGTATATTGCAAATTTAGAATGACTTCAAGAAACCTACTCCCAAAACCCAAAACCCAATTTGTTAAATGAAACACAAATGTAGCAATCGCATTAAAATTTTGCTGATTCTTGAAACTTGAAATATTAGAATAAAATTATGTAATTATTTCCTTCCTTAACAAAATTACAATGTTCCTTTTATTTTTGCCTCCAGTAAGCCAAAACTTATTTGCAACAAAGTTTTCAAATTTCTTAAATCTTATTAGTCAAAAGATTCACGTGTGGTGAATTTTATTAACCTCTAAGCTAAAAGCTTTCCAGTGTAATACCAAGGCATTAAACGTAATTGGTGGATTACTTTCATTTAATCAAATGAAATACTTTCCAAAAAGGGAACGAAATCTTTTCTGAAACAAAATACTCACACAAAATAAAAGACAAAAAGCAAAACAAACAAGAAAATAGCAAAACAAAGAACCCAAATTTCCTATGAAATTGATACTTTTAAGGATTCTTGGCATTGTTTCTTTTCTTGAGTTTCCTTTTTTTTCTTTCTTTTAATGAATTGTGCAGAATACTCTTTACTTAAAATAAACATTTTCTATTTGTATACTTTTATTTTTCTACTTCTACGATTTCAAAAGAAAAACAGGGACAGAATGGGTTTCGAAATGGTACAAAGTATCCTATTCATTATCCTATTGAAATTCAAACTAAGATTCGAAGTCTTGGACACTTGGAAATAGGTGTGGTTTGTTGAGTTTTATTTCTAAAATATTGTGTACAAAAAATGCAAGGCTTCCAATAAATCCAGCCCTGACTCCTTTCAACAAGGAGCAATCTTCTGTTTCCAAAAAAGCAGCAAGTGAAAAATAAAAGACAAATTAGATATTTTTGTGTGGCTTCTGGGGTGCGATCGATCTGATATTACTCCTCTCCAATCCCCTTGTTGACACAAAGTTTTATTCAAAATCTTATACTTAACAAAGTACTCATTCAATGGAGATAATCTGATCTTAAAGAAATAAAAATACAATAAAAAATACTCTTAAAGCACAAAAAAGGTTAATGGACATTTATAAAAAAAATACGTTGCTCCAGAAAAATTCGAGGACAAGAAAAAAAGCCCAACTTAAAGGAAAAGGAACAAAAATTCTCCCAGATAAATCCTTATGTTTCTTTCATATTTGCGAAAAGATTACGCTTAACACCTTATGGATCGGTTGGTAAGCCTCGCGGCAATGGTCCTTTATTTGTTGAATGGTTTCCAAGATAATCTTTTTGAATGTATCTTATTTTCCTTTTATCGCAGTTTTCATTTTTTTCCTTACAGATTTTTCTCTTTTTTTCTGTTTTTGTTCTCATGGGTTCTATGACAGTGAGTGATACCCTATTTATTTAACCCTTGAGTACGAAAATATCCTTGGGCCTTTTTTTCTGTTTGTTGGTAACATGCTGACGAATTCTTTTGGGTCCTTGTTTTGAAAAGGACCGAATTTTATATAAATATTTCTATGTAAAAGGGAATGAATGTAACCATGATAACGACTTGAATGGGGTAGTTAATGGGCATTTGGCAAAATGGTAACATGTGTTGTGCATTCTAAGAAGCTAACGAATGTGTTTTTGTCCTCTTCAAAATGGAAAAAAAAACATCAACAACAATATTTTTAAAATCTGGATGATTAAAATATAAAATTTTATATTTTGATGTTTATTTTACGAGTCTGGTTTAGGGATCATAAATACAGCTTTATGGGTCAATGGTCGGAATTGAGTAGTTGTTATTTTTTTTTGTGTGGGTTGATGGTGCTGTTATTTTTGGACTGATTTTTTTCGTGGAAGGTGTATTTTTGATTTGTATTTGGTTTTCTTGTAATTTTAAAGATACTGTCGATTTCGGTCAAATTGTGTATTGAATACCACTGAATTTAATTTTAAAATTTCATAATAAGTTCTAAAGTATAAAGAGCCAGATTAAATTATTTTGTATATTGTCCTCTACCACTTGTTTGTATAAACTGAGTATCGATCAACTGCTCCTGCATGCCTCTTAGTGTTAGATTAGAGATAATAGGCGTGTTTTTTGGCATCGCTATCTGCAGCCAAATTCGATTTCCCAAAAAAACGTATCCGCAGTTGCCCATCCGCAGCTGTTTTATTTTATTTTTAAGTTGGTATTTGGTTTTGCTTTCGGATAAGTTTTTCACATTTTGGGGGTATGTTCGTAGATTGGCTCCGTCGTCGTTCAATAAACAAATAAATAAAACAATAATAAACGTTCAGACAAATGTCAAACAGAGAAGTGTGTTTGAAAGTGCGTGTGCTTGTACCTATGTGTGAATTTTGATAAAAATCGAGATTCAGATTTTTAATTCTCGAATCCATTTTTTTGAATCTCAAGTCTGAAATAGATCAGGAAATCTGAGATTTTTCCACTTTTTCCTCACTTCACCAACTCTTTTAGCTGTCAGGTTCACAAATTTGGCTTACTCTAAAGGTATGACTACAAAGAGCACTTTTTGCAAAAAATCAAAAAGTGAAAATTTTCAAACTCATTTTGAGACAATTTATCCACCCCAAAATTAAAAGTCAAAAACAATTTTTGATTGGGCTTAACTGATCAATATTAAATCAATAACTTATGATCCAACACCCAAATACAATTTTTGTAGTTTTTCAAATTCAAATGGTGCTACATAGTAACAAAAATTTTACTTTTGTAAATTTCCCACTTTTTGCAAAAAGTGGCCGTTGTAGTTATATGTAACTAAAATGTCGCAAATAGAAAACTACATTACAGAAGAAAAATATTAAACACCATAGAGCAACTATGTGTGACTCGTTTCTTGATTTGTGCGTTCCATTTTAATTCAATTCAAAGAACGCACTCAAAGTGCGTTGCACTCTGCGAACACAACCTTCGATACTCTTTGAGTTATCCGATTATCCGAGTTACCAACCTAAGAAATCCAATTTTTCTCCAATCGAGTATCGATACTCGAAAAAATGTCAATTTTTCATCCGCAGCCAGATTTAAGTTTAAGTTTTATTCGCAGCTGCGTGTTGTATTTGTAAATTGTAATACAGATAGCAGATACGGATAGCTATGCCAAAAAAACACGCCTAATAACGGTCCCAAGCATTGTTTTGTATTCGTTCTACATGACCCAACAATGTTAATGGAATTTTCACGCTTTATCTGAGTCAATTAAACCTTGGTCTCTATTGCTAGTTCATGCCATTGCAAGTCATTCTTCCTATATCTGTTGATCGAGCGCCAGCCATTGGAAAGAGTAATTCGTAGTTTGACTTTGTTGATTAGATTACGCTCATGAGTAAAGTAATGAAAAGAATGCTATTTTTGTTTGAAACAATTTCGTTAAACTTACCTACAGTCTTAACCACTGGTTCGATTGAATTCAACTTTAGAATTTAGTGGTTTGAGCGAATTTGGGTAGGTAATTTTTTTTATATTATTTTTAAGATCAAATTTTGTCTTCAAAAAAGCTGATTATTTGTTTTGGATTAGGTAACAAAAAAATGGAATAACACGAAAACAGTTTCCTTGTGTAATATAATTCACACTCAGCACCGACCGAAAAATTAATAAGAGGATGTGTTACCGCAATCAAAAATCAGTTTCTGCTTTGCTTTGATAGAGTGCATATCGAGCTGACATGACAATTGGCAGGGATTCTTATTTTGGAAAGACTCAAGGGGCCGACCCATAAAATCTGTCAGTGCGTCAGCGTTGACTTTTTCAACTGACAGCACAATAGAATACACACGTTCTTATGAAACTCGTTCCATAAGCAACGCATGTGACGGATACGACGGATAGAGTTGGTTAACTTTCTACTTTTTGCGTCCGTTGATCCGTTGACAACTAAATTTGACGAGCAGTCAATTCAATGTGTTCCCACAGCAACAAGGAAAAGCAATGGATGATGAAAATTTTGTGCAAACAAATAATTTTGACATAATTTTCAGATTTTAATTTAAAATTTTTTCTTCGTATTTGCAGTTTTGTGAATTATTTTTACACCAAGTAAATGAGACTGTCAAATTATACAACGTATTCTATGGGACGGTTCAATCCGGCAAATACGTTGGCAGCAACGTACGCATTGACGCTGACGGATTGACGGATTCTATGGGTCGGCCCCTTCAGTTTATACTTTGATCAGCGTTGTGCAAAAGTGCCCAAACGGGCCATTTTGCCCTAAAATTTGCTGTTTGGCCCCATGCCCCGGGCCAACAGCAAATGGCCCCAATTTTGTGAAATTCAAGTATTGGGTAAGGTAAAAGAAGTATTAATAAAATTGATTTTTGTACGATGGATTATTGAACCATTTGCTGAATGCGAAAATTCCATACCAAATTTGAAAATAAATGGTTCCACCGATGCTACTCCTCGAAATTTTAAGCGGAGAACTCATTTTTGACTTTTGGGCGAGATCATTAAAGCAGTAAGCTGGTGGTTGATGTATTTTTCTTTTTAAAGAAATTCTGAAGCAGCTATTTACGACATTAACTTCAAGTTGCTTAATAGAAAAGCTTCATTTATTAATGCTGTTGAGGTAATTTTTAGGAGTAGATATTTGTTCAAGCCGCTTACTTCAATCAAAAATTGATATGCCATTAAAATTGCTGCAAACTAGGGAAAGAGAACATTTACTTTTGACGAGTTAAGTTATCTAGTTTCTAGTCGAAGCTTGCAAATTTCAAGGGCTCGTTTTTCGTCCGTTAAAAGTGGAATCATCGTGATTCCACTACTGAGTTGGCTACTGGCAGTAGCAGTCCATGAATAATACCTATATCAATGAGTACCTTAATTATTCAACAACTTACTAATGTTTAAGTACCTACCTACTATGTTTAAGTACCTGCATTTTCGTTTATAATTAAAATAGATATTTTGATTTTTTTGAATACATGAAAAAAAATGATCTTATTTCAGAACAAAAAAAAATGTTCTGAATATGAATATGAATATGTAAACTGTAGGGTAGAGCCGGCATCCTTCAGTCACTATTATCTGTGTTTTAAGACCTTTAAAAATTCTGTAAGAAATTGTAAGTTCAGCAGTCTTGCTTCAAATCCCGCCAAGGTAGGATGTGAAATTTGTTTGAGTACGTTTGGTATAATTTTCAGGGTAACTTCTTAAGATTTTCATAATCGTGTTTTTAATGATTTGCTACAATGAAGTTGTTTTTGAGATACAAAATTGATATATTTTGAAATGTTAAAAAATATCAAGTGGGGCACCTTCGACATTTTAAACCGGGGAACCTCTGACAGACGATGCCTCTGGGCACATCAAGATTCCAAAGGAAGACTATCTTTAATATCGATTTAAGAAATCTAAATGTTCGTTAGAGTCTGATTTAATCAATGTGATTAATGGTTTTTTTTAATGAATCTATTTTTATGTTATTGTTTTAGGTAACTACCAACTTATTTATTTTTGGTTTAGACTATTTTTTTTTTTAATAAAAATAATTAAGAAAATGAATTGAATTCTTATAACAAAATATATTATGGTTTTTTATTTCAAATAACATAATAATACATCCATTTCCAAAACTGTGCGTTGATGTCCAAGGTGCCCCGTGCTGGGGCACATTCGACGCTTATCTACTTTTTTTAATGAAAAAAATATAAACATTTTTTTCTTAAATCTGGAGTTCCGACAATATGTTGATAAGATCATAGACTTGGGATAAAAATTTTAAATTACAAAACCTACTTACAAAAAAGATTAAGAAACAAAAACATATTATTTAAAATTCATAAATAAAAATGTAAATTGAAATATGTACCTCAAAAACAAATTTTATCTGAAAAAAATGATGCCATAAAATTTCTTAAGAAATTGTTGATTTTTGAAATCAAAAACAAAAATTCTATGAAGGGGTTTATACACCGGGAGCCCTCAATCCTAAAAGTGCACTTACACGGATTTCAAAATTTCTTATATTAAAAGATAGTTTATAGAAATACCAACAAATTAAGCCCGGTATGGCCTATCCTGGCACCAGTATTTTTTGCAATTTTTTGCATTATTAATAATTATTGATAATTTGCACTTATCGCGGATTTTTATTTTAACTAGCGCATATTATTGGAAATTTAATGTGCTTTCAGGAAAAAATGGTATGACAGCTGCCATCCTGGCACCAATGTCTGTCATACCTATTTTAAAATTTTGTCACTCATATGTTTTTAAAATAGGTATGACAGACATTGGTGCCAGGATGGCAGCTGTCATACCATTTTTTCCTGAAAGCACATTAAATTTCCAATAATATGCGCTAGTTAAAATAAAAATCCGCGATAAGTGCAAATTATCAATAATTATTAATAATGCAAAAAATTGCAAAAAATACTGGTGCCAGGATAGGCCTCGTCATACCGGGCTTAATTTGTTGGTATTTCTATAAACTATCTTTTAATATAAGAAATTTTGAAATCCGTGTAAGTGCACTTTCAGGATTGAGGGCTCCCCGCCTATTAGTTTTCATTTATTTTTTATAATATACTTTATATTTTTCAAAAATGTCCTAAAACTAATCTGGGTATCCAGTATTCAAGAATAGGTGAATATACATATTACATTTGAATTTCGATCCGTTTTCGATAAACTGAATTTTGAAAAAAGAGCTTAAAAACAGTTTATTTAAATCCAAACAAATTTTGAAAATTATTTGAATACAATATATTATTTGGGCGATATAAACATAAGTACTCCTTAAAGAAAACAATACGCTGATCGGACTATTATTTTTTTGAAAAAATCTTATAACAAAAAAAAAATCGGTTCTATGAGAGGTACAAACCATTTTGGAGCTATACAAAAATAATTTATTTTTTTCATTAAAAACACCATTGTTCCGAAAAAAAAATAACGAGGATGTTGAAAAAAAAATTAGAAAACTATTTTTTTGTTTTTCACTAAAAAAATGTTTAAGGGGACTACCCTTGATCTAAGAAATAAAATTTTAAATAACGACCCACGGGAATTCGCGCAAAAATCTAATGTTAAAGTTTGAAGTCAATCGGACCAGTAGTTAAGGCCTGCAAGTGCGTTTACTGACAGACAGACTGAATCGCCGGACCCGCTTTTTTCGACTTCTCTATCAACGTAATGTCATTGATTCTAGTTGTCGCAAATAAAAATAAGTGGCCCCAAAAATTTGTAAATGGCCCAAAAATGGCCCAAAGATTTTTTCTTCTGAGAACAACGCTGACTTTGATGTGCTTCGTCAAAGACAGGGCAGAATCCAGCGCTTATTCAGTAGAGTAGTACCACTGACAGGAGCTCGCAGCTTAACCGTTTATTTCACAACCGTCACTGTGAATATCATTAGTCTTATTCCAAATAGACGCAGTTAATTATGTGATCCATTGACTGGGTCAAAGACAGGGCCAAAGCCACAGTTTATTCAATGGCAGTTCTGACAGATTCCGGCTATTCTTTCACGAGGTGAGCCGTTTTCATCCAGGAACCGAGTCAGGGACCGGAAAGTAGTTTGTCATTGCTGTGGTATTATTATTATTAGTTCATTTGTTACAATATAGGCCAATAAAAAACTCTGTTAGATTTAAGAGATATTGAATAAAAAGCTGTAAATTGAATAATTGGTTCACTTATCGAACCAGAATGATGACGTATTTCTAAACACATTAATTCTTAATAAAAGATTTTGACTATATTTTAATGATTCTAGGTATAGTCTGCACCAAATTTCGATGTAGGGTTTAAAATTTACTTTTACATTAAAATTGAACATACGAGTCATCTCCGATGTTGATTTGCCATCATCTTTCAAATCTAGTTTAATTAGCTATAGTAAGATTTTTGTATTTCATTTTTGTCTCGAAAGTTGGATAACCAAGTTCCAGCCAAATTGAATTTAATGATCCTTAACCCCCAAA
The DNA here is from genome assembly GCA_943590905.1 of Sphaerophoria taeniata. Taxonomy (NCBI): domain Eukaryota; kingdom Metazoa; phylum Arthropoda; class Insecta; order Diptera; family Syrphidae; genus Sphaerophoria; species Sphaerophoria taeniata. The sequence goes on from OX016541.1 coordinate 33,846,739, forward strand.
TAATGATTCCATTAATCACCGCCAGCTGTCCCCATAACTAAATACTTCAAACTCCCTAATAACTCACAAGTCACAACCCTATCGAAAGTTCAACAGAAGCATTATGTGCTGACAAAATGACAAATACTGCAAAGAACAATACAAACAAGTCTTTCAATATCTTAATTGAAGGATCCAAGACAAATTAACCCCATCAAAAGAACAAAACAAAACAATGTTCATATTATTACTAATCTCATGAGGATAACCATTTTTTCTTAATTTTTCTTCTTTTCAGAACCTATTACTGAAGTAATTGGCGGCCCTGAGCTCCACATCAACAGAGGCTCAACAATAAACCTCACATGTATAGTCAAATTTGCTCCAGAACCTCCGCCCACAGTAATTTGGTCGCACAATCGACAAGTAAGCCAATTTATGGAAATGTTTGCATTCATATAAATGTATATTAAGCTGGTACGAAAAATGGTCATTGAAGAGATATGTTGCTACAAGAAAAACAAAAAAAAACTCACTTAAATGACTTTCATTACACAATTACAAATTGTGACTTTTGTGGACATTTAAAATTAATTTTTTTAACAAAAACCATTAATTCTCGGGCCACTGTAATATGTATTAATGCACACATAGAACTCCTATGAACATAAGTTACTGTCTTAATTCTGATATATCTGCATGGAATGCCTTGAATCGATTTATTCAACCACAGACACACATAAAGAGCCAGTCAGATATTGTTATCCTGAATTAAGACATCCTTAAACTCTATAGAGCCTTTGCAACGATCATCCTTAACGTCTACTTTACTATACATATTTTTTCCTATTCTATATTTTAGGTCATAAATTTCGATTCACCCCGAGGTGGAATATCATTAGTTACAGAAAAGGGTGTCCTTACAACCAGCCGGTTATTGGTTCAAAAAGCCATCCAACAGGATTCCGGACTGTATACGTGTACGCCATCAAATGCAAATCCAACATCAGTTCGAGTACATATCGTAGATGGTAAGTGAAGTACTAATTTCGGGTTTCCACTGTGGCCAAAAGGAATAGAATTATTATGAATATTTTTTGGTTTGTGGGTTTTGCGTATGCTTGGGACAGTTGGAGCCAAAATATTTCATCGGAATTACTCTAATTGCTTGGATTTTGCTCTGGATTAATTTTTCAATTTAACGACTTAGTCGAATTTCTATCTAACGAAAGGACGAATTGATGTAAATTGCTTATGCATAAATTTAATGTTGGTGAATTTGCAGAAATTCGATTTCGATGTTATTTTATGTTTGCAATTAAGACAGTTTTATAGTTCTAATATACAAATGTAAGCAATGTGTATTGATTCTATATTCTAATGGCTTAGGAACTAAGCTAGTTTATATTTTGCTCATATAGGAATTTAATCTTCTTGTTAGCAATACTCACATGATAATTCCATACCATTGATTGGGTGGCAAAGCCCAACTCGACCAATTTGAAAGTCACGATGGTGGAGATGTGAGCCGGTCCAAAAGGAGCACTTTTTTCTTCGACAAGTGCGGCCATTTGTTCTACAATTCGGTGTTGAATGTGAGCTTATCAGGCCACCCATGCATGACAGTTTAAAAAATAAATGGAGTAATGACCGTGTCAATAATTCATCAAATAACAAAAAATAAAACACAAAATGTCTGACGTTTAACAATAGTTAAACAGAAAATGACTTCAACAGGTATGTCATAAGGACATTTTTACATGATCACAAAAACATCAAAGTTTTCACTCAGCACCTGGTGCTTCACCCGTCAACAGATATTGACATCCTTTGTTGAGTTCTCCTAAAAAAAAAACATGTCTCTGACAGTTACCTTGATTTAGTTGAGACTGTTTCACATTTATTCTGGAATTCCATAACAAAAATTCATATCCCTAGCTTTACTGTTATTCAAAATTGCATTTTCTTTAAAATACACACCTTCGCTCACTGCCGACCCGCTGACAGGTAACAGCACAAAAAAGGATTTCCTTTTCCTTATAACATGCTTTTCTGCATCATGTACTTATCCAACAGAAAAAAAAATACTTTTGCATAAATTCAGCATTTCTTGGATAGGAAATATGAAACTTGATTTTGATTTCTTATATGTAGGTACCTATGCATCTGTACTGGTGTACCTACTGCTGAAAAAGCAATACGAATATGCTGGTTGGCAAAGTATCTTTAGCAATGTCAGCAGAATTCTGATCCGTTTTCTTTGCTTTTTTTGTAGTTTGTATCCTTCTTCAAGGGCTTGCAAGGAAATACAATTTATATGGCACCAACACCATGTTTTAGGTTGATATACCTTTTTTCCAAGGCGTTTTTGTTTCAGAGCTTACAAAAATATATATATAACCAATAAAACTAAGCTTCAGTGAGAGCTGAGATGCAGTTATGTACCTTTTACAATAATACATGTTTTTTTTTCTTATTTCAATGTATGATTGCCGGAGCATAAGAGCTTCTTTTTCTAGAGAAGCCATCGCTGGTAAACAAAAACCTTATTGAGAAAAAGATTTTTGTTCGTCTTTTATTCATATCATGACATTGAAAGAGTTTCATAAAAAGCAAAAACAAAAAAATATAAAAATAACAGAGAAGCGTATTTTTTCTTTTGTTGCTGCTTAACTTCCAAGGATACAAAGAATTTTCCCATTTTCCCATTCTCAATCTGGTGCATTCATATTTTGGTTTCGTTTGCAGCTATTTATATATGTAGGAACTAGGTCTTCCAGTTCCATATTTTCTCGTTGATGCTTATAATTTATAATATTCCAGCAGCTTCTTTTTTCAGTGAAACGTACAAAGTCCATTCAATTTAACAATTTAAATCGAATAAAGCTTGAGAATGATACCTTTTTAACTAAGGACATGCATTTGAATAACTAATAGAGCATAATTAATAGGCAATACATGTCTTACAGTTTTGTTTCTTAAACTAGAATAATGAACGTAAAAACAACTATAATCCACAATAGGAAATCATTTTTAAATTACATTTAAAAAAAAAATATGAGTGCGACCCATGGAGTACACACGACTAACTTCCCAGAGTAGAAAAATACGTAAAAACATTAGTTGTTTTGCAAAATATTCAGCCGATGCATCCCGTTGTAGTTGTACACGCACGTTGGTTCAAAGTCAAATTCCATAGATAAAACTGATGATTTTATGAAAAACATTAAGTTTATTGAATAACAGTGGCACCATCTGTCGAAAATTGATCGTACCAACTCGTGGACTCATTCACAACAACTTTGCACAGTAAAATACAGCATGTATTGCTCCTGAATATTGTAGTTTTCTATTATTGAAGCAATTTTTCGGCAAAGCAGCGTTTGGTGGGTCAGCTAGTAATCAAATAAAGTCCATAATACTCCTGAATATTGTTTTTTTCACACTAACTATAAGATTTTTTGCACTATTGTTGAAATTATTGCAGAAATTATCATAATTTTCATTATATTAGGGTTGTCTTAGATTTTTGATTGCCATTAAAAAACCGCTAAGCAGATTCCGCTCAAAACAACACAATACCGCGTCGAATGAAACCAATTTCATGACAATACGATGAGTGGTTCGCGAGATAATCGAAAAAATGTAACGCACATACGCACATAAGCACATACGAACACACATACACACACACAGACATCATCATAAAAACGCTTGATTGGGATTCTAGTGACCTCGAAACATGGAGATATGCAAAAATTGGAGATTCACAAAATCGGGAAAATCTGGGAAGTTAAAAATATTTGAAAAAACCAGGGAACCGACCGACATACACGAAATACCAATGTCAGCTGGAGCTGGGTCACTTGACGAACATTTTTCTTTTAACCTTTTTTAGTTTAAAGTAAATTGAAATTAAATTCTCGGAAAAAATGTATCCTTAAATGGACTTACTTAAAATCAATCAAAACTTACTTACCTTTGCTCCAAGCAAGCATCAGAAGTTTCTATTGTAGATTTCTTGATTCCTGAGGTGGGTTACAGCCCACACTATTCATATATGTACACCTATGCATGTACCTATTAATAAAAAAACAAATACTACAATAATGTTGGCTTCAATCTTTATTTCAAAGTAAAGTAAGGCCAAGAAACTTCGTGAAAATTCACAAGAATTTTTGTGAATTAGCTTATTATTTTAAGCTTTTTAAACAATTAAGCGATTTGAGAAGAAAATTATTCGGAGCGAATTGAAAAGAAAAAACAACGTGCGGATTATGCGGTAACTTAAAGTGGAATGATTTATTCTTCATTTTCTTTTGCATACTTTTCGTGTATTTTAAATTTCAATTAAATATGGCCGAAGGGCGCGAAATTCAAATATTATAGCAGTTAGGTTTTAGTTCACAATAGTTATATAAGATTTTTAAATGAATTTTACAATATTAATTTAAGTAATTTTAACATTATAATTCAGTATTTGAATTCATTTTAGTTCATTTAGTTTGTAAAATAATAATAAAAAAGTTCATTGACATTTGTCTAAACACCGGCCGCGTTGAAAGCCTGCAAGGATTCAAGAATCCTCATCTGGAAGTGGAGCCAGTTTGACGATTGGGCGCCTGATTAGACCTTTTGCTGTTTTGATATCGGCGACCCTGACCCTTCGACGACCGCCGCGACGCGTCCCATTGTCCATTGTTGTGGAGGGGCGTTGTCCTCGTGAATGAGGACCAGTTTTCCCACGATGAGATTGGGCTGCTCGTGAATCCACTTGCACCGAACTTGCAGGCCAAGCAGATATTCCTTTGACCACTTCTGCCAAAACTGCTGCTTGAGCCAGCATAGAATCTGCCATCTTTTTAAGCAGGACATCTGCCGTTCCGGAACTTTCTCTGGGGGCAGTGATCGCAAGGGACTGCCTATTAGTAGGTGTGCGGGAGTCAGAGCTTCTCCGTCGTTGGGGTCTGCGCTTAACGGGGCGATGGTCCTTGAATTTAGGATGGCTTCGACCTCTATTATTACGGTGAGTAGTTCTTCTGCCGTTAGGAGAGCGTTTCCTACGGTACGTTGAAACAGTGTTTTCGCCGCTTTCACTGCCGCCTCCCACAGGCCTCCGAAGTGAGGGGCTCTGGGTGGTATGAAGGCGAAACTGAACCCTTCGTCTGCTGCGTACGTTTGAATCGTCTTCTGCCCTTTCTGGAACTCTTCTCCAACCTCTTTCAGGATCCTCTGGGCTCCCACGAAGTTCGTCCCGTTGTCGCAATAAATCGTCTTCGGAACTCCTCGGCGACCAATAAACCTTTTGAGGGCGAGAATAAAACATTTGGAAGAAAGATTAGTTGCTAATTCAAGATGTATGGCTTTGGAAGTGAAACAAACAAAAACCACTATGTATGTTTTGCAAGGTGGCCGACCACGAATTTTTAAAGAGGTATATACTGGGCCACAAAAATCAACCCCACATACTAAAAACGGTTTTTGTGCTCGTAATCGATCTGCTGGTATATTTCCCATAATTTGATTGAGTAATTTTGGTTTGTATTTGAAACAGTTCACGCATTTTCGTACAACCTTTTGACACGCTTCTTTGGCATTTATTAGCCAAATTTTTTCGCGAAGCAATGCAACCATTGCTTGAGGTCCGGCATGGTAATTTTTCCTGTGCAGATACGTTAAGTAGAGTTTTATGAAGTTAGAATTTTTGGTCAATAGGAACGGAAATTTCGCATCTTATTTAATTGGTGCGTTTAAGAGACGCCCTCCTACTCGCATCAGTGAAAATGAAAAGTTATCGTCATTAAAATCCTGTAAGAATGGATTAAGTTTTTGAATATGATTGGGCAATGTTACATTCCTTCTAAGTTTTTGAATCTCCTCGGCAAATTCATCATTTTGAACAATTTCAACTATTTTAAGAAATGCTAAATGTAACTCTTTTGCCGTGGGTGATTCTTCAAATACCCTTGTTTTATTTTTAAGAACTGCAAAAAATCGCATTACGTGAACAAAGGTCGTAACAAGTTCTATGTAAGACGTCTCTTCTTCAATAAACTCCATGAGTTTTGTTCGGGGAATTTGAACTGCGACCAAAGCTAAATTGGTTTTTCTTTTTTCTAGCTTCATCTTCTGGAGACAATTCGAAATGCGAATTGACTGGCCACAAACTTGGGTCTTCTAGTAGAAATGGTGGACCATTAAACCATATTGAACTTTTGATTTCGTCCACATTACAACCTCTTGACAAAATATCTGCTGGATTTTGTTTAGTTGGTATATGTCTCCATGATACTTTTTGTGTCCACTCTTGGATGTCGGACACTCGGTTTGCCACAAAAGTTGCAAGCGTAGATGGATGTGTTTTGATCCAATGCAACGTTATTTCGGAATCGGTCCAAAACACAATTTTTTCAACGTCAAGATTCAACATTGCCGATACTCTCATCCAGAGTTTAGACAGAGTATGCGCTGCGCAAAGTTCCAATCGCGGAAGCGATTTGGTTTTCAAAGGGGCCACCCTGGACTTTGCTGTTAATAGCGTCGACTTGACACCCGCCGTGCTTTGACTTCGAATGTAGATGCAACCTCCGTAAGCCCTCATCGAAGCATCGGCGAACCCATGAATTTGAATTCTTGTATTCGAATGGGTTTCAACAAACCTTGGTACATTTATCTCACAAAGCTGAGAAAGGCTTGTTTTAACGTTTTGCCAACATGTGTCAAGGCGCAATGGAATCGACTCATCCCAATCAAGTTTTGCAATCCAAAGCTCTTGCAATAAGATTTTAGCTTTGGTAACAATGGGGGACAATAAACCAAGAGGGTCGAACAAACGAGCAGAAACTGAAAGAATATTTCTTTTGGTGGCTCGTAGATCATGAAAACTATTATCTAAGTTGAATGAAAAATTATCTTCTTTTGGTTGCCAGCTTATTCCTAATGTTTTTGTTGAGTCTGAATAATTAAATTTGATTGACTTTTCTGGACTTTCAGCATTATACAATTCTGGATGATTTGAATACCATTTTGCCAATTGAAACCCGCTATTATTTAAGATAACTTGTATTTCAGTTCTTATAATTTTTAAAGTTTCAATATCATCGGCACCAGTTAAAAGATCATCCACATAGAAATCTTTCTCGATAACTTTAGATCCCGTGGGATATGAGTTTTTGAAGTTGTCGCTTAACATCTTCAAACACCGTATAGCTAAAAATGGCGCTGGTGATGTGCCGTACGTAACGGTGTTAAGGCGAAAATACTGTAGTGGTTGAGTTGGATTTTGCCTCCACACTATGAGCTGGTAAATCGAATGCTCTTCATTCATGAGAACTTGTCGATACATTTTCGTAATGTCAGCCGTAATGGCATATTTATGAGTACGAAAACGGAGCAATGTCGAAAACAGCTCCTCTTGAATGGTTGGCCCTACCATCAAGATGTCATTCAAAGATACTTGAGTAGATGTTCGACTTGAGGCATCGAACACGACACGTAATTTAGTACTTGTGCTTTGCGGTCGCAAGACACATTGGTGAGGAATGAAATAGTGTGGGCTTTTTGAAATTTCATTATTTGTTGGTGACATATGTCCCAATAATAGATATTCCTTCATAAAATCCATATACATCGCTCTTAACTCAGTGTTTCTGGAAAGTTTGCGCTCAAGTGCAAGGAATCTACGTTTGGCAGTTTCAAACGATGAACCAAGAGAATTTGGTGAAGATTTAAAGGGCAATTTTACTTCAAATCGACCTGTGGGTAAAAGTTTTGTATTTTCTACAAAATGATCTTCGCACAGTTTCTGTTCTGACGTAAGAAACTTTTTCGTTTCTCCCGGAATTTCTTCCATTTGCCAGAGTCGTTGAAGAGATTTGTCCAAGTCTGGCAATTCTTCAGACTGGCATACCAAATTACACTGTCTTGTATTTGAACTCGAGCACTTGGGATATTTTCCAGAGACTATCCAACCAAGAAGGGTTTTTTGGATAGTTGGGTATTCGGGTCCTTCTTTGATTTGACCAACAGACAACAATTCGAAGAATGTTTCAGCTCCTATTAACAAATCAATTTTTTGCGGCTTATTAAAATATGGATCGGCCAATTGAATGTTAGGAGGAATATTCCAATTAGTTGTATTAATAGCTTGGTCGGGTTGATATGATGATATTGAATTCATAATCCAATAATCTGCAGAGAAGGAATAGTCATTAAATCTTGACTTTACTACTGCATTTAGTTTTTTATTAACTGTCGTACTTGATTTCCCAATGCCAAGTAAATTAAAGATTTTTCTTCTTTTCGAAGTTTCAACCTTTGGGAAAGTTCTTCAGTTATGAAGTTAACTTGCGAGCCTGAATCCAGTAAGGCTCGAGCTGGCATAAATTCGCCGGTTATACCTTTTATTTGTACGATAGCAGTAGCAAGAATTACTTGGTCAGTTAAAACGGAAGCATGCATTGCTTGAAAACTCGTAGACGGTTGAGATGATGGGTTGTTAAAAGTTGTTTCATATTTATGTAACAATGTATGATGCGAGCGATTGCAAACACTGCATCGACTTAGTTTGCATTTTGAAACTGTGTGTCCCTTTCGAAGGCAGTTAATACAAATAGGAACACCCTTTGCAAATTCAAATCTTTGTGAAACAGGAAGTGCCGAAAACGATTGGCATGCGGTTATAAAATGATCATTTGAATTGCAGAAAACGCATTTTGATTTATTTTGTTGTTGTGAGCTCACTGTAAATGAAGACTTTTGATTCCTATGACGACCTGAATCTTGTTTTGGTCTGGATTGTTTGTCACATGGTTTGAGTCTCGAAGTTGAGGATTCTTCAGCAGATAAGTGCTGGTATCTTTTGTTAAGAGCTGCTTCACAATCGCTCCATAAAGGAAGGGTGCTGTAATCTAACTGTTCCTCCCACTTAGACCTCGTGACTGAATCAACTTTCGACATAACCAAATGTATCATAATCGCATTTGTAATTTTCTTATCATCACCTAATGAAAGGAGTGAATCGTAAATGGCAGAAACCGTATCTATGATACTGCGCAATGCAGAAGCCGATGGCTTCGAGATTTCTTTTAGTTCGAACAGTGTTGCAATACTGTCAAAAAATATCAAACAATTATTGTCGTACACTTTTTTCAAACTTGCCAATGCTTTGGGATAATTTTGTTCGGTGATTTGAAATGCTTTAACCGTTCCTAACGCCTCACCGGATAAACATGAAATCAAATGGTTGAATTTTTCTATATCTGGAATCATCGGATCATTATCCACTAAGTTTTCAAAAAGACTGATAAAATTTTTGTATTCCGAATATTTACCACCAAATTTCGGAAGAGACATTTTCGGCAGTCGAGAATGATGTGGATTGCTGATCGAATATTCAGCAGCGTTAGACTGACGCTTTTTACTCATATGTGAAATGAGCAGAGATTTAGCACCTACACAAATGTCTTCTAATTCTCCCCGGGACATGTCACTGTGATCAGCTGTTTCAATTTCTGATTGAATTTGCATTAGCTGATCAATATTTGAATTTAATATATCCAACCGACATTCCAATTCTATTGGATTGAGCGAAAAAGTTTTTTCCTCTAATGCCGTTTTTATACGTATAATATTATTTTTAATAACCACCCGCTGATGTTTAAAATGATCAAGGTTTAAATCCTTGACAGGAGAATTTTGCCTTTTCTGGCGAGTCATTGTTATTTATTTATTTAAGAACTGAACAAATGTTTGTGGAATTAGTTTATCCAAACTGCTCAATTTGCACCGGTTTCCAATTTAAATTATCGGAAATTTGAAAGATTAGTTTACTTTCATACGAAATACCGAAAACAAATTAATTTATTGCAACCGTATTAGTGTGCGAAGTTTCCAAATTTGAATAATAAATTGTAAATCAATGAAGTTTTACTGACTCGACTTATTTATGAATCAACAAAAATTATTGTTTGTTGAACACACTCTTCATGCACAATGCACTTATAATTTTGTTCCGCTGTATTCCACCACACTTAACGAAACTGAACAAAACGTCAAACGAACTGTCAAGTTTCAAATGACAAATATGTAAAAAATGTGCGAAAATCGATTGTTTTTGTTAATTAATTCAGAGAACAATTAAAGTGAAATTAACTGAAATTGTTGTTTAGTTAAATTAAAATTGCAATAAATACAAATGACGCACGCAAATTTTGTTCGAGTAACGTTGCAATAATAATTAATAAATGGGTGCATACAAGTGTTCTTATCAAGAGTGACGACAGTGACAGCGAGCGGCGGCGCGACAGATTTTTAGAAAGCAACAAGAAATTTTATAGTTGTGTACACTTTAATAAAATGATATGTGTAGTATCTTAAATATAATTATAAGATGAATATTTCAATATTATTTCACCAAACGATACACTTTATAATCAATAAAAAATATATTTGACCAAAGTTGATTTGTTTTTGTTTCACTTCTGTGTATATGTGTATGTGTATGTATGTATATTGGAAAATATAACAAAGATTGAAAGTGGGTGCAATTAAAATGATTGCAATTAATTTGCAAATTTTCAATATCAACATTTTTTGCTTTTTATGTTATAATGCACTTTCAATTTTTGTTCATACCTCTGCGATTGAGTTTTCTTCCTTGGAAGACACTTCTTTCAAACATTCCTTGCAGTTGCAGTTTTCGTGCATTTGATGATTCTGCAGTCCTAGCGCTCCGAGGTGGTGCAGCTTTAGTTGGGAAGGTTTTCCTTGATGGGGTGGTGTTTGGTGAACTTATTATGCACTCACGCACGATTTATTTCTGATTCCACAGATTTGAGTCAGTTTAAATTGTTTTTTTTTTTTTATAAATAAATTCAACGCGTCGCGTATATATTCTATGTTATTGAACTTGGAAATGTATGTGCAACATAATATATATATGTAGCACTACGCGAATTTTAATGAAAAATAAACAATTTATTAGTTTAAAATTGTCCCTGCTCGGGCGCCATGAAAATTCACAAGAATTTTTGTGAATTAGCTTATTATTTTAAGCTTTTTAAACAATTAAGCGATTTGAGAAGAAAATTATTCGGAGCGAATTGAAAAGAAAAAACAACGTGCGGATTATGCGGTAACTTAAAGTGGAATGATTTATTCTTCATTTTCTTTTGCATACTTTTCGTGTATTTTAAATTTCAATTAAATATGGCCGAAGGGCGCGAAATTCAAATATTATAGCAGTTAGGTTTTAGTTCACAATAGTTATATAAGATTTTTAAATGAATTTTACAATATTAATTTAAGTAATTTTAACATTATAATTCAGTATTTGAATTCATTTTAGTTCATTTAGTTTGTAAAATAATAATAAAAAAGTTCATTGACATTTGTCTAAACACTTCGTCTAGCACTTGTTTAAACTTCAGAAACAAAAAAATGTAATATCTGTGTTATTTACTTGTTTTGAGTATAAATCAGTAAAGAGCAATAATATAGACAACATCGAAGATAGTCTACTAAAACACGACCAGGTAAAATAAGGCTGACCTTGCAAAAAATAGGGAAATTCAAGATCAACCGTTTAAACTTCCATCGAATGAATTGATAACTTTTGATTTCATATTTTTTCACATACAAATGTGAACGTCAAAAATGTATATATAAGCTACAACAGTTGTTACCCGGGGTCAGTTACAGTTTGAAATACAATAGTTCACAATGTGACCCCCAACTAGTTTTACTACGAAATTTCAATAACGAAATATGTAGATGTAGATATAGATATTGATGTATTTATATATGGAACAAGTTTGCAGCCGATGCCGATTATGCAGGTACACGTAACTTTTGTGTGTATTTCTTACAAAACAATTTTTTTTATTTTTGTTTCTAAGGAATTGAAATTTTATTTGTTATCAATAATTGCTATCTCACCACTCAGAAAATTGGGCAGTTAGTATTTCGGATTTCCTCCAAAAGTACAGTGTGATTTTTTCTTTTAAAAAATGATTACAAATGCTGAAGTCAATTTTCCATGTGATCAATATTGCATCACAACCTAAAAAACTCGCATATTCCAGAAAAGTCAAGTTCGATTTTCTTTTTCCCTCATCGAATAAACGGTTGCAATTATTATTCCCAAAAGTGAATTAAATAAAAAGAATAGCATTCTGAGAATTACACCTGAGAAAACAGTGAACTTTCAAGCCATTAACTTAATTGATGCAATAAATCCTTCCTTCAGGTTTATTCACAACGAATGAACAGTCATACAGCTTGAGTAAGCTTCGTAGCTAAAGTGAAAAATCGAAAGAAGAAAAAAAAACTCCAATTCACTGTAAAAACAGATTCGTCACAAGCTCATCTCTTTGAAAATAAATTTCACCCAAGTGCCCCACGATTACCAATTGAATTCCCCTAGCGTTATCATACTTTCCGATTAGCTCGCTGAAGCTCCTTTATTAATTTTGAGTAAAAAAAAATTATAATAATAATAGAAGGTAGGAAAAATAAATTCGAAGTGAATTGAATTGTGATTCTTGGTCTAGTTCGATGTGATGGGGAATTTGTGTGCGCTCGGAATTCAAGTCAGAATTTTGCTTCCAATTATCGTAATTTGTTTGCGTGATAATATTTCCATTTCCATTCCAAAGGATTGTAATTTCCCAAATTAATTTTTTATATTAAATTGAAATAAAAGGGCTGCTGGAATTCTGACGAAGGGATGTTTAAAATCATGATTTAAGGAGAATTCTTCGCAGGTATTAGGATTAAGTCAAGTCAAGATCAACAATAAATTGATAAAATTCACATTTATTTAAAGAGCCAACTGTCAAGATAGTGGGCGAATTTTGATTCTTTGTAAAAAAAACCCACAATGCCTTAAACGCACTTAAAAAAATTGTTACAGAACATTAACCACTTTAACCTCAAAATATATTCTAAATTTAACATCTGCTCAAATGTATGTTATTTTATACTTTCAGGCGAACATCCAGCAGCAATGCATCACGGCGGAGTCTCCCCCAACTGCAGACTGTCAAATGCTTTACTTCTTCTGTTATGCCTGGCAATAACATTTCGATTGCATCATAAGATTCGATGGAAACATTCAACCAAAATATCGAGTACATAGCCCCAAACGGAATTGTCACTGTAAAATTCACTATCCTGTTATCATTATTATTACTTATAGTTTAAGAATTAAAAATAAAGAGAAAAAGGAGCAACAACAAACAACAACACAAGTAGGAAATAAAATTTAATAACAAAAAAATATATATTTAAAAATAAATAAGAAAATATAATTTTTTCGTACAAAATATTTTTTAAATTTAAGTTGTAAGTAATTTTTATATTTAAAAAGAAAATGATAATTCAAATATTTATAGAAAAAAGGAATAGGTACGTAAATAAAAAAAATAAAAAAAAGAAAATATTAAATTAAACTAAAAAGTTGTAAATTAATTATTCATTTATATCCCTCTCTCTATATAATATTGATGTATTCAAACTATCTTGTTATAATTTATGCTAAGAATAAAATTCTTATAAGACCTCGGCGATGTACATTACGAAAATTGATAAAAATGTGTGTAAATTATTAAATTCAAAAGAAAGAAAAATTATATAAACAAAAGCATTTAAAAGAAATAGCATTTGATGTTAAACGAAAATAAAACTTGCTATTTCCTTAACTCTACTGTACGTACATAAAAATTTTATGAAAAAAAAAATAAAAATAGAAACAAAATGGTTCATATGTTTATTAGGAAAAAAGTTTTAGTTTGCATATCATATATGCAAATTTTTATTTTAAAAGCATTTATTCACATTAAAAAAAAAGTTTATAAAATGCTAGGATTATACAAAGGAAAATTATTTAATGTTATTGATAAGAGTAGGTTTAAAAGTTTAAAATCTAAATAAAAATAATATAATAATTGACTTGAAGGGCACACTCTGTGAACCTATATGACGATGAATGCAGGTCTGATGGTTGAAACAGACGGACAGCCAACATAATTGAAAATTTAGGCTAATTTATTGAACGTTTAGGAATCTAAGATTAAACTTAATAATTGTTTTTAATTGATAAAACTAAAATAAAAATTATTATCGGAGATAACAAATTGAAGTCTTAGTTTTATTTCATTTAAAAGACAGGCGTTGCACAAGCTCACTGTCATTTGTTTTCTAAGTCTTGTTTCCTGGATAAAATCGTGGTACTTCTGGCGGTATTCATACTAGATACTTTCACTTACTTTTACTCAAGCGCTGCCTTTTCATCTTGAGAGCTGGGATATGCAATGCAGTTTAGACGCATGTTGTCTGTTTTCAATTACCTAGGTTTACTTTGTGCATGACGGGCTTTGTGCCCAGGAGGTTTGCTTTGTACATGATGGGGCTCGACAGAATATAATTCAAAAAAGGTCTTGAGTGGACGGAGCTGTATCCTTGGGAAACTGTGACAGTGGCTATTATTGAAGGCAGTGGCAGGTGGCCATGGTTCAGAGCATAGAGTAGTGGATTTCTAAGCCGAACGCTACGGGTTCAAACCCCAGCTTCAGCAGCATTCATTTTCTACAAAAATCGCCAGCTTATCTGAGTCCACCTCTGCGATAACATGAGACAATACAAATCTAAGTCTCCTCCTCTGAGCCACGTAGGTTTTCTGTAATGTGTGCTTTCTTTCTATGTGTCTATGTGTCTCTCTCTGTTGTATTAATGTATTGTTCTGTACCAGCCGATGGTTTCAGTCACCAGTGCTGCTATGTGACTGTAGTTCGTTACACATATGTGCGAAGTACTGTAAAATGTAATGTAATGTAATGAAGGCAGTGATATTGACGGATACCCGAGTTTCAAAACGAATAAATTCACTGTCAAATAAATAGGTTCCAATTAAGAGAAAACCCGTATCATAGAAGGTCCTGTCCTGACTCCTGCTAGCTAGGGAGGATAAGAAACAAAAACGTTATGCTGTGTCACGTTAGCTTTATCAGTGAGTTTTCCACAATCTTATATGGAAGAATTTCAACAGTTAAATTCTGAGTATGAGCGTTCCCAGTCTCCTAGCAAAAAATGTGCACGACTGTGTCGTACGAACTTGCTCATGTATTCCAAAACTTAACTCACAAAATAACATTTACAAACAAAAACAAGTAATTTAAATTCATAAATAAAAATTTAAATTGAACTATGTACCTCAAAAACATATTTTATCTAAAAAATATTGATGCCATAACATTTCTTTTTATATATGTAGGTATGACATTTTTCAAAAATGTCCATAATTAATCTGGACATGCAGTATTCAAGAACATGTCAATATACGTCTTACATTTGAATTTCAATTTATAATATTGATCAGTTTTTGAGATACAGAATTTTGAAAAAAAAATTTAAAAATATTATTCCAATCCAAAAAAGTACGCTGACCGAGCTATTATTTTTTGCGAAATCTTATAACAAAAAAAAACGGTTCTATGAGAGGTACAGTTCCAAAAAAAAAAATTTACGAGGATTTTTAAAAAAATCGTAGGAGACATTTTTGAAAAAATTGAAATGTTTTGGTTTTTGGCTGAAAAGTTTGTAGTTTGTTGACTACATTAAGTTTAAGTTTGAAGTCAATTGGAGTGGACTATTGGTTGAGGCGTAGGTGCGTTTACAGACAAACAGACGGACGGAATAGCCGGACCCACTTTTTTGACTTCTCTATCATCGTTATGTCATATTTCATCAAAATCTCAACTTTTTTTACGAATTCAATACATGTCATGTAGGTAAACCTATTCTATGTGTCGCAAGTAAAAATAATCAGGAACCTTCCGGGTCAGTTCCTGTTTGTTCATATCTACGTAAGAAAAAAGTAAATATAGTGGTGCGACATGTTTTTAGTTCATGATTATATCGTCTTCGGAGTCGTACTTATCTCTAACGCGGCTAAGAGTTTATAGTATCTTTGTCTAAGCACCCATATATTTTAGATTATTGTCAGCAGCAGTTTCGAAGCAATGGTAATAGTTTTGGATTAAATCAAAGAGCCTGAAAGACTAAAGGTTCTAAATATGCATGGGACTCATAATGCCTGGCTTTTCGCCAACTTTCCGGCATTTCTTTTTGTTCTCATGCAAGCTCTATATTATACTTCATATTTTAAAATCGAAATGATTTGTGTTTGCAGTTTGGAAGTCTGCTCGTTCGCATCAAGTGCTCGTGCATTCCATAGTTTATTCGATGCCTAGATTTCTAATGATCTTCCTATCACGAAAGTTGTAATCTCCTCCTCTATGGCTAAGAGAAGTAAGGCCAAATAAGTCCGGAGCGTCAGTAACACCCATAAAAATCTCTTTTTTGTGACAATACATGTTGACATCTGAAGAATTGACAAACGATAATAAAGGAGGAATGTTTAAAGAATCACTCCGTCAATTGTCTTTGAAGGCAAAGATAGTAAAATTCTGTTGAACAGATTGTAACCTCTCGATATTAATACCTATCATAAAAGGGTGTCAAAATCTAGGAAGCTTATTCTTGCTAAGGAAGAACAAAACAATTAAATAGAGAACGAGTGATATCTGTATTACAGAATTCCTTTGATCAATGATCTACATATAAATCCAAACAGTGAATTGCCTTTAGTGATGACTGATGATACTGATAAAATGCTCTGAAAAGTTGAAACTATATGTAAATAAAACTTCCAGATCTTTAACAGTGACAGGACGAGTGACATTGTATAGTCATAAGAAATCTTTATATACTCTTATTTGAAAAAGTCATTGATTGACATTTTATGCGATTCAAATTTAACCTTTTTTCTGAAACCACAAGTTCCTTTTTACGAATTCGCGTCATTTGCAGTATGTCCTGGATTTCTGGTGTTCTTCATGCTGGGTCTCGCACGTTAAGACTAGTGATGGGATCATTCGAATGATATAATCGATTATAATCGATTATGGCAATCATTCGAGATCATTCGATTATTGAAATCATTCGAATGATTTCTCAAACCCTGCTACAACTACTACTCTTCAAAATTAAAATCTGAAATGAAAAAAAAAATCGAATGATGATTATTAGTATTCGAATGACCATTATTATCATTCGAATACAAATAATCCATTTTATTAGTATTCGAATGATAAATCATTCGAATGAATAATCGATTATTAATAATCGAATGAAAAATCATTCGAATGAAAATAGTACTCGAATGAAAATAGTAATTGAATTAACTCGAATGAAAATAGTACTCGAATGAAAATAGTACTCGAATGAAAATAGTAATTGAGTGAAAATAGTACTCGAATGAAAATAGTAATTGAATGAAAATAGTAATCGAATGAAAATAGTAATTGAATGAAAATAGTAATAGAATGAAAATAGTACTCGAATGAAAAGAATCGATTATTAGTATTCGCATAAAAACAAATCGAATGATGACTTTTTTAAGTTTTAATTCGAATGACGATTTTATTTCTAGTTAAATTTGCAAATCTTTGCAATGGAATTTTGTTTATGATTTTTGGTTACTTTTTGAAAGGCAAACAAAAATTTGTATTTGGAGATTCTTTGCTTTTTTTTTATATATGTACATGATTGGTAGAAATTTTTGTGAATTAGTGTTTAAAAAATGAATACGGAACATTGTTCATAGCTAAGAAGAATAACAGGCTATTTTTAAAAATGTTTCTAAAATGAAATTGAACAATAAACCCAGGTCGGTACCTACCATCTGAGAGGGTATTTTCTAAGGCAGGTCTATTGACGAATGACCGTCAATATTATTATACCTGTAAATTAGCTCATTGTACACTGTAAACTTTAAATTTTTCACCATTTTCATTGGATTTCGTAATTCGAATGATCATTCGAATGATCATTCGATTATTCAAATCATTCGAATACTATTTTCTCGATTATTGAAATCATTCGATTATGCCCATCACTAGTTAAGACTGTATAGTCTTTCGACAGTGTTGAACTAGACAAACTTTTCCGAGCACATGGTCACATTTGGGTGTTTTTTTATTTTTTTGCAGGGCTCCGATTCTAAACAATACTTGCTAGTGTGTAGCTGCGTCAAGTTGTTGATGTTAATTTAAAGTCTTAGTTTCGTTGAATCGTTTATATTTGAATTTTGTTTTCAGGATCGTACTGATACCTTTTTTCCATGGGTTGAGCTTAATCGAGAACCTAGCCTTTAACATCACTTTTTGTTTTTAGTTAAAAAAAAAAAATAAGATAAACAAACTTGCAAACAATTAAAAAAATAAAATCGATAATTCCTTCACAATAACTCAAAGACTTTGATTTCATGAGCAATGCATTTTATTTTCCCTCCTTTGTCCCTTTGTACTTATTTAAAATCCTACAAAAGTGATTGAATAGGTAAATTCTTTCCAAAAAGATTATATATGTATGGCTAAACGATTTAAATTTGTGCTCCAATTAAGCGTTTAATTATAATTATTTGTTCTCCATTCAATCCTTGTGAGCATTTTCAATAATAAATTCATTCTCAAAGCTTCCCTTGTGATGAATCAAGTTATAATTATTCAAATTTCAATAATATTCCAATAATTAAATTTCGCCTCGCTGTCCTTAATCATGTTTTATTTCTTCACTTTACTGAAAACCGTATAGCTAGTCTCAGAACAGCTCTGCACAACTGGAAGATAATTAAAATGAGCCAGAATATTTGATTTCCCAAGCTGAAAATATAAAAATAATACACATAACATTTTTCTCTGACTCACAAAACAAAGAAGATAAAATGGCTTTTCTCCTTAGCAGAATTTTCTTTCCAACCGCCTTCTCACCCAACAAAATCTCTGTCATCTAAAATGACATCAACCCCTTTTTTGTCTTATAATCTAGTCTTGTATGGAAAAAGAACAATGACAAAGCAAAAACACTTGCAGTCAAATAAATTCTCATTTTAATATTAATCCGACACCGCCCGCCATATTCGAACCCTCTCTCGGGTTTGCTCTAATTTGTTCATTTTTGTTTTTTTTTTTCTTTTTGCTAATTATAACCGGATTACATATTTATCTCGGAAAATGTTTAAGCGCTCGTAAAAAAGATGACACCAGATAGCGTTTTCAACTACCTACCCCACAACATTACAAAAAAAAAATAGTAATACAAAAGGCTCATCCTTTTCATTAATTCTTTTGAATTCTTGTCGTGAATAAAGGTATTCAACTGATAAAACAGCATGATTGGCCAGGTGGCGCTGGTTATTTCTTTGAGCCAACTCCGGAATCCTGATGACGTGTATTTGAATGCTGAAAATGGCAATTAGGCAGAGGCGAATAAAAATATTACAATTCTTCTATGTTTAATAAGCCGAATCGTGCGTTAATTTTAAAGTAGGTCGACTGGTTTGTCGAGTTTGCTTATTTTTCATTCTTAAATTGTCACCTTTTTTCGCTGTACATTGTATGTTTTTTCAACCAATCAATGGCAATAAAACTCCAATCTTAATTTACAACCTTCAGTCTTCAATCTATGATTTTTAATCTTTAATTTTCAACTTTCAGTCCTCATTCTAAGGTTTTCATATTTCCATCTTCAATCTTCATACTTTAACACTAAAACTAAAATCTTCAGTTATAAAAAATCAATCTTCAATCTTAAATCTTCAGTTCTCAATCTATGAAATAACTCCCACGAAATAAGTCCCACTTTTAAAAACGAAATAAGTCCCACCAAAAATTGCTATTTTGAAAGTGGGAGTTATTTCGTTTTTAAAAGTGGGACTTATTTCGTCAATTGGTGGGACTTATTTCGTTACGCGTTTTTATTTTAAGTGGGACTTATTTCGTTTTGAGTGGGAATAAATTCGTTTTGTAAAGTGGGTGTTATTTCATACCCCTTCTACGTGTATTTTTTTCGAAGAGCCATATACTTCTTATTTGAAATCGCATTAAACAATGAAAAAGTGGGACTTATTTCGTTTATGAAAGTGGGACCTAATTCATTTAAGAAATATATTATTCAAGGGGGAGTTATTTCATTTTGAGTGGGAGTTATTTCATTTCAAGTAAATTTTTAAATCATTTCATTTTGGTGGGACTTATTTCGTTTTCAAAAGTGGGACCTATTTCGTGGGAGTTATTTCATTTTTTTAAGCAATTTTTGGTGGGACTTATTTCGTTTTTAAAAGTGGGACTTATTTCGTGGGAGTTATTTCATAGACCCCTCAATCTATTATCCAGAATCTTCAGTTCAAATTTCCATCCTAAAACTTTATACTGCAATTTCAAACTAAGCTTAACAGTCTAAACTCTCGAATCTTTAATTTTTAATCCTTAATCTTCGATCTTTTATTTTCAGTCTTCAATCTATATCTTGTTTGCAGTCTTCTTTCAATGTAAACTTCAATCTCCAATTCAAACATCACTCAATAGTCTACACTCTTCGATTTTCAATCTTCAGTTTTCAATCTTAAATCTTTTGTTTTCAGTTTTAAGTTTTACGCTTTCATATTTCCATCTTCAATCTTCAGTCTCAGTCTTTAATTTCACAACAACTTCTACAATCTTTAATTTTCAGTCTTCAATCTTTGATCTTTAATTCTCATTCTTCAATCTTGTATGACTTATTTTTGTTCTTAATCCAATATTGTCTTCAATCTTCAGTCGTAAGCTTTCAATATGAAAACTTCAGATCTTAACGCAAAATCTTAAATCTTTAGTCTCATCCTCCAATTCCTACATAACGCTCCAGTCTACACTCTTCAATTTTCAATCTTGAATCTTTAGTTTTCAATCTCTAATCTTTTGTTTTCAATCTTCATTCAATGCGATCAATCAATCTTCATTTTTCAGTCTTTAGCTTTTAAACTTCGCTCTTCAATCTTCAGACTAAATTCTTCGAATCTTCAACTTTCAGTATTTAACTTCAATTTTCTAACTTTAGTCTTCAGTCTTAAATCGTTAATCTGTAAATTATAAATTAAATACAGTAACCAGTTCTTGTCTTAAGATTTCAGATTCTTTCTTCAATCTTCAGTTTTCAATTCTTCAATCTATAATTTAACCCTTCATTCTTCAATCTCGAAACGGTAATCTTAATTTTTCGATGTTCTTTCCTCAATCTCCGATCTTGAACCATCAGTTCTCAATGAATGATAATTTTCTACCGTCAATCTTCTATCATCAGTCATCAATAATAATTAATCATCAATCATCAATCATCAGTCTCCAATCTTCAATCTACAGTCTACTATTTATTTAATTTTAAGAACATTTTCTGTGGTTTCTTCTGTTTTTTTTTTTTTGTCAATCCTTACATTGTACCTTAGACATAGAAAGCAATCTTATTTTTAGGACGTTTCCTCTTCCTCCACTAGCCACTACACAGCTCTGATGTCAGCTAACAATACTTACTTGCACAGCAAAGAAGCCACCTCCAATGGAACTTTACAGAACAGAACCATGTGCCACTGAGGTTTTTATTTGTAAATTGTGAAATGAGGAGAAATAATTAGCACGATACATAAGGACGGCACACACACTCTCATACACAACAAATATTCAAAACGGAAACAAACAGCAAACGAAGTAGAATTACAAAAATCCAAACGTTTAACCCGGAAAAATTAAATTGGATGATTATACAGAATAGAGCACAAAAAAAATAAAAGGAAAATACTTGGAATAAATTAACGTCGATGTGCCTTGGCTTGGCTGGACTACAGCCGAAGCTTAACATGTCTAGAGATAGTGAGAGAGAGTGTGCAATAGAACAAAAGAAATCCTAGCCCAGGTCTTAACGAGTGGACAATTTTATGTAATTAAAACTGTGGCCAACATCTCCAATGAGGCCATAAAATGTTATGATTAAAATTATTATCATTCCCTTCACTTGATCACTCGCTAGCGAAGGTTGCTCAAAAAGTAATGCCATAATATTGTCAAGATGTTTGTTTTTATGGGAATTTTCTAGTTCATCCTTTTAGCAGTTAAAAATAGAAATTTTAACATTTCGAATGAATTATGAAAAATAAAATAGATTTTAACATCTGTGCACGTTTTAAGGACACGACGATTGTAAGGAATTCGGGAGTTCAAAATGAATGAATGGCTGAACGTTACCTTGCAATAAAATAGTTTAAACAGCTTGCGTAAGTCCTGAGGCACGTTTAACGATAAATTTACTCACAATTTCACCCTCAAATTGGTATTAAAGCACTTATGTGTGTGTGTATGTGTTTTATTCAATTTTTTTTCCATTGCATTAAAATTGTATAAACCGCACTACCGTAAACCATTTATACATTTTGATTGCGTTATTTTTTCGTTTTGCTTCGCGAAAAGGGTTTATTGTTTACTTTTTTTTTGTATTTTTGTATTTGTGTATTCCACACATCACTAAGTAAAAAAATAAATAAATATTTTTGAATACATCACTTGACATTTGGGAATAAATCAATTTCCATGATAAAAGAACAGAATTTTCGACAGGATATTTGCCAATATTCAATATGCGGGCATGTGAGTGTAGAGTTGGTAGAGTTGCTGATGGAAATAAGTTTGGCGGTCGGTGCCAACAGTTGATGGGAAATTGAGCGAATTTACGCAAAAATAAATAATGCACAGGCACAAAATGACATTCAACACTCCCACCACCGACCGTACTGTTGCTGCCATTATTGTGTCAGATGTTATGAATGTGAACCGACTTAAGTATATCGCAAATGCTATATGTACCTACAAATGGAATCGGTTATGTCAAAATCCTTGTTTTATTCTTTTCCATTTTTTAATATTCTTCATGGGACGTGTACAACATTACAACTATTAAAGCGGAGTTATGAATAAAAATTCAAATAAATAATAAATTGGTAAGTTGTTAGTAACAATCAAACGTTACCTACTGCCGGCTTGCGTTGTGTGGCACGGTTGGAAAATTCTATACAATTGTACCATTTTTGTCATTGACGAACCATTTAAATTGGGTTTGTTTTTTTTTTACAAAATTTTGTCGTTGACATGAAACCTACAATAGATTACACTAGGGAACAATTTTAATACATTTCCATCCCTGGTTTCTCGTTGTTTCTTTTTTTTTAAGAAGAAGTTTCAAACAAAAAATCACAATACAAATGGATGAAGCTTTTTAGGGAATCTGCAATTAATAATTGTCTAACTACAGAAACATTTGTCATAAGTATTAAATAAATAATTGAAAGTAACTACATGCACTGGTTAGTATTATTATTCATGTTTAAATCCTTTATCCATTGAACAATACGTTTATTGATTCATTTACTTTGAAATAAGGTATTCAGGCACTTCCTTCCGTTTCAATAATTAACAAACTTTGATACGTTTTTTTTTCTTATTTGAATCTATATAATAAAAGAACAGCTTAATTTTTGTGTTCGTTCGCTAACCGGGCACACTGGTTGAACGATTTTCCCAATTTTTTCTCTAAATGCAAGAGGTATTAGGGTAGAAGGTTTAGAAAAAATAAAATGTATATTTTTCAAATGCAATCAAATGACAAACGGTGCTAATGTTAAAAAAAATATTTTTTTTCACTACAAAAAAAAAACAACAAACCTGATCGATTGAAATTTTTGAAAATTTTATCAATGTCAAATCAAGAAATTATTTTGAAAATTTATTATTTTCCATACAAAGATGAAGCTGAAGGATTACTAATCCTAATAATAGGTATGTTTGTTATGTATGCAAATACGTTTTATAGATAGTAACCAGATAAAAAGGTAAGAAAAAATTCTTGCACCGTCTTAGAAAACGTAGGCATCTTGAGGGAATTTTGGTGACATCGCATACGTGATGGTTCCACAAGGGGTGTTTGGTGATACATCATCATCATCATTGGCCTGGCCAATGAAATTGCCCCCTTCATCTGCGCCACAACCGGGATCCGGTCCAGCGTTCTTAAAAAGTTCTTTCATGTATCCCGTCGCCATACAGTTCGGTACGCCAGCTATTATTATTCTTACCATGAATAATTAATGTACAATTATTGTACCGCTTAGGACTTTCCGGGCTGGTTCCTCTTTGTTTAAGCAATCTACATAGGAGTCCAGCCCACTTAATTTTTATCATGAGATGAGTCATGAGTCTTTGCTCATAAACAGGGCCAACTATTCTTGGTAAGGCTTCTTTTCTCCAACGCGACTAAGAGTTCAGAGTGCCTTTGGCTAAGCACCTAGGTCTCGGATCTGTAGATGAGTACTGGTAAGACTATCGTCTTATCTATCTAGCAGCAGTTTTGAAGTAATGGTAAGATTTTTTGATTTTAATAGCCTTGAAAGACTAAAGCAGGTTCTGTAGGCTTTGAGCAGCCACCCACGTATTCTTTTTTCAATATAGTTCTCGGCTGAATTGCACCACTTCCAATTCGTGCTCCTACACCTTAATAATAATTGTTCTTCTACTATTGCCAACGTTTTCAGCAGACGGGGCACCATGAACTCAGTTTGTTTCCTCATTTATATGCAGCCCCAGCTTTTTTGCCGCCTGCTCAATCTGGATAAAGAGGAATGTACAGTTTGTGGGTTCCTCCAGAGATGTAAATGTCGTCGGCGTATGCCAATAATTGAGTGAATTTGACCAGTGAAAATGAGTTTTTTAACTTCCCAGAAGAAGTTATTGTAATGGGTCCAATTTTGGGAATCTCCAATTTTTGCATAACTTCATGTTTCGAGGTAAATAGAATTCTAATCATGTGAGTGTGTGTTCGTGGCTGTGTAGGTATGTACGTCACGCTTGTTTTTGCACGATTATCTCGCGAACGACTCATATCATTGACATGAAATTAGTCTTATTGGACGCGGAATTACTTGATTGAGAGATGATGAAGCGAAATCGGTTTAGCGGTTTTTAATAGCAATGAAAAAACTTTAAGAAAATCAACATAATCTGAAAGTAGTTAAAATTTATCATTTTTCATTTGTGCATGAAAATATGATCATTTCAGCATACATTTAAACATTAGTTCGTTAAATCTTATCTATCAAAGTAAGACAGTATATTATTTCTCAATAATTTGTATAAGCAATTGAAAAAGTAGTTTAAGCGGTATATCCGCTTTTCGTGGTTGGTTTCAAGGAAAAATAGACCATATGAGTATAGCACTGGGATATTGATGAATTTAATCGGTAAAAACTGATTAGGATAATTGAAAACAGTTTGATTTAAACAATTGAAAATCAAATTTAGAGGTTATATTTTATTTTACTTATTTTTCTTCTCTGGAAGTTTGTCGTGTGGACCACAGGGTTGCATTTATATTTTTGTATTCATAGTAGAGTTTCGATTATTTGACGAAGCTTAAGTTGAATTGATTAAATAAGAATTCTGCGAAACACCAATGATAATTAAGAAAATAGTAATAATAATTGGAACTGGCCGCTTTGTTGATTTGTTTGAATTTGAAAATTATTTGCGGCAATTTCATAGGTCAGAGTTAGGAGAGGGGTAATTTCAATGAATTTGTTGTAGTTGTTAAACTATGAGTATAGCTACCTACAAACAGATAAGAAAAAAAGAGGCAAAATACAAGTTTTTTTTTTAACTATTAGTACCAAAAATACATAACAGACTTTTGAAGGTGGCTATTCTGACCTACTGGTAGCTGCTGACATACGTAGGCCTCTGTAGAAGGTTTAAAAGTAAAGAAATACTCCCTACTCAAATCCATTTGTCACTACTATATATTTTTTGGGAAGGACAAAGCACACAAAATAAATTTGCCTAATGATATAAGTGGAGACGTAGTTAGAACCAGATATCGGTAAGGATACTTTTTATACTTCTATAGCTGACCCAGTTAAAGTTGTCGTGACATAGGTATTGTTGTTATGCCTGCGTATATTCGAAAAAAACTTATCCGATTTTAATCAATCTTTCAAAAACAGAAAACACAATACTAAAGATAACACTTATTTCAGCTGTCCTTTATTTCTAGCTGACCCAGAAAACGCTGCTGTATGCTTATGTCATAGCACTTAAATAAATTTTACGTAGAACGACCGACGACGGACGTGCGCAGAAATGATCGAAGGCTTTCTTTTTTTCAAGTTTTGATCTCTTCTTACGTTTTGATGACTTTCACGCCTTGAACATTTTTTTCGCTCAGGTAGAAAAAGGCAATGACATCTTCGTTTATTTAATTAACAGCAATATATTTGTTTTTGGCTTAATTTTTTTTAGGGACCAAAACTTGAATTTCAAATATCCTGTCAGAGGAATCTTATGAAAAAATAGCACTAATACTCCCAATTATATAATTTCCTAATTCTGCGAACTAACAAAAATCTAACACAGTTTTGAAGCTCTGAACACTTTGAAACAAAAAAATCATTAAAAAAAACATTCTTCGAAAATTTGATACTGGTAAAAGTAAGATAATTAATCTTGGAAAATTGTAACCGTTGCTTTTTCCAAAACTGTTTCAACTCCGTTAAATTACAGGAAAACGGGACACAACACTTTAGTTACCACTTACAATTTCTGTAGGGGCGGGTACAACGTCCGGCTAGTCTCTATATATATAAAAATGGATGTGTGTTTGTTTGTTTGTTTGTTTGTTTGTATGTCTCTTATAGACTCCGAAATGGCCCAACAGATATTTGTGAAATTTTCATGGTTCATACTGTTGCATTCAGTGATTATTTCTGTGAAAAAAGAAATTGGAAAAACCTCATGGAAGAGTGGGAAAACTGGAAAAACCAAACAAAGGTCGGAAATTTGATTTTTTTTGCTTGGAATTTTTTGTTTCAAAATGGGTTTTCGAATGGAAAAACAGAAAGTTCTTGATGAAAAACTCGGAAAACTCTTTGGTTTTCAAAGGGAAAATTGCATATTTTTGCAGGTGTATTGGTTTTCAAATGGAAATTTGTAAAATTTCGGATTGGTTTTCCAATGGCTAATAGAAAGTGCATTGATTCTTAAATAGAAAAATGGAAATTTTTTGATTGGGAACTCGGAAAACTCTACGAGAGCACGAAGAACTTCAACATTGAATTTAAGGTGCATTGGTTTGTTTGTATGTCCGGCTTGGACTCGTAATCCGCTCAATCCTCAATGCATTTTTATAAAATGTTCATTGTATAAAAATAATTTACTGAGAAAATCTTACGGGAAAGTCAGCAAATAAGGTGTGGATAAGCTGTTTGGAATTCTGATTTTTGTGAAGTCAAAACAGAGAAGTTTTTGAATTTTTCAAAGAAATTTGCATTTTATTTCATGCTTTAATGAAAGAAGAATGTTAGTTGTAGAGCTTGAAAAAATTCAGATATGAAGTTCTCTATTTTAATCGAAGGGTGGCGAGACGAAGTTCGCAGGGTCGGCTAGTATTAAATAAAGTGTTATATATATCCAATAAGATGTGTTATTTTGATATTCAAAGAAAAATGGCATTTTTTTACATAAAGGATTATAAGTTCAATCAATTCAATTTAAAAACAATTTAAAATGTTGAGGTCGATATTATATTTAACCAATTGGCCTCTAAAAGTTATAAGCTTTGACCAGAAATATAGAAGGCGTGGACAGTGTCTAAAACTTCAAAGAATTGCATTTGCAGCGGAAACAAAGCTATTATGACTGTGTCTATTAATAGAGATATGCAAAATCGTTGTGAAGAGATTATGATTGACACTCCTATTTTAAAGTTTGTCACGTATGTTAAAACGTTGTATAGCACAGTAATCATTATAATTTGGTAATAATATTTGGAACTATCTCAAGGAAATATCGGTCAAAATAAAAGGTTCAAATCCCAAGATGTCAACTTTAAAAGTTTGTCGGTTTAAATGAAAAATAAGTTGACAGCACCACTATTAAGGAGTCTGGAGCTCGGCATGACAGCCGTAAAATAGCTATAACTCCAGCCAAACAAAGGAATTGACGGGAAAAGCCATTGGTGGAAGCACCTCTAAGTTTTTGTTTCAGTTCAAATAATGTTTTTTAGTTTCCAGCCGAGGTTTGGTCTTCGGTCTCACCAAGACCTATCAAAGAAACACGAAACTTCAATTCTAGCTCTTGTGAACCTTAGATTATGTGCAATACTTAATATAAATAAATGAATTAGAATATCTCTGTTGAAACGGTCTGGTCTGACCTATTCTTATAAGTCGCCTGCGGATCGGTAGGTACGATGCCCCCGGTGTCAAAGATCAGCAGGGACAATGCCCCAGGTGGCACGATGCCATTGGTACCACGAATCAGCAGGTAGATATAATGCCCCTGAAGCACAAACAAGCAAGCACTATGCCCCTGTTGGCAATGAATATACGGACAGCCATAGCAATAAAGTAGTCGGTCTATTTCAGGCTTACTATTCAACAATATTGCTTTATGTTACTGTATCATTCGGTAGTAGTAGAAGCGGAAACTTAAGAACTGCCGTACTTATCTACTTATAATATTTTCCGAACGGAGTGAGTGTGAATTGTATTAAATAAAGTTCATTCCGTGTGCGAAAATACTTTACATAAAACTGCATGTGACTTCATTGCAAGTATGTGGCATCATCCCGTTTGAACCTAAATTTTTAGCCACCAGTTATCTAGCAGACATCATCATCGTAGCGAATACCAAGGTTGCCACTTATTCATAAACAGCACCAAACAGTTACTCTTTGTGGATGCATCGGGTTTTCAGTAATCACTGGTGGATTCCTATTTGCCCAAATGCTGAAATACTACTTTTTTACATATTCCCTGAGGTGAAAGTGTGCCTTGTCACTGAATATGAGTTTCTTTTTAAAGTCACTATTTAGTATTCGCGAGCAAAAGCTGAAATTTAAGCTCAATTTTCTCAGTTATGGAAACATTTGGTCTATTTTTCTAACAAAAACAATCAAGAAGTTCACAAAATTCTTTTCATTTGAACGCCCATTTTCGAAAGAGGCTTCAAGAATCTAAGTGAACATAACATGTGTACCTCTCCATGTTTGATTTTGCTAAACAAAGAAATGTGAAATGTTCGGCAAAAAACTTGACGTAAATAACTCACATTTATTAAAATTGTAAGAATAATCAAATAAATACACACGGAAAAATAATCCAATGTAAAATCAACACGACAAATTATTGTTTTTACAATGATGCACAATTTTTAAATCAACTTTTTTTTCATTTAGATTTGAAATGGTTTCGTTTTAAATTGATATTTTTAGTGATTATTTTAACATGAATGCTTTTTGAACTGTCATTATTATTAATTAATAGTTGTTTTTAAAGTATTTCGTTAAAAAAAAGTAAATCGTGTTGAAATAAAAGGGAGTCGTGTTAATAATCGGATTAAAATAGAAAACAGACCCAATGTAAAATCAACACGATAGATTATTGTTTCTTTAGTATTCAATCAACACGAAATCGTTTTAAAACAAAGTAAATCGTGTTGAAACGAAACGGAGTCGTGTTCATATTACTTCATATCGAGTTGAAAAACGCTGAGATTTGCCGACCAACGAAAAAGATCCGTTATCTTTTCAGCTACCCTTGTCGGGTTGCATTAGCATTTTAGTTTTACTTTGAGGTTTTAAGATTGCGCGTCTCAGCTCAAAAACTGTTTAGTAGACAATCTACATTTAATCGTTTAAAATAAAAAAGAAATCGTGTTGAAGTAAGAGGGAGTAGTGTTCATACTACATCAAATCGTGTTGAAATACATTAAGTTTTGCCAAACCAGACAAAAAGATCCGTTATCTTAATTTGCCTTCAGTATCAGTATCAGTGTTGGACCGACACTAGACGAGCTGGTGGATAAATTTAACTTATCAGAGGCAAAATATTATTTAATAAGTAAGTACATACCTACATAAGTACAAAATAATCAGTTATGATTTTTTTTATTAATACCAATAGCAACAAAAATAATATAATATAACAAACGGCTTCATGCGAAACATGAACATCTTCTGGAAGTAAACTTAATCCTTCTTGAATTTAAAAATTGTTATTTAATAAGAACTATAATATTCCTTTCTTTGCAGTTTGGGATTGCCGATGAAACTTTGTCGAATTCCATTGCGAATAAGTCGTTTCGTGGCTAAAAATCCAATCCAGTGGTTGTCTTACACCCACGCCAACGCCATCAACGAGTACCTACCTATTATTCAAAGTAAAAACTAATATTTCAAACGTTTTGAGTGTATTCTAATTTTTTTTTTCTATTTTATTTTAGAAACATGAACATCTTCTGGAAGAAAACTTAAAGTGCAAGGCCGTAAAACAATGTTAGAAGGATAATAATCACTTGATTGACTCATTTCGGGCCGACTTAATTAATATTATTTTAGAAGATATTTTTTTTTTCAATCTTAGAAGAGATTCTAGAGCTGTTTTACAGCGAAATAAAAGTAAATAGATTCAACAGGATATGTGTATTATTTTAAAAGGAACTTTCATGTTATTTTGACATGAGAGCCATGTTGATTCAATTCGAATTCTGATTTTGTTTTAAGGTGAATATCATTTTGGTTTAACAGGGATCATCGTGTTATTTCAATTTTAAAATCTATTTGATTCAAGAGGATATGTGTATTATTTTAAAAGGATAGTCATTTTGATTCAACAGGAATGAACGAGTTATATCAATACGATAATCTTTTCAAATTAAGCTGATATCACGTTATTTCAAAACGAAAATAATTTACGCTTGTTTTAAAAGAAAATCATTTTAAATCAACACGAAACGCCATTAGAGCAAAATCATAGCAAAAAAATGTTGAATCATTATTATTATTCTTGATTTTACACAATTTTTTTTTTCTGTGTGTACATTCTTATTCTTAACGTGCCTCTTTCTGGTTCTTTGTTTTGTATTAATGATTTAAAGTAAAATTCTTTTCTTTACACATGGTACAAAGATCTTTAACAAAATAGCATCTAACTATGACTATAATTGCATTCTACTGCAAAAGATGTTGCATCTTTTTCTAAATGATGTTAAAAGAACAAATTTTAATCAAAACCTGCCGAAAGGTCAAACAATGACACTCTCAAAGTAAAGAGAACCATTAACTTATGAGTTATCTGCAAATTCTATATTTTCGAAGAATATAATTTAATATCATTGTAGGTGGCCATGGTTCAGAGGATAGAGTACATAGTTGATTGCTAGCCGAACGCTACGGGTTCAAGCCCCAGCTTCGGCAGCATTCTTTTTCTAAGAAAATCGCCAGCTTATCTGAGACCACCTGGCCGATAACATGAGACAATACAAATCTAAGTCTCCTCCTCTGAGCCACGTTGGTTTCTGCTATGTGGGCTTTCTTTCTATGTGTCTATCTGTCACTCTCTGTTGTATTAATGTCTTGTTCTGTCCCAGCCGATGGCCTCAATCGCCAGTGCTGCTATGTGTCTGTAGTTCGTTACATTCATGTGCGAAGTACTGTGAAATGTCAATGTCAATGTCAATTATTTCATTTCACTTTTCGCTAATATCATTTAGTTGGTTACATATGTGTATTTTTCCAAAACTTCTTAAATTAAAATTCATGAAATTTTTGTTGCTTTCTATCAACGAAATTCAATATCGAAAAGATGAGAAGTTAATATAGATTTAGATACTCATTTATCCTCAACTTTTTTTTGTTTACGTCTGATTTACAGTTACCATCGTACATGTGGGAGAATATGTGCAGCGTGTCGTTAAACCTTATTATCTACTGTCTGAGCAAATATTTTGATGTTTACGTCTTACATATTACATTCCGCTGCAGGATATTATTATGTCTGTGTCTGCTGATCTAATTTAAGGAGAGTGTTCCTTGAATTCAATTAAATTGCAAACGACGTTCTTTGATAAATAAATAGGAACGCATTAATTATTATGTGTGCAATGTGATTGCTTGAAAGCCAACTAAAGGGATAGACAAAGGGGTTTTGTCTCGAGTTTGTAAATTGATCTGAAGGTTAATGTTTTTCGCGTGTGCAATAAATTGAAAAAATACATTATTCTCGCATATTTACCAATATCAAATTTTCAAAGAAAGTGGTGAGTGACTCAATAAAATGCCAAAAGAAGTTCGTTCTCCTTAATTCTCATCACTTTGAGTGACTTAAAAAAAATGTGTTGCTGATAAAAAGTGATCGTTATATCCGCTTGAATTGATTTTGCATTATATTTTAATTTGAAATCGACGGTAATCTAGTCCCCCGAAACTCAAATCTCGTCGAATAAAGCCTTACCTATGTATGTATGTATAGTACAAAGCGCTATACAAAAACCTTGCATCACCCACAGTCCAACAACCACTACTCGTCATCATCAAAATATTATCACGACCTTGTTGTTTTAATCAGGTCTTAAGTAGCAAGTTCACAGACTGCCATTGCTCTGTTCAATTTTCGTTTTCCGCTTGTTAATTCGAGACTAGCTTCCTTCCACAACAAAAGCAAATGCAATAAACTTCATGATTAATCATCTTTTACTTATTCTCTTCAAAAAATAAAAGGAGTAATCGACAAAATGGTGCAGCGGAAGTTCCGGTACTACATCTTCCCGCTCAATATGAAATTGCCAACACCAGCAAAACACAGAAGTGTGAATTTCCGCCAAAACACTGCATAAAAAAAGGAGACAAGGA
Organism: Sphaerophoria taeniata; assembly: GCA_943590905.1. Lineage (NCBI taxonomy): Eukaryota > Metazoa > Arthropoda > Insecta > Diptera > Syrphidae > Sphaerophoria > Sphaerophoria taeniata. Next base: position 33,879,316 of record OX016541.1, read on the forward strand.
GAAAACGCAAAATAAACTCGACTATACCTAAGCGCTTCGTGTGCAGTGATGCAGTCGCAAGTGCAACACCCCATATTTTCTACCCTTAAACTTCATAACGGTTTGTAGCTTATTGTTATTGTCGTCTCTGACGATGTGAGAGTGAGTGTATGCACATAGTCCTTGAATAACGTTGGATTGTTGAGCTTATTTTCTGTTGTATTTTATGAAACAGGCGTTCTTTTTTGTGCCCTATATCAAGTCTCCGTTTACCGTTATCTTGATAGAAGGGTGAATACTTTAGCTGCATTAAGAATCCTCCAACAACGATAATATAACATAATGCATGCCGCTAAGCGATCATAAATACCAAACTCTTGGTGTCAATGATAGAGGGTTTTCGTCGTTGCTTTCGCCTTCGCCGCCGCCCCGTGCCGCCGCGCTTTCATCGCATCGGCGACTTTTTTCCTCAAGTTTGTTCCGTTGACGAGCAGAGTGGCAGAGTTATGCTGTTATGGTGTAAGGAAGCAGCAGTGGTCCTGCCCGAAAGAAGATGGATGTTTAAGGGAAGAAAAGTTTTTTCTTTTATTTGGGAAATTCAAGTTTTTCGCCATCGTGTCGTGGCAAAAGATTAACGGGAGAATCTTAACAGCAAAGGCGACAAAAACTTCCAAACTCCACTGACAAATAATGATAATACTTTCGGGTCTCGCGTTCTTCTTCATTTTCGTCTTCTTTTTTGTCTGTAAATAATCTAACACCTTTTTGTACGTTTTCTTGTCTGCCTGTGAAATATACTTTACTGTTATAAGTCAAAAAGGAGTAAGTAGTCTGAAAGAAGAGTTTTTGACAATAAAATCACGATATGAGGACTGAAACTATAAAAACAGATTTTAATTGATCTGTTTAGCTACATTTGCAAGAATTACATAAAAAATGAAGTTTTAAAATGGAATTTGAAATTGAATTGATTTAATTCCACTTCCGTCCGTGAAAAAAAATCTAAATCCTTCAAAAAACATCGCATATTAGTGAATTATTTCTTTTGTTTCATCTTAAATCCCCTATTCCACGGAAGAAGGTACAATTTATATTCGAGGTTGACTCTGCTTATTAATGAAAACCTGTTTCTTTTTCCTAAGAAAAGTGTACCCTTAATACCTATGAAGTATACAGAAAATAAAGTTTGAGGTTCTTACGTGAGGACCGTAAACGCATAATAATTTTAATTTGCTCATGCATCCCTATACGAATACGAAGTAACCATCTCCATGGCCAAAACTTTTAACATTCTCTCTGAATTAAGTTGTCTCCCAATTACCGTTATATCCAAGATACCTTAAAGTATGAAAACCTACAAGCAACACACACACACAAAAAAAAGTAAACAGTTTATGACTTCTGGAACTTTTTTGTTTGCTAACAAATCATGTTCACGCCAAGCAATTGGCTCATCTTAATATTCTGCAGAAATTTTCGCAAAAAAAACTTTTTTAATCATCTTACAAGTTACGTCCAACAACATTCGAGAAAAAAGAAAACGACTATAAGCGCGCGCACACAACATGAAGTTGTATATTCAAATAGGATGTCACCTCTAATCAACGACTCTGCGACATCTTTTCTCGTCTCCAAAGTAATTTGAAAAAGTTTCTTGGCATTTCCAAGACCCTCCGAGGAGCTGTTACATTTTTACACAAATAACAAAAATATCGTGCTAATGTGTGCGTATGTGTGTTTTTTTCTAGCGCTTTTGGAACCCACACCTTAAAAGCCAGAAATTCAGTCTATAGACTGGTCTCTTATATATAGACAAAGTCAAATCCGGGATTCATTTCCTCGGATCGGGATTGGGATGGGATTAGATAAAAGCGTATAGCTTCTGTGAGTTTTCAGGTCACTTGCAGTTCAGCTAGGTGGGAGGAACGCACCCACCATCACATCGCACCGGCTCGTTATCCAGTAATGAGAAACGTAATCCTATTTTCCTTTGGTAGGATTGACTTAGTTCTTTGGACTGAAAGTAATCCACACAGTTAGTTTCATTTGTATACCTTCACTAAGAGCTGTGGAATAGAAGTGACTTTTTTCTGGAAACTCGTCGTTGTCGTTAGTGTCAAACTATTCCCATTTATGAAAAGACTCTACCAAGTCGGTTTTGGCATTTAACTGGATTCATGCGACTGAATGTCTTTTTTTTTACTCCCTCGCAAGGTATGTCACGATCTTGAACTTTATTTTCAAACTTGCATTCTTTGGGTTTTGATTTTTTGGTTTCTTTTTCTTGGTCTTTGTTTCATTAAGATTGGCTACTCTATATGTAGAAGCTATTTTGTAGTAAAGGCTAATTTATGTACTGCTAATGGGGTTAATAAGGGTTGGAACTAAACTAAACGTAATCTGATTAACGCACACTCAAACTACGGAATCTTCTAATTAGAATGGCTAAGAGAATTATAACCTAATCAATGGTATTAGGATTAGCTTCGGATTGTGATTGGAAATTAGAAATCCATTGACTGAAATTTCATTAAATGAACAAAAGTTCCAAAGTGCTTTCTTTGTTGCATACTCTAAGGCAAACATAAGATAATTCCTTTTTGCTGTAGCATGACTGAAGCTGAAGGCATGAGTAATACACAGTAAAGGCTGTAAAATGTGAACTTCATTCTGCTTTGCGTGTACCTGCGTCTACAAAAGAGGGAAAGTATTGCGCTGTAAGATTGGCTTTGTTTTTTTTTTTATCAAAGGCGGAGGTAGAACTCAGTGGCTTATAAGGTTTGACTAAAGAGACAAAATAACAAAATAACTAGGCAGCACCACTAATAAAGGAGTCTGATGATCGGCTTGGCACCCGTGAAATAGCTATAACTCCAGCCAAACAAAGGAATTGACGGAAAAAGCCATTGGTGGAAGCACCTCTAAGTTGCTATCGTTGTTCAAACAACATAAATGGAATTGACCGACGCAGCCTTACTGCAGTGTTAAATAACACAAAAACAAACTATAACAAATAAACTGACTAGTGTCAAAACTTTCAATAATCTGACCCTTGGTGTACGCAACGAATTGTTGTGACACATAGATAGGAAATCAGAAAAAATGAAAGCGGAACAAGATAGCATACTTTGAGGAGCTTGTAAAAATGCGCCTATATTCATTGCAAATGATAAACAATAAAAGTCTGCAATGGGAAACCAAAAATCAGTGCAGTTGTTAGCGCAGTGCGTAGTGCATTGGCTTCACAACTAGCTGGTCTAGGTTCAAATCCCAAAGTGAACTCAAAAAGTTTTTCGATTAATATGAAAAATAACTAGGAAGCACCACTAATAAAGGAGTCTGATGATCGGCTTGGCACCCGTGAAATAGTTAAACTCCAGCCAAACAAAGCAGGGGCGATTCCTCATAGTAACCAAGTATATCGGCGGTAAACCAAGAATTTCAAAAAATAAATGTATTTTCAGATATTTAATATTCTTCCGCAAATCAACAGTTCAAAAATTTATAGTTTCAAACACTTTAATAAATGCCTGAACACAAAAAAAAAAGTTTAGCGCAAAAAAAAAGCGATTCCCTTTGAACCAGAACGTGGCATACACAAGAAATAACTTGTGCAGAAAATCTATTTGATACACCGCTTTGCTACCGTAAACAATTGCGGTTACTATTTTCATATAATCTTCAAAAACAGTAGACACAAACATTCCAATAAACGCCTGTAAAAATAAAGAGAAGGTTAAGCGCAAAAAAAAGCGATTCCCTTCCCTTTGATGAGAATTTGGCATACACAAAAAATCTCTGATACCGTAAAAATTTGCGGTCACTATTTGCATACAATCTTCAGAGAGAGATAGACGCATACATTCCACTAAACGCCTGTAAAAATAAAGAGAAGGTTGAGCGCAAAAAAAAGCGATTCCCTTCGACTGAGAAGGCACACAGATACACATTTTTAACTCTTAAGCAACTTTCGTGGTCGTAGTTGTAGTGTTTCTAATGTTTCTATATCAATTAGCACGAAGACGTACGATGACGCACGTGTTCGCCAACACGAAACGATTATGCTCAGCTCATATTCGCTGTTTTGATTTAGGTACATCAATTTCTTCATTTTGAGTATTTAGTACATAATTCCTCTTATTTATGTAATGTACCTATACTCAAATCTTAAATAATATATTAAAGCCGATTGTTTACGGCTTTATTTAGATGACAAATTTTCAGTTTTTGACGTTTTTTATGTTTAAGATTTTTAAGACCTTGAAATATGTATTTTTAGTAAACTTAAGAATAGTCATAAAATGAAAACTTACCGTCAAAACAAAGCGGTAAACAAATCAAATATTAAAGATACCTTTAAGATTTGATAATAAATAAGGCGGATTATGTACATTCTAATTAGATATTCTTATTCGGGTCGCACGTACTTGCTCATGTCTTCAACAGCGGGGTTTAATATAAAATATTAAGAAACTCAAAAAAGGTTTTGTTCTTAAACTGAAAATTTCAATTGAAAAAGAGTTTTCTAGTACAAAATTTAAATTTATGAAAAATTTTTGTTTTGAAAATCGTTAGAGCGATTTTGTTTTTTTTTTTAATAATTTTGTATTAATCAAATTTTTTGAAAATTATTGAAAAATAAATTTGGTATGTCAGTTTTTAGGTCTTATAAAGATACATGTGAAATCTGGAATTTTGAAAAAAAAGCAAACAAAAATTTTTAATATTGTGAAATAAAAAAAAAAATATTTTTTTTTCGTTGATCAATCAAGAAGAACATAGAGAACAAAAAACAAACATTGTCGATTTTTGCTCAACAAAATTGAATGGCTACTAAGGTTAATTTTGACTTAAAAAAAAAATAATAAAAAAAAACATCCGTCATGAATTCGCTAAAAACACTAACTTCTTCTTTTAAGAATTTTTTAAACATTTTATTTAGAAGAAGAAAAAAAATCTTTACGAAAAAATAGCTCTAAGGATTTTACAAATCTTTTTCTTTTTATAACTTCAATTTAATAATTAAAACTGAATATAAATTGTAATTTCAATAATTGTGAAAGCAGTTTTTACTTTACCTATATTTAAATTTTCACTAAAAATATTTTTCGAGTTTCTTAATTATTTTGATTTTTGTATTTTAATATTTGTTTTAATTCATAACTGTCGGACATTATGTGATGTTATTTTTTTTTTTTTTTTAAATATATAAAATTAACATTTTTCCTTACTAAAAACTTTATCATAAATAAAAAAAAAAAAACTTTTGAACAACAACAGTTTTGAGTTTTTTTTTTTTATTATTGTCTTAACTTTACCGAGGGTCGTAGGTAAACCAAGGATGAGGACCAGGAATCGCCACTGAAACAAAGGAATTGACGGAAAAAGCCATTGGTGGAAGCACCTCTAAGTTGCTATCGTTGTTCAAACAACATAAATATAACTATAGTTCTTCGAGAGTTCATAGATATAATGTCTTTTTTTTATTCAAAATCGATTAGTGATAACTACATATATTTATTATGAGTTCTACATTCAATAGAATTTCTTGTAGCAACTACCTTATCAAAACGGTACTCTCTGTGGTAGCAGAGGCAGAGGCCACTTATAAATTACAAGTTACAACCTGAAACAGCTGGCGCACAATCTGAGCAAGCAGGTGCTACTTGATTTATACAGTCTGAATAAGGCTATAGACAGCTGCCTAACCAGATCTTAGATCAAGAATGCAATGAGGAACTCGCAAGCTTTAGCGACATTATAAATATTAATATAGTCTGGGTTGGGTACCGGGTCACAGTGTTATTTCACGTTAATGAGATCGCTGGTGAGCTGGCTAGGACGGGATCACACCTTCAAGAATCTCTAGCTGAAGAAGTGATTATTCCCTTAAGAGTCATGAAAGCTGACAAATTAAATTCCGAACCACTCTTAACGACCCAGTTATATGGGATTAAAATTAGCCGAGGACAAAAACCAAGAAAAAATGTTTTGTGCTCATAACTCGGCTACCAGACCTAGTAGATAGTTTTTGTTTTCAGTGACTGATAGTATAGAATGCGAATAGACCTTTATTTTCGTGTATTATTTGATATGGACTGAATCGGAAAATTGAGGGACCTAGAATTGTTAAATCACTGGAAATTTTCTGAGTCAAGTAGATGTCCAGAAATTAGAGATGGTGTGAAGATCTATTTTTAAAGGGTAAAATGGTATCGCTGGTTGCCACTGCATATTACTTATATTTGTTTAAAAATGTTACATCCGTCTGAAAAAATATCAGTTTCTCTTTTTCACTTTAAAACAAATTTAACTTAATTTTTGGAAAACATTTCTCTGAATGCAACTATGCAACGCAACAGTATTTATTGATTTGAGTAGGATGGGTAAAGTTTCTTAAAATTAAATACGCAATAGCATTGAGCGGAGAATAAAAGAACGGCGAGTTTCATTTGGAGTACCTCAAAAACAGCTTTTTTCAACAAATACATTTTCTTGTTGCAATTGATATTCGTAGCTTTCAGGATCGTTTAAGAAAAAATCTGTATGGCTTCGTCAATCAAACACATCGATTTTGAAATTTGTTTGGTGGTTAAGTTTTGTTTTTCAGAGAATTCTATAGTTCTTTATAGGACATGTTAGCTTATGTGAGGTTCGCAATTCATTTATGTCATTCTCCTCCATATACATTTAAAATTAGACTTTCTAGCTAAATTAGAAATTTCATGACGAACAGTTGGTGTATCATTTACTTATGTAGCGAATATTCTAGGAAAGATAATTTAACCTCTTTCCTAGAATCGGAAACAATATCTATGGTTTTTATAGTGTTGAACTTTTTACAAATCAAATCAGTCTCACTTAAAAGAAGTTTAAATTTTTTTCTAAAGGATAATAACTTTTAAAAGTCGATATTACTCTCTGATCCATAAGCAAAAATACAAATTTCACGTTTTCTGACAACTCATCAATATAAACTGGGTGGCCAAGAGCATTGTCAATTCTAGGACCAAATATTTGAAGTTTAAGTTTTCCTTGTTGCAATAAGCTTTTATTGCTGCAATAGCACAAGTTGAAACCCAGTTTTGCAATAATGATCCTCATCCATGCTTTTTTGTTAACTCGCCAGTGGATAGGAAGTAGATTCTTTGAAGAGCTGCTTGGATTTTCAGATTGATAAATTGAGAATTGGCTTAAATTTGAAATCACCACTTACTTGTATTACAACCAAGAAAAGAAAAAGTCAGTCTTTCCTTGCTAGCTTTAAGTCCTGAAGATACAGTCTCGTCAACATTAAAAACTAGTTTCATAGTCATATAGCCATCTCCATGAATTAACGCTTTTATCTCTGTCAGGTAGCGTTCTCCTAGCAGTTATATAATAGCCTTTAAGAATAATGCTGTGCAAATTTGCTCGTACCCTGAATCTTTCGAACCAGTCCTGACTAGTTTACTGCTTCTGTCATCAAATAAGATGTTTTGAATTACCATTTAACTATATGATATTCTCTGAGAAACCTCAGTGAAAATAAGTTAGTACTAGTTCAGGAGCGAAGAAGCTTTGCAAAATCGCAAAATGAAACTACCCAAGGCCAGTTATTGCATAATGGTCTCTTAGAACACCTTTGTCACAGGCCTCGAATCATGGCCGTAGCCAGGGTGGTGGGGGGGGGGCAAAGTAGGGCAATGCCCTACCTTAAATTTAAAATGCCCTACCTTCAGAAATTGAGAAAAGCCCTATCTTCAAAAATGCTCTACTTACAAAAACGTCCTGCTTACAATACGGCATACATTCAAAAATTATCCAGCTTTATATACCGTGCCTAAAAATGCCCTACCTTTAAAAATTCACTTCTTATGAAAATGTCCTACCTTCCAAAATTTTTCAAGCTTGCCTTGTAAATGCCCTACCTTCAAAAATATCGTGAAAGTCTTAAAAATACTACCGATAAATTTACTAGAGAGTATTTAGTTGCTTCTCTTCAAACTTTTTGATTTATTTATGACAGTTTTAAGACGAAATTTGACGTTTCTATTTCATTAAAAGCTAATGATTTCAGCGCATATACTTTTAGAGTGATCCTCTATAGTATTTAACAAAAATCCAATTTTATTATAAGACGATCCAATTTTTCGTCTTATAAACTTAACTTAACATAAACACATTATTCTTTTAGTTTCACACCAGTACAGGGATTTTAGTTCGTTCATATCGAAAAAATGCAAAATATCAACTAACTTTTTAGGTCTAACAATTTCAATAAGGGAAGAGGCTACTGTGGTCAAAAATTATTTGAGTAAACTCGAAGCTATGTCTCGTTTGTAAGGTCTATTTTAGAATACGCATGTGTTGTTTGGGCCCCTTACTATACAGTTCATATTAATAGATTGGAGTCTGTCCAAAGAAGGTTCCTGAGATTTTGTCTTCGGTTTTTTTATTGGCCCGATAGATATAACTTACCACCATATACTGATCGTCTTAAACTTATTAACCTTCCGACTTTATCTAGTCATAGAGCTTATTTGCAATTTTGTTTTACTGTTGGTGTTATAAATGGTTCAATTTCGGCTTCGACGATTCTTTCTCGCTTAAATTTCAATGTTAGTAACTATTCTATAAGAAGACAGTTACCACTTTGTAACTCATTTAGTAGGTCAAACTACGGCATGAATAGCCCTGTTAATCTTCTTATTAATGTTTATAATAAAAATTATGACTTAATTGATTCAAACGATGATAATGTAAGAACGTTCAGTTTCATATCAAGATTTTATATTCTTAATTCATGATGTTTATGTCGATAACTTAATTTAAACTTGTTTTTTTTTTCTTTCTTTTTTTTCTCTTATAATTTTAAAATTAGTTTGTAAGTTTTGTATGTAATCGTTAGAATTTAACGTATTGAATAAAAAAATAAAAAAAGCTAAATCCGAAAACCAAATGCAGATCTTGTTCAGGCACCAAAAGGCGACTTACGAACTGTTTTCATCTGTAGCGACCTTAGGATGTAGCAGAGCAGTATGCTGCCCGTAGCTTAGTGGTTAGGTGCGTTATTGGCTGCTAAGCAGAACGTCGTGGGTTTGAGTCCTACTCGTACCCATAAAGTTTTTATTTCATCTTTCACGGGCACTGCCTCTTGCGAAGAATTGACAAAACTTTCAAGAGTATCAATCTGTCATGAAAAAAATGCTTCTCAACCTTGCCGTTCGGAATCGGCGTTAAATTGTAGGTCCCCTCAATTCTTCACACGCACCCAAAGAATTGTTGATGAGAGTAACTCACTTAGGCCTTGGCTCTCCAAGAGCTGTCGCGCCACTCTATTTATTTTATTTTTTAGAGCAGTATGTGAATCCAAATTTTCAATCCTAATTACCATCAATAGGCCTCCAAGGATGTCAATGGGACATGAGAGAATGGCTAACCTTGTATTTCTAGCTTTTGAAAAAAAGAACTTAATCAATTGATCTCATACAAGTCCTTCGAGTGTTTAATAAAATGAACAATCGGAAAACTCAACTATGTATTTTAAGAAATTCTAAAAATATTATTTATCACTTTTCGTATGAACTTGTTTTTATTTTGTACAAGCCGACCCCGCGAACTTCGTCTCGCCACCTTCAGAGCAACACCCAGAATAATCATTATGAGTAACACAGATTTTGTTAAAATGCTATGTGATTTGCTTGAGTCCAATTGAAATAGAGAACTACGTATCTGAATTTTTCCAAGCTCTACAACTAACATTCTTCTTTCATCAAAGCATGAAGTAAATTGCACTTTTCTTTGAACAAATAAAAAAAATTCTCTGTTTTGACTATCTCACAAAAATCAGAATTCCAGACAGCTTACGGTTGTCCCCCTTATTTGCTGACTTTCCCGTAAGATTGTCCCAAAAATTTATTATTTACTGAGGCTATATCTACAATGAAAATTTTATAAAAATGCGTTGTGGAGTGAGCGGATTAAGAGTCTGAAATTTTCCAGTTTTCCATTTGAAAATCAATGCACCTGCAATAATATCTATGCAATTTTCCCAATGAGTTTTCCGAGTTTTTCATCAAGAACTTTCTGTTTTTCTATTCGAAAGCCCATTTTGAAACAAAAAAAATCCAAGAAAAAAAGATCTAATTTCCGACCTTTGTTTGGTTTTTGCAGTTTTCCCACTCTTCCATGAGGTTTTTCCAGTTTTTTTTTTCACAGAAATCATCACTGAATGCAACAGTATGAACCATGCAAATTTCACAAATATCTGTTGGGCCATTTGGGAGTCTATAAGAGACATACAAACAAACAAACAAACAAACACACATCCATTTTTATATATATAGAGATACGTGTGCAGGCGCTATGGGGAGTTGAGTGAGCAAAATATGAGGACCGCATTCTGTGAATGGCTTTGAACCCAGAAAAGCTTGCAGATTTTGAATCCGGATGTTGCCGAAAGATTTGTTGGTCCAGTTTTTTGTTTTTTGTTTTTTGTTTTTAGATATCAAGTAGATACAAAGAACAGATTATTTCAATGTTTTATTTAGTTGCAATACCTGATACTTTCTTATAATTTAAGACACTAATAAGGCCCTCCGCACACGAAGCAACTGTTTTGCAATTAGAGTCGCAAATCAGTTGCTCAAGCAACTGTTTTACAACTAGTTTGCGATCGATTTGTGACTTCTCTCCGCACACGAGTACGACCGAATTTTGATTTTTTAATTTTTTGTTCACAATTTGTATAAGAAACTATTCAACATGTCAAACAGTTGTACTGATGAAGACGATTTAATTGACTATTACCAGTACTGAAGACAAAGAAAACTTGTACGAAGAGAACATTGGACCCATCCATACATACAGAAAAATTTGAAATGCAGACTTTATGGCAGCAGAACATTTAAATCAAACGGATGCCAAAGTTGGTTGCTTCCAACATCCAAAAGATGGACACGAACATGAGAGAATGTGTATCTGCTGATGATGGTCTCTATACCAGACATAAAAAACAAACCAAGCCCTTTTCATCCCAATTAAGCTTCTTCAGATAAACTCCTTGAATGATTAAACACCACGTATCTTACCAATATCGTTTACCTTTACGTAATCAAAATCCTAAATGTTATCAACGATCAAATGATTCACTCTTTTTTTTAATTTTCCGAGTTTTCCACCAATAATTTTCTATATTTCTATTTGAAAACGAATGCACCTAAAATTCGCGGTCTTATATCAACAATATTTCATTTGAAAACCAAAGCACCTACAACTCTAATGAGTTTTGCGGGTTTTCCATCAAGAACTTTCTATTTTTCTATTCGATAAGCGATTCTTTAACAAAAAGAACATGCAAGAAACCAAATTCACGTCTATGTATCATATCATATTTCATATTTCCAGTTTTCCGACTCTTCGGTATGGTTTTTCCAATGCCAAAAAAATTCCAAAAATACAACATGCAATATCCATAAATATCTTTTGGGCCGTTTAGAAGTCCATACCAGACATAGAAACAAACAAACACATCTGTTTTTATATATAATATTATAATTTTATTAACAAAAACAAAAAAAGTTGCTTAAGCAACTCAAATTCGACCTACAAAATCAGTTGCGTGCGACTAGTTGGAAACCGATTGCAAACCGGTTGCAAACCGGTTTCATTTCAGTCGAGCGTGTGAGCTCTCCTATAGAGCTTCATATTATACAAAGTTGCTTGAGCAACTGATTTGCGATTCTAGTCGCAAAACAGTTGCAAAACAGTTGCTTCGTGTGCGGAGGGCCTAACTATAGTTAATTGAAAAATATACAAAATCCTTAAAAATAAAAACAAGAATTGTTTAAAATTGTTATAATGAAAAAGCAAGTTTTATTAATATTTTCATTGAGAACAGAAAGACGCTAGCGGTTTCTTATTCTATAAATTGTTCAACGCTTAGGTGTGGATTTCCTTAATTTCTTAGAGCTTTTTGTACTACAGACTCCAACATTGCAGCTTTAAAAGCATTTTTTTAATTCACATATAGAGACGAACTGTAATACTGTACATATAAGGCTATGTCTAGTTTTGGCATACCTGCTAAGGTCGTTTTCTTGTCCATAATGACTATAGAGAACTCACGCTGTTCCATAAAATTTTGCAACGAGCTCTCGGAATCATTCGATGTCAAAAAATGATTCAGCCAAAGCGATGAACTATCATGCGATTTCTTAAACATCGTAATTGAGAGTGAGAGAACGCAAAATTCTACCGTCAACACCAAAGGCACTATCTTCCAAAAGTCTGTTCAACTTCTTGCGTACGCAGATGATATTGATATAATAGAAAGAACACGGCGTGATGTCAATGTCGCCTTTGTGAGAATTGAGGTACTAGCGGAAAAAACACGGGCAATAGCACCAGCACTGAGATCAGACGAAAAATAACTCTTGCTAATCGCTGCTTCTTTGGCCTAAGAAAGTACTTGAGTAGAAAAACCCTCTCTCGTTCATCATTAGGTAAAACTATATAACAGCTCAGTATCCCAGTCCTGCTGTATGATGCAGAAGCATGGATCTTGACAAAATCGGATGAATTGTGCATTTTTTTTTTTTTTATTCAAAATTCATTTTTTTTATTTCATTTTACTTATAACTACTTATATACTAGACAAAAGAATTCAAAACTAGCTTATGATCTAAAATCTTATATTTAACTTACTGGCCCCAACCGGGCGCTCTAAGTAATTCATGGTTTCTTACAGTTAATGCCTTTCGGCTTATGAACTTTGTGTTTTCTTTACTTTATTTTTGTTTATGTTAGAAAATTTAAGAAAAACTAATACCATATCAATTTCATTTTTTTCTTACGAGCTACTTAAAACTAGGTCCTAAAACATAAAACTTAAAATTAACTAAAACTACCTATTCTACCTAACAACTACTTACAAACTAGAACAGCCACAGCAGCAAATCTCTATCATTTTTTTTTATATCACTTTTTGTATTTTTTTTTCTTTCTTTTTTTGTTTGTATATATATATTTTTTTTTTTTTTAATTTCAAATTTGTTGTCCATGTCAATATCTGTGCCACCATGCCTACTCTACTTAAACCTAAACCCAAAACCCTTAGACTAAAACAAGTATGCACGCCGGCCAAGGCTCAAAACCCCACCCCGACTACCCATTATCAAGTGCTGACTGAAGCCACCAGAACTGGTGCTCCTGCTTCACCCTATCGATTCGGTCCCGTTCGGACACAGCCCTACTGAACCGAAGGAGCTCTGCTCCGTGCTGTGCGAGGACGTCGCGATGGTAAAGGAGCCGCCGATCGACGGTTCTCCGCCTGACGTGGTAGATTAGCGGGATCGCCAATCTGTCCTGTATCAGACCGCATTTATCTAAATGGAGGAATGCTTCTGGTGGAATGAAGCCGCTCGAGCGTGCACTTTCAAAATATTCGTCGTTCGGATAGAACGCCCCAAAGATCAAATTATTCGTCGAAGTCATAGCTTTCGCAATGTGACCCCGAATAAGTTTTATCACGAAATTGTCAATTCTGTTGATCCGAGCCTCGTTGTACAGAACCTCGTTAGAATAGTAATGTACATAAGAAGATTCCGGTGTCCGATACAAACCGAGACAGCGCCGAAGACACTGCCTCTCGAACACCCGAATCTTCTCCATTTGAGATGGCGCAACGTTGAACCACACTGGACAGCCATAAACGATCATCGGCCGTATTAGGGCCATGTAGCAAATTACATTCACTCTGGGGTCAAGCCGACTGCTGTAAAACAGCCGTTTCGTCAGAGCAAAGGCTCCTCTGGCCTTAGTCAGAGCAGCATCTATATGTCTGTCGAAATACAGATACTGGTCCAACCAGATACCGAGGTACTTCACTTCACTCTTGCTCGTTAATCGCTGTCCGTGAAGCCCAACGATGACCATCTTGCGCCAATTCTTGCGCGTATCCCTCGTGGCCCCAGCCAACGAGGTCCGGAACAGAATTGATTCGCATTTCTGGACATTTATTTTCAGTTTCCAGTCATCGCAATATCGCTGAATCTTCTCGAAGTCACGTTGCCAGAGAATTCTAATGACTTCGACCTTTGGGGCAGTTCTGTACGCAATCAGGTCGTCGGCATACGCAATTGCCTGGGAAAGGCTACCTATCAGATCGCTGGTGTAAATGCTGAAGAGGATCGACGAGTTCACCGCTCCCTGTTGAAGACCGTTTTTAATTTCAAAGGTGGTGGTAGAAGTTACATTGCCACTTTTGTCAATGAATTGTGCATTGATATGGCCCCGTGTGCATTGATGTGGATAAGAAGATTCAACAGCGAACTTTACGGGTTTTACAACGACACGAACCTAGCCAGAAGGGTCAAAGTCCAGAGACTCAGATGGCACGATCATGTAGAGCACGGATGGACACCAATGGTCCGGCCCGGAAAGGCTTCGACACTATTCCAGAGGGGCGTAGAAGAAGACCAAGACTGTGACTCAGGTGGCGCACCCAATTGGAAGAAGACCTCAATCAACTTGGAGTGCAAAACTGTTGGTTGAGGCCAAATTCCACAACGGACTGTAGCGCCACCTTAAGTAAGTAAGTAATTATTTGTTTTATTTTATGATTTATGTTCAAACTTGCTTTATTCATTACAATATTTTTTAATAATATTTTTGTTAACAATTCTTGTTCTTATTTTTAACGATTTTGTATATTTTTCAATTAACTATAGCCTATTAGTGTTTTAAATTATAAGAAAGCATCAGATATTGCAACTAAATAAAACATTGAAATGGCTATCTACTTGATATCTAAAGGAAAAAAAAGGTGGACCAACAAATCTTTCGCAACATCCGGAATCAAAATCTGCAAGCTTTTCTAAGTTCAAAATGATTCACAGAATGCGTCCTCATATTTTGCACACTCAACTCCAAACAGCACCCGGTCTATATTTGGAGAAATAATAATGAAATATGTTAACCTGAAAACGTTTATGTTTTTCATTTTACCATTGTGAACCTAACGGACATGAGATCACATAGAAAATTTACCAATGCCCTACCTGATATGACTGTTGCCCTACGTTGAATTCAACTCTGGCTAGGGGCCTGCCTCGAAGACCAAAAATATAGGGTTTTCCAATAAGAGGTGTTATTATGACTTCTTCCTTTGGTGCCACGTGAAAGATAAGGTCTACGCCAACAGCCCAGCGTCGATTCAAGACCTCAAAGATGGAAGTCGTGAGGCTATCGAGGACATAGGGCAGCCACTTTGCGATTTGGTTATGGAAAATTTCATGAAAAGGATATGGTCCTGTAAGCGTGCCTGTAAGAAACCTTACGAGCTTGTTCCCTTCGTTCATGTAAGTGTCTGACACACTGGTCTTTATCAAGCTTCATTTTATCAATCAATCGTAAAAAAGTTCTTCTATAAAAATTCCTCAAGGCTCCTTCTAAATGAAATATTTTGGAAAATTACATCTGCAAATACACGAACAACATCAGTCAAATTATAATTTACAAACCAACAAATTCGAAAACAACGTAATTTACGACAGGTTTTAATTACACTAAAGTTTACTCCAAAACTTTATCTACCAGGCTCCTTGCGCCAAAAACAGAGCACAAAACCAAATTACTAGCCCTTGTTTCGATTCACAGGAATTTTCGTCAGCCGTTTCTGGCCTAAAGCGCACGCCACCAAATAAATTATTTAATGGTTCTATCCCCTCAATTAAGTTTTAATAGATCCACAAATTAAAATACACATTCAACAGCGAACATTACATCACAAACAGATCTGGTCTCTCTCCTTGTTTGTGGGCATTGACCCAAGTTTGATTTGATTGTCGTCCTAGTTATGATGGTTTTTAATGGCTGCGTTTAAATAACATTAATAGACATCCGTTTTGTTAAATTTGCCTGCTGATTATTTAATTCGATGTAATATGATTTTTTAATATGGTTTCTGTTTTTGGTTCTTCAATTAAGTTGACGTATGTTAATAATGGGAATTTTTGGCACACATCCTTTAGGTTTTGCTGCTCAAAGTGTTGGAAGTAAATATCCATACAGCTGGGTTCGATTTCAAAAAAGTCTTCATTAGCTACATCGTAACCTCCTAATCGAAAGTACTTTTTTGAATTCAAAAGTCAAAACCTTAATTAAGACACGTGTACCAATAAAACCACCTTGCACGTAACACACAAAAAATTAGAACAACATCAAACTATCTTATTTATTTGCATTCGAATTACCCCACCTAAGTGCTCCCAAGTGGAAATAAAGAGAAGCGTTCCTTAATTCATCTTCATCATTTCGACACGTTGTCATTAGTCAATCCCGATAATTCTTATTAAGCCAAGGATAAGCCGAATGTCTTTGCTACCATGGTCATATCTCTCAATCAGCTGCCATATTAATTCAAACCCCAGCCAAGTCACATCACACCGCACCACCACCGATGTGCTACCATTTTATTCTCCAGCAGAGAGGGAGTCTCTGCCATTGAGTTTATGTTCAAGGACAACTTACGGATTAATTAAGATAAAATACTCTCCGGGGTAATAAAGCTCAATCGTTTTGCCAGCATTGAACAGTTTTAAAATAGCGCCACCCCAAAGGACCATTGATCCATAAAGAAAAACATACATTGAATTCCCTGTGATGGGTAGAGATAGATACCTTCTTCATTTACTTGTGCTGTGGTTTTTCGTTTAATGACTTTCCCTCCAATGAAAACTTGAAAATTTATTCCCATTAATATCTAGGGACATGCTGCTCTGGTCAGAGTGAGGC
This sequence comes from Sphaerophoria taeniata, assembly GCA_943590905.1. NCBI lineage: Eukaryota > Metazoa > Arthropoda > Insecta > Diptera > Syrphidae > Sphaerophoria > Sphaerophoria taeniata. The sequence continues at coordinate 33,896,071 of OX016541.1, forward strand.
CCCTTGGAGATGAGGCAAGTAGCAGTTGGGAATGGAAGAATATTGGGTATCCTTATCCAATGAAACTATATTTTATAAAGCTCTTCATATCGGACTGTTCATTCCATATCCTTGGGGAATTCTTTTGGTTAGCCTTTGTGCAACTATTTTCTCGCCTTGATGTTGGGATAGTTCTTCTATAGTTGGGCAGTAGCCGACGTCGCCAAAGTTTGAGTCTTGACCAAGAATTTATAACAATTCCGAAGCCATAATGAGACTGAAGTAGTTCTCTGTTCTGAGAATGAAAATGAAAATGAGAATAAGATCCGGATCAAAACTCGGTGGCAGGCGATGAAGGCATGAAGGCAACAAAGACAACAGTATTTGCTGTGGCGGCGGCGGTGGTGGTGGTGTTGGTGATGTATATTTACATAAAGGATAAGAAGTTGTGGCTTCATCTTTTGAAATTTAATTGGAGCTCTCTCTTGCTGCTAGGGTATAGAAGGGACTGTCTGGTGAGATGGGATGTTTAAACAAAATTCTCTCCTCTCTTAACATAACTTTTACTCGGCCAACCATCAGCAATGTGCTGTGAATTGGGTTAGTGTTGTCTTTAAGCAATGATTGAGTGTCACAGAAATGAAAAAGGGGAACGAGGACATATTTAAAGGACTCTCGTCAGAGTCTGCATCACTGTTTTGTGGCCAAGGACACTTTCATTTTGCTTCATTTAACAAGAATGTTGTGTAAACATTTGGAAGGGAGTTGTTGTTTAATTAGAAAAGTTTGTTTTAAGAGTTTATGAGCGAGTGATGAAGCTGTCACCGGCCCGGACATCGGATTTTAAAGCATTTTGTTTCTCCTTTTTTTTTTTTTTTGTTGTAATTTTTGTGAAAACAGAAATAAACATTTTTGTATCACATTCTAACCATTGTCCTGTTTTTTTTTTTTTTTTTTGAAGATTTGTTTTTGATTTTGAATGGCGGACATGAGCACCTCACTTCTAGTTTGAAAAAAGAATTAACACTCGGAATAAGTTCTGAACTTAGTTTTAAAACCACACCTAACTGTAAGGATTTGGTGTTGCATCCTTACAAAATTCGAACTTAATTCATATCTCTTTTATAAATGGAAATTCTGAGAAACGAAGAAATTTCATAAACAAATATTTTCGTATAGTTTTCAGTAATGTTTCTAGCCTCAAGCTGACCACTTTATAAAAACCAAAGTTTGAAAACATACCTTTTAACTTGTAAATTTTTTCTTCGAATTTGAATCTGTTGCTGTATATTTAAGGTAAATGTTCTCGGAATAACCGCGAAGGTTTTTAACTACCCGTGAGCAAATATGTAATGTATTGGAATTTCCACTATTACTGAACAATATACGTTACGGAACAAAGATATACCAAATATTCACACTGAGGCAAATCCTTGAAAAGACCAACGAATATCAAAACGAAACCCACCATCTTTCCATCGACTCCAAAGCTGTATATGATAGCATCCACCGCCAAGAGCCGCGTGATACTAGGTATACAATACGCAGTGCAGTGTGCAAATGGGTAACCGCTCCTCTGAGTTGTTTCAAACATCCTCAAGGCGCATCCAAGTAACTTCTTCAACATAGCCGGGAGCAGATACTTCGCAAGGCAGATGTGACAGCTTTCTTCAAGAAATCCATTCACAAATTGTCACTGTTGATAGCAGCTATTTCGAGGTAGTTAAGGAGATCACCTTCCTTTGAACAAACATAGATATCAAAACGACATCTTAATGGAGATCCGACGAAGAATTACCCAAGTGAACCGCTGCTACTTCGGTTTGGCCAATCAACTGGGTTCTAAAACCCTCACTCGAAAGACAAAGTGCCTACTATACAAGAGTTTGATTTTAACAGTCCTACTCTACGGCACGGCATCGGCACCGGCTTTGAGTGTTGGACGGTAGGTTATTAAAAAATTAATGGAGAAATGGCAGGTACTGGGAACTTTCGAAAGAAAAATTCTTCGGCGAATGGATAACAAGATGTGGATGTGTAGTGTCCTGGCTACATCGAGCAAATGGACGAAAACGCTCCAGCCAAGAAAGTCTTCTCTTCGCAGCCTCAAGGTTTGAGACGACCAGGAAGACCGAACCTCTGGTACAAGGACCAAGTACCAGCGAAGCCGGTAGTTCGAGGAACCGTTCCCGATGAAAAACAGATGTGTCTCAGGCTAAGATCCTGCAAGGATTTGGAGTCAGCTAAGTAGGTAGAGCAATGTATTTACATATGTGGATCTGTCAATCGCAACCGTCTATTTGTCTGTTTTTGCCATACGTTGACTATTTAGAACATTAGTTTCGATCCTTCTAAGATTTAAGAAAATCCTCTTATTCCTGAAATTGAATACTGTTGCTCCTTAAGTGTCAGAGCTGTTAACATTATCATTAGTTTAAAAGAAGTCTACTAAGATAAACCTGGGTTTGCCTAAAAACACATTGGCGCTACCCTCGGTTGGTCTGGCTATAAAATACAACATCGCTTAGCAAATTATCTTTAATAATTGATGAAAATAATGTTAAAGGTCCTTTAAGCTTTTTAAAGGTCTATCAAAAACCACAAGAAAAGAAAGTTAAATGTTTACCGGTTTTATTTTTTTTCCAAATTTATTTTTAGGCAGCGCCATGAAGCGTACAAATTGAAGGGTGTATTAAATTACCATACTTTACCTAAATAAAACACCAACCTTTTATTTTCGTTACATACCATACCAATTTATCAGCAACCACTCCCAAAAAAGCAAAATGAAGATAGGAGAGAAAAAGAAGGAGTGAGTTAAGGCTGGGTTGATGAGTAATCGATCAAATTTCACGTCGACCGACCAGGTGAAAGGATATTATTTGCCCTAGGAGACTTTTTCTTTTATTCTTCAGTTATCAATGGTTTTTTCCTCACTTTTCTTTTGGTTATACAATTTTTCTCTTTTTCGGGTGCCTGCCTACTGGATATGCAATGGAATGACAAATCGCTGAACATCAACCTTCAAGCCCTGACTGAATATTACTGTGCGGTTACTTTTGCTTCGTATTTTTTCTCATCTGCTGGTCATTCGTTTCGAATCAATCAACAGGCCAAACCGCAATCCTTGCAAACCTCCTAACCGATCGACGGACACCATGAATGAAAAGTTTATATTTGGGTATTCAAAAATGATAGACGAGGTCTTTTTATAGAGCATTAACCGCAAGGTGTTCAACACCATAAGCCGATTGGGAATTTTGTGGTTTAAAAGAGGTCAGTAGACTTCGCGACGCACGTCCTTCGTTTGAAAACGGTTTTCCATAGTAAATAATTGTGTTATTTCGTTCAATTCGTCATTTGAAAGACTTTTCTTTGGGCGCAATATTACAAGCAACCTTGTTTTGCTTTCAGACGGAAGAAACTTTTAGTCAAAATCGTTATGTTGCTAAACACCGGTTTCTACAAATATTTCAAATGCTGAAATACGTCCTAACTGAAACATCATCCTTAACCAAGTTTATTGGGAGATCTTTTGCTTTCGGCATGATAGACATTGCTTTCATGAAAAATACCTCCATGTTTTCATATTGTGCGTAGAGCACACCGATAAAACCATTTAGCCATTAAAATTGATGGAGCTCACTCCTTTTCGATGTAAGCCTTTGCATGACCGCTCTGTAGGTATCCATTGGATGATGACGACGACAAAGTCCATCGCACTTTGAGGCACAATAAATCCGTAGCAAGCTTAAAAACAGGCAAAAATGATAGCATAATAATGCGATGTAAACATCAGGAAATGCTTTTAATACTAAGTTCATTCGCCCATAGCTATGCCATGTTGTAGCAGCATACGCACCATGGTGGCCCTGTAGGCGCTCGTCTACGGAAGGAGTTCTCTGTCTGCCTGTCCAAAGCAGATCTAGATGGCTTTACAATTGAATGCTAAGGCTCCCATGACTATGCAACGAACTCTACTGGTCGACGACCGACGTCACACAGTAGTGTGCGACGAGTCAAATATAAATATTTTGCTGGTAGAGGCCAGCCCTATTGATACTTGTATTAAATTTATCCTTCAGATACATATTAATTTGCAGCATCGTCCTGTTCGTGTTTTTGGTTGAAGTAAAAATGGCTCGTCTCTTTTATGATCAACCCCTAAAAGAGAGCAGTGACAAAATTGCAACTGCAATATGGTTAAGGTTTGTTTTTGGGGGGCTAGCAAGATAATCCTGCTTTTGAACTTTATTCTTGTTTATATTTTATGTTTTTTTTTAACATATTTATTTTGTTGCAAAGAATTATGTCAGTTGCAGGCAGGAAACAGATGAGATAGACGAGGTTGGCTATGCTTTTGGGATTATGCTTGGAGTTCTTGTGCGTTCGAGTTTACGATGTGCTCGATTATACTATGGGATGTAGAACACCAATATGCTTGTGTACAGTGAATGTAGATTTAAAGTTTATTTAAGTAGATTAAGGGATGTTGGTGTTGTGGCCGTGTCAATGGAGAATGTAAAATAGGACGGAGGTATGTTAAACGTTTTTAGATTATGGCTTGATTCACTACAGACTACACAATGGAAAATAGATGAACCAGTGCGATGAAAGTGGGTTTAAGAGTAGAAAAGATTAAAAAAAACTCCAGCAAAGGTTCCAGCAAAAGTGGAAACACAAAAAGTCTCAAGAACATGTTACCCAGTATTTGAAAGCTCTTGATCTGATAGTATAATAATAATATAATTATATGAAGAAAAATTCAAGCCAATGCTTTTCTCCAACTTCTCGAGCTTACTAAACTGAAACATCTTCTTAATATGGACGGGCGATGGCAAACAGAAGTCAGTTGAAGAATTAATTTTCAGACTTGCTGTTGGTATATGTTGTCATCCCGAGCATTGGTGATCCCAAAACAAATCCTGAATTACTCTTTGAACACTTTTTTATACGAAATTCTAAGTCTAAAAAACAGGTAAGGTGTTAAGAGTTTTGTTCCGCAGAAAAACGTAGATTTTTGTCGGCACTATACAAGACTCACTCATCTAGGTCATAAGAACTTTATTTCTTCTAGTAAAATCTGTCCCGTTGTTCCGCCCATACGATTGTATGTTAAATCCATGCTTTCTTTCATGTAAATTTTTCGTTTGTGTAATATTTGTATTTTAATTACTTCAAACTACTTTTATTTAACAGGTTTTCAAAAGCAGAGACAGGACTAAGTTTTTTGCAGCGAAATGCAGAGCTCTGCTTTTTTTTTTTATAATCAACGCGCACTCAAGGGATTTTTGTCATTACCCTTTATATGCCAAGAGCACAGTGCGAGCATTAGGGAAAGGATAGAGGATGTAGAAGGAGGTGTCGGTGAACATTGGTTTTGAATTCTTCAATATTACAATGACTGGGGAAGACAGAGTGTGGAAGAGTGTTCCACATTCGCGTAGTACGGCTAAAGAACGATTCTCTGTACTTGACAGTACGTCCGAAGTTGGGCTCGAGGGTGAACTGATGGGCATTCCTGGAGGCGCGGGTATTACGGTTGAATGTCTTAAGGGGAGGAATGCAACTGGCTATTTCACTAGAGCATATACCGTTGAAGTATCGGTAAAACAGGGTGAGACATGAGACATTACGCCGATGTTCTAGAGATGTAAATGACTCAACGATGGTATTGTCACCAATCATTTTGAATGCTCTTTTTTGGATACTGTCCAGAAGATTTAAGTACGTCACTGGAGCACCAGCCCAGACGTGAGAATTGTACTCAAGCTTAGGACGTATGTATGTTTTGTAGATGGTAGCCAGATCAGAAGGGGAAAAAAATTTCTTGCATCGCCTTAAGAAACCTAAACATCTTGCGGCATTTTTGGCGACATCGCATATGTGCTCGTTCCACAAGAGGTGATCAGTGATGCACATACCGAGAATCTCGAGATGTTCGGTCTCATTGATGCAAGTGCCACTCATGGATAGTGGCAAGGGGGGTATATCTCGCTTCGACGATACAAGACAGCATTGAGTTTTCGAAGCATTAAACTCTACGCGATTTTGTATTCCCCATTGTACAATGCTGTTTAAGTCAGAGTTTAATGAGCTTATCATATTTTGCCGTTGCAGTTCCACATCCGAAGAGGAAGGATGCGAGTCTGGAAACGAATATGAAAAGCTAAGGGTACTATCGTCAGCGAAACAATTTATTGGATTAGACGTAACAAACAAGAGATCATTAATGAAAATGAGGAAGAGGGTCGGAGACAAAACGGAGCCCTGGGGCACACCAGCATTTATGTTGTGAGTTTCAGACTTGAATCCGTCCAATACAACTTGTATTGAACGATTCGAAAGAAAGTTTCTAATCCAACGAAGAAGGGATTCATCGACACCGAAAGCACGCATTTTCGATAAAAGAGCAAGATGCCAGACTTTATCAAATGCCTTTGAAATATCAAGTGCAACAATCTTACTTTCTCCAAAACGATGTAAAGATTTGTTCCACTGTTCGGTGAGATAAACCATCAGATCACCAGTGGACCTGTTGCTGCGAAAGCCGTACTGCCGGTCATTAAGAAGCTTTCGGTCTTCGAGATATTTCTTGAGCTGATAGTTTATCAGCGTTTCCATGACCTTAGAAAGAAGGGACGTAAGTGCAATCGGACGATAATTGGATGGAGAAGAAGAATCGCCTTTTTTTGGGATTGGCTGGACAAATGCTGTTTTCCAACTGCTGGTCATTTTCATGTGATTGAAACGAAAGAATAAAACTTGAAAAAAAGCAACAAGAAATTATTTCCTGAATATAAAATTTCCTTCTTAAATAATGTGACCGAGCTCAAAGTTCCCAAACAAACTGAAGATATTTTAGTAAAATTTTCAAATGCCATGAAACTTTTTCACTTAACTTTAAAGTTATTCCACCCAAACACACTCTTGGGTCGCATTTTTGATACAAGCAAAGTAACTTCTTCTCTTATTCTCAAATACGGCCTCTTCTCTTCTTAAAAGGATATGTGTGGTGCCAAAAAGTCTATGAACTTAAAGTTCAGAGCAAAGAATAGTTTAAACGCTGAATGAGCATTATCAATGTTTTCAGAGCATGTTATTCATACGTACTGCTTCCTGATGAAAGGTCGGTCGATTCAAATTTCAATATCGTCATTATATCTGTTAGCTTTCTTACAAAATTATATCAAAAAGTGTTTATTTTAAACTTTAAAGGCTAAGAAATTGGAATATAATTTGGCAAAAAAAATTTAAGAATTAAATTTAGAAAAATTCTTTTTATGGACTTATGCCACAAGAAATCGATGGTCACTGGACAGCGTAATTTGTCTGGAAAAGTTGGCTGTTGTTCAAGAGAGCATGGCTGTTAATCATTGATTGCAGCAAATTTTATCCAACTAAATCGAAACCCGTAGTGCAATGTGTTTCAGTTGTTGAATTGCAATAAAACTGTCATCGCATTGTAAGAAAATTCAAAATTATTGTCTGTTATTGTGGCTGCGGATTAAGGATTTACTTACAAATAAACTACAGAAAATCAATGAATACAAATTCACTTGTTGTGAGAACTTTTGCAAACGGTTTGCGGGGCGGCGGCGGTGGCAATGGGATTTTACTGTTTTTGTGGTCCCGTTTTCAATAAATCTTCAAAGAAATGCAAACGTGGACTTTGTGGACTTTTTGTTCCATGACATGTGAAAGTTTAAGCATTTATTCCGTTGAATTTATTGACTAATATTCGAATTCATACTAATATAACTAAGTGCTTTGTCATTAGAAGTTAAAGCGTTAGTTACGTTTGGTTTTGACTAAATCCTCATCCCGTTACAATTCCCGTTTAGTTATATTCTTCATTTCCCTTCTTCACATTACGGAACCAAAAATCCTCCGAAGAATCAATCTTTTTAAAATCTCTGTAATCAATTCTCTTATTTTACTTATCGGTTCAATAACGACTCTCTCTTGCAAAGAACTGACAAAGCTACAAGGAGTAGATATCAATCTGTCAATAAAACAAGTGTTCCTCGACTTAGACGTTATCTCGGCATTTTATTCCCGTCAATGCGTCATGCGTAAAAAAATGACAGTTGAAAAATGATATCACATGTTTTTGCCTTTTTGGTCACTATGGCGTATACGTACTTTTTATTTTATGTTTTTCTCAATAAAGCAAGTTCTTGAAATTAGGCTTAGACTATTATCGGTGTGCGTATGCTAAGAGTCAGCTAATTACGGTTTAATGTCATAAATCCGTAGATCAAAGGTCTGTTAATGACTTTTAACCCTCTTAGGTGGGTCTTATACAACGTAACATAATATGGAGGAGCGTCTAAATTTCGCATAAGTATTACTGGGACAACTAATTTCATTGCAGCTTATGTAATTGAACTTCGCTCCTCATTTACCCGCTTTCTTCCACAGGCCCACGCACTTCCCACTCCCCTTTCCTCTTCGTATAAATAATATTGTTGATGTATTGCAAATAAATACAAAGAAGTGTGCTCCGCTGGAACGATCTAGGGATGAGATATTTTATGGCGGTAAAAAGTAACACTTTCCAATCTCCCAACCACCTTCACACAAAAATATTAATCCGTTGCAACGTGAAAAACTAACAAACAAAAAAAAAAACTGACATATTATATGTAAAAATGGAATGCTAAATGTGTGACGGAATGTTCGAGTAGTGGTAATGTAATGGAATGCTAAATATGTGACGGAATGTTCGAGTAGTGGTTTAGATGGTTTTTAAGCAGTTTGTACAAAATCGACCAAGTTGCTCATGAGATATGGCCAAAAATGTGGAAACCCCATTTTCCCTATAGAACGTGAACTATGCATGAGCCAGCGAAGGTTTCTGAGTTCTCACGATCTCACTGACCCAGAAAACTTTGTTTTCAACTCCGTTGAGGACTCACTAATTTTATACCAGTGCAGTGTTTGGCACCAAATTTTGAGGGAATGAAAGTTCGGTTAGTAACGTGACAGGAGACAAAAGCGGGTAGAAGTAGCGGGTAGAGGGTAATGAGGTATCGGGAAGAGGTTAACGGGTAGTGTGGTAGTGTTGTAGCGGGTTACAAAAGCTTACGTCTTTTATTTACCGATTGACGCGGTACGAAGTTTGCGATGTCAGCTAGTTTTTAATAAATTTCAATAAAATGCTATGGTATTTCTATTTAAACAAACAAAAATTCACAACACTGAATGCGCAAATAAAGTCATTCTTAGAATTCTTTTATGATTTCAGACAAAAGCCAAAACACATGTTCTATTTTGAAGTATTTATTTTAAATCCTTTCACAAAGGATTTGGGTTTCAGTTGTTAAATGAGAAAAATAAACTCGTTGTCTCATTATTGCTGTTTTAATCTTAATTCCATACAAATGAATATTACAAAAGTATTGATTATCGCCGTATGAAAGAAAAACGTTAGCGTATGCAATCATAAGTGCTATAAGCAATATTGGTCAATACATCAAACCAAACATTTCATGTAAATTGGATAATTAAAGCTGATTACAAAATATGCAAAACCAGAAACGCATTGCAAAACTTTACAGCGCACAGCAAAAAAATTGGGTGGGAATTATAGGATTTAAATTATTATCCTGAAGTCAGTTTCAAATAAATTCTAGTTAATTCACAGAGCATTAAAATGGATGCTGCGTAATTACAAATAATTTGATCCATAAACTTAACACGAAATTTTACTGCATCAAAGCGGTATCTAACATTATTTAACAGCCTTGAGGATGATAGGAAAACCGAAAACAAACAAATGAATAACTATTTATTGTTTGAAATTTTAATGATGCCAAATTTAGTTTGGTGTTGTTTGATTCATCTGGTTTTAATATTATTGGCGATTTTGAAATGATGGAGTTATTGTTTGGTTTAAAAATGACCATGACTAAAATATTCAAGTTGTACTTTTCAATAGACTGTTTTTGCTTTTATTCGAAAAAAAAAAGGAGATGAAGTGTAAATCCTAGTTGAAGAAGCTAGTACCCATTGAGAGCATACAAGATGCCTAATGAGTAAAAACTTTTTAACAAATTATGAGTATATTTTCTTCAAAGATATAAGTTTTGACTAAAAAAATCGAGCAAGTGAGTTTAAAAATTTCGAGGAGAACCATTAATTAAAACTCCAACAATCTTCCATCTAAGTTGCTTAAAACTAGTAAAAGAATACGGAACTATAAAACTACAATCATTAAAAAGGACTCTTTCAATTATAATCTTATGGGCATTGTTTTAATTGTATTTCTAACTTTTTCTTTAAGTGAAGAATAGAAGAATCACAAATTGAGTAGCACTTTTCCTCTAAGTACTTTAAATAATGAACATGATTCAAGCCATTGAAAAGTGAGGCGAAAACTTAACATTTCGTAGAACAAATAATGTTTTAATTATGAGGCGGCTAAAACTCCAACTGGATTACTGATGGATGTCTGCAATAAGGATACTACCATCTGGAAGAGCATCATCACCTTAGGATATGTAGTTGTTTTGAAACTCTATTTTAAATTTTGTGCCAGTTCATTGCCTCTTTGAGGCTATTATACTCGTTTTTGAAGTCAAGTTGCTAATAACCTTAATTAAATGCAACTTAATGCACTTAAAGACATAACTTTAGAAGTTCATCTATTTAAAATGGCCGTATGTGGCTTAGTTTGTAGTGGTTAGAACTAGACGCAGGAATATTGGTGTTGGTTTCTTATATTTCATGTTGAAATAAACTTTACTAGAAAGCTAGTTCTTGCTTAACCAAGTAGAGAAAGGAGATATAATAGAATATTTTATATAGTTTACAATCTGATCTGTGGCTGCGGAAACGAGTCTAAGAGCCAGAGCATGGTGCCAATCTTTTACAATTTTGTTTTCTTCAAGACTAGTTACACTATTTGGTGAGGTGGGGCTATGATAGTATTTTAGTCTTATAAGCTCAGGTAAGGTCAAGGATTTCCAGGGTTTGTAAGTAAAATACCGAAATTTAATTTTAGGCCGTTTTCTTCATACGTTATTTCTATTTTAAGTACTCAATAATATTATATAACGGCGAGCACTTTTTTGTGGCCTACAAAAACCGATTGGACATAAGTTACATATCAAACGAAAGCATTTTATTTTTAAGATGTGCAGCGACTGCATATAAATTTTAAAATTCGGCACCGAAATTGTTTAAAACAATATATTAAAATATAAAAAATGAGCTAATCCAAACAAAAAGAATTGGAAATGTGGAACCACAGTGGTGCCAAATAGCTTTTGTGTGCAGGGTGTCAGAAGTGTCATTAAAAATTAAGGTGGGCAGGTTAACCAACATGTTAATTAAATGAACATTCAACGCACTTAAATTTCAAGAGCTGAGTCAACAAGTGCTAATGAAATTATCCGGATGCTGGTGTTTGTCTCATCCTGACGCTTCTGCAAGAACATCAATTAACTCGGTTTCTCCCTCAAATTTGGTAGGGCATTATTCCTATCAATGGGTAATCGTCACCCCTGTACCGGGTAAGAACCCGTATTTGGTATAAAAGAAACGGGTTAACCGCTACTGGGCGTGGGTAGTTACAGTCGAAAAGAGTAGAATTGCCGCGGCCGCCACTAGAACAGTCGCTACCGAAACGCGTACTACGCGAATGTAGAACCCTCTTCCACACTCTGTATTTCCCAATCATTGCAATGTTCAGGCATACAAGATACAAGTATATACCTTAAATGCTCTTGAGTGCACGCCTTTTATAATAATTTTAAAAAAATGAAGAAAAACCGTTCGTCAGCATCCTGATTGGCCCTTAATAGTGAGGCTTCAGGCACGTAAAGTCCACCATCAATGAATGGCATTATCTTAGAAAAGACATGATTGGAAATAACCACGGGCCACGTCACACTGAAGTGTGCTCCACTCGTTCACTGCTCACAGGTTTTTAACTTGTCTTTCGTTGTTTCATTCCACTCTACCAGCCAACCTTTTGATAAAATGTGAACTATACGTAGAGTGACGTCGAAAATTACATGGGTTTCGGTTTCGGTTCTGTTTTTTTTTTGACTTTGTAATGCATCATTACAGGGCATCAGATCACCTGTCGATCTTTTTGTTTCGTTTTTTTTTGTTTTTGGAATTGGCTGGACATATGCTAGGAACGAAACCTTCTGAGTCATGACTCTCACTGTCAGTGTAGAATCGGCGGCAAACTATCTCAAGAGAGCGAAAAAATGGAGTGTTGACGAGCTTAGGAACTGATAAAGAGGAAGAATTTATCATATTTCTCGCAAAAAATTCTTACTACATTTTCGACATTGCAGGAATTTTGACATCGTTTTTGGTCATGCATTAACAAATTTACAAATCCCATCGAATATGGGCATTGCAGAACTTCTGTTTGAACAAGTCCCGGTCTTCCTTAAGAGTCAAGACGCAGGAAAATTACTTACAGCTTGTATGAAACCATAGTTGTTCTTATTCAAATATGGGAAAAACAAATTTTGGATAAACGAGGTTTGACGTGAGGTCAAAGAAACTCGAATCGATGTTATATTTTGGCCGAATTCAGTCATTCCATTTTCGTTTAATCTTTTAAAACATTCAATTCGTTCACACGCCATCCATCCGACCAATGGAGTATCCAGTTTATCCTCTTCAAAGTATGAAGGTACAAAATACATGTTCGCACTTTTGAAAAGCCAATGACAGACTTTATACATATATGTATATATGTGTGTCCAAACAACTCCTGCGTCCTGCCCAGTAACTGCATAGAAATATTTTAGCTTCAAGTTGCATTTCACTGCACCTACATACTTAAATTCGAACCATTCTGGTCATCGTCGTTGTTGGCACTTAGCTCTAAGCTGTATCACTCTTTAATTTCGTTATCCTGCACAATATTCCAGGGGGACTAGATTGCGAATAGCGACGCGAGTGTTTGTCATAGATAGACAGGGACACGTTTAATTGAATTGTTGTTTGTGTGTATGATGTGTTTCTGTGTATCATATGGGAGAGAGAACAATCAAAACCACCTTCCACACCCATCACTAAGGATTGTAAACTTTCACAAAAGCAAAATGCAATTTAATTCGAATAGCTGCGATCTCCTGTGTTCGGTCGTAAATTCAACGTGGGTCTGAGCTCTTGAACTAAAATGTTTGGTCTCACTTCCTTGCGGCGCGGCGGGCGGCGAGTCCCTGGGCTCGGTCCGGGTCCATAACTCTAGCTCATAGAAAGGAAGAGGAACAATCAAATTTTACAATGAGAAGAATTTCGGAAGTGAATTTGTTTTTTGAGTTTGCTCACTTGTGAAATGAGTTCAAAAATTGTGTTGTTGAAGTCGGAAAATACTTTGTCTGATGGCTTACAACTTTACAACATGACAAAACAACTCCCAAAAACTTTATTGTCCTTCAAAATGATGTGAGTATACAACTAGGTTGCATTAATTACCTCCACGGTCCACACAAGACACAACCTAACAGCGACACAGACATACCCTGTAAAAAGATTAAGTTCATTCTCTTTGGCTGAATGTGTACAAGCCATTCGAGGACTAAAAGGAAAGGGCAAGTTAATGACTTTATTTTTGGCATAACACACATTTAGCTCGAGAGATACAGACAAGAGAGAGCGAGAGATCTGTTTCCTGTTTCCGCCAATCTGAACGTTAGAATGAGTTTATGACGAAGCTAGGCTATGGCTCCGGGCACACAAAACGGCGGTCCTTTGGCTTCATTGAGTTGCTGCGCCTAGAGCAAACTTTCATGTGTCTATATCCAGTGATACCCTTCAAGCTTCAAAAACAGAGAGCCAACCAGTGGACTTATTTTTGGCAAAAAATAACTCAATCCCATTTTCCCCATGGATGTGTACAAGTTGTATGAAAACTTTTTGTAGTGAAACCTTATTACCCCACAAACCTATATCGCGTTGAAGATGCTCTTGGGTCAATGCAAGGAGAGGCGAGGCAAAATAGAATTAGCGAAATCCAAATAAGCATTTTAATTAATTTGCCAAATGACTTGGCCGGAGAGGAGGGATCCTTTTTAGCAATTTATGAAAAGCACACATGTATTAAGATAGAAGAGAGCGCAGAGCCACCACTTCAAACTAAGAACAAAGTTGCTACATTCAGCTTCTCTTTGGCTAAAGACGGGCCAGAGTCAGGTGGGTTGTTTGGTGGCATCGATAGTGTTTACAGACGAAAGTGTTTTTGTTTTCGTTCAGACGAATGACGACGACGACGACAACAGGACGACGGCGAACGGTCGGAGTTGACAAAGCTGCATAGCATAACCTACTTAATGAGCTGGGTTAAAAGGTTTTAAGAATATTTTGTGTGCCATCATGAGAGAAAACGAAAGGATAAGGTAGACATTGAATTTAATTGCTTTCGGATTGTTTTTGACTTGGGCACTCGTAAATTCCAAAGCAACTTTGGATTTTAAATCTAATTGCATTTACTGGGATTTTAATTGACTTGATTTTTTTTTTCTTGCTGTCTTCAATTTATTGAATGGAAAATTGCAAAATGCAGAATGTTTGTCTGACTCAAGGCACAGGATTTTGTTTCTGGTTGTGATTTTGTTTAATGAAGCAAATTTAATTTAAAAATTAATTATATCCAAAGAGCTCATGGATTTTCTTTCAAATTTGTTATTTCGTTTAAAAATTTGTGTTTGTGTTTGATGTATTTCGAATTACCGTAGCCATAGGTTTGAATTTGGTTGAAAATGGATACTGAAGCAAGTCATTTTGATGACCCGGATTATTGCTGGTTTTTTGGACTTTACGGATTTTTTCTGATTGTTTGTATTGCACTGACTTCAAAAGTCGTAAGGCCATTTGAAGAAATCGACAAAACTGGAAGAGTGAAACGGAAGCTAGATTTGGACATTCCCATTATGTTTTGGATCGATTTTCATTTGATTGTTGGGCTGTTGTTTGTGACTGGTTATTTTGTGTATATACTTGATTAAAAGTGTTAAATAAAATGTGCGGATTAATGGATGTGTGCTTACTCAAGGGCAATTTATCAACTCTTTAAATGCCAACAACAGGAAAAGGAAATGGGTTGGATATTAGACGTGCGTTGATCTTGAATGCCTGAACATTGCAATGATTGGGTATGGCAGAGTGTGGAAGAGAGTTCCACATTCGCGTAGTACGGCTCTTCATTTTAGAGTACATCCGCAGTTGGGCTCGAGGATTAACTTTTGGGCGTTCCGAGAAGGGCGTGTATTACGGAGGTATTGTTTAAGGGGAGGAATGCAACTGGCTATTTTACTAGAGCACTTACCGTAGAAGTAAGGATAAACCTGAGAGACACAAAACGTTACGACTGTGTTCCAACGAAGTGAATGAGTCAGTGCTTGCTGTCTCTATCACCAATCATTCTAAGAACTCTTTTTTGTATACCATCCAACAGGCTCAATTATATAACTGGAGCACAAGCAGGGCTGAGCGTTGTACTCAAGCTTTGGAAGTATTTAAGTCTTATAGATAGTATAGCTACATCAGACGGGGAGAAGTGATGGTAAATGATGAACATAGTAAGAATCTCAAGATGTTCGCTCTCAAGGGTAAAGGGGAATGCAAGTGCCATTCATGGACTGTGGTAAAGGAGGTTTATTTAGCTGTCTTGTAGGGTTTTCGAAGCATTAACCTCTTCGCGGTTTATTATTCCTCATTGTACAATGCTACTTAATTCAGATATTAATGACCTGGTCAAATTTTTATGTTGCAGAAGGGGAGGGCTGTTAGTATGGGAACAAACATGAAAAGAGATCATTTATATAAATGAGAAAGAAGGTCGGAGACAAAACGGAGCCCTAGGGCACACCAGCATTTATATTGTGGGTGGCAGACTTGAATCCGTCTAATACAACTTGTATTGAACGGTTCGATAGAAAGTATCTTATCTAACGACACGGAGTGATTCATCGATACCGAAAACAAGCATTTTCGATAATAGAGCAAGACATTATCAAATGCCTTTGAAATGTCAAGTGCAACTGGACATATGCTATTTTCCAACTGCTCGGAACGAGGGCTTAAGAATAGGATAGATGGAAAAGCTTACGCAAGGTTTTGCCAGCGTGGAGGAACACGTCTTCAGAATAATAGAGGGAATACCATCTGATCTTTTAGTTAATTAGGTTAACAACGTTCCGAAGCGCTGCAGTCTTGAAGGCTATAGGTATGTTCAGGAGATTTATGCCTTTTGACTTACTATACATGGATGGTAGTGATAATACAAACTAAGCTGCTATTTCAAGAGCTATAGTTCTTCAAACAATTTTTTAAATTGCGAAATCCGGCTCGAAGGACCAATGTTTGGCTGACAAGCCTGAGGTGACATTTTCATACAAAATTTCATGAACTTTGTAGAATAAGACAAAGAGAAGGTTAACATTTAACAAATATTCACTGTCGAAGTTACAGATTTTGACGAGTGAAATTTTATTTTATTGACGTGAAGTTGGTTCTAATTTGACTTTAACAAAATGTTTATAATTTATGCCAAGTGTAAGCGTTCAGGTGCACAGACATTAAGCTAGAACCAACAGTCCGTTAAAAGTGGAAATATCATGAGGTAGCATATTGGCAGTATATAATGTTTAGTATTGTCAATAACTCCATCTTTCTTTCCTCTGTTTGAAGTTGTTTTAGAGAACTCACATTAACATCAGAACCACAAAATTTTTGTATTGATCGATTATAAAAAAATACCTGATTAACTTTTCATTTTTTCCTATTAGAAGCAACTGTATATGACCTAGACGTTTCTTTTTAAATATATCCAAGAAAATGTAAACTTACACGAAAACTAAACGTAACAACTTCAATCAAAAATTTTGCCCTTTACGTAAAAACGTTTTCCCTTTATAGGTCTACATACATACATCCCTACATTAATGCATACAGATCTCACAAAAAGATGCATTCTTGAATAAGCACATGCATAATGTACCTAAAAGCATAAATTCTCTTCTTTTGTAAGATGAACTTCGCAGATGCACATCAAAGATACACATCTTCTTTTGATTGCAGAACTGAGTTTGTGTTGCTGTCAATACCGACGAAGACGGTGTGATGTTGATGTTGACGTTGCTGTCGGAACTTTCCATATTAACATTAATTTCTCCTAACAAGTTATGCCAAGGTGATATAACCTAAACCGCGAAACGACAGGTAAATTATCCTCCTATGATTCGGCTATGAGTAATAAAAATCGTTTAAGATGAAGCAAACTTTTTTTTCTTTCTCAATCTCTTTCTCCGATGATGCCATAATGAGATATGGGGAGATGTTCGTTGCTCAGGTGGAAGAATGTTAATATGAGTACTTAAACTTGGCTTTTAGCTTTGATCAGTTATTTTTGAGTTCCCTTTACATATTTCTGTATGTATGTTTGGAACACACCCATTTATTATTAAATTCCATACAAAATATTTGTGGTTTATTTTTTTGTTTTCAAGTAGCTGACAGACAAAATGATGATGTGATAGAGAAAGTGAGTGCTTTTGTATGATGGTGTGGGAAGCGATGAAAACGTGCTTGCTTAATGAATTTTTGATAATTTGTAAGGGTAAAGGGGAATGGAAGAGATGAAGATGTTTGAGTTTGCGGTGAAACAATTGTTGTGTTCATTAATTAAGGTATTGATGTTTTAGACGTGTCAACGAGATTGACAGATTTAATAAAGAGTTAATAATAATGTTCAGACAGGTGCGGGTACACGCTAACGTGTTCCTTAACCAGATGACTGAGCAATGATTTATCTTTCTGTTTGTGGCTCTTCCTTCAGGTGTCGAAGAGATATTGTGCATAATTAATTAGTGATATTTGAATTTTGAAGTATACTACTTTAAATTAAAATTTTGAATACTTTTTCACTCGATCTTTACCACAAAATTTAAGAAAAGCTCAATTAATTTTTTGCTTTTTTGCGCGGGTCGGGTAATCTTTGCGTTTTCGATTTAATTGATTTTGGGATTTTATCACTCAGGAAAAATAGTCCCAAAATTCCCAAAGGTTCTAACTAACTTCGGTTTCGATGAAATTTGGCAAAAAAATTTGTTTTTCTTAGCATATTATGTCATTAATATCTATATAAGAAAAAAAAAATAGGGGGCCTAAATGATGCCCTGTGAAACACCAGGGTTGATGTAAGCAAAGTTTAAAGCTTATCTATAAAATTTCGATAATGTTCTTTTATAAAAGAAAACTGTTCAAAATTGCTTAGTTCTTGTGCTTTTCAATACATGAAAAACAGTTTTTTTGTTATACAAAACCTCTAGCATCATGAAGCTTTTTATATTTTTATCAAAACAAATTATAATTCATTGATCTGCGATTTCGCATTGTCAATATATAGCTTTCCAAACATTTTCAAATGGTACTTACACTTATTTGTTTTAAACGTTAATTTGTTTAAAAAATTTATAAAAATGTGCACGATTGGAATGCACAAAATCGTTCCTGTATTATAAGACTTAACTCACAAAAAAAAACATTAAGAAATAAAAACTTACAGTTATAAAAAAATTAAAATTGAAATATCTACTTCAAAAAAACATTTTATCTGAAAAAATTGATGCCATAACATTTGTTGCTCCGATTTTCCACTTCGTCCACAAGGAAAATTTTCTTTATCACCAGTTATAATAGCCGGGAGCCGGTGACACTAAAACTGCGACATACAACTGGAATAAAATATGTAACTCGATGAAGGTTAAATTTCATCATTATCATCATCGTCGGCTTGGCCAATGATGTTTCCCCCTTCATCTGCGCTTCAACCGGGATCCGGTCCAGCCCTACTTTAGCACAATCTTACATGTATCTCGACGCCAGCCATCCAGTTCCGCACCATAAACCACCCTAAAGTATCCTGGTCTACGGCATCCTCCCAGCGCAAATTTGGTCTGCCACACTGTTTCCTTACCATGAATTGTGTCGCAAAGGACTTTCCGGGCCGGCTCGTCTTCGCTCATACGAGCCTTGAGTCTAGTCTAGTAGTCTACCAAGCTTAATTTTTGCATCAAGCTTGCCTCGCAGTAGGTTTGATATAGCTCTTGATTATAATTCCTCCGAAATCTTCCTTTCTCATAAACGGGGCCACCTATTTTCTAGAAGACTTTTCTCTCGAACGCGAGAGTGCCTTTGGCTAAGTACCTATGCCTCAGATCCGTGGTAAAACTATCATCTTATAAACAGAAGCAGTTTCGAAATAATGGTAAGATTTTTTGATGTAAAGAGCCTTGAAAGACTAAATTAGGTTCTGTTGGTCAGGCGCGGATTTAGAGGGGGGTCACGGGGGTCATGACCCCCCCCCCCCAAACAGGCTGTATTTAAAAAAAAAAGTTGAACCAATATTTTGCAAACCGAATAACAAAATAAAAAACAAACGAACAAAACCTATTTTTTGCAAACTTAAGAACCGGGACCTAACCAAACGATCACAATTAAATTACTCTTTTGCCCTCTGAAAAAAATAGAATAGAATCAACCATTTTTTTACACAATACTGACATTTTTTATTATTTTTTCTGTATTTGGATTGTAGCTATAGTTTATATGCTAGCATCTGTTTACAATCTGTTTACAAGTTCCAACCAAAAACATAATTTATAACACAAAATGCAAGCTTCTATTTTGTTTCGCAAATCTGTTAATGATCACATCGTTGTCTAATTCGATGTCATGATTGAAGTGTAGCAATGCAAGCCGGGTGAGTCTGTCTCAACCAAGTTTTGAGGCGATAGAGTTGAAAAACTCCTTTCTGCAGTGGCTACAGTAACAGAGAGCGTTTCCAAAATCGTAAGCAGTGTGTGTATTAATAGCCGGATAAATTGCCATCACACGCTTCAAGGGCGAGAGGAACCGAATCTGGGAGTTCACCGCCGTTTTCAACAATTCGGTTCCTTTTAGCTACCAACAACTCAAATTCGGCAATAACGCTCGAAGAGGGAGAGTTCAGAAGCTTCTGGTACGTTTCTGCTACAAGCTGAACTTCTTCAATGTCTTCCGCTGTATAGGAAGTCCGAGGCAGAAATAGTCTCAACTCAAAAAGCTTTATCACGTCTGGAGAGAGCCTTTCGTTGAGGTCCGTCACAACGTTGTCCAACAGAGGAATGTGAATTGCTCTCCTGAAATATTCCTCCGGGGTTTGATTCCGTTGGTGGTTATCTCGATGTTTTTGACGAGAAACAACGCGTGGTACTTTCAACTCCACATCCGACTATGTTGCGAGATTTTCAGTTTCAAAAAATAGCTTATTTCTTCGTGAGTTATTTCACGTCACCGCTATTGATACTTCCTATAATTGATACTTCCTATAAATTGTTTGAAATTTTTTATTTCTCACTAACTACTTGTTTAATTATGGCACATAAACATTTAATTTAAGGTGCAGGGAACTAGCTTCACTGGGAATTAACTTCACATGGGAATTAACTTCACCTCAGGTGGGAACTATCTTCACTTTTTTTTGGTGAAGTTATATCCCAACTATGGTGGGAAATTACTTCATCAGAAATTTGTGTAAAGTTATTTCCCACCCGTTGTTCATAGATTTTAAGAGAAAAAATCAGCCGAATGAAAAAAAAAATTATGAACATACGAATTCAAAAATGCCATGTTTCTTTAAATAAGTAGCCAGAGCAGACAAAGGACTTAAATTCATAATTTGAGCTTCAGCTTTTAATAAACTGAGCGCTTTTTGTATATTATTTGGACTAAATAATGGTTAGGTAAACAAGGAGATTTATATGGGGATTGGGATTGGTCCTCCGCTTTGATATAGTATCGTGAATAATGGAACCAACATCCTTTGAGGTCTACTTCGGGAAATACAATGTACAAAGCGAGTCGAAATTTTTTTTGCCAAACAGAGAAACAATTTGGGGTGTGAAAATAAAAAAATTTCGGCTCGCTTCGCTCGCTTTGCAGCGCTACAGTATAAATTAATTTTTTTTGCACAATTTGCACTAGCATGTTTTTTGGTACGATGATAGTATAAAAAAATATTTGACATCATTTTCAAACAAAATTGGTAATTTATACATATTTGAATTGATCAACTTAATTCATATTTTGTTGTAGTAGGAAATTAATCATTTTTGTACATTTGCACCATTTGTGATTTGAAAAGTATACATTTTGTTTATCCTAAATCTACATTATTCTTCTACAGTTAAAAAAAAAAATTTAGAAAATCGGTCAACCGGTTTAGCTAATTAGTAAACGTACAGAAAAAAGCTATTCATTTATACAGATTCTTAAAAAATCATGACCAACTTCCAATGCTAAGCAAATTTTTCAATGCAAACATTAAAACAGAAAAACATTGGGGACCCCACGAAATTTTCTTTCACCCCACTACTGGAAATAAATTTGTCATTGATTTTGATGCGAAAGTAAACTACACAACATGATAATAATAAGTAACTCTTATAAAGATAAGTGAAATTAATTCCCACCTTCTGTGGGAAATAGCTTCACATCAAAAAGTGAAGTTATTACCCACAGAAAAGTGAAGTAATATCCCACCATAGTTGGGATATAACTTCACCAGAAAAAAGTGAAGATATTTCCCACTTGAGGTGAAGTTAATTCCCATGTGAAGTTAATTCCCAGTGAAGTTAGTTCCCTGCACCTAATTTAATACCACAATCAAAACCTTTTTTAATCGACTTTAACCTTACGTGTTTAAAACAAAGAAACGGTGGTTCGGGAAGCTAGTTTATTTTTTTCTGTCAACTTTGATTTTTTATTCATTCGAAAGTGTATTGAATAAAAGCAAGTACATAACTTTGTTTTTATTTCTTCAAAAACGTATGGAAACATTAATTTTGCTCATAACTTCTGAATAGGTGAATTTATGAACAATTTCTAACCGTTTAAACCTTCCCTGATTTATTTATTTGGTTATTCTTGTTATTTTTGATTTTTTTTTATCCTGTGAGCTGTGACCCCCTCCAGAAAAAAATTCTAGATCCGCGCCTGCTGTTGGCTTTGGGTAACCGCCCGCGTATTTCTTCTTCCATATCGTTATCGGCTGCTATTACTGAACAGATACCTAAGGAAATTGAATTATCGCACCACTTCGAATTCATGCTCCTCCACCTTAACAGAAGTTCTTCTACTATTGACAACGTTTTCTGCAGACGGGGCCACCATGAACTTATAGTTTTTCCCTCATGCAGCCCCAGGTTTTTTGCCGCCTGCTCGATCTTGTTTGTGGGTTCCCTCCAAAAATGTCAATCGTCATCTGCATATGCAGACAAGAAACAAGAATATTGCGAAACACGAATGAAAATTAATCGTATGTAGTTTCAATGAATTTGCTGGCGAATTTAACTCTTGAATTGAACGAAAAGTATTAGAACAAAATAATTCAGGTAAAGTAAAAAGCATGTTAAAGTCATTAATCCATTCCATAGTTTTCTTTACATTAAAAATTTATTTTCAAATGGCATCTTTATAATGATAATATGCTGCTTCTGTTATCTCAACACTCTTTTTTCCATCAATGTGACTTTCTTCACGCACCCCAAACCCTCAGCTAACCCGCGGCGTTAGTAACGATTGAATAAGCGACTTGATCGGAATTCCAACTCGATTCAATTACGATGCCTATTCGAATTGTCAATCACTTCATTGCGAGTTGGACTCGGTCAGGTGTGGTTGTTGTCATTACCATCGTGTCTGCGCTATGCTCAACGCTTAGCATCGCCGGCCTAAGTCAATGTCATAACATTCAGCTTGATGTGTGTTGCAGTTCCAGTTATTTGTTTTACTCATCTTTTTCTCGATAAATTTATGTTCCTATGATGCAATGTTGTGCTGAATATTTTTCAAACAAACAAAGCGGCCGCATATGTTGCCATCACACCAGCCAACTTGGTAAACACAGTGATGAAGATCGTATAAACACAAACAGGTTACAAAAAAAACTTTCGTTTTCGTTTATTTGAGATTTTTGTTTTCTGAAGAGGATGAAAGCGGAATATAAAGGAGAAACGCTAAAATCAAATAAAGATTTATGCACAACAAAATCTCACACTTTGTTGTAAAGTAAATATTTTCTAAAGGTTATGAATGGTAATTGCGGTGCTATTTCGAGGAGAGGCTTGAATACGGATTGTTAAGTGTCTTGAAGGTCTTTTAAACCTATGCAAGGTTACACAAGTTCAGGATGAATAAAAAATTGAGGTAACAACCACATTAGATGCCGATGCATACATATTTGAGAACTGGGAGCTTAATTGCAAAGAAGTCTTCATCAAATGTAGCATATATCAACATTCCATTATTCTATTTTCTTGATCATAAAACCATTTGTCACAAATATGCAGAAGAAAGCAATTCGACATACCACCAGTGACCAAAAAGCCATTTGATGGAAACCCATTTCTAACCTTAGCATCATTGCCATTCTACGAATTGGTCACATCAAAAACACTTTTGGAATTAAAACCATCTGTTTCGTTCATCGGTTACAATAAAATTGCCATACGCTCTACCTTGCCGCCTCTTTATTTTGTCATGTTGTCGAGTCTGCTCCAATTATTGTGTTGTCCATGCAACAAATTGGCTCGATCAAGAATCATAATCTTCTCCATGCGACACTCGAAACTTGCCGTACTCACACATATGTTTGTGTATAGCAGAAGAATTCGGAACTGATGGAGTTGGTGCTTATAGATGTTGATAGCAGCTGATGGTGCCAGAACTATACTATTGCCATTTGCCAAAAGCATCAGCTTCGTCTTGCTAGCCAAAACCCATTTCAATATTCCGCAATTCCGGACATCCGAGACTGTTGTTCGGAAACACCATTAAGAGGTCCTAAGCATTTGCAAAAACAACTACTATCATCGGCGAGGCAACGGACAGGACATTGAAGCATCAATAACTTCGTCATGCACAGTTTTACCTATACAAAAGAGAGACAACCGGAGAAGAGGCTGTCCGATTTCAACTTGGAATCGGCTCAAGTTCTTTTGTGGGCGATTTCAGTTAAAGGGGATGAGATGTCATTCTAGTGATGCAAGTCCTCCCAAAAACCAGACATCATCACCCGGTGTTGTAATTCGGGTAAAAATATGCAAAGTTTGCGGATGTATTGTTGTCGGCGTTCGTCGTTATTTAAAGCAGAAACACAATGGCGCTTTGCCGTCGATTTTGACAACTGCGAAAAGTTCAGCTATAGGAAATCTGTGTAACCTCACACAATGACGCTTTTCCTACGTACGCTTTTTTTGACAAACGTAAGAAAACGTAAAGAAGCCACCATCTGTCAAAAAAAAGTTCAACTTGGTTGAACTTTTGCTTTGTCTGACAGCTCAACAGCTGTTTGTTCATTTGTTGTTTGGAGCAGCGTTACCACTTTAAAAAAAAAATGGAAGCGAAGTAAATTTGGGAATAAAGCGAAGTAGATTGAGAAAAAGCGAAAAAGATTTTAAAATAGTGTATTTTATATTGACCATGAATACATAGACAGATCTACAATTAGAGCCGTGTGTGAATTGTATTAAAATGTGTATACAAACTTGACTTTCGATTTAATTTTGACACTACATGGCGGATATGATGTGTTAAAATTTAACTAGCAAGCTAAAATATGACACTAGTGCTTAAATTTAACCAACATTCCAACCCAAGTTGCGCACGGCGTAAAATATTAAACACTTTAATACAATCACGTAACTCATACTTTGCGTATATGTATGGGTTGACATTTCGTGTTTGTAAAGTGTGTCCGCTTATTGTTCGTGTATAAGGATAGAAACTTATCGATTATATATTTTCCTGATGAAAATAAGAGAACTGTAGGCATAAAATTACTCAATGAGTTAATCGAAGCAGATTTTGGAAATATCAAGTAAAATCGAGTGAAGTAGATTTCAAAACATTCTTGATGGTGCGAAGTTGGAATAGATATTCAAAGTTTTTCAAAAATCGAAGTAGACTACTTCGAAAGGAGTAAAGTGGCAAATCTGTTTGATGATGATGGAGGGAGAACTGTCATTCAAAGCACACGTGAAGCGGGTGCATCGTAACGCAACGACGCGTCTGCCTAAAGCGCCATTGTGTTTCTGCTTTTAGTTTACCGCTACAAACGATATATCTTTCGGTGTTGGCAAGTGGCAGGAGAGAATGTATGTTTTCTAGCAGACAAATTGAAAATTACTTTAGAACAGGTTGGACCGGAGCCGGAGGACGAGCGACGTTTTACGCTTCCACACAGCGCATCAGCGTACAAATTCCAATGAAGCATAGTGTTCAACTCAGGCTGCCAAAGATGGCAAAGGAGAGGAATTGTCGTTTTGTGCACTCATTTGATTTAAGTTCAATGTTTATTTATGACTTGAAAAGTTTCGTTATTTTGCTATAACGAAGGTTTTGCATGTTTCAAATGACAATGTAGGATTGGTGGACGTGGACCACATACCTAGGTTGTTCACTTATCTACATATTTTCAGTATTTGGTCTTGTAAGTAAAACGAAAATAAGTAAAGTTTGCTGGTTGGTGGGGTCTTAGGTTAGGTTATATGGGCTGATAGCTGATTTTGTAGCCGTCATATGTAGATCCTTTCTGATACCCCGAAGTATTGTAACTTCCTGAAAAAATTATACCAATGAATCCTATGGTTGGTCGAGCCGTTTGGAGAGGTTGGAAAAGTTCTTAGGAGATTGCTTAGGAGTTCCGATAGTTCTTCTAATTAATTAAACAAGTTGTTGCCTAAAATTTTCCAAACATCACTTTGAAACCGTGGATTGTCGTGAGGTTACTGAAGAGTGGGACCTGCCTAATCTGCCTTGTTGCCCTCTTCCAGGATTCTAAGTTCAAGAAGTTGCCATTCGTCCTCGGTCAGGTTGAGTGCGGGCCTACCATAATCAGCTATAGTGACTTTTTCTATTCTTTGTTATGTTTGGTGAAGAGCAGGTCGGTAAGTTGTTGGCATTCCTTGTCCTTTTGCAGTTGCATGGCGCATTTTCAGGTTAGGGGGTCACCGTGTTTGGGGTCTTGATTGTGTATCGCGTTCTGTATTTTCTTGTTCAATGTTCAATGCTATCCGCTCTTTACCCACATGCGACTCAGGAGTCCTATTGGGAAGGCGTCGCGTCGTACGGCCCTATCAGCGTTACGTTTCTATCAACTTCTTATTTTGTTTTCATTGAGGGTCCCAGCTCTACATTGTTTTGTTTTGTTGTGTAACGGTTAAACCGCCGATAGTAGTGTTGATAGCATGGTTTTCGGGCTCGGATTCCAATGGTTTAGATGGCCTTTGCTCGTCGCATATCTTTCGAGATTTTCGCACCAGACGTGGATGGGATGCACTCTTTCCCCACGTTAAGAGTCAGCTAGGGAGCAGATGATCCCAAGGGTTTAGACAAGCCTTCTTTATATCCAAAAAGGCACGAGCGTTGTGCAACCTCATCCTTTCGACTTCCGATATCTGATCCCAGTACAGCTTCCCCAGCCTCATTATAGCTCGCAATGTAGTTTTAGATTCTTCTATGCCTGGAACTGATACTTTGGAGATACTCGACCTAGCAACTGAGGAGACCTCGCTGGCGACATCGACATTAGTCGCACTATCTTGAAACTGTGAAGAAAAAGAAAAAGAAAAAGAAAGAGTTTTTGTTTATTTCAACCATATTTTTATAGGTGTGTGCTTCTTTTAGTTTGCCCAACACCCTAGCTATTAGCTGAGAAACTGCTCGAGAACTTGACACCATGACTAGCCTGCTTGAGGTTCGAGAATAAGCCTCTTCACCAACGGCAAGGTGGAGACCCGTCAAGGAGGGCTTCCACCTCTAGAATCAGCTCAGATTTCAAAAGGCTTAACCGATGAAAGCAAAAAGAAAATGATCATCAACCATTTAAAGCAAAATCTGAGACAGTTTGTTGTTCTGCCTGATGTTGCCAAAATATTTGCAAGCGTTGTTCTGGAGCCTATTAAAGTTCACCTTTCGGATTTTGTTTAGAACATTTATGTCCCTGCCCTGCATCCTTGTATAGATCACACCAACAACATTATTCTTTTACGGAGCCAGGGCGCATTTTCTGTTCCTCTAAGATCGCGTTCTATTGTAAAACCAATAAAAGAAGTCATGGTTGGAAATTGTAACTTTCAAAATTTAACAGTAGCCAAACAAGTTGGATTTTTTTTTCCTTTTCGTTAAAACTCCAACGCATCTGACCCGGTCACAATAAATTACTTTTCCAAAAATTTACCCAAACCAGCAAGTGTTCCAAGTACCTATACAACTTTACTCCGTAATTATTATTATTCTCCAAACATCCAATTCAATCTAACAAACCAAATTCGACCCAACTCAATACCGAAACGAAGTAGATTAATGGCCGAATGATTGGCATCGGGATTTCAAATGAATATAATTTCAACGTGTGTATCTGCATTTGTCAACCATAACGAATTGACTGAAGTCTATAAATTTATTAATGGAAACTTATCCCAATGCCAGGAAAAATAACAAGTAGCTGTTTAAACTTTCCAGACAACCTGTCAGCTGTGCCCGGTTGGTGGGCTCTAGAAATATCTTTGGATCTGAATAAAATGACATCTAACACGTTTTTGTGATACAATATACAAAAGCTTACATGAATTCTATTGTTGCTTTCAGCAGTGTTTTGGTTGAGGAAGGTTATCGTGTGACTATCAGTGTAATGTGGGTTTTGTCATCTTGAGAACTTGAGGTAGGACAGGTTAATTAAGAATAAACGAGGGTCTTCCGATTATCATGGTTAAGGTTGATTGGTAACTATTCTGATTTCAAGATTTTCTAGATGTTTCCGTTTTGTAATGGCTCTTGACAAACATTTTAATGGACATTTTGGTAGGGTTTTTTGGGAATTTACAAAATAGAATCAGCTGGATCTATAGAGGTCATACATTTGTTTCAAGGATAAACCAAATTTCAATTATTTAAAAAAAAATTAATCATTTAAAATGAGTCGTATCAAAAAATTCAGCAAGGGTAAAAAAACACCTCATTGCTTTACCGATGCAATACGCCCATTTTCATTTTCTAGGAAACAAATACATCTACAATTGTTGTAAAATGTTGTTTACACATGTGCTCTCGTATTAAAGTATAATTGTATTCATTTTGCATGCACAAATTTGATTTTGTTTACTTTTACTATCAGCAGTCATTTCTCAAATCGAAACCAACCTTGTATCAATATTCAAAACTATTTGACCTTTTTGTGCCTGTTACCTAATAGGGATAAGTGAAGAGATAATATCACCGAAATGGTTACCACCTGATGATCAAAACAAAAATCGATTTAAAGATGCCATAAAACGAACACGGAACTTAAGTTATATAATTATTTACAATTCAGTGGCGTAGAGAAGTTTTTAGAATTGATTACATTCTGACTCTGGTACCAAATGGTTAGAGCGAAATTGTACATTAAGTGAAAGCTTAAAAAAGAAGAAATAGCAAATCATAGCATAATTATACAATTAAATAAGTTCGGTACTTTTGAGCTCTCAAATCTCTGTAATTGACTCTCTAAACTCCACCACTGTTATATGACAAACAACCAATCAATTAGACTGGTGCAGTTCACTACATCCTATGTCTGTGAATAATTCAAGCCATGTACACATTCAACACGCACCACACATCGCATCTCATCAGCTTAGGTCCGTGTATGTTTTGAAATATTGATGAGTTGCTATTGCTAGTTTTGAATTCATTATGCAATAGAATTTAAGTGAGTTCATTGAATCATCCAAAAATAATAATAAATTTATGCAAATATTCAACAAATCTCTCGTTTAATAGGTTGGAACTTCTCAGCTTTTGTATCTTAAACATTGGCCGGAATCTATGTAAATAATCTTAATTTCTATCAATAAAATATTCGAACATGCATAAATTTAATGTAAATATCTGTGGGTCGTCTATTCAATTAGATAATGCATTTCTTCGCTAGCATCTACTTATGAATGTGTTATGAGTTTATGGGTTTCTGGTTTTCACCATTTTGTATGCATGTTAGATAATTATGGTTCTTTAATGTTAAATTGTGGCTTTTAATTCAAAAAAAGTGCATCAAGATAGTTTAATGATCAACAATTGAAAACAAACAGCTGCAGGGAAAATGTTTCTTTCAATCCATCAATTAACTCTAAATTACTTAACGTTGATTTGGTCTCGTTATACGTAAAACAAACAATTTGGGTATTAAATAAATGAAGGGACTGTGAGATATGAGATTAATTATGAACCTTGTACCACAGATAAGAAACTATACAGATGTCTCATCCATATGGGAAAAAGTGTTCTATGAAAACGAATTTTATCAAAAAAAGCTTTTTTTTTCCTTCCCAAATCTTTTTTGTTAGTTTTCGTCTTTTTTTCTTTTTAACTCGCAAACACGAAGAATAAGATTTGTTTTTGTTATGTTTTCTCTTTTCATCCCCTATTTTGCCACCTCAATTGACCTCTTTGTCTTTGATATGGAAAGAAAACAAAAATTCAAAAACAACTTTTTTGTCGTTTTACGTTAACACATCCTTAAAATTATTCAATTGTATTTGTGTTTTATTTCGTAATGATACGATTTTGGATATGTATGCAATGAAGTTATTGCAGTTCTATTTGCTTTTATTAAGTTTTTGCACTTATACACTTGAATACTTGTGATTGTATTAACGATTAGAAGTAAAAAGTATTAAAAATCTCGATGGTCGTTAAAGCGTTAACGAAGAATGAAATTGAATGTTTTAATTTTGATCAATTCTGATCTCTTGAAGATATTAAAACAAACAAAAAAAAAATTGAATTTTGATCGGCTATCTGCCTTCTGCGTATACCGATTACAGGATAGGTATATGTAGTTGAATTGTTTGTCCTGGGACCTGGATTGAATAGTTAAGGCATATTTGAGACAGTGGTTTTTTGAAATTATTCTTACTCTTAAGGAAAAAAAATTAAGTAGATTTACTTTTTTTTTCGAAAAAAACAAATAGCATTGATTTTGGTTGATTACGTTAATTTGTAAATGTTAACTTCAATTATTATGAAGGTTCACAGTACTTTGTGAACTTTTTTTTGTCAAACAATTTAATGCTTTTTACTTGCGACACATAGAATATACCTGCCATTATTGAATTCGTAAAAAAAATTTGAGATGATGATGAGATATGACATTCCGTTTCTCTATCATCGTAATTTCATATCTGTCTGTCTGTCTGTAAACGCACTTACAGCTATTTAACCACTAGTCCGATTGACTTCAAACTTGAAAATTAGAGGTTTGAGCAAAAAAGCATAGCTTATCTTTTTGATTTTTTTAAGACCAAAATTTAGGGTGCCACAATACATTTTTTTTAACCAAAAACCAAAAGTTTTAATTTTCTCAAAAACGGCTCCTACGATTTTTTTAAACTTCCCCGAATTTTTTTTTTTCAAAGCATTCATGTATTCATGTAAAAAAAATATTTTTGTACTGCTCCAAAACCGTACCTCTCATAAAATGTTTTTTTGTTATAAGATTTTTTCCAAAAATGAAAATGCGATCAGCATATTTTTTTCTGAAAGTACGTATATATTGCCCAAATAATATTTTGTTTTTTTTTGTGTATTTTTAAAAAATATTTTTAAACTTTTTTTTCAAAGTTCTGTATCTCGAAAACGAATCAATGTTAAAAATCGAAATTTATTTTTAAAATGTATAGTTACATATATTTGAATACTGCATACCCAAATTAATTTTTAGACACTTTCGAAAAATTTTATATATAAAAAATTAATTTTACTAGGATTTTTGAAAAAAGAAATTGAAAAATCAACAATTGCAAGAAATTATATGATATCAATTTTTTTCAGATTGAACCTATTTTTGAAGTACATATTTCCATTTAAATTTTCAGTTATGAATTTTATTTGTTTTATTTTTTTCGCTCTTTTCCTAAATTTTTCTAGTTTTACACCAACAATTTTCTATTTTTCCGTTTGTAAAACCATTTCTGCAATTGCACCTTAAATTCCATGCAAAAGTTTGATTTTAGTCTGGAAATTCTGCGTGCACTCCCAGAGTTTTCCGAGATCCCCATACCAAATTTTCCATTTTTTTTGAATTCGGTAACCAATGCACCTCCAATTCCATACAATTTTCCTTTTGAAAACCAATAAGTTTTCCAGATTTAAATCAAGAATATTCTATTTATTCACTCGATAATACATTTTGAAACAAAAGTATGAGCACTAAAATCAATATATCATACATTGGGGTGGTCCTTAAGATAGAATTAATAAAGACATCCGCTCAATCGTCTCCAAATAAATAAAAAAAAATACGATCAATTTTTCAGATTTTTATCTTTACCTCTTACTGGCCCTGTATCGAAGTGAAATTCTAATACTAGGGACTTTGTGGCTGATTTTTTTGATTTTTTTTTGAAATTTTCATACCTTCTGAATAAAACAGTTAGCAAACTTTTTTATTATAGAATACTAGTCGACCCCGTGAACCTTGTCTCGCCTGCCTTCTTATCTGAAAGCGCTTTATTATGGTAAAACGTGGTTAGCTAAATATTAGTATATACAATAAAATGGATGTGTGCTGATTTGTTTGTATGACCGGTATAGATTCTTAAGCCGCCCAACGTATTCTTATGATATTTTGACAGTACACATAGCTTAGCCGAGTCATGGTTCCTGTGAAAATAAGTTTTGGGCCAATCTTACGGGAAAATGGACTAATAGAAACAATCAAATCGTGGTCGAAAATTATACTTTTGAATTGAGTTCTAGGTGCAACTGTTCAGAAATTGCTTTTCTAACACTATTTTTTCGATTAACACATATTATTGTTAAATGTTACAATGTGATTTGCTTGAATCCAATTGAAATAGAGAACTACAAATCTGAATTTATCCAAGCTTTGAAACTAACTTTCTACTTTCATTTAAGCTAGCAGTAAAATGCAAATTTCGTTGAAAAATTCATTGAGGATTGAGCGGATAAACAGTCCCTGCCAGACATACGAACAAACCAATGAAACATAAATTCTATGCAAAAACTTGATTTTTGGTCTTGAAGTTCTTCGTGCTCTCGCAGAGTTTTTCAAGTTCCCAATCCAAAATTTTCCATTTTTCCATTTGAAAATGAGTGCACCTACAATTTCATGCAATTTTCCCTTTGAAAATCAATGAGTTTTCCGAGTTTTTCATCAAGATTTTTCTATGTGCCATTCGAAAAGACGAAATTTGAAATTTTCCACTTTTCCATTTGAAAACCAATACCTACATCTTCAATTGAATGAAATTTTTAATTTGAAAACCAATGAGTTATCCGAATTATTCTATTTTCCATTAGAAAACCCATTTTGAAATTTTGCAGTTGTCCATTGGAAAACCAATGCACTTTTACCACTCTTGCATGATGAAACCACCACTGAATATTGAATATTATTTCAGCAGATATAGATGATAACCATTACAAGTGTTAGGTAGATGAATTTTTCGTTGTTTGATCAATTATTGATTTAATTTTTTTTTCAATTTTAAACTTTGGAGGAAAAGAGGGATTACTTCCCTATTGACATTCGGAATCTATCATTCAAAAAAAGTTACCATTTTCAATAAGCAGGTATAGGAGGTCTCAGTAAGAGCGCACTTTTTAAAATTGGATTATTTTTTTTTCATGCAAGTGGCAACTCTGAAATTTGACAGATGTCACCTCTGTTAGTTCAGATTATTAAAAATGGGGCGCTTTTCGAAAGAACAACACGTTATAATTGTAAAAACTCATTACAAAAATCTGAAAGTTACGCTTCGAAAATTTTCAGCCGAGAGAGTGCACCTAATAATGTCAACCATTCGAAGAGTGGTTTAAAAAATTGAAGAAACTGGGTCAATTATGGATGATAAGAATCCTTTGCGTCAACGTACTGGTCGGTCTCTTGTAAACATTGCTGCTGTAAACGAGAGTGTTGCCGTAAACCGGAAAACATCAATTCGACAGTGGCTGTGAACGGCATTCGTTACAGGAATGTGGTAACGGACTTCTTGTGGCCTCAACTGGATGGCAGGTGGTTTTAGCAGGACAGCGAAACCTGCCACACCGCGCATGAAACAATCGACTTATTGTAGCAACGATTTCCAGAACACATTATCTGATGAAATTCTGATGTCAACTGGCCTCCGTGCGATTTTTTCCTTTGGGTTTTTATGAAATCTCGGGCTCATGCGAAACAATTCCTGAACTCAAATTTGATATCCAACGTGTCATTGATGAGATACAGATACATCTCTTTGCAAAAGTCATTGAAAATTTCATGAAAAGAGTAATGGCCTGTCATCGGTGCCGGCGCGCCGTCGTTTGCCGGAAATTTTATTCCATACTTAATCGGAACATGTCTTCTTTACAATACAATTAAAATATCATAACTCTGTTATAAAATACTTGTTTTTTTATTAAAATGAAAGAGTTCACTCTTACTGAGACACGCTATGGAATGAGTAGATAGATAGTAATTTGCTTCGGGAGCATTCTTTTACTTGCGACATGTAGTACAACATATGGCAAGTATTGTAACAAGAATTTGAAATTTTGCTCTAATATGACATTACGATGATAGAGGAGTCGAAAAAATTGGTAATTGGCAGTTCCGTCAGTCTGTCTGTCTTTTGACAAATCTTTTGTCTCTTTTCTTGTGTTCCAAGGTCGTAAGTGTTTCTAAGAAATTTTTGTCAAACGGTACACTCAGAGAAAAAAATAGTTACTTTTGGAACTATTATAATAGTCATTTTCTAAAATTCACTGTAAATCGTTGAATGACTATTTTTACAAGAAAATACTGTGAAAATAGTTACTAAATAGTTACTTTATAGTTAAAAATCCATAATTTTGATTTGTACTATACAAAATAGTTAATTGTAACTATTTTGATAAAAAGTATAGTTAATAAGAATTCATTCAATTCTGACTAATCTAGAATAGCCTTCTACTATAAAATAGTGGTATATGATGGTATTCATAAAATCAACTACTACACAATTGAAAATGACTATACGTGCAGTTGCATTTTACTATTGCTTAGTTATTTCGGTCTTTGTATATGGCAAAATATGCTTTTCTTTGTACATGAGATCATAATTCCTTACTTCTCCTACAATACCAAGGTTTTGGTTGCGCGTCAATAAAATAACTTCCCCATAGTCAAAAATGACTATGTCGTAGTAGCTTCTTTTGCTCATGGCTCGTTTGCGCGTCGATTACTATGTCAGTATAACTTCCCCATAGTTACAAACAACTATTTGTAGTTGTTAATAACTATGTTGTAGTTCTTTCGTTTGGGCGTCGAAAAGTATGCCGTTACACAGAATAACTTCCCCATAGTCAAAAATGACTATGTGTAGTTGCAAATGACTAAGCTTCGGTTAGAAATAACTATAAATAGTTGCTGGTGACTATGCCATAGTAGTTCACTCTGACTATTATATAGTTACTTCTTACTATATAATAGTTTTATTATAAGCACAACAATTACCACATAGTTGAAGTGGCTATGTTCTTACTAATCCATGGTTACAAATGACTATGTGTAGTCTGTAGTAGTTTTGCTTGCACGTCGCGGTCTCTTATGTTTTTAACGTTCATTCTGTATTTTGTCGTGAGTTCAATCAGTCGTGTGGTAATTAAAAAAATTTTTAACTTGAAAAAAAATAAAAGTGATTAATAATTGATACAGTTGAAAAAAAAGACAAAATATGTAAGTGTTACTTTTTT
Organism: Sphaerophoria taeniata; assembly: GCA_943590905.1. Classification (NCBI taxonomy): domain Eukaryota; kingdom Metazoa; phylum Arthropoda; class Insecta; order Diptera; family Syrphidae; genus Sphaerophoria; species Sphaerophoria taeniata. The sequence continues at coordinate 33,930,844 of OX016541.1, forward strand.
CGAAACTAAAAGCGACGACAGAAAAAGTGATTAACAATTATTGAAAACATAGAAAACAAAACCCTTGATTCATAAAATCAAATCTATCAAAATCAAGTGACTACATATTTCAAATTGGTCAAATAAACAAAAAAACATATTATATAAAAATGAACAGTGATAATGATCCTTTCGAGAAATCGATCAGTGAATATCTGGAAGTGTTTAACGCTGGCCAGGAAGAAATACAAATTATTCAGGAAATAAACCCGGCTAATACTCTGCAGCCCACCAGCAGCGAAACAAACGAGGACTACTTGCATCGCCTCTTAAAAAGCTGGGATCTGGGAGTTTAATATTCATATTTTTTTGGTAAGATTTACTTTAAAATTTATATACATACATACTAAGTACCAGATTTAAATTAATGAATTTGTTGTTTTTTTTCAGAAACTGAAATTGAAAGTGGGAAAATATTTTTAAAATACAATCAAATTGGACAGCGTGTGTCAAAACGTGGGAAGAACTTTTTTCGTACCGAAAAAAAAACTTACTACGGAAAGCCGATCTTAACCTCAAAACAATTTTTGAAGAATGGACTATTTTAAGACATTCCTTGGGATATACACTGGTGAGTTAAGTATCAATTTTGATTAAAAAAAAAAAGTTTTTTTTTCAAATCATCTCGTTTTAAATTTAAGTTTAATATATTTAAACTTAGATTAACATTGAAAATTATTTCTTAAACATTTTAAATATAATAAAGTACTGCTTTTCAATAGATAAATAAATATTTCGCTGAAAGCTTTGGTGAAGAAATATCTTTGGGATTGTTCCAGAACTGGCCACAATTTGTTTTGAAATTTCCTCGTCTCCTACCAAACATCAAATGTAAAGACAATAAAAAGTTGTTCTTTGAAATATTAATGATAATACATTACCTGGTAAGAAAAACACTACCTTTTCATAAATTGGCATTTTATCAGGACTTTTTCTTTTCTTAGATTCACGTTCTGCAACCAGTAAGCATGATTAAAATTAAGGGCCAAAAGAAAACTCGGTACCCAAGCTGTTCAGCTTCTCAAGAAAGCTTTCTCATCTATTTACCTACCATGCACATCAGAAGTGGTTTCAACGATAGAACGAAGATCCAATAAATATTTGGAAATAGGACTCAACGTAAGTCGACTTAATTCCTCAGATAACATTATTATCACTTATCACTTATATATCTTATAACTTATCACTTCGCCAGTTTATTTTCTTGAATAATTGATATTTCCTATTCCACATTCACTTTGTTAAAAGAAAAAACAAAATTTAATAAGTTTTTTTAATGCGAGAATTGAACTTTAGGCAAAAAATAAATGAAATGCATGTATATTTATTCTAATTAATGTTAAAAATAATATTTGTAATACAGCCGACAACTAGAACCATCATTTTGCCAGTAAAATTTCTATCTCATATATTTCGTTGAAGCCTTGACTTTTTTTATTAAGAATTATGTATTCAAAACCATTGTAAATATAATTGTTATAATTAATACAAGAAAATTTTAACATTGTAAAATATTTCTGTAAACTCCTACTTAATGTACGTATTAAAATGTAAAATGTATTGAAAAAAAAATACGTTGTTGTTGTTATTATTTTGTTTTATATATATATTTAGAGAAGTCTTGGGGAACAAAAAGTATCAGGTAAGCATTTCTGCAACAGGTAACAATAACGACGATATAAATAGTTAGAGAACGACTTTTCGATAAAGTTAAATATAACTATGAGCAGAAGTTATATTTTACTAATTAGATAGTTAAATGAACATTGACTATTGATTTGTTGATTTTACTATTGATTAAGCTGATTCTGACTATCGAATAGTTACTTAATAGAAATGACTATTGAGTAGTTGATATGACTATTGCAAAAGTTGATTCTGACTATCGAATAGTTAAAAAATAGGAATGACTATTGAATAGTTGATTTTACTATTAATATAGCTGATTCTGACTACAAAATAGTTATATTACCAATTAACTATGAAAATAGTCGCAAATAACTATTTTTAACTATTATAAATAGTGTTCCCGATTTTTACTATGAAAATTGTTAAAAAATAGTTGAAAATAACTATTTTTTTCTCTGAGTGTATTGCCAACAGTCAAATTTTCTAATAAATGTCGAAACGAAACTTTTGCTTTGCCATAAATAAATGTATTAATCGGCGTAAATTGAAATAATAATTCAAGTTTTCTTCTTATTATTCCAGAGAATCTTTTAAAACTTCGCTGGTTCTTATCTTTCCCAGAAATTATACTCCAACTTATTCCAATCAAATGCGAAAACAATCTTTGCATTAAACATCAGGCCATAAGCTCAAATCAAATGCTAAAACAAACTTCGCATTAAACATCGGGCCATAAGCTCTAATGTGTAATCTTAAAACTTAAAGCAAAAACAATTATTAAAAGAATACCTACGATTTCCGATCATTTCCTAGCCTCCTAATTCCATTTAGCAATAAAAAGCAGTAACGTAGAACACATCTAGAAAAAGAAATACGTTTTTGGTCCTAAGGAGCACGTTACATTACTGAAATAAGCGTGTACGATATTGATTTAAAATTACAGTTTTTTCCCAAAAAAGCATTGCTATATTGAATTAAACATTAAAGAAGCTTACGAAATGTAGACCAAAATTATGCCTTTGAAATACCTACTCTATAGGCCTTACAAAATGATTTTCTTATTCAAATAATACGTTAATCAGCAAACAACCTAAGCGCATAGCACGTCAATACTTTAGGTGTTAACACCACATCATAAATCTTCTCTAACACTATTTTCTCTTCTCAAAAAAAAAATTCGAACTCAAAAAACAACAAACACCAAAAGAAGTGAAACCTCATAGATCTCATAAAACGTCAAAATCTCATGAAATTGAATACATTAGGGTATTCCATCAGAGTACCTCGAGACCGAGACCGAGAGTCGAGAGCAACATCAAACAAACCACCAAGCAGCTTATTTCTGCACCTACTGTAAAAGCCCATATGACCGCATCAAAGAAATTAGCGTACCCTTAACACACACTCAATGCCGCATTCGTTTACTCGTTCACTATGTTAACAAGAAAATCGTCAACCGGTTGAATTCCCCATTTCTGTATGCACGTAGGAAGCTTACTTGCTTTGCTCTTCTGATGGAGTCTACTCCACATAACACTGTATCATGACGATGAATAACGACGACGAATGTGTAAGTCGGCTGGGCAGCTAGTTCCATAGCTGGACGCACAAGACTACGCGATAAGTCATAGGCGGATGAAATGCGTTTAGTTATTTTTTTTTCTTCATTTATCACCCTGAGACCCGTATTGTTTTATATTTATTGAGTTTTCGCAGTTTTTATTTGATTTTCATTTCAAAAGTGTTATTTAAGTTGGGTTGGCTTTGTTGACTTTCCTTGGATAACTCTTTGGGTGTACGTTTTTGCTGCTCTGCGATATGACGGTTGTAATTATGTCGGCAGAATTTCATACAAAACTTTTTTAAGCTTGTGAAATTCTCCTTCAATTCGTAATTTAAAATAATCTAGTTCATCTGCACTTTGCACTTCCAAAATGGCATTGCATGGTAGAAAACAAAAACGTGCATGGCTTGAATACGCATCAAAGTGCGTTTTGCCGTTTTTATGGGAGTTCTCCCAGTTTGCGGGTGAAGCCTGAAGCCATTATTAGCTCAACAAACATTAAACAAACTCATCAAGAAATTTATTCGTGTCAGGTAAGGTATCCATAGTAATTACTTTGAAACGTGTTGAATTCCTAATTGGAAATAATGCCAAATGAAGAAAAAGTCTATAAGTATTTCGTAAAAAGAGCTTAGCGCGTATGTGACGGTGGCATTTAAGTCGTTGCCCTACTTATTTGCGGTATTCGGTTGGTAAGTTGTTGGACAGGCCTTCGCTGCGCTCGCTGGTTAGATAATAATTTTAAGTAAATATAGTTAAGTCGGATGGACCGGAATTTTTGATGTTTTAAATTTGTAGGATTTGCAGACTATGAATGAAACTGTAACTCGAGTTAGCTCGGCTTACAAAGTGTGCGGTTCGAGGTTCGACAGATCACTAGTTGAGAGTTTGTCAGCAAAACAATAAAAACACTTGCACTGGCAAGTAATACTTAATAAACTTTCTTCAAATTAAAATACCTCGTACTTTTATGACTTGTTAACTTCCCATAGGAAGTTATTGTAATGGGTCCGATTTTGTGAATCTCCAATTTTCGCATTTCTCGATGTTTTGAGGTCACTAGAGTCCGAATCAAGCGTTTTTAAGATGATGTCCGCGTGTGTGTGTATGTGTGTTCGTATGTGCGTTACGTTTTTTCAGCTCAATTATCTCGCGAACCACTCATCGTATTGTCATAAAATTGGTCTTATTCGACGCGGTATTGTGTTGTTAAGAGCTGATTAGATTTTGAGCAAAATCCGCTTAGCAGTTTTTAAATGGCAATCAAAAATCTAAGTCAACCTTATAAAAAATGAGTTATTTTATTATTATAAAGGGTTTTCCATTAAGAGGTGTTATTTTGAATAGCCCGCTATTTCGGTAGTTGTCACTTTTGAAGCTGTCATTTTCTAACATTTGACAAGTAGAAACTACGCCATTAATAAAAATGGAACGATACACGCTTCAACAACGCATTGAAATTATTAAAATTCACTATAAAAATGGTGAAAATTTGGCAGAGACGGTTCGCACAACTAAAACATTTTTGGGTCGTCGTGAAGCACCTTGTCGGACCGCAATACAGAAATTGGTGGACAAATTCGAGCTGTTGGGACAAGTTAGTGATGTGAAGAATAAAACCCGTGCACGTCGCTCAAGAACAACTGAGAATATTGCTGTTGTAGCCCAAAGTGTTGAAGAAAACACAGGTTTGTCCATTCCTCGTCGTTCTTTGGAATAAGGCATTCCACAAACGTCAATACGGTGTGTATTTTGCATAAGGACTTGGGTCTTAAGGCTTATAAAATTCAGTTAACACAAGAACTCAAGCCGGCTGATCATCAACAACGTCTTGTCTTTGCTGATTGGGTCCTTGAAATGCATGAAAATGATCCGGAATTTCATCGAAAAATCATCTTGACTGATGGGCCCATTTCCACCTCGGAGGCTACGTCAACAAGCAAAACTGTCGCATCTTGGGCTCTGAAAACCCAGGAGTTATTGTTGAAAAGCATCTCCATCCTCAACGCGTGACTTTTTGGTGCGGTTTATGGTCCCGCGGGGTCATTGGACCTTACTTTTTCGAAAATGAGGCTGGAGCAACAGTTACGGTCAATGGATTGCGCTATCGAGAGATGATTAATGATTTTAACTTCCCAGAGGAAGTTATTGTAATGGGGCCGATTTTGTGAATCTCCAATTTTCGCATTTCTCGATGTTTCGAGGTCACTAGAATCCGAATCAAGCGTTTTTATGATGATGTCTGTGTGTGTGTATGTGTGTTCGTTACGCGTTACGTTTATCAGCTCAATTATCTCGCGAACCACTCATCGAATTGATCTCATTCGACGCGGCATTGTGTTGTTAAGAGCTGATTAGGTTTTGAGCGAAATCGGCTTAGCGGTTTTTTAATGGCAATCAAAAATCTAAGACAACCCTAATATAATGAAAATTATGATAATTTCTGCAATAATTTCAATAATAGTGCAAAAAATCTTATAGTTAGTGGGGAAAAAAACACAATATTCAGGAGTATCATATACTATATTTGATTACTAGCTAACCCACCAAACGCTGCTTTGCCGTATAAATATTAATTTTCAGAAATACTAATCCGATTAGAAAAATTGCTTCAATAATAGAAAACTACAATATTCAGGAGCAATATATGTAGGCTGTATTTTACTGTGCAAAGTAGTTGTGAATGAGTCCACGAAATGGTACGATCAACTCGGCAGTGGCAGATGGCGCCACTGTTATTCAATAAACTTAATGTTTTTCATAAAATCATCAGTTTTATGGAATTTGACTTTGAAGCAACGTGCGTGTACAACTACAACGGGATGCATCCGCTGAATATTTTGCAAAACAACTAATGTTTTTACGTATTTTTCTACTATGGGAAGTTAGTCGTGTAGACTCCATGGGTCGCACTCATATTTTAATCAATTTATTATGTCTACATAACAACATTGCAGGTCCAAGTTTGTTGAATTCGCATTCGTCACTCCGTAAGATTCAATTTACGCACCCTGATGTTAAAAGCATCAAAAGCGACTTAATGTCTCCGTCCCGACATGTAAAAGACTATCGACACACCTTAAACAAATAAAAATAAAAGTAAACTAAATTATTCGAATTTCTATCGACTGATCGACAAAACGACTACATGTGATTATTGTTATTGGTCTCCAAAAGTGGGTCCAGCGAAATCACACTTCAGACAGACTTTACGTAATCTTGTGAATGTTGTATTCACTCTTATTGTATCCGTTTCCACACTTTCTGTTTCACTGTTTACTGTCCCAACCTCAACAAACACAAGAAGTTATTATAATTTCATATATTATATAAGAACCCACGAAAACCACAATAATTCATGTTAATTGATGATATTACCGATGGCAATGAGTTTTCATCCCAACGCAACGCACGGTTTGGATTTACAAAAATAATTCGGTTCGTTGATATTATTTTTGTGTCAGTGGAAATTTGATTTACCGCAAAAAATTAATAACCTTTCAGAATTAAAGCAATTCGAGAGGTTAGGATTGGGTTAGGTGTGCGCTGTCTTATTAAGAAGACACCGTCATTCATGAATGATTATTCATGAAAATATTTTTATGGCATCATTCTATTCAACCTACGCAGAAAATTGGTGAATGAAATATTTTTTTTTTTACTTGGATTTCTCTTACTCTGCTTATTGTCATCGCAGAAATTTGCAATTCTGATGTTTTTTTGGATAAAGTCTTATAAACAATTTTTACAAACTTCCGTTTTACTTTGCCAGGGGCCAGTATTGGATCAAGTCTTCGCAAGACTGTACTGTGATAAAGAAATCACTCAATTTTTGAGTTTATTTAAGTTCCGTTACTTTTTTTTATTAGAAGTGTCATATTACTTTGTATTTACATATTTGATTATAAAAATTAGGGTCCAGCTTAAATTGTCTGTAGTACTTCGCAACTACTACTGATTAAGTTAAAAAAATTGTACGTGTCAGCTCCGACCTGCGACTGGAGTTCACTCAATAAGAATGATTATTATCTTAAGGCCGTGTGCGAGTTCAATTAATTAAATAAAATTGTGTTAAAATTAGACCAGCTGTGGAGCAGGCTAAAATATGACAATAGTGGTCATCAACGCGGCCTAAAATATATACATATAGGTATATCGCAAAGGATTGAATTCATATACTCATACATCTATTCATAATAATTTGATAAAATATATTACGTAAATACTAATGGTAGGCAATATGAATGTCAACAACTTTGTTTAAAACGTTTCTTCGTATTTTTGAGTGAATCAATGTAGTTACTTCTACAAACATTTTTGTAAAGAATGAAAAATACTACAAAACTGCATCATTGCATTTTCAGAACAGTGACATTTCTTATCAACTTTTCATTATTTAATGATGAAAATCCAACTGGGCCCACATTTATCATGCATTATTGCATATAAAATGGAATTAAATGTCATTGAATTGTACATTTAACTAAAGCCTGAAGCCTTGTGCTTCTTAAGAGATCTTAATCTTGAAAATCCGATTATTAGAACGCACGCTAGGATGCTTTTAATCGAAAAACACCGATCGAATTTTGGCCATAGCGGGATTCTCCCACAGGTGATGTGTCATTTCGTATGAACCAAGCAGGTCGTTTGTGTGTAATTATGTTTATTTTAAAATCGAGATTGTGAGGCTTGTACGAAACGTATCCTTACAAATGAGGTATCACCGTTATTTCATGTAGATTAGACATATAGAAATTTCAACAACCAGTCTATAGGATCAAAACTTATATCCCAATTTATGTGAAAATGTCTTAATTGGCCATAATAATGAGTTACCGTTATAATTAAAGTATAAAAAATTGAAGAGTATAAAATTCTGTATCATGTGTGAAAATTTCACTGTTCTACGTTGAAATCTCTGTTCAATAAAAGAGATTCGAAATGGCACTAAAACTTTTACCCCCTATTTTCACCCCCCCTCGGTTCATTTTTTTTACACTTTGAATGTCTTACTTATTTATGTTTAGTCAAAAGCCATACAAATAAATTTAAGACTTCTAACCTAATCGACCTCCATACAAACTTTGACCTAACATTTCAACCTTTTGTGACCCTTTCAACCCCTTATATTGCGTTAAAAATACCGTATGCCCTTCCGCAGATTCTAGTCTATCTTACTACCAAATTTCATCTAAATCGATCGAGTAGGTTAAAAGTTATTAAGAGTTAAAAAAGCGTTAGTAGTCAATTTTTACAACGCTTTTTTCAATGTTTGATTTTCCTATCCATAACTTTTTTATACCGGGGTCTATATATGAATCGATTCTAAAGGAGTAAACTCCAAAAAAAAAAAACGAACGAAAAATTTGCTTTGTTCTCCATGATTCTCATATTTTCGAGTATCCGAGTCTCTTTGGTCTGGAGCACTTATGCGGTTTATTTGACGCTGCGGTGAATGTTTTGCGTCATCAAAACGCACACACGCTGCTTCGTTTTCGCGGTAAAATGCCTTTGGAGTTTTCTGAGCAATTTTGCTTTTCAATGCGATTAGAGCTCGGAGACTACGGTCTTTTGTGTAGCCACACAAGAAAATCTTACGATATCAATCCTCATGATTATGGTTGCCAATTGACCTCGCCACGTCGCCAAAACGTGAAATTATGCGATCCCGACCAGGAATCTTCTCACGCAGTAAATCCATAATTGGTCGTGTTGTGTGGGTTGTTGCCCCATCTTGTTGGAACCACATAGATATTGTCCATGTCATGATCTTCAATCGTCGGCCAAAATATGTGCACGACTGGCTCGTACGAACTTGCTCCTGTATTCCAAATTATAACTCACAAAAATCATTAAAAAATAAAAACATGTAGTTACAATTTATACATAAAAAAATTAATTGAAATATGTTCCTCAAAAATACATTTTATCTGAAAAAAAATTGATCTCATAAGTTTTTTAAGAAATTGGTATTTTTTTAAATTTAAAAAAAATCTTAGGAATGTGTTTCTTTGAATTAATTTTTTTTTATACATAAAATTTTTTTCAAAAATTTCTTAAAATTAATTTGTGTATCCAGTATTCAAGAATATAAAAATACACATTTCAGAATGGAATTTTGATTTTTAATATTGATCTGTTTTCGAGATACAGAATTTTGAAAATTGTTACGAATATTTCAAAAATGAGTCCATCCAGCCAAACCCGAACACGATAAAGATTAATAAAGATTAAAAGCAGAAGATCACTGTGTCGTATACGTACTTTTATTTCTTCAGAAAACTTTAAGATGTCAAATTTTCTAGACAATGTATAGGCAAACATTACTCAAAACTCGAGGAAAAGACAAAATAATTCCTTTTTGCTCGATCGTTGGATGCACTCTGCGTTTCCGTGCGGAATTCGAAATTCGAAAACTCTTATATTTTTCACTGAATCCACTTAGGAAACAGTGAGTGCCAACTTCTATGAATGCGGTAGCTTGCCGCCAAAATTGTAAGAAATGTTCTTTTTCGTAGTGACCACCAAACAGAAAACTTCTCCTGAAAGGTACGTTCTAACATTAAAATTATACAAAAATTAAAAGCAAATTAGTTAAAGCCCTCGGTTTGACATTTCGTTCAACAGAAATTCGTTTGCCATTCCAAAAAGAAAGTGAATTAAAGAAATAGAGAGATCTAACTATTGATCGTTAAGAAAAAAAAAGAGCATCGCATACCAAAGTGCGAGGGAAATTACGAAAAAGTAAAATAATTAGGCTGCACCATACTCATCTCACCAGGTAACCTTATACTTTTTTTCAATAGAAAAATACCTTTAATTAGCTTATGCAAAAATCAGAATGCATGGTTAAGAGTTTTTTTTTGGTGAAACTAAGATATTGTGTGATTTCTATCCAGGCGCTCTTATTCAGAGCTTTTGATACTTGCACTCACCACGTGCTCTGCTGTGTCATTGCTGTCTCTTAATTCTGAAATTACCAAAATTGGACAGCAAAATACGGGAATTAGAAGAAGGGAATCCAAGTTCAAGTTCAAGGCCAAGGGATCCAGCTTGGATCTCGTGAACTAGAACGCAACTACACCTCTCAGTAACGGTTCCTTTCCAGTGAAATACCGAGACAAATACTGGACGAGCTTCTTCAAAAGTCCAAACTCAAGTCCAATTCAGTGCAGCGAAGGACAGTAAGCTACGCGATTGTCTCAAGCTACGGCTTTAGATCGGTGAGGCAGTGAGAGGTAAGCCTCTGTGTTACACATATTTCGGTTCGCGGGAAGAAAGCAATTAAGGAGTCGGAATCTATCCAAAAAATTGTGTTATACCGAATTTATCAAAAAAAAAGGAAACAAGAAAAAATAATTTTTATATCAAATTTTGATCAAAATCACAAGAGTGTGCATTACAATTTAAAGATTTGATTTAGAAAAAAAAGCTTTATTTAAAATACCAACTTAAACGTGAGCATATATAATTATCTTTAAATTAAAAAGCTGTGTATTGTGATAGTCTTGGTTTGAGCAGCAATTTCACCTTTAGCTTTCACTCAAGATTTAACTCAATTGGAACCCTGCGGAAATTGTGCACAAAATCCCCGTAAGCGGTAAGTTTCCAAAAAAATACTTTTGTTTACATTCTTCATTACAGACCAAACTGTCACATAATTTTTTTTATAGCTCATTACATTACTGTATTATACTTGATTTCTATTTGTTTTTATTGATACTTGGAATTAACGAATTAACTAAATTACTTGATATATTTAAAAACTAGAACTTAGTCCATATAAATTTGCTACACTTAAGATTATGAAATTTGAATAATATACTTAAAACTAAAATTCGAAGATAAAAATATTGAACACATTTTCTAATACAAAGTTTAGGGATAAGAATACAAAAAAAATACGAATTTACATGCACCACGAATTTGAATAATTAAAGATGTTACCTAACCTACGTTATTTACAAATTGAATAAACATGCATAAAATCGAAATAATGTTTTGAAGCTGAAAGACCATGGCGGCAAGTGGGGAAGATTATTGTGTCAATTTAAAGAGTTTTGTGTAACCAAGAACCGTAAGTTATATCTGGGACAAATCGCCAATAATTACAAGAGGTACGCGATCTGTCATGGAGTTCGCGAAAGCTGATAGGGAGGGTTATAGGTACCTCAGGCGATCACAACATCCATCGCCCTTGAAAGCTTGTGCCGACAGAAAAGATGTCCGTCTGAATTTCTGAACGGATTCAAATCTTGGCATGATTTAAATTTTTCTTTTAATGCGTTTGGTTTTCGAAGAGCAAGAACTACCGCCCAAATCCGACGTCACCTAGCTGTGCAAATGCAAGCATGCCAAGTGAGCTCTAAGAATACCACTCTGAGACAAACCGCAGCAAAGAAATGGCGCCCAACGTGGGGCTTCTTGAAAGCCTCATTGTAGTTTTGGTTTTTCTAGTTTTCATCAGTATAGTCCTGGTTTTAACATGTATTTATCTATTGTTTTCCACGTTGCGACTGAATGATCTCCTGTAAACCATAGCTATATTTTCAGTTCACAGTGTCTGACTCTTTCCGGAGGAAAAGTTATTGCACGTGAATGTGTACTTTAATTATAATTTTTTTAATAGTATGATCCATTGACTGGATTAAAACTGGTCAATGCTGCTACTATCATATCTTTTCTTACCTAATCAAGCTTTCAAATTTATGCTTCTAGCATAGTCTGTCCGATAAAGTTACACAAAACAAAACAAAATATAAACTTCACTTTTGAAGAATAATAAAACATCAAGGCACATATTATATAATCGACCACACTAGCCCCAAATCAATGAATGAAATAAATCCTTCAAATATACAAATCCTTTCAAGTAATTATAAATAAGAAATCGAAAAGTGAAACCAAATTCAAAAATGAACAACTCAAATGCACGTACTACTCGACAAAGAGGTAGATTAAATAATTCGAGAGGTCGAGGTGCTTCCAATGCCAATGGAAACATTAACAATTCTCAGAACGCTAGTAGCGGTATGAATTCTAGACCAATAGTTAGCAGAACACCGCCCGGCAGTAATAATAGAGATCAATTTAATGATCCTCAAGGTTCTCGTGGCGTTATTCCTCCAAATAATGATCACAATGCGCTTGATGGCAATAGGAACCCCAATGACCAAAATTTACAAGGAGCACAGGCTCAAGATGGACAGCAGGGAGCAGAGGCTCACCAGGTTCAAGTTCCATTGCGTCAAAATGCTGAAAATAGCAATGTACAAATACCGACCTTTCAGGCAAGCAATACAGGCATCGAAGCATTAACTAATGCGTTTAAGTTTATACTTGAAGCGAACCAGAAGGAATTCATAAAAGAAATGAAGGAAATTAAAACGACCTTAGTTGAACGCTTAGATGTCATGAGCAACCCTAACGTAAGTCAGCAAGAAGTTCGACCTTCAAATGTTTTCGAACAGTTTTTAAATAATGCGTCATTTTCAACGCAAAATAGATTAGCTCCACCAGTTAGTGCCCAAACTTCTCAAACTAGCACAACCTCGTCAAATTCCAACTGCAAGATTGAAAAGTGGCAAATTTCCTTTGATGGGTCCGATCACGTCCATGATTTTTTGTTCAAGGTAGAGACACTCAAAGAACGCTTTGGTTGCAGTTGGGAGCAGGTTCTCGCAAATTTTCATGTCCTTTTGAAAGGGAAAGCAGAAACGTGGTTCTGGTTTTATCTAAAGAAAAATCCCCAGGCTACCTACGAAAGTTTGAAGCATGCCATCATAAAAGAATATAGCAAGGTTGAAAACGACCATGAGAAAATTCTTCAAATGTTGTCCAGGAAGCAAGGCTATAAGGAAACATTTGATGATTTTTACTCCGATCTTTTACGTTTGAATGCTCGAATGAAGGAACCACTTAGTGATACTAAAATGATAGACCTGATAAAGAAGAATGCTAAAGAAAACATAGGATCACTTTTATTTTCATACCAAGTTAGAAACTTAGACAATTTACGTGATGTGGCAAGGCAAGCTGAGAAATTTCTTAGCCATCAAATGGCACAGAGGTATCAGAATTACAAGCGGGTAAATGCGATAGAGGAAGCACTTATAGGTGAAACGAGAAACAACTTTGAAGATCCAGAGGTTGCAGCTATATCAAATAGATTTGGTTATGGTCGAGAACCACTGGATACCAGTAAGTTCCAATGCTGGAACTGTGACCAAGTAGGTCATTCTTTTTACGACTGCCCCTCAGAGAAGCGTAATTTATTCTGCTTTCGGTGCGGAGAGAAAAATGTTTCGACACCCAAATGTCGTAAGCATACGTTAAACCCCAAGGTGAGCGAGATGACAGCCGGGGACTCTCGTTCCACACCTCTAACCCCGAGCCAATAAATGAGACCAACGATTCCTTGCCAATCCATAGGCAGTGCAAGGAATCACCACTACCTGAAAGTACAGTTCAAAATGATATAATTCCAAAACACTTTTCTAAGCTTTCTCTTCACGAGAGGATTTTACGTTATCAGGATGCGAAGAAAAGAATTTTTGGAGATGCAAAGAATCGGAAAGTAAAGAAAAAAATACTTGACTGCAGGAATCGTTATCGAGTTAGGAAAACTAGAAAGAAAGCCTTAGAGTCAGCCATAATAGACGACGTCAATGATTCAAGACTTTATTTGAACGTAAAAATAGGCAACGAGAAAGTCCTTGCGTTATTAGACTCAGGTGCGTCAGTAAGTGTCCTTGGAAGGGGGAGTTTAGATCTTCTTGAGCGCAATTCAATTCCAAGCAAGCCATTGAAATCAAGTATCAGCACAGCAGATGGTACAAAGCGGAATATTTATAGCTTTTGTCGAATCCCAGTTTGCTTAAATAGTGTGACCAAGGTAATTGATTTCTACGTTGTACCAAGTCTTCAACAACCTGCTTACCTAGGAATTGATTTCTGGAAAAGCTTTAACATTATTCCACAAATTGTAGTTCCGCAAGTCTCTTCCATTGACAAGAATAAGAATTTACTAAATGCAAATACCATTGAATTGACTCAAAACCAGACTAGTGATTTATTTAAAACCATTGAGGAATTTCCGTCCTTTGCTAAGTCAGGACTTGGAAAGACTCACTTAGAGCAGCATTATATAGACACGGGAGATGCTGTTCCAATCAAATCGAAGTACTACCCACTGTCACCTCCGCGTGAAGCTGAAGTATACGCTGAAATTGAGCGTTTACGATCGCTTGGCATAGTCGTTGAGAGTGAAAGTGCGTGGAGTTCCCCGATCGTTGTAGTTCGTAAACCTGATGGTAAGATAAGACTTTGTATAGACTTTCGAAAATTAAATAGCGTTACAAAAAAGGATGCATATCCCCTCCAGCATATAGGTGGTTTGTTGAGTAGGGTGAAAAACACGCATTATATGAGTAAGATAGATCTCCAACAAGCTTTCCATCAGATTCCCCTCGAAAAAAGTTCCAGAGAAAAGACAGCTTTCGCAGTCCCAGGGATGCCATTATTGGAGTTCACAGTGATGCCCTTTGGGCTCTGTAACGCCTCGCAAAGGCTCGTCCGCCTGTTGGATAAGGTCATCCCAAACAAGTTTCGAGATAACGTTTTCATCTACTTGGATGATCTCTTAGTTTGCACTGCAACTTTTGATGAGCATATCTATATCCTTCGAAGCCTAGCAAAGTGCCTCAGAGACGCAAACCTGACAATAAACATGGAGAAAAGTGAGTTCTGTCAAAAAGAAATACAATATTTAGGCTACATAATAGGGCAAGGCTGCTTGAAGACAGACCCTTCAAAGTTGGACGCGATAACCAATTTTCCTCTGCCCAAAACTGCTCGGCAAGTTCGCAGATTTGTTGGCATGACAGGATGGTATCGCCAGTTCATACCCAACTTTGCGAGTCTATCTGCACCCATTACCGATTGCCTTCGGAAAGGTAAGGAGTTCTCCCTGACCAAAGAAGCGGAAGCATCATTTCAAAAGTTAAAAGAAGCTTTGACCACTGCCCCAGTGTTGGCACAGCCGAATTTTACTAAACCGTTTGTGATTCAATGCGATGCGTCAAGCCTAGGTGTAGGAGGGGTTCTGTACCAGTTAGATGATGAGGGAAAAGAGCATCCAATTGCGTATGTATCGCAAAAATTAAATAAAGCGCAAAGAAACTACATTGTTTCCGAACAAGAATGCCTAGCGGCCATCGTTTGCGTTAACAAATTTAGACCCTATATTGAAGGTCTACCTTTCAAAATAGTCACCGACCACTCAAGTCTCAAGTGGCTAATGTCACAAAAAGATTTGAGTGGACGGCTCGCCAGGTGGAGCTTGAAGCTCCAAGCGTTCGATTTTTCGATGGAACATCGCAAGGGCTCATTAAACGTGGTACCAGATACGCTCTCCAGACTTGACATGTGCGAACTAATACCGACTGTCAGACAGTCAGAGATTGACCTGAAGTCTGAATTCTTTAACTCATTGGATTATGAGAACTTAAGAAAGAATGTAAGGGAGAATGAGGCATCTCTGCCAGACGTTTGCATCTCAGATGGGTATATATATAAGAGAACAAAATATAGGACAGGTTCTTTGGACGAGGAAGAAAGTCTGTGGCGGCTATGGTTGCCAAGAGAATTGACAGAAGAAGCGATTAGCAATGAGCATTATTCTGCACCAGGATTACATGGTGGCCTCGAAAAGACACTCTTTCGGCTTAGGCAAAAAGATTATTGGCCAGATATGGTGAAGCAAACAAAGTCTTTTATAAGCTCTTGCGATGTCTGCAAGGAAGTTAAACCTGCCAATTCTACGTTGAGACCAAAAATGGGTAACCAGATCGTTACCGAAAGGCCAATGCAAAGGCTATACGTTGATCTTCTCGGGCCATATCCCCGTACTAAGCTAGGACACACAACAATTTTGATTGCTATAGACCATTTTTCAAAGTATACCTTTTTGAAACCATTGCGTAAAGCTACTGCGACAGCTATTTGTAAATACTTGGAAGAAGACATTTTTCATTTGTTTGGAACCCCGGAATTTGTTCATAGTGATAACGGGAAGCAGTTTGTGTCTAAGGAATTCACCAAACAGATGGAGATGTACAAGATTCAGCACGTGAAAACTGGCTTATACTCTCCTCAGGCCAATAGCTCAGAGCGAGTAAACAGAGAGATAATCGCAAAAATTAGAGTATTTGTAGGGGAAAAACATACAGAGTGGGACAAGTATGTCTCAACTATTGCTGCAACTCTTCGGAGCGACTACCACTCTGCAATTAATAGCTCACCCTATTATGCCTTGTTTGGGCAGAATATGATTTTGAGTGGTTGTGAATATCCTATTCTAAAGAGGTTGAAAGCTCTAACTGACCCTGAAATAGGCACAATTCCATCTGCAGATCGAATGCAACTCCTAAGAACCCAAATTAAGCAAAATTTAGACAAAGCTCATCTTAAATCCGAGAAGACATATAATCGCAGGGCAACCAATGTTCGATTCGTAGAAGGACAAGAAGTCTTTCGACGTAATTTTGGACAGAGTTCATTCTCTAAGCAAGAAACTGCTAAATTTATGCCCAAATTTCTGAAGTGAAGGGTAAGAAAGAGGGTGGGAAATTGCTTATACGACCTAGAGGGTTTTAACGGGAAATACATTGGAAGATTCCACGCAAAGGATATTCGACAATAAGCTAAGCGTAGTGCGCATGGATTTAACCTCTTGACTATTCGATTTCCTTTTTGTTTCTTCCAAAATATTCTCGAAACAAAGAAGGTTTGTTACGAATATTTCAAAAATGAGTCCATCCAGCCAAACCCGAACACGATAAAGATTAATAAAGATTAAAAGCAGAAGATCACTGTGTCGTATACGTACTTTTATTTCTTCAGAAAACTTTAAGATGTCAAATTTTCTAGACAATGTATAGGCAAACATTACTCAAAACTCGAGGAAAAGACAAAATAATTCCTTTTTGCTCGATCGTTGGATGCACTCTGCGTTTCCGTGCGGAATTCGAAATTCGAAAACTCTTATATTTTTCACTGAATCCACTTAGGAAACAGTGAGTGCCAACTTCTATGAATGCGGTAGCTTGCCGCCAAAATTGTAAGAAATGTTCTTTTTCGTAGTGACCACCAAACAGAAAACTTCTCCTGAAAGGTACGTTCTAACATTAAAATTATACAAAAATTAAAAGCAAATTAGTTAAAGCCCTCGGTTTGACATTTCGTTCAACAGAAATTCGTTTGCCATTCCAAAAAGAAAGTGAATTAAAGAAATAGAGAGATCTAACTATTGATCGTTAAGAAAAAAAAAGAGCATCGCATACCAAAGTGCGAGGGAAATTACGAAAAAGTAAAATAATTAGGCTGCACCATACTCATCTCACCAGGTAACCTTATACTTTTTTTCAATAGAAAAATACCTTTAATTAGCTTATGCAAAAATCAGAATGCATGGTTAAGAGTTTTTTTTTGGTGAAACTAAGATATTGTGTGATTTCTATCCAGGCGCTCTTATTCAGAGCTTTTGATACTTGCACTCACCACGTGCTCTGCTGTGTCATTGCTGTCTCTTAATTCTGAAATTACCAAAATTGGACAGCAAAATACGGGAATTAGAAGAAGGGAATCCAAGTTCAAGTTCAAGGCCAAGGGATCCAGCTTGGATCTCGTGAACTAGAACTCAACTAGAACGCAACTACACCTCTCAGTAACGGTTCCTTTCCAGTGAAATACCGAGACAAATACTGGACGAGCTTCTTCAAAAGTCCAAACTCAAGTCCAATTCAGTGCAGCGAAGGACAGTAAGCTACGCGATTGTCTCAAGCTACGGCTTTAGATCGGTGAGGCAGTGAGAGGTAAGCCTCTGTGTTACACATATTTCGGTTCGCGGGAAGAAAGCAATTAAGGAGTCGGAATCTATCCAAAAAATTGTGTTATACCGAATTTATCAAAAAAAAAGGAAACAAGAAAAAATAATTTTTATATCAAATTTTGATCAAAATCACAAGAGTGTGCATTACAATTTAAAGATTTGATTTAGAAAAAAAAGCTTTATTTAAAATACCTACTTAAACGTGAGCATATATAATTATCTTTAAATTAAAAAGCTGTGTATTGTGATAGTCTTGGTTTGAGCAGCAATTTCACCTTTAGCTTTCACTCAAGATTTAACTCAATTGGAACCCTGCGGAAATTGTGCACAAAATCCCCGTAAGCGGTAAGTTTCCAAAAAAATACTTTTGTTTACATTCTTCATTACAGACCAAACTGTCACATAATTTTTTTTATAGCTCATTACATTACTGTATTATACTTGATTTCTATTTGTTTTTATTGATACTTGGAATTAACGAATTAACTAAATTACTTGATATATTTAAAAACTAGAACTTAGTCCATATAAATTTGCTACACTTAAGATTATGAAATTTGAATAATATACTTAAAACTAAAATTCGAAGATAAAAATATTGAACACATTTTCTAATACAAAGTTTAGGGATAAGAATACAAAAAAAATACGAATTTACATGCACCACGAATTTGAATAATTAAAGATGTTACCTAACCTACGTTATTTACAAATTGAATAAACATGCATAAAATCGAAATAATGTTTTGAAGCTGAAAGACCATGGCGGCAAGTGGGGAAGATTATTGTGTCAATTTAAAGAGTTTTGTGTAACCAAGAACCGTAAGTTATATCTGGGACAAATCGCCAATAATTACAAGAGGTACGCGATCTGTCATGGAGTTCGCGAAAGCTGATAGGGAGGGTTATAGGTACCTCAGGCGATCACAACATCCATCGCCCTTGAAAGCTTGTGCCGACAGAAAAGATGTCCGTCTGAATTTCTGAACGGATTCAAATCTTGGCATGATTTAAATTTTTCTTTTAATGCGTTTGGTTTTCGAAGAGCAAGAACTACCGCCCAAATCCGACGTCACCTAGCTGTGCAAATGCAAGCATGCCAAGTGAGCTCTAAGAATACCACTCTGAGACAAACCGCAGCAAAATTTTGAAATTTTTGAAAAAATACTTACAAAAGAAGGATGCTGACCGGACTTTTGTTTTTCCAGAGATTCTTATACATTTTTTTTTTACATAAAATACATCAGTATTCCGAAAATAAACTAACGAGGATATTAAAGAAAAACGTAGGAGCTGTTTTTGAGAAAATTTAGTCTTTTTGTATTTCGGCTGAAAACTTTATATGGTAGCTACCCTAACTTTTGATATTAAAAAAAATCAAAAAACCCACTCGAATTCGTTCAAACCTTTAATTTTCAAGTTTGAAGTCAATCGGATCAGTGGTTAAGGCTGTAGGTGCGTTTACTGACAGATAGACGGACGGAATCGCCGGACCCACTTTTTTCGACTTCTCTATCGTCGTAATTAGTCCAGTCATTTGGTAGTTTTACCTGGAAAGTTTTCCGGGAGTTTTGAAAATTGGTTAATTTATAGATTTGGGTATGCCCTTTTCGAATTTCAACTTTGCCACCTCGTACCCCCGCCGCTCGCGCCGCCATCTTGAAAAAATGGCGCCTAAAAACGGTTTTTTGGGAATATCTCCTTTCCGACGCATTTTACGAAAAAAATATCTTGTACAAAATTAAACTAGAAAAAATTTCCTATAAAATTTATGTATCAATAATTTTTTTCATAAAATCAATAGTTTTTGGCGTACGAGCGCCACAAAGTATCATTCATCATATTACGAGAAATACCTGCGCTTCAACTGAATAAGCACAAAATTTTTCTGAAGTTTGTTGTCCATTTTTTCCTAACTTTGAACGTTAATGTATCATTTGACGATATGCTTACCGATAGCTTATGATATTGAGAAAACAAATCAAAAAGAATGATTTAAAAAAGACCACTATTTTTTCCCTGGCTCTCATGCAAAGCTTTCCAGATTAAAAAACTCAGTTTTTATTTGCGTCAACTGAATAAGCACACGATCTTTCACTCTCATTATTTTAGTTGGTTCTGAGAGTTTTAAGTTAATTGGTATACCAAATCAAAAGTTGAAGTGCTGTTAGTGCATTTAGCCGTTAAATTAAAATTAAAAAAAAATATTGTAAGATCAGAAGCTTTAATAGTGTCGGACGAGTTAAGGTTGATTCGTTAAAAATGAGTGATTTTTCATCAAGTCTGTGCGTGGATTTCTTGCTCTCCCCTAAAACCAACTTAAAAATACCAAAATCATAACTCTATAATCTAAGTCTGGATTAAATACGTTAAAGACCAAGTGCTCTTTCATAATAACTTGCTTCAAAAAAGTGTCCTGCTGTATTTAATCGACAATTTGAAATTTATTTTTCCAAAATATTTTGATAATCAGAGTGTTTGAGTGAATAATTGTTCAATACATCTTTGCTGTTTGTTTGACATCTCTTTGCTCCCGTTAATACTCTTTGCGATCGTCGCAACCATAATAAAAAAAAAACAAAAAAACAAAACAAAACACAACAAAAAAGAAACTCAACTTTTTCAAATCCCCGGCCGCCCCGCGCCCGCACCCAACCTCCAAATACCTGCTACACTGTCAACAACTCAACGCTCAGCCTTTATTTTGCTCGACAGCGGAATTTTAGTTACCTTTATCTGGGTAAGCTCATTTTTAGTACTGTTCTGCCGGGCAAATTGCAGATGCTTCGCATTAATTTTCGACATCATTTGTAATTTTTCATTGCATGTTTGATAATTTAATCCGGCCAACATCAAAAATTTCTTGGAACTTACAAAAACAACGACTCTTGTTTAAGCAAACAAAATCAGCTGTCACCTTTGTGCTGTCAAAGTCACGCCATCTACATTTTCGACCTTTTTTTTCGTTTTTCTGGTTTGTGTACTTGCTAATCTACGAGTGTACACTAAAAACAAAAAACATACAAAATTAAAATTAATAAAAATTTAAAATACCAAGATTAACACTAACAAGAAAATAATGGAAGAACAATTACGTTGTGGTAATACTGAGTGCACCGTCAATGAACAAACAAACGATTGGGTTAAGTGCAATGGTATATGTGGTAAATTTTTTCACCCTATCTGTATTGGCCTTGGAAAACGAGCAAAAACGTATCTCCAAGAATATCTACTTCACTTCCATTATTACTGTACAGAGTGCAAAACATTGTCAACTGCACATATCCTGCTTGCTCTTAAATGCAATAATGAGAGGGTAGACCAATTGTCCGATACTATAAACAGACTCAAAAATGAGATTCGCAACAGCTTTCGCAACTCTAATAACCTAATGGCCGAAAACAACGAATCTACCACTAAAAACCTAGAAAATAATCACCTTAAACTCACCTCTCAGCTCTCGAATATTGAAAGTCTTGGTAAACAGGCCTTGAAAAAATTTACAGAATGTGCTGATAACATTAATCTGGTGCCAAACAACCTCAACTCTCAAGTCATTAAAATCAAGACTGCTGTAACCGATGCTATACCCATAGATGAATTATTGAATTGCATTCAATCAATAACTTCTACCAGAGAAAGCATGGAAAGAATTGAATTTTCCTTAAATAGACAAACAGACGCAATAAAATCAATTGGTATAGACTACACAGCCACTTACAACAAAATCATTACTGATTCATTAGCACTCGCTGATGCCTTCATAAAAGAGTCTACTTCTACTCGTATTGCCATCACCGAATTATCTGAAGAAGTGAAACGTATATCTCCAAACCAAACCCATATGCTCCAACAGCAATATCATAACGGCAATGACAAATCTTTGCTTTTAGAACTTCAAGACTTGGATAACTCTGCACTTTCTATTGACGAATCCAACCAAAGAGTTTCATCTGCTCAAAAAGTGCCACCACTAATCATTACTGCCAGCGAAAAACCAACTCTGCCTCAAACAATAACTTCTCAGCCGACTATCTCTCAAACCCCTACCAACATAATAAAATTCAACGCAGCCTGGACTCCCACTGAATGGAATAATCGACTAAATAAATTAAAGTCTAATCAAATATCAGAGTACATCATCAAAGAAGCACCTCTACATTCAAGCGAATCCTGGATTCGGCGATTTTTTCTCAAAAACTATAAATTTCGTCTATTGAATTGCAACTGCCAACAACCTGGAACTTTTAAAATATCCATACCTCGATCCTATGAATGGCTCTTCCTCAAAAACTTTTCAACTCTAAGAAATAGTTCGATGACAATGGTTCCCGTCTTAACTGAAGTATCTTCTAATCTTAATATAAGTTCTAATTATAATAATTTTCTTAGAAATAATTTTAAATCTAATGCTCCTTCAAACTTTGCAAATAATTGTTACCCTCAATCTTTACCTAACTCTCTTGCTTCTCCAAATCTTAATAAGCCCAATTATTTATTTCCAACTCCAAGTATCTCGAAACCCAAGTATCCAAATTTTATTCTCTCGCATACCCTTAATCCTTCCGTAAATACTTCAAGAAATCGAAACTATCACCCTTCATATACCGCATCTTCTGAACTAGCTTCATCTAAAAACTACTCCCTAACGAATAAGCACCAATTCCTCGACCCACTTTTCCCACCTAATGTCAAGCTAGCTATGCAGACTTCTAACTCCACTGAATCTCGATACACAATGGCTAGATTAAGAGATAATAGAATCTTCGATAATGTTCGACTATACCTTGCTTATTTGCATGATAAACCTGACTCTATCTGCATTGATGGAAAGACTAAAACCAAAGTAATGCTTTCCATTCACCAAGAAGGTCTCCCTACCGATATTCCCAGCCTCCGCAAAATATACTACTCTTTTTATGAAGCAAATGGTTGTACAGCTCAAATGGTCTCAGATGACCTGGCCTCCTACTCAAATTACTTAAATTCAAAGAAAATCTCGAATCGTCAACGCAATCGCCATCGTAGTAATAAGTATCTTTAACATAAATTCCCATGTTCTGTTTAACCAGTCATTACCTCTTGACCAAAATTGTTTATCTGTATACTATCAAAATGTTAGAGGTCTTCGTACCAAAACTTCGGTGATATATTTAAATACTCAAAAACTTCCACACAACATATATGCCTTGACTGAAACAAATCTTTCTCCTGATATAGCTAACAATGAACTTTTCTCTTCTGACTTCACTCTTTTTCGGAAAGATATTAAAATTTTGGACTCCCCTAGTTCATCTGCTAGCATAGGACGTGGTGTTTTAATAGCTATCTGTTCTGACCTTGATTCAACTCTTATCACAATACCTAATACAACAGACCTAGAACTTATTTGTGTAAAAATTAACCTTCAAAATCGTAGTATTTATACTATTTGTTGTTATATTCCCCCAACTCAACCTGTGTGTATTTATGAATGTTTCATTGAAGCTGTCGAATTTGTTGTAGATCTATGTTCTCCTAATGACGATATTCTCATTTTTGGTGACTTCAATTTTCCCCATTTGATTTGGTCCCACTCTGACGACGGTAATAATCTAATAGCCCTTAACGCTACTTCCGCTAAGGAAATTTTATTTACTGACCGCCTCCTTGCTTCAGGATTTGCCCAATTAAGCAGTATTAAAAATAGTCTGGGTAGACAGCTGGACCTTATTTTTTCTTCGGATGCAGATAACACTGTTGTCACAGAAAGTAAGCATCTTTTAACCAAACTTGATGCTCATCACCCTCCACTCTCTATTACCTTTGCTTATGTAAGCCCCAACATTTGCCCTGAGATTCTGACTTGTAAAAAATTAAACTTCCGCAAGGCTAATTTTGACTTGTTGAATGAACTTCTGACTAGGATTAATTATGACTTTTTATCTGACCCAAATTCGAGTATTGACTTTAAAGTTGAAACTTTTTACTCACTTTTAATGAATTGTGTTTCCCAATCAGTTCCAACCATTTCACAAAAAAACGTATCTTCATCACCCCCTTGGTACACTAAAGAACTTCGTACTCTCCGCAATAAAAGAAATAAACTGTGGCAAAAATTTATCATGTTTAGAAATTATTATAATTTTTCTAATTATATTGCAGCGTATACTACTTTTTCTGTTTTATGTGAATCTCTTTACTCTGACTATATTTCTCAGATGCAATCTGATATTATTTCTAATCCGAAAGCTTTTTTCCAGTTCATCAACAGTAAAAGAAAGTCAGATGGATATCCATCTGTCTTAAAACTTGACAAAAATTCATCTGCTGATCCCACAACCATCTCAAATTATTTTGCACGTTTTTTCAGTCAAGCTTTTTCGTCCAACACTACTGAGATTGATAATAATTACTTTAATTACCTGAATGAGTCCAATCGAACTTCATTAAACTCACTGCTACTTAATGTTGATGTTTCGTCTGTTATTCAGAAAATCAATTTACTCAAAGATGATTACTCTGCTGGCCCTGATTCAATTCCTCCAATAGTGTTAAAAAAGTGTGTTGACAATTTAGCCTTACCCCTAGCGCTTATTTACGACATGTCCATTTCTAGTGGAACGTTTCCTCGTACTTGGAAAGATTCTTTTATCATTCCTGTACATAAAAAAGGACCAAAAAATGATATAACAAATTATCGGCCTATAGCAAAACTTTCATGTATACCAAAACTATTTGAAAGTATAATATATGACACTATGTTTTTCCATAGCAAGCAGATCTTTTCTCCAAAACAACATGGGTTTCTTAAGGGAAGGTCTACCACTACGAACCTAATCCAATTTGTATCATTTTCATTATCTGCTTTAGAAAATGGAAAAGAAGTTGACTCAATAGCTACTGATTTTAGTAAGGCCTTTGATAAGATATCCCATAATCTTATTCTGTTTAAGCTCAAAAAGCTTGGCTTCCCACCAGTTTTCATATCTTGGATCTCGTCTTACTTATCAGATCGTCAATACAGAGTTGTATTCAGGAATGGGATTTCTGAAATAATAAATGCAACATCTGGTGTCCCACAAGGAAGTCATCTTGGCCCTCTTATTTTCATTCTTACAACCAATGATGTTGAAAAAATTATTAATAATTCTGAGCTTCTCATCTACGCAGACGATATGAAAATTTTTAAACAAATCTCTTGTTGTAATGACGCGGAACTGCTCCAAAATGACATAAACCTTTTTAATATTTGGTGCCAAAAGAATTTCCTTGAATTGAATATAAGCAAATGTCAAGCTATAACGTACTCTCGGAAGCGTATTCCAATGACTAACAGAACTTACACTATAAATGGTGAACCTATTCCCGTTGTAACATCAATCTCTGATTTAGGTGTTTTATTTGACTCCCATATGAATTTTAATTCTCATATTGACCAAATTATAAGCAAGGCAAATTCTACTTTAGGGTTCGTCAAACGTTGGTCTAAAGAATTCTGTGACCCGTATGTTACAAAATCTCTGTTCATAACTTTTGTCAGACCATTACTTGAATACTCATCACAAGTCTGGTGTCCCTATTATCAAATACACATTCAACGTATTGAAGCCGTCCAGCGCAGATTTATTCGGTTTGCGCTTCGTAACCTTGGTTCAGGTTGGGAAGATCCCTTCAACCTTCCACCCTATGAAGAGCGACTGTTGTTACTAAATATGCAACCCTTATTCATTCGCCGTGACAATGCCGACGTTGTCTTTATACAACAATTAGTGAATGGTAACATTGATTGCCCCACTCTACTTCAAAACATATCCCTTTGTACTAACCCACGCCGTTTAAGATCAGTCCCATTTTTTCATCTCCCTTTTCATCGAACTCTATATGGCTTAAATGAACCTGTAAGCAGAATGCTACGTAAGGCAAACAATACTCATTGCTTTGATCCATGTCTCTCTAAATCCGCTCTCAAAAGTTCCCTTCTAAGACTGCCATCATAACCCCATTTTTCCTCCTATTCCTCTATCTCCCATGATTCTTGTATATTATTGTTATTTTTATATTTTATTTTTTAATTGTTTTTAAATTTTATATCAAATACCTTGTGTTACTTGTTTTTAAGTTCTAGTTTTAAGTTTGCTTGTATTAAGTAAATAAAATAAAAAGAATAAAGACTGACCGTGCGTGCTATAGCTACCAACGTTGATCGGAGTCTTAGTGTTGTCTATTCGTACCTCAGAAACCAAAGTTTGTACGAGAAAAAACATGAAAGGTAGTAAAAAACGGCAACATTCGAAGTTGATCGACGAGCAATTTTGAGATGTGCTTCCAGTTCATGTGGCTCCGCGGTAAAAATTAAACAAAAAGTTGGTGTAACTGCAGGTGTTTCAACAGTCCACATAGTACCAAACAGCGCAGATCATTTAAAATGATTGCAACTCCAAAAGATACCACCATTAAACGAGCAACGAAAAGATATTCGTTTAAGATTTTCTAGACTCGATGTGAGTTGGAAAAATGTGTGGCACAACGCGGTTTTTTCGGATGAGAAAAGTTTAAATTTTGATGTCCCTGGTGGTTTTAATTATTACTTTCACGATTTGGGAAAGGAAGAACGATTTTAAGCGCAGCATCATGTTCGAGAAGGTGGAGTTATGATATAGGGAGCAGTTAGCTACTATGGGACTATTGAGCTTGAGTTTTAAACGTCAAAAACGACTGCAATTACCTACAAAAGAATATTGGAAAGAAAGTTTCCTTCATTTTCGGATATTTTTGGACCCTATAAATGGATTTTCCAATATGACAACGACCCCATCCAAACGTCGTGCACTGTCAAAAGTGGGATACAGGACTAGAATGTTAAATTACTTCAACGGTCGCCCTATTTACCTGACCTGAACCTCATAGAAAATGAATCGGGATGGTTGGTACGTAAAGCTTATGAGTCAGACCGTCATCGTCAGTTTGAGGACAGAGAATCGCTTATTCCAGCCATTAAGTTACCATGGAGAGAAATTTCGCTGGACTACTTAAAGAGTTTATACGATTCCATGCCAGCCCGAATTTATGAAGTAATCAAGATTAAAGGTGGTAGTACCCAATACTAGAAATAACCAATAAACAAAATATTTAAAGAAAATTTTGTTCATTTCTATCCGTTTGATTTTATTTCCATTTTTAAAAGTTGTGCTTAGGTATTCAGTAAACGCAAAAAAAATGAGTTTTTCAAGCTAGAAAGCTTTGTATGAGAGGCAGGTAAAAAATAGTGGTCCTTTTTAAATCATTCTGTTTGATTTGTTTTCTCAACATCATAAGCTATCGGTAAGAATCATCAAATGATGCATTAACGTTCAAAGTTAGGAAAAAATGGACAACAAACTTCAGAAAAATTTTGTGCTTATTCAGTTGAAGCGCAGGTATTTCTCGTAATATGATGAATAATACTTTGTGGCGCTCGTACGCCAAAAACTATTGATTTTATGAAAAAAATTATTGATACATAAATTGTATAGGAAATTTTTTCTAGTTTAATTTTGTACAAGATATTTTTTTCGTAAAATGCGTCGGAAAGGAGATATTCCCAAAAAACCGTTTTTAGGCGCCATTTTTTCAAGATGGCGGCGCGAGCGGCGGGGGTACGAGGTGGCAAAGTTGAAATTCGAAAAGAGCATACCCAAATCTATAAATTAACCAATTTTCAAAACTCCCGGAAAACTTTCCAGGTAACCCTCTTTTTTTTACCAAATGACTGGACTATTTGTACAAAAATATCTTTGAGTGACTATAATTCTCATACAGGTAAAGTAAAGAGCATTATTGCTTGCATACGCATTAACAATTGTATTTGTAAGCTATATCTAAAAAGTTTTTTCTTTTAACGGATGTAAAAAAAAAAAAATTTATATATGAATAATATAATATGTACCTATATGAATTAAAAAATGTATAAATATTTCAAAGCATGCTTTTACAATCCGATCCAAGGATATCTCTTAATCGTAAGCTTACAAATTCTAACAGAAAACAATATAATCGTGAAGTAATTCAAATATTTGAGCCTGAAGAGTTTTCAGATACCAGCATTGGTAATTGAAAAAAAGCAAAAAATATAGTTTTTATTTAAAAAAAAAGTTATTATTTTAATAATGAATTACAACCGTTTTTAATTAGATAATCGCCGAAATCGGGAATTTGCCATACAGTGCGACGCTTCTACTCTTTTCGAATTTCTTCACAATTTTAACGATTGCTTGCGTAGTCGGTCGATTATGACGACCATAATCATCGCGTGATGCCCGAAAAGTGGATTCGTTTGAACTACCCTTTTTGTAGTAAGTTTTAATTATTTTAAAGCGTTGTTCAATTCTAAGCGATCATAGCAAGACAAGAAATCCGTTCAATATACCTACAAATTAAAAAAAGAATTAATTCAACTCATGAATTTGAGTGATAAAAATATGCCCGTTTTATATTGAATATCTCTCAATACTACACTGACAATATTGAAAACAGATCCAAGTACTCTTGCTCATGCACATGCAAACAAATCTACCCTTTTAAAAAAACAGATTACATAGAATGTATGTGTTTACTCTACAGTTGTACACCTTGTTTAAAAATAACTATTTAAAGTCAAATTGTTTGGTAGTTAACACCTAAACCTAATACGTGCGACACAGCTGTGCATTTAAATTTCGTTTCTTTTATTTTTTGCCAAAATTAGAATAATTCATACCCGTATGTAACGTTTAATTGTATTCCTATGCTTAACAGGGTTTTCTATTCAAATGTTAATCGATTTTGAGTGTGTAGCGTTTTGCGGATATTTATTTGTTTTTTTTTTCTAAATTGCATTATTCATCGAAAGAAAGTTTATTTTACTAATCTGCTGTTCTTCGGGTGGCATAATAATTGCAAAGACAAAAGAGAGAATGTGATAATTGCGTAATGTTGTGAGTGCTGTTAGTAAGGCATTGTTTGAAAATGTGTCAAGATTGTTGAATAAAAAAACATTTCCCTAAATATTTGAACTATGACTCTTCTCTTTTCAACAAGATTAATCAGCATGACAAACCGAGCTATAAAATAATATTCACAAAATAAGTAAGTACGACACTGTGTAGTTTTCGAAAAAAGGAAAAAAAAATGTTTTCATAGAGAGAAAGATTTGAAGATTGAGCACGTGCTCGAGGCAAGACAGCATCGTTTTCCAAAAAAAAAAAAAAAGTAAAAACATAAACAAAGAAGAAACAAAGACACAACAAAGCGAAATGGATTGGATTGAAATTACGAGAGCAGAATCTCTAATTAGCTGTTTAGATAGACGTTATGAAGATATTTAAATTCCTATAGAGTAACGTTTTCCTGATTGTTATCGATAAAATCGAATAGAGATAACTTTTACATAAAAACTTTGATTGCGTTGTTCTGTTGTTATTCGTTTAAGCTTTTTTTCTCTCAAAAGATTAATATTTTGGAATTTTAATTGCACGAGCGTAAGTGCGTTATTAATGAAACACAGAGACAGTTTTAAGTTTTTGTCATAACTATGCTATTCTGACAAGGACATGAAATTTATTGCTTTAATTTTTTTTCATGATCCATTAAAAGAAGAACGTTTAATTAACGTGCAGCATCTAGATGAGTTTTTGGAAAGATAGTTTAATTATATCGGGAAGCAAAATACTGATACAAAGAGGCGCTAGTAAAACAAGATATGAAATAAATGTTGGTTTAAGAGTTTTACATTTTTATTTTACCGCTGGCTTCGGAAAGTAGGTATGGAAGCTATGTACCATTGTTAAGGTTTTAAAAGTTTTTCAACAATCGAGAACGGTTTGACAGAGAATACCAAAACAATACCAAAACTGTAAAGATCTTAACTCTCAAGAATTTTTCGAAAATCTTAAACAAGTGGAAGTCACTTTGCTTCGTCAATTGTGACGGAGACACGGAAGGACTCAGGGCCTACAACATTCTGGTGTCCCTCAAGGCTCCATTTTATCTCCGAACCTCTTTCTCTTTTTTCATAATCAAATGTCTATCAATGCTCAGCCAATAAATAGGTTTGCGGCTAATTCACGAAAACTTAGAAAGCCCCACAAAAAAGTCTAAAGGGGTCAAATCCCATGATCTTCGTGGTCTATTCACGTCGCCTCGGAGCGATATAACCATGACATGAAATCGATCTTGCAGAATATAGCTTATATCTAGAGCTGTGTGGCACGTGGCGGCATTCTGTTGAAACCCTATGTCTTCGTTGTCCATATCCATGTATTGGATACAAACCACACTAATTAGATGATTGTCCACCTTAAGCGATCGCTGTTGACGTTGATGGCATTGCCAGAATCATTTCCGAAGAAGTAAGGGCCGATGTCGCCTCCAGCCCAAAATCTGTTAAATATTACATTCGTTAAGTGACAACACTTTGTTCAGTTTATCAGTTTATTGAAAATCAGAAAATTTTCCTTTTAGTTTTTCTGTCTGAATAAAATATTGTTACCTAGAAGACGTTGTTTTACTTATAAAGGAACTTTATAAATCTAACTAGCCAACAAAATCCACATCAAATAGTACCTTTCTTAAGTTGGATGCGTTGGCACCTTGTGAATCTCGCTTGGATTGGGATGACAAATCCGTCAATTTAGCATATTCACGTACCTACTCATTCATCCAAAAGTAAGCTTCATCGCTAATTATGATTTTTCGACCAAAATTGGGATCAACTTCCAACTGCTCCAAAACCCAAGAAGCGAACACACGACGCTGCGTATGGTTGTTAGGTTTCAGCTCCTGGGTCAGTTGGAATTCGTACGGGTTCAGGCCCAAATAACGACACAAATTTCGCCATGTTGTGGGTTGTAACAGGCCAAATTCATGTGCGTGACCGACGGCGACGCCCCGGATTCTGCTGCACACTTTCACGAACAGCGCCGATGCGTTCAGCAGATCTTGCGGTTCGTTGACGTTCGGGTGTTGGCTGATTGTTCACAGAGCCGGTGGACTCGAATTTGGCCTCCAAATGTTGAATAGTCGACTGGGAAGGACGACCATGTACCTCATAAAAAAAAGTTTAAGAAACAATACGGCCGCCCCGAGCTGTCAAAATCAACCCATCCCTATAGGAAAACCGTTAAGGTACTTGCTGCAGGATTTTCGTCTTCCTTAATAACTGTTTTTAAGGTCACAATTTGTCATAAATAGCATCCGATTCCTCAATGTATCTACTAAATTTAGCCATCAACAATTATTTTTATAGAAAAACATCTCATTCAATTCACCGACACAACTGACTGCTTCTAGTGCTTGTAAATTATGGCCACACTTCACAAAAAACACAATATTGTACTTTCCAGTTCCTCCATACATCCATCCACAGATATGCAAATACTTCAATAACATCAACAATAATTGATTGTTATATTCAAATTATGCTAAAATAACTTTCTCACTTATCGAGAGCGAGCGAGTCTTTATGCCTAAGTGTCCATGTCATTCATATCTTCTTTTTTTTCCTCCACTCAAAGTCGAGTATGAGTTTATTGTCTTGCCACGCGAACTTAAACCAGACTCCACAGACCGCCACCTACCATCAGCATTCTTGAGGTTTTCGCAGCTCACAACAAAAAACAACAAAAAAGTATCCATGGCATTGGGCCAATCTGTAGGGTACTGATGACTCTCTGTGGCAAAATCGCACAACTTCGTATAGTGCCAATGCCAAGGCGGAATTGATATCAAACATTTACATTTCCAGTTCCCATCACCATACACCGCAGTCAAAACGAAATTAAAAGCAAAAGTGGTAAAAGTCTTTCTACGCGGTGCCCTGAGCTCTTGTTGGAGCCACCAGCCATATAGGCAAATAAAAACCTAACTGGTCTACGTTTCGTCTGGAAGGAGTTCCATTGTCTACAGACAGAAACATTGTTGCTAAACAGGTCTTCAAGCTTGGCAGCAGAGCGATCGCGATGTGCGGTGTGCACTTGAACGTGGTCGTGAAAGAGTGATCGCTATGGAGTGTTGGGTTGTGCTTTTGCGGTCCAAAGTTGAGAGACGGTTTTTTTTTTGGCGCAATTTGAATATGAGAAAAGATGATGTTGGTTGGTTGGGTTACAGCAACTGCTTGAAAACGTAACGATCGATGATGGTCGGCTTTACGCACAGCACTTGAAGTGCAAAAAAATGCCAAGTGGGGATAGTCTCGTATCGATCGACGCGACGACCGACAAACCGACCGACAGAGCGCCACTAGTGGAGAAAATTTCGGAGTAGGGGATCACTTTTGTGCTCCCATACAAACGATGCGCTGGCGCTGGTGTTACTGCGGCAATGATGCATTATGTGAAATTCGTCATATGATCGGAACGACGACGACAAAACGGAGAATATAATACCATCCGGTGGCATCAACGGGCAGCATTTTAATTTTGAAAGTGACAAGCGACGCACGCGTTCGAAAATAAGCTTGTTACTTGAAATATTCATCCGCATCCGTTTTATTTATTTTTTTATTTGTATGTTTGTGTTTTCGATTTCGGGACGAAAGGAAAAAAAATAATTGGAATCGTCGTCGTGTGTGGATTATCGTCACGAAGCGAATATCCTTCATAGAACGAATTAAATATTTTAACATAGAGTCAGTCATCAGTGCCGAAACGGATATAACTTCAAATCATGGTAGGACAAAACATTTGATATCTCTTTGAATTTTTAAATGTGTGTGCCTGTGTGTGCCTGTCATAACTTATCTCGCAAAACTGTGAAGTTCTCAAACGCCTGTCTAAAATGCAATTCAAACTATTTAACCAAAAATATTAAGCCCCAGTGCTAAACAAAAACACCGCCCTTCTCTTCGAAATTCCTCCATATAAAAACAAGTAGAGTTGTTTGTAACTCTTAAAGGATTTTGGATTTTGCATAGAGTTATCACAATATTTTCAAAATTTCCGACCGAAAACCAATTTTGAATGTGTGTTAAGTGTTTCTGTGTGGTGTTTGAACTATACTCACTATGACTTTATAGCTAGACCGTGAAAAGAACTTTAAAATAACTACGGTCCACTGTGCTGCCTAATTTTGATTTTGTTTTTATGATGCAAATGGATTTTGAGGATTGCTCGGCAAACTACTAAGCCAAAGCCGGCATTTGACTTTGCTGTGTGCTTTGGCATGATTGAAATAGGGCACATGGATATGGTGTTTAGGATGTTATATGTTGGTTGGATTCGATATCCTTACAGAACGACCACAAGTAGTACCTAGCTATTTTATGAACTCTGTCGAAAATAATTTCAACTTTGTTGATAGCAGAAAGTTTTTATTTCCTTTTTGTTCTGGATTTATAGTAATATCCTTGTGTGTGTAGCTAATTTTTGACTAATATTTAGGGATATACAGTTTGTTGTTTCTATGCTATGAAAGACGAAAGGTTAAAAGGGATTAGTTTGAAGTGGTTCGTTTTCAGGTGAAATTTGTTTTTTGTTGCTAATTGAAAGTCCCTTTTGAGGGATGACTACAGGTTTTCGAATCAAAGGATGTTTTTTGAACTGTTTTTAAAGTTGAATGAACTTTTTTTTTTTACAAACATAAATATTGAAAAATATTGAAAATTAATGAGGTAGTACACTTAGAAAGTTTTGAAATAAGCCTGAAGAAAAAGTTTGACCGTGTGGCATAAAATAGATTTTATTTGGAATTCAAAATTTCAAAAAAGTGAAAACATTGAGGAAATGAAGTCGTTATAGATTTTTATTTTTAACAAAGATATAGTTTTTTTTAATGGAATAGTTCAGGTGGTGAAGTGCTTACAAGAATACAAATGAGTGTTGCTTAAACTTAAAAATAATTTAAAATAAAATAAAAATAATTTTCGGAGAAAAACCATTAACAAGGACATAGTTTAAATATATGCACAAACTTTCTTATATTTGTTAATTTAATTTAATAATGTTAAAAAAAAAATAGAGTGGCGCGACAGCTCTTGAAGAGCCAAGGCCTAAGTGACTTATTCTCATCAACAATTCTCTGGGTGCGTGTGAAGAATTGAGAGGTCCTACAATTTAACGCTGATTCCGAACGGCAAAGTTGAGAAGCACTTTTTCATGACAGATGGATACTCTTGGAAATTTTGTCACGGCAGTGCCCGTGAAACATGAAATAAAAACTTTAGTATGGGCACGAGTAGGACTAGATCTTACGACGTCAATTAATTAAGGTCATTTAATTCTTTAAATAAAAATCAAAACTGGAATGGAAATATAAAAATGTTTATAGTAAAACGTTTTGTTTTGAACTTCTCAACCAAAATATTAGTACACATTGAATTTTTAAAAGTTTTAAAAATATGTAAAGCAATTTAATACAAATAGCTGTGAGGTACCAATGTGGTAATTACTCATCGTCATCATATTAAAAAATTAAGTGTAATAGTGTGTACTATTTTTATTTTTGGAAATATTTCTGCCGGTAAGAAAGGTTTTTTTTTCTATTTTGACTGAGGTTCGGCATTCATTCTTCGGTTTCGAAAGTAAAGCTGAGTAAAACACACACAACGATACATTTTTAACGAAATATTACTTTCATTATAAAGTTTGGACTTTGAATTAAAGTGTGGACAAATGGCCGCCTCGGGAGTTTTCGCAGCATGCGATTATTTTGAAGTAATTTTTAACCACTTTTTCGTACATATCGGGCGGTATCTCGGCCAAAACTTGAGTAATGTTGGATCTTAATGTGTCTTCAGCTCGGGGACTATTCGCGTTAAATCAGTCTTTTACGTAGCCCTACAGAAAAAAATGTAACGGTGTCCACGGGACCACCAAACTGTTCACGCAATTAAGCCACAATTAGCTTGTTGCCCCGTTTTGTTAGAACCACATATCGTCCAAGTCATGATCTCCAATCGCCGGCCAAAAAAAAAATGTTATCATTGGACCACATCGCTCCAAAGTGACTATAACCGTCCGCCCATTGGCATCTTCAAAGAAATACGGAACAATGACACCTTTCGACTATAGAGCACACCAAAATGTCACCTTTCTTGATGCAATGGCACCTCTTCGATCACTTGTGGGTTTTCTGAGCCCCATATACGGCAATTTAGCTAGTTTTCATGACCATCTAGTGAGAAATGTTCCTCATCGCTAAAGAAAATGTTGTTCGAAAAATCGGTGTTTATTGTCTGTTGTTTGAACACCCAAGAAGCGTATCTAATAGAATGTTAATCAATCCATTATTTGTAAATGACAAACATTTAACTAATATTATGACACTTCAGATGACATATGGGATGGGGTCGAAAGACCGCCAATCAAAATCACGCATAACGAAATTCGGCAAAGTACGTTTCCGCAGTCCTCTTCCCCGCATATCATTTGTACAGTTTTTTATCACAATATACTCCCACTCCTTTT
Source organism: Sphaerophoria taeniata (assembly GCA_943590905.1). Lineage (NCBI taxonomy): Eukaryota > Metazoa > Arthropoda > Insecta > Diptera > Syrphidae > Sphaerophoria > Sphaerophoria taeniata. The sequence goes on from OX016541.1 coordinate 33,966,365, forward strand.
CGTCACTCAAAATTATAAGAATTTAGGAGATTGAAGTCTGGGCCCATTTTTGATTGTACCAACAGCTTTGAGTTAGGTCACACTCTCTTTCAAAAACAGAAATTTTGGGAGACACGACGCATCATAATTCTTCGTTCAAATTACTCCACTTAACTTTTTCGACATCCTATCATCGTTTTGTCATATACTTATGTATAAGAAAATGTTGAGACTGTAATGTTTAAGAATGCGTCAAGATCTAGTACCAGCAAAACCAACTAAGACCTCATTCCAAAAAATTTGTAGATAGATCTTTTTTTTTTGTAATCAAATCATCTTTCAAATAATATCTCAACGTCTACTTTTCAATCTGTTTAAATATTTTAGAACTCTCTTCAAAGTTCGAGTTAAAGCCTGGATTTCAATATTCCCTTGTAAACGTGCTGTTGAAGTAATATTGATTTTTTGTAAAATAAAATCTTAATCAATCGACATAGTGTTCTCTAGAAAATTTAAGCTGTTTTATCTGAGTGTTGAAAATAACAATTTCAAACTTTTTTTCCAAGGAAAAATACTTCCAAAATTACTTTTAGTCGGATCTTGCTTTTTTCATCAGAACTTTGAATGAAAAGTGAAGCCAAAAGAAGTGAAAAATGTGTATCTGATTCGCATTTAAATAATATATTATGAAAAGAACAGCAAATTTCCCGAAAAAAAGTAGAAAGCGACATGATTTCATTTTAAACAAAAAATTGCAAATCTTTCTTAGCTAGGCATTTCTAACTAAACAATATTAACAAAGCATTCCAAGAAGAAAACACAAAATGAAATAACAAATTTGAATCACCTCTCTTTGATTTATTATGTTGCTAATAAATCCGCTTATCATGTTTTATTTCCTGTTTACAAACTTTGTGACATAATCATTTCTGCTTCCTTAGAAAAACTACTTGTCTACTTGTTTGTACTAATCACAAGATGTTCTACTCGTTTCTCAAAGTATTGTTGTGGCTAAGCCTATTATGCTATAAGATTACCCTTTTGTTCTTATACAACTCTTTTGTTTCAATCATGAATTGCCATTAAAATTAGCTGATTCATAATAATTATTCATTTCATCTCAATTCTGTATGGTATCATCATTTTTCTAGTTTTATGTTTTTTCTACCGAATCAAAAACACTACCGACTTCAAACTTAAGTGGTTTTCTTTAATCTCCATTGTGTCACTCAACTTTATCTTAATAACCATCCCACAAAAAGACCAGAGACAATATACACTTTTGTTTTGATTAGCCAAAAATCATTAACATAAGTCAAATTTTCGTGCAGCACGCGTAAGCCAAGCACGTGAAATGGACATAACGAAATGACAAAAATCCATTATCTTGAATTTTAATAGAATCTCGAAACATCAAAAAGGCTTCCTCTTCGGTTATTATGTCATTTTGAAAATCAAAAGAAAGAGAATTAGGCTTTGTGTGTGTTTACCTCTGTGTGATGTAATGAAGATTAAGCTTTTCAATGGAAATTAGTGTTCAAATGAGAGGATTAAATATAATATGACCGATGACGAAGACCTAAGACTTTACGGCTATTTAAAATGAATGGGCTTTGCGGAAATGAATGGGTTTTGGATTAAATTCTCTTGACAGATTTTCTCTATCTGTATAGGGCCAAGTGTCTTAAAACACTTTGCACTTTGATAAATCAATCTCGAAGCCCTTTTCTAGGAATTTAAATCATATTCAAAAGTAACTTATTTTAAAATTTAAAGCACCGAACCTGATAAAAAGAACAAAAAAAAAATGACTTTGAGAACAAAACTCAATTTCCATTAAGGAATTAGCAGCGTTTAAGGACACTACATTTTCGCTTTTCATTTCTTGTGTTTTTCTTCCACTTCTTTGGCCTTGTTGTTTTTTTTTTCTTTTTTTTTTTTGTAAGGCGCATTGTTAATTAGTCATTTGCTTCCTTAACTCCTTCCAATTGCATTTTTCCTCGGGTTATTTTAATTTGTTTTCACAGTTTTTGTCTGCTGTTCTCTGGGACCGACTGATGCTTAATTTGTTGTTTCTTTTCAAGCCCAGGGATGCAAAAAAAAATTATGTGAAAATGGAAAAGATTAAGAAAATACACTTTGCCAACAAAAAAATTTAGAAAGTCCTTTCTTTTTCATAAGTGATTCCTTTTTTTTTAGGAAATCGATAAAAATTTGTTTCAAGTTGAAAAGGTCTGCTCTTTTGCTCCGATCAACATTTTCAAAAAGAAAAAGAGGTTTAGACACACTTTTTTCCCTAATTTGCTTGAAGAAATTTCCACAAAATACGAGTGAGAGCTGATAACCCCTTGAAATATAATTAACATGATAAATTGTTGGTTTCGCGTTGACTTAATCTGATTTTCTTCTTCAGTGTAGAAAAGAAAAAATGAAAGAACCAAGGTTAAAACCGGAAGGAAGCGATTTAATTGAATTTAATTTTTCATCCCTTTACTATCAGTCTACAAACCTTTTTTTTTGAAGCAAAAAACAACCAAACAAAGTACCTACACAAAAAAGAATAAACAGACACATAAGAAAGAGGGAATGAGAATAGAAATTCAAAAAGCTTAGAGAATAAGTGAGAATTTGATGAATGAGTGTGTTGAAATGTGTTGGAAAAAGTTACTTAAACATTGTTTTGAACGAGCAACGTTTTAATCCGTATTTGGTGAGGTCTTACAAGGAATTACTTTAATGAATCTAAGAAATTGGGGAGGAAACTTCGACTTCCTGTAGGTATCCTGTTTATTGGAGGAAGCAGTCATAACACAGACAATTAATAAACAAGAGAAGGGAAGAAAGACGAGAATTATTTTGTCCCCAATTTGTTTGCGAAATATACTTACTTCTTCTTCCTTTGACGAAATTTTTGAAAATAGCTTTACATAGGTACATTTAGAAAGAAATTTATTTCCATTGAGTTAGGCACTTCGGCTTACCTGACTTTAACTCGTCTTATAAATTTTATTCAAAATCCGATCAGTGCAGAATAAGTTACTCGATTTGCTCTCACAAAAAACAAAACACAAAAACTAAAACCCACATCGCCAAATTTGACAAAACGAACAATTCTTTTCATGTTTACAGTTGATAAACTGTACAGCGGCTTTGTCCAAACGAAAAAAAGTCATAAAATTATAATTTTCATCGCTTTTTAATAAAGAGTTTTGTTTTTAATGACTTATAATTTCGATATTTTTTAATTATCTCTAAAAGTTTTGCCATATCCCAACTTTTTACTGTCAGCATTACAAATATCGTTGCATGTAAACAAGGTATTTCGGCTACGAAATAAGTCTTGTCCCGTTCATATGTTATCTCACCGCACATCGCTGTACGTAAACGAAAAATACTTATCTAACCATCTCCGTCACAGCTGTCCGTGGCTAAGTGCGTTGGCTGCTAAGCTGAACGTCGTGGGTTCAAGCCCTACTCGCGCCCATAAAGTTTTTATTTCATCTTTCACGGGTACTGCCTCTTGCGAAGAACTGACAAAACTTCCAAGAGTATCAATCTGTCATGAAAAGGTGCTTCTGTACTTTGCCGTTCGGAATCGGCGTTAAATTGTAGGTCCTCTCAATTCTTCACACGGACCCAGAGAATTGTTGATGAGAGTAAGTCACTTAGGCCGTGGCTCTTCAAGAGCTGTCGCGCCACTCTATTTTTTTTTTATCTCCGTCACACACATTACAATCTCCATGCGCATCAAATAGACGCCGTCAAAAATGTTGTAATGTATAGTTTCGACCAAAAAGCTACATTGAAATTTCCTTGAATTAAATTTGACTTAAAAACTTAACAAACTTAAAAACTTTAGATAAAAAAAAGTAATAAGCAAATGTACCGCAGTGTATTCTCAGCGAAAAAGATTTCTACAAATAAAAAGGAAGTCCAATATTAACTCCAAATAAAGTCACATAAAACAAACAATGAAAAAATACACCGCATTGGGCATGAAAGTAAAAGAAGAAGACACTAAAAATCGAAAGTTGAAAATAATTAATGATGAATTTATGTTAAAGCTCATGTGCCGTAACACTCGAACAGGTTCATGGATATACTCCTTTCTCTTCCCATTGAACTCAAACTCGCATTCGCATGCCTGAGAAGAAGATTCCATTTCCAACCTACAATCAAATGAGCCGGTTTCCATCTCTCTCTCGAAATTCTTCAAAATTTCTTTTTCTTGTATACAGCAGCAGCAGCATCAACCAATAAATAATAATCTCTCTCGTAATAAACGGAAACCGGAAACGTTTTGTTATCTAATTCGAAAAAACCCAACCTGAGTTGTGCTGAGTTGTGCGTGTTGCAAAACAAACAACCTTCAATCGATTTTGGATTTGGTAAACAAGTCACAAAATTCTCAAGTCACAATTCCCATCAGGTAAACAGCCAGGTAGCCATCATTATAAATCATTCATCGAGTGATTCTTAATTAATTACATTTTTTGATTTTCACTTAATTTACACCTTTCGTTTAGTCCAAATTTCGGACTTTGGAATTATTTTTTTTCATTTTATTTATTTCCATTTCTTTTGTGTTTGCTTTTGACAACTTTGAGAAAAAAAAACGTGATGGAATCTGTTGGGTTATTCAAGTGCTTAATAACGCCCCGGATGAACGATGAATGTTATATAATTGAGCGTTTGGGTGAAATGTGAAAATATTGGAGCGCGTACGTGCGGAGCAGCGAACGAAAGCACAAACGAAAAGTAATTAATGGAAATTTGTTGAGAGGGTCGGATTTTTGTGAAAATTCATATTAAGATGGTTGAAATTGGCTAAAGGGTCTGAGATGCATATTTTAAGACGCTTGTCTTTCAGTCTGGCAATCAAAATTAATATTTCATTACACAATTTTTAGCATTTGTGTTGGGAGTTTCTTTTGGCAGAAAGTTGCTTAAGACAGTTTCAAGAGCTTAAATGCGATGAGTCATGCAGGTAAAATTGATTGTTGTCTTTATAAACATTCACTTTAAAATGCGAAAGTGTAGCTTCAAACTTCTTGAACAGCTGAACCAATTTTGATGAATTTCGTGTACCTACCGACTTATCTCTGTAAAATGCAAAAGTTTAGCTTCAAACCTCAAGAACAGCTGAACCGATTTTGATGATTTTTTTGTACTTGTCAGTTGTCGCCTTAAAATGCGAAAATGTAGCTTCAAACTTCTTGAACGGCTGAACCGATTTTGATAAATTCTTGTACTAAAGTACGATTATTTATTAGATAATTAAAACTGCATTTTTTGCAAAATTGACAAAAAAGGAATGTTTTGGAAATAAGCACCAAAAATTACGTTTACGATTTAGGGTTTTCAGACTTCATTAAACAAAACTCTCAAAAATCTATACGAAATTATCGGCCCTAATCAGACGCACTGCAATGTAAAACACTCAATAGAGTACCCGAGCGAACAACAAACGGATGGACCATTACTGTAAGTGCACTGCCACATTGACACCCGATGAAAGTAAAAGTTATTTTCATGACTTTTTTTCGCTCTTTCAACAAGTACTTTGGTCGAATTTGGATGAAATTTTCGTTGGATGCTGCTGCCATTGCCAGAGAAGAAAGTGAAGATGGTCAATAAACTGCATTTTTGTTTGTAAAGTCAAACACAAAAGGGAAACAAATCGAGTCAAACCTGTTTTAATGATGCGTCTACCTCTCCGGAAATTTTGCAAAAGAAGATGCACAATGCACTTCATTACCGCGTCCAGGTTGCTTTATATCCGTTTTTTCCACATCGTGATGACGCGACGATGAGCGACCAAAAATGCAGTTTGGCTGGTGTGGTTGTGTTTTGGCGGGAGATCCGAACAAAAACAAAAACGAAGGATCAACTTTCTTTGGCATTTTGTATTCGTCTTCTCTTTTTTTGAATTAAAAGGTTTACTCGAATATTTATGCATTAAGCCCTTTCCCTCTTTATTTTTGCAACACGAAACACACGGAGTTGTAAATTTTTGTTGCAAGACATCGATGTATACCCTACAATGGCCTACATTTTTACTTTTTCTCGAAAGCGAAAGTATTTATAAATTCATCTCTTTGACATGCTAAGGCTTTTGAATGGAAAGACCCACACATCGTATCTGGGTCGGCACATCGACATCAACATCACTTGTCGACTTGTCGCTCGTTCGCTGCCGTAGGTGCACCATCATTGTCACCGACGACGACGACTTCGTCGTTTTAGGGGCCTTAAACCGAGTCGAATGCGATTAAATATCACAACCGCATCCACAATACCACGAGTTACTATGAAGGTGGCCCTAGGCAAGGCTGGTGGATACAGTGCGGTCTCAGTACATCAGAGTAGGTACCTGGTAGCGGTTGAAGTTAATTGATCCGATTTTTTTTTCTTTGCATAACTTTCTTGTCGCTCAGAATGACTGGGTGAGAAAAAAGTTAGAATAGGACAATGAAAATGAAAACGTAAATGTAAATGAAATGGAATTAATAAATTATCACATTTTTTTTGGCTCGTATTGCCAAAGGCTTGAAAGGCTACACCTACACCACCGCCGTGAGAAGAAGTGATTTATGTTTATTCATCAAATACACGGTTAAATGAATTTCATTCATTGAATGAAATTGTACTTTTTTTTGGGTGAAATGAGAAATTCTGTGGGTCGTTGGAATTTCTTCAATATCATTGCCGAAATTGGTCAATGGAATAATCACAAACTAAAGGCAAGGAAATATTTTATTAAATTTGATTTATGATGGTGCGGTTGTATACCTAATTATTGGGGAATTTGAATTTCACTAATTTCATACAAATTTGTTATTTAATGAATGACGGAGCGAAAAGATAATTAATTGAATAACTTTGTCTGTAAATAAAAGTAAATTGGTTGTTTTTTTCTTTGTTTGGAGTTTTATCACTTAAATACCAGGAAAGGTATAAGAAAATTTGTAGCGTATTCTAATATAAACCATAAAAGCGTGGCACTACAGCTCCGAAGTACCAAGAACATAGTGCTTTACCTTGAGTGCGCGTATAGAACTGAGTGTACCCACAATTTTATGCCTGTTCCAAATGGCTGAACTGAGCACTTTTTCGAGTCAAATGAACTTTTGAAAGCTTTGTAAGTTGTTCAAAAGAGGCAATTCAAATAAAAAAGTAATACTCAAACTCAGGCCTTTGCGTACTTGGTCAACTCTAGCACACAATTTTTCTAAAATTTTGTTGAGGGTTTCGGTTTTTAAATCGTGTGCGGGTTGTTGGCATAACATCGTGGCATTCCGAAAACTTCCATAGGCATTAAAACACTTGCAAGTAACACCGCAAAGAAGGCTGATTACACCATTCGGTAACTTGGTACGCTCAAGACCGATTTTGGCATGGATTAAGTGGATTGACACACCATCCTTCCAGCTAAAATTCCATGTATTGGGTAGGAACAAAGAAGTAGGTTTGGAATGGCTGCATCGGCATCCGTTTTTCCAAACTTAATTTTCGAACCACAATGCACCACTGTAGCCCTCTTTGAATGCATAGGTTTATCTGGTGTACCTCAGGGCTCCGTTTTATCTCCGACCCTCTTGCTCATATTTATAAAAGATTTCTTGTGGTAACGCTGACGATAGAACTCTTAGCTTTTTTTTCGTTTCCAGACTCACATCCCTTCTCATCGGATTTGGAACTGCAACGGCAAAATATGATAAGCTCATTAAACTATGTTTAGTAGTTTAATGCTTCGAAAACACAATGTTGTATCGTTCAAGCGAGATATACCCCCATTGGCACTGTCCAAGAGTGGCACTTGCATCAATAAGACCGAATATCTCGAAATTCTCTGTCTGTGCATCACTGGAGTTATCATGAGCACCTCTTGTGGAACGAACACATATGCGGTATCGCCAAATATGCAGCAAGATGTTTGGGTTTCTTAAAACGGTGCAAGATCCCTTCTTGCTAATATCTATAAAACTTATATCCGTCTAAAGCTTTAGTACAACTACCATCTTTGGGCTGGTGTTTCAGCTAATAATAAAGCCTCTTGGATGATCTTAGTGGTTTGGGTCTCACGTTTTCGGCTAAAGCAGCTATTCTTTCTTGACTTGTCGGTCATAAGCTCTTTTAAGTTTGGGGTATTTTCAATGCTTCCTGTCGTTGTTCAAGCGTAATTACATTTTGTTGAAGTATGAAACTGGTTCTTATCAATGTTCAGAGCGGTAACAGCTGTCAGTGTAAAAATATCCTTAAACTTAAAAAAAAACAGCTCACCTTTTATATTTTTGCACTTCCACCGAAATTCCACCAAGTCCTTTATTATTTGTTGCTTTGATGGAGAATTGTATTCGAGTATCGATTATTCAAGTTAAAGCCTCTTAAGTTACCCTGTTTTTCCACTACACACACACATACCAAAAACAAAATCTTTGCACTTTTGCTGGAAATGAAATTGATAGCACCCCCAACCCCCGTTTTTTTTCAGCAAAGAAGAAAAAGTGTATTATTGACTTGCAACCATGTGTATCATGAGATGAACTCAAATTTAATTGAATCACAACATTGTCATATTATAGTGAAACATAATATCACATGTAAATATGTAACTAGTTCTTCAGAATTCAATTTATCAGCAATTATTGTGTCCACAATTCCGTCCAACAACAATTATAATTAATTTTCCTTGAATTATATAGATGGGAAATTAATTTCGGATCCCTAGGGGCAACTGATTCCCTTTACAAGAGATATTGTTATACATTGGCTTTTAAAGGCGTATATTTAGTTGAAATATTTACATATAGTGAGCTCACTCCATATTATATTGTCATTGAAAAATTTGATATGCAAACAAACAAAACTGGAAAGAAATGTCTTAAGGTCAAATTAAAGCAAATAAGGACACAATTTTACAATATTCCAAGAAACCAACAGTGAGTGCTCAATTTTTGCAAACTCTTTACAAATCCCAATGTCTCATTAAACATTCCACATTTTCCCAGTCAGTTTTCGTAACCCATATAATCCCTCTTTTTTTCCTTCAATAGACTTAAAGTAAACCAAGTTGTGCTTCACCCACCATCTCAATCTATGTATCAGTCAAACAGTTCCACTTAATTTGTAAGTGACAATTGAATAACAAACTATTTGGGTTGGGGGAATATTTGCAAATTAGAATAAACAAGAAATCGACCACAAACCCTCAGAGATACCTTTACATTTTTTCTTATTATTTTTTTTATTTGCAAAACAACAAGTGAAAGTGAAACTCTATTAATCATCCTCTTGCCAAAGATATCTCTTACTGATATAATGTGAAGTCATTTTTGTGACTGTGATGTGATTCAGGTAGGGAGATTAAAAGTAGGAACATGCCTTTGAATCTATAGAGTTACTGTTTTTTAACTTCACCAGTGACGCCTCTACGACAATGCAAGTAGTGTTGACTTGGGGTATGTGCTCGTTAGGTAAGCTAATAAAATATCTTGGTTTCTTTAATTGACATTCGAAGGTCGGTGGTTCAATGTCAAACCACATGTGGACTTTTGTACCTTATACATGTGTTATTGCATCTGGTGAGTTTTGACTTTGAAGATGAGTCAAAATTTAGGGGAAAGTATTGGTTTTTATGTAACAATTGAGTAAGAGATGGAAATTTAAGTGACAAGATTTTGATTGTTCAGTAAATATTTACGCATATTTTTGTTCTAAATATTTTGCGAACAAGCAGAGGGTATACCTATATGTTTTTTGTTCCACATACGCCAGAGTGAGCTGAAGAATTTGTTTGTAAGGTTAGTTAAATGGCAATTTTGGAATTAAGGTGGCAGGATCTTCTTAAAAACGTTTAATTAAAATAAAATTAACTAAAAATGAAATATTTTTAAGTTGAAATATCGCAAGGTCCAGTTTTCGATGAATTTGGCGCATAAAACATTCTGAATTTGACCGAAGGCATCGATTATGTTGTCTTAAAACAGACAGCAGTTTGAAGTTTATTTGCAAAGACCTACGTTTTAAGAAATACCCACAAGAAAAAGTCTCAAGGATCAAATTGCACGATCTTGGTGACCACTTCACGTCTCCTCGGCGAGAGATAGCCATGGCATGAAACCGCTCGTGAAGAATATCAACTGTGTCTTGAGCTGTGTGGCACGTAAAGCGCCATTTTTTTAAAGCCATATCTCGGTGACTATTGACTTATAGCGATTGCCGTTGACAGTAATGGCCTTGTCAACATAATTTTCGGATAAATACTGACCGATGACGCCTTCAGCCCAAAATCTACATCAAACAGTTGCTTTATTTGGATGCATTGGCACCTCATGAATATCGCAAACTCTGCAATTTTGCTTACTCACGTAACCATTCCCCAAAAATGGGCCTCATCGCTAAAGACGATTTTGAGACCAAAATTGGAATCAACATCCAACTGCTCCGAAACCCAATTGGCGAACACATGACGCTGCACATTATCGTTTGGTTTAGCTTCTGGGTCAGTTGGATCTTGTATGGGTTCAGATCCAAATCATGACGCGAAATTCGTTGTGGTATGCAACAGGCCAAGTTCGAGTGAGCTACGCGGAATCGATTGCCTCGAATTCTGCTGAACACTTTCACGAACAGCCAGCGGTCACGAACAGCGGTGATGGTAGCTTCAGATTTTGCGTTTCCTTGACGTACGCTAGTACCGGATCAGTGAACAAACAAACTGATCCGGTGAACTCAAATTTGCAAATCAAACGTTGAAAAGTCGACTTTGAAGGACGACCATGTACCTCGCAAAAAGGGAAAAACGCGCGCATCGTTGCTTCCAGAGAACACCAATTTTGAAAATAAAGTTTTATCATTTGCAAGTATTGCTCGACGCTGTTTGCCATGGTGATTAAAAACAATATTTTGACTGAAAATAAAAGAAACAGTAAAGCTGTCCCGAGCTGTCAATACCTACCCGCCCCTAATGGAAAACCCCACATATTTTAATTGGATGTGAACCCACACTTAAGGTTTTAAAAATCTCCCTCTCCTTTTCTTACTAACAACGCCGATTTAAAATTGTGAAGAACAAATTTCAGAGAAAACGTCTTTAAAAAATTATTATTAATTATTTTTAATTTTTGTCAAAAAAACTTAATACTACAACAAACATGGCACCCATAATTTATTATGATTATGTTTTTTTTCAGTTGCAATATTTTTTTTTAGCCAAAATTATTCTGTTGAGTGTTAACCGGAATTCGGTTAAGAGAGCGCTTTGCGCTAGTTACAAAAAAAAAAAAACGATGTGTTAGTTCCAAGAAAATCGCTCAGTTGCAAAATTAAACGCTGGAGGTTTTTTTCCTTTAGGGGATGAAAATAAATCGTAGAGGACACCAAGTTGCTTTAAACTATCCAAACAAAACTTTCACTCAGCAGCTGTGGTATCGTCTAATAACGTTTTTGACTCCCGCTAGTGCCAGTTTTGTTTTTCTTGCATTCTTTTTATTTATTTTTCATTTAAACTTTCCCGCTCCCAAAAAGTTAATGAAAATAATTTAAAATTTTCCGAGTTTTTGTCTTACTTGCAAGTGAGCGAAATTCAATTTTTTTTTTTTTTTGAAAAAAAGTTCACCAGCTGTGGTGGACAATTTTATGCAAATAGCAACAAAAAAAAAATTGAAAATAAAATCACACAGGGAATTAATGTGATGAATTAGCTGGTAGTTGAGTAGAGAGTTGATTAATATGCAAAAATGAACTCAAATGCATGAAAAAAGAAAATGGAAATTCCGTCAACTCTCAAGGGGACGAGGAACGAGGTAATGCAGGAAATTTTGCGAACTCACTTCTTAAATTAATTACAGACTCATTTAAGCAGAAAACTATTATTCCTTAAATTAGGTTCAACTAGTTGTTCATAGGTCCTTTAATTATATTTGCACTCAAGTTTTATTGACGCAATTAACCAGAAAAAAAACAAGCTTGGAATAATTTTGTGAACAAGCAAAGTTCGTTTGCCTCATTTAATTGCTTCAACTTTCCGAAAATATAAATAAGGTCATTGGTGGTCGAACTGAATCTTCAAACCTCATTTTAAATTTTTATGATTAGTTAAAAGTCCTAAATAACCCTTAAAAAGGCTTTTGCACAAAGAACCTTTACCTAAAAGTAATTTAATTAACTCTACAAAAATTTCAAAACAGAAAAATGTTCTTCGAAAATGAATTTCCTTCTCAAAAACTTCAATGCCCTTAAATTTCCCGAATCAGTACTTCTGCAATCGTGACACAACCTGCTTGCGATGGATTTTCCGACCCCATTAAGTTCCCAACTTCAAAAAAGGTTCTCATTCTGCATGAACATCAAAAATCTCTTGTAACTGCCCAAGAGATACCAAAAAGCATATTTTTCCCACACTCTATCGCCTTCTAACCGCCTCGTTTTCGCACGAGAAACACAAAATGCACGCGAACGTGTTAAACGCGAAAGTAGGTTCCTTACTCAAAAACTATTTTCTCTGCTTCGAAATGCATTAACACTTTTTTTATTGTTAATAATTTTATACGAAAATTCGCGAATTCATAATTTCACCTTCCAACAAGAGAACACCTTATAACGCCGCAGTAGCAGTTGCGGAACAAAAAGAAGAAAAAAAAATAAATTTTAACCGAACTTGTAAAAGAAGAAAATGTGACGAACTCGTAAACACCTAATGTGTGCTTTTGAGTTCAACCGAGCGCACAATGTTGTAGGAGAAGCAGCAGCAGCAGCAGCACATGCTGAATACTAATACCGTCCAGATCAGCACCTGGGTAACATATACATTTCCCCGCATAGGAACTTAAAGGGTATAATATGTGGATAATGGGCGTCTAACCGGCATCATCAACCATCAGTGGTGGAAATCTCATTCGCGGGTTGAATTGCGGTGCAAATTTTCACCTGATTTTCGCAAGTTCATATATTTAAAGCTTGTGTGGTGGCTAGAGGGGTGTTAATGGAATAGAGAACATTTTCAAAAATGCGAAGCACACGTTCGTGACATTATGCAATTCTATGGGCAATATTAGTAATTTTGCACGTTTTATGAATGTTTCTTGCTCTCACGTTTTCAGCTAGAGAGTATATTTTACGAACGTGTATTAATTTTTGTTCTTTCTCTCGTTGCAGACAATTCTAAGGATAGCATGTATTTTGGCGATTGCATTGGTTGCACCAATTCAAGGGATATTGAGTAATGCTGATAGTAATGGACGACCACCACGAGGAGTGCCAGCCGCGTCGTATGGACCACCACCGGTACAACAAATTCGAATTCCGCATCGTGAATATGGTGTTCCGCAGCAAATTCCTTTCAGAGAGTATGGTCCGCCGGCTCTGAAATATGGACCTCCCAAATTAAATCTTAATTTCGGACAGAATTTCAATGGAGGCGGTGGTGGTGGTATTGGCGGTGGAGCTGGTAGTGGATTACATGATCAAATAAAATCATATTTCGGAATTCCGAAACCCTTCTATGGCCCTCCACATCTGCAGCACTCTCCGGCGCCAACATACGGCCCACCACAACTCCCACAAGGCAAGCCATTTTCAACTTATGGACCTCCTCCACTCAAGCCGCAGGGCACCTACGGACCTCCGAGACCACCTGCCAGCTATGGGCCACCACATCCCCAACCCTTGCCATTAGTTCAACCTGGACCTCTTTTTAAACCGAATGGAGGTGGTTTCCCATCACGCCCACACACTTCATATGGACCACCGCCATCGGGTCAGTTCATTGGCAGGCCAAATCTCAGCTATGGACCACCCAAGCAGAGCTATGGTCCACCCCCACTACCGAACTTCAACCGTCAGCCAGAAACAACAATTATTGTGACTAGCTCAGGCGGTGGCAATGGAGGCGGTGGCGGCTTCCATCATGGAGGCAGTGGTGGTCATCATTCTCATGGCAGCGGTGGCCCCATCAAGCTTCAGGTGGAAAATCAAGGCAGCTCATCCGGTGGACATTTCCATACTGCTTCCTGTGACGGTTGGAAACCAATTCCGGCGCCATTCGGTCACTATGTCGAACACAATGATATTCAAACTCAATCTGGCTACAGTTCAGTGTCCAATGGGCCGATACATCAGACCATTCACTACACCACCACAGGAGGACGAGGAAACTTTGGTGGACTAACCGATGAGCAACTTGTTGCAGTGGCTCTGCAAACAAGTGGATTCCAAACGGCGCCTACACAATCACTTCCAGCCTCGGGGCCAGTTGATTTCCATTCGGGCGGTGGCAGCGGAGGGGGTGACCATCATTTGAATTCAATAGAATCTGAAAATTTGCAGGTAAGCTCAACAAACACTATTAATTACTTTTCGACGACAAAATCGAAGTGACATAAAATTTGATTAAAATTTGAAATTAAATCTGTTTTTTGTCTAGATTTCACTCGGTTCAGCTGAGGATTCCTATTTGAAGCCACCACAAGATTCATTTGCACCAAACTCAATTCATGCCCAAAAATACAATTCGATAAGCAGTGGAGAGTATGGAGCACCGCCAATAAGTGGGGACGAACACCACCATCATTCTGAAAGCAGTGGAGGCTTTTCATCACAACACGATTCAAATCTTGGCATTCTCTATGGAACTCAGAGCGGAAACCAACGTCCCTGGTTGAATAATGCGCCTCTAACACCACCCAGTAATCCGGTTACCTATCGTCCGCCAGTGCCACAGGGACTCCTCGAATCGATTGGAGCAACAGTACAGCATTTGGATCAATTTGGGGTTAAGCCACCAAATCAACCGCCAACATATATCCCACCGCCACTAAAGGAAATTGCCGAGCCTGCCAGCCAATATGGACCACCACCCCAACAGCTTTTGCCACCACAACATTCTGGGGATATTGAATTCCATCAACAGCACCATCAGCATCACCATCACCATCATGAGGCCGAAGGAAGCCAGAATCAATACCAGAACAATTACAGGGATGAGGAGCGTGGCAACACTTTGAACCAATATCTGCCTCCACCCCTGCCTGTTCCAGCACCACAACAAGCGCCACAATATTTGCCACCACCTCTTCCCGTTCTCAATCAGCAACACCATCAGCATCAACACCACCAGCACCAGCATCAGCATCTACAAGGAAGTGGAAGTTCCTTCAGCGGTGGAGCATCCTCGTTTGGAGGCAGTGGCCAACAGCAATTCATTCACACCCAAGGACTGCCATTCCCCCAAGAAGCCAGATTTAATCAACCTCAAGATTGTGGACATGGACCGAATCTAGTCGGAGCCAATTTCCAACTCCAGCAACAACAGCAGTACATTGGCAGGCCAGCCGATTCATATGGACCACCTGGCAGTGGTCCAGACGCCATTGGATACGAATCCAAACGCTCCAGCGTTGCTACTCTCCCAGAGAATACTGTAAATG
The DNA here is from genome assembly GCA_943590905.1 of Sphaerophoria taeniata. Lineage (NCBI taxonomy): Eukaryota > Metazoa > Arthropoda > Insecta > Diptera > Syrphidae > Sphaerophoria > Sphaerophoria taeniata. Next base: position 33,981,772 of record OX016541.1, read on the forward strand.
CTGAGAATCTTCCCGGCTTGGACGGACTGAATGTCATCTCAGCACAAAAGGCCCACTCAGTTGCCCTTCCAGTACAGGACTCGCACTCATCGAACTACCAAATTCAAATGCTATCATCCAGTCCCTCGAATTCGGTGACCAGCAGCGATGGCAACACCAATCACGAAGAGGTTCTCTCTCAAGGACTTTTGCAGTCAATCATCTCAGCCATTGAACAACCTCAAACCAGCGACAACAGCCAAAACAGTCAATTGTCAGCGCAAAGTCTACAACATCGTTCTGACGTCGATGTGCATCTGAACGATGACGCCACCGCTGACGACAATGATTCTGAAGCGAAGGAATCTAGTTTGAATGCAACCAAAGCAATTGTGCCAGAGTCAGCTGAGACTTCAGACGATGCCGCAGAGCAGTCCAAATAAAACCTCATCAACTTTGAGTATATAGTTAATTTGCTTCATTCCCAAGGAGCATTGCCCCCAGATTAATTTATTTTCTTTTGTAGTAATTTACAAAAAAATACTGCGAACACTCTTAGGGTTAAGTTATTGAGTTTTTTTTTCTCATGGTAAATATTATTTATTAAAGAACCACTGACGGAATGTAATTGGAGAGTCGTCAGTTGCCATATCGACTGTCAGTCAGAACTGGCTGTCACACAGCTGATAAAAGTAATAAAAACAAAAATGTACAATTGTATGGTGTTTTTTAAAGTTCATTTCTTTTGGGTCTTGAACTGATGAAAACTTATTTAAGTCATCAATAAATTATGAAAAAAAAAATCGTTTTTTTATTTATTCTTTAAGGTGTTTTGAAATCGCCTGAAGCGACTTGCTGTACCTTTTGCCCTGTTAGCTACAGCAATATATGTAGCTTGGAAATGTATTCCCTGTGAGAAAAGACATTAATTATGAAAGTTTGTATACTTGCTGATTTAATCAGGAAGAAGGGGTGATTTTGACAGTTCATAGCGGCCATATTATTTATTTTACTATCTGTCGAAATTTCGTCTTTTAAAAAGTGTTTAAGACGAATCATCATGGCAAGTTAAAGCGTCGAGCTACACGTTGCACTTTTTTTTAAAGGGTACATGGTCGTTCTTCCAACTCGGCTATTCATCGTTTGGTGGACAAATTCGAGTCCAGCGGCTCAGTGAACAATCAGCCAACATACGTACGTCAATGAAACGACATCACCGCTGTTCGTGTAAGTGTGAAGAAAAATCCGTGTCGCTCACAAGACCTGTCGCAGAACACAACAGGGTGAATTTTGCGTTGTTATTTGGGCCTTCACCCATACGAAATCCAACTGACCCAGGATGTGAAACCAAACGACCATACGCAGTTTTGGGTGTTCGCTAATTGTGTTATGGAGCAGTTGGAAGTTGACCCCAATTTTGATCGAAAAATAATTTCTAACGATGATGCCCATTTTTGGATGTATAGGTACGTGAGTAAGCCTAATAGGTCAATGATCACAAATTTCTTGTGGCCTGAATTGGATAATATGGACACCAATGACATAATATGGTTCCAACACGATGATGGCGCTACATGTCACACAGCTGAAGAAACAATCGATATCTTGCACGAGGGGTTTCATATGGCATTGTTCCCGCTGAAGAGGAGGCGACATGATTTGGCCACCAAGATCGTGTTAGTTTGACCCCTTTAGACGTTTTCTTGTACTTTGTATTTGTATTTATTTATATAACGTAAGTATTTTAAAACAATCTGTCCTATCGAGGTATTTTTCGGAGCGGACAATTTTCCGCAACGCAAATATGATTGGAGGTTAAATTTGTATTCGAGCTAAATGTCATCGGACAAAAATATGGCAACGCATTATTTGACATGCGATGGTTTACAATTTTTTTATTGAGATGTGCAAAAGAAATAAGGTTATCGATAAAGACATGTAACTTCTCATAATATGTGTTATTTATTGAATTGAATTTAAAATGAATGAATTTCAGTAACGTTAAGCTTTTTTTATTTTCTTACACAAATGGAATAATAAGCAATAAAACACACGATAACATTTAGTATACATTTCGATTTAAGATATTTAAAATCGATGAAAATCGATAAGTCTTAAGAGGGCCATCACTAATTTGTAATGTCAAATTCGCTTTTGTTTCTCAACTTGTTCCCTCAGAAGCTGAATAGATGATAAATTGTTCCCGTGTAGCATGCGTCTGTTTATTGAAGGGGTGGTTGTTTTGTTTGTTTTGTTTTCATCACATTCTGATTCAGATGAGCCATCATTCTCTGAGTGATGAGAGTTTTCCAAATAACAGAATCTCTTCGTCGCGGTCTTATTTAATTTAAGCTAGCCCTAAACGACAAACATGTTTGCCGAACATGCTTGTGAGCGCTATAAATTCGTCGTATAGGCGTTGGTTTGCGATCTGCTCGCTGTTGGCAAAAATTTTTGATTTTCTTGTTCGTCCGTTTCGTTGTTTGCTATACAAGGGTGATTCACGAGCGTTGTGCCAAAAAGCTAAAGCGTGTAGGTTGAGTTGAGACAAGAAAAAAATCGCATAGGAGGGGGGTCTATTCCCCCCCGTTTAGCCGGGAGTGGCAATTTTCTGAAAAATTGACTTATTTTGTTAAAAAAATATTAAAAATCAACGGCTTCGTTTACAAGACCGCGCTATACCTTTCTAGAAAGCCAAAAACTTCTTATTTCACTTTGTTTTTAAATTAAATTGTTTTAACGAACAATTTAAAAAAAATAAATTCTCAAACTCAAAACATTCAAAAAAAAATTAAAAAAATCATTTTTGAACGAATTTTTTTCAAAATTTTATGTAATTAAGTACTAATTTTGTTTTAAAAATTCAGTGTGTTTGTTAATTTTTAGTCAAAAACAGAAAACCGGATGCAAAAATGTCTTTTTGTTTTTGAGAAATTAAGAAAAAACCAAAACCACTTTTTTCTAAGAAAATCTTTGTTTTTATTTTTACCTATCTGGACTTTTAGTTTAATTTATAAGTTTAATTTATAAATTTAATTTTTTTGTAATTGGAGTTTTATGAGGACTCAATAAAGTAGAAAAGTATTGGATTTTCCCTGGATTAACCATTTTGTTCATTGATAACGTCTGAAAACTGCCTGCAATTTTTTCTTACTATACCTGGGGCCGCGGCCACTCGCCGGCGAAGTGTTTTACCTGCTAGGGGCTTAAAATAATTAAACCGCAATTTTTCTTGAATGAAAAAACAATTAACAACCTAAAGGTAAATAAAAGGCATCGCATTTTTACTAAACAACCATTTACAATTAAAATATTAACTCATCAACACCTAACAATAACAAACTCATACTCTCGAGAAGAGTTAGCGGACAGGAACTTCTGCTACACTTGTTGTCGAGATCGGGAAGCCGAAAGACTCTATATAAGTATAAATACGAATGGATTTGCTTGCTTAAATAACAACTCAAGGTGCTAGTAGTTCAAGGAATTTAAGTAATCAAGCAAAAGTTAAGGCGAACGGCGACGCAGTATGGGAGAGAAAGGGACTGTGTATATTGAGAAAAAACACACAATGACACTTGCAGAAGGAAACCAAAACAAATATTAATAAATAAGAATAAGAACCAGAGAAAAATTAATAGATACAGAATTCTCTGATTATTTTTTTTTTTTGAGAATTTTGTAAAGAAGGAGTTAAGAGTGCGAAGAGATGTATTTAAGAAGAAAAATATCCCGTTTTAAGACCTTAATAAGAACCAAATTATCTTCTTAATGCCTTCTATCGGACCGCCCACTTTCGCCTTTTATGTACTTAATAGATACTTAAAGAAGTCTTAAAGAAGAGGAATGAGAGCTTATACTACTTCTTAAAGCCATAAGTAATTTTGTGCTACTTGTGAAATGATTAATCCAGGGAAAATCCAATACTTTTCTACTTTGTTGAGTCCTCATAAAACTCCAACTACAAAAAATTAAATTTATAAATTAAACTAATAAATTAAACTAAAAGTCCAGATAGGTAAAAATAAAAACAAAGATTTTCTTAGAAAAAAGTGGTTTTGGTTTTTTTTTAATTTCTCAATAACCAAAAGACATTTTTGCATCCGGTTTTCTGTTTTCGACTAAAAATTAACAAAGGCATTGAATTTTTAAAACAAAATTAGTACTTAATTGCATAAAATTTTGAAAAAAATTCGTTCAAAAATGATTTTTTTGATTTTTTTTTGAAAGTTTTGAGTTTGAAATTTTTTTTTTTTTTAATTTTTAAAATTTAATTTAAAAACAAAGTGAAATAAGAAGATTTGGCTTTCTAGAAAGGTATAGCACGGTAATGTTAACGAAGCCGTTGATTTTTAATATTTTTTTTAACAAAATAAGTCAATTTTTCAGAAAATTGCCCCTCCTGGCTAAACGGGGGGGGGGGAATAGACCCCCCCTCCCATACGAGTTTTTTCTTGTCTCAACTCAACCTACACGCTCAACTGGCACAACGCATCACCCTGTATAGGGAGATGTTCGCGAACAAATCTCATTGTTTTGTATGCTTTTTTTGGCCATAGTTCATAGTTTTTCTGTGGCCTTATTTCCTGGGGCCTAATTCTTAAGAAAATGCAAGTTCTTCAGACTTCGGCCACTATGGCGTATGTGGAACATTTTTTTTGAAATTTTCGATTGATGGTGGTAAATTTTGTAACCCATTTCATTAATAAGTTGCGTTTTTTACACTCAGATTGTACGTGAGAAAGCACGTTGCTTCTCCTTTTGGCACATCCGCACTCTTTCAAGAATCAACACGAAATGATGTTCGCCAATGTTTGCCGTATAGGGAATAACGAAAACGAGCAAACAAACGTTCGGCAAATAATTCCGCAAACAATTTTCGGCGGACAAATCGGAAACCAAAAATTAAGGAAAATAAAGCTAGTCATCGCATCGCACCACATTGTTACTCATCGTACTGCGTTACTTCATGTCGGAAAAAATTTCGAATTGTAATTCGGAAGAATACCTCGAAGCAAAACTTATCCGAAACGAACGAAATCGGACAAAATTCCGCTCCGAAAAATACCTCGATAGGGCAGAATATGTTTTTAAATAATACTTCTTGTGGGTATTTCTTAAGTCGCAAGTCTATGTGAATAAGCCGCAAGCAACCACGGCCTTTAAAGACAACATAATCGATGCCAAATTCAGCCTGATTTATGCGCTAATGTCGCGGTGAACATTTTAACGATGTTATATCTCACACGTAATGTCGTTGGTAAGGCTCTCAAATAAAGGCAAAACCGTATTGATATCTAATATGTATACAACTTCTTTCATTTAATTTTAAAATCGACCCACCCTTAATGGAGAACCCCTAACATCTTATTTTTTTGTATTGGTCACTGTGGCGTATGAGTGCTAAGAAATATTTTTTTTTGCTTGCAAAAATAGTTTGATTTTCTTTAGCTTTTCAATGAACAATAGAACCCATGTTACTTTTTGAGAAAATATTAAGTCTTACGCAGTTGTTGCTCGGTTTAACAGTTGGGATAGCACATCGACCGTCTTCGTCGTCTTGTATTTAGACTATACAGGCACCCATCGATCGTTCCAGCAGCTTGGTCATGACCTAAATTTTATGCAAGATATGACCCATGCATTTTTTTCAAAAATGCCTTCTTAGCTATTTCACACATTCAGTCGACGATAGATTTGCCATAATATGTCACCATCGAGGAGAAGAGTCAATCGCTTTATGATTTCGTTGATTCACAAGATCGCCCCCATTCTATAGGGTGTCTCAGTAAGAGTGCACTTTTTCATTTTAAAATTAAACCAAGTATTTCATGATGGAGTTGTGATATTTTTATTGTATTGTAAAGAAGACATGTTCCGATTAAGCATGGAATGAAATATCCGGATAATGACCCCCCGGCCCCGATGATAGGCCATTACTCATTTTTTGAAATTTTCCATGACTTTTGAACAGAGATGTGGCTGTGTCTCACCAATGACACTTTGGATTTCTGATCTGAGCTCAAGAATTGTTTCGAGTTTATTTGCATAAGCCCGAGATTTCACAAAACCCCAAAGAAAAAAATCCAACAGCATTAAATCGCATGATCTTTGTGGCCAGTTGACATTAGAATTTCGTGAAATAATGTGTTCTGCAAATCGTTGGTGCAATAAGTCGATTGTTTCATGCGCGGTGTGGCCAGTTGCGTCGTCCTGCTGAAACCACATGTTGTCCAGACTTATGCCGTCCAGTTGAGGCCACATGAAGTCCGTTGCAATTGTTGAGAATAATGTCGAATTGATGTTTTCGGGTTTTTGGCATTACTCTCGTTTACAGCAGCAATGTTTCCCAGAAACCGACCCGACCGGTAGGTACGTTAACGCAAATGATTCTGACTATCCATATTCGACCCAGTTTCTTCAAATTTTGTGACCACTCTTCGAATGGTTGACTCATTAGGTTCACTTTCTCAGCTGAATTTTTGGCAAAGTTTGCGACATGTTTCAGTGTAACTTTCCCCATTTTCGTAATGAGTTTTCAAAATTATAACGCGTTGTTCTTTCAAAAAGCGCTCAATTTTTAATAATCGGAATGAACAGAGGTAATAGCTGTCAAATTTCAGAGTTGCCACTTGCATGAAAAAAAAGATATATTCCAATTTTAAAAAGTGCACTCTTACTGAGACACCCTATATTAACTTCCTCAGGGAAGTTAATGAGACTTTCAACCTAAACATGCACATGCTAAATTATAAAATGAAAAGCCAGACATTTTTCCCATGAACAAAAGAAAACAATTTTGTAAATAAGTAATATCAAGAATTTTGAATTCCTTGAATTGTTATTGATTTCATGTGACAGTGACTTTTATTTAATGTTCATCATCATAAACTTCCGATTAAATTCGAAGAAATTCTCAGGAGATCATCAATTTATCCATTAGTTTACCCGTTGATTTCACAACAGGCTCATAACTGCTTCTAGTTTTGTATAAAAAAAAGTTTTTCACAACCAGGCTAATTTGGTGTAGGTAGGTAGAAATGGCTGTCCCACTTTCGTGTAGGACACAATTAGCGCTGAGTGCGCCGTTTTGATACCATACCTCATGAGGTTCTAAAAAAGATTTAAGGATGGATAAGGAAGGATGTATATTTCGCACAATCCTCTATATAAAGAAGTATTGATCTCCCTACACTACAGCCTATTATCTCATAGTGCCATCTAGTTTTAGGAGAGATAAGGGGGGGGCGTTAAAGCCAGTTTGTGTTATTAAGGTATGAGATCATGTCCTTGATCTTGAATTCTGCGAGTTCTTCAATACCGTTGAAGAATTCTTTACCTAAGTGGAGTGCTCTTTTCCTAGCCAAGGCCGGGCAGTGGCAGAGAAAGTGTGGGACCGTTTCCTTTTCATCCTGGTCCTCACAACTACGGCAGAAGGAGTTATATGGTATACCCAATTTAGCCGCGTGCTCCCCTATGGGCCAATGCCCTGTGCAGGTAGCAACAATCCTGGCTATGTCATGCCTTGGTTTGGAAATTAGATTGATTGATTTTGGTTTGTTATAGGCGGGCCAGATTTTCCTGGATATAACGCAACTCGTTAAACTATTCCACGTATGATTTGCTTCTGATGTATATTTGGCCAGGATATAACCCTTCACAACTCCAAGAGGAGCATATACTCTCACTGCCTGAGAGTTGTGAAGGGCTGATCCTTGCCTAGCTAGCTCATCAGCCTTCTCATTTCCCTCATAGCCCCTATGGCCCGGTATCCAGATTAGAGTGACGCTCAAATCTAATTCCTTGAGGGCCTCTTTACATTGCTGGACCAATTTAGAAGATGATAAAGCTGAATCTATGGCTTTAATAGCTGCCTGACTGTCTGTCAGTATAGCTACATTTTGGTTATGTCGGGTTTTTAAGGGCTATACAAGCTTCCCTTATCGCTAGCAATTCTGCCTGGAATACACTAGCAAAATCGGGAAGTCTATAGGATTTTGAAATATTAAGAGATTCACAGAAGACACCCGCACCTACACCGCATTCCATCTTTGAACCGTCCGTGAAGATAGTTGTGTCGAAGTCTTCCGTCACATCACCTTCCTCCCAGTCATTTCTTGACGGGAACAAGACTCTAAACTTCTTTGAGGTGTTTAGGGTAGGAATGCAGTAATCGGTGGTTGTAGATAGGATGTCTGATGGCATCAGGTTGGTTTGGTTGCAGTGCCCGAAGGGTCTGTTTTTCCGGCAGCCTATTTCTTTGAGTCTCAAGATACTGCAGGACACCTGATATTTAATAAAGAGGTCGATCGGAAGAAGGTCCAGGATGACGTTAAGTGCATCTGTTGGGCAGGACCTGATTGCCCCTGATATCCCTACGCAAGCATTTCTCTGCACCTTTGTAAGCTTGTTTACTATGTAGGCTTTGCTGAGAGCGGGCCACCAGACAATGGATCCGTAAACAAGTATCGGTCTAGCAACCGCTGTGTACGTCCACTTGATCATTTTTGACTGGAGGCCCCATTTCTTGCCGAAGATTTTGTTACAGGCGTAGAAGGCCACGCACGCCTTTCTCACCCGTTCTTCAATGTTGAGCTTCCAGGTTAATTTGGTGTCTAGTATTACGCCCAGGTATTTGGCACTGGAAGACAGTGTTAGTGATTGACCGTTTAACCGAGGTAGAGTGAAGGGTGGTACTTTGATTTTGGTGGTGAAAAGCAGCAACTCAGTTTTGTTGTTGTTAACACCTAGTCCGCAGCTCGCGGCCCAGGTGCTTACTTTCTTCAAAGCCGCATTAGTGATTTCGCTGATCACACTTGGAAATTTTCCTGAAACTAGAATAACCAAATCATCGGCGTACGCAACCGCTTTCACTCCACTACTCTCGAGTTTCACGAGAATGTTGTTCATGACCAGAAGCCATAAAAGAGGAGACAGCACACCCCCTTGGGGTGTTCCTCTGCTGGCATATTTGGTACACATTGAATATCCTAACTTTGATTGAATCCTTCTGTTACTTAGCATGGATATTATCCACCTCTTGATGTAGTCCTCAACACCAAAGTCTGCAAATGATTTTGCGATGGATTCAGTTAGGACGTTATTGAAAGCTCCTTCCACATCTAGGAAGGTAGCTTAAGTATATTCCTTGAAATGGATCGTGTTTTCTATCGTTCTCACTACCTCATGAAGGGCAGCCTCTGTGGATCTACCCCTCATGTAGGCATGCTGTGACTTAGATAGGGGACAACTACTCAAACCGCTCCTTATGTGAGATTCTACGATTCTCTCCAGTGTTTTGAGTAGAAAGGATGTAAGGCTTATAGGTCTGTAATCTTTCGCAGATTCATGCCCTCTTTTACCAATTTTAGGTAAGAAAACCACTCTTACCTGTCTCCAAGACGTGGGGACATGGTTTAGTGAGAGGCAACCTTTAAAGATACTCTCAAGTCGTGGTACTACTAATTCAAGCTGATTTTGCAGCATTATAGGCAGTATTCCATCGGGACCTGGAGATTTGTATGGCGAGAAAGTTTTAATAGCCCAGACTATATTTTCTCTAGTTATAAGGGCATTAACCTGCTCTATGGAGGTTGGCAGGTTGAAAGTCGGATTAGATTCGGGTGGTTCTTCTACACAACCTGGAAAGTGTACATTCATTATTAGCTCTAATGTCTCCATTGGAGATGCTGTCCAGCTTCCATCTGGTTTTTTGAGGAATGAGGGGTTCGAATGTTCTTTCGATAAAACCCTACTTAGCCTGGCCGAATCTTTGATATTTTTGATGGACTGACAGTACTCTTGCCATCCCTGTTTTTTGGCTTGAGCTATAGAACGCTTGTATATTCTCAAGCAGTCCTTATAAGGCTGATAAAATTTATGCTTATAGCAGATGTTAAAAATGGTTCTTGTAATTTTCCTCAGATTAGATAGGTCATCATTCCACCAAGGTGGAAAGGTTTTCTTGCTATATCTTATCGGACAAGAGACCTTGAAGGAGGTGTTTATAGAGTCCTCGAAGTTTGATATCTCTAACTCAAGATCTGTAACTGACTCGCAACTCGAGTTCGTTATATTACGTAGCTTTGAGCTAAAGGTTTGACTAAATTTCTTCCAGTCAATTCTTCTGGGATTTCTATAAGGGGAAGGAGATTCCATTTCAAATTTAAGATCAAATAAAATATATCTATGATCAGAAAAGGAATTAACGAGAGATACTCTCCAATTTTCGATGGAGAGTTTACCTTGATTGTTGACAAAAGTAACATCCAAAACATCTTCCCACCCTTCTGTGTTATCCGTACTCGGAAAGACAAAAGTAGGAGTGTTACCCCTGTTACATATAGTCATGTTGCTTTCAATAAAATAATTAAAAAGAGACTCACCTCGGTCATTAATTTCTGAGCTACTCCAGATTGAGTGCCTGGCATTGGCATCACTTCCTATGAGTAGGCTTGTCTTACTTGTCTTTGCCTCTGCCGCTAGTAATCGCACTTCCTCAGGCGGTGACTCCCTATCATGCGCCATGTACGAAGAGGCTAGAATCAAGCCCTCCGCTTGTCTACCCTCTAACCTAACCACTGTTAAATCAGAGGTGCTAAAATTTGGACACAGAAAAACTTTTAAGTGTTTTTTAGCTAAAATGCAAGTTCTAGGCTTACCTTGATTCTGGTTGTCGGGCTTGTAGAAAAGGTCGTATTGATTAACATTGAGGCCTCTTACCGCGAGGCCGTTAACCCATGGCTCTTGGACCAGCGCGACATCTATGTTTTCCTCTCTGAGAAAAACCTTCAGGTTATCCGTAGCACATTTTGAGTGCTTCAGGTTAACCTGGATCGCCCGTAGCTGGTCGTTTTTTAATTAGAGGGAGCTGCAGGACCAGGATCCGGCTCCGCGTCGGGGCCTCTTACCCGCTCTGTGACGTCTGACGCGACGTTTTCCTCACATAGGGTGGGGCCAACTTCCTGGCTCTGCAAAATTTTGACGTTGACGGTTTTAATGCCAAAGCGCAATTTGCACTCAACCTCTTCTAGGGCTCTTCGACTTGCCTCGCAGATCCTTAGGAGATAAACCGCACTGTTCTTGCGCGGTTCTTCCGTTTTGACGACAGCCCAGTCATCCATCGGAATCCACGGATTAAGTCGCTGGAGGCTCCCGATTAGCTCTGCTCCTGTAGGCTTGATGCTCATGAGCGGCAATAAGATGCGAGCCAATGGTTTCCTAGGCACATCCTTGGCTGGGATTAGCTTGAGCTTCAAGCCCTCCCAGTCGTTGCTAATCTTAGCAACTCCTTTGCCAAGGAAATCCCTAGAAAACTCGTCCGCACACCTTATAACTTTATAACTCCTGAGCATTTCGCCGGAGTCAAAGCTTGGGTAGGGACCCTCCTTCGCCGAAATGGTAAATTGGAATACTAATTCCAAGAGCTTGGCCTCGATGGAGTTCCACACCGACAGTAGAGCTCTATTGTCAGTGGAAAGCTCATCTACAATCGCCACTTGGAGGTTGTCTCTGACGACCTCACTCAAAGCACGCGGTTGTGCTGTCGCTCTCGGAATGTCCTTCTTATTGCTGCCACCAAGTTTGGTTCTCTTTTGAGGTGGCTTCTCCTCCTCGAGAGACCTATTCCTCTTGGTGGTCTTTTCAAGGCTTGGCGTTGTAGTTGCACCCTTCTCCCTTTTGTTGAATTCATCAACGACTTTCTGATATCTCAGTTTATCAGCGGCATCATGCTCGTGGATCTTTCCGGCTTTTTCATTCTCGGCAATCTTGCCAAGGATGAAAGTAGCCTTCCAGAACCGAAGTCGGAGTTGATCACCGGGGGAATGTTTTTTCGATTTGGTAGCATTGCTTTGGCTAGCTTTGCTACCAGAAGGTGCGGGCGTTATAGTGGGCGGTTTTTGTGAGGGTTGCTGAAGCACAGGAGTACTACTCTCTCCTGTGTTACCTCTTGGTGCAGCCTGCTAGCACCTGCTAGCGTCTCTAGCTTCCCCTGAGCTACCTACAATGGTTTCCTGACTAGATGCCAGGAGTTCATCCTCGAACTCGATGGATGGAAAAGTTAAACATTTATTGGACAAGGAAATAATTGAGGATTTCTATTAGATTCCCACGAGTAGGTCGGAAAAGAAGGTCACCCTCGGCAGAGCCGATTACCGAGGGAAGGTATAGGACAACAAAAGCCGTTACCCACCAATTTGGTGTAGATCCACCAAAAAAATATATCCTCAAGCATTGCTATTGACTTTGAATTAATCAATAATTTAATTATAAACTCGAGATTCATCCAAAATCATTAATCAAAGAAAAATGTCATTCCAGTCAATCGCTTGGTCCTTGAGACTTGTGTTTCTTTATTTAAAGTGAACACAAACGTATCAAATTGCAGACATCAACATCCTTGATGATATTATATTTTCGTACACAAGACAGACACAAAGTAAGAGCCCGTTCCACTAAAACCCACACTTGAACATCACACAAAACTCCTGTAAATTCCTAAACGGAAGTGCTCTTCGCTAACAAGCACGTATCGTATTATGTTTCAGCAATTAAACTCCCAAATGGTTTCTTCAAGAAAAAAAAAACAATAACGAACGAAAAAAATGCTACATGGCACAAAGCATCAAAGTAAACAAAACGTATCCACTTTAAGAAATATAAAACACGAGAAACCGAATGTACACACACATGTATGAACACCTCCAGGTTAATTTCAGTCAAAGAATTCCAATATCGAATACTCGACTTCGGTTGCTGCTGCTCTTTGCTATGCTATCCTTGTTCTCGTTCACTTTATAGCAAAATTGTCACTATGTGTCTTTTGCTTCCAATTTCATTTTCTTTGAGGTAATTCACTGGAATTTATGCCCACGTTCCGTTTTAACCTTCCCACACCCACCTATCTAGCTACTTCTGTTATACTGATACCTCTACGCAGAAAAAAAGAACAACAGAGTAAAAGTGTATCCATAGAATTTATTTATATCTGAAGTTACTTCCATTTAATCCAATTTGTCTGTCGAAAGCGCTGCTCCTGAATAAAAACAACGTTGTCAACGCTAAAACCAGCCCAGTTCGGGCTTCGTATGTGCCCTTGCCCTCTTTCGTCCGTGTGCAGCAATAAAATATCAAACTACATTTATATTTACACCCGCACTTGTGACTGAGAACGCTTCCTTTTTTCTGCTTCTTATTATTACAAGAATATTTAATACAATTACCGTTAATAATTTCGCACACACATTTCCCAGGACATCGACTTATATTGCGAGAGTTTGTGCATGTGAGAAGCATACGCGACATGGTCGCTGCGGATGTTGAATGGAATGGAGAGTGCGCCGTTTTGCGACTTATTTTGGAGTCCCCGTTCCTTTATAATTCATTTTGTAATTACAAAAGTGTCATGGTAGGTCCTTATGCTTAAAATCTACGTAACACTCGCTATTCCTTCGCTCGCCTTGCCCTTCGAGAGTCACAACTCAAAAGTCTCAGCTCTCAGTTGTTGCAGAATCAGCATAGGAGAATGTAGATGGAGGGATGAGACGTGTCAGAAGGTGAATTGTTTGTTGTCATTAAATATTCATTAAAATTGCCAACATTACATGCGATAAATGTGAGTCGTTACATTTCGCTAAATGTTAAAGAAGGTTTTTTTCTTAAAATTAAATGCGATTCTGGTTGATGAGTGTCATGCTGTTAGGTCGTTTGCATTAAACGAATGGCCAAGGATCATTACGTCACGTGGCATATGAGAGCTACGCACCTGCTTCAGAGGACGTTTCTGTGTTTGAAAGGCATGGGTTCGGACATTGTGTGCATAACCTGGTTGCAACATACTAAAGATAAATACATTCAAGGTTGATGGAATCGTGCAATGTAACTATTTTTACATTTTTCTTAGAAACAGCTCACTGCATTGATTTTTGTGTCAGGGCCGCACTTGGTAAAAATACAAAGGCTGTTGGTTTTCTGTGACGAACATTTTATAAGCACTCAGCTCGTAGTCTTAGGCTAAGGTATAAAAGACGAATGCTAAAGGACCATTGTCCTTTAGGTTAAGGCTTTCTTAGAACCTACCCCAGCATCCATAAGTCTGTAATAATTCATTACACATTCGCTCAATACGCATATTTTTTTAAACTTCATAAAGTATAACTGACATCATGTGCCTCCCGTTCGTGGAAGCATCAGTTTCTGTTGCTGACCGATTCCGTGGAGTCAGCGGCCAATCAGCTATCAGTAGCATCGAACTAGTAATAAAGCTGTTTCTGACAGAATCGAAATATGAGCAAACAGGTTGCAACCAGGCTCCAGCAAATATCAAGCAGTTACCAACCTGCCGCCGACCAGTAAGCATCAAAGGCGGACTACCTATAAAAAGCCAGCAACCAGCACTGAAATAATCAATTGAATCCAGGAGCTCAAAGCGAAAAGACGTGTCCTCCAGAGTGGTAAGTAAAAACCAGACTAATAGGACATAGACTATCCCCTACCAGTGTTAAGAGGTATTGTCACACAAACTAACTGCCTAGGCAGAATTCGTTCTGTTCATACGTCCGTGATTTATACCAGATTCGTCCGCGATTTACCGGATTGTCCGTGGCTTGCCGGATTCGTCCGCGATCTGCCGGGTTAGTCCGTGATTTACCGGATCCGTCCGTCATTTACCCGATTCCTCCGTGATTTACCGGATGCTTCAGGCTTATTTTAAAGGTTTAGGTACGAATCAGTTTTTCATCGTTATCGTGCACAAACCTTGAAGTCTATGAAAACAAATGGTGGGTATCGATTTCTTGCTATTGGGCTTGCGTGATTTGTATTATCAATTAGATCTTGCAAGCCCAATGTCAGCACCCATTGTATTACTTATTTTCAGGATATTGCTTCTATAAATCGGCTGATTACAAAATGAAAAATTTGGTTGAAAGATGCGTTGATTGGTATATTGTACCAAGGTGACTGTATCGTCGGTATCTTGCATACTCTTATCCAGAACCTGGCAGGCGTTAAGGATTCTCTATTCTAAGAGAACGAAACAAAGCACAAACTTGTTCCCTTAATTCGACGCCTTGCCAAATTTCTGTATTATCCTCTGACGAAATGTGATCCTGCACATGTTCCTATACATACGGCGTATAACTGCTGCGTGTACTTATGACACGACCAGCGCCACTGGACAAGACTCTGCGATTTTATTCAACACAAAGTACCTTCCATTCACATACATGCATAACTATGTTTAAGCAATGAGATATAAAATCAGGGAAATAGTTTGTTTCCGTTCATCCAACAATTTTTGCTTGCGAATATGGAGTTGAATGCAAAAAGGAATCACGTACACGATTTTAAGTAGAATAATTTTGGATACCATTGTAACGTGTAATGTCCACACTCCACACTACTCGCCTGGTCCTGGTTAGCTTGGCTGAGAACTGGTTTAAGGTGATGGCACTTTCACTTCGTGCTCGTCATTGTATTTGCTTTGTTGTTGCGCCCGTTTCGTCGTCGTCCTTTGTCGTCGTCTTTCTGCAGTTAAGTGTCTTTTTGTTCAGTGCCAAAAAAAGAAAAATGAAATTGCTTCTGGGTGTTTCCCAAAAACGAATATATGACCGAGAACGGAAGGACAAATGGTGCGCTTAAACCGACCAAAGATCATAGGTACATCTGGATTGTGGGTACACGCACAATAAAAGGTTTGATGTGAAAAAGAGAACAAAACGATTTTATGGCTAAATAAGATATGCATGCGGCTAGGGAGCAGAAGCAAGTTGAATTTTTAAAATCATCCATTGGGATTTTAGTTGGTCTAAGTGTTATTGTGTTCATGAATAGAGAGTGAGGGGATAATCTGTCGTGATGCTAATGATAGGGATTGTGACATGCTCTGATTTACGGTGGCCAATAAAATGTCCTTGAAGTGTTCATACGCTTTGGATTTATTAATTATTCAGACGAAAATTTTGGCTTTGGATCAAAAATCTTGGTTTGGTAAGTCTCGTCAAATTCAGACTGTTTTTGAAAGAAAAACAACTTTTTGTTATTTTATTCCTCTACAAACCCACAAGTCAAAATCGTCTTTCAAAGGCATAAACTTGCTTCACAAATCTTTGCACTATCTGCCACTTTATTTTTTTGTGAAAATGAAAATCGCTCAAGATAGCAAACCGTATAAAACAAAACTATACCTAGAGGACCATATTAATGTTTGTATGAACTTTTCAGAAACTCACATTCATCTACAGCCTCGTACACGCAAAAACAAACATGAGACACAATCTCATAAGTTCTCATAAAACTTTTCACATAAAAATCAAAAATTTTTAATGGCAATAAGATAAACAAAACGAATCAGAAAAAAACATTAAATCGTTGCCAATGACACTTGTGCGATGTGCCATTCGAGTTTCCAGCAATTTATAACGTTCCGCATATTTGAGTCACGTAAAAGGATGATATTTGATTTGCAAAACTTTATTTGTTTGTATTTTTTGTATGTTTTTATTTCGTAGCTACATCTCGTTTTTTTAAAACATTGATTCGTTCAATTCAAAAATAAAAAAAAAAATAACAGAAGAAAGTTTATTCAATTGTATACCACTTGAATGTAAAACATTGGAAATATTCTAAAATCAAATACTAACTTACTGTTTATCGACGATGATGATGGCTGAACTTCACAGAATTTTAAATATCTATTAAATGTCTCTTGCGGGCTTGTAAAGTATGTTGACTTTTCATGTCGAGTAAGAAGACAATTGCAGCCACATGTAAAACGGAACTAACAAACTTGGTTAGAACACAAATATTTTTTTTTTAGAAAACAACAAGCTTACGTATTTTTTTTCTCAGAAACCAATTTTCTATGAAGATATTTGTATTGCATTTTTTTGCTCAGAATTTAATTGAGGAAAGCGCGTGTGTCAATCGTATACAGAAATGATTAAGAAATGCCAATATTGAAAAATGTCAATATGAAGTTGAAGTTCTTAAGTAAACCTTAAATTTGACAAAGACATACTTTTCTTTCATGAAAGTACAAAGTACATACTCAGACAGCACTTACAATTGCGACGATCTAATGAAACGAAAGTACTACTGTTTCTCATTTTACTCTAAATAATCTTTATTCTTCATGGTAATCTCTATTGCTTTACCCAAACTCACTAGAATTGAAGAGATCGACATCTGGTACCCTTTTTTTGATTTTTTTAACCGCCATAAATTAGAGGACACAGGCCAGAAGCTACATCAATTTTCAATTAAAAAAATTTATGAGACTCGAAGTGATGAGAATCATGGAGAACGAAGGAAATTAATTCTTTGCTCAAATACTTAAATTTAAACAATGGCTTAATAGCACCAGAATGGCTGCACGAATCTGGATGAAATTTAGCACAGAGACAGATTATAGTCTGCAATAGCACATAGATTATAAGTTATCGCGGTAAAATGTACGGGTCGATTTTAAATAAAACAAGTTGTATGATTATGATATATCAATGAGTTTTCATCTTCATCATCAATGAAATTATTTGTGAAATATAACATCGTTCAAATGGCCACTGATTTTGGCGCATAAATCATGCTGAAGCCTGTGACTTAAGAAAGTCTCACAAGAAAAAGTCTAAAGGGAGCATAAAAAAGATCTTCATGGCCAAATAAAGTCGCCTTGGCGCAAGAATAGTATGTCATGAAACCGTTTGTGCAGAATATCGATTGTGTAAAGAGCTGTGGTGCACGTAGCGCCATCCTGTTGAAACCATACGCCTTCGGTGTTCCAAAAATCCAAAATAAGAAGAAAATTCTTTTTATATAAAATTTTACAAGATGTTTATTGAATAAGAAAATATGATCGAATGAAAAATGAATAACTCAAAAATATCGAACTTCAATTTTGTTCGATAGTCAAACTTAATTTAACAAGTGTTTTTTATATTAAAGTATATTATACATATATACTAACACCCCTTCTTAATAAATACTTATTAAGTAATGTCTTCATCTTTCTTAGTAAGCCCAGCCAGGAGTCTGAATCTTGATTGTTTAATATTCTGCAATGGTTTAGTAAGAATATCTGCAACCACTTCATCAGTTGGACAGTAAATGAATTTAACTTCTTTAGATTCTTTAACATCACGAAGAAAGTAGTACTTCACATCTATATGTTTAGTTCGAGGATTTATCTTATCTGAATCCAGTAATTTTAAACAACTTTGATTGTCTTCGAATATTGTTACATTATCTAATTCAACTTGTAGATCTTCAAATAATGTTCTCAGCCAACTAAGTTCCTGAGTTGCTTCTGCTAAGGCGACAAGCTCCGCTTCAGTTGATGATAATGCAATCAGTCCCTGCTTTTTACTTGCATAACTGATTGTAGCTTCTCCAAATTTAAATAAATATCCGCTTGTGGATTTTCGTCCTTTAACGTCTGAAGCCCAATCTGCATCGGCATATCCAACAAGTTTTGCTTCTTTCTTGCATCCAACACAAAGTTGTAGCTGTTTAGTTCCTTTCAAGTACCTTAGAATGCGTTTAACTTCGTTTCAATCATACTGCGAAGGACAAGATACTTTTCTGCTAAGAATTGAAACAGCTGCTGCTATATCCGGCCTTGTATTTCCCGATAAGTAAAGAAGTGATCCGATAGCTTTTCGATAAATTTCATTGTCATCTAAAAGCTTATCATGCGTTGTTGAGTGTTTGAAATATCCAGTATCCAAAGGTATTTTGGATGTCTTCGCATCTGACATATTGAAGGTATCGAGTATTTTCTCTATGTATTTTTCTTGATGCATGTAATATTTTCCATTTCTCTTTTCAATTTGAATTCCAAGATATAACTTCAAATTTCCAATGTCAGTAATTTCAAAATGATTTCTAATTTCTGCGATTGTCTCTAAAATTAAATTTTGTTCTTTTGATATTACCAGGATATCATCAACATAAATAAGTATATAAATAATTTTGTTACCATTGCCTTTTACATACAAACAACTATCAGCTTTACCTTTACCCCTTCTGAATCCAAAGTCAATTAGGATCAAATTTATCTTTTGATTCCAACATCTCGCTGATTGTTTGAGACCATTATATACTTCTATTCAATTTACATACTAAATTTTCATTTTCACTTTGTACAAATCCTGGAGGTTGTTTCAAATAAATTTCATTTTCAAGGTTACCGTTCAAGAATGCAGTTTTAACATCTATGTGTTGAACTGTCATGTCATTCATTGATGCAATCGCTAAAAGGGTTCGTAGAGTCGTCTGCTTCACCACAGGGGCAAACACCTGGTCGTAGTCCTGACCATATTTCTGCGAGAAACCTTTTGCAACAAGTCTTGCCTTGTATCTTCTTGATTCATCAGCTAATGTTTTGATCTTGAATATCCATTTACAGCTTATGGCCTTTCTACCTTTAGGTAACTCCACCAACTCCCAAGTATTGTTGCACTTATCCACTGCGCACTATCAGAACTTTCCAATGCTTCCTTATAAGTTGTGGGTCGTCCGGGTAAGTTGTTTTATAGCCATATCTTTTTGGAGGTACACCTTTGTTGGTTCTTGTTGATTTTCTAACATTATCTTCAGAATCGATGCCATCTTCTTCAGAATAATACATGCTTCCATCTTCTGATAAGTGTTTTCAAAATCAACGTCATTTTTATCTTCAACATTTTCTTCATTTTCAATCGTATCAGTTCTTAAGTTGTCGTTTTCTTGGTTTTTGCTGGTAAAAAGGTTGATTTCAAAAATATCATCATCTTTATAATTTGTCACATCAGGTAATTTCTTTAAGTTGGCATTCATTTCTTCATTAAACTTGACATCTCTGGACTTAATTATCTTCGCTGTTCTTGTATCCAACAGTCTATATGCCTTTGATTCATCACAGAATCCTACCAGTACATATTTCTTTGATACATCTTCCATTTTATGTCGAAGTTTCTTGATAACATAATGATATGCCATGCAACCAAATGTTTTTATATGAGTCATAATTGGTTGTTTTTGAAAATACAGTTCATAAGGTGTTTTCAATGTAGCTTTCGATGGTAGTCTATTTTGTAAATAATTAGCAGTATTTAAAGCTTCTGCCCAAAATTTCCTGTCCAGTCCAGATTGTATGAGCATGCACCGTGTCATTTCCATTAGACTCCGGTTCTTTCGCTCAGCCACACCATTCTGCTGTGGACTATAAGGGGCTGTTAACTGCTGCTTAATACCTTTACATTTAAGAAAATCTTTCAACTTCATGCTCGTGAATTCTCCACCTCTGTCAGTTCTTAGTATTTTCATTGGTCTTTCAAAATAATTTTCGGTTTGGTGTATAAACTCTACTATTTTCTCCATAGTTTGACTCTTTTCTTTCAAAAAGTAAACAGTACAGTAACTACTGTAGTCGTCAATCATTGTTAAGAAATATTTGTTTCCACTTGGAGTTGTTTCTCTCAGGGGTCCACATAGATCTGCGTGAACAAGATCCAAGACCTTTTCAGATCTGTTTGTGGCTTCTTTTGGGAACTCTGGTCTTACCATTTTACCTCTCAAGCAAGAATCACAATGATCAAGGCAAGTAAATTTAATGAGTTCAACTCCAGTAATGAGATTCTTTTGTATCGCTTCTCTTATCGAGTTTAAATCCCGATCGGCGATGAAAAGTGTGAACACATTCTTTTTCAATGTGTGCTACCTTCTTTGCATGAATGTCTTCATTAAGCTTATAAAGGTTCTTATATAAACTAGCCGTTGCATATATTTTACCATTATATGATAGTTCACAAATCTCATCTTTTAATAGAACTTGCCAACCACCTTCGAGAAGTTTTCTAACAGAAAGCAAGTTTCCATCTAGCTCAGGAACATAGAGAACATTCTTGACATTGATTACTCTATTTTGACAATGCAATATACCATTACCAGAACCATTTGCTTCGATTTTGTTCCCATTTGCTAAATAAATGCAATCGCCAGTCTTTCTATTTAAATTTCTAAAAAACTTATCATCATTGCACATATGACATGTAGCAGCTGAATCAATATACCATGCACAATCGATTTTATTTGTACCAGAACTAAAACATAAATCAATATTGTTTTGACTGCACTCACCCATACCAGATTCCGAAGTTTCGACAGTTTTCTTGGCTTTAAAGTTGGTTTTTCTTCGTTCTTGCATCTTATTTGGGCAGTTCTTCCTCAAGTGTCCAGTTCTTGCACAAGAATAGCACTTGAACTTAAAGTTTTGAGTCTTCAATGCAGCATCTTCAACTGGTCCTTTCAAAAATTCGTCTGTTTTATGTTTGTATTCTTGAATCAGCTTTTCCTTTACTAATTCGAGTGTTAACTCTTCATCTTTTCTAACTTCAAGAGCAGTGACCAAAGAATTGTAACTGTCTGGCAAACTTCCTAATAGAAACGCAACCACAAGATGTTCTGATAATTGCTCGCCTAAGCCAATTAGACGATCCACAATGTCCAGCATTTCACAAATGTGATCTTCCATTGTTTGTCCGTTCTGAAGCTGCACACGACACAATTTCTTTAACAACATTACCTTATTCGAGAGTGTTGATTTCTCGTGTGCTTTCCTCAGAGCATCCCAGCATTCTCTAGCAGTTTTCAATTTCCGAATATGCATCAGTTGAGAATCTTCCACTGCGAGTCCGATTGTGGCACGAGCTTTCACATCTTTCAAGGTTCAACTAGCAAGAACAGGATTAGGAGCAGCATCAGCAATAACTTCCCAAAGTTCCTCTTTGATTAATAAAAGCTCCATCCTGTATTTCCAAGTTTGATAGTTGTTGTTGTTCAGCTTCTTGAAAATCGATCTTCCATTTTCTTCCATCTTGAGGTCGTTGAAGAAGGACTTTCCCAATGTTTTGGCTCTCGTTTTGGCTAGGGCAGGACACTTGCATAAGAAGTGAAGAACAGTTTCTTTTTCTCGCTGGTCCTCACAACTACGACAGAAACTATTGTGGGGGATGCCCAGCTTAGATGCGTGTTCTCCAACAGGCCAGTGTCCGGTGCATGTAGCGATGACCCTGGCTATGTATTGCCTAGGTCTGCAAATAAGATTATTAGTACGGGATTTGTTGTAGGTGGGCCATATCCCTCTAGATATGATACAGTTGGTTAGGCTGTTTCACCTGTGGTTTGCTTCAGCGAGGAAAATTGAGAAGATCTTGCCCTTCATAGCACCAAGAGGAATGTTGACTCTTTCCGCGAGTGAGCTATGAAGGGCTGATCCTTGCCTAGCCAGCTCGTCAGCACGTTCATTGCCCTCATAGCCTCTATGACCCGGAATCCAGATGAGAGTGACCTTGAGTCCAATGTGTGTGTGTGTTTTTTATATTAAAGTATATTATACATATTATACTAACAGACACCTCCAGCCCAAAATCTACACCAAACAGTAACTTAATTTGGAAGTATTGGCATCTTTTGAATTTTTCGTGGATTGGTGTTATCCCAAGTCCAGCAATTTTGTTTATTTACGTACCCATTCATCGAAAAATGGGCCTCATCGCTAAAGATGACATTTTTTCGACCAAAATTGGGATCAACTTACAACTGATCCAAAACTCAAGTAGCTACGCTACGTATGGTCTTTTGGTTTCATCTTCTCGGTCAGTTGGAATTTGTATGAGTTCACGCCAAAATCACAACAAAAAATTCGCCATGTTGTGGTCTGCGATAGGCGATAGGCTAAGTTCTTGTGAGTGACGCGGAATTGACAGTCTCGTATTCTGCTACACACTTTCACGAGCAGCGACGATGTTTTCCGTGGTTCTTGCGTTTCATTGACGTGCGGATGATGGCTGACTGGTCACTGAGCCGATGCCCTCGAATTTGGCCACCAAACGTTGAATAGCCGAGCATTAAGAAGGAGCAACTTCGCTAAATATTTTGACTTAAATCTTTTGTTGCCCATCAACCAACTGAAAGTTGCAACACTTTTAGTAGGACCAAAGTCATGAAGCTATTTGATTTCCTTAAACGAAAAAGTTCTTTAATCAATTTGCATTCAGAGTAATAATTTAAGGTAACTAATTAGAAAACTTAACTTATTTGTGAATATACAAAATTTCCATTGGAATAAGCCGTACAAAATACGAATTTGTTTGAAGTAAAATAAGACATTTTAAAACCAAACGACTGTCCAAGACAAAAAATAAATATTTTCACTTAAAACTTGAACAATAAAAAAAAAACAAAATAAATTTTTCGAAATAAAGTGACCTTGGAACGACAACCGCACATTTTTGAGTGTCCCTACTCTTTGGGACAAATTCTAGTAATATTTTTGCTTAGAAGCATTCAGCTCTTTTTTTCCGTTGAATCTCTTTTATTAACTCAGTTTCAAATACAAATACAATAAACTTTAACAACTTTAATCGGCTTACGAGTCTTCGTATTTATCATCGGGATCATCAAAAACTGCATCTTAACTGTCAAAACAAGAAGAAAAACCATTAACATTTAATAATCTTCAAAACATTTCCAACTTCCGAATGCATTTAAATGTACGAAAAACCAGCAATACCCAGGCAAACAAATGAATTCTCAAAATCTAGATTGCAATTTCCAAATAAATCACAATATTTGCTTTGCCAGAGGTAAACCTTAAACTTTGTTGTTAATGCAGTATTTCATGGGTACATTAACCCCATCCCCCCCCCACCAGACTTATTGATCGTCTTTGAGAAATGCGAATTCTACCGAAATCTGCATCAAGAGAGTTCTATATAGCGCTTAAATTCAGATAATCCGGCTTCAAATGAAACCCGAAGCGATTTCCATTTGCCACTACCAAAACTTATCAGTCTTTGTTTAGGTTTTCGCTTTAGCATAGTAATCGCTTGTAAAGATGCTGTGTCAAGGCAAAAGCAGCCAAGCCCATCCGAATAAAGAAAACTTCCCTAAATACTTAATTTATACTTGTTAACTAATTCGAGGAAAGTCTACGCGTCGCTTCGTTTTGCAATTCTTTGCGCAGAGAGTATTTTAATTTTGCGAAACAAATATTCAGCTTTGAAAGTGTTCTTCCATGCAATCGTATGGAATACTAAGTGTTTTCATCTGCAGAATGAATAGGTTCTTCATTCGCACATTCTTGCTCCTCTTGTTACAATTTCTATTCTACTTCTCGCACCGAAAAAGAAAGAAAAAAACTAAAACTCTGTTCAAGGTGGTTTGCTTGTTCAGTTGAACAAAACAAAACTTGATTAGTTTCTGCCACAGAAGTTTGGCAAACACCTGAAACTACCTTCGTTATCGCCCCCCCCCCCCTTCGAGATAAGGCAGGTTAGATTGCAGAGGTGGGTATACGACGTGTGACTACGGAACTTCCTTCCTTTATAAAGTTGTCGTTGTACGAGAGAGCCAGGCGTTACGCCAACCGCTGTAGATTGCGTGGATACGAGTCAATTTAAAAGCGAGATGTGACTGACTTACTAATTAGCTGGGACTTTGTTCGGATTTTGATGTGGCAGAGAGAAGAGATGGAACAAAGTAGATGCGAAGATGGTTCTGACAGGGTAGAATTTTCATAACTTGGATTGAACAGTGAAGGATCTGGGGGTAATAAGTGTGGGAACAGATCAGGGACACAAGGCGCCCTGGATTATTAAGAAAATTCTGTAGTTTCAATAAGAACGCAATAATTTCGTCTTGTTTTTTTATTACACTTGTGAGTAAGTATTTTGTGTTTGAGGATTAGATCCAAAAAGTTGTTTTATTATTATTGTCAACGTGTCCGCTTTTCTGGATGTTCCATGGCCTCAAACTGGTTTTTGTTTACTTCAAAGTACACATGTATGTATGTATGTAATGTGAGTTCATTTTTTTTCACAGATCATCAAATCGCTTCTATTTCTATCACGACTCTAATATTTTCTAAAATGCACATTAATTAATTCTTGGTATGCTGACTCCAGACCAGCATAAAAGGAAACTGCTTCAGCGCTGTCCGTTGTTATATTATCCTAGATATCCTTGGCACTCCCACTCAGGTACCTTGGTTTGGGATATCGTTCATCACTGGTCATGCTTCTAATCAGCGGATTAATGTGATTGGCAACATTTGCTGCCATCTTCCTGCAGCGTCAGCAAAAAATATATCCAGTGGCTTGATTCGTGCTTCCTAGTACTTGCGCCTCGGCCTATTGAAGTGCAGTTCAGTGCAAATTCTTAGCAGATTCATTTCATACAGTACAAGTTTCTGCATCGGTGTCTTGGATATGGTAAAGCATACTGGAAAGCTGCTGATCACTGGTCTAAGTATCAGCTTGGTTGGTTTGCTTAGTCCGATCTTCTTCTTCAAGAGAGGATTGATGCGGTGGAAAGCTAGGTTAGCTTTGGCTTGCACTTCTCTTGCATGCGAATTAAAGCTCTTTAAAGTTGAATCCGAGGTATTTGGTGTTCTTGTTTGCATTAATGCTGGATCTATTTGGGAACTTCAGAATTTGGTTTCTGCATGCTGCTGCCGATCTACACAGACTGCGGCGGTCCGACGTCATTAAGCTGTAGAGGAAGGGTTAGAGCTCCGAATTCTGGGTCACTCTAGGAAGCTGTTTTCAGCTTCTAGGAAAAATTTCCTGGAATAAAAATAAAAGATAATAATATTTGAATTAGTGTCTGAGGGATACCTTTAAGATGGAGCTTGTCGATTAGAGCCTCAATCCAAGCTCTGTCGAATGCTGTCTCAATATCTAGGAAGCATCATACAGTAACACGGTGACAATTCAGAGTAGAAGAGATATCGGACTGGAACTTCAGCAAGGGATGTAGCGTAGAGTGGCCTTAGCGGAATCTCTCAAGTCTTTTGAGGATGATTTCTTAAAGAATTTTGCTGATGTTGCTTGCATCTTTCTTCGGTATGGCCACTGTTTTTGCTGTTTCCACTTTTGTGGAAAGTAGCAATTATTGATGCAGTTGTTAATGATAATTGTTAGAATTATCATAACAACCTGTGGAAGTTTTTTATGATGTAGTTCGAAACACCATCAATTATTGCAGTTGACTTCTTTGGATTTAAACTGCAGATGATTTCTGCAATCTCCTCTTGCTTGAAGAATCTTTCGTGTTCTACAGGATTTTCTGCTAGACAAGCATCGTCAAACTGAACTGCTTCAATATATTTTTGTTGAATCAATTGGATGGGGGCGACGCTATCCATTCGGAAAGATACTTTGATCGGACGTCAACTTACATTTGTAAGTTTGTTGCCATCTAACACACTAACTTATGACTACATTTGCCACATCTCGTACTTTGCTAAAAACACTTGTTTTTATTAATATCTACCTAGTAAAATTGATCTTACTTTTCAATTATTAATATTTTGTTTTGAAATATAATTTTTGATTCGTTTTCAATCGTTCAAAGAGTTGGGTAACAGAACCCTAAGGAAGCCGACATAATTGTTGATTTAGGTAAATTAATATTATTCCTTTATTTTAATTGTTAAATTATTTTATTAAATTATAATTAAATATTTAGTTCCGTACTACATCAACTTGTGTCGTTATTGAGCTATTGGACTTATCAAAACCATATAAGTTTCAAGCTAAAAAAGCTGAAACTTACACATTTTTTACAGATCACAATGAAAGTGCACAACGCCGCATAAGAAGGTTTGAATTCAAAAAACTTCATTCATATCGGTTCAGCTGTTTGCAGTACACTACTCATGTCTATCTTTTCAGCTTTAGCTAATAAACTACTTCGCAAAAGGCCATACACATGAAAGTTCCTCCATGCACTCCAAGGCTTCTGGAGCCCTGGTTTACAACATTCTTTCATCATTAATTTGGTCAGCTGAGCCATCTTCTTCCACAAATTGTACCGCAAGGGACCTCCGGGGCTGGTACTCATACGCTCATACGAACGATGTGTGCAGAGTGCAGCCCAATGGAGTTTACCAAGCTTATTTTTTGTCATTATTTCTGCGCATTATTTTTTGGTCTCCCGAATTACCTTTTTACCCAAAGAGGACCATTCTTTGTAAGACTTTTCCCTCGAATATGGCTAATCCAAAAGCTTGAAACTTAAATAACTTGCACTAAATTGAGCTGTCAGGCAAAATTCAAAGTTATTACGAATTTATTTAATGTTTTATAACCCTGCTGTTCCCAAATCCAAAAAAACACAGAACAAAATTAACAGCAGCGCCTTTATAGTCCTATCCGTCAAAAAATATCAAAACCCCCACTGTGAAAGCATTTATAAAAGTCTTGTAAGTATAAATGTTCACTTATACTCTTTCACGAACAAAAGCAAAGAAGAAAAAAAAAATAATAAAACAAGCAGAAAAGTAGAAAGAAAACAACAAACAAAAATACTTTGGCTGCAAAGTTCTTGTTGAAACGCTTGTAGGTCGAATACTAGCGGAACGTGATAAGAACACAGGAAAACACAAATCGGAAGTTAGTAAATTTGTCACACTCCATCATCGTCATTGAAGTTTCACGATATTCTTCAATTATTTGCACATAAACTACGTTCAGGTATCCCCGTTGAGTGGAGGGGTGCTACTCTAGAGACGCTTCACTGCTGCTGTGGCGCTCAGTGGTTGGATTGGTCGCTGGCACTGGCACAGAACGTAGAGAACCAAATTCAAAGTCGGTGTAGATGGCGCAACTTGGGTAGGATAGGATACTATCATTAGTCAGTGTTTTTTGGCGTTATGCTCCATTGCACCACAAAACCCCTTCCAATTATTTTCATAGTCGAAAATTATAGGATCAAAGTTTCGTGCTGCTTGAAGGCTTACCTGTATACTCGACTGCCTTTTTGCTGCTTTGCGAGTTTTGGATACAAATTCAGAGTGGGGTGTGTTTGCTTACAGCATTTATGAACGATACCCGCCACCAACCCCGTTCATCGGCACCACTTCATAGTTTGGTTGGTATTTTGACGTTCTTTCGATTACCGCAACTAAACAAAACTTTTTGGTATTTGTGAATGGCAGCGTAGTATATGGGTGGCTGTCTCCGAAGTCTTCAATGACATGCAAATATCATGCATCTTGGATGTTTTACTTGTATAATATTTAATTTTCTGATCAGTTAACGGTTTGATGCACGATTTTGAAGTTTAGTTGAAGGGTTTTGCAAAACTTCATTCCCACCCTTTTCTTAAGAGTTCTAAGCTATGAAAAATTCGAAGATGAAAGAAACGTCAATAAACGGTTACAGTAATTTTGGATAGTGTCGAAATGCGGTCATATAAACACACTTCAACTTATAATTAATTGCAATTCTTTCTTAATTTAAGAAACTTTGATATGAGCCTGTGTTGTGAAATGCGTAAATGCGTTTAAAAACTATCGTTCACATATCAGAGTTAATCATCGTCCTTAAAAATTTTCAAAATTTATCTTGTGAGCTTGTCAACCCTTGATGTAGACATTCTATTTTAATTTAATTAACATAAGGTCATAACCACATCATCATAGTCGACATGGCCCATAAGTGTTTTTCCGGTCCGGCCTCTTTCAACAAATTCCTCCAATAATCGCGAAGTTATCCAACTTTTCACAAGACAACGAGAATCCTTTACTACGCCTTCGGTATAGATTCTTGAACTTTCGTACCCCTGTACCTGTAGCAGTACTAGCAGATATCAAAGTTACTCTTTAGGTACTTCAATACCTTAATACTGGCATTAAATCGCTGAGTATTGATGTATCTTACGTTGCCATTTGGTGCTGTCCTTCATAAAACTGTGAATAGAGCTTTCCACAATAACTTATACTAAGGCTTAATATCCCTCTATCGACCTAGATTCATATTTTAACATTCTAATGAGCAATTAACTGTCAAATTTCATAAGCGGATGGCAAAGATTTTGACGGATTAAAAACCAAATTTTTCCGTTTTTAAAGTGGTTTCTTGATCGATTTTCAGGGAAATTCGAGAGGGCAAACCGAGTTGACTCCTTCAACTCGAGTTGGGCATACCGAGTTGCAACTCAGTTTAGATACAAATCAACTCGAGTTAACTCGGTTTACAAAATGTACGGTTCGGCACTCGCTACCCATCTCAATAATTCAAGATTTGAAGCATTAATAAAAAGAGAATCATGTTATACAAAGATTTGGAATCGATAATAATTCCAGGAATGTTATCATTTGGTCGTCTTGGAAACTATAGAATGAACTTCATTATAATTTTATAATCACTCGAACTACCAAGCCGGGATTGACAATGAGAAATTACAGTTTTGTTCATTCCATGCATTGCGTTCAAAGCGAAGAATTAATTGGCTTTGTTTTCCATGATTATCAACATTTCGTGTCTCCTTAAATGACTATTTTTAAAAAGACTAACTTCTTAGAAAAATCGAAAAAGGTAGCAGACATCTACAAATAGAAGTAGATTGTCATGAAAAAAGGTAAAGTTTCGTTCGGGTAAAAGTACTTCGGGAAAATAGTTTGCGGTCAAATGCTTTGTAGGTCTTTTGACCTACTACCAACATATACCCTCGTAAAAACGTTTAACATCGATTTTGTTACGTAAATTTATTGTAAGCTGAGATAGTACTTATAGGTACACTTTTCTAGCATTTCTGCAACACTTCAAGTTGCAGCAAATAACTCTTTAAATAAAAAATTAATGTTCAGCTTAGCACTTGAATATGAAAACAGTATTTGTGTAGGTAAGCCGAATGAATGGTGTTTCCGTATAAAAATTGCCCGCAAAACACTTTAGGAACGATTTTATTTTGTGTACCTCCAGCCATTTCATCGATTTATTTTCAGCTTATAGCAATCAATCATTTTGTAAATTTTCTGAAAAAAATAAATAAAAACAACCAAAAGAAGAATGTTTTTTTGGTCCTCCCATCATAGATTTCGACAAGCTAGAGGAAGATACCCACATATCAGTGCAAAACCACTCGGAAACATTATTTGTCACTAAATTAGAGACAATAATGTCCCACCAAACAGCAGCGCAACGAAGTCAACTTTCCACTTCATAAAACTCGTAAAAAGGATCACAGCACAATACATTAAAGAAAAGAAAATAGTTGTTGTTCTTGTAGTCGGAAGTGGCTAGTAAGAAAATCACTTAAATTATAGACAAACACATTACAAAATTTATACTTACCCTCAATACTCAAATCTATATATCACTAAAAAGCACTTGTCGAAACTGGTGTATTAGATTGAACATGACGGCACACCAATAAATCGATATACATTGCCATTATTTGCCATTTGCTTTGGTTTGTTTTTGGCCGTATTTTAAGTAAGTGTATGAATGTTGGTATCATGCTTCCGGAATCGTGTCCTGTTCATTAAACAACGTCGTCTCCGCGTCGCCAATGCCGATGTCGTTGCCATACTACCGGCAATTTTGTGAAATTTCTAAGTATCAGCCAAAAGTTAATGTGCTTAATGTTCGAGGACACAATAAACATCGTTTCGCCTAGGGGTGCACTCATAAACGATGTATGTTCAGACACCTAAGCGCCTAAGATAAGGGGGTGCCAAAAAAGAAAAAGGAAAATGTACCCACAAAAGTGAGTAGGGTCGCAAAACGCATAATGACATCCTCTCGAGAATGACTGTCGTGTAATAATTGTTCAGTTAATTCGGATGTTAAAATAAGACATTATCCTTTTTATGAAATTTGGTAATTTTTTTTTTTACAAAAACTGTTTCAACAGAATTCAACTTCATTGAAAAGATGAGGTCGATAAGATTTTCAAACAAATGCATCGCCTATTTCGGTCCTTGAAGGACACCAAGGACTTACCAAATGACCTACTACCAAATTGGTAGTACCAATGCCAATCGATTTCGAACTCCAGTTCATTACCTCACCAATCCAGGAACCGGAACTTGCAATGATGTATATCTTGAGGTTAAGGTGAAACAACATTGGTAGTCCATTCTGATGCCACATCATTATTTTCAAACCAGAAACTGTTTGTTGCTTGTCGAAATGGGAAATCGAAGACTATTTTTCTTACAAACCTCTACAGAAGTATACAAAGAGGCGAATATGGGCGGCTTGAAACGGAAGGAGGTTGATCACGATCTGATTTTGCACGAAGAGAGCGCTCTATATTGTCGTTTGTAATTTTAACGGCCCTCAAGTGTGACCATTTCAACTCGAGAAGACAACAAACAACATCTGACAGTACTTTCTGTTTGTATACAAGTGTGTATGTGGCTAAGGAGGAGGCAAAAGGACCGTATCAACCTGGACGAGCACAGGGCATATTATATAAACTTCAATGTGTCCTTTTTAATACCTACACTTTAGATATCTCTTGGTCTGGTCTGGTGTATGTTTATATGAGCTGTAGTGTTGAGAAAAAAAACCCGCATGTCTCTCTGTGGAACAGGAACTGAAGTCCTTCGGTCCTCTTCGAGTTTTTAGAAACGACAGAACGTCGGTCGGCCATCGTTGTCGTCGTCTACAAAACTACTATACAATTAGAGTGTATAGGACATTGAGGACGACTTGGGAGAACGACTATGAAGAATGAATCTGGACGTTGAATTCGTGTAGCAATTTCAAAATGTCACACATGTGCTCTCGTAATGGTTAATTAGAGCTTCTGCCGTTTGAGACGCAAGCGTTTCGGTGACTGGCCAACGTTAATTTATTCCTGTCATTGTGCTTTATAGCCGCCATTATGATATGTAATAGTAAAGATTATGTTTTGTACAAAGTTATTTCATTTGCGTGTTTTCGGGTTGGGTGTATAATTTTTTACACTCGTGCTTGTGTTTAATTTAACTTAAATGTCTCAAGGTATTGCTTTTTTATGGTTATAAGATGAAGCTGTGATTTGAGGGTGGTTCCTTAGAGTGAAGTGGTATAGCATGTAAGGGATTATGTTTTTCTTAAATTGTTTCAATTTAGTTTCTAATGATTTTAATTTATAATATTTTTATTTTAAACTTTTGAATCACATAATGATACACACTTGGAAAATGAATGCATTTTTATACATTAAGTTTTATTATATTGCCTAGATGGAGTCAACGATGGCGTTTATGATTTCAGTTAGGTTGAACAACTCGATGAACAACTTATACGGGCTACTTCGACATATTTGGAGCTCAGACCGTTAAGGAGCGGTTTTTCCGGCTCTTCGCATTTGGAGTCAAAAAAAAGAAACTGACACTCTAGTTGGAGATTTTGCTTTGGTATTTACTTCGGAACAACGTAAAGAAACTTAAGTCTGAATACGGACGGAGTTACTGATGAGTGATGACGAACCCTGCAAACAAAATAAGGACAACGAGATTCGGATCTGCACGTGGAGTGCTAGTTCCCTCAACAGGCTTTAGGAGGCTTTAGACCGTTTTAAAGCGGATAAATGCGATGGGCAAAGGAGTATGAAAAACTGCAATATCTACTACGATGACTGCTACAGAGACCAACAACATCTTCTCTTTGGTTGCGACATTGTCGATGGAAGCAAGCTAATGCAGCATGTCCTAAGCTTCAAAGATGTCAACGAGCGCCTAACGACAAAAGCTTTTAAGGCTTAATTCAGCAACTTAAGCCTAATATTATGCACTCACGCCCCCTCATTCTATTCTCTCTATGATATTCCGTTAATAAAAGTAGGTATTATTCGTCTTTTTGGTCATCTGATGAAAGAAGTATTTTAGAAAAAAACTTATCCCATATTCCCAAAATATGTTTGAAGAAAATAAATAAAGAAGCCCTGAAATGATACCTACTGCAACATTTGATTCGGTGAAAGTTAGTGAAAAGTTAAAAATTTCGTGCGGAAACTTAGTAGGTACAATTGCTAGCGAGCGAGGGAGCGGAAAAAATTTTGCCCAAAAGAGAATCAATTTGGGGTGTGAAATAAGAAAATTCGCACGAATTTTTGTCCTGGTTGAATTTTCATTTTCCAAATTCGCTCGTTTTTTTTGTATTTTCACACCCCAAATTGATTCTCTTTTGGGCAAAATTTTCACTCAATTTTTTTAATTTTCACACCCCAAATTGATTTTCTTTTGGGCAAAATTTTTTCCGCTCGATTCGTTCATCGTTCCCAATCAAACCAAATTGATCTTGAATGTTCCGATTCGGTATCATCGCCAGATGAGACTGAAAAAAAATCTTCAAAATAAATCATTGAAATGCAGCATCTACTTTCAAAACCTTTTAATGCATTACAAGATGTGTAGCGGTTACTTTTCCAAATTAAAGGAAGCGGCTATTTCGCGCGAAATTTTTAACTTTTCACTATCTTTCTCCGGAAAAGAAGTTTGCAGTATTGTTTCAACCTATAATTTTGCAAAAATGTGTACGTGTATTGAACCAATTTTACTTACTTGTTCATAGAAAATGAAAGAATTATCACTTGAATTAACATATAGAAACTAGGGGAGAGTGGGTATATTTGGGACACAGGAGGAATGGGACTCAGGCATTTGCTCAATTCCTTTTTTCTCTTTCCTTGTATGACAGATTC
This sequence comes from Sphaerophoria taeniata, assembly GCA_943590905.1. Classification (NCBI taxonomy): domain Eukaryota; kingdom Metazoa; phylum Arthropoda; class Insecta; order Diptera; family Syrphidae; genus Sphaerophoria; species Sphaerophoria taeniata. Next base: position 34,015,213 of record OX016541.1, read on the forward strand.
TGTCTTCAGTCTGTCCCCATCCCTCAACAATACAAGTTGTGTCTAGGAAAAAAATCACGGATTAGAGATTAAAAAAGGTAATTTTTGCATAAAAAGTAAAATATCTGCGTAAACTTTGAGTGAATTTTTTTTTTAATGTATAAGTAATCAAAATATTTCAAAATAAAAATAACAACAAAATATAAATGAATTTACTTGGTCAGGTCTTACTGGTCGTGGTGGAATCTGCAATGTAGATAAAGAAAAAAAAAACTTATGAGTACACCGAGACCCATTTAAAGAAAACAAAAATAAACAACATTCGTCCTCATAATTTGTACATAAGCAAATTAGATAGTTCCTCACATCGAGAGAGAGCTAGAGAGTTATTCAGTAAATTTACCTATTAAAAACAAGGTACAATTTCGTGTATAAAAACAAAATAACAACATGGACTGCAGACGTCAGCAAACCATCAACTTTGGCATGCGAACGGGAGGGAAAACACGCACCCGAACCGATTCTCCAAAGGACGATTCCTTACGCCGCAATACCATTGATTGGACACACGGAGCAGGAGAGCGCACATCTCCGTATGTTAGTGCGTAAAGGCCCAGTGGCAAATTTCCCAATTTTCACCAAGGAATCACCATGCGATTCACCAAGGAATGGAAGCTTCACTCATGAATTTGAAGGTGAATCATTTGGTGAAATTTACATAGGGCTGTCATTGGAGTTCACCAAGTGAATTTCTTGGAGAATGTGCATCAGTGAAATCATTGAATAAAAGTATTCTGTGTTTTCATTCGTTCTCTAACTCCTATGAAATGTTAAATGAAAGCTCATTGGTGAACTCATCTCTTCTTTGAAAGTTGAATTTTCCACTACTTTTTTCATGAATGAAAAATATTATGAAAATGCAGCTATGATCTCACCAAATGTAAATATCAAAACAAATTTATTAAATTTTTTTTATTGAAATATTTCTGAAAAGAACACAACATTGTTTTAAATAATAACATATAAAAACAATTCAAGTCTTTGGCTGGATCTGCTACTTTTTTTTAATATTTTTGCCGCTTAACGACTCCTTTAAGGTTGCTCCACATTCCAAATTCCAGAATACCTTTAAAAATTGTTAAGAAAATTAGTTTTTTAGTCTTTTCTATACAAGTGGAAAATATATAATTATATTTGAGTACCTGGTAAATATTTTCGATTTCCCTCGTGTTTTCTCCTGTGCTGTTTATTATTATTAATTTACTTCTAAAAACAGCTTACATATTCTTCACATCAACCGTCTTTAACTAAGATTTCGATTGCACTGATTTTATATAGAACAAAACATTTTTTTAACGATCGCAGACAAAAATAGACAGTGGAAAAAAAACCAAAACCGTTGCGTCGTCACCGGTCGTCGCGTCGTCCTCGATCAACAAAAGTAGGAAATAGGTACATACATAAAGTTTATATACACGGATTCTTGCAGGTCATTTCCACCCCTAGAAAATATTTGTGTTTCTTTTTAGTTCGTTTTCGTTTCTTTGTGAAAACAACACACAGCGCTCAATACAAATTACGAACTCGTGAAGCTGTGCAGGACTTTTCCTTGCTGAAATCACAACGTTTTGGTACGCGAAGAAACGAAAGCGTTAATAAAATAGAGAAAATGTACAGAGGAAAAAGGGCATTACTTTGTTCCTATGAAATCATTACCTTATTTTTCCTCTTAAAAGTGTGGAATGAATTCCTTGCTCTTTTCACCGAAATTTTTCATTGAGGATGAAATTTGCCACTGGGGGACGATGCACACTACACAGTCATAGTCCCACCGAAACAGTACAAAATACACTTGCGCATGCAGTCTACACACCAAGCTACTGGCAGTGAACGAGAAGGGAATACGCACAACTCGAACCGATACCCCAATAGTTGGTTGCAACCACTACGCTAGGTAAAAAAAAAATATTCTAGCACCATACATGGAGGGCACCGATCAACTCGCTGGCATGCGAACGAGGTAGGATACACGCACACACCTCGAACCGATTCCCCAACGGTTGATTCCTCTCACTCCACGGTACCAGAATAATCAAACACAAAGCCAAAGAATAATAACAATAAGACTACAAAACTCTCTCTAACTCGATCCCGCAATTGCAAATCAGAATAAAATACTTAAGGACATTTTCTAAAAAAAAAAATAATAATAAAGGAAAATAAGTTCTACTTTCGGAAAGAAAATAAAATCAATAAAAATCTACAATCTACCTTCACGAGAAGAAAAAAAAGGTTCGTCATGGATTGACGGTCGGCGCAACGGTGATGTGGTAGAAGCACGCAAAAAGAAAGCAAATTAGATTAGCAAAAATTAAGAAAATTAAGCAAACGAGTCCCTTACTCAGTGGAAAAATTATATTAAAAATACAATTTAACTCACATTATTTTTATTTTGTAAATACATCAAGTTAAGTCCGCACAAAAAATACACTTTATTGATTCACTTCAAAGGTTAACTATCAACAACTGATCTTATTATCAAATTTCAAATTACACACAAACTAAATTGACGGAAAACTGGACATGACATATTGTTCAGGGAAAAGCAAAACGGAAAACAAACAGCTAGGTAGTCAAAATTAGATTTGAAGAAAGGAAGAAAAAAAAATATGACTTCTAGCTCTTTCTTACAAATGTGTGAACTTACTTTGCAAAAGAGTGTAATGATTATATAGCAACACCATATTTGAAGTGAATTAATCGTTGTTTTGTTTAATCAGTGTCACACGAAAAGTGATATTATAAATTTATTTATTCAAAGTGCCATGCAGGATGATTGGGACATCACTTTTCTACCCCACAGTTGTCCAAATCTTATTGCTCGCAGGAGGAATGGGACAAACCCAATCAATCCTCCTGCTCGCAGGAAGAATGGGACAAAGTGAGTTGGTTCATGAAATGATTTTTTGCTTTTCTTCTGTCGGACTTTCGCCTTCTTTTTAACTGAAAATAAGTTGCCAAAATGTTATTTTAGGTGCCGTGAACGAAGGCCATATGAACTAACGCCATAATGACTTTAATTCTCATTCAAATGTGAATTAACGCCATAATCCGATTATGGCCTAAATACACATTGGAATGAGAACTAAAGTAATATGGCGTTAGTTCATTTTAAGAAGTGGCCCCAGTACTCATTTCAATGTGAATTAAAGCCACTCACAGCAATCAAAATAATTTTAATATGATATTGGAACATAATGTAGGTAGGTAAATATATGGTTTAACGAAAAAAGGATGAACGCTCTATTAGTTAAGGGGGCGTAAACACAAATATTTTAAACACGGGTTACTATAAATCAAATATATTTGATTTGACATTTGACATTTGCTTTATTCTTAACTTTTTTCGTCACGCTCATAACTTAAAAATTTTGGAAAAATTTCTTTGTTGTTTATACTTTCGCGATCCCCTCAGTTTTTGGCTCCAGAATCGAAAATAATCCGTTTTCGATGATATATTTTAAATCTTCGTTTTTTTCGGCGGAGTTATGCACAAATTTACGAGGATGGAAAACAAATGAAATCGTTTAATTGTTGATAATGTTTTGCAAAGTAATCGAATGAAGTTGCTTTCTAAACGAATAAAAAAATCAATACAAAAATAATGATTTTTCATATTTGTATTGAATTTTAGAATGAGTACTTAAGTTTCTCAATATTTTCGTAGATGTTTCATTCGGAAAATTAGTTTTCCACAATTTTAAAGTAATCAAAAAATCGCGTACTGCAGTACTACTAGAAAGCTAGCGGAGCGAGCCGAAATTTTTTTTGACAAACAGCGAATTTTTTTATTTTCACACCCCAAATTGTTTCTCTGTTTGCCAAAAAAAATTTCGGCTCTTAACGCGATTTTTTTTTATTACTTCAGAGTCTAGAAAACTAGTTTTCCGAACGAAGCACCTATGATCAACTTATTATTAGGTGTAGCACAATTTTCAAATTTCAGTGAGATTCCTTGAAATTAATATTGTTAACTCATGATTACGTTCAAATGGCTGACCAAGAAAACGGATCAACACATTTTTTTCTTTCAGAAATTTTAAAAGAAAATATCAGCACTCGCTGAGAGTGAGATCTCTTGTTCCATTTAAGAAATATCTGAGGTCCCTGAGATCTCGATGCGATTTTGTTAGGTAATTACTTGCTATGCTAACTTTGCTTCAAAGCTCAAAGCATGTTATGGCATCAGTTCTCATTTGAATGTGAACTTACCCCATATGGCGTAAGTTCTCATTCAAGTGATGGCTTTAGTTCTCATTCGACTGTGAATTAAGGCCATAATCGGATTATGGCGTTAGTTCACATTTGATTGAGAACTAAGGCCATTATGGCGTTTGTTCATATGGCCTTCGTTCACGGCACCGTTATTTTATCTTTAGAAATCAATTTTGCTCAGATACGATCCATAAGATCTCGGCAAATTTAATGTATTCGAAAAGTGTCCCAAATATACCCACTCTCCCCTACGCATAAAATTCCGTCAATCAGAAACTGACATGGGACATTATTGGATATTTGATTTACCTACTAAGAAAGTAATTTTGGAAGATTCAAAATATTTTACGAAAAATCAACTTCCAAGATCGTTGAACTGTATAACGTTAAACCATCATACCTGGACGTTACAACTCAGTACTCAGAAATCAGCAAACCAATGATTGCAAAGTACGGTGCATAGTAAGGTTTTGTTGTTTTGAGCAAGTCAACTGTTTTGTGTTAGAAGTCTTGAAAAAAACATGTTTGACTTAGAACATTAATGGCCTTGTTTCACTTTCGTAACGTGAAATAAGACCGAATTGGTTATATTGCTCAAGAAAAGTTGGCCTTATTTCACTTTCTGAAAGCGAAATAGGGCCAACTCTAAATAGTCGGTCTTACTTCACTTTGAGAAAGTGAAATACGGCCAATTTCTTCAAGTCGACCTTATTTTGCTTGGCTTTATTACACTGCACCATGCAGCGGATATCTCGACCAAAGCCAAAAACAGGAAGTGCTAGAAGAGAGTAAGAAAGCATCGGAAGTTTAACCAACAGGTAAAACAATTGACTCAAGGCTACCGAGCACGAACTGAAGCTTGTGAAGACGAACAGGGAAATATCGTAGTAGCGAGTCAGTCAATACTGAAGATAAGGATATAGAAAGACCACTTCTGCAGACTGTACAAAGGCGATGGCGAATCAAATTTCGTTGTCGTACTACGTAAGGCAACATTTCCGTTTACGAAGTGAAAATAGCAATATCTAAGCTTAAACACCATAAAGCATCGGGATTTGAAGCACGGTATCACTGCCGAACTCTTCAAAGAGGCCGGCGCGGCGGCGTTGACTTGGTAAGGAGCATGTACCAACTCATCTGCAGAATATGATCGGATGAGAGCATGTCCTATGAATGGAACCTCAGCCCGGTCGTGAGGATAGGAAACCCTCTAAACTGCACCATATAAATTAAAGCGACGCTCTATAACCTATAGGTCCTTTATCATCCCCGTCGTACTAAATGGTGCAGAAGAATGGACCTAGCTAGTTAGTGACGGTGCTGGCTGCAGAGATTTGTTGGTTGACGCTTAGGTCTACATCGGACTGTAGCGATTTTTGTATACCCTTTATTTGAGCATAGTCAAGCATCAGGATTTCAATAAATGAAAAGAAGGTTTAGTAGGAGAATGAACATTTGAGCATTGGTCTTGAATTTCTGACTGTTTCAATGACTGGGGAATTGAAAGGCGTTCCAAATTCACTTAAGCGTGCTTTACACGATATGGATTTTTCATATGGACTGTCACTTTTTCCATATGGAAAATTATACAAATCGTGTAAACGTATTAAGAATCCATATCGAAATACAGATGAAAATTCCATATGGAATTTTTTTCATTTAGAACTGTTTCTAAATTTCATCTGTATGCAGACGAAATCGGATTTTTTAAACGGCAAGAAAAGTTTAGGGGAAACCGGGGCTAGTAGACTCAAAATTTACTTATCTTTTTTTAAAAAAATAACTAAAGAAGATATCAACACGAATTAAATGCCTTTTAACTAACCGTTTTTTTGTGCTTTATAAATAAATATGTCTTCTGAAATTGGTGAATTTTAAGGCCTTTTTTTCCTAAATTTATAAAACGATCTCAGGTGGGTCAACTTACCCCAAACCCGGGGTAAGTAGACTATGACTATGGGGTTAGTTGACTATATCCTTTTTCCACATTTTTGATATCAAAACTATAAGAAAATAGCACTTAAATTAATTTTATTTGAAACAAAAATTAATGTTCAAAAGACAGCACGACAGAAAGATGCTCCAACTTCTTCTGCTTAAATTTTTACCGTTTTGGACATATCTTTGCATCGTTTTGAAGGGAACCGATACTCATGAGGAACAGAACGTATGGTTTTTCCGTTTTCAAGAATAAATTTGTGGACATAAGCTCCAAAACTGATTTTCAGTCACCTCTTTGTTGTGTTTCATACTGGAAATTACCAAAAACAAGTGAGTCAATTTACCCCCAACAAAAAAAGTCAACTTACCCCGAACGGTCTCTCAGCACTTAATGATTATTTTTCTGTACTCAGAAATCAAATAAATATATAACTGCTGGGTGTTGTTAATACAAACACTCACTTGCTCTTATTCTTAAAAAAAAACTGACGTTAAAAGCAAACACCTTTACGAAAGAAAAAAAATAAGTGAAAGCAAAAAAATTACTCACTAAAGCAAAAAAGTGTTTTTTCGCGATAACTCATGAACGGCTCTAGACTTTATCAAAAGACAACATGTAACTAACCGGGCTGCTGTGCTCAATGTAATAAGAAGGACAAACTTGAAAGAAATTGTTTTGTTTTGAAGTTATTTGCAGTTAGTCTACTTACCCCTGAGGCCAACTATCCCCGGTTACCCCTACATTTAAACATGGAGAGCGCGAAAAAGGTGATTTGCTATGTTATTTTGTGTTTTTCATAAAAAACAATAATAATATAACACATTTTAGGTGGTTTGGACAAAATAATGTTTTGAAACTACAAACGAAAAATCCAAATCGTCTAAATGCTTTTCTGATTTCACAATCAAAATCCAATTTGACATATATATGAAAATACATTTGGAAATGAAAAGTGACAGTCCATATGGAAAATCCATATAAATTAACAGTTGACCGAAGTAAGGATCGATGATGATTGATGAGGATGTGTAGTGTAGCGGGTTTTTCTTTTATGGATGAACTGTTTAAAAGGGAAATGCAACTGGCTTTTTCACATAATCATGGACCGTTAAAGTAACGCCAGTTTCTTTTTACAATGGAGGAGGCATGTCATTGGAGCACAGATGGGAATTGCACTCAATCCTCAAAAGTCTTGTAGATAGAAGACATGTCAGAAGCGGAGAAGAATTGCTTGCATAGTGTTGATGGCTGTTGTCCACTTAAACCCTTTGCACGAACTTGCGAACAGATTGGTGGATTCTGAATTTCACCTTAGGGTTTTGTCACTTATTTTGGAAATAAGTTTTGATTTTTTCAAACTAACGTTGACTCATTTCAACGTATGTGTAATAGTGACGTTCTGTCGAAATTTCAGTGTCAAAATAACCTTTGATTTAACTTAAGGAAATTTCAAATAGAATTTAGCTGTTTCTCTAACTCATAGTTTATGTTTTTTCTAACAGGTTAAAAGAACAGTTTTTAAATAGCTGTTTTTTTTCAAAAAGTTGTCCTGGTAATAATATTTTCCATTTATATCGACTTTTGCCTTATGAAAAACATAATTTGATGTCATATGTTCCATGTGAACGAAAAAATACCAAAATACAAAACATTATTTCGTTCCATATGCTTTTTGGCCATCTATTGGTCAGGGTCACCCCAGAACAGAGCCCAGCATTGATTGAATCATCTTTTTTTTATGTTTATTTTTTTAATTTTATTTCAAACCAATTCAGACGATCCATTTATTATTGTTCCGCCATTTATACGCGGCATGGGAAATTTATTGGCAATTCATTGTGGATGGGATAAAACAATCTACCGGCCCATCTCTACACCAAATATCTGCTCAAACGAAAACTATTCCTGTTCCTTTTTGAAATATTGATCAATTTATTTAAATTCATATGAACGACATATGTACATATATATGTGGATGTTGTGCTCTTTTGGTTTACTTTTTTTTATCTTGTGAATTTGCCAGGTCTTTTTTTTTCTCTTTGGAGCAAATTTTTACTGAAGAGGAGTTGGTTTGAAAATGTGACTACTTTTGCACCCTCAAAAAACGAAGTAGAAGCTTGTGTACGTATAATATGGTAGGTAGCATATTTTTGAATACTTTTCAGATGTTAGGAAGTTCTCTTTTTTTTTCTGTGTGTAGTGAGTCCTGTGTCGGCAAATCTATTTGGCTGATAAATTGGAATGTCACTTTTGCTTAGGAATATTTATGGTATTTCAATATGTTCGAAACGTGTGGTGTGTTATGCTTCAGATGATCGAAAAGTCACATATAAAAATTAAAAAAAAATGTTTTTCACTTATTCATAAATCATCTGAAAAGTTTTATATTGAATTAAATTGGATTAACAAAAAAAATTGAAATTAGTTTTAGTTCTGCTTGGAATCATACAACACCCACCCGTGTTTTTGGGCATCCAATTTATATCAAACAAACTTGTTGCAAAACTAATGATTTTTTTTGTTCAAAAAATCGAATTGAAATTGTTTTGTGAGAGTCATACTCAAAGCCAATCTGGTTTTCAGTTGAAGCGTTAAATTAAAAATGCTTCAAATTCATTCTCTGAACACTTTTTTGTTGCTTTAAGTTAGTAGTTAATCGAAGGCAAGCTTTGTGATATTTGGAATACAATTTTTATTTTTAATAACACCAAAAGTCACTCCGACAAGCTACAGCATCGATAGCACATCAAAAATGCTGAGGTTTCAAGGAAAAAATATTAATATTCCAATATTAAAAATTTTTCAATTAAGTGTTTTCAGCCAAATAGTCAGTAGAGACAGACGTACAAACATTTCAACAATGCTCCTTATTAACAATCTTACATTTAGGATAGAGCAAAGGGAAGATAAGTAGTAAATTATAAACTTATATTAGGTATTTCAATTCCTGTCTGCATCCCGGGAAAGGATATCCACAAAGTCTACTCGCTATGGAGAGTAAGGGCCACACCAAGCGCGGATATTCTACTTATTCGTCCAAAACATGACAAGGCTATGAAAATTGATGTGCGAAACTCCAACTTCAACACGAGAAGCACAATCTTTCTATAGCCCGCCCAGCTATTAGCATACGCAGACGACACTGAGGCTAGGCGCATATTGGGACGCGTCTAAGGTGTGTGACGTGACCTGACAACTATCGCACGACATGATTATATTATAACATGTCATGCCGTTCTCCGCAAATTGATTCGCTTGTCTCGTGTCAAAATACATATCTATATTAATTAAATCACAAATTGTAGAGCAGGGCAAGAAAATCCAATGAATTTGTCAAAAGTTAACTATTTTTTGAATTTTTTGAGTTCAGAGTCTGAGGAAGAATACGAGGAGGACAAACTTTTGCTGATTTCCTTGAAGACCAAAAAATTCAAATCCCAGAATGCAAAATATCTTTCAAAAAGAAAAAGCCAGGGACAGTTCAAAATGACATTGGAGTTACCAGATGAGACATTCATCAACTTCTATAGAATGACTCGAGAGCAGTTTAAGGAAACTGTTTTTAATTTTCAAACCCAACGACAATTTATTATTTTATTTTTGACATTGAAAAACAAACTCATGACAGTCTCGCAAGAAAAACTGTGTTTCGATCACTGTGTCACGCGATTTCCGGAAAACGCTCGTCAAGTCATGTCGTGTCGTTCTATCAATATGCGTTGTCCTGTTTATTTATATTGTTTACAAAAACAAGTGCTGTGCTGTGTAGCGTCACTCGCGTCGAACGCGGTTCAATATGCGCCTAGCCTGATATAATTGGAAGAACACAAAATGCTGTCAGTGGAGCGTTTGTGAGCCTTAAGACGGTCGGTGGCCAATAAAATGGACCTAGCGGTTAATGAGCCCAAAACCAACATAACGTTGTCAACAAGGAAGGGCAACCAACATCGTCGTCTTGGAAATAATGTCAGTTAGACAGATTTAACTTCGAGGTAGTTATGGACTTTGTCTATCTGGGAAGACCGCGGCTACCAACTTGGCGTGCAAAACTGGAGACAGCTAGCTATAAGGACCGAGCTGGCTGAGGACGCTTGTTGGATGAGGCCCTGATCCGGACTGGACTGTAGCGACAACTTAAGTAATAATTTAATTTTTTTTAGGTAATTTTAAACCACTTTTTCGCACAAATCGGCGGTTGTCTCAACCAAAACTTGAGTGATGCTGGTTTTAAATGCGCTACACTTCGCGTAAGCACGACCTTTAGCGTAGCCCCACAGAAAAAATCGAATAGTGTCAAATCGAATGATCTTGGTGGCCAATCGACGTCACCAAAATGTGAAATTACGCGACCAGCAAACTTCTCACGCAATAAAGCCATAATTTGTCGTGTTGTGTGGTTACCATTCGACCATATCGCTCCGAATTACTTGTTCGCCGGCGCGGCGGTCCAATGAACCCTTTCGTCCATAGAGAAGACCAGTCACTCTTTCTGAATGCAATGGCACATCTTCGGTCATGTGTGGGTTTTCTGAGCCCTATATACGGGAATTTTGTTTTTTTTTTTTCACCGAGTGAGATATGTTCCTCATCGTCATCACTAACGGAAATTTTGTTAAAAACATTATTTGTAATTATTGTCTGTTGTTCCATGAAGCGTATTTTTAAGATCCATTGTCATGAATGGCAAACATTCAACCAAAATTATGACAGTTAAATTCGACATGCAGCAAATGCTAGCGCTACCAACTTGAAGCCACTAAATGAATGACCCGTTATTCCTTGAAACATTTAAAACATGCGGATGACCAATATTGGCTTGCATGTTCATAAAATCATGGATCTCCATTAAATTCAAAAAGGGTGGAGGGTGAGAAGCAGAAATCGTGATTAACACCGGCAAAGAAAATTTGATTAGCTACGGAGCCTTAATATGTGACAAGCGTTATGTACGTTGACTAAAAATATGAAAGGCGAGGTTTCAAAACCTATTGACGTAAGGCTTCGAAGATTATAATTTGTTGCGGGAAAAGTTCTTTTCATCAGCCGTTCGGAAGGTTCCCTCAATTATTAACATACACTGAAAGAATTATTGGGTAAAACTGTCCAGCATTGAATTCGCGAAAACCATAATCCACCGACTTTAAGTAGAGCAAGGTTAAGGAGAGAAAAGTAGAATTTGTATTATCAAAAAGAAATAAAAATAGAAATATCTTCCAATTTCTAACGAAATCATTAGGAGGTATTCAGAGTCCCCTCACCAATTTAACAGCTCTTCGACTTTTCTTTTCTTTTCCTGCGACACAAGAACCAAAAAGCAACAACAACATTTTCCACATTTCCTTGCCTCCCACAGACAGAATTATATAGCGTTAAATTTACAGGGTAGGTACTTGTCACTGATAATACTGTTTTCTTCTTTCTTTGAAACCGAAACCGAAGTAAAAAAACAAAATCTAATCCGCGTGGAATCACTTCATTTGTTTTAATTACATGTCAAACATTATAAATGTCTGAGCTTTTTTGTCTCCTGCGTAGTTTGAAGTTTATATGTATTGAAACCCTCAAGACATCTACATGTCTGCTATCTTCTCATAGCACCTCTAATTTGAAGTGTATTTCCGGTCTTGTTTAATCTTAAGCAAACCAGCCTTAGGGGCAGATTATAAATGTTTAATTTAAATTCCATCGTGTCTCATGTTTCCGCTTACCAACCACCTCTCTCCAACCTGCGTCTTGTCTCAAAGAGGGAGTAGAAATTTTTTGTGCATGTAATTTATACGAAAAGCCTCGAAGTACTTGCTTTAAACGGCAATGAGATGGAATTTATAATAAATCCGAATCATCTTTAATCCGTGCCAGTATTTCCTGGCACTTAAATACGAAATTAAGTCATTAATTTCCAAGTGAAACGAGGGGATTCTTTTTGTTCACAACTTTTTTTTATGGGAAGTTACTTCCTTTCTTCTCGCTTGTCTAAAGGATGGACATTGCGTGCGCCAGCCTTCAGCCCCTCTCTTGCGCCCCTCAAACCTCATAAATTTGCGTTATTGCTCATTTGTTTCAATATGAAAATTCGTTTAAAATTTACCAACATTTTTAAATGAGTTTCACTTTTGGAACCTTCTCACAATACCGCTGTCCTGCCACGAACATAAGTGATTTTTAATTTTGCAAAGATTAATTAAAAAATGGACAGTAAATTTCGCAGGATCGTAGCTCTTGTTATGGAAATTATGTCACTGTTACCGCCGGGCGCCATTCCACCAACCGTTCGACAGTTTTCGATGGACGATAACACCTCCGCTTCCGCATGCTGCCGGCCGTTTTACACTGTCGTGCATGACCAAGGACACGGGACAGGATGTGTCGTAATAGCCATTAGCATAGGCTTTATTGCGAGCGCGTATAATTTTAAGTCAAACGATTGATTTCCCATTCAAAAAAGAGGATTAAAAAAAAAACTGCGTGAAATAATGAAAATGAATTTAACTGCAGTGAGCACCAAAAATAAACATTGTTGCACGTAATTAAAATATTTCATTGGAACTCGATTTTTTTTCTGTTTTTAATCCATGCTGCATTGATTTTTGTACAGGACATGCCATATTTTCATCGTGTGGTATGTGGCTTTCTGTTGGATGATTTTTTAATTGATTTTTTTTTTGTATAATAAAATAATGTCAAATTTATATCCCAGAGCTGAGCTTGTGTATGAGTGTAACCAAGTGTCTGTCAGTGATTGTGTAATGTGAAGAGGATCATTTGAGTTCATTGTTTATGGGAATTTTTAAAGCCCGTCATGTCAGGGCGAAATTAATTGCTTAATTGACTTACTCTTTTGGTGTATGTAATCAATAATGTCATGCTTGGAAATATTTCAATTCAATAAACACACGAAATCAAGAAAAAAAATAACAAACACACATGAAATACAAATTAAAATTAAAAACGATTTATGGCGATAAAAATATTTTTCGGTTTGTTTATAACTCATTGCGAGAAAATTAAATTGAATATTTTATTTCCAAAAAATTAATCGCCAAAACAAAAATTTGTGCATCGGCAGCTTGGTCATTAAGGTTAAAGCCAATTTTGCACCAGAAGGAATTGGGCGTCCTGATCTACAGCATCCTTCGAGTCAAAATTTTGTCTACCGCGTTGCATCCTATCATGAATTAAATTAAAAAGGATATTTCGGACCCATTTCCTTCAGCATCGCTATTCTTCACAAGCGTGACTAAGACTAAGACTTTTCTCTAGAATGCGGCTTAGAGTTCAGAGTACCTTTGACTAAGGACAACGTTTACTTTCAAAAGACGGTGCTACTTACCACTTAAGCAACGAAACCATTGATCTTTACGGAAAAAGTTTCCAGACCGTGTTATCTTTCGAAGAGATAATCACAATAAGCCACCAAAATCTCGCGATTTAACACCTTGCGACTTCTTCCTTTGGGGCATATGAAAGATAAGGTGTATTACGCCAACAGTCCAGCGTCGATTCAAGACCTCATAGATGGAATTCGTGAAGCTAAAAATTAAATAGGCGGTAGGCGCATTACCATCTCGGATAAGAGAGAGAGGGGAAGAATTACAGATTGGCGTGGATAGTGCTCTCCACTATTGTACTATTTGCCTTTGATGAGACTGTAACGGAAAAAACAGCTTCGGGTCCGCCAAATAACTACTGAATATTTTCTCAAATTTTTTTTTATTTGAAAGAAGGTACGAATCCGGTTAATAATGGAAAATAATTTCACTCAAATGGCTGTCTTGGCTGGCCATGCAGTAGCCTACACGATCGGTCCAATATTTAAGCACATTATCGAACGTCTATTAAGCTGGCAAACCAATATGGGCACAAACGATTGGGACCTTTACCATAATTATGTGTTATTTATGTGTTAATTATGTGTGCAGTTCACGATTTTGGGGCTGATCAATTTTTGTGTATATATAAAATTATGCCATCTTCATATTAAGCTAGCACAACTTCTTCATTTTCCAGCAGAATTCAATGAAACCTAGACCATTATTATCTTCTATTTATGTGTTAATTATGTGTGCAATTCGCGACTTTTGTGCTGATCAATTTGTATGCATATATAAAATTATGTCAGCTTCATATGTACACTCGGGCGTATACGTGTTTTTATTTTATTTCATTTTTTTTAAGGCTTCTTTTAACTTTTTGTTTGAGAACTTTAGGCTTTTTTTGTATCAATTGTTATTGTTATTTTTAACAAGCTCAAAAGTTCAGTTTTTGTTAATTACGACGATGAGTAAGCCGAGTCCGACTGACTCCTCGGTAATCGTTTTGGAATCAATTAATTCAAGAGTAGTTGAATACTTAAGTTAATGTTACGTTAAGGTCAACACCATACAACATAAATACTTGAGTTAATAATATAATAACTGTAAATCTAACATCAACGACTAAATTGGTGTAAAATTTTTATTCGTACTGTGTTATACTTGCACAATCGTATATTTACTTCAGTAAACGCACAAAGAAAGCGTTAATCTTATTCGAATTGATCTAACGATCCAACCACAAGTTAGAATCTAGGATTTACTTAAGAAATGTATGCAGTAGGCTTTGTATGAAGACATTTATTAAAGATACATGAAACCAATCAAAGTCGTTGATGTCGTTGATTTACTTGAATATGGCTCTACATAAGAAAATTGTAGCTACATAATTGCAACGAAAGAGATTTTCTTACAAATACATATTTTCATTGCATACAAACAAAACTCTATCGCAAAAGTTTGCGCTAACAGATTGAATACGATCTTCATAAACAGATATAATGAATATGATGAACAAAATTGAATGCCTTAAAGAATGAACAGAAGGGTTTGTGCAAGAAACAAAACTAACTATAAAACGAGAACACGACACGACAGGCAGATAGAGATAACACGAGAGCGATACGACATACGTGATACGCAAACGAAACGACACCAGAACAAGATGCAGTACACAGACCATTATATGATTTGTCTCGTATACGAATACGACTATACAAGTACGACTACACAAATACGAGTCCGGTCTCCTTTGAATGAACTTTATTATTTATGCAAAATGAACCATAAGCCAAGTTACTTAATACTTACCTCCTAAAGTTCTCAAACAAAAAGTTAAAAGAAGCCTTAAAAAAAAAATAAAAAAAAATAAAAACACGTATACGCCGGAGTGTACATATGAAGCTGACATAATTTTATATATGCATACAAATTGATCAGCACAAAAGTCGCGAATTGCACACATAATTAACACATAAATAGGAGATAATAATGGTCTAGGTTTCATTGAATTCTGTTGGGAAATGTAGAAGTTGTGCTAGCTTAATATTAAGGTGGCATAATTTTATATATATACTAGCTGACCCGGCAGGCATCGTCCTGCCTTGATTTGAAGAATTAAATGAAACTCCGTCAAGGAGTTTTTGAAATTCATTGGAATGACTATGGAGCCAATAGCTGAAAATTCATTGTACCATCCCAGAAACCTTCGGGAGCCTATTTCAAACAACTTTGCTAAGAATCATCACATGATATGATACTTTCTGTTTTACATTCGAAACCCCATTTTGAAATTTTACAGTTTTCCATTTGAAATCCAATGCACCTGCAATAATATGCAATTTTCCCTTTGAAAACCAATGAGTTGTCCGAGTTTTTCATCAAGAACTTTATATTTTCCATTCAGAAACCCACTTTGACACTTTTAAATTTTACAGTTTTCCATTTGAAAACCAATGCACCTGCAATAATATGCAATTTTCCCTTTGAAAACCAATGAGTTGTCCGAGTTTTTCATCAAGAACTTTATATTTTCCATTCGAAAACCCATTTTGAAATTTTCTAGTCCCAATTTTTATTTGCGAAAATATCGATAAATCAACGAAATTATCGATAACAATTTACAGGTACCCAATTTTTATTTCCGTTTTTCTCGCACGTAATTCAATAAAAATTAGTTTTTCCAACTCAGGAACCATCCCGGGTTTATGCACAACAACTTTTCCAAAGATTATTACATGATCAAATGTGTAGTTTATGAGTCTATAGGTAATATACAAACAAACATTCATTTTTATATATATAGATAGATAGATAGATAAAAATTGATCAGCACAAAAATCGCGAACTGCACACATAATTAACACATAAAGAATGTTGTGGACCATTTCCATTTCAAATTCTATCCTTTCAAAAAGAAAAATCATTTACAAAAAATATAACAAAAATTTTTGAGTTTGCGAACACGGCCCACAAGAAATTCCATATACGATAGAGACTCACAGCACTCGTAACAAACGTCAAATGATCTTAGCGAAAATCGATCAATATCCGCTTATGCGGAACAGAGTGAATCGAAACGTCCTAGGCACTTTCTACTTTCACCTGTCAAAAAATATCGTTCTTTTTATTCTCATCAGTGGCCAGTGATACAAGTCAATCAAGTTAATCTTAATTTATACAAACCATTCTTCAATAAATCTTAACATAAGTTAATTTTTAAATCAAGTCGTGTGCTTAGTAAGCAGTTCAAATAAAACTAAAAGTCTTTTTAAAGACCAATCCAAAATTTGTCATACGAAAATTGTGAGCCCAGGTAATCTTTTAATAATTTTCATTAATAAACCCTCGTGTCTGACTAGGCTTATGAAATCCTTTCAGTGGCCTTCAATATTCCTTTTCATTATCAAGGCTAAAGAAGAGAATCGCAATCGATTTATATCGATTCCTAATCAGAAACCATCACAGAAGATTTCTCCCACTGATCAAGCGTTTTTTTCTAAAGAAATTACTTTGGCCTTGCACGAGACTGTACGAGTTTGCTTAGCTCTTAACTCACATGTCTCGTGCATGATCAGAAATCAAGCCGCAGTCCCTCGCATACACGATCAGAATCCTACGCTACAGTTCTTCGTAGACGACCAACATCCTAAGCTACACCCGAAAACTCCGTACATTCAACGCTTTACAAAAAAAAGCTTACTCTGTCGTGAACAAAACCCATATAGAAAAGAAAGACCATCCCAACCAACCTGCAACAAAAATAAAGCAAGAAAAAAGAAAGACGATACCAAAACCAAAAGTGAACAAGATCCAAAGACAAGATCCAAAGACAAGAAAACACAAATCATCAAAATCAATCAAACATCGAATAAAAAAAAAAAAAAAAAAACAAAAAAAAAAGTGTCATCATTTCCCATATTAAGTACCAACATACCATCTAAACTTAATTGCACTCTTATCAGTGCAGATGCATAATCATGCAAATAAAAGAGAAAGAACATAAAGCTAAGTAAATTCAATTCTGTTAATGTGAAGATCGTTTGATTGCTCTCAATTTTATTTTTACACTCTTTCAATAACATATAGCTGGAGCATCGATCATCCAAACTGCTGTGCACAACATTTTGGCGATATCTCCGCTGCTGCGTAAGTGTTGCATTTTACTTAACATAAAGCTTAGCATAATGAATGCTAAAATTCTTTCGTTCTGGTGAGTCAATTTTTTTTTATTACCTTACATTTTTTATGAAATTGAATGCGTTTAAGCGATCTAACAAAGAGTAAGAAATAGTGAACTCTCTTGAAGAGAAAATTAAATCATTTTTATTTGATTGTTGTTTTTTTTTTTTATGATCGTTTGCTTAGCAATAATAGTAATATAAGTGTAAATATACGTTAAGAAATTTGAATTTAAAAATTTGAACTCCTATTAGATTTTAATTTTCTGATTGAGTTTTACGATAAATATAATTAACTCGAACATAATTGAAGCATGAATAAAAATTTATTGTGATTTTTAACGAAATGAAACAAGTGGTACATTTTCATTATTAAGTATATGAAGACAGTTTAGAAGATGATGCGAACTTAGGACTCGTTGTGTAAGTGTGGGGAAGTTAAGCAAGGTGAGATGGGTAGGGTTGAAGATGAGGTGAGTTTGTAAGAGCTCATGTCTTTCAATTAAGGGGCTTTTGCAAGAATTTGAGTGGAGCAAAAGTCGATAGGTTTATCTATTGTTCATTTGAACATGGATATAGTAGGAGGGCAACACTCAGAGAAACTTTAACACCAATGTTTCTCAAGGTTAAGGGTTTTAAGAGTTCGTTTTCTTTTGTACTTCGTTTATCATATTATTTTTTTTGCTGTATTTGGAAAACTGAAATTGCATTCTTCAGGCATGTATTAAATGTACGGTAGTTCAGCAGCTTGCGCAAGATCCCACCCCACCGACGAGCAAGATTCCGAGCATTATGCAAGCATGCCTACCAGCGCATAGCGAGCCGAACACCCTATCGTGCTACCCATTGATTCCTGTAGGAATTCCTGTGTTCCTAGGCTTCTTTGGGAATGGCAGACGACCGCTTTTAGTGCGATAGGTCCAACTTCCGTTACACAGGTGGCGCCCAACGTGGGGCAAGAAATGATAACTCAATAGTTTATTTTTTTTCAAGTTTAAGCGTTTTTCATTATCAACTTGTAAGTGTCCGAAGGATACTGCTTCATAAGCAAATCTCTTGCAGCAGCATTGTCAAGGTGGTATAAGATCATATGTTTGCTTAAAATATAGTTTTTTATTTAATTTTTTTTTGTATATGGAAGACCTCGTCAGACGACCGGAAGACTCAATCCTTAGAGATTATGTCTTTGACAGTTGCGTCGTAGAACTCTTTCACAGAGCCTTTCGGAGAAGGGTAGAAAAAATACTTACGAAAATAAAAGTTTCATTAATTGTCCCAATCTTAAATTTCAGTTTTTCATAAAAAAATAACGTAAAAATTAATGTTTAAATAACACCTTTAAATTTTAAAGATAGAACTTTGGCGATCATA
The DNA here is from genome assembly GCA_943590905.1 of Sphaerophoria taeniata. Lineage (NCBI taxonomy): Eukaryota > Metazoa > Arthropoda > Insecta > Diptera > Syrphidae > Sphaerophoria > Sphaerophoria taeniata. The sequence goes on from OX016541.1 coordinate 34,034,271, forward strand.
ACAAACTTGACAGGCGACCGATAGAAATGTGATCTAAGAGTCACACACTAAGCGAAGCGTCGGAGTTTTGTTAGCTGTGTCAGCTTTTTCTATATTCGTTCAAAAACTGTTGATTAAGTTTTTATTCGACCGAGAGATTATAGAGCTTAGTAGCGCTGTCTCTTCGCTGCGTTTAAAACGAGATCAATAGTTCATTGAATCAAAAAAGAAAAAAAAAGAACTATGAATTTTATTTCCTTTGACCTCACTACCCATCGTTTATTTGCTTATCATGTACCCACACACACACTTACATATGGTTTATTGTACAAATAAAACTATTTTTTTTTTAATTTTGATATTTCAATTTTGTTTAGAAACACAACAAAACATATTTTTTTTTTTGATAAATAGTTCTTTATAGATATCGAACTTTACATCCAAATTTATTTTGAATTAACGAGTAACATTCAATCGCAAATTTAAAAATTGCCAATCTAACGATTGAAACTGTTTGATTTTTGGTATCAATTTTGTTTTTTTTTTTGTTTTGTTTATTTGGTTTTTGTTTTACTTTTGAATATGACAAGTAGAAAAAAAAATTGGTCAGAGTGCTCGCTCTACGAGAAAACGAGGCATTCCTCCAATAAATATACATATAAATAACTCTATGCCAACAAACAATGATAGGGAACAAGATTGTCTTCTTGAAAATGAAAATCAGGATAACCCTATAAACCATAACGAAGATCACCAAGATCATGAAAGTAATAATATGAATAATCCTCCCAATGTCGCGAATGATAGTAGCGTGCCCAGCGGTTCTAATGCAAATAGACAAAATACTTCCAACAGGACTTTGACTGCGCATATTCAAGAAGTAGTTACTGCAGCAATAGGTGTAGCTAGAACTTCCGAGTTGATAGCCTTGCGACAGGAAATAGAAAGAGAACGACAAATCACTGTAGACAGAGTTACCGAAACTATTCGGAACCTTCTTTCAACTCGTACTCCTCAGGTTAATTCGGATGATTACGAAGTTAGACGCCCAAGGTGCCAGAGCAAGAACAAGAACAGCCTAATCACATCAGCGAGAATACTCAGAATTTCATATCTCAACTGAATGCAATGAATCTTAATCAAGATATTTCAAGTGAACCCCAACCTTCTCAAATCTCAAAGCAGTTCCGCTTTCAAAAGGTTTGAATTCCACAAGTGGGGGTTGAAATTTAATAATCAAAATATGACAGTCGACGATTTCGTCTTTCGACTCAACAGGTTGAAAGCGACATTTTCCTAAATTTTCATCTGTTTGTCTCAGGTCGAGTCGAGGATTGGTATTGGATGCACATTAAATCCCATCCAACTTCAAACTGGCAAAGTCTTCGGTTGGCATTAATCGAACAATATCGAAGCTTAGAATCAGATTCCGAGCTCTCAAGAAAAATGTTCGACAGACGTCAAGGTCAAAATGAAAGCTTCGATGATTTTTATAATTGTATTCTTTTGATGAATACTCGTCTCAACATTCCCAAAACATCAAGAGAATTAATTGATTTAATAAAGCAAAACGTAAAGCGTCGCATTGGTGAACTAATGATCACTTTCCATACAAATAGTTTGCCTGAAATGCTATACGTATGCAGAACAATCGAGAGATATGTTTTACAAACGGACAACATTCGAAATAAACAATTCAATCAGCCAAATTTTAAAAGACAAGTTAATGAACTCGAACTTGCACAAGACGAAGCAAACGAGTATGATATAAATGCAATGAAAACATCATTTCCTAAACGGGATCAATCTACGTACGTTTGCTGGAATTGCAAAGTTAGAGGTCATTCATTCGTTAATTGTCCCAGCCCACAAAGAAGTCTTTTTTGCTTCAAATGCGGGCTAGAGAATACGACCACCCCCAATTGCGTCAAGTGTTCGGGAAACAGGACACAGGGCGAATCGAGGAGCGGGGAGTTTTGTCCTGTAGAGAAAAACCCGACGAACAATTACTAAATCCTGTACCAAATATGTCAAAAGAAAATCTTCCCAGCCGTTCAAAACACCTGACTTTCAAAAAATCCCGGATATGACAACCTTATCGGATATTCCAAATAATTCTAGTGGATTAAATTCACCTCAATTTGAACATCCGTTAAACGTAACTGAACAACAAATGGTAAAAGAACCTATTTCGAAAATTTTAAAGAATCCTGTTCAGATGTTAGAGCAAACCGTAACTCAAACCCCACCAAAATCCCTACATGAAAGATTACTTAATTATCATGATGTTCGATGCCGAATATTCAATAGTAAACTTCCAAAACATATAGTAAAACTTCGCGAACGATTTCAAAAAAAGAAAGAAGTTCAAAAACTTATTAAAATTTCAAGTCTCTCCAACATAGATGATCCCAGACCATACGCTAATGTGACTGTCTTCAATAAACAGATACTTGGGCTCCTTGACAGTGGTGCCAGTGTCAGTTGTTTAGGTAGTGGTTGCCTTGAACTTTTAAAAGACTCCAAGGTCACATATAAGCCATTTTCGTCAAAAATAAAAACAGCTAGTGGCCAGTCTCAACAAATTGTGGGAGAACTTAAAACTGAGATCACCTATAAGGGAATTTCGAAGGAGATGACCTTGTTTTTAGTTCCTTCGTTAGACCAACAGCTGTATTTAGGGGTTAATTTTTGGAGGTTGTTTGAGATAGCTCCTCAGATTATTTCTGAACTTTCATCTGGACATATTGCCAACTCTGACGATCCAAACGTTCACAAATTATCAAGCGATCAGAAAAATAAGTTAGAAGAAGTCATCAACTTGTTCCCATCTTCTGCCAAACTTGGGTTAGGGCGGACGAAACTAGAAGAGCACATTATTGATACGGGAGATACTAGGCCCATCAAACAAAGACACTACCCGGTTTCTCCAGCGGTTCAAAACCTTATGTATGAGGAATTGGATAGGATGCTCGCTCTTGGAGTAATAGAAGAAAGCAACAGTGCGTGGTGTTCTCCGGTTGTCTTGGTGCGAAAACCAGGAAAAAATCGCCTTTGCCTTGATTCTCGGAAGGTTAACCAAGTCTCCAAGAACGACGCCTATCCATTTGCTCATATGGAGGGGTTGCTAAGTCGTCTTCCAGATACACACTTTATTTCAAGTGTGGATATGAAAGACGCCTTTTGGCAAATACCCCTGGAGAAATCTTCCCGGGAAAAGACTGCGTTTGCTGTGCCTGGTAGACCTCTGTATCAGTATACAGTGATGCCTTTTGGTCTTTGTGGCGCTGCTCAACGTTTGTGCAGACTGATGGACAAGGTGGTTCCTCACAGGTTAAGACAAAATGTTTTTATTTATTTGGACGATCTTTTGATAATTTCGGGAACGTTTGAGGAACACATGGCAATTCTTCGTGAACTAGATTCACTTCTCAGTTCAGCAGGGCTAACGATCAACTTAGCAAAATCGAAATTTTGCTTCAAGCAATTGAAGTATTTAGGTTTTATTGTAGGAGAAGGATGTCTTAAAACAGATCCTGAGAAAATTTCGGCCATCAAAGATTTCCCGATTCCAAAAACACCTCGGCAAGTGCGAAGATTTTTAGGATTATCCGGTTGGTATAGGCGTTTTGTAAAAGATTACTCGTCTATTGCCACACCCCTAACGGATACCTTGAAAAAAGGAAAATCTTTCGTGTTTCCACCAGAGGCAATCGCGGCATTTGAGAAGTTAAAAACAGCCTTAACGACTGCTCCTATATTGATCAATCCGGATTTCAAAAAACCATTTGTCATCTTATGCGATGCATCTACAACAGGAATAGGTTCGGTCTTATGTCAGAAGGATGAAGAAGGGATAGAGAGACCTATTTATTATTTCTCCCATAAACTCAACGCTGCTCAAAGAAACTATAGCGTTACTGAGCTGGAATGCCTGGCGGCGGTCATGGGCGTAGAAAAGTTTCGGTCTTATGTGGAAGGCCAAGAGTTTAAAATCGTGACTGACCATGCTAGCTTGAAGTGGCTCATGAACCAAAAAGACTTGAGCGGACGGTTAGCTCGTTGGAGTCTTCGACTTCAGCGCTACTCATTTGAAATAGAGCACCGAAAGGGTAGCCAGAATGTCGTACCAGATGCTCTATCCAGAGTGTATTCAGCGGATGGAATCATATCTGAAATGACTCATGACATAAACCCTAGAGATGTTCTAAAAATCGATTTGACAGATCGGCTTTCAAGTCGGAAGAATATGTCAACTTGATCAAAACAATTGAGGAGAATAAAGAACAGCTACCTAACCTTTGTGTCTCAGAAAATTTTGTGTACAAAAAGGTCAAATTTTGCACAGGGGATCCAAGAGCTGATGATCTTGTGTGGAAGCTCTGGATTCCATCCACGCTAACCAACCAATTAATTCTTATGGCACATGATCCACCGAAAGTTTCGCATGGTGGGATCGCGAAGACACTCTACCGTCTGCGTGAACGTTTTTACTGGCCTAATATGGCGGCTCAGGTAAAAACGTTTATAGAAAACTGTATGGTTTGTAAGTCCACAAAAGCTCCGAACTCGATTCTGAGACCACCAATGGGTAAAGCTTTCATCGTTGATAGGCCTTTCCAACATCTTTTTGTTGACTTCCTGGGTCCTTACCCGAGATCAAAATCAGGAAACGTTTTTATCATCGTATGCCTCGATCAGCTGACTAAATTTGTATGTGTTTCACCTTTACGGAAAGCTACTAGCGAAGCGGCAATAAAATTTCTTGAAAATAAAGTATTTTCAACATTTGGAGTACCAGAGTCAGTATTATCTGACAATGGGAAACAATTCACGGCAAAAGAGTTTGCAAAGTTTCTCTCTAACTATGGTGTAAAACACATTAAAACTGCTGCGTACTCGCCACAGGCGAACGCAAGCGAAAGAGTCAACAGATCCATACTGTCAGCTATTCGATCATACATTGGGCCAAATCACACGAACTGGGATAAACAACTCACTTCTATCACCTCTGCTCTTCGTTCTGCTGTTCATTCAGCAATTGGCATGTCGCCACATGAAGCCTTATTCGGGCATTCGAAAATCGAACATGGCTCTGACTACGAGTTGTTAAGAAAACTCAATGGTTTGAATAACCCGGAATATGATATCTTACCGAAAGCTTTGAAAATGAATATCGTACACAATCATATAAAAGATTCTTTGGCTAAAGCTCACAGTCAATATGAGCACACTTACAACACAAGAAGTAAGGATGTGACCTTTAAGGTGGGACAGAATGTTCTGAAACGGAATTTCGTTCTCAGTGATTCTGCAAAGAAACTCAATGCAAAACTGTGTCCCAAATTTATCCAAGCAAGAATAAAAAACGTTTTGGGAAACAGCCTCTACGAGCTAGAATCTCCGCAAGGGAAAACATTAGGAATATTCCATGCAAAAGATATAAGGCATTAGTAGAATCCGAATTTCGTCTGAGACATTTCAAACATTTTTTTTGCTGGTCCTAATCAGAAACCATCACAGAAGATTTCTCCCACTGATCAAGCGTTTTTTTCTAAAGAAATTACTTTGGCCTTGCACGAGACTGTACGAGTTTGCTTAGCTCTTAACTCACATGTCTCGTGCATGATCAGAAATCAAGCCGCAGTCCCTCGCATACACGATCAGAATCCTACGCTACAGTTCTTCGTAGACGACCAACATCCTAAGCTACACCCGAAAACTCCGTACATTCAACGCTTTACAAAAAAAAGCTTACTCTGTCGTGAACAAAACCCATATAGAAAAGAAAGACCATCCCAACCAACCTGCAACAAAAATAAAGCAAGAAAAAAGAAAGACGATACCAAAACCAAAAGTGAACAAGATCCAAAGACAAGATCCAAAGACAAGAAAACACAAATCATCAAAATCAATAAAACATCGAATAAAAAAAAAAAAACAAAAAAAAAAGTGTCATCATTTCCCATATTAAGTACCAACATACCATCTAAACTTAATTGCACTCTTATCAGTGCAGATGCATAATCATGCAAATAAAAGAGAAAGAACATAAAGCTAAGTAAATTCAATTCTGTTAATGTGAAGATCGTTTGATTGCTCTCAATTTTATTTTTACACTCTTTCAATAACATATAGCTGGAGCATCGATCATCCAAACTGCTGTGCACAACATTTTGGCGATATCTCCGCTGCTGCGTAAGTGTTGCATTTTACTTAACATAAAGCTTAGCATAATGAATGCTAAAATTCTTTCGTTCTGGTGAGTCAATTTTTTTTTATTACCTTACATTTTTTATGAAATTGAATGCGTTTAAGCGATCTAACAAAGAGTAAGAAATAGTGAACTCTCTTGAAGAGAAAATTAAATCATTTTTATTTGATTGTTGTTTTTTTTTTTATGATCGTTTGCTTAGCAATAATAGTAATATAAGTGTAAATATACGTTAAGAAATTTGAATTTAAAAATTTGAACTCCTATTAGATTTTAATTTTCTGATTGAGTTTTACGATAAATATAATTAACTCGAACATAATTGAAGCATGAATAAAAATTTATTGTGATTTTTAACGAAATGAAACAAGTGGTACATTTTCATTATTAAGTATATGAAGACAGTTTAGAAGATGATGCGAACTTAGGACTCGTTGTGTAAGTGTGGGGAAGTTAAGCAAGGTGAGATGGGTAGGGTTGAAGATGAGGTGAGTTTGTAAGAGCTCATGTCTTTCAATTAAGGGGCTTTTGAAAGAATTTGAGTGGAGCAAAAGTCGATAGGTTTATCTATTGTTCATTTGAACATGGATATAGTAGGAGGGCAACACTCAGAGAAACTTTAACACCAATGTTTCTCAAGGTTAAGGGTTTTAAGAGTTCGTTTTCTTTTGTACTTCGTTTATCATATTATTTTTTTTGCTGTATTTGGAAAACTGAAATTGCATTCTTCAGGCATGTATTAAATGTACGGTAGTTCAGCAGCTTGCGCAAGATCCCACCCCACCGACGAGCAAGATTCCGAGCATTATGCAAGCATGCCTACCAGCGCATAGCGAGCCGAACACCCTATCGTGCTACCCATTGATTCCTGTAGGAATTCCTGTGTTCCTAGGCTTCTTTGGGAATGGCAGAAGACCGCTTTTAGTGCGATAGGTCCAACTTCCGTTACAAGAACACATTATTATGGTAAAGGTCCCAATCGTTTGTGCCCATATTGGTTTTCCAGCTTAATAGACGTCATTATCGATTGTGTGCAGCTGTATTTCATCAATGGCTTCACGAATATTGTCCTTTAAAGCGTCAATTGTCTCTGGCTTGTCGGCGTAACACTTATCTTTTACGGCACCCTACAAATAATAGTCCAACGGTGTCAAATCGCATCTACGAGGTGGCCAAACGACATCAACTCTGCGGCTGATAATGCGATCTTCAAAAACAGGGCGCAAAACATCGAGTGTAGCTTCGGCTGTGTGGCACGTAGCGCCGTCCTGTTGAAACCAAATGTTGCCAATATCCTCCTTTTCAATTTTTGTGAACAAAAATTCGTTCAACATGACCCGAAAACGATCGCCATTGACTGTAACGGCCACACTCCTTGCTCATTTTCGAAGAAAGATGGCCCAATTATGCCTCTGGACCAAAATCCACACCAAACAGTGACTCGTTTTGGGTGCAGGGGCGAACGCAGAAAAAAAATTCGGGGAGGGTTTCACAAAATATTGTATTTTTTTTTTTTTTAAGTGTTCGGTGTGTTTTGTATGACTATTCTACAAAATCAGAATTCCAAACAGCTTACGATTGTCTTTTTATTTCCTGAATTTCCCGTAAGATTGTCCCAAAAATTTGTTTTTATTCAGACTATATCCATACAGTGAAAATTTTGTAAAAATACATTGCAGATTGAGCGGATAAGGAGTCCCTACCGTACATACAAACAAAACAATGCACCTTAAATTCCATGCAAAAACTTGATTTTAGGTCTTGAAGTTATTCGTGCTCTCGCAGAGTTTTCCGAATTCCCAATAAAACATTTTCCATTTGAAAATCTGTGCACCTACAATAACAATTTTCCCTTTTTCCAAGTTTTTCATCAAGAACTTTCCATTGGAAAAGCCAATTTTAAATTTTCCAGATTTTCATTTCAAAACCAATGCACCTGCAATATTATGCAATTTTCCCTTTGAAAACCAATGAGTTTTCCGAGTTTTTCATCAAGAACTTTCATTTTTCCTTTTAAAAACCCATTTTGAAATAAAAAAAAATTCCAAGCAAAAAAAATCTTATTCCTGACCATTGTTTGGTTTTTCCAGTTTTCCCACTCTTCCATGAGGCTTTTCCAATTTTTTTTTCACAGAAATCATCTTTGAATACAACAGTATTAACCATGAACATTTCACAAAAATATCCAAGCTCGCCTTGGTACTTTTGCCTTAATGTTTATTACATCCTCATAATCGATTTCTATTTCCTTGTAGATGTTAAGTAACATCAAGCCGTTCAGCCGCTCCTCTCAGGGTTTGCATATCAGATAAGTCTTTAATCTGTGCAGGCATAAGAAAGACCACTCACTTGTAGCTTCAGATACTGGCAGGGTCGCACCGATTTGCATATAGCGATGAACTGTTTTATATAAAGAAGCATCGCAAACATTTAAGGTGTCTATAAAGTTTTTGGGCCGTTTTTCATTTGACATACTTGAGCAATGTCTGCAACAATAGTTCGTTTACCACTGACAACCTTAAAGAATTTATAAGAAATAAGAATTACATTTTTCCCTGCGCCACATTCTCATTTCTGCTAGAAAATCATCCAAACATCCTCCTGTATCATAGGTATGAGCAAATACCTCAACAGTTCTTTTCATGTCTTCTTCATCAAGTTTGCAACATTTTTCTGGCAAAATATTTTGAATTTTGGAAAATTATTCACGATGGTCGAGGAACCGATTTTTTAGCTGAACAGACAAACGAAAATATTCTTCCGGATCACCCAAATAACTGTCTCGTTTTGTCTGTTTGGCAATAATTCGTGAAACTACCAATTGTTAATCCATTTTATCAGCTATTTCCTTAGCTGCTGTAAATATGTTACCAAATCTTGTTTCGGAATTATGTCGCATTTCAACAATTTTTTTCATATTTCCTAGTTGCGGTTGTCGATCCCATCATTTTTAGGCTGAACTTTGTTGCCTGCCTTCGGTGTGTTTTGCTATACAACTCCATGTATTTACTGCAACCGACGCCGACGCGACGAGGGATGAGGGAACAAAACGTTTTGTCGTGTCGGTTTCGGTATGTCTGCTATTACACGATGCCTCACGACTCACGACGTAACGACTCACGAGTCACGACTCACATGAGTGCGAAAAAAAAGCAGATGTGAGAAAATGAGATGCAAAAAAAAATTTCCGGTGAGTCTCGGGCAAATTTTTAGTAGACTCACTTTGACGTCTCTTTTTTCTCATATTTGTTTTATGCTGTTCTTTTTCATTCGATTTTCTTGTTGCTGGGATAAACAACATCGGATTTGTTTGAAAACCAGAAAAGTGCGTAACTCCGTATGAGCAGAAGAAGGAGCATTCAAAACAAAACAAACAATAATTTGTCAAATTTGAGGCATGGAACACGAGTCAACGTGTAATAGCGCTTGCCTCACCGAATACAAATTTATAAGGGAACTCAAAAGTGAGTCGTGAGTCAACGTGTAATAGGGGACTATGTGTTCTCTCATAAGAGCAATGGACTTGTGTGTTGTGTCCGGAGAAAACAAACAAAAAGTTTTATTGGATTTTGTGTGTGTTCAGGGCAACGACGCAACATGCTCGTTTGCATTAGGTATTCCCTAAATGGCGAATACAGAATTGGCGAACCTAATTTCGTAATTCGTACGTGTTGATTCTTTAAGGCCGAATCACAAAGGCGCTTCAGCTTCAGCTTCGCCTACGTTACGATGCAAGCGCTTTGCGTTTGCTTTGAATGACATTTCTCCCTCCATCATCAACATACCTAAAAAAACAGCTTTGCCACTTTACTCCTTTCGAAGTTGATCTACTTCGATTTTTGAAAAACTTTTTGAAAAACTATTTGCTACTTGGCACCATAAAGAATTTCACTTCACTTCACTTAGAAAAAACTTTTCGATTTTACTTGATATTTATAAAATTTGCTTCGATTAACTTTTGTAATTTTATGCTTAAAGTTTATACTGAAAAATGATATGCGTTCATTATTTTCATCAGGAAAATAGATAAGCGACATCTGCAATAAAGTTTCTATCCTCATACACGAACAATAAGCGGACACAGTTAAAAAACACGAAATATCAACCTATACAATTACGCAAAGTTACGTGCTTCAGTGCTTTTATTGAACTGTTTAATATATAAGGCTATGTGCGACTTGCGTTAAAATGTTAGTTAAATTTAAACACTAATGTCATATTTTAGCTTGCTTGTTAAATTTTAATACATTTTATCCACCATGTAGTGCCAAAATTAAATCGAACGTCAAGTTTGTATGCACATTTTAACTCAAATCACACACGGCCCTAATCCATGGTTAATATAAAATACACTATTTTAAAATCTACTTCGCTTTTTCTCAATCTTCTTCGTTTTATTCTCAAATCTACTTCGCTTCCTTTTTTTCAAGTGGTAACGCTGCTCCAAACAACAAATGAACAAACAGCTGTTGAGCTGTCAGACAAAGCAAAAGTTCAGCAAATTTGAACTAGAGCTTCCGTTTGGAGTCACGTTACGTACGAAACGTGAGTTCGAAGCGTCATTGTGTAGCAAGCATTGAATTCCTATAGCTGAACTCGTAAACGTCAGGCGAAGCCGAAGCTGAAGCGCCTTTGTGATTTAGCCTTTAAAATGTGTGTCAAAAAGAGAAGCAAGTCATTGCGCTGATGGTTTTTTCATAGAAAAATGAGATTTGCTTGCAAAAATCTCCCTTCATACGAACAACGAAAGCGACGAAAATTAGGAAATCGAAAATTTTTGGCAACAGCGAACCATCCCGTTATTTGGGACCCACCAATCGGAACAAATTTATTAAAAGTTTTCGTTTAACATAAGTACATAGTTTGAGAATTTGATTTGGAAATTAATTTTGTAGGTACCATTTCTGTTTTTTTTTTAATTTTTTTAACAAAAATGGATATTAAATTTTGTTTACTGCACATATTCTCATATTTCGGAGGGGGTTTCAACCCCCAAACCCCCCCCCCCCTGCGTTCGCCCCTGTTTGGGTGTATCGGCTTTTAAATGTATGCGTGCGGGTTTTCTGTGCCCCAAATGTGACAATTTTGCTTATTTACATACCCGCCAAGATCAAAATGAGCTTCATCTGAAAAGATGATTTTTTTGGCAAAATCGGCATCTTCTCTAAATCGATCGCAGGCCCACTTAGCGAAGAGGAAATGCATTGGATGGTCAGTTGGCTTCAACTCCTGTACCAATTGGACTTTGTCATACCAAGGTCTTTATGCAGAATTCGTCTCAATGATGTCTACGAAATGTTCAATTGTTGAGAACGACTTGACGGTGAATTGATGTTGATGGCGTTTCACGCACACTTTCTGCCATAGCAGCAATATTCTCGGGTGTACGCACTGTTTTTGGCTTTTCACGCTTTGGTTTATCGATGAGGATGCCAGTTTCTTTCACTTTTTTCACAAGATAACGGACATACGGAGCTGACGACTGTGCTTCTCTTCTTACAAAATCCGTGCGCAATTTTCGCACACATTCTGCAACAGCGTTGGTCAAACGTAAACACAACCATATTCGTTCAGCGGAAGGATAAAACTAATTATCTGTCAAATCAGACATGAGCTAAGTGTTACCATTCACGAAATAAGTTCTAGTTGAAAAAAAACGTTAGATGGCGGACTCTTTACTTAAAAATCTTGTAACAAACTTTCATTTTTGTGAAGTTTTACATTAAAAAAAACTTAAACAAGAAACAACACAATAAGATAAAAGAAAAAAAAAATAAACAATCTTCGCATAATCTCTTAAGCGTGCCAACATTAATAAGTTCAATATTCCCCAACGTTATATTTTACCATCGGCTCAGGGGCGTATATGTAAATGGCCATTTATTATTCTAACTCGTAGTTTTTGTATATGTACAAGAACATCTATTTGGAATACCTGATTTCTCGAGCCAGTTTTTAAATATAATAATAACGAGAAACATAAAATGAGTTCAATTCCGTCACAAAAGTTCGTTAAGTTTTTACTCAATCCCCCAATATCTCCATCCCTGTCATTGGAAAAAAAACTGCATACCTTTGAGCTTAGGCGAGGAAGGAACCAATATTAATGTTGCTTATAGCAACCACGATGGATACCTATTTTAAAATTTCCTGCGACTAAAGTATGGTTCCGTCTAAGCGGTTAGAACTTTTAAAAAAGTTCAATAGCAATCAGGAAGCAGCTGGGTCTGTCTTTCTCTACATTTTTCCTTACTTCAGTTTTTTTTTGCATTCACAATCCTGTAAGCTAGATGGTTCCATCGTCGTCGTCGGTCGCTGCAATAATAAAACGTACAAACAAAATACAGAAAAAAAATTATTCACCGAGCATAAAAAATACCTGCTACTAAACTTTATTCGATCACGATGTAGCTGTACCTACTATAAAGTTTAAAACTTTTTTTCTACTTCAACTTCCCTTCTCTCTCTTTGGTTTTTAAAACTGTTTTACAGTTTTGCTGATGGTCATTCTATGTGAGAAAAAAATTAAAAAAAAAAAACCGAATAGAAAATGCTGCGTTCGATAATGTGAATTTGGCATCGAGCATAAATTTTATTCCAGTTACCTAAAACATTCTGCAAAGATAATATCCTTGTTAAAAGTTCCTTTCGCTCTATTTTTCCCTTAGATTTTCCATTTTTTTTCTGGTCCTGTTCTTTGTGTTTCTTTTGGCTAACGCTTCAGGCACTGGCATTCTGAGGATATTTTCCTGTTCTTAAATTTGCATTACTTCGATTATGTTCAAGTTTTTTTTTTCGTTTTTCTTCAAACGTGTTGATGATGGATATCGCCAATGTCCTAGATGGAAACTCAAAAAAATATCGCTTTTGGGCTTTTTTATGCATTTCAAGGCAATTTATGGTTTTCGATTTAGGATCAAAATCTAGGCCAATTGAATTGTTAAATATTTTCGCAATTCAAATTGTGAAGTGTTCATTTTATTTAGCATTAAAATTTTATTTTATGCATAATCGCACCTTAATAGGGATGTTGCTTTGTGGGAGTTTGTTGTTCATCATTCAAGTGACGTAGGAATCGCAATATGAGTGATTAGTAGATTCTGGGGAGCAAAAATGCACTCTAGCAATCAACCTCAATTTTTGCATTTAGCTAAAACAACAAACAACATAAAATTAACAATGGAAACGTCTAAAGAAACGCAACTACACATGAACTTCATGGATCCTATACAACTGCTGTGCGCAACTCAAAAGACTTACAAACCTGTACACTGGAGCTGGTTGGCCAGATCACAAAACAACTGATTAAAGAAAATAACAGACTATCAACTTGGATTATGACAGCAAAATTCATTTCGATTCTTCTAACAATCCAATTATGTTCCCCGTAACCCCACACTGTGGGGCGATAATATCTCTTAAATCGAAAATCAGCAGAAGAACCACGACCTAGGATATAGAGGCTTATTTCATCGCTTCTGTTTTTGGAACCCCATATCGTGGTGTCACGATCGTCGCTTGACTGTATACCGATATTCTATCACCAAACATATAGACATAGTGGTCAAGTATAAGAAAGTGAAATCAGTGGTTCCCAAAACTCCGTCGACTATCTGTCTATCGTTTGGTTTACAGCCTTAAAGAATCGGTCTGTTCGACTTCGAATGGATATAAGTGGTCTAAGAGAACTCGAGCTAGGATTTTTTCTAACTACAATTTAAAAATAATCTCAATTTCAATTTAACGAACCTGATCTCGCCTTCCTGCAGATCAACTCCTGAATAATAATACATATTAAACAGATTTATTTGAAAAAAATTGATGATGTTGACACACTGAAGCTAGTAGGATAAAAAGCAGCCTATAGACGCCCCCTATCACTTTACGGTTTAGCCTTCTTATGTAGATACTTCGTTTATGGCAAAATAAAGTTTACCGAGGCAGCTAGTATAGCTGTGTTGTAAATCTAGTTCATCCAGGGTGCAACGCAAACGCATACAAAAAAAAAATCATTCAAATCGGTCCAGCTGCTTAGGAGGAGTTCAGTGACATACACACGTGCACTAGAATTATATAATATGAAGAAGATATTACAAAAGTGTTTATAGAATAGTCTGTGAACCATTTTTAGGCTTTTCTGAATCTTGAAAGAGCATAAAAAAATGATTCCATAGGAATACAGTACTGTTGATTGATATTTAAAGAAGGACCTAAGATTGAGCTTCGGGCGACACTGTATTTCAATACTTGCTTTAGGCTGAATTTGTTCGAAATCCTTACATATATTTTGCTCCCTCTCAAGTGGCTTATAAACTATTCTAGAAAGTCTCTAATATTATCATTTTTTTAAGAATTATGAATAGTTTCCTATGCCTTGTGTATCAAATGTCGATGAAGACTTTTAAAGAGAACGTAGCGAATTTGTGTGACACATGTGCTCATAGTTTTTTAGGAAGATTTCTGATTTCTATTTACTTTACAGGCCAGTGAGAGCTGTAACACAGAAAACATAAAACTTTAACCACCACAACTTCCAAACAATTACATTTTTATGCAACATTTGTATGCAACTTTGCTCAGGTCCAATTTATCAAAACATTTTTCCTATTTCCTTATGACGAAAGTCGTGTCAAGTTTCATCGAAAAAAGTAAAATGCTATTTTCCTGGGTTATGTTGTCTTGACTCTAGATCAGTTTTTGTTTGGTTAAACTGAGAAGTTCCTTAAGAGAACTTCAGGTGCTTTTTCCTCACTTGACACTCTTTCTTCTATTGTAGAAACAGCGAAAAGACACAAGTGAACTCAATAAGAGAAAGGAAATTCAGCCATTTGTTTGCTCTTAGAATACGATTTATCAGAGAAGTTCTTGCTGGCCTTTTCTTAACATTTGAAATCCTCCCCTAAGCCCTCGCACCCAACAAAAGCGTGATTTTTAATGACAGGTTGGGTGCTTATGGTACGAATATCCTGTTACTTAATACTCTCAATCGTTTTCATTTAAATTTCCATTTTTGCTTGAGACACCAAAGCAACGAAAACGATTTCGCAAAAGCAAACATATTATTCCAAACCATCGTAACGTCGAGTCGAAAACCGGAAACAGGAAGAGATTTATCGTTGATTTTATGTTGTTTTTCTGTTTTTGGAGTACATAAAGTAGAGAATGCTCCACCATACCCATAAGAGCCAGCAACTATGTGTGGATGTTAGTTTCCTGCCAGAAGTCGGGCATTAGAACAAAAAGAAGCACACGCACTCAATAGCCAGGCGAAAATGTTGATTTAGGGTACCCTTATACTAAATTTCAACTTCAGAAGCTTCTTCGTTTTTGGAAAAGAAATAAAGGCTGAAGAGAAGGTGTTATATTTAAATTCCTTTGCCATAAGTGTTTCTATGAGCTTTTCTTTGGGTCTTTCATTGCTTAAGGAACACACAAAGTTGGTGTTCGAAGGTGGCAGAGCAGGTATACCAACCCCCTTCTAAGGGAGTGTACAACTCGTGTAAAGTTGCACAGAATGAGAGTTCAAGTTGGAATTGAAAAGCAGAAGAATCGTTGCAAAACATTTTAAGGGCTGTAATAAATTTTCTTAAAACGAGTATACCTTTTAGTATAATTGCATTCAAGAGTCCATTTAATTCAATTTTATTGCAAAGGATTCTTCGCACTTGGGAGATATTTACTTGGGTTGAATTCCTTAAGTTTTTTGCTTATTTTTCAGTTTATTTTAATTTATTTTTCTCTTCTTTCAATTTTCTTTGTTCATCTCTGGCCATCAACAACACGTTCCTGATGGAACGGAAACAATCCATGGAAATGAGAAAAAGAAATGTTATAAGTTATGTGCTGGTAGCTTATTTCCGGCTGCTTGGTTCGGTTCGGTTGTTGCGGGAGATGATGAGTTATGGAAATGAAAATTACGTGAATGCGTGAAATGGACCCGAAGAAAGAAATTTGGTCTTAATATCTTGGAATTTACATTAACAACATCTAAGGAAGTGGGTTTAGGATTTCTTCTAAATTGTTTATTCTAACTTTTTTTTAAGAAAATATGATGAAAATTGTAAAATTAAATCACGTCCAAAGGGAAATTAGAATTTTTAATTTCATATGAATGATTAAGTGAAGAATAAAGCGCCACTTTAAGTCTCATAAGATCAGGGAATTCATTTATCCATTTTTGAACAATTTTCCAACAAAAATTACACAATTTTTTGCACATACTTACCAACTTGTACTTCCTTAAGGTGGCGCTACAGTCCAGGTCGGACCAAGGCCTCATCCCTCATCACACCTCAAGCTGTGTCCCTAGTGAACTATCTCCAGTTTCGCACGCAAAAATAGTTGAGGTCCTCTAACACCTGTGTGCTCCACCTGAGTTTTGGTCTTCCTCTTTTGCGGAGTTTGGGTTGGATTCGAAGATTTTACAGGCCGGAGCATTTTTTTCATTTGCTCTACATTACCCAATCATCTAAGTCGTTGAACCTTAACTTTATTTGCAAGGCCAGTGTCGCTGAACAGTTCGTACAGTTCTTGGTTGAATCTTGTGAGAAATGAGATTCTTTGTTGAGTGAAGCCCAAAGTGTTTTCATCCGATGTTACCATACATGAGGACCGTGATGATAAGGATCTTGTCCGGGTCGGCAGGTATAATGCCCCTGGTGGCACGGATCGGCAAGTATAATGCCCCTGGTGCCACAGATCATCAGGAACAATGCTCCTGGTGGCACGGATCAATAGCATTAATGTCCCCGCTTGCACGGATCAGCAGGTATAATGGTAGCAATCAAAAACGGACGAAATATCTTCAATACAGAAACCCCTTACCACCGCTGGCTGGGATGAGGTGGTCCAATTATGAAATAGTCAGGATATATCAGGCTTTTTCTTTGACCAATATTGATAATTGAAACAGTTGTATCATTCGGATGTCTGTCATCTGGTCTGCTTATAATATTTTCCGAAGGGAGTGAATGTGAACTGTATAAAAAAAAGGTCAATTTCGTATGTGAAAATATTATACATAAAAAAGCAGGCTACTTCGTTACAAATTTCGCATAATCTGTCGAGCTAAACATGGGTAAGGGTTTAAAAGAACAACTCGACTCGATGATGTGGAGTGCTTCCTAGAGCACACAAGATTAACCCCTTACTGCATGATTTTTTTTTTTGATGAAAAAAAAATATTGGATAGATTTTGCAAAAATAAAAGACACGTGTTTCAGGATTTTTCATTTTTGTCAAAAAAAAACTCGGGAAATACGAGTTTTACGGTTTGGGTCCTCATAAATTCAATCATAAATTCATTATTTTTTGTAAAATTCACTAAACAGGTTTATTTTCTTTAAAACACAATACGAAACATAAATATTTTTAAAAAAATTTAAAAATTTTGAACAAAAAACTGGTTTGGCTCATATATGAGCCACCATGCAGTAAAAGTTTAAGAGCGTATCAATTTCTTAAGAGGACTGATTTCCAATTTTAAAATTAATATTTGCGGCTAGAGCAAATTTCTGCAAATTATGTCTACATTAAAAGCAAAAGATAAAATCTGCTGCATCGTCATTACGCTATCTCCCGATTGCATACATAAGTAGATACTTGTAGATCCAAAGATGCCAATATAATCTGCATCCATTTTGATGCCAATAAATCAAATTAAAGCAACAGAAATTGTTATGCAAATAATACGAAATGCAAATGATGAGTCCGCAACAGGAATTACTTAACTCTAATTGGAATTCACATTAGCCATGCTTCACCACCTGCATATCCGCAAGATGTTTCAAAACCGAATCCGAAACACCTTGACCAGAATATAATGAATGCCTTCGCCGCCATATTGTGTCATATCGTCAACGTTGACGTGATGTGGTGTTTGGTGACTGGTGACTGGTGTTTGAGTATTTGTGTCGTCCTCGAATTTTCGTTCTTCGCATTCGTATCCTTGTTTGGTGCTGCTTGTCATCCATTCATCGCAGCTTTTTGCGACTATAATAATAATAATAGTAATGGCAATGACTGACTGCTGCTGGTAGAGAGAGATAAGGAAAACATGCTGATATTAGGATGGCCTTTAAAAGAAATGAGTAAATAAGAGTTTATCCACAGCTGCCTCAAATTTTACTCAAGACTCAGACGCAAACTGACAAATTAGAAAGATGGATGCAAGGACTACCTTAATGTATTTTTTAGTTGACAATAAAAATGCCCGAACAATACAAATATGTAGACGGATGGGTTATGTCGAGAGATCTAAAGGCGCACATATAGCCAGCTCCTTGATTTTGGCCCTAAGGATCAGCATCTACTTTACTCCTGTTCACAATTTCATATTTTCCAAAGGATGTTATGCACTAAGTGGCTTATATGCTATTTCACGACAATAGAAACATATACTCGTAAGGCAGGAACTGGTGCGCTTTAGTTTGACGTACAATTGTCATATACACACTCTGTGTACGTACACAATGTAGATGCATTTAAATTTGAGGTTCAGGAAACTTTCGAAAAGTTTCTCGGAGGTATCTTACTGAGATTCTTGTTTTTTTTTTCTTAGGTAGATGCACCTCCTGTCGTCTTTTCTTTTATTTTTTTGTATTCTTATCTCATTCATTCTTCGTGTTTGTCTTTTGTTTTTTATCATTTGAATTCAAGGACTTTGGAGTAAGGTATTGTTCTTTTGTTTAAGAAATATCACAATAGTCAGTGTTGCATTGTGCAATTGTTGTTGACAAAGAATACGCAAGGAGATATGCAAGGAAGAGTTCCTTCAATTGAGTTGCTTTATCTGCGTTTGTCTTATGCGCTGAAAGATTGCGGAAATTGTTGGTTTTGCGTTCGATATCTATAACGCTAGATCAAACCACTTCTGGGTTCTGGAATTCAATGGGAAACTGAAACTTTATTTCTAGGATGAAAGGTAAGTTGAGTGCGGGAATCTTTCGGGAACATCTTTATGATAGTGCGTTATTTTATTCGCTACGTGAGCTAAATAAGAGGTGTATTGTAAAGGTAATTCGGAAAAATGATTTTTCATAACGTAAAGATGACACTCTGAGTATTTTGAGTTTAAAACTTTAGATGCAATTCATGTAGACATAGTAAATACGTCTTGTGCTAAATTCTGTCAACATTGTCAAGATAAATTTATAAAAAAAAATCATGTCACCCTCGGAATTTCATGAGGAAGAGCCATGCCAAACAATAAGTAACCTAACCTTCTTTTGAACATAGCTTGGCGAAGAGTGCTGGAGAGCACATGCAGCTATACAACAAACAGTGAGAAGAGGAATTCCATTTCGAAATTCAACTATAAGGTAAAATTATCCACGATAGGTTTTTTCTATCGAACGGAAGCTTTTACCATTAAGTGAAAGTCAAGTCAGTACTCAGCTTATAGAATGGCCTCTTTCAAGCTGTACAACGAACTTGAAGAATCGAATCCTTCTATCGATAAAGTATTACTCGACTTTAGTGATGCATTCTCCCATCAGACGTTGAAAAAGTGAAAACTGTGATATCAAAGTCTTAACAAGGAATCAAGATATCATTTCGTAAGGTTTGGTTCTGTAATCGAAAATAATTATACTGGTGAGCCTCAGGGCTCCGTTTTGTCCCAGGCCCACTTTCTCATTTTTATAAGAGATCTCTTATCTGCCAATAAATTGTTTCGCTGACGTTTTTATTTCCTTATTTGATTCGATACTTACATCTGTCCAATGGCTCATTACAATGTGACATCAACAGGATTGTGCATGTACAATTGCTAGTAAAAAAAAAAAACGCGTAGGAATGAACACACGTGCTATGTCGCCAACAATGTTTTCTTAAGACTGTGCAAGAAGTTCATAGATCTGGATACTATTTTTAAACTTTAACCCATCCAAAGCTTGAGTACAACTCCCATTTCTTGGCTCTATTGGACATCACTGACTCATTCACTAAATTGAAACTCTGTTTATCGTTATTTCTGCGCTAAATGCTCTAGTGAAATGTTCTATTAATGCTGATCAGTTTACCCTCGAGCCGAAATCAGACGTACTGTAAAGAGAAACGTTCTTTAGCTGTAGTACGCGAATGTGGAACTCTCTTCCATTTTCTGTCTTCATACCAGTCATTGCAATGTTCAGAAATTCAAAACCAATGTACACAGACCGACACCTCCTTTCAAAGCCTCACTCCTTTTCCTAATACTCGCACTGAGTTCTTGGCATATAAAGTGTATTGAAAAAAAGCCTTTGAGCTTATTATAAAGTTGGCTTAGGACCTAGTATCACTGTATCAGGCAATGACACTGGTCTGAAATTAATTAATGAAATCCCGTGATTTTATGATAACAAAGGTCTAAAGTCGACAATTGCAATCAAGGAACCCGAAATTCAAGCAGAAAGTAGATCTGTCACACATTCATGACAAAGGTTTGAAAATCATGCACACATGAGACAATTGGTTAAATTTCGAAAGCACTTACACAAATTTAGTTAACAAAATGTAACAATAAATTATCGCTGAATAGCCAACGTTTTTATCTCAATAGATTAACGACAAAGCGCCACCAACGAATTACCCGATTTTAAACAATGTAACTTAAACGATAAAAATAAACCAAAACTAATAACATGAACATCAATTTTCCAAACTTTTATGACCTTATCCCAATCCACCTATAACTTTTTCTCTAAAATTGAATAAAAAAAAGCCAATTAACTTGATGACAAAAAGTCTGCTTTTTTTCTGCTTTATTGAACCAACTGAATTTATTATAGAAATTATTATTATTGCGCTATCTAACATTCCAAAATTGTCCTCGTAACAAAACCAATAAAAATATTACAACCCAAAACTCTAAAGACTAAATGAAATCTGGGGGTTATCCATTTCAACCAGAGATCACCAGAAAAATCAATCCCTCCCTGCATAACACAATACAAAGTGATGATTATCTCTACACAAGCTCATACACCAAATAATAGTTAGCGTAAAACTGACATCATAAATACCCGGAGGATAATAACAAAAATCGATTCAAACTACATGATTATGATATAGTTTATGCAGCCATTCTGTAGCTCAGATAGAAGCCAATAAATGAACCGCCCAATAAAAATAGAAAAATGGTCAAAAGCACCCTTTACCACTTCACAATAAACGTTCTATGAGAATCTTAAAATCTGCTGACACTGCCAACAACTTTGCTCCTTCTTCATCTGGCCCCTGACAAATACCAAAAAAAAGTATTAAAATGTATCCTTAGATAAAAATTTCCTGATTGAATTATACAACCATAAAGCCAAAGCAAAATTTTCAACTACACAATATTTTAAGGACAACGAAAGAGGAGAGGCAAGATGTAGGGAAAAAATTCTCTCAAGTCTGCCACTTTATACTTTTCAACTTCGAGCAGCTTATTTCTATTGACAAGAGTGGATTGTGTCCAGAGCAGATTCGAGACTAGCCCACATGACATTTTGAGGCGGACAAATTTGTTTTGCAATCGTTAAGCAGAAATTTGAATGGGTCCATTACGATATCGTTTCGATAGCCGCATCCACTCGATTATGGTTTAAAGTGGCATAAAAATGTTTCGACAGACGACATCTTGCCGCAGTTTGATGGCGTACCTACTCGAGCTAAGATTTTGACAAAAAAAAAGAAGATTATAACCTTCGCCAGAAGTCTGGCACATGATGTGGAAAGGATGTTTGGTTGTGTTTATGTGTATAACTCTATATCTCTTCAACGAGACAAATGTATTGATTAGAACAATAATTTGAGTTATTATTTTTTTTCTGGCAAAGCAGATGTCAAAGGTTGTCCGACAAATGTCAGCGAAGGGGAATTCAACACAGACAACTCTTAATGACTATGATTTGAGTAAACAGGAAGTCACTATAAGCATTCTCTTAAGGAGAATGAGATACAGCCGATTCCTTTCCGGAGTGAAATCGGTTTTTCGTTTGATATTTCCTGAGCGAGATAGGTCTTCTTAATGGAAAACTGTTTTCTGTTTTATGAAGAAGAAACAAATTTAAGGTAAAAGAAGTTGAAGTCTTCAATAAGTCAATCAGATCATTACTTATTCACTCATCCATGCATTTGATTAGAATAACAGCTTCTGTGGGATGATGAATATCCTACAATGGACGGTCCGCCCCTGGAAACTACCGAAAACAACAAATCAGTTTCTTTGCGCGTTTTATTATATTCACACTCAACAGTCAGCACCGACCGAAAAATAAATAAGAGGAGGGGTTATCGCTTTCGAATGTCAGTTTCTGCTCCACTTTGTTAGAGTGCACATCGTGCAAAATGCATAAAGGAAACGCCTGAGAGGTTTGTATTCGCATATTACAGTATTCTTGAGGGAAGGTAGTATTTTCATAGAGCTGCCCATTTATTTTTACCGTGGACCTTCTTTCCAATCCCAATCCAATCCAATCTAGGTATTTTCCACTCGTATAATACACAAACAGGAGCAACTGCTCAACCGTTCATTTCACAGGTTTGACTGTGGACAGAATTCTCATTTTGAATAGACTCAGTTTATTCTTCGATCCACTGTATCGAAGACAGGGCGAAAGTCATCGTTTTATCAGTGGCAACATTGACGTCTATCTATATCCTTTTTCTGATTACAAATAATATGCAGCAAATACTAAATACCAAACTCAATAAAAAATAAAGCTTTATGAAAATCCCTATAATTTATGAAAAATAGCACTCAAAAGCCAACACATCAAAAATAAGTTCTAAAAATTAATATTTGTGCTAGAGGTAAAGCAAAGTCGCTCATAATAAAAGTAAACTAGACAAACATCACTTTGATTTTAGTTGCCACAATTCTCTCCCTCTGCGTAACACGTGCATCTATTTTAGAATAGAAAAAAAAATCCCTAGAAGGAATCCGACAAAAGCTGACCAAATCCACTCGAACTTGCACAAAAACTACCAATTAACTCGAATAAGTTTTTGCTTCCGCCTATGCCAATGCCGGAACTTTGAAGAGAGTTCGTCCATTCGCCTATTTCCTGTTTCATTTCGTATTTTGCTGTTTTCTTTCTTTTTTCAAATTGAAGAACAGTTGAAATTATCAAAACAAAAAAAGAGGATAAAAACGTGCAAACGCAATAGCAACACAAAAAAATGTAAGTCCTTCCTTGCATGATGGTATTTCCAGAGTAGGTACATCGTTTGGTCTTTACTTTTTTTTACTTCTTTTTCTGAAATCCTTTCAGCCAGAAAAGCAAGCCAACAACAATAGATTCAAATTGTCTCGATGAAAACGGTGGACTCTGCTGATGAAATTATTTCGACCAATACCATTTGCACATCCGAATTTCTGGTTTCATTGAGGATGGGGCTAATGTTGGCGTTTAAATCGGACGAGCGCGGACGTTTTAAATTGTATTTAAATTCAGACTATTGATTTAGAAAAACGTAGCGATCCACTGGGTCAAAAAGCCCGATAAAGATAAAAATACTCGGAATGTTGGGTTCCTGGTATTTTGAGGTCGGGGAAATGGAACAGACGTTGGGCCATCACTAGCACGACATGGTGATTGTATTTGTCCTTGCATTCAATTTCTTGTTTTTTTTTTTGATCTATTTATTTATACCTACATTTTTTTTTCTGTCCAAGTCTAGATTGGGATTCCTTGTCGATTGGGAGAAAAAAATCCTTTTGTTTCGGGTTTCCTTGAAATTTCCATGAGTTGCACACCAAATTGGATAATCAATGGACATTCAAATAGTTTGCAATTAAATTAATTGCATTTCTAATTTGTGGACTTCTTCTGTGTGATGATGGCAAGAGCCTCAAACTGGTGACGTTTTGCTTTCAAAAGAAGTGATTGACTTTGTTTTTGTCTGTTTCATTCTTTTTCGCGTTAAATTTGCAGGGTCAGGACTTTTCAGTTTTCTTCTTTTGTTTTTTGAGTGCACTGCTTGTTTTTCTGTAGAAATTCAAATTGGTTTAAGGAAACGAGAGTAAGAAAATTTCTGTGAAAAAGTGAAGGTCGAGTTCTATAAGCGTTCATTCAATAATTGGATAATGATTTTTTGATAAGGCTTAATAAAAGTGGTGAGGGGCTTTCTTCATTCTTTTTAAAAATAATTTTGATGTTTTATTGGTTATAAATTCAAGTTTCAAGTCGTATTGGACAGATTCAAGGCCGACACCCACAAAATAAACGCTGGTATGCCCTAATTTTTCATTAATAGTCCCCTGTTTGAAAGTGATAACCAACTATCTTGCTTCAGAAACATTTCGAAAATCTTAGTATCTTGATGTACCAGCAACCACATCTTGTGGAAAGATCACATACGCGATGTAGCTAAAAATACCTCAAAAAGTGAATTGGTAGGTACTGCCTCTTGACTTTGGG
Organism: Sphaerophoria taeniata; assembly: GCA_943590905.1. NCBI lineage: Eukaryota > Metazoa > Arthropoda > Insecta > Diptera > Syrphidae > Sphaerophoria > Sphaerophoria taeniata. Next base: position 34,058,850 of record OX016541.1, read on the forward strand.
AACCATCGCCAATTTCCGTGCGTCAATCATATGAAGTGGGTGCACTTTTTCCGCTGGGTCCATAACTTCTAATGTTTCAGCAAAGAAAATCCATCCACTGTGGCGTATACTTACTATTTCATTTTTGTTTTCTATGCGTAATTTCTGTTGATCTTAATATATTTGTTTGTAAAAAAAAAAAAAATAGAGTGGCGCGACAGCTCTTGAAGAGCCAAGACCTAAGTGGCTTATAGTGTGAAGAATTGAGGGGACCTACAATTTAACGCCGATTTCGAACGGCAAAGTTGAGAAGCACTTTTTCTTGACAGATTGATAATCCTGGAAGTTTTGTTTGTAGGTATGTTAAATTTTAATGAAGGAATGTACTACTGCGATTCCTTCTGAGGGCTTCCTCAATCTCAAACGAGTTTGTATTCCAATGTCAAGAGGTCCAGACAAAGCGTTGAAATTTTCCAACTTACAATCAACATTTGTTACAGCCCATACAACAAAGCCGACAAAAGTGTTCCGTTAACTTTAACATCATCAAACCCTCGTAGAGTTTACTGATTATTTAGTCTAAACGCTAGTGTACACTTTCATCCTGAGCGTGACCTTTGCTTAAAATGATTTAATGTGTGTTAGACAATTCCGAGCAGCCAAACAATGATAAATCCAGCCATCTGCGAATGTGGTACCGAAGCACGGTGCTTTGCTTCATCATCTCCTCTAGTCGTTTGGTAGTGTTGCCCGGGTGGGTTTATGAGTTCATCGCAATAGCAATTATTTATCACAATTGCGAATGAGCAGGAGTGCTGAAAACCGGCCACGAGACAAATTATTTCCTATTGAGATGATGCATTGTACCAGGATACAAGATTGAGTTCCTGTGTGTGAAGGTTGAAGCTGGAAGCAGTATGGTGTTTGCCAATGCCATCGACATTAAACATGGATTTCCAGTGGCATGGTCACGAATAAAGGATATTTTCGGGCGCGTTGGCATTTGTGTACAGATGATTGTACTTATACTTTTGCAACAACGACTACTTGAATCTTCTCTCAACGGAAGACGGAATCTAATTTAGCGAAAATCCAATTCAGCATTATCTCTATTGTTCTTATGGCTTTAGGGTTATGGCTATGTGTCTGTCGGTATAGCTGCTGGATAGTTGGTGCTCAAGCATACGACAGTGATAGAGATGGAGCGGAATAAATATTATTGTGAATTCGTCTGGTTTGTCTTTGGTGCTCAAGAGGATAACGTTGGAAAAGCCATTCAATTCATGGGAAGTGCCATATTTTTAATAATGTTAAGCGACGCACGGGTGAGTATTTTGAGACATGACTGAATGAATCAAGCTGTTTTCTGGACATTTTCATTGTTTTGACAAATTTAATGGTCAAACAGCAAACAGAAGAACTATTGATTTGGAAACTCAATAGCTATGAATATTAAGAGGAATAGAACCATTCAAACCTTGTTTTGAAAATTTCATTGAATCAATAAGCTACCATACAGTGCCTTAAGCAATTAACTATTCAAAACCCAAAGCATTTACTTATCTACGGATGTCAATTTCAAATCTTGGGACCTAAAGTGCTGCCCTTTCACTATAAAAGCCTACAAATTCATACAATATTGCCACTCCAAAGTCGGCCTTAAGACAATAAATCTCCTTTTAGATAATCTAATCCAACCCTCCAAGTTCGAGCCCATTCGGCCGTCATAAAGTTTTTATTTCTCACTTTATGAATGTTAGCTCATTCGAAGTATGAATCCAAAAAAGAAGGAATGGATTGGCCCTCCACGAAAAAATTGTCCCCCTACACGATCAAGACAGGTGAGTCATAAAGAGATTTATCCCCCTAATGTTGTATGAATACAAGTTCACATTGAGGTATTATCCTTTTGTCTTGAGTTACTTTTTATTTGGCTGTTTTTCTTACTCGATGGTGTATTATTAAACCCCCTTTGAAATTTATACGGATATATTGCTTCCGGAATCGAAATGAAGCACCACAACGAATATTTTGTGAAGATGAAATATGTAGAGAAATTGGTAGCCATGGCACGTGCTAATGTGAAGATTCGTCAATGCCCTTTTGTTTTTCTGTTTCGGTATGTAGTGTGTTATACCGTATTAACCATAAAGGAATGAGATGAACCACTTTCATATTTTTGGCAATTTTTATTTTTATTTGTTTTATATGTGTATAAGTGTGCGTGTGTGTGTGGGTGTGGTGTGGAAGGCATCCAAATGAGTACAGAAGAAAATTCCACAAAAATAACTTTGATGTGTGGGTTGGAATGTAATGCGCTGTTGAAATAAATATGTGTCCTTATTACGAGGATAAGTATTGACATTAAAATTGACATTCGCATATTTTCGACAAACGCCTTAGTAATCTTAATGTAAACATTGGTGGTACTAGAAGTGAAATTATTTATTAATTTGTTAATGTTGTTATGCAATGTTTTTTTTTTTTGTAGAAGAAACAATAATAGTATGTATAATGGAAATTGTTCAAGAAAATGTGTAAGTAATGAAGTCAGCAGGTGCGTCAAATGGTAGATAACAGTGCACTCATGAGGACCCAAGGGTCCTCAACAACCTCTGTCTACCAAGTCCTACTCTCACCTCCACGTGGTGACCACCGGGTGTCTAGTACCTCTGCTGGAGATAGGGTGAAAACCCCTATGGAAGGCTTTGGCGACAGCTAACGAGAGAGGGCGGGGAGAGTGTTTTCCACTGAGGCACTACTCCTTTTTCCAGGTGGCAGCGGAAGAATTCCCAGGATGGAGTCAACGGTGGCGTCTACAGTTCCAGTTAGGTTGAACTACTCAGTGAACACCTTATACGGGCTACTTCGACATATTTGGAGCTCAGGCCGATAAGGAGCGGTTATCCGGCTCTTCGTCCTTGGAGTTTAAACAAGGACCTGGCCCTCCAGGTTGGCGGTCGTGCTTTGGGGTGACTTCCCAATCACATAAAGAAAAGCTAGTTGCGAAGCATCAACAAGCCTCGGATACGGACGGATTTACTGATGACGAACCATGCAAACGAAATAAGGACAACGAGATTCGGATCTGCACGTGGAATGTTAGGTCCCTTAACAGACCACGCGCAGCCGAGCAACTAGCGGAGGCCCTAGACCGTTATAAAGCGGATATAACCGCCATCCAGGAAATGCGATGGGATGGGCCGGGCAAAAGGAAGATGAAAAACTGTGATATCTACTATGGCAACTGCTACAAAGAACAACAACAGCGTCTGTTTGGATGTGGCTTTGTCGTTGGGGCAGTCTTAGGCCGCATGTCCTAAGCTTCAGAGTTGTCAACAAGCGCCTCACGACAATCCGCATAAAGGCTAAATTCGGCAACATAAGCCTAATATGCACTCACGCCTCCACAGAAGAGAAAGATGACGACACCAAAGACAAGTTCTACGAGCTCCTTGACAAGACATACGAGCAATGCCCTAGCTTCGACGTAAAAATAGTCTTATAGCCTATTCCCACCAACGTGATTTAGCTAAAACAACTTGATTTAGCTAAAACACATAATTTATTTCATGATTTGCCATACATTTTCAATCATTTGAAATTACTTGATTTAGCTTGTTTATTTTTTAATTAGGTATAAATCACCTCGATGATTCCAGGCTGAATGATTTCATGCTGAAGTAATGAATAAAATTCATTTTTAATTCATTTTTTTTTTCTTTTTGACAGTCAAAATTCAAATTTTGTGTCATATATTGATATATTTTATTGAAAAATTCAAAAAAATGTCAGGATTGTGATAAATGTCAAGCTAAATTAAGTAAAAAGTTCAGTGGGAACGCTTTCTTGATTTATAAATCAAATAAGCTAAATCAAGTCGGTGGGAAAAGGCTATTAGGAGATTTTAACGCCAAACTAGGAAGAGAGGACATCTTTGGTGGAACAGTCGGAAAACACAGCCTGCACGAAAAAACTTCCGATAACGGATTCAGGCTTATCGATTTTGCAGCGGGACGAAATAAAGTAAAAGCAAGCACACGATTCCCACATCTCAACATCCACAAAGGAACCTGGAGGTCTCCAGACCATTCAACTGTCAACCAGATTGATCATATTGCAATCGACGCAAGACACTCTTCAAACATTATTGATGTCCGAACCTTCCGAGGGGCCAACATCGACTCGGACCACTACCTCGTTGTAGCCAAGGTAGTGCAGCAGATATCTCAACCAAAGCCAAAAACAGGAAGTGTTTGAAGAAAGTATAACGTCGGACGGCTATTATCGCAAGAGATCGCCAGATCCTTTTCCGACCGAGTGTCAAGTAACCTCAGGAGATGTCCGCTACAGCCAGCATCGAGTATTGAGAACCAGTGGCAGAATTGCCAGAAAGCCATTAGGGGTGCTGCCTCTGATGTGCTGGGTTTCACGCGGCCACCAAAACGAAACCCCTGGTTTGATGAAGAATGCAGGCAGGTGCATGCAGCCAAGCAAGAAGCATACAAAGCAGCGCTGCACAGGAGGACGAGATCAGCTCGGGAGCTCTACGAGCAGAAGAGGAGAGAAGAACTAAAGCTTTTCAGAAAGAAAAAGAGAGAGCATGAACAGCGATCTTTCAAGGATATTGAGAGACTAAAAAACTGGAATGAGGTTCGGAAGTTTTACCAAGAGGTAAAACGAAAGACTCAAGGTTACCGAGCATGAACTGAGGCCTGTACAGACCAACAGAGCAATATCGTAGTAGAGTCACAGTGAATGCTGAGGATATGGAAGGACCACTTCTGCAGACTGTACAATGGCGATGACGAATCAAATTCCGCTGTCAGGCAGAATGAACCATTCAATGAAGACGACGCAAGCCAAAATTTCCGTCTACCCGACCTTGAAGAAGTGAAGATAGCAATATCTAAGCTTAAGAACAACAAAGCCGCGGGAGCTGACGGCATCACTGCCGAACTCTTCAAAGCAGCCGGCGATGACTTGGTTAGGAGCATGCACCAACTCATCTGCAGAATATGGTCGGAAGAAAGCATGCCCGATGAATGGAACCTCAGTATTGTTTGCCCGATCCTGAAGAAAGGAGACCCTCTAAACTGCACCAACTACAGAGGCATCAGCCTCCTCGTCTGAAGCCGTTTGTCAACAATCTGATAGGTCCATATCAGTGTGGCTTTAGACCAGGAAAGTCCAGCATCGATCAAATTTTCACATTACGACAGATCCTGGAAAAAACTCAAGAACTCCAAATCGACACCTACCATCTTTTTATCGATTTCAAGGCCGCGTGTGACAGCATCTATAGAGAAGAACTGTATAAAGCCATGTCCAGTTTGGCATCCCTACAAAACTCATTCGCCTGAGCAGGATGACAGTGGAGAACTCGCGCTGCTCCATCAAAGACGGTAACGACCTCACCGACGCCTTCGATGTCAAAAAAGGCTTTAGACAAGGTGATGCACTGTCATGCGATTTCTTCAACATCATATTGGAACGAATAGTGCAGAACTCCCAGGTCAACACTAGAGGCACTATCTTCCAGAAGTCTGTGCAACTACTCGCGTACGCTGATGACATTGATATCATTGGGAGAACACAGCGTGATGTCAACAGTGCTTTTGCGAGTATACAGACAGAGGCTGAAAAAATGGGTTTAGCGGTCAATGAGGGCAAAACAAAGTATATGCTGTCATCTAGAAAGGACACCCAACACCGACGTCTTGGACAAAACGTCACGATAGACGCATATAATTTCGATGTAGTTAGGGACTTTGTATACCTTGGCTCCGCAATCAACACGGACAACGACATCAGCGCCGAGATCAGACGAAGAATAACTCTTGCTAGTCGCTGTTTCTTCCGGCTAAGAAAGCAATTGAGTAGTAAAGCCCTCTCCCGAAAAACTAAGGTGACGCTCTATAAGACCCTCATCATCCCCGTCCTGCTATATGGTGCAGAAGCATGGACCTTGTCAAAAACGGATGAGAGCGCACTTGGCCGTTTCGAGAGAAAGATTCTACGTACGATCTATGGTCCTGTCTGCATAAACGGTGAATGGAGGAGAAGATTTAACGACGAACTGTACGGGCTGTACAGCGACACTGACTTAGCTAAAAGAGTGAAGGTCCAAATACTCAGATGGCTCGGTCACGTGGAGAGGATGGACACCAATACTCCGGCCCGTAAAGTCTTCGAATCCACCCCAGAGGGAAGACGCAGTAGAGGAAGACCAAGGCTCAGGTGGCGCGCGCAAGTTGAACACGACCTCAACCAACTCGGCGTGCGAAACTGGAGACAGCTAGCTAGGGACCGAGCTGGGTGGAGAGGTTTGTTGGTTGAGGCCCAAGTCCACCCCAGACTGTAGCGCCACCTTAAGTAAGTAATGAAGTCAGCATTTTAATGACTTCTTTATATATCATGGGTTAGGTTAGGTTAGGTTAGGTTAGGTTAGGTTAGGTTGTATGGGCTGACAGTTGATATTGTTACCGTCACACTTAGATCAATGTAGATCCCTTGTGATACCCTGAAGTATTGTAACTTCTGAAAAAGTAGTTTAACCTATGAGTTCTATGGTTGGTCGAGCCATTTGGTGGACTTGACAAAGTTCAGTAGGCGATTGCCTGGGAGATCAGATAGTTCTTCTAGTTCATTAAAGAAATAGTTGCCTAGGAATTTTAGTCTAGTACGACAGAGTGCTGGACAATGGCATAGGAAGTGAGTTGTGTTTTCGTGTGTAAATCATGGGTTACTTTTTTATTGACAACTCTTTAGCGTTCGAAATGTAAGGACAGTATTAAGTGGGTTCAGTTTATTCCACTATTTATTGATCTAAAAGAAGTTACACATTATTTATTTTAAAGAATTCAAAATTTATTGCACTGATAATTTATTTTAAAGATAACCGACCAAGCAAACTAAGCAACGACCAGCCAGCTCAATGGTGCGCACTAGAATGAATAATAACTGCAAGGGACGCGATCACTGTCGTCCCGTTATATCGTACAATGTCTATCTACTTTGTTGTGCTGTTCGTTGTTTGTCTTTCGTTATTTAAGGTGTCCTGCATTGGTCGTACGTTGTCTACGGCTCCTCATCTCACATAAATATATTCATTCATTCATTCATTCATTCATAATATACACATCTTTACGCTCGAACAGAGTAAGAAAGTATGTATTGAAATACTTTTGTTTTCCAAAGTTAGTAGCCCAACCAGTGGGTTTTTGAAAAACTGTTCTTCATTCCGAATGAATGGTCTACCACTTCAGTTGTATTAAGGATTGTTCAAAAAGTTAGTGAGGCTGATATGCTAGTATTATAGACAACAATTCTGTGCCCCCTCTTCTCCGTCGTACAATCAGCATAGACGAGAATAGGCTACCGAAACTTAGAATATAGAACCTAGACCACAGTTTACAAATACCCTCGATTTAAACGGTTCAGTATTTCACATAGAAGCCTGAAATGAATTCTGTACAAAGATCTTTAGTTATTAACTATCGAGGTTCAGTTGAATCAGCAAATGATGGCGCACGACAATACCTACATCGTTGCGTCTTTGCAGTTTGGGTGTAAAATCAGCTCGAATTGGCCAAAGATTTTTAACTTTATTTCTTCTCCAAAAGAATAAAACAAAATTATGTTAAAATGTGTTTTTCAAATTTCTTATTATCACGTCTGTTCTTATATGCCACATTGAACATACTTCCACGATATTTTTATGAATGCACTTAATTTATAGAACAAAAACTGCATTTCATCGTTTTCTTTAAATTAAAAGATACCACCCTAAGCGGAATCTCCTTTTACGCTACTATTATTTCAAATATTTTTTTTTCACAATTTAAATCAACTTACTCGTATATTGTAATGCCAATGACCCTGCATATTAAAGGTAATGAAGTGTTCTGTAAGCACGAAATAGTGCATACCAATTGGTTATTCGTCATTGATATAATAATTGCTCTTCGAGAGTAAATTAATTTGAGCAATTTGCAGTCAACAAGTTTGTATTTAAACTCGAAAAACCATATGAGTCCCATTGAGAAGAAACTCACTCATACAAGAATTAAATTTTACAAAAGCATCATGAGTTTTGTTTGACATATTTCTGTGGTTATTTTTGACCAGTTAATCCTTTTTAATTGTTTTCAGTTTATTTATTGATTTGAGAAGTTTTGCTCTTGTAATGTTTGATAAGTGGGTAATGGTTATCGAAACTCAATTTGAGGTAAACAGCAGAAATCACTTTATTCACTTTAAGGACTAATAATAGGATGAACATTGTCCTCGCAGTATGGATTCCATATTAAATAAACGTATTTACAATATAACGCACTGCATGATTTAAGCCAGTTAAAAAAAAAAAAAAAACTTTACAAAGTGATCCCTTACCCCAATAAGTTAAATTCAAAGTCTTAAATCCAACACTTCTTTTCATTTGGTGCTACTCAATTTTTAATAGCAAATCATGAAAGGCACATCAATTTTCTTGTAAAATAATTAAAAGAAAAGTCCTGAAAAATAATATCAAACAGCCTGTAAGAGCAAAAGAAAATTAACTCGAAGTACGAATAATTAACAAACATAAATCAAACACAAAAGTTCTTAACACCAGTAATAATCTTAAATTTAATCAAACAATGAACTTGTCACTGTACTTTGTACCCTTGCCTTGTAAGCAGTTCCTTCTACGATGATATTCTGCAGTTAAAAGGACTCCCTCGAATTCGGTGTTCAGTTAAACTCCAAAACTCTGTCTTTGGCTTGAATTCGAAAATTATACGAGTGTGTATGTGTTTAGGTGTGTAGGTGTGTGTATATATTTGCACGTGAAATATAAAAGATACACAAAGAATGGTGAGCTTCTTTAATTCGCCTAATAAAAACTCATAAAAAGAAAATATTATACTATAAGACAACTCAGCCGCTCACCCCCAGAAAAAATAAAATAAAATAAACAGGATTGTTAAAGGTAGACAGAGAGTGTGCATTGGCATCGTGTCGACAGCTTCCGGCACATAATAAACGGAAAAATAAACAGGGTGTTTGCTCAACTCCAAAAAAGGATTTTTAACTTTGTTTGTTTAGATTCATATTTCATGTGGAAGCAAACAGGTTCAGGAAATTTCAACATGAGTTTACCTTTCCCAAAAATGAAAAGTATTTCCTCGGAATAAAGTCTTCACAATGATTAAGAAAACTTTTCTGGGAGCTTAAGAATTCGTTTTTTGAATCTTTTAATTGACTCTTCCTTCCGAATTTATGTTCTGAAGAAATTTTTGATACTTGAAGTCAAATATTGTTCTCTTAACAAAAATTGTTATGAATTTCATTAACTTAAGGACGACTGCAATTCGGAAAAATAAATTCAATAAAGAAAGTAATTTAAATTGAGACCGATGTTTGTTTTTGCAAATGCAATATTCTTTTCTTATTTTGATAATGATGGTGATGTGGTTTTGAATATTTACAATTAATAAAAACCCAGTGTAGAGAAAACAAATATTTCACAACTACTTCAATTGTTTCTAGTTTTGGACAAAATAAAAACCGAATTCCAAGAAAATTCGTCACATAGTTTACGCTTCAACTGAACTCTCGGTCTCAAGGTACTTGAAGTAAATTAAAAGCACTATTACTAAGTTTTAAAGTATTTGTCTAACACGTTTTGCAAAACAAAACTCTTTAATAATACAACTGAAGTTGTTTTAGAGCAATGAAAACTCATTTGTTTACAAACACGTTACTTCTTTCTTGTTAAGTATACGCCGTAGTGACATTTTTTTAAACAGAAATGAAAACGACTTACAACTGATTATTTCAATGCGAGGTTGGTCCGATGACTACCAACCTTACTGTCTGACGACACTATTAAAAGTAGGTAGTACATTCAGCGAAATCTTTGATCGTTTGGATGTTGTGTACGGTGACACTTCTTCTTCGATGGCTTGTTTCAATAAAGTTGCATGTCGTTTTTTGATGAGCCCAGTCCTTCTAAGTGCCTTGAAAACGGATACCATGGAGGATAAGATGAAAAAATACATGATTTCATAATGGCAGATCGTCGATTGAAGGTGAGCGAGGTTGCTGAGGCGTAGACATTTCGAAAGATAGCGTGGAACATAATTATCTTATACATATACGCTTTGGGCATGGCAAAACTTCTTCCAGACAACGGACAACGGAATCCAATGGAGTTTCTGCTCCATTAGTGACAGTCGACAAAACAAGGATCAACTACTGGTACAGACCAAAGTCCCAGGAACAAACGAAAAGGGATACTTCAGCCGGAGATCGAGAAAAAGGCTATGACTGCCCTGCTACTACTTTGAAAAGGGCAAAACGATCACAGAGATATGCCATGCCCAATTATAGGCACTTAGCGAGAAAAAGTGCTCCCTAACCATGATGATGTAACGCCTAACACCTTCATCTTCGCCATTGAATTGTTATTATTTACGAACAGAAAAGCAATACAAAAACTGTATGAACAATGAAATAAAATACTAAATTATAGTCTCAAATTCGCTCGATTTAAAACGAAGAATTAATTTGCAGCGGTCGATTCGTTAAACCCAATTTTAGATGACTCGTCGGTGATGAATTTTGAGAATTTCGTGATGTCACTCAGGAACAGTGGTATATCACGCTCCAACGACACAAGACAGAATTGAGTATTGCCAGAGTTTAATGAGCTTATCATATTTAACCATTGCAGTTCCACATTCGAAGAGGAGAGATGTGAGTCTGGGGATGAATAAGAAAAGTTATGGGTAATATCCACAGCGAAGCAACGTGTTGTTGATTAGAAGTTACAGACAGGAGATCATTAGTAAAAATTAAGAAGCGTTTATTTTGTGGATTTCAGACTATAGAATACGTTCAGGACAACTTTGAATTGAACGGTTCGAAAGAAAATTCCTAATCCAACGAAGGAGGGATTCATCGATACCGAAAGCCCGCATTTTCGATAAAAAAAAAGCCTGGTGTCAAACTCTATCAATTGCATTTCAAATATCAAGAATAATAATCTCATTTTCTCCAAAACGATGTGAAGATTTATTCCACTGCTCGGTGAGATAACCATCAGATAACCAGTGAACCTATTGCTGCTGATAATAATTCATCAGCGTTTCCATGACTTTAGAAAGAAGAGACGTTAGTGCAATTGGACGATAATCGGAGGGATAGGAGAATTCGCCTTTTTTGGATGTAAGCTGGACAAATGCTGTTTTCCAACTACTCGAAACAAGCTCAGAAGAATAGGATAGATGGAAAAGCTACGCAGGGGTTTTGCCAGAACAATGGCAGAGCTACCATTCGGGTCAGCGGGTTTGTGTATGTTGAGATCTTTAAGGACTCTTGCCACAACACGAATGCGAAAGATCATTTTCATCGAGTGTAGGATTGAAGAAGAAAAAGTAATCACATGTCGTCCAAGTTCATATCTTTCTAGTCCCGCCAGAAATAACTGGTAATGTGATGATCGTTATCGTCGACGAATAAATGTGGCCCAATAACAATAACACCACCGTCACGCCGAGCCATCATGTAAACCGCAGCAAACAGTTATTTTTTGGGGATGAAATGATGCAAGAGGTAAATGTGGACTTTCATCCGACTATTAGTCGCAAACGAAATCATATAGCTAAATAGTCCAATCAACGTAAGTCGCTTCAAATGGGTCATTGACTTCAATTCTTGAGGGTTCGGATTGATCTTGTTTGGATGTAAACCAAGATCCTTACGAATAATGTGGTCTATGAATCTGGAGAATGCCGTGGAATTGACTGATTTAGATAGTGTTCTACTGACGGCTGAAAAACGGTGACATTTTCGAAAAAATGACCAACCTGTTGTTTCAATGACCCGACAGCATCACACAACATAAAATTAGACTCAAATATTTGTTCTAAATTTGTTATTACCTGTCTACTAGGGCGAGAATTACGACTGAAAATTGGAGACAAGAGACAAAGATCTAAAGTTGCGGTGGAACTTTGGGTGTTGTTGGAAAGCTTCCAATACTCTGCTTTTACAATAAAGTCTCGAAACATTGGATTTTTACCGAAATTTTTCAGAATGTCAATAATGACCCTAACACACTAATAATTGAAATTTAATTCATTAATTTTGGTTTTTCAAGGGTGACCAAAGCTGGAGTTACATTGAACTTCGTCTTACCCAACCCCAATATCTACACTCAACACCTGAGCTGTATAATAAGTCCACAAAAGGTTGAATACGTTTTTTATTAGTACACACGGCTTTTTAGTTGAGTGACATTTACTCTGTCTGAACACTTACTTTTTAATGAAACTTAATTTATAAAGCGTTGAAAGCGTTTTTCACAGCCGATGAAAAGTGAAAAGTGTTTCGAAAATCGTCCTCTTCATATTTTATTTGTCATTTGCATAAAAATAAAACTTGAGTTACACCAATGGATTCATTTTCTGACAGGCCATAAATCAAGTTCCCTTGTTTCTGTCAGTTTAATATGCATATAACATTTTAGCGTCTGCTGCTTTCTCCATTTTCCTGATAAGGAATTTCATTATTAATTTCGTCATTTTAAGAACTCATTAATGTCGATATATTTTTTTTTACAACATTACGATTACGGGCCACCCTGTCCATGGATCATACGATATACATCTGGTACACATCTTACCTACCTACTGACTCAGAAAGCTATATAGGGCGCAAAGTCTTCGACAGTCGTAAAACGTGGAGTGATGTAAAAAAAGACATTTACGATTAGCTTGTAGCAAGTTACAGTCAACCACAAAGCATCGCACCCGACTATGAGTCGTCGTAGTCGTTGCCACCACCATATCAATCTGGTTTTCACTTTGGCTTCAAATAGCGAAATTTTTGTGATACCTACCTTCATTCATTAGGAAATGAACCTGCAAAGAACAAAAAAATAGAAAAATACGACAACGTCTCCATTCCAAAAATATCTATCCCCAACACATGTTCACACAATTGTTTATGACAGCATCTGAAAGATTAGAACGAAGTATCAGTCTTTGTAAGCGGGGTAGCAAGTGGGATTTCATCAAAGGACCCGTTCAGCTAGTCGTAATACGTGAGTAGCTATAATGGTCGTAAATACATTTTTGCTTGCTAAACGCGCATTGGCATTATTTTGGGAGTGCTTGAATGACAGAGGTGCTAAAGTCATTATACGTTTTGCGGCTTTTCGTCGAGGAACCTTACACATACATATGATATCACGAATTTCGACAAGGATACGAAGAAAGCAAAACTTTTATGGTTTTCAACTTTTTGATCCCATTTCGAGTTTTTGGATTTCGTCCTCGCTCGTTGCGCCCACATGTACCCCATGTCTCGAAAATTCTCAAGGAAATTGTTCTCTCTTCCTTGCATTCAATTAAGCTTATAATATTTTTGTTTGTTTATTATTTTGAGGGTGTTTTTTTTTTAAGGTAAGAGTTGGTTTTGTAGCACTTTAAGTTCATGCAGGTCAGGGGCTAGGAATAAGTTGGCCTGACATCATTTGTTTGTTGATCAAGGATAAAGGGGGCTGGGAATGTGGCAATGTAATGTGGGTATCTGATATCTTCTGGTGTATGGAATGGTAGCTTGTTTTGATAGAAGGCGTAAAATATCGTTCCTCTCGAAAAGTTTTAATAAAGTTTCCACTCGAAGAAGGGTTTTGTTTGCCATAACACCTTGAGGGTCGAGGTTACTAATGATGGCAAGGAGCAAGACTTTGTGGTTGTATTTTTGAACAGGAACAAACTGATTTATTGTCGGGAAGTTAAAATTGAAAGAAAAGTAAGTTTTAGATAGTATTATTACTTTAATAAATCTTTGAAGAAAACATTACGGCTCAAATGGCTGTGGTGGGCTCAGGGTCAACTTAGACGGGGAGATTCATTAACCTGCCATCGTATTTTCTTACATTTTTAATCTTACTTACTTAATGGAGCGCTACGATCCAGGTCAGACCAAGGCTCATCCAACAAGCGTCTCCAGCCAGCTCAGCCCTAGCTAGCAGTCTCCAACTTCGTACGGCAAGTTGTTTGAGATCCTCTACCACTTGAGCGCTCAACCTGAGTCATGGTCTTCCTCTTCTGCGACTTTCCTCCGGATTGGATTTGAAGACCCTACGGGCTGAAGCATTATATTCCACTCGCTCTGCATGACCTAACCATCTAAGTCGTTGGACCTTAACTTTTCTGGTCAGTGTCGCTGAACAGCTCGTACAGTTGAATCTTTGTCTCAATTCTCCATTAATGTAGTCACTCGAAGAATTTTTCTCTCCAAGTAGCCCAAAGCCTTTTCGTCCTATATTGTTAAGGTCCATGGCTCTGCACCATACATGAAGACCCTAAGACCCTAATCATTGTATATTTGTATATTGAAACTATAACTACACGAGAGAGAACTTTACTACTCTATTGCATTCTAAGTCCAAAGAAGCAGCGATTGGCAAGAGTGATTTTTCATTTGATTTGAGAGCTCGTGTCGTTGTCTGAATTTATATCTATATTTATACTTGACGTTGGAGTTTTACACAAGCTGTTCAAGATTGATGTTGAAGAAATCGTATGACAGTGCATCGCCTTATCTAAAACCTTCTTTGATATCAAATGCATCCATGAGGTTTCCCGACCATGATAAAACAGACGGATGAGATTTTCTAGGATGTTTGTCCCTAAAGACGCTTTCATACGAGGCCATGATCGCTGAAAAGGTAGTAGGTATCGCTTATTTGAAGTTCCTGGGGTCCAGGATCTGCCGTAGAGTGGATATTTGATCGATGGCGGACTTTCGGGGTCTGAAGCCACTGTAATAAGAATCAATTAGGTTGTTCACAAAAGGCTTCAAAGGTTCACACAGCAGATCGATAAGATCTTGTAGGTAAGTGGTGTTTGAAAGGTTGTGATGGTATTTGAAGTATATAGCTGAGGTATGCTCAGGAAAGTGAAGGTTTTGTTAAATAAAATTACGAAATTACTTAAGGTCTATTTCTTTTATTCAGTCGTCATTTACTACTGTTTAATATGTAAGGAATCATATATTAATACTTCCGGGTACCAACTGAACATGAGTAATCGCGGTCGAAACCGGTAGAATCACCGCAAAAACGGGTAATTTGTTATATAAACGGGTTAATCACCACTTAACGTAAGTAACTGCGGTCGAAACCGGTACAATCGCAGTCAAAAATAGTATTATACTTTTACTATATACTCGACGTAGTACCTACGAAGCAGTGTTCCCAGGTTGAGGGGAAAATCACCATTTTTGCCGATTTTTTTTAGCTAAAGGGGAAAAAAAGGGGACGGGAATAAGTAAGGGGAAAAAATCCAAAAAAGGGGAAAACAGCTTAAAACTTTAATGAAAACAAAACATTTTTTCGAAATTGTTAATAGTTCAAAATAAAGAATATGGCCCATGCAACGCTTCACAAAACTTCGTAATAAGACGTCTAATTCCACCTTAAGTGGAATATTGCAAACTAAAGCTCTACTTAAATAAGATAGTTGCTATGAATTTGTTGTTGAAAAAGATTGTCTTGCAGTACATAGCAATTCCATGTACAAATAATAGCATAAGCCCATATGTGATAAAACATTTATTTATTTATTTTAAAGTATGTATTTACTTTTTGTAAAATGTAACAATTCTTCAACTTATACAAAGCATTAATGTCACAAAATTATAGTCCGCTAGTGAACAGTTTGAGTGTGATACTAGCTTAAAATGACGTTTCAGTCATGACTCAAATGTCATTTCAAGCTAGTATCACTCTAAATTTTCTTAAAATCGGACCTTTGTATATACATCTTATAGTAATTGCAGCGTCTAGAATCGACGACAGCGACGCGTGTATTACCAACCAGAACTATTTATGTCGGTACTATAGTTCCAGCGCCAACGACGGGTAAAGTTTCCAACTTAAAATTCTCGACGCTGAAAATACTATAAGGTGTAGATAGATAGATAGATAGATAGATAGATAGATAATTTGATTTATTTCAACCATATTGTTTTTTTACAAGTTTACAATTTCTAAATCATATAAGCATGACTTTAAAAGCCGTCTGCCAGAGTTTGCTTTATTTTAATACAATTCGAGAAAAAAAATATACATGTATATAAAAAAAAAAAAAAAATTATAACATTAAATAAGCACAAATAGTAACATGGTTTTTATAAATCACACAGAGTTTATAGTTTTACTCGGTAAATTCTAATTTGTGTACTTAATTGCATATCAAAACAGCTCATTTATTATTTGCAATCTGTATCTTTCTGCTTTTGAAGTGTAACAAAATAGTTTCTCCCAATCTTTTCCATTTAGGAGTTCCATCATTTCAACTTGACTCAAAACATTTTTTTCGAAGTAAGCTCTTCTGATTTCCTTCAACACTGGGCACTCACCCAAGAAGTGAAATACATCTTCCCTCGTTCCTAGGTTACACATTGTACATTCAACTCTCAAATCTTCTCTATGCGGCTGATAGTTAAGCTTTTGCAGTTCTCCTCTCATCTTGAAAATTGTGGATATTTTTTTCACACTGATCTGGAAGTAGTTTCTATCTTCGAGAATGTGCTGAAGGTTTACGTATATAGATCGATGCATTGACGTCCTCGCTTTCCATATACAATCCTGCATCCATTTTTGTTCCAAGCACTTTACCATTTCATACATTTGTACCTTCCATGTGCCAAAGTTTTCTAAGGTAAGATTCAGTTGAATTCCACATACCGTTGCTAAGTTGAACCATTCTTCAAACCACAATGATTTTCATTGCAGAGCATACAGAACAGTTTTTTTAGGAAGTCTTTCATTCGGAAGAAGCATAACTTTTGTTATATAGTCAATATGCAATTTGAATGTTTTTATAAAGAGCTCAGGCAGCCCCGTTTCTATGTGCAGCATATAGTTCGGTGATGTTGATGGTAAACCGAAAGTTCTTTTCAGAAAATTTTTTTGAATTTGTTTCAACAATATCAAACTTTTCATAGCCCCATACCTGCGCGCCATAAAACATGACTGACTCCATCGTAGATTGAAAAATTCTATATTTTGCACAGTGTGATACGCATTTATTTCCTAGACAGTTTCTCCAGGTAGAGTTCAAGGCGTTTTTAGCCACTGCAAGTTTTTCGCTCAGATGTTTCGACATATTTAGATTGCTTGCGATTGTGAATCCAAGATATTTGTAGTGCTTCACGATTTCAATATCACTTCCATTGTAGGTCCAATGTTCTGTCCTGGAATACCTTCCTCCACCCTGTCTAAAAATCATAGCTTTTGTTTTTTCCAAATTAAGAGACAACCCCCAGAGTTGACAATATGTGTGAAGCCGGTTGATCATCAATTGCAGAGCTTCAGGAGCATTGGCAAAGAGAACCAAGTCATCAGCAAAAAGTAACGCCTTTATTTTAGTTCCTGCAAAATCTACTCCGCCGGCTAGATTATCAATAAGATCATCAATATACATGATGAAGCTAATCGGACTTATATTGCATCCTTGCTTCATGCCAATAAATGTTGAAAACCAGTCCGAAAGTTGTTCTCAGTTCCAAATGGCTGTTTTTGTGTCATCGTACAGGGTTTCTAAGGCTCGTCCAAATTTAAATGATACCCCTTTATTATACAGCTTGTAGAACAGCGCTGGACGACTTACTTTGTCAAAAGCCGCCTGAAAGTCAATGAAGAGTGCATACAGCTTTTGCTTTTTATCAATGAAAGTTTGCGCCATGTTTCTTAGGACAAAAATGTGATCAATTGTGCTGCGACCGGGTCTAAAACCTGCTTGACACTCATTTATTTTGGCATTCCGTTCTAACCATACTAATAATCTTCTTTGAAGAATCATTGTATAGATTTTCAGTGATGCATTTAAAAAAGAGATCCCTCTATAGTTTCCCGGATCATCAAAACTACCTTTCTTATGAATGGGGAACAAGACTGACTCCTTGAAGCTTTCTGGTAGAATTCCTGTTTCAAAGACTTTGTTATACTGTCGTGTAAGTTCATTTACAAATTCATTACTTGCATACTTAAAAAATTCCGTTGGCACTCTATCTGAGCCCGCAGCTTTATTGTCTTTTGTTTGCGATAAAGCGAATTTTACTTCGGCTACTGTGATTGTTGCATCTAAAGTTTCATTTCGATTGTAAGGCCGAGCGTAATATGGCGTCAAGAATTGTATATCAGCATTTAACAGACCTTCAAAATATGATTTCATCACATCTATTCCTAAGCTGGCACTTTTTTGGTATTTATTCATTCCATTGATTTCTCTTACTTTTTTCCAGAAGTCTTTAGCATTCTTGCATAAAGCGAGGTTGTTTGCTAGCTTTTCGAAGTATGACTTTTTTTTATTTTACAGAGCGACTTAAAATGTTTGCTGGCTTCTAGGTATAAAGTTTTAAAATACGTTGAGTCGGTTTTTCTATATGTTCTAAGCAAACCAAAGGATGTATCCCTAGCGTAAGAACAATCTTTATCGAACCATTCGCTTTTACTAGCGTTCTTTTTTTGTGTTGTAGGATTTACCGATTTGTATGCATGTTTAATAATAGCATCTAAAGAATCTATTCCTAGGGCACCATTTTCATTCTCCCGTTGTAGACATTCATTTAGACATTCATTGTACCTGGTTCTGAAGGATTGTTTCCAATGTAGCTTGGGCAGTAGTCGAAGGTCTTTCACATTCTCCTCAATAATACCATTTATATTAATAGAAATTACTAATGGAAGGTGATCAGAGAAAGGAACGGCTTCTACAGCCATGTCATCCATCAAGTACCGCCAGTCTGCGCCATGCAGACAGTAATCCACTACTGAGCTACCTCTGGGACCAATGTACGTGAATTCACCTTCATGATCTGACTTGCTGCAACCATTCACAATCTGCAATCCAAAAGTGTCACACATATCGAGTATTTTTTTTCCGTTAGTATTTAATATTTTGTCTTTTGAATTTCTTGCACAGAATAATTTCATGTTTTCTTAACCAGATTCGACGCCCAATCTTGCATTTAAATCTCCTATCATCATTATATCTTCTGTTGCATTTTTGCTTGATAAATAATCATATACTTTCATAAAATCATGGTTCCAATTGTTTGGATTCATATAAATCGGAATAAATAACAGCTTTTTTCTCTGGATTGTTATTTCGAGGACCATACCTTCAATTTCTTCATTTCTTAAGAGCTTGTACTGAGTACTCTTATGGAGTGCTTTTTGAACTCCAAAACACAAACCTCCAATGCCTCTACCTGCTGCATGATTTTTGATTGCATACACCCATTTTAATTCATATTTACTTAGCCTATTCTCTATAATATCAGCCATTACTTTGTCTACTATATGTGTTTCATACAAAAAAATTATGTCGTACTTATTTATATATTCGAAAAATTCATTAAATAGGAGCTTATTTTTAAATCCACAAATGTTATACGATAGAATTTTAATTTCTTTATTATAATTTAAATCTAACGTATTTTGTTTGGTGTCTTGGCAGACGGCTATTACCTATTGTTTCCGAATTCCGGTTGAAGTACTTGCTAAGTGAGTTGCACGATTTCCCGATGGTGGAACTCGTGGCGCTGGCGCTGTTACTATGCTGTCACTTTCAACTGTCATTCCTTCCTCGTTGTTTCTGTTTCTGTCATCGGTGTTGTTTATCATAAATTGGTCTGCATCAAAATGAATTCCTAGTTTCTTTTCAAGAATTTCGTATCCATTGCCTCCACCGCTTCTCAAACCTGTCAGGGTGCTCCAAGTAAACATTATGCCCTCTACCAGCAGCTTATCATCCCTCAATGAAATCTTCACGGACGGAGACTTTTGCTTGATTGCATGACCAACTTGGCCAAGCATAGCCCTCTTTTTTCGGCAGTTGTATGGCAGATCCTTCCGAATTGAAATGCCTGTGTTTTTTAACTTGTTTGAGGCTCTTAGTAGAGACAAGGCCTCTTCCCCAGAACGTAGCTTTACCAACACATTTTGGAATTCGGATTGATTCGGCGTCAGCTGACGGAGTTGGCTTTCATTTATGGTAGTTCCTGCCACAAAGTTAGTACACACATTTCTTGCTTTTTCCTTAACTTCTTCACCCTGGCGAGCCTTAAAACGAACGACAATATTGTTATCCGTGTGTATCTTTTGTAGATGATCGATTTGCTCTTCTAGAAATTCGCATTTTTTTTCTAATGTGCTAACTTTCTGCGTGAGTGATTTGTTCGTTTGCAATATAGCATTGTAGTCCACTCTTAGTTCGTCTATATCTTGCTTGGATGCTAGATGGCTGATCTTCCCATCTAACATAGCGGCGAGTTCCATAATGGTCATAGAGGAGACCAGGCTCCCATTTTTCTCGCTTTCGTTCATGGTGATATTCCAACCAGATTGTTTCTTTTTGGCGGGTCTTGTGATTTCTGGTGACAGTGTTTTCTCGTCTCTTATTTTCCTTTTCTCAGACATAAACACCGTGCTTTTGATTAAAACTTTTCAAGTTACGTTTAACTTAACTTTTATATAATTTAATTATTATTATTTTTTTTTTTTACTCGCTTAGATTATTTAAAATACAAAAAACTCAATCTCTTAACTTTTCCGTGTCTAGTAACTTTTCCTATAAGGTGTATATACAAAGATCGGACTATAATTTTAATTTTACGCCAATGTATTTACAAACTGAAGTGACCTTTTTGAATTGTATTTCTTTAAGTTATTATTTATTCAACTCCATTGTGATGGGACTCATAACAAAAATAATGTTTTTTTTTTCATACCGAAGTCCCCTTTTTGAATTGTTTTTCTTTTTATATGATTATGTATGAAAAAATAAACAATAAAATTTTATAAAAATTACATGAAAATCTTAGTCACTTTGTTCGGGGAAAATTAGAGATTTTTTTTCCGTTCAAGGGGAAAAATAAGTGTTTTGGTGTTAAAAAAATGGGATTTTATTTTTGAAAACCTGGGAACACTGCTACGAAGTCGCATGTGTTTTGTTTGTGATTCGAATGAATTTGTAATGAATCATTGCAAGACTTATACTTCTGTTACCTATCTCTTTTCTTGAGGATCGGGAATACTATGCTGAGGTTCCATTAGCCGGGCATTCTTTCCTTCGATCAAATCTTGCAGTGAGATGGCGCATACTCTTTACCAAATCATCTCCAGCTGTTTTGTTCAGTTCGTCGGCTTGGCCGATTGCTCCAGCAGCTCTTTGTTTGACTCGAGTTTAGGTATCACTATCGCCTTCCTTTAGACCGGATTCTGTATAGTATGTATGAAGATTGCATTTTTCCTTCGAAAGCAGTTATATTATTTTAAACAGAACAAACCGACTTCAAACACCTCCGCCGTTAACTAACAATTGATTCTGTATCAATTTAAAGGTTTCCCTCCATAAGCTGTAATTTAAAAGACATTGTCGACCCCAAAAACAGTTCTTCTTAAATGCCATAATTCCTACAATTTTTTCATCCTTCCTTATTCCACGCAACCTTCCGGAATATTCGACGGTTCCTTGGCAGGACCATGGCAGAGGCAGTGTTTTATATTATTAATGCCACATTTCATTCCTCATTCAACGCAACCCACACACCGGTCCGCCTGTAGGCTCCTGTGGCATACCACAACCGCGCCGCGCCGGCCGGGACGAAGAAATAAACCATGAAAGAAGCATTGCTTATGTTCTTACTGTCGAGTTTTTGCGGGAAATTATGAAAAGCGCTTAACGACGAATGAAATAATACAACAATCGACCGTGCGTCGCGTCGCTCGTAGTCTGACGGTCTGTCGGCCATCAACTGATTTTTCAAGTTGGGAGTTGGAAACGTGTTGTCCCTTAAAAAAACAAAATAAATGTAACAAATGAATTGAATGAAATGAAAACCCCGACTGAGAGAGTCAGAGACGTCCTTGGCCATAGTCAAGAGAATCGACGGAAATACAATTTCTGGCTGTGTTTTAACGGCCCTTTCATTACACTCATAAATGGTTGAGTTTCCTTGCCTCAGAATCCCCAATTCACAAAAAACCAAAAACGAAACCATCGAACGGAACAACAACTGTTGCTTTGAAAACAAAAGGAAAGCCTGGCTTCTACTCTTGAGGGTTGTATACACTCTTGTCCTGTCCGCATTATGGCAAGATGGAGATGGAAAATGTCCTTGCGTAGGCAGATGGCGGTGCTTAACCAACCGTCATGATGCAAACGAAGAGCACTTGGATATTTATTATGCTTTTAGTAGTGTTGCAGGGTTCGGAATAGGTATAATTCGATCAAAATAATAAACCAACAACAACTGGAATGAATCCCTACAGGCCACAAGCGAGTGTAATTTATTTTTTTTCTCTCGCTTTCATTTGTCGTCTCCTGTCAGCAGGAACAATGGCATTAGTCATCCATCAGCAATGCTGAACGGGGAGAACGCTCAATTCTTTTGCTGCTCCTGCTGCTGCTGTTGCTGATGAATGTTATTGAGAAATGAATGACGGTTGGAGCGTTTTGTGATTTAGATTAAGCGGCTGCTTATCTATAATTGATGTGATGCTTGTGTGGATTTGATATGATTGTGAATGCTTTTTGACCGAAAAAGGGAAATTACAAGAGCCCCAGAAGAGCAGTGTGTGCGGTAAGCCACTGATGGAAAAGAGAGCTGTTGTCATTTTGGGTAGGCCGTTAAGCGCAATTGTCCTGTTTTTAGATGAGTTGATATTGGGTGTGGGCATAATAATAAACGAAGGGTTTTACTAATGATGGACGGAACTATGACAGACTGAGTTAAGGCGAAGCTTTGTGTTGACCAACAGAATTTGTTTCCACCCTCCAACTACATATTAAAGTTTTCAAAACCTTTATTCGATTAAAACGGCTTGTCACAGTGCTTGTCAGTGAGATTTCAAGGGAAAAAAAATTTAATACCTAAGCCTAAGTTAGTAAAGACTAGCATCGTTTAAAATTCAAGTCTGTTTCCAGTTCACCTTAAACAATGCACTTTACAATCCTACTTAGATGGATTTGCTTGAGTAAGCCAACCACAGTAAATGTAGCTCTCACGAATGAGCAAAAACAAAGCTTTCTCTTGGCTTTGTTTCAACCATATGAGCAGAGCAACATCCAGTCCAGACAATCAAGAGGCGAGGTTTGCAGGCAATGGAGACCACTATCGTACACCTTGATTTCCATTCATAGACATCCAACAGGATTAAAGTGGAGAACAATGTCCTTTGAAGAGTCGTTTTTTTGTTAAAATGCAAACCAAAATCAAGCTGCAGCGCTGCCTTTTCATATCGAGTGATTTAACTAATCGATGTGATGTGTCCCTTAAGGAACCTACTTTAGGTGGCGATGTATTGTAGTTGATGGTTACCTCTTTGTATTGTAAAGAGATGGGGTTTCCGGTTACGTTTGCCACTCTTTGCGTATGTTGTTTTTATTTTGGCTGTTTGAATTTATTTGAAAACGATGTTCTTTGAAGGTTGTTGAATTCTGTTCGAATTTGAATAAAAACTTTACTAGTTTAAAAAGTTGCAAATTTACTTGGTAGTAGTTTGGTATAGCGTAGCATAGACCTCAAAGATGGAATTCTTGAGGCTATCGAGGACATAGGGCAGCCACTTTGCAATTTGGTTATGGAAAATTTCATGAAAAGGATATGGCCCTGTAAGCGTAGTCGTGGAGGCCATTTGGCTGATGTTGTATTCCATATGTATTCCGAGCGAATTTTTTTTATTTTCACTCCCCAAATTGTTTCTCTGTTTGGCAAAAAAAAATTTCGGCTTCTGACCCTGCGTCAGTAATTCGGTCGTGTTCAACTATACACAGCACTTGCACTGATCAATGTGAATCAATTCTTCAAAATCTTAACAGAGCACAAAAAGTGCTGGTCTTAATTTTACTCAACAGTTTACCGATATAATCTCCGCCTCTAAAACTGAAACTATTGCTTTTTCAAGTTAGCATTTAAAATCATACAAAAAAACAAAAACAAAATCAAATTTCAATGTTGTTTAAATCATTATGGACTTTTGTCTCACCTAAGTGGGTCAAAAATTCATAATCAAGGGGTCATGAGTCCACAAGAATTTCTTCTGGAATTTTGACTCACTAGGGTGGGAATGGAATTATGGACTTTTAACAAACACAAGTGGGTCAAAAGTCCATTATGGACTTTTGGCCTCTGGACTTCTGACCCTGCGCCCTCCACAGCTGGTCTGAAAAGTAATTCTTCAACTGACTTCTGTTTGCCATCGCCAATCCTTTCCAGACTGACAAGATGTTTGAGTTTAGTAAATTCGATCTGATTGAGTGCGTTGAAAACCATTGGCTTGAATTTTTCTTCATAACTTTCAGTTGCCCGTAGCTAAGTGGTTAGGTGCATTGGCTGCTAATCAGAACGTCGTGGGTTCGAGTCCTACTCGTTCCTATAGTTTTTATTTCATCTTTCACGGGTACTGCCTCTTACGAAGAATTGACAAAACTTCCAAGAGTATCAATCTGTCATGAAAAAGTACTTCTCAACTTTGCCGTTCGGAATCGGCGTTAAATTGTAGGTCCCCTCAATTCTTCACACGCACTCAGAGAATTGTTGATGAGAGTAAGCCACGTGTTCTAGAAAAAAAAAATAATGTCGCACTTCTGAAATTATAAAGTAAATGTTATTACCTTGTTTGAGACCCAATTCAAACAAATACACCTCAGCCAAAATTGTGTAGCAAGCATATGCTAACGGTGTTCATTTTAGATTCAACAAGGAGAAAATCACAACGGTATCGTTTTTCTGCACCCCAAGGTTAAGAAAAAATGGGAAGCTTATCAAACGTCCTACGTTTTAGTTTTAGTCTTTGTATATAAATTTAACAGGTTTAATCGAAATGGCATTCGACTGTAGCGCCAACTGGTTACAAGCCGAGAAAGCCATTTTTTTGCATAAGTTTGTATTGAGCAAAAAAAATTAATTTTTTGATGAAGCCGAAAAAATTGAAAAATGTCAATCTGGATAATACTAGAAGGTTTCATATACAAAAGTTTTAGTTGCGTTAAGTTTAGTTTTAGTAAAGTTTAGTTAAGTAGCGTGGTGTAGCGTGATGTAGCGTGGTGTGGCATGCGGAGCGTTGCGTACCGTATCGTGGCTTAGCGTGACGTAACAAAGGCCTGGTGGTGCATAGCATATGGAGGCGTGACGTAATCTATCGTGACATAACGTTGAGTAACGTATCGTGGCGTTTCCGTACCGAAACAATTCTTTTCGTGGCGTTGCGTAGCGTGGCGAGAAGGACAGGTAAAGGCTAAAATGCAAAAGTATCCGCTACGAAAAAAAATTAATATTATTTCTTCACTCGTTTTTTCAGTTGTTGAGCTGTCAGACAAAGCTAATGTTCTGCATATTTAAACTAGAGCTTACTTATGGAGTCACATTAACGTAATGTTTTTTTTTAACGATTTTCAAACGAAACGTGAGGTCAAAGCTCTTTTGTTATTGCATGGTATTGATAGCCAAATCTAAAGCTAGTTAGTGTTTAAGCCAATAGCAAGGCGTGGTGAGAGGGACAAATAATTCATATCTAATTTAAGTCTATGAAGATGCGACGAGATTTAGTATTGCAACTGCAATACTGTAACGAAGCGTTACAAATTTTGCTTCAAATCGCCAAGACCAAAAATAAAACCAATAAACCGAACCATCCAACCGACCGTTAAGAAAATTAAATTTGAATTCTCAAATTCAAATTCAATTTATCACCCGACCCGCTCATGCATTTTTAAACCAGAAGCTCACGTCAACGCTCATACGTTGATTCGATATGTACGTACTATATGTACATACACACCATGCATACATTTCATTATCCCATATCAACCGATGACCGATGATTAAAGAATGCATGCATTTAGTTTGTTTGCTTCCTTTTAATTCACGTTAGGTTTTTACACAAAAATTAACAAGGGGAAGTAAAATTTCAATGCAAAATCAGGTTTTCTTTCTTCCATGTGTTTGTTACCAATCCCGTGTACTGAGAAGAAATAAAACGCCGGGAAGCAAGCTGCCTACACCTTGTGTATATTAGCTTCGCCTTCTTAACCGGAAATTTTTTAGCCTAAAATTTATATTTATTTTGCTCGTCGAAGATCCACTTCTTCCAAGTGTACCTCCGAGCTCCGACTAGGAAAGGCTTCTCCTGACCTGTTTTTTTATTTGCCGGACCGATTCCACCTGTTTATTCTGTGGCTGCCCTTCTTCTAAGCGCACCACAAACAGAGAGCTGTCAAATCGGGGACAGTTCGACCGTTTATTCCCTAGTTTGGTGCTAGGGACACTAGCAGCATATTGAGATCTGCTGTTTATTCTTCGCTCCACTCCCTCTGAGTGTATCGAGGACAGAAAATCCACCTTTTTGCTTGTTTATTCTGTGGCTGGCCTTCTTCTAAGCGCACCACAGACAGAGAGCTGTCAAGTCGGGGACATTTCGACCGTTTATTCTCGAGTTTGGTGCTAGAGACAGCAGCAGCATTTTGAGATCTGCTGTTTATTCTTCGATCCACTCCCTCTGAGTGTATCGGGGACAGAAAACCCGCTTTTGTCTGCTTTTGTCTGTTTATTCTGTGGTGGCCCTTCTTCCAAGCGCCCCACAGACAGAGAGCTGTCAATTAAGATTAAGATCTAATTAAGAATTATTATTGTACGTAGATTGTAAGCTGTATATGAAATACTCTGTTATTTTAGATCATAAGAGAACTTAAATAAATTTTGGTGCAACATCGGAAAGGTTGGTCGTTATTCGAAGTTTGGAACTTTTGACCCAAGTTTTCTTGCTTTCTTTGGGATCGATCCTGGACACCCTGAGCTTACCTCAGCAATAGATAAAAAAAAGCATCACAATACCCATGTTTGTTTTACGTTACTCTCGAAAACGAATACAAAAAATGAAACTCAAAACCTGTAGAAAATTTAATTCAGAATCAAGTTTATAGTTGAATTATAATTTAATTGCTAAATTTATGGCTTCCTTTCCCAATAGCTTTAATTAAATTAAACTTCTTCTTGCCTGTGGATGTGGATATTTTCTTTCAAGACTCTGGTATATCTGCAAGGGTTATAAAACCTTCGTCACGAAGTTCTTCCTTTTAAGTCACCCATAAAAGAATACGACAGGATTAATTCGAACTGAATATTTTTTTTCAAAACAAACACGATCTCCATTTCTAATCAACAAAAGTGGTTTGTGTTTGTGACATCGATTTATTCGTCCAGTTTCTATAATTCTTCAATTAAATCTTAAGAGCATTTATATTTTTTTTTCTCTGAAAAAAGAAAACCCATAGCTTATCATTCACTTACCAGATGAGTTTCATTTGTTTGCTGAGCAGCAAAAAGATGATGCGAAAGTAGCAGAAGAAGAAGAAGGGTTTCCGTTTTGCACCCCAAATAATGAAAACAACTTAATTACATGGTTTGTATAGATACCACAAGTAAAAAGCCTCTTCTTACCGCAAACATAACGTTTAATTGCCACACATAAAGTTAATCAAATAACAAGTCTTCCAGCAACACCATAGATCCCCCAATCCTCACACTCCTCCACATAATACCGCAAGAAATATTCCCATCTTTAATTACTCAGCTCTATACTCGTACAACCGAGCTATAGCTATGCTTAAGAATGTCCTGTATTCGAGTGGTCAAGGCAAACGGTCGCCCGGCTCTAAGGATCTTTTATCATAGTGGTGGTGGTTCTGTCCTAGAAGTCATGTAATCATAAAAGGAATATTTCAGAAATGACTTAGTAACCTTTGTGCTTGCCATCACTGGTGGGTGGGAATGAGTTCAGTGGGCATTTCGGTACGACCGAAAACACAAAAACTTTAATTCTTAAAAATAGGGCGTGGCAGGTTGTATCTATGGTTGTTTATGAGAATTGCAAGATATTCGTCTTAAGAAATATTATGCAAATCTGTGAAACAAAACAAATTAGTTTGGTAAACTTTGATAACAATGGAAGCAAGGCATCTGCCTTGAAGGGAGTTGAGCCGTGAAACAGCAACAGAATGAACCAGCAACCATGCTTTCCGCATTCACCGAAATAGTAAGTTCTGTTTTATCTTTTATTTTTTTGTTTACTGTGTGAAGTAAGTCTTGGAAAGTCCAAATGGTATAGGACTTGGATTGAGCGCTATGTAAGTTCAAAAAAAAAAACAATAAGCAACACTTGTAGTATCTCGTTCTCTCGTTTTGACTATGAAACAATGTCCCTAAAAGAGTACAAGACAAGAGGATAGAACACGGATACAGAGGCACTGCTGGCTCAACTTATTCTTCTGCCAACCGAGTAATTAAAGAACAAAACTTTACATTTTAATGCGTACGACTATCTGTGCATAGAAACTTTTTGCTAAAGAAGTTCAAAAAAGAAGCATCTTTTAACAAGTAGGTACAGTTAGATGTGTAGCTGTACGTATATAAAATTTAAGTGTTGATGTCCGTTTTCCTGTTGGCACAGACATTATTTATAGTTGGTAAGATACTGCAACTTTAGATTTGAGTAATTCTTTTGCAGAAAGTTCGTATTGATAGTTTAAGTTTGATATTCCTCGAAAGTTTCGTCTCCTGAGGAATTTTTTTTAAGTTTCAACATTTTAGTTGATTTAATTAGTGCGACTACATGCCGTTTCTTTTCAGTTTCAAGGTCCATGCTTCTGCACCACATAGCAGGACTGGGATGATGAGGGTGTTATACAGTTTTACTTAGTTGCTCGAGCGAAGGGCTTTTCCACTCCATTGCTTTCTTAGTCCAAAGAAACAGCGATTAGCAAGAGTTATTCTCCGTCTGATCTGGGAGGTTCTGCTACCTCGAAGTTGTATGCGTCTATTGTGACGTTCTAAAAAGGGAATCGTGCAGTGAAATTAAAGACTATTTAGATGCTGTGTACGGTGTTTCTTCCCCTTCGATGACAACTTTCGAAAATTTGTTTAACGAGGCTCAAAATGGTTACACGTCGTTTTTGATAAACCACATCCAGGTAACCCAACAGTGTCTTTGGCATGCATGAAATTTGAATTGAGGAAACGGGCCGGCCGCACAACCGTAAGACCACTTCAGAGTAGTGTAAAACGATGCGCTGTCTGTTTAAGTGCAATCTGATTGGTCAATATCAATGTGGTGTTAGAGGAGGAAAGCCAACAATTGGCCAAATTTTCATTTTGTGGCAGATCCTGGAAAAAACCTTTGTTGCCCAAGGCGATGCTCTGTCATGCGTTTTCTTTAATATCGTTCTTGAGAAGATAGTGCAAAACTCCACCGTGAACACCATAGGCTATCTTCCTCTCTAGGATAATATCGTAAGACTATGTAACATACTCATCATCCCAGTTAATGCTGTATGTTGCAGAAGCAACAAAATGAATGACAAAATCGAATGAATGTGCGTTAGGCTATTTCGAGAGCAAAGTTCTCCGGGTCATCTATGGCCCTGTGTGCATTGATGGGGAATTTAGAAAAAGATTCAACAGCGAACTTTACGGGTTGTTCAATGACAAGGACTTGGTCAGAGGGGTCAAGGTCCAGAGACTCAAATGGCTCGGCCATTTAGAGTGGGTGGACACCAATGCTCCGACCCGGAAAGTTTCGACACCATTCCCGAGGGGCGAAGAAATAGAGGAAGATCGTGGCTCAGGTGGCGCACCCAAGTAGAAGAAGACCTCAATCATATTGGAGTGCAAAACTAGAAACAGCTAGCTAGAGATCGTAATGGCTGGCGGAGACTGTTGGTTGAGGCCCAAGTTCACAACGGACTTTAGCGCCACCTTGCCTTCACAAAATGTTAGATCAACAACACATAAAAAAGAGAAGCAAGCTAACTCAATTTTTTTCCATCGATTACCGACTTGGAAAACCGATTCTAACTGGAGTTGAAAAAAATTAAAACGATTTGATCCATCACTAGTTTAAGGACTTGTCATTTTAATCATAGTAAAATTAGGCTGTTGCAAAAATGTTTAAGCTTCCCAATATTAACAACAATTTCGTGAAATAATTTCTGGCGCTTTTGTGGAAACACTTCCAGAATAAAATGAAAGAATTAATATGTAAGGCCGTGTGCGAATTCAGCTAAAAATGGGTTAAAAATTGACGTTTGGTTAAATTTTGACACTTCGCATTATTTGACTAGCTGCTGAGCAGGTTAAAATATGACAGTAGTGGTTAAAAATTCATCCATTTTTATTTTTTAACCACAATTTATCCAATTCGCACACGGCCTAAGACAAAAAAATAGAAACTTCCGGTTAGACAAGTTAATGAGAGGAGAAAGAAAATAAAGAATTCATTCGATGGCATGCTTCAGAACAGATCGTAAGTCTTTTTATTCCTGTGATTTATTTCAGACATTTTTGTTGCTCAAAGTAAAATAAATTATGCTTAATCTACCTTGATTTAGTTTCTTCTAGTTAAAAAAAAATAACCAAAAACCTTCATTGCAAACCCAGTCCCTTTAAAATTTAAATAATTTTAAAATTTCATCTTAAAAACACGAACACACCCATTCATCTTGAAGCAACATTCATATTAATCAGTTGTTTGCTTAAACCACCCTCTTTCCAGAACTCGAGACTTGCCATCACATCCCTGTTTTAGAGCCTCTCGCCCAACTTCAGCATTCTTTGGCTTTTCTTGTTTCCAACTCTGTGAATTGGGTTATGAAATATTAGCATTTCACTTTGAAGCAACTATAATTCAAGTCAAAAGTCTTAATGGTCAATACACGAAACAGGAGTAGCAGCGGCTGAAGCAACTGAAACGCTAGCGGTTTGGCAAACCATAAAGAAAATACACTTTATTAGAATAGAGAAGTTATAATTGTACCCGCAGGTGATATTACGATTATTATGATTGTTTCAAGTAGAGTGAATTTCCAAAATACACCCGGCACTTGAGCTCAAACGCTGACGCTTGACGCTGCTGCTGAATAGAAAGTTCTTCATCAAAATTTTATGCGAAAATTGAAAACGCTCTCTCTCTCTTCTTTATATCAAACACATCATATACAACTGCCTATAAACAATACATTATACAAGTACTTTATGTCCTGCCCCACTTCCCGCTCTTGACAAAATACGAGTCCCGAATATCATTTGCATATATTTTTAGCTCAGTAATTTGCATATTGTAAGCCGAGGAATGAATGAATTCATTCAAGGAGTGTTCAAAACTTCTTTATATACCTTAGCTCCCCTTTTTTCCGTATTCGCCTGTGTTTTAATACTTATGTTGGTAAATTCCATGAATACTTTGGTTGGTTTTTGGGTTACTTGCGGTCTTGGAAGAGACTTAAATGGGTTGGGAATTTGTTCCAGCCAGAACGAAACGTCACGAGCAAAAAGCTCAACTTCTTTCTTGTGGTGAATTTCGAATTCGTATTCCCGTATAATGCAGAGCTCAATGTGAACCACTATAGTCGTAATCAGTCAGTCACCACATATTCAAATCGAATCGAATAAGAACACACGAACTTCGTTACACGTAAGGGATGGGATGTGCTCCCCAAAGAAGCAGTGCGGAGTACTCGAGAATGTTTGCTATTCATCGAGAGCAAGACTCTTGTTTTCCTGATCCTAGACGCCGATGATTGAAGACAAAGTTGTCTCGTCTTCATCTGTGATGTCTCAACTGCATTTTCGTTTTGTGGTTAAAGGGCTTCTACACCCGTTTGGATGTCGATTCATCTTCAATTTTCCGACAGACGACACAGAGAATGGAAGCATTTTGAAGTTTTGCGGCTTTGATGCAAAATAATCAGCAAAACCGATAGAATGACTTTTCCAAAGATTTATGACTTTTAACGCCCATAGTGATTCCGATTTTGTGGTCTGCCTGCACACATTTGTGAAAGAAGATTTCTATGCGAGGCACATTTAACATTTTGAGTCTAGGATTCGACCGCATGATTTGACTTTTAGTCACAAAAATACCTTATGGCAATGTGAAGTCAGTGAGAATGAAATATTGCTATCTGCTATGTGATTAAGAGTTTCATTATTATTGTTCTTGATGGTAGAGCATTGTACTTTTTTGTTGGAGACTTTTTTTCCCATCGGGTGTGTTGGGGCAATTATCAATATAGTTTATGGGTATTAGAGCTGGTGGAAAATGTGTGTTAGAAGATCAATTTAGATAGCGGTTTTGATTTATTTTTACTTTCGACATTTGGGTACTGGCAAGTATGGCATTCATTAAAAATTCTGGAAATTCCAATGGATATGAAATAAGGAACTTAAGGAATCTGTTCGAATGTCCTTCCTGAAACTTGTTAGGTATGAGTTTGAGACAGTTGTTCACATCCATATTTCAGGCTATGATAAGTTTGCTATAAGTCCTTTAAGCTAATGTCATCATCCACCTTGTGTGAATGTATTTATTTATTTTATACTTTTTGCAATAAATTCGCACTTAACGGGTTTTCGGAGGAATTTATTTGTGAATAATATGAAAATGTAAGTATGCAAGAGGAAAAGAAAAAGTGTTGGAAAGAATTTCACTTTCGCGATGTTTAGTTGAGGAACAATTCTCTGCACTTGATTGTACACTTGATTGATCACAACAAAGCTATTTATTCGTTTTTGATTAATTCCAAAGAACGACAGACAAAACGAAAGATCAAAAGATAGGCACACTGAAGATTTTGAAAGTCATTCATTATCGTTAGAGATGTTTCGAACCTTAAATTTTGTAAAGCGAGTACTCGAGTTGGTTTTTTTTCGTAATCCAAGTTGCAATTCGGTTTGCTCAGCTCGAGTTGAACGAGTCAACTCGGTTTGCCCCGAAAATCGATATAGAAAACACTTATAAAACGGAAAAAATGAATTTTATAATCCGTCAAAAACTTCGCCATTCACTGATGAAATTGTACAGTCAATGGCTGATATGAGATATAGGATACGAATCGGGAGCGGTATTTCGTTCTAGATGTAACCGTATTGCCCCAAAACCGTCTAGAAAAAACTTTTTGACATTTGACAACTACAAAACTGCCTTTAAATACGAGTAACCTCGAGTAAGCATACCGAGCTGACCCATCAATAGGTCATGATCAGACTTTGATTTATAGTGCCACGACAGGTAATAAAACACCAAAACTTGATACAGAGGAGGAAAGGATTGATAACACACCATAGTCCAGTGAATCGTCAAAAGCTTTCTATGATGATGGCTCCAAGATGGATACTGGTGTGCGTGTGGCTGCAGGAATCTATTTTTAATCTCTAGGGTTAACCAACTCTCTTATAGCTGAACTTCGTGTATAATGCGATTTTGATCACGCAAGTACGCTTAAGTGAACCAGCGAATGTACACGAACCCTATGACTAAACCATAATGTAAATTAAACTACGTTTGTTCACTTTTCGTTCAAATTTTACTAGTGCGATTACATTCACTAGTTGCTTATCAATTTGACAATTTTAAGAAGAGAAGGCCAAGCCCACTTCTTTTGCTTACTTAAGGAAATTTTCTTGCGGTTTTTTGATATAAGCTTAAGTTGGGTTTTTATGCTTCCAGAGTAAAGTAGTGTCTTCCAAGCGGAGGTCCTGGCAATGTCAACAGCTTATAAACATTTATTAATGACGACGACGTTGGCACGGGTTGATATCACCACACTGATGGCCAAGCGGCAATAAAAATGATTACTATAACTGAGGTTGAATCAAAGATTGTTTCTTGCTGCTGTGAAGAGCTTAAAGTTGTTGGCACGTGGCAAAGCATTAGACTCTGCTGGGTCCCAGGCCACAGCAGTATACCAGGCAACGAAAAAGCAACGCAATTAGGTACACAACAGGACATAATCTTAAGAAAAAGATGAGACTTGGTCCAGATGATATATGTAGAGTATGCGGTGACGAGACTGTCTCTGTAACTCCCCCGCACATTTCCGCCAAAGGAAGAATTTGCTTATTTCCCTAGAGATTTAGAAGAACTCTCTAGGACTCTAGGTACTAACAATTTGAACTTTGTCAATGCCTCTAAATGGCTTGATTAACTGAACTCCCAAATATTTTAATCAGTTTGAGTAGCAATACCTACGCACAATGGATCTACATTCATCTAAGTTTGACGGTAACGACAACAACTGATTTTTCTGTCATCAATCATCTTGTTTCTTCTTTTTGGAAGTTTTTGGTTTTGAAGAGCCATGTCTTGTTCCAATGAAAGTGCGTGCGTGCGTTGCTTTTTGACAGTCGATGAAACATGGATCCACTGATACAGACCTGAGACCAGGGAACAGTCGAAACAGTATGTCTCCGAAGGTTGCGAAGAAAAGGTGTTGGCCATCGACCGTTTACTTGGATTCACAAGGTATGATCCATCGACAATTTCAAAATGGACAAAACAGTCACACTCACAACTGGACTAAACAGCATGCCATAACTGGGGCAGGGACATTACTCCACGGGACATAAGTCCATAATGGAATTATGTCCCACTTAGGTGAGACATAAGTCCATAAATCGATTTTGGACTTAAGTCCCACTTTGGTGGGACATAATTCCGCAATTTTTGTTTGATAAATGGGACATAAGTCCACAATTTTTTAATTCATCAAACACCATGAACAAAATAATTATTTTATTTTAAAATTTGAGCCTTTATGGTCACAATAAACATAAAACATTTGAAATAATTTACATTCATTTCTTCTGACTTCACTTAATTAGGTTGCCGTGTCATAAGGCCATATTTCGAAACATGATCATATAACACGTTGTTAAATTGTCATACAGCCATATTGTCACTTTTCTAAAGCGCCAAATGACGCTTGTAATAATTTTTTCCTGAAAAAATATCAATATTTCAAAGTTTAAATAGAAAAAGATTTATAAATAACAAAAATAATATATTTAAAAAGGAATTTAAACAAGACAAATATTCATGTAATGTACTTCAACACTGACTACTTTTAATGCTTTCTAAAATTCCTGTGCAAATATTCCAGAGAATTTCGTTATTATTTTTACATGAGTTTATCTTTAGAAAAAATTATGAATTTACAAAGATGGATTATAATTATTTATTTATTTGATTTAAAATTTAAATGAAAAAAAAAATAATCGTCATTCGCGCAGCGGAAATTTTTTTTTTCCCCACAGAGAATCAATTTGGGGTGTGAAAATAAAAAAATTCGCGCGAATTTTTTTATTTTCACACCCCAAATTGATTCTCTGTGGGGCAAAAAAAATTTCCGCTGCGCGAATGACGATTATTTTTCCGCTCACGCGTGTGTTTTATTTTCACATCTCTTGGGCACCCCTCGTTTCGCTTTGTGCGAATAAAGGTTATTATTTTTCCTTTAATTTAATATCAAGAAAATAAATTAAAATGTATTCTTGAAAATTCATTATGTTTTCTGTAGTGTTAATAACAAAATGTCGCAAGTAAATATGGCAAAATAACGCTCTTGAAAAGTGACAAATAGCCTTATGTTCCAATATGGCTATATGATAATTTCACAATGTGTCATATGATACGTGACAATATGACACGGCACCATATCCTTTTCTTTCCTCTCTAATGAGTAGCAAGTCAGAAGAAATGTATGTACATTCATATGATTCAAATTATTGAAGCCAATTTATTTGTTTGTAATACAATAACTGTATTTATATAAGAAAAGTGTTTGGATATCAAAGCAGAGAAAAAACTGAATAAGAGGATTGAAATCACTTGGATTCTTCAGACAACGGATTTTCAGGACCATAAAATCTCGTCCAAGAGCAACAACAAAACATATTGAGAAATGGGACATAAATCCAGAATTATTTTTTGCGGAATTATGTCCCGCCAAAGTGGGACTTAAGTCCAAAATCGATTTACGGATTTATGTCCCACCTAAGTGGGACATAAGTCCATTATGGACTTATGTCCCGTGGAGTAATGTCCCTGCCCCGCCATAACTCTGTTGTTAAGTGCTTATGTGTAGTCAGTTCTATTTATTCTGTTCTGATCCTACATCACATCTACTATAATAGTATTTTCTGCTACATGTGTCACGTCGGTGATTTGGTGATACTAGAACTTAATTTAACAAGAACTTGAACAATAACTAATTGAAAGGTTTTGTAATGTATTTTTTGTTTACTTTTCTGATGAGTTCTGCTCAGCTAAAACCTATACTTTAAAGCAATCAAACAAACAAAGATCTATTCAATTCATTCCATTACATTCAATTACTTTTTTAAAAGTGCTCTCAATGCCCCATGCAGCAGAGAGCATGTTGTGTTGATTTTATGATTCGATTTTGAGGGAAAAAAACACAACACAAAATAATCCGTTTATTTATTTTTCTCTTGCAATATTTCATCGATGTGCAAAAAAAAAAAAGAATGAACTGTTTCAAAAATATTTTCTCTATTAGAAACTCCAGAAGGACCATATCATAAAAATTCCAAATGTAATTCACACGAATTCAAGCGTGAAAATGGGTTTTGGCCATAGACAATCGGAAATAAATATCCAAGTTAATATCGGAAAGAGTATTCGATCAGTATCTTAATAGGTTTTGTCCCATTGACCGCAAATCGAATGTACATTCTCCCCACGCATAAATCTCCATGACTAAGCCACCTTTGACCTAGAGCCTTTGTTAATGGCAACAACGGCTTGATGTTGTTGTTTTTTTCTCTCTTTCTGGGACTGGATGCCAAAAATGCCATCAAATGCCAGCCAAGTGATGATGGTGGCTCCTTTGGTGATTCGTGCGGTTTGTGAGTTGTTGTTTTTTTTATATTGTTTGTATCCTCCCGAAGGATATTGTACACTACCTAAGAGCATCACATAAAAATCTAATCCTCTTATTGAATGGAGGATAACGAACATATCAACAGATCAGAGCGCTGTTGTTTGCCGTTTGCTGTTAACAGTGGAAAAAGTTTAATTATTTATGAGGGGGCGAGGGCACCATCTGTAGTCTTGTTCAATGACGATGATAGGGATCCAATATATCCAATCAAACGATGAGCTGTCTGTGTAAAAGGCCTTGCTTCAGATGTGAGGACTACAAAAGGAAACATAGCAATTTCCTGTAATTATACAAAAACATTCAATTTTTATTTCTTGTGTTCGTCTTATATTGACTGAGACGAGGAGATTCATCACAGTTAAAAAAAAAGAATTCTTTATTTCTAAGGAAGAATAGCTTCGAAATCCTGTTTTCTTGAGGATTTTCTTTAGTTTAAATATATCATTGAAACTTTGGGTGTGGTTTTTGATATGACATGTAAACTGTTACAACTCAAGGTTCGATAAATGTATTGCTTCCTTCCTCAATCCTTTATTTGGCGATAAGGCCCATCATATGTACCTGGGCCTCAAGCTTGCTTTATATAAGTATACAGTTTCACATACCAAGTCGGCGTGCATCGGCCTCAACTTGATCACTTCACCAGAGATGAGGTCTGCCTCTGCTCTTGGTTCCTTAGGCTTAGCTCACGGGCTAGAGCTTCTATGTTTCTTTGCTCAACAGATACCTATCTAAAGCGTAAATGAAAGTTTTTGGCCATTGGCTCGTACAATTCATAGTTGTACGGTCTTCTCCAATTAGACGCAGCAGCGAGCATTCTCCAACGCCATTCTAATAAGTCGTATCAGTTGGGGAAGAATACCAAAACTCGACAAAGTGCGGTATAGTTTGGTTTTGTGTTATTTAACACTGCAGTTAGGCTGCGTCCGTCAAACAATATAAAAGTGTTCAAACAACATAAAAGTGCGGTATGGTTTGTTCCTGTTTACACTGTCATAAGCTGCTTTAACAACGATGGTTTAAGTTTAAAAAGTCTATTACTGTAATTTCAATTACATAATATGAAAAAAAACACTATAATGGTAGCCAAGTGTCCAACGTGTGGTAATACAATTTCAAGATCGAAACCAGGCGTAAAGTGTGCCGATTGTAACAATGAGTACCACTTTAAGTGTGGAAAGATAAGTAAGGCTATAATCGCTGACATAAATTCAGGAGCAGTAAGATGGATACATCTCCATCTTACTGCTCCTGAATCCATGCCAAAATAATATTAATCTCAATTCATCGACCATTATGCTTGGGGAATATGTCTGACCCGGAATCTGAAGATTTCTCTAGTTCTTTAAGAAACATAGAGGAAGAAATTAACAAAATAAAATCAACACAGATGTCCTTCAATAGTTCCATAACGAATATCTCGTCAAAATTAACGCAACTTAATAAAATTGCAACTGAAGTTACCGAAAACAGGCGCAAAATAGAGTCACTGGAAGATGAAAATCGCGACCTCAAAGAAAAATTAATTGCCTAAACAGGAACGGCGCATAAGTGGACTGGAAAGATTGGAAAAACTGAAAATCAAATCATCATTAAATATATTTCAGCCATGGAATCAGAGAATTTAAGGACATATTCAACAATATTTAATCGATTCTAAAGGGCGTTCCAATCATAGAAGATGACGTCATCGAAATTTTCCGAAAACCAATGTAAAAGCCTCAAGGAACCAAATCCGATGTAAATGCTTTAAATCGCAACACTCCAATAATTGCAATTTTTGTGAAACTAAAAAGCAAAAACTCCAGGAATATTTTCTTTGCAGCAGCCAGAGCAGAACCTCATATCAAAATATCTGAATTGGGTTTCAATGTTGATAATTTGGACAGTCCAGTTAGCACATAAAGAGACTCATAATTTTAAGTATTTATGGACCAAACATGGAAAAATATTTATGAGGAAAGATGACACCACTCACATTTATAAAATCACCAACTTTTTTGATCTAAAATAAGTTATATAGTAAGATCATTCACTTTACACAATAACAGTTCTTAATTTTGCACATTATTAATCATGAAAATCAATATTTACTATCAAAATATCAACCGTATGAAAACAAAAACACACGAAGTCAAATTAACACTACAAAATTCTAATTATGATTCAATATGTCTCACTGAAACAAATTTATCAATAGCAGCGAAATTTTCGACAATATATAATAACTAGCTGACCCTGCAGACTTCGTACTGCCTCAATCGATAAATAAAAGCTCAAGGCTTTGGTATCCCCCTAGTACTCTGCCCGCTACCCTCTACCCGTTAACCAAATACCCTCTACCCGCTTTTCGCTACCCTAGTAACCACTATGATTGTCCCCCTTTTTTTGCTGATTTTTACGTTAGATTGGCCCAAAATTTGATTTTACTCAGGCTATATCTAAAGCGAATATTTTATAAAAATGCATTGAGGATTGAGCGAATATAGAGTCCCTACCGGACATACAAACTTAACAATGCAGCTCAAATTATATGCAAAAACTTGATTTAATGTTTTGAAGTTCTTCAAGCTCTTGCAGAGTTTACCAAGTTCCCAATCAAAAATTTTCCATTTTTCCGTTTAAAAATCAATGCACTTACAATTACTTAATTACATGCAGTTTTCCTTTGAAAACCAAAGAGTTTTCTGAGTTTCTCATAAAGAACTCTCTATTTTCCATTCGAAAACCCATTTTGAAATTTTTCAGTTTTCCATTTGTAAACCAATGCACCTACAATTAGATGCAATTTTCCCTTTGAAAACCAATGAGTTTTCCGAGTTTTTTATGAAGAACTTTCTATTTTCCATTCTAAAATTTCCCAGTTTTCCATTTGGAAACCAATGAGTTTTCCAAGTTTTTCATAAAGAACTTTCTATTCTCCATTCGAAAATTTTCCAGTTTTCCATTTGAAAACCAATGAGTTTTCCGAGTTTTTCATAAAGAACTTTCTATTCTCCATTCGAAAACCCATTTCGAAATTTCCCAGTTTTCCATTTGAAAAACAATGCACCTACAATTACATGCAATTTTCATTTTGAAAACCAATGAGTTTTCCAAGAACTTTCTATTTTCCATTTGAAAACCCATTTTGAAATTTTCCAGTTTTTTATTTGAAAACCAATGCACCTACAATTATATGCAATTTTCCCTTTGAAAACCAATATTCATAATGCGAAATTTTCATGCACGTAGATTGTGGAAACTTAAATCCATGCCTTTTTAAAATTTCGATGTTAAAATTTTCTTTTGCACAGAAAATCATGCCCAAGAATTCGCGTGTAAACATTGTCGTAGTCCAAACGCTTAAGTAGGAGTTCAGCCTTAAATATAATAAGGAAGAATGAAAAGGAAAAGAAATGAAATGAAATGAAAATAGAGAGACATTTCAAAAAATTGATGTCGCCTCGCCTGTCACTCTGTCAGTTTCCTGAATTTAAAAACAAAATTTCGGGTAAGTAAATTAAAAATCAATGGCGCAAAATTATAGTCCGCTAATGAACAATTTTAAGAGAATTTTGTGTGATACTAGCTTAAAATGGCGTTTGAGTCATGTCTGAAACGTCATTTTAAGCTAGTATCACACTAAACTTGTTCATTAGCGGACTATAATTTTGCGCCAATGTTTTTTGTTCTTATTAACTAATTCTTTTCTTTACAGAACCTCCTACTGCACAATCAGTGCATGGGAGAACAGTTTGTCAACATTTATAAAGTATGACTTTTGTTTGTTTATTGGTTTATCCACTACAAACATACAACCGACAAACAAACAAAAGTCCTGCCATATATATTAGTATAGATATGACTGACTGACTGACTTCACAGTACTTCGCACATAAATGTGACGAACTACAGACACATAAATAGATTCACCAAATTTAACACAATACTTCGCACATAAATGTGACGAACTACAGACACATATGTAAATAGATTCACCAAATTTAAAAAATATTATAAGCATCTAATGTCCGATTCGTTTAAGTCGTTATTCTGTTGTTTTTGATATACCTTTCTCACGAACCAATTTACTTTTTAAATCACCTTTAATAAGAAATCAAAAGTCCCACAATAAATTGTTTTCATCGTACGATATTCGATAACATTAAAGCTGTAATTTTAAGAATTGTTTGTGAATGTGGCTCATCTTTCATTTCTATTTTTAGAAATCTCATTTTCTAACCAATTTATTAATTTAAATTTACAAACAAAAATATTGTGTTCTTTTGTGTTCGCGTTTGGTTTAGGCTTTTTCATATACATAGGGGAGAGTGGGTATTTTTGGGACACAGGAGGAATGGGACTTAGGCATTTTCTCAATTCCTACAGTTGTTTTTCTCTTTCCTTGTATGACAGATTCTGTCTTCAGTCTGTCCCCATCCCTCAACAAAACAAGTTGTGTCTAGGAAAAAAATTACGAAGTGGAGATTAAAAAAAGGTAATTTATGCATAAAAAGTAAAACATCTGTGTAAACTTTGAGTGATTTTTTTTTTAATGTGTGAACTTACTGCGCAAAAGAGTGTAATAATTAGGTAGCAACACCATTTTTGAAGTGAATTCATCGTTGTTTTGTTTAATTATTGCCACACAAAAAGTGATATTATAAATTATTTATTCAAAGTGCCACGCAGGATGATTGGGACATCACTATTCCACCCTATAGTTGTCCCAATCCTATTGATCGCAGGAGGAATGGGACAAACCCAATCCTTCTCCTCGCAGGAGGAATGGGACAAAGTGAGTTGGTTCATGAAATGATTTTTTGCTTTTCTTCTGTCGGACTTTCGCCTTCTTTTTAACTGAAAATAGGTTGCCAAAATGTTATTTTATCTTTAGAAATTAATTTTGCTCAGATACGATCTATAAGATCTCGGCAAATGTAATGTATTCGAAAAGTGTCCCATTCCACCCCATAGTTGTCCCAATCGTCCTGCTCGTAGGAGGAATGGGACAAAGTGAGTTGGTTCATGAAATTAATTTTTTGCTTTTCTTCTGTCGGAGTTTCGCCTTCTTTTTAACTGAAAATAGGTTGCCAAAATGTTATTTTATCTTTAGAAATCAATTTTGCTCAGATACGATCTATAAGATCTCGGCAAATTTAATGTATTCGAAAAGTGTCCCAAATATACCCACTCTCCCCTATATATTTTTGTTTTTTCTTGTCTTTTTAGTAGTCTTAATACTTTAATTAATTATAATTTGAAGTGCTTATAATCAAATTTCTTTTCTTTATATAAAGTTTAAGTTTAATCTCTTTATAAATATTGAATTTATTAAATACATAGCTTGTTAAAGGTTTGTAATAGACGTAAGTTTATTAGAAGCTGTTAGCTATTTTATGATCAATAGCTGACCCCGCGAACTTCGTCCCGCCACCCTTCAGAGCAACTCCAATAACAATTTTCCCTTTGAAAACCAATGAGTTTTCCGAGATTTTCATCAAGAACTTTCTATTTTCCATTCGAAGACCCATTTTGAAATTTTCCAGTTTTCCATTTGAAAACCAATGCACCTGCAATAATTTAAAAAAAAAATTCCCTAAGAACCATCTACAGACTAACACGAACAAAAATTTAAAAAAATTAGCCAAATCCGTCCAGCCGTTTGTGAGTTATTC
The DNA here is from genome assembly GCA_943590905.1 of Sphaerophoria taeniata. NCBI lineage: Eukaryota > Metazoa > Arthropoda > Insecta > Diptera > Syrphidae > Sphaerophoria > Sphaerophoria taeniata. The sequence continues at coordinate 34,101,295 of OX016541.1, forward strand.
GATCATACACGAACAGGATTTCATTTTTATATATACAGGGTGTCCCAAAATTCAACGATAAGCCGGAACCAGGGGGTGGTCCTATTCATGACTGCATGAAAAAAAAAATATTAAAAAAATCAAACGCCATTTTGTTTCAAATTACAACAAAAAATGTAAATTCTCAAAAAACAAAAATCTCTCTTGACATTTTTTGCTACTGTGACCACAATTTTTCATTAATTTTTGATTTTATATTTTGATCAGAATCAGAAAACATATAGCATCCTTTTCTAGTTTCCGAAAATTCCAAATTTTCAGCGGTTGTTCCACGACAATTAATCAAAAAAGTTTTTTTCCATAAAATTTTAATTTTTTTTTAGTTTCAGTCCACTTTCAGTCATCGTGGTTATAAAAAAATGTATGGATACTATCATGGCGTATTTTTTTTTAATTGGCGCAGCTTATCAAGATTCTAAAATGGTATAACACTTTGGCATAATTTGCCAGACAAAGAAGTACTGCATACTTTTTCATAACAACAACCGATTTTCAAACAAAAAATTTATTCAGAGAAATCACTTCACTTTATGGAAAAATTTGGTTTTTCTTCAAAATTTAGTACGATCTGTTTCCACTGTTTTTTTAATTCCATTAATGTGTTAATTTCAAGTGTGGTTTTGAATTTGTGCACTAATTTTAAACAAATTCTTGAACTTTCATCATTTTTATCATGCCATTGCCGTATGCCCCCTTGGATACGCAAACATGCAAATAGTGTACGGAAAATGCTGGTGCAATGCTAATTCTGCTACTCGAATATACCGAGAAAGGTACAAAAATGCTGGAAGATACCCAGATTATCGAGTTTTTATAAATGTTAATCAAGAGTTTTTGGAAGGCCGTTTAGAAAGAAGAAGTGCTAGAAGACCAAGAGCAGATGGTATTGACAAAGTAATCACGGAAACTGAAAACGATTCAATAACATCGTATATTGATGCAGGTGGCAAACAGTTCGAACATTTACTGTCAAAAGGAAACAAAATATGTTTGTACTCCCAAATGGCGCTTATGCATTTATTCTTATTTATAATTTTTGTATTTTAATTGTATGAACATTTTGACGATTTAAAATAAACAAACAGAAAATATTTGGGCCCAAATAAAACGTGCTTCATTCTGAAATCTCATAAAGTCATAAGGAAGTGATTTCTCTGAATTGAAATTTTTTTTGAAAATCGGTTGTTCTTTTGAAAAAGTATGCATTACTTCTTTTTCTGGCAAATTTTGCCAAAGTATTATACCATTTTAGAATCTTGATAAGCTGCGCCAATTTTTAAAAAAAGATGCCATACATTTTTTTATAGCCACGATGACTGAAAGTGGACTGAAACTAAAAAAAAATTAAAATTTTATGGAAAAAAACTTTTTTGATTAATTGTCGTGGAACAACCGCTGAAAATTTGGAATTTTCGGAAACTAGAAAAGGATGCTATATGTTTTCTGATTCTGATCAAAATATAAAATCAAAAATTAATGAAAAATTGTGGTCACAGTAGCAAAAAATGTCAAGAGAGATTTTTGTTTTTTGAGAATTTACATTTTTTGTTGTAATTTGAAACAAAATGGCGTTTGATTTTTTTAATATTTTTTTTTCATGCAGTCATGAATAGGACCACCCCCTGGTTCCGGCTTATCGTCGAATTTTGGGACACCCTGTATATATGTAGATAAAGAACAAAAATTCCCAAAGTAAGAAAAAAGAAATGAATACAACTTCTATTTGTTTCTCAAAAACATCATTGATTCTCTTACTTGAATAGAAGATCAAAAATAAAGTTTTATCAAAGAATAACAGTAGACACGTTCATAAAGTGGACCTGGTCATGCGGAAATGAAAAATAATACATTTCCTTAAAAGTTTTGATATTCTCAAATTTCATACCCTCCCTAGACATGGACTTGTTTCCTGTTTCGATCCCTCTTGCCCTTTTTTTCGAAACAACTCTAAGAACTTTCAATAAGCAACTACAACTTTCCCATTTTCATAGACACAATTCAACTCCAACCAACGACCCACCGACACCACTAGACATAACGTGCAATGTCCAAGACCGGAAGAGACAACCATGACCATAGTAGAAAAGATGCCAAGTGATAACATTGCCTGAAAGAAGATATGGCATATGGCCGTAGTTAGTTGGATAATTGTTCCTTTTGATTGTTATACTTATACTATACTCTGAAGGTGTGTCCGTATTCGACCAATTTCTTTCGTTTTGTTCTTCTTTGCTCTTTTCCGGAGTACAACAACAACAAAGATGAAGAAAGACTTCATAATCATTTCAGATCTCAGTTGTTCCAGAGCAATTATTGTTTTTAGTTTTCAACTTCCTTGCAAGAGTTGGTCCATATAATGACCGGACGGACGGACGAATGGCTACCGTTTCTGTATCTCCCGAGAATTGAATGAGGTCAAAGAGGGAAAGGACCTTCTGTTTTTTGGCAGGAAATTGCACTGAGAAGATTTTTAATATTTAAATTTACTTCAAGTATTCACAAGATGCAAAGATTGTGCGTTGTCGTTTAGTTCGAGACGTGAACGTGCAAAAAGCAACTTTGCAATGTTGAGGGAAACTTTGAATTATTTCCAATTCATCTATTTGCTTTTCGTAAATTGCTTTTTTACATAGAAGAAAGAAATGCACAATGCAAGGGAATGAAAGTTTTAGACGTTTGTGATTTAATTTTTAAGCAAAGACATTTCTGTAGATTTGATCTCATTAATACTTTTTCAAGAGAAGAAGTATGTATGTATGTAAATTAGTGAATTAATTTCTCTGTTAAAAAAAGGACAGATTGGTAAAGGCTGTTGAAGCCTTGAAGACTTCCTTCATAACATTGCAATGTCTGGCAACTCAGTCCAATATTTGCAATAAAAAAATGTACTCTGATGGGTGTGCCGGAAAAGGGAAAAAACAAAACCTCCAAACACTTGTCAAGTTGACAGTTTATAAACTGTACAGTACAGTATGCCCGCATATACAAAATTAGCATGTGCTGGAAAAAAGTCTTAAAATTTTTTTTTTCCTCAGTCCTTTATAAAGAGAAATGTTATTTTTTATGACTAGTAATTGATGTACCTATTTATAGAATTATCTGTACAACTTTTGGATTTTCGGATAAGAAAAAAAGTCGATTCTCGTTCATTATGTTATCGCATCGCACCTCGCTTTGAACCCAAAATTATCATCTAACCATATCCTAAACTAATACAAAAAAATTTGCAATATCCAAAATCACTTAAAACTAAAATTAGGTAAAAGCAAATTCGAACGAGACGAAAAATCAAATCATTTTTGTATGAATTCCTATTTCTGTTCATAAGAAAATCGACCAAACAATATAAAGAATTTCTGGCAACACTATATTCGTTTAAATAACCACTGTAAGTAATATAGAACTGGACAAGTCACTTCAAACAATGCATTTTCAAATATGATCATCATAATTGAGGCTCTTGAGAAAGAAACTTAAGACAACCAATAACAAAAAAGAGCTTGTTGTATCCTTCGCTCTGATGTTCTACGCCGACAACATGATATCTAACGGTCAGAATTTTACTCTTCTCGATCTGACGCGAACCTACATTTTTTTACCCATTCCAAAATACATGTTTTTAAAGATGCCCAGCACCTCATAAGAAGTTTTTACTTCAAAAAAGCTTACCAAATATTTTAAAATGCACAATTCGAAAGAAATAGAAATAAGAAATAAGTAACAATTTATATGCCACAAAAACTGTCTTGATAAACAATAAAAATCCTTCCATAAAAAATTAAAATTAAATTTCACTCATCGCAAATGCCGTACTTAAACTTCGAACTTTCATTAAATCATATGGGAGCCATTTTATACGGCATTTGAAAATTTAATATTTAATTATTAGAAGTTCGTTATTCACACTCATTGCTGCTAGAAAATAACTCTGACTGGAAAATTTTAATTCAGCCGCAAAATACTCAACTCAGCTATTCCGACATTCGTCATCATCAAAATATTTAATCTGTATACTGATTTCGCGTCAAAATTGGACGGGCTTGGGCTTTTAATGTGTCTGGATGAATTTTCAGTTTATAGAGTTTAGTCAAAGCGCTCACTAGAAAATTGCACATTGAATCATTTTGTGTTAATGTGACCAGGTGCTATTATTTTAAGGAAAAGTTTGACTGTTTGAATTTTCAAAGTGGTATTGGAATTATTTAAGACTCATGTACCTCTTACATATTTCAATTTATATTGTAAATGTTTCTCATCTTCATTTTTATGCGTCTAGGAGTATATGGTAACCACAGCCATACAAATCGACTGTTCTGTGGGTAACAGTCATGCAAATGCATTTCAACACTTTAGATAGTCTTCATTTCAAATAAACAGCAAATTTAAATTGCTTATAGTTTTGACAGAGGAAGTTTAATTTAATATTCAACTGAAATTTTTGTTTCTAATAATGCAAAAGCGAAATAATGAAAAGTTGTTGAATGCCTGGCGGTTATTTGAATGCGAGCCTTTTTCTGCCACTTTGTGGGGAAGCTTAGAAGTTTATGCAGAGAGATTTTTAGTTAGTTGACAGCATATCTGCTGGATGGCTTTTCATTAAATTCATCATGGTTTTGAGCTAGCTGTATAGGGGCAAATATATAAGTTCTTGATAATATTGCATAACAATAACTGTAAATTATTTTGCATCCAGCTATTAGACGAGAAGACCTAGAGAAGATCAAAATACCATTGGCTTGGATGAACAACAATTCGCTTCTCAGCTTCTGGTTCGGGAAGACCAAAGAAATCACACCTTATCAACAAAGACCAAGCAACTGCCGATATCAGAACACTTGACCTGCAGGATGCGTGTAATAGTCGACTCCGGGGGATCAGGCTGTGGTGCTAAATAATTTGGAATCCGGTTAAAATGAGTTGAACATTTGAATATCAACTTAGAATTTTTACTATAGGTTGGAAGAACAATTGACCATCATATTAACGTTTGTGCTGACAATGTCTAATGTTCTCCATTCAGAAGGTTCATTTTCGGGCAAATAGGTCCGGAACGACATCGGACAACGAATTAAGAGTCTAAGAGCTCGATTATCAAATGACATGAAAACACGTTCCGCCATGTGGAATCAGTATCTCGAAATAACTAAAAATGTAGCCGAGGCCACCATAGCCGCCATATTGAAGAAAGAGACGGAAAATGCACGTTTGCAGATGCTGCAGCAGAAAACAAGGGCGGCAAGAAAAGAAGAGTACTGAAAAAATAACTCTGCAAGGGTCAGACAGTGAAGGAAATCGAGCCGCCAAATCACAGGGATTTGTAGATGGTTTTAATCAACACTTCCAGCAGCTGCTGAATGCACATAATAACGAGCGAGCCAATGACGAAAGAGAAGCGATACCACATAATGTCGAGCGAACCAATGACAAAAGAGAAGCGAGATCAGTCAATGAAAACCTAGTCCCAGCCTCCAGCACTGAAGAGGTTAAAAGGCCATCCAAAAGCTAAAAAATAACAAGTCTGCCGGGTTGGATGGCATAACCGTCTGAGCTCTTTAAATATGGAAGTGTTTTGATGATCCGCCTGCACCAGGTCATTAGTGTTATCAGGAAGAATACGTGAACGCTATAAATTCAAAAATGGCGATTCTATATAATGCAAAAACTACCGAGGCATATCCCTGCTTAATGTTGCATGCAAAATCCTATCCAACGTACTGTGTGAGCGTCTTAAACCGTTCTGCAAAATTGTAATCAGCAGAACCATGATATAGACACACTGAGGTAAATCCTAGAAAAACACGATTAATGTCAAGTGGAAACCCACCATCTTTTCAATGACTACAAAGCTGCTTATGATAGTATCCACCGACAAGAACTTATGATAGCGATGTCTGAATTCGAGATCCCGATCAAACTGATCCAGCTGTGCCGCATGAGGCTATGGGTAACAGCTCATCTGAATTGTTACAAACATGGGCAGGGTTTAGACAAAGAGATGCGCTGTAATGTGAACATACTCCTTTAGCAGATAGTGCGCAGGACAAGTGTGACGAGAAAATCACTATCTTAAGCAGATTCACCTACCTTTTACGCTAGGCGCATGACAAATACATCATCAGTTGCTCTGAAAGAGCTGTGGCTGTGAAGGCCTCACAGCCTCCATCTGTCTACCGTCTAGGACAAAACGTCACTCCTGAGGCCTTCACACCCTCCATCTGTCCACCGTCTAGGACAAAACGTCACTGTTGGTAGCAGCAATTTCGAGGTAGTTTAGAATTACCCTATCGAACCGCTGCGACATCCGTTTGGCAAACAACGGGTTCAAAACCCCCCACTCGAAAGACAAAGTGCGTACTATACATTATACAAGACTTTGATTTTACAAGTCCTACTTTACGGAGTGCTGGACGATAAGTAAGTACTTGGCACTGTCGAAAGAAAAAATTTTCGACGGACTTTCGGTCCTGTATGCGACGATAATGAATGGAAAAGAAGGTTCAACCGCGAACTTGTGCCCTTCCACCTCAATAGCTGTTCATCTACTGCCAACATTTTCTGCAGATGGAGGTACCATGTACGCGGTTAAACGAGGTTGACTGAAATGGTGGAGCCGTTAACCGTTTCCAGCAATAAGACAGGATCGCAGCCAGTGCGGTCCTCGCTCTCTTCGGGGATTATTTCTCCCAAATGTTGTGTTGATCATTGCTCCGACTTGTTGCATATCGTGCAACTCATGATCTTCAATCGCTAGTCAAAATAATATCCTATCATGCGACGAAATTCCGCGAACGCCATTAAATAGATTGATTCAGATTCTGATCATCTACAACACTTGCAACGTTTCCACTGTGTTTAATTTCCTCACAATCTTACCAATTGCGGCAGTGTGTGAAAAATGGCTTCATTTGTATTGCCCGTTTTGTGTCTGTACTGAATGACTCTTAATAAGCTTTTCATGTACCTTCAATAACAATATTCATTTTAAAACATTGAAATTCCATTGCCAACATTCATAGAATGATTAAATCCATATGTATGCTTTAAGCATGTCCAAAAATGTTTCTTAACATGTAAATAGGTTCATTTAGTTATAATTTCTAGCCAGATTCCAGAAAATAATTATTGCCTCGTTTCCAACACAATGCAACAATTTTCCAAAGAAACTGTAGCCGATGACTAAAGGCAAAATAATTGGACTCCATTTCTTCTCCGAAAATGTGTTCAAAATATCAGTCTAACAAGACTAGTTATATTATGATTAAGGTTGTTTCTCCAAGAAATTACATGTTCATTTAATTTCCTTTGAATTAACAATATTGCTAATAAATAATAATTTTTTTCATCCAAAAACAAAGGCAAGTATGTGCTTTAAGGAACATTTAAGACAGGAATTCTTTGACCCACTTAACAATTTGAGTTCATAAATTTGAATCAAAGCAAGGAATTTCAATAATTAACTAAAGATCAAACAGAATTCTGGCCTTTTGAAAATTGTGTTAAAACTGTTTATACTCTTGTTTTATATTTTGTATAATTAAACAACAATGATGAAAAGTATTTCCATCCACCGATAGCGATTCGAATAAATTGAATGGCGTCAAGCGCCAACTAAGGAAACACCAAGAGAAGAGCACGCTTATTATCCATTGTCATCGGCAACTACCACAGCACAAAAGCACCATTACCATTCAGTACTTTGAAGAATTACTAATCACATCGTTACAGCGGCAAAGTTTTCCGAGAAGATTAAATTAAATGTTTTAAGAAATCAAAGAGGAATGAGATACGAGATGTTTTATGTTTCTTTGATAGTCAAAGGCGTGTTTGAGGGTCAATATTCCTCAAGGTTTAGGATCGTATTAAACGAAATAAGAGAAGAGAAAGATGCAAAGAGAGATCTGCTATATTTGCTCAAGACTGCAAATCCTATCCCTATAACGTTTTTTCTTAAAATTTCAAACATTTACTGCAAATAAGCCTTCAATTGCACCATAATGTATCCAAAGATAAATACCCAAGACCCATTAACCCTCGCTCATATTGAATCCCGAAGAATGACCAACCAACAAGCAATTTCCTTCAAGTAAATAGATAGCACTTTTACTAATGAAAACAAAAATACAAATACACTTGACCAGCTATGTTGTGTGAAATGTTGAAAGTCGCCTTCCGTTCGCATCCGAGTTCCCCAACTTTTCTCTTTAGATTAATACTCTTCTCGTTTTAGAATCGCTAATTCTTGGGTCTCGGGCACTTTCATGCTCAGGGCGCGTTTGAGTGAATGCAATTGGAAGGAAAAACCATTCACGGGAACACTGGGAGCTGGGACCATAGATATAGCAACAAAAATCTCCACACTTTTTAGATAATTAGGTGCGGTGATGAGGAGATATTATGTGTACCAACTTTAACACTGTCATTCGACTGTTAGCTTAAAGCTCCTTTTGTTCTTTTTTCTTTTCTTGTTTTCATCTTAATCCTGAAGCTGTTAACAACTATGCGGGTGAAAGAAGAATTGAAAAATCTTGCGAAGCAGAGAAAATGTTTCTCAAGGAAAAGTTGAGAATTCGCACTGCTAAGTGGAATGTTCAATACCAAACTGCAAGAGGGAGATGTGATTTTTTTTCTTATTATATCTCTTTTTCCCTCTTTTTAAGAAAATTGCGATTACAATGGATTAATTAAAATGTTTTGAAAACGAACTGTCTTTGTCACTCGTTGAATAGAAAAATGGATGGGGATGAATTTGAGTTTAAACTTAATATTTTCATAGAAGAAAGAAAAAGAAAATGCAAGCTCACTCAGTAAAAAAGACGGATGGTACCTACTTACTTACTCAACTGGCTCCCAATTTATATAGGATCTCACCCTAAGACACAGGAGTTTTCCACCGTTAACGATCCCTTGCATGCATTTTACAGTCGTTGAAAGCAAGTGCTCTTGCATCCGCAGTTATCTGGTCTTTTTACTGGAGGTTCGGTCTTCCAGGTCGTCTCGAACCTGGGGGCTGCGAAGAGAAGACTTTCTTGGTTGAAACATTGTCGTCCATTCACTCGATGTGCCCGAGCCAATGTAGTCGTCTTTTCTTGGCTTTCTGGACTACATCCACATCTTGGTACAGCTCGTACAGTTCGCGGTGGAACCTTCTCCTCCATTCACCATCATACAGGACCGTTTATTTTTTTTGTTACTTATTTTCCAGCACTAGGCGCTGCTGCGCCGCCCGCTGCCATAGAGTAGGACTTGTTAAATCAAAGTCTTGTGTAGTAGCAACTTGTTTTGTCCTCATTCACTTCAAGAACGACGAGCTTCGCCTAATCTTCAATCGCTTTGAAGGCCTTAAACGTTCTTGGGATCGACGGATGATCTTGATCGTCCGCATAGCCAAGCTCCCTGGCTATGCGGACGATCAAGATCGATTTGTTGAAGATCGATCGGATTTGTTGAAGATAGTACTTTTGGTGCTTACTCCTGCCTTGCACACTATCTGCTCCAGGACTATGTTGAAGAAGTTATGTTAACCATGCGCTGTTACAAATTTGCACATTCATTGCCGACAAAAGATGGAAGTTCACCTATCACTTTCTGTATATTTTATTACGAAAGCTACACTTCGCTTCAACTGAATAAGCACACAATTTTTCTGAAGTTTGTTGTTAATTTTTTCCTGGCTCTGCGAAATAAGGCCCCAGGAAAAAAGGCCCCAAAGAAAAAATGAAAGAAGGCCACAAATTGGGATATGTTTTCATAATGAAATTATACCCCAAAAATAAGGCCCCAACTAAATGAAAAAAGGTCCCAAAATTAATGAAATTAGGCCCCAAACTGTGAAATTTAGCCCCAATTTGTCTTTTTCATAAAAAACCGTTAGTTAGATAATGAAATATCACCACAAACTGTTCCAAAAACGCTCAAATGGTGCCCCTTACAATTTCCCTGCAACAAGACCCCAAAATAAATGAAATAAGGCCCCAACTTGTTTTACTTTTATTGGAAAAATGCAATTAAATCCCAATTCGTCTTTTTCATAAAAATAACTTAGTAAGATAATGAAATACCACCCCAAACTTTTACACAAATGTTTGAAATGTGACCTTAACAATTTCCCTTCAACAAGGACTCTTAGTAGAATAGAAACTGGTGGGTCATAAAGGGCGAATTTGAATTAATTGCGAGCTAAAAAACCTTCAATTCTATGCTAGTTTCAAGGCGATTAAATCTCCAATAATATTCTTTAGCAATTTTTAATGTTGCACTTTTCATAAAAACTTCAAACGTCTCTCCTGAAAAATGTTGAAAATCGACTTTGGCGTTTTTTCTTTGAGACCACAGACTTGTGGGTCATAAGGGCAGAATTTGAATTTGAGACTACTGACCCATTTTGGTGGATCATAAGTTGCGAAATCAGATTCGAGTCTTCTAACCCTTGTGGTTCATTTTAGATAATTGTTTGTCAAAACAATAAATTGAGTAGAAAATTTTTAACATTTTCAAGCTTTTACCCTTGCATAACGGTTGAAATAAACCGTTAAAGTCTATGTGACGTAACGTAAAAATGCAAACTCACCGAACTTTTCGGTAAGAGTTGGGAATTCTACAAGAACACTATACTTGAACTTGAACCCACTTTCATTTTACTGAGTTCTTTTAATTGTATTAATAGCTCCACCAGAAAGACATTTTTTTATTGATAGACAGTTCAGCAGATATCTAATTATTGATTTCATAGTTCATGTTGAACACGTAAGAACCATTTACTTTGTTTTGTTATTAAACCTTAACTCCAAAATCAGTGTAATATGTTTTAAAAATTGTAGTTTGAAAGAAAATACAGCAGGTACAATTGCTAGCGAGCGAAGCGAGCGGAAAAATTTTTGCCCAAAAGAGAATCAATTTGGGGTGTGAAAATAAAAAAATTCGCGCGAATTTTTTTATTTTCACACCCCAAATTGATTCTCTTTTGGGCAAAATTTTTTCCGTAATTGTACCTTACAACCAAAATTGCCAAAATAGGAACAGGTAACAACTTGTTTTCTTCATAACAAACTTTATTTAAGGTGATGTCACCACAAACTTTTAAACAAATACTTGAACTGTATCTTGAACATTTTCCCTACAACAAGGACACTTGTAATTCTCCTGTCCATCTGCAATGGACTCGGCTTGAATTTTAAAGTTGCATTCATTGCAAATCTAAAGATTTTAACATAGCAACAGCAAAATATTTGCCCGCAAATCCTCACAAATTATACAATTAGCTCCAACAAACTTTGGGTCCTAGATTAGACAAACTTGGTAATGCATTTTCATGTTAATTTTGAAAAATTAAATAAAGCTCCAAATAGTTTTGAACTGAAATTAAGCCCCAAAACTTTATTTCAAAGTGAAATTATGCCCCAAAAGAAAATGAAAAAAAGCCCCAAAAAAATGAAAGAAAACCCTAAAATTTGAGAAATTTCGTTGTTGTTGTTTTGTGTGCTTTTTTTGGGGCCTTATTTCATTTATTTTTTGGGGCCTTATTTCGCGCTCCCTTTTTTCCTAACTTTGAACGTTAATGCATCATTTGATGATGCTTACCGATAGCTAATGATAAATCAATGATCGTCAGTTTGAGGACAGAGAATCGCTTATTCCAGCCATTAAGTTACCATGGAGAGAAATTTCGCTGGACTACATAAAGAGTTTATATGATTTCATGCCAGCCCGAATTTGTGAAGTAATCAAGAATAAAGGTGGTAGTACCCAATACTAGAAATAACCAATACAAAAAAAAAATTAAAGAAAATCTTCTTCATTTCTTTCCGTTTGATTTTATGTGCATTTTGAAAAGTTGTGCTTATTCAGTTGACGCAAAAAAAACTGAGTTTTTCAATCTGAAAAGCTTTGCATGAGAGCCAGGGAAGAAATAGTAGTCCTTTTTAAATTATTCTTTTTGATTTGTTTTCTCAACATCATAAGCTATCGGCTAGCATCATGATGCATTAACGTTCAAAGTGAGGAAAAAATGGACAACAAACTTTTGAAAAAATGTGTGCTTATTCAGTTGAAGCGAAGTGTATAGAATATAGATAGACATGTCGAATGGAAAAATGAGTGATAGATCATTCTTCATTCTCACAACAACTTTCTTAAATTCTCGATCCCTTAAATAGTTTTGTAAAGCAAAATAAAATGATTATTGATTAATAACTTAATGAGTTTTTTCTTGCTGACAAATTTATAAGTTTCCATTAAAGCTTAAAGCATTTTTCTATTTTTCTTTCAGACTAAAGTTCTGTTCGAGCATGTGGATCGTTCTCTGAACCTTTGTACCTATATATATTTGATTTAGTATAATGGAGTAATGGAGATATCATTTACTACTCTCGCCATCTACATTTCTTTTACATATATGGTTACATTCAAAAATGCTATCTATCTGTAATTAATACAAATTACAATAAATTTTAATTAGAGATCAAAAAGTGAAAATTAAGCATATTTTTAAATGAATGTCTCGACATATGAAAGTTGAAGTCAATATTATCAGATAAATCATTAATTTCTCTGACACAGCGAGTTATGGGTTCATTGTAAGCATAGTTAACACTATGAATATTTTCTCGAAATAAATTTTGATATCTGAGCTCTCGAGAAGGAGCATAACAGTGATAACAGATCAGGACATTTAATTCGGTAGCTTAAGATGTCATTAATGAACAGAACAGAGGTTATTTTGCGTCGGTTTTCCAAAGTTTGGAGGCCAATAAGCTGACATCTTTTCTTATAAGATGGCATATCTATGTTCCAATTAAGTCTTTTGATCACAGTTCTAGTGAATTTTTTTTGAACACTTTCGATTCTGTTTATATGGTTGTTATAAATAGGATTCCATACCAACATAGAGTTGGCTTTATTAACAATAAATTCTATGTGACTCTTGAAGTTAAGTTTAGAGTCAAACAAAATACCAAGATCTTTTTTAACCGAAACTCTTTTCAAAATATGTTCTTGCATATAATAGTCGTGCAATATAGGAAACAAATTTCGACTTAGCGTAAAGCATTCACATTTTGAAATGTTGTTGTTGTTGATACTTGTAAACCGGTTTGTCATTTTATTTTTATGCATCTAATTTATACAGAAGTGTGATGGTCGTTGTGAAAAAAGGTTATTTTATACTAGCAGTTGCCTGTTCAATTAGACTAAGCACTTCCTGAGATAAGCGCGTAAAAACGCAGAAAAATGAATATTTTTTGCCGTTTTTTCACATTTTCCACAGATTCTTCGCTCCTATTGGTCGCAGCCTATTGTTTAGTAGCCTTAAGCTTTCCTCGATTAATGGACTATCCAACGCAAAAAGAATTTTACGATTCGAACCAGTAGTTCCTGAGATTACCGCGTTCAAACGAACAAACTATTCAGCTTTATATATTAGTATAGATAATTAAATAATATATTTATGTATTTATTTTGTGTTTAATGTGTTTAATCAAAACGGCGCACTCAGCGCTAATTGTGTTCTACACGAAAGTGGGACAGCCATTTCTACATTGTGTTTTATGTGCTTTTGTTTTTATTCGTTCCTCAATTAACAATTATGCTTTTCATAAAGAAGCTCTCTCCTGTTTTTGTTTCCAAAACAAGAAAACATAAAAATATTGTTCACTTCCATTTAAAGTTAGTTCACTTAATTTAAGATTCATACATCTATAAATCTGTTTTGAAGCTTTGAAGCCAATATCTTCAATTAGACTTCATTTTTATGGAGAATTCTTCACTTCATTCAGCCTTCGGCTTCGGCCGAAGTTTTCTTTTTAGCCGAACATTCGGCTTCGGCAGAAAATCCATCTTCGGTCGGACACTACAATCACTGCAAAAGCTACAACACAACACATTGGTTGTGCTTATGACATTTAAATGTGGTATTCACGACAAATACATCCAAACCTACAACCATTTGCTGTAGATCCCACAAAAACTACTTAGATGAAGAGTTATCTCGAACCATTTACCGTTGCTAAACTGCACAGACATTCGCAATTCACAAGGGCATGAGTCGCGATAGAATTTTGTACAAATACAATTCAATTTTTCAAGTTAAAATTTATTTTAAATGAAAAGGGAGCTGTTATCGAATTTGGAAAATGCTGATCCGAGCATTTTAAATAAGAATTGTGTTGGAAAAGATCTATTTGTGGAAAATAATCCCTCCGTCGTCGAATATCCAATGTAATGAGACTCGGAGGTATATAAAGTCAAAATTAATTGCATTTTGTGGAAAAATGTTGCACCATTTTCATTATATTCAAAAAAAAAAAAATAATAAAATGAATGAAAATATTGAATGTATTTTCATTTTAAAAAGTGGACAAGTGCGAGATAAACACGCTCGAGGAGGGCTCCGTACTCGATTATCCGACTTTTTTTTTATTTAGTTTTAAAGAAGATTTTATACAAGGATTAAGATATGAAACCAAACATTTTCTTGGAAAATAATTTGTATAGTCATTCTGCCTATTTATTTCCTTCAATGACTTCAATACTGTGTAGGTATCTTAAAAATCTGGTAGCAACATTTACGGATCACTTGTACTCTAAAAAATGTGTACCAAATTTAATTGCAATCAGCAAAGCAGATTCTAAAGAATCGCGTGTGAAAGACGAATAAAAGAAAAAGAACTGATCTTATAGGAGTTCGTTTTCACCTGTGTAAGAACCTTAAAAAGAAACAAAAAAGTTGGCCATCGCCAAACAAAATGAAACTTTATTTTTTCTTTAGCAAATAAACAATTGATTTTATTGCAATATTCACCAATAAAAAAACCACTAATTATAATTCGAATAGATTGTCTCTTCTTATATACCAAACAAGGGTTTAACTATGAATATTTTTTCTTGTTTTTTCCTCTTTCCACAGATAATAAATTTATACAGATGTCTCACCCTTATGGCGAGAAATGATATATGAAACCGAAAGCTACCAAAAAAAAAACCTTTTTCCAAAAGCTTTAACGCATTCACTTAATGCATTAAAAATCTATTTTCGTGCCCATAAATGAATACTTAGGCAGGGAAAAAAGCTTTAAAAAGCTCCTTGTCAGTTAAGGCGTTGTCAGTTAAGAGCAAAATATGTTTCATTTTTTTCTGCAGGGATGAGACATCTGTATAAATTTATTATCTGTGCTCTTTCTTTAATATCTTCGAAACGATTTTTCTTAAAAACATGAACATTTTTTAGATAACTACTACATTTTCGGATCACTTTTACTTTTAAAAAATGTGTACCAAATTTCATTAAAATCGGCCAAGCAGATTCGAAGAAATCGCTTGGCAAAGACGAATGAACAGAAAACGAAGGGATGATATAAGGGTTTCGTTTACACTCTGTATACGGGACCCTAAAAATGAACACCCTGTACCTGCAAAAGAGATTTGGAAAGAGCTCTCTTGTTTCTACAAATGGAATTGTAGATATTGCAAACCAACAGGGTTTTTGGTCGCAAAAATTTGTAAATTTTGCACATAAATTGGTAAATTTCACATAATTTGCTGTCCATTCAACGGGTTTTTTTTAGTTGTGGAACTAACAGATGAATATGTAGTTTTCACATATCATTTGTTACATCTCCAAGAAATAGTAAAATTGAAAGCAGTGGTCGTCGGGTAATTTCTGACAGTCAATGCAGTCGAATTTACAGCGGTTTTCATCGTTTTAACAACAAATTTCTTTGGGTGTTGTTTCGTGAACAAAAATGAATTGGCTTTGAGGTATTGGAAAAAATGTGATAAATTTGATAAATATGTTTTCTTTTTTATTAAAAATTTTGAAAAAAAATAACATTTATCTACAAACAAAATCCTAGGTACGGCTATGATGCACGCTCTTGCAATAACATCATCCAGCTCATGCAGGGATTCCATTCCAAGAGAGATTTGTTTGACAGCCTAATCGATATTTCTATATTTAATAACTTATTTTTGTTAATTATAAAAATACACAAATACCTAACAGAAAAAGATCGTCAAAACAAGTTTTATCATCTTTAATCTTTGACTTCTCGGTACGCTACGAATATTTTTACAAACCCGATCCACCGGTTGTTCCCAAAACGTACTTGTAATAAGCTTGATTCAATTTTTCCAAGAAGATGAACGTCAGCACTGTATGTGGCGCAAGACGAGAGTAGTACGGCGTGAAGCCCTTCCACAGGGCAAACACTCCCTCGTTCTTAACAATTCTTACCAGCACATCAATCATACCTCGATACTGCGGTTTTCCGTCAGTGTACTTCATGTTTTGCATTCTGGTCTTGGCTATGTCAACGGGCATAGAAGCAATGGTTGCGACGAGTCCCGAAACCAGAGCTGAAGAGAAATGCAGTTTAATGCTTTCCTTCATCCCAAATCTCTTGATAAACTGGCTCTTGGCCTCAGAATAGGTTGCCAATTGGGCCATATTCATGACTATTGCTCGGACAAGGGTTGGCACACATCCACGCCATAGAGTGGCAACACCTTCTTCGCGGATTATCCTTGCAAGGCCATTGAAGACATTTTTGTAGTTTCGTCGCTGATCGGGAGGCAATCGGCCGTCGGCTGTCATTCGAATTAATATAACGTCGGCTGGTGTACCAACAAAGGCACCGCATGTTCCAGCACACGATCCCATAGCCATTCGTTCTAGATAATTAGGTTCCTGGGAGTACCGTAACTTGTACTTATCGTTAAATATTGTATACAATCCAAGCCGGGTAGTGCCATAGGTTCCTTGTCTCAAGAGCGCAGCTCCGAGTCCATCGTAAACTGCTAATGGTCCCTCCTTGCGTATGATCGTTGTCAGACAATGAAACGTATTTTTGTATTCCTTTGCGGCACCACCCATGCCAGAGATTTGCATTCTCGTCTTGATAAGATCAAGAGGTTGAACAAAGCAAATTGCTGCCATTGGAGCTGTTCCACCAAAAACCAATCTCATTCCATCGGGGATTTTTTTTGTAGGCGCGGGCGCCGACATTTTTAAAATTTTGCAAAATTATTTAAAGTTTAGAAAGTGACAGACTTGATTTGATTGACTTTGACTTAATATACATGAACTGCTACAGTTGGTAAAATAAGGCTAAGCATCATTAAGGGCTAACTATAATGAACGGAATGAAGCGGACGGAGCCGTCCGTAACTGAGCGAATACAAGGAATTCGTATATTGTGCCCTAAATAGCGGATTGCTCCGTTTCGTCAATTTTCGTTCACTTTTGCTTACGGACGTAAACTGCGCTCCCCTTCGCTTTTTACGGACGAAAATTTGACAGCTGACTGGTTTTATTGATTTCGCTGATGAGGAATTCGATTTGTTGTTGATTTCAGGTAATTAATTTCTTTAAATTGCTTGTTTGTTGCATGGCAACCGAAATTCAGGAATTATTGAAAATAAAAAACAAATATTTGATTTTGAAATTTACTTCCGTACACATCACCCTTGGAAAAGTTGGTACAATTGTACCAAATTCGATACAATTGAGTTTGTTGAAGTACAAAAGTACAATTTGTCTCTATTTGGTACAATTTGCTAATGTGAAATTTGAATCGTTTTTTTTCAAAAAAAAAGATTTGTTTAATAAAAATTACTTTTTTCTGTAACATTTACAGGCTTGTTAATAGGTTTTTCTGTTAGCTCTATATGAATTCATTAAAATATTAAAAGTCTCGGGTGTAAGCCCTTAAAAATCTTTCATCATTTTCAAAACTAGATAGCAGAAGCGTTGCCAAAAAATATAATTTAACTTTTTTAGAAGAATGTATGGACAAAAGAATAAGCAATATACTGTATAATATGTCATACATGGACCGTCAGAAGCCAACTTCTCATGAAGATTCCACTTGTAACGGACAAAACACTTGACCTTGAAATTGCAAGCTTCGACTAGATTAACTGATTCGTTGAAAGCATGCGTTCTATTTCGTTCTCTCATTTGCCTTCACATTGGCATTGTTTCATTTTTGATTGAGGTAAACGACTTGAATAGACAAATCAATATTTCTGCCGTTTTCTGCTCATAAAACCGAAAATTACCTCAACAGCATTAATAAATGAATCTTTCTACTAAGCAACTTGAAGCTTATGTCGTAAATTGTTCCTTCAGAGTTCAGACTTTCTTTGAAAATAAAAATATGAACAACAACCACACGCTTATTTCCCTAACAATATGAACACGCTCGACCAAAAAAGGAAGATCGGCGAGAAATAAATAAGTGAAATGAGTTATTACGGATTCTACTCTCCGGTGGAACCATTTATTTTCAAATTTTGTATTTTTCACATGACGACGGACAGCCCATTTATGGTAAGTAAATGGTGTTCTTCACAGAAAGTTCCATGGAAACCTTTCTTATTCTGTTTTTTTTTTTTTTTTTTTAATAAAATTTTGAAATTTGTCTATTTTCATCGGAAAATAGTTTTTGGTACAATTTGGTACAATTTGAAAAACAAATTCAATACAATTGAAAAACCTCGATTTCCATCCCTGGTACACATCCGTTCATTATGGCTAAAGTGTTCACATGGCAGTTCGGAAGGGAGCGTTTCGTTCGGTTCTGACACTAGCTTCCGCTTGCTTCCGCTCATTATAGTTAGCCCTTAAGTCTTTTCAATTTCACTCCTCGCCTTCAAAATGTCAAACGAAAATATTGCCACATTGGGCCAGTTCCACCTTACAACATCTCACTGAGATCTCAATGTCATTTTGACTGAGGCGAAACCATTTGGTGGAACATAATTCTCAGTTCTCATTGAGATAAAATGCTTACCTTGCAAATTGTTGTTGTACATTATATCAGTCACGTCAAAATAGCTGAGTGAGAAATAGAATCCAAAATATTTTCATCTCAGAGATCTCAGAAAAAAAATCTCAACTCTCAGCTGAGATTTTTTGTTCTTTCAAGGTTTTGGTTGAATAACATGAAAAAATGAGAAAAAAAATTATTTCCTTTTAGGAGCGTGGTATCCGCCCACTTTCTTAAAATGGTCGAAAACGTTTCAATTCGAAATTCTGATAGGGTTTCGGTTGAGTATAAGAGAAAATATAAGTATAAAAATGCAGTTTCATTAAAGGGGCGTGGCTGCCGCCCACTTTCTTAAAATGGTCATAGGATGTTGAAATTTAGAATTCTGGTTTGTTTAACTTCATAAAACTCCATGAGTAACTTTCTTTAGTGGTTTCGCAATGGACCCTTGGGGTCTTAATGTGACATCTAGACAGCCACTCTAACCTAACCTACCTATTATTTATTTATAAATTGGAAGAGCAATTAGAGTGTTAAAGTTTGCAAATTGCTAGCTTATTAAGTTATTTCAAGGTTCATGCTTCCATAAAAAAAAAACTTTGCAAAAAGATGTGAAATCAGAACAAAAACATAAAATGTAAAAAGAGAGCCAAGTTCTCTTATGTGCGAACAAAACTGTGTAAAAAGTCAGCCACCAACGCCAACCAACAAACGCCAAGTTCTTACATGCAATAAAAGTGTTATATTGAATATTTTAAATCGTAGAAGATAAAACGACAATATTAAACGAAAATAGAAAATAGTTTGGATGAACATTTACAAGTTCGCTTGGCAATTTTTCGTTTGAAGCGTGATTAGTAACATTTTAAAACTTGAACAGTGAACTTGTAAATTTTCATCCAAACTATTTTCTATTTTCTTTTAATATTGTTGCATTATCTTATGTTGCATTAATAAATTAATTATATAAAAAGCGATAAAGAATAACATACTCAAAAGTTTGATATCGATGAGTTTCAAACAGTGTGATTAAGGGAGAGTATCAACTATAACAAACAGATACCAATGTGAATGGTCACACGTCGGGTAAGGCTTAATTGCTAGGTGCCGACGTAAAACTGTTCACTACTTCCCCAAAACAGGAAAAAATATGATTATTTAGTGTTTGTATATTTAGTTCTAATAAATGTTATGTTTTTCTTTGTTAAAATATGTTTAAATAAATATCCAAATGATGTTCCAATTTTTTTTTTTTTTTTGTATTTGTGATAGTGAATGTGGAAAAGTGTGCTCTGAAATGGGTTAAAAATATTCCTTAAAAACAGGAATAAATTTCCCTACAAGTGTAATTTGTTTATAAGAACTCTCAAAAAAGGCATACAGGTAAAAAAATTTAAAGCAAACAACGTACACACACAACTGCAAGAAGTGCAAAAAAAAAAGGAAATCCAGCTTGGTAGTCCCGTGGTTCATATTTTTTTTTTTATAAAAATGATAAATAAATATTTGAATTTAAATAAGAGCATGCACGAATTTGATAAACTCTTTGGCCCTTAGTAATAGACATGCGTAAAGTCGGTTTGAAAGTCACTTTTTGTTAGATTTAGAAAATCTGCTTTTAACATTTCGTAGTAACAGTTCAGATTTAACAAAAGTCTAATTCTTTGCAATCATTGTGACTCTTTCGTTATTGTGAACTGAAAGCTTTTTGAAGCTTTTAAAACTTTTGACAGGTACCTACAAAAAAAAAATCAATTACCGTTCGAGAAAGCAAAAAGCCGACAAACAAACAATTTTAAAAATTCAAAAGAACATTTCAAAATAAATTAAAATAAAAAAAAATAATGTTCATAATGACAAAAAAAAAACGGCTGTTACTTTTGAAGTTGACAAAATTCGCAAAACGTATTATTGTGAACTTCGCTCTATTGTGATTCTATCATTTTAAATTTGACTTAGTTACAGGTGAGCTGCTTCTAACCCGGCGGCCACACGAGCAAGTTCTGCCTAGCAAGTTGGCATACAATCAAATGTTTTACTCACACATTCAAACTTTTAGTACTTGCTTTAGTACTGGCTGGTCAACTGGCTAGCAAATTTACCAGCCAGTAAAACGAGCAAGTAAATCGGCAAGTTGTTTGACAGGTTTTGCCAAATATATCAAAATGAACAAAATTAAATTAGAAAATTAGCTGAAACGAGAATTTTTATTTCTATTTTTGCTGGCGACATCTTGGAAATTCAAAATTGGATGTTAAAAGCAGGTAAACTTGTAAAAAATATGTGAACTTGCTGGCAAGTTGACTAGCAAGTTTTTTGCCACCTACGTCACACCTAGTACACCGATAGAGATTTGACAAATAATATATGTACGCTACTTGCTGGCCAGAACTTGCTCGTGTGGCCGCAGGGTTAACAAAGGTTATATGAAACTGGAAGAAAACCGTTTTTGTTTTGATTGCGGTTTGTTATTTTCTGTTCTCTCATTTATGTGCAGAGTTCTAACACCAAAAACATAAATGTAAAAAAAGAGCCAAATTCTCCCGTACAAAAATTCTGCCTAACAAATTAGCCACGAAAAGTACTGAGATCTTAAAGAACGCCAAGTTCTAAGATTCAGCAAGTACTCGTAGGTGCATTGCAAATGTTTTAAGTGGACTTACATCGAATCAACTATTAGTTTTGAAAGTAACTTGTAAACTAATGTAAATGAGTTATTTTTTTTTACTTAGCAGGTTTTCCAAACTTTTTTAATAGTAGGTTACTAAGAGAAAACCCGCCAAGTAAAAAAAATTAACTAATTTACATTAGTTAGTTTTTTTTTTAAATGTATTTTCAGTAGTCAGCCGCTTATATAAACGTAAGGGCCGACTTTAGAAGACAAATACTCTTATGTCAGCCTTTTATGATTAGTAGATTAGCAAATGATTTGTTTCTTTAACAACATAAATAGGTAGTATAGCCAAATAATAACAAAAGCATAGTTTCAAAAAATATCTTAACTTCCAGCAGTCTTAAAATGGGTAGTTCCGAACAGAAAGCAAAACGCGAATTCCTCAAGTACCTCGAACGTATTAGTAAAAATAACAGCATAATTGGCCGATCAGAGAAGCATACGAGGTCCCTCGAGGTAGACAACAAGAAAATAGGACAGGAAACTGTCATTAGTTTAGCCGAAGAACAAAAGCTTGTTAAGTGGCTCATATACATTGCCAAGTGTGGCTTTCCTCAGAATCCCACAGACCTCTTGGTGACAAACGTCCATCGTGAGGACAAACGTAGGACTGCTTTTCAAAGATAGCCTACAAGGGAAAACGTATTACTAGGCCTTCTCAAGATGTCACATTACATTATGAACTGCGGGACTCAGAAGAGGACGAACGACCGGGACGTATGAGTATTTAGAAGAGATTGACGCAGCCGGTATTTTAGAAGACCCCTTAAGATTCTGAATGGAGATGAAACATCATTCATTCCTCTAAAACCAGGAGTCGCCAAGAGGTTGGACAAATCTTTATACTGTACAACATGGAAACGAATATGAGGCGATCACTGTATAGGTACTTTTTGTCTTCAGTGACGAAACCTTTGCTTGTGTTTCCCTGTGTTCCCTCCTCCATGCTGTTGCAAAAAGTGTGCCGGATAAATGGTCTTACGTCTTACCTCTTGGGCAGATCTGAAAGTAGGTGGATACAATCCGAGACGTTTTTCTAATATGTGGCCAATATAGTTTCAACGAACGGATTATGGAAAGTAATATAATAAGCTAAGGACTGCTTTAAGTCGATGGCCACAAATCCCTCGTCTCAATGGAATGCGCAGAGTATTAACGGAATCATCTTGTACGCTCGTTTACCCAATACAACACATATTACACAATCCGTGGGTGCATTTAAAGGACTGGAAAATCGATTACAAAAAAAAAATCACATATCACAGAACTGTGTATGCTGCCAATGAACCATTATCCAGGTGTTTAAGAGAAACAAATACTGTTTGCGACATGATTGATTTCAATGTTAGAAGATAAAGATATTTATTTAAATCAAATTTATTGTTAATTTTAAATAACTATGCTGATGGTATTGTTTAAAATTAAAAATTTATATTTTTATCAAGTAATCACTAAACTAAATTTCAAACAAGTTTCGAAGACGTACTCTTGAACTATTTTGAATAATATACATATTTGACTGAAAAACAAGATTGTTTTTAATTAATTATTTGTTGTATGTTGTCTTCTATTTATTTAGAAATAAACATTTTTTTAAAAAATGTCTTGTTAATACATTTAAGATTTAACAACAGCTTATAAATAACAAATAATTAATTTACTAAAGGGAGCTGACTACTGACAACTCCCGTGGCCGACTACTGGAATTTAAGGGGCCGACTATAAGAGAATCCAACTTCTATTTGAATTATATTTAATAAATTTGTTTTAGGTAACAAATAGCACGTCCAACAGACCAACAATTAAATAACTAATTTTTAAAGACCACGCAAACACAAAAATTAAGTTAAAGGGTTGGCTACCAGTGCCATAACCCTTTAATACCTATATATTTTTTGAAACCCCTCCCGAATTTTTTTTCTGCGTTCGCCCCTGGGGTGTAGTGCCAAAGTTGCTAGAGAACTTGGCTGGGCACTACCGTGCCCCTTGATAGATTGTATTCGAGTGTTTGACTTACAAATTTTATATTAAAGAAACGTAAGTAAATCCTCTTTTTATTATTTGATAATGCGTTTTTCAATAATTATATTGAATAGTTCAAGGTTTTAACGTAAATGGATATGGATTCCCAGGATGATGCAGTTTCACAAAAGAAAAGCACAAATAAAATTGTATTCCACTAAATGGGAGCAAAATGCGGAGACTTCATCGTGGAAGAAGTGAGAAGTGAGATGGGTTTGTAAATACTTGATGAAATGTCTTCAAATTATAACCATCTCTTATTTTGTTTTAGGACCTGCTTACTATCGCTGCAAAATTTGCTATATAAATGGAAAAGCACTAAAGCAGCCACTTCTGCGATCTACAACCGATAGGATGCTGGGGAAAAGGGAAACAATGTAGGGCTACCTCTTAGTCTCTTAAAAAAAACATTGGAGTTGGAGGGCACATACACAGGGGAATGTAATTTAGATTCTATTCGTTGGAATGGGTTTAAGGTTTGTTTTGATCCCAAAATCATTATTTTGTAGCTTATAGGATCGTAAACTATGCATTCGTTTATTTGTTTATGTTTAGCAAAGTCATTTCATATGAGCCCACGATAGTTTTTGAAAAGCGGGCAACAATAAGAAACCAAACAAAAATAATTGAAGGTCAGAGCAGAAATATATATGTGCGTACATTGTACCTAAAGCTACTACATATTCCATATTATCATTTCTAAGTCCTGCGAACAAACAAAAATGGAATGCGGGTACAACGTTCCGTGGGTCACCTAGTACAAATCGAAGTCTCCTCCTCTGAGCCACGTAGGTTTCTGTAATGTGTGCTTTTTTCTATGTGTCTATCTGTCTCTCTCTGTAGTATTAATGTCTTGTTCTGTCCCAGCCGATGGTCTCAGTCGCCAGTGCTGCTATGAGTCTGTAGATCAATTCAATTTTTCAAGTTAAAATTTATTTTAAACGAAAAGGGAGCTTTGGTCGAATTTGGAAAATGCTGATCCGAGCATTTTAAATAACACTTGTGTTGGAAAAGATCACCGTTTTCAGCCGGTAAGTTTTATTTTATGGTTTTTTGGCATTTGCTTTTCCCATTAATGTCTCGCAAGGGCATGGATGGACAAGAAGAAGCTTATTGATCCTTAAATCGGAACATTTATCAAAAATATTTCCCGATAGCGAACTAGGTCTTTATTGTACTTTTTAAACTCTGTGCTTTCGGCAACACAGACAATCAAATGTTCCGGAAAATACCTTGGCGTGTTAGCATTAAGGGTGGCGAGGATTCATTTCTTTCATATTGTACATGCATCAATGCTATTGCCGACGAATAGAGGCTCAAAAAAGTAAGAGTTTGGATTGTAAAACATCTTGCCAACCACCTATACTAGGCCATATCATAATTATTATGAATTTTTGTTCAAAAAAAAATAATAAAATGAATATTGAATGTATTTTTATTTTGAAAAATGAACACACTGTCCCCGCAAAAGAGATTTGGAAAGAGCTCTCTTGTTTCTACAAATCGAATTGTAGATTTTGCAAACCAACAGGGTTCCTGATCGCAAAAATTTATAAATTTTGCACATAAACTGGTAAATTTCACATAATTTTGCTGTCCATTCAAAGGTGAAAACAAGGTAGGTATTCTTTTAATTTAACTTTTTTTTGAGTTGTGGAATTAACAGATGAATGATGTAGTTTTCACATATTATTTGTTACATAGAAGCATAGAATTGTAAAATTGAGAGCAGTGGTTGTCGGGTAATTTGTGACAATCAATGCAGTTGATTTTACAGCTGTTTTCAACGTTTTAACAACAAATTTCTTTGGGTGTTGTTTCGTGAATAAAAATGAATTGGCTCAAGAAATACCTCAAGTATTGACAAAAATGTGATAAATTTGATAAATATGTTTTCTTTTTTATTAAATTTTTTGAAAAAAATAACATTTATCTTAACCTCCCTGAAACAAAATCCTAGATACGGCTATAATACACGCTCTTGCAATAACATCATCCAGCTAAAGCAGGGATTTCATTCCAAGAGAGATTTGTTTGACAGCCTACTCGGTATTTCTATATTTAATAACTTATTTTTGTGAATTATAAAAATACACAAATACCTAACAGAAAAAGATCGTCAAAACAAGTTTTATCATCTTTAATCTTTGACTTCTCGGTACGCTACGAATATTTTTACAAACCCGATCCACCGGTTGTCCCCAAAACGTACTTGTAATAAGCTTGATTCAATTTTTCCAAGAAAATGAACGTCAGCACTGTATGTGGCGCAAGACGAGAGTAGTACGGCGTGAAGCCCTTCCACAGGGCAAACACTCCCTCGTTCTTAACAATTCTTACCAGCACATCAATCATACCTCGATACTGCGGTTTTCCGTCAGTGTACTTCATGTTTTGCATTCTGGTCTTGGCTATGTCAACGGGCATAGAAGCAATGGTTGCGACGAGTCCCGAAACCAGGGCTGCATAGAAATGCAGTTTAATGCTTTCCTTCATCCCAAATCTCTTCATAAACTTGCTCTTGGCCTCGGAATAGGTTGCCAATTGGGCCATATTGATGACTATTGCTCGGCCAAGGGTTGGCACACATCCACGCCATAGAGTGGCAACACCTTCTTCGCGGATTATCCTTGCAAGGCCATTGAAGACGTTTTTGTAGTTTCGTCGCTGATCGGGAGGCAATCGGCCGTCGGCTGTCATTCGAATTAATATAACGTCGGCTGGTGTACCAACAAAGGCACCGCATGTTCCAGCACACGATCCCATAGCCATTCGTTCTAGATAATTAGGTTCCTGGGAGTACCGTAACTTGTACTTATCGTTAAATATTGTATACAATCCAAGCCGGGTAGTGCCATAGGTTCCTTGTCTCAAGAGCGCAGCTCCGAGTCCATCGTAAACTGCTAATGGTCCCTCCTTGCGTATGATCGTTGTCAGACAATGAAACGTATTTTTGTATTCCTTTGCGGCACCACCCATGCCAGAGATTTGCATTCTCGTCTTGATAAGATCAAGAGGTTGAACAAAGCAAATTGCTGCCATTGGAGCTGTTCCACCAAGAACCAATCTCATTCCATTGGGGATTTTTTTTGTAGGCGCGGGCGCCAACATTTTTAAAATTTTGCAAAAATTTAAAGTTTTGAAAGTGACAGACTTGATTTGATTGACTTTGACTTAATATACATGAACTGCTATAGTTGGTGAAATAATGCTTAGCATCATTAGTCTGTTCAATTTCACTCCTTGCCTTCAAAATGACAAACGAAAATATTGCCACATTGGGCCAGTTCCACCTAACAAGTAACAACATCTCACTGAGATCTCAATGTCATTTTGACTGAGGCAAAACCATTTGGTGGAACATAATAAATTCTCAGTTCTCATTGAGATAAAATGCTTACCTTGCAAATTGTTGTTGTACATTATATCAGTCACGTCAAAATAGCTGAGTGAGAAATAGAATCCAAAATATTTTCATATCAGAGATCTCAGAAAAAAAAATCTCAATTCTCAGCTGAGATTTTTTGTTCCACTTAAAAGATCTCAGTGAGATGTTGTTAGGTGGAACCAGCGATACCAAACTAGGCATTTTCATGCCTTTTAGGCATTATTTTGCCTGCTAAGGCTTTAAGGCATATTTTTTTGCAAAAAGGCATCTCTTTTTCATTTCAGTTTCAAACATACTGACTTTTTTTATTTTATTAAAAAATTCTCAAAAAATTAAACCTACAAGCTACAAGATTGTAAAATGTAAACTCGCTTTTAAAAGATGTGTTTCCACCTTCAAATTTTTCGCATTTTCTGAACACTTTCTTTTTGTCTTTATCTGTGTCACTTCCTGTCACTTTCTAACCAGGGAAGCTTAGATATCAATTTGTCTCTATTGTTTTGTTTTGTCAACTTATTGCTTTGACTTCCAGGCAGTTATATGAAACTGGAAGAAAACCGTTTTTGTTTTAATTGCGGTTGGTTTGTTATTTTCTGTTCGTTTCTCATTTATGTGCAGAGTTCTATAGCTTGTATTCGAGTGTTTGACTTAAAAATTTTATATTAAAGAAACGTAAGTAAATCCTCTTTTTATTATTTGACTAGCAAGCCCGGCGAACTCCGTTTCGCCACCAGATGGCTTCGTTTTATGTAACATTTCGTTTGGTGATTAAAAGAAGAAAACATTTTTTTTTGTTTTATATTTGAAAAGGAAAAATTTCATTTCACAACAGCAATGAATTCATTTCGATTACAAAAATGAAGTGTTATTTAGTGGAACTTCTCTAAGTAAATAATGAAAGTGAATCCAAAGTAAATACTGAATCGAAGCGTTATACGTGTCCGCAAATTATCCTTTTCATTGAAGTGCTCTTTGGTAAACCACATTTTTTGTTTTTTGGTCTGACGTTAACAAACTAACGTTAGCGGCTTTCGAAAAAAAAAAATCAAAAAATAGTTCCATATTATACAGGTGAAAAAAATACAGTAAGGCCACGGCCACGCAGCTAAAAAAAAATAAAACATATGAAATGACACAAAAGCGTCTCAACAAAACCTGTTCTAATATTTTGTAATATCCTGAGCGGCTATTGAAATCAAGAGATTTTCTTTTTGTTAATTGTTACCTCATGGAAACTTAAATCTCACAAATATCAGCGTTAAAAAAATACATATGATAGCCCTTGTGCCTTGTCCATCTGCTACATTACCAAATAAAACAAAAAAAAAGGAAGAGCTGAGCTATGGATATAGACTCCGAATTTTTAAAGTTGGAAAAGGAAAGGCTGCAGATGTGAAACCAAAAGTAAAGAAGGAGGAAGACTGCGACGATCTTCAATTCCTTAAAAGTGTATTACAATTCATGAAAAAATTTCCATTGTTGAACGAACTTCAAGTAAGGTGAGACATCCAAACAATTATTTTGGAAAAACTTAAAGCAAATAAACAAATTTTTGAAACTTTTAAGAAACTATTTTCCGACAGTAAGATGCGAAGAGCTGTTCTTGTCAAAGGAATTTTTACTTCAAATCGCTCAAAAGCAGCCGGCTCAGTTTGTGGCCACGCATGCGTCGCTTAGAATTGCCTCTCAGGCGCTCACCCGCTTAGCCGCTTACTGGTGGCTGAAGCCTAATAATGTAACTAAGGATACATTTTTAAGACAAAGAGTTTTGAACCAATTAAAGAAAACGCAGCAAAAAAGTCAATGAAATCACTTAACTTTACCCCCTCCTTATCTCCCAATCGGCAGGCTCCGTTTTCTCCCGGTTTTCTTCCTCATTGTTATCTCTGATGTCTGAGCTTCTGTCTTAAACTTCTGACCAACTGTCCAATATAACAATTAAATGGGTCCAAGACTAAACAATGTCTCCTTGCAATTAAGCAGACATAAATGAAAGTACGAATGTATGCAGTATATACAATATATGCTTTTCATTGACATCATTATTAATCCAGTCATTTAAGCTTAAATTTGGTAAGAATCTCGGAATTCGAGATACCCAGCTGTAAGTCTGTAAATACTTGTATATTGACACCCTTAAAGTTGTCTCAAAACCTACATATGGTAAGGTGTAAGCAACTATATAATTTCAAGGTCCAAGGTCACAAAAATCGGTTTTTTGGAAATATCTCATTTTCTATGGGTTTTTTGCTATTTTTATATATTATCAATATTGTAGAATACAAAATTCTCTACAAATTTTGTTCAAGCATTTTTTTTATACGGTGAACCGTTTTCGAGATAGAGGGCGTAGAGCACGCGGTCACAGCATCACTTCAGATCAACTGATGCCTCCGGTCGATAACGCGCCGTATATAGTTGATGAACGTACCTGCCCATGTAATTGCAGAATTGTTAATGAAAATATAGGAATTATATTTGAATTTTAACCTAATTAATATTTTTAGCTTCTTACATGATGAAAAAAAAATAATAAATAAATTATGAATTAATGTTTTTATTAAAAAATATCACAGAATACATTATTGAAAGTAAAGAAATGGAATAAAGGGTACAAAAACTACAATTTATAATTTTAATCATCTTCTTCCTCTTCATCGTCGTCATCTGGCTGCTGGTAAATTTCAAACTGGTCTTCATTATCGTCTTCAACGACATTTGTCTCAAGTTCTTCCATGATTTCGTGGTCAAAGGTTCCATCTTCGATAATGTCGCTCTGATATGGTAGAGCATTGAGACAAGCTTGCCCATTACATTGGCCACAAGATAAAGAGCATTGCAAGCCCGCTTTCCTGCATCCGCATCGCGAACCACAACCACTCTTGCAGTTGCAGAATATTGTATTTAGCAAATCTTCTGGAGCAGGTGATAAAATTGTCATGATAGGCACCAGAAAATCGTTTCGCATTGCCCAACCCCATACCTGGGGTTCCAAATCATGTCCTAACCAAGTTTGAACTTGATAATATACACGGTTAAAGTGTTGATGAGCAGCTGCACTTGTTGGTGGAATATTTGAAAGCTGCACATTAACGAAGATGGAACCTTTGACCACGAAATCATGGAAAAACTTGAGACAAATGTCGTTGAAGACGATAATGAAGACCAGTTTGAAATTTACCAGCAGCCAGATGACGACGATGAAGAGGAAGAAGATGATTAAAATTATAAATTGTAGTTTTTGTACCCTTTATTCCATTTCTTTACTTTCAATAATGTATTCTGTGATATTTCTTAATAAAAACATTAATTCATAATTTATTTATTATTTTTTTTTTCATCATGTAAGAAGCTAAAAATATTAATTAGGTTAAAATTCAAATATAATTCCTATATTTTCATTAACAATTCTGCAATTACATGGGCAGGTACGTTCATCAACTATATACGGCGCGTTTTCGACCGGAGGCAGCAGTTGACCTGAAGTGATGCTGTGAC
Organism: Sphaerophoria taeniata; assembly: GCA_943590905.1. Lineage (NCBI taxonomy): Eukaryota > Metazoa > Arthropoda > Insecta > Diptera > Syrphidae > Sphaerophoria > Sphaerophoria taeniata. The sequence goes on from OX016541.1 coordinate 34,131,677, forward strand.
CGCGTGCTCTCCGCCCTCTATCTCGAAAACGGTTCACCGTATAAAAAAAATGTTTGAACAAAATTTGTAGAGAATTTTGTATTCTACAATATTGATAATATATATACAAATAGCAAAAAACCCATAGGAAATGAGATATTTCCAAAAAACCGATTTTTGTGACCTTGGACCTTGAAATTATATAGTTGCTTACACCCTACCATATGTAGGTTTTGAGACAACTTTTAGGGTGTCAATATGCAAGTATTTACAGACTTACAGCTGGGTATCTCGAATTCCGAGGTGAACTTCCTATAATTACTGGACTATATTTTTTATAATTATAAAGAATAAATATTGTAATGTGTATACACTTTATTTATCTCATACGCTCTGTATCTCCTTCTATTGTAATGTCTAATACTAATGTGTATTGTGTATACGTTATTCGTTATTATCTCTTTCGCTCTGTACCTCTTTTCTGTATTTAATGTACACACTTTTCTTACTCTCTTTACTTACTCTGTATCTCTTGTTTATTTAATGTACATTACATACTCTCTTTACTTAATATCGTTTAATTGTAGTAGTAAACACTTGTGAGGGGCAATAATTAATTAAGATTAAGAGAAACTTTTTGTTTAGCATTAAGAACGTTAGCCCCTACAAAAAATCCCAGTATTTTTTTTTATTTGTAAATAGAGAGCTTCTCGAACTTTCAGCTTCTCCAAGAACCAATAGGAACCAATAGTAGTTTCTAGAATCCATCATTTTTGTTATATAAATAGCCGTTTGGCGAGAGAGTGGCGAGATGAATTTAATTAATTGTGAACTGCGATAAAGAAAAGTACTCTGTGTTTGCAAAGTTATAATTGAAAGTGTTGAATAAATAAGTTTGTCAGTGATTTGAATAAAGTGAATTTGTGTTTTATTTAAAAAGTGAATAAGTTTTAATTGTCGGACCAAGCCGAATATTACATTGGTGTCAGAAGTGGGATTAAAACTTATTGAGAATAAAACAGTGAACAGTGATTAAACTATTTTGTGTGAAATAGTGAAGTTAAAAACAAAAACAAAAAAATGAGTAAAATTTTGAAAGACCTAACTGTCGCTGAGCTTAAGGCCGAATTAAGCAAACGTGGCTTAAGTGGGGCAGGATGTAAAATCGAACTCGTAAAACGGCTACAGGAATATCTGGAAGAACAAAATGAAGACCCAGATACGTTTGCTTTCGAAGTGGAAGCAAAATCGAAAGAGGTAAATGCAACTGCCGACTTATCTACCATGATGACACTTCTTCTAGCCAAATTTGAAGAGAATCAAAAGAATGTTCGGGAGCAACTAGAAACTCAAAACAAGAATGTTCTGGAGCAACTAGAAACTCAAAGAAACGAGCAAAAGAAGGAGCAAGATAATGTTCTCAAGCAACTGGAAACTCAAAGAAACGAGCAGAAGACCGAGCAAGAGAATGTCCTCAAACAACTACAAGCTCAAAGGGATGACGTTCGAGATCGGTTTGATGAACAGAAAAATCTGCTAGAAGGCAGGTTTGCGGACTTCGAAGACAAAATCAATACTCTCGATGAGCGTGTCGAAAAACAAAATTCAACGACTAATGCACGTTTCAAGAAAATAGACGACCAGATCGAAACCATTACAAGCGAACTAGAAAAAGTGCGAAAGATGAAAGCTCGAGAACCTTCTGGTGAGTGCTCAAGAAAGAGAGAAGTGAATCCTCCAAGCTTTGATGGTCAGATACCGTGGTCAATCTACAAGAAACAGTTTGAAGCAGCAGCGTTAACTGGCTGGGACGATGACGAAAAATACATTGCTCTTACGCTTGCCTTGAGAGGAGCAGTTGCTGAACTGCTACAAACCATCCCAACAGAGAAGAACGGTGACTTCAAAGTTCTGGTAAACGCAATCGAACAGCGGTTTGGGGATAGCCACATGACAGAAGTCTTCCGAGTTCAGCTTAACAATAGAGCACAGAAAAGAGGTAAAACTCTGCAGCAGCTTCAGGCAGATATCGAGCGACTGGTTCACCTGGCATACCCAACAGCTGGCAATGAGATAATTAATCAACTTGCTGTTGAAGCCTTTGTGAGAGCTGTGGGCGATATAAATCTCCAAAGGGCTATTCGCACTGCCGGAAAGCAAACACTACCAGAAGCATTGGCTTTCGCTCTAACAATGGAAGCCGCAGAACAAGCTTCACAAAACGTGCATCGCGTGAGAGAATTGGAAGTCCAAGAATGCTCTTGTCAGAAGGCTACTCTGGAAAGGAGTCAGCGAGACGGACCAGCACGATGCTGGAACTGCAACAAGACTGGGCATCTTCAACGACAGTGCAGATTACCGCGAAGACGAACCTCATGTCAACACTGTAGAAACAGAACTTACTCAACAAGCCAAAGTTACAACTACAACAATGTTGCTTCCCAAGTTGTTTCCCACCCCACCAACTTCGAGGGACAGAAGCTGGCTTCTAGTACCGATAGCTACAGAAACACCATCCAGGTTTCTCAAACGAAACGTGACAACAAGAGCCTGACCGTGGAAGCAAGTATAAACGGTAACAAATGTGTGGCTACCATCGACACCGGTGCCACGGCGTCCATGGTACGGCAGGACCTCGTTAAGAAGACATGGCTCCACAACACCAACAGCTATCGTCTAAGGACTACAACTGGAGAGGCCGCAAAAGATTATGGTGAGGTAAGTCTTAAGATCCGGATGGCAGAGCTGGAATTCTCTCACCTGTTCCTGGTAGCAGATATATGCGATGAGTGCATTGTCGGCGTCGATTTCATGAAAGATCACGGAGTGATATTGGACATCGGGAACCAAGTCCTGAAATATCGAAACATCGAGATTCCGATGATCTATGGGATCCACTCGTATGAGACCTCGTTATCTGTGAAAACCGTCATCAAAGAAGATCTCACTTTGCCTGCTTCTTCAGAAGTATTCGTGTGGACGAAATTGAAGGGTAAGCCTGGCAGCCATCGATACCTCATGGTCGAACCAGCATCTGTAAAGTCCTCCCAAAACATCACCATTGGGAAGACTCTTGTGAGACCTGTAAAGAACATGGTTCCCGTACGAATACTGAACATCAAGCCGTACGAAGTTAAGCTTAGAAAAGGTGAGATTGTCGGACAATGCGAATCTGTATCAGCGATAACAAGGATCAACGAAGAAGAGCCAAGGCAAACCATGAAGTTAGAAGAGCTGAACTCCATAAAGGCCAACATTCTCAAGTCATCTAATCTTGGTCACCAACAACGAAGAACTGCAGAAGGCTTCCTCGAAGAATTTGCAGATATCTTTTCGTCATCGCAAAGAAAATATGGCAGAACACAACTGGTTCAACATCGAATCAACACCGGAGATGCAAAGCCGGTCCGTCAACCTGCAAGACGCCTTCCACTAGCCAAACAAGGTGAGGTTGAAGAACTGATAACCACCATGAAAGAAGAGGGTCTGATCGAAAACTCTAAAAGCCCTTGGGCGTCACCAGTGGTCCTGGTAAAGAAGAAAGACGGATCAACCCGCTTTTGCGTAGACTATCGAAGGTTGAATGATGTGACCAAGAAGGATAGCTACCCTCTGCCTAGGATCAGTGATACTCTGGACGCAATGGAAGGAGCACAATGGTTCTCAACGTTGGACCTGAAAAGTGGATACTGGCAAGTAGAAATCCATCCTGAAGACAAAGAGAAGACAGCGTTCTCGACGGGAAACGGATTGTGGCAGTTCAAAGTGATGCCTTTTGGACTGTGCAATGCCCCAGCGACTTTTGAGCGCCTTATGGAATGCATCCTGCAAGGACTCACATGGAAATCTTGCCTGGTCTATTTGGATGACGTCATCGTATACGGGAAAACATTTGACGAACATTGTACAAATCTGAGAGCAGTGTTTCAAAGACTTCGAGAAGCCCACCTCAAGCTCAATCCAGAAAAGTGTTCACTCTTCAAAACCGAAGTGAAATACCTGGGACATATCATCTCTTCCCAAGGAGTTAAGACGGATCCTGATAAGGTTGACACCGTGGAGAATTGGCCAACACCACAGGACAAACATCAACTCCGAAGCTTTCTGGGTCTAGCCAGTAAAGAACTTTGCTGAGATCGCCAAGAGTCCACATCAGCTAACGGAAAAGGGAAAGCAGTTTAAATGGTCAGGTGAGTGCGAGCGCAGCTTTCAAGAGCTCAAGCAACGCTTGTGTAATGCACCAGTGCTGACCTACCCAACTCCAGGAAAACCGTTCATCATTGATGCTGATGCCAGCAATGTCGGGATTGGTGCTGTATTGTCACAGGTACATGATGGCGAAGAAAAGGTGGTTGCCTATTATAGCAAGGTACTCTCGAAGTCGGAAAGAAACTATTGTGTGACCAGAAGAGAACTTCTTGCACTGATTTTGGCAACAAAGCACTTCCATAAGTATCTCTATGGACAGAAGTTTCTTCTCCGAACCGACCATGGAGCACTAAACTGGCTTTTGAATTTCAAGAATCCAGAGGGTCAAGTGGCGAGATGGATTGAGAGGCTGCAGACGTACGATTATGAAATTCAACATCGGAAGGGGAAGCTTCACTCAAATGCTGATGCACTGTCTCGGAGACCATGTAAGCAAGATTGTAAGCATTGCAGACGCCAAGAAGAAAAAGAAGTGGTCACTGTCCAACGAACCAGAACCGATCCCATTTACGGCTGGAGCAACGACGAGCTGAGGAAGGCCCAACAAGAGGACCCAGATATTGAACCCATCCTCGCATGCAAGGAACACCAGGAAAAACCAGAATGGGCTGATATCTCCGACAGAAGTCCGGCTCTGAAGGCCTATTGGGCGCAGTGGGACTCGTTGCATGTCCAAGAAGGTGTCCTTCGACGTAAGTGGGAATCAGCAGATGGAAAGTCCTATGTAATGCAGCTAGTCTTACCGACATCGAAGATTATGAACGTTCTGCGAGAGATGCATGATGGAGTTTCGGGAGGCCATCTAGGAGTAAACAAGACGCTAGAAAAGGTTCGACAACGATTCTATTGGCTACATGCAAGGGAAGATGTCGAGAAGTGGTGCCGAAAATGTGATACCTGTGCTGCCACCAAAGGCCCAAACAAAAAGAATCACAGCCAAATGCAGCAGTATAATGTCGGATCACCCTTTGAAAGGATTGCAATAGACGTGGCGGGTCCATTTCCGGAAACAAATAATGGAAATCGTTATATTCTGGTCGTCATGGATTACTTCAGCAAGTGGCCTGAAGCATACGCCATACCGAATCAAGAAGCCAAAACAGTCGCAGACCAAATTGTGTTCAACTGGGTGAGCAGATTCGGTGTTCCATTAGAACTGCATTCCGACCAGGGAAGGAACTTTGAATCAAACATATTCCAGGAAGTTTGTGGGCTTCTTCACATCAAGAAGACAAGAACAACACCACTCCACCCACAATCTGATGGCATGGTCGAATGGTTCAACCGAACCCTTAAGGAACATCTTTGCAAAGTTGTGGACGACAACCAGCGAGATTGGGACCGACACATTCCACTGTTTTTGATGGCGTATCGAAGTGCAAGACATAGCTCAACTGGCCATACACCGTCCGAGATTTTGATGGGAAGGAACATCAGATTGCCAAGCGAAATAAAATTTGGATGTCCCACGTCGGAACCGCAAGCCGAGGATGACTACTTGGATGACCTCAGAGAAAGACTCCTTCAGATCCACGACGATACCAGGTCAAAAATAAAGATGTTCAGTGACCGAATGAAGACACGCTACGATATACGAGCGACAACAACAGAGTTCCAAGCAGGAGATCGAGTGTGGCTTTACAATCCCCATCGACAAAAAGGGTTGTCACCGAAACTTCAACGGGACTGGGAAGGCCCATATACAGTGATTAGCAAAATCAACGACGTCGTGTACCGGATGCAAAAAGGAGTCAGAGGTAAACTGAAAGTCGTACATCGCGACCGACTACATCGCTACAGTGGTGATGAAGATGATGGATTTGTTCGGGACGATCAATCCTAAGGAGGGGGCAATGTAATGTGTATACACTTTATTTATCTCATACGCTCTGTATCTCCTTCTATTGTAATGTCTAATACTAATGTGTATACGTTATTATCTCTTTCGCTCTGTACCTCTTTTCTGTATTTAATGTACACACTTTTCTTACTCTCTTTACTTACTCTGTATCTCTTTCTATATTTAATGTACACACTTTTCTTACTCTCTTTACTTACTCTGTATCTCTTGTTTATTTAATGTACATACTCTCTTTACTTAATATCGTTTAATTGTAGTAGTAAACACTTGTGAGGGGCAATAATTAATTAAGATTAAGAGAAACTTTTTGTTTAGCATTAAGAACGTTAGCCCCTACAAAAAATCCCAGTATTTTTTTTTATTTGTAAATAGAGAGCTTCTCGAACTTTCAGCTTCTCCAAGAACCAATAGGAACCAATAGTAGTTTCTAGAATCCATCATTTTTGTTATATAAATAGCCGTTTAGTGGCGAGATGAATTTAATTAATTGTGAACTGCGATAAAGAAAAGTACTCTGTGTTTGCAAAGTTATAATTGAAAGTGTTGAATAAATAAGTTTGTGAGTGATTTGAATAAAGTGAATTTGTGTTTTATTTAAAAAGTGAATAAGTTTTAATTGTCGGACCAAGCCGAATATTACAATATTTTACAAAATTCTCAAGTGAAATTGATCATCTTAGTTCATATTTAATTGTAGTCAGAAATTCATTATTTTTTAACATTTGCACCATTTGGGATTTAAAAAGTATAAGTTTTGTTTTTTCTAAACCTTCTACCCGTATTTCTCTTAAGTTTGGAAAAGAAATAAAGAAAATCGGTTCGTGCGTTCTGGAGTTATAGCGTCAGGAAGGAAAACCCGGCTTATTTTTATAAAGTAGATAATGCGTTTTTCAATAATAATATTGAATTGTTCAAAGTTTTAACGTAAATGGATTTGGATTCCCAGGATGATGCAGTTTCACAAAAGAAAAGCACAAATAAAATTGTATTCCACTAAATGGGAGCAAAATGCGGAGACTTCATCGTGGAAGAAGTGAGAAATGAGATGGGTTTGTAAATACTTGATGAAATGTCTTCAAATTATAACCATCCCTTATTTTGTTTTTGGACCTGCTTACTATCGCTGCAAAATTTGCAATATACATAAATGGAAAAGCACTAAAGCAGCCACTTCTGCGATCTACAACCCATAGGATGCTGGGGAAAAGGGAAACAATATAGGGCTACCTCTTAGTCTCTTAAAAAAACATTGGAGTTGGAGGGCACATACACAGGGGAATGTAATTTAGATTCTATTCGTTGGAATGGGTTTAAGGTTTGTTTTGATCCCAAAATCATTATTTTGTAGCTTATAGGATCGTAAACTATGCATTCGTTTATTTGTTTATGTTTAGCAAAGTCATTTCATATGAGCCCACGATAGTTTTTGAAAAGTGGGCAACAATAAGAAACCAAACAAAAATAATTGAAGGTCAGAGCAGAAATATATATGTGCGTACATTGTACCTAAAGCTACTACATATTCCATATTATCATTTCTAAGTCCTGCGAACAAACAAAAATGGAATGCGGGTACAACGTTCCGTGGGTCACCTAGTACAAATCGAAGTCTCCTCCTCTGAGCCACGTAGGTTTCTGTAATGTGTGCTTTTTTCTATGTGTCTATCTGTCTCTCTCTGTAGTATTAATGTCTTGTTCTGTCCCAGCCGATGGTCTCAGTCGCCAGTGCTGCTATGAGTCTGTAGATCAATTCAATTTTTCAAGTTAAAATTTATTTTAAACGAAAAGGGAGCTTTGGTCGAATTTGGAAAATGCTGATCCGAGCATTTTAAATAACACTTGTGTTGGAAAAGATCACCGTTTTCAGCCGGTAAGTTTTATTTTATGGTTTTTTGGCATTTGCTTTTCCCATTAATGTCTCGCAAGGGCATGGATGGACAAGAAGAAGCTTATTGATCCTTAAATCGGAACATTTATCAAAAATATTTCCCGATAGCGAACTAGGTCTTTATTGTACTTTTTAAACTCTGTGCTTTCGGCAACACAGACAATCAAATGTTCCGGAAAATACCTTGGCGTGTTAGCATTAAGGGTGGCGAGGATTCATTTCTTTCATATTGTACATGCATCAATGCTATTGCCGACGAATAGAGGCTCAAAAAAGTAAGAGTTTGGATTGTAAAACATCTTGCCAACCACCTATACTAGGCCATATCATAATTATTATGAATTTTTGTTCAAAAAAAAATAATAAAATGAATATTGAATGTATTTTTATTTTGAAAAATGAACACACTGTCCCCGCAAAAGAGATTTGGAAAGAGCTCTCTTGTTTCTACAAATCGAATTGTAGATTTTGCAAACCAACAGGGTTCCTGATCGCAAAAATTTATAAATTTTGCACATAAACTGGTAAATTTCACATAATTTTGCTGTCCATTCAAAGGTGAAAACAAGGTAGGTATTCTTTTAATTTAACTTTTTTTTGAGTTGTGGAATTAACAGATGAATGATGTAGTTTTCACATATTATTTGTTACATAGAAGCATAGAATTGTAAAATTGAGAGCAGTGGTTGTCGGGTAATTTGTGACAATCAATGCAGTTGATTTTACAGCTGTTTTCAACGTTTTAACAACAAATTTCTTTGGGTGTTGTTTCGTGAATAAAAATGAATTGGCTCAAGAAATACCTCAAGTATTGACAAAAATGTGATAAATTTGATAAATATGTTTTCTTTTTTATTAAATTTTTTGAAAAAAATAACATTTATCTTAACCTCCCTGAAACAAAATCCTAGATACGGCTATAATACACGCTCTTGCAATAACATCATCCAGCTAAAGCAGGGATTTCATTCCAAGAGAGATTTGTTTGACAGCCTACTCGGTATTTCTATATTTAATAACTTATTTTTGTGAATTATAAAAATACACAAATACCTAACAGAAAAAGATCGTCAAAACAAGTTTTATCATCTTTAATCTTTGACTTCTCGGTACGCTACGAATATTTTTACAAACCCGATCCACCGATTGTTCCCAAAACGTACTTGTAATAAGCTTGATTCAATTTTTCCAAGAGGATGAACGTCAGCACTGTATATGGCGCAAGACGAGAGTAGTACGGCGTGAAGCCCTTCCACAGAGCAAACACCCCCTCGTTCTTAACAACCCTTAGCAGCACATCAGTCATACCTTGATACTGCGGTTTTCCGTCAGTGTACTTCATGTATTGCAATCTGGTCTTAGCTATGTCAACGGGCATAGAAGCAATGGTTGCGACGAGTCCCGAAACCAGAGCTGAAGAGAAATGCAGTTTAATGCTTTCCTTCATCCCAAATCTCTTGATAAACTGGCTCTTGGCCTCGGAATAGGTTGCCAATTGGGCCATATTGATGACTATTGCTCGGACAAGGGTTGGCACATATCCACGCCATAGAGTGGCAACACCTTCTTCGCGGATTATCCTTGCAAGGCCATTGAAGACGTTTTTGTAGTTTCGTCGCTGATCGGGAGGCAACCGGCCGTCGGCTGTCATTCGAATTAATGTAACGTCGGCTGGTGTTCCAACAAAGGCGCCGCATGTACCAGCACACAATCCCATAGCCATTCGGACTAGATAATTTGGTTCCTTGGAGTACCGTGACTTATACTTATCGTTAAATATTGTATACAATCCAAACCGGGTAGTCCCATAGGTTCCTTGTCTCAAGAGCGCAGCTCCGAGTCCATCGTAAACTGCTAATGGTCCCTCCTTGCGTATGATCGTTGTCAGACAATGAAACGTATTTTTGTATTCCTTGGCGGCACCACCCATGCCAGAGATTTGCATTCTCGTCTTGATAAGATCAAGAGGTTGAACAAAGCAAATTGATGTCATGGCAGCTGTTCCACCAAGAACCAATCTCATTCCATTGGGGATTTTTTTTGTAGGCGCGGGCGCCGACATTTTTAAAATTTTGCAATTTTAAGTTTTGAAAGTGACAGACTTGATTTGATTGACTTTGACTTAATATACATGAACTGCTTAACCCGGCGGCCACACGAGCAAGTTCTGGCTAGCAAGTTGGCATACAATCAAATATTTTACTCACACATTCAAACTTTTAGTACTTGCTTTAGTACTGGCTGGTCAACTGGCTAGCAAATTTTCCAGCCAGTAAAACGAGCAAGTAAATCGGCAAGTAGTTTGACAGGTTTTGCAAATATATCAAAATGAACAAAATTAAATTAGAAAATTAGCTGAAACGAGAATTTTTATTTCTATTTTTGCTGGCGACATCTTGGAAATTCAAAATTGGATGTTAAAAGCAGGTAAACTTGTAAAAAATATGTGAACTTGCTGGCAAGTTGACTAGCAAGTTTTTTGCCACCTACGTCACACCTAGTACACCGATAGAGATTTGACAAATAATATATGTACGCTACTTGCTGGCCAGAACTTGCTCGTGTGGCCGCAGGGTTAGTGAAGCTTTATTTTGTTGACCGAATCTTATCACAAAAGAAATGAAAATAGCGATATTTTAAATTTTCTTTACCTTAACTATTTGTTATTCAAGTTTTGGTCCCTAAAATAAATTTAACCAAAAACAAATATATTGCTGTTAATTAAATAAACAAAGATGGCAACGCCTTTTTCTATCTGAGCGAAAAAAAATGTTCAAGGCGTGAAAGTCATCAAAACGTAAGAAAAGATCAAAACTTGAGAAAAAGAAAGCCTTCGAATCTTTTCTGTGCATGTGCGACGTCGGTCGTTCTACGTAAAATTATTTAAGTGCTGTGACATAGGTTCTGGTTCTAACAACTTCTCCACTTATATCATTAGGCAAATTTATTTGGTGTGCTTTGTCCTTCCCAAAAAATTTTAAATTTCTATATGCTCTCCTTTTATATGAATGGTATTCCGCCAATTTTTTTCATTTATAGTAGTGACAAAAGGATTGAGTAGTGAGTATTTCAATACTTTTAAACCTTCTGCTGAAATGGTCATTATCAGGGGCCGGATTTTTATGCTCTAAAAAATGCAAAATATGCGCCTAAAATATGCACTTAAAATTACGAAAAATGCCGTAAAAAAGCAAAAAATATGCTGAAAAAAAAAATAATTGCAAAAACGTCGAAGTAAAGCAAAAATAAAGTAAGTGTAGACTAGGTTGGATAATTAATGAAGACATCTGCTCAATCGTCTCCAAATAAATAAAAAAAATCGTCAGATTTTTATTTGTACCCTTTACTGGCCCTGTATCGAAGTCAAATTCTAATACTAGGGACTTTGCAGCTGATTTTTTTTATTGTTTCCGTATATCTCCACTTTGGCCTTACCGATTTTGTTAAAATTTTGCACAATTTTACTTTACATTATCCTTATTGATATTGCATTCCAAGATATAATTTTAAATAATTTTTTCAATATAAAAAAAATCGGAAAAGTGGGTTTCATAACACTCTCTTCAAGATTTCTCAAAAAAGGCTCAACAAAGTTTTTTTTAAATTTCCTCAACACGTTTAACTGCAATGTCATAATAAAGTTTCATACAAAAAAATTACATAAATGTTTTAATTTCCCCGATTTGTTTTTACAAGTACTTCGTATTCAATGCATTTCTCTCATTCGTGTGCATGACAGATGAACGTGTTTTGAGTGATGCCAAGTTATAGTAATATTTTTCCAGATAGAATTCTTATGGCTCGTTTGCATTTTGATGAAATAATTGTTTTATTTGTTTGCATTTTTTTATACGAACGAAAAATATGCATTTATTCTGAAAATATGCTCAATAAGCCAAAATATGCATTTATACCTAAAATATGCAAAAATATGCGCTAACGATTGAATGCCATTTTGAAGCAAATTTCTCAATTCGAATAAGTAATTGACTCATTTACTTCTAAGGGTGTCCAAAAAAAATATGTATTTGCATAAGAATCCGGGCCCTGGTCATTATTTTCATGCACAAATGAAAAATGATGAATTTTAACCACTTTCAGATTACACACACACACACGCACACACACACACACACACACACACACACTCACTCACACACACACACACACACACACACACACACACACACACACACACACACACACACACACACACACACACACACACACACACACACACACACACACACACACACACACACACACACACACACACACACACACACACACACACACACACACACACACACACACACACACACACACACACACACACACACACACGCATGATTCGAATTTTATTTGCCTCGAAACATGAAGTTATGCAAAAATTGGAGATTCACAAAGTCGGACCTATTACAATAACTTCTTCTGGGAAGTTAAAAACCTCATTTTCACTGGTCAAATCCACTCAATTATTAGCATACGCGGACGACATTGACATCTCTGGAGGGAACCCACAAACTGTACATTCCTCTTTATCTAGATTGAGCAGGCAGCAAGAAACCTGGGGCTGCATATAAATGAGGAAACAATACTAAGTTCATGGTGGCCCAGTCTGCTGAAAACGTTGGCAATAGTAAAAGAACAATTATTATTAAGGTGGAGGAGCACGAATTGGAAGTGGTGCGAACAAGCCGAAAACTATATTGAAGAAAAAATACGTGGGTGGCTGCTCAAAGCCTACAGAACCTACTTTAGTCTTTTAAGGCTATTAAAATCTTACCATTACTTCAAAACTGCTGCTAGATCCGATAAAACGATAGTCTTACCAGTACTCATCTACAGATCCGAGACCTGGGTGCTTAGCCAAAGGCACTCTGAACTCTTAGTCCCGTTGGAGAAAAGAAGCCTAACCAAGAATAGTTGGCCCTGTTCGTGAGCAAAGACGTCTCCGGAGACGGTGTAACAACGAAGCAATTTCATAACAAAAATTAAGTGGGCTGAACACCTATGTAGATCGTTTAAACAAAGAGGAACCGGCCCGGAAAGTCCGGTACAATAATTGTACATGGTAAGAATAATAATAATAGCGCGGCAGACCAAATATGCGCTGGGCGCGTACGGAACTGTATGGCGACGGGATACATTAAAGAACTTTTTGAAGGACGCCCAGGCCGGATCCCGGTTATGGCGCAGATGAAGGGCCAGGCCAATGATGATGAAGACAATGTATCACCAAACACCCCTTGTGGAACCATCACGTATGCGATGACACCAAAATACCCTCAAGATGCCTACGTTTTCTAAGACGTTGCAAGAAATTTTTCTTACCTTTTTATCTGGTTACTATCTATAAAACATATACGCATACATAACATACCTGTTTAATGATCCTTCAGCTTCATCTTTAGAAAATAATAAATTTTCAAAATAATTTTTTGATTTGACATTTATAATTTTCAAAAATTTCAATCGATCAGATTTGTTTTTATTTTGTTGTAGTGAGAAAAGTATGTTTTTTTTAACATTGGCGCATTGGCACCGTCTGTCATTTGAAAAATATACATTTTATTTTTTCTAAACCTTCTACCCTAATACCTCTTGCATTTAGAGAAAAAATGAAGGCTGTTCTTTTATATATACATATAGATTTGACACAAAATTTGAATTTTGACTGTCAAAAAGAAAAAAAATGAATTTAAAATGAATTTTATTCATTACTTGAGCATGAAATCATTCAGCCTGGAAGCATCGAGGTGAAAAATAAACAAGTTAAATCAAGTAATTTCAAATCATTGAAAATGTATGGCAAATCATGAAATTAATCCACCGAAGGTGAGGTACTTTTATCAAGGGCTGAGGTAAGCTCGCCGGTCTTCCCAGGGTTTATATTAAAGTGTACCAGAACTTTAATTTTGGTCAATAATTCTTTATTAATTTCTTATTTTGCTTAACAATTGCTTATTTTATAATTAAAATAAATTCGGTTTAACCTATATAATAGCTTTGCTACAGCGTCTCAGACCCTCTTCGGTGTATGTTGTTTCGCCTTCGGAAAGTTCCCCCTCTGTTGAATTATGTTAGTCTGGATGGTTGTGGTTTATACCGGCTAGGCTCACTGGTGCGGGAATCGCCGTACACTGTTGGGAGGAGTGACTCTTCGCTTGATTGCTGTGGACGAAATCGGAAAATCACGGACGAATCCGGTAAATCACGGGCGGACCCGGTAAATCACAGACGAATCTGGTAAATCACGGACGAATCCGGTAAATCACGGGCGAACCCGGTAAATCACAGACGAATCTGGTAAATCACGGACGAATCCGTTAAATCACGGGCGGACCCGGTAAATCACAGACGAATCTGGTAAATCACGGACGAATCTGGTAAATCACGGGCGGACCCGGTAAATCACAGACGAATCTGGTAAATCACGGACGAATCCGGTAAATCACGGGGGGACCCGGTAAATCACAGACGAATCTGGTGAATCACGGACGAATCCGGTAAATCACAGACGGATCTGGTGAATCACGGACGAATCCGGTAAATCACGAGCGAACCCGGTAAATCACAGACGAATCTGGTAAATCACGGACGAATCCGGTAAATCACGGACGAACCCGGTAAATCACAGACGAATCTGGTAAATCACGGACGAATCTGGTAAATCACGGGCGGAACTGGTAAATCACAGACGAATCTGGTAAATCACGGACGAATCCGGTAAATCACGGGCGGACCCGGTATATCACAGACGGACCTGGTAAATCACGGACGAATCCGGTAAATCACGGGCGAACCCGGTAAATCACAGACGAATCTGGTAAATCACGGACGAATCCGGTAAATCACGGGCCAACCCGGTAAATCACAGACGAATCTGGTAAATCACGGACGGATCTGATAAATCACGGGCGAACCCGGTAAATCACAGACGAATCTGGAAATGGGTTAGTGACACGACCCCTTACCGCTGGTGGGGGGAAGTCTATGTCGGGTTAGTTCGGTTTGTACCTGGAAAGTGGGTTAATGACAAGACCCCTTACCACTGGTGGGGGGAAGTCTATGTCGGGTTAGTACGGTTACACGCAAATCACGGGCGGACCCGGTAAATCACAGACGAATCTGGTAAATCGCGGACGGATCCGGTAAATCACGGGCGAACCCGGTAAATCACAGACGAATCTGGTAAATCACGGACGGATCCGGTAAATCACGGGCGAACCCGGTAAATCACAGACGAATCTGGTAATGAGTTAGTGACAAGACTCCTTACCACTGGTGAGGGGAAAGTCTATGTCGGGTTAGTTCGGTTTTTATCTGGAAAGTGTGTTAATGACAAGACCCCTTACCACTGGTGGGGGGAAGTCTATGTCCGGTTAGTTCGGTTTTTATCTGGAAAGCGTGTTAATGACAAGACCCCTTACCACTGGTGGGGGGAAGTCTATGTCCGGTTAGTTGGTTTGATACTCACCACTGCTGGAGCAAACGTCTGCTCGCTTCTGCTGCCTGGCTGCGACTGACTTTCCTTGTGCTGGCAGCCGGCTATTTATAGTCTGGCTGCTGTGTGATTTACCGTTTTGCTGTTGTTTGTTCGGGTAGCAACAGCATTGTTTCTGTTTGCTACGGTTAGCAACAGGCGGTGGGATGATGATCGGATGTTCTTGCTAACAGTAAATGCATGAGGTGATTTGTTTCGATGTTGGTGGCTGGTTAGCAACTGCTTGTAGTGAATTTGTAATGAGGCATTACAATCCATCCCCACTTCGGAGACGAGAACCTTCTCGTTTTAAAATAAAACTCCATTTTTTTTCTTCTTTTTTTTATTTTAGTTCGGCTTTATTTGTAAAAAAAAACGAACATTCTGTTCCACCTTACTTTTTTGTTTTTAACAAATATCATTTCGTATAAAAAAACCAAAAAAAATAATAATAACAAAAAAGAATCCTATATATGTATAACATAGCATAATTAAACCTTAAAAAAAAACATTTCTTCTTGTCAAAAAAAAAAATAAACAGGTACCTCAAGGTTAAACTAAACCAATGGAAATTTTTCAAAAAAAAAATTAATAACAGGTACTTCGAGGTTATCTTAAACAAGGAAAAAAACTAAATTTACTTCTTAACAAAACGGTACCTTTGATGAGGTTTACCAACATCCTTAAGGTTTAAAACGCAAGGTCTTCCTCTTGTCGCCAAACTGCAACTCCGCGACTCCTGGTCTCCGGATGACGGCCACAACGGTCCCCCATGGTCGATAGAAAAACAGCCGTTGTCTGCGGTAATTTCTGTTATACCTCCGGTGCTTTGGTATATCTATGTTCCGGAATGGATCCTGTTCGTTTGTCGACGTTCCGTCCAAAGATCTTCCCTCACTCACACTCCCATCGTGGGTGTTACGAATGGCAGCACTGGCCATTCATGTTTCATGCTTTAAATTGTACTAGTTTTGACAGATGATTATTGTAGTAGTTAGAATTAGAGTTAGTCTCGTCTGGTCTTACAAACCTGCGAGTCGTGTTTTGTACGGTTGCTTTAAAGCGGAATAAATGTGGGTTTTTTATTATATTTTTCCCACAGTAAAATTCTTTTGTGTTTTATTTGTAATCGTCCGAAACATTATGGTCATTCGAGTCGCGGATGGAATAAAAAAAAAATCGGAGTGAAAGTGATAAACGTACAGGAGTACCTACCTAAAACGTACAGGAGTACCTAAAAAATGCATGAGGACATGGAAAACACCAGGATGGGTTTGTTTTGGACGTACATAAGGATATGTACAGAATTTATCTATATAATATAATTATGAACTATATTTGCGGTGCTTTACAACCACCATTAATTGTTTCAAAATTTTTATTTGGGGCTTTCCATCCAACAAAAAATCTTTTCACAGCAATACGTTTTAAATGCTTACAAAACGTAGACAAAAAATATCATGTAGGAACATGCAACAAAAAAAACTGTAGGAACAGCCAGGAAAATAAAACCAAACGCGCAACGGAATCTATATACAAACAAGAAATGGTTTATTTCTCCTCTGTAGAGACAAATGCGCAAAATCATGTAGGAACATGAATTTTGTGAAGAGAAAAAACCCAAAACAAAACATGCAGGAGCATGTACTAACAGAAAACAAATTAACAACCAAGGAGAAAAAATGAGAAAAAAAACAACCACCGTTCTCAACGAACAACGAAAAAATCTACTCTCTACCTACCAACCAACAACAAATATACAGTCCACTGCGCACAGACAGGCAGCTGCGCTATCGGTTTGGCTTGAATTTTAAGTTTCAACATGAAACAATATACAAGGGTTGGTATTGCCGGCGAACCATTGTAGGTATATAAGCAGTAGGTAAGAATAAATTTTGTTTGCTCTGTTCTGAGTTTCACTTTCAGTTCATGTTTGAATTTAGTGGTGAACAGTTAATAGTGCGAAGTGAAATATTTTAAAAAACAAAAAGAAAAGCAAAACGCGCATAAATCAAATCAAAATTAAATTAAAGCAAGGATGCCCAAATCAAAAGGTAAACAAAAACAAAAGATTAAGTGATGTGTTTTATGAAAAAAAGGGAATGTGATATGTGTTAAGTGTGTGTGTATAGAACAAGCAATGGCGTGCGTCGTCGCCGTCAGCTCGAGAAAGTGGTATAATTTTGTCAGAATTCAGGAGAATTTCGTTATGTTCGCGGAATGAACAGTGCTAGGAAGCAAATAACAAATTTTTTATGTAAAGCTAGGAAGCAATTGGGATATATTGACTTCTCTTCTGAACGGATTCAGCGAAAAAAGAGAAAATTAATTCAAGCTAGGAAGCAGAATTTACAACCTTAATTTTTATTATTTAATTTAGGTAGGGAAGTGTATTGCTGCAAGCATGAAACAGTGTCAGTGTTTAGAGTAAAATGAATTTTGCCTTGTTGTCCAGTCAATGAACGAAAAAAATTGCCTTCACCTCAAAAAAAATCCAACAGTTTTGAAACTTGGCACACTTACTAAGGGATGTCTGGTGATGACCCAAAAAAAGTCCCCAAGAATCCGACGTGAGCTCTAGCGGCAGTTAAGAGAAACATACGGTTTTTTCAGTTTTTCACGTTTATCTCAAAAACTATTTGTCGTATCAAAAAATTTTGTTCTACAAAATTAAAGCTCATTAAATTTTATAAAAAAAAAGCTTCTATGAACTTTTTCGTATCTCTTATAGTTTATAAAATAACTCTAGCGGCAGTGAAGAGAAACATACGGTTTTTTCGTTTTTTTCGGTTTTTCGGGTTTATCTTGAAAACTATTTGTCGTATCAAAAAATAATCTTCTACAAAATTAAAGCTTATTAAATTTCCGCAAGAAAAAAAAAATTAGGTTATAAATAACTCGACCCACATTGACGGAAAACAAGTAATTTTTTCATGCTTATCTTGGAAATGGTTTCTCGTATTAGTCCAGACAATAAACAATAAACATTCGCATAGAGCTGAAAATTGGTACATAGCATTAGAACACCGATTAAAGTAAAATGTCAAAAGTCCCCAAAAATTCCATGTGTGCATAAGAAATTATTCAAGGTCAAATGTCGAAAATGTTGGTTTTTCATGCATATCTTTGAAACGGGGGAAGCTATCAAAAAAAAGTATATGAAAGGCTTGTACGCCTTGTAATTCTCAAAAAAAAAATTATGACACTTTTTTTCCTACGAGCAAGCGTTTAGAAAATATTGCGATTTTAAAATGTGTCAAATGTCGAAAATAATGGTTTTTTGCGTATTACTCTTAAACGGTGAGTCCGATTGAAAAAATTTCTATGGAAAACTTGTAGATTATGTGGTTTTCTATATAAAAACATTTTTTTTTTGTTTAAAGCTGTCAGAAAAAAAAAAACATAATTTGGCCAAAACTCAAAATTTCGAATTTTTTATAATTAGCTCCTAAGCCCTGTACAAAATTCGCATAGAGCTGAAAATTGGTACAGAGCATAAGGACATCTCTCTATATAAGATGTCAAAAGTCCCCAAAAATCCCATGTGTGCATAAGAAATTATTCAAGGTTAAATGTCGAATATGTTGTTTTTTTATATTTAACTCTGCAGATTTAATACAATATTTTCTAAACGCTTGCTCGTAGGAAAAAAAGTGTCATAATTTCTTTTTTAGAGAATTACAAGACGTACAAGCCTTTGATATACTTTTTTTGATAGCTTCCCCCGTTTCAAAGATATGCATGAAAAACCAACATTTTCGACATTTGACCTTGAATAATTTCTTATGCACGCATGGGATTTTTGGGGACTTTTGACATTTTACTTTAATCGGTGTTCTAATGCTATGTACCAATTTTCAGCTCTATGCGAATGTTTATTGTTTATTGTCTGGACTAATACGAGAAACCATTTCCAAGATAAGCATGAAAAAATTACTTGTTTTCCGTCAATGTGGGTCGAGTTATTTATAACCTAATTTTTTTTTCTTTCGGAAATTTAATAAGCTTTAATTTTGTAGAAGATTATTTTTTGATACGACAAATAGTTTTCAAGATAAACCCGAAAAACCGAAAAAACCGAAAAAAACCGTATGTTTCTCTTCACTGCCGCTAGAGTTATTTTATAAACTATAAGAGATACGAAAAAGTTCATCAAAGCTTTTTTTTATAAAATTTAATGAGCTTTAATTTTGTAGAACAAAATTTTTTGATACGATAAATAGTTTTTGAGATAAACGTGAAAAACTGAAAAAACCGTATGTTTCTCTTAACTGCCGCTAGAGCTCACGTCGGATTCTTGGGGACTTTTTTTGGGCCATCACCAGACATCCCTTAGTAAGTGTGCCAAGTTTCAAAACTGTTGGATTTTTTTTGAGGTGAAAACCTTTATTGACTGGACTATTGGGGACAAGGAAAAATCTCCCCGGAGGAATTTTGAATATTATTCAGGAGAATTTCACTAGAAAGTGATTATATATTCAGGAGAATTTCACTAGGAAGTGATTACATATCCAGGAGGATTTCATAAATAGCTAGGAAGCAAGGGATAATCCAGGAGGATTTAGGAAATAGCTAGGAAGCTTGGGACAATCTTTAAAAGTTTTTTTTGTGTGTCAGGTAGGCAATGACGTGCGTCGTCGCAGTCATCTTAGAGTGAGTGGTGAATTGAAATATGTTTTGGAAATCGGAGAATTATTTCTTTTGAAACCATGCTAGGAAGCAATTCGGATTTTATAATTTTCCTTCTGAATGGATTCAGAGAAAACAGGAAAATTTAATTATTCTAGGAAGCAATTTGGAATTTTAATTTCTTTTCTGAAAGGATTCAGAGGAAAAAGAAGAAATTAACTTATGCTAGGAAGCAGGAATTAAATATTGTATTTAATTTAGGTAGGGAAATGGAAAAATACTTGAGGACGAGTATAGGAAAGTACTAGGAAGTACTAAATCAAATATTTATTTGAGAGTATAAAAAGTTCTAGGAAGAACTAAGACGGAATATTTGCCTGAGGACAGGTTAGGAAAGTTCTAGGAAGAACTATTTTGGATTATTTGCCTGAGGACAGGTTAGGAAAGTTCTAGGAAGAACTATTTTGGATTATTTGCCTGAGGCCAGGTTAGGGAAGTTCTAGGAAGAACTATTTTGGATTATTTGCCTGAGGACAGGTTAGGATAGTTCTAGGAAGAACTATTTTGGATTATTTGCCTGAGGCCAGGTTAGGGAAGTTCTAGGAAGAACTATTTTGGATTATTTGCCTGAGGACAGGTTAGGAAAGTTCTAGGAAGAACTATTTTGGATTATTTGCCTGAGGCCAGGTTAGGAAAGTTCTAGGAAGAACTAATTTGGAATATTTGCCTGGGGACAGGTCAGGAAAGTTCTAGGAAGAACTAATTTGGAATATTTGCCTGGGGACAGGTCAGGAAAGTTCTAGGAAGAACTATTTTGGAATATTTGCCTGGGGACAGGTCAGGAAAGTTCTAGGAAGAACTATTTTGGAATATTTGCCTGGGGCAGGTCAGGTAGGGTAGAACTATTTGGGAAAAATTACTTGAGGACAAGTATAGGAAGTTCCAGGAAGAAATTGAAAAAGATTCGAAAAATTAAAAATTACTTGAGGACAAGTTATAGTTAAAGTAAGTTTGGGAAAAACTTGGAAAGAGTTGTAACTACTTGAGGACAAGTATGGTTAATTCTAGGAAGATATTATTTGAGAAAAAAAAATAAAAACTCTGAGGACAGGGAGGAACTATTCGGGAAAGGAATAAAGATTATTAAAACGAGATTTCTGATGTCAGCGATAAGAAATGAAATCAGTTCAAACCGAGTCAATTAGGGGTTTTCAATTTTTCACGTCGTCTGCGAAACACATACACACACACACATTTTTTCCTTCATACAACTTCCCTCAAAATTAATGATATCTCTACGAGACACAGGAAATAATAAAAAATATTTTCTGTCGTTTATCCAAATAAAGGGAAGAATCCGCAGGAGCGCAAAACTAAACAGAAGCCGGAGCAACAAAGACCGAGCCAGGAGGTAGCACAGGAGTGCCCGACTAATTTAGCACAGGAGTGCCCGACTAATTCAGCACAGGAGTGCCAGACGGATTCAGCACAGGAGTGCCAGACTGATTCAGCGCCGGAGTGCCAGTCTGTTCCAGCACAGGAGTGCCAGCCTGACCAGGTACAGGAGTGCCAGGAAGAGGGTCAGCAGGAGGAGCTTTCAGGTGCAAAGCAGTTTGCCACTCTGCAAAGGGCCATCTCAAGGGCCTTGGCAAATGCGGAGGCGGTAGCTACAAGTACTGCGTCCAAGGAGGGCATGCTACTGAGAGCAGATCGACTTCTTCAACTTTGGGAAAAGGCCAATGAGCTTTTCCTGTCCTTGGTAGAAGAAGCAACCGACGAAGGATTGTCGGCTTTGGAGGACCAGATGAACTCCGTAGAAGAAGAATATTTTAAGGCTGCCGAAATCCTCAGGAGCAGGATAGCGGTATTGTCCAGGAAGGACCAGCCTGCAGCAATTGTCGGAGAGAGACAGGAGTCTCAGATCAATGTCAGCCTGACCCTTCCAGTCCAGCAGCATGACATAAAGAATACTTGGGGGGAGTTTGATGGGTCACTCCTCAAGTGGATTGGGTTCCGCGACCGATTCAAAAGCGCAATCCATGAAAATCAGGAGATTTCATCGGCGTACAAATACGCCTATCTACGGAAATCGCTGACAGGCAAGGCTGCCAGAGCTCTAGGAGAGAGCAATTTGAATAAAGACAGCTACCAGGAGGCATGGGACAGGCTCGTCCAGCTTTATGAGAGACCATACTTGATAGCCAAAGAGCATCTCAACCAATTTTACAAGCTACCGGTGCTTCAGGAGAAGCCAACTGGGAACGATTTTTCACGGATGGCAAACGTTACCTATGAGACCATCCGCCAACTCAAGTCTCTGAACGTCCCGGTAGAACACTGGGACCTCGTTTTCGTGTTCGGATTACACGAACGGTTAGATCCGGAAACCAAAAAGCAGTGGGAGCTGCAAAGGAAGTCCGAAATGCCGGAAGTTGGCGAACTACTCAACTTCCTCGACAAACAAGCAGGAGCTTTGGAAGCAGCCAGACCGGCAGCAGCAGGAGTTGCAGAAACGAGCCACAGGAGTGGCACACAAACGGTAGCAGCGTACACAGGAGGTGCGCCCAAACCGATAGTCTGCGAAGGATACGGAACGGATTCCCATCCATTATTCCGCTGTCCGGAATTCCAGGCCTTAAATCTATTTGGAAGGAGGGACTTCGTTTCCAGGAGGAAAATTTGTCCCAACTGCCTAAGGAAAGGGCATCGTAGGGAAAATTGTACGGCAATCAAATGCAGGATGGAAGCATGCAGGAAGGATCCTGGACACAACAGCATGCTCTGTCCGGTGAAGCAGGAGCAAATTTCGGTGCTCAATCTGAGGATGGAGAGCGCCCAAAGAGACATCGCTAGGAAGCGTAAGCCCTGACTGGAGGAAGTCGGGGCGAAGAGGATCAGGAACGATTCCAATGCAACACACTCCCCACAATTCAAGCCAGGAGGTAAAAATAAAAACAAAAATAGAACTAAATAAATTATAAAGGGTTGGGGGGAAATACTTAATTAATATCTTACATTACTAATAAATTTTATAAACATTTTATTCAACATAATTTTCTTTTTCCTTTTTGGGGATTTTCAGGAGGGAAAACAAATTTCATGCCAACAGTTTTGGTAAGAATAGAAGAAGGGGGAGTTCAATATGGGCCGATAAGAGGGTTGTTAGACACTGGTTCAGAACTTAATGTAATAAGTTACAAGCTAATACAGGAGTTTAAATTAGCAACATTGGCCACCACCAGGAAGGCGGTAGGCATTAGCAATGTTCCTTTGGGAATAAATAAGAAAATTAAATTAAAAATATTACCATGGTATAAATCAAAAACCCATGAGGACATGGAAGAAAGTTTTTTGGTTCTACCTAAAGAAAGCAACTGGGAACCTACAATTCCTTCAGTAGCATTGAATCCAATGTCGATTCATAAGCAAACAGAAACTCCCTGGGCGGACCCAGATTTTTGGAAACCAAATCCAGTATATTTACTCCTTGGAGTGGGATTTTTTGCGAAGATAGTTACGTCTATCATACGAAAAGAATTGGATGGTCCGACATTAATAGATACTCAGGTAGGAATTATTGTTTTTGGAACACAAATAGGACAAATCAACGAATCGACAGGTCAGTCAATTTCTTGTATCCAATACAAAGAAGAAGAGCAATTAGATAAACTGCTAGAAAGACTTTGGAAACAAGACCAGGTAGGATCTTGCTCAAAGTGGACGGAAGAAGAGATTTCGGTGGAAAATCATTTCTTAGAAACATATAAAAGGGATGAATCAGGAAGATTCAAAGTTGAAATCCCGTTAAAGGAAAATTTCAAAGAGCTAGGAAGTTCTAGGGAAATAGCTTTGAAACGCTTTCTGTATCTGGAAAGACGTTTTGCTAAAAATCAGGAGATGAAAGAAGTCTACGTCGAGAAAATGAGGGAGGAAATAAAAATAGGTCACCTTGCCTTAGCTACAGAAAAGCCTAAGCAAGGGGAAATAGTATATTACATTCCACATCATAGCATACCGAAAGATAATCGGATTGTTTTTGATGCAAGTTGTAAGACTGACAAAGGATTGTCACTAAATGAAGTCCAAATGTTAGGACCAAAGTTGCAAAAGGATTTGCACGAAACTATAATGCGTTTTAGGAGACATAAAATAGCAGTCTATGCCGACATTAGGAAAATGTTCAATCAGGTTAGATTAGCTAAGCAGCAATGGAATTTGCAAAGGATATTTTGGAGAGAGGACTCGAATCAAAGGTTACAGGAGTATTGGCTTACAGTAGTCACCTTTGGTTTATCAGCGTCACCTTTCTTAGCGGTCAGATCCGTTATTGAAACAGCCAGGAGGGCAAGACTGGAATATCCAGCAGCGGCTAAAGCGATAGAAGAGGACTTCTATATGGATGATTGTGTTACTGGGGCGGACTCAGTAAATTCAGCCATTAAGTTAGCAAATGAAATAAGGAATATAATGGGAAATGCGAAATTTGAGCTTCGCAAATGGAAGTCAAACAGCCCGGAGGTTGTAAAGGCTATGAAATCGGAATCAGAAAAAACTTTGTTATTTTCTGAGGGGGAAGGCACAACCATTTTAGGTCTTAAATGGTTGATAGAAGAGGATAAATTTACCTACGTAGTTAAAAACCCTTCGTTCAACGGAGTCATAACAAAGAGGAAAATAGTGAGTCATGTAGCACAGCTATATGACCCGAATGGATACATATCCCCGGTGACGATAATCGGCAAGATATTAATACAGGAGTTATGGAGACAAAAAATAGATTGGGATGAACGGCCATCACCAGATCTGGAGAATAGATGGGTTGAGTTTTGGAATTCCATCATTTATTTAGAGAACTTTCAAATAGAAAGGTGGTTAGGGACAGGAAATAATTCAAAAATACAAATTCATGGGTTTTCTGATAGCAGCGAATCAGCTTTAGGGGCGGTTATTTATATTAGAGTTGAATACGAGAATGGGTTGATAACGAGTAGGCTTTTAACATCGAAGACTAGGGTTGCACCATTGAAGATGGTCACAATACCAAGGTTGGAGTTATCAGCAGCGGAACTGCTATCAAAAATGACAAAAGGAGTAATGGAGTCAATGGAATGGCCCACCGCTGAATATGTGCTTTGGATTGATTCAAGCCCAGCCTTTTATTGGATAAGAAAGGAAACAAGAGATCTAAGAACTTATGTTGCGAACAGAGTTTCTTCGATCCAATCAAATACGGATATTAGATGCTGGCGTCATATTGAAGGCAAGGAAAATCCAGCTGATTTACTTACAAGAGGGATCTTGGCAAAGGATTTAGTAAACAATGATTTATGGCTTGCTGGTCCTAGTTGGCTGACTATGGAACAAACCAAATGGCCAAGGAGTAAGATCATGGAGGAAATAAGCCAGGAGGTGAGCAAAGAAATGAAGATATATTCTATCTCTTCTTTCAAGGAAGCTTTACACATTCGAATTAAAGGATCCAAGGAAACTGTTCCACTGCTAGACTATACAAGCAAGTTGGAACATGCAATCAACATTCTTAGCTATGCCAGGAGGTACATAAGAAATTGGCTAAAGTTTAGGAGGAAACCTAAACAGGACTCAGGAGAGTACGAACGGAGATCGAAGAGGGCAAGGATACCACAGGTAGTGGAACCTCCTTCTTTGGAAGAGAAAGCATGTGCTATGGAGCATCTGGTTCGGGAGAATCAGCAGGAATATTATAACAAGGAAATTACGGCTTTAACAGCCAGGAGGCAGTTGCCGGATAGGAGTCCGATAGAAAGTTTGAAGCCAATAATAGATGGAAATGGTATACTTCGGGTTGGTGGTAGATTGAGTAGATCGGACATTGATTACGAGATGAAACATCCGGTAATCATTGCAAATGGTTCAAGGTTGGCCGAATTGCTTATGGATAGTGCTCATCGGGAGACGAAGCACGGAGGCATCCAAGTGATGATGCAATATATTCGGCAGAAATATTGGATACCGAAATTGAGGAGTGGATTGAGGAATCACATTTATAAATGTGTGGTTTGCGTGCGTCTTAACGCTCGTATGGAGGGACAATTGATGGGGGAACTACCATCAGATAGAGTCCAGGTTGGGAAACCATTTGTAGCTACGGGAGTAGATTATGCTGGTCCTTTGGGATTAAGGGTAACTAGTGGAAATGGGAAGATTTCTAGGAAGAAATGTTGGGTAGCAATATTTGTGTGTCTGAGAACCAGGGCGGTCCATATAGACATAGTATCAGATTTGTCATCAATGGCCTTCATTGCTTGCTTTGAACGGTTCATTGCCAGGAGGGGGAGATGTGAAAAGATGTTTAGCGACAACGGAACTGCTTTCGTTGGCGCATCCAAAGAATTAAATAAAGCCTTAAAAGTATTTTCAGGAAAAGATACCGTGGCACACTTGAACAGGAAAGGAACCGAGTGGCATTTTATGACACCCGCAGCCCCGCATCAAGGAGGGATCTATGAGGCGGCGGTTAAATCTATGAAGTTCCACTTGAAACGGATAGTCGGGCAAAGGATTTTGCCCTATGAGGAACTCCGAACGTTACTTACACAGATAGAGGCGGTTCTCAATTCGAGACCTCTCCACCCGCTAAGCGACGACCCTATGGATGTACAGGCGCTAACGCCGGGACACTTTTTGGTAGGTGAACCATTAATTTTACCTCTCTCTTTCAGATTTGACGAAAGAAAAGAGACAACAGGAGTTAAACTATGGAAGGAAAGAACTAAAATGCTTAACCATTTCTGGAATCGATGGCAAGCTGAGTATCTTACCACTCTGCAGGAGCGGAAAAAATGGAGAAAGGAAAAGGAGAATTTGCAAATTGGACAACTAGTGGTGCTCAAGAGCGAGAACTACCCACCAGCTAGTTGGGCAATGGCTAGAATATGCAAACTACTCCCAGGTAGGGATGGTTTGGTAAGGAATGTTATCGTTCAAACAGCGACGCATAAACTACAACGACCGGTGCAAAGGATTTGCATATTACCGGTTCGCCAGGAGGCGGGATTATAAAAACAGGATGTTTTTAGCCAGGAGTGTTACGAATGGCAGCACTGGCCATTCATGTTTCATGCTTTAAATTGTACTAGTTTTGACAGATGATTATTGTAGTAGTTAGAATTAGAGTTAGTCTCGTCTGGTCTTACAAACCTGCGAGTCGTGTTTTGTACGGTTGCTTTAAAGCGGAATAAATGTGGGTTTTTTATTATATTTTTCCCACAATAAAATTCTTTTGTGTTTTATTTGTAATCGTCCGAAACAGTGGGAGCTATTCAGGAACTCCTCCGCGGCTTGCTCAATCATTGCCGCTAGCTCGGCGATAGCCCTGGGAGCCGGATTTGTACCTTCTACTGTTTGGTCTATAGGTTCCTCCGCGCTCCACGTTCCTCGTCTGTGATTTACCGGGTTCGCCCGTGATTTACCGGATCCGTCCGTGATTTACCAGATTCGTCTGTGATTTACCGGGTCCGCCCGTGATTTGCCTGAAACCGTACTAGCCCGACATAGACTTCCCCCCACCAGTGGTAAGGGGTCTTGTCATTAACCCACTTTCCAGATACAAACCGAACTAACCCGACATAGACTTCCCCCCACCAGTGGTAAGGGGTCTTGTCATTAACCCACTTTCCAGGTACAAACCGAACTAACCCGACATAGACTTCCCCCCACCAGTGGTAAGGGGTCTTGTCATTAACCCACTTTCCAGATACAAACCGAACTAACCCGACATAGACTTCCCCCCACCAGTGGTAAGGGGTCTTGTCATTAACCCACTTTCCAGGTACAAACCGAACTAACCCGACATAGACTTCCCCCCACCAGTGGTAAGGGGTCTTGTCACTAACCCATTTCCAGATTCGTCTGTGATTTACCGGGTTCGCCCGTGATTTACCGGATCCGTCCGTGATTTACCAGATTCGTCTGTGATTTACCGGGTCCGCCCGTGATTTACCGGATTCGTCCGTGATTTACCAGATTCGTCTGTGATTCACCGGGTCCGCCCGTGATTTACCGGATTCGAACGTGATTTACCAGGTTCGTCTGTGATTTACCGGGTCCGCCCGTGATTTACCGGATTCGTCCGTGATTTACCAGATTCGTCTGTGATTTACCAGTTCCGCCCGTGATTTACCGGATTCGTCCGTGATTTACCAGATTCGTCCGTGATTTACCAGATTCGTCTGTGATTTACCGGGTTCGCCCGTGATTTACCGGATTCGTCCGTGATTTACCAGATTCGTCTGTGATTTACCGGGTCCGCCCGTGATTTACCGGATTCGTCCGTGATTTACCAGATTCGTCTGTGATTTACCGGGTCCGCTCGTGATTTACCGGATTCGTCCGTGATTTACCAGATTTGTCTGTGATATACCGGGTTCGCCCGTGATTTACCGGATTCGTCCGTGATTTACCAGATCCGTCTGTGATTTACCGGGTCCGCCCGTGATTTACCGGATTCGTCCGTGATTTACCAGATTCGTCTGTGATTTACCGGGTCCGCCCGTGATTTACCGGATTCGTCCGTGATTTACCAGATCCGTCTGTGATTTACCGGGTCCGCCCGTGATTTACCGGATTCGTCCGTGATTTACCAGATTTGTCTGTGATTTACCGGGTTCGCCCGTGATTTACCGGATTCGTCCGTGATTTACCAGATTCGTCTGTGA
Source organism: Sphaerophoria taeniata (assembly GCA_943590905.1). NCBI lineage: Eukaryota > Metazoa > Arthropoda > Insecta > Diptera > Syrphidae > Sphaerophoria > Sphaerophoria taeniata. The sequence goes on from OX016541.1 coordinate 34,160,425, forward strand.
TTTACCGGGTCCGCCCGTGATTTACCGGATTCGTCCGTGATTTTCCGATTTCGTCCACAGCAATCAAGCGAAAAGTCACTCCTCCCAACAGTGTACGGCGATTCCCGCACCAGTGAGCCTAGCCGGTATAAACCACAACCATCCATACTAACATAATTCAACAGAGGGGGAACTTTCCGAAGGCGAAACAACATACACCGAAGAGGGTCTGAGACGCTGTAGCAAAGCTATTATATAGGTTAAACCGAATTTATTTTAATTATAAAATAAGCAATTGTTAAGCAAAATAAGAATTTAATAAAGAATTATTGACCAAAATTAAAGTTCTGGTACACTTTAATATAAACCCTGGGAAGACCGGCGAGCTTACCTCAGCCCTTGATAAAAGTACCTCACAAATTGGCGCCCGAGCAGGGACCTTTAAGGTCAACAAATCAATATTTCATCGAACGAACATCCAAACTACGAATGAAAAATTAAAACGCCGTAACCCGACCGAAATCCGACCGTACCGAATAGCTAGATAAATCCAGCCAGCTACCGAACCCTTTATCAAGCTATTAATTTTTAAAATAAACCGCACCATACCGAATATCTAGACGAAACTACCCAGTTACCGAACCCGTCACCTAGATACTAATCTAAAATCAAAACCGACCGAAAACCGAAGGAACCCCAGCATCCAACCCAAAAACCTACCGATTTACCACCGTTACCGACGCTGATACCAACATCAGGATTCCGAGTCAAGTTTGTTATCCTAAACAACCAGAAACAAGGAAAAACAAATATGTCCGAATCAGAGGAATTCGACATCTTTCCCAGCATTGGAGCAATCTACCTCCTAAGCAAAAAGGAAATAATTGAACACATGTCGAAAGCCAAACTAGATACAGAGGGTACTCTAGATACCCTCCGCGCCCGATTTAGCGCGCACTTGAAAGCCGCTAGAACTCGGAAGTCAACCCAAAACTTATGCGAAGAATTGGGAAAGGCAGTAATCGCCAGGGAGTACGCCGAACTAAACGCCAGCCAACAAAACGCCATCCAACAAAACGCCGGCCAACAAAACGCAAACCGACAGAACAATAGCCAGCAAAAGGCCCAAGAGTAGACCGAAAAGGATCGAAACGGTCAGGAGGAGACCGAAGGAGACCGAATCACCCAAGAGGAGACCGAAGAAGACGCAGCCGAAGAGTTTGATAGGATGTCTCGACAGCCGGATGTGCGTGACTTCTATTACCCGATCCCAAACTATTCGTATCCTCCAATTAGTACGATGACCACGGAAGCATACAATGCGATAAGCACATTCGACCGCATGACAAAGCACCCCGACTACAGTCCGTTCTATTATCCAAATGGTATCCCAGCCACCACGGTTACTGTAATACCATCAACTTCCACCAAAACACAGCCGACGGCCCAGCCCGTAAACAATAACCGACCGACAGGCGTGACCGTAACAGGACTTTCAGTGGAAAGCGAAGCCGACACGTAAGAAAATGGGGAATCAAGTTCGACGGAAGCGGGAACGCCCTAGAATTCATGAGGCAAATGGAAGAACTCATCGATTGTTACCGGGTTCCCGCCAATGGCGTCATAAGAACTCTTCCGGAAATCTTCCGAGGAGTAGCTTTAGAATGGTATCGCATTAACCGGCACAAATTTGCAAACTGGCTCAACTTTAGACAGGCATTCTTATGCCATTTCCTCCCGGCACGTTATGTTAACAAATTGGAGGAGGAAATTTCCAGAAAAAGGCAGGGTTCAAGGGAGAAGGCTAAAGACTTTATTCGAGCGATGCAATACCTTATCCATCAACATCCAACGATGTGGCGTGAGAATAACATAGATAAGATCTATGATCGATTACGCCCCGAGTACCACCTCTATGTCCGCCGCCGAGACTTTAATACATTAGAGGAGTTAATGGAACTGGCCGAAGAATATGAATACATATGCCAGGAAAACCGTAACGCTGCGAACCAGACACCCAGACCCCCACCTAGGAACAACATGGGAGCTCAAGAACACCAGATAGTGCGGCGGCCGCCTCAAAATACGGAGCAATATGACCGAGCTACCCACTGTTGGAACTGCAAGCAACGTGGACATAACCAAGCCAACTGTCGCCGCCCGTTTCGGCTTTTCTGTTCCTTCTGTGGACAGGACGGGCGCATGACTCGGGACTCAAACCAAACCTCCGTGCTAACCTACGACCCCGTAAAAACAAGCCGAAACAACATCTATCGCTCTGGAAAAGAACGTCACCCGATAAGCACCGAAGTTGAAGCACCGACGACGAGACAACAACCCGTCGAATTAACCGAACAAGAAATAAAACCACCCAGCCCCGGATCGAAAGACGATGTTATGTGGACTGACCCACGGTGTTTTATTCCGGTAACGCTTTGCGGACACCGCGTCACCGCATTAATAGACACCGGAGCCACCGCATCCTTTATAAATGAAGACGTGAGACAGATCCTCAAACAAAATAATACTCCGGGCAGACTGCAAAAGAGTAAATTGCATATGGCTAACGGTGTAGCAGTGCAAGTTGATGAGCACTACACGGTTTCCATGATTGCAGAAAACCGACACGCGGAAGGAGAAGTTACCTTCGTAGACCAGCTTGCAGTTGAGATGGTACTAGGTATAGATTTTCTTCGGAAACTTAATATCTCGATATCAATAGGGGGCCAGAAAATTGCTTCCCCTGATCAAAGTCCTGGAGCGGTAAGCCATTTGTTGACTGCAGTGTATAAATCAGCCCGCCGACCGCGACGCCGACGCCGCCGTACAGGAAAGGACACCAAGCTTTCCGAACGAAAGAGAGAAGAGGTGCCACAACTAAAAACGGGGAAAGACGCGGAATTCAAGCGCCCAACCCCGAACATAGAAGAGAAATCTATTGCCCCACAACCATCGTGGAAACCACCTCCGCAAGGAACTACCGTTCCGAAAAATTTGAAGACACAGTCACGAAATGTCGATCATCAAGGCTTATTTAAATGCAGCCGCCACCGCCAAAACCAGCACGTGCACTCCAAACATTTTGGACCTCATACCCGTCTCTGCCCTGTTCCGTTTACCTTGAAAACGACTCGGAGTCCCGCAATTCTATTCTTAACATGGAAATGATGAAACCGAGTCCCGATATTACTAATGGCCCCTTCAATAACATAAATATAACGAGGCATGGACTATACAACCGAAGATACCGGAGGCAGCACCTCATTTTCAACAAGCCCTGGGGTCAGATTACCGCCATAATTCGGCATCCGGGTGAAGCTGAACTCCAATCAGGCAGTCACCGTGAATTGGTTTACTTTAAGCCCTGAATGATTTAGATAAGAGCCAGTAAAAAAAAAGCAAAAATAAACCCAAAATGTTTACCGCCAATTCATTTTTTTTTTAATTAATTTTTTTTTATTATTCTTTTTATAGTTTAATTTTTACCGAACAGTGATTTTTTTTTTTTACCAAGTTTATTTTCATGGAGAGATTTTTTTTTCCGAACAGTATTTTTTTTTAAATAAAGTCTGAAATATAAATAAATTAAATATTTGTATGTAAGGATAAAAAAAAATATATGTATATATTAAATGAGAAAGATGGAGTATTAATTTTAAAGACGAGAAGGTTCTCGTCTCCGAAGTGGGGATGGATTGTAATGACTCATTACAAATTCCCTACATCAAACAACATCAAGCACGAATCACCTCATATATTTCAAGAATCATCCGATCATCATCGCACCGCCTGTTGCTAACCGCAGCAAACAACAACAATGCCGTTGCTTACTGTACAAACTACCAGCAGTTGCTAACCAGCAACCAACATCGAAACAAATCACCTCATGCATTTACTGTTAGCAAGAACATCCGACCATCATCCCACCGCCTGTTGCTAACCGTAGCAAACAGAAACAATGCTGTTGCTACCCAAACAAACAACAGCAAAACGGTAAATCGCACAGCAGCCAGACTATAAATAGCCGGCTGCCAGCACAAGGAAAGTCAGTCGCAGCCAGGCAGCAGAAGCGAGCAGACGTTTGCTCCAGCAGTGGTGAGTATCAAACCAACTAACCGGACATAGACTTCCTCCCACCAGTGGTAAGGGGTCTTGTCATTAACACGCTTTCCAGATAAAAACCGAACTAACCGGACATAGACTTCCCCCCACCAGTGGTAAGGGGTCTTGTCATTAACACACTTTCCAGATAAAAACCGAACTAACCCGACATAGACTTCCCCCCACCAGTGGTAAGGGGTCTTGTCACTAACTCATTACCAGATTCGTCTGTGATTTACCGGGTTCACCCGTGATTTACCGGATCCGTCCGTGATTTACCAGATTCGTCTGTGATTTACCGGGTTCGCCCGTGATTTACCGGATCCGTCCGTGATTTACCAGATTCGTCTGTGATTTACCGGGTCCACCCGGGATTTGCCTGTAACCGTACTAACCCGACATAGACTTCCCCCCACCAGTGGTAAAGGGTCTTGTCATTAACCCACTTTCCAGGTACAAACCGAACTAACCCGACATAGACTTCCCCCCACCAGCGGTAAGGGGTCGTGTCACTAACCCATTTCCAGATTCGTCTGTGATTTACCGGGTTCGCCCGTGATTTACCGGATCCGTCCGTGATTTACCAGATTCGTCTGTGATTTACCGGGTTCGCCCGTGATTTACCGGATTCGTCCGTGATTTACCAGATTCGTCTGTGATTTACCGGGTCCGCCCGTGATTTGCCTGTAACCGTACTAACCCGACATAGACTTCCCCCCACCAGTGGTAAGGGGTCTTGTCATTAACCCACTTTCCAGGTACAAACCGAACTAACCCGACATAGGCTTCCCCCCACCAGTGGTAATGGGTCTTGTCACTAACCCATTTCCAGATTCGTCTGTGATTTACCGGGTTCACCCGTGATTTACCGGATCCGTCCGTGATTTACCAGATTCGTCTGTGATTTACCGGGTTCGCCCGTGATTTATCGGATCCGTCCGTGATTTACCAGATTCGTCTGTGATTTACCGGGTCCGCCCGTGATTTACCGGATTCGTTCGTGATTTACCAGATTCGTCTCTGATTTACAGGGTTCGCCCGTGATTTACCGGATTCGTCCGTGATTTACCAGATCCGTCTGTGATTTACCGGGTCCGCCCGTGATTTACCGGATTCGTCCGTGATTTACCAGGTTCGTCTGTGATTTACCGGGTCCGCCCGTGATTTACCGGATTCGTCCGTGATTTACCAGATTCGTCTGTGATTTACCGGGTCCGCCCGTGATTTACCGGATTCGTCCGTGATTTACTAGATTCGTCTGTGATTTACCGGGTCCGCCCGTGATTTACCGGATTCGTCCGTGATTTACCAGGTTCGTCAGTGATTTACCGGGTCCGCCCGTGATTTACCGGATTCGTCCGTGATTTACCAGATTCGTCTGTGATTTACCGGGTCCGCCCGTGATTTACCGGATTCGTCCGTGATTTACCAGATTCGTCTGTGATTTACCGGGTTCCCCCGTGATTTACTGGATTCGTCCGTGATTTACCAGATTCGTCTGTGATTTACCGGGTCCGCCCGTGATTTACCGGATTCGTCCGTGATTTACCAGATTCGTCTGTGATTTACCGGGTCCGCCCGTGATTTACCGGATTCGTCCGTGATTTACCAGATTTGTCTGTGATTTACCGGGTTCGCCCGTGATTTACCGGATTCGTCCGTGATTTACCAGATTCGTCTGTGATTTACCGGGTCCGCCCGTGATTTACCGGATTCGTCCGTGATTTTCCGATTTCGTCCACAGCAATCAAGCGAAAAGTCACTCCTCCCAACAGTGTACGGCGATTCCCGCACCAGTGAGCCTAGCCGGTATAAACCACAACCATCCATACTAACATAATTCAACAGAGGGGGAACTTTCCGAAGGCGAAACAACATACACCGAAGAGGGTCTGAGACGCTGTAGCAAAGCTATTATATAGGTTAAACCGAATTTATTTTAATTATAAAATAAGCAATTGTTAAGCAAAATAAGAAATTAATAAAGAATTATTGACCAAAATTAAAGTTCTGGTACACTTTAATATAAATCCTGGGAAGACCGGCGAGCTTACCTCAGCCCTTGATAAAAGATCTCAATGTCATTTTGACTGAGGCAAAACCATTTGGTGGAAGACTAGGCATCAGTAAACCATTATTGTATATGCTTTATGATATGCTCAACGGTAGAAAGTTTGTTGTCAAAAGTGGCAATGTAACTTCTACCACCACCTTTGAAATTAAAAACGGTCTTCAACAGGGAGCGGTGAACTCGCCGATCCTCTTCAGCATTTACACCAGCGATCTGATAGGTAGCCTTTCCCAGGCAATTGCGTATGCCGACGCACAGTGGCCCGTTTTCACTTTTTACCTTGCAAAAATCATAGCTCCTAAACGAAAAAAGATATCGCTTCAATTTTTTTTTATTTAGCAGGGAATTTCCAAAGCTATGTTTCGTGAAAATTTTAACAAAATATGTTCACAGGGTGTTTCAGAATTAAGTCCCAAAGTTGGAAGTTTTTTCAATGTCATAAAAATTGTTAAAAATGTATCCATAATGGCGAAAAATTTGTTTTGTGAATGATTAGAGAACAATTAGCTTTGGTATAGCAGGAAAAAGAAAAAAATATAACACTTGAATAGTCATAAAAGCAAAAAAAAAAATTTTAAGTTTTATAATTTTTGATATGCAACCAATTAAACCATCAATATTTACATTCAAAATCAAACAGGGTGTTTCAATTTAACTGAAAATTACCATAATTTCAATATTTCAATGAAAAAACAACCCTCAAATTAGAAAAAAGTGTTTTAAAAGTACGAATATGGAAAAAAATAAAGCATAAACGTTAGATTTTTATCTTGTTTTATTCTTAATAATTAACTTATATTATTTCTTGAAAACTATCATCTAAATTCAATGTTGAATCTAATAGATCTAACATTTCTGGGGAGTAGTGTGCTTTCAGTTCTTTTTGATTTCTAGCATGCCTTTTGGAAGAAATAAGTGGATCTGATGTGATTGCTAGCATAGTAAACAGGTCTTCATTTTGCCGAATTCTTGAAACCTTGCATGTATTTTGATACCTGTATCTTTTGTAGTCCTTATTTTTGCATTCCTGAGCTTCTTCTGATAATTCCCCAAGTGGAAGTGACTGATACTCCATAATATTTTGACTACGAACCAAAATTTTATGAAGAGTAGGGGTGAGTTGTTTTTCTGGATAAAGTTGTCTTAATAACACTTTTGTTTCTCTTGTATACTCCACAAATTTTACTGTATTAACTTTTTCTCAACAGTTTAAGACATTAAGTATTATTTGAAGCCTTTTAATAATTTCTTCATTGACTCCAGTTATTCGGGCAGCTGCATCCGGTTGTTCAAAGAATCGCCTGGAAGTATTGCCATCATTGGTATTTCCAAACCCAGGCTTAGGTTTATCCCCATCAAGTCCAAGTTCTTCATGGAAACGCTTTTGAATATCCTGCTTCCTCTTTTTTTCTAACTCTTTGATTCCAATAGAGCTATCCTCTCCTTCCTTAGCAATCGTATAGCTAAGTTTCAAAATGAATTCCATGCACCTAATTCTAGCATGCAATGGAGAAATCCCATACTCGTAGTTATGTTCGTCCGTAATATCTCCTTCATCCTGTGCGTACCTAATCCTGTTAATTTCACTACCTGTAACCCTAATAAGAATAAATATTTAATTCCATATAAATAACCCTTCGATTAAAATCCTTTTTTTCGGCTACCTGTAATCTACCTGTAACCGTTATATATATTAATTCTTAATCCAAATACAGTAATCTGTCAAAAATAAATACCTGTGCACAACAAATCTTATAGCAAAAAGTAATGGCAGGAATCATCATTGTTTTTTTATTATTTTTTTAGAAATAGGTAATCCCCAAACCATATTTTTTTTTAGCTATTCCACTCATTGCACTTATTTAAATACCTAAATTAAGTCATGCAAATCCAAAATAAAGGTTGCGACAAAAAGATTAATTATATTCTTTTCATATGAAAAAAACTAAAAAAAAATGAAAAATCACTGACTTGAACCAATTAAATTGCCATAACTCGGCTTTATGCAACTTTACGCAGCTGAGTTTTTGAGGACATGTTAAGGAATATGTGGGCATTCATCCCTCACTTAGTTTGGTTTGACGGGTTTTGACGTTTTTTATATGAGCCAAGTTAAAATTCAAAAATAGGTGCAAAAAGTGATTTTTTTTTCATTAAAAAAAAAGATGCATTTTTTTTTTGTTTTTTTTTTGTTTCCAAAATTTGATTAAAATAATGTCAAACTTTTCAACAACAAAAAAATAAATGGATTTACTTGCACCGTTTTTCTAATATTCAAGTTTGAAGTGCAACAAAAAACAAAAAAAAATATATATATTTTTTTTTTTAATATTTTCTGACTTTGATCGGCTCCTCAAGCCAAACCGTTCATCTAATATTTTTTTGTTTTTGGATTCTTACATTTTAAACAATTCTTAACAAAATGTGATTTTTACTTTTTCAAAATAAAATCACGCGAAAAATGATTATTGCCACGTTCCTCGCCTAAACGGGCCACTGTGCGACGACCTGATTGCGTACAGAACTGCCCCAAAGGTCGAAGTCATTAGAATTCTCTTGCAACGTGACTTCGAGAAGATTCAGCGATATTGCGATGACTGGAAACTGAAAATAAATGTCCAGAAATGCGAAACAATTCTGTTCCGGACCTCGTTGGCTGGGGCCACGAGGGATACGCGCAAGAATTGGCGCAAGATGGTCATCGTTGGGCCTCACGGACAGCGATTAACGAACAAAAGTGAAGTGAAGTACCTCGGTATCTGGTTGGACCAGTATCTGTATTTCGACAGACATATAGATGCTGCTCTGACTAAGGCCAGAGGAGCCTTCGCTCTGACGAAACGGCTGTTTTACAGCAGTCGGCTTGACCCCAGAGTGAAGGTAATTTGCTACATGGCCCTCATACGGCCGATGATCGTTTATGGCTGTCCAGTGTGGTTCAACGTTGCACCATCTCAAATGGAGAAGTTTCGGGTGTTCGAGAGGCAGTGTCTTCGGCGCTGTCTCGGTTTGCATCGGACACCGGAATCTTCTTATGTACATTACTATTCTAACGAGGTTCTGTACAACGAGGCTCGGATTAACAGAATTGACAATTTCGTGATAAAACTTATTCGGGGTCACATTGCGAGAGCTATGACTTCGACGAATAATTTGATCTTTGGGGTGTTCTATCCGAACGACGAATATTTTGATAGTGCACGCTCGAGCGGCTTCATTCCACCAGAGGCATTCCTCCACCTTGATAAATGCGGTCTGATACAGGACAGATTGGCGATCCCGCTAATCTACCACGTCAGGCGGAGAACCGTCGATCGGCGGCTCCTTTACCATCGAGACGTCCTCGCACAGGACGGAGCAGAGCTCCTCCGGTTCAGTAGGGCTGTGTCCGAACGGGACCGAATTGATAGGGTGAAGCAGGAGCACCAGTTCTGGTGGCTTCAGTCAGCACTTGATAATGGGTAGTCGGGGTGGGGTTTTGAGCCTTGGCCGGCTTGCATATTTGTTTTAGTCTAAGGGTTTTGGGTTTAGGTTTAAGTAGAGTAGGCATGGTGGCACACACTGAAAAGGACAACAAATACAAAATACAGAAAAATAAAGAAAAAAAAAAAAATAAAAAGAAAAAGTTAAAAAAAATATATATATATAAAAAAATAAAAAAGTGAAATGAAAAAAAAAGAAGTTAGATTTGCTGCTGTGGCTGTTCTAGTTTGTAAGTAGTTGTTAGGTAGAATAGGTAGTTTTAGTTAATTTTAAGTTTTATATTTAAGGACCTAATTTTAAGTAGCAAGTAAGAAAACATAAAAATGATAAAGTGATGTTAGTTTTTTAAAATTTTCTAACAAATTTAAAATACAAAAAGAAAAAAAAAATAGTTCATAAGCCGAAAGGCATTAATTGTAAGATACCATGAATTGTTTAGAGCGCCCGGTTGGGGCCAGTAAGTAAATATAAGATGTAAGATCATAAGCTAGTTTGAATTCTATTGTCTAGTATTAAGTAGTTATAAGAAAAATGAATAAAAAAAAAAACCATTTGGTGGAACATAATTCTCAGTTCTCATTGAGATAAAATGCTTACCTTGCAAATTGTTGCTGTACATTATATCAGTCACGTCAAAATAGCTGAGTGAGAAATATAATCCAAAATATTTTCATCTCAGAGATCTCAGAAAAAAAATCTCAATTCTCAGCTGAGATTTTTTGTTCCACTTAAAAGATCTCAGTGAGATGTTGTTAGGTGGAACCAGCGATACCAAACTAGGCATTTTCATGACTTTTAGGCACTATTTTGCCTGCTAAGGCTTTAAGGCATATTTTTTTTGCAAAAAGGCATCTCTTTTTCATTTCAGTTTCAAACATACTGGTGCAAATTTTAAGTCAGCCCTCGTTTAAGCAATAAAGTCTACTCTACTTAAAGCACTTCTAACTTTTTCTTATTTTTAAACACTTTAAACAAGTCTTCTAATTAGATTGGACTTTAAACATAACGTGCTGTGAACTCGGCTAAATGTGACACATAGATAAATTGAATTAGTAAACTGTCATTTTACGCTTGCAGTTTTTATCAGTTTTTATCAAAGGGCACGGCAGTGCCCAGCCAAGTTCTGTTAAAATATGAACTGTAATTTAAAAACATACTTCATAATTTTATATTTAATCGTTCTAACGTTGATATCTTTGTATACAGATAATATTTTTCTCAACTCATTATTAATAAATATTTCGTTCAGTAAAGACCCAAATATAAATCTTTGTACTTACGAAAACCTTTAGGTTATGGGCCCAGACACATACACAGTTTTGTTTGTGAATTTTGGTAATAAATTTAATTTTGAAAATGGAAGATTTTTCTGTATTGAATACCAAAACGGGCATACCTTTGTTCGATGGAACGAATTTTAACAATTGGCGTTTCCGTATCGAAATTTCTCTGGAGGAGAAAGGTTTGGCAGTTTTCATTCAAGAGGACCTAAGTTCATTACTTGCAGCAGCAAATGACGTTGAAAGGCCGAAGATTGAAATGCAAGAAAGAAGATGCAAAAATATAATCGTGCAAAGTGTCCATGACAACCAATTAGAGAACATTAAAGGAAGATCCACAGCAAAAGCAATGATGGATGGTTTGGCAAGTATTTTTGAACGTAAAACTATTTCGGGTAGAATATTATTAGAGCGACAATTGCATTCAATGTTATATCATGATGATGACGATATGAAACAACATATTTTAAGTTTCGACAGATTAATCCGTGATCTGAAAGGATCAGGAAAAGAAATGGAAGACATTGATATTGCGGTTGCATTGATGCTAACTTTACCAAAATCCTATGATTCTTTGGTTATAGCGATTGAGACAATAGAGCAATCCAATTTAACATCTTATTTTGTTAAGTCTCGTTTATTGGATGAATTTAATAAACGAAAATCAGGAAATTCCAATAATATAGTCACATCTGTTGCTATGAATGCAAATGTTACATGCTATGGTTGTGGTCAAGTAGGGCATATAAAATCACAATGCACAAAGACAAAAAAGAAGTTTAAAAAGAAGTTTTTCAAGAAAGACTTTCAAAGGAAAGTAAGTGCGAATGAAACGTCATCAGAGGACGCAGTTGTTTCTTTGAGTGCCATTAGTGTAGAAGATATTTTTGAAACCAATTCAGCATTGAAGATCGAAACCAAAGAAAGCTCATCTCTTAAATTTATTCTTGATTCTGGTGCTACAGAGCACATGGTTAATAGCGAAAAATATTTCTATAAGCTTTGGGATATCGAAGAAATTGAAATTTCGGTTGCAAAGAAAAATTCAAAACTTATAGCCAGTCAACGAGGTGATATTCATGTTAAGACTTTTTACAATGGTGATTGCGAAACGAAGGTTTTTCGAGATGTTCTATATGTAAAAGGACTTAAATGCAATTTACTATCCATTCGAAGTTTAACCAAACATGGATGTCACATAGTGTTTCAAAATGATTTGGCACGTATATCTCTCAACGGAAAAACAATTTTTGTCGCTTATAGTTCTGGAAAACTTTACGAAGCTGAATTTCAATTTTTCAGAAATGAATTTGCTGGGTTTAGTAGCAATCATTTTAATATTTCAGCTCAAAAGTTTTGGCACTACCGATTAAGTCATTTAAATCCAAATGATATGAAGAAGATGATAGATAGGGAAATGGTGAATGGTCTTAATAATCTAAAAATCAATCTTAAAGACAGTTTTTGTGAATCTTGTATACTTGGTAAGCAGTCAAGATTGCCATTCAAACAAAAGATGGAACCTCGATCGAACCGTTTATTAGAGCTGATCCATAGTGATGTTTGTGGACCGATGCCTGTGACATCAAATGATGGTTCAAAATATTTTGTCACTTTTACTGATGACTTTTCAAGAGCCTCTACGGTCTATTGCATTCGGAAAAAGAGCGATGTTTTCATAAGGTTTTTAGAATTTGTTGAGGGTGCAGAATCATTGCACGGTTGTAAAGTTGCGAGATTGAAGACAGATAATGGTGGTGAATACAGTTCCAATGAATTTAAGCAATATTGTAAAGCAAAGGGAATTCATTTAATAACGACAGTTCCTTATAATCCAGAAATGAATTCCGTGGCTGAAAGGCTCAACAGGACTTTGCTTGAAAAAGCAAGATCTATGTTGAATTCAAGTAATCTGAACAAGAAATTTTGGTCAGAAGCTATAATGACTGCTAATTATATTAAAAATCGCTGCCCAACTAATGCTCTTGGGAAACAATTTATTAACAAGACTCCAGCAGAAATTTGGTTTAGAAAGAAACCAAACTTATCGAATCTGCGTGTATTTGGGGCATGGTGCTACAATTATATTCCCGATGAAAAACGTTTAAAATTTGACAACAAATCTGAAAAATTTATAATGTTGGGTTATGCTCAAAATGGTTACAGATTGTGGAGTACTAATAAGAATTCGTTAATAATTGGAAGAAATGTAGTTTTTAACGAAGCTGATGTACTAACTCGAAAGAAGAATACTAGCACATGTTCAGAGGTGGAAGAAGATGAAATAATAGAAACAAATCCATTATCAACAGCACCACCACCAGATGAAGACATTAATTCAAATTCTGAAAACCATGACATTCAAAATAATCATTTTGATTCTAGAATCGATTCTGATTTGATTGAAAATAACGTTGACGTTGAGCAGGATGATACAAATCGAAGACAAAGCTCAAGAATTCGTAGATCACCTCAACGTTATGGTGAATGGGAAATGGATGCACATTTCGCATTATCAGCTCAACAATATGTAAATAATGACCCTCTTTCAATCACTGAAGCTAAGCAACGTAATGATTGGAATGAGTGGGAAAAAGCTATAAAAGAAGAATATGCATCTCTTTTAAAGAACAAAACTTGGATTGAATGTGATTTACCAAAAGGCCGTAAACCAGTGACATGCAAATGGGTATTCAAATTAAAGCGAAAAGCAGATGGTGAAATCGACAAGTACAAAGCTCGGCTAGTGGCGCAGGGGTTTACGCAAAAGATTGGTTTCGACTACAGTGAAACTTATGCTCCAGTCGCCAAATTGACCACAATGCGAACTTTGCTATCCATAGCAACTCAACGGAACATGATTATTCACCAAATGGACGTAAAGAGCGCATTTTTTAACGGGGAGATTTCTGAAACTATTTTCATGGAATAACCTGAAGGATTCAAAAATGAGAACAAGGTTTGCAAACTCAACAAGGCTCTTTATGGACTTAAGCAAGCATCTCGAACATGGAACTTAAGATTCAATCAATTTATGTTAAAGATTGGTTTTAAACGCTGTATAACAGATCATTGTCTTTACACGAAAGGTGAAAGTAACAATAAGTGTTTCGTCCTACTTTATGTGGACGATTTGCTTATTGTTTGCATTGATCAGCGAAAAATAAATGTAATCAAAAATTTATTAAAGCAAGAATTCGAAATGACTGACATTGGAAAAGTGAACACTTTTTTGGGAATGCACATCGATCAAAATCTTGAAGATAATACAATTACTCTCAGCCAAAAAGAGTATTTGAAGAATGTTCTCCGAAAATTTGGTATGACTGATTGCAAAGGCGTTGCAACTCCGATGGAAATAGGACTTAACCTGGAAAGAGGAAATGTAAACGACTTGCCTGATATTCCATTCCGGGAATTAATTGGATGTTTGACATATGCAACACTGACTACAAGACCAGATTTATGTGCCGCTACAAACTACTTCAGTCGGTTTCAAAGTTGTTACACAACTGAACATTTTATTCATGCAAAACGAATTTTACGCTATATTAAAACTACTTTGGACTTAAAAATGATTTTCAAGAAAGATAAACAAGCAGAACTATTGGTTGGCTTCACTGATGCGGATTGGGCTGGTGACAAAAATGACAGAAAATCTTTATCTGGCTATGTTTTTAAGGTTTTCAATAACACTGTAAGCTGGGCATCAAGAAAGCAAGCTACTGTTAGCCTATCGTCAACAGAGGCCGAGTATATTGCACTTGGTGAAGGTATTTGTGAAGCCAAATGGTTAAGAAACTTACTTCGTGAAATGGGCTGTGATGTAAATTCTCCCACAACAATTTATGAAGACAACCAATCATGTATTAAAGTGGCAGAAGAGCCAAGAGAGCATAAGAGAAAGAAACATATTGATGTTAAATACAACTTTATACGTGAGGCAATTTCCAATTTTGAAATCAAGTTAAAATACAAATGTAGTAGTGATCAGTTAGCTGATGTTATGACCAAAAGCATCAGTAGAATTGTATTTGAAAAACATCGTAAAGATTTGAATTTAAAATAATTTTGATTTATAGTTCGTTTGAATTATCGTTTAGTATGTTTATATAAATTAAGAGGTGGTGTTAAAATATGAACTGTAATTTAAAAACATACTTTATAATTTTATATTTAATCGTTCTTACGTTGATATCTTTGTATACAAATAATATTTTTCTCAACTCATTATTAATAAATATTTCGTACAGTAAAGACCCAAATATAAATCTTTGTACTTACGAAAACCTTTAAGTTCTAGCACTACTCCCTTTTTACAGGATTGAACTCAAGCACGTTTTTAACCCCCCATAACTTTTGAACCCATAGAGTTAGAAGCTTCAAATTTGAATTACGTATTAACTTCATGGGCACAAAGGCCCAGTGAAAAACATAATTTTGTAGAACCACTACTTCCTGAGATATTGTACAGTAAAAATTTCAAAAACCGTAATTGACTGACTGACTGACTCACTCACTGACTGATCTACAAAATTATGAAGCACTTCTAACAATAGCAGAATCTTGAAATTTGATACAATGGTAAGTTTTCTGGTGTATACAAAGGAAAAAATCGAAAATTTCAATTTGCTCATTCAGGGGGCGTGGTATCCGCCCACTTTCTAAAACTGGTCGTAGGATCTTGAAATTTGGAGTTCTTTTAAGGTTTTGGTTGAATAACATGAACAAAATGAGAAAAAAATTTATTTCCGTTTAGGGGCGTGGTATCCGGTCGAAAACGTTTCAATTCGAAATTCTGATAGGGTTTCGGTTGAGTATAAGAGAAAATATAAGTATTTTTTTTTTTGAATTTTTGAATTTATTTTATTGAGGCTTTTATAGTGACATTATAATTTTATATAAATTCATTTATAATATTGCTGACTTAGAATTGGTCTAGCTTTGACAGATGCGTATACATATATAAAATTAAACAAAAGTTTAATCCTAAAAACGTGAGTTAAATAATGCTTAAAAGGTGGCGTACATATTTAAGTGTTGCTCAAGGACACTTATCAGAATTTACAATGTGTGTGCTAAGCTTAATGCAGTTTCATTAAAGGGGCGTGGCTGCCGCCCACTTTCTTCATAGGATGTTGAAATTTAGAATTCTGGTTTGTTTAACTTCATAAAACTCCATGAGTAACTTTCTTTAGTGGTTTCGCAATGGACCCTTGGGGTCTTAATGTGACATCTAGACAGCGGCTGCCAATTTATAAATAAATAATTGGTAGGTTAGGTTAGAGTGGCTGTCTAGATTGGATTGGGGAACTTTCTTGCTAACAAAAAAAATGGCTTTGAAAATGTGAAAGGGAACTTTAAAATTTAAAGAACAACTTGATAAATACCTTTCTTTGAACAACCGAATCAACCCATTTCTTCATCGATTTGCAATTGACATTCTCCAAAAAGTGCAACAGTACCTCCAGCACAGATTTTTTACTAACCATTATAAGGTCGGCCATCCAATCGCTTTTGTGTTGAGAATTTTTTGAATAATAAACAAATTTTTTTGTTTGATATATATTTTTATTTGAATGAAATGTCAAAAATTTTAACGATTTCCACTGGAAATTCCAGTTCAATTAACGACGCAAATTTGAGTTAACGATTGTAGTTACAGAACACAAACTTTTCCAGGATCGTTAACGAGGGAACAATCTGTTCCATTTTTTAACGATTCGCTAAATTAACGACTGAGTTAGAGAACCGGGGCACTGATTACATTTATCTCCCTTCGAAGAGTGGGTCATAGAGGACATATATTACCTAGAGTCCCGACTTTCCTCGTCCCTTTCCGAAAACACCCGCAAATCTCCTCTGAGGTGAACTCTCACGATCCTCTCTTAATTTCGTGTCCGTGAAAATTTTAAAAAGAAAAAAAAAACAAAACTTCACCTCAACCGTGGGCAAATTTTTTTCCTGGGCCCAAAGTGACAGAAGCCAAAAAAAGAAGAAGAAAAAAATCATTTGTTTATTTGATCGAGATTAAATCAATTGCACAGCAATATCTTCCCGCTTCTTGGGTAAGTGAACAATTTGTTTACATTCAAAATCAAATAACCCGATCAACTTTCAGAGAAGTTTCAAATTTAAATGAAATTACCGAAGAGTACAACAAACGCACCAGACTAATAAGCGAGTCAAAAAATGGAAACATCGAAGAATCTTTAGACACACGAATAATTGCCGATGCGGCGTCGTTAACCTGCTTCCGACTGCGTCCAAACAAAGGCATAGACAGATCTATGGAACTCAAATACACGCCTGAAGAGTATTTGAGAGAGACGCATGCCTTGGAAGGTTTCACGGAAGCCTTGCAATCATTTAAGTCTTCCCTAGAGAATGCTGAGTCCGAAAAACCACCTTCACAAGAAGACGAATTCCCAAAAGGCACATTCCTTGGAACAGGATCTTGCATTCCAAACAAAACACGGAATGTGAGTGCAATTTTATTGCAACCCCAAGCTGATTCGTATATTTTACTGGACTGTGGCGAAGGTACTCTTGGACAAATTATTCGATTGTATGGTCCATCCCGATGGCGAGATGGTGTTAGGAATATAAAAGCGATCTATATATCTCATCTGCATGCTGACCATCATATAGGTATACATTTCGTCTTGTGCTGTCTGAGACTTGATTCTAAAGAAAACAACTCTTAGGTTTAATAGGAATAATAAAGGAGCGGTCTAAACTGCCTGGAGCAGGAAATATGCCTCTCTACCTGTTTGCTCCTTTTCAGATAAAATCATGGCTGAACTATTATAATGACATCATTGAACCAATAGCCCAAGGCTACACATTAATTCCGAACGGTGATATGGTAAAAATTCTAAGCATTTAAAATTGAATGCCTTGACCTCTTTATGTATTTCTAGATTGATGTTCCTCTCAAATCGACTGCTTTAAAAAACATGGGCATTGAATCGATGTCCACATGTTTGGTTAAACATTGCCAACATTCGTTCGGAGTCTCGAATTCAAAAGACGAACTTTCGGAGCCAATGAAAATCACATACAGCGGAGATACGATGCCATGCGAAGATTTAATTGAGCTGGGGGCGGATTCTACAATCCTCATAAATGAAGCAACGATGGAAGATGAGCTTCTGGATGAAGCGAAAATCAAAATGCACTGCACTGTTAGCCAGGCATTAAATGTAGCCCAAAAAATGAATGCCAACCACACAATTCTGACACATTTCAGTCAGAGATATGCCAAATTGCCGAGAATACCTGAGGGCTTGTTAAATAATGTGGCGATTGCTTTTGATTTCATGCAGGTAATTGTTTGTTGGTCTTGTTAAAAAGGCTTTGACTTTTTTTTTCATTAGGTCTCGGTGGGCGATTTGAAAAACTTCTCCTCGATGTATCCTGTTATGAAATTGATGTTTTCCGAACATTATGAAGAAATGGAACGAAAAACTCAGATGAGATTGATAAAATCAGAACGGAAACGGAAGTCAACAACGTAGTTGTTAAGAGAATTTGTATTTATTTGAAACACTACTTGTTAACATTTGAATCTGTACTGATGAAGCAGTCGCATACGGAGCCGCCGTCCAAGCAGCCATTCTAAGCGGCGACAAGAGCAGCCAAATTCAAGATGTCCTGCTCGTCGACGAAGCTCCATTGTCACTTGGTATCGAAACAGCGGGAGGAGTGATGGCGAAGATAATTGAACGCAACTGCAGGATACCTTGCAAGCAGACTCAAACCTTCTCCACCTATGCCGACAACCAGCCTGGTGTAACCATCAAAGTCTATGAAGGCGAACGTGTTATGACCAAAGACAACATCTTGGGCACATTCGATCTCTCACACCACAGATCGAAGTGACATTCGACTTGGATGCCAACGGTATCTTGAACGTTTCCGCCAAGGAAACTGGAACAGGCAATACCAAGAATATCACCATCAAGAATGACAAGGGTCGCCTGTCGCAAGCCGAAATCGACAGAATGGTGAACGAGGCTGAGAGGTACCAAGAGGAAGATGAGAAGCAATGACAGAAGATCGCATCTCGCAAGAGCATTGAAAGCTATGTGTTCGGAGTGAAACAAGCTGTCGATCAAGCTGGAGAGAAACTGAGCAGCCAAGAGAAGGAAACTGCCCGCAACGCATTCGAGGAAACCATCAAATGGCTGAACGCAAACACATTGGCTGACAAGGAAGAATACGAAGACAAAATGAAGAGCCTCTCTAGTGTGTGCAGTCCGATAATGACGAAGATGCATAGTGGAGGAGCTAGTGGTCCACAGGGCTGTGGGCAACAATCTGGAGGATTCGGTGGCCATACTGGACCCACTGTTGAAGAAGTAGATTAATTCTCGATTCCTAGTCTTTTTCAAAGACCATAGACAAGCAATTGACTATCTTAAAACTTGTACCTTTAAATTTAGAACGTAATGAAGCCTCACTGTCATATAATTTAAGTTCTAATTTTAAGAAAAATAAAGAAAACTTTAAATTCAATTGAAAAAAAATCAAATGTTTCATTTAAAAAGAAAACGTATATTTGGGAAGATTTTTTCAAGTTCGTGGGTTTAAACTTAACTCGTTCCTATGAGTCAAACAACTGAAGAATGGTTCCAACTTCTATCTCTTGTAAGAATTATCACCGTACATAATGTTAGGTTATCATATGAAAAAGATGAGAATCAGTTCAGGTGATCTTTGCAGAGGATGCGGTGACGAGGAGGTGCATGAAGACACTTCGCACTTTCTGTGTCACTGTCCCGCACTCTCCCATCAAAGGAAGAAACTGCTTGGCAACTATTTCTTCGGGGATTTAGAAGAACTCACTTACTTTATTCTACAGGACACGCCATTGGTTATTCTTTTCAAGATATATATAGTGCTTCGCAGCACACCTACGTGTATATATTCAGATGCACTTGAGCACAAAGACAACGTGCGTTAAGTGCCAATTGATGACAAGAAATCCACCATTAGGGGTTGGGGTGTGAATTAACCGTAGGTAGAGCGGCCAAGAGGTGTTTCATGCTCGAATTCCATTTCCATCCTGGTTACAGGCTTGACATTCTTCACGCCAATATCCCTCGCATCCATCGCATCGCCAGAAGGAAATAATTTCGCAAGCAGGAACGATTACTGCGAGCAGTTGAGCACATGTCCTTTTTCCCAACTCAGCACACAGGACCATCAGGGAGCAGGACTAGAGAATAGTAGCAACGTTGAAAAAGTAATTTTGTGAATGAATAGGCCAACATAAGTCAGCACTTCACTCTAGGGGACCCCGGGACTTTGCTCGGTGGTATGGTTCAAAAGGTAGTTCTCCTATGGTTGCGTACACGTCTTCGTCATCGTTCTGGTCGTATCGTCATCATGACATCGAATAGTCCTGCTCCAGGGAGTCGCTTAAGTTGAATTGAGCAATGTTGACAAATAGAATGATGTGTGTGGGGTGTGAGGGTGAATCCATCTATCTATTCTATTCTATTCTATTCACTATCCATTTCGTCGACTTTGGGCACTTGGTCCAGCAGATCGTCTGACTTCTTCACATTCAGCTTGTCACCGAACTTGGGGTTGATTAGGAGTAGACGATTGCCTGACGCCACTGCAAAAATAGATAACTTGGCATTGGGACACCAGGCCACACAACGAACCGTGTCTCCGGTTTCGATGGTTTGAACGTTAAGTCCGGTGACAATTTCCCAAACTGAAAGAGAGAAATGTTTTTGGAAGATTGTTCTTACAAGCAATTGGGAAATAAAATATATAGAAATAATTGTTTGCAATACTTACCCTTTCTTTGCATTCAGCATTTTTCATTTTTCTATTTATTTGAAAATGTCAAATATTGTTGACATTAGCTGTCACAACTTTCACCATAGCAAATAAGAAACTAAAGGCCCGATTGTAGTATTTATGTTGTTTGTTCCTAAGAGTGTCGCATACTATTTCGATTTTTTGTGCATTCTTTTTAAGATTTTTAATATTTTTGATACAAATATTGGTAAACAATAATGTAATTATATGCTTAAAGTGCAAAGAAACAAAATTATATATTTATTTTTCATATTACATGCATTTTTTTGCGTGTTAAGGTTTTTTTTGAAAAATTTGAGCTCAACGGAATCTACTTTTTTGAAATTTGAGCTAGAGGTTTTACACCACGACTGTAATGAGCACACAGGCCTTAAAATTGCATAAGTATTAGTGAGAGGTCCCATAAGAAATGCATTGGGAAACTAACACTTATGCACTTTTAAGGTATAAATGTGAAAAATTTCAGCTTGTAGGCCGAAAGAGAGCGAACCACCGAAGTCGGGCCTCTAGGTAATATATGTCCTCTATGGAGTGGGTCGAGTTATTTAGAAAGTGTTGCTTTGCAATATCGAGTAAATATTTCTCCAAGCTCAAGTGCGGAAAAGCCAACCTCCGCGCTGTGCAGGGTGGAAACTAGATGACGATCAAGGCGAATGGTTTTACGTTAAAGTCATGCAGTCTTCCAGAATTGTTCTACCCGTCCGGTACCTGGCAAGAGGCTGCATGACAAGGACGCCAGCGAATCCTTGTTAATCCATGATAAGATCGAAAGTTGGGAAAACTCCTATTGAAAAAAGGTAACGTAAGAGTACATATAATCAATAGAAAGACTACCAGGTCTATTGAATAAATTGGTGCTCTGGGGTAGTTGAGGCCCCGTTCATTGAATCTTTATGACCTTTGAATGTCAACTACAGTCACGGTAGGCCCCCTTGTGGGAGTTCAGAGTGGCTGTGGTTGTCGGGAAATCCGTTCTCGGTAATTGGCACTGATTATTCTAAGTTCCAATTATGTATATAGATAGAAAAACATTTACCATTATGGTTTCTTCATGGAAGAAATAAACTGGTACTTTAAAACACAAAAGAAATTAATTATATTAAAAGCGATAAAGAATAACATACGCAAAAGTTTGATATCGATGAGTTTCAAACAGTGTGATTAAGGGAGAGTATCAACTCTAACAAACAGATTTGGTATCTGTGAATGGTCACACTTCGGATAAGGCTTAATTGCTAGGTGCCGACCGACGTAAGACTGTTCACTACTTCTTCCCCAAAACAGGAAAAAATGTGATTATTTAGTGTTTGTATATTTAGTTCTAATAAATGTTATGTTTTTCTTTGTTAAAATGTGTTTAAATAAATATCCAAATGATGTTCCAATTTGTTTTGTTTGTATTTGTGATAGTGAAGGTGGAATAGTGTGCTCTGAAATGGGTTAAAAATATTCTTTAAAAACAGGAATACATTTCCCTACAAGTGTAATTTGTTTATAAGAACTCTCAAAAAAGGCATATAGGTAAAAAAATTAAAAGCAACCAACGTACACACAACTGCAAGAAGTGCAAAAAAAAACAAAACCAGCTTGGTAGTCCCGTGGTTCATATTTTTTTTTTTTTACAAAAATGATAAATAAATATTTGAATTTAAATAAGAGCATGAATTTGATAAACTCTTTGCATTCTTATAATTTAAAAATCTTTGAAAAACTCAAAACCTGCTTCCTCAAAACTACACTTTAAAGAGTTAAACGAATGATTTCTCCCTTTTAAAGTTAGACGACCACTTTAACGAAAAAAAGTCGTCCAAAAATGAGATAAAGTCGACCCTGAATCCAAAATTTGTTTTTAGAGTCGACTCGTATTTTAAAGTGGATTTAAAGTAGAGTTTAAATGTTTCAAAATTTTGCGCCACTGACTTTTTTTTATTTTATTAAAACATTCTCAAAAAATTAATACTACAAGCTACAAGATTGTAAAATGTAAACTCGCTTTTAAAAGATGTGTTTCCACCTTCAAATTTTTCGCATTTTCTGAACACTTTCTTTTTGTCTTCATCTGTGTCACTGTCTGTCACTTTCTAACCAGGGAAGCTCAGAAATCAATTTGTCTCTATTGTTTTATTTTGTCCACTTATTGCTTTGACTTCCAGGCAGTTATATGAAACTGGAAGAAAACCGTTTTTGTTTTGATTGCGGTTTGTTATTTTCTGTTCTCTTATTTATGTGCAGAGTTCTATAGATTTTATTCGAGTGTTTGACTTAAAAATTTTATATTAAAGAAACGTAAGTAAATCCTCTTTTTATTATTTGATAATGCGTTTTTCAATAATTATATTGAATTGTTCAAGGTTTTAACGTAAATGGATATGGATTCCCAGGATGATGCAGTTTCACAAAAGAAAAGCACAAATAAAATTGTATTCCACTAAATGGGAGCAAAATGCGGAGACTTCATCGTGGAAGAAGTGAGAAGTGAGATGGGTTTGTAAATACTTGATGAAATGTCTTCAAATTATAACCATCTCTTATTTTGTTTAAGGACCTGCTTACTATCGCTGCAAAATTTGCAATATAAATGGAAAAGCACTAAAGCAGCCACTTCTGCGATCTACAACCCATAGGATGCTGGGGAAAAGGGAAACAATGTAGGGCTACCTCTTAGTCTCTTAAAAAAACATTGGAGTTGGAGGGCACATACACAGAGGAATGTAATTTAGATTCTATTCGTTGGAATGGGTTTAAGGTTTGTTTTGATCCCAAAATCATTATTTTGTAGCTTATAGGATCGCAAACTATGCATTCGTTTATTTGTTTATGTTTAGCAAAGTCATTTCATATGAGCCCACGATATTTTTTGAAAAGCGGGCAACAATAAGATACCAAACAAAAATAATTGAAGGTCAGAGCAGAAATATATATGTGTGTACATTGTGCCTAAAGCTACTACATATTCCATATTATCATTTCTAAGTCCTGCGAACAAACAAAAATGGAATGCGGGTACAACGTTCCGTGGGTCACCTAGTACAAATCGAAGTCTCCTCCTCTGAGCCACGTAGGTTTCTGTAATGTGTGCTTTTTTCTATGTGTCTATCTGTCTCTCTCTGTAGTATTAATGTCTTGTTCTGTCCCAGCCGATGGTCTCAGTCGCCAGTGCTGCTATGAGTCTGTAGATCAATTCAATTTTTCAAGTTAAAATTTATTTTAAACGAAAAGGGAGCTTTGGTCGAATTTGGAAAATGCTGATCCGAGCATTTTAAATAACACTTGTGTTGGAAAAGATCCATCTGTGTTAGTTTTATTTTATTGTTTTTTGGCATTTGCTTTTCCCATTAATGTCTCGCAAGGGCATGGATGGACAAGAAGAAGCTTATTGATCTTTAAATCGGAATATTTATCAAAAATATTTCCCGATAGCGAACTAGGTCTTTATTGTACTTTTTAAACTCTGTGCTTTTGGCAACACAGACAATCAAATGTTCCGGAAAATACCTTGGTGTGTTAGCATTAAGGGTGGCGAGGATTCATTTCTTTCATATTGTACATGCATCAATGCTATTGCCGACGAATAGAGGCTCAAAAAAGTAAGAGTTTGGATTGTAAAACATCTTGCCAACCACCTATACTAGGCCATATCATAATTATTATGAATTTTTGTTCAAAAAAATAAATAATAAAATGAATATTGAATGTATTTTTATTTTGAAAAATGAACACACTGTCCCCGCAAAAGAGATTTGGAAAGAGCTCTCTTGTTTCTAAACATCGAATTGTAGATTTTGCAAACCAACAGGATTCCTCATCGCAAAAATTTATAAATTTTACACATAAACTGGTAAATTTCACATAATTTTGCTATCCATTCAAAGGTGAAAACAAGGTATTCTTTTAATTTTACCTTTTTTTGAGTTGTGGAATTAACAGATGAATTATGTAGTTTTCACATATTATTTGTTACATCTGCAAGCATAGAATTGTAAAATTGAGAGCAGTGGTTGTCGGGTAATTCGTGACAATCAATGCAGTTGATTTTACAGCTGTTTTCAACGTTTTAACAACAAATTTCTTTGGGTGTTGTTTCGTGAACAAAAATGAATTGGCTCAAGAAATACCTCAAGTATTGAAAAAAATGTAATAAATTTGATAAATACGTTTTCTTTTTTATTAAAATTTTTGAAAAAATAACATTTATCTTAACCTCCCTGAAACAAAATCCTAGATACAGCTATAATACACGCTCTTGCAATAACATCATCCAGCTAAAGCAAGGATTTCATTCCAAGAGAGATTTGTTTGACAGCCTACTCGGTATTTCTATATTAAATAACTTATTTTTGTTAATTATAAAAATACGCAAATACCTAACAGAAAAAGATCGTCAAAACAAGTTTTATCATCTTTAATCTTTGACTTCTCGGTACGCTACGAATATTTTTACAAACCCGATCCACCGATTGTTCCCAAAACGTACTTGTAATAAGCTTGATTCAATTTTTCCAAGAGGATGAACGTCAGCACTGTATATGGCGCAAGCGCAATCGGCGTGAAGCCCTTCCACAGAGCAAACAGCCCCTCGTTCTTAACAATTCTTACCAGCACATCAATCATACCTCGATACTGCGGTTTTCCGTCAGTGTACTTCATATTTTGTATTCTGGTCTTGGCTATGTCAACGGGCATAGAAGCAATGGTTGCGACGAGTCCCGAAACCAGGGCTGCATAGAAATGCAGTTTAATGCTTTCCTTCATCCCAAATCTCTTGATAAACTGGCTCTTGGCCTCGGAATAGGTTGCCAATTGGGCCATATTGATGACTATTGCTCGGACAAGGGTGGGCACATATCCACGCCATAGAGTGGCAACACCTTCTTCGCGGATTATCCTTGCAAGGCCATTGAAGACGTTTTTGTAGTTTCGTCGCTGATCGGGAGGCAATCGGCCGTCGGCTGTCATTCGAATTAATAAAACGTCGGCTGGTGTACCAAAAAAGGCACCGCATGTTCCAGCACACAATCCCATAGCCATTCGTTCTAGATAATTAGGTTCCTGGGAGTACCGTAACTTGTACTTTTCGTGAAATATTGTATACAATCCAAGCCGGGTAGTGCCATAGGTTCCTTGTCTCAAAAGCGCAGCTCCGAGTCCATCGTAAACTGCTAATGGTCCCTCCTTGCGTATGATCGTTGTCAGACAATGAAACATATTTTTGTATTCCTTGGCGGCACCACCCATGCCAGAGATCTGCATTCTCGTCTTGATAAGATCAAGAGGGTGAACAAAGCAAATTGATGTCATGGCAGCTGTTCCACCAAGAACCAATCTCATTCCATTGGGGATTTTTTTTGTAGGCGCGGGCGCCGACATTTTTAAAATTTTGCAAAAATTTAAAGTTTTGAAAGTGACAGACTTGATTTGATTGACTTTGACTTAACATGAACTGCTGTAGTTGATGAAATAAAGGTTTAGCATCATCAGTCTGTTCAATTCACTCCTCGCCTTTAAATGACGAAAGAAAATATTGCCACATTGGGCCAGTTCCACCTAACATCTGAGTTCATCAGTTCTCATTGAGATAAAATGGTTACATTGCAAATTAATGTTTTACGTTATGTCAGTCACGTCAAAATAGCTGAGTGAGAAATAGAACCCAAAATATTTTCATCTCAGAGATCTCAGAAAAAAATCTCAACTCTCGGCTAAGATTTTTTGTTCCACTTAAAAAATCTCTGAGATCTCTGAGATCTCAGTGAGATGTTGTTAGGTGGAACTGGCCTATGAACTCTGATTTACAAGTTTTAAATACAATCAAACCTCATGAAAGTGCGTTGAAAGGGAATGAAACTAAACTGAAGTTTGTTGATATTTTTGCCACAAGACACCCGAAAATTCCTCGAAGAAGTATCTATGTTACTTTAATGTTCTACCAACTACCACCCTTACGACTAGATGACGATGGCGCACAACGTGACGATACTTGCAAGTGGAGCCCATCATCCCATCCAAATGAAATTAAACCAAATTTCGAAGGAGATTGTACCCTAATGTCAACTTACAGAGACAGCATCATCCCGTCCATAGTTTTTCATGGAAATAATGATAAAAATCGCTTTTGCCGCTTGCTACCGCTACGTCATTCAACACAGACGCTTCATCAAATAATTTCAACTTCAATTTGGAATCCGATTGAAATTAAATTCATTCAAACTCTTCCCCTATGGGGCTTCTGTCTATCTATTCGATGAACCCTCCTTTTTTTGTGTTCCTTTTCCTTTAGTTCAGATAAAGCGAACAAAAATTGGGTTTTGATTCCAGTGCGCTCTTTTCGTCCTCTATGATTGTTGTATCCTCTTGTATCTTTGCAAAAAGTTTCATAGGAAAGTTTTCTTATAAATCGTTTTTATGGAATAAATTTTTCATTGAAAATAGGTTCAGTTCAGTCTGTCAACACGACACGATGCTAAATCGGTTTTGTGTGGAGAGTGCGTGAAGGGGTGACGGGGAGGGGGAGGGAAGTGATAAGGGAAACAAAAATCTCATCATAGAAAATCCATTTTTCTTTGTAAATTGGGTTTTGAAAACGAAAAAGAGTACTGCCGAATTTATCTTTCTCGCGGACATATTGCCAAGAATTTGGCAATCAATACTCCTTATTTTTTTTATTTTTAGAAATTTATTCGATTTTGATGGATTTATTCTTCTGGCTGCTCCTGTTTATTCAATTTGGGTTTGAAGAGATAATTTCGGCAATTTTGTTTTAGTTATTTTTTCTTAAAATTAAAAAAGAACAATACAATTTAAGGAAAAAAAATGGTAAGATTAGAAGAGATAAGTTGACTAGAAACAATGTTGCTAGATCTTGATGCATTACCTGCATACACTACAAATTTCGAAATAACATAAATGCTACCAACTAAATATAATTCATATCTACTTCAAACACAAAGAGTATGAGAAAGAATTTTCTATGATTTTTTTATTCATTAAGAACAAACCGGTTCAGAAGCGGTAACAATCATGCCGAAACCGATCATTCGGTCAAAGTATACTCTCGGACCTATCAATTAAAAAAAAAAAAAAATAGAGTGGCGCGACAGCTTTTGAAGAGCCAAGGCCTAAGTGGCTTACTCTCATCAACAATTTTCTGAGTGCGTGTGAAGAATTGAGGGGACCTACAATTTAACGCCGATTCCGAACGGAAAATTTGAGAAGCACTCTTTCATGACAGATTGATACTCTTGGAAGATTTATCAGGTCTTCGCAAGAGGCAGTACCCGTGAAAGATGAAATAAAAACTTGGCCTGAGTGGGACTCGAACCTATCAATTGAAAAACCGGTTAATTGTCGTAGGCATCCGGAGAAAATTCCGTTGATACTTAAGAAAAATTTTGTTGAAATACCGGTTAATCGCTATGGAAAGCTGAAGGAACCTCCGTTGATAAACCATTTAAGAGCCGATGAGGAACCAAGGAAAAACTTGTCGAAACACCGATTGATCGTTGTTGAAAGCCGGCGAAAGCTCCGTTGATACAATAGAGCAAACTAAAATGGACGCATGCATACGCCGTGCACATAACTTAAATCATCACCAATCCGAGAAACGCACGAAGTTCCGAGACGTGAAGGCAGAAATTTGTTTCTAGGAAGAACTCCAGTCAACTTAGACTGATACCGTTTACTGTCTCTAACCTTAGTAGACCCTAGATCCCCTGAAGATGCACCAGTCTTTAATAACAAGGAAAACCACAGTCACTTGACTTGATCAACGCCCGGCCCAACGTTGCTTCGAAAGATAGAAGCAATTAGCTTTTGCTTATAGAAGCGGGTCATAGGCTCTTCGAAACAGTGAAGGAAACCTAGTTACCGAAGCACACGGAATTGTACATATATGCTGCTGAATGCGCATAATGTCAAGCGAAATAATGACGAAATAGAAACGAGACCAGTCAATGTGGACCCAGTCCCATCCCCCAGCACAGAAGAGGAAGAAAGAGCCATCCAAAACTAAAAAAATAAGTTCACTCGATCAGAACTCTAGAACTCTTTAAATATGCAAAAGCCCTCCCTTTATCAACGAAGGTAAACTTTATAACACCCTCATCATCCCAGTCCATCTGTATGCTGCAGAAGCTTGGACCCTGAAAAAGTCGGATGAATGTGCCTTAGTCTGTTTCGAGAGGAAAGTTCTTCGGGTCATCTATGACCCCTTGTGCATTGATGGGGAATGGCGCAGAAGGGGTATGGTTTATTTCGCTTTTTTTATCTCGCTTTTGGTCGTTTCGCCACGGTTGTTTTGCATTTTGTTATTTCGCATTTCATTCGTTTGGTCTTTTAGTTGCTTCGCTTTCGATTGTTTCGCTGATTTTTTTTCGCCTTTTAGTCTTTTCGTTTTTCGTTTATTTTGCATTCGTTTATTTTGCATTCGTTTATTTCGCTTTTTTATTGTTTTGATTTTAATTGTTTCGCCTTCATCTGTTTTTTTTTATAATTTTAATTTTTGTGTACGTAAGGATCCTGAAGACTTTAAAATTCGCGCGAATTTTAAAGTCTTCAGGATCCTTACGTACACAAAAATTAAAATTAAAAAAAAAAGCAGACGAAGTATACATATGTCCTTGAATTGACGATTTTTTCAAAATAATAGGAAAATCCTTCACGACTTAGTTTATCCTTTCCTCAAATTGATTTAAAAGTTATTGCATATGATTTTACTTTCCATTTTTTTAATTTAAAGACAATGTTAAAATACTTCACTGTATTCTAACCTTACGCAGGCGGTTTCAAAGACTAAAAGCCATCTAATGAAGACTAATTAGATAACAATTATTACATTCCCAAGAGAATTCAGAAAAAAATGCGAAATAACCGTTAGCGAGATAACCTGTGGCGAAACAATCGTATTGCAAATTAACAATTTTGCGAGAGAGTTTTTGGCAAAACAAAAAGAGCGAAACAATTCTCGCGCGAAACAGGAAAAAACAAAATAAACAAAAAACAAAACAAGTTTTGCGAAATAGAAGAAAATCGAAGAGAGAAAAGCGAAATAACAAAATGCAAAACAAAATTGCCGAAACAATAGGTACCCGCGCAGAAGATTCAACAGAGAACTTTACGGGTTGTACAATGACACGGACCTAGCCAAAAGGGTCAAGGTCCAGCGATGGCTCGGCATTAAAGGCGGATGGACACCAATGCTCCGGGCCCAAAACACGAAAGCCTCCGAAACTATTCTCAAGGGACGAAGAAGCAAAGGAAGACCGCGACTTAGGTGGCGCACCCAAGTGGAAGAGGAACTCAATCAACTTGAAGTGCAAACTGAAGACAGCTAGCTAGGGACCAAGCTGGCTGGCGGAAACTGTTGGTTGAGGCCCACAACTGAGGCCTCACAACTGACTGTAGCGCCACCTTAATTAATTAAGTAAGTTTTTTGAAGCGTGTGCACCAAGTCATCAACAAAGAGTTAGAGTAAGAATTCATGTCCAATGACTGGTCTACAACCTCCATATAGGCATATACCCCATCTACTACAAAGGCGATCCTATGCCATGCAATACAAAATGCTATCAAACGTACTGTGTGAGCTTTTTAAGCCTTTCTGCAACACTACCTTAACAGCGCTAAAACGCTCAAAGGACTATCTTAATTTAATTTATTGAATCCGTTAAACAAACTAACGTTAGAACTTAAGACTAGTATTACTTTATTCTTAAATTTATAGATTTACAATGCTTTAAGCAATATGTGATAAAAAATCTAGACTGAAGTATTGAAAAAATTTGCTTTAAATGTTTTACTTTTAAAATTATCGCTTACGGAATATACCAAAAAGTAATACTTGTTGTAAACTGAAATCAGTTGGTTGAGGGGACTGTTTTTGCCATAGTTCGATCTGCTTGATATAGGACGTAATGGAAGTTGTCTTCTAATACTTGTACGGCTATAAATAAAGTTTAATTGTTCCAAAATTGATGGAGATATGATTGACCCATTGATTAATTTTATAATAAAGCACAGCTGAATGTACTCTCTGTGTTTAGAAAGCGATGGAAGATTTATGAGCGTGAGCCTATGATTGTACGGTGTTAGTTCTAGCCTATTGGACCATGGGAAGAAACGGAGGCAGAAGCGCATGAATCTTCTTTGTACTCCTTCTATTCTGTTTATATGGACTGAATAAAAGGGAGCCCATATTATGCAGCCATATTCCAATATTGGTCTTACAAATGATATATAAAGAAGTTTAAGGATATAAGGGTCGCGAAAGTCATGTGAAAACCGTTTTATAAATCCGAGTGTCTTATTTGCTTTTTTAATAATATAGTCATAATGATTTGTAAAAGTTAATTTAGAGTCAAGAATAATACCTAGGTCAGAGAAAGTAGAGAGTTTAGTCAAATAAGAAGAGTCTAATTGATAATTGAAAGTCAAAACATTTTGTTTGCGTGTAAAACACATTGATTTACATTTGTCTATGTTAAGAAAAAGCTTATTTATAGAACACCATTCGCGAAAACTATTTAGATCGTCCTGTAGGAGTAGACAGTCGTCAAGTGAGTCAATACGTTTAAAAAAATTTTATGTCATCAGCGTATATTAAAACAGATGAGTTTTTTATAATAGATGGTAAGTCGTTAACGTACAAAATAAACAGTAAAGGTCCTAAGTGGCTACCTTGTGGTACGCCAGAGTTGGTATAAAAATATGATGACCGCACATTCCTAAAAATTACGCTGTATGATCTATTATATAAGTACGACGAAATCCAACTAACAAATTTATCGTTAAAGCCTTGGGATTTTAGTTTGAAAATTAATGTTTTATGGCACAATTTATCAAAGGCCTTACTGAAGTCTGTGTAGACACAGTCAACTTGTTTCCGCTTTTCAAACGAATCTAAACAAAAAGAACTGAAATGAAAAAGGTTAGTAACTGTTGACTTATTTTGAACAAAACCATGTTGACTGTCACAAATTATAGATTTACAATTAAACGATATGACTTTACAAATAATGGACTCAAATAACTAAGGGATGACGGACAGTTTTGCAATAGGACGATAATTTTTTTTTCATTTTTACTACCCTTTTTATGTATCGGTGTTATGTACGAACTCTTCCAAATTTCAGGGAAAATTGAAGATTTGAGCGATTCATTAAAAAGAATATGAAGAGGATAAGATAAATAGGATGCGCATTTTTCAAAATATAAGAAGGTACACCATCTGGACCAGGACTATAACAAACGTCAAGTTCTGAAGCTTTGCGAACGATTTCATCTTCAGAGATCCAAAGACTAATTGAGTTCAGATGAGGGAAATTTTGCGAGAAGGCCAATAGTTCAGGCGTTTGACTGGAGTTCGCTACTTCGAAAGCATCTTTGAAAAAATTTGCAAACATATTTGAAATTTTTTCAGAGTCATGGCTAAGTTCGTTGTTGAAAGACATGCAGTTTGGATACCCGTCAGTATTTCTCTTACTATTAACATAGCTCCAAAAGTTTTTTGGGTTGTTTTTTATGTCGATTTCAGTATTTAAAATAAAGTCATTATAAAGAATATCTGAATAGTCAATGAACATATTTCTTAACTCATTGTATATTACCAAGTCATTATCAGCTTTTGTTTTATTATATTTAATCCAGGCCTTGTTTCTTTTATTTTTTAAGTTTTTTAGGCAAGAGTCGAACCATGGAGGAGATTTAGAATTATTGCGTGGTTTTCTCAATGGTGTGGTCTCATAAAAAAAGTTAAAGAGAACACAGTAGAATTTAAAGCACATAGCATTAATGTCACAGTTCTCAAACAAATGATTCCAGTTAACATTACATAACAGGTTGAAAAGTTCATTAAGTCTGCATTTTTTAAAGTTAAATTCAAGATTTTCTTTGGAGCAATTAGGAACGTAACATACATTTAAATTAAAAGATAGGTCTAACGCTGGGTGATGTCGGTCTTCTTCGACAAGTAGGGTATTGGCTGGACTTACAGCAATATCAGTATTGAGTGTGTCCGAGAAGAATATTAGGTCCAATATTTTGTTGAAGTTGTTGACAATCCCATTAAATTGGCTTAGTCCACATGAGGAAAGACCGTCAATTGTCAAGAATTCGTTAGTAGAGGACATGTTAATAGAAGATAGATAGTTCTCATCCGTCTGCTTGGTCCAGATCAAGTTTGGAAGATTGAAATCTCCTAATACTAGTAACTCATCTTGTGGCTCAATTTGATCGTTTATTTTGTCAATGCAATTAATTAAGTTTTCATAAACGTTGGTAGAAGAGTTTGGAGGTATATATGTGGCGATAATGTATAGCAGTCCTGTCTCTGTTTTGACTTTTATGCAAATCATTTCTACATTAGATTGATGAAAGTCGTCAACCAAAGTGCATATCAAGCAATTTTTTACGGCAAGCAAAAGTCCACCTCCCACTGTGCTGATGTCACTTGAGCAGTGTCTATCACGTCTGTACACTTGATAATTCGAATCGAAGAGTTCCGTATCCAAGAATGTATTGTTAAGCCAAGTTTCAGTCAATACGATTAAGTCGTGTGGTAGATAAGTTATATTTTTGGAGACCTTATTGATCTTTGTCCGTAGTCCGTTTACGTTTTGGTAATAGATTAGAACTTTTTGAAGCTGCTTCTTTGATGATGTGGCATTGTCTGGATATTGCGAAAATGGTTAGAAGATGATGATCTTGTACTGATTTGCTTATAATCAAATTCGTGGACTATTATACCACTAGGCCACATAGAAATGGAGTTGAGAATTCCAAAGATAGAGTCGGGCATTCTTAGTTTGAAAGATGCATATTTCGAATAGTTGCGGTGGATCAATTTCTCTACTTTCATGGTTGTCGAAAAACCAAACTTTTTTGAAATATAGTTTTTAATGTCAAGAGCATTAGTGGAAGGGTCGAGTTTTGAAATGAATAAGGTGCGGTGACCTTCGACTACTTTTAAACCACTAGATATAGGAGATATATTTCGAACTCCCTGTCCATTTATATTAATCGTAGGAATTAGTGGCGCTGGTAACGATATCAGATTTCCTATGGATGGCGTAGTGAAAGGAAGAGGAGGGCATGATGATAGCGATGATGCAAGAGCGTCTGTTAGAGGAGATTCAGTCGGTGGTGCCATAGTTGGTTCAGAGGTTGTTGAAGAGTGTATCAACACTGTTTCTTCAGATGTTGGCTGCTGTATGGATTCAGTTAGCTGAGTCGATAAAGATTGTTGAGTAGAGTTTATAGCAAGTTTTTTTGTCAAGGGATTATCATCGGAATCGATGTCGTCAATCTTACGTTTCAAACAAGCAGAATCATTTGGAATATTCGACAATTCTTCTTCATTATTAACTGCGTCATTAGTATGCATGGAAGTCAAATTGTCCACCTTTTCTGATAGTCTTAGTACATGCGACTGTAATTTGTCAAGATTCAATTTATTCTGCAGTACATCACGAGCAATGTTTGTGTATGCGAACGGGTCACAGTCGTCGCAGAAAAAGTAGAACGATTTTCTCTCTTTGAAGAGTTTAATTGTACTATATGGTGCGTCAATACAGGCCATATGAAACAATTTTCTACAATTTCCATGGCAAATTACGGAGTCAATCAAGTAATCGGCAACTTTATCGCAGCTTGAGCACATAGCCATATTGTTTTGATATTAATTTTCCTTTTTAGATGATTTTAATTTTAGTTTTAATTAAATGATGTTGGAAAATTTTTTGTTTAAAATTTTTTATAAGTAATGTTGGTTCTTAGTGTACTGCGAAAATTTATATTCAAGTTATCAAATGCACAAACCCTTATGTCGGTAATGTAGTCGATGACGATAACAGATGGTTTTGATGGATGACAGAAACAAATCACTGACATTAAATATTATGACAGGTAGTTTATGAACTGATGTGTTAAGCAGCTGGACTATCCTTTGTTACGAATAATTTTCTGTTGAATACATATTATATTCTTTCGCGAAATGAATGCTGCGCCGAACTAATCTTCCTCAGCAGAAATTTCCTCCTCTAACGTAAATTGACGTCAGAATATTGTTAAATTACTTTGACCCTTTTTTCATTGGCATGAATCGTATGATATTCTGCTAGGGTGTGGCACTGATGAACAAATATATCTGCACTTTACAGTAACCTTCCAAATACATTTTGTTTCAAATTCTGATCTACAGGATTTTTCATTTTGTGATTCTAGAAACGATTATAATTCACTTGGCGGTAACAAGCGGCCATGGCGATTTTTATCATTTGCCATGAACCGCTATGGAAGCAATGATGATGTCCCTGTGCGTTGACATTAGGGTATAATCTCCTTGGAATTTTTGGTTTAACTTCATTTGGCTTTCATGATAGGCCCCTTTTGCAAGTATCGTCACATCACGTTTTCGAAGGCGTTGTGCTTCGACGTCAGCATCATGTCATTAGGATAGAACATTAAAGTAAAATATACTTCTTCAAGGAATTTTTGAGTGTCTTGCGGCAAAAATTTCAGTAAACTTCAGTTTCGTTCCCTTTCTACGCACTTTCCAGAGGCTTGTTTGTGCTTAAGACATGCAAATCAGAGTTAATGTAGCAAAATTTTCGTTTGTCAGTTTGGTGGGGGTGACGGCGAGGGGTTGAATCGAACAGACTGATGATGTAAAATTTTATTTCATCACTTTCGGATTTGAATTTGTTGGTTCCATTCGATGGCTTATCATGGTAAATGATTTTGAATGAGCACAATTGCTATCAGATTTTGAAATGAATTTTTTGGTAGTAATTTCGAGGTTAATCTCTTTTAAGGCTTAGATATTTTGAATGAGGCCACGTTTCTCCAAAGGATTGATTTAAGTGTTTCTTGATTAACTTAAAAAGACTTCCATAAGCCCTTGCTAAATGGAGAGTTCATTATTGTTAATTGTAATCCATTCAATAACTTCAAACAGATTTTATTTTGATGTGAAGATAGATGTGAGATCTCATTGGATACTACCAACAAAAAAATAAATCAGAAGGCTCTTAAAAGAACCAAAAATTAACTTGCTTTTGATCTTTTAAACTTGTGTCTACAGTTACCGTACACTCAAAGAATTTAGTGATAAAATCTTGCTCGAAAATCACAAAAGTTAACCAAGGTGATATTTACATTTTTGTTTTCTTTCAATTTGTAAGGTCGTCAATCATCCAAAAGACGGGTGAAACTGCTGGTGAAAATCATCGATATTTCCTGTTTGATAAAATTCACAAGTTTATTTAGCAACCTTTTTAAATATTCCTGAACCCTTGCACGAAGGAAAACATTTATTTTGATTAAAACAAAATGAGAATTCTCTTAACCCAGATAAATGCCGGCTACCGACAATAATAGTTAAAAAGTTGCAAGACTCAGAAAACTTTTCCCTTACGTGTTCGAAACTTTTTTTCAAAAACAAATACCCCAATAAGATACTGTGCATATTAAACAAAGAAAATTAACAATGAAACTATTCAGCACTCAACGTGTGAACTTTTCAACCATAATGACAATCAAGGATACACTCCAAGAGATAAGCAGTCGACTAACACCTCCGCAACAACTAATATTCATTCCGGACCTCGACTAAAATGACATTTCACAGTTGGTCAGTGAGGCATGTCGGACTACAATCTAGATAACATCGCTTGGCTTGACTTTAATTTTTGGTTTGCCAAACAATTCTGACCAAACACCTGAACAATTCATATAGCTTTACTGTCGAATTTTGAATGACTTGTAAATAGCTTAACCGCAAACACCTTTCAAGGAACGTTAATAGCAATACACATTCATATAACGAATCACACGAATGCCAAACCACGTTTTATCCTTTTGAGAAGATTGTATGGCATAGGCATAGCTGTGTGTTTTGCTTGATACACAAAATCCTTCGCATCGCTCAGCAAATAGTAGGAACTGTATCTGTATGACAGGTGGTTATACGATTTAAATTGTTTTCAGGGCCAATGTGTGGCTCTGTTTTTGAGCTTAGTTGACATTTCATACACTCTACTGTCGACACTGTTAAGAGTTGCTGTAGAATTGCTGTAGAATTGCTCGCTGGGACTTGTGCGCAATACCATTTATGCCTACCTACAAATACCTGAACACACAAAATGTTATGGCGGCAAAGGAAATCTAATTTGAGGCAAATGATTCGGAAGCCATGACGTCGATTATTTAAATTTGCAAATGAGTGGGTTTTAACACCTCTCACCTTCGCCGTTCGCCATTCACCTATGTCAACATTTCATCGGAAAATAAAGAAGGTTTATTTGCATAAAGAAGTTGCCTTGCTCTGTCTCTAATATCATTGACTTTTCATAGTGCTGAGTCGATTTGTTAAGGAAAATTTAAGAAATTGAATAAAAAGTCCCTTTTGAAGCAGACATAAAATTAGTAAGATGTCAAAAACTTTCAAAGTAGGAAATTCTTCAAAGTTGAAAATGTGTTTGCGACCTACAAAGTTGTATGTTTATTCATGGATTTTTTATGTGACCAATTTTTTGATATGTATGTTTATTCTTTTATTTGAAATCTGGCAGTTTTTGTCAGAAAACTATGCACAGCACTGTCAGCAATAACATCCACTCAGCATCAGCACTGACAATTCCAAAAAAAAGTCGAATTGCACAATTTCTAAAATTACCTGAATATCAGAACTACAATGTCGGGTATGGGTTCGTACTGTTGCTGTTGGCAATAAATTAATTGAACCTTCCCATGAAAGTGCTGGTTTCAATCTTATCCTCCACAGATATTAACATAATTAGATTACACGCTTACTGTTGATTGAAACTATTTCAACTAATCGCTTTTATCTTCGACAGTGATTCTGATGCCTAAACTTGGGGGAGGGCGGATGGTTTTGGATAATATCAAATTCCCAGTTACATGAGTTTTATGATACAAACACACCCACACATTATGATTGTGAGTAATCTGATTATATCGTCCAATGCTGCGTAGATAGGGTGTTAATTAATATTCTTTTGGGGTAATCGCTCAAAGGATAGTCGAAAATTATGGGTACATATCTCTGTGCTGTTAAATCTACTTTGTTTTTAAAGCTCTTTGGGAACAACAAATTCATAAGATTTATGATTTAGTTTTTGTCAACTTTAGTACCGAACGATTTTATGACGATGTGAAAATTTTAATGAAACGTTTGCAGAAGTAGTATAAAAAAAGGCTTGATTGTAGTAAATACACATACTTAAAGTTTATCGCCTTGTTAGAAAAATGATTAGATAAGAGTTATCCTTTTATGTGATTTTTTTTGTATTCAGTGCTGTTTCTTTTAACACTAAACCGTAAATCACAAAGTTTTATAGTTTTTTTTTTTTAAATAAAATGTTACATCGCAACGATAATAGGTACCACAGGTAAGGAAGAGTTTATTTAAAAAGTGTGTCAAATCCTCTACAACTAATTATTCCTACAACTTACTAGGAATCGAATAGCTGGACACCTAGGTACCTATAGTTCGTATGAGTGAAAAAGAATCGACCCGGAAAGTCTTTTGCGGTGCAATTTATGGTAGAAGAAAGACCGATAGATCTAGTAATGTTTGAAAAGTGGCTCAAACGATCCAGTTTCGATAGTGACATTCGAACAAAACTCATTTCAATGACAGCAGAGTTTGACGGACGTATCAAATGTCAGTGCTACATACTTGTTACAACAAAATGAATGATCCTGTGCATACTTTTCACGTGACTTCATCGAAATAATGAATAAAACATTACGTAGCCAATATTCTTAGAATAACAAAATCTTTAATTATGCTTCAAGAATGTCCAAAAATGTCCTTAGCAAGAATTTCTATTCTTATTACAAGGCAATAATAACTCCCTTGTTCTAACACAGTAAAACAATTTTCCAAAGAAACTGTAGCCGATGACCAAAAGCAAAATAATGAGACTTCATTTCTTCTTTGGAAATCTGCCCAAAAATATCTGACTGACATTTACAATATGATGAAGGTTATTCCTTTAAGAAATTCCATATTAATTTAATTTCTTTTGAATTAATAATTTTGCTAATAATAATTATTGTATTTTATTTTCAAGAACAATGGCATTAAATGATAGGAATTCTTTGATCCATCAAAAACAATTTGGATTCATAGATTGAAATTAAAGCAAGGAATTTTAATTATTAAACAAAGATCAATCGAAATTCTAGCTTTTCGAATTGTGTTCAATTGAAGAAATTTAAGAAATTATCATAGTTATTGGTAACAACTTATCAGTAACACTGCAATAGATACTTCCTATTTCCCTAGTATTGAACTTGAGGGGAAAACGTTCGTTAGAAAAGTTAAGAATCTTGGGATTGTTTTTAACCAGAAACTTACATGGGACGATCACTTGACTTGTGCCGTTGGTCGAATATATGCATATATGCTGCTTTGCGGGTTTTATATTAATTATATTAATTATTCCCACGCCTCTTCCCCCCCCCCAGATACCGCACGCGCTGGGGTCCATTTTCACCGAGTACGGTTGCAATTTCGGTTGCTAGTCGTATCGGCACTTAAAAAAAAAGCGTTGGCGATACGAATATCAGAAAGACAAGAGTTAGGGACTGCTTAATGCAAGCAGGTACAAAAAGGAAAAAACAAAATAAATTAAAATTTTAAATTAAAATCTTACAAAAAGCAAAAAAGAAAAAAAAATGCAAAATTTTAAAATCGAAAAATTTTAAAATTTTAAAGTCAAAAAAAAAATTATAAAAACACGAAAAAAAAAAACAGTAAATAAGCGTGTAGAAGACACTTGTCAATTTCGTAAAAAAGAAAAAAAAAGAAAAAAGAGTCAGTTTCTCTCTACTACAAATACGTATTTAATTATTTTTTCTTAGTTGTTTAAGGAAGTACAGTATAAAAGCTTCCTTTGTGTGATCTTGCTATGGTTGAAATCAAAAATGTTTGAGTTTTCGTTCACCTTACGTAACATTCTCGTAATTGGTTCATTACAGCCGTAATCAGTTCTGTGATGAGCTAGATGAAATTGGGGAACCGATCTTAGAGAATGAAAGTTAACATTAATACTCATTGCCTCAAGGACGGTGGAAGATTCTGTAGCACTGGATAGAATTTGGTGTACGAAAATAATATCGGCAACTTCACGACGTTTTTCCAGAGATTGTAAGTTTATAAGCCGCAACCGTTGTTGATACGGAGGTAAGTTAAAATTGTCCACCCATGAAAGTCCTCTTAAGGCGAAACGGAGGAATCTACGTTGTATTGCTTCAATTCTCTTTATATGGACTTGGTGATAAGGGGACCATACTTGGCTGGCGTATTCAAGAAGAGGCCTTACAAACGTGGTATACAGAGATTTCGTAACGTAAGGATCCGAAAATTCTTTAGACCAACGTTTGACGAAACCTAAAGCAGAATTAGCTCTGGCTACGATATTGTCATAGTGAGACCTAAAGTTAAGCTCGTTATCACAAATAACCCCTAAATCTCGGATAGTTGTTACTCTGTGAACAATATATTAGTTGATATAATAGTCCCGTGTTTGCTGACGGAACCGCATACGGGAATATGTGATAGTTTGGCATTTGGAAACATTAAGTTCTTAATTGTTTTTTTGACACCAAACATAGAAATTGTTTAAATCGGCCTGCAGGGGTAAAGCATCATCGGGTGAAGAAATCATTCTAAAGATTTTCATGTCATCTGCGTACATTGAAACTTGGGAATTTTCAATCACAGATTCTACGTCATTAATAGTCAGAATAAAAATAATAGGGCCTAGATGACTACCTTGAGGGACTCCCGATTTTGCAGTAAATGGTTCCGATATTGAAGATCTAAATAAAACGCGATATTTACGGTTGGATAGGTATGATTCCATCCATTCAATGAAACCAGGAGGGAATCCAAGAGCCTTTAGCTTGAAAGAAATAATATTGTGGGATATTTTATCAAACGCCTTGCTAAAGTCCGTAGCAATAACATCAACTTCTTTTTTATTTTCTATTGAGTTTATTGCATAAGAAACAAATTCAGTCAAATTTGTGGTCGTTGATTTCCCTTTTAGGAACACATGTTGTTTGGCCGAAAATAATGATTTGCAATGAAAGTACATAGTGTCGAAGATAATACTTTCGAAAAGTTTTGGAATGCAGGATAATTTGGCAATCGGCCTGTAGTCAGAGATATCTGATTTGCAGCCTTTCTTGTGAATAGGTATTATGAAAGAATCTTTCCACATAGATGGAAAAATTCTTTGACAAAGAGACTTTTGAAAAAGAGTAGTAAGAGGCTGAGCCAAATTAGCTGCACACTTCTTTAATACAATCGCAGGCAAACCGTCAGGTCCCGAAGAGAAATCATCCTTAAGTTTATTTATTTTGTTAACCACATCGTCAACAGTGATGTTGATCGATACCAATGATGTTTGGTTACAATTGTTCAAGTAAGTGAAATAATCAGCATCAGGTACAAAATTACTGTCGGAAAAAGCAAGACTAAAGAAATTAGCAAATAAATTAGTTATAATTTTTGAGTCATTAGAAGAGTGATCGAAATAATTAAGGGTATTAGGATATCCATCCGATTTTTTTTTTATGTTGATGAATTGCCAAAAGCGTTTGGGATCTGAGATGATATCAAATTGCATTTGATTGATATATGCTTCATAGAGGAGTTTTGAGTTTTATACATATCTGCCAGTTGTCTTCCAGTTTCAACAAAAATGACTATAGCAAAATCTCTTGTCCTACCAATACTTTTCTATGGCAGTCCCATTTTCTGTGCCCTTGACAGCGCTAATAAACGAAAACTTCAAGTCGCGTTTAATAATGTTGTTCGATTTATTTATGACTTTCAACGGTTCGATCATGTTTCGATACAAGCAAGTAGTGTTTTCAACATGACCTTCAACAACTACATAAACTATCAAACTTTGACATTTCTTTTTAGACTAATTCATACTAGATCTCCTGAATATCTATACGAAAAGCTTAGGTTCCCAGTATCACAAAGAAGTAATGTTCTAATTGTCCCTTCCTTCAAATTCAGAAATTCAAAACAACAATTCTTTGTACACGCTGTTACCCTTTGGAACTCCTTGCCTGATAACCTGAGGGGGATACACAGCAGCACTCGTTTTGAGAACTCTTTAAAGAACTTATACAAATGCTGAAAATGTTTCCAAAATAAAAATCACTTTGTCTTAGAATTAAAAATTTATGTTATTTAATTTTTTTTTCTCTCTTGTGTACATTATATATGTATAAATAAAGGATCGTGTCATCATGACCATTTATCTAAAAACAAATTTTTTCTTAACTTCAAGTTAAATTGTAAATCTAATATAATAATTTGATTCCTCTTTTAATTTTGTTTAATTTGATTAAATTTAAATCTGAACATAATAAGTATTAAAAATAAGACACTATGTTTTAAAATTAATAAATATTAATAAATAAATAAATGTATAAATGATAATAAATAAATACAAATACAAATAAATACAAGTGCAGCAGGAAAGCACCATTTCATTCAAGTACTTTCAGAACTACTAATTATGTACTTGATTTCAGCAGCAATGTTTTCAAAGAAGATTAAATTAAATTATTTTGGATATCAAAGGGGATCGACAACGCATGGGCTGAGTTTGCACCATGGTATGAGTTTCGAAGCATGCATAAACTAAGGGGTCGGAAGGTTAGGTAAGGTTTAAAGTTACGGCGGATACAGGACCCACACAGTCAGACTAAAAGGCTCATTGTGATGCTACATGAATCTAAGGATTAATTCTTTCTACTCATAAAAATATTCTCCCTAATGAAGTTTGCGTTTTAGGAAAACGGAGCATGTGACGAGAAGGTGAGATATTGCTGCTTCTTCTTTATTCGTCCATTCAGTTCCTGCAAAAGTCAAACCAAGCATTGATATGAGATCTGCTTTGAAAAAAAATTTTTTTGGAGCACTTTAAGTCCATAAAGGATAAGTTATATCTTCTACTAGGACTTGTTATCGTTAAGACGGTTTCTTTAAACATGAGTTTACATGTAGCGATCGGTATAAGTATAACTTCACTTTCGGTTGAGATAGGTATTGCGGTTCCATTTTCAACGAGTTCATCAGTTCTGCTATTTCCTATAATGTCTCTGTGGCTGGCACTCAACAATATTATATTACATTTATACGCCATCTCCATAAGAGACGATCGACAAGTATGTATAAAGGCCTTTTGAGAGTTACGCGAGACATCGTTTAGAGATTTTTATGTAGCCTGACTGTCAGAGAAGATATGGATATAAGAAGTTGATATCACGTTTTCTCTTACTCAGGATAGAACTTCCTTGATCGCTAAGCTTTCCGCTTATACAAGACGCTGCAATGATTTGGGAGGCCGAATGAGAGGCTTAAATTAAGCTTTTCTGAGTTCATACCACTACCAACACTCTCATTTGTTTTGGGGCCATCGGTATAAAACTGACAATTCTGATCTTCCAGGAATTTCTTGTCTTCCCTCTTGGCTCTGGAGGGAATGGAGTTTTTGCCAAATTGGGGTTATGGAATGATGTAGTCTATGTACTTTGGTATAGCACCGAGAGCGTTCAAAATAGATAATGGAATGACCACACATTATTGTTTTTCTATTCACAGGTGTTTATTTTACCACAGATAATAAATTTATACAGATGTCTCACCCTTATGGCGAGAAATGATATATGAAACTAAAAGCTACCAAAAAAAAAAAGCTTTTTCCAAAAGCTTTAACGCATTCACTTAATGCATTAAAAATCTATTTTCGCTCGCCTCATTGCTCATAAAAGAATACTTCGGCAAGGAAAAAAGCTTCAAAAAGCTCCTTGTCTGTTAAGAGCAAAATATGTTTCATTTTTTTCTGCAGGGATGAGACATCTGTATAAATTTACTATCTGTGATTTTACTATAGCTTTCCTAACTCTTTCTTGAACGTTATGTTTCCAGTTTATTTTTTATCTCAGATATTAGAACTAGATATTTATCTTCATTAGTAAACATTTATGGTACACATATTCTTGAAGTAGAAACAATTTCGGGAATTTTGTATTTCCGTGTGAAAAAAAACAAGATCTGTTTAACCCAAAAGGGTTAATACCCAGTCCGCCTCTGCAGTGCTCAGCCTTTCTTGTGAGCATATTAAGTGCGTTTTGGAGGCAGTTCCCAAGGGTAGATACTTGGATGTTTTCCTGTGACAGCGATAGCAAAATCATCAGTGGCGATTCCTGGTCAAGTTTTGTGGGTTAGCTATATCAACGTTCTTCGGGAAAGTTTAAAATACAACTTAAAAAAATTTGCACGACTGGGTCGCACGCACTTTGCTCCAGTACTCCAAACTTAACACACAAAAAAACATTAAAAACAAGTATTTTAAATTCATAAATAAAAACTTAAATTGAAATATATATAGGTATACATAAAAAACACATTTAATTTTTTTTAAAAGTTGTTTATTTATTTTTTTTTTTTTTTAAACTAACATGGAGAGGTTTTCCTTAAATTATTTTTTTATGTATACAATTCTTCTAGAATGTCCTAAAATTAAACTGGGTATGCGGTATTGAAAAAAAAGTTAATAACATTTTTTTTAAACTAAAAAATTTTATATGTTTTTTGAAAACAAAATATTATTTGAGCAATACATAAATACTCCTAGAAAAAATTTGCACGACTCGGTACGAACTTGCTCCTGTATTCCAAAGTATAACTCATAAAAAAATTTTAAAACGTTGGAGCGGTTGTTTTTTTTAAATTAATTTTGTATATATAAAATTTTTCGAAAATGTCTTAAAATTAATTCGGGTATGCAGCATTCAAGAATGAATAACTATACATTTTATAAGTAAATTTCAATTTCAAACTTTGATCCGTTTTTGAGATACAGAATTAAAAAAAAAAAATTAAATGTTTTATAAAAATCCAAAAAAAAAATTTTAAATTTTTTTGAATACAAAATATTATTTAAACAATATAAA
This sequence comes from Sphaerophoria taeniata, assembly GCA_943590905.1. Taxonomy (NCBI): domain Eukaryota; kingdom Metazoa; phylum Arthropoda; class Insecta; order Diptera; family Syrphidae; genus Sphaerophoria; species Sphaerophoria taeniata. Next base: position 34,205,185 of record OX016541.1, read on the forward strand.
CGTACTTTCAAAAAAAATTACCCCCATCGGACTTTTAGTTTTCGAGAAAATCTGATAACAAAAGAACGGTTCTATAGGCGGTACCGTTTTGGAGCAATACAAAAATATTTTTTTTTTACATAAAATATATCAGAGTTTTAAACAAAAATTTTCGAGGAAGTTTGAAAAAAATCGTAGGAACCGTTTTTGAGAAAATTGAAACTTTTGGTTTTTGGCCAAAAAAATCGTATGGTGGCTACCCTAAATTTTTATCTTAAAAAAAAAATGAAAAAAACGACCCACGCGAATTTGCTCAAACCTTTAATTGTCAAGTTTGAAGTCAATCGGACCAGTGGTTAAGGCTGTGCGTTTACATACAGACAGACAGACAGACAGACGGACGGAATCGCCGGATCCACTTTTTTCGACTTTTTTATCATCGTAGTGTGATATCTCATCATTGTCTCAAATTTTTTTTTACGAATTCAATACTTGCAATATATTCTATATGTCGCAAGTAAAAAGACGTTAATCGGACTGCAGCTGCCCGTAGCTTAGTGGTGATGCGTTGGCTGCTAAGCAGAACGTCACGTCGTGGGTTCGAGTGTAAACACGTGTCCATAAAGTTTTTAGTTTATCTTTCACGGGTACTGCCTCTTGCGAAGACCTGACAAATCTTCCAAAAGTATCAATCTATCATGAAAAAGTGCTTCTCAGCTTTGCCGTTCGGAATCGGCGTTAAATTGTAGGTCCCCTCAGTTCTTCTCATGCACCCAGAGAATTTTTGATGAGAGTAAGTCACTTAGGCCTTGGCTTTAAAAAGCTGTAGTGCCACTCTTTGTTATTTTTATAATATTAATCGGACTATTATTTTAAGAGGAAATCTTTTGACAAAAAAAAAAACCGTTCTATGAGAGGTACCATTTTGGAGCAATACAAAAATAAATTTTTACATTAAAAACACCAGTGTTCCGAAAAAAAATTTACGAGGATGTTTAAGAAAAATCGGAGTAGCTGTTTTTGAGAAAATTGAAGCTTTGGCCGAAAAAATTGTATGGTGGCTAGTGGCTACCCTAAATTTTGATTTAAAAAAAAAAAAAACACCCATCCAAAGTTGCTCAAACTACTATATTTAAAATTAATTTCAAGTCAACGGAAGCAGTGGTTAAATATATTGATGCAATCGTAGACAGACAGACGGACGGACGGAATCGTCGGAGCAGTTTTTTTCGTCTCTTCTATCATCATTTATTTTTTATTGGAATCTCAATTTAAATACACTTGTAAAAAATTTCAAAATAAATATTTATTTAATAAATTTTATAAAATTTCACAATAATAAGATAAAAATTAACATTAATAACAACAAACCTCTTACCCCACAAAATACAAAAAATCAATAAGCTGCTGGCTGAAGCGCAAATTTTTCGCTAAACCTTCATTGTTCTTCATACCCTTAATACAGTTATGACTTACGAGTCGTTTCGTACACGAAACAAAACTCTCATGCAAAAATCTATCACGAAACTATGTTTAGCTCAAAAGTTAGCGCTAACAGATTTCATACAATCTTCATAAACAGAAAATGAACACATTTGAATATATGTCTTCAAAAATGAACAGGAGGGTTGGCGCAAAAATCACAGCTAACGTTGAAACGAGAATACAACAACGACAGAGGTGCGTTTTTGCGCTGACGATAGTTGACTATAGTTTTTGTGTCACACTTTGACACACCAACCACTTTCAACTCACCTCCTGAGATGGATTGGAAATAGTTAGAGATAGTTACGATTTGACACATCAACACAGACCGCAAAAACGACAATTGTGATTACGAATCGTAACTATTGGCATGCAAAAACGAGAAATAGTCAACCATTGTTGATTATAGTTGATTATAGTCAGCGCAAAAACGCACCTCAGGCAAGAGCAGAGATGATAGGCAAGAGATGCGAGTCGATTCGTACACGATACCCGAACACGATTCGATTACACGAGTAACGATAACGAGATCTGTAACTGTATGCGTTGGCTCTTGCCTGTCGTTTCGTTGTTTTGTTCTCGTTTAATAGTTAGCTGTGATTTTTGCGCTAACCCTCCTGTTCATTTTTGAAGGCATTTATTCAAATGTGTTCATTTTCTGTTTATGAAAATTGTATGAAATCTGTTAGCGCTAACTTTTGAGCTAAATATAGTTTCATGATAGATTTTTGCATGAGAGTTTTGTTAGAATGCAATGAAAAATACATATTGGTTTTGTTGCGTTTAAGTTGCTATTAAGTACCTACCTACAATATTGTAACGTATTCGTTGTCGTTTTTTGACTTTTACATAAGAATAATGTTTATATATAGTAGAAATAAAATTAATATGTATTCTGAAATTATTGGTTTAGCGCCGCTAAACTAGCCAACTATGAGGAATCGCCCCTGACAATCATCCGCATAATCTATCACTATGTAACCATCTTTCTGCAAGGATGTTATCAGGTCGTTAATTACTATGTTCCACAGAAGAGGGGCAGAAAACAACCTTGCTGAGTGCCCCGCCGACAGGTCTTCTCAAATCGAAATCACAAATTTTTTACTTGAAGGGTTCAGTAATTGACGAGTCTTCTTTAAACCACGTTTTTTGACGAACATTAAAAAACTACTCGATGTTTTATTTTGACCGCTGTGGAAGCGGTATAGTCTGTGAATTTTAGAAAAACGTAAAAATAGCATTATCGGTCTGTGATTCGATTCTTGTTTTTTCGAATTGAAATCGCTCAGCTGTGTTTCTGTAATTCTTTTTCTTCGATACGATCGTCATAAATTGGTATAACGCGTTTAAACGTAGTCCCTTATGGGTTTTTGATGAGTCACGGTAAATTATCCAAAAAACGGCCACCACGAAGTATCAAATGGCAAAAATCCAGGATTTATCGGCAGATGGCCGTATGAAGGTGCGTGAGATAGCTGAGATTGAAGGTTTTTTCTATAGATCGCTTTGGTCATATCGTGCATGAAATGTTTGGCATGAGAAAGCTGTTTGACGCTGTGTAGACGCAATTCAAAGACGTTTCTGCGTCGTTTCGTGATATTCGACACGGCTGTACTTTGCCCAGGTGCCGTGTCATAAGGCCATAGGTCATAAGGCCATATACTCAAAAATTTTGAGTATATGGCCTTATGACACTTTCAAAAGTGTCATAAGGCCATATTTGAGCATATGGCCTTATGACGCTTTTAAATAATTTTTTTCCTGAAATCCTATAATTCAAATAAAAAAAAAACATTTCTAAATAACGTACATAAAATGTTTATTCAAATTAATAAAATATTCATATAATGACCATAATTAAAGGAGATATGCATACATTAACGTGCATTTCAGCTCTAAACAGTTTTGATGTTTTATAGAATTCATTTGCAAATTGTGCAGAGAATTGCGTTGTTATTCTTACATGAGTTAATGTATTGAAAAAGTTATGAATTTCAAAGAATCGATTTTAATCAATTTGCTTGATATACAATTTAAATTAAGAGAAAAATAAATCGTTGCTCGCGCGAGCGGAAAATTTTTTTTGGCCCAGAGAGAATCAATTTGGGGTGTGAAAATAAAAAAATTCGCGCGATTTTTTTTATTTTCACACCCCAAATTGATTCTCTCTGGGCCAAAAAAAATTTTCCGCTCACGCGGATTTTGTATTTTCACACCCCAAATTGATTCCCTCTGAGGCAAAACATTTTTTTTCGCTCACTACGCCTTGCGCGAATGAGTATTTTTTTTTCTCCATCTTAATTTTATATCAAGTACCAAAATAAATTAAAGTCTATTCTTGTAAATTCAAAATGTTTTCTATAGTGAAAATTTATTCAAAAAAGACGTAAGTAAATATGGCCCCATAACTTTCACAATGTTCCTTATTACCATCATATGGCAATTTGAAGCTTTTAAAAGTGTCATTTGACCATATGGCATAAAGTCGCAAATAAATATGGCCTTATGACGCTTTGGAAAGTGTCATAAGGCCATATGCTCAAATATGGCCTTATGACGCTTTTGAAAGTGTCATAAGGCCATATACTCAAAATTTTTGAGTATATGGCTTTATGACCTATGGCCTTATGACACGGCACCCTTTGCCCAATCATTGGGCCGATTCGAAGCCGAACTGAATAAAAAAAAGTAGCTCAACTGCTGAAGATTACAGTGCTTATTAAATATAAAAATTATTGCGCACCTGGTCAAACCTCGCCATAGATACTGCCAAATTGGTCGAATTGAGCTACTGCTGCTTACCGTATTCTCATGATTTGACCGTGTTTGACTTCGAGTATAAAGAACAATAAATTGAAAAGTATGTAAATCTCCACTTTTGAAAGTTTTTTTTTATTTTTCTTCTGTAGACTGTAACGAAGTCACATGCTTTTCATGAAAAAATACCTACTTTCCCACACGGAATTGAACAAAACAAAAAAACTTAACCTTAGTCTCAATTTTTTTGTTTTTGGACAAAATTTTGCTTTGTTTCCTTTCTTTAAGCCTTCATAAACCTTAGCTTTGCCTAGTTTATTAACCCATGAATAATGGAGTTGCTTACTCAAAAAACCTATACATACATATAAAAAGAGCAAATAAATGAAAGAAATAAAAAGAAACCGACACCAAACGATTGTAAAGAAAGTCGATATTAACGCAAGATATAATTTTACGTACTAACAGACCAATAAAAACAAAATTTAATGTCAAGATAATTCAAGAATTGAAAGCACTTTTTTTCTCTCCCAAAGGATATATCTCAAGCTCCATCATACTTAAACAAATAAGTACTTGTTATTTTCTATGTTAAGGTATAATAAAAATCAGATAAATCAGATACCGGAATTCCTTCTGTATACTCAATCTCGCATATAACAAAAGCAAAAAGGGTATCATATCGTATTCTTTTTGAAACATCAACAAGAAAGAAAGAAAAAATCAAAAATTATTGCAGACAAAAGAGTCTCATGTCTCTGCTGAAGACATAACCCCAAACCTATCCGCAAAGACACACACATTAGAGAAACCAAAAAAGAAGGAAGAAAGACTTCAATAAAAGTAAAGAGTTACAACACTCAAACGACACGACACCCTCGCTCGACCCGAGGCTTCAAAACATCGCACAGAGTAAAAAAGAATCAAACCTCTCAAAATCAGAGATCCAACACAACCACACAATCTTGGAGACTAGAATAAAAGACAAGTACCCAGAGCACCCATCGATGCTTTTATATGACAATCTTTATCCCGAACTCCAGGAGCAATAACACCGAATGGGCCAAAGGATAATAAAGAATGTGCTCGTGAAATGGATTTCACTCCTTTCTCTCTCTGTTCTCACTGCTATATGAGCTGATGGTGGTGCCTGCATCAAGGACAAACACTTTCCCACTTAAACAAATTGTAAAATAAAAGTTCCATCTTCTTTTCCCACCATAAAACACATATAGTATGTATTCGGTTAAAATGGAACATAGGTAGATATCGAATCGAATGGATAAACAAACAATCGTTTGAGTGAAGGACATAGATACTCTTTTGGATCAATAAATCACGGTTGGGTCTTCTTTGGGCCGAGTCAAATGCTCCCGTCAAACATTCAATAAAACTGTTGGACATTATCCTTACGACTAAAACCATATCCTCATCACCATGCTCATCGTTTCGTTCAACATCTCATACGCCCTTGTTCACTTTGTCCTCCGTGAGGATGATTTCAACACATCGCATCGTTCTGGAATCGTACATGTGAGACTTTCAAAACAAATCACTAAACTAATCCAAGGAGCTTAATGATCCCTTACGAACGAGAATCTCTCCCTCACGCCATTGTTTCAAGGCAAGAGGGTCCTGTTCTCGTCTAACTATATAGTATTTAGCATTGCGTGTATCTGACGGCCATCATTTGTAGGCACTTTAAGCGACCGGAAGAAGTGGAAAGGAAACTTTTCTTTCAATTGTTCGATTCTCTTTTTTTTAAGGAAGTCGAAACCGTTTTGTGTGCCTTTTTTTGAGCTGAGTATGTTCCTTTTTTCTAGGAACCTCGGAACCCTTCTTTGATTTCGAAGTCCATCCAACATTTTAGCCAATCTTCTAAACAATAACACGAACAATCCTTTTTGAATTTATTTTAGTTTCCTTTTCATGCGATCACATATAAGTTGTCTCGCTTGACAATGATATGGGAAAAGGTCAAACATTGTAAAAAACAAAAAAGTCGACTTTTAAACTTTTCACTGAAAGTTGTTCTTTTTTGTTTGTTTCTTAAGGACATGTCAGGATTGGAAAGAATAAAAAGAATTGATAAAAGTTCTCAATGATAATTTTAAAATTTCTTCTAAGACAAACCATCAAGAATAAGTGACCCATACGTAGATTTAAAGTTGAACTTCCTGCTTCTCGTCATTCATGTTTTATAAAATTTAGGTTATGTGGAATTCTTGTATATTTGGATTTCTGTTTGTGTCTAGGTTTGTCTAGGACTTAGGCAAAATACTTCCTTAGTATTGTGTGGAGATTTATCGTTTGATCGGTTTATTGTTAAAGTTTTACGAGTTTTGTTTCGCTCTAGGGTAGGCAAGACAGACACGTGTGGGCAAGTTTTCAAATGTGTGCCTTAAGTTTATTTCTTTGGCTTTCATTATTCATGGATTAATTAATTTGTTTCTTATTTTCTTGCGATTTGTCAGGTTATATGCTTATACCTGCTAAATATATTTTATAACCGGAGAAAGATTTTTTTAATCCGAAGATTTTGTAGAGGAAGGCTATATAACCCAAGTATTCTATTAATTAGGAAACTTAAGAGCTTTTAATACAATATAAAACCTGCAATAAGAAGACTTGTTTTTCTTTGAAGGAGGACCAAACCGAGGGGTGGACTGAACTCTTTTTCTTCCAGAGAACTCACTTTGTTTGATTTTCGTAGAAAGGCCACCCCAGATAAGTTTAAAAAAAAAATTGAATGTAACATTGCGCACCAAGAGAGGTTGTTTAATGAATTTGTAGTCCGAAGTGGAGTCAGACAGGCTTGTATTTGGTCGTCTGAAACATATCGGTGAGTGGAATCACTCACAAAAAAGAAAAATAAGAACCTGATTTCTCCGAAGAGCAATACAGGATCAGTGTCCCCAGCCAAGAGTTTCAAGGAGCTCAAATTCATTTCTGAAGAAGAAGCCGTATGTTCATTTAAGGACCTGGAAATTGCCCTTCTTGCCAGCTCTTAAATTGGTTTTCCAATAATGAACTTACTCTACAGTTGACAAACACGTATTTTCATAGGAAGTCCATTTGTGTTCTTGCTATTTTTACTAGAATCAAATATTCTTAAGAACGCTCTTAAGAAAAAATGACAGTCTATAGCTTAAAACGAAGATTGTTAACGTATGTACATACATATATATGCAATATATGGAAAAAAATATGTCGAGGATTGTAAATCTAAACCTTTTAATTCCTTGTTAAGACTTTTTCAATAATGTTTGACTAAAAAAAAAATAAGTCTACACTGTAGCTAAGAAAATGGAAAAATGTGAGCGAGCAGTGACAATTATTAAGGGAACACATTCTAATTCTAAAGTGCTTAGCTATCATACTTCATAAAGTTTTTTTTTCTGTTCAGTTATTTTTTACATAACTAGCTGTGCCCTGCGCGCGTTGCTACACCAACAATTAAAAGAATAAAAATATGGCATAAGCGTTTGTTGGGTAAGCCAGTTCTTGAATAAATCAAACATTTTCAACTTCTAGAATTTAATTTAGTTTTTTTGATTTTTCATCAGAGTCCATCAAGCCAAGTTTGTCAAACATATTTGATAATTTTAACACCCTTTTAATAAAGATTTGTAGAGAGAGAGTTTCTTACATGCGACATATAGAATATATGTTAAGTATTGTATTCGTAAAAAAATAAATCAGATTTTGATCAAATATGAAATTACGGTGAAAAATAAGTCGAAAAAGTGGTCAGGCGATTCCGTCCGTTTGTCTGTCTGTAAACGCATCTACGTTCAGCCTAAAGCACAAGTTCGATTGACTTCAACTTTGGAAATTAGTGGTTTGAGTATATTCTTGTATTTTTCATTAAAAAAAAAAATAAAATGCTATAAAAAAACACTACTTTAAATTTTGATCTTAAAAAAGTAATAAAACAAACGACCCACCGAATTCGCTCAAACCTCTAATTTTCAAGTTTGAAGTCAACTGGACCAGCCGTTAAGGCCAGTAGGTGGGTTTACAAACAGACGGACGGAATCGCCGGACCCATTTTATTCGACTTCTCTGTCATCGTAATGTCATATTTGATCAAAATCACAACTTATTTTACGAATTCAATATTCTATATTATGTCGTAAGTAAAACGAAGCGTATGTTTAAATATTCCAATACAAAATAATACATAATATCGGAATAAAATTCCAAAATAGTTCAAAATCCCACAAACAAATATAACCATGTCTTTTCCTAAAGGTAGTAAGTCCCGGGATCTCGTTATCAAGGATTTTATTTTCCGGTTTTTCAACATTAATAGTTTTTGTTTACTCAAAAATATGTTGAACAAAAGTACATATGTAAGCTTTCTTATCCTACACAGAAAATTTAAAAAAGCGAATAATTTCCGCATTCCTTGGACCAAAATAAATTCCTGTAAATAAGTCAACAATGTACCAACACCTTTCGATCTACAACATTCATCTTCATATTGATATGGATTATTCATTTTCTATCACGTTTCCCCAGACACCAACCAAAAGTTATATACTCTTGTTTACGTCATAATATCCTGTTTTAATTTTTCTATTTTCAAACAAAATCGCAACTATAGTCAATACATACACAAATACGAGTACAAACAAATCTTTGTCAGAATGTTGAACCGAGAAAGTTTAAGGCTGAAAAACTTTCCTGCCGAAGAAGGATATGTTTGTCTAATAGTATGAAGATGGGTTCGACTGCAAACAAAGTATTGCCTTTTCTTCTTTTTTCTTTTCACTTTTTTCTTGAATAAATGAAGACCTTCGCAAGGATTTATAGTCTAGAAATAATTCTTATACCCATCGTTTGTGTACATACAAACTTTTGTACATATGACGTGTGACTACCTTTTTCCAGGACAAAGGTTTTTTTTTCTCATCGTCTCCCCAAGTTTATTGGTATAAGTTTCATTTGTTTTGTTGGGCATTAAAGGTGTTAAACTTTTACAAGAAAGCAAATCGGTAAAAGTTAAGACACAAAACATCATTCTTGATTCGTTCGTTATTTTATTCTCTGATGGATTTTGATTCAGTGTTCTATTTTTATTTGAAAGGTACATGGTTTATGTTGCATGAAATAAGCAAACACGAAAAACAAACTTTTGGTAGGCTTTATATAAGTTTTCTCTCATGATGTAAGGACTTTCTGGTCTGTAGAAAAGTTTTCCCTAAAAAATGGCTGACCTAACTTTTTGGTGCAGAACAGATTCTTTGTTTGGATAAATGTAATGAAGTGTTGGTGTCATGTTTATTTTCATTTTTGTAAATCAATTTCGTTTTGTCGAAAGCTAATTTAAAGTTGAGAACTAATAATTTTATTTTTTGACATTTTCTTTCCAAATATTCCTTTTCAGTTCTTTTATCGAATATTTCTTTTCTATTTTTTTCTTAAGAATGTGAACAAAGAGTCAAACAATAGGAAACTCGGGCGACGGCGACGTCTTTCCTAGAAACATAAAGAGTAGGTAAATAGGCAACTTGCACTCAGACAACGGTATTCTGTAAATTTCTAAATTTAGAAATAGAAATTCAACCAATATTCTGAATTCATAATTTCCCAAGGTTGTTTCCATATTATGAGATTTTAGGTTTTTATTTCGCGGTAAGTTCCGAAAAAACCTAACTTATAAATATGTTTCCATATTATTATTAATTTTTTTATTTCTTTTCTATTTTCATCCTAGCGAAATTTTTCGAAATTCTTCTTATCTGCAAGAAAAAATATAATTGAGCAATTTAATTCAAAATATTATCTTATTAGACGCGTGTACATATATCCTAACCTTTTGTTTTGAATTTTAGTTCTTGTTTTTAATTACATTTATGCAAACATAACAACAGCCCATTAACACTTTTCATTTGCCTTTCTTTCGAATGTTAGGCAGGTACACTCCCATTAAATATACTTCCTGCGGGGCAAGAGATTCCCGTAGAAACAAAAAATAAAATTACATGCGCCTGTATAAACTTAAACAAGCTTTTACTGAGTAATTTACCAAACGAGATTCAAAGAGAAACAACCCCAACGGCTGTCAGTCTTTCAATGACAGAAAAGGATTCAATTCAATACGAGAGCCTGCAAGCTATATTTGAAAATGATTTTGTTTTTAAATATTCAACAATTGATTTCTAAGCAATTGCATTTTCATTTAACCAATTTGATGCAATTGTCAATTTAAATATCTTGAAGGAACTCGATGCCTGTTAAAGTCCTGAGCCCCATTGTTCTCATGCGGCCTTGAATTATCCCCCATCAATACGCCAATGTTTCAAAGTATGACAAGAAACAACCTTAAACGCTTGTACTTAAAACAACTTTATATGACAACGACTTCAACGACTATCCCGAAGGTTATGCAGTAAAAGTGTTTAATTCAAAGGGAAAATATTTCCAAGAGAGAAAAAGAAAATACGCGATGATAAACATTCAGGACTGTAAATTAAGTTTTATTTGGCTTCCTCGGAAATTTCAGAGCAATTACGTAGTATCCTTTTTATAATATGTGTGTCGGTGTCGGTGTGCATGCGAATTTAAGTATAACGAAATTACAAGGCACCTTCACAGTGATGGTATACACTATACAGGGACTAAGAAATGGTTAATAGTTATTTTCTTCTCGACTGTGAGCCCAGGTATAAGATTACCTCTTCTTTGTATGTGAATTTAATTTACTCTTTAGGAGAGTGTTTTGCAGAATTTTGTGTTTTTCTTTTGCGATTTTTCTCGTAAGACGCCACATAACATTTTTTTTTTCTTATGTAAAGACGATTTATCTCATTTTTATAACCCTCAATTTTCTGTAACTTTCATCTTTGTATTCACTTGTTTATTTTTGCGCACGTATAATGAAAGAAAAATAAAGATTGCAATCAATACATGTCCTCATTCATATTGAATGTGGCATTTTTGTGCTAGCCGCAACCCGTTAACCCACTAACCGCTAGATTACTACCTGCTAACCCGCTAGACGCTACCCAGTATCCCGCTACTCCTTAACCCCCTACACGCTTCCCCTACCAGCTACCGGTAACCTTACTACCCAGTTCCCCTTCCTTTTCTCTAGCCCATACCCGCCTCACCCTACCAAGGCTACTCTCTTATCCCTACCCACTGCTTTCTTCCCTCTAACCAATACCCTCTTCCCTCAAACCAATACCCCCTCACCCCTACCCACTAGTTCGTCTTACTACGCACTACCCTCTCATTATTACCCTCTATCCACAACCCTCTACAATCGCTCTTCTACCATCTCCCTCTGCATTCTCCCTTATACCCTCTACCCTCTTTCATTTACCCGCTACCCACTACCATACCATCTACCTTCTCTCTCTACTCTCTCCCCTCTTCACTCTACCTTCTCCCTTCTACCCGCTACTTTCTTCCCTTGCTCTTCCCTCTACCCGCTTACCACTACCCTCTCCCCTCTACCTGCTTCCCTTTCTTCCTATCCTCTATCGTTTCCCCTCTTCCCTTTAACCGCTACCCTCTCTCTCTCTACGATCTACCCTTTCCCTTCTACCCATTTCCTCTACCCTCTCCCCCTACCCACAACCCTCTTTCCTCTACACGCTACCCTTTCCGCCCTACAAAGTCTTTTGGGTGCACTAGAAAGTTGAATTGTAAGGTTTTATCAGAAAATCAAACATTTTATAGAAATCGATTGTGCCGTTTAAGAAAAATTCTCGTTTTTCATTTTTGCTATCGACTTCTACCCTCTGAACTTTTGAATTCGTAAAAAAAAAATGATAGGGAATTCGAAAAAAGTGGGTCCGGCGATTCCGTCCGTCTGTCTGTCTGTCTGTCTGTAAACGCACCTACAGCCTTAACCACTGGTCCGATTGAATTCAAACTTGAAAATTAGAGGTTTGAGCGAATTCGCGTGGGTTGGTTTTTTTGATTTTTTTTTTAAAGATCAAAATTGTTTACGATTTTTTTGGCCAAAAAACAAAAGTTTCAATTTTCTCAAAAACGGCTCCTCCGATTTTTTTTAAAACTTCCTCGATATTTTTTTTTTTAAACATTGATGTATTTTATGTAAAAAAAATATTTTTGTATTGCTCCAAAACGGTACCTCCAATAGAACCGTTTTTTTATTATCATATTTTCTTGAAAAAAAGTCTGATCAGGGTACTTTTTTTTAAAGTAAGCATATGTAGTCCAAATAATATTTTGTTTTTGAAAAAATTTCAAATTTTTTTTTGGATTTTTAAAAAATATTTTTAAACTTTTTTTTCAAAATTCTGTATCTCAAAAACGGATCAATAATAAAAATCGAAATTTACTTATAAAATGTATAGTTACACATTCTTGAATACTGCATATCCAAATTAATTTTAAGACATTTTCGAAAAATTTTATATATAAAAAATTAATTTAAAAAAAACCGCTCCGACGATTTTTGAAAAAAAAATGTGAAAAATCAACAATTGCTTAAGAAATCATACGACATCAATTTTTTTCAGATAGAATCTTTTTTTGAGGTGCATATTTCAATTTAAAATTTTATTTATGAATTATGTTTTTTTTTAATGTTTTTTATGAGTTATAATTTGGAATTCAAGAGCAAGTTCGTACGACCCAGTCGTGCACATTTTTTCAAATGCATTTCACTCTAGATGAAAAATTTCATTAACATCCGTTAAACTGTGATACGATAATGACGTAGATCAAAACCGCATGCATTTCGAAAATTCCTAGTTTCGATAAAAAAGCTGAAATCAAATTTTAATAACAAAATTTATTTTCAAATCATTTGAATTGGCCTTGAAACTTTCATTTTTATGTTTACAACTTTGGAACAGATTATTTATTCAAATTGGGCGTAACGCCTCCTAGTCCGTCTTACGTAATTTTCAAGCGCAAAATCTCAACCACTTTTTTCGAATTGTCATTCGTTACCAATGTTCACTTTTAGATCAAAGGCTGCACCATAGTTTTTTTTATATTTGTATATTTTTAGAAATCGCATTATTCTCTTAACACTTTTCTATCATGTGCCATAAGATGAATAAAATTGAACTTATTCACCTTGATGCACGATGGATTTCACCTGTCCGTTTTTGTTCTTTTATTTTATGGCTCTCAAAACATCACAATGATGAATGTTTTCGCTTCAAATATTTTTAAATTGCAATAAATCCCCCATTTGACAAATGACCGTGTTTTGCATTTGTCATTGCTTCAAATTCATATCGCAGCATCAGGTTAAAATCATCCATGTAGCGAGTTTGCATGTTACATTCATATAAATGCTAACCAGGGTCTTATATACACAAATCCGCTCATCCTGTTTTATAAATGTCCATTCAGAGCAACGTTTTAAATTATTGCTACTTTCAAATTTTGACTTAAGCTAGGAAAACACCATAATTCTTGTTTCAGACCCTGTGTTAAGATCCTGCTCAAGGCTCCTACTCTCAGGAAGAAGTATCTCCCCGAGTGGAAAGGACAAAAGCAAGAGAGAAGAAAAAAACAACCATCCAACCAACAACCAGTACATAAATCTCCTCAAATTGAAAAGGATGACCCTGCTGCACACCCTCAACGCCACCATCGCTACCACGCCCTACCCAGCCACCAATTCAACGAAATGAAGTAGTGTATCACTTGGAAGAAATCAAAATATGAACAAAAAATAAAACGCCCATCCTCCTACACTCTCTGCCCTGCCTGATGGAAAACATTGCTGACAAGCCCAACAACACCTTATGCATCTTTTGGTACCAAAATATCATTTGAAAGTGCATAAAATGCAAAGTCCTTTAAGTTTGTCTTATAACATTTTTTGTGTCTTTTTCTGAATAAGTTCCATTGAAATAAACGAATGGACAAAAAAACAAGAAACATATGAGACTGGGACGACATGTGTATGAATTCATGTTACCACTTATCCTTAACGTTAAGGGCTTAGAAGTTTCAGCCTTTAAACTCTCTCTACCCTGATGTATAATGGTTGGTGCTGTCCTGTGCTATCTGTTTTCATTAAAATGACTACTTCTGTAAAGCACTTTGTCGGTTTGGACGGATGGTTAACCCTGTATAATCAGAGACTCGGGCTGGGGGCTTGGGGACTTAAGTGGACGGACATGGTCGCGTACGTGCATGCGGTGATGTATATACTGTGTGCGGATAGAGAGAAAGAGTCATGAGGGAGCAATCGCCGTTTGTTTGCATAAGAAGGCAGGAAACGTTTTTTTTTTCAGTGCATAAGCTTAATAGAAGCATAGTTGCCACATGTATGAGAATGGCTCTTTATCATGAAATTCATTCTAATTATTATTATTGAAGTTTTTTGTATTCGTCGTAAAAGAATTAGCAACAAACCATTATAATCGAATGTGTGTAGGTCATATTTAGCGAAAAAAAAGTAATCATACGCCACAGTGCACATTGGTTTAAGATCCTTGATATGACATTTAAAATGTGTTCATCGAAAACTAGCTTTAATTTTCAGGCTAATTTATTAAAATTTTCTCCAGTCCCTAGCAATATACCTCCGGTTTCGCACGCCAGGTGGGTTAGGGTCTTCTACCGCCTCTTGAGTGTTCTAAGCAAGTAATGGTCTGGACAGGGGTTTCGTTGCAATTGCCTTGTGGATTTCTTAAAAAATTATTAGAGAAAAGAAATGTAGTCTCTAGACGTCCAATTTTCTCCTTGCATTTGTTTGTGCTAGTCGCGATCGAAATACAAGAATTCGTACCGAAGCGACAACGAGGAAGTGATCCGATTTAATGCTGCGACTCGTATGCAAGAAAAGTATGGTGTCATCCAGGCTGTGCCGTCTGGTTAATTCGGCAGATTTCTTCCAGAGGGGCATTAATAAAAAAACGCCTATTCCATTCTTATTCCATAGGTAAGTAACCCATAGAATAAGAGTTAATCCATAGGTTAAGACTTCCTTTGGGATTCTTGTTGTTGTTGTTGATACTTGACAATCTATTTGTTGTTGTTTTGGCTATAAATAATGGCGCCATCTGATGAACTGACAGAGAAGCAGTTTTCTTACATTTTTTCTTATTCCTTCGCCACTCCACGATGGAACAAGTTAGTAATCCAGTTAAGAGATATTTTATTTTATTAATACCATTTTCCACCTATTCCACAGAATAAGGATTAATCCTCCGCTATTCTTGGTTTATTAATTTGGCTGTAAGGGGTATTACTCAAAGATCTTGTCGATGAAATCATTAACCTTGTTTTTGTTGGTGCGGGACTGAAGAAGCTACGGAGAGATAATGCACTTGTGACGCAATTCCATACGAGCTGGCAACCATTAAATTATAGAGCTTCTTTGAAAGACCATCATACCATAAGGACTATTCACGATAATATTACATTTGAATATGACTGCAGTGGTGCAGTAAAACGTTTATCGACGACAACGACGAAACCGTCCAACCAACTGACAAAAAAACCAGTTTCACTAACAAAGAAAGACAGTAGGTATACCATCAACCATAACAGGACAGAGAGCCTCAACTAGGAATCTATTGTCTTTTGTGTCTCAGAGAGAAAAATGGTTTTCCTCACCGCCGCCGGAAGGAAATCGTATTCATATTGTGTGCGCAAGTATTCAGTCTTTAATGAGATCATGTGCGTCTTAAGCTGATGTTTTCCAAGTCTGACACTGATACTAGGCGGTCCGGGTATTTCTCTATTCCTGGTTGTCTTAAATTCTACTCGTTTTTTTTTCACAGCATATGTGACATGCGAATGTGTAACTGTAACTGTATGTATATCTTCGAGCGTTCTTTATGGACACAAAGGAATTGCAAATAAATTGTCTTATGCTCCTTAGGGTTTCCTCCTGTATAAAAAATGATCAAAAACCCAGAGTTACTGCACACTTCTTAGTGGGTTGTGTAGTTGTAGATATCCTGTCCAGGTTCTTTTTTCTTTCTATGCTGTCGATGTTTTTTTTATTTTTCTCTTTTTGTGTATTCCTTTTGGTTGGTTTCTCTTTTGTTTGTGTTGTCCTTCTTTCTGTGAGATGCTTCTTCTATCTGTCACAAGCTCACAAGTGCTGCTTCTCATTAATTTCAAGGATGCACTTGTAACTTTGGAAAAATTCGCTATGGGACTCAAAAAAAAAGGAAACAAATAAACAAACTAAAATAAAGAGAAAAAAATGAGAGAATTTAAAAAAGCGGAAAATTTTCATTGGAAGGGATTCATTGATTCGTTTGGAAGTTTAAGCAGAATTGCAACTTGCAGCTTGCATTTGCACACCGAAAAGAATGGCATGTACTTTTGCATGCATAAATAAGCAATGTGTTTGCATGAAACCGTCATCAGTCAAATCAAGAAGAATTAATTGGAAATTCCCGTAACAAGTCCTTCGTTTTGTGCAGTTGACGTTTTTTTTTTGTCGGTTTGGTGGTGAAATAAAATGCAAATTTAACAGTCCAGTCATTTTTTGAAAAAAAAGTGAATACCAAATCAGAGAATCAAAGCAATTAATCCCTCTTGAGGTTAAATTTAAAAGTCAGAAGAGATATAAAAAGGAGAAAATGGTGGAGGAGAGAAATTAAATCAAACTTTTGAACACAAACAGGGTAAAGTTTTTAATCTTCAATCATAACTGCACAAAATTCCGACAGTTGGCAGTTTTTTGCCTCCAAAAAAGGTGTAGGTGTAGGTACATACTATATTTGACACCTTTCCTTCTACCGTGCATCATCTTCATCATGCACAACTGCAACAGTCATCGGGAAATGCTTCATAGTTACACTCACACAGTTTTTAAATGGAACTACACATTTTCTCCACACCGAAAATCCTCCCAATAAACTACTGCAACAATCTTAAAATCTTAACTTCACTGGATTTTATGACTTTTGTACAGTTTAAAATTTTGTTGCGAGCAACACAGTGGAGGGTACACGAAAATGGATGTAACTTATACATTGTTGGAAAACTAAATTAAATATCAAGAGTGCAGGAACACAGAAATGAAAGCTACAAAGTTAACAGTTCTGATATGAGCACAGTGATTATGAAGAATTTTTAAGACTGAAGGGTTGATAAATTTTCGAGGAAGTTAAATACAGCACGAAGAAATTCGCTTGATATTAATTTTATATGTGTTATGTTATCACCTTTATGGAAAAAATCCGGAGATTTCAAACTTACTTAGTTACTTAAGGCAACGCTCCTCTGACCATTGGCAGATTGTGAGACTGAAGCTCTTGGCTGACTTCCCTCGAAAGTCATGCGAGTGCATCCAGGTTCACCTTCTGTAACAAGCCAGGGGGGTGACATGAAAGTCATGTCAAACTCATCGTTTGTAACGATCAGAGGTCGCGCGATCTGTATACGCTTGCTGTCAGAATGCTACGCGAAGTTTGGCGCAAGACTCGAGGTTGTTGCTAAGGAAGACATTCCTAGGAGGCCCTGACCTTGTGCATGCAACCAAATAGAACTATCTTATATAAAAGTAATCCATAAGATGATCAGACGTAGCAACACGGATCTTTCTTTTCACGACTGGAAGATCGCGAAACTGGAGGAGCCAAACGGCCTTTATGAAATTGCAATTATCGTAATCAATAAGCACTCTGCGGATTTTCTGGCACGAAACCAAGGAGTGATAAGATATTGGTTCCAAACGATTACGCTCCGAGTATACAAAAAATATGAGGTAGACGCTTCGTGCGAGTTTCCAAAACCTCCTTCCGAAACTATGTCGCAGGACGTGGGGGGTTCCAGTGCCACTATCACCTTCCCATCCTTCTATGTCGATAATGATATATCTGGACCCTCTACTGTAGCAGCACAGTCTTCTTCCTCCAACGACAAAAGTTTATCCCTAATGGAGACTGATGACTCCCTCGACAAATTTCTCCCCAGTTAGGAGGAAGATGAACTATTAGGTTCATCTTCGTCTGATCTAGATGAACTGGATAAAACAGTGGTGGAGGTTGTAGACAAAATTCTGCAAATAGTACAGATAAAACTATAATACTCTACAAAGCTACGTATTTTATGTATCAGGCATTAGTAATGGTAACCCAAGATCCTGCATACAGCATACTAGTAAAAAGTAGTCTAAATGTATTTTTACTCCCTAATTTCAGTGATAAGAACGTTACCACAGGCAGAATAGAGATAGACAAGAAAACGGTATCAGCCTATTGGGGCCACAAAAATCAGGAAAAGTCTGTTTCTGAATCGTCAAAACTCAATACGCTCATCATTATCGATTGTGATTGAAATGAGCACCATACTACGTGGGGTAGTACCGATGACAATAATCGATTTGAGTATATTTTTGATCACATTTTAAAAATTAATTAATCTATATAGATAGTAGAAGAAGTAGGAAGTGATCCCACTATCGTTACTTAAAATCGACAAGAAAACCATGATAGAACTCTTGTTTCGGAACACCTATCGAATAAAGTATTGAATTGGAGAGTATCAAAGGAGCATTTGTTCTCCGACATAGACGGTGCAGGTCAGGTCTAGAGGCCTGAGCATTATTTTCCATTCGCTCTACATGACCTAACCATATTAATCGTTGGACCTTAACTTTTCTGGCTAGGTCTGTTGGTGAACAGCTCGTAAAATTCTTGATTGAATCTTCGTCTCCATTCTTCATTTATGCAGACAGCACCAAAAATCATTCGAAGAATTTTTCTCTCAAAGCAACTCATCCGATGTTGTCAAGGTCCATCAGGGTCTTCTATAGTGACAATTAAATTGCTAGAGTGAGGACTTTACTATTCAATTGTCTTCTAAGTCCAAAGAAGCAGCGATTGGCAAAAGTGATCCATCGTTTGATTGCAGCACTGGTGTTGTTTTCTGAATTAATAGCGTTTCCTTAAGTCCTTAACTACCTCGAAGTTAAATCTGCCTATATTGACGTCTATACAAAACGTCAATTTTGGGAGAAGTCCTTCCTTGTTAACAGCATTCACTTGATCTTGCCCTCATTAACCGGTAGACCCTTCTTCTTGTTCTTGGCCTTCGTCTCAAGGTTTACAAACGCTCTACTGAAATCATGCTGTGTTCTTCCAATTAAGTCAATGTCGTCTGCGTGTCCTTAAGCAGCTCGAGTTTTGCAAAATCTTTTCGAGAATGATGTTGAAGAAAACGCATGACAGCGCGTTGCCTTGTTAAAAACCTTTTTTTTTTGACCGACCATGATGGATCAGCGTGAGTTTTCCATCTTCTTCTTACACAGAAGAACGATTTTTTTGGGATGCCAAAACAAGAAATTGCTTTATACAGGGGGTCTCTGGCGACGCTCTCATACGCGGCCTTGAAATAGATGAAAAAGTGGTAGGTATCGATTTGAAGTTCCTGGATCTTCTCCAAGATCTACCGTAGAGTGAATATTTGATCGACGGTGGAACTTCTGCGTCTAGAGCCAGATTGATAAACACTTATTAGGGTGCTGACGAAAGGCTTTAAACTTCCACGCAGCACAGCAGACATGATCTTGCAGGCGATGTTTTATAGGACACTTATGTCTCTAGGGGATCTCCTTTTTTAAGGGTCGGACAGACTATGCTGAGGATCTATTCGACGGGCATGCTTTCTTCCCACCAAAGTTTGTAAAACTTATTAATCTTGCTGCATTCAATTATACCTCAGTGCGAGAAATATCACAGAATATAATAAATGTTGATGAACCAACGATACCTAATATTAATTTAAATTTTCGGTTCCGAGCTTAAATTGCATCAGAATATCATTTTCCCAGAACGACTTACTTTCAGAAGCACAACTTAAACTCCAACTGTTCCACCCATTTCCCTCTAGAGCCCCAAACAATAATTATGCATTATGGCTTAATGAATTTTATTTCCTTATCTCAACTTTTTTCAGCAAACTATACTACTTCAAAACTATATAAGAAAATATGAAACAAAAATATCCTAATGGCATCCAAAAACTAAAAAGACCAAGAGAGACGAAAATGATACAGAAACACAAACACCAAAGTCTCATAACCAAAAAACCTCTTGAAATAGACAAGAAAACGAAGACCATTATGATGAACCAAACTCTTGGTCTTTTTCGCTTGATATAATTTCATAAAACTCAACAGCTAGGATACAGGATACAAGAGACAATCCAGCATCGTTCGTGCGTTCGTATAAAGTAGTCATAGTCATCATCGTCTTTGTCGTTTTCTTGGGTTGAAGGAAAACCTTGAGTTGTGTCTCCGGTTAGTGCTGCTGGTTTCTGCTCAAGTCCAAAGTTACTTTCAAAAATGACAAATTTTATAAAGTTTGCACTTTTTGTATTATAAGCTCTCAGTTTGGTCCTTTTACCACTATTAAACAGAACATAATCGGATCTATGAATATTGTGTGTCCTTGTTTTTGATGCTTGTCTTGTTGCTATTTTGTTTTCCTGTTGTGTTTTTGCTTTTGGGTTTCCAACACGGTTGAGTGCAGTTTGAAGGACAAAACTGGCATTCTATATCGACACAGAGAGTTGAGTGGCATTTCCTATGGCAACGTGCGAGACCATCAGCAAACTTTCCATTTTGCACTCTTCAACATTAGAAATTGCTCTATTTAGGAAATTTCAATTGCAACGCTGGAAAAACTCTTCTTCTTCCTCATCATGTAGACCCATCTGTGCGTTGTAGTCGTGTTGGTCCGTGACCGTGCCGAAAGTTTCTCCATTAAAATTTATTTCCCAAAAAAAAAGCAGAAAACGTTAACATTAACTTTTCCTCTAGCAAAACTGAAACTGAACAATTGAACTATTCCGGAAAAAATTGTTTAAAAATAAAATTCTTCCTCTCGCATCAGCCTTAAATAAGAAGAAGAAAAAAACACATATCCCCTTTTTTAAATTTGGGGGACTACTACTGTCTGGTGTTCTGAACGATTGGCTGAGTTTATTTTCGGCACGAATATCGTTAAACCTCAAAATAATAAATTATGCTGAACGCTGAAAGTTTGAGTTAAAAATAAATCACGTTCGAGATGCTGACATTGCCATCAGCGCGACACAGGACTATTAACAACATCCCTGCCGAAAAAATAATAATAATCAATATCACTAAAGGCTATTTATTAATGACAGATTAATGCGCACTTAATCCACTTGACCGCACATTCACTTAGTCGATGTGTGAGCTTGGCGCGCTCAATTCGGTGTGTATTTTCGTCCTCGTAATAAAATTAAAAAAGTCTCAGCTGGTCTTGAGTGAAATCCAAATACCAATAACTAAAATGCTGACAGAATTTACACAGTTGGTTGGTTATTATAATTTCAGTGCGACAAGCTTCAACTAGGCTATACAAAAATGGTCTTCCGACCAGCATCTTGAGGTTGTCATATTATGTTGTACGAACTTGTTACAAAATTTGCAATTCAATTGGCATACAGGGCTTCATCCGATAAGCTACTCAAGCCAGCTCAGTCCCTAGCTACCTGTCTTCAGTTTCGCACGCCATAAGTTAGTTGAGGTCCCTTACCACATGTGTTATCCACCTGAGTCCGCGGTTTTCCTCTTCTGTGACGACCCTTCCGGGTTGGATTCGAAGACTCTAAGGGCCGGAGCAATATTTTACATTCGCTCTACATGACCTAACCATCTAAGTCGTTGACTAAGTCCTTGATTGAATTTTCATCTACATTCTTCATTTATGCAGACGGAACTGAAAATCACTCGAGAATTTTTCTCTCAGAGCAGCACAAAACATTTTCATCCGATTTTGTAAACGTCAATGTCTCTGCACAGTATACCTACATGAGGACCGGGACGATTAGAATTTTGTATAGAAATATTTTAGTTGCTCGAGAAAGGGACCTTACTACTCAATTGCCTTGTAAGTCCAAAGAAGCAGCTTCTGACAGGAGTGAACTTCATTGATTTCAGAACTAGTGCAGTTTGTCTGAATTTATAGCGGACCCTGGGTAGACAAAGTCCTTAACTACATCGAAATTAAATCTGTTTATACTGTCTTGTTTATGTTGTGGCATCTCTCTATTTCCTCGATCGCGGGCTTCTCATGCTCCCTTTTTTTCTGCTCGTAGAGTTCGCGAGCGAACCGGGTCTTTCTTTGTAGCTCCGCTTTGTATGACTCTTGTTAAGCTACATTTCCCTGAGTCATTATCAAACCAGGGATTTTGTTGTGGTGGCTATGTAAAGCCAAACTCTTCAGAGGTCGCGTCTCCGATAGCTGCTTGGTAGTGTTGCCATTGATTTTCTACACTTTGTAGCGTTTTCAAGAGTTGGTCTCGATCGGGATATACGCATTCGTACCTTGGCTACAACAATAAAGCGATCTGAGTCAATGTTGGCTAGAGAAATATCGTGCGTCGATCGCAATGTCCCATGTCCCATGTCCCCTTATGGATATCGAAATATGGGAATCGCGTACGTGCTTCCCTAACATCTCACTCCACAGCCAAGTCGAATACCCTGAATCCGCTATTGGAGTTGGTGTCATGTAAGCTATGTCGTCCGATTATTCCACCAAAATTGACATTAAAATCTCAGAGGACAATATTTTAATGTCATAGCTAGGGCATTGTTCGTAGGTTTTGTCGAAGTGCTCGTTGAACCTGTCTTTGGTGTCTTCATTCCTTATCTAAGTGGTGTGTGATTGCAGATGAGGTTTATGTTGGTAAACTTAGCCTGGGCTGCGAATATGTCATAGAAGCCCTATAAGTACGGTGACCATACTTCTGGGAGCAAAACCCGGGACAAAAAATTAACAAATTGAAAACGTAGAAAAAACAACGTATTTTTGGAGTTTACTCCTTTAGAATCGATTCATATAGGTATAGATTATAAAACTAGAGCCCGGTATGAAAAATGTACCTATGGGAGTAAAATAAAATGTTGAGAAAAAGCGTTACCAAAAAAGTAAGGGGTTAGGCATATTTTAACTCTTTATAATTTAATTTTTAATTTTTAAAAAGATAGTCTGGAGGCTTAGAGAGGTTATTTTTTAACGCAGTAAAAGGGGTTGAGAGGGTTGCAAGGAGTTCAAATACTAGGTCAAAATTTGTATAATTCTTGGTAAGGCTAGAAGTTTGAAAGTTATGGTAATGGATTTTGATAAAACATAAATAAATACGACATTCAAAGTTTTAAAAAAATTTACGCTGAAGGGGGTTAAAATAGAGGATGAAAGTTTTTGTGCGATGTCGTCACTATTTTATAAACAGCAAATCGCACAAAGATTTCAACCTAGAACTGTGAAATATTCGCACATGGTAAAGAATTTCATGCTCTTCAATTTATGTTACTTTTATTTAAATGGTTACTAATACTTGTAATATTTGTATGCTTAAATACGGGACTAATAACTTAACCCGGGACACTTGTAGGTCCCGGGTTTCCTTAAAAAGAAACCGGGACGGGCTATTGAAATACGGGACAGTCCCGGGAAAAACGGGACGGATGGTCAGCGTACCTATAAGGTGTGACTGGAACTGTAGACGCCACCGTTGATTACATCTGGGGAATTCTTCCACTGCTGTCTGTTGAAGAAACGAGGCATGCCGTAATGGATGGAAAGCAAAAGAAAATGATTTTGATTCACGAATTTTCAAATGTTTTCAATTTAGAATTTCGTCGTCTATCACAAGAAGTTGCTAGACCATAGTGTTCAACTGGAAGCCTGAAGTCTGTGAAGTTTCACAAACTAGGTAACGTGCGGTAAACTATCGGTAAGATAGGGAAACTATTGTGGTGCATGTCGTCTACCCAGTCCACTATGATGAAAAAGAATCCCTCTATCAACCGTCAACTTACTTTTTGGGATTAGTTTTCTTCTGTTACATGGCACCTTTTACTTGAAATAAAATTGTTTGATACAAAATATCACGCTTGCATTCGTTATAAAAGAAAACAAAAAAAATAACCTTCAAGCCTCTAAACTGTCTCAAATGTCAAATTCAACGTCATCCTAGCAATTTTTTAAAGCAACCAATCAAAGGATGTCCAGTTAGCGAAATGAAGACTGAAAAGCACCAGCTGTCTAACGGTATCAGAAATTTAGATTTCAATCATTTCACAAATACAAAGTCTACAATCCAAACCGCTGCTGGCTGGAGAATTAAAATGACAGCCCAACTTCCGAAAGTCTTCTCCTCAAACAAAATAAGAGAATTAACATTGGGAGACACAGTGGACACAATATGGATATTTGACGTTATATACACTAAAACCAAAACGATGCCTGCGGGGGGGCCAGTCCCGAACTGTGCTAGAAGCAAACCCGAAAATCTTGTCCTAGTGCAAGTGTACATGCACAGCACATAGTAGTAAAACCCTAATGGACTGGTTATGCTGAATGTAGTTTATTTCACTTTTCAACATTCAGTGCCATGGGCAATGGAAATGAACGGGAACAGCTTCTCTCCTGAATTGGTTTAAACAAGAGCTGGGTACAGAGAATCGACCAACAAGGCAACCAACGGGACAGAAACAGAGGAACTGGGTTATGATATGACACTGAAGAAGAATGTGCAAATTAACCCCCGTGGAGTTTAGACTTGAGACTGTGTTTTTGTGTATTGATACATTTCTGGGGTCGTTTTGGTAAAAAACATTTTTGGAATGCAATCCTTGGATTGTATATTGCGGGTTTTGCTTAGAACGTGATGAAATTCAATTTCAGACGTTGGTATGAGATTTGTTTTTAAAGATGTGCCATTCATGCAAATGAATATTTCTGAACTGAATGTTTGTGATGATGGGATGTGTTATAGTTTTTTTGGCATCTTTAGAGGAACAAGGAAACAATAATTTGAAAACAGAGCATATCGAAGAACCTTAACATTTTACTGAGGTATTGTGCATTTGCATTTTTAAAAATACCCCTTACATTGGTTTTTCATAAGAAAAACATTTTGTCTTCATGCAATAAATCTTTTTATAATATTTTATTCCCAGCACATAATCGCCTTTCTCATAAAAACATTTAAAACTTTTTGACCGTCATTTCACATTAAAAAGACTCGTCCTTCGCAAACCGCATCCCATCAACATATCAGGCATCACGACAACGCACGGAGACCACACGATGTGTGGTTGACGTTTTGTTGATTCCACAAAGTGGATTATTATTATTCACCAAACAAATTCGTGCATGTGCTGCGAAACATTTTCCCACCTTAGCATACAATTCTCTAAAAGTTTTCCAGATTTTGCTCAACGTTAACCACTTGTATTCAAGTTTCCAGGACAACAGCACATGCCAAATGGAACCAAACGTTCATATTTTCGTCGAAAACCATAAAACCCCTTCTCCAGAATCCCGAGCGATAAAGCATCCATATAGCTGCTTCCCAGCCATTCAGTCAACGTACACAAGTGTTCGAGTACGAGTACAATATATTTCATAATCCTTGGATTCGGCTAAGAAATTATGATACGTGACTGAGATAATTAATTCGAATATTTTTTTCTTTTATTTTTGCAGATGTGAGTCGAGATGGTAAACGAACTGTAAACCATTTTGGGATTCCGGAAGAAACTTGAAGCGGTTTGCTTAGAGGATATCCTTTTCCAAGGACGATTTAATAAATGTATGAGCGCTGCGCTCTGCTTCTATACAGAAATTCTACCTATTTCGTGGGTCTATGTCAAGTAAATAATATATTTTTGATGGTCTTATCCTTGTACTTTTTTTCTAACGAAGTTACACAGACGTTTTTATTTTGAAATCAGAGGTTCTGTTGAAAATTAGATCAATTATTTGATTAGGGAGTTAAGCTTGTGGACGTCGAGTTGCAAGCAATTTTGGTGTCGTCGGTTGGTTCAAAGTATTTGATAGCTCAAAGGCAAACAAAAATGTTTTTGCAATGGACAGCTTAATCAACTTCCCACAAAACTTATTCGTCGTTCTTCACTTCGAAAGGTTTTTAAGCAATGTTAACAACAGAAATGTCAGAAATAAATTTAGAGTTTCTCAAAAAACTAAATAGAACTATTTTGTTCATATGTAGTTTTTAGAACTTCTTGTTAGTAAATGTAACCGCTACTGCGACATTCGAAGTAGAGATACTTTAATTTAAGGTTGGTCCTGAATTGCAGCGAATCAATAGCCGCAGAACCATTTTTCGAACAACACTAACAGCAGCAACACCATTTTTATCATCATCGCAATTGCATGCAATCTTTTGTTCCTTTTAGAATTAGAATTTAGAAGGAATTAATGAGAATCAAGGATATTAACATCTGATACATTTCCTTATATTTTTCTACCAATTGAAATAGGATTTTTATTAAACTCGAATCGATGAGAATCATGGAGAACAAATGAACATAAATCTTCTTTCGAATTTGTAATACAAACACATTTTTGTAATTTAACATGCTTTTTTGTGTTTTTGAACTAAAAGAAAACTAAAATACCTAGATACATACTACATAGACATACATATACTTAGAGTTGATCTCGTGTGATAATTTGTATATTATTGTAATCTTCGGCTTGGTCCGACAGTTAAAACTTATTCACTTTTTAAATAAAACACAAATTCACTTTAAATCTTATTTATTCAACACTTTCAATTATAACTTTGCAAACACAGTGTTCTTTTCTTTATCGCAGTTCACAATCAACTATCCGCTTCGCCGCCAAACGGGCTATTTATATTTATATAACACAAATAATTGGTTCTAGAAACTACTATATTGGTTCTTGGAGAAGCTGAATGTTCGAGAAGTTCTCCTCTTAACCACTAGATGCTAAAAATACTGGGAATTTTGTAAGAGCTGAGTGCTAAACAAAAGTTTTCTCTTAATCACTATGTGTTGCCCCTCATTTTAACTGTCATACACAAGTGTTTACTACTACAATTACACTTATTGCTACATACTTGTTTCACTATAAAACGATATTAGAGTAATCGAGATAAAGAGTAAGTAATAAAGAGAGTAAGAGTAGTATGTACATTAAATTTAAAAAGAGATACAGAGCGATAGAGATAAATAAAGTGTATACGCATTACATTATTAACAGTTTTTATCTAGCCGACTCAATAAGTTAAAGTCCAAGAAAATTGTGTATCAAATATACTCAAATTTGATCTTAACATCGTATGCACCATTTGGAAAATATAATTAGTAAGACTTGAAATTAAAATCTTCATAAAAGCACCCTTGAGATGGTGAATTGAACAAGAAAAAGTCGCAAATTAATAATGTGCGACTCCACCTGTGAACGGTTTTTGTGGAGTATCTCCTGTACGACCGATTAAATCAAAAATAATTTCAAAACGTAAAACGAAAATAGAAATACTGACATCTATTTTATTTTTGGAGAAACCGAGTTAAGTGCAAATATTAAAGCTTTCTTTTTAAATTCATTATAGTTGCATACTAGGCAGGAACCAATACATTCCACAAAAAGCTTTTATATGATATTCGGAAAAGTGCTGCCCAAAAGAAAAATTTAGTTTTTGATGAAGCAGAGAAAATCGAAAACCCCAATCATGATATAATACCAGCTGTTCCATTTACAAAGAAGTTTTCTTTATAACATCAGAGGCTCCGGACGATAATGCTGCCAGGTTTAACAACTTCTCTTTAAAAAATTACTGTGTCCATCAACTTAGCAGAGCCATTTTAGAAAAAAAAGTTGTGCCAAATTGTACTATTTACGTGCATTCTAGTGGAAATGATAAATTGTTTTTTTCTTCCTTACATTCACCTAAAGCAAAAGTACAATTTAAAGTGTTTATGTTTTTGTTGAAATTAAAAAAAAAAAACCGATTGGCTCTAGGACAACAGCAAATTGAATTTTTGATGTTGCATCCATTTTCACAAAAAAACAAATCACCACTGCACTGCGCAAAAAATAATAATTTGACTCAGTTAAACACTTTTTAGGAACACAATTGT
Organism: Sphaerophoria taeniata; assembly: GCA_943590905.1. Classification (NCBI taxonomy): domain Eukaryota; kingdom Metazoa; phylum Arthropoda; class Insecta; order Diptera; family Syrphidae; genus Sphaerophoria; species Sphaerophoria taeniata. The sequence goes on from OX016541.1 coordinate 34,233,275, forward strand.
TTTTGTTTTCACAGAAATAAGGAATTTCATAAGAACAATTGCATATCTACTTTAATTTGGGGAAAGGATAACGATATGGGACTGAGACTGAGGTGATTTGAACTAAAATCAACACAATTTTTAATTCTGAAAACTTTTACTAAAATGGTACTAGGTAAGCGATTATCAGATTTTATTTTTCAAAATGAATTAAACTTAAAAAAGGAAACAACTAAATTCAACCAACGTCTATTTTGACTTTAAGCTTCATTCAGCGGTTATGTTGAAAGGAAGAAAAAGAAACATTTAGCTAATACACCAACCGATACACTCTTAGTTAATATACTAAATGACACCATTCGGCGTCAAGCCACTTCATCACAGGACAGTTCAACACTCAGTACATTTCATCTCTCGACATTCATCAACATTCAGAGTCTTGATATTTGAATTTCCGAATGATTCCGTTTTTTTTTTAATTTTGGAACATGCATCATTCGGATAATCAGTTTTCAGGAACTTTAAATTTATCAAAAAAAATCGTGCGATTTAAAAACTGATTTCTGGAATGACTTGATATTTGGGAAACAATTTCACCCAAATTTATTGCCCACCCAATAAGCCACTAGAGGTGAAATTATGACCCATGTGAAGTTATGGCCCGTGAAGTAATGCAACAGCACCGTTTTGTACCACTTTGTCGTGATCGGTTTGGATCCGCAAAATACTATTAAATTTTTTTTCAAAATAGTTGAAAATCGTTCTTAAAAAATGAAATAAATTGTTTACCAAAATTTAAATCGTTGTTTTTCATAGTTTGAATGTTAACACTTCAATAACATTGAGACGTGTTCTCGTCGTGCGTCGGTCGATATAATGGGGTGGCCAGTGCTAATTAGTTGGCTCTTTCACTAAAAATAAAAAAGCTCAATCTTCTTTATTAATTAATTAAATCATTTAATTTCAATATAAGTGAATCGTGAAAGTGAAAATAGATGTGCAGTGCAATTCATTTAAATTCGTTCTGTGTGCAGTTTCCGTATCCGGCGAGTACAAGTGCACTGTGTCCGCATCCGAATATGTTTCCGTTTATAGTTCGAATGTTGTCAGTTGATGTATTTGCTCAAAGTTATGTCGGTTGCTGTTTTAGCTAAATAACTAACCGATAACCGCTGTATGAATCTTAAATTCAAAATAGACGTTCGTTCAATTCAGTTGTTTTCATTTTTAATTTAAATTCATTTCAAAAAAATCAAATGTGATGATAGTTTTTAGTCCCACTGGTGTCCGATCTTTTAAGTTAGAGTTCTCGGGAGTGACAAAAAATTGTGGTCTGTTTGTGTTTTGACCCAGTCTCAGTTCCATACGGTTATTCTTATTCTTTTTTTTATGTAATTCCTTATTTGTGTGAAAATAACAACAAACAAATCTGTCTCTTTTCTCTCAAACTTGTCATATGTCTGCCATTGTTATAACTAATTTCTGGGTTGCTGAAATAGAAACCTGATAGATATCTAGGTCCCAGATAATGTTGTTGTTTTGTGTGAAAAGCGCAAGGACCGATGAATGGATAAAAGAACACGCCTATTGTGTCGAAAGGTACTCTTTATTATCCAAAAAATTAACCAAAATGATAATTATAAAAATACAAATTTGAAAATTGTAAACAACATATTTATGTTTTCCTCTGATTGCATATAATTTTTTAAAGTCTTACTTAACAAATATTTAAAATTTAAAATATAGCAATCAATTAATAAAAATAATTATACAGAATTGTATTTATTTTTTACTATAAAAATTGCTTGGAGTTTCTTTGTCATGTCTTTTAAAATTGAACATTGTCTCTTTGGACAGTTAATCCAGTAAATTATCAAAAATTAGAATAAAAAATGTATTCAAACGCCTTTTTAAATGAAACAAGTAATTTTGTAAAGTTTACACTTTCATAAAAAGTATGATATAAGCTTTATTAATTTTCTTCTGTTTTGTTTTTAAGACTACGTAAATACCTTGTATTTATTGCATTATATCTTTTTTAAGTAAACATTTTTTTGTTTAATATTAAATAAGGTACTTCAAAATATATATGTATCATATATATCTTTTGTAACAATATCAAATGTACACAATTTGAACAAGGTTTCATTTAAGCTGAATACTAAGCTAAGAATCTATGTATTGTAGAAGTAAAGTAAAGATTGTGAAGATTACTTATAAGTCCGATTCGTTTTTAGTCGAACATAGCCATCGATGTTGTTGGCACAACTTCTAAGAGCAGTTGGAAAAAGAGAGTTACCTTGTCTGTAACGAAAAGAGAAAAAAATGAAACAAATGTATAATGACCAAAATATACCAATGCTCACTCATAAATCTTGGTGTCATTCCCATTTTAACAAACGGCACATAAAATATCAATCCAGCAAATATGAACAACAACGCATACAAATACTCAATCTGTGGCTTATCGATAATTGGTGCAACAACGAGATACGCTGAAACAACCAAAACCAAAACTGGAATGATAAGTGGCACTTTGTATGGCCGCGGATAGTTTGGTTTTGTGTATCGCATCACAATTAGAGCCAGCATTGCACCGCCATAGAATATCCATGCTGTGAAACTGAAGAAATCAATGAGTGAATCAATTGTACCGTAGAGGACCATAGCAGCTGCTATCAGAGACTAGAATTAAAGTTAAATAAAATTATTGAAAGTTTGAGTGAGATTGCAAATGAAAACCCACATGAAATATAAGACCAGGTGCTGGTGTTAGACGACGCACATGGACGTACGAAAGGATGTCGAGCAGATGTCCTTCGCGACTTGCTGCAAAGCATAATCTAGAATACAAAATAATTTTTTGACACTGCGCTAAATACTAAAAATACATTGTCATTTTTTGCACACTGTTTTCAAATCAATTTAATCTTTCTTATCCTTTAACTTTGGTGAGAACAAAAGGCTTCTTTGATTTTTAAAAAAGAATGACTACAAACTTATTGAAAAAAACGAAACTGGATGGTATGCCAGGTAAGGCATGTTCATTATGATCATTTCACGAAAAAATCCTTTTTCGCATTAACAAGCAAAAATAAATTTGCAAAGTGATACAAGTTTTTTTTTGTTGTGTGCAAAATATTAAATTGACTTGACAACCACATACCTTTAAGTTAAGTCTATGATAAAATTCAACAATTTCGTCTTAGAGTACATACCGTCCAGCTGCAAATAGAGTACCATTAGCACTACCAAACGTACTTATGGTCACACTAAGCGGCATCAACCATGCCATTACTCCAAGTATCCGATTACCAAAAGTCACTGCAACTGCTTCAGATTCAATCATTTCGGTGGGTGACATCGCAGCCAAATATGAGATATTAATCAGCGCATATGCCAATGTTACCAATGGTATGCCAATTATAATTGACCTCGGTAGATTTTTGCTTGGATTTTTAATTTCTTCGGTGACATAATTTAAATTATTCCAACCGTCATAGGCCCACAAACCGGTGTAAAATGCCGTTGCAATAGCCCCAATTGTTGGTGGTTGGCCGGTAAATGCATTTTGTAGATGTTGTGTATTACCCTGAAATAGCTTAAAGGCTCCGCCACAAATCACAATCAATACGGCAACCAATTTAGCAGCTGTAAATATATTCTGTACAGCCATTCCCAAGTTAACACTATAACAATTGACGAATAGAATCATCACTGTTGAGAGGAGGGATATAGGAGGAGGACATAAATTATAAGTTTTGTTCAGTTTAGGTTTTTTTTGTTTATGTATTTTTGGTTTCCTGCTAGATAATGGCTTATGATTAAATGGTAATTGTAAATAGGACTACATACCAATTGCAACTAATGCAACCATTTTGACAACCGACGTTGGTGGATCACATTCCATAACAAAAGCCTCAACTGCATACTGTGCAAATGAAAGACATATTATGGCCATTTGGGATGGCTTTAACACCAAAGTCGATACCCATGAAAATAAAAATGCCGGAGCTGGCCCGAATGCGTCCATAAAATAGGCCCATTCAGCCCCCGATGAAGTGTTCATTGTGCCTAATTCAGCATATGCCAGAGCGCCTGAAATTTTTTCAAATAAAAATGAGATCAGTTAATATGATATTATTCTAGTTCTACATAATTCTTTATAATGATTAAAACAAATGCAGTCTTATCCAAAGTTGAACTAACCTCATTCCGCATAGGCAAGCAAAAGGAGACAAAAATAAGACCTACTTCTTAAATTTTTTTTTGGGATTTGGAGACACCACCAAATTTTGCAAATACTTAAAATAATTTTAAGTCCAATGACTTTCTACACTCTATTTTGTGGCAAAGGTCACTGTGGCGTATACGTATTTTTTTGTTAATACTCAGCAGTATATTATGTAGAAGGAGAGAAGCATTTACATAACAATTTTATGAAGATCACGATCAGTTTTTCTTCTATTTCAAGTTTGATAGCTATTTGAAGTTTATTCTTTATTCTGACGGAAATGCTCTACGATTTGTTGAACGATGATTTTGTTTCGATTTTGAAAAAAAAAATATACTGTTGCATATTAATTTCAATTATGTTTTGTTTCATGTAACCATAATTTTATCGATTACATAGAAATCAAATGAATATAAATCTTTTGCTATGTAGTTGAAAAATATTTCGTTTTCGAATGGATGAAAGTGTGAAAGTGTCGACATAACTTTTACTGACAGAACACGCCAGCATTTCACGTTGTGTGTGATAGATTAGGTTAGGCGTTAGGTTATGGGGCTGACAGTTGATTTCATTACCGTCACACTTAGATCAATACAGATCCATTGTGATACCCGTGAGTTTTGCTACTCAATCTAATAAAAAACCTATGTGTTCAATTAATCAAGCCATTTAGAGGCATTGACGAAGTTCAGAATATTAGTACCTGGAGTACTAGAGAGTTCTTCTAGATTCCTGAAAAACTATTTCCGAGCAATTTTTTCCTTTAGTGGAAGAGTGTGGGGCAGTGACATAGAAACTGTGAAGTGGCTTCATGCACCTCTTTGTCACCGCATCCTCTGCATAGATCATCTGAACTGATTCTCGTCTTTTTCATATGATATCCTAACAGATTATGTCCATGTGTGATAGATTAACTAAATTTTGGATCAGAAAGATTAATCCAAACATTAAGAGGTTTGTTGTTTCAACACAAATTAATCGATAATCGATGATCATAATCGATGCGGATCATGTCAAAAGCCAGCAAACTAAAATCCCGGAAAATTTTTCTTTACTAAATTTTAACCGGATTAAGCACTATTTTGTTTTCATTGTTTTTTTTTAATTTGGTTTTTTTTTTTTTTTGGTTGAAATTAATTACTTTTTTTTAAATTTTGCTTATGTTTTGAGGTTGGTGGTACAGTTCTTGGAGAAAACAAATTTTTTTTCGACATTTTTTCAGTTTTTAGGTAAAATTTTAATTTTAGTATTAAAAAATAAAAAAAAATTCATGATGTTAGGAAAAAATGTTTGGGGCTTTATTGCTGACAAATACTATAACATTCCCTACGGCTAAAATAACAATTGGATGACGTAGGCCGCCAAAACTCACGTAAGTTCGTTTGAATTTTTGACGTTTCAAATATTTTTTGTTTGGGTCTCAAAAATTCTTGTTGATTTAGATTTTCTTTTTTATATAAAAGATAAGGCCTCTTCATTCAGTTTTCAAACAATAATGATAATGAACATATTTTACAATTTTCTTTCTCAAAATTTCAAAATACTCTAAAAAAAACTTATAGATAGAGCATTTAATAGTTCGCCAATAAATAGTCCACACAAGGGAAAAACAAACAAATTTTGTGGACATTGACATTCAATTGAATGAGTATGACAAAAGACACTGGCTCTCTTTTTGAATTATTTGTCGTCCTCAAAAGGGCATCTTTTTTATCGGAAGAGAAGATACAGCGTTTTTACTTAAATAAAATTTGATTTTGAAATTTTTTTTTCTAATTTTGCTAAATTTTTAAATATTTAAGAATAAAAATTATTTATTATTTTTTTTTAATCGAATCACTTTAAATTTCTGAGGGCAGAACCCACTATGTTGGTCCAGATATATTAACTTCAGTTAAAATACCACAGTGAAAAAATGTCTGTCCTAGTTTTTTCTTAAATTAGTTGTTTATTGTTGCCATTTATTAGGTAAGAAAACATGAATTTCAATTTATGTTAAATATCAATCCACAGTTGGTTGCGGAAACCCATGGAACCATATCTCTTGAAAATAAAAATACTGCCGTAATCATAATCGTAAATCAAAATATATTTTCGAATATATCGCACTCGTTATTTGATTTATTTCCGAGTCCGTAGGAATTTAATTTTCAATTAGCGAATTTTGTGTCTTGTTGTCAAAATAACTGCATTTTACGAAGGAACATTAAAACCATTGCCAAATTTTATCAGACTTTACGATTTAGTCTGAATTTGAGTACAATAAAATTCACTTCTCCCTTTGCTTAATTCTTCGCTCTCTCAATTGAAAGTATTTTTGTTTTTATTTTCGGCGAATTCATTTCATTACGAGGATACGAGTACCTTGATATTAAAATATCTATTTTGATCGGATGTTGTCTGCTCGTGTGTGTTCTCGCAAGTGTATTTTTTTTTTTTTTGTATTTCATTGATGTACGAAAATGTACAATCTATAAGTAGTTGAGGAACTAATGATAAATTGAATTCTGTATAGATACAATCAACTTGAAGACATGTTATAAAATTAGATAGGATTTTACTGAGGATAACGTGAGTAATGCAAAATCTTGTGTTATTTGCTCAACCAATTTGGTTTTAAGTTTTGGATGATACACTTTCTTCCTGCTTGCTTAAAAAGGCTGTATGAAATACATGCTAATACATGATATGAAATATTGTATAGGTAAGAATACGGTTTGACAGTCAGTGGATAACAAATCATATTTACGATTGAATAGGTACCTACAATACTGTGATGAAGTGAGGCATTAAAGAAAATTAAAAGAACGGCGCCAATACTGTTTTTTTTTTTTGTTACAAACATTTCAATTGTTTTGTAGACGAATTTCAAAAGTATCGCTCACATCACATGTTCTCAACGAGCATTTTACTTATTTCATGCACATGATCCGAATGCACTTGGCAATTTTCCATTAAAAAGAAAAAAAGATGATTTATAAGAAAATAAATCAAAAGCCAACAGGTCGTCGGACATGGTCGGGAAAAGAATTTAAAATTAATTACAAGTGTCTGCCTTCTCGAGAGCTTTTATTATATATTTTATAGACTACAGGTTGTATGTTATTGTTTTTTTTTTTTTTGGCATATCAGGGAAATTGTAGTTTTTGAGGCTTAAAAAAAAAATGTCCAAACTGAAAAAAATTGTTTCAATTAATTACTTCACTTACCCAACAATGAGAGCAAACCACAGGCCAGCCATATTATAAAGCTTACACCAACAGAACCAGTACGAACCAGTAAGCCCGAAGGTGACACGAATATTCCAGACCCTATAATTATGAATTATAAAAAATTGTATATTTGCGGATTTAAAGTAAATAATAAACAAAATTGTATTTAACTTCGGTAAAAAGAGATAAGAATTTTTTCTAAACTTACATTTACATTGATCAGTTATATTATCGTTGGGCTTAAAAAGCCATAAGCTGATTGTTGCCTTTTCCTTGACAAAACCTCTCATATCGAAGTTCTTAAATTTGGATAGGTATCTTCTTTAGATACACCTTGTAGCCACTCACGTGGAACCGGATTTTCATAGTTAAATTCTGTCCCTATTTCAACGACTCGGATGATGCACAGTTGCTCCTTTTTTTAATGATTACCAAATGCAAAAGCTATTTATAAACAATTTTCTTTTGCAGACTTTTAACGAAGAGGAGAGGCAATGGAACCTTTGTTTATTAATAAATCAAAAAAAAAAACACTTGCGAAAGCCGGCTCATTCATTTTATGGCGGAAAAGTTTGTGTGCTTTGCGTGCAAAGACAGGTGTTTTGCTTTATCAAATTGAATGACAGTAGTTGAGTACAATTTATTCTTAATTGTTGCACAATATCGAAAATAAGACATTGTTGTTTCTTGGGAAGCCGTGGTATGTCAAGGTTTTTTTTTTAATTGTCGAGGAACCAAAAATAGGCATATGTATATAATTATTGAACGCACAACAGGTTACTTGTTGATTTTAATTATTTGTCTTCGCTGGAAAAAGTTTTAAGGCTTTTCCGGTTGATTAAGCTTCGCTTACATATAAATGAAATAGATTCTGTTCCTTATTTTTCTTTTTTGTTTCTAACTACATTAATATTGATTCGGTGAATAGATCAAAGCCCCCGTAACACAATTTTCTATGGAGGGGAAGAGCGAGCGTCCAATCCATGGAAAACGAGAGAGAACAGAGACGTAGTCCTGAAAGCGCAAATTGATTCTGAGGAAGCCGTCTTGGACGATGACTTCTTTATTATCTAAGATCCGTGGGAGAAAATGGAGTCTGTTGAAGCTACTTTTCAGCAAGTGTACAAAACAATGCCTTTCTGCATCACTTCTACCTTCGGTACGTAATGTGCATAGACGATCTGAGAACCGCGGTTTCTTACGATTCAATGACTAATTTTTGGCAAACGCCATAATCGCCGAGCAAACGGAGGCAAGTCCTCTGTTAGTTACTAAGATATGGGTAATAAGAAGTCAACATGTGTCCACGTATATCCAGCATTGTACTAAAACACTTACTGATTGAGGCACCACTATGTTCAACAACGCGCTGAATAATGCAAATTATCCAGAGCATTGGAAGACTGCTATGGTTCATCCTCTACCAAAATATGGAAAGAAGAACTCCAAACATAGGTCAGTAAGCCTTCTACCCAGCATCAGCATCATAGGTATTCGAAAAGACCATCAACAGGGTTCTGACAAAGTGGGCTGCGGACAACGCAATAATTCCGAATGACCAGTTCGGATTCAAAGCAGTACATGACACCATTCATGCCGCGTGGAAGCTTGTTTCTGATATCCAATGGAAGTTCTGGTTGATTTGGAAAAGGCTTCCGACATGGTGTGGGTGACCAGACTTGGCATACGTAAACCATTGGTGTATATGCTTCATGATATACTGAACGGTAGAAAATATGTTTTCAAAAGTGGCAATGTAACTTCTTCTGTCTTTGACATTAAAAATAGTCTGCAATAGGGAGCGGTTAGTTCGCCGATTCTCTTCAGGACTTACACCAGTGATCTGATAGGTAGCCTTATCCCAGGCAATTGCGTATGCCGACGCACGATCCAATTGCGAGCAGAACTGCCCTAAAGGTCGAAGTGATTAAAATTCACTTGCAACGTGACTTCGATAAGATCCAGCGATTTTGGAATAACTGGAAACTGAAAATGAACGTCCAGAAATGCAAGACAATTCTTGGTATCTCGACTCGTAGGTACAATCGTAGGGTGTGAGACACCCCTCCCCACGTCCTTGATTTTGTACCATTTATTATTGATTTTTGTTAGTTTCTTATGAAATCGATTTGAGATCGATGAACATATTAACTTAATTCTGTTTTTAAGGCATAAAAAACAGTAAAAAATTTTACTTAGTATTTTCATGAAAGCAGAAGTTACAGGCGTAAGGAAATCTATTTTGACATCACAACGTGGTACTCGTCGTATTTTTTTCACTGATAGAAAATCGATGTGAATCAACAGCCAACTAAATAAATAGGTTTATTGTGGTATTTGTTGATCTTTGAATCAAAACGCATCTAAAAAAACAAAACCACAAACCTCTTATATTTTAACTAAACGTAATAAGCAGTCATATAGTATTAAAATACTATAGCAATAATGTCAAATCAAATTAACGTCAATAAACTTGCGTCAGTACATGGTCTTCATCCTAATTTATTTTTTTCAACGATTTAGATTATGAATTTCAAAACTCAATGAGAAACTTCCGTTACAGAGTTATTTTGAAAAGAGTTAAAAGACATTAATTATTTTTTTTTTAACTGAACACAATTTTCGACAAAGTTTGAAGGTCCGCTTCTGTTTTGTGGATAGTCAGTCGACAAAAAGGAGTACAAAGTTCTTTTTAACCATTTATGTATCTTTTGTCATGTCAATTTCCATCACCAATTCAAAGAAAAAATCGTTTTTTTTTCATCCTGACACATTTTTAGCAACGACAATGTGTTCCATTTACTTTTCGCCAAAGTGCTCTCTAGTGACAAGGTGTCGACACTTAAATCAAATCACTCAAAATTTATATTTCATATTTATCACACATGTCGTTTTTGAGTTCCGTTTTTGCAGTAGATTTTTTTTACTTTGATTCTGAAATAAAACATTGTAAATGCAAAGTGGGCAGGGTGGGTGTTTTTACAAAATATTTAAATAGCCTGTTCAAGATAATGGAATTCCTTAACGAAATTTTGAACCATGATTTCATCATACTTTGTTTTTAGTTTTAAATGGTTTGTATTCTATTTTTACCGAACTAAAATTTGAATGTTTATTTTTAATATTACTCACCTATCATAGTTCCGACAATTAAAGCCACCCCACTGAGGAGTCCCACCCGTCTCTGGAGGTGAATAGCGTCGTTCGGCGCTGCGCCCGTCCCCTCCAACGACTTCCGCATCCCCCCGGTCCCTGATGAGTCGGTCTCTGTCGCTTCGGGCCCTTCTGTCCCAAAATACCCATTGATCCCCGCTGACCCGTTTGTCGCGGCTTTAATTGGCACATTATGTCCTTGAAAAATAAAACAAACACCAAGAATTTTATTAACTTTTTTTGTTGATTAAGTGCACTTTACATTTTTTTATTTATTTATATTTTTTTCACTTGTGAGAAAATTTTTCATACATAATTTGTTTCCATTTTTAAATTAAATTCACCTTGATTATTATCTGTATTAAATTTGCATGTGTTTTTCTGCAGGCAAAAAAGTTGAGAGATTTTATCGCGCATGGCATGGACGAATGTATTTTTTCACGAATGTTTATCCGCGATTACAGTCAAAGACGTAAAGAATGCTACAAGCCGTGTCACTCGTTTTTTTCTTAAATTCAAAAATCTTTTCTCACAAAATATATTGAGAGCAACACTGTTTTTGGCTCTTCGCACTTTATATTTTCTTCTTTAAAAATAAGAAATGAAAATAGGAAAATCACTCAAACTCGAGAGACGTGTATTTACGTCTTCAAAAATTTTGTTTCGTTCTTCTTTTTTTTAAACACAAGAATTTAATTATTTACTTTCTAACAATATAAAATTAAATTTTATGTGTGAGTCAAGAGTAAAATAAATGTTTTCTTTCTTATAATGTTGCTACGTGACACAAAAATGGCGCCCGTGACAAGCTCAGGACTGCGAGTAATGTCTTAAAAATAGCACAGCACTACGATTTGCGTAGACACATTTTAATGTGTTCGTTGGAAAATAATTTTTTTGTTTCAAAAATATTTAGAACATTTTAAAAAATTCCAACAATTTGATATATATTCATGGAAAAGGGGAAAGTGAATTTTTGAACGTTGTTCTTCACTTCGTGTCGATGTTCAACTGGTCTATGTGTCGAGTTTTTGCTTTTATTTAGTATCCCACAAATCAAGGGTCCATATTGTGTAAATCAATGATTTAACTCAATTTTCTTTTTCTTTTTTAATTGGCCAAATTTGAATCAAAAGAATTGTCTTGATGAAGAACGTGTCGCCACTTTGGCTTGGTTACAAATGGAGTATTCTCTTCTCAATTAACTGAATACAATAAATTCTGAGCATAGATACTTAAATTGAAATGTACTCTTTATGTTCCAATTTTTTGTTTGCTTATTTTATTTTATTTTATTGTTTAATATGTTCCTTGAGTTCTAAATTTGTTGAATGTGTGCGAAAGCATTTACAAAAACTATAATGCTCTCACACTCATTCTCATTCTCTCGACTCGAAATTTGAGTTTTTGAAAAGATATAAAAAAAAGTATTTTCATCGCCTCTGCCGACGACCATGCATACGTCACAGCCACTTGTATATGGGCATTCATGGACTCGAGAGTTTTATCGTTGAAAAGAGTATTTAAATGAAATTCTGTTTTATTTTGCATCAATCAGCAAAAAATACATAATGTACTCATGATGATGTGCTACGTGCTATATAGCTTAAACCAAACAGATGAGAATTATTGCCAAATGAGTTGGTCACTTTTAAATTGGACGCAGATTGTTTTTGTGTGATAAAATTTATTAATAAAAAATTTAATGGGTTATAATAAATTGGAGAGTGCAAAGTTTATTTTTCAAATGTACACCAATAGCATCCAGCTTAAATTGTGTTCATACAAACTTTTATTTTGTTTATAAGATTAAAAGCAAAACATGGTTTAAAAGCTGTTAAGAAACTTTACTTCTGTACAGCACAGAAACAATATTTAAATGGAGCCGTGTTCTCTTATCTATTTTGGATTTTTATGGACAGTTCAATGTTTAAGACAAATATTTGATACATTTTTGAAGCATGTTCAAGCATGCAAGCATGCTTACGGACATATTTTATCGATACTTCAACGGTATATGCTCTAGTGAAAAAGCCAGTTGCATTCCTCCCCTTAAGATATTCAACCGTAATACCTGCGCCTCCAGGAATGCCCATCAGTTCACCCTTGAGTCCAACTTCGTACGTAATGTCACGTACAGAGAAACGGTCTTTAGCCGTACTACGCGAATGTGGAACTCTCTTCCACACTCTATCTTCCCCAGTCATTGTAATATTCAAGAATTCAAAACCAATGTTCATGTTCACCGACATCTCCTTTTACATCCTCTATCATTTCCCTAATACTCGCACTGTGCTCTTGGCATATAAAGGATAATGAAAAAAGCCCTTGACTGCTGTTTTTCAAATAAAAAGTAGCCTACGTCATTTGCTGACCCCTAAACCTTGACTAACTATGCAAAAACTAAACGTACATAATGATCGGTTAAGTAGTTTTTGGGCTAAAGCGTGATAAACAAACTTACATTTACATTTATAATATTAATATAAGTGCCGTGAGTAAAGGACAACGCGACAACGGGTGTCGGGTCAGCTAGTAATGACTTGAAATACGAATCTCAACAAATTTTGAATCCGTTTGTACAGAAACACACATTTTTTAAAAATCTGTATGTTAATATATCACGCACACACTCACACACTGATAAATAACATTTATCTCCTAGTAGATCTAACATCTCAATGAATGAAGAAGTTTATATGTAGTTCTATTAAAAACTCAGTAAATTCGAAATTTTCGAATTTGGCACGTATGTATGGGACAACGTCTTGCAGGTAGACTATTATATTATTCTAAAATCTGAAATCCACTCAAACATTTGCAGCCAAATTAATAAAAAACGCTTATTCCACTTCTATTCCACAGGTTAACTTACCCATAGAATAAGGGTTAATTTCTCAGTAATAAACATAATTAAGTAAAGTGATGTTTACGTTTACTTGTCAACCGATTTGTTATTGTGTTTGATATATAAATGGCAGTCGACTGTGGCTCCATCTAATGATCTGACTTCTGACAGAAAAACAGTTTCTTACATTTTTTTATCCCTTCCTTGCCCTCGACGGTGTAATAAACAAATAAACATTGGAAGTGTTATTTTATTAAAAGCATTTTCCACTTATTCTTCAGAAAAAAGTAATCCTTGGCTATTCGGTGTTTATAAATTTGGTTGTTACAAACAAGATTTGAAATGTGTCTATTTATAACTTTAAGTACAACATCTAGATACCTCGTCGTCGTCCGCTAGTATGTTTGATCGTGAGAAAATTAGTTATTACTTATTTATTACACTTATTTTATTACAGAAGAGTGTAGACTGGCTTGAGTTATTTCATTTGATAATAACTTGCTACGTTTATGAAGGTACTAACAAGGCATGTTTAACATTGTAAAAAATCGGAGCTCGATATTTTGATCAAGCATGATCTTAGACCAGCCGAAAAAAAAAGTCTGTCCATCTATCTTTCAATCCTGGCACCATACCACCATTGTATCGATTGACTTCAAAATTGGACACACACGTGGTTAGGCTGTAGGTGCGTTTACAGACAGACAGACGGACGAATCGCCGGACCCAATTTTTTGTACTTCTCTATCATCGTAATGTCATATTTGATCAAAATCTCAACTGTTTTCTTACGAATTCAATACATACTACCTTCAATAAGTCGCAAGTATAAAATGTTTCTTTTATTTTGGCAACACTATGAGAAATGTTTTCCTTCGTGTTTTATTTTTTATTTTATTGTTAAAAAAAAAAATCAGTGGAAAATTCGGACGAGTTTCAAATACTATAAATATTGTTATTATTATTATTTTTTTTTTGACTCGCCAATTTCTAAATTTCACCGGTGTCTTGTTTTCCAATTCATTATTCGAATAATGACTTTGACTTTACGAGTAAAATTAAGATCACGCGCTTTTCAGACATTAAACACGTCAGAGAAAACAGACGTTTTCGTGGTTAACAACAAATTGCCATATTTTATAGGTTTGTATTGGATAGGTATGTACATAGCTACACTTTAAAGAATTCAAGGAAAATAGAAAAAAAATAAACTTTATTCAAGAGACCAAAAAATCATGAAAATTTGTTCAAACATTTTTGTTTTCACGGAAGAAATTTAAAATTTTTATTGAATTAAATAATGACTTGACTTTAGTATTTAATAGTGTCGAATAAGTCACTACACAATATCCTTCAAGCAGACATACAAATCAAAGTTTTTATCATCCGTTTCCGTTGAAAAACAAAATGAGTCAAAGGAAAACTGACTGATGGATGGAATTTTTTGAGATGCTGTCCATATGTTTGTTATTCCAAAATATATTTTTTTTATTTTGAACGAGCCCCCATTTTTTTAAATCAAAAAACTAATGAAAAAAAATTAGTTGTAAGAAAATAAGGTAAACATGTTGTTTTCAACGTAGGTGTTAGCGGATACTTTGTTAGTCGCATTTTCCATTGTCAAGTGAATTTCTTATTCCGAATAATTCCATATTTCGCGTCTTTTTAATTGGAAACAATAAATTTTCATCAAACACGTTGTGCATTACACCATATTACACAGGATGACAGACGATGGCATTTCAATGTCATTTAAATTTGCAGTCTAGTGATGAAAAAAAATTCATATTCAGAAGACAATAGACGTCTAAAAATAGCAATTTCCTCGACAACCGCAACACCACAAGATAGACGTTGAAAAATTATTCAAATTTGCACTTTCTGATTGTAAATTGTGCTTTCATTCACTCGCTCGTCATTCCGAGTAGTTGTCGTCTTGAAATTGAAATCATAAAAATATAATTTGTCACTTAAGAACACTTTTTAATTCATTCGAGAAAATGAAATTGAAACAGATTACAAACTATTCAGCTAGTTGTTGAAATAAAGAAAATGCATTTGAATATGAAAGTATGGAATTTCAAACAAAAGAAATATGTCATAAACATTCTGATTCATTTTTGTTGTCCTTGATGCAAATAATTGAAAATCCCAATTTGAAATCCTAGTTTGTTGTTCTTGTGTAGGTACACACACAATGCTAACTCTGTTGTCATTTTCATGTTTTTCTCGAAAGAAAGCAGTAAAATGAGTTGTACACTAAAGACTCGTTTAATATTTGCATTTCAGTTCCTTAATAATTTTAATTCTTCAAGAAGCCCTACAGATGTTCCCCTTTGCTGTAATTCTTTTTATTCGGAGCAAGTCCTCAATTAAACATCGTTCTCGAATACCAACAAAAACGTATCAATATTAAAACTATATGAATGAGGTTTGCATAGTTTATTGAGAGATGAATGTAGAATGTCTTAAAATTTTCCAGAATTCCAAGTACTCCCTAACCTTGACGTATATCCTGTTTATGACATAATCAACTTGTATGAATTAATGGAATTAATGAGTTCTCAGGGTTATATGGGAGATGAGATGTATGGACGCTTCTGCTTCAACGACGCGAACTTTTGAATTGATTAACAAACCTTAAATATTGATGTTCCTTAGAATACAAGTTTTTAACACTTTTTTTATTGTCATAAATAATATTGAAATTTACGAAGTTGCAACCATCAATAAAAACACAAATTACTGCATGGTGCTAAAAATATAATGAAAGACTATCTGTTTACATTTTCGTTTTGCATGCAGGTACGAATTTTATTTGTGAATGTTCAATGTGTTATATTCGCTTGAATTTTGTCTATATTGATATTGCAATTAACAGACAGTTTGTTAATAAAATAGATTTAACGATTTTGAGAGATTTTTGTGTTTGGAAAAAAGCAAATATTTTATTACGTATGAACTTCAATTCGTATTTGTGTTTTGTGTCTTTTTTTATTTAATTGTATGTGCTAGAATTTAATTGGAAAAATGCCAACTTTTTATCGAGAGAAATTATTTAGCGTGATTTGTGGCTTTATTTATTTGTTCATGTTAATTTTTGGTCTCTTGAAACTCTTCAATCAATTAGTAAAAATCACCGAATGGAAGAATAAATATGAATATCATTATTATTAGAAACAATAAATTAGAAAAAAAAAACATTTTTATTTAATATTTAACATGAGAATCAGGTGAGGAATGGAAAAATTATAGCTGTCAACTTCGTAGTTTGAAGAAATATGGACACATTAATTAATTGTTTATGTTATTGTTTTCAATAATGATGTTATAATATTAATTCTTTTACTGGGTGATTTTTTTCTGTTTTAAGGCAAAACTGAAGTGAGTTGTGACTACACTTCTCTTAAACGGCTGAACCGATTTGTATTGAAATTTTGAATGTGTGTTTGTGGATGTTTAAGATTCAGAATTTTGTTTAAAAGCGGGCCCGACACACGTTGTCCTGTTAAAACCTCTTAAAATCAAGAAATGATTTTATAATGAATTGTTAAAAAAGGTACGACTTCATATTGTTCCAATCAATCACCTTTATTTTAAATGGTTCCGGTAGACTATCAATATCAGTTGATAGCATTTTCATTTGTCTTACTCTTCTTTCTTTCTCTTTTTTTATGTCGATAGACATTTGAGTTAATCCAAAAATCATGATCAATCAGTATAACCTACTTTTAATTTAGCTCAAAACCTTTCATTTTTATCACATTTGCCAATACAATAATGGAGAAGTCGAAAAAAGTTGGTACGGCAATTCTACCCGTCTGTCTGTAAACCCACTTGCAGCTTTAAACACCAGTCCGATTGACTTTTAACTTGAGAGTTAGAGGTTTGAACAAATTCGAGTGGGCAGTTTTTTTTAGTTTATTTTTAAGTTCAAACCTAACGTTAACACCCAAACAAATTTTTCAGCCAAAAACCAAAAGTTTAAGTTTTAATCAGATACGGCCCCTACAAATTTTTCTTGTGCATTTTTTCTGAACACTGAATGTAAAAAATCATGTTTGTAGTGCTCCAAACAGTACTTCACATAAAACCGTTTTTATAATACAATTTTCTCGAAATATAATAACCCGATTAGCGTATCTACTTTTTTTCATATCAATTTCATTTTTTTTTATTGTTTTAACAATATATGTATTTAACATTTGAGAAATTTTATGGCATCAATTTTGAGGTAGATATTTAGCAGATGCCGTGGCTAAGTGGTTAAGTGCGTTGGCTGCTAAGCAGAACGTCGTCGTGCGTTCGAGTCCTACTCGTGGCCCATAAGGTTATTATTTCATCTTTCAGGGACACTGCCTCTTGCGAAGAGACAGTACTGACAAAACTTCTAAGAGTATCAATCTGACATGAAAAAGTGCTTCTCAACTTTGCCGTTCGGAATCGGCCGGCGTTAAATTGTAGGTCCCCTCAAGCCTTGGCTCTTCAAGAGCTGTCGCGCCTCTCTATTTATTAATTTTTTATTTCAATTTTAATTTTCTTCATAAATTTTAATTATATGTTCTAATTTCTAATGTTTTTTGTGAGTTATGTTTTGGAAAACATGAGAAGGTCACACAGTCGTGCACATTTTTTGATTTGCATAAAATAGTTATACGTAAACATCAAATAAATAAAAAAAAACCTTACTGCACTCTGGGAGTGTCAAATCATAAATGTTCAGAACAAAACTATTTAAAAAAGTGTTGAGTGTTGTCTTGAAAAATGGTATCAAAAAGGAGAACGCTCAACGTTCCATGTTAATTTTGTTTGTTGTTTGCTCACTCCTTTCAGAAGCGTAAGTTCTGGTTCAAGACAATTTATTCAGAAAGCAATACTTTAAAGCCAGAAATATAATAGAAAGGACTATTGGTGTTATGAAAACTCGTTTTTGCTGTCTCTTAAATTGAAGGAAAATGCATTACGCTCCTTCAAGACAAAACAAATTGTAAACGCGTGCTGTACCTTGAACAACTTTTGCATAAAATACCGAATTGCAGATCCTGAGATTGTAAAGAAAGCCATAACATGCCAACAGCTGGAATACCTACAACACTCCAACCAATATAAAAGCCCAACGTAGAAAATACGAAATAATGGGATCTTTGCAGATTATAAAAGCAAACATTGGAGTACAATTCAAGTCAAGTCCATTCTATTGAACAATAGTCTTGACTCTATAAAATCAATAAATCTAATTTGATTTTTCAAATTTAAGGATTTTTCTTTTCCATTCCTAGGTATTCTTTTTGTCGACGGTTTTTTTCAAGATTTTCATTTTCTTTTCTTTTTTCTGCTGCCTTTTATACAGCAAGAAGTTTCTTTTTCTGAATTTCAAAAATATTAATTTTCATAGCTCCTTAATAAAGAATTTTTTAACTTAATGACAAGTTTTCTGCACAAGTTTAGCCATAACCTAACTTTTTAAATTTGGCTACGAAAAGAGTTAACTCCCGTTCATATGTTATCCCATCGCAAATTGCTGTGAACGAAAAATTAACATCTAACCATCTTATTCACACACATTACTAACCCCATGCGCAGCACATAGACGCCATAAAACATTTTGCAGAGAGTGTAGAATTTCGACCAAAGACTTCATTGAATTTTTATTCGACTCTAAATTTTTAAGAAAAATTCTCGCAACAAATTCGACAAATATTATCCATAGTAAATAAATTCGTTTCCATAGATTAATCCACAAAGATTTGAAATGTGTCAAATCACTTAAAGTTAAAACTAATTGTAAATATGACTGCGACAACAATCAATACAGTTTTGCATGAACTCCCATTTGAATATTTCAGTATCTAATAATACAAGTACATTGAACAATACAATACGAAAATAATGCTACTAAAATATTTTTTTTTGAACTCATCAAACTCCTAACAATGAAACTGACAGCCCGTTTCAAAAATTGTTTAAAATTGATTGATGAGATGTGAACGAACGTGTTATACGTAAATCAAGCCTTGAAAGCCGAAGTAAATTAATTAACTATTTGCAAACATCTTCAAGATCAAGTCACACTAATGAAGACAAAACTTTTTCAAAGTTTTTGAAACAAATGCGTCCAACCTTTCTTGTAGGTATTCCTATTAATATAGGGCAACAAACCAACCAAATTCGCAGAATACACAAACGTCTATCTGACAAAACATTTTCGACAGCTATACAAAGTAAACCAAAAAAAATTCTCCATCTTCGTCATCGCTTCTAAAACGATGAATTCAAATTTAGAACTGTTCCCAGTTCTAATTATTATAATGATTTTATTTTTGTTTGGAATTTAACTTTTGCATGAATGTGCCTCGATGAAACTGTGCCATGAAAATGATGCTCTAGATATCGAAAATTTTGTTTGACGTCAAATAGTGGAACAGTTTTAATTTAGTTCGAAATGGTTGTTAAAAATAATGTACGTGTCCTTATCTGGAACGAACGGAAAAAGCAACAGTTTATTGCTTAATGCATGATTTAACTGCACGCGAGCAACACGCTATAATCTTCCCCCGGGGATCCTTATCATTCAATGACTTTCGTTTTACAATCTTAATGGGAAATATTCTCACTTTATGGTCATTTTTGTTCCACTGTTATTAATTAAAAAAATCAACTTAATGACATGGAACAGAAATATATGAACCAAAAATATATACAAACAACCGAATGAGCTGAAAATCACTTTTCATTCAACTCAGATACATTTCTTCTCAAAATGAAGTCAAAGTGTTAATCAATAAGTGTGTGTGGTGGGCATATTCATTGTAGCTTTCGTTTTGCTAAATTTGATTTGAATGCAAACAGATAGTTTTTTTTTTTGTTATAAAAAAAATAAACATTCTGTCTGACCAAGTGAGACTCTTCCCCAACATGGAAGATAAAATAAGGCGCAATTAATTTAAGTATCAGCGATGACAAAAGTTTATTTGTTTATTCGGATGGTATACAAATCTATCAAAAAAGTAAACAATTAATCAAATTTTAAATACAAACATTAGCAATATTGGATGCCGACATGACATTTATAATGGCCGTTGTTTAATATCCATTTGAATGCTTTTTAGTTCGAAATAGTTACATTATGTATTTTTTTGCCATTGTAAACTGGTATTGAATAATTTTCACACATTTGATAATGTGAACGAAGTACCAGTGCGCACTTTGTGCAGCTCTCGCCAAATTTGGATATTTTGTTTATGTAGAACTTGATTTGTAATTTTATTTTATCATTAAAGTTAACTACTTCAAATTTGATTTAAAAAAAAAATACAATTTGTTATATGGAATTATTTGAACGAAGAATTTTTAGCTTCGTTCTCCATGATTCTCAGCATTTCGTGTCTCCTAAAATTTCGGTTTATAAAAAAGGGTGTGGCCTAATTTTGGTCTATTATAAAATTCTTAAGAGATTCTCTGGATTTCATTATACAAAATTTTTACATCCAGTCTTTTGTTTCTTACTTACATGTCATTTGCTTGTCTCTATTTTTCATCTTTCTTTCTTAAATTGCATTTAGTCTTTGACCTTTTCAGCAATTTTAAATCTTCCACGCTTACATCTTGTAAAATCAAACAAATCGAAAATAAACAAAGGTTTACTTATTTCGTAGACATATTTTGTTTCCTAGTACTTGCTATACGTAATGTTTAATTTTCACACATGAATAAGTTATAATCGTAATCCGGAATTGGAACAAAATCAACTCCCACAGTTCTACAAACACATATTTCTGATTGACCCTTAACATGCAAATCTCTTTAATGCGAACACACAAGAAGGTGTGTTGATTCTATCAGACATGAAGACTCGAAATGCCTCCTTCTTTAAACAACCCCTTTCATATCAAAAACGATGACGTTTCAAACGAAAACTGTAAGCTGTAGACTGCACTTGATTCGTATTTTGCACTCGTTCAAGGTTTGTTGTAGGTAAGCCCTGGGACTGATGATGGGCTTTCAATATAAATTCCTTAATCCTCATGACGGAATTCCAATTGTGCCTGTTTTATTCTCATCCATGCTAGTCCTAGAGATGTCAAATCAAGGACACAGTCAAAGCGCAAGCGTTAGTTTTATTATCGTCATTTTTTTTTGTGTTCTATAACATTTCCGGCGGCGGCATTTTCATTGATTTTTGAGGGGGCGACAAAGGGACTAGACCAATGCTTCGAGAGTTGATCTAGGCATGAGTTTACAGAGTGACCAGGTTATCAAAGTTCAATGAAATTTAATTGGAAGCAAATGTTAATATTATTTTTAGTCTTAAATATGGAGTTGTTAAGAAATTAGGTAAAATAATCTTTTGAAAAAGTTAGAAATCTGACAGAAACCTTAAAAAACCTTTTCGGTTGGTCACTCTTAGTGTGTGATGACAGTTTTTATCAAGTTGTGGATACAAAAATATAATAAGGGCTCACTAGATTTGTCTCTCGATTATTTTTTGTCATTTGCTTATAATGTGGTATGCAATAAAAATGAGGTCTTTGACCGAGTTCTTTTCACTTTTTCTTTCCAAGAATAAATTTTACGACTTATTCCCATGCCATTCTGTTCTAAGTAAATATGACGACAACTTATGTAGGTAGGGACATTTTAAACGATAAGTGAAAGTGGCATCCATCTGAGGTTACATCATGGCTAATGGATGTTTCGGTCATGGGGGAGTCTGGACATTTGATGGAACCAGTGGAGACTGCACTTTACACCTCTTAATGTGGGTTTCTGTTGGCAGTTCATCAAAAGGAAATTAAAGCTTTTCCATTAACTGGAATGTGTTGCTCTTTAATTTCTATTGACTTAGAGATTGAAAAAAATGTTGAGGGATATTGGTTTTACACATTTAGCTGAATGTTTGAGTTGTAGAAATGAGTTTCATACAAGACAACCATTCCATCATTTGTGGAATTTAGTTAGGAATTTATTAATTTTAAAATAATTAAAAATGTATGAGTGGGTTTTGAAAAAAGTAGTTACCCTCGAACAAAATTGTTCAGGCCATTAGGGCTTGACGGACGAATAGTTTTGAAATTGAATATTGTCTAGGGTCTATAGGGATAGGGATTAGTGAACCAAGCTTGATGAACTTTATAAAAACGTATTGTGTCATTCATTACTTTATCGACATAATTGCTGACGAATTATTTCATGAGTCAGAAATTGCTCTAGATATATCAAACGAAGTTGAATTTAACTTTTTTTATTTTAATTAAATGAAACCATATTAAATGAAAAGCAATGATTTATCGATTTCGTTTTAGCATTAACTTAATGTGTTTCTATTCTATATTTCTATCAATATGATTTTAGTCAATTTAGCACACAAAACGAATGCATTCCCATTCATAGATCGAAATAATATCATTATTCTTCTGGATATATGGAACAATTGATTTTAACCATGTTTCAGATATCAAACCGTTTTATAACGATTTGTGTGTGTGAATATAGAAGTTATTATTTACCTATCAAAAACCATATTTAATGTGGTCTAACTAATAAATTGGCTGTGCGAAGCCCGAAGCGATTCGAAACGTGTGACGTGTGCAAACTAAAACCTAAGTTCACGCAAATTGTTAAAATTCATTGGAAAAAATGTGATAAGAAAATGTGTACGACTTAGTCTCACGAACTTACTCATAAACCGAAATATTAAAAATAAAAGTAATTGAAAAATCGATGTCTTTGAATTTGTCTACATAAAAATTTTTACTTGCGACATATAGAATATACAAAATACAAACTTGAGATTTTGATCAAATATATGACATTACGTTGGCTGCTAAGCAGAACGTCGTTGGTTCGAGTCCCACTCAGGCCAAGTTTTTATTTCATCTTTCACGGGTACTGCCTCTTGCGAAGACCTGACAAATCTTCCAAGAGCATCAACCTGTCATGAAAAAGTGCTTCTCAACTTTTCGGAATCGGCGTTAAATTGTAGGTCCCCTCAATTCTTCACACGCACTCAGAGAATTGTTGATGAGAGTAAGCCACTTAGGCCTTGGCTCTTCAAGAGGTGTCGCGCCACTCTATTTATTTTTATATGACATTACGATGATAGAGAGTCAAAAAACGTGGGTCCGTAGAATCGGTCCTTCTGCCTAGCAGTCTGTCTGTCTGAAAACGCACTTGCAGCTCTGACCCCAGTGGTCTTGATTGACTTCAAACTTGAAAATAAGAGGTTTAAGCAGTTACACGTGGGTCGTTTTTTTTTATTTTGTTAGTGTAGCCGAAAACCAAGAAGTACGAATTTCCCAAAAACTGCTCTTGCGATTTTATTAAACATCCTCGTAAATTATTTTGGAATACGTTGCCCGTAGCTTAGTGGTTAGGTGCGTTAGCTACTAAGCAGAACATCGTGGGTTCGAGTCCTACTCGTGCCCATAAAGTTTTTATTTCATCTTTCACGGGTAC
Organism: Sphaerophoria taeniata; assembly: GCA_943590905.1. Lineage (NCBI taxonomy): Eukaryota > Metazoa > Arthropoda > Insecta > Diptera > Syrphidae > Sphaerophoria > Sphaerophoria taeniata. The sequence goes on from OX016541.1 coordinate 34,257,156, forward strand.
TGCCTCTTGCGAAGACCTGACAAAACTTCCAAGAGTATCAATCTGTCATGAAAAAGTGCTTCTCAACTTTGCCGTTCGGAATCAGCGTTAAATTGTTGGTCCCCTCAATTCTTCACACGCACTCAGAGAATTGTTGATGAGAGTAAGCCACTTAGGCCTTGGCTCTTCAAGAGCTGTCGCGCCACTCTATTTATTTATTTATTTTTACCTACTGATATATTTTATGTAAAAAAAATATGTTTATATTGCTCCAAAATGGTACCTCTCATAAAACCGTTTTTTTTTTTTTTTGTTATAAGATTTTCTTGAACAATTTTTCTTTATTCTTAAAAATATTTTTAACTTTTTTTTCAAAATTCTTCATCTCGAAAACAGATTAGTATATAAAATCGAAACTCAAATGTAATATTCGGGTTAACATGTTCTTGAATACTGCATACACAGATTAATTTTAGGACAGTTTTGAAAAATTTTACATATAAAAAATTTATTAAAACAAAAATTAAAAAATCAAAAATATCTTAAGAAGATTTTTCTTTTTTAATTTTTGTTGCATGGTCTTAATTCAAACGTTTTTTGGAATTCAGCAACAACCAAGTCCGACCCAGTCGTGCATATTTTTTTTTTTGTTGAAGACCGTTTTTTTTAATGTAAAATAAATCAGGATATGTAACATTTCAGAAATTATTAATTTACGTATTGCATTTTAACATGGTACTTGAATCTTGACCTGTTTTCGAGATACTGAATTTAAATTTTATTAAATTTTATTTGAATACACATTTTTAAATCGGTATGGGGACGGGGTCGACCTTTAGTTTGGCCTTTCCACACATTGGTCAATGCTATAGATGTGAAGAAAGACGGACTTATGGCAGAACAAGATAAAAAATTTCCACTCCTTTATTATCTTATTGTCACGTTTGATCAAAATATCCATATTTTTCTTACAAAAAAATGCTAAACTAAGTAAAGGTTCAGAATACTGCTCAATACCCAAGTCACTACTGTTCGCATGCATCATATAATATGTATATAAGCACTAGACAGTTAGGATACAATGCTCATTTCACGATATGTAAGCGAACACTCTGAGCGGGAGACTTGAGCCACTTTTTGTTAAATCATTCATAAAAATGTTCCTATTCATTTCAGCCAGACGTTGCATACATCATTTTAAAGGTACATTTATCTACTTCAAAATTATATACTTTATACTTATATACTCATATACTTTATGTACAGCCAAGTGATTTTTGCCAAATGCAAAATAAGTGAACAGATTTCTGGCTCAAGTCTCCCGCTTAGCCGGGAGACTTGACCACCCTCTTGGGGAGACATGATCATACTTAAATTTTTAGAGTAAAACAAAACAAAAGATAATAAAACCCGTTCATATCTTGTTAAATCTCAATTTCATTATATTTGAGATAATTTGTAAGGACAGAAAATCTGTATTAAACGAGTTTTATAAAAATAAAATAAATAAATTAATTCCTTATTAAAATCACAACATGTTAATGACTTTTCAATAGTTTCTTTGCAAAACACTACTTTGTGCTGCTCCTTCTTTTCTTTAATATGCTAATGTCATTATTAATATTTAGAAAAGAATGAAATTCGTGCATTTTCAACACATCTGATCATAGATTACCACAAAAGCCTATGGTCAAGTCTCCCCATCAAAAATGGCTCAAGTCTCCCGCTCACGTTTTTTCGCAATTAATGATCAATAAGTTTTGGAAAATAGAAGATAGTTTGATTTTCTTTTAATGTTTACAAAGTCAGTTAAATGTCTTATGAGTACATGTCAATTTTTTTTACCAACCACGTTAAATAAAGTTTTTATCTTGAAAAAAAAAGTTACTATTTTCGACAAAAAACACATTTTTGCATTCACCAGCCAGAGTAAATTGAGGATCCAGAATAATTTTTGTTTGCAAGTAGAACATCGAAGGATGAAAAAATTTGGTATACTCATAAGTCATTTGAGTGATATTTGAGTGAATAATTTAGAGTGGCTCATGTCTCCCATATGGTCAAGTCTCCCGGACTCCCCCTACCTATTCTACATCCGATGATTTCCTTCCACTTAAAGTGATTTATTTTGACTTTCAAACAATGCCATCGCATTTGAGATTGCAATTCGTTCACTTGATTAAAATTAATGACACCTCCGCCAAACAAAATTGCCTGTTATTCTGTTCTTCTTACATAACCTAACGACATCGACATTAAAAAATTAAATATCTCAAGAAGCGCAAAATCAATCGCTACGTTTGTTCTCAAGTACAATGGGTATAGGGTGGTGAGAGTGGACATATTTTAATCATCATTGTTTAAAAGTAAATTACCCTTGACATTGCAATTAGTTTCCTCGTATAAAGCAAGATGACAATATTTATAAAAGCGTGGCTTCTGACATGCTATCAAGTTTCTAAATAAATTAACGGCTTCTGGGACAAACAAAATATCTTGCGTCAAACAGAATAGCTAGATAAAATAACGTATTTGCAGTTAAGGGGTAAAACGTTTTATAGGATCATATATAGGAAAATAGCTGTATGAAGTGTGCAGAACGTTGAGGTATTTTCCATTACTTAAGGAAGATTAAAAAGTTATATTAATTAAAATTGAGGTTTTTAGAAAACCATTAAGAAGTAAGTAAAAAAGGAAAACTTGTTGTTGAACAATATCTAAGCAAGAGTAGTTACTGTAAAAAGGTGAATCGAATAATGGGACATTAATTCCTTTAACATATTATCAATATTATTTGGATCAAGTAAGGTCTCACTCCTTAAGATGTTACCATTTGCCTGGAGGCTCACTTCATGGTTAAACTGGCAGGCAATAGCTATTTGCCGTAGAGTGTAAGGAGTGTTTTCTATTTTCAGACTGCTATCTAAAACGAGCCCAGAGGATTTGAGCCCATATCAACATTACAGATAGCTTAATTCGTTTGCAAGAATTCATTAATGTATTTCTTCTCATGTGTTGATAAAATCTTTGAAGTTCATCTCGGTCCCAAAATAATTTTTTGCGGAATTATATCAAAAGGACGCAATCTTTATATTTTCGCCTGCAAGGCATTTTCTCTAATTTTTTCAGTGTGAGGGTTTGTAAGACATCACCACAATCTTGCTCACGTTTAAAGGTTAATCAAAACCAAAGTTGATACAGTTAAGGACTAACTTAAATTTTGAATATGCATGTACTGTAGGTACTTGGAATAGGTACCTATAATATATTCTCTCCTCTATTTCTCATGTACGACTTTAACCTTATCTCAACAACATGAAAAGGAATTCAATAACATCTGGTGCCGCATTGTCTAAGGACTGAGACAGTTCACAAACACACTCAAATGCCTACGGATGGAATTTAATTTAACCTTTTTCAATGTTAAATATATCGTTAAGCATGGATAGATATATTTTTTTTTGGAAATTTTGCCGTCGGCCATATAGCGGCGGTGGTGGCGGCGAAAATCTAAGGGTTTTATGGCGCAGGCTCTCTCTCCTCTTGAATTATATAAGTTCGACAAAAAAGGACTCCATCTCTACGATAACTTACTTGGACGCAAAAAAAAATTATTCTGAATAAGAAAATCTTATACGTAAGTAAAACACGAGCATCCTTGTCTAAGCATTTTTCCTTGGGATAGTTTCTCAAGGCTTGTTTTATCAACTGAAAGACCAAAATGTGATGAAGTGCTTCTTTCTGATTACTGAATTCGGAATGAGATGAGAATCACAATGGTTAACATTGAATTTGTTAGGTCACCATTTCAATGGCGCCGAATATATATTAGATACAAGTCTCGTTCTTTTTTCTTATTGTTTTTTTTTTTTTTTACTAGAATAATTGTAAATTAATATGAGATATGAACAGAATTTTCATCTTTTCCTAGGTTAGGGATATCAGATAAGGCCCATTAATCTCCGTGTCTATGTGTACCGTGTGTGTATACAATTTATAGCTGGTATTTTTATTCATCATATACAACGTTTTGTATTCAATATGATGAAAAATTACACTGAAGGTTCAATGACCCGAATATCCTTTGAGGACAAAAAATCGCACTAGAAAAATATTATTCAAAGAAAATTTTGCTGATGGGTAGTTTTAAGGGCATTGCATATACACAACACGCGTACAAAACAAAGTCAAATTAATGGCAAGTCTTCAGCTCAAAACTAGTAGAACCGATTCTTATTATCTTTTTACTTGCGACATAGAGAGTGGCAAGTATTGTATTCACTAATACTTGAGAATCAAATATGACATTACGATGATACAGAAGTCGAAAAAAGTGGGTCCGCCGAATCCGTCCGTACAGGGGCAAACGCAGGTAGGGGTTTTGGGGGTTATTATTATATGTATTGTACCTACATATTGCCCAAAAATATTGTGTCTTCAAAAAAGGTTAATTCTTCTTTTTTTTGGATTAGTAAAAAAAATGTATTTTTAAACTTTTATTTTAAAATTCTGTGTCTCGAAATATATATATATATATGTATAATTATATATAAATATCAAAAATCGAAATTCATGTATAATTTTATGAAATTTTAGTAAAATTTTATTTTTAATATTAAAAAAAATCAAGAAATTCGTCGTGCACATTTTTAAATTGCATTGACTCGAGATTTTAAACATCATGATATCGCCATCGAATCGAGAGGTTTGCAAAACAAGGCTTTCAAATAATTGATACAGAAAGACTCGTGTTTTCCGTAAAGTTTTTGAAAAGTTTTTAAAAAAGTTTTTTTTTTGTCTCGGTGTGAATAGGCTATTAGATTCTTAACACCATCTTGTCTGCAGATCATAAAACGTTTAAAATGTATTAAATAAAGCATTTTAAAGCTCTAACTATACTTTTGACCATTAAGAAATGTTAAGAAAATCATGGACAGAACCAAGTTTTTTGCTTCATCCTTTTTTTATAGAAATATTTGTCTGCTCTGTAAAATTTATTTTTCCTTATATAAAGAAAAACCTACCAGCAAATTTATTACTATTAACTTCCTACTCGTGCCCGTGTTTTTATTTCATCTTTCACGGGTACTGCCTCTTGCGAGGAATTGACAAAACTTTTAAGAGTATCAATCTGTCATGAAAAAGTGCTTCTCAACTTTGCCGTTCAGAATCGGCGTTAAATTATAGGTCCCCTCAATACTTCACACGCACTCAGAGAATTTTTGACGAGAGTAAGCCACTTAGGCCATGGCTCTTCAAGAGCTGTCGCGATACTCTATTTATTTTTTATTTTTTACTTACGACGTAAAATTTTTGGATCTTGAGGATTTTGTTTCAATCCCACTGGCATGCTTGTCTGTCTTTTCTTGATTCTACAGTCTTAGCAGTAAAACGTTTTTTAAGTTTTCAATTTATGCAATTTAGGTGTTGCGTTTTCTTGGGAAACATTAAAAAAAAAAAACTTAAAATCTTATTTTATTCTTCCACACATTCAAAAACATTTCTGAAAGGTCATATCCTTATAAAATTTGTTATAAGCAGTGCGCGCGATAACAAAATACATAAATGTTAAAAACAATGTGTTTAGAACTTTAATGGTTGATTTTTAATTTAATTTTGTATATATATGCAATTTTTAAAAAAATGTTGGGTTAATGTTGTAAAATTTTTAGGAATTTAAAAAAAAATTCAAGGGTTTTTTAAAAATATGTAGTACACATAAGAAATATTATATTTACTTTAAGAAAAAAAATTTGTTGAAATCGGTCCATTAGTTATTAAGAAAATTGACAGCAAAAAATCTTTGGTGGGGGGGAGGAGGTTGGTAGGGAGTAGAAGATAGTCTTGTTTTGGAGGAATACGAGATAAAAATGCCTTGACTGAAAAAAAAACCATTTTAAAAGTATGAGAAATTCTCGAAAAAATCAAAGAAGTTGCTTTAAAAAAAATGGCTACCTGGTTTAAAAAATAAAAATACCCATGTAGCACCTAAACTTAACAATTCAAAACAACCGAAATAAAATTTGTATGGCAACCTTCTTCTTTGTTTTTATGAGATTTACATGTAACTAGAAGTTACCATGAGAAGTTTAACGTATTCGTTAAATTAAAAATAAATAAATGCGGAGACACACAACGGAAAGACGCTTCTTTTGTCTTACCTACGTGCTACATCTTTGAAAACAAATAAAAATCTTTTTAAATTGATTCGTACATGTTGGCGCCGACAGCCGATTGTATCATATCTAAAATGAGATTTTAATTTTTATTAAATGAAATCAATTTATAGAACTGTTGACTCGAATTTGTCTAGCTTTAACCTCGGGTAGGGACCTACTCTTAAAAATTGGATAAAAAAATAAAGCGACTTTTATTTGACATTGAAACAAAAATTGATCTCAAAATAAGCCTATATAGTTCATTGATTTTTCATACATCAATTTATCGTTCAAACCTTCGGGTCTAACTGCATGCCGATATCCACCCGAAATTTTTGTATTTACTTTAGTAAATGTAAGCACCCTTTGTGGGCCAGGTGGCCAGGTGCCACAGCAGCCGGCCCGGCCTCTTCCAAACCAAAAATAATAACCTACAAATTCCCACGTTGAAAATAATGTATACAAAACTTCTTGCAAAAGATAAATCATTTCCGATCATTGAATAAAAAAAATTCACATGTGTGAACGTGAAGCCGTAATCATTCTCTTCTTTTTGCGGTTTTAAATCAGATAAGTTCGTTAATTGAGTCTTTCATGCACGATTGGCGCCCGATTGAAATTCTTTTACGTCAGCTAAGTATTTTAAATCGTATTTTGTTGTGCCCACAACAAACTCGTCGAAAATTCCATTGCAAGTTAAAAAAAAAAAATCGCGTTGGTGGCAAAATAATGAACAATTCGACTCTCCATGATAAACTCCTCTTTCCCTTGCCGCCTTTCGGCATTAACTTGTTGCCCTGCGCAATAGTTAAACAATGTTCCCATAAAATAACTTTTTTATAGCAAATATGTGGGATTCTGAATGGATTCTTATCTCAAGCAACCCCATCGCGTTTTCTACCATCATCCCATAAAACTCGGATATTAAAAATTTAGGTATCCTAAAGGACATCAAAAATTCCAACATTCAGCATGATGCAATACATGCGGTTTTGAAAAAAAAATTCAGAATTCCTTTTTGAAAACAATGGCACCAAACAAGCAAAAAAAAAGAAACTCACGAAAAATGTCCTTTCAGTTCAGTTTAAGTTCTTTTTGCTCGCTAGCATATTTTTTTTCTTGAGATTTTTGTTGAAAGGGTGCGGATCCGTTTTCACACGTTTATTCGCACTCGATATCACTTTTGAAACTTGAACGTTTTCGGGGAACAATTATTTTGAAAATTTTCTCACAAGCACTTGTTTTTTTCTTTTTGCACAATGATTTTTTTTAAACAAATTAATTCGGTTAATTATTTTTTTGTTTTTTGTCTACTCTTACCACTGGCGAAAAATTTATCTGCGTTTGGAAGGGCATGCTGATACATGACTCGTTACAGTGCACCAATGTCTTCACTATCATGTCACTTTAACCACTGAGAGAATGAACCGCTGAGAGCGATGCCAAGTGTATTTATAAGAAAAAATGCTTTGTGGGGCGCAATCGTATAACGTACCGGTCGTTTAGCTTGGTGTAGTTGTTGCCGTACGTCGTCGTCGTCGTCGGTTTTGGTCGTCATCGGCATCATCCCTCTGAAAAGAGGGGGGATGAAAGTTTTTTCGGTGGTTTTAGTCATGTCTGGGGTTTTTGTTGTAGCACCTCTAGTTACTCTTACTTGCTATGGGAGTATTTTTGACTTGGTTAACGAACCACCCCCGCTGACGAAACTCTGCTAGATTGGGCTATTCATTTTCGTGTTCAACAACTTTTATGGGTTTGGAGCTTTTCATGGCTTTAGATCGAGCTTGTTTTTGCCGAAGCCGGCAGACATGTGGTCCGATGATATAATTTTTCTCAAGTTGGAAAAGGTTCAATTTTTTAACACGGAAACCAAAATGTTTTTGACTATGACACTTCCGGATGAATTGTTCGATCGAATTTTCTGGTTAAAGAGATTGATCAAAATCGTCGATGAAAGGAAAATATTAGTCATTACATTTATTATACTTAATTATAGTAATTAATTCAAACTATTTCCAACAAATTAAATCCACGTTACCAAGTGCATCTTGCTATTATCCTAAGTGTTAACTTTTATTTTTTATTGAACATTTTACTTGGCTAAATTACCTATAGCTTTCTGGATTGGTTATATCTCGCCTATAAAGATTGAAAAACTGTTGCAATATTTTCAGAATTTTAGTGTCTAAACGTGTAAGGTTTTTTTTTAAGAATTCATCGTTTTTATCATTGCCTGCTAACCCACTGTTAGGTGGATACTAATTAACTTAACGACACAATTGAAATTTGTATTGCAGTTGTTGCTTGTTTCTGCCATTATACATAGTACATTACATTATTTTGTATACCTACTTTGTATCTTCGGTTTTGAGGTCTCGCGTCACTGTCTATAGATATTTTTGCGTAAGCAAAACAGTTGTGTGGTTCACAGGTGTTCTACATTACAAAAATGATGAACCTTCTAAAAAAAACTTTACAAACAATATCTACAGACAGAATGTGTAAAATTAGTTCAACATTCTTCCAAATTGGAGGAATACAGAACGAGAGACATAAAGTATTCGTCATTGTTTTAAAAACTAAGATAATATTATTTTTCAAATTTTGATGAGAGGTATGGTGGAGATTGAGAAAGGAATAAACAAGAAAAGTTGAAGCAGTGAATCCAATCAAAATTAATAGTATACAGATATACCTACCTATATTTTTAAGTCATCATACACACAGGGTCTTTCTTTAAGTTTCTTATAGCTTAAAATTTAACAACAAAAAGTGTGTGTGAGATATCACTAACATTTTTCATTGTTTTGAAAGCAGAATATAACACCGTTAAACATTGACGCCGCTGAAGCAAAATTCACATCAAAACAGGATGTTTTGGACGCTCTTCATAATGACGGCCGATTTGACAAGCTGGACCGATTTTGAAGAGATTATTTGCGTGTATGCTTGAAGGATTTAGTTTTACAATTCTGTCAGCGACAAGAAGCCACTTAGGCCGCGGTATCTTGTCATATTGAGACGGTCGTAATGTATGACTATCGGGTCACCTAGTTTAAATACTGGAGACTTTGACAAAATACTGCAATTCGAAAGGCAGTAATGTCAAAAATATGTGCGGCAGGTAATTCTCATGTCTTTCTTGGACAGTTTGTGTGATTTTCACCATAAGGTATTCGTCAAAAAAACTTGGCTGCCTTTAGTTTCCTTAAGAAAAAAAAAATTCTACTGGATTTCAGCCAGTAAAATCATTCAATAACAAAAATTTTGATGAGTATGGACACTCCAGATTCTTTGGATATAGTAATAATTTTTTTGGTTTTTTTTGTACCTTGCCTCAAGAATCTTTTGAATACGCTGAACAAAAATTAACTCTACTTAAGCTTTTATTTTGCTAGGCCTACACAAATAAAAAGACTCACAAATAATGCATGTAAAGCGTATGCATGCTTCAACTTGTATTCAAATGCTTTTGTTCTGTTTTCGTCGTTAGTATAATTTCTAAGTTTCATATACCACACAGAGTTTAAACCTATAATCTTGAATTGTCGAATCTAGTTAACAAAAGAAATATAAACGCTACTAGTTTTCTTAAGTAAGTTAACTTAAGTAATGCATATTTTAAGTTTACACGTGTAATTATATTTCAAATGTAACGTTATTTAGATCTCTAACGCTATGTGAAATGTTAAGTTTTTGTATAAGCTTAATGATACGAGAACCTTCTATGTATTCACTCCGTAAAGCGAAACATGAAATATGTTCGGAAGTTCTTTATTCGTTGTTCTTTTGCTTTTAGTTCAAGACATTATAACTTCAAAGCTGAAGACAACTTAATCTTCAATATCTCTATTCTTTTTGGCGAACAGTGTTCGACTTTTTTACTAAAATTAATGGTCGTATATCTTCGTTCTCTTTGATTCTCATGATTTTGGGTGACCATCAAACAAGGTATTGTATGAGGTGTTGTTTTGTTTTTTTTTTCTAAACTCCATGAAATGTTTCGATATTTTTGGATATGGTTTCATCGTTGAGAATATCGAACTGTATTCACATATCCGTTCAGTAAGCTTTGACAATTCGTTATGATAGGTTTAACGAACAGAAAACCAATAAATCAGTTGGCAGTATTCATAGACCACTTCGTACATTTTATGGTTGTGCTGTTAACGCTTGTCGACAAACCAGCAACTCTTGAAGCCTTAGAAGCCACTATTTAAGTCAGCATTGACGTAACATGGTCGAATTCACATTCGCTATGTGTATCAAATCGTATTTTAAAATTAAATACCATAAAACTATTTACAAAATTATAAAAATAAAATAATCATTTTCAATAAGGGAAAGGTCTTGTTTCAAAGATCTTAAACTAAAAAAAAAATAGAGTGGCGCCACAGCTCTTGAAGAGCCAAGACCTCAGTGGCTTACTCTCATCAACAAGTGCGTGTGAAGAATTGAGGGGACCTATAATTTAACGCCGATTCTGAACGGCAAAGTTGAGAAGCACTTTTTCATGACAGATTGATACTCTTGGAAGTTTTGTCAGTTCTTAGCAAGAGGCAGTGCCCGTGAAAGATGAAATAAAAACTATGGGCACGAGAAAGATTTGAACCCACAACGTTCTGCTTAGTTAGTTAGTTACTTCGTTGATTTAAAAAAAAATCACTCATCTTAGAACTACAATCAGCCCATACGAGAGACTTGCCACAGGAATGAACTTCGCTGTTTAAATATAGTGCAGCAATGGGAGAGTCTACAATTGGACAAATTGTTTTATATTTAGAGAGATTACTACGGATGTAAATGTACACTCGGGTGTATACGTGCTTTTTCTTATAATTTTTTTTTCTTATTTTATACGTTTTTTTTTATTTTTTCTTTGTGAACCTAACATTTTTTGTATCAACTGTTATCTTGTTATTTTAAACAAGCTCTACCAGAAGAGTTTTTTTTTGGTGTCCAACAACAAATATGAAAATGTTTGTCAATCAATGTTGCCAATATTTGGACATAAGGCCTTCACAAAAGCGTCTGGTTAATGTTGATGATGTTAGCCCAGTTTTTTGAGCCAAAGAAACTTCAGAATGACTCCTTGATGGTCGTTTTGGAATCGTTTCATACTAGAGTGTCATATAAGGTGGTGGCAAGGAGGAATGGCTATGAATCCAAAGCTAAACAGGAATCGGCTGTTGGACTTATCACCTACTTTTTTCTATTCAGAAATAGATTTTGTTGGTGGGCCCAAACTGTTAAGTTCGTTTTCTACTTCTTTTCAAAATTTTGCTACACCTTCCTTAGGCCTCAGTTATAGCTATCAGTAAAATCCATCAGTAAAAATTGAAATATCTGGAATCTGAAATTTTTTACTGATGAGCGTTTATAACTATCAGTAAATTTACATCTTCACGCCGCACGGTTGTCCAAAAAGGGAAAAGTCGTGGCAAAAATACAAAATCTGATGTTTTATTTTTATTGTTTTGTTTTTTATTTCTAAGAGAAATATAGACAGGGCTTCAAAAACCGCAAACAAAATAATTTTTTGGCTACTAGTTCAATTTATAGGGCTCTTCAAAGATAGTTAATTTTTTTCTAGAGAAAAAAAAAAGAAAAAAAAAACAAAATTCTTTATTTTCATTTTTGCGATTATGGCATATTGAATAAAAATCTTATTTTTTGTTAATAGTTCCTGGTTTAATTACTTATAAGTAAATTTAAATTTGAAATTGAAAAAAAAAAATTTAAGGTTTTAATAAATGAAACAAAAAAACACCATTTTTTACATTGTATTGAGTTTGAATAGAGCTACAAAAAAATCCATCCAAGTCCATGCATTAAGCCGAATAGGGTATGTGTACCAACCAATTGTTGAGACAAAAAAAAAAATATTTAGCTGCGCATACTTGCGTACTGCCAAGGTTTTGGACTTTGAAAAAAAAAATGAAGGCTTGAGAAAACGCTTACTTTGGCATACCTTGACACACGTAAAAGCTTAGTTCTCTGTTAATAGTAATGCTAGCAACGATGTTAAGGTTTTAATTTTTAGAAAAAATATTATCCATTGTAACTGCATTTACAAATTTTTGTATCTTTTTTTTATTGGTCAGATATTATTTTTTGAAGGATGTTCCGTTGTTCTTGTCCATGATAGTTTTTGACTTTGATGTCAGTTTTTTTTTCGAAAAATGCGTCGTAAACATAACATTTTCTTACTTTATTCTAATAATGATAATAATAATGAATAAAAAAGTCATTTATAAGGTTGTCGAAAAACCCACAAGTATCATAAAATGTATGATACGTACCTACTTGTAAAAACAAGCAACGGATGAAATTTTAATTTTTTTTTTTTGCTTTAGAATAAAAAAAAATATTATTTTGGATTTTATTACGAATATAAATTGATAAAGGTTTTGCAAAATGTTTTACCATATCTACCAATTTTTATAATCTGCCTACTTTCATTTTCCTATTTAAGTAGATTCCTGCAATTACTAAGCTAAAAGGATTATTATAAATCTTAAACTAGGTAAACAAGAGATTAATTTTTTATGACCTACTAATTATATTTAAGATTGAAGGATATGTTTAATTATAGATCCTTATTTTATGGTCCAATAAAACAAGTAGAGAGAAATATTATGTTTTTTCACTTACCCAATAAAAGAACTAATAAGTAATGTATTTTGGGTAGCTTAAATTTCACAGGTAAAATAATCCTTGTACATGTGCAGTGCATGTTTATCTGTTATATAAACTCTGACTATGGATAAACTTCATTAGTTTTCAAAACGTTTGACTAAAGACCGGATCGTGTTAATTTAATTCGAATATGAATATTTCAAACAAAGTCCTTTTGGAACATTTTCCCAATGCTTCGAATTCTGAAGAATTTGTGCAATTGTTTCAGAATCAATACTCCGGAATTAGTGTTAATGAAGAAATTAAAAAGAAACTTCAAAAGTTATATGCTTTATTTAAGCAAAAATGGGCACAAAGTAGTAGACACAAAGAAAGATTTCTCACTAAAAATGAAGAATTTTTGAGTGGAACTTTCAGAGGAAGCACAGGAAGCAAGGAATGAAGATTACAAGCGATATCGATTATCCAATACTCTTAAGGTTTCAAGGAAACGACAAAATGAAGATTTATTTGATATGCTTGCCATATCATCAGATCCACTTGTTTCATCTTTAAGACACGTTAGATCCCAAAAAGAGCTCAAAAAAAGCTACTGTCCAGAGCTGATTAGTCTATTAAATATTAAAAGTGATGATGATGGCAGTGAACTTTTTACTGAAAATTTATAATTATTGTTTAAGATAGTTTATGTATATTTTTTATTTTATATATGTATACCTATATGTTTTTAATTATACTTGATTTTTATTTTTTATTTTTTGGTCCGTTTATTTTTTCCCTTTACTGTTTCACATAAAATATGTCACTTAAAAATGTATAAACCATTATTTATTGACCGCTTAAAGCAAAAAAAAAAAGTTTCTTTGCCAAATTTTCGCATCCACTGTTGTGATGAATTTTATTTTAGAACACCCTATAAGCACTAACGGGGCCATCATTTTGTTTTTATCAACATTTGCAAAACTAAAGACAATTTTTAAAGTTTTACTTCAATTCATTTTTCTATAAATTTCGTTTTTTGAGAAAATCTGTTTTCGGCCGATGATTCCGAAACACCCTGTGAAATAATTTTCTTGAAATGCATTGGTGTAACAGCCCTGAAAATTTCCTTCAAATTAAAAAAAAATTATACCGCTACCTCAATCCGTTCAAAAGTTATGATTTTTGCAACGAGATAAGTCATTTTGGACAACTGTGCGCCGGCCGCCGCAAACAATTTCGTTTTTACTGTTCATCTCATCAGTAATTTTTTTAATGATGGCAGCGGAACAGTAAGAAAATGAAACGCCATCAGTAAAACGAAATGGAATTTTTTTGACATTTGCCAGTCAGTTGTTCAGTAAAATGAAAGGAGAACCGGCATTTAGGCCTAAGAACCAATGAAGTCATGATATACAGGGTGATTCACGAGCGTTGTGCCAAAAAGCTAGAGCGTGTAGGTTGAGTTGAGAAAAGAAATAAAACGTATAGGAGGGGGGGTCTATTCTCCCCCGTTTAGCCGGGAGGAGCAATTTTCTGAAAAATTGACTTATTTTGTTAAAAAAAAATTTTAAAATTCAACGGCTTCGTTTCCAACACCGTGCTACACCTTTCTGGAAAGGCAAAAACTTCTTCTTTCACTTTGTTTTTAAATTAAATTGTTTTAACGAACAGTTTAAAAAAAAAAATTTTTCAAACTCAAAATTTTCAAAAAAAAAAGCAAAAAAAATCATTTTTGAACGAATTTTTTCAAAATTTTATGAAATTAAGTACTAATTTTGTTTTAAAAATTCAATGTCTTTGTTAATTTTTAGTCGAAAACAGAAAACCGGATGCAAAAATGTCTTTTCGTATTTGAGAAATTAAAAAAAAAACCAAAACAACTTTTTTCTAAAAAAATCTTTGTTTTTATTTTTACTTATCTGGACTTTTAGTTTAATTTATTAGTTTAATTTATTAATTTAATTTTTTGTTATTGGAGTTTTATGAGGACTCAATAAAGTAGAAAAGTATTGGAGTTTCCCTGGATTAATCATTTTGTTCATTGACAACGTCTGCCATTGACCTTTCACTACTAGCTCTCCGTGCTCTCGTCGGCGGATTCTTGAAAACATGCTACGACTTGGACGCCATCTTTTGGGTTATCTTTCAGCGTAGAGTCTTTCGGCTTCCCGATCTCGACAATAAGTTAAACCGTAGCAGAAGTTCTTGTCCGCTAACTCTTCTAGAGCGAATGAGTTTGTTATTGTTATGTGTTGATGAGTTAATATTTTAATTGTAAATGGTTGTTAAGTAAATATGCGATGCCTTTTATTTACCTTTACGTTGCTTATTGTTTTGTGGTTTTGTGGTTTTTTCTTAATTTCTCAAAAACGAAAAGACAGTTTTGCATCCGGTTTTCTGTTTTCGACTAAAAATTTACAAACACATTGAATTTTTAAAACAAAATTAGTACTTAATTACATAAAATATTGAAAAAAATAAGTTCAAAAATGTTTTTTTGCTTTTTTTTTTGAAAATTTTGAGTTTGAAAATTTATTTTTTTTAAACTATTCTTTAAAACAATTAAATTTAAAATTAAAGTGAAAGAAAAAGTTTTTGGCTTTTCAGAAAGGTATAACATGGTGTTGTGAACAAAGCCGTTGATTTTTAATATTTTTTTAAACAAAATAAGTCAATTTTTATGAAAATTGCCCCTCCCGGCTAAACGGGGGGAATAGACCCCCCCCCCCTCTCATACGATATTTTTCTTGTCTCAACTCAACGTACACGCTCTAGCTTTTTGGCACAACGCTCGTGAATCACCCTGTATATGACTATCGGGTCACCTAGTTTAAATACTGGAGACTTTGACCAAATACTGCAATTCAAAAGGCAGTTATGTCAAAAATATGTGCGGCAGGTAATTCTCATGTCTTTCTGGGACAGTTTGTGTGATTTTCACCATAAGGTATTCAGTCAAAAAAACTTGGCAGCCTTTAGTTTCCTTAAGAAAAAAAAATTCTACTGGATTTCAGCCAGTAAAATCATTCGATAACAAAAATTTTGATGAGTATGGACACTCCAGATTCCTTGGATGTAGTAATAATTTTTTTGGTTTTTTTTTATACCTTGCCTCAAGAATCTTTTGAATACGCTGAACAAAAATTAACTCTACTTAAGCTTTTATTTTGCTAGGCCTACACAAATAAAAAGACTCACAAATAATGCATGTAAAGCGTATGCATGCTTCAACTTGTATTCAAATGCTTTTGTTCTGTTTTCGTCGTTAGTATAATTTCTAAGTTTCATATACCACACAGAGTTTAAACCTATAATCTTGAACTGTCGAATCTAGATCGGACAAGTTAACATAAGAAATATAAAAGCTACTAGTTTTCTTTTGTACTGAAAAAAAACCGCAAAATCAATCATTAACTTACCTAAGTAATGCATATTTTAAGTTTACACGTGTAATTATTTTTTTAAAATATATCGTTATTTAGATCTCTAACGCTATGTGAAATTTTAAGTTTTTGTATAAGCTTACAGCCTGATTCTCCCCCTTGTGAGGAATCACAAGTCATAAAGCCCATGTGACTATTTCCTGTGAGGATTTTTGTGATTCCATAAGATTTGTCGGATTCTCCCATAATCCTCACAAGAAAAGTCACAACGAAACTCACCACATGAGTAAATAAATTAATAAATTAATATATTTTCAGAAGAAAATCGCGATGGTAAGAGCACTTCGGTGGGGTAACTACAATACTTCGTGGCATTCATGACCGACCACATGTAGCTCCAACAAAAATGACCCAACCAATTCGGAAAGGGTAAAAAATTATGGAGTCAGCTGGGAGAAGCGTTGAATGCCATGAATGGGCCCACCAGGTCAGCCGCAAAATGGAAGGAAGTATGTACATACTGTAATTGTTACAAAAAAGCAAAGTATTTAATTTTGTATATCATGTAGTCACTCTCTCACTGGAAAAATCAGCTGCCATCGAGCTTAACAAAAGTGCTATTTTGTATAGCCATTGGGTCATTGGTGTCTGTCAGGGTTCGTAAAAGCCGTCTTAGCTGTAATCTTATCAATTTTATTAGTTTGTTTAAAATGATGTGCTGTTGTAAAATTGTTACTTTTCATTTACGAAGGAAACTTCGTCAATAATATGCGCCATAATCATTTCAACTTCCATTTTTTTCACTACTCAAAAATCAAAATGTCAAATCTCAAATAATTTGCTAGTTATTACCTGCTCTGAAGGAGATCACAATTTCGATTGTTTTTGTGACTCTCACAAATTGTGACTTTGAGGGAGAATACGAAAAAGTAACAAAATCAATTTCACCTCTTCTTATGACTTGTGAGGTATCAGTGATGATGGGGAGAATCGGGCTGTTAATGATACGAGAACCTTCTATATATTCACTCCGTAAAGCGTAACATGAAATAATGTTCGGAAGTTCTTTATTCGTTGTTCTTTTGCTTTTAGTTCAAGAGACATTATATCTTCAAAGCTGAAGACAACTTAATCTTCAATATCTCTATTCTTTTTGGCGAACAGTGTTCGGCTTTTTTACTAAAATTAATGGTCGTATATCTTCGTTCTCCTTGATTCTCATGATTTTGGGTGACCATCAAACAAGGTATTGTATGAGGTGTTGTTTTGTTTTTTTTTTGTCTAAACTCCATGAAATGTTTCGATATTTTTGGATATGGTTTCATCGTTGAGAATATCGAACTGTATTCACATATCCGTTCAGTAAGCTTTGACAATTCGTTATGATAGGTTTAACGAACAGAAAACCAATAAATCAGTTGGCAGTATTTATAGGCCACTTCGTACATTTTATGGTTGTGCTGTTAACGCTTGTCGACAAACCAGCAACTCTTGAAGCCTAAGAAGCCACTATTTAAGTCACCATTGACGTAACATGGTCGAATTCACATTCGCTATGTGTATCAAATCTTATTTTAAAATTAAATACCATAAAACTATTTACAAAATTATAAAAATAAAATAATTATTTTCAATAAGGGAAAGGTCTTGTTTCAAAGATCTTAAACTAAAAAAAAAAATAGAGTGGCGCCACAGCTCTTGAAGAGCCAAGACCTCAGTGGCTTACTCTCATCAACGATTCTCTGGGTGCGTGTGAAGAATTGAGGGGACCTATAATTTAACGCCGATTCTGAACGGCAAAGTTGAGAAGCAGAAGCACTTTTTCATGACAGATTGATACTCTTGGAAGTTTTGTCAGTTCTTAGCAAGAGGCAGTGCCCGTGAAAGATGAAATAAAAACTATGGGCACGAGAAAGATTTGAACCCACAACGTTCTGCTTAGTTAGTTAGTTACTTCGTTGATTGAAAAAAAAAAATCATTCATCTTAGAACTACAATCAGCCCATACGAGAGACTTGCCACAGGAATGAACTTCGCTGGTTAAATATAGAGCAGCAATGGGAGAGTCTACAATTGGACAAATTGTTTTATATTTAGAGAGATTACTACGGATGCAATGAAAATGTACATTCGGGTGTATACGTGCTTTTTCTTATATTTTTTTTTTCTTATTTTACACGCTTTTTTTTTACTTTTTCTTTGTGAACCTAACATTTTTTGTATCAATTGTTATCTTGTTATTTTAAACAAGCTCTACCAGAAGAGTTTTTGTTGGTGTCCAACAACAAATATGAAAATGTTTGTCAATCAATGTTGCCAATATTTGGACATAAGGCCTTCACAAAAGCGTCTGGTTAATGTTGATGATGTTAGCCCAGTTTATGAGCCAAAGAAACTTCCGAATGACTCCTTGATGGTCGTTTTGGAATCGTTTCATACTAGAGTATCATATAAGGTGGTGGCTGTTGGACTTATCACCTACTTTTTTCCATTCAGAAATAGATTTTGTTGGTGGGCCCAAACTGTTAAGTTCGTTTTCTACTTCTTTTCAAATCAGTAAAATCCATCAGTAAAATTGAAATATCTGGAATCTGAAATTTTTTACTGATGGGCGTTTATAACTATCAGTAAATTTACACCTTCACGCGCGCCGGCCGCCGCAAACAATTTCGTTTTTACTGTTCATCTCATCAGTAATTTTTTTAATGATGGCAGCGGAACAGTAAGAAAATGAAACGCCATCAGTAAAACGAAATGGAATTTTTTTTTGACATTTGGCAGTCAGTTGTTCAGTAAAATGAAAGGAGTACCGGCATTTAGGCCTAAGAACCAATAAAGTCATAATATATATCAATAGAAAGGTTTTTTTGTCTTCTTTAACTTTTGCTATAGCAGTAAGTCCCAAATCGCTGTGTGGAAAAAGTTATTGCACAATAAAGTCATTCACAAACAGTAAGTGATTTCTTGTTTTCATCTTGACCTTGGATCCAATAACGACATGATGTATATCAATTAAAAGTTTTTTTGTGTACTTTAACTTTTGTTTCGGCAAGAAGTCCCAAATCACTGTGGGGAAAAAGTTATTGCACAATTAAGTCATTAAAAAAAAGTGTTTGCTTGCTTCCATCATAATATGTATATGTAATAGAAAAGCTTTACAATAGAAAACAAAACATAACTTATTTTTATCCTTGAATGACTTAATTATGCAATAACTTTTTCCCCACAGTGATTTGGGACTTCTTGCCAAAACAAAAGTTAAAGTACACAACAAAACCTTTCAATTGATATACACGGATGAAAACACGAAATCACTTATTACTTGTGAATGACTTTATTGTGCAATAACTTTTTCCACACAGCGATTTGGGACTTACTGCCGTAGCAAAAGTTAAAGATGACAAAAAAACCTTTCCATTGATATATATCATTTCGTTATTGGTTCCTAGGCCAGCTTCCATACATTTTTGCCGGTTCTCCTTTCATCAGTAAGATTTATAAAATGGATTTGTTAATAATATTTAACACTAAATGCATCCTTTTTTTTGAAAAAAATAGTCGAAATGTATTTTCAACTTATTTCATCAAAATTTTCCTCAAAATATAAGATTAAAGTATTCAAAATAGCAAAACAGAATGTTTACTGATGGATTTTACTGATAGCTATAACTGAGCCCTTAGACTGATTTGTTGTGAAACCATTAGCAATACCTCGGTTTTTTCCATAAAACTGATTTAAACTTGAACTTGGTGAGTATTTGTTGAATTCGACCTTAAAAAGGTAAATTTGCATTAATATTTTCATTATTGCTTTGTTGAGAATTGTTTACGTTTGCTCCGCTTTCAATTCCGACAACTAAATAACAGGCAAATAATATTCAGACAGAAAAATCACAACATTTCCCATGAAAACAAAAAAAAAATTGCCGATAGGATTTTTCCATAGGATTTTTTTTTCCCAATTACGAAAAGTTCCCGATACTAATTTTTCGAATATGGGAAAAAATCCATGGGAAAAGAAGTTCCCGATAACCCCAAATATTTGGATTGTTTCATTTATTTCTCTCGACAAAGGCTTATTTTTTTATAATAAGCACGCACTCAAGGGGTTTTTGTTCCCTTTTTATGCCAAAGCACAGTGCGAGCATTTGGGAAAGTGGGATAGATGGAGAGGGTTTAGGATGAGGTGTCGGTTAACATTGGTCTTGAATTCCTGAACACTGCAGTGACTGGGAAAGACAGAATGTGGAAGAGAGTTCCATATTCGCGTAGTACGGTTTAACGATTCTCTGAACATGACCGTACGTCCGAAGTTGGGCTCGAGGGTGAACTGATGGGCATTCCTGGAGGCGCGGTTATTACGGTTGAATATCTTAAGGGGAGGAATGCAACTGGCTATTTCACTAGAGCATAAACCATTGAAGTAACGGTAAAAGAGTGTGAGGCATGAGACATTACGTCGATGTTCAAGTGACGTAAATGTCTCAACGATGGTATATATATGGTCATCAATCATCTTAAATGCTCTGCTCTGGATACTGTCCAAAAGTCTTAAGTACGTTACTGTACATTACCAGCCCAAACGTGGGAGTTGTACTCAAGCTTTGGACGTATGTAAGTTTTGTAGATGGTAGCCAGATCAGAAGGGGAAAAAGAATTCTTGCATCGTCTTAAAAAACCTAAACATCTAGCGGCATTTTTGGCGACATCGCATATGTGATCATTCCACAAGAGGTGGTCGGTGATACACATACCGAGAATCTCGAGATGCTCAGTTTCACTGATGCAAGTGCCACTCATGGACAGTGGCAATGGGGGTTTAGGTTTATGTATATCTCGCTTCAACGATACAAGACAGCATTGAGTTTTCGAAGCATTAAACTCTACGCGGTTTCTTATTCCCCATTGTACAATGCTGTTTAAGTCAGAGTTTAATGAGCTTATCATATTAAGCCGTTGCAGATCCACATCCGAAGAGGACGGATGTGAGTTTGGGAACGAATATGAAAAGCTAAGGGTACTATCGTCAGCGAAACAATGAATTGGGTTAGAAGTTACAGACAAGAGATCATTTATTAAAATGAGAAAGAGGGTCGGGGACAAAACAGAGCCCTGGGTCACACTAGCATTTATTTTGTGGGTTTCAGACTTGAACCCGTCCAACACAACTTGTATAGAACGGTTCGAAAGAAAGTTTCTAATCCAACGAAGAAAGGATTCATCAATACCGAAAGCACGCATTTTCGATAAGAGAGCCTGGTGCCAAACTCTATCAAATGCCTTTGAAATATCAAGTGCAACAATCTTACTTTCTCCAAAACGATGTAAAGATTTGTTCCACTGTTCGATGAGATATGCCATCAAATCACCAGTGGACCTGTTGCTGCGAAAGCCGTACTGCCGGTCATTAAGAAGCTTTCGTTCTTCAAGATATTTCTGAAGCTGATAATTTATTAGCGTTTCCATGACCTTAGAAAGAAGGGTCGTTAGTGCAATCGGACGATAATTGGAGGCTGGAGGGAGAGGAGGATTTGCCTTTTATAGGTATAGGCTGGACAAATGCTGTTTTCCAACTACTCGGAACGAGCCCAGAAGAATAGGATAGATGTAAAAGCTTACGCAAGGGTTTTGCCAGCGTGGAAGAACACCTCTTCAGATCAACAGCGATTATATATAATAACTATTCGATTTTTTTTTTAAGAGTTATTTAAGAAAATAACACTTAAGCTCTTATGGCTTATTGCGAATTAAAAAAAAAAAATTGCATATCTGCAGTTAAGTTGTTTTGCTATGTATATTTTTTTCAAACAAATTTCTTAAATTGAGTTAGGCTGTTATGGTACTTTAAAGTTTAATTACTTATTTGTCTGTGTGCAGTTAGGCCGTTTTGCCTTCAGTGAAATCTCGCGATAAAAGAGTTTATACCGAGTTAAGCTTTTTTAAACCAGTGTTTTAAACAATGAACACCATGATTTTAAGATGAGATAAATGCAACAGCGACTCTTTGGATGCGGATTCGTCGTGGGAAGCAGACTCAGGCCAAAAGTCTTCAGCTACAAATGCGTAAGCGAACGCATCACGACGATCCGAATCAAGTCTAAATTCGGCAACATTAGCTTAATATGCGCGCATGCCCCCACAGAAGAGAAAAAGGACGACACCAAAGACGAATACTACGAGCTCCTCGACAAAACATATGAGCAATGTCCTAGCTATGACATGAAAATTGTCCTCTGCGATTTTAACGCAAAGCTGGGAAAAGAAGGCATCTTTGGAAGAACAGTCGGAAAGCACAGCCTGCACGACACCACTTCCGACAACGGATTCAGGCTGATCGATTTTGCTGCGGGACGAAATGTTGTGGTAGCAAGCACCTGGTTCCCACATCTCAACATCCATAAAGGTACATGGAGATCTCCTGATCAATCAACCGTCAACCAGATTGATCACATTGCGATCGACGGGAGGCACTTGTCCAGCATTCTAGATGTTCGAACTTTCCGAGGAGCCAACATCGACTCGGACCACTACCTCGTCGTAGCCAAGGTAGTGCTTTGAATATCCCGACAACGGCCAAAACAAGGAAATGCTGCAAGAAAATTCGACGTCGGACGGTTACAATCGCAAGAGATCGCCAGATCCTTCTCTGATCGAGTGTCAAGTAACCTCTTAAGGAGTCCTATGCCGCCAACATCAAGTATCGAAGACCAGAACATTGCCAGAATGCAGTTAGAGATGCCGCCTCTAATGTGATGGGTTTTACACAGCCACCAAAACGAAACCCCTGGTTTGACGAAGAATGCAGGCAGGCCCATGAAGCCAAGCAGGAGGCATACAAAGCGGCGCTGCAAAGA
Organism: Sphaerophoria taeniata; assembly: GCA_943590905.1. Taxonomy (NCBI): domain Eukaryota; kingdom Metazoa; phylum Arthropoda; class Insecta; order Diptera; family Syrphidae; genus Sphaerophoria; species Sphaerophoria taeniata. Next base: position 34,280,151 of record OX016541.1, read on the forward strand.
AGGACAAGAGCTGCTCGTGAGCTCTACGAGCAAAAGAGGAGAGAAGAACGCCGGCTTCTCAGGAGAAAAAAGAGAGAGCATGAGAAGCGTCAGATCGAAGATGTTGAGAGAGCTAACAGCAGGAATGAAGTTCGGAGTCTTTATCGGAAGGTAAAACAGCTGGCTCAAGATCATCGAGCAAGAACCGATGCCTGCAGAGATCAACAAGGGAACATCATAGTAGAACCGCAGTCAGTGCTGGGGATTTGGAAAGACCACTTCTCTAGACTGTATAACGGCGACGACGAACAGAACCCTGCCGTCAGACAGGAGCCTTTTATCATACACGATGACAGCCAACAATTCCGTGAACCCGACCTAGAAGAAGTGAAAACAGCAATATCACGGCTGAAATCCAACAAAGCCGCTGGAGCAGATGGTCTAGCTGCCGAGCTGTTCAAAGCCGCAGGCGACGATCTAGATAGGAGCATGCACCAAATCATCTGTAAGATATGGTCGGAGAAATGCATGCCCGATGAATGGAACCTCAGCATTGTTTGCCCGATCCTTAAAAAGGGAGATCCTCTAAACTGCGCCAACTACAGAGGAATCAGTCTGCTTAACATCGCCTACAAGATCCTCTCTGCCGTAATAATGTGAACGTCTGAAGCCTTTCGTCGACAATCTGATTGGTCCTTATCAATGTGGCTTTAGGCCAGGAAAGTCTACCATCGACCAAATTTTCACGTTGCGGCAGATCCTGGAAAAACCTATGAACTCCAAATCGATACCCACCACCTCTTCATTGATTTTAAGGCCGCGTATGACAGCATCTACAGAGACGAACTGTATAAACCTATGTCTAGTTTTGGCATCCCTGCCAAGCTCGTTCGCTTGTGCAAAATGACGATGGAGAACTCACGCTGCTCTATCAAGGTTGGCAATGAGCTTACGGAATCATTCGACGTCAAAAAAGGATTCAGACAAGGCGATGCACTGTCGTGCGATTTCTTTAACATCGTTCTTGAGAAGATAGTCCAAAACTCCAGCGTCAACAACAGAGGCACCATCTTCTATAAATCTGTTCAACTTCTTGCGTACGCCGACGATATTGATATAATGGGAAGAACACAGCGTGATGTCAATGGCGCCTTTGTGAGAATTGAGACAGAAGCGGAAAAAATGGGTTTAGCGGTAAATGAGGGAAAAACGAAGTACATGCTGTCTTCGAGGAAGGACACTCAACATCGAAGGCTCGGACAGAACGTCACAATAGACGCATACAACTTCGAGGTAGTTAAGGAGTTTGTCTACCTAGGCTCCGCTATCAACACGGGCTATAACACCAGCGCCGAGATAAGACGAAGAATTACTCTTCCTAATCGCTGTTTCTTTGGGCTAAGAAAGCAACTGAGTGGGAAAGCGCTATCTCGAGCAACTAAGGTAGGTAAAACTGTACAACACCCTCATCATCCCTGTCCTGCTATATGGTGCAGAAGCATGGACCCTGACAAAATGGGATGAATGTGCCTTAGGCTGTTTCGAGAGGAAAGTTCTTCGGGTCATCTTTGGCCCCGTGTGTATTGATGGGGAATGGAGAAGGAGATACAACAGCGAACTTTACGGGCTGTACAACGACGTGAACCTAGCCAGAAGAGTCAAGGTCCAGAGACTCAGATGGCTCGGTCATTTAGAGCGCATGGACACCAATGTTTACGAATGGAAAGCCTTCGACACTATTCCCGAGGGACGCAGAAGGAGAGGAAGACCGCGACTCAGGTGGCGCACACAAGTGGAAGAGGACCTCAATCAACTTGGAGTGCAAAACTGGAGACAGCTAGCTAGGGACCGAGCTGACTGGCGGAGACTGTTGTTAGAGGCCCAAGTCCACACAGGACTGTAGTGCCACCTTAAGCAAGTATTTATACGTAAAACATCTTGTTAAAATATAATGTAAATGTATATCACACATCATTAGAATTATAATAAAAAACCATTAACTAAATTCGGCACGTTCTGCGAGTTTCTTCGCCAATTTCATCATTTGCATTGCAATGCTCTGCTCGACATTTTATTCTCAGTTTTTTTTTCAATTCACACACTTTTATTTTTACAATCACTTTTTAAATAAATAACTCACTTTTAAATGTTTCACTATTTGTTTTGTTTGGATGCGACCGGTCACAACAAGCCTAAATCAAGTTATGACTCATCTCCCCACGATTTTGAATTTAATTTATTCGAGACAGAAAAACCTATGTCTACTTAGATTCGCGATTTTTCAAATTCAAATACGGAATAACAGCCTAACTCGAGGTATTGTTTTGAAATTACTAGAATGGAGGATGCCATAACATAAAGTGACCAGATCCAATGACTTAAAATGTGGGACAAATCAACAATTTTTATCCGAAATGAACTGTATACACAATTTTTGTTTTCAAATGTGGGACATTTTATTTTCATTAAAATAGTTCACAAAATATTGAGGAAAAACAAAAATCTATAGCAAAACTTAACAAAAAACAAAATAAATAAAATCAATTCATAAAAAAACAACTCTAAGAAAAACAACTTAAAATCAGGCAATCATTCGAGATCATTCGATTAGATTAGATAAGATTTTTTTATTCAATAATTCATGGAAATATACATAGTTTTTGAAATAAAAGTTACAAGCACTGCATTATTGAAATCATTCGAATGATTTCTCAAACCCTGCTACAACTGCTACTCTTCAAAGTTCAAATCTCAAATGAAAAAAAAATCGATGATTTTATTAGTATTCGAATTACTATTATTATCATTCGAATGCAAATAATCGATTATTAGCATTCGAATGAAAAATCATTCGAATGAATAATCGATTATTAATAATCGAATGAAAAATCATTCGAATGAAAATAGTACTCGAATGAAAAGAATCGATTATTAGTATTCGAATGCAAGAATGATGATAATTTAAAATTTTAAATCGAATGACGATTTTATTTCTAGTTGAATTTGCAATTCTTTGCAATGGATTTTTGTTTATGAATTTTGGTTAGATTTTTTAAGTGCGAACAAAAATTTGTATTTTGAGTTATTCTTTTTTTTCATTTTTTTTTTAAAGCATAGCTTTGGTCTGTAAACTTTCAATATGCATGTTGGAAGCTGCACAAGAACTCCTTACCAGAGCTCTATGAACCCCATTTGGCAGAATATTGCCATACCTACTACGTCGGCGTCATCTGAGAGAGGGTATTTTCTAAGGCAGGTCTATTGACGAATGACCATCGTAGCTGCCTTTCTGAGAAAAATTTGGACAATATAATTTTCTTAAATAGTTATTTCTCTCATGACGAACTCTTTTATTTTAATGTAATCATTTTAAGATTTTGTTCACTTTGATTTTTTTTTTAAACTTTTTTTTTGTATATATTTTTATTTATATAGGTAGATATTTTTTTTTAATTTGAATTAACAAATATTAATTAATATTGGCATTCATTATTATAACTGTAAAATAGCTCATTGTGCACTGTAAACTTTAAATTTTTCACCATTTTCATTCGATTTCGTAATTCGAATGATCATTCGATTATTCAAATCATTCGAATACTATTTTCTGGATTATTGAAATCATTCGATTATGCCAATCACTAATAGGCTAATAGTAGATCCGAGAAGCCGAATTCTGTGTTTGTTCCAGTATACCGCAGAATTGGCGTTTTCAGTTTTTATATACTTTGTCCTTGATAAATCTGTTTGTGCCAATGTGATTATAGATGACGCCAGTCTCGAATGAGGCCATGTACTATAGTTTTCTTATACTATGGTTTTGTATTCTTTTGAGTTTTGACAATCAGACATGAAGATAACTATGAGTCTGTTCAGTGGTCATACATTTGATTTGTAAAGAGCTTGTAGCATTCAGTGAAACCAAAACAAAACAAAAAAAAAACCAGAGAAAAGTGAGTGATCATTTTTAGAAAACCTTTTTGGACATCTTTTGTTTTGTGGGTTATGCGTTTGACATTTTCGGTTTTTTGGGACAATTGTGGGACAATTTTCAGTGTGGGACAGACGACGTAAATGTGGGACTGTCCCACGTAATGTGGGACGAATGGTCACTTTGCCATAACAACCTATCTTAAGTTAGGTGCACTAAAAATCTAAAATTTAATTTTCCATAACAGCCTAACTCAAGTTAGGAAAATTATTTTTTTATTTTGCATTGGGGAATAACAGCCTAACTTGAGTTAAGAAATAGAAAAAAAAAACAATTTTTAAATATGGGAAGACAAAAACTTTCCTAACTCAACTTATGATTTTATGGCAATTTTTTTTTTTATCTAGATCATAGTGGTTTATCTTGAGATAGGTTTTTATGGCAAATCTAAATATTTATACTTAAAAAACTTAACTTAAGTTATGAAACCGCCGTTATGAAAAATCATATATTTTTCAAGTTAAGTCTTTTTGGCTTATGACATTTTTAAAAAACTGACTTAAGCTGTTAGGTTTTTTGTTTATAACTTTCGTTTAAGAAAAGATACAGATCTGAAATTTTGAGTGACGATAGAGTTTAATTTTCTTAACACGGCTACATAAATAAGTCATTTACGACCTAACTCGACTTAAGCGGTTATGGATTCTGACCACAGACTTAAGATCGACTTTTTCCGGCTATCGAAATATCGATCATAAATTCCTATCGTGAATGTGTCGGTTGGGAAAGAAACTTTTCGATTTCAAAGTCGATCCTTAGTACCTACACGCATAGCTGGGCATTAACGGCCATTTTTTCGTTAATCCGTTAATCGTTAATTAACGAAGTTAACATTCCCATTAACGGATTAACTTTTCAGTTAACTTCAAAAAAAATTTAACGATCGTTACATTTTCCAAAGTCCGTTAATCGTTAATCGAACACAAATACCATACAGATGCGACCGTAAGATTACCTACCTCATCAGCAGAGTGGAAAATCTAGCCACGATCTAATGGTAAATGACATTAAATTTTCAAAACCAGTGGTCGGACAGACTTTTCCTGGGCCTTTTGGTGGCTGAATTGCACTTCCGGTTGCGTTTTTTGGTGTCAGCTTATACCATGGGGAAATTGGAAAAAGTTAGTAGAAGTCAATAGACATTTCGTCGAAGATACCAAATCATATGGTCGGACAGAAATAACCCGGGCCTTTCCCTTTGTCCGCCCATCTTAAAAACGGTATTTTTGGTGTCGTCCTACCTCATCGGGTGAGTGGGCAAATGGGGTATCAAATGAAAGTTTAGAATGTCTACATTAAGAATCTACTGGTCGTCAGTCAAAGGACGTAGAGAGTGTAAGTGGCGGAGGCAGCAACGCGAGTAACAACGACAATGAGGATGACTTTTTCAACTGTGTTACTCAATCTTCAGAAAAACCTAAGAACAACAAATCATTAAGAAGCAAAGCTAAAAGTCTCGTAAAAACGTGGCTAGATTTGAAGTCAAAAGACTCGTTAAATGAAGCGGCATTCGGGGAACAAGTGTTGACAAATCTGTTTCTCCAATACAATACTGCCATACCCTTAAGCGCTGCTGTTGAACGTCTCCTCTCCACGGGCAAGGATATACTTCAGCCGAAAAGAGCCTCGCTTTCCGACGAGAATTTCAACATGCTATTGTTCATGAAGGGGAACAAACACATTCATATACATGACTGAATAAGCTGTTGTTTTAACACTTAAACTCTTATAAAATATAATTTACTATATTAAAAACAAAAATTTACTTGTCTTTTCTTGTTTCCAACTTCCAATTTTTATTAGAAAATAAAATTTTTATGGCGTGTTAACGGATTAACGATTAACGTTAACTTGCGTTAATTTTTCTTAAATTTAACGTTTTAACTGTTAACGAAGTTAAATTTTTAATTAACGGATTAGCGATTAACGAAGTTAACTTTTTGATTAACGGTGCCCAGCTATGCCTACACGCAAAAATTATTATCCAAAAAGCAGATAGAAGTTTAATAATTTGATAAATTTCATTGCATAAGTGAAAAAAAGGATCAGTCCAGCAGCGCAGACTTTCGATGTTTACGCAATCACCATCTCTTGCAAGGAAATAATCGCAGTGGAAGAACTACTTTGTAGCGTATTTAACAAATTTTGTTGTAGCGAGCATCGTTCCATTTTTAGTATTGCCGTCTTGTATGTCAAATGTTAAAAGATGATAGCTTCAAATTACAGCTGCGCTTATAGTGTATTCAAGATTAAACCTGCTATAGGAGTACCAATAGTTTACCTAAGAGCACGATAATTGAAGCGTTGAGAATGAGAAGGGATTAAGTGACATTTTTTTTTTTTCAGTTGACAACTTAAATTTTGGTCGTACTGGCTCTTTTCTAGTCCCATTAGTTACGAAGTTAGCCTTAGATAAAGGGGATAACTAAATTTTTCTTTTTATCTTGTGTACGGCATAAAGCTGATAAAATCACTTAACACTTTTATGAGCCCAGAACGAATTTGGAGTGTATATTTTTTTTTGCAAAAAGGTGTTAACTGCTCGCTCATCACCTTTATGCAATTAAAAAAAAATCTTCAATAACGTAGATATAAGGTAACAAGATTTTAAAATGGGTAAAGGATGATGTATGTTATTCGCACGTACAATCCTATACATAATGTTGTATTATTCTCCTACAGTCCTACACTACGGCCTATTATCTCATAGTGCCATTTAGTTAAGGAGAAATAAGGGAGGGGTGGGGGCGCTAAAGCCACTTTGTGGTATTGAGGTATGAGATCATGTCTTTGATTTTGAATTCTGAGAGTTCCTCAATACTATTAAAGAACTCTCTACTTAAGTGGAGTGCTCTTTTCCTAGCCAAGGCCGGACAATGGCAGAGAAAGTGTGGGAATGTTTTATTTTCATCCTGATCCTCAAAGCTACGGCAGAAAGTGTTATATGGTATACCCAATTTTATCAGTGCCCTGTGAAAGTAGCAACAGTCCTAGATATAACGCAACTGGTGAAGCTATTCCACCTATTGTTTGCTTCTGATATGTATTTGGTCAGGATATTGCCCTTCACAATTCCAAGACGAGCATATTATACTCTCTTGGAGTTGAGAAGGGCAATATCCTGACCAAATACACATCAGAAGCAAATCATAGGTGGAGTAGTTTAACGAGTTGCGTTACATCCAGGAAAATCTGGCCCGCCTATAACAAACCAAAATCAATCAATTTAATTTCCAAACCAAGGCATGACATAGCAAGGATTGTCGCTACCTGCACAGGGCATTGGCCTGTAGGGGAGCATGCGGCAAAATTGGGTATACCACATAACCCTTTCTGCCGCAGCTGCGAGAACCGGGATGAAAAAGAAACAGTCCCACACTTTCTCTGCCATTGTCCGGCCCTGGCCAGGAAAAGAGCACTCCACTTGGGTAAGGAATTCTACAACGGTATTGAGGAACTCTCAGAATTCAAGATCAAAGATTTGATCTCATACCTAAATAGCACAAAGTGGCTTTAACCCCTTATTTCTCCCTCACTAAAGGGTACTATGAGATAATAGGCCGTAGGGTAGGAGAATAAAATTACATTTTATATTTTACATAGGACTGCATGTGCGGAACGTGCACCATCCATAGCCCATTTTCAAATCCAATCAGAATCTCACGAGGTATGGTATCAAAACGGCGCACTCAGCGCTAATTGTGCCCTGCGCGAAGCAGGACAGCCATTTCTACCTACCTACCTATATTATACTCTCACTGCCAATGAGTTATGAATGGCTGATCCTTGCCTAGCTAGCTCGTCTGCCTTCTCATTTTCCTCATAGCCCCTATGGACCAATTTAGAGGATGATAAAGCTGAATTAATGGCTTTAATAGCTGCCTGACTATCTGTTAGTATAGCTATATTTTGGGTTTTTTGGATATTTTAAGGGCTATACAAGCTTCCTTTATCACTTACAATTCTGCCTGGAATACACTGGGAGAGTCGGGAAGTCTATAGGATTTTGAAATCTTCTGAGATTCACAGAAGACACTTTCACCAACACCGTATTACATCTTCGAACCATCCGTGAAGATAGTTGTTTCGAAGTCTTTTGTCACATCGCCATCCTCCCAGTTGGTTCTTGACGGGAGCCGGAAGCAAGACTCTAAACTTCTTTGAGGTATTTAGGGTAGGGATTCAGTAGTCGGTGGTTGTAGAAAGTATGTCTGATGGTATCAGGCTTGTTTGATTGCAGTGCCCCAAGGATTTGGTTTTCCAGCAACCTATTTACTTGAGTCTCAAGATACTGCAACACACCTGATATTTAATGAGAAGGTTAATCGGAAGAAGGTCCAGGATGACGTTAAGTGCATCTGTTGGACAGGACCTAATTGCTCGTGATATCTCTACACAATCATTTCTCTGCACCTTTGTAAGCTTGTTTACTATGTAAGATTTGCTGAGAGCGGGCCACCAAACAATGGATCCATAAACAAGTATCGGTCTTACAACCGCTGTATATGTCCATTTTATCATTTTTGACTGGAGGCCCCACTTTTTGCCGAAGGTTTTGTTGCAGGCGTAGAAGGCGACACACGCCTTCCTCACCCGTTCTTCAATAATAAGCTTCCAGTTTAATTTGGTGTCTAGTATTACGCCCAGATATTTAGCACTGGAAGACACTGTAGTGTTTGATCGTTTAACCGAGGGCGAGTGAAAGGTGGCACTTTGGTTTTGGTGGTAAAAATCATCAACTCGGTTTTGATGTTGTCCAAATGTCCACAGCTCGCAGCCCAGGTGCTTACTTCCTTCAAAGCCATATTAGTGATTTCACTGATCACGCTTGGAAATTTTCCTGAAACTAGAAAGACCAAATCATCGGCGTACGCAATCGCTTTCACTACACTGCTCTCGAGTTTCACAAGAATGCTGTTCATGACCAAAAGCCATAAAAGAGGCCACAGTACACCTCCTTGGGCTGTTCTTCTGCTGGCATAGTTGGTACACATTGAATAACCTAACTTGATTGAATCCTCCTATTACTTAGCATGGATATTATTCATCTTCTAAGGTTATTAGATTAATCCCCTTCATAAAAAAAAACAAAAAAAAAATAAAGTTAAAAATAATTCTTCATGCATAAAGGTGCTAGGTACATTTTTTTGTCCAAAACAACACTTTTTAATGAATTTAAATAAAATGTTTTGCTATAGGTACCTTTTTTGTGACCCTTTTCTAAATTTCCATCACTTTCAGAAAAAAAGTTAAAAGCCAAAAACTTTAAACGAAGATTACTCGAAACTCGAAATATGTCACTTAACCCCTTCTCATTCTCAACGCTTCAGTTCTAACAAGTTCTAAGGATGGTCATATACATTACTTCAATTATCAGCGAAGTGTTTGGAAGCGTTTCAAATTCAAACAACTTACTTACTTACTTAAGGTGGCGCTACAGTCCGGTGTGGACTTGGGCCTCAACCAACAGTCTCCGCCAGTCAGCTCGGTCCCTAGCTAGCTGTCTCCAGTTTTGCACTCCAAGTTGATTGAGGTCCTCTTCCACTTGTGTGCGCCACCTGAGTCGCGGTCTTCCTCTCCTTCTGCGTCCCTCGGGAATAGTGTCGAAGACTTTCCGGGCCGGAGCATTGGTGTCCATGCGCTCTAAATGACCGAGCCATCTAAGTCTCTGGACCTTGACCCTTCTGGCTAGGTTCACGTCGTTGTACAACCCGTAAAGTTCGTTGTTGTATCTCCTTCTCCATTCCCCATCAATGCACACGGGGCCAAAGATGACCCGAAGAACTTTCCTCTCGAAACAGCCTAAGGCACATTCATCCGATTTTGTCAGGGTCCATGCTTCTGCACCATTTAGCAGGACAGGGAATATGAGGGTGTTGTACAGTTTTACCTTAGTTGCTCGAGAGAGGGCTTTTCCACTCAGTTGCTTTCTTAGCCCAAAGAAACATCGATTAGCAAGAGTAATTCTTCGTCTTATCTCGGCGCTGGCTGGTGTTATTGCCCGTGTTAATAGCGGAACCTAGGTAGACAAACTCCATTACTACCTCGAAGTTGTATGCGTCTTTTGTGACATTCTGTCCGAGCCGTCGATGTTGGGTGTCCTTACTCGAAGAGAGCATGTTTTTCGTTTTTCCCTCATTTACCGCTAAACCCATTTTTGCCGCTTCTGTCTCAATTCTCACAAAGGCGCCATTGACATCACGCTGTGTTCTTCCCATTATATCAATATCGTCGGCGTACGCAAGAAGTTGAACAGATTTATAGAAGATGGTGCCTCTGTTGTTGACGCTGGAGTTTTGGACTATCTTCTCAAGAACGATGTTAAAGAAATCGCACGACAGTGCATCGCCTTGTCTGAATCCTTTTTTGACGTCGAATGATTCCGTAAGCTCATTGCCAACCTTGATAGAGCAGCGTGAGTACTCCATCGTCATTTTGCACAAGCGAACGAGCTTAACAGGGATGCCAAAACTAGACATAGCTTTATACAGTTCGTCTCTGTAGATGGTGTCATATACGCGGCCTTAAAATCGATGAAGAGATGGTGGGTATCAATTTGGAGTTCATAGGTTTTTTCCAGGATTTGCAGCAACGGGAAAATTTGGTCGATGGTAGACTTTCCTAGCCACATTGATAAGGACCAATCAGATTGTTGACGAAAGGCTTCAGACGTTCACATATTACGGCAGAGAGGATCTTTTAGGCGATGTTAAGCAGACTGATCCCTCTGTAATTGGCGCAGTTTAGAGGATCTCCCTTTTTCAGGATCGGGCAAACAATGCTGAGGTTCCATTCATCGGGCATCCATTCCTCCGACCATATCTTACAGATGATTTGGTACATGCTCCTATCTAGATCGTCGCCTGCGGCTTTGAACAGCTCGGCAGCTAGTTCATCTGCTCCAGCGGCTTTGTTGGATTTCAGCCGTGATATTGCCGTTTTCACTTCTTCTAGGTCGGGTTCACGGAATTGTTGGCTGTCATCGTGTATGATAAAAGGCTCCTGTCTGACGGCGGGGTTTTGTTCGTCGTCGCCGTTGTACAGTCTACAGAAGTGGTCTTTCCAAATCCCCAGCATTGACTGCGATTCTACTATGATGTTCCCATGTTTATCTCTGCAGGCATCGGTTCTTGCTCGATGACCCTGAGCCAGCTGTTTTACCTTCCGATAAGATCTCCGAACTTCATTCCTGCTGTTAGCTCTCTCAACATCTTCGATCTGACGCTTCTCATGCTCTCTCTTTTTTCTCCTGAGAAGCCGGCGTTCTTCTCTCCTCTTTTGCTCGTAGAGCTCACGAGCAGCTCTTGTCCTTCTTTGCAGCTCCGCTTTGTATGCCTCCTGCTTGGCTTCATGGGCCTGCCTGCATTCTTCGTCAAACCAGGGGTTTCGTTTTGGTGGCTGTGTGAAACCCATCACATTAGAGGCGGCATCTCTAACTGCATTCTGACAATGTTGCCACTGGTCTTCGATACTTGATGTTGGCGGCATAGGACTCCTTAAGAGGTTACTTGACACTCGATCAGAGAAGGATCTGGCGATCTCTTGCGATTGTAGCCGTCCGACGTCAAATTTTCTTGCAGCATTTCCTTATTTTGGCCGTTGTCGGGATATTCGTAGCATTACCTTGGCTACGACGAGGTAGTGGTCCGAGTCGATGTTGGCTCCTCGGAAAGTTCGAACATCTAGAATGCTGGACAAGTGCCTCCCGTCGATCGCAATGTGATCAATCTGGTTGACGGTTGATTGATCAGGAGATCTCCATGTACCTTTATGGATGTTGAGATGTGGGAACCAGGTGCTTGCAACCCTTCTCTGAAATTGGCGAGAATGAAAAATGAAACAATTGAACTTACTGTATGCTGCAGTTTTATTTCAGATTTATTTTATCGAAAAGGCTTTTTGTTTGGAACATGAAAACAGTTTAAACACGTTTTTCTTTTTTTGTTTATGGAAACCACCTCTCGGAAAAATTTCATCAATCAATGCAATAAAAAAAATTAACAAACTATAATGGTGTAAACAATAGCTTAAAATTATTACGGTTTTGTTTCAAACTTTTTTAATATCACATTATGTTCGGTTTTTTTCCTTTTTATTATCAGAATATTTCATAGTTTTAGTTAATTTTAGTACAAATTAGTTTTTTTTCTTTTTTTCATCAATTTTCTTTATTTTCTTGTAATTCATTTATCTTGGTTCGACTTAAAAATTGTTTAAGAATAATTATTTTAGTTAACAATTTAAAAATAGATTACATATCATTTGTTTTTGTTGTTGCTTTTCCTATTTTAAATTAACTTGGTTTTTGGACCTGTCCAAGAGACAGAAATACTTTTTTTTTGTATTTTTGATCACATATTCGTTTCGGTTTAAGCAATTTCGATTTCGACTAATAGTAAAAAAATAGTTAAGAATACATTTTTGTGAGTTTTGATTTTGTGTATGTATGAGTGTATAATGATTTAGTGAGAACAAAAAATAAGGCTTTTGGTAAATTTTAAACTAAATCCAAAGGCGTGGTACCAATGAATTTTGAAAGGCAGTCATGGAGTTCATTCAATAGATTTTTGTTTGATTCTTTTAAATGCCAAGTTTTGGGATTCTTTTTGTTCAGCACATTTTGTATTTTTTTGCTATTGTTTGTATACAGTTATAATTACGTTACTAGTATTAATGAAATGCATGAAATGTACGTTTGATATTGAGTATGTTTGATTTAAAATTCCTTAATGCCAATGCATTTGACACACAAAGATGGGGCTAATATGATTGATTATAAGAATGTTTTGATTTGTTTACTTCGTCCGAAGTAGGGTATTGAGATTTGAGACTGTTGAAGGAACTCAACCGAAGCGGTTGAGGGCAAAACTGTCGATGACATTTGCAGTGTTGGCATCCAATCCGCAAATTTCCAAGATATTCTCATTTCGCTCAGTGGAATAGGTCATGGATTTCTTGTGCCTCAACAGACTAATGATGACAAACCTGGAAACAAACAGAGTTGATGAATTTTTGTATGAGTTTGAAGGACACGTCAATGATTAAGTGTTCAAAGAGAGTGGTTGTGCTGTGCAGTACTTTTGTCCCTTGTCGCTATTTTTTTTGTCCCGTCCACGTCCTTTGTTAAAAAAACAAAACAAACAAAATATACCACAAAAAACAATAGTCTTACTTTGGCGAACGTCACGCTGACGTAAACCCCCCCTCCCCCCTTGTCACATCTTGTCACGATCAGCGTGACCCCTCCCTCCCCTTTAAGTGCGAACGTATTTTATGAACGGCCACTAAGTGAAACCCAAGTAGGTGAGAATACCGACCCTGCTTTCTTATTCATGGGTATTGCTTAGTGCCTTTATTCTTCCCCCGCCATGGTCTCGCCGTCTAAATTAGGAATGATCAATTCTTACCACAGTATGGACGCTGCTCCAACCCTTTTTTTCAATTTTATGTGGTTCAAGTTCTCCGTAAATAAGCGCATCATTCACTACTGTTTTCTTTATCGAAGCCCAAATTTAGACAGAGCTTCAACTTCTTGCGAATTTGATGCTCTATCTGACTCCATTCAAAGAATTGTATCCCTGTGTCCTCGCACTGAAATCGTTATTACGGGCGATTTCAATGTACACAATTCTTCGTGGCTTCTCCATTCGGGCCCGACAACGCCCGAAGGAATGTGTGCTGAGATCTTTGCTGAGTTCAACCACCTCACTCAGCTTGTCACTGAGCCCACTCGAATATCGGACATTAATGGCCAAGCTGAAAACACTCTTGACTATTGTTCTTTACGTCTGACCCTGATAAATACACTATCAATGTATTAACGCCTCTAGACAGATCTAAACTAATCCAGTTAGAGAAATACGAGAAAGCCAACTGGGACGGTCTCAATAACTTCTTCCGGATCTTTAACTGGTCACTATGCTTCCTCGATAGTGACGTAGACTCCAGCGCAGATATGATTACTAACATGATTATTTTGGGAATGAAAACTTTTATCCCGAATAAGATTAAAAGCATCAAACCACAGATAATATAGTTACATAGATATCGCATCCAGTGCAAATAAAAATGACCACATTTTTATCCCTAATTTTCAAGAGTTTTGTTATAGTCAAACCTTGCAACCAAAATTAACAGAACAAAATCAAACAACAAGAACAAGATCCAGTCACAAACGCTAGCTTGAAACTTGCAAGTTGCGTTCGAAAGATACAAACATTTTCTTTTTGCCATTCCTTTTCGTGTGCCAACACAAGTTTTAACTGTGCATGTGCAGGTAGTTTTTTTTCTATATAATTTTTCTACGCAGCCAAGAACCAAAACCAACCCTTATTTTTTTCTCTCTTTTAAAGAGTTGAACGAACGACTCATTTCATTGATGGGAATGGGATGAGGATGGCTGGTATGCGTTGGTGATGGCTATGGTGTTACATAATGTATTTTTTTTTTTTTGATGGATGGGTTGTGTTGTGTTGTTGGCTGCGTTCTGCTCGCCGCGTGTTGGCGGCGGCGGCGGCACGATCGGTTATTTTAAAGTTACTTGGTCCTCGACTTTAGAGCGATTTGGATGTGTTTTTTATGTGGTTGAGCTATTTTTCTTTCTAAATTTTATTGGCAGCGGTAATTTTTTTCAGCGATTTATTTTTCAGTGCTATTTTTTTTATGCAATGGGTGATAAGAGATTATCTGGAGTTTCTTGTTCCATTTGTAAGAAAACAAAACGAGAATATCCTAATTTGAAAATTTTTCAATGCCCTTCCAGGGAAAAAAATGAAATTTTAAGTAATTTGTGGAGGCAGGCTTGTGGTTTTGCAAATGAAGGCAAGTACTTTGTTTGTGGAGACCATTTTTGCCCGGAGTTTTTGGGAAGAAAATACCTTAAGAAGGTTCCTTCTTTGAATTTAACTTCTGATTTGGATTCAGATTTAAATTTAGAAGATCTTAAATCTCCTCAAACTAAACGAAGAAGAACTTTGAGCAGTTGTAGCATTTCGTGTGTAAAATGCGATCAACTATTAGAGAGATGTGTCAAAGCGGAGAAAAAAAATGCGATTTTAAAAAGAAATTTGTTAAGTTACAAGATTAAAATTAAAAATCTTAAATCAAAATATTTCAAAAAAACTAGGGCCCATACCTACTGCTTTAAAACTTTCAAAAAAACGAGAATTATCTTTATCGTCTCAAATACAAAGGCTTAATATTTCCGACCATTCAAAAACATTTTGCGATATGTTGATGGGTTTGTCGAAATCTACAAAATACAACAACAACGAAAAAGAACTTTCCCAAAATATTTTCTATAGGGCGCAAAGCGCCTATAAATTTCTGAGAGATGGGCTGGGCACTGGGCTTCAGGCTTCCTCACGTATCCTCTTTTTATAGATGGGCTCCTGTAAAAGGACTACAACCAGGGTTTGTAAACAATGCCCATTCGTATCTTAAATCAAAGTTCGCTTCATTAAACCAGCGAGAACGTTGTGTTGTGTTAATATTTGATGAGATAAGGATTCGTCAAAACCTCACATATAATATAAAAAATGATTTGATAGACGGTTTCGAAGATCTAGGAGCAGTAAGAAATAATTGTTTGGCCAATGAAATATGTGTTTTCATGGTAAATGGGTTGTTTGATAGTTGGAAAAGCATTTTAAACTATTTTGTGTCAGCAAATGGTGTAAATGGGGATAATTTGAGCGAAATTATAAAAAATAATTTTGAAAATCTGTCAAGATCTTGGTCTTAAAGTTTGCGGTGTAGTTTGTGACCAAGGACCGAATAACAGAAAAGCTTACAAAATATTGGGTGTTTCTGAAGAAAAGCCATTTACAATTTTCAACGACGAAAAAATATTTTGTTTTTATGATTTCCCTCATCTGTTAAAATCACTCAGAAATGTTTTGCTAAAATCTGATTTACAAACTCCAGATGGTAAGGGTTCTTTCGATGTATTCAGAGAAATATATCATTTGGAAATTGACAACGTGGCTAAAACTTGTTTAAAATTAAGAAGTGCACATATAGCCCCAAATGCTTTTGAAAAAATGCATGTTCGCCTTGCAACGCAAATATTTAGCAGGACAACTGCGGCAGCGATTCAAACTGCTTTTGAACTCAATTGCTTAAAGGAAAGCTCCAAGGAAGCAGTAGCAACGAAAGAGTTCACTATTAGAGTAAACAACGCATTTGACTGCATGAATAGTGGATCACATTATGACAAAAATATTTTGAAGCGCGGAGTTTAGCAAGGAAATGCGGCTTATAATGAGTTAAAGCAGTTTTTGTCTTACATAAAAGTTATACAAAAATCAGATAACCTTCCAAGAAACTTTTGTTTAAAAGGCATGGAACAGACAATAAACGCGGTTTTATTACTTTGTCATGATATAAGTAATGGCCTACATGAGAACGTGGATTATTTACTCACAAAGAGAATTCATCAAGATGTTTTAGAAAATTTATTTTCTATTATTCGAATCAAAGGTGGTAATAACAAAAATCCGTCTGTTTACGATTTTAATGTATTGATGTCGAAAATTCTTTCATCAAATCTTATTACCTTTTCTCCATACAGTAATTGTGATGATGATGATGTAGAATTTTTGAGCCAAGACACATCTCAAACTGAGCCTAATAGTTCAAAAATTTGTTCACTGCCTAAGAAGACTCCTAAAGATGTAAACGATGAGACTCTATACGCAAGAGTAATACGCGATATGGAAATCGAAACAAAAATATCACTAGAAACAAATGCAATGCGATATTTCACGGGTTATCTTGCATTTAAAATGCTTTTGAGGAGTAAATGCTCAAACTGTTCCAAAATGTTCCTAAAAACTGATGAAAAAATAACGTGTCCTTCGGAATTTTTTATATTCGCAAAAAACTTTTCGCAGAACAGCGACTTTGGAAGTCTGAAGGCACCCAGTGATGAATTGTTCGATACGTGTAAGCTGCATTTTAAGGTCTTTAAACAGAATTTCCAAGAACGCCCACAAGAGAGAAACATAAGGAAGAAAATGGCCTTGGAATGCATCAGGACAACAAACATCAGGAACCCAGGCTGGTTTGATGAAAAAAATCCTTGCTATGGCCATCGTAAGGACCTACTTTACTTTGCCCTCCTCGTTCTGTTGCGAAAACATTGTTCGTGGAAAATACAAAAATGGATTATATCAAAAAATCAAAAAGTTCAAATATTATCAGGGAAAAAACGAAAAAAAACGCCTAGCAAAAAGAGTGAGAGACGTAGGGTTAAATCAAGCACCCTAAGAGTGAGAGGCACGGGGAACTCACTTTAATAAAGCACCCTAAGAGTGAGAGGCACTGGGAACTCACTTTAATAAAGCACCCTTAGAGTGAGAGGCACTGGGAACTCACTTTAATAAAGCACCTTAAGAGTGAGAGGCACGGGGAACTCACTTAAATCAAGCACCCCAAGATTGAAACGCATATTTAAGTGTCTTTTTAAGTTTATTTTTATTGCACTTTAAAGAGTTTTTTTCATCCAAAAATAAAGAAAGAACTGATTTTTGAAGAAGTAAATATCTATCATTTTTTGACAAAACAAATAAAATAATGCAAAATATCAAAGGATTAAAGCTCAACTTTATTTCATCAGTAGATACAAAGTTTGATATTTTAATCATCAGTAAGACTATCAGAAGAATAAGTGTCAATACAAAAATAAACTTTTATTCGTAGGAATAAACCTAAACTGGGGTTTATCTGGCTAATGAAAAATTGGCTCTTAGTAAAAAAATTAAATCCTCACTTAATAACTTTTCTATCGTTGATTTTAAGTAGGGTAGAGACGGCACCCTTCGACAGTGGGGCACCTTCGACAGTCATTATTATCTCTGTGTGTAGACCTTTGAAAATTCTGTAAAAAAATGTGGATGTGCCTTTAATCATGCCAAACATATGTCAAAAATTTCAGCAGTCTGGCTTCAAATCCCGCCAAGTAAGGTTGTAAAGCATTTTTTTGGACCACGTGCTATAATTTTCAGAGTAAGTTCTTAAGATTTTCGTAGTCGTGTTTTAAATTTTTTCTAGCAGTGAAGTTGTTTTTTATATACAATACTATGTGTTTATTTATATTTTTAAAGCTTATTTGATAAATCTTACTTTGGGAAATAATAAAAAAAAAGTAAAATAACATCAAGTGGGGCACCTTCGACATTCTTGTCTGGGGCACCTCCGACAGACTGTCCCCTATGTTTATCCATCACAAAAATTAGTTAATCCTCAAAATATTTATTCGATTGTTAAAGAAAATGGTTCGAGTTTATAAAAAAAAGGTTATGAAAAAGGCACTTACAGATATCATCAATAAGGTGGAATCACACAGTTCAGCAGCGGCAAAATATTGCGTAAAAAGGACTACCCTTATATTTACTTATTTATTTTTTAAATACAAATAATTTAAAAATGAACTGAATTCTTATAGCAAACTATATCATGACTTTTATATAAAAAAAACTAACATTATGATGCATTAATTTTCAAGAATGTGCATTGCTGTCGAAGGTGCCCCACGCATTGTCGAAGGTGCCCCACCCTGGGGCACATTCGACAATTTTCTACTTTTTTTTAAATAAAAAAAAATAGTAAACATTTTTTTTAAAACATAAGGGTCCGCCAATATGTTGATAAAATCATAAATTTAATTAAAAAAAATTAGTTTTTGAAAAAAATAAAAAAATAAACTATGATTTTGTGTATTTTCTGTTAAGGTGTCGAAGGGTGCCGACTCTACCCTAAACTTTTAAAATATCTAATACGAGGCGTAAAAAAAGGTCAAGAAAAATATCTTATTTTTAATATCAATATGATTTACTTACTTACTACGCATCCTACAATCAATTGTTAAAAAAACACCTGATATATCTTGAATTTGAGGTCAGCCTCAACAATTTCAACCTTCAAAATCACGTTTTTCTCATGAATTACTTTGAAAAAAAATAACACACATAATAACCTCTTTTATTTGATACTTAGCTCATCCATGTAGGTATACTCTAGAGTCTAGACCTATGAATAAATAAGTCTGTTCAATGAGTCTGTGCAGGGACTGTATTGGACAGAAAAGTACAACATTTTCCTGTTCAATGACACTTTTTCTGTGCTGAGTGTTCTAGAACAGTCTAGTTTGCTGTTCAATGACTTTTTCTAGAACAGTTTAGCGTAGGTTAGCGTAAAAAAGAACAGGATTTTCTGTACTTGCTTTTGAGGAAGAGTAACCTAGAACAGAATCATGACAACTGTCAAAGTGTTGTTGTTTCTTTTTGTCTTTGTTATTGTTTTGTGTTTTGAGGTTAAGTGAATTAATTCACTGACGGCAATAATGAAAGATTTTTTGATTTTGCTCATAAAATAGTTAATATTTATTTGCTTGATTTTTTAAAGATCTAATTCCTTAAATAAATTACATTTTCAAACATGTGTTGAAAAAAACAATGCAGGAAGTTGTTTTTTCTGATTTTAGTTTTCACAGCTGACGTTTCGATGACTGTTCTAACTTGTCTGACATTTCTGTGCTGATCTGTTCTGTTCTACACTTTTCTGTGCTGTTCTAACCTACACTTTTTCTTATTGAACAGTCTTAATGTAATCTGAACATGTCTAACTGCATTAATGAAAAATAGTTTTTTCGCCTCATTATTTTTTCCTTAATTCAATAGTTAACCACACCAAATTTTACTGAAATCCTATTAAAAACGTGCTGAATTCAAAATTTTAAATTAGCTTTATCTATGTAAACAAATATTCATCTCCGTCCTAAATTTGAAACAGTTCATTGCGGTATTTTTTTTTTTTTTTTTGTATATTATCCGCAGGTTGGCACATAAGTAAATACACCCAAGAAATAAAAAATGCACACAATTTAAAGAAAAAACAACAAAAAGGACGAACAGACCAAGAAGTTAAAAAAAAGGAAACACAACAAGCAACTTGACAATACAATACAAATAAGAAACAACATAAAGTTTGAGTATGATTCACGCTAGTTTGATCGAACTGGGACGTAGTGGTACGTCCCATGGAATTGAAAAATGGTCATTTTTTTTCCTCTGCGTGCGATATCTATGTAACTATATTATCTGTGATCAAACCCAAGGAAAAGTCATGATTTGATTCAAGCTGTAAAGAGGTTATCAGGGACAAAGAAGTAAAGTTCCGGTGTTTTAGAGCGAACCCAACAGAGGAAAACCGAAACAAGTTTAAACAAGCCAGCAAGGCCTGCAATGCCCATATTCGACGGACCAAATTTTTGCATGACCAAAAATTAAGGCAAAAAATACTGCAATGTTCCAAAGGCAGTAAGAATTTTTGGTCATTTGTTAAAAATATGAAGAATTCTTCTTCTTCCTCGGTCCCCACGCTCGTTGACAATGACACTCCAGTTGTTAGCTTGCTCGCGAAAGCCTCCAACTCTTCGCTGCCAGAGAGTGTCATGACTCCTCCAGCTCTTGAGCGCGTCAATGATTCCATGGGCCAAATCTTCTTCCGCACTCGTGCAGTGGCGATAGTCCTTAAGGATCTCAACATACATAAATCGCCAGTTGCATTCCTCTCCTCAAGCAATTCACCCGTAATACTCGCGCTTCTAGGAATGCCCATCAGTTCACCCTCGAGCCCAACTTCGTACGTACTCTCAAGTATAGAGAATCATTCTTTAGCCGTACTACACGAATGTGGAACTCTCTTCCACACTCTGTCTTTCCCAATCATTATAATGTTCAGTAATTCAAGACCAATGTACACCTTTCTCACCCCTTCCCTTCTTCATTAGGATGCACTCACTGTGTCTCTGGCATAATAAGGGTATACAAAATCCCTTGAGTGGGTGTATATTATAAAAAAAATCACTCACTTGGCTTTTTTGTTCTTCATTTCACGGTATTTGTCCAAGAACCTGCAGAGGAAACTCGAATTCTGATTGGGATTACTGCGGCCAGCCGAGGGAACAATGATCAAAAACAAGTCGTAAACCTGTTTACGACTCAAAGCTTCCATCAGGGGCTGAACCAAGCGTTGTGATGATTTTTTGTACTGAAAATTCATGAAAATAACTCTTCTGTGGGGCGTGGGATTAGACAACTTACAGTAAAATGATCACAAACATTCATGGCTTGATCGAGTTGAATGCCTCGCTCCCATGGAATCTGGGCGAGCTTAACTTTGTCCTCAGTGTACGCAAAAATCTCGGTGTGTTTCTCTCTTTTGAAGTATGAGAATGCAAATGCTACTGCTGCCTCGTAGTAGGTGATTTTTTTGTGCTGTGTGAGGAATTCTAGAAGGAAAGTATATTCATGAGTGAGCAGAAGCAATGTTTGTTTGCTTACTTTTTTTGTAGTTATCTTGAAGTGTCATGGCGACAAACGAACGTAAGCCAACGGCACGATTCAAGCTGAAAGAGTCGCGATACATCTGTTGAAAGACACTCATACGCATGGTGAGAGCGCGTTTCTCTGGGACCTGAAAGATGGTTCACAACAAAGCAATAAACTACCATAGTTTTTACTCCTACCTTTTGCAACTCAGCAGCTGCAACTGGAATCCCCAAACGATCCATGCGCCACAAGAACACCGACGGATGCAAATTTGCCTTCTGCAGAGCTTCTCGGTTCGTCAACGAGACAATCAGCTTGAAAATCTTCGTATTATCAAAATGCCGATGCTGATGGAAAGTATGCCACTTCTTGATGATGTCCAGCAGACTCATCTGCGGCAGCAATATCTCCACGATGTTCGGAAATTTGAATAAATTCGACGGAACCTGATCCCAATTCAATCTCAAGCTCTTGATTATCTTGGTAGCCTCGTTCTTCTTCGAAGTCGTACGCAGAGCGCAGATTTGCCTCATTTTGGCCTCATCTTTGAGTGCATCCTCCTTGATGAGTTCACTGCAAGTCTTTATGAACAAACTACCGATGACATTATCACCCAGAACATCGTCAGTGATGTGACACATGCAGAGCAGGCTTTTGTGGGTAAATCCGTACATTCCGCGATGAGACATCCACATTTCGCGCAAATCTTCTGGTGAACATTTTTCGTACCAAGCGACGACGACTTTTTTGGTTGTTCTGGACAGACCCTTGTGACCTTCCAGATCTTGGATGGCCTTGGAATACTTGCAAAACATGAACAAGTCTTCGGCGGTTTTGAGAACAAGCGGAACGGCTTTGCGGACGTTTGTCTTGTATATGATGTCGATATCGATGGCCAAATAAGTGGCATATACGAATAGTGCCTAAATTCAAAGGAGTGCACTCAATATAATTTCTGATTGATTGGTCCACGAGGCGTGGTAAATTCCAGACTAATTGCTTACCTCATCTCGACGTGGAAGATGGTCACTTTGTTTGAGTATGTCACTCATATATGAAACAAATGCAACATCGTCCAAAGTTTTTATCACCTCTTTAAGTGGGGCAAATAGTTGATCGACTTTGAGGCCAACACGAGGCCGAATGTAGACTGGCTCGAAATTGCCCAGATAACAAAAGCGTTTCAACTTTGCTTTTGCATCCATTTCCATCATTTTCGGAGCTAAGTTTTGCCGATTAATTTGCAATTGGTAAAAACAGGGATACGATTTAACTTCAGGGAGAAAAGAAAGATTGTTTTATTGAATATAAGAAAAAAACTTGAAGACAAGATAATAGTGAAGGAAAAAAATTACCGATGAGATTATTTTGTGATAAAAAACGGAAATCTTTACAAATCACACAACAAAAGAAACAAAAATGTGCGACTGCCACTGCCGCAATGCAAGGCGCAAAAAAGAAACAAGATAATTGCGACTCGAGCGAGAAATAACATTCGTTAGTGATGAGAGAGCGCGCTTACGATATTGGCAGAATTGTAGTAGATTTCTAAAAAAGTGCGTTTGGTATTTCAAAATGTAGAAATGCTTAAAGCGAGAAACAGATTGAACCAGCAACAGCAACAGCACCACAGATTAGTTTAAAAGGGAGATGGGAAACTGAGCTGTCAAAATGACAATGCCTACAAGCTGCGGTCAACATTTACTGCAAGAGTATGCGTGTTTTTACCAATACAATCTCAGCAAAGTGTGACACCCCACATGGGGAGTAAATTACCCGGAAAATTTGAAAATTTGTAGTTTTAAGGTATGAAAGGTGAGTAAAAGTGAGCAGAAGAGGGATATGTTCAAAAAGATAGCAAACAAGTAAAATTGCATAAAAGCAGGAAATGGCATCAAATGTATCAAGCAGTAGGATTTCCGACATCAAAAATGAATAAAAAAGAAAATAAAAACAAATGTTCAGTCTAATTAAGAATGCTGAACATGTGAAAAGCTTTTGTTTGAAATCTTATTTTTTTATATAAATACCTGGCTTTATCAGTAACGAAATGCAAGCAAATCGGGTTTCAATTTATACTTAATCCATGTTCTATGAAATCGGCAGTAAGACTTATAAAGGTATAAACGTGTTATTTGACCTCTACCTGATATAAAATTTAAAGAGTTAGTTTAACTATTTGTGTGTGTTTTTGCTTCAAACAAATCTTAATGGCCTTATACCCTTATTCACACGTGAAGGAAATCGAAATTTTTTTTTTGATTAGTGATGGCAAACGGGGTTGCTTGCAGAAAACGTAAGGGGAAGGAAAAAATTAAAAATATTGAGTGTAGAAATTTGAGGCTTTTCCTTGTGTTCTTCTCTTCGGCCCGCATATCCAAAATATTTGTTTGTCGAACACAAGTAAACTGTTTATATCAACGGCTTTTATTCATTTTTCTTTTCTTCTTTTCTTTTTTTTCTGTTTCTGCGTCATCTTAAAGAAACTAAAAAAAAAATTAAGGAGTAAGCAAAATCTACAAAAAATCTAACACAATCGTTCTTCACATGGGAACAGGGCCAATGTAAGGCACGAGTAGGTTTTCGGCCAAAAGTTTCGGAACTCATCCCCAATCATGGATTCTAGTATTTTCGTGGTGAGTTTAAGAAAAACGTGTTTGCCAATTTGAAAATTCAATCTAGCAATCTACGCTAAATTTGAAATTGCGAAAACAAACAAAAGAGAACTGTAAAAATATTAAAATCCCACCTCATCTCTTTGTTTTTGTATTTTTCATGTACAAGGAAGAAAATAAAATGAAAGAAAATGAAAATTGCGGGATCTAGGGAGTGAAACGTAAGTCAGTTTCCGATCTCCTTTTGTCTCTGAACAGCACCAGCAACAGCGGCGGCCATTGTTTTAAAACCCATGTATTTTAATCGTCCGACACAGAATAAACCAGCATCAGCAACGTTTGGTCAAAGTCCTAAATTTGCTGTTGCTGGTCCATTGCTGACAACTTTCAATGTACAAAAATCAGAGGCACCAAACAACAAAAAATAAAACAAACATGAAAACAAGGAGAACTAAATGTCAAAACAGATGAAATGACGTTGCTGGTGCTGGTGGCAATGTTTGGAAAATATTTGCTGGCCAGCGTGCTGTTTGCTGTTGACGGCGCTGGTACTGTTGCTGGTTTAATCTGTTTCACGCATAAGTAAAGTAGACTGTATCTGTATCACACCGGTTTTGAGATTAATCTATTTCTAAGGAGCTAAACAGAATGCTTCACCCGTCCCTCTATGACGGAAAATGAAAGCTGAAATTTGTATGGAAATGTCAAATTCGTCGCGCGACAAAGTTGAAAAAATTTAAATTCGTCTCACAAATACGATTTTGCTAATAGAAAGAGCCGGTTATAGAAATATCAAAGAAGTTTTATTGGAAAACGAAGACCCAATTATCGACATACACAAACGACATTGACATCTACGGAAAAAAAACCACAAGCAGGCGGCAAAAAACTATTGGCGTATAAATGAGGGAAAAAACGAAGTACATGGTGGCTCCATCTGCAGAAAACGTTGGCAGCAGTGAAAAAGAACCATGTATTAAGGTGGAAGAGCACGAGTTCGTAGAAGTGCGATCCTTCAGTTACAGCAATATGGTATGGAAGAAGAAATACGCGGGTGGCTGCTCAAAGCCTACTTTAGTCTTTCGAAGTTCTTTAAATCCAGAAATCCTCTCATGACTTCGAAACTTCTGCGATATAATATAATAGTCTTAGCCAAAGGCACTCCGAGCCCTTAGCCGTGTTTGAGAAAAAAGTCTAAAGGAGAATAGTTGGGCCCTATTTTGAGAAAGGGCGATTCGGAGTCGATATAATATACTTCATGACAAGAATAAGGTTGGTAGATTGTAGACTCCGGTAGGCTGGACACCTTACTCGTGTGAGCGAATATGAACCGGCCCGGAATGTCCTCTGCGGTACAATTCATAGTAGGAGACAGCATGGCAGACCAAATTTGCACAAGGAGGATGGCGTAGACTAGGACACCCAAAGCCTTGGGGTGCGGAACTCCTTGCTGAAGGAGGCTCGGACCGGATGACGGTTGTGGCGCAGATGAAGGGAGAAACATCATTGGTCAGGCAGACAATGATAATGATGATGAAGACAAGCATAATCCTGCTTTGAATAACAATTAATATTAATCAGATTAAATTGTATACCTACTAAGAAATTATTGTTCAAAACAAACTGTGACTATGATGCTTGGAAAAGCTTTTCTTTATGTCAGAGCACTAGCCCTTATATTACGTTCTCAAAACCAGACAGACATCCCTGTAAACAACTGGATTTTGCTTGTTTTGAGAATTGAGATCGTAAATAATTACGTTTCATTTCGGCGCCATGTGCAACAAAAACAAACAGAAACCGTTATTCCAAAAATTTATATTTTTTAAGCGGAAAGAACGCATTTTCGTTGCCTTTTACAACTTCAGAATTAAACAATTAAATTTAATGTGACTGCGCGATAAATTGTGCGCTAAAAACTCTCCTATTTGCAAATTCGAAATAACGACTAATTCTATATAATGATGGAGGTAAGTGGAATTTGTTTACTCCAGTTTAAAGCCGAATTCAAGTTAATTTGGTGGTTGCATTCGTCTTTAGATAAAAACAAATCGTGAATAACCCTGTTTAAGTCCCGTTCTTATGACTTGAGAGTTCTCGGAACATTACCAAACGTTGGTCTTCATTTGTTTACAAAAGCGGCGATTGCACCATATCATGCGGTCACTTATTGTATTGAGGTTATAATGGAGAAATTTTGCCTTTTTCAATTACCTTCGTCGCTTAACGGGGCTCGACAATCTCAGCCTCAGACCAAATCTGAATATAACAAGCGTCTCCAGCCAGTTTGGTCCCTAGCATGCTCCATTCAGTTTCGCACTTGAGTTGAGTTTCTGCCACACCTGTGTTTCACCTGAGTCTCTCTCCTGCGACGGATGTTCTTGATTAAATTCCAATAGTAATAGTTGTGTCCTATGCAGAGTAAAGTTGTCAATTCGCTCTACATGGCGCGGCCATCAGCCATCTTTTTTTTGGCTGGTTGTTGCGTACACCTTCTATTTTCCTAGTTTATTCAGACGGGGTCAATATTTCTTTCGACGCAATCCAAGCGACTTTTTCTGATGTCAAGCTCCCTGCCGTGATGATGGGTGACGCTACTCCTCCAAGGTCTGTACTACCTCATCACCTAAGTCCATAGAAGTTTAAAAAAGTCTCAAGACAATGCATCGCCTTAAACCTGTTTCACATCAATTGCACCATTTGGATTGCTCGATCCACTCGATCCTGGGATCGAATTATAATAGAATCGATCTCAGGTTGGCCCTCCAACGGGACCATACATTCTCGCTGTTTCCTTCTCAATTCTAATAATAACAAAATAAAAAAAGTCAACTAACACTTCCTTTGTTTTCCATTTCAGGTCGTACCCGTCGCCGTCAATGACGCAAAGCCATCCCAATCACAAGCCAATGTAAGTAGAAGAAAACGTTTCCTTATTTTCCATCCATCTCCAAAGACTAAAGTCGATAATATTTTTAAGATAAAGCCCAAATCCGAAAGACCACCATTAGACGGCGGCATTCAGGTTAATATCTCGATTGTAGACTCGCCAAGCTCGTTTAACATCGAAATCGGTGGCTTTAACAACTTAAATGTCAAGTGGCTTCACAGTATTATGAAATCCTATGAGAACCGTTTGTGGATGAAAGTCCCAACCATAAACCGTACGATCTATCTGTGCATGCGCTGTCGCAAGGGCCTCTATCGTTTCGAAACAATTCGCAATCATCTCTATAAGCATTTGGAAATATTTCCATTCAAATGTTGTGCATGTGAGAAGTCCTACACGAGTGTTAGTGGACTGTATATTCATACCAAAAAGAAACACAGTAATTTGAAAGCACGAAAATCGTTTTGCGCTGAAGAGTGACTAAAAACTGATGTTTGACGATTGAATTCTTGCTCTGGGATTTAACTATATTTTCTTTCTACTTTTTTTTTGTGTTGTTTTTAAGAATCTAAAATATTTTTTGTTATTTTTTTTTACAATACAGTGGTGGTCCAGTATAACGAACGATATAATGTCCAGAGTCAATTCGTTATATCGAAAATTCGTTATATCGAAACGTTTTTTTCATACAAATCTTTAGGTTAATAGAAAGTGCAATTGTATTTTTCATCATTTTATTTCATACTTCATAAAAAATAAATAAATACATACTTCACTTAATAGAATAAAAAAAAAATCCGTTACAGTTTTGTGCATAGCGAACGAAGCAACTGTTTACATACACAAAGACGAATACGTAGGACAAAGCAAGCGAAAAAAAAACTTGTGTAATGGGAAATTGTGTATGTATCTTCCAATATTATCATGAACATACATGTTGGTAGATATTAAATCATTAACAGTCAATTTTAGTTATTTGTTCGTTATATAGAACACCTAATGGACTAGAAAAAAGTGTTCGTAATATCGATCATTCGTTATATCGGCATTCGTTATACTGGACCACCACTGTATTTGATTTTACTTTATTTTTTGACAAATAAAAAGTACGAATGAAACATTGTATCTTCTTTGCTAGTCTGGACCTCGATAATAATCATTTCATAACTCTGTCCGTCTTTACCGGCTCCCAATCCATGTAGAATCTCAGCCCGAGACACAGTAGTTTTCTATCGGGAACGGTCCCTCGTATGCACTCCGCAGTTGCCAAAATCAAGCGCTCTTGCATCCGCAGTCACTTGGTCCTTGAACCGGAGGTTTGGTCTTCCTTGCCGTCTCGAACCTGGTGGCGGCGAAGAGTAGACTCTTGGATGGAGCGTTGTCGTCCATTCGCTCGATGTGGTCGAGCCAATGAAGTAGTCTTTTCTTGGCTTTGTGGACTACATACATCCACATCTTGGACCAGTTCGTACAGTTTGCGGTTGATCTTACTTACTTACTTAAGGTGGCGCTACAGTCCGGTGTGGACTTGGGCCTCAACCATCAGTCTCCGCCAGCCAGCTCAGTCCCTAGCTAGCTGTCTCAAGTTTTGCACTCCAAGTTGATTGAGCTCCTCTTCCACTTGTGTACGCCACCTGAGTCGCGGTCTTCCTCTCCTTCTGCGTCCCTCGGGAATAGTGTCGAAGGTTTCCGGTCCGGAGCATTGGTGTCCATGCGCTCTAAATGACCGAGCCATCTGAGTCTCTGGACCTTGACCCTTCTGGCTAGGTCCACGTTGTTGTACAACCCGTAAAGTTCGCTGTGGTATCTCCTTCTCCATTCCCCATCAATGCACAGGGAGCCAAAGATGACCCGAAGGACTTTCCTCTCGGAAACAGCCTAAGGCACATTCATCCGATTTTGTAAGGGTCCATGCTTCTGCACCATATAGCAGGACAGGGATGATGAGGGTGTTGTACAGTTTTACCTTATAGTTGCTCGAGAGAGGGCTTTTCCACTCAATTGCTTTCTTAGCCCAAAGAAACAGCGATTAGCAAGAGTAATTCTTCGTCTTATCTCGGTGCTGGTGTTATTGCCCGTGTTAATAGCGGAGCCTAGGTAGACAAATTCATCTACTACCTCGAAGTTGTATGCGTCTTCTGTGACGTTTTGTCCGAGCCGTCGGTGTTGGGTGTCCTTACTCGAAGACAGCATGTTTTTCGTTTTTCCCTCTGCCGCTTCTGTCTCAATTCTCAAAAAGGCGCCATTGACATCACGCTGTGTTCTTCCCATTATATCAATATCGTCGGCGTACGCGAGAAGTTGAACAGATTTATGGAAGATAGTGCCTCTGGTGTTGACGGTGGAGTTTTGGACTATCTTCTCAAGAACGATGTTAAAGAAATCGCAAGACAGTGCATCGCCTTGTCTGAATTCTTTTTTGACGTTGAAAGATTCCGTATCCTCATTGCCAACCTTGATAGAGCAGCGTGAGTTCTCCATCGTCATTTTGCACAAGCGAACGAGCTTAGCAGGGATGCCAAAACTAGACATGGCTTTATACAGTTCGTCTCTGTAGATGCTGTCATACGCGGCCTTAAAATCGATGAAGAGATGGTGGGTATCGATTTGGAGTTCATAGGTTTTTTCCAGGATCTGCCGCAACGTGAAAATTTGGTCGATGGTAGACTTTCCTGGCCTGAAGCCACATTGATAAGGACCAATCAGATTGTTGACGAAAGGTTTCAGACGTTCACATATTACGGCAGAGAGGATCTTGTAGGCCATGTTAAGCAGACTGATTCCTCTGTAGTTGGCGCAGTTTAGAGGATCTGCCTTTTTCAGGATCGGGCAAACAATGCTGAGGTTCCATTCATCGGGCATGCATTTCTCCGACCATATCTTACAGATGATTTGGTGCATGCTTCTATCTAGATCTATCTGCTTCAGCGGCTTTGTTGGATTTCAGCCGTGATATTGCCGTTTTCACTTCTTCTAGGTCGGGTTCACGGAATTGTTGGCTGTCATTGTGTATGATAGAAGGCTCCTGTCTGACGGCTGGGTTTTGGTCGTCGTCGCCGTTATACAGTCTACA
Organism: Sphaerophoria taeniata; assembly: GCA_943590905.1. Classification (NCBI taxonomy): domain Eukaryota; kingdom Metazoa; phylum Arthropoda; class Insecta; order Diptera; family Syrphidae; genus Sphaerophoria; species Sphaerophoria taeniata. The sequence continues at coordinate 34,310,032 of OX016541.1, forward strand.
GAAGTGGTCTTTCCAAATCCCCAGCATTGACTGCGATTCTACTATGATGTTCCCTTGTTTATCTCTGCAGGCATCGGTTCTTGCTCGATGACCTTGAGCCAGCTGTTTTACCTTCCGATAAAACCTCCGAACTTCATTCCTGCTGTTAGCTCTCTCAACATCTTCGATCTGACGCTTCTCATGCTCTCCCTTTTTTTTCTCCTGAGAAGCCGGCGTTCCTCTCTCCTCTTTTGCTCGTAGAGCTCACGAGCAGGTCTTGTCCTTCTTTGCAGCGCCGCCTTGTATGCCTCCTGTTTGGCCGCATGGTTATAGACCAGTCAGTGAGACACTTTGTTGATGACCTGATGCATGTGGTTCATCAAAACATCTCCATCATATATAAATAGTTCCCCAGGTATCCGACCCGGCGGATGTGTCTTTCTACCTCTTCTATGCTGGGGTCTAGACGGGGGTTCATTCACTGGTCTCGCTTCTCTTTCGTCATTTATGGCCGACCGACGACGGTATCCAGTTCCGTACCCTAACTAAAGCTTAAAGCGTCCTGGTCTACGCCATCACTCAGAGCAAATTTGGTCTGACGCGCTGCCTCCTACTATGAGTTATACCGCAAAGAACTTTCCGGCCTGGTTCCTCTTCGCTTATTTGAGCAAGGTGCCCAGCCTACAAAATAGGGGCCAACTATTCTCCGTACGATTTTTCTCTGGAACGCAACTAAGAACTCAGAGTGCCTTTGGATTAGCATCCAAGTCTGGGATCTGTGAGTACTGGTAAGACTATTGTCTAAAACAGCAGCAGCTGCGAAGTAATAGTAAAATTTTTGGAATTAAAGAACCTTGAAAGACTATAGTAGGTCCTGTTGGCTTTGATCTGCCGCCCGCGTAGAAGAAATACGCTATCGACTGCTACTACTGACCCAAGGTAATCGAAGGATCGCACTACTTCGAGTTCGTGCTCTTCACCTTGATAGTTGTTTTTCTACTATTGTCAACGTTTATTGCAGACGGAGCCACCAGGGTTTTTGCCGCCTGCTCCATCTGGATAAATGAGGGTTGTACAGCTTGTGGGTTCATTCCGAAGATGTCAATGTCGTCTACGTATGCCAATAATTGGGTGAACTTGGTGACGATAGTCCCCCTTATAGATGTTCTAGACTCTAGAGACACAGATTGCTTTCTCCAACGCCAGGTTGAATAGGAGCTAGTCCATCCCCTTCTCGGAGTCCAATGGCATTCCGTATATTTTAATTTGACTTGAGAAGTCGCCTTGGTCTTTCCTTTATTTTGTTTTTGGTAATTTCCGCTTGAAACGATGTTAATAATGGTTTTTTTTCGATTTTACTTTTAGCTTGTAACTGGAAATTCTACTGTTAAGTTTAACGTAAGTCGTTTTGTGTTTTGTTTTCACCTTAAATTTCAAGCTCAATAATTTTTTTTTCTCTCAATTAAAAGATCTGTGATTCCACGATCGTCGATTGGAATGTTGAAATGCAGAAAAGAGCAGAGATCCGAAAATTCGCCACAATCTTTAAGTTAGAAATCGGAGAAGTCACTGCAAACAATGTACCAGCGGTTGGCAGGCAATTGCGAATGTACAGAAATCAATTGTGGTCGGATTTCGTCAGCTACGATCAACGGATGAAGTTTCAGTGTCTTGTTTGCAACAAAATCCTTTGTTATTTTTGCTCGCTCAGAAACCATATGTTCCTACATATCGATGTACTTCCGTTCAAGTGCTTTTTTTGTAACAAAAAGTACACGAGTAGCAGTACTCTGATTGCTCACACAAAAACCAAACACACTAAACCTACTTTGAAGTATGCGAGTGCTAGTGCTTGTGCTGTCAATTGGTTTAAGGTGTAATGTTTTGCATGTTGTTGCTGCGTCATTTTGAAGTCGTTCCGTTTTTATTTTATTTTTTATTTTTTATTTACTTTTTAAAGTAATTTATTTTTTTTTTACGTTCAAATTAACAAATGAAAGAAAGTTTTAATCTCTTATTGGAAGGTTTCGAATTCTAATTGAAAGTATTTTCGTTACTTTAAAACCAAAAGAAACAATGTAATTCCTAAGAACTATTATTTTAATTATAAATTTAACATTTTTATTTTCTAAACGGTCTTTTGTAATTTCCAATATATGATACACTGCCGGCCAATAGAATAGGTTCACAGCTTTTACAAGAAAAAAAGCTTTGTTCTTCCAAACAGAGCTTTAAAAAAGCTCTATATACCTTGTTGATCTATACACATGAATGAGACGGACTGATTTATGTCTTAACGGTAAACTGCAAGAAATTATGAAATGTAATTGAAAAAAAGAGCATTTCCAATAGGCCAATAGAATAGGTTCATTCACTTCAAAGTTACTTTTGGTGCAGAATTTTTGAAGTTAAGTGCGTGAAATTTTTACCAAGTGAAGTTTTAATATTGAAAATTGAATTGAAATTGAAATGGCAAAAAAAAATAGGCAGATCGCAAAATGTAGTGAGTAGCTATTTGAGAAATAAAGAAAACTACTGGTGTAATATGAAAGGGCGACCAAAAATTACGACAGCTGCTGAAAGGAGGTTAATAACCCGGCTGGCGTCCAATTCTTGCCAGTCTGCTAGTCAAATAAAGATCGCATCTGGAACAACGGCGAGCCTTCGAACAGTAAGACGAGTGATAAAAGGTGCCCCAAACATAAAACGCTTACAAAGAAGCCATGCCCCAGATGGTTTTGCTTATTATTACCATGATTTGAGAAAAGAATTATTTTTTGAATCGTCATCATAGCCGTGAAGGTGGTGTTTTGTTTTGGGGTGCAATATCGTATTTTGGAACAATTGAGTTAGAGTTCCCATCATCGCGAATGACTGCAAATGGATACAAGAACATTCTTGAAAGGACTTTTCCGAAATTTCGTGAAATGCTTGGACCTATAAAATGGACTTTTCAACTAGATAACGCCACTATCCACACCGCCAGAGTCGTGAGAGCTTGGATAAATCAGTAAAATGTTAACTTGTTGCAGTGGCCTCCCTACTCACCAGACCTAAATATTATTAAGAACGTTTGGGGATGGTTCGTACGTGAAGTATACAAGTCCGGACAACAATTTGAAGACAAAACATCACTTTCAACAGCAATAAAAAAGTCTGGACAAAAATTTCTTTAAATTATTTACAAAAATTGTATGATTCCATGCCAAATAGAATTTTTGAGGTGACTGTAAATAAAGGAGGGTCAACTCATTACTAAATAAAAGACAAAATGTCAACCTTCAAAGCAAATAGGTACTTTTTGTTTTAATCCCTTCATTTTCCCCAGTTGGCACAGGTGAACCTATTCCATTGGCCCATCAAAATGGCAATATTTTTGAGTGCATTTCAAAAATCGTTAAAAATTTAGAGTTATTACAATTTTTGAATTTTTTTTCTTACTTGTAGTTATGTACACATAATGGTTTAAAAATCCACTGAAAAAGTATCCATTCAATACTCTTGATGAAAAAATAGCACTTGATTTTTGTAACTGGTGTGAACCTATTCTATTGACTGGCAGTGTATTCCGAGATATTTTGGAGTCGGGGAAGTTTAAATTTGTGGATGATACTCGCCCGGGCTTAGACCACATACAGAAGGACGATATAGCCTACACGAAACCACCTCCGATAACGGATTCAGGCTAATCGACTTCGCTGTGGGGCGAAACGAAATGTAGCAAGTACGTGATTCCCAAATCTCGATATCCATGGAACATGGAAATCTCCTGATCAATCAACCATAAACCAGATTGATCATAATGCGGTCGACGCACGCACGACACTTCTCTAGCATGTCCGCACATTCCGAGGTGCAAACATTGACTCGGATCACTACCTTGTTGTAGCCAGGTTACCAATGCGGATGTCCCCGTCGAGACCAACACACGAAATTGCTTAGAGGAAATTTGACGTCAAATGGCTACAGTCGCATGAGATTGCTATATCCTTTTCCGATAGTATCTCCGATAACTTTGAAGTCATTTGCTGCCAGCCCACAGTTTAGAGAACTAGTGGCAACACTGCCCAGCAGATATCAGATGCCACCTTTGTATATATTTTTGGGGAGTAGTCTCAAGATATCAAACGATGGTGGGGTTATCTTGAGAAGTTTTTTTTTTTTTTACATAAGTGTGTATTGTAGCTGCCTGCTTGGTTTGACAGATCTTCTGTCAAACCAAGCAGAGCTTTGACAGATCTTCTGTCAAACCAAGCAAAGAACCAATCTTGATAGTACTGGTTGTTCCATATACAAAGGATGCCACCACTGAACTGATGGGGCTTACACGGCCACCACAACGATACCCCTGGTTTGACAATGAGTGCCGGCGAGCATATGTAGCTAACAAGAGGCATACAAAGCGGCGCTGCAAAGAAGGACTCAAGCCGTTCACGAATCACGAGCTCTACGAGCAAAAAAAGAGAGATTAGCACAAACTTCTCATACAGAAAAAAAAGGGAGTATTAGTAGCGCGCTATCGAGGAGAAAGAGGGATGCTACAACAAGAACGAGTTTCAAAAGTTTTACAAAAAGGTAAAACAATACACCAAAACCACTGCCGAAGCCTGTAGAGACCATTATGGGAACATCGTAGTGAAACAACAGTCAGTGCTGAGGGTATGGAAAGATCTCTTTTAAAAGCTGTATAAAGGCGATGTCGAACAAAATTCCGCCAGTTATGCAGAACCATTCAAATAAGGTAAAGCTGACCACCAATTCCGAGCACCAAACATTGACGAACTGGAGACAAACTTAAGTCCAACAAAGTCATTTGATCAGACGGACTAGCCGTACTAGACTGTACAAAGCAAATTGAGATGATTTAATAAGGAATATGCACCAGCTCATCTGCAACATTTGGTCACAGGAAAGTATGCCCGACGAATGGAATCTTAGTATCGTATGCCCAATCCTCAAGAAAGGAGATCCCCTGAACTGCTCTAATTACAGAGGTATACATACGTCTCATCGCCTACAAGATATTGTCTGCCGTGCTGTGGGAACGTTTGAAGCCTTTCGTCAACAACCTCATAGGTCCTTATTCTTTCAGATCCGGAAAGTCTACCATCGATCAAATATTCACTCTACTCTACGGAAGAATTTGAAGAAGACCTAGGAACTTCAAATCGGTACCTACAACCTTCTCATCGATTTCAAGGCCGCGTATGACAGCGTCTATATAGGCCAACTATATAGGGCAATGTCTAGTTTTGCCATCCTCGAAAAATTAGTTTGTCTGTGAAAACTGACGTTGGAAAACTCACGCTGTTCATCATGGTCGGAAAAAACCACACGGGTGAAAAAAAGGTTTTGGACAAGACGATACGATTTCTTGAGCATTATTCTTGAAAAGATTGTGCAAAACTTCAACGTCAAAACTAGAGGCACAATTTTTCCGAAGTCCGTCCAACTACTAGGATACGCAGACATCATGTCAGTTGAGTGTTTGTGAGCCTTCAAACGGAAGCCAAGAAGATGGGTCTAGTAAACGAGGACAAGACCAAGTTAATGCTGCCAACAAAGAAGGACACTCAACATCGACGTCTTGGAGCCAACGTCAGTATAGAAAGATTTAACTTCGAGGGAGTTAAGGACTTTATCTACCTAAGATCCGCTATAAACTCAGACAACGACACCAGCGCTGAAATCAAACGAAGAAAAACTTGCCAATCGCTGCTTCTTTGGGCTGAGAAAGCAATTGAGTAGTAAAGTCCACTACCGATCAACTTAAGAGTAAAGTTAAGCTCCAACGACTAGGATGGCTGTGTCATATAGAGCAACTGGAGAAAAACACTCCGGTCCGTAAGGTCTTTGAATCGAACCCCGAAGGATGTAGTAGAGAACCTAAACTAGCTTGGCGTGTGAAACTGTTGGCAGCTAGTTATGAACCGAGCTGGATGGTGGCGCTTGTTGTATGAGGTCGTTATCCGACCGACTCAAATGAGCTTATGTGATTCCGTGGCTTCGGACAGAACCAAGTCTCAAAACACACAGAAGAAGTGAGTGTTAGTCACATAAGGACTGAAGTTGAGGCGCGCCGTTAACAGTTTGTGTGATTTCATTGATTGTCCCACTGTTCGTCATTATAAAATATCAAGTTTGAAATTGGTAAGAGCAGAAAAAGCAAAAATGTGTTGACCTTTAAATCCATTATCCAAAAAATCAAACAACGCTAAATGAAGTGAAAGATAAGTTTATTTTTAAATAGTAATTTATGTTAAATATATATATATATGTATATATATACGTTCTTCTCTCTATTATACATAACTGCATTTTTATACTTCATTTTTATTTACTCCTAAATATTTTAAGTGCTTGTTATGCATTTTTCTAGCCGAAATATAGTTTTTAAATTTTCATATTTTTCTTTATTTTGATGTGATATATTTTTGGTTTGTTAAGTTTATTTGTCGCAATGAATTTAATATTTAAAATTTGAATTTTTAAGTACATGGATTATAGTTAGAATGTTTTTTTTTTTTAATAATTTATTATTGACGCGGCACTGTTTACGATTATACCAAAATAAATTTTCAATGCAAGTTATGAAAAAATAAATAAAAATAGAAGCTTGGAAGACAGAAGAGTAAAATTTAGAAAAAGACGCGTCACAACTATTTAAGTAACGTGAAGCTAATAAAAACAAAATTATACAATTATTGAAAATAGGTTTCATTTGAGCAAGTAATTTCATCTATTGCATTCATAAAAGTAGTAATTTAAACTGTTTGTCCTTCAGAGAGATAGTTTGTTTTTACAAAGTTGTATGTACATGATTTTTAATGAATATTGAAATGTTTATTGTTGTTTCTTTTTTTATCATTATTGCCAGCTTTGATAAAAAAATATTAATTTTCTTACTAATTTTTAATTTTATTTGCTTGAAAATTGAAGTAGTTTATTACAGTTGAATTTCAATTTAAAAAAATGATTTATTCTTCCTCATGATTCCTCCTGTAATTTTGCTTTGAAAAAATGGGGGAATTGCTCTTTCTCTAAATTATATATTCTATTGGTGTATTCGTGTGTGCTTAGTTTATAATTGAAAAAATTTGGTTTTATTTTTTGCGTTTTTCTACATTGCCCTTATTTTGTTTTTTTGTTTTTTGTTTTTTATTTCATAAGTTTTATTTTTAACAGAAAAGCAGCATTTATTCATGCCGTTTTGTCTTAAAGTTTTTTTTTAAGTATTGTTCTTTTATATAATTTTAATCTTAAATATTAAGAATATGTTCTTTTTGCGTATAGTTGCTATCCGAAGAAAAAAATTAAATTGAAATTTATCTATTATTATTTTAGTTTTGTTTCGCTATCGCTTCTTACGTGTTTTTGTTATGTTAAGAAGGCTCGATTTTACTTTTAACTTGTTTATCACTCGTTTTTTGTTTTTATACATTTTTAACGATTTTCTATCTATAAAAAAATGGGTTTTGTTTTTTTATTCTCAACTATATTATTATTCCTTCAAATATTAGCAAATATTTACAATTGTTTACTTTTTTTTAATTTCCGAAAAACAGTTAGTAAAGTGCTTTAAAAATCAGGATATAACTTTAACAAAATCAAAATTAAGACAATTTTCTACCTAAGAAAACACAAATTTGAACGGCAGTGCATTTAAAAAAAAGGTAGTTTTCAATTTAAATCACACTACATACGATTTTATTAATTTATTTTTTCTATATTAAAAATTGATTTCAAATTAATTTGAAAATAATTAGCACCGATATATTTATTTAATTTGTGTGTTATATGTATTTATTTTTCTGTTGCTTTTTTCTTTTGTTTAATTATTGTGTTTTTTCCCTATTTTACAATTTGCAAAGCTTAAAATTATAAGCAACTAATTTTTAACCAATCGGTATACCTTAATGCAAAAGCTAGTAAAAACAGTTTTTGTTTATTGATTTATCATGAGTATGACATGATTTAAGCTTAAAAACCTTGGCGGACGGAAACAATTTAAGAGAAAAAAAGGAAATACAAAAAACGTACTGTGGCAACACTTCAAGAGTAAAATAAAAGAATTACAATTTGAGACAAAAAAGAGACTACCGGTTAAAGTAGTCATTCGATTGGATACTTCAGAACAGATCGGACGTCTTTTTGTTCCTGTGATTTATTTCAGACATTTTGTTGCTCAAAGTAAAATAACTTATGCTTGAACCTTGAAATATTAATGTCCGATGTCGTTGGTCAGTGATCTCCCGATCCTTATCAGCGTGGCTTCGGTCCCGCATCATCAATAAAATGTTCATACTGCTTTTACTTTGCAGTAGTTAGAGGTTTTATAAATTCACCTAACAACACTAGTGTGGTAACACTTCCAGAAAAAAATGAAAGAATTAAAATACAAGACAAAAAAGAGAGACAACCGCTTAGGGGGAGAGAAGAAAGAAAATAAAGCATTCATTCGATTGTATACTTCAGAACAGATCGGACATATTTTTATTCCTGTGATGTATTTCAGACATTTTTGCTGCCCAAAGTAAAATAATGTATGCTTAATCTTCTGAGTTCTGAGACTTAATAACATAAACGGCTGTAAAGTGAAGGCGCCGATGGACTTTACTTCAAAATTTGGTTGCTTAAACTAGCGCCGAACACGAACACTGTTCCTTTATACTAAGAGGGAATTGAGTAGTTAAGTCCTCTATCGAGCAACTAAAGTGCCAGAACATATTCAGGCCAATCGACCATACAATAGGCGAAGCACGAGGGAAGAAGAGCAATTTGACAGATGAAGCTTCAAGAAGATGGTTACTATAAACTGTCAAGTTACAGTACTACGGCCATGAATGACTGAGGCCATCGGCTGGGACAGAACAAGACACGTCTTTCTCTCTATCATAGAATAGAAAGTAAGCACACATCACAGAAACACGTGGCAGTGGCATAGAGGAGGAGACATAGATTAATTTATATTGTCTCATACTCAGCCCTACTTTCGTAACAAGATTTTATCCGATTTGTCAAAATATATGAAATTTCTTTCATCGTTTTGTTAATCGTACTACTTATGTACATATGTACTTCAGATAAAAATCAAATTGGTGTTTTGGTGTTGAAATGTCAAACTCAGAGTAAAGGCCCCGACCCATAGAATCTGTTTCATCCGTTGCGTCGACGTATTGCACTGACAGCTGGATTAAACACACACGTTGTTATGGGATGCTGCCCATAAGCAACGCATGCGGTGAACGCAACGGACAAAGTAGCCGAACTTTTAACTTTTCCCCTCCGGCAGATGCGATGAAAGTGACAGATTGAAAACAAAATATAACAAACAAACAAAATAAAACAAAATAGAACATTTTTTGCTTTTTTTATTAAGTTGCAAATCAAACACAACAATAAAAGTACTTTTACTTCACAAAATTATAAGAATGTGTCCACTCAACTTAATAATTCACAAATCTGCAACTTGTTTTGACAACAACTGTCAAAAACGTCAACGCATTCATTGGGTCACCTCAAATTCATCGCATCCGGCAACGTACACGGATGCGTTGCGGGACGGATGAAACGGATTCTATGGGTCGGGGCCTTAACTCATCGCGATTTCATCGACGAAAAGAAAAAATTCAACTAACGTAATGCGATGCATAGGGGTTATGCAATGCGTCTCCGATTGATCTGACAGCTAAATTGTCGCAGAACATTTGAGGAATGACATGCGTTATTACACGTCAATATTTGCTTTACGGATACGGTCGGAACTATTCTATGATCGTAAGATTCTGATTAATCGCACAGGTGGCCTCAGATAAACTGGCGATAGGTTGCCATAATTATCTTCAGCGATGAGGCTGAAACGGAGATTCAAGGCCATCCCAAAAAAGTTAGTGTTTGGTGTGGATATTGGGATGTCACGACATGTTAGCGTCATCTGTCAATTTTAGACGATATTTCTCCTAAAATCAAATCAGATTACCATCGATGGTAGCTGTCATGCACCATGTTAACGGAAATGCAAGCCCTTGGTCTTGGTAAGCTGTGGCTTCAACAAGACGGTGATATGAGTCATACAGCGCTGGAAACTAGAATAGACTTGTAATTTTGGTGAGCACTTAATATCATATTATTTTACGATAAATTTGCCGCCAAAATCGTTTGCTACTATATACATCTTTCGGAAATTACCCCTAGGAATAAAGGCTCTGGTTTTTAGCAATCAGCCAGCTAAGGATGAAACTTAGGAACTTAAAATTACTCGTGTTATTTGCGAGATACCAGACGCTGAGTCCGAAAATCGAAGTAGTCGTTCAAAATTGCATCTTCCCCATAGACCACCTAAGACGTAGCCGTTCTTTCAAGAGAAGAATACGAATTTTAGGTCAACATTCAAACTTGTGTATTATTTTAAATTATAAATCAAACCTCACCATGAATCACCCTCCTCTACCCCAATAAATAGAAACTTTTCCCTTTCTATGCTCTCATAAAATCACATCCGCGCGTGGTGTGCAAAAAATTGAAATACAATTCAAAATTGAAATACAATTCAAAACAACTGAACATAGTCCTTATGTAAACGTAAAAGTTAATAAGGATAGGAACCTTCAAATATACCCTCACATTCTGTTGAATGGATTACAAAATTAAGCTTGTTTTTAAAAGAAGAAAATGTAACTTGAAAACATACAGCAATGGAGTTCAGATTTTTTTATTTTTTTTTTTATTTTTTTTTTGTAAAGCCTCAGCTCTATACAGCGAACTCTAAAGAACAACAAAAAATTTTGCACGTTCTTCGTAAAAACATGATTTCTACTTCTCATTCTGCAATTTTTTCATACGAAAAAAATATATTGCTCATAGATGTCAGTAATAAGATTTTTTGACTTTCTTACTCCTACTTCTTCAATAAACGCTTCCCTTGTTGATATAATCTTTGTTTTACTGATTTGTATTAATTCACAATTTTAATTAATATTAAATCACAGTCCGTATGTGAGAGAGATTTGTTTTGTATTTTAATTATTATTTTTTAATTTGTTTTAGTATTGTTTTTTCACTAATTATTTTATTTAAGATATTTATTTGTTGAAAGATATTTTAAAATGTCTAAAAATTAAAAATCTATTATTGGAATTTTAAAAATGAGAAAAAAGCCTTATTACATTTTTTGTTTGTTTAATAATTTATAATTTTAATGATAAGTTTAATAAGTAATCATGTTATTTTGTTACTTTGAAAAAGGCAATTACGATTTCAAGTGTTTTTTGTTTTTGTTTTTTTGTATTTGCTTGTTAAAAATTATTTTGTTCTTGTTGTTAATAATATTTGTTTATACTTAATGAAATTTGATTTCGAATGTTTGTTGTTATAGTTTTATACATATATATATTTTGAGTAAATAATTTTTGCTTTATATTGTTTTTATTGATTTTATATATAAAAAATATTATTTGTCATTTTTTAAGTGTTATTATTATTTTGTTGTTCTTTTAATTTCGATTCTCTAGTTCTAAGAAATCTTCCACAAATTTTTTTTCATTATAACCCCAGCATGCAGCAAATCAATTGATTTCCAATTTTTTAAGTGTTTCGTTAACGTTGGCTATTTGAACATTTCTTAAATTTTGTCAAAGTTTTTGGCATTACTTAAGCCTTTTTAACTTCAACGTCAACAAGACTTCATTGATTGTTCACAGACACAAAATACGACTAAGGTCAACTCACTTCAAACAGCAGATCCATATTTATTAATAAGTCTTAGGGTTTGTGGGAGGTTTGAGATACAATCGGACATAAGATTCTGAAGCAAATTATTTACCGATCCGAAGCTAACCTCTCAAAACATGCATCAGAATTGTAGGTTTGGCATTTGACGAAATGAGTGTTTGGCATTTCGGAAAAACGGATCTAGGCACTTTTTGGATCAGCAAGCGACTATTTCTCATGTAAATTCTTAACATGCAATACTTGTCCGACGACCTCCACCTCCTCGTCCCATGCCCCCTCCCCCACCTCGTGGTAGTCCACCGTGCGAAACACTCCTCCCAATTCGACTACTTGAATCAGTGCTCTTACGTTCGCGAGCCTTCCTCAACAAATCCGACGTGCTAGGCCGTCGACTCGAACTAGCACTACTCCCAGCACTACTCCGCTTACACATAATATCTGACGTAGACGACCGCCTTATATTACCCGATATCGGTATTGGTGACAAAAAATACGGCGAACTGCCCGGCGAAATGGACATATCAAACTGATTTATTTGCAACAAATTTGCACTCGATCGATTATCGTCACTATTCCGTCGCGATGAGTACGGTGACTGCGGATAATCGAGTAGCAGATTCTCTGATTCCTCAATATCAACTTCCTCCACTCTCAAATAGGGAGGTGTCCGATTGTGAGCGGCCACAGCAACACTATGGACAATACTTCCGGTTGAATCATCAGCATCTGAACGTTGTTGCTGTTGGTGTTGTTGCTGATGCTGCTGCTTCTGATGGCCAGCGGCATCGGGATTGGCTTTAGTTGTGCGAAGGCCCGAATACAGAGACTTGATGTGAAAGTCAAAGGATCTAAAGTTAAGCAAGGACTTCTTGGCCTTAGTCATATTGGATCTTTCTTCGTGAATATTTGGGATATTGATTGTTGTTGAATCGGGATGATGATGATGATAAGGTTGACTTGCTGCTGCTGCATCGAATGTTTCATTATTATTGCCTCCATTTGCCTGATTGCTTTGGTTATAAGGATTATTATTATTTAAAGAATCTATTTGAATTGGTAAACTATCTAAGCGATTCTCATTGTTTAAATTTAATAAATTGCTATTTGAATTTGAAGAAGAACCTTTAAAAAGTGAAGAACGTTGTTGTTGTTGTTGCAATTGCTGCTGCTGCTGTTGTTGTTGCTGCTGCTGCTGCTGCTGTTGTTGTTGTTGTTGCTGTTGTAGTTGTAGAAGTATTAAATCTGGCTTGTTACTAACGGTTGTTATTATTGTTGTACTACTTAAGCTAGTTTTACTACTTATCGGTTTCAAAAATTTATTATCGTTATCTAAAGACTCCTTTCGTCACTGAATAGTGCAGAAGCCCTGCTTGGATGCATCTTTCGGATCAGCTTCCTCGCAGAATTCTTCGTCTTTTGGTGACTCTGCCCCACAGGCGCCACTTATGCTTGGTGGCCCCTGAGGGCAGGCTGATTGTCACCGAAGCGCCAACGTCGATATCATTGGCGGCCGAACCGGTTTATTTTCAAGTATTCTCTCTAATTCAAGCATCACACTTGTTGACAAACGTGGTAATAACTAAAACCAAAGAAAAAAAAAAGAGAATTTGTGTGTCTAAATGAAATGTTTAATGAATTTTCTAATGAATTCACCTGCAGTGACTGAAGGCTTTGATGTAATTGTTCAGCAGATGTCGCTCCCAATAGTAAACATTGAACTGGTTCATGTTTAAGCGACCATGCAATCGATAGTTGAGTTGGACTGCATCCAAGTTTCTCCGCTAATGCAGATAAATCTCTCAGCCTGTCGCAATGTCTGCGTCCTTCTTCCAAACGATCCTTATTCCAACTTCCCTGCAACACAAATACCAGAAACCAGATTACATACAAATCCCTCATTAGTTCCAATAAATTCTTACATTACGATTAACCTCATCTTCGGTCCATGAATAGCTGTGACTTTTGGTTTTGAACGATCCCTTTGGGAACAAAATTTTCTCTCCGTTTTGTGTGTCACTTAATGCCATCGACAATGGTCCCCATGCCATAAGGCCAACGCCAATTTTATTATACATCTCGGGCAAATAAAGTTCACATTTCTCACGACAGAACATATGATATTCGGATTGTTCGACAATTGGAGCGATGCAATTAAATTGACGGCAATTTGAATAAGCTTCCATTATTTCCACATGGGACCAACGGGCTGTGCCCCAATACATGGCCCAGCCTTCCTGAATAACATATGTCATGGCACGAACAACCTCTGTTTAAAATTTAACAGACAAAAAACAGAAAAAAAATGTACGCATGTTAAAGAATGTTGATTGTTGAAAATTTTATCTGTAGTCAAGTGTAAAAGAGGAAATTAATATTTACCTTCCATTGGACACATCGCATCGGCTTTATGGATAATCACAATGTCAATATATGCTAATTGTAATCGCTGCAAACTCGCCTTGACACACTCGATGATGTGCTTCCTTGAAAGACCACGCTCTTCAGATCTGTTTTAACATTGAAAAAAAAAGTGAATTAATTTGGATGTTGTTTCAGTTATAGTTGACTTCAACATACATTATTGCATGGAAATTTTAAAACATGTAAAAATATCTGTTTCTGGAAAATATGGTTCATATGTTTTTGTTTCGAAGAAACCTCTTTGGACGCAGTTTATCTGGGAAGAAAAATCGATTACCACTTCCTAGTTTTCAAAGAATTCAGGTGCTATAGGATTTTAAAGATCATCATTTGCTTTTAATCAAAAAAAAAACCTAAATTAAGAAAAAACACAGGAGCACTGCTTCATTGGCATTTTGTGCGTACATACCTAAGTGTTCAATTGTTCATCTCTCAATATTTGGGTTTTACTTCTCAGTTAAACGAAATTCAGAGAAAAGTTTAAATACATATACTCATTTGCTTCAAACGAAGCCCGGAACTATGCGAAAAATCATGATTGAGGTAATATTGGCCTCCTTAAAATTTAGCAGACAAATTAGTTAACACAGAATAGCGAAGGATTAACCATTATTCTATGGACTAAGTAAAAATGCGAATAATTTAATCAAATTTCTCTTAACTGAGGTTTACTAACTTATTCCACCCTGGAAAGTGGTATAGCGAAGGCAAACGTCTCTACTATTCCGGGAACTAGTTATTTTTATTATAGCCGATTTTTCATTCAACGAGAAACTCTACAAATAACAAACTGGAAATTAAACTTATCGCAGTATTCATTGGTCGAAAAAATAAGAGCGTCGATAAGTCTATCTGACGATTGAAAAATCCAATATTTCTGAGATATTTTAACCTATGAACTAACTCTTATTCTTTGCGTTAATTAATCCGTGGATTAAGATTGGAATATGCGTTTTAAACTATGTTCTTACAATTTTTTTTTTTTATAATGAGCACACTCAAGGGATTTCTATTCCCTTTTTATGCCAAAGCACAGTGCGAGCGTTAGGGAAAATGGGATAGACGGAAAGGGTTTAAGATGAGGTGTCGGTTAAGTCTTGAATTCTTGAACATTGCATTGACTGGGGAAGACAGAGTGTGGAAAAGAGTTCAACATTCGCGTAGTACGGCTAAAAAACCATTCTCTGAATATGACCGTACGACCGAAGTTGGGATCGAGAGTGAACTGATGGGCATTCCTGGATGCGCGGGTATTACAATAAAAACGAGTGATTTTGTAACTTTCTGGAAACATTTTAAAACGAGTAGAATTAAGAAAAAAACTTGAAACAGTCTTTCTGTAGTAACATTTCCAGAATAAATTGAAAGAATTGAAATGTAAGACAAAATAAAAGAGAGAATGCTGGTCAGGTAGGATAATGAGAGAAAAAAGAATATAAAGTATTCATTTGATTGAATACTCCAGAACAGATCGGACGTCTTTATATTCCTGTGAATTATTTTCAGAAATTTGTGTTGCTCAAAGTAAAATACGTAATTATTAATTAATGCTTAAGCATCTGAGACTTAAAAATATACTTAATAGGCTGTAAAGTGAAGTCGCCGATGGATTTTTTGGAGGGTTAATTTGCCTTGTAATACTTTGAAATATAAAGTCTAACCTAAACTTTCATGTACTTTTCATTTGTTTTAGGTTAAGTTAGGTTAGGTTGGGAGAGGTGTGCACAGCACAAAGCTGTTACGTGCACGGGGCCTATTGGTCCATTGTGATACCCGCATTAAAAAGGTTACATAAATGCTCCTAAGCTATTTGGTTGACATAAACTGGTTCATTTCCGAACCAACCTGTTTTCAATTAATTTTTTCATGTTTGCCAATGAGACCTGTACTAGATCATTCAGTTCTCTAACGAACCTGTTTTCGAAGTAACGGAGTCGATTTGTTTGGAGGTTTAAGAATTCACAGTGCAGGTTCTTTTTTTCTTCATCCTGTCGAATCTTACTTGAGCAAATGCATCCATTCATTTTCCAATGGCGCTACTACTTCTATTTGATTCTGACCTTTTTCTTGCTGGTTCATCTACTGTTTCATTCCCTCCCTACATACATTACTATATCCAGGAAACCGACAGAGTTTAACTTAGTAAGTGTAACAAATGGTATTCAGTTTCTTATTACAATACAAAACCGCCTTTGATCTTGCAGTCTCACTGGCCAAAGTGACCAGTTCTTTTAACTGAAATGCACTTCTAGCTGTTGAGTAATCTTTTTGGTGAGTACTTAATTTGACGTTTTACTACGGACACATAGATTGTGTGATATTACATCATGACTATTTTATCTGAAGATTTGTAATGTCCTAGCCTGGCAAAAATTCTCCCTCCTCCTCCTAGTGAGTGGCGGGTGCTAATGATCACCACAGTTTTTCTTGTGTGATGTCAAATAGGGGATCAGCAATGCAATTTGTAAATAGATAAATAGGGGTCCCCAATTTTCAGTGGTGGTGTGAGCGATTTTCATATTCCGTGCCGAAGAAATGGAAGGCTGCGGGGTTAACCAGTTGCAAACGAGCTCATTCGGACTCTTTGGCAGAGGGGTCCGTCTTATTTCTTGCCTTACCCCGGTATATCGCCTATGCTGGGGTTGAACTTTCCCTTTCCGGACTACTCGTGCGACCAAGAATTGATTCTCATAAATTTTTCCAGGACGATCAAGACATGACGAATTTAGGAAGGACCTCCGCTGACTTTAATGATGAACTTTTGGCTTCTAGTCAGGGGATCATAGCAGGGTTACTTACATCCTCTGAAAGCACAGAGCGTACCAGCCATAGTACTCCTGTCGCTCGTCCGAAATCACCAAATCCAAACCTCTTAAACAGCAGTGCCAGCCATAGCAATTTTGCTAAAGGAAAAAAAATCGTCTAGCGTTCGCTTCAAAAGCCTTCTTTCATTCTCGGAGATTGATGAGAATGAGAATGCTGGAACTGTGTAGGAGGATGACCGCGAAGACAAATTAAAGTAGGTACCAAAAGATTGTTGAGCAGTACAACAGTCTTTTGGCTACTCAAAAGAAGGCTGACAAAAGAAATTTGTGTCGTGAAGGGGCCAGCCAAAACTTCTAAAAAAAAAACGGAAATAATTAAATAATTGCGGCAAAACCGCGTTCTTTAAGTGAGGTTATCAGAGATGACCTCCAAGTATCGGTTGTGGATGAACTCTTCACAAAGAGCAGAGGTCTGCTGGCTGAATGGAGCTCCATCGAAGCCAAGCTCTCAGAGATAGTTTTTTTCTTTTTTCTTACACAATCTCGGCAAGAGAATGTCCCTACCCTAGTTTCAACTCTGGCGAGATGCTCAGGTTAATTAAATGCGATGACGAGTTTTCCAGGGATTTTTTTTTAGATCCAGCATTGCTTAGGCTTGAGACCCAGGCTTATCCTAGCTAGGAGCACCCCAGACAACCAAAGGCCTTTGGTTACCCCTCATGAGCATTTAGCCAAGCGGACAGGAGCTGATCCGCGGCCTTAAGAGGCTAAACCCGCTGGTTCGAATGCGTCACTGGACAGCCATAAAGGCTGAAGAGCTGCAGGAGAAAAGCTTCTCATCTTCTAAAGATTAGCGAGCAGAGCTTGGGGCCCTCGAGAAGGATGAATTTAAACTGCGTTTCAACATTAGAAGTGCCAAGATTAAGATTCTACAGATTCAGAGAACGGACTGCGACAACAATGATGGTGCCGCGCCGCACAGTGGGGAAAAAGTGGAAAAAACTCATTTTTATGAAAGTTAGATTTTTTTATATGTTGGAATCATTTCTTATAGTAATAATGTTGTAGAATCAGGATATGAAAAAAATTTTCTTCAAAAAAATATTCTAGACATGAAAAATTGTATTCAAAGTTGAAAAATAGTGAAAAATGATGTAAATATGAGTATTTCTTAAATGGTATAAAATCGGTTAAATTTCGACTTTTCAAAAAAAATTTTTTTGTAAATATATTAAAAATAAACAGATTAACAATATGAGATGCAAGTTTGGTTTAGACATATTTCTTTTATATTTTTTATTTTAAGAAAACTTATAGTTTTCCGGAATTTTAGCTTCAAAAATGGTATTAACTATTTCCTCTGTTTCCCTCTGTAGGCGGACATATATCATAAAATAGTGTTGAATCTCAGCAATATTTTCCAAAAAAAATCTCATCCGAATACGTCCGAATTCGATTTTTAGAGCAATTCGAAGCTAAAAATGTGTGAAAAACGTGTTTTCGAGTTTTTTTCCTCATTCTTTATTAACTTAGAAACTATTTATTTTATAAATACGAAAACAACATTTTTAGATTACTATTGAATTCTTAAATATGGGTACCAAATTTCATTGCGATCGGCTTAGCAGATTCGAAGAAATCGCTTGTGAAAGACGAATGAAAAGGAAACGCAGTGATGTTATAAGGGTTTCGTTTACACTCTGTGTACGGAACCCTAATACATATTCGTAATTTTGCTTATCTACATCATCATTGTAATTTCTTTTATGTTTTCTGTAATCTATACATTTTAACTACATTTTGAATTTTTTTTTGGAAATGATAGGCCCAGCCCTTTCGGAGATGAGGGCGGGGTAAATTTGAGTGTTTTTCATATTACTTTTTTGTTGGGTTTTCTTGAATAACTTCAAAACTATTTGTCTTAAAAATACAAAGAAGGTATGTTTGTCATTGCAGGCAATTAATGAATGATTGTACTTAATTTGAAGTCAATAGGGTTACCACCTTTTCAAAAAAATGGTTTTAAAATTAAATGAAATTGGAAATTAGTGTATTGAAAAATTTTCTATGTTACATAATTAACTGTGACTTCAAATTATTTTTCCGGTAATATTCATGTTATAGACGTATAACTCAATTTTTTTTTCAGAATTTTAGGTGCAGTAGTTTCGGTGATTAGGGGGTAGGGGCTAATGCCCTGGTTTTGATATTTTGGCATATTTTTAATATTTTCTTAAGTAACTTCAAAACTTGTTCTCTTAAAAATACTTATATAAAAATATGATTGTATTTCTACTAAACACGTTCACGTGAACGTGAATGAGTGAAGAATCTAAGCTAAACACTTATTAATGTAATGATAAACAAAGCAGTCATTACAAAGTATCGGAGAAAGATTTCTTTTAAAATGGCCCTTTTGAGGGCACCAAATATTAGGTATATTAGAGATAAAAATAAGATTTCATTAAAAAAAAAACATAAAAAAATGCTTTTTATTGTTTTTTTTTTAAACATTTCATTAATTTCAAAATAAATTTCAATAATTTCAAATGATATGTATCCTTTTCAATGTTGGATTTAAGAAAAAACAAGTTTTGATTTTGGTTGAAAACCATTTTCTCTTCTTGTGGGCGTGGCAGGAGGTGGTAATTTCTGGAGTTGATTCTCCTTGCTTCAGGCAATTTTTTTTGAAAATTTCAACAAAATCGGTTCATTGGTTTGGTTTTTACGGAGTTTTTTCCATTCTCCCATACAAGTGTCCCCACTGTGCGCCGGTCTCTAAAGGTGCCGGACCTTCCTCTGGCAATTAAAAACGCGCTGCGGTCTGTAAAGATTAATCTGAAGCACTCGAAATGTGCCTCAGACAATATTATGGTCTCCCTGAGTCAGAAAGACTTGGACGTAGCGCTTATATAAAAACCTTGAGTGAACGACCCGAGAGGTCGAGGCCTTCTTAACCATCAATACGATCTATATAAAATTCCCAACATTGACCAAGGGAAGCCAAGAACGTCGCGGAGAGGAATTTTTTTTTTTACTTTCCCAAATAACAATCTTAATTCAATGATGGAAAATGGTAATGTCCAGAAAAAAGACAGCTGCCATTGAAGCTTTGTAAGCCAACATTACTCCAACATGACACCTATCACGGTGCTCGAATGAGTTCTCCTAGATTGGATCTTGTTTGGTGTATCTTCCTGAATCCTCATAATTTTTTAAATGAAAGACTTTTAACATATATATCATTCTGTCTTACAATCCAATTGAAATCCAATGTGATTAAATTTAAGACCAATTTGTTTGTCAACAGAACAATCGGCATGAAAATATAAGAAATTCATACAATCCTTAATTAACTCAATTTTTAGATCAGTATCGTGAATCCCCCTTACTCGTCTGATGTTCTTAAATGATGATTTCGCCTTGTTTTCAAATTAAATATTGAGCACACAAAAAACTAACCTGCTACACAGAAACATCCGCTTTCGAAGGTACCCCCTAACGCTCTATTGCGCCATCATAAATCTCCCAAATCCTGTTGTACAAGACAAATCATCATAAATACTCACTTTGTACTCCAGTAAACTTTTGTTGTAATCACATAAGCTGTCCTCTTCCAACCGGTCCTTTGAAGTATTTTACCAATTTCCGTTTCCGAATGTGCTTCAGATATATCAAATAAATTTATACCGCTCTCAATGGCTAGCTTTAGTATTGATTCGGCCTGTTCATCACTGACCCCGGGTGAAAAGACTGGCCACGTGCCCAGACCCACATTTGAGACACGTAGACCGCTCTTTCCAAGGTTTTTGTACCGCAAACCCGGTGTCGGAGTTGAACCATGACGTAACGGTAAAGCTGAATTCGATCCCAAACTTATTGAACGTCCTAAAGGGTTTTTGGAAACAAACAAAAATTTCCAATAAGTTTGTTATCCAGGGAGAACATACACACTAACAAAAAATATTGAAAACACTTTAAAAATATCAAGCATACATATTGCAAGGTTGTGGTAGCTAAGCTATTGTGGTTTCTAATTTTTGACTTTTTTGTTTGACAATTTTTTTTTTAATCCAACAGGAAGTAATTTTTGTTAAAGACAATCTTTGTGACTGTGAGAAGGATTATGTATGAAAAATGATTGCGATTGTGCATGTTTGAGAAAGTGTGGGTCTTTATCATTTTTGTTTTGTTCCTTTTTTCCAATTATAATCCATATTGAGTTGAATGAAGTCTTCGAAAAATCTTTTAGGAATTTTTAGAAAACTCATATTTTTGATTTCCTGTTGGATTTCAAAATTAACTGTCATTTTAGCTGATTTCAAAATACACAAAAAAGCGTGGTTGTTAACGGTATCGCAAATAATATTAAAAACTCTATACTAGCAGTACTAAAATCAATATACAAATCTACTTAAGCTTCTTTTCAAAAAACACTATATCTCCGTTTTTTGTGTGAAAATTTAAAGATACCGAAATCAAGATGACCTCCCGTACCACTGAACTCCTCCATGCAATCTAATGACGCTATTGGGGCCCGGCACCTGAAATGACAAGTATTTAAAGAATACATTTAATTTAATCCAAAATAATTGCTGTTAAATCAAAAGAAGAAAGAGTTTAAGTAATTATTGTCAACAGCTGTCATTTTTGTTTTTAGGACACTTATAAATGATTGGGTTTGTTATTTTCATATGGTTATTTTTTTAACACGTGGCGGAGAGACAAATTATATTTTCAGCAGCAGAATTAAAACAAAGAAAGAGGCCAACACTAAACCACTTTGATGAAGCAAAATTGATAAGAACACCTGTTACCTTTTGGGGCGTTGTGTATGTTTGCTTGGTTTGAATTAATTTGAAACGTTTTTGTTTCATAATTTATTCAAATTAAAACAGGACACGAGACACGACGAGAGACAGAATGGGTGTTTTTTTTTCTTTTTTTTTGTTAGAGAGTTATCCATATTCAACTTGAATTTTAAATTGCCGCTGCTTGGTGCGAGGATTGCTCAAAGCGTTTTTCAAAATATTTAATGTTTTCAACGAAAAGTTGAAGGGTTTGCATAAAGGTTTAACATATAAAATAAAAGAAAACTTGTTTGTGATTGGTGTAAGGAAAACAAATATTTTAGTAAATTTTTTGTTTAAATTTATTTAACGACTGTTTTGTATTACATAATGTCAGCTTTGTAAGATTTAAAACAGCTTGGCGAACTTCAAAATTGAAACAAATTCAGGAATAAATAAGTGGCTTTCTTCACATTTCCCACAATTTTGTTTTTTTTGTCATTTGCCTTCATAGAAAAAAAAAAAATAAAAGTTCTTCTCTAAAAAATAAATTTGCGTTGTCCTTGAAAACAGGAAAGTTTTCTTTAATGAATTCTTTTTTAATGAAGAATGAATTTTTTACTATTAAAGAAGAGAGATAAAACTTTAACTACAAATTATAGACATATGTCCAAACTGTCATAACTGTCATTGGAATAACTACATAGATTGTGTCTATAAAGATCTCAAAAGCTTTCGACCAGTTGACCCACGAACGAAAATGGCTTTCCTCCTTTTTTCATTAATTGGATAATTGCAGATACATATCTTGAAGTCGAACTTCTTATCAGGCGAAATTCAGACATCATGTCTCTAAAAAAATGTATTGCTAAATCTGGTTTCCTTCAAGGTAGTTAATTAGGGCCCCTTCTTATTATATTAGCTATTAACGATGTCCTCAGGCCAAGTTTTTATTTCATCTTTCACGGGCACTGCCTCTTGCGAAGACTTGACAAATCTTCCAAGAGTATCAATCTGTCATGAAAAAGTGCTTCTCAACTCTGCCGTTCGGAATCGGCGTTAAATTGAAGGTCCCCTCAATTCTTCACACTTACTCAGAAAATTGTTGATGAGAGTAAGCCACATAGGCCTTGGCTTCAAGAGCTGTCGTGCCACTCTATATTTTTTTTTATTAACGATGTCCCGGTTTTTGCTCAAAACAGCGAAATTCTCATCTTTGAAATGAAGATGTTCAAACATGCATCTTCAATGAATGATATAATTTTCCTACAGGACGACATACACAGTTTCGCATTGTGGTGTGAGAAGTATAGCTTGAATTTGAATCCCATAAAATGACAAAAAATACCTTTTTCAAAGAAGAAAATTCCAACTTCTAATAACTTTACAATCTCAGCACAATTTGGCTCGTCCCCTCACTGTAAAAGGTCTTAGAGTTTATTTATATCTAGTTTTGACTTTTAAGAGCATATTAACAGCATCGTCATTAAATCCCAATTCAATGTTGGGATTTATAAAGCGTTGGCCAAATGAATTCCGTGACTGGGATATCACTTGTTATCCATATAGCTGTATAATTGTTTTGTTCGTCCTCACCTTGAATACGCTTCCCAGGTTTGGACACCCCTTTCATATTGAGAGAATCTCTTCATCGGATTTTACCCGGTCTGTTTCAAAGGCATTCAATGAAGTCATCCTTTAAACATAACTCCTTATGAATAGCGTTTGTCAACTCCTCAGATGGAAACCTTCTCACAAGGTAGAACCAACAATGACATTGTATTTTCCATCTAGTAGGTTACAATTTTCGTAATAGGGACATGATTGAAGAACCTAGGCATACAAAGTATGGAATGCATGAGCCCTTGACACGAATGAGCATACTTTCTAACTGCAACTCAAACTTTTTCGATTTTAATTTAAATAGAAATTATTTAAAATCACTATTTTAAGCCAGTGTTACACGCAATTACACAATTTTTGCATTTTTCCGATTCCCCATCATTTCTTTCCGAAGCTTTATTGCTCCGACAAGCTACCCTTTTATATTTACTCGAAGTTGTGAGAATTAAGGAGATCGACATCTCATACCCTTTTGATTTTGAATGAGCCCACACCCTGTTCCAAACACATACATTTTACGATACTTGAAAAGATGAGAATCATGGAGAACGTAGCAAATTAATTCTTGGTTGAAATTCTTCTATGTTAGCAGTTGTGAAAATCATTTGTTCCAGCTTCACCATTGTTCGTGCTATAGGGAGGAGACGTCGAGTGATTTTTTTTTTTTACGCGAATTTCAAACTATGACTTTGCATATTGCCTATTTGTTCGTAAAAGCCTTAAATGTAGGTCTTTCCTTTCAGTAAAAAGAAAAACGTATGCAATATGCTCTTGTCAAGTATTAAATATTTGTCTATTTTCAATTTTTTTCATACTAAAAAACAACATTTGTTATCTTTGCAACTGTAGGTATCTAAAAATATAAAACTAAAAAAATTATCAATCTCAACCTAAAACAAAAATATAAAATAAACAAATTTTCATTTCATATCAGAATACAACTTCAAAGATCGATTTTAAATTTACAACATTGTATTAATTTTTACTAATAATTGTCATTAAAGAACTGTTGTATGTATGCATTAAAATAAAACAATACAAACATAATTAAAATGAAAATGGAAACTTTTGTTTCAATCAAAATCTACAAAAACACACGTTCTCACTTTTCTCTAATTGAAAAATTCGATTAAAATGCAAATTTGACACAAATTAGTCTCAAAGCCATGCCACCTCATGTTTTGCGGCAACAACATCACTTTGCATTATCTGCTTACTTTGCTGTACTGCAAATTAATACCAGGTAACACTTTCAGTTAATTTACATTTTAAATTGTTTCGTTCACCCTGATTGTGTGTGTGTGTCCAATGTCCACTAACAGCCAAAAGGGTTTTGCTAGCTATATTCCTTGCAGGCAGTAGAGATATTTTGGTTTTAGGGATAACATTACACATTTGTGATTATCATTATAAAGTCCAAATTAATTAACAAGTTGATTTAATTATGTAGCTTTTTCGTGAAATATTTTGGGGAGAGATAAATTTGTTGCTGCCTGTTTTTTTTTTAGTTAGACGCTTGAAGGGTTGTTGTTGCATAGTTTTGCGTCAGCCCCATATATGAGTACATTTATTTAAGTGAACAATTTCCGAGAATTTTAGTCAATATTCAATTTGTCACAGATTTTATAAAAACGGAAAGAAAAACAAATTGTAACCCAACAAATTTTACCTGTAAATAGTGACAGGATTCGATTCCTCACTTGTGTTATCCATGTTATTGTTATTGTCATTATTGACAATACCAGCCGTTGCAATTGCTATCGTTGATGCTGTTGCAGTTGTTGGTGTCGATGCTGTTGTCGTACTACCGGTCGCTAATCCTCCAATATTGTACAACACCAAGGACATTTTGCTTTTTAAACCAACTATACATCCAAACAGGCAATTAGCTGGATTTTTGTATTTTCGTTGAACCGTTTTGTTATTTTTTGTATAAAATTGTATTTATTTTCTATATACGTAATTTTTTTTTTAATTAATTAAGTTAAGTTTTAAAACAGTATAGCGTTGTGTGTAGAAGTATCGAAAATTATTATTATAGTTGAAAAACGCGTTTTGTAGAAAATGTTTTTTTTTTTTAATATTTGTATTAACTATGTGACGGATAATTTTGTTGTTTTTTTTTTATATTTCTAATAATTTTGTTATTATTATAAATTTTGCTAAGAATTTTTGTTTAATTTAAGGCGAAATAGTAGGTCGCTAGAAATATACAATTAAAGAATTCAAGTTTTGTGCTCATAATAAAGTGCAACTGATATTGGGCCACATTGTTACTTTGTCTGACAATTCTCCGTCGATTTAAAAGAAGGTTCAACAATGACTATAGATGAAATTAATTGAAATTGTGTAGTTGGATAATCTCTTGAGATATTATGATAGAAAGCATTGTTATCAAATTTAATTAAAATTAAAACAAAACAGAGAGACAACAGCACAGCAAAAACCCAGAGAAAAAAACACATATTGTGTTGGGCAGATAATGGGAAAAAACAAATACTCTAAAATCCATGGTGTTATGTCATTGACAAAAGCTCTACTTTATTGTCGTCGCGTCGGTATCATTTGCATTGTTTATTTAAATTTTCCAATCAAGAATGCATTTTTTTGACATGTGATGAGGGTTGAATGGCGAAGTCATCTCATTACAAAAACATAAAAAATCAAATGGTAGCAAAAAGTATACTATTATGTTGACGTTCCAACAATACCTATTTATATAAGAAAAGAAAGGTGTCCTATATAAGCCTGATGTATTTCAAGAGCCATAAAATGTTTGGTAATAAACAAAAACTAAGTTGAATCTCTTTAAGTCCTCTTTAAGCCCTTTTAAATTGATTTTGATTAAACTCTTGGCAAGAAACTTCTGTTTTGTATATTGCGTTGTTTCTGCTTTCTTATTTTAAATGCACGCATATATAAAAAGATTTCTAATTTATTCAATTTTTTACTTAACCATATTTTTATTTGTGGTCAAGTTAATGAGAATAATTTCAATATAATTTCGCATAACAATGAGGCTTCTTAAAGAGTACCTTATCGTAACAAAGAAATTGACCAGGAGTATTCCGCTTTTGGCAGGATTCTTTTGAAACAGTTGTTGTTTTGTGATGAAAGCAAAATAAAATATGTAGGTATACTAGCTGGCAGTGAAATAAGTTGTGATATTTTTTTGCTACGGTTTGCTCCATATGTAAAAAATAAAATTTAATACTTTTTTCTATTGAACCGCAGAGATTTACTAGAAATATGAAAAAGTTAGAGTACGTTTCTACTATTTATTTTC
This sequence comes from Sphaerophoria taeniata, assembly GCA_943590905.1. Lineage (NCBI taxonomy): Eukaryota > Metazoa > Arthropoda > Insecta > Diptera > Syrphidae > Sphaerophoria > Sphaerophoria taeniata. The sequence goes on from OX016541.1 coordinate 34,336,626, forward strand.
ATTGTAAGTTCAGGGTTGATCTAAGAAAGAAGGTTGCTTTTTTCAAATAAATCGTGTGTAGAAAGGGAACTTTCACTAACTTTTAAAGTATTGAAATGTTTTTTGTATTAATTCAAATCAAACCCTTATCTCGTTAAAACTATGATCGAGACTTAAATATTCAAATGACAATTTACCATACAGTAACATAAGTAAAATGCATTAAACAAATTGGGCAAAAAGCTGTGGTTTGTACGTCAACGCACATAAAACAGAACTAATAGAAAAGAACTCTTTAGAAAAAGGTACACAATTCGCCAAATCAGCTCACCCGCAGAGAAAGGTATAACTCTTAGTTTCACCAACCAAGCTTAGTTCTTATTTGAGACTAAAACTAAACTAGAAGGCGAATATTGTTAAAAGAGTAAAGAAGGCTACTGTAGCACTTTTTACTCAACAATTACCTACTGGCTACATACTTCGGTAATCAAATCGATACTCACTTATGGTTGACCGTACTGGACAAGTTGGTAAATTTAAATAAACTTATTAAAGTCCAGCGGTCAGCAAAAGTATGCACCAGGTCAGGATTCACGGGAGCACTTCGCTCAACACCGACTTCGGCTTTAGATATATGTAGATACTCCTCAACCTTACACCTTTCGACATCTTCTCTAACTCATGCGTACAGCTTAGAGCCACCTTTCAATGGATCAGTAACAACACTGGCCATACAACGTTTTTAGACCATTTCAGACCGATCGCTTAGACTATACAACACCAAAAATGGTACCTATTTGATAATTTTCAGATTTCCATTCCTTCAAGATCCTTTTGGGAAAAATGTGGACCTCTTGAAGTCCAACAACGGAGTTGAAAGTGGTGTCTACTCAAAACAACTGGATTTCCTGTCGACTTCGTTATTAATGCAGCGTGTTCCTAGCAGAAGAAATGGCGATAAAAGTGAAACTATCCTGGCTCAAAGAAAACTTTACATCTTGCAAGGATATTCGTATTTCCTTGGATAGCCAAACCGTTCTCAAATCAACTCAACAACGGTGCACACGGATATCGTTCATCTCTAAACGAGATGAAAACAAAGTTCAATATTCACTTCTTATGGGTGTCAGGCCACATAGACATTCTGGGAAATTGTAAGGCTGTTAAGACATTGCAACACTTGCTTTCTTTAAACGATAGTCACAGGGCACTTCCTGGCTTGTAACAAAGCAAATATAGCCAAGCTAAGACCTGAAGGGGTAGGAATGCTTAATCAATTTCTTAAGAAAATAATGTGTGTGTTAAAAAGTGTAAAAAAAAAATAAAACAAATAAATTAAAGACAACCTGAATGTTCACTTTATTAAGAATATGTTATTCCAATGCGTTTTTGGCAAACAATATTTTTTATCGTATTAGGTCGGATGGTTTACCACACTGTTCTGATTCCAAATTTGATATCATGGTTTGTGCAGTGAATGCGAGGACAAACACACAGCCAGATAGGTAGATCCCTTTTTTCCGACGTCTCTATCCATCGTTACGTTTGAAAATTTCTTATCAATGCAATACGTATGCACTTCTGGCTCAAAAGAGTAGCGCGACAGCTCTTAAAGAGCCATAAGGCCTAAGTGGCTTACTCTCATCAACAATTCTCTTTGTGCGTGTGAAGAATTGAGGGAAGCTACAATTTAACGCAAAGTTGAGAAGCACTTTTTCAGCACATTGATACTCTTAGAAGTTTTGTCAGTTCGTCGCAAGAGGCAGTGCCCGGGAAAGATGAAATAAAAACAATGGACACGATAAGGACTCGAATGCACGACGTTCTGCTTAGAGACACCGTGAAGTATATGTTTAGTTAAATAATGTTGTAACTAGATCCTTACATTACTTTTTAAACGAGTGCAAACCTATTTATTCATTTAATATCTTTCTGACGCAAGTAAAACCCAAATCAATTTTGCATGAATTGTCAGAGTCAAATATTTGCTTTTTCCTCAAAAATAAAAATAAACAAAATATAAATAAAAATCAACACTCAACTTTAACCTCGTTCATATCGAAGCTTCCTTCACTTTCACGCTGTTTCACCGCATTAATCCATCAATGTCTGTCCAAATTAGAAGTGATTATTTTTTGTCAACCACAGGTTATCCCTGCACTTCTACTTGGTTTATTTCAACGAAAAATAAATTTAAAACCTTCTAAACCCATTTATCTTCTTTTCAATCCTCATCCTCGTCCTATTTCTAGTCTGTGTGCTCTCGACTGTTTTTTTACTTGATTTTCTTTTTAACTGCTTATTTACTATTGGTATAATATTTTTGTGCGGCAAATTTATGTACATAAGCAATTTAAATATTTTAAAATTTCTAAATAAAAAAACGAAATCTACAAATACTCTTCACGAATTTTTAATTTGGTTGTCTGGGATGAATTCAATTGCCTTCTTCTTCCAAAAAGAATTTTATACAACAACAAACACGCTCGACCCCTGTCCGTCGTCCTCGATACAGATTTACAAATTTTTCTTTCCGCTAGTGTCAATTCAGATTTCCTTTCTTTTATTTTATTTATCTTTCACTAACAACAAAAAGGACGATAGAATGACAAAAGCGAAGCAAGGCAACCAATCTCCAAAGACAAAAGGGCAAATATCCGAGTAAAAAAAAAACCATAACCTAACACACTGCCCCATTGTCCTATTATGTACAAACAAGCCGGAGCCAGCAACAATAGAAGGATAATAATCAAAATGTGTGTCAAATGCAAAAGCGCAGGCTTGAGATTTCTCACTTTGCCACACTCCCGTCTGTCCCGAACCAAGTTAAAGCTTTTCACCACACTTTGCCGGTTTTTTAACTAAAAGCCATGGAATGCGTCATAACGAGGCTGGCGTGCACACAAGTGCATATCCCATTCAACTACCACTACAAAACAGAAGAATGACATTTTGGATCGAAGAGGTTGCTTGCAATGCTTATATAGAGAAGAGAATGGCTCTTGAGGAAAGGAGGAAAGGGGAAAACCCCCAATGGGAAATATTTTTTTTTAGTTTTGGGGATGGGAAACTGTCGTTTGCGGGAAATGAAAGTGAAAGAAGTGGTCGGTAGGAAAAATAAAAAAAATAAAACTGTTGAAGCTTCCCATGAGTTGATATTCTTCAATTATGGTCGAGTACGGGGCTTCAATAATAACACGAGCATGGGGCCGACTATTCAAAAGGGAAGTTCAGGAAATAATATCATAGCACAGCCAGGACTGGCTTTTACGATGTTAGAACTAATGAGGATGATGATAATGATTATGCCGACTGAAACAAGGACACGACCGTGAAGCGTACCATAAAGTTGTTAACCTAACGTCAGTGATACGCTAGGAAAATCTCATACAGAAGAATTTTGAAAAAAAAAGAAACAAAAACCATATTCATAGGATGTGTAGTGCGTGTATTCTCTGAGGTGCGCTGTTTTTAGGCATTTTGTATGAAAAAGCAAGCAATTATTATTTAAGTGAAAATGCTTTTCATGTCGGCAATGCTGTGATTATATTTCATATTCATAGCTAGGTACCCACGTTTATGTGTTTTTCGAAGTAAAGATACTCAGGGCTTATTTCCATTTTTTTATAGTCGAATTTAACTATTCGACTGATGCGATGATGGTCGGTTTTATAGTGAAGTGAATTTTAAAAATGTTTTGTTGTTGGTTTTTCAAGTGCACTTAAGAAACTCTTTTAAAGTTAAATTGATAAGAAAAATGAAACAAGTACAAAGTTGGCTCTTGTTCAGGAAATTTAATTTTTTGCTTTCTTTTTTTTCAAATTAATGTTTCAAACACAAACTTCACTTCAAATATGTTGGTAGGCGTGTTACTGAATTTGTAGCATGCATTCATGTTCTTGTTTTTCTAGTTTGGTCTTTCTTTTGCAAAAACCTTCGTGCAAGGGCATAGCAAATAATGATTTAAATATTTATGAGTAGCTTGTACGCCCTAATAAAGTTGTATAATAAAATTACATTATTTTTAATTTGCGAAAAACAATATATGTATGTATGCTATGCATACAATGGCTCGTAGCAATAATAAATGTTCTCGAAAGGCCTGACATATGAACACCCAATGTAAATGGTTATTTAGTTGAATAGTTGAATAAGGTATCGATTAGAGTTAGAATTTAAGCTTGTGATTAAGCAAATGATTTAATGAAAAAATGTATTACAATGGGTTTCGAAGTTGATAGTTCTTAAAAAAAAAGCAGAACCAAACAAAATAAAACCTGTGGACTAACGAGAGTTAAAAAATGAAATAAACGTTAAATCACTTTTTGTTCTGACAAAAGAATTAAATATTTTTCACTTTTTGAAAGTTCGAAGCAGGTAAGATCAACATCCTCGGGTCATTCATTTCGTGGTTTCAAGTTTCAAGAATTTGATACGTGTCAAACTTAATGTTTGCCAATTGCGATAATGGATCGCTTAGCAATCGAACAACGAGTTAAAGTTATTAAAATTTACTACAAAAGTGGTAGTTCAAACCACTTTTATGGTCGTCATAATCGAACGACTACGCAAGGAATCGGTAATATTGTGAAGAAATTAGAAGAGTGAAGACGTTAGTGATGCCGCCGCAATGCCTGTGCTGTAATGGACGTTCGATCGAAAATATTTCTGCTGCAACCGCAAGTGTTGCTGTTTAACGTGTCGTACACTTCACTACATGGCGTATTTTGCATTTGGATTTGCATCTCCATAAAAAGTTCAAATCACGCAACAATTAGGGCCTGCAGACCATTCACAACGCCCGTAGATACGCTTCTTCGGTGTTGGAACAACAGACAATAAACACCGATTTTTCGAACAATAACATTTTCTTATTGGTAGGTATGTACTATGTAAGCAAACAAAATTGTCCAATATAGGGCTAAAAAAAACAACATGTGGTCGAAGAGGTGCCATAGTATCCAGAAAAAATGCCTGTTTGGTTTGCTCTATGGTCGAAAGGTGTCATTGGTCACTATGCCAATGGGCGGACGGTAACAGTCAATTTGAAGTATTATGGTCGAAGATAACCGATTTTTTTGGGCCGGCCGGCGGCGATTGAAGATCATGACTTGGACGATATGAGGTTCCAACAAGACTTAATTGTTTAATTGCGCTAGAAGTTTCTTGATCGCGTGATTTCACGTTTTGGCAACGTCAATTGGCCACCAAGATCATGCTATTTGACAACGTTAATTTTTTTCTCAATTTTTGGCCGAGTTACCGCCCGATATGTGCGATCAAGTGGTTAAGAATAACCTCAAAAGAACTGCATACTGTGAAAACTCATGAGGTAATCATATTTTAATGATATTGTTTTTCACACTTAATGGCAAAGTCCTAACCTAATATTTCATTGAAAATGTATCGTTGAGTGTGTTTTCGTATTTTACTACGGATACAATGATAATGTACACTCGGGCGTATACGTGCTTTATTTTAGTTTATACACTTTCGGTGTCAATTGTTATCTTGTTATTTTTAACAACCTCATGTTTAATAATATATAATATAATATAAAAAAGGATGTTTTACTTTTGGACAAAAAAATTGATTACGTTGACGATCTGATATATCTTGGCCAACTTAAGTCGTTTATAAATCAGGAAGAGAAGGAAATCAAACGGAGAATAGAAAATAGCTGGAAGCAATTCTGGAATGTTAAACAAATATTGGACTCAAACCTTAGCAATGACATGAAAAAATACATTCTTGACTCAACGATCCTACCAACAATGACATATGGATTAGAAACACTCGGGCTGACAACAAACTCCCATGAAATGCTAAGAATCTGCCAGACAAAAATTGAGCGAAAACTACTTAATATCAGACAAGTCCAAAGAATAAGAAACGAACATATCAGAAAAACTACAAATATTATTGACGTTATTCAAAGAACAAAACGATTAAAATGGAACTGGGCTGGACACATATCAAGAATGGAAGACCGAAGGTGGACGAAGTTGGTAACAAAATGGATGCCTTCCAACACAAAACGACCAAGAGGACGACCAAAGCGAAGATGGACCGATGATCTTAGACAATTCAATCAACATTGGTACAGCGACGCGAAAAATAGAGATGTATGGGCAGCTTTGGGGGAGGCTTATGCTGGAACCTAAAAATCTTTTATTAATTAATAATTAACATTTTTATCTATATATGTATAAACTATGATCTTAACTATAATTGTTGAATTTTAAAAATTGTTAAAAATTGTAAAGTACTTATCTTGACAGAAATGCTACTATTCATGAATGTTAACAATTAATTTAAACTAACTGTTATGTTGTATTTAAAACTATTGGCAAATAAAGCTTTTAATAATAATAATAATAATAAATGTTTAATAAATTCTGGACCTAGTTTATTTTTTTCGATCGTCTGCCTCAAGCAAGACCTCCTCCGCAGGGACAGAATTATTGGACTCTGAACACCTATCTTTAACTCAATTTGCCAACTTTGAATATTCTTTCCCTCTCAGTTTAAACTGCAAGCAGAAAACATACTTAAGTGCTCTACAAATTATAGATTTAAATTTTTAATTGGCATCTATGTTATTACAAATTTGAAATAACTTAACAAGCAAAAATTATAACCAATCACCCCTGTAATCGTATCAATAAATTGTCCAATCAATTCATACATCAAGAAATGAAATTGTTAATACTTCTTGATGCTCTGTCCTTAAGCACCCAAAATATAGAAAAATAAACCAGGCCAAACAGAGAAAACAGAGTTTCTTTAAAATTAAGTTCATTATTCATTTCCGGTCACTATTTAATTACGCTTCAATGACCCTGGGAGACCTTATAAAGAGCTGGATTACAAATAACATTATTTTTTCCTTGATCATAAAATCCACATGATGCCAACAATTTCTCCCAGAAAACTTAATAAATAACAAAGAGATATTTTTCGATCTATCTTCGCAATATTCCAACCCCTTTTTATAATTCTGTGTCGATGTAAATTATGTGATATGTCAAGTGGAATGAAGTATACTTTAGCAAAGACCATAATTCACATTCTTCATTTTGACCTATGTATACAAGTAGCAGGGCACCCAGGCGGAACTAGTCTGTCATGAACTACGAAGCCATTCTTCTCCTCTATTGAAAGGATTCAACTATTGTTGTTGTCTATATTAAAACAACTTCTAAAACTACTGCCGACATGGCTTTGTTAGTGTGTATTCAACTTGACTTCATAAACATGAGGAAGCAAATGCGAATAACTATCTTTGTTTCGTATAATCGCTGCAATGAGTAACGGCGGGCGCCAAATGCAACGCACAATCACAATGTGGCTGGTGTTTTAAGTGCAGACAGGTCATAATCGTGGGCAAGCACTCTTTGCAATGGATTCCTAATCCAATTAGGGGACTATATTTGGATGCACACAAAAGAGCGGAGGAATGCGTCTGAACGTGTATTGATAAAAGTTCAAGGTTTTGATATTTTCTATCATGAAGCAATAGATTAAACGTATCAGAAGTTTTTCAATTAAGGGCATCCTTGATAAAACAAAAAAATAGTTCACTCCGGTCATCCTGCATCCCATTTAATGTCCGATTTTTTGGCTTTGATTCAAAAAATTAAAGAGAAGTGCTTGCTTCATTGCGGTCCTATTATTTAAATCAACTTTTATATAACCCTGCAATATGCCTACTCACACAATCAAGCAACACTTTTCCTTGCTGAGAAGGAGAACAAAAGATTGCAAGCGTGACAGATATTCCACAAGATGGTCATTATATTTAGAGGACATTTACATAAGTTTTCGTTTCATCTATCTAAAAATAATTGTTTTTTTATTTTTGTTTGAAAGTTTGTTTTTTTTGTTTTTTTTTTTAGAAAAAAAAAATGTAGGTATCAAGTGCAGCAATTCACTATCAACACATACACTCACACACGTCAACAGAGATTTTCAGACTTTCATACAAATGTTCCGTTCGTGCATTGAATTTTAAAAGTAGAGCAAGTTGGAAGGTAAAAGTTGAGTGAAAAATAAAATAATGAAGAAAAAAAAAACGAAAACAAACTTGAAAGCATAAGCTTGTCAAAGTGTTTGCACTTGACAGCGACAGAGGATTCGTGTGTTATGCCACTCTTTGGTATGTATGTTTCAAGCACAGCACACACAGTCTTGTGTAAGTGTTTGAAGAAGCGAAAAAAAAATTGAAACTGTGTTGGCAAGGATGAATGGTTATTACAATTTGAAAAACGAAAGAACCGAAAAAAAGTGATTCACATTCAATACTTTTTTTTTCTTCTTCTTCTTCTTGTTCATCTCTTGACGAAAAGGATGCTTTTGGTTTTAGTGTTTTTTTCTCTGTATGCAGATATGTGTATGTTTTTATGGTTGAGCTGTCAGAATAATGATTTTGCTAATTTGACTGATGATGGAAAGGATAGAAAGTGAAATATTCTCAAACACTTTGCATTTAATCATGAATTTATTAATGGTGTTCGAAATTTGAGTTGAAGGTTTTGAAAATAGGTCCCTGAGCGATTTTTGAATACAATTTTGGGAATTTATAGGTGAGAGGAAAAGAGGGTATTGATAAGCAGTTGGGAATAAATTTGAATTTATGATCCTTTTGTGCGATATTGAAGAATTACACTTAAGGCTCTGATTATGATTGAGGAATCGTTAAAACGTAGGAACTTAGTGTCGAGTTTTGCCAATTAATCACAGAAAAACATAGAATACGTACCTGAGTTTGCTTTTGCAACTATAATAAAGTGCATAGTTCGATAAAATGTCAGTAACACTCATAATAATCTGATGGAAAAATACAATGTCACTGTTGGTTCTTATTTATAATAATGTTTCCATGTGAAGAGCTGACAAAAGCTATTCATAAGTACGAATAATTAAAGGATTTCTTCGTTGAATGCCTTTGAAGGAAAACCGTGTAATATTGCGTTGGATGGATTCTAACCTCTCAATATGATTATCGTAAATTGGTGTCCTAACAAGGTGAGGGTGAACAAAATAATTATATAGACAACAAGTCCTTTGGACCAGCGCTTTATAAATCTCAAAACTGAACTGGTTCTATTGACGATGATGGTAATATGCTCAGAAAAGTCTAAACAAGATGCAATTAAAATTCCAAAATCTGTTATGGGACGAGTCAAAATGTGTTGTGAGATTGTTTAGTCATAATCTCGTCCTGAAGAAGAATTTAATCATTTATTGAAGATATGTTTTTCAGCATCTTCAAATCATCTGAAAAGATGAGAATTTCACTTTTTTGAATAGATATAAAAAGCAGACTACCTTGAGGGACACCACATTCACCAATTAATTTTATGGAGATGTTATGTCTAAAGCAGGGAAAGCCATATGCGTTCAATTTAAAAGTCATAATAGCCTGGGGGGTAGTGTCCGTGGCCTAATGGTTAAGTAGTTGGCTGCTTTCACGGGTACTGCCTCTTATGAAGAACTGACAAAACTTCCAAGAGTATCAATCTGGCATGTAAAAGTGCTTCCCAACTTTGCCGTTCGGAATCGGTGTTAAATTGTAGGTCCCCTCAATTCTTCGCACGCACTCAGAGAATTGTTAATGAGAGTATAAGCCACTTAGGCTGTTGTATTTACAATATCTACCTTTATTTTAAATACTGTTCATTTTCACAATATCATATTAACTTTTGATTTTGTTTTAGATTTGTAATAAATAATATTTTTCATTCCAAATTTTTCTTTCATTCGTTCAACTTGATATTATTTGTTCAATAAATTGTTTATAAATAAGCCAAAGGACTTTTTATTTATTGCGCATCTCAACAGGTTATGGGCCCAGGCAGACCATAACATAGACAAAAGAAAATAAATATTAAATAACATTATCAACAGAAATGAGTTCTTCAAATGTCCATGGCCGGATCCCTTTGCTGAATGGAGACAACTTCAGCACATGGAAGGCTCAGATGGAAGCCGTGCTTCATCGAGGACGATTTCTTCAAATTGTTAAAGGTGAAATCCAACGTCCAGAAACTGCTGGAGAAGCGCAGTCAAAATGGGAAGAAAGGGATTTAGATGCTCGTGCGGAATTGATAATAGCAATGGAACCGAACATTGTTGCTTTATCAGCACACTTGAAAACATCCAAAGGAATCTGGGATTTTTTGTCAGAATCCTATGACAAGAAAGGACCCCGTCAAAAGACTGAGGAATACCGGAAACTAACCAACCTACAAATGGATCCAGATCAATCAATATCTGATTATGTTCGAGAATTCAAGACTATATCTAACAGACTACAGGAACTGGGAGCTACACTCGATGACGACTTACTAGTTGTAGTACTTTTAGATGGTTTGTCAGATGACTACAAGAACATCAGATCTGCTTTTGATGCCCAGGACAAATACCCTACAGTGTCAACAGTTTGCACAAGATTGCTGGAAGCAGGAGACAGGAAGAAAGAAATTTGGAACACAAACAACAATGTACTCAGTGTCAAACACTTTAGAAACAAAATGCCTCAGAAGAAACAAAAAGTCAAGGTAAATGCTGAAAACAAAATTTTTCCGTTCAATTGCAGAAAATGTGGTAAGCGAGGGCACATGGCAAAAGATTGCTGGACTAAAGTGGACCAAAGTAAATCAAATCAGACTAAAGAAGGTGAATATGGCTTCATCGCTCAAGAGTTGTCAACACAGTCTGCAAAAATGACAAGTGAAAGATCGAATCAACGATTATGGTGTCTGGATAGTGGCGCAACATCACATATGTGTGCTGAGGAATCAAGGTTTGTCAAGCTCAACAAAACTGAAGAAGCCAATCATGTGAAACTAGCTGACGACCATGTTATCGATGTCAGGGGAACAGGAACTGTGAATTCTGGCATCGGTGTTCGAAATGCAAACGAATCATTATACTTGTATAATACCTTGTTAGTTCCAAAACTGACGGACAACCTTATTTCAATAAGTAAGGCAACAGATCACGGCTTCAAAGTAGTTTTTGAAGGTGCTGGTGCCAACATATTGGACAAATCGAATCGCTTAATCATGACGGCTGAGAAAAGAAACGGCTTATACTACATATCTGGTGATGAAAAAGTACAGGTTACCGTAAATAGTAGTGAAACACCCAAGATACAATACGGATCTTTAATGGATTGGCATAGAAAGCTAGGACATGTCAATTTGAATTCATTAAAGCAGCTATTTTCGAAGAAAATGGTTCGAGGACTGCCAGAGAAGTTCAAAGACGACATCATGGAAAATTGTTCAACCTGTATAAGAGCAAAGCATGCTCAACTACCCATTCCTACCACTAATAATGAAAAGAATACTTCGCAGCGACTGCAACTCATTCATTGCGATATATGCGGTCCCATGCGAACGGAATCCCTGGGAAAGGCTAAGTATTTCATAACTTTTATCGATGACTTCTCAAGAAAAATATTTGTCTTCTTTCTCAAACACAAAAGCGAAGCCCTCCAAGCATTCAAGACATTCAAGAATTTTGCTGAGACGCAAACTGGTGAAAAGCTTAAGATGCTGAGAACTGACAATGGGATGGAATACTGTAGCAAGGAATTTCAGAAGTTTGTTGAAGAAAACGGAATACATCATCAAAAATCTGCTCCACATACACCTGAACAGAACGGCCTTGCTGAAAGAGCAAACCGAACTCTAAAAGAAATGGCTAGGTGTCTGATGGACGAAAGCGGACTTCCCAAGCTTTTGTGGGCAGAATCGATCAATCCTTCAGTGTTCTTACGTAATAGGTGTCCAACAAAATGCAACGGAGATAAAACACCAGAAGAGCTATGGAGTGGGACAAAACCAAATGTGTCTTTTCTAAATGAAATTGGTGCAAAAGCTTTTGTTCTGAAGAAAGGTGCCAATCTTGGAAAATTTGACTGCAAATCAGAAGAAGGCATTCTTGTTGGCTACGCAGAAGATTCAAAAGCGTTCAGAGTGTGGATACCAAGCAAGAGAAATGTTGTAAAAAGCAGAGATGTCCGATTCATTCAAAAATACACAAAACCTAACATGAAAGGTAATGAAACCAAAACCCTAAATTATTACAATTTTTCGTTTCAGGACAGTGCTATAAGCCCAGCACTTCCTGATTGCAAAGACGAGAAGTTACCCTTCCAAGAAACGTCAACTGATCGAGCAGATTGTCAAAGTACGGAAGTTATTTCAAAAGAAATTCGTACTTCTGATCCAAGAAACGTTCAAGAGATAGTTCGATTAGAAGATGCAAACGAATGGCGAGAGGCTATGCAATCGGAGTACGATTCCTTACTTAAGAACCACACTTGGACTTTAGTTGACAGACCACCCGACCGGAAGGTGATTAAATCCAAATGGGTATTTAAGACTAAATACAGAGTGAATGGAATCATTGAAAAGAGGAAAGCGCGACTCGTTGCCAGAGGTTTTGACCAAATACAAGGTGTTGATTACGAGGATACGTATTCACCAGTGGCAAACATCAGTTCGATACGTTTAACGATGGCGATAGCAGTAGAAAATGACCTGCACCTGCATCATCTAGACGTCTCTTCAGCCTATCTCAATGGTGACATTGACACATTGGTATTTATGGAGCAACCGGAAGGTTTTGAGCAAGGAGATCAAGTCTGTAAACTAAACAAGGCAATCTATGGCTTGAAACAAAGTGGAAGACTTTGGAATTTAAAGCTGGATGCGACCCTCAAACAATTTGGTTTCACTTCCTCCGAATATGATCGATGTATTTACCACAAAGTTGATGGTAGTATTTTAACAATCATAACAATTTATGTTGATGATTTGCTGGTAGCAACTAATGATAACCAGACATTTGAAATATTAAAAGAAAGTTTAATGGATTGCTTCGAAATAAGAGACCTTGGTCATCCAGAACTTTGTGTCGGTCTAGAAGTGAAACGTTCTAACGACACTATACTTATCAGCCAAGAAGGATTCATTAACAATCTACTGGAAAAGTATGGACTTACGGACTGTAAGCCAGATCGTTTGCCAATGACAACAAGCTTAAAGCTCGAACTTGAACCAAAAATTGAAGGTGAGCGCAAACAAATAGACAATACAATGTATCGGAAATTGATAGGAAGCCTGCTTCATCTCTCAACATTCAGTCGACCAGACATCGCTTATGCTGTTAACGCGTTATCACAGTTCAGCACTGATCCTCGACAGCAGCATTGGAATGCAGCATTGCACATTCTTCGTTATCTGCAAGGCTCCAAAGATGTTGGAATTGTTTACAAGAAGACCTCATGGAACCTATATGCATTTGCCGATGCAAGTTGGGCAAGTGACTACGTCGATCGAAAGTCGCAAAGTGGTTTTGCATTCATTTTTGCCGGAGGAGCAGTTCTATGGGGATCAAAGAAACAGAAGATTGTGACAACATCAAGCACAGAAGCTGAATATGTCAATCTGAGTTCAGTTGCTAAAGAAGCATCATTTCTAAGAAACATTCTTGAAGAACTAGGACTTCACCAAGGACCCGTGACAGTTTTTACAGATAACCGCAGCGCACAAATGATTGCAAGCAATATGGGGATCCAAGGACGAACAAAACATTTGGATATCAGATACCACTTTGTTAAAGAAGCAGTTGCAGATAAAAAAATAACACTCGAATTTATAGGCACAGAGGACATGCCAGCAGACGCTCTTACAAAATGCCTACCAATTACAGCTCACAAGAAATGTTTCAAGAGTTTAGGAATGTCATTTTAAGATTAACTCAAATTGTGAAATTGAGGGTGGGTGTTGTATTTACAATATCTACCTTTATTTTAAATACTGTTCATTTTCACAATATCATATTAACTTTTGATTTTGTTTTAGATTTGTAATCAATAATATTTTTCATTCCAAATTTTTCTTTCATTCGTTCAACTTGATATTATTTGTTCAATAAATTGTTTATAAATAAGCCAAAGGACTTTTTATTTATTGCGCATCTCAACATAGGCCTTGGCTCTTCAAGAGCTATCGCGTCACTCTATCTTTTAATAGCCTAGGGGGACTACTGGTTGAAATCTTTCGAAAAGTCTGTTTAAAAACAATTTACGACCACATTCCAAAGAGTTAAAGAATTCATTCACAAAGATAAGAAGGTTTGTGGCGGTAGAACGTTTTTGCAAGAAAACGTGTTTTTGGCCGTGAACAACAAGCAATGAACACTGATTTTTCGAACAATATTTCCCTTAGCGATGAGGCACATTTCTCACGGATTGCTTTTTTTTGTGCTGGCAATTGAAGATCATGACGATCATGACTTTGCCAATATGAGGTTCCAACAAGAGGGGGCAACAAGACACAAAATAAGACCAATTCTTATTGAGCGAAAAGTTTCCTGTTCGTGCAATTTCACGTTAGACGACGTCAAGTGGTCACCAAGACTTTGCAGTTTGATACTTAGATTTTTTTCTGTGGGGCTACCCAAAAGACCATGCGAAAAGTCCCCGAACTCTTCCTGAAAAGAATAGCAAGCTGTGAAAACTCGAGGCGGTCATTTGAATGATTTTTTCTTCACACTTATTGGCCATCAGTGGCGAAGGCACCATATAAGTCTATTCCTATCGACTTACCTTTTGTAAATCTCAATATCAACAAACAAACTTCATGCAACATGTATATAAGCAAATCATACAACAGCAACGCTTGCGACATTACTTTATAATTCAATCAACATGAGTATTTTCTTCTAAAAGTAAGCCGGGTTATTATTTTTACGCTGAATAGAACAAATTTGTTTTCTTTCCCGTTTCCGCTTCTACTTCTCGCTACGCGTGTGCCTCTTTATTCAACCAACGCTTTCTTAAGCATAGAAGTAACCCGATGTTCATCGACTTTCATCGATGAATCTGTATGTATCTGAAAATTCACTTGCCTGTGCAAAAAACAAACAAGTGTGTTGGAAATGGAGAAATACGTATTGCGCTTTGCGCATGTCAGGTCGACGTTGAGTCTAAGCAAAGCAAAGCAGTACGTTCACGCACTACACTTGTTATTCATTTTGTAAACAAAAATTCATTCATTCTGTATAGGAAAAAAGCCAAACGTAACCCGTGTCTTATGGACTTATTGGACATTTTCCTTCATTCTCTGAGGATGAAGGTTAAGAAGTAGGGGTTGCCACTTAGAAAATTTCGTAGTGGAATATTTTTTGTCACAAAGTTACTGTAATTGCAGTTTAGTGGCACAACTAGCCAAAATGAACTAGGCAAATGAGATTTTCATTTTGTTCTAAAAACAGTTTACAAGCAGATTGCAGTGCAAAGTGTTTAAATAAAAGTGTGAACAAAAAAATTATTAATTGAAGATAAAAAGTGTTTTTATTCATTTTTATTTATTCAAAACATTGCATTTTGCATTTGCATCATCCAGAAAGGTTTCTTTTCAAGTTAAGGTCATTGAAACTTAAATATGAAATGACTTGAGGTATAACAAAATGGGCTTGAATGTTCAAACTTCTAAGGCGTTATTACCAAAAATGCACTTTATCTTGTTGTTTTTTTTTCTCAGCTACTTGTAAAAAGAATATTACTTAAAAAAACACTTTGTCCGTAAAAAAAATTAAGTAAATTTCTGATATTCTTTTATTTATCTTATTCCAGTCAGTTAAGGTTTCATCTGCAGAATAGAAAAAAACAATAGACCAAATGTGAGTGCGTTCTAGTCCCTCTACTCCGAAAACGGTTAATTTTAGAGAAATATGACTCAGGCATAGACGAACAATTTATCCTTGACTTTTATCGCCCTCCGGGAAATAGGTTGCGAAATATTCACGAAAAACTGAACTTCGCGACTTTTTGAACACCATAACGGCACGATATCAATGTCGATTTTTCACATCTTCATAATAGCGCCGTAATAAAGGTGTATACAAAAATCTAGTCCACTAGGAATTTTTCCGCAGTTTAGGGTTTTATATTACTAAAATGACTGGATTTTTTCTAGTCGCTCATTTGTCTCCGACTTACTTTTAGAAATTAGTCACGCCTCGCCACTGTTGGCCATAATATAATATTGTTGTGTGTGTTTTATTAAGCTTTACTTTCGAAACCGAAAAATGAATGACCCTTTACAAGCAATTACTAAAAGTAAAGTGCGTTGTAATGTTTGTGTTTTATAGATTATTGATATATTCTTCTCTCTTGAGTGTTTTTCAATTAGGAAAGAGGAAAATTTGGGTAAATACAAGTAGTTTATAATTTAAGTGTGTTGTCTTCTTTCCTCCTAAAAAAAAAAAACCTCTTTAAGCCCTAAATGCCCTACATTCCTTTTAGATATTTCATCAACTAAATTGATAAGCTGACTGTTAATGGAAAGAAAACATAACATTCAAAATAGTTACAACGACAATAAACACAGCAATTGTTTGAGGCATTTGTGCCTTCGTTGACCCAGAAGCCTTATCTTTTCGTTAGATTGTTAAGTTAAATTAACTGTTTGGCTGGCAAACAAACAAAAAAGAAGCATAATCGATTCCCAATAAAGATTAACACGGCTTTCCTTTTTATATCTTGTGTTGGACACGAAAAAATAAACAAGATTAGAAGCATAATGGAATGGAAGACAATTTATTAAGTTTCTTTCCTATGTTCTGAGAACACCCCTTGAGACATGTGTCAAGGGGCAGGAGCACCTTTAAGCGATAGTGTGCAGTAACCATTTAAAATAACGCTGAATAATAAAGTCAGCAAGAACATTTTTCACGTTTTCCGCCAATGTCTGAGAAAAACTCAAAAATCGAACATTGACACAAACACGTTCACCTTGGTTTAGCTATCAAATTTAAGCGTCAAACACTCAACAGATTACCCTTACTAATTCTTGAACAAAAAAAAAATTCAGCAATATACAAATTATTATAATTGTGGATATTACCAATAAATTGCCAAAATAATGTTCAAAGAGAAAATTGCATTTTTTGTTACGTATACGCCCGAGTGTACCGAATTTCCTCTTTTTTCGCAATTAAATAATGCTTTAAGTCACGTAATGGTTTTAATAACATAATACCCCCATTTGATACCTAATCTCTGTCGTGCTTGTATTCAATCACGGTTAAACGGTTTTACTACCCAACACATACACACTCAAGCAAACCAATGAAAATCATACAAGTCAAGCTCTTGAAATGAACAGCATGTAGGTATTAGGAGTGCGAATTTGTCCACAAATCAGATAGCTACATATAAAAAAACGCATATACACACATTTCCAGAAAATAGACCACGTTGCGGATATTATCGACATTTTTATTTTTTGCCAGATATATTCCCATACGTAAAAGCCAACGGGTACCATGAATAAACTGCCTTAAGTGGAGTCAGAATAATGCCACAAATTCTGAATTAAGGTAAAGTTGTCGTCCTCTACGCTCGTTGCCGTTGTATCGATAGAACGGCCAACGGCAGGCAGTAGCAGGCGGTCGGTGCTAGCTGATGTCAATGCCGACAGAGAGACGACAAGTTGTCGACGCGACGTGTCGCCTTTGTTATATTGATTGTCAGAAAAATAACAGCAGACACACGAGCGTTATAAACCCCATTTGCGCTAAGCACTTTAGGTGAAGGTTATTCATAGTATAGAGTATATTTGTGTGCCAATTTATTTGCAGGTGAATCTTTTATGATATTTATGGCATTTCGATATTAAAGGATTTTCCATATCAATGCCGATACCATCATTACAGGAAATACCCGCCCTTACACCATTTTATTTTTTTTAGGCTTGTATGGGTTTCAAATGGGGAATAATGAATGGAGGTATTTGAGGGAACAATTTACTTGATTGAACAGCAGATGATGTGGAAAGTAAATTTTTACATTTAAGACAAAAATAGGAAAGAAAGAAGGGGACATGCAGACCTTATCCGGAAATTTATTTTTATGCACTTGGATGTTGTGGAGAGATTGCTGAAGTGGAAAACTACAGTTTGGATCTTGACATAAAGTTTCTTGTTCGGAAAAGTTTTTTTTTCTTCTTTAAATAAATAAAGTTTGAATTTTGATACCGAAACGATACTTGGAGTTGTTTTTGATAACACTTTCCGGTTAATAAGTTTTTAACTCTAACTTTGAAGAAGAAAAATCCTCTACGAATCAGTAGCCTGGGGAAAATTATTGTTTTTCTTTTTTTCAATCCTTTCACGTTCTAAATGCTTCTAAAGCACGTGTCTCAAAAGTTGACGAACTTTTTTTTTGTTTGCTTTTATTTGCTTAAATTTTGTCAAACTCAAACATAAGAATATCGTTTTCATAGAAAACGATATCAACATAATGGAACTTTTTTTTTCTTAGAAGTCTCAAAGCCGCAGGATGAGTACGTGGATGGAGTAAAAGTAAGGATCCAATTTCCGAAGTATTTATATACTAATCGAAAAAAAGTTATCGGAAATTGAAAGAAGCACGAAACACTAGGTACCTAAGCAAATATTTATACTAAAGTACCTATTTTTTGCTAGTGCAACGAGAAAATTTGTGTCAACCAGCATACATAAAATAAAATCCTTCCATTGGAAATCATCCTATGAACAGTACCCTATTTATAGTAAAAGAAATGTGCTTGGCTAGGTCGCACGAACTTGTTTATAGGTACACCTGATAATCTTTGCAATTAAAAACCAAGAGTTAAGATTTTAAAAATTTAAAAAAGGGTGTTGGCCCTTTTTATGTGATGCATGGTCGCCCTGAAAAGTTGACAATTCAACGTTTTGTGGCCGAATTCGGGTCCACCGTCTCATTGAACAATAAGCAAACACCCGCACGTCAACGAAACGCAAGATCTGCCGAAAACTTCACCACTGTTAGTGAAACTATGCAGCAGAATCCAGGGCAGTAATTTAAAAAAGGGTGTTGGCCCTTTTTATGTGATGCATTGTCGCCCTGAAAAGTTGACAATTTAACGTTTTGTGGCCGAATTCGGGTCCACCGTCTCATTGACCAATAAGCAAACACCCACACGTCAACGAAACGCAAGATCTGCCGAAAACTTCACCACTGTTAGTGAAAGTGTGCAGCAGAATCCAGGGCAGTCAACTCCAACAAAAGCAAATAAAAAACAAAAGCTTTTATTAAAAAAGTCAGTTAATGAATGCCAAATACTTTTACCGAACTAAATTTGTTTTTGTTACGTATACGCCCGAGTGTATCGAATTTCTTCCTGACAATTATTAAACCAATTTTTTTGTTTCATACGAAATTTTTTCGCTCACAAGAACTTGGCCTGTCGCAGACTACAATATGGCGAATTTTGAGTCGGGATTTGGACCTGCACCCATACAAATTCCAACCGATCCAGAATCTAAAACCAAACGACCATGCGCAGCGTCGTGTGTTTGGTTATTGAGCTTTGGAGCAGTTGGAAGTTAGTCCCAATTTTGGTCTATAAATCATCTTTAGCGATGAGGCCTATTTTTGGATGAATGGGTACGGGAATGAGCAAAATTGCCGGATTTTTGACGTTACCAATCCAAGCGAGATTTTCGAGGTGCCAATGCACCTAAATAAAGTTACTGGTTGGTGTGGATTTTGGGCTGGAGGCGTCATCGGTCCGTCCTTATTCAAAAATGATACTGTCAGGTCATCACCGTGAAAGGCGATAGCTATAGGTTGATGACCACTAACTTCTTGTGGCCTGAATAGGATGATGTAGACACTGAAGACATATGGTTACAACTGGATGGATGATGCTTCGTGCTCAAGACACAATCAATATTCTCAACGGGCGATTTTATGACATGGTTGCCTTGCGCCGCCGAGGAGACGAGAATAGGGCCACCAAGATCGTGTGATTTGACCCTTTAAGACTTTTTCTTGTGTGGCTTTCTTGAGTCGCAGGTCTATGCAAATAAGCCATAAAACCACCGCGGCCTTCAAAGATAGCATTATCGATTCGGTAAAATTCAGTCTTATTTATGCACCAAAGTCATCAAAAACTGCGCCCCACCCATCGCTACTTTGGGATCATAGCAATGGCCGTCCCAGTAAACATACTTCGTATGAAACAAGAAATTGGTTTAATAACATTGTCAGGAGAAAATTCGATACACCCGGGCGTATACGTAACAAAAATAAACTTTGTTCGGTAAAAGTATTTGGCATTCATTAACTGACTTTTTAATAAAAGCTTTTGTTTTTGGTTTGGTTTTGTTTTAAACTCTAAAATGACAAAAAAAGAACCCGTATAGTTTCGACATATCCGTTTGTCACCAACATTTAACTCATTAACCATCAAGCGAATATTGATGAAAAATAACAAAAAGGGTGTTTTGAGTGTCGGTATTTTGGTTTGTTTACCGAGAAAGGAGAGCTGGTGATGTACAGGGTGACATCGCTAAAAAAAAATCGTGACTCTCAATAGTTAATTTTGTTGTTAAGAATGACCCTGATTTTGTTTCTTTTAAGTGTTATGCTCATAACTCTCCGTTCCTGTCCTCCTTTAAACTCATGATAGATTTATAAAAGCTTTTATTGTCTTAAAAACCTTACGTTCATAAAATTTCAATAGTGAACACTTTTTAATTTCCTATTATTGCATTGACGTAAAAAACCTATGCGAGCGAAAAAGTTTCATAACTTTACCTCCTTCATCTCCTATTCACTGTTCAAAATTATGCTTGAAAAATTTTACTTTTTTTAATTACATATATTTTCGTGCCCAAGTTATCTGCCTCGAAATGAAAATCCTTCACTTTTCATCTTTTTTTTTCTGTGCTTACAATGAGTTTATCTCTTCACTTTCGTGCTTATGACATCTTGAAAAAAAAATTGTGCATGAAAGATGAAAAAAAAAATAAAATTACTTTTTATACACAGTAACCTAGTTTGAGCGTAATTGCTTAGCTCGTGTCATGCTGACAGTGACAACAACAAATTGCGCCATGCACGACCTTGGATGTCCCACAACATAAACAATTCACAAGTTGGAAAAATGCATTCATATTTTATTAATTATGTTTCATGCGCAGCTCGCAGCACAAAGCACATGGTTCTTGACACTTACATCGAAGCAGATTGAGGTTTTCAAGAACGGTTTTTTTCTATTTTGTCTTCATTGGACGAAAATAAGGAATTATCTATAAAATATTTTAATATATTGAAATTTTTTGAGAGTCAAAAATGTATTTTGATAACTTCAGTTTTTTTCTACAAATTTTGCAAGTTAAAACATTCATGTAACAAAATACTTTTGTATACATAGTTACTCAATTTTGAAGAACTTAATTAACAACATGAAAACATGAAGACCTGATAGAGACAACTGATAGACAAAAAATAAATTGAAATTTTAAACACATTCATCACAAATTCCTTAGAAATTTTGTGTGCGATAAGAAGCACCACATCCAATTTTCAAAGTTCAAGGAAGTTATATCTTTTTGTTGTGTCTCATGAATGAGGAATGAAGGAAATAATAAGAACACCAATATTCATGTTTTCTATGATGAAGTTTAAGAAGTGATTGTAATAATTCGAAATAGAACATGATTGCTTGTTCGGGCAATTTTGAAATTCCTCGAACATATTTTTTGAAATATTATTTGACATGTTCTTTTTTGTAATTAAAACTCCTCACTTGAAAGACAAAGTGCCTACTATAAAAGACATGATATGACCAGTTCTTATCTACGGCAACGAGTGCTGGACGATAAGTAAAAGAGGGGAAGTGGTTTAGGGTACTTTTGAACGAACAATTATTCTTCGACAGATTTTAGTTCCTGTAAGTGACAAAGGGGATGGCGAATGGAGAAAAAAGTTCAATCGCCATATGGATGTAGTCCAGAAAGCCAAAAAAAAAAGAACTACTTGGCGCGGCTACATCGAGCGAATGAACAACAAGGCTACAGCCAAGAAAATCTTCTCTTCGCAGCCCCTGCTATTTCGGCTAGGCCAACAAATTGGTGTTGTAATCGTGGCGTATGGGTAATGTTCTTTGACCAGTTACATTACATTGAAGGTGTGTATTCAAAAGCTATTCGTACCTAAAATATTTTTGTTTCGGGCAATACCCGCCTTTTACAAGAAATTGACAAAGCATCCATGATTATTATTTGTAACGGAAAATTGCTTCTCAGTCGTCCGAAATCGTCATAACATTCCTGTGGCGTAGTGGTTATGGGCGCTGGCTGTAACACAGAACGCGTTGAATCCTACTCGTGCCCATAAAGTTTTTATTTCATCTATCACGGTTACTACCTCTTGGCAAGACTGGCAACACTTCCAATCGTATCAATCTGTCATGAAAAAAGTACCTACTTCTCAACTTTGCCTTTCGGAATCGGCGTTTAATTATAGGTCCCGTCTTCGATAATGCATTAGGTTTACAACGAACTCACGAGAATAATTTCCCATTTAGATTGTATTCAAAAAAAGATTGCTTGAATACTGGAATGTAAATTTTGCTTTGGAAGATCAGATAAGCCTGAGTCATGTTTTCTTTTTTTTATCCAAATTTTCGTTCGATTCATATCGAATTTAATGATTCAATTGAATTCAACTCGATTGAATATAATCGATTTCCCACTCAATTCAATGATTACCAACACAATTCAAAAACAATACAATTCAATTTTATTCAATTTAATAAGATTCGGTTCAATTCAATAATTTTAGTTTCTTCAAATTCAATTTCATTCCATTAATAGCAATGCAGTTTGTTTTAAACAATCAGAGTCAATTCAATTCAATTTGTTTCAATCAACAGAAACATTCATTTTAATACCAAAGACCTACCTATGTAAATGCAAAACGTTTATATTGACTGTTTTTTTTTTGACATTTTGTAAAACGTTAACGCCCCAAAAAACATTTTTGTTAAAATTTTACTTCAAAATTGAGTTAATTTAACTTTGAGATATTCTTAGAAATTTTATTGAATTGAATAAAATCAGTCCGAAAAGCTTGGAACAAAAACAACCACCGTTCTTTTAATTTTAAGAGACATTCGTAAGGCTCAGTAGTAATTTTTCGAATATTTCTTTAAGGTTTCCGTCAAAAATTCAGATATTCAAATATATTTATTAGAAAAAGTATTAGTTGAGTAAAGATTTTGCTAGAGATTTAAGAGACTGCAGTACTTTAGTAATGCAGTAAATAAAGTCGACTTTACTTTAAGCTAATAAACTTACAAAAGTACTTTAGCTGGAAAGAAGCAGTCAAAAGTCAGTACTTATTTTTTAACTTGCAGTCAATTAAATAAAGTGGATTGACTAAAAGTTGATTAAATGCAGTACTTTTTAACTGGCTTTAGTCAATTAACTTAAGCGAGTTTGGTTTTAGTCAATAAATCTTTTGATTGCAGTCAATTTACTTCAGGTCAATTGACATTTTTTCTTTTTGACTAAAATGTAAATCAATACTATTGAAATACATATTCTAATATTACTTTAGAAGCTACAGAGGGTCAAAAGGGTACCATGATATATTTTTCTTAATCTTATTTATTTTGAATTTTGTTGGCTTATTTTTATACGTCGTGCATCATGGTACCCCTATTAACCAAGCTAAGGTACTTAACTAAAATACCGAAAAGACTGCAGCCTTTAAAACGCTGACACCTACGATACAAGTGGCTATTTGTTGTTTAGTTTTTAAGAAATTCCTTATTGCACTTTCAAATCAGTTTTATTCCTCTCTTAAAAATTGTAAATAAACATCACAGTTTAAAGGCTAAAGTAAAGTTTGTTCAGGACAGCTAACATAAGATTTACTGACAGTGTTAACAAATAAATCCTTTGTCATTATTGAAAATGTTCCTGAAGCAATTATGCTGAAATGTTAGCAAACATAACAAGAAATTGTGTAAATATTCCATTTTCAACATAAGCTAACATTGTAGTTAGACCACTTTTACTCTGCGTGAAAAGTGAACCGAATACAAAGTTTTTTTTTACCACACAAACATTACTATTTATGTCTCTATTCGAGTTCGCTATCAATCGAATTCAAGAGCCTAAAAAAATTACTATAATTTCCCCCAAAGCCATCCTCCACGCTTAATAGGCTATTACTTACAGGAAACATAAACATCCTTCATGAAAACATAATCACTCCAAGAGACAATTACTAACCCGGAAGTACCTACAGCCATCAATAATTCAAAAAAAAAAAATCAAACAAACAAAGACAATTGAACTCAAATATCAAACCTTTTTTATGTACGCCATCATGCAAAACCCTCATTATCGGCCTAAATCAACTCTGTTATTAAAAATACTCAGAAAAAAAAACAAGAAAAAACAGCTACAATATGTTTCCAGAGTTATAATGGTTTGAAATTATTCCCGCGGGCATAATAAAACCAAAGCAATAAAAACGTTCTTCAAAATGACTTTCTTCCTCCCATTTTCTTTTCTTTTCTTTCCTTATTTCTTAACAACAAACATGTGTATAAAATATAAAACCGAGAAAAAAAAACACCAACAACATGTGTGAAAAACAAAGAAAATAATAAGTTCTTGTTCATGTCATACTCAACAATGCTTTGCGGCATTTGTATTCATCATGTTCCAGCACACCAACCCACCAAGCCATCATTCATCCTGGCTTACACAACTATATTTTCCATTTTCCTCATTAAATAACTGAATAAATCTCAACAAATCATGTTGATATTTATATATTTATAAACGTCTTTAATTTTCATAAACAAAAATTCCTTGGTATTCATAAGAAAAAGAGGAATTTTCTTCGAGGAAACTCATTAAGGTTACGTATACGCCGTAGTGATCCTTATTTATATACAAAAAGTACGTTCAACGACAACGACACTAAGCAAAAACTATTTTAACCCCCAAAAGTCACATTTCAGATAACCATCTTGGTTGGTGTTTGATTGCTTTCTTCTTCTTCTTTTTCTTGTAGTTTTTTTTTTGCTATTCTTTTTGTTGTTCTTTTTTCGATGTTACTTGGAGAGGTCGGTTGGTCTTTGCTCAATATTGATCCAATATTGAGAATCAAGTGTTTTGCCCTATTCCTATTACGGTCACGATGGACAGCAGGACCAACAATACGACCATCAGAAGCAGAAGCACAAGAACACAAGAAGAGAAGGAGAAAAAACGAAGAAGTAAATCTGCACAAGCACAATATTCTGTGGCTGTGCCAGCAGCAGAGAAAATGTAATCAAACAAAAAAAAAAAACAAAAAAACACCGAAGAAGAAGAATCCCGCCGATAAGCACTTTTTTGTTGCTGCCCTCCTTCCATGTGGACCCAACACCAGTAGCAGTTACATAATTTTATTTAAATTTTTGTTCCACTTTTTGGTTATGTAAGGATTTACCATAATTTTTTTGTTTTTGTTAAATTATTTACATGAACTGTTTGATTATCGGTTAATATTATCGAATTTTAAGCCACTTTAGGAGAATGAAACTATTTTATTTGTATTTTCTAATAAATTATTTAAAATTTCTTTTTAACACTTGTGCTTTGTCTTGTTTGGGTAGGTTTTTATCAATATTGGTTTATTCCTTTAGTTGAATTATTTACTCTGCTTTTTTGCTGCTCTTTTGTTTATGTATTTCGCTGCCACTGTGTATTTTCATTATTAATTATTAAAACCGAAAAAAAACTCATTGCAATGCTTGCCGAACGAGAGACAGTGGAGTGAGCACAAGGACATCACACACGAATACACACATACAGGCAAGCGAGTGTTATATCACTCACATTTGAATAACAACGGTGACAATACCGTACGTACGACAACCGACGATTAGAATTTATACAAGGAAAACTACTTTTTTTATGTACAATGGTTTTTTTGTTTAATTGTTTTTTCAAGTGTAGTTTTCCACGCGATTTCATACATAACACTTATTACACTTAATTTAAGTCAAAAGCTAATTTTCATTCCCCATTTTCTGTTAGAAAATTGTTAAGGACTTAAAAAGGAGATGAATCACAATTTCAGTTTTGAATTCGAGGTTAAATAGAAAAATATCGCTGTGTGTGCTAGCTAAGCTTATAAATATGATTTTGTGTTCTTGCAAGCTTCTTTAAGTCGATATGTGAATCAAAGGTACAAGATATATAGAATTTGTTTTAAGCGGCAATACTAAGACGAAAACTGCAGTTTGTTCCATGTTTCAAAAAACGCACAGATTTTTTTTTTTTAACAAAATACAATTAAATTGTAACCGAAAAAACACACATAAACTATTCAGGTAACAATAAGGTACAAACAACAATAAAACAACAACAACAACAATGGAAACCGAGTCTTGTGTGTGTCTGACACAAGAAACACGTAACACCGCAATGAAGCAACGGTTTAGTTTTCAAAGCCAACCAAGTCCACCAATGTCGAACGGAAAAAAATTATAACAAACATACACATTCCACCACTACGTAGAGTACTCTGGTTTTGCTGACATACCAGAAGACAAGAGTAGAAAGAAATACAAAATCTACCCTTTCAAAAAAAAAAAACATTATACACAGTTAGGGAGAGGTGAATAACGGAATTTCTTTAAAGCGAATATACAACGGTCGGTTTGTCGTGTTTTTTTTTTTTAATGGAAAATTGTTTCCACGCTTAAAAGCACTAAAAAATCGGGAGAGAATCGGTATCGACCTAATAAGGATTTTATGTTTTTTTCTTTTCCTTTTTATATTTTCTTTGTCTGGTTTTTCCTTGGTTGGCTTTTTGTTTAACTATGCGTCCTAGTGGCACCGTGAAAACGGTAGATAGGCTTTTGTGTGCGGATAATAAAAATTGTAAATAAAAAAGTTTCATGGGTTTGTGGTAAGAGAGAGTTGAAAGACAAACCGAGAGAGAGAGAGAGAGAGAGAGAAAGAGGGGAATAAATACAAACAAAACACAAAGAGTAACAGTAATCATAATAACAGTGAGGAGAAGGTTCTTGTGCTTTTGTGAAGCTTTTACTCTCACGAGAAAGTGCGGTTTTTCTTCTCGGCATAGAAATTTTCATTTTTCAATGTATGAGTTGGACGTTTTTTTTTGTCTTTGTTCTTTCTTTTCATTTTATAATTTATGTTTATTAGGCAGAAGATTTTTTTTTGTGAGTCACGTGGTAACACAATTTTTTTATATTATGCGTACAAAACCACATGGCATGAAGTTAGAGAAATAAGACATAACTAATGAGGCTGCGTTGCGGTAAAATAGTAGAGAGCAGTCTTGTCGCTGTTGCATTTTGATGCTTGAATCTCTGCTTAATATTTAAATGCGGTGTGCAAAGAATGATCGAGCTGAGGTACATGATTTTCGAATATCGGAAAGACAGTAAAATTCATGTAAAAATTAATTTAATTTTTTCTATCTTCTACAATTTAAAGCATCTTCTAATGACTGGTTCATTTTGAAATAAAAAAAAAGGAATTTAAAAAAGTGGGACGAGATGGAAGTCGGTGTTGGCGCTGAATGGCGAAGAACTCAGTTAAAAAAAAAAAAAACACTTTCGACTGCCCGATAGGTAAAGGTGAAACGTATTTCAGGCTAGATGGCTGGGTGTTGTAGGATCTAGGGGAGTATGCTGTATCTTTTCCTACACATCAAGTGCTTACCTAACATCCGCGCGGTAATCAACGGATACTACTAGTTATATCTCAAAGATACAACTTGCAAAACTTGTAAGCGGGAGTGCACACGGAGAAAAATCAGCACTTAAATAACGCCCCTACAAATTGGGAGGTTAGAGCGACTACCAACCCTACCACAGTAAAAAATTGAGAGAGACCTCGGATAATTACCCCCCTCAAATGGCAACCAGACCGAAAACGACAACGGACTACGAATTGTTTTTTACCTGAAATTTAAGAACACTCCAGGTGCTACTCAATAACTTGAATCTGTCCTCACGCAGTATAAGGCAGACACTACTGCGATCCAGGAAATGCGATGGATAGGATAAGGAACAACGAAAAGGAAAAATTGGAACATTTATTACAACTTACAACTGTCACCAAAAAATGCACATATCTATTTGAATGCGTATTCCTCGTGGGAAATCGGCTTAGGTCCAAAGTCATGGAATTTAAGCCAATCAGTGATCGCAATGCTGTAATCCGCATCAAGACCACACTACAAAACATCAGTTTAATATGTGCACCCATGATGCTGAGGAATCTAGCAAGGAGGATTTTTACGACCTTCTGGATAGTGCATACGGAGCCTTTCCAGGGTACGACGTCAAAAAACTGCTCGGAAACTTAAATGCAAAAATCGGAAACGAAAACATCTTTGGCGGTTAAGTTGGAACGCGCAGCCTCGACGAAGTTAAGCACTATTCACATGAGCACGACCAACGAACGATGAATGAATGAAGAAAAGTGATTTTAAATAAGTTTGGAGCCGTATTTCTTTACAAATTCTCAACAAAACGATAGAAGTATAGTTTACGTTTGATTTATGAAGCATTAAACTACTTTTAAATCTCAAATGTTAATAAATTTGAGAAAACAAATTTATTCGTCGCGAAAAGAAATCTAGTTGATACGAACTGTCAAACTCTATTCGCGTTCCACATCGTCCACACTCCCAACGAACAAAATTTTCGCGCGCGTATAACCTCAAAAATCATTCTTGCCTTGTGTTTTGGTTGTTCATTCGCGACGAATTAAAAACTCTCATGTGAAAGAAATGTCAAAATCGACGAATTTTCGTTCATTCGTTGGTCGTTGTTCGTGCTCATGTGAATAGTGCTTTACAACAGATAGCGGCTTTAGACCAATCAACTTTGCTACATCTGAAAACGGTGATAAGCAGCTCTAGGTTTCCAAGACCGAAGATCTACAAGGCAACCAGGCGATCTCAGGATGGTCGAACCGCTTATCAAATCGACAATGTGCAAATTGGCGCAGGACACGCATTCTGCGACTCTGACCACTACTTGTAGTGGCTAAGTTAAGGGCTTTATTATCAAATGACAAGAAAATACGTGCCGCCGAAAGAAAGAAATTCAACATGCATCGGTTTCCTTAACACTCAGAGAATGCTACAGTGAGCGCCTGAGTGAGAGACTCTGCCCCATGGGACCAGTATCGCGGAGTAATTAAAAATTTAGGTTCCCAGCCACTCCCACAAAAGAACCCCGTGGTATGATAATAAATGCTCGAGACTGAAAAAAGAGACGGAATATGCACGTTTGTAGATGCTGCAAAGGAGAACAAGAGCAGCAAGAAAAGAAAACCGAAGGAAAAATGTGAAAAAAAGCTTTTCCTCTGAAGGAAGAAAAAAGCACCCGCAATTTCTCAGCACAAATATCTCTAAAAGTCAAGTGCCAAGAATAACACCCAACTTTTAATTTAGAAGACCGAAGCAATAAGTTTCTGTTTACAGAACCGGATTGCGCATTAAGTCGAGCAAGCCAATGACGAAAGAGAAGCGACACCAGTAGTGGGTAGAAAGAGTCATCCAAAAGCTAAAAAATAACAAGTCCGCCTGGTCGGATGGCATACCTGCGGAGTCATATCTCGGCTTAATGTTGCATACAAAATCCTATCCAACGTACTGTGTGAGCGTCTTAAACCGTTCTGTAACAGAATGATTGGCACGATAGACCAAATATTCAAACTGAGGCAAATCCTGGAAAAGACCAACGAGAAGTCAAGAAGTGAATGGGGACAAAACAAAAAACATGCTTTCAACAAACAAAATAACATCTGGCCACCGCCTAGGACATCGCAGAGGTTGTAAATGAGTTTACCTACCTTGGAATAAACATCAGTCTCACAAACGACACCTCAGTGCATATCCGACGAAGAATTACCCTAGCGGACCGCTGCTACTTCGGTTCGGCCAAACGACTGGGTTTAAAACTCCTCACTCGAAAGACAAAGTGCTTACTATACAACACTTTGATTTTACAACTCTTACGTTATACGGTGCCGAGTGCTGGATGATAAATTAAAAAGGAAAAATGATACTGAGCTCTTTCGAAGGCAAAATTCTTCGACGTATTTTCTGTCCTGTATTCGACGATGGCAAATGGAGAAGGAAGTTCAACCGCGAGTTGCACGAGCTGTACAAAGATGTGGATGTAGTCCAGAAAGCCAAGAAAAGACAACTACGTTGACTCGCTCCAGCCAAGAAAGTCTTCTCTTCACAGCCCCAGGTTCCAGACAAACAGGAAGAGCGAACATTTGGTACAAAGACCAAGTAACTGCGGATGCCAGAGCGCTTGGTTTCGACGATGCATGGTAAAACGCATGTGAGGGACCGATCCCGCTGTAAATCTGTTGGGTCCCAGGATAAGATCCTTAATGGATTGTGAGCCAGATAAAAAATTTCGAAAGGGTTTAGATTTTCTAGGATTCACTGAATAAAAAATTCCAGAATTTTTTCTTTAAGCTTGAGGGAAAAACCAAGAAATTTGTGCCAAGACTTTGAAATGCTTTTCCGTCTTTATCACTAAAGCGTCTAATGTTTTTGAAATTCCTTTTTGTGAAAATTTGCAAAATTTCAATTACAAAAATAAGAAGAAAAACATTGAATCCAGCGATTTCTTCATTCGACCGAAAAATGAATATTTTTGGGATACTTCTCTTTTGACGAATGAAAAACTTTGCTTTCATTAATCAACTATTGCATTTTTTCCACGAAAATGTTTAACTTAATTTTGAAGCATTCACTTCGTTTCCAAGATCTTGCCGTGAATGCGTTCATTGATTATAAGTTCCAAAGTTGTCAAAGCGAACAATATCTTATAAACTGTCGTCAAAAATAAATAAAAAATTTGAGATCTCTTGTTACCAATATCAAGATTCTTATGAAATTCAAAATCACTTTCCTTTGAAGCAACTCTGTGACAGATAAAAGTTTTTCATAACATAACAGTATAGTTTTTCACAGACAACAAAACACTCAAACTCCTTGAAAAGAATAGTTCTTTTCGATGTTTCGCAAAACCTTTAGAGTATGCACTTGTATCATCAACTTGAAATGTAATTTCTTATTTGATTTCTATCTCTCTCTACCAATAACCGGATAAAGGTTGTGTATCTGTACACACCTCTGTCTAAACATTGCATTCAATTGCACTTAAAAGTTCAGTTACAATAGTTTTATGTCTCCTTACACTAGAGCACTCAAAAAATTTTATAATACACAAATAATGATATTTAAATATTATACAAACCACTAACTACATACATATGTACATGTGTTGAAATCCAAATGACCTTATTGTGTGTGATTTATTAGACATATTTGGCACACATCACATTTATCAATGGAATCACTCACCCTTAACAGGGACAGCGGGCCCTGCCTTAGCAGTCGCCGCGTTCAAAAGGATGTTTTCAATATTCGGTTTGGCAACAGTTCATAGTATGTAATTCAGTTTTGTAATAAATCTTGTTTAATATAAATATTGCTCGACAATAAAGCTAATAGCGTTTTTTATTGTACAAAAGAATTGCCCTTTTTCAATTTTTTTATGTTTCATTGTCAAAAAGAATACTTCTAGATCCATTCTGAAGAGGAAAGAATTGATCTCCCAAATTTGAGAGAATTGCTCTTTTTAAAAAAACACCAGAAAACATTCTAGCTTGTCAAACCTCAAAATAAAGATTTTAATTTGTTTATATTGCTCTACCGACCGACCAAAGTGCAGTTTTTTATTTTTATTTTGAAAGGAAATTGGAAATAATAAGAAAAAAAAGTAAAAATAAAGAATGGGTGTAAGTCCTTGCTAAGCAAATTATATTACAAAACCAAAAAACATGTTTTATTGAGAAGTGTTCTAAGGGCAATTCTTTCAGGTTACAATGAAAAACGCTATAAGCCTACTTTTAATCAATAAATTAACTTGACAAATTATACATTTTTAATCAATAAACCTAAACGAAAAAAGGAAACAACAATAGACTTACGAGATTCAAAATTGCACAAGTAATGCTACGAAACGCACTTTGGCCACTAGAATTTCAACGAAAGTGATGCACTTAATTCTCCTATAAACAAAACAATTAATATTTCCGCACTTCAATGATTTATCAAAATTCACAATAAAATAAACATTGGAACACCCACCTCACACAAAAATTAAAACACTTCTAGAGATTGCAATTATGAGTACTTCGTTTAACAGTGTTGATAAATGTGATGACAAGAATCGTCGTCGTCGTAAATGTAAACAATATTTTTTTTTTGTTCTGGTTTCGTTCTGAAGCACCTTCAGCTAATCAAGATTAAGTCTTTTTTACTACACACCTTCATCATATTGTTTGAAAGGATTCTTGCATTGATGGTGAGTTTTGAGAATGACACCACAGCACAGCATCAGCGTGAAAAGCTTTTAAGGGTGAACTTTCGAAGATTTAAAATTTTCTCGCACTACTCTAAGTTTGAGAACTTTTAGTTGGACGGGTGTGAAATGTAGATGTCACCAGCATTAAAGTTTGTTATGGCCAAATTAGGGTCATGCATTGGTTTGAACAGAGTATCTTGCGAAATTCAAGAGTTGAAATTTATTTTGTACATAATACATATTTATTTATATTATATTTAAAATAAAAATCCACATGGCTTAGAGACAAAATTATTATTGTTTTTGAGTCGATTGCTTTATATCGTTTTATTTTAAATCTTTGTTGAAAATGAATTAATTGAAAATAAATAGTTAATTTCAGTCTAAGTATTTTTCCCAACCAACCAATAAAAGCGTTGTCGCTGTGAATGTAGGACAAATTTAATGAATTTGATGAAATAATCGTGTTTGTCGAGAGCACCAAATTGTGTTCCAAATATTCGCCAGATTGGTAAATGGGTTAGCTATTGATACCAAAATCGTTAAAAAATAAATACGATAAATTTGAAGCCCTATTCGTAGCTGATTAACTCGTTCATTATGAAACCATACATTAAGAAAAATGGAATACGTTTAGCATTTTTCATAATCTTTCAAATCTCTTCACTTATTTATATACAAGTACAAGTCTGAAATAATGCTCTAGAAACGTTTGTAAAATATATTAAGCTTCAAGAATATAATGTTAAATTGAAAACATTCCTTTCAAAAATGCAGTTCTTCTGTTCTTTGCTAGCAATTATGAGATATCAGAAGATACCTAAACTTCTTTGGAAAACATCACACAGCCTTCCAAAACGCGGTGAAAAAGGTATTCATACCCAATTTTCAATAAAAGTATTTTATCATTTTGGAAAATTTTAATATTCCTTAAAAACGGCTATTGTGATTTTTATAAAGTCTTAAGATTTTATCCAGACAAGCATTCTGAATACTACAGTAAGCTACACACTATCATTTTTTTCATAATTTTTTAAGTCAGTCGGACGATTCTTTGACTAATGACTCAAAGGCTTCCGCTTTCTCATCGTCGACATTTTCGCATCAAAGTTGTGAACCTAGTAAAAAACCAGACGCTTTTGGGGAGGCTTTATGCTCAGATATTTTCAATATTGACTAATAAATATTTTCATATTGTTGATTGGGCACAGACAAAAGCTCTATTGTAGATGTTGTTGAAAATAAGAAGAAAACAATTGATACAAAAACGTAAGGTCGATAAACAAAAAGGAAAAAAACACGTGTTAAATTAAAAACTATAAAAAAAACACGTATACGCCCGAGTGTACATTCTCATTGCATTGCATACGTAGTTAAATACGAAATCCCAATAGAGTTATACTTATGCGTACATAGAAATGGATGTATAAAATCCATTTTCTCTATTTTCTGTATGATCCATTCTTATTTCTTGGTATCCACTTACCACTTTTAATTAATTTTTTTATTATATCAGTACTCGAAAAAATTGCATAGCAGAATGAGTAGATGAAATTAAAAAAAAAAAACAAAATTTTTAAAATGATTTCATGAAATGAAGTGTTAAAAAATTACAGTTTTAGAATCAAGATAAAAAAGATAGTGTGTATGTGTATGAGGACACTATTCGCCTCGTTATTGCCAATATACAGCCGCAAAATTATTGAAACTTGGAAAACCAGCAGATTATGATTTCAGGAAATTATCTTTCAAATGAAGTCAATTTATTTTTTTCCATTTCAAATGGGTTGGGGTCGAAATTCTGTATGGGCCAAAATTCGGATTCCAAAATTCTGTATTCGAAAATTCTGTATTTTAAAGCTCTGTAAATTCAAAATGCTGTATTCTAAAATTCTGTAAATACAAAATTCTGGATTTCAAAATTCTGTATTCCAAAATTCTGTACTCCTAAATTCTGTAAATGATAAAAGAAAAATTGTTTTGATAATGAAAAAAAGTGCGCACTTTTTTTCATTATCAAAACAATTTTTCTTTTATCATTTACAGAATTAAGGAGTACAGATTTTTGATGTTTTGTATGCAGAACCTTGAAGCATAGATTATAATTCTAACGTAACGGATCTCTCTCCAACTAATTTGCATATTATAAGTAACGGACCTCTCTCCAACTAATTTGCATATGGTTTACATGAATCACATACCTTGATAACACATTTTGCGTTCGACAGCTTAAGTTAAGTGTTATAAGTTAATCGTGATAAATTGAATTCAGAAAAAATGGCAAATATTAAATTATTAAAATCTAATAAAGGAAAGGATCAATCGTTATTTGTTTTTTGTATGTTTTTTTTTTTTATAAAATGTTACTTAATTTGTTAATTGAATAAAAATTGTTCTACAGGCAATTAAAAAACCTGTTCACAACTGTGAGTTTTAATGTAGAGATTTGGAATTACAGAATTTCTAAAAGCAGAATAATGGATTTGCAGAATTTTGAAAAACAGAATTTTGGATTTACAGAATTTTGAAATACAGAATAATAGAAAAGCAGAATAATGGAATACAGAATTATGTTCATACAGAATTTTTTCTTCAGATACAGAATTTTGTTCAAACAGAATTTTGGAATACAGAATAACGACCCGTTCCCATTTCAAATTTCTATACCTCTAAAAAAACAAACACTTTATATCCAATCGCAACGGGTTTTTAGCGCTTCGCAAATAGTTGCAAATGAGCGCCTTTTATATATATTAAATACTAATTATTACAAATTCGATTTATAAAAATAAATAGAGTGGCGCGACAGATCTTGAAGAGCCAAGTCCTAAGTGACTTACTCTCATCAACAATTCTCTGGGTGCGTATGAAGAATTATTGAGGGGACCTACCATTTAACACCGATTCCGAACGGCAAAGTTGAGAATCACTTTTTCATGACAGATTGATACTCTTGGAAGTTTTGTCAGTTCTCCGCAAGAGGCAGTACACGCGAATCAAAACTTTATGGGTACGAGTAGGACTCGCACCCACGAGCCACGACAGCTGCTATACTATACTATACTTCACATTATCATTTCTGTAGTCTTCTTTAACTTTTTGAAGAAATTCGAAGTACATAACAAATTCGATTTATGGAATTAAAAAAAAAAAAAAAATGTTTGAACAATCTCTCATTGCGTACAAGAGTGACTAAAATTCCTCAACTAAGAAACTAATGGTTTGAGTCCAGTTTGATTTATGACGAAGGTTTATTGAAGGTATTTTAAAATAAATTGTTATCAATTAAGAAATCAATAAAATACACAAATGGTACGCCTTAACAAGATATGAACAAACGAAATCGTTTTGAGAAGAAAGAAATTTCAAAGAAAATCGTAGCGTTGTTGTCTTTTTACTATCAGAAACATAAATTTCTATATTGCCTTTACCTAAGCATTTTGCTTAGAAAAAAAAACAAGTATTCGCCGTAGTAAACTTTACATGCACAATTTTTTTCAAACAAATTTCGGAAACTTACTCGCGAGGCATAAAATAATAGTAATACAACCAAACATTAACCTGTGGCTAAGCCACATTAATAAACGCCAAGACAATTAGTTAAATTATTTTCTTAATCATTCTTGTGATGTACATTCTTAGTTTCGAATTGACTTTTGTGCCGTTATAAAGAACACTTAACTACAGAAATATTGATATACGTAGTAAAAAACTGACAACGAAAAAAAACCACTCTTGAGAAACAAAATGGTTGTTTGTGCACGTTAAAAAGTTTGCCCGAACAACAGGGATCAAATGCTACCCATCAAACGAATTTATTTCTTATATTTTTCTTTTTTTTCTTTAAATTCATTTTATTTTTTAAAATTGGGTTTCAACATTTTTTACACTGTCCCGAAAACGTTGTATGAAATGAAAAATTTGCTCAAATTTGTTCCTAACTGGGACAAATTAGATTAAATAACTCAGGCCATACAAGACCATCTAAGTCTTATCTGAAATCATCTATGGATGCGACAACATGGTACATTAACAAGCTATGTTTCATCCTCTAGCCACGTTATTAAGGATGCTGTTATATTTTAGTTTCTTACTTTATTTGTCTAATCCTTATTTTTGGCTACTTCAGCCGATATCGCTATTGAGCGCTGTTATGTGTCAGTATTTCGTAGATTCACGTGCGATGTATATCAGTGTCAATCAATAGAATTATGTTGTTTCCTTTCTTTAGTCTGCATAAGTTTTCGACAAGGTACTTTTGATTTCTTCGTTTGCGACCATAAACAACATTTTTAAAATTGACAACTTAAACAACCTCCTTCGAAAAGTCTTAAGTCACATTTTATGTATTTCGACAGTTACATGTTTCAACTCTTAACTGTGTTATTGGCCATTTTGCTGGCCTTTTACACTTGTTTTAATTATTCTTAAATGGGTTTTACCGTTGCAGTCTTAATATTTGGATTTCCAGTATAGACTTCATAGACTTTGAAGTTACTAATCACCACAACATAAAGAGCGTTAACTCCAATTTTCGGTCGTTATTCTCGCCCTAGTAAACAGTCTATAACGAGTTTAGTTCAAAAAATTGAATCTACACATTCGTTGTGTGATGTTGCCGTGTCAGTGAGGCAACTCTTTGGTCGAAGCGTAGAAAATATCGCTGTCGTTAAGGCGTCCGTAGCAATCGATCCAAATAATAATATAATAATAATTCCACGGCGTTCTTACGAATTGGCATATAGCTTTTTTGTGTACGGATCTTGGCTTACACCCAAACAAGATCAAGGTTATTCAAGAATTGATGCCATGAACCATTTGAAGCGAAGTACCTTCTCTGATGGAGCGCTCGAGAAGATGCGCCAAAATGATGAATTTCATCGCAAAATCATCTTTAGTGAAGAAGCTCACTTTGGGTCAAGGGATTTCATCTATAAGCAAAATATGCGTTATTTGTCGTTAGAAAATCCATACTTGCTTCATAACTCACAACTTCATCCACAAACATTAACTATTCCGTCTGGTTGGCGAGCCGTTTTGGCGGCGGGCGTTATTGATCACATTTTGTTGACGACCATGACGATCGTGACGTTACTGTGAATG
This sequence comes from Sphaerophoria taeniata, assembly GCA_943590905.1. NCBI lineage: Eukaryota > Metazoa > Arthropoda > Insecta > Diptera > Syrphidae > Sphaerophoria > Sphaerophoria taeniata. The sequence goes on from OX016541.1 coordinate 34,373,972, forward strand.
GCCAGCATTTTCGCGATATGATGACCGATTATTTTTTGCCCGAATTGGAAGATATGGACTTGGACTAAATGTGGATTCAACAAGATGGTGTCACAAGCCACACAGCACACCTTACACACCATCAATTTTGGAAGAGCATTGAACTTGAAATAGCGGCCGCACGGTTGTCCAAAATGACTTATCTCGTTGCAAAAATCATAACTTTTGAACGGATTGAGGCAGCGGTATAATTTTTTTTTTAATTTGAAGGAAATTTCCAGGGCTGTTTCACCAATGAATTTCAAGAAAATTATTTCACAGGGTGATTCGGAATCATCGGCCGAAAACAGATTTTCTCAAAAAAACAAATTTATAGAAAAAAGAATTGAAGTAAAACTTTAAAAATTGTCTTTAGTTTTGCAAATGTTGATAAAAACAAAATGATGGCCCCTAAGTGTTTATAGGGTGTTCTAAAATAAAATTCATCACAACAGTGGATGCGAAAATTTGGCAAAGAAACTTTTTTTTTTTTTGCTTTAAGCGGTCAATAATAATGGTTTATACCTTTTTAACCCTGGCCCGGATGAAATTCCACCAATTCTGCTAAAAAACTGCGCGAATGCTCTTTCCGAACCACTTTTATACATTTTTAATAATTCTCTTAGTAGTGGAGAATTTCTCTCTGAATGGAAACAATCTTTCCTTACTCCTATTCACAAATCTGGTCCCAAACAAGAAATCTCAAACTATCGACCGATTTGTAAACTCTCGAGCATTCCTAAACTCTTTGAAAAAATTGTTTATGATAAGCTGATATTCCTTCTTAAAGAACATATTTCACCGTATCAACATGGTTTCATCGCAGGGAGATCTACAACTACTAACCTTGCAATCTTCTCGAATTTCGTTCTGAATACCCTAGATCCTAGAAGAAGGTCACCAAATTGACGTGATCTATACTGATTTTGCCAAAGCCGTCGACAGAGTCAGCCACTCAATTTTGATGAATAAGCTCGAAATTTTTGGGTTTCATTCTTTTATGTTGAAATGGTTAATGTCTTACCTAAAAGGTCGTGTCCAATTCGTATCTATTGACAAATTCATTTCGAGACCAGTTTTAGTTACTTCCGGTGTCCCTCAAGGAAGCCATCTTGGGCCCCTTCTATTTCTCATTTTTATAAACGACATGCCTGGTATTTTTTTGAACTCTAAGAGACTTCTATTTGCTGACGATTTAAAATTTTACAGACCCATTAAATCCGTTAATGACTGTTTTCTCCTTCAAGAGGATCTTCAAAAACTAATTGAATGGTGTCTTTCTAACCAACTTTCGTTAAATGTTAATAAATGTCAGTGTTTTTCTTTTTACAGAAACCATTCGCCGATTTTCTTTGATTACACTATTAATAACCAAGTGCTCGATAGAGTTGTTCAAAAAAAAGATCTTGGCGTTATTTTCGATTCCAAGCTTAATTTTGTTAAACACATAGAATTTACGGTTTCTAAAGCTAATTCAATGTTAGGTTTTATAAAACGAAATTCCAAGGAGTTTAGGGATCCGTTCACAATTAAATCGTTTTATAGTTCATATGTTAGGTCTATCTTAGAGTATTGTTGTATAATATGGAACCCATATTACAACATTCATGCTGATAGAATTGAAATGGTTCAAAAAAAGTTTACTAGGTATACTATACAGAAGTTGGGATGGAACATTGAAACTCCAACGTATTCCACAAGATGCAAACTATTGGGAATTCAAACTCTAGAAAAAAGACGTAAAATCTACTCAATTATGTTCATTAGTGATATTTTGTCATATCATATCAAGTGTCCTTACACACCATCAATTTTGGAAGAGCATTGAACTTGAAATAGCGGCCGGCCGTTTCGGTCGAAAAGTGTGACCGGTTTATCGAAAAAAGGGTTCAAGGAATTGCCCACGGTGGTCATATCAACGAAGGTGGGTTCAATTCATTATAATAAAGAATAGTGTTGAAAATTTTTGACAAAGATAGAAGCCACCGATTTTGACAAAAATTGAGATTTTGATTTTTGACTTTCTATTGTGCCAGATCGCAATAAAGTCAAAGCAAAGGTAAAACTGAAATTAATTCTGTTTCCACCTTGGCAAATATTTGAATTTCAAAAAACATGCACATCTGCATTCAGCTTTAAAAAAAAAGCTTTTTTTTCAAACTTTTCATGTCGTTTATGACTCTTTCTCGATATGAGCTTCAAGCCTTGAGTCTCATCTACTCTTAGTTCCACAAAATTTTCTCAAAGAGAAAAAAGTTCTAAAATTCATTTCTGGTGTAACATTCACCGATTCGGCGCAGAAATTTGTTTATTTTCGTCTCTCGGATTCTTACAACTTTTACCTTGCGTCCTTTTCATTTTTCCAAATAAAAGCTTTAGCTTCTCAACTGATAGGAAAAAAGGCAAAGAAAAGCTATTACTTCAACGAAATGGAATGAACCATTATATCTGATCGATAAGTAGGTGTGACGGTATATACCGCTGGCTGTTTAAAATAAGAACCTTCAAAGCCACCCCATCCTATCATCCTCTGTAACGGCGCTGTAGATGTAGCTGTTGACAACAACAACTACTTCCATCATGCAACTTAACTTTTTGACATAAACATTATAAATGATTTAACTTACATTGCACGATTGAATGCATCTGGCTGGGCCTGGGAGCATGTCAAAGATTGATCACTTTCAGTGGAATCATCGCGAAGGCCGGCGACTCCAAGTGGTAGTATTGGGATTATGGCAGCTGTAGCAGCTGCTGCTGTTGCCGGAGGCCCCGCCACCACCGAATGTGATGGAGGTGGGCCAGAAATAGTCTGCGGTGATGGTGTCGTGCTTACTTGCTCCTAGATTGTTAAGTTTTTGTTTGTCATTTTTAATTACAGTTTCAAAATTATATAAAGAACATAGTCTGAGAAGTAAGGTTGCTTAGTCTTAAGATTTTTAAAAGAGTGTTAAGCCAACTTTCAACATAGCTCCTCAAACTATGATTTAAGCAAAAAAAACAATTGCTTACTCTAATATCTTCAGCCTCTGAAAGGCGCTTCTTCTCGTGAGCACTGTCTCGTTCAATTGATCGACTACGAAAAGCTGGGGGACAAGTTCTGTCGCGTGGCGATTTAGTATCGCCCGATGTCGGAGTATTCCGCTCACTATGTATATGCTGTTGCGTCGAACCTCCCTGACCTGGTTGTCCTTGTGTTGGTGTTTGCTGCTTAAGTCCCTGGTCACGCTTCTTTTGTTCACGTTCCTGCTGACGTCGTATTTCTAAATCTAAAAGTCGGGCTTCCCGGGCGTCTTTATCTCGCTAAACAAATGAAACACACACACCGAAAAATGATTGTCAATTTCCTCAAAACGATAAAAATTCAAAAATGTCATACTTTATAATTGATGGCGTCCTGTTCTTCTTTTTTCTGTTCGCGCTCACTTCTCTGCCGGTCACGTTGTTTTTCTTCGTCCGTTTGCGATGTCTTGCTGTCTGTAAAACGAATCTCAATTAATCATTTGCATTTTGGGTTCAAAAAGAGAACAAATTTGAAAAAAAATGATGTTTTGTATCTTTTCTTTTAGGGAATCTGATTATCAAACATTTCCTTTTTTTGTGGGGGTGGAACCTTTTCAGGTTTTCTAAGGGCAGGTCAAGGGGCGGCATTCAATTTGATTTGTATTCGAAACAAAACATCAACAAATAACAGAAACAAAAAAAAACTGCAAACATTTTGAATTGCCACAAAACTATGCAAATTTTCAAACAAATAAAATTCACGCCATAACCAGTTGTGTTAATAATTAATCAAATTAATTTAAGGGTTCATAAAATATTACAACACTGTCATTCGCATTTGTTAGGTAAATATAAAAAATGAAGCCGTCATAAAGCGGTTAGCCAACCATGCAGAATAATTTTGGGGATATTACAATTTACAGTTATGTGATGAAAGGAGGGATGAATTAACTGCTCCTTTTCTGGTTCAGGAGGAGGTGAATTTTGAGAAGGGCTGACTCATGAGTTGCGAATAGAAATGGGCAATGTGAGGAGTGTGGGTGCAGGAAAACTTACCTGTCATGACAGCTTCTGTAGATCAAAATGGTCTTGAGTTGAAATTGTTCTCATCATTGTGCAATAATTAATCTTAAGCTACGATTGTGTTTTTGTTTTCTTCAACAATTAAAATGATTGTTGAATTAGGAGAAATGGCAGACTAATTAAGTAAGAATTGAATTAACTCTTGATGGCGTAAAGTCTTGTTGCTAGGGTGGTTTTGATATGGTGTTAATGTTGATTAATAGCTGTATGTATTGTGATCATCTCTGACTCCAAAGGGAGTGCCCTTGGAAAAGAGCCGTTTTCGAGCAATAAGCAAAAATGAATCGTACCGAATAAGAAGGAAAACGCCCTTTCCATGTACTGTAAAGAAACACTCATTGGTCATTTCATTACAAAAATAAATATCCCACTCCACCATCGTCAATCGACGACAACCAGCAGCACTTACACAATCAAAACCAACATCGTAAACTGATCACTGAGTTGATTTCCAAGCCAAATATAAAATTATTTCGTTTGCCAGCGTAAAATTCACATTCATATTCTGGCACAAAATTGAGTTAAGGAAGCGAAATTTGAAGGCAAAAGGAGAGCAATATTCTCTAATACAACAAGTCTGGTTTCTCGCCAAGGTCTTATTGAATAAAACAAGAAACTGCAACTCTAGGTCTTCTGAACCTTTTGACAAATAACCTAAAATTACCAAAAATATAAGTTTATAAGTTCTAGTGATATGATCTGGTCTGAGCTATCTCTGTAGGACGGCCGTTGGTTGCTTTTCCGGTGGGACTTGACAGGTCTTTGGACAAAATAGGTATGATACGGCAATCGGGCTCGATAGTCGATACTCTTATCGAAGGTGGATGGCCAGAAACAATTTGCCCCTGGTATAATGCCCCTGTAGCACGGATCAGCCTGTATAATGCCCTGGTGGCACGGGTCGCCAGGTACAATGCCCGCGGTGGCACGGATCGGTAGGTATAATGTCCCTGGTGGCAATCAAAACGGACGAAATGTCTTCAAGATTGAAACCCCTTTACGCTGGTAGGGGGAAGATCCAATGATCAGACTATTACACTAAAGTGATTACTAAAGTGATACTAATGTAAGTAAGTAAGTAAGTAAGTAAGTAAGTAAGCAATTCATTTATTTACAATTCATAATATACAGTGAAAGTTTTCTTAAAGAATTTAAAAGCTTTGGCTTTGCCGTCAGCTCGATTAGCAACTTTAATTTGTCTTGTTGATTTATAATACATACTATACTAATGTATCATTCGATAGTTCCAAGGTTTACTTATAATATTTTCCGATGGGAGTGAGTGTGAATTGCATAAACAAACTGCAATTCCGAATGGGAAAATATTATTTGATAAAGAGCATGTGACTTCGTTACAGTACGAAGGAGAGGAGCGTAAATCTGGGTTGGAAATGAGAACCTTGAGACTTGTCCTTCAGTTATGAGGATTTTTGTTCACTTTTGCATCCTCTGCTTCTGCTGATGAAGATTGTAGGTACTCTTTATTTGAAAATAAAAATCAATACGTTTGGATTAACCTCCTTCAAAAGGGAAAGTAGATATTGGTATTTCCAACCGCTGTTTCCTGAAAAGAACAACGCAATTGAGCATCAAAGTTCACTCAAGAACAACCGAAGGTCTTTTACAAAAATCCATTTTGATTTATGGTACATAGACATGGACCTTCCAAGAATCGTATGAAGATGCTTTGGATTGTTTTTGGAAGGAATTTTTCTAGTGAATAACTTGTTCATTTCAATGTCGAAAAGAGAAGAAGATTTTTAATAGCTACACATCGCCGGGAATCTTAAGTCCAAAAAACGCAATTCGTTGGACAACGTCATGTAAATGAACGATGACTTATAAAACGCTGGGAGGACATCGTAGAATAGACCGATTGACTCACACTGCTGATCAACAGTTTTATGCCGAAAACCGAACACCTGAGTTGAGAAGTACCTTTTTTTTTGACAAATTGATACTTATGGACGTTTTTCCAGTTCTTCGAAATTAGCTGTGACCACGAAGAATGAAACAGGGACGAGTTGTATACGAACCAAAACTTTCTACATAGCAGCCAACTAGCAGTGCTGGAACAAACTAAATAAATAGGTCGCAGGAATTTACTCATATGTGTTCCCTTAAGCCTTCTAAATTAAAACTAAATAGTATAGAGAATATACAAATAGACGTTTGAATTGGGGGTAGCAGGCACACAAATTACGAATATGTAGACAGGAAGCAGTTGGTTTAAGAAGGGGAGAATAACAAAAAATTAGAGCTTCTCCCCGCCGGTGGTGGTTACAACCTGTTAAAAGAAATATAACATAATTATTTGCATAGGTGTATTATACATGTACTTTTACGTATTTACTCGTAGTGTGCTCTTTGGTGGTAAAATTTCGCGGCAAAATAAAACTTATAGCAAAAATAAAGGCGTGTGTCGAGGCTTTGAGTTCGTTGAAAGCGTCTTTCTTTGAAAATTTATTCCTAAGAAGATTAAGAACGTCCATGAAGGTTAAAGGAAATGAGGCGTGCATAAATCATTTAAATTTCTTGTCTGTACGTATGTGAGGCTTACCATCTACAGCCTGAAAATCGCTCCAATTATTCAAATACAAATGTGTTGCTGATATAATTTTTGAATTTAAGCTTTTCAAAATGTTAACAAAATGCAATGCAAATTTTACGAGGGTGGTCCGATGAGCACCTAGCCTATAAATGAAAAAAAAGAACAAACATAGTGGAAAAGTGGCGATAGGTAGGTATACGTGACCCAGTGAAGCTCCAACTTATTTTACCGGTCGAAAAATACGTTTTCTCGAGGTCTGCCATGTAGGCTTCCTTGGCGGCGATGACCTCTTCATTTCGGAATTAAAAAGAAGTTGCGCCGCTTAATCTACGGAGGTATGACCCATTGCATTGTTATGGTGGCCACGTTATGCCCTTTTCCAAGTTATCGATGTGGAATACATCTGTAAAGGGTGGGCCATTTAGTTTTTTTTTTTAATCATAAGTTATTTTTGCACTGAAAGCTTTCTCCCACTCGAAATCTTGATAGGAAGTCAGTATCACAACTCTGCGGAACGAAATGAATCGCTTTACGCTTTTTGGCCGCAATGAAGCACTTACCGTACCTGCATTGTGCGAGTTTGTGCAAAAAGTTCTTCAGACTGGCATGCTAGTCCCCGTTGTCTTACGGTGTGCACAGGCGAAAATGTGGCTGTTGGAATGGGGTGAGCTGTGAACAACGTTTCGCGGTCAACGGTGGGCGTTACACGGTCATGTTATCCGACTTTTTTTTTACTGAAATTGAGGGCATAGATTTGGTCGATCTGTGGTTCATGCAGGATGGCCCGCCTTGCTACACAGCCCATGCCACAATCGATCTTTTAGGAACCAAATTCCCAAATCGTGTTATCAGCCGCCTTGGTGATGTCAATTGGCCACCGCGTAGCTGCGATTTGACCCCTTTGAACTTTTTCTGGTGGGGAACCGTAGGACCGATATTATGCTTACAATCCAGAAACGATTCATGCTCTTAAGGCTAATATCAACCAAGCAATCCAATCTGAATCTGAAACATTGGAGTGACAGAATGTGCTGCTGCGAAGCTAGTCGAGGTGGCCAATTGAACAAAGTTATGTTTTATAATAAATGGGAATATTTGTTCTTAATAATAAAGCCATAATACATTTAAACAATTTAATTTTGTTCGTTTTATTGCATTTTTCTTCGGAGCACGTTCGCAGACCGAAGTTCACTATTTCGACTATTCCTTGGTCTCTGGTTTGAACCAATAAATCGTCGACTGTAACAAAGCGACGCAGAAATAATGCTTTGAAAATGTCTCACCGTTGCTCTAGCTATCCTATGTATTACATATCCAAAAATGTATGCAAAATCGCGAGATCTTTAGAAATACCTATACCTACAGCTATTTCGCGCACTTTCTGGGACTGAAGTAGTAGTCCATTAAAAACCGACATCCAACCACGTTGAAACTCGTTAAACCAAGTTTTGCCAGCCGGCATCTAAGGAGAAGTGTCACTCTCGTATATGCACCTTCTTACTTAATAATGTTTTATTGAACGCTCTTATTTCTGTAACTATGGATGGGTTTAAATTTTTTGTGCTGGAAAAAGGATTTGTCGAGGAAGGTATGAGATAAGCCGGCAGATTTACGTCATTGAACCTTAGTTTTGCCTCAGGATCACTGAAAATATGGACCAAATCGGATAGAAGTATGACACCAAAGGCGTGGTGAACCAATGACCAGTATTTTGTTTGACACATAATTTTCATAGATCTTTCTATCATAATAAAACTTATTAAAATAATTCTGTAAATATTTTTTTGCCATATGTATTTACAATACTTAACATCGTGCGTTTTGCTTGGGCCACCATTTTTAAAGGCGGGTAAAATTGCGGGCACAACTTTAAACTGTCTTTTCATTCCTTTTTATGTTTTGCAGGTTAATTTCATTTTAAATTTAAATTTTTCAATCATTTTATTCCTTTTCGATTAAAAAGCCGTAAACAGATAATATTAATTAAGAATTTAACAAAGAACATTATCAAACTGTGTTTTCTTTCACATTTTACGTCCATAAGACTGACAATGGGTATGGCTATAATATAATTATATTCCGATTATTCTGCTCTGTGAAATTATGCACAATCAACTTTTCATCCTTTATCGTACATCCTTTATCGTAAAATTGCAGTCAAGCTTGAAAGGTTGCACAAATATAAATAAGAAACTCACGGGGCGCTTACCCACAAAAACAACTCACAAAATGGACACCGCTTGAATTCAACAAACTAAACTGAGTTAAGGATTTTGAATTGCAATACCGCCATAAATTTGATAATTTTTAACCAAATCACCCAATAGTCGCCGAGTATAAATTTTCAGAATACATTTTCAAATTTAAAAAATTTCATCCTGATGTTTTTTTTTTTTTGAATATTAATTAAATAAAGCACAGAGTGTCAAAAGCAAACCACAAACACACACACCTTGTTTTATCCGCTGTGTAACTCTTACAACCATCAAATATTTATTAAGCTTTGGACGTGGCATTTTTGTTTTCGTTTTTAATGAAAAACTAATTTCTAACGTTGTCGTAACATAATTCAACTGAATTTATTGAATACGAAAAAAAAACCTACTCGAATTCAACTCGAATCAAAAACTGAATGATTCCAAGTGCAGAAAGCGCGACAATCAAAATAACAACAACAACAACAAATAAAAAAATATTAACGTACAAAAGGTGGTTGTTTCCGGGTAAATATTCCAATCCAAGTACCTAACCTACCCCTAGAGTGGTCTTGCCTACCTTTGGTCTCTGGGGGACACTTTAAATGATACAAAGCACATAAAAAGCCTTGTTTTTCTTTCAACACCACCATAACAAAAAGAGACAGTACAATCTCTTTAAGAGCTTATAATTCGTTTTCCAATAACATTTATATTTATTTCGTTTTTTTTCTTCTGTTTTTCGTCAGAATTTGTAGGAGAAAATCAATTTTATTTACCAAACGGCCTTTTAATGCTCGTGTACTTAGGAGCGAGGTTTTGTGGTTTGGGTATAGCGCACGGGCTGGGAAAAGGCAAGCGTGCGTTCGTTTTGGTTTCCTTGAACTTGGATTACATTTGTACAAACTTGTAAGGTACATTTATGAATAAAGTTGTTTTTGTTTAATATATGGAGCGATGGAATTAATTAAGGACTGTTTGTTGTTTGGCTTCGCTGCCGTCGTCCGTCCGAAAACTGTTTTAATGATCAGACCGAAAACTAGGTGCGATGATATGTTAATTATAATCAACAAGAAAACAGGAAGCCGCAGAGATTTCGAAATTATTAATCAGTTAATTGTATGGTTGGCTTCAAGTTGGAACTTTTGGTGGGATATGTTTTTGGGGATTTTGAATTATTTCTGTTTGTGAACTTTTGAAGTTTTCCCAAACGACTAAGAAAGTGGATTTTGTTTTTAATGGAATTATTGACTTAAACATTAATTTTGATAAGTGATTTCATATAAATGAATGCGACCAACGACTAACGACTTTTAAAATAGATTAAGAAAGTTGATTAAGTTAGTCACTGTCTGCCCGTACACAGTCGTGGTCGGCCCCATCTTAGCCTACGGTTAGATTGATTTAAAAAGATAGATTAAAAAGATTCAAAGAACAGGTTCTAGTTCTTGTCCATCAGATAACTTATCTAAACTAGTCCAACAATGTCAAAGTGATGAGCTCAAGAGCATGAATTCAGTGTCACTCCTATCTTGATTCCGGGTAATAGTGGCTTTGATGAGAGGATCAGTCCTTCAAAACCAATAGCGGAAAGAGTTAACATTCCTCTTGGTGCTATGGAATGGAATACCTTCTCAATTTTTCTCGTGGATTCAGACACATCTGGGATAGCCTTAACAACTTTGTTTTATCTAGAAAAATACGGCCCTCTCACAAATCCCAAACAAATGGACTCATTTGAGTCATTTGCAGACTCTGGTGAGATAGTCAGGTTCGTTGTAACAAGCACCTGACCTAACACAGGAAACGCAGCAAAGCTATACATTTATACAATCCTTACAGTACCTTCTGTCATAGTTGTGGTGACCAAGTAGAAATAGAAACTGTCTTTCACTTCCTCTGCAAGTGCCCTTTGCTTGCCAAAATAAAAGCAATATCTTCAGAATTAAACGAACTTTCTGAACTGAAGATCAAAGATTCGATCTCTTTTCTTAACGCAACAAAAAGGATCAGAGGCGTATATCAAACGAATTTCTTACAGTTCCTCGTCGACCATGAGATCACTAGCAAGCGATATTAAGACGACGCACATAGGAGTAATTCGATTAAAAACCTGGCCAAAATTATTTTTTGAAGTAAAACATGAAAAATGAAATTCGAAAGTGCAGATATTATGTGTGTCACTTGTGATATTTCTGGAGTTAGCTATTGTTTTGTTTGTATTTATAGATTGCATAAGTCTTCAGTTGGATGTTTTTTGGACGATTTTTCTGGATTTTTGGATGGCCTTAAATGTAAAAATGTAATTTTGTTGGGTGACTTCAATGTTAATATTTTATGTAATACTGTGGATTCTGACAATTATTTATCTGTTCTTGCGTCTTATGGTTTTGAGTCCTTGATAAATGAGCCAACAAGGTTAAACTCTTGCTTAGATCATGTTTTTGTAAGGTTTCACAGAAGCAATTCAGTTGATTTTAATACATTTACACAAGATTTAAAGATAACTGATCATCGCTTAACTGGAATTCAACTTAGTTGTCTCCAACAAAGAACAAGTAATTCTGAAAAAAATTGAACTACATAAAATCGATTTTGGTGCGCTGAGATCAAGTTTGAATTTAGAATTTTGGGACGAGGTTTATTCTGCAACAGATCCATCAGTTGCATTTGATTTGTTTCTCAATAAATTACAATTTTATATTGGAAACTGTAGCAAAAAAGTTAGCAAACAAAATAGCAAACTTAAATATCTAAAACAGTGGATGACTCCATCACTGCTTAGAAAAATCAAAAAGAAAAATAAGCTTTCCTTTATTGTCAAGAAAAAACAGAGCAACCAGAGATTAAAAAAATATTATGATAAGTTATGTAAGAATATAAAAATTGAGATTCCACGTTGTAAAAACTTATACTACAAAAATAAATTATTGAACAACACTGGCAACTCTAAGAAAGAATGGGGAGTTGTTAATGAAATACTTAACAAAATTAAACCTCTATCGGATATTTGTATCCAAACTGACAATAAGCTTATATGTAAGCCTCTTGACGTTGCTAATCTCTTTAACGATTTTTTTGTAAATGTAGTGTATAATGGATCTTCAAATTTTGTTAATCCGTCTATTATCTGTGATTCATGTTTAGTACAAGATAGTATCCAATCCGACAGTTTTTACTTTAATGACTTCTCTGCGCTTGAAATTTCTAAAATTATAATGTCACTCAAAACTACAAATTCATCTTCTATTGACAATATTTCAAGCCTTGTGTTAAAACAAATTTCTTTTCATGTTTCTGATGTCCTCTGTTATTTATTTAACTTCTGTGTATATGAAGGCGTTTTTCCCGAAAGACTAAAAACTGCAGTAGTTCTGCCTTTACATAAAAAAGGAGATAAAATGACCTTGAATAACTATCGTCCTATTTCTATTTTATCAGTGTTTTCCAAAGTTTTTGAAAAAGGAATTAAAACTAGAATGCTTTCATTTTTGGATAAAACTAGTTTTTTAAGTGATTATCAGTTCGGGTTTAGGAAAGGCAAATCGACTGAAAGAGCTTTATTGAAATTAACTGGTGAAATATATAATAGCCTTAATATTTCTCAAATACCATCAACTCTATTTATTGATATTAGCAAGGCTTTTGATATGGTAAATCATAAGTTACTACTTGATAAACTCTTCAAAGCAGGTTTCAGAGGCAACATCAATAAATGGTTCTCTTCCTATTTATCTAACCGTAACCAAGTAGTTAAGATTGGTAATGCGTACAGTAATATAGGCTTCTTAAACATGGGTGTTCCTCAAGGTTCAGTTTTGGGCCCATTGCTCTTTTTAATATATGTTAACTCGCTATTTTTACAACCTTTTAAAGGACAAATTATTGCATTTGCTGATGACACAACCTTTTTTTATTCAAATAATAATGTCATAGATAGTTTTGCCAACGTAAATTTTGACCTTGACTTGATAAGAAGATGGTTCAATTTTCATAAGCTGGTAATAAGTAATAAAACAAAATACATGTTATACAATGTCCAAGGAGATGTTGTCAAGGATATGCCTTTACATTATCACTCACCAATGTGTAATCGATTTGGTTTTGGAGATATGTTTTTCGAAGATCGAGCTGATTGCCATGAAAACTGCTTTCGAGTTGAACAAGTTGACAGTTTTAAATATTTAGGTATCATATTAGACCAAAAACTTTGTTGGAATGATCACGTTATCTATCTAAAACAGTATTTGAATGGGGTTGTTAGACAGTTATATCATCTTAGTATTTACTGCAATCTACCTGTTTTAAAACTTGTTTACAATGCTCTATTCAAATCTAAAATAGAATATGGTTTATCTTGTTGGGGTGGTACTTATTTTAATAAAATAGAACCTCTGCTGATCAAACAAAAGCATGCTATAAGGACAATTTTAAAAGCTAACCGTAGGACGCCAAGTTTTGAGCTATTCAAAAGTCTGGAACTTCTTCCTTTAAGACATTTATATTGCTACAAGGTTTTAAAAATATTCTTTTCCGATTCTGGTTTTTTCGTTGCAAGAGTGCAAGAAAACTATAGTTTGAGAATTAACACTAGAAATCTTGTAACTGTACCTACTATTAAAAAAACCCATTTTTCTCATTGTTTTTTATGTTACTGTTCCGCGTTTGTTTAATAGATTACCGGAAACGATTAGGTGTGAGAGAGTGAAATCAGTGTTTTTAAAAGCAGTTAAAAATTGGCTTTTTTTCATTCAACCATTCAGAAATTGATGCTTTATTTAATCCAATAATGTAACTCTTATCTATGAAAGTTTTTTTTATATTTGTAACTCAATCATTTAACTTCATTTTTAAACTTTCTATTGAATCCCCATCAATAGTTTTTTTTTGATGTATTTTAATTTGTATATACTTTCGTCACTGTCTCTTGAAGACACAAGATTGTATTCTGCTATTTCGTTCAATATCTTACTATCTTAAATTATGTTTATTGTATTATTTTTTCGTAATTTTTTCTATATGTAAGTTGAAAGATATTGTTATGAAATAAAGACATAAAAAAAATTGTGCGTGTCAGCTCCGACGCGCGACTGGAGTTCACTCAATAAGAATGATTTGATTACCTTAAAATATATAATACGCAAAGGATTGAATTCATATATTCATACATCTATTCATAATAATTTGATAAAATATATTATACTTAAATACTTATGGTAAGCAATATGAATGTCAACTTTGTTTAAAACGTTCTTACGTATTTTTTAATGAATCAATGTAGTTACTTCTACAAACATTTTTGTAAATAATGAAAAAATCTACAAAACTGCATCATTACATTTTGAGAACAGTTACATTATCAACTTTTCATTAATTAATGATGAAAATTCAAATGGGTCCACATTTATCGTGCATTATTGCATACAAAATGGAATTGAATGTTGATAAATTCTACATTGAATTAAAGCCTGAAGCCTTGTGCTTCTTAAGAGATCTTAATCTTGAAGATCCGATTATTAGAACGCACGCTATGATGCTTTTAATCGAAAAACAACGATCGAATTTCGGGCATAGCGGGATTCTCCCACAGGTGTTGTGTCATTTTGTACGAACCAAGCAGGTCGTTTGTGTGCAATAAAATTAATTTTAAAATCGAGATTGTGAGGCTTGTACTAGACGTATCCTTACAAATGAGGTATCAAAATCACCGTTATTTCATGTAGGTTAGACATATGGAAATTTCAACAACCAGTCTATAGGATTAAAACTAATATACCAATTTATGTGAAAATGTCTTAGCTGGCCATATTAATGAGTTACCGTTATAATTAAAGTATAATAAGAAGAGCATGAAATTCTGTATCATGTGTGAAAATTTCACCGTTCTACGTTGAAATCTCTGTTCAATAAAATAGATTCGACGTGGCACTAAAACTTTCACCCCCTATTTTCACCCCCCCTCGGTTTTTTTATTTAATTTTGAATATCATACTTATTTATGTTTAGTCAAAAGCCATAAAAATGAGTTTTAAACTTTTAACCTAATCGACCTCCATACAAACTTTGACCTAACATTTCAACCCCTTGTGACCTTTTCGACCCCTTTTATTACGTTAAAAAACACCGTGTGCCCTTCTCCAGGTTCTAGTCATTCTTACTACCAATTCATCTAAATCGATCCAGTAGGTTAAAAGTTATTAAGAGTTAAAAAAAGCGTTAGTACCCAATTTTTTATAACGCTTTTTTCAATGATTGATTTTCCTATCCATATTTTTTCCATACCGGGGTCTATATATGAATCGACTCCAAAAAAAAAAAAAAAATTCATTTTTGTTAGAAATGATTATTTATTTTGAAATAAATGTATTCAAACGATGTTTTTTGACTTTTCATCACCTTCATCTTCATGGTCCTCACTTTCTTCACTATTAAGGAAGTCATTATTGTAATATCATCAGAGGCATTTTTTGTCCCCTCAAAGAAGCATTTCTATAATCTCCTTTGAACACTATTTTTAGGTTAAGAAGTGGATTTTCTAAGGCAACATAAAAGTGGACCAGAAGTCAAAAGCTACCTATTGCGTATATCAAGTTTGCAGTCCCTTTAGAGAATTTCCTTGCATAGTTAAGCCGGTAGAATTTATATTTAAATGTTTCTGTTCATATGTTTGGATAAATCATAACTTTTTAAGACTGAAAATGGAAAGTGAATAAACAAACCTTAAATATTTATTTCTCGCTTCTGCCGCTTCTTCCTATTGGAAGCAGAGCGTTTTCAATTAGTACGGATGCATGAACTAATATTTTATGAAATGTAGGAGTCATTGAATACCATTGCAAATAACTCAAACTTCAATATATACTAATTTTTTTATCAACTTTGAAATACATTCCAAAGTAATTTAAGAACGGAATCTCTATATATATAAAAATGGATGTTTGTTTGTTTGTTTGTTTGTTTGTTTGTTTGTTTGTATGTCTCTTATAGACTCCGATATGGCCCAACAGATATTTGTGAAATTTTCATGGTTCATACTGTTGCATTCAGTGATGATTTCTGTGAAAAAAGAAATTGGAAAAACCTCATGGAAGAGTGGGAAAACTGGAAAAACCAAACAAGGGTCGGAAATTTGATTTTTTTTGCTTGGAATTTTTTGTTTCAAAATGGGTTTTCGAATGGAAAAACAGAAAGTTCTTGATGAAAAACTCAGAAAACTCATTGGAAAAATTGCATATTATTGCAGGTGCATTCGTTTTCAAATGGAAAACTGGAAAATTTCAAAATGGGTTTTCCAATGGAAAATAGAAAGTTCTGATGAAAAACTCGGAAAACTCTTTGGTTTTCAAATGGAAAATAGCATATTATTGCAGGTGTATTGGTTTTCAAATGGAAATTTGGAAAATTTCGGAATGGGTTTTCCAATGGCAAATAGAAAGTGCATTGATTCTTAAATAGAAAAATGGAAATTTTTTGATTGGGAACTCGGAAAACTCTACGAGAGCTACGAAGAACTTCAACATTGAATTTAAGGTGCATTGGTTTGTTTGTATGTCCGGTTTGGACTCTTAATCCGCTCAATCCTCAATGCAATTTTATAAAATTTTCGTTGTATAAAAATAATTTTTTGAGAAAATCTTACGGGAAAGTCAGCAAATAAGGTGGATAAGCTGTTTGGAATTCTGATTTTTGTGAAATAGTCAAAACAGAGAAGTTTTTGAATTTTTCAAAGAAATTTGCATTTTATTTCATGCTTTAATGAAAGAAGAATGTTAGTTGTAGAGCTTGAAAAAATTCAGATATGAAGATCTCTATTTTAATCGAAGGGTGGCGAGACGAAGTTCGCAGGGTCGGCTAGTATCCAATAAAATCAATCTCTTGAGCAGTTTCCCTAATTTGTTGAGTTTTTCATCTGTTACTCCTATCAAGTAATTCTTCAAAAGATGGAAATTGTGAATGCACTTTCAAGCCACGATTTCTTAAAATTTAGCTCTTCTGCGACTTGATTAAAAGCATTTTTGCTTAAAATCGTATAAAAGCTTAGAAACTGAGGCTTATAATTTTAAAGTTTTTTTTTTTTTGCGAAAAAGGACCGGATATTAAAAAGCTTTTAATATTTCATTTATATTTCCACTTAAATTTTCTTCCATAATATGAAACAGGTAGTTTTGTTCACAACTGTAGAACCTGATTAATATTTTATATTTTAAATGAAAAAAAAAAAATTGGTTTGGTTTTACGTTTTCCAACGCCTATTTTCGACTTATTGGAAAAAAATTAAACTAATAACGGTATATTTCGACAGTAAGAAATAAATTGCTTTCCAAACCACATAAAAAATAATTCACTTAAAACATGTCAAAAACATAAAACAAATGGTATATAATAAAACAACGTACGGCGTATACGTGTTTTTTTTCTAATAGTGAAAATTTCAATCACTAATAATTTTGTAAATCGCAAAAAATCGCACACAAATTTTTAGCACAAGATTAGAAAAATAGTCAAAATTACCATAAATCTTTATTTGAACGAAGAATGGCAGGGTATACTACAACAAAACCCTTAGAGTTTGAAAAAAAATATCCACATTTAGAAGGGTGTTTTCCAACTTTGATTTAAACAAACAAAAATAAATTAAATATTTCCGTAACTACTCTTTAAATATTACTTTATATCTGCAATTGACTTTTCCATTAAAAAATTTTATGTTTAAAAGAAGACACACTCACAGTCAATTTCTAAACCGAATATCCACAAATTACACAAAAATGCAAGTAAATAAACAGTTGACTTCGAACTTGATTTTTGAAGTCACATAATTTGCGATAAAAAAAAGAAGTGCATCCTATGAATCCCTGTATATTTCCCGACCACTTTGCATTGAATTTACTTCAAAATTTTATTTTTAAAAAAATTGACTTTTGGCCAGGTTTTCGATCTGGTGCGACGGGAGTTAGAAAAAATTATATAATCTTTCTCGAAACGATTTTTATGGTATCAAAACGGCGCAATCCAGCGCTAATTGGATCACCGAGCTATATTGCTAATGGTCGCCATTGCTTCTACTACAACTACTACTACTACTACTACTACTACTACTACTACTACTACTACTACTACTACTACTTCTACTACTACTACTATATACTACTACTGCAAGGTACACTGCCTTGCACGAAATCGTGGAATTGAGTTCTTCCTGAACGTACAGTGTACATCCTTTTGGTGGTCCCGTCCCGGGCATTGATTTTGCTTATAGAGCGGAGTTTGACAAAGCCATAAAGGGGAATACATAATACATTCCTTCAGACGTCACTATTCTAATCGGATGAGTGCTGCCTGCTACAGTTAATCAATATCTTTAATCACAATGCCGAATTGAAAGTAACAGCAGAAGCCGACTTTTACAATGACAAAAGTAAGATCTTCATTGACTTCTGCAACTCAAATGACTTTTGATATGAGACAACATTTTTGAGAACAAGGTATTCAAATAATATGTGTTAGACGTTCCAGTCGCATTCTATTCAATGTGAGAAGAAGAAAAGGAGTACATTTATAGCAACCCTTGTGTTTTCAACAACTGCACTAAAACACCTCGAAAATCCAATAGTGGTAAGGGGTCTTGTGAAAACTAAAATTTACCGAATTAAGCCGTCCGGATATACCGGGTCCTGCGATTGCCGGACTCTTCCGTGATTTGACGTATCTGCCTGACCATGTATTCGAAACCTAGCTGATGCTGCTGGTGCAGCGAAAATCATTTCCAACATAACGAGCAGCTTGAATATAAACCCAGATCAATAAAGCAGTTTTTATAGTAAAAGGAAACACATTCCTTAAGAACTACATACAATGGGACGCAGTTCCGAAGATCCTTAAGAGGTGCCTAACAAAATTAAAATTTCTGATAAAAATAATGAAAAACAATAGCGAGGTGTTTTTTAAAACTTTGAAACAATTTTTACTACCTTATTCCTGTAACTTCATTTCTCAAAATTTTTAGAAAAAAAAAAAAAATAAATAAAAAAAAACTACTTTTTTTCAAATTTTATGTAGTAAAGTATTTTGTTTTCAAATTTCAATGCTGTTATTAATTTTAATGCATAGCCGGACGTAGTAGACAAAGCCGTTGATGCTTAGCTTTATTTTTTACAAAATAGCTTAACACTCCCCTGTTTACCTGAAGGGGAACGGACCCCCTTCCCATACGATTTTTTTCTTGTCTCATACTAACTCACACTCCCTAGCTATTTGTCACAACGACGCTCGTGAATCACCCCGTATTCTGCAATCCTGAATGATTTCGATTGATCTGAAGAACTTTGTGCAAAGCATATCGTTTGTTATAAGGCGGCAATTGTCGAAAGGAGAGTTCCTTCCATTAATAATTTTGTTTTTGTTTTGAATTGAAATTCAAAAAATTCTTTACTACCCCAATCCACTTCACTTTTAACTTTTAAGTCAGCAGTTACCAATTAAATCGAAAAGACATATCTTAACATTTTTGCGTAAGTGCTTTTCGATCGGAACCCCGAGCTTGTCCTTCGTACACTTAACTGTTTTGATTTCTCCCAAGAACTCCATAATGCCACAAATATTTTTTCAATTTAAGTCGCCCACACACCAAATGCGAACGCCTATAACCCTTTCTGTCTACCACTATGCTAAATTCGAGACTGTGATTTACTTTTTTATCTCTCAATGTTTCAATAACCTTTTACAAAATTGAATATTCATATCATTGAGTTGGGTTTTCTTCGATGAAAGTTTGATCTCACAAATTGCTTGAAGTTCTTCCCAATGATGATTTTTCCTTTTTTTCAACTCGCACTTAAAATAGTTTAAAGGAGCGTCATTTTACATTTTTTTTTGTCAATTTTTTATTTTCGAAATTAGTATAAAGAACTTTAACCATTTTTCCAAATCAAATAAAGTGTTTTCCATATCAATTATTTCCGGGAGATTTGAATTCAACTTCGTTTATTTTTTCCACTCTGACGAGAAATATTTTCTTTCCTTTTTAATAAAAGAATTTAAAAAAAAAGTAGAGAGGTACCTAGATAATCTGCAACGTTCTCTGTCAAAGCGTAGGCTTAGTTCGTTCTTGCTCTAAAGGAAATGTAATACACTTTCTTACTTGTTTCATACTTTGAGATTTACTTATAATATTTTACAAATAATGCACATAAAATTTTTTTTATTGAAATATATTTTGCCGCCTAATTGAATATAAAGCCAACATGATGGTGCATTTTAAAGGTAATAAGTGTTCATTGTGAGAAATTACAAAAAAGAATAAGAAGCCGTACAATGTGCATTCAAATGTGTTTTGTATCAAAAGGAGCGTGTTAAATGCAAAATAAAAAGTCTTCAAAACTGACAAAAATTGTGAAAAACAAGTTTTAAAAAAACATGTAGATAGAAGAAAAAGAAAGAGAAAAAAGCGCATCAAAAACTCATTTAGGACACTAAAATTTCATCCCTAAAAGTATCATCCTATACTTTTTGTTTTTTGTTAATTTTTTGAATGCGTGCCTTACCTCCAAGCAAACTACATCCGCATTATGAGAAATTGCATCTCTGTGAAGTGAAACCGCTTTAACTTGTTTCGTGTTTGTTTTGTTTTTAGCCTACGAATAAAAAACTCACTAAACTGCGATTAAAAAGACCCAGTTGTTTTTTTTTTTTTTAATTTTTATACTTTGTTTTCATTTATGTGGAAAAAAACATTTAAATTTAGAAACTGGGTAGCTTAAACCACATTCAAATTGTTTTCGATAAAAAAAGTTGTTTCTTTCGTTTTTGGAGAATATTCAAAGAGGTTGAGGATGTATTTTTAGGCAGTTTCGATAGCTACATTCATTCTGGAGTACTGAGAACCTTTTGTAAAACAGGCAATTGGTGTATTTAAAAAAAAAGCCTCCGGACGCCCGGCAGGATTTTCAGTTGTTTTACTAGCTAATATTTCAAGCTATTAAAAAATTACCCTTTATGAAAATTTTTTTTTCAAAAAATAATATAGGCCAGCTTGAAGCTTTATTTGTTATCTTGCGATCACATTCAAAACCGACAAAGTGTGATTGAAAATTGTTTTATTCATGAGAGAGAGATCATCATTCTTTGATCATCTCAAAAATAGTTTGACTGTTTCAAGTTTCTCGAGTCAATTTTGTAAATCTTTGTTTGAAACGAAACCTCCAAAAATATAAACCTCACTGCCAGCTCCTTGAACATTTCTCCTAAAAAAAAGAACAACCTTAGGCACAACTCTGAAACTCACATCAAATTTATAAAAATTGCAACAGCGTGAAACTAAACAAAAATTTATAGAAAAAAAATATTAAAGAAAAATATTAAAAAACGTCGAAAGCGCAATTATTTAAAATTTAGCCATCAAATCATAAAACATTGATTTCAATAGAAATGAAATTTTAAAATTGCTTGACCAAACTGCAAACATTTAGCACATTTATTGAACAAAATATTTTCCACACCACAACTGCCAAAAGTTTATAAAATTAAATGTTTAGTTTGAAAACATGGAAAGAAATAAATGAACACTTATTTAAAATTAAAGTCTTATTATAAATGTTATTTTCTTCTAATTTTTATTTATTTATCTTTTTTTTATTGAACCGCAACAGTTAAAAGTGAGCAGTGATAAACGACCATTTTCTTTTTTAAACAAAAAAAAAATATTATTAATGAATTAACACAATTATAGCAACAACAATAACTATGAACCACATTTAAATGTAAAATTATTTTAATTGTGAAACATGGTTTAGTTAAGATATTTATTTTACCATTTTGGTTTACTTGAAAAACAAAAACAAAATGTAGGTTTTCATAATTTTTTGTATACTCACTCGAAGAACCTCCACCAGCGCCGGGTGGCGGATAAGAAAACCAAAATTGATGTGCCAGTTTGGTGTACCCTGAAGGGCTTTCTGTAATTATAAAGAAAATGAAATAGACATTAAAGTTGGATTTTATAATTTAATGGGATTTTTCTTCTTATAATGTTGGATAAGAATCTTGAAAATTCATGACACATTCCTCTGCATTTTGAATTAGTAGAAAAAAAATGCATTTTAAATTTCTGAAACGAAATTATTTATGTATATTCTGAGGGACATCAAAGCAAATCATTTCACTCTCAAAGTGCCGGCAGAAGAGAAAACACAAACGAATGATCCATTTTTGACAAAATGAACACCTCTTGTCATGTGGACAGGTGATAAACTGTACAGTGGTGTATTTTGTATATTATGGCCAATAGGCCAAAGTATGCCCAGATACTAAATATACGAAAATATATGTACATGTTCCTCACTCCTTAAAAGTCGAATCCCGTTTATATGTTATCCCATAGCACATCGCTGTAAATGAAAAATAATCATTTAAATAATCTCCACTGCGCAGCAAATGGACGCCATCAAAATTTTTGTAGGGAGTGTTGAGCTTCGAGCAAAAGGCTACATTGAATTTGTCTTAAACTCCAATTTTTCAGGAAAAATTGTTCAACTTTGACAAATTTAATCCGTATTTCATATGATTCATCATTTCGGCTCTGAAAAAAGGAGACCATACTTAAGACAAACAATAACTGGAAAGAGCTTGTTGTCTTCTCAATGAAAGTGCACAACTGCGGGTAAGAAGTTTTCACTTCAAAAACCTACGATTACTTTCCTTACGGCACCACGTAATTTTCTTGCATTTAGCTGAAATGGGAACAGAATTTGTCCATCTTCACCAAAATCGGTACGGCGGCGGCGGGGTGGTCGTGGTATTGATTAGAAATCTCCTTTCTTATTTGAAATAAGTTGAAAACACGATCATTGATTAACTTTTACTAACACAGTGCAGTGCTAGAAAAGTTATTTTCTTAGACGCCACTATCAAGGCCAATTGATGGTATTCCTATTCTTTATCGAATGTAACCATTCGTCTTCATTTTCTTAATATTTTATAATGCATTATATAACCTTTCAAGTTTATTAACCAAATTGTGTTGTGAACAAAAAATTCATAAAAGTTGCTTAAAGTTACTTTTACTCAGTGTAATAAACATTTTTCAAATATGTAAGAAAAACCACTTAGTACTTTTGTATGTTCTGCAAAGTTTTGGCAAGCAAAAAAGTTGACAAAACTCATATGTATTTGCTAAGAGAAAAAATGCTTTGTCAACTTTTAACGTATGATGAACCCATATTCAGTAATCCATTCCAAAGTGGTACTTATAATTCTTATAACATATTTTTACAGACTTTGCGTGTCCTTATATCGGACTGTTGAGACTTTTTTTTTTGTCAGGTATCATGATTAGCATTCATCAATTCGAGTTGGCCGATGAAGTTTTTCTGTGTTTTGTCTGCTTGGTTTTCCAAGCAGTGGGTTATCACAGAACGGATTTTTGAACTGGCCCGTTGCCGTTAAAACAAGCGATCTTGGTGGCCATTCAATATCCCCCATTTCAATACCTCCCGTCCTGGGAACTTGAGGATTTGGTCGATTTGAATGTCCGCTATAGACCATCTCGAAATTCAAAGCTAAGCGATTAATAGTGTCACTCTTAGGCTCAGAACGACCACGATGCTTCTGACGACACGCACGCTGTGTTTCAGAAACGATTACATTTAATGAACATTGTCATGATTTCCGCGCGTTCAATGGGTGTTAAGTGTTAACCCATTCATGGTTAAAATTGTAACTCAATAACCTTTCCAAAATGTGAAAGACGACCGACGCTAATCGATTGAAATCTCTCAAAGTGATTCAATATTCCCATTCAATTCACGAATGAGAAGCGAGATAGTCATAAAATAATGTTCATGTTTAAATGACGAATTTTTACTACATTCACATTTTTCATTTGTATTAAAAAATAAAAACCTTAACCTTAAGCGATAACGGCTGAAAACTTAATCAGTTTTTAAAAAAGCAATTCTGCGTCGAATGAGACTAATTTCATGTCAATATTATGAGTGGTTCGCGAGATAATCGAGAATAAACGTATAACGAACATTTGCACATAGTATTACGTGACGTATTACGTATATACGAAAAAACGTACATACACACACACAATAAAAAGGGTTGATTCGGATTAAAATAAACTCGAGACTTGGACATATGCAAAAATTGGTGATTTACTCAATCGGCCCCATTACTATTATTTCCTCTGGGATGTTACAACTTCGAGGTAATAAGAGAATTTTTCTACCTATGCTCCGCTATTAACATGGGCAATAACAACAGTGCCGGATTCAAACGAAGAATAAATCTTGTTAATCGCTGTATCTTTGGGATAAGAAAGCAGTTGCCAATCGATCAACTAAGGTTAAACTATATAGAAGACCCTCATCATCGCAGTCCTGCTGTATGGGGCAGAAGCATGGACACTGACATAATCGGATGAATTTTCCTTAGAATGTTTCGAGAAAAAAGATCTTCGGGTTATCTATGGCCTCGTATGTCAATAGAGAAGAAGATTTAGCAGCGAGCTTTACGGGT
The DNA here is from genome assembly GCA_943590905.1 of Sphaerophoria taeniata. Classification (NCBI taxonomy): domain Eukaryota; kingdom Metazoa; phylum Arthropoda; class Insecta; order Diptera; family Syrphidae; genus Sphaerophoria; species Sphaerophoria taeniata. The sequence goes on from OX016541.1 coordinate 34,398,341, forward strand.
TGTACAACACCAGAAATGGATAAGAAGAGTCAAAGTCTAACGACTCAGATGGCTTCGTCATATAGAGCGGATAGGCACCCGAAAAGCCTTCGACACCATTCTCAAGGGACGTAGAAGCAGAGGAATGCCGCGGCTCAGGTGGCGAACTCAAGAGGAAGCTGACCTCGATCAACTTGGAGGCCACTTACTTAAGTAAGACAGAAACCACACTGGCCTTCAAAGCAAGCTAAGCCCATGACAAGTTTGACATATTGGATAGTCACTAACCGAATTATCAGCGGTTTTCAACACATATATGTACACCATAACAATAACAAAACTCACAATTTAGTAATTAATTACAATTATCTTTCTGTTTCTTGTTGGGCAGCAGAACACTTTGAAAGTGATCATGATTTTCAAATTTCCAGCCACTTTCAATTTCACAGAATCTTAATTCAAGCGCCAAATTAAAAACATTTCACGGACTAATTAATATCGCACAGTGTAATTATTGATCCATACAATAGATACGCTTAATTTTCTGGTACAATTCATAAGCTCTGCAAATGATTCAACAAACAGCAACAAAAAAAGAGAATATTAAACAAATTTTCAACATCAAAATATAGAATTTTAAACAATTCCGAAATATATCTACCTTCTCCCCCGGAAGCATCCTCTTCATCGTCGTCTCGCATTTCTGACACTCTCATAAAACACTTTGATTATTATTTTTATAAACACACACAGGCACTTGAAGAAAAGCACACAATTTTTTTGTTTGGTTTTTGAAAATTTGTATCTTTTAATTTGAATTTATTTGTTTTCGCAATGTCTGAGTTTTAATTGCTGCCAATTAACAAAAATTGTTTTATTTTTTCGCTTTTTCAACCAAAATATTTATAAAAAAAAAATGCCAAACCACAATGAATAAAAGTATCTACTTATGAATGTGAAAATGTATCTTTATCTGTCGACACACAGATATTGGCTAATGGGCGCATCTTATTTTGCTCGCGAATGAAATTATATTCAATCGATTGAGTTGTCTTGCTCTTCGGTAAGCAGAATTCACTTAGTGCCAGATGATGATGTTCGCTCTATGGAAATTAGAATTGACTTCAAGAACTCTGTCTATTCGAAAATAGTGCTCTTGATGGTGCTTTGTGTAAACAAAAGCTATGCTTGCAATTTGAAATAAAATCTATTTTTGAACCAAAACAAAAAATAGACAATATGTGTTGAGTTGGATTAAGCTCGTAACTCATCAAATGTTGAACTTGGAACTTCCTGTTCGAGATGTTTCAATTTTTTTTTCAGTTTTAAGGGAAATTATAGAAAAGAATAGGAAATGAGATTTTCAACTTGAAAGATCAATGACAAAGTAGTTTTCGATTTTTGATCTCGAAAAAGGAACCAAGCCATAAAAAATGAAACTAACGTAACGTGAATATCATTCGACTGAATCACAAAAAGTTCAAAAGTTCAAAACCAACCAAAAAGCAACCCTCCCGTCCGGCTTCCGGAATACATTTCTCGCCTAATTTGACACTAAACTAAAGATTATCCTTTTCAACGTTTTTTCTTGTTTCGTTATAATTCCTTAACCTATTTATGCTGCTTTCAAAGTTTATTTATAGAATTTCATTTTTTTATCATTAAGGCTTTCATCCGTCGAGAGATATTAATTAGGTTAAAGCGCCTCCTTATGTTCGGCATTCAAAACTTTTGCCCCAAATGGAATTTCCACAAAAGCTTTTTTGAATTAAAATTATGCCTCATCAGATTTTCTCTCGTTTACCGAAATGTTGTTGAAAAAAAAAATAAAATAAAAAAGTCTCAGTGACTTTGTTTTCTTAATTTCTAAAAAAAATAAAGAAGCCCTACATTCTGTGTTGCTTATGCGTGTATGACTGTATGTGTGCTTTGAAATAATTTTACCTTCCAGATGGCGAAATAATATGGCTATCAATCAAATTATGCACGAACATTTATAATTAGCTTTTAAAAATTAAATTAATAACTTTAGGAGCAGATAAATAATTGGACTGTTGAAATATTATTTTCAGAGACGAAGGCCACACACGAAGTTAAGAAATTAGTGGGTAGATCTTTATTTTAATTTTCTTGCTTGTTTTTGGTTTGAAAAATGACAGTAGTTCAGGCGTATTGTTTTCCAAAGTTTTCTTATGGTAAAGTAACAATATCTTTTGTCCATGAACTCGGAAATGTCTCTGTCTGCTTGTTAGCCCACAGACGTACCTACCCTGTGACAGAAGCGGATATTTGCATGACCAAAAATTATAGCGAAAAATACTGCAACGTCCCAAAGGCATCAATAAGAATTTTGATAATGACACTCTAGTTGTTGGCTCTCTCTCGAAAGCTAACCCTTTTGCTAGGCAGTTCGCCTCCGATTCAACGCCACCAGAGAGTGTCATGTCTCCCCTAGTTTTTGAGCGCGGCAATGATTCCATGGGACAAATCTTCTTTTGCATTCATGCTGTGGCGAGAGTCATAAAAGATCTCAATATACATTATAAATCCGGTGGTCTCCCGCTATTATTCTGAAGAGTTGTCCTTCCACACTTTTTCACCTATCTATTCGTCTGGGCTCTTTCCGAGTAGTTGGAAAACAGCAATTGTCCAGCCAATTCCAAAAAAAAGCAAATCCTCTTCTTTCTCCAATTATCACTCGACTGCACTTACGGTTACGTCCCTTTCTAAAGTCATGAAAACGCTGATAAACTATCAGCTCAAGAAATATCTCGAAGAGCGAAAGCTTCTTAATGACCAGCAGCACGGCTTTCGCAGCAGCGGGTCCACTGGTCGTCTGATGGATTATCTCACAAGTCTTTGCGTCGTTTTGGAGAAAGTAAGATTGTTGCACTTGATATTTTTAAAGGCATTTGTTAAAGCCTGGTATCTTGCGCTTTTATCGAAAATGCTTTCGGTATCGAAAGCTCCTCCTTCATTAGAACTGTTTCGAACGGTTCCAGACAAGTTGTATTAGATAGTTTCAGGTCGAAAACATAAATGCTGGTGTACCCCAGGGCTCCGTTTTGTATGTCATAAAGTTTCATGTCTCTGTATGTTCTATCGGTACTCCTACGGTAAGTGCTCTAGTGAAAAAAACCAGTTACAATCGTCCCTTTAAGAAATTTACACGTTATACTCGCGATTCCAGAATGCGCCAGTTTACCGTAGACGTAGAGCACATATTTGCACGTACTTTCAAGTATAGAGAATCTTTATTTAGGCGCACTGCGTGAATGTGAAACTCCCTTCCAATCACTGCAATTTTCAGGAATTCAAGACCAATGTACACCAATACTTACTTTTCAAACCCTACCTTCATTCCTAATGGGCTCACTGTGCTTCTGGCATAAATAAGGATATATAATGCCCCTTTAGTGTGCAAATTATAAAAATAAATATATTTATTGACTAGTTCCAAAAATCTTCTTTTCAACTGTTGAAATTTACGTGTATTTACCAATTCAGTGTACTTAAAGTAAGAAACGCCGAAAGGAAAAGTGTTTTGTACGGCTAGTAGATTCTTATCCAGAACATTTTGGGGAAACTGTTGTAATTTTGCATGTCTGAAAGCCGGTTGATTGCTAGACCGCTTTCGAAAGATAATTTCTTATTTAATCTTTTTCAAAGAATAATGTGAACTGGAGCCTGTCATTTGGAGAGCTTTATTTTCTAGTATTTTGCAAGAGACAGAACCGATTCCAACCGATTATTCTTTAGCGACTTTTCTTCTAAGTGCACTACAGACAGGATTCATCAGTCGGGTACCGCTCACCGTTTATTCTTTAGTTTTTCTTTTTCGTTAGAAACAGAAATTGAATTGCATTTTAGCGTTTACTTGTTTCTTTTCTGTATCCATTTACTCTACGTGTATTATGGCGACAGCTGCCGTTCTCTCCTGAGATCCACTTTATGCCCTAGTTTTTTGCTAGAAAGAGTGACAGGACCGCTTCCATACTGCTTATCCCGTAACTTTCTTCTTCTAAGAGCACTACGGACAGGAATATGTATGTCGCCCGGAGACCGCTCGCTCACCGCTGATTACTTTGTCTTTCGTTAGAGACAGAATCTTCGACCTACTTCTTCTAAGTAAATTGGAGACAGAGGTCATTCTCTGCCACGACACACCGCCAACCATCATTCTCTAGTTTTTTTTTTTGCTAGGGACACGGACGGTTTAGTTTCTAATTATATTCGTCTTCTTCAATACAATAATTCATAAAAAAAACCCAAAATCTTAAATATTTTAAAACGTGTTCTTGCTTAAATACATAATTGTCATCGATTTATCCCTCATCTTAAATCCTCGTTTAATTTTCGTCAATAGAACGCTACCAAACTACATATTAGACATTGACATACATTTTTAATGACAACAATTTTCTGAAATTCTTATGAACGACAATCACGCGCTTACTTTCTAATTTGTCTTTAAGAGCAAAGAGACACAACAATAAAATATCCTATTTTCGCCTGCAAACTTGTGATAAGATTTTCGAGTCGTTTTTGAAATGCTTCTAGAAAGAAGTAATTTCTATTAATTTCACTAAGGGTGGGGCAGATAACGTTCTGATGATTGCAGATGAAAATCAATGATTGTTGAAAATAATTTTCCTTTAAATCATTGTTAATTGTTCTGACAAAACTGAAAGTTGGGCGTTGTTTTATTGACAAATTGATTGATATTTTTGAGCACTTAACTTGATTAAACGAGTGAGGTTGGTTATTGTGCATTTGTTAAAATAAATCAGAAGACTTAATACTTTTAAAAGTGCCAAACAATTGAGGGATTTAAAAAGAAATGTTACAAAGAACCTTCAGCGGAAAAAATCACAAGGACAGAATTTTAACCAAATCAGTAACAGTAAAATTAATAAACACAGAATAGTGAAGGATTATCCCTTTCCCATTATGTGGAATAAGTGAAAAATCCTTTTAATAAAATAAGATTTCCCTTAATTGACGTTTATTGATTTATTCCACCGTACAGGGTGGTTTAGCGACAGAATAAAAAATGTAAAAAACTGCTTCTCAACAACAACAAATTCGTTGTCAAGTATCAACATTAAACAGCAATAAAAATCCCAAAGGGAATTTTTGGTAAACGTCACTTTACTGTTCCCAAGACTGGTAAGTCAAATTGTGGATTGTGATATGGCTGTCTGTAAGAGATGCACCAAGGAAACAATTACTCTTTTCGAGTTCAACAATAAGTCACAAGGAAATGTGTAGGCATGTTTCTACGTCTTCACGTCACGTTCTCTATCTCACACTAATTTGATGGAATTTTTAAAAAAGAACAATATGAAAATCTGATGACTAAAAATAAAAAGTTAAACACGGTGTGTGAGAATTCAATTTTATGGCAGCCTTGTTTTTAATTCTCATTAAACTAATTTTATCTTATTTTTTTTAATCCCGTCAAAGCGAAAAAACTCCACAGAGGATTAAAAACTTTTCTGAGGATAACACTGTTGGGGGTTTACAGTCTTAAAAATATCTATGTGTTTGCTTCTTTATCCAACCATAAACCCGCGTATGTATTTGCATTTTTATGTAGTGCACTTTTACTTTTCTCGTCACGAGTTTTTTTAATCATGAAATGGATTAAGTCGAAGGACAATTGGGATTTGATGTTAAGGGTGCCAATTTTGGGGCAGCAAAAATGCGTCTCCTTCAATAAACGAGATTAGGTATATTTTCGAACATAATTTCACAGTTTTAAGTTTGAAACTTCTATCGCACTTATCTCGAACATTAACTAACAGAACATGCAATACTAAACGACAAACAATTTGATTCCTTGCAAAAGGTTTAAGGACATTTTTGCACGCAAATGAAAATTTACAATATCCTAACAATTTGTAAGGACTTTTATTTTAGGTCGTATACGTGCTTTGATGTCTAATACAATTTTCTTTTTATCAAACTGTTCACTTAAAGTCTTCACAAATTAACTTCCTTCCGTAAATATACGAACATTTGTGTTACGCTGTTGACAACGCTGCAGCACATTCTTCAACGTGTCTATATGGGTTCTAACGTTTGGTATCGTCATTAGTTGGCTTTCGCATCCTGCTGACACTGATGGCTTGTTTTCCTGGCAAATAAATAATTTTAAACGTGATTTGCAAAACGTGATTGCATCTCAGTGATTCTACCGTCTACCTATCATCTTGCAGCCTGATGGCTTGGTGCATCACTTTTTGAGAGATAGAAATGGGTACAGGAGGGTATTGAATTTGTTGTGTGTGTGTTTGTGCATAGAAATATAAACAATCAAATGAACATTTAATATAAACTGAGCATTTGGACTGAGGCAGGTGAACAAGCAAACATTATTGGAGTTTCTTGCGCTTGTCATTTTTCATTGTAACAGCTTGTGAAATGCAGGCAGTGTGCCTGTGACATATTTAAGGATATGTAAGGACTAAATAGTAAATACCCTTCTATTGCGCGATGAGTTTTTTTTTATATTTTGAACAAAATCGTCAGGGAAACATAAAAACTACATGCTTCTCAAAAATTTGAAAGCCGCGATTTGCGCAATATAGGAGATTTGTTGGATAGGAAATCAAATACAACAAAAAGAATTGCGGCATTTATCGAGGAATACGTTTTTTTATATTGATTCCGATTCGTCATAGAAGATCCACTTACATCAAGACTCGTTTATTCTAAGCCGTTTAAGCTGACAAAGTCTACGGCATTCTGGATAGAGCTTGGAGAATCTGTCCAGAATATGATGTAAAAATCGTATAAAGGGAATTCAGGAAGCAACAACAGTCTAAAGTTTTCGACAAATCGATTTTTCTGCAGCTCGATACCTATCCATAACAAAAGTATAGCACTAGGTTTCTTATGACGCACACTGATGACCAAATCGAATAGTTGACACACGACCTGTTTGGTGAAATTTTCAAGAAGTAAGTTTTGGTTCTGACCACGTACATTGAACGATAAGCGTAAGCTCCAGAACTCGAAAGAAGAAAATTCAAAGAGATTTTACAACGGGGCCGTCTAGCATCCCTAAAAAAGCCAGAACCTACAGTGAACGAGCTAGAAAAAACTCCTGTTCTGGGGTCTGCTAAGAGAATACTTTTTTGGCTGGTGCGTTGTAGTCCATTCGCTTGATGTAGCCGAGCCATTGATTTGTTCAGTGACGTTTTGTTCGAGGCATGTTCTGTTTTTTTTTTTGTTGATAGCATATGGGGGTGAAATCATGGATCTTGACGATTTAGAAAGGAAACACGGTTTCCAAGTAAATATTGTGACAATTTGAAGTGAACGTGCTGATCTACACCTTCTCGTGGTGCCTCCGAGAGGTTCTTGTCAATTTATTGGCTTGAACTTGCGAACGTAGACAGCTTTATTTTAATGGAATTGGCGAATTGAAGCAGGAAGTACAATGAAGATTAATACGATCCTTAACAGATACTATGACCTATCACATAGTAAAGGAGGAAAATACGATTAACGAGTACCGAATGTGGATAAACGCCAAGGAAGTTAGACAAAATGTTGGATGTGTCCCTTGATTGGCTGGTCCATTCCTCCGATCAATGTGGATATACTTGACAGAGGGTGAGCAGTGCCCCTCGTCCGCCAGTAGGACAAAAGCAGCAAAAACAAAAAAGATGTCACGAAAACAAAATATGTATAACTAATTGTTATACAAAAATATATGTGACCACCCTCCACCCAGGGACAATTGGGTACCGCGGGTAGTGAGCTTTAGCAACTCACTAGTGGGATGGACCTTCGCGGGGGTTGTGGTTGTCTGAGTTTGGCCTCAGCTACTGTTCGCAAAGCACGGTTAACGGCTCTTCTTTTGGCGGGAAGTTGAGCAGTTTTTCCGTGTTCGGACAACGGCTCTTCTTTCGCGTGACTGAAGGTTGAGTGCAGTTCCGTGTGTTGCCTGAGCAGTAGTCTAGAATCAAACCAAGATGAATAAGAGCTGGCACTAATTCAATTGGTACTGGTGTGGATCTAGATGCAGGGTACCCGCTTCTTTCTTTTGAAAGTTGAGGTGTTCTTTTGTATTCTGGTGGATCATCAGGAAGAGGTTTAGTGCCCTCTTAAAAGAAGCATAGTGACAATGCCAACTTCGGTTGGAAATTGCACGGCGATAGTGTGGAAAGCTCCACCGTCAGGTAAGACTTAGTTGTCAGGTACTGACGTTAAGCTCATTTATACTTCTGTTGATAGCATATGTACTTTGTTTGCCTCAAGCGCAGCTCTTAGCGACCGATGTTGTCTATGTCGTCCGCATAGCCTAGGAGCTGGGTGGATTTGTTTGAGATACTGTTTTGCGTGCTCACACCTGCACTATCTGCTCTAGGACTATGTTGAAATCGTCATATATACACATTAGCACGGTTTGTCGTTAGTGTAAATATGGCAAAGAATTCAAGTTAACTGCTAAAACTTTGATTTGACTAAAGAACTGAAGAGTTTTAGGACATTTACAGCAGAATAGATCAGTAAATTGGACATTCACCTCGCATGGGTAAAGTCTGGGCTTACACAAGAAGGAAGAAGACCGATGATCGACAATAACATGACGCAGAAGAACCAGAGTCCAAAATCACTAGAAAAATCTCTGAGCTAACAACATTTCTGAAAACTATACACGATGGTGTGAAGGCGTTGTAATCGCAAACATTGTAAATGGCATTCACTCGTAATACCACATTTTTGAAATGGTCCAACTTATCCATATATTTTCGAGTTTTATTCAAAATGAAACCATAATCCAATTAAAACATTTAATGGGAAAATTAATTCTGTACAGAAATATTTTAACTGCTTACTATGTGAATGTTGAGTGTAGGGGATAAGCCAGGACTGCCTTTACACACTTTGAATATTAGCTTCTGGGTGCGACACGGCTTCCAACAGCTAAAGTAACAATAACAAAAAATATGAAAGCCAGTCGCATCCTTCGCCTGACTTCAAAAAACAAAGAGTTATGTAACATGAGGAAATTATCACTCACAAAAGCAAAAAGAACTAAGGAAAACCGGGTCAGAGTAAATTAATAGCTTTGTCTTACAATAAAATGTTTTCCTTTTCTTCCAAAGACCGAAGAAGTAACAAGAGTTTTTCTTCTTTACTGCAGACAACGAGCTAACGGGTATAAATTCCTTCACAAAGCCCACCCACCTTTTGTTTTGTTTCAAACTCGGAATGAAACTTAAAGAACAAGCAAAGAAAGATGAATTCTCTTCCCTGATGTAAGAGGTTTTTGTTGTGTTCACATTTTGCGTTTTCCTTTCGTCTTAACTAGGTAATGCAGTATGTCGACGGGAAGAGGACTTTCAAGGATATTTATTGCTTCTGTGATGATATAACTTTTAATAAACTATGATAAGAGTCAGGTTTGCGGGATAAGATGCACTGGGAATGGTTATTTCAACCGAAGATTATGGGACAACGAGTTCCGAATGATTTTTGCAGGGAGGTTATTGTCAAGATTTGGTTTCGAGACTCGAGAGTTAAGTGAGAGTAAGGAGGCTAATAACAATTACAGTGTAAGGGATTTTCTTTGATTTGAAGAAAACATCTTAGTTCAGTATTTAATTGGTTTTAAATTACGGTTGCATGATTGACATTGGAAACTTGTTTACTCTTTGTGGTTGCATTCAGTTATGATGGAATCCGAAGCTTCCAGTCGGTTGACATGGCTCTGTAAGCACCCATCATTCCATGTCTTGTTCATATAGTTTCATTTGCGAAGAAAAATGTTTAGATGATGCCACCATCCGAAAATATCCATCAAACTGTCACTATCGTTAGATGTATTGGCTTCTCAACAATACCTTGCGGGCTTCAGCAGCCACATTCTCGTCCTTTCGCACCGTACCACAACGGGAACCAAGGCTGTTTTACACAGCCCTACGAACTTTTTACAAATCCAGCAGGAACGCTGGATGCTTTAATTCGGACAAAATCTGATTTTCAAAAATGCACGAAAACTCGGTAATTAAATTTTCAATATTTCCCAATGTATCCTTAAGCGTTAAGTGACGCATTTGGCACTGACTTTATGTCAAAATAACGAACAGGAAACAGCTGTCAGTTTCCAGTGCGAAGTGTCGAAATAAATTTGAACTCTTATAGATGTAATAGGTTTTTATTTTACTGTCCAAGAACGCATCGTTCTCATTAATAGTGAGAAAAGCATATTTTCACATCATTTTTCATCCGAAATTTCATGTAAATAACCTTTGGTGGGAGGCGGAATGAAAAGCAAAAAGATTAAAGCATCAATGAAGGCAACAAAAGCAGTTGTTCAAAAATAACTTTGCACTCCATTAACTGGTGGATGACAATATTGTTGGTATTTTGTAATTCTTGGAAGCTCAATTGAAATATCGTCATCCTATTTTGCTTAAACCTCCACATTGTTGAAAATTACCGCGAATTTAAATTCTGAATTTTCATACACTGCTAGCAAATTTTCGCAGTCGCTTTTAAATAGGTATTCTTAATTCTTTTATTAGTAATTCGGAGAATATATGTCGACACAAATGAATTTAAAAATATCATCCCATCAGTCTTCAATCATCCGCATAAGTTGATTTATTTATAGTGATTCTAGTACAAATTCCAGAAATTGCCTTTGAAATATCAAAATGTTGAATTGATCCTTTTAAAGGGAAGTGTTATAAAGACTGTGTCCCCGAATTAATTTTTGTAATAACAACATTTATACATTTTAATACAATTTTTTGTCTTTGGAAAGAACCACAAACTAATGTGTCCTAACCTAACTGTAGGAAAAAATAATGGGCCTAAAGTTGAACCCTGAGGAACTCCAGCTTTTCTTATCAAATTATTAACAAATTTTTTTTAAATGATTAGCGTGTTGCATCACATGGTACCTTTCGAAATTGAAATTTGAAACCCATGAATCGACAGAAATTGATTTTTCAGACCACATTGATTTTAAAAAACGTCACTGCCACGTCCTTTTCTACCACAGGTTAAGGGGTGCCACTTGCCACACAGCAATCTCCCACTTGATTAAGTTGTTTACCCATTCCTCAATTCTAAAAATCATTAAAGTTGGTTTATCAATATTTAAAAAATTATTTTGTAAGCTTTAACTGAAAAAAAATGTGATTTAATTATAATAATTAAAAGAAATGTTTCAGATAATCATTGCCTCAAGACTTCTAAGAAAATGTTAAATTTTGTATGAAATTCTTAGTTAATTTATTTGACAACCCCTTAGATGAAAGAAAACCACAAATTTTGAAAATTTAATTTAAACTTTCAAATCCCCATTGTTCCTACAAAACAAATAAAACCCATTAAAAATCCTACCCCTTTAATGTTATAAGAATTTAATTTGGACAGAAAAAAAAAGAAAATTAAACAAACAAGAAGGGTGCTATGATTATGTCATAACTTACTCATTTAAAATTATTCTCGAATTAAAATTCAGTCTGAGAAGACAAAAAAACCAGAATTAAGAAACAAAAAGGAAAAGATGATAAATGTTTTGTTGCATGAGCTGTTTATGTCGTCACTAAACTCAGCATAGAGGAGTGACTTCAAGAAACCCCTTAGTGTCTTCCACTTGGTTTTTTCTTTTTTGTAATAGATTTACATAAAAGGTAGCAACCAGATTCAATTACACGGAGCGTGACTATACATAAAGAGATCCTTAACTCAAAGGATCAACAAAATACAAGTGTGGGAGAAAAGGTGCGACACTTAGACAATACGTTAATTGACGCATACAACACCTTTGAATTGCTTGGTAACTGTTTGCTGGATGCTAAGCAGTATCAAATTTTAAGGAATAGCAATTTGTCTTTTATCAACGTTTAATTGAGTCTCTCTCTTAAACAAAATCAGTTTTGAACGTGTAATTGTGCCGCTTTAAGACGTCTAAATATGCGTTTGATGCTAACAACATCTCAGTCTACAAGGCTGACTGCCTGATGGCACTACTGTCGTAAGAGCCATTAACTATCGTATTCCATAGACAGCTTCTGTCAGATTTTGATTTAACTTCTAAACGGCCGTTTCTGCGGATTTTAGAAAAATTGAAAAAAGAGCAATATTGAACGTCAGACCACTTCAGAGCAGTGTTTGACACTGTTCAAGGGTAAAACTCGTTAAACAGTTACTGTGTCGTATGATAACAGCCCGCGAAAAATTGTTTCACTAGTGCACACCAGGGACCAACGACCGAAACAGTGGACTTCAGCCGCCGAATATGCTCGTTAGAAAGCGTATCTGTGTGGCAGATACTTTTGTTCTTAGCGCCCTTGGGTATTCTGCTGGATAAGCCGCCTTGGGTGGTCTCCTTTAGCGCACAGGTTTAGGGTCGTAAACTGTGCGAATACTGGTAATTAATGGAGCAAATTATGGAGGATATGGGGTTAGTATATGTTACAAGACCCCTTATCACTTGAGGGGGGAAGCCTTTGTCTGGTTAGAGTAAAATAAGACGAATCCGGTAATTCACGGAAGAAATCCGGCAAATAGCCTCGGTGGAAGACGTATTTTTCAGACGGTTAAAAACAAATTGGGTCAAGTACTCAAGTTTAACAAACTTTTGTTTTTCTTTTGTAGGCTAATAGTCCGGTCAAATTAAACAAAAAAATAAGACTAAAGTTACATAAATTCCCACCAAGCTGAAAATTGGTAAGATTGTTTAAAATATCATTAAAAACAAAATGTGAAAGTTCCCCATCATTCCCCTGTACGGAAAATTTTTTATTCAAGGTCAAAGGTAAGAAAAATGGGTTTTTCGCGATTTTCAGCAAAACAGTAAGTTTTATCATAAAAATATTTGAACAACAATTGTAGATCATAAAATTATCTACAAAAAATACACAAATACTTTTTCTCTGCGAGCCACCGTTTTTGAGATATTACGATTCAAAAAGTTGTAAAAGTTGTAATCTTCATAATATGCACACGTTTCCTCGCCACCTATGAGGTTGTGTACTCAGCGCGTATTTTTTTGTGGTTTCCACAGTAGGCCTTTTCGACGGGTCAGTTTTGAAACTATTGAAAAATAAAAGTCTTGAACGCCAGTTAATAGTGAAAACACGTGTTTATCCCTACCTATATTGTGCTGTTTTGAGATTTATAACAAAAATGTCAGATTATTGTTTTATTTGCGCTAAACTTTTAACTGAAAGTGAAACTGTAACTGTTGAACGTGGTATTAAGACATTAATTAATGCAAGTATCGAAAGAGCAGATGAATTTTCGGAGTATCTTAAAAATCAAAAATCTGTGACAATACATGAAAGTTGTCGTAAAAATTATACTCGAAAGTCTTCTATTGCTGCAGCTAATAAAAGACAACGTGAAGAACAAGAAGCCAGTACATCCACAGGTCTTTACCTCCTCGTACTAAATTACGTTCGAGTGGATCACCTTTTTGTTCTAAAAAACAATGTCTATTTTGTGGCCATGAATTGAACGAAGAGAATGAGAAAAAAAACGCTTATTTTTTTGTTTAATTTGACCGGACTAACTGGGGACACCACAAAAAAAACGAGCTGAGTACACTACCTCATAGGTGGCGAGGAAACGTGTGCATATTATGAAGATTACAACTTTTACAACTTTTTGAATCGTAATATCTCAAAAACGGTGGCTCGCAGAGAAAAAGTATTTGTATATTTTTTGTAGATAATTTTATGATCTACAATTGTTGTTCAAATATTTTTATGATAAAACTTACTGTTTTGCTGAAAATCGCGAAAAACCCATTTTTCTTACCTTTGACCTTGAATAAAATTTTTTCCGTACAGGGGAATGATGGGGAACTTTCACATTTTGTTTTTAATGATATTTTAAACAATCTTACCAATTTTCAGCTTGGTGGGAATTTATGTAACTTCGAATGTTTAAATTGACCGGACTATAAGTACCAGTCAGTGAAAGTTAAAAATAAATAAGGACACTACAGTGAAAGTTGTTCACTTCAATTTTCAAAGAAATTGGAAATCGAAATTCGGATTCTTCGGATTAATAAATACAAACATACATACACACCTCAGAATTCATAACTTGCAACTAATTTTCCCCAAAGCAAAGTTGCATATATCCGTCTTTTTGAATTGATTTCTGAGAATTTTTAAAAACCTCTTCCTGATTTCGATTTAAAATTGCATGCAACATGGTTGCTTAACAGCTCAAAAGTGAGCTTAGCTCAGCTCACAGCTCAGCTCAAATTTTGAGCTAGCTCACTTTTGAGCTATGTATAATAGCTCAGCTCACTTGAGCTGAGCTGAAAGTGAGCTGAAAGTGAGCTGAGCTGAACTAAAAGTGAGCTGAAAGTGAGCTGAGCTGAAAGTGAGCTGAGCTGATGGTTGAGCTGAGCTGTCGGTGAGCTGAGCATTGGATGAGCTGGGCTGTCGGTGAGCTTATCTGAGCTGTGGGTTGAGCTAAGCTAAAGTGAGCTAAGTGAGAGGTAGGTTACATTGATTTGAATTCGAATTTGGAGTATGTATACTTATTGTACTTAAGGGCAAGGGCAATCATCAGCGGATGGCAATGATTAAAACCTAATTTTTCCATTTTTTATGTGTTTTCTTAACTGATTTTCTGGGCAACCCGGTATTTTTCAGAACGAAATATATATATAGCGACTTAGATTCATATCTTATCTTTCTATTGAGCTATCAACATTCAACTTTCATCAGCGGATGGCAGAGATTTTGACGGATTAAAAACATCATTTTTTCGGTTTTTTAAGTGTCTTCTAGATCGATTTTCAGGACAATTGGCAAACCGAGTTTGCGAACCTAGTTGGCAAACCGAGTTGGCAAACCGAGTTGGCAAACCGAGTTGGCGAACCGAGTTGGCAAACCTACCTAGCTCACTTTAGCTTAGCTCAACCCACAGCTCAGATCAGCTCACCGACAGCCCAGCTCATCCAACAGCTCAGCTCACCGACAGCTCAGCTCAACCATCAGCTCAGCTCACTTTCAGCTCAGCTCACTTTCAGCTCACTTTTAGTTCAGCTCAGTTCACTTTCAGCTCAGCTCACTTCCAGCTCACTTTCAGCTCAGCTCAAGTGAGCTGAGCTACTGTACATAGCTCAAAAGTGAGCTAGCTCAAAATTTGAGCTAGCTCAAATTTGAGCTGAGCTGAAATGTGAGCTTTTTGCAACCCTGCATGCAAATAGCCATTTCTTCGAATTTCCAAGCAAGAATGGTTGATGTGTATTTTTCTGTGAAATCGCTTTTTTGGCGTAAGCCGCCTTTCAATTTTTGGAATTAATATTATTTTTGTTGGTAAAACGTATCAGAACTTCCAGTGCGCCTGAATGCAAATATGTTAATTTTAACCTCTCCTTAAAATAAACATAAAAATCAATTTTTTTTCCTTTCAGTGACCATAATTATTCTATTTAACTGAATAATCAAAGATTTACATAAAATAAACTCGGAATGGTGAAATCATGCAAGAAAATTGAATTAATTTATTTAAAAAATAATACAAAAAAGCAAAATTGTCAAACTCAATTATTTTAATTCAGATCAATATGACCTCTGAGTTGTGAGACAGCCTTGACGACTTCTTATAAAACAGATTGACACAACCCCACACCGTAGCTTTTAATCCTTGCTCTGGCTTCGGTGGATGCTTTCCTTAAAATAAAACTCATAATCAAATATTGATTCACTGTATGGTTCAATGTATAATTTAATATGCAAACAGATTGTGAAACTTGGTTGGTTTTGTATTTTATTTGAAATTTTTATGGTGAATGATTTTCAACGCAGACAGATATTGACACATGGTCCTTAAAAAAAGGGAGAGAGCCTGGCATGTGTGAGAATATTTTCATCAAATTAATGTTTCGAGATTAAGAACGTCAAGAACAGAGTTTTCTACTTTGAGACAATCGGTCTATGTGCCAGTTTGTAATTTTGGTTTTGTAATCTACATATCAACTGGACTTCAAAACTGGAGATAGCTAGCTAGAAACCGAGCTGGCTGACGGTTGAGGCTCAAGTCCACAACGGGCGGTAGCACCACCTTAAGTAAGTAAGTTAATCTCTGCACTAAATTATACTATGGCAATAAGTGCCTTCTTTATGAACCCAGTTTTCCTTGAAAATTCGAAATCCTATATTTTTACGACATAAATAAATATTACGAAGGTTCAATTTCACTTTTTTTCTTTTATTTTTGTATACCGACACAGGAACAAAAAAAAAAAAAAAAAACAAAGCAATATCAATAGAAGAAGGTGAAAGCAATGAGTAAAAGTCCACCGAAGCAGATAGTGTTGAAATCCTATTTTATCTCAACACCGAAATCCCTTCAAGTCTAAAATAACGAAATCGATACAAATTTAATTATCGATATCAAATTAATTCTTGGAAATATCTTCGCAAGCAAATATTCGTAATTATTCAATCGAATAATTGAAACACACCGACTTTCTTATTGGAAGTAAATAGCGTCTCGTTTTGGTTAAGTAGTTTTTTTTCGTCCGCTTTTGCAATATTAATGGATCTATATGATGAAGTTGTTGTTGTTATTGCTGCTGCTGAAGATAACAAAATTGGATTTTCAAGGCAAACCACAAGATATTTGTATACACTTAAATAGAAAGCACAAGGACTCTCATGAGAGAATCCCATTTTTTCCTGATGTAATTCGATAGCCCTTAATTATCATGTTATCCGCGTTTGAGTAGATTAATATCAAGTCATCAAGTGGATGCTGCCGCAATTTATTTTGTATCTTAAAAAAAATTGACTGGTGATTTAAAAAAGGGAAGCGGTGTCAAGATTTGTCTTTCTTTTTTTTGCCTTATTACCCAGTAACTCTCGTTACCCAAATTAAGAATTGAATGGGAATCGATTAACTAAGAAAAAAGGAGGAATACAACTTTTAATTTTAATGGATTTGGAGCGAGTAAACAAATGTAAATTGGTAGGTAGGATCAGAAAATCGAAAACGTATTTTAATTGAATCAGACAAAAATCGTTCAACTAACTTGGATTCGCTGACGACGAATAAAGAGCTGAACAAAATGCAGTTGCCAGTTGCCCGGTGAAAATGACAGCTGAAATTTGTATGGAAATGTCTAATTCGTCGTGCGAATCCATATCATTTTCGTCGTCGGACGACTGGCGACTGCATTCTGTTCAGCTCAGCGATCTTCTCCTTCGACGGCGACCGTCAAAAATAAGTTTAACGATTTTCAACACGGTCTCTCGTTGATTTTTGATGACCGACGACGACGTCCTGATGATCCGAAAACAGCTAGCAGGATGTTAACGTGACAAAAAAACACGATCTAGTATTAGGAGACCACCGATAGAAGGTTCACGAGATAAGTGAGACATTAGGTGTTTGAATATATAGTAGGTCATATCCTACATGAAATTTTGGACATGAGAAACATGTCGGGGTAATGGGTGCTGCGTTTGATAACTCCTGACAGAAAAAGACCACATCAGAACAGTTTGACATTGTTAAAGCGTAATTCGAATTTCTGTGTCGTTTCGTAACATTCGACGAAACATGGAACACTGAATTTCAGCCCGCGATCTCGCTCCGAAGGAGGCGGTATACTAAAGTTGTGTAATCCACAGCAACTTTGTATTGTCCAGATTCGGCCCCGTGCGACTTCTTTTTGTTTCCGAACATGAAAAAGTCACTTTCATTCAGAAATTTAGATCAAAAGACAATACGCTGCCACCAAAGCCTACTTTGCAGATGAGTTAAAGAAGTTGGAGATTCTCTGGGTCAAGTGTATTGGGTTAAAAGAAGATTTTGACTGACAGCTTTTTGAAATTGCGTCTTTCCCCAACTTCTTTCGATTGACAAGAATTTCAATCGATTTAAATCCAATATGCAAGCACTAAACTACTTGAACGAAATCCTTGAAATTGTTCAATCGTACAGAGACAAAACCCTCTCTTCAATGACTTCACTCTGATTTATAATTTCTTAATTAAATATGTTTATCGTTCTGTAAAAGGAATTTAACATTTTTCTATCCATCGATGCATTGTTCGATAATTATTCAAATCCGATATCCAATATGCTTCTAATTCTCCTTTCTCATGAATAATTAATGAATTCTTTGGAATTCCATTCGATCTACAAGGCTCAGAAAGTGGAATAATACGTTCATAAACACTCATTGAATTAGTTGCATAATTGATTTTTGTTAAAAGCTTTTTGCTTCGGTGAGCATAATTTATACCTATACGCATTCACAATGTGGATAGGCCTATACAGCACAAAAGAGAGGTCGACAAGTTTATCTCTAAATAGCTTATCAATTAGAATTTTAATTTTGCATGTCTTTGGCATCTAATCTAATATCATTAAAGACGATGATGTGTGTTCGGTGAGTGCCTCTTTGAGATTCCAGAGCCTTTCATTCATTATTTTGTTTTCCTGCTAAAGTTGAAATTTCTTTGACATAAATTGAGGACCATTATATGGCTTTTCGGTTCAGGGTTATATTAAATAGAATTAATTATTGTAGTCGCAGCAACCAGCAATGGTATTTGAAGCTCAATGATACAGTAGTGTGGTTCTTTGGTTCTTTGAGTCAAAGTCTCTGAAGTGCATTTTTATAAATTAAAAAAATGTATATATGAATATATAAGAAATGGAAAGAAAAAACAGGACAAAAATAGAAAAATTATTCAAGTATCTGTTTTATACATATGCACATATGTTGAGTTGAAGTTTAAATGCTTTCAAGTCCTTGGGACACAAAAGAATATCTAAACAACGAAGCAAAAGCCTGCGGGAGATTAAAATTGTGTGCATGATGCATTTTAAATATTAAATGTTATTTTGAATTTATAAATTTTACAGGGTGTTTCAAGCAGAAGCTTTCGAAAGTTAAAATTCAAAATGTTTCAAGTTGTATTGAACAAATCGATGCGATGACCGAAATTTTGTTTCAAAATCAAATAACGTCTTAAAAATAGTTTAAAATACCATCTCCAAGAATTTAGAATACGACTGACTCAGCTGGTATTGCTCTGTTCAAATGAGAGACTCAAAGAACGCCGTCGAAAGGGCACAATCATACAACAATGAATTACCACTATCGTTGAAGTTTTCAAAAGGTTTATTATATGCTGATGATTTTAAGATTTTTTCGTATGTTAAAAGTACAAATGACTGTATATTAATACAGAATGACATAAATTCTATAAATGATTGGTGTAAATTTTATTATCTTTCGCTCAACATAAAAAAATGTAATTGTATATCCTTTTCTCGATCTCATAATGTTATTATTCATAATTATTATATCTCAAACGTTGTTTTAGATAGAGTTTCTGATTTTATAGTTTTTTTTTTTAAGTTTCCAAAGAATTTTTAATTCGTTATGAAATAAAAAACGATGTTGAAAGTTTGATATAATTTCGAATACAAAGTTTATTTGATATTTGATTTGATATTAAAAACAATTTTACGAAAGATCAAAAATACAACAAGTAGAGTTCATATTTAAAGTATTAAAGTTTTATATTAACAACTTCAACACTTCCCCTTGTTAAAAGAAACTATAATTTTAAATTAATAAAACTAGTTAAAAACCAAAATAACAAAAACAAAATGATAATTACAACAACCCCATCATATTACAAAGCATACATAGTCTAATTTTTGGCAATGTTTTGTCATAATATCAGCAATTTGTTGATCTGTTGAGATTTGTTGAATACCCAGTGCACCTTCGTTGACTTTTTCACGTATAAAGAAATGTTTCAAAGTTAAATGTTTTGTTCTTTTATGAAATTCGGGATTTTGGGCTAATCTCACTGCTGCTGTATTGTCGACTTTAAGAGTTGGTATGTTGGATACGTTGAGTATTGATTTGAATAATCTGGTTATCCAAATAATTTCTTTTGAGGCTTCGTTGGCAGCTACTATCTCAGCTTCTGTTGTCGAAGTAGCAACCATAGTTTGGCGTTGACTCATCCAGGATATCGCACCTCCTGCGTAGATAATGACAACTCCAGTAGTTGATCTTCCGGTTTTAGTACAACCTCCAAAATCAGCATCACTATAGCAGTCAAATATGTTCTCTTTACTGTTTGATCGGTATAGGATTCCGGTATCTTTTGTTCTTTGAATGTATCGGAAAACTCTCTTCACTCTACCTACATCTTCTTGAGTTGGATTTTCCAATGATCTTGATAGGAACCCAACAGTATATGCAAGGTCCGGCCTCGTTCCCAGCATTAAATACATAAGAGCTCCAACAGCTTGTCGATAAGGAAAATTATGTTTTCTTGAGGTTTCCTTTTCAGGTGTAAGCAACTCTGAGGTCTTCAGTATCGGTGTAGAAACAGGTTTACATTCTGCAAAGTTAAATCGCTCTAAAATTTTGTTTGCATGAGCTTTTTGACTTATTCGAATGCCATCATCTTCGTATTTAATTTCGAGTCCCAAGAAATATTCGGCTTTTTTCGAAATTATTTTGAATTCTTTTCTCAAGTTTTGTATGAATTCTTCTAGATCTTTTAAATCTGTAGCTGCAACTAATCCATCATCCACATAAAGAACAAGAATGAGTTACTTCTCACCACTTATTTTTGTGTAGAGACATGGATCAGCTTCACTGACATTAAATCCTAATTTAGATAAGAATCCACCAAAGCGATTATTCCAGCATCTTGGTGCTTGTTTTAAACCATACAGTTTGCATACCTTCTGTGATCCATCTGTATAGCCTTCAGGTTGTTGCATGTAGATATCCTCTTGAAGTTCTCCATACAAAAACGCTGTTGATACATCAAACTGTGATAGATGCATCTTTTCTGATGCTGCTATACTTATAATTGATCTTATTGTAGCTAATTTTGCTACTGGACTGTATGTTTGGTTATAATCGATACCTCGCTTCTGCTTGAATCCTTTGACAACGAGCCTAGCTTTATGCCTTTCAACGCTGCCATCAGGATTCTTTTTTATACGGAAAACCCACTTGCAGGGTAAAGCTTTCTTACCTTTTGGTAAATCCGTCAAATTCCAGGTATTGTTTTCTTGAAGAGAGTAAATTTCTTTTTCCATAGCAACTTGCCAATGTACTTTATCTTCACTATTTAAAGCTTCTTCGTAATCTTCAGGATCATTGCTTACAAGGGAATCATCAAGTTCAAAGATAAAATTATGGAAGTAATTTGGTCTTTTTAAGGTACTTCGATCTCTTAATTGTCTTTGAACTATCGTCGGTTCTTCTTCATTGTCTTCAGCATCTTGAAATTCTTCATGGCCTTGCAAATTTTGATTTTCATCTTTTTGATTTTCATATTCTATAACTTCTTCTTTTTGGTTAAGATCTTGTTCTAAATCTATGTCTTGTTGTATGTCTTGAGTCTTGTTTTGAGTTTCTTTTTCTTTTTCTTGATTTTCGATTAGCTTGGTAGGTAACTGAATGATTGTTTTATTTTCTTGTTTGGCTTGGTCTGAAGTGTAGTTATTGGATTCATGATCTTTGGTACATCCTTCGTTAAATTTAACATCTCTAGAGAAAATGACTTTATTTTCCTCTTTGATGTAAATTCTATACCTCTCTTCGCCATCATACCCAATAAGGTAGCCTTTCTGAGCTTTTGGATCCATCTTCTTACGTCGTTAGTCAGGTGTGTGTACATAACAAGTGGAGCCTATTATTCTTAAATGGTGAATTCTGGGCCAAAGTTCTGTCGGAGTAATATTTTCAACTGAGGACTTGCTTGTTCGATTTAATATGTAAATGGCTGTATTTACAAGTTCAGCCCACATGGCTTCTGGAAAAACGACATCTTTATTACAATATTTAAGAGTCCTTGCCATTTCAACTACTGTTCGATTTTCACGCTCACTAGAACCATTTTGCTGTGGTGTATATGGTGCAGTTAATCTTTGTGTTATTCCAAATGAACTCAGAGTTTTTCGAACTTCTTCGTTATTGAATTCACCACCATTGTCACTTAAAAATTCTTTAATAGTATGCCCTAATGTTCTTGCATGAATTATCATTTCCTTAAGAGCATCTTTGACTTCAGACTTGTGGCGAATAAAATAACAATATCGAAATTTAGAGTAACAGTCTTTAAAAATTACAAAGAAGCGTTTCTTGGTAAACGATTCTGCAAATGGACCACAAACATCGGCTGAAATCAACTGGCCAGGTTCAGAAGATTTCTCCCTGGTGCCAAATGGGAGTCGGTGAGCTTTCCCATATACACAAGACTCGCAAACTTCGTTATCTAATTGGACCTTGATTCCTAATTGGTTTTCGAGCAGGGATTTCACATGACGCTTGTCTTGGTGACCAAACCTCTCATGATACAACTGAAGTAGAGGTTTTGACACCACTGCCATGTTTGCATCTTCTTGTTTACTTTTGACAACAGCTTTTATATTGGCCTTAAACAGAGATCCCCCTACTTGTCGTGAACCTTTCAACACTATGTTGTTATTTACCTTCAACCAGCAGTGACATGATGTTGAAGTAAACTCACTTTTCGGGTTTCTGTCTTGTGCTGCCAAAACTGAAAATAAATTTCTAAATATATTAGGAACATACCAAACATCGTTAAGAGTCATCGTCTTCTTCATAGTTCCAACAGTTGAAACAATTTGGATGGTACCCTTGCCAAGTGCAGCTAGACTCTCTCTCCCTGCAGACTGAATGGTGACACCATCCCTAAACTTTTCAAAATCAATGAAATAAGCTTTTTGGTTTGTGACATGTTTGGTGGCTCCATTGTCAATCCACCAATCTTCTTCATTTGGTTCAAACTGATTGACTTCGTTCGCAATAGTTGGAAGGGCAACGTTAGAATTTACTTCGTTTGGAAAATTATTGCAAGACTTCTTCTTCGGTTTTCCATCTGCAATCCATTTGTAGCAGTTTTTGACCCAGTGTCCTTTCTTTTTGCAATAGTTGCATACATCATTCTCTTTACTTGATGATTTGTTTTGTTTGGATAAACGATGTCTTTGTTGATTGTTGACTTTTACAATTAGAGCTTCTTCAGAATCACCTTCATTAGCTTTCTTTCTATTCCTCTCGAATAAACAAAGCTGCATCGTAAGTTCGTCAAAAGTCTTTTCATTGTCTTTTGTCAACAGCATCCAACTTGATCTAAACGTCTCAAAACGGTTGGGAAGAATCTGAAGCGTCTTGCAAACCAACAACAAATCTGGCAGGGCACTTTCATTTTTAACTTTCAGCCCATTGTTGATTTCACTCCAGAGACTTTTTAGCTTTGCAACATGAGTTGAAACATCTTCATTTTCTGTCCAACCAAAAGAAAAAAGATCAGTGCACTTCTTAAAAAGTTGATCTTTTGATGTGGCTTCGAACAATCTTTTTAATGCTTCCCACATGTCTTTTGCGTTTTCGCTATCCATAACTTTTTGGTACACGTTATCAGTCATCGAATTAGTTAGCATTGTCTTTGCATAACTATTCGCTTTTCTATATGCATCAAACTCTTGTTTATATTTCTTAGCATCTGCTTCTGATGCATTCGTTGGTAATGGATTCGGGTTCAAAAGCTTTCCATCGATTACATCTAAGGCCCCTTCATGGTAATCCAAAAGATCTCGGATCTTTCTCTTCCAAATAGGCCAGTCTCCTTCCCCAGATAAAGGTTTTATATTTCTTGAATGTTCCATCTCAATGAAATTCTTGATATTCTTCTTTAAACAAAAATTCAATATCTATCTTAAAAAATTCTTCTCCTTCAGGAAACTTCTTCTTTCAAAACTATTTTCTTTTATAAAAGTATTTCGATTTGATATTAAAAACAATTTTACGAAAGATCAAAAATACAACAAGTAGAGTTCATATTTAAAGTATTAAAGTTTTATATTAACAACTTCAACATCTGAGGTTAAGGACCTCGGTGTATTAATCAATGAAAAGTTGAACTTCTCTGGGCATATTGACTATGCTATCGCGAAAGCTAATTCAATGTTGGGTTTTCTTAAGAGAAATTGTGCGGAATTTACGAATCCTTATGCAATAAAGTCTGTTTATATGTCCCTTGTTTGTCTTCATTTGGAATATGCTTCAGTTGTATGGGATCCTCATTATACAGTTTCAAAAAACCGTATTGAGAAGGTTCAAAAATCTTTAAATAAATTTGTTGTTAGACAATTAAATTGGAATTTAAATTCAATGCCTTCCTATTCGACAAGGTGTGCTTTAATTGGTCCCGATTTACTTATTCTCTTAAATTTGTATGTTCCTCAAAGAAATATAAGATCAAGACATTTGTTTTATATAAAACTGATGATTTTATGAAAAACATTAAGTTTATTGAATAACAGTGGCGCCATCTGCCACTGCCGAGTTGATCGTACCATTTCGTGGACTCATTCACAACTACTTTGCACAGTAAAATACAGCCTACATATATTGCTCCTGAATATTGTAGTTTTCTATTATTGAAGCAATTTTTCTAATCGGATTAGTATTTCTGAAAATTAATATTTATACGGCAAAGCAGCGTTTGGTGGGTCAGCTAGTAATCAAATATAGTATATGATACTCCTGAATATTGTGTTTTTTCCCCCACTCACTATAAGATTTTTTGCACTATTAACTATTATTGAAATTATTGCAGAAATTATCATAATTTTCATTATATTAGGATTAAAAAACCGCTAAGCCGATTTCGCTCAAAACCTAATCAGCTCTTAACAACACAATGCCGCGTCGAATGAGATCAATTCGATGAGTGGTTCGCGAGATAATTGAGCTGAAAAACGTAACGCGTAACGAACACACATACACACACACAGACATCATCATAAAAACGCTTGATTCGGATTCTAGTGACCTCGAAACACCGAGAAATGCGAAAATTGGAGATTCACAAAATCGACCCCATTACAATAACTTCCTCTGGGAAGTTAAAATCATTAATCATCTCTCGATAGCGCAATCCATTGACCGTAACTGTTGCTCCAGCCTCATTTTCGAAAAAGTAAGGTCCAATGACCCCGCGGGACCATAAACCGCACCAAACAGTCACGCGTTGAGGATGGAGAGGCTTTTCAACAATAACTCCTGGGTTTTCCGAGCCCCAGATGCGACAGTTTTGCTTGTTGACGTAGCCTCCGAGGTGGAAATGGGCCTCATCAGTCAAGATGATTTTTCGATGAAATTCCGGATCATTTTCATGCATTTCAAGGACCCAATCAGCAAAGACACGACGTTGTTGATGATCAGCCGGCTTGAGTTCTTGTGTTAACTGAATTTTATAAGCCTTAAGACCCAAGTCCTTATGCAAAATACGGTGTAATGACGTTTGTGGAATGCCTTATTCCAAAGAACGACGAGGAATGGACAAACCTGGGTTTTCTTCAACACTTTGGGCTACAACAGCAATATTCTCAGTTGTTCTTGAGCGACGTGCACGGGTTTTATTCTTTACATCACTAACTTGTCCCAACAGCTCGAATTTGTCCACCAATTTCTGTATTGCGGTCCGGCAAGGTGCTTCACGACGACCTAAAAATGTTTTAGTTGTGCGAACCGTCTCTGCCAAATTTTCACCATTTTTATAGTGAATTTTAATAATTTCAATGCGTTGTTGAAGCGTGTATCGTTCCATTTTTATTAATGGCGTAGTTTCTACTTGTCAAATGTCAGAAAATGACAGCTTCAAAAGTGACAACTACCGAAATAGCGGGCTATTCAAAATAACACCTCTTAATGGAAAACCCTTTATAATAATAAAATAACTCATTTTTTATAAGGTTGACTTAGATTTTTGATTGCCATTTAAAAACTGCTAAGCGGATTTTGCTCAAAATCTAATCAGCTATTAACAACACAATACCGCGTCGAATAAGACTAATTTTATGACAATACGATGAGTGGTTCGCGAGATAATTGAGCTGAAAAAACGTAACGCACATACGAACACACATACACACACACGCGGACATCATCTTAAAAACGCTTGATTCGGACCTAGAGTCCGAGAAATGCGAAAATTGGAGATTCACAAAATCGGACCCATTACAATAACTTCCTATGGGAAGTTAATAAATAAATAAATTCCGATACCACCGCTAGCTTAGATGGGTGCGGGGCAATATCGTTTTTTTTTTTTTTTTTGTTATCGCACAACACGCTTTGTTAAAACAACCATACCATTTGTAAACAATAAAGTGTTGGAATTAACCAATCACGAGCTTCGGCTTTTCCTATTTTTTTCTTCTACTTAGGTTAGGTGATATGCTGACAGTTGGTTTCACCGTCACACTAAGATCAATGTAGATCCCTTGTGATACCTGTACGAGTTGTTTAACCTATGAAATCTATCATGGTTGGTCGAGCCATTTAAAAGACTTGACAAAGTTCAGTAGGCGATTGCCTGGAAGTTCGGAAAGCACGTCTAGTTCGTTGAAGAAATAGTTGCCTAAAAATGTTTTCCTAGTTTTGCAGAGTGCTGGACACATTGGAAGTGAGTGGTTTTTTCGTGCTCTTCTTCATCGTATTCTTCTATGCTAGGCCCCATCTTCATTTTGTGGTAGCCAAGTAGAATATGTCCCGTAATCACGCTTATGAGGGATCTCATGGAGGGTGTTTTAAGAAGTAAGATCTGAGAGGATCTTGTCGTAATTCGACAGAGTTTCCTGATGTTACCGCAGGTTTCTAGGAGGTTCCATCTATGGTTTGTTTTTTGAAAAAAATTGTTACTAATATTTCGTTTAATTCGCACATTGAGGGACTCTGATATTATAGTCTATGAGAGAGGCAAGCTCATCCGCATTTGCGTTGCCCGACACACTACTGTGACCGGGATAGGAAACCCAGCAGTCTTACATTATGCTGCATACCAAGAACGGCAAGAACCCTTAGCTCTTCACGACAGCAAGAAACAAGCTTCGACTGGCAAAAACAAATGGACTGGCAGAAATCGGTTTTATTACTGCTTGACTGTCAATATGCGTGTGATATCGCCATCATGGTTATTTCTTTAGCAGCGTTTTTCAATTCCATGATTTTGGCTTGAAAAACACTGCTATCGTCGGGGAGCCTGAATGAATTGGCAAGGTATCGGTTTTCTGAGAAGAAACCGGCCCGTACTCCAATTATCATTTTCGAACCATCAATAAAGAAAGTAAAAGTCGATTCATTAGTGTAAGGACTAAGGAACACTGTTTTCCCAATCTTGTCTATTGGGGAAGCTGGTAATAAAAGTTGTGCTAATGCATACAATTATCTGTACTTTGGTAAGGGTTTTTAAATTCGTGGATTTCTCCAGAGCTTGCCTCTAAACCAAACTAACAGGAGTTAAAATGGGCCTAACATTGGCGGTATACATCAACATGATTATTTTAAGATTTTGTCCCCAATTTCTTCCAAGAATCCTTTTACACGAGTAGAATGCAATCATGGCTTTCTTATTTCTTTCTTCTAAATGATTTTCTAGATAAAACTAAATTGAATTCTATCACTCAAAGTGTAAGAATCCATATTGTATTTTGGCTGTGTGTTAACTACATGCCTGTGGGTTGCTAGGTCGTTCGAAAAGTATTCCGCTAACGATATTCGGTATGGTGAATGCATAGAACTGTTGATACGTTGGTTGGTTAGTGTTACGCTTCGTTAGATACCTAATTAAGAAAACCTTTCGTTGACGTCTGTTGAATATAAACATTCTTTTGCAACGTTAACATTTGGAAGTCTATAACTCAAACTTCATGTTCTGAATTTTGACTTTCATATAGGTATACGAGGTGTGACAATTAAGTAATGAGACTGATTCTATAAAAAACGTATATTTCAAAATTACTCTACAACTCTGCTATCCCCTTCAAAGTAGTCCCCTTGGGCAGCTATACAACGATTCCAGCGCGTTTTCCATGCTTCGTAACATTTCTGAAACGCTTCGACAGGGATGTCCGCGAGTACCCTCGTCACGGTCGCCTGGATGTCCTCAATCGACTCAAAATGGGTCCCTTTGACCACCGATTTTGTTCTAGGGAACAAAAAAAGTCACAGGGTGACATATCGGGCGAATAAGTCGGTTGTTGCAACACAGCGATCCCTTTAGAGGCCAAATACTGGGACACGCTGAGGTCGATGTGGCACGGTTCCTTGGAACCATCTTCGCGCACAACTTTCTCATCCCAAAATCGTCGGTTAAAATTTGTCTGACTGTTTCACGGTTTACACCCAGTTCCGACGCCAACATTCGAACTGTTAAACAACGATCTTCACGGATCATTCGTGTCAGTCCGCACCTCGACTGGTCTCCCGCTCCGCGCCTCGTCTTCCACGCTTTCACGCCCCTCCTTAAACTCTTTGTGCCATCTAAACACCTGGGCACGACTAAGAGCACTATCACCATGCACTTTTACAATTTTAGCGTACGTTTCCGAAGCTGTTTCGCCCAATTTGACGCAAAATTTTATCGCGAAGCGTTGCTCTTGATTTCGTTTTTCCATTTTCGTGACGAGCACCACGAAACACGACAGAGCAGGCGAACTAAATAAGCTAGAGCGATGGCAAATATAGCAATGGAGAGGGGAAGGATGCTGGGAGAAGGGAAAGGGAATTTCAAGGTCGCATGGTTACTACAATCGCGGCAATATAATCAGTCTCATTACTTTATTGTCATACCATGTATGTACAAATCATTTAGAAAATTATTAATCAGTTTTTAATTGTTGTCTCATGAATGAAACTACCGAAATTGATCGTCGCAAACATTCTCTTGAAGAGCCAAGGCTTACTCTCATCAACAATTCTCTTGGGTGCGTGTGAAGAATTGAGGGGACCTACAATTTAACGCCGATTCCAAACGGCAAAGTTAAGAAGCACTTTTTCATGACAGATTGATACTCTTGGAAGTTTTGTCAGTTATTCGCAAGAGGCAGTGCCCGTGAAAGATGAAATAAAAACTATAAGAACGAGTAGGACTCGAACCCATGACGTTTTGATGCTTAGCAGCCAACGCACCTAAGCACTTAGCCACGGACCACTATGTAATATTTGTTCTAAAAGTCTTGATTTCTACTTTTTCTTTAATGAAACACTCAACACAACATATTTCGTTTAAGAAATTAATTCACTCTTCAGCACAGATTATTTTTAACTTAATTAGCATAATAAACGAAATATGCAATTTATCAGTTCAGCGCTCAGAATATAATTGCATGCAAATATTTTAATTAAAATTTTAACACATGCCAGGTGCTAATTATAAGGAAGTGAAGATTTAAAACTCAATCCTTTGATCTTCTGAAATGAAAGACAATTTTGCCCTCAAATTTCACGTTAAGCTTAGGGGCCCACCAACAAATTTATTTGCTTTGTTTTCTATTTTTGTTTTTTGTTTTTACGAATTCACGAGTTCCCAGGAACACATTTTACTTCACCTTTTTCGGAGTACGTTCTTCAGCTAATATTGACAGCTTCATTCAACTGTTCCTTGGTATCTGGTATAAACTAATGGATCTATGTTTCGACGACTAGAACATCCTTCGCATATGCGCTTACACAGCGTTAAACACTGCTTTGAAGTGGTCTCACTGTTGCGTTTACGTTTTTCCTAAAGGTTTTCGGGGCACCTGTGCATTGCTGATCAACGAGCTGATGACGTGCAACCACCTTGAAACACGTTAAACTAATTTTCGAAGGTTGCCATTGCCATTATCCCAAATTTTGCTTGTTTTCTATTTATCTAAGATTCAGGGAAACTTCCGCTTCAACACGTGGTCAAAACTAAATTACGAGTCCGATCAGGCTGAAATTTCGATAGTATGATAGCTCTTGCGATCCTGGCGTTATAAAGTTTTATAGTATGTATAGGATAGTCCTCGTACTAAGACTCACCACTCTTGGATTCGAAAAAAAAAATTGTTTGGAACTGTGAGTCCTTCATTCAATCGGAACTCAATAATTTTATAACACAAACCAGAAATACTCAAATCAAAACTCAATAAAAATTGACCTCATCTCTCATCCAGTTGACAAGTGGCAATTTTTTTCTCAACAAGACTTCGATTTTCAATTTTACATTTTCGCAAAAATTTTTGACTGTCCCTTTGTCCTTTGGAAAAAGTTTATCTTCTTGAGTCTAAAAGCAAGGTATGGGTGTGTTCAAAAGCAAATATCTGGTGTTGATTTATCCCATTGTAACAGGTACCTTACCTACAAAGACACACTTTGACGTGTTAGAGACAGATATACAAATACATGTTCATGATATAAAAATCTTATCATTCAGGTGAGTGTCAGCATAAAAGTAAAATAAATAATTTATGGGTTTTCGCCGATGGATTTGGATTGATGGATTTTTTTTTTTTCATTTTTTTTGCCGTACAAAATGTCGAGGGTAAAATAAATTTGATTTATGTTGTAGGAGAATAGGTTTCAAGTGTCTGGCGAATCCCCGGTGTGATGCACTTGAGAAATGATTAAAACATTTTGTCAAACAATTTGTATTCTCCTGTTTGTGTTTTGACGAATCGTACCAAAGACAAAGAAAGTCCCTTTTAAGTATCTCTATATTTTTGTATTGCCTCAAAAAAAAAAAAAAACGCAATAAAATCTGTTCTATTTTATTGGGAACCATTTGATTAAGGTTTGAAAAGGGTTTTTGACTGATTTTTGAAGATTTTTTGTTTTAGGTAATCATTGATGGGATTCAAGATTTTTTTTCAGTTAATTTTTTTCTTTTGAGATTTGGGTAGCGTTGTCGGGCAAATTTAATAACGAATATTATGTTTAAAGTGGCTTCAAAACAAAGAGATCATCATCGATCAGACCACTCCACTCCACATCTTCATCGATTCAAGGGCGCTTAAGATCGCTTAAGCGTCTACAAGAACAAACTGCGCAGAAAGCGAAACTCGAACTCATGCTATTTCTCATGGCCAGCAAAAAACTTTACAGAAAAGGGTTTAAGACAAGCTTATGCAGTATCATCGAAAACCGAGTAAGCTTGCTTCTAATTTTGTAAGTGTTTTTGATTGAACTTTTTGTCATATTTTAAGTATTTTCTAGAATGTTTTTTAAGGCGATCCGGTAAAATTTAGAACGAAACATCCATCTGGTGACCTAGATTCGTATCTTATCTTTTAATTGAGCCATTAACTGACAAATTTCATCAGCGAATGGCATTGATTTTGAAGGATTAAAATGCTTATTTTATTTAGTTTTTTAAATGTTTTCCAGATTGAATTTCGGGGCAATCCGAACCACTTTGACCGATCGAATCGCTGAACCAAGTTTGCAAACCGGGTTAAATCGTTAAACTCTAGTTAACTGGGCTTACAAAATTTACGATTCGGCACATCACTTTTATCATGCAACTTAAACAACAAGTTTTTTGGGTTTATATAACTCTCATGCCTGGACTGGAGCTCCAGTAGGGGACCGTCCATAAAATACGTTCGCACTTAGGGGGGGGGGGGTTTATATTTTTAAAAAATTTATTTACATTTTGTCCGAAAAATATATTATATATTAAATAAATTATTCTATCAATTAATTTTTAAGGGGGGATCTTTGTTTTGTGGGGGGTTACAGCAAGTGTGAGAAAGCGTGACAGCCGGGGGGGGGGGGGTCAAAACAGCTAAATTCAGCGTGACGTAGTTTATGGACAGCCCCTAGGTAACTTACAAGAACCTCAATAAACTATAAAAAGTATTCAAAACAAAACATATATTTAAGAAGAGAAAAGTCAGTGGCATAACCACCTTAATAAAGTCACATTTCTATAGCATTGCCAACTACAGAATTCCGTTCCGTTCCTAACCCGCACTACATGAACGTGGAACTTCTAATTACAATCTTCCTTACTTCATCGTTGCAGTATTCGGAAATTCACGGCGAAAGCAAACGATGGTGAGGACAATATCGAGTTCCCGCAACGAATCAACTACATTAAGGAAATATTCAACTCACACCTCTGGGTAATTTAAGTACTTAAGATTCCTGAACAGTATTCAAAACAGAGCGTTAAAGACGATTGGTGAACGCATCGTTGAAGCTTGAACATCGCGATATCTCACCCCAGGATTTTGTTCTTCTTAGTCTGCTCTATCCGGTGACGTGAAATTATGCCAATTGAAATAACGCCAAATTTCAAATTTGGTCTTATTTTGTTTTTCAAAACGAAATACGACCAATTTGGCTTTATTTCGATTTAAAAAAGAAATAAGGCCAAAAATATAATGGAAATAATCCCGAATATTTTAATTTTCGAAATAGGGAAATAATTTCACGGAAATCTGCTCCATACTTAAAGCGGGAATTTGCCTTTTTATAGTTGAATAAATACCCACTGCGAGTGGGAAATAACTGCACAATTTTTGTGGTGGAATTATTTCCCAGCATAAGACTGAGCTATACAGGTTTTAACGAGGAATGTTAGTAATTATAATGAAATCAAAATACATAATGTGATAAATTAAATCAATTTCAATCAATGCAAATAAATTTAAAAGTTAAATAATTATTTATTTTTTCGCACAGTTGCCCGTAGCTTAATGATTACGTGCGTTGCCTGCTAAGCACAACGTCGTTGGTTCGAGTCCTACTCGTGTCCATAAAGTTTTATTTCATCTTTTATGGGTACTGCCACCTGCGAAGAACCGACAAAATTTCCAAGAGTATCAATCTGTCATGAAAAAGTGCTTCTCAATTTTGCTGTTCGGAATCGGCGTTAAATTGTAGGTCCCCTCAATTCTTCACATGCACTCAGAGAATTGTTGATGAGAGCCACTTAGACCTTGGCTCCTCAAGAGCTGTCGCGCCACTCTAACTACAGTAACCCAAATTGATTCTCAGGTTTCGCTCCCAATCAAACAAAATCGATTTTGACGAAAGTGAAAAAAGATGCTCAAAATGAATCATTGCAATGACCTGCTTTCCAGAAACAAGCGTGCATTACAAAGGTACGTGGTGGATTCTTTTCCAAATTAAAGGAAACGGCAGCGACTTTGAAAAATGAATTGCTCTGTCAATTTCTTCTGACTTTGGGACCTAATTCTGCATAATTTCAAATCGCAATACTACCAAATTGGTATTATTTCGCTTTCTAAAT
This sequence comes from Sphaerophoria taeniata, assembly GCA_943590905.1. Taxonomy (NCBI): domain Eukaryota; kingdom Metazoa; phylum Arthropoda; class Insecta; order Diptera; family Syrphidae; genus Sphaerophoria; species Sphaerophoria taeniata. The sequence continues at coordinate 34,431,409 of OX016541.1, forward strand.
CGAAATAAAGCCAAATACAGCCAAATTTTTCGAATTGGGCCTTATTTCGTTTGGCGACATTTCATTTCACCGCTCCATCCTTCCTGCAAAGTTGGTTTGCCGCGCTGAATCCTACCATGAATTGTACTGAAAACGACTTTTCCATTGATTCTTCCTTCCTCATAAGTTCTTTTTGCCGAACGGGCGCCGAACTTGCCGAGTTGAAGAAGCTGAGTAAGGTCAAAGATTCTCGAGAAATTTTTCTCCAGATGAGTCCCAAAACCAAAGGGCGACCCATATCCCTCTACCCCTCCCTAATCCTTTTCCACTCCAACAAAGGTATGGCGAAAAAGCTGGCCTATGTCACCAACTCCGCTCCCACCTTTCCCACGTTGGCACGGCGAAAAAGCTGTTCAACTTTCCCAATCCTCATACTTCAGTACTGTCTCAAGACTGTCTGTCGTTTCCCTTCCATCTCTCTGTAGCACGGCTAACGCTGTCTACGGTTCCTTATCCTATTCCTTCATGTCAGTACGATGTAAACATTGTCTGACTCCTCACCCCCACCTCTTCCTTCCAAATCATCACTTCCTAATTTGGGCTGGATCTAAGGTGTTACACGACCCGTGCCGATGATCAGCCTGGCTGAAGGCCCAATTTAAAAATAGCTCAGTCTCTAACGGAGTATCCGGATACCTGGCGACCTCCGGGTTAACCAGCCTTATCTGTACATGCGAATCTCTGTGCACACGGACCTCCCTTTCTTCGTAACTCGTGGGATTTTTAGATGGAGAACAAAAAAAAAAAAAAAACTGAGACCGGTACTCTTTCAAAACCGGTCGGCAGTACGGCCCCAGGGCTGTCTGCCGTTCCTCCTGCGGCGGGCACAAAAGAGGTGGTTCTGATTACACATGATCCCTCTTCTGTTGCAAGTTGCATCAGCGAGAGTAGGCAGGTAGTAATACCTAATTCGAGCAGTGGCGCGGTTGTGAATAACGACCCCACTGCTTCAGGGAGTAAACCTCCCGAGTCGCAAATAGACAAGCAGCTAAGACCGTCTAAGGCCACCTACAACAATAGGCGCAAGGCTGCGAGAATCCTGAAGACATCTGGTGCATCACTGGGTGCTGCAGGGTCCTCCAAGCTTGATGCCCGACTTAGGTGGGCCCGAAACGTCCTATCAACACGGTCTTTGGAGGGGGCCACTTCGACACCAAAACGGCCTTGTGTGGAAAACACCAGCACTCCCTTCAATCCTGCTCCCACTATTAGGATGCCATATAGCGATGTGGCAAAAGGTAAGATGGTTGTTGCCGTTATCGACAGGAGCGATATAGATGGCACGATTTCTTCTGATCGGTGGCAGGTGGTGAAGCTGAAACTCTCAGCTGGCTTTCTAAGCCTCATGAGAGAATTTCCGGGTTCACCTCCTTCCATAAGCGATGGAGGTTGGCATCAAGGGCATGTCAAACTCATCGTTTGTGACGATCAGAGGTCTTGCGATCTATATAAGCTTGCTGTCAGCAGGTTAGGCGAAATCTGGCCAGGTGCGAAACTCGAAGTTGTTGCTAAGGAGGACATCCCTAGCAGACCTAGAGCCCGCACATGGATTCCAGCTGAACCTTCCTGCATGGAGGACATCCTCCAGATAATGCAGATCAGCAATCCATCCTTGCCTACGCAAAATTGGAAGATCGCCAAGTTGGAAGAAGTTAAGGGTCCTTGTAGGAGCGCCATTGTGGTGATCAATAAGGAATCCCTGGCTCCGCTTGCGACTACTAAAGGCATCATAAGATACGGCTTTGAGACCGTCACCCTAAAGGTCTACAAAAAAGATGAGGTACCTGCAAATAGCGAGCCTCCACCCCAACTTGAAGGTGAACCTGTGGCCGAGAAGCCTGGTACATCGTCATCCCTACCACCGGTAGTGGACGTTGTACCCTTGACTTCTCCGGCGGCGGTTCAACCTTCTACTGAAGTCGACAACAGTCATACCTTAATGGAGACTGAGGACTGCGTAGAAACTCTTCTGAACGAAGAAGAATTGTTGGCCTCTTCTTCCGATTCAGAAGATACAGACAAAACTGTGGTGGAGGTTAATATGCCTGATTGTATCCAAAATGATGCAGTTAGTGCAGATTAATCTCCAACACTCCATCAAGGCTTCGGCCTCTCTCCTACTTCGACTGGCCAGAAGTGGAGAAGACATCGTCCTGATCCAGGAACCATGGATAGTCAAATCCATTATTCGTGGACTCAGGACTCCAGAATACTACATACTGTATGCACTGCACTGTCATGTCTGAATGTGGAGAGTTCGCTTGCAGAGTTAATCCATTTAATGCTTAATAGCAGAATAATTAACTCAGAACTCGGCGGCTTTTCCGCAAGAAGATCTGTCAGCAGAGGTACGCCGCAAGGTGGTGTCCTCTCCCCTCTACTCTGGAATCTGGTAGTTAACGAAATTCTTACCTGTCTGGATAGAGAGGGATTCAGAGTGATAGCCTATGCTGATGACGTTGCTATAGCTGTTTCAGGAAAGCATCTAAATACCTTAAAAGAACTCTTACAAAACGCTCTAAATAAGCTATCACTTTGGGCGAGTCGGTGTGGTTTAGGCATTAATCCACACAAAACTGATTTGGTCCTATTCACCAGGAAATATAAAATTCCGCACATCGACCCTCCTTCTATAAACGGTGTCCAATTAAAGTTTTCAGATGAAACTAAATATCTGGGTCTTATATTAGATAGAAAACTGAATTGAAAGAGCAACATACTTGAAAGAATAAAAAAATCTACGGTAGCTCTTTTCACCTGCAAGAAAGCCATTGGTAGCAAATGGGTTTTGCAACCCAGAATCACTCACTGGCTTGGCTATACACATCGGTAATCAGACCGATTCTTCTTTATGGTGTGTCAGTATGGTGGACTGCCTTGGACGTAAAAACGAACTGCGATAAGCTTAGTAAAGTGCAACGCTCAGCATGCCTAAGTATAAGCGGATCACTTCGTACAACCCCATCCGCGGCACTAGACACCCTACTCTATCTAACACCTCTGGACATAATCAGCAAACAAATAGCTGCTAGTTCTGCTATTCGCCTGAATGCCTCTTCACAGTAGACTAACAACAACATTGGCCACTCTGTTATTCTTAACTATTTAGAATCAATTCCTAAGCACACAGACTACACCATTCCTCAACTACAGTTCGATAGAAACTTTCAAACTTCTATCCCTTCCCGATCCTTCTGGGAAAATAAAACATTCCTGGAAGACGAGGCAATCCACTTCTATACTGATGGATCGAAAACTAATGATGGGGTTGGTGGAGGTGTGTACTCCGAACGACTAAAACTAAGTCTCTCATTCAGCCTTCCAAATCATTGTAGCGTGTTCCAGGCAGAACTTTTGGCGATTAAGGAGGTCCTGTCCTGGCTCAGAGAAAACGTGGTATCCTCATCTGATATCCGGATCTTCTCAGACAGTCAGGCAGCTATAAAATCCCTACAAACTCAATCACGGTCCAAAACTGTCGATCGTCTCTAATGGAGATGGCACAACAGTTTAACATTCACCTTCACTGGGTGCCGGGCCATAGAGACATTCCAGGAAACTGCAAAGCCGACGAACTCGCCAAACATGGTACAACATTACCCATTAAGCCACAAATGGCTAATGTTGGTATACCAATCGCTACATGTAAACTTTTGCTACAACAAGATGCTATTAAGAGAACTAACATCAGGTGGAATAACATAGCCACCTGTCAGGCAACGAAAAACATTTGGCCAAATTTGGACTTAAAGAGGTCCAGATGCCTGATATCTCTAAGCAGATTGCATATAAGCTCCTTAATTGGTGTCATTACCGGACACTGTCTAATTGGAAGACACGCTGCGCGACTGGGCGTATTTTCTAATGACTTCTGCAGAAGCTGTATGGATGAGGAGGAGGAGGAGGAGACAGTTCTTCACCTCCTCTGCACCTGTCCTGCTCTTGCTCATAAACGTAGGACCCACTTAGGGGAATACTTCTACAACGATCTAAACGATCTCGAACACATTAACTTAAATAATCTTCTACGTTTCGTAAGAAACTCTAATTGGTTTCAATGAGCTTCGAAGAATAGCCTTCTTAGATTCATGTGGTATCACAATGGGCCTTTGATTGGCCAAAGTGTTTCTCTTAACATCCATGACAGCCACTTTAACCTAACCTAACCTAACTGCTGCGCTGTAGATATCATTACATCTTCTCTGTAATTTTCCTCCCTCAAAAACGGGACCAACTATTCGCGATAAGACTTTTCTCTCAAACCTGGCTGAGATTTCAGAGTGCTTAACGCCCATATCTCGGATCCTAGTGGAAATCCTACAGCTGCAGTTACAAAGTAATGGCAACATTTTTGGATTTAAAGAGCATTGAAAGGGAGCGGTCATAATTTTGGATTCAAAATTCTGCTTTTTAATCGAAAACTCTGATTTTCAAAATTCTGCTTTTTTTGCATTCTGGTCACCAAAATTCTGTTTTCTTAAATTCTGCTTTTCAAAATTCTGACTGTTTTAAATAAAAACATTCTGCTTTTTTTATGTTTTTTATTTTATTCATTAACACAAACAAATTTCGGATTGGCGTCAAAATTCATCTCTAACTCGATTAACAATTGAAATATTCATGGTTAAATTCGAAGGCAGGTTTGTTTTTTTAACCTCACTTTTATTTTCAATTTTAATTTATTGTTTTCAACTATTTTGGTACAGAATATTTAAATAATGTACAGTCACTGCACATCTCCGGTTAACCACAAAAATAGCTTTAATCGTTTCATTATACGATGATCACTGCTGATGAAAGAAAATAGTAATTAATAAATGCAAAACATTCATGAAAAAGATATAAAAAAAAACATTCCGACACCTTCTGCTGCTGGTATCAAAATGTAGAATCATCATCTGAGCATATTGAGTTTGATTCTTGGCAGCGTCCGTCCATGTGTCATGTACTTGTCACCTTATTATCTAACAAGTGGGTCATTAATAATTGTCCACAAGTGCCAGCAGGCACTAGAACCCAAATGCAGTTTGATGCATGCTATAAAGAGCAAACTGTTGCTGGGAAGGAATACATTTTTCGATATTTATTTAATAGAAAAGAAAAAGTTGTATGTGTGGAATGACAGAAAGTTTTTGGCAGAAGATAGAATTGAGGGCAGTTTTCTTTTTGACATCTGAGTGACACACAAAGTAACACTTCCCTGAACAAACTTTATAGTTCTGTTTCCGTTTGAGATTTTTTATCTCGTAACGTTTCCATTCGACATTCTTGAAGTTATGTAAAATTAAATAAATCTAGACAAATACGATGCACCAACCTGGTCCTTGAGCTAAAGAAGTCCATATACGGACGTCCAAACAACCAGCTGTAATATTTCTTATTGAAGTAAATCCTTTTCCCTTTAAATTGCGGAAATATTTTATTTCGTCCTGCACGAACGTTCGGCATATACTTTTTTTTGATTAAATGCCAAAAAGAATATAAACTCGAGAAAAATAAAGGCAGTACCTTCGGTGTCACGTTCATAAAATTTATTACCCTATCGAATTCGTTTTTTTTTTTGCTTGTTTCCTTTCAATTGGATATTTTTCTTTTTTTTCATAAAATAATTTATTGGCAGCAAATCTAAGGAAAAAGCAAAATAATAATAAACACAATTGCAATCACAGGAAAGCATTTCAAATGACAGGAAGTCTATTCGTGTCGTTTGCAGATCTTGAAGGTTGAAAGCAAAACCTTGTTTTAGGTCCTACAATATTGTATATGTATGCATGGGTGGTTTAGAATGGATTTCTTTTCATAAGGATAAAATGTAATCTTTTGTAGAGTGAGAGAAAAATATTAATATTGGATGTAAATAGTCACACGGGTGACGTATAGTTGGGATTTTGCAATTCCCTGAACCTTCAGGCTTCATAATCGAAAATCCTTTGGAGCTTATTCATAATCAAATCACATCCCGTACCTTTTCTGGTTAGGTGTAGATGAGATGTGTTTTATGAAGTGTTTCTGTATATGACACAGTTTTTGATTGAGGTTTGAATGGGAAAATAGACTTTCAGATAATTAATTTAGGTGTCAAAAAGCAAACTGACCCTTTTTGAGGATAATATTTATTCTTGTTAAATTTTCAGAAGCTAGATGATTTGTTTTTTAGTTGCCAGGCTATGTGTCATAATGGAAATTGATCTTTGGAATAAGGGAGTTCAATTTGTGGAACATGCAGGCCTCTGCTCTCTTGTTCTCGTTATCAAAATCAGTTTTGGTAAGGTCATTCATTTTTCGGTTTCGAAAGTTAAGCAAAATAAAACACAAACAATGATACATTTTCACTTAAACTTTGCAATTAAGTGTGAACAACAATATCATTCGAATTGCCGCCTCGGGGGGTTTCGCAGCATGCGATTCTTTTGAGGTGATTTTTAGCCACTTTTTCGCACATAGCTATCGGACGTTATCTCGGCCAAAACTTGAGTAATTTAAGTTTTAAATGTGTCTAGAGTTCGGAGACTTTCACGTGAACACGGTCTTTTGCTTGGGCCCACAGAAAATGATCTGACGGGGAGAAATCTTGTTGGAAAAATTGACATCGTCAAAACGTGAAATTACGCCACCATGAAACTTCTCAACCAGTAAAGCCATAAATGGACGTGTTGTGTGGCTTGTTGCCCTGTTTTGTTGGGACCACATAGCGTCCAAGTCATGATTTTCAATCGCCGGCCAAAAAAAATCCATTATTATTCGACAATATTGCTCCGAATGCACTGTATCCGTCCGCCGGGCCAACGACACCGTCCTTGTTCCAACACCCAAGAAGCGTATCTACGGCGGCGTTGTGAATGATCCATTAAAAAAAATGGCAAACATTCAACTTAAATTACGACACTTCAGATGACAGTTAAGTTTGACACGCATTAAATGCCAGCGCTACCAACTTGAAACCACAAAATGAATGACCCTACCAGTTTGCCAGTGTCGGTTAAAAACGTTATGTGTGACACTGATAGGTTAGGTTAGGTTAGGTTAGGTTATGAGGGGTGAGCACAGCGTGAGCTGCTGCGTACACGGGGGCCTATTGGTCCATTGTGATCCCCTATAAAAATAAAAGTTAGCATCGATGCTTCTCAAAGTCGATTAACGTAGACTGGCTCGTTAACGAACCAGCCTGTGCTATCTATAAATTTCCTCATGTTTGCCATTGAGACCTGTGCTAGATCATCCAGTTCTCCAACAAACCTGTTGCCGAAATGACGGAGTCGGCTGGTTTGGAGGTTCGGACAGTCACAGAGCAGGTGTTTAATGGTTTCTATTTCCTCCTCATCCTGACAGCTCCTACAAAAATCGGGTGCAAATGCCCCTATCTTGTTGGCCATTGTGCCAATGGCACAGTGACCCGTTAGTACACCTGTCAAGATCTTAATGTTCTTTTTACTCAGCGATAGAATATACCGAGTTTCCTTTTCATTTGTGCTAGGCCATAAACTTCTCGAGATTACGCAATCGTCCCTGGATGTCCAAGAGTTATTGGTTTTCTCTTTTGATTTAAGGTCTATCTTCCTCTTGAGTACCCCAATTGGGACAAGTGGTCCCCTAACTGAGTGGTCGCTACTACTTGCGTCTGCTTCTGACCCTTTCCTGGCTAGTTCATCTACTATTTCGTTCCCTTCTATATTGCTATGTCCAGGAACCCAGCAGAGCTTTACCTGGTTAGTGTGGCAGATTTTATTTAATTCCTTCTTACAGTTTAAAACTGCTTTTGATCTTATGGTCTCACTGGCTAAAGCTTTGATAGCGGCCTGGCTGTCCACGAAAATAGTTATCTCCGAAGAGCTTAGCTTTTCGTGATGTGCCAATTCAGCTGCTTTTTCAATGGCAAAGATCTCGGCCTGAAAGACACTACAGTCAGCTGGGAGTTTATACGATGCTCTGATGTTGAGAGATTGGCAAAACACTCTAGCACCTGTTCCTGATTCCATTTTTGAACCGTCAGTGTAGAAAGGGATACCCTGTTTACTTATAAGTGAATTAGGGTCCCAGCCCTGTCTTTGTGGTATGAAAATAGAAAATTTCCTATCGAAATCTAGTAAAGGGGGAATGTAATCGGTTGTCTCCAACAGTCCTGGAATCGTGTCATATCTCCTTAGGATTGACCCGTGCCCATAAGTGCTGTGCCTCCAAAAACTCAGTTCTTTTAAACGAATTGCGGTTTTGGCTGCCGTGCACCTTATGAACTCATCCAGGGCCGGAAGGTCCTAAATCATTTCCAACCCAGCTTGTGGTGTGGATCTTTGAGCCCCTGCTATTCCTATACAGGCTAGTCTCTGTACCTTATTCAGGTTCTTCAGATAGCTTGACTTTTCCACCGCTTTACACCATACAATAGAGCCATAGGTAAGAATGGGTCTGACAATCGCTGTGTACATCCATTGGATGACTTGCGGTCGCATGCCCCAACGTGCACCGAAGGTTCTTTTGCATGTGTAGAATGCGCATAGTGCTTTTTTCATTCTTTCCTCAGTATTACGCTTCCATGTAAGCTTGGAGTCAAGGATTACTCCTAGAAATTTAGCTTCCTTAGAAAGTTTTAGAGGAATACCATTTAGTTTGGGAGGGTTGAAGCCCTCCAGTTTCCGTTTCTTCGTGAACAAAACTAACTCCGTCTTGGTGGGGTTGACCCCGAGACCGTTCTTAGTTGCCCAGGAAGATAAATCCTTTAATGCGTTTTCCATAATGTTTTCGATGATGGTAAGAAACTTGCCTGATACTAAAACCACTATGTCATCTGCATATGCCACGATTTTAATGCCCTGATTTTTGAACTTTGTGTGAATTTTGTTGACTACGAGGATCCAGAGCAGGGGTGAGATGACTCCTCCCTGTGGTGTGCCTCTAGTAACTGTTTTTTCAATAGTGCTAACTCCTATTTAACATGGTGAAGATCCAATCGACAATGACAGATTCAACTCCAACTTCAACTAAGGCAGTTTTGATTGATTCCGTTTTAACGTTGTTGAACGCACCCTCGATATCAAGAAATCCTGCCAGGGTATATTCTTTATGTTCAAGACGTTTCTCAATATGTGAAACCACTTCATGCAGAGCAGTCTCCACTGATTTACCTTTAAGGTAAGCGTGTTTGTAGTTGCATAAATTGTTTTCGTTGAGAAGTTCTCTAACATGTAGATCAATTATCCTCTCCAGTGTCTTAAGGAGAAACGAGGAGAGACTTATTGGTCTATAATCCTGGGCGGTCGAGTGAGTCGGTTTCCCTGCTTTTGGGATGAAGACTTCCTTGACCTTTTTCCAGCTATTAGGGACGTATCTAAGTTTGATACAACTTATGAAGATTACCCTAAGTTATTACTTTGAGAGCATTTTGAAGAAGAGCTGGAAAAATCTCGTCTAGTCCCGCTGATTTGTAGGGTTTGAACGAGTTTGTTGCCCAGATAATTTTCTGCTCAGTAATAACCTGTTTTAGTTCTAAATTTGATTCTGTATAAGTAAAATCCACATGTTCGATTGCAAGTAATCAGAACTTTCTGGGTGTTTACAACCGGGGAAATGGGTTTCCATGAAGAGTTCAAGCGTTTCTAGGCTTGAGTTCGACCATGAACCGTCAGGATGTTTTATATACCCCGGGACCGTGGGATTAAGGGCCAGGGTTCTACGGAGCCTCGACACTGATAATAGCTCCTTCAGTGAAAAAAAAGACTCATCTGATTTGGTGCAGTGGTTCTTAAGTTCTCTATGCACAAACATTTCATCGATACATTTTAATTTATATTAAAGCTAACATTCTAGTGAAATCAATAACACTTCCTGAAAGAAGTCGTTCTAGGTATACAATATCTAAACCACTCCCGAGAAATTCAGCATAAATGTCGCTTACCCAAAACTACATTAAACTTGTTTCGAAGAAAAAGTCCATATAAAGGTTATTTAATCAAATTACTTGTGAATCCTTAATTTAACACGAACATTATCGTTCCACAGAACGATGTTCAAATAGAAAGGAATAAAAAGAAGTTAATGTAAAAGATGATCTCCTTTCTTATCCTCAAGCTCAAGCTATTCGTGTTCGTATGCAGACAATTTGGATTGGAACTGGCACCCACAATAGGGTGCTGTGATGGCTGGGGTGCTCGTGCGAGTGCTTGTTGTTAGCCTTGGAAGACATTGTGTGCATTTGTTCGGGGAGATATATCTACCCACTTCTTCTCCGTCTTGTTTATACCTTATAACGTCAATTTAGCTTTGTCCTCATTTCTTTATCGCATTTTCTTCATTTAATCTAATTTGTTTTTTTTTTTTTTTGCTGTTGTTGCTTTCAATCTACCCTCTTCTTCAATGTGTGTAACACTTACAACAAAGTCCCATCCCAGCATTTATAAAAGTCCTTGGATACAATAGGGAACTTAACCATTGACGTATGGAATTTATTTGCCAGCCATACACAAAAGGAATTAAGAACAAGGATAAAAAAGGGGGAAATGTCCTTTTTGGCCGAATAATAAAACCTTCTGCACACTATAAGGTCTAGAAATGGAGCTTTACGGAGTGTATAACTTGTATTCTTAAAGAGCTCAACCACCTTTGAGTTATGCCAATAAAAAAGGTTAAATTGGTAACGTTGGAGCTCAGAGGCCTTCTTTAGCCGTGCGGAATTGATGGTCGTGTTATATTGTTGCACTACATTTAGCGATTGGATTAATCAACTCCTTTTGCGTCATAAAATTGAAAGGCGCAAAAAAACACATTCAAGTCGTTAAAATGTACGCTCTGCAGTACACGAGCGATTAAACGAAACAAAATTACATATTTGTTCTGCTACCTTGGTCCTGAAACGGCGACAAACTCGCGGAATCTGACAACAAAGTAGAAGAACAGGGTGTTCTTTTTGTAAGGTAAAATCATTAAGGGGAATTTCGCGAGGACGTTTATCAGTTGCAGCTAACAATAAGAAAAATTTTGCAGATTGCATTGACAGTAAAAATAAAACACCCTATGACAGCTCACGTGAAAGTTCAAAAACGATGTAACATGTAAATCATTTTCTTCCGCACACGATATCATGTGGTGTTGAGGGGAGGTGGTGTCTGGTGACCAACGATTAACATGCAAAATGTGTTCTGCATGTTATTCTTTTTTTTACCTCGGACATTTTCCAACTTTGACTGCAAAAAATGTTTGGTTTTATGAATGAGGTAAGGTTTTTTTTCCTCAGTGGCTTTTCTATCTCCACTGTACCCCATGTTCGTATAAAATGACATACAATATTTGGTTTTTATTCCGTGAATATAAATAATAGTGATTTAGCTTTTATGCCATGTAAGATAGACATTTTTTTGTTCATATACCGCACCCGCACAGCTATGGTATTTTAGTGAACATCATAGCTCACATCGTAAAACTGTTCGAGAGGAAACAGTAAAAATAAAATGGCTCTTTATGATTATCGAAAGCTCATAAGGGGTCTTTAGGCCTTAGCTGTTGGAATAAAAGTTTCACATACGATATACAATTTATGTGCCAAATAATAAATATATTCAAGCAGAGTCTATAGCCAAGCTAATGGAGCTTGAAGTTATTAAATAAAATCATGCTTTTAGTGAACCGTGTTGATAAGACTATTTTGATTGTGTAAAATAATGCTGAATAAAATAACGATAAATGGCTTTTTGAATAGAATGGCATAATCCTGATCTTGAGGGTGGATTTGATATCATCGGGCTGTGGGATGACTGTGGATTTTCGCAAGATGAAAACGTGACCTTATGCGATATGGTGATGGCGAAAAAAGGTCGTAGAACGTAGAGCATGCGTTTTTAATTAAAATTATCCAGCCAATCCTTGGATGTGTTGATTTTGTGACGTCAAACGTATTAAAAACGTAGCCATGATAAAATAAAATTTTCAAATTTGTGACGAAAATATGTGAATGTGCCTTATGGAAAACAGAATTACATAATTTTTCTATACGTTTTGAAACTATCATTGCATGATATGATGGATGAAGTGGGTCCTGCAATCCCTTCATTCAGCCTGTCTGTCCTCGTCACTCGTCATACAATTTTGTCTAACTGTCTATTGGCTCCAAGTTATTAGATTCACAAGGAAATTTGTAATATTAATATTTTTTTAAGCATAGGGATTTTGATGAAAAACTTCTAACTTTCTCAAAAAACGATTCTTACAAATGTCCCTCAAGGTAGTCATTTAGGGCCCCTTTTTTATATCGGCTATTAACGTTGCTATGTGTTCGAAACAGCGAAAATCACATCTTGGAAGATGATATGAAGATGTTCAAAAACAAATCTTCAATGAATGAATGAGTTCTTTCATGAACATTGTTCAGATTAAACTGACTTTTTCTCAAAGGTAACTCTACGAACTATTATGACTTCTGACACTTTACCAAGAAATTTACCTATAAAGTAATTTTAATTTATACTGTGGGAGAAGCCGTTTGGCTATATAAAATAAATTTAGCTAATAGTGGAGTGAAAAATCGCTTGATTCTCAGTTGATATCATTGATTATATTTACATTAAGTATAATTCATGGTAGGAGACAGCGCGGCAAACCAAATTTGCGCTGGAAGGATGTGGTAGAGCAAGACACCCAAGCCTTGAGGTGCGAAACCAGATGGCGGGTGTCGGCCAACAATCGGGATACATGAAAGAACTTGCTGAAGGAAACCCGGACCGGATATCGGTTGTGGTGCTGATGACTAGAGAAACTTCATTGGCCAGGCCGACGATGATGCTGTTGATTATTTTACTGTTGATAAATTGAGGTTCTACTCATCTACCGATTTCAATGGTAGAATGGAAGCATATCACTTAAACCCATTTCAAAATTTACCATCGATTGTTGACTTGAATCTGAAGGTCGGATAAAGGAAATTTTAATACATAATCCCAATGAAAGACATTCTAGCATATTATGGTTTTGACAAAGCGGTGGGAGCAATCATTCGAAAAATGACTTACAAATTGATGGACTGCTTTCGTTTTGAATAAATATAAATACATCAGCGCTTCCACCTTGGTCCTCAAAAATTCTATACACTTCTAGCAAAAGCATTTTACTGCTCTATTGAGAATTTTCCACACCATCTCAAACTACCTTCCATTAAGTGTTTTTTTTTCAAATAACATAGACTAACGAGTATTACCGGCAGATACCTTTGTTCTTATTGGGTTAAGTAAGGTACTTAAAATGGATTGAATCGTATATTCATATTGCATGTTTTGCAATCGTAATTTCGAACTTGGCATTTAAAACACAACTATTATAAGGAGTCTATATACAGTATACACACCTGCACGTTTCTCTGCCCGTCTGTTTTCATATCTACAACGTAAATCGTAATAAAGATTTACTTCAATCTTTTAAGTAACTTCCAGTATATAGGTATTATTCATTATAATGACCAAAAGAAGCAGTAATACCCATATAAGTACTCTTGAGAAACGTTGCATAGCATCTTAAATTCGTAAAATGGTTTCAGTTTTTTATATAAAACAAAAATAATCATCAAATGTGTACCTTCAATTTATAAAAGTTGCAAACCTTTCATCTGTTTCTATTGCATAGCAAAATTCATTCTCATCCCAAAATCATGCGTAAACACTAAATTATTTTTAACTATGTATTTCTACAGTTTGAAAATATTGAACATTATGAGCAAGCAACAGACTCGTTAAATGAAATTTCCGTCGAGGATATCTTTTAAGAGGAGAAGAAGTTGGTTTTCTTTTCTTCTCCAAGGACGCAGTGCATTTTTTTATTTAAAAAACATCTACGTTTTATACCATTCTGGAGTTTATATGAAGGCGCTAAGCCGTGGTGAAACTAGGTTTGCTAAGGATAAAGTATAAGCAATAAAATTGATGTAATGTTGGTTTGTTTGTATATCCGGTAAGGACTCTTAAGCTGCCCAACGCTAATTATTATTAATTATTATGAAAATTCATGACAGACCTTTAACACACTTTCATTTAAAATGTTTCTTCAACAAAAATTAACAGAAAATGGTATTTTGAAAGCAACTGAAATCCCTGTGTTATGGAATCTCACTACCTTTCCATATTTTGTGGGTAGTACATTTTTTTAACTCTTTTTTTACAATATTTTCCTCAACAAAAAAAATTCAAACAATCGTCTTGTCTTCAAGCAAAAGTCACTCAGTAAAAGATTGACAGAAGGCGCCGCCGAATAGTAGATTTTGCTTCATTTCAATGCTCTTCTACATAAAAATACGAATATATACTTCGGGACAGAACCTATAGTCTAAAATGCTATTGAAATTTGTCATTCTTAATTATTAACGTCTCAATTTTAAACAAAACAGAGTAATTGAGGTTATTAAACTAGTGATGGGATCATTCGAATGATTATGGCAACCATTCGAGATCATTCGATTATTGAAATCATTCGAATGATTTCTCAAACCCTGCTACAACTACTACTCTTCAAAATTAAAATCTCAAATGAAAAAAATCGAATGACGATTATTAGTATTCGAATGACCATTATTATCATTCGAATGCAAATAATCGATTATTAGTAATCGAATGAAAAATCATTCGAATGAAAAAAGTACTCGAATGAAAATAGTAATTGAGTTAAAATAGTACTCGAATGAAAATAGTACTCGAATGAAAATAGTACTCGAATGAAAATAGTGATTGAATGAACATAATAATTGAATGAAAATAGTACTCGAATCAAAAGAATCGATTATTAGTATTCGCATAAAAACAAATCGAATGATGATTATTTTAAGTTTTAATTCGAATGACGATTTTATTTCTAGTTGAATTTGCAAATCTTTGGAATGGAATTTTGTTTATGATTTTTGGTTACTTTTTTAAAGGCAAACAAAAAATTGTATTTGGATATTCTTTGCTTTTATTTTTTTTTTAAATCATAGCTTTGGTCTGAAAACTTTTACTATAAATGTACATGATTGGTAAATATTTTTGCGAATAAGTGTTTAAAAAATGATTAGATTACGGAACATTGTTTATAGCTAAGAAGAATAACAGGCTATTTTTAAAAATGTTTCTAAATTGAAATTGAACAATAAACCCAGGTCGGTAAATACCATCTGAGAGGGTATTTTCTAAGGCATTGACGAATGACCGTCAATATTATTATAACTGTAAAATAGCTCATTGTGCACTGTAAACTTTAAATATTTCACCATTTTCATTCGATTTCGTAATTCGAATGATCATTCGAATGATCATTCGATTATTCAAATCATTCGAATACTATTTTCTCGATTATTGAAATCATTCGATTATGCCCATCGCTATATTAAACTGCATTAACAAGAATGTTTTTTGTAAACTATAATTTGTAAATATTTCCAGATAAACTCAATTTAACTAATTTCACCGAACACCTGTTAGTCATATTGCTTTCCAATAATTGTATTCTAATGACTTAGTTTTTATATTTTTTGAGTGGCCATTTGTCATTTAAATTCGATTGTCATATAATTTATATCATTCTCCAATTTGTTGCAAAATGTAGGTTTATTTTAATTAAATTGTGTAGCTATGTAAGTTGGACATTTCGTTAATGTAAGTACGAATACTAATATTCTAATTACTTATTGATGTTGCGATTTGTCACTGTTTGTTTAAGGGAACATTGAAAAAAATGTACACGACTGGGTCGTACGAACTTGCTCCTTTATTCAAAATTATAACTCATAAAAAACACAAACAAGAAAAAAATAATTTTTTATATATACAATATAATATACATTTTTTAAGTAAATTTCGATTTTTAATATTGATCTGTTTTTGAAATACAGAATTTTAAAAAAAAGTTTAAAAATACTTTTAAAAATACAAAAATATTTTTCAAATTTTTTTGAAAACAAAATATTATTTGGGAAATATATACATACGTACTCTCAGAACAAAAAATACGCTGATCGGACTTTTATTTTTCGAGAAAATCTTATAACAAAAAAAAAAAAACGATTCTATGGAAGGTACCGTTTTGGAGCAATACAAAAATATTTTTTTTACATAAAATACATCAGTGTTTTAAACAAAAATTTTCGAGGAAGTTTAAAACAAAAAGCGTAGGAGCTGTTTTTGAAAAAATTTAAACTTTTTGTTTTCCTCAAATTTCCTCAAATCATATAACTATTCCCAAATTTTAAATCGTCTCATTTGTTAAGTCTGTTCACTATTTTCGATTGTACAACGGAAATACATTTGTACAGTAAAAATATAAATGTTAGTGAAGTCAATGTCGTATATCTACAGAAAGAAAATTAATTCCGACTACAAAAGAAATGTTTACCAAGAAAACCACTCGTCAAATTGCTCAGAGATCAATATGACAAATTGTTCATCATGACGGAGTTACTTATATTACATTAGTTTTGGTATGAAATAAAAAGAGTAGTTCGACATTCAACCAGTGCAGCTAAAGAACAATCCAGCAAACATTTCTCTTCATAAATGACTAGAAAATGATTCACGTAACTGAAGAAAACACCCGAATCTGAATGTATTTTTGATCCGATTTGGGTCCATCCTCGTAGGTAGCGAACCACATTTTTGAACCTTTTTAATGATTTATTTTTGACTACAAAATCCTTCATTTAAATGGAGGCACACAAGCGATTATGTATTCATTTATGTGGATAATAATTTAATCTTTTCTGGGCCATTTCAAATACTCATTAACGACTCAAGAATCGTTCATATTAGTGGATTCGCACAAGTAACTAACATCCATTTAAATGAAGCGTATCTGAAGCGAATATGAATTCATTTAAGACTTGTTCCTTATGCAGTTTATATTTATTACATTTTATTCGTAAATCCTTCAGAAATCCAACCAGAAATAAGAGTACCTATATTGCTTAGTTATTTAATTTATGTTTATTTTTAGATATGTTTTTAAGAGTTAATCACATTTTAATTTATACTTAATTAATAAAAAATAATAATAAAAATAAATAAATAGAGTGGCGCTACAGCTCTTGAAGAGCCAAGGCCTAAGTGGCTTACTCTCATCAACAATTCTCTGAGTGCGTGTGAAGAATTGAGGGGACCTACAATTTAACGCCGATTCCGAACGGCAAAGTTGAGAAGTACTTTTTCATGACAGATTGATACTCTTGGAAGATTTGTCAGGTCTTCGCAAGAGGCAGTACCCGTAAAAGATGGAATAAAAACTTGGCCTGAGTAGGACTCGAACCAACGACGTTCTGCTTAGCAGCCAACGCACTTACCAACTAAGCTACGGGCAACTGCATAATTATTTTCACTGTTTTTTTTCACAACACTTTATACTATATACTTTATCATTATTATTACCACTGTTTTTTCTGTATATTTAAATTTCTGATTTCTCACTTATTGTTATTAATTCTCACTTTTACTCACAGCAAAATAACCTCTTCACTTTACGCAAACTTGATCAAAGTGAATAATATTTTCATTTTGATTTTGAAATTTTGTTGCGACAAGATCCCGTTATCAAAACGAAATAAGAACATCATAAAAGGACTAACAAAATAAAATCGTTAAAATAACGATGCGTTTTCCCATATTTCATTGAAATGATCGTACCAAAGACCATATAACAAGTAGGTAGGTATACTGGTTATATGGACTTTGATGGTACATAGTGCCGAACAGCTGCACCCACTTTAAAATTGTTTTTACAATGTCCCGCCATCATGTGCATGTCTCATATACAGGAATAAATAACAAAAAAACCAAAACGATTCTTGTGAAAGACCAACAATTTGCTTATAAACTTAGAATAAGGATTTGCAAATGATCTTTTATGAGATATGCTTACTTGTGCACATTCAGTTTTATTCAAATAAGTGAATGAAAACTTAATGATAGCTTTTTTATTTTCATTTTTACATCCCTTTTTGGGCACGTTCAGAAATCCTCCGCCTAAGTAAATCATTTTTGGTGAACAAAACCTGGACCTTCAGAAAAAAGGTTTGCTGGATATTTAAATATCTGAATTTGAATGTAGGACCGAAATTCGGATCAGGCATCAGGGCTAACTAATGTGCATGTCTGAAGGGGCGCATGTATTGATTACTATTACTATACATCTAATTGTAAACCATTGAAACTTACACTAACTAAAAAGATTCTATCTTACTGTGTAAAGTTAGTATATATGAATAAATGAAATGAAAATGAAATGTATTATAATGTATGTATGTTTTAAGAAAAATCTCCATAATCAAGAAAATCGGATAAAAATCGAAAATTGAAACCTGAGAAAAAATCGAAAATTGAGTTCATAAAGATGTGCCTTGTGCACCTATTATTATCTTTGTTGGAATAATTTTGTAGGAGTGCAATATAATGTACATAATGTTAATAAACAAACCGATGAAACAACAGGTGGTAAATTATATGGTTTGAACGGCAGGTTGCAATTCTGAGTGTGTGTAAAGAATTATCTTTACGTAGGTACAGTTTTATGTCTACTCATTGCAATTGATAATCTTCTTATATATAAAAATGAATTGCAAAATGTGTTGGTAAGCGCATAACTCAATAACCCCTGGACCAATTTGGCCAATTCTTTCTTTAAATGTTCTTTGAAGTTCAAAGATGGTTTTTATTGCGAGAAAAATTCGAATAATTGCCGGAAAACCCATAAACACAGCCCTTTTCTTTTTCCCATACAAACGTTTTCTAACTAAAATTTATTGCAGATGCATTGTGTTTAAATTGGAAAATTTCCAAGTGGGTTTTCGAATGAAAAATAGAATGTTCTTGATGGAAAACTCGGAAAACTCATTGGTTTTCAAAGGGAAAATTGCATGTAATTGTAGGTGCGTTGGTTTTCAAATGGAAAAACCGAAAATTTTAATAGAAAGTTCTTCATGAAAAACTCGGAAAACTCAATGGTTTTCAAAAGGAAAATTACATTTAATTTAGGTGCACTGGTTTTCAAATGGAAAAATAGAAAATCTTGGATTGGGAACTTGGAATACTCTGCGGGCACAAAGAACTTCAAAACCTAAAATCAAGTTTTTGCAAAGAATAAGAATTTAAAGTTTAAAGGACAAACTTACGGGAAAGTCAGCAAATAAGGGGGACAATCGAAAGCTGTATGGAAGTCTGATTTTTGTAAAATAGTCAAAACGCACACCGGAAGAAAGAGAATTTGTTGAATTTTTCAACGAAATTTGCATTTTTGTGAGTTGTAAAGATTGGTAATATTCAGATATATAATTCTTTATTTCAATTGGATTAAAGCAAATCACATGACATTTTAACAATACCTGTGTTAATTATTATAATTATTTTGGAGTTGCTCTAAAGGGTGGCGAGACGAAGTTCGCAAGATCGGCTAGTGAACAATAAAAGTCTACAATTGGGTATCAAGAAATCAGTGGAGCTATTAGCGTAATGCTTTTGCTTCTAAACCAGCTGGTCTATATTTAAAATCTTTTTATGTATTTGAACAACGATAACAACTTAGAGCTGCTTCCACCAATGGCTTTTTCCCATTGGAATTGGCTTCCCAACTAGCTGGTCTAGGTTCAAATCCCAAGATGTGAATTAAAAAAGTTTTTCGATTAAAATGAAAAATAACTAGACAGCACCACTATTATTATTATTATTATTATTATTATTATTATTATTATTATTATTATTATTATTATTATTATTATTATAATTATTCCTTTATTTCATTAAAAGCATTTTTTACAATTTGAAAATCAAAATAATATATGGACATGGCAAGATTGCCGTCTGCCAGAAAATAACATTTGCTTTAATAAAATAATAAAATAAATAGTTGGTAGGTTTTCATTAGATTTCTTGTTATACAAAAAGAATATAATTTGTTGTTTTACATTCGCTCAAACAGAAAAAAGTAAATGATCTTTTGATAACTATTGGTTTTTGCGTTTTAGTTTACGTTTGTACAAATTCATATTATAAATTGTTTTAGAAATTTGTTAATTAATATTTTTAGGAAAACAGAATTAAAAAAAATTAAAAGGTTGGAAAACTTCTTCGATAATTTAAAGCACAGAACATGAAGAGATTTGTCCACCCAACGGATCCGTTCATTACACCAAACATTTGTTCTACACTATGTTGAAAATAGAGCCTTCGAATTTCTTGTAGTATCAGACAAATAGCTATGAAATGGTAAATATCGTCACGCTCATTTCTGTTACAATAATTGCAAAGGAGAGGTAGATCTGACCGATGTGGAATATAATTCAAGTTCAATATTTCAACCCTTGCTCTGAAAATTGTACCTATAGCTCTCGCAGACTATTATTGAAATAATTTGTCGCATTAGTATTTAAAGAGTGGCTTAGATTTTTATATATTTCTCTTGTTGACGATGATGATGCTCTATTTAAATGTTGAAAATATATAATTTCATCAACTTTTGCGATAACATTCGAAAAAATATCTTGCCAGTTATCTATGTTAAACTCATTCAGTTCAAGAGAAACATTATGCAATCGGGCAAGTTGAGTCCATTCCTTAAATGGTGATGCTTCTGTTCGCAAAAGAACTTTCATGATAGATGTGTGAAGATTCGAACTTGGTTAACTCATTACTCTTGTTAAAAAATCTGCATGCAATTTCAAATTTTTAATATAAATTGGCGCAATTCCAGACTCAACATGAATTGCATAAGTTGGAGTCAAATGAGGTAACCGAAATAATCTTTTGAAAAAGAGGCGTTGTATCAACTCAAATTCTTCAAAATAGGGGTGACCAAAAACTTGAATACCGTAACACAAGCAAGTGTTAATGGTTGCTTGAAAAACTCGGTATTTAGATCCTAAGTCTATGTTTTTGTTTGAGAAGAAAGCTGGCCACATTATGTTGAGAGATACTTTAGCTTCTTTACTCTTACGCTGAACATGTTTATTGAAGCTACCGTTAGCAGACATCAACACTCCTAGATATTTGAATTCCTGTACTATTTAAATAGGTTGGTTGTTAAGGAACCACCTTTCTTCTCTCAACCTTCTACAACTCCGTGCCTCAAATACCATTATCTTTGTTTTTTTCTGAGTTTATTTTAAGGTCCCAGATATTGCAGTACGTTTGGACCCTATTGATTTGTAGCTGGAGAGAAGATGGGTTATCTGCTAGCATAACCAAGTCATCCGCGTAAAGAAGCATACTTTTATATGAATATCAGAAAAACAAACTCCACCGGGTAAACTATCTGAAATGTCTGAAAAGTCAATGTAGAGGGCAAACAAGATTGGGCTGAGGATACATCCTTGGGGAACACCTGCAGTCGTTTGAAACCAATTTGAAACCTCGGCCCCGTCCCAAACTGTAGCATAAGTTTTACATAAAAAATTTTCGTAGATATTTAGAAATTTTCTAGATATACCAAGTGAGGCCATTTTGTAAATGAGAGCATGTCAATTGACGGTTTCAAATGCAGCTTTTAAGTCGATAAAGCAAGCATACATCTTCTTTTTCTTTTGGATAAATTTGTTAGCAATACTCGATAAAGCAAAAATATGGTCAACCGTTGAAAAGCCCTCACGAAAACCAGCTTGAAACATACTTAAGCGATTGTTTGATTCTACCCAATTGATAAGTCTTTTGTATAGGATTCTAGCAAATACTTTTCTAATGGAATTTAATATAGAAATACCTCTGTAATTCTCAGGTAAGCTAGCATCACCTTTCTTAAATATTGAAAATATAACAGCTTTATTAAAGCTCGTGGGAATGCAAGCGAAATCGTACAAGTTGTTGTAAAAAGAAAGAAGATATTGCTTGAATTCTAAAGATGAGTTTTTTAGAAATTCAATTCAGACAGCACCACTAATAAAGGAGTCTGATGATCGGCTTGGCACCCGTGAAATAGCTATAACTCCAGCCAAACAGAGGAATTGACGGAAAAAGCCATTGGTGGAAGCACCTCTAAGTTGTTATCGTTGTTCAAATACATAAATGGAATTGACGGACGCAGCCTAACTGCGGTGTTAAAAATAACACAAAAACAAATTATATATTTAAAATCCAAAGATGAGAACTTAAAAAGTTCTTCAATTAAAAATTAAAATAGACAGCACCACTAATGAAATAATCTGATGATCGGTTTTTCAACCATAAAATAGCTATAACTCCAGCCAAAAAGGAATTGACAGAAAAAGCCATTGAAGGAAGGACCTCTAAAGTTGATATTGTTCAAATTTGAAAGAACAAAGAAACGGCATAGGCGTTTCTTCTCAGTACACCACAATTGAACTCATCAGTGGACTAAAGAACCTAGGAGTCTTTATAAAGTGTGTCGATCTGATTTAGTCTAAGGGTGAGATCTAAAAAAAAATTGACAAGGGCTGATAATAGTGCATTTGTCTTGTTCTGAACATTATACATAATTTGTATTGTGAAAGCCTATCTTCAAACAAAAACAGACAGCAGACATTTTTAATAAAAGGCTTTTAAAGTTTAAAGAATAATTAAACGTTAAATGTTTTTATCTCAATTTACAACATTTTATCCTTATCAACCGTTTGACTGGCCACAAGTTTTCTTTTTATTACTTGTCACAAAAAGTTTTTGTCTTACACTGTTTATTCACACATTGTTATTCATTCAAATATACATAAAAGAACTCAAGAACACAAAGCATAACCAAATCAAACACAAAAATGTGTTATTTGTCAAGTTTTTTTTGTATAAACAAGTCAATTTAAAGTATCCCTTTTACATAACATAGCTTTTAACTCAACCGTTTACAAGAAAAGTTGTGATAACGTAAGATTAAAAACAAAGAAAGAAAAACTCATGCCCTATGGCTTTAACTCAGCTTAAAACAATTCCTCAACATTTTTTTCAGTTTTCATAACAAGACGCCGAAAAACTGAAGAAGGAAGAGGAAACAAAGAAAAAAATACAAACATAAAAAAAGTAAGCTTTCCCATGTGTGTCACGTCTTTGTCAAGATACTTACCTTAAGATGTAATTAATATTTAAATGCACAAACCTTCCATATTAAGTTTAAGAAAAAAAAATACACACACAAACAGTTTTTTTTCTCTATATCATTTCGTTGAAATGAAAATATAAAAACAAACAATCTTTTCCTTCATTCACCCCCAAAATGGATATAGAATTCGTTCGTATGCCCAATATATCCTGTGTTGTCCCGTTTTGCATCTTCTTGCTAAATATCCCCCCACATCCGTTCTATTTACGAGAACGAAAAATCTATTTTATATAAGTTTTTTTTTCGTACCCAATAAAAGTATATAGCTGCCATATAGTATATGTATGTTTAAAAGAAAGCAGAACAGCCTGCAGTCCTCAAAACAAACACCGTACAAAGCAGGATACAACACTTCCTCTGCCTCCTACAACACTCGCCTTCGCCTGATGATGATTCCCTGCCTGTGCCTGTCTTATACGTGCGCTCTTTTATTAAGCTGACCCGATTTTACTTCTCTTTTCATCCTCGCATTCTACTCCTTCTTCTTGATTTCCTTTCACATAGACTATTATTGTTATAACCAACAAAAAAAGATTAAATATTAATAAAATAGAATTTTCTTTTTTCTTTAATTTGTCTTTGTTTCACCAAGAGTAGTTATAATGACAAAAATATTATGTCCTTCCTGAACCTTTATAAGCCAAAAGTATAACGGCATATCACATCATCAAAACCAAAGTGCTGATGATGACGATGATGCTGCTGGAACATGGCTAAGGACAAAGACGAGGACGATGATGATGATGACCGATTTATATTTCAACGAAAACTATTAAGCCATTTTGTGTGTGTCTCTGTGTATGTGTCTGGTTTGGTCCTTATGAGAATTCTTTACTTTTCTTTTTTAATGTTCTTGTGGGTCTGCACAAAATTGAGTTATATTTGTTTAAGATTCTACCAAGAAAACAAATATTCAAGGGGTTGTGTGTATGTATGTACTTACCAACTAAAAATTGTCCTTTATGTTTGTTTTAAGCCGAGCATCAATTGGAAAATTTTCTTCTCCGTCTGTACTCTTCTTTGGCTTTTTTAAGGTTTTTGCTGTAACAGCTGCAAGGTTTTCTTTGCCCTTTTTTTTGGTTTGCCGTCGTTTCGTTTTGATTTATCTCTTCTTCAATTTTCACCAGAGACGACTTCAACAATTAGGGCTTTTGCGAGAAATAAAATTTGATTGATGAAAATCAATTTTTTCTGATCAAATAAAATTTATTCACCATTAACTGCATCGCACTTATTTTGTGGAATATTTTGCAAGAGATTGATTTTAAAATTTAAATGACACCACGAGATAGAAAAAATTTGTAATTAATTTAACTCGAAAAAAACAATTTTGGCAAACAACCCGAATAAATGAAGAAGACAAATTATGTTGCGAATACGCCTAGGCGACCCGTCGTATTGTGTATGCGGTTTTGGTTTAGCTTTTTGTTTTTCTGCTTGGTTTGATATTTTTTTTCTTTGCTTTTCTTTTTCTAAGGCTTAGCCAGGGAAGGTTTTTACCATCAACGTTAAGCTTAAAACCGACACAATATATACTTAGACACTCGTATAAATCAATTTATCGAAGGTAATGCGTTGCCACACACAAATGGGTTAGATACAATTTTTGTTCGCCTTTCGTTTTGTGTGTTTGGACAGGGAAAAGAATTAAGTTTTCTTCTTCTTTTTTTTTGGTTTGCTAATTCTCTGCGGCAATTAGAACATAACCGTATTCTTCTTTTGCGATTTTTTTCTTTTCACTTTGTTTTAATTTTAATTTTAAACAAGAAATGTAAAAATAAAATATATTATCAACACTAGGATACACAATTAAATAAGAGGTTTAAAAAATACAGAGAGACACACACACAAATAAGAGCGACGAGCGACAAGAAAAGCAGCATCGCAGTGTTTTAGCATCAAAACAATTCGTGGGTGTACTCGGTACTAATGGCAAAAGATATTTTGTGAAAAGTTTCAGATGGTTTTGCGGGTTTTTAGCGAAAGTTCATCGTGAATTTTACGGTGTTGTTGGTTTTGGTTCATCGGCAAAGAGAAGATTCGTTGTGTGTTTTGATTTTGCTTCTTTTGCAAAATTTGAAAAGGAGCTTTTTCTCAGATTTTGTCGTCGCTGGCGCTGGTGGTGCTGTTGCTTGTGAAGCTGGATATTCACCCGCATTGTGTTCATAAGTTGGTGGATTTTTGCGTGTTGAATGTTGATGCTGCTGTAAAATCTCTGGTGATTTGTTTTTTCCTTATTCTCTTTGTCTTTTTTGTCTTTTCGATATGAAACTGGGAAAGAGAGAGAGAGAGTTGAAAATGGATATACCAAAAAATAAAACAGACAAAAATAAACAAACATGAGTGAACAGCTCTTATAGGGTTGCAAAATGAACAATCTTAAAAATAAAGGGTAGTTTTGTTTCCTCTTAGTTTTTTTTATTCTGAAAATTTTTTTTGGTTGAAACCAACACTAGGGTTATCAAGACCGAAAGTTAAGCAATTTATTTACACTGAAGTCTTTTTTTTTTGGTCCATCAAAGCACCCCGGTGCCTAGCGAAGAAGTTAAAGAAAAATTGCTCTCCTGTCCAGAGGCTGTGCAAGGACATTTTTGTTACTACAACACAAAAGGAAATGGTGATTGAATTAATTACGTTTTTGACTGATGTTAGGAATGTGACATTTCTGGTAGCTTATTTTGACACTATCTAAATTTAGAGTGGGGGAATTTGTGTTACAAAATTGCGCATGGAATGAAATGAATTTTGAAGGATTCCTTCAATCTCATGGTTTGTTAAAGAAGTTGAATACATTGTATTCAAAAGTAATCGAAGGTCAGTAATTTAAGAAGGAAGGGTTGCCGTTGCGTGATGTTTGTTAAGTTACACTTGTTACATCAACCTGATAAGATTTTTTGATGTCTTTCAAGGTCATGCTTCTGCACAACTTATTTAAGAATAACAGTCCCGGAAGCGGAACTGGAAACGGATGCAACAGCGGATACAGAAGCTGTTGTTTATTCTTGTTCAGAGTTTAATATTCTATTGTTAGGTAATTTAGACAACGAAAGCAAGAACGTGCGACAGAGTCGTGTTTCGTATCATTTTTGTTGTTTCTTTGTTGCCTTCTTTGAAAGAAAAACTTTGGGGAACTATTTATTTAATTTTTTATTGCCATTGAGGACTGTGGTATAATTTTTTTTTATCGACGACGCAATGATGTTGCTATTGAGCATGAAAACGTACTTGTGTGAGTTTGACCTATTTTTGTTTTTAGGAAATCATTGCAATCTGTACTTTTTGTTCGGTTGGCGTTTCTAAAAATAGACATCAAGGTCATATGACGTTATCCCTTGCAGAAAGAAGCAAAAGTCACTGATTTGTTGTAGTTTCTTTTGCGAGAGGGGTGAACCAACCCTCTTTCAAACTTGTTCCGTGCCCTAGTAAAGAAGTCTGTTCCCCCTTTTTGGTTGAATGCATTCCGTGTCATTTTGTTTTCTTTGTATTTTGATTTAAGTTTTGCTCTGGGGTTGAATCTGTTTGTGTTATATATCCACCTCTACTGCCACAGTCAGTCACTGACATCGTTAACAGATGCCCTGTGGGGCGTCTGATGTAATCTGCATATCGGCGGGAGGTGAGATTTCTTTGAACCACCAACTATCTGAAGCGAAAAGCGTCGTCGTTGCCCTTACATAACTTGGAGAAAGTTTTAAATTCTAGTTTCAACTTTTCGTTTTCAATAACATTTCTTTTTCGATTTTTGATAGTTTCGAAAGGAGTCGATTTGGTGGTGAAGGTTTGAAGACAAAACGAAAGGCTTAGGGTTTGGTTTTTGAAAACTTGATAGCTTGAACGTTATATTTTTCCACTGAACTGATATTCTTGAGTTAAATCGCTTATGTAAAACATACATATATATTTGTACTTTTCATCAATGGCTGAGGTTTCGCTCGCCGGTTCTAGGGTTTGACTTAAGAAATACTGCAAAACTTTAGTTTGGTACAAACTATTTTTGTCTTACGGTTTCCTTTTGTTATAATTACAAGTATTTGGTTTTGTAAGATGTTTTTTTTAGCATTCTTTTCCGTCGATTATCCGTCATCTTTCGACAGCTTCAAGCTTTTCCCGTCTGGGCTCACGTTCCTTCCTTCTCTTCGCTGTAGTCGCCTCTAGTTTTATGGATTTCCTCGGGTAATTTGAGGCTTTCGGCCAACGCCGACAGGTCTTACGATTTTCACCGGTTGGTCTTATGGCCTCTGCCGGCTGATTCACGCCTTCACAGAATTCTCCGGCTGATCTTACGGTCTTACGGATTGCTCTAACTGGTCTTACGGCTTTCGTCGGCTGGTTTAATGGATTACTCCGGCTGGTCTTACGGCTTTCGTCAGGTGGTTAACGGATTTCTCTGGCTGGACTTACAGGTTTCGCCGGCTGGTTCACGGATTACTTAAGCTGGTATTCCGGCATTCAACGGCTAGTCTTACGGCTTTCATCATAATGATTTAATGCTTTATGTATACAACATTCTAGTGAATAATGTTTAATCCTGGATGTGTCTTGCTTGACGTACTCCATGTTACTCCTTTATGGGGTTATTGGACGTCCTCTTATAATACCTACCGGGTTCACTGAATGTGAAGTCTATCCGTCGTACGATAATAATTTCTAATACAAGAAGATTCGACCATATAATTACTGTTTTCAGTGGATGTGAGTTTTATTACTGGGTTCTAAATTCTACTCGTCAGCTGTTGCTCTTTTACCCAAAGAGTTCTTTACGCAATTGCACATGTCAGCGAATAGTCAGCGTATGTCATTCAGCCTGACATCGTCATTCATACTAAAGGTTTTTTTTTATTCAGCTTAAAAAAAAAAGAAGGAAGTAGGTAGGTATTGTTCGTCGAATTCCAATATAGGATAGGTGATAAGGCCTTCCTGTCTTCTTTGTACTTTTTTTTCTTAAACCCTGGAAGCTTTGGAACCCAATTAAGCGAATGCAATATCTGTGCCTACCTAAATCACTACCGAGGAACCAGTGGCGGAGCAAGACCAAAATTTTATGTGGGCAAGACAGATTTTGCGAGGCCCTATTCTGTGGCGACCTGAAGACGGATTTCAAGAACTAATAAACAAAAAAAAAACATTAACATTGCAAAGATTTTATTCATAAAAATATATAAATTGTCATCTGCACCTTGTATACATTTCTTAAAATGTATATTTAAAATATTTATATCTCTTTATTAAAGGAACAGAAATTTCCTGCTTTTCACTTTATTAAATTCTTTAATTATTATTTCGTAATTCAGCCTAGATGCCATGTCTGATTCAATTGATAAAACAGCTAAAGCTGAAAGTCTTTCCTGGCTCATTGTGTTTCTAAAATATTTTTTTATTAATTTTAATTTTGAAAAATCCTTTCAGCAGAGGCTGTACTTACCGGAATTGTTCACAAATAGGGTAACTTTGGGTAAGAAATAAAATGAAAAGGCGTAGAATTTGCTCATGAAAATTCATTATTTGGCTTTTCTAAATGGTGACGTTGACAGAAATTGTGCACATCCTTATCAATTTAAAATTAAGAGTGATTAAAGTAAGAAAACACGTTAAATTGAAACAATAAATTTCTGTATTTTCTCGAAAACTAAGAAATTTAAATTTTTTGTTTTCATTCAAACGAACAATAATTAAATGTTTTAGTATTTTTAATTTCCAGCACTGAGGCATGAAGATGAAAGATTAAAAAAAAATTTTTTTTTGAAACTCTTATGCATGAAGCTTAGTATTAGTAGGTATTATTAACACAGGGATGCTCTCTGCAAAAACAATGAAAAACTGAATTGTATTCGGTTTTGGAAACGATCTCGCGGCCACTTATGACACGTTCTAAGGAAAAATTAATTATAAAAACACCGAAAATGTTTTCGGTTTATTTATATTAGTTTTGAAACTAAACAAATCTACATATTATTTATGTTGATTTTCCCTACTTTTTGAATTTTGAGACAAGAAGTTGTTTATGTAATGCAAATAAAGATGACGAATATTTTCACGTTTTGTCCAGGTTAAAACGAAAACAGCAACCCTGTTTGCTTTTTTTCATGTTTTTTTCTATTTTTCGAGAACAAGAATCGAATTGACAATGAAACTGATAACTGATACCTGATAACTTCTAAATTCAATGGCGCTAATCAACAATTCTAGTGTGATACTAGCTTAAAATGACAATTAAGTCATGATTGAAACTAAAATTGTTCATTAGCGGACTATAATTTAGCGCCAATATTTTTAAATATTTGAGTGCGTTCCTGCCTTCCAACATTCCTTACTATAAGACCTATGTTTCGGCCTAGAGTTTCGGAACACA
The DNA here is from genome assembly GCA_943590905.1 of Sphaerophoria taeniata. Classification (NCBI taxonomy): domain Eukaryota; kingdom Metazoa; phylum Arthropoda; class Insecta; order Diptera; family Syrphidae; genus Sphaerophoria; species Sphaerophoria taeniata. The sequence goes on from OX016541.1 coordinate 34,460,816, forward strand.
TCCAAAATCTTAACTTCTAATGATTTCGTGGTGAGTTTAAGAAAAACGTGTTATGACAATTTCAAAATCCATTCTAGCAACCTACGGTTAATTTGAAAATATGATAGTAAACAAAAGAGAATTGTCAGAATGGAAAAATCTTACCTCATCTCTTTGTTTTTATAACTCACATTATTATTCATGCACACGAAAAGAAAAAAAAATGAAAATTGCGGGATCTAGCGATCTAGGGAGTAAAACGTAAGACAGTTTCACATCTTATTATTTAGTTAATCTTTGCTAGCGACTGCGTTGCGTCTTGCGTGTGTGTGGTACTTTAATCTGATTGGTTGGCACTCGTCGACGCGCCAAGGATTAACTCGCGATGGTTACGCAACGTAACAAATGTTGTCAGACTAAAGCAATATTTCACAACAAAATTAATTAATTTCTTTTTTTATTTTATATATATTATTCTCACAGAAGCAATGCATACAAATTTTTGAAGCGCGAGGCCCCTTGTACCGCGAGGCCGTGGGCGATGGCCCACGTCGCCCACGCCTTACGCCGCCTCTGCGAGGAACCATAATGACCAGTTTTGTCTTTATAATAGTTATTTAGCCCGTCTAGGTTAGTTTTCTCCGTGCTATGACATAAAGTTTAAGGTTCTTAGAGCTCTTCGTTTCAATCAACCTTACTCAGATGTGCCAAGATGCTTTGACGTCTTCACTGACTGATAATTACATCGATGTCTATGTCAAGTTAACGAGACAAGTTCGCGTTACTATTTACGTCGATTACTTCTTTTGCCGAGGCAGGGAGCCACCATTGCAAACCACGGCTTCTAAATTGTATGTATTTCCTTCGAAAACATGTTCCTGAAAAATTTGCATATTATTTAATTAAATCAACAATGAAATCACAAACAAATGAAATCAGCAGGTACTTCCTAAAATGTATGTTAACAAAAACAAAAGAAACGAATTAAAAAAAAAAAAAACATAGTTTAGCAGAACATGGTTTCGATCCACGGACCTCTGGGTTATGGGCCCAGCACGCTTCCACTGCGCCACTCTGCTATGTTTTCACAAGTCAACACAGTTCAATATTAATATTTGTCGAAAACAACGCCATCTCTTGATCTTTCATCTGCAATAGAACTTCGTACTTAGCTAGGAACAGAACCATAAAAAAAAAACAATTTTAGTATATTCTGTCACAGAGAGATGGCGGCCATTAAAAAAACTTGTGGCGACATAACTTTCCACAACCAGATGGCGAAGACATCGCAATAAAAATTCAAAATTCTGGCACAATGAACTTGATTCCGACACAGAAGTTTTTCCACCGAAGACGCAGATGTATTTTTTACACAGACTACGCAGTTCATCAATTTTGTAATAATTAAAGTAAAGAGTTGAATTAAATAAAGTAAAATATCAAGAATCATATTATTTGTGGAACAATCATTTCATTCGTATATTGTGCCCACATACTAACTGTTTTTAGTTTAAAATCCAGAAAATTAGTTTTGTTTTATTTTTTTTTATTTTCATTTTTACTCCGAGAACTTTAGTATGAATATTGAACTTTGGAATTGCATATTTTCTTTTTAATTATGTACATTGTGTTTCAGTTAGTTTTAAGGATAACATTTATTAGAGTACAACGAAATTAAAGTAGGACTTGTACAAAAATCAGACTCAACATTCCTGTTTCTCTTTCTTAGTCATTGACCGGTATTTAATTTATGAATAACATTATTCACCACTTCTTTGACACCGTCAAAATAATTCACAGAGTAAAACTGTATTCCATAAACGCCAGCATTACTTTCGAAAATTTCAGTTATAAGTTCTCCAGCCATCTTGTTTGCATACTCCTTAAACTCAGCTTTATTATCCTTCAGTTTCTTGTAACTCTGTTGCTGTTCTGGTTCCATTACAACTTCTGTTAATTTTAACATTTTAATCAATTGGCGATAACTTTCCGGTACATAAACTCCAATAATAATTGGGACTGTTATTCCGTTTTTGCGACAATTTCCAACATACTCGATAATAGTTTTTGCGTCAAAACAAAATTGAGTGATTATAAAATCAGCACCCGCGTCAACCTGAAAATTAGTAATTTTATTTTTCAATTTTAGATCGCAGATAATAAATATAATTGTTTAAGATAAAGTGATAATAAATAACTATAGGGTGTCTCAGTAAGAGTGCACTTTTTCATTTTAATATAAAAACAAGTATTTTATAACAGAGTTGTGATATTATAATTCCGATTAAGTATGGAATCAAATTTCCGGCAAACGACTCCCCAGCGCCGATGACAGGCCATTACTCTCTTCATGAAATTTTTCATGACTTTTTTCACAGAGATGTGGCTGTATCTCACCAATGACACGTTGGATATCCAATTTGAGCTGAGGAAATGTTTCGGGTTTATTAGTATAAACCCGAGATTTCACAAAATCCCAAAGAAAAAAATTACACGGCGTTAAATCGCACGATCTTGGTGACCAGTTGACATCAGAATTTCTCGAGATAATCTGCCCTATCGAGGTATTTTTCGGCGGACAATTTTCCGCAACGCAAATATGGTCGGAGATTAAATTTGTATTCGAGCTAAATGTCATCGGACAAAAATATGGCAACGCATTATTTGACATGCGATGGCTTACAGTTTTTTTATTGAGATGTGCAAAAGAAATAAGGTTATCGATTAAGAGATGTAACTTTTCATACATATATGTGTTATTTATTGTATTAAATTTTTAAATGAATGAACTTCAGTAACGTTAAAGTTTTTTTTACTTTCTTACACCAATGCAACTTAATAATAAGCAATAAAACACACGATAACATTGACGATACATTTCGATTAAAGATATTTAAAATCGATGAAAATCGATAAGTCTTAAGAGGGCCATCACTAATTTGTAATGTCAAATTCGCTTTTGTTTTTCAAAAGCTGAATTTAATTTTCTTATTTCAAAAATACAAAACAAATTGTGCTTGCTCTTGCTGGCAGCTAACTTATGCTGGACCTAAATATGACATGCCCTCCGTTGGCTATCAATACCAATGATTGTACGAGCATGAATCAACAGGAATTTACGAATGCAATTCAAGGTAAGTCTTGGATTTTTTTGGGCTTCATTAAATAACAAATTTCTGCTTTATTTAGACGTAAATCGTGCCGTCCAGCAGTCTCTGCAACCGAAATTAAGATTTGAAAACATCGAGGACAATTCCATACTTTGCCTAACTGGCAAGGAACGGTTCAAAAGAGCAACCATCGAAATGCAGCAGATTGAATTCCCAGCATATACGAATTTATGGCCAAATTTTCATAATGGTGTAGCGGCTGGTTCTAGAATCTCTCCCAATGAAATGGATGTGGATTCAACTTGGATTGTTTAAACGAAAAGGCCCCGACCCAAGTGACAACCGACCATGCTGGTTTTCCTGAGGGCTGAGAAGCCAGTGCCAGTGCCAGTGGTTCATTTGTTAAGTGTTCAAAAAAGAAGAATAAAAAAGTGATTTTAAAGATAGTGTAGGCATTTTACTTTATTACGTTTCTGTTGCTTTTTTTCTCTTTTTTACAACTTGTGTCTTTTGGTGACTATTCATTCAGAAAGTGAAGTAATCACTTTCTCTGATGTCTTTCGGATGTTTGCCTTCAACAATTTGAGCCAACCACAAGAATTTGTTGATATCGCGAACAAATCTCATTTTTTCTATGAGATAACCATTAGCATCGACTTACTTCTCCTTTTGGCACATCCGCACACTTTCAAGAATTAACACAAAATTATGTTCGCCAATTATGTGTCTGCTGTGTATGGAATAACGCAAACGAGCATGTTCGGCAAAAAATTCCGCAAACAATTTTTGGCGGACAAATCGGAAACCAAATTGTCAAAAATTAAGGAAAATAAAGCTAGTCATCGCACCACATTGTTACTCATCGTACTGCGTTACTTCATGTCGGAAAAAATTCCGATTTGTAAGTCGGAAGAATACCTCGAAGCAAAACTTGTCCGAAACGTACGAAATCGTACAAAATTACGCTTCGAAAAATACCACGATGTGTTCTGGAAATCGTTGCTGCAATAAGTCGATTGTTTCATGCGCGGTGTGGCAGGTTGCGCGTCATGCTGAAACCACCTGTTGTCCAGATTCATGTCGTCCAGTTGAGGCCACAAGAAGTCCGTTATCACATTCCTGTAACGAATACCGTTCACAGTCACTGTCGAATTGATGTTTTCGGGTTTTCGGCAACATTCTCGTTTACAGCAGCAATGTTTTCAAGAGACCGACCAGTACGTTGACGCAAAGGATTCTTATCATCCATAATTGATCCAGTTTCTTCAATTTTTTTGACCACTCTTCGAATGGTTGACATATTAGGTACACTCTCTCGACTGAAAATTTGGTGAAGTTTGCGAAGCGTAACTTTCCCCATTTTTGTAATGAGTTTTTACCATTATAACGTGTTGTTCTTTCAAAAAGTGCTCCATTTTTAGTAATCGGAACAAACAGAGGTGACATCTGTCAAATTTCAGAGTTGCCACTTGCATGGCAAAAAAAAATTCCAATTTTAAAAAGTGCGCTCTTACTGAGACACCCTATATTATGAATAATTTCACAAAAATTTCGTTAACTTAAAGTTTAAAAGAGTGATGCCACTTATTTGAATTAGGCTTAGGAAGTTTTAGTACACATCGTTTTAGTTTGAGAGGAAAGGTAAGAGAATATCGACTCCTCTGTTTCACATAAATCAGTTCCAATGTTGTTTATTTTGTTTTTATTTTCAAATTAAACTAAACATTTGATAGGTGTCAACTATCGCGAAAAATGATTTAGCAAAGTCCCCGAAGTGTGTTTGTGTAGTTTAAATTATTTATTAATGGCCTTAGTTTATTTCTTTATTTTCTCATCTGTAACACAACACCTTCCAAAAAAGGTAATTTAAAGGGGGCTTCACCAAAATTGATGTCAATACTTTCATATCAACATGTATTGACGTAGTTTTGTCTTTAATCATTGATTTTGTTTCCCTACGTTTTTGTACAAGCGTGTAGGTTATTTAGCAACGTTTATGCCTTTTTGCTTATTTCAATAACAAATAATACTCAATTAATAATTCAATATTAAAGCACAACTATTTTTACTATTTTGAACATTGAGCTGCATCAAGTTTGATCAAGCAAATTGAGAAGAAAATTAAGTACCGTTATTACCGTTATTCGAGTATGCCATTTGGAATAACGAGATTTTAGTGTAGATTAATAGACAGTCACTTACGGTTTTCCAATCCCGATTCATGTTTTGGCGGGCAAATTCCAATCTTTTTTGTTTGTGGGCTGCTGTTAGATTTGGAGCTGGCACCATTTTCCCCCGAACAATCACTCCACTGCTTTTTGAAGCACAAGAAACGGTTGAAACCGAAACTCCTTAACCCAATTCGTCACGAAATTCTGGCAAAGAATGCACCGAATTGGATGCAGCATTGATTAAACGCCTCTTTCGCGACGTGGCAGCTTCTGCGGACGCACGGGTCTTATTTTTGTCCCATAAGATTCTGGATCTTTAAAAAAAAATTCGAACGACACGATCCGATCGTGAAATACTTCTTCCAATAGCCCTAAGACTAAGACCGCTTGACCGAAAAGCCAAGATTTTGCGTTTTTCAATTTTGCTTGAATCCGTACCACGTGGCATTGTTGTTTTTTATTTGAAACACTGGACTGAATGCAGCTTCAAAGAGATTTGCATTGTGCGGTTATATTTTTGCAATACATCAAAATCTGTTTTTAACTTTTAAACTCCAGGAGAGGAAATAACAGTGATGCAACTCAATAAAAAAATAGTAAGGAGTCACTCCTATTGTAGGTTTTCTATAAAATGCATTTTTTCAGGTGCGGTTATACTTATGCAAGGCACTGTATGTGCATAATATACTAGCAAACGAAGTGAACTTTGTCTCACCGGTCTGTCTCAGCCCAGCCTTTCTTAATTGAAGAATTAGGTACCATGCTTTTTTCAAATACCAATGTGAACGTCAAAGATTTGAATCTCAAGATTCAAGTTCCATTGATAGGTACAGTTTGTAATACGACCGGAGCCGTGAATTACAACAGAATTTTTGAACTCACTGGATTTGCCAGGCATATTACCGCATAATTTACAACTGAAGGTCCTATCTTATGTTATTTTGCTCCGTAATTTGAACCCAACACGGATTTGAAATGCAAATGGATATCGGATGTCCGGGTAATTTGACGTCTCTTTCGGCCATTTTTGGTGTATGCTTTACTTTCCAGGTGATCACCAGGTACTTTCAAGGTCCCATGGTGGCACTTATCACTGGAGGCGATAGCTCTGGTGGATCAGCAGGGATTCTTAATACTTCTGGTGGCACTTAACGACAAGCAATAGCTCTGGTCGATTAGAAGGTTTATTTAAGGCCCCTGGTTGTACTCAGTACGGTAGGTAATAGCTCACGTCGTTCAACACTTTATATCGAAACCCCTTATTACTGGTGGGGGGAAGTTTCAATAGTGAAATGGCGATTGCTCGGTGGTGGAAATGACCAAAAATACTAGTTTCGTACTTAAAGTTTAAATGATAGCTAAAAGTAGTGGAGAAAAGTAGTGGTGTTGGTCGTCTTAGTACCCTCATATGAACATTTCTCATATGAACATTTCCGTGAACACTGGGTGTGAATTATAGGAATGCGAATGTTAATTTTTCCGATTATTTGTTTTAATTTGATTCTATTATGTGTTTCTATAATGAAGGCGTGAAGTATATTTAGGTAAAATTCAGAATCTTCAAAATTCAATAGAATCTCGGCATTTTGTATAGCTCATATAAAAGCATGTAACACTCCGTTACCATTGTAACTGGTTATAAAACTAGATTACGAACTCTTATCAAAATCAGTCCAACCATTTCTGAGGAGCATGGCAATTAGCACTACAAACACAATACACACGAACATTGTATATAAATAGAAAAGACGTTTGTGTGTTTTATTTTGCACACCCTTACGTATAGTTTGAAACAAACGGCTGTTGAACTTTTTGAATTTTGAAAACGACTTAAAGAAAATTTTGTAAAAACCTGTCATATGTGTACCTTGAAAATAAAACGACATCCATCTACCCATGTGTAAACGCAATTACGGACCTAAACAGATAGATGGACGGAATAGCCACCCCTACTTTTTTGTACTTCTACGTTATCGTAATGCCATCAGGGGCGATTCCTCATAGTAACCAAGTATATCGGCGGTAAACCAAGAATTTCAAAAAATAAAGGTATTTTCAGATATTTAATATTCTTCCGCAAATCAACAGTTCAAAAATTTATAGTTTCAAACACTTTAATAAATGCCTGAACACAAAAAAAAAGTTTAGCGCAAAAAAAGCGATTCCCTTTGAATCAGAACGTGGCAAACACAAGAAATAACTTGTGCAGAAAATCTATTTGATACACCGCTTTGCTACCGTAAACAATTGCGGTTACTATTTTCATACAATCTTCAAAAACAGTAGACACAGACATTCCAATAAACGCCTGTAAAAATAAAGAGAAGGTTAAGCGCAAAAAAAAGCGATTCCCTTCCCTTTGATGAGAATTTGGCATACACAAAAAATCTCTGATACCGTAAAAATTTGCGGTCACTATTTGCATCAGCGTTGTGCAAAAGTGCCCAATCGGGCCATTTGGCCCTAAAATTTGCTGTTTGGCCCCATGCCCCGGGCCAACAGCAAATGGCCCCAATTTTGTGAAATTCAAGTATTGGGTAAGGTTATAGAAATATTAATAGTTGATTTTTGTACGATTGATCACTGAACCATTTGGTGAATGCAAAAATGCCATACCAAATTTGAAAATAAATGGTTCCACCGCACTGATGCTAACGCTCGAAATTTCAAGGGGATAGTACAATCCGTACCAACAGAACTCATTTTATTGACTTCTCGCCGACCTTAATTTTTATTGGGCGAGATTTAAAATTAATATTCGTTTAATTTAAATTTATTTGAAAAGTTTAACAATCGCGAAATGCGTTCGTATCACTGGATCTCATATGTCAATATAATATTCGTTTATATATCTCATTGAGTATCCTACCGACTGCGCCAAATAACTTTTTAAAAGGTAAAAAAGAGTTTTTAAAAAACAAATATAATTTTATTCAGAAAACAATGTAAAAATGATTGACAAAGAATAGACGAAAGTCGACTGACTATATTGATGTTCGATTTGTATCTGATAATCTCTGCGACGCTGCCACTCCAACTTATCTCGTGATGCGATTGTTGGCTGCATTGAAGATCGTTCAATGTTTATTTTATCGGCTTGATTTATGTAATTGGATTTGGACCAATGCTTACTTTATCTCGATGCTGTTAAAATTGAAGTATCGCCGTTGCCTGATTTGGACCAATGTTTACTTTATCTCGATGCTGTTAAAATTGAAGTGTCGCCGTTGCCTCGGTCTCAAGTGTCTTGTGTGATACATTAGGGTTAGAAGATGTAGTTGTATACGTAACTCGAGATCATTAAAGTAGTAAGCTGGTGGTTGATGTATTTTTGTTTTTAAAGAAATTCTGAAGCAGCTATTTACGACATTAATGCTGTTTAGGTAATTTTTAGGAGTAGATATTTGTTCAAGCCGCTTACTTCAATTAAAATTGCAAACTAAGGAAAGAGAACACTTACTTTTGACGAGTTATCTAGTTTCTATTCGAAGCTTGCAAATTTCAAGGGCTGGTTTTTCGTCCGTTAAAAGTGGAATCATCGTGATTCCACTACTGAGTTGGCTACTGGCAGTAGCAGTCCATGAATTGTACCTATATCAATGAGTACCTTATTCAAGAACTAACTAATGTGTTTAAGTACCTGCATTTTCATTTATGATTAAAACTAGATATTTTGATTTTTTTAGAATTTATGAAAAAAATGTTCTTATTTCAAAACAAAAAAATGTGCAGGAATATGTAACCTGTAGGGTAGAGCCGGCATCCTTCGACAGTGGAGCACCTCCTACAGTCACTATTATCTGTGTTTGAAGACCTTTAAAAATTCTGTAAAAGATTGTAAGCATAAGCATGCATTTAGTCATGCCAAACATAATGTCAAAAAGTTCAGCAGTCTTGCTTCAAATCCCGCCAAGGTAGGATGTGAAATTGATTTGGAGATATAATTTTCAGGGACTTCTTAAGATTTCCGTAATCGTGTTTTTAATGTTTTCCTACATAGTGGAGTCAATGAAGCTCAAAAAAGGGCGTTTTCAGAAAGTCCTCAGAAACAGCTCGGATTTGGAAAAAAAAATTCCAAATTTTTTGTTGTTTATATTGTTTAAAATCAGGAACATTGGGATATCATTGCTTATATTGTTTAATCAATTTTTATATTGTTTATAAAGGGTGATCCACGAACGATGTTTTTGGTAATTGGAGTGTATAGGTTAAGATAAGAAAAAAATCATACAGAAGGGGGGTCTATTGTCCCCAGTTTAGCCGGGAGGGGCGATATTATAACAAAGAAACCTTATTTTTCAAAAAAATATTAAAAATCAACGGCTTTGTCCATAATGCCGTGTTATACCTTCTTGCAAAGCTAAAAAATGCCTCTTTCATTTCGAAAAATTCATCTTCAAAGTCAAAATATCGAAGTTTTTCGGCTAAACGGGGGACAATAGACCCTCCCTTCCATATGATTTTTTTCTTGTCTTAATGCAACCTATACACTCCAATTACCAAAAACATAGTTCGTGGATCACCCTTTATAAACAATATACAATTTTTTTTTAAACAATATAAGCAATTATTTCCCCCAAATGAAATATTCCTGATTCTAAACAATATAAAAAACAAAAAATTTGAAAAAAAAAATCTAAATCCGAGCTGTTTCTGAGGACTTTCTGAAAAAAAGCTTCATTGACTCCACTAACAATGAAGTTGTTTTTGAAACACAAAATTGATATACATATTTTGCTTTGGTAAATAATAAAAAAAAAATGTTTAAAAATATCAAGTGGGGCACCTTTGACATTTTAAGCCGGGGCACCTCTGACAGACGATTCCTCTGGGCACATCAAGATCCCAAAGGAAGAGTATCTTTAATATCTATTTAATAAATCTAAATGTTCGTTAGGGTCTGATTTAATCAATGTGATTAATGGTTTTTTTTATGAATCTATTTTTATGTTATTGCTTTAGGTACTGTTAGAATCGGCTTAATATTAAAGAATTCCAATTTGTAAATAAACAAAATATCCTTCTCAATCGATCGTTATAATGATAATAATATATTTTTCATATTTCATATTTTCAAAACAGTTTTGTTCTCAACTACTAATATTAAATTTTAAAGTAAACAAGTGTATGTCGTTCAAATAGAACAAGTTGTCCTTCAATCCAATCTTCTTTTTCTTGATACATCTAATAGTACCTACCAGCTTATTTATTTTTGGTTAAAACTATTTTTTTTTTAATAATTAAGAAAATGAATTGAGTTCTTATAACAAAATATATTATGTTTTTTTTTTATTTTAAAACTAACATAATAATACATCAATTTCCAAAACTGTGTGTTGATGTCTAAGGTGCCCCGCAGATTGTCGAAGGTACCCCGTGCTGGGGATCATTCGACGGTTATCTACTTTTTTTTTATAAAAAATAAATAAAAATGTTTCCTCAAATCTGAAGTTCCGCCAATATTTTTTATAAGAATATAATATTTTTCAAAGGTCCTAAAACTAATCTGGGTATGCAGTATTCAAGAATATGTGAATTTACATATTACATGTGAATTTCGATCCGTTTTTGAGAAACAGAATTTTGAAAAAGAGCTTAAAAACAGTTTATTTAAATCCAAACAAATTTCGAAAATTATTTGAATACAAAATATTATTTGGGCAATATAAACATACTCCTTAAAGAAAACAATACGCTTATCGGGCTTTTATTTTTTGAATAAATCTTATCACAAAAAAAGGTTCTATGAGGGGAACATATACCATTTTGGAGCTGTAGAAAAATTTTTTTTTTTTCATTAACAGCATCATTGTTCCGATAAAAAAATAACGAGGATGTTGAAAAAAAATTCGTAGTAGCCGTTTTTGAGAAAACTATTGTTATGTTTTTCACTAAAAAATGTTTAAGGGGACTGACTACCCTTGGTTTTGATCTAAGAAATAAAATTTTAAAAAACGACCCACGGGAATTTGCGAAAAAAATCTAATGTTAAAGTTTGAAGTCAATCGGACCAGTAGTTAAGGCTGCAACCTGAAAATGCGTTTACTGACAGACAGACTGAATCGCCGGACCCACTTTTTTTGACTTCTCTATCAACGTAATGTCATATATTCTAGTTGTCGCAAATAAAAATAAGTGGCCCCAAAAATGTGTAAATGGCCCGAAAATGGCCCCAAGATTTTTTCTTCTGAGAACAACGCTGATTTGCATACAATCTTCAGAGAGAGATAGACGCATACATTCCACTAAACGCCTGTAAAAATAAAGAGAAGGTTGAGCGCAAAAAAAAGCGATTCCCTTCGACTGAGAAGGCACACAGATACACATTTTTAACTCTTAAGCGACTTTCGTGGTCGTAGTTGTAGTGTTTCTAATGTTTCTATATCAATTAGCACGACGACGTACGATGACGCACGTGTTCGCCACCACGAAACGATTATGCTCATAGTCGCTGTTTTGATTTAGGTACATCAATTTCTTCATTTTGAGTATTTAGTACATAATTCCTCTTATTTATGTACCTATACTCAAATCTTAAATAATATATTAAAGCCGATTGTTTACAGCTTTATTTAGATGACAATTTTTCAGTTTTTGACGTTTTTTATGTTTAAGATTTTTAAGACCTTGAAATATGTATTTTAAGTATACTTAAGAAGAGTCATAAAATGAAAACTTACCGTCAAAACAAAGCGGTAAACAAACCAAATATTAAAGATACCTTTAAGATTTGATAATAAATAAGGCGGATTATGTACATTCTAATTAGATATTCTTATTCGGGTCGCACGTACTTGTCCATGTCTTCAACAGCGGGGTATTAATATAAAATATTAAGAAACTCAAAAAAGGTTTTGTTCTTAAACTGAAAATTTCAATTGAAAAAGAGTTTTCTAGTATAAAATTAAAATTTATGAAAAATTTTTGTTTTGAAAATCGTTAGAGCGATTTTGTTTTTTTTTAATAATTTTGTATTAATCAAATTTTTTGAAAATTCTTGAAAAATAAATTTGGTATGTCAGTTTTTAGGTTTTATAAAGATACATTTTAAATCTGGAATTTTGAAAAAAAAGCAAACAAAAATTTTTAATATTGTGAAATAAAAAAAAATATTTTTTTTCGTTGATCAATCAAGAAGAACATAGAGAACAAAAAACAAACATTGTCGATTTTTGCTCAACAAAATTGAATGGCTACTAAGGTTAATTTTGACTTTAAAAAAAAATAATAAAAAAAACATCCGTCATGAATTCGCTAAAAACACTAACTTCTTCTTTTAAGAATTTTTTAAACATTTTATTTAGAAGAAGAAAAAAATTCTTTACGAAAAAATAGCTCTAAGGATTTTACAAATCTTTTTCTTTTTATAACTTCAATTTAATATTTAAAACTGAACATAAATTGTAATTTCAATAATTGTGAAACCAGTTTTTACTTTACCTATATTTAAATTTTCACTAAAAATATTTTTCGAGTTTCTTAATTATTTTGATTTTTGTATTTTAATATTTGTTTTAAATCATAACTGTCGGACATTATGTGTTGTTATTTTTTTTTTTTTGAAATATATAAAATTAACATTTTTCCTTACTAAAAATTTTATCATAAATTAAAAAAAAACTTTTGAACAACAACAGTTTTGAGTTTTTTTTTATTATTGTCTTAACTTTTCCGAGGGTCGTAGGTAAACCAAGGATGAGGACCAGGAATCGCCACTGAATGCCATGTTTGATCAAAATCTTGGTTTCTACTTTTCTTACAAATGGAAATACCCAGGATAAAATGCCTGCCTCGCTACTTGACACAGTGCATTCTTGAGTTGAAGCTCTAACTAGGTTTTACTTTTTACTTTTAAAATTCCAAAATTCATGAAATTGCAATTCGAAAAGTAATGTTAAGAAACGCAAAACTTTTAATTCAAGGTTGTGTCTAGACATTTTTATTGGTTAGTATTAGATATTTCAAACTTAGGGTAGTTAAGTGGCATTAATAGTTTGTGTTTTTATGGCGAGGTGAGGTCCGGTGGAGGGGTACGAACCAGCCCTGATCAACAGCGAGCGTACCCGGAGATGCCACGACCCAGTCCACCGGATATTCTACCCTGGTTCCGGCGAGTTGTTCTTTCCGGGATTCGGAATACCAATACCCGTTTCCTATTCCCCCTTTGCTATCGCCCCGCAACAAATGACTTAATAGTAGAATATCAGCTTTAGAGAACATAACCCAACAATCTCATATTAAAAACTAAAAAAAAAAACTTGACAAAATCCCTAACTACTTCAATAAGCAATTCATCCGACAGCAATCCATCAACTATTTAAGCGTATTAAATTGAATTGCAAAAATTGCACATATGCTAACAGATAATAAAGGTCAATAATTAGCACCTCATTACTGCATTAGGTACATCAAATCAAAGGGGGTTTCCTCAAACACCCATTTGGTACGTCTGTTATATTTAATTTATGCTTAAAGTCCGGCTATAGACAAGCTGTGAATCAACTCAAGTACCTCAAAGCTTATACAAATATAGATACACCTCATTCATACCAACAATTCTTACCTTCTGTGTCAGATACCGCAAGTCATCTTCCATCGACTTGGCCTGCGGATGCATTTGGGGATACCCGCCAACTGCAATGCTAATCGTATCTGCAAAACACAACCAAGATCTTAAAATCTTCACTCAATCACAACAAAACACAAACTCACCGCCACGAATATTTCGAATGTCGCTCACTAAATCCGATGCGTGCTTATAATGCTGAGTGTCATCAACAACATCACCGCGTAGTGCAAGTACATTTGAGTAGTTCAACGATAGTAAATTTCGCAGTCTCTGTGGCGTCACTCGATAACCTGAGAAGTGAGGCATCAACACTGCCTTATGTAGCAAAGAATTACCTAACCGCATCGCATCTACGTCATCGATTTGTTGAACGTCCGAATATTCAGGGAACCACACCATAGACATGAAAAGAGGCATAACTGCAAATTTTCGGAAGTCCAAGGTATTATTCGATCGAGCTGATACTTCGATGCCGTAGAAATATTCTCGATTATCTATTTTCGATTGTATTAGATCGCCAAGCTTGGGTTGTTCGTTTAGTGACAAGAAGCGCTCCCCGAAATGAACTTGAACGAAATTATTAACTGGCTTGTAATCTGGATTATGCATTGTTTTGTTTTGATTTGTTGTTTCTTTTTTATTATTTTTGAAAACCCGTCCGAAACCTGTTCGATAATAGTGTTTCTTACTAGAGGTACGTTTCGATTGAAACTGAGATCGATTTTTGTTAATGGTTGTTGATGGACGCAAGCTAAAGAGCTTAATCTTTTGGTTTTAAACTTAAAGCTCTTTTAATCGATGGATAGATCTGTTGAGCTTTTACTCGAAGTAAGTATTTGTTGCATGCGCATGGCGTTAAATAATGAGAATTCATGAAAAAAAAATAATTCATGATTTATTGTTGTTGATGGGCTTATTACCTCTGGATTAACTAACTGCCTTATCAATTATCATTTTGAAAAGGCTGGATTTTGTAGCTGCAGGTTGTAGGGCGAAACAGCTAAAAACTGTCTTTAATGTTCAAGTTTATGTAAAGTTATTTCTGCATTCAAGTTTCAGTTCTGAAGATTTAAGATTTGAGTAAGCATTCTGGACTATAACAGAAAGCATTTTGGAATACCCTCGAATGGATTAATAAACACAGAATAGCGAAGGATTAACCCTTATTCTGTGGATTAAGTGGAAAATGTTATTTTACTAAAATAAAATTTCTCTTAAGTGATGTTTACAAACTTATTCCATCGTCGAGGATGATTAAGCGAAGGAATAAAAAAAATTTAAGAAAAACTTCTTCAATATCAATTCACTATATAGCGTATATAGCGCCACAATTAAGTGCATGGCAAAGACAACAACAAATCCCAAGAAATTTTGTATTCCGGGAACAAATTATTTTTATTTATAAGAAATTTTAACCTATGGAATACTCTTTTTTATGGGTTAGTTAACCTGTGGATTAAGAGTGGAATAGGCGTTTCTCTATAATATGGCTGAACATTTTTCAAGTTCGTGAAACTATTTTATATTCAAATTTATTTTTCTTTTCTTCGTTCTGTTCGAAAGTGCGAACCAGCCGAGTATTTTTTTTTTTTTTTAATTATTAATCCTCCTCATAATGAAGATGTGCGTCAGTTAATTAGTCGTAAAATTGATAAGAAATATGTAAGTTGTAAATTTGCATGTAGATAAAGAATAGACAAAATTAATAAGAATTTTTATACTTTTCATTTGGTTTTGTATAACAAAAGTATGCACATAAGGAAATAATGATTAATAATAAAAATTTTGTTTTTTTCATAGGGTAAATCCCTAGATCCTGATAATCGTGCTACTCTGACTGCCCCAAGAGATAAACAAGTCTAGCTCCAAGCAGTGGCGTAGATAGGGGGGGGGGGGGTCAGGGGGATATATCCCCCCATTGGGATTCATAATTGTTCAACATAACCAGTCATGCCAAATAAGTTAAAGAAACGCATTGTACATTCTATACCTACAGTCTACGGGGAAAACACAAAGTCTACTTCATCTGAAAGAAATTATTACTTCTGCAAATCACCTAATTTTTTGAATTTCTTTCTTATATCGATTTTTAAAAAGTATATTTTAACGTCTCTCACCAATTGATAATAGGTAAACGTGCAAGAAAAAGAGCTTAAATCCAGCTTTCCACATCAAAAGCCCACACCGACACAAAAATTTAAAGTTATTTAGATTTCTTCTCACCGTATGTCACATTGTTAATTTGGTGAAAGAAACCGCCCCAAACACGCAACACACTCATCCACACGAACACAAATGTTTGCATAACTGCGGTGAAGTTAACTCGAATCCTAACGGTAACGATAACTCACACTAATTCATTTAAACCAGAAAGCAAAATGCGCTATTACCCATTAGCGTTTTGGACGAAGTTAAAAAAAAAAATTTGAGAAAATTGATACTTTTGGATTTTGGCAAAAAAAAAATAGTTTGGTGGCTTTTGATCTTTAAAAAAAATAATAATAATAAAATAAAAAGAAGACCAACACGAATTCGCTGAGACCTCAATTTTCAAGTTTTAAGTCAATCGGACCAGTGGTTAAGGCTGGGTGCGTTTACACTTTTACAGAAAGACAGACAAACATCCAAAACTTTTCATATATTCTATACTACAGGGTGCGGTACCAAAACTTGCTGATTTGTTTTTGGCGCCAAGCGGGGGGGGAGTGGTCGGATGTGGGTGGAGAGTGTCTCATTTTTTAGAGGACTTCCTGAAGTTTCATCTACGCCGCAGTCAGTCGACATCATGCATTGGACGAAAGAGCAACGCACATTTGCCTGCGAGGCTTACTTTTCCAACAGTCTAATTTCCACTCAACGTGCTTTCCGTACTCGCTTCAACATCCATCCCGCAGGTCGCGTTCCTGGCCGGCAGTCGATTGTTTCGTGGGTGAAAACATTCAGGGAGAGCGGAAACGTGACGAAATCCCATCCAGCACACCGGAGAATCAAACAGAGGAAAACATTGAGAGGGTGAGAGTTTCTGTCTTGCGATCTCCCCGGCGGCGTTCGGCGCGCAAACATGCAGTTGCTTTGGGCATATCTGATCGCACTGTGAGACGAATTCTCCACCAGGATCTTCATTTCCATCCTTACAAATTGGCTTCGGTGCAGGAGCTTCGTGAACGCGATTTTGTTGCACGTTGAGTGGAAATTATGGAACTACTGTTGGAAAAGTAAGCCTCGCAGGCAAATGCGCGTTGCTCTTTCGTCCAATGCATGATGTCGACTGACTGCGGTGCAGATGAAACTTCAGGAAGTCCTCTAAAAAATGAGACACTCTCCACCATCATCCGACCACTCCCCCCCCCCCCCCCGCTTGGCGCCAAAAACAAATCAGCAAGTTTTCGTGCCGCACCCTGTAGTAGTTGCCCGTGACTTCGTCCGTCTCTCCTTCGTGCTTCGGCCAGAGGTGCGTCTTGACTTGTGCATGATGCGGATGAATTTGGTTGCAAAGTTATTTTAAAATTGTATATTAGTCGACTCTCCCTAAGTCAAAATTCTTCTTAACTCGAAGCCTTTAAATATGTATTATTTTCCCCGCTTTAGTAAGACTTTTCACTGAAGCTTTGCTCTTATTATTCGCAGCGTAACTTTGTATAGCTAAAGCCTTCCTCGATAAATGAACTATTCTCCACAAAAAAAAAGAGTTTTTCAATTTGATTTAGCAGTTTCTGAGATCTTTCCGTTTTTTTCCACATTTTCCACTGATTCTTCGCTTCTTTTGGCCGTAGACTAATTTGTTATGAAGCCTAAGATTCCTCGAATTTTGGAGAATGGACTATCCAACTCAATTATAATTCGAACCAGTAGTTTCTGAGATAAGCGCGTTCAAACAAAACAAACAAACTTTATATATTAGTATAGATGTCGGAAGTAAAAATGAGCGAAGTAGATCCATCCCCTCCCATAGCGAAAAGCTATCTACGCCACTG
Source organism: Sphaerophoria taeniata (assembly GCA_943590905.1). Taxonomy (NCBI): domain Eukaryota; kingdom Metazoa; phylum Arthropoda; class Insecta; order Diptera; family Syrphidae; genus Sphaerophoria; species Sphaerophoria taeniata. Next base: position 34,478,619 of record OX016541.1, read on the forward strand.
GCTCCAAGAAATTTCGAATATAGGTCAAAAATTGAAAGCTCAGCAAATATTGGGTTTTGAGTAATAATCGATTTCGGTTTAGAATGTTTGATAAAAATCGTTTGGATTAATACCCTACATATGTATGTACATATGTATGTAAAAACTGACAGTAACTTAAAGTACATACCAACAATACGGATTGGCATTTTCTGACCAAGGAGCCACTGACCACCATTTTTGTACTGGCTATACCGTAATATCTTACTTATGTATCTAGTAGATTTCATCCTTTCCATCGATTAGTTATAAATCCTAGAATTAATCGTCTAACAGAAGTCTCACATTCGAAAAAAGTGAAAGAATTTTGACACCGAATTCAAAGCTTTTTTCGCTTCTACAACAATAAAATTCAAAAACACTTCATTTTGGTTTTAAATTGGCAATATGTCCGGAGAACCATTTTAAAGGCATTAAACTAAACCCAAACTTTAACCCCTTTTCTTGAAATGCATTGCTACTCTTTCTAGTAAATTGTTAATCAAGTTTTTATTGACTTCAACATTTAATAGGAAGTTAACAGTTCAAAATCGTATTAAACTTATCTTTAAATTTGTGCCAAGGGCGTCTACCTAGTACTTGGCAATACTATTCATGTCCCTTCTCGTGCTTCTCAAAGAAGTTACTTACGCCCTATTTTTAATTGAATATCTGGCATCCCTTAAAAAATCAGCGCAATTTAAACGAATCTTTAAAGGGTTAGTTGTTTCTACTTAAAAGAAATCCGAAATGAGGTCCCTGGCAGATTGAATTGATCTTAACATGGGTAAAAGTACACCAAAGTTAGCCTTTTTTTAAATCGTCAAAAAGTGATGTCAAAGTTTAAAATCAGACTTAACTAACAATTTTTTTCTTAGAATACGACCAAGAATCACATCCCAAAGTATGATAGACGAATTACCGGACACCTTGTATTAGGAAACTAGCAGACCCTATAAACTTTAACTCGGTTACCTGACCGTACAGATAAATTTTGATAGTATTTCTGAAGGTAGAAATCGAAAGAAGTTACTTTTTAGTTAAAAATCTATAACCGAGCGCCGAGTGTAAATCCGATTTGAAGCTGGGATTTATGTTTGCGAATAATTAACATTTTTGCCAATATCTCGACTACCAAGCCTTCAAAAAACTTGTAACCCACTTCGACCAATAGAGATAGCGTAGATCTTTTTTTTTGATATATTCTGAGCCTACCACTGAAAGTCAAACTCAATTCCGAGCCCTGATTGCCGCGATATTTGCATTAGAAGATATATTTTATATGGGAAAGGGATAGGGATAGTGCTTTCCAAATGTGAGATAGTAATTTGTTGTAAAAAAGGTATTGAAAAATCGACATTGTTGTGAAAAAACATGCCTGTAACTGTAACCGTTTTGAGGGCAAACTATAGAACTGTCTACATTTTCACGTTAATCGGTGATGTGGTAGGCGTGATGCTCCGACCCCGTACAGACTTTAACATATAAAAAGATAATTTCGGAAATGTCACTCTAAATATTCCATAGAGTAAGGTACACACTGTAATTTTTTTGTCATCATTCCAAATGTCATTATTGAACATTTCATTTTATGCTTCACACTATCATTTCCATTAAATAATTTTTTTAAATTTTATTTATTCTACTATTAACTCTCTTCGAGAGAGTGAATGCAAAGAAATAAGAATGGATAATACAGAAAGAGTCTGTGTGTCAATTATTCTAGCCCAGGGTCCATGTTCTGTAACTCTTACATCGAATAAGTTTTCGCATAAACAGTGCGAATCAGAACAAAACTACGATGAAATGGGTCAAAAATCTGTTTTTCGCATTCAACTGTTTCTGTAACTTTTTTCACTCGATCAGGAATAACTTTAAATAAAATTATTGGAAATACTGGAAAAATGTGAGTAAAACTGTGTCTATAACTCTGAAGTCGAAATTTTTATTCGATTTATCTGCCAAAATAACTCGACGACTCTCAAGCAAGTGAGATAATATTTTAGAGCTGAATTCAAGCTCGTTTATTGTTTTTACTCGAAGAATAAATGATTTATTTATTTTTTGTGGAGTAAATAAACTTTTTAAGGATTAATTGCACTGCGTAAATGTTAGGAATCATAAATTTGTAATTTTCTCTTACAATGATGATGCTGATACGGTTTTGAGCTCGATGCCAACACAAGTTGACTTGATTTAACTTTTATCCTCGAAACAAATGTGCAACAAAAATTGGTACATGCAGCAAATTCTTTTTACTTTTCTTTCTTGTTTGCATACATTTTTGTTGCCTGTGTGGTTTGAGGATAATATTATAATCATCAATTTTTATTTTTGAGGGCGGTTTCATTCACTCCAAGTTGAAGTCAACTTTGGGACTTTTGAATTCAGTTAAAGTTTTAATGTTCAACTTTTAATTTTAAACTCTTTCGTAAATCAACTTTAGATTTTCTCAATTTTCAAAAATAGAAGAAAGTGAGAGAGAAAAACAAGAATTTTCTCTATTTTTTTAAAAAGTTGAAAATAAAATCACAAAATTGAATTCAAATTTGAATGAACAAAATCACACTTAAACTGTCACTGTGAGTGGAAAGTAAATATTTCTTCCATTGAAAACTGGAAATTTCAATTTTCACACAGGCTGTTTTCGCATCATGTTATAGATACAGTTTATTTTCCACGATAGAGAAACGGTGGAATATTGTGTTCCACCTTAAATCGAATGGGAAACTTTTCGACCAAGTTACAGAACATGGATACTGGCTACCAAAACAATAAATTAAAAGAAAAAAGAGTATGAAAAAATGGATTTTCAAGCGAAAAATCTTATTGCATTGAAATTTCATTCGAGAACTTCAGCTCTCGGAAGCAGAAGATGTGAAGATTACAAAATCTATTTTCCAATGAACGAAGGAAATAACACTTATTTGCTGAAATTGGTTACTCCATTAAATAAAAAAAATGCACCATAATCAGCGCAAACGAGAGCCTTGTGGTAACGCTAAGGTTTCTTGCCACAATCCACAAACACAATTGACCAAATTGTTTTCGATTTTGTATGTTTGATTTTTCCAGTTTTTCGAATCTTCCGTATGGTTTTACCATACCGGACATAAAAACAAACAACCAAACAAATATTCATCCAATTATTTATACGCAATGAAAATGTACACTCGGGCGTATGCGTGTTTTTTTTTTTTATACGTTTTTTTTTTTACTTTTTGTTTGTGAACCTTACGGCTTTTGTATCAATATTGTTATTTTGTACAACCTCTCTACCGTAAAATCTTTATTTGTTGCCAATCCAATATAAAAACGATTGTCAGCCATTATTGTCAATATTTGGCCATAAGGCCTCTACAAAAGCGTCTAGTTAGTTTCTAAGTTCACAAATCGAGTTAATGACTCAAAGAACCATCCGAACGACTCCTTGATAGTGGTTTTTGAATGGTTCATACTAGAATATGGGGGTCAATGTTTAAATTCTTCTTCAAATAATGATTTACCCATTCTTTTTCAAGCAGCCCTATTCTGATATTTATCGGGGGGAATTTTTCTTAAGTTTTCATTTCACACTATTCTACTATACGTCCTTCTGTGGTAAAATATATAATACTTCAGAAGCCTCAAGACTCAGGAAAATTCTCTCAAAAAGTCCAACAATACCCAGTGCTTTAAAGACAGATGCAGGTACGTGGACTTCCACAGATGAAGAATCTCTTAATCTGTTATTAGACACCCACTTTCCAGGTAGCTCTAACTTACTTAATGACTTAGCATCAGTTTCTCAAGCTTCTACAAGCGATTTAGTGGATCTAATAACGCGGGAAAAATTGCAATGGGCCGTAGATAGCTTTGATCCATATAAATCTCCAGGACCAGACGGAATCATTCCGGCCGAATTACAAAAATGTTCAGACATGATCATTCCACCACTGGAAATCATTCTGACAAGCTGTTTAAGGTTGAGATATATTCCCAAAGCCTGGAGAATGGCAAAAGTAGTCTTCATTCCTAAAGCAGGGAAACTCTCCCACGTTAACCCTAAAGATCTACGACCAATCAGTCTATCATCCTTCCTTCTTAAAACCTTGGAAAGATTGATTGAAATTCACATTAGACATAACTTAGAACCATGTCTCATTTCCACAGCTCAACATGCGTACTCTAAGGGAAAATCAGTAGAAACAGCACTTCATTCGCTGGTACGTAGTATTGAATATTCCCTCAAATACAAAGAATTTAATCTAGTAGCTTTCTTAGATATTGAAGGAGCTTTCAACAACGTCAGTTACCAGGCTATCACAACAGCAATGGATAAGCTGAAATTAGAGAAACCACTCATAGATTTTATAAGTCTCATGCTCAAAAGCAGGACTATAACTTCTAGCATGAGAAGTTTTACCACCACCAGATCAGTGAATCGGGGTACCCCCCAAGGTGGGGTCCTTTCGCCTCTTTTATGGAACATGGTAGTAAACGACCTACTAACATCATTGGAAGCAGAGGGTTTCAGGGTGATTGCCTATGCTGATGACGTTGCAATATCTGTATCTGGGAAACATCCCCAAGTTCTCTCGGAACTCCTACAAAATGCCTTAAATAGGCCAACTAATTGGGCTAAGCAATGTGGCTTGGACGTCAATCCACACAAAACAGAACTTGTACTCTTTTCGAGAAGGTACAAAATTCCTCAAATTAGCCCACCCAAGATTAAAGGAATACCATTAAGCTTTTCCGACCAAGCTAAATATTTAGGCCTCATTTTAGACAAAAAACTAAATTGGAAGGCAAATATTGAAGAAAGAGTAAAAAAGGCTACCGTAGCGCTTTTTACTTGTAAAAAGGCCATAGGATCAAAATGGGGTTCTCCCCAAAAATAACCCACTGGCTATACACCTCGGTAATCAGACCGATACTCATTTATGGAGTTGTCGTATGGTGGAGCGCACTGGACAAGATGGTAAATCTAAATAAGCTCATCAAAGTTCAGCGGTCAGCAGGTATGTGCATCACAGGAGCACTTCGCTCAACACCAACCGCAGCCCTGGAAGTGCTTTTAAACCTAACACCTCTCGACATCTTCTCCAAAATGGTGGCAGCCAACTCATGTGTGAGGCTTAGAGCCACCTCTCAATGGAACAGTAACAATACAGGTCATACTACTATTCTAGACAATTTCAGATCTATCCCAGATCGCTTAGACTATACCACCACAAAAATGGTATTCGGTAAAAGCTTCCAGGTTTCCATCCCTTCAAGATCCTCCTGGGAAGAAGGGAGCCCCCTGGAAGACAATGCGGTACACTTCTATACAGACGGTTCAAAGACCGATTACGGAGTTGGAAGTGGAATCTATTCAGAACAACTGAATCTCAGTCTATCATACAGACTTCCCAATCAATGTAGTGTATTCCAGGCAGAAGTAAAGGCGATTAAAGAGGCACTATCCTGGCTCAAAGAAAACGTTATATCTTGCAAGGATATACGAATCTTCTCGGACAGCCAGGCCGCTCTCAAATCTCTCGCGTCTGTCTCCACAAACTCTCACATAGTCCACGATTGTCGATCGTCTCTGAATGAGATGACGGAACAGTTTAATATTCACCTCATTTGGGTGCCGGGCCACAGAGACATTCCGGGAAATTGTAGAGCCGATGAGCTCGCCAAAAACGGAACACTTCTGCCCAATGTTAGACAAAAACATAACATAGGAATACCACTTGCTACATGCAAATATCTTCTCAAACAATATGCTCTAGAATCAACCAATGCTAGATGGTCACAGGGTACCACCTGCCTTGCTACCAAGCAAATATGGCCAAGCATAGACTTAAAACGGTCAAAAGGCTTGATATCCCTGAGCAGACAAAATATAAGCTCTACAATTGGAGTAATAACAGGACACTGCCTCATAGGTAGACATGCTCTGAGGCTAGGGGTCTACACAAATGACTTCTGTAGAAGCTGCATGCTGCATGGACGAGGAGGAAGAGGAAACAGTCCAACACCTTCTATGTACATGTCCAGCACTCTCCATTAAAAGGAATAACTTTCTCGGTAATCCCTTCTTCGATAACACCAGCGAACTAGCAACGATCGACACAAAATGTCTCTCTAACTTCATTAAAAGCACGAATTGGTTTGTTTGAGTTCATTACTCTCCCATGAGTTTTTTGTGGTATCACAACGGATCCTTGAGGTCTAAGTGTGTCAACAACAACTAGACAGCCACTAAAACCTAACCTAACCTACTATACGTCGCAATATTCTCTTATTCATACGAACTCGTTCATTCTATACAATTCAAATCCGCACAATAAATGTTGCGGATGTTTCATTTAATTGATTTTCTATCTGGTAGGTGGTCAATAAAATGCAAAGTATTGATTGATTATTTGTATAAATAAAGATTATTAACATTTTCAGGGGCAGAACAACGAATAGAGACCTATTTATGGAAACAATTTGCGCAATGAAATTAAATCCAAACATTATCAAAAGTAATGCTAAAATGCCCAACGGTTTTTGGAATAATATTAAGGATAGCTTAAATATCCTGGGTCTACCATTGAAAGTTGTGACTGTGTGGAAGATTTGTTTGTGATTTTAACATGAACAGCTGTTAATTTGTAGTGTCAAATTGGTTCGGATAATGTAGTTCACCCGATGGATAGCAGAATGTAAAGGCAGTGTTCGAGGGAATCGAATCTACGATTCACGTGGATAGCAAAATAGCGCTGTAAGTCTCTTCGAGAGAGTGGATGCAAAGAAAATAAGTTATGGTATGATTATACTGTAATGTGTATACACTTTATTTATCTCATACGCTCTGTATCTCCTTCTATTGTAATGTCTAATACTAATGTGTATACTTTATTATCTCTTACTCTCTGTATCTCTTTCTATATTTAATGTACACACTTTTCTTACTCTCTTTACTTACTCTGTATCTCTTTCTATATTTAATGTACACACTTTTCATTACTCTCTTTACTTACTCTGTATCTCTTGTTTATTTAATGTACATACTCTCTTTACTTAATATCGTTTAATTGTAGTAGTAAACACTCGTGAGGGGCAATAATTAATTAAGATTAAGAGAAACTTTTTGTTTAGCATTAAGAACGTTAGCCCCTACAAAAATCCCAGTATTTTCTCTCGAACATTCAGCTTCCCCAAGAACTAATAGGAACCAATAGTAGTTTCTAGAACCCATCATTTTTGATATAAATAGCCGTTTGGTGGCGAGGCGAATTAGTTGATTGTGAACTGTGATAAGTAAAGTACACTGTGTTTGAAAAGTTATAATTGAAAGTGTTGAATAAATAAGTTTGTGAGTGATTTGAATAAAGTGAATTTGTGTTTTATTTAAAAAGTGAATAAGTTTTAATTGTCGGACCAAGCCGAATATTACATTGGTGTCAGAATAAGGGATTAAAACTTATTGAGAATAAAACAGTGAACAGTGATTAAACTATTTTGTGTGAAATAGTGAAGTTAAAAAAAAAAAACAAAAAAAAAAAATGAGTAAAAATTTGAAAGACTTAACTGTCGCTGAGCTAAAGGCCGAATTAAGCAAACGTGGCTTAAGTGGGGCAGGAATTAAAAACGAACTCGTAAAACGGCTACAGGAATATCTGGAACAACAAAATGAAAATCCAGATACATTTGCTTTCGAAGTGGAAGCAAAATCGGAAGAGGTAAATGCAAATGCCGACTTATCTAACATGATGTCACTTCTTCTAGCCAAATTCGAGAAGAATGTTCGGGAGCAACTAGAAACTCAAAACAAGAATGTTCTGGAGCAACTAGAAACTCAAAGAAACGAGCAGAAGAACGAGCAAGAGAATGTCCTCAAGCAATTAGAAACTCAAAACAAGAATGTTCTGGAGCAACTAGAAACTCAAAGAAACGAGCAGAAGACCGAGCAAGAGAATGTCCTCAAACAACTGGAAACACAAAAGAATGATGTTCTAGAGCGTTTTGATGAACAGAAAAATCTTCTAGAAGGCAGGTTTGCGGACTTCGAAGAGAAAATCAATACTCTCGACGAGTGCGTTGGAAAACAAAATGCACGTATCGAGAAAATCGACGAACAAATCGATATCATCACAAAGGAACTGGAAAAAGTGCGAAAGATGAAAGCTCGAGAACCTTCTGGTGAGTGCTCAAGGAAGAGAGAAGTGAATCCTCCAAGCTTTGATGGTCAGATACCGTGGTCAATCTACAAGAAACAGTTTGAAGCAGCAGCGTTAACAAATGGCTGGGACGATGATGAAAAATACATTGCTCTTACGCTTGCCTTGAGAGGAGCAGCTGCTGAACTGCTACAAACCATCCCAGCAGAGAAGAACGGTGACTTCAAAGTTCTGGTAAACGCAATCGAACAGCGGTTTGGGGATAGCCACATGCCAGAAGTCTTCCGAGTTCAACTAAACAACAGGGCACAGAAAAGAGGTGAAACTCTGCAGCAGCTTCAGGCAGATATCGAGCGATTGGTTCACCTGGCATACCCAACAGCTGGCAACGAGATAATAAATCAACTTGCTGTTGAAGCCTTTGTGAGAGCTGTGGGCGATATAAAACTCCAAAGGGCTATTCGCACTGCCGGAAAGCAAACACTACCAGAAGCATTGGCTTTCGCTCTAACAATGGAAGCCGCAGAACAAGCTTCCCAAAACGTGCATCGCGTGAGAGAATTGGAAGTCCAAGAATGCTCTTGTCAGAAGGCTACTCTGGAAAGGAGTCAGCGAGACGGACAAGCACGATGCTGGAACTGCAACAAGACCGGGCATCTTCAACGACAGTGCAGATCACCGCGAAGAGGAACCGCATGCCAACACTGTGAACACAGAAATATGTCAACTGGTCAAAGTTACATCTACAACAATGTTGCTTCCCAAGTTGTTTCTCACCCCACCAACTTCGAGGGACAGAAGCTGGCTTCTAGTACCGATAGCTACAGAAACACCATCCAGGTTTCTCAAACGAAACGTGACAACAAGAGCCTGACCGTGGAAGCAAGTATAAACGGCAACAAATGTGTGGCTACCATCGACACCGGTGCCACGGCGTCCATTGTACGGCAGGACCTCGTTAAGAAGACATGGCTCCACAACACCAATAGCTATCGTCTAAGGACTGCAACTGGAGAAGCCGCAAAAGTCTATGGTGAGGTACGTCTTAAGATCCGGATGGCAGAGCTGGAATTCTCTCACCTGTTCCTGGTAGCAGATATATGCGACGAGTGCATTGTCGGCGTCGATTTCATGAAAGATCACGGAGTGATATTGGACATCGGGAACCAAGTCCTGAAATATCGAAACATCGAGATTCCGATGATCTATGGGATTCACTCGTATGAGACCTCGCTATCTGTGAAAACCGTCATTAAAGAAGATCTGACTTTGCCTGCTTCTTCAGAAGTATTCGTGTGGACGAAATTGAAGGGTAAGCCTGGAAGCCATCGATACCTCATGGTCGAACCAGCATCTGTAAAGTCCTCCCAAAACGTCACCATTGGGAAGACTCTTGTGAGACCTGTAAATAACATGGTTCCCGTACGAATACTGAACATCAAGCCGTACGAAGTTAAGCTTAGAAAAGGTGAGATTGTCGGACAATGCGAATCTGTATCAGCGATAACAAGAATCAATGAAGAAGAGTCAAGGCAAACCTCTAAGTCCGGAGAGCTGAGCTCCATAAAGACCAACATTCTCAAGTCATCAAATCTTGGTCACCAACAACGAAGAACTGCAGAAGGTCTCCTCGAAGAATTTGCAGACATCTTTTCGTCATCGCAAGGGAAATATGGCAGAACACAACTGGTTCAACATCGAATCAACACCGGGGATGCAAAGCCGATCCGTCAACCTGCAAGACGCCTTCCACTAGCCAAACAAGGTGAGGTTGAAGAACTGATAACCACCATGAAAGAAGAGGGTCTGATCGAAAACTCTAAAAGCCCTTGGGCGTCTCCAGTGGTCCTGGTAAAGAAGAAAGACGGATCAACCCGCTTTTGCGTAGACTATCGAAGGTTGAATGATGTGACCAAGAAGGATAGCTACCCTCTGCCTAGGATCAGTGATACTCTGGACGCAATGGAAGGAGCACAATGGTTCTCAACGTTGGACTTGAAAAGTGGATACTGGCAAGTAGAAATCCATCCTGAAGACAAAGAGAAGACAGCGTTCTCGACAGGAAACGGACTGTGGCAGTTCAAAGTGATGCCTTTTGGACTGTGCAATGCTCCAGCGACTTTTGAGCGCCTTATGGAATGTGTCCTGCAAGGACTCACATGGAAGTCTTGCCTGGTCTATTTGGATGACGTCATCGTATACGGGAAAACATTTGACGAACATTGCACAAATCTGAGAGCCGTGTTTCAAAGACTTCGAGAAGCCCACCTCAAGCTCAATCCAGAAAAGTGTTCACTCTTCAAAACCGAAGTGAAATACCTGGGACATATCATCTCATCCCAAGGAGTTAAGACGGATCCTGATAAGGTTGACACCGTGAAGAATTGGCCAACACCACAGGACAAACACCAACTCCGAAGCTTTCTGGGTCTAGCCACCTACTATAGGCGCTTCGTCAAAAACTTTGCTGAGATCGCCAAGAGTCTACATCAGCTAACGGAAAAGGGAAAGCAGTTTAAATGGTCAGGTGAGTGCGAGCGCAGCTTTCAAGAGCTCAAGCAACGCTTGTGTAATGCACCAGTGCTGACCTATCCGACTCCCGGAAAACCGTTCATCATTGACGCTGATGCCAGCAATGTCGGGATTGGTGCCGTACTATCACAAGTACATAATGGTGAAGAAAAGGTAATTGCCTATTACAGCAAGGTACTCTCAAAGTCAGAAAGAAACTATTGTGTGACCAGAAGAGAACTTCTTGCACTGATCTTGGCAACAAAGCACTTCCATAAGTATCTCTATGGACAGAAGTTTCTTCTCCGAACCGACCATGGAGCACTAAACTGGCTTTTGAATTTCAAGAATCCAGAGGGTCAAGTGGCGAGATGGATTGAGAGGCTGCAGACGTACGATTATGAAATTCAACATCGGAAGGGGAAGCTTCACTCAAATGCTGATGCACTGTCTCGGAGACCATGTAAGCAAGACTGTAAGCATTGCAGACGCCAAGAAGAAAAAGAAGTGGTCACTGTCCTACGAACCAGAACCGATCCCATTTATGGCTGGAGCAACGACGAGTTGAGGAAGGCTCAACAAGAGGACCCAGATATTGAACCCATCCTCGCATGCAAGGAACACCAGGAAAAACCAGAATGGGCTGATATCTCCGACAGAAGTCCGGCTCTAAAGGCCTATTGGGCACAGTGGGACTCATTGCATGTCCAAGAAGGTGTCCTTCGACGTAAATGGGAATCAGCAGATGGAAAGTCCTATGTAATGCAGCTAGTCTTGCCGAGATCGAAGATTGTGGACGTTCTGCGAGAGATGCATGATGGAGTTTCGGGAGGCCATCTAGGAGTAAACAAGACGCTAGAAAAGGTTCGACAACGATTCTATTGGCTACATGCAAGGGAAGATGTCGAGAGGTGGTGCCGAAAATGTGATACCTGTGCTGCCACCAAAGGCCCGAACAAAAAGAATCACAGCCAAATGCAGCAGTATAATGTCGGATCACCCTTTGAAAGGATTGCAATAGACGTGGCGGGTCCATTTCCGGAAACAAATAATGGAAATCGTTATATTCTGGTCGTCATGGATTACTTCAGCAAGTGGCCTGAAGCATACGCCATTCCGAATCAAGAAGCCAAAACAGTCGCAGACCAAATTGTGTTCAACTGGGTGAGCAGATTCGGTGTTCCATTAGAACTGCATTCCGACCAAGGAAGGAATTTTGAATCAAACATATTCCAGGAAGTTTGTGGGCTTCTTCACATCAAGAAGACAAGAACAACACCACTCCACCCACAATCTGATGGCATGGTCGAACGGTTCAACCGAACCCTTAAGGAACATCTTTGCAAAGTTGTGGACGACAACCAGCGAGATTGGGACCGACACATTCCACTATTTTTGATGGCGTATCGAAGTGCAAGACATAGCTCAACTGGCCATACACCGTCTGAGATTTTGATGGGAAGGAACATCAGATTGCCGAGTGAAATTAAATAAAATGTCCCACGTCGGAACCGCAAGCCGAGGATGACTACTTGGATGACCTCAGAGAAAGACTCCTTCAGATCCACGACGATACTAGGTCAAAAATAAAGATGTTCAGTGACCGAATGAAGACACGCTACGATATACGAGCGACAACAACAGAGTTCCAAGCAGGAGATCGAGTGTGGCTTTACAATCCCCATCGACAAAAAGGGTTGTCACCGAAACTTCAACGGGACTGGGAAGGTCCATATACAGTGATTAGCAAAATCAACGACGTCGTGTACCGGATACAAAAAGGAGTCAGAGGTAAACTTAAAGTCGTACATCGCGACCGACTACATCGCTACAGTGGTGATGAAGATGATGGATTTGTTCGGGACGATCAATCCTAAGGAGGGGGCAATGTAATGTGTATACACTTTATTTATCTCATACGCTCTGTATCTCCTTCTATTGTAATGTCTAATACTAATGTGTATACTTTATTATCTCTTACTCTCTGTATCTCTTTCTATATTTAATGTACACACTTTTCTTACTCTCTTTACTTACTCTGTATCTCTTTCTATATTTAATGTACACACTTTTCATTACTCTCTTTACTTACTCTGTATCTCTTGTTTATTTAATGTACATACTCTCTTTACTTAATATCGTTTAATTGTAGTAGTAAACACTCGTGAGGGGCAATAATTAATTAAGATTAAGAGAAACTTTTTGTTTAGCATTAAGAACGTTAGCCCCTACAAAAATCCCAGTATTTTCTCTCGAACATTCAGCTTCCCCAAGAACTAATAGGAACCAATAGTAGTTTCTAGAACCCATCATTTTTGATATAAATAGCCGTTTGGTGGCGAGGCGAATTAGTTGATTGTGAACTGTGATAAGTAAAGTACACTGTGTTTGAAAAGTTATAATTGAAAGTGTTGAATAAATAAGTTTGTGAGTGATTTGAATAAAGTGAATTTGTGTTTTATTTAAAAAGTGAATAAGTTTTAATTGTCGGACCAAGCCGAATATTACAATACGTATACTATACCGGACATAAAAACAAACAAACAAATGTAATTTCCATCCACTTGTATTATATAAAGAGAGGTTTCGTATTTGACTACGGATGCAAGAAAATGTACAAATAGTTACATATTGTGCACTCGGGCGTATGCGTGTTTTTTTGATTTTATACGCTTTTTACTTTTTGTTTGTGAACCTTACGATTTTTGTATCAATTATTAATTTTAACCACCTCTACCGTAGAAATTTTGTTTGTGTCCAATCAACAATATAAAAAACCGTTTGTCAGCCGATTTTGTCAATATTTGAGCATAAGGCCTCTACGAAAGCGTCTACTTAATTTCTAGGTTCACAACTCGAGTTAATGACTCAAAAAACCGTCCAATGACTTCTTGGTGAACCTTTTGCAAAGGGATATGAATCCATAACTAAACACCAACCGGCTATTGGATGAAAAATGTGCATAGCTCATTCGACCAAGAAAAATCATGGGACAGCACTTTTTCTTATGATGATAACATAACACTGACATTTCTCATATATTAACCGCTAACAAGTTATAGGCTTCAATGTTCCAATATAATGATTTACCCATTCTTTTTCAAGATCTACCCTAATGTGTACTCAAATATGCAATCAGACTGAATTTCAACCTACAGTTTCCATTTCAGCTTTTAGCACAAATATTATGCAAACGAAGACGGCCAAAGAACTTTTTAAAAACTTAATTTTTGGATTGTTTCATTTATTTCTCTCGGCCAAGGCTAGTAATTCATGCAAATGTTTATTTCAGGCAAAATAAACTACACGCAAAAATCCCACACACTGTGATTTCATTTCATAATTTCAGTCATACCCACAAAAAACCCATACCCATAGTCTATACTTCCGGTGAAGTGAACAAGCTTCACAAAGTTTCATGTGGAGAACATGAAATTTTGACAATTATCACTAGTACAGACTCCTTGTGAACGGTTAACGTTTTAAAATATTTGAATTTAAATTTAAATTTCAATTCAATTTGTTTGAAATATTTCTCTGGCTATACTGTCAAAAAGCTTCATTATTGACGAAGCTAAGTTCACGTACATTTTGTTCGGGAAATGCTCGTGAAGTAAAACTCTCCACTTTTTTCTCCACGTATGTTCACGACAACGTTCACAAGGAGAAGCAAAAATTAAAATTTGTATGGATTCACGACTTGCTTCACAAGTATGTACTAGGCTTAACAGTGATAGTGTGTAGCTTACTTAACCCTGCGGCCACATGGGCAAGTTCTGGCTTGCAAGTGGCCTACATATATTATTTGTCAAATTTCTATCGGTGTACTTGATGTGCCGTATGTGGCAAAACACTTGCTAGTCAACTTGCTTGCAAGTTCACATTTTTTTTTTTGAACGATTTTTGCAGGTCTAACTACTTGTAACATCCAATTTTGAATTTTGAAGGTGTCGCCAACAAAAAAAAAAAAAAGAAATTAAAACTCTCGCTTCAACTAATATTCTAATTTCATTTTGTTCATTTTGATAAATTTGGCTAAACCTGTCAATTTACTTGGCTTTTTACTTGCTCGTTTACTGGCTTCAAAATTCGCAAGCCAGTTGACTGGCCAGTACTAAAGCAAGTACTAAAAGTTTGAATGTGTGAGTAAAATACTTGATTGTATGCCAACTTGCTAGCCAGAACTTGCTCGTGTGGCCGCCGGGTTAATCAAAATCAATTTTTGTGCGAGAGTAATCGTTTTGATTAAAACTGAACCTTAGGCTATTTTCTCCGTTTTAAAAGTTTTCGCTGTCAATCTTCATAGCTGTCCGAGTTGAAGTTACCAATGCCTCTGAGAACATCTACTTTTGAACAAATGTCCATAATAATTCAAATGCATTTTAAAATTTAGTTTTATTTTAATTTTTATTTTTTTATCTTTTGGCAAATATTTTTTTTTCGTTTAATTTTCTTTTCTTGTAGGTAATATTGTTTTGATTTTATGACACAATTTAAAAGTATGCATAAGTTTTTGTTTGTGTTCTTATTTATTCTAATTTAAAATGTACGTACATACTTACAAAATATCAATATACACAGAAGTATACGTTGTTCAAATGATGTAGCCATTAATTAACGATTGTTATTTACATTTTTGATTGAAAAACATATTTTTGTGGAACAAGATTTTGATGTTTGTCCTTATAAAAAAAACTACAGGGAGAAATTTGAATCACATTTTAAAATAATTGTTATTTTTTTTAAATTTAAAGAAAAAATGAATTTGTAAAAGTTTATTTTATATTTTTTGTTTTAAACTGTGTTAACTACACGATGTTTTATTTTAGTCAACGAAAAAGCTTTTTTACAATATTTTCAATTTACATAGTAATAGAAAAATATATATATATTTGTTTTAAGCTAAGAATAAATCGCTAAATGATGTAAGATGGTCGTATTTCCATCGTGTTATGTAGTTTTAAAAAAAAAAGAAGAAAAATAAAGAAATAAAGTATACAAATACGCTAAGAATTTAACTCTAGTGTTAATAATTTAATAGTAATTGATTTTCAGTTATTTTCAACTAGCTATAAACTACCGTTGTCAGGATATGTCTGTCATTTTTTCTTAATACGCTGGACAATCCATTCTAATCCTTGGTAGAGTCTGAAAAGTTAATTGATATTCAAAAATTAGTTTTGTATTGTATTTTCAAGACAAATTGAAGTAAATACGGTTAACAATTATTAAGATTGACAAAAAGTTACGACTTTTCTCAGGCATGAACATTTAAATAATAATGGGGCGGCACGACAGCTCCTAAGAACTAAGGCCCCTGCAGGAATCATTTAGAAAGTCGCCAAGCCGTAAAGCATGACGACCGATAAGGTCCAGTGATGAGACGTTCTAAAGAGCTTGTTTTCTGTTCTTTTTAGAGATACAAGATTCTTTGTTCACTGTGACATTCTACAAAACCCTTATCATCCCGGTCCTAATGTATGGTGCAGAGACACGGACCATGACAACTTACTTGCTTACTTACTTATCCGGCTCACAATCCATGAAGGATCTCAGCCTGAGATACTGCAGCCTTCCATCGTGAACGGTCCCTCGCATGCACTCTTCAGTCGCCGAAACCAAGCGCTCTGGCATCCGCAGTCACTTGGTCTTTGTACCGTAGGTTCGGTCTTCCTTGTCGTCTCGAACCTGGGGGCTGGGATGCCAATGTAGTCGTCTTTTTTTGGCCTTCTGGATTACATCCACATCTTGGTACAGCTCATACAGTTCTCGGTTGTATCTTCTTCTCCATTCGCCATCGTCACATACGGGACCGAAAATCCGTCGAAGATTTTTTCTTTCGAAAGTGCCCAGTATCAATTCCCTTTTTTTACTTATCGTCCAGCACTCGGCGCCGCACAGCAGGACTGGTAAAATCAAAGTTTTGTATAGCAGACACTTTGTGTTTCGAGTGAGGAGTTTTGAACCCAGTTGTTTGGTCAAACCGAAGCAGCAGCGGTTCGCTAGGGTAATTCTTCTTCGGATCTCCACTAAGGTGTCGTTTTTGGGATTGATGTTTGTTCCAAAGTAGGTGAACTCCTTAACTACCTCGAAATTGCTACTACCAACAGTAACGTTTTGTCCTAGGCGGTGGACAGATGTTGCTTTGTTTGTTGATAGCATGTACTTTGTTTTGTCCTCATTCACTTCAACACAAACGAGTTTTGCCTGTTCTTCAATCGCTGTGAAGGCCTCAAGCACAGCTCTCTTGGATCGACCGATGATGTCTATGTCGTCCGCATATCCAAAGAGTTGGGTGGACTTTTTGAAGATAGTGTTTTCCGTGCTCACACCTGCTTTGCGCACTATCTGCTCCAGGAATATGTTAAAGAAGAAACATGACAACGCATCTCCTTGTCTAAACCCTGCGCATGTTTGGAATAACTCGGATGAGCTGTTACCCATTTGCACACTGCACTGAGTATTGTTTAGCGGCACAGCTGGATCAGTTTGTTCGGGATCCCGAATTCAGACATCGCCATCATAAGCTCTTGGCGGTGGATGCTATCATAAGCAGCTTTAAAGTCGTTGAAAAGATGGTAGGTTTCGACTTGAAATTCGTTGGTCTTTTCCAGGATCTGCCTCAGTGTGAATATTTAGTCTATCGTTGTTCTGCCTGGCCTAAAGCCACACTGGTACGTGCCGATTATTGTGTTGCAGAAAGGTTTAAGACGCTCACACAGTACGTTGGATAGGATTTTGTATGCAACATTAAGCAGGGATATGCCACGGTAGTTTTTGCATGACATCGGATCGCCTTTTTTGTAGATGGGGCATATGGAGCTTATCGACTAGTCAGTGGGCATGCATTCTTCCTCACACACTTTGGTGTGACAACATCCGATGAAAACGCTTTGGGCTGCTTGGAGAGAAACATTTTTCGAGTGATTTTTGGTCCTGTCTGCATAAATGGAGATTGGAGACGAAGATTCAATCAAATATTATATGAGCTGTTCAGCGACACTGGCTTAGCCAGAAAAGTTAAGGTCCAACGACTTAGATGGTTGGGTCATGTAAAACGAATGGAAAATAATGCTCCGGCTAGTAGTCTTCGAATCCAACCCGGAAGGACGTCGCAGAAGAGGAAGGCCGCGACTCAGGTGGAGCACACAGGTGGTAGAGGACCTGAACCAACTGGGCGTGCGAAACTGGAGACATCTAGCTAGGGACCGAGCTGGCTGCAGACGTTTGTTTGATGAGGCCCTGGTCCGATCTGGACTGTAGCGCCACCTTAAGTAAGTAAGTAAGATTCTTTGTTCTTTTTGGATTTATGTTGAGTTTGGTGACTATACAAGTGGGGTTGTTAATTTATTTAAGGGTTGCGTCTCTGGTGGCGTCCTGCTTACGCATGAGTTTAAACGCAGCGATAGGTAGATAGGCAAGACAGGCAAAGCAGTTCCATTTTAGCAAGTTCATAAGCTTTACAATTTCAATGAATGTTCCTGTGGTCCGGTACCAAGGAGAGGTGAATGATAAACTGCTGTGCCATCTCCATAAGAAATGATCGACAGTTAAGGGAAGCAAAGGAATTGGTAGAGACAGAGTCAATGGATTTGAGGGCGGCTTGACTGTCAGGGAAGGTGCGAGTATTTAAAGTTGATAATATGTTTTCTTTTAGTCAAGCTAAAAAATCATTGATTGCTAAAATTTCCCAACAAACCATCTTCATACAGACTTTGATGGCTTTGTCAGAAAAGCCCTGGTAAGATAATTGAGAGAATTCTAAATCCCCAATAAGGTTACGCGTAAACAGCTTTTTTAAGACTACGACAAGGGGAATAACTGGATGGAGGTACTAAAACTCTTGAACCACTAGACATTTGGCAAGGAACCAATCAGCTCTACAAACATCATTTAGCTTAAGGGAGCAGGCGGCGAAAAATCAGAGATTTCTCACGAAGGTATATGGGGGTATATATTTGAGGGAAATACCACGTACGTGGTGGCTTCTCCTGTATAAAACGATAGTAGAAGAAGAGCAAGTATCGTTAAATATCAGCGGCTGCTCAAATCCAACGAAACCTACTTCAGTTTAACAAGATTCTTCAAATTCAAAAATCTTACCGACACTCACTGAGTGTTAGAAAAAAAAGTTATTAATAAAATGTTTAGAACTATTCGTTGTCTACCGGGAACTCTAATCAGAACTCCTCTATTTTGATTTTTTTGGATTTTTCAAAATTTTGCTCTAAGTCAATAGGAACCTAAGGTAACCCTATCTTTTCCAATTTTTCAGAACTCTTTCTAAAAGGCATCAGGAACTCTAGAACTCTTGATTTTAAGTTGAAATACATCATCAGAACTCATTTTCTGAAAAAAGTCCTTGCTGCGTGAAGTTAGCCCAAAAGACTTTTTTTTCGAATTTTAGCCTTAATTCGCCAGAACTATTTTAAAAAAGTATGAGGAACTCTAGAACTCTTGGTTTGCTACCGGGAACTCTCATTTTTTATTAAATTTTCAACAATGATTTTGCTAACTTCACAGGACTCCGAAATGGTTGTGGCGCATTGAAGAGTTCAACAATGATGATGATCGTCATGGCATCATGTATAAAATATGAAGTGTTTTTGAGGCCTAAGTCATCCATGGTAGCTCGTTACATGAGGACACAATCCTTAAAGTATTCTATAATGCACTTCAATACAGAAGTACGAGGTCTTAGAACCTATACTCTTGATATTTGTCAAGCCTTTCCATATTTCTTCCTTTGGAAATCATTCGGTAAAAAATTAGCGATTTAAATAAATAAAAAGCTACAGAGGAAGCCCAGAGCTTAAAGAAAATTGAGGAACTAAGTTTTCAGGTTGGATTGGAGCATTTTTTCCAGGTTGCAATACCTGCTTGAAAACGTTATTTAACCATTTTTGTTTGATGTTCTGTTCAAGTCTTTGTTATTTTTTTTTGCAATTTAATGATACTAACCCTTCGCCAGTTAACGCACAACACGCTTGTATGTGCCACTGATGTTTTTTAATTGAGGTTAAATCCAATTGTCTTGAAATTTCAGCAGCAGACATTGAACCTTTTAAGTCCTTAAACAAAAACATAAAAAAGTTAATCATTCCATTCCATTTTGATTAGACAAAAACTTTACTTGTTTGTTTGCATACACGAGTAGACTAGCTTTGCTAAGGTCTTCGTGTTGCAGCATTCGATATAATTCTTCTCTCGTTACAGCCAATCGCTCTCGATCCGTTGAGTCAATAACCATTATGATGAACTGATCAAAGAGATATATTAATTATTTAAGGGAACAAACAAGGAAATATAAAAAAACTCACTTCTGTATTTGTATAATAGGTACTCCAAGCAGCACGTAAACTCTGTTGACCACCAAGATCCCAAACTAAAAAGTGTATATTCCGCCAGACAACTTCTTCGACATTAGAACCAATTGTTGGGCTGGTGTGCACCACTTCGTTCATTAAATACTGATAAAGAATCGTCGTCTTTCCGGCATTATCCAAGCCAACCATCACTAGTTTATGCTCTGAAAAAAAATTGATTAATTTTTTTTAAATGACATCAAGGAGGGGAGAAAGTTTCCAAGTAACGACTTAAATGGATGTATTAATTTCAATTATCTGTTCATTATACACCTCCTGGCTCCTGATTACATGAAGCAGGCGAGGTTTAATTACGCAGATGTAATGAGAAGAAAATTGTTTTTCTTTTTTTAATTGGTAAGAGAAAATAGATTTAAATTAGACAAAAAAGCGCGTTTGGATCACACGGAGTTGCGAAGACTAATATGTAACTAAGGATGTTTCATTAACAGCTTCCTATCTTTAGATTTAAATAACTCAAAGTGTGTGTGCGTTGTGTTTCTCGTTTGAAAGGCATTTCAAAAACGATGTGTGTTTAAACGTCGTCCAATAGACTCTCTCGGATTTTTTTGGACACTATCACCAGCGAAGATGATTTTTTCAGAAGATCTTACGTTTCGTCGGCAGTCGCGTGTTGGTTGTTTGTTTTTCGTTACACGTGATGTTAAACTCTAATCGTCCATGGTGATTTTGTTAACTATCGCTAATAAAAAGCAACCAATTTGACAGATGTAGGTTAGGTTAGGTTAGAGTGGATGTCTAGATATTGTTGACTCACTTAGACCAAAGGGTCCGAGGGAAAGTTATGAACTTAAACAAATCATTTTGTACTTTTGATGAAGTTTGAGAGACATCTTGTGTCGTTCGTTGCCAAATCAGTGGTATTATCGAAGATGGGGTTACCGATTAAAAATAGATGTAGCTTCAACAAGATGACATCAGCTATCGAAATTGGGAAGTTAGTATTGGACGAATACATTTTTATTTTCAAACAGCATTTTGAAGCTTGTCTCAGTTTTTGAACGGCTTTTGTAAGCAGGAAAATATGAAGCAAATATTGTTCAATTGTTCTTAGAAAATCTAGCCCTAGAACTCGGTTAATGGCCAATCTTTTAAGACCAGTTGTACGAGGATCAACTTTGAACCAGGGCTTTACCAAGAGACGAGAAGGATTACCGGTTCAAATTTGTTTTTTTCCTTGCCTGCGAAATTTCATGTTTGATCTAAATTTTGGTTCGGGTTTTTTGTTGAGATTTCAGCGAATCTTAAGGTGGCGCTACAGTCCAGGTCGGACCAGAGCCTTATCCAACAAACGTCTCCAGTCGGATTGGTCCCTAGCTAGCTGTCTCCAGTTTCGCACGCCAAGTTGGTTGAGGTCCTTTTCCACCTATGTGCTCCTCCTGAGCCGCGGTCTTAATCTTTTGCGAGCGACGTCCTTCCGCGTTGGATTCGAAGACTCTACGGGACGGATCAATATTTTCAATTTGCTAAGTCGTTGCACCTTAACTTTTCTGGCTAGGTCAGGGTTGCTCAACAGCTCGTACATTTATTGGTTGAATATTCGTCTTCTCAGTCCAAGGAAGTAGTAGTAGTAGTAGAAGAGTGATTCTTCGTTTGATTTCAGCGCTATTGTCGTTGCCGGAGATTGTAGCGGATCCTAAGTAGACAAAGTCCTTGACTACCTCGAAGTTAATCTGTCTTTACTGACAGTGGTTCCAAGACATCGATGTTGGGTGTCCTTTCTTATTGACAGTAGTAACTTGGCCTTGGCCTCGGCCTCGTTAACCGCTAGACCCATCACCTGGCCTCCATCTCAAGGCTTACGAATGCTCCACTGACATCACGCTGCGTTTTTTCAATTATGTATGTCAATATCGTCTGCGTATTCTAGTAGCATGACGGACTTTTGAAAGAATGTGTCTCGGGTGATGACGTTGGAGTTTTGTACAGTCTTGATGTTGAAGAAATCGCATAACAGCGCATCGCCATGTATAAAACCTTTTTTAACACCAAATGCATCCGAGAGTTTTTTTCCGACCATGATGGAACAGCTTAGTTTTCCATTTTTATCTTACATGAACGGACGGGTTTTTCTGTGGTGCCAAAAATAGACATTGCTCCATATAGTTGGTCATACTCGGCCTTGAAATCTATGAAAAGGTGGTAGGTATCGATTTGAAATTCCTGGGTCTTCTCCAAGATCTGCCGTAGAGTGAATATTTGATGGATGGTGGACTTTGCGGGTCTGAAAGGAAAAGAACCTATCAGGTTGTTGACAAAAGGCTTCAAACGTTCACACAGCACGAAGGGCAAGATCTTGTAGGCGATGTTTAGGAGACTTATGCCTCTGTAGTAGGTAGTTCAGGGAATCTGTATCTGTATTTAAAAAATGTGTCTATCCTTGTAATCGGGTAATCTAAGGTCATGTGCCCGCCCCCTACAGTCAACTCTAACCTTTTTAAAGTAAAGTCAGAAGAACCATTGCACAAGAAAATTTGAAAATAACCAAATTGAAAGTCAAAAACATTGTTTCTAAGCTGGAGAACTGTAAAATTTTATTTCTCCGACAGTGAACTTTGAATTGAAATAAACTCAAACAACACATTTTGTTTGCTATAACTTTTTTATTCATATTTGCTTAAAAATACATATTCATATGCATAAGATTCATGAGTTTTATGTGCATATTTAATATAACGGGTGTTTTTTTCGAGGTATAGAACTTTAAGTTGACATTACTTTTCAAGAGGGCGACCGATTTAACAGCTGTCAAGTGATTTATTCTCAGATTGGTTTGGCAATTCATCATGAATAGACTGAGACTCACGCCTGCACAACGCTTGCAAATTGTGCAATTTTATTTCGAAAATAATGGTTCTGTACGGAATACGTATCGTGCACTACGTCAATTTTATCGTCGACAAAATCGTCCATCAGAGCAGTTTATTTGATTAACCATGGAACGTTTTCGCACCACGTTTACTCTAATTGATAACTCACATCCCCACAGACGCCGTAGTACGGTGCGTACAGAAGAAGCTATTGCTACTGTAGAGCGTAGTATTGAGGAAAACCCGAATGAGTCCAGTCAATGGTGATCGGTGTAGAGCCATGATTACTAACTTTTTCATTCCTGAATTGAACAATCATGATGTCCAGGAGCTGTCGTTCCAACAAGACGGCGCAACATGTCACACAGCTCGTGCCACAATCGATTAATTTAAAGACACGTTTGGTGACCGCCTAATTTCACGTTTTGGACCTGTGTATTGGCCTCCAAGATCTTGTGATCACACCGCTAGACTATTTTCTGTGAGGTTATGTAAAGTCATTGGTCTATGCGGATAAGCCACAAACGCTTGACCATTTGGAAGACAACATTCGCCTTGTTATTGCCGATATACGTCACAAATGTTGGAAAAAGTCATCGAAAATTGGACGTCCAGATTGGACTACATCCGAGCCATCTGTGGCAGTCATATGCCAGAAATCATATTTAAAATGTAATGCCACAAGATTATCTTTCGAATAAATAAAAAAAATCATGTCAATCCAATATTCCATCGTTGTTTTATTGCAATTGAAAGTTCTATACCTCTAAAAAAAACACCCTTTATATGTCAACCCAGATGCTGAAAACGATAAAAAATTAGTTTGCTCAAGTCGTTAAGTCTGCTAATCCAAAGAAGTATGTATATTAAATTGACGCGCAAGGCGAAATTTCATTAAAATTCTTATGTCACGCTGTTCACGTAGAATGTACACACTGCAAACCAAGCTGTCACACAAGCGCACGTTTCTTTTAATGTCTTCTAGACGGAATAGGAAACTAATTGATAACGTCATAATATGAGAATGTTTTTTTTTTTTTTTGAAATCAACCTAATGCTTTTCAGCACGCACATGACAGTTAGATATGTTTTAACTGATCTTTTGTTTCCTTGAGAATAATAGTTGTTCCGGTTTAATGTTTAACCGCGATCAAAAAGTAACACGTTCCTATGTTTATTGTAATTTTTACAACTTAGTCCGCTAAAAAAAAAAAAACTAAAGAAAAAAAAAACTTTTAAGACAATGGTGAATGCGATTAACATAATTTCAAACAATTTTTTTCTTTTTTTTTCTATTTTTGTTTGTTGTTACCTGTAATTTCTCTTTAGTTGTGCTTTTCTTCTTTAATTAGCCGTGAACAGCATACACAATTTACCATTAACATTGAAGTAGAAACATTTTACAAATTTTTATTTTTGTGGTTTTACTTAAAAAGATATTAATAACGAAAACATACAATGGGTTACCAGATAATCTACCAAGACATTTTGATATTTGATTGAATGTATGGAGATAGCCCCATAAAAATATCCTTCTTTCAAATTGAGTTAGAAACTCAGTATTTTAAGTATAAGTTTATGAGTTTATAAGTACTCAAAGGTTTTTTTTTTCTTTCAATACCCTAATGTAGGGCCTATATTATGCCAAAAACGCAGTGCGAGCATTAGGAAAAGGAGAGAGGGCTTAAAACGAGGAGTCGGTGAATATTGCTTTTGAGTTTCTTAACAATACAATGACTGGGGAAGACATAGTGTGGAAGGGAGTACTAGATTCGTGTAGTACGGCTAAACAACGATTCTCCGTACATGACAGTACGTCCATTTCTGAAAGCGAAAACTACGGGTTAAGCACTGACGGTAAAAGTAACGATAAAACAGAGCGATAAACGAAACGTTTTGACGGAGTTCGAACGAAGTGAATGAGTCAGAGATGTATCTATCACCGATCATTCTTAGAGCTCTTTTTTGTATTCCATCAAAGAGATTAAAGTATGAAGCTGGAGCATCAGCCCAGAGATGGTAGTCGTACTCAAACCTTGGACGGATATACGTTTTTTAGATAGTAGCCAGATCAGATGGGGAGAGAAATTGTTTGCACCGCCTTATGAAATCCAAACATCTTGCGGCATATTTGGCGACATCCGACATTGCTCGTTCCACAAGAGGTGGTCAGTGATGTACATATCGAGAATCTCGAGATGTTCGGTCTCATTGATGCAAGTGCCACTCATGGACAGTTGCAAGGGAGGTATATCTCGCTTTAACGATATGAGACAGCATTGAGTTTTCGAAGCATTAAACTCATTTCAGTTTTTTATTCCCCATTGAACAATGTCAAGAGAAGGAAAGTGAGTCTGGGAACGAATAAGAACAGCAAAGGGTATTATCGTCGGCGAAACAATGTATTGGATTAGAATTTACAGACAAGAGATCATTTATGAAAATTAGAAAGAGGATCGGAGAGGGTTTCAGACTTGGAACCGTCTAATACAACTTGTATAAAATGGTGCGAAAGAAAGTTTATAATCCTACGAAGGAAGAATTCTTTAAAACCGAAAGCAAGCATCTATATATATAAAAGACTAATTCGTTAAATTCCTGTTATATTTTCAGTTGACAACCGGTTGACCGATTTTCAATTTTTTTATTTTAAACTAAAGAGGACTAAGGGCAAAAGGTTTATAACCAAAAAAATGTTTTCAAATCACAAATGGTGCAAATCTTTAAAAATAATGCTTTTTCCACTTCAGCAAAATATATCAATACACGAAAACTCAATTTTGTTTGAAAATTGTTTCAAATATTTTCGTCAAATATTGTTTTTTATCGAAAAAAACGACATTTTTTGTCGTTGAAATGTTCATGTAAGGTTTGTTAAGCAAAGGAAAAATTGAACACGAGATGGAAAATAAAGAAGGCTACAAAAAACATTACTAACTGGGATTTATGTGTGCATAGTTTGGTATAACCCTCTTTATATTTTATTATTTTTGTATTGATGTTTGGAAAACGATTTTGAGTGCTTTTGGATAATCTTATGTCGTTTTCCATTGGCATTTTTTTGACCTTTCCTCTTCTATCTCCAATAGAACGGGTAATGATGTATGTATGTGTCATTCTTCGGACGATTCTGTTTTCAAAACAGAAGAGTTCTGCTCTTC
Organism: Sphaerophoria taeniata; assembly: GCA_943590905.1. NCBI lineage: Eukaryota > Metazoa > Arthropoda > Insecta > Diptera > Syrphidae > Sphaerophoria > Sphaerophoria taeniata. The sequence continues at coordinate 34,504,646 of OX016541.1, forward strand.
TCAGAAGTATTCCGTCTGTCAAAGTCAGTCAAATGGAATGGTTTCAGAAGACTTCTGGACTCTTCCGAATGGACGACCAATGCAAAACGTCATTAGAAACGTCAAAAAAGCCCAATGGAAAACGACATAAGCTTTTGCTTCTGTTCCTCCTGCTTGCTGTTTGCTGGTGTGGGGAGGTAGTTTTGGGCATATTGTAATGTTTTTCGGGGTCCATAAACCATAATGAACAACGGGGCCAATATAGGTTTCATGAATTCTTTTTTAATGAGCTTCGAGCTTTGTTTTTGGATTAGGAGGAAATCCTTTTGGGTTTAAGCGAAGGTCAGGGTGTATAACGAGTGAAGTTTAAATATGATATACGTACAATTTTAGCTTTTCACCCTGTGTTATACACACATAATATGTTAATGATAAAGGGGTCATCATTATATGTGACAGTGACAGCCGTCAATCTTTTGGTAATTATCAGAACAGACAGGTAAATGAATCATGCTTGGGGTGAGATTTGCAGAATTTTAAAGACTGATGTATTCTCGGTACTTTAGTTAAGTCATGAATAGGGCAACCAAAAATATGCTCGAGCATGTTTTTTTTGGAACGTCGAATTTGACAATTGACAAGATAGAAATACGTTTCATGAAAAAACAAACATTTTGGACCCTATTCGTTAGAGCATATTTTAGCATATTTTGTTATAAATGCATTTTTTGCATATTTTGCTTTAAAGTACATATTTTGGCATATTTCATCATTATTTGTAATTTTTTGTTGCAAATGTTAGAGTAAATATTTTTTTTTAAACTTTTTTTTTCGAAAAATTCGCAATGCTATTCAAGTATTTTATCCAAAAGTAACGCATGTCACTTGTGAGGCCCACAGGCTCCATAGAACTTGTGAAACACTTCGATGTGGATTTCCAGAAGTTGATATATTCATCGCAAACGTGAAAAAAGTATATAAAAGCTCCGTCAAGAATAAGGGTATTCAAGGATATTGCAGCGGAAACACCATCACTTCCTTCGCAAACGATTACGACTAATAGGGTATCTTGGAGGGAAGCAGTTTACTGTGTAGAAATGTTTAAAAAAAAGTGGAAAGCCTTTTCGAAACACTACATGAAGAGAAATCAGCTGCAAAACGAGTTGTTAAAAAATTGTTTTAATGAAGTGGCATTAAACGTGCCTTGATATTTCTATCATCCAATTATACATTTTTATTGAAATGTATTGCATAACTGGAAACAAGCAGCCTACTGCTAACATAAAATTATTGATCGGTGCCCAAGTTAAAATTAATACCATCGACTCCAATATCGAAAAAATTAAAAAAATTATCGATATTTCGGAAAAATTATAGGTCTCAAATTGTTTATTATGGCAGAACTTATTCCTATAAAAAAAAACTGCATTTGAAATAATGGCATTAAAGTTTGCACGTATAACTGGCGGATGATGTACCTACAAAAATGTTTTCAGAGAAAAATTTTAAGTAAAACTGTTTTCCTTTATTGCAACAGAAACTTTAACAAATTTTTTTTTATTATTCTGGTTTCCATTTTTGATTTTTGGTATTCATTTAGCTTTTTATGTTTTTGTTTTTTGTTTGTTGTTTTTTTTTCTTTTATGTGTCTCTAAAGATATTTTGACCTGTTTTTTTTTTCTTTGTTTGACAAGTCAATAAACTATAGTAAAAAACACGAAATTTAAGATTTTTTGCTATTTCAAAATTTTTTAGAGCATATAATTGGCTTTTTAGAGCATATTTATAGCGCTATAAATGGTTTTTATAGAGCATATTTTTGGTTGCCCTAGTCATGAATAAGACTTTTTGTTTAGTCTTTTAACTTATAAAAGTTCTTTAACTTGCAGTCAGAGGCCAGGGCCCTATACTTAAAGAGCTACAGAGTAAGGTGGCAAAATTTCTCTATTTGACCATGGAAACAAACGTAAGGCAAACCTTAGATATCTTTTTTGGACACCTTCACATCTATTGATGGTTGTATAGTAATGGGGGGCTCAAACAATGCAACCATATTCAAGGACAGATCTAACAAAAGATACATAAAGTGTTTTAATATATTCGTCCAATATTCTTGATCGACAAAAAAACCGTAAACGTCGTCGATTTACATACATATTTCTTTTTTTTTTAGATTTGTTGCTGAGTTCGAATCACAACTTTTGTACCAGTATAGTGCTTAGCACCGAATTTTGACGGAATGTTCGGGTAGTGGCGTAAATGGGTTTTCAGAATTTTGTAAATTGACCAAGCCGTTTATGAGATATGGCCAGGGTAGCGGGTAGTGGGATATTGGGTAGCTGGGTGCGGATTGACGGTTAGCGGGGTAGCGGTAAGAAGGGTAGCTGGGTAATGGGTAGCAAGAAGAAGAAACTGGTAGCGAGTAGCAGGAAGAGGATAACGGGTAATGTAGTAGCGGGGTACAAAATTTTAGGGCTTTTATTTATCAATTGAGGCAGAACAAAGTCTGCCGGGTCAGCTAGTTGTCGATAAAATAGCAAGATGCCAGGCTTTATCAAATGCCTTTGAAATATCAAGGCAACTAGATATCTATCTTTCTCCAAAACGATGTAAAGATTTGTTCCACTGTCCGGTGAGACAAACCATCAAACCACCAGCGCACCTATTGCTACGAAAGCCGTGCTGCCGGTCATTAGAAAGAAAATACGTTAGCGCAATCGTTCGATAAATTATAAGGAGAAGAGGATTCGCCTTTTTTTTTTGGTATAGGCTGTTTTCCAATAGATGATAGATAGAAAAGCTTACGCAAGGGTTTTGTCAGCGTGGAAGAACATCTTTTCAGAATAATATCAGGGATACCATCTTTTACAGAGAGCTTACAACTGGAGTGTCATTGTCAACGAGCGAAGAGACTAGGAAGAGACAAATTCTTAATGCCTTTGGGACTTTGCAGTACTTATTTTTCGCCTTTTGGTGGTGCAAAAACTTTGTTCGTCGAATATGGGAATTGCAGGCCTTCTTTGCCTATTTAAAATTATTTCAATGCTTGGGACATAAAAACAGACGAACATTTCCACTTTTGGCAACCCTAAAAATTGAACAAACAAGAATGACTTAATCTACCTAACTTTAATCTTAACTAGAAGTCGAAATGGGACAAATTCAAAAAGAATTTGATGTTATAGGTGCTGTAAATGCTAATCTAAAAATATAATAAATTTTGATTTTAGTAGGTGATATTTTGGTTAGAATGCTTACGTTAAAGTTGTAAAGATACGACTAAACTGTTAATACGATGTTCTTCAAAAATGTTGTATCAGCAGCAAAGTGCTATTTGAGGTCAACGTGTTTTGAGTAATAATGTAGTGTGCGGAACCTTAATGACTACCTTGAACGAGTCCAAAAAGTAGTACATTGTATTGGAGACTTGTGACTCGAAAAAGACAATAATCAAGAGACTCTATAGGTAAGAAATAATCAGTAGCAAAAAAAGAACCTAAAGAGTCAAAACTATAAGTCTGTGTGATGACCTGTCGAAAGCTTTGTTTTCCCTTTGTAGAAACCATATCATCCTCTTTCAGATTTTTTAAAGCTTTAAGTGAGAAGTTTATTGCTTTGACAAAAAAAATAATGGGGAAATGCAGAATAGTTTTGTCGTTTTTACTAGCTGTCGTATTCAAAATCACGTCTTTGACAGTAGATTGAGTAGTCTCAGCTCTGCCAATGGTTAAAAGTTTATGTTATCTCTGTAATCAGATCAAACAAATAGAACTTCTTATCCCCATTCTTCTTTTTTTTTTTTTGATTTTGCTAGCCACTTCAAAAGCAAAACAAAACGAATAAACAAGCATTTTCTATTTTTTAAAAGGTCAAGTTGACCTATATCACTTCAGCCCTTAAACGAATTCCAGATTTTGTTTTGTCTTGCTATGAGAATGAGACAATAAATCCCAATGGGGTACTTAATTAAAGCTCACCTTGGAGTCAATCTTTTCGCGTAAACAAACGCTCTTTCTACTTATCTCATAAAAGCTTCGTTGATAAAGTTTTAATTGTTTTATGACAAAAGCAAAACTAAACCTTGTCAACAAAAAAACTTGATGATTTCGTTGAAAACGTGTGTGTGTTCATTTTTGTTGTTTTGTTTTTACACATTGGCACAACGAGTTTATTTTCCCTTCGCTCAATTGAAACAGCGCATTTCTTTCCTCTGCTCATATAAATTCACAACAACCTGAATAGAAAACAGGCCTTTTGTTGTTTACCTCTTCGGATCAATTGTGTCCATTTATCTGTTTTACTCATTTAGTCGTCCATGTGTCGCGGTTATCATGATGGACTCTCATTTTCATTTCATTCGCGGATCAGGTTTCCGGTGCGCATCATTTAACTGAAGAATAATGATGGTGAATTCCAAACAGCGAGGCGGCGATAATCCATTTTCACTTTCTGTCCAATTTATTAGGTCAATGACTCCGCAACTTGTCAGGTTTACGTTTATAATTCGTTTTGATTGTCGTTATGTCGTTTTGACTTCCTACATGATTCCGTTCAACAGATTTATCAGTTCCAATTCGGAATCGTTACTCTGTGTGAATTGTGAATGTGAATTCTTGTTATTAACTTTTATACAGGTTTGTTTGTTTGCTAGGAATGTAAACAAGAGCGTGTTATTTGGGTCTACTTAGTGACAATAAGCTAGCTCTTGCCATTGTGTTTTGATCTTCAAAAAATCAAATAAACACCTACGTAGGTGTTTTGATGAATGTTTCATACACGGAAATGAAAACAATCGTGTTTTTGTTGGCAGTTCAAATAAAAAATTACAATTTAACAAAAAAATAAAAAGTTTGGGTATAACAACCTAAGGTTACCTTGATTTATTTGATTTTTTTTTTGTTTTCATTTAAATGAAAAAAAAAATAGATATGATCTTGTTTGGAAACTTTGGACTTCAGCGAAGCTTTGTACAATGGCCAGATTATCTTCTGGTGCCTGAGTTCAGAAAGTCGATAATGTTTTGCAACTTCACCAAGTCAAATACCTACGTAATTAGTTTGTTATTAACAACAATAATTGGCTTTAAGTTGGTTACGCGTGCTGTGTGGCATGTGGCACCGTCTTGTTGAAACCATTTTGCACAAAAAAGAAATGTTATCATTGCACGATAGCGCCCTCCATTTACAATAACGTTGCGATTCGCATAATATTTGTAGAAATACGTCTCAATTATTAAGCCAGCCCATAATCAGCGACATTCAGTGCATTTTTGCTGGTTGCATTGGTAGTTCTGGCAATTCTTCTGGCTGCTCTTAACAATTCTGTTTGTTTACATATCGATTCATCCAGAAAGAAGCTTTGTCACAAAATAAATTTGTTTCATAAAAAAATGGATCTTCAGCAAAATTTGGATAGATGTTCGGAATCGGCAAACAATCTCATGTCCTTTCCATTCTTCACACTCACCTCTCAGGGGTTGTTGACGAGTTCTAGAGTATAATGGCTGAAACACAAACACGCTTTAGCTTTGGCTTCGCTTGACGTTTATGAGTTCAGCTTTAGGAATTCTTTGCATGTTACGTACCTAATGTGACTCCAAACGGAAGCTCTAGGTCAAAATGCTGATTATTTGCTTTGTCTGACAGCTCAACAGCTGTAAAAAAAAGCGGACGCAAAATTCATTTTTCTTTTGGAGGGATGACGATGAGAAGGAGAAATGTCATTCAAAGCAAATCGAAGCGTAACGTAGACGAACACGAAGGTAAGCGTCTTTGTGTTTCAGCCGTAAGTTATTTAGGACTTGATTTGTTGAAGCACAATGCACACGATTTCCAAATTATTTTTAAGAATGAAAACAATACTGTTTTTTCTGATAAATTGCAGATCAGAGAAGAGAGGTTGGAAACTAAGTTGTCAAAATTAGTTTAGCCTACAAGCTGAGAAGCCGGGAATGCTGAGAGTGTATCGTGTCGTTTTGCTGCAATAAATATTCACGTTGATTTCACAGCTAAGCAGGCTCTAAGTGAAACCCAAGTAGGTGAGGGTATAACTTAGGCCCATTCTTCCATCCCTACCATGACCAGCCAACTGGGTAGGTCTCAATTATTTTTTTAGGATCTTTAACTGGTCAATATGCTTCCTCGATAGTGACGTAGATTCCAGTGCAGATATTACAAGTTTAATTCTTCTGGGAATGAGAACTTTTATCTTGAATCTGGTTAAAAGAATCAAACCCAAAGAGAACAGATGGTTTGATATGAGAGGTTATCAGGGCCAGCCGTTGTTACAAAGTCAACCCTACCGAAAAAAAACCAGAATAAGTTTAAGCAAGTCAGGAAGGAATACAATATGAGCATTGGTCGACGGACCAAGTTTATCCATGACCAAAAATTAAGACAAAAAATACTGCAATGTCCCAAAGGCAGTAAGAATTTTTAGTCATTTGTGAAAAACACGGAGTATTCTTTTTCTTCCTCAGTCCCTAAGCTAACCTTTTCACTAAGCGGTTCGCCTCCAGTTAAACGCTGCTAGAGAGTGGCATGACTCCCCCAGTTCTTGAGCGCGGCAATGATTCCATGGGACAAATCTTCTTTCGCACTCGTGCTGCGGCGAAAGTCCTTAAATATCTCAATATAAATAAATTCGCTGGTCCGGCTGGTATTCCCGCTTTTATTCTGAAAAGGTATTGTTACAAGCTGGCGAAACGCTTGCATAAGCTTTTCCATCTGTAATATTCTTCTGGGCGAGTTCCGAGTGCTTAGTTGAAAAACAGCCAAAAAAGGTGAATCTTCCTCTCCACCCAATTAGGTATCGTCCGATGGCACTAAGTCCCTTATTTCTAAAATCATGGAAACGCTGATAAATTTTCAACTTAAGAAATATCTTGAGGAATGAAAGCTTCTTAATGACCGGCAGTACGGCTTTCGTAGCAATAGGTCCACAGGTGATTTGTTTTCACCGAACAGTGGGACAAATCTTTACATCGTTTTGGAGAAAATTAGATTGTTGCGCTTGAAATTTCAAAGTCATTTGAAATCCCTTCTTCGTTGGATTAGAAACTTCCTTACAAACAGTTTTATACAAGTTGTATAAAACGGGTTCAACTCTGAAACCCAAAACATAAATGCTGGTGTGCCGCAGGGCTCTGTTTCGTCCCCGACCATCTTCTGTTGTAAATTACTAAAATACGCCAATAGATTGTTTTGCTGACGGTAGTGTCCTAAGCTTTTCATATTCGTTCCCAGACTCACATCCGTCCTCTTCGGATGTGGAATTGCAACGGCAAAATATGATAAGCTCATTACCTCTGACTTTAACAGCATTGTACAATGGGAAATAAAAAGCCGAGTAGAGTTTTATGCTTCGAAAGTCAACGCTGTCTTGTGTCATTAAAGCGAGAACCCCCTTGCCACTGTCCAGTGTCCATGTCATGTCATGTTTGACTGAAGAATTTCAACAACCCTTTTATCTTCTTTGATAGAGTTGAGGGGTTACGAATAACCTCTTCTTCCCTTCAAAAAATGTGTTTAATTTTTCCTGATTTTATGGCAAACTTGTCTGCTGTATTGAGATACCAAAAATTAAAGTACTGCTGCTTTGTTTCTTATCTCAGACATTTACCACCTGTCACAAATTACTCTCATGTAGGCAATCTCAAATTTCAAAGGCCATTGACATACTGCAGGTAGGTCGAAGGTTCCCGTCTATTCATCAAAAATGCAAGACTTCTTTGTCCTTCAATTTCAGTCTGCTTACGAACACCTGCATGCATGTCAGGTAGGTACTAATTTTGCAATGCCAGACTGTGATTTTCTCGGAAAAAACTTGGGTGCATATTTATTTCTTTCTATGGAAAAAAACTCAAATCAAAATGTCTAAATGCCGAGCTTAAACTTCGCCTGATAACCTTATGACTCAAATGTTTTCGTTTCGCACTCTACTTTCATTTAATAATTTATTTCTGTTATCGAATGGAATCGCTAGAAGGAGAAACAAAACAGACAAAAAGTAAAATTCATTCAAAAATTATGCAAATCAAAAAGAATCACATAATTTGTTCAAAAAGCTACTTTTACTTTTTTTATGAGTAAGGCCCTCATGAGGAGCGGCGAGAGAGAACAGCTGGGCAGTGGTTCATTGTTAAGTGGCAGTGAGTGCCCGCAGACGACCTTTGATAATAAATGAAATCAAATATCAAACAAACCATTTTTAATCGGCTGTTTGAATTTACAGAACCAATCGTTTGTTCATTTTCATATCAGCTTTGTTCAGCGAGAAAAAAGACAGCACAGTACAGCACAGCACAGCACAGTACAGCACAGCTGCATGAGAAATGTCAGAACAGTTTGGAACAGTTTAGAACAGAAAATGTGTTCTACCTAAAAAGATGGAACAGAAAATCCTGTTCTAAACTGTTCCAAACTGTTCTAGACAGACTCAATGAACACGAAAGCAGAACAGTTTGGAACAGCAAATGTGTCAATGAACACCAAAAAGCTGTACTTTTCTGTTCCAAACTGTGCCAAAGTGTGCAGAACAGTGTCGCTGAACATACCTATCAATTGATAAGATGGACTCGAATATTCGTCACTAAAGCTACATACTGTATAAAGAATTGTACAGAAACTTACCCTCGTTGCCGAACATGCTCCAAATCTTTGAAATCAGCAGACCCATTGTGATATTTTTTTTATTTGAAATTATTTACAGCAGCAGTATCCAAAAATGAATGTTAATCGAATCGAGCTAATTGTCTCGAGTTGTTTCGCAAAAATCAACTTTCACTGATTAATCCACCGATTGGCACAAACGAAGACAATGAAAAAGGCCAAAATATTTGCAATTCTTTTGTGTTTCTTGTTTTATAATAAAAATTATGCATCGAGGCCATGCAAGGCCTTTTCGGACAAGAATTTAGATTGTAATTGTAACTGTTGGATTGGTTAATTATGCTAAACCCGCGACAACGGGAACAATGTCTAATTAGTGTACAGTAGTTAATTTTCTTATTAATTTCAAACATTTAAGTTGTGTCGAACTTCTTTGTCAAGATATTTGTATCATTTCTGTGATTTCAAGAAAATATTTTATGTTGAATTTATATTTATTGATGAAGAAGAAAATGGGTTATTATTTCATTATGAAATATTCTAATTTAATTATCAACTTAAACACGATTTGAGAAAAAAAAATGCACTTTTTATTCACCGAATAGAACCAAAGACGTTTGCTTGAGCTGCCATATTACGCCATTTTGGTTTTGATTTTTTTTTATTATATCAAGTGTCAAAGTTTGAAAAGAGTCTCTATTGGTTCGAGAATCGTAGAAAGCTGCCAGGCAAACATTTTTAATTGCCCTATCATCGAATCACCGTTTACACTCGACGCTTTTGATCAAGGCAATTTTTGTTTGATGGATTATGGAGAAGTTGAGGAGATGCGAAAAGATAGGAAATTATATTATATAATTCTTCTTTTATACGAAAATAAAACACTTATCAATCCAGATCCGTATTAGACGTTGCACTGGATGTCTTTTTTCTCCCCACATTCATTATAATCATTTTGGATTTTTGCTCGTTGGGGAGCTTATACCAATAGTATTGGAAAATCACGTAATGTAAACGATTCATTAATAGTCGGTTGTCGGTCATACAACGTAAAAATTAAAAATAAATAGAGTAGCGCGACAGCTCTAAGCCAAGGCCGAAGTGGCCTACTCTCAGTCAACAATTCTCTGAGTGCGTGTGAAGAATTGAGGGGACCTACAGTTTAACGCCGATTCCGAACGGCAAAGTTGAGTAGCACTTTTTCATGAATGATACTCTTGGAAGTGTTGTCAGTTTTCCGCAAGAAGCAGTACCCGTGAAAGATGAAATAAAAACCTTATGGGCACGAGTAGGACTCGAACCCACGACGTTCTGCCTAGCAGCTAACGCACTTATCCACTAAGCCACGGGCACTTGTCATACAATGAATCACAATCAAATTCATGCATTCTAAGAAAAATGCCATAGCTCACTACAATATAAATCTAAATCCAGTGTAATCCTACCCCCTTTAAACCTATAAAATTAGAATAATTTTATTAATCTGGCAGCTCCACAGGAAAATCATGTCCGATTTTCCAAACGCACCCTTCAAAGTTCCATTCACAGTAGCGATTCTTCCTTTTGACATTTCAAAAACCAGACAGAAACCTACTGTCAAAATTGCGCGTTGTTATATACATTTTTTTGTGTGGCCTCGTCGTCGCCGTCGTCTAATAGTTTTCGCAAAAAACAGAAAGAAAAAAGGATTTTTTTTAATTTTTAACAAAATATCAGAAGCAAATGAAAATAAATTATAACCAAACAAACTCATAAGTCTGAAGAAAGTGTATTTCTTTTTTTATTTTTCTACACAAAACCAGCCCACTAACAGAATCAAGTGCAAAGAAAAAGTCTGCTCCGCGTGTGCATTTCAATTTTTTTCAAAACAAGAAAAAATCATTTTCTCAAGTCGGTCGAGAAAAACCCATAAAATCGGCAAACAGAAAAATCGAAAATTCGTCTCCGATTCGCAACTAAATTTGGAATTTTAAATCAAATTGCAGAGAAAAATGATGTGAAAGCCAAGCAGAACAAAAACCTATAAATAAAGAAAAGAAAATTTAATTTTAATTTTTTCTTTTAGTTTTTTTTCTTTTTTGTGTTTCTTTTTGTTTGTTTGAGTTTGGTATTTCGTTCAATTTAAAGTTCTGAGTTCTTAATTTCTTAAGTTTGTTTTAACAAACTTAAATTTTGTTCATAAATTAAAGAAGACATCAATCGAGTTAAAGGTAAGCTCCCCATTTAAGTTGGGGTTAGGGTAGGATGTAGATAAAGTTCTGTGTTGTTTTTTTCGTTTACTGCCTCTTTCTTGTCCTCCGTCCGTTCTCTCACTCTTTCGACTTCTTCTTTTGGCCCCCTATGTACTGGGGCTTCTGCATTTGACGGCTCCAATGCCATTGACCGCATATTTTGACATTTGTGAAGTTTCATTTGGCGTTTGGCGTTTAGAACACAGAAGCAGAAGGCCCAACATACGAAGTACGGGGCTGTTTTGGGGAGAATTTCTCAAATGCGTCATTTTTTTCGCAACTGAATTACAGAACGCAATTGGAAAAGAAACAATTGCATTCTTTGACCAAACATTTAACAAAAGAACAATCAAACGTGATAACAAAGTTATTTTCACATTCGAACGGGCAAAACTAACCGACTAAGAAAAGAATATTAATAAACTTCCTGCTGGAACATAAGATGGGAGTACAGAGCAGTTAGTTGTCCTTAGACCTAATCCAAAGCACATCTTGAATCTTGAGTTTCCATTTGTTTAAATAAAACTTTTGTGTTGTTTTTGATTTTGCAGTTATGTCATCCACCGCTGGTAAACGTAAAGAAATCTACAAATACTTGGCACCATGGCCTCTTTACTCAATGAACTGGAGTGTTCGTCCAGATAAAAGATTTCGCCTTGCACTCGGCAGTTTCATTGAAGAATACAACAACAAAGTCCAAATAATTAGTTTAGATGAAGAGACAAGCGAGTTTAGTCCCAAAAGGTGAGTAAAGCAGCAAGGCATGGCCTTCGAATTTCTTGAAGATGATTGTGGTGCTCATTGATTTTTGTGTATATTTGTTTGTTTTGCAGCACCTTTGATCATCCATATCCAACAACAAAAATTATGTGGATACCGGATTCGAAGGGCATATATCCGGACTTGCTAGCAACTAGTGGTGAGCAATAATAAAAGACATGTAACAATGTAACATCACTCATTTTTAAAACAACAAATGAAACACTAAATGATAATATTTTCTTTGACTCACTGATGGTTAGGTAGAATTAGAAACTCCACAATTAGGGTTGGTTAGTTGTGCGGTGACCTCGATGCACAACTTCAAATATAGAGATTTACAAATTCCGGACACCTCCGAACTTTGTGTCATTCAATTTGTAGATCATTGTCAATCTTTCGATTTGTCAGCAACCTCTGGAAAGCCTTTCAAAAAATTCAAAATCCAATAAAAGTTGCTGAGGAGGTTCAAGTGTTCCCACCAAAGCACTTCCAAGAAATGAAGGATGCGGATTTTTTTTTGTTTTTTAGAACCAACGGTAGCGTTAGCGTCCCCAGTTCTAGTTCTTTCTTGCCGTTTTTCCGGCTCTCACTCTTGCAGTTACAAAAGACTTGAGCTTCAAATGTGTAAGCAAACGCATCACAACGATCTAAACTCGGCCACATTAGGCTAATATAACGCAAAGCTGGGAAAAAGGACATCTTTGGTGGAACAGTCGGAAAGCACGACACCACATCCGACAACGGATTCACACTGCTCGACATTGCTGCGGGACGAATCGTGGTAGCCGACATATGGTTCCCACATCTCAACATCCATAAAGAATCCCGATAAATTAACTGTAAACATGATTGATGTGATCCACGGAAGGCACTTTTCCAACATTCTAGATGTACGAACTCCCCGACTAGCTAACATCGACTCGGTCCACTACCTCGTCTTAGCCAGATCCTTCTCTGATCGAGTGTCAAGTAACCTCTTAAGGAGTCCTATGCCGCCAACATCAAGTATCGAGGACCAGTGGAAAGCAGTTAGGAATGTCGCCTGTTATGTGTTGGGTTTCACGCAGCCACCAAAGCGAAACCAACCATGCCAAGCAGGAGGCATACAAAGCGGCGCTGCATAGAAGGACAAGAGCTGCTCGTGACCTCTAAGAGCAAAAGAGGAAAGAGGAACGCCGCCGGCTTCACAGAAGAAAAAAAAGCGTCAGATCGAAGATGTTGAGAGAGCCAGGAATGATGTTCGGAAGTTTTACAGAAAGGTTAAACAGTTGGTCATCGAACAAGAACCTATGCCTGCTGAAATGAGCAGGGGAACATTATATTAAAATCCCAGTCGAACAATTCCGTGAACTCGACTTAGACGAATTGAAATCGGCAATATCACGACTGAGATCCAACAAAAACGCTGAAGCAGCAGACGACCAAATCATCTGTTAGATATGGCCGGGAAAATGTATGCCCGATGAATAGAACCTCAGCATTGTTTCCCCGATCCTGAAGAAGGTAGATCCTCTAAACTGGACCAACTATAGAGAAATCAGGGTCCTTAAGATCGCTTAAAGCCTTAATATGTGAGCGTCTGAAGCCTTTCGTCAACAATCTTATTGGTCCTTATCAATGTGGCTTCAGACCAGTAAAGTCAACCATCGACCAAATTTTCACTTTGCGGCAGATCCTGAAAAAAAAACTCTGAACTCCAAATCGACACCCACCACCTTTTTATCGATTTTAAGGCCGCGTATGACAGCATCTACGGAGACGAACTAGACGAATAGAACTCACGCTGCGCCATCAAGATTGGCAACGAGCTTACAGAATCTTTCGATGTCAAAAAAAGGCTTCAGACAAGGCGATGCGCTGTCATGCGATTTCTTAAACATCTTGCTTGAGAAGATAGGGCAAAACTCCACCGTCAACACCGTCTTCCAAAAGTCTGTTCAACTTCTCGCGTACGCCGATCATATTGACATAATGGGAAGAACACAGCGTAATGTCAATGGCGCCTTCGTGAGGATTGAGAAGCGGCAAAAATAGATTTAGCGGTAGATGAGGGCAAATCGAAGTACATATATGCTGTCTTCGAGGAAGGTTACACAACATCGACAGAATGTCACAATAGACGCTTATATCTTCGAAGTCGTAGAGGAGTTTGTCTACCTAGGCTCCGCTAATAACACCAGTTTCGAGATCAGTCTAAGGGTAACTCTTGCTTATCGCTGTTGGATGAAAGTGCCTTGGCCTGTTTTGAGAGGAAAGTTCTTCGTGTGAATTGATGGAGAATGAAGAAGGAGATTTAACAGCGAGCTTTAAAGGTTGTACAACGACACGGACCCAGCCACCTTAAGTAAAACGTTTGAGAATATTAAGACTGAAACCGCGAAGATCGTTTAAAGAGTGGAAAACAAGGTGTTACCTGGTCAGAGCGTCACAAGTGGTAGTAACAATGTTGAAGACCTAATGTACCTTGGCTTCGCTATCAACACAAATATCAACCTCATTTCTGAGATCAAACGAAGAATTAATCTTGCCTAATCTCTTGTTCTAAGATGGAAATTGAGAAGCGAAGCTCTCCTTAGATGAACCAAAGTGGCTCTGTACAAAACTCATCCTGCCTGAAGGCTGTCGTAGAAGAAGTCTTCCTTGTCTAGATAATCGACATAAAATGCTTCTCACCTATTTCTATCGCTAACCGGAACCCTTCAAGCTTGATTTTTATATGACAACTGCCTCACGGTAGACTGGTTGTATCGTTTCCTTAATCGTCCTCCCTTCTACTAATTCGAATTTGAGCTCATTTACCTTGAAAGTTGTTCTTCTTCACCCAACTGTTGTAGCAGCCATGTACTTAATTTTTACTTTTTATATACAGAACCAGCTGCCTGCTAGATCTGGTTCCTTCCAAAGATTGTGTTAGGAGCCTATAATAGGCACTGGTTGTCTCTCTGTAAAATCTTTCAGTCACATAAACCTCTCAATGGTCGTGGCCATGGTCAGCCTACATAGTTAGTCAGGTTATTTGAGATGTAGATTTCTCTTTTGACGTTAGTTTTTAAATTGTCTGCTTAGCGTGAGCCATTTTCAGGTGCCTTAATCTCTATTTCTGTTTGATGAATATGAACCTAGTTGCATTATCAGTCATTGTACATTTTATTTAAATAATAAAAACCTCGATTTATCCAGGTGATTATCTTCGAGTTTGGCGTGCCGGAGAACCAGACACACGACTAGAATGCGTTCTCAATAACAACAAAAACAGTGATTTCTGTGCACCATTAACATCATTCGATTGGAACGAAGTCGATCCAAATCTAGTTGGTACATCATCAATCGACACAACATGCACAATCTGGGGACTAGAAACCGGACAAGTAAGTTAAATTCACTCAAATCTTCATCATTGAAAAATAAACAAAAAATCTCTTTTTAGCCTCACGGACGAGTATATGTTGCTGGACATGTCAAAACACAACTCATTGCTCACGACAAAGAAGTGTATGATATTGCATTTTCAAGAGCGGGTGGCGGTCGCGACATGTTCGCTTCAGTTGGTGCTGATGGTTCAGTGCGTATGTTTGATTTGAGGCATTTAGAGCATTCAACTATTATATATGAGGTACTTCTTCTCTAATCAATGTCACAACAAAGCTATAAACTTGTTTTTTAAAGGATCCAGCTCATACGGCTTTACTTAGATTAGCCTGGAACAAACAGGATCCAAATTATTTAGCAACAGTAGCGATGGATTCGTGTGAAGTTATTATTTTAGATGTTCGTGTTCCTTGTACACCTGTTGCAAGACTGAGCAATCATAGAGCGTGCGTTAACGGTATAGCGTGGGCGCCGCACAGGTATGTTTGACTTTCACTTAAAGTTCTTAATCCTCTGATAAGTAGACAGCGTCAAGTCAATTAGTTCTAAAAGGCATTCATTCGCTTTTAGATCGAGAATCCTATTTTAGAGAATGAAGAAGCTAAATCAATGGCTTGCTAAATCAAACTCTAAAACGTGGGAAAACCACTTGTAGGCTGGATGAACAATGAAATTGTAAATTCCAATGCTATGAATCTTCCACCCACTTCCTTTCACAAACACTGAATAACATATCATTTGAACTTACTTAATTTCAGTTCCTGTCACATATGCACTGCCGGTGATGATCACCAAGCACTGATTTGGGATATTCAGCAAATGCCACGTGCAATTGAGGATCCAATTTTAGCATACACTGCAGCCGAAGGTGAAGTTAATCAAATTCAATGGGGCGCAACACAGCCCGATTGGATTGCTATATGCTACAACAAAGCGTGTGAAATATTGCGCGTGTAATAAAATTGAACAAACAAACAACAACATCCCATGAAACACACTACATTTACCCTTTTCCTACTCCTTCCTCCTTGTCCTCTGTCCTCTGTCCTTCACCATCACAATGCACATACAAAAAAACATCTATGACTTGTAATTTATTCATCCCCTAAGTTTTAATTTTATAATTTATAAACAAAACAAGAAAAAAAATATAAAAAATAAGAAATAATTATATGACGAAAATGACTGTGTACATCAACAAAAAAAAAAACTAAAAGTAAACTTAAAAAAAAAAAAAAACAAACATTCAACTTCTTGAAGTTGACTCTTGTTATTTTAATTCCTCTCCCTCCTCCTTTGCAATGCAATGAGGTGAAAAAGTAATATTTATAAATTTTAATTTTTAACACGATTTTTATTTCTAAGTCTATTGCTATTAAAAATAGTTGTACACATCGTATGTTTCAAGTCATGTTTTATTGCTACACACACATACGAAAAATTATTATTTATTAATGCGATGATAGCATAGCGTTATTGTTGAAGTAGGATTTTAGGTTCATTCACATGAATTAGAATTTTTTGTATAATTATCAGAATTTTGCAATCTCACTCACCAATTGAGTTGATCACATTTTTAGAGTCGTCGGTTTTGTTTCCACTTTCAGAGTGAATCAGAAAACAGCCGTCAAGGTAACTTTGAATCAAATTCTCATAGCGTTTTCTTCCAGTGTAGTTCTAATAGGATGTAGGGCTTTCAGTTATTGACATCTTTTTTTAAATTTAAATTTAGGTTTCTGATTTTTGAGGCAGCGAGTGGGATTGAATGTATGTGTACTTAACTCCTCTTTATCTGAACGTTGAGCTGTGTCTTATGGTGCTAGAATGTTGGGTTCCGGGCCACAGAGACATCATAGGGAATCGTAGGGCTGATGAAGACGCTAAAAATGGAACGTCATACCTACCGCACCTGAAAGAGAAACAATAGGTATACCGATAGCTACATCTAAAATCATGCTAAAAGAAAACATCTAAACGACAGCAAGCTCTTGGTGGTATATTTTACCTACACGCGCAGCCACCAAACTCATATGGACGTCACTTAATTTAAAGCGCTCCAAAGACTTGTTATCTTAAAGCGGACCTTACATTAGCTCCTTAATAGGCGTCCTCACAGGACACTGTCTGATAGGCAAATATGCAATACGACTTGGTGTAGCCTCAAGTGATTTCTGCAGGAGCTGTATGTACGAAGAAGAGGAGGAAACAATCTTTCACCTTCCCTGCACATGTCTTGCTCTGTCTAAGACAAAAACTTCACCTGGGAGAATATTTCTATGACAATCCGAGTGAACTAGCTAACATAGAAATTAAATTTATGTACATATTTGAACAACGATAGCAACTTAGAGGTGCTTCCACCTTTTCCGTCAATTCCTTTGTTTGGCTGGAGTTATAGCTATTTCACGGGTGCCAAATTAAATTAAATTTCTTCTTCGCTTTATAGAAAGCTCAAAATGGTTCGACTAGAAGGAAGTAATTCCCTAGATTCATGTGGTATCGCAATGGTCCTTTTCTTTCGGCCTAATCGTGTGGATCCTAACTTTAACCTAACCTTTACCTAACCTAGGGGCCCGTGGCGTAGTGGTTTGTGCGTTGGCTGCTACGCAGAACGCGTAGGTTCGAATCCTGCTCGTGCCCATACAGTTTTTATTTCATCTTTCACGGGTACTGCCTCTTGCAAAGAACTGACAACACTTCCAAGAGTATCAATCTGTCATGAAAAAGCGCTTCTCAACTTTGCCGTTCGGAATCGGCGTTAAATTGTAGGTCCCCTCAATTCTTCACACGCACTTAGAGAATTGTTGATGAGAGTAAGCCACTTAGGCCTTGGCTCTTCAAGAGCTGTCGCGCTACTCTATTTATTTATTTATTTCTTACCTAACCTATTGCGCTACCAAACTTGCTTTAACATGCAATAAGATCACATGTTTATAAGCGAAATCATCGAGAGCTGAAGCCTTTTGTAGAAGGCAAGCCCTCTTTCAATCATTTCCTAAGCAAAGTTATACCAGTGGCATAAAATGCGTTCTGAATCTGGCGAAAAACTTACAGCGCTTCCAAGAGTACCATTTGTAATGACAACTGGAATCGGCATAAAATTGTAGGCCCAACAATTATTTTTTACTCAAAAGGAGCAAAATCCACTTAGGCCTTGTTTCTACGGTGCGTAGTTGTAGTGATGCCCTATCTAATAAATTGATAGAAAGGTTTAGCAGTGAAAAATTCAATCTCTAACAAGTTGTAAGATAATAAGTTATAAAATTTGTTTCTTGACTTTTTTCAATACAATAGATAATTAGATATGGCCAGATCTGGTCTGGCCAAGGCGAATGATTCAGTCCGAGGTCTGAATGCTAGAGCAGAACACAATTCGTTAGTTTTTCGGTTATGTAAATTATAAAGCAACATAGAGGATGTGTGGGTTTTTTAAGTTGATCTTTCATGGGTATTGCCTCATACGATGAACTGATAAAACTTCCGACTCTGAGAGTAATAATTAGTCGCGCACCAGAGTTTTTCAACTAGCCGGAAAAATGAAATTGTCAAAGGATGTAAGCCATTAAGGTCTTTGGCTTGGAGTTGTCGCGCCATCTCTGTTATAATATTGTTTGGTCTAACGGGCCAAGCTTTAGATCTGAGGTCTTATTTTTTGTTTTAAAGTACTCATTCTATGTTCTATTTAGTACTTTTTGAGGAAACAATTGCTTTCAGCATAATACAAATTCCCCTCTTTTCTACTCCCTGAATTTGGGAGTAACGATTTTGCTTTGCCTCGTGGAAAGGACAAGAAATAGGACAAAAGTGGTGAAGTAAAGGGTCCGCCAAATAACTTTTTTTTTTTGAAAATGCTATAAAAAAAAAACTACTGAATATTTCTAATTTCTTTTTTTATTTGAAAGTACAATCCTTCCGGTTAGTAATAAAAAATAATTGCATTCAAATGGTTGCCTCGGCTGGCCATGCAGTAGCCTACACGACCGGTCCAATTTTTAGGCACATTATCGTAAAACATCGATTGTAGCTTCGGCTGTGTGGCACGTAGCGCCACCGTCCTGTTGAAACCAATTGTTGCCAATGTCCTCCTCTTCAATTTTTCTGAACAAAAATTCGTTCAACATGGCCCGATAACGATCGCCATTGTCTGTAACGGCCACTCCTTGCTCATTTTCGAAGAAAAATGGCCGAATTATGCCTCTGGACCAAAATCCACACGCACACTCTCTGCCACAGCAGCAATATTCTCGGGTGTAGCTGTACGCACTGTTTTTGGCTTTTCACGCGTTGGTTTATCGATGAGGATGCCAGTCTCTTTCACTTTTTTCACAAGATAACGAAGATACGGAGCTGACGGTGCTTCTCTTCTTCCAAAATCCGTACGCAATTTTCGCACACATTCTGCAACATTACCATGATTTTCGAAGTAATGTCGCAATATTTCCCAGCGTTGTTCAAGCGTATACACAACCAAATTCGTTCAGCAGAAGGATAAAACTAATTATCTGTCAAATCAGACATGAGCTAAGTATTACCATTCACGAAATAAGCACTAGTTGAAAAAAAAAGAAAAAACGTTATATGGCGGACCCTTTATTTTAATCTTGGATTTCTCCAAGTAACTGATCAATTTTCTTACAAAATTATTCGGTCTGTCGAAATCGAAACAACACGACGGCGATAACGATGTTATGTGTGCAAGAACGAATTCTTCTTTTTATGAGCCATAATAAAACGATTTGGTATGCGAGTTCAAGGAAGTCACTGAGTAAGTTTAAGTGCAATGTTAAACTGTTTAACGATATAGAAAAGGTTGACGAACTTCTTCTTAAAACCCACTTAAAGGTACTATTTTGTTTATTTTTAAGCTCTTCGTTTTCTGGAATTAGGAAGATAGTCGTATTACGGGTAACTGAAACGGAAGAGATGAGTAGGTATGTTGAGGGTCCTTCCATCTGCAATGCCTTACAACTCCTCCTGGTCCTCCACTTCTTAAACCAATAACAAAGATTTTGTTTGTAAAACATTTTACTTATTTAAAACAACCACATACAATGTAAGGATGTAAACATAAACATGAATTATTATATTGCACTCATTAAACTCTTAATACCGTAAATTTTGTTTTTCATGAAAATAACGCAATAGCAATATATTCAACAACAACAAAATCTGCAGTTAAAGGAAATAATTAACATTATATAAAAAAAGAAATAAAATAAATAACATACTCATTATAAAATCAAGACAACCAATAGAACTGAACTAAAATTATATTTAAAAACAAATAATTAAAAAACAGGTTATTTAAAAATAAAAAAAATAAAAATTACATGAGAGAGAAAAACAAGATTGTTGCCAAAAACAGTAAAACAAAAAATAAAAATAAAACAATAAAATTTAAACAAAACAGAAACAACAACCAAAAACAAAACTTTTTTCTTATTAACAGGAGTTTTTATGTTGCTGTCTTTTACTTTTTTTATTTTTATTATTTTTTGATGAGATATACATTGTACCACAAAATAAAATAAAGTAAAAAGACTTTAGATGCCGATTTAAAGAAAAAAAAATTAAAATAATTTATTTTACAAAACAACATCTAATTAAACTATATTTTACAAAGTCTCAATGAAAACAATTTTACTGATCAACAACAGAATCTTAAGTAATAAAATAAATCAACAAAGAAATGAACAAAAGTATGAAGCGAACACAAAAACGATTAGATATTTTTTCACTTAAAATAATGGTTTAAATATTAACAATTATATTATCATTAAATCAATTACACAAAAACTATAATAAAACAAAAATATAAACAAACAGCATAATCACCCAACTTAGATTTTGTAGAATGCATAAAAAACATATAGTTTCCACACTTATAAGAAAAAAGAAAATTAGCATTAAAACGATTTAACGACGCTCTTGGTTATAAGTGTCCACTTCAGTTTTTTTTTTTTTTTTGTAAATTTTTAGTTTGTATATTTTGTGTATGTCTTCCATCGATCTTATACACAAATTGAAGCTTAACAAAAAAACGCGGCATGGTTGCCTTCATGTACGTGAAGTAAAAAAAATAGCACCTAGAAGCTAGGTGTGACCCACTTATGTTCTTTAAGTGATTCTTGAATTTGACAATTTTCGGTAAAGCAATTAAAATCGTTAATGTTGAAAATTCCAAAAACAAACATTTAAAATAAAACCTCCAAACTGTATTATACTTGAAACACCATGAACCATGACCCACCAACTGAATCTCGAGCGTTATCGTCATGAGAAAAGTCATCAAAGCAATAATTCACGCTGTCATAACTCATGATTAGAAGCAAAACAAACAGATTTAAAAATGTCATTGGAATCGGGTTTAAAAGTGATCTAACTAAAATCCTTAAACTTATGCATAGGTACCACATACAAAAAAAGGGCCAATAATCGGTTTAAATTATTTCCTCTAGATGTGCTACAAAACATCGAAAGTTCATTTCAAACAACTTTCAACTCACCTACTACATCATTTTCGCGTAACTTTGAATATTTTACGGAATTGAAGACATCGATTTTCGGATAACAGATGAGTTTAAAAGCGAGATGGGAAACCAAGCTGTCAAAATGACAATGCCTACAAGCCTACAGTAAACTTGAGCATACCACCTCATTTTTGTTGCTGTTTTTTCTCATTTATTCACATACACGAGGTAACGGTAAAATAAAATTTGTGGTATCCGGAGGGTAAAACGTAAGTCAGTTTCCGATCTACACTCCGCTTCAACTGAATAAGAACACATTTTTTCAAAAGTTTGCTGTCCATTTTTTCTTCACTTTGAAAGTTAATGCATCATTTGATGATGGTAACCGATAGCTTATGATGTTAAGAAAACAAATCAAAAAGAACAATTTAAAAAGGACCACTAGTTTTTCCCTGGCTCTCATGCAAAGCTTTCCAGATTGAAAAACTCAGTTTTTTTTTGCGTCAACTGAATAAGCACAACTTTTAAAAATGCAAATAAAATCTAACAGAAAGAAATGAACAAGATTTTCATTAAATATTTTTTTTATTGGTTATTTCAAGTATTGGGTACCACCACCTTTATTCTTGATTACTTCATAAATTCGGGCTGGCATGGAATCGTACAAACTCTTTAAGAAGTCCAGCGAAATTTATCTCCATGGTAACTTAGTGGCTGCAATAAGCGATTCTCTGCCCTCAAACTGACGGCCTGACTCATAAACTTTACGTACCAACTATCCCCATTCATTTTCTATACGGTTCAGGTCAGGTAAATAGGGCGACCGTTGAAGCAATTCAAAATTCTGGTCCTGTGTGCCACTTTTGACAGTGCGTGACGTTTGGATGGGGTCGTTTTCCTATTGGAAAATCCATTTGTAGGGTCCAACAATATCCGGAAATGAAGGAAACCTTCTTTCCAATATTCTTTTGTAGGTAATTGCAGTCGTTTTTGACGTTTGAAACTCAAGCTCAATCGTCCCATAGTAGCTAACTGCTCCCCATATCATAACTCCACTTTCTCCACCATGATGCCGCGCTAAAAATCGTTCTTCTTCTCTCAAATCGTGAAAGTAATAATTAAAACCATCAGGGACATCAAAATTGAAACTCTTCTCATCCAAAAAAACCGCGTTGTGCCACACATTTTTCCAACTCACATCGAGTCTAGAAAATCTTAAACGAATATCTTTTCGTTGCTGGTTTAGTGGTGGTTACTTTTGGAGTTGCAATCGATTTAAATGATCTGCGCTATTTAATACTCTGTGGACTGTTGAAACACCTGCAGTTAAACCAACTTTTTGTTTAATTTTTACCACGGAGGCACATGAAATGGAAGCACATCTCAAAATTGCTCGTCGATCAACTTCGAATGTTGCCGTTTTTTTACCACCTTTTATGTTTTTCTCGTACAAACTTTTGTTTCTGAGGTACGAATAGACAAGACTAAGACTCCGATCAATATTGGTAGCTATAGCACGCACGGTCAGTCTTTATTCTTTTAACGAATCAATTTAAGCTCTTCCGAAACTGTTAAAGCTTCTGATCTAACCATTTTTTTTTGTTAATTCTAATTAAACGGCTAAATGTCACTAAGAACACTTCAACTTTTGATTTGGTATACCAATTAACTTAAAACTCTAAGAACCAATGAAGATAATGAGAGTGAAAGATTGTGTGCTTATTCAGTTGACGCAAAAAAAAACTGAGTTTTTCAATCTGGAAAGCTTTGCATGAGAGCCAGGGAAAACCTAGTGGTCCTTTTTAAATTATTCTTTTTGATTTGTTTTCTTAACATCATAAGCTATCGGTTACCATCATCAAATGATGCATTAACTTTCAAAGTGAAGAAAAAATGGACAGCAAACTTTTGAAAAAATGTGTTCTTATTCAGTTGAAGCGGAGTGTACTTTTGTCTCTGTTTCGGATGTAATCAATATTCTAACTACCTGAACACAATAATGGTGGAAACGGAGACGGATCAGCTGTGAAAATATTGAACAAGCGCTGATACATAAAAACGAAGCGGTCACGTCTTGGGAAATTCTCTTCTTTTCAGAATCAGAACTGTCACTTTTGCCCAATTGAACGAATTCAATATGCTTTTTTAAAATAACTGGCTGTGTGCGAATTGCGTTAAAATGTTGGTTAAATTTAACCACATGTGTCATACTCAGCTCTATCGTCGTATCCGATCGTAACAAAATTCTTTCCGATTTGTACGAAATATACGATTTTAGTATCATCGTAGGTTTTCCGATTGCTAAGTCGAAGATATCTAAAAAAAAAATTAAATTTGCGTTGAAATGTCAAACTCAGAGTAACACACATTGCGATTTCATGCTGTGAAGCAACAATTCAATAAAAGATATGCCATGCATAGCGATTAATTTGTTTTATGCGTCTCCGATTGTTCCAACTAAACGGAACATTTATGGAACTACATGCGTTACTATGCGTCAGTGTTTCATATACGAAACTGATACCATTTTTCTTTTAACAAATTTAACCAAACGTAAAGTTTTAATGCACATTTTAACCGATTCGCACACGGCCTTTGTCGTACGTGTTTGAGTTTGAATTGAAGGATAAATATCCTTTTTGCTTGAAAAATTAAATGAATATCGTCTTGATTTTATTAATTGAAACATTGTTTCATGGAACCCTTTTTGATTTTACTTTCCTTTTTCTTCAAACAAAGGCCGTACCGACCATCTTCTTTTTGATTTACATCCATTTTTAATCCAACATTTTGTAAATATGTTTAACTCAAAAAAATTATACCTTAAAATGCAAGCAAAAAAACCTTACACATTACGGTCTTACGGATCAGCTGTTCCATCAGCGTCTCCGTTTCTGCATTTGCATTGTGTTCTGCCTGAAGTTAAAAACTTCTTACTGGGATGTGTAGTGTAGACCATTGAATACGAAGTACAGGAACCGCTTCAAAATTTGACAGAAAACTCATCTGTCAAATTTTGAATCTCATCTGTCATTTGCTGAGCTGTAATTGGTCAAATGTTGTTTTGTAGTTTCGTCTGTCAAAAAAAAAAATCAAGTTCAGGGGCGCATTTATTTTTGTTGGTGATTGTTAGGCGCTACACAATTTCTTGTGCTTTTTAACACTTGATCAAGCTGTTCATAGAATGCGCTTTCGAATACGACTCGAAAAAGGACAATAAATATGATGAATTAACCCTAGAAAGATAAACTTATTTTTTAGTACTGAAAAGATAAACATGCGCCTGCGAGGCGCACGATTAAAAAACATAGCTGTTTTATTGTTTAAATTAAATAAATCTTTATTTTATTTCTTCATTTTATTGAAAGAATATAACAAAATCGTTTAAAACATAAAAGACAGTAAAACATAAATCTATATTATTATTAATTCTTCTAATTAAAATAGGATATTTCAAATCCATAACGAAAAACGAACACAAAATCGATGATCTTCGGTATATTTTTTGATGAGAATTACAATTATTATCAGTCTCTGTCTGAATCAGAAGTACTTACATAACCGGAACAACCGTATATCGCAAGTGTTAATCGACGAGTGAGTTGACTCAAAAGAACGAATTTTTTAGAGCGTCGGTTAAGAAAATAAAGCAATTTATATATTTTACGGGCGCCTCTGAGGCGCAGTTTATCTTTCTAGGGTTAAGGATGAAAAATGAAGAAAATGTAACGAAAAATAAAAAAAAATAATAAAAATCGTGCATGTAGATACACCTTGAACGTTAAAACACCATGTGGTCCAAAAAAGAATTGAAATTGAAAAATAAAATTGATGCACAATCGATATAATCTTGATTCAATCATATTTCGCTTGGCGCCCCTGAGATTAACCATTCAACTGCAGACCAGCCCTGTTGTAATGCGTTTGTGTTTGTGAAACTCACACTACTTAGAAAAATGCTTCACTTCTTTTTCATAAGACCCCTTCCTGTACTTCTTATTCAATGGTGTAGACAAATACCAATAAAAATCTCCAAGTTCTGTTGATTTTTGAGTGAATAAAATCACCCTTAAACTTTTCATTTCCTTTTTATTCAGAGTACATCATCTGTGATGTTATTGCCCTCAAGCGTTGTATAACAATATTTCAATCAAATGCAATACAATTTTTGTCATTCTTTGTTATGCTATGTGAAAAAATCGTATTCCACTATCACAAAGTTAAAAATCAAGATCAATTATTCGATCATTCCCATTTCCCCCTTCATATCATTCAATGCTGTTTCAATTGGTGTTAAATCAACTCTGACAAAAATATGAATGTGAATTCGATTCCGTGCCTGCATCGATGTTTTGATTTTGATCATAGATGGATTATTCGATCATTTACATTCAATGCTGTTCAATCAAATATTTAGTATCGGTTTCAATCTTATTTCACCTAAATTAACAATTTATTTGTGGGCCCTTACTTGGAATTACGAAACGAAGGGCTGAAAGAACGAAGCCCAGAGAAACGAAAGTCAAGACATAGAGCGATTATGAGAAACGAATAGCAATGACAGCAAATGAGCAAACTCAAAAAGAAAGTCAGCTCAGCAGAACGATAACTAAATGCTCTTGTCAATTCATTACGAGTACCTATCGTTAATTTTAAAGATACTTATGTTTTACACAATCGCAAATCGCAATTTAACGAATACGTGGTTTTACAAACGATAATTTTTTTATACGCAATTTATTTCAATTTTCGACAGTCGAAGAAAACCAATCGAATCGTTCGTAATTGACAAAAATCAAACACTCAAATTTCGCAAAGGGGCTTTGACTACAAAACTCATGTCGTTTTCCAACGGTCTTTTTTTGACGTTTCTTCTTCTGCCTCCAATGGATCGGGTTATAATGTACATATGTGTCATTCTTCAAACGATTCTGTTTTCAAAACAGAAGAGTTCTGCTCTTTTTTTACACACTATCAGAATTGGTCGTATGGGCTTATAGCAAGCACATTTTACGACCAATGGTTTGCCAACACAGGAACTGTGTTATAACACCGGCTCATCACTTAGTGTGGTGTTAGTTGTTAGTAGGTAAATAACGAAACTATAACAAATAACACAGCACACATAAATAATTAACATAAAAAACAAAAAACATGACAAAATTAACATAAAACATTTAAGAGAGTGGAACACTGGTTTTTAAAATTATTTTAAGTTGAGTTTTACTTAAATTAAAATCAAAAAGTTGTGAGTTCCAGTTTATAAGTTTACCCATGCGTGTCAAAGGCTCATGCATTCCATAATTTGTTCGGTGCATAGAGATCCTAATCAAATCCTGACTACGGAGATTATAACCTTCCCCTCGATAGCAAAACAGAATTTTACAGAGAAGGTCAGGAGCATCCGTGACTCCAGTAATAATTTGATGGAAAAAAACAATGTCATTATTATTTCTTCTCTGTTGAAGTGTTTGCATCTTAAGGATTGACAAACGGTTTTCGTACGGAGGGACATTGAGGGGATCAATCCACTGAAACCCTTTTAACAAAAAACGAGTGAAATTCCGTTGCACAGATTCCAATCTTTCAATATAAATATTATAGAAAGGAGACCATACCTGCGATGCATACTCCAGATGGGGACGAACCAAGCTGTTGTATAAAACACTGGTAACATTGGGATCGCGGAATTCTTTTGACCACCGTTTGATAAAACCTAACATGGAATTAGCTTTGTTAACGATGCCGTTAATGTGCTCAGAAAAATCTAAATTAGGTGTAAAAAGAACTCCAAGGTCCTTAACAGTTAAAACGCGCGTTAAAATGTGGTGTGAAATGACATAGTCATGAGATGAAGGTGAACGTTTTTTTTGAGAAAGTCATCGTTTGACACTTTGTCGGGTTTAGATTTAAACTGTTCTTTTCACACCATACTGTGAAACGGTTAATATCGTTTTGTAGTAAAATACGATCATTTGCAGAAGCTATGGGTGTTTTCATAAACGTCGGAAATCTGCGTTAGTACAATCGTCTTTCTGCTTTGTTGCATAAATGAACGCACCAAACCTGCAGAACGCGTGCAGGCCTGCTTTAGTACAATTTTAAGTAAGTCACTGAATGTTCATAAACATCAGACAAAAATCCAAAAAAAAACTTAAAAAAGATAAATTTAATTGAAAACAGAAATTTATTAAGTAAATATGAATCATAAATTACATTTTTCGCACTTCAAATTATTTGCTTTTATTTCCCGCGTTCTCTTCTTCTGTCTCCTGTCTGCAGTCAGTGTAAAACGGCTGCACAATCTACCCGACGCTGATGATATTTACGACGTTTATGAACATGCCTACTGCAATTCATCTGCGTTTGTACGACGCAGTTTCTGAGTTTATGAACAGATCTAAGTTAGGCCTAAGTTAGGCTGACGTTTATGAAAACACCCTATATTTTTATATATCTTCATATCATCCGCGAAGATGAGAATTTCACTATTATTTACACATAACGGTGCATCGTTGATAGCTAATATAAAGAGAAGGGGTCCCAGATGGCTACCCTGTGGAACACCTGATTTAGCAAAGTATGATTTAGAGTAACTATTTCTAAATTTAACCTGATAAGACCTGTTTTCAAGGTAAGACACAATCCACGTTATAAAAAAAGGTGGGAAGCCGTAAGAAATTAATTTAAACTTTATAATCTCATGAGATAGTTGATCAAAAGCCTTTGAGAAGTCCGTGTAAACACAATCGACTTCATGGCCATATTCCAAAGTCTGCAAACATTTATTCAAAAAAATAACCAGATTTGTGACAGTAGATCGTTTTTGCATAAAGCCATGCTGTTGATTGCAGATAACATTTCTACAGTTAAATGCCAAAGTGTCACATACTACTTGCTCAAACAACTTTGGAATACATGAGAGCTTAGAAATCGGTCTATAATTGCAGATATTATTCTTATCACCTTTTTTATATACGGGAGTTATAAAGGCACTCTTCCATAGTGCGGGAAATTTGCCTGATTTTAAAGATAAATTAAAAATGTTTCGCAAGGGAAGAGCTAAGCATGACCTACATTTTTTCAGGACTACGGGTGGAATTCCATCAGGTCCAATAGAAAAATCTTCTTTAAGAAGTGACAGAAATTGTAAGATTTTATCATATTCTACTGTGATATTATTAAAAGACACTTGCGGACAGTTTTGCAAATATTTAAAGTAATTTTCGTCCACAAAAACTGGCGAATCAATGAAGGATTGTTTAAAATTGTTTGCAAAACCGTCACAGATGTCAGAAGTCGTGGTCAGGGTAAGATTATTGTAAGTGAACTTAACAGGGTAGCCGTCACACTTTTTTTTAGAGTTAATGAATTTCCAAAAGTTCCTGGGATCTGATATAACAGAAGCCCCCATCGACTCTAGATATTCATTATATAATTCGTAAGAGAGTTTCTTGAACTCTTCAAACAAAGATATATAAATTACTTGATTTTCCACCGTCATACACTTAATGTATTTCTTCCAGGCTTTATTTCTTTTGTTGCGAAGGTATTTAAGGTCCTTTGTATACCAGGGATGCATATTAGTATTGGAGGGAATTGTCCTTCTAATTGGTACTGCTTCTTTTAAGCAATTCGTCAAAACTGAATAAAAACTCGAAATTGTTTCGTCAATATCGTTAGAGATCGGTAAGTGTTCTATACCGGATTTGTTTGAACAATCCAAAAGCTTTTGAAAATCAGTTCTCCGAAATTCAAATGCATGTGAGCAGTCATGAGGATTACTATTGTCTAGTAAGTGACCGCTCGTGTCAAGAAAAATGTCAAGGGGTGGATGGTAGTTGTCTATGTTACATAAAGCAGAGGAAGATTCTACCACAACAGTATTAACGGCGTCGGATGAGAACACTAGATCTAGCAGTCTATTTCTATAATTTCTTATGAAACTCACTTGGTGCACTTCTCAGAAGCATTCCGTCTGTCAAAGTCAGTCCAATGGAATGGTATCAGAAGACTTCTGGACGACCAATGAAAAACGACATCATCTTAGAAACTTACGATCGTTCAAAAGTTCCAATCGTAACATTTATTTTGTTCATGGTATCCGTTTCGTAAAGGAAATAATGACGTGTAATAACGCATGTCGTACTCGTACCGCAAATGTTCCGACACAATTTAGCTGTCGGAACAATCGGAGACGCATTAAACAAACTAATCGCTGTGCATCGCATAGCGTTAGTTGAATTTCCAAATCTATTTCCTCCTGCATTATAATCGAAATTCAGAATACCGAGCGGAAATTGAAATATATTTTGAAGTTTGACAGAACTCACATCTCATATGTCTCTTCCCCAAAGAAATATGTATTCGTGGAGAGGTAAAGAAATATTTGCCTGCTTCGCATTAACATCTCTGCTGACAGAAGTAAACAAAGCTTAATCAACATTAAAGCTAAATTTGTGATAAGTTCGGGAGTTTTTTTTAGTAAACAAACGGATCCATTATCTTCAACCAATGACATGATTCATAAATCTGTCATAAACCTTCTCCTCTTTTCGAATAAATTCGTAAATTCTCAACAAAATTGACCATGTCCAACCAAACTTTTACAAAACCTGCGAGCAACTTATCTCTTGTGATCGATCTAGAGTGTTTTCTACAAGTCAAATTTTAATACTCTATCTTAAAATCGTTTGATGACAAATAAGGGGTTCCAACGATCATAGGGAAGCCACTCAGGAAGAATTATTTTTAAAGTGGCTATTAACTATGTTCCATAATTTTTACATTATATGTATCAATATTCTTATTATAATGATCGTATCCTAAGTTTAAATTTTGCATTGTTAAAAAAAGATAAAGTCTTAACTGTGTTAAACACTAATTTGACTAACAAAAATGCCACCAATTCACGATCTGTGGAGGAACACATGGTTCGAATTCGTTTTCATTTGAAATGCAAAATAACAGTCACATTCTAAGAGAATGGATACTGTTTGAATGTTACCTACTCTTTCACAGTGTAAAAAGCTTATTTTTCTCTAATTTCTTATTTTTAATTTTTAAAAAGGAAAAACAAATATTTAACCACACTTATCTCAGTAAACTCTGTAAAAAAACATAAACACAAATACATAATAATTAAAACAAATAAATTGCATAGCAACTACCAACCATCAGCTAAAAATATGAAATTGAATAAATAATTTTTATCACACATGAAATCTAAACAAAAACGAATGAAGGTGTAATCTTTAATCTGATGATAAGGGTTACGAAGAAGATGAACAAAAGTAAAACAAACAATACTACTTGATTGATTCAAGGCTTAAGTCAACAACAAGAATAGTAAACGAAATATAATTTCTAACAAATAAGATCAACAAAAAAGATATTTGCTCTCATTTTGTACCACATTATATAATTATTCTAACAAATACAAGAAATACATATATTTAAAACAAAAATTGTAAAAAAAAACAACAACATTTAATAAAATCGAAGTTCAAAACCAAATATAACAAATAATAATAATAATAAAAAAAAACGAAAATACTAGGGTTTATATTTTTTCGATTAAAAATAAAAATTATAAGTAAAATAAAATAAACAAAAATATTATACAAAAAAAATTAAAATTAAACAAACAATACCACGGAATTACTAAAAGTGACATATTTATTTATTTAATTTCTAAACTTATATTTAACTATACAACAAACAATTTTATTTATTTTAATTTTTTATTTTATATCTTTTTTGAAATATTTTTTTCTACATCAATCAGCAATAGAAATGGTACTGTATGAACAAAAAAAAATTAAATAATTATAATAACCAAATTGAGACACAACAAAAATAAAACAAACAAAAAACGACGATATGAGTAAAATATTTTTTATTTTAGATGTATACTTAAAGTAAAACAAAAATGTAAAAGAAAAAAACAAAAAAAAACAGAAAATATACCGAAAAAAAACGATTTTTTAATTACAAAACAATAATTTATGTCTTGTCCTATTTTTAAAATTTTTGTTTTTTAGACATTAGCTAGTTTTGGAATAATGGTCTTATAGATTTCCACTCCACGCAGGTAGGTCTCGGCTTTGAGAAACTCATCGTTGTCGTGAAGGAGGACTGGGGTGTGGTTCATGGGGGAAAAGCCTAGAGCTGGTATACCAACCTTGAATAGAAAGTTATATGTCCATCGTCTTCATAATTAACATACTATTTAAAACCAACTTACTTGTCGAATGTATCGGCTATCGGTTCCACCAGGGAAAATTTCTAGTTCAATTTTAAGGCCCCTGCAAGAAAAAACACATTTTCATAGAAACACATCACCTTTAACAAGGAATTCAATAAAGATAGAAAGGACCTGATTAATTATTCTGTAGTCATACTTACAGCTCATCTATTGCACTCTTAAAAGCTGTCCAGAAAGGATTACTTCCATCGGTTTTCGTTGGTTCTACTTTGGGTCTCTTGGTTTCATACTCAATTTCAATACCGCCACCAGCCTCGCCACACCATTGCAGTAGCTATTTAATTTATATTGAAAATTGCTGTTAACTCTATTTTTTATCATAAGCTGTTATAATCACACCTCGTTTTCAAAAGCAACATGATCAACATCAACCGCTAGACGAACATCAAATCCAACAACTAAAAGAGGAGGAACAACATTTGTTTGAACACCTCCACTCAATCGTGTCAAATTCACAGTCGTTACATCACCAACTTTAAGGTTTGGATTTTTCTCCAAACGAAGAACTTGTTCAGCTCGGAGTCCCATCATTTTGTTAATTATGTATTGAAGTTTTTCGCCAGCTGTGTTTTTGTGCAAAAGTGAACCGTGGCCGGTAGTTCCGCTTATTTTAAAGAAAATTCCTACAAAACAGATTATTATCGTCGGTCGTTAGTAGGGATTTCAAACTGGATTATCGTTATTTTTACTCCAAATACTGCGTTCGGCAAAGAAAACAGGATACACTTCTTCCGGAGCTGCAATGCCTTCATCGAGGGAAAAGCCAACATTTAGATTTTTAAAATCATCTGTTAGAACAAATGGTTTCATGCCACGCCCTCCGCCTAGTTCCTCATCTTAAATTTTTGAACAACCAAGTTAAACTATAACAAAAAATGCTTTTCAAAACAATGAACCTGCTACAAAAGTGAGATGAATTGTCCTGCGGAAGGTTTTGCCTTCTTTTTTTAAGGAACGAATTGCTGATAGATATTGCATTCCAACACACTTCATGTCTTGAGCGCCACGAGCGAAAATTCTGCCTTCTTCGTCCATTTCCGCTCCAAAAGGAGGATGTTTCCAATTTTCTTCAAAAACAGGCACAACATCCATGTGTGAATTCAAAATAACAGCTGGTAAATCTGGCTGGGTTCCGACCCATGTCATGACGACAACGGGATTCTTGTGATCGAAGGGGTAGTAAATTTTTAGCGGGAGCTTTAAATCAGCAGCTTGTCGCTTCAGAAATTCTATACAGGGATCTAAACAAAAATATATTGAAGAAGGTCTTATAATAATTCATGAATCGCTAAGCCGATTTCTATGCATTTGTTGGATCAGTCGAAAAATTCACAAAAAACCAAATGTTTTTAACGAAATACATTTTCACATGAATGTACTCGAATAAAAACAAAAAAAAACAAGGTAGTGTGTTTGCCTCATTCCAGCAACTCAAACAAAACAAAACGAGCTTCCCCAACAATCGTTGCTTTGTCTTATTGTAGGCTCTTATTTTGATGTACAATTATATAACGGTTGTCGATGAAAATTGATAAAAATATCGATTTAAAATTGCGAATAATTTACATTTTTGCCAATATCTCGCCTACCAAGCCTGTTATCCATTTTGATGAATAGAGTTCGACACGACCTTTCTTCTGATGTATCATTCCATGGGTTTTGGAAGAATTTTTTTTTTTCTGTCCAATATTTTGGCAAGGTTTTCGAAAATCATAAAGAAATCGATTTCACTACATTCAACAAATTTAATAGTTCTCATTATCCTGAGTCTATCATTGAAAGTCAAACTCAATTTCGAACCCTGGTAGCCAAGATATTTCTATGGATTAACAATTAGCTGAGGGCACAAACCAAGAAAAATAGTTTTGTGATCATAACGTGACTCATTAAATGCAAAAAGACCTTTGCTTTCGTGTATCATTTGATAAAAACTATCCGGGAAAATTGAGAGGCCTGCACTGAGAAAACTGTACTATGAGTTTTTTTCAAATAGAAACATATTTGAAAACTATTTAGAAATGGCAAATAGAACTCGGTTTAATCCAACCTCTTATCTATTAAAACACAAGAAAAACGATTTAGTTTGAATATAGTCTATTTGAATCAAAAGGATTTATGTTTGCCTTACCCTTTGAACATGAAATTACAATAAATGAGTTTGTTTCAAGTAAGAAGGCGTTTGAAATATCTGTAAAACAATAAAACGAAACAGACCATATTATGTTCAAACCTTCATCGATTTGAAACGATCCCAAACAACTTCAGATTTTGTATTAAAAAAAATTAATTCAAACTCAAAATAATTTAAAATGAACCCAAACGAAGTAAAATACAACCACATAACTGTAAATTACTGGCGTCGTCGTCGATATGGTTTTGTTGTTCTCATCTTGACAAGTTGTTTTCCGTGCGAATTGTGAAATTGAATGAAAAATGTTACCGTATCGTGTGTGATTTAAACAAATAAAAAGAATGGAATTGTCTCGTTTCGGTCTCCATTTTTATTGTAAGTATTTTTTAGACAACTTGATTTTGTTTTTGAATTTTTCAAGTCATGCGCAATGAATTTTAGAAAATAAGATTACACAAGACAGTCTTTAAACCCGGAGGATATAAAGGACTTCATTCCAAATTTACAAAAAAAGGTAACCTGTAAGTTTACTCATTTTTTTTACATTTATATTTATCATGCAATTTAAAACGTAATTTTGTTATAGCTCAACATCGATGAAAATTGTTCGAAGGTCAGTGACAGGACTCAAAACAACAATTTTCGTCGGAGTACAGATGTATGTAAGTATAATAAAATATAAAATGTGTTGTGCATTCCAAACAAGTCCTTTTTTATTTTTTTAAGGTGCCAAACTAGTAAGCAGCGTGGTCACACCAACAGATCGTTTAACAACATTTTCAAAGAAGCAGAAATGAAGATTCACCATCAAAATTGTGGCGGACAGTTTTTTTCCGATATAACAACTTAAAAAGGTTTCTAATTTATGTAAACTGAACAGTTCAATAAAATCAAACTAATAAATGGTTGAACAAAATAGATTTGTGGTTAATAAACCTGACCATGAGGTTGCTTGGCACAAACCGAAACGTCTTTGATTTAAACATGGAAATACTAAGTAAAAAATAAATACAATTCTATTTAAATCAACTTTGAATGAAGTAAATTAAAATAAATATATAAATGTTTATCTCAAATAGAAAACGAAGTTAACATAAACTGATTTAAGTTTAATTGAACTCAACTTAAACTTCACAGATATCATATTCAAATTAAACTCAAAACGAATCCATGCCAAATCATAGGTGTTTGAGTTTGATTTGAATATGAATCTGTTTGATATTTTTCTCAGATGGCGATTTGAAATCGCGTGAAATTTTTTTAACTAAGAAATCAAAAGAAGACTTTCTTCAAAGTACATTTTTAGAAATATAAAATTTATTAAAAAATATTTCTGCCAGGCGCACCAGGCCTATATTGTACCTATGCATGGTCCATTACCGAAATTTTGAAATCCCTGTAAGTGCAGTTTTACTGTCACCGGTTCCCGGGCTGTTAGGAAGAAATTATTCACGAAATACAAATCGCAACTTTACACCTTTTTGTTTCACCGGGTCATGAATACCCTAATGTTTTGCAATTTCAAATTTCGATCAGCAGAAAACCGATTTTTGGACTCAAAACTGTTATACTTTTGTTTGTCCTCGACTTCGAAAAACTACTTATACACAATCTCCAATTCTCGTATTACTTCCTAATACTATATACGTAAATAACGAAAAAAAACAACACACAAAACTGCGGCGGAAAGTATAATTTGGTTGTTACGCAGAGCGTGTATAGGCTCGAATTCGAGCAGTGCCTATCAAGTTTTAGGTACTGCCTCTCGGGTAGAGCTAACAAAACTTCCACCGGTATCAAGCTGTCAAGAAAAAAATGAATTCTCAAATCAGCCGTTAAATCGTAGGTTCCCTTAATTCCTATCACGCACTCGGAGATGTGTTAAAGCGCAAGAGCTGTCGCGCCACTGGATTTTGTAGATTGGATAAAGTCATTAAGTATAATCTGCAATAATTGCCCCTCAATTGTTTTCCATGATAGTGTCGACTTTAATTCATAAAGGGTCATTCATTTTCGGTTTCGAAAGTTAAACTAAATAAAATACACACAACGATATTTTTTCAATAAAAATTTTATTCCATCAATTCGTTGCGTGCGGTGACGTGAAATAACGCCCAACGAAATAAGACCAAAATTCGAAAATTTGGTCTTATTTCGTTTTCGAAAACGAAGTAAAACCAAATTTGAAATTTGGCTTTATTTCATTTTCTAAAACGAAACTAGGCCATTTTGGTCTTATTTCGTTTTTAAATTTATATAAACTGTTAAAATATTTGTCAACACTTAAACTTTTTTTGCTTATAGAAGAATTCGCGCAAATTTTCTGATTCGCCAAATTGGCCCCTTTGCAATGGCTTGGTAGCTTTTTTCCCCTTGACATCTGATCGGGAGCTTGCAAAGTTTTGTTTCATATATCTACATCCCTTTTCTTTTGTTACGTAGGAACAATAATTTCATATGCAATGTATGTCAATTATTGAAAAACCTTGTTTACTTATGTGTTTAATTGGTACCGTGTCATATGTGAAACAGTCATATTTCCATATATATGGCCATTTTTAACTTTTCTAAAGTGTCAATCTACCTATGATGGCAATATTGGCAATAATAAACATTGTGGCCATATTTACTTGCTACTTTTTGGAATAAATGGTCAATATAGAAAACATTTTGAATTTACAAGAATAGACTTTAATTTATTAAGGTGCTTGATAAAAAATTTGAATTGAGAGAAAGATAATTGTCACCCACGCAAGACGTACCGAGCGGAAAAAATGTTTTGCCCTAGAGAGAATTAATTTGGGGTGTGAAAAAAAAATCGCGCAGCGGAAAAATTTTTTTGCCCCAGAGAGAATCAATTTGGGGTGTGAAAATAAAAAAATCGCGCGAATTTTTTATTTTCACACCCCAAATTGATTCTCTCTGGGGCAAAAAATTATTTCCGCTGCGCGAATGACGATTTTTTTTCTCTTAATTTAAATTTTATATCAAGTAAATAATTTAAAATCTTTCTTTGGAATTCATTATTTTTTCAATAGATAAAATCATGTGAAAATAACAACGCAATTCTCTGCAAAATATGCAGAGGAATTGTATAAAATATCAAATGTGTTTAGAGTTGAAATACATGTTAATGTACTTATATACAGGGCAGCGTTGCCGCGAAGAAAGAAGCAAAGCGGGCCACATCGAAATATTTTGAGGGCCATTTGACTTAACAACGGGCCAAATGTTTAAAATTAAAATCGATCCCTAAAAAATTAAAATACATTTTTTAAATATAGGTATTTATTTTTTAAATTAAATAACTCATCCAATTTCTTCAATAATAGTAACATAAATAAAATAAATAATAAAAATAAATTCACTAATGTACATCTACCTATCACATTTGTTTCATAATTCATTGAGATTGATGTACTTGATAAAAATAAATAAAATTAACTTAAAATAAAGCCATATTTTAAGGTATAATGAGCTATCACATCTTATCTAAGTTCTATTAATAAGATCAGGGGCCGAATTACCGCTCACGTGAACGAGTGAGTGAGTCTCATCAAGTCATCAGTGAACGAACGAACGAGTAGCCACATTGAGATGATGACATTCGTTAGGTCACGTATCGTTTGAGAGTTGAAAATTATAGTAGTTTTCATCGAGTCTCGATTATTTTGAAAGAATAACCCAAAGAAAAAATTTAAATTTGTTTTCTAGAAAGTTCCTCCCATTAGTTAGCTGTTTATGTGTAGAATGAAATTCAGTTCGATAACTGAAGATAGATTTGAAAATGTTTTGTACTAGAAGCTCGTACAGAACTCGATAACGTAAGAGGTAATGCCTAACACACAAAATTCAGGGCCGAATTACCGCTTCAGTGAACGAGTGAGTGAGTCTCATAAGTGATCGAACGAACGAGTAACCACTTTGGGATGATGACATTCGATTGGTCACTTATCGTTTGGAAATTAAAAATTCTAGTAGTCTTTATTCTACTACATCGAGTCTCTGTTTATTTTGAACGAGTTTTGAGTGGTTAAAATTTGCATTTACATCTTTTCAAATAAATAACAAAACAGTGAAACGAAATGGATTATTTTTATTTATTCAGCGATACCAAAGCCTCAAAGAGGCCTTCCCCTGCTAGCAATTTGGCAATATGTTTTTGCCAAATCGGGTTGTTTGGCCGTAAATTCGGCCATCATATTTTTTTGCTGGCTATTCAATTTATTTAAGTTTGACCTAAAAAGATTATTGGTTAAAATTTTTATAAAAAATAAATCAAACAATAATATTTAAATATTTTAATGACAGTTTCTCCTACCCGTGAGCTCTTTATGTTTCGAATGAAATTCAGTTCGATAACTGAAGACAGAATTTAAAATTATTGTACTAGACGCTCGATAGATAACTCGATAACGTGAGAGGTTGTGCCAAATGCACACAATTCAGTCTTGTATTATTCGATCACTGATGTCTTGATTCGACCCCAGTAACGTATTATTTGATAACGGATGCCATAATTCGGCCCCTGGTTTAGAAATAAAATTTCCACAGTTACTCAAGTTGCCCTGCATACAATCCTTAAAACTCATTATAGGGTGAATAACTTCATACGATAGCCTATTTCAAAATGAATGATTTCAGTAATATTTTGATTATGGTTATTTGTTTGGGGTGGAAACACATCGGTAGAATAATGATATACATATTTATATTTAATTTTGTAAAACGTTTCAGCTATCAAAATATGCTAAAACTTCAAAAACTAAGATTTGGGGCCATTTCAAACTGGCCCGGGCAAAGGGCCAAAATGTAAAACAGCGGGCCAAATGGCCCGATCGGGCACTTCGTGGCAACGCTGATACAGGGTTTTCTAATAAGAGGTGTTATTTTGATATTCAAAGAAAAATGGCATTTTTTGAGATAAATGATAGGATGTTTATTTCGATATAAAGAGGAAGGTATGCCGTTAATAATGGAACACAACATCAGCCAAATGGCCGCCACGACCACGCTTACAGGACCATATCCATTTCATGAAATTTTCCATAACCAAATCGCAAAGTGGCTGCACTATGTCCTCGATCGATAGCCTCACGAATTTCATCTTTGAGGTCTTGAATCGACGCTGGGCTGTTGGCATAGACCTTATCTTTCACGTGGCCCCAAAGGAAAAAGTCGCAAGGTGTTAAATCACCAATCCACCAGTATTGCGGACCGACAAGGTGCTTCACGACGACACAAAAATGTTTTAGTTTTACGAACCGTCTCTGCCAAATTTTCACCATTTTTATAGTGAATTTTAATAATTTCAATGCATTGTTAAAGCGTGTATCGTTCCATTTTTATTAATGGCGTAGTTTCTACTTGTCAAATGTCAAAAAATGACAGCTTCAAAAGTGACAGCTACCGAAATAGCGGGCTATTCAAAATAACACCTCTTATTGGACATTAATGTTGATTACATGAACGTTTCTTTAGTTTAAATTCTTTTTTTAATTATCATTTCTTCGTTATATAGGAATCTTTTTTCACTTAATAAAGAATATTTGAAGTTCTTTTTTTTAGGAAAAAAAAATTATTTGAAGGTGTCATTTGGCCATATGTATGGGAGTACAAAAAAATTTTACAAAGAATTCAGCTGTTTTTTCAAAGAATTATTCGGCTTGAATTCTTTTTTAACATTGCAAAAAAGCTGAAAAACTTGTTTTGAAAATTTTGGCCTTATTTCCAAATTTTTTTTGGCGCAATTTCCAACTGACCTAAGAATTAAAGCCAAATTGGGGTAGTTTCATTTTTGAAATGGAAATAAGACCGAATTTCAAATTCGGTTTTATTTCGTTGGGCGTTATTTCACGTCACCGTTGCGTGCGATTATTTTGAGATACTTTTTAACCTTTTTTGGCACATATTGGGTGGTAACTCGGCTAAAACTTGAGAAATGTTGATTTTTAATGCGTCTTGAGCTTGGAGACTTTTGACGTATGCACGGTTTTTTTTGCAAAACATGAAATTACGCGACCATAATTGGTCGTGTTGTGTGGCTTGATGTCCCGTCTTATTGGAAACATATATCGTCCAAGTCAATCGCCGACCAAAAGAAATCTCTTATCATTCTACCCTACCATATCGTTCCAAATTGATTGTAACCGTACGCGCGCCGGACCAATGATACCTTGGACCATAGAGCAGACCAAATAGTCACTTTTAGCTGGATGCAGTGACACCTCTTTGATCAGTTCTGGGTTTTCTGAGCCCCATATACGGCAATTTTATTTGTTTACATACCTTTCGACCGAGAAATGTGCCTCATCGCTAAAGAAAATGTTGGTCGAATAATCGGATCAATTATCGTAAATGGCAAACATTCAACTAATATTATGACACTTCAGATGACAGTTTAGTTTGACACGAGTATCAAATTCCAGCGCTATCAACTTGAAACCTCGAAATGAATGACCCTATATAACTTTTATTCTTATTCAACTGCAGTTCGGAGAAAAACAAACAAAAAGTGACTACCAAAATGCATCTCATATTCTTCATTATTGAATGCATTTCCTACAATGAAAATGAATGAACTTCTTCCCTCCTTGGAACTATTTTTATATGTTTTGGGTTTTTTCCATATTCCATCATTCGGTCTTAAGTGACGAGAGGTTATTGTTTCATTAAAAAGTGTAAAAGTGTTTTCCTCTCATCTGTCACCGTATAATAAATTTGTGGCATGCAACAATGTTATCGAAATCCTACGTTAAATGAATAGAAGAGAAGAATCTTTTAAGTGATAAATTACTATCATTTTGTTTAAATCAATTTGAAAGCATTTTGACATTTATTCAGTATTTTAAATTAAAATTTTAGTTTCAAGTTTAAAAAATTAATCCATATGAACCGTTTATGAGTTTTTGTTTGCTGTAAACAGAACCCACGCTTAATAAAAAGGTGTGCTTTTAATCATAATATAATTAACAAGAAGCTAATAAATCTCCACAGATAAGAGTGATAAAAATTCTTATCAAATTCTGCAAGTAAATAATTAACGTATTAAGGCTAGGTTTTGAATGCACTATCACTAGTTTTGTGAAATTAATTGGGCTTGAGATACTATAATATAATTATGGTTTTCCTTATTTCAACTAATTTCATTTAAATATGGAGAATTTGTAAAATAACACATATTGAGCCAATTTTGTCATCAGAATTATGATGAACTTAAATTTGAATGTAACACTTTTGAATTAACTTGCCATAATTTATATTCGGATGAACACTTGGGATCCGTAAGTATTCGCGAAAATAGTTAATTTCTTCATTTTGCTCCCACTCACTCAGCTTATTCATTTTTAAATTCAATTAATTTGTATGTATTTGATGTGTTCGGATTCAAAATTTCGATAACAAGCGGAGAGCGAAGACCGTTTTGAGTAGTGTCTAGAGCTGAACTGAACAAATGAAACTTGATAGATCACTAACGAGCGGATAAATGTTGTTTTAGATTATGAAGCTTTAAATCAAATGTCGCTTGCCTGTTTCATACAGTTTATATATAATTTTTTTTTTTCAACTAAAACAAAAGTGTGCGAATGTGGGTAGGTATGCACCAATAATTATGTTTAATAAAATAAGTTAACTTGATTTAGTTATGCTGTGTGGCACTGTTTTGCAAGTGAATTTGTGGTTAAATAGTGTTTCATTGAACTTATAGTTCTAGGTCGTGTTATCTATCAGCACAGATAAAAATTTATACAGATGTCTCACCCTTATGGCGAGAAATGATATATGAAGCTGAAAGCTACCAAAAAAAGCTTTTTCCAAAAGCTTTAACACATTCACTAAATGCATTCAAAATCTATTTTCGCTCACCTCATTGCCTATTAATGAATACTTAGGCAAGGAAAAAAGCTTCCCAAAGCTCCTTGTCTGTTAAGGCTTTGTCTGTTAAGAGCAAAAAATGTTTCATTTTTTTCTGCAGGGATGAGACATCTGTATAAATTTATTATCTGTGCTATCAGTTTGGTAAATTTTATCATTTATTGAAATTCTGACAACATAAAAGGAATAAGCGTTTACTCAATTCACTTTCCAAATGCAGTTTTCTTAATTTTAAGATTAAGTGGTATGTATGAGACATATTTTTCAGAACTTGTGGATATTTTTCTTAATTTTTTGTTTGTATTTCGAACAAGGCCGAAATTATGAGGAATGGGGATACGGGTATGAAAACCAAAATCTCTCAAACCAAGTACTTTTGCCCGTTATAAAATCCTATATCTTTTTTCGTGACAATCAACTCCTTTTCGTCACTCAAAGTAATGAGAATTAAGGAGATCGAAATCTGGTACAGCTCTGAATAAGGTCACACCTTTTTTCAAAAACAGAAATTATGGGAGACATCAAATGCTGAGAATCATGTAGAACAATGCAATACAATTCTTCATTCCATTGTGTTCAAAAAGCTGACATACACATTTCTCCGAACTATTTGAGACACAAAAAATGTAAAATATGTTATTTGTTCGTTAACTGAATGAAGAATCTTTATGTTTCATATATCGAAGAAAAAGTTGGATCACCAAGAAAATTTTGAGACCCCAAACATAAAAATATATGCATGCATTCTAGAGGTATAGTTCAAACGCCAAAAAATTAAACGATCTTACGTCAGTTTTTAGGGGCCTAAGTCACTCAATTGTTGTATTTCAATGCTCTAGTAATTTGTTATTAAGCATAAGGTCCCAAATATTTTTCCCAGACATCAGGTATGCCTACCTTCAATATTTGTAAACTAAAATTAAAATTTTAACAAATAAAACGAAAAATGTAAAAAAAAAACAGTTTTTTTTTCTCCAAAATCTTGTACCAGAAAATATTAACAAATCCGACAAAATTTTAAATCAATTTCAATCTAAAATAAAAAGAATTAAAAAATAATTTTGCATGTCATATAGGGTCATTCATTTCGTGATTTCAAGTAGGTACGTGTCAAGCTTTACTGTCATCTGAAGTGTCATAAAATTAGTTGAATGTTTGCCATTAATGATCTACAAACAAAATTGCCGTTTATGGTGCTCAGAAAACCCACAAGTGATCGATTAGTTGCCATTACATCCAGTAAAGTGACTGTTTGGAGTGCCCTTGTGCTCTATAGTCGAAATGTGTCATTGGTCCGTATGCCAATGGGCGGACGCTTACAGTTAATTCGAAGTGATATAGTCGAATGATAACCGATTTTTTTAGGCCGGCAATTAAATATCATGATTTGGACGATATGTGGTTAAAACAAGACGGGGAAAAAAGCCACAAAACACGACCAATTATGGCTTTATTACGTTAGAAGATTCCTGGTGTTACAATTTTACGTTTTGGGGATGTCATTTGCCATTTGGCCACCAAAATCCTGCAATTTGACCCCGTTAGGTTTTTTCTGTGGGGCTACACAAAAGACCGTGTTTACGCGAATAATCCCTTAAGTCAAGACGTATTAAAAATCAACATAACTCAATTTCTAGCCGAGATACCGCCCGATATGTGCGAAAAAGAAACGCATGCTGCGAAAACTTTCGAGGCGGCCATTTGAATGATTTTGTTCATGCATTTCAGTCGTGCTAATTTCACTTTCATAAAGAAATCATAAGAATTAACACAAACACACATAAACAAACATATATAGAATAACAATGACATTTTGAGATGATCCTGTGGAGTAGCATAACGTTATTTTATATTTTAAATAATAAATAGCAAGTATACGCCAACGTGAACCAAATATATTTACTTTGATTTTATACATTTAAGCAGGTTTTTTTGTTAAGATTTTGTTTGTAGTAGAATAATGGAAGCTAGGTATGGTATATTTACATATTTATTTTGAAGACAGACAACAAATGAACACAAATTTAGACCACAACATTTTTTTCAGATAGAAATTTTTGAAATATGTTTACACATTCTTGATAAATTTTCAAAAATTTAACCGCTTCATTTGCTCTTCTTTTGAACTTTGAATAGGCTAAACATAAATTGTAAGTACAACTGAGGTAAACAAAATAATCTGTATCAATGATGGTAACTTCAAAGCATTTGAAAAAAAAACACAATGAAACCTGTTGATTTCCAAACTATGAAGAAACAAAATCTCTTTAAGAATGAGAAACCAAAAACGGCTGAAAAGCTTGTTTCTTATTCCCTTAAAAAAAAAGCTTTAAATTTAAATGTTCACATAATCCTTTCTTGCTATACGCGCAATCGCTAGGAAAGGATGCAAATCTCACCAAAACTCATTTTGGAAAATATCAGTTTCCTTTTACTTACAAAACCAATCGCACGTCATCGTCGTCGATTGAAGATGGCAACATTATTGGCCATCAGTCAGGAAACAAAATAATAATAAAAACAAAACACTTTGTCCTACTCTCACAACACATCAACAATATTTAGTTTACTTCAAATCTGACAAAATTATGTTTTAAAAATAGTTTTGAAAAAGTTATAAGCAGTTTTTAAAACTAGATTTCTATCGATTTTATCA
Organism: Sphaerophoria taeniata; assembly: GCA_943590905.1. Classification (NCBI taxonomy): domain Eukaryota; kingdom Metazoa; phylum Arthropoda; class Insecta; order Diptera; family Syrphidae; genus Sphaerophoria; species Sphaerophoria taeniata. The sequence continues at coordinate 34,548,995 of OX016541.1, forward strand.
CACGGTTGGTCAAGAGTTGTAACTTTCTCTTTTATTTCGAAGTTTAAGATTTAAGTAGAAAAAGTGGAAGGACATTCGATACGGGTGTTGCGGACATTGTTAATAAAAACACCTGGTTTAACAGTTAACAAATAAAACACCCTGAAAGTATAACTTTAACACAAAAAAAAACTTGAACCTTGGTGATTGACCTTACACCATCACTCTCTCTCAGTTTGACCTTGCAATCAAGCCCAAGGGAAAGTTGTCTTTGTTATTTTTTTTTGGTGCAAATATTTTTGTATGTAACTGAACAAGAATTGGACGTCATTTATGGTAGAATCTTGCACATACATACAAACATATGAAGAAATGTGAATTTTAGTGGTTTACGGTTTACTATGGCATAAGGCCATATGAGAAGGCGAAAATAAATCTATTTGAGACCAAAACACCCTTGAGACATTGATTTTCTCCTAGTAGGCTGTAGGCATGTAAGGTTATGTCAATTAGAAGTTTTTGGCACAAAGAGTCAGCTTAAAACTTTTGAATGGATGTACATATGTACGTCTTATAGCTTCGTGCTTACATGCTGCATAACTAATAATTTAAAAGTTTCTTGTGTCAAGAAAGTAGGTACTAGGTAAAAGCAATTGATTGTTATTATGGACATATCGTACACGTATGTAAATATAAAAGGAACAAGGCTGACGGACTTTTTTGATTCGAAGAAAGTGAAGTGCCTTGATTCCTTGAATCTTTGACATTTTAATGTTTCAATTAGAATTTTGAAGTCAAACAAATTCATAAAAAATTTTTGTTCGACATGTTCAAATTCTATGTATGTCGATTTACGGTCATGAACTATTTTTGATTATATTGTACATGACTCTTTTGTGGAATATTTCCAGATAAGTAAAGGTCAAGGTTCCTTACAAAACCAAAGGAATACTATGCTTCTGTGCTGTCAAAAAAAAAATGTTAACGACCTGTCAGCCCCTTAACCACATTCAGTCGACAGCGGTTATCACTATCAGCTGTTTTTTGATACGATATAAATAAAACCTGAATAGCTACTGAAAACACGATTAAACTGCGGTAAACCTTATCACATTTCGTTTTCAAAGATTTTCTCTTTTCTATGCTTATCTCGTCGTATCGTTACCCAAACAAAATGCACTATGAAAGCCGCATATGAAAGAGTATCAAGAAATTTGCTATAAAGAGAACACTACTTGTACACAGGCCTATACAATCGAAACCAAAGTAAAAAGACTGCTCAGTTGGCATTCATCGTTCCTCGAATAATATACACCGTTCGAAGAATTTTTTGTTTTTTGTTTTGGTTTTCAGAATTTTTCTTTTTTTTCATAAGTTGATATTTGAAGTTCTTGGTCAAAACAAGTTGATTAAGCGTGCAGGAGTTGTAAAATGTACATTCATCAAAATTGTTGGACTTAAGAGTTTTTTATTTATTCTAGTGAGTGAGATTGATTAAAAGATCTGCCAATAATTCCATCCAAATCGACATCTAACCTGAGTGATTGTGATCAGTTTGCGTTTTTGATTAATTAAAAAAAAAAAAATCGGAGAGTAAAAATGAGCGCGTGGGAAGAAAACGAAGAAATCAAAATATTCCGAGAATATCTTCAAATACCGAGTGTTCATCCTGATATCAACTATGGTGAGTTGATTTTGTGTTTGCATACCTACCCAACCTAGAGAAACTGTCAATCGGTGAAATTTAAATTGATTGCTTGGATTTGTGCTTATTAATTTATTAATTGATTTCTTAGCCAATTAAGTAAAGAAGACATTAATTTCATTGCATCAATAGTTTATTTGATTTCTTCGAGTATTTTGGTTCAATTTAATTTTTGCGGATTGAATAATGATATAAATTTGTAGTTCAAAGGAAATTTAAGATTATAAAATATTGTAAATTTACTTTTTACAAATGCAGGCAGTATTGCATTTTAAGATATTTGCCTTTCCGAATTTATGTTCGTTTTGATTACTTTTGAGGTTTTAGTTATTTTTTAATCTTAAGAGATAAACAAGTGTTTTAATTTAATGGCAATCAGACAGATTTTATCTTTTGAAATCCATATTACAGTATGATTTTCGTGTACTTCCTTATACTTGCGTTTTAATGGGTCGTGTTTAACATTTAAGCGAAGGCTTCTTGCCACTAATTTTTTGATGCTGTTGGCAAAAATTGGCAACACGAAAAACAAAAAACGAAAATATACAGTCAAATTAATAAACATAGAATAGCGAAGGATTAACTCTTATTCTGTAGACTAGTTGACAAATGCTATAAATAAAATAAAAACTTTCTTAACTGACGTTATTATTACTTCGCCGTCAGTAAAGCAGATGGCGCCACAACCGATTGCCATATAAGGGTGTCCCAAAATTCAACGATAAGCCGGAACCAGGGGGTGGCCCTATTCATGACTGAATGGAAAAAAATATAAAAAAATCAAACGCCATTTTGTTTCAAATTACAACAAAAAATGTAAATTCTCAAAAAAAATCTCTCTTAACGATTTTTGCTACTGTGACCACAATTTTTTATTAATTTTTGTTTTTATATTTTTAACAGAATATTAAAACATATAGCATCCAAAAATTCCAATTTTCAGCGGTTTTTCCACGACCATTAATCAAAAAAATTTTTTTAGTTTCAGTCCACTTTCAGTCATCTTGGTTATAAAAAAATGTATGGACACTACCATGGCGGTTTTTTTGTTTTTTTGGTAAAATGGTATAACACTCTGGCAAAATTTGCCAGAAAAAAAAGTAATGCATACTTTTTCATAAGAACAACCGATTTTCAAAAAAAAATTCTATTCAGAGAAATCACTTCCCTATGAGATTTCAGAATGAAGCACGATTAGTTTGGGCCCAAATATTTTGCGTTTGTTAATTTTAAATCGTCAAAATATTCATACAATTAAAAAACAATTATAAATGAGAAAGAATACATAAACGCGATGTAGAATTACAAACATATATTTTATTTATATTTTACAGTAAATGTTCGAAATGCTTGCCTTCTGCATCAATACACACACGGCAGCCAGCGCCAGCGCCTTAAAAAAGACCGTTTTATGTGTGGTCCATATCTTTTTTCGTTTATAAGACTTGCAGCTTGAGCGATTCTTTGGCGAAGATCGTCCAAAGTTGCAATCGGCTTGGAGTATATCCTGTCCTTAAGACAACCCCAATAAAAAAATCAAGAGGGTTCAAATCCGGTGAACGAGGTGGCCATGTAATGGGACCAAGTCCCCCAATCCAACGCCTTGGATATTCTTGATTAAGGAATTTCCGAACTGAACGTACATAGTGAGATGGACAGCCATCATTTTGGAACCACATATTTTGAAGATCACTCAGTATTACGTCTTCTTTTCAAAATTCTGTGTGCAGAACTTTTTGGGATTCCAGTAGCGGCTTCTATAACACGTACGGATGTGGTTGTATTGTTTTCAATTTCTGTGATTACTTCGTCAGTACCATCTGCTCTTGGTCTTCCAGCACTTCTTCTTTCTGAGGGTAAACGCCCTTCCGCAAAAGATTGATGCACGTTTATAAAAACCCGATAATCTGGGAAACTTCCAGCATTTGGGTACTTTTCTCGGTACATTCGGCTAGCAGCATTTGAAGCAGTGAAGTGATTTCTCTGAATAGAAATTCTTTTTGAAAATCGGTTGTTCTTATGAAAAAGTATGCATTACTTTTTTTTCTGGCAAATTTTGCCAAAGTGTCATACCAATTTTTAAAAAAAGACGCCATGCTAGTGTCCATACATTTTTTTTATAACCAAGATGACTGAAAGCGGACTGAAACTAAAAGAAATTTAAAATTTTATGGAAAAAAATTTATTTGATTAATTGTCGTGGAAAAACCGCTGAAAATTTGGAATTTTTGGAAACTATGAAAGGACGCTATCTGTTTAAAGATTCTGATAAAAATATAAAAACAAAAATTAATAAAAAATTGTGGTCACAGTAGCAAAAAATGTCAAGAGAGATTTTTTTTTGAGAATTTACATTTTTTGTTGTAATTTGAAACAAAATGGCGTTTGTTCTTTTTTATATTTTTTTTCCATGCAGTCATGAATTGGGCCACCCCCTGGTTCCAGCTTATAGTTGAATTTTGGGACACCCTGTATATAGCTAAGACAAGAACAAATCGTCGGTCAAGTACCAACAACAACAAAATTCTCAAAGGAAATTTTTGGTAAACGTCACTTTATTATTGTTATTGATGAGAATCTTTATACTAATAGATTAACTCTTGTTCTATGGGTTAACTTATCTGTGGAATAAGAGCGGACTACGCGTTTTTTATTAATAAAGCTGATAGAAATAATTTCTGTCAATTTCAACAATTGTCAAACACAGAAAAGGGTACGAATGTCTCATTCTGGTCGTGCCTAGAACCAATCGCTTAAATTGATTGCAAAATTAATGTGTTAACTTAAATTATGATCCATTTTTTACTGTTCAACATGTGCAGTTACATGAGAATTAAAGAATAAACACAAATTTATCTTACTGATTAGAAGTTATTAGTTTTTGGAAAGTTTTTGCGAACAAACTAGAGATTTACCAGCAACTGGTAACACTTCCCTATTTTTCTATATTAGGTAATTGTTCATGTTTAACATGTTATTGCGCAAATAAGGAAAATCGCAACTCGAGACATGATACCTTGCAATAGTATGTTTACTGCTAAGAAATTACACCTGTCGATATGCACATAACTAGCTGCCCCGTACATCGTCGTTCTATCTAATGTTTGCTTTCTCACTCGATACATTTCAGCATAAAAAATTGACAAATACACAAATCAAATACTGCAAGACTTTTCAACCTATAATTACATAAATTTCTATTAATTTTCAGAACCATGTGTGGCCTTCTTAAAAAAACAAGCCGAAAACCTCGGACTGCCTGTCAAAGTCTACACTCCAGGTGGGGTAAACAAACCAATTGTTGTCATCACATGGACCGGCTCCAACCCTGAACTGCCATCAATTGTACTTAATTCACACATGGATGTGGTACCTGTATTTCCAGAGAATTGGAAACATCCGCCATTTGCTGCCGAAATGGATTCCGATGGTCGTATATTTGCACGTGGATCGCAAGATATGAAGTGTGTCGGAATGCAACATTTAGCCGCAATTCGTGCGCTAAAAAAAGCAGGTGTTCAATTGAAACGAACCATACATGTCACGTATGTACCAGGTAAATAAGTCTTTTATACAAACATAACAAGAGTTAGATGACTTTTATCATTTTATTTGTGAAGTGGATATAAAACTGGGTATCTTTATGACAGAAAAAAAGTAAAGATTGCTTGTAATAAGTGATAAACTATAATTTCAATATGCAAATAATGAAACAGACTTATATGAGTGTTTGTATTTCATAGTGCTATTGCGTGTTGAGGCTTAAACCATAAAACAATTACTTTAAAATAGAATAACGACTATAATCTCTCAATTCTAACGTTGTCTTTATTTAAAATGAATATTTTACCAACTAAATTCCAAGAAAACGGTTTTCCAGTTTTGGAAAAAAGAGCTCTTCTAGGTTTTTTTTTCTTTCGCAAATTTTGGGCGAATATTTTCCTACTCGCACCCGTTCAAAACCAAACCAAAAATCACAAAATATCGAATACAAAAACTTTCTTTTCTAATCTTGGTTAAACAAACCCAACCAAAACTGTCCATTTGGAAGCTGAAAAAAACCATTCTGTTTTCAACGAATTCTATGGGTCGCGCGCCGCATTAACTTCCGGATTTCGCCCTACATACAGGATTAGAAATGCAGATTTTTTTTTTAATCAAAGGGTTTTTTGACACCAACAGTAATTTTAGCCTCTGAGCGGATCACAGAACTGTCAAGTCAAAGCTCTGAGCAGTTCATATTCAAAATCATTTGGCTTAATAAAGAAACAAGCCTTCACACCGATTTGATTACAATTTTTTTGCAGACGTGCGACTGGCTTGGCGTCTGCATAATTTTGTATTCGTTTTCGTCTGTAAATTCTATAAAATGCTTATTTACAGACAAAAAAAAAAAAACTTACCTACGTTTTTTGATTTTTTTACAGATGAAGAAATTGGCGGAAAACCCGGCATGGCTTTGTTCGTTACAACCGACGACTTCAAAAAACTTAACGTTGGATTTTCTTTAGATGAAGGAATTGCAAGTGCAACTGACGTTTATCCTGTTTATTATGCCGAACGATACATAATGCGTAGGTTTTTATGTTTTACTTTTTACTAGCTGGACCGATCTTCGTCGTTCTGTGGAAACCTATTGAATTTTCTAAAAACTCATATCACTATTCGAAAGTATTGCAAAATTATTGTTTCAAATCATAATTTTTTAAAGATGGTACCGATTTAAAATTAAAGACCACAATTGCTTATAACAGAACGACGTCTATAGGGTCAGCCTGTATCTTGTATGTTAGATCGTACAAATTCAACACGATACCGTTGTCTATTGAAAATAATTTGATGATTAAAACTATACTGATCTGATGTTTCAATTAGAAATACACTTCAAGATATCAGGAACAACTGGGCATGGTTCGTTGCTTCACGAAAATACAGCTGGTGTTAAACTGCATCATCTTTTGACAAAAATGATGGAATTTCGACAGGAAGAAGCAGATAAACTTAAGAATGATAAAAGTCTAAGTATCGGTGATGTTACAACTGTAAATCTAACACAAATACATGGCGGTGTACAGAGTAATGTGGTGCCATCAATGATAGTTGCCGTTTTTGATATTCGTGTTTCAATAAAAATTGAACACGAAGATTTACTTAAAAAGGTTTTTATAAATAGATTTCCCTCTAGAATGAAAATTTCTTCAATATTCTTTTCAAATAATTAAGCTCGAAAAGTTCTGTGAAGAATCTGGCGGTGGTATAGAAATGGAGTTCGAACAAAAGGAGCCAAAAGTGGAAGCTACAATATTGGATGCCAATAATATTTACTGGAATGCATTTAAAAAGGCTGTTGATGAAGAGTTAGAATTCAATTTCAACCTTGTTAATTTTATTTCATACTTTAATTTTGTTAATTTGCTTTTAGGGGTCTCAAAATAAGCTTACAAGTTTTCCCAGGAGCTACTGACAGTCGATACGTGAGAATGGCAAGACAAAAATAAAATAACGTTGCGTTGTTATCATATTCATATTACTTTTTTTTTAAAGGTTGGCATCCCTGCTATCGGTTTTTCACCTATGAACAATACACCTGTTCTTTTGCATGATAATGATGAGTTCTTGAAAGCTGACACATATCTGAGGGGTGTGGAGATTTATGAAAATATTATTACTGAATTGGCCAATGTTTAAAAAATGCGCAACAAAAGTGACCTTAAGTTATGATAATTCATATTATGTGATGCTTTGATAAAAAAATAAAGTACCTTCACACTTTTAAAACAATTATTGTTTCAGTGGTTTTAAAAGAATGGATATTGAAAAATCGGACACTTATGCTAAACATTTCGACAGAGGACTGAGCCATGATTTTTACTTTTTAGAAATCTTGGAAACATTAATTTCTATACGTTTCCAATATTCAATTTATAATAAAACAGCTAACACAATTCTTGTGGTAGACTTTCCGCGGCATACAAATACCGAAGGGGCATAAATTACATATGAAACGGCAGCATTTTTTGCGCAGATGTGCAGTGACTGAATTTTAAAATTCTGTACCGAAATTTTTTAAAACAAAACAAAACAATAATTGGAAATGTCAAATCACAGTGGTGTCAAACAACTCTTGCGTGCAGGGTCTGTTTGCGAAGAAAAGTTAAAAGTTAAATGTCATTAAAAATTATGGTTGGTTCACATAAGGTCCGTTCGTTTACTCCCTAAAACTGCCATATTCTCCCACTTTTTCGTTCTTTTACTCCCAATTTTTGTAAGATCTGTCACTTTTGAAGGAGAAAAATATTTCCCCTATCTGCCGATTTTAGCCACAAAAATTTCTTGTGGCAGTTTGTGTAAGTTCTGTCAAACCATAAGAAGTACATTGAATTTTGTTGACGTTTGACATAATTTTGTGCATTTGGCAGATTTTTGCTACGAAGCGTTCTTTTACTTTTTGGGAGAACCACAAAATTTCATCCCCACTCCCCGATTTTTGACAGTTTTTACAAAAACTGCCGAAAAAGTAAAAGAACGGACCTATAGAGAGACCGATCCATAGAATCCGTCTATTTGTCAGCGTTGACGTTTTCAACTGACAGCTCAATAGAATACACATGTTCTTATGGAGCTCGTCCCATAAGCAACGTATATGAAGGATACGACCGATAAAGTTGGTTAACATTCTACTTTTTGCGTCCGTTGATCAGTTAACAACTAAATTTGACGAGCAGTCAATGTAAAATGTTCCCGCTGCAATCAAGATTACAATTTTATGCAAGAAATCAGGTTTGCAGGATATATGCATAATTGTTTCACCAAATGAAACTGTCAATGTATACAACGTATTCCATTTGGCAAATACGTTAACAGCAAAGTAGATATACGTTGACGCTGACTGATTAGGCCAGTTCCACCTAACAACACCTCACTGAGATCTCAGAGATCAGAAGTTTGTAAGCATATTGTTGAATGTGAAGGTGAACCCCCTTAAATGAATAATCAACACTCTCAAATTTCGAGAGCTGAGTCGACAAGTATCTTTAATTTTAGCAAGGAAAAACACCTTTGAGGTCATAACTCATTAACGAAACTTCGCAAGTATTTTTTGTTTTCAGTGACTCATCGAAGCTGTCAGAATGATGGTGATTTGAAATCGCACTCATTTTTTACAATGCAGTATTCAACGGTTGGACAACAAACTTAAAATTTCATTTATTTACACTTTAAATTTCGTATGACGTATGGTGTTAAAAACTTCATTTTTTCTTATGATCAAAAGCAATCAGCATTTCAACTGGAAAGGGGAAAATTATTGTTGAATTTTTCTCTGCGGAAATAGTATTCAAAGTTTGCAGGTATCGTAACTAAGAAAAATAAAGTAAACGTTATTTGTGTTGACCTAAAAATATGTAAGATTCGTATAGTACTTGTAAGGCGGCTGGACTAGTAGAAATAATTTCAGAAGCGTCTTTAAGAGCTTCTGCTGCATTTTTTTCTCCTTCAGCAGCAACAATTTTTGCTCTAGCTTCTCGATTCGCTTCAGCCTCAGCTGCCATTGCTCTCTGCAAAGCTACCGGCAATCTCACATCCTTTCTACAAATTTGTTTGAAACAGAAAAGAAATAGGTACTTAAAAGAGCCGTTTGCTCGATAAATTGATTTTCATTTACATTTCAACTCTTTCGACTTGAACACCCCAAGGATCAGTTGCCTCATCAAGAATTTTTAGCATCAAATGTGCTACTTCGTCTTTTTGTGTTATTAATTCTTGCAATTGTTTTTGTCCTGCTACATTCCGGAGCGTTGTTTGTCCCAATAACATTGTCGATTCACGAAAGTTTTCAACTTGTATTACAGCAAGTAACGGTTCCCTAATTCTATAATAGACAACAGCATCGACTTTAATTGTAACAGCATCCTTCGTTAAAATTTCTTGAGGTGCAACATCAAATGTTGCTACACGTAAGTCAGTAACCGTTACATCGTCGATGCAAGGCAATATAAATACCAAACCTGGTCCACGAGCTCCACCTTTTCTTTAATGATTTAAAAAGTTATATAGATCCAAATTAACTCACAAATGGATACCTTAGCCTTCCAAGACGAAAAATAACCGCCCTTTCGTATTCAGTGACAATTTTAATGCAAAAAAATATTGCTAACGGAAATAACAAGATGAGAATTATTACGGACAAAACTATAGCAGCCGTTTCGAGACATCCATTTTCTTCATTCTCCGCTTAATGATAATTTAAAAGAGGAGAAGATATAAAATGTTAAAAAATATAACTAATATAGCAGCTTACATGTTACGATATGCCGTTTCTCAGTTTCCATTCCTGTCAAAATTTAGTATAGATTTATGTATGTACTTCAAAACGTATGAGTTATATTGCTTTATGGTTGTAATTTTAGTTTAATATTTTGAAGAGTGTTATGAGGACCGAAGACAAATCTGACAAGCTTCTCGATTCCTATGTAATTGATAGGAGAATTAAAATAGGAAAGGCATAGGGCCATAGAATACTAAATTCCTAGTTTCCTTCCTCTCTCATCTGATCAGGCCACTCCTTTTGCTTCACAAAAAATGTGAAGCTCGAAACTACGAACAACAACTCAAATAGCATACAAACACACTTTTATGATTGATGATTCTAAAGGCGGTGCGGTGATCCATAGAATCCTTCAAACCGCCAGCATTAACGTTTTATGCACATTTGCCAGATGAAAAACAAAGAAAAGTATAGCGCCACGACTTTTCTATCAACTTACCAACTCAAACTTATATCGATTTCCATTGAACCACATGAAAAGGACGGCCCGTGTCGCTACTAAAAATCAATGGGCGCGTTCACTTTGACTTGGATAGACTATCCGGATAGCTTTTTGTTTTTGTTTTCCATGTAAAACAAAATAGCAGAGGCTCAAACCAAACTAACCCAAAGCTATCCAACAATTTCTGGTATAGGTGGCTATCTGACAGAACAGCCATTGAAATTCGTAAACAGCTGTTTTTTTACACGTATTTTCACAGCTATCCAAATTTAGCTATCGAACTAGTTCATGAAAAACGAGTTGGATAGGCTATCTAAGATAGGCTATCCAAAACCAAACTGAACGTGCCCAATGGCTCAAAATCATAGTCCGCTAATGAACAACTTTAGTATGGTTCTAGCTTAAAATGACGTTCCAGTCATGACTCAAACGTCATTTTAAGCTAGTATCACACTAAATTCTTTTGAAATTGTTCATTAGGAGAACTATAGGTTAGGTTAGGTTAGGTTATGAGGGGTGTGCACAGCGTGAGCTGTTGCGTACACGGGGGCCTATTGGTCCATTGTGATCCCCTATAAAAAAAGTAAAAGTAAGCATCGATGCTTCTCAAGGTCGATTAACGTAGACTGGCTCGTTAACGAACCAACCTGTGCTATCTATGAATTTCCTCATATTTGCCATTGAGACCTGTGCTAGATCATCCAGTTCTCCAACAAACCTGTTTCCGAAATGACGGAGGCGGCTAGTTTGGAGGTTCGGACAGTCACAGAGCAGGTGTTTAATGGTTTCTATTTCCTCCTCATCCTGACAGCTCCTACAAAAATCGGGTGCAAATGCCCCTATCTTGTTGGCCATTGTGCCAATGGCGCAATGACCCGTTAGTACACCTATCAAGATTTTAATGTTCTTTTTACTCAGCGATAGAATATACCGAGTTTCTTTTTCATTTGTGTTAGGCCATAAACTTCTAGAGATTACGCAATCGTCCCTGGATTTCCAGGAGTTATTGATTTGCTCTTTTAGTTTAAGGTCTATCTTCCTCTTGAGTACCCCAATTGGGACGAGTGGTCCCCTAATTGAATGGTCGCTACTACTTGTGATAGGAGAACTATAATTTTGCGCCAATATGTTTTGGTTTCAATGGAAAGGAAAAACGCAGTAATATCTTTTTGTGAGTGTATTAGTGTTGCAGCTGTTAGAATAAACAAACAAGATAAACAATTAGTCATTTTTTGTCGTATAATTTTGTCTAACATTTTCAATATTCGTTCATTGGTATAAGGTTGCCTGCGAAAATTTGGTGCTAAATACCGGTTGCCGATTTTTAAAAACAATTTGCTTTCGTTTATTTTTTTTCGCACCCACGAAAAAAGTTTTCGTTTTTCAAGTTATATGAAGCAAATCTTTCGCACAAACGAAAACGTTCGTTCGCTTTCGCCTTACAGAATCTGGCCCCAGATTTTTCAAAATGCGATTTGATTTATTTGAATCCAATTGATGATTCTTGATTATGATGATTATGACACACTGTGGCGTATGAGTACTTTTTTTTAATATATGGTTTGAAAGAAATCTGTTGACATTTTGTTTGTTTATTATCAGTATTGTGAGTTTTTAATTTTCGTATTCTATATTTGGTTGCATAAATGTTTAATTAATTCAATGATTTTCAATTTCATATCATACACTCACTTTTGTTTAAGTTATCCTCAACCCTTTTACTTTGATTGTATTTCACATGGGACTGAATTTCTTTACAACCGAGATTTCTCTTACTACAGTATTGAAGTATTCAGAAACCGCATAAAAGCTTATTCCAAATAATGTATGTTTATTAACCATTTTGAGGGGCTTTTATATTAACAAATGTATAAGAATGATTATAACTTTTTTCTTCGAAAATAAGACAAAGTAAATCTATCATTTTTATATATGGTACATAGCGTAAGTGAATGGGTGCAAATCACTAGTTTCGACTCACCTATATATACCTTGCAACCCTATGATTGCACCGGAAATAAGGAGGCAACCCAGTGAACACATTCACTTCATTGCGTAACGCGATAGGTGCAATGTAAACAAAAAATAATTGTTTTTAATTATTTTATTATTTATTTTTTAGGCAACCTTCTCTGAATATATTTTCTTACATATCAAATTATACATAATCACCATTTTCATACATCAACGCGATGGGTGAAGGTCATTTTACAGTCGGATCTAAGACTATGTGTAGATTCGTCTCAAAAGCAAATTCAAAACGAATCAATTTGTCTTGAAAAAACATCAATACTTTTCCCATTGGAAAACTTTTAAGAAAAAAATATTGCCGGCCCGTCGATTCACGTCAATGTTTTGGTTTCTTCAATGGAAAAGCACATTAAATAAATAAACAAATAAAACAGCACAGGTAAAAGGCAATTATACCTGCGGTTTTTATTGCCACATTGGTTTGGGAAATAACCCCCGCAGAAGTTATTGCCGCGGGTGCTATTGCATTGCACCAGTGCTGTACTGAACTGTGCTGTGCTGTATTGTGCTGTCTTATTTCTCGCTGAACAGAGCTAAAAATTACTTCTTCCTTTTTCATCCATTGATAACATTGGATTCATTTATTTATACTTTTGATTTCAAATATTTGATGAACCTGTCGTTCCGTAAAATTCATGACAGAGGAATAACGTAGAATGTTCTTCTTTATTCGAAACAACCAGACGCAAGTTCAACCGGAAAAAGGCAAACTACTATATCGTTATGCTCTGTGCTAATGGTAGTCAAAGTTTGCAAATATCGTAACTGCGAAAAACAAAATAAACGTTTATTTTTGTTAAACTTAACATTGTGCAAAATTGTAACAGTACTTGTATAGCAGATGGACTCGAAGAAATAGTTTCAGAAGCCGCTCTAAGAGCTTCTGATGCATTTTTCTCTCCTTCAGCCGCAATTATTTTAGCTCTAGCTTCTCGATTCGCTTCAGCCTCGACTGCCATTGCCCTTTGCATTTCTGGCGGTAATCGCACGTCCCGTCTACAAATTGTTTTTAAAAACAAACAAAATACTTAATATGGATCCGTTTGTTCGACAAATTAATTTTCGTTTACATTTCAACTCTTTCGACTTTAACACCCCAAGGATCTGTTGCCTTATCAAGAATTTCTTTCATCGAATGTAACATTTCCTCCCTTTGTGTTAGTAATGCTTGTAATTCTTTTGTTCCTGTTACATGCCGGAGCGTTGTTTGTCCCAATAACATTGTCGATTCACGAACGTTTTCGACTTCTATTACAGCATTTAACGGATTCATGAGTCTATAAAAGATCACGGCCTTAACTTTTATTGTCACAGAATCTTTGGTTAGAATTTTTTGACTGTCCACATCTAAAGTTGCTACACGTAAGTCAACAACCTCTATATCGTCAATGCAAGGCAAGAAAAATACCAGACCTGGTCCAAAAGCTTTACCTTTTCTTAAATGTTTAATCAATAAGAAAATTATATAGATCCAAATTAACTCAGAAATGTATACCTTAGTCTTCCAAGACGAAAAATAACCGCCCTTTGGTATTCAGGGACAATTTTAAAGCAAAAAAGTATGGCTAACGGAAATAACAAGATAGCAACCAATGCGGATAACGCTATAGCAATCGTTTCAAAGAATGGATCTTCTACCGCTTCTGCCGCTAAACGATAACATACACACATATGATATGTACGATACAAAATTCAAATGAATAACTGAAAAGCTTACATGAACGCCTTCTTATTCTTTTTTCAGTTTCCATGTTCCATCAGAATTTGGTAAATAATTATGTTCTACAAAATGTATGTATCATGAATTTTCTATATGCTTCTATTTTCAGTTTAGTTTTATTTTGTTGAGTATTGCGTCGCAAGAGGAGGATCTAGGAAAAATCTGACAAGTCAGAATTAATAGTGAAAATAAACAAGCTTTCCTTCCTGTCTGATCTGACTAGTCAGCTTTTTAGTATCTAATAGCCCTCTTAGTGATTCGCAACAAATGGTACCCAATGTGGATTTAGAATTAGAATATGCTCTAACCATCATCACATCATTCAAATCTAGGGTGGTATTCATCGAGAATACCTATTGCTATACCTGTGTCGATGGATAGGTTTACGAAGCTATTAACCTAATAGGTAGTGTCCGATGAATACCATCCCTAAAATTTTCCGCAAATATTTCAAAAATACGAGTTTTTATGATAGTTTTCAAAAAAAACCGTGTGCGAATTGCGTTAAATTATGTATTCAAACTGGACGTTTGGTTAAATTTAAGCAGGCTAAAATATGACACTAGTGGTAAACTCAACCAACATTTTAACGTAATTCGCACCATAGATATAATATAAGGAAGGTAGCTTGAAAAGCGAAACATCGGACTAGAGAGAAAGAAAATCGAAGAGTTATCTCGTTCTCTCTCTGAGCTCCTTAGTAAGTAAATAATAGTTTTGATTTTGATTTTTATTTAATTTTTTTACTCTGTCCATTCCACTCTATACAGCCAAGCAGCGAGAAGGTCAGTGAGAAAACGAGAGGAGAAGGCCAGGGATATAACTTTTCTTGGCACTGCCAATAATTGTACTTTTAAGACTGCCAACATTTATACCCCTCATCCGTTACAATTTTTTATTTATGTATATACTTCTAATTTATATTATTTACAATTCAATGAAAATTTAACGGTTTTAAGCAATTTAAACAATCAATTAAGAAAAATGTGATTTTTTAAATGTATTCATATAAATTTTCTTATTTACATTTTGTTTTTTATGTAACTATATTTGCTTGCGTTGAATTAAGGTTTTCTTGCAATAAAATGTCTGTTTTTAAACGAAATTTGATAAAAAATATCACGAAAAGACATTGTTTTTCTTTCAAATTTAAGGGTGCCAATAATTGTACCGGTGAGTGCCAACAATTGTACCTGGATGGCAATGATTGTACCTTTTCGCAGGCTTTTCCTATTTTGGTGTTTTTATAAAATTCTTTTTTTAGAAAACTTAAATTCTCATAATATTCAAATTTAAAATTTCTTAAATTTTAATTTGACATATAAAACATATTGCAAACTCTTTTATATCGAGAGTTATACGCAATTAAAAGTGAAAAAATCCTTAGGGGTGCCAACCATTGTACCCGTTACGCTAATAAAACTAAAATAAAAAGATTACGACCTTGGATTACTACAAGCCTGCTAAAAAAAGTAAACTTAAAGAATAAATTACGTAAAAAGTATCTAAAGCATCCTCTTAATACCAATTTAAAAAGGAGATACACAAAACTGTGTAATAATTTAAAAAAAAGAAATACCTCTGTGTCGTGATGAGTACTACAAAAATCAATTAAGGCTACATAAAGGCAATCCCAAGCGCGAATGGCAGGTTGTTAACAGTTTATTGAACAAGTCTGCTTCTCAGAATTGCCCTATTGAGATACGCATAGATGATACTGTCTATAAAAATGCAAGTGAGATAGCAGATAAATTTAATAACTATTTTGTTAACATATCTGAATTCATTGAGCCTAATTTTAGTTTACCATCTTGTTCTGTTTGCAGTAGTAGTGAGCCTCTGTCTTCCAGAAGCAGTTTCTTTTTTGAACCAATTACAGTGCTAGAACTCTATAAAACGATAAACAGTTTGAAAAACTCAAATAGTTGTGGAAATGACAATATGTCAAATATTCTTTTAAAAAACATTTCATGGTTTGTTATTGATGTATTGGTATATATCTTTAATAAAAGTGTCTTCTCTGGTGTATTTCCTGATGCCCTTAAATGTGCAGATATCATCCCACTTTTTAAAAAAAGGTAGTAGAGACAATGTTTGTAACTATAGGCCCATTTCATTACTTCCATCAATTAGTAAAATTTTTGAAAAGCTTGTAAAGCAGCGTATGCTTAATTTTTTGAACAAAAATAACTTTTTTTCACCGCTACAATTTGGATTTCAGGAAAAAAAAATCAACAGAGGATGCCCTTTTAAACTTCTGTTCTACAATTTATAAAAATTTAGATGAAAACAAATGTACTGCAGGCCTGTTTGTTGATATATCTAAAGCTTTTGATATGGTGAACCATAACATTTTAATAAGTAAATTAGAGTTAGCGGGTTTCCGGGGTTTCATTCTAAGTTGGTTTGTATCTTACCTCAACAATCGTTCTCAAAGAACTAAGATTTTCGGTACTCAAAGTGACTTAAAGTTCATAAAAATGGGTGTGCCCCAAGGGTCAGTACTCGGACCACTGCTTTTTCTTGTATACATCAATTCACTTTTTGATTTGCCTTTCAAAGGTGAGATGACGGCTTTTGCTGATGACGTAGGTTTTGCATATGGAGCAAAAAGTCCTTTGGATTTATCTGTTGATATTAACTGGGACCTAAGCATACTAAGAATCTGGTTTGCTCAACATAAACTGATCATCAGCCCTAAAACAAAGTTAATGTTTTATAGCCTATCAAATTTGAACAATCCAGTTCCTGATTTCTATTATCATTCTCCTGGCTGTCAAAAATTCAGACTGTATATCTGTACCTGTTTAGGATCACCTAATGTGGACACTTTTCTGGAGGATTTTGCGTGTAGTCCAGATTGTTTTCAAATTGAAATTGTAAATGACATAAAGTATTTAGGTCTAATAATTGATTCAAAAATGTGTTTTTCTACCCATATAGATACTTTAAAACTACATTTCCGTTCAATTCTCAGACAATTTTTCTATCTGCGTAAAGTGTGTACTACTGATCTCTTAACCACGATTTACTACGGAATTATCCATTCCAAACTGCAATATGGGATAACTTGTTGGGGTGGTGCTTACTCTAACAAAACGTTGCCTTTATTTATATTACAAAAACATTTCACAAGAATAATATGCAAACAAAATAGATTGGCTAGCAGTTTTCCTTTGTTCCTATGTTTGAAAATTCTTCCATTACGACATTTATATTGTTTTAAAGCGCTTAAGATATTTTATATAAGGTCTGGACATCGTAATTTTAGAATCTTAAATAATTATAACGTTCGTGGGAATCTTTTGTCTTTCGTAAATATTCCTAAGTTCCGCACCACTGCCTACCGTAACTTCTTCAATGTATCGTCATGCAGATTATTTAACAAACTCCCTTTATCTCTGAGAACAGAAGGATCTCTTATGAAATTTTTAAAAGGTTTAAAACTATGGCTTAACAATTATGATCCAACAGGTTTAGAACGTATTTTAAGTTCTAATGGTTAAATAGGATGTACTTATTAAAGGTTTCTTCAAGCTTCTAGCATTTATTGGTTTCTTCATTTTGCTTTCTTTTGATAATTTTGATTTGTCTCTTAAGATATAAGTTGTACTGATTTGTAAATAAACATATATTCTTAATTCTTTTTTTCATACGATACTGTTTTAAACTAACTTTCTTTTTTGATTGGGTCACCCCACCCACTATTGTTAATTATTAATGTACTATTCTTTGAAGGGGCATTTAAATCAATTTATCTTTAAATTACAAATGCTTCTAACATTTCTTTAACCTTAGCTATTATTGTATTATTGTTACTAAGATTGAATTTACTTACAAATGTATAGCCATATTGTTTAAGGAAATAGATGAATAAAAAAAATAAAAAAAAAATTGTATTTATTAGTTTACATACAACATGTTAATATTAAACAACTGTACTTAAATAAACTAACAAATAAAACAGATGATGACTGCAAACCTGTTCCGGACTCCGTTGGCTAGAGCCTCTAGGTGACCGCACGGACACCAATTAGCGAGCAAAAGTGAGGTGAAGTCTGAAGTACCTCGGTATCTGACTGGATCAGTATTTATGTTTCGCCAGACACATAGCCGTATTTAGGGGGAGGGTTACGGGGTTTAACCCTCCCCGAAATAATTTTGTAAAGCAATATCAAATAACTATTGATTAATAACTTAATGATTTTTTTTTTCGTTTGCTGACACTGAATTTATAACTTTTCCATTGAAGCTTAAAGGTATATTATTCTAATTTCTTTCAGAAACCTTTGTATATTTATTTGGTTTATTATAATCAAGATATCATTTACTACTCTCGCCCTCTAAGTTACCTACAAGCAGAGATAACCATATTTCTTTTACATAAGTCGTTACATGACCAAAAATTAAGGCAAAAAATACTGCAATGCCTCAAAGGCAGCAAGAATATTTGGTCTTTTGTAAAAAAATTGAAGAATTTTTCTTTTTCCTCGGTCCCTACGCTCTTTGACAATGACACTCCAGTTGTTAGCTCTTTCGCGAAAGCTGCTAGAGAGTGTCATGATTCCCCCAGTTCTTGAGCGAGTCAATGATTCCATGGGAAAAATCTTCTTCCGCTCTCGTGCTGTGGCGAGATTCCTAAAAGATCTCAACATACATTAATCTGCTGGTCCGGATGGTATCCCTGCTATTATTCTGAAGAGGTGTTCTTCCACGCTGGCAAAACCTTTGCGTAAGCTTTTCCATCCATCCTTCTTATGGGCTCGTTCCGACAGCATTTTGTCCAGCCAATTCCAAAAAAAGCCGAATCTTCTTCTCCCTCCAATTATCGTCCGGTTGCACTTACGTCCCTTCCTTCTAAGGTCATGGAAACGCTGATAAACTATCAACTTAAGAAATATCTCGAAGACCAAAAGCTTCTCAATGACCGGCAGTACAGCTTTAACAAGTCTGAAACCCACAATATAGAAGCTGGTGTTCTCCATGGCTCCGTTTTGTCTCCGACCCTCTCTCTCATTTTTATTAATGATTTCTTGTCTGTAACTTCTAATCCAATCAATTGTTTCGTTGACGACAGTATCCTTAGCTTTTCTTATTCATTTCCAGACCCACATCCCTCCTCTTCGGATGTGGAACTACAGCGGCAAAATATGATAAGCTCATTAAACACTGACTTCAACAGCATTGTACAATGGGGAATACAAAATCGCGTAGAGTTTAATGCTTCGAAAACTCGATACTGTCTTGTATCGTTAAAGCGAGATATACGATATACCTCCCCTGCCACAGTCCATGAGTGACGCTTGCATCAATGAGACCGAACATCTTGAGATTCTCCTGCGAGCACATATGCGATGTCGCCAAAAATCCCGCAAGATGTTTGGGTTGCTGAAGACAGTGCAAGAAATTTTTCTTCCCGTCTGATCTGGCTATTATCTATAAGACATATCCGTCCAAAGCTTGAGTACAATTCTCATCTATGGGCTAGTGCTCCAACTTCTCTCTCCTCTCTCTACCTCTTGGACGGTATACAAAAAAGAGCCATAAGACTGATTGGTGACAGAGACATAACCAACTCATTAGACCACCGTCGATCGTTACGTTTCGTGTCTCTCTCGGTTCTATCGTTACTTTTACGGTAAGTGCTCAAGTCAAATAGCCAATTGCATTCCTCCCCATAAACAATTTGCCCGTGATACTCGTGCTTCTTCGGACGTACTCTCAAGTATAAAGAATCGTTGTTTAGCCGTACTTCAAGAATGTGGAACTCCCTTCCACACTCTGACTTTCCAATTCAATGCAATGTTCAGGTATTTAGGACCAACGTACACCGGCACCTCCTTTCCATTAATAAAGGGTATTAGATACAATCAAGAAGTATTTTTAAAGTTTCCATCAAACATTGTTCCGTTAACAAATGAATTGGCTTCATCAAATTGAACAAATGTGATAATTTGATAAATATGTTTCCTTTTTTATTAATTTTTTTTAAAAAATTATCATTTATCTTAACCCCCCCTGAAACGAAATCCTAGCTACGGCTATGGCCAGACATATATGTAAATGCGCTGGTTTAGCCCGGGCCAGAGGAGCCTTCGCTCTGACGAAACGGCTGTTTCACAGCAGTCGGCTTGACTCCAGTCCAGAGTGAAGGTAATTTGCTACATGGCCCTCTTACGGCCGATGATCGTTTATGATTGCCCAGTCTGGTTCGATGTTGCACCATCTCAATTATGGAAGATTCGGGTGTTCGAGAGGCAGTGTCTTCGGCACTTGACAATGAGTAGTCGGGGTGGGGTTTTGATCCTGGCCGGCTTACAAACCTGTTTTAGTTTAAGAGTTTAGGGTTAAGGTTTAAGTAGAGTAGGCATGGTGGCACATACAAAAACATGGACCAAAAAAATATATATACACAAGAAAAAAAAAAAAAAAAAACGAAATTGAAACAAACAAAAAAGAGAAAAATACTAACAAAATGAAAAAAAAAACCAAATCAATATTAAAAAAAAAGTGAAAAAAGATAGAGATTTACTGTTGTGGTTGTTCTTGTTTTTATGTATTGTTTAGGCAGATTTGGTAGTAAGTTAATTTTAAGTTTTATATTTAAGGACCTACATATGTAGTTTTAAGAAGCATGTAAGAAAATGAAAATTGATAATGGCGTTAGTTTTTATTCAAATTTTCTTACTTACTTACTTAAGGTGGCGCTACAGTCCGGGGTGGACTTGGGCCTCAACCAACAAACCTCTCCAGCCAGCTCGGTCCCTAGCTCGCTGTCTCCAGTTTCGCACGCCGAGTTGGTTGAGGTCGTGTTCAACTTGCGCGCGCCACCTGAGCCTTGGTCTTCCTCTACTGCGTCTTCCCTCGGGGGTGGATTCGAAGACTTTACGGGCCGGAGTATTGGTGTCCATCCTCTCCACGTGACCGAGCCATCTGAGTCTTTGAACCTTCACTCTTTTAGCTAAGTCAGTGTCGCTGTACAGCCCGTACAGTTCGTCGTTAAATCTTCTCCTCCATTCACCGTTTATGCAGACAGGACCATAGATCTTACGTAGAATCTTTCTCTCAAAACGGCCAAGTGCGCTCTCATCCGTTTTTGACAAGGTCCATGCTTCTGCACCATATAGCAGGACGGGGATGATGAGGGTCTTATAGAGCGTCACCTTAGTTTTTCGGGAGAGGGCTTTACTACTCAATTGCTTTCTTAGCCCGAAGAAACAGCGATTAGCAAGAGTTATTCTTCGTCTGATCTCGGCGCTGATGTCGTTGTCCTTATTGATAGCGGAGCCAAGGTATACAAAGTCCCTAACTACCTCGAAATTATATGCGTCAATCGTGACGTTTTGTCCAAGACGTCGGTGTTGGGTGTCCTTTCTAGATGACAGCATATACTTTGTTTTGCCCTCATTGACCGCTAAACCCATTTTTTCAGCCTCTGTCTGTATACTCGCAAAAGCACTGTTGACATCACGCTGTGTTCTCCCAATGATATCAATGTCATCAGCGTACGCGAGTAGTTGCACAGACTTCTGGAAGATAGTGCCTCTAGTGTTGACGAGGGAGTTCTGCACTATTCGTTCCAATATGATGTTGAAGAAATCGCATGACAGTGCATCACCTTGTCTAAAGCCTTTTTTGACATCGAAGGCGTCGGTGAGGTCGTTGCCGACTTTGATGGAGCAGCGCGAGTTCTCCATTGTCATCCTGCTCAGGCGAATGAGTTTTGTAGGGATGCCAAAACTGGACATGGCTTTATACAGTTCTTCTCTATAGATGCTGTCATACGCGGCCTTGAAATCGATAAAAAGATGGTAGGTGTCGATTTGGAGTTCTTGAGTTTTTTCCAGGATCTGCCGTAATGTGAAAATTTGATCGATGGTGGATTTTCCTGGTCTAAAGCCACACTGATATGGACCTATCAGATTGTTGACAAACGGCTTCAGACGTTCACATAGTACTGCAGAAAAGATCTTACAGGCGATGTTTAGGAGGCTGATTCCTCTGTAGTTGGTGCAGATTAGAGGGTCTCCTTTCTTCAGGATCGGGCAAACAATACTGAGGTTCCATTCATCGGGCATGCTTTCTTCCGACCATATTCTGCAGATGAGTTGGTGCATGCTCCTAACCAAATCATCGCCGGCTGCTTTGAAGAGTTCGGCAGTGATGCCGTCAGCTCCTGCGGCTTTGTTGTTCTTAAGCTTAGATATTGCTATCTTCACTTCTTCAAGGTCGGGTAGACGGAAATCTTGGCTTGCGTCGTCTTCATTGAATGGTTCATTCTGCCTGACAGCGGAATTTGAGTCGTCATCGCCGTTGTACAGTCTGCAGAAGTGGTCCTTCCATATCCTCAGCATTGACTGTGACTCTACTACGATATTACCCTGTTGGTCTTTACGGGCCTCAGTTCGTGCTCGGTAACCTTGAGTCTTTCGTTTTACCTCTTGGTAAAACTTCCGAACCTCATTCCTGTTTTTTAGTCTCTCAATATCCTCGAAAGATCGCTTTTCATGCTCTCTCTTTTTCTTTCTGAAAAGCTTGTGTTCTTCTCTCCTCTTCTGCTCGTAGAGCTCCCGAGCTGATCTCGTCCTCCTTTGCAGCGCTGCTTTGTATGCTTCTTGCTTAGCTGCATGCACCTGCCTGCATTCTTCATCAAACCAGGGGTTTCGTTTTGGTGGCCGTGTGAAACCCAGCACATCAGAGGCAGCATCCCTAATGGCTTTCTGGAAATTCTGCCACTGGTTCTCAATACTCGATGCTGGCTGTAGCGGACTTCTCCTGAGGTTACTTGACACTCGGTCGGAAAAGGATCTGGCGATCTCTTGCGATAGTAGCCGTCCGACGTTATATTTTCTTCTAACACTTCCTGTTTTTGGCTTTGGTCGAGATATCCGCTGCACTACCTTGGCTACAACGAGGTAGTGGTCCGAGTCGATGTTGGCCCCTCGGAAGGTTCGGACATCAATAATGTTTGAAGAGTGTCTTGCGTCGATCGCAATATGATCAATCTGGTTGACAGTTGATTGGTCTGGAGACCTCCAGGTTCCCTTGTGGATGTTGAGATGTGGGAATCGTGTGCTTGCTACTACTATATTTCGTCCCGCTGCAAAATCGATAAGCCTGAATCCGTTATCGGAAGTTTTTTCGTGCAGGCTGTGTTTTCCGACTGTTCCACCAAAGATGTCCTCTCTTCCTAGTTTGGCGTTAAAATCTCCTAAGACTATTTTTACGTCGAAGCTAGGGCATTGCTCGTATGTCTTGTCAAGGAGCTCGTAGAACTTGTCTTTTGTGTCGTCATCTTTCTCTTCTGTGGGGGCGTGAGTGCATATTAGGCTTATGTTGCCGAATTTAGCCTTTATCCGGATTGTCGTGAGGCGCTCGTTGACAGCTCTGAAGCTTAGGACATGCGGCCTAAGCCTGCCTCCAACGACAAAGCCACATCCAAACAGACGCTGTTGTTGTTCTTTGTAGCAGTTGCCATAGTAGATATCACAGTTTTTCATCTTCCTTTTGCCCGGCCCATCCCATCGCATTTCCTGGATGGCGGTTATATCCGCTTTATAACGGTCTAGGGCCTCCGCTAGTTGCTCGGCTGCGCGTGGTCTGTTAAGGGATCTAACATTCCACGTGCAGATCCGAATCTCGTTGTCCTTATTTCGTTTGCATGGTTCGTCATCAGTAAATCCGTCCGTATCCGAGGCTTGTTGATGCTTCGCAACTAGCTTTTCTTTATGTGATTGGGAAGTCACCCCAAAGCACGACCCCCAACCTGGAGGGCCAGGTCCTTGTTTAAACTCCAAGGGCGAAGAGCCGGATAACCGCTCCTTATCGGCCTGAGCTCCAAATATGTCGAAGTAGCCCGTATAAGGTGTTCACTGAGTAGTTCAACCTAACTGGAACTGTAGACGCCACCGTTGACTCCGTCCTGGGAATTCTTCCGCTGCCGCCTGGAAAAAAAGGAGTAGTGCCTCAGTGGAAAACACTCTCCCCGCCCATTCAAATTTTCTACAAACAAAAATTAGCTCATAGGCCGAAAGGCATTATTTTTAAGGCCGTGTACGAATTGGATGAATTGTGGATGAATTTTTAACCACTAGATACTGTCATATTTTTACCTGCTCCGCAGCTAGTCAAATTTTAATAAATATTATTCAATGCGAAATGTCGAAATTTAACCAAACGTCAAGTTGTAACCACTTTTTAACTCAATTCGCACACGGCCTAAGTAAAACAAGAATTGCTTAGAGCTCCCGGTTGGGGCCAGTTAGTTAATTATAAGATTTTAGATCATGAGCTAGATCGAATTCTTTTGTCTCGTTTTAATTAGTGATAAGTAAGTTAAAATGAATAAAAAAAAATGAATTTGAAGTGCAAGAGAAAGGAAGAAATAATAAATGAGCGCATCAGTAAATTACCAAAAACAGCGCATTAAATGCGTCATGTAAACGCATACTGCGCAGTCATGATGCACAATCATTCAAAGTCAAACGTTCACAAACGCAAATTTTTGCATCATTTTTCTCGTCAACTGTTCACTATTGCAAACTGATGCGTAAAAAGTAAACAATAGAGCATCACTGCTATAGACTGATTAGTTTTTGTTTTTGATTCCATATATTATTTTGCAAATATGGAGAAGGAAAACGAAAAGTAAATATAATTTAATAGCAATTATATAGAAACTTAATATTTATTTAAGATTCTTTTGTTTTTTCCATCATTAATAAATAAAAGAAAAAATGTGTTTTTTAACGTCAAATAAAATGCTGCATAAGCATCAGCATCGCATTAAAAGCAGTGATGCGGAATCACTGCACAGAAATTAGGCGTTTGTGAACTTACACGTAATACCGCACTTACAGCATATTTGATACAGAAAAATGAGACAGTGCAATCTAAAGAAGGACATCATGGCATCCCTGAGCCGATGTCAATAGGGCTAGGTATTACCATTACGATAAAAGAAAATTGTGTAATGATCGTAATGCGGTGTGAACTCATCTCGAGTTTTCGAAGTTTTTTTTTTAAATGGAAAACACGGTTTTGGGTCTGATATGAAACGGTGATTGTTTTGTAAACGAATTTCTTTAAGTTTTTTTCAACATGCATGAACTCTTTTTATATGAACCGGAAATAGCGTACATTTGAGAAAAAATTATCTGTATACATATTAACAAAACATAAGTCCTCATGAATAGGATTTTCATTTTTCAAAACAAACGGTCTAACTGAAAAACTCTTAAAAATGCTTTGAATACGTCCATTTTTTCATTTTATTTAATCTTGGCAGGGACAATTATGGTGTTAAAGACTTCATTTTACGATCAAAAGCAATCAGCATTTCAACTGGAAAGGGGAAAACTATTGTTGAATTTTTCTCTGCGGAAATAGTATTCAAAGTTTGCAGATATCGTAACTAAGAAAAATAAAGTAAACGTTATTTTTGTTGACCTAAAAACATGTAACATTCGTAGAGTACTTGTAAGGCGGCTGGACTAGTAGAAATAATTTCAGAAGCGTCTTTAAGAGCGTCTGCTGCATTTTTTTCTCCTTCAGCAGCAACAATTTTTGCTCTAGCTTCTCGATTCGCTTCAGCCTCCGCTGCCATTGCTCTCTGCAAAGCTACCGGCAATCTCACATCCTTTCTACAAATTTGTTTGAAACAGAAAAGAAATAGTTACTTAAAAAAAATTTCTTGATAAATTGATTTTCATTTACATTTCAACTCTTTCGACTTTAACACCCCAAGGATCAGTTGCCTCATCAAGAATTTTTAGCATTAAATGTGCTACTTCGTCTTTTTGTGTTATTAATTCTTGCAATTGTTTTTGTCCTGCTACATTCCGGAGCGTTGTTTGTCCCAATAACATTGTCGCTTTACGATAGTTTTCAACTTCTATTACAGCAAGTATCGGTTCCTCAATTCTATAATAGACCACAGCATCGACTTTAATTGTCACAGCATCTTTCGTTAGAATTTCTTGAGGCGCAACATCAAATGTTGCTACACGTAAATCAATAACCGTTACATCGTCGATGCAAGGCAATATAAATACCAAACCTGGTCCACTAGCTGCACCTTTTCTTTAATGATTTAAATAATAAGAAAGTTATATGTGTACATCCGAATTTACTCAGAAATAGATACCTTAGCCTTCCAAGACGAAGAATAACCGCTCTTTCGTATTCAGTGACAATTTTAATGCAAAAAAATATTGCTAACGGAAATAACAAGATGAGAATCAATACGGATAACCATACAGCAATCAATTCAATGCATGGATCTTCTTCTGCCGCTAAACGATTACATACATATGTACATATAATATGTACCATACAAAATATAATATAAACAACTGACAAGCTTACATGAACGCCTTTTTCTCTTTTCAATTTCCATCAGAATTTGGTATATACATTTGTATGTATATGTTCTACAAAATGAATAATGAATTTTCCTTATGCTTCTATTTTCAGTTTAGTTTTATTTTGTTGAGTATTGCGTGGCAAGAGGAGGATCTAGGAAAAATCTGACAAGTCAGAATTGATAGTGAAATTAAACAAGGTTCCTTCCTCTCTGATCTGACTAGTCAGCTTTTTAGTTAAGCCGCTCTTACTGATTCGCAACAAATGGTACCCAATGTGGACACGAAAGATTTAGAATTACCATGCTCTTACCATCATCACATCATTCAAATCTAGGGAGGTATTCATCGAGGATACTTTTTTTTCATAATTCATTTTTTATTCAATTTGACTTATTTCTAATGAATACAAGACAAAATAATTAAAAACTAGCTTATTAACTAAAATCTTATATTTAACTAACTGGCCCCAATCGCGCGCTCTTAGAAATTCATGTTCAACTTAAAATTAATGCCTTTCGGCCTATGAGCTATTTGTTTTTTTTTTCATTTATTTTGGTTCCTTGTTAGAAAAATTAAGGAACTGAGGTGCGTTTTTGCGCTGACTATAATCAACTATAATCAACAATGGTTGACTATTTCTCGTTTTTGCACGCCAATAGTTACGATTCGTAATCACAATTGTCGTTTTTGCGGTCTGTGTTGATGTGTCAAATCGTAACTATCTCAACCAGAGGTGCGTTTTTGCGCTGACTATAATCGACTATAATCAACAATGGTTGACTATTTCTCGTTTTTGCATGCCAATAGTTACGATTCGTAATCACAATTGTCGTTTTTGCGGTCTGTGTTGCTGTGTCAAATCGTAACTATCTCTAACTATTTCCAATCCATCTCAGGAGGTGAGTTGAAAGTGGTTGGTGTGTCAAAGTGTTTTTTTTTTGGTTGTGCATTTTTTACAATCGCGTAGTCGTCCGTATCCGTACCGCCGTGAGTTTAATTAATTACAATCAGAGGATATTTGTTCGTCTTCAATTATTTCATTACAAAATAAAGAAAATATGGTTCCACTTACAAATTTTAAATTGTCGGAAAAAAAGAACTTTATTTCGCCGGAGATTTTGTAAAAGGAACTTCATTAGAAAAACGAAAACAAATCATGAGGAATTTTCTCTCGTGCATTTTTTTTTTTTTTGGTTTCAAAATGTGTAGTGTAGTGTGTACTCGTAAAAACATTCTGGTTTTAAAATCCGAAGGGAATTCTCTTCTTTTCAAAATCAAATAAATTCTCACGTTTTCCCAATGTACATTCTATCGATTCCATCTGCCCGACCTGACTCTTGCCATTCATACTCTCCATTACATGGGCTATGTCCATCGCGTCATCAAACCGGAAAACATTCTAATCGACCGCCATCAAACTGGAAGATTTTTGAAATCCCGCCGCCTTGAATCGTGACGGGCATGTGCACAGTTCCTCGCCGGTTGGAACTCCTGATTACATTGCTCCAGAACTGCTCGAGACAATTTCCTATTGCATATTGACCAAATCCCAGCATAGCGTAAGTTCTTTCAAACCTCGAGTTTTAAACAAAACATTGATGCTAAAAACTACTTACAAGTCAGCTGTGACTTCTGCTTCATGGGTATTATAGGCTATGAACTCATCTGCGAAGTCACACCATTTCACGAGGACAATGCCACAATGTCCACGAGACATACTCGAAAATCCTCAGTCACTGCGAGGAGAGTCACGCCAAGGAAATGATCGCCTTTCCAAGTGACTTAAAAGCCAGCGCCAATTTCAAGAATCTCAATCTCTCCCTGGTCACAATCCCTTTCAATCGAATTGACTACACTGCGATCCGCAAACAGCCCTATTTCGAGAGGACATCGCTACCGAAGAGCGTCGGCGATATACCTACTCGAGAAGCAGTACGAAAAATTGGAGGACAAGTTGGCCGCTGCCCATGAGCAGATGATTGTCGAACGTCAGTCGGCACGAAAGGCAATTGAAGCACAAAATGTGGGAATAGGCCGAGCAGGAGAAGATGAAGGAGAAATCTGAGGTAAGGTTTTTCATCTCCAAACAGATCTCATTTAACGTTTATTGTATTCTTTAGGTCGTCGAACAAATTTCACATGCTCATCGTTTGGAGAACAAGAAACTCCTTTGTGAACTAAACGAAGAGCGGGAAAAGTCCTCAAACACCATCGATGCGGCTTCAGCTATCGAAATCAAGCTCAAAAACCTCGAAGACAACTACGAAAACGACTCAAGTATGCATGCACCATCACTGACAACCAGCTGACCTAAGTCGAGGCAATGCTGGAAGCCGAGCAGAAGCGCAATCAATCGTCGCAGGAGAAGATCAATGCGATGTACAAGATTGTCCGGGAGAAGGGCGAAGCCATCAGTAAGCTGAAAGACAATCAACAAGAAACATGCGAACAAACTCGGCGAGGACGTTTGAAAAATTTGATCGGCAAATCCGAGACACAAGAAAAAGTCGTAGCCCTTATTGTTATTATTGCTTTTATGTATTCTGTCGACAATAAAAAAAAAATGTTTCATTAGTATCAGAAAATAAAGACTATCTCCGTTTATTTATATAAAAGCACGAACTAGATATTGATTTAATAGTTTTTCAGCGAATCTGGAAGCAGCAATTAGGAGAATATCAGGAGCTGGCTTACTTGGAACAACTTGAAGATTTCTTTATGGAGGGTGGTCTTCAGTTCTAATATTCCATTTGCCTTTCTTGCTGTGGGTTGTTCAAAAATAAATAAATATGTTCTTATTTCAATTGTCTTTGAAAACTTACAATATCAGGATCATTCTTGAGTTTTTGGAATAAATTTAGAGCAAAGAAAATTGTTTCAATTATTATGATCAAAAGAAAAGAAAAATGTAACCTCAAAAGATTTGTTTTTCTTGTTTGACAGCTCAACCAAACCTAACTAAAAAGCGTTTTTGGATTATTTCAACTATTTCTAACTATTTCAACTATGACACATCAACCATTTTTTTTTTTTTGACACAAAAACTATAGTCAACTATCGTCAGCGCAAAAACGCACCTCTGGCACATTATCATTTTTATTATTTTAAATACCTACCTACTATTTAAAATTACACAACCCTGACTGCTCATTGTCAAGTGCTGACTGAAACGACCAACTAGTTCTCCTGCTTCACCCTATCGACTCCTTCCCGTTCGGACACAGTCCTACTAAACTGAAGGAGCTGTCCTGTGCGAGGACGTCTCGACTGTAAGGGAGCCGCCGATCCACGGTTCTTCGCCTGACGTGATAGATTAGCGGCAACGCCAATCTGTCCTGTATCACACCGCATTTATATAAGTAGAGGTATGCCTCTGGTGGAATGAAGCCGCTCACGTGTGGAAAATTGACTTATTCCATTGAAAATCCGAAACGAGTATAGACGTGGCAAGGATGGTGTCATTCGTGATTCGTGTCATCACAGATGAGTTTAAAAGAAAGATGAAACCGAGGGAGAGAAACTGAGCTGTCAAAATGACAATGCCTACAAGCTATGGACCATAGTTACTGTGATAGCATGCGTGTTTTTTTACCAATCCTATCACAGTAAATATGGTCCTACCACCTCATTTTTGTTGCTGTAGTGCCAACAAATCAAAGTTTTTTTTTTATCAGCTTACATAGTGCCTGTACCCATGTTCTGTAACTTCTCACATCGAGAAAATCATACCGAAAACAGTGTAAACGGAGCGTAACTAGTTTTTTTTGTATGAAATTTGACACAATTTGTTTCGATTTCCTATGTTTCAATGCCCTAACGAGCAAGTTTGTATGTAGTTTTACTTGTCAAAAAAAAAACCAGTTCAGGGGTGCATTTAATTTCGTTGGTGATCGTAAGGCGCTGCACAATTTCTTGTGCCTTTTAACACTTGATGTAGTTGTTCAAAGAATGCGGTTTCAAATACCACCCAAAAATGCGCACTAGTGTGTTGAAATACTGATGAAAAATTAAGAAAATGTAGTGAAGAGTAAAAAAAAAAAACAATAAAAATCGTGCATGTGTACCTTGAGCGTTAAAACACCATGCCGCAAACTTATAGTCCTCTAATGAACCAATTTTTAAAGAGTTAAGTGTGGTACTAGATTAAAATGACGTTTGAGTCATGACCAAAAAAAAAAAAAAAAAGAATTGAAATTCAAAGAAAAGAAATTCAGGCACAATCGATATAATATTGATTCAATCAAATTTCACGTGGCGCCTCTGAGATTAACCATTCAACTGCAGACCAGCCCTGTTGTAATCCATTTGTGTTTGTGAAACTCACACTATTTTTGAAAAATGCTGTTTTTCTTAAACCGCCATATACTAGACTGCTATTACACGGTGACTGATGTTTCAAGATTCTTCTTCGAATTCTCTTTTGAAAGCTTATCTTCTGAGTTGAACACTATTACACTATGACTTTTAAGTCAGGACTCAAATTTTGGCAACACTCTTTCATTTACATTCCTTGAAATGAAATGAAAAACATCCTTTCTCACTTTTTCAATAGCAAGCAAGGTATACATGTGAACTGGAAGCAAGTCGAATTTAAATAAAATAGCCCGGTATTACACGGCGCATGTTTGTTCTCGCATGAATAAAGTGCGAAAGAGAAAGGAAGAACAAAAAGATGAAACAGAAATAAATCTCTCTGAACATGCACGGGTTGAAATTTCCTAGCATGTTTCTGATGTTCCCTCTTTCTACTCTTTCTTTTTTCCTTTGATTTGCTTTATTTCATGTTTGTATTTTGAATGTTTATGTCGTTTATGAACGTAAGCCTAGTACGCAGATCGGGAAAAAAATTATTTCTCATACAAATTTTTTCCTTGGACAAATTTTGTCCTCAATATTTTTCCAAGCGGTACGCAGATCACGCGCAAAATTTATTATTTGGAACCGCTGTAAGCAAAAAGTCTCCACTAACTTTTGTGTGGACAAATAATGTTCGAAGCATTATTCTGCCGGAAAAATTGTGACGAGGAAAAATAAATAAAACAAAAGTAAACAAAAAATATTGAAAAAAAGTCTGAAATGGACTATTTAATTGAATATTTGGAAGAGAAGAAGCAATTAATGAAATTCAAAATCAAAGAAAAGTTATGCAAATTAGTAGAAGAGTGGCCAACCAAATGGCCGATGGGATGTTGGTTTCAAATCGCATTGCAATATGGAGGCTATTTATTCATATGGCGTTTTTATTTGGCAATCTGGAATCAAAAAAAAAAACATTCTAATTTTAAAATCAGAAAATCACTTTTGCCCAATTGAATGCGTTCAAATGCTTTTTTTAACTTCCTGATTGCCAATTAAAGACGCCATTATTGTCGACAAGTAGACATTTTTCTTCATTTCTCCAACTTCAAAATTTTGCGCGAGAAAAAGATTCCATTTGTAGAGAAAAAAATTGTAGAGATAAAATTTTTCTTTTCCCGATCTGCGTACTAGGCTGTACGGATGAAATTATTTTTTTTTTTTTTGAAATCTAAACACCTGTTGTTGCTGATTTGAAAAAAAGTTGTTTATTTGAAAAAATAAGTTGCTGATTTGAAAAAAATATAATTATTTTTTAAATCAGCAAAGAAAAAATGAAAAGAAATGTCAAATACATGCGCAGTACTGAAATGAGAAAAGTCTTCGTGTAATAACTTGCGCGTTACGGAATGTCTGCTCAAAAGAAAGTAAACAAGTCTTGCGCATTAAAGTCATGCGCTGTGTAATACCGGACATAGAATCAAAAAATATAGAATGAGAACAAAACAAAATTAAAAAATGAGTCGTGCAAACATTTGCCAGCGACTCACCGGGTAAATTATTTTCCTTTTCAGCTTTTCGAATTTTGTATCTCGATTTTGTAAATCGATCGTAACTATTTTCCGAATTTAGTGAATCTTAATTTGTTAGTTATTTAACAAATTAAAAATTATAAACAATTACGTAACGCAATTTTAAAATGCCGTAGCGTTATCAAAACGATAACATCGCTGAACAAAAACAGCTTAATTCGGAGTCAATCGGAATGTCATTTTGTGAATTTAAAATGACAGTTGTTGTCAAAAAATGGATTAACCTCTCGCTTTTTATATGGAGACGTATCTCCATATACAAAGTTCAAAGTAAACTGGCAACGCTTTGTCTAACTGAAAAACTCTTGAACACGTCCATTTTTTCATTCTATTTTTTATTTTGACAGGCACAGTGACAGTCACGTACACAAACAAATGCGAAAATTTGACATTTCAGTTAATTTTTATTTTTATTTAAAGTTTTGCAATAAAAAGTATTTTTAAAATTTCCATAAAATCATGACTGCTGAAAATTCAACAAATAGTGAAGATTGGTCAATTTCATGCACATCGGACGGTGAGGATTTCATTCCATCTGCCGAAGAACTCGAAACATATTACCTTGCCCTTGAGGCTGGTAATATTCCTGAACTGCAATGGCAGTGTCCTGGCAGACGAGCTCCATCGCCCATAAGCAACAAGGAAGAACCACAAGTTCCCGAAGCTATTGAAAAAGAAGCGTATGATAAATTTATTTGTGTTGGTCTATGAACAAGTTTCTATTTTTTCCTTAAATATCAGGCCAGCTAAAAACGACTTCGATTTTATGGATGATGTTGCATTACCACAGATGCGCGTACGAAATCAAAATTCAACACCAAAATCTGCAAAGAAGAAAACTGCTAACTTTGCTGGCGTTATAGAATCATTGAAGAAACAAATGCTGTCCCAAAACAAAGAAGGGTCATGAGACTTGTTTTTAAGTATTTTCGTTGTATTAAAGACGGTATCTGAACATGAATCCTAGCTGTTTTATAAGAGTTTTTCATGTGAAAATGTAGTATGTAATCTTAAAACATTATATTGGCTCGGAATGAAATTGAAAAGGGAAATTTAAAATTAAACTCAAAACTGAGTCTATTTTAAGGATTTTTTTGACCTTTTAATCGATTTTTTTAAACCGGAGTATATCTAGGAAACAGAATCTGAAACAAAAGATTATACGAACAATCGGAAAACCAATCTAATCGCATTCAGTCGAAGCAATGAGGTTTCAGAACCGGAATACAGGCTATTCAAAACAGTGAAGGAAACCTAGTCACCGGGGCATAGTGAGGAAATTGTAGTAGTTTTCAAGCAGGGTCGGATGGCATACTTGCGAAACCCTTTACCGTATGCACCCAGTCATCCAGAAAGTGTGGGAGGAAGAATGCATGCCCGCTGACTTGTCTGTAAGCTCAATATGCCCTTTTAAAAAAAGGCGGTCCTATGTCATGCAAAAACTACCGAGGCATATCACTACAATGTGTGAGCGTCTTAAACCTTTCTGCAACACTATGATCGGCAAGTACAAGTTTGGTTTAAGGCTAGTCAGAACAACGATAGACCAAATATTCAAGCTGAGGCAAATCCTCAAAAGACCAACGAATTCCAAGTAGAAACCCACCATGTTTTCATCGACTTCAAAGCTGCTTATGATAGCATCCACCGCGCCAAGAGCTTATGATGACGATGTCTGAATTCGGGATCCCGAACAAACTGATCCTGTTGTGTCTCATGACGCTAAACAATAAGCAGTGCAGTGTGCAAATGGGTAACAGCTCATCTGAGTTGTTTCAAACATACTCAGGGTTTAGAGAAGGAGGACAAGGGTTCTCTATGGTCCTGGAGCAGATAGTGTGAACACGGAAAATAATATCTTCAACAAATCAGTCGCTCCCAGAGAGCTTGGGCCTGATTATGGGATTCGCGGCGGAGCGAAAATATTTCTTCCAATATTCCTGTGATTTCACACCTTTGATTTGACTATTTCTTCCAATTGCAAAAATAATTTTTATTTAAATAAGTTTTGTGACTTTAAAGGAAATTCAAAAAAAGAATGGAAATTGGTTAATGACTTATTAAATAAATCTTCTAAAACTGAACATGTAACAACCATTAATTGTAATGACACTGTAATAACTAATCCCAAGAATTTAGCTGAAAAATTCAATGACTTCTTTGCTTCTATCGGTTCAAAAGTAGTGTTGGACAGTAGTGCTGCCTTCATGAATTGTAATTGCTTATCATATGAAACATCATCCACGTCAAGCTTCTTCTTCGATCCTATAACGTCTTTTGAGTTATATAAAATTATCATCTCGCTCAAAAACTCTAATTCTGCTACCTCTAATTGTTTCTCAAATACTTTTGTTAAGAAAATAGCTTTCAATATTTGTGATGTTCTTTGTCATATCTTTAACAATAGTATTCTTACAGGTATCTTCCCAGAAGATTCGAAACAAGCTGAAGTGATACCTCTATTTAAAAAAGGAGATAGATCATCTATGAATAATTACAGGCCAATTTCATTACTTTCTGTATTTTCAAAGATATTTGAAAAGGCCGTCAAAAACAGATTGATGGACTATTTAGAAAAAATGAAGTTTTTCAGTGTACCTATCTTAGTTTGGCTTTCGCAGTGGTTTTTCAACTGAAGAAGCCCTTTTGAATTTATGCTCAAATATTTATGATAACTAAAGCATTTGATACAGTGGATCATAATATACTGCTAGATAAACTCTATAAATGTGGATTTAGAGGACAAATGCATAATTGGTTCAGTTCATATTTAACTGGTAGAGAACAAAGAGTAAAAATTAAGAATGAATTTAGTACTATCAGAACCTTATCTCTAGGTGTTCCTCAAGGCTCAGTGCTTGGTCCGATCATCTTCTTAATATTTATAAACTCGCTCTTTCAACAGAAATATTGCAGTAAGGTGAATGAGTTTGCTGATGATATGACCTGTTCTTTTCAAAGTTATTCTCCTCTTAATCTTTCTGTGGTTATAAATCACGACCTTGAAATTGTGAGTCATTGGTTCCAAATGCATAAAATGGTAATAAGTGATAAGACAAAAATTGTATTTTTTAATGTAGCTGGCAAGGAAGTTGATTTTGGAGAGTTTTTCTTTCACTGTGCAAACTGCGATAAATTCAAGTACAGCAACTATTCTTGTATGTCCGTTACAAACCCTCAAACATTTTATGATTTGCGGACTTGTTCGGCTAATTGCTTTAAAATTGAGTGTGTTAAGTCGTATAAGTATTTAGGTGTTTTTGTTGACTGGAAGATGAGTTGGTCTGTTCACACTGATGCACTTAAAAGGTATCTAAAAGCTGCGATAAGGCAAATTTATTTCCTTAAATCGTTTTGCTCACATACCCTTCTTAAGTGTATTTACTATGGTCTAGTTCATTCTAAACTTGAATATGGTATTGGTATAGTATCTTGGGGTGGTACACGTGATAGCAAATTGAATCCGCTTCTTATATCTCAAAAACACGTTATTCGTCTTATTTGTAATAAATGTCGCAGAAGTAACAGCTTATCGCTTTTTAAGAAACTTAAAATTTGCCTCTTAAACAATTATATTTTTATAAAGTTTTGAAGATTTTTTTTGCAAGATCTGGTTATCTATTAAACAGACATTGTTCTAGTTTTGACCTTAGAGTAAATTGTCAATGCTTAACTTTAACACCTCGCCACAATCTCCAGATATACTTCAATTTTTATACAGCGATTGCACCTAGAATCTTTAATAAACTACCTTCTTGTATTAGAGAAATTAGAATTGAATCCATTTTTCTCAAAAAGGTGAAACTTTGGCTTTTAGACCTTAGCTATTTGTTAATTCTTATGTATTGCCTTGCTTATGTTCAAATAAAATAAAATAAAGTTATTAAGGAGTTCAAAACAATAAATTACTTCTACTATAATCTAATCATATATAATATCTAAACTGTACCTATGTTAAACTATGAATCTTGTCGTGACCCCACATCACTTAATATATTTTTTTTTATTTTTTTATTTAACTAATAATTGTATTGTTATAACTTTTTCGTTCTTTTTGGCTGTTTTCGACTCTAGATCCTTAAGATCTATAGATTGCAGCCCCTTTATTAATTTTTGTAACTATTATTTGTATATTTTTTACTGTTCATTTATTTCGATTTACTTCCAGTGTCAAAAATTGATAAAGAAATATAAATTAATAAATTGAAGAATTGAATAAATTGAATATTCCACTGATTTGAATAAACACTCTTTTCGCCAAAAAAAAAAGCTGTCGGATTTCAACTCGCCAGTAAACATCAACATTTCAAATTCGCCTTCGAACTCGTTAATTGGTTGAATTCAAAACAAAGAAGGCGAAAGCGAAAGATAATTGAAAAAATTTCAAACTCGCTAGCAAAACGATCCGCGAATTCGTTAATAACGAAATACGAAGCGAGTCGAATTTGAAAGATCGCCGCGAATGCCATAATCAGGCCCCTGTGCTTGAATCCTTCACAGCGATTGAAGAACAGGCGCAGCTCGTTGGTCTTGAAGTGAATGAAGACAAAACAAAGTACAAACTATCAACAAGCAAAAGAACATACCGCCTAGGAAAAAACGTCATTGTTGGTAGCAGCAATTTTGAGGTAGTTAAGGAGTTCACCTAGCTTGGAACAAACATCAATCCCACAAACGACACCTTAATGGAGATCTGTTGCGACTGTTATGCGTGTAGGGCAGGTCAAGGCTCGCCTCTGATGTCTGGGTCATTCGTCGGGATCGAACTTGGCACGCTTGCGTATGGCCGGGCTAGAAATGTCGGCGGGTGTGGTCACTGATCCCCGAATGGCTCTCGCGCACAATAGATATTTGTTTCATGCCAAGATTTAAAACACTGCTGGACGACGGACGGAGATTTTCACACCGAGTAATGCTTTATCATGGGCAGGGAGATGTTATTGCCCTGAGTAGCTTGCTGTCGTTTCCCACCCTCTAGCAATACGCTTACCTATGGCGACACGTACTCGGATTGGCTGCAAGTTTGTCGCCCCTATGCTTCGATGCAAAGTGAGGCACTAAATCATCTGGTATGTGTAACAACAAGGAAAATACTCTGGACCGAACCCAACATAACCCCTCAGATAGAACTTAAATCAGTACATCATCAGTGACATTATAACTGTTTTATTATATAAATTCACTCAGATTCTTATGAACTAAATAAACTAAAAGTTAGAATGAGATACATTTGCTGATGCTTACCAGTATTAATGAAAGACTAAGTGATCGACCGAAACATTAAGTGTGCCATGCAATTCCGACATGTGATTCAATTTGTTTTTTTTTTCTTTGCTTTTTTTTTTTTGGTTCGCAAAATTGGGTTAGCAAGTAAAGTTCCGTTTTTGTTCTTTAAATTAAGCGTTAATAAAAGCTCGAAAGAAAACAAGTGTATTAAACATAATATGTATACCCGTTAGGCCTGCTTGGTAACTCTTCGTTATCACTTCTCTTTCCCCTTTTTTTTTTCTTCTTTTGAAAATGATATATACGCAAAGCGCGTCACAATAAATGTATAAGGAAGATAAAACTATAAATTAAGAGAGAGAACTCACCATTAAACATGCGGCTCCAAATTGTGCACAATTCCGCTCCGCTGTCCCTCGTGTTCTGAAAGCAGTTAGTGTAACCTTGAAAAATTACCAATTGCCGCCGATTTTACTTTTGGCACTTCAGGATATTCTTCACTTTCTTTTCTTTCTAGCATGCAACTATTTCTCTACCCTAGTTTATAAGTCGCATGCAACACTTATGTATAAAATTTTTTTTTCTTTGATTTTCTTCAGATCACCTAAAACACAAATCTCATTATTATTTAAGATTTTTCTTTTTTTTTCTTTTTGCTAGCGGGGTTACTCCTCGGGGGTCAAATCACCCGCCCCTGTCTCACACACACACTGATTCCTTCGATCCTTATTTCCACTCACGAGAAGGTGACTCCGCCACTCGCCAACCGGGCAAAAAAAACACATGCACTTAACTATGCTCGTGGACAAACGCTCTGAAGACACGAATCAAACTGATCCAGCTAACAGGGGTGAGGACAGAATTCGGCAAATGCAGGCTGGGCCCTCGAATAGCGGTCGTGGTGTATTCAAATTTAATATCTCTCTTCTCTGACGAGCGATGCAGTTATTCTCGGACCACGTTTTTTTCTTTTTCTCTCTTCTCAATGATTGAATGAACAGGTGGATTTTTGCTTTTAGTCGGAATCAACAGGTGGAATTCTATTTCCAATTGGAACGTAGTCCAACTAATGAGTCCAATTAGAAGAAATGCAGCGGATGCACTGAGTCTGTAGTCCGCTTATACAAGGACTGATTCTTATTTGAAAACTCCTTTTGTTTTTTTTTTTTGACGGATATTTTCCCTTAAGGTTTAAGCCCGTACCTTTTCTTTTCTAATCTATCGAGTTTTTTGCAATTTTAAGGCTGTGACTTGTATGTCTGCACTCCACGAATTTCAAATTAGAAAAAGATCAATTACAAGACGGAAGAAAGTTTGGTCACAACGAGAAACATAAATTGACAAGCGCTTCCGCTGAAGCAGCTGATTTCGAAAATTCGACCGCTTAGAGCTTCTTTCAAAATAGAAGTATACAGGGTGATCAGTAAAAAAAAAAAAATGTGAAGGCGGTTTGATATATACGGAATTCCGTACGACATTCGTAACAAAACCTTCTTCGTTTCAATTTTGAAAAGATGGAAACGAAAAGGAAATCAGGATGTCGCTACAAGTGATTCACAGTGTCATTGCCTAATGTCTTTGGCGTGGTACTTTCCGATGTACTTGCCCTTGAGATCCTCTAGCTCATAGAGACAATTGCCTACTCGCTTTCTGACCCTACATTTGATAAACTTTGAACTAAACTTGGCGTTTCTGGCTTTAGCAAAAGAGCTTTGCTCGAAATTGCGCCGGAAAACCTCCTGTCCAGGGACAAAGGACACGATTCTGGCTTTACGGTTATAAGATCGCTCGGCTTTTAAATGAGCAGAATGCAAGTTGCTCTTGATTCGTTCTCTTGCCAAAACCATCTTGTCAGAGTTCGGAACTGTTTCAACTTCAGGATCACCAAGAGATTGAAGCCTTTTTAAAAGTTCATACTGAGCCCCGTTGGATATCATGTGCTGTCCAAAAACCGCGTAGTAAGGCGAGCATTGCAAGGATGAATGAAAATCACTCCTCAAGATGGCTCCTATTGAAGGAATATACTTGTCCCATTCATCATGTTTGTCCTTTATAAAAGCTCTTATTTTAGATAATATTTCTCGGTTAACACGCTCGGAACTATTAGCCTGTGGCGAATATAGTCCAGTTGTTATGTGTTTTATATCATATGATTTCAAAAATCTTTTGAATTCCTTGGAGACGAATTGTCTACCATTATCACTATGGACGTATTCAGGAAATCCAAATAAGTGGAACACATCATTTTCCAGATAGTCACAAATGGACTTCGAGCAAGCTTTCTTTAATGTCTTTAAAAAGACGAATTTCGTTAAGTGGTCTATGGCTATAAAAATCGTGGAGTTCCCCAATCTAGTTCGCGGATATGGTCCCAACAAGTCGACATAGAATCTTTGCATGGGACGATCAGTTACGGTTCTAGCGCCCATTTTTGGTCTTAGTGTCGATGATGGTGGCTTGATCTCTTTGCAAATGTCGCAAGAATGAACAAAGTCCCTGATCTGCCTAGCCATGCCCGGCCAAAAGAACCTTTGCCTAACCCGGTAGAGTGTTTTTTCAATGCCACCGTGACATCCCGTCTTTGTGTTATGAATGTTCGAAATAACCTCTGCAGTGAGCTCCTTCGGCAGCCAAAGGCGCCACAGCTCTTCTTCTTCCTCTGGGGAGCCTGTTCGAAACCTAACTCGCTTGTATACGTATCCATCAGAAACGATAATATCGGGTAAACTATCTTTATTTTCGGTAATGTTTTTCTTAAGGTCTTCGTACTCTTTGGACTGAAAGTGACGGCTTCTTAGATCAATTTCTCTAACACTCTGCACAGAATCAATTTCGGATATGTCCATTCTCGACAATGCGTCAGGGACAACATTCAGGGAGCCTTTTCGATGCTCTATGGAGAAATTGAAAGCTTGAAGTCTGAGGCTCCAACGGCCGAGTCGCCCACTCAAGTTCTTTTGCGACATGAGCCATTTGAGGCTCGAGTGGTCGGTGACAATTTTGAATGGTAATCCATCTATGTAGGCTCTAAATTTCTCAACGGAGACAATGGCTGCAAGACACTCTTGTTCTGTCACTGTGTAATTTCTTTGTGCCTTATTAAGTTTTTGTGACACATAGGCGATTGGGTGTTCGCGACCTTCATCATCCATCTGATAAAGAACGCCACCCACACCAGCGCTTGAAGCGTCACACTGAATGACAAAAGGCTTTGAGAAGTCAGGCTGTGCCAAAACAGGGTCAGTAATCAGAGCGTTTTTCAAGTTTTGAA
This sequence comes from Sphaerophoria taeniata, assembly GCA_943590905.1. Classification (NCBI taxonomy): domain Eukaryota; kingdom Metazoa; phylum Arthropoda; class Insecta; order Diptera; family Syrphidae; genus Sphaerophoria; species Sphaerophoria taeniata. Next base: position 34,589,948 of record OX016541.1, read on the forward strand.
ATGCGTCGATGGCCTCTTGGCTGAGCTTGAATTCTTTGGATTTGCGAAGGCAATCTGTCAGAGGTGCGGAAAGATCTGCGAAGTTTCTGATAAATTGGCGATACCATCCCGCCATGCCCAAGAATCGTCGAATCTGTCTGACATTTTGCGGGAGAGGAAACTCGGAGATCGCTTCAACCTTGCTAGGATCAGTTTTTAGACAACCCCGACCAATAATGTAACCTAAGAACTTTATCTCCTTTTGACAGAACTTACTTTTTTCGACATTGATTGTCAATCCTGCATCTTTAAGAAGCTTTGCTACTTCTGTCAAAAGCGTTATATGTTCCTCAAAAGTTTCGGTGCACACTAGTAGGTCGTCAATGTAAACAAATACCCTTTCCCGATACTTAGATGGTATGACTTTATCCATGAGTCGAGTCATCCTCTGGGACGCATCCTTGAGCCCAAATGGCATCACGATGAATTCCATTAGGGGCCTGCCTGGTACAGCGAACGCCGTCTTTTCACAAGATGCCTTTGACAAGGGAATCTGATGAAAAGCGTCCTTGAGATCGATGCCGGTTATGTAATGGGTGTCCCTTAACCTACTTAGCAAACCAGAGATGTGTGGAAGGGGATATGCATCATCTTTGGCAATAGCATTCAATTTTCGGAAGTCAATACATAATCTATTTTTGCCCGGTTTACGAACCAGAACAATTGGAGACGACCAAGGGCTATTGCTCTCTCGGATGACGCCTAACTTCAACATTCTATCAACTTCCGCGTAAACTTCCTTTTCCCTCGGAGGTGAAAGCGGATAGTGCTTCGACTTGATTGGGACTGCATCTCCCGTTTCAATTACATGCTCTTCAAGATGGGTACGGCCAAGACCTAACTTAGCATAGGACGGAAACAGTTCTATAGTATTATTTAAAGCTTGTGCTTGAGCTAAAGTCAAGTCATGAAGTTTCGGGACGGAACTTTGTTCCTCTAGACATGAGATCTCAGATACGATTTGCGGAGCAATGTGGAAACTTTTCCAGAAGTTAATGCCCAAATAAGCGCGTTGCTTGAGAGCAGGCGCGACATAGAAACTTATGTTATTGGTCATATTATTAAATGTGATGGGTATTTCACATAGACCTAGAATATCTTGCTTGGTACCATCGGCCGTGCAAATTTTTGAGTTGTATGGCCTTATCGGAATAGCGTTTCGCCTCAAAAGCTCGACGCAATCCGCTCCAAGAGCGCTCACAGACGCACCTGAATCCAGCAATGCATACAATTTTTCATCCCCAATTTGGATGTTCACAAAGGGTCTGGAATCATTCGAATCATCAATGATGGTTGACTCGATGGCTTTTCTGTAATTCTTCCTAACTCTATATCGTTTCCTACACTTAACAATCTTCTGAAATTGTTTATTTCCCATAATGCGTTTCTTGACATGTAGGTAGGATTGCATTCTCTCATGAAAGCTGGGACGAGGATTTGGTTGGCTACTGTGGCATATGCCTTGATTGATTGGTCTCTTTAAGATGGATTTGATTTTTGGTTGCAAATTATCCGAGGTTTCGAAAGTTTCATCTCCTGGTCGTCTATGACTTCCAGAAGATGTACTTGTTAATTTTATAGGCTCGGGGTCGTATTCATGGAACGAGTGCCCCCGGCATTCGACTCGCTCACATTCCGGTTTAAACCGTGTTTAGGACATGACAGAGTTGTGACGTTTTTCTCGCCACAGCGATAGCAGAAGAGACTGCGCTTCTCACTTGGACAGTCGTAAAACGAATGACCCTGCTGTTGGCAATTCCAACATATAAAATTGGAGGTGTCGATTGACTTGCTGTTCATCCTGCCTACTCTCGTATAGGCTGCCACCTCTTGACTTTCAGTCGCCCTATCTTCTACGGAATCTGTCTCCGATTCAAGTTCACTAACATTCCGTCTTTGAATCGGGTACCTTTGAGAGTTTTGATGCTGTAGGAATGCCTCACCTTGCCTTGCCACGTCTCTTAATTGTTCCAAAGATGTAACCTGGTATGAAAACAGTAACGTAGCCAAGCCTTCCTTCGAATTTTTCTTGATTAGATCAATCAACCTAAGATCTGACCAACTTTCTTTGAGTCTTGCATTGAGACGCAAGATATCACTGTAGAAATCGTCAAATGTTTCTTTGAATCCTTGACGACGCGAAACCATTCGTAAAATCTTGTCATAATCATTTTCCGCCCTACTAAATTCTTTCGTGATGGCATGTTTCAGCTTATCATAAGAAGCATTTGGATTTTGACGTAAGAAAAACCAGAACCAGGTTTCTGCTTTTCCTTTAAGAAGGACATGAAAATTTGCCAAAACATGGTCCCAAGTGCATTGGGCTCTCTGTTTTAGATTTTCTACTTTGAATAGGAAGTCATCGACGTTTTCTGTCCCATCAAACGAAATGAGCCATTTTTCGATTTTACAATTCGAGCTGCTCGAGGAAGATTGAGATGGAGACGTATTTTGACTAGAGGGGAGTCGGTTTTGTGTCGAGAACGACGCGTTGTGGAGAAATTGGTCAAAATCTACTCGAGGATTGGGATTTCGTAAATTAACAAAGGGAGCTGGTTGAACACCGGGATTATGAAGCTGTTCTATTTTCTGAGACAGCGTGTCTCTGAGTGACTTCATTTCACAAACGACAATCTTGTTGTTAGCTTCCATTATGCGTTCAAAGGCTGATGCTAGTGTTTGGATATCATAGTTGTTATTAGGTCTTGAAGATGCTGTTCTAGTGTTATCGTCCAGGCTTTGTGCATTATTGCTAGGACCGGGAGGTATCATGTAAGCTTGGTCAAGAGTGTCGATTTGGTTACGTTCATGAGGGATTGGTAATTGCTGTATATTCTGCTGCTCGTTTGTATCCAGAGAGTTTTCCTCTGGATTAGCAAGCTGGCCAATTATTGGATTCTGGTTGTGAATTACTTGATTGTCGCCTTGATTAGGTGAATTTTCAATCTGATTATTTCGTTGTTGAGCGGGACTATGTGTGACTAAGGGTGGTCTGGAACTCATGATTGACTGGGAATTATTAAGTCTATTATGGAAACTTCTATTAAGGGAAGAGGAATGTTGACCTCTGGAATTATTTAATCTTCCTCTAGTGCTGGCACGAGTAATTGGTTTGTTACCATTCATTTTATGATTTTTTTTTTTTATTTATTTATAAGGGAGTTGGCTTTCTAATTTTGATAACGATTTTTCTTATTTCAGTATTTTATTCATTTTGTGGGGGTGTTTGTAAGATTGGTCTTTCAGAGTTTTCGGTTGTTTATTTTGTTGTTACTTTTTTTTTTTTTTGTGAATTGAACAGACGGACGAATTTGAATAGCTGTACTTTGTGTGAAAATTAAAGTGGCTTTGTTTTCCAAAAGCAATGCTAGAAAACAGACAACACTTATGTTGTACAATTGTTAAGTCCATATGGCCGGAATCCTTCTGATTGTAAGGGAATATTTCGGACTAATATGAACTGAAAGCACAATAACATTGAAAGTTACACTTCAAGCTGCAACGCAGATCGCAATGTGAAGCATATGCTGGGACTCACTATCAATGTAAATTTCAAATGCTATTGCGGGAGGGCCAAAAAGAAGGCCCCTGAGTTGGGCGCCATTTCTATTGTTGCGACTGTTATGCGTGTAGGGCAGGTCAAGGCTCGCCTCTGATGTCTGGGTCATTCGTCGGGATCGAACTTGGCACGCTTGCGTATGGCCGGGCTAGAAATGTCGGCGGGTGTGGTCACTGATCCCCGAATGGCTCTCGCGCACAATAGATATTTGTTTCATGCCAAGATTTAAAACACTGCTGGACGACGGACGGAGATTTTCACACCGAGTAATGCTTTATCATGGGCAGGGAGATGTTATTGCCCTGAGTAGCTTGCTGTCGTTTCCCACCCTCTAGCAATACGCTTACCTATGGCGACACGTACTCGGATTGGCTGCAAGTTTGTCGCCCCTATGCTTCGATGCAAAGTGAGGCACTAAATCATCTGGTATGTGTAACAACAAGGAAAATACTCTGGACCGAACCCAACATAACCCCTCAGATAGAACTTAAATCAGTACATCATCAGTGACATTATAACTGTTTTATTATATAAATTCACTCAGATTCTTATGAACTAAATAAACTAAAAGTTAGAATGAGATACATTTGCTGATGCTTACCAGTATTAATGAAAGACTAAGTGATCGACCGAAACATTAAGTGTGCCATGCAATTCCGACATGTGATTCAATTTGTTTTTTTTTTCTTTGCTTTTTTTTTTTTGGTTCGCAAAATTGGGTTAGCAAGTAAAGTTCCGTTTTTGTTCTTTAAATTAAGCGTTAATAAAAGCTCGAAAGAAAACAAGTGTATTAAACATAATATGTATACCCGTTAGGCCTGCTTGGTAACTCTTCGTTATCACTTCTCTTTCCCCTTTTTTTTTTCTTCTTTTGAAAATGATATATACGCAAAGCGCGTCACAATAAATGTATAAGGAAGATAAAACTATAAATTAAGAGAGAGAACTCACCATTAAACATGCGGCTCCAAATTGTGCACAATTCCGCTCCGCTGTCCCTCGTGTTCTGAAAGCAGTTAGTGTAACCTTGAAAAATTACCAATTGCCGCCGATTTTACTTTTGGCACTTCAGGATATTCTTCACTTTCTTTTCTTTCTAGCATGCAACTATTTCTCTACCCTAGTTTATAAGTCGCATGCAACACTTATGTATAAAATTTTTTTTTCTTTGATTTTCTTCAGATCACCTAAAACACAAATCTCATTATTATTTAAGATTTTTCTTTTTTTTTCTTTTTGCTAGCGGGGTTACTCCTCGGGGGTCAAATCACCCGCCCCTGTCTCACACACACACTGATTCCTTCGATCCTTATTTCCACTCACGAGAAGGTGACTCCGCCACTCGCCAACCGGGCAAAAAAAACACATGCACTTAACTATGCTCGTGGACAAACGCTCTGAAGACACGAATCAAACTGATCCAGCTAACAGGGGTGAGGACAGAATTCGGCAAATGCAGGCTGGGCCCTCGAATAGCGGTCGTGGTGTATTCAAATTTAATATCTCTCTTCTCTGACGAGCGATGCAGTTATTCTCGGACCACGTTTTTTTCTTTTTCTCTCTTCTCAATGATTGAATGAACAGGTGGATTTTTGCTTTTAGTCGGAATCAACAGGTGGAATTCTATTTCCAATTGGAACGTAGTCCAACTAATGAGTCCAATTAGAAGAAATGCAGCGGATGCACTGAGTCTGTAGTCCGCTTATACAAGGACTGATTCTTATTTGAAAACTCCTTTTGTTTTTTTTTTTTTGACGGATATTTTCCCTTAAGGTTTAAGCCCGTACCTTTTCTTTTCTAATCTATCGAGTTTTTTGCAATTTTAAGGCTGTGACTTGTATGTCTGCACTCCACGAATTTCAAATTAGAAAAAGATCAATTACAAGACGGAAGAAAGTTTGGTCACAACGAGAAACATAAATTGACAAGCGCTTCCGCTGAAGCAGCTGATTTCGAAAATTCGACCGCTTAGAGCTTCTTTCAAAATAGAAGTATACAGGGTGATCAGTAAAAAAAAAAAAAAATGTGAAGGCGGTTTGATATATACGGAATTCCGTACGACATTCGTAACAGATCCGACGAATAATTACCCTAGCGAACGGCAGCTAATTCGGTTTAACCAAACAACTAGGCCTCACTCGAAAGACAAAGTGCCTACTACATAGGATTTTGATTTTACCAGTCCTTCTCTACGGCGCAGCGCCGAGTGTTGAACGATATGTAAAAAAGGGGGATTGGTACTGCGCACTTTCGAAAGAAGAATTCTTCGACGAATTTTCGGTCCGGTTGCGACGCTTGCGAATGAAGAAGAAGGTTCAACCACGAACTGTACGAGCTGTACCATGGTGTGGATGTAGTCCAGAAAGCCAAAAAAAGACGACTACATTGGCTCAGCCACATCGAGGGAATGGACAACAGCGCTGCAGCAAAGAAAGTCTTCTCTTCACAGCCCCCAGATTCGCGACGACCAAGGAGATCGAACTTCCGATATAAAGACCAAGAAAGTGCAGATTCTTAGTTTCGACGACAGGAGAATGCATATCAGGGACCGTTCTCGATGGAAAACCTGTGATACCCGTGAGTATTGCTACTCAAGCTAATAAAAAACCCATGTGTTCAGTAAATTAAGACATTTAGAGGCATTGACGAAGTTCAGAATGTTAGAGAGTTCTTCTTAATCCCCGAAGAAATAATAGCTGAGCAATTTCTTCCTTTGGTGGGAGAGTGCGGGGCAGTGACATAGAAGGTGCGAAGTGTCTTCATGCACCTCCTCGTCACCGCATCCTCCTCTGCATAGATCATCTGAACTGATTCTCATCTTTTTCTTATGATATCCTAACAGATTATGTCCGGTAATTATGCTTACAAGAGATCGAAGTGATCTCTTGTGTAGTTGCATAATTCTTTCCGTTCTTTGTTTGTTAAAACAGGGCCAGATCTTTCTTGCAGTGCCGCAAGTGTCAAGAAGGTTCCACCTTTCTTCTAGTTAGTTAGTAAACGCTTTTGTTTTTTTTTTTTTAATTATGTATTTTTTTGTATTGTTTGCAGTTATAAGTTTTTACATAATAATATATCTTTGTTTTCTAGTTTTCAAGTATGAATTGAATTTCCTTTGCATACTTGCAATTTTGTTCGCCTTCAGTATATATGTTTTAGTTTACTTTAAAAGCAATATATATATTTTTTTCTATAATTCATATTTCAAAATCGTAATCCTTAAATTATAATTTATGTTATTTCTCTTAAATATAAATTTCTATTTTATTTTTTTCGATCTCACTTTAAACTTAACAACAAATAAATACACAATAGGGTATACATTTATTTATATTCTTTCTTTTTTCTTTCGGAAACGTAACATAAAAAGTAAAGACGGGAAAGGGAACATTATATAAAGACGAATAATAACATTTTTGTCCACATCATATATATACATGTCAAGCGTATGTATTTTTTGTAAATATGTTATTCATCCATTCACTACAATAAGGTATTAAATTTATGAGTTTTTATCGAAATGTGATCTTTAAATCTTGTTACTTTTGTTTACTGTTAATGGATGTTAGTTTAAATAGTATATATTGTTGTTGTGTTGTGTGTTTTTTACTTAATTGGAAGCAGTTGTGGCTTTTAAAAGCCCTCGGTCATTCCGAGGTGAATTAACCGCATGTTTGCAGGCTTCCATTGCTGCACTTGAGGTAACACTAACATTAAGATTAAGATTATTGTTAAGAGGTGATGGGGACGACAAAGTTGCTGTTGACGATGAATTTAAATTGACTTCTAATGGACAATTTGATGAGCCATTGCTGCTACTACTGCTTTGATTAATATACTGATTATTACTCGATAAGTTATTCAAAGGCCGGTTCTGCAACTGAGCAACAAGAAATTGATAACTATTAATTCCAAAGAGAACATTATAAATCACACAGGTATTCAGGCGAATTGTCATACCTGCATTCGTGTTGTCACTGAGTGGTAGCACGGACCGCATAATCTTACATCGCTAAAAAGTTTCTCATCAGGTAATGGTGCCCAGAATTCGGAACAATCAGCACAAAAAATCTGTCCACATGACCTGCAACAAATTGATTGAAATAAATTAAGTTAGCAATGCGATGGAAGCAAACGTGAGAAGAGACAATTGTATGAATTATGTATTACTAAGAAATCAAGTATCACACCGGCAATGATGTTTCCGTCGGCCGAGCCAAAATTCTGTTTGACAACTGGTGCAACGAGATACAGCATGATCAGGAACCCAAAGTACACTACTGGTCGGCTGTATAGAACTGGCACACGACGAAGCTCCGCTACGGTCTTCTACAGCCTCCCATGAGCAAACTGACAGATTTTCTCCATTGTCTAGCACCGAACACTAAAATTAAACAAATAAACACACAGATTATGATTTTGGGTTCTTTGAATTTTTGTTAGCAAAGATTTTAGTAAGTTCACTCACACACTACTGACCAAAAAAAAAATTAGGTTGTTAGGATAAACATAGATTTCATGCAAAAACAAAAATAACTTTTGAAGAGTACGGAGACATCCTACATTATTAATTGAAAGCTTGATTGGTTCTTCACAAAAGGTTTTATCCACGCAAGAAGACATTAAAACATTGTAGGCACAATAAGGATACGATTACACTGGTATTGGTCAACTGTTACTAATCTTCTTGCTGAAAGTTTTTGTTAATGTTTATGGAACAAGTTGGAGTTCTTTTATTTGCAGAGCTGTGTATTCCATATTTGAAACAAAAACGCTGTCCCGACACATTTCATTACAACACCGCTGCTATGAACTAAGTGAAAAGGACAAACATGAGTTACATGTGTACGTATATAAAATCTCTGGACTAAATCGGAGTAAAGTATAGATTGTGGTTCGCTTTGTTTGTTTTGGTGATATGAGGGACAAGGAAGATTGGGAGAGCTAACATCAGGAGATAGTAGCAGCACAGTATTCTACCAAACGTTTTCGAATACAGATTGACAGTTGTAAGCCCACAAGTCTTGTCAATTTATTTAAGATGGTAGTATCTCGCAATAGATAGCAAGATCCTTTGCCGATCGAGTGTCAAGTAATCTCTGAAGGAGTCCTACGCCGCGTCGCCAACATCAAGTATCGAGAACAATAGTGGCAACGTTGCCAGAAAGCAGTTAGCGATGCCACCTCTGCTTTGCTAGGTTTTATGCAGCCACCAAAGTGACATCTGCGGTTCGAGTGTAGGCAGGCCCATAAAGCCAAGCAGGAGGCATACAAAGCTGCACCTCTTGTGCTCGTGAACATATGAGGAAAGAGAAACAGCGGCTTCTCAGAAGAAAAAAGAGGGAGCCAACAGCAGGAATGAAGTTCGGAAGTTTTACAGGAAGGTTAAAGAGCCGATGCCTGCAGAGATGAACTTGGGAAGATCATAGTAAAGACCACTTCTGTAGACTGTATAAAGGCGACGACGAACAGAATCCCGCTGTCAGGCAGGAGCCTTCATTGGACACGACGACGATGGGAAACAATTCCGTGCACCCGACCTAGACGAAGTGAAATCGCCAATATCACGACTAAACTCCAACAAGGCCATTGGAGCAGATAGTTTAGCTGCCGAGAAGTTCAAAGCAGGATTCAACGACTTGGTAGGAGCACCAAATCATCTGTAAGAAATGGTCCGAAGAATGAATGTCCGATGAATGGAAACTCAGCATTGTTAGGCTGATACTGAAGGAGGGAGATCTTCTAAACTGCACCAAGTACAGAGGAATCAGCCTACTTAACAAGATCCTCTCTGCTGTAATATGTGAAAATCCGCAGCCTTGCGTTAACAATCTGATTGGTCCTTATCAATGTGGCTTCAGACCATAAAAGTCAACCATCAACCAAATTTTCACTTTGCGGCAGATCCTGATAGAACCTTTGATCTCCAAATCGACACCCACCGCCTTTTTATCAAGGTTGGCAATGAGTTTACGGAATCTTTCGATGTCAAAGAAGGATTCAAACAAGGCGATGCACTGTCATGCGATGTCTTTAACATCTTGCTTGAGAAGATAGTGCAAAACTCCACCGTCAACACCAGAGGCACTATCTTCCAAAAGTCTGTTCAACTTCTCGCGTACGCGTTTGTGAAAGTTGATACAGAAGCGGCAGAAATGGGTTTAGAGGTAAATGAGGGCAAGAGAAGTATATGCTATCATCGAGGAAGGATATCCAACACCGACAGCTTCTTCGACAGAACGGCACAATAGACGCATATAACATGGAGGCATTAACACGGACAATTACACCAGCGACGAGATCAGGCGAAGAATAACTCTTGCTAATCGCTGTTTTTTGGGCTGTCTCTCGATCAACTAAGGTAAAACTATACAACACCCTCATCATCCCTGTCCTGCTGTATGGTGCAGAAGCATGGACCCTGAGAAAATCGAATGAATGTGCCTTAGACTGTTTCGAGAGGAAAGTTCTTCGGGTCATCTATGGCCCCATGTGAATTGATGGGGAGTGGAGAAGAAGATTCAACAGCAAACTTTACGGATTGTACAACCACACGGACCTAGTCAGAAGGGTCGAAGTCCAGCGACTCAGATTGCTCGGTCATATAGAGCGAATGGACACCAATGCTCCGACCCACAAAGTCTTCGACATCATTCCCGAAGGACGAAGAAGTAGAGGAAGATCGCGACTCAGATGGCTCACCCAAATGGAAGAGGACCTCAATCATCTTGGAGTGCAAAACTGGAAATAGCTAGCTAAGGACCGAGCCAATTAATGCCATTTTTATTTAGCAATCTGGAACCAGTTTTGTTAAGCGTTCAATTTGTTCTATGAGACGGTTTCTCTTCTGGATTTCAAATCAGAAGCAAACACAGAAGAATAAGAGCTGTACAAAGGAATTGCAAAGAAGAAGATTCTATTTTTCCAATTGAAAACAAATAGAACAATTTTTAATTGATTCAAAAGTAAATGGAAAAAAGCATGATCAATAATATTACAAAAATACCAACAAAAAAAGCTGATGAAATATGAAATGAAAATTAAGTGAAACATTGAATGAAACTATTGCAAATATTTTTTTACAGATAAATACAGTTTATTGTGCGATGGCCAATGATGAAGATAACATAAATAGATAGACATTAATATGAATAATAAAAGGGAAAGAGTAATCAAACAGTTGTTTGCTTGTTTTTACACTTAAAAATCAAATTAAAAACAAAAATAGAAATAAGAAAAAAAAAACATGAAAACAAAAACTAACCGGCGATATGGATCTACTTCCACAATACATAGCACCTTCCTCACAACATCTTCTTTGATTTCTAGACGAATAACAGTAGCAAAGGCTTAATAAATTATTCTCTTGATTCATGATCACATCTACCTTGTTGTGTTTCGAAAAAGAAATTTAACAATTAAAAATAATGAAACAAATAAAACAGGAAAATAATAAAGAAAGTTAAAAATGATGATTGGTGAAAGTGCACATTACAAAAATTAAATAAATTAAGAGTTAACAAACAAAAGGAATGAATGTAGTTGGGAATTCAGTTGCATTCTTGTGTGTAGACAAGAAAACCTTATTTGACAATGGAAATGCTCATCATAATGTGATTTTTAGGACAAATATTTCCATACTACACCAGTGTTTTGGGGTTTTCATCAATCAGAATTGACATACCTGTTCGTCATTGACAATTGGGGCACTGTTGCAGCTGGGACAGATTTTCTTTAAGAGAGCCATTCGCATTCCGTGAAGTTCTCGCAGAAGGGCATCTTCACGAACCTAAAACGACACAGTGAATGTCAAATTCTTCAACGATTATTTTTATTTTGGAACTTACTTTGTGCTCGTGAACGATTTGTTGAAGTCTTATATTTTGTTCGCTTAGCGCATGAGCTAAGCCATCTGGGCAGGAAATTGCAATTTGTGATCGTTCTGGTACACCTGGTGGAGTTAGTGGTAGCGAACGTACACCGGGAGTTGAAAATCTTCAAACAGATATGGATGTATTGCTATAAAAGAGCTCTTCCAGAGATTATTCTTACCTTCCTCCATTCGTGTGTTTGCTGCCATTGGCGGTGAAATCCTTTTTTGAATTCGATGAAAGCGTTCGCCGCCGCCTGTGTGATGTTGATGAGCCATTATTCATGATGGTTTCGCATTTGCCGCTAATAGATATCTCGAGCTTAGAATGTTCTGGCAATATGAGGATACTTTCTTCCATCGGGTTAACTGTATTGCTATTTAAACTACAACTACTTAACATAGACAAATTTGGCTTGCTATGAACTTTTGGCAAAATTGATGCTGCACTATTGACTGGTCGTTTCTGTAACACAAACACACAAGCGAAAAACAGTAAATAAATGACAAAAATTGCATTAAAATCAAGGACAGACCTCTTCTCTTTGGCCTAGTCGATTTACAAGCTCGTCTCTGTCTCCATTTGTGTTACTCAATGCAGACATTTCTGTAGTTGTGTCCTTGTCATTCGAATTTGTTGCATTTTTACCATCACATTGAAGTAAGCCATTGTTTGGTGAGTGTTGCATTTCGGACATTGGCACAAGGGTATCAGTGCTGGTATTAACGGAACCATGCCAGGCGCTTTGAATGTCATTTGGATCTGTGGTTAGTTCGGGTGGCGTTAGCAGATTGTAGTTATTGCTGTTATCTGAAATGCAAAACTTCTGGTTAATTACCAGACTTGTACAAAACATGACCAGAAACTTACCTCCCAAATCGACACTTTGCATTAGATCAGAATTCATATCGAGAGCATTCTTTGTTCCGCCATCTACTGTGTCATTAGTCTCAATGTCATTCTCATCCACATCCTTTGTTCCATTCGTTCCATTCTCTTTAGCACTTTCAATTCCATTTGTGTTGTCAGGACTGCCACTCAATCCATTTATTTTCAAATTATATTCCTTTGTGATGTCATCAAACATTTTGTGCTCACTTAAAACTATGTGATCCTTTTCAGTGCAATTGTCAGAATTTTCGGATGTTTTTCGTCGGGCGGTTTCAACGGGTAGAGTCTTAAAATTATCATCGTCATCGTTTTGATTAAGTTCATTGGTTAAATGTTGCAGCCTTTCAGTTGTGTCGTGTATAAGAGTTGCGATCATGTCCGGTGAGTCTTCGCGATCGGATAGGACATCGCTGATTGAGTTTGTTTGTGAATTGTTAACTATCATCAAACTAGGTTCTACAATCATATTGGGATCGCTTGACCGTCTTGAAATTCCATTTTGATGGGTTCCAGCTGTAATAAGATCGCCGTAGGATCTTGTTTTTGCCATCGGACCTGCAAACCAACAAAAAGTTAAATGATGCACTCAATAGCACCTAGTTTTTGTACTCACTTGACATCCCTTGTACAGTGTCTGAGTTGCAGGGCGGAAAATCAACTCCATTTTGATTACCTAAGCTTGATAAATACACTTCAGTCCATAGTGATAAGTCTCTTACATTGTGTGCAGGCCATAGAACCTTTTCTTTATTTGCAACATACAACGGATTTCTATACATTGGCCCCGACAAAAACGGCCACACGGAAAATGTCCGTTCAAAAACCGAATTTTCGACTCGTTCTTTCAGTGTGTTGCACAAGAATGTTCCGAAAAGGCAAGACAGTGAGTGCTGAGCTAGTTTGATCTAAAATGAATTTGGTTAGCTTATCATTGTAAAAAACAACAACAATCAAATTTAATACCAAATAGCCCATGCTGAATTCGAAACAACAAGGAAACTGCTTATGAATTTGATGAACCAAATCCAACCATTGCAAAAACACTGGACATCGTTCATTTAGCTCATCCGAACCGGGTCCATGACCGCATCGATCGGCGAATTTATGACCGAAACTAAGCCATTCGCGTTCCACTAGTATTCGAAATCCCTCAACAGTTCGATAATAGGGATCGAGGCACAATTGTGCTGTAGCTACCAATTGTGGTGTCCTATCCCAACCATCTGAGCAATGAACCAAAACTGGACGACCTTTTTTTTCGATTGCATGACAGATTGTAACTGAAGCAGCCAATAGGCCGGAAAGATGTTGCAACCACATACTTTTCTCCAACAAACTCAGCCAACTATAACGTCATAAAAACAATGATTGAGACAAGGCAATCAGCGGATATACATTTCAACTTACTTTGGCACGTCTGGTGTTGACGCACACAATAGACGCAAAGCCTGAAAACTTTTCCTAATCACATGTATGTTGCTCAAGTTCATGAACTCAATTTCAGCACATGGGTAGTATTCGATGCATTCACAGCCGCCACCTCTCGCTCGATTGGTGACCGCCGATGTGTAGCTCCTAGCATCAACGATAAGTATTTTCTAAAAAATAAAACAGAATGTTGAAATCAGTCGAGTAAATGACCATCATGATGGGGCAACCTACTCTGACTTCATCGAGAGTTATTTCTTCGTGACTTCCATCTGGGCTAGACGGTGTACTATCACCAGACGGACACAAATTCTGACGACGACCCTGTTCGCCTCTGTCAAAAGCACACGCTTCTGCCAAAGCTTTTAACAGTTGTTCATCCTTCGAGTTACGCCATCCAAGCCAACCGACTTCGGGCTGACTACATCGTGCAATAACAGCTCCCGATTTCTTATGCCTCCAAACAACAGCTGGCAAACGCCTCGATCCACGAAAATTTGCCACATTATGCAGGGTCTCATCCGATATACAACAAGGAACTAATATCTTTTGCGGGTACGACGGGCACAATTTGAAATCCTCATTGGCATGACTGATGCGCCACGAACCATTCAAATCGAACTGCAGCCGTTCGACTTCACGTCGGAAATCATCATCATAACGTCCGGCACGTTGCAGTCGTTCGGAATAGTCCGAATTCTCACCCGATGACATGCCATCCCATGTCCATGTGCAAAATGGAAAGGCAAACAACGATTCCAAACTCTCAGGTACGCCAACCGACAATGTTATACGTCGCTGCCATTCTGAGCATTGTTCGGCAGTCTCAAAGGAACATTTAACTGTGCTTGCATCTTTGCAGCTGATAACCAAGTGAAATAGATCACGCGGTTGGGCTGATTCAATAAGTCCCAATGGTACAGATGTTTCGGAATTGGTTGAATTTTTTAACAAGAATATTCGATAGTTGGATAGTGCCAGCACTCCATCATCTGTTCGTCCGAGATATTTAACTGATTCGCCAGCAACTACAAAATTTAAATATTTTCAATTGAGATGAATTAATTAATTGTTAGTTGTCTTATATTTACGTTCAGTAAAGGGAACTGTAAGTTGGACATCTTCCTTCTCCATTTGTGGTTTGGGAAAAAGTTCGGCTGCTCGAATCATGCAAAGTGATTGAGGAGGTGATCCATCGGATCCATCCATTAGCTAAAAAAAAAACAAGAACTCCTTTGATGAACTGCTTAAAAGAGGGAACAAAACAAAAACATGGTTTGTTTTTATCCTGACAAAAAAATTCATTAATAATTTTAATTTGTTATTCTTTACAGACATGATTCACAATTGTGCAATTATTTCGACTCAAAAAAAAAGATCAACTTAATCTTTGTAGACGGTTCAACACATTGGCGTAGTAGAAATACTTTTCCTGAGGGACTTGTATACATTGGCAGTCTAAAGCGGCCATCTTGTTGAAGCTACATCTGTCAAATTGGATGTCATTTATTCAGTTTGTAAGGCCAAATCACCATGGACGGATAAAGCGTTCAACACGTGAAAATGAGGAAACTGTAGGTCCGTTCGTTTACTTCCTAGAACTGCCAAAAACTGCCGATAACTGCCATATTCTCCCACTTTTTCGTTCTTTACTCCCAATTTTTGTAAGATCTGTCACTTTTGAAGGAGAAAAATATTTCCCCTATCTGCCGATTTTAGCGAAAAAATTTCTTGTGGCAGTTTGTGTATGTTCTGTCAAACCATAAGAAGTACATTGAATTTTGTTGACGCTTGACATAATTTTGTGCATTTGGCAGATTTTTGCTACGAAGCGTTCTTTTACTTTTTGGGAGAATCAGAAAATTTCATCCCCACTCCTCGACTATTGACAGTTTTTACAAAAACTGCCGAAAAGTAAAAGAACGGACCTTGTTTTTTTAAAATCGGGGATTTATCACCTGTCACGCTTCTCCGAGAAGCTCCAATTCTGATAGAATGGGTATTTGAGCAAACAAAATTGTTCAGTTTTGGACAATGACAATCATGACATGAGATCAAAGACCGTCGGATGCAAAAATTCACTTCTCATGACAATATATATTTTACCCAGAGGTAAAAAGAGAGGATTCGGCAAAACCTTTATGTTGTCTTAAAGGCATACGATTCTATTAATGAAGTGAGCCAGTTTTATGTTAGAAAAAATATTTAACTACGCCAATGGAGTTCACATTTGTTTATAATTAAGTAATGACATCCAAATCAAGGTTGAACGCCAGAAATATAAAACTGATAATTGCAAGGTTATTAATAAGATCTATTAAACAAAATTTCGCTATTTTTCAAAATCAAACATCAGATTTAATAAATAAAGGTCATCCATTTAAATGGGTGATCCAAGAAGTTGTTTATAATGAAAAATAATTCCGACATCTTAAGTTCGTAAAGTAAAATAAATAGAGTAGCCCAGCAGCTTTAGAACAGCCAGGGCCTAAGTGGATTACACTCATTAACAATTCTCTGCGTGTAAAGAATTGAGAGACCTAAAATTTAAAGCCGTTTCCGAACGGCGAACTTGAGAAGTACGTTTTTATAAATTGATAGCAGTAGTAGCAGTAGTAGGGTAAAAATGGCGTCCACAAGCAGCCTAACTCGGTGACCCAATAAGCGCTGGATTGCGCCTCGTTTGTCCTATGAAAATTAACAAGGGATTATATAAAGTTCTGAGCTTCTGTATTTTTAAGTTCGCTAGCTAACAATCTCAAGTTCGACAATTCAGTTCGAAATACGGATCATATCCACTTTGTTACTTTGAGAAAAGTTCTGAAAGCTCATTTAGCTCATTGAAGAAGGGGTTTCCCAATGATTTGGCTGTCATTTTGGCCAGCGCAGGACACACGCACAAGAAGTGCTGGTCCCAACAACTACGACAAAAAGTATTGTGGGGAATGCCCAACATAGCTGTGTGTTCCCCAATAGGCCAGTCTCCGGTGAATGTGGCAACGACCTTGGCTATGTTTTGCCTGAGTCTGCTAATAAGGTTAATAGTTCGGGAATTATTGTAGGAGGGCCTTCGCTTTCTACATATAGTACAGTTGGTAAGGCTACCCCACCACTGTGACCCGGACCCAGACAAGAGTGACCCTGAGTCCAATGTTCATGCTTGCTCACTTCGGCATTGTTGGACTAATTTGGAGGATGAGGTGGACGAGTAAATTTCTTGAATAGCCACCTGAGAGTCCGAAATGATAGCTGTATTACGGTTTTGATTTGGATCTAGTTTTAGTACTTAAATTGCATGCTACCCTTATCGCGAGTAGTTCAGCTTGAGACACTAGCAAACTCAGGAAGGCGAAAAGATCTGAAGACATTCAAAGACTCTGAGAAAATTCCTACAAAATCATATTCGATTGCAAACTCTACTTTTTGCCGAAAGTTTTACTACAGGCATAGAAAACTTTGCTGGATTTCTTAACCCTCTCTTCGATATAAAGTTTCCACTTTACCCCAAATATCTCGCGCTGGAAGACAAGGGAGGGTGAAGGGAGGATGTTTTGACTAACATCAGCTCAGTTTTGCTTTTTTGACACCTAAACCACAGAGCAATGCTATCTCCGTAATCTCATTGATCACGGAGGTGATTAGCTGCGTAAGCAACAGTCTTCACACCACATCTTTCCAGTTTAACAAAAAAGGCAGACAGACCCTATTGGGGTGCTCCCCTGCTGGTGAAATTAGTGTTACCTAAAGTTGCTTGAGTCCTTGAGTCTCTCAGCACGGTAGTCCTGCAGTGATTCTTGAATGGACTCCGTTATAACGTTGTTGAAGGTCCATTCTAAGAAGGTAGCGAGTGTAAATTCTTTAAAATGTATTGTTTTTTCGTGCTCACGCTTGCCGACCTTTGGGATAGTTAAAAAATAAAAAAAATATGCAATACAATACAATACTTTTGGGATAAAAACTACTCTAACATGAAAAGATATAAAAAGCCCAGGCAATTTTTCCTTATTTCTGAGGGTATCGATGTGTTCTACGCAAGCCGTCGACAAGTCAAGAGTTAAGCATTTCAGGATTGCTGTTCTCACAACACGGAAAGTGCGTCACTATCAGCAGCTCCGGGGACTCTGCAGGAGAGACTGCCCAAGATTTTAAAAAAGAAGGACAGCAATGGTATTTCGATAGAACCGTCCTCATCCTGGCGGATTCTTTTTTTGCTTTATTTTCGTAATTTTTTTTTTTCAAAATTGTTAACAAAAGTAGCTGACATAAAATCCACTAAAGCCAGAACTATAATGAGCGGAACGGCGCAGACGGAGCTGTTCGTAACCGAGCGCGAACAAGAAACTCAAATATTGTGCCCTAAATGGCGGATAACTCCGTTTCATCAATTTTCGATCAATTTTGCTTACGGACGTAAACTTAAATTGCGCTCCCTTTCGCTTTTTACAGACAAAAATTTGACAGTATTTATTTTTAGGACTTATTTATTTTTCTGAAGAGAAATTTGATTTGTCGTCGATTTTAAGTAATAATTGAGTGTTGTAGTCGTTTATTCGTTGTGTGGCCAACAAAATTCGCAAAATATTGAAAACGAAAAACAGATGTTTTATTTTGAAAGATACTTCTGTACACATCCGTCCATTATGGCTAACTTGCTTTCTTGGCAGTTCGCAAGGGAGCGTTTCGTTCGGTTCTGAAACTAGCTTCTGTTTGCTTCCGCTCATTATAGTTACCCCTTAAGAGCCTTCGAAAGAAAAATGTTTTAAGTTGTTGGTAAAACGTTTTTCGAGAAATAATAATTTGTCTATTCAAAAATTATATCACATTATCAAAACTATTGCATTTAACGAATTGAATATTAGGTATCTATAGGGTGTCTCAGTAAGAGCGCACTTTTAAAAATTGGAATATTTTCTTTTTCATGCAAGTGGCAACTCTGAAAATTGACAGATGTCACCTCTGTTTCTTCACATTATTAAAAATGGAGCCCTTTTCGAAAGAACAACACGTTATAATTGTAAAAACTCATTACAAAAATGGGGAAAGTTACGCTTCGCAAACTTCGCCAAATTTTCAGCTGAGAGAGTGCACCTAATATGTCAACCATTCGAAGAGTGGTCAAAAACTTTGAAGAAACTGGGTCAATTATGGAAGATAAGAATCCTTTGCGTCAACGTACTAGTCGGTCTCTTGAAAACATTGCTGCTGTAAACGAGAGTTTTGCCGAAAACCCGAAAACATCAATTCGACAGTGACTGTGAACGGCATTCGTTACAGGAATGTCAAAACGGACTTCTTGTGGCCTCAACTGGACGACATGAATCTGGACAATAGCTGGTTTAACCAGGACAGCGCAACCTGCCACACCGCGCATGAAACAATAGCCTAATTGCAGCAATTTCCAGAACACATTATCTCAAGAAATTCTGATGTCAACTGGCCACCAAGATCGTGCGATTTAACGCTGCACGATTTTTTTCTTTGGGGTTTTGTGAAATCTTGGGTAATACGAATAAACCCAAAGTAATTCCTGAGCTCAAATTGGATATCCAACGTGTCATTGGTGAAATACAGCCACATATTTGTGCAAGTCATGGAAAATTTCATTAAAAGAGTAATGGCCTGTCAACGGAGCCGGGGGGGGGGGGAGGTGGTTGCCGGAAATTGTCCATTCCATACTTAATCGGAACATGTCATCTTTACAATACAATTAAAATAGGTATCACAACTTTGTAATAAAATATTTAAATGAAAAAGTGCACTCTTACTGAGACACCCTATAGATATATTCACAAACTGATAGAAACCGAATAAAATGTACGTATATTTTAAATCGAACTGACAACTAAAACATCTATAAGATGTTTGTTTTTGTTTATTTTAAATCACCCTGTTTGAACATTATCAAGAGCACGTTATCATATTAGTAAACACATTCTTATGTCTTTAAAAACTGTTAATATTGTCTAGACAGACATGATATTTAGGCACAATCTCTTTTAATTAAATTAAGCGTCAACTGTCAACACCACCTGAACAAAATCAACCACACGTGTTTGTCCCACTAGTAAAACAAAAATTTACAAATAAAAATGTAAACAAATATCACATGGAAAGTGATTTATATTTAAACCATAACAAAGTTTATATTTAGCCAAATAAAATCGTTATCAATGAGTATTTTCTTATCAGAAAAATTGTACAGATACTTGCTCATTCAGTTTTTCTAAATAACAACTAACAGACGCAGCAATGAAAATCTTTGTAATTTTCCATATCAATACAAATACAATTTCACATGCCAGACAGACCGAGGAATTCGAGTGAAAATTTTCTTTGGAGTAACTTGATTTTATGGTGACATCGTTAAGCCAGCAGTGCCTACTAAAACGGTCTACTTAGAAAGTCTGAAGTAGCTACGTGCGGAAGGCTGCATAAATCCATTAAATTCACTTCGCTGTTGCCAGCAATGCCGCAGCCGCTTACGTCGCTACTTCCACCGTCATAGCTTGTCGACATTGGTGACCTAAAATTTTCTCACATAACTTGTTCAAAAAAAAAGAAATAAATAAAGCAGACCAAAAAAAAAAAAAACAACAACAAAAACAGAATTAATGGAATGTTCTTATAGGCAAAGAATAGACAGACGACCAAACGACTGTGTGTACTTATGAATGGGAATAGATAACAAACCAACAACAACAAAGTAGACAGATATGTATGTTTACACATTTGTCGATTGTCGCTCTGGCTTTTAGTTCAATTTGTGGTTGAGCGACTTATCGCAACATTACAGGGTGGAAAATATGTTGTCAGTAATTTTGGACAAAGCACAAATAAATAATTAAAAACGCTGATTAAAGCCCGGTTGCTTTAATCGGAACATAATTTGAAGTTCAACATAAACTTCTTTAGATATTGGACCGGAAGCTACTCATAACTTCTTTTTTAAACGGTTTTTTAATACATACAATACATTTTTGTCAACAAAACCCCCCCAAATAAATAAAAATATTGTAAGCAAAATACCCCAAATAATTAACAATAATTTAAATGAGGCTTCAAAAAACTAAAGTGTTTGTCCCTTTACTATCAAAATGTAAGGGGACTTCACTCAAAAGCGTCTGACGTATTTTTAAAATCGCAGGAACTTCCTTTTGACGTTTTTGCTCTTAGTGAAACTAATTTAACCAGTATTATTTATTTAAGTCGTTAATAACTAACGTTTACAAACTTATGAACTATATATGTATATCTATAACTAAACAATTATTACGAAGTACAAAATTGTCATGAATTACAATTAATTAATAAAAGCCTGCATTTATGCTAAGGCATTATAAATTTTAATTTTAGTAATAATGAATTTTTTACTTCGGATTATAATGTTTACCGAAGAGACGGTCTTATGGGGGTTAGGCCTGGAAGAGGCGTTCTTATAGCAGTACATTCTAGGTACGATAGTTCTATTCCTAACATCGAACAAATTGAATTGATTTGCGTAAAAATTACTATCAGTCGTAAAATCATCTTTGATTTGTGCTGTTACATACGCCCTTGCAGTCCAATTGAGTCTTACCAAAACCTTATTAAAGCAATTGACAATCTGGGTGATACAATGGAGGTACATGATGGTCTATTGCTCGTTGGGGATTTCAATCTCCCTAATCTGTCATGGTCGCGATCCGAGGACGACTCTCATTTTGTTGCTGGTAACGCAACAACTGAAAAAGAAATGTTATTTACCGACAATCTGTCTGACTGCGGCTTATATCAGTTAAGTGATGTCAAAAATAACTTGAGCAGACAACTCGATCTTATATTTTCCAATGAAGCAACTAGCTGTATCGTAGAGGAAAGCAGCTTAACTCTCTCCACCATTGACATTTTTCATCCGCCATTGTCGTTAACTTATGCCTACGAACATCATAATTCTGAAGTACAATCTGAAAACTCATATCGTTTTAATTTCCGAAAAGCTAACTTCGCCCAGCTAAACGAACTACTCAGTAACATAAATTTTGATTTAATTTTGAACCAACCTGTAAACAATAGCATCAATACTTTGACCACTACCTTCTACTCAATAATCTTTGAATGCTTTATTCAATGTGTCACCTCCATGGTATTCAAGAGAACTTCGTACACTCCGCAACTCCCGAAATAGCCTATGGAAAAAATATTTAAGACCCAGATCGGAAACAGACTATTCCTCTTTTTTAGAAGTATACAACGAATTCTCAGCTCTCTCAAAACTCCTCTAGGATGCATACATCAATCAAATGCAATTTGATATTATCTCAGACCCCAAACGCTTTTGGCAATTCATTTACATAAAAAAAAGTCTGATGGATATCCTAATACCCTTAATTATTTAGACCACTCTTCAAATGACTCAAAAATTATAACTAATTTATATGCTAATTTCTTCTCTCTTGCTTTTTCCGACAGTAATTTTGTACCTGATGCTGACTATTTTACTTATTTGAACAATTGTAACCAAACTTCATTGGTTTCGATCAACGTCCACTGTTGACGATGTGGTTAACAAAATAAATAAACTTAAAGATGATTTCTCTTCTGGACCTGATGGTTTACCCGCGATTGTGTTAAAGAAGTGTATAGTTAATTTGGCCCAGCCTCTTACTACTCTTTTTAAAAAATCTCTTTCCCAAAGAATCTTTCCATCTTTGTGGAAAGATTCTTTCATAATACCTATTCACAAGAAAGGCTGTAAATCAGATATTTCTAACTACAGGCCGATTGCCAAATTATCTTGCATTCCAAAATTATTCGAGAGTATTATCTTTGACACTATGTACTTTCATTGCAAACCATTATTTTCGGCCAAACAACATGGGTTCCTTAAAGGGAAATCAACGACCACAAATTTAACTGAATTTGTTTCTTATGCATTAAACTCAATAGAAAGTAAAAAATGTGCACGACTCGGTCGTACGAACTTGCTCCTATATTCCAAATTATAACTCATAAAAAAAAAACATTAAAAAATATGTAAATATGAAAAATGAAATTCATAAATAAAAATTTAAATTGAAATATGTACCTCGTAAATACATTTAATTCCAAAAGTTTAAATGCCAAACAAATTTAAACCTTATTCTTGATTTACTGAATTTTTTTTTTGAAAATCGTCGGAGCCGTTTTTTTTAAATTAATTTTTTATATATAAAATTTTTCAAAAAAGCCTTAAAATTAATTTAGGTATGCAGTTTTTAAGAACATTTAAATATACATATTATACTTTAATTTGGATTTTGAAAATTGATCCGTTTTTGAGATACAGAATTTTGAAAAAAAAAATTTAAAATATTTTTTAAAAATCCAAAAAAATTTTTGAAATTGTTTTGAATACAAAATATTATTTGAGCAGTATATACGTACTTTCAAAAAAAAAAATTACGCTGATCGGACTTTTATTTTTTGAGAAAATCTAATAACAAAAAAACGGTTCTATGGGCGGTACCGTTTTGGAGCAATACAAAAATATTTTTTTTACAAAAAATACATCAAAGCTATAAAAAAAAATTTTCGAGGAAGTTAAAAAAAAATCGTAGGAGCCGTTTTTGAGAAAATTGAAACTTTTGGTTTTTGGCCAAAAAAAATCGTATGGTGGCTACCCTAAATTTTGATCTTAAAAAAAAAATCAAAAAAACGACCCACGCGAATTCGCTCAAACCTCTAATTTTCAAGTTTGAGGTCAATCGGACCAGTGGTTAAGGCTGTAGGTGCGTTTACAGACAGACAGACAGACATCGGACGGAATCGCCGGACCCACTTTTTTCGAATTCTCTATCATCGTAATGTCATATCTCATCATTATCTCAACTTTTTTTTTTTACGAATTCAATACTTGCCATATATTCTATATGTCGCAAGTAAAAAGAAGTTGATGTTATTGCTACGGACTTTAGCAAGGCATTTGATAAAATCTCCCACAGTATTATATCTTTCAAACTAAAAGCTTTTGGATTCCCTCCTGGTTTCATCGAATGGATGGAATCATACCTATCCGACCGTAAATATCGCGTTTTATTTAGATCTTCAATATCAGAACCATTTACTGCGAAATCGGGAGTCCCTCAAGGTAGTCATCTAGGCCCTATTATTTTTATTCTGACTATTAATGACGTAGAATCTGTGATTGAAAATTCCCAAGTTTCAATGTACGCAGGTGACATGAAATTTTTTAGAATCATCTCATCACCCGATTATGCTTTACCCCTGCAGGCCGATTTAAACAATTTCTATGTTTGGTGTCAAAAAAACAATTTAGAACTTAATGTTTCCAAATGCCAAACAATCACATATTCCCGTAAACGTTTCCGTCAGCAAAGGGACTATTATATAAACGAATGTATTGTTCAGAGAGTAACAACTATCCGAGATTTAGGTGTCATATGTGATAGTGAGCTTAACTTTAGGTCTCACTATGACAATATCGTAGCTAGAGCTAATTCTGCTTTAGGTTTTGTCAAACGTTGGTCTGAGGAATTTTCGGATCCTTATGTTACGAAATCTCTTTACACCACGTTTGTAAGGCCTCTACTGGAATACGCCAGCCAAGTATGGTCCCCTTATCACCAAGTCCATATAAAGAGGATTGAAGCACAGATAATAAATTTATACAGATGTCTCACCCTTATGACGAGAAATGATATATGAAACTGAAAGCTACCAAAAAAAAGCTTTTTCCAAAAGCTTTAACGCATTCACTTAATGCATTAAAACCTATTTTTGCTCGCCTCATGCCCATAAATGAATACTTAGGCAAGGAAAAAAGCTTCAAAAAGCTCCTTGTCTGTTAAGGCGTTGTCTGTTAAGAGCAAAATATGTTTCATTTTTTTCTGCAGGGATGAGACATCTGTATAAATTTATTATCTGTGATTGAAGCAATACAACGTAGATTCCTCCGTTTCGCCTTAAGAGGACTTCCATGGATTGACAACTTTAACTTACCTCCGTATCAAGAACGGTTACGGCTTATAAACTTACAATCTCTAGAAAAATGTCGTGAAGTTGCCGATATTATCTTCGTACACCAAATTCTATCCGGTGCTACAGAATCTTCCAACCTCTTGACGCAATGAGTATTAATGTTAACTTTCATTCACTAAGATCGGTTCCCCAATTTCATCAAGCTCATCACAGAACTGATTACGGCAGTAATGAACCAATTACAAGAATGTTACGTAAGGTGAACGAAAACCTCAAATATTTTTGATTTCCACCATAGTAAGATCACACAAAGGAAGCTTTTATACTGTACTTTCTTAAACAACTAAAAAAATAAGTAAATACGTATTTGTAGTAGAGAGAAACTGACTCTTTTTTCTTTTTTATATATACAGGGTGATTCACGAGCGTTGTGCCAAAAAGCTAGAGAGTGTAGGTTGAGTTGAGACAAGAAAAAAATCGTATGGGAGGGGGGGGTCTATTCCCCCCCGTTTAGCCGGGAGGGGCAATTTTCTGAAAAATTGACTTATTTTGTAAAAAAAAATATTAAAAATCAACGGCTTAGTTTACAACACCGTGCTATACCTTTCTGAAAAGCTAAAAACTTCTTCTTTCACCTTGTTTTTAAAATAAATTGTTTTAACGAATAGTTTTAAAAAAATCAATTTTCAAACTCAAAATTTTCAAAAAAAAAGCCAAAAAAAAAATTTTGAACTAATTTTTTTCAAAATTTTATGTAATTAAGTACTAGTTTTGTTTTAAAATTTCAATGTCTTTGTTAATTTTTAGTCAAAAACAGAAAACCGGATGCAAATATGTCTTTTTGTTTTTGAGATATTAAAAAAAACAAAAACCACTTTTTTCTAAGAAAATCTTTGTTTTTATTTTTACTTATCTGGACTGTTAGTATAATTTACTAGTTTAATTTATAAATTTAATTTTTTGTAATTGGAGTTTTATGAGGACTCAATAAAGTAGAAAAGTATTGGATTTTCCCTGGATTAATCATTTTGTTCATTGAAAACGTCTGCCATTGACCTTTCACTTCTAGCTCTCCGTGCTCTCGTCGGCGGATTCTTGAAAACATGCTACGACTTGGGCGCCATCTATTGGGATATCTTTCAGCGTAGAGTCTTTCGGCTTCCCGATCTCGACAACAAGTTAAACCGTAGCAGAAGTTCCTGTCCGCTAACTCTTCTCGAACATATGAGTTTGTTATTGTTATATGTTGATGAATTAATATTTTAATTGTAAATGGTTGTTAAGTAAATATGCGGTGCCTTTTATTAACCTTTAGGTTGTTAATTGTTTTTTCACTCAAGAAAAATTGCGGTTTAATTATCTTAAGCCCCCAGCAGGTAGAACCCTTCGCCGGCGAGTGGCCGCAGCCCCAGGTATAGTAAGAAAAAATTGCAGATCAGTTTTCAGACGTTTTCAATGAACAAAATGATTAATCCAGGGAAAATCCAATACTTTTCTACTTTATTGAGTCCTCATAAAACTCCAATTACAAAAAATTAAATTTATAAATTAAACTAGTAAATTATACTAAAAGTCCAGATAAGTAAAAATAAAAACAAAGATTTTCTTAGAAAAAAGTGGTTTTGGTTTTTTTTTTATATCTCAAAAACAAAAAGACATTTTTGCATCCGGTTTTCTGTTTTTGACTAAAAATTAACAAAGACATTGAAATTTTAAAACAAAACTAGTACTTAATTACATAAAATTTTGAAAAAAATTAGTTCAAAAAATTTTTTTTGGCTTTTTTTTGAAAATTTTGAGTTTGAAAATTGATTTTTTTAAAACTATTCGTTAAAACAATTTATTTTAAAAACAAGGTGAAAGAAGAAGTTTTTAGCTTTTCAGAAAGGTATAGCACGGTGTTGTAAACTAAGCCGTTGATTTTTAATATTTTTTTTTACAAAATAAGTCAATTTTTCAGAAAATTGCCCCTCCCGGCTAAACGGGGGGGAATAGACCCCCCCCTCCCATACGATTTTTTTCTTGTCTCAACTCAACCTACACGCTCTAGCTTTTTGGCACAACGCTCGTGAATCACCCTGTATATTTTTATTGTTTTTTTTTTGTTTTTTACGAACTTGACAAGTGTCTCCTATACGCTTATTTATACTTTTTTTTCGTCTTTTTATAATTTTCTTTGACTTTAAAATTTTTGGATTTTAAAATTTTGCATTTTCTCTTTTTTTTACTTTTTGTAAAATTTTAATTTTAAATTTAAATTTATTTTGTTTTTCCTTTTTGTACCTGGTTGCATTAAGCAGTCCCTAACTCTTATCTTCCTCGTATCGCCATGACTTTTTTTATTTTATTTATTACAAATAATTTCTAATTAAGTGCGGATACGATTAGCAACCGTTATTGCAATCGTACTCGGTGAAAATGGACCTCAGCGCGTGCGGTATCTGGGGGGGAAAGAGGCGTGGGAATAATTAATTAATAGTTTCTTAAAAACTTTGACAAACCAAATTTTGAGCCACGAAAAACCGAGAGAAGGTTATTAGGCGTGGTATGAAAACCTAGCCTGTTGTATTCCTTAACTTGAGAATAAAATATTGTTTAAACTTCAATGTCTAACTTTATTCAATGACGGTTATCAAAAGCATTCTTTTTCGCCTTGCATAAACCAACCAAGAGCTTCAGAATCTTCTTTGTTCAATTATGATGATAAGAGGAGTGATTACCGACTTTAGTAAAGCATTTGACAAGTTGTGTCATTATACACTTATACGTAAATTTTTAAATTGGATTGGTTCATATTTAAAAAATCGTAGTTACTGTGTTTTGTTTCGTAATGAGTGTTATAACCAATTTGTTGTGAACTCTGGCGTCCCTCAGGGGAGCCATCTATGACCTATTTTATTTGTTTTATTTATTAATGACTTGACTACTATCATAAAAAACTCTTCTGTTCTTATTTATGCGGACGAAATTAAGATATTCAAAAGTATAAAATCGAAAACTGACTGTTTACTACTACAAGAAGACTTGACAAATTTTAGGGAATGGTGCAATAGTAATCGTCTCGTCTTAAATGTTGACAACTGTAAAACAATGAGTTTTACACGCAAAAAAGTTCCGTTTTCGTACAGCTATATGTTTGATTCTTGTCCATTGCGTAAGGTTTCTGTCTTTTCTGACTTAGGTGTAGTTCTTGATCCAAAACTAACATTTATTGATCATACAAATTATACAGTTAAAAAAACAAATATGGGAGGGGGGTCTATTCCCCCTCGTTTAGCCGGGAGGGGCAATTTTCTGAAAAATTGACTTATTTTGTAAAAAAAAAATAATATTAAACATCAACGGCTTCGTTTACAACACCGTGCTATACCTTTCTGAAAAGCCAAAAACTTCTTCTTTCATCTTGTTTTTAAATTAAATTGTTTTAACGAATAGTTTAAAAAAATATAAATTTAAAAAAAAAAAAAACATTTCTGCACTATTTTTTTTCAAAATGTATGTAATTAAGTACTAGTTTAGTTTTAAAAATTCAATGTCGTTGTTAATTTTTGGTCGAAAACAGAAAACCGGATGCAAAAATGACTTTTCATTTTTGAGAAATTAAAAAAAAAAACCAAAACCACTTTTTTCTAAGAAAATCTTTGTTAATTTATTTTTACCTATCTGGACTTTTAGTTAAATTTATTTATGAAACATTAACCTTTCTTATACTATTAGTTTTGTAAGTGGAGGTTTATGAGGACTGAATACATTAGAAAAGTATTAGATTTTCAGTGGATTAACCATTTTGTTCATTGATAACGTTTGAAAACTGATATGCAATTTTTTCGTATTATACCTTGGGCCGTGGCCACTCGCCGGCGAAGGGTTGTACCTGCTAGGGGCTTAAGATAATTAAACCGAAATTTTTCTTGAATGAAAAAAACAATAAGCAACCTAAAGGTAAATAAAAGGCATCGCATATTTACTAAATAACCATTTCCAATTAAAATATCAACTCATCAACACATAACAATAACAAACTCATACTCTCGAGAAGAGTTAACGGACATGTACTTCTGCTACGGTTAAGCTAGTTTTCGAGATCGGGAAGACGAAAGACTCTAGGCTGAAAGATATCCAAATAGAAGGCGGCCGAGTCGTAAAAAATAGGTAAAAATAAATTAACAAAGATTGTCTTAGAAAAAAGTGGTTTTGGTTTTTTTTTTTAATTTCTCAAAAACGAAGACATTTTTGCATCTGTTCTGTTTTCAACTAAAAATTAAACGGCTATTCGTTAAAATAATTTTATTTAAAAACAAGATGAAAGAAGAAGTTATTGGCTTTCCAGAAAGGTATAGCACGGTGTTGTAAACGAAGCCGTTGATGTTTAATATTTTTTTTTTACAAAATAAGTCATTTTTTCAGAAAATTGCCCCCCCCCACGGCTAAACGGGGGGAATAGACCCCCCTCCCATACGATTATTTTCTTGTCTCAACTCAACCTACACGCTCTAGCTTATTGGCACAACGCTCGTGAATCACCCTGTATAAAGATAAGACCGCGTAGTGCCCTTGGAGTAGTGTTTATGATGTGCGTTGGCTGTTACACAGAACGTGTGTGTTCGTATCCTACTCGTGCCGATAAAGTTTTTATTTAATTTTTCACGGGCACTGTCTCTTCCGAACAACTGACAGCACATTCCAAGAGTATCAATTGTCATGAAAAAGGCGCTTTTAAGCTTTAGACGATCTGAAAGCTGGCGAGACAAGGCCCGACTAGTCCCATATAAAGAATATTTGCTAATGCAAAAATCTCGGCAAGGAGGGTTCGGAATTGAATTTGGCTTTCAGTAATAATCTCAGGATAATGAGAACTATGAAATATTTCGAATTAAGCGAGATCGATTCCTTCATGATTTTCGAAAAAAGGGTATAATGGATGGGCAAACTCCCTCGAATGATACATCAAAAGAAAGGTCGGGTTGAACTCTATTCATCGAAAGTTCAAGTCAAGTTTTTCGAAGACCTGGGTCCATGTTCTGTAACTCTCACATCGAATAACTTTTCGCATAAACAGTACGAATCAGAACAAAACTACGACGGAATGGGTCGTAAATCTCTTTTTCGCATTCAACTGTTTCTGTAACTTGTTTTCACTCGATCAGGAAAATCATGAAATGAAATAATTGGAAATACTGGAAACATGTGAGTAAAATTGTGTCTATAGGTCCGTTCCTTTACTTTTTCAAGCAACTTCAAGTAAACTGTCAAATTTGTAGGAGTGGGGATGAATTCTCTCACAGAAAGTCAAAGTTACGAAAAAGTAAAGGAACGCTTTTGTAGCAAGTTGTAGTAAAATAGCTCCATGACAGAAACGTCAAACGCATAACCAAAATAATTCTTTGTAAATTGTGATAAATAAAACTAAATCAACACGAATAAACAATTATTCCATTTAACATCGTTATTGGCTGATTCATCAGAATCAAAAGAAAGTGATTTCAATTTTCTAATTTGATTTGATAATTTGAAATTGAATTCAAAAAGCTGATGACAGTTAAATTTTAGCTGCTAAAAATTGCCCGAAGAATTTTCTTGGGCAGATTTTAGTAACTCTCTCATTTGATGGGAAATGTTTTACTCTCTCATCGTCTCTCTTTTTTACGAAATTTTTGTGTTAGGGAACAGGATTAAGCAGTTTTTAGTAACTTTCGGCAGCTTGAAGTTACTTGAAAAAGTAAAGGAACGGACCTATAAGTCTCTGAAGTCGAAATTTTTATTCGATTTATCTGTCAAAATAATTCGACCACTCTCAAGCAAGTAAGATAATATTTTAAAGCTGAATTCAAGCTCGTTTATTGTTTTTACTCGAACAATAAAAATATTTTATTTGCTCTTTGTGGAGTAAATAAACTAAAACGAAGGAGTGTTCCCACCAAGGCACTCCCAACGAGGGACGCGGACGGCAGCGGATGAATATAATCATCAATTTTGATTTTGTTAGGGCGGTTTCATTCACTCAAAGTTGAAGTCAACTTTTGGACTTTTGAATATTTTTTTATTCAGTCAAAGTTTTAATTTTCAACTTTTAATTTATAACTCTTGAGTTAATCAACTTAAGATTTTCTCAATTTTCAATAATAGAAGAAGCTGAGAGAGAAAAACAAGCATTTCCTCAATTTTTTCAAAAGTTTAAAATAAAAATCACAAAATTGAATTCAAATTTGACTGAACAAAATCGCCCTTAAACTGTCACTGTGAGTGGAAAGTAAATATTCTTTCCATCGAAAACTGGAAATCGTAATTTTCACACAGGCTGTTTTCAAATCATTATTATAGACACAGTTTATTTTCCAAAATAGAGATACGTTGGAATATTGTGTTCCACCTTGAATCGAATGGGAAAATTTTCGACGAAGTTACAGAACATGGATCCTGGAGGTAGCCGAAATATTGGCAAAAATGTAAATTATGTATTTGCAAACATTTTCCCGCAAGTTCCAATCGAAATTACTCATAAATTATTTCGACAACCGTTAAACAATTGTACTTCAAAATAAGGGCTTACAAGAATTCTATCCAGCTATTGACAGCAAATATTGATTGTAGCACTCAGTTACAGAGTTTTAATCAAAAAATGACTTTTTTCGACTTTTCGAGTTCGGCGTTCAGAAAAACTATCAAAACTATCACCCTTATTATGATAGGCGTTTTTCTTAAACGACAATTCTCACTTTTTGAGTCGAGTCACTTTTAAGGCGTGTCAGTATTATGATACTTAAACGCCAGTCGTTGTCGATCAACTTGCGTTCCACAAAAACAAATAAAATTTGACAAATATAATTTTAAATTCAAATGTCATTTGTTTTCAAAATTATTTTCAATTTTGTAGGATTTCTTCTTCTCCTGGAACTTTTTCTCAGTTTCATGAGCTTTTCCATAACAATTCTGATTTGGGTTACCAAAATCCGCTTTCTGCCTTGTAGCAGGGACAAAGACGTTCGTGCAAGAGCTGCAGCGCTCTGGTTTTTTGAAGGTCAGGGTTTTTCTGTGTTCTGGACGTGGTATATTATTCATAAATGCGCACGCCGCACACAAGGCAAAATGGCCTGATTACGACGACAAAACCCCAAAACATATTCTCGTCTGATTACGTTAATTTTGGTCCCAAAATGTTCGTAAATATCCAATAGATAGAGAATCATAAAAAGATTTTCAAAAACATTTCATGCTACTGAAAAAAAACGTTAGTAGTTAGTTAGCCGGGAGAGATCGTTCGTTTTCAAGGACTGAAACAGGCTGTTGGTGTTGTTGACTGGGGAGAAAGTTGATTTATTGCTTCTTCGGGTTTTTTTTTCTTGAAAAAGCAATTGCCTCGGAACCGTGAGATGCTCTTCGACACGTTTGCCAAGTATCGAGGATATAGGGAAGGGTTTGTGTTTTTCCACGGAAGAGGAATCTCTGCCGATGTCCCCTTCCTTTGCAAGTCCATCAAGTGTAATTGCGAGTATCCTTTTCTCTTTCAGCGTGAAAGGCATCGATGTCGGTTGAGAGATTGCACTAGGAGGCACGGGCTGGTGGAACTGTGGCGTGTCCTAACCTTGTTTTCTGAAAAGCGGTTTCGCGACATTTTTTGTTTTTGTTATTAAATTGGCATTGAAAACGTAGCGGCCGTCCAGCCTTCAGCTCCCTTCTCTCGAGCTAAAAAGGAGCTGGAGTCTGGACATCCCTTTATGTCCTGCTGCCCGGACCAGCCTCATACGGCTGTAGGTATGAATAATTGTGAGTGTGGTTTACGAGGAGGGGGAAACGTGAAATCAGTTATAATTTGATAACGTTCATAGAGGTGAATAACCTTTCTAGCCACGCTTTTCCAACCCGTATTGGCTATTTACTCCAATTTGACATCAGCTCGGCGAGGCTCTTCATCTGCTCTGGGCTAGTTATTTTTATGTTAAATTCCAATTCCAATTCCAATAAGACTGTTCAATAAGAAAAAGTGTAGGTTAGAACAGCACAGAAAAGTGTAGAACAGAACAGATCAGCACAGAAATGTCAGACAAGTTAGAACAGTCATCAAAACGTCAGCTGTGAAAACTAAAATCAGAAAAAAAAACTTCTTGCATTGTTCTCTTCAACACATGTTTGAAAATGTAATTTAATGATACCCCCGAAAATAAGTAAGCGTCCTAAATAATTTATAAAATAAAGAAATAAAGTGTTTTTTCCTCCCCACAGCCAAATAATTTACGATCGTCTTCACGCACAATTGGCCCAATGCACTTTTGCCGGAATCAAATCCCAAACGATCGAAAAAATGATCCAACGAGAACTTAAAAACTACGAAATTCTATCGAATAGCATTGAGGCTAGCATTGAAATGGCCAACAAAGAAATCGAAACGAACAAATCCGAATTGGTGCTGGCCAAGAATATTCGCAAGAATCGCATGGAGTATGACGTCTTAGCCAGAGTCATCCAAACTGAACCAGATCGCGAGGAGACTTCAAAGCAACTTGAAACACTCAAGAACGAGCTGAAGAATCTCGAAGAAGAGGAAATTCGTCTCAATCGGAAACTTGACTATAGGAAAAAGAATTTCCATTTGCTGATGCATTCGATTAAGGAATTGCAATCGAAGTTGGACGATAGTTCCAGCGATGAGGAGGAATACGAGGAGAGTACTGAACGAATGTCTGAAGATGAAGACAATTTCTGGGACGAGATCAAGAGCAATGATGTGGATATGTTCTCTTCAACACATGTTTGAAAATGTAATTTATTTAAGGAATCAGATCTTTAAAAAATCAAACAAATAAATATTTACTATTTTATTAGCAAAATCAAAAAATCTTTCATTATTGCCTTAAGTGAATTAATTCACTTAACCTCAAAACACAAAACAATAACAAAGGCAAAAAGAAACAACAACACTTTGACAGTTGTCATGATTCTGTTCTAGGTTACTCCTCCTCAAAAGCAAGTACAGAAAATCCTGTTCTTTTTTACGCTAACCTACGCTAAACTGTTCTAGAAAAAGTCATTGAACAGCAAACTAGACTGTTCTAGAACACTCTAGAACAGAAAAAGTGTCATTGAACAGGAAAATGTTGTACTTTTCTGTCCAATACAGTCCAGCACAGACTCATTGAACAGACTTAATTTCGCCAATGAGTCGTTTGAAAATTTGAGTTCGACAAAAAATAGCGTTTTGAGAGTCGTAATAGTCGAGTAAAACGACAGTTATAATACAAATGAGCGCCATTACTCAATTTCTCATACAAAAACTTACGTTCCACTCAGAGTAAGGCGTTACGACTCAATAAACGACTCTTAAACGCTACTCATAATACAAATTTTTGAAAATGAAATTTGTCGTTCAAGTGAAACGACTACTACAATAAGGGTGTATATGTTGGGTCTGGTTACCAAGAAGTATTGATCCCAATAAAGTTAGATGAAAAAATGTTTATCGGGTCGGGTAGTTTCCCAATATAATTATAACGACTTTTTATTACGTAGGGTATGTGTCTATGTCCTTCTATGCTTTCCTTCCAAATCTACTTCGGTGGTAACGTTGGTTTCAGGTTTGTTTTTCAAAGTATCAATTGTCTATATTTGGAAAGCAAAGAAAAGAGTGAGCCAATTTTGTAGAAAATTCAAAGTAAATTGCTTTATCACAAATTAACAAGATCATCCATCGGAACCTATAAAAGAATAATTGCAATATGTTGCGGCAACTCCAGCGATGATGCAATCTCGTCAATTTCTTTTGCGATTTTCTCAACAACAACAAAAATAAGGATTTGCGCAGTTTATGCACTTATAGTTTGAATTGTAGTTGTACTCAACATTAATTCCATTGAAAATATATAGACACGAGGGACATATAGGTCATAATGTAGCGTTTATTACAGTACCTATACCTACCTACATTACATATATACCTGCCAGCTCATGTCATACATCATACTCTATAAAGGGACCTATTAAAAATAAATAAACAAAAAACCATGTGCGCAATAATTTACCAATCAAAAGGGTTAACCGGTGTTATTATTATTTTTTCTTTATATTATTAACAACAACAACAAAAAAGTAAACACTTTTTCCTTGTTTACATCTTTTTCATTCGAAGTCAATCTGTGGCATCTGTGCACAAAGAAAAAGAGAAAGGTGTCTGTCTCCTTAGCTTGATAACTTCATGATTCATGGAACTTAAATTGCCGGCAGGTTTTGTATCACCCTGTTTTATTTTAATCGAATCCGAGAGACACTGCTTTTGTTGTTGTGTGTGCAAAGCGAAGGCGATGTATCGTTCACTTCATATTATTTTATTTATAAATCTATCAAAGCTTCACGGCGAACAAGCGAACGCCGCGACATCAACTTCAGCAGACAGCAGTAGCAAGAGCAACAACTTTATATTTATGGCACTTAAGGGGCGGTGGGGACGGAGGAGTAGCCAGCAGACGACCTTTGGAAATATTTTCTATGTTCTTGTTTTTTTGTTTGTCTTCGTTGAATTTTCCTCGGCTAACAAATTTGCCCCTACCCCGACTCTAGCACCCGAACCGAGAAAGTCACAACGCAATTTTTATGTTGAAACTTATATGACGACTTCGGGAAAAGGGGCCAGAACAAAAAATAAATCCGAAGATGTTTATCAAGTCTAGTGACTTGGACAAAAAGAAAAGCAAAGGCAAAGGTAGTCTAGTCTTCCTTTTTTTTTTGGTTATGGCAACGCATACAACTGCAATTTTCACAAGCGATTATAACGAATCATGTACAACAAAGCAAAAATTGCAAATGGAAGAGAACAAGGTATACAAAAAGCAAAATTTAAAAAAAAATATGTATTTTGAATTTTCTTTGATAGAACAAAAAGAAAAACTGAAGACAAAAATTATTCTACAAGGACAGTGACAGTGCGTTTTCACTATACAAATTGAGAATTGAATTGAGTTTTTTTTTCAAAAACTCAGCAGGTACTAATTTGTGTT
This sequence comes from Sphaerophoria taeniata, assembly GCA_943590905.1. NCBI lineage: Eukaryota > Metazoa > Arthropoda > Insecta > Diptera > Syrphidae > Sphaerophoria > Sphaerophoria taeniata. Next base: position 34,625,674 of record OX016541.1, read on the forward strand.
CGGACATTTTGAGTTTTCTCATGCTCACGTTTCGTTTTACATTTTCCTTCTCCGAAAACACTTGAAATTATCAATTTCTCATAAGGAAAACCATACACTCTTGTACTTTACATTGTAAAAATCGTAAATCAACAATTTTTTTTTGAAAATTTGGGTGAAAAATCAAGGTAAAACGAATGAAAGCACTCACCCCTCTATTGTTTTGATATTGGATTCACAGTTTTCACACACCAACACTACCACTTGACACGTCGTCTTGAAAAAAGAAACACAACAAAAAAAAAACAACAAGAACGAACGATCGAAACGAACGAAAAGCGATGAACAAAAAAAATGCAATTTTTTCACAACGAAGACGATGGAATTTCAGTAGGATGAGTTTTCCTCTTTATTTTATGCATTTGAAGACAATTTTATTCACAAATCTTTTACACGGAACTTTCCAATTGTTTATAGATTCAATTTAAAGAAAGGTTTTTTATCGTTTTCTTGATATTTTAAGTATTATTTTATTACTTTTTACCAAGAAAAATTAAAAATACAAATGAAAGCAAAGTCCGAGATGCACGCACAGTCGAATAAAATTTTTTACTTCTTGAGTGCGAGTCTGAGTGGAATGTGTCAAGTGTGACAACGTTGAGAAATAAAATTTTGTTATTGGAATTTTCCATTTGGTAATGGATGGGCTTACAAGCGGGAGTCTGTTTTAACCTTAATAGAATTTTAAAGTCAAAATAGATACAATTTTTTTCCCAATTTTCAAAAGCAACTTTTTTGTTCAGAAAAATAATGGAAATCATATTTTATAAAACTTTTTTGCCACACTAAGACTTTTCTATCACACCAAGTACAAGATAGAGATTTGACAAATAATAAATGTATGCTACTGTCAAGCCAGAACTTGCCCGTGTGGCGGCTGGGTAGTGTTCTTTCAACTGAAAATTAATATTCACGTATTTACTTTGATATACAAATTGCCTGAAATTATACCTTGGAATATTTGCCAAAATTGTCTGTCAATGAAAAAAATATTTGGAAATGTTTATCAAACTACATCTACCAATTTATTCGTTCGCAGACATTTTTGCAGAAACGTCAGAAAATTAAATAAATTTCTACAACCAACATGAACATGCTGTTTTGTCGAAATAGTTTTGAGAATCCACTTTCTATTGGAAAGGTACGCATGAGCACTCACCCTTAACACTTAATTGGAAAACTTCAATTGACACGTCAAATCTGACATGTGCAAAACAAAATATGGCAAAAATATTCCATTATCCATTATTTCTTTATTTTCTTGATACAGCTGTATATCAATTCTATTTTAATATTCAACAAAAAACTAATATTTGCTTATCATTAAAAAAGACGAGGAATAGATAACAAATTGCTTTACCTTACTAAGCATTTTTCAGATCATTATTCAAGCATTTCACCATTCGTTAACGAACAGTACACATCCCCAAAAGTTTTTCCACCGTGAATCTACGATGTCGTTGCCAATGTTGGAGTCCTGCATTAAATTGCCAATCGATGAGAAAACTCTTTTGGATGTTGTTCCAAAGGCCAAGGATTGGGCGCTTATGCATGGAGCTGCAATGCGTTCAAAAACAAAGTTCAGTCCTGATTCTTTAAACGTAAGTCCATTATTAATCTCTATTCACCTATGACGTCATTGTAATTGGTCGTTTTTTTCATAGTTTGCTCCATTCATCTTAACTCCATCGTCATTTCCACGAAAGGAATATCAAAAAGCTGTTGAGTTGCAATGCGTATTAAATGAACTGATGCACTCTGTAGCGCATGATGATGAATTCCTGACGACAACCTTGGCCGAAACAATTAAAGTTGACGAGTTCACACGAAATCTGTTTAATATTTACAAAAAAGTATTAGCTAGTGGTATCACACAGGTAAATACAAGTCGAAATTTATTTGTATTGGTTTTTGTAAATATTATTTATTCCTGTATGAATGTAGCAAGTACAATTAATTGACAGCAGAATGAAAATTCGTTAACATCATCATCATTAGAGTTAAACGGCAATCACTTCAAGATTGTAGGAAGTTCGTTGTCTGCTCTTATCTTAATTGATAACTAACGTCCAAGGTGATGAGGGTTGTATCGAGTTATAAGTTTAAGTCATTATGAAACTATTACCGGAAATGTAAGTCCGTCACTTTGCTCTTGACTTGATATTGGTGATGTGAAAGGGAGGGGGAATGGGGCGGAGGTGACAAATGAAATCGAAGTTATTTCAAGTTAAAAGTCAAAAGGGTTAAACTTTTTCTTAGAATCATCTCAAGAAACCTAAACTTCTAACGGCATTTGCTTCGAAAGCCGTTTTACCGATTTTTCAAGAAGCTATCGTTCTTCGAGGAGATATTTCTGAAGCAGAAACATAATGGGGGCAAAATAGTACCCGTGGCGTAGTGGTTATGTGCGTTTGCTCTTACGCAGAACGTGTGGGCTCGAATCCTACTTGTGTCCATTAAGTTTTTATTTTATCTTTCACGGGTACTGGGCGGAGGCTGGCCAGAACAGCCATTCTAACCTACCCACCTTCACGGGTACTGCCTCTTGTGAAGAACTGACAACACTTCCAAGAGTATCAATCTGTCATGAAAAAAGTGCTTCTCCACTTTGCCGTTCGGAATCGGCGTTTAGTTGTAGATCCCTTAAATTCTTCACACGAACAAGAGAATATTGTTGATGAGTGTAAGCCACTTAGGCTTCTAGAACTGTCGCGCCACTCCATTTTAGAAACACAATGGAGTCGCTGTAGCCCCGCCGATGTTTAAATTAAGTAAACGGCGCCTCAATTCGAATTGGAATCGCAGTAGCAGAACTTGAACTGTCTGTAGTACTTTTGTTTTTCAAAAGCAAAGGACATATTTCCGACAGTCACCTTCCCCGCCTTTGCGATTAATGGTTTCAACAAGCAAACCCTCTTTATTCTGAATAAACGTTTACTTTACAATCAACCGTTGTCCGAACCTCCAAACTAGCCGACTCCGTCATTTCGGAAACAGGTTTGTTGGAGAAAAGGATGATCGCACAGGTCTCAATGGCAAACATGAAGAAATTTATAGATAGCACAGGCTGGTTCGTTAACGAGCCAGTATACGTTATTCGGCAAAATTGAGGAGCATCGATGCTAACTTTTATTTTTTTTTATATAGGGAATCACAATGGACCAGTAGGTCCCCGTGTACGCAACAGCTTTATGCTGTGCACACCCCTTATCACCTAACCTAACCTAACCTACAATCAACCGTACTTGCTGCATTCATACGAAATTAAAAAAAAAGAAGAAGATGATCTATTTTGTTTCTATTTAGTTTCATACAAAATTATTGTATACCACACAAAATATATTATTTGTATAAGTCAAAAACTCATTTACTAAAGCCATTATCTTTGGGACTTATTCGATCTGATTTGATGTTGGAGACGCGCTGTCCTGATATTACAACTAAAAAACACTGTGCCTACTGTTGCTGGAAACAAGTTGAAATTAACACAATAGCTTCTGGTTTCGGCCATTTAGGACCAGTTAGTAAAGAAATTCAAAGGTGCACAATACGAAAAAAAAACAAACAAAAAAAAATCAAATAAACCAAAAATATTTTAAGTTTCTTTTTTTATTTTTGTTTTTTTAATTCTTTCCTTTTTTCTTTGTATTTCTTTTTGATAAAATGGTAACACTAGCTGTGTGTTTTTCACTACTCAGTAGCCAGCACAGCAAAATTTCCCTTGGCAAACAACAACAATTTGGATTGCAATCAATAAAAAGGCCAGTAAAAAAAATGACAGTTGTGCCGGCGATAGAACTTTCAATTATTGAAATAAAGACAGCGCCGATAGCGTTAAAAAGAATTATTTTGCTACGCAAATCTAATGAAAAGAGCTCATCTGAGTTATGGACTCACTTAGGTTGAAGTATTTGCTAATTTTTGTAATCCGAGACGCAACCCGCAGGTCCATTTTGCCATACAAATTGACAGATAAAGTGAGTTGGAGCGTTTTATTCGCACTTGATTACTTTGCTGGCTACTGAGTAGTGAAAAAAACACGACTACTATATTTTTGATTTATTCTCTTTTTTCTTCTTGAATTAATTAATTTAATGCGATTGCTTTTGTGTGAATTCCCACCCTCTAGTCTAGTGCATTGTAATTATTGTCCAAATTGCTTTTCCCTTCCCCCAGTTTTCTTTTGCCTGAAGCCCTGAGCATGCAATGTGTGTTTTAAAACTTTTCCTTACAGTTGTATTGTTAAACAAACGTTATAGATTTAGTTTGTAGACTTATTTGGGTTAAATAACAACTAAACAAACCCGCAAGAAAAAAAATTAAACCTCAAGCCAAAACAAACAATAATAACTGCTGCTCTGGACAAGAAATGCATTTTACCAGCTTCTGCTCCCAATTTGCACTTGTTTTACTTAACAAAAGATTATATCCGGAAAATACAAAAAATTCTAATTTTGTAACAGATATCCTAGGACAGTGTTTTTCTATCAGCATTCGCCAAAATTGTTTTGGTAATGAAATTTGAATGTGTCCATCCAGCCATATCATTTCATTGATCATTCATGAGTCATTTTCTTTTAAATGACACTAAACAATCATAAAATCGCATTTCATGTTTGAAATCAAATCCGATACAAAATATTTGTGTGTTTATTTATTTACCTTTTTTTTTGTTTAGAAAATTGTCCATCCCTTGAATTATACAAACTGAATAAGAAAAAACAACAAACAACAAAAAAATTGACATTTCAATGAACACTTCCATTTACAGGCAACTATTTCCCTCGGTCTGTTTCGATCTGACTATTTGGCACACTGTTATGCAGGCAATGACATTAAACAAGTCGAATTCAACACAATTGCCTCTAGTTTTGGTGGTATATCCACACATATGACGCCTCTGCAGAGGTATTCTTAATACAAATTTAATTTTTTTTTTTAACATAAATATGTGTTCTCTCTCTCTTTTTTATTCTATTCTCTTCATAATATCTCAATTAATTTGTATCATTATTAAGTTTTTTGTTTCTTATTTAAATAACCACACACACTTTATAATTAACTAATTAACAACAATATTAACAATTAGTCTGTAGATCAATGTGTTACTAAAATTTAGTGTAAGAATAGACTTTGTGTTGTTGTTGAATGTAAGAATATTGCATGGTTTCCTCACTTTTGATTTTTACAATTTCTAAATGCTCGTCATGTTGTTTGTTTTGCATTTAAAGAAAAGCATGATGGCATTTGGTAAACAATTGTGACTTTTTTTTTGCAAAGCAACACCTTAAGTTATGTAAACTACAACATAGTTTATGAAATCTTATGTTAAAACCTTTTACGCTTGTCTAGCATTCGGGGAATTTTATTTTACTTACTCAAGGTACGTTGGTGCCCGTTGGGTGCGTTGGCTGCTAAGCAGAACTTCGTGGGTTCGAGTCCTACACGTGTCCAGTTTTTATTTAATCTTTCACGGGCACTGCCTCTTGCGAAGAACTGAAAAAACTTCCAAGAGTATCAATCTGTGATGAAAAAAGTGCTTCATAACTTTGCCGTTCAGAATCGGCGTTAAATTGTAGGTCCCCTCAAATCTTCACACGCACTCAGAGAATTTTTGATGAGAGTAAGCGACTTAGGCCTTGGCTCTTCAAGAGCTGTCGCGCCTCTCTATTTTTTATTCTTTACTTAAGATACGGGCGGTCAGGTCATGTGCCTATGCTGATACGCGGAACGCTAGGGTTCGAATCCTACTCGCGCCCATAAAGTTATTATTTCATCTTTCACGCGACAAAACTTCTAAGAGTATCAATCTGTGATGAAAAAAAGTGCTTCTCAAATTTTCCGTTTGGAATCTCCCTTCAATTCTTCACACACGCTCAGAGAACTGTTGATGAGTGTAAACCACGAAGGCCATGGCTCTTTTAGATCTGTCACGCCCCACGCCACTCTATATACGCTTTATTTTGCTTACACAAAATGGACCCAAGCTTACTTACTTACTTATGGTGGCGCTTCAGTCCAGGTCGGACCAGGGCCTCACCCAACAAACATCTCCAGCCAGCTCGGTCCCAAGCTAGTTGTCTCCAGTTTCGCACGCCAGTTGGTTCTGGTCCCCTACCACCTGTGTGCTCCGACTGAGTCGCGGTCTTCCCATCATTAATTCCGTCCGTATCCGAGGCTTGTTGGTGTTTCGGAACTAAATCTTTTTCTACGTAGTCGGGAAGTCACCCCAACGTACAACCCCCAACCTGGAGTACCAGGCACTTGATGTGATTCCAAGTACAACAGCCGGAAAAACCGCTCCTTTTACGGCCTGGGCTTCAAATAATTCGAAGTAGCCCGTAAAGGTGTTCACCAAGTAGTTCGGCCTAACTGGAACTGAAGACGCCACCGTTGATTCCAAAAAGAAATTCATCCGCTGCCGTCCCTCGTTGGGAGTGCCTTGGTGGGAACACTCCTTCATTGTGGGGTAATTAGTAGTAACAGCCTATTCCGCTTCGAACTGTCGACCATGGGAGGCCCTTCGTTTCGCGATCGCATAGCTCTAAGCATAAGCATCGTAGTAGTAGTTACCGTAAGCCGCTCCGTCACGTCAAGGATTACCCCAGGAGGGGACCCTAGCTTGCTGTATCCAATTTCGCACTACAAGTTGGTTTCACTTCTCTTCCTGCCATCAGCTGCTCTGAAAAATAAATTTGGAACAAGAATAGGTAGGTATAGGAAAATACAAATTTAGCAAAAAAATAAATGACTGTAAAACATACATCCATTAATTTCAATGACGACTATAACTGGTCCCTTGACCGGAAATAAATTCGAAAACCTTTTTTTTCAATTCCATTTAATTTTGAATTTTGACAATTTGTACAGAGTATTATCGCTTACGACGGACGTTTCGGAGGGTAATTCCACTTTTACCCCTTTCAAAATTATTTAAAGCATTCTTTTATTGGTTTTGGTAGTTGTTATACTTTTTGTATTCATTTTAAGTGCTCCCCGGATAAGTGCTTTTTAGGTATTGCTATCTTTTCTGTGCAATTAACCGGGAATTATATTTTTTCTAACCTGTTTACGTGCCTCATTGTTCAGCCTCAATTGGAGCCACTTCAATGCCTTTAACACGTTCGTAACCGAGATATGTATCGTTCATAAAAAAAGTAAATAATTGATTGGGTAAAGAACAATAGCAGTTGCCCGTAGCTTAGTGGTTAGGTGCGTTGGCTGCTAAGCAGAACGTCGTGGGTTCGAGTCCTTCTCGTGCCCATAAAGTTTTTATTTCATCTTTCACGGGTACTGCCTCTTGCGAAGAATTGACAAAACTTCCAAGAGTATAATCTGTCATGAAAAAAATGCTTCTCAACTTTGCCGTTCGGAATCGGCGTTAAATTGTAGGTCATCTCACACGCACTCAGAAAATTGTTGATGACTGTAAGCCACATAGGCCTTGGCTCTTCAAGAGCTGTCGCGCCACTCTATTTTTTTTAAAGAACAATATGCGCGGCCTTTCCGTCTAACTCAGCTATACTCAACCTGCGGCCCGCGGGCCGCATGCGGCCCTCGAGCTTATAAAAGTTGGCCCGCGGCGTGGTTTAATAAATTCTTAAAATATCGAGTGAGCTGAAAAACGTGAGAAAAATATGTATATCCTTTTGAGTTTTCAAAATGGAACCAACACTAGAACATACAGCAGTTTAAAAGTTTATTCTAGATGTCACTCCTTTCTACGCCAGGAAAGGTTTGAACAACTCAATGAAAAACAGATGTCGCTGAGTATTCCTTCCTTTTCTTGCCATTGCGAAATTGAATTGGATAATTGGAATCATTTCAAATTTTGAATGGACATCTTTTCGACGAAAACCGACTACTGCACTCCTACTGTGGACCTCAGTGCGGATTTTAAAGTTATCATTCCATCTCGAAAAGAGTGGGATGATGAGTTAGTGACGAGAGGCTTCGGTATATCTATTTTCACTGACGCGACGCGACGGCTCAAAAATGGAGGGTGGGGTTTGTGCAGCAATTTTCTCTGAGTCTTTAAATTTCTCCAGGTCATCTTGGCTTCCTGACTTCGCTAGTGTCTTTCAGGCTGAACTACTCGCGATTAAGGAAGCATGCAAATTACTAAAACTAGATCCAAATCAAAACCGCAATACAGCTTTCTTTTCGGACAGTTAGGCGACTATTAAAGCGATTTGCTCGTCCACATCATCCTCCAAATTAGTTCAACAATGCCGAAGTGAGCTAGCGGGCATGAACATTGGACTCAGGGTTACTCTTGTCTGGATTCCGGGTCATAGTGGCTTTGAGGGCTGACGAGCTGGCAAAGCAAGGATCAGCCCTTCATAGCTCACTCGCGGAAAGAGTCAACATTCCTCTTGATGCTATGAAGGTCAAGATCTTCTCAATTTTTCTCGCTGAATCATATCTAGAAGGATATGGCCCACTTACAATAAATCCTGCACTAATAACCTCATTCGCAGACCCAGGCAAGACATAGCCAGGGTCGTTGCAACATGCACCGGATACTGGCCTGTTGGTTAACACGCATCTTAGCTGGGCATTCCTCACAATATTTTCTGTCGTAGTTGTGGGGGGCAGCATACTTCTTGTGTAAGTGTCCTGCCCTAGCCAAAACGAGAACCAAATCATTGGGAAAGTCCTTCTTCAATAACCTTAATGAGCTTTCCGAACTAAAGATCAGAGATTTGATCTCCTTTCTAAACGCAACAAAGTGGATTTGAGGCGTATTTTAAACTATTTGTTTCAGTTCCTCTTAGAGCTTGAGATCGCCAGCTAGCGAACTAAAAACAAAAACTCAGAATTTTATATAATCCCTCTTTAAATTTTTTAGGTCAAATGAGTTTTTATGGTATCAAAACGGCGCAAGCCAGTGCTAATTGGGTCACCGAGCTAGACTGCTCATTTCCGCCATTTCTACTACAACTACTATGCACATCAAATGAGTATTATTATTTACGATAAAAAAAATTCTTGTGGCCCGGGGTAGCGTTACAAAATTACCAATGTGGCCCATTAAAAAAAAGGGTTGAGTATGGCTGCTCTAACTAAATTCACGCCGTCTAATCTGATCTTCCACGTCTTGGTCTTATCTTTTATTTTTCATTAAAAATTTTAGTGGGCGCGATGACGGAACTTTCTTGTATGGGGGCTTTTGAATGAACTTGTTGAAAAATAGAGGCCGTAAAGCGGGTTGGATAGATTTTCGAAAGGCAACCACAATTTGAAACAAAATAACAAACGTAAAAAAATATTGCTCAGATAAACGGGTTGTGCGTTAGAGCGGGTAGGCTGATAACCGGGAATTACTGTGTACGATAATCGACCCTCAGAAGCTGAGAGGTATTTCCCGATGTAGTTTTTGTTTTCATATTTCCAGGAAAAACAACTTGAACTGCTCATGAGTAGAAAATGAAAAGTTTGGTGAGAATTTTTGGCCATTTGCTATAGGCAGTGCCTCCAACTCTTCGCTGCCAGAGAAATGACTTCCCTAGTTCTTGAGCGCATCAGCGGACAAATCTTCTTTCGCACTCGTGCTGATGCAAAGATCTCAACATATGTACATACATCTGCTGGTCCGGATGGAATCCCCGCTATTATTCTGAGAGGTGGTAAAGCTGATTAACTTTCAGCTCAAGAAATATCTCGAAGACCGAAAGCTTTTTAATGATCGGCAACAGGTCCACTCGTGATCTGATGGTTTATCTCACCGAACAGTGGAACAAGCCTTTACAACGTTTTGGATATTTCAAAAGCATTTGATAGAGTCTAGCACCAGTGTCTCTTGTCGAAATTTTGGCATCGACGAGTCCCTCCTTCGTTGGATTAGAAATTTTCTTTCGATTTCGAACCGTTCAATACAAGTTATGCTGGACGGATTCAAGTCTAAAACCCACAATATAAACGCTGGTGTGCCCCAGGGCTCCGTTTTGTCTCCGACACTCTTTCTCATTTTTATAAATGATCGTTTGTATTTCGTTGAAGCGAGATATACCCCCTTTGCCACCGTCCATGATTGGCACTTGCATCAATGAGAACATCTCGAGATTCTCGGTATGTGCGTCACTGACCACCTTTTGTGTAACGATAACATATGCGAAGTAGCCAAAAATGCCGCAAGATGTTTGGGTTTCTTAAGACGGTGCAAGAAATTCTTCTCCCCGTCTGATTTGCCTACTATCTATAAAACTTATTTCCATCCAAAGCTTGAGTACAACTCCCACCTCTGGGCTGTGGCTCTAGCCACATACTTTATCCTCTGGGATGGTATTTAAAAAAAAGCCCTAAGAATGATCGATGATAGAGACATCACTGCGTCATTGTCTTCGTTAAATCACCGTGTCGTAACGTTTCATGTCTCTCTCTGTTCTATCGCTACTTCTACGGTAAGTGCTCTAGTGAACTAGCCAGTTTCATTCCTCCCCTTAAACAATTCACCCGTAATACTCATGCTTCCAGAAATGCCTATCAGTTTACCCTCGAGCCTAACTTCGGACGTTGTTTTAAGTATAGAGAAACGTTTTTTAACAGTACTACGCGAATGTGGAATTCTCTTTCACACTCTGTCTTCCTCAGTCATTGCAATGTCCAAAAATTCAAAACCAATGTACACCGACACCTCCTTTTACACTCTCTTTCCTTTTCCTAATGCTCGCACTGTGCTCTTGGCATATAAAGTGTATAGTGTAGTGAAAAAAGAGCTTATTATAAAAAAAAAAATCGTTCGTAAATTAGAGCTTGTAGGCAAATCCTTTTAGACAGCTTAGCTTCATACATCCTTCTTATCTTTGGTTTCTACTTAGGGAGTGTTCAATTTAAGGCTAGTCGACTGTATATGTATTAAATGACACCATGAGAAATACTGCAACAAGTGCTCATCACAAAGAAACTAGCCTACCCCATTGGCATCGTCCAGCCAAACGCAAAATTTGGTGTACCGATAAGTTCTTCTATTTTTTTATAAATTTAATATAAGGGTCGATTTAGAGACTACAGTGACCTATTATTGCAAGTTCTTTTATAACCGTCCAATTTAGAACCCCAAGTCATCGGACGTCTTGATTTACGACATGCAATCCTTCTTGTGCAACATTGGTGTCGGACATACTGACTCCTTATTTAATATTACTCTTCGCATATACGAAAGATTTCCATGCAGTTGTTATTTTCAGAACCGCAAGAGCCAACCAATTCCATACTTGTACGCCAGCCAAATTAATAAACACAAAATAGCGAAGGATTAACCCTTATTCTGTGGACTAAGTGGAAATGTTTACCGAAGGAATAAAAAAATGCAAACAAAACTACTTCTCTGTCATTAGATGGCGCCACAATCCATTGCCATCAATATATATAAGGTCCGTTCTTTTACTTTTTCCGCAGTTTTTGTAAAAACTGTCAAAAATCGAGGAGTGGTGATGAAATTTTGTGATTCTCCCAAAAACCAAAAGAACGCTTGACAGCCAAAATCTCCCAAATGTACAAAATTATATCAAACGTCAACAAAATTCAATGTACTTCTTATGGTTTGACAGAAATTACAAAAACTGCCACAAGATAGGTCCGTTCGTTTACTCCCTAAAACTGCCGAAAACTGCCATATTCTCCCACTTTTTCGTTCTTTTACTCCCAATTTTTGTAAGACCTGTCACTTTTGAAGGAGAAAAATATTTCCCCTATCTGCCGATTTTAGCCACAAACATTTCTTGTGGCAGTTTGTGTAAGTTCTGTCAAACCATAAGAAGTACATTGAATTTTGTTGACGTTTGACATAATTTTGTGCATTTGGCAGATTTTTGCTACGAAGCGTTCTTTTCCCCACTCCTCGACTTTTGACAGTTTTTACAAAAACTGCCGAAAAAGTAAAAGAACGGACCTGATATTTTTGTGGCTAAGATCGGCAGATAGGGGAAATATTTTTCTCCTTCAAAAGTGACAGAACTTAGAAAAATCTAGAGTAATGTCGTTTTCCATTGGTCTTTTTTTGACGTTTCTTTTTCTACCTCCAATGGAACGAGTTATGATGTATGTGTCATTCTTCGGACGATTCTGTTTTCAAAGACGATGTTCACATTGGATTCTTTCCTCCGACTTATCTTGACGTCTATATGTTTTTTCTCTTTCGCACTTGCTAGTGAGAAAAAGACAACAAAGTGAGGCAGGATTTTCGAACCAAACTAAAAATTTATGGATTTTTTTTGACATTTGGCATATGCCGTCAAATTAATTAGGCCAGTTCCACCTAACGACATCTCATTGAGATCTCAGAGATTTTTTAAGTGGAACAAAAATGAAAAATGAGATTTGTTTTTGAGATCTCTGAGATGAAAATATTTTTGATTCGATTTCTCACTCAGCTATTTTGACGTGACTGACATATGTACAACAAAAATTTGTAAGGTAACCATTTTATCTCAATGAGAATTGAGAATTATGTTCCACCAAATGATTTTGCCTCGGTCAAAATGACATTGAGATCTCATGTGGCTTTTCTTACAACCCAAGAATTGATCCGTGACGTAAAAGTGGTAATTTTTTCCCTTAAACGCATTTCTTTCACAAAGAAATTTATTTTTTTTCTTGAAGGATTGATTTCTCTTGAATCTCTTTTTGGAGACGAATTGTACACGGATTTTACACATAATGGACTACGTGTTTGACATTTCTGAGTTTTCTGTATAAAACGAATTAACAGCTGACCAGACAAACACATTCAAAAAAGGGATCGATTCGTTTTTGCACATTTCTTTCACGCCAAAAAAAAAAATTTGAATTTCAGTAGCAATTCTTCTTAGTTCTAAGAAAAGCCACATCAGTGAGATGATGTTAGGTGGAACTGGACTATTGTCAATTTATGACAACTATAAGACGTCAAAGTGAGTCTGGAGTGTTCACACTACTTTTGTGTTTGAACACGACAGATTGGACTTACTTCAAAATAAGTCGGCGGAAATAGTCCAATGTGAACAGCGTCAAAACAGAAGAGTTCTGCTCTTCTCAGAAGCATTCCGTATGTCAAAGTCAGTCCAATGGAATGGTTTCAGAAGACTTCTGGACTCTTCCGAATACTTCTGGACGACCAATGGAAAACGACATAAAAGAACAAAAAAGTGGGAGAATTCGGGAGTTTTCGGCATTTTTAGGGAGTAAAAGAATAGACCTATAGCAAGGACAACAACAAATCGTTAGTCAAGTATTAACAACAACAAAATTCCAAAAATTTTTGGAATTTTTGGTAAATGTCACTTTACAATTCCGGGTACAAAATATAAAAGGTTCGTTCGTTGTAACTAGCCCTGGGGCGCTCCGATGCTTGTCATTGCCCCGAACGGAGCTGTCAAAAAAACTGAAAAATTTCTCTGGGTTTAGTTAAACATCGAACGCCGCTAAACGATCGGCGCCCAGTACGTTATTAGTCGACGCTGAAGACGGTGGGTTACTCTAGATTAGGTATTAACATTTGTGATTACTTATCGTGAATAATAAAGTACTATTGGCTACCAGTAACTAAAATCGTGTTTTTTTAGTTCGGTTCAACACATAAAACGTAAGGCGCGCGTATAACCCCAAAAATCGTTTTTGCTTTATGTTTTGATTGTTCATTCGCGACGAATTAAAAACTCTCATGTGAAAGAAATGTCAACGAATTTTCGTTCATTCCGTTGGTCGTTATTCGTGCTCATGTGGTGATTCGAACAGCTCCGAAATTCTCGCCCCGAAAAAAAGGGGCGGAATGCACATCGAACACGGTGGAAATGAATCGGGGCGAAAAAAGAGCGACATTGAACAGCTCAGTGCGAAATCAGAGCGCCACAGAGCACATCGAACAAACCTAATGACAATGAACTTAGTTTACCTGTGGAATAAGAGTGGAATAGGCGTTTTTCAATAATATGGCTGAGAAATGATCGTAAATAAACTTAAAAAGAAAGAAATATTCTTACTTTGTATCATACATGATTCATGTTCTGTTTCAAATGTGATCCATAGGACGTGAGAGTATGGAAAGAATTAACCTAGTGGTTTTTGAATGCAGTTTGTATGGGTAAAATTAGGTTAACTGGAAAGGCCACCCAAAAAAGGCCCTGAAAAACAACAGCATATAATTCTCACACCTACACCCACATTACCGCAAAAAATTAATAAATGCTTTTTGATGAGAAGTTATTGCTTTTAATTGTGCATGCAAGCAAAAAATGATGTGAGTTTTAGCGAGCTTCAAGTATGAAGCTTTTATTACAGAAGCGAAGATACCATACGTACGAAGAAAGCCTTGCTTTTGCCCGCTTATTATTTAAGAATCCTGCAACACCTCTCAATGTTATTGTATGCCCGTCCTCGTTCCAAAAACAAATATTGCAACTGCTTGTTAGCTTGAGTTTGTTTGTATAGCGCTTGCTTTGTTGCTGCTGTTGATCGTGACCTGTCTTCCGTTTTCATTTTTCTTAACAACTCAACCTTTATGTTCCTCATTGAGCGATTTTTCTAATTAAACATTTGCAAATATTTTTTAGCTATGTTCTGCAAGAACTAGGTCAAAGTGATAAAATCAAAAAGGTAAGATTTCATACAAAGAGAACAAAAGAATTTGCATTTATTCAACAAAACACTCGAACTAGCTGCCAGAAAATAAAGCACTTTCTGGACTATGCGGAGGCATGATAAAAGCTTGGGAATTGTATGGAAATCCAAATGCTGTTATACTTTTTGTCATTGAGGACGTGTCCTACAATATTTGTGATCAGGTGAGATAAATTCGTTGATAGAGTTGACTTAACTCATTTAAATGTGATTCCTTCAGCGCTTTCATGAATTTTATATTCGTGAAAATAATCCTAATATTAAAGTTTTAAGGAAAACACTCACAGAAATACACCAGCTGGGAAAATTGGGAAAAAACAATGAACTTTTGATGTGAGTTGAAATAAACATGCATACGCTTTTTTCTATTTTAAAATAAAACTCATTTTTAGAGGCAACCAAGAGGTGAGTGTCGTGTATTTCCGTGCAGGCTACGAACCGGGACATTATCATTCGCAAAACGAATGGGACGCTCGTTATTTGGTCGAGTGTTCGAAGGCAATTAAATCGCCTTCCATACACTACCACTTGGCTGGCACAAAGAAAGTACAACAAGCTCTGGCCACACCTGGCATGCTTGAGCGATTTATAACCGACCCGGAAAAGGTTAAAGCCGTTAGACAAATCTTCATTGGATTGTATTGTTTGGACAATAACGACTTGGGTAATGCTTCCTATGAAATGGCCTTAAAAGATCCAGAAAGGTTGGTTGAGATATTTAGCTTTTGTTGAAACATGAAACATTTGTTTTTGTTTTCAGATTTGTGTTGAAACCACAAAGAGAAGGTGGTGGCAATAATGTTTACGGTGCTGACATTCCAAATGCATTAAAGGTAGTTCCGCCAACAATGACTATGAACTTTTTGTCATCTAACTTGTTTAAATTGTTTCTCATAGAGCATGAGTTCTCTTGAACGTTCGGCTTGGATTTTAATGGAGAGAATACATCCACCAATCACCAAAGGTTACATGATTCGTCCAGATGGTCCAATGCCTCCACCATTGGTCGATTTGGTGTCAGAACTTGGAATCTTCGGCGTCATCATTGGGGACTCAAAAAGTATAACAACAAACTATCAATCTGGGCATATGCTTAGGACGAAACTGTCGACAGCCAATGAAGGCGGGGTCGCTGCTGGTCTGGGGGCCCTCGACAGTCCGTATTTACTTGATCATTGTTGTTGATTCCGTTAACGTGTTTAATTTTGTTCAACACAGTTGTATACTTGTATTTTTTGTATAAGATCTTATTTTTTTATAACAATATATTTCTTACAAAGAGAAAATGGGAATCAAATTGTAGTCAATAGTCTTCAAAGACAATAAAATGCGGCAACCTAATACTTATACAATGTCTGCCGTGCTGTGTGATTGTTTGAAGCCTTTCGTCAACAACCCGATAGGTCCTTATCAGTGTGGCTTCAGACCCACCATCGATCAAGTATTCACTCTACGGCAGATCTTGTAGAAGACCCAGGAACTTCAAATCGATACCTACCACCTTTTCGTCTATTTCAAGGCCGCGTGTATTAAGCGTCTATAGAGACCGACTATACCACCTCAGAAAAACTCGTCCGTCTGTGTAAGATGAAAATGGAAAACTCCGCTGTTCCATTATGGTCAGAAAAAAAATAAAGGATGCATTTGATGATACGCAGAGGACATTGACACAATTGGAAGAACACAGCGTGATGTCAGTGGAGCGTTCGTGAGCCTTGAGACGGAGGCCAAGCGATGGGTCTAGCGATTAACGAGGTCAAGGCCAAGTTACTACTGTCAATAAGAAAGGACACACAACATCGACGTCTTGGAGTCGACGTCAGTATAGACAGATTAAACTGAAATCAAACGAAGAATCACTCTTGCTAATTGCTACTTTTTTGGACTAAGAAGGCAATGGAGTCCTCTCTCGAGTAACTAAAGTGTCACTATACAAAACCCTTATCATCCCGGTCCTAATGTATGGTGCAGAGACATGGACCATGACAGCATCGGATGAAAACACTTAGGGTTGATTCGAGAGAAAAGTTCTTCGAGTGAGTTTTGGTCCAGTCTGGATAAATAGGGAGTGGAGACGAAGATTCAATCAAGAACTATACGAGCTGTTCATCGACACAAACCTAGCCAGAAAAGTTAAGGTCCTACGACTTAGATTGTTGGGTCATGCAAAGAGTAATGTTCCGGCTCGTAGTCTTCGAATCCAACCCGGAAGGACATCACAGAAGAGGAAGACCGCGACTCGGGTGAAGCACACAGGTGGTAGAGGACCTCAACCAACCTAGTGTGCGAAACTGGGCAGCTAGATAGCGAGCTTGCTGGAGACGTTTGTTGGATGAGGCCCTTGTCCGACCTGGACTGTAGCGCAACCTAAAATAAGTAAAGCTATACAACGTTTAAAGCTCATATTTATTTTTATTCAGGTAACTACAGTAATGTTCAACTTATCAATGTTAGGAAAAAGTATCACAATGAGAGGTTTGTTCGATATAACTAGCCTTATGGCGCTCCGGTGTGCCGTTACACTGAATTGAGCTTGCGTTTTTGTTGCATTTAACGTCATTGAAAATATATAAAAATATGAAAAAACTTTTAAAGTCAACAGCCTATCTCAACCGCTCCAACCAATTGAGTGCGGACTGAATGCAACAGATCAGTACTAATTTTGAGCTCTCCGGAGCGCCCACGACGCACATCGAGCAAACCTGGCACTGACAGTAGATCTGGGTGATATGAATAAAGATTAGAATTTACTTCAAATTCGACTTTTCTCAGAAATTGGTTGGTCTATTTGAACTTTAACGTTCCAACCCTTTGAATGGACTCTTAATTCATACGAAACACAGACAGGTTAGCAATTTAGAGCAGTAACATACATACATACTACGAATTTTATCTGGAGTATGTATGTAATTTGAGTATTTCCTATTTTGAATTCATATCACCCATTTTTACGCCAGCAAAGAATTGTGCTTCTATTTGATAAACTTTCGATAGCTGTTCTCCATCATATAATCCGTTAATCGATCAATTGGATGCACAATTAATGGAATCGAACACATTCCAATAGCAACAGGAAAGAATCTCCAAGTAACCGGTGCTTTCATTCGCCGAAGTAAATAATAAGTGAAGTTGGTTATTCTAAAAAACAAAAAAAAACTTTTCAAAGTATGAGCTTACAACAATTAAAAAAAAAAGCAACCTGTTTATTGTGAATCCAGGAACTAAAACAGAAGCAACCGTTTGCCATGTTAAAACATCTCCAGCTTTGATTGCAACACTTTTTGGCGTGGAACCTTCTCTCCGATTTTCTTTGATCGCTTTATCGGCAGTGTCCGCCAAAACATACGCCATTGCTATGCCGTATGATAGATTAACGAGATTCCTTGGCCAAATGCGACGACATGATTCGCCAATTTCATTGCTATAGCCTTATTAAGAAAAAAGAAAACAAAAAAATATTTTAGAATGTGCAAGAACCACTTCATTAATTGGTAGCGCTTCGCACCTGTTTTGTTTAAAATTTAATTCATACAAACCTAGCAAACGTAGATGGCTATCACGGAAAACATCATACCCTTCTCCTTGTCCCTTCACGTCTTTAGTGCCTGCCATCATTTGGTATTGGTGTTATATTAAAATGAGATCCCCAATTTAAAATACTCCTTTTCATCAACTGAATTCAGGGGTCGTTACGTAAACTTTGGTTTTCAAACAATCAATACAATTTTGGCACGAAAAGATTTAATTGTGAGAAAATTGAATGAACCATTTGTTTGAGTATCTAAATTAGAGATTAATCTTGGGACCAAGAGTATGAAACTTTAAATTTTGGTAAAATATTTATTTAATAAATTTCGGTTTGTGCTACGCTTGCGAAAAATGTTGAGCAATGAGCTTGAGCAAAAAGGAAACAGGAAAACAATAAATACATTACAAGGTGTCAAAAGTCAAGTAAAAGGTCAAATAAATAAACATTTTGAATGTGGAAATTGTTGTTTGTGGAAATTATTGTATTTCAACCAGAGATAAGGAGGATTAATGGTAAACAAAGCTGTCAAAATGGATTTACTTCAAGCTCCAATTGACAGTTATGAGAATGGGGGGGGTGTTTTTTACGAATGGGGAATTATTTGAGTCCAAGGGATACGTTCAAAAACTAGAGTCACATTCACATTGCGTACCAAACTAAAATGAGGTAGAATTTGCTCGCGAGTTTCTTTATTTTGAATCTTTTTAAACAATGACAATGCTACACGAGTTGTTTAACGATTGAAAGCTCTATTTTTTGGTCGTCCGGAACCGTTCCGAACGGTTCTGAATTCGTTCACTTGGCACAAGATGACAGTTCTTGTTCTGAAAAGAACAGAGAAACAATTCCGAATTTGAAGACAGAATCACGCATACATGCATAAACGTACTCGCCGCCATGCTTAAGCGTGCTTTACACGATATGGATTTTTCATATGGAATGTCACTTTTTCCATATGGAATATTATACAAATCGTGTAAACGTATTAAGAATCCATATCGAAATACAGATGGAAATTCCATATGGATTTTTTTCATTTAGAACTGTTTCTAAATTTCATCTGTATTCAGACGAAATCGGATTTTTTAAACGACAAAAAAAGCTTATATTTAAACATGAAGAGCGCGAAAAAGGTGCGTTGTTATGTTATTTTGTGTACTACAACACATTTTAGGTGTTTTTTACGTGTTTTGGACGAAACAAATGTTTTGAAACGACAAATGAAAAATCCAAACCGTCTAAATGCTTTTCTGATTTTACAAACAAAATCCGATTTGACATACATATGAAAATACATTTGGAAATAAAAACTGACAATCCATATGGAAAATCCATATCGTGTAAGGCACGCTTTACAAATTAAGAAAATAAAAACATTGTCATGTCATGCAATTCTGCATATGGGTATCCGGAACATAAGGGAGGATCCGGAATCAGACAGTTCTGTGTACCAATTCCGGATTACAAAAAAAAAACGCTATAATGTAAATTACTCTGTAAGTTGTCAGTTTAATCTGTCAAAAGAAGAAAATAAATGCACTGCCTTGTCGCAAGAATTTGCTTAAGGTTTTTCTATTCAAAGTGAGTGATAATTGTGGAAAGTAAAAAACGTTGCGTTTTTTTTTCAACGAATCGACCAGTTAGCTGCATAATTCGAAAAGATATTCTGCCCTATCGAGGTATTTTTCGGAGCGGACATAATATGGTCGGAGGTTAAATTTGTATTCGAGCTAGGTAAATGACATCGAACAAAAATATGGCAACGCATTATTTGACATGCGATGGCTTACAATTTTTTTTATTGAGATGTCCAAAAGAAATAAGGTTATCGATTAAGACATGTAACTTCTCATTGAATTGAATTTTAAAATGAATTAATTTAAGTAACGTTAAGCTTTTTTCATTTTCTTACACCAATGGAACTTATAGGGGAGTCAATGAAGCGAAAAATACTGCCTGACCTCAGATTTTTTTTACTGTGAACCGATTTGCATGAAATTTTGGAATTAGGCTCATCTTACCCTTAACTTTAAAAGTGAAAATGATTTGGACTGCGGAACCACCCTGGGGGTGGCTGCCACCCCTTCTCGGGGTTGAATTTTTTTTTTTTTCAAAATAACCTCGGATATCGATAGAAGGCCTAATTTTAAGCAAAAAATCTTCTATAAAGTTTTTCAAAAAATCCAATACTTTTCAAGTTATTGGCAATTGAAAATTCGCAATAATAACACTCCGAAATTTTCAGTTAGGTACTAAGTAGAAACAAAATATGATAAGTTTTTAGACCATAATGCCCAAATCAGACGTGCATCAAAACTGTATGCAGTTCTGCATGCAGCACTGCTTTCAAAACACATGTGCATAATTTTAATGATTTTGCTGCACGATAACTGTTTTGTGAAGTGACAGTTGTTGTTTTTTTTTTCTTTTTCAAAATAAAGTTGTGTTTAATTTCAAATGGAAAAAAAATGTTTCAACTCTCACATATTTTTATCTTATTATCGATGGATTCAACAAACCGGCCCCAAATCCAATAAAAAAACAAAAAAAACACAATAATATATAATATAATTTTTTTTATTCAATCAAGTATCAATATTGTACACTAACAGCCGTATTCATACAGCCGTATTCATAACCAAAACTTAAAGGCTGCTTAAATTTAAGCGAGCTCTAAGCAGTACTTAAGCAGACAATCCTTATTCATAATCAATTTTTTGATTTAAGCAAGGTTGACTAAAGGTTGCTTAAGTTAAACGCAAATTTGTGCGTTTAAAGGCTGATTAAATCCTACTTAGGTATTGCAATTTCAATGAGATTGAAACTTTTAGATCTGGTTCCTTTCAATTCAGGTTTTATTATTATCTACGCAAATATTTATCGCCAAAACAATAATAATAATAATGGAACATCAACAAATTCTTCGAGACTTAAATGTATTAAGGATATTACGGCTGAGGACTAGAAGAGCAATTAAAATACAATACAAGATCCGAATAAATCCAATGGAGCTGGACGACAAAATTTTTAAGAAGAGATACCGATTCTCAAAATTGGACATGACAAAAATTATTGACTTAGTTCGAGCCGATCTAGGGAGGTCATATACCTCCCCGTCATAGAGAAATAATACTATTATTATATTCTCTATGCTCCCGGTCTTCAAGTTATGGTTGCCTTATCTGGGGAGTCCCAGTTCTGCGACCAAACTGCACTGGGATGGGATGATTTTTTTTGTATTAATTTCAGTTTGACAACTAAAACGTAATAGCATCCAGTAATAGATTTTCAGTTTCTATTACATTTTTATCAGGGACGTTACTTAGTTAAGTAAAGGTCGCAAATCACTTATGAATAAGAATTTTTAGTACAGCTGCTTAAAGGTCGCCTAAATATTTAAGCCTGCTTAACTAAGTAACCTTTAAGAGCCTGATTAAGAAATCATTATGAATACGGCTGATAATGATTTCTTAAGCAGGCTCTTAAATGTTACTTAGTTGTCAATATTGCTTGATGTTCCCGGTAAGTTATTTCAAATTTTTCGCTTTCGTTTCATTTTTAGCTGCTGATGGCTACTCTAAAAAGCAAACATTTTCAAGAGTTATTTATTAATTTCTTTTTCTTTGATTTTTGCAGCAGCGAAATTGAAAAAAAGGTGGAGAACACTGAAGGACAGTTTTTATAAGCATATAAAGAAATTACCTTCAAGTGGAAGTGCTGGCTCTCCAAAAAAAATCATGGAAGTTGATGGACCATTTAATGTTTTTGAAGGACGTCGAACACACAAATAAAAGGTTTGTGAATTGAAAATTGTTTCTCCATAAAATGTTGTTTGTTATTAAATATTAATATATGTATCTAAATACGTGCATACATATGTTCTTTATTGCAGTACATCAGGAAACTTTCAAACGTCTTCCAGTTCTGAGTGCAGCTATGGAGTGGAAGAGTTTTATCTGCACGACATCGATAATGGCGTTCTTGAACCCGACGAAGACATTGTTGAAATGGATTTCAATGTGCCCTCAACATCCACACCAATTGAAAAGAAAACTAAAAAACGAAAAGTGGATGAAATGTTGGATGCAACAAAAGGGGACGTCGACGAAGCCATTAGTTTGGCAAAACAAGTTTTTTCGCAACCAACCATCGAGAAAACACCAGCTGACCACTTTTTTGAAGGTTTAGCAAAACAAACAAAGGGAGCAAATCTTTCACCAATTGATTTCGCTATCCTTCAAAACGCACTGTTAAAATGTTTTAACAAATTAGTGTACAATATTGATACTTGATTGAATAAAAAAAAATTCAATTATATATTATTGTGTTTTTTTTTTTGTTTTTTTATTGGATTTGGGGCCGGTTTGTTGAATCCATCGATAATAAGATAAAAATATGTGAGAGTTGAAACATTTTTTTTCCATTTGAAATTAAACACAACTTTATTTTGAAAAAGAAAAAAAAACAACAAGTGTCACTTCACAAAACAGTTATCGTGCAGCAAAATCATTAAAATTATGCACATGTGTTTTGAAAGCAGTGCTGCATGCAGAACTGCATGCAGTTTTGATGCACGTCTGTTTTGGGCATAACTCCTTCAATTTTCATGCTATCACAATTTATAAAAAACCATTGTAAAGGTATTTAAAAGAGCTACAACATCCTTCATTGCAATATATAGTAAAAAAAAATTTCAAAACGGTGAAGGGTTAAAGGGCTTAAGAGAGGCTGTGATTGCGCTGTCACGCGCTCTTTAAACAATCATATCTCCGTCAAGTTTTGTTTGACAGAAAAAAAAAACAAATTGTTAGTCAGAAAAATACCTAAATTTTTAATCATAACACTTTTATACGTATCTGTCGTCATTTTTGAGATATTATGAAAAAAAGTGTTTTTTTTTTTAATTTGAAATTTTGCTTTTTTTTTTAATCGTGAGTTTTTTAAAAAAATATGTATCCTGAAGCAGCCAAACTGATACTATCTATCAAACTCTTCATAATAAAGTTAATTCTAGGCGGAATACAATTAACTTTAATTTTGGTGGAAATGGCACTTAAGAAACCCATTGATTTGAAAGAAAAAAACATTAGATGCTCCCCTTACTTGCAATACAGCTCACTTATCTTACGTGCAAAAGACTTTTAATAGTGCTCATCTTAAAGCTTATTTCAAGCACTATGAAACCCTTTTATACTAGAATGCATAAAATGCATCTGCTCACCGCTAGATGGCATTGACCATATCGATTAAATTTCAGTCAAAGTAAAAAACGGCTTTGATCTTTAATATCTAGCTTAATACTGCACTTAGAATACTTTATAAGAAACCAAATTGTTCATTTTCGATAAAACGTATATTTTTGGAGTTATTTGCAAAAAACCGATGAAAAACGTGAAAAAATTTCGAATTTTCAATTGCCAATAACTTGAAAAGTATTGGATTTTTTGGAAAACTTTACAGAAGATTTTTTGCTTAAAATTAGGCCTTCTATCGATATCCGAGGTTATTTTGAAAAAAAAAAATTCACCCCCGAGAAGGGGTGGCAACCACCCCCAGGGTGGTACCGCAGTTCAAATCATTTTCACTTTTGAAGTTAAGGGTAAGACGAGCCTAATTCCAAAATTTCATGCAAATCGGTTCACAGTAAAAAAAATTCTGACCTAAATTGCTTCATTGACTCCCCTATTAATAATAAGCAACAAAACACACGATAACATACATACATTTCGATTTAAGATTATTTAAAATCGATAGGTAAGTCTTAAGAGGGCCATCGCTAATTTGTAATGTCAAATTCGCTTTTGTTTTTCAACTTGTTCCCTCAGAAGCTGAATAGATGATAAATTGTTCCGAAGTGGCATGCTTCTGTTTATTGTGTCGTTTGTTTTGTTTTCATCACATTTTGATTCAGATGAGCCATCATTCTCTGAGTGATGATAAGCTACCTTTTTCCAACCAACAGAATCTCTTCGTGTTTGCCGTGTAGGGAATATCGCAAACGAGCATGTTCGGCAAACAATTCCGAAAAAAAATTTTTGGCGGACTAATCGGAAACCAAATTGTCAAAAATTAAGGAAAATAAAGCTAGTCATCGCACCACATTGTCACTCATAGTACTGCGTTACTTAATGTCGGAAAAAATTCCGAATTGTAATTCGGAAGAATACCTCACACTTGTCCGAAACGTACGAAACCGGACAAAATTCCGCTCCGAAAAATACCTCTCGATAGGGCAGATTGATTAAGTAGCTGTGGATAATGTTGAATTTACATGCATCTGCAAATTTCAAAAAAAGTAAAGCGGCTGAGATAAAGAGATTCACTGATGACAAGTTATAGGAACTTCTTAATGCGGAAGAATATGCTATAATCAAGATGAACATATTCGTCTGAACTATAATAGTATAATCTTGACCTTGATTTCTCGTTTAGGTATCCTAGGTTGTTACCTCAATATATTGTTACTTGTTACTTGTTTACTTGTTACTTATTTTCTTTTAAGCATTGCTTACTATTTCCTAAATTGTTTATTGAAGACTTAATTGAAAAATAGAAACAATTCGAACTTTCATCTCAAACCTTACATACGAGTTTTATTTCCTTCATTAACAATATCTTCAGAAAAGATATTGACCAGTTACATGGCGCAGTCGGTAATTCGAACAATATCTAAAATTAATTCTATGTAAACAACAAAATCAAAAAAAAAAAAAAAACTCAACAAAACGTATCAAAATGTCTCTTCTCGACAAATTAATGGAGACAACGACAGACGCTTCCATTCTCAACCAATTCACTTTTGAATTTTTGAAAAATGAGATAAGAAAAAGAGGATTGGAGGCCAAATCTACAACAAAGGATGAAGCCATCGAGGAAATTATAAAAAACAACACCATCCTTTTGAGTCTTCAAGCTGGACAACCTAATTCAAATGCATGTACATCAAACAGTCTGAACCAAGTTCAACACGTTGTTTTGAATCCTGACATGACTCAAGCGATAGCTAACTGCAATGGCGAGGAGAGTTATGCAAGCGAAAACTTCATCAAATCCATAGAAAAAGCTGCAAAGATTAATGGTTGGTCAGATGAGGTGATGCTTGCTTTCAGCACCAGTAAATTAACCGGAATAGCAAGAAACTAGCAAAACTTCGAGGGCGAAAGCAAAAGTAACTGGCTCACGTGGATTGCGGCATTTAAGCAAAGATTCATCAAGCAACCAACAATGCGAGAATGGATTGAACGAGTAAATGCAAGAACTCAACGCCAAAATGAGTCCATCACACAATATCTGAGCGGTAAGTTAGAAATTATTGCGAAGACTCCAAGTGAAATTAAGATTCCGATAGAAGACCAAATATCTTATTTAATAGAAGGCATTACTGATAATACAGACCGCCGCCTCATACGTATTAGCGTCCCCACGACCATAGATAAACTCTTTGAAATAGGCCAAACTCTGGACAACGATACAAAACACAGTAAAAAATACCTTTCAAACGACAAAACATTCAATAAACCGCAACCATATATTAATAGCATTTCTCAACAGCATTACCCATTCTCATCCAACCAGCATTTCCAAAAATCTACACCCTACAATGACAACTTCAAAGCAAATAGTTATATTTGTCCACGCTGCAAGAAATTCTCGCATCCAGTGTCACAATGCCACATACCATGCAGCAACTGCAATAGAACAGGCCATTCAATCAATAACTGTCCAAATAAACTCCTTTCAAAACAAGCAAATTGTGCACTAAAATCAAAAAGTGGCGATCGTGGTTTGCCAATAGTGGATGCCACTGTATTCGAAGGAAATCTTATTTCAACACTCATCGACAGCGGAGCAGAGCAGTCAGTTATTGATCGTCGTTCAATCCCACGAAATTACTGCATTCAGAAATATGACGGACCGTCTATAATTTCCATAGACAACGAATGTAAGCCAATTGGTCAGATAGATTTATTTATATCTATAGGAGACATATCATGTACATTTGGCCCCGTAGCAGTCGTAAACAACACTCCAATTCCGCTTATACTGGGCAGTGATTGGAGAAAGGCCAACAACCTTACTATAGTTGTTGAATCTAACGGCGACATCCAGATCTTTAAAGAATCTACAACAGACAACACTAAACCAAATATCAACTCTTGTATTTTCAAAAAACAACTTAATATTCCAACTAGCCTCCAAAAAGAAATTGAAGATACAATCATATCAACGCACGGACCTCCAATAGCCATCATCAGTGATAATGCCACAAGCTTTACCTCAAACGAGTTTACGGAATTTTCGAACAGGCATGGTATCAAGAACCTTAGAACCCCACCCTCCTGTCCCGAATCCAACGAATTGATAGAGCGCGAAGTCCAGACAGTTTCCTCAATCCTTCAAAAATATATATCGGAGAGAGATATTAATCATTGGTCATCTTACATTCCTGAAATTGTATTAGCAATGAATTCTAGTAAACATTCTTTACTCCAACAATCACCACACTATCTTTTACATGGGTTTGAACCAAGAATTCGAGACGAAATTCTTCTTGGAACAGTAGAACACATTGATAGAAATCAGCAAATCAATCAACTGCATCTGGAACGCGATCAAGG
Source organism: Sphaerophoria taeniata (assembly GCA_943590905.1). Taxonomy (NCBI): domain Eukaryota; kingdom Metazoa; phylum Arthropoda; class Insecta; order Diptera; family Syrphidae; genus Sphaerophoria; species Sphaerophoria taeniata. The sequence goes on from OX016541.1 coordinate 34,652,458, forward strand.
AATTACAAATCTCATCAAATCACGGACACAAGATAAAATGCGAATCGATGAGCACAGGAACGTCTTTGACATGAAAGTAGGAGACTCGGTGCTGATATTGAACCCAACAAAAAGGAACAGACTTTGTCCATCATACGAACCAAATCCATATGAAATTATTAATATCCTGGGCGACAACGTTCTCAGGATCCGAAAAATTGATGGAACCGGACAGGAAATTTTTAAAACAGTCCATACAAGACAAATAAAAAAATTTAGAAAACGAAATGAAAACGATGACCAGCTCTTGACGGACACTGAACAAAAAACAACGAATGTCAAGAAGAAGAAAAGGAAGAAAACTCAGAATCAACTCAGGATCAATTTAATGAAACCACCTCAAAGGTAATACCCCGAGAAGGCGAACAGTCAACTCGCATACGCCAAAATGGCTCGATGACTACGAAAATTGACAGAGTCAATTATAAAAAAAGAACAAATCATGTTACCTCAATATATTGTTACTTATTACTTGTTTACTTGTTACTTATTTTCTTTTAAGCATTGCTTACTATTTCCTAAATTGTTTATTGAAGACTTAATTGAAAAATAGAAACAATTCGAACTTTCATCTCAAACCTTACATACGAGTTTTATTTCCTTCATTAACAATATCTTCAGAAAAGATATTGACCAGTTACATAGGTATAATCTTGATTCGATTTCCTATAATCAAGATGATCTGCATTTTGATTTTCCCTCACTATCGAAATAAGGATGCATATACATATACCACCATAATTTTCATTGTCTCAGATCCATTTATGACAGTTGTTTTTGACAACACTGTTGTTTTCTAACTTTTGCGCTGGTTAGTGGTTTGTGAAAAAAAAAAATGTTTTCTATTACGTTACGTGTTTACGATATTTGAACTGTTATATATTTGTTTGCAATAATTGTTTCATTCAGCCTACGTTAAGGGAAACTATCACAAATAGCAGTTCTGTCCGATATGAACAGCCATGGAGCGCTCCCAAGCGTGTAATTGCAATGAAGTGAACTCGAGTTTTGGAATCACATCGAACCGCTCCAGCTTGAGTATTTCTGTTGCATTTAACATCATTGAAAATATTCTTGTTATAGAAAACACACACAAACGCGAATTAAAATCAATAAAACACAACTTCTTCTTAAGTCAACAGCTGATCACAACAGCTCCCAATACCTTCCCCAAAAATAAACCCTGGACAATTGAGTGCAATATGCATCCAACCGACCAGTGCAAATTTTGAGTTCCCCGGAGCGCTCAGAGCTCACATCGAACAAACCGCATGCTTCATTTTGCTGAGTTGGCATTAGATCTGGTTGATACGCCAGCAAAGAAATTAGGTTCTACTTGATATACCGTCGATAAGTCTCTTCCATCATAGAATCCGTCAACCGATCGATTGGTTTTACAATAAGTGGAATCGAAATAAGACCAATTGTAGAAGCAACGCAAGTTGCACAGGGTACTTTTAAATGTCTTAGCGCAAATCGACTGAAACTGGTTATTCTGAAAGAGAGCAAAACCATTCAAAGCATGAGCTCACAACAATTTTAAAACTACAAACAACCTACTTGTTGATTGTCACTCCAGGAAGTATAATAGAGGCAACTACTTGCCATGTTGCAGCATCTCCAGCTCCGATTGCAACATCTCTCATTGTCGAACCTGGACTCTTATGCACCTTGAGTGCTTTGTCAGCAGTGTCAGACAAAATATACGCCAATTTCAAGCTTTGTGACAGATTGGAGATTCTGCTTGAAAAAAAATGACCACACAAATCGCCAATTTCCCTACTGTAGCCTGTTAAAAAAATTTAAAAAAATGGGTACGTTATGAATAGGGCAACCAAAAATATGCTCGAGCATGTTTTTTTTGGAACGTCGAATTTGACAATTGACAAGATAAAAATACGTTTCATGAAAAAACAAACATTTTGGACCCTATTCGTTAGAGCATATTTTAGCATATTTTGTTATAAATGCATATTTTTGCATATTTTGCTTTAAAATGCATATTTTGGCATATTTCATCATTATTTGTAATTTTTTTGCAAATTATAGAGTAAATATTTTTTTTTAACTTTTTTTCGAAAAATTCGCGATGCTATTCAAGTATTTTATCCAAAAGTAACGCATGTCACTTGTGAGGCCCACAGGCTCCATAGAACTTGTGAAACACTTCGAGGTCAATTTCCAGAAGTTGATATTTTCATCGCAAACGTGAAAAAAGTGTTTAAAAGCTCCGTCAAGAATAAGGGTATTCAAGGATATTGCACCGGAAACACCACTTCCTTCGCAAACGATTACGACTAATTGGGTATCTTGGAGGGAAGCAGTTTACTGTGTAGAAATGTTTTAAAAAAAAATTGGAAAGCTTTTTCGAAACACTACATGAAGAGGAATCTGCTGAAATACGAGGTGTTAAAAAATTGTTTTAATGAAGTGGCATTAAACGTGACTTGATATTTCTATCATCCAATTATACATTTTTATTGAAATGCATTGCACAACTGGAAACAAGCGGCCTTTGGCTAACATAAAATTATTGATCGATGCCCAAGTTAAAATTGATACCATCGACTCCAATAACGAAAAAATAAATAAAATTATCGATATTTCAGAAAAATAAGAGGGCTCAAATTGTTTATTATGGCAGAATTTATTTGTAGAAAAAAAAACTGCATATGAAATAATGGCATTAAGGTTTGCACGTATAACTGGCGGATGATGTACCTACAAAAATGTTTTCAGAGAAAAATTTTTAAGTAAAACTGTTTTCCTTAAGTGCAAACAAAATTTTAACAAATATTTTTTTTTTTAATTATTCTGGTTTATATTTTCATTTTTGATTTTTGGTATTTATTTAGCTTTTTATGTTTTTGTTTTTTTTTTTTTTGTTCTTTTATTTGTCTCTAAGGATATTTTGACCTCTGTTTTTTTTTTGACAAGTCAATAAACTATAAAAAAAACTCAATATTTAAGATTTTACGCTATTTCAAAATTTTTTAGAGCATATTTTTAGAGCATATAATTGGCTTTTTAGAGCATATTTAAAGCGCTATAAATGGTTTTTATAGAGCATATTTTTGGTTGCCCTAGTTATGAATTATTGGTATAGTGCTCCGGAGCTGTTTTATATAAAATTTCATTCGTACAAACCTAAAATGCGTAAATAGCTATCACGGTAAACATCATATTCTTGATTGCTGGTTGTAAGGATTGACATTGTTTTGCGTTATATTAAAATGATTTCTCCAATTTCAAATCCTCCTTTTCATCAACGGAATTCAGAGGTTATTACGTAAACTTCCTTATTCAAAAAAATCAACGAAATATTGTCACGAAAAGATTCAATCCTGCGAAATTTGAATGGACTGTTTATTTTTAGCAACCAAATTCCAGATTACATTTGCGGCCAAGACTATGAAACTTAAAATTTTGAAAAAAAATATTTATTTGATTTCGACTTGTATATCCGAAAAATTTTGATGAATGAGTTTGAACTGACAGGAAACAGAAACAGCAAACCAAAGCAATTAATACACAGAACACAGAACAAGCACAAGATCAAATATTACATTTGTGTGTGTGTGTATGTGTGTGTGTGTATAGAAATATTTGTTTCCGTTGTTTCCACATCCCACTTCTAATAACAGCCATGTCGAATGATTTCAGTTTAAACTTTGTCCGCAGAATTGGTGGCGCTCTTATAATCACCATTCATGTAGGTTAGGGTTTAGGGTTATTTCTGCTTGTAACTTGATAAGGACATTCAAAAATGTCATCTTGACAGTACGCAGTCACATAAATATACAAGGGATGTCACAAATTCCGATGTGGGGTGCTTTCACTAGAAGAAGAGGAAATTCAATGATACCAGGAACAGGAAACAAAACCATGCCTCTCGTACACTAACACTACCTTAAACTTTGAACGGAAATGGTCATTTAATGGAGAATATGTAATATAATTTTTATTGGTTTAGAAATTGGATAAGAACAATATAAAACAAAAAAAAACCTCGACCTTGAATAACAAAAGTTTGCACACACGGAAGTAACGAGAGCTTTTCAGGTTGTAGTTAAGTGTAAGGGGCCGGTTATAGCTATCATTGAAATGGATCCGGAAAAATCTTTGAATGGATATTTAACTATGTTTTCTTTTGAATAGAAGTGCAAATTATATACCAATCGATCGGAAATCACTCCAAGAATTTTTATTGACATAAAAAAGTTCAATTACACACTTATTTTTTCTTTAAAATGTGTTTTTCCATTTTTCGGTTGTAAATTCATTTTCCTGAACAGCTGATTGTTTTATGTCAAAAAATGAAACAAATCGTTCCAATGATTTGCGTTTCAATATTGTACAATTCCAATGATCTGTGTTTCAACTTCTCACAGTTCCAATGATAGAATTACGGCAGGAAAAAATTTCCGGACAGAAATTTTCAATGATTGCTATAACCGACTTACCAGACAATTTCCAATGATGTGTTTCAATGATGAAAACCAATGATAGCTATAACTGGCCTCTAAAGGCCCAACTGTAACAGACGGACGGGAACGGAAGCTAGCGTCAAAACTGAACGAACCGTTTCTTTCCGACTGTCAATTGCATCCGCTTACCCATAATTGAACGGAAAGCTTTCTGCCATTATTCTGTGTTGGGCAAATTGTTTTAAGCGCGCGAAAGATACACGTGATTTTTGTTTTTTTCAGGCAAACGAATTTTATCAAAATGAATAAAAATAGACAATTTAAAATAATTAAGAGTTTAAAATCAAAGCACTTCTTAATGGAGGCATTGTTTGGATTAAAAGAATTAGAAGATTATATTAAAAAGAGCTCAAGAGATAGGTCATGCTGTGTGCGTCCCATCAACCGCGATAGAAACCAAAATGGTTTTTCCAATGTTACATTTATAAAAATAAAAAGTCTGGACAGAGAATAGTTGTTCTTCATTTAAACACGAATGAATTTTGAAATGTAGAACAAATTGCTTGACTGAGTCCTCATCTCGCAAAAACATCTATAAGGCAGCCAATCAGCCCAACCACAAACCACGCTTTTAACTTTTCTTTGACATTTTTTTTATTTTTTTTTTTTTTAGAGAAATGTCAAATTTCCGCGCGTAAATTGAGAAAGAAAAGTGAGTTTACGTCCGAAAACAAAACTGAACGAAACCGAGCAATCCGCTATTATGGCTGTGACATCTGGGCCCATGTTCTGTAACTTATCACTCGCAAGAAAAAAGTGATAAACGCAAGGAATCGAAACAATTTCAATGTAATTTGTTTCGATTCCTTGCGTTTACCACTTTTTTCTTGCGAGTGATAAGTTACAGAACATGGGCCCTGATTTGCATGTACTTGGGAATTTTCGTACGTCAAAGTACGCACCCTTCCGACTATTATAGTTGGGCCTTACAGGCCGACTCCACTAGAGATAATTTCTCTCAGAATACTCATCCTGACATGAAAAGTCAGGAAACAAACGACGACGACAAACGAAACAACGCGACTCCATTAGACTTTTCATGTCAGGATGAGTATTCTGAGAGAAATTATCTCTAGTGGAGTCGGCCTGTTAAGAATAAGTCTCGATTTTGACCAAGTCAAAAGACATCATTAAAATGTGGGAAGTTTTGGAGGGTCATTCCGTAATCCGATTTTCGTCAAACGATATCGTTTCGACGATCGACACGCTTCACTTTACTCTGAAAGACCGGTGTTACACGGCGCATGTTTTGTCTTGCATGAATGAAAGAGAAAGGAAGAAAGAATAAATGAAACAGAAATAAATCTTTGTTTTTGACATTTCTGTTTCTCCTTGTCCCGGAGGTGAAATCATGGATAATGGCGATTTAGAAAAGAAACACGTTTTCCAAGTACATATTGCAAGAATTTGAAGTGAACGTGCTGACCTACACCTTCTCGTGGGACCTCCGAGAGGTTCTTGTCAATTTATTGGCATGAACTTGCGGACGTAGGTAGCTTTAGTCTTATGGAATTGGCGAATTGAAGCAGGAAATATGATGAAGAACAATGCGATCCTTAACAGATACTATGCCACACACGTAGTAAAGGAGGAAAATACGATTAACGAGTACCGAATGTGGATAAACGCCAAGGAAGTTAGACAAAATGTTGGGTGCGTCCCTTGATTGGCTGGTTCATCCCTTCGATCAATGTGGATAATCCTGACAGAGGGTGAGCAGTGTCCCTCGTCCGCCAGTAGGATAAAAGCAGCAAAAACAAAAAGGTGTCACAAAAAACAAAACATGTATATCTAAGTATAACTAATTGTTATACAAAGAAATATATGTGACCACCCCCACCCAGGGGCAATTGGGTACCGCGGGTAGTGAGGATTTAGCAACTCACTAGTGGGATAGACCTTCGCGGGGGTTGTGGTTATCTGAGTTTGGCCTCAGCTGCTATTCGCAAATAACGGTAACGACTCTCTTTCGTTGATGAAAGTTGAGCGGTATCTGTGACCGGACAACGGCTCTTCTGTGGTAGGACCCAAATGATTGTCAAAATATATTGTAATGTGGCCTCACCACAAAGATTTCTTGTGCTAACACCTTAATATGAAAAAAGAGGGTAGGTGTCTATAAAACTAAAAATATATATGTTCTTCTCCTTTTTGGTTTTCAAATAAATTCAGTTGGTTTTGAGCATCTGAAAAGCAAACAACGCCGCTTCACGGAATTTGTGTAATTTGATTGAGATTAAATAAAAACTAAGAAAAATTGAAATAAACGTTGTTTAATTCTTAAGACCGCTTATAACCTCAGAAGTGGGATCGCGTAAAAATTTAATTAGATTTTTTTTCTCTCTTAAAATAATCGCGTTAAAAAAGTCGATTAATTTTCTAAATCCGTGGCGTTGCAATTTCCTCAAAGAAAATGGATTCAGTTGAAATTGATGAACTGAAGCAGTTCACTGGAGCCCAATTAAAGTCATGGCTATGTGCGCTGGGGAAGAAGTCCACTGGCAATAAGGCCGAGTTGGTGCTCCGGTTATTGGCCATTCCACCGGAGTTGCGTGGCGAATTTGTGCCGACGCAGACGACGCCATGCGATGCAAATTTGAATGCCAACGGACACCAAACGGACAACGAAGAAGAGAGCGATGATGATGATGAGCGTTAGGTGTATGAGGATAGTATCAATGTCGATGAAGTGCATCAGAAGAGTGCCAATGAAAAGAATGCTGCAGACGAGAAGAAAATGAGTGACAGAGATGACGAATGGACGATGGAGATACTGAAGAGGGAATTGATGTTGGTCAAACGAGAGCTGGCAGTACAAAAGAGAGAAACAGAGTTGCTGAAGAGAGAGAACGAGATGATGACGAAGAAGAAGAGTGTTCCAAAACATGACGACGATGGAAAATCGATGATGAATTTTTCCGCCGTAAAAGACCTGATTCCGGAGTTTGCGGCTACTGATGACAACTATGAGCAGTGGGAGCTACAGCTGAGGAGTGTCCTAGCTGTTTTCAAGTTGGATGAGAACAGTTCCCGGGCACTGATATCAACTAGATTGAAGGGAAGAGCCCTACGATGGTTCCACTCGAAAGCAGACATGATGTCGGTGCCAATTGATGAGTTACTCAGAGAGATGGGTACAATTTTTAAGGACAGAGCCAGCCGGCTGATGCTCAAGCAGAAGTTCGAGGGACGGAAATGGTCGAGTGCTGAAACTTTTCAGGAATACTTCCACGAGAAGGTTATATACTTGCTAACAAAGTAAGTATCCATGAAAACGAGCTCATGGAGTATCTCATTGAGGGGATACCAGACCAGACCATCCGATCTCAGGCAAAAATGCATTGCTTTAGAGACAAGGAGCATCTCCTAGAGGCGTTCAGGACAGTGACGTTAGCGCGAAAGGCGCCAGCTTTGAACACGGAGCCAAGTACATCGAAGCAATTTAGGTGTTACAATTGTAATGCTTTGGGGCACATGGCCAATAATTGCAAGAAGCCGAAACGACCACTGTGTGCGTGCCATGTGTGTGCTGACATGGGGCACTATGCTGCTGTATGCCCAAAAAGAAAGGACGTCCATCATGTTGGAAATGAAGGTGACTCAGATGAAAACGTAAGAAAATTATTATATACTTTTATAGAATCAAATTTTATCTGTAAGTTTTCATTAGGATCTTTAATTGACACTGGTAGCCCCATTAGTTTCGTCCGTGAACAGTTCGTGCCACATATATTAATTAAGAAACAAAATGTAAAATATAATTTCTTTGGTATCAATAAAAGCCCATTAAATGTAATTGGAGTTGTTCAGAGTTGTATTTTGTTTGAAGAAGAAGAAGTTAAAGTAGAATTATTTGTAGTAAAATTTGAAACGACTAAGTTCCCAGTCATTTTGGGAAGAGACTTTATTAAAAAAGCAAATTTGAAATTGATGAAAATAAAAGAAAGTAAAATAAATGAAACTTATGCTGAAGAATGTGATAATCTAATGAATATTGAAATTGATGAAAGCGAAGAAACATATGTATATAATGAGAGTCTTGATGTTAACAAAAATTAGCGTTTCAGAAAGATATTTAATGATTGTTATTTAAAATGTGATCGTCCTGATGAACCGCTAATTAAATGTGAGATAAAGTTAAATTTGATAAATGAAAAGCCATTCCATTGCCCAACCCGAAGGTTATCATATTATGAAAAAGAGCGAGTACGGGAAATGTTAGATGATATGTTACAGAAAAAGATAATAAGGCCCAGTAATTCAGAGTATTCTTCTCCTATTGTTTTGGTCAGGAAGAAAAATGATAACATAAGAATGTGTATAGATTATAGGAGTTTGAACAAAATAACATTGAAGGACAACTATCCAATCCCGCTGATTGATGACATGTTGGATAGGTTAGCAAACAAAACTATTTTTTCATTATTAGACCTAAAAAGCGCCTTTTATCATGTGCATGTAAATGAAGAATCGGTGAAATACACTTCGTTTGTGACTCCGCTTGGCCAATACGAGTATTTGCGTATGCCATTCGGATTAAGAAATGCACCTCCAACATTTCAACGGTTTGTAAACATGGTGTTTGATGACATGATTAGGGCAGGAAAAGTTGCGATATACTTAGACGATATAATGATTGCGACGAGTGATTTTGAAGAACACTTATCCATATTAAAGGAAGTTTTTGAGAAGCTAGTAAATAATAAACTAGAGCTGAGATTGGATAAGTGCAGGTTTATGGAACCGGAAATACGGTATTTAGGTTACAAGGTTTCTAAAGAAGGTATACGTCCTGATGAAAAGAACATTGAATCAGTGGCAAATTTTTCTATTCCTCAAAATGCCAAGGCAGTGCATAGTTTTCTGGGATTATGCTCTTATTTTAGGAGATTTGTGGAAGGGTTTTCAACAAAAGCGAAGCCATTATACGAGTTAATAAAGAAAAAGGTTAGTTTTAAATTCGGTGAAGAGGAATTACACTGTTTTGAAGAATTAAAAGCAAAATTATTAGCAGCACCAATTTTAGCAATTTACGATCCTCGAGATGAAACAGAATTGCACTGCGATGCTATAGTGCTCTCGGGTTCGGTGCAATCCTATTGCAAAAGAAGAGTGATGGAAAGTTTCATCCAATATTCTATTTTTCAAAAAGGACTACTGATCAGGAGGCTAAGTTTCATAGCTTTGAGCTGGAAACTCTAGCAATAATTTATGCTTTACAGAGATTCCGAATTTATTTACATGGTATGAGGTTTAAAATAGTTACAGATTGTAACTCACTGACATTAACGCTTAACAAAAAAGAAATTAACCCGAGGATAGCAAGATGGGCGTTAGAGTTACAGAACTATGACTACGTTTTGGAGCATCGCAACAGTGAAAGAATGCAACATGTTGACGCATTAAGTAGGAACATGAGTATACTTGTATTAGAAGAGAATACCTTTGAACAGAATCTGTCTATTTGTTAGCACAGAGACAGGGATATAAATAAAATAAGGGAAATGTTGGAAAAAGAGGAGAGTTCGTACTATGAAATGAGAAATGGGTTAGTTTATAGAAAGTGTGGTGAGAATTTATTGTTTTATGTGCCGGCGGAAATGCAGCAAAATGTTTTGCATATGTACCATGACGACATGGGACATGTAGGATGTGACAAGGTGTATGAAAATTTAACGAGGATGTATTGGTTTCCGAAAATAAGGACTAGAATTAGGGAACACATTTCGAACTGTCTTAAATGCATAACATTTTCGCCGAAATATATGTGTAATATATTTCGAGATTGACAAAAAAAATATTATTATTGCTTTGTAATGTAATGTTGATTGTTTAACCGGGATAATTTCGACTGAATTCAATTTCAATGTACCTAGTCAGGAAAAAAAAACACAAAACAATATTAATGTCTATGTGCGTGAAGCAATACTTAGTATCACAGACGGCCATGAGAACAATGCTTTGATCACTTAAGTCAATTATGGGTATGCGCGGGAATTTTGCAAATATAAGCAAATTTTCGTTAGGTTTTTACATTCGATTATGTTAACTTATGTCGATTATAGTTGGGCCGACAGAGGCAGTGCATTTACCTCGAATGAGTTTAAATCATTTTTGGAGAAAAATGGTGTCAAGCATGTATTGGTTGCAACTGGTTCACCACATGCCAACGGCCAAGTTGAAAGGGTAAACAGGAGTTTAGCCCCCATGTTGGCAAAGATGACTAGTGCGGGTAATGAAATGTCTTTGGATAAGGTCTTACCTGAGATAGAGCACGTGATGAATAATACCGTGCACAGAAGTACTGGGGTAACACCTAGTGAGTTACTTTTTGGGATAAGGCAGCGAGGGATGGAGTGAGCAGTTTTACGTCGGCACCTAGCTATTATGCCTTATCCGACGTGTGACCATTCACATTGGTATATGTTTGTTAGAGTTGATAACTCTCCCTTAATCACACAGTTTGAAACTCATCGTTATCAAACTTTTGCGATGTTATCCCTTCATCGCATTTAATATAATAAATTTCAATTATGTTTTCAAGTACCAGTTTATTTCTTCCATGAAGAAACCATAATGGTAAATGTTTTTCTATCTATGTAACTGAGCTTGAGATACGTACTCAGTTACCGAGAACGAATCTCTCGACAACCAACAACCCCTCTGAAACTCCCACAAGGGGGCCTACCGCTTATTTAGTTGGCGTTCAAAGGTCCTAAGACACAATGAACGGGGCCCCAACTACCCCAGAGTACCAGCTTATTCAATAGACATGGTAGACTTTCTATTGATTATATGTACTCTTACGTTACACTTTTTCAATAGGAGATTTCCCAACTTTCGTTCTTATCATGGATTAACAAGGATCCGCTGGCGTCCTTGTCATGCAGTCCATTTTACCAGTTGTCAAAGCGGTTGAACAATTCTGGAAGACTGCATGACTTTAGCGTAAAACCATTCGCCTAGATCGTCATCTAGTTTCCACCCTGCACCACGCGGAGGTTGGCTTTTCCGCACTTGAGCTTAGAGAAATATTTACTCGATATTGCAAAGCAACATTTTCTAAATAACTCGACCCACTCTTCGCAGGGCAGGCAGCGAGGGATGATGGAAGACCCGTTAAGGGAGAGGTTAGAGGAAATTTTGAATAGGGAAAAGGATAGGGATTTGGAAGATATAAGAATGAGAGCAGCCGCGAAGATAAAGAAATGTCAAGATTACAATAAAAAGATTAGAGATAGAGGTAGAATTCTAAAGAGTTATCAAGTAGGAGACTACGTAGTAGTTAAGAATTTTATCAGTCAGCCAGGAGCGTGCAGAAAAATAGCGCCCAGGTTTAAGGGGCCCTATCAGGTAATCAAAATTTTGCCCAATGATAGATACCTCTTGAAAGATGTGACAGGGTTTCAGCTTACCCAAATTCCTTACGAGGGGGTATGGGAAGTGGCTAATATGAAACCGTGGAAAACAAGTAATAAACGCGAAATCGGGACGATTACTTGTCAGGATGGCCGAACTGTGGTAGGACCCAAATGATTGTCAAAATATATTGTAATGTGGCCTCACCACAAAGATTTCTTGTGTTAACACCTTAATATGAAAGAAGAGGGCAGGTGTCTATAAAACTAAAAATATATATGTTCTTCTCCTTTTTGGTTTTCAAATAAATTCAGTTGGTTTTGAGCATCTGAAAAGCAAACAACGCCGCTTCACGGAATTTGTGTAATTTGATTGAGATTAAATAAAAACTAAGAAAAATTGAAATAAACGTTGTTTAATTCTTAAGACCGCTTATACTTCTTTCGTGTGACTGAAGGTTGAGTGCAGTTCCGCGAGTTGCCTGAATAGTAGTCTAGAATCAAACCAAGATGAATAAGAGCTGGCACTAATTCAATTGGTACTGGTGTGGATCTAGATGCAGGGTACCCGCTTCTTTCTTTTGAAAGTTGAGGTGTTCTTTTGTATTCTGTTGGATCATCAGGAAGAGGTTTAGTGCCCTCTTAAATAAAGCATAGTGACATTGCCGACTTCGGTTGGAAATTGTCACGCCGACAGTGTGGATAGGTCCACCGTCAGATAAGGCTTAGTTGCCAGGTGCTGACGTTAAAATCTCTCTTACTTCTCCTTGTCCGTTATTTTTCGAATTTTGTTTACTCTCATCTTTTAAGTTAGTTGAAATGAAAGAGAACTGTCAAATATTGCACATAAGATTGAAAAATCGAAAAAGTCTTCGTGGAATAATGAGCGCATGATCGAATGAGTGTTCAAAACAAAATAACCGAGAACTGCGAGAACCAGAGACAAAGGAGATCAGAAACAGACTTACGTTTTACCCTCCAGATACTGCAAATTTTATTTAACCGTTACCTCGTGTATGTGAATAAATGAGAAAAAACAGCTTCAAAAATCAGGTGGTATGTCGAAGTTTACTGAGATAGCATTGGTAAAAACACGCATACTCTTGCAGTAAACTTGGACCGCAGCTTGTAGACATTGTCATTTTGACAGCTTGGTTTTCCATCTCCCTTTTAACTCATCTGTGGCGAGAACGCGCTTCGAGTTTTCTTTGAATGACATTTCTCCCTCCATCATCATCATCCCTTCTGATTTCTTTTTTGCAGCTGTTGAGCTGTCAGACAAAGCAAATGTTCAGCATTATTTGAACTAGAGCTTTTTTGTTTGGACTTGGAGTCCATGTACGAAACGTTAGGTCGAAGCTTCATTGCACTCCTATGGCTGAAGTTATAAACGTCAGGTGAAGCCAAAGATAAAGCGGGTTTGTGTTTCAGACATATCGTTGAAGATAGTCGTTTGGAAGATAGTTTAAAAAAATACACTACATTTTATGTTGCGTACGATATTTTAAATATATATGTATTTGTTAACATTTATTTGTTTAATTCAACTTAAGTTTTAGGAAACTATCAAAATAGTTTGATATTACCAGCCCCTGAGGCACTGCCAAGTAGACTCTTCTTTCCGTTAAGGGATCTCAAATTTGAAGACGCCAATGATTTCAACAGGAGTTTTAGTCATAATTAAAAATATCAGGCGAAATTTTTTAAAATTACTTAAACTCCGGTTGAAGCACATTTTCTCATGATAAAATGACAGTTGAACATTTTGCGCAAAAAAGATCCCTTGAAAGATATTGCCCACAATTTAACAGCTTCCTAAATCTTGCCCTAAAAAGAACCTTGGACAATCGAGTGTGCTAAGTATCTATAAGTACACATCCAACCACCCAAAGCAAAATTTGGGCTCAGGGCACACATCGAATAAACCGTGTATCTACATAATTTTGTTGCGTTGACAGTAGTTCGGCTGATACGATACGCTAACAAGGAAATGAGGTTCTATTTGATGCACTTTCGATAAGTCGAATCCAATATACAATCTGCTATCCGATCGATTATTATTACCATCAATGGAATCGAAACAAGAACAACTGCACAACCAATGTATTTATCATAAGGTACTCTATATCGTCTTAGCATGGATTTAGTGTAATAGTTTATTCTGAAAGAAAGCAAAACCATTCAAAGCATGAGCTAACAACAATTTCAATACAATAAAAAAAAACTTACCTCTTTATAATGAATCGAGGAATAAGTAGAGAGGCAAAGTATTGCCATAATAGAGCATCTCCAGCTCCGATTGCAACATCCCACATAGAACCCGAACTCTGACGCGCCTTGATTCCTTTGTCAATAGTGTCGGCCAGTATATACGCCATTGTAACGCTGTATGATAGAGCTTTGATCCTCTTTGGAATAAAAGGACGACACGCAAGGCCGATATGCCTACTGTAGCCTTGTTTAGGAAATTAAAAAATTGTTATTTTGAATAATGTATCGATAGCTCTCCAGAACTGTACTTTTGAAGTTTTATTCATACAAACCTAGCAAACGTAAAACGCTATCACGGTAAACATCTGAGGTGCCTGTTTTTTCGGTTGTCATTATTTGGTGTTATATTAAAATGATATCCCTAGTTAAAATTAATTTTGTTCACCAACTGGAGTCAGAGTGCGTTACGTAAACTTCGGTATTCAAATAATCGAAGAAATATTGTCACGATAAAAAGATTGAACAGTGCAAAAAGTGAATTGACTGCGTCTATGAGTATCCAAATTGGAGATTTCATTTGGGGCCCAGAGTGTATATTTAAAATTTTGATAAAATATTTATTTTATTTCGAGTACTACCGAGAATTTTTGATTAATGAGCGACAGGAAACAGCAAAACAAAACAATTTAGTATTACGTCAATGCAAAACAAGCACAAGATTCAAATATTACATTTGTGTGCGTGTGTAAAAATAATTTTCAGTTTTAATAAAACAAGTCGAAGGATTTTGAGTGCATGCAGCATGCAGAATTGGTGGCGCTGTTGTACGCACCAAACCAAACACCACTTTTGCTTTAACTAAGAAATGGTAGTTATAAAAGAGAAAAAGCATCAGAACTACTTCAAAATGTTAAACAAAAAACCCTCGACCTTGAATAAAAATGTTTGCACACACGGGATTTATGGGAATTCAGAGTATTATATAAGTTGAAGCTTATCCAGATCCAATGGCTGAAACACAAATACGCTTTAACTTTGGCATCGACTGACGTTTACTAGTTCAGACATTTAGGTATGAGTTTAATACATGATATCACAATGCAGCTTCGACATCGCGTTTTCAACGTAATGTTACGTAATGTGAATGTGAATGCAATAAGAAGCACGTATTTTCCTTCATGGCTGAACGACAAACAAGTTTTACTGCACGCTCGCTATCCCACCAAAAACAAATGAATTTTGTTTGCTGCCTTTTTTTACAGCTGTTGAGCTGTCAGACAAAGCAAATGTTCATTATTATACATTTGAACTAGAATTTCCGATTGGTCATATTACGTAACATTACGTAGGAAACGTGAGGTCGAAGCTCCATTGCACTCCTATGGCTGAACTCGTTTAGCATCAGGCGAAGCTAAATGCTAAAGCTTGTTTGTGTTTCAGCTATTAAAATCTTCCTAGACATTCGCACCATCAAAGATTCGCCTCTAATTCCTCTAATTCTGCATAAAAATACATCATAATCGAATCTATTACTGCACTATTGATTTAGTAAAAACAATTGTATATACAATTCACAAAGATAGTGGGAACTCGGCTGTTAAATCACTGGATAATAATTAGCTGTCAAATCTTGGAAATTCCTTGGAAATAAGAGAATTCAGAATTCGAAACGTGTTCTTTTTTATTCCATAGGATTAAAAAATAAATAGAGTGGCGCGACAGCATTTGAAGAGCCAAGGCCTAAGTGACTTACTCTCATCAACAATTTTCTGGGTGCGTGTGAAGAATTGAAGGGACCCTAAAGGATTATGATATGGATAATCTTCGACTTTTGACACCATTGAAATGTGAAAAAAAATACAATACATTTTATGTTGCGTTGAACTACAGGTTGCTTACATTATTACTTTTATTCAGCTTATATTTGAGGAAACTATCACATTAGAAGGCCTGTGCCATACTGTCAGCCCTAGGGCGCTCCCAAGTGTCATGGCACTGAATTGAACTCGAGTTTCACATCGAACGTATCAGACCATTTTTGTTGCATGTAATATTATTGACAATATTTTAATAATAAAACAGACAACAGCTCCCAAAATAAACCCTGGACAATCGAGTGTGCTTTGAATACACATCCAACCGACCAGTGCAAATTTTGAGTTCTCCGAAGCACCCAAGGGCACACGTCGAACAAGCCACATTTTTCATTTTGTTGCGTTAACAGTAGATCTTGGTGCTACGCAAGCAAAAATTTGAGGTTCTACTTGACATACTGTCGATATGTCCTGTCCATTAAACAATCCGTCAACTTATCAATTGGTATTACAATAAATGGAATCGCAGCAATACTAATTGCCGAAGTAAAGAATCTTACATAAGGTACTTTAAATTGTCTAAGCATTGATCGACTGAAGTTTCGAAATCTGAAAGAAAGCAAATCCATTCAAAGCATGAGCTCACAACAATTTCAAAACAAAACCTGTGTATTGTGTATCCAGGAAGTATAACCGAGGCAACCATTTGCCATGTTGCAGCATCTCCAGCTCGGATTGCAACATCTCTTAACTTCGAATTTGGGATCCGATGCACCTTGAGTGATTTGTCAGCAGTGTCGGACAAAAAATATGCCAATGCCATGCTATGTGATAGATTGTAAACATTCCTTGGAAGAAAATGACAACACACATCGCCAATATGCCTACTATAGCCTTGTTTAAAAAATTAAAAAAAATATGTAAATTTTGAATTCTTGGTAGTTCTACGAAACTGTTTTGTTTTAAATTTCATTCATACCTAGCAACCGTAAATAGCTTTCACGGTATACATCCTGGTTGTCGGTTTTACTGATTGACATCATTTTGTGTTATTTTAAGATGTTTTAACTAATTTAAACGAATTTTGTTCATTAACTGGATTCAGAGGTCGTTACGTAAACTTCGGTATTCAAATTATCGAAGAAATATTGGCACGAAATGATTTAACAGTGCGAAAATTGAATGGACTGATACATGAGTATCCAAATTGCAGATTTCATTTGGGGCCAAGACTTTGAAATTTAAAATTTTGATAAGATATTTATTTATTTCCGACCTATGTATGCTAACGAAAAATTTTGATTTTTGAATTTGAACAGACAGGAAACAGCAACAAAAATTAATATCAAAGATCAAATATTACATTTGTGTCGTGTGTGTGTGTGAAATCGATTAGTTCACATTTCCGATACAGAGACAGACACGTTGTAATACATGCATATGTCGAAGGAATTTGTTCTTGTATCCATCGTTCAAAGTATATGTGGCGCGGTTATAACCGCCAGCAACGTACCAAGCACCACCCCTTCACCCCCCTAATGATGTCGTTACATATCATAATGTAGATGTCGCTATCAAATTACGTTGCGAAGTAAGTACTAGAACTAGAAATCGAAATGCTATGGTGAAAATAGAAAATTATTAAAAGAAGTTGTAGATGGGCTATATAAGTGTATAATTAAATAAGTTGGAGCCCCCCGACGCACATGCAAACAAATGTAGAAAATATCTCAAATAAAATCGGAGATCCCAAGCTAGTTTTTATTTTTAAGGTGTAGAAACAACATAAGTTTTAAATGAATATTTGGTATATTTGGTGTATTGTGTGGAACAGATAAGTCAATTAAAAAAACTTTGATCTAAATTTATTGTAAAACAAGAAGATTTAAGGCTAGGCGCGCACATGCAACTTTTAATTTCGAAACTGTTTGGTTTCTAAACTGAGCAGTATAGACTTATATGAGAGGGGGCGCATGTAGATCAAGGGATCAATCCGCGCACATGCAGAAACCATTCTGTCGCCCATTCGAGCAACTTTTTAGTTTGTGTTTTGACACAAACATCTGCAAATTCGCAGAAAAGTAAAGCGGGGGAGCTATACGACATAACACGAAAGAGTGAAAGAGTACACATATACCTACCCATTTTTACTTGCTATAATTTTTAAAGCTCGGTGACAACCAACAACAACAGCCAACAACAAAAAATTATGGTGCAGATGAAAAAATTATGGTGCAGATGAAAACGCTATAAAAAAGATGAACATGTTCGTCTTCACCATAATTTTCTTCTGCATGAGTTGAACTTCCTATAATCTTCATCCGTGCAGACGTCTGCATTTTGGTCTTACTTCTCTATTACACTAGTATGAGTTTTGTATCTTGCATCCTCAATTTTTGCAGATGATGGCATGCAGATCAATGTAAATCCACCATATCAACACATTTTCGATAGATGATTGAATGATGTAAACCCAACAAATTCATAGCATCGCTATTAACTATTTAAGTTCTGCTGTAAGAGAACCAACTAACTGTCATAGTGCGAGAGGGACGCTTGGATTCATATTTTTTATTTGAAAATTTAAACAAACATTTTTAATTCATACTCGCTCCAAGAAATTTTACTTCAATAAAACAAAAAACATCCAAGCAATGAGCGTAATAAATGATGATTCTTCGGTTAAAATAGCAGTACGAGAGTGTCCACTTCGAGAAATTTTCAAAAATAATGGAGTTCCCAGTGCAATAAGTTACCATTCCTCCAACTCAAATGTAAAAAAAAATCCGAATTTGATATTCTCATTTCAAAAACCATTATAAACCCTCCTTTCTGTCCAAATTGTAGATTTTAATTGCCGACGAACGTCCATTTGCCTTTGATCATGTTCTCTCGCCAAGTGTATCACAAGATGAACTTTTCAATTTGCTTCTCCAGCCGCTGGTTGATAAAGTTCTAGAAGGCTTTCATTGTACAGCACTTGCTTATGGCCAAACTGGCACAGGAAAATCATTTACAATGGGACTTAATCCAGAGGTTTGTTTTTGAAGTCTTATTTTATAACATTATGTACTTTACTAAACTATTTTTAGACCTTAGAAGGTGTCAACGTTGGTATGATTCCCCGGTGTTTGCAAGCAGTTCTTGAAAGTAGACCTAAAGATGAAATGGTGAAACATGAAATATTGGCCTCGTTTATTGAAATTTATAGTGAAAAAGTGTTTGATTTGCTTAGTGATACTCCTTCCAAGCCCATTATTGCAAGAGGTGAGTGCACTTTACATAAGTTTCTACTTAGTTTTTGATAAGATAAAGTTGGAGAATGCAAGTTTTTAGTTGATTTGAAGCAAGCAAAAAAAAAAAAAAACTTTCGCTGCGGACAGGATTCGAACCTGTGCGGGTAGAACCCAATGGATTTCAAGTCCATCTCCTTAACCACTCGGACACCGCAGCTGTTGAATTTGATGCGTCAAATTTCAGCTAGGTGTTATGTTTTTTGTTTATTTTTTATTTTTTATTTTTATTTTTTTGTTGAATGCATACGAAAGCAAAATAACATCTTGACAAATTATTGAAGATAGCGATAAATTCAAAAGATAAGCTGCCGAAGGTTTCAAAGCTAACGGAGATTATTAGTAAGCATGGCCTATCATAAAAAGGATATTCTTCTAATTGCACCAACTACAGAGGCAGAGTCTATTAAAAATCTTGACAAGATCTTGACTACCAAACTTTGTGACCAGACCTCAGCAGAAAGTCTATCAGTAACATCTAGCCATCGAAGAACAGGGAATGGTCTCCAGCTGCTGAATGCGCATAATGTCGAGCGAGCCAATGACGAAAGAGAAGCGAGACAAGTCAATGAAGACCCAGTCCTAACCCTCAGCCGACCAAAAGTAAAAAAATAAGTCCGCTGGATCGGATGGCATACCTGCGGAGCTCTTTAAATATGGAGGAGGTTTTTGATGAACCGCTTCCGCTTTGGTCATCAACAAAGTGTGGGAGGAATAACGCATGTCCGCTGACTGGTCTATAAACTTCATTATGCCGCATCGCCAAAAAAGGCGATCCTATGTCATGCAAAAACTATAGAGGCATCTCCCTGCTGAATATTGCATACGAAATCCTATCCGACGTGCTGTGTGAGCGTCTTAAACCTTTCTGCAAAACAATAATCCGCACAGGCAGAACAACGATAGACCAAATATTCACACTGAAGCAAATCCTAAAAAACGCCACTAAATTCCAAGTCGAAACCCACCAGCTTTTCATCGACTTCAAAGCTGCTTATGATCCACCGCGTCAAGAGCTTATGATGGCGATGTCTGAATTCGGGATCCCCGACAAACCAGCTGTGATCCAGTTGTGCCTTATAACGCTAAACATGCGTTGTCATGCGATTTCTTCAACATAGCCCCGGACTAGATAGTGCACAAGGCAGGTGTGAGCACGGAAAATTTCAACAAATCGGTCGCTCCAAGAGAGCTGTGCTTGAGGCCTTCACAGCTTTTGTGAGGACAAAACAAAGTGCATGCTCTCAACAAACAAAAGGCAACACGTCACTGTTGGTAGCAGCTATTTCGAGATAGTTAAGTAGTTTACCTGCCTTGGGTCAAACATCCCACTAACGACACCTTAGTGAAGGTCCGACCAAGAATTACTCCTCAGTTGAAAAGCAAAAGACTACTCTACAACCCTTTGACTTTTCCAGTCCTACTCTATGGAGCCGAGTTTTGGAGAATTGGTAAAAAACTGGAATTGATACTGCGCACTTTTGAAAGAAAAATTCTTCCACGGATTTTCCATCTCGTATGTAACGATGGCGAATGGGGAAGAAAGTTCAACCGCGAACTCTACGAGCTGGACCAAGGTGTAGATGTAGTCCAGAAATCCAAGAAAAGACGACTACATTGGCTCGGCCACATCGAGCGAATGGACGACAACGCTCCAGCCAAGAAAGTCTTCTCATCGCAGCTCCCAGATTCGAGACGATGAGAAAAACCGAACCTGCGATACAAAGACCAAGTAACTGCGGATGCCAGAGCGCTTGGTTTCGTCGACTGAAGAATGCATGCGATGAACCCGTTTCGATGGAAAACTGCTTTATCTCAGGCTGAGATCCTACATGGACTGAGAGCCGGATAGGCAAGTTAGAATGTACTACATGAACGAAGCACAGGAATGAGGGTTTAACCGAGCACCAAACAGAGATCTAGCTAAAAAAAAAAGATGGCTGTGTTATGAACAGCGAAATAAAAACAGTTCTCCTCTTAAAGTCCTCGAATCCAACACTGAATGATTCTAAAGATCCTGGGCCCAAGGTTTTAAAGAGTTGTTCTTCAACACTGGTCTCGTTAGCTTTTCTATGTTCAAAACAGGTAAATCTTCCACATCCTCACACTATTGGCCGATTTCGCCCCTTTTCCGGTTTTCGGAGCAGAAGGTTTTCCAGAAATCTAAAAATGTTTACTTATGATCTCAAGTATAGAACTTGCCCTTCCAATGTCTATTTCAAGTTCAACATATATCTTTTTCCATATTTAAAGGCTACAAATTTACTGGCGGCACTAAAAAATCCATCCAAACCACTGAAGATGGCTACAATCTGCTCCATCAAGGCACAAAAAACCGTCATGTTCGGCCAACCAAAATGAATCCACAAAGTTCCAGATCGCATGCCATTTTCACCATCTACGTTCGCAAACAAGTCCAAAACAAAATCACAAAATCGTGTTTGAATTTGGTCGATCTTGCTGGTTCGGAGGGTGTTCGTCGTACCGGCCACCAAGGTGTTGCCCTATCCGAAGGAGTTCACATCAATCAAGGTTTATTGTCGATTGGCAAAGTTCTCCAAGCCATCACACATGGATATAAAGTTATTCCCTATCGTGATAGTGTCCTGAGTTCGGTTCTTCAAGGTAAGATCTAATTATCACTGCTTGCTTTTCTTTCAACTTTCTCCTTGCAGATTCATTAAATACCAATTCATACTTCACACTTTTGGCGTGTATCAGTCCTCATCGCGAGGATTTGAGTGAAACACTATCAACACTCAGATTTGCCCAGAGTGCAAAAAACTTAAAGAACAATCCACAAATCAATTCGAAGTTGATGGAGTTGAAAGTGAGTTCTGAATTTATTTATCATTGTTTACGTAACTCATTGTTTGTACTACAGAGATCAAAAACTCCATATAAAGTCAATCCTTTTCGACCGAAGCAAACGACAGCAACACCAATGCCATGCAAACGACCATTCTCGCTGGCTAACCTTCCAGCAACAGAGAGAAAAAGGGAGCCCACATTGCATGGCAATACATTTTGCACACCAAACAAAAATAGGAAAACCAAAAATCTGCTTGTTAATCATACCGTTGTTGGGCTGACTCCCAAAGAAAAACAAAAGTAAGCATGAATTTTTGTTTAAAGCGAAATTCTTTAACAAAAATCTCAAACTATAGAATAGGATCTGTTCAAATGGCAATATCCAAAGTGGTTCCGTTTTCATTTGAGCCTTCAGTGCGAGAATCGATCAATCAAGATCCTTTCCACTATTCAGATCTGCACAATTCTCATGGATCTGTCACGAGTCTGAATATTTCATCATCGACCACAATTGACGCTCCACCGGTTCAGAAAAATAACATCAATACAATTTCCAGGTAAATTCAAATCGAATGAATTCAAGCTTAACTTAAAATTTCGATTCCCAGTACTTATAGCCCACTGGTAAGAAAGTGCGTAGCCGAAGTTCAGAGCACATTCAAGTCAAGCATGTCCCAGTTTTTGGAAACGCTCAAAAGTACTCAAAAGCCTCTATTCAATTCATCACCGTTGAGCACTGAACGACAGCAAATACGTTCAATCATTCGACAGGAATTGTTCACCCTCGCCTCCGAAAGGAAAACTGAAGACATTAAAGACCTTGCCATCAACAGGGAACTTGTGAGTTGTAGAAAATTTGAAATTGTGATAAATTTAGTAAAATTTTGTTTGATTACAGTTTTTCGACCAGAGCAGTTCGGGTTTTAAAATTCCCATTGCACCGGGAGATTCCTTCTCTTCGTGTATTTCTGTAAATTTCAACAAAACCGAGGATGAACACTCTTTTAGTACAGAGCAAACCGTGTTGCCATCGACTTTGACGGAAACGAAATGCTTGAGGCGATCCTCAAGGCTTTCCCAAAGGTGTCAATCGATGGATGGAAATATCGCCGCCGAAGCTCCACGTCGCAGAAGTACGAGGCTTTCAATAAAAAGCCTCCACAACACCAGACGTCGCAACACTCAGTTATTCTCTCACAAAGAAGCTCCACGCGAAGAAGATGAAGAAGAAGAGCCGAAACCACACCCATCGAAGACACTCAAGAAGAAATCAAACAAATCAGCCAGCTCAAAACTTGAAACCCTCATCAAAAACCCAACAATAGCTTCATATTTCACTGAAAAAGAGAATAAGAAACCCACAAGTGTAAAATCGAATCTTGCGAAGCATAAAAAAGCCATATTGGAAATCTTAAACGCTGGAACAATGAAAGAATTGCAATGTTTACCACAAGTTGGTTTGAAGACAGCATTTCAAATCGTCACTCAAAGGTTATTCCTTGAACGTTGTTTCGAATTCAAAAATGTTGATTGTTTTCTATTTATTTGTTTCCATAGAACGCTTCATGGCAAATTCAAGAGCTTTAACGATGTGGGCAAGTTGCCGATTTGGAGAGGTTCAGCTTGGGAACGCTTCAAAGAGGTCAGGAAAACTTTGAATATCAAGATCAAATCCCTAATTTTTTTTTATTTTCAGGCGAATAGTATAACATAACTTGGCGACTCGAAACGATGTACATTAAGCCATTCTTAGATCTAAAATTGAAACCATTTAATTATATTTGTTAAATAAGTTCATGATATGTAATTGGATGAACATCGTAGTCTATCAATTTGTTTGTATTGTAAATGTTAATAATTTAAAATTTACTTCAATAGAGTTTATATTAGTCGTTGGTCGTGTTCATAAAACATGCTGATCTACTGTAAAAGTTTTGCTCATAATCGTCATTAGTTGTTTACAATTCAATTTATCTCTTCTCTATAGAAATAAGAATTCTTAAAAAAAATAAAATAAAGTGTTTTTAATGTAGAGGATTACAATGGACTAGCGCAGATCTCGAAAACACTAATATCAATATGCTGTAGATCAAAAGTTTGAATGAGACTTTGTTACGAAGTAACACATTTTTCCGCCGTAGTGCCCTTTTATTATACAGCGCGCGCCGACGCGACGTCACAATTGAAATTGACAACAAGTCGATATAAACAAACAGCCATCGGTGTCACTAACGACAACTAATTGAAATAAACAAACAACCGCCACGCGCGCCGCCACTGTCGGTCGCCAACGGAAACAAATCAAAACAAAATTAGAATAACGAAGAAACAAGCAAGCAATAAGCAAATCGATGTGTATCAGCAAAACGTGAGTTTTAATATTATTTTGTATTTAATTCACATTGACAGTTGGTAACAAAAGTGCCTAATAGAAGTAAAACTTAAGAGAAAAGTCGTGCTATTTTATCCTACGAACCTACCTCTTGAGTAATTGTAGTTATAGCATACACCTACACCGAACATATTCCAGTAGAGGCATTAAGATAGTCCCGTTAGCAAGGGCTAACACAACTCTAATTGTGTCTTAACCGGCCAGGGGAACCTATCTCTTTTAGTTTTAAGTTATTTGGTATTCGTAAGTTCTTAGTTATAATTTATAAACCTAGACAGCTCTTGAAGAGCCAAGGCCTATTTATTTTTTTTAATTTTTTTTATTTTATTTTATTTTCGATATGCTATACACATTAAGATACAATATCTTATTTATTGAGATAGCTTCAGATGGATTAATCGTGAATATAATATAAACTAAAAATAACATAGAAAAACATTATATTTTACAAAATGTAGGTAGTTACAAAAAACAGAGAATATGAAAAATGAAAAACTTAAACTAAAAATTAAAAATGCGAAGCTGAGTAGTTTACAATTAGCTATGAATTTATAAATTAATACATTGTTGTTTATAAATTATAATTCATATATGCATTTGTTTATTTGATTAAAGGTAAAAATTGCACCTTGAGTGATGAAAAGTAAAGTTTTAAATTGTTCTGAAAAATTCGAGCATCAGAAAGTCTTCCAATGTCATTTGGTAGAGAGTTCCATAGACGTACGGCGTTGACAAAGAACTGATGTTAGGCAAGAATGTCGCGGGATTAAAAGTTTGTTTGTTCTGCTTGAGGTAGGAAATTGAAATCGAAAAAAAAGGTATTGTGGTTCATGTGTCTGCTTAATTCTGTAGAAAAAAAGAAGTGTTCGATATTGCAAAAAATGTTCAAACTGCATGTTGTATAAATAAGAAGCATAACCAGAGATATGGTCATACCTCTTGAGGCCATAAATATATCTTATTGTGCTGTTGAAGGCAACAGTAAGTTTTCTTTTACTTTCTGAATCGCAATTGCAAAAGATTTCACATCCATACACAAGAATTGGAATTATCATAGTCTTAGCCAACATTATTCTAGTCCTTATGGGGGTGAGGTGTTGGGATTCCTGAAGGACGCGAAGAGTTCCGTAAGCCTTACCAACAATAGAATTTATATGATTTTCCCATGTAAGGGACCTGTTGAAGATCACTCCGAGATTTTTGGCGGTTTCCACAAAATCAATAGCAATGTTAAGAAGTATACGAGGAAAATATGAAAGATCAAGTGGCTTCTTAGAAATTACTAAACATTTTGTTTTCGAAGGATTTAGGAATAGGCCATTTCGCTGAGACCAAAGGTGGATGCTATGAAGATCTTGGTTAATATTATGAACGCAGTTTTCAATGAGGCCTAGTGGACTACTCAAGTAAAGTTGGACATCGTCTGCGTACATACATATGTGTAAGTGTGAATTTAAGCATGGATGGCAGTTCATTGATAAAGAGAGAGAACAGAATTGGACCCAATATCGATCCTTGAGGAACACCTTTTAATACTGGCAAAAAAGAGGAGAGTTCACTGCCAATTGAAACCGCTTGCTTACGTTCGCTTAGGTATGATAATACTAGATTAGCTGCAGAGGTTGAAAAATTAAACTGTTCAGATAACTTGCGAATGAGAATAGAATGGTCAATTGTGTCGAAGGCTTTAGAAAAATCCAGCAAAACTAAAAAACTCACTTTATCGTCATCAATAATTGCTTGACGTATATCTTCAGTCACATTCACAAGAGCTGTAATACAGCTATGTTTTTGACGAAAACCAGATTGAAAAGGTGTAAGCATATTAGATCTGTCAAGATAAGAGTTTATTTGTCTTTGCATAATTCTTTCGAAAACCTTCGAGAGAAAAGGCAATATAGATATTGGACGAAAATCGTTTGAACTTGAATTTTTCGGCACTGGAACTATCTTGGCTAGCTTCCAACATTCGGGAAAAATACCAGTTGTAAGTACAGAATTGAAAATATATGTTTTGTAAGTCAAAATACGCGGAAGTAAAGCTTTAACGAAAACAGGATGTATAT
Organism: Sphaerophoria taeniata; assembly: GCA_943590905.1. Lineage (NCBI taxonomy): Eukaryota > Metazoa > Arthropoda > Insecta > Diptera > Syrphidae > Sphaerophoria > Sphaerophoria taeniata. Next base: position 34,678,929 of record OX016541.1, read on the forward strand.
CATTTACTCCGATTGCATTTGACTTAACAAGCATAAAGCTTTCAACCACATCTGTACATTCAATTCCAGTAAACGCGAAGGCAGTTTCAGAAGCGTAGGAAAGATCTATTTCTTCATTAGGTGGTCCATGAAGCTGAGGTGAGGATGCAGACGGAAGTGTTAAAAATTGTGTATTCAACTCGTTTATATCAATGTTATAGCTTTCTGTCCTTTTCTGCTTACCAACACCAACGTCGCGAAGATTGTCCAGAGTTTTCGACCATTTAAATTCAAGTTGAGACGATTTTTAAAAATTTTAGTTTTTTCATTACGTATCATACAAACAACTTTATTCCTTAACATCTGATAAGTTCTATGAAAGACTTCTAACCTATATCTTTTCCAGCGAGTGTAAGCTTGGTTACGTTGGTACATAAGAGATTTCAGGTGTAAACCAGGGCCGTGATCGGTGCGATACATATTTTTGCTTCAGAGGAACATGTGAATTAAAAAGATTTTTTAAATTCATTTGAAGAAATTCTACTTGTTCGTTAGGTGATGGCATGTAGAAAACTCTATCCCACTCAATAATAGAGACGTCATGTTCGAGAGCAGAAATATTGATATTTTTAAAATCTCGATATTGCAAAATAGAAGGTGGCGTTATAATATTGAAATTGATTGTGAAAAAAATGAGATCATGTTGGGCCTAAGTGGCTTACTCTCATCAACAATTTTCTAGGTGCGTATGAAGAATTGAGAGGACATACAATTTAACGCCGAATTCGAACGGCAAAGTTGAGAAGCACTTTTCCATGAGAGATTGATACTCTTGGAAGTTTTGTCAGTTCTTCTCAAGAGGCAGTACCCGTGAAAGATGAAATAAAAAACTTTTTGGGCACGAGTAGGACTCAAACCCACGACGTTCTGCTTAGTAGCCAACGCACCTAATCTCTTAGCCACGGGCACTTGCAAGTGTTGTTACTTCGGAAAAACCTTGGACACCTTGGAACCTTGGAATTCTACCTCAGTTGTAAATTAAAAAGTACCACAACTTAAAGAATTGACTTTATTCATTCACGATTGAAAGACGTTCTGCGTCAAGTTGCTGATACGTTCAAAGCGGATAAACCACCTTCAGTACCACAGATCAGAGAAAGGAGAGAATGGGAAATCCCAATTCATATAGGATCTCAGCCTGAAACACAGCAGTTTTTCATCGGCATCGGTCTCTCGCATGCTTCTCCAGTCGTCGAAATCAAGCGCTCTGGCATCCGCAGTTACTTGCACCGCTGGTTGGGTCTCCTGATCTTCTCGAACCTGGGAGCTGCGAAGAGAAGACTTCCTTGGCTGGAACGTGGTCGTCCATTCGCTCGATGTGGCAGAGCCAATGTAGTCGTCTTTGCTTGGCTTTCTTAACTACATCCACATCTTGGTACAGCTAGTACAGTTCGCGGTTGAACCTTTTCCCATTGGCATACAGGACCGAAAAAAAACGTCAAAAAAAATTTTCTTCGGAAGTGTCCAATATCATATTTCCCCTCTTTTACTTATCGTTCAGCATTGGCGCCGTAGAATAGGACTGATAAAACTAAATTGAGAAGTTTTGAATCCAGTTGTTTGGCAAAACCGAAGTAGCAGCGATTTGCTAGGGTAATTCTTCGTCGAATCTCCACTAAGGTATCGTTTGTGGGTTTGAAACTTTTTCCAAGAAAGGCGAACTCCTTAACTACCTCGAAATTGCTGCTACCAACAGTGATGTTTTTGCCAGATGTTCTGTTGTTTGTTCAAGATCTATGAGCTTTGCCTGTTCTTCATATTCATATTCATTTATTGATCTTTAGAAGTACACAAGATTATTACATCTTAAATCGTACAATAAATTACAAATTTTATATTTTAGTTGTATATACAAATTGCTAACTAATTAATTTTAATTTCATTTAGCATTGACTTAAAAAGTAAACCTAAATTATTAAGAGTTAAAGAAAATAAATAAAAGTTTCTTAAATAACTGTATTGAACGGACATGTTTAATACTGACGGGTATAGTGTTCCATAATCGTATTGCTTGGACAACGAAAGATCTTTCCATTACAGTCTTAAAGTGTATTGGAATAGTGAAATTAATATTTCTATTGGATCTAGATGAGACGAAATATGTTAGAAGGTAGGACGGTTGATGAAATCGGAGAAGTTTAAAAACAAAAACAATTATACGCAACTTCAGATAATTATTTAGAGAACAGCCGAGAATGCGACTTGTGAAACCTGACACATGATCGTATTTTCTCAAACCAAATACAAAACGCGTGCAATCATTAAAAGCCACTTGAACGCGACGTTCACAAACACTGTCAAGTTTGGGGAAAACTGTTCTGCCTTGTATAAAATGAGGAAGAATCAACGAATCAAGTAAACGGAGTCTCAATTCAGTTGTCATAAGGTAGGCTGAAAGCCTCAAAGTTCCATAGATTTTACGCAGGATTTCTTTTATGTGATCACAGCATTTCATTTTAGTGTTCAAAACAATCCCTAGATTTGTAACTTTGTTTGAGTGTGACAGAAAAGAGCTAACAAGGGATACGCGAGGTACAAGATCTAAGTTAATATTACCATTATGAAAAAGAATGCATTGAGTCTTTTGAGGATTTATTAAAAGAAAATTTGATTGTGCCCATAAGTGAACCTCATTTAGATCGTGATTAATTTTATCGACGCAAGCTTTAATATCATCTTTACGAGAAGAGATGAGAAGCTGTGTATCGTCTGCATATAGGCTGATATCGGAATGAGAGATAACTCTGGGGAGATCATTTGTATAGAAACTGAAAAACAATGGGCCAAGGATTGAGCACTGCGGTACACCTTGAGGTAAAAACGATAGATCAGAAACCATGCCATTGACACCCACGCGTTGAGATCTTCCAGAAAGAAAACTAGTTATTAATTTTAAAGCTGTAGGACCAATATTGAAGAAAGATTTTAATTTTGAGATTAATTTTTTATGATTTATGCATTCAAAGGCTTTTGAAAAGTCTATTAACACTAAGATTGAAAATTTGTTTTGATCCAAAGTGCTCCTGATGTCAGTCGATATTTTCAGTATAGTGGTCTCACAACTATGGTGTTTACGAAAACCAGATTAGTGGGGTGTCATTAGATTTGAACCTTCAGTGTAGTCAAGTAGTTGCTTATACAACAATTTCTCTAAAATTTTTGACATGAAACAAAGGAGGCTAATTGGTCTATAACATGGCTTCAGGAGATGATTTTTTGGGTAATGGCAAAACCTTAGCTTCTTTCCACGATGTCGGGAAAAATGATTTTGTGATGCATGAATTTAGTACGTGCTCAACATTTATGTATTTGAAAATGAACGGATATATTAACTTAAAGAACTTGGGTGATATGCCATCGGAGCCAGATGCATTCGATTTGATCGAAGCAATGCATGCAGTTATTTCATTTATATTCAAAACGCGAAATGAGAATCCATTTTCGTTACTTCTTATGGATGAAGAAGTGGAGAAGAAAATAGAAAATAGTTTGGATGAAAATTTACAAGTTCACTTGGCAAGTTTTCGTTTGAAGCGTGATTAATAACATTTTAAAACTTGAACAGTGAACTTGTAAATTTTCATCCAAACTATTTTCTATTTTCTTTTAATATTGTTGTATTATCTTCTATGATTTAAAATATTCAATATTACACTTTTACATGTAAGAACTTGGCGTTCTTTTAGATCTCATTACTTTTGGTGGCTAACTTTTTACACAGTGCTGTTCGCACATAAGAGAACTTGCTCTTTTTTTACATTTTATGTTTTTGTTCTGATTTCATTTAGAGGAAAAGGACAATTCGAATCACTTTTGCCCTTATAAACACCATACCGTCGCAAGTTACGCCACAAGGTACGCGGTTCAATCGCTGTAAAAGCCTCAATCACTGCTTTTTGGGAGTGACCGATAATGTCTTTGTCATCCGCATAGCCCAAGAGTCGAGTGGATTTGTTGAAGATACAACCTTATCAGAGAAAAACTCCCTCCGATTCGAACAATTTCTAAGAATTTTCTTCGCCCGTATCCTCTCCGACACGTCAATCGTAGACATCTACGAAAAAATATGAAATCTGCTTCGGAATTTCAAAATCGGAGCGATTTCATGCGATGCATTGTTATTACGTATTTACTTTTTTGTGTGATTGTCTCCGAAACAAAAAAATCTCCGCTGGCAAAACCCTTGCGTCTATCCTAATCTACTGGGCTCGTTCCGAGCAGTTGGAAAACAGTTGTCCAGCCAAATCCAAATCGCATCTTCTTCTTCCTGCAATTATCGTCCGATTGCACTTACATACGTCCTTTCTTTCTAAGGTCATGGATACGGTCAGCTCAAGAAATATCTCGAAGACCGAAAGCTTCTTAATGACCGGCAGGACGGCTTTCGCAGCAACAGGTCCACTGGTGATCTGATGGTTTATCTTACCGAACAGTGGAACAAATCTTTACATCGTTTTGGAGAAAGTAAGATTGTTGCATTTGATATTTCAAAGGCATTTGATAAGGTCTGGCATCTTGCTCTTTTATCCACAATGCTTTCGGTATCGACGAATCCCTCCTTCGTTGGATTAGAAACTTTCTTTCGAATCGTTGAATAGATGTTGCACTGAACGGATTCAAGTCTGAAACCCACAATATAAATGCTGGTGTGCCCCAGGGCTCCGTTTTGTCTCCGACCCTCTTTCTAATTTTCATATATGTATGATCTCTTGTCTGTAACCTCTAATCCAATAAATTGTTTCGCTGACGATAGTGCCCTTAGTTTTTCTTATTCGTTTCCAGACTCACATATCTCCTCTTCGGATGTGGAACTGCAACTTAAACAGCATTGTACAATGGGGAATAAAAAACCGCGTAGAGTTTAATGCTTCGAAAACTCAATGCTGTCTTGTATCGTTGAAGCGAGATATACCTCCCTTGTCACTATCCATGAGTGGCACTTGCATCAATGAGACCGAACATCTCGAGATTCTCGGTATGTGCATCACTGATCACCTTTTGTGGAACGAGCACACATGCGATGTCGCCAAAAATGCCGCAAGATGTTTTGGGATTCTTAAGATGGTGCAAGAAATTTTTCACCCCGCCTGATCTGGCTATTATCTATAAGGCTTATATTTGTCCAAAGCTTGAGTATAATTCCCATCTCTGGGCTGGTGCTCCAGCTACATACTTAAGACTCTTGGATGGTATATAAAAAAGAGCTGAAAGAATGATTGGTTATAGAGACATCACTAACTCATTCACTTCATTGGAACATCATCGTAACGTTTCGTATCCCTTTTGTTCTATCGTTTCTTCTACGCAAATTGAAATAGCCAGTTGCATTCCTTCCCTTACATTATTCAATCGTAATACCCGCGCTTCCAGAAATGCCCATCAGTTTACCCTCGAGCCCAACTTCGGACGTACTCTTAAGTATAGAGAACCGTTCTTTAGCCGTCCTACGCGAATGTGGAACTCACTTCCACACTCTGTCTTTCCCAATCATTGCAATTTTGAGGAATTCAAGACAAATTTACACTGACACTTATATTTTAACCCCTTCCTTCATTCCTAATGCGCTCACTGTGTCTCTGGCATCATAAGGGTATAAAACTCCCCTTTAGTGTGTGCTAATTAGTCTAGTTGCTGTCCTGTAATTGACAAAGCTTACCTTACTCATAACCGACATTATAAAATACAACTTGGGTTGAGTAGGTTACAAATTTTTACTAGAAAATAACTCTTATATTTTATTAAAATTTGCTATCTTGAACTTTGTTGTTTAACTTCTAAAAACCCTTTTATAAATAGTTCAGTTTGATAAGATCAATAACTACGCCTCGAATCCTGGACAGTCCATCGGGTGGAATGTGCCCAAAAGCCTGTTTCGTGAGTTCCTTGTCTCCGGCTTCCATTTTAGCACTAACATCGTCCAAGTCCATTACGTCTTCCGGTTTTGTTGTAATTATTGGTATAACCATTAATCCCAATATCAATCCAATTTTACTAAATTTTTTCAACTGTTCCTCGAAAGCTGATCGTGGAAATAGTTTGGATGGATCGAAGCCAAGTCTAAGAAAAAACAAACAAATTCTTATCATGGCAAATACTAAATTTTATGAATCAAAACCTTTTCAAAAACTGAGAAAGTTCGGAATAGTAAACATTCAAAATCTCTTCGTAATACTTATCCCTGAACGACTTGGTTGTACAGTTGAAGATGTAATAAGCTAAATCGCACACCGGAGAGGCAAACCTCGACAACTGCCAATCAATTAGTTTAATATCGACAGCTGTGTCGTTCTAAGAAAACAAAAAAAGTTTTTTTTAACTTTATTATCTTCAGTCGGAATGCAGAAATATTCGAACCTCAAATTTAAACAAAATATTGTTATTCCAAGAATCACCATGACAGACAACCGCATACGGTTCTGCTTTTGACCCATCGGTCAGGTCTCTTAAAAGTTCACAAAGTGAATTTTTCTCCAAGAAATCTTTTAGAATTTCAAGATATTCAACGTCACCTTCGTTCGATACTGCTTGACAGGCAAGATTACCAAGTGAATTTATGTAATCTACGAAGAGCTCATCGTTCCTCTGAAAAATCTCTTCGATTCCTCGAAACTTTTCAAACTTTTCGGGACATTCCCCCTTCAAAGCAAAAGACAGAGCATGAAATTTACCCAAGGCCTGCATTATAAGTTTGACCATATCCAAAGATGGTTCAACAAAACGATCATTCATGCGATAACCTTTGACGGATAGGTCTTCCATAAAAATAGCTTCTCGAAGATCTTCGGTTATCGTTTTATAGCACTTTGCATGCTCATTGAACCCATCTCTTTCTGGATCGATGCCCTTACTGCGCTGGAACTCAGCAATAAGGGGTAAAAACTGTGGAAATAAGAAACCATTAGTAACACATTTCTTTATTGATCTAGCGGTATATTTCGGACCTCGTCATACATCAATGATTCTTTTAAGAAACATGGTCTGGCAAAGAACTGATTACGTCTTTGAATATTTTCTGGTGGAACTTTGATGAATATCCTCAATTGCTTTGGTTTACACAAACTTCCGCCGTCATTTTTTGGTTCTGTTTCATAGGTCACAGTTAACCGTTGGACAATGCCAACATAATTATCGCCCTTTGATGAGCCATCTTCTAGTTGAAGACTGTATTCGTTAGTTGGAATGTTGTTATGAATAATCTCTAATAATGCTTCTCGAACGGAATCATTGGGCAGTTTATTCAATACTTCTTCGTTCTTTGACATAGTTTATTAAGTTTACGTTCTAGAAAAAAATGAATTTAGAGATATGTTGGGTTCTTAAACTTTGGAAAGTACAATATGTCAATTTTTATAGTAAAACGGTTTGTCGAACGTCATATTGGTACATTTTGCCTGCATCTGAAGTTCTGCATGAAAATTAAAGAAAAGGGTTAGGGTTGAAAGACCTCAAGTCATATGACCACAAACTACTGTCCCGCCCTACTTTTTTCCGGATGTCATTTGTCCGCAAAAAATCCTACCTTTTTTTTCAAAACAATGGAATTAAGGGGATCGAACTCTAGCCACACCCTTTTTCAAGGAGACACCAAATGCTGAGAATCATGGAGAAGGAAGCTATAAAATTCTTCGTTCAAATATTTCTATATACATAAGTTCATATAAGAAGTTGCTTTTTAGGGATGACACGTCCGTCGGTCGTCGATCGCTACTTTTTTGTTAAATAAAATTCAAAGTTATAGCACAGATAATAAATTTATACAGATGTGTCTCACCCTTATGGCGAGAAATGATATATGAAACTGAAAGCTACCAAAAAAAAGCTTTTTCCAAAAGCTTTAACGCATTCACTTAATGCATTAAAAATCTATTTTCGCTCGCCTCATTGCCCATAAATGAATACTTAGGCAAGGAAAAAAGCTTCAAAAATCTCCTTGTCCGGTAAGGCGTTGTCTGTTAAGAGCAAAATATGTTTCATTTTTTTCTGCAGGGATGAGACATCTGTATAAATTTATTATCTGTGGTTATAGATTAAAACTCGCTCGGATTTCCAGGCCATTCTGCATGACCCGGATTCCAAAAGAATGGTTGAATGGTTCGCAAAAAAACTAAATTGGCGATTCCACCCGTAGCCCACGGTTTCAACGGACTTTTGGACGAATGGAGCGATTGCGACTGAATCAAGCTTTCCACGAAGCCAAAACAGCTTAGAAGCTTGGCATCGCAGACTGCGAGTGGTCGTTGTATAAGATCATTAATCATTATTGCCGACCTCGGGAAAGAGCAAGCATACAAAGTCGAGGATTGTAAAAAAATAAGAGGTTTCCCAGAGTTTGAGGGGCCAAGAAAGGTTCAATATTTGATAAATATTGGACAAACCTTGATCTTGGTCTCTAAAATCCGTCCTTTTGAGAACGAAAATCCGTTCTTTTACAGGACGACAAGAAAGGACAATGACCATTTTTGGGCCCAGTGCGTACATACATAAGACAGGTATCAATAAAAAGGTGACACTTAGCTGTATATATATTCCAAATATTTTCAAATTCGGTTTTGTAGTTTTCGAGATATTTGAGCTTGAACTTGATGTATGAAGAATCAAAAAAATGGGTTATTTTCACAATAAAGCCAATAACTTCTGACTAATGCGTTTTACGGAAATTATTTTGGTACCAAATGAAAGATCATAAAAATATCTTTCTTAAAAAATCAATATTTTTTATATATTTTAAGTACATGAATACAAGGCTTCGATTTTGTTTGAAATCATATTTTTAAGTTGCTATTCAAATGCATATATTTTGAAAATATCAGTGATGACATATATATTTTTATACATAGTTCTAATTCTTATTTCATAACCTTTAATTTGATATAGATTAGATTAGATTTAGATTAGATTTTATTGGTTCATAATTTTTAAGGGGTTGAATACATTATTTATGATACATTAAATCATTTGAGCATGGCATTGCCGTCTGCCAGATTGACAATCCAATTAACATTAAAATTTAGTTGAGTATAAATACACCTTTAATTTAAAATTTTTAGTTTCTGTAATTTTGTGTTTGACTTTTAAAAATCTCCAGTAACAATTCTGTTCCTATATTTAAGAGCAATTTTAAGAAACTCATACATCTTTTCTACATTCATTTGGTTTAATAAAAATATACAATATTCCTCAGATAAGGTATCTTCTCCAAATATGTTTCTTCTTATTTCTCACAAAACAGGACAGCACCCCAGAAAATGAAGGACATCTTCCCGTTCCCTCCTGTTACATAAATCGCATATAATTGGCAAGTCACTTCGATGAGGTATGTAATTGAGCTGCAGCATTTCTCCTCGTAAGCGGAACATCATGGAAATTGTTTTGACATCATTGCAATCTTTGAAATAATTATTTTCATTGAGTGAATAGTCCAGGCGATTATAAATCATTCGGTGAAGAGATCCAGCCGCATCTTCCTCGTATTTAGCTCTATGTCTAAGGTCTACTTGTTTGATAAGCCCGTGCAATAGAGGTCCCCACGAACTTGTTTCATCTAGATTTATTCCTAGGGTTATTCCACACGCTTCAGCTAGATCTTCCCATTGCTTATAAAATCCTCTTTTGCTTTGCACCAATTGAATGGCCACCTTCTTAGGAAGCCGATGCTCTGGCATCTGCATGACACGGAGAACATAATCAACTTGTAGTTTGAGTGTCTTAATAAACAGTGGTGAGAGTCCAGTTTCAATCAAAAGCATGTAGTTCGGTGAGTTGGGTGGCAGATGAAAAGCTCTTTTGAGGTAAAACCTTAAAAGTTTTTCAACCGTTTCGTATTCTGACCCACCCCAAACCTGTGCAGCATACATCAGGATTGATTCTGCTACGGTTTCGAAGATCCGATACTTGCTACTGTGACTTATGTATTTGTTGTTGAAGCAATTTTTCCAAGTTGCGTTTAATGCAGTTTTCGCTTTAGTTAACTTTTCATTCAAGTGTTTGTCCATATTCATATTTTGTGTCAATAATACTCCCAGATATTTGTATTCCTTTACAACCTCCACAGCATCACCATCATAGGTCCAATTTTCGTTTGCTCTAGTTCTGCCTCCTCCTTTTCTTATAATCATAACCTTGGACTTGTCTGGGATAACCACAAGTTTCCACAGCTTACAGTATTCGTGAAGCTTGTTTATCATTAGCTGTAGAGTTTCAGGGGAGTAAGCCATCAGCACTACATCGTCGGCAAAAAGAAGGGCTTTTATTTGCAACCCCGCAAATTCTATGCCACCAGGTAGGTAGCAGACCAGGTCATCTATGAAGAGTGCAAACAGATCGGGGCTAAGTGCGCAGCCTTGTCTGACACCTGTTTTGTTAGCAAACCAATCAGATATATTTGCTCCATTCCATACTGCCGACTTCGTGTCTCGATATAAGTTCTGAATCAGTTGTCCAAATTTAAGGGATAAGCCAAGCCCGTAAAACTTGTACATAAGGGCATCCCGGTTTACCGTGTCGAACGCTGCTCTGAAATTCACGAAGAGTACATAAAGCTTTTTACTGCTTGCCAGGAATGAGTCAGCAATACTTTTGAACACAAAAATGTGATCAATAGTAGAGTAGCCCGATCTGAACCCTGCTTGGAATTCACTTATTGCATTTTTTGATGCGATCCACCTTTTGAGACGGCTCTGAAGTACCGCGGTGAAAACTTTGTAGGAGGCGTTGAGAAACGAGATACCTCTGTAGTTCGCAGGATTTGATTCACAACCTTTCTTGTAAATAGGGAACACTAGAGCTTCCTTAAACTGTTCTGGTATTGTTCCTTCTTCTAAAACATTGTTCATCAGGCCTGTCAGCGTTTGAATAAGATAGTTGGTTCCATACTTGTAAAATTCAACAGGTATCCTATCCGACCCAGCTGCTTTTCCATCGCTAAGCCTATTAACGGCAAGAGTAACTTCTTGTAGAGTGAGTGGCGCATCTAAAATAGGATCGTAAAAGCCAGGTGGAGCGTAATGAAACTTGGTAATCTCGTTGGATGAAGGGTTTAAAAGTTGTTGAAAATGGTTTTGAAAAATATCGGGTGTTTGGTTGTTGTCAACAATAAATCTTTTACCATTCAAATTATGAGCTAGGGTCCAAAATTCCGAAGAGTTTAAAGCTAGGCTTAGTTTTCTTGCCTCGGATTCAAAATATAATTTCTTTTTTTCAATACATAATGCCTTGAAATACTGGTTGGCTTTTAAATATAACTTCTTTGTAAAACTGTTACTATTTTTGCGATAAAGATTTAGCCAGGCATAGGACATATCTCTTGCTCTTTTACAGCTTTCATCGAACCAGCGCTCTTTGAATGCTATGCGTTTGTTTTTATTAAGTCTGTTATGTGGGTAAGCTAGCTTTATTATTTCTTCAAGATCGTTGAAATTTCTGACTTCGTGATTCTGAAGACTCTTATCTAGGTTCGCTTTATAAATATGTTCAAATCTGTTGTTCCATACAATTTTTGGAAGGAGTCCCATATTTGTAGTTGTGGCTTGAACTGTCTCTGATTGGTTGAAGGATACAACAATTGGCATGTGATCAGAATAGGGCTCGTTCATTACCTCAAAATCGACAACGTGATTATTCCATTCACCTCCTATATATAAGGCAATAGTCAATGACAGAAGATCCTTGGCCTCCAACAAACGTGAATTCTCCATTTGGGTCACCTTTAGTAGTTCCGTTTAAAAGTTTTAAATCAAAGGAGTTACAAAGCTCAAAAAGCTTATAACCATTTGCGTTTTTAACACTATCCTTAGACTTTCTCTCCACTCCAGTTAGATTGTTCACAGTACCTTTTTCATCGCCAACTCTTGCATTAAAATCGCCTATTAGGAGTAAATTTGAGGTATCACCTCCACTTGTCATAAATTCTTGTAAGTTCTCGAAGTCGATATCCCAATTGTTACAGTTTAAATATGTTGGAAGAAGTCGTAAATATTGTCTATCAATTTTCATTGTCATATAAATCAAGGAATGGAATGTTTCTATTTTGCAGTCGCGAATGTTTAGATCTCTCTTAAAACCGAAAATGTGTCCTCCACTGGCTCTTCCTCTAGTATGTGTTCTGGTTGCTGGTATTGATCTTATTTCATAGTTTTTGATATATAAATCATTATATTTTCTTACATAAAAACCATCTTATTAAAAGAATTCTTCTGAAAATAAAGATTTTTGTTTTCAAAGACAACATAATGTACTTAATTTTTCTTCATATTCTTTTCACTTTTTTTCTCAGAAAATAATCACATATTACATATTCTATTAAGCAAACTGAAATTCATTCAACGTTTATTTAAAGTTTTAATTTATTTTCTTTTTTTGTAAAAATATGGTATATATTTTATTTTACGTGTCTTCATCACCGTTTTCATCAATAAGAACACTATCTAAATATAAAGCTGGTGGTATCGTTATATTTGTACCATGGCGTGCATAACCCAAGTACCATAAGATACTCATTACATGTGCGCAACACCCAACGGTTCGCATACCACAAGACAATTGCAATAATATGCCTTAATTGCATTGCAACTGTTTCCATCATTTGGCTCGTTGCTCACTAGTATGTAAGTGAAAAAGATTTTTCCACTTATGTGCCGCGACTTGATTCTTCCCCTCATTAAAAAATTATTTCCAACTAGGCTTGAGTCAGCTAAGCTAATACGCACAAGGCAGCGCGGCGTTCGCAGACTTCTATAACGTAGTCGCCATTTTCTTTTAAATGCTCTCCACAGTTGGAGCGGGCTTGCTTTATTTGATAGTTCCCCAAAGATATTTTTCGAAGCTCCACTAAATTGAGAAGTGGGAAGTTGTGAAGACTTGGAATTTGCCCATTAATACGAAGAAATGCAGCCCTTGCTCTATTTAGATTTTGCTCTTTAACAAAATCTCCCAAATAATTTGGAGTGTTTAATTTATTTAATGCCAACTCCAGGAAAGAGCTCGCATCAGAATTGTCTTCTATTAATGGATGGAAATTATTAAGAAGCGTAGCTGCAATTTTAAAATCATCCATTAAATGACCCGCTGCTAAGTTGTTGAAGTCTTGCCGAAACGGCTTAAAATCTCTTTTATATCGGCCGTTTACAACTTCAACGACCCATCGAACCATTGTTACGCATCTTGACCTATTCGCTTGTACTGTTGTGAGTTGAAAATTATCCTCCAAACACCGACATGTGACACTTGTAACCATAGGATTCTAAGCAAGGAATTGCATCTCTAAATCCTCTATCCAAGATGAACACATCGTCCTGTCTGAAGAACTGTCTTCCATAGGTGTTTTCGTTTCTAAAAATGCTTTTCATGATGTTGGCATCCGATGTCGTTGCAGCATATGGTCCCATAACGCCCAGATGTCATCATAAACGGTTTGACTAAAACGGACTGATAAAACTAAATTGAGAATTTTTGAACCCAGTTGTTTGGCAAAACCGAAGTAGCAGCGATTTGCTAGGGTAATTCTTCGTCGAATCTCCACTAAGGTGTCGTTTGTGGGTTTGAAACTTTTTCCAAGAAAGGCGAACTCCTTAACTACCTCGAAATTGCTGCTACCAACAGTGATGTTTTTGCCACATGTTCTTTTGTTTGTTCATATAGCATTTTCTTTGTTTTGTCCTCATTCACTTCAAGACCTATGAGCTTTGCCTGTTCTTCAATCGCTGTAAAGGCCTCAAGCACTGCTTTTTGGGAGCGACCGATAATGTCTTTGTCATCCGCATAGCCCAAGAGTCGAGTGGATTTGTTGAAGATACAACCTTATCAGAGAAAAACTCCCTCCGATTCGAACAATTTCTAAGAATTTTCTTCGCCCGTATCCTCTCCGACACGTCAATCGTAGACATCTACGAAAAAATATGAAATCTGCTTCGGAATTTCAAAATCGGAGCGATTTCATGCGATGCATTGTTATTACGTATTTACTTTTTTGTGTGATTGTCTCCGAAACAAAAAAATCTCCGCTGGCAAAACCCTTGCGTCTATCCTATTCTTCTGGGCTCGTTCCGAGCAGTTGGAAAACAGCATTTGTCCAGCCAAATCCAAATCGCATCTTCTTCTACCTGCAATTATCGTCCGATTGCACTTACATACGTCCTTTCTTTCTAAGGTCATGGAAACGCTGATAAACGGTCAGCTCAAGAAATATCTCGAAGACCGAAAGCTTCTTAATGACCGGCAGTACGGCTTTCGCAGCAACAGGTCCACTGGTGATCTGATGGTTTATCTTACCGAACAGTGGAACAAATCTTTACATCGTTTTGGAGAAAGTAAGATTGTTGCATTTGATATTTCAAAGGCATTTGATAAGGTCTGGTATCTTGCTCTTTTATCGAAAATGCGTGCTTTCGGTATCGACGAATCCCTCCTTCGTTGGATAAGAAATTTTCTTTCGATTTCAAACCGTTCAATATAAATTGTGCTGGACGGATTCAAGTCTGAAACCCACAACATAAATGCTGATGTGCCCCAGGGCTCAGTTTTGTCTCCGACCCTCATTCTCATTTTCATAAATGATCTCTTGTCTGTAACTTCTAATCCAATAAATTGTTTCCCTGACGATAGTGCCCTTAGTTTTTCTTATTCGTTTCCAGACTCACATATCTCCTCTTCGGATGTGGAACTGCAACTTAAACAGCATTGTACAATCGGGAATAAAAAACCGCGTAGAGCTCAATGCTGTCTTGTATCGTTGAAGCGAGATATACCTTGCTTGCCACTATCCATTCTTCTACGGTAATTGAAATAGCCAGTTGCATTCCTCCCCTTAAATAATTCAATCGTAATACCCGCGCTTCCAGAAATGCCCATCAGTTTACCCTCGAGCCCAACTTCGGACGTACTCTTAAGTATAGAGAACCGTTCTTTAGCCGTCCTACGCGAATGTGGAACTCTCTTCCAATCATTGCAATTTAGAGGAATTCAAGACAAATTTACACTGACACTTATATATTCTAACCCCTTCCTTCATTCCTAATGCGCTCACTGTGTCTCTGGCATCATAAGGGTATAAAACTCCCCTTTAGTGTGTGCTAATTAGTCTAGTTGCTGTCCTGTAATTGACAAAGCTTACCTTGCTCATAACCGACATTATAAAATACAACTTGGGTTGAGTAGGTTACAAATTTTTGTTAGAACAGAACTCTTATATTTTATTAAAATTTGCTATCTTGAACTTTGTTGTTTAACTTCTAAAAACCCTTTTATAAATAGTTCAGTTTGATAAGATCAATAACTACGCCTCGAATCCTGGACAGTCCATCGGGTGGAATGTGCCCAAAAGCCTGTTTCGTGAGTTCCTTGTCTCCAGCTTCCATTTTAGCACTAACATCGTCCAAGTCCATTACGTCTTCCGGTTTTGTTGTAATTATTGGTATAACCATTAATCCCAATATCAATCCAATTTTACTAAATTTTTTCAACTGTTCCTCGAAAGCTGATCGTGGAAATAGTTTGGATGGATCGAAGCCAAGCCTAAAAAAAAAACAAATTCTTATCATGGCAAATACTAAATTTTATGAATCCAAACCTTTTCAAAAACTGAGAAAGTTCGGAATAGTAAACATTCAAAATCTCTTCGTAATACTTATCCCTGAACGACTTGGTTGTACAGCTGAAGATGTAATAAGCTAAATCGCACACCGGAGAGGCAAACCTCGACAACTGCCAATCAATTAGTTTAATATCGACAGCTGTGTCGTTCTAAGAAAACAAAAAAAATTTTTTAACTTTATTATCTTCAGTCGGAATGCAGAAATATTCGAACCTCGAATTTAAATAAAATATTGTTATTCCAAGAATCACCATGACAGACAACCGCATACGGTTCTGCTTTTGACCCATCGGTCAGGTCTCTTAAAAGTTCACAAAGTGAATTTTTCTCCAAGAAATCTTTCAGAATTTCAAGATATTCAACGTCACCTTCGTTCGATACTGCTTGCCAGGCAAGATTACCAAGTGAATTTATGTAATCTACGAAGAGCTCATCGTTCCTCTGAAAAATCTCTTCGATTCCTCGAAACTTTTCAAATTTTTCGGGACATTCCTCCTTCAAAGCAAAAGACACAGCATGAAATTTACCTAAGGCCTGCATTATAAGTTTGACCATTTCCAAAGATGGTTCAACAAAACGATCATTCATGCGATAACCTTTAACGGATAGGTCTTCCATAAAAATAGCTTCTCGAAGATCTTCGGTTATCGTTTTATAGCACTTTGCATGCTCATTGAACCCATCTCTTTCTGGATCGATGCCCTTACTGCGCTGGAACTCAGCAATAAGGGGTAAAAACTAAAAAAAATAAGAAACTATTAGTAACACAGTTCTTTATTGATCTAGCGGTATATTTCGGACCTCGTCATACATCAATGATTCTTTTAAGAAACATGGTCTGGCAAAGAACTGATTACGTCTTTGAATATTTTCTGGTGGAACTTTGATGAATATCCTCAATTGCTTTGGTTTACACAAACTTCCGCCGTCGTTTTTTGGTTCTGTTTCATAGGTCACAGTTAACCGTTGGACAATGCCGACATAATTGTCGCCCTTTGATGAACCATCTTCTAGTTCAAGACTGTATTCGTTAGTTGGAATGTTTTTATGAATAATCTCTAATAATGCTTCTCGAACGGAATCATTGGGCAGTTTATTCAATACTTCTTCATTCTTTGACATAGTTTATTAAGTTTACGTTCTAGAAAAAAATGAATTTAGAGTTATGTTGGGTTCTTAAACTTTGGAAAGTACAAATTGTCAATTTTTATAGTAAAACGGTTTGTCGAAAGTCATATTGGTACATTTTGCCTGCATCTTTTTTTTTTTTTTTTTATAATAATCGCGCACTCAAGGGCTTTTTTCATTACCCTTTATATGCCAAGAGCACAGTGCGAGCATTAGGGAAAGGATAGAGGATGTAAAAGGAGGTGTCGGTGAACATTGGTTTTGAATTCCTGAACATTACAATGACCGGGGAAGACAGAGTGTGGAAGAGAGTTCCACATTCGCGTAGTACGGCTAAAGAATGATTCTCTGTACTTAACAGTACGTCCGAAGTTGGGCTCAAGGGTGAACTGATGGGCATTCCTGGAGGCGCGGGTATTACGGTTGAATGTCTTAAGGGGAGGAATGCAGCTGGCTATTTCACTAGAGCATATACCGTTGAAGTATCGGTAAAACAGGGTGAGACATGAGACATTACGCCGATGTTCAAGAGATGTAAATGACTCAACGATGGTATTGTCACCAATCATTTTGAATGCTCTTTTTTGGATACTGTCCAGAAGACTTAAGTACGTCACTGGAGCACCAGCCCAGACGTGAGAATTGTACTCAAGCTTAGGACGTATGTAGGTTTTGTAGATAGTAGCCAGATCAGAAGGGGAAAAAAATTTCTTGCATCGCCTTAAGAACCCTAAACATCTTGCGGCATTTTTGGCGACATCGCATATGTGCTCGTTCCAAAAGAGGTGGTCAGTGATGCACATACCGAGAATCTCGAGATGTTCTGTCTCATTGATGCAAGTGCCACTCATGGATAGTGGCAAGGAGGGTATATCTCGCTTCGACGATACAAGACAGCATTGAGTTTTCGAAGCATTAAACTCTACACGATTTTGTATTCCCCATTGTACAATGCTGTTTAAGTCAGAGTTTAATGAGCTTATCATATTTTGCCGTTGCAGTTCCACATCCGAAGAGGAAGGATGTGAGTCTGGAAACGAATATGAAAAGCTAAGGGTACTATCGTCAGCGAAACAATTTATTGGATTAGAAGTAACAGACAAGAGATCATTAATGAAAATGAGGAAGAGGGTCGGAGACAAAACGGAGCCCTGGGGCACACCAGCATTTATATTGTGGGTTTCAGACTTGAACCCGTCCAATACAACTTGTATAGAACGGTTCGAGAGAAAGTTTCTAATCCAACGAAGGAGGGACTCATCAATACCGAATGCACGCATTTTCGATAAAAGAGCAAGATGCCAGACTTTATCAAATGCCTTTGAAATATCAAGTGCAACAATCTTACTTTCTCCAAAACGATGTAAAGATTTGTTCCACTGTTCGGTGAGATAAACCATCAGATCACCAGTGGACCTGTTGCTGCGAAAGCCGTACTGCCGGTCATTAAGAAGCTTTCGGTCTTCGAGATATTTCTTGAGCTGATAGTTTATCAGCGTTTCCATGACCTTAGAAAGAAGGGACGTAAGTGCAATCGGACGATAATTGGAGGGAGAAGAAGAATCGCCTTTTTTGGAATTGGCTGGACAAATGCTGTTTTCCAACTGCTCGGAACGAGCCCAGAAGAATAGGATAGATGGAAAAGCTTACGCAAGGGTTTTGCCAGCGTGGAAGAACACCTCTTCAGAATAATAGCGGGGATACCATCCGGACCAGCGGATTTATGTATGTTGAGATCTTTTAGGACTTTCGCCACAGCACGAGTGCGGAAGAAGATTTGTCCCATGGAATCATTGACGCGCTCAATAACTGGAGGAGTCATGACACTCTCTGGCAGCGAAGAGTTGGAGGCGAACTGCCTTGCAAAAAGGTTAGCTTTCGCGAGAGAGCTAACAACTGGAGTGTCATTGTCAACGAGCGTAGGGACCGAGGAAGAAGAAGAATTCTTCATATTTTTTACAAATGACCAAAAATGTTTACTGCCTTTGGGACATTGCAGAATTTTTTGCCTTAATTTTTGGTCATGCAAAAACTTTGTCCGTCGAATATGGGCATTGCAGACCTTCCTGGCTTGTTTAAACTTGTTCCGGTTTTCCTCAGTTGGGTTGGCTCTAAAACACCGGAACTTTACTTCTTTTTCCCTGATAACCTCTTTACAGCTTGAATCAAACCATGACTTTTCTTTGGGTTTAATGCTTTTAACCCTATTCGGGATAAAAGTTTTCATTCCCAGAATAATCACATTAGTAATCATATCTGCGCTGGAGTCTACGTCACTATCGAGGAAGCATAGTGACCAGTTAAAGATCCGGAAAAAGTTATTGAGACCGTCCCAGTTGGCTTTCTCGTATTGCCATACGGTTCTCTTCGGAGCTCTTTCTCTAACTGGATTAGTTTGACACGAGAAATTAGCAGATATAATACTATGGTCTGATCTGCCTAGAGGTGGTAATACACAGATAGTGTATTTATCAGGGTCTGAAGTTCTGTATGAAAATTAAAGAAAAGGGTTAGGGTTAAAATACCTCAAGTCATATGACCACAAACTACTGTCCCGCCCTACTTTTTTCCGGATGTCATTTGTCCGCAAAAAATCCTACCTTTTTTTTTTCAAAAAAATGAGAGTTAAGGGGATCGAACTCTGGCCACACCCTTTTTCAAGGAGACACCAAATGCTGAGAATCATGGAGAAGGAAGCCATATAATTCTTCGTTCAAATATTTCTATATAAATAAGTTCATATAAGAAGTTGCTTTTTAGGGATGACACGTCGCTCGGTCCGTCGGTCGTCGATCGCTACTTTTTTGTTAAATAAAATTCAAAGTTATAGCACAGATAATAAATTTATACAGATGTCTCACCCTTATGGCGAGAAATGATATATGAAACTGAAAGCTACCAAAAAAAAGCTTTTTCCAAAAGCTTTAACGCATTCACTTAATACATTAAAAATCTATTTTCGGTCGCCTCATTGCCCATAAATGAATACTTAGGCAAGGAAAAAAGCTTCAAAAATCTCCTTGTCCGCTAAGGCGTTGTCTGTTAAGAGCAAAATATGTTTCATTTTTTTCTGCAGGGATGAGACATCTGTATAAATTTATTATCTGTGGTTATAGATTAAAACTCGCTCGGATTTCCAGGCCATTCTGCATGACCCGGATTCCAAAAGAATGCTTGAATGGTTCGCAAAAAACTAAATTGGCGATTCCACTCGTAGCCCACGGTTTCAACGGACTTTTGGACGAATGGAGCGATTGCGACTGAATCAAGCTTTCCACGAAGCCAAAACAGCTTAGAAGCTTGGCATCGCAGACTGCGAGTGGTCGTTGTATAAGATCATTAATCATTATTGCCGACCTCGGGAAAGAGCAAGCATACAAAGTCGAGGATTGTAAAAAAATAAGAGGTTTCCCAGAGTTTGAGGGGCCAACG
Source organism: Sphaerophoria taeniata (assembly GCA_943590905.1). Classification (NCBI taxonomy): domain Eukaryota; kingdom Metazoa; phylum Arthropoda; class Insecta; order Diptera; family Syrphidae; genus Sphaerophoria; species Sphaerophoria taeniata. The sequence continues at coordinate 34,699,114 of OX016541.1, forward strand.
ATTGACCACAAGAAAGGTTCAATATTTGATAAATATTGGACAAACCTTGATCTTGGTCTCTAAAATCCGTCCTTTTGAGGACGGAAATCCGTTCTTTTACAGGATGACAAGAAAGGACAATGACCATTTTTGGGCCCAGTGCGTACACACATAAGACAGGTATCAATAAAAAGGTGACACTTAGCTGTATATACATATATTCCAAATATTTTCAAATTCGGTTTTGTAGTTTTCGAGATATTTGAGCTTGAACTTGATGTCAAAAAATGGGTTATTTTCACAATAAAGCCAATAACTTCTGACTCATGCGTTTTACGGAAATTATTTTGGTACCAAATGAAAGATCTTTCTTAACAAATTAGTATTTTTTATATATTTTAAGTACATGATCATATACAAGGCTTCGATTTTGTTTGAAATCATATTTTTAAGTTGCTATTCAAATGCAGATATTTTGAAAATATCAGTGATGACATATATATTTTTATAAGTTCTAATCCTTATTTCATAACCTTTAATTTGATATATAAATCATTATATTTTCTTACATAAAAACCATCTTATTAAAAGAATTCTTCTGAAAATAAAGATTTTTGTTTTCAAAGACAACATAATGTACTTAATTTTTCTTCATATTCTTTTCACTCTTTTTCTCAGAAAATAATCACATATTACATATTCTATTGAGCAAACTAAAATTCATTCAACGTTTATTTAAAGTCTTAATTTATTTTCTTTTTTTGTAAAAATATGGTATATATTTTATTTTACGTGTCTTCATCACCGTTTTCATCAATAAGAACACTATCTAAATATAAAGCTGGTGGTATCGTTATATTTGTACCATGGCGTGCATAACCCAAGTACCATAAGATACTCATTACATGTGCGCAACACCCAACGGTTCGCATACCACAAGACAATTGCAATAATATGCCTTAATTGCATTGCAACTGTTTGCATCATTTGTCTCGTTGCTCACTAGTATGTAAGTGAAATAGATTTTTCCACTTATGTGCCGCGACTTGATTCTTCCCCTCATTAAAAAATTGTTTCCAACTAGGTTTGAGTCAGCTAAGCTAATACGCTCAAGGCAGCGCGGCGTTCGCAGACTTCTATAACGTAGTCGCCATTTTCTTTTAAATGCTCTCCACAGTTGGAGCGGGCTTGCTTTATTTGATAGTTCCCCAAAGATATTTTTCGAAGCTCCACTAAATTGAGAAGTGGGAAGTTGTCAAGACTTGGAATTTGCCCATTAATACGAAGAAATGCAGCCCTTGCTCTATTTAGATTTTGCTCTTTAACAAAATCTCCCAAATAATTTGGAGTGTTTAATTTATTTAATGCCAACTCCAGGAAAGAGCTCGTATCAGAATTGTCTTCTATTAATGGATGGAAATTATTAATTTTAAAATCATCCATTAAATGACCCGCTGCTAAGTTGTTGAAGTCCTGCCGAAACAGCTTAAAATCTCTTTTATATCGGCCGTTTACAACTTCAACGACCCATCGAACCATTGTTACGCATCTTGACCTATTCGCTTGTACTGTTGTGAGTTGAAAATTATCTTCCAACACAGACATGTGACACTTGTAACCATAGGATTCTAAGCAAGGAATTGCATCTCTAAATCCTCTATCCAAGATGAACACATCGTCCTGTCTGAAGAATTGTCTTGCATAGGTGTTTTCGTTTCTAAAAATGCTTTTCATGATGTTGGCATCCGATGTCGTTGCAGCATATGGTCCCATAACGCCCAGATGTCATCATAAACGGTTTGACCAAATTCTGGTACTTATGGAGACTGTAGGTCTTTTTTTGAAAAATATAATTAGAGCTTTTTTGCAAATAGATGTATGTGCCGTCGCAGATGGTAATTGCTGGTCGATTACTTACATTAAGGTTTGTATTTCCAAACAGATCATTTGGAATTAAGTTGTTCCGACTGGCAACGTTGGAAATAGAAATATGCTGCAGACCCAAGTTGAATGGCACAAAAAGGTTTAACAAATTTGTCCTGGCTGCAGATATATGTCGTCTGATGGTTGTCCGCGGTATGTTCACAAGACATTTTCAGAAGAATTCTTTTAATAAGATGGTTTTTATGTAAGAAAATATAATTGATTTATATGTCAAATTAAAGGTTATGAAATAAAGATTAGAACTATGTATAAAAATGTTTATGTCATCACTGATATTTTCAAAATATCTGCATTTGAATATCAACTTAAAAATATGTTTTCAAACAAAATCGAAGCCTTGTATATGATCATGTACTTAAAATATATAAAAAATACTGATTTGTTAAGAAAGATATTTTTATTATCTTTCATTTGGTACCAAAATCATTTCCGTAAAACCCATGAGTCAGAAGTTATTGGCTTTTATTGTGAAAATAACCCATTTTTGTGATTCTACATACATCAAGTTCAAGCTCAAATATCTCGAAAACTACAAAACCGAATTTGAAAATATTTAAGAGTTAGGGACTGCTTAATGCAAGCAGGTACAAAAGGGAAAAACAAAATAAATCAGTTAAATAAAAATCTTACAAAAAGCAAAAAAAAAAAAAGTAACATTGCGAAATTTAAAATCCAAAAATTTTAAAATTTTAAGTCAGAAAATTAAAACAAAAAATAAGCGTGTAGAAGACACTTGTCAGAATATATATTCAGCTAAGTATCACCTTTTTATTGATACCTATCTTATGTGTGTACGCACTGGGCCCAGACTTGTATGAAAAGTGGTCATTCTCCTTTAAAAGCTATACAACTTAACGTCTATGTATGTTTGTTTGCATGTCCGGTATAGACTCCTAAACGGCCCAACAGATATTTATGAAATTTTAATGGTAAATACTATTGTATTCAGTGATGGTTTCTGTGAAAGAAAAGTACGAAAACTATACAGTAGAGTGGGAAACTGGAAAAATCAAACATAAGATCGAAAACTTGATTTTTTGCGTGGAATTCTTTTCCAGAATGGCTTACCGAATGGAAAAATAGATAGTTCTTAATGAAAATATCAGAAAATTCATTGGAAAAATTCAAATAGAAAAAATTGAAAATTTGTGGTGGACAACTCGGCAAATTTAGGAAGTGCGAAATATTGGATTTTGTAATGTACCTATCATTTAGGATTTTGAATATGTAAAGGTGGAAAATTCGTTGTTAAGCTAGAAAAATTCCATATCTTTGAAATTGTAAGCATCTGTGTTTTATGGAGTTTATATGGAGCCCCTAAATTATGGTGAAACGAGGTTCGCTAAAGATTAGTATAAACACAATAAAAAGGATGTACATAATGTTGGTTTATTCATACAGATGACTTAAATATACTCCAATCATTTTAGATTTCATCTGCGGAAAAATCCTAGTGGGCTGAATTTTACGGTACTGCTATGAAGATGTGAAAAATCGACATTGATATCCTATCGGCTTAAAAGGTTAAAACGGTCAAAAGCTCGCGAAGAAGTATTAAAAGCACTTACAAACTTGAAGAAAACCAATAGAAACTTATATGTGAGTGCGCTCTAGTCCCTCTACTCCGAGAACGGTTAATTTTGAGAAAATACCTGAGACATTTTTTTTTTTTAGGTAATTTCAAGACGAACAATTTGTGTATTGACCTCCGGGCAAAAGGTCGCGATATATTCACGAAAAATTGAATTTCGCGACCTTTTGATCGTTATAACTTTCGTGGCCGGCACGAAATCAATGTCGATTTTTCACATCTTCATTAAGGGTGTAGAGTCAGTTGGGGTAAGTGCGCGCCCTTTTCACTTTAAGTTCAATTTTTATGTGAAGGTAAATCTATATTTTGAGGGAAAAAATAATTAATATTTTTAAGAGATGAAAATATTCTAAACATGACTAGACTATTAAAAAAAGAAATCAAATTAAGGTGCGCGCTCTTATACCCACAAATCTCCTGTTCGATTTTACCCACAAAAAGCTAATTTTTTTCATTTTATGAAATGAAAATAACACAAAATCTACAAAATTTTAAGCCTAAAAGAAACTAAAACGTTCCCTTCTTACGGCGCCACACACTTTTCCACACTATTTTTTATCAACCCCTTAATGTGGGGTATGTTTTGCAAAATGTCGATGTTTGTAACCAAAAAAAGTCAAATATTCAAACGACCTTAGGTCAGTTTTGGCGACCTATAAAAAATAAATAGAGTCGAGCGACAGCTCTTTTGTAGAGCCAAGACCTAAGTGGCTTACTCTTATCAAAATTCTCTGAATGCGTGTGAAGAATTGTGGGGACCTACAATTTAACGCCAATTGCGAACGGCAAAGTTGAGAAACATTTTTTTCATGACGATGATACTCTTGGAAGTGTTGTCAGTTCTTCGCAAGAGGCAGTACCTGTGAAAGATGAAATAAAAACTTTATGGGCACGAGCAGAAATCAAACCCACGCTTTCTGCGTAGCATAGCAGCCAACGGCACATAACCACTAAGCCAAGGACACGTTTTGGCGACCTACGTACTCTAATTATTGTTGCTTTAGCTGTATACAATAGCTGCATTTTACTATCACAATGATTTAGATCAGATCATTGATTTATATGTGAAACAATAACAAATCGAAATCTTGTTTTTTAGTGCTGTCATTGAAGCGAAAAATACGGTCTTACCTCCGAATTTTTTTACTGTGAACCGATTTGCATGAAATTTTGGAATAAGGTTCATCTTACCCTTAACTTCAAAAGTGAAAATGATTTGAACTCCGCAACCACCCTTTCTCGGGGATGATTTTTTTTTTTTAAATAACCTCAGGGGTGGAATCGTGTAAGGTGATTTGTGATTATCACTTTTGTGACTATAAAATGTGATCACATTTTATTTTCCTTCTGTGTAAGGTGATCACCAAAAATATTTCGAAGCTTGGCATCATTTCCCAAAAAAACAAATGACATATTATGACTAGTACAATCACTCTGGCAACCGATTGTAGCGCCACTATTTGCAAGCATTTTATTACATGAGTTGATATTGAAAAAGAAACGGCGGGGCAGAGAATTAGGAAAACAGAAAATTAGGAAACGAAAAAGTTTCTTTTTTGAAATTGAAATTGAAATTTGAAGTTCGAATATATTTATTCTATTTGACTGTTCAAGTTTCAATAAACAAAAAATTTTATTCAATGTGATAGCAAAATAGTTGTCACAAGGAAAAGTAGCAAATTGGTGATTATCACTTGTGACTATCACCTTACGCAGACAAAATTTGTGATTTGTGATTATCACCGATCACAAATCACCTTACACGATTCCACCCCAGATATCGATAGAAGGCCTAGTTTTTAGCAAAAAATCATCTATAAAGTTTTTCAAAAAATCCAATACTTTTCAAGTTATTGGCAATTGAAAATTCGCAATATTCACACTCCGCAATTTTCAGTTACTAAGTAGAAAAAAAATATGATAAATTTTTTGACCATAACTCCTTCAATTTTCATGCTATCACAATTTATAAAAAACCATTGTAAAGGTAAAGGGGGTGGTAACCCCCCAGGGTGGTTGTGGTTGCGTAGTTCAAATCATTTTCACTTTTGAAGTTAAGGGTACGATAAACCTAATTCCAAAATTTCATGCAAATCGGTTCACAGTAAAAAAAATTCGGAGCAATAATGCTTCAATGACTGCACTATTTTACTTGGATCAATTTTTGTGATCCAAAAATGAGTTCTTCTTCCGCACACAATTTGAAATGTTGGCGTATATTTTCAATAAAAACTGTACTGCAAATGTGAAACATTTATTACCCGGGAATGAGATATTTTTCAATTACATAGCAAAAGCTGTATGTTTTTGACAAAATGGTCTTTCACTTAAAAAACAACAGAATAATCATTCAACAAAATTAACGTAGGGCAACTCCTATGTAATTGACAGAATGAATTAATTTCAAACAGATGCCAAACGTGAAGTAATAAATAAATTGATGATAGAAGCTAATTTATTTTCTTGATGATCCGGATCCGATCATAGGAATAAAAAAACACAGCAAATGTTATAGTAATTTTTTAATTCGCAAACATTTTTCCAATCACCGTGTAGGTACATCTATTTTCAATTTTTTCATACTTATGTAAGTTAAAATTTTAGAAAAGAAAACGAAAAAAAAATCGAATAAACAAATTTTGTTATTTAAAAAAACTACGATTTTTCATAATTTCAATACGAAATAATAATTTCGGCACAAAATTCGAAAATATTGCTAGATCTCTCAAAAATAGTATCTACTCTTTCTTTTTCCAAAAGGTAGGAAATCTCGCAAGGAAAAAATATGCGATCTTTTGACATGCAGACATTTGTCTTGCGTGCTTTCGAGATGCACCGAATTAAAAAAAATGATAAAACATTGTTTTGAAAGTGCATCTCTATCTGCCATCTGGTATTCTTGAAGAAAAGATTCGGCCCAATCGAAGCGGAATTTTCTCCGATTTCTTCCGAATTTTGCTTCGAGGTAGTTCTCCTACAAGCAAAATGTCTCCGATTCGGAGGAAATCTTTTATTGCTTGAAAACTACTACTGTAGTTGCGATTTGTATCACTGTCAACGTTTGAATACGTAGATACGTTTTAAAACTAGTAGTGCAGAGTTAAAATTAGTTTCACTATTTAAACAGCCTTCAAAAATACAAATCAATGTAAGTTCGGACTGAATTTAATTTTTTTTGTATTACTATTGAACTATATTTTTGTTGTTATAAACATTATAGGATATTATGTAAAAAAAAATGTCGCATGGTGTATTCCATCTTTTCATAGTGACGCCTGAGCCTTTATAATTATATATCTCCTGATCTCCGAGTACATACAAATGCAAATTAACTTTTCGTCATGGGTAATTAAAGCTATACTTAATTTTTATGAAGTATAAATGCCCACTTAACAATTAATTGTTTTTTTTTTATTATTTCAATGACACATTACAGCTTGATACTGATATCGTTCGTTGACGTTTATTATGTTCAATTAATCCACACCAAAAACAAATCATAAACAATTTCTGATGAGGAAGATTACGCGCACTTGCATATCGATTTAAATGTTTGGAATAATAATTCTGCTTCAAACCAAATAATTAAAATTATCATTGATTTCAAAACCTAATTTTATAACGTAAATTATCAAATTTATTATCTCAACGTTTGTATATTCGATTTCTATTTCGAAAACAAAGAAATGAAACTTGTATTTTCTTTTCGTTATTGATAATGGTTGCCCAAATTCTAATCCATCTACACTCTTCAGCGCTATAAGCGACACTAAATTATCAAAATCAACCAAAAACATGTTTAACTATTATCATTAGATGACAAGCATAAAACAACTTCTATCCGAAACAAAACAACATTTCAGATTCTCTATCTTCTCCTCGTCTGTATGATTAATGGATATTTCTGTGTGCCCTATATTAGACTTATACAGTTTGAAAAAATGTGAAATAAAAGAACAACCATACGCATATCAACTAATTTACAATAGCCGTTGATCCGTGGATCAGAATTGACTCTCGTGAACCTAAGCCAATGAGCCGTATGCATAAAACCTAGTAAATACTTTTACTGAAATTTTTTTAAGAATTTACTTATTTTGATATGCATAAATACAAAGTAAAAGCCGAAAATATAGTAAATACTTTTTTTCATAGCAAATACTTTTTTTGGATGAATTTTTTCAGTAAATACTTTATTCCGTATGCATAATAACAAGCAAATACTTTTTTTCTTCAGCATTTACTCAATTTTTTCAAAGTTACAAAATAGCAACTTGAAAATATTTCAGTAAATACTTTTTTCCCTCAATCCTATATTTCCTTTGTTGCGGTTTTTTCATTTTTGTTGAAATGGCAGAATTTATGAGTGTTAATTCACAAAAAGTTTATAAAGTCAGAAGATCGAATTCGGTGTCTAATTTTAAGCATCTGTACTGTACCGTTTTGAAGAAGGAAAATGTGGATTGGTTAATTGAATATTTTATTGGTGAGGATTTTAAGTGGCAGTTGCCCGTAGCTTAGTGGTTAGGTGCGTTGGCTGCTAAGCAGAACGTCGTTGGTTCGAGTCCTACTCGTGCCCATAAAAGTTTTAATTTCATCTTTCATTTTTTAGGTATGTTGGAGATCCTGGCTTCCAAATTGGTGTTGGTGAAGACATTGGTGTCCATCAAAGTTCTGTTTGTAGAACAGTGAATTCTGTTGCGAAATCAATTGGAAACAAAGCTTTTAACTGGATAAAATTTCCGTTAAATTATGAGCAACAATACAGATTTCCATACTAAAAACAAAATTGCATCCAGAAGAATATATCAACCGCTCCTGGGATTAGCCAGATGTCCTGTCGATTGAACACATGCACCCAGATATTAGTTGATAACCTGCTGAATGTTGATAGCCCTGGTGAGCTACTGTAGCAGTGTTACAAGTGGGATATGTAACTTGACCAAATAGTGTTTAATGCTAACTGTTAAACCATACTGAGTTAGTAATCTAATCTGTCATTTATGAAACTGTCTTTAGCTTAAAACAAAAGTAAAAAAACGAAAATTTGATGCACTGAGTGTTCACTGCACTACGTTTTACAATTTAGGAATGGGTGCAAAACTCAAAGTAATCAAATATCAGTTGCTTCAGTTGGCTCCAAGTATAAAAACTTCATTATGATTGAATAAAATTTAAAAAAAAGTATTTACTATGAATTTAAGATGAATTACAGCATTTACTTGGATGAATTCAGTAAATACTTAAAGTTTTTACTCTTTAGTATCTACTTTTTTTATGCATACGAAACGAAGTAAATACTGAAATAATTGAAAACAAAGTATTTACTTTTATCTTTTACATTAAGTAAATACTTTGTTTTTATGCATATCACTCAATGTCGAAAACAAAACGAAAATTCCTTTAAGTTAGCAAAAGTAGTTGGAATTGCCATAATGTAATTTCAGGCACGTTGCTATTGGTTAAGTGGAAATTGAATCCAAAACCTTTATTTATTTTGTTTCGCTATTCTCGTACAGACATGGACTTTCAAATTCACCTAAGCAATGAGCGAATGAAACCACATTTTTTAGTAAAATTTTAACGGAAATTTAACGAACGTAACATAGTTTGCTCATAGGGCTCGTATGGTCAAAAATCTTGTTGTTTTATTTAAACCTTACATAATTATGTCCCACATCAAAAGCTAGATTATTCTGAAAGAACTCAAACCTTAGCTTTCTAACGAAGAAATCTGCCCTTAGTATAATTTGTGTTGTGCTTTGTGCATTGCCCTGCTCGTAGGAATTTTGAAAATTGAAATGTGTGACATAAAAGAAAGTGATTGTTGTGGAAATGGCTGTGCTCATTGCATTCTCGACTCGCAACCATTATCAACAAAAAATGTTAGTTTAAAATATAAGAAAAACATTCTATATTCTTATCGGAAATATCAACTCATTAAACGATCTAAAGTGAATAATCAACCACACTTGATTCAATTGAAGTTCACAATCGTGGATGATAAGGAACAGCTGACAGAATTTGTTTTGGATTGCCCTTCAGGCCACCATCTAATGATGCGAGCGCCACTGACGTCTGATGTGGAAAAAAATACCGAACAATTTGTCTTACGCCCGTATTCACCATTTTGGACGGATGTTAACGAATTTGAGTTTGAAATAATTGTCAATTTAAAACCAAACGGAAAGATGTCGAAATTCATTGATAAAATGGCAGTTGGCGATGAAGTCGAATTCCGAGGCCCTGTGGGTGTTTTTATGTATGAACCAAGTGTTACAGTTGACAAAACTTTAGTTTTGTTTTGTCATGGTGTTGCGATTGCTCCAACTATTCCGATTGTTGAAGATGTTCTCGCAAACGAAGACGACTTTTGCAGAATATTACATCTGTCATGTTTTGAAAATATTGAAAATATAATTTTAAGAGAAAAGTTAATTGAATTTAATAAGTTTTGGAATTTTTCGAGCACAATCTTCTTATCGCATCAAAAATGCTGTCAGTGTGGTAGCGAAAGTTCTTGTGAACACTTTAAACAACAATTGAAATACAAGGAGCAAGTAAGACTGCAAAGATTGGAGTTTGAAACTATATCTATGTGTGTACAAGGAATACGAACAGAAGATGTGCAATTTGTTATTTGTGGCTCTACAAATTTTCAATATTTTATTACTGATTGTCTGTCAAAGTGTAGTGTAAATAAAAATTGCATTGTTTTGCTATAAAACTGAAATGTTTGTTTTAAAACGAGTAAAGGCTAAATTAAGTTGACAGTGGTTTTGGAGAAATCTGGCGGTTGAATGATTGATCGATATGTACTCACTACTGAATTATCTGCAGTAAGCTTTGTTAAGCTAGGATGTTGCAAGCATTTCGGAAAAGAAAACAACAACAACTGATATTTCATTCATTGACTATTCAATCCATTGCCATAAATTCGATTGATTTAGAAAAATATTGAGTTTTCTGTAAAATCTACTTAGCTTAAATTTAGATTAATCTCGGTTGAAAACGTAGTTTATATATTTAGAAACCTCCGATTTACTATTTAAAAAAAAAAAATTTAAAACCAATCAAAGTCATTGGTAGTGTAATCAAACTATTAGTTTTTATTTTAACTTATTTTTCGCCCAGATGGAGTAGCAAACGTTGGAGAGATGTTTCAAAATGTCACTTTTCTGACTTTTGACATCTGTCAAAGACAAAAATCATAATTCATAATTCTATGCATTTTTCTACTCACATAAAATTTTCTCTTTTTGAACATCAATTATTATTCAAATTAAACATTTGTTTTGTTTTTAATAAACATTAAACGCCATCAAACCTATCAGCTCTCAAACATGCGCAACTAATGCATTGCCATCACGATGAATCTTCAATCATTATTTCGGGATTTTAATCCAAGGTTTGTACTTTATTTCTCTACAAAGAAAAAACAAAACAAAACAAAGTCTGCCTGTTTTTTCCAATTTTCCAGCAAATTCATTGTCCACTGCAGTTTATTCACATTCATAACCCTTTTTTGCCTCAAACTAGATGGCTACATAGGTAAATTAATTGCTCTTAAATGTGTCTTCGTCTAATCAAAAGTGTTTCCATTAGATTGGCCATATTGGGCCATATTCACTCCGCTCTGGATATGGAAAGGAATTGCGGCCTTGGGTGCAGCTATTGGAGCTATAGTCTGGTGTAGATATCCACACTATAGGTAAATTCCTTACAATTTCACAATTAGAGTGTTTGTTAACATTTCATAATTTCCAGGCTAGAGGGTGATTCCTACACGCAATTCAAAGCAATGCTGATCTCACTGTCTCTCCACTTGATATTGCTGATGTTCGAATTGCTGGCATGCGACAAACTCACCTCGGGTCGTCATCTTTGGGTGCTGGTCTTTATACCGCTAATCTTTGGCAGCGTGGCCAGCGTCGGAGCATGTGTGTGGGCTGTTAAACACGATCGATCATTCGAACTGGAATTATTTCTTGCTGTGAATGCATTGCTCTTTGTTTCATTGCCACTGAAACTGGACAATTTCGTCTTATGGAGTTGGGAAGTTGTAATTGTTCCCATGTGGATTGTTGTTTGTTTGAGTTTAGTTAGTAAGTTCGAATGGTGCAGACTTTAAACACCTGATTGACCTATGATTTGTTTTCTAAATTGAAGGTGTCCTGTATAACATTATTTTCTGTGGAATCATGATGAGAACTCCTGAAATATCCTTGCAGCAGAAGAAAGCAGCTCTTAACTCGGCCATTGGCAATGCTTGCACCGTTTTGCCATTGTTATGCTTTCAAGTGAGTTAGAATTCACTGAATGGTATTTAAAATAATTCATTTCTCTTCCCATTCAAGGTAATAATTGCTGACAAACTCGATGGTGAATTGAAATTTCCCTACATTGTCATCTTCAGCCCATTACTGGTGGCGATTTTTACGCTTATCATTTTGAGCTTCAGCGCCAAAGGAGGCAACAAATGGTGGTTTGGTATACGTAAAAGTTTCAGCCAATTCCTACTTTCAACAATGCCATTCCTACAAGAATACGGTAACATATCTTATCACACCGACAACGGTGGACAATCGATGCCACTTGACTCGACCAATGTACACCTAAGCGAGTATGAGAAACACGACAAAAAGAGTAAAAAAGGTCTCAAAAATGACAGTATGAAACCTGTTGTTCCCATTATAAGTATTGATTTACCTGATTAAGTTAGAATTTTTTTATATTTTTTTTTTGTTTAAACATGCAATTCCTTTTTAAGAATAAAATAAATTGAAACGAAAATGCAAACACAAACACACTTCCTCTAGCACAAGTGCGAAACAAGCAACCCCCCAACCCATCGAAAGTTCTTTGTGTCATGCTTCGCGGAATCTCTCATCTTGAAACAAACACAGAAATATCCATAGATGGCCCACCCATTCCCTTTCCTTTAATTACACTTAAATAAGAAACAAAGATATCTGTCCTCGTATTAAGTTTATCTGAAAAAAACAACAAAAACTGCAGATTTGCACAGATAGAAAAAGTTTAAAATTAAGATGTTGAAGATTTTATAAACATTTTTTTTTTAATTCTTAAATGCTGTTTTTAATTTTGATTAAGTTATTTTTCTTTAGTTTAGTTTAAGATATGAGAATATTAACAAAATTATAAATAAATGTTTGTAAACCTACATAAAGTATATAAGAAAATAAAAAAAAACAGAAATGATCATATTAAAAGTGAACGAATGAAAAACATTGGTTTTAACTGAAATTCTGTAGCATTTATGGTTTCCAAACGATAGCGTGATTACACCTAGCGTGAAACGTCAGTTTATAATGATGCATTACAAATTCATTCATAACCCAATTCAAGTCAAGTTTTTAACTGAAATTCTGTAGCATTTATGGTTTCCAAACGATAGCGTGATTACACCTAGCGTGAAACGTCAGTTTATAATGATGCATTACAAATTCATTCATAACCCAATTCAAGTCACAGACAAAAACACATGCAACTTTGTACTACGCTGAGTGTAGACTTCACACTCAACCAAACGAGGCCAAAACCTATGCAAATCATATGGAGATGAAAGAAAACTTAATTTGCAGCGTAATTTTCAACTTCTCCTTACGTATAGTTCATATTTAGTTTTTCCCAAAAGGTTGACTAGTAGAGCCAAAGGAAGAAGTGAAGAGCAAGTTGGAAAACCGAGAACAAAGTACAGTGCCTTGCATAAGTATAACCGCACCCGAAAAAATGCATTTTTTTTCGATTCGATCCAATCCAAACTTTGACGACTTACATGAATTGGGGCATTATCTTGGTGGAAGACATGCTCAACTCGGCGAAATCGTCTTAAATAAGGTACCAAATTCTCCTCAAGGACCGAAGTGTAGTCAGAACTGTTCATTCTGGTAAAGGTGAAGGCAAGTGCAACCTTACCACGCTCGCAGAAGGCCCCCCAAACCATACAGCTGCCACCACCAAAGTTCCTCTTGGAAAAAAACTTTTTCTCTTCCCTCAAATCGTGCCAATATCCGCTAAAACCATCTGGTCCATCGAGATTAAACTTTTTTTCATCACTAAAAATCAGCTAATAAAAAAACATTCATTCCAGTATTCCATTTGGAATAACTAGATTTTAGTGTAGATTAATAGAAAGTCACTTACGGTTTTCCAATCCCGATTTATGTTTTGGCGGGCAAATTCCAATCTTTTTTGTTTGTGGGCTGCTGTTAAAGGAGCTGGCACCATTTTGCCCCGAACAATCACTCCACTGCTTTTTAAAGCACGAGAAACGGTTGAAACCGAAACTCCTAAACCCAATTCGTTACGAAATTCCGGCAAAGAATGCACCGAATTGGATGCAGCATTGATTGAACGCCTCTTGTCGCGATGTGTCAGCTTCTGCGGACGCCCGGGCCTTATTTTTGTCCCATAAGATTCTGGATGTTTTAAAAAATTTCGAACGACACGATCCGATCGTGAAATTCGACTTCCAATAACCCTAAGACTTCGGCCGCTTGACCGAAAAGCCAAGATTTTGCCTTTTTCAATTTCGCTTAAATGCGTACCACGTTGCATTGTTGTTTTTTATTTGAAAGCACTTGACTGAATGCAGCTTCAAAAAGATTTGCATTGCGCGGTTACATTTTTGCAATACATCAAAATTCTGTTTTTAATTTTAAAACACCAGGAGAGGAAATAACGGTACTTTATTTTCTTCTCAATTTGCTTGATCAGTGATGCAACTCAATAAAAAAATAGTAAGGAGTCACTCCTATTGTAGGGTTTCTATGAAATGCATTTTTCGGGTGCGGTTATACTTATGCAAGGCACTGTATGTATACGAATAAATACGAGTGAACGAGTGGAGTACAAATCAGAGTATCAGTTCGAAGCACGTCGACCGCCGAGGAGTAAGGACCATAGATAAGTTACTGAATATAATATAACAAAGGCTTTCCCCCACCAGTGGCAAGGGGCTTCTTGTGAAATATTCAGTTCGTGGCTAGCCAATCGAAGGAACAAGGTAAGTGTAATACCAGTCTCGACTGCGATTGTACCGGTTTCGACCGCGTTTACCCACGTTAAGTGCCGATTTACCTGTGTTTACAGCGGTTACTCGTTTTGGTGGCGATTGTACCGGTTTGGACAGCGATTACCCACGTTGAGTGGTGATAAGCCTGTTTATACAAAGATTACCCGTTATGGCGGCGATTGTACCGGTTTCGATCGCGATTAGCCACGTTGAGTGGCAATCAACCTGTTTATACAGCGATTACTCGTTTTGGCAATTGTACCGGTTCCGACCTCGATTACCCACGTCAAGTGGACATTAACCCGTTACATTTCCAGTAGAGAATAAAACAAAATTAACATACTAGCGCGACAGCTCGTGAAGAGCCAAGGCCGAAGTGACTTACTCTCATCAACAATTCTCTGGGTATGCGTGTGAAGAATTGAGGGAACCTACAATTTAACGCCGATTCCGAACGGAAAAGTTGAGAAGCACTTTTTCATGACAGATTGATACTCTTGGAAGTTTTGTCAGTTCTTCGCAAGAGGCAGTACCCTCTTTATGGGCACGAGCAGGACTTGAACCCACGACGTTATGCTTAGCAGCCACCGCAACTAACCACTTAGCCACGGGCAACTGCTTCCAGTAGGGAATACCCGTTACTAATAAGTAATTTCAATAAGCATACCTTACCAGTACCTGAGGGAGGCAACACATAATTGACGGCCCAGCAGAAGCAGGAGAGAAACACATCTGGTATCCCGACGATATGAAAATTAGCGAATGCTATACAAATTGTACAGTAATTATTGACGATTGAATATATAAGAAAAAATAGACCTTAAGTTAAATTTCGGTATTTTATTTATTGTGGAGTCAATGAGGTTGAAAAAAGTCATTTTCAGAAAGTCATCAAAAACAGCTTGGATTTAGTTGATTCTTTTTTTTATTTTTTTTGTTTTTGTTTTTTTATACTGTTTAAAATCAGAAATATTTCATCTTAGGGAAATAATTATTTACATTATTCAAACAATTTTTGTATTGTTTATAAAGAGTGATCCACGGAGCAGTGTGCTCAAGAGGTAGACTGTGTAGGTTGCATTAAGACAAGAAAAAAATCCTATGAAAGGGGTGTCTATTGCCCCCCGTCTCGCCAGGAGGGCTTTGTCCACAATAGCGTGTTATACCTTCTTGCAAAGCTAAAAAATGTTTCTTTCATTTTGCATTTAAATAAAACTATTTTTATCAAAAAAATCATCTTCAAAGTCAAAATATTGAAATATCTAACTTTTTTCAACTTCGAACCTACATACTCCACCTATCGAGCACATCGCTGGTGAATCAGCCTTTGAACAATATAAATAAATATTTCCCCCAAATTAAATATTTCAGATTTTGAACAGTATAAAAAAAAATCATCCAAATCCGAGATGTTTCTGAAAACTTTCTGAAAAAAGCTTCATTGACTCCACTATTAACAAATCCTGTACTTCCTTGAGCATACCTCAGCTATAAACCTAAAATACCATCACAATTTTTAAAACAAAGCAAACAAAAAAATGCTAGGAATTTACATTATTATTGCCCTTTATGTTGAAGGCTTGATGTCCGAGATTGAAAAGACCTACTGTAGATTTTGGCGCTTAGCAAAAAGCCAACACTTTAGGTTGAACATTTCTGCCAACCTCCAGAATTAAATGCTCGAATTTTTCTTTTCGAATTGGCTTTGCTAAAATCGCTTCGAAATTTGCACCGGAAACGGGTATTCGCTAATTTATTTTCCTACTTATTTATTTATTTCCCACATTCTTCATTTTTTTTTTAATTTATTTCGATTAAGAAGAAATGGAGTAGATAAAAAATATTTGCATCATTTTGGTTACGCATACGCCCCAGTGACCATTATCTTCTGTACGCCTTGTCTATTCAATTTAATCAAGATTCGTTACAAAATACTAGAAAAAGCGAAGAGTTTAACGTATCGAGTCTTAAAATTTGTTTGGATTCTCACACCAGGATGATGTGCAATAGATCATATCCATCAATTAAATCAATTAAATACTTTCATTATGCTCAAGAGAAATAGTCAGTTGCCTTGCTCTTTTCATGATATTTAATCGTAATACTCGCGCCTTCATGAATGCCCATATCAGTTAACCTTCGAACAAAACTTGTGTCGTACTGTTAATATCAGAGATTTTTTTTACCGCATTTGAACGCGCAACTCCTTACCACTCTCCGTCTATCTCTGTAGTTTTAATATGCAGGAATTCAAGACAAATGTAGTCCACCAACTTCTTTTAAAGCCTTTCATTCTTTTTTAATTGCAGCATTGTGTCTTTACCAGAAAAAAAGTACTTTTGAAGCTTGGAAATTTCTTAACTAAACTTAACGTGTTGCTTCTTGGAAACGCCTCATGCTTCATGAAGTTCCACAACATGCAGAGTGCAATACGATATTGGAAAAAAAGCTCATCCAAGATATTCCACCCTTAATCCCTTGCGTATACTGTTTCCTATGTCAGTTCTCAAATGGCAGGTTTCACTACTTATGTGGACGACATTGACATGATCGGTCTTTGTAAAAGAGAGACTTGAAATGAAATGAGTACCTAAATATATCATTATTCGACGGCCTGGTACAAAACAGTTATTAAGTTTTTATTTATCTAAGTCTCAACATGCCTACCTTGAAGGCAAATCCTCTGATACTGCACTACACGAAGCAGTACGTACAGTGGCGAGAGATCTCTTGAGTATGTAGACTACTCTCTCACCAACTTTCTTGACGTTGAAGGAGGTTTTAATAATAAGCTCACAGAAGCAATCAAAGAAGCACTGTCCAAATTAAAATATTTAAATGCATATTTATATTAATCGGATTGTGTTCATGGTTCCAACCAGAGTCAGTCAAGGATCGATGGGTAACATAGTCACTAGGTTTGCAGAAAGAGGAACACCCCAAGGTGGGGTTGTAGGTGTAGGTCCTCTTTTATGGCTACTAGTCATGAATGAAATCCTATGCAATCTTGACAACGGTGTATAGTTAAGGTAGCAGCGTATGCTGATGATCTAGCAATGATGTTCGAAAATTTGTCCAATGGCACTCTGTGAGAACGTGGAAACAGCCCTTGAAACAAGTTAGCAGATGAGGCACTAGATCTGACTGAACCGATGATATTCATTTCCAGAAATAAAATAGTCTCCTTTCCTCTTCCAAGGTTAAATGGGCAATCACTAGCTTCATCCAAAAAAATAAATGCATAGGAGTAATCCTAGACTCCAAGCTAAATTAGAAAAATAGATAACATTGAAGAAAGGGTAATGAAAGCAAATATTGCCTTCAACTCACGTGACAATACATTTGGTAGAAAATAAGGACAAGGCTTAACATGATAAAAATTTATTTTGTCTGAGTACCGGGTCATATAGTGATATTCCGGGAAATGAAGTCGCTGATGAACTAGCCCAGGACGCGGTAAAACCTTCAAGTTTCTTAAGTTGAGGATTCCCTTAGGAGTCATAAAAACAGATATTCAAAATCACTTTCTTTCCCCACAAACGAATACTATGTAGAAAACTGGCGAGAGACGCAACGAGTTAGATCCGTTGGATAGAGTACTTAAGCTATGATTACACGGTCAACGAAATCGGTCAACGCGTTGACTATCTGACGTAAAAATGACGTCACAATTTGTCCCAAGAGTGTCACGTCTTGTGATCGTCAACGAAATCTGGTGTCATTGCGTTGACGGGTACGATGACACTCGCGTTGACACACATTTTTGGGTCAACGCATTGACTGTTTTCGATGACCGTGTAATCTCTCTGTCAACGTCATTGGGACGCGTTGACGGAGTTTTAGGACTAGTGTCATCGCAATGACCATGTCCCAGCGTTGACGGGGCAGAATTAAATACCGTGTCATCGTCTCTGATTGATATGATTTGTATATGTATACAAAAAATAGCCCTTTTTTACATCTATAAAATAATATCCCTTTCTTTTGATAAAAATTTTATCAGATAATGATGGAAGAAATAGACGATGCTACTCCAAGACAGGAGTAGGAGTAGACGAATCCCAAAAAAAGAAAAAAAGCGCAACACAAAAGGAAAATTGCATACGCCTGGGCCAAACAATCCTAAATATCAGCGTTGATTTCAGCTGTCCAAAAGCGGCCAGTGCTTTGGGATGGATGATGCAGTGAGTATAAGCTGGCTCACATAAAATGTGAGTGCTGGGTTCAAGTTGCTGAGGAGCTTGGGATCTAAAATGTCGATAGCTTTGAAGCTAGAAATAAATAGAAAGCCCTTCGAAGCCTCTTCAAAGCAATTTTAGGCAAGATCCGAGCCAAAAAAACGGGACAATGAACTTCGGAAAATGAGAGACCGTGTCATGGGTTAACTTTTCCGAAATGATGTTTATTGAGTCTGCCGAAGTGTTTCAAACATCCGAATCAGTTTCAAAATTGCCTGGCCTGGCATATCCAAAATAATTTCAAATTCATCACTTCGTTATCTGTTCATTCGTCTTTCACAAGCAACTAGGCCGATTGCAATGAAATTTGGCACACATATTTTGGTATAGCTGAAGAGTTTGTTCGTTTGAACGCCCTAATCTCAGGAACTACTGGTTCCAATTATTTTTGTGTTAGATAGTCCATTAATCAAGGAAAGTTTTAGGCTACTTTACAATAGGCTGCAACCAATAGGAGCGAAGAATCTGTGGAAAGTGTTGAAAAAAAAACGGCAAAAAATATTAATTTTTCTGCGTTTCACCGCTCTTTTCTCAGGAAGTGCTTAGTCAAATTGAACAACTCTGTTTGTGTTGAATGGTGCATTTATCGAGGAAGGCTTGAAGCGATATAACATTACGCTGCGACCAATAGGATTGAAGCGTCAGAGAAAAATATTGCAAAAACGGCAAAAAATATTCATTTTTGAAAGCTTCTATTGTTTGCTTGAATGCGCTGTTCTCAGGAACTGCTAAATCAAACTGAAAAATTCTTTTTGTTTTAAATATATACATATATGGAATGCATCAATTTTTAAGGTATACAACGTTACGGTGCAAAAAATAAGAGCAAGGCAGGGGCGGCAGAAAACTTTTTGTTTAGGTGGGGTGCATGGTAGAATAAAACGTCTAGTAAAACGGCCTAGTATATACCGAAGCCGAAGATTTGGCCGAATTCGACCGAAGCCGAAGCCGAAGGTTCGGTCGGACACTAACTATAATCAAGGAGAAAAAAAAATAATTCATGATGTTGAGCCTTTGACCGATGGACAAATAAATCAAATCACTTGGTCAGTCTCAGTCAATCAATCGAGAATTATTGCAACAATATTCATAATTTCATAATTTTTTTTTTACCTCAATTAACTTAAAAAATTGGTATATTTCCAAAGCCAGAAGGTGTGGTGCACCTCATGATCAGAAATTTAAGGGGGGTCCATACCCCACCAACCCCATACCTTCTGCCGCCCCTGGAGCAAGGGATGAGTGAAAAGTGTTGCTAAAACGTGGAAAATGATACATTTGTAGGCTTCGAGTTAAGGAAAATTTCGACTTAGGAAGAGTCGACTGTAATACAATTTTAAAATAACCTCAAAACAAAATTCCGACGGGCGCATGATGCACAACTCAGACGCACATCTGGCCGGTGGACGAGGGACAGGCGGACAACTGCTAGTAGTTATATAAAAATGTTGTTTTCATATTGTTAAGATAAATAGTTTCGAAGTAGAGGAAAAAACACGAAAAAAATATAGGTACAATATTTATTTTATTTCCCCAAAATAACCTTGACTTGTCTTGACGGCTACGACTATTTGCTTTGTGTCAAACCGTGTGATCATCAAAGTTTTGCGAGTCAATGCGTTAACTCTGATAAGTAAAAGTCACGTTGACACGCCTGTGCGTCAACGTAATTTGGGGCAACATTGACCCAATAGTGTCAATCGTGTGATAGTCAATGTTTTATGCATTGACACTGTAAACGTTGATGGTGAGACGACAGAGAAAATATGTATTTTTTGTGACGTCAGAGAGTCAACACGTTGACCGATTTCGTTGACCGTGTAATCATAGCTTTATTCCTTAATCGAAGGCAAAGTGCTTTCCTACTATTAATCGACATATATGTACATATTAATCTTTCTTTTCAAAAATTTAACTGGAATGGATAAAGTGGGTATTGAAAAAGCCAAAATGCGAGTACTTCATTACCTCACCGTTCGCGATCGACCGAATGGACCGTGCTTGTTGGAAGACTTAATTTAGAAAAGTGCTTCTCGATAAAGCCGTTTTAACCATCATATATTTTTGGGTCTCAGTTCATTATAGGATTAGTTTAACATTATATAAGTATTTTAGAACTCGGCTTCTCTAAGCTCTCGCACCGCTTAAGCTGTGTTTGCAGTTATTTTTATTATTCGGAGAAATTGGCAAGCCCTCTTAACTCTGCATCTACACCACTTGCTATCTGGAGGACTACAGGTTCTAAGAAGATCCCCTAAGTTTGAAAAAAAAAAATATAAATAAAACTTCCTAGCGAAAAGCGTTTAGGTAGCTGGCAGTATTCTTCACTCAGTACAAACTTTGAATATATCAATATCGATTAGGTAACCAATATCCAATTTGTTAACCCAACTCAAAAGTCATGTATAAACAGAAAAAACACCTTTCCTTTTTCCTTTCAAACATTTTAATTAAACTCATCAAATTCCTACAAAAATAAAAGATCCCCATAGAACTGCTGAGGACAAAGGACCAAAAAGCTGTAAATTTGTATGAGTTTGAATACCTACACACACTCGAACGTTCGTATCCTTAAAATAGCACTGCGTTGCATTTAACTCAATCTGACCGGTCGGTATAACTACATACATAACATGTGAAATTAAAAGTTAACTCTTCCTCCATGCCCGTGTCAAGGACAAAAAGTGAGACCGATTCGACCACAACAAAAGCTTTTCCATGTACCCTCTATAACAAAATGCTAATCCCTTGTAAATACCACACGCTATATAGGTACATATAGAGTGCAACAAAACTTATCAGTTTGACCAGTTCACATTGCAAAGTAATCTTCTATTCAAGTGCAAAACGGCAAACCGCTGAAATAGAACTGTTTTCCTGTTCCCAGGATTTATCGCTTTGCAAACGTTTCCGTTTTACATTTTATGGAAGGCAAAAAGCACTGTAATCTCTTTCTTCTTTTTTTTCACTTTCAAGAGTGTCCTTTTGGTGGAAATTTTTTGTTGGGTTTTTTTTTATGAAATAAATGACCAAGTTGTGGATTGTGGTCCATAGAGCTATCAGAGTATACTTGAAGTTTGTCCACACCCTATTTTTCAAGGAGTTGTTATTGTAAACAGTTCAATTAACTCCCTTAAGACTGCTTTCATTTAAGATACATTCCTTAGGGCCAGTTTTGAATTTGTAAAAATAAGGAGGAACATTGTTTGCTTTGCAATGCTCCCTGTTGAAACAGATTGGCACAGCAACTATAAAAGCAACTTATTTGACACATCAGAAATCATGTAAGGCAGATAACAACGCAAAATGCACTTTTGACGGAATAAGAACAAAATTTTAAAGTATGGGTAGGTGGTGTTCACATGAGCGCGTTTCAACCGGACTCATTTGCACAGGGATATTCAATTCATGGTTATGGCTGAAACACAAACTAGCCTTAGCTTTGGACTCGTCTGACTTTTACGAGCTCAGCGATAGGAATCCAATGCATGCAATCACAATGAAGTTTCGACCTCACGTTTTGAACGTAACATTACGTTATGTGACTCCAAATGGAGGCTCAAGTTCAAATAGGTCTTCATTTGATTCTAAAGGAATGATGATGCTGGAGGGAGAAATGTCATTCATAACAAACTCGAAGCGGGTGCATCGTAATGCAGACGATGACGAAGCTAAAGCCTGTTTCTGTTTCCGATGCCAATGATGTGGACCTTGCTGTGATAACATTGCATTACGTTACGTTTTTATATTTTACCCCATTCCAAATCTTGCACGCAAAACTGTCAACTCATGACAATCTTAAATTCTGTTAAATAAATACGAACGAGTTTATGCGACACACAAGGAATTTTTATTTATTGTAAACAAAACAAGAAAACAAATAAATCTTCATTTATTTGTTTTCTTGTTCCAGGTGAAACATACTCTTGAACAGGTACATCAACACAATTTTGTACCCTAGCATACATACAAGCACCCAACATGTATTTATGGGATGACACCCATATACATAGAATACTATACTTCATTCTATTTGACTTACGTTTAATTCTCCAAGATATTGTTGATAAAGGATAAAGCTTAACTGGCGCTCAAATTTAGATGAATGTCGAACTTTGAGAGTGGATGCATCTGAGATTTATCTCTTTGTCATTGGAAACAAGATGAATGCAATGTTGTTTCCATGGATTCAAAAGCTTCTTGATTTTCCAGATAAATTCGGGAATGAAAGTTTATTTTTGCACACCAATAAGGTGTTGCCACTTTATGTTGAATTTGAACGAAAGGTGAAAACATACTCTTAACATTTGTTACGGGCACTATACCCTCTCCCGGGCTTTTTCTCGTTTGACGTTTCCCGCCGGTACTCTAAATTCCTGGGTTATAAGTCTGCAAATTTGACAGTTTGATTCCACATTGGTGCGTTCTGTTAATAACAATCGTTGTCAATCGTTGATTTGTCAAAAAAAACCCGTTGAAGTGTCGTAGTGGGTATGTTGGAAATATTTAAAATCATTTCAGAACACGTTTTCGTTAATCTGTCAAACAACAAAAAAAAACTAATCTTATTTTGGAGGTTAAATTTTTAATTAATTTTGAATATTAACATTATTCAGCAAGAAAAAAGACAGAAAAGAACAGCACAGCACAATAGAGCACAGCTTCATGAGAAATGTCAGTGCAGTTAGGAATAAGTAAGAACACTCAGTTTTTTGACAAATGACATTATTTGTCCGACTTAATCTATTCTGTCCTAACCTATAAAGGTTAACTAAAAACGAATCACTTTCACAGATCAGCAATTTCAACTCACCTCCTAGAGATGAATTGGGTTGGAATAGTTACGAATCGTAACAATTTGACACATTAACGATGCATTTCAGAATAACTTGATGACGTAGTTTTCATTACGAATCGTAACTTATTTGTGATCCAGAACGAAAAATAGTAATTGACGATAGTGCACTAGTTGAGTATTGTTATTAACAGAACGCACTTCATCTCTCCCAAAGAAGACTAAGAAAATACTTTTTTTTCAAACTACCAACAAACCAACAAGTCATAAAATATGTGAAAACTACCTGGATGGCGTAGCAATTAGTCACCTTTGTTTTGATTTTTCTCGGCAGTTATAAAAATATGAAAATAGCATGACTCACGAAATCCGATGTTTGAAACAACTGTAAAGGCGGTGAGCCATAGAATCCGTTAGCATCAATATATACGTTGCTGTCAAAAAAAAAACTTCAAACATGCACAAAAAATTAAAATCTAAAGATCAAAATTGCTGTTAAAAAGATTTTTGCTCAAAATATTGAGCATCCATTACTTTTTCTTGTTGCAGCGGGAAAGTATTGACTGGACATAAAAAGTAGAAAGTTGAGCAAGTCTATCCGTTACATCCGTAACATACTTTGCTTTAGGATGCGTTCCATAAAAACATGTGACATTGAGCTGTCAGCTTAAAACGTCAACGCTGACTGGCTGGATTGACGGATTCTATAGTTATCCGCGGTCGTTAAACGAAAGTGCACGAATATATGCAACCTAAATAGTCCCCGAGAATTTTTGGAATCAATTCAGATTTTTTTAAAGACAGAAGTCACGCTCACTTTACAATTTGTATCGTCAATCGGAAACTAGAACTCAGGAATCCAAAAACGAAAATTGTAAACGAGAAACCGGAAGTTGGAATAAGGCTACTGGACGCTGAAAACCGCAAACAGGCAACAGAAACCAAAAAACTTAAAATTTAAATTATAATTTTGGAAATTGCAAAGCAAACATTTCATTTATCACTTTTCATCCTGAAATCAAAAACGGTAAACAAAAACATCAACATTTATAGTCCTTGGCATCCCTAAAATCACTAGCATCAAAATTCACATCCCCGTATAATAAAATGAATCATTTTGGAAGCAATAAATCATTTTTTATCTCAAAAGAAGATGAACACGGTCGCTAGGCAACCCACAACAAACAACCCCACCCACCTAGAGAAACAAAAACAAAAAACACAACAAACTATACACATTTCCTGATGTTCATTCTTAACGGGCGCCCAACACGAAACTCGAGGGTTGATGCCTGGAAAGCTTACACACAAACAAACTCTCACACAACAAAAAATTCACTGGAATTTACTGAATGAATGGAATTACCAAGACAACATGACCAAAAAATAGCGGTTTAGCCTGCGCGCGGCAAAAAGACAGCAACAAATAAATTCCGCCACTATCATTTTTCATACAAACAATATGAGTTGTTAATAGTAACTCACCAATACACACACAGAAGCATAATTTTAAGATGAAAAACAAGTGTACAGAGAGATTCCAATGCCAAGTCGAACACAAAACAAACTATCAACATAACACTCCATCCAAAATGTCTGGTTCTATCATCACAGTCAGTTCAGGCGTTGTATTCATAGAAGATACATTTCAAACTGTTGGAGAGATTCAAAAAAATACAGAACAACTAAATTGCACCAGATACATTCCATGAGAGAAGGGTGCAAATTTTGTCGTTGTCGTACTCTCGTGAATGGGTGAATCGTGACTCGGTGAGGTTCTTCTAGGACGCTTTTACACACATTAAAGTTTGACTGCGAAGCTCAGCCAGCAGCAAGCCGCTACCAAACGCTATTCCTCGGGCGAGTGTTGTCGCAGAAGGTTCGTCGCCGCCATCATCGCCAGACAGTGAAGATTGCTTAATTGAAATCTGTGTTTTTTTTGTTCTGCTTGTTAAAAAAATACAATCAGTGTTTGGGTGTTCTTGTCCTTTGTCACAAGAGTGAAAAAAATATATATGTAACTAAAAATTTCAAGTGGTATTAAAAATTTTATGAAATAGAGAAACAACGTATTTCCCATTAAACCCCACAGCCATCCCCCGCCCCGTGTTGAGTGTTGTTTTGCGTTTTCGTTATTTTTGGGGGTTGGAAAAAAAAAATAGTCAAACAGGAAAACCAAATTATTGAACTTCGTCGCAGGAATCCTGTAGCTTTTTCTCTGTGTGTGTATATTTTGTGTCTGCGTATTTCTTTTTTTTACGATATCTACCCCAACCCTTAATACTTCGGATGTGATTACAATGAAAATGAATGTTCTTAAAATTTGTCGTCTCCGTGAGATTTCGATAGTGACGAAATAAATTGAGATGAAAAAAGCCCATTAACAATTTAATCAAATTCTAAAAAAAACCACCAAGGTGTTCACTTTTTTCTAGAATAAAACAATTTCGAAAGCCAAAACTTAATCATGGATAGCTCACCGGATCTTTCACTGAAGCTCCGTCGTGGCTCTAGTGATTCGCGCGATTCATTTTACATGGACTTTGCTCAAGGAATTGACTCTGATATTGAGGAAGTCGATACAACGGTAATTGCACGACCTCCGGCACCACCACCGCCACCCCCACAAACACTCCCATCTGCCCCTCCGCCACAAATGGAACAGCAAATTATTTCTAATCCTGCGCTGCCAACTTCGATTACAATTTGTTCGGGATCTTCCCATCCACTACCGACACTACCCGAAGTTCCGTCTCCACATTATAGGTCTGGCCTAACCGATGCCGACTTACAAACGGACACCGAAGGCGATGACGAGGAAGAGGACGATGATGATGATGACGATAGAGATCGAGCAGTAATGCCGCCACCTTTACCGCCACTTCCTCCTAATATGCACTATATTCTCGGTTCGGAGGAGACAACCCCTTCGTCGTCGTCCCCGTCGCCTCCACCAACACCACCACCGTGTGCACCACTTTCCAAAGTTCCTTCACCGCCGCCACCATTGCCTCCATTGCCAATGTCGCCTATAGGTTCTCCTCCACCAAAGTCACTAATGATGCATCACGAGGAACCTGCACATCCTCCTGGCGCTAGCAGTGGCAACGGTCCAACGAAATCACCAACATCTCCCCCAGCATTTAATAATCTGGAAGAGGAAAAATCTGCTCCCGAATATCCCGAATTAAATGAGACACAAGCCGTAGTCGTTGACTATGAACAGAAAGAAGAAGCATTAGGAGCAGTCGCCAAAACATTAGTCGACGACGAAGAGGTAAACGAAAACGACAACCCTGTCGATGACGATGACGACGACGACGTTGAAGAAGAACAAAGTTGTGCTGGGTCTTGTGCCGGCATTGGAGCTATGAACGGACTACCGGACTATCCTCCCCAGCCAGATGAGACACAAAGCATTAATGGGGGAAACAACGACGATTCGTCGACGACAATAACCACTCCAGCGAGCAATGGATTCTCGACCTCAATGCCACTTACACCAGCCGCTAGCAGCAATATGACCGTGGCTACCGACCTAACAGGAATTGAATCTGAACCGGTGCTAATTGTGCCAACACAACAACAACAACAACAGCATCATTCACAACCACACCCACACCCTCACCGAACTATGCCAAAACCAGTTCCAGCACCGACTGTTCCCAAATCAGCCACTCCGCACATCATTCAGCCCAAGTCATTGTCGTTACGCGAAAGGTAAGTCCTTACAACTATACTCTTACAAAAATGCTCCTTCGAATAGGAAAAATAGTTCGTTGAACTTCCAGACGATGTCAGCGTTTTCGCTAATTGGTGCAACATAAAATATTAAATTCTTCCACAAGCCAGGCAATCACAATAGCTGTGTGGCTGGCAAATAAGGAAGTTTTTTTCTGTTTGTATGTTCGCCTTCTATTGCTATTCTTCAAACTCATATCCAATCATCAAATATTAATGTGACGGTACTAACCTACTACTGTCGAGTACCTTCATTTGAATATAATCTTGTAGCAGCTCGCGATAGCCGTGCCGTTCTACCTTATTTCATGCCCAAGCCCAAAACCATCCTTCTACAGAAGTACAGACACAGGAGCAAGCACAACTAGACCAGCCTATGAGCTATTGTTAGAAATGGGTAAATGTGGTTATATGCGATGATGATGGGTTTTATTTGGAAAAGACTGACCTAAATTTATGCAACAAACGTTGAATGCACTTTGAAAAAAAAAGAAAAGAAAAGGACTTTCAAGTTGATAGGAGCCGCGAGGCTTTAATGCTGCAGCAGATTAATATCCTTTGTGTTTGGTTAGTGTTGGGAGAGGAGAAGTTGGGTTGCGGCGAGTGGATAGACATAAGTTTATTGAATATGAAAAGTTTTCTATTGGTTCGGAGTAGAGAAAAGTTCTCTTGTGGATGCAGAACCTACTCTGGTTTGAGATGGTATCGGAAAATCTTCTTGCTTCTGTTCGATTAAAGTTTTTGTCAAGTTAATATTGCGTAAGGAGACTTTGAGGGTTTTCAAAGACAAAGTTTATATTGCTTGGCAAAATATAAAAATAGGAAAATCGTTTTTGATGATCTCAAAGTAATTTTTGCAATGGGCTTATTTTTATTGAAATAGAATAGATATTGACCACGCCTTTTTAAATAAGAGAACCATCGTGTCTGGTATTTCGGTCGAAAGAATTTAAACCAAAATCTCGCAAGCCGAAAGAACCACAGGTCATATGACCGCAAGCTACTTTCCCCCACTTTGACCTAATGCCATTTGACCGCTAAATACCCTACCTTTTTTATGAGAATCTACTCCTTTTTGCCACTCAAAGTCATGATAATTAAAGAGATCGATATCAGCTACCTTTTTAAATTTTCTAACGGCTCTTAATTAGGCCACACCCTTTTTCAAAAACAGAAATTTTAGGAGACATTAAATGATGAGAATCATGGAGAACAAAGCATTATAATTCTTCGTTCAAATAATTCCATATACGCAGTTGCTGTTTTGTGAAATCAGTCAGTTCCAGATTATTCATGCCAGAAGGGGGGCATGTCGACTGAGTTTTGTTTTTTTTTAATGCCTGTTTAAATAATGGATACACCATCTTAATGTGGTTGATGGAATTATTAAATAACTTGAAGAATTCTCAATAAATTTTGAAAAAAAAAATATTTATTTTTATCAAGTTTGAAATTTCTGCATTCAGTTTTAAAAAATAAAGATGATCAAGTGATACAAGATTCAGCTGTTTTTTTAGCATTTTCCATAAAATTTAACAGGATCTCGGGCGATATCGCCGTGATATAAGCTCATCTAAAGTCTTCGGTTTTTTGGCATACACTTTGCTTTTCAAAAATCCTCACAAGAAAAGTCCGATGTCGTGAAATCAGGCGATCTCGGTGGCCAATCAATATCCCCCCCTTTCGATTTCAAATTTCATCGTTAATTTCACTGTGTGACAAGTCGGTGTTGTTAAAACGAAAAGCCTTTAAGACCATCCAACGATAACAATTCCTTTGACAGTTAACCCAATTCTGAAGAAGAAACCCCCAATGACGGTTTTTGATTAAAATGTTATACACGAAAAAAGTAGCTTTTTGGAAATATTTGGAATGTTCTAAAACTAGTTTCTCAAAAATTTTGTATTTCTATCAATATATCAGCAGGAGATCAATAGAACATGTGATTGTGCACTATGGCGTATGAGTACTATTTGTTTAATACATTTTTTATAACGATTTGTTGACGGTGTCCTTTTCGATAAAGTAACGCAATTAGATGCACTGTTAACAATAGCCTAATTTCTCTTGCAGTTGCATGTAGCTTAGTTGGTAAGTGCGTTGGCTGTTAAGCAGAACGTCGTTGGTTCGAGTCCTACTCAGGCCAAGTTTTTATTTCATCTTTCACGGGCACTGCCTCTTGCGAAGACCTGAAAAATCTTCCAAGAGTATTAATCAGTCATGAAAAAGTGCTTCTCAACTTTGCCGTTCGGAATCGGCGTTAAATTGTAGGTCCCCTCAATTCTTCACACGCACTCAGAGAATTGTTGATGAGAGTAAGCCACTTAGGCCTTGGCTCTTCAAGAGCTGTCGCGCCACTCTATTTATTTTTTTTTTTACCTTTCTTCAGGTTTGGAGCAGTTCATATTCGTGAACATCTCGGCAGTGAATCTCCTTGTTGCTGCAAGTGCTTAAATATGCGTTTCGAATGTCTAGAACAAAATCTTCACTCGTTTTCGAGATTTTACTTGCTTAACGTGGTGTTTCCCTTACGAGAAATAGATCTTCTACTACCTATACCTACTCCTACGCGCCATTGTGTACGATCTCTGGAGATGTATTTCAGCACTCTCCCCAGTCGTGCTGTTCGACTCTTCGTCGCCAAGTGCTGCACCCATAAAATAACCTGGACTCAACTTTGGAGCGAAACAGTCGTAGCCTGGTCTTTAAGCTAAAGGAGTTGTTTCTGCATATTTTGGACAGCATTTCAAACTCAGCCTTTGCTCTTCTGATTCAGCTGTTCACGTCCATGTTCACTATGTTCAGTTCCGCCATCCGTAGAGACAATACTCTCAAGATATTGGAAATCCTCTACCATCTCTATTGGTTATCCAGAAATATTTACTTGGATTGATGAGAAAGTTCCAAAGGTAATGCTTTTAGTTTTCTCTCTCAACCCTCGTTGTTATTTGATGGAGATCCATAATCCTATGAGAGAGTAAACAAACGTCGTCCGCGTTATCCAGATGTTTGAAGTGAGATTGCGGAGTCCATTGAACGAAGCTGCGTGCAGTACGTCACTTATCACCAACGAAAACGACGTTAGCGAATTTAAAAAGCCTTTCCTAACCCAGCACTGGATATCAAAATCCTCTGACCACCTGACATGACATTCCGATCCATCATTTGTAGCCTTGATTGAAGCAATCAATTTATCTAGGATGCCCCTACTGCGCAAAGAAAGGCAGATGAATTTTCTGTTGACAGTTGAAGTTTGAAGTCGTAATCGACATTCAATACTCTCTTCGATGATGATACGCAAGCTGTTGATGTGATCCACACATGAAGACCCAGTTCAGAATTCTTCTTGTTCGACGTCGAGTGTGTCTTCGGTGTGTTCTTTCATTGGGTCTAGCACTAGGTTTGTTATTATCTTGGCTACAGCAGGCAGATCGTATATTCCTATTTCCTACCCAGTTTTCGCACTGCGTGAGATCTTCTTTCTTTGGAAGTTTGACTATTATTCCCTTTTTCCACTCTTCTGGAAAGCTCTCTGAATAATTTGATGCAGTAGCTAGCTGGATGTTGTTGGGACTGGTCGTAAGAGCTCTGCAGGAATATTGTCAAGTCCAACAGCTTTAATGTTCTTAAGTGCTTTGATGGCGGCAATGATTTCTTCTTTACCGGAGGATTAGGTGCGTATTCGGGAGATTGTTACTTCAGTCGGCTCATTTGACATAAGTTTTACTTCACTGGGAAAAACGCGATCAGGGATCCGTTTGTATCTTTTACCAGATGCTGTTTAGAGCTCTGGACACCAGTGAGCTCTTTGGTAATTCTGTAGAAGGTTCTACTGTCACATTCAATAGCGGCTTCGTATGCTTTTGTGGCCAATGCGTTGATGTAGTTACGCTTATCACGTCGCACACTACGATGAACTTCCTTCATCCTTATGCGGCACGTAGACTCAAGCTCGATTCTCCCTGCTACTGGGGTAGCTACGATGGTGAGGTGTTTTCTTTATCCGATCCTTGCCCAGGTTTCTTCTGAAAGCCAAGCACTATTTCTTCCTTACCCCATCTAATCTGGCTGACTATACTTAATGGATATGAACACATTTTTCACAGCACACCAATGGTTTTCAATGAATGAGTGCTCCTTGCTGCTAATGTCGTTCAATCCTTGTCAAAGGTGGTCCCCTGGTTGTTGGTCGATTGCGGGATCCCTTAGTCTATCTGTTTTTAACTTGGGCATTCGTAAATGTTTCCTTGGGTTCTCCGAACTGAAGCTGTACGTAATCTTACTGAAGTAACCATCATATGATTTTTACTTCTTTTTAATGCAAACATTCAACCTTTATAAAGCTACTTCAAATGATAGCGGAATTTGACAGGTACCAAATGACATCTGTGTTAACTTGAAACCACTTTAGAGGTTTAATCTCGCCTTGATGGAAAAAAAAGAAAACACAATAGGTCCGTTCTTTTACTTTTTCGGTAGTTTTTGTAAGAACTGTCAAAAATCGAGGAGTGGGGATGAAATTTTGTGATTCTCCCGAAAAGTAAAAGAACACTTCTTGATAGCGAAAATCTCCCAAATGCACAAAATTATATCAAACGTCAACAAAATTCCATGTACTTTATGGTTTGACAGAACTTACAAAAACTGCCACAAGAAATTTGTGTGGCTAAAATCGGGAGATAGGGGAAATATTTGTCTCCTTCAAAAGTGACCGAACTTACAAAAATCGGGAGTAAAAGAACAGAAAAGTGGTAGATTTTGGGAGTTTTCGGCAGTTTTAGGGAGTAAAAGAACGGACCAAATTATTAAAAAATAAAATAAAATTGGTGAATGACTCAAACGTCATTTTAAGCTAGTATCACACTAAATTCTCTTAAAATTGTTCATTAGCCGACTATAATTTTGCACCATTGTCATTAAAAATTTATAAAAAAAAATATACCTACAACTGTTTGTAAAGTTTGTAGAGTTATCAACCTTTTCCTGAGTTTGAGCCACATGCTTTGATCTTGTAAACATTTTACATGAAATTGTTTTTGGTGGGGTAGAATTTACATTCATGCTCATAATCCTTGATTACATAGTTTAATTATTTTTACTTTAAAATACTTTTCCCAAAAAGTTTCAACTCACCTGGCAACATGATTGCATTACATTTTCTCTGATTGTTTATCTCTATTTTTAGGAAGGAGATGAAAGTTTTCAGTTTATAAGGTTCAAAACTTTCTGAATCAATTCAAACGAATTTTCGTCAACATTCCTTCACTGTTCCACGTTCACATTTTTTATAATTTTTGCTCTCTGTTGACTGTCTGGTTTCCTAGGATTTTTTGATGAGGATACGTAATTACTTTTCCGGAATCCGGAGGGCTATTAATAAGAACTTCTGCATTTGATGGAAGGGTTAACTTCTCGCTTACTTTATGATGTTAAATTTCAAATTTCTATTTGTAAACTGTTCTGAAAATACATTAAGCCAAAAAACACGGCCATAATTAGTTCCTAAATTAATTTTCATTAAGTTTATTTGAAAAGCTTAAATGTCTTAACGCCTTAATCAAAAAGTCATACAACTTGACATCATTTGGTTAAAAGAATTCTTAAAGTCTTTTCATATTCATTGACCCTCGCTCGGTCTTAAAATTTTCCTTCAAAAATGTTTTTTCTCCATTTTTTTTTTGCGATAAACAATCTGTTGACAAGAAAATCTCCCGCCAAATAAATAAATATGATTAAAGAGTCTGAAAGGAAAATTCAAGAAATCTGACGATGATGATGATGGCAACGACGGCGATGGCAACGACAACGACGACGATGACGATAATGACGTAAAAAATATAATAATTTATAAATAATTTATGCGCCTGCCTCTTGCTTTAACAAGCAATTTGACTACATTTCTGGTCCCTGTGTTCCTACTTTTTTATGGAGATGAACTTTGGTGGTTGGTGGAGTTTCGTGCATAAAGGAAATTTATTTCATCGTCTCGACACTAGCGTAAGTTATTCCAATAAACTCACACAAACATTTACACGGAAAAAAGTAGGGAACGCTTCTTTTCGAAAATAAGGGACGTACAAGGTTTTTCATCGCCTTGAGATCAAACATAAATTGAAAAATGGGCTAAAATGGAGCTGTCAATATTTAGCAGAGGGCACCGTTTATAGGTAGTGGAGTATTTGAACTAAAAATTAATAAATTTTGTAAAAGTTAATTGATACCATAATGGTTCGCAGAAGTAAGAATAGCGATAAGAAGAAATACAGTGGATCAGAAGTTATTCAGAGAGAACTACGGTGTGTCGCAGGTTGATTGAAAAAGGGCAAAATTGAAAAATAAAAAATAAAGTTCTGAATTCAGCTGAATTGAATCATCTGTTCAGATGTGTGCCCGTATAAAAATCTCAACCAGAATTAGCAAGTTAAGCGCACGAATGTCCATAATTGTCTTCAATTTGCATGTCCCAAAAAGACGTCTTGGAGTTGTGGATTTGACTTAAGCTACAAAACAACCACACATTTGAGTTGTTTTCACTTTATAGATCTTGTTTACAACAGGAAAAACACCCTTGTCGAAATTTCTAATATTTTCGTTTTATTTAGCTTCGAAAATCAATTTCTCCTGTTCGTGCCATGCAATCAGGTGGCTTCAGTAAAAGTCATCAGCGTCACGCAAATGATCAGGTACACAGAGTCGAGTATAGAATTTCTCATAAACAGGACTACATCACTGCCTATTAACTAAATATTCCCAAAACAAGCATGAGGATGAGGAACGAGTGTTTTTTATGGCGTTTGTTAGCTTCAGTGGCAGCGTATCGAAAATTTGCTCCCATCACATGGCAAGGAACATGGAACATTGAAGGTGATGGAATATCCCTTTTCACGTCACAGAAAACCCCTTGACTTTCGCTTTCGCATTTTATTACCAACAATCAGGCATCAAGCTACCTTGATGGAAAGGTAGGTATACATATATTTCCATCAGGAATGCTGATAAAAAAATAAGGGAGTTATGTTCAGCTGGAAGAGGGTGGTTTGGATACAAAAAAGGACCACTCCACTCTCCCCCGCCTAGAACCCAACACTTTTCGCTGCTCTTTATGCCTGCCACAGAACTAAAGGTGTCGGATGCACTGTGATTGTCTTTGTTTTGTTTCGAACACGACAATGTTGGCAAGCAGCGGAATGCCTATAAGGACGACAGCCTATAGAGGCAAATGGACTGCTTGGTATTTCGATATTAACAAAGTCGATGGATGGAAGCTTGGGAAGGATTATTTGTTTTTATTTCACTTTTCCACGTCTGTCCGTCCGTCCTTGGAGTAAAGGTCACACGAAGAACAGCAATGAAGTTGTTGGTTTTTTTTTTGTATGCATATTCCTGTTTCTTTTTAATGAGATTAGAGGTGTATTGTTAAGTCAGTTAATTTTAAAACATCAGGTGCGTGGGAGTGTAAAAGGCGTATAAAAGGAAGCGTAGCGTAAATATAAATAGATTATATCCTCCAATGGTTGTGAAGGTACATATTAGTTAATTGTCATTATAGACTTGATGGTGAAGCTGGTGAACTTTACGTGTTTTTATTTTAAGGCCTTAAATTCAATCAATTTGCTAATATGTATTTTAAAAATAAATCAAAACTGAAGCAGATAATATTCTTAAAATATCTTGGTGAAAATCTGTAACGAACAACATTTTTTTAAATAAGAGCTATTAGTTAAGGCTGTGGATGGGGCAGACAGACAGATTCACTTTTTGGACTTCTCTATCTCGTAATGTCACATTCATCTTTTTAAAGAGTTCAAAAAAGTTGCTTGCTATATCGAGTTAACTTAACCTACATACAATACTGTAGCCCTTACAAACAACCACTGTAATCGGCGAAGGTCTTGCAAACTATTTTAGTCAGTTTTGTTGATTCTCAAAATGTTGTCGACAAACTATACTTTCAATATTCAAGTAATTCCTCAAGTTTTGTTTAGTAACATTTCAATAGAGAGTGACAATATATAAAGAAGCTTATTCAAGTCGAGCGAATAGTTGTTTTAAAAAATGCAAGTCTAAAATAATAAGAGCCAAGGCCTAAGTGGCTTACTCTCATCAACAATTCACTGAGTGCGTGTGAAGAATTGAGGGGACCTACAATTTAACGCCGATTCCGAACGGCAAAGTTGAGAAGCTCTTTTTAATGACAGATTGATACTCTTGGAAGATTTGTCAGGTCTTCGCAAGAGGCAGTACCCGTGAAAGATGAAATAAAAGCTTGGCCTGAGTAGGACTCGAACCAACGACGTTCTGCTTAGCAGCCAACGCACTTACCAACTAAGCTACGGGCAACTGCAACTGTGACTGATGCGTTGACATTTAAATGAAAAAATATTATCTGAAGCCAACAACACGAATAATTGCTTAACCTCTTTGGAATGTGGCCAGGAAGTAGATTGCTGACTTTTCAAAAGCTTTCGAACAGTAATCCTAGGCGATTATGACGTTTAATTTGAACGCCTTTGGCTTTCATTTATTGGATATTCACACATCTTGAAGACAGGTCTTACCAGTTAAAATTCAACCATCATGTTCCTAAATCATATATTGCTAAATCTGGTGTCCCTCAAGGTAGTGATTTAGGTCCACTTCTTATTATATTGGTTCAAAACAGCAAAATCTCATCTTTGCATTTATGTTATAACGAAGATGTTCAAAAATATATTTTCAATGAATGAAAGTCTTCAACAGAACGACATAAACAGTTTTTAATCGTGGTGTAGGGGTAAATTAGAGTTCCATAAAATGTCAAAGACTTTTCTAAAGAAGCACAAATCGACTTCTTATGTGCCTGGATACATTGACGCAAGTGCTCATGGAACTTGAATCAGAATGTAAAATAGAATGATTTTCAACAACAGGGAAAGAGATGGGTTGCAAAATAAAAAACTCCATGAATAAAAATAAATTTTTATGAAACTCGAAGACGTGATTCAAGTTTCTTTATCATATCGTATCATTTTTGACGCATAAATATTTGTCTTCGAACAAAAAGTTCTGAAAATGTGTTCTAATTTGTGCAGATTAATCTGCAATTTCATTTCCAATTTGTTTCTTTCAAAATTCTTGAATAAGTATTTAAAAAATACCGTTGGCTTTGTTTGTTTTAATTTTGAAAATGGCTGCAACGTGGATCCAATCAGAAACCTTAAAATTAATTAAAAATGTTAAGGTTATAAAAGCGTGTCGTCCAAACACGAACATTTCTGTTATTTTTTTATAAATTGAACATTGTTAATCGAACTACAGATGTAAATGTCTCGATACTTTGGTGTCACGTACATTTTGAGATGATATCAATCTTCAATCATCAATTCTTCACACGCACTCAGAGAATTGTTGATGAGAGTAAGCCACTTAGGCCTTGGCTCTTCAAGAGCTGTCGTGCCACTCTACTTTTTCTTTTATCAAGGATGAGATTTTCGCACGAACCAATATTATATTTTGGACTCACACTGATCGTAGAAAAGTTTCACTTCAAAAATGTTACTTAAAAACTTTATCATATATTATGTCTTCCCTAACATCTACTGAAAGTTAAGGAAAACTACGTCTGATAATGCTTTACAAAGTTCAAGATATGTAGATACAGAGGACTTCAAAGTTGCACACCAAATAATATAAGTAGGTATATATTGAATACTAAGAGACAAAGAATGCAACTTACTCGACCGAGATGAAGCAGATGAAACACTGCACCATATTATAGGCAGTTGTGGAGCACACAAAGGTTTAAGTACCTGGATCTTCGATCTGTATTAATACTCCAAATTCTTAAATTCCTTTGGGATATAAGGTTAGAAGACGAGCTCCTATTTGAGAACCTCTGGATAAGACCAGAACGCAAAAAGTTTAGTCATCCAGTAAGCTATAATCACATACCTTAACTCTAAAATTTCAAGTCTGTAGGTCATTTAGTTCCGAAGTTAAGCGAAAGCAAAGTTTCGCAATTATGACACTCAAAGAAGAAATGTGATTTGTATCCAATGACTTTACTTGCAATAATGAAACTTCTAAAATATGTAAAGAATTCGCAAATGATCTCAACAAATCTCTCAACGATTCTGCAGTTATTGCGCATGAATATTTTGTTCATTATTTACGTGGCTAGGCTATCCACCAGTGTTGTCTAACAACATCTCAGTAGAGACTGACGAAATTATTAACATTCTTTCTCTTCTAAAAGATTTTTCCAGTGTTCCTGATGGAATTCCACCTGTAGTTTTAAAAAATCAAGCCTATACTAGCTGTTCCTCTCCGAAATATTTTCGAAATGTTCTTGAAAACCGGTTAATAAAAATATCGCAAGTCATAGGCGAATATTGAACAAATTCTATGTGACAGGTTGGGATTTCATTGCAAGAACATCATCACTAACTGTCACTAACAGCCTCATGCAAAAGTTTATACTGTCCCAAACCCCTTTCCGAGATTAGAGAAAGAATTAGATTGGACATTATCTTACGTTTTACAAGAAAGATAAGAATGTATTGGTGAAAAACAAACATACACTCTCAGAGTTTGGATTCTCTCCATTTTTCATCACTTGGATAACCTGATACCTCGACAATACGTCTTATCAAGACAAAATTTTCTTAAGCATTCTTTGCTAATTCGGGACTTTCTCAGGGAAGTCATCTAGGTCCTCTTCTTTTTAAATAAGCAGTTATATGTACGTGTAATAATAGTACTCTCACTAAGAAGTAATGATCACATTCTCCGTAGGAAGGACATGGTAAAAGTACAAAAGCATAAAACCCATTATGGATCTCATTAGTTCATGCCACTTATGAGTAGGATTTCAAACTGCAACTCAAACAGATTCGATTTTAATCATGGCAAAAAGAAACAAAAAAAAACATTACTTTAGACCACTGTTCTACATTCTTTAATGTTTTTAATTGTAGTTGTATGATAACTTGGTTTTGTTAACTGTCTTGATTTTGTTTCATTTGTGTGAGGGTTTATATGTTACTGACTGACTTACGCCGCACTAAGTGATGAGTCGGTGCGTTGTATAACATAGTTTTCTATGTAGCAAACCATTAGTCTTTAAACTGAGCTTGCTAGAAGGTCTCTCCGACCAATTCCTATTCTGGGACATCGTCACCGACCCTTAGCATCGAGTAGGTTCGTGAATATTTAATATCAGTCTCATGGTTTTCATGCTTTGGTTATTGTACGTGAACGTCTTAAAAATCACATCAAAATATACGGAAATATATCGTCTTAGAGAAATGAATCTCTTTATTTTGAGTATAAAGCCACTGTAAGGACATGGAGTCATAGGGACCAGGCGAACCGCCTCCAGCCACTTCGGTACTGCGTAAAGTAACACAACTAGGAGCCTTGCAACTAACAGTTCACAATTATTGATAGTGGTGATTCTTTCGCACTTCTATCCTTTGCGTACTTGACTTGTACCTGTGGACATAGCGATTGAAAACTATAATTTGAGTACGGGAGCACTGTTACCGTTGATGCACCTACACCAACGCAACGACTTACGTCGAGAGAAATTTAACGATTATTGTTAAATTCGCCTAAAGGGCTAACTATAATGAGCGGAAGCAAGCGGAAGCTAGTGTCAGAACCGAACGAAACGCTCCCTTCCGAACTGCCATGTGAATACTTTACCCATAATGAACGGATGTGTACGGAAGTAAATTTCAAAATCAAATATTTGTTTTTTATTTTCAATAATTCGTGAATTTCGGTTGCCATGCAACAAGCAAGCAATTTCAACAAATTAATTTCCTGAAATCAACAACAAATCGAATTCCTCTTCAGCGAAATCAATAAAACCAGTCAGTTGTCAAATTTTCGTCCGTAAAAAGCGAAGGGGAGCGCAGTTTACGTCCGTAAGCAAAACTGAACGAAAATTGACGAAACGGAGCAATCCGCTATTTAGGGCACAATATACGAATTCCTTGTATTCGCTCAGTTACGGACGGCTCCGTCCGCTTCATTCCGTTCATTATAGTTAGCCCTTAAGTCATTTTTAGTTCAGTACCCAGCAAAAAAACACGCGTTCTTCCAATGACAAATGCGCATGTCAGATAAGCGCCGCCATTAGAATATTAAGCAAAATGCGGTCTACCACGGGACCTAGCATTCCATAGTAAATTCAAGTGTATCCGAGGTTTGTTGGTTTTCCGAAACTTTCTTCTTTTCTTGGCGTTAACCTGGCGAAAAAAGTTCCCAATCTCTAGGGCCAGTTCCATAGATGACTTCAAAGACAAGAAGTCTGTACTCTTTATATTGAAGCGGCTTGTTGAGTTTGAAGCCTATATCGCCTTGTCAACAATTCACATGAAATTGTTTAAGGTGGTCCAATTTTAATTTTCACTACCGTCTACATTGGAAGTGGATGTTTAGTTGAGTCACAACCTCATTTCGATATATCGACCATGGAAGGCCTTTGGCAGCCTTACCAACACGACAGGCTTCTTGTGGAATTTACTAATTTTACAATATAAGCAACTAGAAATGCTTGTTTCAACATTAAATTAAATAATTGACCGTAGTAGGCACCTTCTTCAAAGAGTGTTTCCTACAATTTACATCTCAATTTCGTGTTCCTCGCAAACTACAGTAAAAACTCAGAAAATGGCAAATATTTCACTTCCTGCCCTTAAGCCTTAGCATCTAAAAAAATTACCACCTCAACCAACAAATTGGCACACCTTTTTTCTCTTCAATTATAAATGAAAACCCTTACTCGCAAAAAAATACAGAACGAGAAAATAAACAAAGTTCATTCACTCGACAGGTAACCCATTTAAATACTTGATCCTTAAAGTGTGGACATTACTCGACTAACCAGATAAAACAGCAACAACAATTGTAAATATACCTTGTATCTGCAGGTAGTTAAAAGGCAAAACGGCCGTTCATCGTGTCGACCCAATTTCCGGCAATTGTGCGGTCAACATTATTTACTCTAAGCCTATACAGTATTGTAAAACGGCTTTTGCTTGGTTCGTTAGGTAATAAAAATAAAACACACCGATGGTAAATCCTTTCTGTAACATTACCAAGACCAACTTCAGGATCTAGAATATTTCCTCGTTGTTCCTTCTTCTCGCCAAAAACCCCTTTGACTCGTACAACAACCGGGGCTAGAATTCGCGAAGGGTAACAACCTTTAGCGTATTGATTCCATTGAAAGGCAAAGTGCGCGTAAAAAAATGAAATAAAAATAAAACACCACCTCCGTGCCATTTTACAGCAGCATCCACCTTTGCCAGCATCGTCGCTCGTCGTCGTTGTTATAAGGGCCCAAAGGGAGCTCTCCCTGAATCGGGATGAAAAAAAAAATTAACACAAAATTTATATAAGGACGTGATGATGTTTTTTTTTCTTCTTCTTAGATACAAAAAAACGATGGGGATATATGTTTTATGAGAGGATATGCACTTGAATATTTTTTTTGTATTCCTTCACAACTCTTTGAATTGAAAATGCACACAAATGATGATGTACGACGAGTATTTATAGGAGCAGATGCGGGTAAAGGACATGCTGTATAATATCTAAATTTTGTACCATCAACATCAGTTTTATATTAAGTAAGGGCAAAGTAGTTCCTTTGCATTTGAATTTGAACATCTGATCCTGTAGGAAAGATTATTATAAAAAAAGCATATGTTCCCATATGTGCTTAGCATTCTGGAATTGAGTTCTTTGCCGAGAGGTGCTTTTTGTTTATGGAATGTTGATAATAATGAAGGATCCTTAAGAGGATTAGTTGGGTTAGGTTAGGTTAAGTTTTCTTTTTTTTCATTTATTTTGGCTTTTGAAAACAGCCAGACCGATGGGCGTGGTTGTAACACTAATTGAAGTGTCTGGAATCTTGAATTTCTTTTTTGATAAATTGAAAAGGTTTACAACGTGAACTTGTAATTTTGGAACTAGATTTGGGTTTTGAAAAAGCGATGAAAGTGACACAAACGTCGACGACTTTAATCTTATAATGGCCATCTTGTTGGCATGGTGATGCGCGGGCGATCATATCAATGGCCTCAATCAATCGCAGAGTTTGAAGTGAATGGTTTGATGATGAGTGCCGGCTAGCGTCAGAAAGTAAGAGTACTATACCCCACCAAATACATTATCATGTAAAATTTTGACAAGACGTGACTAAGACTTGCATGTCAATCGGATATTCAGATCTCATGAAGAGCCAAGTTTCAAAATCTATACGGCTTAACTTCAAAAACTCTGCACCTAAGTCAAAATATGTAGCTTTGCGGTTTCGCGACTATAAGAGCATGGCGAAACGGTCATGCCACATATTTTCTTTAATGAACTTTTGACTACATATCCCAAAAATTTTTATTATCTGCATAATTCAAACCCAAGTAAAAAGGGTTAAAAAAAAGACGAATTACTTTGAGAAAAGGTAGGTAGCGCTTCACTTGGCACGTCTTGGTGGGGGCAGATACCGAGGCATGCGGCAATCTTTTATTTGCAATAAATTAAACGTGGGCAAACGGAGAAGAATAAAAAAGGCACTGGAAAGAAGAGCAGAAGCTACGCAGACCAATGAAAATACATTGACTGTCAAATAGCTATCAACAAGCTTAAGTCCAAAAAGCTGCAAATGCCGATGGCATACTAGACGAGCTAATCAAACGTGGAGGACCACCATGTCATCTGCATAGATTCAAATCGAAGAGTTAATAGTCATACAGAGAGGTCTTTTATAAAAAAAAATAAAGTTGATCCTAAATAACTACCATGAGGGACACCGAAGTTGACAACAAATTTGTTGAATGTTCGTTATAGAAAAATACTTACACTGATGTAATATCTGTCTTTTTAGTAAGGTTTTCATTTTTAGAAACTTTTCTTGATAAGCGTTACATGGCACAGCTTGTCAAAGGCAGTAAAAACAGAAAAAACTTATCCACGGTCTTCAAATAGTAACAGTTGACTTCTTTTTCACAAAATCATGCTCTGTTGAACTACAATAAAAGCCAATAACTTGCCAATTTAAAAACAAATAAAACATCCTGCTTATCCAATAGAAGATCAACACGCCTTCAATTTTTTGTCAATTGTAACATACATATTGTATGTATGCTAGCGACTGTCAGCATACAGGACGTGTGATAATTTTGACCCCTCTCCACCTATCTGTTTGCCTATTTCTTTTTGATTGCATACCTGCAGTCAAAATTAGTGTTCAACCGATTGTCTTCAAACCTTTAAGGCATTTATGTTGAGTATAGGTAGTTACTTATGGGCATTCTATTTTCTATTACTCCAAAAAAGTAGGGGGAGTCCGGGAGACTTGAGCCACTTTTTGTTAAATCGTTCATAAAAATGTCCCTATTCATCTCAGACAGATGTTGCATACATCTTTGTAAAGGTACATTTATCTACTTCAAAATTAGCCTCATAAACTTTATGTACAGCCAAGTGTTTTTTGCAAAATGCAAAATAAGTGAGAACAGATTTTTGGCTCAAGTCTCCCGTTTAGCCGGGAGACTTGACCACCCTCTTGGGGAGACTTGATCAAGATCATACTTAAATATTTCGAGTAAAACAAAACAAAAGATAATAAAATCCGTTCATATCTTGTTAAATCTCAATTTCATTATATTTGAGGTGTTTTGTATGGACATAAAATCTGTATTAAACGTGTTTTATAAAAATAAAATAAATATCTTAATTCCTTATTAAAATCACAACATGTTAATTACTTTTCAATAGTTTCCTTGCAAAACACTACCTTGCGCTGCTCCTTCTTTTCTTTAATAATTCTAATAGCATGTTAATATCTAAAAAAGAATGAAATTCTTGCATTTTCAACACATCTGACATAGATTACCACAAAATCCTATGGTCAAGTCTCCCCATCAAAATTGGCTCAAGTCTCCCGCTCACGTTTTTTCGCAATTAATGATCAATAAATTTTATAAAATTCAAGATAGCTTGATTTTCTTTTAATGCTTAGAAAGTCGATTAAATGTTTTATGAGTACATGTCAACGTTTTTTACCTACCACGATAAATAAAAATTTTATCTTGAAAAACAAAAACAAAAAAAAGTTACTATTTTCGACCAAAAAAAAAGTTTTTGCATTCACCAGCCAGAGTAAATTGAGGATCTAGAATAATTTTTGTTTGCAAGTAGAACATCGAAGGATGAAAAAATTTGGTATACTCATGAGTCATTTGAGTGATATTTGAGTGAATTATTTAGAGTGGCTCATGTCTCCCATATGGTCAAGTCTCCCGGACTCCCCCTACTCTCTCTGGAATTATTATTTTTTGTATTTGGTGTAAAAACAAAAAACAAGCAACTCTTTTACAGGTTTCTACCTTTTTTCTTCTTTTCGTCACTCAAAGTAATGAGAATTAAGAAGATCGAAACCTAACAGCTCGGAATTAGGCCACACCCTTTTTCAAAAACAGAAATTTTAGCAGACACCAAATGATGAGAATCATGGAGAACAAATCAAAATAATTTTTCGATCAAATAATTCTACATACCTAAGCAATTGCGTTTATTCTGAAATCAGTCAGTTGCAGTTTGCTGCAGTGTACGTCGAATGTATTTTTTTTTTAATTAATTACATAATTTTATTTAAATTGTTTGTTCTTTTGTTAAGTATTAGCAAGGAAAAAGTTTGCTGTCAAACGGCATGCGGCCATTCGTTTTACGAGCTTTCAGGTTTCATACCGGTTTTGTTATGAAAATATCCGTACTTATCCCTGGACACAATCAAAGCAGAGTAAGTTAACGTTCTTCAATTAACAATTGACAAAGTCTTGCAATTATTGCACAACCATAGTTTTTTTTAAGCATCTACATTTTAGTTTTCGAAAGCACATCTCTTTGCCTTTAAAACTGTTCTAACAAGCAGCTACAGTCTTACTGTAAATTTTCGTTTTCCTTGTTTAATATCAACTTCAAAACTCGATTAAAAAGTAAACATATCAAACCTTTCAATCATGCCATGCTATAAAATCAAACTTTTCTCATTTTGACATTTTTGATTAAAAAAAAAAGCAATCAAGTTGATGTAAACTTAATTTAAAAACAAGAACTTTCGAATATGATATACTTCTTTTACGTTATCACTTCTTTCATGTACTGGAAAAGTGGAAAGACAAAATAAATAACAGTTGAAAAATGTTTCTCCGACAATCTTGAAGAATCAACAACCAGGAAAGTGGTTTGGGGTTGAAAACAACTGACCCAATTACTTACTCAAATTGTATTACATTGTCCTTTTTGGCGATAACATGTTAACAGTTCTTTTTCTTGAATACAAAAAAAAACCATCCCCTTTCGCAAAACAAAATAAAACCCATAACACCAAAAGGCTAATATTAAATTACAAACAACCCAAGCAAATAAAATACATATTTCTCGGAATTCATTTCCCTACCAAAGCAAAAGCAAGTCTCTTTTGAATAAATAAGCTTAAAAATAAAATTATATATCCTTCCATTTAAGGATTCAATATGTGAAAAAATAAACAATCCTTCGCAACAAACAAACAAAAAGAATCAGGTCACTGGCTAACGACCATCATAGCATTTCAATTCGAGTCTCATATAAAAGTGTAGCCAATTTCTAAC
Source organism: Sphaerophoria taeniata (assembly GCA_943590905.1). Taxonomy (NCBI): domain Eukaryota; kingdom Metazoa; phylum Arthropoda; class Insecta; order Diptera; family Syrphidae; genus Sphaerophoria; species Sphaerophoria taeniata. The sequence goes on from OX016541.1 coordinate 34,744,085, forward strand.
GATTTATTTAAGTCAGTTTAAGGCCAGCATATAGATATGTGGACCAAGATCCGGTTATACAGTAGTGTGTGAATGTGGATTCTTCTTGCAGTATGAGTTGAGTGTGTTTAGAAGATTATAAACAAATACCAGGAAGAAGAAAAAAAAGGAGATCAATGTCACATCATGTTATCATTTCAAAACTGAGAAAAAATACAAAATTTACAGTTCAGCATGCTGCCATTGCCAGCGTTCGTCGTTGAAATCCTCCATCATGTCTGATGTGTAATTTTTTTTCTCTTTTGTGTGGTGATAGAAAGTATCACATCGCATCACCACACCCATTCCCTGGAGCATATCAAAGGGGTCTTCTCTTCTATTTTTATTTTCGTTTTCCTCTTCTTCTATCGAAGAAAATATTTTCATCCGGTTGGTTTCTCCTTTTTTTTTTGTGTAGAAAACCAAACCAATTCCTTGCAAGGATTCATCCTTATCTCCATTTAAATTATTTTTCTTCTTACTTGCCTTCATAAATATGTGTGTGTTTTGCTTTCTCTTTAACGTTTGTTGGGCGCCATTTAACAGGGTGGGTGGTTTATGGATTTTATTACATCTCTCCCAATTCTGAAGCAATTCGCTAAATAGACGATAGTGTGTAGTCGGCTTTAAGTTGATTCCCTAAACTGTCTATTACTTTTTCGGTTGGTTCGTTGTCGTCGTATCGAGATAGGTTGACGAATGGGTCTGTCACCCGTCGAGCCGCCTAACAGAAGAAGCATACCAACGCCGCCGCCGAAGACGACATCACAAACCTCTGGGCGATTTTGTTGGTATAAGGAGAAAGTTTTGTTTTCCATCCCTTTCTATATTTTCTCTACACATCGCAAACGGTCTTACATAAATTTCTCAATGGAATTCCAAAATGCCAAAGGATATAAAAGAATTCAGCTTCACTCCCATTTCAGAAGAGGGTATTACATTAGAAATGTGGAAGGAAAGATGCTGCTAAATTGCAATGTACTTGAGATTGAATTTTGGTATTCCAACGGCTCCGAAGACGTTCGAGAGGGGGTTGTATGGAGACTAAGGACAAAATCCAAGGAGTGGTAGACGACACGGTGTGGCTGTATGATTGTGAAAACGACGACGTAGAAAATAATAAATAACATTTCTTCGTGCTTGCTCAGGTAAACACAAAAAAAAATGAGTTAAGCAGACCAAATGTACCATAACCCAGAGGGAGCATTGTTTATTCTTAAAGCGAGGTGCGATGGTTTAATTAAAGCTACTAGATGGCAGTAACAATGACAAAAGGGACGAATTTGTTAGAATTGGGAAGTTTTACGGGCCTCGATTAAGACCCAGTGAGCGTTGTGGCACCTTAAAACTTTTTGGAAAGTTGTTGGAATGATTTAAGACTGAATTATTGGCAGAATAAAGTTTAAGCCTTGCAACACCACGACAAGCACTCAAACCGACTTTTAATTGAACGTGAAAAGTTTAATGAGGGATAAAATATCGACGCAAAAGAATTTACGCGTTCAATTTGAGTTCGTTTTTGTTTTGAGTTTTTTTTTTTTGCTGTGGTTAGAAATTTGACCTATATATTCCTCTTAAGATCGATTGGAATTGGAGCAAGAAAATAAGTGGATGTAAATGGGTGGATATTTTTATTGCTTAAACCAAGAATTGGGAGTTTAGAAAGAGAAGGGAGGAAGCTTTTAGATGATTCCCCAAAAGAGAGGCTGATTTAATGGATGGCTAAATTTTATGTTTTTTTTAGGTTTTAAATGGTTATGATAATGGATTTCGGTAATTTAATTTGATTTTGTTTTTGTTTTTTGGTGAAGAAAACGAATTGGCAATATGAGTGTAAGAATGACCGACATTTATTGGTATGAATATTCTTCAGTCGAGTAAGTGCCACCTGCAACAGACACCAGACAGAGATTTTACTATGGTAATGGAATGGTCGACCCTCGGCAATTATTAGGACAGATTAAGGTATTCTGTTACGCAATTAACTCACTTACAAAGCATTTAAAACGAAAAATGTCATAATTTCCTGAAAATTCAGGATGATCCTCACCATCGTTCTGACCGATAAAATGTTTACCTTTATCTGCGCGGCAATCGAGATCTGGTCAGCACGGCCGATACATTTTCAATGAAAATTTTATTTCATTATAAAGTTTGGTCTTTGCCATTGAATTTGAAAACCAATATCATTCGAATGGCCCCTAGGGAGTTTCCGTAGCATGCGATTATTTTGACGTAGTTTTTAACCACTCTTTCTCACAAATTTTTCTCCAAAACTTGATTAAAGCTGGTTTGTAACGTGTTTAGAGTTCGGGAACAAATCGCGTAAACACGGTCTTTTACGTAGCCCCGCAAAAAAAAATCTAACCACGAAATGAAAGACAAGAAATTCGCATGGTATAGCACTTAAACCATAATTTAATTTGTTTATAAACAATTGAATAAAATAGCTTCGTGTTATATTAAAGCAAAAAAAAAACAGCATGAACAATCTAGAACTCACCGATTTCTCACATTATTGTTTTATTGAACCAAAAAATTATATGTACAATGTTACTTATTCCTAAAATTATTTAACACTTAACAATACAGGTAATTTGACACAAAATCGGCCTAAAAATCTACAATGACTTAATTTAAAATATTAATAAAATATAATATACCCAATTTCATAAACAAACACTAAAAGTTTTTAGCAAAAACCTTTTTAAATTTTATCAGACCCTTAAAACTTTTGAGTTTCACCAACTTGAAATGGGAAATTTCAGGGAAATTTTTGTCAAAATTGACATCCTCATGAAAATTATGTGAGTAAAAATGAGAAAGCGTTATATTCACTTTTTAAAATATTCAATGACACTTTTAAAATTTAATGAGTCAAAAATCGCCATTTAGTTTTAAAAAGTGTCTAAACGCTTGGTGAAACCAAAAAATCTCATTTTACGGTTTAAAAGCCTGTTTAGTGTTTAAAAGTTGTTCATGAAATCGGGCATTAATTATAATTAGCTTAAAATGTATTCCATGGCGTGGTTCATCTCAGGGTGTTCAGTCCTGGTTGTCCTATTGTTGGTTGGTTTGGGTTGGGTTGCGGCATCTAGCCGCGTTGATATGCTGACTTCAGGTCAGCATAAAAGGAAACTGCTTCAGCGTTGTCCGTTGTCAGTAGGTACGGGGGCGGTTGGGTCCAAATGTGTCTCGGCTAAATGGCTCAGTGCAAAGTGTATGGAATGAGTGTGCTTGGTTTGTGTCTTTGCTAAATGGAGTGTCGCCATCTAGTTGTGGTCAGGCAAAGCTGTTTTTTGTATGGGGGATGTGGATGGTGTCAGGGGTGTTGAATGTGTGTGGTTTGTGTTTGAGGTTGAATTTCGTCGATCGATCGATGGGGGGTGGTGGGTTGTGTCTGGGGTGGGTGATTGTGTTTTGGTTTGTGCATGTGGTGAGAATTAAATTTTGTTTGAATTTGAATTGTGTAACGGTTTTTTTTAATTAATTTTTGTTGAGTGAGTAAGAATGTAACTGATAAGAATGTTTATTTTTAATTTGTTTTGAAAATAGTATTGAGTGACTAAGAATATATATGTAATGTATTATGAATTTCACCTGATTGTGAGGGTAAAAAGGTGAAATGGTTATTAGTTCAACTTTACCTGTTGCATTGTTATAACGAATAAAAAAAAGAGATGTTTTGGTGTGAGAGATTGAAACATGATGAAACATTTTGTATATGTGAAGCGGCATGGGAAGAGATAAGATTTGCCGACATATCATTTCATGCAGAAACTTTCAAGCTTGCGGCAACACCTGAACATGGGGTGGAATGTACAATTCTTCATTTAAGAAACGGAGAGACTATACCTTCAATTTTATTTTTAAATTTTCGATTACAATTTCAACATTTACAACATGTACGTTTACGAGCTAAAGGTGGAGAAATTACTATATTTGGATCAATTTATCCAAATTCGAATGTTATTAGTCGAAACGAAAGAGATTATCCGGCTCTTTGTCCTTTTAATGACGCAGAACTAGTTAAAAAAAACGAAAAAAACCGACGACAACATAATGACCATCATTACGATCGTAATAAAGAAATATTATCAAAACAGGATGGCAAAAGTTATAGCATGCATACGATATCGACATAATAAACATTTATATTTTTGCTAGTTTTGATTTTGTAGTAAAAAAAAATAACCGACGACGACGACGACGACGACGACGACATTGAATTTATTTTGAGACGTAAAAAAGAGGTGATAATTATTGTATGAAATTTTTTTGTTAAATTGAATTTATTTTGGTGCCATAAGAAAAAGCTGATTGTTGTAAATACAAAAAAACAAAAGTCTTTGGTTTCATGATAAGAAACTAAATTCTATTTATTCATAATTCATCTAAAATACTAAAGCCACAAAAAAAAAGCTGTTATCAATTCAACAGAGGTATAAGAAAATTATTAAAGTATTATTATCGAAAACAGGATGTGGAACGACGACGACGACGACGACGACGACGACGACGACGACGACGACGCCTGATTATGGGCTTCGCCGTGAGATCGTTAATAAGGAAATACGACGCGAGTCGAATTTGAAAGGTCGAATTGAAAACGAGCCGCCGCGAACCCCATAATCAGACCACAAATACTAAAACCATAAAAAACTGATATCAAGGAGCAAACCACAAAAACTGATATCAAGGAGTAAGTTATAGTATGCATACGATATCAACATTGATATTTAAACATTGAATTTATTTTGAGGCGTAAAAGAGGTGATAATAATTATGTTTTGAAAAAACCCTAAGCATATAAAAGGCAATGTTTTTGGTGTTTAGAATTCAGTTTCAAATTAAAAAAAAGTAACAAACAACTTAAAAATGTTCAAGAAAATTAACAAATTTTTAACTGAATTTGAAGCCGTTATCTGGGATTTCCCAGATCGGATAACTGAAATCAGAGAAGCGATACGAGTAGCTGAGGAGGACTGTCCCAGGGCAGCAATCCATTGGCAGATATCATTGAAGAAAGCGAGGGTTGTGGCAGCCCTCGTCATCGCCCTCTATGAAGAGGCGACAAACAATTTTGAAACAGATTACATCCCAAACATCCCACGGGATGTATTTATAATTATTAATTTAATTTATTATTAAAAATTATAAATTGTATAAAATAAAAAATAAAAATAAAATAGGTGAGGGTTGAGGCAGCCCTCGTCATCGCGCTGTACGAGGAGGCCAGAATTAATTTCGATACAACCCCGGACCTGCCAAGGGACATATATCTAATTTCTATGTTAGATTAACTTAAACCGAATAAAAATATATCCATACAATCAAACTTTTTTTGTTTTTATTTTAACGCTGGAGTTGGGATTTTACTTGTTGTTTCCTGTTCTTGTTGTTGTTAATTCATTTTACAGGTTGAAGATTTTGAGGCTGTCATTTGGGGGGTTTGCCAGAAAAATAGAGGAGAATTAAATCTGCCGAGGAGGGCTGTCACATGGTTGTGGTTGATTTATTTTTACATTAGGGGGGAAATCAGGGAGGCATCCATTGGGGATGCTGTGGAATAGTCGTCCCATTGGAAAACACTTCAAGCTACAGAAAGCTCGAGTATGAAATAAAAAGTAATATAAATAAAAAATAATTTTTTTAAAATATGTTGTTTTTATTTTTATTTTTATACAATTTTAGATAAAAGGAAAACATTTTGAAGTGCACAACAATTTGAATGATAGTGACATTTTATTTGGTTAGGGTAATTTCTTTTTAGTTCCTTTAAATTTGGACAGTTAAAAAAATCTTCAACGTTTTTGACTTCCACATTCTCATTATTAAGTAATTCCGTCAACCATTGTTTTTTTTCCATTCCCTTAACGTAGACGGTTCCATTTTGGATTTTGTCCTGAAGAAATTGTTTAATCCTTGTGAAACTAATGCATCCTCCATTCCAGCTCAGTCTATGATAATTATTGTACAACCAATGCGCTTGTTTTTTAGCAGCTGTGGACAATTGACTTAAAGTGCATGGTGGTGTGACAATGAAATGGCAATATTGTCCATCATTCAGTATAGCTAGTTCTTTCAAAATAAAGTCTTTATTAAAAACTCCATATCCTTGAAAGTCAACAATAAAAATATCCATAACTGAGGTAATAACTAGAAAAAGTATGTATATACTGGACAAAGTCACTTTATTAACTGACAAAATTATAATTCAGGTCTTTCATTTTAAGTCAGTTTGTGAACTTCTCCGGTGATTGGATTATATTCAACTATACGATCATGAAGAATCAAACAATATGCAGTTGTTAAAGGTGGTACATTATTATTTGTTTTTAGCTCAATTTTTACATCCACTGGTCCACTTTTGATTGATTCATTTTGTCTAGAACAATCAAATACTATAATTGGTGCTGTTTCTTTAAAATCTTGTCGTGATAGAAGCGGCTGCGACTGTTTTTGATAGTAAGATTGTTGGAATTTAGTGTACATTTCATAAAGAACTGCATATCTATTTGTTTTAAAATTAAGATTTAAGTCTTCACGAGGATAATATTCTGAATTTAAATGCAATCTTGCATTACTTATATCACAATGGTCAAACTTGCTACTGTCCTTATGTTTTTGATTTTTCCTATCAGTTTGTAGAGCAATAATAACATATCTAGGCTTCTCCAGTTGAGTTGATGTTTTGACAGTCCATACGTGATCAGTTGTGGATGGTAGAGTTGGATATTCATACATTTCCCAATTCCGAAAATGAATTTCAATTGGTTTTGTTTGTATTTGTTTTAGCAATTTTAGCTTATTAGAATCAGATAAAGTTATATGTGGAACTCTCCATTGTAATTTAAAAATAGAAAATTTTACGTCTTCTTTGATTTCCTTGCTTTCCTTGATGCAGTAAGCGTTTTCATTAGTTCGAGCACGAATTAGGATTAGTTCATGCCTTGCATTTACAATGACTTTCTTATAGTCTTCAGCGAATCCTAAGAGATTTTTGAGAGGTATACAGAAATTAAAAGTACCCGATGTGACCGTAGTATTAGTATTAGTAAACCAAGATGCATTTTCTAAACTTTTACTTTCATTTTCATTTAAGGATAAATAGTTTTTTAATGTTGTTGTAATGCCTACGTTTTTATTGTTCTCAATATCCACACCGTTGAGTTCATAATGTATTTCCTCGAAAAGAAAGGCTACAGCGTTATTAGTTAATTTTGCTAAAGAAGAAACGGTTCCATCGGTTTGAGTTAGGCCTCCCTCTAGATAAAGGTAGCTTTCACTAGGCAAAATGCATAAGTCCTGTTGTTGTATAGGAATACGTATTTCATCACTCGGATTAAATGACTGAAGGAATGGTGAATAACTATGGTATTCAATTTTGGTAACGCTATTATCATCGATGGGGCCATCAGTAATATTCAAAATGTCATGCATATTGATTTATTATTTAAGTTTAAGTTTCAATCCTAATTGACGAAGATAAGCTTTGTTTTCTGGAGATAGTTTTGATCTTGACGGTTTAATTGCCTTAGGTAGACTAATTGCATGATGGTGTTTGTTGTTTGTTATATTATTACTATAGATTAACATAGTTTTATGCTGGAGTTAAATGTAATCGAACTGTTATTCTTTCTCCTCTAAAATCAACTATTTCTCCGTCTTGGTCAACGAGTTTCAATGTAACAGTACTTATTCGTTTGACATTCACTGGTAAATAGATTACATTTTTTGGAACTTCTATGATTTTATACCCTGCTCCTACTTGCGGAGAAAACTCATGTAAAGTATGCAAAAGAGTGTTATTAAAATAAGTTCCTGTTATTATATTACATTCAATACGTATTACGTTTACATTGTTTATATCAACAGGTAAATCGGATTCATATGCAAAACCATGCTCAAGTATAGATTTTTTGAAACCTAATAATTTTCCAATAGTCCTTTCTTTATCGAAATATATAGTTTCGGATGAAGCGATTTCACATTTCATTGTATTACTATTTGCTGTTAATTGAAAATTTACGACAGAATTTTTACTTTCGAAATATTCCTCAACATATGCTTGAATATCTTCTAATTCATATGACCCTACGGGGATTTCAATAAGGTGCTTTCCAATGTGCAATAAGTTGTTGCGCTCATCAATATTCGGTATAGAATTATAGGAATGAAAATCAATTAACCCACAAACGTAGTCTTTATCCAAGTTAATTGGTGGAAAATATTCGGCAGATAGAACTGAAGAGTTTCCGCTTAGTGTAAGTGTCAACGACATGATGATAAAAAACACAATGAAATAATTTGTATTTAAGTCTCTTTATTTATTTAAAACAACAGGCTAATAAAAATTTCAAGCATAAGTGTCCACAGTTAAAAGATTCATAACCTTGATATTGTGTATAATTGTATTTAATGTTATCACCTAAATAGTTTATAATTTCAATGGGAGGTTGAAGATTCCCAAAGCTATCAAAATATTCAATTTGTTTGCCTTTTTTATAGTACGCTACCCAATGTGTTCCTGAACTGTTTGAAGAATCAAGATTAACAATTCCACACTCGTTGTTCTTTGGCTTAGTTTTAGGTAAATTGTCACGCATAAACACTCCTCGAAAATTTGGAATAAATTTTTTGGAAAAATTTGTCAAATCTATTTCATTTAATGCACGATTGGGTAACGAACTTAGAAGTTTTTTGTCTGAGGCTGTAAATAAAGTCCAAATCCATTTTTATAAGGTTTAAGATGTAAACCATGCCCAACGGCTATAGATTCCATTTTAAGATTGTGACGTTGTTTTTCTTCGAGGTCTTTTTTAGCCATGCTTATATCGTTGACAGCTTTAACTACACCTGAAGCTCCACCTGTTAACGCTCCAAGAGCTGATAACCCAGCGAATAAAGGAATTAGAAAGGGAACAGCTCCACCAACTTTTGGAACTGGTATAATTCTCGGGACTTTAATATTTTTCCCCTTGTCAATGGTTTTCTTAGCAGTTGATATTGCTGTTTTAATAGTTTTTTCCAAACATACAGATTTTTTACGCTTTTTAAGCTTATCTTCAATCATTTTGATCATTTTTTTAAATGACAGTTGTTTAGATTTCATATTGGGTTTTCTTTTATTTTTTTTTGGCTTTGTCGTTTTATTCTTTAAGTTCGAACAACCCATTCCAAATTTAACTTTTGCTTTCATGAGGTTAGTAACTAATAGCGCATTTGCTCGCTCAGCTATACTTGCGTCTTTCGATTTAACACGTTGCCAGGCCTTTTCAGCTAAGATTCTATCAGCTTTATGTCGATCAGGTGTATTTTTAAACTTGGAATAAGATATGTCATGCTCTTTGCATGCTTGATCAAGAAAATTAATTCCAGAATCTCCGCGAGCTAAACGTTCGTTAAGTTTTGTTCCTGGCCCGCAATATTGATAACCCGGTAGATGTAGTTCAAGCGGAAGCTTGTTAATCAATGAGTTTAATAAACCTCCTCCTCTTCTTATATTTTGGATAATGTTTGATTTTTTCGAATAGTCAAACATTTTTTACATTTTTAAAATTATATGTTGACGTAAGAATAATCCGACTCAATATGATGCTTTTTTTTAATATATACTACATTTATATAAAAAACTGGTTTAGTTTACATCAAAATGCGTTTTGTTAAACAAGCTTGTCGATTACCAGTGGAAAATGCCGATCTTTCTACAATTGCAAAGGTCAAGCAAAAACACAGTGAATTGTTTCCAAACAGTATAAGAGGTTTAATTACAGGGCCCTCAAACTGTGGGAAAACCAATGTCATGATGAGCTTACTATTACACCCAAATGGATTAAAATTTGAAAATATATACTTATATTCTAAATCCCTACATCAACCAAAGTATACATTTTTGGCTGAAGCAATTAAACCAATAAAGAATATGGGTTTTTTTACTTTTTCCAATAACAGTGATGTAATTCCACCTGAAGAGGCTAAACCAAATTCCATATTTATATTTGATGACATTGCCTGTGAAAAACAAGACACAGTACGAAAATATTTTAGTATGGGGCGACATCATGACATAGACAGTTTTTACTTATGTCAAACGTATACAAGAATACCGAAACACTTAATTCGAGATAATGCAAATTTCCTCATAATTTTCAAACAAGACGAAATGAATTTAAAACATATTTACAATGATCATGTAAATTCAGATATGACGTTTAAATCTTTTCAAAATGTATGTGCAGAGTGTTGGAATACAAGTTTCGGTTTTATGGTTATCGATAAGGACAGTCCTTTGGATAAAGGTCGTTATAGAAAAGGTTTAGATTGTTTCATTAAGCTTTAAATTTAGTGTTTTTACACTTATCACGGCATATGTAAAGCATTGTTCAGCGAGAGCAGAACAAAACAGTTTAGAGAGAAAGAGAGAGAGAGAGAGAGATTTTCTGACAGTTAAAAACAGCTGTTTAAAACAGTTGTACAAACCAGTTAATAACGGTAAACAAGCGGTTCAATAGCAGTAAGAAGTGTAGAAAAGCGGTTTAATCCGGTTATACGAGCGGTTCAAAAGCAGTAAGAAGTGTAGAAAAAGCGGTTTAATCCGGTTATACGAGCGGTTCAAAAGCAGTAAGAAGTGTAGAAAAAGCGGTTTAATACGGTTATACGAGCGGTTCAAAAAGCTGCATACGGATAAACTATCGATACAAGTAATGTTATATGAAAGTAATACACATCGGCTTGACGAAAAAACCATATCAGTACAAAATAAATTAAACAAATTCGATGCACATTATTCATCAGTTAAATCCAGTAATCATAATATTAAATTCAGTCTAAGACCCATTGAGCGATTTTTTCAACAGCTAAGAAATTTGTTCACCTGTTGTTTATGTATGAAGGAAAAATTAAGTAAATAATAATAATGTTAAATACAGACGAAAAAGTAACAAAAGAGTTAATCAAAACAACAGATGCTCTACGTAAGAAATATAAAGCTCTTAAAATTGGTAGAGCCACATACGAAACTCAAATTGAAGAATCTCTGAAACCTATTACGAAACCATTAAATGAATTGGTAAATAAATCAAAGCAAAAAGAGGACAACTACCATCAGGATTACTTTAAGAAAAATCAAATTTTTCAAGAGAAAAATGAACCCATATCCGAACAAAAAACAAAGTCACAACAACAACAACAACAACAGATTGATCTTGTGAAGAAAAAACTTTTCACAGATGCAGATGAAACACCTAAGTCTTCTAATTCTAGAGACTTTTTATTATCTGCAACAGATAGCAATACATCAGGAAGAAAGAAAAATAAACGCCGCCGATTAACAGAAAAAAACAATACACAAATATACCAACTACCGCATGAGTATACAAAATTATTTACAAATAACCCAGATGAGCTTGATAAAACGTATGGCGTTTATTTCAAAAAAGGAAAATATTTTATCGGCAACGAAGAACTTAGTTTTCTTGATGATAAACATTTTAAAGTCAAAAATAAAACCTTCGAGGGAACAAGAGGATTGAATGAACTGTTATTGAAAAAAAAACCCCATGAAAACACTTACACTGATACAGATTTAAAAAATTACAAAACCATATTATATGATACTAATGCTTATAGAGTCGGATATGATTCAAGAAATCAAATAAACGGGAATAAGGGTCAAAAATATAAAATAATAAAAAAGCTATTAGGATTATCCGATACTGAATCAAAATCATTTTCACCAATACCAATATCTGCATCACCAACACCATCACATCAGCTATCGCATTCAGGAAGTGGTCTAATGCAGCTTTCACATTCCAAGAAAGAATATGTATATTGGGATGACCCCAATGAGCTTGTAGATCGAATTAGACTTCTGATTGCTTCGCAACAAGCCGGGCACAGTAATCATTCAAACGAAATTATTTCAATAATTGAAGAACTTAGAGAATCCAATATAATTGAATAATCAAAAAAAATGAGCGTTGATAAGTTTGGTCATTATTCACTTACCCCATCCTCACCTAGAGGACTCAGGGGAGAAAAAGGACCACCTGGACCACCTGGACCACCGGGACCACAAGGAGAAGGTTTTCTTAAAACAAAAAATGACGATTTTGATCTAAATGGGAAACGATTACAAAACCTTCACGAGCCAATAGAAAAATCAGATGCTGCTACAAAACAATATGTTGACCAAGAAATAGAACGTATGAAAAATTACTTTTCAAAAAATGAGTTTGATGATAAGACAAAAAATGAGCTTGAGGATAAGACAAAAAATTCGAAAAACTAATATCATTTATCGTTGAGATATTGAACGTAAAGGTTTTCAATCATGTCTAACATTAATTATAAAATAATAGTAGAAGAAATCAAAAAGTTTCTGCAGGATTATAGACATATCATACTTGAAGAACACTTTGAGGAATTATTAAGCAACATTGACTTTTATACAAGATTTGTCAATGTATCCTGCAAGACTTCAAATTACGGATGTCATTTCGAGAACTGTCCTTGGTCATCTAACGCATGCCGAATGGGACCTGATACCTGTGCATGCTACTTGCTTGAAAATAGATTACTTAGAACAAAAAAATTAATAGCATTATATAAAAGATTGAAAAAATAAAATGTATTATTATTTTTCTTTGTGTCCTTCAGAATGTTTACCTTTTTTAAGCAAAAGTTATATAAAATAAAAAACAACATATTCTGTACATTTCCTTATTTTTTATTTTAATAATTCGTGATAAAAAAGAATTTTTTATCGAAAACAGGATGGAGCAGGTTATAACATGCATATGACATCAACATAATAAATATTTCTTGGGTGGTTTCGAGATAAGAATAATTTTCATGAAATTTTTTGTGGTTACAAAAGCTAAACAGGATGGAACATATCATGGCATGCATACGACATTAACATTAATAAACATTTCTTGGGTTTCGAGATTAAAAAATTTGAATTTATTTTTGAGAGATGCAAAAAAAAGAGGTGATAAGGTTTGAAAGCAATGAATTTATTTTGAGGCATAAGAATGCTGATTGTAGTAAAAACAAAAACAAAACAGTCTACGGTTTCGAGATAAGAATAATTTTCATGAAATTTTTGCGAGTATAAAAGCTGAATGTTTCTAAGTTGCTCAGCATTACAGTCATTACAGTGCGTGTTAATTGCGATTTTTTCAAAGTAAAAAAGTTTTCTTTATTAATTTCAAAAAAATGTCTTTCTTGAATAAAATTAAAAAATTGGTAAAAACCGATAAAGACGTGCAGTTTAAAAAACCATTGTCTAGCTTATCAAAACTAAGCTTAAAAAAACGGTTTCCAATTGTAAAATCAAAAAGGATAACCACAAAATACGGCCCGCAAATTATGCTTGAGCTCGATGAATGTTGTGTGTTCCTACCAAAACGATGGAACTCACAGCTAACTGATAAAGATATCAGTGAGCTACCAAAATGTAGCTTCGAAGTGGTCGAGCCGACGGGGACAAATTCGTTCCACATCGACTTTCACTCGAAGGACGAAAACCAGAAGGAAGAAGATGAAGAAGGAGAGCAGGATGAACAACAACAACAAGAACAACAACAACAACAACAACAACAACAACATCAGTCACAACAGCAACAACAACAACAATATGATGTAAACAATTCAAATCCAAATTTATTTTTTGATAGCGAGCATAATTTTCCAAACTCGCAAAAAAGTTTGTTCAATCTTTTAAAATAAATGTTTTTAAAAATCTTTAAAATAAAAATAAAAGTTTTCAATATGTTGTAAAAAAAAATGTTTCAAATGTTAATAAATGTTTTTTCAATCTTTAAAATAAAAATAAAAAAATTCATTCAAAAATAAAAAAAATGTTTTTTTAATTGATTTTTTACAGAAATTTATTATTTTGAATGACCAGGAAACCAAAGTCAAGAGATTCAATTTGAGAGGACGAAAAATTGATTTCTCTCTGAAACCAGTCCCCAATAATGAAGAACCGACATCATGGATTCGAAGTGGTGTTGAGGATATCCTCACACTAGCTGTAAGTGGTCTTGACCCCGATGATAAGGTCGGGTTGACGTTTGGAGGTAAGAATTTTTCCAACCTTAAGGGTAATGGGTGGATTAATTTCAAAAATTGTTCTGAACTGCGCTTCTCCGATGTATGGGAAATGATGACGAAAATTTTCCAAAGCAACTCCGAAGGAATAAGTACTGATGATTTTACTTTATCAGTTACATCTGTACACATGCCAACTGGAAAAGGCAAAACAAGAAAATCTTCCGAAATGTACAACACCTTCGAAGAAGAATGCATTATGCGAAGAGGTATTATAACCATTCGAAATAATGACAATTTATGTCTGCCAAGAGCATTAATTGTTGCCAAGGCATCTGCAGACAAAGAACTAGCTTTCAAAAATGTTAGAAGAGACATTAACAAAGTGCAGACTAAACGAGCAATAAAACTTATAGAAGAAGCTCGAGTAACCATACCAACATCAGGTTGTGGTATAGACGAATTGAAATTGTTCCAAAATCATATGAAGGACTACAAAATTACTGTATATGAATATAGAACCAAGGGTAGAAAAATTCTATTTGAAGGAACTCCAAATGAGAAGAAAATTAATCTATTGTATTACAATAATCATTACAATGTGATTACCTCCCTTACTGCTGCATTTTGTTGTTCATATTATTGCGAAAACTGTCATGTACCGCACAATGAAAAAAAGAAACGTCATCAATGCACCAAATTGTGCTCTCAATGCCAACACTCCCCAATATGTCCAGAGACAAAGAAACAAATAACATGTTCAGATTGCAATCGCATATTTAAAGGAACTAATTGTTATGACAACCATAAAATGTCCGGGTCATCAGGAAAAAATTCCATTTGTGACCAAATAAAAAGATGTCAACTTTGCTTAAGATGCTATGGTGGTGAACGAACTCACATTTGCGAAGAGTTCTTCTGCAAACATTGTAATAATCATGTATCAAAAGGGCATTTATGTTATATTCTCCCCAACACCAAAGAGCCTAATCTTAAAAACATATTGTATATATTTTATGACCTAGAGTGTCGTCAAGAAAAAATACTTGAATATGATCATGATGTGGAGGAGGAAAGTACGATAAAACAGCATGAACCGAATTTGTGCGTTTATCAACACAAATGTGATCAGTGCATAGATCATGAAGATATGCATTTTTGTGAAATATGTAAATTCTCTATGAACATACTAAAGGGAGAAATGATAATAACCCAATTTTTACATCATGTACTTGAAATACGAAAAGTATTTAAGAAAGTAATAGTGATTGCTCATAACGGACAAGCCTATGACCATCAGTTCATTCTCAACTATATTTTGCAAAAAACACAATTAACCCCTGAACTAATTATGCGAGGAACAAAAATATTGGCAATGTATCTTGGTAATGTCAAATTCATCGATTCAATTAATTACTTTCCCATGGCCTTATCAAAACTCCCCAAAGCCTTTGACTTAGCTCCAGTTCTTAAAAAAGGCTATTTTCCGTATTTATTTAATACTAAGGAAAATGAACATTACATTGGAAAATTGCCATCATCGGAGTTTTATTGCCCAGACTCTATGAGAACAGAAGAGCGTGATAACTTCATGAAATGGTATTCCGAACATAAAAATGATAACTTTGATATGCAACATGAAATTGTAGAATACTGCAAGAGCGATGTAAAAATATTAACAGGAGCTTGTCGAAAATTTAGAAAATTATTTTTAAATCAAAGTAATGTTGAACCATTTTTAGAAGCCATAACAATTGCCTCAGCATGTAATCTTGTATTCAGACGGAACTTTCTGCAACCGAATACTATTGGTTTAATACCTAAGTTTGGATACAGATGTATAGATAACCAATCTATTGAAGCAATTCAGTGGATGATTTTGGAAGAGAAAAAGAGAAATATTAATATCAAACATGCATATAAAGGCAGAGAAGAAGTAATTAATGGGGTAAAAGTAGATGGCTTTTGTAAAGAAACAAATCAAATTTTCGAGTTTCACGGATGCTACTTTCATGGTCATCCTCTTTGTTTGAAACACCAACGCGATGAACCTTTACATGAGAATGAAACAGATACGTTAAATCTAAGATATGAGAGAACAGTAGCCAAGACTGAGCGTTTGAGAAAGTTTAATTACGAAGTAATTGAAATGTGGTCTTGTGAATTCCAACATCTTCTTAAGAAATTGAATAAAGAAGAATTAAACTTTGTTAATACACATCAATTAATAGAAAACGCCCCACTAAATCCGCGTGATGCGTTTTATGGGGGACGAACTGGAAACTCATTCAACTACTACAAATGTAAGAAAGATGAAAAAATTAATTACATAGATGTTTGCTCTCTCTATCCATGGGTGTGTAAAACTGGAAAGTTTCCAATTGGTCATCCTAAGGTTCATGTATATGGCGATGAAAACTGTTCAGCAACAAAACTCGAAAATATGAACGGGCTTGTAAAATGTAAAATTCTTCCTCCTGAGCACCTTCTTCATCCGGTATTACCGATTAAACAAAACCATAAGTTGATGTTTTCCTTATGCCGTTGCTGTAGCGAAGAAAAAAATGTTGGCCAAATTTGCACTCATTCCAATGAGCAAAGAGCATTAATTGGAACTTGGGTAATCGATGAAGTTTTGAAAGCAGTCCAAAAGGGGTATGTTATAATCTGTGTTTTTGAAATATGGGAATATGAAGTAATGCAATATGACTTAGAGAAAAATTCTCAAGGTCTTTTCACTGCCATGATGAACAAATTTCTGAAAATCAAACAAGAAGCATCAGGATGGCCAAGTGAATGTTCAACTTACCACGAAAAGGAAAAATATATAAATGATTTTCTAGCCAAGGAAAATATTCAACTGGAATATTCTGAAATTTGCAACAATCCTGGCAAAAGGTCACTGGCTAAGTTGATTTTGAATTCATTTTGGGGAAAATTTGGACAGCGTGAAAATCAAGTTCAAACAATAATTTTGAATGATCCTTCATCATTATTTCACCTACTTACACATCCATCGGCAGAGGTAAAACATATTCTACCAGTAAATGAAGAAAATATTGTTGTCAACTTTGAAATGAAGGAAGAAGCATCTGACTCCTTATCAACAGTCAATGTTTGCATTGCTGCGTTTACAACTGCACAAGCTCGTCTTAAACTCTACAGTTATCTTGAGCGTCTAGAGGAAAGAGTTCTCTACTATGACACAGATTCTGTTATATATGTAAGCTGTCCTGGACAATATCAACCCCCAACTGGTACATTTATCGGCGATATGACAGATGAACTAGAAAGCTATGGTGTTGGAAGCTATATAACGGAGTTCGTAAGCGGAGGCCCTAAGAATTATGCCTATAAGGTATTTAGTACTGATAGCAATAGTGAACAGGTGGTCTGCAAGGTCAAGGGTATTTTTCTAAATTATGAATCATCACTTAAAGTCAACTTTGATTCAATTAAAAATGCAGTATTGAATTCTTCTTCTTCACTAGACAACAATATAATAATAAAGACAAACAACATTCGGAGAACTAAAGGACATGAAGTTATTACCATACCGGAAACAAAAACATACAAGCCCAGAGCAGAAAAACGTCGATTTTTGGAAGACCATAGCTCTCTACCATACGGGTATAAAAGATAATTTTCAAACTTTTAAGTAATTCCTTAATCTTGTCAATAGCATTAGCATTATATATATAAAAAAATTGAAAAAATAAAAACATACTTAAAACAAATGCATTATTAGTTTCTTTCATTTCAAATAAAAATGAATAAACGAGAAGTTGTCGAAGAACTTCATAAGCCTACTCGGAAAAATTTTCCAAAGAGAAGAGTAGTTATTAAGGGGTTAGACGAATTGTGGCAAGCAGATCTAGTGGAAATGATTCCATATTCATCAGAAAATAGAAATTTTAAATACCTTCTCACAGTTATAGATACTTTTTCTAAATTTGCTTGGGCTGCTCCTATTAAAAATAAAACAGGTTACGAAGTCACTACAGCCTTACAGAACATATTCAATAAAGGCCGTTGGCCCAAGAATTTACAAACAGATGATGGAAAAGAATTCTTCAATCGAACGTTTCAAAACCTAATGGATAAATATAAAATCAATCATTATTCAACGTATACTCATCTTAAGGCTTCCATTGTTGAACGATTTAATCGAACCTTGAAAACTCATATGTGGAAGGAATTCGCTGTTTATGGTAATTATAGGTGGATAGATATAATAGCACAACTTATTGAAAAATATAATAATACAAAACATCGTACCATAAAAATTAAACCATCTGAAGTTAATGCTGAAAACGAAAAACAACTACTCACCAATATCTATGATTACATTAAAATACGTGTTAAACCTAAATTCAAAATTGGAGACCTGGTCAGAATAAGTAAATACAAACATGTATTTGAAAAAGGATACACTCCTAATTGGACAACAGAGATCTTTAAAATTGTAAAAGTAAAACTTACTAATCCAGTTACTTATTTGTTAGAGGACTATCAAGGAAACCCTATTAAAGGAGGATTTTATGAACTGGAACTGCAAAAAACAAAATTTCCTGATACATATTTAATTGAAAAAATCCTTCAAAAGAAAAAAAATAAAATATTTGTAAAGTGGTTGGGATTTTCTGACGATCACAACTCCTGGATACCTATTCCAAAAGTCAAGAAATAAAAAAAAATCCACGATATTATATTTTAAGTAATAAAAAATTCTTTTATTTAATTACAAACGTTATTTTTCTTTTCCTTAAACCAAATTTAAGAAACATTCATTGTATATCCATGTTTCAATCCTTTGAAATCTATTAATTCTACATCGGATTTATATTCAAGATCCTCTTTCATAAAAATTTCAACTTCTCCATTACTCAACACTCTCTCTGTTTCATATTCATGATATTCATAACACTTAATGCTAAGAGTGCGCAAATTATAATTACTGTCATATGTACATCGAATGGTTAATACTTGGTCATCTTCAAACTCCAATCTAAAATGTCTATAAAATATGTCTTTACTTTGAATAATTCCTGATATTTCGAGCTCCTTTTTTATCAAATCTTGCCTAAACTTCTCGATTGCTTCTTCCACAGTTACGATATTGTGTTCCACCACAGGTTTCGAGGTTGTTGTTGTTGTTGTTGCTGCTGCTGATTCGAACAAAAAAGGTTGGTCATTATTTGGTAATGACATATCTACTTTTGACCCATTTTTAAGGATTCCAGCAGGAAAATAAGATAACAGTTTAAATGATAATCCGATTGTTACCGAATCATTATTGGGGAGATTAAGTGCAAACGTTAGATTATCCGAAGCGTTTGTTTGATTTAAACCAATACCTATCGGAATTGATAATACAAAATTCAGAAATATTGTACATGTAACAATCAATAAAGAGTTTAAAAACATTTTCAAAACTTTTCCTAAAACAAAATTAGAAGTTTGTCAATCAAAAGATATATAAAGACTAATTAACAATTATCATCATGTCCATGTCATATCCATCCCTACCTTTCACATTTAACCACTCCCCCGCACCAACCATCCCCTTCCGCCCCTCCAAAACAAAACACTCAACAGTTTTTTTATTTTCAAAAAAACAAAAAACACAATAAAAACCGTTACACAATTCAAATTCAAACAAAATTTAATTCTCACCACATGCACAAACCAAAACACAATCACCCACCCCAGACACAACCCACCACCCCCCATCGATCGATCGACGAAATTCAACCTCAAACACAAACCACACACATTCAACACCCCTGACACCATCCACATCCCCCATACAAAAAACAGCTTTGCCTGACCACAACTAGATGGCGACACTCCATTTAGCAAAGACACAAACCAAGCACACTCATTCCATACACTTTGTACTGAGCCATTTAGCCGAGACACATTTGGACCCAACCGCCCCCGTACCTACTGTTGTCAATTTCTCGGGGATATCCATGGCACTCAGGTACCTTGGTTCGGGATGTCGTTCCTCGTTGGTCATCCTTCTCATCAGCGGATTGAGGTGGTTGGTAACGTTTTCCATCATCTTTCTAGCTGCGTCAACTAGAAATATGTCCAGTGGCTTGATCCGGGCTTCCTCGTAGAGCCGCTTATTGCTGTAGTACTTGCGCCTTTGCCTATCAAAATGTAGTCCAGTGCAAATTCTTAGCAGTTTCTTTTCGAATAAAAGAAGTTTCTGCATCGCTGTCTTCGAAATCGTAAACCAGTCTGGAAAGCAGTAGCTGATCACTGGCCTGAGGAGTTGCTTGTAGATCAGAAGCTTGGTTGGCTTACTGAGTCCGGTCCTCTTCTTCAATAGGGGATTGATGCGGTGGAAGGCTAGGTTGGCTATGGCAAGCACAGCTCTTGAGTGCGGGTTGAAAGCGAAACAGCTCGTTGAAGTTAATTCCCAGGTATTTGGCGTTCCTTTTAGATTTGATGGTTGATCCATTAGGGAACTTCAGTGATAGGTTCCTGCATGCTGCCACCGATCTTCAGCGGCTGCGGTTGAAAACCGGTCTCCTGAAGCAGACCAACTCCGATTTGGCGGTGTTTATCCTGATTTCCCATTTGGTGTAGTACTCGTAGAGTCTGCATACGTGGGCTTCAACCTTTCGGATTGCTAGGACAGATGAGATGGATGAGGCGTATGTGAGAAAGTCATCTGCAAAAAGAAGATTCTCACAGTCTGATGGCACAGGTTGGTCCGACGTCATTAAGCTGTAGAGAAAGGGTCCGTGCTTCGATCCCTGCGCCACTCCAGCCAAAATGTTCCTTGTTGTTGATTTCTTGTTATCAACTTCCACGAAGAATTTCCTGGAAGAAAGAAAAGAAAATAACATTTTGATTAGTGCCTGAGGGATACCTAAAATACGGAGCTTGTGGATGAGAGCCTCAATCCAGACGCTATCGAATGCTTTCTCAACATCCAGAAAGCATCCTACTGTAACACGGTGACTGTTGAGAGCTGAGGTGACGTCGTTTTGGAATTTCACCAAGGGATGTAATGTGGAGTGACCTTTGCGAAAACCAAACTGCATTGCGGGGATGATGCTGCGCTCGTTGCAAAATCTTTTCAGTCTCCTGAGTATAATTTCCTCCAGAATCTTGCTCATGTTGTTAAGAAGGGATACAGGCCGGTAGTTGCAGACCAGGTTGCTTGCTCCTTTCTTCGGGATGGCCACGATTTTTGCTGTTTTCCACTTCTGTGGAAAGTTGTTTATGCAGTTGTTGATGATAATCGCTAGAATTATCATCCCAACTTGCGGAAGTTTCTTTATTATAAAGTAGGAAACACCATCCATTCCAGTTGATTTCTTTGGCCTAAGACTGCCAATGATTTCTGCAATCTCCTCGTGATTGCAGAATTGCAGGTGTTCTGCTGGATCATCAGCTGGACAGGCATCGTTGAACTGAACTGCTTCAGTATTGGGTTCCTGGATCAATTGGATGGAGGCGTCGATTTCCATACGGAAGGCTTGGTCTGCTGATGGAGAAGTGTGAAGGTGTGAAGCTTTGCTCAAAGTGGTTGGCAAAGGCTTCGGCCTTGTCTGCTGTTGTTGTAAGCTCTATGTTGTTGCTGAGCATTACTTCCGGAAGTGGCTTGTTTTTCCCAATAAGGCGGTTTATTTCCTTGAATGCGTCTGGTCCTGGTTTAATGGCCTGCAGCCTCTTCTTAAACGCGATGTCGTTGTGGTGTTGAATAGCGTTTCGGAACATTATGTTGGTGTGCTCCAGTTCTTTTTTGGCTATCCTGGGGTGGAATCGGCTAAGGCGATTGTTGACTATCACTTTGTTGATAGTCGTTTTTGATTATCAACTTTATTTTGCTCTGTGTAAAATGATCAATAGAACAATTTGAATTTCTGGCAACTCCTACAGTAAGCTATATGTCGTTCTGCTCAACGTAAGGTGATTATCAAAACGATAATCACTTTTTTCCATACATTTGGAAGTGACAGCTATTTCCATGTTGTTTTCATATATTTTTTTTTCTTTTTCATTTTTGTTTTGCTTACAAAACTATATGAAAACGACACCAAAATAGCTGTCGCTTTCAATTGTATGGAAAAAAGTGATTATCGTTTTGATAATCACCTTACATGAAGCAAAAGCAATTATTTTGACTATCAACTATCGACTATCAGCTTAGCCGATTCCACCCCTGTATTCCAGATTGACCTCAACGATTTCTCAAAAAAAGCAACTACTTATATAGAAATATTTGAACGAAGAATTTTAATGCTTCGTTCTCCATGATTCTCAGCATTTGGTGTCTCCTAAAATGTCTTTTTTTTAAAAAGAGTGTGGCCTAATTCAGGGCTATTAGAAAAATCGGAAAAGGTATCAGATTTCGATCTCATTAATTCTTATAATTTCGAGTGACGAAGAGGAGTTTTTTGAGGTAGAATTTTTGCGGTCAAATGACATTCAGGCAAATGTAGTGCGGGAGAGTATTTTGCGTTCAAAGGGCTTGCGATATTTTTGTTAGCGGTCTTTTGATCCCAAAGCAATAGATGAGCTCAATTATATACTATTACTTCCCAAAAAATCTTTTATGTGGTTTCTTGTTATCACACATTCCATATGAATGTTTCGAACTTCACGATAGTTAAAACAGTTTTTTTGGAGATAGCTCACATTCTCACAAAGTTTATTTTGATTCTTTTTTCTTTTCAAAAAACTGCCTAAAACCTTTCCTTTAACTTTGCTAGCATATTGTCTGTTAATGCGTCAAAAGTTAATAAAGAAATAATAAGAAAATTGTACGTATTTATGTTCTTACATAAAGTAAACAGCACATAAATAAAAGCATACATAATCCTACATAAGGCTTATGCCTCATTCTTAATACACCATAAACCATACTCGAAATCTCATAACGTCTTATTTATTTTACTCTCTGTCGTTAATGGCCTCATATCTTTCACAGGATTCATTTGTTTCGGTATTGATATTTTCGCAATAACTCAAACATGTTATGTACATTTTGCTGCAAGAAATTCATTAGAAAGTTCAATCACGTAGAGCTAAATAATTGCCTTGCCATTGCGTTATTGTTTGTTATGAATGACAATAATAATAATTATATCCTTATTCACATTCTTTAAGAACTTTTAATTGCACAATGAAACAAAATTGAGTTATGGTTATGTTATATCTTAAGTAGCAATCTAGCAACATTTCAAGTGATTTCTTAGGATTAATATCTACTAGTTAAGAGGGCCAAATTGAATCTAAAAATTCATTGTCATAAGTTTCTTTTCTTAGTATTAATGTTAACCACTTAAAATGTATGTATTTTATTGTTAGGATCTCAGAGAACTACCCATGATTTTTTTTTTATATAACCTTAAGAACATTCACTTTTTGCTTTACTTCATCTCTTTCGTTCACTACGGCGTATGAGTACTTAAAAATATCAAATCTTTGTCTGTTTTAAGAAATTAGATGGGGTGGTAGACGTAATGTTCGACCAAGCAAAATCCGAAATCTCTTATTTCTGGAACGACCACAAACCCGAAAATAATTGAGAGTTCCCTACATATTAATAAAATCAAACTTTATCTTCATTACATATTCAATGTGATTTCCAATCGACAGTTTTCGCACGTTCGTTTCGCATAATTTAACTGACTGAGCCTTTAATATTTATAGTCTTACACGTTCGACATTTTCCCTCTGGCGCGAGTAGAAAATTCAAATTGTGAACAACGAACCCGAACCTGTCATCTGTCATTTAGTGAAAAATGAAACACGAATAAAAGAAATCCGTTGCACGCATGTATGAACTTATGTACGTATTTAGATTTCTTGCAAACGCTTTCAATTCAGAGTCCTCTCATTTTGAAAAGAAAAATAACCTGCAAATATCTGCACGTCTTTATCAAAACCAGACGTTATTTTCACGGTTAATTTGAGGAATTCCCTGACATTACTATAAATTGCCCCTATTGTCAATGTTTAAAATTGAAATTCCCAACTTAGCCTCTTCTTCTATTTTTAAACTACCTGCTGGAATCGGATCATTCAGTTCCATAATTAATGATCTCTCTTTTAATTTTTGAAAACCAAATCCAACCCAACTACAAGCCACTGACATAACCCAACAACCTAATGAAATAACATGGAGAGCAAACCACAGACACAGCATGAAGCTCAATTTGCATGACATCCAATAAATGTCAAACTACAATTATTATCATTGTGTGTTGTCGTTTTGTCGTGTTGTTTAGTCATAAGGGGGATGTTTTTTTGTTCTTATATTTTATTTTAAACTGTTTGCCAGCAATGGAGACAAGTATAACAATTTATAACTTTCAATTAAACCCCTAAACATAAACAAGGTATTTGATTTGATATAAGTTGTTCTTCCTATCTGTCATTTTGACAGGTGGGTCAGGGTGGACGTTGACCATGTTCAATTTGGTATTCTCTTTCTTTCGTTTTGATTAAGTGTGAGTTTTGAAATTGTGTGCACATGATTGCTTTTGCATTTATGTTTTACACGCACCCAGTTTGACAGTTGAGCTTAAGGTATATGTGGGTAAGTGTGGTGTGTGGAACCCGTGTCAAATTTTAAGAAACACTTTATTTCAGTTTTTGTATTTTGTAGTCTATTTTGGTATTTCAACCGTTAATACCCTAAATTGTTATTTGAATTGAAATAATACTGAAAAACGAGTGCACTGGCACTCAGTTCAGTTGGTTTCAGTTCTTTTTGATAGTTCTTGTAGTTGCTGTTGTTGTTGATTTGATTGAGAATGAAACCAACAAATCTATGCATACGCAAACTGACCGGACAGTTTTTGTTCAATTTAGACTGATCTTCCGGCTTCATTTTGTGGGTTTTTGTTTGGAATTTTTTAGGGGTTGTTGGCTGTCAGCAAACATAGGGTAATCGTTTGTTATAGTGTCAGTGTGTACATTATAAATTAATATTTAATTTGAGTATTTAGGACAGAAGCACATTCAAACACTATAAAACAAGAAATACAAACAAAAATATCAATGCAACATGGTGTGTCCGTTCAAATTCATATGTATAGAAACTAGAACCTTGACTTTGTTTGCCAATAAATTTAGTGGTTAGTTTAATTGTTGGCCTGTCAGACTAAACCAACAAATTTATCCACTGCAATTGAGTGAGCTAATGGTCGTAATTAAAACAGATTTGTTTTCCGTGCAGGCCGTGACTGTGAATTATAAGTAAATTTTGCAAGGCTGAATTAAGTAAAAACACAAGGAAAAAAAGGCTGGTTAAAGAGGTGACTGTGACACCTACTAATATGTGAGATTTATCTCAACTTGATTGAACAACGTTGCAAAATTACATTGCTCCTACAGTGACCCAATGAGCGTCTGTTGGCTTTGTTTGATGGTTGTAATGGACTTAGTAGCAATTAAAAAAAAATGTTTCAACTTAAATTAGTTGCATGGCACTCGACTTGATTAAGGTATAAATTTAGTTGAATGGTAGAGGAGAGGCTATAAATAACCTTGACTTTGGAATTCTGGAAATAAGGAAATAAGAAACATTGACGTGCCATTGAGCTTTGTTCAGCACGTGTGTTGGTTCCCGCTAGAAACTGTCAGTGTATGAGGATTTCAAAATAAATATATATCACGGGTTATAAATAGGCGCTTATTGCCAGATCACGCTGACTCCTATCAAAGTGCTTTGTAATTTTCGTTCAATATCGTTTAGTAAGATGGCATGGAAGTACTCATATCGCAGCAATACCAATTTGTATTCGCCGAACTTTCTTTCCGAGTTTTCATGTTTCTTCGAAGGACCCTAAACGCCCTGAGTTCTACCTCAGCTTGAAAATAACCCGCTTCGAGAAATAAAGGAGGCGTTCTGTAAGCTGAAGGAGACAAACAGATACGATATAAACAGATTATTCACAACTTGCTTCGCATCATGTAAGGACTGCATTATGCAATGTGGAATTAATAGTAAAACTGACTATTATTTACATGGTGCCGAAACCAAATTTATTTTTCAATAAAAATATATGATTATAACTAGTTGGTTAATTTAAAATGAGTGTGTCACAAGCCACGGCAGACAGTAGTCTTTGCCAATTTCTTAGACCGCCAAAACCAATAGTCATCGAACATGATAAAGATATGGCTAATGAGTGGAAACTTTGGAAGCAGCAATATGAATTCTTTGAAATTGCTACTGGTATGGACAGCAAACCTCAAAAAGTTCAGGTAGCGACCTTTATGTCCGCAATCGGATACTCTGCTCTCCAAATATACAACTCACACCCACAACCGACTTCCAAAAGGACACTCGCCGAGGTAAAGAATCTTTTTTAAGATTATTTCACTCCAAAAATTAACACTACCTTCGAGAGGTACAAATTTAATAAAATTACCCAAAAGGATGGCGAAACTATAGATGAGCTCATGTCAAGATTACGTTTACAAGCCCAAAATTGTGCCTTCGAAGGACTAAACGACAGCCTACTGAGAGACCAACTCATACTCGGAATCCAAAGCGATGACCTCCGTACAAAATTATTATCTCAAGACATCGATTTAGCAAAGGCTATTCAACTCTGCCAGGCTACAGAACTGGCTCAAAAACAATCAGCTCAAATCGTCAATGAAGGCGACAAGACAGTAAACTTTGTCAAAAAAGGCAATACCTTTAAGGCTAAGCGATTTGACTGTCGGAATTGCGGGAAAAATCACGAGATTCGCAAATGCACTGCATTTAATCATGTCTGCAAAAAATGTAACAAGAAGAATCATTTTGAAAAGTTCTGCAAAAATAAAGCATGGAAACATAACCACAAAAACGGTGACACAAATTCCAAGCAAATAAACTTTTGCGAAGAATCCGATGATGATGACGATTCACTCTTCATTGGTACAGTATCCGAAAGTTCGAACCAGCTAAGTGATAATTTTACGGAACAACTTTTCATAGAGGGCAAATCCTTCAAGATAAAATTGGACACAGGAGCGCAGTGCAATGTGCTGCCCAAATGTGTTATCGATAACACTAATTTTGTCCTTGAACCAAGTCGAGTTAAGCACTTAGTGTCATTTAGCAATCATCGAATGAAAGTAATCGGTGAAGCACTTGTGCCTTGCTCAATAGCAGGTCGGCAGTGTAAAATATCTTTCAAAGTTGTAGCTGAAGACATCAAACCAATTCTCGGAGCCAATGCTTGCGAAAAACTCGGACTCGTCACCAGAGTTAACCAGGTAATGATAGATGACAGCATCTTTGAAGGTCTAGGTTGTCTCAAAGATTACGAATATGACATCGACCTTATAGAAAACCCAAAATTCGAAATAACACCACCACCACGAATCCCACACAAAATTCGCGATGACGTAAAGCAAGAACTCGACAGAATGGTAAAAATGGACGTCATCGAACCCATGAAAGAAGCTACTCCATCCGTATCGCCTATGGTTGTCGTCCGCAAAAACAACAAGATCAGAATTTGCATTGATCCTACTACTGTCAACAAAAACATAATGCGTCGTCATCATCCAATGCAAACAATCGAAGAAATATCTGCCCAGCTCAATGGCTCCAAATACTTTACTCTGTTGGACTGCAAACGAGGATTCTGGCAAGTTCGAGTCTCCAATAGAACCAAGAAAATTCTTACTTTTTCCACACCTTGGGGAAGATATGGTTGCAAGAGGTTACCAATGGGCATCTCTGCCGCCCCTGAAGTGTTCCAAAGCATAATGGAATCCCTCTTATCACATTTGCCTAATGTTAAAATTTCAATTGACGACATTTTAATCCATTCCAGATCAAGTGAAGGGCTCCGAAAAACCACACAAGAGGTCATCAAAATCTTGAACCAAAATGGCTTAAAACTCAACAAATCAAAATGCGTGTTCGAGCAGCGGAAGGTCAAATACCTTGGACATATCATAAGCGAAAATGGAATGACAGCTGACCCAGATAAAACTGAAGCGATTCGCCGTTTGAAGTCACCAACAAATAGAAAAGAACTTCAAAGAGTTCTTGGAAAATTCACTTATCTGAGTAAGTTCATCCCAAATTTTTCATCCTTAACAACACCACTACGCGCACTCTTAGAAAAATCAAACCCGTGGGAATGGAAAACCGTTCAAGAAGAAGCATTTGCGAAATTAAAAACAGCCATAAGCACAACTCCGGTATTAAAACTTTATGATGTCAATGCTGATGTCAAGTTACAAGTCGATGCCAGTTCAACTGCTCTTGGTGCAGTTCTCTTGCAAGAAGACCAACCGATCGCATACGCGTCGAAAGCTTTGACAGATTGTCAGAAAAAATATTCCCAAAAAGAGGCTCTAGCGATCAAATTTGGTTGCGAAAAATTCCACCAATACGTTTGGGGAAAAAAATTAGTCATCGAATCTGACCACAAACCGCTTGAGACAATTTTCCGAAAACCTCTTCACTCGTCACCAGCCCGCCTGCAACGTATTCGTTTAAGTCTTCTAACATATGATCTCGAAGTAATATATAAAGAAGGTAGACAAATGTTTATCGCCGATCCGCTAAGCCGAGATTGTTTAAACGAACAACAACCAGATGACAATGACATAGATTTACAGGTTCAACTCATTCTTTCCATCTCTGACCAAGAACTCGAAAAACTTATTCAGCTAACCAAATCTGATGAAACTTGTAAGCAACTGAGCGCATTAATAACTAACGGGTGGCCGAGAGATGTTGATTCCCTTCCAAAAAATTTGAAATATTACTGGAATTTCAGAGAAGAGCTTTCGATCTATGACGACATCATATACAAAGCTCACAAGACCCTCATTCCTTCGGCAATGAGAGCTGAAGTATTAAAATGTATACACAACGGACATTTCAACTATGCGAAATGCGTACGAAGAGCAAAAAATGTTGTGTTTTGGCCGCAAATGAATCGAGACATAAAAGATTACGTGCAAAAGTGCCCCGCTTGTCAAGTCTTTCAACGAAGCAACAACAAACTACGTTTAGGTGAAAAAAATATTCCTAATTATCCCTTCGAAGTCGTCGCTTCCGATTTGTTCTACTTTAAGGGTAATGACTATGTCTTGTTGACTGACAGTTACTCAGGTTTCATTAAGTTTGAAAAACTAAAAGAACCAACATCAAAAAATGTAATAACATTCTTAAAAAATGTTTTCGCGTCGAATGGAATTCCTAAAATTTTAGAGACTGACAATGGACCTCAGTATTCTTGTACAGAATTTAAGAGATTTTCATCCGACTGGAAATTCAACCACGTTACTAGCTCCCCGTATCATCCTAGAGGAAATGGGTTAGCCGAGAAGGCAGTTCAAACATCCAAAAGTATATTGAAAAAATGCAACTACGACAACTCCGATTACCAACTGGGTATTATTAATTTCATGAACACCCCGAGAGGAAATCTAGGAAGTCCTGCACAGCGTTTATATTCAAGAAACTTGAGAGCACTTGAACCAACCACCTTATCTTCACTTAAAACTATAAATTCTCAGAATGATGTCAGCAAAGAGTTACAAGCCGAACGTCAAAGACAAGCGCAATACTCTTACAGAGGAGCGAAAGATAGCACCCAACTTAAGATTGGACAAAAGGTTGTAACGAAAACAGCTCTTAGCAACGAATGGAAACCAGCTGTAGTAGAGAGTAGAATACATCCACGTTCCTACATCGTCAGAGATGACAATGGCAATAAATACCGTCGAAACTCAGCTAACATCAAACCAACGGAAGCCCACATAAAAACTCAACCAAACTGCAGCTTGGACGTTAAACCTCAAGAGCCGATACAATCCCAACCAGTCACCATGAACATTCAACACAATTCATCAAACAAATCTCCACCTTCAACTTATCCTAATCAAACAAAACAAGGTAAACCATCGTCCACGGAAGTACCAACAACAGCAAAAGTAACTACGAGATCCGGAAGAGTTGTCAAGCCACCAGAACGACTTATGTACTGACATCTTGCGATCCAAGGCCTTAAGAAGGGAGATGCAATGTGGTCTGGCCCTCATATTCTTAAACCACCTACTTGTGAAGTCATGCATCATATCTTGGCTTCGATATCATCCCTGAATTGATTATGTCATATACACACATGTTCATTCTTTAACCTCAATTCCTCAATTGCACTTGTACATTACTCATCTTTGCCATATTACCGAATTATAACTTAAATAAAGAATTTTGAATTAATAGTAAAACTGACTATTATTTACACATTACAAGTCAAAGCACAAGACAGACCAAGACCCAGAAGTCCGTGAAGCAGATGTGGTACATGCCCCTAACATTACTGGGAATGAAAAAAATTCTCTTGTACCAACACGAACAATATTGCAAAGCATTATCCCACTTTAAATGCAATTCAAATTTAAACGGAACACTCAAAGAAGAGCATTTTTGCATATACCACTATTCTCAATCGGCTTTAGTTCCATAGAATATTCAGATAAGGAATTCCACTTTTTTTCCCATGGAATTCAGTTGGATAAATGTTTTCTTTGGCATTAAACCTCGGAAAAGAAGAAAATTGCGTTTCTTTCTTTAGTAGAATTTTCTCCTTCTTTTCTGGTGTTCGTCCTTATCAAATTCAAAAGAAGAGTAGATATTTAACTTTTTTCACTTTTTTCACTTTTTTCAACTTTAACTTCTAAAAAATTCAATTTGGTCCATTAAGGATGCCTCTCTCTGGTTCTTTTGTCCCGTTTTGATAGACCAACGAAGATAAATCGATTTTGATGTCATTGTCATCGTCCGTCGTCGTCGGCAACAAAGGCAAGAAGAAATGCTACATCGCAGCGGTTGTCTTTGAGGTTGTGCAAGGGTTTAAAAAGGGTCGGTGTCCTATAATCACTAAAAAGGATTGTCTAAAATGTTCACAGAAAAAAAATGAAATGAAAATGAATGTACCTACGTTTGCGGATTTTCTACTACTTTTAAGCTTCATTGTTTTGTAACGTTAAGTTCATGCTATTGAAACGAGTGTTATAGTTGCGATAACCTTGCAATAATATGTTAAGCAATCCAACCAACTTTACTTTGTCTCTCTTTCATATTAAAGATTGAGGTCAATCCGCCTTCCATTCAGTTCAAACAAAGAATTCATCAAATCACTGGACTACAATATGCGTCGCGTTTTCATGCAGAAAATCATCGCTCTGCACTCCGTCTAATCTGTCCCTAAACGCTCCTTTAAACACCCAACAAAGACTGCATATCTCTCTATTATATTGTGACGCGTCTTGCGTGTTCCAGCACTTTCTTTCTTTAATATCCCAAACAAAGGAAACAAAAGTCTAATATAAAACCTGCAACCACAGCAGAGTCTACGTCCGCCACTCCTTTTGCCATGGACATGCACGAGGCGAGGATAATAGTGAATCTGAATCTTTATTCTTGCAGTTGTTGCACTACTGCTCTATTTTTATCGCACGGCATAGTTTTGTAAATAATTATGATTTCATTCGTCCTTCCAGCTTTCACTTCCCTGAGAACACAGACCAAGTTTGAGGCAAAAAAAAAAAACAAACAAGGAAAAACTAGTATGTTCATCACCACAATGGCTGTCAAATTAGTGTTTTGTCTATCTCTTTCTTTTACTTGTTCAAATGTGCTGCAATCTTTTGTTGGGCTATTTTTGCGTTCATTGTTTTCTTGAATTTTATGCTCGTTCACGAGATGGACGAACATTTCTTTTCTTTAGACTATGGACTACGTGTGATTTTCATTTTTGTTTTTTTTTTGGTTGCGTGATAACAAAAGAGAAAGTCAGGAAATCATGCACTTTTAGAAGAGGTTTTAGCCAGAAGGCAATGGCCAAGAGAATTTGAGTGAAGTGTGCAACAAATATGGTTTATCGACCCCCAGCTATGTCAACAAAATTTAAGAAAATTTAAAGGGTAGTAGGGTATATTCGTAACTCCCAGGACAACCTTGGCATCGGCACGGCACGGCGGTGCCATCCCAATTGGGATTTCTACCAAGTTTCAATTTTGATGCTAATTGGGAATAATTGTCACTGGTTGGATTTCTGTATTTTCATTGGAATATTGGTTGTAGGATTGGATATCCAGTGATAAATTGGTTGTGAGGTGCACTTTTCTAGTTGGATATGGTTGGGTTGTGCTTGGTACCGGTCGTAATTCTAGTTCAAAAATTAAATTGTTGTTGGATTCGTGCTGATTTGGTTGGGTAGCTCCTACTCCATCCAACTCAAAATCCATGTCACTCCCAGGACAGCGGCACTTCCCAATTGGAATGCATACCAAGTTTCCAGTTTAATTTAATAAAAATTAAATTCTTGTTGGATTCGTGCTGATTTGGTTGGGTAGCTCCTACTCCATCCAACTCAAAATCCATGTCGCTCCCAGGACAGCGGCACTTCCCAATTGGAATGCATACCAAGTTTCCATTTTGATTCTAACTGGGAATAATTGTCACTGGTTGGATTTCTAACTTGGCACGGCACCCAATACATATTTAGTTGGGTAATTTCCGACACAACATTCGCACCTGCATTGCATTCAATATAAAATTGATATGTGCATACTGCATAGTGCATTGGCTAAACATATTCTTATTAGGATGTTCATATGCTTAGGATCAAATAGAAACTAGCATTCCAAAATACTTACTTCTGTGGGTTGTGCTGGCTAGAATTGTGAACAATGCAAGATTATGTCAGAAGAGTTTGATTAAAAGACACATTTGTTTTTTTTTTTACGATATTTATTTATATTTTATTTTAGATTTTGAAAACTTTAGAGTTTCGCATAAAAACTCCTCTAAAATGCTTCAAGTGTTTCTTTCCAAACTGGTGAATTTCAAAATTGCTTAAAGGATTGTTAGGTAGCAATTCAATTAGATTTTTGTATTTGTTGAGTTCAAAAAAAGTCCAAGACCATTTTTATATGGTTTTAAGAACAGCCCATTTCCTTGAATAGCAACTGACTCCATAGCCTTATTATGACGCTTATTTTCTTCAAACTGTCTTTTAGCAGATCGTACATCATTGATCGCTTTTACAACGCCAGCTGCTCCACCTGTTAGCGATCCCACAGCAGATAAACCAGCTAGAATAGGAGCTAGAAGTGGTAGAAAACCACCACTTTTCGGAAGTGGAATTACTCTCGGTGTTTGAATTAAGAAGAAAAAAAGAAGTGGTTACTGTGCAACGAACCAGAGCCGATGCAATTAAAAACAACATATATATATATTTTTTTTTTTTTTTTTAATATTTATTAAATATTTGACATTTTACTATTTTAATTTTAATAAAAGGAAGACATCTCGAGGGATGTCCGGGATTTCGTCAAATGTTAGGGAGGCCTGCTCCCATAGCGCCAAGACGAGGGCTGCCACCACCCTCGCTTTTCTTAAGTCCACCTGTTGATTTATTGATGCATGGCAGCAGCACTTCTCGACCGCCTCTATTGCCGCCCTGATTTCTCCGACTTTTTCGGGAAAATCCCAGATTTGCTCCTCGAATTCTTCTAGAAATTTATTAACTTCCGTGAACATTTTTATTTAAGAAAAGGATGCACACAAACTGAATTGTAGAAGCTAAGAACATTTTGCTTTTATACCCTCAAATATCATTGAAAATGATCTTATCCCACACACATATTCCCAATAGTAATTGGGAATACACAAATGTGTAATGCACTATCACAATTACTTTAAAAGTTGATCTCAAATCCGGAAGACCTTTTTTTTTTTTTCTTTATACCTATGTCTTTTAAAAACACCTAATTTCTAATTCAAAACCCAACGATTGTTTGTTCCTTGAGTTTGCAACCAAATTTTATAACGGAACATAAATTACCCCAGAGCCTAGAACATAAAGTACTTATTTTACTATCGACAAACCAACAAAATTGTCACTCGTGTCGATCTTACGATTAAAATAGGGCTATGATTTAATTCTTTCTTTACACAAGTGTACATCTTTTGTTACAAGTACCCATCGTTAAAAACATGCTCACACAAGTGTTGATCTTACAAACATAAAATTTGATTGCTTAACAATAATTACTATATGTTATTTTTTATAGCCTCCCTAACCGATGCATTTGCCTCACTACCAATTGACATTGCCATTTAGCTCGCACTTGCAGAAAAAAAAATAGAAACATTATCAGAAGAGCCGATCTTTATTTCATTGCTCACCCAAATGACCATGACAAGTAGCATCCATGATCATCGAAAAATCCAAACAATCCAAAAATTCAATCTGGGATCCTTACGTGTTGATCCTATCAAATACCTACAAGGTGGGATTCGTATGTGTTGATCTTATCAAATACGTACGGGAACCTTACGTGTTGATCCTACGAAGAAAATATTTTCATGTTCATTCAGGAGAACAATGTTAATTCAAAACGAATTTTCTGAATGTTTTATTTGTTATTCATACGAATGAACAGTTAAGGAGGCGCATACATACATTTTTATAATAAGTGTAATTGTGCTGCACGTAGAAACGGGGCTGCCTGAGCTCTTTATAAAAACGTTCAAATCGCATATTGACTATGTAATAAAAGTGATGCTTCTACCGAATGAAAGGCTGCCTAAAACAACTGTTCTGTATGCCTTGCAACGAAAATCATTGTGGTTTGAAGAATGGTTCAACTTAGCAACGGTATGTGGAGTTCAACTGAATCTTACGTTAGAAAACGTGGGCACATGGAAGGTACAAATGTATGAAATGGTGAAGTGCTTGGAACAAAAATGGAATGTATATGGAAAGCGAGGACGTCAATGCATCGATCTATATACGTAAACCTGCAGCACATTCTCGAAGATAGGAACTACTTCCAAATCAACTTTAGTGTGAAAAAAATATCCACAATTCAAAGATGAGAGGAGAGCTGCAAAAGCTTAACTATCAGCCGCATAGAGACAATTTGAGAGTTGAATGTACAATGTGTAACCTAGGAATGAGGGAAGATGTATTCCACTTCTTGGGTGTGTGCCCTGTCTTGAAGGAAATCAGAAGAGCTTACTTCGGAAAAATGTTTTGAGTGAAGTTGAAATGATGGAACTACTAAATGGAAAAGTTTGGGAAAAACTATTTTGTTACACTTCGAAAGCAGAAAGATACAGATTTCAAATAATAAATGGCTGTTTTGAAATGCAATTAAGTACACAAATAGAATTTACAGAGAAAAAACTATGAACACTGTGTGATTTATTATAACTATGTTACTATTTATGCTTATTAAATGTTATTATTTTTTTATTTTTATGTACATTTTTTTTTTTCACGCATTGTATTAAAATAGAGCAAACCCTGGCAGACGGCTTATATAATTTAGAAACTGTAAAATTGTAAAAAACAATATGGTTGAAAAAATAAATAAAATTATCTATCTATCTCTATCTATCTCTGTCATAAGTGTAATTGTTCACTGTAACTTTTTTTGTTACCATTGAAAGGAAGTTGATAATTTAAAAAAATTTATTCATTTTTATCCTTACAAATGATACTTAATCAAATACCTATACAATGTGGGATTCTATAA
The DNA here is from genome assembly GCA_943590905.1 of Sphaerophoria taeniata. Classification (NCBI taxonomy): domain Eukaryota; kingdom Metazoa; phylum Arthropoda; class Insecta; order Diptera; family Syrphidae; genus Sphaerophoria; species Sphaerophoria taeniata. Next base: position 34,779,713 of record OX016541.1, read on the forward strand.
TATTTACATAAACCCAAGTCGCAATACATGTTATGAGCGAGGCTTAGAACATAATATACAAACGCAAAACACGTTATCAACGAGGTTTAGAACGTAATATAAAAACCCAAACCACGTTGTGAACGCAGTTAAGAACATAATATAAAAACCCAAAACACGTTGTGAACGAGGTTTAGAACGTAATATAAAAACCCAAACCACGTTGTGAACGCAGTTAAGAACATAATATAAAAACCCAAAACACGTTGTGAACGAGGTTAAGAACATAATATGAAAACCCAAACCACGTTGTGAACGAGGCTAAGAACATAAAGTTACGTTCCCCATTTTTCCGGAGTAAGTTCTTCTGATTTCCTTCAACACAGGGCACACACCCAAGAAGTGGAATACATCTTCCCTCGTTCCTAGGTTACACCAGTGATCACTTTATAACAAGATTGGAAACCTACCTACGTTTTACTTTCCAAATACCGCAAAAGTTTTTTTTTTCATGCACACATACTCTTACAGCTAACTTCTTATTATTATGTAGGCAACTGTATCTTTATTACAAAAACACGCATACTCTTACAGCTAACCTGCCCCTTTAGTTTGTATTACACGCATACTGTTTCAGCTAAGCTGCTCCCTTAGCTTGTAGGCAAATGTCACTTTGACAGCAAGCTTTCCAATCTTGGTATAAGTGATCACTGGGTTACACATTGTACATTCAACTCTCAAATTGTCTCTATGCGGCTGATAGTTAAGCTTTTGCAGCTCTCCTCTCATCTTTGAATTGTGGATATTTTTTTCACACTAAAGTTGATTTGGAAGTAGTTCCTATCTTCGAGAATGTGCTGCAGGTTTACGTATATAGATCGATGCATTGACGTCCTCGCTTTCCATATACATTCCATTTTTGTTCCAAGCACTTCACCATTTCATACTTGTACCTTCCATGTGCCCACGTTTTCTAACGTAAGATTCAGTTGAACTCCACATACCGTTGCTAAGTTGAACCATTCTTCAAACCACAATGATTTTCGTTGCAAGGCATACAGAACAGTTGTTTTAGGCAGCCTTTCATTCGGTAGAAGCATCACTTTTATTACATAGTCAATATGCGATTTGAACGTTTTTATAAAGAGCTCAGGCAGCCCCGTTTCTACGTGCAGCACAATTACACTTATTATAAAAATGTATGTATGCGCCTCCTTAACTGTTCATTCGTATGAATAACAAATAAAACATTCAGAAAATTCGTTTTGAATTAACATTGTTCTCCTGAATGAACATGAAAATATTTTCTTCGTAGGATCAACACGTAAGGTTCCCGTACGTATTTGATAAGATCAACACATACGAATCCCACCTTGTAGGTATTTGATAGGATCAACACGTAAGGATCCCAGATTGAATTTTTGGATTGTTTGGATTTTTCGATGATCATGGATGCTACTTGTCATGGTCATTTGGGTGAGCAATGAAATAAAGATCGGCTCTTCTGATAATGTTTCTATTTTTTTTTTCTGCAAGTGCGAGCTAAATGGCAATGTCAATTGGTAGTGAGGCAAATGCATCGGTTAGGGAGGCTATAAAAAATAACATATAGTAATTATTGTTAAGCAATCAAATTTTATGTTTGTAAGATCAACACTTGTGTGAGCATGTTTTTAACGATGGGTACTTGTAACAAAAGATGTACACTTGTGTAAAGAAAGAATTAAATCATAGCCCTATTTTAATCGTAAGATCGACACGAGTGACAATTTTGTTGGTTTGTCGATAGTAAAATAAGTACTTTATGTTCTAGGCTCTGGGGTAATTTATGTTCCGTTATAAAATTTGGTTGCAAACTCAAGGAACAAACAATCGTTGGGTTTTGAATTAGAAATTAGGTGTTTTTAAAAGACATAGGTATAAAGAAAAAAAAAAAAAAAAGGTCTTCCGGATTTGAGATCAACTTTTAAAGTAATTGTGATAGTGCATTACACATTTGTGTATTCCCAATTACTATTGGGAATATGTGTGTGGGATAAGATCATTTTCAATGATATTTGAGGGTATAAAAGCAAAATGTTCTTAGCTTCTACAATTCAGTTTGTGTGCATCCTTTTCTTAAATAAAAATGTTCACGGAAGTTAATAAATTTCTAGAAGAATTCGAGGAGCAAATCTGGGATTTTCCCGAAAAAGTCGGAGAAATCAGGGCGGCAATAGAGGCGGTCGAGAAGTGCTGCTGCCATGCATCAATAAATCAACAGGTGGACTTAAGAAAAGCGAGGGTGGTGGCAGCCCTCGTCTTGGCGCTATGGGAGCAGGCCTCCCTAACATTTGACGAAATCCCGGACATCCCTCGAGATGTCTTCCTTTTATTAAAATTAAAATAGTAAAATGTCAAATATTTAATAAATATTAAAAAAAAAAAAAAAAAAATATATATATATGTTGTTTTTAATTGCATCGGCTCTGGTTCGTTGCACAGTAACCACTTCTTTTTTTCTTCTTAATTCAAACACCGAGAGTAATTCCACTTCCGAAAAGTGGTGGTTTTCTACCACTTCTAGCTCCTATTCTAGCTGGTTTATCTGCTGTGGGATCGCTAACAGGTGGAGCAGCTGGCGTTGTAAAAGCGATCAATGATGTACGATCTGCTAAAAGACAGTTTGAAGAAAATAAGCGTCATAATAAGGCTATGGAGTCAGTTGCTATTCAAGGAAATGGGCTGTTCTTAAAACCATATAAAAATGGTCTTGGACTTTTTTTGAACTCAACAAATACAAAAATCTAATTGAATTGCTACCTAACAATCCTTTAAGCAATTTTGAAATTCACCAGTTTGGAAAGAAACACTTGAAGCATTTTAGAGGAGTTTTTATGCGAAACTCTAAAGTTTTCAAAATCTAAAATAAAATATAAATAAATATCGTAAAAAAAAAAACAAATGTGTCTTTTAATCAAACTCTTCTGACATAATCTTGCATTGTTCACAATTCTAGCCAGCACAACCCACAGAAGTAAGTATTTTGGAATGCTAGTTTCTATTTGATCCTAAGCATATGAACATCCTAATAAGAATATGTTTAGCCAATGCACTATGCAGTATGCACATATCAATTTTATATTGAATGCAATGCAGGTGCGAATGTTGTGTCGGAAATTACCCAACTAAATATGTATTGGGTGCCGTGCCAAGTTAGAAATCCAACCAGTGACAATTATTCCCAGTTAGAATCAAAATGGAAACTTGGTATGCATTCCAATTGGGAAGTGCCGCTGTCCTGGGAGCGACATGGATTTTGAGTTGGATGGAGTAGGAGCTACCCAACCAAATCAGCACGAATCCAACAAGAATTTAATTTTTATTAAATTAAACTGGAAACTTGGTATGCATTCCAATTGGGAAGTGCCGCTGTCCTGGGAGTGACATGGATTTTGAGTTGGATGGAGTAGGAGCTACCCAACCAAATCAGCACGAATCCAACAACAATTTAATTTTTGAACTAGAATTACGACCGGTACCAAGCACAACCCAACCATATCCAACTAGAAAAGTGCACCTCACAACCAATTTATCACTGGATATCCAATCCTACAACCAATATTCCAATGAAAATACAGAAATCCAACCAGTGACAATTATTCCCAATTAGCATCAAAATTGAAACTTGGTAGAAATCCCAATTGGGATGGCACCGCCGTGCCGTGCCGATGCCAAGGTTGTCCTGGGAGTTACGAATATACCCTACTTACATAGGTATATTTATTTGGGAATAACAATGAAAATTTAAAAAAAAAAGTTAATAATTGTGAATGCAAGATTTGTTAATTTGTTTGAATTTTGAGAACTATTAAAAAGAGGGGTGTTAAAATATACACAAGTAAAATTTACGCTTAATAAGAATAATAACGACAAGGCAAAAGAAACAAATTGGGTTTGAGAAAAAAAAGATAAAATAAGACCCCCTACGTTGAAATATTTTGAAAAATAGATTTTTTGTTTCAGTCACTTATCAGTTACACAATTTGCGAGGTCTGGTTACCGGGCTATGAACTATTTTTCTTCGTTTTTGTCTGCATTCTTAGAATGGCTTACCTGATTAGGCTCTAAATTGTGGAAAAGGTAGGTAGAACCAGGAATCGGCTAGGATACATTTTAGCTGATATTCTAGCTTACCCAGTTAACGTTATTTTGCAATATTGTTGCGAATCTTCATAAATACTAATCCGATTTAAATAATTCAGAAAATACAATACATAGAATAGGAGTAATTTAAGCTTATTTTATTACTAGCTGACCCATAAAACGCTGCTTTGTCAAAAAAAATTTAATCTTCCGAAATTTTTATCCGAAAGGTAATAAGAATTCTTTCACAGAAAGAATATTTAGGAGTAATAAACATATACTGCATTTTATTAAGATAAAACAAATCATGCAAATCGAGACGGCTGACAATAAGACACCAAATAAGAATAATTGTAAGTCAGGGCAGTTATACGAAAAAAAAAAAACATTATAATGTCAGAGCAATACAAAAAGCAAGGGATTATTTCACTTTTTTTGAACGACTTTATGCTTTATGCTTTATGCCCTTGCAGCTTTAAAAAAAAACGATTAAAAAAAATGTATAGGTAAGTTATAAGTTATAATTATAACACTCAAATAATTTTTACGTAGAACCACGTAGAAATTCCTCGACAGCGTTCTTTTTCTTGAGTTTTGATGACTTTCAAATACTTTTACCCTTGACACAGAAAAAAAAGAAAAACGGGTTGCTAACATAGTTTATTGACTTTAACAGCCAAATATTTCTCTCGGCTCCATTAATATTTGGCATCAGCAGAAGAAAAGAAAATGTAAAATAAAATTAGTAATTTTCATTTCTTTCGTGATAATATTGAGTCAATAAATTAATAGCTACCTACATCACTATAATATCTTTATGGAAAATTATTTTCCTATCAGATCGAGGCAATTTATGAGAACATTCTTCGCAAATTTAATATTGACAAAAGTAACACAATATTGAATTTTCCAATTACTACCCGTTGCTTCTTCCAAAACTGTGGCAACTCTGTTAAGTTACGAGAAAAATGCACACTAAACCTTTAAGTTACACACTTACCATGTCTTAAAAGCGGGTACAACGTCCCGCAGGTCAGCTAGTAGTATATATATACATAAACGAAAAAATTTAACGAGGAATTAATTTGCATCGTTCTCCATGATTCTCACAGATCAGGGGCGGCAGAAGGTATGGGGTGAGCATGGGGTGCACCCCACCTTCTGGCTTTGGAAATATACCAATTTTTTTTTAAGTAAATTGAGGAAAAAAAAATGTTATGAAATTATGAATATTGTTACAATAATTCTCGATTGATTGACTGAGACTGACCAAGTGATTTGATTTATTTATCCATCGGTCAAAGGCTCAAAATCATGAATTATTTTTTATCTTTTTTTTCTGCTTGATTTTAGTTAGTGTCCGACCGAACCTTCGGCTTCGGTCGAATTCGGCCAAAAAACAACATTCGGCCAAATCTTCGGCTTCGGTATATACTAGGCCGAAGTTTTGATCGAAGCCGAAGAATTTTTTTATTGATATCGAGAATCGTAGCAGGTGCCGAAAAAATTAAATTTTTGAATAAGATAAAATATTTTTTTTTGCACCCCACCTAAAAAAAGGTGTTCTGCCGCCCCTGCTCACAGTTCGAGTCTCGTGAAATTTGTGTTTGGAAAAATGAGTGTGTCCTAATTCATGGCTGCTACAAAAATTGAAAATGGTAACAGATGATGATTTCCCTTAAGGCTGAATCACAAACATGCTTCAGCTTCGGCTTCGGCTTCGTCTGCGTTACGATGCACCCGCTTCGAGTTTGCTTTTTTTTACTTTTTTTTTTATAGCTGTGAGCTGTCAGACAAAGCAAAAGTTCAGCATATTTGAACTAGAGCTTCCGTTTGGATTTGGAGTAACGTTACGTACGAAACGTGAGATCGAAGCTTCATTGTGATAGCAATTCCAATGGCTGAACTCGCAAACTTCAGGCGAAGCCAAGGCTGAAGCGTGTTTGTGTTTTAGCGTTAGCCTTTATTCACATAAAAGGAGTAGGTTGTCATGAAAAAATCCTACTTATTGTGACTGAAATTTTCAAACACCCTTAGTAGGGTATATTCGTAACTCCCAGGACAACCTTGGCATCGGCACGGCACGGCGGTGCCATCCCAATTGGGATTTCTACCAAGTTTCAATTTTGATGCTAATTGGGAATAATTGTCACTGGTTGGATTTCTGTATTTTCATTGGAATATTGGTTGTAGGATTGGATATCCAGTGATAAATTGGTTGTGAGGTGCACTTTTCTAGTTGGATATGGTTGGGTTGTGCTTGGTACCGGTCGTAATTCTAGTTCAAAAATTAAATTGTTGTTGGATTCGTGCTGATTTGGTTGGGTAGCTCCTACTCCATCCAACTCAAAATCCATGTCACTCCCAGGACAGCGGCACTTCCCAATTGGAATGCATACCAAGTTTCCAGTTTAATTTAATAAAAATTAAATTCTTGTTGGATTCGTGCTGATTTGGTTGGGTAGCTCCTACTCCATCCAACTCAAAATCCATGTCGCTCCCAGGACAGCGGCACTTCCCAATTGGAATGCATACCAAGTTTCCATTTTGATTCTAACTGGGAATAATTGTCACTGGTTGGATTTCTAACTTGGCACGGCACCCAATACATATTTAGTTGGGTAATTTCCGACACAACATTCGCACCTGCATTGCATTCAATATAAAATTGATATGTGCATACTGCATAGTGCATTGGCTAAACATATTCTTATTAGGATGTTCATATGCTTAGGATCAAATAGAAACTAGCATTCCAAAATACTTACTTCTGTGGGTTGTGCTGGCTAGAATTGTGAACAATGCAAGATTATGTCAGAAGAGTTTGATTAAAAGACACATTTGTTTTTTTTTACGATATTTATTTATATTTTATTTTAGATTTTGAAAACTTTAGAGTTTCGCATAAAAACTCCTCTAAAATGCTTCAAGTGTTTCTTTCCAAACTGGTGAATTTCAAAATTGCTTAAAGGATTGTTAGGTAGCAATTCAATTAGATTTTTGTATTTGTTGAGTTCAAAAAAAGTCCAAGACCATTTTTATATGGTTTTAAGAACAGCCCATTTCCTTGAATAGCAACTGACTCCATAGCCTTATTATGACGCTTATTTTCTTCAAACTGTCTTTTAGCAGATCGTACATCATTGATCGCTTTTACAACGCCAGCTGCTCCACCTGTTAGCGATCCCACAGCAGATAAACCAGCTAGAATAGGAGCTAGAAGTGGTAGAAAACCACCACTTTTCGGAAGTGGAATTACTCTCGGTGTTTGAATTAAGAAGAAAAAAAGAAGTGGTTACTGTGCAACGAACCAGAGCCGATGCAATTAAAAACAACATATATATATATTTTTTTTTTTTTTTTTTAATATTTATTAAATATTTGACATTTTACTATTTTAATTTTAATAAAAGGAAGACATCTCGAGGGATGTCCGGGATTTCGTCAAATGTTAGGGAGGCCTGCTCCCATAGCGCCAAGACGAGGGCTGCCACCACCCTCGCTTTTCTTAAGTCCACCTGTTGATTTATTGATGCATGGCAGCAGCACTTCTCGACCGCCTCTATTGCCGCCCTGATTTCTCCGACTTTTTCGGGAAAATCCCAGATTTGCTCCTCGAATTCTTCTAGAAATTTATTAACTTCCGTGAACATTTTTATTTAAGAAAAGGATGCACACAAACTGAATTGTAGAAGCTAAGAACATTTTGCTTTTATACCCTCAAATATCATTGAAAATGATCTTATCCCACACACATATTCCCAATAGTAATTGGGAATACACAAATGTGTAATGCACTATCACAATTACTTTAAAAGTTGATCTCAAATCCGGAAGACCTTTTTTTTTTTTTTTCTTTATACCTATGTCTTTTAAAAACACCTAATTTCTAATTCAAAACCCAACGATTGTTTGTTCCTTGAGTTTGCAACCAAATTTTATAACGGAACATAAATTACCCCAGAGCCTAGAACATAAAGTACTTATTTTACTATCGACAAACCAACAAAATTGTCACTCGTGTCGATCTTACGATTAAAATAGGGCTATGATTTAATTCTTTCTTTACACAAGTGTACATCTTTTGTTACAAGTACCCATCGTTAAAAACATGCTCACACAAGTGTTGATCTTACAAACATAAAATTTGATTGCTTAACAATAATTACTATATGTTATTTTTTATAGCCTCCCTAACCGATGCATTTGCCTCACTACCAATTGACATTGCCATTTAGCTCGCACTTGCAGAAAAAAAAATAGAAACATTATCAGAAGAGCCGATCTTTATTTCATTGCTCACCCAAATGACCATGACAAGTAGCATCCATGATCATCGAAAAATCCAAACAATCCAAAAATTCAATCTGGGATCCTTACGTGTTGATCCTATCAAATACCTACAAGGTGGGATTCGTATGTGTTGATCTTATCAAATACGTACGGGAACCTTACGTGTTGATCCTACGAAGAAAATATTTTCATGTTCATTCAGGAGAACAATGTTAATTCAAAACGAATTTTCTGAATGTTTTATTTGTTATTCATACGAATGAACAGTTAAGGAGGCGCATACATACATTTTTATAATAAGTGTAATTGTGCTGCACGTAGAAACGGGGCTGCCTGAGCTCTTTATAAAAACGTTCAAATCGCATATTGACTATGTAATAAAAGTGATGCTTCTACCGAATGAAAGGCTGCCTAAAACAACTGTTCTGTATGCCTTGCAACGAAAATCATTGTGGTTTGAAGAATGGTTCAACTTAGCAACGGTATGTGGAGTTCAACTGAATCTTACGTTAGAAAACGTGGGCACATGGAAGGTACAAATGTATGAAATGGTGAAGTGCTTGGAACAAAAATGGAATGTATATGGAAAGCGAGGACGTCAATGCATCGATCTATATACGTAAACCTGCAGCACATTCTCGAAGATAGGAACTACTTCCAAATCAACTTTAGTGTGAAAAAAATATCCACAATTCAAAGATGAGAGGAGAGCTGCAAAAGCTTAACTATCAGCCGCATAGAGACAATTTGAGAGTTGAATGTACAATGTGTAACCCAGTGATCACTTATACCAAGATTGGAAAGCTTGCTGTCAAAGTGACATTTGCCTACAAGCGAAGGGAGCAGCTTAGCTGAAACAGTATGCGTGTAATACAAACTAAAGGGGCAGGTTAGCTGTAAGAGTATGCGTGTTTTTGTAATAAAGATACAGTTGCCTACATAATAATAAGAAGTTAGCTGTAAGAGTATGTGTGCATGAAAAAAAAAACTTTTGCGGTATTTGGAAAGTAAAACGTAGGTAGGTTTCCAATCTTGTTATAAAGTGATCACTGGTGTAACCTAGGAACGAGGGAAGATGTATTCCACTTCTTGGGTGTGTGCCCTGTGTTGAAGGAAATCAGAAGAACTTACTCCGGAAAAATGGGGAACGTAACTTTATGTTCTTAGCCTCGTTCACAACGTGGTTTGGGTTTTCATATTATGTTCTTAACCTCGTTCACAACGTGTTTTGGGTTTTTATATTATGTTCTTAACTGCGTTCACAACGTGGTTTGGGTTTTTATATTACGTTCTAAACCTCGTTCACAACGTGTTTTGGGTTTTTATATTATGTTCTTAACTGCGTTCACAACGTGGTTTGGGTTTTTATATTACGTTCTAAACCTCGTTGATAACGTGTTTTGCGTTTGTATATTATGTTCTAAGCCTCGCTCATAACATGTATTGCGACTTGGGTTTATGTAAATATTATAGAATCCCACATTGTATAGGTATTTGATTAAGTATCATTTGTAAGGATAAAAAAAATGAATCAATTTTTTTAAATTATCAACTTCCTTTCAATGGTAACAAAAAAAGTTACAGTGAACAATTACACTTATGACAGAGATAGATAGAGATAGATAGATAATTTTATTTATTTTTTCAACCATATTGTTTTTTACAATTTTACAGTTTCTAAATTATATAAGCCGTCTGCCAGGGTTTGCTCTATTTTAATACAATGCGTGAAAAAAAAAATGTACATAAAAATAAAAAAATAATAACATTTAATAAGCATAAATAGTAACATAGTTATAATAAATCACACAGTGTTCATAGTTTTTTCTCTGTAAATTCTATTTGTGTACTTAATTGCATTTCAAAACAGCCATTTATTATTTGAAATCTGTATCTTTCTGCTTTCGAAGTGTAACAAAATAGTTTTTCCCAAACTTTTCCATTTAGTAGTTCCATCATTTCAACTTCACTCAAAACATTTTTCCGAAGTAAGCTCTTCTGATTTCCTTCAAGACAGGGCACACACCCAAGAAGTGGAATACATCTTCCCTCATTCCTAGGTTACACATTGTACATTCAACTCTCAAATTGTCTCTATGCGGCTGATAGTTAAGCTTTTGCAGCTCTCCTCTCATCTTTGAATTGTGGATATTTTTTTCACACTAAAGTTGATTTGGAAGTAGTTCCTATCTTCGAGAATGTGCTGCAGGTTTACGTATATAGATCGATGCATTGACGTCCTCGCTTTCCATATACATTCCATTTTTGTTCCAAGCACTTCACCATTTCATACATTTGTACCTTCCATGTGCCCACGTTTTCTAACGTAAGATTCAGTTGAACTCCACATACCGTTGCTAAGTTGAACCATTCTTCAAACCACAATGATTTTCGTTGCAAGGCATACAGAACAGTTGTTTTAGGCAGCCTTTCATTCGGTAGAAGCATCACTTTTATTACATAGTCAATATGCGATTTGAACGTTTTTATAAAGAGCTCAGGCAGCCCCGTTTCTACGTGCAGCACAATTACACTTATTATAAAAATGTATGTATGCGCCTCCTTAACTGTTCATTCGTATGAATAACAAATAAAACATTCAGAAAATTCGTTTTGAATTAACATTGTTCTCCTGAATGAACATGAAAATATTTTCTTCGTAGGATCAACACGTAAGGTTCCCGTACGTATTTGATAAGATCAACACATACGAATCCCACCTTGTAGGTATTTGATAGGATCAACACGTAAGGATCCCAGATTGAATTTTTGGATTGTTTGGATTTTTCGATGATCATGGATGCTACTTGTCATGGTCATTTGGGTGAGCAATGAAATAAAGATCGGCTCTTCTGATAATGTTTCTATTTTTTTTTTCTGCAAGTGCGAGCTAAATGGCAATGTCAATTGGTAGTGAGGCAAATGCATCGGTTAGGGAGGCTATAAAAAATAACATATAGTAATTATTGTTAAGCAATCAAATTTTATGTTTGTAAGATCAACACTTGTGTGAGCATGTTTTTAACGATGGGTACTTGTAACAAAAGATGTACACTTGTGTAAAGAAAGAATTAAATCATAGCCCTATTTTAATCGTAAGATCGACACGAGTGACAATTTTGTTGGTTTGTCGATAGTAAAATAAGTACTTTATGTTCTAGGCTCTGGGGTAATTTATGTTCCGTTATAAAATTTGGTTGCAAACTCAAGGAACAAACAATCGTTGGGTTTTGAATTAGAAATTAGGTGTTTTTAAAAGACATAGGTATAAAGAAAAAAAAAAAAAAGGTCTTCCGGATTTGAGATCAACTTTTAAAGTAATTGTGATAGTGCATTACACATTTGTGTATTCCCAATTACTATTGGGAATATGTGTGTGGGATAAGATCATTTTCAATGATATTTGAGGGTATAAAAGCAAAATGTTCTTAGCTTCTACAATTCAGTTTGTGTGCATCCTTTTCTTAAATAAAAATGTTCACGGAAGTTAATAAATTTCTAGAAGAATTCGAGGAGCAAATCTGGGATTTTCCCGAAAAAGTCGGAGAAATCAGGGCGGCAATAGAGGCGGTCGAGAAGTGCTGCTGCCATGCATCAATAAATCAACAGGTGGACTTAAGAAAAGCGAGGGTGGTGGCAGCCCTCGTCTTGGCGCTATGGGAGCAGGCCTCCCTAACATTTGACGAAATCCCGGACATCCCTCGAGATGTCTTCCTTTTATTAAAATTAAAATAGTAAAATGTCAAATATTTAATAAATATTAAAAAAAAAAAAAAAAATATATATATATGTTGTTTTTAATTGCATCGGCTCTGGTTCGTTGCACAGTAACCACTTCTTTTTTTCTTCTTAATTCAAACACCGAGAGTAATTCCACTTCCGAAAAGTGGTGGTTTTCTACCACTTCTAGCTCCTATTCTAGCTGGTTTATCTGCTGTGGGATCGCTAACAGGTGGAGCAGCTGGCGTTGTAAAAGCGATCAATGATGTACGATCTGCTAAAAGACAGTTTGAAGAAAATAAGCGTCATAATAAGGCTATGGAGTCAGTTGCTATTCAAGGAAATGGGCTGTTCTTAAAACCATATAAAAATGGTCTTGGACTTTTTTTGAACTCAACAAATACAAAAATCTAATTGAATTGCTACCTAACAATCCTTTAAGCAATTTTGAAATTCACCAGTTTGGAAAGAAACACTTGAAGCATTTTAGAGGAGTTTTTATGCGAAACTCTAAAGTTTTCAAAATCTAAAATAAAATATAAATAAATATCGTAAAAAAAAACAAATGTGTCTTTTAATCAAACTCTTCTGACATAATCTTGCATTGTTCACAATTCTAGCCAGCACAACCCACAGAAGTAAGTATTTTGGAATGCTAGTTTCTATTTGATCCTAAGCATATGAACATCCTAATAAGAATATGTTTAGCCAATGCACTATGCAGTATGCACATATCAATTTTATATTGAATGCAATGCAGGTGCGAATGTTGTGTCGGAAATTACCCAACTAAATATGTATTGGGTGCCGTGCCAAGTTAGAAATCCAACCAGTGACAATTATTCCCAGTTAGAATCAAAATGGAAACTTGGTATGCATTCCAATTGGGAAGTGCCGCTGTCCTGGGAGCGACATGGATTTTGAGTTGGATGGAGTAGGAGCTACCCAACCAAATCAGCACGAATCCAACAAGAATTTAATTTTTATTAAATTAAACTGGAAACTTGGTATGCATTCCAATTGGGAAGTGCCGCTGTCCTGGGAGTGACATGGATTTTGAGTTGGATGGAGTAGGAGCTACCCAACCAAATCAGCACGAATCCAACAACAATTTAATTTTTGAACTAGAATTACGACCGGTACCAAGCACAACCCAACCATATCCAACTAGAAAAGTGCACCTCACAACCAATTTATCACTGGATATCCAATCCTACAACCAATATTCCAATGAAAATACAGAAATCCAACCAGTGACAATTATTCCCAATTAGCATCAAAATTGAAACTTGGTAGAAATCCCAATTGGGATGGCACCGCCGTGCCGTGCCGATGCCAAGGTTGTCCTGGGAGTTACGAATATACCCTACTTATGTACATATGTACTTTTTTCGTCGTTTTTTCAAACTTACGAAAAAAAAAATCAAGTCTCCTACAAAAAATTATCGACAGCATCACTGAACAGATAAAAGTGTGTCGTTTCCGGTATGGAAGGCGTGGACACTTCCATACTTGGAAACTTAACAGGTATGTTCCAGACCTCAGAACTTGAAGATAAAAAACACAAAACTACATGTCGCAGTGAGGGGAAGCACTTTTTGTGGGGTTAGCAGCTTCGGGGAGATCTGCTTGAAGTTCTTATCGCATTATCTTTCGTCTCCGAGAGCTTGCAGTCGCAACGCCCTGGGTTTGTAGGCGAATAGCTTCGTGGGGAGCTTAGTCTCCGGGTTTTTTTTTACCCCAGGGTCAAAAAATTGCACACCTCCGGTTTTCAAGAAAAGACATATTTGAACGGGCTTATTGGGTCTAGCAAGTTTAATCTAAATTGCTTCAAAAGCGATTACTTCTCGCCTTCTATTCTTCTGTATCGCCCTCGTTTCAAATTTTCAAAAAATAATTTTTGATTTGACATTCATAAATTTTCAATAATTGAAATTGATCAGATTTGTTTTTATTTTGTTGTAGTGAAAAAATATGTTTTTTTAACATTGGCACCGTTTATCATTTCACTGCATTTGAAAAATACACATTTTATTTTTTCTAAACCTTCTACCTTAATACCTCTTGCATTTAGAGAAAAAATTAGGAAAATCGGTCAACCAGTGTGCCCGGTTAGCGAACGAACACAAAAATTAGGCTGTTCTTTTATATATATAGATATATATAAAAATGAAATCCTGTTCGTTTATAATCGAATAACTCACAAACGGCTGGACGAATTTGGCTATTTTTTTTTTTTTATTTTTTTCGTGTTAGTCTGTAGATGGTTCTTATGGAATTTTTTTTTTAAATTATTGCAGGTGCATTGGTTTTCAAATGAAAAACTTAAAAAATTCAAAATGGGCTTTCGAATGTAAAACAGAAGGTTCTTGATGAAAAACTCAGAAAATTCATTGGTTTTCAAAGTGAAAATTGTATATTAATGCATCAGGTGCATTGGTATTCAAATGGAAAACTGGAAATTTAAGAATGAGTTTTCGAATTGAAAATAGAAAGTTCTTGATGAAAAATTCGGACAACTCATTGGTTTTCATGGGGAAAAATGCGTATTATTGCAGGTGCATTGGTTTTCGAATGGAAAACTGGAAAATTTCAAAATGAGTTTTCGAATGGAAAATAAAAAGCTCTGATTAAAATCTCGGAAAACTCATTGGTTTTGAAAGGGAAAATTGCATATTATTGCAGGTGCATTCGTTTTCAAATGGAAAACTGGAAAATTTGAAAATGGGTTGTCGAATGGAAAACAGAAAGTTCTTAATGAAAAACTCGGAAAACTTATTAGTTTCCAAAGGGAAAATTGCATGTAATAGTAGGTGCATTGGTTTTCAAATGGAAAACTTTAAAATTTCAAAATGGGTTGTCGAATAGAAAACAGAAAGTTCTTGATGAAAAACTCGGAAAACTTATTAGTTTCCAAAGGGAAAATTGCATGTAATTGCAGGTGCATTGTTTTTCAAATGGAAAACTGGAAAAATTCAAAATGCGTTGTCTAATGGAAAACAGAAAGTTTTTGATGAAAAACTCGGAAAACTTATTAGTTTCCAAAGGGAAAATTGCATGTAATTGTAGGTGCATCGGTTTTCAAATGGAAAACTTTAAAATTTCAAAATGGGTTTTCCAATGGAAAATAGACCGTTCTTGATGAAAAACTCATTGCTTTTAAAATTGAAAACTGCATGTAATTGTAGGTGCATTGGTTTTCAGAAAATTTCAAAATTGGGTTTCGAGTTGAAAATAGAAAGTTCTTGATGAAAAAATCGGAAAACTCATTGGTTTTCAAAGTAAAAGTTGCATGTAATTGTAGGTGCATTGTTTTTCACTTGGAAAACTCTGCGAGAGCACGAAGAACTTCAAGACCTTAAATCAAGTTTTTGCATATTATTTGAGCTGCATTGTTTAGTTTGTATGTCCGGTAGGAACTCTATAACCGCTCAATCCTCAATGCATTTTTATAAAATTTTCACTTTAGATATAGCCTGAGTTAAATCAAATTTTTGGGCCAATCTAACGCGTGAAAGTCAGCAAATAAGGGGGATAATCATAGCGGTTACTAGGGTAGCGCAAAGCGGGTAGAGGGTATTGGGTTAACGGGTAGCGAAGGGAGCGAAGGGAGCGGGTAGCGGGTAGATTAGTAGAGGGTTACTAAAGCCTAGAGCTTTTATTTATCGATTGAGGCAGTACGAAGTCTGCAGGGTCAGCTAGTTTTATTATAAAATTCACTAATTAAGTAATTCCAAATTAAATACAAAGTAGTAAATATCAGAAGGACATTTTTCGCAGCCGAACGACTCCGACCGACATTAGGTCAATTGGTTTGCGACAAATTAGGGTGCTCTTGAGAATAAAGTCAATTTACTTTATTCTCCTATTTATAGCAAGGCTTTTAATGCTGTTTTGTTTGCTAACTCATTGCTTGAGGTATAGGGTCATTCATTTCGTGTTGGTAGCGCTGGCATTTGATGCGTGTGAAACTTAGCTGTCATCTGAAGTTTCATTATATTAGTTGAAAGTTCCTCATTTACGATAGTGGATCGCTTAACAATTGAAGAACGGTTGTTTGAATAGCAGATAATAAGCACCGATTTTTCTAACAACATTTTCTTTAGCGATCAGACACATTTCTCACTCGGTGGTTATGTAAACAAACAAAACTGCCGTATATGGTGCTCAGAAAAGCCACAAGTGATCGAAGAGATGCCATTATATCCAAAAAAGTGACTATTTGGTAGAGATTTAAATGACTGCAGTACTTTTATAATGCAGTCAGTAAAGCCGCAGTTAATTTACGTAAAAAAAGGACTTTAAGTTAATTAACTTACAAAAGTACTTGAACTGGAAAGGAGCAGTCACCAGTCAGTACTTATTTTTTTAAATTGCAGTCAATTGAACATAGTAAATAGACTAAAATTCACAGATTGAATTCAACCGAAAAAAAACATCATGGTACCCCTTTGACCCTGTAGCTCCTAAGGTACCCATACGGCCTTGGCCTGTGAAAGTTGGACAGCAGATGCATATGTTCATATTCCACATTAAATTATTGGACAAATCCATATACAGGATTCTGCACAGGGTGAACAAACGAAAATAAACACCAAAATTGATATACAACATTACCTATAATAATAAAGAAATCGCTGTGAGGAACTTCAGACTTGGCGCGACTTTGTAAAGATTTCATTACTTTTTAAAGATAAGCAAGCAGCTCCGTCGAGACTTGGCTAGTTTCTTACAGAATGCTTTTGGTGGGATTAACTTTTAGTCAATTTTCTTTATTCAATTGACTGCAATTTAAAAAAAATAAGTACTGACTGGTGATTGCTCTTTTCCAGTTAACGTACTTTTTTAAGTTAAAAGACTAAACAAAAAAAGTCTTATTCAGTAAAGTACAGAAAAGACTGCAGTCTTTAAAACTCTGCTATTTGGTGTGCTCTTTGGTCAAAAGGTGTCATTGGTCAGGCAGACTGTTACAGCCAATTCAAAGCAATATGGTCGAATGATAACCGATTTCTTTGGCCGGCGATTGAAGATCATGATTTGAACTATAGGTGGTTCCAGCAAGACGGGGCAATAAGACACTCAAACGACCAATTATGGCTTTATTGCGTGAGAAGTTTTCTGGTTGCTTAATTTACCGTTTTGGCGATGTCACTTGGATACCAAGATCGTTCTTTCATGACACCGTTAGATTTTTTTTTCTGTGGGGCTACGCAAGAGACCGTGTTTCCGCGAATAGTCCCCGAACTCAAGAAGCATTTAAAAACAACATTATTCAAGTTTTGGCAGAGGTACCGTCCGATATGTGCGAAAAAGTGGTAAAAAATTATCTCAAAAGATTAGCATGCTGCGAAAACTTTCGAGGCGGCCATTTGAATGATATTGTCTTTCACACTAACTTGCAAAGTCCAATCTTTAAAATTACTCTTTATTTACTGGTCTGAGTTCGGTTAGCAACTGATGATCGACTTTAGTTGAGTCTACCTCTATAGAGTCAAATCTTTTCTTATTTAGAGCTTTACGATAATTTATTTCTAACATTCTGGTTAAGTCGTCATGAGCTTATTCTCATCTCATCTCTTCCCTAACTTTTTGGTGTTAATGTTGATATTTTTTTGTTTGAGACCGCACTCTTTTCCATAGTTTTTATTTCCTTCAGTTGCTAGATAACTTTAAAGAAATTCAAAAAGTCTGGTTTACGCATGTAGAATCGGACACTTGCTCGAAATTCTTTAAGGAAAGCAAATTTCGTTGCATGCAGCGTTTCCCTAGCAAATTAAATGGACGAGAAAAACCGTTGAACTGTTTTTACACAACAATCTTCATCTAGCTTAAGGGTGTAAGATAAAAAGACTAAAATAATAGTGAATTCAGCAGAAGAGAAAAATAAAGAAAAATGTCACCACATTAAATAATGAAAAGTACGAGACAACGAGGACGAAAAATAAGAACCACCAAGGGAATCCCCATTTGTGTTATCGTTTGGTCTTTTTTCTTAACTCCGGCAAAGTTTCAGTTGTTGTTGTAATATTTCCCTTGTGCAAAGAAAAAAAGGTTAATGCCCGGCTGTCAGATGGGATGGTATGCTACTGCACCTGAAGCTTAGCACAAAGCTCGCCTTCCAATAGGATTTCTACTCATCTATATTATTGTACATAACTATACTGGTATAAGACTATATGGAAAAAGTGATATCCATTGTTTCTTTGAGTCCCTAAATAGCTCCTCCAGCTCTTAACTCTGCTAGGGGAGATAGAGAAAACCTAGGCCAGACCCAGAAGCTGGAGAAAGATGCTGATGATAATGATGGAAGTAGAGCACAATCATCATCATCATCGTCGCCATCATGGGATGGTAGGATTAAGATCAGGCAGGCGATGCCGATGGATGCATGATGCGTTAGCTTAAATGAAATATTATGCATGAAGAAAAAGGATTTGGAAAATCTTCAGTTTGATGTTGTGTATTCGATGTGGGTAATGCTGATGGCTGTGTGAGGATTATTTTATTTTGTGTAAATGTTTGTCTTTCGTTAAATTTTGTGTGGATGTGTGTTTGATTTTGTGATAGCATAAGATCACTTTAAGTGCGGTTTGAATGTGTTCAAGTTTCAAGACTTTGCTCCAAGGAGAGCTTTTGTTGTTTTTTCTGTTCTGAAGTTCAGTGTGAAGAATATGTAGGAGCGGTTGACTTTGAGTCTGAAAAGTAAAGAAAACAACAAGATTATCTTGAAAAAGTACCCTTTCTTGTGTGCACCAGGATTTTGAAACGAGAAACAAAGGCAATTAAGGGAAATGTGTTTTCCTTTTTCCTTTGTCAATCAAACATTCGCGTTGAGTTTTTTGAATGTTTATTGATTTTGTAAAAATCACTAAGATTAGGGTTAAGTCTGATTTTAAACAAGTCGGTTAAGTCTATTGCTCGTTTCATTCATTTCGTGGCATGATACAACTAATAAAGATAGCGCATTGCGCATGTAAGGTTTTTCCTGTCAAACTATCGTGACGTCACGAGCACTCAATCAACTGAGGAGAATAAGTATTTTTGGCGCAATTTCACTTTATTTTCTGTTGTGAATTGGAAAGGAAGTGAAATTTGAAAGTGTTGAGCAATAAAAATATTAAAAGTGGTATAATTTAAAATTAAAACTAAATAAAAATAAACATTTGATAATAAACATGGTTGTTTGTTCAGTTTTTGACTGCAACAACAGTGAAAGAAAGAAGATCACGAGAGATTCCAGCTTTCATACATTTCCTAAAGGAAATTTAAATCTCTCTATCTAATCCTTGTCGTTGTCAAAGTGGACAATAGCATGCCTATTGCCCCTGAGCCAGAAGAAAATCTCCCATTTGCTTACGACGGTTTGGAAAACTTGGCTGGCTACATTTGCCATCGTTTTAAAAACACCATACCAAATCTGGAACAAATTGAACCAGACGAAAGCTCTTAGATTAATCATTTGGACGAAGGAGGCTTGTCTAAAGCAAATCGCACAATGATGGCTCACTTCGCTGCATTAGAAAGCAAAGATCGAATGCGATGAGAAGGTAATGAAGCTTTTCTTTCGTTATCGAATGTTCTTCCGAATGCGTAAACTGAACAGACAAATCACAGAAAAAAAGCTATCAAGGAAAAGAAAATACAAAAAAATAATAAATTAAATAAAAAGTTGACAAACTACTGTTTTCAAAAGACCGTCATTTCTTTTATTTAACCATTTATTACTGATAAAACAATCTGCCAGGAAATTCTATGGAGCAAATGTATCCGAATGAAAATGAAAAAAAAATGCACCAATTCTTCATTCACTTCGATTTTTTATTAATTTCCTTCACTCAAACACACAAATTTTCTTTAAGTTAAGGATAAACACAAATATCAACTATTGAAAACCATTTACCTAAATGAAAAACATTAGAAATATCAACATTTTACTAAATAAACAAAATATCTTAACAAATAAGTGCCATTGTTTTGGTTTGATTTCACATACTAAATAATAAACGTCAAACTCGTTGAGTGCTCGTTACGTAGATGCGCAGAACGAAACAAAAATAGAAACGCGAATGCGCTATCTGTTTTAGTTGTATCATGATTTCGTGGTTTCATGGTGGTCACATTTGAAAAGTCAAAAGTGTCTAATTTAACTGTCATGCCGCGTTTTTTTCACTACTCCGTAGCAAGCACGGCTAAATTTCCCTTGGGAAACAAGAACAATTTTGATTGCAGTCAATAGCCGCGTTTTATTATCCTCACTAACCCATATGGGTTTATTTTTTGTACACAAACCAACAACAAACTGGAACCCCGATAGCTATCGGGGTTTATTTTGTAACTCAAAAACTATGTTCTAAATATGGCGGATAGATGGCGAGTGTGAGACAAAAAAGAAGTTAGAAAGATTTAGTAATATCAGCCGTATTAATAAAAAATAACGCGTATTCCACTCTTAGCCAGAGTTTTATAAAGCCATAGGATAAGAGTCAATCCAATTAATTAATAAAAACAAGTTGTTTGCGGAAAAGCAAAATAAAATTTAGCTGAGGGTTGCGTCTCAGATAAAAACATAGCTTAAACTTCTACCTTTTTAACCCAGATCGTTTTATTATCACGGGGTAACCCATATGGGTTATTGAGGATAATAAAACGCGGCTAAAAAAACCAATAAAAAAATGACAGTTGTGCCGGCGATAGAACTTTCAACGATTGAAATAAAGATAGCGCTGATGGCTTTAAGAAGAAATATTTTGCTAAGCGAATCTAATGATCTAAATTATAAACTCTCTAAGGTTTAAATATTTGCTGTTTTTTTTTTTTATCCGAGACGCAATCCTCCGGTCCATTTTTCAGCGTTTCGCCATAATGAGAACTAATTTTTGGGTTACAAAATAAACCCCGATAGATATCGGAGTCACAGGTTGTTGTTTTGTGCGTAAAAAATTAACGCTATCCCCGATAAATGTATAATAAAACACGCCTATTAATTGAAGGTTTGTCATTTATCATTTACGACCATTCACAACACCGTAGAAACGCTTATTTAGTGTTGGACCAACAGACAGTAAACACCGATTTTTCGAACAACATTTTCTGCATTTGCATTTCACTGTTTTGAACAGATAGCGAAACATTGTATATCTATATATATAAAAGACTAAAGGGATAACTATAATGAACGGAACATAGCGGACGGAGCCGTCCGTAACTGAGCGAATACAAGGAATTCGTATATTGTGCCCTAAATAACGGATTGCTCCGTTTCGTCAATTTTCGTTCAATTTTGCTTACGGACGTAAACTGCGCTCCCCTTCGCTTTTTACGGACGAAAATTTGACAGCTGACTGGATTTATTGTTTTTTGAAGAGGAATTCGATTATTTGTTGATTTTAAGGAATTAATTTCTTGAAAATTGTTTGTTTGATGTATGACAACCGATGTTCACTAATTATTGAAAATAAAAAACAAATATTTTATTTTGAAAGATACTTCCGTACACATCCGTTCATTATGGGTATAGTGTTCACATGGCAGTTCGGAAGGGAGCGTTTCGTTCGGTTCTGACACTAGCTTCCGCTTGCTTCCGCTCATTATAGTTAGCCCTTAATTCGTTAAATTCATGTTATCTTTTCAGTTGATAACCGGTTGACCGATTTTCTTAATTTTTGTTTTAAACTAAAGAGAAATAATTGTAGAAGGTTTATGACAAACAAATTTTATACTTTTCAAATCACAAACGGTGCAAATGTTAAGAAATAATGCTTTTCTCACTATAGCTTAATATATCAATATACCTAAGAATACTCAAATTTCGTCAAATATTTTAATTTTCGTCAAAAAAAAAAATGTCAGAGAAAAAAAAATAAAAGTTCAAAATCATTTTGACACAATTTTGATATTTTAATTTAAATTTTTTTGTTCAAGCTTGCGGTTGTGTGAATAATAATTTATACAACCAACATAATAAAAATGTCATAGTATGCAACGTGTTCTATGGAACGATTCCGTCCGGCAGATACGTTGACACCAATGTATACGTTGACTCTGACGGATTCTATGGGTCGGGCCCTAAAAAGCGCTACTAACGCGTTCAATGTGAAACAAACCCCAGAGCATATTTTCCATTCAGGGCTGGTTACCTACATCGAATGATATAACCAAATTGAATCTGTTGTAACTTGGTAAATTTCTGAAAGAGATCGAGGTTAGAAATAAAAAGCACGTTCTTACACTTTGAGTTCAGGAACAAGAAGAAAGAAGATTTTATTTCATCTTTTAAAGAAGGTTATAAAGAATATAAGTATAAAGAATAAAGAACAAAACGGTGCTGCCAATAGATTATTGTTGTCGGTAGCGTTGCCAACATCTCCCCCCTTAAAAGAGTTCGTAATCTCTCAGGTAAGCTGGTGGCCTTCGTTGACGATGACGTGGAGATGGAGAACGCCTTGAAATTTGATTTGGCTCTATGTTTACATCTGATGATTCAATGTTGGATGTTTGAGAAGTTGTATCGGGATCACATCGTATTGTTGGAGATGATGATGCTGCAATCATTTCTTGAGGTTGGATCTCGAAGACATCAATTAGTGTATCAAACGGTATTCGATTCTCTTTGGAAAGTATTCCGTTCCCGTATCTTGGAATCATCTGATCTATGTGGGAACGAATGAGTTCGTTTCGGCGTCTTGACTGGTTTTGGATACGAGTTGTGTACATTACCTTGCCTACACGTTCAATCACTGTCCCAGGTGTCCAATCGAACTTGTTGTTTGTGCCATGAATCCTTACATAAACTGCGTCACCAACCTTGAACGATTTAGACTTCACACCATGTTTTCGATTGTACTGCTGCTCAACGTATTGTTGGTTGGTTACTTCATCTGACACAAGACACTTTGATGGCAGCAGCAAGTCAAGTGTTGAAGGCAATCGGCGTCCGATGAACAATTCAGATGGACTTCTATTATCTGTGTTGCGATTCGGTGTTGCTCGATATGTGGTTAGGAAAGATTCCAATTGCTTTTGTGGTGCTCCTTCCCCTTCCAATTTCTTGAGTGCGCGCTTGAATGTGTCCACGAATCGTTCCGCCTGGCCGTTTGACTGTGGGTGGTACGGTGCGGTTCGGATGTGTTTTATTCCACGTTCTCTACAAAATTGCTGAAAGTGTGCACTGGTAAATTGAGTACCATTATCACTTACGATAATTTCAGGGTTTCCGAATCTTGAAAATAGATTTGACAACATGTCAATGGTGTCCAAAGTTGTTATTTTGTTCATTGCAAATACCTCCGGCCACTTGGAGTAGGCATCTACAACGATGAGGAAGAACTGACCTTTAACCGGAGCAGCAAAGTCGACGTGTATGCGCGTCCAAGGTCCCTCAGGTTTCGGCCATGGTTGTAAGGGCACACGAATTGGTGATTTGCTGACTTCAATGCACTTAGGACAGCGCTTAACATACTCTTCTATGTGTTGGTCTATTTTGGGCCAATAGACGAAACTTCTGGCTAGACTCTTCATGCGGAACTATCCCGGATGATCTTGGTGAAGTCGGGCAAGAACTTGAAGTTGGAAACACTCTGGAACGACGATTCTTTCACCGAACATCAAGCAATGGTTTGAAACTGATAGTGACGATCTACGGTTGTAGAAGGGAATGATTGGTGTACTTATTTCGGATGTGTTGGGCCAACCATTTGTCACATATTTTATTACAAGTTGAAGTGTTGTTGATTGCTCTGTTTCACGAACTATATCTGCGTGTGTCAATGGAAATGTTGAAATAGCGTTGACTATTGTCGATCGGATATCTGATTCTAACGTGACGGATGCGACGACAGTATCTTCATTACTTGCTTCGTGTGAATTGATCAGTCTTGACAGAATGTCGGCATGTCCGAAGTGGTCAGTTTTGACGTATTCGATCTTGAAATCGTAAGCCTTCAATGTTAGCGCCCAGCGCTGAAGTCGGTTGGCAGTATAAACTGGAATGCCTTTCTTGGAACCGAAAATCGCGAGGAGCGGCTTATGGTCCGTCTGGAGCACAAATCGTCGTCCGTAAACCATCCGATGAAATTTGGTGACAGCAAAAATGAGGGCCAGTCCCTCTTTTTCTATTTGGCTGTAATTTTGTTCGCTGCTGGTAAGTGTCCTTGAAGCATGATAAATTGCCTTTACTTTGCCATCTTTGAAACGATGGAGAATGCATGCGCCAATCCCACGGTTGGATGCATCACCAGCGACGATCAATTCTTGGGCTGGGTCAAAATGAGTAAGTAGCAGGTCTGACTGTAGGAGCTCCTTAAATTTTTCGAAAGATTGTTGACACTCTGGAGTCCACGACCAATCCGAATTCTTTTTAAGCAATTCATTTAATGGGTAGCGTAGTTCATGCATGTTGTGAACGTATTTGCAGTAAAAATTGATGGCTCCAAGGTAGGATCGCAGTGTGGCAAGGTCTGTTGGTGCTGGCATTTGGGCAATGACTCGTGTCTTGGCTGGATTTGGACGAATGCCGTTGCTGTCAATGATATGACCTAAATACTCGAGTTCATGCATTGCCATGGTGCACTTTTCAGCCTTGATTGTGAATCCGAAAAGCTGGATGCGCTCAAAAAGTCGTCGCAGATTTTTGTTGTGATCTTCGATGCTTCTTCCCGTCACAAGGATGTCATCCAGATATGCTGATGTTCCCGAGAGCCCCGTAATCATCATGTCAATGACTTGCTGGAATGCGCCTGGTGCAACTTTAACACCGAATGGCAGGCGATTGTATCTGAATAATCCACGATGTGTGTTGATTGTTAAGAGTTCACGTTAATTTTCATGTACCTGTACTTGAAAGAAAGCATCGGAAAGATCAATAAGACTAAATATTTTGCAATTCGATAACTTGGAAAAAATGTCTTCTGGTGTTGGCAGGGGATATGGGTACGGCTGCAAGACGTCATTCAATCCAGTTGAAAAATCTGCACAGATTCTAGTTGAGCCATTACTTTTGCGAACTGCGACTATGGGCGCTGCCCATTTGGAGTAATCTACTGCATGAATTACACCCAGTTCTTGGAGTCGGGAGAGCTCTTTGTCGATTTCTGCTACTGCTGCAAATGCTACTGGTCGTTTTGGTCGAAACACAGGTTGCGAGTTGGGCTTCACTCGAAGTTCTACTTGAAACTTTGTACAGAGTCCTGGACTGTCACGAAAAACAACTGGGAACAGAGATTTGATATTCTCTTTGATTCGATTGCTTTCGGCAGGAACAGTTGTCGAGTTCATGTTCACCGCATTGCAAATGGAATTGATTGGTACTTCCCAGATTCCGAGCTGATTTATCCAATCGATGCCGAGAAGGTTGAGGTTTTGAATTGGCGTCAGGTAGCACGTGCCTATGAATGAACGCTGACCTAACTCGACAGTGCATTTGCACTCGGAATTCACTTCCATTATGTTACCTGATGCGTTTCGAACTGTTTGGCTACTTGGCTGGCGGCTTGGTTTCCCAATTTGTCTCCACATGTCCTCACTGATTAGAGTAATGTCTGAGCCGGTGTCGATCTGGAGTGTGCATTGAACGCTGTTGATAAATACTTTTATGTATTTTCGGCTGTCGTTAATTTGCAATTTGTTGACAGTTGTAATTACATTTGAGTATGTTGACGACTGCTTTGATCTCTTTCTCTCCAACGTGTCACAAAATCAGTCCTTATGTCCCTTTTTGTTGCATTTGTGGCATATGTGTTTCTTATATGTGCAGTCTCTTGCGTAGTGCATATCGCCACAGAACCAGCAAGGGTTTTTTGGTATGGACTTTGCCTTCTTGTTGTAAATCTTACGTGGCGGATCTTGCTGTTTTTGTTTTTGGGGTGGGCGATTTTTACTATGTAACGCATTGACGTTGTTAACCTCAATAAGTGCAGTGTCACTCTTTAGACTGGTTATTCGATGACATTCGTTCAACAGACTCTGGAGGTTGATTTTTGTTTGGTCTGGTCCGTCAATTGTGGAGAGCAATCTTGTTCGGATATCACTATACTGGTGTGATTGGAGTCCGCATACAAAAACAAGACATTTAGACTGGTCCGGTGTCAATTCCGAAAGTTTAAATTCTTCGCAGTTCTTGTTTACTTTTGCTGCGTATTCGTTGAAATCTTCAACCT
The DNA here is from genome assembly GCA_943590905.1 of Sphaerophoria taeniata. Lineage (NCBI taxonomy): Eukaryota > Metazoa > Arthropoda > Insecta > Diptera > Syrphidae > Sphaerophoria > Sphaerophoria taeniata. The sequence goes on from OX016541.1 coordinate 34,805,983, forward strand.
CGGACTTGCTTAGCTGCATGCATTTGTAGCGTGTACTGAAAAGTGACTCGTGACTTCCAAAAATATTTGTGAGACTCTTCACTGTTTCGTTGAAGGATATATCTTTGGGTGACTTTGGAAGGATCGAGTTTATATACAATTGGTGACATCGCGTACTGAGCTTTCTTAGTAGCAACCGTGTCTTCGCTTCTTCTGGAAGATTAACAGCATCTTCTGTGAAAAGGCTTTCGTAGCGGAGATACCATGCATTAAAAGTAATGTTGCTCTCTGGCACAAAGTCAAATTCGGCGATACTTTGCCCCAAACTTTCCATACGGAACTCAGTGTCGCTTTTTTCGCTTCGGTCATTTTGACTCTTGTTTGCAGAACCACTGCCTGCAAGCGTTGTTGCCAATTGCTTCAAGAACTCTTGATTATTTTGTTGTTGCAGTTTATTTTCCTGCTGTTGGAGTGTAATAAATTGTAGGAGAGTTGTACTAAGCTCCTCCATTTTGAATTAATTTTCCGTGATCCTCGTCGCCACTGTTGTAACTTGGTAAATTTCTGAAAGAGATCGAGGTTAGAAATAAAAAGCACGTTCTTACACTTTGAGTTCAGGAACAAGAAGAAAGAAGATTTTATTTCATCTTTTAAAGAAGGTTATAAAGAATATAAGTATAAAGAATAAAGAACAAAACGGTGCTGCCAATAGATTATTGTTGTCGGTAGCGTTGCCAACAGAATCAAATTCAATTTATCTAACTGAAATAAAATGAGTGTCATAAGGGTAAATTAACAGAACCGAAAGAAAGAATTATATTTCTCTTCCTTGACGCTTTTTTTTTAAAGATCTGTTTTGTTTTGAAAATATTGAGGTAGGTAATTCAGTTGGAGAAGGGACCGTAAGAATACCTACTTCATCAGAAGAGTGGATAATTTAGCCACCAACTATAATGGTAAATGACATGAAGATTTCAAAACCAGTGGTTGGACAGACTGTTCCTGGGCCTTTTGGAGGCTAAATGGCACTTCCGGTTGCGTTTCTTGGTGTCAGCTTATACCATGGGGGCAATGGAAAAAGTAAGTTTGTAAAGTTTGTCCGACCAGGAGATTCTAAATGAAGACGTTCTAAGGGAAAAGGGCTGGGTTATTTCTGTCCGACCAACCATATGATTTGGTTTCTACGATGAAATGTCTATTGACTTCTACTTACTTTTTAAATTGCCCCCATGGTTAATATAAGCTGACACAAAAAAACGCAACCGGAAGTGCCATTTAGCCACCAAAAGGCCCAGAAAAAGTCTGTCCAACCACTGGTTTTGAAAACTTGATGTCATTTACCATTAGTTGGTGGCTAAATTTTCCACTCTGCTGATGAGGTAGGTATTCTTACGGTAGCCTCCCGGACTAATTATTATTGGCAGAGTTCTAGATGTTTGAATTTTGAAAATTGTTTTCAGCAATTTCAACGGTCAGTGTTGAAAATAGAAATTGACGCGAATTTCAAATAACAAAACACAAAATCTCGAATAACAAAACCCCATTTTTGTCAGCAATTATTAAGAACGATAATCGATTTAGTTGGTTGTGAGGAAAAACTGATGGTTGCAGACATCCATAAAACTAGATGTAATACAGGCTCATTGTAATAATCCTATCTATTCGAAACCTTTAAAAACAAATAGAGTGGCGGGACAGCTCTTGACAAGCCTCTCTCATCAGCAATTCTCTGAGTTCGTGTGAGGAATTGAGGGGACCTCAATTTAACGCCGATTCTGAACGCCAAAGTTGAGAAACACTTTTTTCATGAAAGCCTGATACTCTTAGAAGTTTTGTCCGTTCTTCACAAGAGGTAGATGAAATAAAAACTTTTAAAGGGCACGAGTGGGATTCGAACCCACAACGTTCTGCTTAGCAGCCAACGCATATAACCGCTATAAAAATAATGCGAAATATCATTCTTAAAAGGATAAGCTATAAGTATTTTATATATTTTAGAAAACGCATAAGAAATAAATTTGCCAAATGCTACCAAGTCACTCAAATATGACAAAATGAGACCCTCTACGTCGAAATGGTTAAAAAAAACAGTGAAATATTTAACAAACATACGGGCTGATACAGCGCATTTTTTTTTTTTTTAAGACAGTTATTAGGTCTGCCCTTTATCTAACAGGTCAATCAGCACTTATTGTTATTTTTGTTACCCTTTAACAAGTAAGTAAATGAAAATCCAATGCAACATCTGTAAAGTTTCATCATTTGGGATAAGTGTAGAATGACCAACTAGAAATCATTGGAAATCAACAATTGTTTGCTGGTGCTTTGACACATTTGGCAGAAGATTTCAGAAAAACGCAAGTTTGAACTCTTCAATTTTGTGGATAGGTATATGTAAAAACATTCACACTGATGACAAACATGTGCGTTCAAATATACAACGAACCTTCCGCAGTTAGGTTAGGGTAAGGTTAAGGGGCTGACAGTTGATGTTTTTACCGTCACACTTAGATCAATACAGATCCATTGTGATACCCGCGAGTATTGCTACTCAAGCTAATAAGAAAAACCTATGTGTTCAGTTAGTCAAGCCATTTAGAGGCTTTGACGAAGTTCAGGATTTTAGTACCTGGCGTACTAGAGAGTTCTTCTAAATCCCCGAAGAAATAGTTGCCTAGCAGTTAGAAAGAATCCCACTTAGCATTGATAAAGGATTAGTAATACTGCCAAGCAATTGTTCACAAATTACCCAACCAAGTATAGAACTGCAGTATTCACAACATGTTTTATTCAGTGAACGAGCTATTTTGGCCGCAAAGAACAAAGATGTCAATGATATAAACGAGACTATTTAAAAAAAAAAAACGTTCCAGGCCAAGTATTCACATATAAATCAGTGATACCTTAATCTAGATGAAGTTTTCATCTATCCAATAGAATTGAAAATAGGTGCACCGGTCATATTGCTTCGCAACATTAATCAACCAAAACTATGCAATGGTACAAGATTAATGCAAACCTTTTCCCGCACATGCCTTTAAAAAAAAAAAACAACAACTGATACGTCATGCTACTATGTATTCTCAATTATCATTTCTAAGTCCTGCGAACAAACAAAAATGGAATGCGGGTACAACGTCCCGCGGGTCGGCTAGTAGTCAATAAAAGGGTCCTAAATGACACCGGATTTAGAAATACCAATTAATTATTTAGGGAGATGTCGTCTGAATTTCACCATATAAGACCTGTCTTCCAGATATGTTGATATCCAATTAATGAAAAAAGGGAAAAGCCATACATGCGTGTCATCTGCATTTTCAAAACCTTCGCAGATTTCAAAGGTTGATGTGAAACAAACATCAAAGATTAAGACTTTGAAACATGGCAGGTGTTTTAGATCCCATGTCAAAAAAAGTTTTATGGGCGTTCGATAATTCCCAAATACCTATCAAATCTAAACAAAGTTCCCATCAAAAGATTCCGACTTGAAATCCAATAAAAAATGTTTAAAAAACGTTTAAGAAAGCATTGTTGATCAAAAAGCATACGACAAAAGCTTACAAATGTACATTTCAATTTAAAAAATGTTTCCTCTCATAAATGTAGCCCGAACCATTCTAGAGTTGCAAGCAAAATTCATAAAATCACTTCAACGAAACAGAAATAAATCCTACAAAAATGAATTTGTTGCAATCCGATTTCCGTTTCAAGATTGCATAAAAGGACAAAAAAAAGTGTATCTAGGTTATGCCAGCAATCATCGGGGTAGTGCTTTTGCCTGTATGTCGGTATATCCTTCGTAAATGTGGGATTGCAGATTTCGAATTGAATGTCCTTTGAAAAATGTTTTTGTTTCATTTTTACTACAATGTGTATTTTTTTTTATTCTTTGAGTAGTCAGAACAGCGCTGCGGCTTGACCGAGTTCAAGAAATTCGTTGGCGGGTGCATTTGGAGATGGAATTTGTTTCCCATTTCTCGGTCAGAAAATAGAGCCTACATTTTAAATCACTCCGTCTGGAAGTTCTTCTTCTTTTCCTTCTTTTTTTGAGGCAACATTGTTTTCATACCAGAACTAACGGAGAATAAGGATTCGAAATTCGTTTCAACGAAAGCAGAAAAAAAACGACCAAAAAAGAAAAACGATTGGAATGAAATATTTTCATTGTGAAAATGTGTTAAAAATGAGGAAGAGAAAACGAAATTGAAAAACAGAGTAGCGAGACCGGACATTCCTCTCGTCAAAGTGATGGAGAAGTTGAAAGCGGAATGTGTATCCTTGGGAGGAACAGTTGAGTGAGTGTATGTGTGTGAAGCTGAGGGCTTCTCTAAAATAGTCCTTGCTGATGGAGGCGGAGGTTGGCATAACTTGATATCGAGAAAATGCTTCATTGATTCTTGATTTTTTTTCCATTTTATATTTTCTTCTTTCTTATTGTTTTGCTCTTTTTACTGATGGTTCTTTGGCTTTATGAATTGTGCAAGCAAGTGCTTTTATTTTTTCTTCTTTTAAGGATAAATTTACAATTTGCTTCTTGCCTTTAAGTAGAATATCAATTTTTTTTTTCTCTCTTTACCGTGCTTTTGATATTTTTTCTGCACGAACAAAAGAGTTATGAAAAATAGAAGAAAGAAAATTGAATAGAGTGCTGAAAACGGTATGAGAAAAAGAAACACTGAACCAATAGCTACAATTTGTAGATGAAATCTTGAGTCAGTGACCCGAAGCCGCCTCCTCACCAGACATCAACTCAATCCTCTAATAAAATTGGTATACTCAAATTTTGGTTCTTCATCATTTATCCATTTCCGTTTCCGTTGGTGTTTGCTTCGTCTCTTTTGTCGGGGGTTCGATGAAATCAAATGATATAAGGTCTTGAAAGCAGTACACTTTGTTGATTGTGGGTGTGAAGAATATTCGTATAAGCAGTTATGAGAAAAAAGAATGATTTTTTTCTTCATTTCATGTACTTATATCTAGCTATAAAAGAAGACCGACGACTTCGGGATAAAGTTGAGTGACAGCAAGTGTTTTTTTTTTTATTGGAATGAAACACAAGCTGAACGGTATCCATTGTGTAGCGTAATTGAATTATTGAATTGTGCCAATTTTGTTTCTCAATGAAGAGACTTTTGTGCTTGATCAGATATCAGATCATATTAGGAGTTATTTGTAAAATGGATAACGAGATGGAAGTTGGAAATTATTGTTTTGGAAAAAAGGTTAATATTGACGGGAGCTTTGTGTCTTATTTCAGATAATCTGAGAATGAGTTGGGGCATGATGTTAACATTTTGCTGGAGATCTCGCTTGTTTTTGGTTTCTTGGTCCTCATGATAGATACTAGCTAGTATTTATTTGACTTTTTCAAAGCAATACTTTTTTATGCATCTTTTAAAAAGCACATATGTTCATCAATTTAAAGAAAACAAAAAAAACATTTGGTTTCTCAATAATTAATTGATAAATAATGAAAAAAAGTAAGTATACGCCACAGTGACGACATACAAAATGTAAAGGCTGCAACATATTAATATCTTTTTTTGCTTATTTGAAACTAAACCAAATAGTGTTGGAAAATAACTCAGGCAAACTTTGAAACAAATTAGGTGCAAAATGCACTCTTTGCTTAAGATAACTTTAAGTTGGAAAAGAGCGTGCCAAGTAAAATGCTTGGGTCAAACAAATTTGAATTTATCAATTTTTAGTCACTTATAAAATTCTTTGCCTGAGCAGGCACCTTTGTCAAAAGACACAATCTTACGATACAAATCTTACTGGGTTTTATTTTTTAACAGACATGGTGATGCGCATGTTTTTAGCTGAGTTTTTGATGGTTTTTGCCTATATTTTGACAGCTAGAACCATGTAAACATTTCTTTTCTGTAAGTTTTGGCTATTTTTAATGAACCGTCTTAGGCCAATGTATAACGCATCAAAATTGTGGAAGTTTGTTTTGAATAAATCTCTATTCTTGTAAAATGGCTTCGTCAGCTAGCAAAATAGCAGGATTCGGAGCGAAGACAATCAACCATTATCACATCACCATAAAAGCAGAAACACAATGACGCTTTGCCGTCGATTTTGACAACTGCGAAAAGTTCAGCTATAGGAAATCTGTGTAACCTCACACAATGACGCTTTTCCTACGTACGCTTTTTTTGACAAACGTAAGAAAACGTAAAGAAGCCACCATCTGTCAAAAAAAGTTCAACTTGGTTGAACTTTTGCTTTGTCTGACAGCTCAACAGCTGTTTGTTCATTTGTTGTTTGGAGCAGCGTTACCACTTAAAAAAAAATGGAAGCGAAGTAAATTTGGGAATAAAGCGAAGTAGATTGAGAAAAAGCGAAAAAGATTTTAAAATAGTGTATTTTATATTGACCATGAATACATAGACAGATCTACAATTAGAGCCGTGTGTGAATTGTGTTAAAATGTGTATACAAACTTGATTTTCGATTTAATTTTGACACTACATGGCAGATGTGATGTGTTAAAATTTAACTAACAAGCTAAAATATGACACTAGTGCTTAAATTTAACCAACATTCCAACCCAAGTTGCGCACGGCGTAAAATATTAAACACTTTAATACAATCACGTAACTCATACTTTGCGTATATGTATGGGTTGACATTTCGTGTTTGTTAAGTGTGTCCGCTTATTGTTCGTGTATAAGGATAGAAACTTATCGATTATATATTTTTCTGATCAAAATAAGAGAACTGTAGGCATAAAATTACTCAATGAGTTAATCGAAGCAGATTTTGGAAATATCAAGTAAAATTGAGTGAAGTAGATTTCAAAACATTCTTGATGGTGCGAAGTTGGAATAGATATTCAAAGTTTTTCAAAAATCGAAGTAGACTACTTCGAAAGGAGTAAAGTGGCAAATCTGTTTGATGATGATGGAGGGAGAACTGTCATTCAAAGCACACGTGAAGCGGGTGCATCGTAACGCAACGACGCGTCTGCCTAAAGCGTCATTGTGTTTCTGCTTTAACTGTTTTGTACAGCTTAGAAGCGTTTGTTATTATTACTCTTTGTTTCTTTCGAAATAGACTGCTATACGTATCGAGCCTAGCTGAATAATTTTTTGCGCAAATTGCCAAACAGCGTACCAGCAGCTTACTCAATGAAGATGGTCCTGTGATACTCTTGATCGTATTTCTTAACGCCTTTCGATTACTTCTTATGGACCTTTTTTAAGCCATCGTTCTATACCAACAAATTAACAACGTTTAACGCATTGGAAGGAAACACGATATTCAAGCCTACATAAATATCAAGTAATAAAGTAGTGAAAATGGAACTAATCAAAAGGACTACGTACCTCTTAGCTTTGGCGGACATTTTGACCAAAAATAATATTTCAAAAATAAATTCCATAAAATTATACACCATTTTAAAATAACTAGTCGACCCAACCCTCAAATTTTTTTGTTTTGCGTTGATTATTCATTTAAGGAATTTCCGTTCAACAACATATGTTTATCAACTTTTGTTATGTACCGTCGATTGGGCAAAACGATGAGTGGTTCACGAGATAATCGAGCAGAAAAAACGTAACGCACATACGCACATGCGAACATACGAACATATGTACAATTGTACATACACACACAGACATCATGAAAAAAAATTGTTGAATCGGATTCTAGTGACCCCGAAACATGGAGATATGCAAAATCAGTCCCATTACAATAACTTCCTCTGGGAAGTTAATAAAAAAATGCCAAGAAATTGAAAACAAATTTTTTATCGACAAAGCAACGCCAAAGATCAGGAAAGACATTGAAAACAAGTGGCACTGCAGAAGCACATTTCCTTGTTATGCCCAAAACAGACGTGCATCAAAACTGCATGCAGTTCTGCATGCATCACTGCTTTCAAAACACATGTGCATAATTTTAATGATTTTGCACGATAACTTTTTTGTGAAGTGACACTTGTTGTTTTTTTTCTTTTTCAAAATAAAGTTGTGTTTAATTTTAAATGGAAAAAAAATGTTTCAACTCTCACATATTTTTATCTTATTATCGATGGATTCAACAAACCGGCCCCAAATCCATTAAAAAAAACAAAAAAAAACACAATCAATCAAGTATCAATATTGTACACTAATTTGTTAAAACATTTTAACAGTGCGTTTTGAAGGATAGCGAAATCAATTGGTGAAAGATTGCCTCCCTTTGTTTGTTTCGCTAAACCTTCAAAAAAGTGGTCAGCTGGTGTTTTCTCGATGGTTGGTTGCGAAAAAACTTGTTTTGCCAAACTAATGGCTTCGTCGACGTCCCCTTTTGTTGCATCCAACATTTCATCCACTTTTCGTTTTTTAGTTTTCTTTTCAATTGGTGTGGATGTTGAGGGCACATTGAAATCCATTTCAACAATGTCTTCGTCGTGTTCAAGAACGCCATTATCGATGTCGTGCAGATAAAATTCTTCCTGATGTACTGCAATAAAGAACATATGTATGCACGTATTTAGATGCATATATTTATATTTAATAACAAACAACATTTTATGGAGAAACAATTTTCAATTCACAAACCTTTTATTTGTGTGTTCGACGTCCTTCAAAAACATTAAATGGTCCATCCACTTCCATGATTTTTTTTGGAGAGCCAGCACATCCACTTGAAGGCAATTTCTTTATATGCTTATAAAAAATGTCCTTCAGGGTTCTCCACCTTTTTTTTCAATTTCGCTGCTGCAAAAATCAAAGAAAAAGAAATTAATAAATAACTCTTGAAAATGTTTGCTTTTTAGAGTAGCCATCAGTAGCTAAAAATGAAACGAAAGCGAAAAATTTGAAATAACTTACCGGGAACATCAAGCAATATTGACAACTCTTGGAATTTTTATCCCGTAAATGAACGTTTTTGTAAGACGAATGCTTTTTATCATACAAAAAGGGAGTTGTGCGAACAAATTCAATTAGTTTTTCTTCCATCTTTCTACTCCTACTTGTTAAGAATAAAAATGCCAGCGACCGAGACAAATAATAAAATAATAACAGTTATTTAAAACAAATGGTACATTTTCTTTCTTGTCAAAATAAGTGATGCCAAAATCTCATTTCTTATTATTTTTAGTTTTGTCGTTGTGGCTGCAATTAAACTGTGCAGCAAATTTAGAATTAGAGACGTCGTGCAGCACAGCACTGCATGCAGCACTGCTTTCCATAAGAGCCTGTGTAAATTTTTGCGTGCTGCATGGAAATACTGCACGTCTGTTTTGGCCTTTAAACAACCAATTCGCAGCAAAAAACCTGTCATATAATTTAAAACATTTTTTTTTTAATTTTGTTGAAAACCCAAATAGCTAATAAAATGTTTTCGAATCTACTTTTTTATTGCATGGTTTTGGTCTTTTTTTCAAAACTAAAAATGCATCACCGCAAAGTTATAGCGAGGAAGTTTTTCGATGCTGAAATAAATTTTTTACACAATATCTGAATAGAATGGAAAATCTCTTTTTTCATATGACCTAAATTTTTCATTTTTGACATATTGCATACAATATTTTCATCCTTGACTTAAGTGCCCTAAATTCAATTTAAAGTTTTTAGTTTGAAAATCGTTTAAAATTTTCGCTTTCCACTTCAAAAATAACTTGTTCTTATTTTTCAACTTAATCAGATTTTACTTAATACTGAACCAAATTCACTTAAAGGTATTCAACCAAAAACTACTATTTCTAGTTCAACCTAATCTAGGCAGGCAAGTTTGGTTTTCCTTCCTTTATTTCCTCCATCCATCATTCACTCAAATTGAATGCTTTTCAATTTCAATGACATCCTTAGTACCAGGCCAGTCATAACATTTAGGACGCATTGCAACTTTTTCTCTATAGCCGGAAAAAAAATACACAACATAATTTTTGTTTGCTTCTTTAATTGCCCTTACATGTTTTTCCAAGTCTAAACGAAAACTGTGTGCTTGCATTAGCCGAACAAAATTACAAAAAAAAATGTATATCTAGAAAAGAGGGTCAAGATGCAGTTCATCCCAGTTCCCAGAGCCAGAAGGATTTGCTATATTTACAAAAAAAAAAAACAGCTCAGCAGCTTTTTGTAAACTTTTCCATTTTAAGTGTGCAGAAACCTAGTTTTTTTCCATTTCAAAAGAAGAAAAAAGAAATCAATTAAATAATTCAAAGCAAAAAATGATATAAAATTGTGTTGTATGCGAGGCGGGCGTCCTCGGGGATGTTAAAACGCTATCTATTAGCCAAACGGTTTTAATCCGAGTACAAATCTCATCTTCACTTTTCTTTTGCTCAGCAGATAGTGGGGTCGGTCGGTCGGTACGTCGTCTTTATCACGTTGTTGTGGTTATAAGAACCGTTTAACTTTAATATCTCACTTTAACCGAGAAGCGACCAACAACGTCGACTACGACTACAACGACACAAACTCGACTCTATAACAACAGAGTATCTTGGGGTTCATCTAAATAGGTCATTAGACGAGTTGCAAATGAGATGAACTAGGTATTTGTTTTTATTATTTTGCTTAAATCAGATAGGAGACATCAGTATCTATTAATTTAATTGATTAACCTTGACAGAGGACAGTGACTTCGGTAGCAGAGATTACGACTTGAATATTTTTTTAATTGATTTGAGCGGACGATTTGATAAATCTATTATGCCTGCAGGGTTGTTATATTTGTGCTTAGAAAAAGAAAACGAAAAATGATACACACCGGAAAAATCTTGACAGATTAAGTGTAGAGGCATTTCTTTTGTAGGTTATGTGCCTTCTTCTGTATTGAGTGTTTGCAAGTGTTTTTCTTTTGAAGATCTATGGAAACCTGAATTTTGAGAAGGTCCTCTCAAGCTTATGTGACATTCTCCCGCATAAGAATGTGGGACAATGGATTATGAATGTTAAGAGGAATGTCACAGTCACATCAAGGGGCTATACGTTTGAGGTTAAAGATGATTGAGAGAGTGTAATGCGTTCTTGTTCCATAAAAAAGAGATTGTTTTTGCATTTTCATGTACATGAAGTAAGAAATTCAGAAGTACGAAGCTTTTTAAGATTCATATTCGAGTTTAGTAGGTACCTACTTGTGAGAAAAAAAGTTAAGTGAAAAGCGGAAAATTCTCTTTTCATCTTTATAATATCGTTTGAATCATGTAAAGACAATTTTTGTTTGAAGAATAAAAATGTGCCAAGCTGTTTCTTCTATTTCACGAGGAAGATTTTGATGAGGAGGAGAAGATGTGGTTAAATCTGCTAATTAATTTTCCAGTAAGATACTAAGGTACTTCACTTTTCATGCCAATTCAAATTCTAAAACGGTGTCGAAAGCCTTTAAAAAATATAAAAACTGCACCTCTGCATTGTTTTTTTTTTTTTCGGTGAATATCCGAAATGAACTTAGATGCGGATTGTATCTTGTCATGTTTTGAATTCGAACTGGTTATCCGACCGTTGAAAGCTGGATGAAGCTCCATTTATAAATCAAAGGAAGCATTATTGAAACACCGGCTAATCGCCGTTGAAAGCCGGAGGTTTTTTGTGGTAAACCGGTTCAAAGCAGTTGATGAGCCAAGGAAAACTTTGTTGAGAGCCTGTTGAAGAACCGTTGAAAGCCATAGAAAGCTCCGTTGATATCCAAGGGAAGCCTTGTCGATAACTGGTTACCAAGCCGTTAAAAGTCGGAGGAAGCTAATTTACGCACGCATACGTTGTGCTTATCTTTCATCATCTCCAATCCGAGAAACACACGAAGTTCCGATTCGTGAAGGAAGAAAGTTGTCACCAAGAAGAACGCCAGTCAACCTAGCCTGATACCGCAAACAAAATTACATACGAAACCAATGTATTTTCAAAAACCATTATTATAATACAAAGATAATAAAAAACATTGAATTAAGAAATATTTATCTTTTCTTTGCATTTGGACCGAACTAAGGCTTAGTGTTCTTACCCTAGTAGACCCTGGATCCTCTTAAGATACTCCAGCCTTTGATCACGCAAGGAACATCACATCTTTTCGAATACTTTTGTTTTGCTCCGTAGAAGATTTATCAAGCGAAGATTTGACTGATTGGAGGGAGATTTGTTTGCCTTTTTACGGTGTTGAAACGTTAAAAGTCATTATGAACTCAATTTATCGTAATTAAAATTTTGTAACATTTTCGGAAATACCTCAGTGGCTTGTGACAGAAATTCCAGCATTTGACTCCTGTATTATCTTCCGGTACTTTAATTAGGCAACACCGTTTCCCAAAACACAAATTTTACGGTACTCAAAATTATGAGAATCATGGAGAACGAAGTAGAATTCTTCGTTCAAACAGTAAAATTCAACAGTTCCAGCATCCAGCCTCCTAATTGTTCGTGCTATGGGGAGGAGACTTCGAGTGCTTGTTCTTTTTTCACGCGAATTTCAAACTTTAACTTTGTAAGTTGTCTATTTGTTCGTAAACGCTTTAAATTTATGTCTTCACTCACGAAGTGATCTCTTATTTAATGGCATCATTCTTACTGTTCTTCGTTTGTTAATAAAACTGGGCCAGATTTTTTTTATAGTGCAGCAGTCGTCAAGAAGGTTCCACCTTTCCTCGGCGTTAATTTTGATTCTTGACACTGACTAACTGTGCTTGTCTTATAGGTCGAGCGCTGATCCTTTTCTTACTAATTCATCGAAAAATGCATCCATTTTATGAAAAGACAAAATGTTCAAACGGACACATTAGTTTTAAATACATTTTTAAATTAAGGAACCGGCACTGGTTATCTTTTTCAAATAAAAACATTATTTTGCTGCCGTTTCTTGGTTCTTCTTTCAGAACCAAGTTTGAAGCATTTTTAAGTGGACTCCCAGACAATAACATAATATTCCTTCAACAACATTAACAGTCTGCAACAGAAAAAATAAAAATAAAAATAGAAATGCTATTAGCATATTAGTTTAAAGGAATGAGAAAGCATTCTGGGCCTGTGCATGTATGCATTTAAGGAGGCATTTAAGTGGCACAAGGATAGTGTCTCTTTAGAATGCAAAACACTGAATCTTACATTAAGATTGTGTCGAGAAGGATGCTACGACTGAAGACCGCACGGCTAGGATGTGACGTTGGAAAGCAAACTCCATTAATATTTTTTGTTTTGTTCATAACCGTCTTATGCGTCTTCGTCCTACAGTTGTACCTTCCTCTACCCACTTTCTTCCAGCCGTTCTATTTACTGGTACTTTTTACTTTTTTGAGAGCTAGAAATTCATTTACAGATTGCCTAAGACACGAGTACGCCATGAGAGGGTGTTTTACATCATTTGTGTATCTTTAAGGAGAATCACATTATTTTTCTTATTTTTTTTTTGTATTCCTGTCTATTCTTTTCATAGCGCATAAAAACCTCGGAGGCTTTTCATAACAAATGGAAGAACTAATGATGTCCTGATGAAGGTTGGGAGTTTGCGAGTTGATTGATTACAAAATTTTAAAGCCATTTCTTTAACATGATAAAAATGTCATATCGTGTTCAACAGACCTTAAGTTGTTTGAACTTGATCATGCTTTTGAACAAAAGTGACAGAAAAACTACCAAAGGTTACACAAAATGAAATGCACGTCTCGGATTCTCGCTTTCAAGGACCAGAGATACTAAATAGTAAATGACATTGTGTTCGATTTTGAAGTTTACGCCAAATAACACAGAAAAAAAGGTTGGAACTCTCTTTTATCGAAAAATTGTGTGCTCTGATTTCAAAAGGCTGATGGCAAAAACTTTTGGTGTTTCCCTCTTTTGTGGGCTTTGATTTTTTGAGTACACGATGGAACAGCAGCAAGGCTGTTTTTTTAATTGGGTTACCTTTGGAGTTTTACGTTTGTTGTTGTATTTGGAGCGACAAAAAAAAATGTGTCAGGCTTTTGTGTGCTGGAAAACAATAGATTCAGTGATGTTCAAGTTTAGGAATTGTTTTGGATTTGGTGTAACACTAGAGATTAGTTGTGTCATGAAAACTGGGTTGAACAATGTTTTTATAGATTTTGTTTTTGTTTTTTGTAATTTCAAACAAATATACATTTGAGTTTTCGGTTGTAAAGTGGGTAAAATGAAGTTTCTAATCTAGTTTTCGCGTTGTCTGTTATGTGTTGTTATCAGTGAAAAGAACTATTGTTAATGATTCTAATTTCTAAGTGTTAAATGAATTCTTTTGTTGATTAAATTTCCACAATCAGAGCTGGTTATAAATAGATATTTCTATTTCAGAAGATCTGACTTGCATTAAGTATGATTGATCTTCTTTGGATTCATAAAACAAATGTCATTTATAACTAAGCAACTCTTCATTTAAAATCAATAAGGGATTTGGCTCTGTGTTTCAACTGGAAAAACAATTGAAATCATATAATAAAACGTCCAACACTATTTCTGTGGAACACTTTACGCGGCTTACAAAAACCGAAGGGGCAGTTTATTAAAACAAAAACAATTGGAAATATCAAATCATAGCGGCGTCAAACAGCTGTTCTGTGCAGGGTGTGTTCGCGGAGAAATGTAAGAAATTTCATTAAGAATTAAGGTGGGTACTGGGTACACCGTGGTATTCACATTACATAAATCCGCCAACACGACAGAAGTTAATGAACTTGTTGTTGAATGTGAACCCTTTCAACGCAAGAGATGGGAACTTTTAAAACTACTAGTTTTCTACTTTATGGGTACCTAGAACTTCGTATTTTCATACTAAGATAAAAATCGAAATATCGAAATAAAAGGTATTTGCATGAAAACTATAATTTCTTTTCATAGCAAACAAATTTTAGTGATATATCCTAAATATATTGGTTGGACCTGAGCGTTTCTCTAGTCTGGATACCGGGCCATAGGGGCTATGACGGAAATGAGAAGGCAGACGAGCTAGCTAGACAAGGATCAACTCACAACTCATTGGCGGTGAGAGTATATGCTCCTCTTGGAGTTGTGAAGGGCTATGTCCTGACAAAATACACAGCAGAAGCAAACTATAGATGGAATAGCTTAACCAGTTGCGTTATATCTATAGGAAAATCTATAACAAACCCAAATCAATAAATTTAATTTCCAAACCAAGGCATGACATAGCCAGGGTTGTTGCAACTTGCACTTGCACTGGCCTATATAGGGGAGCATGCGGCAAAATTAGGTAGACCATATAACACTTTCTGCCGTAGCTGTGAGGACCAGGATGGAAAAGAAACGGTCCCGCACTTTCTTTGCCATTGTCCGGCCTTGGCAAGGATAAGATCACTCCATTTAGGCAGAGAATTCTTCAATGGTATTGAGGAACTCTCAGAATTCAAGACCAAAGACATGTTCTCATGCCTCAATACCACAAAGTGGCTGTAGCGGGCCCCCTTATTTCTCCTAAACTAAATGGCACCTATGAGATAATAGACCGTAGTGTAGGGGACTAATACTACATTACGTATAGGATTGTACGTGTGAGAAATACATCCTTCCCAACCCATCCTTAAATCTTTTTTAGAATCTCATAAGGTATGGTATCAAAACGGTGCACTCAGCGCTAATTGTGTCCTATACGGAAGTAGGACAGCCATTTCTACCTGCCTACCAATGGTAGGTATGTTAAGAAACAAAATGGGGTTCAGAAAATGAAAACCCACAAGTGATCGTACTGCATCCAGAAAAAGTAACTGTTTGGTATTCTCTATGGTCGAACGGTTCGAAAACTCCCGTAGCGGACTCAGGAGGCTGAAACTACTTTTTTTTTACATTTTATCTTTATTTGAACTAATATTTATATACATATTTACAATTTATTGAATAATTACTTAAGGTAATATTTGATTTTAAACTTGTTGGCACAGAAGGGGCCTAACTATATACAATGTTTGTTTTCTAAATTTAAGATTAACAAAATATGAATGAGTAAAAGATAAAAAAATACATGAAATACAAAATCTCGGGATGTTCAGTCCTGGTTGTCCATTGGTGAGGCTCTTAGCCGCGGTTAAAAGCTGACCCCGTGTCAGCGTAAAATTGAAGATCTCCTTCGTCGTTGGTTTGCTCGAGCTCCTCCCTTTGTACGTCCAGCGTGCATAGGTATCTCGGTTCTGGGTGTCTTTGTTGTGTGGTTATTCCGTTGATGAGATTGTTGGGGTGATTGCTCATTGATCCTGCGATCCTTTTAGCTGACTGAATTAGGTACTTGTCCAGTGGTGTAATTTTTGCTTCTTCGTAGAGTCTTTTGTTGCTGAAATGCCTCCTTCTCTGATGATTGAAATAAAGTCCTGTGCAGCTCCGCAGGACTTTTCGTTCAAACACTTGGAGTTCCTTCATTGCGGTCTTTGAAATGGTATACCATACTGGGAAGCTGTAGGTGATGACGGGCCGAATTAGCTGCTTGTATATTAGTAGCTTCGTTGGTTTGCTGAGTCCTGTTCTCCTTCTTAGAAGCGGATTCAGTCGGTGTAGGGCGTGGTTGGCCTTCTTTAGTACAGCTCTCGAGTGAGGGTTGAACTTCATCATCTCATTGAAGTGGACTCCAAGGTATTTGCTGTTTCTCTTCGCTGCCAACGTTGATCCATCGGGTAGAGAAATTGAGATGCTTCGGCATCTTCCAGCTCTTCTACCTCTGCTATTGGTGGGCCTTCGGAAGCAAATCAGCTCTGATTTCCCTGTGTTGATGTGTATTCCCCATTTCTTGTAAAAGTCATGAAGCTTTCGTACATGGTATTCCACCTTCCTGGCTGAATTGATAGGCGATGGTGAAGAGCAGTATGTGATTGAGTCATCTGCATACAGAAGACTCTCACATTCACTGCTTGTTGGCTGGTCGCTGGTCATCAGGCTGAAAAGGAATGGTCCAAGTTTTGATCCTTGAGCTACTCCAGCTTTTATTGTCCTTGTCGATGACTTGAAGTTCTCCAATTGAACAAAGAAGTTCCTGGAAGAGAGAAAAGAAAATACAATTTTTATTAGATTTGATGGTAATCCTAAAAGGTATAATTTGTGATTAAGTGCTTCAATCATCAATCCAGACGCTGTCAAATGCCTTTTCCACATCTAATAGGCACGCAACAGATACACGATGGCTGTTGAGTGCCGCTTCGATGTCGTGTTGGAGTTTAGCCAGCGGATGCAGAGTAGAGTGTTTTTCTCTAAATCCAAATTGGAAGTCCGGGATGAGGTTGTTGTCGGAGCTGCACATCTTCAGTCTTCTCAGTATAATCTCTTCTAAGATTTTGCTGATGTTGTTGAGGAGGGAGATTGGCCTGAAATTGGTCACTAGGTTCCTTGCGCCCTTTTTCGGGATTGCCACTATTTTCGCAGTTTTCCATTTTTGAGGAAAATAGCAGTTGTTGAGGCAATTGTTGAAGAGGATGGTGATGTACAAGATGAACACTTAGGAGAGCTTCTTCAGCATGAAGTTGGAGACTCCATCAGGTCCTGTTGATTTTTTTGGCTTCAGGTTCTTGATGACTTCGCTGACTTCTTCTCTTGTACAAAACTTTTCGTTATTTTCAGTTGGATCATCGGCAGGGTTTGTGGAGCTAAAGGTGACTTCTTCGTTGCCTGGCTGGATGGATCGTTGAACTGATTCCTCGATTTCCTCGAGAAATGCAGAGTCCGTGGATGGAGATGGTGTGAAGTTTCCTTCGAAGCAGGATGCAAAAGCCTCGGCTTTCTCAGCTGCTGAGGAAACCTCATTGCCATTGTAAACTATAATGTCGGGAATACTCTCCTTCCTTCCGGCAATCCTATTAATTTCCTTGAAGGCATTGGGACCAGGTTTTATTTCCTGGAGCCTCTTCTGGAAATGAAGGTTGTTGTGGTATTGGATGGCGTTCCGGAACATGGTGTTAGTACATTGGAGTTCTGCTTTGACTGTCTGGTAGTCGCTATTGATGGTGTTGAGTTCCCGGTGGTGAATCCGTTGAAGACGTTTCCTCAGCCGTTGCCTGTGGTTGTACAGATTTTGCACAAAGACTGGAAGGTGCCGGTATCTATCCCTAGATGTTTTGGGTACCTTCTGGTTGTCAATGGCTGTTTTGATGGCTGCTTCGAGTCCTTCGATGGCGCTGTCGATCTCTTCATTGCGAAGATTCCTGTTGGGAGATGGAATGATCAGACTGCGTTCCATGTCACTATTGAGCTTCTCGACGTCCAGCTTGCTGTAATCCAGGCAGTCATCTGGTGGTATTCTCATTAAGGGAATGGCGAGATGAAGGTTGATTGATAGCTGAACTGCTTCATGGTCGGAGTCACTGCAGACAGTTGTGCACACATAATTCCTGAATTCGGGAAGGATATGTACCAAGTCTGAGGAGGCCATGAAGAAGTCCAACCATGACGGAGTCCTTGGGAAAGTCGGTTTAGGCTTCGAGATTACCACCAGGGAGTGATTGTTGCTGTTTTGTTCCATCCAGTCTGCGATCGCTTGTCCTTCGATGGGCTGAAACTACTGAATTTTACAACTGCTTACATAGAAAAATTTGAACGAAGAATTCCACTTCGTTCTCCATGGTTCTCATCATTTTGGGTATCGTTAAATTTGTGTTTTGCGAAAGGGTGTTGCCTAATTCAAGCACCAAAAGATAATACAGGTGTTTTATAATGGAACTTCTGTCACTAACGGCTGATATAATTCCGAAAATCGTACAAACTTTTAATTACAACGATGGACTGAGCTCATCAGTCATTGCACTTCGAACAATCGAATGTAATCTTTAATTAGGACTGCTCGATATATTATTTAATAAAAGCAAGTTCTTGCGATGAGAGTATTTCAAATTCAAACAAAACCGATATGATCAGCAGCTATTAGGTTTCTCAGAATCATTTTCTAACCTAAAAACAGTAATGTCCAAAGTGCAGACCATTCTTCCATATTGTACTCCGTATAATAACCGCATCTCCCACGTGGGATTAATAAATATTTATTTTAAAATAAAAATATTGTTTCAAGTACAGCTACACTCAAATTTTAACTGACGGACGACTGCGACGACAACTGACAAAAAAAAAATACAATAACGACGCCTCACAAATCAAACAGTCTCCTCTGGTCTCATCAAAACGAGAGTGCTTTACAATTGACTTGATTAACTATGGCTAAAGTACTTTTGAATCAAAAGTCCACCAGCAACAAGCTATATGCCGATGTATAGAATTACATTTGTATATGGTCAATTTAAGGAGGAAGTTCTCGGATTTTGCATCACCGCCAGTGGCTATTTGATTTGCGCCAGTTGGTTTGCATACTATTAAGCGTTAAGTAGGGTCGTCGGTCGTATTCTCGCTGGTTTGGTCTTTCGTCACACTAATTCAGGCAACATTTTTTGCGTAATATCATTAAATATAAATATTTAATTCACCATCCACTTTATTATTGTCTCACTAAATTCTTTTCTGTTTGTTTTCATCTCAGCTTGGTGACAGATATGCCATCGCCAATTGCAACAACGATAACAGCTCCAGCATCGGCTACCCACATCAACTTCTACGATGAACACATTAAATCACCTCCTAGCAATCATTTGCATCACCATCATCAACATCATCACCATCAGCATCATCAGCACCATCATCAGACTCAGCAGCATTATTACCATCTTCAGCATTCGCCATTTATGGATCGCAGTCCGATTCCACCGTCACCAGCGCCGCCGAATGCACCACCACAACCACCATCTCCAATGTCTTCCGCAAACCTCTTTCTATCCTCGGAAACTGGCAGTCACAATTCATCGCCAGCAAAATCGTCATCACGCCTACAATCATCTTCGCACTCACACCATCGGGTGACAATCGATGAATCGAATTTGCCGCTATCAGCCTCATCGACTCATCATCAATTGCTGGCAATTACAGCGAATGATCCGCCATCTGGCGGTTCATCGCACAATCAATTGGCGAATATTGGTGATCGACAGACAGGACACTTGGCACTGATGTACCATCACCATCAGGTAACCAGTTTTCCCGTCCTGCCAGCCATTAAACGAACCACTAGACGATTGAGCTATCCCGAACATCGGTATCCGCCAATTAAAGCGTAAGTATGATATTTGTTTCACTTTCAAGTTAAATATTTGTGTTAAGCTGGGCTTAAACTTTGATTCAAGGCTGCTGGGGGCAAGATAGGGTATATCCAGAAGATCAGCAAAACTGTTTGATGAAATTTAGCTCTGGTTGGAGTCATTCTCCTTCTCCTATTGAATCCCTTTCAAGGCAAGTTCACAAATGTCCAAGTTTGCACATCCAATTACTGTCATTCATCTCAACTACCGCCAGAAGGTTTCTAATTCTGCCTCGTAGTCCTTTTCTCCAAATTGAATTGGATGAGAAAAGAATTAAGTCCTAGTCATATGCCTTCAATGTGCAATGACATAAAAGCCTACTCAAAATGCTAGTACAACATGTACCGACCGCACTATAAACAAGCCACGTAACAGGGATACGTGATTTATTCCCAGAATTCCTGTTGCTCCATAAGCTTATAGCATCGGGGTGAATGCATTCCTGTCGACATGCCAGTGACGCTTTGACGGTAACAGGGCGTTGTTTCACTGAGAGCATGCCACAGCTACTAGTGTTGGAGCTCGGGACGATGATGCTGATGCTGACACTGCTGATGAAGTTGAAAACCTAGTCAGTTAGTTTATTAAAGTGCGCGTGCAACAACCCCATCATACGCTTCATTGTCAATTATACCGGTGAGGTGCAGGCGGGCGGGCGGTTCTGGTTGTTCTAAATGTCACAAAGACTGCGTAAATTATTCCTTTGTGTGGGCGCTTGTTCTGTTTTATTATTCTTGTTTGTCTATCAGTGTTGTTGTTGTTCTTCATGATGATTGCAGGATATAATGGCAGCGAGTCGTAATTATATGGCACACGATATACTGCAAAAGTTGCATCCTGCTATCATTCCTTCTAGTTGTTTTGTTTTCTTTTATGCATCAGGGATGTGTTTTTATTCTTGCAATACACAAACTAAGATGGCACGAGTAAGCAACAGCACTTATTGCGAAAAGTTTCACAATAAACTTCACATGAAGAATGAATCCTTGAGGAAGATAAATATTTAAGGGTTTCAGTTAGTTTCTTTGTAAATCAAAGAGGAGTGTACAAGTTATGTGAAGTGTGTAACTTGTTACATTTTCGGAGTGTAATTAAATGCTAGAAGCGTGAGGGGGTTGTTTTTCTTCTTCTTTTAGTTTTAAGATTGAATAAATTATAAACTTTACATCGCCAGTATTTAGAGAATAGAAACGCCGGTTCTACTTATTTATAACTGCATAAATTATCACAATTCTTGGGTTTCCAAAAAAACACTGGGTTTAAATTAATCATTGTGTTTAGACTCGAAGTAGAGAACAAGGATCGAAAATGGATAAAAATGCAATATTGCATTCTCATTGGTCCAAAGCGACAATGCTTCATGTTAATGAATCCACTAAGGCGAAATTGTACCTATCGTCTCTGTAGATGTTTTTTCTATGCAGAGTGACAATTCACTTCTGTCTGTTCGACCAACTATTCGGCGTATTGACTTCGCTTGAAATGGTCTGTAGGCTCTGCTTTTGGGTCAATTTTATAGCTCGTAAAGCGTGTAAACGCAAAATTTTGTTCAATATTCGCATCAGTGTTGTTCGTGTGATGTTCAATTGTTAGGGACGAAGACGTGCTACTGATGCACTTTTTCGAACAACGGCAATGTTTTCCGCAGAATAAACTGGGGGAGGAAGCACCGATATTTTCATTCTTTCCACAGACCCGTTTTGCTTAAATTTGGGCACCAGTCTCCCGATTGTGCACACATTTTTGGTCGATTTTTTCGAACAACGGCAATGTTTTCCGCAAAATGAACTGGGGGAGGAAGCACCGATATTTTCATTCTTTCCACAGACCCGTTTTGCTTAAATTTGGACACCAGTCTCCCGATTGTGCACTCATTTTTGGTCGATTTTGCTTAGCAAAAAAATTACGACCTCTGCGAAATGCATTTTGATTTGATCTCCCATTTTCGTAAAAGGTTTCAACAATCTTTACACGCTGCTCAACTGTGTATCTCTCCATAGTTAATTTTGTCAAACACTGAAAGAAAAAAATATGAAATTAAGTGTCAAAAACAATTGACGTAAAGGTGTAGCGCAGTTGGCCTTGGCTCAGAGGATAGAGTAGTCGATTTCTAAGCCGAACGCTACGGGTTCAAGCCCCGCTTCGGCAGCATCTATTTTCTACAAAAATCGCTAGCTTATCTGAGGCCACCTGTGCGATAACATGAGACAATATAACATCTATGTCTCCTCCTCTAAGCCACGTAGGTTTCTGTTATGTGTTTTCCTTCTATGTATTTATCTGTCTCTCTCTGTTGTATTAATGTCTTGTTCTATCCCAGCCGATGGCCTCAGTCGCCAGTGCTGTTATGTGTCCGTAGTTCGTCACATTTATTTATTTATTTATCTCGTTAACTTATTCAAACAAAATGTTCTCCTATCACAACGAAGATTTTCAACCTACAGACTTTTTCAGAGTATCGTACAAACCTCTGTGTCTGTGGTCCATACTAGTGATGGGCATAATCGAATTTTTTCAATAATCGAGAAAATAGTATTCGAATGATTTGAATAATCGAATGATCATTCGAATGATCATTCGATTTACGAAATCGAATTAAAATGGTGAAAAATTTAAAGTTTACAGTGCACAATGAGCTATTTTACAGTGATAATAATGTTGAGAATCTTGAGCTTGAATAAAAGAAAAATGTAGTTTTCTATTCAATAATATTTTATTAATAACAAACGTTCCTCTCTAGTTGAGTTTTCAATATCGAGTGAATAAAATACTTAAGTCAGTTAGATTAATAAAAAACAACAATCTATAATTTAAGCAAACTAACTAAGTATTTAAATGTTCGGTGTTCTATCTTCTTCAACACTTCCTCCATAAACACCAAACAGTGTTAAGAAGTTAATCTTGAATACAAATTTTCGGTGACGTGAAATAACGCCCAACGAAATAAGACCAAAATTCGAAAATTCGGTCTTATTTCGTTTTCGAAAACGAAATAAAACCAAATTTGAAATTTGGCTTTATTTCATTTGCTAAAACGAAACTAGGCCATTTTGGTCTTATTTCGTTTTTAAATTTATATAAACTCCTGTTAAAATATAAAATTGTTTTGCCCCAGAGAGAATCAATTTGGGGTGTGAAAAAAAAAAATCGCGCAGCGATTCTCTCTGGGGCAAAAAAAAATTTCCGCTGCGCGAATGACGATTATTTTTCTCTTAATTTAAATTTTATATCAAGTAAATAATTTAAAATCTATCTTTGGAATTCATAATTTTTTCAATAGATAAACTCATGTAAAAATAACAACGCAATTCTCTGCAAAATTTGCAGAGGAATTGTATAAAACATCAAATGTGTTTAGAGTTGAAATACATGTTAATGTACTTATATTTACTTCATTAATGTTGATTACATGAACGTTTGTTTAGTTTAAATTCTATATTTTTAACTAGCTGGCCCGGCAAACGTTGTTTTGCCATATGAATTATTTCTAGAGTATGAAAATATATAATATTCATCTCGAGCGTGTGCGTATGAGGTATTTCAGTGGAAGAGGCATGGAGCGCTGTGAACCATGACGGAATGTAAAAATAACAAAACATCAAATAATAATTCATTTAATTTATTATTACTATTCTAATTATATTTACAACGAATTCGGAAAATATAAGTCACCAATATTAATCTATCAGTGCAATGGAATGTACAATATTTTTTGTCGGAGGAGTATGACCACTAAAACTGTGACAGAAGAATTTTATATATTAGATGAACAAACAAAACAATAATAATAATCGACGAAATTTTCATGAAAATTCATTAAGAAGTGGCTCTTAAAAAGTAGGGGTAAGTGGTAGGAAGTTGAAAATTAAGGATTCAATGTATTTCTCAATGCCGCACCATACAAAAATTATAATAAAAAAAACTGCCCAAAAGTTGCGAAAACAAAATTTGTGGGTGAGCCATCCTTAACAATTAGCGGTATAAAAAATAGATATCAACCGATTCTCATACCTACTGAATGCACACCTAAAATTTCATCAAAATCGGTCAAGCCGTTTCGGAGGAGTATGACCACTAAAACTGTGTCAGAAGAATTTTATATATTAGATGTACAAACAAAACAATAATAATAATCGACGAAATTTTCATGAAAATTCATTAAGAAGTGGCTCTTAAAAAGTAGGGGTAAGTGGTAGGAAGTTGAAAATTAAGGATTCAATGTATTTCTCAATGCCGCACCATACAAAAATTATAATAAAAAAAACTGCCCAAAAGTTGCGAAAACAAAATGTGTGGATGAGCCATCCTTAACAATTAGCGGTATAAAAAATAGATATCAACCGGTTCTCATACCTACTGAATGCACACCTAAAATTTCATCAAAATCGGTCAAGCCGTTTCGGAGGAGTATGACCACTAAAACTGTGACGGAAGAATT
Organism: Sphaerophoria taeniata; assembly: GCA_943590905.1. Classification (NCBI taxonomy): domain Eukaryota; kingdom Metazoa; phylum Arthropoda; class Insecta; order Diptera; family Syrphidae; genus Sphaerophoria; species Sphaerophoria taeniata. The sequence continues at coordinate 34,830,453 of OX016541.1, forward strand.
TTATATATTAGATTATCATTTGAAGTTCTTTTTTTTGGGAAAAAAAAATGATTTGAAGGTGTCATTTGGCCATGTGTTCAAATATGTCCTTGGGTGTCCAAAAAATGTTTACAAAGAATTCAGCTGTTTTTTCAAAGAATTATTCGGCTTGAATTCTTTTTTAGGATTGCAAAAAAGCTGAAAAACTTGTTTTGAAAATTTTGGCTTTATTTCCAATTTTTTTTGGCGCAATTTCCAACTGACCTAAGAATTAAAGCCAAATTGGGGTAGTTTCATTATTGAAATGGAAATAAGGCCGAATTTCAAATTCGGTTTTATTTCGTTGGGCGTTATTTCACGTCACCCAAATTTTCTTTCGTAACATTTGAAAACGGACTCGGTCAAGTGGTTTCGTTAACAAGTCAGCCAGTTGGTCCTTTCCAGGTATATGTTGCAGTTTCAATTTGTCTTCAAGAAAGCATTCTCGGACATAAAAATGACGAACTTCAATATGCTTTGATCGTTTGTGAAATTCTGGGTTCTTTGAAAGCTTTAAAGCACTTGCACTATCGATGTAAAGCGTTGGTATTACTTTCTGTTCTCCAATTAGTTCTTGCATGAGATACTTCAGCCACATAGCTTCTTTGGCACCTTCTGTTGCAGCCATAAGTTCGGCTTCTGTTGTTGACAATGCAACAGTTCTTTGTAGTTGACTTGTCCATGTAACTGGTCCTCCGTTGAACATTGAAATTACTCCAGTTGTTGATCGCCTTGTTTTCAGATATAAAGCATTATCAGCATCACTGTGTATCTTCAATTCTTGACAATTGTCACCTGCTGGATATTTGATTACAGCTTTGCTTGTCCCGCGAAGATATCGAAAAATGCGTTTCACATTATTCCAATCATCTTTGGTAGGGTTTTCCATTCTTCTTGCAGCAGAACTTACTGCAAATGCAATGTCTGGTCTTGTCGCTGTTGCTAAATACATTAAGCTTCCAACAGCTTCTCTATATGGAACTTCTTCTTTAACATTTTCGGTTTTTGAATTTTCTTCCTCCCGACTTGCAGGCGTTGTTACAGGATTACATTCATTCATATTAAACCGTTCTAAAATTTTGTTGGTGTATTGTTCTTGAGACAAATTTATTGATCCATCACTTGTTATTTCTATCTTCATGCCAAGGTAGTTTTCAAGAGTTCCAATAGTGATCTTGAATTCTTTCTTGAGTTCATTCATGAATTCTTGTATTTCTTTGACATTTCCAAGTATCAGGCCATCGTCAACATAAATGGCAACATAAAGAACTCTTCCTTTTTCATTGCGGTAAAATAAACATGGATCTGCTTTACTGTTTCTTAAGCCAGTCTTCTTCATAAATCACAAGAAACGTTTATGCCAGCATCGAGGAGCTTGTTTCAATCCATATAAACTCCTTTTCAACTTACAGACCCTTCAGGTTCCATCTTGAAAACCTTCAGGTTGTTCCAGGTATACTTCCTCCTCAAGCTCACCGTATAAGAAAGCAGTCTTCACATCGAACTGTTGTATGCTTAGCTTATTTCTTGCTGCTAACGCTAAAAGCAAACGAACAGTATCATACCTTGCTACAGGACTAAACGTTTCATTATAGTCGATGCCTTTTTGTTGGACGTAACCTTTTGCAACAAGTTTTGCTTTGAATCTTGGCTTGTTTCCATTTATTGAGTCCTTAATTTTGAAACCTCATTGGTTTTGAAGGACTTTGGCTGTTTCTGGCTTCTTTACTAGATCCCAAGTCTGGTTTTCTGCCAGGGATGCCAATTCTTCTTCCATAGCTAAAAGTCATTCTTCGGAATTATTTGATTTCACAGCTTCAGTGTAAGTCTTAGGTTCTTGAATACTCTTATCACTTTCAGCTAACATCAAATATTCACCTGTGGTTATCCAGTTAGGCTTTTTACTTGGTCTTCTTGGTCTTCTTTTAAATTCTTCTAAAAGTGTTTCATTGATTCTTGATTCTTCTGAACTATCTTCACTTTCAGCGTCTTGATAATCAGATTCAAAATCATTATTATTTTGATTGATTTCTACTTCGTTGTTAAAATCTTCTTCAATATTAGTTGAAACCTGTGTAACTTCTTTGTCTTCAATATCTTCTTGAGTTAACACAAACTCGACTTTTTCTTTTCCTTCATTTGCATTTTGATCTTGACAAACATTTTCTGAAGTTTCAATGCAAAGTTTTTCAGGCTTGAAAATGACGTCATGGCTAAGAATGATTCTTTTCAGTTTAGGAACCCAAACTCTATAACCATCATTATCATTCAGATAACCAACCATTCTACCATACAAAGCTTTGTCATCGAACTTCTTCCGAAGTTCCTTTGGAACATGAACATAACATACAGTTCCAAAAACTTTTAAATGGTTTAATGATTTTAATTCTTTATTGTTCCATAATTCATATGGGACTTTGTTTTCTTCTGATGTTGGTCCAGTGTGGTTTAAAACATACACAGCAGTATTGCAGGCTTCAGCCCAGAAACATTTCGGTAACTTACTAGAAACCCTCATGCTTCGAGCTGCTTCTACAATAGTTCGATGTTCACGCTCTGCTGCCCCATTCAATTGCGGTGTGTATGGAGGAGTAATACACTGCTCAACTCCATACTCTCCTAACAAAGCTGAAACTTCTTTGTTTACAAATTCTAACCCACCGTCACATCTTAACTTTTTAACAGTGTGACACAAAGTTCTGGCTTCGTTAAGAAAAACTTTTAAACATTTACATACCTCATTCTTGTGCTTGAGGAAGAACAGTTTACGGAACTTGCTGTAGTCATCCTTGAAGACAACGTAGTACTTCGAAGTAGAGAAGTGACTTCAACTGGCCCAAGAACATCAACATAGATGACTTCACCCACTGCAACTGACCGATCACTTCTTGTCTTGAAAGGAAGTCGATGCATCTTTCCGAGTGCACATCCATCACAAAATTCTTCTTCACCTTGAGGTATTTTGATGTTCATCTTTCCAAGGATCTTCTTAACGTGGCGTTTGTTTTGATGAGCAAATCTCTCGTGAAACAATTGAAGCGTTTCTTCAGTTTGTGAAATGTAGACTTGCGTTGAATGCGCTGGTTTGACGACTTGCATGCTCAACACATAAAGTTCTCGTTGAAGATATCCACTCACAGCTACATCACCATCAGAATCTTTGATTGTCACAGTTCGACTATCCATTGTCGTAGTAAATCCATTTCGAGCTGCAGCTTTGACAGAAAATAGTTGTGCGCTTGCGTCAGGAACGTACCATACATTTTTCAAAGTTGCATCTTGAAATTCACCACCAATTTTGACTTTGATTCTGATGTCTCCTTTTCCATAGGCGTTCATAGTAACATCTTGCTTTCCAAGACAAATAACTTCAGGTTTATCGAAACTTTTGTATGTTTCGAAGTGCGATTTGTTTGGTGTTATGTGTCTTGAAGCTCCACTGTCACAGTACCATTCATCTGGTTTCAGAAAATTTTCAGTTGCGCTTAGTGAAAATGCAATCATGGCATTGTTCTTCACAAAATTCGTTCTGTTTTGTGGACATTCAGCAGCCCAATGTCCTACTTGCTTGTACTTGTTACAAGGAAATTTCATTTTAGCTCGTTCGAGTTTCGTGTTATTTCCTCTTTCCGGTTGCTTCTTTTTCTTAAAATTTGTTCTTGCGAGTAAAGCTGTATCTTCATTTTCTTTAAAGTTACTTTGATTTACTTCTCGCGTCTCAATGGTGCATAGCTTTTCGATAAGCAAATTCAACTTTTGCTGACCTGCAGGAATCGTATCCCACAAATTCCACAAATTGACATACTCTTTACCAAGTGTAGACAGAATGCGACCGTTGAGAATACGTTCGGACAACGTATTTTCTTTATGTTTGTTAAGCTCGTCGTTAAGATCAACAAACAGTTTCTGCAACTTTGCAATATGAGAACTAATGTCCTCTTTCTCATCTTTTCTTGCTTGAAAGAAACTTTCGATAAGCATATTTAAACGTTGAGTGCTGCTTCTTTCGAAGCGAGCGCATAGCTTATCCCAAATATCATTCGCATGTTCGCACGTCAATACAAGTTCAGCTATTGGTGAGCTCAAAGACGCAGCAATTAGGCCTGCAGCCTTTGCATCTTCTTTCAGCCAATGACTGTAAGCTTTATTTTCGTCTGCTGTCGATGTTTCTGTAATTAAAGGGCAAACAACATCACCATACACAATTTTATTTAAGTCGTAGGCGCGGAAAAGCATATTCATTTGCCATTTCCATTTTGCCCATTGACTTGCATCTTCTAATTTATCCACAGACAACTTAAAATCATTCGACATCTTGCTTGATGGACTTGATTTCTTTATAAGCTTCTTTTCTGGACAAACTTTTATTCTTTTCAAATTCTCTATTTTTCTAAGGCAGTTCATACGAGCCTGGGCCCATAACCTGTTGAGAATCTTGAGCTTGAATAAAAGAAAAATGTAGTTTTCTATTCAATAATATTTTATTAATAACAAACGTTCCTCTCTAGTTGAGTTTTCAATATCGAGTGAATAAAATACTTAAGTCAATTAGATTAATAAAAAACAACAATCTCTAATTTAAGCAAACTAACTAAGTATTTAAATGTTCGGTGTTCTATCTTCTTCAACAAATAATATAGACGGTCATTCGTCAATGCCTTAGAAAATACCCTCTCAGATGGTAGGTACCGACCTGGGTTTATTGTTCAATTTCAATTTAGAAACATTTTTAAAAATAGCCTGTTATTCTTCTTAGCTATAAACAATGTTCCGTATTCTAATCATTTTTTAAACACTAATTCGCAAAAATATTTACCAATCATGTACATATAGTAAAAGTTTTCAGACCAAAGCTATGATTAAAAAAAAATAAAAGCAAAGAATATCCAAATACAATTTTTTGTTTGCCTTTAAAAAAGTAACCTAAAATCATAAACAAAATTCCATTCCAAAGATTTGCAAATTCAACTAGAAATAAAATCGTCATAACGAATTAAAACTTAAAATAATCATCATTCGATTTGTTTTTATGCGAATACTAATAATCGATTCTTTTCATTCGTGTACTATTTTCATTCAATTACTATTTTCATTCGAGTAATATTTTCATTCGAATGATTTTTCATTCGAATACTAATAATCGATTATTTGCATTCGAATAATAATAATAGTCATTCGAATACTAATAATCGTCATTCGATTTTTTTCATTTGAGATTTTAATTTTGAAGAGTAGTAGTTGTAGCAGGGTTTGAGAAATCATTCGAATGATTTCAATAATCGAATGATCTCGAATGATTACCATAATCGATTATAATCGATTATATCATTCGAATGATCCCATCACTAGTCCATACGGTCTAACTTCGCAGAGAAGAAAATAATATGAATTTCTTTCGGTTTAAAATCATAAATATCCTTTTTCTACTCATATAGACTGTTTTTCGTTGAAATCATGAAAATTTATCCTTAAACTCACTTTTAATTGCTTATAATATAACAATTTATTGACAAAAAAACTTTGATAAATAAGATTTTTCGAACTATTGTTACAATTTATGCTAAAATGATCACAATTCTTATGAATGAATGACGAATTTATCCACTTTCAGATTTTGTTTGTTAGGTAGTTTTTTCATTATTTTCAAAAAACCGCTAATCCGATTTCGCTGAAAACTTTATCAAATCTCAATCAAGGTCAATATCATGGGTGGCTCACGACATAATCGAGCAGAAAAAACAGAACTTACCTACGCACATTCGCAATTATGAACTCTGTTAAAATAACTTCCTCTGGGAAGTTAGTAAAATCGGCCCATCTAACCAATTGATTTTTCCAACAAAATAGGGCAAAGAATTCGGTCCTCATATTAAAGCTATCAAATAGATGCATTTCTGAACGCCTCTATAAACGTTGGACGCCAATTGAAAATATTTTTTTTACTAAGGCCGTGTGCGAATTCAGTTAAAAATGGGTTAAAACTTGACGTTTGGTTAAATTTTGACACTTCGCATTATTTGACTAGCTGCTGAGCAGGTTAAAATATGACAGTAGTGGTTAAAAATTCATCCATTTTTATTTTTTAACCACAATTCATCCAATTCGCACACGGCGTAAAGAAATAAAACGACATCAACAAACACCATGTTCTGTAATTCGATCGAAAGTGGATTGAAATCAATTTTCAATTCCACGTGAAATGAAATTGCATGTTCTTCATTTCGATGGATTTCGAAAACTTCGAAATTGCTTCGAACTGTCAGAACGAAGGGATCATCCATTTTTATTATCAATTCAAAAACTTGCAGCAACACTCCGTTCCCTATAGCAGAGGGAAGTTATCAAAGGTCAATTGACAATGATTTCGACATTGCCCTTGCAAGGCCCACTATTTGTAAAATCATTGAAATATTTTGCAATCCAAATTGTTCAACAAGAGAGTCAAACTTACTGCAACTGCAATTATTTCGACAGACATAAAAAAGTGATTTGAATCCGTTCAGAAAATGGAATAAATCAAAATTCAGATCATCAATTTTCATTTTCGAAATTCCAATTCACTATAACGAATCGTGGAACACCCAAATTCACTTTCGCCATAATTGAATTCCAAATAAGTGAATTACAGAACATGAGCGCAATTGTTTCATAGCTCATTCTTAGTATTTTTATTTTACTTTTTTTTCTACATTTCGCACCGTTAACTTTCCATGAACAAATATTTCAAAATCAAACCATTTTTGCGAGTTTAAGCAAGACAAATAAACAATTATCAATTTGTATATGAACCGATTTTCGGTTATCGGTTTCCGGTTTCTTCTTTCAGGTTTCAAGTTCATGCTTTTGTTTTCAATTTAGGGCTTTCGGTTATCGATCTAAAATTTTCGATTTTTAGTTTTTTGTTATTTTTCGAATTCCTCCTGTTGACAAAATTATATGAAAACGTTGCATACATTCCCTTTGTAAATGAATGTCACTTCGGTCTTTAAATAATTTTGCTTAAAGCTTTTAAAGCCTGGTTTTCTATTGCTTGTGTCGAAAAATGATTGCTTTTTTAGGTTAAACACTCTGAGTAACACTCTAATTAATTAATTTTTTTTTTCGAAGTCAACTAAAGACATTTTCACATATGCAATAACAACAAACAATTATACATTGCTACATATTATGTAATAACATCCTTTTTCATTATTATTTTACTTTTCCAATATTTACAGTGGGGATGCACTGGCAACTCTCTTCTCGGCACTCTACGGCAAGCTACTGGTAGTGATGGGAATTGCTTTCCCAATGGCTGAAGTCATCTCAACATACATCCCGCCATCATTCTATGAGGTTTGTACATGTTTTCATCACTTTACAAAAAAAATATTGTGTTTTTAAGTTTGCTAAAGGATCCATATTTGAGTGGATACGTAAACATTTATTTAAGCCAGCCAACAAAACGTCATGCCAGTATTTTAATCATTTTTATTTAAATATGTAAGTACTTAATGCGCTCCATAAAATCATAGTCGCAGCCTGAAAGTGTCGGAAATGGAAAGTGAAGTTCTGCAAATACGAGTAGATAGGTACATGGTCATCATTCACTCATCATCATCGAAAATAAACGTTCATATCTGACAACGCTCTTCAGTATGAGCAATTAATTGGAATGGATCATCAACATTTTATATAGAGATTACAGTTTACGATGGACTCACAGGCGGACTCAGGGGTAATTAAAGAAAGTTTTGTTATTGGAATATTTTCGCTTTTAAGCTTTATTGCATTTTTAATGGTCCTGATGCAGCGGAACACTGAATCCCAAAAGGTTTCGAAATGTATGCAGTCCTCATATTTGCGTAAAACACTAAGATCTTGTATATTCAGACACAAAGAACTCGATTATCCGGTGATTACCTTTCCTCTTTCATTTGATTTTATGACTGCTTTTTTGTATGCCTTTTGATTGAAAATAAACTCGAAAAGAAGTTTTCAACGTTAAATAAAATAAAACCGGTACGTAGCTTCTCAAAAAAACAAAAATAATCCTTGATCTCCTTGGTTTTGAAAAATCGGACCATCAAATAGGTTAACTTTTACCTGATTCATTTAAGTGGCTCATAAGTGAAGCTCCAAATAACAGTATCCACACGTACGTAACCCTAAATTTGCATTTTTTGAATTCAAATTGAAATACCAACCAAACAAACTTAAATCCCCAGAAATTAAATTTGATTTGTTTTAGAAGCAAAAACCTCAACCATTTTCAAACCTTTCACCTTCAGAAAACCCAAAAAGCGTGCGTAAAGAGTTCGACTTTAGTATCTACCTGAACATGACTTGGCACCGGAAATTAATCACTTGGAATCAATTTAAATCCCAGACAACCCCCTAGTCAAATTACCCCAGCCCATGATTTGCCACCGGACAAATGTACCTTTTACCCTATTACCTTTTAATTTCTCCATCTCCCAAAAACCGAGACAACACCTCAGCTGAATTCAACTCAACTCTCTGGAACCCACATTCAGTGTTGCAGAGCAAAACTAGAAACTTTCGACACGAGAAGGATGTGTTCAAGTCAGTAAATCATGTGCATGCCTCCCGTGAGCTCTACACAGACAGTTTATTCCACCATTGGGATGTTGCGTTGTCCTTGCGGCATGCAGCACGAACGCCAAAAATAGAAGAATTTTTTCCCAACGGACAGGTAAGCAGGACGAAAGAATACAAACTGCAGACAAATTTCCATTCGAATCCAAATATTCGCTGAAAAAAAAACTAAACACCAGTCTGGGTCGTTCGACTGGATATAACACTTTCACTTGCTTCGGGTTTATTGATGTTCATAGACCCGGCAGAGCTTTTATCCAGCCGAGATGCAGTGGCAAGATATTTACCTTTTTTATATCACCTCTGGAGAGGAGAACAAAATTGGCAAACTTTTCGCAGTTGGCTTGGCTGTTTCTAACCTTAATGTTGTTTTTCTTTTGTTTCAGCTACCTGGATGTTTTATTTTTTACAACTTGCAAGAGAATTGCATTGCAAAACAACGGTGTTTTATCCTTCTTCTGTTTGTTTCTTTTCAGGTGTACTATCTGTATCTGTATATTGGCAGTATGCTATTCCTATTCTTCATGTACGCCACTTTGCTTTGGGGTCGACCGAAAATTCCATTAAGTATAGGTGAGTTGAGTTCGTTATATTTGAACATTAAGGATGGTTCGTTGGATGCGCCACAAAAACGTGGACCGGTCGGTGGTTCAGCATAGCTAGAGGGAGTAAATGGTGCTGTCAATATTGAGTGTGTTAGAGTTAAGGGTACCTACAACCGTTTGCAGTTCAGTGACATGACCGCATTTGAACGTTCAGAGGATTTTTTAATATTCGTTAAATTGAAAAATCCAAGTGAAAATGACAGGATTTCACTGAATGGCGGACGTCAGAGAAAAAATTTCATTTTTTAATGTTGCGTCGATTTAAAAATATGTGTGACATGATTTCCTTAATTATGTGATGCTGAATTCGTTACTGAAATTCAGCATGGTCTCATGCCAGTTTGAGGGAAGTAACATTTTTTACACATGTAATTTGATTTTATGGTGGCTACTGTGCGTGTGCCTTAGGCTTTGCGTACAGTAGTGCAAGAAAGCGATGCGATGCGAGAAGCGTTCTTAGATTCGAAACATGGAACATATCGCTTCACTGCACGTGCTCTCAAAGGAATCAATGTAAATATTTTTCTCGCATACAAACGCTTCTCGCATCGCGTGTCGCTTTCTCGCACTACCGTCCCCGCAGCCTTAGCGAAGTTATTGAAAACATAAATATGATAGACAAATTAAACGAACGATTAAAGTAAAACATCTTACTCTTTTATATATGCGTGGCCATTTTCACATTTAATTAAAAAACCCAAGTGATTTACGAGTTGTGTTTGAATAAAATTTCCTTTTTCAAAACCTCATATTTTAAATTTACTGTTTCCGGTCTCCAGTTTCCACTGTTTCCATTTTTGCAATTCACATCTTTCCCAATCATAAACAAAAAATTTTTTAAGGATTTTAATAAAGTTAAAAAAAAAAACAGGAAAATCTGAATACTTCGATTAAGGTGTTTTGCTTAAAACGTTTTTTTTTTCTTTCTTGTAACCATTTTTTTTTTTTTAAAGCGATATTTTGTGGTTTTTTCGGATATACTTTAATTTGCTCCCAAAGTATTTTCCCGCAGCACTCGGAAAAAACCCATGAAAATCTTCTTCACTCAAAGTTATGAGAATAAGGAGATCGAAATCTGGTACCTTTTTCGTTATTTCTAACAGCCCTGAATTATAGGTCACACCCTTTTTCAAAAACGGAAATTTTAGGAGGCACTTAATGCTGAGAATAATAGAGAACGAAGCAATATAAACTCTTCGTTCAAATAATTCTAGAAATAAGCAATTGTCGAATTATGCGTCAAAGAAAAGCTTGAATCACCAAAAATATTTTGAGAACCTGATCAAAAATATCTATGAGTGAGCTAGGTTAGAGTGGCTGTCTTGTCTAGATGTTGTTGACTCACTTTGACTATTGTGTTACCACTACACTGAAAAATTTTCATGCATAAATAGTACGAAAATATGAGTGCATCGTACGAATTTTTTTCGTAGTTTTCAGCCACGAATAAATTTGTACAATGTACTCATATTCGTATATTTAAAAAGAGCTTTGTACATTGTACGAATGGAATGACAATATTTACGTTTCCTTTCGTACATTTACAAAGAGCGTTAGTACATTCTACTAATATTTCGTACTATTTACCCTCAATTTGTAAATTAACAGAGCGCATTAGTACATTCTACTAATACTTCGTACTATTTATTCCCCATTTGTAAATTTACAAAGAGCATTAGTTCACCCTACTAATACTTCGTACTATTAACTCTCGATTCGTAGATTTACCAAAAGCATTAGTTCATTTTACTAATACTTCGTACTATTTACTCACTATTCGTAAAACCAGCATAAGCATTAGTATATTCTACCAATACTTCGTACTATTTACTTGCCATTTGTAAGTTTACCAAAAGCATTAGTTCATTCTACTAATACTTCGTACTATTTACTTGCCATTCGTAAGTTAACCAAAAGCATTAGTTCATTGTACTAATACTTCGTAATATATACTTACCATTCGTAAGAGCATCGCAGTCGTTTGTTTTGAGATCGTGGTTTTTTATAATACAGAATTGTAAAACAGCCTCGACCAAAACTTTCCGCAAGTTGTCTGTTAATTTGGGTGTCCTATTAAATTTCTTCAAATACAACTTACCTACTCGTTCTTTCCGTCATCAAATACTTAGCACTCTTAGCACGCTTTTTATGTTATTTTAATTTTATTTAAAAAAAAAACTCACAAACCAAACTAAACACGATCAAAATCACAACCAAAATGAGCCATTGCCATGATTTAAAAAAACAATGACGCAATCTGATTCGAGTAGCGGCAATGTACTAATGCTCTTGGTAGATGTACGAAGTATTAGTAGAATCTACAAAAGCTATTGGTAAATGTACGAATGGAGTGTAAATATAACTTAATAATAGTACAATGTACTAATGCTCTTGATAAATGTACGAATGGAGTGTAAATATTACGAATTATTAGTACAATGTACTAATGCTCTTGTGAAATGTACGAATGGAGGGTAAATATTACCAAGTATTAGTACAATGTACTAATGCTCTTGGTAGATGTACGAAGTATTAGTAGAATCTACAAAAGCTATTGGTAAATGTACGAATGGAGTGTAAATATTACTTAATAATAGTACAATGTACTAATGCTCTCGGTAAATATACGAATGAAGGAAAAATATTACGAAGTCATTAGTTAAATGTACTAATGTTTCGCTTAGTGTTAGAATGGAGGAAAAATAGTACGATGTATTAGTAAAATTTACTAATGCGTTTGGTAAATATACGAATGGAGGTTATGATATACGAAGTATTAGTAGAATATACAGATAAAGAAGTTGCATTCTACTTATAATGAGTAAATCCTACGAATTATTCGTAAGGTCAATTTTCGAGACTAAATTTTTTACGAATATAAGTTTTGCTTCGTACATTTAACAAATGCATGAGTAAATCTTACGAATGAATTTGGAAAAATTACGAAACCATTCGTACACGATGATTCACGAATTATTTAGTTCAATACACGAATAAATTCGTACAATGTACTCATAATTTTGATTTACGAATAATATTAGTACATAGAACGAAAAAATTCGTGTATTTTACCAAAAATTTAATCAAAATTTACTAATACATTCGTAATTTTCTTATTACAGAAAAGCTTCGTACAATCTACGAATATTCGTTCAATATACGAATTTTTCTCGTACGAATGCTATTCGTAGCAATTTTACTAATAACATTTTTCAGTGTAAAGAAAGTTGCTCATGGGACGGTTATGAACTTAAACAAACCATTTTGTTCTCTTGATGAAATTTGAGAGACATCTTATGTCGATCGTTGCAAGTTCACTGGTAGCAATGAAGAAGGTCTTGGACTGTTTCCACTGCCTCCTCGTCCATGCAGCTTTTATAGAAGTCATTTGTTTAGTCCCCGAGTCTCGTGGCATGTCTTGTATGTCTCTGTGGCCGCATCGGGAGTTTTCGCAGCACCTGATTCTTTTGAGGTAATTGTTTATCATTTTTTCGCATATATCGGTCGGAATATCAGCCAAAAATTTAGTAATGTTGGTTTTTAATGGGTCTAGATTTCGGGGACTATTTGCGTGAACACGGCCTTTTGCGTAACCCCAAAAAAAATGTTTAACGTTGTCAAATCGCATGATATATAAATCACATATAGTCCGAATCATGATCTTCAATCGCCGGCCAAAAAAAATCGGTTATCATTCGATCATACCGCTCCGAATTGACTGTAACTGTCCGCTCATTGGCATCTTCGAAAAAAAAGGACTAATGAAACCTTTCGCCCAAAGAGCACACGAATCAGTCATTTTTTGCGGTGGCGTCAGCAGGCATTAATTGTTGCGTGGTTTGAACTTTGTGAGGATAGAGATGCAAATCCAAATGTAAAATGTATGAGTGTATGACCCGCCGGAAAATCGATAAATTCTGATCTGCAGCAACCCTTGTGCTTGCTGCAGTATAACTTTCGATTGACGCGCATTGCGATAATGCACAGGCCTTGCGACAGAAACGCTTCCATTCTCTTCGAATTTCTACACAATCTTACCAATTGCTTGAGTAGTCGGTCGATAATGACAACCATAATCATCGCGTTTTAACGCATTGTTCGATTGTTAAGCGATCCATTATCGAAAATGGCAAACATTTAACTAATATTATAACACTTCAGATGACAGTTAAAATTGACACTATCAAACTATGTAAACGAGGACTTACACAGCATTCAAATGTGGACTAATGCTAATAACATGAAACTCAATCCATCTAAATCTGTAGCTATGATCTGTTCGAGATATGATCCAAACCTTCTAGATTTTCCTTTGCTAACTCTTGGTGGGGAAGTTATTCAGTATGTCAAGGAAGTAACTTATTTAGGATTTAAATTAAACTTCAATTTCAGTTGTTGTAAAGCTATTTCTGATACGATAAGAAAAATTTATTCAGGATTGCGCAGCCTTAGACACTCAGCTGGTTTATTGTCTCCTGACATGAAAAAATATCTAGTGAAAGCTTTAATATTACCATATTTCAATTTCAACGCGTCAGTTTATCCGGCACTAGACTCTGAGTGCCTACGCAGACTAAATGTGGCTTTCAATGATTGTGTGCATTTTATTTTTAACATACCTAGGAATGTGAGCGTATCTCACCTGCGTAAATCAATCTTTGGTATGGAACTAAACAATTACCTAAAATATCGTCTGATACTGAAACTACAAAGTGTCATCCATAATTATTGTTGTCCTGAATACCTAAATGAATTTCTTCAATTTGCTCATTCACCGAGGGGATTAAAATTAATTTTACCACGTTTTTCGTACACAATTTCAGAACGTTCATTCTACGTTACAGCAATTCGTTTGTGGAATTTGCTTCCAAACGATTTGCAGACCACTAACACCCCTTCAGTTTTTAAGCGGAAATTATACTCACACTACTCGGGCCAATAAGAGATCCTAAAAATATCTTCCAATCAATTTCTCTTTTTTCTTTTCTTTTTGTTTATTTTTTTATTAAAATTATTACTACTGTTTATATAGGTATTATTATTGTTATTGCTTTGGTTATAATTGTAAACTTTAATGTTTAAGAATCACATCAATAGATATTTATAGTAAATTTGTATATTAATAATTGTAAATTCTTTCAAATTGATGCTCTAAAAGATAAAAGTCTTATGTATCTTTGTAACTTAAAAATCGAATAAATACTCAAATACTCAAATACTCAAAATACTCAAATGCCAGCGCTTCAAAAATCATGAAACAAATCACCCGATAAAATCAGTCGGAATGTGATCTTAGGAGACGATGAAGCACTGTAGAGTGTTCCAAAGACCGAGATTTTTGTTTATCCTTTAAAATACTAAATACTTTCCATTTTCGTCTGTAACTATAACTTCAATGATTCCATTTCGGTTCATCCACAAACCAGCTTCATCAAATATAACAATAAAACCCAAAAATTACGTATACGCCACAGTGTACCATATTAATAAATTCTTAATTTGCTAGAGATAATATGGCTTTGGTGAGAGAGTTTAATTTAATACAGAATTAATTAGTTGGTGTCAGCAGCAATCATAAAATTAACTTTTTATTTCTATTTTTATTTGCTGTTTGAGGTCGTTTATGTGATAATTTCAACGTTTTGTATGAAAAATTATAATTTTACATAATTTAAAAGTGCTTGAAACTTTTTCTTTCCATAAAATTTTTAAATATTTCAAAAACCACAAATTTGAAGGCACTTGGATACATAATTTGAAATTTTGGCTCTTAAAATGCACACACTTCAAAGTGGACATGCGAACTTTTAATGCCAAACCAAATACACCTAACTTTTTCTCAAAGTTAAAGACTCCTTTGCATCTATTTATGTTGGGAATATGAACAAAACTGTCAGAGACCCATAATTAAATTTCAACTTTTTCTTTTAATTTTCCTAAATATAACTCCACTTCTGTCATTCTACTTGCAGGATCTCCATCAAAATCATCATCGTCGAAGAAACGCACATCAACGAGTGCCTCATCAGAGAGCATGGATGAATCAGATACGGAAAGTAGCAACTCAACAAATAGCAAACCGATTCCAAGTACAATACCATCAGCCCGTAGGCCATCCCTGTTGGCCCCATTAGGGCGTCAACATCACTACGGAAGTTTCTACTTAAGAATGGGTGCCGTCGGTAAGTTTTGAATACAAAAAAAAAACTCTAAGTGCGGTAGTATATGATCCTGCAAATAATTACATATGCAAGTGCACGAACTTCTCTTTTGTGTTGTGATGGAATGAAAAGAAGATTACTTATCCCGCATTAACATTGCATAATATGCAATCCCTTCAAGTTCTGAATTATAATAGCAAAATATGCAGGCGTGAAAATTAAACTTGGCAAAGGTGCCAGGAATCGCATCAGGAGAAGTTGTGAATCTTAACTTTTATAACTTTTTCCATATTCATAACTTGACTTCTAAGAACTACAAGCAAGGTGAATAAGTTCCATGAAATTGTCCTCTTTCGGAATTTGGATGAATTTTTAGGTGTTGTACTTATATATTTTTTGGAAAAAATTGTCGACTTAAGGTTTGTTTTTCGGAACATTCTAAATTTCTTCAAAATGCTTTTTTTCCATGAAACCACTACTTGTAGTCTTACACATCCAAGGAAAAATAAAATAAAGAGACATGCTTAAAGTGTTCCGTTGAATGAATATAGTTTACGGATAAGGGCAAAAATTGTGCTAATGAGTTCCTTCCACTTTCAGAGTTGAAGTTTGCCTTTGCCAAAGTTTCTTTTGCACTGTGTCGGTCGTGGCCTTACTTATGCTCTCTGTGTTGACAAATTAGGTCTTCCACGAGTGTGATTATCAACTTGAACTCCATCCTAGGGTCCTTCCACTTCCCGAATGAGGAAGGAACACACATAAAAACGAATAAGGTGGCAAGATTGGACCTTTGACTTTTTTTTTTGTCCTCTTTTGTCATTTTCTTTTGTGTAATTGAATTAAAAATGTAAATTTTGTTCATTAATTTTTTTTTTCACTTTGAAGAAGCCTCATACTAGTTTCCTTCAAAACTCATAATGACACTCATCATAATAAGAAGAGGCAAAAGCAAGTCAAAACCGGAAATGAAATGTAAATTCTTTACGGAAAGCTCCTTGGGGAGTGCGCGCACAATTGGTGTGGTGCATAATTAATTATGTTTCCGATTTCATACTTGGAAAAGTTTTGTGATTTATAGAATGGAGTATCTTGAGTCGTGAGAACTTTTGGGGTTTCCATTACGGTATTTTTTCTTCTTGTGTGAAAAAAGATAAAAAAAGTTCTTAGGATTAAGTTTCTTAGTGAACATTTTGGATTAATGGCTTCGAGGAAAATTAACAAAACGAAGAAAAAGAGATTTATTACTTGAATCTTAAAGATGAGTTCGTTGATACGCATATAATATAGAACCTTAAACATGGAAGATAATCACTATCTAGATGTGATGAATTGGATATGACAAATTGCCACGCTTTTAGAAGTTGAAAAAGTGATTTCTCTTTAACTGAAAGAACTTGATAAAAAAATAATGTTTTCGTGGTTTTTTAAGATGTCTTTCACGAAAAATCTTGATGGTATGAGTCCATCTAGGCTGGAGTGTATCAACATAGAATCAGCAAATGCTAGATGGTCACAGGGCAATACCTGTCTAGTAACAAAACAAATATGTACAACCTTAGACCTAAAACAGTCGAAATGCTTGATTTCCCTGAGCAGACTAAACATAAGTTCCACAATTGGAGTCATTGCAGGACACTGCATCATACGAAGACATTTCATAAAGCTCGTCCGCTTTAATGATTCTTGGGACAAGGAGGAACAAGAAACTGTACAACACCTCCAATCTACATGTCAGGCACTCTCCAATACCTAACTCCTTCTTCGAAAATGCCACGGATATGACTATTTCAACATTGTGCTTTTCCGCAACGCCATATATTGGGCGATAGCGGAACAAATGACCAAAATGTGTTGCAAAATTTAGTCAGATTTCTATTTCTTAATAGATGGCACCTTGATCGGTGGCCAAAACTCTCAATCCCCTATACGGCGACAGCGGAACTTATGACCAAACCAAGTAGAGATTTTCATACGCTTTCATATGGCATCTGTTTTCTTTGTACTTTTTTTCGTTGGCTGGCGGATTGCACATTTGTGAAAATTTCAACATTGCGATTTTACACAACCAATCGCAGCGCCATCTATTGAATGCTAGAAAAACTAATGATCAGAATGCGTCTGTTGCAAAATTTAGGTAGTTTTGCTATTTCCCAATATCGCAATGCTGACGTTTTCAAAAAAATGTGAAATCGGAGCGCCACCTATTGGTCGATAGTGGAACTTATGACCAAACTAAATAGGGATTTTTTTAAATGTGTCTTTACAAAATGTAGGTAGTTTCGCTATACAGTAGATGGCGTTGTGTATCACAATATTGATATTTTCACAAAAAAGCATTTTGGCAGCCAACGGAATGACCTACTATAAAGGTCAAGGTGTCATGTGAAAGCTTAGGAAAATCTCTACACATTTTGGTCATCCCATAGATAATGCTGCAAGTTGAAGAAATATCGCATTGTTTAAATTTTCACAAAAATGTGGAATCGCAGCGCCATCTAGCCATTCCTATAACCTTTGATATGAAACTTCAATATGACGTGAAATTTCGACAGGTCCAAAGAATGAAAGCGTTTGCTATTAAAATGTCATCTTTATATGAAGTCCAAAGCTTTGTGTGATACATTTTTCATAAAGTTAATATTTTTGTCTTCTCTTTTAAGCGTTTGGTATTGGAAGCATGATCTATTCCGGACTTGAATTTGGCCAGTACTTCGAATTGGAACGCGATACGAAATGTCACAATGTCATGCTAGCCCTAACACCGGCAACCCGGATGGCTTTTATCTTTATCCAAATGTACTTTATCTTTCTGAACAATGAGGTTTGTCATTAACTTTGTTTTGAACTAATTCAAAAACTACAATAAAAAAAATTTTTACAGCAAATTAAGGTTTACCGATACAAGATAATAGCCCGTTTCGGACTAATGCACATGATTGGGACAAATTTGGCAGTTTGGTTGAATGTTCTGATTCAAGAAACGAAACACGAAATTTTAACCTTTTACAATCCTGAAAATCGAACTTTGCGAATTGCTCATCGATTGGGTAAGTTCCGAAATGAATTTCCATAAATAAAATTTATAAGCTTACTTTCCATTCAATTTTTTTTTTAAGGACATCGAGCTCAACACAGCATTGACGCAATGGCACATATTCGTGTGCCCCGTGGTCTCAAGGGTCCGTATCAGATTTTCGAGTGTCGGCGTACAAATATCATAGGAACTCTTGTTCAGGATGCTTCGCCATTCCTCTTCCCTTGTACCATCGAATACTCACTCATATGTGCGGCTATCTTGTATGTCATGTGGCGCAGTATATCTCGACCTCAGAACCCAACGGTTCAACGAATGGAGACTGTCAACTCACCCTGCAAACGATCGCCTCATCATTACTCAGTAGACTGTGCTCGGGCACACAAGGGTCTATTTGTTGGCATTCTGATTCTAGTTTTGACAATCATCTCGTTAATCCTCTTCTTCGTTCTCATATCGCGACCGGATTTTGTCAGTCTAGCCGTCACAGAAGTGACAATCTGCGAACTTCTCATCTATGGTACAGCCACCATTGCTACCCTAGTCGGAATGATCCAAATTCGACACTTGCAATACGATGCAGCTCGGAGTTTCCAGTTGGACGATATTTTGCTTGTCGGTGCCCAGACCGGATCGTTCCTCTACAACATCTTTACCGTCATTGCTGGGCATTTCACACTACGGCGGGACACCATCCTCGTGCTGATTAACGCTCTGGCATCCATCGTTCAGACCGCATGCCAAACGATGTTCATTTTAGACGCAAGTCGGCGTCAAGCCGTCAGTCCCGAACACATCCGCAAGAAACCCGGTCGTGAGATCGTCACATTCATGCTTGTTGTCAATTTGGCAATGTGGGCAATCAGTACGCTGGAAAAATCACGTGCAGAATCACATCCTATTCAATTGAATTTCTACGGTCTCTGGGCATGGACGATAATCACTCATGTATCGATGCCATTGGCAATTTTCTATCGCTTCCACAGTACCGTTTGTTTGTGCGAAATCTGGAAGAGGGCGTACAAACTAAAACCGACTTATATGTGAGAATGTGACAGGGGGCGCTATTGTTGTTATTCTGATTTAGATTATCGTGAAGAATTAGGTTCGTTCTCGGATAGAACACGTAGCCAGCAAACGGATCGGTATCCTGTTTTCGTTATTACGGATGCCAACTAAGTTATATGAAAAATGTTAGGTTCTATGTTTTTGAGATTTTAAAACTTTATTACAAAAAGATCTTTAGTTAGGTTTAAGTTATTATTAATATATTATATGTAATTGTATGGATTTGAAATTTATTTAAATTTAATTATATTATCTTAGTTCAAAACCAGTCCCCCTATGATAAAATACATTTGTGAAATTTTTAGAGTGACCAATTTTGACATCAAATTAAACAGGCTTATGCGAAACACATAGAGTTGAAAACATATCCAAAAATCCCTGAAATCGTAGAAAACCAAAGTATCGAATTCTTTTTTATTGTAAATACATAAAAACCTATACACACAATTACTTCAATAAAAACAATATTGTAGTTTTTCGAAAACGGACTATAAACCTAGCAGACACTCGCACTGATAAGTTTTCATCAACTCTGAATTTATAAAAACATTCATCAATTTTCGGATCAAAAAGAAATACTCAACTTATACCCACCAAAGAAAAGCCACAAATGAGGTTATTTAATAAAAACAAAAATAATAACAATTAAATGTACACAAACTTGCATACTATTTTTGTATATTGTAAAATTATAAAATATTATACAAGACAAAAATAATAATAAACATACACTGTTGAAACAAAACAAAAATTATTAACAACAACCTTTTTGCGAATTATACACAAACGGAATAAAAAAAAGCGTAGATAGAGGTTTTTGACATTTTCCAATTTACATAAATATAGAAGAAATTAACCAAATACATTTTAGAATTCCTTTACAAGTATAACAAGTAACTTAAATTATTCGAGTTTTAGGAAAATTTAACTTTTAATCGTGCAGAGTTTTGGAATGGATGTTATTTTGAAGTTTGACATTGACATTGACATTTCACAGTACTTCGCACATGAATGTAACGAACTACAGATACAGCTGCACTGGCGACTGAGGCCATCGGCTGAACAAAAATTTCTGATGGTGTTAAATAGGGGGCATTCATCTGTCAAAATAAGGGGCACTCATCTGTCAAACTGGGCATGTGCTGTCATTTTGCTGAGCTGTAATTGGTCAAATGTTGTTTTGTATTTTCATCTGTCAAAAAAACAAAAACTCGAGTTCAGGGGCGCATTTATTTTTGTTGGTGATCGTAAGGCGCTACACAATTTCTTGTGCTTTTTAACACTTGATCAGTTTGTTCATAGAATGCGCTTTCGAATACGACTCGAAAAAGGACAATAAATATGATAAATTAAGGATGAAAAATGAAGAAAATGTAACGAAAAATAAAAAAAAAAATAATAATCGTGCATGTACACCTTGAACGTTAAAATACCATGTGGTCCAAAAAAGAATTGAAATTGAAAAATAAAATTGATGCACAATCGATATAATCTTGATTCAATCATATTTCGCTTGGCGCCCCTGAGATTAACCATTCAACTGCAGACCAACCCTGTTGTAATGCGTTTGTGTTTGTGAAACTCACACTACTTAGAAAAATGCTTCACTTCTTTTTCATAAGACCCCTTCCTGTACTTCTTATTCAATGGATGTCTACATAAAAAAGGAATCAGAAAGACATATTTTAACTAGTGTCGCATACTTTTTTGTATCTATCGTTTTCAATTTTTTGGAATCACTGCAAAGTTTTTCACAGTTGACAGCTCTTTTGACAGAGTTCCAGAGTTACTACTTAAATAATTTCGAAGTTGAGATACCTCTTTTTCTGGTTATGTTAAAATTCTTAATATTCATCCAATTTGGCATTTGTCACTAGCCAAAGTAAACATTACGCTTTGGTTCATATTTTCAACTCTTTCCTTTTTTCATCTATGCAGCTTCTAATCATGGTGTCAACATAGGGCAGACAACGTAAACAAAAAATATCTACTCCTTTTTGCCATTGCATGCGTAAGAGCAAGAGGTAGAAATACTTTATCTGTCAATGGATTTGGAAACCGACATAAATTTTACCATTGCTTTACAATAAAATTTTGCTTTTATTTGTTCGTGGCTTTCGTGGAAGTGGAAACGCGACAAGTATTTTTTCTATTTCGTTGAACTATTTGAAAAAAAAAAAAATCTCAATTGGCCCTTGTTATTTCCGGGATTAAAAGTAAACGTTGACGTTTTTAACTGACAGCTCAATAAAATGCACATGTTCTTATGGAACGCGTCACGAAAAGTACGTGACGGATGCGACGGATAGAGCTAGTTAACTTTCTACTTTTTGCGTTCGTTCATCCGTTGACAGCTGAAATTGACGACCTGTCAATTCAATGTGTTAACGCTGCAACAAGAAAAAGCATTGTATGATCAAATTTTTTGTGCAAAAAATCATTTTGACACATTATTGATAATTAATTTAAATCAAGTATTTCTGCATGTTTGCAAGTTTTACGGGACGGTTCCATCCGGCAAATACTTTGACGCTGAAGGATTGACGGATTATATGGGTCGGTCGTCGCCTTTACTCCGCTTCGGTCTAATATCGCATTGAATAACTGGACCATACTTCTTTTCTAACATCCTCAGTTCACCAACAACCACTTTGTGGGGTTTTGTGAAATGCGTTTCTGTAGTAAACTAAAATGACAATGACAAAAGGCGCTCGCAGATCGCAGTATCGCCCACTCACTATTTGGAAGTGAGTGCAGGAAGGCTGTAGTAGACCGTAATACTACTTGGATCCCTAATTAAATCATTAATGAATTTTCAGTTGACGCTGTCGAAAGCTGTCCCAAATTCGATTAACAACATTTGTAGTGAATATCTATAAGGTGTTCATGAGATCAATACTAAAATATTGGCAAGAAGTTCGCTAAATTTCTACCCTAATTCCGTCAAGTTCTACAGCTTCCTAGTTTTTCATTGCTTTCATAATGTGACATGTAATACCGTTCAATATTGTGGATTTTTTTGATTTTCATCACTGTGAAATGAGCAGAGTATAGCGGAAAATACAAAGGTGCTTTGGTGTAAGTGTTAAGTGACGTATAAAGTTGAGGCAGAGGAATTGCTAACAACCTAACACAAACCAACTTTGTTGCTGAATTTGACGTATAACGAGAATCCCGTAACATCAACGTAACGTGGCACAAGCTGTAGCGAAAGTTGAAATATTTTTTTTTTTATATGGGCTCAGCAACATGTTTTGTTTTAAGAAAAATTCTATAGCGCAAAATTATAGTCCGCTAATGAACGATTTTAGTGTGATACTAGCTTAATATGACGTTTCAGACATGACTCAAACGTCATTTTAAGCTAGTATCACACTAAAATTGGGGACTATAATTTTGCGCCTATGAATTTTAGTTCACTAATGAACAATTTTAAGAGAATTTACTGTGATACTAGCTTAAAATGACGTTTAAGTCATGGCTCAAACATCATTTATTTTTAAGCTAGTATCTAAATTTTGCGCCAAAGAATACGAGTTCATATTGAAACCATATTACGAAAATGACAGATGTCAGTCATAGTTCAATCGCTTATTAGCTTTTTTAAAAAAGAATCGTTCTTGGTTAAGCATAGTTGCATAGTACTTCCGGTGAAGTGAACAAGCTTCACAACGTTTCATGTGGAGAACATGAAATTTTGACAATTATCACTAGTGCAGACTTCTTGTGAACGGTTGACGTTTTAAAATATTTGAATTTAAATTTGAATTTCAATGCAGTTTGTTTGAAATATTTCTCTGGCTATACTGTCAAAAGCTTCATCATTGACGAAGCTGTTCACGTACATTTTGTTCGGGAAATGCTCGTGAAGTAAAACTCTCCACTCTTTTTGTTCACGACAACGTCACAGGTGAAGCAAAAATTAAAATTTGTATGGATTCACGACCTGCTTCACAAGTTTGTACTAGGCCTTATTCAATATATGATAAAGCTGTAGCATTTGTCTGAAGAGTGGTCTACTGTTTCTGCCAAAAGATTCATTTAAATTAAAACTTATCACATTGACTCCAGGGACATTGCTGACCTTAGTATCAAAAAAGAAGCTTGTGGAAATAAGCCGAAAGCCAATCCACGCAAATGGTTTTGATTTCCACTGGTGGGTTAGATTTCAGATCTTTTTTTTAAGGTAACGTAACTAAGATGGCAAAAACCAAACCGTTTTAATTTCGTGTTTTTCGTGTTCCCATTTAACTGGTAAACAATCAATTGAATATTGATGATCGTTGTAAAATTGAAAGAAAAGTATGTTTGGGGAGAAATACCCATACGTTAACAAAATGTCAATATCAACGTTTCTTACATGTGAAAATAATTCCAGTCAATATTGGCAGAAAGTAACAAAAAAAATGTATTCATAATTTTTGAACCAACCGCAACCATCCAAAAAATATGAAAAATCGTTTTTTTTTTGTCTTATGATTATGACATTATGAAAATAAAATCATAACAAACTTCAAAACCGCCATTCCAATTCAAAACAAATTTTTTGCATAGACTGAATAATCGCTCATAGTTCTAAAAAATCGGTATCGTATAGTATTCACAATATTCTAAAAAGCCGTTCTTTTCCCATTTTTAATCAAATTGTCAACCCTCATAATTGTCAACAAAAATAAACACAAATAACTTCTCATAAAAAAATTTAGAATTTACTTAAAAAAAAAAATGTTAACAATAATCGGGTTATTGTATATTTATTAAAATTTTATCTGCTTGTCGTATTGATTTTATGAATTATAGTTTGTGATAATTTTCCAAAAAAAAATTTTTTAATAAAAAATTGTTTCTACCTTAAAGCATTCCAAATAAAGTTTGTTTGAAAAAAAAAGATGATGCTAACAAAAACATTAAACATCTTTATAAACAAAAGTATGTACACGCGATTTAAAAAATACTATTTTATAAAATTATAACCATGCAAAAAAAATTAAAAACAAAACATTTATAAGTAAATTTCGTGAATTGTCGTTTATTTAAAAAAAAAAATTAACAAGAAACTAATTGCAAAAAAATGAACATGTTAAAACAGTGATAAGCAAAAAAAAAGAAAATAGATAAAACAAGTTGCCAAATATTAATATATTTTATTTACTAACTTTTAAATTTCATACTTAACCAAAATCACAGTTCTATAGATTTCACGTTATTTTAAATTTTAGTCAAACATTTAAAATTCAAAAAAAGAAATAAATTTATTTAAAACATTTAAGAATTAATCAATTTTTAATAAAGTAATATAAATTCTAATAGCAAATAAGTTTTACAGTGAAAAATTTTATTTATTTAACTTGTTACTACAAACAAAGTATTTTATATTTAAATGAACCGAAAAAATTAGTTTCTTGGTAAATAAATTTATAATATCGAATAAAATATATGATTATTATTAATTATAAGAAACAGAAAAGATGTATAGTAACGAATTGTTTAAAAGTCGATTTAGCAATTAGCTTTTCTTTCCAAAGCAATACTATAAGTTCGTTTTTAATAATAAAATTAATTGAAACTAAATTTGTCGACAGAGTAGAAAAATTTTAAATTCTACAACGTTAACGTATAATTTATCTAGATATTTGATGAAAATATTTATGACGAACAAAAAAAATACTAAACAATAAATAAAATTATGTAATTCCAAATAGAAACAATCAAAACTAATAAGAAATGTGTTTTAATTATTCGTTCCAGAAAAGGAAATTTTTATAGAGATTTCAAAATAAATGAGGGAAAAATTAAGAACATATTGGCGCCGTCAGCAGTAGAGGAACAAGAACAATTATCAAGAAAAAGGTTATCGAATTCGAAATCCTTGAATTACCTTGGCTCAGTTTTTCCTTCTTTCTCTAATAACTTCGAGCATATTTAACTTAAAAGTATGAAAACAAAATTTTTGAGTCAGTATTGTATTATCTGTACCAAAATTCATTGAAATCAGCTAAGCAGATTTTTGAAATCGTTTCTGAAAAACAAATGAACAAAAATGAAATGATTTTATAAGGGTTTCGTTTACACCCTTACGGAACCCTAAAAATTGAGCCAAAACTGAACTTTCTTAAAAAAAACTTAAAACAACAAATATTGAAAACCAAAACAAATCTTATAGAAAATTTCTCGAGTCACACACTCGTTTTAAAATTTTTAATCTAGAATCTAATAGAATGTAAGTAAGATTCTTACGGTTCCTGTTGAACATATGTAATGAAGTACCTGTTGTTATTTGAATACTTTAATTTTAAAATTGATTATTCTCTCACTGAAAATTTTGTTCACTTATATTGTATATTTTCTCTAAATAATAAAATCAGTCGCAGTGTATTCTTTTCTTAATCGAAGTCGGTCGTTTGATATTCTTCAAGCTATTTTCTTCAAAGCCATTTTTCATCAGGTTATGGGCTCAGATCACGTAACAAAGAAAAATTAGAGGTTACATAATAAAGAAAATTTAATATTTCTTTAATTCTATTTTTTTCTTGGCACGCGCTTTGAACTCTGCGAGCTTTCTTGAACTAAAAGCTTGCGAAGAAATAAATTTACTTAACGACAATTGGTTAAGGATGGAGAATAATTTTAAAATTGAACAACTCCAGACCGCAGATCAGTATTCAGTATGGAAATTTCAAGTCTCCATTTTGCTCAATGCTTCTAGAATATTTGAGCATGTTGATGGTGGAAATCAGACACCGGTGAAGGCTGAATCTGAAAATCAAACTGATTTTGATAAGCGCCTTTCGGATTGGAAGAGATCTGATAGTAAGGCACAGAGGATAAATGCAACCAGCGTAGGTTCCATACCGCTGCGTCACATAGTTAATTGCAATAATGCAATGGAAATGTTGGTTAAGCTAAGGTCGGTATATGAACAGAGCACAAAGGCAAATATCCACGTGTTGCTTCAGAAATTTTACGGTTTTGAAAAAGATCCGAGTGACGATGTTTCGACACATATTTCCAAGTTGGAAAATATTGTCAGGCAATTGAGAGACATCGGTGAAGTAATTTCTGATAGTATGATCATAACGAAAGTTTTGATGACACTTCCAAGTACATTTAAACATTTTTTCTGTGCATGGGAGTCAACGGCAAAAGAGTACCAAACTTTGGAAAATCTTACATCACGGCTGGTCATGGAAGAGACACACATGTCATCGCAGGCAGGTTCATCATCACCCGTTGCTTTATTGGCAAAGCAAAGTCCAAAGAAAAAAGATCCAAGGTCTTCGAAGCCTGAAAAGTGTTTCTCTTGTAATGAACATGGACATTGGAAGATTGATTGTCCCAAGAAGAATGGGGAAGGAAGCAGAAGGTGGACTGGACCTAAAGCTCAGGTACGAAGGGGTGATGCGCTTATATGCAACGTTGACGTTAAAGAAAGGACCGGAAGTACAAGTGAGGTAAAGGGAGAAGCCCTTATTGGTTGGGATGAGTCAACTGTAGAGGATAGTACTGGAAATTTGTACTTGGACTCTGGTGCCAGTGACCATATGACGTGCAAGAGAGAATGGTTTGTATGCTATAAGGAGTTTTCTAATCCTGTTGGCATTCAGATAGGAAGCGGAGAAAATATCTTTGCGCAGGGTGTTGGCGACATAAATATTCTTGCTCTAAGAGGGAACATTTGGACCGAGAAACATTTATCCGACGTTCTGTATGTCCCAAAGATTTCTATGAATCTTTTCTCGCAGACAAGGGCGCTAGACAAGAATCTGAGCTTTATTTCCGATAGTCTTCAGTGCGGGTTTTTAAAACAGGACGGATCTGTTGTTGCAGTGGGAGAACGACAAGGACAGCTATTTCGAATGTCTTTTAAGGTTCAACCACCCACTTCAGCTGAAGCAAATGTTGATGCGTTCATACATATACCGAAGCAGACACGAAAAAAGTTCGACAGTAAGGCGGAGAAAGGTTTGTTCATGGGATATGCCGACAACACGAAAGGTTATCGTATTTGGAACTCATCGTCAAGACAAAGCCATTTTGCTAGAGAAGTCACATTTAAGGAGGATGAATTACCGAGACAGCAAGGTGAAGATCAAGTCAGGTGTGAAGTTTTTTCATCACAAGATGTCGACTCTGATAACACAGATGATGATGGGTAAGATGCTAGTCATGATAATATCAATGGTAATTTAAACGAAAACGATAATGATGTGATGATGCGACGGTGTTCGAGTTCTTCGTCTGCCCCCGAATTTGAACAGGCCAACTCAGAAAATGATGTTTCCGACTCTTCGAATGGCAATGATAGCGATAAGAGCAATGATTTTTCATATAGAAGTAAACTTCGGAGTGCTAAGGACTGGAAGAGTTCAGGTTGTCTTAACTTAGCTGAAAAGCATGCTTTTGTTGTTCAAGGTGAGCCTACAAGCTACAAAGAAGCAGTTTCTTGTACAGATGCACTACAATGGAAAGAAGCCATGGATGAAGAAATGGAGAGTCTTCTCAAGAATCGAACTTGGGACCTGGTTCAAAGGCCAACAAACAGGAAAATCATCGATAACAAATGGGTCTATAAACTGAAAAACTTGGATGCACATGGGAAACGAAAATTCAAAGCGAGATTGGTAATCCGTGGATTTACGCAAGAATATGGAGTAGACTACGTTGAAACATTTAGTCCTGTGGCAAAGTTTATATCAATTCGAACTGTTTTTGCCCTCGCCGCTTGTGAAGGTTTATCTCTTGTTCAATTTGACGTTAAAACAGCTTTTATAAATGGAGATTTGAATGAGGACATATACATGCGACAACCCTTTGGATTCGATGATGGTTCCGGGAAAGTCTGTAAGTTACCTAAAAGCCTTTACGGCTTAAAGCAAGCTTCTCGTTGTTGGAACGAAAAATTTAGTAATGTTCTGAAGAAATTTGATTTGAGACCTTCCGAAATGGATGCCCGGCAAAAATCCTCATTCAAACCCTCCAAGTGGGTGCCAGGCGGGCAATGATCACTACAGAGTCCTGTGCGTTTTTGGCAGGATGGTGATTAGCTAAGGTTGAGTTGGGTCGCCGAATTGTTGTAACTCCTCAATAGTGCAACGTTCGGAAACCTAATTCAATCATAGTTTAGAGGTTCCTAATTTCAGTGGTGGTGTGAGCGTACTTTGTACGAAAACCGTGCCGAAGAATGAAAGGCTGGGGGATAAACCAGTCATTAACGAGCTCTTTCGGATGCTGTGGCGAGGTCCGTCATATTTCTTGCCTTGCCCCGGTAAGCGGCTCTGCCGGGGCTGACTGTCTTTCCGCTTCACTCGTGGGAACAAAAATGAAACCAAACAAACAATCTAACAGAAAAAAAATACAAAACATAAATAGAGCCAGGGCTGACAATGCGGTCACATCTCCTGGAAAGGCTGTCGAGCCAAATCAGAGGTGTGAACGGGTTGTTAACCCTGTGGTTGCCACTAGCAGCGGGAGTCCTTCTCCCTCTACTAGCCGCAGCCTCTACTTAAAGGAATTGCCCGTCAGTGGAACAGTTGTGACGCTCGACTGTCCCAAGGGCGGCAATTCCAAAACCCACATAAATAGAGCCAGGGCTGACAATGCGGTCACATCTCCTGGAAAGGCTGTCGAGCCAAATCAGAGGTGTGAACGAGTTGTTAACCCTGTGGTTGCCACTAGCAGCGGGAGTCCTTCTCCCTCTACTGGCCGCAACCTCAACTTAAAGGAATTACCCGTCAGTGGAACGGCTGTGACGCTCGGCTGTCCCAAGGGCGGCAATTCCAAACCCCACATCTTCCCCGCCCCTGCTAGGACGTTGCAAGCGACCCCAAGAAGGGACGCCCCATCCGGAGAGACAAAATCTGCGACGCGTGGAAATGAATCGAAGGGTGAGGGCGTTCCCCGATTGGTATCGGTAGCGACCAATTCTGGTGGTGGACCCACATCTGTGTCACACGGACATAGCTCTGGGCCGGCCAACAAGAAGTCCTGGAAGTCACAGGTCAGTCGAGACCAGCGCAATGCTGAAAGGATTCGGGCCGCAGTCAGTGTCATACCGGCGGCGGAAAGAACCCCTGAGCAAGCGCGGAAACTCGAATGGGCTAGTGGCGTCCTCAGCAGAATTACCAAATCGACCTGCAGCGACTCAACGTCAAAGCGCAATAGGTCTCTCGAAGGCGACAAGCCTGAACCGAAAAGGCAGAAAGTGCTTTCCAGTAGCACAGCAGCCTTCAATAAAGATCTGTCTTTCAGCGACGCGCTCAAAGGCAAGATCATAGCCGCGGTCATTGACAGAAGTCATGCAGATGGTAACATCTCTCATGATCAATGGGCAGACGTCAAGGCTCACCTCGGTTTCAGATTTTTATCTGTCATCGAGGAGAATCCGGGGCCTCTCCCAGACACAGCCGATGCAGGATGGTACCAAAATCGTATCAAACTCATCGCCTGTGGTGATCAGAGATCTTTCGATCTGTACAGGACTGCTGTTAATGGCCTGCCAGAAGTCTGGCCGGGTGCCAAGCTCGAAGTTGTTACAAGGGAGAATATCCCTTGCCGACCGAGAGCACGTATAATGGTCCCAGCTCTACACAACTGCCCAGACATGATTATGAAATTAATCAAAACGAGCAATCCAAACCTGCCTACTCACGACTGGAAAGTCCCAAAGGTTGAGAAGGAGACAGTGGGTCGCTATAGATCAGCTCTCTTGGTGATCAATAGAGAATCACTGGCTCCACTGGCCGCGACCGAGGGCGTGATTAGGTATGGTTTCGATGAAATCACTGTCCGAATCTATAAAAAAGATGAAGACTCGTTCAACGCACCCCCCATAGAAGCCCCTTCAGCGGAAGGAAACGCTTCACCACCCCCAGAAATGGAAGTCGATCCACAAGTGGAACCATCGACCTCAGCACCCCCAAACAAGCCATCCGACGTGGAGGCTCATCCGATAGTCGACAGTATTTCCGACATGGAAACTGAAGACGCCATCTTAGGCAGCACTCTGAGCGAGGAAGACCTACTTCATTCCTCCTCAGACGATGATAATGCCGACAAAACAGTGGTGGAGGTCAATCTGAGTAAAAGTAGCAATGCTGCGAGTACTTCAGATTAATCTTCATCACGCCATCATGGCCGCAGACAACCTGTTACTCCGACTGCATAGTAAAAAGGAAGACATCGTCTTGATACAGGAGCCGTGGGTCTCTAACTCCATCATCAGAGGCCTCGAGACTCCTGGATATAAACTATTGTATGCATCGGAGAAAGGTGAATCAAGGTCATGCATGTTAGTAAAAAATAACTTAAATGTATTTTTACTCCCCAATTACAGCGACAAAGACACCACAACAGCTGTTCTAACAACGGATATAGCCACCTATTGGCTTATATCCTCGTATCTTGGCCACGACAGCCCTGCTCCGGGAGACACCTTGAGGAAGGCAGTTGCAGACGCGCAAACGAGGAAAGTTGGCCTAGTAATTGGATCGGACGCTAACGCCCATCACACGGTATGGGGTAGCTCTGATATTAATGAGAGAGGTGAGTCCTTATTTGATTATCTTTTAGGCACTAACCTACTCATAAGTAATATTGGTAATGAACCCACTTTTGTTACCAAGAATAGGAAAGAGGTACTCGATATTACACTAACCTCCGACTTTATCCACAACATGATTTCAAACTGGCATGTCTCAAAGGAGAATTCCTTCTCTGACCATAGATATATTCAGTTTGAGTTCAATGATGTGGCAAATATATCTACGGGTTTCCGCAATCACCGTAATACTAACTGGGAACGATATAGGGAGGTACTAGCACAACTGCTTGATCACAACCTTCTTAAAAGTCCCTCCACTAAAGATGAACTAGACCTTTCTGTGAATCATCTCACCGACGCACAGTGTGACATTTCGCTCATCTAGCGGAATAAAATTAATAGCGCTTACAAATTAATTTTTTTTTAGTGATTCCTTCGCAAGATTCAACAAATATATTCAGAGAATGACATATAACTAGAACTATTTATTAAAATAGCCAAATTTTTAATTTGCAGAGATCGGAATGTACATGTTTTTTGCCTATGTTAGACCCATACTAAAGAGTGAATTAAGGTTGTATTTTTTTTGCTTCTTTTAAATTTTATGTATCAGATTCATAACAAATATGTACAAAAATAAGTTAAACTGCAATTTTTGTACATATCGACACACGTTTTTGACTTAAAGAGCTTTAAACTCACGTGTTTTTTGCACTTTGGCAGACCTTTACTAAAAATTAAATTTTTCTCCCCAAACAGTTTTTTTCTTTAGTTTTCACAATGAATATGTATTAAAATGTAACTGAATTACAAAGATTTGTATAGTTACCAAATTTTTGAACAAACGGCCCTGTGAAAGCGCCTGTTTAGTGCACATACAAATGCCCATTCTGTACAGATAAAAAATTCTGACCAAAAATCCTGCTGTTTCTCTTTTGTTTAGATTTTTAAAAAATAATTACATATAAAAACATAATAATAGACAACACTTAATAACATTTTTAACAAAAATTTACTCCGAATTCCTCAAGCAGCTTAGATTTCTTATATGGTTACATTTAAAAGTTCCAGGACAAGAATATAACTTTTACTTACTAAAAATGGATCTGATGCAATTGAAAATCTGTTATTGACTCCTAAAAATTATTGATTATTAGATAAATTAACCAAAAATTTTATAAAATTAGTTCAAATTCAATTTAATTCATATTTTGGCAAAATCATTTTTTTTTGGTAAATTTTGAAAAACATTGCTTATTTACCCTATGAAAAAAATGTTATTTAAATACCAAACAGTAAGTTTTTCATCTCTTTGTTGTTGCATTATATATATATAAACTTATAACATAAAATTCCTTTTGAATCGATTTGAGTTTTGCTAGGACAGCAACGACACATATATATTGCATAAAACACATAATTTCTCAAATTTGTATTTATATAGAAGCATATATTTGTGTATTAATGCATTTATTTATGTAATTAAATATGTTAATGCATTTATTTTATAGTTTTTCTTGTTTTGTGGTCTTGGTTTTATTTTTAAATATAATATCTTTATCATTTTGTAAGAAATTATTTTGGAAGCAACTTCGAAAATTAAAAAAAAAAATGTATGGGTGTCGCACCTATGCGCAGCAACTTAAAACGTAGAATGAAAGCTTATATATTGAGCTTTAAAAAACATATAGTTTCCCATCGGAATAATGCGGAATATTACTAAATTTTCTCCACTTAATGTAAAAATTGACACAAAAAACTCAATTTTTCAACTTCTGAGCACAATAACAAAATATTGAGCATCATATGAAATAAGGTTTTACTTGTTTTTACATTCTCTTATATTATATTTAGGAAAAATAAAACAAAGTCCCCAATAACAAATCAAAAAACCCGTATAAATTCATATTAACCAAAGCGCCTTTAAACCTCGATTTTATTTAAAATGATCACAAAATCTGACTTTAAGATCAATTTTTGTTTTTTTGCTTAACCATAACCCAAAAATTTATATATTATTATTTAGTAGAAGATATTAGCTGCACATAGAACCGGTTTTTGCATTGATTCTTGAAAGTGATTTTTGTAATTAAATTCCGCTAGATTAGTGAATTGTCACACTGTGCGACGACTACAACCATTCCAAAGGGTAAAAAGAAACCTCATTGGTGGCACAAAGAACTAGAACCATTCAGGAAGAGCTGTCGCAAGCTCTTCAATAGATCTAAGTACACTAGATCTCCTTCTGACTGGGACTCATACAAACAAGCTCTAAAGCAATATAAGAAAGAATTAAGAAAGAGCAAGAGGTCTTCTTGGAGAAACTTCTGTGGAAAAGTAGAAAATACTTCAGAAGCCTCAAGACTCAGGAAAATTCTCTCAAAAAGTCCAACAATACCCAGTGCTTTAAAGACAGATGCAGGTACGTGGACTACCACAGATGAAGAATCTCTTAATCTGTTATTAGACACCCACTTTCCAGGTAGCTCTAATATACTTAGCGACTTAACATCAGAGTCTCAAGCTTCTACAAGCGATTTAGTGGATCTAATAACGCGGGAAAAATTGCAATGGGCCGTAGATAGCTTTGATCCATATAAATCTCCAGGACCAGACGGAATCATTCCGGCCGAATTACAAAAATGCTCAGATATGATCATTCCACCATTGGAAATCATTCTGACAAGCTGTTTAAGGTTGAGATATATTCCAAAAGCCTGGAGAATGGCAAAAGTAGTCTTCATTCCTAAAGCAGGGAAACCCTCCCACGTTAACCCTAAAGATCTACGACCAATCAGCCTATCATCTTTCCTTCTTAAAACCTTGGAAAGATTGATTGAAATTCACGTCAGACATAACTTAAAACCATGTCTCATTTCCACAGCTCAACATGCGTACTCTAAGGGAAAATCAGTAGAAACAGCACTTCATTCGCTGGTACATAGTATTGAATATTCCCTCAAATACAAAGAATATAACCTAGTAGCTTTCCTAGATATTGAAGGAGCCTTCAATAACGTCAGTTATCAGGCGATCACAACAGCAATGGAAAAGCTGAAATTAGAGAAACCACTCATAGATCTTATAAGTCTCATGCTCAAAAGCAGGACTATAACTTCTAGCATGAGAAGTTTTACTACCACCAGATCGGTGAATCGGGGTACCCCCCAAGGTGGGGTCCTCTCGCCTCTCTTATGGAACATGGTAGTAAACGACCTACTAACATCATTGGAAGCAGAGGGTTTCAGGGTGATTGCCTATGCTGACGATGTTGCAATATCTGTATCTGGAAAACATCCCCAAGTTCTCTCGGAACTCCTACAAAATGCCTTAAATAGGCTAACAAAATGGGCTAATCAATGTGGCTTGGACGTCAATCCACATAAAACAGAACTAGTACTCTTTACGAGAAGGTACAAAATTCCTCAGTTTAGCCCACCCAAGATTAAAGGAATACCATTAAGCTTTTCCGACCAAGCTAAATATTTAGGCCTCATTTTAGACAAAAAACTAAATTGGAAGGCAAATATTGATGAAAGAGTAAAAAAGGCTACCGTAGCGCTTTTTACTTGGAAAAAGGCCATAGGATCAAAATGGGGCTTCTCCCCAAAGATAACCCACTGGCTATACACTTCGGTAATCAGACCGATACTCATTTATGGAGTTGTCGTATGGTGGACCGCACTGGACAAGATGGTAAATCTAAACAAGCTCATCAAAGTTCAACGGTCAGCAGGTATGTGCATCACAGGAGCACTTCGCTCAACACAACCGCAGCCCTGGAAGTGCTTTTAAACCTAACACCTCTCGACATCTTCTCCAAAACGGTGGCAGCCAACACATGTGTGAGGCTTAGAGCCACCTCTCAATGGAACAGTAACAATACTGGTCATACTACTATTCTAGACAATTTCAGATCTATCCCAGATCGCTTAGATTATACCACCCCAAAAATGGTGTTCGGTAAAAGCTTCCATGTCTCTATCCCTTCAAGATCCTCCTGGGAAGAAGAAAGACCCCTGGAAGACAACGCGGTACACTTCTATACGGACGGTTCAAAGACCGACTGCGGAGTTGGAAGCGGTATCTATTCAGAACAACTGAATCTCAGTCTATCATACAGACTTCCCGATCAATGTAGTGTATTCCAGGCAGAAGTAATGGCGATTAAAGAGGCACTATCCTGGCTCAAAGAAAACGTTATATCTTGCAAGGATATACGAATCTTCTCGGACAGCCAAGCCGCTCTCAAATCTCTCGCGTCTGTCTCCATAAACTCTCAAATAGTCCACGATTGTCGATCATCTCTGAATGAGATGACGGAACAGTTTAATATTCACCTCATTTGGGTGCCGGGCCACAGAGACATTCCGGGAAATTGCAAAGCCGACGAGCTCGCCAAAAACGGAACACTTCTGCCCAATGTTAGACAAAAACACAACATAGGAATACCACTCGCTACATGCAAATATCTTCTCAAACAATATGCTCTAGAATCAACCAATGCTAGATGGTCGCAGGGTACCACCTGCCTAGCAACAAAGCAAATATGGCCAAGCATAGACTTAAAACGGTCAAAAGGCTTGATATCCCTGAGCAGACAAAATATAAGCTCTACAATTGGAGTAATAACAGGACACTGCCTCATAGGCAGACATGCTCTGAGGCTAGGGGTCTACACAAATGACTTCTGTAGAAGCTGCATGGACGAGGAGGAAGAGGAGACAGTCCAACACCTTCTATGTACATGTCCAGCACTCTCCATTAGAAGGAACAGCTTTCTAGGTAATCACTTCTTCGATAACACCAGTGAACTGGCAACAATCGACACAAAATGTCTCTCTAACTTCATTAGAAGCACGAATTGGTTTGTTTAAGCTCATTACTCTCCCATGAGTATTTTATGGTATCACAACGGACCCTTGAGGTCTAAGTGAGTCAACAACATCTGGACAGCCACTCAAACCTAACCTAACCTTCCGAAATGGATCCTTGTGTTTTCATCGGAAACAATGCTGATAGCCGTCTTATACTGACGATTTATATAGATGACGGGCTGATAGCAGCAAAGAAGAAAGACGACGGCATGAGGTTAGTTATCACGATCGTCAAATGGGGAAATTCATGTTAGCCAGACTTGTTATGCAGAGAAGGTACTTAAAAGATTCTTTATGACCGACAGTAAGCCAGTTTCAACACCAGCTGAAAGAATCGGATGTGAAGAAAACTCATCTCAAAAGGCAATTAAGTTTCCGTATAGAGAGGCCGTAGGATGCCTTATGTACTTAGCAGTGGCTACTCGGCCAGACATTGCGTTTGCAGTGGGAGTTGTATCCCGATACTTGGAAGCACCAACTCAAATGCATGTGAATGCAGTCAAGAGGATTCTGAAATACATCAGTGGCACTAAAACAATGGGTATACTTTTTAGAAAGACTGACAATTTATCTTTGATATGTTTCAGTGATGCCGATTACGCTGGTGATATTGCCACGAGAAGATCTACCTCGGGATTCATTTTCAAGTTTGGAGGTGGACCTGTATCCTGGGCATCGCAGAGGCAAAAATGTGTTGCATTATCGACCACCGAGTCAGAGTACGTGGCGGCATCTCAAGCTGTTAAGGATATGGTTCGGCTTCAGCGGCTTGTTTCGGAACTTGTACCAATAAAAACGAATGGTATGGATGAGTTGAATATGGACAACCAAGGAGCAATCCGGCTTGTTAAAAACCCTGAGTTTCATAAGCGCACGAAGCACATAGACGTACGCTATCACTTCATTCGTGAAAGATATGAGAGAAGAGATTTTATAATGAAGTTTGTTCCTTCTGAACACCAAATTGCAGATATTTTTACCAAAGCCAAAGCTGGCTCTGCCAGCCATCTCGGTCCTTAGCTAGCTGTCTCCAGTTTTGCACTCCAAGTTGATTGAGGTCCTCTTCCACTTGGGTGCATCAACAGAGCCCCGGTCTTCCTCTACTTCCGGACCGGAGCATTATTGGTATCCATCCGCCCTAATTGACTCAGCCATCTGAGTTTTCTGGACCTTGGCACTCCTTCTGGCTTAGTCCATGTCGTTGTACAACACGTAAAGTTCGCTCTTATATATTCTTCTCCATTCCTCATCAATGTACACGGGGCCAAAGATGACCCTAAGAATCATCTCGAACCAGACTAAGGCACATTTTGCACCATACAGCATGACTGTGATGATTAGGGTGTTGTATTTATCTTAGTTGATCGAGAGATGGCTTTACCACTCATAATTGCTTTTGCAAGAGTTGTTCTTCGCCTGATCTCGGCGCTTGTGTTATTGTCCGTGCTTATAGAAGAGCCTAGGCCTAGGTAGACATAAACACCTCTGTTACCTCGAAGTCATATTCGTCTATTGTGACGTTCTGTCCAAGCTATGTCGGTGTTGACTGTCCTTCCTCTAAAGCAGCGCATTACTACTCGTTTTGCTGTCATTTACCGCTAAGCTCATTATTGCTACTTCTGTCTCAATTCTTACAAAGGAGTTATTGACACCGGTGCCGTGTAATAACGCCAAGCGAAATAAGGCCAACTTGAAGAAATTGGCCTTATTTCACTTTCTTAAAGTGAAATAAGACCGACTTTTTAAAGTTGGCCTTATTTCGCTTTACGAAACTGAAATAAGGCCAAGTTGGCCTAATTTCACTTTCAACAGATGTGTTTATGTACAATTGTAGGGGGAAGTGGGGCACCTTGATACGATTTTCACTTAAACGACTAAAAGTCGAAAAATATTAAGCTTAATAAGAAGTTACAATTTTTATACTGATCAGTATCATTTTTGTAATCTTATTCTAAACGATATTGCTCACAATTTCATTTACAAAAAAAGTTAAAAGCTTTTTTATAAAAGTCGAAATCTGTATCAAACTGCCCCAGACGTGGGGCACATTGATACATACCATGGGGCACTTTGATTCATGGCAAAAAGAAAATGTGCTTACGACAGCAGAAACAGTCACTTCATTAATATTGTATCTTTCTATTTTTGGCTTGTATTTTCACACCATTTTCGTATACCTACAAGAAAAAATAACATTAGAGGGGAACATTGATACGCATCAAACTACCCCTTAGGGGCACATTGATACAGATCAAACTACTTTGTGGTTTTGTGTATCAATGTGCCCCAAATGTCCTCACTGAATTAAAAATTAAAAATAACGGAAACTGAAGTTCAAGTTGTATTTTAAGATACAAAACACAGTAACAATAACATTATCTTACAATCTTAGTTGAAATGAAATGTATGACACGAAATATTCAAGGCGAAAAATCAGTCAAAATAAATATAAACAATTTTACTTATGCACCTCAAAAACACGTTTGCTTCTGCTGAGATAAAACGGATGACCGAAGAGGAAAGACAGTTGAGGGTGTATTTGGTCTTATACAAATGGTGTGTTGTGCACCTGTTTGAGTGGCCTACTATGATTAGTTTTCCAACAATATCGAATGTATCTATGTACCCCTTGTATCAATGTACCCCACTTCCCCCTACATACTCTTGTATCTAAAGCAACATTTTTGATAAGAAAAAAATTTGCTTACAATACTTGATCTTTTTTTAATTAGTATTGTTCAGAAAGTAAATAAGAGAATATAGAAACAAAATGTGAAACAAAATTCCAAAGTAATAAACAATTGTTTAAAAAAAGATCCTAGTTCTGTTGTTCACAATTTGCCTGTAAATTGTTATCTTTTTGTAAAACAGTTTAAACAAAGTTTAAAGTAGTGACATGGCTCCAGAACGCTTGCGCGTGGATTAAGACATGTAACACATAATATGCTTACATCGTTTTGATCCTCATTCTATTTTCTCTTGAAATGAATTTCGTCTGAATCGATACGGCAAACTTTTTTTCGGAGAAAGATTGAGAAAAGTTTAAAATTTCGTGCGAAAGAAAGTTTGCAATAAGAATAGTAATATAAGATTTTACATTTCAGGTAACATTAATTTTCTTAAGAATTCGGTCAGATAAAAATAATTAAGGATTTGGACCTTAAGACAAGAAATATTGTAGGTGCAATTGCTAGCGAGCGAAGCGAGCGAAAAAAATTTTGCCCAAAAGAGAATCAATTTGGGGTGTGAAAATAAAAAAATTCGCGCGAATTTTTTTATTTTCACACCCCAAATTGATTCTCTTTTGGGCAAAATGTTTCCGCTCGCTTCGCTCCCAATGACCCAATGAAACCAAATGACCTTGAATGTTCCGAATCAGCATCATCGTCAAAAAAAAAATGTGTTCATGCATTGAACCAATCTTACTTACATATTCATGAAAGAAGAAAGTATTATCAGGAACTGCTTGAAGTAACATGCGGGAACTACGCTTTAAGTTCCGTCAATCAGAACTCAGAACATGACATGGGGCATTGTTGGAGAGTTGATTTACAAAGGAAGTAATTATGGAGGACTAAAAATTGTTTACAAAAATCAGCTTCCAAGATCGTAGAACGGTATACCTGGACGTTACAACTCAGACATCAGCAAGCAAAGTACAGCGCATAGTAAGGTTTTGTTGTTTTGAGCAAGTCAACTATTATGTTAGAAGCATTGAAAAAATGTTTTTGACTAAAAACATTAGTTGGCCTAGTTTCACTTTCGTTAAGTGAAATAAGACCAATTTGGTTTTATTTCTCAACAAAAGTTGCACTTATTTCACTTTCTCAAAGTGAAATAGGGCCAACTTTAAAAAGTCGGTCTTATTTCACTTTGAGAAAGTGAAATAAGACCAATTTCTTCAAGTCGGTCTTATTTCGCTTGGCGTTATTACACGGCACCATTGACACCACGCTGCTATGTTCTTCCCATTACGTCAATATCATCGACGTACGCGGGAAGGTGAACAGACTTTTGGAAGATAGTGCCTCTGTTGTTGACGGTGGAGATTTGCACTTCTCAAGCACGATGTTAAAGAAATCGCATGAGAATGCATCGCCTTATCTGAATCCTATTTTTACATATAGAAAGATTCCGTAAGCTTGCTGCCAACCTTGACGGCGCCGCGCCGCGTGAGTTTTCCATAGTCATTTTGCACAAGCGAGCAAGCATGGCAGGGATGCCAACATACATTTCGTCTCTGTATAAGCTGTCATACTCGGCCTTAAAATCGATAA
This sequence comes from Sphaerophoria taeniata, assembly GCA_943590905.1. Classification (NCBI taxonomy): domain Eukaryota; kingdom Metazoa; phylum Arthropoda; class Insecta; order Diptera; family Syrphidae; genus Sphaerophoria; species Sphaerophoria taeniata. Next base: position 34,870,630 of record OX016541.1, read on the forward strand.
AAAGGTGGTGGGTGTCGATTGGGGTTCATAGGTTTTTTCTAGGATCTGCCGCAAAGTGAAGATTTGCGGTTGATTTTCCTGGTCTGAAGCCACAATTATAAGGACCAATCAGATTGTTGACAAAACGCTTCAGACGTTCACACATTATGGCAGAGAGGATCTTGTAAGCGATGTTAAGTAGGCTGATTCCTCTGTAGTTGGATCGGACAAACAATGCTGAGGTTTGATTCATCGGGCATGCATTCTTCGGACCATATCTTACAGATCATTTGGTACATGATCAATCAGGTGGCCAATGTTCAGAGGAATGAGTAGTTGACTGCTAAGCCAAATGCTGCGGGTTCAAGCCCAAGCTTCGGTAGCATTCTTTTTCTACGAAAATCGCCAGCTTGTCTGAGGCCACCTGTGCGATAACATGAGACAATATAACATCTATGTCTCCTCCTCTGAGTCTGTTATGTGTTTTCCTTCTATGTATCTATCTGTCTCCCTCTCTCTGTTGTATTAATGTCTTGTTCTGTCCCAGCCGATGGTCTCAGTCACCAGTGCTGCTATGTGTCTGTAGTTCGTCACATTCATGTGCGAAGTACTGTAAATTCAATGTTCAATGATCAATGATCATATTTAGGTCGTCGCCTGGGCATGCTGCTTTGAACAGCTCGGCACACTGAACCAAAAAAGGTGGTGAAAACAACTAAATCGCAGGTTAAATCAACGAAAAGTAGGTTAATATACACCCTACTAATCCGTTTGTTGAATTGAATAATTCATTTATTCAATTTGAATATTTGGTAGTCAGCTGTGAATTTGAAGAAATTTCGTCAAATCCACGAATCTTTTTTAGTTCATTATTTATTCAATTCTACTAATTAAGTTCGTTAATTTGACGAAATTTTTTTAAATTTGAATAAAAGAAATTAGTCAAATTGAATATTAACTTAATCAATTTGATTATAATAACCGTTGTGAATTTGATGAAAATTTTTTCAATTGACTTATTAGTTTAGTCAATTAAACTTTTTGTTTATTTGGTTTAAATAAAAACGTTTGTGTTTTCAACAAGAAAAATATTCAATTTCACCATGCATTCTTCAAATCAACTATAAGATAGCACGTATTTGTTCTAATCAAGCCAAATACAATTGAAAATCAGTAATGGTAGATGCCTTACTCAATCCGTTGATTAAGATCTAAACAAGTTAAGTAAAAGCAGCTCTGGATGAATGCTGATAAAAAAATCCAAAGTAATAACGACACCTTAATAACGACAACAACGAAATTACTTTAGATTATTTTATTTTTCAATAAACACAGTTTTTTTTTATTTCATTGATTGGATCAAACAGTTGATGGCGGTACTTTCAATGTCGTACTCTGTTCTTAAATTGTAAAAAATATTTTTGGATGAATGTCCAAACAAGCACTGACGGTGCTGGATATTCAAGATTAAAAACTTGAAAAATTTTAAAACATATATCAAACGCATAGATTGCTGAATTCATCTTACATTTAATTCCATCGATGTAAATGATGATATCCATTGGGTTTAAAATGTCCCCAGTGAGGAGCACAAATGGCTGGATGCGCATATTTTGGTCCATCCTTTCCTTTATATGCTCCTCACAGTCCGCCACTTTTTTCCGTCTAGCATAAAGGTGAGCTGCGAGTCTCCGATGGACAATTTTGATCTTTTATTATTTTCGCCAGCCGGAGTTGTTTTTTGATTTTTTGATGTTGGAATGAGAACGTTGTGGAAAGAAAGAAAGAAAGAAATGTATAAGCATAAGCACCAAATTATTGGTCTACAAAGTACAAACAAAAATATAAAAAAGTTTATAACTCACCAAGAAGTCTGTATTAACAGCAAGGTGTAGGTAACAACCACAGCACTTAGGACACAAAGTACACAAACTAAACACAACACACAATGAACACTTTATTTTTACACGTTTTTAATTACAAACTTTAGCTCCGTACGGTTCAATTGTTTGATAAGAAGTAACTATGTATACTGAATGTTGCATTTTTTATTTTACTTACGCGAAAACAAGAAAAAGACGCAAGCACGTTGACACAATTTATTCAAATCTTGGAATTTTTCGTTAATTTTGCAGAATGCGTAAATCGGTTAACGAAAATTCTTCAAATTTATTCAAATATAAAAATGTTTCGTTGATTAAGTAGAATGCTTAAGAGCTAAGGGCATAATGAATATTTTTTTTTTTTCAATTTTAACGAAAAAATTTCAGTTTTGAATAAAAAGAAATAGTCAATTTGAATATTTTCTTAGTAAATAACAAACAAAGTGCTTGTTGATTGAACGAAAATTCTTCAATTACAAATTATTAGACCCGGAAAAAAAATAACCGAAGAGTTATCTAAATTGAATAATGTTTAGTTGATTTGAATAAAAAATTTTACGAAATATCTTCAAATTTCGTATATATTTCGTCAATTCAACTATTGTTTCTTCCGTTAAAAAGTTAACTAAATAAATTATTCACTTTGAATAAATTTCCTTATTTTCGTAGATCAGCTTGTTGATTTGAATAAAATATTTACAAAAAATCATCAATTTCGTAATATTCTTTAGTTAATATGTTACGAAAACATTTAGTTGATTTCACCTCTTATATTTGGTTCAGTGCAGCTAGACCCTCTGCTCCATCGGCTTTGTTGCGGATTTCAGCCGTGATACTGCCGTTTTCACTTCTTCTAGGTCAGGTTCACGGAATTGTTGGCTATCTCTCCTGCCTGGCGGAAGGATTCTGTTCGTCGACGCCGGCCGTTCCACGGTCTACAAAAGTGGGCTTTCCAAATCTCCAGCATCGACTGCGATTCTACTATGAAGTTCCCTTGTTCATCGTTGCAGGCATCGGTTTTTGCTCGATTACCTTGAGCCAGCTGTTTTACCTTCCAGTAAAACATCCGAACTTCATTCCTGCTGGCGGTTTTCTCAACATCCTCGTTCTGTATTCTCTCATGCTCCCTCGTTTTTCTCCTGAGAAGCGGAATCCTGGTTTACTTGATGTTGCACCATAGGACTCCTTAAGAAATTTCTTGACACTCCATCAGAGAAGGATCTGGCGATCTCTTGCGATTGCCGTCTGATGACGAATTTTCTCGCAGCATTTCCTTGTTTTGGTCGTTGTCGGGATATTCGTAGCACTACCTTGGCTGCGACGAGGTAGTGGTCCAAGTCGATGTTGGCTCCTCGGAAAGTTAGAACATCTTGAATGCTGAACAAATGCCTTCTGTCGATTGCAATGTGATCAATCTGGTTGAAGGTTGATTGACCAGAAGATCAACATGTTCAGATGTGGGGACTACGTGATTGCTACCACAAAATTTCGCCCCGCAGAAGAATTGATCAGCCTGAATCCGTTGTCGGTGTCGTGCAGGCTGTGCTTTCCGACTGTTCCCCCAAAGATGTTCTCTTTCCCTGCTTTGCGTAGAAATCGCCGAGGATAATTTTAATGTCATAGCTAAGACTAAGACATTGTTCATAGTGTTCATACGTCAATGAGGTTGTAGAACTCGTGTTTGGTGTCGTCGTTTTTGTCTTCTCTGGGTGGCGCGCATATTAGACTACAATGTTGGCGAATTTGACCTTGATTCGGATCGTCGTGATGCGTTCGCTTACACATTTGAAGCTAAAGACTTGTTACCCGATTCTGCTTTCAACGACCAATCCGCATCCAAAAAGCCGCTTATTTTGCTTTCGTTAACAAGTACCATAGTAAATATCGCAGTTTTTCATTATCTTTTCGCTGGGTCCATCCCAGTCCATTGTTAAAGACCCAAGCAGAAGGTAAGCACAAAACAAATTTCACCTTTCAAAACTTATCTGTGTCTCCTTAGTCTCTTGGGGTTGCCAATAATGCTTTTCCAAAAAGTTGAACCAAGTGTGTGGGTCAGTTGTATCCTCGTGGCAATTTTCTTAACACCACAATCACAATAACAAGTCGGTCAAGTAAAAATAGTTGTCAACTTTTTTTCGCTGATTTCCTTTTTTGATGTCTGGTAAATATGCCAAGGGGGGTTAGTTGTAGGTTGTAGGCAATTATTTGAAACGTATGCCAACGAATTCATACCTAAAGCCCAAAGTAATCCTCAAAAGGTCCTCCTCTAATCCATCCTTGCTCCCGATTCGTTTATGGAGGCATCTTTGATCCCCATCGAAAGGAATTAAGTCAAAGAGCTTCAACTTTAGTACAGTAGGTGCATCACCCGCCCAAAACCCCCAAAAACAGTTCTGCCCGACTCCAATTAGTCGAACAAAAATTCTTTACCTACACCAAGAAGAGAATTGGCAAAAAAAGTGGGATGCAAAAAGTAATACACAAGTAGGTACCAACTGAGTAAAATTATTCCTTCATCCTTAAAAGCTACATACATACATACACATGTATACACCTGAGAGATATTTTTTGCTATCCATGTTAAAAGCAGTTTTGTTGTTGTTTTGGTTCCTTATTCATCCTGAAGATGCCCAGGGAATCTGTTGAAAAAAGTTAGATTTTTATTCCTGATTCCTCATTCTTTGTTCCATTTTTTTTTTTGTTCTGCCATTTTCACTCTACCCCCCGAGGAATGTAAAAAAAGTTGCAAAACTCCAGAAAAGGACGACGAACTGGAAAACTTTATCCCAGTTTTCAAAACAGGAAAATTCTCTACACTATTATTTTTGTGCGCGAAAATGGGCTACATATCGTATAAGGACCCATTGGGTGGCGATGCTGTGGGTGATAAGTGGTAAATGCTCATGGTGTTCAGGACGTTATAGATGGAAATGGAAAGGATGTTCTGTGGAATACATAATGAGCGTAGGATACACACATTCGATGATAAGGATGTAGTACAAACAAGCGTTCGTTGTTATCACTTTTTTTATATTTCTATGGCTCTCCTCTCGCATTTTTCTTTGTGAAGGAGATGGAGTGTTTTGTGGATCTCAATTCCCAACTGAGATTTGTAATCTGAGTTTATAGTGTCGTTTCTTTTCATTCATGCCCCCCTTTTCGAACATAATTTCTCCAGTTTTGGAGCTTGATTCTTATAGCGTCGTCCTTATCCAAACATTTTTGTGATGCACTTGGACGGATTTCTCCTTTTTGGTACAAATATGGCTTTTGTTTTGGAAAATGAAGCGCTTGCGTGGTTTTGGCTATGGGATTTTGAGGCAGGTAGAGAAAGCTATCAGGGTAGGGGGTGGAGGATTGAATGCTGTTGCGTAGAAAAGTATTGTGCATTTTAAATGTTGTTTGATGGCAGGGCCTAGATAGAGATTTTTAAGAGCTTCTTGTTGGTTGAAATAACGCTGAATTGATGTCAATAGATGAGAAGTTTTTGAAAGTTTTACTCTATGCTACTTTTGTGTGTATTCCAGTCATCATTGATGGTTCTTTTTAATTAAATAAATTACCATTTCAAAATATGTAGTTAGATTTTGGACTTAAATACATATAATGAACTTTCAAAAACAGTCAAACTCCTTTAAACGGAACTTCTATAGCTGAAAAATAAAGTTGCTCCTTGAGCGAATAAACTTTGTTGCCTTTGTAGCTTCAAACCTAAAGTTTGTCTTTAGCTCAAACTTTATTAGGTAGAATTTCCTTATAACTGAAAGAGTTGTTTTTTACTTTACGTTCAACAAGTTAAAGTTTTAAGATATATTTCCATATTTGTGATGTTCATGGATGAATAAACGAATGAACGAAAATTCATCGATTTTGACATATCTGTCATATGAGAGTTTTTAATTCGTCGCGAATGAACAGCCAAAACACAAAGCTAGAATGATTTTTGAGGTTCGTTGCGAGTGTGGATGATGTGGAACGCAATAGTAGTTGTGTTTTTTTTGCAAATACTCAGCGCGATAGAATGAATTTGTGCAAAAAAAACGACCACAACGTATGTTTTGGCAGCACATTCACTTTCGACTGTCATTTTGCAAACAGCTGATTTTATTGTGTGAATTTTTTGGTATTTTTAATTTGAATTAGATGGAACATTTTGAAAACTCACAGGCAAAAAAAGAACGAAAATATTTCTGATTTAGGTATTTAATCAAAATTGTTTTTAAACAATGTTTGCTGAAGGCAGCAGCAGCGATAATAAAACAGCAATGGAAGAATTTTTAATTTTTGTATGCCGATGTGAGACCTCAAGCTCCAGCTCTAGTCCAACATCTGAAGATTCGCAAACTGAACCGCATTACAACAGAAAAGTCTCAAACTTTGCAGAGGTTATTGATGCATATTCATCAGAAGATTTTAAATCGCACATGTGTTTGCAATGATCCACCTACTCCAGTACTTAAAAGTATGAAAGAATACATTCTTGGTTGCGAAATTTTTAAGTAAAAATTGATCGTTGACTTTGAACTCAATAAATTACAATTTGTTTGATTTTTCCTAATTTTAGGTTCATAAAAGTGTAAATTATTCGGCCACCATTTGTGATTTTTATTGTTGCCTTTCGCAATTAAATCCGATGAATTTTCGATAAATTTTTTGACAGTTGAATTAATTCAACGCCACCAAATTTCTAGCAGCACTGAACCTTAAAATTCCTAAGCGATAAGACTCTTATTTATCCGTCCTTACATTTCCATGTTAAATACAACAACACATATTTAACATGGAAATGTAAGTAACATTTTGCTAAGCCTGGCAAAAAAACAGCACTAGTGTTAAGCAGTTCGTAGTTCGTAGCAACTACAATTCTTTTATTGAGAATTCAACTTCAAACGCATCTAAAATCACTTTTCTTCATTCATTTGTCGTTCGTTGGTGGTGTTTATGTGAATAGTGCTTTAGTACCTACTCAGTTTAGAATTATTCACATCAGCGGGAGTAACGAATGGACCAATTTTCTACAATTTTGACATTTCTTTCACATGACAGTTTGCAATTCCTCGCGAATCCACCGACACCAAACAAAAACAAGAATGGGTTTTGAGGTAAAATACTTATTTTGTTCATTAGGAGCATGGATTGGGTAGAATCTTTGTATATGGATTTACCAGGTAATATCAAGAATGGTTTTTTGCTTGGTTTGACAGTTTTTTGACAGTTTTTTACATATGTTTGTAATGTGTGTTCTCTGCTTGCTACTGTCAAAAACCATTCTTGATAGTACTTGGTAAATCCATATACAAAGGGTGGAATGCGAATAAAGTTTGACAGTTCGTATCAAAATTAATTCTATTAAGGGCTATTCACATGAGCACGAACAACGACCAATGAATTAACGAATATTCGTCGATTTTGACATTTCTTTCATCACTTAAGAGTTTTTAATTTGTCGCAAACGAATCACCAAAAGTCGAACAAGAATAATTTTTTGAGATCGGCAGAATTGTGATTTTCCTTGGAAATAAACATAATAAGCTACAATAAACCTCATGAGCGAAATAATTTTTTTTTCGATTTTTATTGTCTATATTATGCAAAACTTAAGGCATAGCTATAATGAGCAAGAACAAGAAATTTCCATGCCCTAAATGGTGAATTGCTCCTTTGTCAATTTTGACAGCTGACTTGATTTATTGATTTTTCTGATTCGATTTTGTATGTTTATTCGTTGTTTGGCCACCAAGTACTCCCGTACACATCCGTTCATTATTGGAAACCGAAACGTGTTGTGTTCACTTGACAGTTCGGAAGGGAACATTAAAGACTATTGGGCCCATTCACTAACGTAGTCACTACGTAGTCAACTCATTCTGATTGGCCAAATACAACTAAGAAATGAGTTGAGATTTCCCCTCCGACGTAGTGTAAAAATTTTGACTTCAAAGCTAGTTGACAGATTTTGACATTTCATAATCAGCTGTTGAATAAGAAACAAAAATTCAATTTCAAATTTAAACAAAATTTAAAATGAAATCAATCGTACAATTCGACAATATCTGACAGGGTCTGAAGACGAAATTTATGTAATCAGATCTTATCAGGTAGTGTTTTTTCATAGTACAATAAGCAAAACAAGACAACACTTTTGATTAAAGTTCTCTAACCTCAAATCACAAATTCACAAACGTTTCTTACTCCATATGTTCATAGTCCAGGCATTATAAAAATTTAAAAAAAACAATCTGGGAAAAATTTCCTAGCTAGCTGAATTTCCGAATACACTTTTATTACGGTGTTGTCATAAAGATGTCAAAAATTGACGTCGATATCGTGCCAACTAAAAAAGTTATAAGGGTCAAAAAGTCAGGAAATTAACTTTTTCGCAAATATCTCGCGACCTATGTAAACATAAAAATTGGTAGTGAAATTATCTACAACGCTGACCGTAATAAAGGTCTATACAAAAATACATCTCACTATACTCTGTCCGATAAAAATTGGCAGTACAGGGAAGATAGGGATATCTGCATCTCGTTCGCACTCTTTTCCTACCCATCATAAGTACTTTTCTCAAAAAAGCTCTTACAGGGTTGCCGAAATGCGCATTTTGAATTCGAAAAAGCTAAAGGAAATAACTGCAGGGTTGCCATTCTTCTCATTAATTATTCTCATTCATTATTTGAAAAAAATTGGTGAACAATTTGTCTGATTGCACATTTATCAAAATCATCAATTTTAATTCTGCGACCAGATTGGTGTTTCTTTTTTGTGGTGAGTTGTGGCCTTTGGTGCTATTTTCCTTTAGAAGTTTGTACACTGTTCGTTCAGATACAGAAAATATATCAACAACCTGCTTTACAGCCTCGGTTTTACTTTGCAGGATCTTACAAATTGCTTTGTCGCCTCAACTATCTCCTCTTTTTTCGGCACTCAAGTCCTTGGAGCATTTTAATGTTGAAGCCATTTTAAATTTGCACAACACAACAAAAGCAAAAGCAACAGCAATAAAACACAAACAATCAGAATGAGTTGACTACGTAGTCACTAGGTTTCGGAATGCGCTTATTAACTCTTAACTCAAACAGCACATATTTTCTTTCGATCTTACAAGAATATTGCGTTTATATGAGGCACCCTTTTTCGACGAAAAATTACTTCTATGTACTGTACATAAGGATATGCTTGGATTTTTAAAACAGCGTCATCTACATTTTCGTTTTGTTAATGTCTTTTGTGACTGTCTCGACTTTGTGTATGTAAAACGGACATCCGGAAAGGTGAAAAAACGCCCCGTGAGAACTTCTGCTATAAATTTATAACAATTCTTGGAGCAGAAATCAGGAAACAGGTTCCACATTCACTCTAGAAGGAACCGGTTTCAAATTCATTTCAGGGAAATTAAAATTACGTAAAATGTCCTTTTGAGAACTTGAAAACTGTAATCATGATATGAACCGGAACTGGAATCAATATTGCTTATAACGCCTACAAGTATTTTAGTTTTAACAGTTCTTAAAAAACGTTTGTATGGATTCAAAAAGCAAACTTCGTTTCAAGATAGCGGTGAAGGAGGCTATGTTTTGGAACCTAAACATAAATTTAAGCAAAAGAAAAGTACATTTTCTAAATTTTCTAAAATTTGACCAGACCAAAACCGGTAATTTTATATTTTTAGACTTTAGCTCTAGAAAATCGAAAAAATCATCCGATTTCAATGAACTTATTTTTTGAATCTTCACTTTTACGGCGGAATTACGGAAAAAAATACATATTATAGGGATTTAAAGATTTCATATGGTTTTATGACCTTGATTGGGATCATAAACGCTCAACTTATACATAATCGTGAATTTCCTAATGAAGCATGTACGAAAATATTGAAAAACTTATGTCATTCGAAAAATCAGTTTTCAAGGTTCTGAAAACAATGAAGAAATCGCACGATTACATTTGCGGTAGGGGGTGGGGGGGTTGGGACGCGATAGGGTAGAAGGAGAGGGAGGTGGTGGCGTTTAAACTGCAATTGAAAGTAGTAGATGCCCCTAGAATATCTTAACTAACGTAGAAATGGGTTAAAATGTAACCAACCATTCCTCTAAACCCAATAATTATTACAGATTAACCATTCTAATTCAAAAGGCTGCAATTCCCCATTAAAGTTAGTTTTGCTAAGGTGAACCTTTTAAAGCCGTGCTTCTCCCATGGACAGCGTATTCGCAGCTGCCCAATGCCCAGAATCATTTAATTCTTTCACTTATAGTCAGTGTTTTTTCTACGAGAAAGTCTGTCAGCAGGGGCAATTTCTTCTCTTCTGTGGAACATAGTAGTGAACGAACTGCTAATATTCCTGAAGAAAGGAGGCTACTGATTGCTTATTCTGATGATGTTGCTATCGCCGTCATAGGCAAGCATCCAGCCAGAGTAGCTAATGGGATTTTCAACATCGCACAACCAATTGGCTATATTCATGCATCGGTCTTTCGACGAATTCTCATGTACGGGGTCACACTGTTGCAGTATGGTGGACTGCACTGGACAAAGTCTTAACATAAGCGGGGTGTTGAGTCCATCTGACACCCCTTAATATCTTCAGTGAGGCACAGCTGGATCAGTTTGTTCGGGATCCCGAATCCAGACATCGCCATCATAAGCTCTTGGCGGTGGATGCTATCATAAGCAGCTTTAAAGTCGATGAAAAGATGGTGAGTTTCGACTTGAAATTCGTTGGTCTTTTCCAGGATCTGCCTCAGTGTGAATATTTGGCCTAAAGCCACACAGGTACGTGCCGATTATTGTGTTGCAGAAAGGGTTAAGACGCTCACACAGTACGTTGGATAGGATTTTGTATGCAACATTAAGCAGGGATATGCCACGGTAGTTTTTGCATGCCATCGGATCGCCTTTTTTGTAGATGGGGCAAATGGAGCTTGTCGACCAGTCAGTGGGCATGCATTCTTCCTCCCACACTTTGGTGATCACCTGGTGCATGTGGTTCATCAAAACAGCCCGCTTAACCTAACCTAAACCTAACAATGGGCCTTTTCTTCTGCCCTAAGTGTGTGGATCCTTTATCCGCAGCCGCTTTAACCTAAACCTAACCATTTTCGACTACTCTGCCGTTGCAATGTCATATCTGAAGTCCATCATCATACAACTCCAGCCCATTGTTGAACTTTTATTCCATCCGACTGCAAAAACATCCAACTGACAATATTTCTGAAAGCTCGGCGAAAATCCTTGATCGAACCCTCCTATTGGGTGACACTCGGTATGCTTATGCGGCTCTGCCGAGGGTGACCTTCTTTTCCGTCTTACTCGTGGGAATCAAACCGAACTTCTCCATTATGTCTTCATCCAATTTGTGTGTAAAACTTCCATCCATCGAGACCGAGGATGAACTCCTGGCTTCCAGCCAGGATACAATTGTAGGTAGCTCAGGGGAAGCTAGAGACGCTAGCATCTCAGAGCAGGCTACACTTAGAGGTAACACGTGAGGTACTAGTCTAGTACCCCTGTGCTTCAGCATCCCTCTTAAAAAACGCCCATAACTTCTAGTAGCAAGGCTCGCCAAAGCAACGCTACCAAGCCCAACAAGCAATCTCCCGCGGACCAGCTCAGGATCAAGTTCAGGAAGGCCACTTTCATTCTTGGCAAGATTGTCGAGGAACACCCCAAAGAGGTGTACTGTCTCGTCTCCTCTCTTATGGCTTTTGGATACTTGTTTATGGTTCCATTGTGTGGTGGCCCGCTCTCAGCAAAGCTTACAAGGTGCAGAGAAATGCTTGCGTAGGGATATCAGAGGCAATCAGGTCCTGTCCAACAGATGCACTTAACGTCATTCTGGACCTCCTTCTGATTGACCTCTTTATTAAATATCAGGTGTCCTGCAGCATCTTGAGGCTCAAAGAAATAGGCTGCTGGAAAACCAGATCCTACGGGAACTGCAACCAAACCAGCCTGATACCATCAGACAACCACCGATTACTGCATCCCTACCCTAGACATCTCAAAGAAGTTCAGAGTCTTGTTCTTGTCAAGAACCGACTGGGAGGAAGACGATGTGACGGAAGACGATGTGACGGAAGACTTCGACACAACTATCTTCACGGATCGGATGGTTCGAAGATGGAATGCGGTGTAGGTGCAGGTGTCTTCTGTGAATCTCTTAAGATTACAAAATCCTATAGACTTCCCCATTTTGCTAGTGTATTCCAGGCAGAATTGTTAGCGATAAGGGAAGCTTGTACAGCCCTTAAAAATATCCGACAGAACCAAAATGTAGCTATACTAATAGACAGTCAGGCAGCTATTAAAGCCATTGATTCAGCTTTATCATCCTCTAAACTAGTCCAGCAATGCAAAGAGGCCCTAAAGGAACTTGATATGAGGGTCACTCTTATCTGGATACAGGGCCATAGGGGCTATGAGGGAAATGAGAAGGCAGATGAGCTAGCTAGCCAAGGATCAGCTATTCACAACTCACTGGCAGTGAGAGTATATGCTCCTCTTGGAGTTGTGAAGGGCTATATCCTGACCAAATATACATCAGAAGCAAATCTTAGCTGGAATAGTCTAACGAGGAAAATCTGGCCCGCCTATAACAAACCAAAATCAATCAATTTAATTTCCAAACCAAGGCATGACATAGCCAGGATTGTCGCTACCTGTGCAGGGCATTGGCCTGTAGGGTAGCATGCGGCAAAATTAAACATAACTCCTTCTGCCGTAGCTGAGAGGACCAGGATGAAAAGGAAACGGTCCCACACTTTCTCTGACATTGCCCAGCCTTGGCTAGGAAAAGAGCACTACGCTTAGGTAAAGAATTCTTCAACGGTATTGAGGAATCTCATACCTTAACAACACAAACTGGCTGTACCCCCTATCTCTCATAAACTAGATGGCACTATTGTCTCAGGCCGTAGTGTAGGGAGATCAATACTTCATTATATTATAGGATTGTACGTTCGAAAAATACATCATTCCTAATCCATCCCTAGATCTTTTTAGAATTTCATGAGGTATGGTATCAAAACAGCGCACTCAGCGCTAATTGTGTCCTACACGGAAGTGGGACAGCTATTTCTACCTACCTACCTAAGGCCCGGTGCACACACGCGATTTTTACCGCGGCGATATCGCAGCGATATCGCTTTTACGACATGTGGTACTCACAATCAAATGGAGAGGTGCACACACACTTGCGATATCGCAGCGACACTTCTGCGACACTTCTGCGACATTTCTGCGGTAAAATGTCGCAAAAGTTTCTGCGATATCGCGGCGACAAAAATCGCATTTGTGTCTTGTTTTACATTGTTTTCTATTGTGCAGTGCACACATGCGATTTTTACCGCGAGTTTTGATCAAATTGAAAGGGAAAATATGGATGAATTTTGATGCTGGTTTCTTTTTATTTGATTTTTATTTTGATTTTTGGTGAAACTTTGACCGCCAACTCATCAAAAGATCTTACACTCATTGGAAAATTGTTAAAAAAATGTTCAGGATTTTGTCTTTTATTTTGAAACGATGAATAAAATAGTCATTTTGTTAGCCATTAACGTCAGTGACGTCGTTTCTTTTTATTAAGAACATAATTTTTATGCACGAGGTACGCGAAAACATTTTTTTTCCCTGTAAACCTCCATTTGTTTAAATACAAACTCGAAGTGATTGAAACCTGCGGTAAATGTCGCAAGTGTGCACTGAAAAGTTGCGATATCGCAGCGATATCGCTGCGACAAAAATCGCGTGTGTGCACCGGGCCTAAGGCCTAAGGCCCGGTGCACACACGCGATTTTTGTCGCGGCGATATCGCTGCGATATCGCAATTTTTCAGTGCACACTTGCGACATTTACCGCAGATTTCAATCTTTATTTCGAGTTTGTATTTAAACAATAGAGGTTTACAGGAAAAAAAATGTTTTCGCGTTCCTCGTGCATAAAAATTATGTTCTTAATAAAAAGAAACGACGTCACTGACGTTAATGGCTAACAAAAGGACTATTTTATTCATCGTTTCAAAATAAAAGACAAAATCCTGAACATTTTTTTAACAATTTTCGAATGAGTGTAAGATCTTTTGATGAGTTGGCGGTCAAAGTTTCACCAAAAATCAAAATAAAAATCAAATAAAAAGAAACCAGCATCAAAATTCATCCATATTTTCCCTTTCAATTTGATCAAAACTCGCGGTAAAAATCGCATGTGTGCACTGCACAATAGAAAACAATGTAAAACAAGACACAAATGCGATTTTTGTCGCCGCGATATCGCTGCGATATCGCAGAAACTTTTGCGACATTTTACCGCAGAAATGTCGCAGAAGTGTCGCAGAAGTGTCGCTGCGATATCGCAAGTGTGTGTGCACCACTCCATTTGATTGTGAGTACTTTGGGTGTTTTCATAAACGTCAGCCTAACTTAGGCCTAACTTAGATCTGTTCATAAACTCAGAAACTGCGTCGTACAAAGGCAGATGAATTGCAGTAGGCATGTTCATAAACGTCATAAATATCATCAGCGTCGGGCAGATTGTGCAGCCATTTTACACTGACTGCAGACAGGAGACAGAAGAAGAGAACGTGGGAAACAAAAGCAAATAATTTTAATTGCGAAAAATGAATTTATTATTCATATTTTCTTAATAAATTTCTGTTTTAAGTGAAATTTATGTTTTTTTTAAGGATTTTTTTGGATTTTTGTCTGATGTTTATGAACATTCAGTGACTTGCTTAAAATTGTACTAAAGCAGGCCTGCACACGTTCTGCGAAATTGATGCGTTCATTTATGCAACAAAGCAGAAAGACGATTGTACTAACGCAGATTTCCGACGTTTATGAAAACACCCTTTATGTCGTAAAAGCGATATCGCAGCGATATCGCCGCGGTAAAAATCGCGTGTGTGCACCGGGCCTAAGTGTGTGGCTCCTGTATCCGCAGCCACTTTAACCTTAACCTAAGCATTTTCGACTACTCTGCCGTTGCAATGTCATATCTGAGCACTGAAAAACTTCCCAAAATGAAGGCCATCATCATACAACTCCAGCCCATTGTTGAACTATTATTCCATCCGACTGCAAAAACATCCAACTGACAATAAAACACCTCAATTATGTAGTTTTTTTTATAACAAAATAGCATTTATTTGAAAACTTAAAATATACATTCTTTGTCTCTTTTGCTTTTGTTTAATAAAAACGGCACCAAATATGCTTTTAATTCAATTATTCGCAAGTCCTCTGTCGAGTTTGATAATCTCTTAGCCAAACACTCGCCAGGGTCAAGTTAACTAAAAAGAACAAACAGAACTAAAAATTAATGAATGATGAGAAGGAAAAATAAAAATAAAAACGTGCTCCCAAAATATCGTTAATTCAAAGTACATATTGCTATTGGGACAGCACAGTCAAGTCGTCATACCAATAAAATAAGGTAATCTCTATGCATAATGAACAGATTGATGAATCGCTTAAAGGTAGAACAATTTGGTTGCGAGCTCCTCGCCACTCGACCGTTTCACACTCTGGCCGATGAGATATGCCATCTTGTGGGCATATTGACAGCAGGCCGGCACTCGAACCGTTCCCGGCCAATTGTAGTAGAGGAAACACAGTTTGTAGCTTAATCTTTGGAGAACGTCCGGTGGGAAGTCTGAGTCATCTCTGACGACAACGTAATGGGTTGGGCTCACTGTTCCCTGGCGAACCATTTGCGATATCAAAAAGAAGTCGTACAGGTAGCGTTGTGTGACCGTGTGATCGAGAACTGTGCCGGGCATTGGATTCGACAGTTCACCATTGTTGGAGGCGAACATTCGGGTGTTGATGCGTTTTTGGACGACAATGAAAGTTATCTTCGCTGTGTAGTTCTGGAAGCCCTTGGCGCAGGCAGCCTCAAACTGTGGAATCTCGTAGTTGGCCACCAAATCCAGTTGGCCATAGCCGACGCCGTCTCGGAATATTATGATCTTGTTGGGAAGCATGTTGTTCTCCTTTTCATAGACTTTGAGGGCCGAAATCAAGGAAACACACAGTCCGTTGACGATCTCCTCCCGTTTGGTCTGGACGACAGCTTTGCTGTACCAGCGAGTGAATTTCGAGTTGATGGACGCCACAAATGCCGCCACTGAATTGCCCTTCTGACTGGCATCGTGGTACGAATCGATGCCGCAGATCATGACGTTCTTCTGTTGCAGATTCACACTCCAGAGGGTGCCGCCAAGCTTGCAGTTCATTTGTAGAGCAATTTTCTGCACTATCGAGCGATTCTTGGCGTCGTTAGCTAGTGTCCGGCCGTTGATTACTTGGGAGGGGATTGGCATTTCGGCGCAGCAGATCTTCTTGATGGCAGCGTAGCGATCGTCACGACTGGTCGGACAAATGCAGACGACAATCTGTAGTCCCTGGCGGATGTTCTCTCGCAAACAGCCGACATACGACTCGATGCGATCGTTCTGAAGTGCAATCACTTGCGGGCGCTGGACGTTGATGCCCATTGGACGAGCGTTGCGTTCCATCAGGTCCATGAAACTCTTCGCCACTCGATTGTCACTCTGGCAATGGATCACCAGCCAGTTGCGCAAATGAATCACATCGATGAGCTCGTTGTTGGTGGCATATTTTCCAAAATCAGCCTGCGGTCCGGCCGAGAATTTGTTTTTGGCAAAGAGTATTTGCTCGTGTTCGAATTGGCGGGCGATGACACTTTGTGGGGCGTTGGCCAACTGCAGACCCCAATTCTCAAGGATTTGCTTGGCTGCTGGCGTTTCGTTAACATTCCGACAAAACTTCTCCAGAGCCAGCGACCGTTGATTCGGAGTGACGCGAGTTATTGTCGCAATGTCTCGCATTATCTTAAAGTCCGATCGCATGTCGTCGCGCAGACCGGTCATGTAGCAGAGCTCTGGAATCAGACAGAAGACCAGTTCCTCGGGCTGAGCTTGATTCTGTACACGCTGCTTCTTGATGCTTATCAGCAACGGCTGTCCACGATCCTTGATGTCGATGTTGTAGTGCACGCGGTAGTATTCTAAATAGGATATCTCCGAGGTTTTGGTCTTGAACGTGGACATGGGATTATGTGTGAAGGAAATGTCGTCGATGCGGTAGGTCTTGTTGTTGTATCGGGTGAGTACAACGGAACCGAGGAGTGCCTTCTTTGCGTTCTCCTGAAACTTGTTGGCACCAGCCTGATAGGCTTGCTTCAGGGTGTCTAGGACGGTCTTTTGGGACAGCAGTCGATGCGAAACATCGCAACACAACATGAGTCCATCTTCGTACTCGTCCACGGCCGTAATGTAGCCTGGCCAGACTTCGAGTTTGTGCTGGGGAATGATTTTCGGCGCTGATGGATCAAACTGTTTGCGGTCGAAGCGGATGTAGTTCAGCGTGTGCATGATGCGGTCAAAGAGGATGTTGTACATGTTGATGCAGTCCTTAAGCGACTTCTTGCGCTTATACATGATTCTAATTTCGATGTCCGAGTTGTCGCCTGGATTCTTTGCCATGTAGGTGGTCAGTTTGTCTGGCAGAAGAATAGGCAGGAACAAAACGATACCATCAAAGGTCTTGGTACCTCCAAAATTGGCCGACTGTTCGTTGAGTAGTTTGATTCTGATCGAACGCGAGTCGATTTCTGGATGAAAACGAACCTCATACTCGTAGACCCCCTTATTGGGGTCCAATTGCTTGAGCCTGATGTAATTACAAACAACCGGCACCGGTCTGCCTTCATTGCCGTGTTTCATCACCGCAAACTGTTCGGGTTCCGGCAATTGTGGTTCCGGTGATGGGATTTTGCCATTTTCATTTGAAACATTTAAATTACTTACATCTTTTGTGAGTTTTGCTATTTCTGGCGACGATGAAGAAACACTTCCAGATAGACCAGATGTTTTGGTTATGGGATCAGAGGTTTGTGATGAGGCGGCAAACAGTTGTCCCCGTGAATGACCTCTCGAAGCACCGGGGAAGCTAATACTGTTGTCCGATGTTGAGTTGGAGGAATTCAATAGAGTTGCAATCACAGATGCACGTCCACTTCCACGGCCAGTTGGTTCATGTGTCGTAGTCGATGATAGCGAGAGCTGTTGTAAAAGTTTTCCGCGGCCAAATCGTGCGTGCTCGGAGCTCGAAGTGGGGCTGCTTCGTGACGCAATTCCACTATCTCGAACGGATTTGTCAACACCACCGCCGCCACTTGAGTTCGATGACTCCTGTGAAGAGATTGGTGTTTCTTCTTGGTACGATGTTTCAAACAGGCGCTTGCCTCGTCCAAATCCACCACGCGACATCTTCCAGCAAGGTGGTTGTTTCTAAAATATTATTTTAAACTGGAAAATATTAAGATTTTAATATTTGCAAGAACGAAATACATTTAACGGGACTGACCTGAATAAAAAAACGCCAAACAAGAATTAACGCGATGAAAGTATTGCTACAACAGAAAAAATATGGAAACTGTAAAATTATGGTGTTTTCTTGCTTGCACTCGTTGTTTGAGTGTGTTTGTTGCTTATAGTAATTCGAAAGGTACTGCCATGAAAACAAACAGATGGTTCAAGAAAAGTGATGCCAAATTTTTTTAAATTACATAAATTCCAATTTACTACTTTGGTAGTATAGTTTTGGACTCGATACGTTTTTATTTCTCTAAAAAGACAAAATTAATGAACATATTATTATTTTATTAAAAATATTTAATTAAAAAAATAAAAGAAGATTTTATTACAGAAAAGAAAATTTAAAATTGAGAATAATTTTGACCTTGTTCAATTTCGCAGTATGAAGAATGTGAAGATGTGTAGTAGTTTAGGAATAAAACGTGGATAACCTTAAATTTTTAAAATTCATAGCCAAGTTATCAAGGATTTAATGATTAATTTAACATCTTAACAGTTGCAAAATCGAAGCTCGAGTGAAAACAAAAAAAAAATCGCCATCTCCTTTTTTGTGCAAGAGATGAACCTGGTTCAAAGTTTACCCTCTTCAAATCGTTTAGTTTTTCAGCTTGAAGACAAAATCTATTTTGGCAGTGTGTTTGGCAATAGTGTTTTATTATTACGGTTAGGTTAACGTGACTGAATTACTTCACTTAGTCCATGCGGGCCCATTGTGATACCACATGAATCCTAGAGTACTTCCTACTCGTTGAACCATTTGGAGCTTTTTACAAAGTAAGAGACTTTGTATGTCATTATAGTGAGTTTTCCTTCTTATGGAGAGTGCAAGGCATGAACATAGCAAATGAGGAATTGTTACCTCTTCCTCTTCGTCCACGCAGCTTCTGCAAAAATCATTTGAGAAGACGCCAAGCCATAAGGCATGACGTCGACGTCCTATAAGGCAGTGTCCTACTTTTTTTATATAATTTGCACCCACTCAAGGGATTTTTTTTTAACCTTTTTATGCCAGAGACACAGTGAGTACATTAGGAAGAAGGGAAGGGGTTGGAAAGAAGGTGTTGGTGTACTATACTTGATAGTACGTCCGAAGTTGGGCTCGAGGGTAAACTGATGGGCATTCCTAGAAGCGCGAGTATTACGGTCGAATTGTTTGAGGGGAGGAATGCAACTGGCTATTTCACTAAAGCAATCAACGTAGAAGTAACGGTAGAACAAGGAGAGACACGCAACGTTACGACGGTGGTCTAAAGGGGTGAATGAGTCAGTGATCTCTCTGTCACCAATCATTCTTACAGCTCTTTTTTGTATTCCATCCAAGAGGCTAAAGTAAGTAGCTGGAGCACCAGCCCAGAGATGGGAATTGTACTCAAGCTTTAGACGGATATAGGTTTTGGATAGCCAGATCAGACGGGGAGAAAAATTTCTTGCACCGTCTTAAGAAACCCAAACATCTTGCGGCATTTTTGGTGACATCGCATTATGTGCTCGTTCCACAAGAGGCGGTCAGTGATGCACATACCGAGAATCTCGAGATTCGGTCTCGTTGATGCAAGTGCCACTCATGGAAAGTGGCAAGGGTACAAGACAGCATTGAGTTTTCGAAGCATTAAACTCTACGCGGTTATTAATTCCCCATTGTACAATGCTGTTTAAGTCAGAGTTAGCATATTTTGCCGCTCCAGTTCCACATCCGAAGAGGAGGGATGTGAGTCTGGAAACGAATAAGAAAAGCTAAGGGTGCTATCGTCAACGAAACAATTTATTGGATTAGAAGTTACAGACAAGAGATCATCAATGAAAATGAGGAAGAGGGTTCGAAACAAAACGGAGCCCTGGGGCACACCAGCATTTATATTGTGGGTTTCAGACTTGAAACCGTCCAATACAACTTGTATTGAACGGTTCGAAAGAAAGTTTTTAATCCAACGAAGAAGGGAGTCATCGATACAGAAAGCACGCATTTTCGATAAAAGAGCAAGATGCAAGACCTTATCATATGGCTTTGAAATATCAAGTGCAACAATCTTACATTCTCCAAACGATGTAAAGATTTATTCCACTGTTCGGTGAGACTGAGGAAGAAAAAGAATTCTTCATATTTTTTACAAATGACCAAAAATTCTTACTGCCTTTGAGACATTGCAGTATTTTTTGCCTTAATTTTTGGTCATGTAAAAATTTGGTCCGACGAATATGGGCATTGCAGGCGTTCCTGGCTTGTTTAAACGTCTTCCGGTTTTCCTCAATTGGGTTGGCTCTAAAACACCGGAACTTTACTTCTTTTTCCCTGATAACCTCTTAACAGCTTGAACCATGACTTTCCTTGGGTTTGATGCTTTTAACCCTATTCCGGATAAACTTTGCATATCCAAAATAATTATACCACCGCTGGAGTCTACGTCACTATCGAGGAAGCACAGTGACCAGTTAAAGATCCGGAAAAAGTTGTTGAGACCGTCCTAGTTGCCTTTCTCGTATTGCCATACGGTTCTCTTCGAAGCTCTTTCTTTAACTGGATTAGTTTGGCACGAGAAATTTGCAGATATTACACTATGGTCTGATCTGCCTAGAGGCGTTAATACACAGATAGTGTATTTAGCAGGGTCAGACGTAAGGAACAATTCAAGAGTATTTTCAGCTTGGCCATCAATGTCCGATATTCGAGTGGGCTCGGTGACAAGCTGAGGACTAGAGTCCTTTAAGATTGAAACTGGGTTTTCATTATATAACTAGACTAAAAATTGATAAATGAAGAATTACTCACTAGTTTGCTTAGAGCAACAAGTCACTGTCTTTTAGTTGACTTAAAATGAAATTACAATAATCACAACAACAGCAACTTTTTTGAGGAAAACTAGTCTAGAGCTAATAAATTACAAATGCTTTTTTATTTATACTTTTTTTTTTAAATGCAGTCTTGAAAGCACTTTCGAAGCGTTGATAAGGAGTGATTCCAAACTATTTTCTTTTAAAAAGTTCTAGAACAAAGAACACGCGAGTAAAAAAGAAATAAACACACGTTTTGACCGTTAGTTTTCCCGTTACAGATGGAAGCATTTCTGTTGGAATGTCATCAGCATTTTTGCCCTTGAAACATTTTACTTGCGTTTCATAAGTAGTGGTAAGCTCATTTAACTCTGATTTGTGTGTGCTTCGAAAACTCAATGCTGTCTTGTATCGTTGAAACGAGTGTTATCATATTTTTAAGAAAAACGATGAGAAATAAACCAAAGCCTGAGGAATTAGCGCGGTATTACCATGGCGCATGTATTTAATGCGCAGTTTTATGGCGTTTTCAATTGGCAATCCGGAATTGTTCCTCGATTCGGAATCCCAATTGAACAGTTTTTTCTTATTCCAAAGAATCTGAAGTTTGGTGAGAACGTATTGGTTGAGTATTACATGTGTGTATTCGCGGCAAATTTCATTTTGTTTTTGTGCTGCAAACATTTATGAATGTGTGAGTGATTCTGCTTCTGATTCTGTTTTTAAAACCAGAAGGGAAATTCTCTTCTTTTCAGAATCAGAACTGTCACTTTTGCCCAATTGAACGCATTCAGAATGCTTTTTTTCACTTCCAGATTGCCAATTGAAAACGACACGTTTTCAATTGGCAATCCGGAATTGTTCCTCGATTCGGAATCCCAATTGAACAGTTTTTTCTTATTCCAAAGAATCTGAAGTTTGGTGAGAACGTATTGGTTGAGTATTACATGTGTGTATTCGCGGCAAATTTCATTTTGTTTTTGTGCTGCAAACATTTATGAATGTGTGAGTGATTCTGCTTCTGATTCTGTTTTTAAAACCAGAAGGGAAATTCTCTTCTTTTCAGAATCAGAACTGTCACTTTTGCCCAATTGAACGCATTCAGAATGCTTTTTTTCACTTCCAGATTGCCAATTGAAAACGACATTAGGTAATTTTGTTTTGAACTCTGATTCGGTGATGCGGTCATTTCATTTTCATTTGTTTGTTGTTCTTCCTGTCTCTTTCGCACTTCATTCATGCAAGGCAAAACATGCGTCGTGTATCGTGTTATTTCCGGAACAAGCGGATTGTCAGAATTTTCTAGAAGCTGTTGGATGGACCAATACCAGAGCAGAGGTAACAGAAAGGAGGAGATCGGAAACTGCAATTTTCCATTTCTTTTCCGCGTACAGGAATAAAAAGTGCCACAAATCAGAGAAGGAATCAAAGTGTCAAAATGGATTCCGCCTGCAAGCTAAAAATCGATGAATGTTGAGCATAAGGTGCTGAAACCAGGGGCCCTATTCTTGAATCAAAAAAATAAAATATCGCATATGTACATTATCGTATGCGAGATCATATATTGTATTCTTGTACGCTTTTCGAACGCTGCCAAACGTCTCGTATATGAAAAATATGGAATGCTTCATCTCGAGTTGTCAAAGGTCAGACCCACTTTGTGTTTTCATTCAACGAACCATTTTGTTACAATTACAAGCAGAAATGGGTTTTTTTCTCGATTTCAGATTTAAAAAAAAATACTGCTTGCCTGCTAGCTTATAAGGCTGCGCGTACGGAAGGAAGTGCGAGAAAGCGATGCGATGCGAGAAGTGTTTGTATGCGAAAAGAATATTTACATGGATTCTTGTAAGCGTGGGTACAGTGAAGCGATGTCTTGAGCGAACTTGTCGCATTGCAAATTAGCAACTCGATTCAAAACTCTTCTGATCACACAATTTACAAGCAAAATCGAGAAATCGCGTTGGATTAGGGTCGAATTATTGACCCAGGTTTTTCATCATTTGAATTGAGTACTCCAGTTGGCGTTTAGTTGAAAAGATGTTGAGATGACAAGTGCTGGCGTCTCTGAAGTCATCGCAGTATTGACCTTTTTTCAGTTGTTTTTGTTTGTTAGTTAGAAAATGCACTAGACGACGAGTAAAAAAATCTAGCTTGTGTTCAAATCATTTGCACTTACACAAACGTCAGACAGTTTGTTTTTCAGCACAAATTACGACTCGACTCCGCTTAAGTTAAGAGATAAGAGAGCTTTAAGTAACGTTGCTTGAATCTTCAAATAGATTATAAATATGGATTTTCTACTTAAATCATTCCCAGAGGTTGCCCAAAGTTAAGCAACATTTAAGATTTGTTTATAAATTTGGCATATTAGAAAAAAAATCATCAAAATCAGAGTTCTTGTTGAGGACTTTCTAAATTGCCTTTTTTTCGGATTCATTGACCACTATAATGGATATGAGAAAAGGAAGAACAAACCTGTTGATTCTGAGAACTGTACAATCTTAATTCAGTCTTGGATCGAATTTGTGGATAATTTTAATGTGGTTTTCCAATATTTCGGCAATATTTTATCTTAAACGTTTTCAAATGGGAAAAGTATTGATGTTTTTTCCCGACGAATTGATTCGTTTTGAATTCGTCTTTTGAGACGAATCTACATCTATACAGATTTTCACACTGATTTTAACACATACTAAAAACTTGACAGTTTTTGCAAATGGAATAGTTATGTGCTGAAAAAGCAAATAGAAGAGAGTGCGTTTTTGTTGTTATAATTACTATAAATAATAGAATATTGAAAATAAATAAGGTTTATCGTTGTGTTCTCAAGAATTGTATATGTACCTACATGGGCATCATTACAAGCATTCTTCATCCGAGGACAAAGATATATGCTGAAAAACATTGCTATACGTTTTTCCTTTCCATTGAAACCAAAAAATATTGGTGCAAAATTATAGTCCGCTAATGAACAACTTTAGTGTGATACTAGCTTAAAATGACGGGGCGCATGTAGATCAAGGGATCAATGAGGTTATGTTTTCATTGTGAAAACAGTTTTTTCGTAGCAAACAGCGAGTATATGCGGGAGGCTTCGCCGCTCAAGGGGTTTTAACCCTCGATGTGTAGTGCACGACTCTGGCTACGCTAGCAAACAGCAAGTATATGCGATTTTGTTTAATTAATTAAAAATAGAAATATTATCGTCCTAGAAAAAATAAAACTTGATTTGTTATTTATTTTCAATTAACTAACTAATAATATCATTGGCACCTTCAAATTCCCGATACCTAGTAAGAAATGAGAGCCAAAATGACGTTTGATTCATGTCTGATTTTAAGTAGCGACGGGCCGTCCATTTCATGTGGTTCAATGGAAATCGACATAAGTGTTTTAATTGAATGATCACGACTTACCTGTCTACGAATGAAGTTGAAGTTGATTAACAGAAATTTAGTCGCTGATCATGAACAGGTTTTCATTTATTATTAAGGCTTTGAGTTTGATACACGCTTATGTTAGAAAAACTGTAAACAAAATTACCCGTTTTTTTTTAAAGAAATTGCACTTCGAAACTACAAACAAAGCGTTTTATTTTAATATCGTATGAACTAAGTGATTACACACACTGACACAAGTTCGCATGAATTTGAGTAAAAATGTAAAAGAGAAAGGATGATTTATAAGAAGAGGACAAGAGATGGGTTGGAAAATCAAAGATCACGAAACGTGATGGTTTTTATTAAAATTGCTGTGGTTTTTCTTACAACAGAAACAGATGAATTGATTCGTGACGCATTAGTGGCAATTTTTTCCCTTAAACAAAATTCTTACACAAGGAAATTGAATTCATTTCGCTAAGAATTAATATCTCTTTTTGGAGACAGATTTACACACAGTTATACACGGATTTTACTTATATACTGCGAGTTTGACATTTCTGAGTTTTCTGTTGTTGTGATTATCATGTACAAAACGATTTTACAGCTACTAACTGGACTAGACAACACACAAATTCAAAAAAAGGATTGCTACGTTTTTGCAAATTTATTACACGCTGAAAGGTATTTTAGAAGCAATTCCACTTAGTTGTTAGAAAAACCACATGCGAGATCAGAGAAAGGGAGATCGGAAACTGACATACGTTTTACCCTCTAAATACCACTAATTTTAATTTTTTATCCCTTGTGCATGTGAATAGATAAGATACTGACTTAAAATAACAATTAATTAGGAAAAAACAGCAAGTAAAATGAGGTGTGTTTCTTGGTTTTGTATATTTTCATTGAAGTAGGCCATGCAAAAAGTGTTGGATTCGAAGTTCCCGATTTTTTTCCGAAACTCACCTTTACAGTTATGTATGAAACTTTTCCTTTCTCTCTTTTTCTGATTTGTGAAAAGTGAAACACAATGCAGTTTCATTCTCACTTATGGCAGTTTAATCTTTAATGTCGTTTTGTCAACTTCTCTCTTTTAAAGCAGAGACACAATGACGCTTTGCCGTCGATTTTGACAACTGCGAAAAGTTCAGCTATAGGAAATCTGTGTAACCTCACACAATGACGCTTTTCCTACGTACGCTTTTTTTGACAAACGTAAGAAAACGTAAAGAAGCCACCATCTGTCAAAAAAAAGTTCAACTTGGTTGAACTTTTGCTTTGTCTGACAGCTCAACAGCTGTTTGTTCATTTGTTGTTTGGAGCAGCGTTACCACTTAAAAAAAAATGGAAGCGAAGCAAATTTGGGAATAAAGCGAAGTAGATTGAGAAAAAGCGAAAAAGATTTTAAAATAGTGTATTTTATATTGACCATGAATACATAGACAGATCTACAATTAGAGCCGTGTGTGAATTGTATTAAAATGTGTATACAAACTTGACTTTCGATTTAATTTTGACACTACATGGCGGATATGATGTGTTAAAATTTAACTAGCAAGCTAAAATATGACACTAGTGCTTAAATTTAACCAACATTCCAACCCAAGTTGCGCACGGCGTAAAATATTAAACACTTTAATACAATCACGTAACTCATACTTTGCGTATATGTATGGGTTGACATTTCGTGTTTGTAAAGTGTGTCCGCTTATTGTTCGTGTATAAGGATAGAAACTTATCGATTATATATTTTCCTGATGAAAATAAGAGAACTGTAGGCATAAAATTACTCAATGAGTTAATCGAAGCAGATTTTGGAAATATCAAGTAAAATCGAGTGAAGTAGATTTCAAAACATTCTTGATGGTGCGAAGTTGGAATAGATATTCAAAGTTTTTCAAAAATCGAAGTAGACTACTTCGAAAGGAGTAAAGTGGCAAATCTGTTTGATGATGATGGAGGGAGAACTGTCATTCAAAGCACACGTGAAGCGGGTGCATCGTAACGCAACGACGCGTCTGCCTAAAGCGCCATTGTGTTTCTGCTTTTATAGCCTCCGCCGCCGTCGAGTTCGAAAATCAAACACATACATAATGTATGTACATAATTATGTACAATTTTGTATTGGTTTTGGTTTGGTGAATGTGAATGAGAATGTGATTTGGTTGTTTTGCCAATTAATAAAATTATACAGTTCCTAAAACAAAAAGTAAAACATGCTCGTTTACGTTCCCTACACTTTAGAGACGATAACATATTAAGACAATAATTCTGTGTCAAATTTAAGAACACTTTTTTCTTGTGAGTGATAAGTTACAGAACATGGGTCCAGTTTGGTAGTAGTTAATCCGATAGAATTTTTAAATACAGTCCAAGAAAAAACAATAGAGCAAGTGTGAGCGCGTTCTAGTCCTCTACTCCGAAAACGGTTGATTTTAGGGAAAAATGTTTAAGGCATTGTTATTTTTTTTTTAAAGATAATTTCAAGACCAACAATTTGTCGACCACTATTGACCTCCGGCAATAGGTTTGCGAAATGATCACGAAAAACCTTTCGCGACCTTTTGACCACCATAACTTTTTTAGCTGGCACGATATCAATGTCGATTTTTCACATCTTCAAAACAGCCTACTAGGAATTTTTCCGCAGCTTGGGGTTTTAAATTACTAAAATGACTGAACTATTGAAGCAAAAGCTATATAAGAAGTAAGTACTTGATATAATGTCCCTTATTGTACCTATGGTTAAATAGTATTGATCCATATGCGAAATTTTGAAATCCCGGTAAGTGCAGTTTTACTTTCAGCTGCTAGAGCAACAAAGTTGCTAAATTCTGAGGACCAGTTGTACAATCGTAATTCAGTCTTGGATCCAGTGGACAATTTTTAGTGTTTAATTTAATGATCATGACTTACTTGTAATCAAGTTCAAGTTGGTTAATAGAAGCTCAGTAGCAGTCACGTATTATTCGATAACTGATGCGGTAATTCGGCCCCAGAGAGTTGATCCAAGTCCAGCCTTTTATGCACGTTTATGAAACTTTTTGTAAAAATTACACTTTTTTCAAGCGCTTGCACTTGGAAAATACAAACAAAGAGTTTTATTTTAATAATGTTAATGTGTGAATTAACTGGACAAATTGACGTTGACGCCAGTCCGCATGAATTTGAATCAAAATGTAAAAGAGAAAGAACGATTGTTAAAAAGAGATGGGAGGATGGAAAATCAAAAATCAGGAAAGATAATGTTTTCAATAAGACTGGTTGCTAGATTGCTATTAAAATTTAACTCTCTTTGGCATTCAAAAAATTTGCAAACAAATAGCAATCACTTTTTTGGCTGGTAGTTGTCGAAAAAATTGTCCATTAAGGAAGAGGGAGTTGGTGTACATTGATATACGGGGCACAGGGATAAAAAAAAATAAATAAATAGAGTGGCGCGACAGCTCTTGAAGAGCCAAGGCCTAAGTGGCTTACTCTCATCAACAATTCTGAGAGTGCGTGTGAAGAATTGAGGGGGCCTTGAATTTAACGCCGATTCCGAACGGAAGAGTTGAGAAGCCCTTTTTTCATGACAGATTGATACTCTTGGAAGATTTGTCAGTTCTTCAGAAGAAGCAGTGCCCGTGAAAGATGAAATAAAAACTATGGACACGAGCAGGACTCGAACCCACAACGCATAGTGGGACGACCCATAGTAAAAAATAAAAAAATTCAACTACTTTAGCGGTACTTTAAATTAATTGGTAAGTCATGCCAAATATATAAAAGGTCAAAATGCAATTAAATTTTTTGCCTTTATTTGTTGGTTAAAAAAGTTATAAGGTGATTTTTTGTGACTTATTTAATTGCTGTGCAAATATATTCCACGTTTGAAAACTAAGTTAATAATGGAGAGCATTAATAGTGAAGGTATTTAAATTTAAGGAACTTTTGTAAAAAATAGATTTTGTTCGTGTGTTTTTTTTTTTTTTTTTTTAGTAGCGATTTTTGATGCGTTAGTTTGGTACAAGAAAAAAAACCGAATGTCAAATATTAAGTTGAGTTTTCTAAAAATGGTCTTGAGATCTTTTTTGTTTCGTAATAAGCAATGTGTCAGTAAAGTTAATCACGAAAAAAATCTTGCGCTTTTGAAAATATTGACATTTTTAGGTTCAAGCGTAATCATCAAGCATGGTGACTTTTTAGCAACATTGATGGATAGTGCATATTCCAGGAAAGTTTCAAACGTTGCTAATAAAATTTAGCAGTTACTTGGCTTGGAAGAGTTGAATGAAGGAGAAAACGAGGTTTTACAAGAAATTTCGAGGATTTTTTGTGTAAATTTAAAGCAAAAATGGCAGTATTGCCAGTGAAAGAAGGACAGGTTTATGGAGGTTCACCAACGGTGGCTTAACCTTAATTTGTCCTAACCAGGAGTGTTTTTAAATTCAGTAGGTAAGTAATAATACTAGCATTTATGCAAAATTCTTAAAATAATGAAGTAAAGTTCCTCCTGATAACCCTTTGCTGTTTCCGAGTTCACTTGAAAAATCATTCAAAATTGCAAAACAAACCTTTTTTTCTGTTTAGTGTGAATTGAAACAACTCATTACTAAGACTGGGTTCTAAATCATCTTCATAAACTTTCACCAAAGCCTCTGCTGCAGCTTGTACATTTTCAGCACCTATCTTCTCAATGTGATTGAGAAATCCAAACCTCGAACGTTCAGCTTTATAAGCATGCGCAATCTTTCTGTAAGAGGAACGCATAGTTGGTCGATCACTGCAGGAATAAAGTGTTGTGGTAAAACCCAAACCAATAATAAACATTAATGAGCTCGATGCATATCGACCTACATATGTTGAGAATGGTCAGCCGTCACCAAGCGATACCATCGAGTGTTGACCTGATCATATTACACATTTCATAAGTGGGTCGCCATGCACCAAGTGCATTACGTTGTTTATATTTATTTTTGTTTATGACTGCACTTACGTACTCCACATTGTCTGAGCAATTGAAATGCCTTTGAGGAAATGCGACAAAGGTTTATTTTGTCAAATAGGCATTTAATTCTTACGTCATGTGAAGAAGTGTATTTGTAGGTCATAGGCAAAAACAGTTCAAATTCCAAGAGTGAGAATAACACATGTATGAATTGAAAGAACAAGACTCATCCTCTTTTTATTATCGGCTGGAGAGCTTAGATTGTACTCATTAAAATCGTGCATAAAAATGCTCGGACATATAAGCGGCTCTCGTAGCTAAGAAGATACTTGTCTTTTGAACTCTGAAACCTTACGTCTCTTGATCTCTGAAACCTTATGTTTCTTGACTACCAAAACCTTTCAAAAGACGGATACTTTGTAACAGATACTTCCGGTAACAGATTTGCGTCCTGCGTTTTTCCGTAATCGAGCGAATTCAAGATCACGTTTCTCGTTCTGGTCCTGTCGCGTGATTGTACGTATTCGTCAGTCTGACAGCTTCTTCGTATTTTTCGATATCATTTCTTTTCGCTTTCACGAATGATTTCAATGGATGTTTGTAGCGTTGAAACGCTATAAGATATAGTTCCAAAAGCTTGCGAATAAAGTGATTTGGAGACCACTTATCATCTTCTATAGAAAGTGTGCTGCTTCATTTCTAGTGATGTTTTTTTGCTCTTTATCGGAAGATATGCTGGTTAGAGCTTCAACGATTTCCGAATATCCGTCGACTATGCCTTTCGTAGCTTCAGCTTGACAAGACCGACGAGTATCACTAAGCTCTTTCAAGACGTAAAATTGTCCGCCTTTTTTCTTCGACAATATTCCGATCAGAATTCCAACGCCAAAAGAAAGATTTCTTATGTTTTTACCAAACTGCAGTCATAGTGGCGAAGTCACAACAAAAGCTCTCGTCAAATGTTTAGGTGACCATCAAATAGACATAAGGAATTGCCGCGGACAATGCTGCAAACATAAGTGGCAAATACAAAGGGATGACAGAATTGGTTCATACTCGGCTAACTGCTTAAATCCGCAGAATGTACTTGTTTCAGAAAAATCAGATTTTCCAAAATACTTATTTGTCTTTATACTAGTGAAAGTTTCAGGCGATTATTACAGAATGACAAATCATAATTTATGATTTCAAGAACATGGAGAAAAATAAAAACTAGGAAACTAGATTTAAATAAGTGAAGTATGAACAAGTGAACAATTGAAAGGTAGTAAAGGTAAGATATGGGTTATTTCTGTAACAATACTGTAATGTGCATACACGCTATTTGAAACACAAGGGCGAAACTGTGTTTGTACTTTAAAAGTGATTGAGCAATAGCTATATTTGTTTGTAGTAGTCTCGTTGTGGGGGCCCCTCTTTTGTGGAGGCCCCGGACAGTAGCCCCGTTTGCCCTCCCCTAAATCCGGCCATGGGAAGCTTCAATACTTTCTGCAGCTTGAAAGCAAGCAAACCAAGGTATTTATACATCTAACACTAGGACGCGTGAAATGAAAGAAACAAAAATAGAATCCGTGACGATGGAGACATTTCACCATATTGCAACAGGTATGCGCGGACTTTCCGGCTAACTCAATTCAAGCCGACCAAGCGAATCTTATTCGTCTTGGTTTTATCTTTTATTCCTCATTAAAAATTTTAGTGGGCGCGATGACGGGAATTTCTTGTATGGGGGCTCCTGGGCTATAAGCCCTTACAACCAATCCTGATCCTGATAGTGTAAAAAAAGGAGACTTCCTCTGTCTGTGTCAATGTCATTCTCGGGAACAAGAAAGCTATCCGCAAGATAGCTCGTTCTTACGGATTATTATAATTATTAATTATTATAATAGAATAATGAAAATAGCGAGAATAATGAAAAACCAATCCATAAAAGCCTAACTCACTTCAACAAATCTTAAAGCGTGTTAAGAATGTAAGGGTTCTTAAATTTGAAATGAATCTTAGTATAAAATCTTCGTAACACTTTAAGATGGCTTAAATTCGTCTTATTCCTGAAAGAGGACAGCGAAGGTGCTACATCTTAAATTAAAAACAATAACAACCCATCCCAAACTATCTGTAGGACTGTAGGTATCTCTGAAATACACTTGGACAATTTAATAAAATTGATTTCGATATTTCTTTTTATTTCCTATCGGGTTATGAAAATTGCCTTTGAAAGACATCTTTTGTCGGTTCATTGGCAATAAGAAAGGAATAAAGTAGGGTAGCTTGGTTATGACAAGACAAGAACCAAGACCAGGACAATATCTCTGGTACATATTCGAACATTATACCAGCCCACAATATATAATAAGAGATTCTCAACAATTTTTGCCTGCTGTCTTTACCATCTGCAAATTGCTAAATTCCCCACCCAAATTAAGGGGTTTATTGTTTTTGGTCAATTTTTCATAACTCTCCAAGTGGAATAAAATTTCCACTCTGAACTCTCAAGGCCTGTGAGCCTTGTTTTGCCTCTCTGACGATATGGTTTCACACAGATTGTTTTTTTTTATTGTTATTATTCTTTTGTTTAGGACTGGGTGCTTGTGGGCGGATGGTGTTAGAGTTTGAGTTGAGGATGGGATTGTTGGGATATGGGTTAGCTTGGTCATATCCGAAAAGGATATCCTTTTGGTTGCACTCCTTCCTTTTGCTTGCTGGGGAGGTTATATTTTTTTTGTCTGTGTTGCCTTTCCTTTTGCGGGATTGCAATAAAATTTCCTAAAAGGATGCTAACATATAAAAAAGCAATATTGTGTGTATGATATTTTCACAGGATTCAGGACCTAAACCAAAGCAAAGCAATATATAGGATCAGTACAAGAAAAAATACGAGATAAAAAAAAAAACAATAATAAAAACAAAAGCAAAAAAATCGGGAAAAGTACTTCGAACGGAGTTCGGAGGGCACAATTGCTCGCTCACACGTCCTTTCATCGCCTTCCATACCGCAATACCATTTAGATAAATTGTATTTGGGTTGCGTTTTGAATACGTTATGCCTCTACGGAGCAAAATACGTTAGCCTCAAAATACTCCTTCGGGCGACCGACAGACGCGAACATTCAACACTTCTTGTATAGTTTGATTCAATCAAGTTGGCCAAAATAAGGAAAAGCGAAATTTTTAAAATTGTTGGCTGAAATATGTATTTTGGCAAACACTATAGAAGCAGAAAGTTAAAGGACAACACTCGGCTCAGAGTTCACCAACATACATACATTATTTTACTTTTACTGGAAACCAAAACATTGAATTTAAAACTGACTCTCTCAAACTATGGCAACAATTCCTTTTTCAGCCGCCTTAAAAAATAAATAATGTCTGTTTGCACATAATAGTGATCACATTGCTTATGAAAACAAATAAAGACGAAAGGATATGATTAGGAGGAAGGAAGGCCCCCACCTTTGACTGGTTTTTTCTATCCCATGAGTTGCTCAAACATATAGCCTTGCTGGTTGTTCATAGGTGGTCGTTGAAATTGAGTGAAATAATATCAATTGCCTGAAAGAGATGACCTTCATAAATTAGAGTCATACTCTTTGGTCGATACCAATGTGGGTATAATGGATCAACGGCCGACCGGACTAAATTGAGAGCTATGCGGTATCGGTATCCTTAGCTACTTTTTTTTTATACAATCGAAATAATCAGATAGGATATAGGAATAACTTGCACGTACGTCGTACATGTCTGGGAATTTACTCATAGAAACATAGTGAAGTATTTTATCGGTTACCTAAGTTTATTCTCACTTAAGTTTAACGGAAATGCTCAGTTCGTGCTTATACGGGGTGAATGCGGCGACCCATCGAATCTGTGATTCCGTCAGCGTCAACGCATACGTTAATGTGGAATTATTTGCCGCATGGAACCTTCCCATAGAATACGTTGCATACTTTGACAGTTTCAATTACTTGGTGTGAAAATTAACCACAAACAAAATTAAATACAAACCTGCAACACAAATTTAAAATTAAATGTTAGGCCGTGTGTGAATTGCGTTAAAATGTGTGTTAAAATTTAACCAGCGTTAAAATTTGACACTAATGAGGTGAATAAAATGGGTTAAATTTTATTGAGCTGTGGAGCAGGTTAAAGTGTGTTAAAATTTGACGTTTCTATTGATAGAGAAATTTGCTCTTGCTTTTGCATTCAACGAAAATGGATCAAGAAAAAAAACAAAGGCAGGCTGGAAAACCATACAATAAAGGTAAGTTTGAAATGAATTAATTTATAAAAATTCAATGCTTTTGTTTTCTATGGTCTCACGCAGCTATGGAAAAATATGTCACAAAAATACAAGGTATATTGTTGTGAATGTTTTGCCATACCTAACACACACTTTTTTATAATATTTTTTCGATCACAGTAGTTTTCTGAGCAGCACACTGGTGATGGTGCCGGTGATGATGCAGCCACAAATAGGGAAATAGAATCTTGGCCCTATTTCCAACTATTTCACCAATATGCTTTCAAAAAGCAAACTACAACCCGCTTTTCCTATTAGAAAGTTCATCGGGAGTAGTTTCGCTGGAACCTCCGCCACCAACTGGAGATATTGGTTCGGAGCTGATGTCATTGCCGACATTATCTTCCTCTCTGGAGTTTAGGGTAAAGGTGTCAACAGTGAATCAGGGTACACAGTGAATCACAAGCTCTCACGCTCAGTGTTCCCAGGTTGAGGGGAAAATCACCATTCTTGCCGATTTTTTTCAGCTAAAGGGGAAAAAAAGGGGACGGGGATAAGTAAGGGGAAAAAATCCAAAAAAGGGGAAAACAGCTTATAACTTTAATGAAAACAAAATATATTTTTTTAAAAGCATAATATTCCATTTGAAAAAAATTTAGTAGCATTTGCTTCGGACGTGCCAGTGTTATGGTGGGAAAACAAAATTCAGTCTCGAAACTTTTCAAAGATGTCATTCCAAATTTGTTCATCATGCGGTGTGTGTGCCATTCGTTCCATCTCGTGGCAAACAACGCCTTGAAATTCCTGCCTGACGAAATAGAAATTTGTTGTCGCGAAATCTTCTCGCATTTCAATTGCAGTGCCAAAAGACAACATGGTTTTAAGGAATTTCAAGCCTTTTGCAACGTTAAGCCATATCGCAAACACAATGGTTGTCCCTGCATATATGGTTATCAAAAGACTTATTGAGTAATACCAAGCTTTAGTATTGTATTTTTTGGAAAGTTATCTAGAAGATTCTATTAACAAAATTCAATGTGAAAAAATATACAGGGTTCTTGGAAAACCAACAACAGTTTTATATTTAGAATTTTTAGATTTCTTCTTACCGTTTTTTACGAAACTGAACCTTGAAATGCAATTGGAAGACGTTAAAATTCATATTTTATTTGACCGAGTTGAACTGACACTTAAGAAACTTGCTGATTGTTTATTTAAAAGCGAATATTTAAACAGTATTCCAAATATTTTTGAAATTGATTTTGTATTTCTTTAAGTTATTATCTATTCAATTCTATTGTGATGGAACTCATAAAAAATAATGTTTTTTTCGTACTGAAGTCCCCTTTTTGAATTGTTTTTCTTTTGTATGAATATGTATGAAAAAATAACCAATAAAATTTTATAAAAATTACATGAAAATCCTAATAACTTTTTTCGGGGAAAATTAGGGATTTTTTTTTTCGTTCAAGGGGAAAAATAAGTCTTTTGGTGTCAGAAAAGGGGGATTTTGTTTTTGAAAACCTGGGAACACTGCTCACGCTGTATATTTTTATTTTATAAAACATCTGAAACAGAGAAAAGAACACCCCTGTACACTTCCTCCCTTCAGACCATCAATCTGCGCGATCCCTTGATCGAAGGAGATTTTTTTCATGTTTTTGTGTTTTCTTTTTCTGCATTGCTAAGTAGTTTTTTGTTTTCTATTTGCTTTTCTTCTTATTAAATAACAGTGCATCGTAACTTCATTTCAGTATAATATTTGTATTTCTGCTTACATAGACTTAATAATTTGTGTCAACTTGTTAACTTATGTGAAATATTATACATAATTTTAATGTGTTTTTGTTAAAATGGTAACATGGTACACAGTGGATCAATTGAAAAAGGTACACAGTGAATCACTGAATCAAGACTCAAAAATTCAATTTTTTTATTTTCTGTTGATTTTTCTAACATGAATGTTCGCACCAGAAAGTTATCCATTGTAATCAACTGAATTGCTTTTTTCTTTAATTTTTTTCTTTATTTTAAGCTTATAACGTTTTGTGATTTTTTTTGTACACATGAAGAGTTTTATTTAATTTTTTTTGTTATAAATGGAGAGTATTTATTTTTGTTTAGTTTCTTATCTTTAAATAAAACATGAATAATAAATATAAAAATAAATATTAATAAATTAATACTTAATTAATAAATTAAAGACTGTTTTTAAATCCCTGATTCACTGTGTACCAGTCACTGATTCACTGTGTACTGTGTACACCCAGAGTACACAGTGAATCATGTGGTAAGATATTTTAAAAACTTTTTTTTTAATTTTTTTCCAAATTAAAAGGTTTTGAAATTTTGTGCTCAAACTAAAGAAAATATATTGAAAAAGCTGTGGAAAAAATTTTGTATGGCTACTATGATAAATGCGAGCTTAACAGCCCAAGAAGTAAAAAGTGATCCACTGTTGACACCTTTACCCTACTTTCGATGAGATTGATTCGCCAACATCGCCCGTTGCATCAACCTCACGTCCATCAACATCAGCTTAGTTGAATTTCTTGTTATAATGCGTTGATATTTTAAAAGATAGGTATAAAAGAATAAATTAACACAAAATACTTTAAATTTGTCATTTTTCTAAAGCAAATACTAATTTATTGTTTTGTTTCTTTTGAAATGTATGACAGAAATATCAGCTGTGATTTGTGAAAACAATTTTTCAGTGTTACCACACTGAATAAATCAATTAATCAAAATGGGAATTTTGTTTGAATATTTTTGACTGTTGTTTTAAAATATGACATTAGAATTGAGAAAAATAAATAAAAAAAGATTTTTTTTAGCTTCAGAGACTTTTTATTAACCCTGTTTTCAGGGTTAATTTCTCAAATTATCGAGGGAAATTTTTTTAACCTACGCAGAAATCTTGGTTAAAATAATTGTTTTAACGCAATTCACACAGCAAATGGCTAAATTTGATCCCACCTCAAACAAGATGTCAAATTTTAATCGTGGTAGAAGTTTTAACGCAAATTTTAACGCAATTCACACACGGCCTTAAGCTTGTGTCAAAATTATTTTTCTCAGGAAATTTTTATCATTCATTGCTTTTCCTTGTTACCGCTTTCCAAATTCAGTTGTCAACGAATCAATGGACGACAAAAGAAGAAGGTTAATCCGTCGCATACGTCACGCTAGTTGCTTATGGGTTGCGTTTTATAAGAACATCCGTATTGTATTAAGCTATCGGTTGAAGACGTCAGCGGAACGGATTGACGGATTATATGGGTCGCCACCTTGATTAATTTCGTGCTTGCAGTGACATTCGGCAACTATTTGTCGTTCTGATTCTGCAACACAATTCCACGATTCGTAACGAGGATTACGTCATCAAGTCGTTCTGAAAAGCATTGTTAATGTGTCAAATGCTTACGATAACTAACTATTCTCTTGGAGGTGTGTTGAAAGCGTTCATCCGTCAAAGTGATTTGTTTGTTAGTTCAGTTTTTGTGCCAGCAACATCAAAATGGAATATATTCCTGTATTAAATGAAAATGGAGATTATAATTTTAAAGGAAATTCTATATTTCATATAGAGGGAGAATTTGTTTTTTCTTGTTTGACAGATCAACAAAAAAGCGTTCTGAAATGATTTCAACTATTTCCAACAATGACACTTCAACGATTTTTGTTTTTGACAAATCAACGATAGTTATTGGCAGAATGCACGACTGGTAAACTAATGTGGTTTTTCTTACAACCAAAGAAAAGATCCGTGACGCATAAGTGGCGTTTTTTTCCTTAAACAAATTTCTTACACAGGACAGGATTGGTTTCTCTCGAATCTCTTTTTGGAGACGAATAAACTCATACATGTAAACGGATTTTACACATACCTATCAGTGGCATGGCGTGGATGTTTTCAAATGGTAAGTCGAGAAAAATGAATCACCTACACAAATAAATAAGGAATAAATAGAAGAGGTACCTTAAATTCTAAACGTGGATTAATCGAAGCCAATTTTATTATACTTTAAGTCATTCAGGTTAAAATTCACAATGAGCCTAAGGCCGTGTGCGAATTGGATGAATTGTGGTTAAAAAATAAAAATGGATGAATTTTTAACCACTACTGTCATTTTTTAACCTGCTCAGCAGCTAGTCAAATTATGCGAAGTGTCAAAATTTAACCAAACGTCAATTTTTAACCCATTTTTAACTGAATTCGCACACGGCCTAAAGCATAAAAAACGCTCAACATTTAGCAAAGCCATTTAAATAATTAAAACAAAACAGTTCCAACGTTTACTTTTCACAATTTTCACAATTTTCAGTTTTTTTCACAATTTTCACAAATTTACATTACTTAAAATTCACAAAATAGTAAAACAAAACCGAATTCGACGTACATTACTCGAAGGCAAAAACTTTATTATTTTTTTCAAGCAGACATTGCAGAAAGACGAAAATTATCGTCTTACTTTTTTCAATAAGAGAACATGTATTGAAAAGGGAGGCACCAGGGTGGAAGTATATCGTAGGAAAGACAGAGACAAACACAAAATATGTTCTGCGCGGCGATTTTCAATGCTTCGTGTATGCTTTGCGTATTGTGTGTGTATCTCGCAAATTTAAAAGGCTTGAAGAACATTGTATGTATGGGAAAAGATAGGCTGTTGACTGCTAAGTTGTAGACTTATGTCGCTGGTTTTTTTCTATGAACAAGAGACAATTTTTAAAAGGTAAGACGATAGGAATCGTGTTATATGGACGCCACGCGCCTGATACCTATACTATCTACGAGTTTGACATTTATGAGTTTTCTATTGTTGTGATTATCATGCACAAAACGATTTTACAGCTACCAGACAACACAGACAGACAAAAAGGAATTGATACGTTTTTGCAAATTTCTTACACGCCAAAAAACATTGAATTTTAGTAGCAATTCTCTGTCATTTCAAGTGTCATAATCATAATGCTTGATACTTGTATCCGCTCATAAACTATAATCAAATCAAATATTCACCAAAAATGTACCGTTGTGTGAGTTTTATTTAGCTTTGAATTCAGAAAAAGCTTAAACAGGCGAATTCGAACAGTTAAAATAATAATAATTAAAATTATGCACTCTGTTTATTTCAATACGGTTATTCGAGTACAATAATTTGAAAAAAGAAGAATTCAATTTCGAGGGATTCGGCATGCAGCAAGTCAAAAGTTGAATTAAGGTAAGAACAAACGGGTAAAATTGCATTTACAAGCGCCTTAATTGACAATGGACTTAAATAATTTGAGATCCTTGAAAGAGAATTAATTTTTGACAGTTTATTACGTTCCAAAAAGTAAAACTGTCATCTTGTTAAAATAACATTCCATTCAATTAATTTTAGCAGAAGTTTTAAGCGCCACCTATAGTGGAATTCCTCGTCTGTTGAGAAGTTTGCCATAAGCACCTGGGCAGTCGACAAAAACAAAATGCACTTTACGTTTTTTTAATTGTTTTTTTCTTTTCTTTTATTGTTTTGACTGTTGTGCATAATTGCGATGACAATGTCATTGTTATTTGCATACTCAAATTAAGTCTGTAATTCAAGGATGGGGAGGAAGTCCATATACATAAGCTGTAAAAGCATATTCACAGGGTGGTATTTGTGTCGGCGGATACCGCATCATCATGACTTGCCACATACCTACGCATGTATTTTAATAGTTTTTGGGATTCAATGGAATGCAGATGGTTAAAGTAATTATCGTCATTTTCATTTTTCAATTAATAAGGTCTTTTGTGGAAGTTATGCACCTTTTATTTTCGTTGGTTTAATTTTTGTCGCTTTTTCGGTTTGTTTGTTGTTTTTCTGTGGGACAGAGGTGACAAAACCGACAGGCGAGACTGTGTTGGAAATTGAATATGTGATGGCAATGTTAAACAGCAAAGAACAATACCACATACCTACAGACCATTGTGTATGAGGATCTGTGTATGCATATTCCGATTAATAAATTTATAGATTATCGAATTACCAAAGGATATGATTAAATTTCGAAATTATAAAACGTGATCTACTGCCACAACAGGGGTTTTTGTTGCGTGTAAAAAATATTGTTTAATGGACTGCCTTTACACGAACAATATGTTTATACATAAATGTAAGGTCACATTTTACATTGGGTGAATATAATAACCCGTATATGTAGTGGTTATTCTTCTCATAAAAAATTCTAGTAATAGGGCATACCTAATCTCCAAAAAGGAGCTAAGGCCCTTGTGGCTTACATTCATCATTCTAGCTTAAGCTTCGTCTTCGTCTACGTTAGGTTAATGTGGTCTGACAATTGGTGTTGTTACCGGTCATACTTAGATCAATGTGGATCCCTTTGTGATACCCCGGAGTGTTGTAACTCCTGAACAAGTTTTTAAACCTATGATCTTTGGTTGGTCGAGCCATTTAGAGGGCTTGACAAAGTCCAATAGATGGTTGCCTGGGAGATCGGATAGCTCTTCTAGTTCGTTCGGCATGGGAAGTGAGCGGTGTTTTCGTTATCTTCTTCGTTGTCGCAGCCTCCACATACGTCGTTTGTGCTAAGCCCCATCTTCATTCTGTGGTAGCCAAGTAGGTTGACCCGTAATCACCCTTATAAGGGATCTCATCTCAGGGAAGTTTTCTCTTGTCATAATTTGGCCAGAGTTTCCTGATGGTGCTTCCGCAGGTTTCTAGGAGTTTCCATCTGTCATTTTCATTTGCTTTTTGAATGATATTGTTTCTAATATTTCGTTTAAATTCGCACTGAGGGATTCTGACGTTATGGTCTATGAGAGAGGGATCAAGTACTGAGCCTTCCCTTGCAAGCTCACCCGGTTTTTCGTTTTTCGGCACACCACTGTGATCGGGAACCCAGCAGATTCTTACATTATGCTAACACAGTACATACCAAAGACCCTTAGCTCTTCGCGACAGCAAGAATAAGCTTTAGCTTGATTTGAGTGGCAGAAATCGCTTTTATCGCCAGGTCCGTCTTTACCCTTTTGGGGGCCCTGGGCACTTTACAAAAATGGGGCCCCTGTATGATTATATAAAAATGTTATGTTGTGTAATAAAGGTATACCAAAAAAATCACATAACTTTGAATTGATATTTATTCTTTTAATTTCTTAAATAAATAATTTGTTTTAATTCATTAAAAAGATAAATAGTTATTGCAGCATTTAAAACATAAACATAAGCATAGTAAAAATAAAAACAAAAAATAAATATCTAATATATAAAATTCTTCTGTCACAGTTTTAGTGGTCATACTCCACCGAAACGGCTTGACCGATTTTGATGAAATTTAATATGTGTATTCAGTAGGTATGAGAATCGGTTCATATCTATTTTTTATACCGCTAATTGTTAAGGATGGCTTATCCACACATTTTGTTTTGGCAATTTTTGGGCAGTTTTTTTTATTATAATTTTTATATGGTGCGGCATTAAGAAATATATTCAATCATTAATTTTCAACTTCCTACCACTTACCCCTACTTTTTAAGAGCCACTTCTTAATGAGTTTTCATGAAAATTTCTTCGATTATTATTATTGTTTTGTTTGTACATCTAATATATAAAATTCTTCGGTCACAGTTTTAGTGGTCATACTCCTCCGACAAAAAATATTGTATATTCCATTGCACTGAGAGATTAATATTGGTGACTCTTATTTTCTGAATTCGTTGTAGATATAATTTGAAAAAGTAATAATAAATTAAATGAATTAGTATTTGATGTGTTTTTATTTTTACATTCCGTCATGGTTCACAGCGCTCCATGCCTCTTCCACTCAAATACCTCATACGCGCACGCTCGAGATGAATATTATATATTTTCATACTCTAGAAATAAATCATATGACAAAACAACGTTTGCCGGGCCAGCTAGTTTCATATAAAAATTCAAAAATGAACAAAATTTTAATGACAGACAATTAAATAAGTTATTGATAATGTAATTTAAAGAACAGACTCAGACTATATTTTTTCAGGTAAAAGAAAGGAATATTTATTGGAGGGGTCTTCTTCTTGATTTGGGATTAGCAAAATCATTGATCACATATTCAAAATCGATGCTTCTGAGGATGTCGCTTTCGATTGACATCAGCGACGAACATGTCAATCTTTCTTGAATCATTGTAGTTCTGAGTTCGTTTTTTATTCTTTTCAACTTAGAGAAGGAACGTTCCCCACTGCAATTGGTCACCATCACACTTAAGAAAATTCTTAGTGCAATTTCAACATTTGGAAATTCATCTTCAATTTTATTAGTTTTTAAAATATTATAAAGCTCTAGATTCTAGAATGTTGTCAGTTTTTTTCATTTTCGTGTCGACTAATTTTCAAGTAGTCTTTTAAATTCAGGCATTCAGCATGTAGTTCATCTCCATTCACATCTTCGCTATATAATTTAGCAAAAGATTTGCAGTTCTCTTTTAAGTCTTCTAAATTCAGATTTTTTAATCGAAAAAAGATGTCAAAACGTTGGCCAATCTTCGTATACGAACCTAGTCGGTGTTTCAAATGAACGCTTAGTGTGTCGACAATGGGAAGAAAGGTTTCAATTTTAAATCTTTCTTTCGCAGTCAGAATTACTGAGGGTCCAGAGCCGTCAAAAAAAGTCTGGCGTGAGCTTCTACACCTCATCCTTTCAGAAAGGTCCTTATATTCGGAATCCGTGTTTTTTTGTCTGGCTGATGAATCAAAGTTATCAAATCCCTGAGCCCAATTATAAATTCATCTATTGCACTCAGCAAATTTATTGCAACATCGAGGGTAATATTTTGTTTTTGAAGTAATGTACTTGTTTTATTAATTCTTTGCAATACAGAGTTCTAAAGTTCTGTAAGTATGGTAAATTCAAGCTTGGACATTTTTTTGCAAAGACTAAATGCTTCCTCTCTGGCCTCTCGTGCCTGTCCTAGTGAGAAGTATAATCTTTTATCTATCTCATTGAATGGCCAAAAAACAAAAAATCTTTACCTCTTTACCTTGAAATCTTAAAAAATTGAGTGCCGTTCATTCGACGGATAGTTTAATCGCCTATGTTTGAGTTACTGCGTTGATGCAAACTTGTATGCGCGTTGAAAATATAGAAACACCATTATCTTTATTTTTCCATACGGAAACAGTGATATTCAAAATGTGTGTGTGATTTTTTGTTTGTTTGTTTCTGTCAGAAAAACTGCAAACTGCATTGCCACTCAGTTAGTTATTCATATTTCTGTTTTAATTTGAATATAATTTCGCAGGGAATGTGAATTAAA
The DNA here is from genome assembly GCA_943590905.1 of Sphaerophoria taeniata. Lineage (NCBI taxonomy): Eukaryota > Metazoa > Arthropoda > Insecta > Diptera > Syrphidae > Sphaerophoria > Sphaerophoria taeniata. The sequence goes on from OX016541.1 coordinate 34,913,504, forward strand.
TTGTTCAGCAAAGGTTGTTGTTCAGCATGGAAAATACGAATTCTGATCATTCTTTATGCATCTAAAATTGTATCGAAATATTTTTTTTTCTTGAAAATAGACCAATAGAGGTTAAGTGATGTTTCAGCTATTTGGGGGCCCCTGGTGATTGCGGGGCCCTGGGCCTGGGCCCAGTGGGCCCAGTGGTAAAGAGGGGTCTGTTTATCGCTGCTTGGCTATCAATGAAAAAGGTGATATCAGCGTGTGATATCGCCATCATGGATATTTGCTTAGCAGCGTTTTTCAGTGCCGAAATCTCGGCTTGTATCTTATATTGTTATGGTCAGGGAGCCTGAACGAACTGGCAAGGTTAAGGTTTCCTGAGAAGAAACCTGCCGCTACTCCAGTACCTAATCATTTTCGAACCATGCGTAAAGATGTGGTTAAATTCGATTCATTAGAGTAAGGAACACTGTTTTCCAAATCTTGTCTATTGGAGAAGCTAGTAATAAAGGTTTGATTAAAGTCTAAGTAGGGCTCATGTAATCAGTACAGACGTTGTTGCCAACGTACTTTGTGAGAATCGTAGTATGTCCGTTTTGACTAGTTCTCCAGATATTGGTTTGACTAAGTCGAAGAGCGCCGTATGCTGCCGATTCTTGTACAAGTAAATCTAAGTGGGTGAGGTTCAGAATCACTTCGAGACCCGCAGTTGGGGTAGTCCTCAACACTCCAGTAGTGCTAATGCATGTCATTTTTTGTACTTAAGGGTTTAAGGGGTTAAGGGGTTAAGGGGTTAAGGGTTTTTAAATTCTTGGATTTCTCCAGAGCTTGTCACCAAACCAAAATGCCACAAGTTATATAGGAGTATTTTCTAATGATTTTTGCAGAAGCTGCATGGATGAGGAGGAGAAGTAGACATCAGTTCTTCACCTCCTCTGCACCTGTCCTGCTCTTGCTCATAAACGTATGATTCACTTAGGAGAATACTTCTACAATGATCTTAACGATCTCGAAAACACAATAATAATTATAATTAATCTTCTACGTTTCGTAAGGAAATCTAATTGGTTTCAATGAGCTTTCGAACAAAAGCCTTTTTAGATTCATGTGGTATCACAATGGATGGGCCTTTAATTGGCCTAAGTGTGTCTTTTAACATCCATGACAGCCACTTTAACCTAACCTAACCTATAATAGGACTAACAATGGCGGTATACATCCACATGATTATTTGAGGATTTGGTCCCCAATTTCTTCCAAGAATCCTATTACACTAGTAAAGTGCAATCATGGCTTTCTTATGTTTTTCTCGAATGTTTGAACCCCAATTAAGCTTCTTATCTAATATTATGTACTTCGAGATATCTCGCTCTCTCGCTTAAGTGGCCGCCATCAATCTTTGGTATTGCAAAAGAAGGTATCTTAATGCTATTGGTGAAGAGTGCCAGTTCTGTTTTAAGAGGGTTTCCTCTAAGACCGCAGTTCTTTTTTTTTTACACTATCAGAATTGGTCGAACAGAGCTTATAGCAAGCTCTGTCTAGCCACCAATGGTTTGGCAACACAGAATCTGTGTTATACCACCGGCTCATCACTTAGTGCAGTGTTAGTTGTTAGTAGGCAAACACTAAGACAAACAAACACTTACACAAGCGAAACAACAAGATAAAATAACATAACAACATAAAAATACAAAAACAAAAATAAGACACTTAAGCGCGTGGAACACTGGCTTTCAATAAGGATTTTTAATGATTTTTAGTTAAGTTAAAATCAAATATGTTTGAGTTACAGTTAGATAGTCTGCTCATTCGTGTCAAGGGCTCATGCATACCATAATTTGTTCGATGCCTAGGTTCTTTAACCATGTCCCTACCACGAAGGTTGTAACCCCCTCCTCTATCGTTAAATGAAATAAGGCCTAACAAATCCGGAGCGTCAGTTATACCAATAATAATCTGATGGAAAAATACAATATCGTTGTTGGTTCTTCTTTGTGACAAAGTTTCCATCTGAAGAAATGACAAACGATACTCATAAGGAGGAATGTTTAAGGAATCGCTCCATTGAATACCTTTGATGGCAAACCTAGTAAAATTCCGTTGAACGGATTCTAACCTCTCAATATGAGTATCATAAAAAGTTGTCCAAACCTGGGAAGCATACTCAAGATGAGGACGAACAAAACAATTATATAGAGAACGAGTGACAGCCGGATCACGGAATTCCTTTGACCAACGCTTTATAAATCCCAACATTGAATTGGCTTTATTTACAATGCTATTAATATGTTCAGAAAAGTCTAAGCTAGATGTGAATAAAACACCAAGATCTTTGACATTGACAGGACGAGACAAAATGTGCTGTGAGATTGAATAGTCATAAGAAGTCGGTACTCGCTTCTTAGAAAAAGTCATTGTTTGACATTTACTGGGATTCAATGTTGAACTATTTTTCTCACACCACAGTGAAAACCTGTTAAGGTCATTTTGCAAAAGAATTCTATCATTCGTTGAAGAAATGTTTTTGAACAGCTTCATATCATCTGCAAATATGAGAATATCGCTATTCTGAACACATAGCGGAGCATCGTTAACAGCCAATATAAAAAGTAGAGGTCCTAAGTGACTGCCTTGAGGAACGCCGGATTTAGCAATAAATGATTTAGAGACATGATGTCTGAATTTTACCTGATAGGACCTGTCTTCCAGGTATGTTGATATCCATTTTATGAAAAAGGGGGAAACCCATATGTGTTCAACTTAAAAGTTATAATCGTGTGGGATAACTGGTCGAAAGCTTTCGAAAAGTCAGTATAGACACAATCTACTTCCTGACCACACTCCAAAAAGTTTAAGCATTTGTTTACAAAGACAAGAAGGTTTGTGACCGTAGAACGTTTCTGCATGAATCCGTGTTGTTGGCTACAGATAATATTTTTAAAATTAAATGCTAACGTATCACATACAACTTGTTCAAACAGCTTAGGAATACATGACAGTTTGGATATAGGTCTATAATTTATAATATTAGTTTTATCTCCCTTCTTAAACACTGGAGTCAATAATGCATTCTTCCAAAATGAAGGAAATATTCCTGTTTTCAGGGACAACTCAAATATATTCCTTAAAGGAAGAGCTAAAACAGATTTGCATTTTTTTTAAACAATAGTTGGAATGCCATCTGGGCCACATGAGTAATCTTCTTTAAGAAGTGAAAGAAATTCAAATATTCTGTTACTCTCTATTGAAATGCTATTAAACAAAACTTGAGGACAGTTATTTAAATATTGAAAGTAGAGTTTGTCGACTGCATTTTGAGAATCAGCAAAAGATTTACTGAAATAATTTGCAAAACCTTCGCAGATTTCAGGGGTTGTGGTAAGGCTTACATTATTATAAATAAAGTTAACTGGATAAACATCACATTTCTTTTTCGAATTAACGTATTTCCAGATTGGTCCAGTTAATGCGATTTAAAATTGTTCGCTTACAGTAGTCAGGTGTTTACCTGTCGCCAGAAGCGCTAAATAATCGACGTATGCTATAATCCTGACAGTACTGTCTTCGTCTACGTTACGCTTCGAGTTTGCTTTGAAAGATAGTTCTCCCTCCATCATCAAGTTAATTCCTCTAAAAACAAATGAATTGTTGACTTTTTTATATAGCTGTTGAGCTTTCTGACAAAACAAATGTTCAGTACAATGGCTGAAACACAATCACGCTGAGTCATAGGAATTCAATGCATGCTATCACAATGAAACTTCGAACTCACGTTTCGTACGTAATGCTACGTAATGTGACTCCAAATGGAAATTCAAGTTCAAATAAGCTGAATATTAATTTGTTTTGTCTGAAAGCTCAACAACTGTAAACGAAAGTCAATAATCAGAATGTGTTTTTTAAGGGATGAGGATGATGGAGGGAAAAATGTCATTCCAAGCAAACTCGAAGCGGGTGCATCGTTACGCAGACGATTCTATTCTAAATCGTGTTTGTATTTTAGCCATAATGATCTAGAGCCCAAGTGAAAGTCTTGTGGAGAATTTGGTTACGTGTTGATACTGCAAAAAAGGATTCCAGCCGCTAGCGAGCAGCAAATAATTTGAAAATCTTGCCATTACTTCAAAACTGTATAAGAAGATAGCCTTACCAGTACTCACTAACCGACCCGAGACTTGGGTGCTGAGGTGTTCTCAATTTCTCGTTTTGATTTCGTTTCGATTTTGCTGACCGAATTTGAAATCGTAAATTTAAGAATTTAAGTAATTTCAGAGAAATATTTGTCAAAAATTGAAGGCAAATTCTTACGAATTTAGGAACACAGTTTTTTTAGCTTTGCGAAAATCAATTTCGAAAACGAATTGAATTAACGAAAATCAGAACAGGGGTGATAGATAGCCTAACCAGTACTCACTTACCGACCCGAGACTTGGGTGCCTAGCCAAAGACACTCTCAATTCTTAGCCGCGTTCGAGAGAAGAGAGAATAGTTGGCCTCGTTTTGGCCTCGAAGGAGGCCCGGACGGGATCCTGGTTGTCGCGAAGATGAAGGGAGGACCTTCATTGACCAGGCCGACAATAACGATGATAATGAATGATGATTATTATCAAACGATGTCCCAAGGCCAAAAGTCTTGGAATGCTCACGAGTGAGCCAACCATTCAGTTTGTTTGTGTTAGCTAAAGATGGGAGATACGAAATAATCGATCTAAACGTTCCGAGAAGTATGGCAACTAATACTGTTACGCGAGGAGATGGATATCAACCGCTTAAAGTAGCCATTTTCCATGTTTTTTTTCTTATTGTGATAAACATTCTCGAATCCATAAACAATTTCATTTGAATTGTTACATCCGTCAGAAAAAAACAATCCTCGGAGGAAGTTTACATCAACAATCGAAACCCAAAAAATAATAAAAATAAAAATAATCCCTTAAACGCTTCAATATCAAGACCAAGACATACATTTCTATACAAGGGTCGCCGCCACCAGATTGCAAATTATATCGGTTCTTTATCAAAACTGACATTTACCCTTCACTGGACTTAAGACTCATTAAGTAGCAATACGAGGTTAAAATCCTGCTAAAGCTTCATTCATAAAATTTGAAATTGACTAGAACATTGTGTTTGCTGTGAATCGAAAAGCTTATAATCCGCTTATACCCTTTTAACTTTCAAAGGCTTATGTATGATATCCTTTCGCAGCATACCCCAGACTATTTTTTAAAATTTGATTACTAAAAAAAAGTTCACATGCAAATAGACGCTTATTTGATAGTTCAATTCTGATCGGACCTGTGTGCAATTATTTCATGAGGCCCGCAGGATTCTCCAATCTACATGCATTCCCTGTGGCAAATCCCAACTTGATGCAATAATCAGTTAGCTGTAAGTGAATCTATGAAATCCTCTTGTCCACAAGATTTTCTCATCATCTTTAAAGCGTTTATATTTAGTATCTTAAGCCTGGGTAAAATAGATGACACTTGAATTCACAAAGTTTTACCGACGCTCTCTCTTCTCTTTTGAGTGCAAACGAAGAGGTATGTCGAACAAATATGTTCCAAAAGGGTGGCAAAGCCAACACACAACCAACTCTGTTCCGTGTCTTCATCCGGACCCAGAGAAGCATGTACAGGAAGCACAAGACTGAAATAGATTTATTTGCTTCCTCTATGCTTAACAAATTTGGACATTTCCATATATTTTATTGGATATTACCATCAGGGAACGACCGAACGATGCGATGGTGATGCGACCAAGGACGAGACGGAGACGGACATAAACTCAACTAGAGCAGGATGAAGTGGACCCATACCGACTGCGAGTATAGTCCCTTACCGGAGGTACATACATGCTTTATGTAAGTGGATCAAAATACATCGCATCGGTTCGTTTTCGGGCTTGCAAATGTTAACGATGGGTTGGTTGGCTTGGTTTCGCCTCGACTTGGATGGCGGGCGATTGGGTTAGGATGCCATCAGGTTCCTCTTCTAAACTGGGAGGGATGAAGGTAGTAGTTTTGTTTGCATCACTTTTTGAAACCTTAACCCTTTTCATTTTCATTTCTTTGATAGGAAGGACATATTTGTAGTGGTGATGTGGTGGGGATTTTTGCTTTATTCTACTGAACAGCTTTTGGTAGAATATTAGACATATGTATGAGACCGAGGAATGGTGGGTGGTTTGACTTAAAAAAAAAACCGACCCCCAATGGTCAACTGCTTTAGGTTTTTGTCTCCATGATGTGAAAGTTTGAGGAGGCCACTTAAAGCTGCCCGAAGGCGGATAACGTGTAACCCGAGAGACTGTACGGGCGGACAGCAAGAGGGAATATCTGGTTACGGTTGTGGCGGGCGCTCTCTGCGTTGTGGATAGTTTATCGAGCAGGAGCCGAAAGCGGTGAAGAACATTTTTCATTTTCTTAGATATTTATTACTTTGCTCTCTGACATTGTGGTGTTAAATGCTATTCATGTGGACGCTGTGTGTCTGTGTGTGTTTCTCTGCATACTGTTCATGCATTTTTTGTCCTTATTGTTCAATCGAAGAGTGAAAATGGATTTAAATTTTTTTCGCTTCAGATTTTGTTGTTCCAATTCTTTTTTGGCTGATTTCCTGGAGTGCAGTGAAAAGTTTGATCTTTGTAGGAGTTGGTGTGTAGTATTTTTTGTTGTTGTTAAATTTAAATATATTATTCGTTCGTTGTTACAGATGCTGATGAATGAGTTTTTGGACAAAAGATGGCGGGCATATATAAATCAGATTTTGGCAAGAGTGTTATTTAAATTCGGGAGATTATAAGTAATCGAAATGTTCTTCAGAAGATGGATTGAGTCTGCTTTTTTTCTCGTGAATGTATTTTTAAACAAGAAGAATTGATTTATGATTTGATTGATAAAGGAATTATGCTTTGAAGAAGAAGAAGACATACAGTTCTACTATTTTGTTTTCGTTTGGAGAAGGTGATGATTAAATTATTTAAAAGAAAATTCTGAATTGGAAGTGGACAATGAGTTAACTCTTGGTTCATTCAAGGCCTAGCTGATAACATAATTTCAAATATTTAACAACATGTTTATCAACACCCGGATTTGGTTGATTTGTGTAATGTGAACATTTTTAGGTTGAATCTTTTATAACTTTTCATCGCGAACACACCCTGCGCATAATAGCTGTTTGACATCACTCTGAAGCTGTGATTTGACATTTACAAATATTTTTGTTTTCAAGCCGTCTCTAGCTAGATGCTTCAAGTTACACAGTCTCACCAGAGTCTCACCCTTCCTCTCTTGTGAAGTCCTTTGAAGTTAGATTCGTAGGCTCTTCGGTATGGAGCACCTTATTCTATTTACTCTATATGGATCAGCCAGGTGCAGGGAACTAACTTCACTGGGAATTAACTTCACATGGGAATTAACTTCACCTCAAGTGGGAAATATCTTCACTTTTTTCTGGTGAAGTTATTTCCCAACTATGGTGGTAAATACCTTCATCAGAAATTTGTGTGAAGTTTATTCCCACCCGTTATTAATAGATTTTAAGAGAAACGACCAGCCGAATGAAATATATGAATATATGAATTCAATAAAGGTGCGGGGAAATAACTCCACGGGAACTAACTCCACTGAGGGATTTATTTCCCACCAAGTGGGAACTTACTCCACTTTTGTAAAGTGTAGTTAGTTTAGTTCCCATGTACGGTGAGAACTTTGTTCACTTTCTAATGGGAACTAAGTTCACACATTTATACATGGCGCAGGGAAACTGGTCCGGAAGTCAGAAGTCCCGAAAATGGGTTTCGGGGCTAATGACCCACTATGGTGGGTCATTCGTGTATACATACATTTACAACCCCAAAATGTCTTATAAATAAATAAGATCATTTTTATTTACTACCTGTTTGTCGACAAAATGGATAGAGCAATTCATTTTCAAAGCTGTTGCCGTTTCCTTTAATTTGGAAAAGCATGCTAGTGTCTGGAAAGCAGGTGCTGCACTGCAATGATTCATTTTGAGCATCTTTTTCACCTTGGTCTGAGGATGATGACTATCTGTAACACTCAAAATCAGTTTGGTTTGATTGGGAGCGAAGCGAGCGGAAAAAATTTTGCCCAAAAGAGAATCAATTTGGGGTGTGAAAATAAATTCGCGCGAATTTTTTTTATTTTCACACCCCAAATTGATTCTCTTTTGGGCAGAATTTTTTCCGCTCGCTTCGCTCGCTTGCAATTTTTGGTTCAAGTTCCAAATCCTTAATAATACAATTTTTTTTAACCATTTGAGAGGTAGAGAGATTGTAGAGTTAATAGAGTCAATAAAAAAATGTTATTTTAGGGGACAAAATGGTGCAAGATGATGAAACTGGGTTCAAGTACAGTGTGCTTGTAGAATGCCCTACTCTCACCGAACAACAAACTTCAGAAGAACGTTTGCATTGGAAAAAGTTTTCTTTATGTCATATAAACTTACAGCATGCGGTATATTTCAATCGTTGTATACCGTTTTACAAAATGTTTAAAATTAATAACAAAGGGCAGAAACCCCGAATTTGATTTCTGGACTTATGAACCACCATATGGGGGGTCAGATTCTTAAAAATGGGTTTCCGAATGACTAAGTTTCTCAATACTTTTGTACATGCGATTTTTAAAAATTATTTTCAGTCTTCAAAACTGAATTTCGGAATGACTTCTTCTAAAAGCCATTTATTTTAATTTCACAAACAAAATTGCTCGGTGTACTTGAATTTTAATTTTTTCTCAATTAAAGTGGCAAATTATTTCAAATTCGAAGGGAACTATATCCACTAATTTTTTGAGGAATTTAATTCCCACTGTACATGGGAACTAACTACACTTTACAAAAGTGGAGTAAGTTCCCACTTGGTGGGAAGTAAATCCCTCAGTGGAGTTAGTTCCCGTGGAGTTATTTCCCCGCACCTTCAATAAAGCCATGTTTTTGATAATAAGCTACGAGAGTAGGCAAAGGGGTTAAGTTCATTGTTTTAGCTTCAGCTTTTAATAAATCGAAGGCTCTTTGTATGTTATTAAGACTAAACAATGGTAAAACCAGGAGCTCTTTGTACCATTTAGAAATATTGGGATTGGATGTCAGGTTTGCTTTAAATTCGCGCGAATTTTTTTTATTTTCACACCCCAAATTGTTTCTCTGTTTGGCAAAAAAAAATCGGCTCGCTTTTCAGTGCTACAATTAAGTTCACTTACACAATTTGCACTAACATTTATTTTTTGTACGATAATAGTTTAAAAAAAAAGAATTTGAAAAAATTTTCGAACGAAATTGGGTACTTATGTACCTACACATTTCATTATTGATCAATTCAGTTCATATTTTGTTGTAGTAGGAAATGTATCATTTTTTAACATTTGTGATTTGAAAAGTATACAATTTGTTTATCCTAAGCCTTCTACATTATTGATCTTTAGTTAAAAAAAAGTTAAGAAATTCGATCAACCGGTTTAGCTCGGTATTGAACGTACAGACAAAAAAGCTATTAATTTATATAGATTCAAAGAATAAGGTACTTACCTACTCTTAAAAAATATGCCTAACACCCAATTTAAGCAGACTTTTCAATGCAAACATTAAAACAGAAGAGCACCATTGGCCTCACCAAACTTTTTTTTTCCCTACGATTGGAAATAAATTTTTCACTGATTTTGATGCGAAAGTAAACTACAAAACATGATTACCTATAGTGCGTTACTCTTATATACAAAGTGAAATTAATTCCCACCTTCTGTGGGAAATAGCTTCACATCAAAGTGAAGTTATTACCCACAGAAAAGTGAAGTAATATCCTACCATAGTTGGGATATAACTTCACCAAAAAAAAGTGAAGATATTTCCCACTTAAGGTGAAGTTAATTCCCATGTGAAGTTAGTTCCCTGCACCGATCAGCCATTATTGGACCTTAACTAATCGAGCTAGATCTGCGTCTCTGTACAGTTGCGACCTATGAATACCTATTGATGATGAGAGTCTAATAGAGTGATACTTAAGTTGCTCGAGAAAGGTATTGATTTTAGTAATATTTGACTATCGAGAGTAGTTCTTCTTTTATTGCAGCGCTGGCTGGTGTCGTCTGAATTTATAGCGCATCCCTAATAGAAAAAGTCCTTAACCACGCTAGAGTCCGTCCTGAACTTGCGCCTCAACTAACAATCTCCGCCAGACAGCTCGGTCCATAGCTAGCTGTCTCCAGTTTTGCACCACCCCAAGTTGCTTGAGGTTCTCTTCCACTTAGGTGCGCCACCTGAGTCCGCAATGGTGTCGAATGCTTTCCGGGATTGAGCATTGAGGCCCAACTATAATTGCTTAAATGAACTTAAGCTTATGTCAAAAAACCGGTCGAAAATTTCTTTAAGTGAGAAAAAGAAGTAGGCTTGGCCTTCTCTTCTTTAAGCTGTAAAATTCACTTGAGCAATGAGCGAATGACACCGGACTAGTAAAAGTTGAACAAAAATTTAACGAACGTAGCTTAAGTACATTATGGTTTACTCATAGGGTTCGTGTGTATTCGCTGGTTTACTTAAGTGTGCTTGCGTGAGCAAATTGCATTATAATTCAGTCTTTAGTGTCCATCCACTCCAAATGACCAAGCTATCTGAATCCCTGGACCTTGACTCTTCTCACAAAGTCCGTGTCGTTGTGCAAGTGCAACCCGTAAAGCTCGTTGTTGAATCTTAGATAACCCGAAGATCTTTTCTACATATACTCATTTACATTTAGGGATCTCCTTTCTTGATTATACTGATGTTGCATCTAACGAATACGCTTTCCTCCGACATAATCTTACAGGTCAATAGCACCAACATAATACCCTCCGACTGCTTTGTATACAGTTCGGCAGCTAGGCCCTTAAGATGAGATATCACTATCTTTCCTTCGTCAATGGTGGTCTGCCGCACCTAAGCCAAATACTTCTTTATCATAATCATCATCGTCGGCCTAGCCAATGAAGTTTCTCCCTTCATCTGCGCCACAATCAGGATCTGATCCTTTTTAGCAAGTTCTTCCATGTATCCCGATTGTTGTCCGATGCCGTCCACTTCCGCACCACAATGCTTTGGGTGTCCTGGTTTATGATGCCAATCTGCGCAAATTTGGTCTTATACCATGAATTTTACCGCAAAGAGCTTTTCGAGCCGGTTCTTTTTCGCTCACACGAGCTAGGTGTCCAGCCCACCGGAGTCGGAGTTTAACAAGCTTAATTTATATCATCAAGTCTGTAGAATTTTTGTAGCACGTGATTAAATCATCTATAAAATCGTCCTTCCTCATAAATGGGCCAATTATTCTCCATAAGACTTTTCTCTCGACCGCGGCTAAGAGTTAAGAGTGCCTTTGGCTAAGCATCTAAGTCTCGGATGTTTAAGTGAGTACTGGTAAGACTATAGTCTTTGTCTTCGTGCTCTTCCGCCTTCTTTTTCTGTTGCCAACGTTCTATATAACTAGGTGAATTTCGTCTGTCATCTCCATTATAAAGCTTTAAGAAGTATAGTCTTTCCAGAACCTTAGCACTGACTTTAGTTCTTCTACGATATTCCCTTGATTGTCTCTAAAATCTTCAGTTCGGGGTATAAGACCTGTTGGCTTGATTACCTTTTCGTAAAACCTCCCAACCTTTGCCTGTTAAGGTATTGCTGTATCTCCTCGATCTCGCGCTTCTTTAGCTGCTCCCTCTTTCTCTTTCTGAGAAGTCAGTGATCGTCTGTCCTTTTCTGATCGTAGAAAGCTCGATAACGGCTCGGATCCTTCCATGCAATGTCACCTACTAATCAAACCTACACTTTAGATCATTATGGCTGAAACACAAAAATACTTTAGGTTCGTCTTCATCTGCGTTACCACCTTCGAGTTTGCTTTGACTTTTCTTACAGCTGTTGAGCTGTCAGACAAAACAAATGTTCAGCATATTGGAGTCACATTACGTAACATTGCGTAAGAAACGTAATTTCGAAGCTTCATTGTAATAGCATGCATTGAATTCCTATGGCTGAACTCGTAAACGTTAGGCGAAGCCAAACCTTAAGCGTATTTGTGATTCAGCCATTACTTTTCGGACACCCTGTATAGGAGAAATAAAGCTATCAATCTTTTTTATATTACCTACATACATATATTACACATTTTCGTTAGTCGTACGTATAGCAAAATTCGAATTTAAATTCCATTCCGAAACCTATCACGTTTCACTTAAATAATTTATAACACATGTATCAGATTGTCTGTTTCTCTCTTTATGGTCGACTTTAATCCTATTTCATAAACTATGTACAGACTTTTTGGGCCTCTCTGTGACATTAATTTAATGGGATATTTTCCTTTCAAAATAAAATAACTCAAATTTTACTTTCACTTCGAAATGTCAAATAATGTTAACTATTTTAAAGCAGAAATCCAACTTGGAAACAAAATAGGGCAATGGTATGGAATAAAGCAAACACGTGCGATATGCCACTGTAGATATCAATGTGTTGCTTTGGTACCTTTTCAACTCCGATGACACTTTCATAGCATGTGGAGTTGGTTGTCAAAATGAGGATTTTTTTTAATTAAAAAAATACAATTTTTGGGGAAATACTTTTTAAATCCCGAAGTGGATTTAAACTGCACTGAAAACCCCTCAAACACATCACAAAAACCGTTAACCTTACTTTACTTTAACTGTATGCCCTCCAGTCACTATTACAACCATTTGATTCTATTAACAGAGACACCTTTCGGTTTCAGATAAAATAGCTAGTCAAGACCTGCAGGATATACAATCTAACAGATGTCGTGACAATGACTGCGTAAAAAAGAACCTTGCAAATTAATTTATAGATGTTTCTCAACGAGACAACAAGACATCATCCTCCCTCCAATGATGATGATGATGATTTTGATGTTGAGGAGAACGGCGATGACAATGTTGATAGCTTCATCTTAGTAACCGCACTCGAGGCGACAAACGCAACCCTTATTCATTCGAGTCCATTCTATGCTACTCGCATAACACCACCCCATTATTAGCCCACGACCAAACCAAGTCAAGACTGAACGACATTGAATAACGACTCCCTTAGCACTGACTCCAGCTCTTTTGTACTTGAACATCATCGGAGGAATTATGAAACAGATACCCCGAGAGGCTGGGGAGGCTGAGAGGCGAGCACTCAAGCAGCAACTCGTTTGGAGGGCTTAAAGAGCCATTTATCCCCGAAGGCGAGTCGCATGCTTTATTTAGCATATCAACAGGTCAATTACCATGGGAATAACGGGCTCCAGCAACAAGTGCGCCCCACAGAACAAGTGGAGACAGAATGAAATTTATGATAAATGGGGCTGGTGAGGTGGAATTTTTGAACGACAGCAAGAACGAGCAAGAAAATTCATAGACAAATAGAACAAGTTTCCGATACAAGATACCTAATAGTGCTTAAAGTCTCTGGGGGAGAGGATGGCAATAGACCCACCATTAATAATTTAACACGAAAAACATCCGTTGTAGTGATGCAAGAAAAATCCCAAAAAGCTTAAATGACTGAAAATGCAAGTGTGTGTCCCTGATCCTTAATCCCATTTCATAAATGCCATATAGATGTTTTCCAATCAATCAGTTTTGGTTTAAATTCTAAATACGGGCTGAACCCTTTTTTTGTTGTTGTTGTTATTGGATTTTTTGCGTTCAAACAGGGTTTTGGGCGGACAAATGAAAATTCCCATCGCCTCTGGTGACATTGTTGTTGTAACAAATCAATTCGCTAACATTTATCTCTTGTGTCAAAGGAAATAGCATAAACGAAGGAAGATAGAGATAGCAACGGAATAAAAAAAAAGGAACAGGAAAAGGGTATAAAACAGTTTAGAAAAACTGGCAAACGGATAAAATATCTATGGATTAGATTCGGATGCCATCACTTTGCTTGAGATGGCTGGGTAAATAAAATTTGTTGACCCAATGTGTTTGTACATGACACCATGTCATCTTACAGTGGCAACGAAAAGCTATTGACTTGTGAACTTCTTTTTGTTTGTTTGTCGAAAAATTTTGTATCCTTGCATTGGCTGAATTTCTTATTTATTTGGTATGCACTTTAGTATTATTGCAAAAATAAGGAGCTTCAATTTCGAGACTGGGTTGAAATTTGCCAATTTGCATTTTCTCAAAAATTATGTGAATATTGGTTTTTTATGTAGTTTTTGAGTAGTTTGGAATCCAAAATAAGTAAGTGATCAGCAAAACAAAAAGCAAATTCGAATGACCGACTGTAGGGTCAGTGTTGGGTATATCTATATGGGAACTTTCTGAAACGAAAAACGATGACAACGCCAACGTTGGAGGTGTCCAATGCTATTTGTCGCATTTATTTCGTATTGTTGTCATGACTTTACTTATCTTATTAAGGGTCCGCCATTAACGTTTTTTTTTCAACTAGTGCTTATTTCGTAAATGGTAACACTAAGCTCATGTCATGTCTGATTTGACAGATAATTAGTTTTATCCTTCCGCTGAACGAATATAGTTGTGTATACGCTTGAACAACGCTAGGAAATATTGCTACATTGCTTTGAAAATCATGGTAATGTTGCAGAATGCGTATGCGAAAATTGTGTACGGATTTTGGAAGAAGAGAAGCACCGTCAGCTCAGTATATTCGTAAAAGCGTGAAAAGCCAAAAACAGTGCGTACACCCGAGAATATTGCTGCTGTGGCAGAAAGTGTGCGTGAAGCGCCATCAACATCAATTTAACGTGCGTCGTTCTCAACAATTGAACATTTCGGAGTCATCATTGAGATGAATTTTGCATAAAGCCCTTGGTATGACGGCATACAAAGTCCAATTGGTTCAGGTGTTGAAGCCAACTGACCATCCAGTGCGTTTACGCTTCGCTAGGTGGGCCTGCGATCGACTTAGAGAAGACGCCGATTTTGCCAAAAAAAATAATCTTTTCAGATGAAGCTCATTTTGATCTTGGCGGGTATGTAAACAAGCAAAATTGTCGCATTTGGGGCACAGAAAACCCAAACGCATACATTGAAAAGCCAATACACCCAAAACGAGTCACTGTTTGGTGTGGATTTTGGTCCAGAGGTCATTTTTCTTCGAAAATGAGCAAGGAGTGGCCGTGACAGTCAATGGCGATCGTTATCGGGTCATGTTGAATACATTTTTGTTCACAAAAATTGAAGATGAGGATATCGGCAACATTTTGTTTCAACAGGACGGCGGGCGGCGGCGGCGCTACGTTCCACACAGCCGAAGCTACACTCGATTTTTTGCTCCCTGTTTTTGAAGATCGCATTATCAGCCGCAGAGCTGATGATGTCGTTTGGCCACCTCGGAGCTGCGATTTGACCCCGTTGGACTATTATGTGTGTGGTGCTGTAAAAGATAAGCGTTACGCCGACAAGCCAGAGACAATTGACGCTTTAAAGGACAATATTCGTGAAGCCATTGGTGAAATGCAGCTGCACACAATCGATAATGTGCTTAAAAATTGGACCGATCGTGTAGGCTACTGCATGGCAAGCCGAGACAGCCATTTGAATGAAACTATTTTCCATTTCTAACCGGAAGGATTGTACTTTTTAAATAAAAAAAGAAATTTGAGAAAATATTCAGTAGTTTTTTTTTTATAGCAAAAAAGTTATTTGACGGACCCCTTATATAAAAGTGGAACGCTAAATGTGTTGCTAAGCGCAAAACTCGAGAACGGTTCGACCGTTTGGCACCAAACTTTGACGGCATGGGTCGTTAGTGGTGAAAATGGTTTTTAAGAAGTTTGTAAGAAATCGGCGAAGCCGTTCATGATATATGGCCAGGGTAGTGAGTTGCGATGTAGTGGGTAGTGGGTATTGGGTAGCGGGTAGCGGGGCAGTATGTAGTGGGTAGTGGGGTAACGGGTAAGCGGGTAGTGATTATCAGTGTAACGGGTAGCGCGTAGATGTAGTGGGTAGCGAGTAGCGGGAAGTGGGGAAGCGGGTTTTGGGGTAACGTGGTAGCGGGGTAGTGGGTTAGCGGTTAGAAGTTGCGGGTAGAGGATAGTCGGGTAGCGGGAAGAAGGTAGTGGGGTGACGGGTAGATGGTAGTGGGGTTGCGAGTAGTGTGGTAGCAGGTTACAAAAGTTTAAGTTTGAGGCAGTACGAAGTCTGCTGAATCAGCTAGTATAAAACAAAACCAAAGACAGATTTAAAAAAAAAAAAGTAGACAACAAGAAAATTAGGAAAATTGGAATCCCTTATTGTCAATTGTGGGTTTTCATTCAAATTCTGTTCGTCACTTCTTCAACTCAAGGGCAAGAGTAATTGAACCCTCTGTACACATTTAAGCAAATTTATGAAAATAAAACCTTTTGCTATGAACAGAATCATTAATATTTTACTAACATCTTACATCTTTATCGGTTTTAAAAAAAAGGGGCTTTATTGTAACCGTTATCTAAAACTGGTGGATCGATTTGTATGAATTCCTAGTATATGTAAACGTAAAGAGTAATCCATTAAGGATTTAAGGGTGGGTCGATTTTAAAATGTATCTTTATTTGAGACATTATGTGTGAAATATATAATCGTTCAAATGGCCACCATAGCCTCGCTGGATGTCGGCCGCGCATTCGAAGGGTTAAATTTTCGACTTTCGCGCATAAATCATGCTAAATTTGGTATAGATTATGTTGTCTTTGAGAGATTGCGGTGGTTGCGGCTTATTCGCATAGACCTGCGACTTAAGAAAACCGCACAAGAAAAAGCCTAAGGAGGTCCAATCAAACGATTGTTTTGAGCTGTGTGGCATGTACCTAGCCCCATCCTGTTGAAACTATATGTCTTCCGTATGCATATACCATTCAATTCAGGCCATAAGATGTTGGTGATTATCGACATATAGCGATCGCCACCGTTGATAGTGATGACCTGGCCAGTATGTACGGACCGATGATGCCTCCAGCGGATGGATTGGTACCTCGTGAATCTCGCGCGAATTTGTGTTGTCCTAATTCCGCTAATTTTGCTTATTCAAGTGGGCCTCATCCCTAGAAACTGGGATCAACTTCCAACTTCTCCAAACAGAAAAAATTGCAGGTCAGTTTTCAGACGTTATCAATGAACAAAATGATTAATCCAGGGAAAATCCAATACTTTTCTACTTTATTGAGTCCTTAAAAACTCCAATTACAAAAAATTAAATTTTTAAATTAAACTAATAAATAAAACTTAAAGTCCAGATAGGTAAAAATAAAAACAAAGATTTTCTTAGAAAAAAGTGGTTTTGGTTTTTTTTAATTTCTCAAAAACCAAAAGACAGTTTTGCATCCGGTTTTCTGTTTTCAACTAAAAATTAACAAAGGCATTGAATTTGTAAAACAAAATTAGTACTTATTTACATAAAATTTTGAAAAAAAATCGTTCAAAAATGATTTTTTGCTTTTTTTTTTTGAAAATTTTGAGTTTGAAAATTTATTTTTTTTAAACTGTTCGTTCAAATAATTTAATTTAAAAACAAAGTGAAAGAAAAAGTTTCTGGCTTTCTAGAAAGGTATAGCACGGTGTTGTAAACGGAGCCGTTGATTTTCAATATATTTTTTAACAAAATAAGTCAATTTTTCAGAAAATTGCCCCTCCCGGCTAAACGGGGGGGAATAGACCCCCCCCCCCCCCTCCCATACGATTTTTTTCTTGTCTCAACTCAACCTACACGCTCTAGCTTTTTGGCACAACGCTCGTGAATCACCCTGTATATTGGCGCAAAATTATAGTCCGCTAATGAACAACTTTAGTGTGAAACTAGCTTAAAATGACGTTTGAGATATGACTGAAACGTCATTTTAAGCTAGTACCAAACTAAAATTGTTCATTAGCGGACTATAATTTTGCCCCATTGTATATATGGTGTCTGTGCTCACGATGGGGAAGGTTCCCCTTCGATCTGGCAATCGACTGTGGTGCCATCTTGAGACCTGTCACAAAACCTGTCACAAAGCTTTTTTTTTACATAAGTTTAGTGTTGGGATTGTTTTTTTTTTATTGTGTTGATGTAGCACAAAAACTCAAAAACACCATTCTTGATAATACTAGCTGTCTCTATATACAATGAGCAATCCAACCCCAATGACGCTTGAGCCCAGAACAATGCTACCAAATGGAGAAAATTAACTTGGAAGACAATTTATCTGTTTGCAAACGGATCTTTTAGAAACATATATTCTCTTGTAAGTACTGAATACTAACATCAAATTAAGGATCAGTTATTATAATTTCATAGACTTAAGTTTTTAAAAAAGGATCTTAGCCAAGCTTCAATCAGACACTCTATTTCTGGCAATTCCTAAGCCTTTTCAATGTTAAGCCCCAACAAGAAAAGAAAAAAAAAATATAATGATCCTTTTTCATTCTTTTTCTACCCTTACTGTGTGAAAAAAAAACAAACATAACCGTGCCAGCCAATGTGTGTTGCCATTTAACTGCCATACACATACTCAAATATGGTGTACATTGGAATTTTTACGGTCGAAGAACTTTTAAATACCAGATTAATCGTATTCTCATGGGGTCTGTGTTTTTTGTGCTTGTCAGAATAGAAACAAAAAAATTTAGTTACATATATATCGGGGCCATCGCATTTCGGTTTAAGTTCAATTTTTGTCTTTTTCTTGTTAACCCAGCATACACATTCCAACATTCAATGGGATACCTTTAGACCTACATACCTCGGGATGTGTCCCAAGGCTGCCCTTTTCACTTCATCCATGGTTACTTTATGGTTGTGCCGTGTCGTTTACTTTCTTTGTGTTTGTTTGGATTTTTTTTTCGTGGTTGTTTTCTCCATTTCTAACTTTTATTTCGTTTGTTTTGCTTTGGCAGCCTTTTAAAGCCTTAAAGGCTCACCATGACCGAACTTAAACTTAAGGAAAATCTGAAATTGAACCCGAAGAGGCTTAAGTCCAGCAAAAAAGGGTCAATAAAATTGAGGAAGGAAAATCGAATTCTATTGGGAAAACCACACACCACACACACACACACATTGTTGACCAAAAAAAGTGGGCAGTGGTGAAGGTATATAACAAAAATTCGAATGGTAGAGTGGGGCGAAGTATTCACTTAAATTTGTTTTTAACTTTAAATAAGCGTTGAGATTTTGATCCTACAAACAGTGTTAACCTTCGACCAAATTAATAAACATAGAATAGCGAAGGACTAACGCTTATTCTGTGGAATAAATGGGCAATGCTATTGATAAAACAAAATTGAATTTTAAGGGTTGTTAAGCGAAGGAATAAAAAATGTGAAAATCTGCTTCTCTTTTAGTTCATTAGATGGCGCCACAATCGATTGACAGATATTAGCCTCGTTTTTCACTGCTCAGTAGCCTGCCAGTGCAAATAAAATGCTTTCAAACGCTTTTTCGCTACTCCAGTAGCCAGCACAGCAAAATTTCCCTTGTCGGCCTTTATTAATGAGAAATTCTAACCCATGGATACACTCTTATTCTATGGGTTTGTTTACCTTTGGAATAAGAGTGGAATAGGCGTTTTTTAAGTGTTTTTGATTTCACTTTTTGTAAGGGCAGGTATCTAATGATCACTTTCATGAGTTTTTTCTAGAACGGTTTTTGGGGCAATCGTATTTAATATCTCCATCGAGCCATTAACTGTCAAATTCATCAACGGATTGCACAGATTTTGACGAATATAAAACCTTATTTTTTCCGTTTTTTAAGTGTTTGCTAGAACAATTTTCGGGCAATCCGGAAAAAATTAAGAAAGAAACATTCCTCTGGCGGCCTATATTCGTACCTTATTTCTCTATTGAGCCCCTAACTGTCAAATATTATCCGCGGATGATTAAAAATCTCATTCTCGTGTAAGAAAAAGTACTGGGTGTGCTAGTAGTATAGTAGAGTAGCTGAGTTGGCAAACCGGATTGGCGAACCGAGTTGACTTGTTCAAGACATTGCAGAAGTGGAAGACCACGACTCAGTTGCAACACCCAGGTAACAGAACTTATTAGGCTTTCAATTTTCAGTTTTATTGATCACATAAACTTAGCAGTCAAGCATCTTAAGGCAGGCTGGCCGTCTAAAAACAAAAACTCAAAGACTTCCCTTTGATTCCCTAAGCACATCTATAAATGCACAACAACGGCAAACAATCCCTTCATCTGCTTCTGGAGCATTATTGACATTTTTGAGGAATTTGAAAAAAAAAACACACACAAAAAATCGGTTGCGTTAGAGACGGAATTCCAGATAAATAGATTTAGAGACGTACACCTTTGATTTGTCCTTTCAACAAAAGACAAAACATCTGTACCCAGGGAATCGGAATAAGAACAAATAGTGTTCTTTGAAGTTAAGAACGTCTTTTCGGTGTTTCCTTGTTTTGTTTGTTTGCCCTTGTTTTTTTTTTTTAATGCAGCATCTAAATTTTACCTCTTAGAACAAATTGAAGAGTTCACAAAGAAGAAATTTTTCTTCAGAGACACAAGAATGGAAGGAAAGGACTAGAAATAATAAAAACATTTTCGCACACTTTCCTTCTGGAATCCGAAGTCGTACAGCATAAATGGAACAAACCCAAGAACCAGGATTTTGGGAAGACGAGAAGTCTGCAGCCAGGGAAGAGTCTTAATTTGTACTCTAGCATGTCGCCTGGAAATGAAGTCAAGCGGGTAATTGCACCTTATGTGTGTTAGTTGGTTTTGGAGCTTCAATATGAGAAGAAAGCGACAAGGATGAGGACGATGTTATAAAGAAACGACAACGACAACGACACAAGGGCATCAATGCGCGCGAACGAAGACGTTCAAAGCAGCTCGAGGTTTGAGTAAAGGATCTCGAAGTAGGAATTGAACTTAACGTTGCTTGTGTTTAATATTGGAATCACGTTCCTAGATGTGTCATCACCGGGTTCCGTTCCTCTTGCTAAGGAATAAGAATAAATTGAGATGTTGAGAAGGGGGACGGGGTACACATATATGGCGTGTATTATGTGTTTTCGAACTTGGAATTGGAAGTGCTTTTGAAAGGCACGAAGACGAAAAATCACAAACGAAGACACACGACACACGAAGGATGGGTACAAGGACGATGAGCGCATGAAGATGACGATGATGGGAACACAAAAAGGAAAAAACAATGACAACAACCAGTGTGAGATATTTTAGTTTGTTGATTGGTTTCAAAGTGGGTGATGAATTTTGCTTAAGCCGGAAAGTTGGTGCGACTTACTTTATTCTATTTTCGGGAAACAGAACTTCCTTCCGTCTGATGCTGTGTATTGTTTATTTTCGTTGTTCCCTAATTAGACTTCAATATGTTGAATATATGTACATATAGGTATGTGTTGTTTTGTGGTAGAGGAATTCAAGTCATTAGCGGGAATTCGCTTAGCTATTTTTTACATACCATTGTGTTTCGTGGGCTTAAGAAAAAAGGAAGTATTTTCAATATTTTTGTTCAAGTCTTGTTTAAAATAAAAAGATCTTGATAGTAAGTGCCATCTAGCTATTTTTAAACATGCTTGATATGCATTGTATTTTGTTCGTTAAATTTAAGTTAGGGTAGCTCTACAGAAGATTGAACCCTGTGGGACGCCAGCAAGCAACCTGATGGATTTAGAAGATCTTAAATTATTTAAGCTTTCTACAAAACTGGTAGTTTAAACGTAGCCACTTTTCGCGCAAACAATCGGTAGAGTTGTGAAGAAATTCGAAGCGTTACTGATGTTGCAAGTAAATCACTTTAAGTCCAAACTATAGCTGCTGAAAGCACAAGTGTTGCTGATGATGCGTATTTATTGATTTTCCGACATTCACAGATTGCAGCAATTGAACGATTCGTACACCACACTTTGGCGCATTTTGCATTTGGATTCGCATCAAACAAAACAAACAAAATTGCCTTATATGGGGCTAAAAAAAAACCACAAGTGATCGAATAGGTTCCACTGCATAAAAAAAAGTGACAATTCGGTGTAAAAAAAGTAAACAATAAACATGTAAACACTCAGAAACTCGATGCATATCGACCTACATACGTTCATGTTGAGAATGGTCAGCCGTCACCAAACGATACCATCGTGAGTTGACCTTATCATATTACACATTATCAATGTCAGCAGCTATGCACCCCGTGCATTATGGTCATAAGGTGTCATTGGTCCGTAGGACCGAAGGTTAGGTTAGGTTAGGTTGGAGTGGCTGTCTAGATAGTCAATAACATCTAGACAGCCACTCCAATGGTTTAAACAAACCATTTTGTACTTTTAATGAAGTTAGAGAAACATTTTGTGTCAATCGTTGCCAGTTCACTGGTATTATCGAAGAAGGGATTACCGAGATAGTTATTCCTTCTATTGGAAAGTGCCGGACATGTACACAGAAGGTGTTGGACTGTTTTCTCCTCCTCCTCGTCCATGCAGCTTCTACAGACCCCTAGCCTCAAAGCATGTCTACCTATGAGGCAGTGTGTCCTGTTATGACTCCAATTGTAGAGCTTATATTTTGTCTGCTCAGGGAAATCAAGCCTTTTGACCGCTTCAGGTCTATGCGGCGATTGAAGAAACATGGACGATATGTGGTTACAACAAAAAGGGACAACAAGCCACTCAACACAACAAATTATGGCTTTATTGCGTGAGAAGTTTCCTGGTAAGTAATTTCACGTTTTGGCGACGTCAATTGGCCACAAAGGTCATACGATTTGATACCGTAAGAATTTTTCCTGTGGGGCGAAAGATCGTGTTTACGCCAATAAACCCCGAACTCTAAACGAATTAAAAACCAACACTACTCAACTTTATAAACAAGCAGAATAAACACTTTATTCGACAAATAACAAAATATTGGATTTTCCAATCGTCAGATAGACTTTTTCTGAAGAAAAACGCTCTTATTTATTCGACCGATGAATATTCAGATAAGTTTATTTGCCAGTTTGTTATTTTTATTTTTGTTCGATGATTGAAAAATCGGCTCTTAATGACAAAGTCCAAAGTATTATAATAATTTCTAGTAAAAATGTATCGTTATGTGTGTTTTATTTCACTTTACTTTCATAGCCCTTTAATTTCTAGTTAAAGCTAAATGTGAATTCTATCACACTAAGTGTACAAATTAATATTATATTTCGGCTGCGTGTTAACTGTATTGCTGTTGGTTGCCAAGTATGGCTGATGACCGAGATGTTCGACACGCCATATGGGTAGAATTGTTGGTGTGGTGGTTGATTTTTGAAACGCTTCGCCTTCGTTACAATTTTAATGAAAAAAAATTTTTTGTTTGAAAAAATAGGTTTTGTAACTCCCACTCTCCGTGGGAGTTAACTTGCCACCAACGAAAGAGAGTTGGCATTAGTGATCAAGCAGCCGAACCAAGCATACGTCTGTCTGTTATCTTGCTAATTCAATTTTGTTGTATTACTGAATAGAGTATTATTATTATTATTGTTTGTACATTGATCGCAGTAGTGATAGTGACATGTGGGTAGCAGGATAGCTGGATAACTCGGTATCTGGTTGGACCAGTATCTGTATTTCGACAGACATATAGATGCTGCTCTGACTAAGGCCAGAGGAGCCTTCGCTCTGACGAAACGGCTGTTTTACAGCAGTCGGCTTGACCCCAGAGTTAAGGTAATTTGCTACATGGCCCTCATACGGCCGATGATCGTTTATGGCTGTCCAGTGTGGTTCAACGTTGCACCATCTCAAATGGAGAAGATTCGGGTGTTCGAGAGGCAGTGTCTTCGGCGCTGTCTCGGTTTGTATCGGACACCGGAATCTTCTTATGTACATTACTATTCTAACGAGGTTCTGTACAACGAGGCTCGGATCAACAGAATTGACAATTTCGTGATAAAACTTGTTCGGGGTCACATTGCGAGAGCTATGACTTCGACGAATAATTTGATCTTTGGGGCGTTCTATCCGAACGACGAATATTTTGATAGTGCACGCTCGAGCGGCTTCATTCCACCAGAGGCATTCCTCCATTTAGATAAATTAGATTGGCGATCCCGCTAATCTACCACGTCAGGCGGAGAACCGTCGATCGGCGGCTCCTTTACCATCGAGACATCCTCGCGCAGGACGGAGCAGAGCTCCTCCGGTTCAGTAGGGCTGTGTCCGAACGGGACCGAATCGATAGGGTGAAGCAGGAGCACCAGTTCTGGTGGCTTCAGTCAGCACTTGATAATGGGTAGTCGGGGTGGGGTTTCGAGCCTTGGCCGGCTTACATACTTGTTTTAGTCTAAGGGTTTTGGGTTTAGGTTTAAGTAGAGTAGGCATGGTGGCACAAACATTGACATGAAAAAAAAAAAACAAAAAAAAACAAAAAAAACAAAAAATACAAAGAAAAAACAAAAAAAAAAATTACAAAAAAAAAAAAAAATATACAAAAAGTGATAAGAAGAAAAAAAAAGATAGAAATTTGCTGCTGTGGCTGTTCAAGTTTGTAAGTAGTTGTTAGGTAGAATAGGTAGTTTTAGTTAATTTTAAGTTTTATTTTTAAGGACCTAATTTTAAGTAGCTTGTACGAAAAAAACATAAAAGGGACAACATGATGTTAGTTTTTCAATTTTTCTAACAAATTAAAAACATAAATAAACAAAAAATATCAAAATAGTTCATAGGCCGAAAGGCATTAATGTTAAGTAAATCATGAATTCCTTAGAGCGCCCGGTTGGGGCCAGTAAGTTAAATATAAGATTTTAGATCATAAGGTAGTTTGAAGTCATTGTCTAGTATTAAGTAGTCATAAGAGAATTGAATAAAATGAATTAAAAAAAAAAATAGCTGGATAACGAAGTATTGGAAGGACGGGGTAGCGGGTAGCGCTCAGCGGTTAGCAGGTAGAGGGTAGTAGGGTAGCGGGAAGAGGGTAGCTGGTAGTGAAGTAGGAGTACAAAAGTTTATTTTTGTTATTTATCAATTGAGGCAATATGAGGTCTGCCGGGTCAGTTTGTTATTTTATAAAATTCGTAAAAGTCTTACACTTTGTCAAAAACAAAAGCAATCGCTTGAATTTTCAGTTGTATCCGAAGTCATTTGAAGAAGGGTTCCAAAAACTGTATGAGTAATGAACTGACCCAGAATTACTTGCTCTTTGAACTTACTTTGAAAAAAATTTAGAGAAATCGACCTTTTTAAATGTTTGTTCATAGATTTGTGCATTGAACTCAAAGAGCCGTTTTGCTTAATAAAAATAAATTAAAATTGTTGACAGATTTTCTCTATTCAACGAAACAATCCATTTATTTTGTTCCTAGAACTGATAATAATTTCTCATTTTGAAAATTTCTTAGAATTTGCATAACTCTTAACCTGGATTCTGGCACTCACATTTAAGTTTTACGTAGAAACAATCGAGTCCTTATAACTGCTATTCATTACTACTCGAAAATTTTAAAATGGAAATTAATAGGATGAGAGCTAGGAAGCAAAATACAAATATCAAACATGCAAATTTAGTAGAAGAGTTCCTACACTACCACATACAATTCATAAAAGTGAATTTAATTTCAAAAAAATCTTTTGAACAAAACTCATGAGATGAAAATAAATACCTACTTCTTTCGACCAACTCCGAATTTTTTGCAAATTAAAGTAGCATTTATGATTTTACAGCATTCAAGAGTAAATCAATAGACCCTGGTAGTCCTAAGTCCTAGCGCTTAAAGCATGAGTGGGTAATTTATTAGCTGGAATGAAACCAGACCAGACAAAAACAGAAAATACCCATTTGTAGGTCCAACAGAAACAATATCGCACATAACATCATATCGGAGTTTGTAAAACCAAAGGCACACAACTATACCTGCAGAGAGAGAAGCAGTCTCTAAACATGTTTGAATTTCGGAATTTTCAATTTCAAGAGGAATGAACGAGTACAAAAAAAAGAGAAACAGATACAATCCGAATGGACCGCTTTCACTTGCAAGCAAATTTGGTCGAAAATCGACTATAAATGCGGCTCAGCATAAATTTGCCATTCAGCTTTGGCATCACACCGTCATCGGCTTCCTCTTCGCTTCCATTTAAGTTTTGAAATGCCTTTTTTTTTGTTTGAATTTTAAGGGATGAACACTGCTTTGGGATAAAGCAGAAAATATAGAATACAAGCAACGAGCTTATACTCAGTCATTCAGTCATTGAGTCAGTCGGTCTCCAAGGATACCCATTACTGAAATATCGGACGTGTTTCAGCATACAATGAGAAGGAGAACCAACATCATGGAGTTGTGTAGTGAGTGAGTTTCCTATCATTTCACAGCGCGACAGAAAACTTGAACGCAAAGCAAAGTTACACGACTGACAGTTGGATTTTGGATTGCATTATCCTGTGTGCTCAACGTCAGCATTCAGCGAATATTATGCACCTTCCTGCAACACTCTTCAATCCGCATAGTTACCGTCACCTAACACACACACACACACTACATCATGTTTAAGGTTTAAAGCAAATGTATGCATTGTCGTTGCTTCATTTGAGGCTTGTTAATCACTGGGGTGAAGTGTCGCGAGGGGTTTGTAGATGCACAGCAGTGTTATAAGGCCATTGTGTCTTTTTTGGTGTTTCCGAATTGCATTACTGCTGCCACAGACTACCTATACACGGTGTGCTTATGCCTCGTTTGTGTCACACAAAATCTGTGATATCAATGAAAGTGACAAAATGGCCGAACCGGAACAGCATCAACTGATGGTTGGGATGGTGTTTTTGTGATGTAGTACTACCGTTCCAGAACAGACAGTAGCCACTGCGAATAGGCAAATCTGCATGAATAATAGACTCCTGTATTTGATGGCAATCATGAGCATGGACTGACATTGTTCGCAATCGGAATACGTACCTGTAGTAGTTATGTTTAAAGTATTTTATGGTGGGAAACTGCAATTAAATCTGAAGTTCAATCTGAGTTAAATATTTCAGATTCAAATAATCAATCAATCAGTTAACCAATATTCAAGAAAATATTACACG
Organism: Sphaerophoria taeniata; assembly: GCA_943590905.1. Taxonomy (NCBI): domain Eukaryota; kingdom Metazoa; phylum Arthropoda; class Insecta; order Diptera; family Syrphidae; genus Sphaerophoria; species Sphaerophoria taeniata. The sequence goes on from OX016541.1 coordinate 34,940,478, forward strand.
AAACAGGTCACTATGGCGTATGAGTGTTGTTTTTTTCGACCTTTCGACACTTGTTTTGGTTGCAATGACACCTCTTCGATCACTTGTGGGTTTCTTGAGCCACATATACGGCAATTTTGTTTTCTTATATACCTACCCTAGGTGTGAGAAATGTGCCTCATCGCTAAAGTATTTAGTGTCTGTAGTTCCGACACCAAAGACGCGTATCTACGTCGTTGTGAACCGGTTAGCAGGCTACAATTGTTGCGTAATTTGAACTTAGTAAGGACGTGTAGTGAGGTGTACTACACGTTCAATTGCTGCAAACGCCGGAAAATGGATGATTTCGGATCATCAGCAACAGTTGTGCTTGCAGTAGCAGTATTTTCGACTAAACGTGCATTACGATGATGCACAGGGCTTGCTACATCAGTCACACTTCAACTGTCTTCGCATTTCTTCACAATTTTACCGATTGCTTGCGTAGTCCGTCGATTATGACGACCATAATCATCGCGTAGTGCGCGAAAAGTGGCTAAGTTTGAATTACAGCTTTTGTAGAAAGTTTTAATAATTTTATGACGTTGTTCAATTGCCAGCGCAATTAAGGACCCGTCATAATCCACCTTTATATTATAAAGCTAATGTTTATGCGCCTGTTGGTTCCAGTATTCTAAGAGCAATATACAAAACTGTATAGGTGAAGTGTCCACTGGCAGCCGACGAAAACGATAATAGGTTTGTACTGTGCCTAACTATTGGGTTGAAGAATCCGCATTGAAGAACATTGAAGCTTTTTAGTTTCCAGCCGAGGTTTTGCTTGCCGGTCTCACCAAGGCCTTTTTGAAGAAACACGAAACTTCAATTCTAGGTTTTCTGACCCTTTTGACAAATATTCTTTATTAAAAATAAACTTTACAATACCAAACCTTATTATAAAGATATGAATAGGTTTTATTTTTGTTGATACGGTCTGGTCTGAGCTATCTCAAAAGAAGGCCGTTAATTGCTGTTCTGGTATGTTTTTGACAGGTCCTTTGAGAAGAAATCGATATGGTGCGGTGATCGGGGTTGATACCCTAAGCGGCTGCGGAGCGGCAGGTACAAGGCTCCGGCTGGCAAGTTTAAGCAGGAACAATGTCCCTGGTTGCAAATGCCCCATGTAGCAATTAATGCGGACGGCCGCAGGACTAACCGTGCATCAGTAGGTACCAAAGCCCCTGGTGGCAATCAATACTAACTTTAATATCGAAACCCCTTACCACTGGTGAGGGGAGTTCCGATTATGAAATGGTCGGACTATTTAAGGCTCTTTTCTTTGACTAGTAAAGGCAATTTTATCACTTTTCTACTTATAATATTTTCCGAACGGAATGAGTGTGAATTATATAATATAAAGTTCAATTCCATACTGGAAAATATTAAATATGAAAAAATCTTGTGACTTTGTTACACGGCTTGCTGGAGAAAAAAGTCTTCATTCAACATGATAACGCACCTGCTCGCATCGCCGCCATCGATACGGCAAAATTGGTTGAATTGGCGTCCACACGAATACGAACTGCTTTCCCACTCGTATTCGCATTCTCCAGATCTGATCCTGTGCGACTTCTTTTTGTTTCCAAACTTGAAAAAATCTATCGGTTAGCAGAATTTCAGTGGAATGAAGAGGTCATTGCCATCATGGAGGCCTTCTTCCCACTGACCAAAAGTTTCTTTGACTTGTTTCAGTTGTTTGACCCATCTACCATTAATATCGATACAAATCTTAAGTTAAATTTTTCGTATGAATGCAAGATGGAAAAGGAAGCATTAAATCAAAGCCGTCCGTCCGTCCACTTCAAAGGCCAAACGATAAAGAAAAATTAAGTCAATGCAATCAAGCACAACAATCTCAAGTAATTCGTGTTCCATAATCCTTTCTTTGATTTCATCCTTTTCCGTATTAAACGCATTTACAGGCAGCCGTTATTATTTACATCTTTTCTTTCTTATTTTTATTTTTAATTCTGGAAAGCGTGTGTGTTAAGGACAAACCATATCCCAAAGAGAGTTAATTTTAATACTGTGTGAAAATATTTCCTTATTTATTTTTATTTGTTAAATGCATGTGCGGTTTGTTGTATCTACTTAAAAAAAATTGCTTCAAGTATGTCAATATTGCAAAATTTACATGAGGTATATCCAGGTTTTGAGTCGCATCTGCTAGCTCATATATTTCATCGTTTTAGTGTCCAAAATTTTCAACAGCATTTTTGTAAGACTATCAACTTTTATGCATTTCACACTGTACGTGATGGAGCTGTCAACATAGCGTTTTTTTATCACCTCATACGTTACCTTTTTTAGCTCTTCATCACGAGAAGAGAAAACAATAAAAATGCATGCTTTTATGACAAAAAAAAACAAAGAAAAAAACTCCTTTAAGTTCCCACAGCAATAAATATCCTTCCACTTGCACAATTCCCTACAAAATCTACTTACTCCGTCGATAATTTCAATTCCCTCAACGAAAACCCACCGAGTCGTATAAACAAAAACGCACGGCCGCGGCCATACAAAAATAAATACATATTTCAATCAAAATGTGATGAATTGATTCATCCGCAATAATATAACGTTCCCTACGACCAACGATGATGACGACACACGGCACACACCCGTGTCGTCCGCCTGCTCACAAGGATAATTTCGCTTTTTTTTGAAAACGTACTTGAGTGTTGCAAAACTGTGATTCATTTCCGAACCTATATAAAATCATCATCATCATCCATTTCTCGTATTTCCCCCACCAAGCAGAGTCTCTCTACACCTGCCATTATTCACCAGTGGGAATGAAATAAAAAACGCATCATCGGTTCTTAATTAAACGAAACTGGTAGCTGCAAGTATCTTTATAGCTTAAACATGCTACATCCTAATTGGGATTGCCAAGTGCATCAGTGAAACTCTGGTCGGTTCCGTTGGGCAAACCATTGACAGTTGTGGAGGCTCGGATAGAGCTTCTACATGCTCATCATCATAATCAACAACTCGTTCTTGTCGCTGTCGCCACTGGCATGGACGGCGGACATGTTTGGACTGATGATAACCATGCCATTCAGTAGAGTAGGTACTACTTATGGTCAGTTTTGTTTCTACCGTTGAATACACTCAAACTGACAACATAGAGTGGGTTGGTTATTTATTAATATCAGGGCTCCAATTAATGTTTCTGATTGCAACAGTTAACTCAATTTGTTCGAGGAGTCCCTCAGGTGCGATAAATCGAAGGCTATTGAAAATCAATAACTCTGCTTACCAAGGTGTACACTTAGCTTTTGGTTGGTGTTGGCATAAAATATTATATTTTGCTATCCTTTAAATAGATTGATGGAAAGACTGTTGCAGTATTGCCATTGGATGTTTCTATGCTATTTTTATTTTATATTTTTCGCTTATTTATTTTTATTTCAGTTATTGGAAAGGCTTTTAGATAACATAACTGCTGAGTCAATCTTGATCGTGTTTACAATATCGATAACTGCTAAATTTGCCACTGGTCTTTCAAACAATCCTGAAGCGGTTCTTACTATTGCTCTTCTTACTGCTTCGCATTCGTTGTTGTCGTTTTGATACTGATTCCTTTGGGCCAAGAAGCTCGTGGAAGATTTTAACCCGCAATAATGACCAGGTCACTTTCTTGCACATTTTTTACGCATCTACTTCGTTCTCCTTGTTTAAGAGTCTTAACTCGGAAGGTACTCAGGTACCCAACGTTTCCAAAACAAATTGGCCATTCGTTGCCTTTTAGCAACTGCTTATGGAAAAGACGATTTTTTGTCGGAAAATCGTCCTGCTGGCTTTGATCCACTTGAGGAACCAATTTAGAAACGATTTGGTGTTAGGGATTCTGAAATATGATATTCTACTGGAACTTATTTTAGAGATCTTGTGTTAACAATCATTTCGACTTCAGTCAGCATTGACAGTAAGTCGTTGACTCTTCATGATAAGCTATGGGCCACTTCCAAATGCACTGCTCGAATTGTAAGGTTTTTTTTTAAAGCCTTCCAAATCTGATAACAATTGGTCCACAATAATCGACGCCGACATACAAAAAAGGACGAAAAAATGTGGCCAATCCTGCTTGTGGAAGTGGAGCCATCTCAGGTATTCGTTAAGTTATATTTCATTCGAGCTTTTCGAACTAGCTGACGAATTTAGGAATGCAAAACTTATTTCATTCTCAGTAGTTTCTTGACATTGGTATTGGAACTGCTCATGAAAGTGCTTAGCAAACAAAAATTCCTTGGGAAAAATTAAGGGTCTATTAGAAGCATGATTTCATAACTGAAACCATCTTTCTGAACCAATCGAAAGAGCAGCCTCTTAGCCTTCAGCAAATCTCCAGAGGATAGGTTTTATTTTTATTTTCAAATTATGACTTCACCAGCATATTTTTCAGACGATTCTTCCAGCTGTTTGTCAGTTGCTACTGGAATTTTTGGCCTCTTGTCCTCATCTTCATACAAGAACTTTGGCCCTCGAATCCAGCGAGCGTTTTTTCTAAATGAAAGAGATTTCAACGTCTCTTAGACTAGACGGAATCCATCTCCATTCTTCAAGACTAGTTTTCTGCAAGATTTCAGATATACGAAACTTTACAAATGGTCTATACATTTGAGCATCGGTTTTCAGCCAGTGAATAACATTTCTAAAGTCGAACAACAGAAAACGTTAGTCAATATTTATCTTTAACATTTTCGAAGCCTTTTTTGATAATTTTTTTTTCGACAGCATATTGCATTTTGCAATAAAGCATTACACATCCGAAATATACCAATACTTAGCACATGCTGAATAACGATATCAGGCTGAATGATGAGGTCAGGCTGAATGAAATACGCTGACTATCCGTTGATTAGCGGAATTGCAGGAGTAAAAATACACCAACGTAAGACCAGCCGGAGAAAGCCTAGAGACCAGCCGAAGCAATTCGTAAGACCAGTCAGTGAAAGCCGTAGACCAGCAGACTAGAAGCAACTGCAGCAAAAAACAGGAAAGAACGTAACCCAGACGAGCCAAGTTTGTAGCGGTCCGGTAAAGGTGACCAACACACGACCGCAAGGACAGTCTTAAAACATCTACAAAACCATATTTTTTTAATCATAACGAAAGAAAAACGTAATAAAAACAATAATTGTACACAACCAAAGTTTATACTACTTCTTTAGTCAAGCCCTGGAGAGAAACCTCAGCCTTCGATAAAAAGTAGCATTACAATTTTTACCATTTCTTCAAGCTTATTATCACATTCGCAGGCCATATGTGGCACAGACCAATACTTCGCATACCAATCGTCTCCAAAACTTGTCTTAAAGGCGATAGGATCGTTTTATCCTTATTCCTTTGTCTTCAGATCTGCTTCTGTTTTTGAGTGTTGAGTCCGATAGGTATTCCAAACGAAGAGTTTTCAAAAATTGTCTTATTGAGTGGAGGTCTTCTTATTTAAGAAAACTTATATTCATTGCTTACTTACTTACTTAAGGTGGCGCTACAGTCCGTTGTGGACTTGGGCCTCAATCAACAGTCTCCGCCAGTCAGCTCGGTCCCTAGCTAGCTGTCTCCAGTTTTGCACTCCAAGTTGATTGAGGTCCTCTTCCACTTGTGTGCGCCACCTGAGTCGCGGTCTTCCTCTCCTTCTGCGTCCCTCGGGAATATTGTCGAAGACTTTCCGGGCCGGAGCTTTGGTGTCCATGCGCTCTAAATGACCGAGCCATCTGAGTCTCTGGACCTTGACCCTTCTGGCTAGGTTCACGTCGTTGTACAACCCGTAAAGTTCGCTGTTGTATCTCCTTCTCCATTCCCCATCAATGCACACGGGGCCAAAGATGACCCAATGAATTTTCCTCTCGAAACAGCCTAAGGCACATTCATCCGATTTTGTAAGGGTCCATGCTTCTGCACCATACAGCAGGACAGGGATGATAAGGGTGTTGTACAGTTTAACCTTAGTTGCTCGAGAGAGGGCTTTTCCATTCAGTTGCTTTCTAAGCCCAAAGAAACAGCGATTAGCAAGAGTAATTCTTCGTCTTATCTCAGCGCTGGTGTTATTGTCCGTGTTGATAGCGGAGCCTAGGTAGACAAACTCCTTAACTACCTCGAAGTTGTATGCGTCTATTGTGACGTTCTGTCCTAGCCGTCGATGTTGGGTGTCCTTACTCGAAGACAGCATGTACTTCGTTTTTCCCTCATTTACCGCTAAACCCATTTTTGCCGCTTCTGTCTCAATCCTCACAAAGGCGTCATTGACATCACGCTGTGTTCTTCCCATTATATCAATATCGTCGGCGTACGCGAGAAGTTGAACAGATTTATAGAAGATTGTGCCTCTGGTGTTGACGGTGGAGTTTTGGACTATCTTCTCAAGAACGATGTTAAAGAAATCGCACGACAGTGCATCGCCTTGTCTGAATCCTTTTTTGACGTCGAATGATTCCGTAAGCTCATTGCCAACCTTGATGGAGCAGCGTGAGTTCTCCATCGTCATTTTGCACAAGCGAACGAGCTTGGCAGGGATCCAAAGCAGCTTTATACAGTTCGTGTCTGTAGATGCTGTCATACGCGGCCTTAAAATCAATGAAGAGGTGGTGGGTATCGATTTGGAGTTCATAGGTTTTTTCCAGGATCTGCCGCAACGTGAACATTTGGTCGATGGTAGACTTTCCTGGCCTGAATCCACATTGATAAGGACCAATCAGATTGTTGACGAAAGGCTTCAGACGTTCACATATTATGGCAGAGAGGATCTTGTAGGCGATGTTAAGCAGACTTATTCCTCTGTAGTTGGTGCAGTTTAAAGGATCTCCCTTTTTCAGGATCGGGCAAACAATGCTGAGGTTCCATTCATCGGGCATGCATTCCTCCGACCATATCTTACAGATGATTTGGTGCATGCTCCTATCTAGCTCGTCACCTACGGCTTGAACAGCTCGGCAGCTAGACCATCTGCTCCTGCGGCTTTGTTGGATTTCAGCCGTGATATTGCTGTTTTCACTTTTTCTAGGTCGGGTTCACGGAATTGTTGGCTGTCATCGTGTATGATAAAAGGCTCCTGTCTGACGGCGGGGTTTTGTTCGTCGTCGCCGTTATACAGTCTACAGAAGTGGTCTTTCCAAATCCCCAGCACTGACTGCGGTTCTACTATGATGTCCCCTTGTTGATCTCTGCAGGCTTCGGTTCTTGCTCGATGACCTTAAGCCAGGTGTTTTACCTTCCGATAAAACCTCCGAACTTCATTCCTGCTGTTAGCTCTCTCAACATCTTCGATCTGACGCTTCTCATGCTCTCTCTTTTTTCTCCTGAGAAGCCGGCGTTCTTCTCTCCTCTTTTGCTCGTAGAGCTCACGAGCAGCTCTTGTCCTTCTTTGCAGCGCCGCTTTCTATGCCTCCTGCTTGGCTGCATGGGCCTGCCTGCATTCTTCGTCAAACCAGGGGTTTCGTTTTGGTGGCTGTGTGAAACCCAGCACATTAGAGGCGGCATCTCTAACTGCATTCTGGCAATGTTGCCACTGGTCTTCGATACTTGATGTTGGCGGCATAGGACTCCTTAAGAGGTTACTTGTCACTCGATCAGAGAAGGATCTGGCGATCTCTTGCAATTGTAGCCGTCCGACGTCGAATTTTCTTGCAGCATTTCTTTGTTTTGGCCGTTGTCGGGATATTCGTAGCACTGCCTTGGCTACGACGAGGTAGTGGTCCGAGTCGATGTTGGCTCCTCGGAAAGTTCGAACATCTTGAATGCTGGAAAAGTGCCTCCCGTCCATCGCAATGTGATCACTGGTTGATGGTTGATTGATCAGGAGATCTCCATGTACCTTTATGGATGTTGAGATGCGGGAACCAGGTGCTTGCTACCACAACATTTCGCCCCGCAGCAAAATCGATCAGCCTGAATCCGTTGTCGGAAGTGGTGTCGTGCAGGCTGTGCTTTCCGACTGTTCTTCCAAAGATGCCTTCTTTTCCCAGCTTAGCGTTAAAACCGCCGAGGACAATTTTCATGTCATAGCTAGGACATTGCTCATATGTTTTGTCGAGGAGCTCGTAGAATTCGTCTTTGGTGTCGTCCTTTTTCTCTTCTGTGGGGGCATGCTTATATTCATTGACGATGATTAATATTTCAGTTAACCTCAAAGGCCTTAAATAGCTCTGCTACAATAGTCATTGGCTCGTTTCGTTTTGTCTCCAGGGTCAGCAGGTAACAACATCGCAATAAAACGCATTTAATCGAAGTGGGTTTTGAAGTTGAATCCCTTGGAACTCATGTAAATGTTGAATGGTTAAATTCATTATAATGCTTTCTATCTTTCTATTAAGATCTCTGAGCATTCACTACAGTAAATGTTCCACAAATTTGCATCATGAGATCATTTGTTGCTTTTTGAATACTGACAAAAAATACGTATACGCCACAGTGATCAAAATTATTCAAACAATAGAAAGATATATTGTTTTGACCAATTTTGATTGTTGGTTTTTTATGGAATTCAATGTTGCTTGCTAGCTATAGTTTTTTTTATGAAACACACAGTTGAAACTGCCCAGTCTGCAAGGCATTCTTAAACTCACAAAAGCAAGTAACTTTCTCTCTTTAGAATTTTAAAAATCACCTTTTCAATACATTCATCAGAAAAAAAAATGATTTCCTCACAACACGGTATCCCTGATGAGCGCATCCCCAACAGCCTGTTTTGACAATGAAACCATCCAGATCCACCGGTTCTAGTTCAACACATCCACATTCATGGTTTCTGATGAATAACCGGCGCCAGGAAGGATATTGATCGTATTAAACATGAAATTTATTTTATTTTTATTCCATGCTCATTTTTTCGATTCTCATGGTTGAGCATGTGTGGCTTTGTGTGTGTTTTTATTTATTTTATTTTAAAGTTCTGTATCGCGGAGGAAAACAAAAACAAAAACAACAAAAAAAAGAACTCAACCAATCTGAAAATTGTATTTACGGGCAAACATTGAAGCATTATCTGGTGTTCCACTCTGGGCTGCCGGGGAATCAGGACGAATTAAAAATTCAACAATGAAACGTTTTCTATTGTTTGACTAATAATGTATTCGCGTTATACACTCGATTGGATTTTAGTATTTGTCAATTAATGAATTCATAGGTAGGGTGTTTTTTTATTTTCTGCTTTAAGCCTTGGGAAGGGTAGGAAGGGGTATTACGAATAAAGCGGAGTTTTTTTTAGGTTTTGAATATTCATTTGGTGTTAAGCGTATGGGTATTGAAATAGTTGAAATTTTTCAAATTTAGTTGTTAAGCGATTGGAGAAGTGGCACTGAATATTTTGGGGTAAAAAATTGGGCATAAGAGTCCACCTTGCTGTGATTAATTTGAACATGAGATAAAAATGAAATTTGAATTCTGAACAAACTAAAACAATTATTCCAATTAATACCTTTTGGCTTATCATTGGATTTGCATTTAGCTTAATTGATGTGTAAAATTATTATTTTTTGATACACACAAATTATTGGGGCGGACAATGCAAATTTAAACGGAAACGTAAACGTTACATTAATTAATTACTTCCTGTTCCTGTCGCTTGCGAGGAGTTACAGAGCGTGTATTTCTATAGCTAAATAAATACTCTAGAGTACATGTTTTAGATTTCAAACTAATTTCATTTTTACTAACAATTAGTTGACGGTCCCGTTGAACGATCCTTCCGTTTTAATTAGGAAAAGTACTGCTTTTGCTTTTGAAAACAAATGTTTGCATAGAACTGAAAGTATTTTTTTAAACTTGATCACTTTTTTGATTCACTTCCATGACAACTCTCAACTTCAAATCACTGCTGAAGACAAATAACCCCACACCTCCAAGAAGGGATACTATTATTTATTCAGAAACTTATACAAAGTAAAATTTTTGTTTGAAAAATTAAATAAAAATGTGGCCTGATTCTAGAACTTTCCAAGTAAAACAAAGATTTACTATTATTTTGAAAACTATAGGCAAAAAACTAACACTTTGTAAAACATTCTTCCATTTGAAAACTAATAACTTTCAGTTTGCCTTCATTCGCCATTTTTCATGAAGGTATGCTGTCGTCGTACTCTTTTCTCATTTACACCGCTCAACTTTACAAAAAGAAAACAAAAAATCAAAGGAAAACTGTTGATTTTAATTTAGCAACACACATGCACCGTTACCAACCTCATCCGGATCCGACCACATCAGACCTACCATAACCAGTAACTTGGTGTTGCAGTTGTTCCTTCCGAATTTCACCTACCAAACCCATTAGTAAACTCTCGAGCATTTCTCGTACACGTATTGTAATTTCAGAATGCACTGGTAATTGCTGTACAATTACAATCCTTCCCTTACGTTACGACGACAAAGTATATACGCCCCTCATAGCTTATATGCCCTCTGTACTGTAAGCCATAAACCAAAGAGACGGTTGGAACATGTATGTATGTAAGAAGGACAACGACTTCAACGTGCTTCAAAGCATCAGGTGTATACTGTGCATAGTGTATCTGAATCCGCATTGAGGTGTACCGCACCTCCAAAACAGTACAGAGCTGAATATTGTTGCAGGAGAAGAGAAAGAGCAAGGTCAGCAATTCCATGGGGGCTGATGATGTGCACTGTTATTAGACTTCTGCCGCATATACATTCATTTGTGTTGCTGTGTGGCTCCTTTAAACATGCGGTTGAGCAATATAGACAATAACAATTATAATCTGCAACCACCTGCAGAAAAATACCAAAGAGTTAAGCAAGTCTCATTGGGTGTTGAACGAACGGATACAGAAGTACCTGCGAATTGTGTCAGTAAAATAATAAAAAGTTTGAAATAAAACTTAATCAACAAACACATGAGACAGTATAGTTTTGGAAAATGATTTTTGTTTTGGAGCTGGTTGTAGTTTGGTAATCACCAAAAATGACAACACGTTTTAATTTTGTTCATGTTTGGAAAATGGAACTGTTGATTTTGTGATAGGTAACTAAAATAAGTCGATTTAGAGATATTTAAAATTTTATCCTGAATTTTAGAAGTTATTGGGACAGTAAGAGGTGTCATGTTGGAAGCGCACTATCTTTTTCGCCATTTAGGGCGCTTTTTCCTTCAATCTGGTACGGAATCGGCCTAATAGTTTGGGAAAGTATATCCGGGCTATTAATGAACGAATCTGTGGGCAAACAAGGGATGAATCCGGCTAGTATATTTGTGGTAGATATACCTGTGTGCAAAATAATAGCAGTGGTTCAACTATCTTTCCTTTAATGAAAAAAAACAAGTTTCCCTTTATAGTACATATATTTGTTAATCGACTTTAATATTTTCTAATATTTAAATAAAACACCGAGAGCTGAGCTGATGACCGCACCGTTTCGCATCCAATTTGAAACTGTCTTTATTTTCATATTTTAAACAAGAAGGAGAAGATAAAAGGAAAAGAGAATAGCGTTTGTACAATGGAAGTAGGGGTAAAGTCTATAAATAGCATAAGCAGAAATAACGATCTGTTGTACATATGTATATTTTGAAATGACAATCGGTTTATGTTATTGTATCAGTAAGAGTAATTGTGTTAGGAACTAAAATACAGAAAGATATTATACAACGACAATAGGATAGCATGCAGTATCTCACACAGTAGTAACTACTACAATTCGGCCATCCTGACCTTTGAGATCACCTGATCTTTATCTATTTTTTACAATTTTTCTTTCTTTTATCAATTTTTCTAAGCCACGGTTTCATATTGCCGACCGCCCACACTCCTTGGTAGGGTAACCTTGTTTGTTGGAAATTTTCAACATCTCTAAGTACGTATCTATCGTTTCGCAATACTTTCGTAACCTCGTAAGGTCCCCGGAACTTTGGTATCAGTTTCTTAGACGCGCCAGGATGTGAATCGAAATTTTTAACCATGACAAAATCGCCAGCTTTATAAACGTTTGGTTTGCATCTTTTTCTATCTACATATTGTTTGTTATATGCCTGAGTGTTTTTTTGTTCTTCTATTGCTTTTTGTCTTACCTTCTTAAGATCCCGTTTCTCTCCTAATCTTTCTATTTCTATCAATTTATCCTTGAGTTCGTCTGAACACTTTCCTTTTTGGTCTACTCCAAACAGCATTACACTAGGGTGTTGCTTAATCGTTCGATTCACCGTATTATTAAAAGTATGTTCTACCTTGTCTAAGACATGATCCCAAAACAATCCCTCTTCCGGTTTCACTAACTTAGCCAACATAGGCCCTAAACTCCTATTTACTCTTTCAACCTGACCGTTCGCTTGAGGCGATCCCGTTGCAACTTTGACATGTCTAACATTCCTAGCTATCAAAAATTCTTTAAACTCAGTTGAAGTGAAACAGCTCCCTCTATCTGACACTATACATTTCGGTACGCTATATGCTCTAAAGTAGTCTTCTAGTGCTCTAACAACCTCTTTGGTATTCGTCGTCTTTGTTGAATACAACCTTACGAACTTAGTAAAAGCATCAACAACCACTAACACATGTTTTTTGACAGATCTAGAATTGTCTACCGGTCCATAATGATCTATGTGTATGACTTCAAACGGTATCTTCCCTTTTGGGATGTTGTGAAGGAAACCCTCCTCTTTACCTTGTTTGGCTGAATAAACTATACACTTTAAGCAATTTTTTATATGCGATCCTATTTTCTCTCTCATATTGGGGAACCAATAACTTTTCGAAATTAACTCACAGGTTTTGTCTGTACCTACATGACCCATTTCATCATGGTATTTGTATAAAACATGATCAATCATGTCTTCGGGTACTAAAAACACGATGGTACCATCATTCTTCTTTTTATACACCACTCCGTTTCTCATCTCATACGATTTACTTTCAGTCTCCTCTAACATTTGCTTAATCTTAACAATTTTACTATCTTTGTTTTGACATATTATCAAGTTTTCTTCGAACGTATTTGTTTCTATTGTCAACACATTCGTTGACCTACTTAACGCGTCTACATGTTGCATTCGACTTCCTGCTCGATGTTCTAACACCATTTCATAATTTTGTAACTCTAACGCCCACCTGGAGATTCTTGGATTGAGTTCTTTCCTCTTCAACGTTATCGTCAAAGAATTGCAGTCGGTCACCACCTTGAACCGTCTCCCTTGCAAATAAATCCTAAATCTCTCTAGGGCATACACTATCGCTAACGTTTCTAACTCGAAGCTGTGGTATTTGGCCTCCGCATCCGTAGTCCTTCTAGAGTAGTAAAAAATCGGATGAAATTTCCCATCCTGTTTCTTTTGAAGCAGTATGGCACCAAAACCTATGGCACTTGCGTCGCAATGTAATTCTGTTTCGTCTTTAGGATCATAAAGTGCCAGTACCGGAGTTTCTACTAGCTTTTTCTTTAGCGTCTCGAACGCATGCAATTGTTCTGGTCCAAAGTTAAACTCTCTGTCTTTTCTGACCAAGTCGTACAAAGGCTTGGCTATTATCGAGAAATCTTTGACGAATCTACGAAAATATGAGCATAAGCCTAGAAAACTTTGTACCGTGTGAACTTTTTGTGGTATAGGGAAATCCTGTATCGCTTTAATTCCTCTATCGTCTGCCTGTATCCCTTGTCCCGTGATCGTAAAACCTAGATACTTAATCTTCTGCTGTAGGAACATACACTTATCCTCTCTTAACTCCAACTGATTTTCTGTCATTCTTTTAAAAACTTCTCCAAGTATTCTAAAGTGTTCTTCATAACTTTTTGTTGCGATCATTATATCATCTAAGTAGACTATAACTTCATCATTTCTAATCATGTCTGAGAAGATCCTATTGATGTGTCTTTGAAAAGTCGACGGAGCATTTTTTAACCCAAACGGCATTCTAAGAAATTCGTATTGACCCAGCGGCGTAATGAAAGATGTGTACTTTATAGAATCTTCATGCATGTAAACATGGAAAAACCCATTCTTCAGATCCAGTTTTGAAAAAATCGTTTTGTTGGCTAGCCTATCTAACAAATCGTCTATAATAGGGATTGGATAACTATCCTTTGCTGTTATCTTATTTAACGTCCGAAAATCAATACACATTCTGATGTCTCCCGTCTTTTTCCTCACTAACACTATCGGCGAAACGTATTCCGACTCACTTTCCCTAATATAACCTTTTCTTAGATATTCATCTAACAACGAACTGAGTTCACCCTTTTCTGCATAAGAAAGTCTACGTGGACGACAATGAAAAGGTTTAACATCGTTGAGGACAAGGCTCATCTTTGTTTTGACTGTAGGTTCCGTGGGGCGATCGGCGTACAAATAATTTTTTTTATATAATTCGATCAGTTTTGTTTTTGTTTCAAAATTAACATCATTATCTATTTCTAACTTGACATCCATCTCGTCTTTATACTCAATTGACATAAGCTGTCTTTCAAATTCGCTCTGACTATCTGTTGTTATATTTTCTTTTGACTTAATTTCAATTTTTTTCTTTATGTCGGTAATTAATTTAAACTTCCCTTTTCTTAAAAAATCCCTTCCCAAGATTGCCTCATATCCAGTTGCCTCATCATCTACAATAATCAAATTAACTTCAATTCCAATTTCTTTCTCGAAAAAAATTACACCAGACACTACTCCAAGAACTTTTTATTTACTTTTATTTATTCCGTAGTAATTTTTTGTTTTTATTACACAACTACAACAATTTTTTTTAATGACATCCGGAATTCGTGACGTCTTTACCATGCTTATAGGGCTTCCGGTATCTATGAGGCAATCTAGAGAGATTTTCACATCATTATGTGAATCAAAACTAAATAAAAAATTTCTTACAAAATCGTTTGACTCCTCCTCTTCGTTCAGTTGATGAACCCTTTGTGCTAATTTCCGTTGGGGACAAGCAGCTACTATGTGTCCCTTTTCCCCGCACGCGTAGCAAACACCATACTCTCTCTTTGGCTTACGGCAAACACTCGCAACATGTCCCATTGAATTACAGTTGTAACACC
Organism: Sphaerophoria taeniata; assembly: GCA_943590905.1. Lineage (NCBI taxonomy): Eukaryota > Metazoa > Arthropoda > Insecta > Diptera > Syrphidae > Sphaerophoria > Sphaerophoria taeniata. The sequence goes on from OX016541.1 coordinate 34,955,487, forward strand.
TTACCGTGTCGTATGGCCTTCTCGATACTGTTGTCGTTGCACTCGTAGTCGATCCCGTTGCTGTTGGTCTTCCCTCCATCTCCTTTGCGCATTGTTGTATTCTGTGGAACGATCTGTATAATCCTGCTTTTGTCGTGAAGTTGCTAACCAGAGCGTGTAGTCTCAGATTTTCATACGAAAAACCTTCGATTATGTACTCAACTAGTTCTTCCTCATCCAAGTCCAGTCCAGTCGCCAATCGGTTTTTGTCCAAATAGTACTCGTCGAAACTTTCCGTTGTCTTCCACTGTCTTGCCTCGAACCGTTTCCTGACTACCATCCTGTTTTCTTTCTTCGTGAAATCGTCTCTTAGACTTCCACACAACGACTCGACATTCAGGCACAAAAAATTTGGTTGTGCATTCAGCCACTCCTCTGCCTTGCCTTTTAACTTGGTGACAAACAGCGTGCGCAACATTTCATCGGAAACGTCGTACATTTGTTTTACGTTCATTAGCTGTGTCAACCAGACTTCAACGTTTGCTCCACCATCGTATTCAGGCACTAATTCTTTATACATAGTATACTGTTGCACTGCCAGGCTGCCGGTCGTCACTCTAGTTGTCATTTGTGCTGTTGTTGCCGTCATCGAACTCGTTTTCACTCCAGTTGCCACGGTTGAATTTGTCGTTGCTTCAGTTGCCTCCTCAGTTGTCGCTCCCGTCGTCGTCACCGCTGTCGCACTTTTTTCTGCTCCCGTTGTCTCTTCAATTGTCGTTCCCGTTGTCGTCACCACCGTTGAACTTGTTTTAACTCCAGCTGCCTCTTCGGTTGTCGTTCCCGTTGTCGTTCCCGTTGTCTTTTCCGTCTCTTGTCTTTTCTGTTTGCTCAGCTCTGCCATCATCTTCAATAGTTCGTTCTCCCTCGCTATTATTTCTCTTCGTAACAACTCGTTTTCCTTTTGTCTTTGTTGCCTCTCTGTTGCTGTTTCCTCTTCCTCAACCTCTTGCTGTTCATCATTGGACTCGTTTTCTTCTTCACCGTCGTCGGCTTCTTCGTCGTTGTCGTCAAGCAAGTTTTTTTTCTTCATTTGCCGTTCGTTTTGGTGGAGGCAAACCGCGTTGTTCTACTGGTATCTCGTTCAAACGCACAGCTAAAGTTGGTTTCGTACCAGCGCTTGATTTGCCTAAGCGCTGTAACCACTCGCGCAGCTGGGCAGCTGTGTATTCAGACACATCGATCATTTGTTCCATTTTCTTTTTCTTTCTTTTTTTGAGCTGATGACCGCACCGTTTCGCATCCAATTTGAAACTGTCTTTATTTTCATATTTTAAACAAGAAGGAGAAGATAAAAGGAAAAGAGAATAGCGTTTGTACAATGGAAGTAGGGGTAAAGTCTATAAATAGCATAAGCAGAAATAACGATCTGTTGTACATGTGTATATTTTGAAATGACAATCGGTTTATGTTATTGTATCAGTAAGAGTAATTGTGTTAGGAACTAAAATACAGAAAGATATTATACAACGACAATAGGATAGCATGCAGTATCTCACACAGTAGTAACTACTACACCTTTGACTTATTAATTAATTTATTGGTTTTGAATTATTCCATACTTTATGTTTTAATATATACAAAAAATTAAAAACAATATTTCAATAGCTTAGTTGATAAATATTACAAAATTAAGAAAATAAATTAAAAACGGCTGTGCATTAAAATAGCAGTGCTCCAGATAATGTCTTATAAGAACTTAAAAAAAAAACAATAATTCACTTAAATTTTCATTACGATTTAATATTTTTTTGTGTGACCTTTATTTGCGAGGTCAGAAGCACAACGACGACAACGAAGAATTAACCAAACACATGCATCTTTCTTGTGGAATGCTTTCCCATGTTCTTTTCACTGCGCTCCACAATTCAGCAACATTTCTTGGTTTTTCCTTCGCAACACCTTCCTTAACATTCGCCCACAAGTTTTCGATGGGGTTTAGGTCCGGCGATTGCACAGGCTACTCAAGCACATCAATTTTGTTAGTCGCAAACCAATTTTTTGCTAACCTGCTGGTGTGTTTGGGGACATTATCCTGCTGAAACGTACAAGTTATTGGCATGTGCCATTCGGCATAAGGAAGGATGATACGTTCTGCAGGATATCAACATAAATTTTGGCGTCCATGATATCCTTTATCCAAAAGATAGGCCTTGTTTCGAAGTAGGAAAAACAACCTCAAACAATTATTTTAGCTCACAGGTCATTTCGTTCTTTGTGACTGAGTAACGGTTTTTTCAATGAAAACCAACGCCAATTAATCTGCTAGCTTTATGAATCTAATGACAATGACTAGTTAGACAAAGACTGTAATTTAAATTTTGTACAGGCAACGCACAAGAACGAGACGATTACGATTACCTATTACATATTTCTCAACTTTGGGAAGCACTGCTATTTTTTTGCACACAGGTGTATGTACACTTTACACTTTGATCGAAAATGCTTTGACGCGTCAGCCCAAATGATATTGATGAACGATATGAAAATGAATTGTATGAAGTGAGACGTCAAATTCTAGTATAAAATCCGAGTACTCTAAAATAGAATGGACGGGTAAATAAAAAAGAAGTCAAAACTGTTGTTTGCTTACTGGAGTTATAACTGTGATCAGCGAGAAGGTCAAAAAGAGAACACTTTGATTTTCTTTTTCCCTCGTTGGGTGTATCAGTTCCACTTGTATGCAGTACTACCTCTCACCTCTCAGCTCTCACGTGCAATATTATAACGGATGTTTTTTTTCGAGGTATAGAACTTTAAGTTGGCATTACTTTTCAAGACGGCGATCGATTTAACAGCTTTTTAGCTGTAAAGTGATTTATTCTCAGTTTAGTTTGGCAATTCATCATCAATAGACTCACGCCTGAACAACGCTTGCAAATTGTGCAATTTTATTTCGAAAATAATGGTTCTGTGCGGAATACGTATCGCGCACTACGTCCATTTTATCGTCGAAAAAATCGTCCATCAGAGCAGTTAATTCCATTAACCATGCAACGTTTTCGCACCACGTTTACTCTAATTGATAACTTGTATCCCCAGAGACACTGTACGGTGCGTACAGAAGAAGCTATTGCTACTGTAGAGCGTAGCATTGAGGAAGATCCGAATGAGTCCATCCGCCATCGAGCACAGGAATTGGATCTGTGTCCATCACCTTTATGGAAGATTTTGCGGAAGGATCTTGTTTTGCGTGCTAACAAAATCCAACTCGTGCAAGAATTGAAGCCAAACATGTCACACAGCTCGTGCCACAATCGATTTATTGAAAGACACGTTTGATGACCGCCTAATTTCACGTTTTGGACCTGTGAATTGGCCTCCAAGATCTTGTGATTTAACACCGCTAGACTATTTTCTCTGGGGTTTATGTAAAGTCATTGGTCTATGCGGATAAGCCACAACATTCGCCGTGTTATTGCCGATATGCGGCCACAAATGTTGGAAAAAGTCATCGAAAATTGGACGTCCAGATTGGACTACATCCGAGCCAGCCGTGGCAATCATGTGCTAGAAATTATATTTAAAATGTAATGCCACAAGATTATCTTTCGAATAAATAAAAAATCATGTCAATAGAATATTCCATCGTTGTTTTATTTCATTTTAAAATTCAATACCTGTAAAAAAAACACCCTTTATTATGTCAATGCATATTTTAGCTAGATGAATTTCTTGGAGATAAATTAGGACGTGGCATAAGGATATTTTACAAGAGGAATGAGAATTTGACTGAAGATTTGACTGCGTTTTTTTTTCAAATGGTATTGTGAAGCGATTGTATGTCGTATCGAAATGATTAAGGTGTCATTATGTAGACAAAAACTGTTTCTAAAAAACTATTGGAGCACAATTTCTTCGTTTCTCAGTAGTAAAGGCTCAAAGACGCCAAAATGTCCAAAAATCGTACTTTTTCAAAGAGAATTCCATCAAAATAAAAACATTTTTCGCTAACATTTCTTAATGAGCATAAAATTCGACATTTAAACTGTATAACTATTGGAGAAAAAATTATCTTTTTAAACAAAAAAGAATTAAAAAATTATGAATACAATTTGTATTATTGATAAGCAATTTTTCTTATGATGCGATATTTATTTTTTTTAATTCTCTTCATATATTTAACACGTACTTGTTCTCAACACATAGCAATCAAAACATTTTGAAAAAACTTTGATCAAACACATTTTATTTCGAAATTAAGAGATAGCTAAATCTGCCTAAATTTGAAAATTCAAATCAGTAACGGCTGGCGGAAGTCACGATACTCATAGAAAGCTGATTCTCTTTCTCTTAGCAAGATGCATTTAGTTCAAAATTTGTCGTCTGCAATTGGGTGGTGCTTCAAGCAGTAAGAATTTTCAGTTTCAGTCCGGAACACTCTTGGTTGAGATTTTTTTAGATTTGTTTAATTTCGTATTATTTGTTTTAGGTTGAGATTTTTTTTAGATTTGTTTATGGTAGAGGTACAGCTTTTTGGAAAAAAAATCGACATTTGCCTTTTGAACACTGAATTATTTTCGTTCTGAAAAAAAGAGAAAACAAATCTACAGCGTTTATATGCAATAAAGTGTAGTAAAAGATTATAGTTTAAAATTCGTGGCATGGACAATCTGGAACTGACTGATTTCATAAAAAAGCAATTGCTGAAGTGAATAATTGGAACAAAAAATTAATTAGTCCTTTTCTCCATGATTCTCAGCATTTCGTGTGTCATAATTTAAGAATTTCCTCAAAAGAATCGCATGTTGTACTAATTTTTAAGGAAGCATTACAACTATATGGTCTTTTTATAAGTTTAATAGCATAGAATTAATCTCTAGAGCCAATATAGCTTTTTGTTCTTTTTCTTTTAAGTCATTAAGAACTTCTGGAAAACTAAATTTCATGTCCCTCTTGTTTTATCGATTTCCTTGAACAAATTGCCGTTTCATCTCCCAACTTTTATGTTTCGCAAACACGGCAAGTGGAGGAAAATACATTTTTCTTTGCAATTTTCAAAATAATGTCTACCTTCAACTAAGTGGACATACCCTTTGATTGCTACTTGGTTTTGGTTATTCTTTACAGTTTTCTTTTTCGGCAGAACTGACATGCATAGAGGATTTATCAGGCCAACAATCTGTGTACCCATAAATTTTTACCTCAGAGCGGTTTGAGGTTGTGAGATTGAAGTGCACATATGGGAATTTAAACCTACTTCAATAAGTCAAATCCGTCTATTCGTTTCGTAACACAACAAATTGGCCAACAAACAACTTTAACTCATTTCAAGATGAAATTTTCAAAACTCACTTTCCCGAAAAGCAGATCAACTTTATGGATTCCCTCAAAACTAACCCAAAATTTCGTTTGAATCTGTTTTTAACCTTATTGTGGTGCACACTGCACTATATCCCTTCCCCATAATTTGATTGCTCACTAACAAAACGAACCAAAGAAAAATGAAGAAAATAACAACCGAATTCCAGATTCCTTGGGTTTCCTAACCATTAGGTAAATCCACACCAACAAGAAGATACATTCATTCAACATCGCCAAAACATTCCCCCGTTTTTGGTAGATTTACAAATGTTTCCATCCTGCAGACGAGACGACCAGCATTATGATAGAGTATATGGTTATAGTTTGGTTCTTGTTGTACTCCACCGTGTTGTCGCCCACCAAGTTGGCTCTCCAAAACTCTTCATCATTCTTGGGAAAATCGTGAAATATTCATACAAGGCAAAGGTTAAACACGAACAGCCATTCCTCCCTTCCATAAAACTGAAAACCGACCAAGTCAGCGAAAAATCACGAAACTGTGTAGAAGGTCGGTGTCGGTGTAACATAGCCCTTGGCGTTGCTATTTTAATGGCGGGCGGGGAGCATGGATGTCAGATTTTCGCATTCCATGTTGTACGGTGCATATTATAGTCCATAAGTCCAAATTTAGCACTTTTGTTGTTGCCATTGGAGTGTTGCATGATTAATTCAATTAAAATAACAGTCGCAGTGGAAATGAGTATGAACATTGAACAAGTCATATAATGTATGTATGTATAAAGGAATTTATAACGTTGTAATAGCTTTCAAACTGTGCTTCGTCATTAGAAAAAGCAAGAGGAGATTACTTGTTCTTGAAGTTCCTAAATGTCAGATGAATGAGTGACCAGACTAGACCTGCAAATAGTTTGCAAAATAGAGTCCACGTTATGCAGGAATAACTTTAAAATATCTTCTATTAACCCTGGGTTACACACTTCAATTTCTACAGTTGAAATGGTTTGAGAGGAAGAAATGGCAGACTCTCTCTCTCTGCTGTGCCTCAAGTCTCAACTTATTCGTTACGAGGACTTTGTTGAGTCAGACTCAAATAAATCTTGGTGAGATATCTTGGCTAATGGCGCTTCTGTTTTGGCGTTAGTCACATTACTTCAATAGGTCTTTCTGCAAACATAATATTTCTAGATGCTTTCAAAATTGTTGAGTGCCGATTTCGAACCATTCCATACTCAAGCAATTTTTCTGGTAACTTTTTCTGTTGTTCTTTAATAGAAAAACTGATACGAGAATTCGAGTGGTGTTTCAAAATAAATTATAAATTATATTGGTAAGTTATGGTTTTTTCTTCGGGGAAAACGACCCAAGTTTTGAAAAAGGCAGACACAATTACACAAAATATGAAGGTAATTAAGGAGTGTAAACATTATGTTGTATATTTCGTATTTTAATACAAATACAATGAAAATGTACACTCGGGCGTATACGTGCTTTTTTAATAGGTTTCTTACTTTAAGTTTGTGGCCATTACGTATTTTTGTACCAATAATACACTTTAGAACTAGCTTATTTCTTCGATCATCTGCCTCAAACAAGACTTTTTCAGTGACAAAATGAGGAGGATCCTTACGGGATTTATTGTACTTTGAAGATCTATCCTTAACATTTAACTAGATCTGCCAACCTAAGAAATAAATGATTTCGCAAATAGTCTTGGCTTGTTGGAAAAGTTTGGTTAGGAAAGCGTTTTGTCCTCTGGTATTTATCGAAATGTTTAATTTAAGCAAGTTCGTCTACAATTTCACTTATTGGTTCTCTGCTTTCTGGGATTTTATTAATGGCACAAGTTAAGAAAGAGTTGAATGGAACCTCTCTTTAGTAGAGTTTCCATTTGAGATTCAAGCACAAATATTATGCAAACGTTTATCATAAGCAGAGAAATAAATACTATTTGTAAAACTGATTTTGGATTGGTTGACTTTTTCTCCTGAACAAGGCCCATGCCCATCATGCAAATGTTGAATTAAGGCAAAAAAAAGACAGCAAGCACGACAAAGAGCACATTAAGATGACGAACACCAATAATATGTTTCCTAAACACTGTCGTTGCCAGTATGTTGCTTACTTTAAGGTTTAATCGTTTTGGAGAAATACAAAAAGAAATATTCTTATTGAAAAAAAATTTATTCTGAGAACTAAAACTTTTCAGAAAATTTTATAAAAATAGCAAGACCCATTCGAAAAAAATATAAGTATACAGTCTTGATCACAAAAAATGAACAAGAGAGACGCGGTGACATGAAATAACGCCCAACGAAATAAGGCCCCACCTTAAATGCGGCTTTATTTCCATGAAGAAATCGGAATAACACCCGACAGGCCTTATTTCAATTGCATTGTGGAAATAAGGCCACATTTTACATGGAAATAAGGCCGCATTTCAAGAAGATAAAAATAATGGCCGACTATTGTGGCTAATAAGTGCCGAATTTCATTTTGCGACTACTGACCCACTATGCTGATTCATTTTTCCAGAAATCTATTTCAAGGTTTCCGACCTTCGCGATTAAGTCTATGTGACGTTAAAAAAACATTATCCAATGCAAACGTTCTTCTGCATTCTGGGATGTAAAATTTCTGTGAAGGTACGGCATTCTACAAGTACACTATACATGAAGTCAGAAATTGAATCTTATTGCAACTATCTATCACCTAAAGTAACCAAGCTGTTTCAATTACATTTAAAGCTGCATCAGAAAGATGGATGGACACAAGCGGAAAAAATTTTGCCCAAAAGAGAATTCGCGCGATTTTTTTTATTTTCACACCCCAAATTGATTCTCTTTTGGGCAAAATTATTTCCGCTCGCTTCGCTCGCAATTAAATCAAATCGATCTTGAATTTTTCGTATCAGCCTCATCTTCAGTCGAAATTCAAAAAGATGCTGAAAATGAATACCTAATTGAAATTCTTGCAAAAATCTTTCTTTGCATTGTAGGATGTGTAGTGGTTGCTTTTCCAAATAAAAGGAAACCTCAACAGCTTTGAAAAATGAATTGCTCTGACCATTTTGTCGACGGCTAATGAAGAAACGTGGTCCTAATTATTTGTAAGATTTTTTTGTAGTGTAGTATACATACAGGAATTTACGGTTTTTATTTATTTTTTTAGCATGAACATTCGTTGTTTCACTTTTTTTGTTATTTGGACTCTTGTCCCATTAAAAGTAAAACCTAATTGGGACTATTGACCCACCATAGTGGATTAATAATCCCTAAATCAAAGTCGGCACTAATGACCCTCCATTGTAGATCAGAAGTTCCGAAAACAATTTTCGTGAATTCTGATCTCGGAACGAGTTTCCCTGCGCCAACTTTCTAATCAAAACAGAAAAACCGAAATAAGGCCCCACGGGCATTATTTCTAAGTTGCAATGGAAATAAGACCGCAGCCCTTGTAGGGGTCTTATTTCCATATGAAATGGAAATAAAGCCCTATGGGGCCTTATTTCGTCGGGCGTTATTTCACGTCACCGAGAGACGCTTCTACTCCTGGAAACATAAATTAAAATTACTTAAATTTAACCGTAAAGACCACATAATTTTGCTATGAAACCTAAATTATCTATTCCTTTCTTACGCAAGTTTATTTAAATATTTTTATTTGTGTTTATTAAATTTTTCAAATATTAAACAAAAGAAATAGGTACAAACGTTACTTAATACAAAAGAAAAAGAGCTTACGGAGAGTACTTTCCACAGTACTTCGTGAGATATTGAACAGTAAAAATTTCAAAACCCGTAATTGACTCACTGCGCTGGTCACCAAAAGTAGATTTTCATATATTGTAAATTCCAATTTTTTCATTCAGTGGGCGCCCCCCACTTCCTTAAAATGTTCGAAAGACGATTAAATTCGAAATTCTGATAGTGTTTCGGATGAATATAACAGAAAATATTTGTACAAGATTGTAGTTTCATATCAGGGCGTGGTTTCCGCCCACTTTCTCAAAATGGTCTTAGGATGTTGAAATTCATAGTTGCGGTAGGGTTAAGGAAACGAAATCTCTATCTCTTAAAATTAATGACAAAGTCGTGCCAAGTCTAAGATTCCGTACTGCCATTTCTTTATTATTATAGCGTTCTGGTCAAAGGTTCTCAAAAAGGGCCCTGATGAAATGGTTCGGGATGGTTCGGCAGTGTTTTCTTCGCGATCGCCTTGGCGTTCCCCGATATTAAATATTTTAAATCATACAAGATAATACAACAATTTCAAAAGAAAATAGAAACTGAGCACAAATTAAGTTTGAATGAAAATTTACAAGTTCACCTGTCATGTTTACGTTTGATGCGTGATTAATTACATTTTGAAAACTTGAACAGTAAACTTGTAAATTTTTATTCTTACTAGATTTGTGCTCATTTTCTATTTTCTTTTGAAATTGTTGTATTATCTTGTATTATTTAAAATATTTAATATTACTACACTTTTACTCCTTTGTACCTACTTAGTTCTATATTTTGCCCGCGGAACGGTTACAGCTTACAAGCATGGTTTTTTTTCGCAACAAATGTCGACTTCAAATTGCAGGCGATACGAGTTCGCGGTGTGTCTGTAATACTCATTCAATTGAATTACTACAACAGTTGATTAATTTAAGACTGGGTTTCCGTTTTTCTTGAACTCCGAGCTCGTGTAAAAGCATGCACGAGTGTTAGTGAATATTTCCCTTTCTTTTTTTTTTATTTCCGTCTCACATAGCCACTTGAAATTTCTAGTTTTCTAGTTTTTGTTTTTTTTTCTCACTCAGAAGTCAGAATTCAGTTTCAGTGAGCGATATCGATATGTAAGAAATGAGTTTCGCTTACGAAGGTCCACAAAATAGGGATGAAAAAAAGAGGTATTTTCGCATGTGTCTATTTACTATGTGGAATTGTGGACTGTGGTGTGGACATACACAAAAATGCATCTACATTCTACATATGTACGTATTATGTTATGTGCACTTAGAGTAGGCGTAGCATTCATGAATTGTTGTTTTTCTTTTTTCTTCGCAAATTTTTTAATTTGGGATTATGATGGTTTTGAGTTTCGATGACATTTGTGTTCGAATTGTTTCTTTTTTGGGGTCCTGATGAACGATTTTAATTTTTCTTTGGTTTCATCTTTATATTTATCTATCTATAAAAGGACGTAGGGGTACTTTTTGACAAGCTATGAACAATTAAAAAAGTTCAAGACGACATTTTGATCAAACATGACTTTACGATGATAGAAAAATCAAAAAAGTAATTGCCTTTTATCTTTCCTTGCCTAAGCAAAAGTTACCCAATTGTCTTCAAAAAACAAAAAAGAAAACAAAACCCTTTACATAATCCTAAGAAATGGCACACACCAACACGAAAAAAAAAGATCGTTTCCTCATTGCGTAACAGGTTTGTTCTTCTTCTAAAAGAATATTACGATCCCATCAGCGGCATCAGCATAGAGAAACGAGAGGAAAAAAATGTCATTGCTACAAAAAACATAAGCAAAACAAAAAAACAAACAAGAAACAAACCCCTTTACATAATCCTAAGAAATGGCACAAACCACCACGAAAACAAAGATTATTTCCTTATTGCGTAACAGGTATTTACTTCTCAAGCCCTTGCACTTGACTCATTAAAAAAAAAAAACGCGCATTTACATAAATATTTGAAATGTATGCATGCAAATATGACAAATGTAGGTAGGTATTCAAAACAACTTTTTCATCGAATACCTACAAAGTACATAGTAAGTGATCATAATTGCCTATCTATATGTCTGCATCTGCATATCATAAACATTCCAGAAGTATAAAAAATGAATTTTCATTCTCAAACGAATTCTATGAGAACGTTTGGTATGAGGAATTTTTTCTCTATCCTATGAAAAAAGAAAAAGAAGAAGAAGAGAATGAAATATAAAAGAACGCCACCTAGTTCCATTCGTTTGAACTGAGTACCTTAGTGTGTGTGAGCAAACGCGATATTCCTTGTAAAAATGTAAAAAAATACCCATTTTCGAATATTAATATAAAATAAACGGGTAATCGTAAAATTATTTTAGTTTCTGATTTCTATATAAAAAATATGAAAAAAAAAATTAAAAAAATATATTTGAAAATATTGTTTGCTGCATTCTCCTCATAATTGATACACAAATATTGACTTTTTTAAATGCATTTTTAAATATGTTTTAATTTTTTTCTTTTTTTTTCTAAAAACGTTACTGAGTCGAAGAGATATTCAATTTTCATAAAAAAATACTTTTGTTGTTGAGTAAAAATAAATGGGGCTGGAATCTTGTTCACCGCAGAATATTCTAAGAAAAACATGCAATTTTTTACTTTGCACTTGAAAAAAATTTAGTAAAATAATTTATAAAAAAATTAAAAAATTAATGTGATATAATGTACATTTCGACAGTGTAAAAAAAATATTTTCAATTTTTATCTTTATTACTTTAGAAATTATTCCAAATAATTCACACCTACTTTTGCTAAATTTTCCCCATTTTTCGTGTTTTCGTTAATTTTTTTTGACGAAACTGGACAAAATATTAAAAAAAAGCCACGTCACTGAATCGTGAGACATTTAAAGAATAGATAAAAAATATAAAAAGAATAAAAAATTAATTTTTTAGGTAACAAAACTGTTCCACCGCAAACGTCTCCAAAAATTTCATAATTTTTCGTTATGCATGACCCTTTTGGGATGAAATACATTTTTAATATTTTTTTTTAGCTTATTAACTTCTTAGCTTATTAAATGTATAATCTATAGTCGTTGATTTCATTTAAATATTCGGAATATTTTGGGAGCTACACAGTTTTGCGCAAAACACCAACGAAATTTTCAATGGGAAACCCAGCCTTAAAGTTTTATAAATTAACAAAATTTATTTTTTAAAACAACAGTTTTTTAAATATGCTTTCAAGCCACATACTGTTATTTTACCATCTGCTTATAAGAATTAATTTAAAAATGCCAGGTAGGTATGTACATAATATAGAACGAAAACAAGAATAATAAAATTATATTTTTGATTTTGAATAGATTTTACTCAATACCTAAACTTGTTCATGCGTCTCATGCCAAGTACCAAGTATATTACTTCAAGACAAACCAAAAAACACTCAACGGTCACCCTTACATCTATTATTATTCTTAAACTAAGTGAAAAGCTACAAATGAAAAACACAATTTTCCATTTTATTTAGTCCGCCTTGAGAATAACGATAACGTTCATGGTTATGCTTATGATTGCAATGATGATGATGATGCAGATGTTGCAAATAATATTCTCTATTTTTGTCTGTTGTCAGCCAAAAATGCATTTAACGTTTATTCTAATTTGTTTACTCCTTCCTTTTACCATCATAAATAAAAAAAAGAAAATGACATTTTGAAGTTCATCTTCGTTCAATAATTCAAACAAAAATGAGAATATTTGTCAATGCAAAAGTTAGAAATAGAACTTATTTTCTTGTGTTCGCAACTCCCTCGAAAGTGACATCCTCTAGAGAAATTGAAGGCAAGCAGCCAGACTAGACTAGAAGACATTAAATAGAAAAGTTTCTGTATGTGGGGTTGTTTTTTTCCCTTTTCGTAAACAGGAATAGGGTGAAAACTTGAACCTACTACGACACGAGACGGTGAATACAAAAACAAAAATGGATAAAAAATATATAATAGAAATATGAATAAAAGTTTTTCGAAGGACGACCGACACGACACGAGTGCGATGGTACTGTGAGTGAACCACACATCCATGGACTGTATTTTTTTGCTCGTCCTATCAAAATAACATTATTTGAAAACTTTTAAGCGGCAAGAAATTGTTCTATGGTTATTGAAATTGTAAGTATGGCAGTTGGGATTTTTTGTTCACGTCCGTGTCTTTGTTGTTTTCCAAACCACCCAATTTCATGGGATCGTAAGCTTGGGTTTTTTTTTGTCGTTGTCCCTGATTCGATGAGGTCCTCGCCTAGATGTGACCCTTAGGATGTAACAGGTTTTCTCTTCTCCTTACTATGTGTCAATTTAATGCAACCGAAAAAAAGCAACAGTGCTAACAGTCAAAGTCAGCGGGAGCAGAATTAAGAACCGTTACAACAGCAAAAACCCCAAGACAGCCAGGTGAAACTGTGTGTTTGTGGTCCCGTGGAGCAATAAAAGTTTTTTTTTTATGTTCTGCTGGTGAAGGTCATGTATCATAAGGGATGAAAGAAGATACAATTTGGGTAGGGAACACAGTTTCCCACCTACACAAGGGCCTTTTAAAACGATTTTATGTACTGTATCCATCTCTATGTTTGTTTTCGTTTAAAAAGTTTCTTTCAACAAAAAAGTGTATCTAATTGCTGAGAGCTTAGGTCGTCGCAGTAGGTTAAGAAAGGTAAGTTGGTTTTTTGCCCACCTAAAATTGTGTCTTCTTGTTGTTTATTGAATATGCAAAAGGTCAGAACAACGCAGAACCTCATTTATGTGGTCTAAGATAATTTAATTTGTCGGCACAGCTGTTGGTCATTAATTTTTAATAGAGACAAAAAAATTTACGAGTTCGAAAGTTAAGATAATTTTATGGACGTTTTAAATATTTGACATTCTGAAATAGGAGAGAAAAAGTTGGCAATTTTTTGAAAAGGACATGGGAAAAGTGGATTTAATTAAAATGTTTCTTTTTTTATGTGTCAAGCCAATTCAATTTGATTTAAGGTTGTTTAAAGTTCATAAAATGGGTTAACTTATTTGTGCTTTCTTATCCTTCAGTTCAGCACAAGCAATATCGGATCAACCTACAGTGGGTCACTCCGGGTAATCGACCTGAGGCTCACGCAGAGGCAGGGATCAATTGATAAAAGTGATAAATCTGATTCACACGTCAAATTGTAACTCTATCAGGTCAATAAAATTGATTTCAACTTAAAAACCGCCAGCTAAATTTTAACAAAAATTCTGTGCACGTTCAATGACACTCACATTAGTCAATTCAATAATTTTAAATCACATAATTAATTGTTTCAAATTGATTGCGAAATAAACCTGCCACATGACAGGGGGCACACAATGATATCAAAATGACACACCCACCCTGACGCTCATAACGATTAAAGGAAGCTTCTTCAATCTGCACCAAATGACTGCAGTTAGGTAAAAAAAAAAATGAGCACACACTCCACTCGCAAAATCAGCATGTAAATGAATTTTATTTGCAATATTTTTTCCAAGCTCTCAAACTGTGAGCCTGCAACTGCAACAAACCTCAACTACACACGATTACGACAGGACCATAACATTGCAGCCTGCAGGCAGAGTGCGCGACCCCAGTTAGTCCGACACGGCCAGAATCACCAAACGAAAAACACTTTTTACATATTGCGGCAGTTAAATTGATAAAGTGTCCTTTGTGCAGATGAGTTGAACAAATTCCAAGTAAAGTATAGTTAGTTTGACCACAGCGCGTTTGCAAATAATACAAATTCGAAGGATGATGCGGTGGAATAGGCCCCAAAGTTTTGTTTGTCACAACAGTAAAATGTTTATTTATTGTTTTTTCCTTGTTTGTTTGTTGATTTTGCTTGAGATAAGTTCATCAATAGTTGTTGGCAGTCGAATTCCTTTTAAAACCAACTCAGGATCACTCATGCGAAGTCTTTTCCTTGATGTTGGCAACGGCAAGTCACAGAGCGCAGGAAAGAAATTCCGTTTTCTGTAGTCGCAAAGGCAGTTGGGACGTGCCGATGAAATACATCTGGGAGTTAATTAGATATTCATGACGTGAATTCCGGGAAAACATCCAGAGATAGAACCTTTAGCTGCACTTAGAGAAAATCAGGACCCCAGTAAATGAAAACGGAAATCCTGTTTTCTGGGACCGTTTATATCGATACAGTTGAACAAAAAATTCTGAAATAAATAAAAAATGTTTGTACACCTGCAAAATTTTGAATATATGTATGTATCTATGTATCTATGTATCTTATATAAATAGTGATAGTGATAGATAGATTCATACAAAGATTATATTTTTTTTTTTGAAGAATTTTTGAGCGCCTTTTTTTTGCAGTGCACAAACAACAATGATAATTTCAATATCAAAGAGAAATTGAGTTAAATTTTAATTGTGTTTTGGGGTGAATTTGAAAACCGTTGTAATTTGTTAAGGCTTCATGGCCACGCAACAATGCGTGTAAGCTTTGCCAGTGGGATTTTGTGTTAAATTTATCGATTTTCTTTGTTGTTATCGAATTGTATTTTTTGGGTTTTTCTGTTAAGCTAATCCATTTATGTAAATTCTTATATTTTCATGAATTTAAATGTTCTAAAATATGAATATAAATATTGGCAGGATTTATTGCTCAAGTAATTTGACATGTTAATTTGGTTCCTCTTCTTACATACACTGACAATCACTAGGATGAGGCCACATATTTTTTAATCGATTTTCGCTCTTTATACCTGCTGGAAATTTCGTACCCATAAAAATTTACTACATTTGAGTAGGTAGACATTTTCTTTAAAAAAAAGTCATAAAATTAAGGGGTTATTTAGAAAAGACAGTTGGAATTTCCCTACATCAATTAAAGAGCTACTTAAAAACAGTATGAAAAACAGCGTCACTTGGATGAGGCCACATTAAAAATCTTATAAAATATCAAAAAAATGAAAGAAATGTTTACAGTTTTTGGTTTTCAAACATTTATTTATTAAGTTTTTCTCCATTAATAATGAGTATGCCCCCCATTTTTTGATATGACCTCTATTAGACGGTTTGGAATGGAATCATAAAGTTTTTTTAAATAGTCAAGAGAAATCTCGTCCCAGGCATCACGGATAGCTTCAATTAATGACTCCTTGTCTTCAAATTGTCTACCACCTTCATAAACTTTTCGAGATAGCCATGCCCATACGTTTTCGATTATGTTCAAGTCCGGTGAATAGGGCGGCCATGGCAAAAGCTCTACGTCCTCTGATAAAATCCAGCTTTTGACAACCCTGGAAGTGTGGATGGGGGCATTGTCTTGTTGGAAAATCCAAGGCAGAGGTCCAAAAATATTTTTCATCTTCGGAAATGACCGTTCCAACAAGCATTTGTAGCTGTTTCCGTTCATTGTTGTAGAAAGAAACTCCAACTCGATTTTGCCATAGTAGGTGATAGCTCCCCACACCATGACACCTGATGTACGGCTGTGATGTCTTCCCAAAATTAGTTCCTCTTTTCTTAAATCATGGAAATAAAAGTTGTAACCATCGGGGCCGTCAAGGTTAAACTTTTTTTCATCCGAAAAGACAACGCGTTTCCATTGACTGCTCCAAGCGACATGTTCTGTTGCAAATTTCATTCGCAGCTCCTTGTGTACTTGCTTTAGAACAGGTTTCTTTTTAAGTTTTCTTCTCTGGATAGTTAAATCTTTTCTTATTATCCTTCGGACTGTCGAAATACTGGCTGATACACCGCTTTTGGACCTTATTTTAGTAGCTGATTGAGTGGAATTTGAAGCAATACGTGAAATTAACCGCTTTTCTCGGGATGTTGTTGCTTGGGCTGTGCGTCCTTTTTGGTTTTTTCCATAGTTTTGAGGATCAGCAAGATAATTGTTTACAACTGTCTTACTTCTGTTCAGCTTCCTTGCTATTTCTCGGCTTGAGAGTCCCATTTCCTTGAAAGCATCGATTTGTCCTCTTTCTGCCACTGTCAACGTCTTTCCGGAACCCATTTGTAATTGAAATTAAATAAAAAGAGTTATTTCTAAAACGTTCTTAAATATTGCAACCAAAATTTTGAAAAAAATCGCTGATGTGAACTTCTACAACGAAATATTCGCAATGGCCTCATCCTAGTGACGCACTTTTTTATATCCTTTTTAGATAGCTCATTCATTAATTAAGGGAAATTCCAACGGTCTTTTCTAATTAACCCTGTGAAACAATTACACTTTGTTTTAAGAAAATATGTACCTACTCTCATGTAGTAAAATTTTCCGGGTTAAACAAATTCCAACAGGTATACAGAACGAAAATCGGTTGAAAAATATGTGGCCTCATCCTAGTGATTGGCAGTGTATGTATCGCTAATGTTCTGAATACAGTGAACTTGAAAGAATTACATTTACCAATTTTTCTAATAAAACATTGTTTTTATTTTTCTTCTAAAGTGAATTCTTCAAGCAGTAAAACAACGAAATATAGTCACTTAACAAAAAAAATACAAGACAAAAGTTAAATGAAAAACTTTTCCTGATAAACTTACTTTTTTCGTTAATAGACAGACTTAAGACAAGGAATCGAAGAATCAATGAATTCGTTGGAAAAGAACACGACCTTTGTTCACGATAAAGTCAGAAATAAATTCTCATTTCTTTTGAATTACGAAAAAGAGTTCAATTAGAGAAACTGTAAGAGATGAATTTAAACAGAATGTGAACTCTTGCAAGTAATATGCAGTTTCATTTTCTCATAGCAGAATTTTTCTGATAAGGAAAATTAATCATGTAAGAAATCAAATTTCCAATTTCCTACTAAAAAAATTGGCGCATGTCCTCAATCAAGGACATTTTACTGCATGCACGCAAATTTTAAGACATTATATTCGCTATTGAAAACCTTATTTTTAATAAAATACACCCCTGTTCTGATTTTCGTTACGAATTCAATTCGTTTTCGAAATTGATTTTCGCAAAGCTAAAAAAACTGTGTTCCTAAATTCGTACGAATTTGCCTTCAATTTTTGACAAATATTTCTCTGAAATTACTTAAATTCTTAAATTTACGATTTCAAATTCGGTCAGCAAAATCGAAACGAAATCAAAACGAGAAATTGAGAACACCTCAGCTTTAAAAACGAAAGTATTGTTTTCGTAAACGAAAATCAGAACAGGGGTGATAGAATACTTTTTCTAAGAACATAAATTGAAAATCTCAAAATCTCCTAACCAGAAAAAAGCTCCAGAGACTATGTTTTGGTTCGGTTTTTCAAGTGAATCGCTCATTTGAATAACTTTTTAAGTCTCTTTTTTTCCAGCATGTTGTTGTTTTGTTGTTTTTTTTGCTGAAAATGGTTCCTTTAAGAAAGATGTGTATTCTGGGTAAAAACCACGTAAAACGATATAGCGTGAATAAACAACATTAGTCAGTGACTTAAGACGTTTTTGCATGAACTACTAAATATGGCCGGATGACTGAGTTGGACGTTATAAATTTGATTTTTTTACTATTTCAATAATATTCCAATCTTTTGATTTGTCAACCATCGCCATATCATATTTTACTGAACTATTTTGTGTGAAAAGTAATTGATCCAGTGATTTGAAAAACTTCTTTAGTCACGTATGATTCGCTTATGACCATGAACCATTAAGATATCAAAATATGACAAATTAATTCATTCAAACGGCTAATAACTTTATTTTTAAAGTATAATTTTCAATAATAAGAAATAGAAAATAAAAAATTTCCAGCTAAAACATCATATATGTCATTCAGTTTTTTTTCCATTATTTCTCTTGATAAAATTAAAAAATTATTCGAAATTTTAATTTTCTACCACTCAAAAGTCCTTAAAATTCATTTGGTTCTGTATGAAACAAGTTTTGTTTATTACTTATGTATATTCAGAAAAATTCAAATTGAGTGATAGATGAGGTTTTTGAAATTACCGATTCAAGAAGACATTTCTAGGAAGCTATAAAATTCTTGAATAACTCAAACTTGATACTTACACATGGGAACCCCAATAAGCCGCAGAAATTGTTTTTCCTTAAGACAATATACAAAACTATCATTCTATCAGCTTTAAAAATTTGACATCATAGTCATAGAATAAGTTTTTGGTTTTCGTCTTCAGCTGGTTTTACGTTAGTCGAAGAGGTTTATGTTCTGAGTCAGATTTGTGAGGCATTTAATTTTTAACAAAATATGTAAAGCAGTTTTTTCGGTAATCTAAGCAATTTTTTTTAGAATCTAAATTAAGTTTGGCGAAAGATTGAAAGTAATTTAAACGGGTATGTACAATGAAAAATTTTGGGACGTTTGTTGTTAAGGTCGCATTCACGAGCTACCAAGCAGCAGTGTGGTGTGTGAAATGACAAATATTTATCAGAGTGGCTTCAAGCGAAATAGAAAGCTAGACAAGGCTCTGCACTCAGTCCAAGTTTATTTGCACTCTTTCATTGAAGATATAGTCGAATCATTACCCCCAAGAAATGAGTACATTAGGCGTTTACATTAAAGCTCCTCTTTTCGCTGACGACATTGTTGAAAATTGTACAAGATGGAACCTGCTGGCAAACTTAAGTAAACCCAAAGCTATGGTTTTTAGAAATGGCGGAGAAAGAACGAGTGCAAATGAGCAATGGCACTATACTCATGAAACAATAAACGTGTTGAAAGAGTACAAATATCTAGGATAAGAACTTGAGCATAAAAAATATCTCACTGAGAAACTTGACAAAAACCGCTATAAACATAGGATTGAAGAAATGTTTTAATAAGAATGAAATTGAATATTGCAGTTAATTCAGAGTCTTCGAAGCTGAATCGGAATCGGTTATGTTTTTTGCTGCAAAAACGTGGGAATAATGGTGGATTTACATTCGTTTTTATTTGCAGTATGCGTGCAAAAGGGATATCAAATACTAAAAATGTGTGTGTTCGATAGAGAGAGAAGATGAAAATGCAGACATCTTCACTATAATAAAGTTATAGCAAAGATGAACATGTTCGTCTTTATTATAGCAAGTTTGCTTTTTTTTAATGAAAGTGTGCATGGGCTCAGCAAAATTTCGAGTATCGATGTGATTTCCTATAAATTGTTTTTTTTTTTTATTTCAAATGTCAAAACTGAACAAATCGCCATATCATCCGTATTTACTAATTTTCAATTGCAAAAAAACTAAATCAACTAAATCTTATTGACTATGGACGATGGTAAGTTGTTTTTATTTGATTTATCTAAGCTAAGGTATTCTATTTCATAGCAGCGCAAAAGCAGATAAAATGGTTTGGAATTTTGGTAATCAAAATCTTCAATGTATTAATAACATAACCATTTTCATCAGACATATTAATATATGTTCATATCTACCCATGAGCTCACCCCGGACAAAATCTATTTCATTAACTATTTGTCATTTATTTTATTTCTTTATTGCTTATATAATTCTGAAATTCTCTAATAGCACGTTTGCATTGTTTTTATTTCTAAGAACTCTTAATTGAACTAATTTAAAGTAACTTACCGAAGAGTAATGACTAAGCGCATTTTCGGACATATAGGTTCTCGTGTGACATATTCCTTTTCTATTTGAGGACCAACAAGAAGCAGAAGTTCTTCCAGCTGTGCAGAAGTAGTCCTCAAATATTTCAAGAAGAACAAAGGGTCACTGATAGCCTCAATTTCCCCAAACACTGACACGAATGCACCACTTTCATTTCTTTTGCGAAGGTATGGATGAACCCAAAATCTTCTTTTTTGTTTTTTGAAATCTATTTCTTCTTCTTGAAATAAAAAAGATGTGAGAAGAAGGTTTGATGCCGTTTTCAACTTATCAAAATCCATTTCAAATTTTTAAAATTGTTGTTTTCAAATTTTTCGCTTTTAAATTAAGAAATAAAATGTCAAAATCAGCTGCGGTAAAAATTATAGGAAGTTATGGAGACGAAAAAGAAACACATAGAGTGTATTCTGTCTCCCTTTCGATGTTCAAAATATAGCTGAGCTCTTCTACTTTTCTGCAAATCTGCAAATAAAGAGGAATGTAAATCCACCATAAGGTTGGATATATGAAAATATGAGTGAGACCCCTGTGGTTCACACGATTAACGTCCCAAAGGAGAAAAATAATAAAAATAATTTAAATTGTTTATAACAAATCATACTGTAATCAACGAAACTATTGAGTTTTTATCAGTTTAAAATCCGACATATCCTATTCCTACTCATAAAAACTGTATTTCCTTGAAACCACGAAAATAACGGGTGCGCCATCTAAATGTTGTAGATGAAAATATTGAATACCTTAAAAAATTCTCAATAGATTTTGAAAGGTTTACAATTTGTTTCCATTCAGTTTTTGCGGATACAAGATCCAGCTTTTTTTTTAGCATTTTCCATGACATTTGCCAGCATCTCGGGTGATATTGCAGTGATTCCGGCTCGAATGTTGACCTTTAACTCGTCTAAAGTCTTCGGTTTGTAAGAATACCTTTGCTTTTCAAAAATTCCCTCAATAAAAAGTGCGAGCCGTTAAATCGGTGGCCAGTGGTTCAGTTCTTTTCTTACATGAAATGGATTTTCCACCTTCCTTCGAGTACGCCAAACTACATGATCATGATGGAAACAGATTATTTGCCTTTATTCATCAAAATATTCAAACTGCAGGTTGCTTACCTACATCTTCAAAGCCCTTGATATGCCAAGTCATCGTCTTTCAAGGAAAATAGTTTTTCAAACAATCCAATACCGAACTGGATGATTTAAAGATTGGACAGAACTAGCCGAGCAGGTGGATGTTGACATTAACTGTAGCAAAGTAGTCTCATGGAAGCCAACCGCTTAATAGCTCGTCTGGATGAAGGCTTAATAGAACATTACATGGAGCAAGCTGAAAGCTCACTGCATCGTACGATACACAGTAGACTAGATTACGATCTCCCTGAAAGAAATTACTTCCAGGACGCCTGCACTACCGAATAAATTTCGTGCATGCTCCGGTTAAGATGAGAAAAGGATGTTACAAATTTATATGAAATCAAGTATTGAGTGAAGCATTTTAATTTTAAACTTTACTTTTTCTTAAATCCGTATTATAGAGTCTTATTTTAATGGTCAATCAGGCAGACGGCAATACCATGCAACATACTGATGGTATCAAAGAAATTATTGCAATTATATAATAATAAATAAATAAATAAATAAATACAAACTAAAATTTGAGAATTTTCTCAGATGGCGTAAGAAAATGTGCTGGGCGTACAGAAAACGTTTTTTAAAGTTCTGAATTCTTATTAAGACCCATAAACCATCAAAAGTGCGTCATGAATTTTAATTTTTTATAGCTTTTATTTTTCATCTTCGCTAAGAGTTTTTCTCAACTCTTTTTAATAAAGAACTTTTGTTTATATTAGTAGAAGAATCAGTTTCCAAAGAGGGGAAAGCGAAACATTATTATTTCAATAAATAAGTTATGAAAATAAATTTTGTTTTAAAAAAAACAATAATTAAAGAACGTTAATTTTGAAAAGAAAGGGAAGTACATTTCCATTTATCTTGATTATGATCCGCTTTATTCGCTGTTACTTCATATACATTCACACAAGGTTCAATTTAACTGGTAGCTCTTTAACCAAAAAATTGCTAGTAAGGGAATAAAAAAACCATTATGTCATCAAGAGCACTCAGAAGTCATTAAACTTTCAGTATATACCCAATTCCAGCAATATTCTTCATACGTATCTAAAAAATGCACTAACAATAAGAAGCTTAACTTTTTTTCCAGAACACAAAGACTCTGTGGGCTTCACAAACAGAAAAGAAAAAGTTTCCTTTTTTCATCCTCATGATAAAGGGTTAAACCTCTCCTGCAACAATATGATATCTCATAACCTCGTTTTCCCCATCCCGCACAGCAACCATATCCAATCCATAGCCAAACCACCCATCGGGCAAATGATACCGTTAAAGTTAGGATACTTTTTAATAATAATAATCATAACATTGACATATTCGTTCAGGAAAAAATTACCATGTATCGGCACGTATCAATACTACGTGACCTGGATGCCCAATTGCCGGCGAAACATTCCCGGAAGTGATGATATGTTGTAGTCGGGTTCGAGGAGCCCGAGCCTTGAGCTTCCAGTCAGGACAACATACCAGAACCAATGCAGAATGAATAGTGGCTGGAATAGCAAAGGCAATGGTAAACGGCTAGTGTCAAAAAAGAATGCAGTCAGCTAACGAGACGATAGCAGCGCGGAGGCCGCGGCGAAGGCAATAAAAATGAAGGTTGACGCTGCTGCGCTCGCTGGCAGAGGAAAAAATTCTTTAAATGTTTACGGGCCACAAGATACGATGGCAATGCACACAAGCACTATAGCAAAAGGAATACAAAATGGGAACAGAGAAGCAACTATAAGAACACGCCAGCCTCGAAGGCAAAAATATAGCGTGTATGCCCTTCGGTGTGCAACAGTGGATGACTATGACTATGAGGATTTGTCGTTTTATTATTTTTTTTGTCTTTGCTTCGTTTAAGGTTTTTATCCTTTGCAGTGAACAAAATACCCAGAGGAAGGATGTAGTATAGTTCTTAGAACGGGCAGAAAAAATCTGTGAGTGTGTGTGTAATAGAACTGGGTAGAACTATAAGCCATTGCATTAAAACTAATTTAGGTACTTATTTAAAGGGAATTTACGTTAATGGCCTTACATTGTGCTTGTTTTGCAATTTCTTTTTTTTGCAATAGGCAAGGAAATGAAGGACAACATGAGGATAACAGATATTAAGTTTTGCTCTAGATCCAGATAGATGTTAAATAAATTTTGATTTATTGCATTGAGATTTACGAACCGTTTAATTGGAGCATAAAATATGACGAGTCTGTGGCACGTAATTGTTCTTGTGATTCACAAAATGAGATAGAGATTGAACATTCAAAAAAAAAGTCCACAAAAACACTTCCAAACCAAATTTAAATAACTTTACGGCCAAACCGTTCAATCAGCAGTGAAATGCATGGTGGTTGTTAAATGGGTTTAGGTCGAAAGACCGAAAACAAAATCTCGCAAACGAAAAGACCGCAAGCAATATGACCACAATCTACTTTCCTGCACTAATTTTGCTCCAATGTCATTTGACCCGAAATAATCCTACTTTTTTTCATGAGAATCTACTCCTTTTTGTCACTCAAAGTTATGAGAATTAAGGCGGTCCAGATCTGATACCTTTTTCGATTTTTCTATAACAACCCTGGAAAAGACCACACTCTTCTTCAAAAACAGAAACTTAAGGAGACACTAAGTGCTGAGAATCATGGAGAACGAAGCATTAAAATCTTATCTTCTTCTTCTTCTTCTTCTTCTTCTTCAAAAACAAAAACTTAAGGAGACACTAAGTGCTGAGAATCATGGAGAAAGAAGCATTAAAATTCTTCGTTCAAATAATTTTACAGGGTGATTCACGAGCGTTGTGCCAAAAAGCTAGAGTGCGTAGGTTGAGTCGAGACAAGAAAAAAATCGTATGGGAGGGGGGGTCTATTCGCCCCTGTTTAGCCGGGAGGGGCGATTTTCTGAAAAATTGACTTATTTTGTAATTGTATTTTTTATTAAAAATCAACGGCTTCGCTTACAATACCGTGCTATACCTTTCTGAAAAGCCACTTTCACTTTGTTTTTAAATTAAATTGTTTTTACGAATAGTTTAAGAAAAATAAATTTTCAAACTCAAAATTTTCAAAAAAAAAGAAAAAAAAAAACATTTTTGAACTATTTTTTTTCAAAATTTTATGTAAATAAGTACTAATTTTGTTTTAAAAATTCAATGTCTTGGTTAATTTTTAGTCAAAAACAGAAAACCGGATTCAAAAATGTCTTTTCGTTTTTGATAAATTAAAAAAAAAAACCAAAACCACTTTTTTCTAAGAAAATCTTTGTTTTTATTTTTACGTATCTGGACTTCTAGTTTAATTTATTATTTTAATTTATAAATTTATTTTTTTGTTATTGGAGTTTTATGAGGACTCAATAAAGTAGAAAAGTATTGGATTTTCCCTGGATTAATCATTTTGTTCATTGATAACGTCGTTTTTTTACAAAATAAGTCATTTTTTCAGAAAATCGCCCCTCCCGGCTAAACGGGGCGAATAGACCCCCCCCCCCTCCCATACGATTTTTTTCTTGTCTCAACTCAACCTACACGCTCTAGCTTTTTGGCACAACGCTCGTGAATCACCCTGTATACAAGCAAAAGTTATAAATTCAAAATTTTTACAGAAAAAACCGGTTCAATTCAATCAGATTGCATATAACTTCAACTTAATCAGAGTACACTGTTGGTACAAAATTAATTTTGGATAATATGCTAATTCCAGTTCTTGCAGGTCAACAAACTGAATTTATCATCAAAACTTTGAAACCAATAACAAGCGCCTCCCGTCCAACCATTTTTATTAACTTCACGATTTGTTTTTTATTTTAAAAGAGACTATAAGAACGCAAAAAGTTAAATTTATATTGAACTTATGGTCGCAAGCAACTGCTGAAGCAGCCATTAAAAAAACCCTCTTTAAACCTCGAATCTCCTCACCTACTCCATTCTAAGACCGCAATATCAATTGAGCAGTCTTCGATCATAAGGTTGTTTGCTATCCGGATACTCTCTTCATTTTGATAACGATAACGATACGCGCAGCAATTTGTTGCAAGTGGCCATCCGCTGGTTCCATAAACATTCCACAGAAAAAAAATAAACATAAAACGAACAAGAGCCTGCAAATTGCAATAAGACGTGAAAAAATCACAATAGACATAGAAAAAAGTCATAAAATTCAATATTGTAACATGCTACTTAAAACGAGGAATAGAAACAGGAGAGAGGAAGGGGGTCCTTCCGGTTCCGACTAATAAAATGAAAATTACAATATTTCCTTCGTTCGTCTTGTTTGCGGTATCTTTGGTGTCGTTGTCGTTGCCAACATCGACGACTGTGGAGTCGTGTCGCGTCTTCGTTGTCGATGTCCTTGTCATCATTCGTTGTCTTGCCGTGTCGTGGTTCTATAATCTCGGTCCTTATCGAGTCCTTATTGTTACCCTTAGGTATGGAATATGTGGGCTTGGATAGATATCATTGTTATTGTTATCCTTTGAAACTTTGTTATACTCCTATCCGCATTCAAACCAAAACAACAACAAAAATGAGTAAAAACAACACAAACGCCCACTTCAACTTTGATATTTTTGCATAGGAATCGGACATTGCCTGAGACGGGAGTAGGTATAACGTTGGATGGCACCCAAGAGTGAAGTGCCCAGTCATGGATAAATACGGCGATGAAAAGATGCATCTACGAGTAGTTTTTAAATCGAGAGTGCTTGTTGTATCTGTGTGTTTTTATTTTCTTGCTGGCGGTGAATTTTTCAATTTATAACATGTATAAGAGGTTCAAATCGATTTCAAATGCTTCCCTTTTTCTCTTTTTTTTTTTCAAAGGATATCCTTTTTTAGTTCACAGCACTCTCCCTCACTATCCATCTGAGGGTTATTTTTTGATTTTTTGTTTTATCTCACTGGCAAGGGAATTTCAAGTGTTGTCGATTTGTTGTTTTCTTTTTTTGTTGAGCAATTTAAAGTTGTTACAAGGTTGTTGCTGCTATAAATCTGCATAGCAGTATTTTTGTTCTTGAAGTATTATTTTATTTAGTTAGTTTGTTTGGTTTTGAAAAAATGATTTCTGTTATTTTTGTTGAGTCAGACAAAAACTGCATAGCACAAAAATTGTTTTTTCAAGATGAAAAGTTATTAGTGCTTGACGAAGAGGATTATGGAGTTATTTTCTTAATTAACCAAAATGGATCTTTATTTTCTTGTACTCAAAAGTTGAAATTTTTGTCTGTTATGTAGTATGTACCAATAAAAATGTGCTGAAAAAATATGCTTTCTTTTTTCTTCTAGGAAACGAAAACAAAACACTTTTTTGACTAAATGAACATCGCCCAAACTGAAAAGATAGACTCCCTCTATCTAGTCGTTCTGTCATTCTTGGGCTTGAACATTTAAGTTTAAACCGCAGACGAGTCAAATGATCGCGGGATGAAAACATCTTCTTCCCAGATCAAAAGCAACTTAAACCCTCGATATATCATATATAGTCTATCTGTCAGTTGAATCTAATCTTAGCTTACTTTATATTAGCCACTACCACTTTGATTTCTGCACTTTCAAGTG
The DNA here is from genome assembly GCA_943590905.1 of Sphaerophoria taeniata. Lineage (NCBI taxonomy): Eukaryota > Metazoa > Arthropoda > Insecta > Diptera > Syrphidae > Sphaerophoria > Sphaerophoria taeniata. Next base: position 34,982,755 of record OX016541.1, read on the forward strand.
GACACGTCATAACCTTTTCGTCAGCCTTTCGGAATCTCTTTTTGTCCCAACACGTGTACTGTACACCAGTAAGTCTTTGATGTTTGGTCAGCTAACATGGAATGCCAACGGAGATCGGAACCTATTGCACTTTTTGATTCCACGGCAGTTTTGTTTTCTTTTCGATACTAAGTGCTTGCAGTACACGATGGTTTTCTTAGTGGATTCGTTATTTCTTCGAATAGCTTTTTCCGAAGGGGCTTCCCAAAATCCATGAATGTGAATTTCATAAAAATTCTTTGAATTGCTAACGAGTCTATATTACACATAAAAAAGAAACAAACAAGCATCAATTTAATTGCTGGCTTTCCCACCTATTGACGTCTTAGTTTTCTATTGATACTTGAATACAAATCACCCGTATTTTTAAAACTTGTTACTAGCTAGCTCAAACCAATATCATAGTTGTCCGAAAGACGTTGATGTTGACACTTCCTATGTGCTATGGCAGGGAACCATTTTCATTCGAGCATGAGAAGTTGCTATCGGGAACACCATACCAACAAAACATTGATCCCAGTTTTTCAAGTCCATACGAGCGTAGATATCATTATCAGGAGCTTGTAGTGACGAAGTTTTATCAACACTAGGTCTATCTTGTTAAAAGTAGCTTCGTTAGGCAGTTACCAATTGACTTTAATGCTCGAAACGACAATGCTCGTTCATTGCTTGATTCTGGATTCCGATCATTCCTTACCTTGAAATCATCAATAATGATATTAATAGAATACGGGTTGGGGTCGAAGACCAAAAATCAAAATTTCGCAGATTGAAATCTTGCAAGCAAATTGACTGCAAAATACTTTCCCGCAGTACTTTTGGCTGAATAACATTTGCTACCTTTTTCGAATTTTTCTAACAGCCCTGAATTGGGCCATACACTTTTTCAAAAACAGAAATTTTATGAGGCACTAAATGCTGAGAATCATGGAGAACGAAGCAATATAATTCTTCGTACAATTTTTTCCATATTAAAGCAATTTCTTTTTTGTGATAACACATCGATTAATTTTTTTTTTAACTGTAACTTTATAATTTTAGGCAATTTATAACTTTGTATTTTATTTAGTTGCTTATAAACAAAATAAATTAAAGTTTAAAGTGAAAAATTCATGCAAATTTAAGAAAAGTTTTATTGTATTTTCCAGCGAAAGTCTGTGGAAAGCTATGACTGCACTTCCAAAAGTCCACGATAGAGGAAAATTTTCAACCATATCGCTTCAACTAGAAGCTAGTTTTAAATAAAAACTTTATTTTTTTTTTTTAATACACGACGCATTGGTTTTATAATAATTAATAGAAATTAATAAATGTGTAGCCTAACATCTTCCTTACAAAACTGATACAGTATGTGTCCCTCCATTTGCTTTGTAAACATTTTGCAATTTATGAATGAGGCACCTTAAGCAGTGAAACTTTACTCCGAAGACCTCAAAAAATCAAAACCTGTCGCGCCACTCTATTTATTTTTTTTTAAAGACTAAGACATCATTATTTAATATCTCAGGAATCTAAACATACAATTGTCCATATCCTACTAAAATATTCAAAAAGTACTCCTGAAAATTGACCAGGTCTTACTTAGCTACACTCAAAAAGTTCTATTTTTACACAAAAAGATTTAAAAATATCAGACAAGAGATTCGGTTTGTAGGACATTCCATTATTATGATTTTATTTATTTACGACGCTTTAGGTATGAACGAATGAACTTAAGATTTTTTTTTTGTTTCAAATAAAAAAAAAGTCTATAGCCCCATTGGAGAAAAACAAACAGCGAACTTTCCTTTTGATGTATAAAATGTCTTTCTGTCATTCTGTCAGACCGTACAGTATTTTCCAGAGTCTATGAAGGTTGAAACAACATTTCACTTGAGACATTAAAAAAGCCCTTTGCCACCTTCGCGGCCCAAACCTACCCACTACGACTACCACTACCACAATTCATTCCAAAGAACTGTCACATTTCTCATTTTTAATAATAGATGGCTCACACCGTTGTTGTTGTATTGTTTTTGTTTTTTATTCCTTTAAATTTCCTTTTCAGCCCCTAAATTCACCTCGCATCGTATATACAATAAATTAAGAAGGATTTTCTCAGCCCATCAACAAGAACACCGTCGTTGTTCACTAAAATGTCACGCAAAGCCTACTTGGCTTCGTAAAAAAGCAATTCATCCATTAAAGTCCGTTGCCCATTTTGTTTTAGGTTTTTGTTTTTTTGTTTTTGTATGCTTGCTTAACGAAAACGATAAAATCTTGTTAACTCTTCCCTTCAGAAGATGAACAAGGGACGCAACAACAAAAACAACACAAACAAAAACAAAAAAATAAGGAAAACTACAAAGGGTCATTAAGAACTCAATTGTCGACTTACTCTCACAAAATGTGAACCAACTGGAAAAACAACAACAACAGCAATAACAACACAATAGCAATTGATTTAACGACCCAAAAATACTTCACATTTACATCCTAGACCTACTAGATTCGCACTCTCCTCCCCCTATAGGTACTTGCTGGCTAAGCCCGATATGCCCGAAAGGCAAATAGAATAGAACTTTTGTGTCATCCTCGTTTTCGTCCTCAAAGTGATGCCCACCAAGCTCTAGATTTATATTCTCACATCCTTTTAAAAGAAATTGCCGTTTTTTGGTCTTGGTCTTCTTTTAGATAGACTTGAACGAACCAATACGAAAAAGGACATAAAGTCATCGTCCTTTTATACATTTTCATAAACTGCTTACTGTTAGATTTTCGTCCTTGAGCTTTGGCAAGGCTGTCGCTTAAGTTTTTTTCATTCCAATTTTCCCCTTCGAAATGTCACTCAAAAGCTCTCGAGGTGAATTTTCCTTTTCCAGTGGTGGAGTTGAATTTCGTCCATGGAAATGGGGTAGAAAGGTGAAAAAGCTGACGAAAACGGGTCAAATTCAAGGATTTAAATTTTCATGATGATAGGTCAGTCATAGGCACATAGGGAAAAAAGCTTTTTGTATTTTTTTTTTGGGGGGGGGGGGGGATGCTTTTATTCTCGAACCGACATTCCTATGGCCTCAACTTGTTCCGAATTGGAATTTGTTGTTTTGCGGAACTTTTTGTATCCAAATATTGCGGCTCCAGTTGAAAGAAGTGCAATCACTAGAGCTCCCACAATGATTCCAAGAATCGCATACCATGGCATCGATGACGACGACGCTGGAACTTGTTCAAAAATAGTTATTATTGAACTTGTACTGATTTTCATGAATTTCTTTACCAGTTTCTGTAACGGAAACGGTGAAATTCGATAAGGTTGCGCCATTATTCACGACCTGAAACTGACAACTCCATTCACCGAAATCGTTTTCATTGACAGCATCGATTCGCATGCCGCAAAATCCTTTAGTAATCCCATCGCCGAAATATTGCACATGTCTAGAGGAAAAAAAGAATTAAACTAGACATTCGAGTTGAAAATCATATCAACCTACCCCGTCATCTTAATGCCTCCAGAATCACTAGCCACTATGTGTACTTGACTGCTTGGACTTACATATACGCATTTGGAAATTGGTTCCTCAAATGGCGATATACACATTAGTTCGAGGGGCTCACGCAGGGCGATTCTAATATCGCCCGTAACCATCCGACCTAGTTTCGATTCAATGAAAACCTAAAGGCATATAAGTTGGGCATCATCATCGGTAAGGAATCATGTGGAAAGGCGTCCTCTGCTGGATTTTTAATTAATAAAACAAGAACAAAACACATGTTTGAACATACACAACACACAAACACACAAAGCACAGATGCACGAAACTGTATGGCTGCCAATTTGTCCTCCATACCAGCGACGACACGGACGCACATCAGGTAAGAAACATAGAATGGTATAAGAGTAGCTATAGCTTACTTCAATATCCTGGACAACATCGTCCTTGTAATCGGATCCTCGCAGACCACACGACCATAGACCGGGCATGGTATGCACATTGATGAATGTACAAATGCCAAGGGCACGGGACCGTTGAAATCTTCCACTATCAGGAAAATGCACAGTGTTCTTGGAATCTCTCAGATAGCAATCGTCCACAACAAACGGTACCATACACGTTATTTCGGAAATTGTACGTTCGGTCGAGTACAATTCAATCCTTCGTCGACGAAGTTGAGTGGTTGAGTCTTTGTCCTCATATGCATCCTCCTTCATAGTCATCGTCTTCAGTTTCTGTTGCTTATGCTGTTGCTGTTGTTGTTGCTGTTGATGGCGCTGTGGGTTACTCCAAGTCCTGGTATTATTCTCATATTGTTGGCGTTTGAGTTCCTCTTTGATGATGGCTTCCTTACTTGAAGTACCGACATAAAAGAGACAACCAGTAGTTCCAAGTGCACCAGAATCGGAATGCTGAATTATTTTCCAAAGGCCATTCTCGGACTGTTCGAGAGGCTTTCGTATCTCTAAAGCGCATTTAGATTGAGATAACCTGAGCATTTATACAAACGAGATGGAAAAGAAAACATCATTTACTCGGTTGAATTTTTGAGCTCTAGTTATGGGGTTGTCATTGGATATGTACAGAGAATTCCTATGCTGATTCGTTTGAACGGTTTTCCGATTGTATATTTCTTAATTAAACAAGTCAAACTGGTTTAAATGTTTAACTTGAAGCACATTCCTTCCGAAATGGGTTTGGGTATGGAGTCATTAGGTAACTATTCCTTCTCTTTTCAAGGATAAGCTGAGCCAAGGTACTTGTTTAAACAAGGTCGAAACACGGACAGCAACTTATTTAATAGACCAGAGTATTATAATAATTATATTTAACTCTGACAATGTACAGATAATCAAAATGCAGATGAACATTACTTAATTTGATGAAGTGCAAAGTAAAATACCCACAGGAGCTTTAGGTACACAAGAAGTGGTTGATTACGAGGTTTACTTGCAATTTAAACAGTGGATGAAGAGTAAGTTCAGTGTTTTAATTAACTTATGTAGATTTACTGACAGCCAATGGCTTTTACCGAGTTGTTTGTTCCATTTGGAAATTGAAGATAACAATGCCTTTTTTACTCTTCGCAACAAGTTGATAAGCACCAAATTGTTAATCCTTGAGTGTTTGGAAGCATTATTCCTTATGAAAACATTAAATGGATTCCGACCTTGAATACAGTTTTAAGTCAAAGGGAGATGAATATGAAGTACAAAACAAGTCAATTTGTTATAATGTTGTGGACTTAAAATTTTGGTACAAAAATCGAAACAAAATGTGTAAGGCTACTACGTCTGTCTGTCTGCTTCTACATTATTGACCATTGAGTCAATTGAATTTAATTTTAATTATAAGGAGACCTTCGGTCTTCGGACAGAACGCAGGAAAAGCAAAATCAGTTTTTCTTCGCAATGGATTATTAAGATTTAAATTGCATTAGAAAGATTGTCATTTTGATTTTAAAGTTGTCTACCGTTTTCTTTTTTTTTGTATTCTGTTGAATTTTGTTGCTCCAATTTTTATTTGAAATTTAGACATCATGTCTATAAACCATTTATTGCTTAATCCGGTATCCCTTAAGGCAGCCATTTAGGGCCCCTTCTTTTCATATTGGCTATTCGCGTTGCCCGGTCCTCCTGAATTAAAACTCCAACGTCAACACCAGACCAGGTCCAACTTACAGATTAAGCAGACCAAGTTGAGATAATTGGAAGAACACAGCTTGATGTCAGAGGAGGTTTTGTGAACCTTGAGGTGGAGCCTAAGAAGATGTATCTAGCGGTTAATAACGGGCAAGAACAAGTTAATGCTATCAACAAAGAAGGGCGTAAAACATCGACGTCTTGGCATCAACGTCAATATAGACAGATTTTACTTCGAGGTAGGACCTAGGACCGGAAGAGGACGATTTGAGATGTCTGCATAATTAGAGAATGGAGAAGAAGAGAAGATGAATCAACCAAGAACTGTACCAGCTGTCCATCAACACTGACCCAGTAAGATGGTTGGGTAATTTTTCATGTAGAACGATTGGAAAATAATGCGACGGCCCGTAGAGTCTGTGAATCCAATCCGGAAGGACGTCGCAGAAGAGGAAGACTGTGACCTAGGTGGAGCACACAGGTGGAAGAGAACCTAAACCAAATTGACGTGTGAAACAATAAACACTTACCTATAGGGACTGAACTGGCAGGACACGCTTGTTGGATGAGGCCATAGTCCGACGTGGACTATAGCGCCACCTTAAGTAAGTAAGGGCAAACGAGTTTTTTGATGTGAGTTTGCTGTTGGAGGAATACTAAGGCAAAGAGTTTTTAGCTTTCGAGAAGTAAGCGAAAGAGTGACGACAATCTGCATAAAGGCCAAATTCCACTTCCACCCACCTAAGCCTTATCAAAACACATACCCCTATGGAGAAGAGTTTTACGGGCTTCTCGACTTATGAGCAATGTCCAATGGACGACGCGACGTTAAACTTCTTCTGGGTGATCTTAAAATCGAAATTGGTTAAGAAATCATCTTTGGTAGGTCAATTGGAAGACAGCTCGCCTGGAAACGGAATCAGGCTAATCGACTTCTTAGCCGAGATGAACATGGTGTAGAGATTTACCCGACTGGATATATAAAATTGCACTTGGTGGTCTTCCGACGATCGGACACGCAACCAAATCAATCATGTTCTTATATCGAAGCAAAATAATACTCCATCATACAACTTGGCGTTCGTACGAACAGATCAGCCAACATCGACTCTGATAACCACCTAGTTTGTGCTAAACTGCGCGTGCGAATACACACGGAAGCTTTTAGGTGAACAACAACCACAGGAGACGTGGAGAAGTTTCACACCAGATTAAAAAAAAAACTGCAAACTACAAAACATATCGGGATCGAAAAAGCTTATGTGAGCCAATAACAACACATCGGGTCCGACAAAACATTTTGTTGAAAGTCTGTTGTTGTTGTCGCTTTGAACGAAAATCTTTTTTAGAACCCTTTGTTTTTACAATTTAGTATTGGAATATACACTTTCTTACAAATTAAAAACGTATTAGTATTATTATATTACGCAAATGTTCACTAGGGCGTATACTCAACATTATGATAAAATAAAATTAATGGATGAATAGAAGCTGTTACACAAAATTCGGGAACATAATAGCAAATATCATTTTTTCTTGTATATTATTCTTACAATGTGTCATATGATGAATATTTTCCATTATTTCATCCATCAGCAATATACAACTGGGTTATCCTGTCGGGCATCTCGGCTCCGCAACTTTGCACCGAAGTCGACTTCATTACACAGCGCAAAACATAGTGGTCGTCTGTCTCTTCGATACTTCCCTCAGAGTATTGAGTGCTATTGGCAATTCGAACACTTATCTTTTCGATACTTTCGTTCATACTGCCCCAAGACAATGTGCGGCATTCGAAATTTCTATCACTCTTTATCTGTGTAAACAATTCACATTGATTCCACGATTCGTTTGTTGTCGTTTCAATTAATTTACATGCTCTCGTATAATCCTGCTTAGTACAGGACACTGTGTTAAGTCCCAAAGGCTTCGCAACTGTCGTGGTAAATGTCATTTTTGGAGCCTTAAGAATTCGAATTTTAACCGAATCATTGACATATACTTGGGAATAGTTCATTGCTTGCAAATTCCATGTGCCAATTGAAGCATTATTTGCGTTGCTAACACGAATTCCGCATTCGGTTGTGGAAATTTTTTGAATTACCTCACCACGTCCGGTGTGTATGGAGTCGTTGGACTTGAGATCAATTTCAATTTTTTCTTCATCTGTGTGTAGTTGTTGACAAAATGCTTCAAAGAGGATCACCTACTAATTCATTTTGCACTCACCTTGATACTTAAACCAACATTTGCTAATAGCACCATAATTAACATCCTCTTCTAAGTATGCTACAAAGCCTTGACCGTCAATAATGCTTAAGTCAGATTTCGGACGAATTTTTGCACTTTCAGAGATTGAAAATATCGTCAAAATGAGTAAATTAAACAACAAATAAGACATCGTTATAAATTATCGTAAGACCTTTTGAATAAGTGATAATCGAATTGTTCTAATCGTTTAATCAAAATTGTATTATCAAGGCAAACAGTATCAGTTAACAGCCATGTTATCTTGAGCTTTAAATAAGGAAAACTTTCTAATCAAGCTAGAATAAATAAAAAAACTGTTGTCTTTTTATCGAAGGCTTATGCGTTATGATGCCGCTTTTGCTTCATTTGCAGTTTTATTGGTGCAGGGAACTAACTTCACTGGGAACTAACTTCACATGGGAATTAACTTCACCTCAAGTGGGAAATATCTTCACATTTTTCTGGTGAAGTTATATCCCAAGTATGGTGGGATATTACTTCACTTTTCTGTGGGTAATAACTTCACTTTGATGTGAAGCTCTTTCCCACAGAAGGTGGGAATTAATTTCACTTTCTATTTTTTTTTTTTATATAATTAGCACACACTCAAGGGGTTTTTCATACCCTTATTATGCCAGAGACACAGTGAGTGCTTTAGGAAGTAGGAAAGGGGTTGGAAAGGAGGTGCCGGTGTACATTGGTCTTAAATTCCTGAACATTGCAATGATTTGGAAAGACAGAGTGTGGAAGGGAGTTCCACATTCGTGTAGTTCGGCTAAAGAACGATTCTCTATACTTGAGCGTACGACCGAAGTTGGGCTCGAGGGTAAACTGATGGGCATTCCTAGAAGCGCGAGTATTACGGGTGAATTGTTTAAGGGGAGGAATGCAACTGGCTATTTCACTAGAGCAATTACCGTAGAAGTAACGGTAAAACAAGGAGAGACACGCAACGTTACGACGGTGGTCTAAAGGGGTGAATGAGTCAGTGATCTCTCTGTCACCAATCATTTTTACAGCTCTTTTTGTATTCCATCCAAGAGGCTTAAGTAAGTAACTGGAGCACCAGCCCACAGATGAGAATTGTACTCAAGCTTTGGACGGATATATGTCTTATAGATAATAGCCAGATCAGACGGGGAGAAAAATTTCTTGCATCGCCTTAAGAAACCTAAACATCTTGCGGCATTTTTGGCGACATCGCATTTGTGCTCGTTCCACAAGAGGTGGTCAGTGATGCACATACCGAGAATCTCGAGATGTTCAGTCTCCTTGATGCAAGTGCCACTCATGGACAGTGGCAGGGGGGGTATATCTCGCTTTGACGATACAAGACAGCATTGAGTTTTCGAAGCATTAAACTCTACGCGGTTTCTTATTCCCCATTGTACAATGCTGTTTAAGTCAGAGTTTAATGAGCTTATCATATTTTGCCGTTGCAGTGCCACATCCGAAGGGGAGGGATGTGAGTCTGGGAACGAATAAGAAAAGCTAAGGGTACTATCGTCAGCGAAACAATTTATTGGATTAGAAGTTACAGACAAGAGATCATTGATGAAAATGAGGAAGAGGGTCGGAGACAAAACGGAGCCCTGGGGCACACCAGCATTTATATTGTGGGTTTCAGACTTGAACCCGTCCAATACAACTTGTATAGAACGGTTCGAGAGAAAGTTTCTAATCCAACGAAGGAGGGACTCATCAACACCGAATGCACGCATTTTCGATAAGAGAGCCTGGTGCCAAACTCTATCAAATGCCTTTGAAATATCAAGTGCAACAATCTTACTTTCTCCAAAACGATGTAAAGATTTGTTCCACTGTTCGGTGAGATAAACCATCAGATCACCAGTGGACCTGTTGCTGCAAAAGCCGTACTGCCGGTCATTAAGAAGCTTTCGGTCTTCAAGATATTTCTTAAGCTGATAATTGATCAGCGTTTCCATGACCTTAGAAAGAAGGGACGTAAGTGCAATCGGACGATAATTGGATGGAGAGGAGGATTCGCCTTTTTTGGGTATAGGCTGGACAAATGCTGTTTTCCAACTACTCGGAACGAGCCCAGAAGAATAGGATAGATGGAAAAGCTTACGCAAGGGTTTTGCCAGCGTTGAAGAACACCTCTTCAGAACAATAGCGGGGATACTATCCGGGCCAGCGGATTTGTGTATGTTGAGATCCTTTAGGACCCTCGCCACAGCACGAGTGCGAAAGAAGACTTGACCCATGGAATCATTGACGCGCTCAAGAACTGGCGGAGTCATGACACTCTCTGGCAGCGAAGAGTTGGCGGCGAACTGCCTAGCAAAAAGGTTAGCTTTCGCGAGAGAGCTAACGACTGGAGTGTCATTGTCAACGAGCGTTGGGACCGAGGAAGAAGAAGAATTCTTCATATTTTTAACAAATGACCAAAAATTCTTACTGCCTTTGGGACATTGCAGTATTTTTTGCCTTAATTTTTGGTCATGCAAAAATTTGGTCCGTCGAATATGGGCATTACAGGCCTTCCTGGCTTGTTTAAACTTGTTCCGGTTTTCCTCAGTTGGGTTGGCTCTAAAACACCGGAACTTTACTTCTTTTTCCCTGATAACCCCTTTACAGCTTGAATCAAACCATGACTTTACCTTTGGTTTGATGCTTTTAACCCTATTCGGGATAAAAGTTTTCATTCCCAAGATAATCATATTAGTAATCATATCTGCGCTGGAGTCTACGTCACTATCGAGGAAGCATAGTGACCAGTTAAAGATCCGGAAGAAGTTATTGAGACCGTCCCAGTTGGCTTTCTCGTATTGCCATACGGTTCTCTTAGGAGCACTTTCTTTAACTGGATTAGTTTGACACGAGAAATTTGAAGATATGATACTATGGTCAGATCTGCCTAGAGGCGTTAATACATTGATAGTGTATTTATCAGGGTCAGACGTAAGGAACAAGTCAAGAGTATTTTCCGCTTGGCCATCAATATCCGATATTCGAGTGGGCTCAGTGACAAGCTGAGTAAGGTGGTTAAACTCAGCAAAGATCTCAGCACACATTCCTTCGGGTGTTGTCGGGCCCGAATGGAGAAGCCAAGAAGAATTGTGTACATTTAAATCGCCCGTAATAACGATTTCAGTGTGAGGATATAAGGATACAATTCTTTGGATGGAGTCAGACAGAGCGTCAAATTCGCGAGAATTTGAAGCTCTGTCCAAATTTGGGCTTCGATAAAGAAAACAATAGTGAATGATGTGCTTATTTACGTTGAACTTGAACCACATTGAGTTGAAAAAAGGGTCGGAGCAGTTCCCATATTGTGGAAGAAATTGATAAGCGACATCATTTCTAATGTAAACGGCGAGACCATGGTGGAGGAGGAATTGTGGCACTAAGCTATACCCATGAATGAGAAATTCAGTAGGATCGGAATTCTCACCTACTTGGGTTTCACTTAGCGCCAAAACAGCTGGCCTGTTTGAAACAGTGTGGATGTACGTAGCAAGAAAATTCGTACGTAGCCCACGAACATTACAATAGTCTACTCTGAAATTTTCGATCATTGCAATATTTATAGAAAGTCAAAACCAAAACGGACAAAAAAACTAAGAAAAACTACCAATTGAACAACAGGTTTCTTAACGAATCAACACCACCGCTAGTGTTATGCCTTAGCGGTGGCGTGAGTCGATCCGACCCTGCAACTCAAACGGCAATTTCTCTATTCGTCCGTTGTTGATGACTTTTGTATTTCCCGAAGAAGACCTCAAAGGATGTTGGTTCTATTATACGCGGGCAATCCGCAGAAGGATGTGCAAACTCCACGATATTAAAGCAAACCTGATATCCAATCCCAATCTTTCTAAATGGTACAAAGAGCTCCTGGTTTTACCATTGTTTAGTCTAAATAGCATACAAAGAGCGTTCGATTTATTAAAAGCTGAAGCTAAAACTATGAACTTAAGCCCTTTGTCTACTCTCGTAGCTTATTATCAAACCCATAGCTTTATTGAATTCATATATTCATATTTTTTTTTTCATTCGGCTGGTCGTTTCTCTTAAAATCTATTAATAACGGGTGGGAATTAACTTCACACAAATTTCTGATGAAGGCATTTCCCACCATAGTTGGGAAATAACTTCACCAGAAAAAAGTGAAGGTATTTCCCACTTGAGGTGATGTTAATTCCCATGTGAAGTTAATTCCCAGTGAAGTTAGTTCCCTGCACCGTTTTATTTCAATGAGTGGACATTACAGTTTTTTTTATAAGTATAAGGTTCAGATTAACCAATGAATTTCAGTCGTAAGCTTTTTCAATTACATAATTATGTACCTACCGTTGCATAATTGTTATTATATGGAGTCATTCATTTCGTCAAGTTGGTAGCCTGACATTTGATTCGTGCTTTGTATAAATTATGTATTCTTGGGTAGTAACGTCGTTTTCCTTTGTTTTTTTTTTTTTTGGAGTTTACTCCTTTAGAATCGATTCATATATAGACCCCGGTATGAAAAAATTATGGATAGGAAAATCAAACATTGAAAAAAGCGTTATAAAAATTTACTACTAACGCTTTTTTTAACTCTTAATAACTTTTAACCTACTGGATAGATTTAGATTAAATTTGGTAGTAAGATAGACTAGAACCTGCGGAAGGGCATACGGTATTTTTTAACGCAATAAAAGGGGTTGAAAAGGTCACAAGGGGTTGAAATGTTAGGTCAAAGTTTGTATGGAGGTCGATTAGGTTAGAAGTTTAAAACTTATTTGTAAGGCTTTTGACGAAACATAAATAAGTAAGACATTCAAAGTTTAAAAAAAATTAACCGAGGGGGGGGGATGAAAGTAGGGGGTAAAAGTTTTAGTGCCATTTCGAATCAATTTTATTGAACAGAGATTTCAACGTAGAACGGTGAAATTTTCACACATGATACAGAATTTCATGCTCTTCAATTTATTATACTTTAATTATAACGGTAACTCATTAATATGGCCAATTAAGACATTTTCACATAAATTGGTATAGGTATAAGTTTTAATCCTATAGACTGGTTGTTGAAATTTCCATATGTCTAACCTACATGAAATAACGGTGATTTTGATACCTCATTCGTAAGGATACGTCTAGTACAAGCCTCACAATCTCGATTTTAAAATAAATATAATTGCACACAAACGACCTGCTTGGTTCGTACAAAATGACACATCACCTGTGGCTGTGGGAGAATCCCGCTATGGCCAAAATTCGATCGTTGTTTTTCGATTAAGAGCATCCTAGCGTGCGTTCTAATAATCGGATCTTCAAGATTAAGATCTCTTAAGAAGCACAAGGCTTCAGGCTTTAATTCTATGTAGAATTTATCAATATTCAATTCCATTTTGTATGCAATAATGCACGATAAATGTGGACCCATTTGAATTTTCATCATTAATTAATGAAAAGTTGATAAGAAATGTAACTGTCCTGAAAATGTAATGATGCAGTTTTGTACATTTTTTCATTATTTACAAAAATGTTTGTAGAAGTAACTACATTGATTCATTAAAAAATACGTAAGAACGTTTTAAACAAAGTTGTTGACATTCATATTGCTTACCATAAGTATTTAAATATAATCAGACCTATGATGGTAGCCAATTGGAAAAATATCCGATCGGAGAAAAGTTCCGATCGGAAGATTTTTGTATTCACGGTACCCGAATTTGAGAAGAAAAATTGACAACAAACAACGCACTCATTTTTGGTTTTTATATTTTTCGGATAATCTTTCACGTTTAATTTTCTATCGGGAAGAATCGGAAAGAAAGAAAAGCCCAAAGCACAACGCGTCGCAAATATTTTGATAGTTCACTGCATAGCATCGCATGTATTTTAAATTTTCAACGCACCTAAGATTTTTTTTCGTAGATCTGTCCGATTTTTCTGTCGGAAGGGTTAAAATCATATGAAAATTGAAAAATTCGTACAAATCGGATAACATTTTCTTCCGATCGGCTACCATCATAGGGCTGTATATATTTTATCAAATTATTATGAATAGACGTATGAATATATGAATTCAATCCTTTGCGTATTATATATTTTAAGATAATCAAATCATTCTTATTGAGTGAACTCCAGTCGCGCGTCGGAGCTGACACGTACAATTTTTTTTTTTTTACGTTCCTTCTTCTACCTCCAATGGAACCGGTTAAATTTCATTCGGATATTTTGTGTGATTCTTCAGATGATTCTGTTTTCAAAACGGAAGAGTTCTTCTCTTCTCATAAGCATTCCGTCTGTCAAAGTCAGTCCAATGGAATGGTTTCAGAAGACTTCTCTTCCGAATGCTTCTGGACGTCGAATGGAAAACGACATAAGTAGGTAATATCAAGATTGGTTTCTCTGCTAGCTTCTGTCATTTCTGACAAGAATGTATGTATAAATACAAAGGATATGCGCTTCATGTATTGACTAACTAGTACAATAAAGATTCGTGATTTCAATTTTCTCTACTACATCAGAAATGACAGAAGCCAACAAGTACAATACCAACTTTAACTTATGGAAGAAAAAACAAAAAATGCTTCTGTGGCATGTATTGTTCGATGGGTTCTTTGAAGATTTTTTTTCTGTCCAAAATTTTGATTTTTCGAAAATCATGAGAAATTCGACTTGGCATACATATTTGACAATTCTCATTGTCTCAACAGTCTACAGATCAACTCCAGAATTATAATCATACACATGTTTTTATCAAAATACACTTGAATCCAATCGAAATAGAGAATGATATAATTTTCCAAGCTACGTATTCCGAAATCAATAAATCATGCGATAAAATGCAATTTTTTTTTTGAAAAAAATTCAAAAACTGTTTCCGAAGTTCGAAGTCATTTCTGAACAATTGTATCCAGAAATCTGATTTTAGGTATTGAAATCCCAGAGCTTTCCGAGTTTTCCATCAAAAGTCTCCATACTCCATATCCGAGGAAAGTGGAGATTTATTCGAAATCTACTTCGCTAAATCTCGGATTTAGGGTAGGTGAAAACGTAGTATTATATGCTGTTTCCACTGAGCGGTAATCTGAGATTAACTCAAATCTACTTGAAATCTCTTCGAAATCACTAGATTTGCCATACAAAAGTTAATCATCTCGATTCGAGATTTCAAATTAATCAACTTGATTTCGAGTGTGTTGAACGGATTCACTTTCCCATTTCCAATGAAAAGGTGGAAGAAAGAGAAAGAAAAAAAAACGTTTTTTGTCAGACTGAACAAAAAGAAAATAAAAACAAAAACAACAAACAACAAAAACAAATAACAAAATGGTTGTTCCATCTGTTCAGGAAAATGAATTTACAACCGAAAAGTGGAAAAACACACTTTAATGAAAAAAAAGTGTGCAATTGAGCTATTTTATGTTAAAAAAAAATCTTGGATTGATTTCCGATCAATAATTTGCCTTTCTGTTCAAAGGAAAACATAGTTAAATATCCATTCAAACATTTTTCCGGATTCATTTCAATGGCCGCCATCAAAAACTTACTTTTTTCTTCATTTAAATAATTTAAAACCAACATTTTAATTTTATTGGAGGTCATCCTTGTATTTTTATGCGAATTGTGACAGTTTTTGTAACCAAGATTTTGAATGTGAGAATTAATCTAACAAAATCCAGTGGAAACACTACTAGATTATTTTTAATCAAACTGGAAGATAATCTAGATTATCGTTCAGTGGAAACGTAATATTAGATAGAGTTTACAACATCTCTTTGCGACGTTGTTTAGAGTTTATAAATAAGGGTTTACCGTTAAAATTGATAACATCGAGGGCAAAGCACTAATCTGTCCCTGTGATGAGCTGAAACAGCTGTTTTAGTTCTTTTTTCGCAGGTTTTCAAATGACACATGTAGGTTAGGTTAGGTTAGGTTACAGTGGCTGCGGATACGGGATCCACACACTTAGGCCAAAAGAAAAGGCCCATTGTGATACCACATCAATCTAGAGAAATACTTCTTACTAGTCGAACCAGTTTGAGCTTTTTATAAAGCGAAGAAGATATTTGATATCCTTATTAGCTAGTGTTCACTGGTGTTGCTCGTGTAGGTACGTCTCCAGTTACGCTGAGATATATGACGTTTTGAACTCATCCATTATGTTATCGATAATTAACTTTACGTTTCGCCCGTACGCAGTCGCCCGTAGCTTAGTTGGTAAGTGCGTTGACTGCTAAGCCGAACGTCGTTGGTTCGAGTCCCACTCAGGCCAAGTTTTTATTTCATCTTTCGCGGGTACTGCCTCTTGCGAAGACCTGACAAATTTTCCAAGAGTATCAATCTGTCATGAAAAAAGTGCTTCTCAACTTTGCCGTTCGGAATCGGCGTTAAATTGTAGGTCCCCTCAATTCTTCACACGCACTCAGAGAATTGTTGATGAGAGTAAGTCGCTTAGGCGCTGGCTCTTCAAGAGCTGTCGCGCCACTCTATTTATTTATTTTATTTTTTTAACTTTACGTTTGACTGAAGAGAAGAAAAAGGAAGTTAGAAAGTTTCTTTTCGATCGACAACTCCCGCCAAGACCAGACCAAAAGATTAGAAGAAAGAAAAAAACTAATTTTGTAACCCTATTTGCAGTACAAATAAAATTGAATAATTATACTTTGAATTTAATCATTAAGGTATTTTTCTTTTACTGTTGGTTGACAAAATTCTTTCGCAACATTTTACAAAATTATTTTACGCATTAAGCATTAAGCTAATCTGTCCTAATTTGGCGATGGATTCATCGGATTACAACTGCCAGCTATGCTCGGATCCTGATTCGAAAGACAACATGGTAGCATGTGATGTCTGCAAGAAGTGGTTTCACTTTATGTGCGTCGGAGTGGATAGCTTCATATAGGAGCAAGACTTTGCGTGTGAAGCCTGCGCAAGTTCAAGTTCATCTGATTTGCTAAACAGTCACTCCACACCCACGACTACCTCAGTAACGACGTCATTGCCACCAACTACATGTGATGGTGCCACTCCAATTACCACGACGGCGGGTTTAACCCAGGCATCCACAACACATATGCACTTAGAACAGGACAGCATTCAGCATACGAGAGTTTCTGAACAAACTTCTTCAACAAAAGCGAAACAAGAAATTCCACCGCCTGTAACAACGCCAGAGGCAACTTCATCTGAAGGGAATGCTCTGGCCAAAGTAGTTCATCCACCTCAAAAAATCGCAGCAAGAAATGAAGAAAATGAACGACCTAAGTCACGTGCAGGCTCTGTAACCTCAGAACGACCGAAGTCACGTGCAGGCTCTGTAACCTCAAAACGCCGAAGTTCAAAATCATCAAAAAAATCGTCATCAGCTAAAGCTGATCTGGCGCTACGGAAATTGGAGGTAGAAAAGGCTTTGGAAAAAGATTTTCTGAACCGTAAGTACAAAATTTTGTCCGAAATTGTTGAAGACAGCTCCGGTTCTGATGTTGACGATGACATTTCCGCAGATGGCCACAGCAAGGTCGCAGACTGGCTAGAAGCAAAGTCGTCGCAAATTCCAAAAGAAAGTGACCCTAACGCTGCTACTGCTTTATTAAACCCTAATAGACATAACTCACAAGTGAACAACACGTGGTTGGGTGCTAACCTGGAAACATTTTCACGAGACCAGCCGATGGCAATGCAACATTCGACAAACAATTTATTGCAACCAACATCTCAGCCCCCTCCGATAATTTCTCAGTCATTATCACATCCAACAACCGTCTCATCATCTCGTCCACCAAACCCGACTTTAACAGCACAGCATCCACAGCCTTCATATGACCACCACAATCCGAACACAACGTTTACCATCAGGCAACAACCATTGACTCCGGCCTTAGTTGTTCCACCACCGACGACGTTTCAGAGAATAACCAGCAATCAGATCAGATCAGCCGCACGTCATTCGATTTTAAAAGATTTGCGCAGTTTCAATGGCAATCCAGAAGAATGGCCATCATTTATAGCGAACTTTAATAGAACCACCAACCTTTGCGGTTTCACCGACGAAGAGAACCTACTTCGACTCCAAAAGGTGCTCAAGGACAAAGCTCTCGAAGCAGTTCAAAGTTTAATTAACAACCCAAACTGTGTACCCCGCATACTTTCTGTTTTAGAAATGTTATTTGGGAAACCAGAAAAGATCTTACACTGCCTCATACTTAAGATACAGATTATGAAAACAATTACACACGAACACCTGGCCCGAGGCCTTAATTTCGTGGTGGATTGATTTCCAATCCACTCCATTTTATATGCATGAATTACATGCATATTTTGGTGTATTGCCTTGTAGATAAGGGAAAAGGCACAAAATTAGTCTTTTACATATGACTTTGTCTTCCACCAATTCCATTTTTCTCAAGTACCAGTTTGCTTTTCCCGATAAAAAAAGCCATACTGGTAAATGTGTTTTTATCTATGTAACTGAGCTTAGAGACTAACCACTCAGTTACCGAGAACGGATTTCTCGTTAACCACAGCCACTCTGAACTCCCACAAGGGGGCCAACCGCAACTGTAGTTGAAGATTCAATTAGAATCCGGGCATCAACTACCCCAGAGTACCAGTTTTTTCAGAAGACATGGTCGTCTCTTTTGTTATTTTGTACTCCGTGAATGTATGACATTATCATCATACATTCTATCGGATGTGTGAAATTATCACACATCCGTACAAACCAAAAGGATAATTTTCCAGCTTCGTGACTTATCGGCTCACAGGAACACTGGTGTCCATTGTCATGCAGTCTTTTATCCAGAAAAGAGTTGGGTGACCAATATGGAAGACTGCATGACATATTGCCATGCAACAACAACTTTTTATAAACACTCATTAGTGCCTTATTCTACACCCAAAGAAAAAGCTTGGTAGAATCAAGCACGTTTCTTATTTGATTTAGCGTCAAACAGAAACGTGCTCATTTTCAACAACGCCGCGTGATCAATTTTTGATAAAACAAAAATTTTAATGTTACATTGTTCGTGCTCAATTTCGTGATTAAATAAGCACTTTACCTAGTTGACTTAGCACTTTCATACTCAAAAAACACGAAATTTTAAAAATATTCTTGCTTGCTTGAACATGAAAAGCTGTTTGAGTGAGCACATTCATTGTTTGGTTACAACTTCCGTGATACTTTTGGTACGAAAAACATGTTTATTTAACAATGAAAGTGCTTCATTTAAAATGTTCGTGCTCACATGATCACAAAAGGATTTTTGCTTAAGCATGAATTGCTTGTTGATTAAGCACGTTCATTGTTTGGCAAACACGTTCGAGATACTTTTAAAATGAAAATAGTGTTTATTTAACAATGAACGTGCTTGCATGAGCATGATAGACTTTTTGATTAAGCACGGTAGGATTGGTGATTAAGCACGTTCATTGTTTGGCAAACACGTTCGTGATACTTTTAAAATGAAAAGAGTGTTTATTTAACAATGAACGTGCTTGCATTAGCATGATAGACTTTTTGATTAAGCACGGTAGGATTGCTGATTAAGCACGTTCATTGTTTGGCAAACACGTTCGTGATACTTTTAAAATGAAAAGAGTGTTTATTTAACAATGAACGTGCTTGCATGAGCATGATAGCCTTTTTGATTTAGCACGGTAGGATTGCTGATAAGGCACGTTCATCGTTTGGCAACAACATTCTTAATACTTTCAATACGAAAAGTATGTTTATGTTTGACTTTCGGTTTTTCGTATAAAAAGTATCAACAATGTTGTTGACAAACAGTGAATGTGCCTTATCAGCAATGACATTGATGACTCACTCTTATTGTTCCAAAAAACATCAATTCTTTTAATGATGTTTTTGTTGCAGATTCATTGTCATTGAAGCAAGTGTGATCAGTTAACACTATTTGCTGAGACTGTTGATTTTCCACCTGAAACTTCTATTAAAAAGAAAAAGCGTACACGATTTATCATCTAAAGTACACAGATTTTATTGGAACAATAATTCTTAAATTAGAAAACATTATGCAAAACTATTTTTTGATGCTTTTGTTACTATCATTTAGTTAGGTTAACTATCATAATTTTATTTCTTAGCTTAGGTTACAATTTGTCTTAACAATTTTTAATTTAAAGTTTGAAAGCAAATTTTTATATATATTTTTATTAATGTAATAAATTACGACAAAAATTCTGTATGCAAACTCTGCTGTAAGTATAAGCAGATTACAAGGATCTTTTAAATTCTAGAGGAGATTTAAGAAAATTAAGTTTAGTTAATTAAACCATTGGTTCAAGGACCTTTTTATGAGAACATAAAACGTTTTTTGAATCATACAAAACTAAACAAGAATATTCGTTGTTTGTCAATTAAAAAAAAAATATGGCAATCAATTAAAATTTGCCTGGATGAATCACCAATTCTATTATTTTTCTTATAATCAGTAAACACAAAAGTGTCTGATGGATGCTCATTGAGAATGGTGTCAATATCCTATCGAATCCTATATTCTATATTGAAGTTGATGAAATCAGATTTTATTGAGAATATAATAGTGCAATCAAAATAGAACACAAATTATAAGTTCAGAAGTAAGTGTGTTAACGGATTTGAAGGATTTTAAAAGTGTCATAAAAGTGTTATCAAAGGTGCAGTAAATTATAAAAGCACTTAAAAGTTAGAAGTGGTTGTTGATATACACTTAAGTGTTATCGATCGATAGGTAGAGTGATACAGCTATAAGTGTGTTAAAGGATTTAAAGGATTCTTAAAGTGTCATAAAAGTGCTATCAAAGGTGCAGTAAATTATAAAAGGACTTAAAAGTTACAAGTGGTTGTTGATAAACACTTAAGTGTTATCGATCGATAGGTAGAGTGATACAGTGTGTTAAAGGATTTAAAGGATTCTTAAAGTGTCATAAAAGCGCTATCAAAGGTGAAGTAAATTATAAAAGGACTTAAAAGTTACAAGTGGTTGTTGATAAACACTTAAGTGTTATCGATCGATAGGTAGAGTGATATAGCTGTAAGTGTTTAAACGGGTTTCAAGGATTTTAAAATTAAGGAGGAGATTTAAAAGAATTTAACAAATGTATATTTTTTTCCATTCGGATTAGAGAAATGGGAAACTGGTGGTCCGTTTAAGTCTTTAATTTTTAAAATATAAAACACTTTCTGTGAACCATTATAAATCTCGTAAGAGTTAAAGTGATCTAGATATATGGAAACATTAACTTTTTCACAAACAACATAAGGGCAGTCTTGAAGTATTATCAAACATTCAATTCTATAAATGTTTGTTGTAACAGTTGAAATACTAACATATTCGTTATGCGTGTAAGTTACTTTACAATAAGTCAGACTTTTGTAACAGATAAGTTCATGAAAATCTTCTGTTCCAAAAATATTTTGTATTTCTAAGAAAAAATGCTGATTTTTTAGTAGTAGTCCTGGTTTTGATTGTTTGGAAATCATTTCCGGGATTCCTCTACCAGAAATTATTCTTTTACAAAAAATTAAACTTGATTTTATTCCTAAGGACAAAGGTAAATTTCTTCTAGAAGTTGTATTGTTGCAATAACTTTTAAGGACTTTATGTTTTGACTCAAATCTAAATGACCAAAAATGTTTCAATGGCCCTATCATTCGCATAACATACAGATAATGGACCATAAAATGAAACTTAGGCTTTAAATTTTCCTTAAAAAGTTCGATATATAAATTATGGTGCTTAGAAATGAGGTTTTCTAATATTAAAAGATCAGTTTGTTGAAAATTAGATTTCAAGACAATATCAATGATTTTGTTAAGAGTGATTACTAATTCCCAGTGCTTATTTTGTATTGGTATGAGATCACCAATCATAATTGGCAATAAACGACAAAAAGACCACATTTCTTTGGCCGACATATTTAACTTATTTTTTTTAATATGCTCGGGTTTTATTACTGTGGGTTTGTTTCTAATTTCAGTTTCACCATAGATAAAAAATTGAGTTCTGTTATTAAGAACATCTAATGTAAAGAAGTTGTCTTGAATAACAAATTGGTTGATGAGTGCACATAAGTCGTAATGGCAAACCCCTTCAAACAAATCGTGCATTACATCAACAGTTAAATTTTGAACAACGTGGAACGATGGAATGTTGTTAAATACTGACACTTCCCTTATACCAGTTTTTGCAATTCTTTCATTAATTTTTGAATACTGCATAATATCAATGTTGTAGTTTTCTATATTTCTGTAAAGATTATTGCTATCTTCACAGTTTTTGTAAATTTCGGATTTTGTGCATTTACAAATACGACAAGGGAATTGTGAGCTAAAACTTTTTGTGTATCCCATAATTGTATTTAGTCCTAGGTTATCACCTGTGATAACACCTAACACAAAAAAAATTTGGTGAGATTCGCCAGAATGTAGTTTTATAGTAACTCCAGTTTCTTCTAATTTTCTTATTTCGTTTACAAGGTTGCAAAATATAGCATTTTCACCATGAATTTTATACTTCGAGTAACATAACATAGCTACAAATATGTTGTCTAATTCAGAAGAAATCCACTGGGGAAGAGTAGGGAAATTGTAATTAACAGCGCCAATAGAATGACAACCACCATGGGATCCTAATGGATTATTTGACTCAAAATCGTCAACATATAAATTAAAAGGAATAACGTTTTTTTGCTTTACTAAAGGAAAATTTGAAATTCTCTCTTTCCAAATGTTTGTAGTGATTAAATGAGGGACGGATTTAGAAACAATGTTCTTCATATTTTCATGAACTGATTCATATAAACCTGGTAATTCAAAAAACTTTTTAAATTGAAACTGCAAGGGTAAGATTATTCCGTCAGATTCAACCACATCAACTGATGGAGTCATTCCACCAACTACGCATACTTCGTTGTTTATAACGAAACTAGAAGGATCGCTGTATAACCTACACTCTTTTGCTATCTGAACAAATTTGTGAAAAGTATTTACACTTTCAAAAGGATTTTGTAAAGCCGTTAATACGTTTTTAAAACTCTTTTCCTTAATGACATTAATATGAGCGGAAAAGTCTATATAAATTTTTAAGAATATAATTTTAAAAAACTCCTCAGTCAGGTCTTGTATTATTTCTTCCACTAATTTCCTGGATAAATTTGGTTTGCCATATAAGCTACTCAAAAAATTAATGGAAGATTTTTGAACAATTTTTAAAATATCAAAATTTTCCATCAGGTGGGCATTCTCATCCTTTAGTGGAAGATTTTGATATGTCTTTTCATTTGCAAAAACATTTTCGGAGGTATGTGGTATTGTATCTGTACTAATATTAATGTTTTTGCAGGAACGTTTAAAATGCCTCCTAAAACTTTTTAAGTTATAAACTTGCCTACAGTTGAAACAGCGATAGTCATCTTGGGGCTTAAAATTGTGAATAACCTTGTAATGTAATACAAGATTATTCACATCTTCAAAAAATTTGCTTTCTTTACACAGGTCAAGACCGCATTTAAACATGTTGTTGAAGGATATTGATGTTGAAGGATTCTAAAAGTGTTATCAAAGGTGCAGTAAATTATAAAAGCACTTAAAAGTTAGAAGTGGTTGTTGATAAACACTTAATAAGTGTTATCGATCGATAGGTAGAGTGATACAGCTATAAGTGTGTTAAAGGATTTAAAGGATTTTTAAAGTGTCATAAAAGTGCTATCAAAGGTGCAGTAAATTATAAAAGGACTTAAAAGTTACAAGTGGTTGTTGATAAACACTTAAGTGTTATCGATCGATAGGTAGAGTGATACAGCTATAAGTGTGTTAAAGGATTTAAAGGATTCTTAAAGTGTCATAAAAGTGCTATCAAAGGTGCAGTAAATTATAAAAGGACTTAAAAGTTACAAGTGGTTGTTGATAAACACTTAAGTGTTATCGATCGATATGTACAGTGATACAGCTATAAGTGTGTTAACGGATTTGAAGGATAATTAAACCAGTAGTTCAAGGACTTTCTTATGAGAACATAAAAGATTTTTTGTTTCATCCAAAACTAAACAAGAATATTCGTTGTTTTGCCCTTATGCGCCTTAAAATTAAGGAGCACTTAAAAGTGAGAAGTGGTTGTTGATATACACTTGAGTGTTATTGATAGGTCTAGTGATACAGCTGTAAGCGTGTAAACAAGGATTTTAAAATTAAAGAGGAGATTTAAAAATGAAAAAAAAATGAATAAAAATTTGCTTCCTTTACATAAATGAATAAATAATTTATTTAAGCATTTTGTCGCTGCTTCAAAAGTTCTATTAATACAAGTATATCTGCTGGGACTCTTTCTTTAGTCTCGATGTCGTAAAAATATTTTTGAAGAAAAATCCAAACAGTCCTACAGGCTGTTGGATATTCAAGATTAAATACAAAAAATATTTTTAGACATAAGTCTAGAGCAGGTAATATCGAGGAAAATTTGTATTTTAAATCGTTATAGTAAGTAATAAAAGTGTTATTAAACATGCAGTAAATAACGAAAGGTTGCAAGCTCTGCCCAAGCTCTCTCACCTTTTCGGCAAGTTTATCCACTGCCGGATTAAAGTTGTTTGCTTCCTTCACCCTCTGGATAAATAATTCCTGGGAGTCTTTGATAGTATGTTTATAGTACTTTCGCCTTTTGCATTCTGTTGCCTGTTGTTTAGTTTGTCGTGCTGATGGAGGAAGTATGGCGTGCAAAAGTTCTAAAATTAGAACATCTTCTGGTCCTAAAAATAAAAACAAAGAAAAATATTCATTTACATGCTCTTAATGTAAATCATAATTAAAAATACCTTTTTTAAAATCTTTTTTATTGAGATCCAAGAGTAGATCCTGACAATATTTGTCCTTGACTTTTTCATTGAAGACTGGGATTATTAGGGATTTAAAATAATCCCATTTCTCGATGAGACTATTTTCTTTTCCAGGGTAGAGCACTGCGAAATCAACATCGATCTAAAATGTAAACGCGTTAACTTTTTCCAATTTATTTAAGTAAGGAACATAACTAAGTTAAAATTAATAATAAGGACACAAATAAAATTAGCTAATTAGGAGTGCTTACTAAAGTTATTCCAGCCGAATGCCTTAAGAGTGGCCAGTTATTTAAAAACTCTGCGAATTTTAGCATTCGCACATCTTTAAGTCTCAGTGCATGTGTCCTCCTCCACTTTACTTTCACTTCATCCCACGGTTCCTTATTCATTTGCAACCATTTTGCTTCAGCTATGAGAAAAAACGTTTTGTAGAAAATATCAAATTCCTACTTGATTTAAAAACAAAATCTATAAGCGTATTAGCTATAATCGAAATGCGGAGCAGGAAAGCAACTAATTCAATAATAACAAATAAATTAATGTCATCCCTAGAGCTACTTCAGTTTCTTCAACTTCAATAATTGAAGAAGTTTCGGAACAACTTGGCTCCTCAGCAGAAGGAGGAAGGAAATCTACCCCTATTTGTTTAAATCGCCGTTTTGTGTTATAGAAACGATTGTATAGCCGTCCTGAAGGATTCTCTTTTTTTCCCTTTGGTGGTGCAGAGTAGTAAATGTTCTGTTAAAAAAAAAAAAAAATTGCTATAGAAACAATATATTAAAATAACTTCCTAGATTCTAAATAACTTTATCTTCGCCGAAACGTTCTTGAATTTTCTCTGCTATGTTTGAGAATTCCTTCCGGGATACTGACTTGTAGTTTTTAATAAGCCAAGATGAAATGCAATCAATTAAAATTTGCCTGGATGAATCACCAATTCTATTATTTTTCTTATAATCAGTAAGCACAAAAGTGCCTGATGGATGCTCATTGAGAATGGTGTCAATATCCTATCGAATATAGGATTGAAGTTGATGAAATCAGATTTTATTGAGAATATAATAGTGCAATCAAAATAGAACACAAATCATAAGTTCAGAATTATTCCAACCTCGCTGAAATTTGGTACCACCTAAACGGGGCGAATCAGTTTTCTTTTCAAGAACATTGTTGGCTATAACTTGCGCATACCTTTTATTTCTAAAATTTTCGCAAAAGGCACTCATTTTTTGTAACGAAATTAAAAGAAATATGTGAAAACCATGTTTTTTGCGAATTTTTCAGTGAGGTTGAAAACAGTGAGATGATAAATGTCTTTTCTGGCTGGACCTAACTGGAAAAACAATTTGTTTTAGTCCTTTTTTAATTGAAAACTCTTAACAAATCTTTTCATATTTAAAATGTTTTTTTTTTTTATTTTCATCAATTTGTTAAAGTTAAAGTTATTCTTCTAAATGGATACATTATGCATACTATCACATCAAAAAACATTTTAAAAAGATAGCGAAAAAATATTAGTGAATAATAACAAAATAATTGAAATATGAAAGAAATAAACGGAAGTACATACAAAATTATAAGATCCAATGCTGGGTGATGCAGGATTTGAACAAGTTGAATAATTTGACGGGGAAGGTGATGGGGTTCTTGAGATGCTTATTGTTGATGAAGATGTTATATCCTTCAAATGGTCTTCTACTAAAATTTTAATGCTTTTTGCAATGTCTTCAGGTAAATCACATGGAACACCGAATCCCTAAAGAAAAGAAAAATCTATCTTATTTAAAACTTGAATATGTACTAAACTTTTTACATTTTCTCGCCGCCATTGCAAGAGTTTGTGCTTAAACTCAAACCTGACTCCAATGTCCTTATTGGAAAAAATTTCTTTCAAGTCCTCATTATCAATGACTTTTAAGACGTCAACGCTAAGTTTGCAACTTTTAAAATAATCGTAAAAGTCCACAAACCCCCAGTTAGACAACAAATGAAACAATTCATAGTCCATATCTTCTTCATAAGCAACAGAAGTATTGTTTGCATCGTCTAGATTTGTGTAAGATTGAGCCTCTTTAAGAACATTCAATAGTTCCATTGTACCTGCTCCATCATTGCTATTACGAACTGTTGTATTTGGAACAATACTGTGGCTTTTGAGAAGATTTCTAATTTCTAGGTCATCCATATTATTTGTTCTGATCTGTTAAACAAGTAAATTGAAGGGTTTGACAATTTAATTTTGTTGTTTTCTAAACTATTATAATAATTATAAATAGTGGAGTTGATGAAGCTTTTTTTCAGAAAGCCCTCAGAAACACCTCGAATTTGGATGATGTTTTTTTAAACTTTTTGTTTTTTATATTGTTTAAAATCAGAAATATTTCATTTGTCCAGATACCTTCTTGCAAAGTTAATAGCCTGTTCCCACCAACGTGATTTAGCTAAATCAACTTGATTTAGCTAAATCACATAATTAACTTCATGATTTGCCATACATTTTCATTTCAATTTTCATATGATTTTGTGTCATATATTAGTATATTTTATTGAAAAATTCAAAAGTAATGTCAAGATTAATTAAGTGTCAAGCTAAATCAGGTAAAAAACTCAGTGGGACCGCCTTTCTTGATTTATAAATCAAATAAGCTTAATCAAGTCGGTGGGAATAGGCTATAAGAAGTGGCTCTTTCAATTTGCATCGAAGCAAAACTGTTTTCAGGAATATTTTTTGAAAAATTTATCTTCAAAGTCAAAATATTGAAATTTTGAACTTTTTTTTTAACTTCAAACTAATTTTTTTCGAAATTTTAACGAGAAATTCAAGTATTTCTTTTCTATCGTTTAGACCAACTGTACTCAACCTGCGGCCCGTGGGCCGAATGTGGCCCGCGAGCTTATAAAAGTTGGCCCGCGGCTAGGCTGACCAGGCGTCCTCTTTATGGAGGACATGTCCTCTTTTTAACTTAAAAAACTTTTGTCCGGTGACTTTTTCTTAAAAAAGCGATTTGTCCTCTTTTTCGGTGTCCTCTCAGTTTTTCGATTTATATTAAAAAATAATTTTCGTGTGAAGACGGCCTTAAAAGAATCTTCATGACAAAATGTTGACTTGAACTCATCCATTCCAGAACCCATTCAGAACGCCATCTTTTCTTTTCTACTTTTTAATAATCGAAGCTGTACAATGGTGATGACGAGCAAAACTCCGCCAGCAGTACAGAACCAACAATTCCACCCAACCGACATTGACGAAGTGAGGATAGCGATATCTAAACTTAAGTCGAACAAAGCCGCTGGAGCAGACTAGCCGCCGAACTGTACAAATCCAGCTGGAGATGATTTGGTAAGGCGTATGCACCAGCTCATATTCACACTACGGCAGATATTGAAGAAGACCCAGGAACTTCAAATCGATACCTACCACCATTTCATCGATTTCAAGGCCGGGTGCGACAGCGTCTGTGGCGTCTAGTTTTGTCATCCCAGAGAAACTCGTCCGCCTATGTAAGATGACAATAGAAAACTCACGCTGTTCCATCATGGTCGGAAAAAACCTAACGGACGCATTTGATGCCAAAAAAGGTTTTAGACAAGGCGATGCACTGTCATGCGATTTCTTCATCATCATTTTTGAAAAGATTATGCAAAACTCCAACGTCAACACCAAAGGCACAATATTTCAAAAGTCCGTCTAGCTACTAGGATACGCAGACCACATTGACATAATTGGAAGAACACAGTGTGATGTCAGTGGAGCGTTTGTGAGTCTTGAGACGGAGGCCAGGAAGATGGGTCTAGCGGTTAACGAGGGCAAGATCAAGTTAATACTGTCAACAAAAAAGAACAACCAACATCAACATAGACAGATTTAACTTCGAGTTAAGGACTTCGTCTACCTACGGTCTACTATCAATTCAGGCAACAACACCAGCGCTGAAATCAAACGAAGTATCACTCTTGCCAATCGCTGCTTCATTGGACTAAGAAAAATTCTTCGAGTGACTTTTGGTCCTGTTTGCATAAATGAAGAGTGCAGACGAAGATTCAATCAAGAACTGTACGAGCTGTTCAGCGACACTGACCTAGTCAAAAAAGTTAAGGTGCAACGACTTAGATGGTTGGTTCATGTAGGTAGAGTGAATGGAAAATAATGCTCCGGCTCGTAGATTCTTCGAATCCAACCGGAAGGACTTCGCAGAAGAGGAAGACCACGCCTCAGGTGGAGCACACAGGTGGTAGACGACCTGACCCAACGTGCGAAACTGGAGACAGCTAGCTAGGAACCGAGCTGGCTGGAGACGTTTGTTGGATAAGGCCCTGGTCCGACGTTAACTGTAGCGCCACCATAAATGAAAAAAATTTATTTGAATTAAACAAAACAAATATTTAATTCTAAAAACATTTTTTTCCATTTATGGTGATCATGACTTAGTGACGAGAGGCTTCGACACAACTATTTTCACTGACGGCTCAAGGATTGAGTGTGGGGTCGGTGCAGGAATTTTATCCGAGTCTTTAAATGTCTCCAGGTCTTTGCGACTTCCTGACTTTGCTAGTGTATTTCAGGCTGAACTACTCGCGATTAAGGAAGCATGCAAATTACTAAAACTAGATCAAAATCAAAACCGCAATACAGTTATCTTTTCGGACAGTCCAGGCGTCTATTCAAGCGATTGGCTCGTCCACATCATCCTCCAAATTAGAGTCAACATTCCTCTATGAAGGGCAAGATCTTCTCATTTTTTCTCGCTGAATCAAACCACAGGGGAGGAGCCAAACCAACTGCATCATATCTAGAAGGATATGGCCACCTTAAATAAATCCTGCACTAATAACCTTTTGCAGACCCAGGCAAGACATAGCCAGGATTGGTGCAACATGCATCGGACTCTGGCCTGTTGGGGAACACGCATCTTAGCTGGGCATTCTTCGCAATACTTTCTGTCGTAGTTGTTGGGGCCAGCGAGAAAAGGAAACTGCTCTTCACTTCTTGTGTAAGTGTCCAAAACGAGAGCCAAATCATTGGGAAAGTCCTTCATCAATGACCTTAATGAGCTTTCCGACCGAAAGATCAAAGATTTGATCTCCTTTCTAAGCGCAACAAATTTTTGCAGTTCCTCTTCGAACTTGAGATCGCCAGCTTACGATCTAATTTTATAGGTCAAATGAGTTTTTATGGTATCAAAACGGCGGACTCAGTGCTAATTGGGTCACCGAGCTAGCTTACTACCTACTACTATGCACATTAAAATGAGAATTATTATTTACGATAAAAAAAATTTCTTGTGGCCCGGGGTAGCACTACAAAATTATCAATGTGGCCATCAAAAAGAGGTTGAGTATGGCTGGTTTAGACTAACAAGTTAAAATTGGTTTGATATTCACCCGACAATCTTGTTGATACTTTTTCAGCTTTTCTTGTTTTGATAAAACTTTATTGATTTTTGAAACGTTGCTTTTTACTTTTGCATCAAAATCAAATAAGAACAACCAATAACAAAAAAGTGAAACTTCAAAAGTCAGCTGATTTATAATGAATGAAAATTTCCCAAAAAAAAAGAGTCAAAGACCTGTTTGTTTTATAAATCGAATCCGAGTGCCACAGGACGTCGCGCGACTATTGTGTTCACAAAATTTCTCAGCGATTTGGAAGGCGAATTTTTGACAGCTGGCAGATTAGTCGCCGGAAGACTGGCGACTGCATTCTGTTCAGCTCTTAATTATCTAATTTGACAGCTGTCAAAAATTCGCCTTCCAAATCGCTGAGAAATTTTGTGAACACAAAGTTATAAGCACATGTATTAACCCTTAGTTCTAGTAGGAACACTATTTTTTTCTTAATATAACAGTTCTACTTTCAATGATAATTCTTTTCCAAAATAATGCAATCAAATCAAGAATACATTTTGGACGAAACATAGAGTTTCAAACTCATTCCAACTAGATCTGGCTCTGCAATCATCCACCACAGAGTTGCTAACGGACAAATTCGCAATGCCCCGATGTCCAATTGCAAATTTTGTATTCCACTTTTGGTAAACCAAATGGCCTTGTTCACATGTGAAGAACGATTGTGTTCATTTTTGTGTTGATTTTTAATATTTTTTCTCAAAAAAAGGTTTTTTTTTTTTGGATGTGCGGCAACAATACCGCACTCATCCATACGAAAACACTCGCCAGCAACAATCCTAACAAATGACAAGGCCACTTCAATCTTTGTTTCTCAGCAATAGACCTTCAAGGTTTCTGACCTGAGGCACAGGCGATTACATTCCTAATCATATTATAACTCTTACTTCTTATTTCTTACCTTTTATATTTTTTAATTTATTTCACTTCAATAAAAAAAAATTATGCAAAAAGAAACCAGCCCACTGTTAATTTTCAAAATGAGGAATGCGAATGACGACGATGATTAGATTAGCAGATCGCAGCAGACAAGACAAAACTAAAATGAAAATCCAATCGAATGGACGACAACGCTCCAGCCAAGAAAGTCTTCTCATCGCAGCGCGCAGATTCGAGACGACAAGGAAGACCGAACCTACGGTACAAAGACCAAGTGACTGCGGATGCCAGAGCGCTTATGGTTTCGGCGACTGGAGAGTGCATGCGAGGGAGCGTTCACGATGGAAGGCTGCAGTATCTCAGGCAATATTCCTGAAAACAGTTTTGTTTGAATGCAAAATGAAAGACTCTTTGAAGAAGCTATTATACGGAATTGTGGACAAAGCTGTTGATTTTTAATATTTTTTCTCAAAATAAGGTTTTGTTTTCTTTGAATGCTAAATGAAAGACTCTTTGATGAAGCTATTATACGGAATTGTGGACAAAGCTGTTGATTTTTAATATTTTTTCTCAAAAAAAGGTTTTTTTTTTGGATGTGCGGCGACAATATTGCACTCATCCATACGAAAACACTCGCAACAATCCTAACAAATAACAAGGCCACTTCAATCTTTTGGCGTTTTTAATTTGCAATCTGGAAGCAAAAAAAAAAAAGCATTCTGAAAGCGTTCAATTGGAAAGAAGAGAATTTCCCTTCTGATTTCATAAACAGAATGCTTCTTTTTCGATTCCAGATTGCCAATTAAAAACGCCATTTTGTTTCTCAGCAATAGACTTTCACGACTTTCTGACCTGAGGCACATGCGATTACATTTTTAATGATATTCTTACTTCTTATTCCTTACCTTTTATAGTTTTTAATTTATTTCACTTTTATTATTTCACTTCGATAAAAAAAATGAAACCACACCACTTTTAATTTTTAATAATTATTATTTCCCGACGCACGAAGTAAGCGAACCGCGCAGATCAGCAGACAAGAGAAAACTAAAATGGAAATCCCTATAAAATATGCAAAAGGTAGATCGTAGATGTATTTGTAGAACGAAGAAATAACCAGTGCTGTCGTTTCAAAAATTTCATGGTAGGTATTTTTGTATTATTTTGAGAATATTTTCTTTCTTTGAGTAGTATAATTTTTTAACCATTAAAACGTAGCCCGATAAATCGCTCCCGGAAAAATTACATTTATAATGGGTTTTGCAGATCGTTTTGAAGTTTGTTTATAAACAAACGATAGTTTCTTATAAAATTTTGGGAATTGTGTGCTTGTCGGATAGAAGTTGATATCAACTTGAATATTTTATCCTTAAATTTCGATTTAAAGTGTCTTCATTAGAGGCTTTCATTCTCAAATTAACAACTTTAGTTTTTGTCAACTGCCAAAAAACTTATTAAGACCATTAAATCTACCTACAATTTTCTATCGGATATTGTATATTTTCTGAATTTAGTTAAAAACCCTTTTTTTAACTAAACAAATATTAAAGTTATAAAGCAAAGAGAAAATTATGAAGTCTTGGACTTTGAAATTATGGATAGAGTAGGGCAATAATTGTGTGCACACAATTATTAGTTCCGTTTGTTTTTAAGGTGTGTAATTTTAGGAACCTTGACATTTTTGGCAATTTTGGTATATTGGTTGCATGTGAGAATATTGTTATTCGACTTTTCTTTTATCTCATAGGTACATATTTTGTTCACTAGGTTTGGGGAATATATTTCGTTTATGGGTAGTAGAGTAGCATTTGACCCTCGAAAGGAGTAGAATACTTCTATGGTAGCAAGTACGACAGCATTGGAAATACTTTATTAGAATAAACCAATTCGTATATTTACATTTGTATGTGTGCGAAGTACAGTAAACGAAATTGCAATTTGTGCGTTGTCTGTTAAGCACGAAGATCGTCAATTGGAATACAATTGTGTTTCTGTTACAGTGTGCGTGCCTATTTTAGCCCATTCGTGGTTGTTCAACAATGTGTATGCTTGCTTGAATACTTTCGTTAGGTGTATTTGTGTTGGAAGAAGCACAAACATTTTTAAGCAAACACGAATCTGCTTATATAAGCATGCACATTGTAAAAACCAAAGCCAAACCTCAAGCGAAATTAGGTTTTATGCGTTGTTCGTTAAGCACCAGGGATGAGAATGCTTTCCTTACTATGGTAAGGAAAATCATTCATAAGTGGAAGAATTGTCGGATATTTTTTAGTTTGTATTACTTTTGGATGCAAAAGTTCTAACAGTTCCAACATTTTGTCGGTTAAATCAAATCGAAGTTTTAGTTGATCGCACAATCAACATAAATTGAAACTAAAAACGTTTTTGTCTGAAATAAATCCGTGTCCCTATTTTGATTGTTGTTTAGCTCTTCCTCGTCAGAAATTATAAAAGCACACAATAGAAGTAGTAGATATTTGAGTACATTCAGATCTTGAAAATTACTTTTTTCGATTAATGAAATTTCGTTCGTTAGGCCGTGTGTGAATTGCGTTAAAAAATGGATAAAACTTGACATTTTAGTTAAATTTTGATAGTTCGTGTTTAAACAAAATGTGTTAAAATTAAACTATCTGCGGAGCACGTTTAAATATGATAGTAGTGGTTAGATTTAACCAATATTTTAACCAAGTTCATGCAATTCGCAAACGGCCTAAGAAAAAATGTAATGAAACGAAGTAGAAAAAATTTGTTACGTAGCAGATACATAAAAATAAATTAATGAATTAGATCTGCTACATATGAAGTTAATACTCGTCTCTGTTAAGCACGAAGATCGTCAATTAGAATACATTTGTGTTTCTGTTACAGTGTGCGTGCTTATTTAAGCCCATTCGTGCTTGTTCAACAATGTTTATGCTTGCTTGAATACTTTCGTTAGGCGTATTTGTGTTGGAAGAAGCACAGACATTTTTAAGCAAACACGAATCTGCTTATACATATAAGCATGCACATTGTAAAAACCAAAGCCAAACTCAGACTGTAAATATAACCGTCCTATGTGTTCTGTACATTTTCAACACATACATAATCCTATTTATTCTTGCAAGACGTTCGAAGCGAAATTGCGATTTGTGCGTTGTTCGTTACGCACCAGGGATGAGAATGGTTTCCTTACAATGGTAAGTTCTTATTACTTTTGGATGCAAAAGTTCTAACAGTTCCAACATTTTGTCGGTTAAATCAAATCCAAGTTTTAGTTGATCGCACAATTCAACATAAATTGAAACTAAAAACATTTTTTTCTGAAATAAATTCGTGTCCGTATATGTTGATTCTTGTTTAGCTCTTCCTCGTCAGAAAACATAAAGGCACACAATAGAAGTAGTAGATTTTTGAATGTCTACCACAAAATGCCGAATGCAAATAGGTAGGTATCAAGAAAACAAAAATCTCGAATGTAAAAATCACGAAAACAAAAATCTCGAACGAAAAAAATCTTGAAAACAAAAATCTCGAAAAAAATCCCGAATGCCAAAATCTCAAAAAAAATCAATGATTTTTCAGATATGGTTCCATTTGCGCGCGCGAATTGGACCATTTTTTTTGAAAAATTATTGATTTTTACGAGATTACTTAATTTGTTAAGATGAAAATAAAGGTTATCTTTCTTTGGGATAAATTATTCATGGAAAAATAGAAAAGGAAAGTTTTGTTAAACCGTAATATGAAACCTTTAGCCCACAAATGCAAATGCTCAAATGCTTAGCTTTTTTACCTCGGTGATATTCGTGACTATTTCTATGCATTTAGTAATCAATTTTTCGAAAGTACAAAGCAAATCGGGAAGTGAATTGGCAGAAACTAGATAGGTACAAGATATCAGAAATCTATATATTTGCGATCTTTGGTGTTGTGCAGGCCAAACACAAGTGATCTTACCAAGAACTCAAAACAAAAATGAGTCTCAGCATAGAAGTCTTAAGGTTTTAGTTCGTAAGCCGCACGTTGCCCTGTACAAGCTGATTCATGTTTAAGTGCAGGAGTCGGTTGAGGTTGAATGTAAGGTAGAAAAACTTGAAATGGGGAAGAATTTAATATGAGGCGGTAGTTTGCCCCGGCTTTTGACTATAAGGGAAGAAAAGCCATATCGGTTTCTTAAGATGCTTAGCTCAAAACCATTTTTGTTACTTGAGTTATTTTGTTTAAAGTAAGAAAAAATAAAATTTTGAACTAAATATTTAAATTACCATTTTTTTCGAGATATTGTCCTTCGAGATTCTTGAACGTTCGAGATTTTTGTACGTTCGGAATTTTTGCTTTCGACATTTTATTTTGTTGTTTCGAGATTTTCTACATTCGAGATTTTTATATTCGTGTTAAAAGAAAATGTGTTGAAATTAGCCTATCTGCGGAGCAGGCTAAAATATGACAGTAGTGGTTAGATTTAACCAATATTTTAACCAAGTT
Organism: Sphaerophoria taeniata; assembly: GCA_943590905.1. Taxonomy (NCBI): domain Eukaryota; kingdom Metazoa; phylum Arthropoda; class Insecta; order Diptera; family Syrphidae; genus Sphaerophoria; species Sphaerophoria taeniata. The sequence continues at coordinate 35,018,216 of OX016541.1, forward strand.
CATGCAATTCGCAAATGGCCTTAGAAAAAATGTAATGAAACGAAGTAGACAAAATTTGTTACGTAGCAGATACATAAAAATAAATTAATGAATTAGATCTGCTACATATGAAGTTAATACTCGTCTCTGTTAAGCACGAAGATCGTCATTAGAATACATTTGTGTTTCTGTTACAGTGTGCGTGCTTATTTAAGCCCATTCGTGCTTGTTCAACAATGTTTATGCTTGCTTGAATACTTTCGTTAGGCGTATTTGTGTTGGAAGAAGCACAGACATTTTTAAGCAAACACGAATCTGCTTATATAAGCATGCACATTGTAAAAACCAAAGCCAAACCTCAAACTGTAAATATAACCGTCCAATGTGTTCGTCAATTGGAATACAATTGTGTTTCTGTTACAATGTGCGTGCTTATTTTAGCACATTCGTGGTTGTTCAACAATGTATATCCTTGCTGGAATATGGACTGGGAGGATTGTATTAGGTGTATTTGTGTTGGAAGAAGCACAGACATTTTTAAGCAAACACGAATCTGCTTATATAAGCATGCACATTGTAAAAACCAAAGCCAAACCTCAAACTGTAAATATAACCGTCCAATGTGTTCGTCAATTGGAATACAATTGTGTTTCTGTTACAATGTGCGTGCTTATTTTAGCACATTCGTGGTTGTTCAACAATGTGTATGCTTGCTGGAATATGGACTGGGAGGATTGTATTAGGTGTATTTGTGTTGAAAGAAGCACAGACATTTTTAAGCAAACACGAATCTGCTTATATAAGCATGCACATTGTAAAAACCAAAGCCAAACCTCAAACTGTAAATATAACCGTCCAATGTGTTCGTCAATTGGAATACAATTGTGTTTCTGTTACAATGTGCGTGCTTATTTTAGCACATTCGTGGTTGTTCAACAATGTATATGCTTGCTGGAATATGGACTGGGAGAATTGTATTAGGTGTATTTGTGTTGGAAGAAGTACAGCCATTTTTAAGCAAACACGAATCTGCTTATATAAGCATGCACATTGTAAAAACCAAAACCAAACCTGAAACTAATTTCTGATTATTCTGTTACAGTGGGCGTGCGTATTTTAGCACGTTCGTGTTTTAAGGAAACAAGAATAATGTTAACTGAATATGAGATCATACTCAAATCAAGTAGAAACGTGCTCAAAAAACATGTTTTTCTAAAATGTTTTCAAATAAAAAATGATTGAGTTGTTAATCAAGCACGAACATTATTGTTTCGTGACTTCTTTTTTTTTAATTTTCAAACCAATTAAACCCAGAAGATCATTGTTATCTTACAATGATATCATATTCATATTATCAAGAACAATCATGCTTAATCAAACACATTCGTGATACTTATTAAAGAAAAAAATATTTTCGAAAGTTTATGTTGGTCGATTAAGCACGAAACGTTGTTGGTTTGAGTAGAAACGTATTCAATTTCACAATTCTTGGCATTATTTAGTAAGTATCACATTTATGGTTGAACAACAACGAAATCAACAATGGCATTGTTAATAAAATATTAATTCATGTTTAAATCAAGTAGAATAATGCTTGAATCAAGTATTTTTGTGATACTTTTTAAAAATAAAATTGATAATGCACGCGTTGTTGAATTGAATATCACGCATTATTTGATACAAGCACAAACGTATTCAATTCAACAATTTTTATGTTGAGCACGCAGCGTGCTTGAATCAACCAAGCTTTTTTCTTTGGGTGTATCACAATGATATTCAAGTACAGTCTCATTAATCACGGCGTTTGGGTAAAAAGTGATTTTGATACATGTACAATAAAAACGTAGGTTCATTCGCCCTGACGGAGTCAGGTTGACGCTCTGCACCACTTGGAGGTTGAACCTTCCGCACATGAGCGGCAAGAAATCTGTACTTGGAATTGCAAGCAATCCTTTCCAAACCCTTACCCACTCTTCGCAGAGCATACTTAAGATACAAGCAACGCCGTCTCCTAAGGCTGAAAAACTGGAGACTCTTGTTCAGTTTGCTGTTGCAGTCCAAAATCATTGTGCCGCTTTAGAAGCCGCTGGGTTAAGCTCTCATCTTAATAATCCTTCACTTCTAAACGAGCTTGTAGCAAAGTTACCTGTTCCAATTCAACTCAATTGGGCTATTTATATGCAAACTCTCCCGTTTTGCACTCTCTCTGATTTTAGTGTCTGGATTTATCGAATTGCAGAAGCCGCCAATTGTATAACGACTATGCCATCAAAAACCTCGACCGCATCGGGAGGGAACTCCGTCGGAGCCAAAGGTAAAAAAGAGAAAGGCTATATCCACACACATCTCGAAGCTAGGGAAATAAACCCAAGCAACTACTCAGGAACTCAAAACGAAAACCCGTGTAGACGTGAATGCCCGGTGTGTGGTAACACTTGTTCAAAAATTCAAAGGCTTAAACATCTCCTCGAAGTGGGACATCGTCCGAAGCATTAAACTATGTAGGTGCTGCCTGAAAAGACACGGTACCTATCGTTGCCGTTCAGCTACAATGTGCGGTAGAAATAATTGCAACGCGAAGCACCATCCACTTCTTCACAACGATGCCAAGGACAATCCGAATAGCTCCAAAGATCATCAGACCACTTCAACCATAGCACAGCCTAATAATGCACATATGACATATCCAGAGTTCAACTGCTGTAATGTACCGTATTATCCCTGCATTTTTGGATGATGGCTCATCCTTAACACTGATGGATGAAGATGTAGCAGCTCAACTTAACATCACGGGTTCCCCAGAACCACTCTGTTTTAAAATGGACCGCCAACACCCATAGGTACGAAGATGATTCCAGAGTAATGAGTCTCAACATTTCCGGAACTAGCGATACAGGTAAAATTTTTGCTCTTAATGATGTCCATACAGTGAAAAGTCTCCAGCTACCAAGTCAATCGTTGGATGCAACGAAATTGCAAAAACGGTACATGCACCTAAAGCAGCTCCCTATCGAATCTTATTCCAACGCAGTGCCACGTCTTCTCATTGGATTTAACAATTGGAAACTGGGGCTAACGATTAACTGCAGAGAAGGTAACATCGACGAACCTGTAGCTGCCAAAACCCGGCTGAGATGGACCGTCTATGGATGTTGCTCTCCTGCCGCATCGCCAAATCACTCCGATAATCACATCAACGTTCACGTGTGTGAGTGCAGTCGTGAGAATGAATTTAAGCTGCAGCAACTTGTCAATGAGTTCTTATGTAATGAACAATTTGGGTCTTCAGATTGCAAAGCCTTAAAATCTGCTGACGACCAACGAGCCCTAGAACAATTGCATAGTTTGACCAAACGCAAAGATGGCTATTTTGAGACTGGTCTGATCTGGAAATATGATCATGTTAAACTTCCTGACAGCTTCCTAATGGCAAAGAAACGTTTATCATGTCTTCAACAAAGAATGAACCGAAATCAGCAGCTATCGGAAGAGCTCCACAACAAAATCGAGAGCTATGCCAACAAAAAATATGCCAGGAAGCTATCCTCTGAAGAAGCTGCAAGAGACCGATCCCGTTCATGGTACTTACCCATATTTCCGGTTCAGAATCCGAACAAACCAGGCAAAGTACGACTGGTATGGGATGCGGCGGCTAAAGTTGATGGTCTTTCTCTAAACTCTGTCCTCCTTAAAGGACCAGATCTACTTACATCTTTAACTTCTGTCATACTGAAGTTTCGTCAGAGGCGTTTTGCAATATGCGCCGACATACAAGAAATGTTCCACCAGATCAGGATAAGACCAGAGGATCAAAACTATCAACGCTTTCTGTGGTTCAACTGTGAAAGTATGGAACTGGAGGAATATGTTCTGCTTGTCATGACCTTTGGAGCTACATGCTCCCCCTGCTCGGCTCAATTCATCAAAAACAAAAATGCAGAGAGTTTCGAAAATGAGTTCCCAAGAGCTGTTGAATCTATACGTGAAAACCACTACGTAGACGACCTATTAGATAGCGTGGATACTGAAGAGGAAGCAGTGAAACTTGCTCAAGACATAAGTTATATTCACCGACAAGGAGGATTTCACATTCGCAATTGGATTTCCAATTCCAACAAAATCAGTGAAACATTTCAGTCAGCCTCTTCAACAGAAGTCAATCTTGATACAAAGTCCGAACTTACGACTGAAAAGGTCCTCGGAATGTTTTGGTCCACAGCTAAGGACTTCCTCACATTCAAAACTGCCACAACAATGAACATAGAGATCCTTAAGCGTGGAAAGATTCCAACAAAACGAGAAGTTTTACAAATCTTAATGAAAGTGTTTGATCCGTTAGGCCTGCTGTTCAATTATCTGATGTACGGGAAAATACTTCTCCAGGACATAGGGCGCAGTGGAGTAGGTTGGGATGAACCCATTAAAGAAGCTGAGCTAAAGAAATGGCGTCTTTGGTTGGAAGTCTTGCCACAGATTGGGCAGGTACGTATCCCTAGATGCTATGTTTCATCGAGATTTTTATATTATCCAGATTTTGAGCTGCATGTTTTCGTCGACGCCAGCGAGAGTGGTTTCGCCGCAGTCGCCTATACAAGAATGGTTTCATCGGACATCGTAGAATGTGCTCTGATCGGGTCCAAGACAAAAGTGGCTCCACTGAAGAGCCTCTCGATTCCCAGACTCGAATTACAGGCTGCAGTTCTTGGAGCTCGCCTCGCTAAAAAGATGTCTGAATGTCACTCTATAAAATTCCGCAGTCAATTCTTCTGGTCAGACTCAAAGACAGTCTTGAGCTGGATGAGGTCTGATCATCGTCGATACCGACAGTTTGTTGCCGTTAGAGTCAGCGAAATATTAGATACTACAAAAATCGAAGAATGGAGGTGGGTTCCAACTCAACTGAACGTGGCTGACGAGGCCACCAAATGGCAAAAGATTCCAAACTTGAAGTCATCGAGTACCTGGTTTACGGGACCAACGTTTTTATTGTCACCACCAGAATCCTGGCCGAAGGAAGAGTCGAAAAAACTCATCACCCACGAAGAATTGAAAGCACAGTTTGTTGGTGTACACTGCTCAGACGATCAACATCTATTCAATCCGGATCTGTATTCAAAATGGTGCCGGCTTCTTTATTCTGCTGGACGAGTTATTCGCTTCGCATACAATTGGAGAATGGTCACAAGAAAGGAGCGCAAAAGAGCTGGACCTTTTACAAGGGAGGAGCTGCAACTCGCTGAAATAACGCTTTTCAAACAAGCCCAACTCGATGTCTTTGCCGAAGAAGTTGCCTGTTTATCTTCGAAAGGTAAAATAAACAAATCAAGTTCAATTACTTCTCTTTCACCGTATCTAGATGACCAGGGCGTTCTCCGTGTCAATAGCAGAATTCGAAATTTTTCAAATCTAGTCGCAGACTCCAGAGGTCCTATTATTCTACCCTCTCATCATGCCATAACGAATCTCTTAGTATCAGAATACCACTCAAGATACCATCATATTAATCAAGAGACAACTGTCAACGAAATCCGACAGAAATTCTGTATCTGCAAGTTGAGAGCAGTTCTTTCAAAGGTACGTAAAAATTGTCAGATTTGTAAAAACGCCACTGCACAACCACAACCGCCAATGATGGCTGAACTACCGGCGGCTAGAGTTTCTACTTTCTCACGACCATTTACATTTACTGGCTTGGACTATTTTGGGCCGATGTTCGTTGTTAATCTGAGAAGAACAGAGAAGAGATATGGAGTTCTGCTGACATGTCTTAGGACGCGAGCTATCCATATTGAGGTAGCCTATTCGCTGACTACGGATTCGTGCATTCTCGCTATACGAAACTTTATGGCGCGACGAGGGACTCCAAATGAATTCTTCAGCGACAATGGGACGAACTTCAGAGGAGCCGAAAAAGAACTTAAACAAGCCTACCAAGACGTTGACACCGACAAGCTTATAAGAACCTTCACATCCGTCAACACCAAATGGACATTCATACCTCCAGGGTCAGGGGCGAACGCAGAAAAAAATTTCGGAGGGGGTTTCAAAAAATATATAGTTATTATAGGGTGATGGCACTGGTAGTCAGCCCTTTAACTTAATTTTTTTGTTTGCGTGGTCTTTAAAAATTAGTTATTTAATTGTTGGTCTGTTGGACGTGAAACTTAGTTTTTCCGATTTGTTGATATTTGCAGATAGGTAAGGAAAAAATATTGCTATTTGTTACCTAAAACAAAATTACTAACTATAATTCAAATAGAAGTTAGATTCTTTTATAGTCGACCCCTTAAATTCAAGTAGTCGGCCAGGGGAGTTGTCAGTAGTCAGCTCCCTTTTAGTAAATTAATTACTTGTAATTTATAAGCCGTTGTTAAATCTTAAATGTATTAACCTTTTTTTAAAAAATTGTTTATTTCTAAATAAATAAAATACAACATTCAACAAATAATTAATTAAAAACAATCTTGTATTTCAGTCAAAAATGTATATTATTCAAAATAATCCAACACCATTTCCAACACTTTAAAAAGTACGTATTCGTAACTTTGTTTGAAATTTGTGAATTTTTTTTGTAATCGATTTTCCAGTCCTTTAAACGCGCTCACGGGTTGTGTAATATGTGTTGTATTGGGTAAAAGGGCGTACAAGATGATTCCGTTAATACGCAGATGTAGCTTGATTCCATTTAAAGGAGGGATTTGTGGTCATGGACTTAAAGCAGTCCTGAGCTTATTATATTGCTTTCCATAATCCGTTCGTTGAAACTATATTGGTCACATATTAGAAAAACGTCTCGGAATGTATCCACCTACTTTCAGATCTGCCTAAGATGTAAGACCCATTTATCCGGCACACTTTTTGCAACAGGTTGAGAAGGGAGCACATAGGGAAACATAAGCAAAGGTGTCGTCACTGAAGAGAAAAAGTACAGTGATCGCCTCATATTCGTTTCCATGTTGTACAGTATAAAGATTTTTCCAACCTCTTGGCGACTCCTGGTTTTAGAGATAGACTGAATGATATTTTATCTCCATTCAGAATCTTGAGGGAAAAATACCGGCTGCGTCAATCTTTTCTAAATACTCATACGTCCCGGTTACTCGTCCTCTACTGTTCTGAGTCCCACAGTTCATAATGTAATGTGACATCTTGAGAAGGCCTAGTAATACGTTTTCCCTTGTAGGCTATCTGTCCTACGTTTGTCCTCACGATGGACGTTTGTCACCAAGAGGTCTGTGGGCTTCTGAGGAAAACCACACTTGGCAAGCTTGTGTTCTTCGGCTAAACTAAAGACAATTTCTGGTCCCATTTTCTTGCAGTCTACCTCGAGGGACCCCGTATGCTCCTCTGATCGGCCAATTGTGCTGTTATTTTTACTAATACGTTCGAGGTACTTGTGGAATTCGCGTTTTGCTTTCTGTTCGGAACTACCCATTTTCAGAGTGCTGGAAGTTAAGATAGGTATTTTTTGAAACTAAGCTTTTCTTATTATTTGCCTACACTACCTATTTATGTTGTTAAAGAAACAAGTCATTTGCTAATCTACTAATCATAAAGGGCTGACATAAGAGTACTTGTCTTCTAAAGTCGGCCCTTTTATATAAGCGGCTGACTACTGAAAATACGTTTTGAAAAAACCTTTTTTTTGCGCCAATCAAGAGAGATTACAATTTCCATTAAAACTGCATTTTCAGGTAAAAAAAAGTAAGAAATAGAAGGTTTCACCCTTGTAGGGCAACGACGCAATATGATCGTTTGCATTATTCCCTACACGGCGAATACAAAATTGGCGAACATCAATTCGTTGATTCTTTAAGGTGTGTGTGAGGATGTGTCAAAAAGAGAAGCTAAGTCACTGCGCTAATGGTTATTTCATAGAAAAAATGAGATTTGCTTGCATCTCCCTACATGTGAACAAGGAAATCTACTAAAATGAGAAAATCGAAAATGTTTGGCAACAGCGAACCATCTACCTATTATGACGAATTTAAGGCGAACTCGAGCATGTTCGTTGTTTAGGGTTTCCTTTAAGTATGTGTGATTTGGTATGGCTATGATGAAGGTTTTTTTGTTCGTAAATTTTGTTCGCAACTCCCGTTAGATTCGAAAAGACCGATGCAATGTATTTGCAAGCAGATAATTGAATTTTTGTATATTTTCGTCATAGCTCCCGTTATGGGACCCACCAATCGTTACAGATTCATTTAAATTTTTCGTTTAACATAGTTTGGGAATTTGAGTTGGAAATTTATTTTGTACCATTTCTGTATTTTTTTTTCTTTTGAACAATAAGTAATGGATATTTGTTAACTGCACATATTCTCATATTTCGGAGGGGGTTTTAACCCCCAAAACCCCTACCTGCGTTCGCCCCTGTCCAGGGTCCCCTCATATGGGAGGAAGCTGGGAGCGGCTAGTGAGGTCAGTGAAAACTGTGCTCTACCAAATTCCTCCAAGCCGCAACCCGTCCGACGAGTTATTGAGTAGTATGCTCCATGAAGTTGAGAATATTGTCAATTCCCGTCCACTGACATATATACCAATAGCCAGCGATAATGACGAAGCCCTCACCCCCAATCATTTTTTGATTGGGTCATCCAGTGGCTCTAAACCATGGGCTGTATTTAATGATGAGAACGAAGTCCTTAGAAAAAATTGTCTGATCGCGCAAAACTACGCTCAACATTTCTGGAGGCGCTGGGTTAAAGAATATTTGCCAACGATAACAAGGCGCAGTAAATGGTTCGATCCGGTTAAACCAATAGAAAAAGATGACATCGTCCTGATTGCTGATCCCGCAAATCCCCGCAATTGTTGGCCAAAGGGACGAGTGATTGACACGAAAGTTTCCAAGGATGGTCAGGTGAGAAGCGCTGTCGTACTAACCAAAAATGGAATATATGAAAGGCCAGCAGTGAAGTTGGCAGTACTGGATGTTCGAAGTAAGTAGGTCCACTGGTGGACATACTGGGAGGGAGTGTTGCTCGTGTACGTCTCCAGTTACGCTGAGATATATGACGTTTTGAACTCATCCATTATGTTATCGATAATTAACTTGACGTTTGACTGAAGAGAAGAAAAAGGAAGTTAGAAAGTTTCTTTTCGATCGACAACTCCCGCCAAGACCAGACCAAAAGATTAGAAGGAAGAAAAAAACTAATTTTGTAACCCTATTTGCAGTACAAATAAAATTGAATAATTATACTTTGAATTTAATCATTAAGGTATTTTTCGTTTACTGTTGGTTGACAAAATTCTTTCGCAACAACTGGGATTATTATAAAAGTACTCTCCCAGATGAAGTTTGCGCCTTAATGAAAGAGCAGGGCAAGTGCAGAGAAGGTGAGAGACTGTTTCCTCTTCTTCCTCGTCCATACAGCTCCTGCAGAAGTCATTTGAGGCTACGCCAAGTCGTATTGCGTGTCTGCCTATAAGACAGTGTCCCGTAAGGACACCTACTAGGGAGCTAATATGAAGTCTGCTTTGAGATAACAAGTCTTTAGAGCGCTTTAGGTCCAGTGAGGGCCATATGAGTTTTGTAGCTGCGCACGTTGGTAAATTGTGCCACCTAGAGTTTGTTATCGTTAAGGCTGTTTCTTTTAGCAAAAGTTTACATGTAGCTATCGGTATACCTATCTTCTCCCTTTCAGGTGAAATAGGTATGACGGTTCCATTTTTAGCGAGCTCATCGGCTCTACAATTTCCTTTGATGTCTCTGTGACCCGGCACCCAACAGAGGTGAATGTTAAATTGCTGCGCCATCTCCATAAGAGACGATCGACAATCGAGGGCCGTTTGAGATTTGGTTGAGACACCGTCGAGAGATTTGATAGCAGCCTGACTGTCAGAGAAGATGTTGATATCACGTTTTCTCTTAGCCAGGAGAGAACCTCTTTGATCGCTAAAATTTCCGCTTGGAAGACGCTACAATGATTAGAGAGGCGGAATGAGATGCTTAGATTAAGCTTTTCTGAGTACACACCACTACCAACTCCATCACTTTTCTTGGATCCATCTGTATAAAAATGAATGCTTTTGTCATCCAGAAGTTTTTTGTCTTCCCATTCATCTCTGGATGGAATGGATATCTGGAAGTTTTTGCCAAATTGGGGTTTTGGAATGGTGTAGTCTATGTACTTTGGTATAGAACCGAAGAAGTTCAAAATGATGGAGTGTCCCACATTATTGTTGGTCCATTGAGATGAGGCGTTGAGTCTTATAGCTGTACTCGCTGCCACTTGTTTGCTAAAAATGTCGAGGGGTGTTAGATAGAGGAGAGTGTCTAACGCTGCTGAGGGTGTGGTTCTCAATGCCCCGCTTATGCAGAGACCTGCAGTGCGTTGGACTCTGCTCAGTTTGTCGCAGTAGGTGACTTTCTCCAGTGCAGTCCACCATACTGCAACCCCGTACATGAGAATCGGTCGGATGACCGATGTGTATAGCCAATAGGTTATGCGAGGTTGAAAACCCCATTTGCTACCTATGGCTTTCTTGCAAGAGAAAAGAGCTATTGTAGCCTTCCTAACTCTTTCCTGAATATTAGGTTTCCAACTTAATTTTTTGTCTAATATCAGACCAAGATATTTTGCTTCATTGGTAAAAATTATGGGATTTTACATTCAGCCACCACGAATCGCTACTAAAATTCAATACTTTTTGGGTTCAATGTAATTTGTAAAGTCAAAAGTAGCAATCTCTTTTTTTAATGTGTGTGTGACGGCTATCAAAACAAATGTATTATTAAATATACTTAAATTTAAAAGGTTTATAATCTTTAAATTATATACAATTTGCGAATAAATTTCCTCCAAAATAATTTTTTAAACAAATCTTGCATCAAACTCCACACGTTTTGAATATCAACAAATATCAAACTGGCCGAAATGTCAAACTCGTAGTATGTGTGAAAATTCGTGTGAGAATATGTGTAAATCTGTCTCCAAAAAGAGAATTCAGAGAAATCAATTCGTCCAGTAAAAAATTCAATACTTTTCCCAATGTAATTCATTTAAGGGGAAAAAAATTGCCACACATCCGTGAAGAATCAATTTCTTGGCTCAATGTAAAATCCCATTAGTGGTACACCTTTTATTGAAGGGGGTGCAATTACTGGGATCTTGTATTTCCGTGTAAAAAGGACGGGGTCATGACACATGTATATCCACCATAAAATTTGGGAACATCCTGTTTCTGATTTATGTATTTCGTACGTATTATGCTCATGTACCCTATTGTTGTTCATTCTATTTTTGTGCTTCGTTGTTGGCAAACCTGCCTAACTTTTGTTTTTGGTAATTATTTTTGTTCGCAAATTATGCACTTTTCTATTCGAATTCGGTGAACTCCTACATTACTTGTTCATAAATGAGTTGGATTTGCTTTCGGTATAACAATAAATAAAACAACGATTTAAAATGGCAAAATACAGCGAACTAGAAGATATCAACTGGAGTCAACCTTTTGAAGCAACAGATGTCCAAATTAAAACCGAAGAATCAATCCCCGAAGACTGCATGAAGCTATTGCAAGACTCATTTGGTCATTCACATTTCCGCAAAATGCAATGGAAAATCATATCATCAATTTTATACAACAAACGTGATAACTGCGTCATTATGGCCACCGGCTATGGCAAATCTTTGTGCTTTCAATTTCCTTCTGTTTATCGCCAAACTATTACTCTTGTTGTATCGCCACTAATTTCGCTAATGCAGGATCAAGTTTCAGCAATGTGTTTTTACCAATTGAAGGCTTGTTTTCTGGGCTCTGCACAAACCAATCGAGACACGGTATATGAAGTAATCGACAAGAAATATAACATTGTTTATGTGACACCGGAATATATAACATCGGAAAGTGGTGCCTTTCTTATCGGACGTATCAAGAATGATCTCACTCTCATTGCTATTGATGAAGCCCATTGTATAAGCAAATGGGGCCATGATTTTCGAAGTGCATATCGGAGACTAAGTGTTCTGAGGAACTGGTGTCCCGATGTGCCGATCCTGGCAATGACTGCCACAGCAACATCCAAAGTCCAACAAGACATCGTAAATAGTTTAAATTTGAGGAATCCTCAGGTGAATTTATATTAATAGAAAATTCATTCCGGTTCATGAAGAATCTTCTTTTTTTTAAGGTAATTTCCACTGGTTTCGACCGTCCAAATTTGGAATTCATCGTGAAGCCTAAAACCGACGTTTGGGCAGATATCGGAGAGCATATTAAGAACGTCAAAATCGGCTCCATTATCGTCTACTGCATTTCGCGGCGAGTAACTGAAGAAACTGCAGGCGTAATATCTGCACACGGCATTACTTGCGGTGTCTATCACGCCGGATTGTCGCTAAAAAATCGAAACAAGACCCACGATGAGTTCATTCATGATCGAATCCGGGTTGTTGTTGCCACTATAGCATTCGGAATGGGCATCAATAAACCTGATGTGCGGCTGGTCATTCACTACGGTGTGTCCAAAGACCTTGAAGGCTACTATCAGGAAGTTGGCCGAGCTGGTCGTGATGGCTTGCCAGCTAAATGCTTGCTATTCCATCGACCCAAAGATTGGGCGCTCCATAGGCTTATCCGTGAGGCTAGCAACCTACATACATCATCCGAACAAATGGAGAAACTTTTGAAAGCAATGCGAGGATATGTTGAAACCAAAGACTGCCGTCGGCGCTACATTCTCTCCTACTTTGGGGACGACTGCAACAATTTAATAAAACGCTCTGATTGTTGCGACAACTGTCAAAGAAGCCTAACTGAATCCTTAACACCAATCAATCTATACAGCAAATATCAAGGCTTAGATGTCGACGGACGGCTCGATATAACCGAAGACTCTAAGCTTCTGCTAAAACTCCTGCATGACATGAAGTCACGATTTGGAATGCACAAGGCATTTCTGGTCCTTCGTGGATCGAAGAGCAAGAACTTGCCATCGAGTTATAGTTCACATTCAACATTTGGCAAATTAAAGCATCGCACCGTTCAATGGCTACAAGCTGTTGTCGACAATTTGGTCGAAATTAAGTTTTTAGCCACGGAAGATGTCCACGATTCGAAATACACATTCACCAAGTATTTGCTCACCAACAAGGGAAAAGTTTGGCTTAGCGAAATAGTGGATCAGAAGCCAATTAAAGTGGTTCCTTCAAGTGAATTCATAAAAAACCTCAATCCGAGAGTTGTCAGCGCTCCGAAAATTGTCTTTCCGATATTCCAAAATAAGCAAGAAGACAAAGCGTTGGCTATGCCTTCGTCATCATCGTCCCCTCCTAAGCCATCCACTGCCACTGCAACATCTTCATTGATTTTGGCTAAAAATTCGACATTGGAGTCGCAATCAAGCAAGTCCGATATTTATAAGCCGTTGCTTAAAGCTCGATCGAAATTGGCAAGTTTGTTCGGCGCAATGCCATATTTGGTGGCATCGAGCAAGGCTCTGGAGCAAATGGCAAAAATTCAACCAACTACGATAGAAGAGTTTCGGAAACTTCATCTCGATGGTTATTCGGAGGAGAAAATTGTACGTTTCGGACCAGTCTTCATAAAAGTCATCCGGGAACATAAATCTAGAGGTGCTAATAGGGGTGAAGATGGAGACATTCAGCAGCAGTCCCAGGAGGTTGTTGTTAAGCAGGAAGAAGTCGGTGTCGAAGGTGCGTTTCTCTTTTATCAAATCAAACGAAAGGTATTAATTTAAATTCTTTCTTTTTAGCTACAAAGACTGAAAAAAACAACGAAGTTCAACCTCTAAGTCAAGACTCGATTCAACTGCTCGAACCTGAGCCGCCACAAGTAATTGAAATCGAGTCTGACATCGAAAACGCAGTTTTCGACGATTGGCAGGACTCCGATGATTCCGAATTGACTCATGTTGGAAAGAAAGTCGAATCACTTACTGCCAATAAAGATAACGATGATGGTTGTTCATCCGGGAATCGAGATCTTGATTTACTGATTGATGCTATACAGTCTGAATTTGCTGTTGAACAAAATTCAGAAAAGCCCAAACAATCGCGTCTAATAAACAGACAACCATCCAATGCACTGGAATATGAAACTGATTCGGACTCGGAACTATTCGATGCCGATTGGGATCTTGAAATCGACGAATGTGACCTCACTACAATTTCACAAAAAGCTGAAGAAAACGTTAAATGTAATGCCGGAAGTTTGACCGCTACAACATCCAATGCATCTTCGATTGAATCGCCCGAACACAAGCCTACCGATGTGCCGGTTCAGTTAAAATCTCCGAGTTTGGAAGTCGCTCAGAGTAATGGTGTAAAAAAAGAGATAAAACCGAGAATTATACTGAGGACAGTGGCTAACGCTATCGAATACGAAGATGATTCTGACTCTGGCGCAGAATCTAAAGCTATTGTTTCGCCTAAGAAGCGCACTCTTCCCAGCTGGATGACAGTGTCGTTGAAACGGAAAAGATGACTTTGTTGGAGTTTTATTTAGTTTGGCTCTTCTTTAAGCATTTACGTTTTCTTGTCGTTGTCATTAAGTTTTTCATATAAATTTGAACTTTAATATTTTTATAATAGAAAATTTTGTTATTGACATTTCTAGCGAACGATAGAGAGCTACAGATGCCTTGATGCTGGGATCTACTTTACGTCACTGCTAAGGCATAACACTATACGCCACTGCTAAGGCATAACACTATACGTCACTGCCAAGGCATAACACTATACGTCACTGCTAAGGCATAACACTATACGTCGCTGCTAAGGCATAACACTACGTCGCTGCTAAGGCATAACACTATACGTCACTGCTAAGGCATAATACTAGCGTTTATTTTCACTCCTTGTTTCCGACGGGTAATGCGGATCGCCGCTCATGTGGAACACATAGCCTGGCTTGCGCGAAACTGGTAGCTGGCGCTTACTAGAGAACCTGTTCTGACCTGGACATGGACTAGATTAATTTAAAAAAAGCAGATTAACGACTAACTCTAAGTTTTTATTTGAAAATTCACTGGGACCGGGCAAACAGATCGACAGGAGAAAACAAAAACATTCGTTGTGTTGCATTCATACAAAAGAGATTCGTAACTATTTTGTATTCAAAATATAAATACTATTCACATTCCAATAATTAAAAACAAATTACAAACAAAACATACAAGGCAGCTTTTATCAGAGGTTAGAAAATACCGAATGGAGTATTTGCCATGTGCGCTTAAATCTCTTTCCGACAACGCGGCACATAGAACGTTGCACAAGTACACTCCCAAGTGGGTTTCGAGCCATCCCACTCGGTTTGCGTTGACCATTCTTTGGTTGCAAGATCGTAGGTTTGAACATTCGATGAACAGTTGATTGTTTCGTCCGAAAGCAGTCCGCCAACAAAGTAGATTTTATTGCGAACAGCTGTAATGCCAGCATGGAAGGTCGGCACTGGATTCTTTGTTTCCAAATACCAGCTGTCTGTGCGCACATCATACACATCGATGTCACTGATAAGAACTCGGGTGCCAGTGTGCGGATCTTCAAACCAGCCGCCACAAGCGTAAATCTTGTCGTCGATGGCTAACAAAACGTGATCAGCTCGAGGTTTCGGCATGGGGCTCTTTAGCTGCCATTTATCGCCATGCGTGTCGTAGCGCCAGAGCGAGGATAATACCAAATGTCTATCAATGCCTCCTAAAAAAGCAAAAACGAGTCACAATTTCATTCACTTCAAGATCAGAATAAACCTCACCTGATATATACAGAAAGTGACCCTGAGCAGCACCAGCATGCTGGCTCCGATTCTCGCGCAGAGGCTTTATATATTCCCACGAATCCGCAGACACATTGTACTTCTCACAATTCGACTCCCGTCTGCCGTCCTCCCAAGCCTCTTCCACGCCCTCCACCTGATCACAAACCCCTCCAACAGCGAACAAGAAGTTTCCAACTGCATTCAACGAAAACCGACACCTCTCCGACTGAATCGGCGATATCGTTGACCATTTATCCCTCGCCGCACTGTATCGAAAGCCAAATCCGTGAATGTACTCTTTCAGACAGACATCATACGATCCACCGACAATAAACAGGTCATTTCCCAGCACCGCCGTGCCATAGTTACATTGTTCAATGTGTGGAATACACGTCAGCGGATGCCATCGCTTCTCATCGGGCAGGGCAAAACTCAAATCATTGTGCACTCCATTTATATGGAAACCCCCGATTTTGACTAGGGCCAATTCCATGCCTCGAGTATTTGTCAGAATATTGCTTTTCAGCAGGTCACACGTCACGAACTTTTTCTTGCAGGTTTTCTTTTGTTGGAAACCCGCCGTTCGCATGACATTGTAGTACGGCGAATGAACGGACTCATCGACATAGTCAAATCGTGGCCAAACATGCAGGTCAATCGTTTGGATTTGATCGAATCGGATATTTGTGAAGAGCTTCAGTGCTTCGTCCAGAGGCACTTTTTTCTTAACACAGTATTCAGCAACGATTTGCAAAACAGTCACTTCCGAACAATCGACAGGATAGTCACAGCTTAGGATGTACTCAAGCTGTTCACAGGTGAGATTATCTCGCTCCGCAGTCAGAGAGAATTCCTCTAGATGGGCACAGATATAGCGGTAGGTTTTGTATTTGAGATTATTCAAGGAATAGAGATCAGCGAGTGTAGCGATGTCGACACAGCTTTCCATATCAATTTGAGATTCAAGATATGCGGAACAGTTGTTAACAACGGAAGTCATTTGAACATGAGTGGCAGCTGAGAGGATGTCTTGGACATTGTTGCGATTTATATCTAAATTCGATGTGTAAGCGTATTCGATTAGGCTTTGCATTCCTCGAGCGGGTATGCCGATGAGTTTGATTTCTGTTTGTTGGGCCTCTTTCATGGGATCGGTGAACATGGCGGCGAAGTAGTCACTGCATGCAGCAAGAACAACTCGATGGGCCTTGCATTGAAGAAACAAAGGAAATGTAGTTTTGATCTTTTCATTTCTGTCTAGAGCTCACCTTTAAAGACAAACCTTCAACTACTAAAGTGACATCCAGTAGTTTATCAGTCTTCCGGAGCTCATTTAATCCCGTCAGAAGAGCATTTGAATGAACCTTCACTTCGGTGTTCATTTCCGCCATCCTATTTTCGTTTCTTGAAACTGCAGAAATCAAAATAGAAGTCTTGAATCGAAATTGCAAGAAAAGGGTTTACTAACCTTTAATCCAAATAAGGAATTCCTTGTAAAATATTTTAGTTTACAACCAAACACATGAACACATTCTGGGGCAAGACCAATGGCCGTCTCTTTCACCTGCACTCAACACTTAGATCTAGATTCCAGAAGTATAAAGAACGCCAGACATCAGAAAACAAATAAAATTCTCATATCAATAAACCTGTTTAATTATACCAACCGAGTTTTTTTTTAATTATTAACTTCTCTTGCCCTCCTAATTGCACAGCCTGATGGTTGTAGTTTGGGTTATCAGCTGTGAAATACTTGCTGACCAGAACCAGAATGAAGGTCAGGGAATCCGTGTTATCAATTTAGTGATTGGAAGCTTATTCACGTACTCGAGAGTTATGAAGATAAGGAATTTTTAATACGAGCAGGACAAAGTACAAATTTAGACTTTAGAGATTTGTTGGGTTTATGGCCATGACTTGGCAGCTGTTTAGTGACCAATCATATTTTTGTGTTACTTATAGGCCAGATTGCTGGTGTACACACCTGAAATCTTGGGATAGACAAGAGGAACAATGCAATTCAACAACGTAAACAAAACAATATACAACTCTTTGTTGCGCTTTAATTTATTTTTAAATAATAGTCTTATTTTAGTTTCCGTTAAAATACATTTTGGTAATTTTAATGTGAGAAGTAAAAAGAACTATTTTTTAACTTTATAACCCTTTGCCTTTTGTTTTGTTGTTAATTTTAGGGATGTCGAAAAAATATCGATATATCGATATATCGATATTTTTTTCTGGATTTGTTGATATTTTTGAACGATATTTAATTTTTCGATATATCGATATATCGATATAAAAATCCGAGTATCGAAAAGGTATAAAAATTCGATATTTTTTATGATTAAAAAAAAATCTCTACACAGTACACAGTGCACTCAATAACATGAATAATTTGAAAACACAACACATTCTCAACTATGGTGCTTTGTCTCACCATTCGCACCCAATACATTCTCAACAAACTGCCAAACTCAAAATTGTGTTTCTTTTATCGTTCAGAGCACTGATTCTGAGTGTTCGGAGTCAAACCGACGCGCTCGGAAAAAAGTGATCGAGCATTGTGTGCAAAATGCCTGAACAAACAAATGTTAAGCATGTAAGAGATGGACGAAAATTTATTAATACAAATATACAAAACAAAAAATTCCTGAATATTAAGTGCTCAATTTTATTTCAAAATTACTCAAATGCTATATCGTTGTTCTTCTTATTTTATTTAAAATTATGTCTCTTGATAATTCTAGTAATGTTGATGATTGAATTTGAAGTAGAATAGGCAAAATAATTTTTTTTGTCATATTGTACCGATATATCGATATATCGATATTTTTTAAAATAAATATCAAAACCGATATTGATATTTTTTAAAAATATCGATACGATATATATCGATATTTTTTTGAATTTCGACATCCCTAGTTAATTTTGTGTTTTGTTTTTAACAGTACTGTAACGTTACGTTATGGATTTAATAAAAGCTGTGTTTTTTCACGTATAGGGGCGCTGTCGGCGATATGAATGCGTTTAATAAATATTTCATAATAGACCCACGTTCACACTTCTGAAATGATAACATTATCAATATGACTATTGTACGTGGTCTGCGACTGGTTGTGGGGCCAGAATTCTTTTTTTTTTTTTTTTACTTGAGTATAACTATTTGTTAGCCGATCCTGAAGAAGGGAGATCCTCTAAACTGCGCCAACTACAGAGGAATCAGTCTACTTAAAATTTACAAGATCTTCTATACCGTAATATGTGAACGTCTAAAGCCTTTCGTCAACAATCTGATTTGTCCTTATTAACGTGGCTTCAGACCAGTAAAAGTTAATTATCGACCAAATTCTCACTTTGTGGCAGATGCTGCAAAAAACCAATGAATTTCAAATCGATAGTACCCACCACCTTTTCGTCGATTTTAAGGCAGCTGCTACTACAGAGACGAACTGTATAAAGTTTTGGTGTCCCGTTGACTTGTGCAAAATGACGATGGAGAGCCCATGCTGCACCATCAAGGTTGGCAAAAGTATTCAGACATGGGGTGCACTGTCATGCGATTTCTTTAACATCGTGCAAAACTCCACCGTCAACTCCAGAGTCGTAAATGAAGGCAAAACCAAGAATATGATGTCTTCGAGGAAAGGCACCTAACATCGACAGCTTGGACAGAACGTCGCAAAAGACAAATCTTCAAGGTAGTGGAGGAGTTTGTCTTCCTAGACTCTAATATTAACACGAACAATAACACCAGCGTGCAGCAAGACGAAGTCGATGTTTCTGTAGGCCCAAAAAGCAATTGAGTATTGAAGCCCTCTCTCGATCATCAAGGTTAAACTGTACAAGACCCTCATTACCCCAGTCCTGCTGTATGGTGCAGAAGCATGGACCTTAGCAAAATCGGATGAATGTGCTTTAAGCTGTTTCGAGAGGAAAACTCTTCGGGTCATCTTCGGCCCCGTGTGCATTGATGGGGAATGGAGAAGAAGATTCAACAGCGAACTTTACCAATGCTTTGGCCCGGAACACCTTCAACACTATTCCCCAGGGACGTAGAAGTAGAGGAAGACCGCCACTTAAGTATCGCTACCAAGTTGAAGAGAACCTCAGTCAACTTGGAGTGCAAAACTGGAGACAGCTAGCTAGTGACCGACCTGGCTGATGGAGACTTTTGGTTGAGATTTAAGTACTTTTAGAGTCCGTGGTGTAGTGGTTATGTGCATCAGCTGTTATGCAGAGTGCGTGGATTCGAATCCTCTTCGTGTCTATAAAGTTCTTATATCATCTTTCACGGGCAATTCTTACGAAGAACTGACAAAACTTTCATATGTATCAATCTGCCATTAAAAAACTGCTTCTCAATCTCAACTTTGCCGTTCGGAATCGGCGTTAAATTGTAGGACCCCCATTTCTCAAGCCACTTAGGCCAAAGATTAAATATTTAAATTATTTCATCTCTGACTAAGGCCTTATCTCTTCTAGAGCCACCGCACCATTTTATTTTTTTTTACCAAAAACGATTTCACTGACATGAACTGACATGACTGACTTGTTTTTGGAGCCTTAAATCAAAACATTCGGTTCATGATTTTCTAAAAAAAAGAGCTTGTTTTCAAAAGATATTCAACCTATTAACCAAATCTTATTATAAATTAAATTCTAATTATTAGAGCTATAAGTGTATACAAAACCTTAAAATATGATGCGATATATTACAATCTGAATGCTGCCATTCATACCTCATCTTCTCAAACCCATTGACATTTCTTGTCATTGAAATTTCAAACTTCAATAATTTGGCGGCGGTTTAACAACTTTTTACTTCTTTTTTTTCTTTATTCCTGCAAAAGTGCAAAACTATCGACACCGTTTAAATAAACTACAAAATGGTATCCCTTCAGGATCTATCAACAATGGCCTCACCCGGCAATGTTTCTGTTTGCGAAAGAAGTGGACGCCTGTGCACAATACCACAAGTCGAACTCCAAGGAAACTCCTATGTGGTAAGACTCTTCAATTGCAAAATCCTCAACTATTGCCTCCAATAATCACATTTCCAGGTTGAATTCTATCCAGAAATAAATATAAACTGTGAGCTCTTTAGTGCAGCTGGAATTAAACCGGTTGATTCGTACCGCACTGTTATGGTGCCGGTAGATGAACGTGTTATCAAACGCATCACAAGAACATTCTTCGAAAGCGGTTTCATGGAAGCTCTCAATGAGGCCAAAGACCCAGCTACAGCAGCTGCGAGTCCATTTATATCGTCTGCAGCTGAATATACCTTTCGTGCGTTGGAATTTTTTCGTAAAATTAAACTTATGATTTTTCCATATCTAAAGGAGCATGGTATTTCAAGTATTGCCAAGTACTCCGAAACAAGGTTAGTTTGAGTTTCAATATGAACGGTAAACAGCAAATTCAAGTGTAAATTCCTTATAGGGACTGGATCAGGAGTTGCATTCGATACATTGTATGGCATCCAAATTGTTTCAAGATCGCAGTTGCCGGATCAGATGACGTCATTCGTATATACACTGACGAACCGGCTGCAGTGCCTGTTCTTAAAGTAAAATTTACACCAAGACCTAACATTTCTCATAAATGAGTTCACTTTTTAGAATCCCCTTCAAAAAGGCATCACATCGATGGCCTGGAGGCCATACAGTGCAGCCGAACTCGCAGTTGGTTGCCAGAAAGGACTTTGTCTCTGGACAATGGACAGCAATATGCACATAACTCGAGCATCCTCACAAGCTGTTTTCCTCAATCAGTAAGCGAACCAACTCCAAAGCGTACACCAGCTAACATTTTTTTCTTCTTTTAGTCCAAACCACAGTCCAATCACTTCGGTGCAGTGGAATTTGGATGGCACCCTCCTGGCCACATGCAGTATCGGTGACACTGACGTCGTCATCTGGAATGTCGATAAGTCGAACTGTAGCACTCTGAAACGAGTCGGGCCGCCATGTTCCATTCTGAAATGGTCACCTGATGGTTCGTGTCTTTTCTCGGCCACAATCGGCAATGTCTTTCGCGTTTGGTCAGCTGAAAAACACTGGGAACCCGAACGTTGGACCATTCCAAGTGGACATATTCAATCGGCCTGTTGGTCGCCCTGCAGCTCGTTCTTGCTCTTTGTCACGTCTGAAGAATCAACGCTCTATCGCGTCCAGTTCTTCGAGGAACAATTGTTTACAAACAGTAAGAGAACAAGAACAGTTTTATATCCTGGCTAATGTTTTCTAGCAGCATGTATTGCTAATGCTTGTTAAGAAAATTTGAGCCTAGAAAAAAGGGCACGCTACAGGTGAAATGTTCCACAGACTCAGGAATATTTTGTATAATGCTGCCGACAGACATTCTATTCAATGAACTCGAGTATTTAAAGGCTTTCTCTCTCTTTGCAGCTTCCAATCTCCCCAAACAAGCCCTACCCATTGCCGATCTGACCAAATACACAATTGGCCATCGTGAAGTTGGCGGTCAGCCGCAATCACTCGCCTGGGATCCAAACGGCCATTACCTGGCTATCACATTCAAAGACAGTCCCTGCATTGCAATTTTCTCCACCTGCATCACCAAGCACGATCTAAGCATGTCGCCATCGTGCTTCCTGACTGGAATCGGCACCGAATATCCATCGTTTATCTGCTTCCAAAGCAAGAACCGCAAGAATTCCGACAGCGTCCTCACCATTGGCTGGTCCAGTGGCCGAATTCAATACTTTCCGTTTGTTAACATGTAAACTCTTAAGGTAATTGTATACATAAATAGGTTTTTATTCTTAGTTCATATTTCTTTTTTATAAATAAAACAATTTCCGATTGAAAACGAAACATAATTTGATCAAATTCGAGGGGTAAATACTTTACATCACATCTAGGGTTAAAGTGCGAGGGAAAAAAGTGCTTAAATGTCTCCATAGAAATATCCCAAGGCTGTTGCGGCTTTGAAGCGAACTGTGTGGTTCTCATCCTTTAGCAGGGTGGCAATTTTATTGCCCACGTATTCGGTGTGTTGGTTCTTTTCAGTTATATAGTTGTGGAGGATTCCTGAAATTCAAACTGTTTTAGTATTTTTGATCCCATTTGAATTGAACTGATTCGGATTACCAATGATGATGGCGGCATTGCCACGAACTTCAGGCCATTGACTCCGGAGTTTTGGTATACAAGACTCAATGAAATCTTGAATAGAGTCCTGCAGATCGGCAGCCTTAACAAAAGATACAAAATATTACAACAAACTAAGACTGTGAGGGATCTTATACTCACGATAACTTTGACAAAGTCCAAGATGAAGACATTGTAATTCAATTGTCCATGATCGATTAAATGCTTCTGGGCCATCTCATTGACATTGGGAGCGTTCAAAAGTGCACCGACCTTCCGGAGAGTCACTTTGCAAGCCTTAAATATTTTTAAAATTGTACTAAGACAAGGCAGGCCTTGAGAGTTTACACCTCACCCTTATAATTGTAGGCTCGGTCTCGCTCAAATGCAAAATCAGTGGGAAAAAGTTCGCAAAGAGCTGTTCCTGCAGAGCTTCGGATGAATAATTCGGCGTCATACTGCCATCACTGTTGCCCATCTTCGATTCGCACAAGTCTCCAAACAGTATAATTGCTGCTTCTCGAATTTCAATCGAATCGTTCTCGAAAAATGGCCGAATACGAATAGCCAGCGATACATGGAATGATTCAACTCGATCGCTGGGCAGCATTTGAAGGATTCTGGACAGCCCACGTTTGCTCTCGAGAGGAATATTTATCAGGCAATCACTAGAAGAAGAAAATAAATTCTGGAAAACGTCAAAAAATCCAAAACAAACCTATTGGTGTCATCGATTCCCTTCAATAGCGCCGTAATCGCCGTCTCTGTGTACTTATCAATATCGTGTTCAGTCAAATAGCCAACATAGCCCAGACCCTGAATACTGAGTCCCCGCACCACTGGATTCGGATCACTCAATGCCGAACTCAAATGCAGCATTATAACCGATGAAATCTCTCCACACGGCCGCAATGGCACCAATTTCGAATACAAACCAATCGAAGCTATCCGCTGGCCGTCATAAGGACTCGACACATACTTACTCAACGACGTTATAATTTGTTTCATGGAACTCGATCCGATGGTGAATTGATTTGCCACACCAATGGCCATCGGTGTCAGGAGTTCGATGAAGTTCTTCAAATCTGTGCTTGTCGACAAATTATTGCAAACGGTCAGAACGGTGGCGATTTGTTCCATTTCCAGGTTATTGAGGAATGCCTGGAATGTCTCCAAAACTATTTGACATGGATTTAGTTTGATGGATTCTTTGTTGGGGATGAATCCGAATTTGTTTTTGTTCGAAGGGATTGGCGGAGCTTTGCCGGTGGTTGGAGATATTTTGGCGACCATCATTGGTGGCGCCAAGTTGGTGTATGTTGCCAGAGATGTCAGGAGCATGGAGAAGATTTCGGGGAATTTTTGTTTCAATTGCTCGTGAATTTCCTTGCATGGAAACATTTCTCGCATTGCACAGAAGATGGCAAACGGTGGAACGCTCGCGATTTTCTGTCTATCGCCGCTGCCCTCATTCGGTTCGTAGAGACAGGAGGACGATAGAATTGCCAGGAAGTTGTCCAATATCAATCCGGTGAGGTCGGGATCGAGGCATATCGTGTGCCAGAACTCCACGACGTTTCTTTAATAACAAAAAAGTCTCATTTGAATTTGGAACTCGAATGACCTCTTTAAAAAATAACTTACTCTTCAAAAGGGAGTTGCTGCGAGAGTATCTCCGAACACACTAGTTTCGGATGATGTTTGGTGAGCGCGGCAATAGCCTTTATCGCACCGGATTTAGCTCTGGAGATATCACAAGTGCTGATAGCCTGGAACTGACAGTCAGAAGAAAGCAAAAAACAAGAGTTAAACGTCAACTTACCGCTAAACAATCCTTGACAATATCAGGAATTGCATGAAAGAGCTCGGAACCTTTTTGCTGGATGAAGAACTTTAAAACCACTGAAGCGCCAATTGCCGAACTCTGCTCGGGATCCTTCAGACAATTGAGAAGGGTTTTGCTAAAGAACAAGACAGAATTAAGCAGAATTCACCTTAAGGACAAAGAAAAACCCACCAAAATTGAAGATATTGAAAATTTGACATCCTCAAGGCAATGATTTTGGCAATATTCCCAGCCAAATGATAGATCTTCTTCGGATCATCCGTGATGATATTCTCCTTGACCATCTCGATCTCCTTGACCCAATCCACAGTATTATCAGCTATTGTCAATGTCTCATAGATGCACGAAATCTCCAGAGTCTTTTGCAGAATCTCCACAGACACCTGTCGCACCGTTGCATTCGAATCAATACACCTGGGGACAATTTTGCCCAACATGGATCCGGTTTGATTGAATTTCGATGGAGCCTCACCGCCAAGTCGCATTGATTTGATATAAACATCAAGCGAATTGTTCAGCACATGACTGGCACAAATTCGCACTTCACTATTGGGATCTCTTGTCCAGCATTCGAGAATTGAAATGATCAAATCGAGAGTTGCCGGTGAGGGATCATTCTCGATGATGACCTTGACAAGAGTATTCAACTCGGGCAGCGATTCATTCAGATGCTTTGCGAGGAAACTATTCTTGTTGTCTTCTTCGGTGGTCTCGAACTTGGTGCGGAGAAACCGAGCGCAGGTGAAGAAATTCTTGCAGGAAATCTCAAAGATTATTCCGCCATCAAATTCACTCCCACTGTCGGTGTCGATGCGGACAAAGCAAGTGCCCAGTTTGAGAATTGTCGGCAGGAGAGGCAATTCATCGAATGGAGCTTCGATTTGTATACTCAGCACAGCGTCCATCATCGATTTGCGAAATTTGAGTGGATTCGTGTAGATATCCCTGAATCGGAGAATCTGATTGCATACAGAGAGTAGAGTTCTCAGAGTGACCTTCATCATGGTGTGATCTTTGGTGTCGGTGATCTGTTGAATGAGGAACGATAGAATAGTGTCGTCAATGTGTGTCTTGCCCTCGTCGTCATCTTCCATCATGTGGCCGTAGGCTTTGACTAGCAGCAAATTCGTTTTGTACATGTCGATCTCCTTGTTGGTGTCCTTCATGAAGTGCAGATTACTGAAGAACCCAGTCGAGTGCTTGCGAGCGCCCAAATTTGCCAATTCGGAGAGTTTTTTGATGACCAATGCTGAATGGGCTTTGGAGACGTAGCCCAATGCTCGTGCGGCATTGGAGATTTTCTTCTCGTAGTCAGCATGAGTGACGTGCTTGTCGAGCTTCTCCTGTTTGCCGCAACCGATGATCAGGTCAATTTTTGCCAGAATTGTTTGCTGCTCGAAAATATGACATGTTGTTAATCCGATGGCTTTCAAGACCATGCCACGCTCCTCGCTCAGTGGGGGAATGAAGAAGTCATGAACGGGCACTTGAATCGGATAGTTTAACATCTGATCGGACATTTTGTTGACCAGACGCTCGGCAAAGTTTTCGTCGTTCTTCTGAAGGAATTCGACAGTTTCGTTAATGAATCGTGTGAGGTTAAGGTAGAAAGTTTTCTCCACTCCGATGTACAGGAGGAGTTCGGGAATTTTCTTGTCCCAGAGACTAGCCAGTTCTGGATTGAGATGTGGATAATAGAATTTAAGGAACGACAGCACATTCGAAATTCGCTTGATATTTGTGTAGTTCCCCAGCAGTGCAATACTCCTAGCAAACACGGTCTCCGGACTGGGGACGGTGATCTTTGACTTTGTGTGTCCACCTCCAGCTTCGTCGTCTGGTTCGTGATTCACTTCGAATTCAATGTTGGGATTTTTGGCGAACAAACTTGCCATGCACTTGGTTATGTTCGAACAAATGTCTGTGTAGTCCAGGAGCACATAGTAATTGAGCAGTTCTCGTTTTAGGAGTTCATCCATTGTGCCGACAGTTGAGGACAACATGAACAGAGAATTCTCACAAGATTGCACAAAATCCTGATGTTCCTCGGCACTACCATGTTCGGTGTTGATTTTTGTGTATCGACAGGAATGGCGAACGATGTACCAAACGAATTCCTTATCCCTGATTAGGGACTTCTGCGCCAGAGCCACGATCGCTTTCAGCAGAGTCATCTTCATTTTGATGGCTTTCTCCGCAAGGAGCATCTGTTTCAAGACATCCATGAAGCCAGGAATTTTACTCTCGATATTCTCTGGCGAAGCGTTTGTCAAGTGAGTGAGTATGAGGAGGGATTTGATGCGTTCACGTTCGCTGTTGTTTCTCATATGAGCAAGAAGCATGTCCATGATTTTAGACGCGTACACATTGGATAAGAGATGCAGACATCGCAGAACCTCGTAGTGACCCTTGACTGTTTGTGGCTTCTCATAGTCGGGATACACGCAAACCAGATCGAAGAGGCTCGATACCAAAATATCAGCAATGGGATCGAGAACATTTGGCTGAATTTTCAGAGTCGTCCGGAGAACCGACGAGAGGAACTGTGTGATGGAATTCCTTTCGATCGACCGCCGGTAGAGATTCAGAATGCTCGGAACTAGACGCTGCGACTGGGTTTCAATTTTATCCTTGGGCAAAAGTGGATACATGCTTGAGAGAGCCTGAAGAATTTCCACACACACTTTCGGTTCACGGGATTGCAGCCATTGATTGAAGAGTACATCGTAAGCTACAGAGATTTCGGTAGAGCAGAGTATGTCGGCCGATTCGGATTCTGACTCTGTAACGGTTTTGTCATCGGATGTTTGTTCGAGTAGAGCTTCGCTAAAACGCCCAATCGCTAGAAGTTCATGAATTCATTAGCAAATTGCTTTGGCAAAATGGGATTTATGCTTTACCAAAGGCATGTGCCTGTTTGACATGATCCTGCTTGATGCCACCCATGTTTGGCAGAATGGTCGAGAGGATGGGTTTTATAAATGGCAGAGTGCCGGTGACATTTGCTGTGGCGAGGGTACCCATGCACTGCATGACCATGAAATGGATGACGATTCCTTCCTTGGCATGACCCATTAGAGCTTCCATGACCTGTTGATTTCCAATAAATCAATTGCTATGCCAACTTCTTGGAGAAATTCGGACTCACCATTTTGCAGTCTTGCCTGCCGATAGCCACAAGGATTGACAGGGCATGCGTTTGGATGGATGGAACGTTTTCATTGGATTTTGTGAGTTCCTCTAGAGCCAAAGCAACGATTTTCTCATAAGTCTCTGGTTTAATCTCCACATTTGAACTCACAACGGTTTCTAGGACTCTGAAGAATGTTTAAGCAAATTATTCAACATATCTAGGCATTGAGGAAGAACATGAAAATTACCTGAGAATGATAATTGTTGATTGGTCACTTAATTTTGGATGAGTAGCCTTGTAATCGGTCAAGATCAACGTACATTTGTTGGGATTCTTTTCGTAGACTTTCACTAAGGAATTTTGAACGGCTAATCGAACTATTTCGTCTTTGTCGGAGAGACAATCCAATAGATTTGTTAAAATGCCTGAAAATTAAAACCAAATGGAATCAGTGTGGATATGCTTGGTACTTCAATTTGGATTAGAAATGGAAAGTGTCTAAAATAGAAGAGCAAGACGGTCATCAAGTTTATCCAGTTTATTGGACAGACAAAATCTGAGGAATGTTGGGAAAAATCAACTCTGCATGACTCTCTGCTTCATTGTCGCTTGGCAGTTTGGACCACAGAGTAGATAAAACGATATTTGAAGAAAAATCATCTTTACTAACGAGGCGGCTGCATTAATATACAAAATTGGCAAATTTGAGGCTCGGGAAAAATCGCAAATTAGGATTGTGGAATGATGGCTTCATTAGACCATTCTGCTTCCAAAGGAAGAAAAGAGCATCCACAGTTTTTCAGCTCAAATATCAAGAAGAGTCCCGGGCCAAGAACAACACCCGACGTTTCTTTAAAAAGTCGTAGCAATTAGCTTCTGGTTCCAGAACCGTGATACAAGCTCTTCGAAACAGTGTAGGAAACCTAGTCACCGGAACTGTAGATGCATTTAATCAGCACTTTCAGCAGCTGCCAAATGCGCAAATGTCGAGCAAGCCGAAAGAAGCGAGACCAGTCAAAGAAGACCCGCCAAGAGCTTATGATGGCGTTCTCTGGATCGGGATCCCGAACAAACTGATCTAGTTGTGCTGCATGGCGCTCCCAAAGAGTTGTGCTTGAAGCCTTCAAAGCGATTGAAGAACAGGCGATGTTGGTTGGTCTTGAAGTGAATGAGGACAAAACAAAGTAAATGCTGTCAACAAACAAAACCCCCGCCTAGGACAGAACGTCAATGTTGGTAGCAGCAATTTCGAGGTAGTTAAGCAGTTCGCCTACCTTGAGATCCGAAGAAGAATTACCCTAGCGAACCGCTGCTACTTTGCTACGACAAAGTCCCTACTATGCTTACGGCGGCGTCGGCAAGTGCTGTTCTATAAGTAAAAAAGGGGAAATGATACAGCGCACTTTCGAAAGAAAAATTCTTCGACGGATTTTCGTTCTCCATGCGACGATGGCGAATGCAGAAAAAGGTTTAACCGCGAACTGTTCGAACCGTTCCAAGATGTGGATGTAGTCCAGTAAGCCAGCATTGACTCGGCCACATCGGCGGAATGGACGAAAACTCCCCAGCCGCTGCGAACCTGCCAACTAAGTAACTGCGAATTCCAGAGTGCTTGGTTTCAACGACTAAAGAATGCATGCGAGGGACCTGAGGGCTTAGATCCTACAATGTTTGGGGCCGGCTAAGTAAATGCCTAGCTTCGACCGCTCAAGCCCAGCCCAAGTAATAGAATATTTGGTATCAGTGAAGAGCAATCGGTACGAAATTTGAATTTCTAAATCGGTTCTTGTCAGCCCGCAGCCATAAATATGAACTTGAGACTTGTTGTTCTAAAAAAAGATAATGAGTTTATTATTTCAATTAAGACAGCAGACTTGCTTGCTCCAATCTTCAAGTAAAACAAACTCTCGCTTGTTTATTATTGATGACCTTAGCCAATCTTAATTTTTATGGGACACGGTTATTATGCTACAAACAGTCAAATGATTCACTCTCAGTTCTTTAATGATTTATTTTCACTACTGAAAACTGATAACACATTGAAACAGTAATCTTATAGCTTATCAATCGGAGAGGAAGATTAAGCAAAAAAGTCTTTAAAGTAGGTGAATCACTTAACTAGTTTCACAATTTTATTATATTGATGCCCTAGTGCCGGAGACTGTATTTCTACTCTTCTATTCGCTTGTTGTTTTCAGTTGGAAAGCATTTGGAGCATTTTCCTTTTAGAGATGATGAAACCAACTTAAAAAGGGGGTGTTCGCTCTGTTCTTATTCAGCTTCTTAATGAAACTAAATGAATGTTTATTGTCGGAGTTGGTATTTGGTAAGCTTGGGTCTGGCCAGTGAGTCTTCATCTGCCCACAACAAGCATACGGTCCGGAATACGAGCTCTTCTATCTATCCCCATCGACGGCTGACGAAAACGATATCTTGGCGTCGTGGTGTACGCCATTACTCCAGTAAAAATTTGGTCTGTCCTATTTTACCAAGGGTTCCTACTTTTGGAGTAAGCAAGACTAGTGTCTGACTTTAGTTATTCAATTGATAAGAAGCCAGGGATTCAATACGAACTGCCTTGCTCATCATCTCCATATATCTGCCTTGTTGTGAAATTAAATCAAGTTCAATGGGAACTGACATCACGTCTTTCTTTGCCAAATGTACAAGTGAGGGGCGATAGGTTGTTGTTTTGACACAGACGCTGATTAACAACGTTTAACGATTGCAGCCCTATTGTTGTCTAGGCCTTGACTTTCACATCGATTCACCGTTGAAACCGTTTATTCGAAAAAACACGAAAAGTACGTTTCAATGTCAAGACTGACAAAAATACGTTTCCAGTTCGATGAGTCCCTTATCATTGTTGACAAAATGGCAATCAGAAAAAAAGACATAAATCTGTTTTTTTTTTATACAAAATTCTGGTGACGTTGCTCTTTCCATCTATAAACAATACAAATCTTCAGCTTCTGCGACGAAAACCTTATAATATATGTAAGCTTTGGGGTATAGATTATAGAATTATCGTGTGAATCAACAAGTTGTTTCTTTTTTATTTATTTCTTCACGCATCTCAGATAACTTGGAAAACCGAATACACATCGCTTGGCAATAAGGTCAACTATTAACCAGCCAACCATGCTTGCGTCGATATTGAACACCCCTTAATTAATTAGATTACGTATGGTACACGTAGCAAAAGTGCATTTATCTTTTAAATTTGCAGTCATGTCCTTCACAAAGGCGGATGACTAACAACAACAAACACATAAAACAACATTCTTTTGTTCTAATTATGTTTCTTTTTGATAAGAATTGCTTACCTTCCAGAATTGAAGCCTTATCGCTTGCATTTGAAGTTTGTGAATCCATCATTTTCACTGATTTATTGATTGTCTTTTCTTTAAACTTCTTGTACTTGATTATGAAATTTTAATAAAATTTCAATCTTTTTGTCCTTTCCATTAACTTTCCAGAGTTAGATACGCAATAGAGGAAATTTAATTTGCTAATAAGTTTTTATGGATTTCTGATTGGATTTTTGTTTCCACTTCACGAGTTAAGTGGGTCAATTTAACAGCAAAATGAAGAGTGCTTTCATTACATTTTCCAATGCTGTGATAAGAATTATTTGATTTTTTTCACTTTTGTACAAGTTTTTTCTTTTCTTCTCAGAGATAATCAATTATTAATTTATTACAAAATCGGTACGTCGCACAAAGCACAAACGTCTTCACGACAAAATACAACGAAAACAAATACAAAAAAATCAAATGTCAAAAATGATGATTTTGGCCTGCTGTCAAAATTGACAGAATTGGTGCTGCGGCCTAGCTGTGAGGTTTGAAAGTAGAAGACAAGTTCAGTTTGTAGAGTAAAATCAAAAACTACAAATAAGCATTTTAACTAAAAATAAAAAAATAAAACAAAATCATTTATAGTCAGACCACTTCCAAGTCGACAAATTAATCACAATGTATCATACATAGTATAAGTAAACATTGTCGAAAAAGAAAATCTCAATAAAGACTACTACTACTACTACTAAGGTTTTTTTTTTGTTTAATATTTGAAGACCCATCAAGCCCTGTACATTTTTTTCCATTTTGACAGGCTTTTGAGGAACATTTTTTACGAAATCTATCACGAATCATTTCTTTAAAAATCGGGCTGGAAGTAGAACAAAAAGCAGGAGAAGATTCTGATTAGAAAAGGCCACGAATGAAAGAAAAAAGAAATTTTATTTATTATTTAGAAATTGTACTGTTTAAACATCCATTGCTATATCATCAAAACCACTCGTTGGGACTCCTATTTAATATATTTCTCCATGAATTTCTTGTGAAATTCCGATCGCAGTGAATCGTTGATAAAGTGTGATTTCTTCTCTGGTTCGGTTCGGGCACAATTCTTGAACACAACATCGTCATCCCATCGTCGTTTAACCTTGAAAGATATCAAACGTCTTATAATTCCCCCAAGATGCAAAACCAAATATATTTTACCTTTAAATCACCACCAGCCACCTTATTTCCAGCTGCATAGTTTATTAGTGGATTTCCGGACAAAATATTTTCCATTCGAATACGTTCGTCTTCTTGTTTCTTCTCCTGTTCTTTGCGAGCGTTTTCCAGCAAACGTTCCTCTTTGATTTTATTCAATTCAGCCAGCAGAGTTGCAGTGTCGTCTTCTGAATCAGAGTCGTCATCGGAACTATCATTATCAACTGGATCATCGGCGTCAAGATTTGCAGGTGCTCCATTGTCCAACTTTGCACGTTTGCTGCTTGTGGCAGCGTTATTTGCTTCTATAGCCTTACGAACAATTGGTGGTAGATTCTTTGAGGGACGGGCTTCGCGTTCTCGCTCTTCGAGTTCCTTGCGGAAGTCACGGTTGCGAAGTTCTTCGGATGTTCCTTGGCCAGGTTCTCTGAAATAATTGAAGGAAAGTTTGTTTAATATTGAAAACTAATCGTAGTAGAAATATTTTTACCTGTATTTAAGTTTTGTATGTCCAGGCAAATCTCGACTGGAATATTGTTTGCTGAGAGCACTTAAATCTTTTTCACCGCGCCCTGAACCACCACGAGCTGGATCGAATGTTGGACGAGCAGCTGTTGTCATTTTACAGCTTTAAAATATATATTTGTTAATAATTAAGTTAATAAAAGCGTTTGTAACAAAGGGAAAATGTTTTTACTTTAATGTTCGACAATTTTATTCGTTTCTAATAAATGCAAGTGACATCTGAGAGAAGTGTTTGGAAAATGAGGTGCTGTCACAAAATGAAAGCATTCAGATCAACAGTATGATTTTATTTCGTAAATTAGTTCAGGGCTGTCGTTTTTTAAACTTTTCTTACTCAGTGACGTTACCTGCTTACGTGACGTATAATAGAGAGGTAGCATATTCAACGATTTGTTTATAGTTATAGAAATTGCTTGTAGTTACGTATTTTACAATCACAAAGAAATATGTTTGTTATTTGGTTATAAACAAATTTCACCTTTTTTTTTACTTCCAACGATGAGTAATCGTAGTAGATTTCGCAAGTCGTACAATCGTGGTCTAACTTTTAACTCGGTTAAAGTCATTAACTAAATTTTCTTTATTACATTTTAAACCAGTAAAAACTGCTGAACCCCGATTTTATATCGCAATTAACTTGGAAAGTGTGACTATTATGTTTTTTTAGAAAAAATGTCCGATTTAATCCAAAATTTTTGAAAATTAAAAAGTATTGATGTCTTCAAAATAAGTTAGGGCCAGTTGTACAAATTGAGGGTTAACCCACGGATCAGCTGAACTCGAGTTAACTCTTGAACCAGGATCAACTTTGAATGGGTTGTACAGTTGTGGGTCAAAAGAGAGTCAGCTGAACCGCAGTTCAGGTCTATTTACATGAAAATTTAAGTATATATATACCTAATGTCACCGTCAGTTGTCAAATCAAATAGAATGTCAACACAAAAAATGCAACAAGACTGTTTTTGCAAAGATTTCATAATAAACAAATAAATTTAAAATTGTGCTCCAAAAATGCTTAAATTAAAGAAACTGAAACTCCTTGCGCGAACCATTCGATCAATGAGTAAATTATCACATCAAATTTCAATCGAAACTAATGACAACCAGAGTAAGTCACAAGAAAACCAGCCCGAATACTCTCGCATTAAAACAGCTCCAACAACGAAGCCGGGTGATTCTTTTGGAATTCAGGTATGAGATGTGGAACTTGTTGTCCGACTATTTTGTTCATTATGTTGGATTCTCAATATCCGTCGAATGAAAACAAATCTCTTTCTCGATGTCAACGATGGCTAGTTGGCTGAGAAATTTCAAATCGTTGTCCCAAAGAACGACCAAACAAAGACTCTTTCACCTGGCTGTTCTGTGAGAATAAGTGGCGTCATTCAAACCGCGCCAAACGGTGAAGTCACCCTTCTGGGTAATTCTTCCCTTCAAGAGGACTATCCGTTTGTGCCCAAAAAACAGCATCCCCCGGAATATGGTAGGGAGTTTCTACATTTCCGATCGCGAGTAGATTACATCGCTTCACAGTTGCGGGTTCGACAACGGGCAGCCAAAGCAATTCACGATTTCATGGACGAGCAGGGTCTAATCCAGATTCACACTCCGATTTTAACAACAAACGATTGTGA
The DNA here is from genome assembly GCA_943590905.1 of Sphaerophoria taeniata. NCBI lineage: Eukaryota > Metazoa > Arthropoda > Insecta > Diptera > Syrphidae > Sphaerophoria > Sphaerophoria taeniata. The sequence goes on from OX016541.1 coordinate 35,052,682, forward strand.
GGGAGCAGGAGAGACCTTTGTTGTGAAACCAGACAATGAGAAACTCTTGAAGGAGATGACTCGCGACGGTGTTCCTTTCGAAGAGAGTTACTTCGATCAGAAGGTGTTCTTGAGTGTCTCAGGACAGCTGCATCTTGAAGCTGCTACATATGGTCTAGGTGGAACGTACACCTTCTCACCCGCGTTTAGAGCTGAGAACTGCAAGTCACCACTGCATCTGGCCGAGTTTTACATGCTCGAAGCAGAATTGACTTTCACCCACACTATGGAAGACCTAACAACATTCATAGAGAACTTAGTAAAGACAGTGGGCTTTGAAGTGATCGACAAAAGTGCCGACGATGTGCGGCATTGTCAAAAGAAAGCAGCAGCCGAACTGGATCTCACCTGGTTGGACAAGAAATGGACAACTTTGCCTTACGATCAAGCATTTAAAATTATCAAGCAGAATGAACAAAAGTTCAAGACAGAACTCAAGGCCAATGAAGGTTTCTCCAAGGAGCAGGAACTATTCCTAGTGAGCCATGTGAAAAGCCCAGTATTTGTCATCGATTGGCCGGCGGATCAGAAACCTTTCTTACATGCGCCAATCAAAGGAAGACAACTCAAAGGTTCATGCTCTGGATTTGCTCATGCCATCGGTGGGGTAACTCTGCGGAGGCAGTCTGAGGGAAGAGTACGTTGATTTACGAAAATTTGGTGGAATCCCAACAGGAGGCTTTGGCCTTGGATTTGAGAGATTCCTCCAGCTTCTGACAGGTGTGAAGAACATCCGAGATGTGATACCTTTTCCTCGCTATCCTCATTCATGTAAAATGTAAATAAAACGACGTTATCCCTTTTATTTTGATCACGTCGCTGGCCGACAGGCTAACATGTACACAGGATAGAGTCCCTTAGGGAAACCCTGTTGCTTAATAACTCGAACAATTTTAAAGCCAGCGTTGCGGAGAATCGTTTCAAAGGTCGTCAATGGTCGTGTCAATGATGAATCCTCCTCGCCGGGTTCTACTTTCCCTGAAATCGTTACATTGTCCTTCATCACAAAGTAACCACCTTTCGTCAGTCCGGTCTTGACCCATTTATAGAACTCCAGCAGATCGTTGTCCGGCAAATGACCGAGTACCCATTGACTCCAGATCAAGTCGTATTTGCCTTCTTCGGGTGTGAATTTCTGAAGTCGCAGTCAGCTTTTAGCTGAACTGTCAAAAATTTTCAGATTAAAATGAGATAGCAACATTTTTCGCACTAAAAATTACCTGATCCATGGCTGAACCACAGCTAACCCCCCAAAAATCGGTGGGTAACTTCTGATCGTGGTTCAACAGTGGGTTAAGATCTGAACCTCGATTATACAACAGTTTGAACCGAGTTCAAACGTTGATCCGAGGATGAACCACGTTTGTACAACTGGCCCTTAGTATGCTGATACTGTGCTAATCACGAGATTTAGCGAAGTAGATTAAGAAAAAATCTCGACTTTTCTGGTATATAAGAAGTTAAATCCGATATAGGGTTTGGTTAGGTTTGTGAAGAAGACTGACCGCGACGCATAAAAATAACACTGTATGATATTATCAATGATAGAAATCATTAGGACACCGAAAGGAGTGCGTTCGTTTTGAGTAGAATTAGATTTCAAGTATGTTTATTTGAAACCACCAATTTGTTTACTGTTTCTTCAATTTCTCGTTCGATTTGGTGGGGATATAATATAAGTCACGGAGTGTTTCTACAATGTTCTGAGATTATTTTGACGTGTGCTGACGTTTCACAAAAAGAGAACGAGAAATAAGGAGAAATTTCCATAAAATATGACTTATCAATGAGTGCGTCCGCATAATGTTTGAAATAACAAACCCCAGTGGATTAATGGCTTAAACAAAATCACGCTTTGGATTTGTCTTCGCCTGACGTTTACGAGTTCAGCGATAGGAAATCAATGCATGTAAGCACAACACACTTCGACCTTACGTTTCGTATGTAATGTTACGTAATGTGACTCCAAAAGGATGCTCAAATATGCTGAACATTTGATTTGTCTGACAGCTTAACAGCTATAAAAATAAAATTCAACAAATAAAATTCATTTGTTTTTTAATGGATGATGACGATGATGATGGTGAAATGTCATTCAAAGCAACCTCGAAGCGGATGCATCGTAACGCAGAGGAAAACAGAAGCTATGTCAGCCATGATTATACTTGACTACAGATGATGATCCATCGAGATAAAAGCGTTCCGTCAACACTATGGATAAAAGAAGATGAAAAGCATAAGAAGAGGAGTTAAATCGGAATTTTAATTGACTAACAAAGAGTCAAAGATGCTAGAGTGGAAGTTAATATTCCATCAAACTTCTAACCTCTAACCTAACACATTTTTAGTTTATTGCCCTTAAAATATTCATCGACTTCTTCCATTAATTTAAAAGCTGTGATCACCTCAGCTGACGAGCAACAGGAGCAAATTCGCATGATTATTTGGTTAAAAGTGTGAAACCGCAAGAAAATCTCGGTAGCCATGTTTTTTGTTTATGCCTTTCTGCGATTTATCACGGATTTGATCCAGAAATTATTTAGTTTTATTTTTGAATGAACTTCGCTTCCAGTTGTTCTTCTTATAGGACCATAAGGCGCAGGCCATGACATTGTTTTGTATTATGGTAATCCTTATTGCAATTTTGCATGTTGCGCTCTAAAGAGCTGGTGTGGATCTTCGTGTTTGCATTTATTTCTTGTTTCAAGTTTCAAGATGATGATCGAAGGAAACGCGTATAAGACGCAATCATCATTATTGCTACGTGCTTTACGTGTGCTGCGAACTTCGACATATAAATGGACGGCAGGTTAATATGCAACCAAGCAGATCTTCTGTCAGAAGTCAATTATGATGAGAAAATTGAAAACAAGAGCAAAGGTGCATGATTATGCATAGTTTTACTTTTTTTGCTTTTTATGAAATATTCAGAATTGCTTCTTGTTTTTTACTTACAAGTTGTTTTTGCTTGAAGGCCTGTGCAATAATCATGTACAGGATGATCAGGTTGGTGAGCTCTTTGGAAGAAACTTAATACTTTCAAGTGCATCCTTTTATTTAAAAAGCTGAACAAAAAGAGTAGCTGTCACCCGATGACGAAAATGACAGCTGACAATCGTATGGAAATGTCAAATTTGTCGCGAGACAAATTTGAAAAGAGTTCAACTGTCGCATCTATCATTTAAGTCGTCGGGCAATGCATTCTTTTCAGCTCTTAAGTCAACAGAATTGTCACGTTCATATTAAAGCATGCCTTAAGAAACGAAAATGAAATTAAATTTTCAATGTTAACTTCGCACAACACAGAGGAGACAAATGTCCATCCATTTTATCCCAACTATCCAACAGTTTGCTAGGTGACAAATAACTATCATGTACCATCGGCTGACCACCAAATAATGCCCACGAAACATATGTAATGGGCTTTCCGACACGCCATCCCATGCATACAACCAACAAACAAAACAAAAACTTATTCATAGCCTCGGCTAGCCTGAAGTCCGCAAGAACTTTCAAGTAGAGGAGGTGCATTAACAAAATATATATTTTAATTTTATTTGCTCATAATGTAGCTACTGGCTGGCAAACTGCTGCAATATTATAGCCATATACTCTAGGCATGCCGATAGCAGACAAGTACCTACATAGTCGAGCGAGCCGACCAGACTCTATAGCCAACTAAACTCCCATCATCATTTATTCTTCCAACATGTGCTCGCATAGTCATCGAAATCGGAAGCTGTGTCGTCCTCCAACAACACACTAGCCAACAACAGTGATTCGCAATTTTGTTGCAGGAGTCATTTTTAACGACAGGATAATGGAGCCAGGGTTTAAAAATACCCAAATACTATATCTATGCCAGTTTCACGAACGACCGAACGTTACGCGGAGCATGGAAGACTGTTCGCTGGCTGGACAGTGACAATTTTATTAAATATGGCAATGGGACGTCGTCGCATGCTTCTGACATATTTACAAACTCCACACCCAATGACATATTTAGTCGTGATATTATGACGTCGCGTCGTCAAGGGCGCGAAAACGAGCCCTCGTAATCGTTACATTTCCACCCTCAGAATTACTTTAAATCTTTTAAAGGCTCAATTAAGTCTTGACTGCTTTAAGTGGCGATTAGTCAATACAATATTGTAATCCGTCATTGAGCGGGGTTGGGTTGCAAAACAAATAATTAGGGTGGACCTACAATAGTGTTATGCAAGCTCAAATGACAAGCTTCTTTATTTCACTTGCTTACACATAAAGGTGGCTAATGAAAGCTGAAGATAGACCGAAGAACAATCCTTTACTAGGAATAAGCAACTAGTTGGCAATTTACCATAAACACACCGAAGGCAATGAAAGTCATTGAAAGGCGTAATAATTCTTGAGTCTTTTGACATTTACGATACACTTTAGGTAGTTTACGTTTTGTAAAGAAGATTATTTTTGTTTTTTGCAGTTGTTTTGTTATTGCACTTGAAGGGAAAGAGTGCGCAAACAAAAACCAGAAGCCGTATGTGGAGACAGAGTCGACATGTGGAAGTAATCGGTGTTTAGGACTACAAAATTGATTCATACGAGGTTCTTATTTGAAGCAGCACATGGATCATGTATGAAAAATGAATATGAGACATAAGAGCCTGGGGTTTTGTTGATGTTAGGATAGTAAAAGGTCAAGGATTCGCAAAAGAAGAGATCTCTTTTTTGAAGGTTAAGATGCCTTATGTTTAGTTTCTTTTATGGATGCAAGAATTCCCGTTAGGTATTCAACTTTGACACCACCTACGCACTAAGTTTTAAAAGCTTTCAATTAGGTTAAAGAACTGAACAGAATGAGTCGTTGCCCAACGACGAATTTGACAGCTGAAATTTGAAAAAAAGTTCAACTTTGTCGCTCGAATCTTTACAAATTTCACGTTTCATTTTCGTCGTGGGACAACGGCGATGCACTCTGCTCAGCTTTTAACGTTTATTTTTCAAATAAACAACGTACCTATAGACATCTGTGCACTATTTTGTGCGTTCTGCTTAAAGAATCGTTAACTATCGTTGGTTTGTCAAAACAAATAGTTGAAGTATCATAGGAGGCATTCGTTGGAAATAGGAACGAACACAAGTTCTTTATTTCAAAATGTTAACAAACAAATTACTTTGATAGGCCAATAGTTCACACTTTCAACTAAACTACTAGAGAAGAGTTGGGAGTATTACGAATTGAAACTATTTGACACATTAACAATGCGCTTTAGATCGAGTTGATAACGTTCTACGTTTTATATTTGGAGCTTCTTTAAAGTATTAATTTAGACGCAAACGAAGTTGTTTGCCCTCCACAACAGACAAGACTTCATTTCGTTTGAAGTTTCTCCCCGGTACTCAGGGCCCGATCTAGCTTTTCTGCCGCTCTAGGCAAAAGTATTATTTGCCGCCCTTTAAAATCACACCTTAAAAGGCATGAAAAGTTATTTCTACTGTATATATATGTATGTATTTTTTGTACATATTCAGATAATGTAAATCTTCTGGATATCTGGATATAAACTATGTTTGTTCAAAATGTCTCCGATACTTGTTTTGTGAACTTATGTGTGTTTGCTTCCATACATCGACTTATCATTGAAATGATAACCCTAAAAACAAAACAAATAACAGATAGTTTTTTATTTAATTTTAATTTTAGCAAAAAAGGAATAATAATTCATTTCTGAAAACAAAACAATTTCAATTTAAAAATTATTTTTAATATAACAAAACTTAAAAGTAATACAAACATTTTTCACATAACCTCAAAATCGCAATAATTAAAAAAAAAACAACATATGGCTAGTTGAGAACAGAATAGATCCGAGTGACATTTTTTGAAAAACAGAGTTAAGTCGATTTTTTGACTTCTGTGTCATCAATTTAGTTGGTGCAAAAGAGATCCAAGTGATATTAAACAATTTTCTTAACAATATCCTATTTTTGACATTTCTGTATTGTGTTAAAAATATAAATTAGTGGTGCAGATGTGATCCAAATACGTAAATGCTACTTGGATCACTTTATTTTATGATTATTTTTTAGTGCAGAAGTAATCCAAGTCGCTTGTGTCACTTAGATCACTTTTTATTTAAAAAAATGTACTGCTAAGGTAATACTTATATTGCTCAGGTTACTTAGATCAATTCAATATTATAGTTTTCTTTTGACAGCTAGATGATTAATCTTCTAGTGTTATAACTATTAGTGATGTGAATTTTGTTATGAACAATAATGTCTTCGCGGTCTAAAAAATTAGCTGCTTTAGCAAAAAAAGCTGCTTTGGCAAAACAAACTGCTTTAGCTGAAAATCTTAACCGAAATACTGATGCCCCAATAAACGGTGAGTTTGTTTTTAAGTTTTCTTTGTTTGTTTTTATTTTTTTAGCAAGTTCAAGAGGTCTGGTATATAGAAGGTACTGTAGATTTTGGCCTGGATCAGTCCAATAACGCTATTAATTTTGGGGCAGAGCATTCTTATAATGTTACTGGAATCGAAGGTATGTTTTGTTTCAATTATTGGCAGACATTGTTTCATTAACAACTTTTCAATAAGCTGGTCCCATTATTACTGTTCCTGATATTGAAAATGTTACAGTTGAACACCAATTTTTGGAAACAGAACAAGATCCCAACAGTGAAAGTAGTGAGTCCGAAACACTGGAACACCAATTGTCTGAAACGGAACCAGAACCTTTCAGTGACGACAGTGGTGAATTTTATCACCCAACACAATCGTCGGAAAATGAAGAAAGCCATACATCGGAGTCTGAAGATGAAAATGTTGAAAGTGTATCCAGACCCAACATTGGGGAAAGAACTTCATCAAGTTCACAGAATATGGAACAGTCACTGGAAGAAGTAAGGACTAGAAAACGAAGAAATGAGAAGATGTGGAAGAGAAATGTTCTCAAGGAAAAACGAAACAAAGGTGAGGAGTATATTAATTATGCTGGTACAACAGTAGCGGCAAAAACTTTTTCTCCTACTTTATGTGCTTGCAAAAGTAAGTGCAGTGATAATGTCCCTACAAGAGTTCAAGAGAGTATTCACTCTAAATTTTATAACATGGACTGGAATGGGCAAACTACATGGCTATGTGCTACAGTGAAAGTCAGTTTGCCTAAGAGAAGAAAGAAAAGCGTCCGTACAGGACCTAGTCATAAGCAACACACTCGAGGTTTCTTTTTCTGTGAGAATAAAGTTTGTTAGACCTTTTTTCTTAAAGTTCTTCAAATGTCCAATAAAAGGTTAGATTATGCCCTCACAAAGAAAAAAGACAGAGAAACGAAAATGCCCATTCCAGATCAGAGAGGTAAACAAGTGTCTGGGAATAAGATCAAAGATGAAATCACGTAAGGGATCACATTAAAAGTATTCCTCGTTATGTAAGCCACTATGGAGAAAGAACTTCTAACCGCCAGTATCTGGAACCCAATTTAAATTTGCAAAAACTTTATGCATCCTATGTTGAAAAATGTAGAATAGCTGATAAAGATCCTGTTAAAAAAAATTACTACAGAAACATTTTTAAAACCTATAATTTGCATTTTTATACTCCAAAGAAGGACACATGTAAGTCCTGTGATATATTTCGAATAGAAATTCAAAATGAACATGATATTGCCAAGTGTTTGGAAATCAAGTCTAAACAGAGCGAGCATCACGATTTAGCTCAAAGAGCCAGATCATTGAATTGATGATGAATGATGGTTCTTCATGTTTGATCACATTTGACTTGTAACGTACTTTTCCAACTCCCCTCATACAAACAGGTGAAGTGTATTATCTCAGACAGTTGCACACTTTGAACTTCGGGACTCATCTTTATTTACCTGATGGTGAAAAGATAAACATGAACATGTGGTATGAAACAACTGCAGGCAGGGGGTCGCAAGAAGTTGTATCATGTCTGTACTATAATATCCTGCAAAAAATTCCTGAGAATGTAACCTCAGTCTATACATTCAGTGACTCTTGTACGGGACAAAACTGTAATTGGAATCTATTTTTCTTTATGATGTACATGGTGAATTTTGTTGAACACATATCAGAGATTACTGTTTGTTATCTTGTAAGCGGCCACTCTTTTCTGCCCAGCGACTCAGACTTCTCAGATATTTCCAAAGCCCAAAAGAGAAAACAATTCATTTACACTCCACAAGAATGGATGGACTTAATTCGTTATTGCAGAAAGAGAAAACCATTCATTGTGACCGACATGGTTGGAAAATTCATTGATTTTACAGGACTGGATAAAATGATGAATAAAAAAGGTCAAAGTGGTAACGGGAATCGGATCCTTATTTCAAAAATGAGGAAAATAAAATTTGTTAAGGGAGATAGTAAAATCTATTTCAATTTCGATTACTAGGATGATTTCGACTTTGTAGATTTAGCCAAAGGAGGTAACAGAGAACAATTTTTAAATACATTGAAGTGTTTCACCCCAACAGAAAAAAATTGTACAAAGCGACTAACCCACCAAAAAATGGCTGACTTAAAAAAAATGCTGCACTATGTTCCACCCTGTCACCATCAGTTTTATTTAAACTTACCACACTTATCCAGAAGAAGCACTGCAGCAGAAAACGAGGAGGATGTGCTACCAAATCAAGAGGGCGATGAAAGCGAATGATTTGAATATTTAAAAATATAATTGCTTATTATTAATAAAGAGATTTTCGTTTAAAAGTTCGTTTATTTCATTTCTGTTCTACAGTTTATAACTGATCCAAGTTCAAAAAAATATTTATAACTTTATCAATATTGGGTGTATAAAAAACAATTTCTGGGAAAAACTAAGTTTTATAAATACCTATCATAAAAAAAATTCATTGCAATCCATTTATTGCACACCATTAAAATAACCATTGAAATGCGTTTTGCTCATTATCTCAATAATCACAAAATGTCACTTGGATCTATTCTGTTCTCAACTAGCCATATACTAATTGTATCTTTTATAATAAACAAATTCAGGTAAAATATTTAAGTAAATAATTAAACAATTATTTTCTATGCACTTTTTGCTCTGCAAAATTTTTACTTGCGACATATAAAATATATGGCAAGTATTGAATTCGTAAAAAAAGTTGAGTTTTTGATGAGATATGACATTACGATGATAGAGAAATCGAAAGAAGTGGGTCCGGCGATTCCGTCCGTCTGTCTGTCTGTGAGTTTACAGGCACCTACAGCCTTAACCACTGGTCCGATTCACTTCAAACTTTAAAATTAGAGATTTGAGCAAAAACTCATATCCCACTTGTTTTTTTTTTAAGATCAAAATTTGGGGTAGCCACCATACGATTTTTTTCGCTAAAAACAAAAACTTTAAATTTTCTCCAAAACGGCTCCTACGATTTTTTTTAAACTTCCTCAAATTTTATTTTTTTAAACATTCATATATTTTATGTGAAAAAAAATTGTATTGCTCCAAAACGGTACCTCCCATAGAACCATTTTTTTTTGTTATTATGTTTTCTCAAAAAATAAAAGTCCGATTAGCATATATATTTTTTTTTTTAAAGTACTCCTATATTACTCAAATAATATTTTGTATTCAAAATTTTTCTTTTTTTTCAAAATTCTGTATCTCAAAAACGGATCAATATCAAAAATCGAAATTTACTTATAAATTGTATATTTACATATTTACATATTCTTGAATGTTATATATAAAAAATTAATTTAAAAAAAACTGCTCCTACGTAAATCGTAGAAAAATCAACAATTTCTTAAGAAATCATATAGATTTTTAAGGCACATATTTCAATTTAAATTTATATTTATGAATTTTATTTTTTTTATTTATTTATTATTTTTTGTTTATGAGTTATAATTTGGAATACAGGAGCAAGTTCGTACGACCGACTCGTGCTTATTTTTTATTATTTGAAAACAATACAAATTCAATAAAAATATATTTTTTTTAGAAACAAAAATAAAGAGCCCCAAATAGTTTTGTTCTTACTCAAAAATCACATTTATCAAAAGGAACAAAAACAAATTATAATTTCATCTTAGCTTCGTGTCGACTTGTAGGTAGGAACTGCCGATGTTTTCCAAAAAATAAAACTTCGCAGACGGTTAAGCTTTAAGGTTAGTTTAGTTCAAACTTCAAATAGTCCTAGTCTCCTCTTTTTTACTGACGCAAACGCTCCCATTTTAAATGAATTGAGCGACGCATGAGCACGAACACAAAAATATTCTTAAGATCTCAATTCTCAAGTAATAAATGTGTAGTTGTTGTTTGTAGGAAAAGAGAGAAAAACACTCTCAGTCTGGGATCGGGACTTCATTTATGTAGGTAGTAACATTGTAGTATAAAAAAAAGTCATTAATTTTTTTCAACCATCGATTTTCCCACCACTAATTTTTGCCGCCCTAGGCAATTGCCCCGTTTTCCCCACCCTAGATCGGGGCCTGCCGGTACTCCATTAACAGAAAGCACTTCTTGCCATTAGGCCAGTTCCACCTAACAACATCTCACTGAGATCTCAGAGATTTTTTAGGTGGAACAAAAAATCTCAGCTGAGAATTGAGATTTTTTTCTGAGATCTCTGAGATGAAAATATTTTGGATTCGATTTCTCACTCAGCTATTTTGACGTGACTGACATATGCACAACAACAATTTTTGTAAGGTAACCATTTTATCTCAATGAGAACTGAGAATTATGTTCCACCTAATGATTTTCACTCAGTCAAAGTGACATTGAGATCTTCAGTGAGATGTTGTTAGGTGGAACTGGCCTATTGAATCCATCAGCTTGGAATCCACAAACATCAATTTGAGAATGACAGATAGTTACAGAGAAGCATTGTATTTCTATCTAGCTAGTACCCGCGACCTGGCAATCGATTGCAGTGCCATCTTGAGTTCTCGCGCAGTGCTAATTTTTTTTTACATAAGTTTGGTATTGGGATTTTGTTTATTTTTTTGGTTTTGATCTGGCACAAAAAATCGAAAAACCCAAACAATGCAGATAAGGAATGTAAATAGGTAAAGGGGCTACCAAGCAAAATAGGGGTAGGGGATTCCGGACATTGACTGTCCAATGTCCATGATTAGGTAAGACATAAGTTGGTATTGAAAAAAATGTCTATTTTTGCTTCTAACTAGATGGCAACAGTGAAAAATGCCATTTTGATTATACACTGCCAATCACTAGGATGAGGCCACATATACACAAGCCACAAGCTAGATATTTGTGAAATTTTAATGGTTAATACTGTTGTATCCAGTGATGGTTTCTGTGACAAAAAAAAAAAAGTGGAAAAACCAAACAAAGGTTTGAAATTTGACTTTTTTTTTGCTTGGAATTTTTTTTAGTTTTCAAAATGGGTTTTCGAATGGAAAAATAGAAAGTTTTTGATGAAAAACTCGGAAAACGCATTGGTTTTTAAATGGAAAACTGCATGGAATTGTATCTATGTGCATTGGTTTTCGAACGGAAAACTGAAAAATTGGTGATGGGGAACTTGGAAAACTCTGGGAGAGCACAATATCAAACTATTGCATGGAATTTAAGGTGCAATTTTGGAAAATTAAGGAAAAGAGCAACACGTTTGATTTTGTTTATCACATTTAGGATTTTTACTGTGTTGGAAAGTTCGTTGTCAAGCTGGAAAAATTTCATATCTTTGAAATTGGAAAAATAGGTCTTATAATCATTTTAGAGCTTATCTCTGAAGGCGCTTAATGGTGGTGAAACGAGGTTAGCTAAAGATTAATGTAAACAATAAAACGGATGCATGTTGATTTGTTTGTGTGACCGGTAAAGACTCTTAAGTAGTCCAACGCATTGTTATAAAATTTTGACTGTAGGCAAAGCTAACACGAGCCAGGGTTCCTGCGAAAACCAATTTTGGGACGGCGAGACGAGGTTCGCGGGGTCGGCTAGTTTTTAATAAAAAAGGAAACATATTTATCAAATTTATCAGATTCTTTCACTTCCCCGAAGCCAATTCATTTATTCACGAAACAATTTTTGATGGAAAGTTTAAAAATATTTCTTGAGTGTATATTTTACTTTAATAATAATCTTTAATATTAATCTTTGTTATTTATGCAGTATTTTTAAATATATTGTAAAACACATAATAAAGATTTGAATGCATATGAAAAAATCATTTCTACTACAAAATTGAAGTCTAACTGGCTTCAAAGCTTCAGAGTAGATGTTTTTGCATGGTATATTAGATATATGAATCTTAAATTAAGTTAACTTACCTTTATTGGAAGTCAATAATATTTTTGTATTATTTTGTGTTGGAAAAAGTAGGAGAGAACTTCTTTCATAAAAAGCATTATCTATTGTTTATTGAGGGACGAATAAAAACAAAAGCAGAAGAAAAACAAGATAAATACATAAATATAATATTTAACTACATAAAATAATTCTTTTTTCACACAGATCATCACAATTGTGAATTAATATATACAAATAAATTCTTTGAACAAAAAATAACACAGTAGTAACAAAAGAAGAATAAATTCATAAATATAGTTAGGTTAGGTTTAGGGGCTGACAGTTGATTTCATTACCGTCACACTTAGATCAATACAGATCCATTGTGATACCCGCGAGTATTGCTACTCAAGCTAATAAGAAAAACCTATGTGTTCAGTTAGTCAAGCCATTAAGAGGCCTTGACGAAGTTCAGAATGCTAGTACCTGGCGTACTAGAGAGTTCCTCTAAATCCTCAAAGAAAAAGTTGCCAAGCATTTTCTTCCTTTGATGGGAAAGTGCGGGACAGTGACACAGAAAGTGCGAAGTATCTTCATGCACCTCCTCGTCTCCGCATCCTCTGCATAGATCATCTGAACTGATTCTCATCTTCTTCATATGATAACCTAACAGATTATGTCCAGTGATTATGCTTACAAGAGATAGAAGTGATCCCTTGTGTAGCTGCATAATTTTTTCCGTTCTTTGTTTGTTAAAACAGGGCCAGATCTTTCTTGTTGTGCCGCAGGTGTCAAGAAGATTCCACCTTTCATCGGCCTTGATAGTTATTCTTTTTGAGATTTCCTGTTTTAAATAACAGGTAGGGGTGCTAACTAGCTGAGCTTGGCTTACGTCAAGCATTGACCCTAGTCCTGCTAATTCATCGGCTTTCTCATTGCCTAGTATATCGCTGTGGCCTGGGACCCAGCAGAGTCTAATGTTGTGCTGTGCGCCAAGAACCATTAGCTCTTCGCGGCAGCATGAAACAAGCTTTGATTTTACCTCAGTTGCAGTAATCTCTTTTATTGCCGCTTGGCTATCAATGTAAAAGGTGATATCAGCTCGTGGTATCGCCATCATTGATACCTTTTTAGCAGCTGTTGTCACTGCCAGGACCTCCGCTTGGAAGACGCTACTGTAGTCTGGAAGCCTAAGCGAGGCGGCTAACTTGAGAGATTCGGAACAGAAGCCTGCTTCTACACCAGTGTCCATTTTAGAGCCATCAGTATAGATAGCTATTGACGACTCACTGGAGTACGGTATATTATCTATCCATTCCTCTCTGCTTGGGAAGGCAGTCTGGAATGGTTTGTGAAAAACAAGTTCGGGTGTTTTATAGTCCGTTGTAGTACTATGACCCATAACTTTATGGAGGATCTGGGCATGTCCTATGGAACTATTTTTCCAGATTTTAGTTTGACTAAGTCTCAGGGCACTTTTGGCAGCAGATTCTTGAACAAAGAGGTCTAGGGGAATAAGATCGAGTATAACTTCCAATCCCGCAGTTGGAGTGGATCTCATTGCCCCCGTAATGCCAGTGCACGCCAGTCTTTGAACTTTTGTCAAAGTTTTCAGGTTCGTGCTCTTTTCTAAAGCTTTCCACCATACCAAATTACCGTAGGTTAGTATTGGTCTAATTATTGCCAAATACATCCATCTGATAATTTTTGGGTTTGGTCCCCAGGTTTTCCCGAAAATTCTATTGCAGGAGTAAAAGGCTGTCGATGCCTTTTTGAATCTATCTTTGGTGTTCAAGCCCCAGTTTAGTTTTTTATCCAAGATCACACCGAGATACTTTGCGTGATCGGAGATCTTAAGAGGACAGCCTTCAATTGAAGGCATTTTAAAATCAGGTATTTTACGTTTGTTAGTAAATAGCACTAGTTCCGTTTTAGCTGGTTTGACCGTCAGCCCACAGTTCTTAGTCCATTTGCTTACCAACGAGAGGGCGTATTCTGTTTGTTCACTGATAGTGGGTAGGAACCTGCCAGTCGCTAGTAATGCAAGATCATCAGCGTAGGCTACTATCCTTACTCCACTTGATTTCAGTTTAGAGAGTATGCCGTTCATGACAAGAACCCAGAGTAGCGGTGAGAGAACTCCACCCTGAGGGGTGCCCCTGGATGTGGTTACTCTCACCCTTTCCTCCGCTAGTTCAGAGTTAATCTGTCTCTTTCTGAGCATACACATTATCCACTGCGTTATTGCCTTTTCGACTTTGTGGTCATCCAAGGCTTGCTTCACTGTTTCGTTCTTCACGTTATTGAAGGCTCCCTCAATATCCAAGAACGTTGCAAGGGTGTATTCCTTGTCATTCAGTGATTTTTCTTTGACGCTGACAACACTGTGCAATGCCGTTTCAACGCTTTTTCCTTTAATGTATGCATGTTGAAATTCCGATATACAGTCCGGTTTCAGGGTGCTTCGGATGTGTATATCAATTAGCTTTTCAAACGTTTTCAAAATAAACGATGTTAGACTAATGGGTCTAAAGTCTTTGGCCTCCGTATGGCTAGGTTTACCAGCCTTAGGGATGAAAACTACCTTTACCTCACGCCACGATAAGGGAACATACCCCCATTTAAGGCTATTATTGAAAATGCTAGCTAGGTGTGGGATGATAAGGTTAATGCTCTTCTGAAGCATCATAGGGAAGATTCCGTCTAGACCAGGGGATTTGTATGGGGAAAAGGAGTGAATGGCCCATTTTATCCTCTCTTCCGTTATAATATCCGATGGTACTAGAGTTTCTGCATGAGACTCTGATTCTGGACTGCGGACATCAACTACGCAGCCAGGAAAATGAGTATTCACAAGGAGTTCAAGTGTTTCGCGACCGGATTCAGTCCAGCTGCCTGTAGGTTTTTTAAGAGAACCGAGAGTGACTGAATCCTTGGTCAGAATTTTCCTGAGTCTTGCCGATTCATTTGTGCCTTCTATTTCTCGTTGTGTTTCGGCCTTAAACATACGTTGACTGGTCTTATAATGTTCCCAGTCAACTTCTTTCCTAGTTCTTTTTGCAACGTTGAAAAGTCTTCTAGTTTCTTTTCATAAGTTGCCTAATTCAGTTGTCCACCAGGGTGGTTTTTTCCTACCTTTTCCCATATGATTGATGGGACAGCTTTTTTCTAAAGCGTGGTTCAGAACAACTCTGAGTTTTTCTGACGCAAGATCTATGTCGGAAGGGTCTTGAATTAAAAGTGAGTCCGGGTTTTGAATTCCCTGTCCTACTTCCCTACAGAATACATTCCAGTTTGTTTTCCTGAAATTCCTGAAGGGTTTTGGAGTTGCTACTTCATTTTGTATCAAGAAGCCTATCAGTTTATGGTCTGAGAATGATTCCTCTTTAAGAACATTCCATTGATCTATTACTAGTCTAGTATAAATTCAAAAAGAGACTCACCTCTGTTGTTGATGTCGGTACTACCCCATTGGGTATGATGTGAGTTAGCATCACAACCTAGTACCACGTCCCATCTCTCAGAGGCAGCTTTCTCCACAAGTTGGCTTGTGATGTTAGCGGGAGGTCCTTCTGTTCCGTCATGTGGCATATAGCACGATGTCAGGATCAGTGGTGGGAGTCCCTCCCTTTCAAGCTTGACAGCACACTGGTCTGGATCACTGTAATTTGCTAAAAGAAAGAGATTAAACTTCTTCCTGGCTTAAATACAGGATCTAATATTACTATTTGCTACTTGTGTGGCTTTGTATAGTATAGTCTGATGCATGTAGTCCTCTAATTCTGCCACCTGAAATCCAGGGTTCTTGAATCAGGGCAATGTCTATTTGTCTACTTCCCAAGATGTAGACAAGATTGGAGCTGGCGGCTTTACTGTGTTGAAGATTTATTTGTACAGTAAAGCCGCCGTTATACATAAATATAGTATAACATTATATAAATCTTATAAATTTATGTTAAGGAATTTATTTGTATACATGTTATTTATTCACAAGAGTGATGATCTGTGTTAAAAAAGTTTATTTTATATATTATAATATCATAAAGATTATTAAATTCAGTCAAAATGTCATTTCGGTAGTACCTATAGAATAACGAAGGATTATTTCTAAGTGGACTAAGTGCAAAATGCTATTAATAAAAGAAATGTATCTTAACAGGCGTTTACAAACTTATTCCACCGTGGAGGGTGGTTTAGCGAAGCAATAAGAAAATGTAAGATAAAAGTTCATTAGATGGTTTATAAGTATCAACAACAACAAATTTCCCAAAAGGAATTTAAGCTTAACGTCACTAACTTTACTACTCCAAAAAGAAATTATTTTTATTAATGAGAAATTTTTTGACGTTTGGTTAAAATGGATTACATTTTTAGTCCGAACTGCGTCAAAGCAGGATGGGTTTAATTGGATTTTTTATGTTAAAAAAACTGCTTCCCTCTCAAGATGTCACCAAAATCGATTGCCATCTTGCCTCTACTACCCAAGAATATATGTACCTATACAAAAAATTCTCATGAACTTTCGGCTGTTAAATGACAGATGTCAATTGTATATCAAATGCGTCCCGAAAAAATTTGAACGCTCAGAACACGTTCAATTAAAAGTGTGTTCAGAGCTTTGTATATTTATTTGACTGGTACTATCAAGATGGCGTTTTTTACTGTAACCATCTATATAACTACTTATTTAAAAGAAAACCCCGTAACCCCCCCTAAATACGGCTATGGCTGTAACAGACTTTTATTCTGAAAGAAAAATGCCTTTAAGCCTTAATAGAAACTTATGTGTTAGCCAGAAAATAAATTCATTAAGTTATTAATCAATAATTATTTGATTTTGCATTTGGGGGGGGGGGGGGGTCAGTGAACCCGTAACCCCCCCCCCCCCCCCCCCCCCAAAATACGGATGTGCTATCAAGATGGCACTTTTAAATATAGTCATCTATGTAACGACTTATGTACTTTTAACTTTTTAATGGAAAATGGATGTAAAAAAATTTCGGGGGGGGGGTAAAACGATGTAACCCCCCCTAAATACGGCTATGATTGAAGCTATTTTTTAAGTAGCTCTTTAATTGATGTAGCGAAATTTCAACAGTCTTTTTATGACTTTATTTTAAGAAAATATCTACCAACTCAAATGTAGTAAATGTTTATGGGTAAGAAATTTCCAGCAGTTATAAAAAGCGAAAATCGATTAAAAAATATGTGGCCTCATCCTAGTGATTGTCATTGTATGTACCTGTGAGCCTGTGACCAATCTAATGTATGTACAAAGGTCCCTCTCCCAGAGAAGCTGAAGATTTCTGTAGAAAAAGGAGTATACTGCTGAAGCTATGCTTTGGAACACAAGACACAACTACTTGGATAAATATGTCATATGTCCATGAATCACATATGATTCAAAAGAATTGAAAAGGAACAATTTTTTAACATACAAGCTCATCTTTACGTTCAATGTTCGAATCTGAAAAAAAAACGAGGCACATCAATTATTTCACATAATGATGGATGACATATTTTGGGTTTCATGAACCATATTTAATTCATGAAAAACGTAAAATTATTTATCTGTAGGTATTGCAGCACAAACGAATAAGCACAGAACATTTTTAATTCGTAGAAGCAGGATGCAAGGTATATGAGCCTAAAAAATTTTGTGTATCAAACTTGATTCATGGGATGTCTCTTTTACTATAAAAAAATAACGTAGTGATGGTCTTAAAGTAGTTTGTTTTTAACGTGAATTGTTAAATTTTTGGGAGCTGATTGCTAAAAGTTAGCATAATAATTCAACTAGTTTATATTAGTTTCCGGCCAGCCATGCTATATATCCCGCCATAAAATCTATTGCAAGGCGTTTTTAAAGCTTTCTCTTCGGCCATTATTGAAATATTTACTTGCTGAAACTAAAATCAAAACTGTCTAAGCTATTTCTGTTGTAACATTATTTATGCGACCTTTTACCATCATCACTTTGCTCATGTCCTCGTAAATCTATCAGGTGGTGAACCGCATTTTGCAATTTTAACGCTTACGTCGCGGTTCATTCATACAAAAGCAATGAAATTGTCTCAGAGCAAAGGATTTTTCATTCAACTCTACTTGACAATGAAGGGATGCACTTCGACATTTTTAAAG
This sequence comes from Sphaerophoria taeniata, assembly GCA_943590905.1. Lineage (NCBI taxonomy): Eukaryota > Metazoa > Arthropoda > Insecta > Diptera > Syrphidae > Sphaerophoria > Sphaerophoria taeniata. Next base: position 35,071,082 of record OX016541.1, read on the forward strand.
AACGAGTGGGCATGTCTTCAGAAGATAGAAATTGAATTTGAAACCAACCCACAAAACCACACACCGCCTACTTAAAATTTTTTTTTCCAAACAGGACCCATCGCACACTTCCTTTCTTGATCTCACCTTTCAAGGTGCAGCCCGAACTAATTAAAATTAATTTAGAACTACCATTCTGGATGCAGAACTGAGCGTAAATAAAAGTTATGTTGACAGATTTTATTAGTCCAGGAGGACGCAAGCTTTTTTTTCCTATACAAAGTGTTAAATGACCCATTTATTGGCGTTGATTTTGAATTATGAGCAAAAGTTGGTGGGTTATCCGTGGCTGTAAGGTTTCTGGATTTTCTTTTTTTTGCAATTTGCGAGGTGTGAAATTGGCAAAAAATAAAAAATAATTTACCACACAGTTATGATCATGATCCACGCTAAATTACGTCATCAGAGTAGAGTGTAGTCTGCAACTCAATCCACAATTCAATCAAATTGATGATGATTTGAGTATCGTGTTTTCGTTCGTTTTCTGACTTCTGAGATAGGTTTCATAATGAAAGAAGCAGCAGCAGTACCGAGTAATAAAAATAAATCATCAGAATCAGAAGCAAATAAGAAACTCACCTTCGCGGGGCAATTGGCAGCTTCCGCGCGCGTATTCAATTTGAACTTGAAATAAAATAAATAAAGGTTCAGGTGTATTAGCAATTTTGTGCATCTTCATATTTTTGATGAAGCTAAAGAAAAACCTGAAGGTACAGAAGTATGATTGCTCTACCTTTAGGGCAAGAATTGCCGTGTCGTGAACTTTTGTTTTCGAGATGAAATATGAAAATCATGAAGAATGTACAATGTATTTTTCGTTTTTGAGGAAATCGGGCCTATAACAATCATTATGTCAAAAAACAAAAGACTTGGAACCTGTTTCGGTCTCAAATCTTTTTTTTATTTTCCAAAACAAATTTATCTCTCGTTCCTGTCCTTCAAATTTATTCACAACGGCTTGTTTTCTAAAATTTACTCCACTGGTCAACTGACTGTGCTACGTCCGGCACTCAATGCTCATACATTACAGAACAGGCTAAAAATGGCTGCCATTCACATCCACTGGGTACACGCAATTATTTAACCTGTGCTACGCACTGTTACCAGCACAAAAAGTCACCCATCACACCATCAAACTATACCCGACCCGATTTCAAATAACAGACGACGGACGACAACTAGTTAAACGGCAATTTCCTTACAATTTCAATGTCCTAACAATTGGATTAGAGGACATAAAATGTAACAGTCTAGCCTTGTTGAATAAACGATGCACTCCGAATGTCCTGTATCATGTGACTCTTATAGTTCTTTTGAACCCACGCACCCTCGACAGGGATGCAAAAATCATCACACAAAAACTTTATGCCCGAATGTATCCGATTGCTGCACCAGTTGCACCAAGGACATATTTCTTTGGACGAAAGACGACCTTGTTATGGTTTCACGAAGTAGCTACTCCAGTAAAATTCAGTGCGAAGGATTCCAAGCTGTATTCCAAGCATCGCGATTAATATGCCCTAATCATTAACATATGTTGTCCTCTGTTGTAAAACAAACGTGTTCCAATGGACAATTTGTTAGTTCTATGAAATGGGGAATATATAGGAATGCGTAACATACATATAGATTTTGCAACTACTGTGAAACAGATAACATCATCATGTACAGTGTCAAGCTCCGGCTGGGTTAAAAACGATAAAGTATACGCATTCAGTTTTCAAATATTCAAAAACAGGAAATGCATTTTCTGACAACCAAGGAAATGACTTTTAGTTTTTACTTCCATTTACGTTGATGGTTGATGTAAGGTTGGCATTGCATTTTCATTTTTAGTGAAGAAGGAAATGTATGCCTACGCATTTTGCTATAAATTGTTGGAAAGGGTTAACTAAATGCTTACTTCGGGCTTGTTAAGGAAGTGGAAAGCTTGCGTTATATGAATGCTTCAATTTAAAATAAAACTCTTGTGTTTGAAATTCAATTACACTCTACAGGTCCTGGTGGTGCAATTTAAGGTAATATTTAGAATGGTTTGAGATTTAAGCGAAGGATATCTACTGTCTGAAAGTTTTTAATTTGTGCATATATCTATGTCCTCACATGAGTCATAATTTCACCTCTAGTCAGTTATAATTTCACTTTTTTTCGGGTGAAATTGTTTCCCACCTTAGGACAGACTATGAAAACAATTACACACGAACACCTGGCCTGAGGCCTTTATTTCGTGGTGGATTGATTTCCAATCCACTCCATTTTATATGCATGAATTACATGCATATTTTGGTGTATTGCCTTGTAGATAAGGGAAAAGGCACAAAATTAGTCTTTTACATATGTCCCATTTGCCATAGACTTTGTCTTCCACCAATTCCATTTTTCTCAAGTACCAGTTTGCTTTTCCCGTTAAAAAAAGCCATACTGGTAGATGTGTTTTTATCTATGTAACTGAGCTTAAGGAACACCATCACTCAGTTACCGAGAACGCATTTCTCGTTAACCACAGCCACTCTGAAACTCCCACAAGGGGGCCGACCGCAACTGTAGTTGAGATTCATTTAGAATCCGGGCATCAACTACCCCAGAGCACCAGTTTTTTCAGAAGACATGGTAGTCTCTTTTGTTATTTTGTACTCTGTGAATGTATGACATTATCATCATACATTCTATCGGATGTGTGAAATTATCACACATCCGTACAAACCAAAAGGATAGTTTTCCAGCTTCCTGACTTAACGGCTCAGAGGAACACTGGTGTCCATTGTCATGCAGTCTTTTATCCAGAAAAGAGATGGGTGGCCAAGCTGGAAGACTGCATGACATATTGCCATGCAACAACAACTTTTTATAAACACTCATTAGTGCCTTATTCTATCACAATGATAATCAAGTACAGTCTCATTAATCACGGCGTTTGGGTAAAAAGTGATTTGATACATGTACAATAAAAACGTAGGTTCATTCGCCCTGACCGAAGTCAAGTTTCCGCTCTGCACCACTTGGAGGTTGAACCTTCCGCACATGAGCGGTAAGAAATCTGTACTTGGAATTGCAAGCAATCCTTTCCAAACCCTTACCCACTCTTCGCAGAGCTCCCACCTTAGGACAGCAATAATTTCACCTGAAATTACTATGACTATTTAGTCATTCCACAACTCATTTTTCAAATCACGTGTTTTGTTTTAAATTACTAGCTGACCCGGCAGACTTCGTACTGCCTCAATCGATATAAAAAAAGACCTAGGCGCAAATTTTCAGTCAGCCCTCGTTTAAGCAATAAAGTCTACTCTACTTAAAGGCACTCTAACTTTTTCATATTTTAAACACTTTAAACAAGTCTTCTAATTAGATTGGACTTTAAACATAACGTTGTGTGAACATTGAATTAGTGAACTGTCATTTTACGCTTGCAGTTTTTATCAGTTTTTATTATATTTATAAGAACTCTCAAAAAAGGCACATAGATAATAAAATTAAAAGCAAACAACGTACACACACAACTGCAAGAAGTGTCAAAAAACAAGCAGCAAATCCAGCTTGGTAGTCTCCATGGTTCATATTTTTTTTAATTTTACAAAAATTATAAATGTATTAGAATGAAATACTGTTGAAAATAAAATGAATATTTGATTTTAAATAAGAGGATGCACGAATTTGATTAACCCTTTGCTTTCTTTTAACTTCAAAATCTTCGAAAATCTCAAAATCTGCTTCCTCAAAACTATACTTTAAAGAGTTAAACGAATGATTCCCCCCTTTTAAAATTAGACGACCACTTTAACGAAAAAGTATACTTTAAGTCCTTTAAAAATGAGAAAAAGTCGACCCTGAATCTAAAATTTGTTTTTAGAGTCGACTCCTAGTTTAAAGTGGATTTAGAGTAGGGTTTAAATGTTTTAAAATTTGCGCCCTAGACTTTTGTAGCCTGCTACCATGCCACCCGCTACCCTCTACCCTCTCCACTACCGTCTACCCGCTACCCCATTATACCCAGTTACCTTGTTACCCGCTGTCCCGGTACCCGTTACCCAATACTTTCACACGCTACCCACTTAACCGATAATTGCTACCTACTACCCGCTACCCCACTACCCTCTACACGCTATCCCGCTATACCCAGCTACCCTGTTACCCACTACCCCACTTCCCGTTACCCAATACTTCTAAACGCTACCCGCTACACCAGTAATTGCTACCCACTACCCGCAGCCAACTACAACGCTTCCCCACTACCCGGTACTCTGGCCCTAAGCATTTGGTGCCACTCACTGGTACAAAAGTAGTGAGTCTTCAACGGATTTGCATAGGGTTGAAAAATATAAAATAACTGATCGATTGATAGTTGATCAGTTATCGACCGGCGAGGGAGGGAGATCAAATTGAAAAAAAATTCTTGCTAAAAAAGTTAAAGTTTGTAATTAACAAATCAAAATAGGGGTTGATCGTAGAAGGGTGAAAATCAAGAGTAATATGAATTATTGTTTTTATTCTAAGTCATGACAAAAAAATTAAAGTTTTTAATTAATTAATAAAAAATAAGGGTTGATCATAAGTGTGAAAATTAAGGGTTGTATGTATTTTAGTATGATGTATCATAAAAAAATAAAAACAAAAAAATTTGTCAAAAAAAAAACAAAATTTAAGGGTGGACCACCCTTAACATTTTGGGGGATGAAAAATAGATATTGTCCGATTCTCCGCCCTAGCCGATATCCTCGCAAATATTCACGAAAATCGGTCGAGCCGTTTCGGAGGAGTTCAATTACGCACCCCGTGAGCCGTGACACGAGAATTTTATATATTAGATTTTCAGAGTCTTGAAAACTGAATTTCCGAACGAAGCTTATTCCAATATTTTAAGAAACTAAGTCGTTCGGAAATTCAGTTTTCAAGACTCTGAAAATAATAACGAATAGCGCCAGAGTAATGCAATTTTTGATGGACAAATTATGAATAAGTGAATAGTACAAAATGATAATTGTTTTAAACTGTATTAAAAAGTGAAATTATATCCCAATTTGAGTGGGACATAACTTCACACAGAGGTTAAATTATGACCCACAAAAAAATTAAGCTGATTCCCACCTTAGACGGGTCACAACTTCACCCGAAAAAATTTTTATGACCCATGTGAAGTTATGACCCGTGAAGTTATGAACCCGCACCTCTTAAAGAATCTGGATGAATAAGAACTGGAATCGATTAGCCGAAAGTCCGATTTTGAACAATTAGAAAAGAACTGTCATAGTCGTCTTGAAACTACCAGCCATATTAATAAAAAGCGCCTAGTCCACTCTTAATCCACAGTCTACCTGGTCCATAGACTAGGCGTTAGTCCATGGACTAAAATTTCTCATTAATAAAAATAATTTGATCCCAGACTAGTAGGGTGACGTTTACCAAAAATTCCCTTTAGGGAATTTTTCTTTTTGTTGACATTTGACAGCCAACTTGAAAAGTAGAAAAAAGTAAACATCAAATTTGGCTGCTTAAAACTCGAATTCAAGCAATAAAATCAAAATGCAAAACGCGGATAAAAAAAGAAAAAGAACAGAAAATTGGACCATCAACGACAAGGTATGTTTGTAAAAATTAAAGTCAACCAATCCAATTACCTACCCTTTATTTTTTTCAGAACCTCTTAACATCTTTGTGCAAAAACAAAATTGCAATAATTGAGGACAAATCGGTGGACACTAACACGAATAAAAAAAAGAAGGATTGCTGGCTTCAGATCATAAATCAGTGAAATATTTTAGTTCAATTTATTGTTCCAATATATAGAATGTATTCCTTAGATTTAACGTAGCTGCTGATGTTGCCCGTGATGTGTCCCAAGTCCAGGTGCAGTGGAAGAAGATAAAGCAGAGGGTAAAGGCAACAGAATCGGCCTATAGGAAATCTGTGAACAAAACAGGTGGCGGTCCACCACCAAAATCCCCGACCAGTGAGGATCAGGAATTGATAAGCCTGATGCCGAACGAATTCGCTATAGACAGCAATATATATGATAGCGATGGAATTGCTCTGCAGGTAATAAAACTTTTTACTTCGATAGTACTTCTAACATACATACATTGTTTTCGTTTTCATTTTAGAACTCAAAAACAGAAAACTTGAGTTTTGAAGAATTGGAATATCTGGAAGAAGACTTTGTTTGTGATAAAGGTAAAGCAAATCTTTCATTACCAAATCATATGTAACCCTTTTGAATTCATATATTTTTTTTAGAAAACATCGATGCAAATGAAAGTGTAACTATTTTGGAAGAAAGCAATGTTCAAAAAAAAAAAAGTTTCAAATGTAAGATTGAAACGATAAATATTTTAATATTCGGCTAGATCCAAATAAAACTTACTCACACTTTTGCAAATAAAACACAAATTTTCTTTATTGGAATCTCACACTTTTAGTTTTCACTTTATCAAACATTTTTGTTACATACATACTTATTCTACCACAACACAATATTCTTGTTGTAGAGTATGTACACATTACAGTATAATGCTTTAACGTTCTAGGATTCATACCAGAAGCAAATTTTTGAACTGACCAAAGCGCATATGGTGGAGGAGCACGCCGAAAAAGTAAAAGTGCTACGGTTAGAGCAGCAGTGCCGAGAACAAGAGCTGCGAAATTTAAAGGCTCAAGGAGAACTTTTGAATGAAAGAAAATTGTTTGGGTAGTTTTTGTTTGCTGTGTTTCGTTTTACTCTTTTTTATTGCAATGAATTTGCTGTGACTTTGCTTATGTTTTTGTTTTTAAAATGAATTTATTGTTTGTGTTATGTGATTATAATAGATTTGTGAAGTAAAGCATTTCGTTCTGATGACTTCTATTGAACTGTGATCTGTGAAGCGATTGTTGATTTTTGTTACATTTTGGGGTAAACTGGTTGTGTGGATGTTGATTAAACTGGTTTTGATGTTGATTGAATTGATTTTGTTTGAATTGTTTTGTTGAAACTGAAGTTACATATCTTGCTGCTGGGCATTGTGATTTTGTTGTTGATTGAACTGATGTTGCTGTTGTCTGTTTTATTGAATAAAGGTTAATTGTATGGATTTGCTATTGACGGTGTTGCATACCCAAAATTTATGTAAAATGAGCTGTAATAAATGCTGCACGTGAACTCGCTTGACCTCCTGATGGGTGCTGAATGCTGATCCGTTTGGAATGATGTATCAATGTGGGTCAAAGAATCATTTTCGTCATTTGATTCTGAAAGAAAAAAAAAAAACATTTTGAATTCATTATATCAAAGTTCAGTATTTATTTTGAAGATGTTACCTAGGTCATCGTTGAACTGAATAGCCAAATTGTGTAAGACGGCTAGTGCTACAACTAATATTTTGGCATTTTTCAGTGAGCACCTCATCCCTGTTTGCAAAATCCTAGATCGGGATTTCCAAAGTCCGAATGTGCGTTCGATAGTGTTCCTGGTGGCTATGTGTGCAATGTTGTAGCTCATTTCTGCTGAAGTCATTGGATTTTGCACAGGTGTGAATAAACGATTTGTGCATGCATATCCACCGTCACCTAAGAGTCGTCCTCGGAAATCTCCTCTGTCAAAGCGGTCTTTCAAGGTACACTCTCGAAATATTCGGGAGTCATGGGTACTACCACGCCAATGACAAACTATGTCCATTATTTTCAAATCTGCATCAAAGACTGCCTGTTCGTATAAAATGAAGTAAAGAAACTGAATTATAAATATATTTAGGTAATACTTCTTACCTGCACATTGATGGAATAGTATCCTTTTCTGTTGACGTAGTACTGCCCATCATCTCCGCCCTGTTTTTTTATTCTTATATGGGTGCAGTCGATTGCCCCGATAACCAATGGAAATCCACGTATGTTTTTAAATTTTTCGATTACCTTTATTTGGTCGGAAATCGTTTGCGGCATTTTGACAAACCGCCTCACTTTCGAAGCAAATGCTTTGGCTACTCTTGCAGATATTAAAGCCATTGTCGGCTGGCTGAAACCGTGCATATCACCACAATCGTCTTGAACCTATATAAAATGTATTGATTTCAGTTGATCGTATTCTGTACCTATATACTGTACCTCGTTACGACCCCAGTATCTAATAGCAGCCATAACTTGTAATTCAACGGGTATATGTCCACCTCTTGCATCCCCATTTAGATCGGGTTCAACGATTTCTATGAGCTTCTTCATGTTTATTTTTGAAAACCTATACTTTTTTTTAAAGTCCTCCTCACAAAGCACTTCCATAGGATTGTACCTCGTTTTGTATAATTTTCTTTTTCGAGGTGTCGAAGGCTGGTTGTTTATTAAATCTAAACGATTTAAGAACTCACTATACTGATTAGCCATTTATGTATTTAAAAAAAAAGAAGAAAAATCAATAATTTATTTTCACACAGACGTTTAGGTATTTTTTTCTTCTTTCACGATTGACATTTCTTGCTTAGTCCTTTGCTAGTCCACCTCCCAAGCTGGACTAAGTTAGTAAACGTCACTTAAGAGAAAATTTATTTTATTAATAGCATTTTTCACTAGTCCACAGACTAAGAGTTAGTCCTTCGGTAGTCTATGTTTATTAATTTGGCTGTACACAAATTTAAGGAAAGTTACAGAAAAGAGGCAGTTCTCTAATCTTCACAACAAAAATTCATAATTCTTACTTAAACAAACATTTAAACTCTATAAGAAATTTTAACATTGCTGCTCATTCGTATCTATGCGGTTTATTTTTAAGTGCGGTTTTTGCGTATCGCACCACGTGAATACAAATCAGATTAAAGGAAAAAAAGCAAAGCACATAAAGCAGCTCAACAACTATCTGGCGATCCGGAATATTATGGGAACTAATTATATTCAAACTCGGATGTGGGAAAATCCCAATACTATAATAATTCAAGAAGGAAGTAAACCCATCGCACGTAACACTGTCTGCTGGAGAACATCATACATGTACTTCGTATTTACCACGTCTCAGAATCCGAACCAAAAGAAAAAACATTTAAAACGATTTATTCAAAAAATGTTTCACAACAACAAGACGAAGAAGCACTTGCGAAAGACTTAAATAGTTTTGCCTGTTTGCAGCACAGTGCATGATTGAAGTTAGCATATTTTTTTCAACAACTTTTGTGGTTAGCATTTTACTTTAAAAAATATTGGTAGATATTATTTTAAAAATAAAACAGACACACACATATGGAGAGATATGTGTAAAGTGCAAGAATAACGTTACTCAACTTAAATAATTTTATTTTTCTGCAAAAACAAAAAAAAAGCAAAGAAACATTTTATGGTTTGTGGCTTCACTTTTAACCACCAAAAGTATACGGTGCCGCCATCTGGCCAAAGGACTTCATATATTATGCTCTACAATGATTTTTTTTCTTCATGAAAAGTCATTTAAATCATGACACCCGGAGGAGTAGAATCAAGTAAAGTACTCATATGAAATGTGGGTTTGAGGTGAACCAACCGACAGGCCCTTAAAGTGTCTCTCAGTGGTCAAGTGTGTGACGTTTGGTCAATCATTACTGTCTGGTTCCAACCAGTACCAACTATTGTTTATATGCATATTTATTTCTATTGAAAAGTGATGAATGGAGAATTTAAAAATTCATGAAATTTATTTTTTAACAAAAAATCCTATTAAAAATTTAATTGCTCGCAATAACCAAAAAAGAAATAGTTTATTAGCAAAACAATTTTGCATTTACATCGAGGCGTTCACATTACGATGCACGGACGGACGTGGTTTGCATGCAACATTAATGAGCGAAATCGGTGTAGCAGATTATTAATTAATCCTACGAATGTTGGACTTCATTATCAAGTGGGAGTTAGGGGGTGTTAATTCAATCGGAAATGCAAGTTCAGTCGATTGCAATTGAAATAGCATTGGAGTTAGTTGAATGTGTTCTATATGAAGTAATTTCAAATGTGACGATTTATCTAATTGTTTGAGGAAATAGATTTCTAATTGTGAATTAGGTAAAAATTAAGCGAAACATTAAACAAAATAGTAACTAAGTTGCAGTGGTAGTTTTAACAGTTTTTTGCTAAAAATATTCATCTGAAAATTAACACATAATTCACAGTAATTAGGTATATCAGCTATGTCCTATTGTTTTCACGTGTATTAATTGGGAAAGTTTTTTGAGGCCGAATGACGAGAACGTTCAACGTTCTACTGCAATAAATAGAGACTGATAAAAAGATAGTGTCCGCAAAGTGGTTAAGTGCGTTGGCCGCTAAGCAGAACGTCGTGGGTTCGAGTCCTACTCGTGTCCATAGTTTTTATTTCATCTTTCACGGGCACTGCCTCTTACGAAGAACTGACAAAACTTCCAAGAGTATCACCCTGTCATGAAAAAGTGCTTCTCAACTTTGCCGTTCGGAATCGGCGTTAAATTGTAGGTCCCCTCAATTCTTCACACGTACCCAGAGAATTGTTGATGAGAGTAAGCCACTTAGGTCTTGGCTCTTTAAGAGCTGTAGCGCCACTCTATTTATTTTATTTAAAAAAAAAGAATGGAATCAATTGATTATATGCAGATGATTGTTTGGCATTTTTCAAGCAGGGATCCGCATTAAAGCAAACTATGTAATTATTGCTGTGCCCGGCACAGAGAGGTTGGGGAAGGTGAGTCCGATGAAACCCAGAGGCACGTGGGTCTTCCTCAGCAAACTTTGCTTATAACATCACGAAAAATTTGATGGTAAGCCAAGCTACCTTGAATAAACACCCATACTAGGGACTTGACAACTCTGAATTTAATTTGTGAACGCATCCTTTCACTTATCACCGAACTGTTCATTTAAACTCAAAATTTTCGTTATAGGTGGGGAGCCCCCATACAAGAAATTCCCGTCATCGCGCCCACTAAAATTTTAAATGAGGAATAAAAGATAAAGCCAAGACGAATATGATTCGCTTGGTCGGCGTAAATTTAGTTAGCCGGAAAGGCCGCGCATACCTGTTGCAATTTGGTGAATGACTGTGAAATGTCTCCATCATCATGGATTCCATTTCTGTTTCTTTCATTACACGCGTCCTTATGTTAGGTGTAGAAATACCTTGGTTTGCTTGCTTTCAAGCTGCCGAAAGTTCTGCGCAAACAAGGTTTTATTGGCGCAGTGTCATAAGTCCGTAGGTCATAAGTCCGTAAAGGACTTTTGACCCACTTAAGTCAGTCAAAAGTTCATAAATCGATTATGAACTTATAACCCACGTAAGTGAGCCAAAAGTCCGCAATAAAAAGAGCCATAAGGTCTTAAGCAAACTAAGATTGAATGAAATAAAAAAAACAAACCCAGTTTCAGAAAAACGAAAAACCCGAATGAAGTGACGCTTACAAGTCAGAGCTACAGTTTTTTTACTTCAAATTCACCCTTTTACAAATCAAATTCTCCCTTTTACAAATCAAATTCACCCTTTTACAAGTCAAATTCACCCTTTTACAAATCAAATTCATCCTTTTACAAATCAAATTCACCCTTTTACAAATCAAATTCACCCTTTTACAAATCAAATTCACCTTTTTACAAATATCTTCATTATAAGTACAGGGTGAATTTGATTTGTAAAAGGGTGAATTTGATTTGTATAAAGGCGAATTTGATTTGTAAAAGGGTGAATTTGATTTGTAAAAGGTCGAATTTGATTTGTAAAAGGCTGATTTGATTTGTAAAAGGGTGAATTTGAAGTAAAAAAACTGTATCAAGGTAGATATGTTGTAAAAAAAAAGAACAGCTAGTAGGTAAGTGAAAGGAACGCAACAAATAACAATTTTCGGAAGCATTCTCAGAGAGAATGACTCCAAAAAACCGTAAGCTTTGGGTCAGAATTTCGTAGGAAATTTTGACGGACTTTTGACTCACTTAGGTGGGTTATAAGTTCATAATCGATTTATGAAGTTTTGACCCACCTAAGTGGGTCAAAAATCCTTTACGGACTTATGACCTACGGACTTATGACACTGCGCCGGTTTTATTATGACCTAAAACAATGTGTTTTTATTACAAACTACAGTAGTTTCATTTATAAAAAATCTGGTTTGCGCAATACTTTCGGCAGTTTGAAAGCAAACAAACCAAGGTATTTCTACATCTAACACTAGGACGCATGCAATGAAAAAAACAAAAAAAGAATCCGTCATAATGGAGACATTTCACCACATTGCAACAGGTATGCGCGGCCTTTCCGGCTAACTCAATTCACGCCGACCAAGCGAATCTTATCCGTCTTGGCTTTTACTTTAATTCCTCATTAAAAATTTTAGTGGGCGCGATGACGGGAATTTCTTGTATGGGGGCTCCTGGGCTATTATGATAAAATAAAAAAAATAAACGCGTATCTAACGTCTAAATTCTAAAAAGTACAAAAAAAATTCAACCCAAAATACGGAGTCGGTAACCGCAACTTTAAAACCGTTATCTCCAAATTAGGTTTACGTTTAGTTCGTGTGTTGGACCCAATTAGAAGATATGGAGCCATACCGACACAGCACACCTTACAAGCGATTTATTGAAAAGTAATTTGATAAGCGTGTTATCTCAAGGAGTTTGGCATATCGAGGTATTAAAAACCCGTTCCAAACTATAAAAAAAACTGTTTAATTCACATGAAACATGTAGCATTTAATTTTCGCTTCTGTAAGGAGCTAAGTTTCCACCTTTCACTTCTATAAGGCTTATTGAACGAAGCTTTTTCAATTTACCATATGGCTTGTAAGAAACTTATAACGGGTGTTTTTTTCGAGGTATAGAACTTAAAGTTGGCATTACTTTTCAAGACGGCGACCGATTTAACAGCTGTCAAGTGATTTATTCTCAGTTTGGTTTGGCAATTCATCATGAATAGACTCACGCCTGAACAACGCTTGCAAATTTTATTTCGAAAATAATGGTTCTGTTCGGAATACGTATCGCGCACTACGTCCATTTTATCGTCGACAAAATCGCCCATTAGAGCAGTTAATTCGGTTAACCATGGAACGTTTTCGCACCACGTTTACTCTAATTGATAACTCGCATTCCCAGAGACGCCGCCGTACGGTGCGTACAGAAGAAGCTATTGCTACTTTAGAGCGTAGCATTGAGGAAGACCCGAATGAGTCCATCCCCCATCGAGCACAGGAATTGGATCTGTGTCCATGTCCATCCACTTTATGGAAGATTTTGCGGAAGGATCTTGGTTTGCGTGCTTACAAAATCCAACTCGTGCAAGAATTGAAGCCAAACGATCATCAAGCAAGGCGTAGATTCGTCGAATGGGCCTAAAACAAGATGGCCGTTGTTCCTGATTTTCATAAGTAAATTTTGTTTAGCGATGAAGCGCACTTCTGGTTGAATGGCTACGTCAACAAACAAAACTGCCGCATTTGGACTGAAGCTAATCCTCAAATGTATTTCGAAACACCGTTACATCCAGAAAAACTGACTGTTTAGTGCGCTTTATGGGCTGGTGGAATCATTGGCCACAAGGTTACAGTCAATGGTGATCGGTATAGAGTCATGATTACTAACTTTTTCATTCCTGAATTGAACAATCATGATGTCCAGGAGCTGTGGTTCCAACAATTGTACCTATGAATTGGCCTCCAAGATATTGTGATTTTGGTCTATGCGGATAAGCCACAAATACTTGACCATTTGGAAGACAACATTCGCCGTGTTATTGCCGATATACGGCCACAAATGTTGGAAAAAGTCATCGAAAATTTGGACGTCCAGATTGGACTACATCCGAGCCAGCTGTAACAGTCATATGCCAGAAATCATATTTAAAATGTAATGCCACAAGATTATCTTTCGAATAAATAAAAAATCATGTCAATCGAATATTCCATCGTTGTTTTATTGCAATTTAAGGTTCTATACCTCTAAAAAAACACACCCTTTACAATCTGATTTCTTACAGCATTGATAGTCACTGTTTCATTTCGTTTTATGTGTCTTATGAAATAAGTCCATTAGCAAAAGGCAGCCATTCCTTAAGTGTGTTCCGCGGAACCCTAGGGTTCTGTGATAGCCTTGTAGGGGTTCCGCAAAAAATAGAAAAAAATACACCTCTCTCTGTTATGTTTGATAACACGATCAAAAAATCCATTTGTACTATCTGAATGCGTTTATTACATAACCTACATCCATTTTCCAAACACCTCCTTTTTACAGTTACATATTTGCTAGACACAAAGTTTTTGTTGTTTTACTGCTGCATTCTGATTGTATCAGTTCTGTACATTTCTTCTCAAGGAAAATATTCCCTTTAGCTGTAGATATCGCACGATCGATTTGCACCATTTGATTTTAAAATATTGTGTTTGTGTGACAAAGAATAAAAGGTGATAATACAATTTTTAGATTTTTTTTTTTCATTTTCAATCCATCATTTATTCTGGATGTAAACAAGTACTTTTGACAGTTAAATTAAGGGTTTCAAAAAGAAATTGAACATAAAAAAAAAAAAATTAAACAAAACTCGGAGCTGTCCGGAGACTAGATTTTCTCTATTTTTTGTACCAGTGTCCGGACACTTGAAAAAACCGATTAAAAAAACGCAAAACTCAATTTTTTTCTTTAGTTTAAGGAGGTTCATTATATTTTCTTTGACACAAACTACATTTGATTGCAAGATCTCACAAGATCAACTATTCCCAGAATATTTTTCCAATGTCTGCCACTATTTTTTTTGCTAAGAAAACAGCAAAACATCAGCGGCTGCTGCTTAAACCACCCATAACTTTTCCGTTATACATTCAATCGGCTTGAAACTTCGTATGTATATGTGGAAAATGTTCATTCTGTATTTTGTTGTTTTTTGCAATTTTTTTAATTTCTCTTTTATTCCCCATAAAAGGCAAAATCGTCCGGACACTGGGGCCTGTCCGGAGACTGGTGCAATTACTTGTTCTGTAAGTAACTAATAATTGATTGTTCCATTGCACTGTTCCTATGCTAATTAATAAAGAATACACTTTACAAAACTATTGTTTTGTTATAGTTGTAGGGTTCCGTTAAGTATTTCGTTTTCCAAAACGGTTCCGTCACCAAAAAATATTGAGAACCGCTGGCATAAGGAATTACCTGACCCACTCTTTTCCTTCTTTTAAGGCTGCAGGATTCATTGCTTTCTGTCTCTTTTGATTGTGACTAATTCTACGTTTTTTAACCAAAACTATTTTTTTTACTAAAAAAGTATTTTTACTTCGAGTCTAAATATATCTCTGTCTTATATGTATACATATATTTTATTGTATTATTTTTTTTTCAATTACATAATATGGTTGGATGTTGACGAAAATGTAAAAACTTAAATTCTAAGTTGTGTTACTCACCACCCATGAGTGATCTTCAAAAAAATCCAATTCTGTTCTTCCCACAGAGAAAAAAAGAACACTTTCGATTAACAGGTGTCTACAATAACATTTGATTCTTGCATACATGTCGAGTCCGGAAATAACTTCACTAACGAGTTTTACTTTACGTACTGGTAGCTACTAAAATCTTGACTTGGTCACTCAATCATCATTTTTACTTGCGACATATAGAATATATGGCAAGTATTGAATTCGTAAAAAAAAAAATTGAGGTAATGATGAGATATGACATTACGATGATAGAGAAGTCGAAAAAAGTGGGTCCGGCGATTCCGTCCGTCTGTCTGTCTGTCTGTCTGTCTGTCTGTCTGTCTGTAAACGCATCTACAGCCTTAACCTCTGGTCCGATTGACTTGAAACTTGAAAATTAAGGGTTTGAGCGAATTCTCGTGGGTCATTTTTTTGATTTTTTTTTTAAGATCAAAATTTAGGGTAGCCACCATACGATTTTTTTGGCCAAAAACCAAAAGTTTCAATTTTCTCAAAAACGACTCCTACGATTTTTTTTTAAACTTCCTCGAAAATTTTTGTTTAAAACTCTGATGTATTTTATGTAAAAAAATTTTTTTTTGTATTGCTCCAAAACGGTACCGCCCATAGAACCGTTTTTTTTGTTATCAGATTTTCTCGAAAAGTAAAAGTTCGATCAGGGTAATTTTTTTTGAAAGTACGTTTATATTGCTCAAATAATATTTTGTATTCAAAAAAATGTCAAATTTTTTTTTGGATTTTTTAAAAATATTCTTAAACTTTTTTTTTAAAATTCTGTATCTCAAAAACGGATCAATATTAAAAATTGAAATTTACTTATAAAATGTATAATTTTACATTCTTGAATACTGCATACCCAAATTAATTTTTAGACATTTTCGAAAAATTTTATATATAAAAAATTAATTTAAAAAAAACCGTTCCGACGATTTAAAAAAAAAAAATTTAAAAATCAACAATTTCTTAAGAAATCATATGACATAATTTTTTTCAGATTAAATCTTTTTTTGAGGTAGATATTTCAATTTAAATTTTTATTTATGAATTAAATTTTTTGTATGAGTATTTGGAATACAGGAGCAAGTTCGTATGACCGAGTCGTGCACATTTTTTTTAGCTAGTTTTTGTATGTATTTACCACTTACCAAACTAGTGCGACGAAAAACAAAATACATAGCTACAGTAGCCAGAATTACAGAATGTATTTTACATTTGTAAAAATCGTTTACAGCTAAATGAATAAACACACAATATCGAAGGTTTACCCTTTATTCTGTCGATTAAGTGAATCTGCTATAATAAACTACGATTTCTCTTAGCTGACGTTTACTAACTTTTTCCACTATTTAGCGTAGTTTAGTGAAGGAATAAAAAAATGTAAGAAAGAACTGCTTCTCTGTTAGTTCATAAAGCGGCCCCAATCGATTGCCTTTTATATGGCAGACAACAACAAATCTTTTGTCAAGTATCAACAATAACAAAATTCCCGAAGGGAATTTTCGGTAAATTTAACTTTACTATTCCGGGAACAAATTATTTTTATTAAATGAGAAATTTTAACCCATGTATTAACTCTATGGGTTAGTAAACCCATGGAATAAGAATGGAATAAGCGTTTGCTATATGGCTGTTAGTGATTAAGCGGCGCGCAAAATATAAAAAGTTAATGTTAAATGTAATTCATTTTTATCCTTCATAATTTTGTATCATCTTATGAGTAATTTTTAATTTTAATTAAGGTTAAAGGTACTAAACAATCAAACCTGATGGAATGAGCCTTAGGAGTAGGGTGACGTGGTCATCAATGCACCAGTGGTGCAGAATGCACCACGGCTATACACGCCAAACCGGACGCTGGATTAGTGTATACCTCTTTCAAATGTAACCATTACTTTCAGAAACTCCGATAGACTTAAGTTTGAAAGTGTTTCTCTTTGGTGGCTCACTTGTGCGAAGTGTTTTATAAATTTACAGTGATTAAGTGAAAAAATAAGGTTAGCTTATTTTTTTAATATCTGAGTGAAATTAAAGAGTTTTTTTTACAACAAATCAACTAAACAGTTTTTTGAACATTTGCTAACATTTTAAAATAAGGAGTGAATAGTTTTGTTCCTTTTGTTATAAACTATTTCAATTTGTTTAAAAAATGTCAGGGTGGTGCATAATGCACCACATAAGCATGGTGCTGAATGCACCGTGGTTTACTGTGTAAAAAGACAAAGATGAAATAAAGGAACGACTGCAGCAGCTAAAATTTATCTGATCAAGAAGATACCGCAAATTCATCAGTTGCTTTGAATTCTAAACATCTTAACCGTCCATTTGATGAACTTAAATCCTATAATAACTTTGCTTTAGTGGAGTTCCTCTATTTGTTTTTATTTTAAAGTTCCCTTAAGTGATATGGTCTTTTGATCGATTTTTTTATATTTAAGTTCTCGTATATTTTTGTTTGAAAAAATAAATCTGTCTATGACGTTAAAAAATTGTTTTAATTCTTTAAATAAATTTGTGGTGCATCGTGTACATACGACTGCATTCAGTACATACCATGGTGCACCATGCACCATTTGTTTTTGGGGAAAAAGTATTTTTTACACAAAGAATTCAGATCATATCGAAAATATAAGTTCGTAAGTATTTTAATAACATATCTAAAGAATGAAATACAAAAATACATAACAAAAAGAGTTCATTGGAAAAAGTTATGGTCATTTGAAAATAGGGTGGTGCATTGATGACCACGTCACCCTACTGAGCGAAGTCAATTTGTCTTTGAAACATGTTGATGAGCAAAGAACTAAAAGTTAATACTCACAAGTTGACACCCATGCATTCAAGTACCTAAATGCATTTTTATCAGGTTAAATTTTGTTCTTCTCACTAGCCCTTCAAAGATAAAAAGTCTCCAAATATGCGTGTGTACTGTGTACATGGACAACCTTATCCTTCCGGTTAAAGGGAGCATCAAATGTAGTCAGGATTCTGCTCGCAAGTATTTTCCTTAAATTTTGTATTTGACATTCAATCAAACTTCTGTGTACCAATGCAACTGACCGACCGACCGACGATGGTAGCGGCATTTTAAACTCTCTACCCAATGCGTGACCATAACCAATTAATCAGGTGTTATCCTGTCTAACAATACCTCTTGGTTCGTTCATTGATGTTTTGACATTTTCTTTCTCTTCTTCATTGAATGCGTCTAATACCAACCCAAATGTGCGTGTCAGGTGATTGAGAACGATTTTCGATTTTTGGCAATTTTTTGGAAAATATTATCCAATAATTGCGCTTCCATTATTTTATTCTTGTTCACAATGCACCGCCTTTGGGGAAGGATATTCAGTAGGCAGGAGCATTATATTATGACCAAGATCACTGAATATTCCGGCAACTGACAGAGGACAACCGGGGGCTGCAGAAAAATTAGTCTACCTTCCAAAATTCAGATGCATTTTCTTGTCTAACGGAAGAAGATTTTTGGCTGCTCTTTGACGTCAATCTGACTGAATGCAATGCCATAAGGTGAATTCAGGGACATGCTGAAATGGTTTCAGAATAAAAGACCATCAGCACTTAATTGGACGAAACTCGAATGATATATTTGCATCGACTTGGACAATGGCATCAGTAATTGACTTCTTGGAAAAGTTGTGACTTGTAACCGCTTGAAGCACAGTGGTTGCAAAAGAGGACATAAGAAATCTTTAGTTTGTTTTGTTTCTTTGAATCGAAAAGATAAGCGCAAAGTGAGTTAGAGCAAAAGGCTTTCCTACGCTTTAAAGAGCACTAAGCCAAAATATAAATTGCCTCAAAGATATTTTCAAAAGTACAAAAAAAATTACAAATAAACTTAAAAATTACCACCGAAAGGCCCCATTGTTTGATGCTCCGTTGATGACGGGTAAAGTCTCACCATTTATTGTATTGTCTGTTCAAGGTGCAATAATTTTCAAATGTTCAACATGCACTCCAACTATTCTAATGTCTTTACCTGGATTCGATTTGAAAAATTTGACTTTTCAACTTCCCATCCGACACCTTACGCACCAGAGTATCAATTATTGTTGCACCATAGACAAATTTGCATAAAGAACATTGTCGTATGGTATCTATCACGGTTATTGTCAAAAAGGCAATCTTTGCATATTGTCTACGCTCTTCGATTACGTTTTGTCGTGTCATGCCTCATGCCATGCAAAGCTAACACTTGTAGCTTTCTGACGAATCTCGTTTTGTGATATTGACGATTAAATTGATTTGCGTAATGTCTGTCTGGAATACTAACTAGCCGAATGGAAAGTGATACGTGCAGAAGAAGCACTATGCGCTTAACCCAAGTGAGTCACAATTTGTTCACAATAGTTGAAGTGGACTCCCATGAAAAGAGTAACCCTTTATTTTTGTTTATATTTTGTAGATCCCAACAAAGTTGCTACAACAAGCAAAAGCGCATTGTGGAAATACCAAGTTGAATTGCTGCATTCTTATCCAATCGACATTCAGTTTGATTTTATTCTTGGGATTTTTATTTTGACGCTGTGTCGCATGTCATTTGCATTTAATTTCCTCATGATCTATAGTTTGGCGTTAAAGTGGGAATTCCGGAGGAAATAACAGCTTTCTTGCTAGTTCCTCTGTATTTAACAAGAACTGAACAAAATTAATGAATTCCTCAAAGAGTAGTTCACTAAATTTAAAAATCACTATAATTTAACAATTTACATGTTCTTAATTCAAAATTCTCAATCAATCAACATCCCAAAACAAGCTCTCAATGTAGCCCAACACATACCTACTTCGTTTGTTGCACTGCCACTGACTGAACTGCTGGTTAACATCATTATTGTGTGGGAAAAACACGCACTTTGTGCCCCCTAAACACTTCTAATTAGCGGTCGGAAGAGCCCGACAAAACAGCAAAAACTGCATACCGGATGCAAACCGCGTCCAATGACGCGTTGGCATTTCACGCGCCAAATGCCAACGAAAAATACAAACAGGACCACCGACCGACCGCCACAACACGAATACCAAACAGCAACAACAACAACAAAAATTCTACCTACTAAAAAACAATCAGTTTCATCAAAACCGCTAATCAAGTTCACAGGTCAATCAATGAAAATAACCCACATTCCCATGTTAGTGTTAGCCCCCTGGCCCTGGCCCTGGATGCATGGTTTGTCCCATCATCATTATTGCTGGTCGTCGTGCGTCATCATCATCGCTGTTGGTCGCCTGATCGTCTGACTTTCTGTAAGCTGATGATGTACGAGGTGCGAAGCTTAGAGAATTCGGAAATAAATTAGCGGATTCTCTGCATGGCTACTATAACCGTTTAATGAATATATGGGGTCTTTTTGGCTGTATTACTTCATCTGTCATTTTGTTACTCGCTGGTAAGCGAAGGCAGTGATTAGGTTGTGTTTCGGGTTAACATTTTCAATCAAACCTCGTGAAACCAAATGGATTTATGTTCCTTCGCACTCTTAAATGTGTGAATGCTTTTTTGAGAGAAAGTTGGGAGTAGATATGGGCCGTTGCACAGCACAGACCATGCGGCCTACCCCGACACCTGTCATGCCAGGCACAAGTCCTCATTTAAACACGGAAGAGGTCAAATATAATGACGAAGCAGCAAATCTCTGGTTGGATCATTCAAGAGGTCCTAAAACCTCTACGATGAGGAATTCAATAAAACAAAAACACGCACACAGACCAACCAAAATAAAACCTAATCAATTTCGTTTTTTAGCTAAATTTTTGTGGTTTCAAATTATTTTTATTACATATATATAGAAATAACAACTTGACAAACATTCAAGCCGAACGACCAACATCGACACCGACATATCGAAACATAGATGAAAACGTTTAACCGCTGATTATGGGGTTAAGCGTGGTTAGAAACTGTTAGAGGTTTTGTTTTTGTTTTTTTTTTTTTGCTTCTTAAAAGCACTTTAATGTAGAATCGTTTTAACGTTTGAATTGATTGACTTGAGGTTTAGTTTTGGGAGTTGTAATAATATAACAGTATCGAAATAATTGTTTTCATAATAAAATATTGGTTGAAATTGATGCTTTAAATGCTTTAGTTAATACCAGATTTGCCTCTACCAATTGACAAGCACATAAAGATTTAACATTATTTGTTTAATTTAATACACAAAGTAAGTCTTACAAACGTGAATGATGATAAACAATGCTTCGTTCTCCTTGATTCTCATGGTTTCGACTCTCCAAGAAAATTACCTTACGATTATTTTTTGATTATATTGTTGAGCAATTCATTTCATTTTATTTTTAGGAAAGATCATGAATGCTTCCTGGCTTTATTTATATTTGTATTGTTGTATTTGTTACCAAGTTAACAACCATTAATAGATATTGGTTTACGGGATTCTTATTTTTATTGACTTCAGGCTCAAGTCATAGCTCTTCTTTTAGACTTGATCTGACAGTTTAATTTAAAAAAAGGAAATCTTGCAGGGAAACAACTTTTTAACAATCTACCAATCTTTTGAATTCGTCCAGATAATATTGAATTTGAAAAAAACTAGCAGCTATCTATGCGTTCATGGTCTAAATTTCACATTTATTTATAAACACAAGTTTTAATTTGAACTCGAATATACAGTGGATTTTAATTGTCAAGCGTGCAGATTTTAATTTGAATTGCAAATCAGGTAGGTAGGCGAATATAGCTATGATTCGGTTGTTTTTATTGCAGAATCTGATTTTTTGAAGCCATCCCAAAGTATAAAGTCTCAGCAGCTCGATGACTGATTTTTATAGGATACAATTTTTTAAATGTTACAAGCTCTTTCTAATTTTAAATTTTAATAAATCAAAATGTTTGGAGATTGTCTTCCGTATTTTTTATTCGTTTAATAATACCGTTTTAATGAGGCGCGTATATCCATGACTCTACTGCATTAAGGACAAGCTCTTGGGAGCAAGAAGCCTCGGATTCTCCTGCACAATCTCTCGGACGGACGGCTTGGTTTTGTTGTCGGCATATCTTGTGTTTCATTGTCAATCAGTTGTTGTTGTTTACTGAACCAGTGTTCTCAATTTTATCAATCACACTACACTATTGCTAATAAAATAATGCACTCAGAACTGTATAATGGGCGAAGCATGCGGAACGTTGTGTTGCCAGAAGAGACAAATCTTTTGATAAGACAATTTTATCATTTCCACGTTTTCTAGACAAAACAGACTGAATATAATTATGTTAGCTATTTGATAGAAGTGATCTCAACTTGTTAGTTGCTTTCGTTATATGTTTCTTGGTTTCCAGTAGGTAGGGCTGATATTTGACACCTGTCAAGTTCAGCTGTAATTTGAAGTATCATATAATTATATTATTTGCATAATTTTAAAAATAAAATTTTGTTTGAAATAAAAAATTGAAAACGTTTTAATTAAAGTTTTAAGATTTGTTTGTTATTTAATAATTTCACAAAATTTTTATTTTGTTTAAGATAACGATGCGTTTCGGACTCAGTCAATCATCGGGCACAAATCAATCTGTCATACACGTTGAAGCAGCATCGTTAACAAATTGTTGAACCCTCGAAATCGATTTTTCGTACAAGATTTTCTTCAGTGATAACGATAAGGCACATTCTTCTCTTCACTCGTTCTGTCTGAAAACTAGCTGAATTACCACATATGGGGCTTAGAAAACCCACAAGTGACGGTTTGACCTGCTTTATGGTCGAAAGATGTCATTGGCTTTTCAATTCAGAGCGATATGGCTGAAGGCAAACCGATTTCGATTAAATTTTTATTACATTTTTACTAAAATACACGTATTTATTCGTTGTATGTACTAACATTTTTCGTAAAACAAAATTATGAGTACCTACATTGAACAAATTTATTTGTATACCTGTTGAACTAAATCATTCATAAGGCAACGTCAACGTGTACAATAGGTTTCGTAATTTTGCCAATTTTGTTCGTAATATTTACTTACGCGAAGGAAAAATATGACGATATATTGATAGATTTTTGTACCTACTAATGGTCTTGGTTAATGTTCGAATGAAAAAGAAAATATTGTCATTCCATTCATACAATGTTCAAAGCTCTCTGTGGAAATACTAAAAAAGTACGGATATGAGCATATTGTATGAATTTATTCGTAGCTAAAAACCAGGAATAAAATTTGCATTACCTACTCATAATTTCATCCTAAAAAAATTTTCAGTGAAAGAGGTCCCGAATTTTGCAATGCCAAAGAGTGATGGTGGTACAGAATGGATGTAACTTTCTATTTCAACGAAACTTGGGCCAAAATATCAATAAGTAAGCCTGAATCAAGATCAATTGTAGATCGCGTTGTAGATCCGAGGAACCAAAAAAATAGGATACGAGCAACTCGGCTGGTATGGCCACGTTAAAAAAAGAGACCCTGATGGGAGCTCGTTCCAAAAAGCATTAACATAATAACATTCCGATACGACCGACCGAACTAATATAAAGGGTGGGCCAAAAACTCCTGTTAGGTACAAACAAATGGAACAACACCTCAGAAAGGGAGCAATACACAAATAGGAGGCTTCACTCCGATTTCTAAATCGAGGCGCCCCGAGCTCACATGCGGATCGCCAGCCAGCGTGAGGCAGATAAATGGGAGAGTTATGATTCCCTTGACATCGAGATCATAACAACGCCGAATACAAGGAAGAAGAAGTAGTCTCATCAATTTCATAGCGTTTAATAAAATTGACAGATAATACACAATGAGAGATATGTTTTTCAGGCATCAAGCCTTACTTCAATTCAAATGTTTCTATTATTATTGTTCTAAGATCTGGATGGTGTATTTCTTTTGGAATTTCAAGCAAAACAAAATCCCCCGCCGGTAATTTTACAACGGGTTCTCACTTAGAAACATTTTAATTAAAGTTAAGCTGCCTTTCAAAACCAAAACTAATCAAACATTAAATTAAAATTTATGGAAGAATAATAATCCATTTTTTTATATTTAGAACTCTTAAGAGGTAATTTGGCAAAAACCCACATAAAAATTCAAATTAGCGGTTCAATGGGGTTCACAATCAATGTTTTGGCTAACTCCGAAATATTCAAAAGTGACAATATCTAATAATAACAAATTAATTAGGTGCTAGTTAACATAATAAACACAATCAATAAAACTGTTCTATGTCATGAACATGATTTCATTTTTCAAAACACGTTCCAAAACGGAGAAACCGATTAAACCTAATTAAGAATTCAAGTCTTCCATTCGTGACGTATTCAATAATATCGATGCTCACAATGTGTTCTACTCTTAAACTTTGTTCATTAATCTAATATTCATTGCGCAAAACAGTAATATACTAACCACAGAATATCTAGAAATCAAATGCGTCATCAGTATCGTATAAGTAGGTATTGCCGAACCTGGGGCAACATCACTTGAATGAAAATAATCAAGTAGTGTCTTGTTTCTGTTCCTAAAATTATTATTAATATTTTCGAATTCATTAATCTGATTTCTATGCCATTGGGACAAAACAATTTTTTTTTTATCAACCTCAACACGAGTTTACAAAATTAACATATTTTTGAGCTAAAAATAAATTTGTTTCTTTTCAAAAATTGCAAACGCACGCAGGGCTTAACAATCGAAAAAATTGGTTAATAAATTAAAATTATCCGATTTTATAATTAATTCAAATTTAATCTAAGTGTGTGAATATTGGAAAAAAGAAACCCCCGTCCGTATGGACATTGACGTCTTGAAACGAAAGTTCTGCGCGAATTTAAATTTTGTTAGTAGCTGATCTACCTAAAGCTAGGTTTGTGTGTTGTTTTTAGTTAATATATCACTAAATAATGACGTTGGGAGATAGTTTTCTTGCGTCATAAGCAACTATGGTTGCCCCCAGTGGATAGTGCCTTAAGTGATATTTTATTTTATTGACATTTGGTTCTTTGAGGGAAATGTAATAATCACGTTAAACAATAACAATAAACAATTAGAAAGATGTTAAGTAAAATGTAAATATAGTTCAGCTCTATAAGTCTTATGAAATATTTTCATACAAAATGTGAGTAATTGCTATTGAATGAAAACGACTGTGACGTTAAAATGTGGTACTCGTCAGGAAACACCTATTAAAACAAAGTTTTCGTCTTTCATTCCAAGAACACTTCCTTTTTGTAAAGTCAAAAATGTGGAGAAGTGAAAAAAATACAAGAATTAAGGTATATGCAGGTAACGAGTACTACATTGTGACGTCATAGTCGTAATTTTTATGGCTGCATGTTCGAAATGTATCCTAAGATTAATCCAAATATGTCGATATTGTTTTTGTGAAGCCAAGGAATTTGATTTTACATTCCTATATTAAAAAAAAGTGACAGCACCAAATCTATACAAAAACTTAAAGTGGCAACCGTAATTTTATTCATTTTGACATGACGTATGTCGTTCCGAGTTTTGCTCTACGTAACACCTGATTTCTAATTTTTAATCTTGATTCTGCCAAATATAAATAAACTTTGAGATGAAAAAAAAAAACAATGTTTTCATTAGTGAACTTCGAAGCTTTCGAAGAGAGATAACAATCTCTGAAGCTGAATGTAAAATTCATTTTGAGCGGGGTAAATGAGAATCAAAAGTTTAGCTGAATCTAGAGAAACTTTGAACGGAAAGTTTCGTGTATAAATTGGCCATGATGCTAAGCTACTCTAGTCACTTGTGAAATCTAAGTGGAAGGCAGTGGAGAGAATAAGAAAAAAAGGAGTATCGAGAGAAACTTTTAGTGTGCGCAGTTTCACAAACAAAAGGGGGCGTGTCCGAGTAGAAATAAACAGCTCATAGAAATATTTTTCAATGAAATTGTTGTGCTTGTGTACTAGGGCTTAAAAAGTTAATACGTTTTTTTTTTTTTGTGGAAATGGAAGTAAATAGAAACGTGAATACCGATATCATAGTATGTATTAAGTACATATATACTTTGTGATAAAAATTATTACTATCGAGCTAAGCGAATACCTACGTTTGTTGGTACAAACATTTATGGCACTTTCGTGCAAGTAGATTTGTGTGTTTGATTGGAAATAATTGTTTTTAACAATGTGTGTTTAATAGAATTATGAAGTAAGTACATAACAACCATCTCGTTAAATTGGTCTTCATTACCGATTCATAAATATTGTTTTTGCTAACAGTTAAAATAACCGCATAACAATTTGGACTAAGAATTTTTTTTTTATTAAAACTTGAACAGTTTTTCATTGCTTTACATCGATTGTATTTGTTTTTATCAATCATTACTATCGACAAATTTATAATAACCTTTTATATTATAACACATTCACTCAATTCATTTAAAATGGTATGTAGTGATCTTAAAATATTTTATTTAAAAACTCAAACTCAAACTCTCAAACTTTCTGGAAATGTTCGTTTAAACATCATTTTTTTAAAGCAATGTGAACTGCACTTTTCTTTTTAAAAAGGACATGAAGAAGTTTTTTAATTTTAAAATGGCAATCAGGAATCAGGCACACTATCATACGCTGTCTTGAAATTGATGAAGAGATAGTAAATGTATATTCGACATCTTCTACCTCTTCATCAACATCAAGAGAGCGCACAACAGCGTTTAATGGTCAGGAAAAACATAATGGATGCATGTACACTTGACGAAAAATATGAGTTCTTCAACATGACTTTTGAAAAGAAAACAAAAAAATTGGAAAATCCACATGTCAACACCAGAGACTATTTTTCAAAAAACTGTCGGAAATCATCATCTAATAAAACAGTTATTAAAACAAAAACAATTGGAAATCACAGTGGTGTTAAGCAGCTGTTGTGTGCAGGGTGTGTTCACGAAGAAATGTCATTAAGAATCAACCCAAAACATTAAGGTTGGTTCACAGTGATGTTGTCATTACACAAATCTGCAAATTTCCACTGCAGAAGATGATATAAACGCATGTTTTTGGTGGCACCGTATGTTGAAAACGTTGGCAATAGTAGAAGAGAAACTATCAAGATGGAGACGCACGAATTTGAAGAAGAGCTATCCTTCAATTACCTTCAGTCAGTAGTATCAGCCGATTGTAATATGGAAGAAGAAATACGCGGGTGGCTGCTCAGAGCCAACAGAACCTACTTTAGTCTAATCGTATCATTACTTCGAATCTTCTGCTTTATAAGACGACATTCTTATCAGTACTCACCTACGGATCCGAGACCTGGGTGTTTAGCCAAAAGCACTCGAACTCTTAGTATTCGAGAGAAAAATCTTACGGAGAATAGTTTGAAGGATGATTCCAGAGAAGATATAACCACGATCCATATCAAAATTTCTTGCGAAGCAGACTTGAAGACGGAAATTAAGCTTGATAGATTCTGGTTGGTTGGACACCTAGCTCATATGAGCGAAGAAGAACCGTCTCGGAAAGTCCTTTGCGGTACAATTCATGGTAGCAGATAGCGCGACAGACCAAATTTTGAGCTGGAAGGATGGCGCAGACCTAGACACTCAAAGCCTAGGGGTGCGGAACTGGATGGCGGCGGACCGGATCTCGGTTGTGGCGCAGATAAAAGGAGAAATATCATTGGCCAGGCCGACGATGTTGGTGATGATGAATGTGCACTCCCTTGTATTTGTATGTATTCGTATTTATTTATCAGATAAATTTGCTGTCCAATAAGAAATATAATTTATTAAAGAGCGAATACAGTTAATTAGTAACTAAAAATCAATTAAACAAAATAAAAATAAAAAGTCTAACATTGAGAAAAAAAAAGTAAAGTAAAATGTACAAATTATATTCCTAAGAATTTAAAATAAAACAACTTAAAAACAAAGATAATTTTGTTCCGGAAAAACATCAACGATAATAATAGCTTAAGTAAGAAAAAACTTACGATAAGAAATGAAGAATCATTACACTTGAATTTCGAAATCTGTGTTGATATTTATAGTTGACATAATTCTCTGAACGCAGCGTCAGTGCTCCATTTGTGAGCCTTGAGTTTGGAGCTTGGAAAATGGATTAAACCTCTATTAATGAAAGACCAATTTATTAGTGATTCCATATTGGCCAGATGTCATTTAGAACATTATAATC
Organism: Sphaerophoria taeniata; assembly: GCA_943590905.1. Classification (NCBI taxonomy): domain Eukaryota; kingdom Metazoa; phylum Arthropoda; class Insecta; order Diptera; family Syrphidae; genus Sphaerophoria; species Sphaerophoria taeniata. The sequence goes on from OX016541.1 coordinate 35,099,605, forward strand.
CTTAACGTGTCGTCGATTGTTTTATTTTTAAGCCATTTGTTAAACTACCAGAGATTTTTATCTTTTTCTGAAACCAAAGAAATTTTAAACGGTAAAGATGATTGGATAGTAATGTTTAATTTTTGCGACCATACTCTTAATTTATATTAAACTTTAATTTATTCAACTTAAAATCCATTGCTAATTGTTATACAAATTAAAATTTTATACAAAAATTAATATTATCATTTGAGCTTTCTGTCGAACTACCACAGTGTCATTTTATAAGATTTTCATCATCCCGGTTATCTGTATGATGCAGATGCATGGGATGGAAACGATTAAACTTTCTTAGACAGAAAATTTAATTAATTTTTTTTGTCCTGCAGCCACTATAGACAGAGATGACAATAAACCGATATGTACAGTTTATATATAGGTACGTACATCAACACGAATCAGCCTTAAAGTAAGTCCAACCACTTTGATGGTCCAAATAACGCAACACTGAAGGAATGGTGGTAGAGGACATATCAAATAATATGGACGTGGGCAAGCTATGGAACAAATCACTGTTTAGCATTATTCACATGAGCACGACCAACGAACGACGAATGAATGAAAAAAGTGATTTAAGATACGTTTGAAGTCCTATTTCCTATGAAATCCTCATTAAAACGATAGAAAAATAGTTTATACTTATTTGATTATTGATCATTGATGTATAAATTTACTTTTTAATATCAAATATTACCTAATAAATTCGGTTAAACAAATTTATTCGTCGCGAAAAGGATTCTAGTTGATACCTACGAACATTCAAACTCGATTCGCGGTCCACTCCATCCAAACTCCCAACGAACAAATATTCGCTCGTATTTAACCTCAAAAAAAAAAATTGTTTGTTTTGGTTTTGGTGTTGAATGGTGTTCAGCTATGGCTTCATTTTCATGTGAATGAAATGTCAAAATAGACGAATATTCGTTCATTCATACTTAAGGTGCAGACTTGATGTTGTTCAGACCAATCTGGGTCTAAAGTATACATATGTATGTAAATAAAGAGTCTTCCAAAGGCGACTTCCGAAGTTTGAGAGTGAATAGCAGCCATCTTTTTGGCCCTTTAAACACGAACCGCCAAGCCACGACTGGCTTGGCGTCGATAGGCTTTCTTAACGCATCAGACATCTACAATCTCTCAGGATATCTATGCTTAGCTTAAATAACTGCCAGTATTTTGAGATCTAAAATAGAATCATAAGGTCCTTCACCAGAAAATAGACAAAGGTTTCAAACCCAACCTAATTCTAAAAAATAAAAGTTCAATACAACAATATTTCATGGCATATTCTCCAAAACTCTCTAAAAAAGCAAAATCGTTTCATTTTCGAAATAGTATTAAATTGGACCAAAATAATTATTCAGTCATTTCGGGACTTCGGGCACTGCCACCAACTTCCATCCTAAGAACTTATCACGACTTGAGAATATTTACTACAAAAAATATACTTATGTCGTCCAGGGAAACAGGTCTTTGAATACTCAAACTGTGACCCTAAAGGTCAAAGCCTTTTAAATTTTAAACCGAAAACATGTGCGTGATTTCTTCCCAGAAATATCGTATTTCATCCAAATTTAAGTCGTGTTTCATCAATTTCTTCCAAAGACGCCCAAAAATAACATTTTCAAGTTTTCACATAAATTTCTCAGCGAAATAACTCTTGAACAAAAACGCAATACAACAGACTAAAATTGTTGTAATCATTCAATTAGTAAAATACAGTTTGCCGCCGGCCGGTTTGATAACATTCAACATTTTTGGTGTTCTTCTGATAAAATTTTTTCTTTGCTCCCCAAATCCAAATAACAACAGTTAACAGTTTCTAAGTATTTCCTTAAAACGCGCACAACCTCTTCAAAAACCCTAATTCACTCGTTGTTATTTCCTTCAATAGGTGTGTTCACATGTTTCTCAAAATCAATTTTAATAACACCCTGTATAACAGCACTTAAATCAAACTTCAACTTTTTCAGCCACCCACGTTACTGTTCACATGCATTTCACTCCTCCATGTAGAACTCGATTATCGTTCGCCAATCTGATGGACCCTCCGACTCGCATGAGCCACTGGACTTTGCTGTACATTTGTAATCCTGTTCATCTACTTTATCCACAGGAAAATTGTGTCTTGATGTGCACCGTCCTGATCGAAGAAGTGAAGATGCAGATCACTACACTACCAAACCCGCCATCATCATTGACTGGACACTGTCGATGAAGAAGAGAAGCGAGGAGAAAAAGATCGAACAAAACAGTGTTTATCCGTCACCATCGATTGGCTTCTGTCAGCACTTCAAGCTGTTTCCAACTTCTAAGATATCAATTCTCTTCTCTGTCTCGTTCTTTTTATTATATTTTTCTTCAAACCAAGGTAACACATTCCAGGTTTTGATTAGAAAGTTCCTACCGCAAGGTGATCAAATATATTTTTCCGATATCTACACCCATTAGCTACAACAAAGGAGAATCGATCGATAAATCAGCATTAATGAAGGAAAATTCAATAAAGTGAAATAGAATCTGGAAAACGGAGAAGTTTTGATATTTTTGTTCTGGGTCTCGGTCTCCAGCTTCAGTTAATCGAGAATATAACAACGAACGTGCGATCGAGTACTCTTCGTTCAGTAAGGGTTTGCTAAAACTGCCTTGTGCTACGAAAAGGTAAGAAAACAACGACATCAACAACGACTACGACGACGACGATAACTTGATATCACGCCAACATTTTAATGTCGATGTCGATTTCGCGCTCGAACGATGATGCATGTCTGTCCGAGTGCGCAAGGCATGGCAGTTGGTTTGGCTTTGGCTTGCTTGGCAAGCAGTTGTTGGCAGTGGTGTGTGCATAGCATGCACTTTCGGCGTTCGTTTGGCTTCAGTTGCTGCAGCTTTGACAAGGGGCTGTCTTAGTGTCGCCATGCGACTAGCGACTGCGACTTTTCGAATTGTGTTTTGTATATCGATATTTGCAACTGATCGGTGCGTTAAGTGGCGCGTATTATGATTTTATATTTTTATCATATCAAAGCCACTTATATGCATGCTTTGAAATTCAGTTTTCGATGCTCGTTGTTCGATGTAGACTTCCATATTTCATTGGACTTTGAATTGTAATGTGTTTGGTTGGAGATGACTCCGAGCTTAATGATCAAAATACCTATACATATTAAAGTAAAGTTTTGACTTTTTAAAACACGAAACACCAGATACATTTTCTTTACATAATTCAAAATGGCAGGAAATATTATTCAAGTTCAGGGTTTGAGTTTGATAATGAGAACAAAAAAATATGTTTGGACTAATTTTTTTAAAACCAACCACCATTGTAGGAACTATGGTGTTTTGACCACCAAGTTAAAATTTTTGTCATTTCTCAAAACAAGACGCAAAAGCTTTTTTTCAGTTCATAAGCTAAATTAAGAAATGTGGTTAGATAACAAATTTTTAATAAAACAAGCACAGCAGAAAAATATATTCTGAACTAAGATTTTTGAGAAAACTTAAGTTAATCGGTTGTGGTTAACGTTTTTGTTTAAAAAGAAACATTTTCTACTATGCAAGCATTTACGAGTTTATATTCTAACAAATTCTTTTGGTTTCAGTCGAAGGCAGGTTTAATTGGAATAGCTAAACATTTTTTAAAATCTACAAAAAAAAATGTTACGCATACGCCATAGTGCACCTTTTGGCTGAAAGAAAATGATAAAATGGAAATTATGATAAAAAACATGAAAAATTTTAAAATTTTTAATTTAAAATAGTTACATTAGGAAGGATTGGAGTGCACAGACACACGGACCGACGACGACGCACGTGACGTTCCGCATAATGCGCAAACAGTTTTCTTGCAAAATTGCGATTGTTTCGATGCTTGAGTGGACCGGATCACCGCGTTTAGCTAGGAATAATCCTTTATTTTAAAATGTACATCGTTCCAGGTTTAGGAAATGTCAAAAGATGACGGCTTCCCAAAAAGAAACTATTAAGAATGCAACCTCTTCTTTGAAACATTTTTGACTGGGATATGATCAAAACAATACAAAAAATCTTACGTTTTTTTTAGCTGAACAAACAATAAAACATTATTCAGCCTTATTTATAAACTGAACATAGACTTATTATAACGCTTATTATGTCTGTATAAAGAAAATTCTTATTTATAAAGTTTTAGCTACACTACATAGGGATTGAATAAGCTATACAACGTTTAGGGTTGTATAAAGCTTATTATAAGGACTATTATACGTACATATGTGTCAAAAATCAAAAGTCAGAAAATAAAAATTATTGATTTTATTTTATTATCCGTCAGAAAATCGCACAAATTTAAAACCACAATGGAGCCATCACATGATCAGCGAGCCAACACTGCTGCGTCTGTACACTTGCATATATAAAAATGTTAACTTTTTCCATCTAAAGTGTTGTCCTCATTGATTTCTGTGGTCTATCCTTTTGATCTGATTTCCTGATCTGAATAAATTTGTATAAATAAGAACTTATTCAACGTAACATAAGAGCCTTATTCATAGCATAGCTATAATACTGTATAGAGGTGTATAAGGAGAATCTAATAAACACGACTGAAAGATTTGTATTTTTGTATGTTTGTAATGAACAAACCCAAAAACTACTGTTCCAATTTCAAAAATGTGTTCACCATTAGATATCTACATTCACCCTGAGTAACGTTGGCTTTATTTTATTAGCTGACCCATCAAACGCTGTTTTGTCCTTTAAATGTTAATCGTCAGAAATACAAATACGATTAGAAAAACTCCTTCTCTAATAGAAAATTATTACACTCAGGAGTAATATTTTACTGTGAAAAGCTTTTTTGTGCATGAGCCCAACAAGGTTTTTGAGTTGGTACGACAAATTTTTGACGGATGGCGCCAGTGGCATGCCAATGAACATAATAATATGTTTTTTGAAGTTTAATTTTGAAAACAAAAGTGCATGCACAACTACAACGGGATGAATCGGCTTTAAATTTAGAAAAACAATTAATTGATATTGGAAATGGGCGCATGCAAATTAATGAACCTACACAATATATCACATTGCAGTAAAATTCTGTAAGATCACAGAAAGCAAAGATGAAGAGGTGCAAAAAGTTTGCACAACAAAATATCTCAAATACCATCACTTTGCGTTGTTACCTCTTCGACACTTGCGGCAACTCTGTTTAGTGACGAGAAAACTCCATTCTCAATTTTAAAGTTATCAATAACAATTTCTTTAGTGTGGGGGGTACAAGCAACGTATCGCTGGTCAGCAGGGGCGGCAGAAGGTATGGGGTGGGTGGGGTATGGACCCCACCTAAAATTTCTGAGCATGGGGTGCACCCCACCTTCTGGCTTTGGAAATATACCAATTTTTTTTAAGTTAATTGAGGAAAAAAAATGTTATGAAGTTATGAATATTATTGCAATAATTCTCGATTGATTGACTGAGACTGACCAAGTGATTTGATTTATTTATCCATCGGTCAAAGGCTCAACATCATGAATTATTTTTTATCTTTTTTTTCTGCTTGATTTTAGTTAGTGTCCGACCGAACCTTCGGCTTCGGCTTCAGCTTGGTCGAATTCGGCCAAATCTTCGGCTTCGATTCAATTTTTTTATTGATATCGAGAATCGTAGTAGGCGCCGAAAAAATTCAATTTTTGAATAAGATTAAATATTTTTTTTTGCACCCCACCTAAACAAAAAGTGTTCTGCCGCCCCTGCTGGTCAGCTATTATTTTATAATACTTCGCTTGATAAACACTTACGCCCGATTTCTTGACAAAGTTCTAGCCCTTAAAACTCGGTTTAGTGAAATTTTAGAACTCATTTCAGTTCTAAGTCATTTCTTCACCAAGTTCTAGTTAGAACTTCGATACAATTAGACCCTCAAATTCGGGGGTCTAGTGCCTTAAAACTCGGTTTATTTATAATTTCGTTTTTTTCAACGAGCGAGATGAAAATGAATTGAATTCCTAATAATTTTCGGAAAATATAGTAAAGGACAATAATAGGTAGTGAATATCCTACGAAAATGGATCTTATTTTTAATGATTTCCATTTTACGCATGATGACTTTGAGTACGTTATATATTGAAAGCACAACAATTGCTGATTTTTCTGCGTTTCTTGGCTTGTGGAAATATGCAACTAACTGTTGCCGATGTCGTGCATGTGTCTCCTACTAGCGTTTGTCGTATACTCCCAAAAGTTTGTAACGCATTGTTACGTCACCTACACTCTTTCGTCAAAATGTCGGCAAATGCAGAAGAACTAAGGGCAGCTGCTGTAGCTTTTTATGATATTGCGCGATTTCGGAACAATCGGAGCAATTGATTGTACTCACGTTAAAATACAATCGCCGGGTGGACAAAGTTGTAGACACATGAGCTGTCGGTCGGTGGAAACTTCACGGTTTGAGACGGGGTCATTAGAATTGTATTTATTTTTTTACAACCAGAGAGCATGAGAATTGTCTGAAGGAGTCGTTTTGTAGACGTCAGAATCTGATGGCATTGCATCAGAATCAAATGATGCTAATCTTGTTAGCAAATGGTTACTGAAGTATACCTACTTCACCGGTGGCGACAGCTTAAACAAAGCCAAAGCCTAAGTGTAAGCCACTCATCAGCAACATTTCTCTGAGTGCATGTGAAAGACAATTTAACGCCGATTCCGAACGGCGGAGCACATTCTTTCTTGACGGTTTATGGGCATGCTAAGGATTCAAACCCCACGTTCTGCGTAACAGCAAAAACAAAACTAACATGTCACGGGCATCACAAAATAAACAATAAACATACCTACATAGGTACACCGTACACACATACACAAAAAAAAAATAAGCGCAAATTCAAAAATCATATGTATTTTGTTTTGAATTGAAAGAAAAATCTGTCAAAAATTGTGGCCAGGTGACTCAAAAATTTAAAAAAACATGCTAGAACTAGGTTCTAAAAATGACAAGTTCTTAGCGCTTAGAACTCAGTTATGATTTTAGATCGAGTTCTAGAGAAGTGAAGAAATGCCCGAGTTCCAAATTTTCTAAAAACTAAGTTCTAACGTTAAACCGAGATTTACTAGATCGAGTTTTAAGGGAACTTTAGAACTTTGTGAAGAAATTGGGCGTTATTAATTTTCTTTGTGCTCACAAGGGAAGTAAGTATTTGATCAATTTTCAATGAGATTTCAAATAAATCACTCCGCATTTGTGTTTCAACAATAGTGTCCTCCTTGATTTCCTTGAGTTGAATGTTGAACAAGCTTATAGCAAAAATTGAAATAAGTACAAGTTTGAGTTTTGCTTTTCATTCTGATAAAAATAGGATACACGAATTTTTCAGTTCCTGACTAGTTATTTGTGGTTTTAGAACTAATTTTTGTCAGGGCATTTTTTTAATGCTAATGTTATCAACTGATAACTCCCCTTGCAAAGTAATTTAAACCATGTTTTATTTTCCCCTATTCTTACACAAAAGCGATATCTACTTTATTTAAGGTTACTCGTAATCTATAGTTGAAGGAAGAAAACACGGTAAAAGTTGTTTAAAGTGGAAGCTATACATATAATGGTCTCCCAATTCAGGAGGTCAAGTGAAGAACATATTAAGCTTGGCTAATTAGGTCCAATATATGAGTTGGGCCGCTGACAAACTGAATAAGAAGAATTGTGTACATTAAAATCTTTGGTTGGAGTCAGACAGAGCTTCGAATTTGCTAGAAGTTACCTAAATGATTTGCTTAGTTGCGGAAAATTTAAAATACTTCAAATTTAAAAAGGGGTTGGAGCAGCTTTCATTTTCATTTCCAAAAGAGCGTGACTGTTTGAAATAGTGTGGATGTACACTGTAAAAATATTGGTTCTTCTTAGATAACATTAAAGTCATTTGAGATATTTGGAAAACTTGATTATCGGTTTGAATAAATTAAATGGAACTCTAATCGTTCATATGGCCACTGCAGGCACGTTCGCACTGGTCGATTCGTTGGACCCAATTTTCGACACGAGCCCGAAATGACCGTTATTTCGCCTTCAATGTTGGCTATGAGTTCTTCAAAAATCGTCGAATTTTTGGGATAAGGCAATGACTTAACGTAGCCACAAAGAAAATTAATCGATTATGAGGTGTGCTGTGGCATGTCGTTCAAGTCCAAATCTTACAATTCGGGCCAATATCTTGGCACATATCGTCTCCAAAGCCCAATCAGGGAATCTACGGAGCCGTTAAAAATGGTCCATCGGCTTCGATTCGTGAGTCAGTTTGTTCTTGTAAGGGTGTAAACCAAGATCCCTATGCAAAATATGCCATAATGTGGTCTGAGCGATGCCCAATTCTTTAGAACGCTATGGAATTGACTGATTTGGATCCTTGCTACGGACACCTGAACGTCAGCGACATTTTTTACACTTCGACAAACCGTTTTTTGCACGTTACTACGGAAAATTTGAGCTTATGCTCTTAAAGTTAAGGTCAATCCGAATTACTGTAGGAAATTGACAATGACAATTTGATTAGTGAAAGGGTGCGTACACTAATTAATTTCAAAGTTGTCAAGTTGCTATTGGAAAAACCGATACTTATTTACTTTTGTGAAAAGAAGAATATTATAAACATATTTTTTTAGTTACCGATAATTAAATAAGGAAAACCCAAACTGTTCGGTTTTGTCGTCGTTCAGGGTTCATCGACTCCGACACTCTGATTAAGCCTGCGCCCAACAGTAGTTGTTTTACCACTATTTTAACACTATTAAAATAAATTAAACTAAATTTTGTTTGATATTAATTTCAGGCGTTCATGCACAAAAACCACATAATCATCCATCTTGTATTGCCTAGGCCTACGTCTTTAAATGGTAGTTACCTTATTTCAGCTCAATTACAAGTCAACAGCTTTTTTATTAAAACGTACTTGTTTCTAACATTAACAAACAATAACGCTTAGAATTGAAAATGGAAAATGAATAACTTAAAATGGTATACCTACTTACTTCAAAATTTTAATAGGACAGGAAGAAATAAGTTTTTTTTCACACAAAAACCGTTTTGTTAACATTGTTAAGCGACTTGACATTTCAAAAAAGGCAATTCTGACCTCCAACAACATATTTTAATAAATACTATTTTCTGGTAGGTATTAGGTACTATTTACGCGACCTACAAGAACCGAACTTGCATAAATTACATATCATACGATAACATATTTTTTGTGAAATGAAAAGCCGAATGCAGTCTGTGTTTCTTAATGGAAATTAATTTTATTTTTATTATTTATTTAATAACTAGCTGACCCGCAAGACTTTACTGCCTCAATCGATATAAAAAAGACCTAGACTTTTGTAGCCCGCTACCATACCACCCACTACCCTCTCCCCGCTCCTCCACTACCGTCTATCCGCTACCCCGTTATACCCAGTTACCCGCTACCCCGCTCAGCAATACTTACACACGCTACCCGCTTTACCGGTAATCGATACCTACTACACGCTACCCCACTACCCTCTACGCGCTATCTACACGCTATCCCCTTATACCCAGCTACCCTATTACCTGCTACCCCACTTCCCATTACCCAATACTTTTAAACGCTACCCGCTACATTAGTAATTGCTACCCACTACCCGCTACCGACTACCTCGCTTCTAAGTCATGACAAAATAAAAATAAAAATCTTGCCAAAAAAAATTAAAGTTTTTAATTAATAAATAAAAAATAAGGGTTGATCATAGAGGGGTGAAAATTTAGGCTTGTATGTATTTTAGTATGATGTATCATAAAAAAATAAAAACAAAAAATTTTGTCCAAAAAAGTAAAAAAAAAAATTAAAGGGTGGACCACCCTTAACATTTAGGGGGATGAAAAATAGATATTGTCCGATTCTCCACCCAAGCCGATATCCTCGCAAAGATTCACGAAAATCGGTCGAGCCGTTTCGGAGGAGTTCAATTAGGCACCCCGTGACACGAGAATTTTATATATTAGATAGATATGTCGACGCGACGCACGTTTAGATTCTTGTTGGAATCTTCTTCAGGGCTCTATGGGTAATATCGACTGTGTCTTAAATGGTTTTGATCAATAGCAGCCATATTAACATTAGTTTCAATGAAATTACTGAATTTGGCTAGCATTGACAATTTAAAGAAGAAAATGACAATGAAATTTAAGCAATTCTAATTACCAATTGCAACAACTAGACCAGTCGGTGGTCCTCACAGAAGATAGCATATTTTGTGCTGAAACGAAGTGACTGTATTTTATTTAAATATTGTTTAACGAAATTGTTGAAAATTTAATTGATTTAAATTTAAAAAAAGTGAGCTTATTAAAAGAAAAACAATTGGAAATGTCAAATCACAGTGGTGTCAAACAGCTGATGTGTGCAGGGCGTATTCGCGAAACAATGTAATTGAGAATCAACCCAAAAATTAGAGAAAGAAGGAGATCGGAAACTGACTTACTTTTTACGCCCTTAATCCGGCCATATTTAGTTTCTTCCATTTTATTTTGATGTGAGGTACTGAATTAAAGTTGTTTCACAGTGGTGTTCATGTTCACATTACATAACTCCGCCAGTGCAACAGAAGTTGGTAAACATTTTGTTGAATTTGAATCCCCTTTAATGAAGAATTAACGCATTCGAACTGGGTCGACTTTATATTAGTTCAAATAAAACGTTTTAATTTTATGCTTTTATAAATTTTAATTAGATAATAAATTTCAGTAAATCTATTGAATTACAATTAAGTAAAAATAACATGCAAAACTATTTACAATTTTTATCTTAAACAACTACTCAAATTTTCACGTTTCTATTTATATTCACAATTCACACAATCTATGGTCTAATAAATACGAGTATATCCGAAAAGGAAAACAAGAAAAATTCAACTAATTTAATTTAAGATATTAATTTTGTCATGTTAAACATTTTTGAACAATCTCCTAGCTAACTACTTACGACCTAAACTTCCTATATCTAAACTTATTACACTTTAAGCACGTCCAACAAGAAAAAACACCTTCAGTTCAGTTCGATTTCAAAGTAATTGACTGACGGTCAGTAAGGTCGCCACACACTGCCCGGGTCCGTGACATCATCATCACTTCGATGGTCCTGAGGCACTTCAGTCTCCTGTTGAACTTGAACGGCATGTTGCGGGTGTTGAGCTTCAGTTCCTTCGTTAGCCATCATCGCAGCTGACTCATGATCTGATGTTCCGATTCCAATCTCGATCCCAGATCGACTACCTCCAATCGAACTTATAGTCAGAGAATTCTCAGGGCCAAGGTATTGTTCAAGCTTATCGGTGCCATGGAGGTGCAGGTGGATTTGGTTTTGATTCACAGTCGAATAGAGTTGAGGATAGAGGACCATGGTTGGAGCTGTGTGTCCAGGATATTGAGCTTGTGCCGCACAGCTTCCGTACTGGTAGTTATTATAGCCATTCGACCAGTTGTTGTACGAAGCGTACGAAGGGTTCAGAGAATCAATTTCAGGCTTTGTGGATCCATAGGTCGGGCTACAGATTGGTGGTTGGGTGTGGGACATTATTCCACTTGTGGCGGCAGTTGGAGCGATTCCCGTGTGGTGGTAATCCGAACCGGTACAGAAGGGTTGCATGTCGGTGAGCACAGTTGGCAAATGGAAATTTCCATGATGATCCGGTGCAGGTGGTGGAGGCGGTGGTCCTGGTGGAGGATTACCCGCTGTGTGACTATCATATCCATAAACTGTCGCTGCACTTGATGCATTCGTCTGCAGTTGCTGGTAGGTATGATAGGAGGAAGTAATGCCGGGCGTTGTCGTTGTGCTCGGCGTGTAGCCCGTCCAGTCGGCAGCACCCATTAGATTATTTTCTGTAAAGAAACGAAAAACAACAAAATATTAATTCAAAACCTATAATTTGCCAAAGGAAAGCGAAAATAAGTGCAAAACGGAAAAAGGGTGATGCATAAAATATACTACTACAGTATGGACGTTGGACCTTAATGGAGCTATCAACAGTGGGTATTTCTCATTAGGGGTATAATTAATGGGATTGTCATTGAAACGATGACAAGTCCTTTGCAATTACCATAACGTCAATTGAGGGCAAATTAATGGCAAACGCAAGCGAGTTTCAAGAGTTTCCTTGTCTTGCTATAAGATTGGCATTGAGTTATTATCTTTCTTTTGGAATGGTTGTGTGCTGGATAGAAAGGGGTGATTGAAACATGATTGAAATAAGGTAGTAGAAAATTGAAATAACAATTCACGAATTTGTTTGGAATTACCTTTCGGAAAGGTAGCAATTTGAACTATTGATTTCATAGGAAAGTGACTGCGACAAGTCACAATTGAAGACAACTTGGGGAGAGTTTTTTAAAAGATCGTAATCAATACAGAGATAAGATAAGAATCTAGAAATGCCAGAGGGATATTTCGTTCTATACGTTAATGGTTTGCACCAAAAAAACGTTCTAAAAACACTAATGAAATTTGAAAATTAGATAAATAACTTTACAGAAATTAAAATCAAAACCTTAAGAAATTAGAAGAAGCCAACTTCGTTTATTTTAAATCGATTGCTGAGTTGGCAAACCGAGTTGGCGAACCGATCCAAATTAAACCAACATGTTGACAGCTGTCGAGTGAATCAAGAATTGAACCCAAAAATTCACCTATAGAAGGGCGTAGTTTCTGTGAATTAGATTACCCAAAATAAGATTACGGTTGATCACAATTTTTGCTTGAAGTGATGATACTCAAGTGTATGTTGAGACACCTTTATATTCACACAAATTTACTGTTTGATGAGCTTTATGGGTTGGTGGAATAATTTTTCCGTGCAGATCCTTACAGTTAATGTTGTCCACTTTAGAGCCATAATTACTGATTTATTTTACTTTTCTTCATTACTTAAACTACCACGATGTGCAGGAACTGTGGTTTGGATTCACTGAAGGAGACGTTTGTTAACCGCATAGTTTCTCGTTACGAATACGTGAATTTCCATCCAATATCGTGCGATTTAACGCCGCTTGACATATCGGAGATGTGAAGTCAATGGTCTACGCTGATAAGCCCGACACGATTGACCACTTGAAGGACAACAATTGCCGCGTAGTTGCGGTAGAAAAAGCCTTAAAAATTTGGATCTCCAGATAAGACTGCGTTCTAGCCAGCCGTGAAGGTAATTAGCCAGAAGATTATATTTCGATTAAAGTAAATTTTATGTCAATTAAAAAAAATCATCTTTGTTCTATTCCATTTATAATGTCTCTACTCTCTACCTCACCCAAAAAATATCCTTCTATGCATGTTCGAGTTCTCTTTCAGAGTATTTTAATGTTTGATAAGAATCTTCATACCAACTTTTTTTTTACAAATACATAAGACATAACTTACCAATTGAGAGCTGAGCTTGGTAGGTATTTAGTGCCAGTGCTTCCAAATTTAAACATCGAAATGAATGAAAGTTTACTGGGCTAGCGAAATCTGATAGTTTCAGATAAAACAACGATAGTGAGGAAGCTAATTTTTGTTATTTGACTTTTCATTTATTTGAAAATACCATCTTCAAACCGTATAAATACTTAAAAAGGGTTGGGGTCGAAAGACTGAAAAGTATACTTTTCTGCAGTACATTTATTTATTTATTTATTTATTTAAAATAACTTACAAATAAAATTTATAAATTATTACAAATTTAAAGACATCAGGGCAATTAAAACCATCGATATCATTTTATTATTACATTTTTAGAATTTAAACAAAATATCTTATATATATAAAAGAAAGTCGTGTTTGTTACAACACTTATAACTCGAGATCTGCTAGACCAATTTTCATGGTTTTTGATTCGTTGGATTTGTCTCCGCCCCGAATAGCAGAATACATCCTTTTTAAATCACAAATGGTGCCAATGTTAAAAAATAATACTTTTCTCACTGCACCAAAAAATAAGCTAAACTGATCAATATTCAAGTACTCAATTTTGCTCGAAGAAAACGTCGAAACGAAAATAATTTAAGATGAAAATGTATTATTTTCTATACAAGAAAGAAGGCATCACAGAAGAGGGTGAAGAAGGCAATAAATCATCAAGATTTCGTATTGAGCTGTTCAACGTTACTTTTTGTTCCCCCCGGCACATTTACACCGTGTCCCATGTGTATTGAGTGCTCTCACCGGAGCTGGCTGCCGAAGTGCCGACCCAATTTTTGTTCGGGGCGAGAATTTTGGGCCTGTTCGAATCAGCTGATTCTATACAACGAAGAGAAAAAAAGCACTACTAATGCGTTAAATTAGGTTTGCTCGATGTGCGCTCTGGGTCGCTCTGTGGCGCTCTGAATGCGCACTGAACTATTCGGTGTCGCTCTTTTTCCGCCCCGTTGTATTTTCACCGTGTTCGATGGGAATTCAGTGCTCGCACCCGCAACGCCCTGAACTACCCCAAGTTTTTTTCGGGCGATAATTTCGGCGCTATTCGAATCAGCTGTTGCTATATAACAGAGAGAAGAAATAAAACAGAGCACTACTAATGCGTTCGATGTGAAACCGATTTTTTTTCAGTTTTCAGTGACAAACACCGGAGCGCCCCAGGGTTGGTTACTTCGAACGATCCTATTGTATAACAAAACCCAGGTCAGCGACAGCAGCGGAGCGCGCCGCGCCGGGCCTGGAAACATAGAGTAAACCTATCGCTATTAAATTAAATTGGATTTACCTAACTGGATTTTATTTACATAACCTTTAATAATATAGAAGAAAGAATTCTTTATCTCTTCCGTGAGAATGGGTTTAAAGTTTTTTTGATCCCAAAATCATTATTTTGTCCCTTATAGGATCGTAAACTATGCATCGCTTATTTGTTTATGTCTAGCAAAGTCATTTCATATGAGCCCACGATAGTTTTTAAAAAGCGGGCAACAATATGAAACCAAACAAAAATAATTGAAGGTCAGATCAGAAATATATAAATGTGTGTACTTTGTACCTAATGCTACTACATATTCCATATTATCATTTCTAAGTCCTGCAAACAAACAAAAATGGAATGCGGGTACAACGTCCCACGGGTCAGCTAGTATCTATATATATAAAAATGAATGTTGGTATGTATAATTACCTATAGACTCATAAACAACACATTTGATCATGTAATAATCTTTGGAAAAGTTGTTGTGCATAAACCCGGGATGGTTCCTGAGTTGGAAAAACTAATTTTTATTGAATTACGTGCGAGAAAAACGCAAATAAAAATTGGGGTAGGGGAGTTCTGCTCAAGATGACATACTTTTTCTATAAAGCAGAAAATAAAAAAATCTAGAACGCATAGCAATGAATTCTAAAATTATTTATTTTATTTATTTATTAAGAAACAACAAAAACATAAATATATAGAATTTAAACAATATTTAGTACCTACTTAAAAAAAAATATTTTAAAATTGCCCAAAGCCCTGTCTAAGACGAAATACCTTCGGGTAAGAAGACATACTGTCTTCGGGTAGGATTACATACCCCTTTTTATTATTCATTATTGCAGAGTTCGCAAATAAATTGTTTTATTTTGTGGTGAACACCGGCACACAATGAGTGGCACCATTTATTGCATGCTTGGCAACATAGCCAATGCTCTCCTGGACGTGAAATGCTAAATAGCTCATTGGAGTATGTAAATGCAAGCCACATCGCCATCATTGTCTGATAAGTCCTGCTGCCGACCATCATTGTCCTGTAGTATGGCCAGTTCTATTGCTTTTTAGCTTTAAGATTTCTTTGATTTTCTTTTTAATTTTTCATATGATGACATGTGTCAACTTGGACGGACGAGCACTATGTCATCTTACCCGTTACGATCAAAATTGGTTTAAATGTGTAAGGCATCAAAACTACACCATCTGGCACTTATATCACACAAAAACTTCATAAAACAAAAATTACTGTATTCATAAAACACTTTAGGCATAACATTCTACTTACCTTAATTGAAATATACTTAATAACATTTTTTCGTAAAAAAAAAATTTGTGCAGCAAATTTCGTTCGTCTGCTTTTCATAAAATACTATTTCCAACTGAGGAAAGAGACAATAACTGAGGAACTAACAATCTAAAACTGAACATTCGGGCATATTTAAAAAAAACATTAAACCTATGGTTGCTGAGAAAATGCGACTATGTCATCTTGTCGACTATGTCATCTTAAGCAGATCTCCCCTACCTGTAAATTGTTATCGATAATTTCGATGATTTATCGATATTTTCATTCGATATATTGACCACAGAGCAGATACAGAGAGAAAACCTCCCAAGGTATTTTGCCGCGAAGCTAGGCAAATTGACGGGCCACGCTTTAAATGTACACTTACGTACATGTGTGCATACATATACGCAGCTGATTCTGATTACATGAGAATGCATGCGTAATTACACGAACAAAAATACCACAAATCACTAGATAGAAATACGAATAATCTATGACCACAAATATTATGGAAAGAATAATTGTTGTATGATCCGGGGACATACAATAATGTATGATCCAGGGACATACATAAATGTATGATCCAGGGACATACAATAATGTATTTTTCAAAGTTTAATATATATAGCTCATTTGACAGATGAGTCCTGTGGTGCACCAATCGGCCTATGGAAGCACTAACTTGCTAAGAGAATTACGACATTTATCAACTAGCGTCATATCGGTGGCCAGAGGTGACTCTAGCTTTTACAGAGAATATAAGTTTAATATATAGCTCATTTGACAGATGAGTACTGTGGCGCACCAATCGGCATGGAAGCATTAACTTGCTAAGGGAATTTTGACACATGTCAACTAGCGCCATATCGGTGGCCAGAGGCGACTCTAACTCTTACAGAAAATATAAGTTTAATATGTAGCTCATTTGACAGATGAGTCCTGTGGCGCACTAGCTGACCCGGCAGACGTCGTTCTGCCTTGATTTGAAGAATTAAATGAAACTCCGTCAAGGAGTTTTTGAAATTCATTGGAATGACTATGGAGCCAACAGTTGAAAATTCATTGTACCATCCCAGAAACCTTCGGGAGTTTCATTTAATACTTCAAATCAAGGCAGGACGACGTCTGCCGGGTCAGCTAGTTTACAATAAATGTATGTTAAGTTTGTTTTTAAAATTAAATTCAATGAGGTGTAAGCGGCTGTTTATATATTTTTAAGAACATTGTGCAATGTAGCTGCTTTGACAAAATGTATGGATTGTACTTCAGATGGGTTGAGGATATTGGCCAACTGTTTTTACTTGTCCTCAAGTAAGTCAAAGCTTGTAGTTTGACGAAAAATATGGCATTCAATTAGGATATGCCATACAGATAGAACTTCTCTGCAATTGATGCACATCTGTGGTGGTTCGTTGCAATAATAGTGCCTGGTCGAAAATAGATTCTTTCCCACTCTCATCCGGAATAGTGTAATACATTCTTCTCTGCTAAAAGCTTTGCTGTAGGGGATTCGGTGATGAGTTTCATGGTGTTTTCGGAGAAAATTGTCTTCATTCAGCCAGGAAGTTGAAATTTCATCATGCTCATGATATAAGAAGGTTTTTCTTATTATGGTGGGTATATTAGGAACCTCACTTATATAAGGATATTTCACCGCTTCTTTTGCAAGTTGGTCGGCTGCTTCATTTCCTTTAATACCTACGTGTCCAGGCACCCATGCCAGAGTTATGTATGTGTGGCGGTTGTGATGTATGCTTTCTGCAGTACATTTGCCCGCATATCATTTGCCCGAAAAAATCTTACACTTTTTCATGAGAATCTACTCAATTTCTTCATCCAGAGTTATGAGAACTAAGGAGATCGAAATCTGGTACTTTTTAAGTTTTTCTAACAGGCCCACATCCTTTTTCAAAAACAGAAATTTTATGAGACACCAAACGCTGAGAATCATGGAGAACGAAGCATTACAATTCTTCGTTCAAATAATTCTATATTATAATCAACTGTTTTTTTTTTTTTTTTGGGAATTCAGTCAGTTCCAGATTCTTCATGCTGGATAGAGGACACGTTGATTTGTAGTTTTGTTGCTGTAATCAACGTTCTAGTAATTTGTCAAGTATAAAACTCTAAAAATCATGTATGTCTGTTTTCAATTTTTTCATATTAAAATTCAAACAAAACGAAGAAAAATGTCGAAAAAAATATTTGTTTTTTTCCTCCAAGAAACTGTAGGTACCTACATCAAAACATAAACATAATTATTAATCTCAACCTTAGGTAAATAAAAAAACAATAACTCTGCAAATCATATACATTCCAATACGAAGTAATAATTTCGGAATAAAATTCAGATATTGTGCTTAGTCCCGTAAAAAAGTACTATTTCTTTTTCAAAAACATAGTAAATCCCTCAAGGAAAAAATTTCCGGGATTTCTTTATCCAGGATTATATTTTCCGGGCTTTTAACGTGAACTGGTTTAAAGGCCTTACTTCAACTTTTTATTAAATTAAATACCACAGTCAATCTGTTCCGAATTCAAATCTTTACACCGAACTTGAAAAATCTTCATTATTGATTTCCATCTTGAATATCTACACTAATATATAAAGCTGAAGAGTTTGTTTGTTTGAACGCGGTAATCTCAGGAACTACTGGTTCGAATAGTATAATTCTTTTTGTGTTGGATGGTGCCTTAATCGACTTAGACATTAGGCTACTTAACCTTAAGCTGTGACCAATAGCAGCGAAGAATCTGTTTAAAATGGGGAAAAAAACGGCAAAAAATATACATTTTTCTGCGTTGTAACGCACTTATCTCAGGAAGTACTGGTTCGAATGGTATAATTCTTTTTGTGTTGGATGGTCCATTAATTGAGGAAGACTTGAGGCTATTTAACATTAAGCTGTGACCAATAGCAGCGAAGAATCTGTGGAAAATATGGAAAAACGGCAAAAAATATACATTTTTCTGCGTTTTAACGCTCTTATCTCAAGAACTGCTTTATGAAATTGAACAATTTTTTAAATGTTGAATGGTCCATTTATCAAGGAAGGCTTGAAGCTATATAAAATTTAGCTGCGACCAATAGGAGCGAAGAATTTGTGTAAAATGTGGAAAAAACGGCAAACAATACAATTTAATACAATATAAAGCTGAAGAGTTTGTTCGTTTGAACGCGGTAATCTCAGGAACTACTATTTCGAATTGTAAAATTCTTTTTGTGTTGGATAGTCCATTAATCGATGAAGGCTTTAAAATAAAATAAATAAATAGAGTGGCGCGACAGCTCTTGAAGAGCCAACGCCTAAGTGGCTTACTCTAATCAACAATTCTCTGAGTGCGTGTGAAGAATTGAGGGGACCTACAATTTAACGCCGATTCCGAACGGCAAAGTTGAGAAGCATTTTTTCATTACAGATTGATACTCTTGGAAGATTTGTCAGGTCTTCGCAAGAGGCAGTACCCGTGAAAGATGAAATAAAAACTTGGCCTGAGTAGGACTCGAACCAACGACGTTCTGCTAAGCAGCCAACGCACTTACCAACTAAGCTACGGGCAACTGCTTTAGGCTTTATTCTACTTAAAATTAAGCTGCGACCAATAGCAGCGAACAATCTGTGGAAATGTGAGAACTGAGATTTTTTTCTGAGATCTCTGAGATGAAATTATTTTGGATTCGATTTCTCACTCAGCTATTTGACGTGGCTGACATATGTGCAGCAACAATTAGTAAGGTAACCATTAAATCTCAATGATAACTGAGAATTATGTTCCACCAAGGCACCAAATGATTTTGCCTCAGTCAAGGTGACATTGAGATCTCAGTGAGATGTTGTTAGGTGGAACTGGCCTAATAACTGCTCAAATTAGAATTTTGAGAGTTCAATTGATTTGTGAATGTGATTGATTGCACTATTTGTGCAGATTATTGTGTTTAAACCATATCATTTTATGTACTTCTTAACTAAAAAATATGCTCAGTTTAAAGAAAAAAAAATTTACTTAACGAAAAAAACGATGCAGAAGTAAGAGAGATATTAGAATTAGGGAGAGTTCACCCAAGGGAATGCTTTCAGTATGAACAACTGAAGGGAATCATAAAAAATGCTCAAATTTTTCAAGTTCAAGAGAATTACGACCTAGGGAGAGTTGACTGCAATGCAATTTTACAATAACTTCCGAACAAAATTCCCACGCGCGCATGATGCACAAGTCGAGATGATACTCTGGCCGGTGGACGAGGGAGAGGCGGACGAAGTCGCGGGCAACTGCTAGTGTACATATAAGACAACTCACTTAATTTATGATCCACGCAAGTAATTTTTGAAAACATCTTCAAAATCCTTCAACAATTAGCTACTCCTTAAAACTTAAAGCATTTTTCATCTACACTGCATAGGTCGTCACAACTCCGAATAATCCTTAATTCTCAAACAGTCTGTTATTGTTCAAAGAATTTTCTTAATTAATATTTCAAAGACACAACTTTTTGAACCCTTTAAAACTCCAATGCAGTTAATTCAAAAACAACATCGCGAACATAGAACCAATTAGCTTAAAATAATGAAAACATTCTATCTCAGTGAAAAAGGTATAATTAATCAAAATATGTTTGAAAGACATTTTTTTTCCGTCGACTTCAAATTGTGATAAGGTTGAAAATACTTCGATTTATTATGAGGAAATATTCTCTTGATGACTTAGAACAGCTTGTCGTCAAATTGAAGGTCTGCCAGCGTCCCGGTTCTGGTTTCAACCCTTCCAACACACATGAAAGGTGAAACTGTGTGTTTATTTTTTTGTTTTATTAAAATTTCTAATTTATGAAAAACGATTAAGTGTCAATGAAAGGTTTAACCAAATGACATCGTGTTTGACACCATGCAGGCAATATTTTCAATTAACTTTTGCTTCATGTGTGTGCCTGTTATATGGTTTTTCTGAAAATATGCCCAATTTCTAAACTCCACAAAGAGGCAAATGAAAAAAAAAATACGGCAATTGGTGGAAATACTGCAATAAAAAATCTTATAAGATATGTTTTTTACAGTCTCTACTTCCAACATGCAAATGTTTTAAATTTTTAATTTTATTCGTCAACTTGTAAACTAGTCAAAAATGCCGTTTGTTTTTGATTAGGTACTTGAATCATCAAATTCCGATTTTCGACTAAACATTAATTAATTCAATCAATAGATTATCGAAAAATTGGGCTTCCCAAACCGACACTATGCACCGTGAGCAATACTGTTACCACTAAAAATATTTTTTTTCCTCAGAAAAAGAGAAGGAGTTCTCACCATCATCATCAACGACACAAAAAAACCAAAACCAACATTCAAAATAATTTTGATAACAATTCCTGGTTTATGAGTAAACAAACAATCGATACATTAGTATCAAATTATTTGACTAAATGATTATCATGCAAATTTGATTGCCACCTTCTATTGTCATGGGTACGAAGATGAACACTGATTGCTCACGCTTAGTCAAATATTGACCGGAAATGCTTGAATCTGGAGTCATCGATATTTTGTGTGTATGAAAGTGGCGCCGCCATCGAGTAGCAGCAATATCAGGTTTTCGATAAAATCGAAATGATGACAAAGTCAAATGAAGAATCAAATTGTGAACTTGTGTGTGGGCAGGAGGAATATTCAATTACTCTTTTATGTTTTGATTGCACACTTTTTGTAGGAATTACCAAAAAAGGTTCGAAGTGTGATACCCATTTTTGGTGAGGAAGAAATTAAATATTCAAAATTTTCGATATTGTTCTCCTAATCGCCCGGATAGTGTTTGTGGGTAAATGAGTTGTCTTAGTGAAAGTGGAAATAACCTTGACCTTGACATTACTCATTATTCATTAAATAGACAAAACAGAATTTAGAATAGGACCAACCTATCTTCCGGTTTTTGTGATACGGAGTTAACAAAAAAAAAAACGAAAAATGCGAGGTATGAGCTCAAAAATTAAGTCATCAAGCACTGGACGAGCCGTGTGGTAGTGTGTATGGCAAGTCGCAAGTAGCAGTACGGAAAACACTTCCCACCATGCTCCTTTAAAAAATATATAAATAGAGTGGCGCGACAGCTCTTGAAGAGCCAAGGCCTAAGCGACTTACTCTCATCAACAATTCTCTGGGTGCGTGTGAAGAATTGAGGGGACCTACAATTTAACGCCGATTCCGAACGGCAAAGTTGAGAAGCACTTTTTCATGACAGATTGATACTCTTGGAAGTTTTGTCAGCTCTTCCCAAGAGGCAGTGCCCGTGGAAAATGAAATAAAAACTTTATGGGCACGAGTAGGACTCGAACCCACGACACGTTCTGCTTAGCAGCCAACGCACCTAACCACTAAGCCACGGGCAGCTGCACCATGCTCCTTGTCATTCCGAAAAGGTTTGAGAGCCTCACAGCGATTGAAGAAGAGATGGAACTTGTTGGCCTTGAGGTAAATGACATCAAAAAACGGTATATACTATCAACAAACACGTCATCATCTGTACACTGCCGAGGTATTAAAGAGATTCCTTACCAATAACACCTTACTTGAAAGACAAAGTGTGTGCCTTATTTTGTTTTTAAAAGTCCGATAAGATAAGAATTGAAGAAAAGATTAATTTGCATTGGCTTCTTTGGAAACAAAATATGGAAATTTGTCCCTGTACGAATTTTACAGCAAACACTTCAAAAAAACTAATACTCGCTGACTTCATTAGCTCGTCCATCATGCTCCAGCCAGAAAAAAATCCATTTACTAGCCCCCAAGTACGATTCAACCAAAGAAAATTAACATCCGTTACAAAGACCAAGAACTTTGAATGCCTGAAAACTGAAGTATTGATGACTGCAGGACGCATGCGAGGGACTGTGCCTGTCGAAAGATTTCAATCAGACTGAATAATTGTTAGCTAGAAAAACAGATAACTGACAATATTTTGCATTAGTCTAAGATACCTACTGTCCTTTTTAACAACCAACCGATGAAGTTCACTGCTATTTTTCACCTTTTATGAAGACAAACACTTCAACTATAACATTGCATGAAAAACAGTGCACGCGCACGTCAAAGTGAAGCCTAAAAAAATCACACTAACCCAACAGCTTTAAACAAGAACAAGATCCTCCAGAAAAGATGCTACGCAAAAAGCCAGCAGAATCGACGCGCCCCAACAGCAATTGAAATTCAATCGGTTCAATAAAGTGTATGTTTACCGATTGGAAAATAATATTTTGTCGCAATATTAATTTCAACTTCGTATGTTGCTATGCGAGGCAACAAACCTTCAGTAAAGCAAGAGTCAACTCTCATTCTCCTCCCGTTGCTGTCCATCACAATTCTCCTGTTTCTCCTGAACTCTGCGAATCTGAACTAGTCCAAATCGGAGCAATACTCGTTGGAGCAGAAACAATAAGAACAACAACAACAACAAAAAAATACTTACCAACTCCAACTATTTGCAACTTGGAATCAAGGAATTCACCGCTCAACATCAATGCCAGCACAAAGGCCAGAAAGTGGCGGTGGCATCAACTTCAGTTTTTTGCTTATCCAGGAGTTTGCAACCTATCAATTGAACTTGATAGGAAAAAAGGAACATGATTGACTTTATTGACATGCCATGAAGGGGTCGTCGAATCGCAATGAATTCTGTTTATTTTATTTTCTTGCGCCTTCACTCAAGTATTTGATTACAGATCGGGAGACACGAAATGTTTGGGGGCATCTTTGAATACCAACAGATCATGCGTGCCAAGTTCCCTCGTCATTTTGGCAATAGTGTGATGAATACATTTCACAAAGCAGCGGCGTATATTTTTCTCACACTCATCCCTATAGCCTTACGTTCCCAAGACGATGATGATAGGAGTATATACGAGAGGTCAAACTTGTTCCAATTCCTCCATATTCTTACACAT
Organism: Sphaerophoria taeniata; assembly: GCA_943590905.1. Taxonomy (NCBI): domain Eukaryota; kingdom Metazoa; phylum Arthropoda; class Insecta; order Diptera; family Syrphidae; genus Sphaerophoria; species Sphaerophoria taeniata. The sequence goes on from OX016541.1 coordinate 35,123,556, forward strand.
GAATGCCAACAAACTGCCATCTTTGATGCAAGACTTCTGGAAAATTAAGTTTTCGGCAAGGCAATCGATAAGACAACCTACCGACGAAGAAGACGGAAGTCGATGTGGTTTTGGGCTTCACCACAACTTTGTTTCGGGGGCCAGAACGATGTGGTTTGCGTTTATTTTTGGTTGGTATGAAACTCATTTTCATTCAGACTTGTTCTGTCTTCTTCTTCTTCTTCTTCTTCTTCTTCTTCTTCTCGTAAAAGCTAATGGTGGGATATTCATTTTGATAAAATTTTAGGTGAAATCTTTTAATCGGAGTGTGATAGCTAGACTCAGAAAACTGTTGCATGAAATCTCTTTATAAACAAATTCAAAGCTAAACAGAGAAAGAGAAAGAGTAAGAGCCAATTGTGTAACCGCATTTTGATTGATTTGCGGATGTCCGAAATTGAATGAAACGTACTTCCAGCATAAATCATTTCTCAAGATTCAACAAGGAGCCTTTTTTTGATGGATGTAAGGAGAAATAAGAATTTTGTCCTGACTAAGCAAAGTCGGATGGTAAAACTTATTATGCCTATTGCCAAAAGGTGCACTTAAATTTTGTTTGAATGGAATAAAAGAACGAATTAATGAAAGGCCTAAAGTTTATTTTTTGCTAAAAAACTGAGTTAAATCAGATGAAAAAGATATTGTAAGATCGCTACAAAAAAAAAAAAAAATATATTTTGACTACTTGTACTTTCATCGTTCGTACATTATTATATAATTTGTACTTAAATTAAAACCTTTAGAAGTGTTCTGTCGCCAACGGAAAGAACTTTTTTATTTGATTCTAAGAGTTGTGTATGAGACTTCCTGTTTTGTTTAAAACAACAATCAACCATTTTCAATTTTTTTTTGAAAATTTGGCAATGAACAACTCTTACATTTATTAACGTATTACCTAAATAATTTTCAACTTGCGACTTCTGCATAACAAATTTTATAATAAAACAAAACAGCTAACAATATTATTGTAGTACATTTACGTTGGTCTCAAAAACAGAAGGGACAAATATTACACATCAAACGAAAGCATTTTCTGTATTATTTAAGTATTCTGTACCGAAATTGTTCAAACAATAAATTTAAATTTAAGAAAAAGTGAGGTTATTAAAACAAAAACAATGTGAAATGTCAGATCAGGATGTGTTCGTGAAGAATTGTCATTAAGAATCAACCCAAAACATAAAGGTGGGTTCATAGTGGTGTTCACATTACATAAATATCTCAACAGGACAGAAGTTGAGAAACATGTTGTTGAATGTTTGTGAATGTCAACCCAGTCTAATTTCGAGAGCTGGCTTGACTAGTTTTTATGAAGTCAGCCTCTTGGCAAATATCTGGTTTTCAAATATGGACTTGAATTTTCTTTGTGAACGCACTCTTTTACTAATCATCGAACTGTCACTGTCAATTTATTCAACAAAACTCAACATTTTCATCATGTTAAAGTACAAGAACGAGGAATAAATCTGCAATTTATAATAATTTTCTACCGAAATTAAGACGTTGACCGCAACTTAGCGTTAACTCCGGTCTCAATTCTCGCCCTAGTACACAGGCAATAACAAGTTTAATGTAAAAATTTTAGTCCACATTCGCCGTGTCAGTAGAATAACGGAGCAACGATCTAAGTCAATCAATTCTACGCTACGCGGTTCACAATGAAAGCCCTGAAAGTAAAATGCCGAATAACGAAATTTTGTATTGCGGGATTTACTACTTTTTGGAAACAGAAATGTGCAGTACTCCCTTTTCTTAACGGGTTTAAGCACTATTTTGGAATTTTATTTCTAAATCATTATTTCGTATTCGAATATTGAAAATATGTATATTTACATGAAAATTGGGAAACATGTTTGGGATTTCGTTGTTAACAAATTAGATATATACATATATACGTTGTTAACGGTGCAGGGAACTAACTTCACTGGGAATTAACTTCACATGGGAATTAACTTCACCTCAAGTGGGAAATATCTTCACTTTTTTCTGGTGAAAGCTATTCATTTATATAGATTCTTAAAAAATCATGACCAACTTCCAATGCTAAGCAAATTTTTCAATGCAAACATTAAAACAGAAAAACATTGGGGACCCCACGAAATTTTCTTTCACCCCACTACTGGAAATAAATTTGTCATTGATTTTGATGCGAAAGTAAACTACACAACATGATAAAAATGTGTGTAGGTATAAAGATAAGTGAAATTAATTCCCACCTTCTGTGGGAAATAGCTTCACATCAAAGTGAAGTTATTACCCACAGAAAAGTGAAGTAATATCCCACCATAGTTGGGATATAACTTCACCAGAAAAAAGTGAAGATATTTCCCACTTGAGGTGTAGTTAATTCCCATGTGAAGTTAGTTCCCAGTGAAGTTAGTTCCCTGCACCGTTGTTAACAAATTAGATATATACATATACATTGTATAGATCCAGCTTAAACAATCAAACAACAATATTGGAACAAAAACCAAATTTTGTAGCCATTCAATTACATGAGGATTAGGTAAATAGACACTGTCTCAATACAGACTTTGTATTAAAAAAAAGTCGACATGTCCCAGGTCCTAGCTCCCATGGCATGAACAATATGGAACTTACTGATTTCCCAAAACAGTAATTGCTTATGTAGAATTATTTGAACGAAGAATTTTAATGCTTCGTTCTCCATGATTCTCAGCGTTTGGTGTCTCATAAAATTTCTGTTTTAGAAAACGGGTGTGACCTAATTCACACGTACCAGATTTCCATCACTTTAATTCTCAAAGCTTGTAAGTGACGAAAAGGAGTAAGTTTCAAAAAAAATGGTGCGGTTTGCATGCGGGCGGCATTAAAGTGACACATTTTTGCGTCGACAATAACTATCGTAACAATATTGTGAATGGCCATCGTTATCGCGCCATGATTACCGTTTATTTTTGGACTGAATTTGACGATATGGCCACGGACGTACCACAACTCATGGCACCAACACGTATACCGACTTGCACTTGAAACTCTTGAGCGCTGGGTAAAATTAGAAAGGATGTAGCGACAAGAGTAATGGTTTGGTCAGGCAATATATGTAGTATCAAGCCTGTTTTAACACTGTCTGCCTGTGATTCTATAGTACACACCATTTGGACGAGTGGACTTGAATTTTTTAGAGAAACACATTTTTCTGTTGTTCTTCGAAAAACTGCTTACCCAACACCATGTCACATTGTCTCCAAATTGTCTCCACTTATTATTTTGAAAGTCAGCGGTTTGGGTAAAATGTTTTGAGTAATCATCTAATCCTGCATTTGTCTTTGCAATCTTAAAATAAATCAATATTCAACTTTAAGTCAAATGCAATAATACTTTTGAGGTCCTTTGAGAAAATTCTCGATCATAGCTCGTTACGTTTGAAACGTTTAAACTTTAATCTCCAAAACTTATTTACCCAAATCAAAAAAAGGTAGTTTTTTTGCTTTTAAATTAAAAAATTAAATATAATTTAATTTTAATGCTTAATGTTGATTTGGATCTATAGACGCAATACATTTCAATGTCATTCATTACCAATCTCAAATTGACTAAGACTAATGACGTTGGCGCAAAAAAAACACCAAATGGGTCTGCTTTCTTTATCAAAAGATTTTTCAACTTTAATTTTCATATCTTATTTATACCGCTATGTTTTGGAACCAGAACGGTTTTACCATGATACCATGCTGCGGCTTACAATTTCCTTCGCTTAAACTGTTATCAAAAAAGATTTCTAAAACTAGTTGCTATATCCTTAAGGCAAAGTGGATTTTTCTTGAAAATTACTTAAAAAAAAAGTCAAAATACCTACAAATTTTTCAAGTTTTCTTTTGATGCCCAAAAAATTGTAATTAAGTGTAACGAACCCCATTTATCGGCATAGGAAGATTTCTTAAGTCCCAAAAAACAAAAGAGACATCAATGAAATAAATCAAATAAAAAAGAAGGTTGGTACTTTTACAATTGCTCTATTAACAAAATAATAAAAGCCAGCGTACGTATGAAAATAAAGAAACAAAAAATTGTATATCTCAATCTTATTAATTGTCTTACCTTGTATGTGCGGTGCATTAGGCTTGTAGCCTTGTGCGTCGGGTGAATTCATTGTACTATTGGAGGATGAGTGATTACTGGCTAATGGTGCTAGCGATGAACCAGTAGTTGGAGCCTTACGTCTTAATGTCTCTAATTCACGAACATGATGACTATAGAATGGAGGATCGAGAAAGGGTCGTTGACCCAAACCCACGGCTCGATATTGATGGCCGCCGGTCGGACCTATGAAGATATCAAAAGAACCGTAAATAAATGTGAAAAATTGGTACAATTTATTGTGATATTTTTAGTTCATTTAAGGTTTTGTAAAAGTTTGAGGTGAAACCCTGTTTTTTTTTAAAGAAAAGTAGAAAAAGGATATTACTATATTTCTCTCTTTTTTTTTTTTTTAATATAAACGCGAATTCCCATATGACAAGAATCTATGTAAGTAAACCTAATTAGCATGTAAATATTCGCTAGGGCACTCTGAAGTAGCCATGCATTTACCACGCACCCTGTCCATTTATTTTTTATTTTTCATGCACAGTGCTTGCACTTGCTATTGTTTCCTTCGCTTTTTTTCTAAAAACCGCAATAAACAGCAAACAATGAGGTTTTGTGCTTCAGTTTTTCTTTAAAATTAAAAAGGTTTGCCACAGAAAAAATGTCTGCAAAATAATATGCAATTCTTTGATGTTATCCTGACACACTAACCCACAACACGCCACACCACCATCAGCAACAATACACGAACAAATTTTGAAACAAAAATATAAAACAATACTTAAGAAACTAGGGTATAGGTATATAAACAGTTATAAGTAAGTGCTATTCCTGCGATGAACAAAAGGTCACATTAAATGGGATCCAATTACGTCAAACCTTCTTTTCCTCATACTTTCGGAACATTCTAATATTTTGACATTGAAGTTAATAAGGAAACCACCTCCTTCATTTCATTTTTGTTCGGTCATATTTTTTTTTTTTAATAATAATTGGTAGTTATGACATGAACGATAAGGCGGCATAATAGGAAACTGAGATGATCTCCATCAAACACATGTTTGATGTCAGGATAAGGGATGAACGACATGATATTCGTTTAAAGTCTATTATAACAGCAGGATTCAGGGTGTAAAAATAATTTAAGATATGATTTTTTCTTTCACTTGCACATTCTCAACTCAATAATTCCAGCAATTTCTACCTTCATAAAATTTGCCGCGATTTTTTTTTAGGGCTAATGGAACACCAGACTCCTCGAAACAGTGAAGGAAACCACCGAAGCACAGGGAATTTTAGATGTATTCAATCAGTACTTCCAGCAGCTGATTGACGAAAGAGAAACGAGACCAGTCAATGAAGACCCAGTCCCAGCCTCCAGCACAGAAGAGGTAGAAAGAGCCATCGAAAGCTAAAAAATAACAATCCCACAAACGACACTATAGTGGGGATCAGACGAAGAATTACCCTAGCGAACGGCTGCTACTTTGGTTTGGCCAAACAAATTATTTAAACACTCCTTACTAGAAAGACAAAGCCTACTGAACAAGACTTTAATTTAAAAAGTCCTACTGTACGGCCCCGAGTGTTGGACGTAAGTCAAAAATGTGAAACACTACTGGACACTTTCAAACTGAAAATTCTTCGACGAATTTTTGATCCCGTGTCGTTACGATGGCGAATGGAAAAGAACATTCAACTGCGGATTGTTCGAGCTGTAGCAAGATGTGGATATAGTCTTTGAAGCCAAGAAAAGACGACAACATTGACTCGGCCACATCGAGCGAATGGAAGATAACGCTCCAGCCAAGAAAGTCTTCTTTTCAACTCACAGGTTTCAAAGACCAGGTAAGAGCGGTTGGTTTTGACGACTGGAGATTGCATGCGAGGGTCCGTTCCAGCTAAAAAACAGCTGTGTTTCAAGCTGAGATCCTACATTGATTGAGAGTCGGTTAAGTAAGTAAGTATACCTAGCTATAATGCTAACCGGAAACAAAGGCCTGAACAATTTTTATCTGGCGCTGGAAACGAAAAATATTTTCGACGTCTGGGTTACTGAGTTATGACCGCGAGCTGTTTCTGTCCTTAGCTTCCAATATCTGCGCAATCAGAGCTTGCAATCGACTCACAAATTCTTATTTTAGTTTCTATGAGGGCCTTGTAGCCCAAATTTTGGCTACTTTTTGCAATAAACTTACTTGTTTTCGACCTTGGTTCCCTCGGTCCGTCAACTGTCACTTTGATAGCTTTTCCATATGTTGCTACCTGTGGGGGGCTCGTCGACACTGTTATCGTCAGCGTAAAACTCTTCCCTGCAACAAACGAAATTACAAAAAAAGAAATCACGTTAAAATGTTACAACTTCGAAGATACACTTTAAAGTAGATGATAAATCATGTGATTTTTTCGGGCCCCAAAAAGGACCACCGACACCGAATGTGTTTTAAGTGTCGATCGTAAAACAGCTTTCTACCGTCTTTTAGTCACTTCCTATTCGCATCAATTGCCACAGTTGTACCATTCAAATTAATTTAATATTTCTGCATGTCAAAAGCAGCGGCAACACGCTTATGCCACTGCACTGGCGGCGGCGGCGCGGCGGCACTGCAACAAACAGATCGTCTGACATTAACTGCAACAAATGATGTGATCATTCAGAGGATTTATGTCAGAGACGATACGCTATACGCCTCCTTGAGTTATTATTGGCAAGGAATGGCCAAAAGGTTGTCCAAAATACAATGTAACAGAGATTCCGTCATGTTCTGTCCGTTTTATGATAATTAACTTAACTCCTGTTTTTTTTTTTTTTATTCAACGCAAAGAGCAAAGTTAAATATTTTTTAATGAGCTTTACATTACCTCAAACAAATAGACACAAAAAACGTCATTATCCTCATTGTAGTATGACAATAATGCGCTGCTGCAACAGCAGTGTAAAAAGGACTTTCTTTTGAGTCCCCTTTCTTCAAAATTTCAAAAGGACATTAATTCCTGTATTTACAAATAATAAAACCACAAAACGTTTCGCCAAACTACATAAATATTCAAACGAAGGGGAGGTTCCGCCGCAATTGCTATATGCATGCTACAGTTCAGTTTATGCTGAAAATTGCCACCCGCCCAGTGCCACACGCTCGTCGACAAAAAGTCCGTCCGCACAAAACCGCAAAAGCCTCAGTCAGAGAGAAAAACAAATTTTTTGCAGCGGAGCGCTGGCGCTGGCTGTCGTTCGCGCGCAAGGATATATCTATCTTGTAAAAGCTGACAAATTGTGGGTGGTGGTGGTGGGAGAGGACAGAAGGCAAAAAACACAAAACAACATAAATACTTGTCTACGATGGGTCAATTATACGTTAACAATCCGACAAAGAACTCATTCAGAGGACATCACTGAAACTTGACTGGGGGAACCGTAAAAGCTCCATCAACAACTTCGCGAAAGGACAGTAAGCTTCTGCGATGAAAGAGGGGGCGATAAAGTATGATGTATTAACTGATTCTCCAGCTGTCAGTTGCAGCAAGCATTTGAATCTGATCGCTCGCTGACGAGTAAATTGAAAAAAATGGGCGGACAAAACAGTTGGCCTTTCGGTTCATGGTGGGCTAATTGTTTCACGTTTTGGTCTCATTTTAAGCGGAAGGAAGTGTGTATTAGCCGGAGCTGGATTTATACAGATGACCTTTTTTTAAAACTAAATGCTATTTTTTCCGTCATGGTGTGAGGCATCAGGAATCACAAAACAAACATTCATTGCGGAGAATTTTTTTTAACATAAATTGGGATTTCTTTTATTAGAAGGTTATTTAATCGACATTTTAAAGTTGACTCTTAACTTAATTTGAGAGAGGTTTTGCAGTGAAGTTTTGTGCGTGACGTGCATTTTGCAAGGAGTCACTAGCAACACAAAGATTTACCGGCGGATAACAAAATTGCAGGCACTTTAACGCAGGATTATATACATTCCTGATGACGAAGAATTTTAAACAAATTTTAAGGTATGTCAAGAAAGGTGTCAATCACTTTTGTTGCAGTTTTATGATCTAATTAGTTGTGTGCCGAACCGGAAATTTTGGAAATCGAGTTGACTCGAGTTGGTTTTTATTTAAGGTTTGTCCAACTCGAGTTGAACTAGTTCAACTCAGTTTGCCAACTCGGTTCGCCAAATCGGATTGCCTCGAATATTGATCAAGAAAACACTTGAAAACGAAAAATATTAAGGTTCTTAATCCGTCAAAATCTTTGCCATCCGATGATTACCGAATTGCCCCAAAAACTGTTCTAGAAAACACTTATGAAATTTGACAATCATTAAACGACAACCTTAACAGATACGCTCAAACCCGTTTTTTTTTATCGATTTCCGAGTTGGCAAATCGAACTGTCGAACTGATTTGACACATCACTAAACCGAATTATTGTTACAGCAGACAAAACTTTCTGCTGTATCGTATCGCCACAACGACACAAGTGAAATCTAGTTACCGAAGTACGATTAATGGACTTGACTCCTCTTTTAGTTTCATGGTTCAAAAAGTCCTTTGACTCACAATGTCAACAGTATAAAAATTGTTTCCAAATATTTTAATGAATGACGACATTATAGCCACTTTCACGAGGTGTTTCGTCACAATATTTAAGCCGCCAAATTGTTTTACATGAAAATACAGTTTTTCTCTCATTTGCTGAGAAAAAATCCTATACTTTTTTTCATTAGAATCTACACCGTTTCTTCACTCAAAGTTTTATTAGAATTAAGGAGATCGAAATCTGGTACCTTTTCCGATTTTTCTATCAGCTCTGAATTGGGCTTACACTTTTTCAAAAACAGAGATTTTAGAGGACACGAAATGCTGAGAATCATGGAGAACGAAGCATTAAAATTCTTCGTTCAAATAATTTTATGAAAGCATGATTGCTTTTTTGATTGTTTGATTGTTTTTGTTTTTTAAATACAAAATTGTGGGAGGTAGATGAAGTCACAGGCAATAGCTAGTGACTCAATTTGCTTAATCGCAAATTCTTAGGACAGTTTTTTTTATTATTTGCTTGTACAAAAACAAAATATAAAACTCACGAATACACATATGTGCAGTTTCCTTTACATAAAACTTATTTTATGTCTTATTCAGTAAATTGTTCTCCCAAATTGTACAAAAAAGTACTTAGCATTTTCATTTTTCAAACGATAATACAAAACGAATAATATGAAAACTTCGTTCTCCTTGATTCTCATTCAATTGAGTAACCAAACAAATTACATCGGGATATAAGCTTGTCTCAACGGCGAATCTATAACTTAACTTTACAGTAAATTTATTGATTAATTAAGTTGACCGAAGTCACGAAACAAGAAGTAAGGGGGCTAGCAACGGGGCGCAACCTTTAATGGCTTACCTTATAAAAACAAATAGAACTCAACGCTGATGATCTCTGCAGAGTGCGACAATGAGGACGAATATGAAACACAATCCATTTTCTCCCTTTTAGTACAGCTTTTTGCCATACTAAAGGAACAAATTTTTAGGAAGGTACTTCTTCAATCCATTCAATATGTTAATGGCTCGCTGAATCTCATTCCTACCCTTGATTAAAGAACATGCGCTGGTCATGTTTTTTATAAACAGTTGGATATCTTAAAGCATTTCTTTTGTTATTCATAACCTAATACCTAAACATCAAAATATTTGAAAACTATAAAATCCGGTTTTGTCGATAAAATCATTATAAGCATAGATTATTATACAAATCTCTCCACAACAATCGGAATATTTAAAAATATTAATATAATGAGCAATGCGGCTTCGGCTTCTTTAAACCCATAAAAAATAATCAAAGATTCATGAAAACAAATGAGTTCCAGTTTCCCAATATGAATACCTTTGAGTTGACGCAAAGTACAAACGGCACGAGCGTCCATGCCATGTCGCGGTCAACTAAGTTGGTCGTCATCGCTCGTTTGTTATTCGTGTCCATAGGTTATATTTCGCTCTCTCAAATGATAAACATATAATAAAAAAAAAAAACGAAACACCCGACACGCGTCATCAATAAGCGCCTTTCATTCATGTCCCTACTTTGGAACAACTTGATTTTCTTTTCCAAACTGATGATGACTAATTTAGATTAACTGAGGGCGCGTAAGCGAGTATTCCATCATCCAAAGAAATGAAGACATTTTTTGACAATGCCATTGCTTTTGAATGAAATAAAAATGTACAACACAAAGCAATGAAAAACCTTTTGAGAAATTTGTTTTTGTTTTATTTTTGTGTGTGTGTTAAATTTAGCAGGTCGCTTTCTAAAGAGTACAAAACCAAACACCGCTCATCGATTGCCTTTATTGATGAAAAGAAGGATTGCTAAGGCCCGGTGCACACACGCGATTTTTACCGCGGCGATATCGCTGCGATATCGCTTTTACGACATAAAGTACTCACAATCTAATGGAGTGGTGCACACACACTTGCGATATCGCAGCGACACTTCTGCGACACTTCTGCGACATTTCTGCGGTAAAATGTCGCAAAAGTTTCTGCGATACCGCAGCGATATCGCGGCGACAAAAATCGCATTTGTGTCTTGTTTTACATTGTTTTCTATTGTGCAGTGCACACATGCGATTTTTACCGCGAGTTTTTATCAAATTGAAAGGGAAAATATATATGATTTTGATGCTGGTTTCTTTTTATTTGATTTTGATTTTTGGTGAAACTTTGACCTCCAACTCATCGAAAGAAATTAAACTCATTCGAAAATTGTTAAAAATATGTTCAGGATTTTGACTCTTATTTTGAAATAATGAATAAAATAGTCCTTTTATTAGCCGATGGAATAGTCATTAACGTCAATGACGTCGTTTCTTTTTATTAAGAACATAATTTTTACGCACGAGGTACGCGAAAATAATTCTTTTCTTCCTGTAAACCTCCATTGTTTAATGGCAAACTCAAAATAAATATTGAAACCTGCGGTAAATGTCGCAAGTGTGCACTGAAAAGTTGCGATATCGCTGCGATATCGCAGCGATATCGCCGCGACAAAAATCGCGTGTGTGCACCGGGCCTAAATGTTTTCGGTATAGTCAGGCAGAGAGAGTTGGCAATGTGACTCGTGACTTAGATCTGATTTGTTGTTTTGAATATTTGATGATTCAAGTAGCTCGAAACACATTTCAGCACAAATTATTTAAACTTCAAGGCTTTTATGGCGCATTTATGTGCAAGAAAGAGTAATATTGAATCACTCTGAAAACAACATCACAGCTCGTACTATAAATAACCACTGACCCATTCCAAAGTCCGATGATGGGTATTTTAGATTTGGTATAACCAGCTTAAGTGATTTATCTGCGCTGCTTGAGATTAATCATTTACACGAGCATTGCTTTGCTCGATGATGAGGACGATGATGCTGATGATTCCATCATAAAAGAGAGACGACAGCCAAACACATTGCGCTTATTGAGATATTTGTGTGATTAACTGATAAGTAGTAGTGATTTTCGACAAAAGGTTTTACATTTTGTTGTCTTTGTTGTTTAGGACTTACAAGTTACAAGCTTGCGTGTGTTGAGTATATTAAGAGCATTATTGGGTTGGGTTAGACTTTTTATTCGGCTATTAATTTATTGACATGGGGCACCAGGTAGGTTAGTAGAAAAATGTAACTTTATGATTATCATTATCATTAATGACTTCTTTATCTACAAGTCTTCAGCTCGTTCATAAAAGAACTTTCTTAAACTATTGCCATTTTTTTTTCAAGCAAAATATTAACGATTCTGAAATCCTTCGAGTTTCACACCCAGAGAAAGGCGTAATTGAGTTTTGGCGGTTTAGAACTATTTTTGTTGAAACAGCCGATGATACAAGATCAAGGCTATGTGTATACTGTGTTCGGTTCATGTAGAACGCATGTAAGCATAAAATCCCGGATAACAAAATCCCGGAAATTTTTATTTTGCGGGATTTACTACTTTTTGGAAAAAGAAATACTTAGTACCATTTTTCTGCCCGACTTAGCTTTATTTTGGATTTTTATTCCGAAATTATTATTTCGTATTGGAATGTATATGTATGTATATATATGATTTGCAAAATTGTTGTATTTTTGATTTTACATTGATATTAATTATTATTTAATTCGGTTTTTGTTTTGATCCAGGTACAGTTTCTTGGAGAACAAAATATTTGTTTTTTTCGACATTTATTTTTTGGTTTTTTGTTTAAATTTTATTTTACTATAAAAAATTGAAGATACACACAAATTGTTTGGGAAAAAAGTTTGGGATTTTACGGTTAACAAATAAATAGAACATTATTATCAGCTAAAACAACAAGATAAGCCACCTAAACTGACGAAAGGTCATTTGGTTTTTTGACGTTTTAACTATACATCTAGAATACATGCATGGATTTTCTTGTTTGGGGTCTCAAAATATTCTTGATGATTCAAGCTTCCCTGCGATATAAATTTGACAAATTTTAAAATTTTCTTGTCGCAAATAGTTTTGAAAATTTTTTATATCCGCCTTTTGGAACAACTTTTGTATATATTTCGTCGTAAAAAAAGCGTTTTTTAAACCGGAAGAGAAGACAAATTTACAGCGTTTATGAACAATGAATACAAATTTATTAAGAAAAAAAATCGATATGTCCTCCCTGTAGCATGAACAATCTAAAATTGACTGATTTGGATTCCAATCCAATCCACACAAAGCATTATTTGCTTCTAGAATTATTTGAACGAAGAATTTTAATGAAACAAGATTGGATTTTTTCCGGCAAATGGTATGCGCGCTACAAAATCTACTGCGGAAAGTACTTTCAAGGATTTCGCTACCCGTGATTTTGATTTCCAGTCTTTCGACCCCAACTCGAAGTAATCGCATGACATGACTTGAGCAGCTCCTTGTTTTGAAACCTGCGCAGGTTAGGGATAACTTGGAAAAGGTTTTCTTAAATTTTAAACTACACTGCGTAATACAAGCGGCAATAAGTTCGATGAAAGATTGCTATATTTCCGCTTGAAATACACAGGAATTTCTAAAGATTTGCCTGAATGTTAATACTTTGAAACAGGTTATTCATTTCGTGGTTTCAATTTGGTAGCGCTGGTATTTGATACGTGTCAAAATGAACTGTCATCTGAAGTGTCATACTCATAATAGTACTAGCTGTTTAATGAAGAAAAACCAGATCAGAACAGCACAAGTAAATGAAAACTGTCAGAACAAGTAATAACAGAAAAGATCAGCTCCCTGTTTAATCTTTTTGACAGAATAAAATCAGCTGTTAAATAAATATTCCAAGTCAAATCGAATTGAATAAAATGTTCATTTATTGGAAACAAATTCTGAAAAGCTTGTTCGATTTTTGCGAGAAATTTTTACTTAAGAGTATAGTAGTTCAATGTTTGCCATTTACGCTCTAATTGATATTAGGTCTTTATAAGAAAATTATCCATGTTCAAAAATCAAAAGTATGGTTTAAATGTATTTTTCTTTTAATTTATAAAGCAAACATGAACGACAATGTTTGTCGGGTCATCAAGTATGAATTATGAACCTTAAACGTTCACAAATCTACACAAAAGAAATGAAACAACCAAAATTTCATCAAAATCGGTCCACACCTTAAGCATAATTAAAATTAAGCGAATATGTGTCTATTTCTAAGGAATATGCATTGTTGAATGCGTCACATTTTTTCTTAAAACCCGTCACATACATTCAGTTGAATGAACAACTTGCGGGGATTTTAAATTATCAATTCCAACCTTGAGTCACTAGAGAGTTTAAAGTCTTGAAGATGAATCAACTTCATTTGAAATGAGTTTATAGAAATATTAAGTGACATCTACATTATGATAAGCAGTGTTAATGACATTACTATCGACTATCGACAAAAAATTGCTCTTCTCTCTCAATTCAAAATCTGGATTTATTTTGTGTAAATTCTTAACAAAAATAAGATATCCAAAGATGAAATGGACATCTCTTGAAAATAAACAGAATCCAATCGAGAGTTGCCGGAGGAACAACTGTGATCAAGCAATTGTGCAAAATTACAAGAGTGCGTGCGAACTCCAAGCAAGCTCAGCACAGGGTGCACACTCACGCCCACCTCATTTACTTAAGAAATTACACTTTAATGTAAAAAAATGCAACAACTTTGAGATAATAAAAAAATTGATTATATTGTCGCTTGCGTGTCAGAAATACAAACTGCTGTTGTTTGTTTCGCCAGTCGCCACTGTGTCCATTGAAAGAAATCGCATGATCGCCAGGAGCATAATTTTTTTCGAACAAATGTGACGATGACTTCTGCTCGTTTTGTCTGCCCAGCAATTACATGCTTCTTAATATTCTTAAGATAAAGGTATCTGCAGCAAATGTTGTTGAAACAAGTGCAGGCGAGCAACGCGATTAACCAACGAAATGAATGATGACGAAAATGATGATCCAGAGCTAGACGCATGCCATTGCGCCATATGGTATTGGCAATTCCTAAAACTCGAACTTACCTCGTCCACTTCGTCCGACAAAACGCAGGTCATTGAATTTGGCAACTTGATTCTTCATCACCGCTTGGCAATTTCTCAGTTCGGCACAATGGTTTTCGTCGTTCCCAGCGCGTATCGTAACGGCTGTGCCGTCGCCGACATCGACTAGAGCCACAACTTTGAAGGCCAATGGTAGCGTCTTGTTTGATCTCCAGTGGTTGGGCAGGGCTGAGCAGAGGAAATAAGGACTACCCGTTCGAACTGTAAGTAAAATTCAAAATTATTTGTAAAACAAAACAATAAAGTGCTAGGTGTTTAAAAACTCTGAATATAACAACTGTTTATGGGAATTAGACAACTCACACTCTCTTATGTTTGCTTGAAAGTGACATCACTGCAGTTAAAGTGGCATTCGAAAATTGATTCATATCAAATATCAGAAAAATCAAAGTCAAGGAGAAGGAGTTTTAAAAATTGGCCCAAGAAATATCATATTCTTTTTCTTCTTCATTGGTTTTTTGCAAGCAAATATTTGCATACAAGAGGGAAAGCAAAATACCATCAAAATTATGGAAGGAGGATACGCTTGGGAAAAATATTAATGAAGCCACATAAGCTAACAAAAAAGGGATCAATAACAGTATCATTTCAATATTAATATCAATTTCTTGTCGTGTGATCAGCAATACCCGGTCGCATGGCTTGGTTCACGCGCCAGTTTTTTTAAATCCTGATTGATCCGTGAATCTGATCAAGGTGAAAGGAGGTAAGTTTTAAGAATTGCGCATGAATGACTGAAGGAGTTTTTTGAATAATTTAACGCTTAAGATTTCTATTTGAACTTTAAAGTATAGTGACATCTGACCGTGATGTCTTTTCAAATTCATGAATAGAAAAAGTTGTTTTATTTGAAATAAAATAACCATTTTATTTTAAGACAGCATTGAGATTGAAGGCGCTGAGGTCTTTGAACGCCAAAGGTTTATAACTTTGTTCACAAACTCCATTGTTAATTTCAACAACTATTTCTTCCTTTTATATTGTTTGAATACATACATTCTTTTAAGAGTTGAAAAAAGGTCTGCAAAGCTACACAATACAAGCTCCTAAAATTTTGGAGAAGGTTTGAACTACTCTTCTGACCAAAACACTTATAAAGATACATCGAAATATTTCTGTCATGTTTAACACGAAATCGAGGAGGGATTGTTATTCGAATTTCATTATTGCTATTAAGAGAAACAATAAGGTATAATCATCAACATGTTTATCCACTTTTGTCGTATTGACGTCCTTGTGCAATGTGAACACTGAACTCCACTGTCGACCCACCTTAATGATTTGCATACGACAGCATTTTGACACCACTGTGATTCGACGTTTCATTTTTTTTTTTAAATAACCTCACTTTTTCTATAATTTTAATTTATTGTTAAAATTTATTTATCCCGTCTTGATATACCAAAGAATCGATGGACTTATAATGTTGTTGTTTCGCCCTGCATTCCATTCTGAATAGTGAACTTCCTGGTAGTGATGTTTTTGGCCTTTAACACAGTTCTGAGCTGAGCCACTGATGATTTTTGACGTTCTGTGCAATGTTTGGGAAAACTATTTTTAACAATTCCACTATGCTTTCTGTAATCTTCTTACAGAAGTTTGCTGGCAATCTATACTAATATATAAAGCTGAAGAGTTTGTTCGTTTGAACGCGGTAATCTCAGGAACTACTGGTTCGAATGGTATAATTCTTTTTGTGTTGGATGGTGCCTTAATCGACTTAGACATTAGGCTACTTAACATTAAGCTGTGACCAGTAGCAGCGAAGAATCTGTGGAAAATGTGGAAAAAACGGCAAAAAATATACATTTTCCTGCGTTTTAACGCGCTTATCTCAGGAACTACTATTTCGAATGGTATAATTCTTTTTGTCTTAAAGCTACTTA
This sequence comes from Sphaerophoria taeniata, assembly GCA_943590905.1. Taxonomy (NCBI): domain Eukaryota; kingdom Metazoa; phylum Arthropoda; class Insecta; order Diptera; family Syrphidae; genus Sphaerophoria; species Sphaerophoria taeniata. Next base: position 35,140,098 of record OX016541.1, read on the forward strand.
ACATTAAGCTGTGACCAATAGCAGCGAATAGTCTGTAGAAAATGAAAAATATTAATTTTTCTGCGTTTTAACGCGCTTATCTCAGAAACTGCTTAATGAAATTGAAAAATGTTTTTAATAATGAATGATCCATTTATCAAGGAAGGCTTGAAGCTATATAAAATTAAGCTGCGACCAATAGGAGCGAAGAATTTGTGGAAAATGTGGAAAAACCGGCAAACAATACAGTACAATACAATCTGCTATATATATAAAAGAACGGCCTAATTTTTGTGTTCGTTCGCTAACCGGGCCCACTGGTTGACCGATTTCCCTAATTTTTTCTCTAACTGCAAGAGGTATTAGGGTAGAAGGTTTAGAAAAAATAAAATGTATAAGTACTTTTCAAATGCAATCAAATGACCAACGGTGCTAATGTTAAAAAAAAAAAATCACTACAATGAAAAAAAAAATTTGATCGATTTCAATTTTCGAAAATTGTCAAATCGAAAAATTTTAGAAAATTTTATATTTGCTATATGTACATATGTATGTACATATATGTATGATAGGATACATAAGTATGTACACACATATACATATGTATATGGACAAAGAAGAGATAATGAATTTCCCCCCTTCATCTGAGCCACAACCGGGATCAGCAAGTTCTTCCATATATCCCGGGGATCTCTGTCCGTAATTGCAAGAAGACCTGGCTATTCTTTCTATTCTACACAAATATTGGTGATGTTATGCAATTGATGGGCGCTGCAGATTTACATACATAATCGAGAATGTCGGTATCACATAGAAGATAAAATTTGGATAGCTCGAATTCCAAGTCTTAATCAATATGAAAAGAACGGTACAAAAGAACGAGGAACCTTTTGTTACTTCGATGCACAGACTTGGAGACGAATGTCCAAGGTTTTCCAAATCGATGCTAGGAAATCAGATAAATGTCCTAATATAAGTGCGTTAATGAACTTAAATGGACAATCTGTATAATAAACAAAATCGAAATCAAATCAAATCAAATCGAAATCCAGTTTCGCACCCTGAGGCTGTGTTCGTCGTGGTGTACATTCAAACATATGTATACAATCCCAGCGCAAATTTGGTTTGCAACGCTGTGTTCTACCATGAATTGTACCTCAAAAGACTTCTCGACCCGTTCCTCTTCGGTCATACAACTTGGTGCCCACTAGAGTCCATTTTGACTTCTGTAGAAGCTGCATGGACGAGGAGGAAGAGGAAACAGTCCAACACCTTCTATTTACATGTCCAACACTCTCCATTAGATGGAATAACTTTCTCGGTAATCCCTTCTTCGATAATACCAGTGAACTGGCAACGATCGACACAAAATGTCTCTCTAACTTCATTAAAAGCACGAATTGGTTTATTTAAGCTCATAACTCTCCCATGAGTATTTTGTGGTATAACAACGGATCCTTGAGGTCTAAGTGAGTCAACAACAACTAGACAGCCACTACAACCTAACCTAACCTAGAGTCTACCACGCTAAATTTTTTTTAGATTTCATATACCTATACATACATAGCTCAAGGTTATATCGTCTCCAGAATCGTCCTTCCTCACAAACAGGGAGAACTAAGAATTCAGAGTGCCATTGGCTAAGCACCCTGGTCTCAGATCCGTAGGTGAGTACTGGTAAGACTATAGTCTTAAAGCAGCAGTTTAGAAGTAATGCAATGATAACCTTTTAGGATATAAATAGCCTTGAAAGACTTAAGTAGGTTCTGTGGGCTTTGAGCAGCCGGCCGACTGCGTATTTCTTCTTCCATATTCTTATCGGCTGCTACTACATATCCAAGGTAATTGAACGATAGCACTACTTCGAATTCGTGCACCTCCACCTTAATAGTTGTTCTTCTACTATTGCTAACGTTTTCAGCAGACGGGCCACCATGAACTTAGTTAAGTGGGTTCCTTCCAATGTCGTCTGCGTATGCCAATAATTGGGTGGATTTGGTGACGACGATAGTCCCGCTGATAGATGTGCCAGAACCACGGATTGCTTTCTCCAACGATAGGTTGCCAATATTTTTTTGTTCAGAACATTTGTTTTTTTTTTTTTTATTCAAAGGATTTGAGAAAGAACGGTTGGACGAAGATTTAGTTATTGATTCAACACTTATTGCGAAACACCAATGAAAATTAAAAAAATATGTCCACGATTGGTTCGTACGAACTTGCTCCTGTATTACAAATGATCTTCTTCTTCTTATAAAAATGTATGTACATATGTATGTATATATCCAATGGAATCCGAAATGGCCCCTCAGATATTCGTGAAATTTTCATGGTAAATACTGTTTTATTCAGTGGTGGTTTCTGTGAAACAAAAATGTAAAAACTTCATGGAAGAGTGGGAAAACTGAAAAAAAACTGGAAAATCCAAACAAAGGGCAGATATTTGATTTTTTGCTTGGAATTTTTTGATTCAAAATGTGGTTTCGAATGGAAAATAGAAAGTTCTTGATGAAAAACTCGGAAGACTCACTGGTTTTCAATGGGAAAATCGAATGTAATTGTATGTGCAAACGGAAAAATGGAAAATTTTGGATTGGAACTCGGAAAACTATGCGAGTGCACGAATTTAGCATAGAGAGAGCATACAATTTAAGGTTGCAAAGCTAGGAAAAATTCAGATATGTAAATAGTTCTCTAATCAAGAAAAGCCGTGCTTCTCCCATGAATGCCCAGAATCTTACATCCTGTACAACACCATATTAAAATAATAAGTTATCTTTAACTTAACGCGGGCAAAGCCGCGGGTACCAGCTAGTGTGATATATGGTCAAGATTCATCAATTTGCATTCGCCCGTTTCCAATACCCGCAAACATACAAAAATACAAATCATTCCTATTTATAATATAAGTATGATGTATGATGATATTTGAAGTAGTATAATGGCACATTCAGCCATTTTGTTTTATCAAACAGAAATAGAATAGAACGTAAAGTGTAATTGACATTGATATCGATATCACAGCGACACAAAACCATCGTGCGCTTTTTGCCGTTTGACTTGGTAATTTACCATTTGAACACCAGTGTAGGTGTATATGTAGCTTTGAGATAAGAACATAAAATAATGGAAAAACAATATGGCTGAATTCTAATTCCAAATTTAACTTTGCTTTTTAAGAATTTTTTAGAACCTAACCTAAGATTGTCTAAATTAGGTTATGAAGGGTGAATCCGGTGAATGGTTCTCAACACACCACGAAACACAAAATAAAAGCTTTGAAGGCTTTCTCCAGGTAGTGTGATCGGGAGACATCTTAGACGTGGTTCAGATGAGCGCGCTTAAATCAGAATCAAATGTCAAATTGACGTCTTATGTTTTCTCTCTCGCTCTTATTTGCAAGAAATAGTCTGCAAAGTGAGGCAACCCTTTTCTGTAAATTAATGGGAAAGAGAAAAAAATAAGACGTCAATTTGAATCGCTCTCATGCAACCCGGCGGCGGTGCCGGCGGATCATGCTAAGCCCGAGTGGGCTTACTACCGAAATAAATAAACTTAAAATGTTTGAAATGGCTTACCTAACATTTATTCAAATAAAATAATAATATTTGACTATATTTTTTTAACTTATTGATTATTGCAATGCAGAGAGTGTACTGCGCTTTGTATTTTATGAAATTAACTTTTTTAACAAATCATTAAAATTGAGTTTGTTAGTCATATCGTAATAAACATGTACAATAGGAATGTTTTTTAGATTTGAGTCGATCTTGCAACATTGCTGATCTCAAATACGTTTTTGTCGGCGGAAAACAGACAAATTTCTTTCATTCGATCCTGTAATCGTTATACTGATAAGAAGAGAACCGAAGCACCCAAATTCTTGTTTAATTCAACTCTCTCTACTGTTTCAAATTTATTGCCCTGCTCGTCTTGTTTTTTTTTTTCAAAAGTTGTTTTCGCTAATCAATCGTTATTAATTATCATCATCTATGTGAGTCATCTTTTAAAAAATTAACAAAAACATCGATAAACTGAAAGCAAAAGGTTCCAGTAATTTGAAAAATCGTCCAGAATCTTTTTGGAATCGAAATTTCAGTGATGATATTGTTTGATCAAAAACGTCAAAGTGCGATTTTTGAAACAAATCTTTAGTTCTTTCTTTTCATTGTATTTTCGCCAAATTTTTTCAAATTTCGAATCACTATTTAAAACGTCGCATGCAGTAGCCCGTAACTCAGTGGTTAGGTGCGTTGGCTGCTAAGCAGATCGTCGTGGGTTCGAGTCCTACTCGGGCCATAGTTCTTATTTCATCTTTCACGGGTACTGCCTCTAGCGAAGAAATGACAAAACTTCCAAGAGTATCAATCTGTCATGAAAAAGTGCTTCTCAAATTTGCCGTTCGGAATCGGCGTTAAATTGTAGGTCCCCTCAATTCTTCACAGGCACTCAGAGAATTGTTGATGAGAATAAGTCACTTAGGCCTTGGCTTTTCAAGAGCTGTCGCGCCACTCTATTTATTTATTTTTTTTTAAAACGTCAATGGCTTTTTCATAAGATTTTGTCTGATTTTGGCAATGATTTGCTCAATTCTTTCCATCATCCATGTCCTTAGTATTGCTTTATGTTTAATAGTTTCAAATTGAATATACAAACCTTTTTTTTGAAATTGCCTACCAATTTCAAGTGGGTACAGCTTCGCAGAACCCATATATTTTTCTCCAGGCCTGCGTTCATAGAAGTTGCCGAGATGAAATTGTTTACAGATTGAGACTGCTGGCAGACTGTTTCTTTTTCATCATTGTCCACAAACGTTCTGCAAAAATCATTTGAAAAGACGCACATTGACATGGCTAGATAACATCAATTGTGGAGCTATTTTACTGTATGATCAAGTTTCAAGAACAACAAACATTTTGAGATATAGGCATTCAACTACCATACATGAACTCACTTATTTTAGAGCCTACCTACTGTTAAGTAATATTTTTTTTTTGTCATATGGCCCCTCTACTTCTCTGTAATATCTTCAACAGCAAGTTAACAGTGTTTTAAGCAAACTGTTTTGTTGAAAGCAAAACCAGACGGATATGTCTAAAAGAACTTTAAAACTGAAACGGTGCGTCGGGCCAACTACATAAATGCTTGTAATGCTGGCTAAAATTTCATTATTTTCTAACCTTATAACTTGGGTGGATAGTGTAACGGCACTATAAGCCGATACATGAACTGTCCGGAGATAATCGTTACTGTTTTGAACTTCAACTATAAACTTAGTTTGTGATTTGCATATATGTTTAATATTGACCATTGATGTTAACAAGTTTTACTTCGCAAGGTGGTTAGTAATATTGATACGAGTTTTCATATTCATAAAATTAAAGCAAATTTCAAATTTCTCAGCAACTTCAAGAGGAATGCACATCAATTAATCTTATAAATAAAAACAATTAATTAAAATAAAGTGTTCTTTTGTTCTGGATTTACTTGTTAGCAAGCACCGCTTATGCTTTAAGTCGTTGACACGTTTGAAAGGTTTTTGGTAGCTCCTCTGAATACGACATAACGTAAATTCTCTTTGAGATTATCAGATTCAAAAACGATTTGTCGTCCAATAAATGAGTTTTCGACTCGAATCTGTAACTTTTATCAAACTAAAATGAAATCTGTACTGGGTACTGTACGGGGGAATTGTAGTATAACTTCAACTTTCAAATTGCTTAAAAAAAAAAACTTAATTTCGTTTGGGTGGAATTGTATAGTCAATTGTATCTTTTAATAATTGAAGTAAAAAATTCAGTAAGTGGTAGACCTGATCTTAAAACACAAAATAAATCTAGACCACGAAATACGGACTTAATAGGAATCAAATGCTCTCGGCTTGATGGTTGCGTGAAGATGAGTGTCATAAATACAGAGCAGACAGTTTGAGTAAGCTACTTAAAATTTTGATAAATTCTATAAACATTCGATTAGTTGATAAAGATCATTAAATTATTGCTAATAATTGGCTCTATGCCATTATTAACTTAAAAACTGAAACAAAGCCTAAAATTCAGAATGCTTACCAGCCAGCGGCGCGGCGGCTTTATTGAAAGTCTGGTATCTTAACCGACCGCGACGGGTGTACTGCCGTACTGCCTTCTGAATTGTTTGGTGAAAAAATCTCATTCTCATTGATAAAAAAAAGAAAACTCAATCATCTATTTGAAAAGACTTTTCGTCTTCAACATCACAGAACTTTTAGCATCCTTGAAGAGTGTCGGGCGCCAATTAAAGGTGAAAGAGCAATGTTTTGATTCAAAACTATGTAATTTCAAATTAACGTTTGCCAACATTTTATTCAAAAAATATTTCTGTTTCTTGAGATGACAATAATTAGAAAGCAAAAATCACAAATTCAAATTTTATTGATCACTTTGGAACAACACTTAACTGACATAATGGATGTTTCATCTATTTCACTTCGCATTCAAAAGTAGAAATCAACCAAAAAGATATGCACCCGATTTGTTGAAAAAAAAAACACAAACAAAAACCAGAAAAAAAATATTTAATTTAATCACCGAACCACTCTTCTTGAACAAAATGAATACAATGCGTTGGGTTCTCAAAGCTACAACTCTATAAAGCGTAGACGCACTTACTCAGTACACAAATCATTGTGATATCAATATAACCTACATAATATGTAGAAAAAACAAACCTTATTCAAGTTCAGTGGCGGTTCAAAAATAATTTTAATAGTTAACATAAAATAAATTAAATAAATAAAACAAGTTAAAACAAAACAAACAAGCAAATAATATACCAGATGTTGGACTTTCAATTTCTGACCTCAATTTTTTGGTAGTAGGTATGCAAATTTAAACCACAAACTTTTTGTTCGATTGATTGATTAATATTTGATTTGCATTGCATTCCAAATGTAGGACGATCGCGTATTTTATGCCAAAAGAGGAGAAAAACTTCATTAATTTCGGTTCTTTCTTTAATGACACGCATTTTGGGACTTGGACTTTAGGAATCTGTTCGTTGAAGTAGTTTTAATATCCGTAGGGCTTCCGCGGCTTACTTGGGATGTAAGAAAATGAAAATAAAATGTTAGTTTGAAGATCTTGCAATGTAAAACAGGGAAAAGCTTCCAAAAGAATGTAAAGCAAACCTCATATACATAAGAGTGGCTTTTTTTATATCGATGTAAAGATTGCTGCTAGCAGAATTCTATATTTGATGACAAGTTAAAGTTTGAATAGTTGAATCAGTAAGGAAAGGAAGTAAATTTCAAGGCTTGATGCCTTTTAAGGCAAGAGCTGATTGTAGAAACTTTTCCCTTACTTTTTCCTGGAATAAATCTCGTATCTCAACTAAATTTGTTTACTTTTTTAATGTGGCGAGTATTCAAATAAAAACAAAAGATATTTGCTAACTTTAAATCACACGTTAAATAAATATACCGCAATTTTGTGGTTACGCTATAATTAAGGAAAGATCTTAAACCATATGCCAGTGGCATGCACAATCTTGGGTCCTAAAATCCACAGTTTTATTGCTATTGGACTTAAATAATGAAAATGCTTAGTTTGTCACACTAAGAATTGCATTGAACGAATTTTGAAAAGAGAGCTTAATTGGTAGATTTCAAGAATTCAAAAAGTTTAGCCTCGAAAATCATTGGAAAAAATTGAAATTTTGGCAATTTTCTTTTACAATACCTGGGGGGTTCATGTTGACTTTTAAAACATACTAGAAACGCCACTGGAAATCCAAATTTGTTCTTAGTTTTGGTATTGAAATGTATTTTGTAACCTTAGCAGACCATTTTTTCTTCAAGATTGTCAAGACCTAAGTACTGAAACGTGTGTTATCGTTTAAACGCTATCGAAATGGAACATACCGGATGTTAGATCTAACCTATACACAAATATATATCTAGAGAATGTTTTTTGGTTTACGAAATTAGAACAACAAGATCAGCAAAAATTGTGCAAAGCTCTTTTTTGTTCGCAGTATAAATTCGATTTTTGACGAGATTTCGCTGGTTTTACTCGATTTACGTCGCAGCTTAGACTTTGGAAGAATATTTCTACTTAAGATCAAAATTTAACAGTCTAACTTAATTCGCTTTGTCCAAATTACAATAAGGAACGTTTTTTGACCCTTAAACAGACCTTGTGAGTTAATAAACATTAAACGACAGTTCTTCGAAAAACTAAGTCTTTTGTTGACAAATTTTTGAACCGGAAACATTAGATTGAAACGGAAAAACTGTAAACAAGTCAAATATCATTCAAATTTAAGTGACAAACGGTTTTTAAACTTTTCAAAAAATTTAACAGTTCCAACTTAACACTTTCCGGAAAACGAATTAAAATTTTGAACTCACCTAATTCACCGGGATATTCCTGTTGGGCTTGCAAATACAATCTCTCCGTCCACCAAGCCTCTTGTGAAGCTGGCGGTGAACTACTGCCACTATTATTGTTTGGGGGGTCAATCATTCCCCCCTTGTTGTAAATACCAACGCCACTGGACTGGCCCCAATCTGCCGCCGATGATACGGACGATGTTGAAGTTACCGGTCCGGCGGCGGTGGAGCCAGTATAGACTGCCGTCGTTGTACCGGTTGGCAGATGCATTCGATGACAACAATTTTTGGGAGCTATTTTGACGGTTTTTTATTAAATCCAATTGACAATAAAACACTTTGAATTCAGTAGTTTTGTCGCACTGTATCGAGTATCTTGAACAACTGAACCGATTAGTCACTATTATAGGTACCTACGCCTTGGCAACACTTTCGTTTTTTTTTTTTTAATCAGACTTAAAACATTGATTTACTATATTTGGTGTAAGTTAAAAGGGGCAACAAATATTTTTGTAAACAAACTTTTCGAAGGTTTACCGCTAGTCATTCAACAAAGTTATCACATATGAGCCGCGTTCCGAATCAAACTTCAATAAAACAAACATCAACAATACATCTTGACACTTAAGTATTTTTTATTGAGACTTCTATTTAAACCAGACAAAACTGATTCATGAAATTCGCGGAACCACCGACTTCGAACCGGTATTGCTTAAATACGACGACAACGACGCGACGGTGACGACGTGTATTTCCACTTTTGGCAGATTATGTTTTTTTAAAGCCAAACACAAAATCCGTCACAGCAAAAGCTTCTGCTTCTTCCGGTTTAATAAAATACTAATCAGCTGTTTTGAATAAATTAACGGTAGTGCAATAAGAATCATTGAACGTCAAAAAGTTTGGATTTTCCCGCAATTTCTTGACGTTTATATTTTATAACACTTGAAACATTGCGCGATGAGTGAGTAATTCATCAACCGGCAGCGCCGAATCGAAGCTATAAGCTGCATCAACGTTCGACTCGCAGTTCAAACTAACTGGTGGTTTCGTATTCTGACAAGAGGCTTAGAGGCGACTTGGAGAAGTTTGAATTCAAGTTTGAACCGCCTCTTTGGATGAATTCGAGAGAGAGAGTCAATTCAGCGTTTCAATTTATAACACACACATTTCTCCAACCGAATGATTTTGGAGAACAAAGTCCGCCTGCGAGCTGAGACAGCTCACGTTCGTCGTCGATGAGGGTTGGTCGACTGTGTCGAACTTCATTGTTAAGACGTCGAAGTGGCTGGGGTCTTTTAGCTAGCCACTTGTGGTTCGTTTTGTGGACTTGCTTGTGTTGGGTTCGGTTATCTTGTTTTGATCTTATTTTTGTTTTTTTTCTTTTGTATAATTTTTCTTGTTGGAAAAAAAGAAAGAAAATGAGTGGTGGTTGTGAAAGTAGTGGTTTTCTTATACATTTTTATATCTATGAGGTGCTTGCGTGCGCAGTGATTGGTAGAAGAAGTTTCACGGTGTTTTTTTTTCCTGTGTGCAAACTCTATGGAGGCGGGACTGTTTTAGAAGGGGGAAAATGGAAGTTGTGATGATAACGATAAAATCTGAGGTTTGTGTTTTATTTCGGCTGCTGCGAGTTTCTGTGCGGGAACATCATTACTCGGATAACGGAAATAATAAGGGCAATGATGTCGATGAAAAAAGGTTTTGCTGTTTATGTAAAGTCAATCGAATGTTGACAAGGTCAAATGTGACGAAAAATGATGAGCTGCTATCAAACTCGACGGTTCTCAAAAATTTTCATTACAGAGGTTTGATTTGTTTTTGTTAATTTTGTTTATTAAAACAATAGATTTGGTTCGACAGCTCCGAGAGGCCCGGGAATTCTTTATCCTTCAACAACTCCTGGGTGCGTGAGGATTGAAGGATGAATTGTGAAGAGGAATTCAAAATCTAGAAAAACGGAACCTTTACGCATGGCTCTGCATTGATAAGCGGTTCCATACATTGAATTTAAATCAAAAAAAGTGTGTTGAAGACATAGGCGACAATTTTTATTCCTTAATAAGGGCCACCTTTGCCATTATGTTGGATATATATAACATCGTTTAAATGTCCGCCTCAGCTTCTCTTGAAGGCTTGCAGCCCAATAGTCAATTGGACAATGATGCGGCCAGCCCACAGCAAACAGTGACTTTATCGGGGCGCATTAGATGCATTTGGATCCATGGCGATTTGCATTATCTCAAATTTGACAATTTTGTTTGTTTGTCAACATCGGCAATGCAGGTTCTACAAGTTTTAGTTTAGTTTAGTTCTGATCTTTATTCATTTAATTTTCATACATTACATAATTTAGTTCACAATTAGAGCATGGCGTTAGCCGTCAGCCGAAAAAAAGAGAATTATATTATTTTATTTCGAACTGAAAGGAAATAGTTGTTTTTATAATACTGTAATCTAATAACATAATAACGTCTCACTGATAGTTATAATTTAAGAGCTAATCGGAAACTTTCATTTAATTTGGGAGTGGTATTTCCATGCAGTTTTAACGTAGCTGACTAGAGTCGACCAGCTATTACTTATACTTACTTTCTTAAGGTGGCGCTACAGTCCGTTGTGGACTTGGGCCTCAATCAACAGTCTCCGCCAGCCAGCTCGGTCCCTAGCTAGCTATCTCCAGTTTTGCTCTCCAATTTGATTGAGGTCCTCTTCCACTTGTGTGGGCCACTGGAGTTGCGGTCTTCCTCTCCTTCTACGTCCCTCGGGAATAGTGTCGAAGGCTTTCCGGGCCGGAGCATTGGTGTTCATCCGTTCTAAATGACCGAGCCATCTGAGTTTCTGGACCTTGACCCATCTGGCTAAGTCCTTGTCGCTTGTCGTTGTACAACGTGAAAAGTTCGCTGTTGTATCTTCTTCGCCATTCCCCTTCAATGCACACGGGACCAAAGATGACCCGAAGAACTTTCCTCTCGAAATAGCCTAAGGCACATTCCTCCGATTTTGTCAAGGTCCATGCTTCTGCACCATACAGCAGGACTGGGATGATGAGGGTGTTTTACATGTTGTACCTTAGTTGCTCGAGAGTTAGAGTTATTCTTCGTCTGATCTCGGCGCTAAACCCATTTTTGCCGCTTCTCTCTCAATTCTCACAAAGACGCCATTGACAACACGCTGTGTTCTTCTCTGTCTGTTTCCGAGGCCTGTTGTTGCTTCGCAACTAAGTGTTTTTCTACGTAGTCGGGAAGTCACCCCGACGTACAACCCCCAACCTGGAGTACCAGGCACATGATGTGACTCCAAGTGCAAGAGCCGGAGAAATCGCTCCTTTTACGGCCGTAGCCGCAGCCCGTAAAGGTGTTCACCAAGTAGTTCGGCCTAACTGGCGCGCCGTTTAAAATAGTTATTAGTTCATCCATAGTTAGACTGAATTTATTCCAGTGTACACGTCTAATGGCATTTAAAACGGCTCCGATAAAATGTAACGTCCTCTGCTGCGTGTCGATTACACAGTGTACATTCAGTCGCTGCAATGGGTCATATAGTTTAGGTGTAAAAGCTCTTCCCTTGCTTTAATGACTTTGGAAATAGTACCTATCTATACTGTTGTTGTCGTGAAAATAATTGCTTAATAGGTTGTGATCCAGTACTCGACTTTGCTTTGCTCGTTCATGGAAATATTCAAATTTTGTTTCCTTAAAAATGTTTCAAAGGGAATCCAAGGTTTCTTCCAATCTTTCGGGGTTTCAGGTCATGTTCGAAACATAATCTTGACTACTCGCCAAAGAACTGGGACTTGCGTTGCATGATATGCGAGGCCACTATTTAAGACTTTTTCAACATCATCATATTGGACAACTCCCCACACCTGTGCAGCATAACACATTATAGATCTTACTACCGTTTCAAAAAGTTTGTATTTCACCACTTGCGACGTTCTTTTTACCAAGGAGCCCTTTCCAGTTGCAGTTAATGGCCATTTTAGCATCATGTAATTTGGCTCTGAAGTGTTTTTCAAGAGGGTTTGGGAGTCAAGATTACTCCTTGATACTTTTATTCTATGACTTTTTCAAGTTCCTCACTTTCCCATCCATAGCGTTTCTTCTGGAGGCGTTTCTGAAAATCATAATTTTTGATTTTTCGGTGTTTACCTTTAAATTCCATTTACAACAGTATTGCTGTTACTTGTTGGACATGACCATGAGGTGCACCATATTTGCCGTTTCTGGCAGTAGGACGATGCCATCTGCATACATTTTTTTACACACTATCAGAATTGGTCGTAAAGGCTTATAGCAAGCACCATATTGCGACCAATGGTTTGCCAATACAGGGACTGTGTTAGATATACCACCGGCTCATCACTTACTGTGCTGTTAGTTGTTAGTATGCACATAACGAAACTTTTACAAATAACACAACACACATAAATAATTAACATTAAATAAAGAAAAAACATGACAAAATCAACATAAAACAATTAAGAAAGTGGAACACTGGTTATTAAAATTGTTTTGAGTTGAATTTTACTTAAATTAAAATCAAAAAGTTTTGAGTTCCAGGTAGACATTTGATGGTTATTCCATTGAAATCAATTCCTCCTGGAAGAGATGTAGTGATGTCATCAAGGAAGATCGAAAAAAGCAAAGGACTCAATAAGCACCCTTGTTTGACGTCCATTTTTGTATCAAACCAGTAAGACAATTGTTTCCCATCCCAAAATGCCGCTTGGTCTTGTTCGTGCATACTTTGCAACACTTTAAAGATCTTCGTTGAAACTCCTACATTGCTTAGTTTAAGGAATAAAGAATTCCTGTATATCCACAAAAAAGCGTAGGTAGGCCGTACCTATAGCTTTTTTCTATTATCAAGGTATGTCTTAGCTATACTTGTTAACGTGAAGATGTTATCCACAGTGGATTATTCTTTGCGAAAGCCTGCTTGATACTCACTAAGAAGTCCATTGATTGAGAGGTAGAGCAGAGAAGATTTTCCGTACTTCCTTTTTTAAGATTGGGAAGATAATGCTTTTTCTGAAGTTTTCTGTCACCACAACTACATCGAAAATGTGATTAAAACATCCAGTAAGGAATTTTTGGAATTTATTCGTAGAGTAACTCGTAGGGTATACGGTCTATTCCTGGAGCCTTATTCAGCTTGCAAGCGTAAAGTGCATTTTTTCCTCTAAAAGTGTGATCGGCACATCTAGTTCCACATTTTCTATGTAGAAAAAAGCAAATAAGTGATGATTTGGGTTACCAGGAGAGTTTAACAAGATACAAGAAAGTATCCTGCTAAAACCTAAGCTTTTACTTGTACAGCTATTATTTACTTCCCTGTTATTTAATCTTCTGGCTAGCTTCCAAAAGTCACGGCTGTCTCTAACTTTATTTAACTCCTGCGTAAGACTTTGCAAGGTTCTACAGGTTCTACAATAAAGCACCACTCACATGAGCACACCAACAAACGACCAACAAACGACAAATAAAGGAAAAAAAATGTGATTTATGGTACGTTTGAAGCCCAATTTCCTAACAAATTCTCAACAAAACGATAAAAATATGTATACTTTATAATATATGACTTATTTGCATACATTAATTTTTAAATCTCAAATGTTAATAAATTTGAGAATTTGAACTGCCAAATTCTATTCGCATTCCACAACATCCACACTCACGATGAACAAAATGTTCGCGCGTACCTATAATAACCTCAAAAATCATTCTTTCTATGTGTTTTGGTTTTTCATTCGCGACGAACTAAAACTCTCATAATCGACGAATATTCGTTCATTTGTTGGTCGTTGTTCGTGCTCATTTGAATAGTGCTTAAGAAACAGTAAGAAGAAGAGCGAATAAAAGTTTAGTTTTGCTGCGTTTTAATTGAGAGAAAACTTCATGCATTTTCAATTTCCCAATAAAACACCTCATTGAGCTTCCAAGTGCCAAATCTAGGGTGGTAATAATAATTGTAATTATTAGTTCCGCTTTCTCTCTATAGGTGACGCTGGGATCAGTGGCAAAAAATCGAAATGCTGAACATTTTTTTACAAAAATGCATTTTCCCAGAGAACGGAATGACATACGAAGGTAATTTAGGTGCCATGTGAAAGCTTATAAGATTCCCTTCACATTTTTGTTCTCAGTTCCACAATCACCCAATAGATTTCAAAACGTTGAAGTTATAACGCTATCTGTAGGGCGATAGAGGGTTTAATGTCCGAATTCTGCCTTCAGAACATTTCCTACGGTTTAAGATCGCCAGGGCGCTAAATTTTCCCGGGTAGCCTATATCAAATGATACACGTTATTTCGCATTCTATCAGTCACTGAAAACCAAAACTATCTACAAGATCTGGTTACCGAGTTATGATCCTAATAACGTTAGATGAAAAAGCGTTTATGAAGTCGGCTACAAGTAGATACAAGTTACGTTCATTCTTAAAGGTGGAATTTCTTTCATATATATCTAAAATTGGAATTGTTAAAATCTTGTTCTTTACTGAACGACAACACTAGAAGAAATCCGTCGAGAAAACTGCTCCAATTCTAGAACCTCCATAAAAAGATCTCTGCTTTTCACGCTTGGTTTTTTTGTTTTTTTTGTTTTTTTTTGTTTTTTTTTAAATAGTAGATACATATGTCAAAGATTTTGGAATCCTGGACAACACAATATCGTCCTGTCATATATTCTTGGCATTTTTTAAACATAATAATAGTATGAAATGCTGAAAACCATGAATGATAAAAATTGAAAAAAATTATCTGCGCCAAAATTTGAGCACTAAACTCATTTCTCTTTTTTTTTGTGTTTCCAAAAAAACATTATTTAATCGTGGTTTCAAATTGTTACCACCCGATCAAGCAGTTTTTAAAATGCACAAATTTTCTTATCATATTGCTTGTATGCTTAACATTCCTAGTAAAACCACTAACCACCAACCAGGAGATTGAGAACGCTAATCATCCTCATGCTACTTATTAATATATCCATGTGAACCTGAAATACATAATTGCGTTTATTATTTTAATGGACAAAAAAAAACAATATTTTGATATTTAGCTTAAATATTTTCTCAGATCAGCGATTCAACCGCTTATCAGCTAAGACAAGCCTTTCTGTCTGATGAAAAAACAAAAATCAAGTGGTCACAGCCAAAACACAAAAACAAACCAGAACAAAGCGTGTGTAGCTAGCTATCAAAACAAAAACACAAGTTATTATTATTGCTTCAATTTCATAATAATGCACGTACATACTGTGGGAATTTTGTTATCAGTCAGTAGGTATAGTATATTGTATAGCGTAGTGTGTTATTCTTGTTCATGCCTCTTAAAGGTATCATTGAAGTTTATTTTAAGAGTTGCATACGGAAAATGTTATTATTTCCATCAATATAATCTTCTAGGCTATATTCCACTTCTCAGGACCGATGTTTGACTTATGATAAATATTCAAATATTTAAATTATAATATATTATAAATAAAAATAAACGAGCACGTCTGTTGGACTTCCAAGTGACCCTTTGTTTATTTCCATTACTTGTCGCAATTGGAATATCAGTTGTGGGAAATATCACGTCATGGGAACTCTGGAAAGCGAAAGTAAATTTGTTATCCACTCTCGGTACGGCCTTCTTAATCTGAAAGAAATACATGATATCTGGATTTGAGTACCTATAAATTGAGACTTGTTTTATTTTAAAACGATAAGGTCTTTTTATGAGATTAACTGTAGCTGATTTTTCTCATTGGGATTTAGTTCACAAGCTACTTACTACTTATCACTTAAGTTAGTTGCAATGTAAGTACACAAATTTTCTTGGACCCATATTGACTGAAATTTTTTGAATTATATCACTCTTGTTTACTTAGCCCAGTATTGCATTGGCGTAAGTTGATTTGTTTATAACCTACATACAAGTCATAACGGTCTCCATTTTTGTTGATTGATGGAGACTATAATTAAACAGTGCAGTGTCGTAGCACTGCACCCCCTGTTTTGCGGGGGGGGGGCAAACATATTTTTAACGATAACATTTTTTTTAGAAATCAAATCATGCGTTAGAAACACAACATTTATGTCAACAACAAGATACAAGTGAGTAAGAGTAACTATCTATTGTTAAACTCCAGATGACCTTTCAAAACACCTATAATTTGTTTTTTTTTTTCGATTTTTTGTATCGTAACGCAAAAAGAAAAATTTACCCAAACATAACGATTGCGTCTTCGTGGTTTAAATTAACGAATATCAATAAAAAATTCAAAGATTCATTAGTTTTATTAAACACATACCTATTAAATCAGCCTTATCACGAATAAATTTTCCCTGGAATTTTTTCCCAATTTGGGAACTTTGCTATCATGAATAATTTTCGAGAATGGGAAAAAAACTTAATTTCGAAAAATTCGTATCGCCAATAAATTTTTTCCAGGGAACTTTTTCCTTATTTGGAACAGAATTTTCCCCAAGTTAGTTGTGAGAGAAAAACTTTCTGTGCATCACCATGAAGTGAATTGGAAGACTATTTCCTTTTTTCTTTGTTGGGGAGAAGGGCAGAAGTCGTGGGGCTAAAGATCAACTCGGAAAAACTTAAAGGATCATCCGTGGAACTTAATTATCAATCCAAGTAAATATTTCTGGAAAACTCTTTTAGCTTAAGGACCAAGCTTCGACTGTAATGCTTCAATGTTGAATCCGTGTTGCTTTACGTGTGCAGCACTTGGGAAGTCCCAGACACTGCCACAATAATGCTTCAAACGTTCGTTAATAGATGTCTCAGAAATATCTTGAGGATTTTTTGGCCCCACCGTATCTCAAATGCTGAACTTCATTCGAGAACAGGTCAGGAACGCAGAGTTTATTATACGAAGACGAAAGTAGCTGTGGATTGGCCACACGCTTTGAAAAGCAGACTGCCATGAAGTTGAACCCGCTTACACAAGAAAGCATAAGTTGGACGGCAGGCAATTGGCTTGGCGATGAACAGGAATTAGTACGACGATGGTGCATAGCATAGTAGAAGAGACCCTATGTCCCGTAAAGGAAACACCACCAACCGACGCGACGTAATAAGTGAATAGCTTGGGTAAAATGCGTCTTAATAACAAGAGGCAGTCTTACTTCCAAATGTACATATGCACGTTTATTTCGGCATCAAAAATAAATTGAATTAACAAATATTGTCGTTAAAGATCATGAATTTCCCAGATAGGCAAAAGCAAATGATATGCGAAAAAAAGATAAATAAGCCATCTATCAGTCACTGAGAACTAAAAATAACTGCAAGGTCTGGTTACCGAGGTATGATTCCAAATCTACTTTTCTTTAGTTCTCTTGAGTATTGGACTTTGTTTAAACTGAATGATTTTCCAAAGCCAGATGAGGGTGAATCTCGCAAAATTTGGATACGAAAAGATCTGGAAGCTCAAGCAATAATTGGTTTGAATGTTGATCAGAAGATAGCGTTGAAGATATCATCGTGTAGTTCTGCATCACAGATGATCGACAGATTAGAGCAACTGTATAGTCAGAAGAGTCAAAATTCAACAGCAATGCTACAGCAACAATTTTTCGGATTTAAATTTGACGAGTCAAAGACTATTGCTGAAAATTGTCTGCAGATTGATGATCTAGCGCAAGAACTCCGTTCAAATGGAGAAGAAGTGAAGGACACATGGATTATGTCCAGAATTTTAAATCCTCTGCCAGCTAAGTACGACTATTTTCATGCTGCTTGGGAATCAGTTGCAGATTCTCAAAAATCACTGCAAAGATTACGAGAACGTCTTCGAGAATCCGAAGCTTCAAGTAGTGCTTTAATCGTAAAGCCCGAACAATTCAAGAAAGATTATTCAAGAAAGAACACCTACCCAATGACGAGGACAGAAAATGAAAGAAAATCTAAAGAATTCGAAAAGAAATGTTTTAAATGTGGTGAACTTGGACACTACAAACGCGATTGCAGAAACAAGTCAAGTCCAGATTACATAAATTATTGCAGAAGAAACTACAATTGTAATAAGTGTCAGAAGAAAGGACATTTTGCAAGTGAGTGCAAGTGGAAAACGCACAGTGAAGAGAAAAAGGTAAGATCTTTTATTACTCTTGCTTTATCGTCCACTCTTGAAAATGTTCGGACTGAACGAGATGACCAATGGATACAAGATAGTGGTGCAACACATCACTTGACAGGAAATCTTAGATGTTTGTCAAACATCAGACCTTTAGATTGTCCTGTACTAGTTGAAATTGGTGATGCAACTAAATTAGAAAGTGTTTCGTATGGTGATGTTCATTTGGAATAGAATGGAATCCCATTGTCTTGAAAAATGTTTTATTTGTACCAAAATTAAAGTTTAATCTTTTTTCTGTAACCACAGTACTCGACAAAGGCTACACACAACAAGCAACAGCTGAGACATCTTTTATTATGGAAGATAATGAAATTGTAATGGTAGCGAGAAGGTATGGGGGTCTTTTTGAAATGACATTTAGAAGAAGAAAGGAATATAATTTATCTGCTGTAAGCTTAAAGCTATGGCATGAAAGACTGGCACATCAGAACATTTGTCACATCAAAGATATGTTGAAGAAAAACAACATACCATTTATTGATGACTGGAATAGTCAAGTATGCGAAGGTTGTATTTTTGGAAAACAACACAAAGTATCTCATCCAAAGAATGACAAAATTGCTAAGAATGCATTAGATAAAGTCCATGTTGATCTATGTGAAAAGAATGAAAGATCTCTTGGCGGTGCAAAGTATTTCTTATACTCTTCAAGGATGACTTTACAAAATTTCGAACGGTATATTTTTTGAAACAAAAATCAGAAGCAGTTGAAAAGCTTCAACAATTTTTGAATCTTGTCGAAAATCAGTTTAAAAGAAGAGTAAAAGTTATAATGTCAGATAATGGAAAAGAGATCAAGAATGTAAGAAGTAAGCAAATTTTTGAAGAAATGGGTATTTTTCATGAAAGATCAGTAACTTATACCCCACAATAAAATGGAAGGATTGAAAGAGAAATGCGTACCATAGTTGAAGCAGCAAGGTCAGAGATCTATGCCAGAGATCTTGAAACATCTTTATAGGCAGAAGCAATCAATTATGCAGTTTTCACAATAAACCAAACAGGAAAAAGCAATGAAGCTGGTAAAACACCTGCTGAATTATGGTTTGGTCGCAAGGTGAATCTCAAGTCGTTGAAACCTTTTGGATGTCCGTGCTATATGCTAACACAAGAAAGGTATTTTTGTTGGTTATGACATTGAAGAACATGGATACAGGATTTATTTCCCACAAAAGACATGTTGAAGTGTCATGTAATGTGATTTTTGATGAAACAAGTCCAACAAAATCCAATTTTATTGTGAATAGCAAAAATCAAGACAACGTAAAAATTCAAGGAGGAGAAATAATACTAACTAAATTTTTACAGAATGAAGAAAAAGAAATAGATAATAAAGATAGTCAAGCAGAACAATCAGAAGAATCAATTGAAAATACAAATATAGAAGATCAGGAACAAATTGAAGAACTAAGTCATGAAGAACAACAGCAACGACAGTCATCTCAGGAGGAGTATTTTGAATGTCAAGAGGTACAACCAAATCAAGAAAAGAATCAAAATATGTTATACAAAATTCGAAATCGTCAAACTATCAAGCCACATCCAAAGTATAATGACTATGCAATGATTAATGAAGTTGAAGAAGTATCTGTAAAGAATGCACTGAAAGATCCGGGATGGAGAAAAGCAATGGAAGAAGAAATCAAAGCAATGAATGACATGGAAGTCTGGGAATTAGTGACTCTACCCAAAAATCGAAAACCATTAACATGCAAGTGGGTCTTACGAGAAAAAGCTGATGGACGTTTGAAAGCGCGAATTGTTGCAAGAGGTTTCGAACAAATTCAGGGAATAGATTACAACGAAACATTTGCTCCAGTGGCAAGGTATGCAAGTATTCGTTTACTCTTAAGTCATGCTGCTACCAAAGGTCTAGAAGTTCAGACTTTTGACATAAACACAGCATTTCTTAATGGAAAGTTGAATGAAGAAATTTACATGTTACAACCTGAAGGATTTGATGATGAGTCTGGACGAGTTTGTCGACTTAAGAAAAGTCTGTATGGATTAAAACAAGCTCCAAAAGAATGGAATGTAACATTTACTCAAACCCTGAAGAGACTACAATTGAAAGACACGGATGATGACCCTTGCATATTTTATAACGAAGACAAATCAGTCATTCTTGGAATATTCGTAGACGATGGAATTATTATTAGTCAAGACAAAAGAAAAATTCACCAAATATTGTCAGAAATATCGAATAATTTTAAAATGAAACAAACTATACCAAAAGAAGGACAAATATATTATCTTGGAATGGAAATTTATTTTAAACAAATGGAATTATGGTAACACAGCAAAATTACACGAATAAAATTTTAAATCGTTACGGATTTACTGAAGCATATCCTGTTCAAACGCCAATAGAACCAGGAATGCTAACTGAAAAGCATACAAATGATGAACCATTAAAGAACAAACCATATCGCGAAGTTATCGGAAGTTTATTATATTTATCAACAATATCAAGACCGGACATAAGCTTTACAATAAATTACCTGAGTAGACAAGTCAATAATCCTAAAAGATCTCATTGGAAAATGATCGAACGTGTCTTAAGATACTTGAAAGGAACAACAAGTTGCGGGATACATTTTAGCAATGAAAAAGCAAAACTACAAGCATATGCAGACTCAAATTATAGTGGAACAGAACCTGACATGATTTCAACAAGTGGAATTCTTGTTTACTACGGTGGACCTTTAGTCTGGATGGCCCAAAAGCAAAGTGTTGTGTCAATTTCATCAGCGGAAGCAGAATATCGTTCAGCAGCCAGTTGTATACAAGAAGTTTGATTTTGTAACCAGCTTAATAACTTGTTTTTTATTTTAGTTTACTTAACTTAGAATTTTGTTTATAAAATTTTGTCTGAAAATATTTTCATTCTCTCTACAACTGCTTACTGAAATAAACGTTCGTTACTTTATATTATATGAGCTGGCATTATTTAATTAATAAACCAATAAGACAACAAGTTCTTAACTTCTTGTATTCCTATATAAAGTATGCACATATGTACATATGTATGTACATATCTTCTGATGCAAATTCCTCGGTAACCAGGGCTAGGAAATGAGTTTGGCTTTCAAAAATAGGCTTGGTATAATAGGTACTATCAAATATATCTGTAAAACTAAGCGAAATCGATTTTTTCTTGATGTGAAATCCCACGATTTGATTTATTTTTATTTGAATTTGACACAAACAAAATATTTTATTTAAATTTGAAGCTTTCAAAATAACTTCGAAAATCATTGAAATATTTTAAGGTTGGTATAATTTCTTTCCGGGGAAATAAAAGTTCTTGGGAGATTCTCGATGGGAAACTTCTGTTCCGGGGTAATATTTGTTTCCCTGGGAAAAAAAGTTGCCATAAAATAGGGGTGAATATCTAAGAGACGATTTTTCAATTTTCAGATATAAAAGCAGATAGTGTTAATTCGACAAATAACAAAATATTGGGTTTTTCAATCGTCAGATAGACTTTATCTGACGAAAAACGCTCTTATTTATTCGACCGATGAATACTCAGATAAGTTTATTTGCCAGTTTGTTATTTTTATTTTTGTTCGATGATTGAAAAATCGGCTCTAATAAATATAATTTTTTTTTATTCTAAAAGTAACAGGAAATAGAGATAAAAAGAAATTTACACTAAGGAAATTCTTATATAAAGAAAATAACATATACTATACATTTATGTCGTATTGAGTGAATACAAAAGTAATCCATAGTTATTTGGTATACCAATTTCATATATTAACTGCATGATTCTCCGCGGAAGTAGCGCCATCTATATTATTGCATACACTAATAAAGTATCTATCGTTAAAATCTTATAGGATTGTAGCGTCACCAATTCAACGGATTGCGGGCATAAACACAAAATGTCAATCCATGCAGAAAATATTAGTATTAATTGTTATATATCGGCACAAAGTTAAGCAACATTACGAAGGCCATTCCATATTAAATCTTATAGAGACTCGCTGGGTTGGCGGTTGGCCACTTACTTGCGTCTTAATCCATTCTTTGAAACCATGAACATATCATGGAGACTTTGCCTCAAATCACTGGTGCAGCAGGATTCGACGGTGATGACGTTGCATTAGGTGCAGGATTGTTCCATGTTCTGTCTTCAATAGAATTTGTATTTGCCTTAACGTTTTCGAAGGACTTGTTGGAAATTGTTGAACCGGTCACAAAAATATTACAAGGCCGTGAAATTGGGTACAAAGATTCGATAGCACTTGTAAAAGCGGTTTACCAAACAATACAAAATTTAAGATCACAGAACAATTTTGAAAAATATGAATTTGAGAAAAAAAAACCCTTTTAAAAAAATGCGTTCTGAAGACGGAGATTTTGCTTCAAGCCGCCCAAATCGACATCGACGACAGTCGAAAATGCTTAACGCTTCGAGTGTGTACTCCATACTTTGGAAATCGATCTGAACCAGAAGTCAACCTTAAATCAGCGTATTTTGAAGGGATCATGACGTTATCTCGAATACAACAATCTAAACAATCTCGAAACAAAAAAATTAAATTCTCGAATGTAAAAATTTCGAACGTACAAAAATCGCGATCAAGAATCTCAAAGAACAATATCTCGAAAAAAAAATGGTAATTCGAGATTTTTCAAGATTTATTTATTAATTATATCTGAAAGAAAATATGTTTTTGTAATTTAATTCATAATTTTGTTTTTTCTTATTTTTTAACAAATCAACAAAATATTCAATTAACAATAAGGGTTTTGAGCTAAGCTTCTTAAGAAAATAGCTTCTTTTTATTTTTCTTCCATTATAGTCAAAATTCGTGGCATATATTCCCGACTCATATTAAATTCTTCCACCATTTCAAGTTTTTCTACCTTACATTTTGCCTGAACTGACTCCTACACTAAAACATGAATCAGCTTGTACAGGCCAACGTGCGGCCTACCAACTAAAACCTTAAGTCTTCTATGCTAAGACTCAACTTTGTTTGGATTTCTTGGTAAGATCTCTCTTGTTTGGTCTGCACAACATCAAAGACTGAAAATACATAGATTTCTGGTTTTTTGTTCCTATTTAGTTTATGTCAAACCACTTCTCGATTTGCTTTCTACTTTCGGAAAATTGATTACTCAATGCATAGAAATAGTCAAATAGTCATTTGAGTAAAAAAGATAAGCATTCGCATTTGTAGACTAAAGTTTTCATCTTACTGTTTAACAAAACTTTAGTTTTCTATTTTTCCATGAATTTATCCCAAATTAACAAGAAAAAAAAACAACTTTTGTTTTTATGTAAACAAACTAACTATAGTTCGTTCAATAAAAAATGTCAGTGAAGGAAAGATAGGGCCTCTCATTCTGGTAGCAATAGCTTCCATATGTCTATTTCAAGCAAAAGCTCTGACGTGGTTGCCATACTTTGTAAATTGAATCACCGGAATTCAAAGAGTAGTGTGTATGGTAACCATCTGCTGGCGATTTAAAATAATTTAATAAAAAAATGTTCCTCTTTTTCCACACAACCAAGAGGTAGATAAAAGGTGCGTTTTTTTTGCGTATCCCCAGTAGGCCTAATCCTTTTTTTTGTTTTCAAAAACATAGATTGTTTGGAAAACAAAAAAAATAAAAAGCAAGGCAAAAACAAATATTTCTTTGATAAAAAAAATTAAATAAATAAATAAACATAATTAATTCATTACTTAAACAAAAAGTATTTACAAAAAAAAAAATAAACATTATCAAAATTTAGGTCTCAAAGTTTTTGCGCAAAAATGATCTGTCGAATAGTCGCTGCACTATTTTTATTGAGTTTATTCCTTGTTGAATAATATTCCCTTTAATATTATGTTTCTCTGAATAAAAAACGAAGCTTATTACGTGAACAGAAAAATTTGGAATTAAAAATTTATTTGATGTTTCAAAACTTACTCAAAATATTTGATATGAAATACACAAAGTAATTTCATATCAACGATTTCAAAGTAGTTTCATTTTAACAACGTCAACAATTTTCACTGCAATAAAATTAATTTGGCACAAAACCAGTTATTGAACACAAATAAAATTTCATTTACATAGTATCGAATTTTGTTATCATTTTATCACCGCATTATTTGACCTGGGGGTCAATTCCCGATCTGTGATAATGTGAAATGATAAGTTTTATCACAGTTTCACAATAAATTCGATTCTGGATCTGTGAAAAAAATCAAAACAAACTTCAAAACTTTTCATCTGATAAATTTCTTTTCACAGCTATATTATTTTGTGAAAATAAATTTATCAAATGAAAAGTTTTGAAGTTTGTTTTGATTTTTTTTCATACAGAATTTATCATTTAGTACTTTTTAGTACAAACAAGTTAGAGAATCGCATAAATCGAGTTTATGAAAAGAAAAAATGAAAAGTCTCTGTGAAAACTAAAATGATAAATTTTTTATCATATCACATTTTCACAGATCGGGAATTGACCCCCTGTTTTTCTCCACAAAGAAATAAAACCACACTTTATGAACAAAAAAATCTGAACAATAAATGTATAACTGCATTCCTGCACCGTTTTCAGACAACCAAGTAAAATAAATTCAAAATTCAAATTCAAAATTCAAAAATATTAAAATTGAGGCGGTAATACCTAACGCTCTCACCTCAATAAACGTTGTTCTCAAAAGCTTTAAAACAGAAAGCTCTTTCACGAAATCCTTTGAAAAAGCTCTTGCGGTTTGCTTCCAAAGCAGGGTTAGAACCTCTGTTATAAAATTTCGGAGCGAATTCGAAAAAAAAGTGGAGCAAATGCAAATTTTTGGGAGTAGATTTGAAACAAGCAGAAGATATTTACTTTTCAAGGAAATTTCTTCAATAAAATATTTATTAAGCTATATAGACGAACAATACTCACGACCCTCGTCGAATCGTAGTTCGCAGTGCTGTCACAAGTGCTGTATATTTTTGAAGTTCTTCCCGAAGCTTCAGACTTCTTGCTTATTAGATAAATAACTGTGAAATAGGTGTATTCAACTTTTAAAGACACAAATTAATTATAATCTTCGTAAGTAACTGATATTTTTGACGTTGTCAAAATAGTCGTAAGATATGCAACCTACCATGTTGTATGTTATTTTTGTATAATAGAAGCGTATTTACTTTCTGGAGCTGAAATTTTCACAGTTTCCAAAACATCGACCGAGTCCAAAACATTTCGAATCTAAATCTCCAGTTCTCGTAGTTCTACTCTAATTCTATCAGGAATATCATGTCGTAGGTTGCCCATAAGGAATCGGTATAGTGGCGCTTCATTGTTCAATAAAAGTCGTTGTTTTGATTTGCTTAATATGCTATTTCAACTGACGCTAATCACGAGATTAAGATAAGTTAAAAAGTGGTTAAACTTGACGTTTGGTTAAATTTTGACACTGCATTGTGTTAAAATTAGACAAGCTGCGGAGCAGGTTAAAATATGATAGTAGTGGTTAAAAATTCATCCATTTTAACCGCAATTCATCCAATTCGCACACGGCCTAAGAACAAATCTTGATTTTTCTGGGATAAAGGGTACACATTAGTAGATCATAGCGTTGAATAATAGTATGTTTACAATAATACTACGTTTTCATCTACCCAAAATCCGAGAAACACCGAGATTTATTCTAAATCTACTTTGCTAAATCTCGTGATTAGTGCAGTGGAAACAAGCACATTAGACTAGTTGATAAACAATTTTATTTAATTAAATTTTCTTCAAAGAAACGGAACGTAAAGCTATACATTATTTATAACAGGTATAATTAGCTAAACAAAATTGTCCTTCTGGAAAAAGTGGAGTAAATCTCGAAAAATCGGAGCGTCGGAGTAGATTTTTATTTTTCCTTAAAAGTGGAGCAAATTTGCTCCGATTGGAGCAAGGTTCTAACGCTGTTCCAAAGGGTAATGGCAACGCTGTCATTTCTCATATTGAGAGAAGAAAAAATAATACGATCAGTAATTTCAGTATGCTTTCAGCATGCAACATGAATTTGTCATGGAGGGATGTACAACGTTTAAGGGAAAATAAATCAATTTGTGTGTATAAATCAGTGCCGGCGCGCTTGTAATTTGGGAGCGAATTTGTGTAATTTCTATGAAGTGAGTGTTTAGCAGCCACCTCTGCTTAAAAAAAAGCTCTCCCAAAAGGCCTTCACTGACATTTTTTATTGAACGAACTATAGTCTCGAAAAAATAAATAATGGAACCATTTTCTGAAAAACTATTTATTTTTTCGAGATTTTGGCATTCGAGATTTTTATTTCGAAATTTTATATTCGAGATTTTTTTCGTTCGAGATTTTTGTTTACATTGGAAGTTTTTTGTTTTCGCGATATTTGCATTCGGCATTTCGTGGTAGACCCTTAAAACAATCGACATAGTTATCACAGATTAGTTTAAAAGGGAGATGGGAAACTGAGCTGTCAAAATGACAATGCCTACAAGCTGCGGTCAACATTTACTGCAAGAGTATGCGTGTTTTTACCAATACAATCTCAGCAAAGTGTGACACCCCACATGGGGAGTAAATTACCCGGAAAATTTGAAAATTTGTAGTTTTAACGTATGAAAGGTGAGTAAAAGTGAGCAGAAGAGGGATATGTTCAAAAAGATAGCAAAGAAGTAAAATTGCATAAAAGCAGGAAATGGCATCAAATGTATCAAGCAGTAGGATTTCCGACATCAAAAATGAATAAAAAAGAAAATAAAAACAAATGTTCAGTCTAATTAAGAATGCTGAACATGTGAAAAGCTTTTGTTTGAAATCTTATTTTTTTATATAAATACCTGGCTTTATCAGTAACGAAATGCAAGCAAATCGGGTTTCAATTTATACTTAATCCATGTTCTATGAAATCGGCAGTAAGACTTATAAAGGTATAAACGTGTTATTTGACCTCTACCTGATATAAAATTCAAAGAGTTAGTTTAACTATTTGTGTGTGTTTTTGCTTCAAACAAATCTTAATGGCCTTATACCCTTATTCACACGTGAAGGAAATCGAAATTTTTTTTTGATTAGTGATGGCAAATGGGGTTGCTTGCAGAAAACGTAAGGGGAAGGAAAAAATTAAAAAGCTTTTCCTTGTGTTCTTCTCTTCGGCCCGCATATCCAAAATATTTGTTTGTCGAACACAAGTAAACTGTTTATATCAACGGCTTTAATTCATTTTTCTTTTCTTCTTTTATTTTTTTCTGTTTCTGCGTCATCTTAAAGAAACTAAAAAAAAATTAAGGAGTAAGCAAAATCTACAAAAAATCTAACACAATTGTTCTTCACATGGGAACAGGGCCAATGTAAGGCACGAGTAGGTTTTCGGCCAAAAGTTTCGGAACTCATCCCCAATCATGGATTCTAGTATTTTCGTGGTGAGTTTAAGAAAAACGTGTTTGCCAATTTGAAAATTCAATCTAGCAATCTACGCTAAATTTGAAATTGCGAAAACAAACAAAAGAGAACTGTAAAAATATTAAAATCCCACCTCATCTCTTTGTTTTTGTATTTTTCATGTACAAGGAAGAAAATAAAATGAAAGAAAATGAAAATTGCGGGATCTAGGGAGTGAAACGTAAGTCAGTTTCCGATCTCCTTTTGTCTTTTGTCTCTGATAGTTATAACGGAAATGTCAAACCGTTTCGTTAAAGATGATATTGATAATATTCTCATGGCCATCGAAACAGGAAACGAAATGGATCTTGAAAAATTGCATCCATTTACTGAATTAGGCATCACAATGCCAAGTAAAATCGAACTCGAGATCGGTAAGGAATATATAAATAAAATTCGAGCCGACCAGGAAAAGAACATAAAAAAATTAAAACCAACATTTTAGCAGAATTTTATAAAGTGCGACAAGGCATGGAAAACGTTTACAATCTTATCGCAGCCATAGAAACGTTTCCATCTGGAACAGCTGTATGTGAATCGTCATCGATCAAATATTCACTCTACGGCAGATCTTGGAGAAGACCCAGGAACTTCAGATCGATACCTACCACCTTTTCATCGATTTCAAAGCCGCGTATGACATCTTCAACATTATTCTTGAAAAGATTGTGCAAAACTCCAACGTCAACACCAGAGGCACAATCTTTCAAAAGTGCGTCCAGCTACTATAATACGCAGACAACATTGACATAATTGGAAGAACACAGCGTGATGTCAGTGGAGCGTTCGTGAGTCTTTAGACGGAGGCCAGGAAGATGGGTCTAGCGGTTAACGAGAGCAAAACTAAGTTTATGCTGTCAACAAGAAAGGACAACCAACATCGACGCGACGTCTTGTAGCAAACGTCAGCATAGACAGATTTTACCTTCGAGGTAGTTAAAGGCTTCGTCTACCTAGGATCCGCTATAAGCGCAGACAACAACACCAGTGCTGAAATCAAACGAAGAATCACTCTTGCCAATCGCTGCTTCCTTGGACTTAGAAGGCAATTGAGTAGTAAAGTCCTCTCCCAAGCAACACTACAAAACCCTCATCATCCCGGTCCTAATGTATGGTGCAGAGACATGGACCGTGACAACATCCGATGAAAACGCATTGGGCTGCTTCGAGAGAACAATTCTTCGAGTGATTTTTGGTCCTGTCTGCATAAATGGAGAATGGAGACGAAGATTCAATCAAGAACTGTACGAGCTTGCTGGAAACTCTTTTTTGATGAGGCCTTAGTCCGACCTGGACTATAGCGCTACCATGACTAAGAAAGTAATGGCGTTTTTAATTGGCAATCTGGAATCTGAAAAGAAGCATTCTGGTTTTAAAATCAGAAGGGAATTCTCTTATTTTCAGAATCAGAACTGTCACTTTTGCCCAATTGAACGCATTCAGAATGCTTTTTTCAACTTCCAGATTGCCAATTAAAATTGCCATAAGTTGTACATTTGAAGAAATGTAGAGGCGCTCTGCTATGCATGGTAGAGTTGACATAATGCCTAATAGGCACAATTGAGGGTCAATTCTGAACCACGGATCAATGAAAGAATAATGAAAAAAAACAAAGGTTTCTTCACTTCCATAGAAACATGATTTTTGGTTAAACTTATATTAGTATTTGAGACATCTACGTTATTGTTAAAGAATTTCCACCTATCCACCTTAATCTTACGTCGTTTTCTATTGGTTTTTTTTTTTGACATCTTTTCTTCTACATACCTCCAATGGAACGGGTTATATTTCATTCTGATTCTTTAATTTATTTGAACATCCAATATTTTCAAAGAAGTGAAAATTTGATTTGACGTATCTTTTGACATTTTGTTTTCTTGACGTATGTATGTGTTATTCTTCTCTTCTCAGAAGCATTCCGTCTGGTAAAGTCAGTCCAATGGAAATGATTTCAGAAGACTTGTGGACTCTGCTTCTGGACGACATACGGACAGCAAAAATCGCACTGGGAACTGAGTATTATGTCCCACTATAGTTTGATTGAGAATTTGTGAGGAAATAGGGCTTGAAACGTATTTAAAATCAATTTGTTCATTCATTCGTCGTTCGTTGATCGTGCTCATAAGAATAGTGCTTTCGGTCTTGGCTCTCCTAGAGAAGTCGCACCACCCTATATCCTTAAAGCGCTTTTTCTTAGGCAATGCACATCAGTGGCGATTCCTGGTCCTCATCCTTGGTTTACCTACGGCCCTCGGAAAAGTTAAGACAATAATAAAAAAAAAACTCAAAACTGTTGTTGTTCAAAAGTTTTTTTTTTAATTTATGATAAAATTTTTAGTAAGGAAAAATGTTAATTTTATATATTTAAAAAAAAAATAAAATAACAACACATAATGTCCGACAGTTATGATTTAAAACAAATATTAAAATACAAAAATCAAAATAATTAAGAAACTCGAAAAATATTTTTAGTGAAAATTTAAATATAGGTAAGGTAAAAACTGCTTTCACAATTATTGAAATTACAATTTATGTTCAGTTTTAAATATTAAATTGAAGTTATAAAAATAAAAAGATTTGTAAAATCCTTAGAGCTATTTTTTCGTAAAGAATTTTTTTCTTCTTCTAAATAAAATGTTTAAAAAATTCTTAAAAGAAGAAGTTAGTGTTTTTAGCGAATTCATGACGGATGTTTTTTTTATTATTTTTTTTAAGTCAAAATTAACCTTAGTAGCCATTCAATTTTGTTGAGCAAAAATCGACAATGTTTGTTTTTTGTTCTCTATGTTCTTCTTGATTGATCAACGAAAAAAATTTTTTTTTTTTTATTTCACAATATTAAAAATTTTTGTTTGCTTTTTTTTCAAAATTCCAGATTTCACATGTATCTTTATAAAACCTTAAAACTGACATACCAAATTTATTTTTCAAGAATTTTCAAAAAATTTGATTAATACAAAATTATTAAAAAAAAAAACAAAATCGCTCTAAGGATTTTCAAAACAAAAAATTTTCATAAATTTAAATTTTATACTAGAAAACTCTTTTTCAATTGAAATTTACAGTTTAAGAACAAAACCTTTTTTGAGTTTCTTAATATTTTATATTAATACCCCGCTGTTGAAGACATGGGCAAGTACGTGCGACCCGAATAAGAATATCTAATTAGAATGTACATAATCCGCCTTATTTATTATCAAATCTTAAAGGTATCTTTAATATTTGGTTTGTTTACCGCTTTGTTTTGACGGTAAGTTTTCATTTTATGACTCTTCTTAAGTATACTTAAAATACATATTTCAAGGTCGTAAAAATCTTAAACATAAAAAACGTCAAAAACTGAAAATTTGTCATCTAAATAAGGCCGTAAACAAGCGGCTTTAATATATTATTTAAGATTTGAGTATAGGTACATAAATAAGAGGAATTATGTACTAAATACTCAAAATGAAGAAATTGATGTACCTAAATCAAAACAGCGACTATGAGCATAATCGTTTCGTGTTGGCGAACACGTGCGTCATCGTACGTCGTCGTGATAATTGATATAGAAACATTAGAAACACTACAACTACGACCACGAAAGTCGCTTAAGGCCGTGTGCGAATTCAGTTAAAAATGGGTTAAAAATTGACGTTTGGTTAAATTTTGACACTTCGCATTATTTGACTAGCTGCTGAGCAGGTTAAAAAATGACAGTAGTGGTTAAAAATTCATCCATTTTTATTTTTTAACCACAATTCATCCAATTCGCACACGGCCTAAGAGTTAAAAATGTGTATCTGTGTGCCTTCTTTCTCAGTCGAAGGGAATCGCTTTTTTTTTGCGCTCAACCTTCTCTTTATTTTTACAGGCGTTTAGTGGAATGTATGCGTCTATCTCTCTCTGAAGATTGTATGCAAATAGTGACCGCAAATTTTTACGGTATCAGAGATTTTTTGTGTATGCCAAATTCTCATCAAAGGGAAGGGAATCGCTTTTTTTTGCGCTTAACCTTCTCTTTATTTTTACAGGCGTTTATTGGAATGTCTGTGTCTACTGTTTTTGAAGATTGTATGAAAATAGTAACCGCAATTGTTTACGGTAGCAAAGCGGTGTATCAAATAGATTTTCTGCACAAGTTATTTCTTGTGTATGCCACGTTCTGATTCAAAGGGAATCGCTTTTTTTGCGCTAAACTTTTTTTTTGTGTTCAGGCATTTATTAAAGTGTTTGAAACTATAAATTTTTGAACTGTTGATTTGCGGAAGAATATTAAATATCTGAAAATACATTTATTTTTTGAAATTCTTGGTTTACCGCCGATATACTTGGTTACTATGAGGAATCGCCCCTGATGCACATTTAAATATAGACCAATTTGCTATAAACAGTATTTTATAAAATGTGAACTGACAAAACCCCTAACTGCAAAATCTATAATTTAAAAATTTTGGTTCGTACTGTCTGTCTCATAGCAAGAAATCTAGTACTTGCATGTTTCAATTCACAAAATATCTTCCATCTCACTTTGTCTTACAAGAAAATTGATTTGTTGTTATTTCCTTCTCATGTTTACCATCTGTTCTGTCATTTCACCAAACACAGCTGTTTTGCGTCACTTCAATTCCTTCCCATTTAAAAAGTGTGTCCTCGTTGTTTTATACATTCAGTTGTTTTTATTTTTATTAGTTTATAAGTAGTAAAATTATGTTAAATCCATCTCGTTTTTTGTTCAAAACTGGGAGAATTATCTCCTCTCTCCAACAGCATAAAGTAAATCCTTATCAGTCGTTTTTGTTTGCCACCAAAGCGCAGACGGTCGAAGGTCAAATTACAATCGGTGATGTAACCAAAGATATTCAAACACCCGCAAATCCCGAACTAGTGCCAACAAAATATGGTAAGACATTCATGTTGTTGTTTCAGAAAAGACCAATAAAACTAGTATGTCTATTAAGTGCAATACAGTGAAGACGGCTCAATTCAGCTTACCCAATCAGCTCTTCATCACCTTCGATGGATGCTGCAAAAAGATGCGCTCAAACAAGACATGTTTTTGCTCGGCTATCCTGGGCCACTGCGTCGGAACATAGCAATGCAATTTTCCGAGCTGGCTCAAAGAGAACTGGAGTACATCGCTCTTAGCAGAGACACCACAGAAAGTGACCTGAAGCAAAGGCGAGAAATTAAAAACAAGGGAGCTGTGTACTTTGATCAGGTAATAATATTATCAACAGGCGAGGTCAAAGAACAATAATTTATTTATGATGTTTTTACTTCAAAATTTCTTTAGTGTGCCGTTCGTGCTGCTTTAAATGGCCGCCTACTCATTCTCGATGGCGTGGAACATGCTGAACGTAACGTTCTACCAATTTTGAATAATCTACTTGAGAATAGAGAAATGCATTTAGAAAACGGAAAGTTTCTAATGGCTCCAGAGCGGTACGATGCTCTGCTTAAAGTGAGTAAAACCAAGCGATTGATTTCTTGGGGCTTTATTTAAAATTAAGTAAATGCTAGACTTATTCCGAAGAGCAACTGAAAAAATGGGGCCTATTGCGAGTGTCGGAAAACTTTAGAGTCGTTGCACTCGGCCTTCCAACACAGAAATACAAAGGAACGCCACTAGATCCTCCTCTGAGATCACGATTCCAGTCCAGGAATGTCGCCCATTTCACATTTGAGGTGAGTGCTACGCTTCCGTTCATTAGTGAGACATTCCATTTATGTCTACGTTGATTTACAGGAAATTCTTTCGTCTCTTAAAACCCATTCTCCAAATGCCGATGAAGGTAAATTGCGATCTCTGGTTTCATTCGGTTTGGCAGTGCAGTCGGCTGATTCGTCAGTAAACCTACTCGATTTCCCTCTAGACAATCTGCACTTAGCCGCTAGGATGTTGGTAAGTTTTGCCTTTTCTGAGGACAATTTCGAAGCTCAAACCATATTGGCTTCCTCACAGAACAGCAATCCTGCGTTGAGCGTTCACGAGTGTATTAGTGCACTGTACCCCTATCGAACGACACTGAAAAAAGAACTTATCGATCGAGTGATAAATCTGCTTAACTCATTCAAAATTCCACTTGACAAGACCAAGAGTACGAACAAAATAACAGTTTCAAAGAGTTCAAACGATTCTGTCGAATTGAGCATCGATGGAGTCACTCTTCCAGTCCCTGGAGGCATGAAACCGCATGAATTCAAAGGCTTCGTAGATCTGGACCATCAACGAGGCATCCTCTCATCGATGATTCAAAAGTATGCTGTTGGTGATATTTGTCTGATTGGTAAGTTCAGGTCTAGAATGTCCACTTCTTCTTCAAATTCATTCTGCTAACTTCATTTTGTAGGCCAAAAAGGAGTCGGCAAGGCAACTCTGACCAACCAGTTGATGCATTTGCTAAACCAGGTAGTCGAGCCAATGGTTCTCTACGAGGATATGACTTCCAGGGACTTAATTCAACAAAGAATCACAACCGTCGAAGGCGATACTGTTTGGCGTGACTCCCCCTTGGTAAGGGCTGCAAAAACCGGCTCAGTTGCAATCCTGAACGGGATTCAACGGCTTCACAAGAGCACCGCTTCCGTTGTGCAAAGGTTTGACTTTTTTATCATTCGATATTTCGTTGCTTTAAAATTCCTTTCATTTCCAGACTGATCCATGATCGCGAACTCCAACTTTGTGATGGGACAATGATGCTTCGAAGTGATCGATATGAGTCCCTCCTCTCTCAAGGCCTAACCGAAGCTGATCTGACCTCCAAAAATATCATCAAAATCCACGATTCATTCCGCTTGATTGCCTTAGCTGAACCTCCAAATGTTAACGCAACTGGCAAAAACTGGGTTACTCCCGAAATACTCAGTTTATTCCTTTTCCAAGAAGTTCGGCCTCTGCAGCAGAGTGAGGAATACGAGATCATCAGCAAACTCTATGGCAACATTGATGAAAACATTCACAAAGTCATTAAACTGTCGCATATTCTTCGCGAAGCCTCCGATCCAGCCTTGAAAGATCTATCCGGAACCCTGTCGACCAGGCAGCTATTGAAAATCGCTCGTCGGATGTCTGTCTATCCTACCGATGATTTGAATCCGGTGTACGACATTATCCAGAATACATTCCTTGCAAAATTCATGCCTGCTTTGCCGCGATCGGCCCTTGAGAACGCTATTCGAGAAGCAGGAATTCAAAAGCCAAAACGAAGTTTATGGGGCGGCGGCAAGCGCTTAATCGATGTGAATGCCGATGTTTTGCGAATTGGAAAGACCGAAATGAAACTAGTTCCAACTGAGGATGAGAGTAAGATCCCCAGCACTTTGTTCTATGACATGCCACAGCATGTTGAGTTGCTTGAGAGATTGCTGCAGGACTTTCTGATCGGTGATCATCTGCTTCTGGTCGGGAATCAAGGTGTGGGGAAGAACAAACTCATCGACAAACTGCTTCAGCTTATGAACAAGCCCAGAGAATACCTCCAGTTGCATAGAGACACCACGGTGCACAGCTTGACAGTGCAGTCGACTTTGCGCGATGGTCAGGTGGTCTATGAAGACAGTCCTCTCGTGAAGGCTGTCAAAAATGGCAACATTCTAGTCATTGACGAAGCAGACAAAGCGCCAGTTAATGTGACTTGTATTCTCCGAACTCTGGTCGAGAATGGAGAGATGATTCTCTCCGATGGGAGAAAAATTGTACCTTCAGGGAGTGGAGCATCAAAGGACGGTAATGTCATTGAAACGCATCCCAATTTCAGAGTGATTGTCCTTGCCAATAGACCTGGTTTCCCCTTCCTGGGAAATGACTTCTTTGCATCGCTTGGAGATGTTTTCAGCTGTCATGCAGTTGATAATCCATCACCAGATTCAGAGATTTATCTGCTGCAGCAATATGGACCATCGGTACCGAAGAAGACGCTCAAGACTTTAGTCAATGCTTTTGGCGAGCTGAGAAACATGGCCGATGAAGGATTGCTCAACTATCCATATTCCACTCGGGAAGTGGTCAACATTGTGAAGCATTTGGAACGTTTCCCGAATGAATCAATGTCTGAGTTGGTTGGAAACGTCCTCGACTTCGATCGATACTCTCCAGAAGCTCTGGAACAGGTTACAACGGTTCTGGCCAAACATGGTCTTCAAATTGAATCTTATGCCAAGAACGAACTATTTGCCTTGCGCAAAAAGAAGGAACTTCAGTTGACTGTGAATCGAACAAGTGGCTTGGGAGTGTCTGCACCTAAGTATGGAAAGGTGGATCCAAAAAATGAGCCCCATGTAGGGGGTAATACATGGGCCGGTGGTACCGGAGGTCGTGACACAGCTGGATTGGGTGGAAAAGGTGGTCCGTTTCGACTAGATGCTGGGCACAAAGTACATCAGTTATCGGACGAGGAGAAAGACGCAGTTCCCGAGGAGGTTAAACGCGCTGCCAGGGAGATGAATCGCAAGGCATTCGAACAAAAACTGAAGGAGATCAAAATGTCCGAGCACGACTATAACATGTATGCCCAATTCAGTGCTCCCATTCGGAAGCAGGTGCAGCAATTGAAGGCTATAATGGACGCCCTGCAAACAAAAAGCAAGGAACGTCAGTGGCAGAAATACCAGACGCATGGGGAATTGGATGACACTCGCCTGATTGAAGGCATTACGGGGGAGAAAAATATCTACAGAAGGCGAGCAGAAGCTAATCCCTGGGCGGATCATGTCCAGGAGAAACCAAATCGATTGAAACTGGTTGTTGATGTGTCAGGCTCCATGTACAGGTTCGTATGCAAACATTTCATCTTAATGTCGCTATTTCACGAAAGACAAATCTTTGCAGATTCAATGGCTACGATCAGCGGCTGGACCGTGAATTGGAAACTGTTGTCATGGTCATGGAGGCATTCGAAGGATACGAAAAGAAAATCGTATACGATATTGTCGGCCACAGTGGCGAGGGAAGTGAAATTCCATTCGTGTTGGCAGGCAAGCCGCCAGCGACGGACAAAGAGCGGCTGGAAACGCTTCGTATGATGCATGCACATTCCCAATTCTGCTGGTCGGGTGATAATACCGTGGAAGCTACGAAAGTTGCCGTCGAATCGTTGGTCGAAGAGGACTACGATAACGCGATTGTAATTGTATTGAGTGATGCGAATCTGTCGAGATATGGGATTCATCCAAAACACTTGGCTATGGCTCTGAAGAAAGGCGATCCTAAAGTGCGTGGACATGTGATATTCATTGGAAGTCTGGAGGAGGAGGCTGTTTTGTGAGTAGCATTTTTATTTGATTTTTGAACATTTTATTGATTTCAGTTCTTTATTCTTTTAGTATAAATGCACAGATGCCACCCGGACACAGTTATGTTTGTATGGATTTGTCAACGTTGCCACAGATTTTGAAGCAAATATTTACCTCATCGTTGACGTGATGTTAAGTCGGAGTTAAACAATTCCTTAGTTTAATTGATTAAAGTTTTATTTTTGTAATAAATTTATAAAACAGAGTCGTTTGTTCTTAGAAATTTAAAAATTTGTAAATCCTCTAGCATGTGCGTCTTTCGGATCTCCGAACAAGTATCGCTCGTTCGATCTCGATAACCGAAACATCTAAGTCCAAACTTACTTAGGTCCTCAGACCTGTTTAGTCCGTGGGGCATTGGGAGAGAGCTGAGAATTATTCCACCATACTTTGGACATCATACCAAATGCCGCTTTGCCGATGCTGTAAATCACGTTTTGTCGGTTCCGCCTTCGATGGAGAAGATACTAGTGCTTTTTCCACCGGATGAGAGGAAACATTGATTAAAGAGAACGGTTGGTTCCCGAGGCTGATCATTTTTGTTTTGCAGTAATTGAATTTCAGCCCCGCGATTCTTCCACCCTAGTTGTCATTTGTTGGAGATCCATGATCCTTTGAGAGAGTAAGCAAACCTCGTCGTCCACGTAATCTAGATGTTTAAATAGGATGTCAAAGTCCATTGAATCCCTCCACTACCTCACAGTGGAGTGGCAGTTCATCGCTTATCACCAGGAAAAACAATATTGGCGACAAAATACAGCCTTGCCTGTCTCCGCTGTGGATTTAAAAATCGTACGACAACCTTCCATTATACAGAACGTGACACTTGGATCCATCGTATGTTGCTTTCATAAAAAAAATACTGCAATTTCCCAAAGGCAGTAAGAATTTTTGGTCATTTGTAAAAAATACGAAGAATTCTTCTTCTTCCTCGGTTCCTACGCCCGTTACTTCTCTCGCGAAAGCTAACCTCTTTGCTAGGCAGTTCGCCGCCATAGGACAAATCTTCTTCCGCACTCGTGCTGTGGCGAGAGTCCTAAAAGATCTCAACATACATAAATCCGCTGGTCCGGATGGTTTACCGCTATTATTCTGAAGAGGTGTTCTTCCACGCTGGTAAAACCCTTGCGTAAGCTTTTACATCTATCCTATTCTTCTGGGCTCGTTCCGAGCAGTTGGAAAACAGCATTTGTCCAGCCAATTCCAAAAAGAGGCGAATCTTCTTCTCCCTCCAATTATCGTCCAATTGCACTTACGTCCCTTCTTTCTAAGGTCATGGAAACGCTGATAAACTATCAGCTTAAGAAATATCTCGAAGACCGAAAGCTTCTTAATGACCGGCAGTACGGCTTTCGCAGCAACAGGTCCACTGGTGATCTGATGGTTTATCTCACCGAACAGTGGAACAAATCTTTACATCGTTTTGGAGAAAGTAAGATTGTTGCACTTGATATTTCAAAGGCATTTGATAAAGTCTAGCATCCTGCTCTTTCACCGAAAATGCGTGCTTTCGGTATCGACGAATCCCTCCTTCGTTGGATTAGAAATTTTCTTTCGAACCGTTCAATACAAGTTGTGTTGGACGGATTCAAGTCTGAAACCCACAACGTTTTGTCTCCAACCCTCTTTCTCATTTTTATAAATGATCTCTTGTCTGTAACTTCTAATCCAATAAATTGTTTCGCTGACGATAGTACCCTTAGATTTTTTTATTCGTTCCCAGACTCACATCCCTCCTCTTCGGATGTGGAACTGCAACGGCAAAATATGATAAGCTCATTAAACTCTGAGTTAAACAGCATTGTACAATGGGGAACACAAAATCGCGTAGAGTTTAATGCTTCGAAAAAATGCTGTCTTGTATCGTCAAAGCGAGACATACCCCCCTTGCCACTGTCCATGAGTGGCACTTGCATCAGTGAAACCGAACATCTCGAGATTCTCGGTATGTGCATCACCGACCACCTCTTGTGGAACGAGC
This sequence comes from Sphaerophoria taeniata, assembly GCA_943590905.1. NCBI lineage: Eukaryota > Metazoa > Arthropoda > Insecta > Diptera > Syrphidae > Sphaerophoria > Sphaerophoria taeniata. Next base: position 35,179,254 of record OX016541.1, read on the forward strand.
TCATATGCGATGTCGCCAAAAATGCCGCAAGATGTTTAGGTCTTGAAGAAAGAAATTTTTCTCCCCGTCTGATCTGGCTATTATTTACAAGACTTATATCCGTCCAAAGCTTGAGTACAATTCCCATCTCTGGGCTGGTGCTCCAGTAACATACTTAAGCCTCTTGGACGGTATACAAAAAAGAGCCCTAAGAATGATTGGTGACAGAGATATAACCACATCCTTAGACCACCGTGTCGTAACGTTTCGTGTCTCTCTCTGTTCTATCGTTACTTTTACGGTAAGTGCTCTAGTGAAATAGCCAGTTGCATTCCTCCCCTTAAACAATTCGCCCGTAATACTCGCGCTTCTAGGAATGCCCATCAGTTTACCCTCGAGCCCAACTTCGGCCGTACCCTCAAGTATAGAGAATCGTTATTTAGCCGTACTACGCGAATGTGGAACTCTCTTCCACACTCTGTCTTTCCACATCATTGCAGTGTTCAGGAATTTAAGACCAATGTACACCTCCTTTCAAACCCCTTTCATCCTTCCTAAAGCACTCACTGTGTTTCTGGCATAATAAGGGCATAAAAAACCCCTTGAATGTGTGCTAATTACCTATTAAAAAAAAATAGTAGGAATTTGTTTTTCTGGGACGCCTCTCCTCCGTAAAGCTAACCATCACGTGCGAGCTCCGTTGGGGCGTAACACTGTATTAAGGTGACAGTGACAGGTTACACTCTGAAATCTGGCATTTATGATTAGTTGTCCAGTTAGGGGCTCCTATGAAATAAGGCTCCTGGTTGCCACATTTGTTAGGAGTAAGTAACTTACCGAGTAACTCAACTCCACCTTCTCGAGCGAGCAGCAGCCATGGTGGTATCCTATAGGATACATAGGGTGGGAAATCCTCCGAGGGTCTTCATCACCTAGACCCTCCCCTTCGGTAACACGCCCTTCCCCTCATCAAAACTTCGGGTCCCCGGAACTTTTTAGAACCCTTTTTGTTTATTTTCTTTCCGGCATGAAAAAGTAACACCATCCAGTGCTGCGGCTGCAAGAACCCCCCCCTCCGTCGAGCAAGCCTATGGCAAAGCAAGCATGCCGCGTAGCCGTAGCCTGGATACCTTCTCCTTCCTGCTGCCTGGTCCGGCCTTAGGGTCCTGTAGTCCTGAGGTCGTAAAGGTGGTATAGGATGGAGAGGGGGAACACTGGTTCCGTTACAAGCGCTTCCGGGAGCGTGTCCAGAGTAAAGCAAGACAGTGTTACGCGTTGGTGACTATTTGCCCGATCCGAATCATCGGACTTCTCTTCTACACAAGATTTCAACGATCACTCCTTTACCGCATAAATTCTCTCTCTTATTGGATGAATCTGGCATTGTGCGGACCTTCACTCCCTGTATCCAATACAATAGCCAAAAGTCGTCAACGAGTTATCATTAATTATCTGAGCCGTAGTTACGATTTCTATAGCGATAGGGATCTAGAGATTGGGCCTGCACACACGGGATGAATAATTTTTGGACTGAAATAGGTTTTAGTCTTTAGTCCAAGCACACACCAGATGATTTCAGACTGGGGGAAAAATGTATATATGTACCTCTTTTAAATGTATGAGTATTTATTTCGTACCAAAACTGTCGGCTTTTGTATATGTGTTAGTTTTAGTCTTCGTTCATCCACCAAATTTCGGGTTGAAAATTTCAGTCCGTTTCATACTGCACACTTCGCTTCCCTTGCCCACTAAACTGATTTTAGTCCGGATGAATTAGTCTCGTGTGTGCAGGCCCATTCAGTTACCAAGAGTTTTAATTTGCGTAACCTATCGTGAGAGTCAATAAACTTCGCCCTAGCAATTTTACCTAAGAAATTGTAATAAATAGCTCGACAAGTCTTTCCTTATGTACATGGCAACACTTTATTTATTACTTTACTTTACATTCTAATAAATAACAATAATAATAGTTTAGGAAGGTATATAACGTATATATAAGAATATAGCTGTGACATGTTTGTATATATATGTAACATTCAGTTCGACGAGCACACTATCTCGACCACACACACACATTCACGTTGAATAAATGTTTTGCATTAAGTACTTACTTTGCTAGTAAAACCTTAAAATTCTAGCGAAAAAATAAATGACTTAGCATCAAGGCTTAGCTGACATTGCTTTACAGCGGTTTTTTCCATCTAACTATGATCCTTATCGCTACGTGTCATTCTCTTTTGTAGGAATCAGAACCCAGCCATCGTCAGCTGTGTCGGCGGCAAGACTATCGCTGCTATTTTGTGATTGTAAAACTTTATGTGATCGTGATGTTTGAGGGTCAGGCGAGGGCGTATTTTGAGATGTCGTCATCTGTTGCTGTTGTTGTTGCTGCTGTGAAGCACGAATACGCTCTAGTTGTTGCTTCAAATCGTTGTATAGTTCAAGGAGTTCCTCCTGGAATTTTTGTTTCAATTAAAAATCAATCAAATTCATAGACGATTTAGAACTCACCTTTTCTTCTAGTTTTTTCATAAGATTGATTTTCTGTTCCCGTTCGACGGGATCAAGTGATGCTAAATATTTGTCACGTCGATCTGTGGCATAATACAGTTCTGTGTCAACTCGTAAATATTCTTTGGCTAATCTAGTGTGATCCTGGTAGATTTCCTGTGAAAGTCTGTTGTTTGGAATTGGAAGCTCTGGTTGCAGTGATGGATCGAGCATTTGATGCAGTGACTGATCGGCGGCGTAATCATCATCGACGGAGCAGGCATTTGGTAGATCATCGTCGTCGTCGTCATCATCGTCTTCGGGTATCACGGGTTTTGTTTCTGTGACAGTCAAACGTTGTGTATTATCACTTTTTGCTGAAAATAGAGGATAAGGTTGGTTTATCAGAATCTTGAATGTTGTTTATAGTATTGAATAAATGTTTTGCATTTGTAAAAGTCAAATTCGTACTGTAAATAATCCAGCAACTGTGGAGATCAGTTTGTTTTGGAAGTAGGGCAGTGGTGTCACACATTGTTTTTATTTTTTTATTTTAAGGAAGATTATGCTTATTTTATGGTTTCTATAAAAATAAGGAAATCATCGTTTTTATTTCAAAATAAGATGCATGTTTAGATAAGACGACTTTTCCACTTGGCGAACAGAAAAAAGAAACCTTTAAATACTTAGATTTTTTTTAAAGCGCTTCGGAAGAGCGAAGAACGATCTAAAAAAGCTTCTGAACCAAAACTACCTGCTCTGCTGACGACTTGAGCCGTTGAAAAATATATGTATGTCAACTTTCGCATTTGTAAAATAAATCGAGCTTTATGGTGTTTTTAATTGGCAATCTGAAATCCGAAAAAAGCATTGTGGTTTTAAAATCAGAAGGGAATTCTCTTCTTTTCAGAATCAGAACTGTCACTTTTGCCCAATTGAACGCATTCAGAATGCTTTTTTTAACTTCCAGATTGCCAATTAAAAACGCCATCAGATTTTGACGATTTTGGCATGAAATTTCATTTCGCTGTAGAGAAGTCGAAAATTGGGTAAGAAAATTCCATCCATCTGCTGGGACAGCCTAGCCAATGAATCGAGCATTTTTTTGTTCAAGTTTTTAAAATCTTAACTTAAACTATAATTTACATATACCGTGTACGGTGTACAGTATTTGTTAACTCGAGTAAGCTAACTCGGTTTGCCAAATCTTTAATCGATAAAAAAAAACCAGTAAGCTTGTTTCTAAAGGGGCCGACCCATAGAATACGTCAATCCCGCAGCGTCGACGTATACGTTGTTGCCAACGTATTTGTCGGAGGGAACCGTCCCATAGAATACGTTATATACTTTGACAGTTTCATTTGCTTGGTGTAAAACTTATTCACAAAACATCAAATCCGAAAAAAAAAAAATTAAATTCAATTAAATTAAAAATTAAAATTGTGTCAAAATGATATTTTTGCACAGAGTTTTGATCATTCATTGCTTTTCCTTGTTGCTGTGGAAACACATTGAGTTGACTGTTCGTCAAATTTATTTGTCAACGGATCAACGGACGCAAACAGTAGAAAGTTAACCAACTCTATCCGTCGTATCCGTCACATGCGTTGTTTATGGGACGAGTTCCATAAGAACATGTATATTCTATTGTGCTGTCAGTTGAAAACGTCAACGCTAACAGACTGACGGATTCTATGAGTCGGCCCCTTAAGTTTTTACATAAGTATTTTTGATTTTACTTTTTGTAAAGGCAGTAATCTAATTGTCAAATCTCTTAACTGTTTTCTAGAACGGTTTATAGGGCAATCTGTGTACAAATGAAATACACCTTCAGGGGGCCATGGCTCAGATGATAGAGTAGTTGATTGCTAAGCCGAATGCTACGGGTTCAAGCCCCAACTTCGGCAGCATTCTTTTTCTACAAAAATCGCCAGCTTATCTGAGGCCACCTGTGCGATGATATGAGACCATTAAAATCTGTGTTTCCTCCTCAGTTGACACGTAGGTTTATGTTATGTGTTCTTCCTTTCTATGTATCTAACTGTCTCTCTGTTCTATTAATGTCTTGTTCTGTCCCAGCCGATGGCCACAGTCGCCAGTGCTGCTATGTGTCTGTAGTTCGTTACATTTATGTGCGAAGTACTGTGAAGTAAATGTCAATGAAATATACCTCTGGCGACCTAGATTCGGATCTTATCTCTCTATTAACCGTCAAATTTTATCAGCGGATGGCAAAGATTTTGAAAAATTAGAAACACCATTTTTTCGTTATTTAAGTGTTTTTTTTAGGTTGATTTTCGGGGAAATACAATTTTCAAAATCAACATGGCAAAACGAGTTGACTCGTTCAACTCGAGTTGCAACTCGGTTTACATAAAAACCAACTCCAAAACGGTTCGGCACATTACGATACACTACTCTTGACTACTGACAAAGCTTTTAACATTTATCACGGAAAAGTCCTTCTCAGCTCAGCCGTTGGGAAGCGCCATAAACCAATTGCTCCCCTCAATTCCTTACACACACTCATGGAATTGTTAAAGACTGAAAGCCATTAATGCTTTAGTTTTTCGGTGCTGTCCTGCCACCCTCAGAATTTGGGAATATAATTAAGCTGGCGAAGGTGATGCATTTTTAATATTCGGTTCATGTTCTATAGTTGAGAATGTTCTTAGTATTCAAAGCACAGCCTTGAAAAGTATTTTAATTAAACTTAAAGAAACAGCTTAAAACTGTCAACTTTAACTTAATATTTTTAATTGATTTTGCAGGTATGTATTTTGAAATTAAGATTTTTTAGAGAGAAAATATTCATAACACTTCCTGAACTACGCTTCTCGACGAGTAACATAACGCCACATAGCCTTGAATTTTTAAAGGTTCATTCATTTCGTGGTTCCAAATTGGTAGCGCTGACATTTGATACTTGTCAAACTTAACTGTCATCTTAAGTGTCATAATATTAGTTGAATGTTTGCCAATGCACTTTTCGTGCTAAAAGCGATGATTATAATCGTCATAATCGACAGACTACGCAAGCAATCGGTAAAATTGTTAAGAAATTCTAAGAGAGCACGTTCAGTCGAAAATATTGCTGCTGCAAGCACAAGTGTTGCTGATGATCTGAATTTATCCGTTCGCAAAAATTAAACGTGTCGTGTGTCACCTCAATATGGTGTTTTTGTATTTGGATTTGCATTTCCTTCTCCATCCTTACAAAGTTCATATCACGCAACAATTGTAGCGCCCATTCACAACGCCGTAGATACGCTTCTTTGGTGTAGGAACAACAGACAACAAGTACCGATTTTTCGAAAAAAAACATTTTCTTTAGCAATGAGGCACATTTATAACTTGGTGGGCTTCTAAACAAACAAAATTGCTGTATATAGGGCTCAGAGAACCCATCAGTAATCAAAGAGATGCCATTGCATCAAAAAAGTGGTCGAAAGGCGCATTTGGTTCTAATTTTTTTTGGAAGATGTAGGGCGGACGGTTACAGTCGATTCGGAGCGATATGGTCGAATGATGACCGACGTCGCGACGATTGAAGATCATGACTTGGACGATATCTGATTCAAACAAGACGGGGCAAAGAGACACAAAACACAACCAATTGTTGTGAGAAGTTTCCAGAAGAAGTTTCATGCGATTTGACACCGTTTGATTTTTTTCTGTGGGGCTACGCACAAGACCGTGTTTACGCGAATAGTCCCCGAACTCTAGACACATTTAAAACCAACATTACTCAAGTTTTGGCAGAGATACAGCCCGATCTGTGCAAAAACTCCTCACTCCCGAGGCGGAAATTTGAATGATATTGTTTTCCACACTTAATGGCAAACTTTATAGTGAACTAAAATTGAAAGTATCGTTATGTGTGTTTTATTAAAATTTACTTTCGAAACCGAAAGATGAATAACCCTATATATAACCTTACATTATACCATTGTATGCTGCAAAAGTGGTTTATATAGGCTTTGTCGTAATAATACACAACAATAATAAGACTCTTCAGACTCTTCCATTCTAGGGGCACTGTAGCCAAAATCGAAAAACGAAGAACATAGGTATAGCATCGCCATGTCCGTCTGTCGGTAACATTTATCTCGGAAACTATCAAGGGAATATTGGGGAATATGTATTTTGAGTGCCTTAACTGCTCCCACCCTCCCACACAGTTTCTTGGAATATTGAGGAAAAAAAATGTTTTAGGAGGGCACCCCATACATTTAACTAAATGATAACTCAAAATCAATGTGCATCAATACTATCATCTTTAAAGTCGAAGCAAGTTGTAACCCCTCTCTTGTGTTTGAACAAACAATAATTCTAAAAATATGAAAACATTTGAGAAGAGACAAGATCCATCTTTTCATATAAATTTAACGAGAATTATTTTAATATTATTAGGTAATCCATTCAAAGTCAAAACCCAATCTTAAGTAGTTCCACGAACTACGTAACCCTTCAATAGCTTAGTCCGACACACACTTGGTCCGTTTGTTTAATTTTAAATTCAAAATGTCTTCATATAATGTATGTTTTTTAAGCTAAAGGTTTTTTGTTTAAAATAACACGTATACGCCACAGTGAACGAACTTTTAACTAAAGCAAAAAGTTACACAATATTTCTCGGCGTACAAAAAGATAAGAAAATATAGACTCAAATTAATTAAAATTAAGTTGCTCACTTGTTTGTTTTTAATATTAAATTGAAATAAATTTGAAAACTTTCAAATAAATTTGCGGCGATTATTTCTCAAAGTATAAACTTAATCTAAGATTTATATAAGAGAGAGACATCAATGTTATTATCAAAAACTTATCGATTGAAGTGCAACACGTTGATATTGAGTGATTAAAGTCCAACGCTCTTTTCATTGAATAAGAGTCAACAGAATTGTGTCCGATCGATCACTGGTCATGTGATCATTTTCGCTGATCTTTGCGAGTTTCATTTCATTCCTCGATGGGTCATAAAAGTTATGGTGATATATTTTGTTCATATTGTTTTGCAAACTAGTATTTATGCAAGAGATTTTAGATCGGGAGTATTTACAAAATACAAAATTATTCTCACGTCAGCACTTTTGTACAGAAAATGCATTCAAATATTTTTACATGCACAACAGAACAAATATTTCAAATGTCATTGTTTTTGGTTAAATAGTTACGAATGGCGACAACGAAGCGTAGCAGAAAAAAATCCTCAAATTAATTTCAATGTCATTTCAATTGAAAAGTGTACACAAACATTTGAAATTGTTGTGAATTCAATTAGGTTGTTGTTATCCTTGAGTCATAGTCATATAGAAAACACTGCTTCGTTCGTCATTCGTTGCATTTTTGTTATTATGTCATCTACAAGTTTTTATTAATATAAACAAAGGTCTTAACGTTTTTTTTCTCTTGACAGCCAAGTGGAAGGAGCATTGAAACATGTCTCTTACAAACTTCTTATTTTCTGTTAAAGTCCTGAAGATACAGATTAGAGGAATAAGAAAAAAGTCTTTTTATTTCTCCTTGAGAACAGTGTTTTTAAAATGATTAATTTTTGTTTTATTTATTTATTATTATTATTTTGATCGCTATTTGTCGAAAACAAATACACATAAATCACGATGGATATATAATTCGTTTCCAATCAATCTTAATAGCACACAATTACAAAAACTATTAAAATAAGAGACGAAACCAAAAGAATATACATATAGCTAAATATTCCGATTTGAGACGGTTTGGACGCGGCAGCACTCCAATGTGAACTAACTAGCAGCTGTATTCGCCTCCGCAATCATTCGAAAATTGTTCTCCGAAAACAAAAAAAACTTATGGCAATTTCGTGGCTAGAAATAAACTCACATCGTCAGAATTCGAATGTAAAACGAATGGAAATTATGCTTCTTAACGGAACGAACGGCAAATTGTTTAAGAAGATGCAAACAGAGAAAAGCAAAAAAAAAACGACAGACTATTGAGGCAGATTTTTGTCGTCAGTTAATTCGCTTCAAGTGATTTGAAATTTTTCTTGAGATCACAGTGGCGGGCTTAGGTTTTCAACAAGTATTCATTTTTTCAATGAATTTTTAAAATCAATCCGAGGCGAGTCCTTATTAAGGACAGATAAAGTCTCTAAAGTGGAAGCGTTCAAATATCATTTATACTCTTTTTCATTTTGATAAAGAAATGTAAGTTTTTTTGTGTGTGCGAAAACTTTAAAGCCCTACTGTACAAAAAAATATGGTTTTGTAATTTCTCACACTCACGAATAATGTGGTAAGACATGGGAATAAGTTATAAGAGTTCAAAGTGTATCCCACCTTTAAGCGCTGCGGTGACTAAACTTTGGGGATACCCTAGTAGCCGGGTGTTTTCCATGTTTGGAGAATCTAACTTAATTAAACAAAACGACAATGACCGATGTCATAAAACGCCACAGCACCGCCGCCGCCACCGTGACCAAAAGAGGAGCCCATCAGCTCGTCCGCTATTTTTTTACCATTCTTGCCGGCATGTTAGAAGTTAGTATTTCTGGATTTCTAATTATATCACATGTCAGTCGTATATCTTTGGCGCACATGTTCACTTCACGATTATTACCAATTTCAAACGTTTAAGCAAACAGAACCATAATACTATTTCGATTGAATCATCTTTTGTCTGGTTGAATAAAGAGATGGATTTTATAAGATTGCGCAGACTCATTGTGATTGAAAGGGGAACAAACGACAAGAGAAATGAGATCAAATAAAATAATGTTCGGGATGAAACTATGAAAAAAAGTGGAAGTGTAGACATTCTCACTGAATTCGTGTGAGTCATGCGATTTTTTTTTTTTGTGATTTTTAACGAGAAAGTGTACACATCTGTTTCGTTTAAATATTTTGTTTTCTTTAAAATAATTGGACGCAAACAAAATCACAAGTCATTAAGCAAAGTTAACAAAACGTCGATTTGGTTGAGTGATTTTTTGTTTCGTTTGAAGCAAATGACTTACAGTATTTGGATGCGGGATGGGTTTAAGTTTTCAAAAGCCTTCAAATAAGCCAAATGCGTGACTGACGTCTTTTTATATAACAAAATGCAAACAGGGAAATAAACAGCTAATACCAAAGTTATGTCAAACAAACGCTTCTTTCTAAGATTTCTAACCTCATAAAATGTTCATCATTTGTTCAAAAACGTTAACATTGACTTAATTGAACGTGTAAAATGCATGAAACGATCTTAAGCTATGTAATTGGCGACTAAGGCCTCATTGGAGCTCGAAAAGACCTTTGAAGATGCCCTAGGTGTGACATTAAAAGCCTCGGTGATATTAATGCCAAAGATGGTCAAAGAAGAATTCGGGAATTACTTTTATTTCAGTAGAGCACTTACTGTGAAAGTAACGATAGAACAGAGAGACACGAAACGTTACGACGAACGGTGATCTAACGAGGTGATTGAGTCGGTGAAGTCTCTATCACCAATCATTCTTAGGGCTCTTTTATTTATATTATTCAAGAGGCTGGGAGTGAGAGTTGTATTCAAGTTTTGGACGGATATAGGTCTTATAGATAGTAGCCAGATCAGACGGAGAGAAGATTGTCTTTCACCGTTTTAAGAAACCTAAACATTTTGCGGCATTTTTTGCGACACTCACTGCATATGTGATAGTTCCACAAAAGATGGTCAGTGATGCACATACTGAGAATCTCGAGGTGTTCTGTCTCATTGATGTAAGTGTCACTCATGGACAGTGACAAAGGGCTAATATCTCGCTTTGGCGGAACAAGGCAGCACTGTGTTCTCGAAGCATTAAACTCTAAGCGGTTTTTCTTCCCTTGCTGTTTAAGTCAGAGTTTAATGAGCTTATCATATTTAGCCGTTTCAGTTCCACATCCGAAGAGGAGGTATGTGAGTCTGGAAACGATACGATTAGCTAAGGGAACTATCGCCAGCGAAGCCCTGGGGCCCACTAGCATTTATATAATGAGTTTCAGACTTGAATCCGTCCAATACCACTTGTATTGAACGGTCCGAAAGAAAATTTCTAGTCCACCGAAGGAGGCATTCATCGATACCGAAAGCACGCATTTTTGACAAAAAAGCAAAATGCCAGACTATCAAATTCCTTTGAAATATCAAGTGCAAAAATCTAAATTTCCTCAAAACGATGTTATTCGGTGAGATAAACCATTAGATCACCATTGCTGCGAAGGCCTTACTGCGGGTGGGGTTTCAAGATATTTTTTGAGCTGATAATATATCAGCGTTTCAATGACCTGAAAAAGAAAGAAACGAAATTTGCAACCTCCTCTACTATGGTAAAAGGAAACAAGGTCTAATAATTGCGGAGCGACAGTAGAAACCGTGATAATCTGATGGAAAAACACAATGTCATTGTTGGTTCTTCTTTGTGACAATGTTTCCATCTGAAGAGTTGATAAACAATATTCATAAGGAGGAATATTTAAAGGATCGCACACCATAATAAGAAACTGTTTATGTCATCCAGCAGGAGAATTCTATCCCTCATTGAAGATACAATTTTGAACACCTTCATAATCATCCACAAAAAAGCAAATTTCGCTGTTTTGAACACATTGCGGAGCATCGTCAATAGCCAATATAAAAAGAAGAGGCCCTATAGAACTACCTTTAGGGACACTGGGTTTAGCAATAAATAATTTAGAGACGTGATGTTTGAATTTGTCCTGATAAGACCTCTGGATATGTGGATATCCAACGAATAAAAAGAAAGAAGAAAACCACATGAGTTCATAATTTAAACGTTATCTGATCGCGTGGGATAACAGGTCGAAAGCTTTCGAAAAGTCAGTATAGACACGATCAACTTCCTGACAACACTCCAAAGAGTTTAAGCATTTATTCACAAAGACAAGAAGATTTCGCATCAAAAAAAAGAAAACATTTCTCCCGAATTTCAAAATTAGGCAAATCTACAACCAAAGACCACAAAGGAGAATAATAAATCATTCTGAGCAATATTTCAATTTTATATGTAAAAAGTTGATTTTCGCAGAAACAAAAGAACAAAATACAAGATGTAAGACGTCACAACTTCAAAACGGCAGAAAAAACCACAATTTGATTTACTCGCACGAGTCATCAAAAAGTTTTAATTCCTCGTGCTTTGAGCATCATTGATCCTTTTTTTTCTCTTGCATTTTCTGACGTTGAAAAATATTTGAAATCCCATAAGTACAACGTTTGAGTTGTTTTGTTGTTAATGATTGTTACTTTTTTTTTTGTTGGCAATAGCCACAATTTAATATTGTAATACCAAACCTACAAATTATTCTCAAAATCCGTCAAATCTTACAACGAGAATAAATTGAACTTCAAAACCACAAAAGTGTTGACATTTTCGGAATTTGATAGATTTTTCGTTCAACCATCTCTCTTGGCACTGTTTATTGCATGCGTCACTTTCACTCAATAAAAATACGTCAAGCTAAGGTAATGGCCTCACCTAAGGTTTTTGTTTATGAGTTTTTCGATTTTTTTTTGTTTTTTCTTACTTTAGGGAAACCGTGTTTCTTTTTTTACTTATACTCAAAGAAATCCAAGTTATCGTAAATGTTTAAAAATTTGTTTTGGCCACAATCCAATAGAATGTCCTACTTTGCTCGGGTGGCATATGTGGTGGCATTTAACAAACAGCCACCAGGTATTAGCGTGCAATAAACTTCAAAGGCCAAACAAAAAAAATATGCAAATCACCAATCGGCAAATTTGAATCAAATTTTCAGTGATGAATGATTACTTGGAAAATGTTTTTATTTTGCTATCATTTCGTTGTGAGTCACTATCTCATGGGAAAATTTGTCATTCTTTAGCTGAAGATCAACAAAGAAGAAGAGTCTTACAAAAAATATCATCTGGAAAAGTTAATACAAAAATAATATTTTTTCAATTTCATTTTAAGAATTAATTGCAATTCTTATGATAAACAAAAGTGTCTCGGGTTCCCGTCCGTGTCGTCGCGTCGGTCGGTCGTCGCATTGTCGAGTCTTCCTCGTTGTCGCGTCGCATTGTGGTGATGAATGATGATGCTGTTAGTGGACTTGGTGTGCCACTGCCATGCCATAACAGATACAAAATCTTGTTAATTGGAAAATACTTGTTGTCTTTCCTCCGACTGCCAAGAATTTTGTTTCTGTTTTCCATCTTCCCCGTATGTTGGGTTTCAACACGAATATAATTTTTTTTAAATTTTTTAAAGAGAGAATGCCGATGAGTCAGCTCGGGCCAAACGCCAAAGCGATGTTACTTCTTATCGTTAATGTAAACATCGTTTTTTTTTTTTATTTAACAGCAAATAGATTTGAGTCGTCAATAATTTTCTTTTTTTATAAAACACATTTGAGTAAAATATAGAGGGTTTTTCTATAGCGATGGGTTGATTTTGACAGCTCGTGGTGGCCATATTGTTTCTCTTAATTTCTGCTAAAAAAAAACGGTGTTCTCTATTTGTTATGTGCTAGGTTTCGCACAGCACCAAAGCGAAACCCCTGCATTTGACGAAAAATGTCGCTGGAACAGATGGTCTAGCTGCCGAGCTGTTCATGCACCAATTCAACTGCAAGATATGACCGGATGATTTGCTTGATCCTAAAGAAGGAAGTTCTTTACAACTGCGCCAACTACAGAGGAATCAGCCTACTTAACATCGCTTCTAAGATCCTCTCTGCCGTAATATCCCTGTCAAGCCCGTTAGCTTGTGCAAAATGACGATGGAGAACTCAAGCTGCGCCATCAAGGTTGGCAAAGAGCGAACGCAATCAATCGTTGTCACAAAGGGATTCAGATAGGGCGATGCCCTGTTATGTGATTTCTTTAACATCTTGTTTGAGAAGATAGTGTAAAACATACCAGAGCCAAAGCCTGTTTAACTTCTCGCGTACGCCGATGATATTGACATAATGGAAAGAACACAGCATGATGTCTATGGCACCTTCGTGAGAATTGAGACAGAAGCAGCAAAAAGGGGTTTAGCGAAAAATGAGGGCAGAACAAAGTATTATGTTCTCTTCGAGGAAGGACACCCAACACCGACGACCCGGACAGAACATCAATATAGATGCATGTAACTTCGAGGAAGTAGAGGAGTTTGTCTACCTCGGTTCCGCTATTAACATGGACAACGACACCATATGGTCAGACGAAGAATAATTCTTGCTTAGCGCTGTTTCTTTGGGCTAAAAAAGTAGATAAATTGAGTGGTAAAGCCCTCTCGATCAACTAAGGAAAATCTATACAGCATCCTTATCATCACAGTCCTACTGTATGGTGCAGAAGCATGGACACTGACAAAATCAAATGATGGCGAATGGAGGTGAAGATTCAACAGCAACCTTTACCTTTTTACCTTTTACCAAGCCAGAAGCGATCGCTTAAGGTCGATGATCACCAACTTCTTGTGGTCTGAATTGAATGATATGGACACCGAACACATTTATGGTTCTAACAGTATGGCGCTACTTGCCCTATGTCCGATGAGGCCTTAATCAACAACATATTTTGATGAAAGTAAGTCTCAGTAGTAGAATAAGTATTGATTCCAAGATTTTTACGTGACCCTAATAGAATGAAATGTTTCAATTCAGGTCTGCAGATTTTAAAAACAATTCAAAAATTATTATTTGTTTTGTTTTATTTTATTTTAATTTGAAGCTTTGACTTGCGGCATTGGTAAATCTAAATGACTCGATATTGTTTCAAGGTTACCCTTTTATTTAAAATTAAACAACAAAGTTGGAAAATCTATCAAAAGAATAAACAAGAATTAATATTTTTTCCACCCAGTAGGTAGACATAATTTTAAAATGTCAGCTGCTGTCTGTCAGTTATTGCAGCTATAAAAGTCAAGTTAATTTAAGTACGCAATTAATTAAAACCTAATCGCACTGTGACATCTGTGATTATATGAACAAGATACAAATATTATATTTTGTAAACTATATACAGATACATAGCTATTTTTAAGCTGACTACAACACTTCAAAAGCTTTTATTTTCAAACACAACATATAAAATGTTGTGTTTTAATTAAAAAGAAAAATTTGATGAGTTTTATGGACTATTAATGTATTAATTTTGTCTTAGAGATTCAGATCTTCTGTATATGAGTCTTCCCTTCTTAATATTTTACTTTGCGATGAATCAACACATTTGTTATTTTTATAAGTTATGGTATGACAGAAACATGCTGATATGATTTATTTGTTCCGGAAGAGAACTGAGTTTGGGGTAGTTCAATGTTCGATGTATGCAGTTGATGGAAATAGGCTTAAGACAACTTTAAAAACAAAAGACATTTAATGAAAATAATTTTTCTATTACAAAATAAAACCCTGCAAAATATTGAAAATCTTGAAGAAAAAATGTTATCACAATAGGGTTTTTTTAGTGTATTTTATTAAGTAAAAATAACAAAATTTAATACCGATGAGTGTAAGAAATTATTTTAGAACTCTTTGAGCAAATATAGCAAACATAATTCACTTAATTTTTTCTTTCTTATTAAATGTTTGTTTCTTGTGAAAAATTAATTCCTTAATGGTCAATTAAAGATTAAACATCAAAGACTCAACACCATAATTATGTTTGTTGCCATCTTTTGAATTATAATCACAGATAATTTATTGTTTAGCGAAATGTGTCACAAAGGCGAATTGTATTTTAAACAAAAAACACCGACATTCAAAATAAAATATTGCATACAGATTTTAATCAATTTGAAGAATACTATTCGGAATCTCAATTTGTTTTTTTCTGAAACTATGGTTTAAACATTTCTTTTTTATTATATAAAAAAAAAACCTAACCACAATGAATGAGATTGTTATGATACATTAATCTTGAAAAAAAAGTAAAAATATATTTGAAGATGAGCATTTCTTTATAATATAGTAAAATAAAAAAATAAAAAAAAAAACATAAATATTAAACTTGGAATGATTTGGAACACATTTATTTTAGAAAAAGACGAGACATGACAGAATGTATGGGAACAGGAAGACAAACAAAAAATTAAATTGGCCTTCATTATGACGGCGACCGAAGACGGCGAGATGTGATTCACTTTGTGACCTAAATATTTTAAATTAAACGTATTTTTGTATACTACATTTTTTATTGATGGTGTTTATTTTTGTTATTTTACCAATTTATAGCAACAATGTTTATTTTTTGTTGGAAAACTGTTATGAAACATTTTTTAATAGTTTTTCTATTTTTTTTGAAGCGGATGGGTTGTGTCAGCAGAAATTCGTGGCATAAAATGTAAGATTCCGAACAGCAGATTGGAAAAGTACTTATTTACGACAAATGATACGCTTTGAAGCTTGATATTCATCACAAGAGGCAGATTTATTCTCAGATTTGTATGTAAAAAGAATACTCAAGTCGTCTTTACCCGCTCAGTGCTTTTTTCGCTCCGTTTTTGTTGTTCTACCAGTTGGTACCTTATTTCGGTAGCCTGCTCTTGGCCTAATAAGATTTTATAAGTAAAGGGAACATGGGTGGCAGTTTTTGATATTAAATAGCTGCAAAAAAAAAAAATCCGAAATTTTTTAGTAGGGAGCATTATATCATCACCATAAGTTCTACCTACTGCTGGTTTAACGCCCCTGGCATTAACGCCCGCGGGTGATAATTCCAAAAACAAATGGAGTTTACCCCCATCGGTATTAATTTTTTTTAAATGGTACTAACACCCGCGGGGGTTAATTCCTTTTTTTGGTGGGCTTTAATTCCAATTTTAGTTGGAAATAAGTCCCGAAGTCAGAAGTCCCGAAACTTGGTTTACGGAACTTCTGAGCCACTCTGGAGAGTCAAAAGTACCGAATTCGTTTTAGGTATTATTAAACCACTATGGCGAATCAGTACTCCCAATTAAATTTTACTTTTTATGGGACAAGAGTCTCAAATGAAAAAAAAGTGAAACAACGAATGTTCATGCTAAACAAATAAACAAAAAACTTAAATTCTTGTATGTACACATTGAAATAAACAGGACCACGTTTCTTTATTAGCTGTCGACAAAATGGTCAGAGCTGTTGAGGTTTCCATTTATTTGGAAAAGTAGTGGTTCTACACATCCTGTAATGCAAAGAAGGATTTTTGCAAGCATTTCAATTATTCATTTTCAGCATCTTTTCTAATTTTGACTGAGGATGAAGCCGATACGAAAAATTCAAGATCGATTTGATTGGATTGCGAGCGAAGCGAGCGGAAAGTTTTTCCCAAAAGAGAATCAATTTGGGGTATGAAAATAAAAAAAATTCGCGCGAATTAACGAAGTTGTTTCATTTAAATTGAAAGATGGATGGGCACAAGATGAATTTTTTTATTTTCACACCCCAAATTGATTCTCTTTTGGGCAAAATTTTTTCCGCTTGTGTCCATCCATCTTTCAATGTAAATGAAACAGCTTCGTTATTTAAGGTGACAGATAGATACAATAAGATGAAATTGGCTTCAAGTATAGTGTGCTTGTAGAATGCCGTATCCTCACCGAACTTTGACATCCCAGAGATTTATTCGGTTTGTGAATGACCAAGAGTATAATCGTACAAAGTTAGAAATGTTAAATTTGTAAACTTCGTTTGTGATGTTTAATTTGTTTCTACTCACGTGGCCAAGGTGCCTAGAATGCAAGCGCAAGTGTTTACATCTGAGGGTGAAAAAATCTCTTCCAAAAGAATATAACACTTACGCGGGCGTTAGTTCTTATTTTTATGGTGGGCCATATTGCCAATTCAAAAAGGAATAAACACCCGCGGGAGTAAATTCCATTTGTTTTTGGAATCAACACCCGCGGGCGTTAATGCCATGGACGTTAATGCATTGCACCGTTCAAAATAACTAAAAGAATTGTTTGACTTTTCTTAGTGTCACTTGCAATGGCATGACAGACATTTGTTTGGCAACCAAGACTCAATATTTTTCTTTTTGAAAAAGAGATCGCTAAGAAGCTTTTTAAGTGAGTCATGGCAAAAAAACTTATTGAATAACGGAGCTTAAGTAGGTAATCAGCAAAGCAGAGGATAACAACGCTTCTGGAAGCGAACGCGTGCCTCAGATGAGTTCCTTTGTCATCTAAGTATAGCTTACCAACAATAAAGTCAAGAAGTCAATTATCTTCCGAATTTTCAAAGAGGCGATAGAATGGACTCTTCAAACTATCGTGGTATTTTTTTTAAACTCCGCTCGAAACTTCAACGAATAGAAATTCTAAATTGTCATTTAGTCGAATGGGTTAATAGTCATCATCTTCTCAGTGAATGTCAAATGGTATTTCGAAATGGTTACTCGACGGTTGACCACATTCTTATAGTCTTACGAATATAGCTAATATGTACCTGCCAGCACGCAGCAAATTGCACCTTCTTTTGTGGATTTTTGATCAGCATTTGACGGAATAAATAGAAAAGTTCTAATGGATAAACTGTACAGAGATGGACTGTCGCTGTTGGATATGTCATCGAGAGACTTTGCAATATAACTTTAAACGCGATATGGAATGACAAGAATCTGGTTTCAAACTAAAAATTATCTAGACATTCCGCTTGAAAACTAACATTCAAAAGTAAGGCACGAAAATATTGTAAAAGCGAAGGGCTCCCTTCATAGAGAAATCTACTCGCAATTTGAACACAATAAGGGCACTTCAAACTCTTCAAAAGCATACCTAGCAGTGGCGTGGCGTGAATATTTTCAAATGGTAAGTCGAGAAAAAACATTAAGCAAAACCATTTAAATAATTAAAACAAAACAGTTCCAACGTTTACTTTTCACAGTTTTCAGTTTTTCTTTCACAATTTTCACAAATGTACGTTACTTAAAATTCACTTTAAACTTGCAAATAATCCAAAACAATGATGAGTAGAACAGAACAAAACAGTAAAACAAAACCGAATTCGCCGTACATTATTATTTTTTCCAAGCAGACATTGCAGAAAGACGAAAATTATCGTCTTACTTTTTTCAATAAGAGAACGTGTATTGAAAAGGGAGGCACCAGGGTGGAAGTATATCGTAGGAAAGACAGGGACAAAGACAAAATATGTTCTGCGTGGCGATTTTCAATGCTTCGTGTATGCTTTGTGTATTGTGTGTGTATCTCGCAAATTTAAAAGGCTTGAAGAACATTGTGTGTATGGGAAAAGATAGGCTGTTGACTGCTTAGTTGTAGACTTATGTTGCTGTTTTTTTCTATGAACAAGAGACAAATTTTAAAAGGTAAGACGATAGGAATCGTGTTATATGGACGCCACGCGCCTGATACCTAGACAAAAAATCTTTGATGTTCCGCAAAATTTCATGATGACCCATGAGTATTGCACTCACGAAGAGAAAACTAGTCAATCAAATGTAATTAGTTAGTTCCTGATGACTTGCTATAGGCAATGTGAAATAAATCTGTTCTATTCTATTCTTCTACTCTATGTAGGTAAATGCATTACTAAAAATTAATGATTGATTTTCCTCAATTGTTTCGACCAACGAATTCAATGATTCAAAATGAAAATTGAAAGACTTTTTAATTGAGTTATTTTTATTTGACAATTTTCGTCACAATTTATCTTTTTAACCTTTCTATTTTTTAATGCCAAGGAGGTAACTTAAAGCCTGTCCGCAGGAATTCAAGAAAATTAATTCAACTTATACCTACATAACTTGCATGTCTTATATCGTTTTTTTTTTAACTAACATTATTCGCCAAAACTCTCCCATAAAAAACAAACATTTTTTTCTCTTTTAAAAATTAACTTTCAGTTTAAAGTAAAATTATCAAAAGAATATACAAGATATAAATGAAGAAAAAAAAAACGTTTTTTTTTTTTAATCCACAGCACGAACGTCCTCTCAACGACTGACACCAAAAATTGTGTGAGAGCCAAATGCTGCGTCATGTGCTCTACAAAATATGACTCATCGGTTAGCAAAATTACGCACTTTTCAGCATTGGCCGTTCGCTTACAAGTTCCCCCCAGCATCCCATTTCCAAAAACTCAAGTTGCTGCGAATAATTATTGTAGTTTAATCGCATCCGACCGAACAGCCAACAGATGCACGCCTTAAATACATAAATAACTTTTCGTTTTGCTTATAAAAGCAGCCATAAAAAAAATCTGAAAAACCAACTCGCGGAAGAACATTTTCATGTTTGATTTCTCTTCTGTTTTCTTAAAAAAAAAATCAACTTTGTTCGTTTTGTTTTGTTAGGTAAGTTTTTATGTTTCTACCCTTTCCTGTTATTTTTGAAATGACTTTTTTCAATAGAATTGGATTTGAACAGGGTGTTTTCTTTTTGTGATGAACATAAGGTAGCAGAATTCTTGATTTACTTTTCTCAAGTTCTTTATAAAAATTATCTGCAACGACCTGTTAGGTTTTAGTTCCATCCATACCTTTTTATTTTTTAATCTTTATTTTCCGATTTTCTACTCATGTGCAATTTTCGGGCATTGCTTTTCTTACACTCTAATATTTCTAATCAAATTTATGTTTGACAAACAATGGCTCAGTTATTGTGGCTCTTTTTTTAAAGTAACATTTATAAAATATTAAAGGAACTTTTTTTAAAATTTTATTGACCGCATATAAGCAATTCGTCATTCATTTCGTGATTACAAGTTTGCAGCGATGACATTTGATACGTGTCAAACTTAACTTCCATCTGAAGTGTCATAATATCATAACAATCGAATAATTCGTTAAAATTATTAAAACTTACTACAAAAGTGGCAGTTCAAATGTAGCCACTTTTCGCGCAACAAGCGACGATTTTTTGGGAGTTTTGTGATAACTGCCAAATTTCGAGGAATGGGGATGAAATTTTACGATTCTCACTTGACAGCGAAATTCTCACAATTGCATCCAATTATGTATATAAAACGTCAACAAAAGACCAACAAAATTTAATGTCAAAGTTTTGACAGAACTCACAAAACTTCCGGAAGAAATTATCGCAAGTAAAACCGGGAGATAGGAAATACTTTTCTCCTTCAAAATTGACAGAACTTACAAAGTTCTTGAATAAAAGAACAGAAAAGTGTGAACATTTTGGAGTATAATTGAGTTTGTGGCAGTTTTAGGGAGTAAAAGAACATACCTTATGTTCGTCATAATCGACCGACTACGTAAGCAAACCTGATGATTCGAATTTATCGATTTCCCGGCGTTCACAGGAATTTAACGTGTCGAACTTACACCTCACTATAACGTATTTTACATTTGGATTAACATCTACATCTTTACAAAGTTCAATTCACGCAATAATTGAAGCCAGCTGACAATGCACAACGCCGTTGTGCTTCTTGTGCCTTGGAACAACAGAAAATAAAGACCGTTTTTTTTAGCAACATTTTGTTTAGCGATGAGGCATATTTCTCACTCGATAGACATGAAAACAAACAAAATTGCCGAAAATGGAGCTCAGAAAACCCACAAGCGATCTAGAAGGTGCCATTGCATCCAGAAAATGTGACTGTTTGTTCTGCTCTATGTTCGATACGTGTCATTGGTCCGTATTTCTTCGAAAATACCAATGGGCGGAAGGTAACAGTTAATTCGTAGCGATATGGTCGAATGACTACCGATTTGTTTTGGCCGACGATTGAAGATCATGACTTGAACAATATCTGATTCCAACAAGACGGGACAAGCCACAAAACACGACCAATTATGGCTTTATTACGTGATTTGTTTCCTAGTAGAGTAATTTCACGTTTTGGCGACGTCAATTAGCCACCAAGATCATGTGATTTGACACCGTTAGATTTTTTTCTGGGGGGTCACGCAAAAGACAGTGTTTAAGGGAATAGCTCTCGAGCTCTAGACGGATTAAAAACCAACATTACTCAAGTTTTGGCCGAGATACAGCCCGATATGTGCGAAAAAGTGTTTAAAAAATATCTTAAAAGAAAAACCACTCCAGGGGGCCATTTGAATGATATTGTTTTTCACACTTAATGGCAAAGTCCAAACTTTATAATGAAATAAATTTTCCATTGAATCTATATCGTTTTGTGTCTTTTATTTAGTCTTACTTTCAAAATTGAAAAATGAATTACCCTATATTATTTGAACGTTTTTCTTGAATGAAGCTCGCAAAAAGGGGATTCGAAAACACATCATCTTACACTTTCGATGAATGAAAATACATTAAAAAAAACAATAATTCGAAATGTCCTTGTTCCATGGAAGAAGCACCTTTTAATTACCCATGTTTGCAACGGGAATCATTTGCAACAGCTTGTGTTTCTTTTAATATCCAAATCGCCAACTTATTCCTTTCGTGTATATTATTGTTGATTTTTTCACTTGAACCAAAACAAAACAAATTCTGACAAAGTAAATGAACGAAAATTCACACACTAACCCAACGACTTATTGTTTTCAACTGACTGAATATCGAGCGGGAACCGATTTTCCCCAACAATTATTTCAATTCAATTGAAAACGCAAATACTACCTACATAATATGTCTCTATAAATGTGTTATTGTTTCAGATGATGCTATAATAAAACGTGTGCTGTGTTTATAGACATCTCAAAAGTGATGCGACATCCCTACCGGAATTTCTAAGATACCTTGCAATAAACTGAGGCCAGCCGGTAGTGCACTGAATTACACTCGCATCGCATCATTTAGGCGGCAGTGTAGATCGTACGTAATACAAGAATAAAAAATGACACATTACATTCAAATTCACGTGATGGTGATAGATGCAATTTAACATTTATTCTGAGTTATTCATATTATCGTGCCGAAATAAGAAACATGCCTACGAATTAGAGAGACAACCCCGCCGCTGGCGATCACTATGTTCACCTTGATTTGGTAGCAGGCGATTAATTTGAATTCCCGAACGGTGAGTCGAATTCGAAAATCGCAAAACCCAAAGTGTCGACACTGCAATTAAGAATTCACCAGGTTGCCACTTACGACTGATTCATTGCCACTCAACGCATCAATTATTCCAATTTAACATGATTAATAGGTGTTCGACAGTGACGAAATATGTATCGTCTGTCACCTCGAGTCGAAACGAGACAGATTCGACCACCCACAATCGATGCCAAACCACCACAGCCGCCGCGCCGGCCGTAACTGCCAATGTGGTGTTCTCATTTCTAATTGAACTCATTTGAAATTCAATTGAAGCGAAGACGCTCGCCAAAATTTTGATTAATCTATTCGTTTCTGGGATTATTTTAGATGAATCACTATGAAAAATGTTGCAACTAAAAAATGCAAGCTCTTCTGATTCATTTCTACTCAACGCATCAATTATTCCAAATTAACATGATCAATAAGTGGGCGTAACGTCAACCTCGACAACCCCACCTACCCCACCGCCGTCCCTGGTGTTTTGATTAGGCCATATTGTTTAGACAATTCTCACTCAAAGTGGAGTGAGTAATTTTATGTGCTACTGTGATAGCTTCCCTTGATGAGATGAGAGATCAACTAGCGACGACGCGCGCCAAACCAACCCAATTATTTATTGGGGGGATGAACGATGATTCACACTTTGATTTATTATCGTCGAAAAAAAAACATTAACATCCCTGTCTTTTGAGATGACAATATGGGGCGAGACGAAAGGGGTGTTGTTCTATTAATTTTCATTTAGTTTAGGAAAGATGAACAAAAATAGTTTCCCCACAGCATTGGAATGACAGATTTTGGGAAAATTCCTTTAATCGTGCAATTAGCGCAGAGAGCAGTGCATTGCTAGTGTCGGCATTTTAATAGCTGGGTAATTGTGTTTCTTTTTTTCTATGTGGAACGATTAGTCATCGAACGCGAAAACCGTGTGTGCGCGAATAATAAATCAAAAAGTCCGCTGATCCCGCAAACGGATTATAAGTTTATTTTTACTACATACTTTCTATATAAAAAAAAGGGTTTGAATTAGAAAACCAATTCGAAACTTTTTGAATAACGTTTTTATTTATGTACATTGAACAAACAAAAGTTTAAAATTACTCATGTTTGTGGTTTGTGAAACAAAAAGGAAATATTCTTTGATTTCTATTTCGAAAGACGATACATCAAATGTAAATGTAAATATTGTATTGGAATTGGATTATTGCTTAAACAGAATGTTCTTTTTATTTTATTTTGGAAAACCACACAAATCGCGCGATCTAAAAAAAACAAAACACGATGATTTTATTAATATTCAACTCGAGAGAACTACTGTTGCCTGCATTACACATGCGAATTTCAATGAGTTGAAGTTGAGATCAATCGGATATTGTTTACAATAGACACGTGGAGTTAATTAAGTAAGTAACGTAAACAAGCTATTTTTAAGTCGAGTCAAAGAGCATTCTGTTGTTTGTTTTTCTTTTTCCGGGGAATAATAAAACTTTCGATTTCGATAGCAAAAAAGGCCAGTAATGGAGCTTGGAGAGGCTTGGCATTTTATATTTAAATACTAAGTAGATACACTTGGTAGCTTGATATGTTCATGCAGGTAACATGCGAAAGTAGTTGTTTGATAATGAATGTAATGTGTGATAAATATTGAATTTTCAAGAATTTAAGTTTTTTTTGTCAAATTTCAAGCATAACATTTTTAATCACCAGTGCTTTAAAATAAATTTGACGTTATCATTTAATCTTTCATCATTTTCGCTGAAATGATGGAAAAAATTTGTTGTGGGTCATTTTTGTGTCTGAAATAAATATTTGCAAGAATTAACAGCCTTGGCCGCGAGAAATAAATGAAACAACCAAAAAAATTAAGTTTTTAAAAATGTTCTTTGACGATATTCGTTTGCATTATATTTGAATTTGTGCTAAAAGCTGAAATGTAAATAAAAGCTGAAATTCAGACTGAGGGATATATTTGCGTTGACTTTAGGGCAGGTCTTGAAAAAGAATGGAGACGTTGAAACTGGTCAGCTACAGCAAAATCTTGAGAAATGTCAGTGCCTCCTTGTTACGGCCTCATATGATATTCTAGTAAGAAACGATTCCAAAACGACATCAAGGAGGCAGTTGGACCGTTCTTTGAGTCAACAACTCGGTTTGCTCATCGACAAAGTTATTGCACTACAATCGGTCCGAATTGTGAACTTAGAAATTAACAAGACGCTTTTGTGGAAGCTTTTTGCACAAATATTGACAATATTGGCTGACAAACATTTTCATATTGTTGATTTGACACACACAAAAAAACAATAACTGATACAAAAAACGTACGGTTTACAAACAAAAAGGTAAAAAAAGCGTACAAAAATCTATAAAAAAAAACACGTATACGCCCGAGTGTACATTTTAATTGCATTCGTTGTAAAATACGAAATCTGAAAAATACGAAATAAAAATAAAAAAAATATTCAGTATGGACTGCAGTTGCCCGTAGCTTAGTGGTTAGGTGCGTTGGCTGCTAAGCAGAACGTCGTGGGTTCAAGTCCTACACTAGCCCATAAAATTTTTATTTCATCTTTCACGGGTACTGCCTCTTGCGAAGAATTGACATATCTTCCAAGAGTATCAATCTGTCATGAAAAGTGCTTCTCAACTTTGCCATTCGGAATCGGAGTTAAATTGTAGGTCCCCTCAATTCTTCACACGCAACCGGAGAATTGTTGATGAGACTAAGCCACTTATGCCGTGGCTCTTCAAGAGCTGTCGGCGCGACATCTATTTATTTATTTTTTATGGACTCCTCAACGGCTTAAAAGATATTTTTGAAATTTTCATGGCAAATACAGTTGTGTACAGGGATGGTTTAAAATTAAAATAGAGTAGCGCGACAGCTATTGAAGAGCCCAAGCCTAAATGGCTTACTCTCATCAACAATTCTATGGGTGCGTGTGAAGCATTGATGATTATTGTGAATAAAAAAAAATGTAAAATCATACGGAAGAGTCGAAAACTGGAATGTTAAACATAGATCGAAAACAATTTGTCCACCTTATATTAATTTTTTGAAATATTTTCACGTCATCGGCATAAATAAGTGACATAAAATTAACAAAAATATAAGGAAGATCATTAGTAAATAACACAAACAGCAATGGACCAAGATGACTTCCTTGTGGTACACCAGAGTTGACTGTAAAACATTTAGAGCGTTTTTCTTAAAAATAACACTATATTTTATCTATCACGAAGATAAGACGACAACCACAATATGAAATACTCACTAAGAGCCGATTTTTCAATCGTCAGATAAACAAGCAAATAGTGTTTATTCGACAGATAACAAAATATTGGATTTTTCAATCGTCAGATAGACTTTATCTGACGAAAAACGCTCTTATTTATTCGACCGATGAATACTCAGATAAGTTTATTTGCCAGTTTGTTATTTGTAGATTTTTTCGTTTATTAAGAAATCGGCTCTAAGACTGATAAATTCCTAATTTCTTAAGAAGAGTATTATGACAAAGTTTGTCAAAAGCTTTACTGAAACCAGTAAAAATTCATTCAACTTGTTGCCTATTTTCAAATGCGTCAGAAAATGTAAAAAATTGCTATACATTTTTTTCGTGGATTTCTTTTTTTACAAAGCCTTGTTGGTTGTCACATAAATAATAGACTCAAACAGTTGGTCAATATGTAATAAGAAACTAAGTTTTTCCTTCCTCTCTTATGAATTGGTAATAAATCAAAATTTTTTACAAAGGGTAGGGAACAGAGCATATTTTAAAGAATTGTTGAAAAGTAGGAAAAGAGGATAGGATATAAATGTTGCACACTTTTTTAACATGCAAGACCGGGGCTAAGATAGTCATCTAAGTTATCTATATATTTAAGGATAGTTTCCTCAGAAATTGAAAAATCTACTGAATTTAGATGAGTATTCTGCTAATCTATGTAAAAACATTATTTTAATCTAGGATTAATGCACTTTGCAAATAATCGGAAAACATGTTAGCAATTTTTTCAGAGGAATGACTTGAAATGAAATAACACATTTTAGATGGGTACTCATCAGATTTGAGCTTAGAGTTAACGTATTTCCAAAAATCACGCGGATTAGATTCAAGACTATTTTCAGTTTGCATTATGTAGTCCGAATAAAGAAGATTAAAATAGTTAAGAAATTTATCTCTCTGTATGATATAATCATGTAAAGCCTCTTCAGTCCATGATCGATTCAACTTAGCCCATGACTTATTTCTTCTATTTTTAAGAGTTTTTATATATGGATCAAACTGTGGAGCGTATGATAGTAGCGGAGCTGAACGTAGAAAATGCGTGCTCCTCCCATGAACGGACAAAGCCGCGGGTACCTGCTAGTGAGCTTGTATTCATATTTTGCTGTATTTGAATCCATATTACTGCTCTCAGTGCGTCCAAATAAACATTTAGATCGACCGAGAGTCAAGAAAGCCTGTGTAGCCTATTTTGCATTTTATTTTCAAAGTTTTGTCCGGAGGCCACTAAATTGAAAACAAGTCTTATCCACAACTTTAGAAAAATCGATCAGATCAGCTAGTAAAACACAGTTACACACGTTTGGTGATTTTTTTTTTCAGTAAAGAGTTTGGACCTTGCCATTAAGGGAGTGAAAAACAATATAATATTTGCTTCATAGCATGCATTTAAAATGAAATAGTAGCATGAAAACTACGGACGTCGTTTCCGATACCATAGCTCCTGCAAGACAGTAATGATGATTAAAAACGCTTCGTTCTCTTTGATTCTCATGGTTTCGAGTCTTTTATAGGAAAATTGGGTATTGCTTAGCGTTTAAATAAATTATGTTAGTATTTTCCACTGAGGGTGCATTACTACGAAAAATTTACCAATTTCTTGTATACTCGGTCGACTAAAGATCCAAAAAGTGTCAACGTTTGAGTAAGCATATGCCTGCACAAAAAATTCATCGAAAAACAATTTTCATAAAAACGAACAACTTACTTCTTCGTCCTCCAAATGTTAAAAGAAAATTTTCTCGAAATCGTTTCAACCCTCCATTTTATAAGATTTATTTTCCAAATTCAACAAAGTAAACCTTTCACTGAAAACGATCCTATCGTTACAAAATTTAATGTGAGTTTAAAAAAAAGTAAAAATATATTTTTAGGCTTCATAAAAAAACTTGCAGAATCGGTTTTAAATGCTACAAAATGTGCTCAATAATTAAAATTCTCTATTATTTAACTGATCCCCGTGTTTTATTTTTTATTTTCTACTCTTTTGCATCCTGTTATCAAAAATATCAAGCAAATATCAAGCGCAAGGTATCCATCATACATACATACATAAAACCATGTTTGAGATATTCTCGAACTTCTAAGATTTCAAACTGCCTCGGTATTTTTAAATTTATGCGAATTTGCTTCAAATTTCCCTGGGGCCATTCCCAATACCTTGTTTACTCGTATTTATGTTCTTGTACATAAAAGCTGTGCACCATTTGACAATATCAAAAAAGAAAACAAAACAAATAGTAATTCTTTTGTAAAATAAAAACAAAAAACAAAATTCAGCTGGGCGTGTTTTCAATGCTATCCCAAAGCAGCGACAATTTGTCGAAAGACAAGCAGTCTACTTCTGTTCGCGTTTAATATGGAACCGTAGGATTCGGTACGGTCACATAGTGTCAGTCGCGGCAATACATTTTCACTAAACTTGATGACTCATCTTGTTCTGAAATTCGTGCTTATTT
Source organism: Sphaerophoria taeniata (assembly GCA_943590905.1). Taxonomy (NCBI): domain Eukaryota; kingdom Metazoa; phylum Arthropoda; class Insecta; order Diptera; family Syrphidae; genus Sphaerophoria; species Sphaerophoria taeniata. The sequence goes on from OX016541.1 coordinate 35,207,387, forward strand.
TTGGGATCGGCCTCTGTTATGTGCGTAGTCTTAGAGAGGAGAAATAAAAAATAGCCTTCGAAAATTTCCAACCGTTGCCGTTGTGAAAAATGACATTTTGCGTTGTGTGTTCGATTTAGTTGTATAGAATGCAAGAAACATTCGTTTTTCGTGCTCATGGAATGATTCATTCCGATTTTGCTTTCGTGTTGTTTTTGTAAACAATGCGTTCGAAAATTCAAAGCGAATGGAAGTTAAGTCAGTAAATTATAATTTAATTAATCATTCGAACGAGTCATTATTTTCGGAAAGCCAAAACATTTCACAGTCTTGAAAAACAAACGCACAGAGCTAGAAGGAGGCGGTTTAAGACATCGTCATCGTCACAGTCGGTTGGTCTAAGGAGAATTGTAAGTAGCAATAACTTTGTTTTCTAAATACAAATCAAAATCACTTTTATTCTCTGGAAATTAAGACGAAAGTAATTATTTCTACGAATTAATTTTCATTAATCACGGAATTTAGTTCAAGCGAATTTCTATTTTCGGTTTAAGTTAAGCTAGAGGTTAACAAAACTTATGCTGGCACAGCCATTTCTACCTAACAATCGTATTTTTTTACATTTCAAAAAATTGCAAGTGTTGAAAATCTTGATGAAATATGACATTTTTGTTGTTTTTTTTTTACACTTGCATGGCGGCAATCCTTTTTATGTCAGATTAGCCTTCTGTATTTCGGTTGAAACCATTTTCGGAACTCATTCAAATAACGTTGTTGATAATCTCCAACATTTCTCCGTAACACTTTTCTCTAGAACGCGGCTAAGAGTTCAGAGTGCCTGATTTGGTGCTTACTAACATAAGGTGATGCTACAGTCCAGGTCGGACCAGGGCCTCATGCAACAAGCGTCTCCAGCCAGCTCGGTCCTTAGCTAGCTCCAGTTTCGCACGCCAAGTTGGTTGAGGTTCGCGACGTTCTTCCGGGTTGGATTCGAAGACTCTACGGGCCGGAGCATTAATTTGCATTCGCGCTGCAGGACCCAACAATGTAAGTCGTTGGACCTTTACTTTTCTGGCTAGATCGATGGCGCTGAACATCTCGTACAGTTCTTGGTTGAATCTTCTCCATTTATGCAGACTAGACCAAAAAACACTCAAAGAATTTTTATCTCGAAGCAGCCTTTGGCTTCCGTTTCAAGGCTCAAAAGGGCTCCACTGACATCACGCTGTGTTCTTCGAACTATGTCAAAGTCGTCTGCGGACTTTTGAAAGATTGTGCCTCTGGTGTTGACATTTTAAAGAATTATGTTGAAGAAATCGGATGAGAGCGCATCGCCTTGTTTAAAACCTTTTTTGACATCAAATGCATCCGTTAGGTTTTTTCCGACAATTATGGAACAACATGAGTCATCTTACACAGACGGACGAGCTTTTCTGGGATTCCAAAACTAGACATTGCTCTATATAGTTGGTCTCCATAGACGCTGTCATACACGGCCATGAAATTGATGAAAAGTTGGTGGGTATCGATTTGAAATTCCTGGGTCTTCTTCAAAATTTGCCGAAGAGTGAATATTCGATCGATGGTGGACTCTCCGGGTCTTAAGCCACGCTAATAAGGACCTAACAGGTTGTTGACGAAAAACGTTCACAAATCACGGCAATCAAAATCTTTTGGGCGATGTTTAGGACTTATACCTCTGTAGTTCAGGCGATCTCCTTTCTTGGGGATCGGGTATACGTTGCTGAGGTCCCATTTGACGGGCATGCTTTCCTCCGGACAAATCTTTCAGATCAGATGGAGTATACTCCTAACCAAATCATCTCCAGCTGTTTTGTACAGTTCGGTGGCTAGGCCGTCTGCTACTATACTGACCCAAGGTAATTGAAGAATCGGACTCATGCACCTCAATCTTAATAGTCGTTCTTCAACTATTTGCAACGTTTTCTTCTGGCTGAGCCACCATGAACTTAGTTTTTTAGAGTGCAGTCCTAAATTTTTGCCGCCTGTTCTATCTGAATAAATGAGGATTGTGCAGCTTGTAGGTTTTTTCCAAGGATATCAATATCATCTGTCAATAATTGTTCCAATGCCAGGTTAAAGAGGAGGCGGGTCAGTCTATCCCCTTGTCGGAGTCCATTAGCAATCCGGATCCGGATATTTTTACTTAAATTTGGCTTGAAACGTTGGTCATGATAAGTCTACAGAGTCTTATTTTTTCAAATTTGGGATGCCGAATTCTCTCATGGCTTTGAACAATTCTAATCTGGCTTTGCTGTCGTAGGCAGCTTTAAAGTCTATGAACAGATAGTATGTTTTGTTGTTGAATTCTAGACATTTTTTCATCGCCCGCCTTGGGGTAAATACCTGATCAATTGTCGATTCGCCTGGTTTAAAATCACACTGACATTTGCCGGTTACAGTTTTCGCGAATGGGGCTATCTGACCTTGTAGAGGAGAATACCTTACCGGAATTTCTTCCTCTTCTCATACGTGCACTATAATTTCATGTACTAGTTGGTGAAGTGATGGTAGAACTTCCGCGCCTGGTGTGAACCTCCCTCTCTATTTTTTTGGAAAAAAAAGTCTGCTCATCGAGAAATTAAAGTTTCTAAACAGCACTATAGACCAGTGCCGAAGCCTTCAAAAATGGAAAAAAACGAAAAAAAATCACAGTAGAATAAAACAAATAAGAAATGGTCGGGCGTGCGATAAAAATGAAAGGAAAAATAAATTACGGGCGATCCGAGTTCGGGAAGTGGGTGGGGGGCGGGTATTAACGGGGAAAATAGTTTATCTTGATTTCCGGCAAAACTAGAGGTCCTATGAAAAAATGTCAAATGACAAAGTTGTAGGTAACAAAAAGATCTACAACTTTTGTTCAGACAACTTTTTCACATAACCTCAAAATATATGTGAAAAATTCAAAAAAAACAAGTTTTTGGTTTTTTATTTTTATCTTAAAAAAAAACAAAATTCTATGAAATTTGGTGAAAACTTCCCTTATTATATCCCAGATGCACTGTAATTTATTTGGTTAAAAATATCTATTTTTTCCTCTTATTTTGACATAATATCAAAAAAATACCCTAATTTTGAAGCGAAAATTCACGTGTCAAAATTTCTCCTTTTCTTAAAAAGTCGGCTTGCTTTTTGTTCGTTCAAATCTCTACTTTCTGATGGTGTAAAAATATAAATAAATGTAAATATTCTCAGAAAATGCAAAAAAATTGAGAAAACTCGAATTCAATTTTTTTTTTGGCGACAATCGATGTAACCGTAGTGTTCTTTCCATTATCATATACCTCTGTTAGTGATGGGTCAAACCGAGTTAGCCGTTGACCCGTTCAACTCGAGTTGGCAAACCAAGTAAGTTAACTCGAGTTGAAAAAAAAAATCGTGTTAACTCGAGTTAAGTTCACAATTAATTTGTAAGAAATAGCCGGGTTTGTGGTCGGATTGATTATTTTATTTTTTATTTTTATTACGATTTTTGAGGTCAATAAGGTGAAAAACTTTCAAATATAACGAGTTAACTCGAGTTAGCGAACTGAGTTGACCCATCGCTAACAGAGATATATCGACCACTTACCGCCACGTAAGCCACAAAATCCAATTTTTTTTTATCAAACATGTTTTAAAACAAGGGTTCACTAGTAAATTAGAATTGAAGCATTGAGAGCAGTAGTGGCCTAACCCTCATTTTTCCAATTTTTAATTTATTACATTAACATTACCAAAATTTAATTTTCTTTCGATGCAGAAGTGGGGCAACTCATTTTTTCATAAATCAACACAAAATTGTTGAAACATTGTTTCTGCACGCAATTTTTCCTAAGACAGAAATGGCGTAACCCGCTTACGCCACTTCTGCATTATGAATTTTTTTAAAATTAATCGATTGCAAACACACACGCCATTTCTGCACCAAAATTTTACAGTAAGCTATATCAATAATAAAAGATTGGCACAAGGATTCTCACACTGGTCCGGTATCAGAGCAGTTATTCCGAAAGACTTTTAAGTTTGATTTCAACCTATGATTTCATGCTCCAATAAAAGATTCTTGCAAGAAATGTGACTTTCTTAACAATAAGCTTAAGTTTGCGACTGGTTACGAGAAGCCTCAAATACAAATTGAACATGAACTACATCTTAGAAAAGCGGAGTCGGCTAGAAATGGCATGAGAGATGACGCGGCAAAAGCAAAGGAATCTAATGACACTTCCGTAATTGCATTTGATCTTATGAAAACTTAGTTTGCCAACTCGGTTTGACCCATCACTAACAGAGATATATGATAATGGAAAGAACACTACGGTTACATCGATTGTCGCAAAAAAAAATCGAATTCGAGTTTTTTCAATTTTCTTTCATTTTCTGAGAATATTTACTATGGCAATGTATGTATATACGCCATCAGAAAGTAGAGATTTGAACGAACAAAAAGCATGCCGCTTTTTAGGAAAAGGAGAAATTTTGACACGTGAATTTTCGCTTCAAAATTAGGGTATTTTTTTGATATTATGTCAAAATAAGATGAAAAAATAAATATTTTTAACCAAATAAATTACAGTGCATCTGGGATATAATAAGGGAAGTTTTCACCAAATTTCATAGAATTTTTTTTTTTTTTGAAAAAGATAAAAATAAAAAACCAAAAACTTGGTTTTTTGAACTTTTCACATATATTTTGAGGTTATGTGAAAAAGTTGTCTGAACAAAAGTTGTAGGTCTTTTTGTGCCATTTAACATTTTTTCATATGACCTCTATTTTTGCCGGAAATCAAGATAAACCATTCTTCCCCCTTAATACCCACCCCCCCACCCACTTCCCGAACTCGGATCGCCCGTAATTTATTTTTCCTTTCATTTTTATCGAACCCCCCACCATTTCTAATTTGTTTTATTCTACTGTGATTTTTTTCGTTTTCAAAAATTATCAACCCTGGTCTAATAAGCAATTGGAAAGATATTATTGCTGACGGATTTTAAAATATAGTCCAATAGACCAGTTCAACTTTATAAAAATCTCACTGAGATCTCGATTCAACTTTGACTAACAAATGTTAATGAAAATGAAGTAGAACATAGTTTTAAGTGGGATAGTTACGATGACCGTACACATCTAAATGGCTGACTGAGAAATCGGATCCAAACAAATTTCATAGTAAATCCAAAATTCAGCTAAGTATTTGTTCCACTTCAAACCTTTTCGAAGGCTCTGTAATTTCAGAAGTCCTTGTGGACAAGATCTTTACGGTTCCAGTATTGTATCACTCAAAAATCTAAAATATCCTTAAAATACTAGCACTTACATTTGTATTCAAAAAGATCAGCAACACTTTCGTTTTTCACTGGCCATGTATTCTGGAAAGAAATTTTCTCTTTGATCTCCAAAAAAAAGCATTATGAAAAGTAACAAACTTACCGGATCAATATCCACAGAAAGCGCAGTCATTGGCAGATTACCCCGCTTAAGTATTCCGTTCCTGATTGTTTCATTTCTATTGGCAGTCTCTTGTGATGGTTTCAAACGAAACGGATCGCCCGAATGCGACGATGAACTCCACGAATCTCCACCAGTCTTATCATCTGGCGTTCGATCGATGCTATTATTGTTTAATGTTGACGTAGATACACTTGGACTAAAACGAGGTGATTTTCTATTTGGACTACTCGGACTATTTGCATTGCTAAGATTGTTAAACATGTTTGCCAGATGACGAACTGATTCGGAATTGGTTGGTGTTTTTTGTGAGGAGTGTAGAGATGACCAGGGACTAAAGCTGACGCGGTTGTTGTCGATAGTGGCATCGGTTTCGCTGTGTTCTTTAGGCTGATGTTGTTGCTGTAGTGAATATAATTATTAGGTAACTTTTTTTTTAAGTTTGTATGGATTTGAGAGAACTAACGTTTAATGTGTCTCTGCAGTCCAGTGGCTGATCGGCGCCAGGGAAGAACTCGCAGAGTAAAGTCATGATTTCTACGACGTGATGCATTGATGGACGTTCAGATGGTTCAGGACTCCAGCAAGACGTATAGAGATCTTCAATTGGCTTTGGACAGCCTTCAATGATGGGCGGTCGGTTACCTTTCGAATATGGGTAAGTATATTAAACACTTCTATTCAATTTCAATAGTAGGAAAGGTTTTTACCTTTATGAACCCCCCACAATATTGAAAGAGCATGCTGGACGTCCTTAAAGGGCTGCTGTCTCGTTAAAAGTTCCCAAAGAATTATACCCCAACTGAATACGTCACATTTCTCCGAATAGTGTGATCCTTCGAAAACCTATGAAACAAAAGTTTTGTGATATCGAAAGTATGCAGAAATTTAGTGCTAAGATAAGATATTTACTTCGGGTGCCATCCAAGCAGCACTGCCCTGATTATTTGTCATCCATGTTGATTTATCAGCCGCTGTTCCAAAATCACATATCTTCAGATTTCTTCCATAGTTAACAAGTAATAAATTTGGTGGTTTTAAGTCTCGGTGAATGATGGGTTTTGGTTTCATCGCATGCAAGTATGCCACGCCCTATACAAGAAATTAAACAATATTGAAAGGTTGTATGTTTCTCAGATTATGGAACTAAGCACAATTATAGACATTGGATTAAGGGGTGTATGTTAGATGTAAGCTACCAAAAATGTACAAATTTGATAACGTCGTTTTTTTAGGGCTAACATGCTTTGTTGCCCGTGGTCTGACAAGCCATATTAAGCTGCCAGTGAAATCATCAGTAGAGCTACGCTAGGCCAAAAACTTCTAAAGACTAACAACAAGACTAGCTAACAAGTTTGTGTTTCAGTTTGGTAATGTTAGTGAATATCGTTCGTGGTTGATTTGGTAACCTGAACGGCTTCAAACCGCACGATCTGGTCTGAGTGGTCGTCAGGCAACTTAAAGTTTCAAAAACTTATGTTACTAAAGTAAGATCTGCAGCTGGAGTCACCAAGGAATTCGAAGCAACACTAGGCGTACGCCAGAGAAGCGTCTTGAATCTTTATTACAGATCTAAATTGCCTGCCGGGGTGGCAGACCCAAAAGAGCATGATCCATTATAAAGTGAAGATCCGATATGCTTGCAATGAGCGCTCGGCGAATGGGTTGATGTTCTTGGAGGAAGTGGGTAACGTATAAGTGCGTTAGCGTTTCCACAAAGTCGAATTCCGGACAAGTGCAGTCTTCCATCAGGAACCATCCCTCGCATGCACTCTACAGTCGCCAAAAACCAAAAGCTCTGAGCATCCGCAGTCACTTGGTCCTTATACCGGAGGTTCGGTCTTCTTTGTCGTCTCAAAATCTGGGTGCTGCGATGTGAAGACTTTCTTGGCTGGAGCGTTGTCGTTCATTAGCTCGATGTGGCCGAGCCAATGTAGTCGTCTTTTTTTCGCTTTCTGGACTACATATATATTTTGGTACAGTTCGTACAGTTCGCGGTTGAACCTTCTTCTCCATTCGCCATCTTCGGATACGAACCGTGCTCAATACCATTTCCTCGCTGCCGCTGCTGTCTTTCGAGTGAGAAGTTTTGAACGCAGTTGTTTTTCCAAACCGAAGTAGGGCAATTCTTCTACGGATCTCCACTAAGATGTGCATTGATGTTTGTTCTAAGGTAGGTGAACTCCTTTGAAATTGCTGCTACCAACAGTGAACTTTTGTTCAAAGCGGTTGGTGGACAAATGTTCTTTTGTTTGTTGATAGCATGTACTTTGTTTTCTCGTCATTCACTTCAAGACCAACGAGTTTCGTCTGTTCTTCAATCGATGTGAAAGCCTCAAGCACAGGTCTTTGGAAGTGACCCATGATCTTTATTTCGTCAGCATAGCCTAGAAGCTGGGTGGTGTTGAAGATAGTGTTTTCCGTACTCAAATCCACCTTGTGCATTATCTGCTCCAAGACTATGTTAACCCCGCGCATGTTTGAAACAACTCAGATAAGCTGTTACCCATTTGTACGCCGCACTGCGTATTGTTTAGCATCATGCGTCACAGCTGGATCAGTTTATTCGGGATCCCGAACTCAGACATCGCCACCATGAGCTTGTGGATCCTATCATAGTAGCTTTGATTTGAAGTCGATGAAAAGATGGTCGATTTCGAATTTAGGATTTGCCTCAGTACGAATATTTGGTCTATCGTTGTAGTGCCTGGCCTAAAGCTAACTGTTAACTGCTGATTAAACTTTCGCAGAAAGGTTTAAGACGCTCACACAGCACGTTGGATAGGATGTGACTAGGTTTTTCCACTGTTTCGAAGAGCCTGTGTCCAGGTTCGGAACCAGAAGCTTAGTGCTTCGACCTTTTAAGGAGACGTCGGGTGTTGTTCTTGTCACGTGACTCGGATGTTATTTTCCTCCTTTATAGGTTCTTTTTCTCATTTCTCCTTTTTGTTCGGTACTCTTCTCTTGTTGCTCTTGTTTTCCGTTGCAGCATCTGCAAACGTGCATTTTCCGTCTCTCTTGTCAACAACGCGCATTCATCATCATACCACGGGTTCTTTTTCAGGGGTGGCTGGTAACCAATGGTGGTTTCGGCTACATTTTTAATTATTTCGCAATATTGGTTTCACTAGCTGTTGATGTCTGCGGTATTAAGGAAAACAGCGGAGAGTCTCTCACCCAGCCGCTCACTGTAGTCTCTGGCATTCTCCAGGGTGCTAAGGCACCGGATGTTGAAGTTCTTTCTTTGGGCGGCGCGTGTTTCTTTGTCATTTGATAGTCGAGCTCTAAACTTAGCCACTATCAGAAAGTGGTCAGAGCCGACATTTGCTCCTCGGAAAGTGTGCACGGTTGAAAATGTCGGATGCTTGTCTAGCGTCGATTAGCACATAGTCGATTTGGTTGGCGGTTCGACCATCCAGCCCATCGCTGTTTGAAATATTTTATCGTTAAGGGATGCTTATTAAAGCGAGATTATTAAACATTATCTTTATTTTCTTTGCAGATTGAAGGCCTTCAACTATGCACAAAGCTATGACCTACATGAATGCTCGAAGTAAAGTAAGGAATAGCCTTACAGTTAATTAAACAGTTAATCATGGCAACAGCTTTCTTCTATTGTTAAATATAATCGGTCTTTAAATACATAAAGAATACCTTGACCAAAAACTATAAATTACTTTTGTTGCTTGATTTTATGGAAAGAAGTGTTAATCAGTAATGGACGTCGGTATTCATATTCAGACCAGAGGTGGATAAAACAAGCGTTCTATAACCTTTTATCGTCGATGCTTTAACTTATATTTTGAAACAAAAACATAGTTTTACCTCTGCACATTGTAGTGCCCAGTTCATTGCATGCGCCGCTGAATAATACGGATTAGCCTTTCCGTGCAGAAAGTTGTAAAGAGACCCGCCTTCTGCGTACTCCATTATCAAATAAACGCATTCGTTTTTTATCGATACACCGTACAGAGCGATGATATTTGGATGGACAACCCTCGACAATTGTTTCACCTAAACGTGCCAACAAATTAACTTTTTCGATATTTGAACAAATTTGACAAAACTCACTTCTGTTTGAATTGCTTTCTGGTCAGCGGTAAGATAGAATTCCTTGACCGCCACATAACGATTCTGCCACTCAGCCTTGTACACAGTTCCAAAGGATCCTCTGCCAACAATCTACAAAATAAGACAACAACAAAATCAACAAGGAACAACAAAAGCATAATTGAAAAAAAATAAAATCCGCAGACAGCCGCCACGCACCCACCCCCACATTCACTCGAATTAGGGTAACCTTATTTCGACTGGCTGTTTATATAACAAATAAACAAACACAAGATTCTCTGGCTGGCTGGCCTTTGTTTTGGCTGTGTTTCTGTAGGTCGGGGAGACGAGCTGCTGGCGACATAAACACAAGCGAGTCTTCAATTTTCATCAAAACACAACACTCTGTTTGTCCAGGCCATGAGTTCAATTATTACAGAATGCGTAGTTTGTATTGTTATCAATAAATTGAGCAGCTTGAATTTTCAATGGGTTTCTTTTTTTTTCATTACAAACCTCTCGATTGTGGATGTCTTCGAATTCGATTTGCCGAAGATTTAAAATTGGTTGTCTGCCTTCAGCCATTTGGATTTCTTCGATTATTTATCAGCACTTGGTTTGACGTAGATGTGTTCTTAGCATTTTTGGGACACTTTGCTATGTGCAGGATTGGCGAGTGTCTTAAAATTAAGAATTTACGAGGAGGAACCGTGATAAAAATAAATAAAGTTGATAAAATATTCTTCTGATAAAAATTTACGGTGGCAGATAGACTGTCAGCTGTCCCTGTCAGGGAAACGTCAGTGTATTTTTTTAGAAGTTTGTTTTGACAGCAAATCAAGTGTACCAACGATGAGATGTGGAAAATGTTATAGCTAAGTTCAGAACCAATTAATGGTTTTGGTGTTAGGCTGAAGAGGGCAGTTGAAGCAGGTACACTGCAGAACCCCAGCAGTAGTCTACTGACATTTTCTGAATCTCGAATTTATTATCTCTGATAAGAACATTTGTACTTTACGTTCTTAATGAATTAATGAAATATTTTTACTTTAAAATCCAATATTGCATTCGTATAGTTCAAGATTTTGATGTAACATGAGTAGTAGACTGTAGACGTCAAAATTAGGTCCAACGAACTCGTGCGTAGTCGGTCTGTCTACCTGTCCTCGCTTCAACAGGTGAAGCGTGTTGGGTAGATTGACTTTATAATTTTAGCTATGAGGGGAACGAAAACTTCGCTATTTCTTTGTTCCGTGGTTCGGAGTTGATCCTCGATAGTACAACTGAGATGGCGCTTGCAAAGTCTAAATTCAGAACTATAATGAACGGAACGGCACGGCGCGGCGCGGACGGAGCAGTCAGTAACCCAGCGAGAACAAGAAATTCATATATTTTGCCCAAAATGGCGGATTGCTCCGTTTCGTCAAATTTCGATCAGTTTTGCATACGGACGTAAATTGCGCCCCCTTTAGCTTTTTACGGACGATAATTTGACAACTGACTGGATTCATTTATTTTTCTCAAGAGGAATTCAATTTGTTGTCGATTTTAAGTAATTGTTTCTTGTACTTGTTTATTCTTTGTGTGGCCAACAGAATTCACAAACCAGAGCCGGATTAAGAAGTCTAGAGGCCCGGGGCGGCAAAGGAGTGGAGGCCCCAAATTATTATTTTCCAAGAATGTAAAGTGGAAAGTTTTTTACAGTTGAGTTTATACCTACATACTTATTTATTGTGAAACCAAGAATATATTATTTTATTATTTAACGAATTATGAGAAATATAATTGGAAACAAGAATGATTAATAAGCTGTTTCCACTGAACGAGATTATCTCAAATCTACATGAAATCTATTCGAAATCACTAGATTTACCATACAAAATTTAATCATCTCGATTCAAGATTTCAAATTAATCTACTTGATTTGGACTGTGCTGAACGGACTCACTTTCCAATTTCCAAGGAATCGGTGGAAGAAGGAGAGAAGAAAAGACAAAAAAAAGAAGAGACAAAAGGAGATCGGAAACTGACTTACGTTTTACCCTCCGGATACCGCAAATTTCATAGTACTGTAACTTCGTGTCTGTGAATAAATGAGAAAAAACAGCAACAAAAATGAGGCGGTAGGACCATATTTACTGTGATAGTATTGGTAAAAACACGCATACTATCGCAGTAACTATGGTCCATAGCTTGTAGGCATTGTAATTTTGACAGCTCTAATCTAACAAAATCCAGTGGAAACACTACTAGATTATTTTAAATCAAACTGGAAGATAATCTAGATTATCGTTCAGTGGAAACGTAATATAAATTTTAGTGCTAACGAACGGAACCGTCCGAGCTTTTTTCTTCGAGAAATAGTTGATTATTTCGCCGAAATCCAGTTCCCGAAGTAGATCACTTCTATAGGTTCTCAGGAGAGAAAGATTAGACCAAAGACCATATAGGGTAGAGACGGCACCCTTCGACAGTGGGGCACCTTCGACAGTCACTATTATCTCTGTGTGTAGACCTTTAAAAATTCTGTAAAAAATTGTGGATGTGCCTTTAATCATGCCAAACATATGTCAAAAATTTCAGCAGTCTGGCTTCAAATCCCGCCAAGTTAGGATGTAAAGCATTTTTTTGGACCACGTGCTATAATTTTCAGGGTAAGTTCTTAAGATTTTCGTACAGTCGACTCCGCTTAACTGAAACACCATTTTTGCAGACAATTTGTTTCAGTTAAGCGGAGTTTTCAGTTAACCGAACTTCGGATAACTGAAACTTTTTTCAAATAAGCGGAGTTTTGTCAAAATTAAAAAATACCATGTTTTAAAACAAAAAAACAAAGATAAATAAAAACAAACAAAAGATAAAGTAAGTAGAGTTAAGGAACAAGTTGAAAATCGTTTTTCTTCACTTCTGTAAACCTCAACTCGAGAGCTGAAATTCAAAAGTTGGGTTCTCTCATTTTGTTTAAATTTCCCTGCAATATTTTGGAGTTTGTTTCAACTTAAGATTTGAATTTATGTCAAATAAAATTTTTATATAACGTCGGAAATTGTCATTTTGTAAACGTCCTTAGCTACGTGCAAAAACTTATCAGTCCGCACACTTTTTTCAATTGAAACGGTTCTGTCTGAATTCCATTTTCTGTAATCATTCTCAACGAAAAATTGGCAGCATTCGAGCAATCGATGTTGAAATAAGCATACCCCAAGGCATTGCTTCTCTTCGAGAATGTATCGAAAACAACCTTACCCGAAAGCACAGACCGACGACAATCAATAATTGAAATTATTTCTGCTTGAAAATGCCAAACAAATGATCGACAATTTCTTACGCCTTCAGAAACCTCTCGCAAGACTTATTCCTTAATATACAGATTGTCATGGCCGAAAAAAAAGAAGTTGCCAAAAGTGAGACGAAGACTGGCTGGTGGCAAACGATACTAGTTTTCTCGAAATATTCAAACAATTATTTTAATTCATATGAAAATTTGAATTTGAGAGAAAACTCTCGTTTGTCTTTCAACTTCTACTTTTTTTGGAAGTTGAGAAAAACGGAAGTTGAATTGAGAGTTGGGATAAAAAATTGAAATTGTCAAAATGTGATTAAGAAAAACCAAAATCACAAGTTGAGAATAAAAATCCTCAAGTTAAGTTCAACTTGTTCAACAGCTCATGTTAATAAACAAATATTTAAACCACCTTAATGTTTTTACACTATAGGTTTTTGTCGTTTTCAGTCTAAATTTTAATTAATCGATGCCTATGAGGGCTACTTTATACAGAAAGATAGCAATGCTATCAATGCTGATAACGGCAACATATCTTCGAACCTCTTTTCTCTCATCTGATTATAAACCCAATAAGATGACACCAATTTGATCAGTCGTGATGCTGATGATGGACTGCATATAGTCCGAAATGCATTCAAGGTACGTGTTTTTGATCGTTCGTTAGTTTTGATTTTGTTTATTTCGTTTAATCGATTAATTAAAATTTAGACTGAAAACGACAAAAACCTATAGTGTAAAAACATTAAGGTGGTTTAAATATTTGTTTATTGTGTCCGGTTTTTACGTGTTCGGAATAGTTTCATTATTAGCTCATGTTAAGTTAAAAAATTAAAAATCATTTAAGAAAAAAATAAATCAATTGTTGTGTGTTTGCTGTTTTGCAAATTATAAAAAGACATCTTATATTCAAGATCACCTATTGTATCGGAAACTTGGGAGTTTTCAGCAAAGAATTTTTTTTTAATGTGAAGAGAATCATACGCTTCCTTAAGTGGGCTTCTAGGGCTGACACATTACATCACATCATTGCAGTGTAAATTATAATAGGTACTCGCAAAGTGTAATTCATGCGCGTACCATAATTTTGACATATATTATAAAGACCACATACATCAAACTTTGCTTAAATAGAAAAATATTAAATTAAATGTTGTGTTTTTTTAAACAATAGTCAACGATTGTGGCTTCGTTCAACTGTTTCACTTATGCGGAGTTGAATGTGTGAGAAATGTTAATTTAAGGCAAACAATTTTGTTTCAGTTATACGGAGTTTGCAATTAAGCGGAGTTCAGTTAAGCGAAGGAGTTTTGGTGCAAAATGTTCAAAATGGCTCGGTTATAAATTTGTTGTTTCAGATAACCGAAGTTTTCAGTTAAACGGAGTTCAGTTAAGCGGAGTTCACTGTAGTCGTGTTTTAAATTTTTTCTAGCAGTAAAGTTGTTTTTTATATACAATACTATGTGTTTATTTATATTTTTAAAGCTAATTTGATAAATCTTACTTTGGGAAATAGCGTAACGGGTACAATGGTTGGCACCCCCAATTTTTGTACTAATTATTGGCACCCTTCATGCAATAAGAGATTTCTCAAAAACTACGTTGCCCAGGAATAAAAAATTGTGTTTTTTCATAATCTTTATCAATTCTCCAGAATTCTACATTTTTGTTTAGTTTTATTTAATTCTCAGTTCCTTTTTGTCAATGAAAGAATGAGGTCGTTTCCAATTAGTGAAAAAAGTGTCAAAAATACAGTGTTCCTGCTAAGAAGACTAGATTTGGTAAGTGTCCGTTTTTGATAATTTTTTGAGTTTTTAGATGAAAAATTTTCTTTTTAAATATAAAAATATAATAAATTAAATATTTTTATAAGTTTTTCGTAAAAAAAGTTGTTTAAAATATAAAAAAAGGGGGTGCCAATAATTGGTCCCATATTAAGAAGTGGTTTCATTATTGGCAGGGGGGTGCCAATAATTCATGCACTGGGACTACAATTATTGTCACTGCCAATAATTGTACTTTTAAGACTGCCAATTTTTATACCCCTCATCCGTTACGAATTTAAAAAAGGGGTGGCAATAATTGGTTCCATATTAAGAAGAAGTGGTTTAATTATTGGCAGGGGGGGTGCCAATAATTCGTGCACTGGGACTACAATTATTGGCACCGCCAATAATTGTACTTTTAAGACTGCCAATATTTATACCCCTCATCCGTTACAAATTTTTATTTATGTACTTACTTCTAATTTATATTATTTACAATTAAATGAAAATTGACCTGTTTAAGCAATTTAAACAATCAATTAAGAAAAATGTGATTTTTAAAATGTACCTAGGTACATTCATATGTAAGAGATCTTCAAATGAATTTTTTTATTTACATTTTGTTTTTTTATGTAACTATATTTGCTTGCGTTGAATTAAGGTTTTCTTGCAATAAAATGTTTATTTTTTAACTAAATTTGATAAAAAATATCACGAAAAGACATTGTTTTTCTTTCAAATTTAAGGGTGCCAATAATTGTACCGGTGGGTGCCAACAATTGTACCTGGATGCCAATGATTGTACCTTTTCGCAGGCTTTTCCTATTTTGGTGTTTTTATAAAATTCTTTTTTTTAGAAAACTTTAATTCTCATAATATTCAAATTTAAAATTTCTTAAATTTTAATTTGACATATAAAACATATTGCAAACTCTTTTATATCGAGAGTTATTCGCAATTAAAAGTGAAAAAATCCTTAGGGGTGCCAACCATTGTACCCGTTACGCTAATAAAAAAAAAAAGTAAAATAACATCAAGTGGGGCACCTTCGACATTCTTGTCTGGGGCACCTCCGACAGACTGTCTCCTATGTTTATCCATCACAAAAATTAGTTAATCCTCAAAATATTTATTCGATTGTTAAAGAAAATGGTTCGAGTTTATAAAAAAAAGGCTATGAAAAAGGCACTTACAGATGCCATCAATAAGGTGGAATCACACAGTTCAGCAGCGGCAAAATATTGCGTTAAAAGGACTACGCTTATATCTACTTATTTATTTTTTGTTAAAACTATTTTTTAAATACAAATAATTTAAAAATGAACTGAATTGTTATAGCAAACTATATCATGACTTTTATATAAAAAAAACTAACATTATGATGCATTAATTTTCAAGAATGTGCATTGCTGTCGAAGGTGCCCCACGCATTGTCGAAGGTGCCCCACGCTGGGGCACATTCGACAATTTTCTACTTTTTTTTTAAATAAAAAAAAAATAGTAAACATTTTTTTTAAATACCTAAGGGTCCGCCAATATGTTGATAAAATCATAAATTTAATAAAAAAAAATAGTTTTTGAAAAAAATAAAAAAAATAAACTATGATTTTGTGTATTTTCTGTTAAGGTGTCGAAGGGTGCCGACTCTACCCTAACAAGTAAAGATGTCGCACGTAGAACAAAAATCTGTGCCTGCTTTTTTCCACCATCCCTTTTTTACAATGGGTCCAAAACATGAGTCTAGGAATTTGAATGTATAGAAACATTTCACATGTTGTGGGTACACACTGTGCGAAAAAGAGCGTTGCTATTTATACTGAAAAGGTAGAGGGAGAAACAAGGTATTTCATTTTATGAGTAGAAAAAACAAAAACAAAACGTATGTCTTTTCAATGGATCCAAAACATTGTTGCAGGATTTGTAATAAATTTATGCAGCAGAACACAGAAAAATTATTTTTTTGTCCTATTTGTACAAGCAAGCTAGGTTGATCGTTGATGATCGAGTTAAAAGAAAGAAGGGTGAGTTGATGTCCTACACGTGTATGTGTATTCATTCATATTGTCTTAGGGATTTTGTTTTTGTTGGCTGCGTAAAAAATGCAAACCAGTTTTATTTAATTTTTTTCTTGAAAGATAAAACAACCTTGAAAAGTGAGTTTTGATAATGTTCGTGAATAATGAGTTGTGGTTGTGGTAGTTTCAATATTAGGCTTTGATTTTGTTTTGTTTTTACTTCTTGGGGTTGGTTGTGAATTGTGATTTGAAAATCGTATTCATTCACATATTTAAATGTAGGTCAAAAAAAGCTTGACTGTTTGACGTGAGGATTTATTTATGCGTTTGTTAAGTATGTTTGGTAAATTTTTGATCTCTTAGTAAGGTTTTTTTTTTTTTGGTTCGTTACTATTGAAGTCGGTAATGAATCAATTAAATTAGGACTGAGGTGATGGGTACATTTCATTTTACTTTTTATCTTTCAAATACAAAACTAATTATAATAATAACACAATGCAGTATGGAAATATGTAGTTGCTTTGAATTAAAATTCCAAGTCTTCGACATGTACAAATAACCTGTAGTTCGAAAAAATAATTTTAAATGTTGTAAAAGTGGTGATTTTTTGCTAATCGCTAATCGAGTACAAATAGGGGTGAGTAGGCGTCTATCTCAACCTTACCCTACAGTATACACCTGTAATAATATGTGCGTGTGAGTTGATTTTTTTGTTGTAAGCGTAAGCTTTTTACTTGCGACATACATATAGAATATATGGCAAGTATGTATTGAATTCGTAAAAAAAAAAAAATAGATGATGATGAGATATGACATTACGATGATAGAGAAGTCAAAAAAAGTGGGCCCGGCGATTCCGTCCGTCTGTCTGTCTGTGAGTTTACAGGCACCTACAGCCTTAACCACTGGTCCGATCGACTTCAAACTTGAAAATTATAGGTTTGAGCAAAAACCCATATCCCAGTTCTTTGATTTATTTAAAGATCAAAATTTGGGGTAGCCAACATACGATTTTTTTGGCCAAAAACCAAAACTTTCAATAATTTTCTCCAAAACGGCTCCTACGATTTTTTTTAAACTTCCTCGAATTTTATTTTTTTAAACATTCATGTATTTCATGTAAAAAAAAAATTATTGCTCCAAAACGGTTCCTCCCATAGAACAGTTTTTTTGTTATAAAGTTTCCTCGAAAAATAAAAGATCGATCAGCGTTATTTTTTTTTTTTTTGAAAGAACGTATATATTGCCCAAATAATATTTTGTATTCATAAAAATTTAAAAAGTTTTTTTGGATGTTTAAAATATATTTTTAAACTTTTTTTTTCAAAATTCTGTATCTCAAAAATGGATCAATATTAAAAATCGAAATTTACTTATAAAATGAACATATATTTACTGATTCTTGAATACTGCATACCCAAATTAATTTTAAGACATTTTCGAAAAATTTTATATGTAAGAAATTAATTTAAAAAAAAAACTGCTAGGTAATACGATTTAAAAAAAAAATTAAATCAACAATTTCTTAAGAAATCATAGGACATCAATTTTTTTCAGATTGAATCCATTTTTGAAGTACATACAGTACAGCCTCGCTAATCCGGACACAAAGTTTCGAGCATGTCCGTAGTAGTGAAATGTCCGGACTATAGAGAAAAAATTAAATACAATGAACAACCGAATACTTTTCAAAACCTTTTTATCACAAAAAGAAGAACACATACACATAATTTAAATATATACATATATGTACGTATGAAAGCAATATGAACGCATTTTATTTTTTTTTTAAGAGTAGGAAAGCGCGTGTTAATTTTTGGTTGGAGCGCTTTATCTAAAAACATCTTTTCAGCTTTTTCGCGTAACCTCTTTAGGAGAAGGATATCCATTTGAGATGAATTATTTTGTTCGGCCCACTGAATGCCCTTGGCAAATATACAGTTGACTTCGAGACTTTGCAAATTTCTGCTACTTGACTAACTGATTTGCTAGTTTCAATATCATCCAATATTTTACATTTCTCAGAAAGTGTCAAAGTAACATGCTTCCTTTTTTTTGTAGAAGCCAAAGTTAATAATAACTTTTGTTTTGAAATTTTCAATGAGAAATTAAATTTACACCAAAAAAAGAAAGCTCACAATGAACAATCAACGACGACAAATATAAACTTCCAATGAGTAAATTTTTAACGGTTAAAATGTCTAGATTCCAGAGCCAACTATAGTCGTATGAACAAACGTTTTTCCGAGGAACAGAGTCAAATTATATAGTGTTTGTACATTATACATACGCATTTTGATACGCTGTCCGGACTTCAGAGGTAAAATTTTGAAAGTGTCCGAAACATTGAGGTGTCCGGACTACTGAAGTGTCCGGGCTAGCGAATGTCCGGACTAGCGAGGCTGTACTGTATTTCAATTTAAATTTTTATTTATGAATTTTTTTTTTATTTTTTATGTTTTTTTATAAGTTATAATTTTTTGTACAGGAGCAAGTTCGTACGACCGAGTCGTGCACATAATTTTTCCTTAAAATAATAGGAGCGGTTTTTGTTTTTTAATTAATTTTTTACATATAAATTTTTCGAAAATGTCTTAAAATTAATTTGGGTATGCATGCAGTATTCAAGAATCAGTAAAAATATGTTCATAAGTAAATTTCGATTTTTAATATTGATCCATTTTTGAGATACAGAATTTTGAAAAAAAAAGTTTAAAAATATATTTTAAACATCCAAAAAAACTTTTTAAATTTTTATGAATACAAAATATTATTTGGGCAAACTCCAATTACAAAAAATTAAATAAATTAAACTAATAAATTAAACTAAAAGTCCAGATAGGTAAAAATAAAAACAAAGATTTTTTTAGAAATTTTTTATTTTTTTAAAACTATTCATTAAAACAATTTATTTTAAAAACAAAGTGAAAGAAGAAGTTTTTGGCTTTTCAGAAATGTATAACACGGTGTTGTAAACGAAGCCGTTGATTTTTAATATTTTTTTAAACAAAATAAGTCAATTTTTCAGAAAATTGCCCCTCCCGGCTAAACGGGGGGAATGGACCCCCCCCCCCTCCTATGCGATTTTTTTTCTTGTCTCAACTCAACCTACACGCTCTAGCTTTTTGGCACAACGCTCGTGAATCACCCTGTATACGTACTTTCAAAAAAAAAAATAACGCTGATCGAACTTTTATTTTTCGAGGAAACTTTATAACAAAAAAACTGTTCTATGGGAGGAACCGTTTTGGAGCAATAATTTTTTTTACATGAAATACATGAATGTTTAAAAAAATAAAATTCGAGGAAGTTTAAAAAAAATCGTAGGAGCCGTTTTGGAGAAAATTATTGAAAGTTTTGGTTTTTGGCCAAAAAAATCGTATGTTGGCTACCCCAAATTTTGATCTTTAAATAAATCAAAGAACTGGGATATGGGTTTTTGCTCAAACCTATAATTTTCAAGTTTGAAGTCGATCGGACCAGTGGTTAAGGCTGTAGGTGCCTGTAAACTCACAGACAGACAGACGGACGGAATCGCCGGGCCCACTTTTTTTGACTTCTCTATCATCGTAATGTCATATCTCATCATCATCTATTTTTTTTTTTTTACGAATTCAATACATACTTGCCATATATTCTATATGTATGTCGCAAGTAAAAAGCTTACGCTTACAACAAAAAAATCAACTCACACGCACATATTATTACAGGTGTATACTGTAGGGTAAGGTTGAGATAGACGCCTACTCACCCCTATTTGTACTCGATTAGCGATTAGCAAAAAATCACCACTTTTACAACATTTAAAATTATTTTTTCGAACTACAGGTTATTTGTACATGTCGAAGACTTGGAATTTTAATTCAAAGCAACTACATATTTCCATACTGCATTGTGTTATTATTATAATTAGTTTTGTATTTGAAAGATAAAAAGTAAAATGAAATGTACCCATCACCTCAGTCCTAATTTAATTGATTCATTACCGACTTCAATAGTAACGAACCAAAAAAAAAAAAACCTTACTAAGAGATCAAAAATTTACCAAACATACTTAACAAACGCATAAATAAATCCTCACGTCAAACAGTCAAGCTTTTTTTGACCTACATTTAAATATGTGAATGAATACGATTTTCAAATCACAATTCACAACCAACCCCAAGAAGTAAAAACAAAACAAAATCAAAGCCTAATATTGAAACTACCACAACCACAACTCATTATTCACGAACATTATCAAAACTCACTTTTCAAGGTTGTTTTATCTTTCAAGAAAAAAATTAAATAAAACTGGTTTGCATTTTTTACGCAGCCAACAAAAACAAAATCCCTAAGACAATATGAATGAATACACATACACGTGTAGGACATCAACTCACCCTTCTTTCTTTTAACTCGATCATCAACGATCAACCTAGCTTGCTTGTACAAATAGGACAAAAAAATAATTTTTCTGTGTTCTGCTGCATAAATTTATTACAAATCCTGCAACAATGTTTTGGATCCATTGAAAAGACATACGTTTTGTTTTTGTTTTTTCTACTCATAATTCATAAACATGAAATACCTTGTTTCTCCCTCTACCTTTTTAGTATAAATAGCAACGCTCTTTTTCGCACAGTGTGTACCCACAACATGTGAAATGTTTCTATACATTCAAATTCCTAGACTCATGTTTTGGACCCATTGTAAAAAAGGGATGGTGGAAAAAAGCAGGCACAGATTTTTGTTCTACGTGCGACATCTTTACTTGTTAGGGTAGAGTCGGCACTCTTCGACACCTTAACAGAAAATACACAAAATCATAGTTTATTTTTTTATTTTTTTCAAAAACTATTTTTTTTTATTAAATTTAGGCCGTGTGCGAATTCAGTTAAAAATGGGTTAAAAATTGACGTTTGGTTAAATTTTGACACTTCGCATTATTTGACTAGCTGCTGAGCAGGTTAAAAAATGACAGTAGTGGTTAAAAATTCATCCATTTTTATTTTTTAACCACAATTCATCCAATTCGCACACGGCCTTATGATTTTATCAACATATTGGCGGACCCTTAGGTATTTAAAAAAAATGTTTACTATTTTTTTTTTATTTAAAAAAAAAGTAGAAAATTGTCGAATGTGCCCCAGCGTGGGGCACCTTCGACAATGCGTGGGGCACCTTCGACAGCAATGCACATTCTTGAAAATTAATGCATCATAATGTTAGTTTTTTTTTATATAAAAGTCATGATATAGTTTGCTATAACAATTCAGTTCATTTTTAAATTATTATATGAGAACAATGCTTTGATCACTTAAGTCAATTATGGGTATGCGCGGGAATCTTGCAAACATAAGCAAACTTTCTTTAGGCTTTTTACATTCGCTTATGTTGGCTTATGTCGATTATAGTTGGGCCTTAAGTGTCAAATACAAAGGGATGCCAGAATTGGTTCATTCTCGGCTAACTGCTTAAATTGAAAGGTAGTAAAAGGTAAGATATGGGTTATTTCTATAACAATACTGTAATGTGGATATACACGCTATTTGAAACACAACGGTGAAACTGTGTTTGTACTTTAACAGTTATTGAGAGCTATTGCCTTTTGTGGAGGCCCCGGGGCAGTAGCCACGTTTGCCCTCACTTAAATCCGCCCATGTCACAAACTATTGAAAAAGAAAAACAAACGTTTAATTTTGAAAGATACTTCCGTATGTACACATCCGTTCATTATGGGTAAAGTGTTCACTTGACAGTTCGGAAGGGAAGAGCTGCGTTTTTGCACTGACGATAGTTATGTCAAAAAAAAAAAATGTTTGATGTGTCATAGTTGAAATAGTTAGAAACAGTTGAAATCATCCAAAAACGCTTTTTAATTAGGTTTGGTTGATCTCTCAAACAAGAAAAAAAAAACAAATCTTTTGCGGTTATATTTTTCTTTTCTTTTGATCATAATAATTGAAATGGATAAAGAGACAATAATTTCGTTAGTCTAAATTCAAGAATGATCTGATCTTGATTGATATGGTAAGTTCTTAAAGACAATTGAAATAAGATTATATTTATTTATTTTTGAACAACCCACAGCAAGAAAGGCAAATGCAATATTCGAACTGAAGACCACCCTCCATGATGAAATCCTCAAGCTGTTCCAAGCAAGCCAGCTTCTGATATTCTCCTAATTGCTGCTTCCAGATTCGCTGAAAAACTATCAATTCAATATCTATTTCGTGCTTTTATATAAATAAACGGAGAGTCTTTATTTTCTGATACTAATGAAAAATTTATTGCCGACAGAATATATACATGCATAAAAGCAATAATAACTTCTTCTACTTTTTCTTGTGTCTCGGATTATCTTATCAAATTTTCGATACGTCCTTCGGCGCCGAATTTGTTCGCATTTTTCTTGCTGATTGTCTTCCTCAGCTGATGGCTTCGTCCTTCTCCTTCGCCCTTCTTCGGCTTCCAGCATTGCCTCGACTTCCGTCAGCTGGTTGTCGGTGATGGTGCATGCATACTTGAGTCGTTCGCAATTGTCTTCGAGGTTTTTGAGCTTGATTTCGATAGCTGAAGCTGCATCGATGACGTTTGAGGACTTTTCCCGCTCTTCGTTGAGTTCACGAAGGAGTTTCTTGTTCTCCAAACGATGAGCATGTGAAATTTGTTCGACGACCTAAAGAATGCAGTAGGGATGGGGACGGTTGAGTCCAAATGTGTCTCGGCTAAATGGCTCAATGCAAAGTATATGGATTGAGTGTGATTGGTTTGTGTCTTTGCTAAATGGAGTGTCGCCATCTAGTTGTAGTCAGGCAAAGCTGTTTTTTGTATGGATGTGGATGGTGTCTGGGGTAAATGTGTGTAATGTGTTTTGGTTTTGGTTTGTGTATGTGGTGAATTAAATTTTGTTTGAATTTGAATTGTGTAACGGTTTTTATTGTGTTTTTGTTTTTGAAAATAAAAAATAAAAAACTGTTGAGTGTTTTGTTTTGGAGGGTGGAAGGGTGGTTGGTGGGGGAGTGGTTAAATGCGAAAGTTAGGGATGGATATGACATGGACATGATGATAATTGTTAATTAGTCTTTATATATCTTTTGATTGACAAACTTCTAATTTTGTTTTAAGAAAAGTTTTGAAAATGTTTTTAAACTCTTTATTGATTGTTACATGTACAATATTTCTGAATTTTGTATTATCAATTCCGATAGGTATTGGTTTAAATCAAACAAACGCTTCGGATAATCTAACGTTTGCACTTAATCTCCCCAATAATGATTCGGTAACAATCGGATTATCATTTAAACTGTTGTCTTATTTTCCTGCTGGAATCCTTAAAAATGGGTCAAAAGTAGATATGTCATTACCAAATAACGACCAACCTTTTTTGTCTGAATCAGCAACAACAGCAACAACAACAACAACCTCGAAACCTGTGGTGGAACACAATATCGTAACTGTGGAAGAAGCAATCGAGAAGTTTAGGCAAGATTTAATAAAAAAGGAGCTCGAAATATCAGGAATTATTCAAAGTAAAGACATATTTTATAGACATTTTAGATTGGAGTTTGAAGATGACCAAGTACTAACCATTCGATGTACATATGACAGTAATTATAATTTGCGCACTCTTAGCATTAAGTGTTATGAATATCATGAATATGAAACAGAGAGAGTGTTAAGTAATGGAGAAGTTGAAATTTTTATGAAAGAGGATCTTGAATATAAATCCGATGTAGAATTAATAGATTTCAAAGGATTGAAACATGGATATACAATGAATGTTTCTTAAATTTGGTTTAAGGAAAAGAAAAATAACGTTTGTAATTAAATAAAAGAATTTTTTATTACTTAAAATATAATATCGTGGATTTTTTTTATTTCTTTACTTTTGGAATAGGTATCCAGGAGTTGTGATCGGGAGAAAATCCCAACCACTTTACAAATATTTTTTTTTTCTTTTGAAGGATTTTTTCAATTAAATATGTATCAGGAAATTTTGTTTTTTACAGTTCCAGTTCATAAAATCCTCCTTTAATAGGGTTTCCTTGATAGTCTTCTAACAAATAAGTAACTGGATTAGTGAGTTTTACTTTTACAATTTTAAAGATCTCTGTTGTCCAATTAGGAGTGTATCCTTTTTCAAATACATGTTTGTATTTACTTATTCTGACCAAGTCTCCAACCTTGAATTTAGGTTTAACACGTATTTTAATGTAATCATAGACATTGGTGAGTAGTTGTTTTTCGTTTTCAGCATTAACTTCAGATGGTTTAATTTTTATGGTACGATGTTTTGTATTATTATATTTTTCAATAAGTTGTGCTATTATATCTATCCACCTATAATTACCATAAACAGCGAATTCCTGAGTTTTCAAGGTTCGATTAAATCGTTCAACAATGGAAGCCTTAAGATGAGTATACGTTGAATAATGATTGATTTTATATTTATCCATTAGGTTTTGAAACGTTCGATTGAAGAATTCTTTTCCATCATCTGTTTGTAAATTCTTGGGCCAACGGCCTTTATTGAATATGTTCTGTAAGGCTGTAGTGACTTCGTAACCTGTTTTATTTTTAATAGGAGCAGCCCAAGCAAATTTAGAAAAAGTATCTATAACTGTGAGAAGGTATTTAAAATTTCTATTCTCTGATGAATATGGAATCATTTCCACTAGATCTGCTTGCCACAATTCGTCTAACCCCTTAATAACTACTCTTCTCTTTGGAAAATTTTTCCGAGTAGGCTTATGAAGTTCTTCAACAACTTCTCGTTTATTCATTTTTATTTGAAATGAAAGAAACTAATAATGCATTTGTTTTAAGTATGTTTTTATTTTATTTTAATGCTAATGGCAAGATTAAGGAATTACTTAAAGATTTGAAAACTATCTTTTATATCCGTATGGTAGAGAGCTATGGTCTTCCAAAAATCGACGCTTTTCTGCTCTGGGCTTGTATGTTTTTGTTTCTGGTATGGTAATAACTTGATGTCCTTTAGTTCTCCGAATGTTGTTTGTCTTTATTATTATACTGTTGTCATTTTCTAGTGAAGAAGAAGAAGAATTCAATACTGCATTTTTAATTGAATCAAAGTTGACTTTAAGTGATGATTCATAATTTAGAAAAATCCCCTTGACCTTGCAGACCACCTGTTCACTATTGCTATCAGTACTAAATACCTTATAGGCATAATTTTTAGGGCCTCCACTTACGAACTCCGTTATATAGCTTCCAACACCATAGCTTTCTAGTTCATCTGTCATTTCGCCGATAAATGTACCAGTTGGGGGTTGATATTGTCCAGGACAGCTTACATATATAACAGAATCAGTGTCATAGTAGAGAACTCTTTCCTCTAGGCGCTCAAGATAACTATAGAGTTTTAGACGAGCTTGGGCAGTTGTAAATGCAGCGATACAAACATTGACTGTTGATAAGGAGTCAGCTGCTTCTTCCTTCATTTCAAAGTTGACAACAATATTTTCTTCATTTACTGGCAGAATGTGTGTTATTTCTGCCGATGGATGTGTAAGTAGGTGAAATAATGATGAAGGATCGTTCAAAATTATTGTTTGAACTTGATTTTCACGCTGTCCAAATTTTCCCCAAAATGAATTCAAAATCAACTTAGCCAGTGACCTTTTGCCAGGATTGTTGCAAATTTCAGAATATTCCAGTTGAATATTTTCCTTGGCTAGAAAATCATTTATATATTTTTCCTTTTCGTGGTTAGTTGAACATTCACTTGGCCATCCTGATGCTTCTTGTTTGATTTTCAGAAATTTGTTCATCATGGCAGTGAAAAGACCTTGAGAATTTTTCTCTAAGTCATATTGCATTACTTCATATTCCCATTTTTCAAAAACACAGATTATAACATACCCCTTTTGGACTGCTTTCAAAACTTCATCGATTACCCAAGTTCCAATTAATGCTCTTTGCTCATTGAAATGAGTGCAAATTTGGCCAACATTTTTTTCTTCGCTACAGTATCTGCATAAGGAAAACATCAACTTATGGTTTTGTTTAATCGGTAATACCGGATGAAGAAGGTGCTCAGGAGGAAGAATTTTACATTTTACAAGCCCGTTCATATTTTCGAGTTTCGTTGCTGAACAATTTTCATCACCATATACATGAACTTTAGGATGACCAATTGGAAACTTTCCAGTTTTACACACCCATGGATAGAGAGAGCAAACATCTATGTAATTAATTTTTTCACCTTTCTTACATTTTTAGTAGTTGAATGAGTTTCCTGTTCGTCCACCATAAAAAGCATCGCGTGGATTTAGCGGGGCGTTTTCTATTAATTGATGTGTATTAACTAAGTTTAATTCTTCTTTATTCAATTTCTTAAGAAGATGTTGAAATTCACAAGACCACATTTCAATTACTTCGTAATTAAACTTTCTCAAACGCTCAGTCTTAGCAACTGTTCTCTCATATCTTAGATTTAACGTATCTGTTTCATTCTCATGTAAAGGTTCATCGCGTTGGTGTTTCAAACAAAGAGGATGACCATGAAAGTAGCATCCGTGAAACTCGAAAATTTGATTTGTTTCTTTACAAAAGCCATCTACTTTTACCCCATTAACTACTTCTTCTCTGCCTTTATATGCATGTTTGATATTAATATTTCTCTTTTTCTCTTCCAAAATCATCCACTGAATTGCTTCAATAGATTGGTTATCTATACATCTGTATCCAAACTTAGGTATTAAACCAATAGTATTCGGTTGCAGAAAGTTCCGTCTGAATACAAGATTACATGCTGAGGCAATTGTTATGGCTTCTAAAAATGGTTCAACATTACTTTGATTTAAAAATAATTTTCTAAATTTTCGACAAGCTCCTGTTAATATTTTAACATCGCTCTTGATTCTACAATTTCATGTTGCATATCAAAATTATCATTTTTATGTTCGGAATACCATTTCATGAAGTTATCACGCTCTTCTGTTCTCATAGAGTCTGGGCAATAAAACTCCAATGATGGCAATTTTCCAATGTAATGTTCATTTTCCTTGGTATTAAATAAATACGGAAAATAGCCTTTTTTAAGAACTGGAGCTAAGTCAAAGGCTTTGGGGAGTTTTGATAAGGCCATGGGAAAGTAATTAATTGAATCGATGAATTTGACATTACCAAGATACATTGCCAATATTTTTGTTCCTCGCATAATTAGTTCAGGGGTTAATTGTGTTTTCTTCAAAATATAGTTGAGAATGAACTGATGGTCATAGGCTTGTCCATTGTGAGCAATCACTATTACTTTCTTAAATACTTTTCGTATTTCAAGTACATGATGTAAAAATTGGGGTATTATCATTTCTCCCTTTATTATGTTCATAGAGAATTTACAAATTTCACAAAAATGCATATCTTCATGATCTATGCGCTGATCACATTTGTGTTGATAAACGCACAAATTCGGTTCATGCTGCTTTATCGTACCCTCCTCCACATCATGTTCACATTCAATTATTTTTTCTTGACGACACTCTAGGTCATAAAATATATATAATATGTTTTTAAGATTATAGGCTCTTTGGTGTTGGGGAGAATATAACATAAATGCCCTTTTGAT
The DNA here is from genome assembly GCA_943590905.1 of Sphaerophoria taeniata. Lineage (NCBI taxonomy): Eukaryota > Metazoa > Arthropoda > Insecta > Diptera > Syrphidae > Sphaerophoria > Sphaerophoria taeniata. Next base: position 35,235,507 of record OX016541.1, read on the forward strand.
ACATGATTATTACAATGTTTGCAGAAGAACTCTTCGCAAATGTGAGCTCGTTCACCACCGTAGCATCTTAAGCAAAGTTGACATCTTTTTATTTGGTCACAAATAAAATTTTTCAAAAAGAATTTTTCTACCCTTGGTTCCATATTCATAGACAGTAATTTTATAGTCCTTCAAATGATTTTGGAACAATTTTCATTCGTCTATACCACAACCTGATGTTGGTATGGTTACTCTAGCTTCTTCTAAAAGTTTTATTGCTCGTTTAGTCTGCACTTTGTTAACGTCTCTTCTAACATTTTTGAAAGCTAGTTCTTTGTCTGCAGATGCCTTGGCAACAATTAATGCTCTTGGCAGACATAAATTGTCATTATTTCGAATGGTTATAATACCTCTTCGCATAATGCATTCTTCTTCGAAGGTGTTGTACATTTCGGAAGATTTTCTTGTTTTGCCTTCTCCAGTTGGCATGTGTACAGATGTAACTGATAAAGTAAAATCATCAGTACTTATTCCTTCGGAGTTGCTTTGGAAAATTTTCGTCATCATTTCCCATACATCGGAGAAGCGCAGTTCGGAACAATTTTTAAAATTAATCCACCCATTACCCCGAAGGTTGGAAAAATTCTTACCTCCAAACGTCAACCCCACCTTATCATTGGGGTCAAGACCGCTTACAGCTAGTGTGAGGATATCCTCAACACCACTTCGAATCCATGATGTCGGTTCTTCATTATTGGGGACTGGTTTGAGAGAGAAATCAATTTTTCGCCCTCTCAAATTGAATCTCTTGACTTTGGTTTCCTGGTCATTCAAAATAATAAATCGCTGTAAAAAATCAATTAGAAAAAAACATTTTTTTTAAATTTTTGAATGAATATTTTTTTTATTTTTTATTTTTATTTTAAAGATTGAAAAAACGCTTATTAACATTTGAAACTTTTTTTTTACAACATATTGAAACTTTTATTTTTATTTTAAAGATTTGAATGTGTTGATGTTGCTGTTGTGGTCGTTGTTGTTGTTGTTGTTGTGGTTGTTGTTGATCTTGCTCTCCTTCTTCATCTTCTTCCTTCTGGTTTTCGTCCTTCGTGTGAAAGTCGATGTGGAACGAATTTGTCCCCGTTGGCTCGACCACTTCGAAGCTACATTTCGGTAGCTCACTGATATCTTCATCAGATAGCTGTGAGTTCCATCGTTTTGGAAGGAACACACAACATTCATCAAGCTCAAGCAATATTTGCGGCCCGAATTTTGTGGTTATCCTTTTCGATTTTACGATAGGAAACCGTTTTTTTAAGCTTAATTTTGATAAGCTAGACAATGGTTTTTTCAGTTGCACGTCTTTATCGCTTTTTACCAATTTTTTAATTTTGTTGATGAAAGACATTTTTTTTTTAAATGAGTAAAGAAACTTTTTTAATTTGAAAAAAACAAATTGAATTAACACGCACTGTAATGACTGTAATGCTGAGCAACTTAGGAACATTCAGCTTTTATACCCGCAAAAATTTCATGAAAATTATTCTTATCTCGAAACCGTAGACTGTTTTGTTTTTGTTTTTACTACAATCAGCATTCTTATGCCTCAAAATAAATTCAATGGTTTCAAACCTTATCACCTCTTTTTTTTTGCGTCTCTCAAAAATAAATTCAATTTTTTAATCTCGAAACCCAAGAAATGTTTATTAATGTTAATGTCGTATGCATGCCATGATATGTTCCATCCTGTTTAGCTTTTATACCCACAAAAAATTTCATGAAAATTATTCTTATCTCGAAACCCAAGAAATATTTATTATGTTGATGTCATATGCATGTTATAACCTGCTCCATCCTGTTTTCGATAAAAATTCTTTTTATTACGAATTATTAAAATAAAAAATAAGGAAATGTACATAATATGTTGTTTTTTATTTTATATAACTTTTGCTTAAAAAAGGTAAACATTCTGAAGGACACAAAGAAAAATAATAATGCATTTATTTTTTCAATCTTTTATACAGGGTGATTCACGAGCGTTGTGCCAAAAAACTAGAGCGTGTAGGTTGAGTTGAGACAAGAAAAAAATCGTATGGGAGGGGGGGGTCTATTCCCCCCCGTTTAGCCGGGAGGGGCAATTTTCTGAAAAATTGACTTATTTTTTAAAAACAAATATTAAAAATCAACGGCTTAGTTTACAACACCGTGCTATACCTTTCTGAAAAGCTAAAAACTTCTTCTTTCATTTTGTTTTTAAAATAAATTGTTTTAACGAATAGTTTTAAAAAAATAAATTTTCAAACTCAAAATTTTCAAAAAAAAAGCCAAAAAAATTTTTTGAACTAATTTTTTTCAAAATTTTATGTAATTAAATACTAATTTTGTTTTGAAATTTCAATGTCTTTGTTAATTTTTAGTCGAAAGCAGAAAACCGGATGCAAAAATGTCTTTTCGTTTTTGAGAAATTAAAAAAAAACCAAAACCACTTTTTTCTAAGAAAATCTTTGTTTTTATTTTTACCTATCTGGACTTTTGGTATAATTTACTAGTTTAATTTATAAATTTAATTTTTTGTAATTGGAGTCTTATGACGACTCAATAAAGTAGAAAAGTATTGGATTTTCAATGGATTAACCATTTTATTCATTGATAACGTCTGAAAACTGACCTGCAATTTTTTCTTACTATACCTGGGGCCGCGGCCACTCGCCGGCGAAGGGTTCTACCTGCTGGGGGCTTAAGATAATTAAACCGCAATTTTTCTTGAATGAAAAAACAATTAACAACCTAAAGGTTGATAAAAGGCATCGCATATTTACTTAACAACCATTTACAATTAAAATATTAATTCATCAACACATAACAATAACAAACTCATATGTTCGAGAAGAGTTAGCGGACAGGAACTTCTGCTACGGTTTAACTTGTTGTCGAGATCGGGAAGCCGAAAGACTCTACGCTGAAAGATATCCCAATAGATGGCGCCCAAGTCGTAGCATGTTTTCAAGAATCCGCCGACGAGAGCACGGAGAGCTAGAAGTGAAAGGTCAATGGCACACGTTTTCAATGAACAAAATGATTAATCCAGGGAAAATCCAATACTTTTCTACTTTATTGAGTCCTCATAAAACTCCAATTACAAAAAATTAAATTTATAAATTAAACTAGTAAATTATACTAAAAATCGAGATAGGTAAAAATAAAAACAGAGATTTTCTTAGAAAAAAGTGGTTTTGGTTTTTTTTTAATTTCTCAAAAACGAAAAGACATTTTTGCATCCGGTTTTCTGTTTTCGACTAAAAATTAACAAAGACATTGAAATTTCAAAACAAAATTAGTACTTAATTACATAAAATTTTGAAAAAAATTAGTTCAAAAATTTTTTTTTGGCTTTTTTTTGAAAATTTTGAGTTTGAAAATTTATTTTTTTAAAACTATTCGTTAAAACAATTTATTTTAAAAACAAAATGAAAGAAGAAGTTCTTAGCTTTTCAGAAAGGTATAGCACGGTGTTATAAACTAAGCCGTTGATTTTTAATATTTGTTTTTAAAAAATAAGTCAATTTTTCAGAAAATTGCCCCTCCCGGCTAAACGGGGGGGAATAGACCCCCCCCTCCCATACGATTTTTTTCTTGTCTCAACTCAACCTACACGCTCTAGTTTTTTGGCACAACGCTCGTGAATCAACCTGTATAATGCTATTAATTTTTTTGTTCTAATTAATCTATTTTCAAGCAAGTAGCATGCACAGGTATCAGGCCCCATTCGGCATGCGTTAGATGACCAAGGACAGTTCTCGAAATGACATCCGTAATTTGAAGTCTTGCAGGATACATTGACAAATCTCTATATATATAAAAATGGAAGTGTGTTTGTTTGTTTGTTTGTTTGTTTGTTTGTTTGTTTGTTTGTTTGTATGTCTCTTATAGACTCCGAAATGGCCCAACAGATATTTGTGAAATTTTCATGGTTCATACTGTTACATTCAGTGATGATTTCTGTGAAGAAAAAAAATTGGAAAAACCTCATGGAAGAGTGGGAAAACTGGAAAAACCAAACAAAGGTCGGAAATTAGATATTTTTTGCTTGGAATTTTTTGGTTCAAAATGGGTTTTCGAATGGAAAATAGAAAGTTCTTGATGAAAAAACTCGGAAAATTCATTGGTTTTCAAATGGAAAATTGCATGAAATTGTGGATGCATTGATTTTCAAATGGAAAACTGGAAAATTTCAAATGGAAAACTAGAAAATTTCAAAATGGGTTTTCGAATGAAACTCGGAAAACTCATTGGTTTTCAAAGGGAAAATTGCATGTAATTGAAGATGCATTGGTTTTCAAATGGAAAACTGGAAAATTTCAAATGGAAAACTGGAAAATTTCAAAAATTGGTTTTCGAAAGGAACTCGGAAAACTCATTGGTTTACACAGGGAAACTGGAAAATTTGTGATGGGGAACAGGAAAGCAAGAAAAAGTAAACAAAAAAATGGAAAAATGGAAAATTTGAAATGCAAACAAAAAAAATTGGCTAAACAAAAATCTCAAAAACACTCTTTCATATGAAATGCATTAGTTGTGGTAAAATGAGTGGTAAAATGGAAAAATCCAGAAGAGCAAGAAAATCCCAAGTCAAATTTTTAATGGATTTTAAACAATGGGAAAATAGAGAATTCGTGATTTTGGTAATTTTTTTTTTTTTGAAACACTGATATTTTTAATGTAAAAAAATTATTTTGCTGTATTGCTTCATAACGGTAACTCTCAGAGCAATCATAAAAAATCCTTTTTTCATTCAATATCATGGTCAATGTGTTTTATACGCAACAATTAGGGTCGAAGAACTCGAAATGTTTACACAACAGCAACATGAGGAGCGAAGTGAAACTGAAATGATTCGCGTTTTACAAATCCGTGCACCGCAGGCAACGGGGCGTATACTTACCATTTTGTTTTGTTTTTTTGATATCGCTTATTTGTTTAAAGACGGATCCATACATACGAATTAACAAAAAAACAATGCAAACGATAGAGGATAAGAGGGTTATCGATTATCGATTGAGGCAGTACGAAGTCTGCAGGGTCAGCTAGTCTTGTATAAAAGTCAATGTTGCTTAATAATTCCTCAAAGTGTTCTTCAAGTATAATATGTCTATAATCCTGCAGAAACTTTTTGATTTCTTCTACTATTATTTTATAATTAATGTTAGACATGATTGATAACCTTTACGTTCAATATCTCAACGATAAATGATATTACTTTTTCGAATTTTTTGTCTTATCATCAAACTCATTTTTTGTCTTATCATCAAACTCATTTTTTGAAAAGTAATTTTTCATACGTTCTATTTCTTGGTCAACATATTGTTTTGTAGCAGCATCTGATTTTTCTATTGGCTCGTGAAGGTTTTGTAATCGTTTCCCATTTAGATCAAAATCGTCATTTTTTGTTTTAAGAAAACCTTCTCCCTGTGGTCCCGGTGGTCCAGGTGGTCCTTTTTCTCCCCTGAGTCCTCTAGGTAAGGATGGGGTACTAAGTGAATAACGACCAAACTTATCAACGCTCATTATTTTATTTACTTATTTTTTTGATTATTCAATAATATTGGATTCTCTAAGTTCTTCAATTATTGAAATAATTTCGTTTGAATGATTACTGTGTCCGGCTTGTTACGAAGCAATCAGAAGTCTAATTCGATCTACAAGCTCATTGGGGTCATCCCAATATACATATTCTTTCTTGGAATGGGAAAGTTGCATTAGACCACTTCCTGAATGCGATAGCTGATGTGATGGTGTTGGTGATGCAGATATTGGTATTGGTGAAAATGATTTTGATTCAGTATCGGATAATCCTAATAGCTTTTTTATTATTTTATATTTTTGACCCTTATTCCCGTTTATTTGATTTCTTGAATCATATCCGACTCTATAAGCATTAGTATCATTTAATATGGTTTTGTAATTTTTTAAATCTGTATCAGTGTAAGGGTTTTCATGGGTTTTTTTTTCAATAACAGTTCATTCAATCCTCTTGTTCCCTCGAAGGTTTTATTTTTGACTTTAAAATGTTTATCATCAAGAAAACTAAGTTCTTCGTTTCCGATAAAATATTTTCCTTTTTTGAAATAAACGCCATACGTTTTATCAAGCTCATCAGGGTTATTTGTAAATAATTTTGTATACTCATGCGGTAGTTGGTATATTTGTGTATTGTTTTTTTCTGTTAATCGGCGGCGTTTACTTTTCTTTCCTCCTGATGTATTGCTATCTGTTGCAGATAATAAAAAGTCTCTAGAATTAGAAGACTTAGGTGTTTCATCTGCATCTGTGAAAAGTTTTTTCTTCACAAGATCAATCTGTTGTTGTTGTTTTTGTTGTTGTGACTTTGTTTTTTGTTCGGATATGGGTTCATTTTTCTCTTGAAAAATTTGATTTTTCGTAAAGTAATCCTGATGGAAGTTGTCCTCTTTTTGCTTTGATTTATTTACCAATTCATTTAATGGTTTCGTAATAGGTTTCAGAGATTCTTCAATTTGAGTTTCGTATGTGGCTCTACCAATTTTAAGAGCTCTATATTTCTTACGTAGAGCATCTGTTGTTTTGATTAACTCTTTTGTTACTTTTTCGTCTGTATTTAACATTATTATTATTTATTTAATTTTTCCTTCATACAAAAACAACAGGTGAACAAATTTCTTAGCTGTTGAAAAAATCGCTCAATGGGTCTTAGACTGAATTTAATATTATGATTACTAGATTTAACTGATGAATAATGTGCATCGAATTTGTTTAATTTATTTTGTACTGATATGGTTTTTTCGTCAAGCCGATGTGTATTACTTTCATATAACATTACTGTATCGATAGTTTATCCGTGTACAGCTTTTTGAACCGCTCGTATAACCGGATTAAAACCGCTTTTCTACACTTCTTACTGCTTTTGAACCGCTCGTATAACCGGATTAAAACCGCTTTTCTACACTTCTTACTGCTTTTGAACCGCTCGTATAACCGGATTAAACCGTTTTTTCTACACTTCTTACTGCTATTGAACCGCTCGTATAACCGGATTAAACCGCTTTTTACCGTTATTAACTGGTTTGTACAACTGTTTTAAACAGATGTTTTTTAACTGTCAGAAAATCTCTCTCTCTCTCTCTCTCTTTCTCTCTAAACTGTTTTGTTCTGCTCTCGCTGAACAATGCTTTACATATGCCGTGATAAGTGTAAAAACACTAAATTTAAAGCTTAATGAAACAGTCTAAACCTTTTCTATAACGACCTTTATCCAAAGGACTGTCCTTATCGGTAACCATAAAACCGAAACTTGTATTCCAACACTCTGCACATACATTTTGAAAAGATTTAAACGTCATATCTGAATTTTCATGATCATTGTAAATATGTTTTAAATTCATTTCGTCTTGTTTGAAAATTATGAGGAAATTTGCATTATCTCGAATTAAGTGTTTTGGTATTCTTGTATACGTTTGACATAAGTAAAAACTGTCTATGTCATGATGTCGCCCCATACTAAAATATTTTCGTACTGTGTCTTGTTTTTCACAGGCAATGTCATCAAATATAAATATGGAATTTGGTTTAGCCTCTTCAGGTGGAATTACATCACTGTTAATGGAAAAAGTAAAAAAATCCATATTTTTTATTGGTTTAATTGCTTCAGCCAAAAATGTATACTTTGGTTGATGTAGGGATTTAGAATATAAGTATATATTTTCAAATTTTAATCCATTTGGGTGTAATAGTAATAGGCGGAGAGCCCTCAATCCTGAAAGTGCACTTACACGGATTTCAAAATTTTTTATATTAAAAGATAGTTTAAAGAAATACCAACAAATTAAGCCCGGTATGACGAGGCCTATCCTGGCACCAGTATTTTTTTGCAATTTTTTGCATTATTAATAATTATTGATAGTTTGCACTTATCGCGGATTTTAATTTTAACTAGCGCATATTATTGGAAATTTAATGTGCTTTCAGGAAAAAATGGTATGACAGCTGCCATCCTGGCACCAATGTCTGTCATACCTATTTTAAAAAAATATGAGTGACAAAATTTTAAAATAGGTATGACAGACATTGGTGCCAGGATGGCAGCTGTCATACCATTTTTTCCTGAAAGCACATTAAATTTCCAATAATATGCGCTATTTAAAATTAAAATCCGCGATAAGTGCAAATTATTAATAATGCAAACAAATGCAAAAAATACTGGTGCCAGGATAGGCCTCGTCATACCGGGCTTAATTTGTTGGTATTTCTATAAACTATCTTTTAATATAAGAAATTTTGAAATCCGTGTAAGTGCACTTTTAGGATTGAGAGCTCCCGGTGTATAAGCTCATCATGACATTAGTTTTCCCACAGTTTGAGGGCCCTGTAATTAAACCTCTTATACTGTTTGGAAACAATTCACTGTGTTTTTGCTTGACCTTTGCAATTGTAGAAAGATCGGCATTTTCCACTTATAATCGACAGGCTTGTTTAACAAAACGCATTTTGATGTAAACTAAACCAGTTTTTTATATAAATGTAGTATATATTAAAAAAAAAGCATCATATTGAGTCGGGTTATTCTTACGTCAACATATAATTTTAAAATATAAAAAATGTTTGACTATTCGAAAAAATCAAACATTATCCAAAATATAAGAAGAGGAGGAGGTTTATTAAACTCATTGATTAACAAGCTTCCGCTTGAACTACATCTACCGGGTTATCAATATTGCGGACCAGGAACAAAACTTAACGAACGTTTAGCTCGCGGAGATTCTGGAATTAATTTTCTTGATCAAGCATGCAAAGGGCATGACATATCTTATTCCAAGTTTAAAAATACATCTGATCGACATAAAGCTGATAGAATCCTAGCTGAAAAGGCCTGGCAACGTGTTAAATCGAAAGACGCAAGTATAGCTGAGCGAGCAAATGCGCTATTAGTCACTATAACCTCATGAAAGCAAAAGTTAAATTTGGAATGGGTTGTTCGAACTTAAAGAATAAAACGACAAAGCCAAAAAAATAAAAATAAAAGAAAACCCAATATGAAATCTAAACAACTGTCATTTAAAAAAATGATCAAAATGATTGAAGATAGGCTTAAAAAACGTAAAAAATCTGTATGTTTGGAAAAAACTATTAAAACAGCAATATCAACTGCTAAGAAAACCATTGACAAGGGGAAAAATATTAAAGTTCCGAGAATTATACCAGTTCCAAAAGTTGGTGGCGCTGTTCCCTTTCTAATTCCTTTATTCGCTGGGTTATCAGCTCTTGGAGCGTTAACAGGTGGAGCTTCAGGTGTAGTTAAAGCTGTCAACGATATAAGCATGGCTAAAAAAGACCTCGAAGAAAAACAACGTCACAATCTTAAAATGGAATCTATAGCCGTTGGTCATGGTTTACATCTTAAACCTTATAAAAATGGATTTAGACAACAAACTTCTAGGTTCGTTACCCAATCGTGCATTGAATGAAATAGATTTAACAAATTTTTCCAAAAAATTTATTCCAAATTTTCGAGGAGTGTTTATGCGTGACAATTTACCTAAAACTAAGCCAAAGAACAACGAGTGTGGAATTGTTAATCTTGATTCTTCAAACAGTTCAGGAACACATTGGGTAGCGTACTATAAAAAAGGCAAACAAATTGAATATTTTGATAGCTTTGGGAATCTTCAACCTCCCATTGAAATTATAAACTATTTAGGTGATAACATTAAATACAATTATACACAATATCAAGGTTATGAATCTTTTAACTGTGGACACTTATGCTTGAAATTTTTATTAGCCTGTTGTTTTAAATAAATAAAGAGACTTAAATACAAATTATTTCATTGTGTTTTTTACCAGCATGTCGTTGACACTTACACTAAGCGGAAACTCTTCAGTTCTATCTGCCGAATATTTTCCACCAATTAACTTGCATAAAGACTACGTTTGTGGCTTAATTGATTTTCATTCCTATAATTCTATACCGAATATTGATGAGCGCAACAACTTATTGCACATTGGAAAGCACCTTATTGAAATCCCCGTAGGGTCATATGAATTAGAAGATATTCAAGCATATGTTGAGGAATATTTCGAAAGTCAAAATTCTGTCGTAAATTTTCAATTAACATCAAATAGTAATACAATGAAATGTGAAATCGCTTCATCCGAAACTATATATTTCGATAAAGAAAGGACTATTGGAAAATTATTAGGTTTCAACAAATCTGTACTTGTGCATGGTTTTGCATATGAATCCGACTTACCTGTTGATATAAACAATGTAAATGTAATATGTATTGAATGTAATATAATAAACAGGAACTTATTTTAATAACACTCTTTTGCATACTTTACATGAGTTTTCTCCGCAAGTAGGAGCAGGGTATAAAATCATAGAAGTCCCAAAAAATGTAATCTATTTACCAGTGAATGTCAAACGAATAAGTACTGTTACATTGAAACTCGTTGACCAAGACGGAGAAATAGTTGATTTTAGAGGAGAAAGAATAACAGTTCGATTACATTTAACTCCAGCATAAAACTATGTTAATCTATAGTAATAATATAACAAACAACAAACACCATCATGCAATTAGTCTACCTAAGGCAATTAAACCGTCAAGATCAAAACTATCTCCAGAAAACAAAGCTTATCTTCGTCAATTAGGATTGAAACTTAAACTTAAATAATAAATCAATATGCATGACATTTTGGATATTACTGATGGCCCCATCGATGATAATAGCGTAACCAAAATTGAATACCATAGTTATTCACCATTCCTTCAGTCATTTAATCCGAGTGATGAAATACGTATTCCTATACAACAACAGGACTTATGCATTTTGCCTAGTGAAAGCTACCTTTATCTAGAGGGAGGTCTAACTCAAACCGATGGAACCGTTTCTTCTTTAGCAAAATTAACTAATAACGCTGTAGCCTTTCTTTTCGAGGAAATACATTATGAACTCAACGGTGTGGATATTGAGAACAATAAAAACGTAGGCATCACAACAACATTAAAAAACTATTTATCCTTAAATGCAAATGAAAGTAAAAGTTTAGAAAATGCATCTTGGTTTACTGATACAAATACTACGGTCACATCGGGTACTTTTAATTTCTGCATACCTCTCAAAAATCTCTTAGGATTCACTGAAGACTATAAGAAAGTCATTGTAAATGCAAGGCATGAACTAATCCTAATTCGTACTCGAGCTAATGAAAACGCTTAGACGAAAGAAGACGTAAAACTTTCTATTTTTAAATTACAATGGAGAGTTCCACATATAACTTTATCTGATTCTAATAAGCTAAAATTGCTAAAACAAATACAAACAAAACCAATTGAAATTCATTTTCGGAATTGGGAATTGTATGAATATCCAATTCTACCATCCACAACTGATCACGTATGGACTGTCAAAACTTCAACTCAACTGGAGAAGCCTAGATATGTTGTTATTGCTCTACAAACTGATAGAAAAAATCAAAAACATAAGGACGGTAGCAAGTTTGACCATTGTGATATAAGTAATGCAAGATTGCATTTAAATTCAGAATATTATCCTCGTGAAGACTTAAATCTTAATTTTAAAACAAATAGATATGCAGTTCTTTATGAAATGTACGCTAAATTCCAACAGTCTTACTATCAAAAACAGTCGCACCCGCTTCTATCACGACAAGATTTTAAAGAAACAGCACCAATTATAGTATTTGATTGTTCTAGACAAAATGAATCGATCAAAAGTGGACCAGTGGATGTAAAAATTGAGCTAAAAACAAATTTTATTGTACCACTTTTAACAACTGCATATTGTTTGATTCTTCATGATCGCATAGTTGAATATAATCCAATCACCGGAGAAGTTTACAAACTGACTTAAAATGAAAGACCTGAATTATAATTTTGTCAGTTAATAAAATGACTTTGTCCAGTAGATACATACTTTTTCTAGTTATTACCTCAGTTATGGATATTTTTATTGTTGACTTTCAAGGATATGGAGTTTTCAATAAAGACTTTATTTTGAAAGAACTAGCTATACTGAATGATGGACAATATTGCCATTTCATTGTCACACCACCATGCACTTTAAGTTAATTGTCCACAGCTGCTAAAAAACAAGCGCATTGGTTGTACAATAATTATCATAGACTGAGCTGGAATGGAGGATGCATTAGTTTCACAAGGATTAAACAATTTCTTCAAGACAAAATCCAAAATGGAACCGTCTACGTTAAGGGAATGGAAAAAAAACAATGGTTGATGGAATTACTTAATAATGAGAATGTGGAAGTCAAAAACGTTGAAGATTTTTTTAACTGTCCAAATTTAAAGGAACTAAAAAGAAATTACCCTAACCAAATAAAATGTCACTATCATTCAAATTGTTGTGCACTTCAAAATGTTTACCTTTTATCTAAAATTGTATAAAAATAAAAACAACATATTTAAAAAAAAATTATTTTTTATTTATATTAATTTTTATTTCATACTCGAGCTTTCTGTAGCTTGAAGTGTTTTCCAATGGGACAGCATCCCCAATGGATGCCTCCCTGATTTCCCTCCTGTAAAAATGAATCAACCGTAGCAAAAATATAAATGTTTATTATGTCGATATCGTTTGCATGCTATAACTTTTTCCATCCTGTTTTGATAATAATTCTTTATTACGATCGTAATGATGGTCATTATGTTGTCGTCGGTTTTTTTTTCGTTCTTTTAACTAGTTCTGCGTCATTAAAAGGACAAAGAGCCGGATAATCTCTTTCGTTTCGACTTATAACATTCGAATTTGGATAAATTGATCCAAATATAGTAATTTCTCCACCTTTAACTCGTAAACGTACATGTTGTAAATGTTGAAATTGTAATCGAAAATTTAAAAATAAAATTGAAGGTATAGTCTCCACGTTTCTTAAATGAAGGATTGTACATTCAACCCCATGTTCAGGTGTTGCCGCAAGCTTAAAAGTTTCTGCATGAAATGATATGTCGGCGAATCTTAACTCTTCCCATGCCGCTTCACATATACAAAATGTTTCATCATGTTTCAATCTCTCACACCAAAACATCTCTTTTTTTATTCGTTATAACAATGCAACAGGTAAAGTTGAACTAATAACCATTTCACCTTTTTTACCCTCACAATCAGGTGAAATTCATAATACATTACACTATCTATATTCTTAGTCACTCAATACTATTTTCAAAACAAATTAAAAATAAACATTCTTATCAGTTACATTCTTACTCACTCAATACTAAAGCCCTCCAACAAAAATTAATTAAAAAAAAAACGTTACACAATTCAAATTCAAACAAAATTTAATTCACCACATACACAAACCAAAAAACCAAAACCAAAACACATTCAGCCCACCCCAGACACAACCCCCATCGAAATTCAACCTCAAACACAAACCACATTTACCCCAGACACCATCCACATCCATACAAAAAACAGCTTTGCCTGACTACAACTAGATGGCGACACTCCATTTAGCAAAGACACAAACCAATCACACTCATTACATATACTTTGCATTGAGCCATTTAGCCGAGACACATTTGAACTCAACCGTCCCCATCCCTACTGAATGCAATGAACGTTAAATGAGATCTGTTTAGAGATGAAAAACCTTACCTCAGATTTCTCCTTCATCCTCTCCTGCTCGGCCTTTTCCCCCATTTTGTGCTCCAGTTGCTTCTCCAATTTTCACACTTGGAAAGGCGATCATTATCTTGTTGATGTGACGCTCCTCGCAGTGACTGAGGATTTTCAAGTATGTCTCGGGGACACTGTCGCATTGTCCTCGGGGAATGGTGTAACTTCGCAAATGAGTTCATAATACCAATGGACCAGAAGTCACAGCTAAGCTGTAAGTAGTTTTTATCATCAATGTTTAAAACTCGAGGTTTGAAAGAACTTACGCTATGCTGGAATTTGGTCAATCTGCAGTTGGAAATTGTCTCAAGCACTTCTGAAGCAATGTAATCAGGAGTTCCGACCGGCAAGGAACTGTACACATGCCCGTCACAATTCAAGGCAGCTGCATTTCCAAAAAATTCCAGTTTGATATGGCCAAAGCGAAATCTCCGGGGAAATAAAGTTCTTTTTTTCCGACAATTTCTTTCGATAAAAAATACAAACAAAACAAAAACTTCTTGAACAAGCAAGCTTTGAAATTTGTAAGAGGAACCTTATTTTCTTTATTTTGTAATTAAATACTTTTAATTGAAGACGAACAGAAATCCTTTGATTGTAATTAAATTTGCGACGGTACGGATACGGACGACTACGCGGTTGTAAAAAATGCACAAGCAGAATGTTTTTTTTTAGATTCCAGATTGAAAATTATTAAAAACGCCAATAAACAGAAAAAAAAACACTTTGACACAACAACCACTTTCAACTCACCTCCTGAGATGAATTGGGAATAGTTACAAATAGTTACGATTTGATACATTAACACTGACCGCAAAAACGATAATTGTGGTTACGAATCGTAACTATTGGCGTGCAAAAACGAGAAATAGTCAACCATAGTTGATTATAGTCAACTATAGTCAGCGCAAAAACGCAGCTAAGGTTTCGTTCGATTCTGACACTAGCTTCCATTTGCTTCCGCTTATTATAGGTAGTTGGCACTTTATTGAATCAGCGATTGAAGGTGCACGACCACCTGCTTCGTGATCGCAGTTTGTGTCTTAAAGCACCTTGAACTTGGTAATGATTTTGGTAAAAATATCTTCTTCTCTGACTAAAGGCATTTTCGGGCTCGATCTGGGAAAACCGCTTGTTATTGATGCTGATTCTGAGTTGGCATTGAGAAAAAATGGCCACCTTATGTAAAAAAAAAGAATGGCTTTCTCGGCTTCTAACTAGATGGCGACAATTCTTGATAGCAGTAGACACTGAAACCCCATGGAACGCAACTATTCACCTAAAAGCCAATAGTTCGAGGATTATTAGAGTTAGTAAGGGCATGGTTTACGTGGGCCAATTAAGATCGCCAGAACATGAAATTACACAACCGGCAAAAATTTCAAGCAATTAAAGGCTAAACCACAAAGGCGCTTCAGCTTCGGCTTCGCCTGACGTTTACGAGTTCAGCTATAGGAATTCAATGCTTCCTATCACAATGACGCTTCGACCTCACGTTTCGTACGTAACGTGACTCCAAACGGAAGCTCTAGTTCAAATATGCTGAACTTTTGCTTTGTCTGACAGCTCAACAGCTGTTTGTTCATTTGTTTTTTGGAGCAGCGTTACCACTCGAAAAAAAAGGAATCGAAGTAGATTTGGGAATAAAGCGAAGTAAATTGAGAAAAAGTGAAGTGGATTTCAAAATCGCGTATTTTATATTATCATATTTTACATTGATACAAAGAGGGACATTCAGTTATTATCAAAAGTTCATATAGACAGATCTACAATTAGGGCCGTGTGCGAATTGTGTTAATCTATATATATATAAATGAAATCCTGTTCGTTTATAATCGAATAACTCACAAACGGCTGGACGAATTTGGCTATTTTTTTTTATTTTGTTCGTGTTAGTCTGTAGATGGTTCTTATGGATTTTTTTTTTTAAATTATTGCAGGTGCATTGGTTTTCAAATGGAAAACTTAAAAAATTCAAAATGGGCTTTCGAATGTAAAACAGAAAGTTCTTGATGAAAAACTCAGAAAACTCATTGGTTTTCAAAGTGAAAATTACATATTATTGCATCAGGTGCATTGGTATTCAGATGGAAAACTGGAAAATTTGAAAATGGATTTTCGAATGGAAAATGAAAATTGAAAGGAGTAAAGTGGCAAATCTGTTTGATAATGATGGAGGGAGAACTGTCATTCAAAGCAAACGTGAAGCGGGTGCATCGTAACGCAGACGAAGCCGAAGCTGAAGCGTGTTTGTGGTTTAGCCTTAAGCCATAATTGCCGCCTTGTCGTGTCCATATAGGTACCGTTCAAGCCATGAACTTCAATGGGGGACCGAGAAAAAGGTTATAATTCCACCATTTCGTATTGAATTGACTGTAACCGGTAATATAAGGTTTGTTCGATGTAACCAGTCCTAAGGGTGCTAGGGAACTTGTCATTGCCCTGAACAGAACTGTCAAAAAACTGAAAAATTTCTTTGGTATCACATCGAACTCATTATAGGTGGGGAGCCCCCATACAAGAAATTCCCGTCATCGCATCGTGCCTACTAAAATTTTTAATGAGGAATAAAAGATAAAGTTAAGACGAATAAGATTCGCTTGGTCGGCGTAAATTTAGTTAGCCGGAAAGGCCGCGCATCTCTATTCTCAGCTGAGAATAGAGATTTTTTTCTGAGATCTCTGAGATGAAAATATTCTGGATTCGATTTCTCACTAAGCTATTTTGACGCGACTGACATAAGTACAACAACAATTTGTAAGGTAACCATTTTATCTCAATGAGAACTGAGAATTATGTTCCACCAAATGATTTTGACTCAGTCAAAGTGACATTGAGATCTTAGTGAGATGTTGTTAGGTGGAACTGGCCTATTATCTCTATGAAATCAAATAACCTATAATGACACTTCAAATTGAATCTGAGTATGACAGGTGACAGGTTACAAATTCCAGTGCTACCAACCTGAAACCCCGGAATGAATGACCCTGCACCAATATTAATTAGCAACTGTTTTAAAACAAACACAAAACTTCAGGAAAATTAACAAAATTATGAAAGATGTAAAAATTTAGTGGTTGAAAAACAAAATCAGAAAGAGCCTTTAGGAGAATTATAAGCTTCAACCACTTTTAAAATTCATTCTTATTTATCTTATTTCATGGATTCTTTTGAGCAAAGACAAAAGACGAAATTATAAACTTTGAGTCCTTGCACGAACCCTATATGTACCTCCAGCACACAGGTTTGCTCTTTCGTTCGTAAAGAAAATATAAAAATGAAATGGTAAATGTTTAATGAAATCCTACATTCATATGTCCTTTTTTCTTTGCTGTGCAAAAAAAATAAAACAAACAAACAAAAAGTATTTTATGAAATTAAAAAAATATATTATCAAAAAATTGTAAACATAAAAATGCAGGATTCTTTGTTTACATCTTTTTATCAAAGACTCAACAGACAAACACGCATTGAGGTTGAATCCATGACTCCTTTTGTTGTGTTCTTAATTTAACATTTTTCAAAAATAAACGTAAAAAATCTACCTTTGTTAAAATTTATTTGTACATATTAAAAGCGAGAGCCCAAGGACCTTGTGTTACTTTTTCACATGTTTTTATTTTCTTTTTTTTTAATATAAACAAATTACAAGTAATGGTGTATCTATTATAATTTATAAGATTTCACATTACAGCACATTATATCCTGGTGGCGGCTTCAAAGGATTTTTTGTTTTGTATGTTGCTCTTCTATAAGATCCGTCGCTCGTCGGGTTTGTTTGCTTGAAAATGTTGATTGTTTGAGAGTAAGGACATGGAAAAAGGTTAAATTTGTTTGATTTTCATACGAAAAAAAGGGTCGTAGTCGTAGAATATAATACCAAAAGGATACACGAGCAGAAATATCTACGTTAATACTTTCAAACACATTTATTTAAATATAAAATCAAGCACATATGTGCGTACGTTCATATATATTTGTGAAGCTGTGGAGCTGTGGAGCTTTAATTGTTTGCTTTTCGTTTACATTAAAAGTTATCCAAACGGAAGAGAGTGATTGTGATTGAATCTGACAGAACATCCCGAGTGCTTTGGAAATGATATTGCCTTATCTTATGAATGTTTTAACCCAGGAATGTTGATGCGGGACTGATTTTCCCGAAATCCCTGGGAATATTAATTATTGTAATTTATTTTTAAATTAGAAACATTAATATGAGAAGTTGGTGGAATAAGGCTACCTGCAAAGTCGAATGAACCTACCGCTCGAAACTGGAGAGAATCAGCTTATAGGAACCGATGAAGCTGATTCAACTGACTGAACAATGAACAATCTTCTTTAGAAAAGAAGCTATTATATTTGTATTTATTTGTATTTGTATTTATTTTATTTAATGGCCACTTAATATTAAGATTTACATCTTATTTATAATTAAGTTTAAATTTAGGACGTGACAAAACAAGGTCATGCATTAAAAAATTATGAGTAGAAAAAAAAATGCATACATACAAGTTTGAATAGTCAATAATAAACATTACAAAGATAAGAAAAGAAGACAAATTAAGGTCAGAGGAAAACTAAATAAGACAAGTGAACAGAAAGCAGCAAAC
This sequence comes from Sphaerophoria taeniata, assembly GCA_943590905.1. Lineage (NCBI taxonomy): Eukaryota > Metazoa > Arthropoda > Insecta > Diptera > Syrphidae > Sphaerophoria > Sphaerophoria taeniata. Next base: position 35,253,791 of record OX016541.1, read on the forward strand.
CAACATCAATCAGGCACAAGAAAAACTAACTAAGACAAGGAATAGTACGAAAAGACATTCTTCTTAAATTTCCCCACTGAGTCCGCAGGTCCGCACTCCTTACATGTTGTGGTAGGGAATTCCACAAACGAGCAGCATTAATAAAAAACTGTCGCTCAGACGTTAAACATGAAAACCGGGGAATAATGATTTGGTTTGATCGTGCTGAAAGCGAGAACTGGAACATATCATACAGGTATGAAGGTTGACGCGTAAGTAAGTTGTCAAAGGAGGTGCCATAGATACTTTTGGAGAACTGAGAGATATGATCGTAGCGTCTAAGACCGAAAATATAGCGCGCAACGTTATTGAACACAGTATTCAACTTTCTTTGACTGATACTATCAAGCTTACAAAAAATTTCACAGCCATATGTAAGAATGGGTACTACAAGTGTTTTTGCAAGCATTTTTCGAGTGTCCAATGGGATGAACTTTCTTGTTGGCCACAATAATCGAAGAGCTCCATAAGCTTTCCCAACAATTTGATTAATACGGTCGTTCCAGCTTAAGGTTCTATTAAAGCAAATACCAAGATTTTTAGCGGTATCCACGAATTCTATTTTTGAGTCTCCAAGAAGAATATCTGGAAAACAGGCCAAGTCCACGGGCTTTTTAGAAATAACGAGGCATTTCCTTTGGAGTGGATTTAAAGTAAGACCACATTTTACTGACCAATTTAAAATCGATAACAGATCCTCGTTAATTGCATCAACACAATCTTTCAACATGCCAACTGAACAACTTTTTATAAGCTGGAGGTCATCAGCAAAGAGGTGCTCACCACAGTGGCGTAAGAGTTTTGGTACTTCGTTCACGTAAAGCGAGAAAAGTGATGGACCCAAGATTGAACCCTGTGGAACTCCGCTAGATATAGGCATAAAGTTTGAAGTTTTATTTCCCAGTACAACCGCTTGTCGTCTCTGGCCGAGATAAGAGGAAATAAGTTTGACTGCGTCAGGAGAAAAATTGTAAATTTTTAAAAGTTTTTGACACAGGATGTGGTGGTTGATAGTGTCAAATGCCTTAGAGTAATCTAGGAGAACCAAAAATGAAACTTTGTTGGCATCCAACGCTTTACGCACTCGTTCAATAACTTCCAAGAGTGCTGATGTACTACTGTGGGAAGGGCGAAACCCGGATTGTTTTGAAGCAAGAAGACCGTTTTGCAAGAGAAGTCCAGAAAGTTGTTTCTGCATTATTTTTTCGAGTATCACGAGTAAACCATGGACAGTCGTCATATTTTATAGATATTGTTTTAAGGGGGCAGTGAGTGTCAAACAGGGAGGACAGGTTACTCTGAAGGAACTCTACTTGGTCGTCAGGTAGATGGAAGCGATCAATTGAGTCCCAGTTCACTCTTCTGGCGTTTGATTCGAGAGATTGAATGTCAATATTCTTGAAATCACGGAATTGAATTTATTTATTTAAAATTTATTTGTTTAAAAAAGAATTCTTAAAAAATCTCAGAAGTGGAATTGCTGAGAACAAGTTCAAACCAACCACGAAACAAGTCGCATGACATAAAACCAAATGGAAAAGCATATTTAATGTCACGTAATTGCGTTCCTCTCACAGAAATACATATATCTACAATTCATTTTTCAATAAAATAAATAAAATATTCGTCCTGCATCCTCACTAAGTACATAATCACAAACATAAATGCAGCTATACACACTATAGGATAAGAAATGCCCCTAAGTGTGTGCATTTTGTTTGAAAAACTTTTGCAACTTTGTTTTTTGGAGATTTATTTTATTTCAATTTCGGTTTTATTCCCTGGCCAACACAGGACCCCCCACACTCGCCCAGTGTACATTTATAAGACTTCAATTTTGCCAGCCACCCAACAAAAAGGACTTTCCAGCTGCTGCTGTTACTGATGCGGATGCCAATGGTAGAGACAAAACAAAAGTTTCAGGATGCTTTTAACGTCATCTCCATATGTATGCAATCCGGGTGACCGGCCGACACGGGCCGTGGGGGCTTGAGAAAAGAAAAAACACTCTCGGTGAGGATGGAAACGGGGCAACTATACGAGCGAGGTGGCTAAATCAAACACATCTCTCTGTGTTGCATTTTGCTTGAGGATATCCTTTTGAACTCTTCCGTTACCATTTTATTTCATGGAAATACAGCTAAAGGACATTAAAAAAAAAAAACTAAAACTGAAAATCTTTTCCTCTCAAAGTTCCCCCAAGTGGACTTTTGCCTTGTAGTTTGCATATTTATTGTATAACGATAATGTGGGTCGTTGCCATGGGTTGTTCCTTAGACCGACACGACTCTGATGAAAGGACGAGTAAAAGTTTTCCAACGTTTTTCTTTTAGGTTTTAGTCTGTTCTTTATTTTTTTGTTCGACTCTGCTACTGCTGAATACTCTGCTGCTAGTATACTTTTGTAACCCAGAAGAGATATATTCAAAGGATTTATTTAGAATTTCAAAAACTTCTTTGTGATGAAAAGGACTTTCATCGTCCTGCATGAGAAATACGTTTATACAATCTCTGCTCGTCCAACAATCTAAATATATGTAGATACACTTTTTTTTTGGGTTGGGGGGGACTTATACTTTTCAGCACTTTACGTTTGGCTTCACAAAAATAAAAAAAAGGGTTAATGCAAATGTAGATGATGCGAATGGACTTCAGACGACGACACAAAATCTACATTCATTTATGTATATGAAAAACGGACAAGGGTGGTCCTGATGGGATTTTGATACACTTAAAACTCATGTTGTGTGGATGTTCTGTTGTATCACTTAACATTACATTTTATGAGATGCCACCTGATTTTTCAACAGTTTAAAGGACATCAGAAGAAGAAGGAGCGATCTTTGTGAGAGAGAAATATGATGAAAAGGTTTGGAATAGAACAAACAAAATTTAGGTACAATGTTGGGAACTCTGACATATGTGTGTGTAGTCAAGTGAGGAAGTTTTTGAGAAAGTTTGTCATTTTGCATATTTATTAAAAGTCTACGGTTATATTCACTGCTCAATTGTTTCTTTGAAGCTGAGATGCTAATGGGATGTTAAGCTTTTGCTTTTGACTGTCCCATGAGAATAAACTAATAACTGGCATAAATATCCTACATGACACCAAATACTTGGAATGGTGTTCGTCTGCGGTTATCATTGCTGGCATTCAAAAGTGGCAAGTTACTTACACAGTTTTATTGTTAACAAGTGAACCTTTTTGCATAATTTCAATAAAGCACTATAAGGGCAGTCTTTTTACTCTCAAAGCAAAGATAATAAACTTATACAGATGTCTCATCCCTGCAGAAAAAAAATGAATTATTTTTTGCCCTTAACGGACAAAGCCTTAACAGACAAGGAGCTTTCGGAAGCTTTTTTCTTTTCCTTAGTATTCATTTATAGGCAGTGAGGTGAGCGAAAATAGATTTTGTGTGCATTAAGTGAATGTGTTAAAGTTTTTGGAAAAAGCTTTTTTTGGTAGCTTTCAGATTCATATATCTTTTCTCGCCATAAGGGTGAGACATCTGTATACATTTATTATCTGTGCTCAAGGCGTTGTATATGGAATTTATAGTAGTTGCAGCACCGGCAATCGACGACAGCGACGTCTGGAACGCGATACAGAACTAAAATCTTTGTATATAGAATAACTGCCAGCTCCAAGACGGGACGATTTTCCAACCAAAGAATCACTAGGCTGCAACTACTATAAATTCCATAATCCATATACAAAGCTCAAGGCCTTAAAGCTGATGCATTTATAATCGAAGAAGTCTATCTATACTCATACTCATCTCGTCTTACTCACTTTTTACGTCCTCATACGTCATACCTATTATGTTATTGGACATTGTGGACATTGGACAGTCTTTCATCTCTTCTTCCTTCTTTAAAGAGCGGATTCGAGTGCATTGCTTGCGCTGCATTACAGTTGTCGCTTTTTCGAAGTGTGTGTCCGATTTACTGCCAATTTCGACGTTGTATAATAGGTACCTGACCCGTCTCCTGAAGAGCTCATCTTTTAATGAACGTTCGCAGCTTCGTGCTGTAATCGCAAAACAGCCGTAGCTTGGTTCTTAAGCTTAGAGAGTTATTCCTCCATATATTGTTCAGCATACCGAAAGCAGCGTTTGCCTTCCTGATTCGGCTGCTGTTGTCCCGTTCGGATGATACTGATGAAATGTATTGGAAGCTCTGTACTTTTTTAACCGATTGTTGAAAAATGTTTATGAGAAAAGATGACTGGGTTCCGAGGCCGATCATTCTTGTTTTGCCCGAGTTGATTTTCAGCCTCACGATTTCTGCTACTATCTCCCTCGACCTCCGTTGTCATTTGGTGGAAATCCATGAACCTGTGAGAGAGCACGCAAATGTCGACCGCATAGACAAGATTTTTCTGGTTACACGTCAGAGTCCATCAAATCCCTCCGTTTCTTGTCAAGGCCGGTCTCAGGACATCGCCCTTTCTGACTCCACTTTGGCCTTCAAACTCTTCTGACAGCCTCCTTTCATGCGAATCGTGACATTTGGATCAATCATAAGTTGTCAATAATAGCTATCAATCTGGGATACCTCTGCTGCGTAACGCAAGCCAAATGAATCTCTATTGATGCTATCCAAAGCCTTCTCAAAGTCAATGAATAGCAGGTGAAGTGGTGATCGATATTCAACGCACTGCTTAGTTATGATCTTTAAAGTATTGATAAGATCAATGCCTGAGGGTCCAGCGCGAAAACCTGATTGTTCGGCATAGAGTGTGGCTTCTAGAAGTTTCTTTATGTGTTCCAGTACAATTTTTGCTACTTTTTTGGCCACAGCAGGCAGGAAGGGAATTCCCTTAGGTCTTTTTTTTTTTTAGAAAGTTCAACTATCATTCCCTTTTTCCACTCGTTCGGAAATTCTTCGGAGATCCAAGGTTCTTTCATGAGTGGATGCAGTAGTTGGCGAGTCCTACTGGGTTGTTGCGTCTTCAATGCTTTGATTGCTTTGCAGATCTCTATACTCTATACTGGGGGTTCAGTGCGTATTCGGAAATTTGTTGTTCCTGTCAGCTCAGTAGGTATCAGTTGCGCATTGCTGTCGGTAACTCGGTTTAATATCGACGCAAATGGTCCTTCCATCTTCTCAGCTGATCTTCATGCGAATTAAGTAGCGAACAGCCTGAGTCACTTATGAGGAGAAATTGCGAGCACCAACCATCTCCTTTCTTTAGTAATGGAATTGATGTTCTGCTGTAATATCTGAAAATAGCAACTTCTGCTTGTTGGGCCAATTTTTTCATGTGGTTACGCTTGTTACGTCTTACAATGCCATGAACCTCTCTCTTTCTCGTGCTGTACAGGAATTCCAGCTCTCTTTTCTTCTACTTCAGTTGCAGCTGCAATACGGGCCTTGAGTTTTTGCCTTTCGTTAATCCGTATCCAGGTTTTTTCAGTAGCGTTTTTATTTCCCCTCGGCCGACTATATCTTCAGCACCTGATGATTCAAGAATATTTTCACATTAATCAGTCTAGTCACCTAATGGCGCAGTATCGCAAGAGCAATATAATTTCGTGTAGTAAATTCATGTAGACGGCTTCTGTTGAAATTTCGAGTCGAACTAATAATTTTGTTTTGACCGTGTGTATTTTTGAAAGCATGAGTGTCCTCTCTTTTCCTTTGATGGCGACTATCAAAATTCGTTTAATGAGTTCCAACCTGGCGAGCGTGCCGCGTTTGTTCACTTCGAGAGACAAGCGCAACCGTGACACCACTTCAAACCAGTGTTTAATGCTGTTTAAGCCTAATCAGGAGGATTTCTGCCTAGTTTTTTGGAAAAAGGATCCATTGGTATGCACCAGAGACTCATAATCACAAACAGTCGAAACAAGGGATCTCAGCCGGCAAACGTACCCCGAAGAAGACAAAGGCAATCCCATATCGCCTGAAAAAGTGATGGCCACCGTTTTTTGATTCACAAGATGTGATCCATATCGCATACTTGAAGGATGACAGAACGGTCCCAACTATTGGGCTTATTGAACGCCGAATTGAAGAAAAAACGGCGAAGAACAAAGTGCTATTAAACAATGATAAGAGGCAGGTTTCGTGAATTTTTGTTTATAAATTTCATCTTTAAAACTGGAAACAGTGTTATCTAATCAGTTGTTTACCTTTCACATGACCATAGTTCACCAGGTATTGGACCGCCAAACCCACGAATTATTTCTCAGAAACAAAAAACCCTTAAAGCATCCATCAAGTGCTCGCAAGCCATCCGACACCGACAGATACTCGTGTATCTTTTAATTACTCCAATAAAGTAAAACAATCCAATTTGTGTTGAACCGAAGTTAACACACAAAAATCCAACAATAAGTGTTCCAAAATAAATTCCAAAAAAAAGCTCATATAAAATGCCATATGTGTTCCACTTACATAAAAATTGTGTCCAGTATAACTTTTAGCCTCCATTCTTTTTTTATCATTCGCTAAAATGTCCTCTGGACACACATACAAGGATATTACATGACATGGCCAAAGAAAGAAGATATACATTACAAATTGGCTCAATTGCAACTTTATGTCACGCTCAAGGACCCTAACGAACCGAAGCAACTCTGTTTTCGCCTTCGGGCTAAAAGTCTATACCTACTATCATCTACTTTGGTGGAAGGTTTTTTTGTCTCGTGTCAAAGTTAGAAACACGCACGCACACATATGTCAAACGGATATTGGGGTATTATAGCACAAAATCGTATTACACCTTTTGAGCAGTTTCCTTCCTTTCTGCCTGTCGTCCGTCCATATAAAATGTATATGAAACGGCAGCGGAATATTGTACGCCGAGCGAAAGTGGCAGTGGCATCGGTTGCTCGGTTGGCTTAAGTGCTGTTTCGATGATGTCCTTTTTTTATTGCCGCATCTTCTGCCTCGTAAACGGTACTGTCTCTACCACCCACCCTCTAGTAATGGTTATCCTTCGTCTTTCAGAGAGCTTAATTGAATGGGTCATTCAATTCAAAAGCCGATGTTCCAAAGGCCATTGAAATGGAACCAGAAAGCGATAAGAATGACAACGGTCAACTTTTTTTTATTGGTATCAATGATGGTAATGACGATGATGATGATGATCCGTGTCCCCCGATTCAGTCCGGAAGCGATATGCCTCACCTTGTATCACCCCCGCTATTTCCATTTGGAAGAAAAATCGTATTCAACGCACGACCACACTTTGTCCTTTTTTTTTAATTTTGCACAACCAGCCAGATGGGTCGAGGGGAGTCTATTTGTTTTTTAGTTATTTATCCGTTTTGCACATGTGTCGGGATCAAATGGGTTTAACCTTCTCACTTCCCCACTGTTTTATTGTTTTTGTTTTTTTTTCACAATTTTTTATTTATTCGGTAAAAGGATGTTAAAATTACTTAACTGTTCAAGTTCGATCTAGGATGCGGGAGTCCGCACTGCATATCGCCCTGGAGGACATAAAACGTAGAACAAAGTTGTATACAAAACCAAAAGAAGAACGGTGTTCCGTTTGCAATTTCTTTTTCTATTTCAGAACAACTTAAATTTACTTCACATTGAGTCAAGTCTGGAGAAGGGGTAGATAATTTGTTCGGCCCATTAGATTTCCGGTGGCAAATTTGAGGGGTTGGAGTAGGACTTTTTTATATTTTGTTTTGGTGGTTATAGCTCCCATGTGTGTAGTAGTCATGAGATGGTGTGTTTCTTGGTTGGAAGTTTTCCTTTTTACAAAGCTAATATCCTTCGATCCGTGACTAAAGGACAACAAAGTCGCGATTTTTTTGCTAGTTGTTTTTTGTTTGATTTTTTTCAACCCTCCTGGGTCCTGTGATGTGTGTCGATGTAATTGAGAATCACTCTTATATTTCGGCCAAAATAATATAAGAAAGAAGCAATGTGTTTTGATATGAATGTTGGTTTGCTTTCTTAAGTGTAGGTAGTTGTGTTCTGTGTCGAAGTAAAAGTGCCTGAGAGGCTTTGGATTTATTGTTCTACTAAAGCTGGGGTCGTTGATATTGTTTAATGGCCACTGAATTTACTGAGTCGAAAGATTGGTTTAAGCAGAGTGGATTAGAAATATATTTCTTGAACAACAATGATCCAGTATTCTGAGACACTTGAGGATTTACTTGAAACTGTGGACTGGACTGTGAAAGATGAATATTGCAATTAATTGTGAAAAAGTCGCACGCGGATAAATAGCATAATTCGACCAATCTAGCCGTGGCAATGGTTGGTGGATGTGTGAGCCTTGCATTATCTTTGGGTTGGGGGTGAAATACAGTATACAATATATGTATACTCCAAAAGGAGCATCAAAAAATATCCTTAAAAGTAAAAGTCTTACAAATTATTTTATCCCACGAAACAAAGCGTTTCAATTTGCAGGACAATAGAAAAAAAAGCCCAACATTCCATAGAACAGCAATCAGGTTGCATCGCCTCCACACTGCTTGAAGTCGCTTTCCTTTTCCGATTTCGTCACATTCATCTGCATTGTTTGCTTAACACTTAAAGAAAATTGTCTGACAGCTTGAATTGTGTTGACAAAGGTTTTGACACAATTTCATTTTGTGTGTGCGACTTGTAGGCGATGAGTATATGCCAACAAACAAAAACAACAGAAGCAGAGGGGTGAACTCTTTCCACATATATGTTGCTACTGCGTTACCTGTGTTAACATCAATTTGTGTATGTAAGGTATACCTTACCTAAGCTCGTCATTCGTCTATCAACAAAAAAACAGCAGAAAAGGAAGATCTTAAGTACTTGAACAAACATTGTTGTCACAGCATATAGCAGTAGAGCACATTCGTCAGGGGTTAAATCTTTGGTTGGTGTAGAGTGTCAGGATTTGAATCCACAGGACATAGAGAACAACAATAATAATAATTGTCATTCTTGGTTGTTGCAACAGCAGAAATGCTGCTACAATTGCACAACACCTTGAGGCTATGTTTGCAATGAAAGGCTCATATATGGTGGGCCCCGGTGTGTTTGATGGATTGCAATTGTGGAGGACACTTGAGGATGCGTGTTTTTAGGTTATGTTTTAATTGGCCATAAATTGTCAGATGGCCTAATGGGTTGGATTTCCTTAGTGATTCCTGGTGATTATGGATTCAGGGGTTCAGTGTTTGTTTTGACATTTTAGCTTTAAGCTGTTTGTTAGTATTGTTTGAATATGGATATATTTTCAAACAATTGTTGATATACAAAGGCACACTTCTAAAACGAGAAGTCGGAATTCAGTAGCCATCTTCATAAATTTAAGATTAACAGATTAATAGCTATACCTATTTTTCAGTTTTTTTTTTTTTATTTCGTTAAGGAAAAGATGAACGTTCATATTCTTACTACAGTTTTCGTTGTAACAAATTAGTGTAAGCGACAAGATCAAGCATTCGTCTATGTACACGTACATGTCTACAGTTTGTCTTGCTAAAAGAGTCCAATACTTTTCGTGTAACGTCGATTATCCAAACCTAATAAATTTACAAAATTCAAAGAAATTATAAAGAAAATTTAAACTTACAAACGACTTTAAAAATACCTATGTATTTGAAAACTTACTTTTTTTTGTTTTTGAATTTCCGAAAATGCTGTTAGTGGAGTCAATGAAGCTCAAAAAAGGGCGTTTTCAGAAAGTCCTCAGAAACAGCTCGGATTTGGAAAAAAATGTTTTCCAAATTTTTCGTTTTTTTATAGTGTTTAAAATCAGGAACATTTCATTTGGGGGGAAATAATTGCTTATATCTTAAACAATTTTTATATTGTTTATAAAGGGTGATCCACGAACGATGTTTTTGGTAGTTGGAGTGTATAGGTTGCATTAAGATAAGAAAAAACTCGTATGAAAAGGAGGGTCTATTGTCCCCCGTTTAGCCAGGAGGGGCGATCTTATAACAAGAAAAGCTTATTTTTCAAAAAAAAAAATATTAAAAATCAACGGCTTTGTCCACCTTTGTTATACCTTCTTGCAAAGCTAAAAAATGCCTCTTTCATTTCGCATTAAAATAAAACTGTTTTCAGGAATAGTTTTCGAAAAATTCATCTTCAAAGTCAAAATATCGAAATTTTCAATTTTTTTTTAACTTCGAACTAATTTTTTTTCGAAATTTAATGTACTTGAGTACTAATTTTTTTCGCAATTAAGTTCTGTTAAAAGTTCTTAGTGAGATCCAGAAAACCGCAGGCGTAAATGTATTCTTTTTTTTTCGAGAAATTAAGAAAAAACCAAAATCACTCAGAAAAATTGGATGATATTTTGTTCTATTTATTCGAAAAAAGAACACTTAACAAGTAATTTTGTGAATTTTTTTCTGAATGATTTTTCCTTTATTTCTCGAAAACAAGAATACATTTACGCATGCGGTTTTCTGGATCTCACTAAGAACTTTTAACATTACATTAAATTTCGAAAAAACAGTTTTATTTAAATGCGAAATGAAAGAGGCATTTTTTAGCTTTGCAAGAAGGTATAACACGGAATTGTGGACAAAGCCGTTGATTTTTAATAACCCCTCTCGGCTAAACGGGGGACAATAGACCCCCCCTTCCACATGATTTTGTTCTTGTCTTAATGCAACCTATACACTCCAATTACATAAAACATCGTCCGTGGATCACCCTTTATAAACAAAATGAATATTGTTTAAACAATATAAGCAATTATTTCCCTCAAATGAAATGTTCCTGATTTTAAACAATATAAAAAAATATTTTTTTTTTCCCAAATCCGAGCTGTTTCTGAGGACTTTCTGAAAAAAAGCTTCATTGACTTCACTATGTCTCAATAACGAGTTTCGATTACTTTTATATTTTTTACTTTTCTCTCTGAGGTATACATTTATTTTTGTTTCTTTTTGTGAGAAAAAAATAAATCACATTTCTTCTTTAAAATGTTTTTGAAGAAGATTTGGTTTTTTTTGTGTAGGTATAGATATCAGCTACCCAAGCAATAGTAGAGTGCGTGTTCGTCATTATGTTTAATTTTAATTAAAAATTGTGTATCCTGCGACCACGTCCTGTGGAACGAGCACATAGTATGCTATGTCACCAAAAGTTCCGAAATATGTGTGGGTTTCTTAAAACGGTTCAAGCAATTTATCTTCCCGTCCGATCTGGCTATTGGGAGCGGGTCATAATTCTGGTTTCAAAATTCTGATTTCAAAATTCTGCTTTTTAATCGAAAATTCAGCTTTTTTTGCAATCTGGTCACCAAAATTCTGTTTTCTTAAATTCTACTTTTCAAAATTCTGACTGTTTTAAATTTCAAACCTTTCGCAGAATTTTGTTAAGCAGAATTTTGAAAAGCAGAATTTAGGAAATAAGAATTTTGAGCAGCAGAAATTCGAAAAACAAAATTTTAGAAGCAGAATTTTGAAAAAGCAGAATTTTGAAAGCAGAATTTTGACGAAATAATTTTAACCCCGGCAGAATTTTGACCCCAACCCCTGGCTATTATATGTAAGTCTCATATCCGTCCAAAGCTTGAGTATCCATCTCTGGGCTGGTTCTCCAGCTAAGTTTGCAGCTCTTAGATGGCATACAAAAAAGAGCTATAAGAATAATTAGTGATACTTGGAGACATCACTGACTAATTCACTTTTTTGGAACGCAGTCGTAACTAACGTTTCTTAACTCTCTCTCTGTGTTCTGTCGTTACGTCCACAGTTATTGCTCTTGTGAAATAGCGAGTTGCATTCAGGAATGCCCATCAGTTTTCCCTGAAGCCCAACTTCGGAACTTCGGACGTACCTTGAGGTATAAAAAATCTTTCTTTAGCCGTACTACGCGAATGTGGAACTGTCTTTCCCAATCATTTCAGTGTTCAGGAATTCAATTTCCTTTCCAACCCCTCCCTTCATTCTTGATGCGATGTGTCTCTGGCATAGTAAGCGTTGTAACGAAACCGGGTTCCCCCTCTCGAACCTATACCACCTTTACGACCTTAGTACTACAGGACCCTAAGGCCGGTCCAGGCGACAGGATGGAGAGGGTATCCAGGAATTTTTCTGAACCCCTTTGATTATTTTTCGGCATGAAAAAAGGTAACAACATCTTCTAAAATTCATTTTAAATTGCTTTAATCAAACTGCTACTTATGAGTTTTAACCGATTTAAAGTTATAATAATTCTATTCCTATACTCATATGGTCTATTTGTCCGTGAAACCAACCACGAAAATATACCCGCTTAAACTGCTTTTTCAATTGTTTTTAACAAATTATTGACAAATAAGATATTGTCTAACTTTGAAGATAAGAAATTTCGAACTATTGTTTAAATTTATGCTGAAATCACCATAATTTTCAGGCATAAATGAAAAATGATAAAATTTAACTACTTTCAGATTTGTTGATTATTTTAAGTTTTTTCGTTACTTTTCAAGAAAACGCTGAAGCGATTTCGTTGAAAACTTATTCATTCCCGAATCAAGATATTTCGCGTTGATTGATACCAATTTCATGTAAATACCATGACTGGTTTGCGACGTACATACACACACAGACATCATGCTAGAAGGTTTGATTCGAATGCTAGTGAAATCGAAACATGGAGATGTGCAAAAGCTGGAGATTCAACAAAAAATTACAAATATACGAAGCGGCCCTCGGGTAACTTTTAACAGTTGAAACACCCAAAGATTTAAAAAATTATGCAGCAAAATATTATTTTGTTTTCCAAAAGCTTGACTAGATTTGACTTGAATGCATCCTTTTACTAACCATCGAATTCAAGTTGTCAATTCATTTAGTAAGTTCAACATTTTTATGATATGGTTAAGTATACGAACGAGCAACGTCTCCAAATTATAAACATTTTCTACCGAGCCAGTGACTGCAACTTTAAGAGCATTAACTCCAATTTTCGGTTCATAATAATTCTTGCCCTAGTAGACAGTTAAGTAACAAGTTAAGTGTACAAATTTGAGTCTACAGATTCAGTGTGTGATTTTGCCGTGTCAGTGAGACAACGTTTGGTCGAAGTGTCGAAAATATCGCTGCCGTTCAGGCAACCGTGGCCAACGGTCCGAATTTGTCAATTCAACGAGGTTCTCAAGAATTGGGTATCGTATCACTTACCACATTATGACGTATTTTGCGTAAGGATCGTGGTTTACACACATACAAAATCAAACTGACTAAAGAATTGAAGCCAATGGACCATTTGAAGCGACGACGACGCGACGTACGTTTTCCGATTGGGCCTGGACCAGGTCCAGGGATGAATTCCATCGCAAAATCATCTTCAATGACGAAGTTCTTTTTGACTCAAGAGGTTGGTCAATAAGCAAAATATACGTTATCCAAATTTGCTTCATGAATCATGAATCCACAAAAAATAACTTTTTGGTGCGGTGGATGGCGTAGTTGGACCAAACATGTTTTCGTCGACGATAACGATCATCACTTTACTGTGAATGGCCAGCGTTATCCATGATTACTGATTATTTTTGGACCGAATTGGAAGTTATTGACTTGGACAATATGTGGTTTCAACAAAATGATGCCACAAGTCACACGGCTCACCTTAGGTTAGGTAAGGTTAAAGTGGCTGTCATGGATGTTAAAAGACACACTCAGGCCAATCAAAGGCCCATTGTGATACCACATGAATCTAGGAAGGCTATTCTTCGAAGCTCATTGAAACCAATTAGAGTTCCTTACGAAACGTAGAAGATTATTTAAGTAAATGTGTTCGAGATCGTTTAGATCATTGTAGAAGTATTCTCCTAAGTGAATCCTACGTTTATGAGCAAGAGCAGGACAGGTGCAGAGGAGGTGAAGAACTGTCTCTTACTCCTCCTCATCCATACAGCTTCTGCAGAAGTCATTAGAAAATACGCCCAGTCGCGCAGCGTGTCTTCCAATCAGACAGTATCCGGTAATGACACCAATTAAGGAGCTTATATGCAATCTGCTTAGAGATATCAGGCATTTGGATCTCTTTAAGTCCAAATTTGGCCAAATGTTTTTCGTTGCCTGACAGGTGGTTATGTTATTCCACCTGATGTTAGTTCTCTTAATAGCATCTTGTTGTAGCAAAAGTTTACATGTAGCGATTGGTATACCAACATTAGCCATTTGTGGTTTAATGGGTAATGTTGTACCATGTTTGGCGAGTTCGTCGGCTTTGCAGTTTCCTGTAATATCTCTATGGCCCGGCACCCAGTGAAGGTGAATGTTAAACTGTTGTGCCATCTCCATTAGAGACGATCGACAGTTTTGTACCGTAATCGAGTTTGTAGAGACAGAGTCCAGGGATTTTATAGCTGCCTGACTGTCTGAGAAGATCCGGATATCAGATGTGGATACCACGTTTTCTCTGAGCCAGGACAGGACCTCCTTAATCGCCAAAAGTTCTGCCTGGAACACGCTACAATGATTTGGAAGGCTGAATGAGAGACTTAGTTTTAGTCGTTCGGAGTACACACCTCCACCAACCCCATCATTAGTTTTCTATCCATCCGTATAGAAGTGGATTGCCTCGTCTTCCAGGAATGTTTTATTTTCCCAGAAGGAACGGGGAGGGATAGAAGTTTGAAAGTTTCTATCGAACTGTAGTTGAGGAATGGTGTAGTCTGTGTGTTTAGGGATTGATTCTAAATAGTTAAGCATAACAGAGTGGCCAATGTTGTTGTTAGTCCACTGTGAAGAGGCATTCAGGCGAATAGCAGAACTAGCAGCTATTTGTTTGCTGATTATGTCCAGAGGTGTTAGATAGAGTAGGGTGTCTAGTTCCGCAGATGGGGTCGTACGAAGTGATCCGCTTATACTTAGGCATGCTGAGCGTTGCACTTTACTAAGCTTATCGCAGTTCGTTTTTACGTCCAAGGCAGTCCACCATACTGACACACCATAAAGAAGAATCGGTCTGATTACCGATGTGTATAGCCAGTGAGTGATTCTGGGTTGCAAACCCCATTTGCTACCAATGGCCTTCTTGCAGGTGAAAAGAGCTACCGTAGATTTTCTTATTCTTTCAAGTATGTTGCTCTTCCAATTCAGTTTTCTATCTAATATAAGACCCAGGTACTTAGTTTCATCTGAAAACTTTAATTGGACACCGTTTATAAAAGGAGGGTCGATGTGCGGAATTTTATGTTTCCTAGTGAATAGGACCAAATCGGTTTTGTGTGGATTAACGCCTAAACCACACCGATTTGCCCAAAGTGATAGCTTATTTAGAGCGTTTTGTAAGAGTTCTTTTAAGGTATTTAGATGCTTTCCTGAAACGGCTATAGCAACGTCATCAGCATAGGCTATCACTCTGAATCCCTCTCTATCCAGACAGGTAAGAATTTCGTTCGGCTCACCTTACAATCAAATTATTCAAGAGAAGTTTCGATGAGCGTATTATCTCACGAATAATTGGCGAATCGATTTACCGATTCATTTGTGCGATTTAACGCTTCTAGACTATTTTCTTTGCAGCTACGTTTATGCCAAAAAGCCGACCCTGTTCGAAGAGCACATAGCTAAAATTGAAGGCTGTTTCGGCAGAGTCATCTTAAATTGAGTAAAACGAATTGACCGCTGCAAACGTGCCCGCGGTGGCCATGTGAACGAGGTCGATTTCCATTCATAAGCCGATATTAAAGGTTTCGACGTATGTCTTAAATGGTTTGCGTTTTATTCAAAAAATAAATTGTCAATTCCTCATTGGAAAACCCATTACATAAATATCTAAACAAGTTGTTAGTTTGCATTGTTAAGCGCTTACTTTTAAGGCTGGTCTTTTTTAATCATTTGCTTACGATATTTTTTCAAGTTTCTTGTATCGGAAGAAATGTATCAAAAGTTATGAATTTTGATCGTGTATGTAATATATCGATTGAACTTCTTTTGCAAAACATAATAGGTAGCTGTAACGAACTATTAGTTCACAGAAATTGTAAGAGTGTGTTTCTCTCGAGAAACCTCAAACCTTTTGCTTTTTATCAAATGCTGGGGTAACTCACCGGTTCCAGGGTTCTTTACCAAAGAAGCAATAAAACTTTGGTTTTCTATAAATATTGACTATAAGATTTATTATTCATTAATTAAATATTATATACATTATTTATAATAGAAGTGTCAACATTATATATCAATTGGTTTCAACAATATTTAACAATAACTGGTAGTGACAATATTTAACAGGAAGGATACTCAATTAACTGGTAACAATATTTAACACTAGCAGTTGCCCGCGACTTCGTCCGCCTCTCCCTCGTCCATCGGCCAGAGTATCGTCTCGACTTGTGCATCATGCGCGCGTGGGAATTTTGTTCGGAAGTTATTTTAAAATTGCATTGCAGTCAACTCTCCCTAGGTCGTAATTCTCTTGAACTTGAAAAATTTGAGCATTTTTTATGATTCCCTTCAGTTGTTCATACTTAAAGCATTCCCTGTGGTGAACTCTCCCTAATAATTCTAATATCTCTTCGTTAACTAATTTTTTTTTTCTTTAAACTGAGCATATTTTTTAGTTAAGAAGTACATAAAATGATATTGTTTAAACACAATAATCTGCACAAATAGTGCAAACAATCACATTCACAAATCAATTGAACTCTCAAAATTCTAATTTGAGCAGTTATAAGGCCAGTTCCACCTAACAACATCCCACTGAGATCTCAATGTCACCTTGACTGAGGCAAAATCATTTGGTGGAACATAATTCTCAGTTATCATTGAGATTTAATGGTTACCTTACTAATTGTTGCTGCACATATGTCAGCCACGTCAAAAAGCTGAGTGAGAAATCGAATCCAAAATAATTTCATCTCAGAGATCTCAGAAAAAAATCTCAGTTCTCACATTTCCACAGATTCTTCGCTGCTATTGGTCGCAGCTTAATTTTAAGTAGAATAAAGCCTTCCTCGATTAATGGACTATCCAACACAAAAAGAATTTTACAATTCGAAATAGCAGCTCCTGAGATTACCGCGTTCAAACGAACTTTATATTGTATGTATTGTATTGTTTGCCGTTTTTTCCACATTTTACACAAATTCTTCGCTCCTATTGGTCGCAGCTAAATTTTATATAGCTTCAAGCCTTCCTTGATAAATGGACCATTCAACATTACAAAAATTGTTCAATTTCATAAAGCAGTTCCAGAGATAAGCGCGTTAAAACGCAGAAAAATGTAAATTTTTTGCCGTTTTTTCCATATTTTCCACAGATTCTTCGCTGCTATTGGTCACAGCTTAGTGTTAAATAGCTTCAAGTCTTCCTCAATTAATGGACCATCCAACACAAAAAGAATTATACCATTTGAACCAGTAGTTCCTGAGATAAGTGCGTTAAAACGCAGAAAAATGTATATTTTTTGCCGTTTTTTCCACATTTTCCACAGATTCTTCGCTGCTATTGGTCACAGCTTAATGTTAAGTAGCCTAAAGTCTAAGTCGATTAAGGCACCATCCAACACAAAAAGAATTATACCATTCGAACCAGTAGTTCCTGAGATTACCGCGTTCAAACAAACAAACTCTTCAGCTTTATATATTAGTGTAGATGAACTGGTTATAAGTTAAGTGCAACAATATTTAACAGGAACGGTTAATTAAGTGTAACAATATTTAGTAATAGTGTGAAACAACAGGTCATTTATTATTAGAGATTGAGAAAGCAGTCGTTCACTTTATCACAGACTGAGAACAGCAGCCGTATACTGTAATCACAGACTGAGAGCAGCAGTCGTACTTTGTAATCACAGACTGAGAGCAGCAGTCGTATACTGTAATCACAGACTGAGACAGCAGTCGTACACTGTAATCACAGACTGAGAGACAGCAGTCGTACACAGTTTTAAGTTGCTATGTCCACGTCAACTTTGGACTAGCCCCTTTTACAAAAACTTAATGAGAGTCTTTCTATTTTATTTAGGTATTTCTACCTGTATAGTTTATATTCGAAAGATCTCCGATTTTATTGAAATTTTATTGTTCCTTTATTGATTTTTGAACAAAAGCAAACTATGAATTATAAATTTAGAATTCAAATTCATAAACAAAACGGAATTGATGTATGTAATGAATACGTTTCATTACATTCTCCTCCTTCTTCGGAGACGAGAACCTTCTCGTCTGGAAAGTCTTAGCAACGTCGAACAAGTGCATATGTATGTACTGATTGTGTATCATTACAAAATTAAGGTCTCTCAAATAACTACAATTTCGATTCCCCATAAAATAATTGCTCGTTATAATATTTCAAAATAATATGATAACACAAAAACTGTTAACTTTACAATTTTAAGTTCACTGGAAACAAGCTTACAACAGGCAAAAAAATAATTGAAAAGTCCATAGCTAAAATACAAGAAGGAAATGGTAAGTATACGCCACGTAGTCCCATTTTGCTTTATTGAGGACGAAATAATTTCGTGCATTTTCTTAAATTTCTTGAAAATTCGTTTCAAGAAACTTTCATCAAATTGAATGGTCTTCATTAGTACATGCTATTATGTCCTCCGATCAATTTTCAAGACTATATTGCTTTTAGGATTTATCTGTTTTCCGTCGGTAAAACATTTTCCTCAGACCTCATATATAAAACCAGAGAAAAAATTCAACACCGATTTGAGAAACCGAATTGTGGGCTGGCACGAGCAATTTCTGTGCTGCTCTTTTTTTAACTTTCTCATAGTCTCTACACTTTACGTTTTACGTCTTCGTATGCCCCGAAAATTTTCTAAGTCAACTCCTCTTCTACGTTTATGGTCGAATACAGCCACAATATTTAGCCACAACACATTGGTCGGATTTCGGGGTAATACATTCTGCAATTTTGCAACCCTTAAGTTTTAACCACTACCACATCACCACGATGGAACCCACCGATTTTCCCACAGGAAAAAAACAATAAAAAAAAAGTTTCCAGAAGAGAGCAAAAGTGCAAAATATAAAAATAAACTCAAGAAAATCAAACCCTACCAAAAACCCCACCGGCCGGCCCTAGTCGGTGTTGGATGGTTGGTGTGGCTTGAGTTGAGGTATTCACTGCCGCCACTGCCACTGCTACTGCCACTACCACTGTCAAACCCGTTCAGCGGTGCTTGAGTCTTGAAAGATTTCCCAAACTCCTTCCTTATGGTTCTCTCTCTTCGTGGTTATTCATTGGGGTTGATGATTGTGGGTTTTTTCCAACCCAAGAGGGGTTGGCGGGATATCCGGGGTTTCGGTATCGTTGCCGGTGTTCCGTGTGCTCCAGGATAGCAACAAAAAAAAACTCTCATTTTATTTTTTCTCTCAGCTTTCTTTTGAGTTTTTCTTTTGGCTCAATTTGGTGGTGTATAAGTTTTATGTACCCAGATGTAACTGCGACGACCATTTACTGTATTGTGGAAAAATCTCTTAAGAAAAATTCAAGACGATGACGACGGATGATGGAAGATGGAAATGGAACTGCACGAGCTAGAGCGAGAGGCCGAGCAAAGTGGTCGTTCTCTTGGAATTTTATATTTAAGATCCCCGTCCTCCATGCTTTTCCGCGCTGATGGGGGTGCTTTGAGAGTGGTGGAATGGGTTGCCCGTTTGAGAAAAATCCAAAGCAAAAGACGAAGAAAAATAAGCGGGAAAAGGAGAATCTGCGCTTCCTTCGGGTTGTTGTTTATTTTTGTTCTCTTGTTTGCTTATGTCACTCATTTTCGTCGCCAAGTGGCAAAGCAATGCGGGAAGATTTGATGACAAGGACACAATGGATCCAACTTGGGAGAGTCGTTATGAGTTTTTTCTTCTTCATTTTTTTGTATTGCACATTTTTCTCTCTTTAAGGGGGTGATGATGATGGCGAAGGTGGTGAAAAAATATAATCGCCGCTCTTCCTGCGTGGGGTGGTTCTGATTGGGTTGGGGAGAGCTTTATGTTTATGTATTTTATCTTTTTGCTCAAGATATTGGAAACAGCAGCAGCAACGGAGAGTTCGAGTTTTTCTTTCTGGTTTTTTTGCTTCTCCATTAAGGGTGGTTGGGGTTGGAAGGAATTCTCATTTCTTTTTGGTTGGAAATGTGAAGCGATTTTTGCGTGATACCAAAAACGACACACACCAACAACAATGAGCCCGAAAACCAGTTAAGAGAAAAAATAGAAAATAACTTTTGGAATAAGGAAAAAAGTGTTTATATACATAGGTACAGCAGCGAGGTATAGGTGAACCAGTTATCCATGGGTTGGTTGTTGGTCGGTCGTTTGGTTGGTAGGTAGTACGGCCTTCCACATAAACCACTGCTACTGGTTCTCGCGGTAACGAAAACGACAACGACGAAGACACTGACTACACCATGACGATATTGAAGAGGATAGAGATTCGGTTGGGGATGGGGGATGGAGGTTCGAATGGAGATGGAGAGCACAGTAGCATCAGCTTGAGATGATGAAGACGACAACAACGACCATGCAGATGATGATGATGGCGATGATGATGACGAGTAGTGGTCGGGTTCATGGTTACCGCAAAAAATAGTTTAATATCGTTGCGTCGGTCGATTCGATCGGTTTTCGGGATATTTTTGTGGTGCGATATACAAAATTTTTAACGTCGCCTATTCGTCGTTTACAAATATCTTGATACACGGATAAATCGAAAACACATTCATCAGTTTTAAAATCTAGAAAAAAATCGGTAATTAAAAAAGTTAAAAAATTACAACAACAAAATGGACTGATAAGTGAAAAAGTATCCTTGCAATATCGTGGTGGAGGGAAAATCTATTTTGTTTAATGTGACAAATCAAAAACAAAAAAAAAATCTGTCTGATAAAATCGACAAGATCACAAAGGTGTTTGTAATTATAAATTCAAAGTTATGTGGTTTTCTGGTGGATTGTAGGAAACATTACATTTGTTTTTGCCTAGACCTGAACTGTTGGATCCCTGTTAAAATGTTTAAATGCAACATTATAATTTTCGCTTGTAAGAAAATAAATCAAAGTGAAACTTATGAATTTTTAAATAAATCCGAGTACTGCAAAAAAACTTCTATAAACTGACAAATCAAACCACAACATGGTCATGTGTCATCATTTATTACCGCCACAATCAATGAGGATCTTCAACATTTTGTGGATCGGTTGACCTCATCTTCCAGAAATGTGAAAATTCAATTTGATCATTTTTTTTAACGATTTGAAATATGCTTATGAGGAAGTTTACATTGCATTGATTTTCGTTTTTCTTTAGATTTAGATTTTTGTATTTTTAACACAATTATTTTTCAATGGTATTTATCTAAGATTATTTCATTTTTCTAACATTATTATATTTTCTTAAATTTTTATTTATTAAAAGTAAAATTCGTAAGGTTATTTGGTTCCTATATTCAAAAGAAGTAAAAAAACAAAAACAATTTGAAATTCTTAAGGGTCATTTTTTTATTTAATCCTCAACTTGAATCAAACACTCGAACCGTAAAACTCAAGAGTTGACTATAACTCGAGAGTTGAAAAGCAAGTTGAAATTTCTTCTAATAATTAATTTTCAACCCTTCAGGTCTTTAAAAATGACAACTGCAGACTGTCAACTGCATTACTTTTAGTATTTAGGAATTAGGTTGTAAGGTAGTTTGTATTCTTGTAACTTGAATTTCCAATATGAATGAAATGGTCAAATTCGAATCGTTTTTATAAATTTGACAACTTTCATGGGCGTTTTGTTTTCAGAGACGAAAATGGAAGACCAAATCAAGTTTATCCCATTTGTTGAAATCAAGACGTGTTTCAGTATGTAAATAATTTTCTTCTTCTGACCCCCAATTTTACCAAAAATAATTGTAACGAAACATTATTTTTAGACACTTTTGTCACTTCACTATGCTTCTTTTTATAGGCTTGCATTTTCACTAGTTTAATAAAGTTTGTTTTAACGTTTCCATAAACAAAATACAGTTTTTCTCTTTCAACTTCTGCTATATTTGTAAGTTAAGAAAATCTAGTGTTGATCAACTTTAGAGTCCAAAATAAAGAGTTGAAACTAAAATTTTGACTGAATAAAAAATATTTTAAAGTTGAGTTAAAAATATAAAAATTGAATTCAATTTTGAGTGAACTAAATCGTCCTTTATGTATTTGGTCCTTAATAAAATATGTTTTCGATATGTTGAGTTTTGTAGAAATAAGTAAGACTACATGGCAAATTTGCTAGAAGGAAAATTTACTTACACCATTAGGCAATAGTTTTTGAGCAAACTAAGAAAACCTTCTATAGATTTGTATACAAAAATTGTACAAGCCGTTTTTGAGAAATGTAAGGACAAACAAAATAAGCTCATGGGAACTGTTGTCACAATAAAGGCCACATACAGACAGATGATTGAAGATCGTTATGTCTGAATACGAAATTTGAATTAAATATTAAAGTTAAATTTTCAACCGTCTTAATTTGTCTTCCATATTTTGAGTAAAACGAAAGTTCGATTTTTTTTAATAAAAGGAAAGAGCACTGAAAGGTCTTGTTAAAAAACTAGCACAAGATCAGCAAACGTTGGATGGCAGGAAAAATTTGCATTGTAATATGCAAATCCATCAGCATCACTATCCTTGACCGTAAGACGAAAGCTTAATGTATTTCTGATTTGTTGATGTTTCTTAAATTTTTGTGCAGTGCTAACAAATCTCGTCATCTATTTTGACAATTTTCAAACAATGCGTTTTTGAATCATAAAAACTCTTTTTTGAAAAAAGGCAAAAACATGTGGTTCAGTAGTTCTGTTAGGAATTTTGTTTGCAATAAACCTTAAAATTTAAAGATTTAAAAAGTTTTTTAACATTTTATGGAATTAAATTTATGTTTTTCTCCACACGTTTATGATTTTCTGAACTTTCGGTTTTCACTATCAGCATATATACGAGATTTTGATAAAACAAGAGCTTAAGATGATAGAAATCTAGGCTGGTATTCATCGAAGTTAAGACAGAGCCTATTAGTTATAAATGATTGGGTCTTATTCTTTTTTTAACTTTTAACTTTTGAGAGCTCTCGCAAATCAGAACTACATTACATTACATTTCACAGTACTTCGCACATAAATGTAACGAACTACAGACACATAGCAGCACTGGTGACTGATACCATCGGCTGGGACAGAACAAGACATACAACAGAGAGAGACAGATAGACACATAGAAAGAAAGCACACATAACAGAAACCTACGTGGCTCAGAGGAGGAGACTTAGTTTTGTATTGTCTCATGTTATCGCACAGGTGGCCTCAGATAAGCTGGCGATTTTTGTAGAAAAAGAATGCTGCTGAAGCTGGGGTTTGAACCCGTAGCGTTCGGCTTAGCAATCCACTACTCTATCCTCTGAACCATGGCCACCTGCGAAATCAGAACTAACATACGTCGATGAATGGGTTTACGAAGCTATTAACCTAATAGCGTTCGATGAATACCAGCCCTAGTCTTGGTAGACTATATGAGCCCAATACTGCATAACTGCATTTTTCATTGTTTTACATTACGGAAGAAATAAGAAATGTTATTTGAATTGGTCAGTTCAAAAACCTAGTCATTTTTTTCCAACACGCTTTCTTTTGCTGATTTAGGTCTCTTAAAGGGAGAATCGTATTTTAGTAAGAATCACGTAGTTTGATACCTCCCTTGGTCCCTTTCTGTGTACATTAAACCGGTGCAGATAGAACGTGAATGCAACTCAACCCTTTGTGGATATCAGAAAAGGTACCAACGCCAGCTTTACTGGATGTGCAGACGTGACCTAAAACTCAGAAAAGCTACTTCTCACCCAAAACTCAAAAAATAAAAAAAACTTAAATGCAGAAATGTCCTTCAAATCAAGTGGAATTCCAAACTTTCTCAGTAATTTTTTTTCAAAAAAATGTTTTTATTTTTATTTTCAAAAAAAGCTTCTACAAATTTTACCCAAAGTTTGTGTTCACTTGATTTCTGCGTAAGCTCATGGACTGATGAAATAAGTTTTTCTTTCTTTTGAAAAATATGATAAAAACGTTTTATAACATTTAAGGATTAAACGTTTATATTTATTTTAGCTTTTTCCCACTAGCATTAAGACTATTCAAAAACTTGACGGAAAACACGAGTTTTCTCATGCAAATTTTTTGACAGTCCTGTTTTTGCAAACCACAAGTTTTTGTAAAAACCAGTCAAAACCTAAAAAGTGAAACATTCAGCAGTCAGTAATTCATTTAAGATCGTACATATTTCTCTTCCTCTCCAATAGCAAGAGTAGATTGATAAATTAATAATGTTTTACACTAACAGGAAGCAAACTTGCGACGGGAAACAAACAGCAAAAGTGTATACAAATTTGAAAATCTTCTTTGAGGAGCACATCTGGCATCCCAAAACCCAAAGTTATGAATCTTTCAGTCAAACAAAATCCTAAAATATATGGTGTCAACAGATTTCGAGTTTTTGAAAACTGACAACTAAAAACTCTGTTTTGCATCTGGTGTGAAAAGGCTATTAAGAACTATTGATTCGGTTTTCAAACTGTTTTTTAAATTATTTAAGCGAACTTAACGTAGGGACCTACATATCATACTGTATACGAACCTACTTAACAATTTTTAATACTAGAATTATTTCCAAATAAGCTAATAAGTTTACGTTTATTTAAAAAAAATTAAGTTTTTATAATATTAATAATTTCTTAACACAATCTCTTATTGAACTTTTTAATTTTTTTTTTAATTTCTCTATAGCAATTTTTTCCAAATGTTTGATATTAGTATGTAATTCTTATCTTGAAACACCTTAGTTTAGCTTAGGTTAAAGTGGCTGTCATGGATGTTAAAAGACACACTTAGGCCAATTGAAGGCCCATTGTGATACCACATGAATCTAAAAGACTTTCTTCGAAAGCTCAACGAACCTAATAATTAGAGTTAATTACGAAACTTGATAAATCAAAGGGCACGGTAGTGCCCAGCCAAGTTCTAGCACTACCCCCTTTTTACAGGATCGAACTCAAGCACATTTTTAACCCCCCATAACTTTTGAACCCATAGAGTTAGAAGCTTCAAATTTGAAATACGTATTAACTTCATGGGCACAAAGGTCCTATCAAAAATTTCAAAAACCGTAATTGACTCACTGACTGACTCACTGACTCACTGACTCACTGACTCACTGACTCACTGACTCACTGATCATCAAAATTATGAAGCACTTCTAACAATGGCAGAATCTTAAAATTTGGTACAGTGGTAGGTTCTCGGGTACATACAAAGGAAAAAATCGAAAATTTCAATTTGCTCATTCAGGGGGCGTGGTATCCGCCCACTTTCTAAAACTGGCCGTAGGAACTTGAAATTTGGAATTCTTACAGGGTTTTGGTTGAATATAAGGAAAAATATAAGTAAAATATTTTGGTTTTATTTAGGGGCTTGGTTTCCGCCCACTATCTTAAAACGGTCGTAGGATGTTGAAATTTGGAATTCTTGTAAGGTTTTGATTGAAAAACATAAAAAAAAAATAGAAAAAAAATATATTTCCATTTAGGGGCATGGTATCCCCCCACTTTGTTAAAATGGTCGAAAATGTTTAAATTCGAAACTCTGATAGGGTTTCAGGTGAGTGTAAGAGAAAATATAAGTACAAAATTGCAGTTTCATTAAAGGGGCATGGCTGCAACCCACTTGTTGAAATTTAAAATTCTGGTTTGCTTAACTACATAAAACTCCATGAGTTAGTGGGTTCACAATGGACCCTTGATGTCTGAATGTGACATCTAGACAGCCACTCTAACCTAACGTACATATTATTTATTTATAAATTGGCAGAGAAATTATATTGTTAAAGTTTGCATAATGCTTCCATAAAAAAATACTTTGCAAAAACATGTGAAATCAGAACAAAAACATAAAATGTATAAAAAGAGCCAAGTTCTCTTATGTGCGAACAACACTGTGTAAACAGTTAGCCACCAAAAGTAATGAGATCTAAAAGAACGCCAAGTTCTGACATGTTCAAGTGTTATATTGAATATTTTAAATCATAGAAGATAATACAACAATATTAAAAGAAAATAGAAAATAGTTTGGATGAAAATTTACTAGTTCACTTGGCAAGTTTTTGTTTGAAGCGTGATTAATAACATTTTAAAACTTGAACAGTGAACTTGTAAATTTTCATCCAAACTATTTTCTATTTTCTTTTAATATTGTTGTATTATCTTCTATGATTTAAAATATTTAATATAACACTTGAACATGTCAGAACTTGGCGTTCTTTTAGATCTCATTACTTTTGGTGGCTAACTGTTTACACAGTGTTGTTCACACATAAGAGAACTTGGCTCTTTTTTTACATTTTATGTTTTTGTTCTGATTATATTAATGTGCTCTAGATCGTTTAAATCATTATAGAAGAACTCTCCTAAGTGAATCATACGTCTATGACCCAGAGCAGGACAGGTGCAGAGGAGGTGAAGAACTGTTTTCTCTTCCTCCTTATCCATGCAGCTTCAGCAGAAATCGTTTGAAATACCTTAAGAACCTTAATTTCTCGAAGTCACTAAAGCACCACTGTCTTTAATCAAAATAAAACATGAAAATCACAAAACAGTATCCGAACAAAATGAATTTTTAAGTGCTTCACTTATAATATTTGAAATAATTCATAATAATAACTGAAATTGAATGGCTTTCTCTTTATATTAAACAATTTATTTATCTTCTTCCTTTTGCACTTAAACACACATTATATTGCTGTTTGTTTGTCAACCTTTTTGCACATTTGTGTGCGTTTCTACTGAAGTTATTTTGGCCATATGTGCGGTTTTCACAGGCGATTGTAGTTCTTCACCACATATTTCCGTGTTTGTACCTATAGTTTTTATTTTTTTTTTCAATTTTTTTTTGTTTATCATCCTCTGATGCATTCATTGCGTTTTTTCTTCCTCCTGTTTAACCATATTGCGCCAGCGGCAGTTGCAGCATTGACCATTTCCATACAGCCAATAAATGACATTTTCCGTCATTTTTAACCAACAGACAAAGAAGGCCGGATAGCGAAGCTAACACCCAATCTCCTTTTCAAACCAATTTGGTTACCTTATTTCTGAGTTTGCAGATTGCAGCCACGAACAATCGTGATGTTGAGTTTTCATGTTTCATTCATTTGTGCGAAAACGCGGAAAATTTTTATCATAAAGTGAACATTTTAATGTTTTTTTCCTTTTTTTTCACGCAGTTTTACCCATTCTTTGCCAGCGTCATACTCTTGTTTGTGTGTTTTACCCGATTGAATGTGACAACAGTCCGCGACACTTTTAATTAATCCATTTAGTTAAATTAGAACAGTCACATTAATAAAAAGAAACGGGTTGGTGACGTTTTCCCCAAGGCAAAATCCCCAAACGAAAATCCCCAAACCCAAAATCCCCAAACTGAAATCTCCAGCAGCGAAATCTCCAAAGAAAGAATCCCCATGGACTAAATCTCCATGCCAAAATCTCCAAAACAAATATGTTCAAGTAGTGAATCATGCGATTTAATCGCGCGATTTAATCGCATGATTCACTACTTGAACATATTTGTTTTGGAGATATTATTGTATTCAGTTAAGGTTGTTTAAGAAATAAATGTTTAATTCATTTTAAATGTAATTCATTTTATTCAAAATAAATAAAAAAATCAATTCAAAAGAACTTTGTTTAAACAAATAAAGAATGAATATAAAACAAAACATGTCGTGAGAGGAGCGGTGTAAGTAGACGTACCTGAATATTGGAGATTTGGAGATTTCAAGGAGATTTTGGCAAAAAGTATTTTTTCCGTGGGGATTTTGTCGTGGAGATATTGGCAAGTTGGATTTTTTTTTTTTGGAGATTTTGTCCCCATGGTGATTTTGTCTTTTGGGGATTTCGTACGACTCCCAAAAAAAACAAATATTCCACTCTTATTCCACAGGTTAACTAACCCATAGAAAAGAGTAAATCTCTGGGTTAAAATTTCTAATTAGTAACAATAATTTGTTCGAAAAAAAGTAAAGTGAAGTTGTTGGCAATTGACTTTCGATTTGTTTTTGTCTTTACTATATAACAGCAATCGATTGTGGCGCCATCTAATGAGCTGACAGAGAAGTAGTTTTTTTTTCTGAAATGTATCAACAATAACGACCCATACTGTAAAATTGACTTACAATCTGAGTTCTTAAATAAAATTAAATGGATATTTTCAAGCTCTTCATTATGTCCGAATAGGAACGCTTTTTACACACAAACAAAAGCGGCTGTTTTTTCTACTTTTGATATCTATTTTTTGCCAGCTATAATCGCACAAATTATTTTTTAAAGCTTAAAGAAAAAAAATCAAAAATTTTATCACAAATCGCCATATCCTTAATTCATAATAAAATAATCAACTGACGGATTGTTTGGAGTTCTCTATCCTTGCGGAAATCGTTGAGTTGAAAAATATACAAACAAAAAAATTATAATAAAAACCCAGTACCATCAGGACAATGACAATGAACCAGAGCGAAAAAAATGTCCTTGTAAAAAAAACACATTAGTCCCGCGATTTAATTCACATCTGTGGTGGCATTTTCTATATTATAATTTTTTCCTCTTCCGGTCGCAGCACGGCATCGCCATGGTCAGTCGGTCCGTGTGGTGATCCAAGGTCCACACCCCACCCCACTGTCCGTCACTTCTGGACATTGGCTGAAAAAGTGCGCGTTATCCTGTGAAAATAATTATTTAAATTTTCTATACCACTTTTTTACTGCTCCTTTGATTCTCTATCGCATTTTGTCACATTTTATGACGACACACATATGGTAGGCAAAAAAAAAACGTATAACCCCAATTCTAGGGGGGTTCACAACACTCCAATTGTACCACGGTTCCACTTAAGAAGCCACCATGTCCATACTCTTTGGGAAGCTGGGAGATCAGAGTGTGGCGTTTGGAGTATTTTTTAAACACTCAAGTGCTGTTTTGTTTGACCAACTCTGAGTTGATTTGCTTTTTGATATTTTTTTTTCAGATGTTTTTATTTCTCCTGTTTGTACAGTGCTACAGTGTACTTTTTGAGTTTGAAAATGTAAAAAAATGTCAAAATTGGCAAGCAAAAATTTGACAAGTGATTTAATAAAAAAAATTACAAATTTCTGTTAGTTTTTTTTTAAGTTTTTAATAAATATATGTATATTTTTAAACAAGTACCAAAGCACAATTAAAATAAATATTTTTTTTCCTTCAAAAATGTTTATAGAAAAAATGTCATATTAAATATTTTTTGGTTTTTCAAAAAAATGCATTTAAATCGGTCCATTAGTCATAAAAATAGAAAAACCGCGCCATATGCGGAAAAGTTTGAAAATTGGTCCGAAAACCAATAGACACCACTGTATCTACAATTTTTTTGACGTAAATATATTTTTCGGTATTGTTGCTGATTTATTTCGTTGTATGGCATGTGTGGCCCACCACTGTATGGTCTGCGGCCCGAGAACACAAAAGCCACCGATGCTTAAACTTTGTGTGTGCTTAAAAATTTCAGGATATACCCACGTCCATCCCCACGTGGTATGTAGCCAGCACAAGCACACACATTATGGCTGGAGTGCCACCGGCGAAAATCATCATTTAATTTTTTGTTTGTATTTTTTTTTATTCGAATTATTATTTTTCCATTTAATATTATACAAATTGGGCTAAAAGAAATGGCAAAAAAACAAGAACAAATTAATAAATGAAACCCAACTCGCATACATTTGACCAGAGGAATTAAATATAAAAAAAAAATAGTAAAAAAAAGTCAAACTGAATCAGAACAAAAAACCAACCAACCAGCCGGTCTGTCACATATGGAAAGGACGTCCTGGAAAAAAGGACATTATTAACGGTGGAAATTATTATTCAGCGCGTTTATGAGATATATTGAGAAGTTTACCAAAACTCTTTTAATTTTGATCGGTTTATTCGAAAGTTGAAATTAATAGCGACCGGACACGATTTGGGTTCTGGGCAAACAAATTGTGATTTTTTGTTTCTTCATTTGTTAATGAAATTCTCAAAAGACATTTAGTCCCTAGAATCTGAGTTTTATCCTCATCGGTCGATTGATTTTTGGTATGACGATCAACAGGTTAATCCACCACGAGTTGCAAGGATTTTTGTTTCTTTTTCGTCTTTGATGATGATATTCCAAATTTGAATGTGATCCACAGGAAGTTTAGAAATGTGTTGACATCTGTGATAGATTGAAGTGTTAAATCAAAATCAAAATAAAATCAAATAAAAAAGTAAGGAAAACCGAAAAAAGTATACAAAAGAAACGAAAACAAAGTGATATGCATATTTCAAGTGAAGTTAGTTCAACAACGTCACAAACGCATCAAGACGGAAGTCGCTCTAGTCGAAGCAGTGCGAACAATAACAACAACAACAACAATAACAGCAGTAATTTAAATTCAAGAAATAACAACAATAGTGCGCAGAGTAAAAAAAGTGTTGACAATAGTCCGTATTTGACGCCAGAGAATCTTATCGAAAGAACTGTTGATGGACTATTGGCTGAACATCCTGGTGAATTAGTGAAGACTGGATCGCCTCATGTTGTGAGTATTGAAATTTAAATTAAGCTGGATATTTGTAAATAATTTTTTTTGTTATATTTTTTGTGTAAAAACTGTGAGTTGATTTTAGAAATTCTTAACATTTTTTCGTTAATTTTTATATCAAGACATACAAGACATTTTTTGGTGAAACGATTTTACCATAAGAATTTGTATAAGAACTTTAAAAAATTCATAATTTTTCAAAAACTTAATACAAACTTAAGAGAAAGGCATGTGCCGTTCCAATTTTATTTTTGCGGCAATGGCTGAATGAAAAATATTCAATGGACAGATCTGATATTTAAAATAACAACCTCCACCAAAGGCAGCTTGTGTTGTATGTTTGGTTGATCAGAGCAGAGAAACGGTAAATCGTATTGATGCAAAATGTTCACTTTATTCAAGAAAATTGTATGGGCTTTTTTGGAGTTTACTCCTTTAGAATCGATTCATATATAGACCCCGGTATGAAAAAATTATGGATAGGAAAATCAAACATTGAAAAAAGCGTTAAAATAATTGACTACTAACGCTTTGTTTAACTCTTAATAACTTTTAACCTACTGGATCGATTTAGATGAAATTTGGTAGTAAGATAGACTAGAACCTGCGGAAGGGCATACGGTATTTTTTAACGCAATAAAAGGGGTTGAAAAGGTCACAAGGGGTTGAAATGTTAGGTCAAAGTTTGTATGGAGGTCGATTAGGATAGAAGTTTAAAACTTATTTGTATGGCTTTTGACTAAACATAACTAAGTAAGACATTCAAAGTTTAAAAAAAATTAACCGAGGGGGGGGGATGAAAATAGGGGGTAAAAGTTTTAGTGCCATTTCGAATCTATTTAATTGAACAGAGATTTCAACGTAGAACGGTGAAATTTTCACACATGATACAGAATTTCATGCTCTTCAATTTATTATATTTTAATTATATAACGGTAACTCATTAATATGGCCAATTAAGACATTTTCATATAAATTGGTACATAAGTTTTAATCTTATAGACTGGTTGTTGAAATTTCCATATGTCTAACCTACATGAAATAACGGTGATTTTGATACCTCATTTGTAAGGATACGTCTAGTACAAGCCTCACAATCTCGACAAAATGACACAACACCTGTGGGAGAATCCCGCTATGGCCAAAATTCGATCGTTGTTTTTCGATTAAAAGCATCCTAGCGTGCGTTCTAACAATCGGATCTTCAAGATTAAGATCTCTTAAGAAGCACAAGGCTTCAGGCTTTAATTTAATGTAGAATTTATCAACATTTTGTATGCAATAATGCACGATAAATGTGGACCCATTTGAATTTTCATCATTAATTAATGAAAAGTTGATAAGAAATGTAACTGTTCTGAAAATGTAATGATGCAGTTTTGTAGATTTTTTCATTATTTACAAAAATGTTTGTAGAAGAAACTACATTGATTCATTTAAAAATACGTAAGAACGTTTTAAACAAAGTTGTTGACATTCATATTGCTTACCATAAGTATTTAAGTATAATATATTTTATAAAATTATTATGAATAGATGTATGAATATATGAATTAAATCCTTTGCGTATTATATATTTTAAGGTAATCAAATCATTCTTATTGAGTGAACTCCAGTCGCGCGTCGGAGCTGACACGTACAATTTTTTTTATTTTTTACTTGACGAATTCTTATGCAATAAGGTGGTTTGTAACATCAGTAATGCGAAAGCACAAGATTACAAGAGATGGTTAAGTTTTTCTGCTGGTGATCGACAATTGTGAAAAAATCTGTGGGAACTGGGATTAAGCAGGAAAAATAAAACGTCGCCGTCGGAAAGTATAAACGTTGATGTAAACATGGTTAACGAAAAAATTTTCATGTTACGTTTTTATAACTATAATAAAATAGAATCTATTTCCAACTTTTTAAATTCAACAAATACAACCCATCGTACAGACGTACCGTTTAACCAAAATGAGTTTAACTTTCCAAGAATTCAATGTGCAAATATTGTTGAAAGCCTTATTTCTATAAAATTTAATGCTGTTGAAGTGGATGAATTGCATCCAGTGCTACTTACCCCCAATTATTTTACCTCACCTCACACATACAATTTACACAATTCTTATGACAGAAAACTATGCTTAACAGTGGAAACTGTCTAAAGTAATTCAGATTCCTTAAAACCGTTATTACAATGAATACCGTCCTATTCGATCTCACCGTTCCTATCCAAAATCTTCCCCCTGCTCTGATAATTTATTTCTCTCATATCTCAGTAATAGAAACTGTTTTTGAAGGGAACAAATGCTCAAGTTGTCTCCCTACTTTCAAAGGTGTTCCAGAAGGCTCTTTTCTTGGGCCTTTATTGTTCTCCCTTATTATATTTACGAGCTTCCTTGACAAATTAATACTCCTTCTATTTACATGTATGCTGACGATGTCCAATTATTCAAAAGCTGTTCTCTCGGACTTATTGAAGACTGCGTAAGTTTTATTAACCTGATCTGCAAAATATCTTCATGTGGTCTAAGACCAATGGATTATTCCTATCTGTCGAAGTCCAAATGCATCGTAATAAGTGGAAAACCACTTGACTTATCATACTTTTCTAACGTACCTACTACTTAATGACTCTGCAATTGAATAAATGTGCAAACTGTGAAAAACCTTGGCATTACATTTAATAGAAATCTTAACTGGGACACTCATATTAACCGATCCGTAGGAAAAACATACGCAATACTCCGACAAATGTATCTGTCACAACATTTCACACCGATTTAAACACGACTTATGCTGGCGAATACCCTACTTTTACCGACCCTAACTTATGGATGTGAAATTTTTTCCAATTGTGATGCAAGTTGAATGTTGCTTTTGACAAGACTGTGCGGTATGTTTATGGTTTAAGGAGTTACGATCATGTCTCTCTTTACTCAAGGAGGATTTACAATATTTCTTTTGACAAACTCTCCGTTATAGAACTCTTATACTACTTTTTAACGTGATCCACACACACATACCTAGCTACCTCTTTGACCGATTACGTTTCGCTCATCCAGTAGGTCTGTGCAAGTAATTGTTCCGCGTTTTTCTTACCTGATTTCAGAACGCCAGTTCCTCGTCAATGCTATTCACATGTGGAACACACTACCACCGTCACATCCGGAATGAGCAAGATATCACGCTTTTGCTTAGGGATCTAAACAAACGCTTTCAAACTAATCCTGCCTGATGTTTTCAATAACTGTCTTAGCGGCTGTTTCACAATGTACAAGTAAAGTTCTGATAAGTTACCCTAAACTTAAATTACCTGCCAGTTAAATCTTCCTGTTAGTGAGTTTTACGTTTCACATTCGTCCTTCTGATAAATTTATATCTTGAGTAACTAATTGTCAGTTATTCCAATTTTCCACTTCGAAAGATACATATAATATCTTCATGTGTATGGAAGCGATAAATAAATACAAAAACAAAAACAAATTTATTTATTTTGCCTCATAAACCATAAAAATAACGGCAATTTTTATGAAAAATACATTTTTTTTTACCTTTTTTTTAAATCGATAGAAAAAGTTGATCAAAAATAAGATTTGAAATGTGTTTTTATTATTTTTGTTTAGAAATCTTAATCAATTTTCCAAATCTGCCCTAATTTTTTTTACGAGTCAATTTTTAGCAGAGATATTTGGGTCCAAAGTCAAAATTGTGTTTTTGCATTCGAACCCATTTTGTGATAAGAATAAAAAAACTCGCAGAGATCAAAAACAAAAAGTGAATGAAAACCAACAATATTTTCAAGCTAAATTTTGGATCAATTTGATTGAGACACATTTTCCGTACACTATGACGAATCAAACCACAAACGGTATTTTTTTTAACTCAAAATTATTTGAAAATAAAAAATGATAAGCTTTGAAAATCCTTTGATTTCATCACAATCCGATGGTTATGTTCTGAGATACAGCCTTATAAAAAACCACTCAATTTTTGAGTTTATTTAAGTGTTCCTTTATATGTGTATTTAAAACTCATAAAACTATAACTTTGATTTTTTTTTTAATTGTTAAAAAGCAAATCTAAACTAGAGAAAATGAAAACAAGAAATATTTTGCTTCGTTCTCCATGATTCTCATCGTTTCGAGTCTCCCAATTTCTCAGATTTTAAAAGTGGTTGCTCTAATTCTAGACTGTTAACAATATCAAATGAAGCGGAGCTTCTGTCTCCTTGGTTCTAAAAGATTTAATCGGTTTATATTATTTTAGATCTATGACCTTGGAGAACCAATTGGTTATAGTACATTTCTTTTCGAAGACTTAAAAAGACTGTCATCCGATCTTTATAATGATCATATAGTTACTATGGATGACTCCTTGAAGCAAGACCTTGATTTTTTTTTTTTTTTGGAATTTCGTAAACCTTATAAGAAAATATGATGTTAAATCAGATAATTTCACTTACAACAAAATAATTTTAGGTTCTGCTACTGAGATCTGTGATGCATTTGCCATTAAATTCAGTCAATCCTTTATTGATTTTTTTTTCAAAATTAATTTTTTATTCATTCACTTATTACTACTTAATACCAGACAATAGAATTCAAACTAGCTTATGATCTAAAATCTTATATTTACTTACTGGCCCCAACCGGGCGCTCTAAGGAATTCATGGTTTCTTACAATTAATGCCTTTCGGCTTATGAACTATTTCGTTTTCTTTTGTTTATTTGTATTTTAAATTTCTTAGAAAAAGAAAGAAAAGAAGACTATTCTTCTGGTCCTGACGGTATTCCATCCATTTTATTGAAAAAAGCAAGTCAGGTTTAGCTTAACCTCTTAGCAAAATATTCGGAATATCCTTGCAACTTAGAAAATTTCATGTTTTTACAAAGGGAGATCAACAGTCATAAACCTTCTTGCGTGTAAGCAAAAATCTTTTAACAGCTTATAAAATTAGGAGGAAATTCACTGTGTATACACTATGATCTTTCAAAAGCTTTTGGTCGACTGTTTTATTCAGTTATCAAGTTAAATTTAAATTCATTAGGCTTTTCCCCTGGGCATGCTTCATGGATTTCTTCTTACATTGAGAATAGAACTTAACAAGTTAAGTTCAGAGACATGTTTTCGAAGACTTCGACTTCAAAATCGGATGTTCCGCTGGGTAGTCATTTAGGACCACTTCTATTTATTTTATCTATAAACGATGCACCGAAGCAGTGAAATTCTTATTCTTGCAGATGTTAAATTATCTCAAGATGGTCGCATTCTTCTGTTTAAATCTTAATCCGCCGAAATGTCTCATAAATATATCAATAAAACGTGCAACTTCGACTTATATCTAGGTATTTTATATCTCAGCAAATTCTATCTCGTGTTATTAAAGTAAGGGACCTAAGAGTTCTTTTTGCACTGACTAGATTTAACTGTCACCGAAGCACAGGGAATTGTAGATGTTTTCAAGCAGCACTTCCAGCAGCTGCTGAATGCGCAAAATGTCGAGCAAGATAATGACGAAAGAGAAGCAAGACCAGTCAATCAAGACCCATTCCCAGCCCCCAGCAGAGAAGAGGTAGAAGAGCCATCCAAAAGCTAAAAAATAACAAGGCCGCAGGGTCGGATGGCATAAACGCGGAAATCTTTAAACATGGAGGAGATGTTTTGATGAACCGCATGCAC
The DNA here is from genome assembly GCA_943590905.1 of Sphaerophoria taeniata. Lineage (NCBI taxonomy): Eukaryota > Metazoa > Arthropoda > Insecta > Diptera > Syrphidae > Sphaerophoria > Sphaerophoria taeniata. The sequence continues at coordinate 35,290,033 of OX016541.1, forward strand.
CAGGTCATCACCAAAGTGTGGGAGGAAGAATGCATGCCCACTGACTGGTCGATAAGCTCCATATGCCCCATCTACAAAAAAGGCGATCCGATGTTATGCAAAAACTACCGTGGCATATCCCTGCTTAATGTTGCATACAAAATCCTATCCAACGTACTGTGTGAGCGTCTTAAACCTTTCTGCAACACAATAATCGGCACGTACCAGTGTGGCTTTAGGCCAGGCAGAACAACGATAGACCAAATATTCACACTGAGACAGATCCTGGAAAAGACCAACGAATTTCAAGTCGAAACCCAACATCTTTTCATCGACTTTAAAGCTGCTTATGATAGCATCCACCGCCAAGAGCTTATGATTGCGATGTCTGAATTCGGGATCCCGAACAAACTGATCCAGCTGTGCAGCATGATGCTAAACAATACGCAGTGCAGTGTGCAAATGGGTAACAGCTCATCCGAGTTATTCCAAACTTGCGCAGGGTTTAGACAAGGAGATGCGTTGTCATGTGACTTCTTCAACATAGTCCTGGAGCAGATAGTGCGCAAGGCAGGTGTGAGCACGGAGGGCACTATCTTCAACAAATCCACCCAGCTCCTAGGCTATGCGGACGACATAGACATAGGCGAAACTAGTTGGTCTTGAAGTGAATGAGGACAAAACAAAGTACATGTTATCAACAAACAAAGCAACATCTGTCCACCGCCTAGGACAAAACGTCACTGTTGGTAGCAGCAATTTCGAGGTAGTTAAGGAGTTCACCTACCTTGGAACAAACATCAATCCCACGAACGACACCTTAGTGGAGATCCGAAGAAGAATTACCCTAGCGAACCGCTGCTGCTTCGGTTTGGCCAAACAACTGGGTTCAAAACTCCTCACTCGAAAGACAAAGTGTCTGCTATACAAAACTTTGATTTTACCAGTCCTACTCTACGGCGCCGAGTGCTGGACGATAAGTAAAAAAGGGGAATTGATACTGGGCACTTTCGAAAGAAAAATTCTTCGACGGATTTTTGGTCCCGTATGCGACGATGGCGAATGGAGAAGAAGATACAACCGAGAACTGTATGAGCTGTACCAAGATGTGGATGTAGTCCAGAAGGCCAAAAAAAGACGACTACATTGGCTCGGCCACATCGAGCGAATGGACGACAACGCTCCAGCCAAGAAAGTCTTCTCATCCCAGCCCCCAGGTTCAAGACGACAAGGAAGACCGAACCTACGGTACAAGGACCAAGTGACTGCGGATGCCAGAGCGCTTGGTCTCGGTGACTGGAGAGTGCATGCGAGGGATCGTTCACGATGGAAGACTGCAGTATCTCAGGCTGAGACCCTTCATGGATTGTGAGCCGGATAAGTAAGTAAGTAGTAGATTTAACTGAGCATATTGACAATATTGTTAATAAAGCTAATTCTAGGCTTGGGTTCATTACGCGCAGTTAATAACCAATTTCTTGATCCTAACGTTATACTGCTCTTAATAATTGCCTCGTTCATCCCCACCTTGAAAATCTTCGCAAATTTGGACTCCTTATTATAAGGTTCATATTGAAAGATTAGAATCGGTGCAACTTAATTTGACTTGTTTCGCGTTAAAAAGTATTCAATGGCATGATCCTCAAAATATTATTTCCTGTAAGGATCGAGTATCACTCTTTCAAATGCAAACTTTGCCTCAAAGAAGGACCAACAATGATACTGTTTTCCTTTATCAACTTATCATGGCGTTACAGATCCACCTGATCTTCTTAGTGCTACAGGTACTTTTTAACTATAGGGGAGGAGGATAGCACCTTCGCAGCATCGATCTTTAAAATCTGAAGAAAAAAAACGTATCCGCAGTTGCCCATCCGCAGCTGTTTTATTTTATTTTTAAGTTGGTATTTGGTTTTGCTTTCGGATAAGTTTTTGACATTTTGGGGGTATGTTCGTAGATTGGCTCCGTCGTCGTTCAATAAACAAATAAATAAAACAATAATAAATGTTCAGACAAATGTCAAACAGAGAAGTGTGTTTGAAAGTGCGTGTGCTTGTACCTATGTGTGAATTTTGATAAAAATTGAGATTCAGATTTTTTATTCTCGAATCCATTTTTTTGAATCGCAAGTCTCAAATAGATCAGGAAATCTGAGATTTTTCCACTTTTTCCTCACTTCACCAACTCTTTTAGCTGTCAGATTCACAAATTTGACTTACTCTAAAGCAGGGGTTCCCAAACTTATTTTGTCTACTGCCCACTTTGAGAATAAATTATTTTTTAGCGCCCCCATTTTTACACCTACTTAAAAACCACTATAACTTCAAATTAAATTAATTAATTATTGTGAGCTATATTAGCGGAGATTAAACATTCATTCTAAACGAGACTTTTACTGTAACCCGTAAGAGTTAACTTGAGACCTGAGCGCAGTAGGTAGTACACAACGGCGGCGCTCAGGTCTCAAGTTAACTCTTACGGGCTACACCTTCCAAACAGAATGATTATTGAAACGCAACTTTATAGTATTCAGACAGAGTATTTTTTATTCAAAATAAAACAAACATAATCGATTCTTATATAAAAACTAATGTGAAGGATGAATCTGATGCTGTTTAATAAGTTTGTTGATATCAGGTTCCAATTTACTCAAGAACAGCCACAAGTCGCCACGTTTGGTAATATGCAAACGATTTCTCTTTTTAGTAAGCAGCGTTGTCACAGCACTAAATTCACGTTCACACAAATATGACGATGGGAATGCTATCAAGAATCGTTGAACGATTGACCACAATCCAGGGTACAATTGCGGGATCGGTTTTTATAGCCAAAATTCTTGATAGCCATTTTTGAACTTGATTTTTATTTCCTCGTTTGTTGTCAATTCTATAAGTTCTTCTTCCAGCTGAGGTGACATTGCTGTGTTGACATTTGAAAACGGATACAATATCCAGTCTGGTATTTCCAAGTTCAAAATGTCCTGGTATCGTTCGGTGAAGTCAATGTGGAGGTTTTCCAAATGTTGGCAGTAGGCAAACAAGTCGTCGTTACTGCAGGATACTGATAAATTCGGAAAATTGTGAAACTCACGTCTGCCCATATTCTTTTTGTGCAGAAGCAGTTTGGCTGCGAAATCAGCAACGACATTTTTTGTCTTAATTAAATTTAGTTCATCACCTTGCAGTTGGAGATTCATGTCATTGAACAATTTATACAGGTCTGTCATGTAAGCTATATCATTCTTTGATGTAATGAGCTTGTTGCGCAATTCTGTATCTTTAGTTTCCAAGAACTCTATCACAGAGTCAAACAGGTTGTAAAATCGAGTCAGACAATTGCCTCTTGATAGCCAACGAACTTCAGTATGAAACAACAAACGGTTGAAATCTGCGTCATTAGTAACACAAAGCTGATGAAATAATCTATCATTCAAAGAGCTGTTACGGATTTTATTGACTGCTTTAATGACATATTGCAGTGATTGAAATAGTCGTTCACTTAAGTTTCTAGCAACCAAATGTTGTCTATGAATAACGCAATGTACAGCAAGGACATATGAAATTTTATTTTTTAAGTACGCTATGAAGCCTTTATGGCACCCTGTCATAGCCGGAGCGCCGTCCGTAGCAACTGATATAATATTTTTCAAGGGAATCTCTTTCTGATCACAAAACTTTTCCAATGTATTGAATATGGTTTCGCCTTTTGTATCGGTCTCTAAATTTCTAGCAAACAATAGTTCTTCACATATTTTCTCATCTTTAATAAACCTCACGTAAGACAGCAACAATGCTTCATTAGTTGGTAAAGTGGACTCATCCAGCTGAATTGAGAATTGACAAGTCCTCAGATGAGTGCACAATGATCCTTCAATGTTTTCAGCCATTTCATCAATTCGTCTTTGCACAGAATTATTACTCAAAGGAATTTTTCGGATAATATCTGCGGCCGGTTTATGAAGCACAGTAGTTATTACTTCCTTTATTGCTGGCAAAATTAACTCTTCTCCGATGTTGTGTGGTTTGCCCTTTTGAGCAATTAACAAAGAGATATATTGTACGAAGCTCGAAGTCCGTCGTCATCTTGCTTAGCAGCCGCCGAAAATAGTTTTGCTTCACTTGACTGAGTATTATGCTTCTTCTCTAGGTCTTGAAAATATGCTACATTCTTGTCTTTCTTATCTGGATGCATTTTATTCAAATGATCTTGCAGTCTTGAAGGCTTATTCATGGTTAATTTGATTCTTGATCTCGAAAAATAGGAAAAAAGGGCCCCCATTTTATTCTGGGTCTCATACCGCCCCCCTTTAGGCCTGCAGCGCCCACAAGGGGGCGTTATCGCCCACTTTGGGAAAGGCTGCTCTAAAGGTATGACTACAAAGAGCACTTTTTGCAAAAAATCAAAAAGTGAAAATTAATTAATTAATCATTTTGTGACAATTTATCCACCCCAAAATTAAAAGTCAAAAACAATTTTTGTAGTTTTTTTTTCAAATTCAAATGGTGCTACAAAGAAACAAAAATTTTACTTCTGTAAATTTCCCACTTTTGGCAAACAGTGGCCGTTGTAGTTATACCTTAAATGTTTAATCTCGCAAATAGAAAACTACATTACAGAAGAAAAATATTAAACACCATAGAGCAACTATGTTTGACTCGTTCCTTGATTTGTGAGTCCCATTTTAATTCAAAATAAACTTAAATAAAAGAACGCACTCAAAGTGCGTTGCACTCTGCGAACACAACCTTTGAGTTATCCGATTATCCGAGTTACCAACCTAAGAAATTCAATTTTTCTCCGATCGAGTATATCGATACTCGAAAAAATGTCAATTTTTTATCCGCAGCCAGATTTAAGTTTAAGTTTTATCCTCAGCTGCGTGTTGTATTTGTAATACATGGAAGCTCCCACTGCAGATACGGATAGCTATGCCAAAAAAACACGCCTTAAGCTTAAAACCAGTGTGGCACGCTCTTAAATGTTTTTTGTTGCCCAATTTTCTTATGTTTTTTATATGTTTGCATTTCTTTAATTTAGTAATTTCTTGTGTAAGTAGTATGTGTTCGTTTGTGTCTACAAACTATTAATACTGCACTTAGTGATGCACTCTGGTCTAAAGATTAAAAATGATATTTTTCTTTCCAGGTCTGCACAGTGCTGCCAACGCATTGGCGTTCCAACAAAACTCTACCGATTGCCTTCAAAGTCTTAGCTCTAGGCGATGTTATGGATGGAACAATAGTGACAATTCGTGCTGGCAACGATGAAAATTTCTGCGGTGAGCTTCGAAATTGCACAGCAGTGATGAAAAATCAAGTTGCAAAATTCAATGATTTGCGATTTGTTGGAAGAAGTGGTAGAGGTGAGTTTTAAAGACTAATTATACGCACAACCATCAAATTTAATTTAAAAAAAAATCCGATACTTCTTAAATTTCTATTTTGACCACCTCCACAAAGTCTCACCCTATATTCTCAGCAGGAAAAAAAGAAAGAATTGTTTGCAATTGACGGTCTGGTGTTAACGAACCCCTAATTTAACCGTGGCGGCTACTTTCTTTCTAAATGAAATTGAAAAGTAGACAAAAAAAGAAACATCAACCCTTGGTACATTAAAAAAAAGCATCCAATTTATTTATTCTTGCCCAGCCCCTTGTGGACGCAAATGATTGCTCATTTTCTCCAATGAATCCATGGCCTTTTCTCGTCCTGTCCTTTTTGTCCTGTTCAAAGTGTTTATTCGGGAAATTAGGATTTCTTCGTTTGCTTATATTTTTTTTGTGTTTAATTCAATCAGATTTTACTTTTTCTTTTGACTGTATTTTTTTTTTGTAAAATGTTTCCCCAAACAGAAAAATACAGACCAAAAAAAAATGCTTTAAATTGATTGTGAACAGTCGCAGGACGATGACGACGGATGTGACGTCTTTCTGTCAATTTATCACGACTGAAGTACAAAATCAAACGACGGATGACAATGCTGAGAGATTAGGGGAGACTGGAACTTCAAAAAAAAAAAAAAAGATTCCAAGAAAAGATTTGTGTAAAGATTTTTCAACTGAATCTTTTTTTCTTCGCCGCTTCTGACTTCATAACAGCCATATCCTCCGCGGTAAACTGGATAATACTGACAGATTTAAATTGAGCCTTATTTAAACAAACGACAAAAAACTTGAGGAAAACAAAAAAAAAAAGAATACGAAGACATCGTCGTCGCGATGTCAACTGGAAGTGATGGTTCTCTGCAGAAAGGGAAAAAAATATTTGTTCGGATGTTTTATGACGCTAACGAAAATTTCCTCAAAATGAACCGAAGTTATCCTTTTTGTTTTAACAAATTTACAAAAGGATTAGTTGGGTCGTTCTCCGGCGCTCCAGCTATGCATGAGGAGGCTTGGGTCATGTCAAAAGCTTAAGTAGTCATTTTTAATGGAATCACTTGTTCTTTTATGGTTTTTTATATTTGCTTGGCGATTATGGTGATGATAGATAATTACGGTGATTATTTTGGCAGACGGTAAGCCCCGATGGAATAACTTCTATTTTATATTTAAACCACTATTAGAATCAAGGAGACCGATGCTCTCGCAAATTTATTGACTCGAAATGATGAGAATCATGGAGAACGAAGCAAATTTTTTCTTGTTATCATCTTCTCTAGTCTAGATTTGCTTTAATAGCCAAGAAAGTAAACAAATCACGACCGCCCAGCAAGCGGCTATATTTAAAACATTTTAAAGACTTTAAATCTAAATTTAAAACCAAAAGCAAGACCACCAAAAAGCAATCGCAACTACCAGTCGCTTTCTTTTCTATTATTTCTAAATAAATTTACGGTTTAATGTATTTTCTAATAAGTAATTGATGAAGTTAATTTCCAAGAACCCTCGATAATACCGGAAAAACCGTATCAAAGAAAACAAGATAACAACAGAAAAATTATGTGAACATGTAAAAAAAAAACAACCCAAGAAAAAGCAACGAGTAGCTAAGCAGCCCAGGATAAACATGGAACTTCCGTTTCCATAATTTATACAGGATGTTGAAGGAATAAGCTAACAACGTGAAAAGGAAAGACGAGAGTTAGGGAACGGAACTCTGCGTTAAAAGAATAATGAAACAACACTAAGGAATAAAAAAGAACAGTCTTGTAGGTTTATTCAAAACTCTATGAAAGAAAATGTAGAAATGTTGCATTAAGTGTGGGGGTGGTTTCCTGACTTTTGATTCCACCAGTTTGTTTTCTATTTTTCCTTGGTCCTTGTGTAAGGAAATCCACATCTGCATTTGATATGAATCCACCCAGCTTCCATCCACTGTCTATGAGTATCCGATTGCCGGGGGCGAAAAATCACGTCATTATCGCAATTTTGCTTGTGTCACTTTTTTTTTTTTTTGAAAAGTTCTTCTTCTTCTTTGAAGAGGTTAGGAATCAGCTATTCTACTGTATCGTCGGTCAGTCGTCTCCATTGAGGCTTCCTGGGCCGGTTTAGTTTCAAAACCAATATAAAGAAAAAGCGGAAAAACAAGACAAGCAAAAAAAAAGAACTCAGGACACAGATAAATGACATTCCCAGATGGACGTGGCGATTTGTGCAGAACAGACAGAATAACTGAGAACAAAAATTGGGGTGACAAAATCGTTTTCTTTGAGATTTTGCGGACAAGTGAAAAATGAGAAGCAAGGATATCGGCATTTTTTTTTTGGCGAAGGTGTTTTGTTTCTTGACTGCATTGCTACAGGACATTTTTGTTTCTTCTCGGATAATATGGAAATCGGTGTAGAATATTAAAACATGTCCTCGATTTGAAACAGCTGCTGATGCTGACTATGTTATTTTGAAATATTATGTTATGTAGCTTTTGTTTGAAGGAAAGAGGCTGGGTTGGATGTCGATTCCATTTGTCATTTCATCTGTCTACACCTAACATATAGATATCAGTTCAGATTTGAATCTTAAGGCACTTTTAAGCGGAAGCAGTTTTTGAATTTTCTTAAAAATTTAAAGAACTTAATTTGTTAAATAAATTGAAATACAAAAAAAATAAACCCCATCATTGCAACACTTTTCAATTATTTGAAACCAACTAAGGCATTGCTTGGAATGGAACAGTTGTTTCATTACGTTAAGTTGCGTTTTGACATGATGCAAATAGGTCTACGTTGCACAAACTACACGCTGTGTACTTTTCAACAAAAAGTTCGCTGAAGCAGAAGATCGCTGCCCAATAGTTAATGACAGAACAGGGAACAGGTGACAGTTACCAACTAATAATCTGATAAATTAGATCTGCGACCTGCTACCAAAAGAGCAGTAAAAATAAATGATTGTTCTCTGAGGAAAATGTAATTGATACTTTTACTGCTGGGCCTCTGCTAGACTCATTCGGAATCTGAACTAATGATGACTTGGCATTTAGCACGCAAAGTCTACGTACCGTACATGTCTGTTGTAATTTTTTTGTACCAAAGATCTGCTGATTTTACTTTCCAGAGCTATCTTCGAATTAGGCAATAGTTTTGACCGCTTTTAGCTACCGTGTCAGCTTTTTAAATAGTGGGGTTGATTTTTATTAGAGTTATTTCAATACTGTCAGTGTTGTTTCCAACAGAAAGTAATAAGCTTAGTTCCAAACGACAAAAATTTCACAGTTCGCAAATCGAATCGCCCCGAAAATCAATTTAGAAAATACTTTAAAAGCAGATTCTTAATCCGTCAAAATCTTTACCATCCGCTGATGAAAATCTACCATTAGGTTATTTGCCCTTAGAATATAATAATATACATATACACTGCCAATATTTTTCAACCGATTTTCGTTCTGTATACCTGTTGGAATTTGTTTAACCCGGAAAATTTTACTACATGAGAGTAGGTACATATTTTCTTAAAATAAAGTGAAACAATTATAGGGTTAATTAGAAAAGACCGTTGGAATTTTCCTTAATTAATGAATGAGCTACCTAAAAAGGATATAAAAAAGTGCGTCACTAGGATGAGGCCATTGCGAATATTTCGTTGTAGAAGTTCACATCAGCGATTTTTTTCAAAATTTTGGTTGCAATATTTAAGAACGTTTTAGAAATAACTCTTTTTATTTCATTTCAATTACAAATGGGTTCCGGAAAGACGTTGACAGTGGCAGAAAGAGGACAAATCGATGCTTTCAAGGAAATGGGACTCTCAAGCCGAGAAATAGCAAGGAAGCTGAACAGAAGTAAGACAGTTGTAAACAACTATCTTGCTGATCCTCAAAACTATGGAAAAAACCAAAAATGACGCACAGCCCAAGCAACAACATCCCGAGAAAAGCGGTTAATTTCACGTATTGCTTCAAATTCCACTCAATCAGCTACTAAAATAAGGTCCAAAAGCGGTGTATCAGCCAGTATTTCGACAGTCCGAAGGATAATAAGAAAAGATGTAACTATCCAGAGAAGAAAACTTAAAAAGAAACCTGTTCTAAAGCAAGTACATAAGGAGCTGCGAATGAACTTTGCAACAGAACATGTCGCTTGGAGCAGTCAATGGAAACGCGTTGTCTTTTCGGATGAAAAAAAGTTTAACCTTGACGGCCCCGATGGTTACAACTTTTATTTCCATGATTTAAGAAAAGAGGAACTAATTTTGGGAAGACATCACAGCCGTACATCAGGTGTCATGGTGTGGGGAGCTATCACCTACTATGGCAAAATCGAGTTGGAGTTTCTTTCTACAACAATGAACGGAAACAGCTACAAATGCTTGTTGGAACGGTCATTTCCGAAGATGAAAAATATTTTTGGACCTCTGCCTTGGATTTTCCAACAAGACAATGCCCCCATCCACACTTCCAGGGTTGTCAAAAGCTGGATTTTATCAGAGGACGTAGAGCTTTTGCCATGGCCGCCCTATTCACCGGACTTGAACATAATCGAAAACGTATGGGCATGGCTATCTCGAAAAGTTTATGAAGGTGGTAGACAATTTGAAGACAAGGAGTCCTTAATTGAAGCTATCCGTGATGCCTGGGGCGAGATTTCGCTTGACTATTTAAAAAAACTTTATGATTCCATTCCAAACCGTCTAATAGAGGTCATATCAAACAATTTTATTTATTCTCATTATTAATGGAGAAAAACTTAATAAATAAATGTTTGAAAACCAAAAACTGTAAACATTTCTTTCATTTTTTTGATATTTTATAAGATATAATGTGGCCTCATCCAAGTGACGCTTTTTTTCATACTGTTTTTAAGTAGCTCTTTAATTGATGTAGGGAAATTCCAACAGTCTTTTCTAAATAACCCCTTAATTTTATGACTTTTTTTAAAGAAAATGTCTACCTACTCAAATGTAGTAAATTTTTATGGGTACGAAATTTCCAGCAGGTATAAAGAGCGAAAATCGATTAAAAAATATGTGGCCTCATCCTAGTGATTGTCAGTGTATATACTAAATTCAAAAACACTTACAAAATTAGAAGGAAGCTAAATCGTATACCGTGTTGGCAAATCGAGTTGACTCTGTACTGTAAGTGGAATTGCTCAGTACCGATTTTTACCAAAGCAAAAATGGCAATTGTGGTTCGAGTTCATAAGTTTTCTACTTTAACAACCTCGTATAAACTCGCATTATTTGCCACTTGTAAGAATCACTGCGCCCGCGCGCCCCTTTGTTGCCTCGCGCCCCTAGGCAAATGCAAATGAATTTAGTTTGTAGACTTTTTTGTACAGCTGTCAGACCAAGCAAATGTTCAGAATATTTGAACCAAAGCTGAAAACACAAAGCTGATTTGGTGGAAGCGTTGAGTGACGTATTAAGCATAGGAATTGCTTACAATTTAACACAGAACAGCTTTGTTGATCAACCTTTACTTTGACACATTGCTAGAACCCCGTAATGGTAATATTAACGTAACGTGGCACAAGTTGTAGTAAAAGTTGAAATGTTTTCTACTTTTTGATATGGATGTGGTGAGGGACATGTTTTCTTGTTAATTTGTAGGAAGATTTCGTTTGAATTTGACATCCTTTGCGCTTCGTTTGTCGGTTTTGTCTTCAAAAAAATTTAAAATGAATGAAGACAGATGTTAGTCAAAGTTCAATGCGAAGTGTAGTAGCGTACGGAGTCAGCGCTAACACAACAGCAGTTTTGTGTTTCCCGCTTAGAACTTCCGTTTGGTGTTACATTACGTAACGTAATATTAAATTCTTTTCCTAACGATTGTCAAACGAAACGTGAGGTTGAAGCTTCATTGTGATGGCATGCATTAAAGCAGAAACACAATGGCGCTTTAGGCAGACGCGTCGTTGCGTTACGATGCACCCGCTTCACGTGTGCTTTGAATGACAGTTCTCCCTCCATCATCATCAAACAGATTTGCCACTTTACTCCTTTCGAAGTAGTCTACTTCGATTTTTGAAAAACTTTGAATATCTATTCCAACTTCGCACCATCAAGAATGTTTTGAAATCTACTTCACTCGATTTTACTTGATATTTCCAAAATCTGCTTCGATTAACTCATTGAGTAATTTTATGCCTACAGTTCTCTTATTTTCATCAGGAAAATATATAATCGATAAGTTTCTATCCTTATACACGAACAATAAGCGGACACACTTTACAAACACGAAATGTCAACCCATACATATACGCAAAGTATGAGTTACGTGATTGTATTAAAGTGTTTAATATTTTACGCCGTGCGCAACTTGGGTTGGAATGTTGGTTAAATTTAAGCACTAGTGTCATATTTTAGCTTGCTAGTTAAATTTTAACACATCATATCTGCCATGTAGTGTCAAAATTAAATCGAAAGTCAAGTTTGTATACACATTTTAACACAATTCACACACGGCTCTAATTGTAGATCTGTCTATGTATTCATGGTCAATATAAAATACACTATTTTAAAATCTTTTTCGCTTTTTCTCAATCTACTTCGCTTTATTCCCAAATTTACTTCGCTTTCGCTTCCATTTTTTTAAAGTGGTAACGCTGCTCCAAACAACAAATGAACAAACAGCTGTTGAGCTGTCAGACAAAGCAAAAGTTCAACCAAGTTGAACTTTTTTCTGACAGATGGTGGCTTCTTTACGTTTTCTTACGTTTGTCAAAAAAAGCGTACGTAGGAAAAGCGTCATTGTGTGAGGTTACACAGATTTCCTATAGCTGAACTTTTCGCAGTTGTCAAAATCGACGGCAAAGCGTCATTGTGTTTCTGCTTTTAAATACCTATGGCTGAGCTCGTAAATGTCAGACAAAGCCAAAGCTCACACGTTTTTGTGTTTCAACCATAACTTACTTTACTCTTGTTGGAAATAAATGTCAGTAATCATGGGCATGGCTCCATAGCGTTCGCCATTCACCAGCTTTTTCCTCGTTTCGAACAAATATGTTAGCCGTACCAAATGGTCAATTATAATTTACCTATAATGGATGTAGTTAACGGTATTTGTTAATGGATTGAGGATTGTCTTGACTTCAGGTACATAAATTTTACATACTGTAGAAGTATTTAAGCAGAAATAACTTTCATCACTTAGCACAGTCAAACGGACGCAATGCTGTATTAATTATTTTGTTCAAAGAAAATTTCCACAATTTGGAAGCCTTGTTCTGACATTAAATCGAGCATGATGACTGTCAAACCCTAGACAACAACCACCCGAAATTCCCAAACACCAAAAAAAAGCTAAGCTATGAAAAATACAATTTCAGTGCACCACGGTAAAATGTAGATCCAAAACAAACGAATATATATATTTCGATTAAAATTCCAAGCCATAATCCCCAATCTCTCCTCATTTCTATCACAAACGCAAACAATCGAATTCCATTTAATCAAAGACATTTATGCGAAAAGGAAACGCATCCCGGATTTCGATCCAGCATCGAACTACCTACATAGTAATCGAATTCCAAATGCTTTTGGATCTCGTAGAAAATCCTTACAAGAAATATTCAATTAAATCTCTCAAACACACACATTCATCTACATATCGAGTTGAACAAGACACAAGACTGATTCGAATTCCTTCGAATGATGCATCATGTAAATCGAAGGAATTTAATTGAAGTCACGTTTGAGGTCCTTAAAAAGAAAAAAAATCAAAAGAAGTACCACATGAGCTCGACCACCAACAAATCCGAGGAGCACCAGACAAATCTGCCTCTCCATACATTCAAATCATTAAAAGCAACCACTTGAATACGACTTTTTACAATTTAATGCGTCTCCATCGCCATACTCTTGTCAATAAGACACAATGACACACACTTCGGTTGTCTGTCGAATTTGAACTCATCAAATGTAAGACCTTTGAAAAGCGCCATCTACAGCCGCCGCCGAGGCACAAGGAGCTACTTAAAAATGTAAAATTAATTTCTCTCCTCGTTTGTAAATAAAGAACGAACGAAAAAAAAAAACAAACGATTTCTTGACTTTTTGTTATTTGCCAGTTGTTTGTGAATTTTTTTTTGCTTTTCCGAATTTCATTTTCCTTGGCGGTTGCTTGGCGTATGCTCTTTGTGGCCTTCTGTCAGGGGTTTTCTTACCCTCCTCCCATTCCATAAATTCGACTCCCACTCCTCGGCCGACAAAAATTGCAAGGAAAAAGGAAATTAAATTTTACAAAGTCAAAATTACATTGCCAATGACTCCTGTTGTTCAGAGGACACAGGAGTAAGTTTATTCTCAATTCTCCGCCGCCTTTGTCTTGGCCTTGGATGGGTTGCAACTTCGGTTGCTTTATTTTTCGTTTATTTTAGAGCCCGAGGGTTGTTTTGAATATAAAATTGATGTCTACGTACCAGACGAAGACGTCGTTAAGAGAAGAGAAGTAAATTCAAAGCTCCCTCGTCCCCACTGCCAACACACTAATAGCCAAAGGCGTTGAAATGAAAACAAGAGTTCTCAAACAACTATAATAAGATGAACAAAATCAACAACAACAACGACAAATAACTTTTGAACGCAAGCAACAAGGATGCGGCACACAATTACAGCGTGAACAATAAATGTCACATAATCTTTAATAAAGGACCCAAATCCGTAAGCAATTTATAGCCTCGATTGTCTCTTGTTGCCACCATTTTCATCTTGTTGTCGCGTTCTCGTCTTGAAAGTCGGTCTGTCGGTCGGCCATCCAACGCACGTCTCCATCGACGCTGATGCCAATGTAGTTTGGTATGCCAGCAACAATGTATTTTTTCCGACTCCACCCCCTTCCGCACCTTTTTATTTGAGAAGCCAACAAAAAGTTTCAACGCAAAACATAACCTTGGGGCATCTCAGGGAAAGAGCAAATCGCTTTTCGGATTATTGAAATCATTAACCCGCGACTTTTTAGCCGCTTTTTACCCAAACTGCCTACGGGCCCACAGGCCTCATTATCCGAAATCTTCTTTTTGAATTTGAACTCGCTTAAAAATGTGTATGTGTATGTGTGTACTGTGTACTGTGTTTGTATGCTCTTGGATAAGGAGTTCTTGAACTTTTTTTTTGTTTTTTTGAAGGTTGCCGTTGCAGTGAGATGAGATGAAGGTTATCATCGCCTTTGGGATTTGAATGTTCACTTTGAGATAAAACTCTTAAGAGCTGTTGTTGTTGGTAACGTGGTAGAGACGATATGGTAGTGTTATATCAAAATGTTGAAGTTGATTCAAGTAGAAATTTTATAAACCATCGTTGCCTTGAATTAAAGGCTTTCCTGTGGATGAAAGTTGTTTTGTTTCGAGGTGATGATGAAGTGTGTTTTGATTTTCATTTGTTTGTTCACACGTTTGTCAAAGATTTGGTAACAAGGCGAAATGGATTTTATAGGAGCTTTGAAAGTTTGTTATACTGACATTCGATTTTATCGGCTGTTTGGGTAGGTATAGTTTTGAGTTCACGCCGGTATATGACACCACTTATGCAGCTTCTAAGCTTGTTTGTGATATCTAAGGTCTGTTTAGTTCAATTATTATTGTATATGCCTTATGATGTGATAGTAGAAAGTAAATTCTCAACTCAAAGTGCAACTTCTTAATCTCTATTCATTCTCTATGATCACTTCCGTAAAAGGCCTTTTTAGATCTATTGTTTATTGTTATGCACTTTATTGTTCTCTTCTGTTCTGGCTATTATCAATGAAGTAGTGGTAGGTCTTGAAATCAGCGTCCCCGAGCATGTTTACTGCGAGGTTCGACCAAGCTCTGTCTGAAAAAAAAACATGTGTTCATTGTTAATAACTAGCACGGTTTTGAAATTTTGAGACTATTCTTATTCGAATTGTTTGACGTCTCGGCCTACCAATGGCGACCACACTTTAAATTAGGCTCGTTAATTATTTCTGTGAGGTACTTTTGGTCTAAGGCTGAGGTAAGCTCGCAATCTTTCCAGGGCTTGGAATTAAAGAGTACCAGTCAAGTTTTTATTAATCTCTGTTTATAACAGTGTTTTCTATTCCAAATTGTGATCCGGTGGTTGATTTATCCGCCGTAGTCTCCTTATGTTATTCTGCTGGATAGGCCGTGTACAGGGGTTTCCTTTATTGCATATTTAGTTCAGAAGAATGACTCCTTTACAGGGTTAGTATGTGTGACAAGACCCCTTACGATTGGTGGGGGAAGTGTGTCTCTGTTAGTATGAAATCACGGAAAATCCGGGCAATCAATGGACGTATCCGGATAATCAACGGAGGGCAATCAACGGAATAAATCCGGCAATGGGCTTAGTGTGTGTGACAAGACGTCTTAACACTGGTGGAAAGAGTTCCATGCTGGATTAGTTATTATTTTATACTTACAGCTCCGGAGCACATGTCTGTTCACCTCGAGTTGCTGACATCAACTGAATTTCTTATAGTTGGAAGCCGGCATTTATAGGTCAGCGGTCGGTTGGAAACTGATCGTTGTTGTCCGGAGTTTGTTAACAACTGGTTGGTGTTTTTGAAAGCAGCAGGTATTTATTATGTGAATTGTACTGGTCAATTGAAAAGAGCTTGAAGAAATTATTGATTAATTTAATGAAAATCAGTCTAGAATTTTCTTTTTGGCTTAAAAATTCTTGTAACAAGATTTATTGCAATATTTTTTCCCTCTTCTCTTCTAACTTTAGTTCTTTTTGACTTGCTAGTCTCATAAAACAATACAAGATACAATCCACATACTCTCGCCTTTCTGTAAAGTCTCATTAAATTAAAACTTATTTACTTTATTCCCACCAATCTTTTGTGATTATCCGCCCATTTGCTATACTCCGCACCTCTGACACCCTATGGATGATTCTGGGCTTGTCATTTCCAGATATCCCAGAGTCTAATTAAAAGGACACTTCTTCAAATACCGCATCATCTCCCGCGTCTAACCAAAACTGAATTGCAATTAAAAACTTGTAAACAAAGTTGGTTGAGGGACACTAACTACAAAGAGCTCCCTATCATCTTCCCTTACTCTGTATCTGCGCCATCTATATAGCCCTATGTTGAACAGCACCTGCAAAGTGTATAAACCAAACACCATCTATTCCCACTGGCATTTTCAAGCAAACAAGGATAATTAATACTCATCTCTCTGCTTCCTTGGAAGATCTTTTAGGGACAAGCACGAACTTTGTTTGTCGGGGGATATTTTTGTATCTTATCTCTCTCGCTGTAGTCCTTTCCCATGAAGTTGTTTGTGTGGGAGAAGGAGATATTTCGCAATGTTCCTTAATAAGCTTTAGTCGAATGTAGTTGACGTTGCGGAAATCCTCTTTCCACCCACATTTTTCATATTGAAAAATCTCTTTCTATCGTTGAAAAAATTAATACCACGTCATATATTAAAACAAGACAAAGCTTGCGACAGCGAACGCGACGACCCACAACGATTTCGTATAAAATGTACCGTAAACCGGATGTACGAGCAATAAATAGCGACCTGTAAGTAAAAGGATGTTCCGTCTTAGCCGTTATTTATTTACACTCAGCCATCATATTCGTGTGCATCTACCACATTATTTTCGTCTCTGTGTGGGTGTGTTTGTTTTCCGTAAAACAATATGGAAGAAAAAATAAACTTAAACCGATTAGATATAAGTTACATCAGTAGCAAAAAAGGATACAAAATCCTCTGCCCTCCTCACTTTCTCTCACACCCAACAGAAAGAACGAGCAATTTTTACAAGCATAGCAGGCGGGCTGCCTCAAAAACAAGAATGGCCCCCTAATTATTATTATGAAAAGGAAAAGGCTTTCAAGTTAAAAAGGGGTTAAACATGGTAGCAGTGGCAAACTGTTGTTAAGTATACACAACGAGGTTAAGAATTACGCCCTCGAGCTGCTGGGCGAGCGCACCCAACAAGCCCAAGCCCCAGAACCCGAGCTGTACTCATCTAAATGCAAAGACATCCAAAAGCAAAGGATATAATGAGGACGATGACGATGATGGTGGGTTGAAGTTCTCTTCCTTCAACGGGAGGACAGGAGGACACAAAAGTATATTATGTCGGATGGAATGGGAGAGGGGTTATATGGAAATGATTCGAGTGATGGTGGTGGGTATCAGGGTGAAGTTTCATAAAAGTTTCGGGTTAGATGAACCTTGTTGGTGTGCTGTAACCTCGTTAAGCTTAATTAATAGCAGGGAACACCAAGAAACAGGTGCTGGTTGAATGTTTTTCTCATTCTTAGAGAGTTCCTCCAACTTGGGACATTAAAAGAGGGTTAATTCAGAGTGGAGGGGGTTTTTACTGAAAGGAAAAAATCCTTTAACAAAGAGAAGACAGATTTTCGGTAGTGCAAACAATTATCGCACTTGAAAATGAGAAAAATTGATTTTTCAACCATTTAGCGGAAAATTGTTGGAAAGTTGAATTCATTAAGCGGCCTCAGGGAATTTGGTAATGTTTGGCAAGACTTTGTTTTACTTTTGTGAACTTATTGTAATATGGGTTAGTAATTGTTCAGATCAAACAAATTGCTTAAACTTAAATTTTTGTCTAGGGCGCTGTTTTTGTTTTATCAAATTTGAACAAAAACAATCAAAAGCCCCAACCACCACATAACCAATTTGAACAGTCACCTACCAAATCACTGGTTTGATTTTTACAAATCACACATTTATCACCAAGCACGAGAATCGTATTCACAATCGACCTTTACAAATACATATGTACCTACTACCTTACCTACCCAAAATTCAATGAAATCCTCTGCAATTTATTGTACTTTCCAAATCCAAATTTTGTCAGAAAGAACCAAGCATCGCACCCTAGCTGAGACCTGAGAGCCTTAAAAATTCATAACCCCACTGTGTTTCACAGAAAGAACGCTTACAGAAGGAATGGTTACTATAGCCTCCACACGCTATATTGCGGAAGACGAGGAAATTAGAATGCGACTTATGGTTGCATGAACTTTGACAGTTCGCAATTTTTATAGTCGACATACACTGAACAATAAAAAAAAGTGCGAATTCGTCTGAAACTGTTTTTGCGATTTGTTCGGGTAAACGAAATCTGGTTTATTGACTGAAATATTCATAAAATGGGAAATCACAAAAAAAAAAAAATAAACAATGAAACTTGCTAGGGTGAAAAAAAGATGTGACTGTGGGAAGGTTCTTCCGTCTTAGTACGAATTGCATGGAACGAAAAGTATGAGAAAATCAACAATTTTCGGATAGACATTATATTCGCGTAGCCGTTACTCTTAAAATTTAATTTTTTTTCTTTGATATTTTAAATAATTGGACCAATTACGCTCAGGTAACAATCTATCTTTTATATCAGGGTTCGTAAAATATCGATCGCAATCCGAAAAATACCGATACTTCTCACTTTTTTCTGATCTTCTCACGATCCGAAAAAAATAAAATTCTCATACAGATACTTTTCTCGGGATCCGAAAATTTCCGATCTCTCTCGGCACGAATTGAATTTTTTTTTCTCTTTTTATCATTCGTGAGAAATCGGAAAAATAAAATTCCCCTCAAATTTTGTTCTCTCACGAAGAGAAATTAAAAAGGATCCGAAAAGTGAAAAGAAAAAAAGATATTCTTTGAATGTGTTTTGCGGTGTATGGTTGTTTCTTGTTTATTGTTTTGTTTGATCTCGGTTGTTTAAAATGGGACGAAAAAAAGAATTCGAAGTGAATAATTATGTTTTTTAAGAACAAGAAAATAATATGGCATCATGTTTAAGATGTGATAAGAAATTGAGTTGTTAAAAATATAAAAACATTAAACTTTTCATATTGTATGTTAATTATGTTAATTTGAGTATATTTCAATTAAATACATAAGCACACAAACAACAACCGAAATTTTTTTATATTTTATTTAACGATCGGTTCGTGAATGGATCTTTTTTGGATCTTCTGTGATAAATTCGTGATCGAATTTAATTTTTCAGTTCCCGAAAAATTGAATTCGATCGTGAACACAAATTTTATTCTCAAAGAACCGAAAAATAAAATTCGCGATCGAATTAAAAATTAAATTCCCGGTTGAATTTATCGATCGCGATCGAATTAAATTTTATCGTTCTACGAACCCTGTAATTTATTAGGTCAGCATTTCTGATATTCGGAAGCAATAGCTTCATAGTATTATTTTGAGGGTTCATCACGTGCGTCGTCGCAGCCGTCGCCTGAAAAGCAAACTGACATATTGGGTCGTATGCGAAATGCTTTATCTCAGTCTCAAATCTCATTATTTTGAGCTTTTGCTAGCATTTGTGTGCAAAATAGTTTTGAGACAAATCTCGCACAAATGAGATCGCTCAGTTTACTTACTTTAACAGGAAATGAGAAGTAACCAGTACTTTTTAACTGGCTTTAGTCAGTTAAGTCATTATAAAAAGTCATTTAACTAAAGCGAGTTTGGTTTTAGTCAATAAGTCTTTTGACTGCAGTCTATTAATTTAAAGTCAGTTGACTTTTTTTAGTCGTTTTGACTAAAATGTATTGAATTGAGTTTGAGTCAATAATATTGAGTCAATACTATTGAGTCAGTACTATTGAAGTATTGAAGTACACACAATTTTTTTTTCGTTTGAATTCACCCTGTACAGAATCCTGTGTATGGATTTGTCCAATAATTTACACCAGTGTGGGATATGAACGTAAGCACATGTTGTTCAAATTTCTTAGGAATTTATTTTTTTGAAATTTGATTTATTTCAATGTTTTTTCCAAACTTATCTTCGTATTCACTCTAACGCTAGTGCTTTTTTTTTACATCTGGAATTTGTCTTTTTTCACGAAACTATTAAATTGAGTATTGACAGCACGTTTGTTTTTTTAATTTAGAATGAATTCAAACATCTTTTCTGAAAGTAGAAAAATTTTGACTTTTGTCAGTCTGCTTTTCAAGCTATGACGTAGATATTGTTTTTCTAGCGTAAGATCTGTTGTTGTTCTTTAATAGAAAGTCTTAAATTTATTACATCTCGGATAAAACTTATATAAACTAAATATAGAGAAACAGGCACACTTTTGCTTTCTGTATTAAGCTGTTAAAACGTCTAGTTGATAATAATTTTTGACAAAAGTTGTTCCTTCTATTACCTATTATAAAGCCCGATCAATATTTTAAACTAAACTATGAGCAATTGTTTATTGTGATTGTTCGACCATGTAAATGTTTCATATCAAAAGCTATTGCAATTTCAAATAAATTGAAGATTGATGACGAAAGAACTAGCTACTAGCTTCATCAACATCATTTTGGAATGTTTAACGTTCAAAAATTTGAATTTGACCGTTTATTTTGCAAACAGTTTGACAAATTTTATAGACCCAACTAAAGACATAAAATCTTCTTCTGTTTCTTTCTTTGTTTTAATAAATGTTTACATGCTTTGGGATGTTTCCACTAAGTCGATTGTGTTTCCACGAACCTTTGAAGGTTTTTGATCAACTATCTCATGAGATTATCAAATTTCAATTTAATTGTTACGGCTTTTCAACTTCTTCGATTACGTTGATTGTCTCTTACCTATAGAAGAGGTCTTATTAGATTAAATTCAGTAACAGTTACATCATACTTTGCCTAATCTGGTGTTCCGCAGGGGAGCCACCTGAGGCCCTCTTTATTTTTTTAACTATTTTTATTTTTTCTGTGTGTGCTGTGTTGTTCAATGCAGTCTCGTTATGTACCTACTAAGAACTAACACCACACTAAGTGAAGAGATGGTGTATAAAGTATAGGGCAGTTTCTGTGTTACTATATGCGCATATGACCAATTCTGATAGTGCGTACAAAAAAACTTGAATCATTTATAGAATAATGGTTGTTTTTGACTTTGTTAATATTGGAATATTCTTGTTTATTCATGATGACTTGGGTCCTAATAGCCTATTCCCACCAACGTGATTTAGCTAAAACAACTTGATTTAGCTAAAACACATAATTTATTTCATGATTTGCCATACATTTTCAATCATTTGAAATTACTTGATTTAGCTTGTTTATTTTTTAATTAGGTATAAATCACCTTGATGATTCCAGGCTGAATGATTTCATGCTGAAGTAATGAATAAAATTCATTTTTAATTCATTTTTTTTTCTTTTTGACAGTCAAAATTCAAATTTTGTGTCATATATTGATATATTTTATTGAAAAATTCAAAAAAATGTCAAGATTGTGATAAATGTCAAGCTAAATTAAGTAAATAGTTCAGTGGGAACGCTTTCTTGATTTATAAATCAAATAAGCTAAATCAAGTCGGTGGGAAAAGGCTATAAGACCGAAACGGTTCATTTGGGGCCCTTTAAGAGGCACTGGGTATCTACTTTTCTTGCAGTGTCCTGTACTACTTTGCGAAATGTGTGTAAGTTCATGTCACTTCCGTTATATGGGCTCACCGCGGTTGCCCAACTCCTATCCGTCTTAAGTATGCAGTACTATGTTGATATGACTTGCAAATCAAAGTGTTTATCTAATCTAAACGTATGTTTCAAATGTTCTTGAACTGTGGCCTTCAAAGCAAGTCTTTAACGGATATTCCTTATGATAGCTGAAGTAGCACTTATAAACCACTACAGCCATAAAGGCTGTAAAGTATTAATTCTAGTTTCACCTTTGTTTAAAAAAATAATTCTCTCCTTTTATAACTCTTTACTTTCTCAACACTTGGGTTTTGACAGGATGCGGTCAAGGTCCGAGGCTGATCATCTTTGTTTTACCGAAACTAATTCTTAGCCACAATTCCGAACTTCTTATTCCCTTCTAACCTTTTAGCGATTTGGTAGAGATCAATACTTCCTTTTCAAGGTAACAAAGAGTCATAGTCTGGAATTCGATTTGTAACTCAAACTCCATTGAGTTCCTAAGCGGACTGCCAAGATAGCAAGTAGCAAGCTAGGGAAATCATTGAAGGAAAAATAAAGTTTTTGTGTCAACTGTTTGAAGTCTTTTTAAGATCAATGAACAGTGATCGATGTTCAACAGACTGCTAAATGATCAGTAAGGAGTTAAAGTTGATGTTTGATTAAGGATTCAGCGCGGAAATCTAAAAAAAATTTTGAATCGAATATAACTTTATCTATTCACTAATTTTCACACTTGGTTAAATCTTTCTTTTTTTAAGGAGCTTGTGCTTGACGATAATTTCCGTTTGCATCTAGGTTTCAGTGAACAGGGCCAGGGTGTTTTTATGGATGGTTGTTTGCTTGACGTCTGTTGTCGGAGTTACTTGTAAAAACACTGCAGAAGCTCTAAAAAGCCGTATCGATTTGTCATCTATGCTGCAAGGTTCCAGAGTTTGTTCCTACAGACAAGTCTGAAGGTATCGGCTGAAAATTTTTATTGATCACACTGTTTAAAAAAGAAGAAAAGTGGATTTTCCAACTTTTGTTTTGTTCCTGACTCTTCGCGTCTCTTTTTTGATTAGATGCCCAAAGCTTCTTCGCTGTTATGTTTTATGAGGTAAGGCTACGAATGTCTTTTGAAACATTTTTTCCTTCATACAAACAATATCACATTTTAATGCTTCCAATATTACTTTTTAATTATTGTGTTGGAATCCCTCCCATTAGAAGAACTAAGAGCACTTAATTTTTACTTTGTATAAAATCGTTCCAGAGAAATATTCTGCAGTGAATTCCTAAATTTTGTGCACAAGCTCTAATAAGAATCTCATTAAGCAACACAAATTCTACCCCCTTAATAGAATCACTCTCATTCCAGTATCATCAGTGCTATCAGAATCAGTAGCAGCAACAGCAACAATTTATTTCTTGCTTCGTTGTATAGTTATGTAGAAGTGTTATGTTCTGTGCAACATGCCACCCGTGAACCCTGACTTCGAAAACATAAATGCGCCACATTGACATCATTGGGTGCTAAGGCGACAACAAAAACAATTATCTCCCCCTTCCCGTATCTTTCCAAAAAGGAGGGTGTCGAGGTGGCGGCGCCACATTTATATTAAACACCATCATGGTTTGTTCATACCCGGGCACGGGACTGAGTGACTGAAGCTATGAGGGATGCAATTTAAATTCGCATTGTTTCGATTTTATAGTGCAAAGAGATGGAATGGTTTACGTTCAACCCTGGCGCTGCTGAAACTGATGAGTCCACCGCCTTTGGGTCTCGTAATATGGTGTGCCAAATCTAAAGCTATCTATAGCTGTGTGCGTTGCAATGAGCTTGATGTTGTATGACTAATGTGTAGGTGTAGTTGAATTTGTTGTTAGAAACCTTAATCGAGCAATGTCTGCCCCATCACCTTGTTGCAGTTCACAATAACGTTCAAATTTGATTTGCTTGAAAATTTGTGTTCGCAGCGTTTAAGTAGGCGCAAAAGATTTCCTTAACTTTTGTCGGTCATCGTTTCTGAGGTCCAAAATTGAGTCTTACCCGGCTGCACCATCAAATACGCTCCTGACTTTTTTACGCACCAAACAATATGCTCCATTGAGTTCCTAAGCGTTATATGCGTGTGTGCGTTTCTAACTTTGTCCCGAAAATGCCGACCATAAGAAATTCATGGGGTGCCATTGTTGTTGACACTTCTGACAAATGCTTAAATGACTTCTTCGGGCGGTTCATATCATCGTCATTTTTCGAAAGCAACCGAATCGGTAGAACAAGCCAACGGCAATATTCTGGTCCCGGCGTCTATGGTTTGGTTTTTTGGTCGGCAAAATTTGAGCCTGCCGCCCCATCCCACAAGCATGCAACAGTCTGTCATAATTTTAACCCCTTTTTTCGTTGGTAGAAACAATTTTTTGTCAACGAAAAAGTTTAAAGTGATTTTTTGTACAAACTGGAGTTTGGGTAAACGTGGTCTCATTTGAACCCTTAAGAAATGAACTTTTTCCATTTTCCCCTCTGGTTATGAGAAGGGGATGAGATGGATCACAATGGAGCGCGAGATAGGTAGCCCTTTTATTTTTGATTCATGACTTTTGAAGCAATTGTGTTTGCCATTTGCTTGTACGAGGGATAGATATACATATTCGGTTCGGAGGCAACCCTAAGAATATTTATTTGAACGTTTTGTAGCTTTCTTTTGCTTATTGTTATCCTTAATGTCAACACATTTGAAACAAAACGCCATGGCCTCGAGGATACATGCTCGTTCCACCGGCGGCGCGCGGTGGTTACAGGGACCGGAGATAAAAATGAAAGAAAAGGTTAAATGGATGCAAGGAGACAAAAAAAGGGTTGAATTTATGATGAATGGCAAGTTGCTCATGAAAGAATGAAATTCCCCAAACATTGGGAGCGATATTTATGACTGTGAAGTCAGCAGTAGCAGGAGCAACGACAAGGACAACAACGACGACTACGACGACGGTGTCAGGATCTTGTTGTTTTTTATCGATGGCACTTTTCCTACACATTGGAGCCTTTAGCTTTGTTAAAGCAAAGTGCAAATTTTATTTTTTGTTTCACATTTTTTGTCTTTTTGAAACGAGTTCTTTCGCAATTCTGTGAATCCATTATACTCCTATACATTGTTGTGCAAAAGGACTCGCTTTAATGAATTCCTTTTCTAATCTCAGACTTTTGTGTGCTGGATGGAAACCATTGGCTGGTGGCCACATTGACACCGCACACAGGTTGTTTTTGGCTTTTTCACTGCCATGCCATTCAGGAAGAACACGAAAAATGAAAAAAAAAAACAACAATGTGAAAACACGATGTATGATGTAATTGATTTCAGTCTGGCAAAGGATTTGCCATAAATCAACTATACCTCTACATTGGTGTGTGGAAGCGAGTTGGTCATTTTGGTTGTGTGATGTGGAAAATTCGACACAAAATTCTACGTGGACATTGGCAAGAAGTCAAAAGAAGTATTAGATGGCATTAAATTGCTTTAAGGATTGCTCCTTTAAGTGGTTGGAGGTCGTTCATGATTCGGAACTAAATCGAATCAAAAACCCGATTTTTGAGGTGTGGTTGTACTTGTTTTTTTTTCAAAAATTCTACGTGAATGAGTATACATAGTCTTTGAACTTGTCTACAGTTCTCTCAAAGGACCAACGATGATTCACAGAGAAAATGTCCTAAATTTTGGTCTCCCCAGGCAATCACCACACAAACTCGTTCTCAGTAACTCCTCAAGCTCCTCAACTTGACCACAACAAATAGTGTCCACGATGATGCGACAACGGACTTTCATCGTAGCACTTTGTAACTCGTTAACATTCCAAACTCTCAAAATCATATCCTGTGAACAAGGCAATTATCACAGCCCAACTCACCGGTCGTCAATTTATTCCATATGACGGCGGCGCCATCGAAGCTTGAAGGCAATCCAAAGATAAACGTCATATATATTCCATAGAAGGCGGTATGCAAACGCCTCAGATGACGACAATTGTCATCCACTTAAAGCACATTTGACACCAATAACTGTCCACATTGGAATGTTCCTCCACACTCCCTACTCGCCACATCAACATTCACGGAACCAAAAATTAGGGTTCTTGACAATTGTAGGCATGTTCGGGCTCACGAATATCAAGTTCAACCCTTTCAAGTGATTTTGAGTTCGTCTTTTGTTGTTTTGTCTGAAGTAAGTCAGAAAATTATCAACACTACACATTGTGACATATCGTTGGCATCCGTACACCTTTGCCTATTTCTACATCGCATGCAAATCCTGTATCCTGACGACTACATGAGCCTATGCCAACAAACATGCAAATGGACATGGGAGAGGAAATGTCTTATTAGACCAGAAGCATGGTGCAAGCTTGCTCCACGTCTGTCTGTCCATCCGTTCGTCTGTCGCGTTGTTCATGTTCACTACCGACACATTCGAGAGCAATAATGAGTTTAATGAATGAGCTGGAAGTTGTTGAGCTTGGTTGAACCGGGAGTTCAGTGGGCCGCCCGGAGTGTTTGAGGTGACATCTTTGCATACAATTGGTCGGTCGGTCGGTTGGGTCAGGATTTAATCCGAAATGCTATTCGGGGATATTACAATCTATTTGCCATTGTCCACCTCTAAGTTTGGACTTTCGTGTGTTTCTGGCAGTTTTAGAGAGACACACACACTCACTCCAACACAGAGACAAACACAGTTTTATCCCCAAAACAAACATCTGGCGGTGCATGCGGCTGATTTTCTAGTCGTTTGCAATGTTTGGCAAGGTGCCTTGACAAGTAATTAATAAGGGAATCGAAATTTGTTTACACATCTGCCCGATTATTTTGCATTAATAATACCCTCATGATGACGATGAAATGATGATAATGCGATTTTGCCTTTACCCCCGTGCGTCGGTCGGCGTCGTACTAAATCGTGCTTAGTTATATTAGGCGAAATGTTGTATTATAGTTGGATTCCAACCCACACCGCCAACGTGTGATGCATTTCAGGATTAAATCTCACCCGCACTCACACACAGATTGGGACGCCTAGAGATGATTGTTCAGTGTACACCTTCATCGGTGTCACATTGTAAATATGTTTGCACATGCAACTTAAAGTGCAAACATTCTGGTGACACATCTGAGTTTGTCTTCCCAACACCAATGATGACAATGTCTTATCGTCTAGGATATGATGAGGATGGCATTTTGTTTGGACAAGAAAATTATTAGGTATCATTTTCTTGTTGTTTATTGGGATCATACTGAGAAGAAGTTAAAAAAAAAACTGATTTTTTGATTTTTTTTGTACCAAAACAATATTGCAATCGCCTTCTTGGTCGATGAAGTTTAAGCCTTCACTAGCGTCACAACCAGGGTCCGGTTTGGGGCCTCCTGTAACAAGTGCCAACTCCTTTACACTGGATTTGATACAGATCAACATAATATGGACTCCAGAATCTTTTTCCTCGCAAACCAAGCCAACCATTCCCCATTAATTTTTTCTCTAGAAAGTTTCTTACAAATCAGGGTGCCCTTGACTTGTATTGCTTGCATTTATCATCCAACCAGTCTCTCCACTCTCTGCAACTGTTTCTTAGAATGAAGATGGAGTCCACCTGTCTTCTTTAACCGGCTTTTTTATTTCCGTTTCCGGACTTACTCCTTCCTCTTCATCTAACTCTTCGAGGACGAGTCCAAGTGTAAGCAGCCGTATTATTTCCAACGCAAAAAGCGGATGTACTGCCTTCTAAAAAGTTTTCCAATAGGAACGGGTTGATTTTGAGAGCTTGTGGCGGCTATATTGTTTCTTTAACTTCTTGTCAAAATTTTGTCCTTCAATTAGTTAGATGTTTTAGGATGCTGTATCATTTCCTAAACACCTACTTGTAATATCGTTAAGATATAACTTGCAAAACGTGTAAGCGCGAGTGCATACGGAGCAACATGACACTTAAACAACGGCCCAAATTTGGAGGTTAGTGCGTTGGGCTAACAACCCCTCCACAGTAAAATGAACTTTGAAGTTATGAAAGGGACGCATAGATCCTCAGATAATAACCCCCCTCAAACGAAAATCAGACCCGGCACGACAGCGGCAGTACTTTGCACCTGGAATGTAAATACACTACAGACTTGTGGGAAATCGGCTAAGTAAAAAGAAGGTTCAACCGCGAACTGAAAGATGTTGATGTAGTCCAGAGCGCCAAGAAGAAAAGACGACTACATTGGCTCGGTCACATCGACCGACGCTCCAGCCAAGAAAGTCTTCTCATCACAGCCACAGGTTTGAGACGACAAGGAACACCGAACCTACGGTACAAGGACCAACAGACTGCGGATGCCAGAGCACTTGGTTTTAGCTACTGGAGGCTGCATGCGAGGTACCGTTCCCAATGGAAGGCTGCTGGAATCTCAGGCTAAGATATACATAGATAAGAAGCCGGATAAGTAAGTAAGTAAAGTAATCAGTAACTAAAGAAAAATCATCATGGCAAGTTATAGCGTCGAACAACACGTTAAAATCGGGTTTCGGAAAAGATGGAAAAGGTGATCCCAATTTTGTTCGAAGAATCATCTTTAGCGATGAGGTTCATTTTTGGATGAATAGGTAAGTGAAGAACAAAAATTGAGGGATTTGGAACGACACCAATCCACGCGAAATTCACGAGGTGCCATAGAATCTAAATAAATTTCGGCTGGAGGCGTCATCGATACATCTTCGAAAAATGGTGCTGGCCAGGCAATCACCGTCAAGGGCGCTATAGGTCGATGATCACCAACTATTTGTGTCCTGGATCGTATGATAGGATGGTGCTACATGTAACACAGTAACACACAATCAATTCTTTTCGAGAGTCGTTTCATGGCATGGTTTTCTCGCGCCGAAGCAACCGCAACCGCAACGTGAATTGGCCTCCAAGACCGTGTGATGACCTTTTTAGAATTTTTCTTGTTGGGTTTTCTTAAGTCGCAGGTCTATGTGAAAAAGCTGCAAACCACCGCGGACCTCAAAGACAACATAATCGATGCTATCGGTCAAATTCAGACAGATTTATGAGCCAACGTGATTGAAAAATGGACATTTCGAATGCGAGCCACACAGCGAAGCTAAGGCAGCCATATAATGTCATTCAAGGGGATCTTAAATAAAAATAAAACCTTATTGATTTCTCTTTTAATGGAAACTCCTTTTTGAGTAATCCATCCTGAGAACACCAGATATTGATCAGAGTCGATTTTTGTTCCTCATATGGAAGCGTATCGCGGTCAGCATCAAGAAGTGGCAGCGATCTATTAAAACGAAGTCTATTTGGTGACTCTATCAGGTGATACTAAAGTGACTTTGTGGAAGGAATCTGATACTCCTAACAACAATGTTTTTTGTCGCTACTATTTCCAATTATATTGCCTAACTCCTGGCATCGACCGTCTACCGTTTCCACGCGGCTGACTCCTCAATTTGAAGACAGGTTTTCATTTTGGTTGAATAGGAAACTTGAGCACATAGACGCCATTTACTGAAAATGTCAGTTTTTAACGTGACATCGGCTAGCTATTTGGTTTTATTCTCTGGAGAAGGTTGTCAGCGGCAAGTCTAATTTTGCGTAAAAAGAACTCACTTCACTCTATAGTTGGATCTAAGGAGAGACTTAAAAATAGAGAAGATGTTAATTCTTTACAGCTTGTAACTGAACGTAACGTGTATACCATTGGATCATTGCAAAGTCGAATCCTTGTCAGAACAACGATAATGTGGCGATTTGTAGAAAAAGAATGCTTCGGCTGTATTCGAAACTGGGGCTGTATTTGAAACCCGCAGCGTTTGGCTTACCAATCAAATACTATATCCTCTGAATTATGGCCACGTGCAGGTTTCTTATTAATGTAACTCAATGCGAATATTTCAAGGTATTTTAATTTTCTCAGAAATAGCTGATACGATTTCAGTAAAATTTTCATTTTGTGGCATGCTTTATTAGATGTTTTAAAAGATTTTTTTTTCCTAACTGATAGAGGTGTTAAAATTACCTTCCTCACAAGTCAAAACAACCTACCTCTTATTTTGCAAGTTGTCTATCTCTAGATCAATTAAAATTCCTCAACAGATAATCTTTCGAATCAATGCACTCAAGTTGCACTCAGAAAATCACCCTGCAAAAGGGGGATTTACGACTTGATAAAATTGCATAGCCCCCGACACCAGCTCCAATGCGTCGAATTATGCAAATATCTTTCTTCTCAATGACTTAATCAGAATTTAATTATATATGCACCAGACAATGAACCGTTAATTAAAACACTTTACCAATATTTTGCATTCCTTCTAGGGAAGAGTTTTAGTCTAACCATCGTGATATCATCATCCCCCGTCCAAGTAGCAACTTACATTAAAGCCATTAAAGTAACCGTCGATGGTCCGAGGGAGCCGAGGTCAAAGGTGCGCCATCAGGGATTTCATCCATTTGCATTTGGCCCGCAGCGTTTTGGTCCGGATCCACTTATGGGAGGCTTATCGTTCAAATTGCCAGGTAATTTTCCAAAATTGATCTGCTAACATGAGTCAAGTGTATTATTGTTTGTTTGTATTTTGTTTTTTGTGCCCTGTAAATCCTTTTGGATTCGTGCACGACTCGGATTTTTTTTTTCAGTTTTGGGGGCTTATTGTGAAAAGCTGTAAGCCGTTGTGCAGCTTAAATTACCGCATAATTGTATTGGTTTGTATTGTCTGTTTGTGTTTGGGGCCAAAAGAGGGTGATGCATACAAAAATCGCGAAAAGTCTCAAATGACTTTATGTATGCCTTCAAGGCAGTTCGGTGGCGTTAGTGTTGGTATGGATTATGGGGCGTTTGAAGACAACAACAAAGAATTACTTATTCACGACAACACCTCGCGGTTTAAATTTTCAGTGCCACGCCACAGCAACGACGTCGTGCGTCTTCGGTCGGTGACAGGGTGAAGCTTATCTCTTCTTTACTTTTATAGACGCACCCCTTTTTCGGCAAGCGCGCTTTTGTTTGCTGAATGTATTCGGTGCCATCGCGGCCTTAACCTCTATGGATGTTCTTTAGAATTTATTCAACTCTCGTTAGGAGATTAAGTGTTTAATGGATTTTAATCTTCTGCTGTATAACGACTCTGGATTGTTGGAGTGGGTGGTTGCCAAGTGAGTAAGAGGCGTTCGTCTTTTATTCTAAATAATTGGGTGACAACGGGAATTGCGAACAGTCTGTCTTGTGGATCTGGGAGGTGAGATTATTGGGGATGGTTAATGTTGTTTGTTATTGATGTGTTTTATGAAAATGTTGATGTAAGTGATGACAGGTGCTGGGGGCAACATTTTGTCACTGAAAAATAACAAGTATTTCAGAATAGATGGAGAAAGAAGTAAAACATTAGACTGAGGGGTTAGAAAGGTTTAAAACAGTGATGTCTACTATATACTTATTTTACTTACTAGGCTGGCTTCCAATCCATGCAGGATCTCAGCCTGAGACACAGCAGTTTTTCATAGGGAACGCTCCCTTGCATCCATTCTCCAGTCATCAAAACCTAGCGCTCTGGCATCCACAGTTACCTGGTCTTTTAACCGGAGGTTCGGTCAACCTTGTCGTCTCGAACCTTGGGGCTGCGATGAGAAGACTTTCTTGGTTGGAGCGTTGTCGTCCATGCGCTCGATGTCGGCGAGCCAATGTAGTAGTATTTTCTTGGCTTTCTGGACTATATCCAAATCTTGATACAGCTCATAGAGTTTGCAATTGAACTTTCTTCTACATCAGAATTCAGAAGTGCCTTTTGTTACCTATCGTCCATCACTCGGCGCCGCCGCGCCGTAGAGTAGATCTGTTAAAATCAAAGTCTTGCATAGCAGGCACTTTGTCTTCCGAGTGAGGAGTTTTGAACCTAGTTGCTAGGGTAATTCTTTGTCGGATCTCCAATAAGGTGTGGATTGATGTTTGTTTGAAGGTAGGTGAACTCCTTAGCTACCTCGAAGTTGCTGCTCCCAACAGTGACGTTTTGTCGTATCGTAGGTGGTGGACAGATGTTGAAAGCATGTACTTTGTTTGGTCCTCATTCACTTCAAGGTCAGCAAGTTGCGCCTTTTCTTCAAACGCTGTGAAGGCCTCAACCACAGCTTTTTTGTGAACGACTGATAATGTCTATGTCGGCCGCATAGCTTAGGAGCTGGGTGCGTTTCTTTTCCGTGCTCACACCTGCCTTGAGCACTATCTGCTCCAGAACTTTGTTAAAGAAGTCACATGACGGCGCCTCTCCTTGTCTAGACCCTGCCCTGTATTTGAAACAACTCAGAGGAGCTGTTGCCTATTTGCACACTGCACTGCGAATTGTTTAGTGTCATGCGGCACAGCTGGATGAGTTAGTTCGGGATCACGAATTCAAACATTTAGCCACCAAAAAAACTGAATCAAAAAGGTATGTAGATGCAATATTAAACTTTGTTCGGCCAATCAAAAAAGGTTACCAATATTTGTCCAACAAACAGATTTATTGGGTCAATAAACGTTTATTGTCTCAATCAATAATTTATTTATCCTGTTTACAAATATATTACGCTTTAATTGTTGGGCTAATTAACTATTTCATTGCTTCAATCCACCTTGTTCGTTGAGCCAGTAAAATAGTTTATTGAATCAGAAAAATTTGTTCATTGAGCCAATAAACTGAATAGTTTGTTGAATTTTAAAAAGTTGTTTATTGATCTATCTCTTGGGGATGGATGATTCGTTGGTCTCTTCCATGATTTGCCTCAGTTTGAATATTTGGTCTATCGTTGTTCTGCCTGGCATAAGGCCAAACTGACTGATACGAGCCGATGATGCCTGATTATAGTGTTGCAGAAAGGCTGAAGACGGTCACACGATACGTTGGATAGAATTTTGTATGCAACATTTAGCAAGGATATACCTCGGTAGTGTTTGCATTTCATAGGATCACCTTTTTGGAGATAGGATATCGAGCTTATAGACCAGGCAGTGGGCATGCATTTTTTCTCCCACACTTTGTTGATGACCTGGTGCATGCGGTTCATCAAAACACCTCCTCGATATTTAAAGAACTCCGCAGGTGTGCCATCCGACCCGATGGACTTGTTATTTCTAGTGCAAGTGTATGACTTCACTTTCGTCATTGATTCGCTCGACATAATGCGCATTCACCAGCTGCTGACCCAAGAATTTTGATCTTAAAGTAAAAGAGTCGGACACTCGGGCGTATACTTACTATTTGTGATTGGAAAAATTGACTTTAATGGCTAAGTGACCGTTTCGCCTCAACGTCAAAATTTACTACGGCCAGAATAACTACAATTCAAGAACAAAAGGGTTGAACATTGATTTTGAATGGCAAATTACTTACGAGTCTTTTTTTCTTGCAGCCCTTAAATAAAACCGAATGCTTCCGACTACTTCCCTATTTCAAGCCACAAATTGCCAATTTCCTTCAGTACAATTGGCAGCTCTAAATTCAACATATTCAAATTGATTGCTTCAACGGAAACAGGAAAAATCTATATGGGCGACAACTTTCTGAAAAATTCCAACATACATTTCCCGTAAAGGACTTCCGGCTGATATACAGATTCTCGACCATGTTAAGCAAAAAAAACATGTGTAAGTCCCTCTTTCAACACACTCAAATTCTATTTGTCCCCAATCGTTGAAAAAAGGATTTCGTTTCTTTTTATCGTCCTTCAAAAAAGTTTGTTTTGTAATCCAAAGGGACTTTTATAATGCCGCACCGAAAAACTTTGTCATCGAACCCTTCTGTCCTCTCCAACGGACCCGACTCGAAAACTTATTCCACACACATCCACATATTGCTGCTTTTCAAAAAAAAACTTTCTATCTCTCATGCAAATTGCATTAGAATAAATTTATTTTCACTTGAAAATACACAACGTGTCGACAACAACGCCGAGCATAAGGAACTAAATGAATTTCAACTTAAAATTAATTTTACCAAACTTTTCCAGGACGAAAAAGGACATGGGAGTTAAAATTTCAAAACCAAAAATAGGGATCGTCGTCGTCGGTAGGTAAGGGTTGATATAGAATGCGAAAAACTTTGTGCTAACTAAAGTGGGCGATGTGCGGGGAACGAAAGCCGAGAAATGTGTACATCAGGCAATGGAACGCGTAAGTGCGTGTGACCTTGTTATAATTCATATGGAAATTGTTCACATCCTGAATAATAAGGATCACCTCCAATGTTCATGTTAAATAATTTAAAAATGTATAATGAATTAAAAATCATAACGGGTATGTTGTAGTAGACAGGTAAACATGGCGTTCGTCGTCGTGTATGATGACGTGGGGTTATAAAAGGGTTTTATGGAATGGAACACACAAGGATATGAAATTAATCAGCATAAGAGCACTTTCACATTAGAGAGGAAAAAGGATGTGCTCATGAAAGAGTTCTGATTGATGTTTTCTAAGTGAAAGAAACCCAACGGAACCGGTTGCTCTCATTTTAAACTTTTTGCTTGATATGAAAAGGGTTTTCTAGAAAGGTGTTTTTCAGTCTCTCAGGCCCCAAACCTGTGTCTGTTTACCTATGTGTGTATATGTGTCTTATTAAAGGCACCTGTCATCCTGGTGTTACATCCTAGCGCTCTACCGCCACCATATCATGGGAGTGTGTGACGAGGTAGAAAAATTTCATTAAAATATCATCACACGATGTATTTTCTAAAATAAAAAGAGACGAAGACTTCGGAAAGGAAAAGAAGATGAAAAGGAAGTTGTATGTACTCTTGAGTATAAAAATATAGAAGATATGTTGGTTGGGGTTGGCAGGCGCTCGCTCATAGAAGAAATGGAAGAAACTGATGCTGGAGCCTGTGAAATTGATTTGGGTTTTTAAGTCGGAAGGACTTTTGCTCGAAGAGTAATTACATTGGTGATGATGATGGCGTCGTTGCTGTCGTTTTTGTTGTCGGTGTCAGTGTCGGTGATGATAATGAAGGTTACTGCTGCTGTAGCTGTTGAAGACACATTTTGCGTTTTGGGGAGGCTGTGAATTAGTGAAATGGGAATAGGCAGGAGATGATGATGGGCTGGTATACCTCAGTGGCGTAGATAGGGGGGGGATCAGGGGGATATATCCCCCCCCATTGGGATTCATAATTGTTCAACATAACTAGTAAGCCAAGTAAGTTAAAGAAACGCACTTTGAAATTTAGTACCTACTTCCTATGGGAATCAAGTCTTATTAATACTCACAGGATTCCTTGCCCTAGAGACATTGTAAATTGTACATTCTGTACCTACAGTCTACGGGCAAAACACAAAGTCAACTTCATCTGAAAACATTATTACTTCGGCAAATCACCTAATATTTTGAATTTCTTTTTTGTATCGATTTTCAAAAAGTGTTTCAACGTCTCTCACCAATTGATAACAGTTAATAGGTAAACGTGAACGGCAGATTGACAATCATTCGTCGTAATTTTGCGAGTTATTTGCAGTTGCATGTAGCTTAGTGGTTAGGTGCGTTGGCTGCTAAGCAGAACGTCGTGGGTTCGAGTCCTACTCGTGCCCATAAAGTTTTTATTTCATCTTTCACGGGTACTGCTTCTTGCGAAGACCTGACAAAATTTCCAAGAGTATCAATCTGTCATGAAAAAGTGCTTCTCAACTTTGCCGTTCGGAAACGGCGTTAAATTGTAGGTCCCCTCAATTCTTCACATGCACTCAGAAAATTGTTGATGAGAGTAAGCCACTTAGGCCTTGGCTCTTCAAGAGCTGTCGCGCCACTCAATTTTTTTTTTTTTGGCTTGGCTTTTTTTTAAATTAATTTTTTATATATAAAATTTTTCGAAAATTTCCTAAAATTAATTTGGGTATGCAGTATTCAAGAATATGTAAATTTACATTTTATAAGTGAATTTCGATTTTAACTATGATCCGATTTCGAGATATAGAATTAAAAAAAAAAAAGTTTATAAAGGTTTTTAAAAAATAAAAACAAATTTTTAAAATTTGTTTGAAAACAAAATATTATTTGGCCAATTTATGCGTACTTTCAGAAAAAAAGTACGCTGATCAGGCTTTTGTTTTTCGAAAAAAATCTTATAAGAAAAAAATAACGATTCTATGAGAGGTGCCGTTTTGGAAAAAAAAAATTATGGTGGCTTCCCCAAATTTTGATCTTAAAAAAAAAAAAAAATAAATAAAAGACCAACGCGAATCCGCTCAAACCTCTAATTTTCAAGTTTTAAGTCAATCGGACCAGTGATGGTTAAGGCTGCAGGTGCGTTTACAGAAAGACAGACAAACATTCAAAACTTTTCATAAATATATTCTATACTAGCAGTTGCGCGCGACTTCGTCCGTCTCTCCCTCGTGCTCCGGCCAGAGGTACGTCTTGACTTGGGCACCATGCGTGTGAATTTGGTTGCGAAGTTATTTTAAAATTGTATAATATTCTTAACTCGAAGCCTTCAAATATGTATTATTTTCCCCGTTTTAGTAAGACTTTTCACTGAAGCTTTACTCTTATTATTCGCAGCGTAACTTTGTATAGCTTAAAGTCTTCCTCGATAAATGGGCTATTCAACACAAAAAAAAATTTTCAATTTGATTTAGCAGTTCCTGAGATCAGCGCGTTCAAACAAACAAAAAATTAATACTTTCTTGCCGTTTTGTCCACTGATTCTTCGCTCCTATTGGTCGTAGCTTAATGTTATGTAGCCTAAAACCTTCCTTGATTAATGGACTATCCAACTCAATTACAATTCGAACCAGTAGTTTCTGAGATAAGCGCGTTCAAACAAACAAACAAACAAACTCTTCAGCCTTATATATTAGTATAGATGTCGGAAGTACAATGAGCGAACTAGATCCATCCCCCCCCATAGCGAAAAGCTATCTACGCCACTGGTATACCTAGTTGTTTAATATCTTGAAAGTATCAAAGAATGTTTCTTAATGAGATTGAATGGGAAAGGTGGGTTGAAAGAGTTAGGTATTTCGAAAAATAATAATACACATTCATTATGTGGAACATATGGCTTGGTGTTTTTTAGGTACCTATCAAGATGTAGATATAGAAGACAAATTGTTATGAGAGATAAATTCGTATCATAAGGAAAATGAAGACAGATATGATGATTTTTTTTTTTGCGAGAGTAGAGATTTTAATTTGAAATATTACAAGAAAGTTATTTTATTTCAAAGATTAAAAGGGGAAAATTATCATTTGTATCTTTGAAACCTGGTAAAACTATCATAGAAAATCGTCGGCAAAAATTGAATGTTAAATTTTCGCCTGTTAAAATTTTTCACTGCTACTGCTATTCGTTATTGTCAGGAGAATTTTGTGAAAACGATCCTCTTGGATGGAATACAAAGAAGAGCTGTAAGAATGATTGGTGATAGAGAGATCACTGACTCATTCACCCATTTAGACCACCGTCGCCGTCGTAACGTTGCGTGTCTTTCCTTGTTCTACCGTTACTTCTATGGTGATTGCTCTAGTGAAGTAGCCAGTTGCATTCCTCGCCTCAAACAATTCGCCCGTAATACTCGCGCTTCTAGGAATGCCCATCGGTTTACCCTTGAGCCCAACTTCGGACGTACTCTCAAGTATAGAGAATCATTTTTTAGCCGAACTACGCGAATGTGGAACTCTCTTCCACACTCTGTCTTTCCCGATCATTGCAATGTTCAAGAATTCAAGACCAATGTACACCGACACCTCCTTTCCAACCCCTTCCCTTCTTAGTATTGCACTCATTGTGTCTCTGGCATAAAAAGGGTAAAAAAATCCCTTGAGTGGATGCAAATTATAAAAAAAAGAAAAGTCAAGAAATTATAAAAATCGAAAATTGATGTATTGTATGTGAGGTGAGGTATGCTCAGTCTGTGCAGGGTGTTCTCGACTAAGCACCTAACTCAAACCAAATAACACAACCAACATTCATTATTCGTTTAACAGCTTCTTATTTAAATATTGTTTGAATCTAACAGAGTTGTGTTTTGGTTTATTTTTTCAAAAATTCAACTTATAATACCAAAGCGACGTTAAACTGCTTTACGATTCTCTGATCGGTCGTTGAATAATGTGGTTCACTACGTGAATGAAACCAGGCTTTCGTCCTGTCTTTGATACACTTATAAAATGGATCAAAGAATAAACTGAGGCTTGTCAAAATCAGATTCCTGTTCACAGTCAAACCCATAAAAAATGAACCGGTTGAGCAATTGCTTCTGTTTTTTTATAATTTCAGTAAGGGAAAATACATAAAATAATCAGTCGGCAAAAATATCGGATCGGAGAGAAGCCCCGGTCGGTCGGTTGGAAAATAAATGGGCAGCTCTAAGATAATTGCCTTCCCTCAAAACTATGTGGTATGCGAATGCAAACTTCTGAAGCATTTCTTGCACGATGTGCACTCTACCGAAGCCGAGCGGCGAGCAAACACTGATTTTCGCTGTCGAAAACACTAATTCCTCTTATAAATTTTTTGGTCGATGCTGAGTATGAATTGTATCACATCCAAATGAGTATTATATGTTGTTGCTTCTCTTTTATACTCGGTAATTTTCAGAGGCGGATGTCGTAGGTTATTTTTTTAGGAAGCGGTTGGCTATTTTGTGCTATTTTAGTTTTTGTCGCGGGTCTGCTCCTGAATTTCGCCGAAAAAAAAATCAATTCACTGTAACGCTACGTTACATTGTGTGGAAATCTATGTACATACAATTTTTCGGGAATGAACGAATTGAAATGTAGCAAATTCTTGGAGTGAAACTAGGCTTGTTTCAAAAAACTCGAAAACTTCGTTTTTTTATTTTATATTCTGAGATATATGAAAAAAAAGAAGTTTTTTTGACATTCTGGGTGATGAATTTAACGAGATAAATAAAAGAGGGCGGTACGATCGGCGCGCGCTGTATTTTGCTAACAATGCCACGATGGGGGCCAAGCCCGTTGAATTAAGAAAGCCTCACATTGAATAAGCAGTATTTTTCCACTATACGTGTATTTCATGGAACATTTTTAACTAGAAGGTATGGTATGGTATGGTTAGGTATCCCAGAACAACCAAATTCCCCTAAAAACGACTCAATACGACTTTCATACAATATTTTCCACAGTCAATATTTTGTGTTATCAAAAACACTTGCTTGTATCAATAACTAATAAATAAGACATGAGGTGTCCCCGTGTCAATTGAATTCCCTAACAATTGGGGGGAATTTTCGCACCGAGCATATAGTGTGAGGGTGAATTCGTATATTGACACGTTCACACTTCATGCGAGGGTGACAATAATATCTACCGCGTTGCCAATGACTACAAACGATATCTGGTCTGGTCGTATTGATGATGGTGGTGGTGGTTGTGTCTTGTGTGACGACAATAATGTCAAATCCCAAACATCAAGTGCAAAAATTCTATTCACACCCTTGTTTAAAAAATTGAAATTTAAAATTTGCACAGAATTTACCTTATCCCGTTCCCGAGCCATCTCTTCTCACATTGCATATGCAAGAAACTGGGTGTTGTTATGCTTACGGAATAAATTGCTCGGTTTACAACAAGCGTAACAATAAATATGGAAGGGGGAGAGGTCGGTCGGTCGGTGGATTGGGATTTCTCGAATTGACAAGAAAATTGACATAAAATTGAATCAATGTAATATGTCCCAGGGGCGCTATGTGCTCAAGATTCCTGCTTTAAGTTAAACATTTTTAAATTGAGTCATTGTGTAGGCTGCGATGGTGAAAAATTGCTATAGAGTGGGTTGGGAATCTTCTTTTTTTCTTCGCATTCCTAACCCTCGTAGATTTTTTTTGTGTTTTGATTTACTCAGAGTGATGTTGTTTTTATGGCAGGAAGTTAGATGGTAACAGGTGGTTATTTATCAAACGAGAGAAATCTTATTTTTAGAATTTATTGTTTTTACTATTTGTCTGTTTATTGAATTTAAAAATAACACATTCCTAAAAATTTAAGAAGATATACGTTTATAAGGAAAACTCACTTACCATTATTTAAATCATTTAAAACAATTGGCTTGATTATTTTTTCCTGCCACAAGTGGCAACCTCATCTAAATTTAAAATTTTATGTAGGACGTTAAAAAACAAAATTCATAAATATTATTCATCCTTTATAAACTCTTTCCATTACTAATAAAAATAAAAAATAAATAAATAAATAGAGCGACAGCTCTTGAAGAGCCAAGGCCTAATTGGCTTACTCTCATCAACAATTCTCTGGGTGCGTGTGAAGAATTGAGGGGACCTACAATTTAACGCTGATTCTGAACGGCAAAGTTGAGAAGCACTTTTTCATGACAGATTGGTACTCTTGGAAGTTTTGTCAGTTCTTCGCAAGAGGCAATGCCCGTGAAAGATGAAATAAAAACTATAAGCACGAGTAGGACTCGAACCCACGACGACGTTCTGCTTAGCAGCCAACGCACCTTACAATTGATTCACGGAAACTACCATTACTAATTAGTATCTATCATTTAATCATTTTTGGGCATCACTTCGGCAGTCATTAAAAATACCACACCACTTAACAAATTTTATGGAAGTAAAATCCTGTCCTGAATTTTAATAAAAATTTAAGAAGAGGACAGGTATATCTACGAAAATTGTATCACCGCAAAACAGTAGCTTCAAGCATTCTGCAAAATTGGTTCAGAAAACTTTGTTTAAAAATGATACATCAAAGAATTTCATTACGGAAAAGACTATATGCTCGTACTATTACGACCTAGCTCCACTTTAAGTGGAAAGTGGTAAGACTAATTTAATGTACATACGTCGACTAGTTATCAAGTGTTTAAAACCCACTAGAACATTAAGAGCCGTTTTCTTCATTATTGCTCAACATGTGGGAAACTCTCAAGTTGGGTAACTCTAGAAAAACTTGAGAAATTGAGACGCAACATTGTTTTGAATTATTTCAACACCTTAACAACAACTGAATGCCAGATACAGCTGCAGAACTCTGTTCATTGAACTTCAACCAAACTGCTCATAAGCTACCCACTGGTGTAGGTAATTTCAACCAACGTGCAATTTCGACCCAGAAGAATTCAATTTTTTCGAGGAAGTGCTCTTTTTGAAAACAACGAAATGTTATTCACTCATCTTTTTTGAATTACTTAGAATCCAATTTTACTGAAAAAGAAGCACATGCAAATATGCGCTAGAATTCTATTTCTAGCCTTAACCACCTACTATTGATCTCCCAGAAGGAGCGTTCGAGAAATTAATTGGAGTGTGATTTAAGAAAAATTTGTTAAGTGCAGGAGAAGTAGACTGGCTAGTGGTATTTCACCAATGGCTTCACGAATATTGTTCTTTAAAGCGTCAATTGTCTCTGACAAATCATAGTCCAACGGTGTCAAATCGCAGCTCCGAGGTGGCCAAACGACATCAGCTCTGCGGCTGATAGTGCGATCTTCAAAAACAGGGCGCAGAGAAAACCGGATGTTGATTAACTTGAGAGTTGAGAATCAATGATTGAAACTGTCAAATTTAAAGTAAAGATAGTAAAGAAGACCAAAATCGCAAGTTGAGAATAAAGATCATCAATTTTAGTTCAACAGTTGCCCGTAGCTAAGTGTTTAGGTGCGTTTGCTGCTAAGCAGAACGTGTCGTGGGTTCGAGTCCTACTCGGGCCCATAAAAGTTTTTATTTCATCTTTCACGGGTACTGCCTCTTGCGAAGAATTGACAAAACTTCCAAGAGTATCATCTGTCATGAAAAGGTGCTTCTCAACTTTATCGTTCGGAATCGGCGTTAAATTGTAGGTCCAATCAATTCTTCACACGCACTTAGAGAATTGTTGATGAGAGTAAGCCACTTAGGTCTTGGCTCTTCAAGAGCTGTCGTGCCACTATATTTATTTATTTATAATTTGAGTTCAACTTGTAGTGAAGAATATTACATAACACTACACATTACAGTACTTCGCACATGAATGATACGAACTACAGACACATAGCAACACTGGCAACTGAGTCCATCGGCTGGGACTGAAACAAGACACGACAGAGAGAGACAGAGAGACACATAAGAAGGAAAGAACACATAACATAAACCTACGTGGCACAGAGGAGGAGACATAGATTTATATTGTCTCATATTATCGCACAGGTGGCCTCAAATAAGCTGGCGATTATTGTAGAAAAAGACTGCTGCCGAAGCTGGGGCTTGAACCCTCAACGTTTGGCTTAGCAGTCAACTACACTATCCTCTGAGCCATGGCCACCTGCTGTAGTGAAGAATATGGCTCTAAATGTTAATCTTTTATGTGTGTGCCTTTTGTAATGCGCATAGGTAATTGTCAAAGATTCCAACAAAATCATTTCGCTACCCAGCCATTCGGAATCAGTACAAAATTGTAAGTCCTCTTTATTCCTCAGAAGCACTCTAGGAATTGTTGGAAAGTGTTAGCCACTCAGGTCTTAGTTCTTTTCAATTTCGAAAAAAAAATAGAGGGATAGTTATAATTAGTGATGTGCCGAACCGTAAATTTTGCATAAATTTATGCTGAAATGTTCATATTTTTTATGCATTAATGGCGAATTATAGGTATGGTACACACATTTTGTTTAGTAGTTTTTTTTTCTATTGTAAGCCGCTAAGCTGATTTTGGTGAAAACTGAATCAGATCATACCGATTTCGCGTGTAGTAGTTTAACGTCTCATGTCAATACCATGAGTGGTTCTCGAGAAAGATAAAAGAGGCAAACCAATCAGAACGTACATACGCACATATACAAGCAAATGCACATACGAATATGCGTACATATACACACACTGACATCACGATAAAAAGGGGCAGTTCCAATTTTAGTGACCTCGAAAAATGGAGATAAGCGGCACCATTAAATTAACTACCTGTGGGAAGTTTATAAACCGAGTTAACTCAGACACACATATTCTAACTTTCTAAGTAGGAATTTCTTA
Organism: Sphaerophoria taeniata; assembly: GCA_943590905.1. Classification (NCBI taxonomy): domain Eukaryota; kingdom Metazoa; phylum Arthropoda; class Insecta; order Diptera; family Syrphidae; genus Sphaerophoria; species Sphaerophoria taeniata. Next base: position 35,332,764 of record OX016541.1, read on the forward strand.
ATCCTAAAGGGCTAACTATAATGAGAGGAAGCAAGCAGAAGCTAGTGTCAGAACCGAACGAAACGCTCCCTTCCGAACTGCCATGTGAACACTTTACCCATAATGAACGGATGTGTACGGAAGTATCTTTCAAAATGAAATACATACATACATATATGTTTTTTATTTTCAATAATTTGTGAATTTCAGTTGCCACGCAACAAACAAGCAATTTCAAGAAATTAATTACCTGAAATCAACAACAAATAGTAGGAGAGCCGCTGAAGAGCGACCTTCACCGATCTGTTAACCGGATGAAACATGTTTTTTATCAAATATACTTTAATAACAAATATGAATATGATAGCTTGCCTATCAAAAAGTGTGCCAGGCTATATTAAAATTAACTTTATTTTAATCAATAACTAACTCCTCCTTCACCCATCTGTTAACCGAATGAAATTAACCTCATAAGATAGTTTTCAACACACAGACTATGAATATGCAGGCTTGCCTCCTTAAATCTGTGCCAGGCTACCAGGCAAGCCGATGTTAAAAGGATAGAAAAAATCGTTAACTACACCGGTCTGTTAACCAATCGAAATTAATACCATAGGTAAGTGTTCTAATTACAAAACCAATCGTACAGGCTTGCCTGCAAGAAACCGTGCATAAAATATTATTGCCAGCTTTAAAGTTTTAGAATTTCAATACTTATTTAATAAGTGCAAGAGAGAGGAAAGAGCTTCAGAGGCCCGTGTGATAGAACGGAATACAACATAGCAATAAGCGTATTGTCGAAATTTATTTCTTATAGTGACATTACGTGCTCAATAATATTCTTTGGTTTTTAAAATGACGTGTTTTTTTTGCGGAACGAAAAACAATATGTATTATCAGATTTACTAAAACTTCGTTCGAAATATGCTTTTTAAAATTGGCTTTCCGCAAGAAGGAAAATTTTATGTATATAGATGTTCAACTAACCAAAGAATCGTTGGATTTTGTTGTCTATCACTCCAATTGTTATAACAAAGTAACAGCCATTAAAAAGAAATACAAAGAAAAATTCTAAAATTTCGTTAAGGATTATGAAGTAAGTAAAAGATATTAATTATGTATGTATGCATACTTAATAAAAATATATATATATATTCTCATTATATAACGAATTTTATTTAATTTTCTTAGCTTCCAACGACCTCAAGAAGTCTTAGTTCTCGTAGTGATGAACTTCCAAAGAAAGCTGTAAATACAGACAACGAAAATATAAAAATGAATCAAGAAAACTTGTCAATTTCTGATAATTTGAACGAGGTAATGATTTATTCTTTGCTACGAGTTTATTTTTCCGTGGGAGACTGTGGCATGTACTTGACATGTTTGCATATTCTTTTCCTTCGCCCTAACTTCAATTTAAAACATTATTTATATCTTTTTCTTTGATTAAAAATAACTTTCACAATTAAAAATACAATATTACGTATACGCCGCAGTGAACACTATCACTAACACTTCTGTTTCGAGATTCGTATCACATTTGCTATTGAAACATTTAACAATTTTTTGAAGAACAGTACAAGTTCTTGTTCTATCTTTGTATCATACTATGTATTAGTGGAGTCAATGAAGCTAAAAACAGGGCGTTTTCAGAAAGTCCTCAGAAACAGCTCGGATTTTGGAAAAAAAAAAATTTCCACATTTTTTGTTTTTTATATTCTTTAAAGTCTGAAACAAATCATTTGGGGGAAATAATTGCTTATATTGTTTAAACAATTTTTATATTAATTATAAAGAGAGATCAAAAAACAATGTTTTTGATAATTGGAGTGTTTAGGTTGCATTAAGACAAGGAAAAAATCATACAGAAAGGGGGTCTATTGTCCCCCGTTTAGCCGGGAGGGGTGATCTTATAACAAAAAAAGCCTATTTTTAAAAAAAATATTAAAAATCAACGGCTTTTCCCCCAATGCCGTGTTATACCTTCTTGCAAAGCTAAAAAATGCTTTCATTTTGCATTAAAATAAAACTGTTTTCAGGAATAGTTTTCGAAAAAATCATCTTCAAAGTCAAAATATCGAAATTTTCAACTTTTTTTCTTAACTTCGAACTAATTTTTTTTCGAAATTTTATGTAGTCAAGTACTATCCTTTTCACAGTTAAATGCGGTTACAAGTTCTCAGTGAGATCCAGAAACCGCATGCCTTAATGTCTTCTTGTTTTCGAGAAATTAAATTTCTGAAAGTTTTTAGTTTTTTCTTAATTTCTCGAAATTAAGCCAATTTTAAAAAGCATATTTCGAAAGAAGTTTTAGTAAATCTGATACATAATATTGTTTTTCGTTCCGCACAAAAAACACGTCATTTTAAAAACCAAAGAATATTATTGAGCACGTAATGTCACTATAAGAAATAAATTTCGACAATACGCTTATTGCTATGTTGTATTCCGTTCTATCACACGGGCCTCTGAAGCTCTTTCCTCTCTCTTGCACTTATTAAATAAGTATTGAAATTCTAAAACTTTAAAGCTGGCAATAATATTTTATGCACGGTTTCTTGCAGGCAAGCCTGTACGATTGGTTTTGTAATTAGAACACTTACCTATGGTATTAATTTCGATTGGTTAACAGACCGGTGTAGTTAACGATTTTTTCTATCCTTTTAACATCGGCTTGCCTGGTAGCCTGGCACAGATTTAAGGAGGCAAGCCTAGATATTCATATTCTGTGTGTTGAAAACTATCTTTTGAGGTAAAATTCATTCGGTTAACAGATGGGTGAAGGAGGAGTTAGTTATTGATTAAAATAAAGTTAATTTTAATATAGCCTGGCACACTTTTTGATTGGCAAGCTATCATCTTCATATTTGTTTATAAATTATATTTGATAAAACATTTGTTTTATCCGGTTAACAGATCGGTGAAGGTCGCTCTTCTACGGCTCTTAGACTAAAATCAAATTCCTCTTCAGAAAAATCAATAAAACAAGTCAGCTGTCAAATTTTCGTCCGTAAAAGCGAATGGGAGCGCAGTTTACGTCCGTAAGCAAAACTGAACGAAAATTGACGAAACGGAGCAATCCGCTATTTAGGGCACAATATACGGATTCCTTGTATTCGCTCAGTTACGGACGGCTCCGTCCGTCATTATAGTTAGCCCTTAGGCCTCAGTTATAGCTATCAGTAAAATCCATCAGTAAAAATTGAAATATCTGGAATCTGAAATTTTTTACTGATGACCGTTTATAACTATCAGTAAATTTACACCTTCGCGCCGCAAACAATTTCGTTTTTACTGTTCATCTCATCAGTAATTTTTTTAATGATGGCACCGGAACAGTAAAAAAATTAAACGCCATCAGTAAAACGAAATGGAATATTTTTTGAAATTTGGCAGTCAGTTATTCAGTAAAATGAAATTTCATCAGTAAAATTTATAAAATGGATTTGTTAATAATATTTAACACTAAATGCATTTTTTTTTGAAAAAAATAGTCGAAATGTATTTTCAACTTATTTCATCAACATTTTTTTCAAAATGTATGATTAAAGTATTCAAAATAGCAAAACAAAATTTTTACTGATGGGATTTTACTGATAGCTATAACTGAGCCCTTAACATGACTTTGCTCCTTGAAAAAAATGCCATCTTTTCAATATGCTTCGAAAATGTTTACTTCTTATTATGAATTCCCTATTGGTAGGTTAAAATCCGTATAATGTAATTTTACTCGTTTCGTATATTAAGGGATTCGATGGCATGATCCCTTCTTTTGAGGATCGAATATCACTTATTCAAATGCAAATGTTGTCTCAAAAAATTACCTAATTAGTTCTGGCTTCACAGATGCGGCTGATCTATTGAGTTGAATACTTTTTAACCATCGAGGAGGAGGCTTCGCAGCATACAGTTAATTAAAGTCCCAAGATCAAGTAATTAATACCGAATATGGATTGCATGAGCTCTTGACAAGGTTGAGGGTGCTCGTGAGCTATTCTAAGATCTTACTGTCCCAAAAATCGTGTGGTACTCGAAGTCGGTTATATTTTCAAAAAGTTAATGGTACGTGCTCAAGCTGTGACTTTTATTTGAAACCTTAGAAGCGGTATAACGAAATTTGATTAGGATAAAGCGGTGTCAAAATATGCCCAAAAAGTAAAATTATGTTTCATGAAAAAAAAAAACAATTAATCAAAAAACATAACTTCATGAAAAACAAAGCAATATTGGGCTTTAATGTGCTCAAAATAAATATGCTATTATGTGCCATTTCGAAAAAGAAATTTGCTCAAAAAATTGAATTTTTATTTCAAAAAAATTGTTTTTTTACTGATATATTATGTACATCCTATTTGTGGCACAAGTAAATGGACTGAAGCCGTTCTTCCATAACATCTCCGACTGAATTTTTTCGGGTTCTGAGAACATGATTGACAACAAAACAGTGTCTTTGAAATTTGGAATTTGGTTTTAATAAAGCTGATAAAAGTAGGTCAACGACATCGTGTTTTACTTAATTAAAAGCGAAAATTACCACAAGTCACATACTGCTCTCACTAAACCATTGTTATTGAATCCATTTTTCCATGAAATGAACATTAAATTTTATCTGATTCTAAGAAAATGTGCTGATAAATATTTATTTTCCTTAAAAGCCTGGTATACATATAAGAAAGAAAATTTTAAAATACATTTTTATTGGGATTGTTTTTAGCTGATTTATGCCATTCTTCCCCTACTATACCCTTCATCCGAAATTGTTCTTTTCATCACAACAGTATCTGGAAGCCACAATTTCTTTAAATTTATTCAGGGGGAAACGTAATATGGTCCAATAAAATTTATACCTTATCCCTTGAGTTAAAGTCACAATTTAAAAGGTGAATCAGAATGCTTCTAAGTGCTGAAGCGAAATTTTCGTTCAGAGTAAATTCATTAGTGCGAGTTCTAAGCAACACAACGCAAGCAATACCAAACTAGATACCAACTCAAATATTATCACATATTAAACAAATCCAAAATGGCGGTAGCAGTGGTATCCGCAAGTGTCATATCCCCATAACCCTCCCACAAATGTCCCGACCACTCACAAACCAACAAAAAAAGCAAAAAGCATATAATATACACAAAAACTATCATTACAGTCTCCATACTCCCTATCCGAAACCCCAAAGCGTAAAATGAAAGGACAAAGAAAGCAAATAAAATGCAAAGCAAAAAGTCCTTTTCTTTCTGTTTTATACGAATCTAAGGGCTATCATATAAGGACTTTCTAGAAAACACTTTCATGCAAACAAAGAAGCTGAAAAGACGAAAAAAAGAACAAAGAAAGGATCACCAGGACCTTAAACCACCACGAAAACAGATTTCAATTAATTCCGACAAGTAAATAAAATAGAGACACCAGTCTTTTCCTTCCATCCAAGTATGCAGCATCCCCATATGGCACCTAAAAAAAAAAAACAGGACACCATATGCATTAAGCACATAGAATTAATCCTTTTTTCTCTTAGATACGTCGAGTGATGCTTTGGTTTTTTTTTTCCTCCTAAGACTCTACCAGCCTTCTTGCTTCGCTTCGTAGGGAATCAAGAAGCAAGGACGTCCTTTTTTTTCAACCCATACTGAAGCCATTTTACCACACTGACTACTGCCTTGATGGCAGTTGTAGGTGTGCAGTTTTATGTACTACTTTGGTATTTTTATTTTCTAGCCAAGTAAATACGAGACCAAGAATGATGGTGGTTGGCAAAACGCAAAAAGTGCAAAAATAAAATAAATAAATAAAAAAAAATACACAAAAATGCCACAATGTAAGAATAGATGATGGCTGGTCCTAGCCAGATGCTTTACTACATCCAACACGCTCTCTGTGCGCATACCTAGAGCATTAGAGAATTTTAGAGAGAAGAATCTGTGTTTGTAGACTCTTGTGGAGACCGAAAGCAACAGCAGCAGAAGTTGCAGAAGATGGGGAAAGCTCCAACGACGATGGAAAGACGACAAGAGCCGGCACCGAGTTTGAGTTCGCCTCCTTGTAAGACGTTTCTGTTTTCTTGGGGGTGTGAGAACGCCAATACTTTGGCAGCAGATGCCCCAGATTCCTGGAGAAACATTTAAGCTCCCCACAAAAGCCTCGCAAGGATTCAAATGTGTGTGCAAGATGTCTCAGGAATCAGGATGTTTTTTGTATTTGTGTGTGTATTTGTGAAATGAGAGTAAAATCTCAATTTTATTTCCTCCGATTTTTTTTCCGTTCAAACCGAGAATGCCGTTATTCTTGAGAGAAAGAACGATGATTTTTTATTATTTTCATTCTCTGTGTAGGTGTGCCCCAAAACTCCGCCGAGAAAATGTCTGCGCCAACATAAGGACGACACAGCGGCGGTGACGGTGGAAGGAGAGTTTGATAAGAACAGTGTTTTTTTTTCTGTTTTTTAGATGCCAGAGACAGCGACGGCGACGGCGGGCGGCGGCGGGGGGAGAAAGAGAGTTAGTGGGTAGGTCTATGACTAAAGTACCCCAGATGAAGATGAAGAAGAAGAAGCAAAGCTTTTTGCGGCGCACCAATGGCACCACGTTATGCCCCACTCCTGGCAAACGTATAACAACGATTTCACCGTACCCAGAGTGGCTAACCCTTTATCGCACATAGGGTTTCCTTACAGGACCGCATATTTAGGTTTTAGTGGGAGTGAAGCAAGCCACTGAACTACGACGACCACGACGACAATATCCGCAGTCTCGTCGGCGTCGTTGTCGTCCTCTCGAATATCGTTCTATATTTCATTTGTAGTTGTCCTGACACACATACAAACACGAAATGCTAGTTCGACTTGTGCTTCGACTTCGATTCTGTTCTTTGTGGCTTGTCATTGTCGTCTTCGTCAAGAAATTTTAAGGAGTATATAGGTCTGTTTTAGGAATCATCCTGGAAAGCCGTCGCTGGTGCCACAGCCGACGGTATTTAGTTGGCTGTGTTGCCATCGATGATAATGATGATTCCTGGCTCTGGGCTGGGTGAAGTGACAATAACCACACGTACATCCCAACGAACAACTGTGCTGTTGTTGATTGTGATCATAAATGATACCGCTGCTGCGCGTTATTGTGGGTGGCATTAGTTATAAGTGTATGTACTTTATACGTAGGTGCAGTGCGGTGACCAAGAAATGGTTGCTTAGGATCAAAGCTCTCAGGCAGCTATGTGTTTGATGATGTAGTTGACGGGTTGGGTAGTCCTCCTAATTTAAAGGAAATTTGTTGGATACACTTACATTCCTCACACAGCCACACACACACAGTTATACCATAAATAACCGTTCATATAAAGAGAAGAAGTAGGTTGTGCCTTGTGCTTCTGGGCGAAAGTAGGTATCCTATTCTGGTTGTTGGTGGTGTAATTATAATGATTATTTAGGTGGGTTATTTGAGTGTGTATTTTCGGTTCCCAGCAACATTCATGGACTCGAATAAGATCAGATACCTAAGATTGAGTGAAGGTGTGCTGCTTCTGCTGCCGAGAGGACCATATGGCGATGTTTAAGTGAGAGAGACTATGTGCGGGTGATAGTTTGAGGTTACCAACAAAAATGGTTACTTTTGGTTATGTACCTACAAGTCCATAATTTGGATTTTTTTTTCATTTTTGGTGCCTTGTAGACATTCGAGAGCAGAAAAAATTATTTTGGACATTTTGTGTTAAAGAGATTTTGAGAGTGAAACTGAAATTGTTTTGCAATATGTAGGCAGACAAAAGCAAAAAAAATAATGAAGAAACTGCTTTAACCATTGAGTTTATTATAAAAGGGTGACATACAGGATGTTCGATGCAACAGGCGTGCGAAAACTTACCAAGGAATTTGTAAGGAACTTGATTAGATTTTATTTGACAATTGGCTGTTTCCCATTTTTGTATTGTTTAGGATGGCGTGTTTTTTATTTAAAAATGCGAATGCAGTTTTCCCAGATTTTCATATCTTTTCATTCGGTAAGAGTATGGGCTTACCTATGCTTAATTGCTTTCAAACGATGTATGTATATCCAGTATTACGTCCCATCCCATTGTGACACCTGTTTTCTAAGGCTGAGGTAAACTCAGTCTGTAAAATGTGTTCTCGACTAATCGCTTGAAGTCGAGTTGAAGATACTGCTTCTTGATTGCCGGTTCGGACCTTGGATAATCGCTGGATCATCTAAAGAAAAATCTAAGCGTCGTCCAAGCCTCTCGTTAGACATTAAATCTGCCTATTGGAAGATTTCAGTGGAAGAGTGATCGCAAGTACGTATACATCCTTAACCGTGCCAGGGCGCGGTCTCTTTCAGTTTTGTAGGATGCCATTTGGGCTCAATAGTTAACATGCACATGGCTAATGTTCGTTAACGACGGTTTAGGTCCCGACTTATAACCGTTCATCTTTGTGTACCTACTTGGATGACATTATTATCATCAACGATTCCCTTGAGAAACACCTACGAATTTTCAAAAAAGTTCTTAAAAGGTTAGAAGATGTTAGATGACAATTTCTTGGTATCGAAGATTCGTGCCAAATTCCGCACATTAAATTAGGCATGTTACCGATCTTTTGAAGATAGGTAAAACAATTGAGTGGACCCAAGAGTGTGAGAAGTGTTTCAGGAAAACGAAAGAGTGTTGGCTTGTGGCACCGATCTTGACAAGTACGGATTTTTCAAGGCAGTTTTTAGTACAAACAGATGTTTCGAACTATGGTATCAGAACCGTTCTTTCGCAGGTGCTTCGAGATGACGAAAAAGCCATTTGTTATTCTAACTGGTCAATGAATAGGAAAAAGAATGCTTAGCGGTCTTTCGGGCGATTTTCGGCCGCAGGATCCGCATTCGGCTCCAAAGATTTGATTTTCAAATCATCCACCGAAAAGACAAGGAACATGTAGTTTCATTTCTGGCCCTAAATGAGAGGGAGTATCACAAAACATGTTAGGCAAGACTGGTCAAAAAGTGTAACCGGTGAACGAGAAAACAAGTGGTCTAATGACTGAAAGGGTCAGTCCCAACCAAGGAAAATGATTTGTGTGGACCTGCTGGGTCCATTGCCGAAGTTGGTTTTTCGACAATTTGAAGAAAACGTTTTCTTCTCTTTGTTGTCCCAAAGTGGATTATCTGTGATAAGGGTACGGTCCTCAATTCCGAAGTAAGGCTTTGAAAACTTAAAACGATGCATTCGAGTCACATCTTCGGTGTACGTCAAATTACAATCCACAGGTGAATTCTGCGGTACGGGTTTACCAGATAATTAAGACTACACTCCGGGTGCATGCCTCGGAAAATCTGTGGAGTGGCAAAAGTAGGCTATGCTATCCGAACTTTGCACATGTTGGGTCTGTCGCCACACTTCGCAAGCTTCTGTAGAAACATGGTGTAGAGCTTCGAGATATGTATGTAGCAGTATTGATCAGGACAGAGACCAAGATAGAGGGCGAATCGATTAGCAATAGGAAACTGATAGGAGATATTGCTAGGATAGGATGTTGGAAGCAGCTTAAAAGAAGGCTGCTAAAACTTTATAATTTGCGTAGAATGATTGTCTGCCAGTTATTCTACTGAACAAAATGTGGCTGGTGTGAATAATAATTAAATAATAATAATAATAATTGACATTTTAAATGTGTTTCAGGGTTCGCCCATCATTTGGCTGGAATGCATGGCCACCTGCATGCTCCCGATTGGCGTACACTTGGTGCAAATCCAGCCTTAGGCCGGCCGGCTTTTCCCCATGGTGCTGCTTTTTTCCATCACCAACATCCCGGATTCCCTCCACATGTGCTAGCAAATACATTAGAACGACTAGATCGGCCAGGAATTCGTTCATTAAGTGGTACAATTCCTAGTTATCCTTTTTTATGAGAAAAAATTAAAGAAACTGTTTTATATAATTTCAGAAAATCACCATCTCGCCCAACTAAGTCAATTATCCGCCTCCTGTAATCCACATAGTACAACCAGTCCCGAAGGATCACCCAACACCACAGCCAACTCAACTCTCCACTCAACAAATCTCGCCTCCACATCGCCGCTAACAAGTGAAAACGACAACAACAACAACATCGATGCTGGTTTCGAAAGTGATAGTATATCTGTGACAGGATCGCCGAGGAAGAGCTCCTCACCCCACGACGACGACGATCGGAGGACACCCTCTCCCCAAACTGGCGCATTCACAGCCCTAATACAGCGAAACCCGTCCCTGAGGAAAAACGAATTATTTTCCGGATTCGCGTCACACTTCCAACAGCCACACGGATTTAATCCCGCCTTAGCTGCTCAGCTTTTCCTGCAAAATCCGCTTATTCCACAGCCAAGTCAATGGCTGTACACACAGCTCTATGGCAACTATCACGATCTTCCGTGGTTTCGAAATGGCACATCGACGAGCAGCACAAATAGCAATGCCACTTCGAATGGTAGCCTCCAGGATGCGGTAAATGGGGTAAATCTAGTCAAGAGATGTGTAACTTTGGTAACGCACTCAAATGACGAAAAGGACAGTGAGAACGCAAATCCAAATGCCTCACCTCCTGTTACATCGACACGAAGATCACCCTCACCGGCGGACATAGTGGACGATCGAAGCAATCGCAGTGGAAGCAGCTTGGGACCGATGCGCTGCAGAACGCCAAAACAGTCTGACGTCTGGAGACCGTACTAGTATAGATTGTTGGCTCGTTCATACTGTTCTAGATAAAATGTTGTGAAATTTCATATCGATGCACAATGCACAGTGATTCACAGTGTAGTTTTTGTGCCGCACATATCGAATTTAACTTTTTTTGTTTAAAGACTTTTTTGGTTTGATCAGTTACAAAATGTATTCAATAAATAAAATAGATAAATGGGTTAAATGAAATAATAACAATTGTGTATAAAAAAAGATACGTTGATATTGTGAAAAAATAAACAAATAGTTTATGGTTTAAATAAAATAAGAAACAAAATAACAGAATATCCGAATTCATTCAACATTATTTTGTTTGATATTCAAATACTGACAGTCTTAAATTTTATTGAAAAAATACTTTACGTTTTTTTTTCTTCGTTGTATTAAAAACATGTTATTTAATCTTTTCGGAATTCCTTAATACTTTAGAAAAAAAACGGAAATACAAAAATGTATGTTAATTAAAAAATTGAATGTGTATTATAAAAATGTAAATATTATCGTTAAGAGAATTAAACAAATTACTGTAGAATTAACACTTTTCTTATTACTTAAACAAAAATTACTGTAAAGCTTTAAATTACTCTCCTCATATCAGCTTTGCATGAGGCGCTTTTTAGGTTTGAAAATGCTTGAGCAAACATTTACTTAGAAACACAGACATTTGTTTAGCAAAACATACATGGATTTCTAGTTTTTCTTTTAAATGCCCTCTTTATAAATTTGTGGTTATATTGAGAAGTTAGTCATAGCCATTTACTAAGGGATGTCATCATATAATTATACCGCAAACAGTTTTTTGTGGTACGTTTTACGCGGCCTTCAAAAACCGAAGGGCATAAATTACAAATCAAACGAAATCATTTCTCTTGCTGATGTGCAGTGACTGTATATTATTTAAATATTCGGCACCGAAATTGTTTAAAACAATAAATTAAAATTATAAATGTGAGAATATCAGAACAAAAACATATGGAAATATAAAACTGCAGTGGTGTCAAGTAGTACATTACACGTGTTCTGCCAACACGTCAGGCAGAAGTTGTTGAATGTGAACCCGCTTAAATATATTGTTTTTTTTTACAAAGTTATATACCTACGATACATTTGAAGACAGTTTTCCTGTTTTATCAATACGGCTGTATTTGCTTAAGAAGTTTTTGTACGTCTGGGTGTGTTCACGAAAATATATCATAAATGTCATTAAGAAGGTGGATTCATATTACATAGATCCCTTAACGTGACAAGCTGATAAACATGTTGTTGAATGTAAGCCCCCTAAAATGAAAAGTCAATGCTCTCGAATTGCAGAGTGTTAATAGTTAAAACCAAATCAGCACTTCCCTATCTAGTCATCATTTAAGAAGACAACAAATAGCATTTTTATTAAGTGCAAAATATAACTTCTTGAAAACTGTTTTCTTAACCAAGTTCAAAAACTAGACCAATTTATGATTCAATCTTGTTTGCGTATTTTCTGGACTATTTCCAGAGTGTTTGAGGAAAAAAAAATTGTGTAAGTGAACGGGAAATTCTAATATTTTGCTTGTTGGGAAAATGCAATTTATATGTTTTCAGTGTATTTTTCTTTAATTTTAATTTTGAGTAGAAAAAAATGTGAAATGTCCATTTGTCTGTCTATGACAGAGGCTATACTATTATTGTGTAGGTTGGATTCTCATTAGTTAATTAGATTTTATTATATTAGATTTTATTAAAATTGACGCAAGCGTTTTCAAATTATATTTAAACTAGCTGACCTGCGGGACTTTGTACCCGCTCTTAAGAAATTTTTTGTGGTAACTTAAAGGTTACTGTGCAGTTTTCCCGTAACTTAACTGAGTTGCCACAGTTCTGAAAGCAGTAACCCAATTACTACTGGTGTATCAAAGTGTTCAGAGCTGCAAAGCTGTGTTCCATTTTTGTTTGTTCGTAGGATACAGAAGTGAGAATAGTAGTATGATTAATTTTTTGTTTGTTTCTTCGATAGCAAAATAATTTTCCATAAAGATATTATAGTGAATAAGGTGTTAATTTATTGTCCCAATATTATCACGAAAGA